>OU342685.1:17702500-27702500 GCA_910589285.2 Mythimna ferrago
GATCAATACAGTTTGTCGACTTCGCAGCGCTACAACAAAGCTGTCGACTGATTCACCGACCTGTATATGTGAAGCTACAAAACGATGGTATCGGTGTTTTCTGAACCAGAGGCGAATCTAAGTACTCGAAAAATATATTTTAGGTAAACTCGATATCTTGGATTGTTTAGATAACTAATCGCAGCAAAACACGTCATCGTTTGTTACGATTGCACAACAACTGACAATCTGACGCATTCGGGTTAGCTTTACTATGACTCGTAGTAGATACTCAAACACTGAGGGGGTCCATATTCACCATTATTATGAGTACTAGTAGGTATCTATTATCTAGGAGGTCGCAGTTTCGTGTTTCTACATAGTATAAAATTTCCTTTCCACGTCTGTTTATTTACTCACTCTTTTTCTAACTCTTCCTAAGCCACGCAACAGATCTTAATGCTATTTTCACAAATAAAAGAGCAATAACCAAAGAAGATTTTTATGTATAATTTGCACTTTTGCACCCGTGCAAAGGGCAAGTCACTAGTTTATCATATTCGCTAAAAGATGTTCCTAATCTAGACTAAGGCTGCTCAAACACCGTCCACCATTGTTTCGAACAAACATTAGACTATGATTAACCAGTGAATCTAAAAACTGTGAACAACCTTGACCCGCCGCGTCACTTGCTAAATTTATCTATGGTACACAGATAGGCGATGAGTCAGGTGTATTCATCGATATATATGTACTACGTACTAGATAGGGCGTGCTGAACACTCACTTCAAACGAATCCTTTGCACTGAATTCTAGGCAAATTGATATTGATGACTTTAGTGCAATTTTGACGTTCATACAGTGTGAGAGCGGCGCTTATAAATTCAAAAGAAAGTGAATTTGTGACGTAAATAATAATTCACTAGTCATGAAAGAAAATAATTGATTATTCAAGCAATTTAATAGCTTCAAATTTCGTAAAAGTATGTTAGAATTTATATTATTTTATTTAAAAGCTTTTCCATTTTACAATTATAGACTAAAACATGCAGATGTTCCATCCCACAAAAACCGGGTTTTTACCTACATCTGCTTTAGTGAACACGAACTTTGCATGATGTTTTATTCCGTTTGTTTTTTTTTTTTTAATATTTTATTTACATAATATTTTTTCTTTTTTGTATAAATAATAGGTACCAATGAATTCCGTCAAATTCAATAAATATGAATACGTCTGTTTTGCGATACTGTAAAAACTCAGCAAGAAATGCCTGCAAATCATTGAATATCAGTTTTCATCGCTAAGTTTAGTGGTTAAGCATTCTGTCATTCGTAAGCACTGAGGTATTACGTACCTACCTATATATTATTACATAGATTAGTATTCAAATATAAATTAGGTTCAGTTGAATTTGTAGTCATATGTGTAATACAAGTGATACATCACTAAGTGATCATTACTGTTATTGAGATTTCGTCCTTCATAAACTATAATTATAATTATTTCAAGTTTGTTCACTCTGGTCAGCCGAAAAGAGAAAAATTGATAAAATATCTTTAAGAGGATAGACGTGAAAACACGTGGCTTCTTACAAAATATCCTTTTATCTGCTCTGCACACTTTCAAACTGATGATACTAAAGCTGGAAAACGTTTTCTAATGAGTCGGCTATTCCTTGCAGTAATGCTATTCCTTCAGAATGTGCCTTCAAACATATAAAGTGTGCAGTGCAAATTTCTGACTCCAAATCAATTTTTGATTCGCCCCGAAAAACAAAGTTGAAAATAGATTTTAAAAATGATTTTCTATACATAGGATGATGATTTTCTATACAAGTTTTAGTTTTTTATGTAATTTATTTCATCACCATTGCTCTCAAAAAGGTGAAGGAAAATATCGTAAGAAAACCGGCATATTTCGAAGACATGCGACATTCACCAACCCGCACTGGGCCAGCGTGGTGGTTTACGGCCCATTCCCTCTCCTAGATAAAGGCTTGAGTCCCAGCAGTGGGAACATTAAAAAGCTGATTATGCTATAGTTATAGTTGTTGTTTGTTTTGTTACTAAATATTAGCAGCGCAGTCCTGACCATCATTCACTAAAGATAGCGTCCTTTAGAATGATGATTACAATAAATGGTTTAATTATTTTACCCGATTTTGAATTCACTAAGTAGTAGACGTAGTTTTCTGAATTTACACTAACGTGGACTATTGGTAAAATTTTGAAATAGGGTTTTATTGTAATGAAGTATTGTAGGCAAAAAACTGTGTCACTTCTGCGGTATAAAAATCTATATGGATAACATGTCATTACACTGTTGAACTAAACGCGTAAGTACTTCGAAATTCATGGCGCTCAAGACGTTTTGGTCGCGAAAAAATTATCCTATAAAAGCTATCAGCGCTTTATATTTTAATAGTTCTGTTAGACGACATAATGCCAATGTAGCGCTGCAGCAGATTTTCGTTTTAACTTTTCAATATTTTGACAAATATTTTCCATGAAAGGGCCTGTCTATCACTAGAATATAAGTCAATGGGTGTATTAGTGTGATTTAAGGTGAAGTACAATTTGATAATTCGATTTGACATACAAGTCAGTGTTATTGTGGTTTCGGAATTTTTGATTCCCAGCCTGGATTTATTAGAATAATAAGTTTATTTTCATATTATATTTGTCCATAATTTTTGTTAGTATTGGTGTGTTAGTAACAATAGTGCTCAAATAATTAGGTTATTAATGTTAGTTTTTATTATTTATTTATCTTATATATGACTGTCACCACCCAATGTCTCTGCAAGGGACAGTCCGCTCTGGTAGCAATCATCTTCAAAATGCTGTTGTCACTAGCACGGAGGCGCCGTAGAAAGAAGGGCGCTGTCTTACGCATGATGTCGTGGAAACCATCTGTACCGAACTCTGCGAACATTCCCAACTAGCTATGGCAATTCCAACAGCATTTATGCCTGTAGTAAGAAATCTAGATTGACCGCTGCGCAAGAGACTCAACAAGGTGGGTGCCAGAGAATGATTGATTCCGGATTAATGTTGCCGCCGCAGCAGACTAGAAAAAGATGACGAAACGATCTAGATACTGCAAGGACTGGTTCACCGTTCGAGAAAAAAATACCTGGAAGAAGTTGTTTTGGCTTTTGCCCAGCTGTGGGAAAGTACTTATATGCTAAATAAAAAAATAGTATGGTAGGAAAGTCACGTTAGGCCAACATGTAACCGTGTGTGTCACGTTAGGCCAACATGTAACCGAGTGCCAGTCAATGATATTTTCCAGCAGCCATGCTCGCTAGTGACACCTTCCTGCAACCATGCCCTCCAGTGTAACACTTCTTACAGCCATACTAAGAGGTTACCTAGTCTAAAAGAGCGGGAAAGTGTTGACATAAACATAGACATTAACACATGGCCGGATTTGGTCCAGGGCCCCAAGTTTGCTAATACAATAGTGTCAGAATGGTCTATCATTGATTTCACAATTGTTTATTTTGACAAGTTTTGGTAATCTACTAATATAATGGCGTCATTATGACTTTCCGATGGTCAACCACTGACACTCCATTGAAAGAAATGGCATGGAATGGTAATCTCGTACATAATGACTATGATAATGACAAATGAATATCTGACGTATGCGGTAATCTGCAAAAATTTTGACAGTTCCTTTGATCAGTGACCTACCATTACGACGTCATTGCGCAATTAGTGCGTAGTTTTAATAAGCTCGATATTGTCATTCTACCACAATTCTATTACAAAAGCATTGACCGATCAATGATCGATCATTATGAATTAGCAGATTACAAACTTTTAGCAAAATGAGAGTGGGATCGTGTTGAAATGACGAATTAATAAAAATAACAGACTTAGGCCCTTGTTATCATGTTTGATTATTGAATAAAATTGTTTTGGAAAAATTACAAAATAATAAAAAACTCTACGATTTTTATTTATGTCGTTTTTTTATTTCTTTATATTCTTGATATTGGATTAATCGGTGTTATTGCACTTTGTATATCTATAATTCTTATCAAAATCAATAAATCAATTATTAATCAGTATTCTTATCGACATCAATGGTGTCATATACACATACGAAATCCATTTGAGACATACACATACGAAATCCATTTGAGACAAATCCAAATCCATACCGAAATCGTCTGTCGGGCTATTGCCCAAACGAGGCATAACTTCCATCTGGTCGGAGGATCCTCCCTTTTCAAAGGAGGTTTAAAGCACTTTACACTCTTTTCCGCGTACTTCCAAAACATTTATTCTTTATGGTTATTTCATGTGTATACTAGCTTTAATGCTTATTTACGGAGACTCGCTGCAAAACGCCACGCTGCACGCGCGACGCCTAGCGTCTCCGTAAACAATAATTTACAGAAAATCACCCCAAGAGGATGGCTACAGAAGTTTTAAACCAAATAACAAAAACTAAAAGTAGAGCACATTTCGATAATGGTTTATTGATATACAAACTGTTTTGAACGAACGTGAACTTATAATATTTTTTTACGTCTAGTTATAAAATAAATTGTAGGCAATTTGTATTAAATACGACAAGCATTTTTTGCACCATTTTGGCAAAATTTCAGTTATAAAACACCAAGGTCAACTGAAGGAACATAAATGTGGTTTTAATCATTAAAGCTAGAACTCCGCACATGTAAGAACGACGTCGCGTGACGTGGATCAAGTGTAGCTCTACAAGTCTAGTTTCCATATAAAATGTATGGAGACCGACGCGCCCAGATCGGTGTGTATGGCACACGTGTGAGCAGTGTAGTTCTACCTTAACCTTTTGAATGTCTTAAGTTACACAGTTCGACATAAGCAAAGCTGTTGGTCTAGTGGTTAGTGACTCTGACTGCTATACCACAGGTCGTGGGTTCGATTCCCACCCAGGACAAATGATCATTTGTTCTGTGTCTGGGTGTAATTAATATATAATATATTATGTACTATCACTTGCAAAAGTCCATAAGAATTCTTAAAACTTATTCGTTTGACGTTTAGTTTGACTTACGACCTTTTATTTTCAAGTTTCGCCAACAAATGATTGAAATTCACAATTTCATCAACTTATCATAAGTCAAGATGGCCCAGTGGTATAGGCACACAGATTGAAGCGCAAATCAGTGTGCCGCAAGTTCAAATCCCATGCAATTATTGACTTTTTGTAAGTTCTTACCCGATTGGAAGTTATGTATTTGCATTACATATATTAAATTATTCTTTAACTTGTTCACACATTTCTTAGAGTTAGAAAGGTAGATCACAAAAAAACTAAATAAAGAATTAGATTTCTGCGAGGTAGACATGAGTTTTAACTTAACCCAAATGAACTGTCGTTTGGTTGTAGTTGTTGGTTAGTGACGTGAGGTTGACAGTATTGTAATATTCGCAAAACGCAGGCTAATATTAGTATTGAAGTGAGGGCGACTATCATTGGGCTGCATAAAAGTGGTCTTAATAAAACACAAATATCTGAAGAAACCGGACTGAATGTGAGTATAATAGCTATTAATGAATTGTAACTTTATTACAAATTAATCTTCTAATTAAAACGTATGCCATTTATGAATCCATTCATCGTATCTTTATGAGGTTTAAAAGAGAAATACGTAAATCGTTGGGTTTATTGGATTGGTTATTGGATTAATAAATGCAGTTTTATTTTAAAATTATATTCAATAATTATGATTATTAACATTTTATATAATGAAAATGAAGTGAAGTAGGTATAGCTGCCTAATATATATTTTTTTTTATTTTAGAAAAATACTGTAAATCTTTGGCTAAAAAGATATGAGGAAGAAGGTAGCCTTGCTAGTCGAAAGAGAAGTGGGAGACCGAAGCGTATTAGCGAGGCGCAGCGACGACATATGGTGGACGTATACGAAACGAATGGTTTCGCACCAACGAGACATTTTGCGGAATTATATGACACCTCGATGGATACTGTTCGCCGCGCACTTCACGCTGAAGGCGTGCATCACAGAAAACCTGATAAAAAGCCGTACTTGACAGAGAGGCACAAACAAGAACGATTACGTTTCGCACTAAATATTTAATGTTAACTAAACTAAATGGCCTACCATTTTATTTTAACATATCTGTGATTATTCGTTAACAAACACTGTATTATATTGTGTTTACTTTCGTTTAAAACAGCTATATCTTTTAACTTGTGCCATCGCCTCATCTTAAGAATGCAGTGAACTCGCTATCAATTTTGTTGACAATAATCATGAGTCTATTTCGTTTTTTATTCTTCTACCCGCACTGTTTTAACATAATACTATAGTTCAATTTATTTTTCTCATCTAATTGACGATTATCTTGTGAGAACTAAAGTTCTTTTAACAGAAATTGAGGTTTGGTTTCAATCTTCTTTTCGTGAAGAAAATGAACAATTAAGCTATGACCTCAATACATTCATTGTGACGTTACACAAAAATAAAATGTTTACAAAGTCCAAATCATATATCACTTTTCAATAAATAACTGGATATAAACAATTACCTATATTTTATTTTATTAAAATTTGAATATTCGTTCATTGTTACGTTATTCATATTATATAATGTTACAAGATAACTTTTTGTCTAGGTAACAATTCGACGTCACAATTCTCATAAATGTTTAATTTGTAGATATAAAGAATAAACATTTTTATTAAACACGTCTTTTTATTTCCACCTTATAACATCGAAAAGATGTAACAACTAAATAATTGCAAATTACGAATGTGATTCTTCTTGTGGTTAATAGATCACATTCGTAATTTGCAACTATTTAGTGCAAAAAATGCAATAGTATTTTTCATAGAAATATAAAAAAACAACTATATCAATATAGATTGGGAATTTTCAAAGTAAGAAATAACTGCAACGGACCGACCATGATTTGAACTCGGGTTACGTGATTTGCGAATCCAACACTTAGTTCACACGGCTACCAGCACATGACGTATTTGCGCGATTTTATCAATGCTATGGTAAGAACAGAAAAATAATAATGTTTTTAAGCTCAGTGCGACGACAGTTCCTTAGTGTGTGTTATCTGTGGAATGTGGATACTCATACATGCGCACACATACGCACGGAAGTATCGCGCTCGCTCGGTTCGTAGCAATGTAATCTTTAGCGTTCCTATGGACTTTTGCGGCCTTACTGTATGTATTTAGAAATATATGTATAAGTATGTTTATCAGTTGTCTAGTACCCATAACGCAAGCTCTGCCTAGCTTGGGACTAGACGGCGCTGTGTGATAGTTGTGGAATATATTATATTATTGTGTCTCTAATTACGGTATTCTATGAGTTAAAAGACTTCAATTGATTTCCTCCTCACAAAAAAAAACGCTGCGGTTTAGTTAAACATGAGGTCATCGGTCAAGGTCGGTCGCGGCATTGCTTGGCAGTGTTTTCATAAGAACACTATATTTGCGTAGTGTTTATTTTGGTAGCGCTGCGGTATAGTGTTGTTTTTTTTTATCTCCAATTTAAATGATGAATAAAGCGCATACATATCAGAAAGTTGGTTTGACACTGTCTGGCCTTTGTGTTGAAATACTCGATACACACTAATCCTACTAATTTCATAAGCGCGAAATTTTGTTTTGATTTTTGTTTTTTTACAAGCTTTTATTTAGTTTCACCTGTCCCGATGTTTGTCTGTAATCAAATCTTGCAAATTAAATTTGACCCAATTCCCGGTTACCGATTGAGCTGAAATTTTGCATGCATGTGTAAATCAGATGACAATGCAAAATTATTAACACATGGAGCTGATCTGATGATGGAACCGAAAGATAAATTAATCGTAATTTAACCGTGTTTGGGAATTACGTCGTCGAAGTCGGTTATATTTTTTTTGTAAAAAGTTTTTTATTTTACACTTTTTAGTTATGGTACCACCACTAAAAAGTACCCCTCAGTCAAACTTAAATAACTTATAGCCACAGTGCATCTCATAAAGATTCTAATAATTCCAAACACGGTTAGATTACATTAATTTTTTTTTCCTTCTGGCTTCATCATCAGATCAGTTAAATACATCCCCCCCTTTTCTGACAGTCAGTCATCGACTACACGTTTATACAAAGCAACTTTACTTGTAACCACAGTTCTGCTGTGATTCTATTAGGAGTTCTGTTCCATATCTTCGAAGTTCATGATCAGATCATAACAATATTTCTATGGGACCAACTTAGAAGCATAACCATTCAATCAAAAAAAGAATTTTCAAAATCGGTCTACAATTGACCGAGATATCGGTGAATATACATAAGAGAAAAAAATATACATTCAGCCGAACATAGAACCTCCTCCTTTTCGAAGTCGGTTAAAAACGTCGGTTAAAGTTATTTTATACTTTTCAGTGTTTTTTAACATTGAAGTCGGTTTATTTATTTTTTATTTTTTTGTAAAAAATATTTTTTTATTTTTTTATTTTTAGTTTTAATTCTCAGCTAAATAGAAATAGTGAGCAAGTTCTCTGTATGGTACATTATTCCCCCTGTGCGCCCTGTGCGATAAGACCTCCCATTATGCACTTATTCTTTTAAATGTTTGTCGTGTATTTTTGTTTATTTAGTGTACAATAAAGATTATAATAAATAAACTTACTTAGGTACTTACTTACTTACATAATAAAAAAAAGACGTGTGGCACTCGGGGACTGCCGCGGTAAAGCTATTGCATAGCATTTTTATCAACTTATGCCATTATAATTATTTATTTTATTTTATTTATGCAGAATTTTTTTTCCTTTGTTTTTTTTTCTTCGATATTAATTGAAGTTACACTTTCACACATTGAATTGAATTTTGATTGATGGTTCACTCATTTGTTTTCTTATCGGTCACCATGCTCAAAAAACAAATGAGTGTGGGGTGTTAGGTTATTTTCGTTACGGAATTTCTGGATTCGGTCTCCACGCTCAAAGCCCGCGATAGAAGCTATGCAATAGCTTAAAAATAATTTAAATTTTAGAAGTTGACATTAAAAAATGAAGAAACAAAACCAGAAACAAGATTTTTCTTAATCTGGCAGTAATAGCTAGATGTGTATTTCGTATAAAATAATATTTGTTTTCTTAGTGGAATTATGAATGTTGTTGAATCTCATTAAGATTGTGAATTTGAGAGTGAAAGTACATATTACTGTAGTTTTTACACCAGATTCGAAAGGCCGTAAATACCAAATTGTAGATAGGTACTTATTTTAAAGTGTTAATGAATTATCTTCCATAACAGGTGCTAAGCAAGTCCAAACAGTATATAATTAAGATGATAGATACATAAATATAATTAATTACTTACTATTTATTTTTCATGATTTATTTACATTGCGCTCACATAATAAAAGCGATAAAAAATATGTAACCAAGATTTCTGTAACTCTTATCATGATTTAAAAGAGTGTCCATGGAGTTTCTTGCAATCTCTCTCCAACTGTAGGGGCCTAGCAAGGTCGAAGCCTACTGGAGCCATGGGTGATGCGAAAGAAAACCTCGGGGCCCGAACGAAGACAAATAGAGATCTACGCTTTGGAACGTGCGACGTAGCTCAATTTTTTTTTTTTGACTGACCGACATTTTCATAGTTCAAAGGTACTTGTTGATGGTCTATTTGAAATAATGTTTCTGATTTCTGAAAGATTTTTCTGACTGTTATTGCTCCACAGTTGAGCGCAAAAGTATCAAGTCGTTTCAGACATTAGTCGCCCCGAACCAGTCCTCGTTGTAAGAGTCTAAATCATATCCTCATCTCTTCTTTTTGAGCTGAGATATATTATTCTCGACGACGCCACTGCGTAAAGACTCTTGCCCAGCGATCAAGATATTAATAGTCCAATTTCCTCTCTCTCCGTTCCATAGCCTGAACAAGCAGTGAAAGAAAATAAAGAAAGAAAAAAGAAAAGTATTTATTTTGGCGCATAAAGCAGTGCTAATCTCTAAGAGTGTTTCAGTTTCAGTGTTCTCTTAAAAAATAGCACGCCTGGACCGGACGCGAGAGGTCGGCGCCGCCCATGATCGATGACTTATGAATATAGAGTAAGATCCCAGGGCCGCCAGACGTCACGTATTTTCTGACGAAGGAAATGTGGACGATTGAGTACTGTTAGTATGTACTAAGAACGCATGCCTATCTGCTAGCTTGCTTAGACGGCCAATTTTCAGGCATCAGGTAATCAAGGTACATAAAATCATTACTTACTTCACGAAATACGTATACTTTAGACAATATCTTTAAAATCAAGTCGCCAATACTTCCAGACACATTCTGTGGGCCGCATTGCTTTACAGACGCTTTAAAGCTCCTAAAATAATGACATAACTTCATATATAAAAATCAAGCATGAGAATTTTACTCATGCTTGATTTTTATATATGTTCACCAGACAACTTGATTACCTGATACCTGAAAATTGGCCGTCTAAGCAAGCTAGCAGATAGGCATGCGTTCTTAGTACATACTAACAGTACTCAATCGTCCACATTTCCTTCGTCAGCAAATACGTGACGTTTGGCAGACCTGGGATCTTGGACTAATACAATATAGACCCATGGAAACCTTTTAAGAGGGCCCTTCCCCACTCGTCTATCGTCAACGTGAGAATAGTTTAAAAAATTTCTGTTTCACCCAACGCAATGTTTGATGAAGAGACAACGCAAAAAAAAGACATAACGCCTGAAAACTCTGTCAGTATTCGGTAATTATCATTACCATTTCTAGAATATTTCACCAAACTTTATCCAGAAAATACGTGATTTTTTAAAAACTTTAAACGTGTTTGGAAAAAAAATTCTTCGTTCTGAATCTCGAATAAATGCTCAAGATTTACAATATGAACGGCTAAAATTCATAGAATTTCAATGGTCTTTACTAGATTAATTTTACACAAATTACTTTTTGATTTCAATAGAAACCTAGATGATAACTTGTGAATATTCTACAAGATGTCTGTGTTTCCGAAATATCTGAAGAAAGTTGTGTAAAAACATTATAATCACGTAAGAACGGTTATACGGAAATGTATCTCGGCTTGGCCGCTCTTAATGAGTCATCTTCTATATTAAAACAATAGCTAATCGTCCCAATTATATACTAAAGACAACGGAAACATTGACATATCACTACCGTGATAAATTTTATATAAGAGGTTACATCGAAGCATGCCTTTCGAAAGCCTTTCTAAGCAGAACGAGCTGAATCCTCTCATTATGATGTAACTGGATACGTGGGACTAAGGAACTAGTGTAACGTGCATTATTGTACCTATTATCAAGGTACTACATTCTCTTTGTTGTTTCCTTAAATAGTATTAATAGTACCTAATAATAGGGCTTGATTCAGAAAGTGGTACTCTAGGACTCGACTCGTATAGTTAGAATTTTTTTTATTTTTTTTTTATTTTATCTGGAGCTTGGACTCTGTTCCCGATACCGGTGCGGTCGGATACCATTTTTTTTTATTTAGTTTCACCTGTCCCGATGTTTGTAATAATTATGTCTGTAATCAAATCTTGCAAATTAAATTTGATCCTTTTCCGGGTTACCGATTGAGCTGAAATTTTGCATGCATGTGTAAATCAGATGAAAATACAAAATTATTGTGACATGGAGCTGATCTGATGACGGAATCGGAAGGTGACCGTAGGAACTCGATAGTTAAACGACACAACCCCATCGAGTTTGGGCTCGTCCCAACAAGTAAAGTAATCCTATAAAGAAAAATTATAAGTATGTCACTACTAGTAACGTTCTTATAAAGGCATTGCGTAGACTATATAACTTATAATAGCATTTTCCAAACCTTTACATTCTCTAGTGCATTACTTTTTATATCTCGGTCTTATAGTTTGCTACAAGAATGACTTATAAATCATTTACAGGACAAGAGTATTTGCTATTACATCTCAGTCATAAAGCTAGCTACAAGATTTTCTTTTAGGACACTTTTAGGAATAAGTCTCCTATAATTGTTTAGAGTAAAACTAAATAATCCAGTAAAACATTTTGATCCTATATTAGCGTTTTGTGAGTAAATAAGATATTATAACATACATCACTATAAGTTTACGCCATTATAGTTTTGTTCGAAAGTCTTTTAAATCTAATAGTACTTGATAAGAGCGCTATTTGATCAAACAAGCTTATAAGCTACTAGATCAATAACTTTATTAGTAAACGTCAGCCATTTTTTTAAGATTCAGTTTTTCCCTTTTGCTTGAAAAAATAAGATGAACATGAATTTAAGTGATTAGAAACGATTGAAAAAGAGTGGTGGTTACAGGAGAAAAGTAAATTTAGTATTAGCAGGCATATTTCATGGGATTGCAAATTTATTTTTAAATGGCGGCGAGTTATCCGGACTGACCTATATTGCTTCTATAGAGTACTTGATGAAAAGCAATTTTAAAACATGGCGAATATGAAGAAGAAACGATGAAATATTTTATTTTCAACAATATAATAACGTCTTATTTTTGGAGGGCATTGAAAAACTAACTAAATGAAGGTGTGTACCTTCATTTTTTCACAGTAAAAATGGCTTCCCCACGAGTTCATACAGTATATTTACAATTTAAATAGTATCGAATTAATGTCCTACAATAATACAATATGTTAATAATAGAAATTAATATACTTTTTTAACATTTATTTTTCACAAAACAACCGGAACCACCAGCCAGGATAACTTCTATTAAAGTATACTTATAACTAATAACTAAGTACATTACTAGTGCATTTTAGACAAGACTGTTTTAGTAAGATACTTATGTCAGATACTAACAGGAACATTTGTGCTAGTAATTGTGTAGTCAAGTATATTATAGGGCTTAGTAACATTTCAAAAGTAGATTATACGATAGTTATAGAAATAAACTCTCCTATGCGCCCAAATCCAGCTTTGTAGCATACTTCAAGTGTCTTATAAGTGAAAATAAAAGTAGTCTTAAGACTGTTTTAAGTACTTGATTTTGCTAGTTGGGGTATGATTTGTCTTGACGAGTATTAATTATACAGGTATACTGCGCTATAAATCTTGTTATGAACAAAATATTTTCATTATAAACTAGTTAATATTCATAAATGTTTTATTTTTTTATTTTTATTGCAATATTAAATAATTTAAAAATATAACTTACATTTTAATGGTAATGAATAAAAGAAAATGTTATTAAAACCGTTTATTTTTCTCCACCACATAATACAAAAATAATAATTCACAAATACGGTATATTCTTACAGTAGAACCTACCAATTGATGTTGTGGAGACAGGAGCCTGTACTAGAACAACCTATGTTACAGACCTCCAAACTACCCAGGTTTGTTACAGTTGTATAAATATTTACAAAGAGAGATAATTATTATTTTATGGAAAATAAATAAACAGAACTAAAAAATAAAGTAGGATGTGAAAGTGTGAGTAAGTATAGTGTGTAATTTATTAAAGCTATACATTTATAATGTGTAGATGTGAGACGTAATGTGTTGTTTTCAATGCGGTCACTTTTAAGAATCTCTCAGTTGCTTCGTAATCAAGAGATTGGGGCCAATTATGGACCTCCATTTTACACTTTTGTTAATGAGTAGATGAATATGACGTTACTAAATAAAAAGGTATTGACAGATAAAAACAGTTTTAATTTACTAAAAAAAATGAGATTTTTACGCTTTTTAATTTGCTTTTCATTGGAACCTTCATGAGACTTCAAAAAATATAGTAGTCATTCTCAAAATTTGTACTTAGCAACACATTTAGCCATATTTTTGTTTATACTTATAGAAGACTAGCTTTTGCTCGCGGTGTCGCCCGCGTACATAAAATATAGCCTATGTCACTCAGGAATAAAGCAGCTATCTATCTATAGGTGAAAAAACGTTACCCTTCGGACCAGTACTTCCAGAGATTACCTCCTACAAACAAAAAAACAAACTTTACCTAATTATTATATTAGTATCGAAAATTTTCAGTAAATAGTGATTTGACTAAGTAGATTTAATTGTTAGGTACTCGACTCCGGGTAAAAAAATCAATTTTAGTTTTTAAATCTTGCCTCTTTCTAGGAACAACTCTTCTTTCGGTGGTGTGTTCATATATAAACTCACAAGACACCCAGACCCGAAACATCTATTTATAGGCCATACAACTATTTTTTCCACGCGGGAATCGAACTCGCGACTCCGGACTCGCAGCTTGGCAGCCAATCGTTCCACCGCGGTGCGTTAAATTGTTTGTTTTAGAACAGTGATGAAAAGAATGTGTAGCTGACTGTATAATTACCGCGAAATGAAAATTTCTTGAATCTTAATAATAAGCGAATCTCATAATGTCTCTTGCTTAAGGCGTATAGTCTCTTGAACATCTGGCCGGAGTTAAATGCACACATATGAGTACTCGTATCGCCGCCTGCGCCCGCCTAGAGCACCTTTAAAACCATTTTCTTTGTGAAATATTGATTAATTTACATATGCTATGTACATCTAAAGAACACTTAACCAGCTATTTTTTGTGTAAACATATTTGTAAAGATCGCTTAAGAGGCCGGCGAATGTCACTCGCAACTGCAAGTTGACGCGTATTCAAAATTCGTTCGCGGAATATAGCTATCTCTGTTTGACAAAAACAAGTGACGGATTGATGCAGCTGTGTGTGTGTATGTGAGCGTCTTACAATTTATTGTTAGTAAAATGAGGTAGAGTGCGTCTACTGAAAGCGTAACCTGGAGTTTTTTTTTTAAATTAAATTGGCAACATTGTTTTGCCGAAAAAAATCACGTCAAAGTCTATGGTTGCAATCGTCAGTTTTTGGAAACTGATATTTATTTTTCAAGAATAATTGCTTAATTGTGGGAAAAACAATAAACAGTAACGTGCAAAAACTGCTACACACTATGGTTAATAAGTTCAAACAAAAACAAGAAGAGAAAGAAGGTGTTTTCAATGAAAACCATCATTGTTTACATACGATTTCTGATTTTTAAGTTAGTATGACGTTACAATCTTGATCCTTGTCGACTAATATTATTAGATAGTTATATTAAGGATATAATGATTTTTTTTTCTTATATTTTTAGATAATCTGACATATTGCGAATTTCATAATGGACAAAAACATCGAACAAAGAAGGCTTTTGGTGAATCGACTTAATCAAAAACACATGCTAGTGAGTGGTAGAATGCATTCAAAAGCAGTTGAGATGTAATGAAAGATTTGCCTCACTCTGTCTGATAGTGCATGAAAGTCTGCAACTGAAGTTAAAATCGCGAAAATCCTAGTTCAAGTTTGAGAGAGATGCTGCTGCAGCAGCTGCTGAACTTTTTGTGTCTCACGAGTCGATCCGTATCATTTGAAACAATCACTGGAGTATAAAACATGTTCCCACTTGACCAATCCCAAAAGATCTGAATTTTCTCTATGCTAAAACGAATCGATTCCAACCCAAAAATCTTGAAACACATTAATAGTGTTGGCGAGACGTGATGAAGTTGAAATCATGTTGACTATTTTATTTGACTATCACGGTGTTGTGCACTTGGTATTCTTGCCAGAACGCCAAATGGGAAATAAAGAATATTATTTAAATATTATATAGCGACATTTGAGAGATCAGATAAAATAAAATAATTTGGAATACTATCTAACATTTTGTGTGTTATTGACATTTACCATACACCCACCAAATAATTAAGTCTACACACATGTTTTTGACTAGGATTAACTATTATACAATTGTCATAAATACAAAAAATACTCTAGTATCAAAACTTTTTTCTCCTACTATTTCAATAATACCACATTCAAAATTTTTGGTTGTAACCTCCTTTTCTCAGGTCACGCTTTCATTAGACGGACTCTATATTCTTTATTTGCTTTATTTTTGCCGAATACTTCGGGAATTGTTTGTGAATGTACGAACTAGTACCTAATGCGTTTTTTGGAAATTTTATTACCGCGCCAATATCTCAACATATTATGAT
Source organism: Mythimna ferrago (assembly GCA_910589285.2). Lineage (NCBI taxonomy): Eukaryota > Metazoa > Arthropoda > Insecta > Lepidoptera > Noctuidae > Mythimna > Mythimna ferrago. The sequence goes on from OU342685.1 coordinate 17,718,505, forward strand.
AACAATAGCAGATATGTCATACTAAGGTGGTCTTTTTTTACGGTGGGAAAATCATCTAATGACATTCCCCGCTCTTGGGTGGAACGGGAGATAGTGTCAGACTTTTACTGACTAAAAACCCACTCCTGTTCCTTCGTCGCCTTTCGTATCGGGGCTGAGCTACCTTTCGGAGCTAACCCTGGCCCCAGTAGGCTTCGACCCGGTTGGACCCCTTCTGTTGCTGACAATTCTTTGAGGCGCACGGGAACAGTTCGCGCAGTCGATGACTTGGGCTCGATCCGGACAGTTACCGGACGGTCGGACAGCGAGCTACCGATTGCTCGCCGTCCGCAACCCCGCGCCTACGGTGGCCGGAAATTGGGATCGGAATCGCGGCAGCGGCTGTGAGCGCCGTTGCCTGATACGGTCGGCCTCCTCCTTTGCTAGCATTACTGCTTTGCAGAAGGAGGCGACTGCCTGCCACTGATCCTCCTCGCTCCGAACCATGGCCTGTACCAGTCTGGCACGAGAGATCGCCGCCGCCGATCACCTCCACGAGGGCAAGGCGATGCTCTGCCTAAGCGGCACACCTCCACTGCGTGCTCCACCGTGTCCTCCGGGCGTTCCGCACAGTGGCGACACTCGGGCGTCACTTCCGTACGAATCCGGTACAGCCCGAACCTACTGAACTTACGTGTCCGGTGAGAACCTGCGTCATGCGAAAGGTGAGGACGCCCGCGCCGTGAGGTCTTTCCAGCCATGCCTCCAAGAGGGGACTTACTGCCATAATTGTGGCGTGCCCAAGGTGGTCTTCTTGTGGTCAAATCAGAAAATGTTATGGAGGCGAGAGCTTTTTTTTCATAGGTGGGAAATTATTCAATGACTTCTGCCGCTCTTTTAGTGTCAGACTTTTAGAGAAATGAAAACTGTTCTTTCGTTTCAAGGCCCCGATGTTCTCTTTCGCTCAACCCTTGGCCTCAGTAGATTTCGAACCTGCTGGACCCCTACGGTTTTGCTGACATGTCCTCGAGATGCGAGTGGAACACTGCAACATCGACGTCTCGAGCTCGGTACGAACGCTTACCGGACGGCCGGACGGAGAGATACAAATTGCTCGCCGTCCGCAACCCTGCGCCTACGGTGACTGGAAAAAGGGATCAGGATCCCGGTGGCTGGGGCGTGAGGAATGATGTTCCCTCACGTGTACGACTGTCTCCTTTGCTAGCATAACTTCTTCGTAGAAGGAGCCGACCACCTGCCATTCCTACACATTCCGGACCATGGCTTGTACCAGGGTCACTCCCACGAGTACACGGCGCGGCGGCAGTGCTCCGCCTGAGTGGAGCATACCATCGCCGTATGCTCCACCCTGTCCTCCGGGCGGTCTACACAATGATGACAGCTAGGCGTTTCTTCCGAACTTACCACGAGGTGAGGTGTCGTCATGCGGAAGGTGAGGATGTTTCCACGTCTATTCACCCACTCCTCAAAGATTGGATTTATCGCCATAATTATGGCTTGCCCCGAGATCCCGCCGGTACTCTGACCGCCTTCGTCAGTGGTTTTTTACCCCGGCGTTGCAACTCCATGCGCAAATTGTGCATGCGTGCAAGGACTGTTGCCTCTAGATCCCATGGTGGCAGACCAGCAAGGAGGCTCGTCGCTTCGCTGGAGAACGTGCAATATCCCCGCACCATTTGGATGGCCATGATCCTCTGGGATGCGTTCAGCTTTGCCCCCGGTCGCTTTCACAGCTATGGGGCCAACACCGGCGCTCCGTAATGAGCCATGGACCAAACAATGCTGCGTGGAGCCTCCGGCAAAGGGCTAAGGACCTCTATGTTGGGTAGGAGCCGCTTCAGGGCAGCCCCAGTCCGGTCCAGTTTGGGAGCCAGACGTCCGAAGTGTTCTTCGAAATTCCAACGGCTGTCGAGGACAAGTACCAAAAACAGTCCGACCCATATCTTGGTACCGATCCCTGGGGAACACCGCACGACATCTCTCGGCGTTTCCATTCTCCACGGTGAGCGGGGCAGATAATGAACCTGTCCTTCAGGTAGGCCTCGATCACACGAATGAGGTAGACCGGCACCTGGTGATACCGGGGTCCAAATAGAGCGCTCCCTGCAAAAGCCAAACTGGCCATCCGCAAGATCCGGCTCCACCCGTACCAGGTGCGTACGAGGAATAAAGAACAACGAAGTGCACCCTCAGAGCGGAGATACGGCTGGCCAAACTGGAGGCCCGCGACGTGTAGCTGGGGACTTTGAACAGAGACCCGTGGGGACGACCCTACGAAATGATGCGTAACAAGCTCCGTACCTGGGCTCCCCCCGCTGACACAGAGTACCGGCCCCTGTTTATGAAGGGTGTGATGAACGCTCTATTCCCGTCAAAAGGGGAGCATTGTCATCCGCCCATGGCTCCGCCACTAGTTGTAGTGTAGTTTATATTTTTATGTCACCGTTTTTTGTAGCCATATTTGCATACTATGTGCTATGCGACCTCCCCAACGGGGTCAGCGTGGTCTATTATACAGACGATACGCTGATCCTAACGAAGGGAGAGTCGTAACAGGCGGCGGTCGAACTAGCGGAACGCAGGGTTGCAACAACCTCCAAACAGCCTTGGCCCCACCGACATCATGTCATATGGGCCGAATCGAAATGAGACGGCTGCGGACACAGCCCACCCATATAAATATGAGCGCGCTATCACCGCAGCCGCTTCTTGACTCCTTTACAAATTTCTTCGTCTTGTCCCCATGTTGCCATTCTCCCCATCCTGGGGCGGCATACTAACGGTCCCCCCTCACGTGGGTAAGACAAACACACAGTACGGGTTCGCTGCCTGCTTACTCCTTAGTCTGTGCCATTCGTGTTCGAACTCTTTTGAGGCCATGAGATTGCAGTAGTAAGCCGGTCTCTCATCCAAGCGAGTGATCCCGTCCATCACATTTCGTCGCTGTTCGTCATAAGGGGGGCATCGCCACAGAACGGGATCAAAATTTTCGTCCTCATCACCGCAATAGCACAAGCTAACCTCACATAACCGCATATCATACAGTTTCTTCCAGAAATATCCATGTCCAGTCAGGATCTGCGCGACTTTGTAGTCCGGCTCGACCCAAGTTGCCTTGAGCCTAACCGCCACGTTAGGGAGGAATCGATGAAGTTCCATCGCCTTCTCTTCCTGCTCCCATCTCCGCTGCCAATTAGCCACAGGCTCACTTGCAAGAACCCTGCTCCCTGTCCTGAACCGCAACGCAGAGTTGCAACAGTCGTGAAGAGGATCCAGCAGTTGGGACTCGAGGTGGCACTGCACAAGTCCGAGAGCATGTGTTTTCATGGCCCTCGGAACGAGCCACCGCCGGTTTCCCAAATTACAATAAAAGTTTACAAGTATCTGGGACTCGTCCTCGACAGCTGATGGTATTTTGAGGAGCACTTCCGACGTCTGGTTCCCAAACGTGTTACTTCTTGTTTATTTTGTGTTGCGCCTTGTGCTGTACTAAATAAATTATTTTTCTTTCTTTCTTTCTTTCAAACTGGATTAGACTGAAGCACTCAAGCGGCTCCTGTTCAATCTGGGGTGTCCAGACGCCTCCTGCTGGAGGCTCTACGCAGGCATCGTTCGGTCCATGGCCCTTTATGGAGCGCCGTCGCTGCGAAATTGAGCAGTTGCCAACCTGAACGCATGCCAGGGAGTTATAGCCATCCTAATGGTACAAAGACAAAGCACGGTTTCCTGCAATATACCCGCATGGTTTCCTGCAGGCTTGCTACCATGGAATGTGGAGGCAACAGTCTTTTGCACACATAAGCATGATTTACACGTGGAGATGCAACCCTGGGGCGAAATTCCGCTGCCACGACAAGTCGCTGTATGGCAGACAGTTCCGGCAGGATCTCAGCGACTGTCGTAACGCAAATACTCACCGGACATGGCAAGTACGGGAGGCTCCTGCGTCGGATTTAGGCGGAAGAAACGCCTGTTTATCACCATTGTGTGGACGGTCTGAAGGATACGGTGAAGCATACGGTAGAGATGTACATATGTGCCCCGTTTAGGCGGAACACCGCCGCGTTCTCGTGGGGGCCATCGGTGGCAACGACCTCTCGCGCCGAGCCCTCTTTCTGCGAAACAGTAATGCTAACGAAGAAGGCGGCCGCATGGACGAGGGAATACCCTGACGCCCCAGCAGCCAGGATCTCGACCCAGATTTCTAGCCACCCTGGGCTTGGAATCGCCGTCCAGCCATCCGGTAACCATCTGGACCGAACCCAAATCGTCAACGGCGCTTTTTTTTTACTCTTTTTTTTAAGGGGTTTTTGACGGCGCTTTTAGTCAGCTAAAGTCTGACATGTCCTCAAGAGTTCTGTATTCCTTTTATTCTTTTATTAAACTTTAAATGCTTACGTACTATTTTATTTAAGTCAATAGTGTCAAAAATATTACAATAAAAATAACTCGACCTATGAACGCAACTGAAGTAATGACAGCACGCACACAATGACACTGACATCCCGCTTGCCGCGATAGCACTAGTAACTCTTGGAAATTTGCGATAAATTGGACGTGTTTCGTAATACCAAAAATGATGAATGAAAACTTAATGTTTTTCCAATTTGTTTTCTATCATTTGTAAATTGATAATATAATCTGTGTTCCTACATTGAGAATATTGGACATATTGTTATTTTTAATACAGGAAAAGCCAAATGAAAACATGCCATTTACGTTGTAAAAAAGTGCGAATTATAATTCGCTTTAATTTCGTTTTAGGCAAGTTTTTTTTTAAAAGAAAGATGTAGGAACCTAGATAAATATCGTCTATAACCGAGTAACATCATAATATGTTGGAAATATACTCCAATTGCAAATGAGCGTGGTATTACGTTTGTATGAAAAATTCATCTGTCGCCGTGCTCTTAAAAGGAGTAGGGAAAACAAGTGAAAAAACATCGTGTTGTTATTTTTTTTTTGCAAAAGTATTAGTCATACAGAAAAACCATACGTTAATAATGTTGTAAATTAATCTATCTTCTTCTTCTTCCTGCTCTTATCCCATATTACTTGGGGTCGGTGCAAGACGTTATTTTCTTCCATTCTGCCGTAATGAATCTATAATAATCATCATATATGTATTTTTTTTTCAAACCTATTAAGGCAGCCGTTACCGAGGAGTAGGCTTCAGAAAATCACTGATTTATGTCACTGCTCGGAAACCAGGGCCTTAATAAAATATCTGGTCGCCGATGTGCTTCATAATGAGAGCGCCAGTTATGTCGGCCGCAGCCAGCCAGTTACACTTGTCTTTTTTTCCAAGTCTGACCACTTTTACTATCTCTCTAAATCGGCGACTCGGTTACGACCGTGAGTGAGATTTACATCATTTTATACCAAATTACATTGTATTATGTAACACGTATAATAAAGAGTACCTTTGAATGGTAAAAAAAGCTTATTAAATATAAGCTTTTTTTACCATTCACGATTCACACATTCACAATTTTTATACCCTTTCGTTTAAGAAGAATCGAACTCGCGAGTCCGGACTTGCAGCTTGACAGCCAATCACGGAGCGTTACAGTATTTGTTTTAGAAAAGTGACCACAGAATGTGTAACTTACTGTATAATTACCGCGAAATTATGTTTTTTTTTGTATCTTATTAATTAGCGAATCTCTTAAGTAATAATAATAATAGTAATTACATTGTATTATGTAACACATGTAATAAAGAGTACCTTCATTACGTAAATCTTAAAAAAAGCTTATTCAAGCATTTTTTTACCCTTTCGTTTAGGAGTTGCGACTTGATTTTTTGTTTTAATCTTGTACGACAGTTTATTTAGTGAAATTGATTTCTTATTCGTCATGCTGCCATGAGCGTGCCGACACGCTTCATGTTTTTGCAAACGCATATAGGTAAATGGGTATTCATTTTGTTTATTTGTGGTTTGAAAGTGGTACAAGTATTGGTAGAGGTACAAGTATTCTTCAAAGCAAATTGGACTCAGTTGGAAACAATAAATAAACATACAAACTTCAGTTGATGAGGATTGTTGAGTTTAAATGACTGTAGCAGTATTTTGGCATCGTTTAATATTAAAAGTCTACTGATAGATTATGTTTCGGTCTTTTAAAAATAAAATTAAGTAATATTGTTCATACCATTTGGTTACTTTGATGAATGTTGTGAAAATAAAACAAGAAGTTTTATTTGTCTTTTGAAAGCGGTACAAATATTGATTGTGGTAAACTTAGGTGGTAAAATAATATCCTCCTTTGCAAATCGGACCCAATTGACACCAATAACAACAACGCAACGCAACGCAACGGGAATCATTTAAAAGACATTTTATATTCAAAATTATTTTGTTACATAGTTATTACAAACACCTAATTATTCTGCCCATAAACAGGTGCCTGACAAACGGAAGGAAAGCCTGGACTCTTCTCGCAGATGAATGCGACAGGTCTGTCACACCATAGGTCGTTTAGTAGACCTGAACGGGCGATGGACCCGCAGGACTCACCGGGCGGCGCATTGATTGGCTCTCCCGGGAAAAATTTCTTGTATCCTGCCTCTGACAGCGTTTGTCTTGATAAGAGAAACGTAAATAAGCATATAGCATTATATAAAGGCGGATACAGACTTTGCGAGACATGCGCCACGTACGGCGCACAGCCAATGCTTTGCAAGCACATGCCTCGCCACAAACATGAAGACAGACAGATGAAGCATTTGCTTCGCACGCCATGGCTCGATCCGAGTATATGTTGGTACATATCGACGGTTGAAAGGCAAAATGATCTAAGCGACATTGAGTAAACTTTACAAAAGAGTGACTTAAAGTTAAAAATTTGAGTTCACTTTTGTAAAGTTGTACTCAATGTCGCTTACGGTCGAAACGGTTCGTGTAAATAGTGCACGGCATGCGCGCGGCTGGTTGCTGGAACTTGGCCTGCGCACGGCCGTGCGTTTAGATATGTATAGTAACTATAGAAGACGCCAGATAACCGTGAAATAAAGTACATTGACCTTTTCCTAATATCTCTGAGTAGACCCGAAAATCAAACAATCAACTACTTTCATCACTAGGTCATGTAAAGGATCACGATATCGATTCAAGACAGCTTTACGTCTTTATTCCGTTTTTGAAAATAAGAATGTCAAAAAATGTAGGAGAGTCGATGATCATTATTCCACGGTTATCTGGCACCTACCTTACCTGTTAAGCAGATTATTAATAACATACCGTGAATAGTCCTCCAATCCCAATTCTCGCCCCAATCATGGAAACCAATAAAAGCGAAATCTTTCCGGAAAGCTCCCAGCAGCGAATTCTCTGGATATTTAGCGAAGAGTTCCTTCAACACCGTGGCTTCGACGTCACTGTTTATAATGGCCAGGTGGGCACCTTCAGCTGCACATGCCATGAACGCTCGGGAGAAATTCCTTGGTACGGGATGAAACTTGTAGCATTTATTAGTCCTTTTATCCAAGTGGTATTCTGAAAAAGATATGTACGATTATGTACGTATTAGGAGGCACGGCAGTGGGGGGACCAAGGCAAGCAAAAAAGTGGCATGGCCGTAACAGTCTTTTCTCGAAACAATTCAGGCCATTTTCAATCCCTTATACTTAGTTGTGTATAAAAGTAGAAACCTGAATTTTCAGTAGCCAAGCAGGCATTGTATAAACATATTTAAAATTTTTCATTCAATTTAGTCAATTCAGTCCGTAGGTAAGGGACCTTGATGACCTAGATTGACTTGGCAATAGTATTTATATCACAAGTAATCCGTATTACATAATTAAATTGGATTACTTAGACCGATTGCCAAGTCAATCTAGGTCATCAAGGTCCCTTAAGTACCTACGGACTGAATAAATTAACCGGCTTGATATTACATTGATCTCACAACTGTTTACGACAGAACAACTAAGTTACGTGCCTTGGTTTTTTCTACAAGTTATGTTTTTGATGGCATAACGGCACTGCATGAGGCTAAATTGTTTTATATTGGAAGGCCAGACGTAAGGAATCAGTTTCATTCGGCTTTTATTTTTAGTAGTTTATTAAATATGATTAGGGGATAAAGCAGTGTCTTTAAGTCGCGGTTAAATTCCAAACGAAACGAAGGTTGCTAAGTTTTAGTCTCGAAAGCAGTGAGGGCTTTATTTAATTAACTCCCGAGCACTGTGAGGGAGTTAAAATACATACACACATATAATAAACAGTCAAGAACAGGGAAACAGAAATATTGATACGAAGGTTAGTAGTAGTAGTATTTCAGAAGAAATCTCATCCAGCATAGATACTGCAAATGTAGAGTTGTTTTTTTTGCTTAAATAAATATTGACCTACACTAAGAATTACTCTTGTATCGTGAGTCCGTTGACAAACATGTAAAGTCACGTATACAAGACACCCAGATTCGAAAGTTAGGTTAGGTTAGGTTAGCGCCAAAGTCCAGTTAAGCAGTCTATCGTTCCCACCGTGCCTGTAATTCTTAATATGTTTGGGGCAACGTTTAAAAAAAAACCCCGGGCTACTTTGTCACTTTCACCCGAACAACTTAGTACTGAAACCGACTTACTGCCGCCTCTTCGTTTCTTTTCCTAAAAGTAGGTGTGTTTACCTTTTGTTCTTTTTTTTTTGTATGTGGAAAAATCTTCCAAGAACATCTCCACGTCCTTGGGCGGAGCGGGAGATAGTGTCTGACTTCTACTGACTATAATCGCACTTCTGTTTTTGCCTTTCGTACCGGGGCCGAGCCTCCCTTTCAGAAGCAGACCCTTGGCCCCAGTAGGCCCCTACGGTTTGCTGACAACTCTTTGAGGCGCACGTGGGACGATACGCGCCGTCGACGTCTTGGCCTTGTTCTGGACGGTTACCGGACGGTCGAACGGCGAGCTACCCATTGCTCACCGTTCGCAAGTCCGGGGTGTATTTACCTGGATCGAAGCTGCACTGACTTTCTGCTAGAAAGCCCTCGGCATGGTAACAGATGTAAGGGCGAGTGTCTTCACAGCGGCGATCGGCCAGGTCTCCATTACCATTCAAAGTGATACATCTTTCGTTATTGCCCTTATTATCTGGTTCATTATTAGCCCAAGTTACTGGAATTTCCGAAAGTGGCGTACCTGTAATTTGTAGAATTGTATCAACTTCGCGATCGCATCTATACATCTATACATATAAAAAAAGACGTGTGGCACTCGGGGACTGCCGCGGTAAAGCTATTGCATAGCATTTTTTATCAACTTATGCAATAAACCTCGCCAACAGCTGCTTAACCCCACTCATCCAAAACCAGACCTCGCCAACAGCTGCTTAACCCCACCCATTCAAAATGAGACCTTGCCAACAGCTGCTTATCCTCACCCATCCAATACCAGACCTCGCCAATAGCTGCTTAACCTCTTCCATCCAAACACAGACCTCACCAACGGCTGCTTAACCCCACCCATCTAAAACCAGACCTCGCCAACAGCTGCTTAACCCCACCCATCCAAAACCAGACCTCACCAACAGCTGCTTAACCCCATCCATCTAAAACCAGACCTCGCTAACAGCTGCTTAACCCCACCCATCCAAAATGAGACCTTGCCAACAGCTGCTTATCCCCACCCATCCAATACCAGACCTCGCCAACAGCTGCTTAACCTCTTCCATCCAAAACCAGACCTCGCCAACAGCCGCTTAACTTCTTCCATCAAAAACCAGACCTCGCCAACAGCTGCTTAACCCCACCCATCCAAAACCAGACCTCGCTAACAGCTGCTTAACCCCACCCATCCAAAATGAGACCTTGCCAACAGCTACTTATCCCCACTCATCCAATACCAGACCTCGCTAACAGCTGCTTAACTTCTTCCATACAAAACCAGACCTCGCCAACAGCTGCTTAACCTCTTCCATCAAAAACCAAACCTCGCTAACAGCTGCTTAACCCCACCCATCCAAAACGCCGACAGCTGCTTTCACTCATTTGTTTTCTTATCGGTCACCACGCTCAAAAAACAAATGAGTTGGGGGTGTTAGGTTATTTTCGTTACGGAATTTCTGGATTCGGTCTCCACGCTCAAGGCCCGCGATAGAAGCTACGCAATAGCTTAAAAAAATTGGAGTGTTAAACATGAACACGCCATATCTCCAAGAAAATAATGAGTAGCACGCAATAATTAAAACGCATTGCTGTTCGAAAGATCTAGAATGGTTGTACGTAGCCAGGCTTAGAAAATCTCGAAACATCCACAAAGTACATACAACTAGTAGGTAGGTATGTATCTACCGATAAGGGAAATGGTACTCTCCGTCATTAACAATAGAGTCGAAATTCGCATGAAAGTGACTCTTAGTACATCGTGCAATAAAAATGATTTATGACTCCGCGAAGCGACGCTATTGTTCTGGATCGATCTTGAGATATCGGTATCTAGAATTTTCTTCGCTCCGCATATAAATACGAGCCCCCGACCGGAAGCGAGTCAGTTGTGATTTCGACTGCGATCAAGCGCGAACTACCTAAGTGTGTGAAGTGATTTTACCTAACGACCTAAGCGATAGTGTAACGGTACTCTAGTGTTAATTGCGATTCGGATTATTGTTGACTGGACTAATTTGTTATTGTTTGTGGTGAATAAAGTTCTCTGTTAGTAAATCGGCATTTAATTACCCACGTACGTAACATAATATTGAAATAACTGCTTTTTACTACATGCATATGAATATGCATACGGTACATACACCAAAATAACATTTTTTTTTAAATTTTTGTCTGTCTGTCTTTCTGTCTGTGTGTCTGTTTGTCCGGGCTAATCTCTGAAATGGCTGGACTGATTTTGACGGGACTTTTTTGGCAGATAGCTGATATAATAAGGAGAAACATAGGCTACTTTTATTTTAGAAAAAATAAATTCAAAATCCTGTAGTCCACGCGAACGAAGTCGCGGGCAGCTAGTCAGAAATGAAGATATTCGCAGGAGAATCAAGATCGTTGATATAGACCGAAGAATCGCCAACTAAAGTGGCAGTAGGCAGGGCACATTGCTCGTAGAACGGATGGGCCGAATGATTCTAGACTGGCGACGGCGCACCGGAAGACGCAGCGTTGGAAGGCCTCCCACAATGTGGATCGACGAACTGGTGAGAGTCGCAAAAATGCGGTGGATGCGAGACGCACAGGACCGGTCGTTGTGGCGACGCTTGGGGGAGGCCTATGTCCAGTAGTGGACGTCTTTCTGCTGAAATGATGATGGTGATGATGATGATGATGTAACAGCCTCTATTTCAACATCAGAACAATATAATAAATTGAATTATTTTAACTGAAGCTGATAAAAATATCCACAAAAAATTTAAAGACGTTTCACCTCATGCTCGGGATCAAATCCTTCTATTTCAATAAACTATTATATATATATATATATATAAACGCAAAATATATATTTTTTTTTTTCGAAAATAGAGTTAACACCTTGGCGCAGTTTGTCTCAGAATATACGAATTTATCAGAAGAATGAAACAATCAGAGAAAATGTATAGAAATGCTATACACGTAAAATAAACGTTACGTATAATAAGCGTTTTTTCTTTCTTTCTTTTCCATACATTTTCTCTGATTATTTAATTCTTAGGTTATTCTGTATACAATGTAGGTCACTAACCTTCAATTGTAGTATAATCGCCTTGAGAAAAAGTGGCATGAATACCAGTTAATATTTCATATTCGGGATTGGTGCGATTTATAATGTTTCTCATCTCAGCTAATATTTCTGGTGTGGTTGGCGAAGCTAGGACAGCACCTGATGACAAAATAATGTAAAATAATCAGTTTTCCAATACACTTACTCGAAAAGCCGCTCTTATTCCTCCGCTTTTAGGCACACAATAGACTGTTTTCCGCAATAGTGCAGCAAAGTGCGCGTGCTCTTCCCCGCCATGATTTTATTAAATTTATCTTATAACACTGGCCGCGCGTCAACCCCCACGAGTTGCCGTTCAACCCCCATTTATTAATTTCTTCGTAAGTGTATTGAAAAAAGTCGTTTGATACACGTGCTTTGTGACTACAGCCCTCGGCTCCATAACACACTCGCCGTAAATGTCACCATCAATTTTGCTCACATCTGTTCATGTTCCTACAACGCGCCATAAGCCCTGACTTGATCCTTACCGGACGGCCGAATGGCGAGCTACCCATAGCTCGCTGTCCGCAAACCCGCGCTTACAATGGCAGGTAGTCATCCTGCAACTACGCCTGCCTAGAAGTAACCTATTCACTCTTGACTTAAAGACCCCTAAGTTGTAGCTATCAAGAAACACAGACTCTAGCAGGGAATTCCACTCCTTGGCTGTACGCACAATAAATGTGTTCCCAAAACGCTTTGTTCGTATGGGTGGGATGTCCACTATGTACCGTTGGCGCAACGCCGTACGTCGTGTGGGTGATTGTGCAATTCCAGTGCACACTCCCCGAAATGTAAACGATAGAAAACTGACAGACTAGCAACTCGGCGGCGGATGCTCAAGGCTTTGGAGCTTCGACTCTACAAGTGCATCATTGCCGATGATTCTCTTGGCTCGCCTCTCAATCGACTCCAGCGTATAGTCGATGAGACCGAAAGGTCGATTTATTCCGTTTAAAAACCAGTCATCTAACACCACTGAGCCCGTATTTATTGTTTGTTCCGAATGGATACCATTGCTTCAACTAATACTAAAAGAAATTCAAGGATTAAAAGTACAGTCAGTCAAACTGCATTGTATAGACCTTTAATTGAAATAAAATTCAGTTAAATCCCAGTTCCGGCCACCGTAGGCGCGGGCTTGCGGACGGCGAGGGCCACGGAAGATGATTTAAACAACTATCGTACTTTTGACCCGGAACTTTTGCGGCCTAGTAATATGTTCTTTGTAAGTTAATCTTGGCTATCACAGAGATAGGCGAAGAAAAACATCCGTGTCTGTAATTGCCAACCCGTCATGATCAAGCAAGCATAGCGAGTAACGCTCGTACCTTTTCTATAAGTGTGAGAAGGCCACTGCCCTGCAGTAGAAGAGTAACAACCTGGTATTATTATATTTAATTTTAAAATTTAATAAGTTTGCGCTTGACCGCTATATCACCTGAACGAAAGCGACGATGCGGTCGACTATGGAGAGCGCTTACCTAGAAGTAACTTATTCACTATTGACTTAAAGATTCCCGGGTTGTAGAAACACAGACTCCGGAAGGAATTCCACTCCTTAGGTGTACGCACAATGAATGTGTTCTCAAAACGTTTTGTGCGTATAGGTGGGTGGGGTGTGACGTTTTGTGTGTGTATACCGATGGCACATCGCCGTAGGACTGGTGGTCCGATGATGGAACGGGCTAGGCGGGGTTAGGCTATACAATTCTGACGCACACTCTCCGAAATACAACCGTTAGAAACCGACAGGTATCATAATAAGAATATTACATGGCAAGTACCTTCCAATGAACACCGCAGCCGAGCGTCGATAAAATTCGCGGGCACAATAAAGAATTTGAACCATGCTTGGACTTTTGAACTGTATTTGTAGTTACATCTGAATGCTCCTTCTGAAATAGAAAAAAATAATTTTCAAAGTCAACCAAAAAAATACAGTAGTCTGATTGAATGTAAGGATAATTTTCAAACTATTTGATTTAGGGGCTTTTGGGACACTCTTTCTACTAATGATAAATGATATTTATTTTGCAAATAGGTTTTTTTAAAACACTTTTACACGTCTAAAATAGCTAGCTAGCTGTCTATGCTGAGACGAAACATCAAAACAAACTCAGTGGTCATGGTCAAAGTCTCTTTTAACGTTTCGAATGCCGTAATTAGAGACACATTATGAAGTCATTAAGAGAAAGAACGCTTGGGGGCGTTCGCTTGGGGTGTAATGAATTAAATTCTTTACAGCTCAATATGAAAATAATAAACCGTACGTTTTAAAGGCAAGAAGTATTTTCAGGAAACTGGTAATAGACTTCTTAAAATCACTCAACAAATAGAAATCAGCTTACCAATAAAGCTAAGGCTGAACAGCAACGCAAAATATTTTAACCAGGACTTCATTTTGTGAGGACTGGTGTGCAAGTGTCGGGATACAATTATTTTGTCAAATATATATTAACAGGAATTTCCAACTGTCTCAAGGATTTATAAGTGTCACCATATGGCAAACATATGATTCCTTTACACAATGAATCCCAAAGCGACATAAAATAATATTTAATTATATGTATTATTACATCACGGACACACAATGCTGCGCGCCCAAACTAAGATAAAAGATAGTATCCGAAAAGCTGCCACTCTAAAGTGGGATTGGGCCGGACATGTTTACAGCATGTCGGATGAGCTGTTTGCTAAAAGATTCACTTATTGGGTCCCATTAAACGCAAGGCGACATCGCGGCAGACTAAGGCGAAGGTGGAGAGATTTTTTTTTTTTTTCCGATGGGAAAAATCATCTTATGACAACCCCCGCTCTTGGGCGGAGCGGGAGATAGTGTCAGACTCTTACTGACTAAAAAACTCATCCCGTTCCTTCAAGCCTTCATACCGGGGCTCGAGCGCCCTTTCGGATTACCCTGGCCCCAGTAGGCTTCGACCCGGCTGGGCCCCTGCTGTTGCTGACAACTCCTTGAGGCGCGCGGGAACAGCGCGCGCCGTCGACGACTTGGGCTTGGTCCGGACGGTTACCGGACGGCCGGACAGCGAGCTACCCATTGCTCTCTGTCCGCAAGCCCGCGCCTACGGTGGCTGGAAATCGGGATCGGAATCCCGGCGGCGGCGGCGAGAGCGCCGTTGCCTGATGCGGTCGGCCTCCTCCTTAGCGAGCATTACTGCTTCGCAGAAGTCGGCGACCGCCTGCCACTCCTCCTCGCTCCGGACCATGGCCTCGACCAAGGCCCGGCGCGAGAGGTCTCCGCCGCCGATCACCCCCACGAGGGCACGGCGATGCTCTACCCAAGCAGGGCACACCGCGATTGTGTGCTCCACCGTGAAGGTGGAGAGATGAGCTGGATAACTTTCGGAAGGACTGTTTATTTATTTATTTATTTATTTATTTAAACTTCATGTACAATAGTGGTACATAGGACTGTTGGCAACATTGTCTTTCTATTGGGTCTTTAATTATGGTTTTCGAAAGGTTAAGCAAAACAAGATGAGCCCCGACATGTTTCACAGTATATTTATAGATATAATATACACGTTTAGGTACATTTTTTCATATTTATCAAAGTATACAAATTTAATTTATAAAGATATCCGCAGGAGGTTACCGACATAGCTCGAAGAATCACCAAACTTAAATGGCAATGGGCAGGGCACATTGCACGCAGAACAGATGGTCGATGGGCACGAAAGGTTCTGGAGTGGCGACCACATACCGGAAGACGCAGCGTTGGAAGCTGGGAAATTTAACCACCTACAAACTACGGCACGTAGTCATGTTCCAAGCGCCTCAAGGCGACGTCAACAAATCGTAAGGGCCTAGCAGAGTCGAAGGCTACTGGTTCCAGAAAACGAACTACCGGGGCCCTGGGACGCAATGCAAAGATGGAACAAACGAGTGGGTTTTAGACCGTCAAAGTCTGACATACCCTCTCGCTCCGCCCAAAACCGGGAGAAGTCATTGATTGAAATCATACCTTGAAAAGAAAATCATCTATAACTCATTATCATTTTGACCTTAACATTTGTATAAATATTATAAAATGAATTCTAAAGTTTAGAACACATAGATGACCTACGACAATCATAATAAAGTCTGCCTAGAAACAATATTAGTTTTGCAAAGCAGACAATCTTCCAAATCTACTAAAATGACATCATTTATATATAACAACATTTGTAACATTAAAATTCTTTGAATGCTCACGTATCTTAAACTATGGTAATTTTATTCATCGCTGACGTCATGCCATGAGACAATTTCTACCATAAAATGTAACTTTCACATTTTTTGCTATAAATAATATTGATTGTCATTATGAGTTTATTAAACTTTGCCCTCGTCTCTCTGACGGAGTTTTATATATATAACATTATTTTTGGTATTTGTGAAGCCCAATATAGTTTTTTCAGAATCAGTAACAGTAATACATTCAGGCTTCCAATAGTTTTTACTCCATGTTATATTTTTCTCAAAAATAAGTTAGACACCACCAACACCAAATACAACACAGGTCATAGCAGCTCATAGCATAGCATAGCAGGGTATTAGACCCCAGTAAACAGCTGGGTGCAAGTGCAAAACAAACCCTCAGTCACTTGGATGGTCCGGCGACTATGTGTTTTTGCTGACATAACAAGCTTATAACTTTGTGATTTTTCATGATACAGTTATGAAATTTTGTACATAGATTCTTTACACATATTGGTGCTAATAACATACATAGTCGGTCAGCCCCAAACAACGTCTTGGAGAACCAATACAAGTTATATTAGAGCCCACACTTAGTTTCACCCTCTGATATTCGGAAATATGAATTGAATTTGAGCAAAAAAAATCAATAGCACTTTTCCTTTTGGGTCTGTTAAAGCGAATAAATAATACTCCGTTCTTATACGAGTATTACTAGGTAACATTTATGCTACATTCACTATCACTAAAAACTAACTCGAACGGTTTTATTATTTTTAGCCTTTCCTATAGATATATATTCATGTGGTCAAGAAGCTGGATTGCCTCGATGTTCACATGCTGATGAAGTCGCCTTCCGTGAGCTTCTGCAGATTTTTTTGTCAATTTGTCGATGAACTCAACTTGTAGGTCCCGATAGAATTTATCATTTCAAACAACAAATAACACTTCAAAGAATTTTTTTCTGAAATATTATCAAAATTGGTTAGCTAATAAAATTTCAAATAGTGAGGGCGTGATGGGATCATCTTACCTTCTCTATTGTACCCACGTAAAATGGCAAAGATGTCATACTTCAGTAAGTTTGTACATAGGTATTAGTACATCTTTATTCTGTTACTTGCCAGCTTCCCCTTCCATCACTTATAAAGTTTGTAACTTACTTGATATTGAGCGGATTTAAGACATCTTTCTGAGATGAAAATATTCAAAATATGGATCAACTACCAAACTTGTGTACAATTCGCAAGGAGGAGTTGTAGATAGTATATCTTTCTAAAGCTCCGTAACAGGTGGAAATTGAGAACGGACGAAGTTTCCTTTCTTAGAATCAACTTAGAAAGAAAACTATAACTTACTGACGTGTTAAATGTACTAATTTTTAGCTTATTATACAAATTAATTTTCAATTGAGGCTTCAGACTGGCTGCTCCGATTACTTTGGACTTAATAGCTTATTAAATGAAACCATTTAACAAGATAAAATCGCCAGAGCAACTTACGAGTATTATACAATAAGTTGTCCGTGTACATTCGATTCAGAACTGGCCATCTGTGTTGGGGACTGCGATTAAATGTGGATCTGGTTTAAGTATTATTTTGGTGATTGGCATTAATTTAATGCTCTGTTTAGATAACTGGAAACGGGTCATTCGGTAATGCACTTTGAATACTTGTTACTCGGCTTGTAACATACTTTTGTACCTTTCTGGTTTTTTTTTTTCGATGGTAAAAATCATCCAATGACAACCCCCGCTCTTGGGCGGAGCGGGAGATAGTGTCAGACTCTTACTGACTAAAAAACCCATCCCGTTCCTTCAAGCCTTCTTACCGGGACTCGAGCGGCCTTTCGGATAACCCTGGCCCCAGTAGGCTTCGACCCGGCTGGGCCCCTGAGCTGTTGCTGACAACTCCTTGAGGAGCGCGGGAACAGCGCGCGCCGTCGACGACTTGGGCTTGGTCCGGACAGTTACCGGACGGCCGGACAGCGAGCTACCCATTGCTCACTGTGCGAAAGCTCGCGCCTACCGTGGCTGGAAATCGGGATCGGAATCCCGGCGGCGGCGAGAGGGCTGTTGCCTGATGCGGTCGGCCTCCTCCTTAGCGAGCATTACTGCTTCGCAGAAGTCGGCGACCGCCTGCCATTCCTCCTCGCTCCGGACCATGGCCTCAACCAAGGCCCGGCGCGAGAGGTCTCCGTCGCCGATCACCCCCACGAGGGCACGGCGATGCTCCGCCCAAGCAGGGCACACCGCGACTGTGTGCTCCACCGTGTCCTCCGGGCGTTCCGCACAGTGGAGACACCCGGGCGTCATTTCCGCTTTAATTCGGAACAGGAACCTCCCGAACTTGCCATTTCTATACTTTACTAGTCATTATGTTTTTTTTGAAGTGAAAACTTCTTTAGCGGCGTTGAGCACTTTTTCTGTAATGGGTATAAAATCTTAAACTCGCGTCAGGACACGTGACCGATCGAAAAAGCGTAAGACGGATGGAGAGTAGACAGCTATCCCTTATCGCGCGTTGTGAAAGGGGGCTAGACGGAAAAAATTCTCACGAAAAATTGTACCAACACTTTTACTGTCAGAATATAAATCCAAGATGGCGGCTGCAAGAAATTATCAAATTTTCCGTCATGGGTGTCGTTTTCATGGTTTTCGAGGGCGTGAAAACCGATGGTACTGTCAAAATGTAAATCCAAGATGGCGGCTGCAAGAAATTATCAACTTTTTCATCATGGGTGTCGTTTTCATGGTTTTCGAGGGTGTTGAAACCGATGGTACTGTCAAAATATAAATCCAAGATGGCGGCTGCAAGAAATTATCAACTTTTTCGTCATGGGTGTCTTTTTCATGGTTTTCGAGGGTGTTGAAACCGATGGTACTGTCAAAATGTAAATCCAAGATGGCGGCTGCAAGAAATTATCAACTTTTTCGTCATGGGTGTCGTTTTCATGGTTTTCGAGGGTGTTGAAACCGATAGTACTGTCAAAATATAAATCCAAGATGGCGGCTGCTAGAAATTATCAACTTTTTCGTCATGGGTGTCGTTTTCATGGTTTTCGAGGGCGTTGAAACCGATGGTACTGTCAAAATATAAATCCAAGATGGCGGCTGCAAGAAATTATCAAATTTTTCGTCATGGGTGTCGTTTTCATGGTTTTCGAGGGTGTTGAAACCGATAGTACTGTCAAAATATAAATCCAAGATGGCGGCTGCTAGAAATTATCAACTTTTTCGTCATGGGTGTCGTTTTCATGGTTTTCGAGGGCGTTGAAACCGATGATACTGTCAAAATATAAATCCAAGATGGCGGCTGCAAGAAATTATAAAATTTTTCGTCATGGGTGTCGTTTTCATGGTTTTCGAGGGCGTGGAAACCGATAGTACTGTCAAAATGTAAATCCAAGATGGCGGCTGCAAGAAATTATCAACTTTTTCGTCATGGGTGTCGTTTTCGTGGTTTTCGAGGGTGTTGAAACCGATAGTACTGTCAAAATGTAAATCCAAGATGGCGGCTGCAAGAAATTATCAACTTTTTCGCCATGGGTGTAGTTTTCGTGGTTTTCGAGGGTGTTGAAACCGATGGTACTGTCAAAATATAAATCCAAGATGGTGGCTGCAAGAAATTATCAAATTTTCCGTCATGGGTGTCGTTTTCATGGTTTTCGAGGGCGTGGAAACCGATGGTACTGTCAAAATGTAAATCCAAGATGGCGGCTGCAAGAAATTATCAACTTTTTCGTCATGGGTGTCGTTTTCGTGGTTTTCGAGGGTGTTGAAACCGATAGTACTGTCAAAATGTAAATCCAAGATGGCGGCTGCAAGAAATTGATTAACTTTTCCGTCATGGGTGTCGTTTTCATGGTTTTCGAGGGCGTGGAAACCGATGGTACTGTCAAAATGTAAATCCAAGATGGCGGCTGCAAGAAATTATCAACTTTTTCGTCATGGGTGTCGTTTTCGTGGTTTTCGAGGGTGTTAAAACCGATAGTACTGTCAAAATGTAAATCCAAGATGGCGGCTGCTAGAAATTATCAACTTTTTCGTCATGGGTGTCGTTTTCATGGTTTTCGAGGGCGTTGAAACCGATGATACTGTCAAAATATAAATCCAAGATGGCGGCTGCAAGAAATTATAAAATTTTTCATCATGGGTGTCGTTTTCATGGTTTTCGAGGGCGTGGAAACCGATAGTACTGTCAAAATGTAAATCCAAGATGGCGGCTGCAAGAAATTATCAACTTTTTCGTCATGGGTGTCGTTTTCGTGGTTTTCGAGGGTGTTGAAACCGATAGTACTGTCAAAATGTAAATCCAAGATGGCGGCTGCAAGAAATTATCAACTTTTTCGCCATGGGTGTCGTTTTCGTGGTTTTCGAGGGTGTTGAAACCGATGGTACTGTCAAAATATAAATCCAAGATGGTGGCTGCAAGAAATTATCAAATTTTCCGTCATGGGTGTCGTTTTCATGGTTTTCGAGGGCGTGGAAACCGATGGTACTGTCAAAATGTAAATCCAAGATGGCGGCTGCAAGAAATTATCAACTTTTTCGTCATGGGTGTCGCTTTCGTGGTTTTCGAGGGTGTTGAAACCGATAGTACTGTCAAAATGTAAATCCAAGATGGCGGCTGCAAGAAATTGATTAACTTTTCCGTCATGGGTGTCGTTTTCATGGTTTTCGAGGGTGTTGAAACCGATAGTACTGTCAAAATATAAATCCAAGATGGCGGCTGCAAAAAATTATTAAATTTTTCGTCATGGGTGTCGTTTTCATGGTTTTCAAGGCTGTTGAAACCGATAGTATTGTCAAAATGTAAATCCAAGATGGCGGCTGCAAGAAATTATCAACTTTTTCCTCATGGGTGTCGTTTTCGTGGTTTTCGAGGGTGTTGAAACCGATAGTACTGTCAAAATTTAAATCTAAGATGGTGGCTGCAATAAATTATCAACTTTTTCGATATGGGTGTCTTTTTCATGGTTTTCGAGGTTGTTGAAGCCGATAGTGCTGTCAAAATGTAAATCTAAGATGGCGGATGTCAGAAATTATCAACTTTTTCGTCATGAGTGTCGTTTTCATGGTTTCGAAGATGTTGAAATAGTGCTGTCAAAATGTACATAAAATAGGATAGTATTTTTTAGTTATATTGTATTGGCTAGACGGAAAAAATTCTCACGAAAAGTTGTAACGACACTTTTTCTATAGTAAGCTATTGTAAGCCGTGCGGCGTGCGCATGTTTCTCTGTCTTTCTCTCTTTCTCTCTCTTATAGAAAGCAAGCCAGAACGGAACTTCGTTCCATCCGGGTGTCCCTTGACACCTCAGTAGTTTTTCGGAGAGATAAACTTTTTAATGTAAAATAATTGTAATAGTTTTAAAGTGTTAAATTTTTAATGTAATATAAATTGTCATGTTTGTGTACGATAGCGCAATAAATGAATATTGTATTCTACCACATAAATGATAGTACTTTTATACTGATAAAGCAATTGGTGCAAAATTATTCCCTGACCATTCCAAAATATCAAACATGCTCAACGTTAATAATCAAGTTTTCACTTCTGCCGGCACTCCCGGAGTGCAACCCGTCTTTTTTTTTTTTAATGAAAATCTACTTACTATCTGACCCTTTAGACATTTTCCTGTCTTATCTAAGAACCGTCAAACGCGCGCAAGTTAAAATCAACAGAAAACTACTACTTTGTGAAGTTTTTCAGTTTTCTGCGCAACTTTCTCAATTTTTCTTTCCGTAAGTATTATTAAAAGTATTTAGTAGATAAATTTAAAAAGTTTTATTATTATACAAGGTGTAAGGGACAGCCCTCCACAAACTTTAAGGGCTTGCTCAGTAGTCGAAACTTTTTAAAATTATAAACTTGATTGGACAGTTTGTATGGAGACGCCGAATTTTTTTTTCGTTTCCTGAAAAAAATTTTTGTGGAATGTTGTTCAGTATCGTCTACTGAGTAAGCCCTTAAAGTTTGTGGAGGGCTGTCCCTTACACCTTGTATATAGTATTTTTACCAAAAATATTTTTTTTTAAATCAATTTGGAACCTGGACGAAGTAAGGAGAGGCCTTTGTCCAACAGTGGAAAAGCATCTATGGGCTAAATAATATTTGGCAAACATAAAATTTTGTAACAAATTAGGTAGGTACCATTGTTCTACCAAAGGCGCGATGATGTATACTAACCTAACCTAACCTAACCTAGAAAACGCGAGACAACATAAACAACGTAATTATATTTACATAATACTTTCAATTTATTTACACAGATCAGTATTTACAAGATGGTACAAAATTAAAACCAATAGAAATTGCGGATAATCAGCTGCAGAGAAGGATGACGAAGCTGAACTTAGATGAAAGCTGGGCCCACGTAGCCGGGGGTGATGTAGCGCGCGCCGAAGCCGTTCACCACGGTAGGACCGGCAACCAGGGTCTGTAGGAGAAATGGATTAATATTAACAGCTCAATAGATATTGACAACACATTTCAGTATAATCAGGGACCATATAAAATCGCAACGTCTTGCTGCCTCTGTTTTCAGTTAATTAATTTTAAGGTTCTTATTACTAATTTTCCTAATAAATAGGTGGATGGAGAGGGAGAGGAAGGCCGAAAAAAAGATGGATGGATTGTGTGAGGAGTGATATGAAAGAAAAGGGAGTCAGCGATAGTTTGACGGGTGACAGGACAGAATGGAAGAAAAAATCATGTTGCGCCGACCCCAAGTAATATGGGATAAGGGCAGGAAGAAGAAGAAGATTACTAATTTTCCTAGTCCACACTAGGAATAGGAATATAGAATCTTATACCACCCTACCGTAAGGTACCTAGCTGCAGGAAAATATACTGGAGTAGGTCCTGTATATTTTCCTGTATGTTTTGCTTGCAACAAACTTTGCACCCGTGAGTGCTTACAAACTATAGGAGCACCTCTACTCATCCCTTCGGAGAAATATAGCTTTAATTTTTTTTTTTTTTTATTAATATAAACAATTGATATAAATTCTATCCCACCTGATGGTAAACAGTGACGTAATCGTTGATGGTGAAGTGCACTGTTATGTATGAGTGCGTGATACTTGTTTGGTAATAATACTCTATCCTCTGATTTCAGAATTCCGAATTTGAAGATTTCAAATTCTATTTTAGCTTGAAAATCTCCTCTCTTTTGATACGTTTCTGTTTAGCTGAAAATCCCGATTCAAAAATAAGACTCTATTTTTTTTGACACAATAACAGAGTATATTTGCTTACCCTAGCTGCGGGAGCGAAGCCGGTGTATCCTGGCCAGGCAAAGAACTGGGGCGCAGCGGCGGCCAACGCCACGCAGACCACGAGGAAAACCAGCTGGAAATATTGTGAAAAATCATTAAATTTTACACGGTGAAATAAAGAAAGTCGGAAATTCATATCGTTTATTTTTTTACTATTCATTTCCAGATTTTTTCTCGAGTGGAGTATCCTTCAGAAAATGTACAATCCAAAATTTAATGTATCCTATAGCAATTAGTGACAGTGTATTAACTTTCTATAAGTAAAAGTATTATCATATGATAAATAGATTAAAAATCTAAATATGTTTCCACAGTATTTTAAACTTACTAAACAACAAATAGATACCCAACAATAAATCTTATTCTGAAAACAGCATTAAAATTGGTTATTAAATGAAGCCGCTCCAGGTACCCTCCGTGAAATGGTTAGTAACACCAAGGCGCTGCTGGCCTTCCTTGGGGAGCTGGGGTGGCTCGAATGACTCGTATAACCCACCCGTACACAAAATACGCGCTTTAGTCGTGGAGTTGCGGAAAAAGGCCCGATATACTACACTAAATGAAACAGCAGTCATCATTTCAAATATTGGTATGAATAAAGGAATATTGGGGGAGTGGTAGGAATATCTCGCTATCTCTTTTGTATTTAACCTAATGCTGGTGACGTCACATTTCAGTAAGTATGTGCATCCGTACTCTGTTTTTAACAGTTTTCCCTTTCACCAGATTATAAAAATTTCTAACTTAATAATGATGTGATTTTGAAAATTCTTTCTATTTTCTTTCCATTTTGGATAAAGGGACTTTTTCATATTAATGATTAAAAAAAAATTCGCACAGCAATATCAAATAGTTTTTGAAAAGTAATTTCATAATAAATACTTACGAAGTATTTCATTTTGATGGTAGTGTATGTAGATCTCACTAGAACTGCTGTAGAGCCTTCTCAGTGCAAACTATACCGTCTCACGGAAGGCAGACGCATATATAGGGCCCTTGAAGGTCGCCAGCAATAGACACAGGCAGCCCAATAGAGCCTAGACCCTGCTAAGGTTAGACCTGACTGAATATTTAAGGCGTATAGACTCTTGAGCATCTGGCCGGTGTTAAATGCACTCATACTCGTACTGCCGCCTGTGCTCGCATAGAGCCCCGCTGACTTTTAAAACCATTTTCTTTGCGAAACATTGAAAGATTTTCATCAACTATGTACATTCTGAAGAACACTTAACCAGTATTTTTTTTGTAAACATATTTCTAAAGATCAAAGCCGTTTGAAAGGAGTACGGAAAACAAACGGAAAAATTACAAGCTTTTTTTGCAAAATTGTGTTGATAATGTTGTACAAATATACATTAATGTTTTTTTTTTTCTAAAAAATCTATTAACGCAGCCGTTACCGAGCTGTAGGCTTCATAAAGTCACTGTTTTATGCCACTAAGTGGGAGGAAGGGCCTTAATGAAAATACCTGTTGTCAGGAAAAAATGCTACAGAACTTAATTATTCGCTCCACCACTTGATATGGTGCGCATAATAATAATTTATTGAGACTACTTTGTAATCTACTTGACTTTATATAGGTAGATAGATATTGCCTTATCATCATAGTGTTGCAGTCAATACTGTTTATTAGACAACTCTCGTTTTGTCTTTTTTTTCTTCATGGTGGGAAAAAATCATCCAATGACATCCCCCGCTCTTGGGCGGAGTGGGAGATAGTGTCAGACTCTTACTGACTAAAAGACCCACCCCGTTCCTTCTAGCCTTCATACCAGGGCTCGAGCGCCCTTTCGGATAACCCTGGCCCCAGTAGGCTTCGACCCGTCTGGATCCCTGCTGTTGCTGACAACTCCTTGAGGCGCGCGGGAACAGTGCGCGCCGTCGACGACTTGGGCTTGGTCCGGACAGTTACCGGACGGCCGGAGAGCGAGCTACCCATTGCTCACTGTCCGCAAGCCCGCGCCTACGGTGGCCGGAAATAGGGATCAGAATCCCAGCAGCGGCGGCGGCGGCGATAACGCCGTTGCCTAATGCGTTCGGCCTCCTCCTTTTCGAGCATTACTGCTTCGCAATTCTCGTTTTGTCTGACTTCCGTCAAAACTCTTATTAAGTTAAAATGCATTTTATTTATTATTAAAATTATGATAATTTGATTAATTTAATAATAATTAATAATTTAATCTATATAAATATAAGGAGAAACCGATTGACTAACATATCAACGCACAGCCAAAACCATTGGGACTAAGAAGTAGAAACATGAAATTTTGCACAAGGCTTCCTTTTTTGACGTAAGCGAGTCCTAAGAGAGCATTTTGTAAAATTCACCCTCCAAGGGAATGAAACGAGGTCCTTTTGTACAGAATAACCTACTTATATGCGGGCGAAGCCGCTGGCAGAAGCTAGTTTTTATTTTTAATACGAACTGTTTTAGTTACCCTGTGTTGTCTTGTTTACTTGTATTCGTGTTGTGATAGTGCGAGCCTATCAATAATAAAAAAAATACAAATACCTAAAATAACAAACCTAACAAAGTTTTTAAGTAAGTGAATGTCAACTAGTAATTTTAAGGCACCTAGTTCAAACTGGTCAAAAGTACTTCTGACCAATTCTTCTTTCTGTAAAATTTGTTTTGACTGTGGCAATAGCAATGAATAGAAAATATGTATGCCTATTAAGGTCACTTAAATCGAAAGCTTGATGAGTTATTTTATTTCAGTACGCTCTCTAAAGTAGAGTGTTTATGCGGAAAAGTGAAGTGTTTCAAAATGAGGCATTGTTCAGTATACATATAGATAATCTCAGCTTTCTTGTACCTAAATTGTGATATCTAAAGTTTACTAGTATAGTGAGATCCTGTTAAGCATGTGGTTAAGGCCAGCAGGTTCTACTCATTATGAACCTCCTTAAAAAATATTTTATTAAAATTGACTATATGACCAACCGCCGTGAGAAGACAGACCCATCCAAGGGGCCATATAATTGTTAATAAACAGTTAGAGCATCTACATCAATTATTCCAGGAACGTTGTTTAAATCACAGATAATTTTTTGGTATTATGTTGAATATTCAATTGAGTTTTAGGGGATGATTGGCACCTTGGATCGGTCTGTCTTCTTGTAAAAGGTTTTAAAATAGCTGTCTGGTGAACATATATAAAAATCAAGCATGAGAATTTACGTAAATTTAGGTCATTATTTTGGGATCTTTAAAGCGTCTGTAAAGCAATACGGCCCACGGAATGTGTCTGGGAGTATTTGCGAGTTGATTTTAAAGATATTGCCTAAAATATACGTAAAAATCGCTTGGAGAATTTACGTGAAAGTACTGTTTTTATGTACCTTGATTACCTGATACCTGAAAATTGGCCGTCTAAGCAAGCTAGCAGATAGGCATGCGTTCTTAGTACATACTAACAATGCTCAATCGTCCACATTTTCTTTCGTCAGAAAATACGTGACGTCTGGCGGCCCTGGGATCTTGGACTATTAATTTCGGACGTCGCGCGTCGTCGGTGTTAATAACGAAGAGACAAAAATATTTTATAGAAACACCGACTTCCAAATTTAAAGTTATTTTTAACAGCTACATTTACTTATATAAATTGAAGTCGTTTGTATTTTTTTTTTGTAATTTTTTTTTCTTCTCAGGGTAACTTTGCTCTTTTGTCGTTAAAGTAAATCTTTTTTTTTTATCTGTTATAAACTAGTACTTGACTGCGATCCCACCTGATGGTAAGCAGTGATGCAATCGTTGATGGTGAGGCGCACTAGTACACCGTGCTTCGGATCCCGCTACCCTCCACGATCAAACGTCTGACGCAACAACAGCTGGTGCATCATACCCGGTATACATCGCAACACAACTGCTCAGACCCAAATTCCACCGTACGGCTTCACCAGACATCACGCCGGATCGCTTGGCGGCATGACTGTCTGGTGGATGGTAACTTTAAAGCCGGCAGCCGATAGCCTGCCACCGCGTTTACTGTTCGTTTCGCAGTACCCAGGGGACACGTGTAGGGTGGTCAGAACTCAAGTAAATCCTACGCACGCGAGCAGCTCATCCCCCTATTCACAACTTACCTACCCAATGAAATTCATACTTAATTCCATCTCTCTTTTCTCCTTGTAACTTGCATATGGTCATAGGGCTATGTTGCAACTCCACGACTCCAAGACTCCTTGTTGACATGCACTACATCATTAAGTAAAGGAATATACTTTTTTTCCGCTAAAGAGTATACCTGGCCAATTATGCCAAAAACTGGCTTGCTAGCAATGCTGAATTTCTTCGTAGGAGCTAGGAGTCTAGATCCATAACCTGTTGATAGTAACAGGCCCCTAACGAAATGCAGGCGATCTAAAGGACGGTCTTCAGGGATGATAATTACCACAATACTGCATCAGGCAAGAATGGATGGACTGCGGGATTGTTTAAAAGAGTTACCGTAGCCCTGGAACACAAACTGAAGGCAACTAAAGGAAAACAGGTAGGGTTTTAGTCATTAAAATTCTCACACTCCCTCTCGCTCTACTTCAAACGGGAGAAGTTCTTAGATGGATATGTCGACCTAATCCTTTAATTTGATGGCGCAGTAGTTGAACTGTTGGCTGCTGCGCTGCCTATCGCGGATCCGATTCCTGTATCCCTAGCCAAGTTGATAATCTGCCGTCGTTAACGCTAGTAGAAAACTTCAAATGTACGGGAATGACGTCATCTCAACGCTCAGTCACATGGTCAGAACAAAAGAATCGGGGGCGTGACCAACTCGAGGCGTTCGACGCAAGAGAAACGATTGTAACTTGGCTAAGTGACCAGTATGAACAAATATTTGTATGCCCCTCAGATAGTTGCACCGGTCTGGGTGTCTTATCAATATCAGTTTACATGATTATGATAGCATCCATACAGAAGTAATTTCTAGTGTAGGACAAAACACTTTATAAAAAAAAACTCAAGCCCTTTCATTTGGCCTTTCTTAACTCAACTATTACCAGACAACGTGTTTTCCTTCAACAAAGGCATATACATCAAGCTAGGCCTATTAGTATAACAACATAAGGCAACAATACGGGCTTCCCTTATAATTTAGTCATTCAATACATTTGCATACTAGCACTCGTGCTGATTTATAGACCTAGTCCATTGCTTCTTAGAAGTTACGTTGCTAATTAGCATGTCTAACATCAGTCCTAGTTATCATTGATGCATAAATAGTTTAAGTTATCTATATCTAAATCTAATAATCACGAAATATAAAATTTCGTGTCAGTGTTTATTATCGAACTCCTTCAAAACGGCTTGACCGATTTTTATGATTTTTTTCGTGTATATTTGATAGGTCTAAGAATAGGTCGTATCAATTTTTCCTCTCTCTCTCTTCTCTAGCGCCACCCTCCATATTTAACTGACTTCGAAAAGGAGGGGGTTCTATGTTCGGCTGAATGTATGTATTTTTTTGTATGTTCACCGATATCTCGGTCAATTGGGGACAGATTTTGAAAAAAAAAATTTTAGTTGATAGGATATGCTTCCAAGTTGGTCCCATTGAATTATTGTTATGATCTTGAACTTCGAAGATATGGCACAGAACTCCTCATAGGATTACAGCAGAACTGTCGTAACAAGTAAAATTGCTTTGTTTATACGTGTATTCGATGACTAACTGACAGAAAAGAGTATGCTGTATCGAACTGATTCGATGATGGAGCCGGAAGGTTTATTAATGTAATCTAACCGTGTTTGGGATTATTACAATTGTTATGAGATGCATTCTGGCTATAAGGTACCTATTTAAGTTTGGATGACGAGTACTTTTTAGTGGTGGTGCCATAACTAAAAAATGTAAAATAAAAAACTATGTACAAAAAAGAAATATAACCGACTTCAATTTAAATTAAACACCACCGACTTCCGAAATTAAAGTTATTTTGTACTTTTCAGTGTTTTTTTAATTGAAGTCAGTTATATTTTTTTTTTGTACAAAGTTTTTTTCTATAATTGTTTATACGGCAGAACAACTTTGCCGAATCAACTAGTTTACACTGAATGACTAATCTATCAACACACAGCTTAAACCACTGAATATGATAGTTATTATGACGTATAGGCATGCGCTAAAATTAACCTCCTGAGGATATGTCACGGGGTCCAAGGTTTGTACGGAAAACCCTACTTTCACACAGGTGGAGCAGCTGGCAGAAACTAGTTTTGCATAATATACCTATAGCTAGGTGTTATACGTAGCTATTAGCTTTTATCAGTAGTTTCGGAAACATGAAAGGCTGAAATTATTCCAACGGAGTTTGCTCCTGGTATAAAAATATGTTCCCGTTAAGGTCCAATCTATCTGTAGATACAACTTGCTCTACCAGAGCGGAACTATTTGATAATTTTTCAACTAAAAAAAAAAATTGCAATAGGTACACATCGCCATATCTGCTGCCCCTCAATGCCTCAATGCCTCGTTTTCATTACCTGTAAAACGATACAAACCTTTGACCATTTGAGATTAATTTTTAATCTACTGCTACCATCTCAAGTATAGAAGCTTAGCGTTGTTTGAGAGACGATCCTAAAAACTTATGGATTGTAATGGAATTTCAATTTTTCATGTCATAAAAATAGAACTTGTCGATAAGTTTGCTTGTGCACTACAACAACAACAAATGATAGACCATACTCGTATTTTTAATTTATTTTATATAGTTACAGAAGTTACAGATGAATATGTACAGGATACAATTTATGCTCTGGGACCGACGGACAAAGTGCAAGTTGCTAAGGGTTGTGGGGAGGGCGAGTCATGGTGTTCACGGGTTCTAGAAGAAAGTAGGCCAGCCAGGAGCGAAGTAACGGGGGGCGGCTTCGTTGACCACGGTAGGACCTGCAACTACGGTCTGTGGAGAAAGAAACGGAAGTTATAATCAATCAGGCGTAGGGTAGCCAGCCTTCTGGTGTTTTACAGGATGCATTTTGGTGACTGTGCACAGGAATTGCATGACCTGATTCCGCCATCTCAATTCTACCATCGGACAACCCGACGTACGACGAGTATCTACCCATACGTTGTTGAAACCTCTACGATCCGGACTAAGCGTTTTGCCTCGTACGTTGAAGGACTGGAACAATCTGCCTGCTGCGGTCTTCTGTCCGATTATAATTTGAGTGTCTTCAAGGGGCAAGAGTGAATAGGTTCATAAACTAGTGCGCCTCTCCATCAGAAATTGCATCAATGCTTACCATCAGATGCGATCAAGCACTGTTTATATCAATTAAAAAAAAGATCTCATTGCTATGGCAAGGTTCAATCCAAATCAGTCGAAGAAATCAAGCAGCCTCTGCCTGACGACCCAGGATTATTCTTATGATCTAGGATTAGCATTTGTTAGAACCTAAATTATCCTTTTCCCTCAACACTCAAGCTATAAAGTACATAACACACTGTTCCTAAAAAAAAGTACAAACATGGACATTGCATCGTCATCATTCGCTTTTGCTTATTCCATTACATTCTTTGAAAAATGAGCGAAAAATATGATTGCAGGACAGTCATCAGTAATTCTAAATTAGCACTGCATCGTGCATTTAATTCTCTAATGACATCTTAAAGAGATGAATGTAATACATACCCTGGAGACAGGAGCGACTCCGGCATAACCCGGCCAGGCGGCAATGAACTGGGGAGAGGCGGCGGCCAGGGCCACGCACACGACGAGGAATACAAGCTGGAAATAGACCACGTTAAGATAAAAATGTCTTGAAGATACTCGAATGCAACTAGCTCATAAGGCTCAACTGTAATTGATACTCCTCCTAAATTTTAATGGCCTAATACTGCGTTACTTCCAGGATATTGTCCAAAATTCTGGTAATGGATGTAGAATCAATTCTATTTCCAGCCTCATTTTGTCTGTCAGTTCCCATTTTTTTTTTTTTTTTGACTAACCGACATTTTGATAATTCAAAAGCGCCTTTAATTGGTCTATTTGAAATAAATGTTTCCGATTTCTCCAAAATTTGAATCATGATCATGATTTCAGCCGAAAGACGTCGGCTACGGCGTCGACTGCTGGACATATGCCTTCCCTGTCGCCATAACGACGGGTCCTGTGCCCTTCGCATCCATCGGATTCTTGCAACCCTGACTAGGTCATCAACAAGTTTGATTTAAATAAAGAGAATTTAGTTTTCAGGTTTGGTAACAGTACCTTCGCTTCATAAATTATTTAAAAAAATCTCCTTGTGTAATAAACAAAAAGCATTGCTTTCGTGGACCAATGTAAAAATCTTCATTACTTTTCTAGAAGATAACCACAATTAGGGTTACCATATATAATATTGCGACTTTTTTTAAATTGTTAAATACTTTTGAGATACTTTTCTCAAACTATTTAAAATCGCAATAGAAATCAGGCCTTTTTTTCCGGACTTTTGATTTTTTCATCTGGTAACCCTATCGACAATAAACAAATTAATTCGAGAAAGACTTACGAAGTATTTCATTTTGTTAGATTGGGTAGAACTGCTGCTGAGCCTCCTCAATGCGAACTATATCGTCCTACGGAAGGCAGACGCATTATATAAGGGCCCTCGAAGGCCATCAAGCAAAGCAGCTTTGTCGTCAAACTTTGTAAATAGATAAAAGTGGCTACTGCATATTTATCAAAGAATGGAATTTGATAACTTGCTCCACCTAGTCGCTGTTGATGACAACGGTTGCGGTTGCTAAGTGCATAATTCTGCACGACTGTTATGACTGGCTGATTTATATTAGATATACTAATCATCGAATATCAATGGATTCTGGGGTTAAGTTAAAACTTGAAATACTGGATTTTATTTGGCTCAGATCTACCGTGACTTACGACGATGTTGGACGGCCAGGTCCTTTATTTAGTGGGAAATTATGAAATCACCCGTCGCGCTCTAGGCTGTTCCTTCAGTTGCCTTTTGCGTACTAGGGCCACGGTAACTGTTTCGAACAATCCCGCAGCCCTGGTAGGCATCGGCCCTAAATGAGCCCGACCGTTTTGCTGACATCTCTAGCGCGGAGTAAGTGAGTCAACGCGATTTGAGTTGCGAAGCAATCCGACGCGGTTCACACGAATCCAACGCGATGCGGTAGATTTTCCGACGTGCGTGCGAAGTTACCGCTTTAGCCACCATTTATATAAAACAAGCCACCGCATCGCAAGACTTCACGTGAAAATATCAAAACAACAACATGCGACCGCTTCGCTTCACTCATCGGCTCACCCACATGCGGAGGCCACCAGGAGCCATCGTGCCGCGTCGCTTGGCAATTCAAATCGCGTAGGACTTCGCGTAAGACGAACAGGCCCTGAGTTTGAATTTTATCGGCGCTCGGATATACATAGGCTTCACATAAAATTAAACAAAGTTTTTAAGATACACAATTAGCTATGCAGCCTCAATCAGTTCTTTTCTTTCAAAAGATACATCTCTATGACTAAGTACTTCATTACAGAAAGCCAATTATGGCTTTATACAACCTTATCTAATCGAACCATGTTTTTAACGTGTAAAGTTATAATATCTAGGTACTGGTAGGTACATTTCCTAGAGAACACTGTGCCGTTAAATCATTCAATCAGTAGGTACTACATAGATGTCATTATACGCATACCATAACTTCATAACTGTACATAACGTTCTAACCTCTTTGTTTTCAAGTATGCAAAGCACATAAAAGTGTAAATTAAAAGCATAAACGTCGATGTAAATACTAGCTTTAAAGGTTACGTATATTAATTATACATAACTGGATCAAAATGTGGGCGGTTCTCATAATTTAGTCATCGCTGTGTGCATTAAACGCTGGTTATGCCTTCATTCATACCTTTATGAACGCGTTTCAATTATAAATTCTTTATTAATTTATGTTATAGCAACAATACTTTATAAATCATGTATGAGAGGGCTTGTGGTTTTCCTTTTCTTTGATATGCTACCCGACAGGGTAGTACCTGCAAAGCTTGCAAAAAAACGTTTTTATACAGAAATAATTATATATCTAAAATACTAGCTCAAAACGCAAATCGTTGGTGTGGCTCTAAAAGTTGCAAGCTTGACAAACTGCGGTCCCGTAAAACACAGGACTTATTCGCCAGACAGAAGAATACGAGGCCACAGCAAACTATGAAGGAACTGACGGGGCGACCTGGATGTCTTCCTTGAGAATTGGAAAAAAAGAAACGAACTGACGTGATAAGGTCCAATTGGAAGTAAAGGAAAAAAATCATGTTTTGGAGCGCCGCACTTTGTTCGTAAATCTTATGAAAATGCACCCTTATTGAAATTATTTTGTACCTTATGATGCAGGTTTAATGGTAAGTCGCAAGGACTCATCAGTAACCGTAGGGGGGCCCAGCAGGGTCGAAGCCTACTGGGGCCATGGGTGATGCGAAAGAGGTCCCCGGGGCCCTGGAACAATGGCAAAGACGGAACTGGAGTGGGATTTTAGCCAGTAAAAGTCTGACACTATCTCCCGCTCCGCCCAAGAGCAGGGGATGTCATTAAATTATTTTCCCACCTAGAAAATAGGTCTAAATGGTAAAAAGTCCGAAGCCACGATGACATGGTCATTTAGTTCTTAAGAAAAGAAGTCTTATGCCTTGATCACACGTACCGAGTAAACGGGCGAGACAGTGCTCTCGTGCGTGTAAACACAACGCCGAGTGCTCGGCCGAGCGCTTATGTCAATAACTCGCTTACATCACTGTCTCGGCCGAGCAATATTTTACTGTCTCGCCCCTTTTACTCGGTACGTGTGATCAAGGCATTAGCGATCAAAACTAAAACTTTGTACCATAGAGTCGATAGGTACTATTTGAAAGAAATGGTATTCGATTTCAAATCTATATCCTATGAGTTCTACATAGGTATTCATTAGGTTGTCAACTGTTTGCTATTTCCGCGGGAGATGGATTGGAACCGGGAAAGGAATAATAATATGCATAATAATAGTCATTACAGAGCCTTTTTCATCTGTACCTCTTTAGAGATTCTAGAACTGGCACATGATAAATAAAAGGCTTCGGTCCAACTGGGCCCATACGGTTTTGCTGACATCTCTTTGAGTTGCGCGTGGAACATTATGCGCCGTCGACGACTCGGGCTCGGTTTAGACATGGCATACCGGATGGCTTGGTATAGGTAGGTATATAATTCATATAAAATAATAGTTTGTTAGAAGGAATAAAGGAAAAGGAATAAAGGAAAGTTATTGAAAGGCGACTGAGAGAAGAGAGTGAAATTTCACAGAACCAATTCGGTTTTATGCCTGGTCGGGGTACGACGGATGCCATTTTTGCTATACGCCAGCTGTGCGAGAAATACAGAGGTGCACATAAAAACTTGCACATGGTATTCGTTGACCTCGAAAAGGCATACGACCGGGTACCTCGAGAGCTTCTGTGGTGGGCCCTTAAGGAGAAAGGTGTGCCTGGGAAGTATGTGCAGTTGATCCGAGCGATGTACAGTCGATGTAGTACGCAAGTCCGGTCAACAGTGGGCACCACTGGAAATTTCAATGTGGCTGTCGGCTTACATCAGGGATCGGCTCTCAGCCCTTATCTCTTCCTGATGATAATGGACGCTCTGACGTCGGACATTCAGGAGGAGGCTCCCTGGTGTATGCTGTTTGCCGACGACATTGTGCTGGTTGCCGAGAGTGGCCTAGAGGTCCAAAACAGATTGGAGGTGTGGTGGCACAGACTGGAGAGTGTTGGCCTGAAAGTAAGTGGAACCAAAACGGAGTACTTGTTCTGCGATTTCGGCGGTCTCTCCAACCCTGTGCCTTTAGCTCTCGCCGGAACGCCCATACCAATCTGTTCCGACTTTCGGTACCTCGGGTCACTCGTCCAAGGGGATGGTGAGGTAGACCGAGAAGTAACACGTCGGATCAACGCAGGATGGATGAAATGGCGATAGGTCACGGGGAACAACTTGTGACCCACGCATGCCCCTCAAGTTGAAGGGTAAAATTTACAAGTCCGTCATAAGACCTGTCATACTGTATGGATCAGAATGTTGGGCTGTGAAAAAGAAGGATGAAAAAAGATTGCATGTTGCGGAGATGAGAATGTTGAGATGGATGTGTGGTGTGACGAGAATGGATAAAGTGAGAAATGAGTATATTAGAGGAAGTTTGGAAGTGGCGCCAGTGACTGAAAAGTTGAAAGGTAATCGGTTGTCTTGGTATGGTCATGTGAAGCGGAGGGATGAAGCGCATATTACTAAAAGAGTTCTGAGTATACATGTAGATGGATGGAGAGGGAGAGGAAGGCCGAAAAAAAGATGGATGGATTGTGTGAGAAGTAATATGAAAGAAAAGGGAGTTAGTGATAGTTTGACGGGTGACAGGACAGAATGGAAGAAGAAAACGTGTTGCGCCGACCCCAAGTAATATGGGATAAGGGCAGGAAGAAGAAGAAGAGAAGGAATAAATCATACAATTCAACTCGTACATAACTTTCATTATGTTCCGATTCCCTCAATATCATACATTCATTGAAATGTAAAACGATTACATCAGCTCATTTTAAAACGATTTATGCATTGTAATGTCATAAAATTCCATTATATAGGCATCATTATATTTCTACTAGGTAGGTATACTAGGTATAGAATGTTGTTTATCCATAAAATTAATTTTAATGACTGCTAAGTAGCTATAGAGATCACGAACATTCATGAATAAGGGCCAGTTTCACAATGCCCGAATAGTCTCTACTTCCTGAATAAATTCAAAAATGGAACAGAATTTCTATGAAATTATCTGAAATAGGCTCTTAGTCACTTAATTCTATTTAAAAAAAAATCTCTTCTATATTGACGACAACGCAGTATCCTTAGAAGATGATTCATTTGTTTTTCTTTTACTGTCAAAAAATCCAAAGAGTCACTCACCCCCTCGCTGCAAATTAAATCTTATGTAATCAGCAAATGAGTGGTTTTTCAGCGTCAAGGCGAATATGTTCGTCAAGCTCATTATATACTGTACTGCCAACGACATCATGGGCATCAGCTCGGTAGACAGAGTTCTCGATCCAAACCGCAATGCGGTCAGATATAGCCACCATGAACCTAGCGAGGCGGCCCGGGTTCGTGCGGGTAGGTTTTGGCTCACCTGGAAAAAGGACAGAACGAAACTTATTTATTAAGAATTATTTAAATCATTAACAGATACAATTGTTTGTTTTACATGTAAGATTCCAGTACGCGGTCGCCACTCCAGAACCTTTCGGCCCCATCAACCATCTGATCTGCAAGCAAAGTGGCTTGTGCCCCGCCCACTGTTACTTAAGTTTGGTAATTTTCGGGCTATGTCGGTAATCTTAGTTCTCTTTCGGTATCTTCATTTCTCTGACATCATGTAGAGGAAACTCCGAACATAACCCTTTCCATTGTTCTTTAGATGACTTTAAGCCTTTTGATGAGAAGCCATTGCGAGAGACCAAGTTTCAGAGCCATATGTCATAACTAAAGTGGCAACCACTTAGCGTCCAACGCTGCGTCTGCTGGTAAGGTAAAGTAAGGCCTCTCACAAGGTGGATATCGATCCACCTTCTTGATTCTTACCGGGTCATTGGACCCGGTGAGAATCGCGGTAACCCAAGACGCACAGAACCGTTCATTGCGGCGACACTTGGGGTCTGGTCAGTGGACGTCTTTCGACTGTAATGATGATGATGATATGCAGGATTAAGAATATTATAAGCTAATAATGTTGTCTACAAACACTCAGAGACTAAAAACCAATCAAACACCGCTACGTTAAAGCCAAAACTATGGGCCCGAGCATGGGCATCTTTTCGCTAAATAGCGTTGAGCATTATGAGCATTATGTAAATGAAATGGTAATAAAGTCGTAAATACTGACCCAGAATATCAGCAACTCTCTCAAGGACAACGTCAGCGATGCTTCTCAGACGGTTGGAAATCAGGATCTCCTTCTGTCCTTTAGATATGTAATCACATAAACACATCGCCACCTGGACAAATCAATAGCCTTATGAAGCGAATAATTACAAAAGCAGAGTTATGACTACTTACGCTGGCCCCTTTTTAACAGACTTCAAAAAAGAACTGGTTATCTATTCATATTCAGAGTCTCATAATTTGTGTTTTAGCCGATCACTCGAAAACGCCTGGACCTATTCGATTTTTTTTAATGGTATAATTCTCAGATGGCTCTATGGTCAGGAGCTGATGACGGGATCTTTGGCAAACCGAGGGACTTTTTCAATTTTTATAGTAAGTCTTATATTGCACTCCGCGAAATTTGTTAATTAATTACTCTTCGTAACCTTTCAGAACTTGATATAATTATCTATTTAGTCATAAAGGTACGCAAGTAATGTAAAATATCGCAGGTTCCAAATGCACTACACTGATTTTTGAAACATTGCACAGATAAGGATA
This sequence comes from Mythimna ferrago, assembly GCA_910589285.2. Taxonomy (NCBI): domain Eukaryota; kingdom Metazoa; phylum Arthropoda; class Insecta; order Lepidoptera; family Noctuidae; genus Mythimna; species Mythimna ferrago. The sequence goes on from OU342685.1 coordinate 17,756,123, forward strand.
TCTACTAATGGTGTAAAACCAAGTATTGGCGGTTCTTCACCAGCATATACGGAGGAGGGCCCGAGGTGCGGCTCAAGTCTCCCACCAACACAGCCCAACAAGTCGCGCTGACCGACAAAGACAAGACCTTCGACGCACGAAGACTGTCACGAAAATACTCCGAGTCTAACAAAGAAGAGTACTGCACCAAATCGACCTCAGAAATGAACATCAAGGACAGCTTACACGGAGAACTACAGGTATACAGCTTCAAAAGACCTATGTTAACAGCGTAGTAGTACTCGGATAATCTCGAAACATTCGGACATTTTTCAGGTTTAGTTCTGTGAACCTTGCGGTAAAAATTAACCAGTATATGAATAGGTCATACTTCCACCGAAAAAAAATTTAAACTTACAACCGTAGCGTAGATACGAGTAGGTCCCGACCGAAATACAAAAAATTCAAATTGAGTCAAACGAATAGCAGGAGTTTGTAAAGAATAAAATAGAAATATGCACATAATGCGATTATAAGTATAATAACAATTACTTTGGTTAGTAGACGTGAAGTGCCTGCGATAGAAAGAAACACACAACACAAAGGAATGAAGTAGGTACGTACTTGAGTCAGTAATATGAGGCTTACTTTTACGGACTTAGCGAGTCGGTCGTTTTCTATTGGAAGGTCCAGGTTTGTCAGAAGGCTCTTCTTGGGGCTCCAGAGACTTATCTCTGTTTGTATCTAGTGAAGTGTCATCGAAGTCGTCTTCTTGATCCGACGACTAAAACGACACATTCGAACTTTTTGAGAAAAGTTGACCATTTTGATAGTTCATATCTCGACACTTAGGTACTTGAAATGGTACAGATAGACTAGATGACTTTTGCGTAGGCCAAAAATTGAAAGATTTCCGAATTTTTCGAGATTTATCAACCAAAACGCGGTTAGCACAGGTGCCTACATCGAAATTTGGTCTTACAAACAAACTGGTAAAGCCTCCATCATCATTTATTGAAATCAACGATGTCCCGACGCGTAGGCTACCTACAGCAGTTTTACTGACTTGGAAATTTCATTGCTGACAACCCTACGGATGATGGCGATGCGTTAAAGGAACGCCGGACATTGGCGGTACGAGAAAACATATTGGCCCATCGTAGGTTCGCCCGATGTACAGTAGCGGTCAAACACACGCTCTTTAAAACATAGGTACCTACTGCTCATCCATGTAGGTACTTAAAGGCCCTATAGGTAAGCTATACTAAACGGAACACTGAAACTCTGCGAGTCCAGCACATTCAAGACGCTGAAGCGGCTGCCATGTTATTGCAGCGCTTCGGAGATGTTGGCTAAAGTCAAATTCGAAAGCTTACCAGCAAAATACAAAAATATAAAATGAGTATGTCTCTTCTCGCCAGATTGCGTGGCAGTAGAAACAGCCTCTTGAAAGTAATTGCTGAAAATATGATGAGTTCCATAATGAAGCACCTTATCATTGTAGTGGACTAGGTATCTGTGTTGTCTGTTATTAAATAAATTAAATAATATTATATCTTACCAACATCCTAAAAATCAGAAACAGTGCATTTTTTTGTGATCGAACACGATTTTGATACCTACGGCGACTTCACATGATATGAGTATGTGACGCCTTTCATATTATAATCAAATGGGGCATTGTTGGCCTAGGCTCTAGAGGCGTGAGTTTGAACTGGAACAGGCGTACTACGTAATATACTTTGAAACTTATATTTCAACACTGTTCTCAAAGCGGAAGAAAAAACATTTTACAAAAAGCGGCAAGCCGATATTTTCAATATGTGAATCTAACAATTTTCACCCAGCCTGCTTGGTGCAGGACTGCCTAGTCCACTTCCACTTCCTCAAACAGAGAATGCCTATGCCCTGAAGGGCCACAGCTACGGAAACAAGGCAGTTCATGTAATCATAAAACCAAACCTGAGCACTAAAGTTGACAAGCCAGGCTTGCCTCTGGCGCAGCTCCTTGCTATTGTCAATCAGTTCCTTACGCTTGGAGAGCAACCCAGTCGGCCCAGTATAATTAGTTCTCTCAGGTCCCTTCAAAGCTAGGAAGTACTGCTCCGTTTGCCTGTAAAAGAACACTGTAAGTAAAAGCTGGAGCTCACACAGACACTGCCACAGAGTAAATAACCATAGCAGCCTGTTTTTATTTTCGATCATACAGATCAAGCGCAAGCCTATCATCATTTCAGCCGATAGACATCCCGTGTTGGACATAGGCCTCCACCAAGCAAGCCTATCAATAATAAAAAAACAAATGGAATGAACGATCTTTCCGCAAAGGAGCCAAAAAGTGTAACGACATAAAGCGATCGTGACGATTGAGCCTATTCACCAGGTTGCTGTGCCACCTTCGTCAATTATAGATACAAAGGAGACAGATATAGGCGTAGATACAGTCACTTGTCTCTTTCTACAAAATTTTCTGAGAGTACCAAGTGCACAGAACATTTTCTATTTCTATGGAGCAGACTACGCGGCTAATTAGGACCGATGTTCTTTCTGGTGGGAAGTTGAGAAAATACCACAGCGCCGTGAGAGCTCAGCGGCAATTGCTAGAGACGGCACTTTTAAATCATTTCATTGATTGAGACGTTTCTATGGGTAGGTATAGTATCTGAAGTTTGTGCACATTGCAGTCAAAGAAGGCACGAAATTCAAATATTGCTATTTGATGTCAATGCATGTTTTCCGGTAACTGTCCGGACCAAGCCCAAGTCGTCGACGGCGCGCGCTGTTCCCGCGCGCCTCAAGGAGTTGTCAGCAACAGCAGGGGCCCAGCCGGGTCGAAGCCTACTGGGGCCAGGGTTATCCGAAAGGGCGCTCGAGCCCCGGTATGAAGGCTTGAAGGAACGGGATGGGTTTTTTAGTCAGTAAGAGTCTGACACTATCTCCCGCTCCGCCCAAGAGCGGGGGTTGTCATAAGATGATTTTTCCCATCGAAAAAAAAAAAAAAAAAATGTCAATGCATGTTTCATCACAAGTCTCGCATGAATGATCATTTACAATGAGCATTACCATAACGCGTTGGCCATTTTGTAAAAAGAACTTACGTAAAATGGTTTTGTTGTCATTTCAATTGTAATGTTTCATGTGAGCGATTTAAGGGCCTGACCATATTACCACGGCACGGTGCCTGACTACTACGTTACCCTGGTTTACTATGCCGAACCATACTGAACAGATGGTACGGTACACGACGGTAGGTACGATGCAAAACTGTTTGGTTGAAAACTGATGGCGAATATTTTTTTGACGCAGGTCCTGTTCAGCACGGTACGTTGGTATGAGGCGCAACGGGGGCGGCACCATGCCATGCGTATGTTCATAATTTCTCAGCACCCATCTACACGACGCGGTAAAGTGGCGGTCAGAGGCCGCGGCATTTCACCAGTTGCCAGGCCCTAAAATAAGGATTTTTACAACAGCACTATAATTTAATATTAACTTTTCTAATAAGATAATAAAGTAAATCATACTCAGGGCTCAGGAAGTAATCCTCCTCTAAGGCACTCTTGATCTTATCTCTCCTCTCACGCGGCAAAACACTGCATTTCTCGTTCCAAAGATCTCGAAGGCGGCGCGAGTTGGGCCGAGCTAACATCTCCACTCGCTCCAAGTTCCGGCGTTTACGCAGCGGCATCCGACTTCGGGCGCGCTCTTAAATGTTTACGTAAAATTGGTAAAGGAAGAAATTAATTGGCAACACAAAATACGTAGATTAGGTTTATATACACAGGCTATTGAAAACCGTAGAATGTGGACCAAGACAGATATGCAATGAAGGAGAAGGCCTATATCGTGTGAGTGTGGATGCAAGTTGAAGAGAGAAAAACCGTATATTAGGTACAAACTAGGTATCTAAGTATAAGTATGCATATGCTCCATAACACCTGGCCACCTGCTAGAAGAGCAGCCTGGGTGGACCTCTGAGCGGCGAATCTTAGTCGCCTGATCAGTCTGTCAGTATAGCCCTCACTACCACTGGCAGAATTAACCTACTTTTGTGAGAGCTCGATGGTCCAGAAGAAAACCACTAAGCGGGACCGTATGGGGGCCGATCCCGCTCGGAGAAAAAGGTGTCGGGGAGGTAACCACCTCGTCGCTTACAACGCCGAAACCTCACATGCGTCAAAATGTGGTAAAATACCTACTTAGGTACTGATGAAAGAAATTACTTTTCAAGTTTGCTGTTTACTATTAATCTTTCAAAGTTTTTCTTTGTTTTGAATTTCAGACCTAGCCTTGAACTGATACCAGTACAAACCCCTGCTGGACTAGGCGTAGATATTCTACTCAGTAATGAATATTTACAATGATAGGTATCCAAATGGTTTTCTATAAAATAGCGATAAAATAAGCGGACAGGGGGGCCGAGACGGCCGTGCACACCCCAATATGGTCTAGCGCCCTCCACAGGATGTTGTGCTACCGATTCGAAAGACTTTATTGGACGACTTTTGCGACAAGGCATGGGCGAGGCCAGGCTCCCCCTTTAAAATAACCCTAGATACTCTATGTTAGGTCAGGACCTTCTTCCTTCTTCTTTTTTTCTCTTTCTTCATTCTTCAATGCCTTTTCGATCGCGCTCTTTTTTGCTTCTAATTCCTTCTTTTCCTTTTCCTTCGTACTCTCCTTACTGTCTTTCCGGCTCAATTTTTTTTTTGAACGAGGCATGATTACTTAAATCAAATGTAGCACTGTAAATTTAAAGTAAAAATCTCAAAAAATCACTACATCGGTACTTCATACAAACTTTTGACCTAAATGAATAATTTGACATGAGAAAATAGATTATGACAGTAACGTGAAACTTTCCAGCCTTAATTTTATTAAAACTGGAGATAACCTTTTTGATCGATTCTATTAATTTACGCTGCCCGCCCACGTCAGACTTTTTGTAGGACGGACAGATAATCGGGCCGAATTTGTATATTTGTAACATTGTTCTGTTTTCTGACCGACTTTATGTAGAACGTGTGCGTTGCGGCAATAGTGCAACGCACACGTCCTACATAAAGTAGTATCAGTGTTTTATTTTTCTCCTACAAAAAATCGGTCACCGATTATCGGACGTGGGCGTGCAGCCTTACGCTGCCCGCCCACGTCAGACTTTTTGTAGGACAGATAATCGGGCCGATTTTGTGTATTTGTAACATTGTTCTGTTTTCTGACCGACTTTTTGTAGGACGTGTGCGTTGCACTTTTGCTATCAGTGTGTTCTATTTTTCTCGTACAAAAAATCGGTCACCGATTATATATCGGACGTAGGCGAGCGGCCTTATAGTTTTTTTTGGCAGACTGTCGATCCTGTTTTCGGAAAGTTATTTTTTTACTTTATTCTGCTGTCTCACAATTGAGCAACCTCTTCCAAGTCGTCGCCAGAAACCCATTGCGTGGAGACTTGCCTAGCAGTCAGTAAACATGTGTCGGACGTTACCCGCCCAAACCCACTTGAACCAGGCACCTTTAACCTTTTTACCCATGCCTATTATATCCGCCTTTCTTTGTTATTATTCAGCCTTCCGTATTCAATCTGATCTTATTATAATTTATTAACACTCAGAATGCTGCGTTTTCCGTAGGCTGCAAGGTGAAACTTTTTTAATTCAGTAGGTAAGTGAAAATTCTGAGCGAAATAAATATAGATGTAGCAGAAGATGATGTAGTAGATGTACCTAGATGTAATAAATGTAGACAGGTTGAAAATATACACCGTTAAATTTTAATCGTTTTAATCCCGTGGAGGGTCGATCCGGTACATGAAACACTATCGATTTGTAAAGATAAAATTAAAAAATAAAGTACCTCTTTTTCAAAACTCGTATTAATTTACGCATGTACGAAATTAATTTCTTTAAGAAAAAGTCAGCTGAGCGAGTTCAATGACCTGTAGAGTGCGAGCAAGATAACTTGGCGCGTAGTAGGGCGTGCTTAATGTTGCCATCCTAACAAATCTATTTTCCTTAATTTGATTAAAAACGTTCTTTCTTAACACAGTGTAATTTAAAGTATTTATTAGCTATACTACATTTATAGTACCTATTAAAAAGAAAGTAAACAATTTTTTACACCACCTGCTCGATAATTTCGTTTTATACGTCATACAAACCTCACTTAAAGCAAGTCATTCTATCCCTAGGGAGATAATGCAGTATGGCCGATCCCTAGGGAATAATGAGATTTGAATTTGGAACATCAAAAATCGTCAATATTGTGAATTAAAATGTACGTGCATCGAACAAGTGACTCGAAATTCAAACTGGTCACTAACAAAAAAATAGAAAATAGAATAAAACGTGCTTACTGACGGGAGCGTTATAGAAAATTTAAACTATAGAATCTTGGGAGTAGTGAATTTTGTTTGTTTGATGAACTTGTAAATATATCTAATACTTATATTTCTCTATTATATGATTTGGTCGACCAAATTGTCTTTTAATTATCTCACAGATGGTGTAAAAAGTAGTGTGCAACACGGGGATAAAGCTGTCTTTGTCATGGGCGGCTTGAATTCCTCACTTCACTCAGGTTTCTTTATTAACTCCCTCGCAATGCTCGGGAGTTAATTTTACAAATCCCTCACTTTCGTTCGGGATTAAAACCAGCAACCCTCGTTTCGTTCGGAATTCAACGTGCCGCCCGCGACTTAAAGACACTGCTTTATCCCCTAGTCACATAAACTACTATTAATATGTCTTGTAAAAGAAATATGTTTTTAAAAATGAGAAATATGTTTCATAACATATATTATATTACATTCAGGTTTTCTAAAAATATAGATTGGTAAACAATGTAGCTATCATTACTTTTTGTAATTTATCTAAAAAAAAAAGCATTTTTAGGTACAGAAACAAGTCAAGATTTTCAGGTAGTACCTAAACCCTAAACAAATTGACTATAGGTTATTTTCATTTTCATAAGTAATTTAATCTTAGAAAAAAGTCTTGAAAACTTTGTAAATGATGTATAATTATAATAATTTTATGGATATTTATTTTTTCATGGATGAAGTTTGCAGAATTCATATCGTTATGATAGTCACTTGATAAAGATTTAAGCACATGGTAGCAGTCCATTTTCAACAAACTTTGTTGACTTGCTAGGTACCGCTCGGGTACGTATATTTAGGGAAATTTTATTGTGATGGTCACCCGAAAAATTATTTGACAAATAGGTCTAATTTTAGAAAATGGTACCGTAGGCCCAATATTTTCTTATTTCTCTTCACAAACACATTTGACTTTCAAGATAATATCCCTGTTAGCACTTTTAATCACTTTTGGTATAATAATGACGACTATTCTACTTTAGAAACGATAAAAAACACAGAACACAACACATTCTCCTGACACATGACATAAACGTCAAACGATTAGTTTCCAATTTTGGCCACGCGCCAACTTATCTTGCGCTAGCTCTAGGTACTTTGTACGCAACGCCGACTACTATCTATAAGTCATTGAACTCGCTTAGCTGACGTTTTCTTAAAGATACTAATTTCGTACATGCGTGAATTAATACGAGTTTTGAAAAAAAGGTACTTTATTTTTAATTTTATATCTTAAGGACGTATTCACCTATTTCGACAAATATCACGGTTTTTCGGGAACCATTATGATGCTCTAGGAATCATAATTATGAGTATATCTTGGTATCAAATAAAAGACAATATATTTATCTCCAGGATGGCATAAAAAAAATATTACGGTCTCATATAAAATTTTCATATAAATACGATTTTACCAACGCACTAATACAAGAAAATTACGAAACACAGGGTCTGAGTAGGAACCCGTAACTTAAATCCAGTAAACATTTTTACTTTAAAAAACATAAAATAATACAGCTTATATAGTCTTCAACACCTATAGCTAATTATTTTGAACCTACATAAATAACTTTATGATTTATGACCAAAATAAAACCACTCTCAATATTTCTTCATACATTTTTCATTGAACGCGCGATGTCTAGCGTCAGTCCGCGCTCAGAAGCGCTTGTGAACGGATGTTCGTATCGCTCTCTTACAAAAAATAAATACGTTTAAACTGTGTGCCGACTTGTATACTGCGACTGCAAAGACGTGCTACTTTTTCGGACCGAAATAAAAGTACAAATATCATACTTATTTTTAAAATTGTTATTATGGAGTAATAATGGACTTACTGATACAGAATGAGTTTTATTCTAAAACAAAGACCAGAAATGGCCAACGGAACTTCATACTTACATAGATATCACAATGTAGAAGCGACTATGACAATAAAAAAAAATAAATGGTTCTGAATAGTTATGTTAAAAATGGTACCCTCGAAGTGACATGATGATGATGATGGAGCCGGAAGATAGTCACCGGAACTCCGTAATTAATCAATGTATCCTAGCCGTGTTTGGGCTTATTAGAATTGTCATGAAATGCCCTTTGGCTATAAGGTACTATCGAAGTGACCTGATGATGATGGAGCCGGAAGATAGGCACCGCAACTCCGTAGTTAATCAATGTATCCTAGCCGTGTTTGGGCTTATTAGAATTGTCATGAGATGCACTTTGGCTATAAGGTACTATCAAACTGATCTGATGATAATGATGATGAAGCTAGAAGATAGGCACCGGGACTCCGTAATTAATCAATGTATCCTACCCGTGTTTGGGCTATTTAGAATTATCATGAGATGCGCCGCACTTTGAAATTATCAAATTTTTCGTCATGGGTGTCGTTTTCATGGTTTTCGAGGGTGTTGAAACCGATGGTACTGTCAAAATATAAATCCAAAATGGCGGCTGCAGGAAATTATCAAATTTTCCGTCATGGGTGTCGTTTTCATGGTTTTCGAGGGTGTTGAAACCGATGGTACTGTCAAAACATAAATCCAAGATGGCGGCTGCAAGAAATTATAAAATTTTTCGTCATGGGTGTCGTTTTCATGGTTTTCGAGGGTGTTGAAACCGATAGTACTGTCAAAATATAAATCCAAGATGGCGGCTGCAAAAAATTATTAAATTTTTCGTCATGGGTGTCGTTTTCATGGTTTTCAAGGGTGTTGAAACCGATAGTATTGTCAAAATGTAAATCCAAGATGGCGGCTGCAAGTAATTATCAACTTTTTTGTCATGGGTGTCGTTTTCGTGGTTTTCGAGGGTGTTGAAACCGATGGTACTGTCAAAATGTAAATCCAAGATGGCGGCTGCAAGAAATTATCAACTTTTTCGTCATGGGTCTCGTTTTCATGGTTTTCGAGGGTGTTGAAACCGATAGTACTGTCAAAAAGTAAATCCAAGATGGCGGCTGCAAGAAATTGTTAACATTTCCGTCATGGGTGTCGTTTTCATGGTTTTCGAGGGTGTTGAAACCGATAGTACTGTCAAAGTATAAATCCAAGATAGCGGCTGCAAGAAATTATTAACTTTTCCGTCATGGGTGTCGTTTTCATGGTTTTCGAGGGTGTTGAAACCGATGGTGCTGTCAAAATATAAATCCAAGATGGCGGCTGCAAGAAATTATCAAATTTTTCGTCATGGGTGTCGTTTTCATGGTTTTCGAGGGTGTTGAAACCGATGGTACTGTCAAAATGTAAATCCAAGATGGCGGCTGCAAGAAATTATCAAATTTTTCGTCATGGGTGTCGTTTTAATGGTTTTCGAGGTTGTTGAAGCCGATAGTGTTGTCAAAATGTAAATCTAAGATGGCGGCTGTCAGAAATTATCAACTTTTTCGTATTGAGTGTCGTTTTCATGGTTTCGAAGATGTTGAAATAGTGCTGTCAAAATGTACGTAAAATAGGATAGTATTTTTTAGTTTTCTTGTATTGGCTAGACGAAAAAATTCTCACGAAAAGTTGTAACGATACTTTTTGCTATAGTAAGCTACTGTAAGCCGTGCGGCGTGCGCATGTTTCTCTGTCTGTCTCTCTCTCTCTTATAGAAAGCAAGCCAGAACGGAACTTCGTTCCATCCGGGTGTCCCTTGACACCTCAGTAGTTTTTTTATATTGCTAAATATCTGACAGACAAATCGAAGCAAGTAATAGGAGCTGTACCCTATTCGCGGATTAGACATATAAAGAAAGTTTTTTTACTGTCAGTTCAACCGATTTCAACTTCTATTTCGTAGGCATAAGGATGGCATTAAAAGCAAAAAACTAATTACAATACCAACTATTTGCTGCAGCCACCATTTGTCATGCTACCAACGTAATGAAAGTCAAAATCGGTTGAACGGACAGTAGTAATAGGTTTTTTTTTTATATATAATGTATAGGCTCGCGTTTGACCACAATCTCACCTGATGGTAAGCGATGATGTGGCCGATGATAGAATAGAATAGAATAGAATAGGCTTTATTGTACACCAAAAAGTAATACAGCTTATACAAAAACTTCAATTTGTGGGTACAATTATGGCGGTCTTATCGCTGAAAGCGATATCTTCCAGACAACCTTAGGATGGATAAGAGCTTAAAATAATACACGGGGTAGTCTGTGGTGTACTGCTAACTATATAAAACACAATACTCAATTAAAAATTAAATACTTATATACATACATATTATAATAAGTTACACAATTTAATTAGTAAAAAGGGTAGAAAAAAAGAGTAAAGTAGGGTTGGTGGAAGAAATTAAATTACGTAGAATCAGTATAGTATTAGAGAGAAAGGAAATGGTTTTATGGTTTGGTTTTGGGTGATAGAGCACGCTTGCCTATATCTTCGAGTACCAAGATAAATTAGGACACTTTTCACTACATATTATAAAACAAAGTCCCCCGCTGAGTCTGTCTGTCTGTCTGTTCGCGATAAACTCAAAATTTACTGCACCGATTTTCAAGCAGTTTTCACCACTCGATAGCGTGATTCTTGAGGAAGCTTTTAGTATATTATTTGTTAAGTTTTTGTATGTATTTTTGTGTACATTAACGTTATTTGTTGAAGATGTCGGGAAAAAATAAGCCGTCTGGGAGCTTTTAACGCAAACGCTGCCTAAACCCTTTGAGATATAACAAAATAATGTATCGTGGAATTGTGTATCTTATATAGGTCTACAGAAAAGTCCGCGGTGGCATATGTCTATCTCTTAAGGTTAACATAATATATCAATTTTACTACTTTTAAAAATTGGCATTCATGAAGCATTTATTGGAAAGCTATTTACATCATTACGGTATTAATTCTTATCAAAATAAGTTACTTCGCGTTCAAGACTATATCAGTATCTGTAAATTACTTTTTGAATCATTTAAATCGGACGTACCATTAGAAAGCTTTCATAAATTTAATAATTCTCAAAATTAAATTCACGAGTTCACAAGTTCCGCTCTTCAGTAGCTACGCATGACGCGGTCACTGATCCTCCCCCCGCGCTGTTTTGCCTACTGTTTCTTTAGCTAATAAGCCGAACGACAATAACGCACGACTGATGACTGTGTTTTCTTTTGGAAGTTGTTGAAAAGTTATAATTGCATTTTTGTTTTGTGTTTGTTTTCTTAACTAACACAACACCAACAATAGTAGTATATGTGAATTAAGGTAGTAAGAACTACGCTGCTCACGCGTGTAAAATGGAGGTCCAAAATTTATGGGAAATAACATTAGGTTACGCCACGCGGGCGAAGCCGCGGGCAAAAGCTAGTGTATTTATAAATCATTTTTTCATGTTACCATTTTGATATACAAGGAATTAAAGTTGCCACAATATCATGATATCAAATTAACGATGATTTATTCATCTCCCGGTTACATGCTTTAAAATTATTCAGTCCCATACAATCTTTTCACACAAATACAATACATAAATTGGCTATGTTACAAGTAGGGTCTGGATAGTACACATAACTGCTAAATCCGTTGTATATTTTATATATTATTATAATTAAAAAAAAAAACTTTTTCCAAAAAAGATATAACCGATTTCACTAGTCGGTGTTAAATAAGGAACAAACAATATCGAGAAACACCGACTTCCGAAATTAAAATTATTTTGATGGTTTTAGTGTTTTTTTTTAGTGAAGTCGGTTATATTTTTTTTGGAAAAAGTTTTTTATTTCACACTTTTTTGTTGTAATAATACACTTATTTACAGCCAGAGTACCTTTTTCTTATGACAATTCCAATAAACTCAAACCCTGCTAGGATAAATTCATTGTTTTATTATGAAGCTTCCGTGTCTACCTTGCGGCTCCATCATCATCATCAGATCAGTTTGATAGTACCTTATAGCCAAAGTGCGGCGCATCTCATGATAATTCTAAATAGCCCAAACACGGGTAGGATACATTGATTAATTACGGAGCCCCGGTGCCTATCTTCTAGCTTCATCATCATTATCATCAGATCAGTTTGATAGTACCTTATTGCCAAAGTGCATCTCATGACATTTCTAATAAACCCAAACACGGCTAGGATACATTGATTAATTACGGCGTTCCGGTGCCTATCTTCCGGCTCGCATAACTATGTTCATTGTGATATCTGTGTGAGTATGAACTTCCACTGGCCATTTCTGGTCTTCTTCACCAGATCCACTTCATCAAATGTAATTTTTTGAGTGTAAATGCTTAAGTCTTTGATGAAAATACCAAAAGAACTATACGGTTGCTTATGATATTTGAGGAGTTCCCTTGAATTCGCCAAGATTCCATCATCAGATCCCGACTTGGTGACTATGGGACCATTTGGGAAGTATACACTTTCCAACAAAAAAAGAATTTTTCAAATCGGTCGGCAAGCAACGAAGTTATGCGCGAACATACATAAAAAAAAAAAAAACTACTGAGGTGTCAAGGGACACCCGGATGGAACGTAGTTCCGTTTTGGCTTGCTTTCTATAAGAGAGAGAGAGACAGACAGACAGAGAAACACGCGCACGCCGCACGGCTTACAATAGCTTACTATAGCAAAAAGTATCGTTACAACTTTTCGTGAGAAATTTTTTCCGTCTAGCTAATACAAGATAACTAAAAAATACTATCCCATTTTATGTACATTTTGACAGCACTATTTCAAATTTATTGCAGCCGCCATCTTAGATTTACATTTTCACAGTACAATCGGTTTCAACACCCTCGAAAACCACGAAAACGACGCCCATGACGAAAAAGTTGATAATTTCTTGCAGCCGCCATCTTGGATTTATATTTTGACAGTACTATCGGTTTCAACACCCTCGAAAACCATGAAACGACACCCCTGCCGGAAAAGTTAACAATTTCTTGCAGCCGCCATCTTGGATTTACATTTTGACAGTACCATCGGTTTCAACACCCTCGAAAACCATGAAAACGACACCCATGACGGAAAATTTGATAATTTCTTGCAGCCGCCATTTTGGATTAACATTTTGACAGTACTATCGGTTTCCACGCCCTCGAAAACCATAAAAACCACACCCATGACGAAAAAGTTGATAATTTCTTGCAGCTGCCATCTTGGATTTACATTTTGACAGTACCATCGGTTTCAACACCCTCGAAAACCATGAAAACGACACCCCTGCTGGAAAAGTTAACAATTTCTTGCAGCCGCCATCTTGGATTTACATTTTGACAGTACTATCGGTTTCAACACCCTCGAAAACCATGAAAACGACACCCATGACGAAAAAGTTGATAGTTTCTTGCAGCCGCCATCTTGGATTGACATTTTGACAGTACTATCGGTTTCCACGCCATCGAAAACCATAAAAACGACACCCATGACGAAAAAGTTGATAATTTCTTGCAGCTGCCATCTTGGATTTACATTTTGACAGTACCATCGGTTTCAACACCCTCGAAAACCATGAAAACGACACCCATGACGGAAAATTTGATAATTTCTTGCAGCCGCCATTTTGGATTTATATTTTGACAGTACCATCGGTTTCAACACCCTCGAAAACCATGAAAACGACACCCATAACGAAAAATTTGATAATTTCTTGCAGCCGCCATCTTGGATTTATATTTTGACAGTACCATCGGTTTCAACACCCTCGAAAACCATGAAAACGACACCCATGACGAAAAAGTTGATAATTTCTTGCAGCCGCCATCTTGGATTTATATTTTGACATTAAAAGTGTCGGTACAATTTTTCGTGAGAATTTTTTCCGTCTAGCCCCCTTTCACAACGCGCGATAAGGAACTTCGTTCCAAAAATCAAACATCCGAATTAAGAACCTCCTCCTTTTTTAGAAGTCGGTTAAAAATACATAAGTATTCATAGTTTTAACTGTATTTTACGATTAGATCGAATATTAAATTGGAAATACCTACTTGCTTCAGACATCGTACGAGTATTTATTGAGTTTGAAGATTTAATTCATGGCGGAGAGGGGTTGTGCGTTGTACCTAATTGTCTGATAAAATTAATCTCAAATACCACCACCAATACCACCATTTGATTTTGATAATATTTTTAATGAGATAAGCCTGGGAAATAATCGTAGGTTTACAAAGAAATTGGTCGTTATTACCCGAAACGATATGGCAACTACTTATTTTTGCTATAAGAGTAGTACTCAAAACTGGATAAGCAGGCAATTACATATTGCCATATAGTAATACTGATACTAAAAATCAAACAAGCTTGACTCAATTAATACTTACTAAGAAAAATAAAATAATACCTCAAATATCAAGACATGTTCGGTTAAAGTATAAAATTGAGCGAACAATGGGCTCTATGTGTGCGTGCGCGTAAGGTCGATGTATTGCGACCAAGATACCTAAATTCGAGCGAGTGAATCTTGCTCACGCGTCCTTAAGGCGTATAGTCCCTTGAACCATCTGACCGAAATTATTTGAACGCAACTCTCGCACTCGCCTAGGCGGCAGTACGCAAATCTGTGCATTTATTTGCGGCCAGCAGCGCCCGGAAACCGCTTTAAATCCATTTTCTCTGCGAGATATTGATTGATTTACATATTATGCAATGTTCACTTTGAAGAATATTTAACCACCAATTTTTATGTGTAAAAATGTTTCTAAAGGTCCAAGCCGTTTCGAAGGAGTAGGGAAAAGTTGCGAAAAGTTGCGAAATTGCTAAATATTTTTTTTTGACAGAAGTATTAATTGCACGAAAAAATCAAATGTTGATATTATTGTTCATGAATCTATAATAAACATATATTTTTTTCAAACCAATTGACCTAGCCGTTACGGAGGAGTAGGCCTCAGAAAATCACTGTTTTATGGCACTTTTCGGGCGCTTGGCCTTTAACAAATCGATAGTGTTTCATGTACCGGATCGACCCTCACGGGATTAAAACGATCAAAATTTAGCGGTGTATATTAGCCAAAAATCTTTATATGCCTGTGGATATAACATCTTTATAAAGCCTTTTTTAACCGACTTCTAAAAAAGGAGGAGGTTCTCAATTCGGATGTTTGTATTTTTTTTTTTATGTATGTTCGCGCATAACTTCGTCGCTTGCTAACCGATTTGAAAAAAACTTTTTTTGTTGGAAAGGGTATACTTCCCAAATGGTCCCATAGTCACCAAGTCGGGATCTGATGATGGAATCTTGGCGAAATCGACGGAACTCCTCAAATATTATAGATAACCATACAGTTCTTATGGTATTTTCATCTAAGACTTAAGCATTTACAGTCAAAAAATGACATTTGATGAAGTGGAACTAGTGACGAAGACCAGAAATGGCCAACGGAAGTTCTTACTTACACAGATATCACAATGAACATAGTTATACAACTACGATAATACAAATAATGAATGGTTCTGAATAGATATATTGAAAATGGTATCATCGAAGTGACCTGATGATGATGATGGAGCCGGAAGATAGGCACCGGAACTTCGTAATTAATCAATGTATCCTAGCCGTGTTTGGGCTTATTAGAATTGTCATGAGATGCACTTTGGCTATCAGGTACTATCGAACTGATCTGTTGATGATGATGGAGCCGGAAGGTAGACACGGGAACTTCATAATAAAACAATGTATCCTAGCAGGGTTTGAGTTAATTGGAATTGTCATGAGAAAAAGGTACTCTGGCTGTAAGTGTATTGCAACTAAAAAGTGTGAAATAAAAAACTTTATACAAAAAAAAAATAACCGACTTACTAAAAAAAACACTTAAACCATCAAAATAACTTTAATTTCGGAAGTCGGTGTTAAATAACGAAGAGGCAAAACTATTATAGAAACACCGACTTCCGAAATTAAAGTTATTTTGATGGTTTTAGTGTTTTTTTTAGTAAGTCGGTTATTTTTTTTTTGTAAAAAGTTTTTTTATCTGCATCTGTGTCCCATAACAAAGATAACAAAGAGGTATATTTAAGACTCAAACCTGAAGCTGTATTTCAAAATATCTTCCACATTTCAATGAGTTCAATGACCTGTAGGTAGTTTGTACGCAACGCCGACTATTAACTACACGTCATTGAACTCCCTCAGCTGACGTTATGTTAAAGAAATTAATTTCGTACATGCGTAAATTAATACGAGTTTTGAAAAAAAGGTACTTTATTTTTTAATTTTATCTTTACAAATCGATAGTGTTTCATGTACCGGATCGACCCTCCACGGGATTAACACGATTATTTAACGGATTAGTTTAGCACAAGTAAAAGAAAAAAAAAACATACATTCAGCCGAACATAGAACCTCCTCCTTTTCGAAGTCAGTTAAAAATAGAACATGTTTTAAAAAATATTATTTATTTATCATTTTTGTCTTAAACAGAGCCAGCTGAAAAGATCTGGTGTTCCATCATTTACTTGCGCCGATGTTGTCAACATCTCTCTCTCGAAGGGAAGGTGCCAGGTGGTATTGCTCTTTTGTGCACAGGGGGTGAACTTTAACGGTGGCTGAAAGCAAAAAGGCATTAACCCATAAGATACATAATAATAAGAAATAATTTTTTTTTTTGTTCAGTTTTCGCACGTTTTGTGCATTTAGCCGTTCAAGTTTAGAAAGTATTTAGTTATCACAGTCATTTGGTTATTTTGAGTTCCATCAGAATACGGATGTAACACATTCTAATGTTTTAGAATTATTTGGCAGCAAATGTATCGACTCAACTTTCCCGATAAGCTACGCTGATGTAGCCAATACTACAAAAACTTTTTCAGCTCCATTTTACCGATATCGCGCGTGTTTCAATGATTTCACATATTAATTAAACTATTGTGTTGTGAATCATTACTTCTTCTTCTTCTTCCTGCCCTTATCCCATATTACTTGGGGTCGGCGCAACACGTTTTCTTCTTCCATTCTGTCCTGTCACCCGTCAAACTATCACTAACTCCCTTTTCTTTCATATCACTTCTCACACAATCCATCCATCTTTTTTTCGGCCTTCCTCTCCCTCTCCATCCATCTACATGTATACTCAGAACTCTTTTAGTAATATGCGCTTCATCCCTCCGCTTCACATGGCCATACCAAGACAACCGATTACCTTTCAACTTTTCAGTCACTGGCGCCACTTTCAAACTTCCTCTAATATACTCATTTCTCACTTTATCCATTCT
This sequence comes from Mythimna ferrago, assembly GCA_910589285.2. Taxonomy (NCBI): domain Eukaryota; kingdom Metazoa; phylum Arthropoda; class Insecta; order Lepidoptera; family Noctuidae; genus Mythimna; species Mythimna ferrago. The sequence continues at coordinate 17,773,622 of OU342685.1, forward strand.
CGTCACACCACACATCCATCTCAACATTCTCATCTCCGCTACATGCAATCTTTTTTCATCCTTCTTTTTCACAGCCCAACATTCTGATCCATACAGTATGACAGGTCTTATGACGGACTTGTAAATTTTACCCTTCAACTTGAGGGGCATGCGTGGGTCACAAGTTGTTCCCGTGACCTGTCGCCATTTCATCCATCCTGCGTTGATCCGACGTGTTACGTCTCGGTCTACCTCACCATCCCCTTGGACGAGTGACCCGAGGTACCGAAAGTCGGAACAGATTGGTATGGGCGTTCCGGCGAGAGCTAAAGGCACAGGGTTGGAGAGACCGCCGAAATCGCAGAACAAGTACTCCGTTTTGGTTCTACTTACTTTCAGGCCAACACTCTCCAGTCTGTGCCACCACACCTCCAATCTGTTTTGGACCTCTAGGCCACTCTCGGCAACCAGCACAATGTGCATTGTTATAAAAATAACTATAAAAAAAATATATGGCTAAGTACCCCATTTCATTTTTGCATGGAGTTTAACATCGTTTAATTATCCTACCACATTATTTTGTTTTGTTAACCAATCAAAGACGAGTTATTCCTAAAAACTAGTACGGGTCACCATCAACGATTCCATCACTACTTGCCATCAGGTGGTATCGCGGTCAAGCACTAGTTTATATTTTTTGAAAAACAAAATGTCAATAAAATAATGTATTATGTTGACAGAAACACAATTTATTACTTTTGTACCTACCTGTAGAGGTGCCCTTTGATTTTTATATCTACTAGGGAAGACCATCCACTGATGCTGCCACTGCCACCTTCTGAACAGTTGCCTTAGATTTTCCTCCTTCAAGAGAAACTTGTGACCTCTCAACAAGTCTTTGGATACTATGTCAGTTTGTGGACCGCTCAGTATTGCTGCTGTTATGAAGTATGGATCATCCTGAGATCTGCAGAGTAACAATAGTGTTTACATATATAGTAATTTACGGCTTCATGACGAAAAATTTACGAATAAAGGCGTTTTTAAAAACCTATTTGCAAAATAAATGTAATTTACACATATTACACTAATATTATAAAGGCAAAAGCGTGATGTTTGTTACTCCTTCACGCTCAAACGGTTGAAGCTGGGGAGACATTCCCCGTGGTCATAGCGGGCATCGGCCCTGCTGGGCCCCTGCTATTTTGCAGCCATCTCTTTGAGGTACGCGTGGAATACTACAGACCGGCGACGACTCGGGCTCTATCCGAACGGTTGCCGGACGGCCAGACGGTGATCTACCCATTGCTCGTCGTTGGTAAGCCCGCGCCTACGATGGTAATACATAAATTCACGACTTTTTCCCATGTCAGTGTCGAATCCTAATTCTTGCATTGTTCACATTCATACGTCGTGTAGAGTTATTTGCAAGAATCCGAGAGAATAAGTGTTACCTTATTGAATGACTATTTTATTAAAGTCCTTCAATAAGGTTTAATCGAGAAAATTTGAATAAATTAAAAAACGTGATGAGCACAGGCCCTTAGGGGTTTGACCCCTAAGGGCCTGTGCTCATCACGTTCTTTAAAAGCGCCGTTGACGCGCGTTTGTAGTGATACAGACGGTCAGACGCGATACGTACGGGAGTCAGACGCAGCCTGTAGGTAGACCTTTAGAACAAAATCGCGCAGTCGACGCACGTTTCTAAAACGCACGTCACCGGGGCGTTTAAAAAACGTAGTGTACAAAAGCCCTAAAATAACCCGCGAATCTGCAGTGGAGGATACCCCTTAAATGAGCACAAAATATCTACTCACAAATTATCAGTCAAAAAAAAGCTTGTGTTATTCATTATTTGCTGCATCATTCTCTTATTCCAGTTCATCATGTGTTGCCTGCCTAAGAGCAGGATTTTCTTCTTTTGTCTTAGAAAGTGATCAACAACAGTATTCAATAGTTTAACTTTCTCCATATTATTCCCTGGACCCACAGTATAGGCTATGTTGAGGCCATCTAAAACAATATCATAAGGTGCAGTTTTTTCTACGAAATCCGAGAACCTCTTAAGTTCTTCAGGAGATGTTTTTAAAAACAAATCTGATCCTACAATTAGTTTTTCCTTCACATTTTGCTGTAGTAAAGAGAATTCTTCATCTGTTAATGATAAACAGTCTAATTTGTCCGTACAGCATGAGCACAGACCACTGAAAAAAAAAAAAAATAATCCTTATACACATTGGAATTATGAAAGAGGCCAGTAAAGACCGCTATACATCGCTAAATTTTCATCGTTTTAATCCCGTGGAGAATCGATCCGGTACATGAAACACTATCGATTTGTAAAGATAAAATTAAAAATAAAGTACCTTTTTTTAAAAACTCGTGTTAATTTACGCATGTTCGAAATTAATTTCTTTAAGAAAACGTCAGCTGAGCAAGTTCAATGACCTATAGATAGTAGTCGGCATTGCGTACAAACTACGTACAGGTCATTGAACTCGTATTAGGCAAATTTTTTGTAATCAGAAAATCATAAATTGCTACTAAAGCCCGGCAAATCTATGAAGTACCGTTTGTCAGTTCTACACGTGGTACATTTTAATTTGTTGATTAAAAATTGTATATCGATGGCTTAAAGTAACCTCGTAACTGTGAAATACGTAACTTTTCAGGAGGCACAAAAAACAAATTAGACCTTTATTATTATGCAATTTTAATGTGCTTATACAGCAAGTAATTTTTCCCCCAAATTGAAACATTATAATCTTTAAGAAAAGTAATGAAATTTGTATTTTTCTTTTAGTATCACTTAATACAAAAAAAATGAGATAAGGCATCAGAGACTTATCCAAAAGATGACAACGCTTGTAGACACACTATGCGCTGCGCCCTGCGTACACACACACACATACACCGCCTCACGCTGCACGCGTCTATAGCCCCGCCTCCAAACATCGTGTTATCTATGTTTTAACAAAACATAAATTGCAATTTTTTCCTTCATACTTTCACTGGCAGGACCGTTAATTTGCAAAAGACATGTGGTAATGTAATAATACAAGTGGCCAGATAAACGTGGAATAAAGTACATTGACCTTTTCTTATCTCTACGTAGATCCCCGAAAAAAATTGAAATTATGTTTTTCGTTACTAGAAAGTGTAAAGAATAGCGATAGATGTTGATTCAAGACAGCTTTATGTCTTTATTTCCATTTTTAGGGTTCCGTAGCCAAATGGCAAAAAACGGAACCCTTATAGATTCGTCATGTCTGTCTGTCTGTCTGTCTGTCTGTCTGTCTGTCTGTCCGTCTGTCCGTCCGTATGTCACAGCCACTTTTTTCCGAAACTATAAGAGCTATACTGTTTAAACTTTGTAAGTAGATGTATTATGTGAACCGCATTAAGATTTTCACACAAAAATAGAAAAAAAGCAATAAATTTTGGGGGTCCCCATACTTAGAACTGAAACTATAAAATTTTTTTTTCATCAAACCCATGCGTGTGGGGTATCTATGAATAGGTCTTCAAAAATGATACTGAGGTTTCTAAAATCATTTTTTTCTAAACTGAATAGTTTGCGCGAGAGACACTTCCAAAGTGGTAAAATGTGTGTCCCCCCCCCTCTAACTTCTAAAATAAGAGAATGATAAAACTAAAAAAAATATATGATGTACATTACTATAAAAACTGCCAACGAAAATTGGTTTGAACGAAATCTAGTAAGTAGTTTTTTTAATGCGTCATAAATCGAAAAAAATACACTATTATTAAAACATCGATCAAAGTTACAACACATTACAAGAACTTTTATATTATGTTACTTGCTGCTACGGAACCCTTCATGGGCGAGTCCAACTCGCACTTGGCCGGTTTTTTTAAATTAGGAATGTCAACAAATGTAAGAGGTCAATGACCGTTGATCCGAGTTTATCTGGCGCCTAAAAAGTAGTTAATAAGAACTTCAAAAATAAGGCCGTATCATGTTTTTTGCTTAGGTAATCATTTGGAATCAACTAATGTTAAAACAATTTACATAAAATCAACTTATGTATATCGAATCACAAGCTGCACAACTTTAGGAGTATGTCAATAATTTTTAATAACTTCCAGCATTAACCTTACGTGTTTTTAGGTACTCCTACCTCTAAGTGGTTTTGCACATTGTTTTTTTAATTGGACGTAGTTAACTCTTCGAATGCCGTAATTAGAGACACAATAGAAAGACAATGGCTTATGTCGAACTGTGTAACTTAAGACATTCAAATGTTAAGCTGAAAGGACCTAATCCACTGTTTGGTCGGAATTGAGTTAAGTATGCCATCATACTTCTGAGGGTCGAATCTATCATACAGTGAAGACTTTATTTTCGAAATGTATATAGAAACTATTTTTTTTACTACCCCGACTCATCCCACATGTATGAAGAGCACGAAAAAAAAATTTGCTGAACGAACCCAACCTGCTTGAATTGTTTCTGAGTAATGCAATTTCTATGTACGTATTCTTAAAGATAATTTATCAGATAAAACTCAAACAGTTTGGGTCCTTTCTGAGAATTAAATTTTACCTAACAATTTAATCTTGAAAATCACTGAAACGACTTAAACAATTTGGGTCGTTTCTGTGTTTTAGGTTTACTGCAAACGAACTTCTGTTTTTGTTTATTAGAAACGACTCAAAACACTTAGGCTATTTCAGAAAAAAGGTTTTATATGAAACATCCATACAATTCTTAATAACCTAAAGTGACTCAAGAAGGTTAAGTCGTTTATAAGAAAAAGATTTAGTGATTGACTCATACACTTATATTTTAACTGAAACGACTTTCGTATTTATATTTGGACGTAGTTAAGCAGAAAGGACCTAATCCACATCAAGTCACTTTTGAGTAATGGGCGTTTGAAGTTTCAGCTGTAATTGCTCTAAGAGGAACATTCTTTTTTTTTCAGAATGTTTTTTTTTTTATTCTAGTAGTATATTGTAATTGTTAACGTAATGTAAATATTATTTTTTTCAGTAGGTTTTGAGATATTAAGCAAAGTGTGGGTTGATTCCTTACAAAGAAAAGCTATTTTTAAAGAAGTCGTAAAAAATTTAATTCCTCAGAAAAAACTCAAGCCACAAAATAATTTATTAAAAATAAAATTAAATATTTATTAAAAAATAATGTATTCAATCAGCTTCATTATGCTCTCTTTGACACAGAAAAAAATAAAATAAACTTAAAAACGGTACAGACATGGGCAGAGAGAACTTCATTATTCTTCCTCCAAATCAAAATCCAATGTTGGTCCATATCCATCTACATCTTCGTTTATGTCCGTTCCTGTGAGGTTATTATAAAACGCGTGGCAATCTTCGGGTATCAAATTATACATAGATTTGAGATCTGCTAGCTTTGCTTCGGCAATAGCCTTTCCTTGAGGCCACAGGATTTCGAAATCTTCTTCTGAAAATTTGATCAAAACACCTTTGATCTTTTTCGATACATCTAAGGTTTGAATCTCTCCACTGTCTGATATCATGGTAATTAAGTAGGGATCATCTTTTTTCAAAATAATTTGTTTTGTAATCAGCCAGTTAATTTTATTTTTATTTATACATATTTTACGATTTATAACTTTCTTCTCAATTTTCTTACTGCTTAAAAAATCTTGACTTTTCATTCTAGTTACGCGAAGAGGGTTTTTCTTTTTAGCGATTTTCATGATATTTATATATTCTTCTGCCGTATAAACTCTTTCATGATTCTTTAGCTCACATTCTATTTTACTAAAGTCTGTGTCGTTAGGGAGAAAAGAATGTCCAGACTCTAAATATTTAAACGTGATTGTTTTTAGGCTCGAATGTCTATTCAGTACAGTTTTCAACATTAGCACTATTTTAATGTTTCTATTTTGTCCCCCACAGGAATCGCTCCAAAGAACTAAGTTTTCTACACCATCCCTCAGATGGTTTTTAATGAAACTAATTAGACAAGACCCAACTTCTTGGGCTCCTCTTCCGGCTTCTCCTTCAACCCAGATATTACATCTACCTTGATCGCTAGAGCCAACGTGGATCCCAGCATTATAAACCCATAGCTGACGTTTATAAAACACAATGTTAGTCGGTATACGGGGTCTACCCCGTATAAACGCTACCTCTAGGTAGCGTTTTTTCTAGATCGTAGGTAATACATTCAAATTTTGGGTCTATTTTTGCCCGCGCCAAGTCTTCAGACATTTTATTACGGAGTTCTTCCGCTCGTATTTGATGTGTATCTCGTTTCTTGATTAATAAATCTTTTTCTTCTGGCACATGACATTTATTTATTTCGAGAGCCAATGCATCGCATGTTTTACACGTATCTTTCTTTAACGATTTACATCGTAGATTAAAGTTCGTATAAAATATGCGCTTCAATGTCGCAAGTGATGCGTATTTTTTGTCATCACCATATACTTTTTTAAATTCAGAAACGTAAATGACGTGTATTTTTTGGACAGTCATACCTACTTTTAAATATTCTGTACCATTATTTGTTTCCCTCCTGTAATGGGATTTATATCTTGGGAGAGAATAATTCTCTGTAAATGTGATAACGTAAATCGTTAAAGAAAGATACGTGTAAAACATGCGATTCACTGGCTCTCGAAATAAATAAATGTCATGTGCCAGAAGAAAAAGATTTATTAATCAAGAAACGAGATACACATCAAATACGAGCGGAAGAACTCCGTAATAAAATGTCTGAAGACTTGGCGCGGGCAAAAATAGATCCAAAATTTGAATGTATTACCTACGATCTAGAAAAAACGCTACCTCTACCCCGTATACCGACTAACATTGTGTTTTATAAACGTCAGCTATGGGTTTATAATGCTGGGATCCACGTTGGCTCTAGCGATCAAGGTAGATGTAATATCTGGGTTGAAGGAGAAGCCGGAAGAGGAGCCCAAGAAGTTGGGTCTTGTCTAATTAGTTTCATTAAAAACCATCTGAGGGATGGTGTAGAAAACTTAGTTCTTTGGAGCGATTCCTGTGGGGGACAAAATAGAAACATTAAAATAGTGCTAATGTTGAAAACTGTACTGAATAGACATTCGAGCCTAAAAACAATCACGTTTAAATATTTAGAGTCTGGACATTCTTTTCTCCCTAACGACACAGACTTTAGTAAAATAGAATGTGAGCTAAAAGAATCATGAAAGAGTTTATACGGCAGAAGAATATATAAATATCATGAAAATCGCTAAAAAGAAAAACCCTCTTCGCGTAACTAGAATGAAAAGTCAAGATTTTTTAAGCAGTAAGAAAATTGAGAAGAAAGTTATAAATCGTAAAATATGTATAAATAAAAATAAAATTAACTGGCTGATTACAAAACAAATTATTTTGAAAAAAGATGATCCCTACTTAATTACCATGATATCAGACAGTGGAGAGATTCAAACCTTAGATGTATCGAAAAAGATCAAAGGTGTTTTGATCAAATTTTCAGAAGAAGATTTCGAAATCCTGTGGCCTCAAGGAAAGGCTATTGCCGAAGCAAAGCTAGCAGATCTCAAATCTATGTATAATTTGATACCCGAAGATTGCCACGCGTTTTATAATAACCTCACAGGAACGGACATAAACGAAGATGTAGATGGATATGGACCAACATTGGATTTTGATTTGGAGGAAGAATAATGAAGTTCTCTATGCCCATGTCTGTACCGTTTTTAGGTTTATTTTATTTTTTTCTGTGTCAAAGAGAGCATAATGAAGCTGATTGAATACATTATTTTTTAATAAATATTTAATTTTATTTTTAATAAATTATTTTGTGGCTTGAGTTTTTTCTGAGGAATTAAATTTTTTTACGACTTCTTTAAAAATAGCTTTTCTTTGTAAGGACTCAACCCACACTTTGCTTAATATCTCAAAACCTACTGAAAAAAATAATGTTTATATTACGTTAACAATTACAATATTAGACTACTAGAATAAAAAAAAAAATCTGAAAAAAAAGAATGTTCCTCTTAGAGCAATTACAGCTGAAACTTCAAACGCCCATTACTCAAAAGTGACTTGATGTGGATTAGGTCCTTTCTGCTTAACTACGTCCAATTTATTGACCACTAATGTTTTTTTTTACTTTTTTTCACTTTTGATTCAATTCAAAGTTTCAAGTCCACGATAGTTTGAGTCTCTGCCACATCAGGAGTCGTTTCATTTTGTTCCCAAAGATAAAAGTCATCACAAGGTCGAGGTCACGAGTTCGGGTGACCGCAGTGGCAAAGGAACACGACCTCCATGAACTTAACAACGCGTCACTTCACAATACTTGCGATTTGAGTACATGGTATCGATGCCAGCCGGCGCTGCGACGGTTTGCGGGCGCACAGCGGCGTACGGGATCGCGATACATTCGATGGCGTATCGTAAATTAAAGAGCGAATCAGAATCAAGAGCGCGTGCGGCGCACGCTGCATGCTGTCTATCTATCTCTTTCTGCACCACGTTTTGCTAGGTTACCACGCAAATTTGAAATTACGGAAAGTCTATCATTTTTTTTTTTAATTTTACCTATGTACCTTTTTCATTTCGAAAATGGAATGTTTGAATGAAACCTAACACTAAAAAAAAATTTGGAAGGTGATAAAAATTACTTGCTGCATAATGTTTCATTAAAATATTTAAAACTATTGGTTTATTTCAAATGCTTGTTTCTCTTGTCTATAATTTTTTTCAGCTTGTTTTGCCGCGCCTTCGCGAGGTGATTGCGATGGCGCTACATGTATCCAATCAAAATTTTGCGTTTTACAAGATGGTGCGTTACGTGCTTTTCTTTTCAGAAATGTAATAAAATAAAATTACCTAAAATTGCATATCCGAGGTTTTCATTCTAAGCCATCAATTTGTAAAAAAATTAAAATATCTTCATAATTCAATGGTTTTACAGAAAAGGTAATAAAAATAGTGCGAGTTACGCCTGTACAAGCTATTTTTATAGAAAAGTGTGAAACATCAAACGGTACTTCTTAGATTTGTTGTGATATGAAAATAGATTTTTCTCGGCTCAAACATAAAAACGAGAAGATATTTGTAAGTAAAAACTACTTTTCACTTCCTTCTTTCAGCTAGCCCTATCCAAAACTAAACGGTGAGAGTTTTTTTAGTAATATTCATACAAAACAATGTCCTTCACCACAACTGTATGTTTGTTTGTGTTAAACTTAAAAAGTACTGAACTGATTTTCATATGGCTTTCAGCAATACACAGAGTGATACAAGAGGAAGGTTTAGATGTTTAACCTTTCAATCATGGAAATTACAGACACAATAGAAAGACAATAGGTGCGCGAACGCCGGCGTTCGCTTGGGGTTTAATGAATTAAGACATGCATATTATAGTGAGTGAAAGCTGAGAACCTTATATAATACCCATGCAAAACTGGGGCAAGTCACTAGTATATTCATAATCTTCTAGCTATAACCATGATCATAACTGATGACACTTACTCCACTTTCCTTATTCGAGCAAACTGGGCATCCCAGTCCATAGAGCTATAAATTTCTTTTAATTTATTAGCAGTATCCAAAGGAATAATAGCACAATTTTGTGCTACAAATGTAAAAACTTCATCTAAATGTTTTGCTATAACTTTCTTGTCTTTATATTTTCTTAGGATATAATCCAACCATGCTTTGTAAGCATTTTCTAAAAGAGGCCTCTTGTTTCTGATGCTTTCTTGAATCAGTTCTAAAGCCTTTTTCTTTTTATTTAATTTGAAGAATGTAGCTATCAGGGTACTGTAGGCTGAATGTGTAGGAACAGCACTTAAATGTATTTCATCCAAAACTTTCAATGCCTTTTCCCACTCATTTATAACACAAAGTGCATGTAATAGTCGTTCACATGTACTGTACTCCAGAAATTTGTATTTATCATGTAAACTTTTATGAACATCTAAAATAAACTTTGTTTGCTCTTTTGATAATTTATCAGACTTTCCGATTTCATAATAAAGATATAGCAAGGCGTTAATTGTGCCTAGAGATAGTTCTTCTCCAGAATTTATAACATGCTCCGCAAATGATAATGCAGCTATATGGTTCTTGAAGCCTACCATAAACTTTAACATGATAGCATCAATATTCTTTTGGGTTACATTGCCTTGCTTGGATAGAACATCATTCTTTACAACAGTCCAGTCTTCTGCATTGTTTCCTATTATTGACTTTAAGTAGTCTATTTGCTCATCGGGGTGTTTTTCCTTAGTATAAGAAATATAATGACTAAAAACTCGTGTAGTAACTCTTGCAACTGTAAATTAAGATTAAAACAATTTATATTTGCTACTTTTCTGCTAAATACTTAATATTTTTCAAAACCAAAAGCCAAACACGCTCAGAGCACAGCACCGGATACATACTTGAACTACGTGGAGAAATAACACGAGTTAACGAATAAAACATACTGTAAACTGCAAGATATTTATGAGTTCTGACAGTTTTTATGTTATTCCACTCAAAAATATATTTATAATCGACGTTCAATTAAAATAAACAAAGGTGATTGAGGTTATATTTAGTTTTTTTTTTTTTCAATTTGGTTTTTGAAGTTGACATTTATCTGTCAAAAATAAGGGACCCTGACCACGGAACTCGGAAGTTCTGTTATTGAGCTAAGCCTACATTTAACACTACTATACCACAGGTATCTATGGAGTAGTACTCTTGAGGCTGTGAGTTATTATTTCGGATTTGAATGTGATTTAAAGTTGCGGCCACGGAATTTTGTGACACGGAAAGCATTCTTTTCCATGTCATAAAACCCCGAAGTACATACAAATAGTTTACTCATGAGTGCTTGCCTAGCTTATATTCGCCTCGCTATTAGTGATGGGCAAAATGCCCGGCATTTTGGGCGGATTGGTAAAATTGCCAATAAATGCCCATAAATTCCTGCCCGAAGGCGTAAATTAATTTTGGCCCGAAGGCCAAAATTAATTTACGAAACTGATGTTAGCTTTAAAAACTGGTCTATCTTATTGAATTTAGTTATAGTTAATTCTGTTTATGTGTATTATAACGAATTTGTACATTTATAACAGACTTCTAAAAAAGAAGGAGGTTCTCAATTCAGATGTTTGTTTTTTTTTTATGTGTGTTCGTTCATAACTTCGTCGCTTGCCAACCGATTTAAAAATTCTTTGTTTGTTGGAAAGGGTGTACTTTCCAAATAGTCCTCCCATAGTCACCAAGTCGGGACCTGATGATGGAATCTTGGCGAAATCGAGGAAACTCCTCAAATATTATAAGCAACTATATAGTCATTTTGTTATTTACATCAAGGACATTTACAGTCAAAAAGTGGCATTTGATGCGGTGGAACTGGTGAAGAAGATCAGAAATGGCTAACGGAACTTCATTGAATAGTTATGTTAAAAATGGTATTATCGAACTGATCTAATGATGATAATAGAGCCGGAAGATAGGCACTGGAACTCTGTAATGAATCAATGTATCCTAGCCGTGTTTGGACTTATTAGAATTGTCATAAGATGCACTTTGGCTATAAGGTCCTATCGAACTGATCTAATGATGGAGCCGGAAAGTGGGAGGTAGGCACGGGAACTTCATAATAAAATAATGTATTCTAGCAGGGTTTGAGTTAATTCGAATTGTTATGAGAAAAAGATACTCTGGCTGGCTGTAAGTGTATTGCAACTAAAAAGTGTGAAATAATAATCCGGTGAGATACAGGTTACGGCACCGAGTCAGATACCAGTTCCGTTACCGGTTCCAAAGACGGTACCGATATCGGTACCGGTTTCTATACGAGGTCTGATACAGGTTCAGATACCGGTTCCGATAACAGTTCCGATATCGGTTTCGATACCGGTGCAGATACCGATGCCGATACCGGTATCGTTACAGGATCCGATATCGGTTTCGATGCAGGTTCCGATACCGATACCGGTTTCAATACCAAATCTGATAGCGGTCCAGATACCGGTTCCGAAACCAGTTACGTTACCGGTTCCGGTGACGGTACCAATACCGGTACCGGTTTCGATACCAGATCTGATACCGGTTCAAAAACCTGTTTTGATAGCGGTTTCGATACCGATTCCAGTACAGTTCCAATTCCGGTTCCATATCCGGTTTGATTCAGATTCCGATTCCGGTTCCAACTCCGATTCCGATGGCGACACACAAAATGTTTCGGGGACACATTCATTCTGCATACAGCTAAGGAGTGGCATCCTCTGGCGAAATCTGATTTTTCTGATAGCTACAACCTAGGGGTCTTCAAATCAAGAGTGAATAAGTTACTTCTAGGCAAGCGTGCTGTGCCGTCAACGATATTATCACTTACCATCAGGTTGCGATAATTTCGCAAACCTATCAATAGGTTAAAAAAAAAAACTTATTCCAATTCCAATCCCGGTTCCGATTCCAACATCTTAAATTAAAAAATCCCAACAAACAAAAACCAAAAGAAACTTCAAAATCCGTCCATAAACAAAAAAGTTATGCACGAATTGATAACCCCATTATAACAGTTTTACCATAATTGGTGAATTGAGGGTATATCTGAGTGAACTTCACATGACACATGACTGAGGTACCCGTTCTGAGTGTTTTGGTGTGATGTTATGTTACGACATGGTATTGTCAACAAACAGACATGTTGCAACAATTCCGGAAGTTTCGCTATCATTTATTGAAGTATTCCATGGTTATCTCAGAAGTTCTTCTTCAGATCGTTATCAAGTTTGAATGAGACTATCTGCCAGAGTGGCAGACAATCTTCGAAACAAAAAAATTATCATCAAAATTGGTTAACATTTGACGAATATATCGCTGAACTCTTCAAAACAAACAAAAACGTTTAGATGACTTGAGAAACTCCTCCCTTTTTGGAAGTCAGTTAAGAAAGTATTCAAACATTGTCATTACTTCTTTTATTTCTTTAATAAATACGTATGTTTATGTGAAAAACAATATTAAATCACGTTTAATGATCCTCATATTTTTATGCCCTGCGATCGGGCATTTATCGGGCAAATAAAAATAAATGCCCAAAATGCCGGGAAGTTACTATATTTTCCCGCCGGGCAGAAACACTTTGCCCATCTTTTTTTTTTTTCATTGTTATAAACTAGTGCTTGACTGCGACTGCCACTCGCGCGATTATGTAAATGCAAATTGGACACAGAGTACGAATTTAAGGGTTTGAGCCCTGTGCCCACAGAGTACAATAAATATATAGAGACCTCTGATTTCTCAGTGATGCTTTTTCTGGTTGTGGATATAAGAAAGAGAGATAAATAAAGAGATAAGGCGTGCAAAGAGGCTAATTGGTGATCCAGATTTGGTTAAGTCCAACCTTCAAAGCCTTGAGCATAGGCGTAGGGTAGCCAGCTTTTCGGTGTTTTACAGGATGCATTTTGGAGAGTGTGTGCAGGAATTGCATGACTTGATTCCGCCATCGCAATTCTACCATCGGACAACCTGACGTACGGCGAATATTCACCCTTACGTTGTTGAAACCTCTACGGTCCGGACTAAGCGTTTCGCCTCGTCGTTTATACCGCGTACGTCGAAGGACTGGAACAGTCTGCCTGCTGCGGTCTTCCCGTCCGATTATAATTTGGGTGTCTTCAAGGCTAGAGTGAATAGGCTCTTAATAAACTAGTGCGCCTCACCATCAAAGATTGCATCGCTACTTACTATCAGGTGGGATCGCAGTCAAGCACTAGTTTATCTCAATTAAAAAAAAAAAAAAAAATCATGTAGCTGCTTGGGTTGCTTTCCAACTTGGATGAACGGACTGAAGCTGAACCTGTATTGACTTTGCTACTGTGTAAACTATGCTTATTTTGTCTTTGCTCCCTGTAATTTTTAAAAAAATTAACTCTGGTCACACCGCTTTTGCTTGTCTGTCAATGTCAAATGTTGTCTATAATGTCTATGCTATATTTACACCCAACTTGTCGTGTGGTGTGTTGTTTCATATTTACTAATCTTACAAATTGACCATCTAAATTTGATTCTATCATAACAGAAAATAGAATTTACTTAAAAAAATCATGGATGGCAAAACTACAAAAATGCCCAAAGTGGCAAAGGTAAACTGCAAATTACAAGTCACAAACGGTGTTACATTGCTGCTAACTTTAACCCAATTTATTTGTAAATTATTTACTTTCAGGTTAAAAATAAAGCACCAGCAGAGATACAAATTACTGCTGAGCAGCTTCTCAGAGAAGCTAAAGAGAGAGACTTAGAGATTTTACCGCCACCACCGAAGCAGAAGATCTCCGACCCAGAAGAGCTAAGGGACTATCAGCATCGTAAGAGAAAAGCATTTGAAGACAATATCCGTAAGAACAGACTTGTAAGTAACTAGTTCCTTAATTTGTTTATGGTTTTGATATACAAATAAAATCAGAAATACTTAAGAATTTTAGTATACCATCATTCAAATGATAATGAATGAAAACTTGTCTTTGTATAGCTGTACCAATTATTAAAAAAAAAGGTGTATTGAATCAAAAAGAGGTGTTTCAAATCCTAAGCAAAACTTATTTTCAGGTTATTGGAAACTGGCTCAAATATGCGCAATGGGAAGAATCACAAAAGCAAGTCCAGAGAGCAAGATCTATTTATGAGCGAGCTCTGGATGTGGACCACAGAAATGTTACCCTGTGGTGAGTTCTTATTCCACTAATTTTCTCCATCAGCTATAAATCTGTTCTTATCATATTTATTTCAATTCATTAAACGGTCAATGGCTCATCAAACCCTGGCGTTTGCTCTCTCGTCGTCTTTCTATTGTGTGTCTAATTATGGTATTTGAAAGGTTAAGCTGCTGTTCATTCATTTGTAAACCAATCATTCTTCTTCTTTCTGCCCTTATCCCATATTACTTGGGATCGGCTCAACACGTTTTTTTCTTCCATTCTGTCCTGTCACCCGTCAAACTATCACTAACTCCCTTTTTTTTTCATATCACTCCTCACATAATCCATCCATCTTTTCTTCGGGCTTCCTCTCCCTCTCCATCCATCCACATGTATAATCAGAACTCTTTTAGTAATATGCGCATCATCCGTCCTCTTCACATGACCATACCAAGACAACCGATTACCTTTCAACTTTTCAGTCACTGGTGCCACTTTCAAATTTCCTCTAATATGCTCATTTCTCACTTTGTCCATTCTCGTCACACCACTTATCCATCTCAACATTCTCATCACTGCTACATGCAATCTTTTTTCATCCTTTTTTTTCACAGCCCAACATTCTGATCCATACAGTATGACAGGTCTTATGATGGACTTGTAAATTTTAAGTCATTATGGAATGCTTATGTCTATTTCTAGGTTGAAATATACAGAAATGGAGATGAGGAACAGACAAGTCAATCATGCTCGTAACTTGTGGGATCGAGCTGTAACCATACTACCGAGAGTATCACAGTTCTGGTACAAATATACCTATATGGAAGAGATGTTGGAGAATGTTGCAGGTGCTAGACAGGTATGTTTCGACTAAGTGGAATGCCTAAAAGTTTAGTCATCCAATTGATACATGATTTTCAGCTGAAATAACCAAAAATTTCATAGTTGAATTTCTAAAAACTGCCAAAAATTCTAAATTATTTATACTAAGTCATTTCAGACCAAGACACTACGCTGCCTGTGTATGTTTTCGCGTAGTTGCAAATAAAGTTATATTTTGGGTTGCGTCACGCCTTGGTGTAGCATGTCAGTGTGAACAGACCCTTAAATTACTCACACATTACCCAAGTTTTTAAAAGTATATTGTCAAAAATTATTTAATTTTTTTAATGCAGTTACAATAGGTAAATATAAGTACAAATTTCTATCAAAAAGTGATTTCAAAATGAAAGTCCCACAATAATATATGGAAAAATCCTACTACAAAAAAAGGCAATACAATACTTGTCTCCGGACTCCTGAGCGACCTAGGATTAAAAGCACTATATAGTAATGTATTACTATATTGTACTGTACTCAAAATCAAACAAGAATTTTGTTATCTAAACACAGCTGTCAGCATAAGAATTCTAGTTTGTTTTACCAAATTCTCAGCCTCTCTTTGGAAGTAATTCAAACTGCAGTCAAGACAAGGAGTTTTTCACTGAAACTATTACAAAGACTAGGTTTCTTAGCTGAAACTGCCTAACGCCAAGAATTTAGTTAGACACTACATGAAAGTCTAAATAGTGTATGAGAACTAATATTTGTTTTTTCTAGGTTTTTGAACGCTGGATGGAATGGCAACCAGATGAACAAGCATGGCAAACATACATCAACTTTGAACTCAGATACAAAGAACTAGATAGGGCTCGTCAGATTTATGAAAGGTTTGTCATGGTTCACCCTGATGTTAAGAACTGGATCAAATATGCAAAGTTTGAGGAAAATCATGGATTTATAAATGGCTCAAGAAAAGTCTTTGAAAGAGCTGTAGAGTTCTTTGGTGATGAAGAACTTGATGAAAGATTGTTCATTGCTTTTGCCAAGTTTGAAGAAAATCAAAAAGAACATGATAGAGCAAGAGTTATTTATAAATATGCTTTGGATCATATTCCAAAAGATAGAAACAAGGAATTATATAAAGCATACACAATACATGAGAAGAAATATGGTGACAGATCTGGCATTGAAGATGTTATTGTTAACAAGAGGAAATATATGTATGAGCAAGAAGTGATAGAGAATCCTACCAACTATGATGCATGGTTTGATTACATAAGGCTTGTTGAAAATGAAGGGAATGTTGATGACATCAGGGACACATATGAAAGAGCTATAGCAAATGTACCTCCTTCCAAAGACAAACAATTCTGGCGACGCTATATCTATTTGTGGATTAATTATGCATTGTATGAAGAGTTAGAAGCTGAGGATGCTGAGAGAACAAGACAAGTTTACAGAACATGTTTAGAACTAATACCACACAAAATATTTACATTCTCCAAAATCTGGTTGATGTATGCCCAATTCGAAGTCAGATGTAAAGATCTAAAGCAAGCAAGAAAAACTTTGGGCATGGCTCTAGGCATATGCCCTCGGGACAAATTGTATAGAGGTTATATTGATTTGGAAATTCAATTAAGAGAATTTGATAGATGTAGAATTTTATACCAAAAGTTTTTGGAATATGGACCAGAAAACTGCATAACCTGGATAAAGTTTGCAGAATTAGAGACATTACTAGGTGATATTGACAGGGCCAGAGCAATTTATGAAATAGCAGTAGGACAGCCAAGACTAGATATGCCAGAATTGTTATGGAAAAGCTATATAGACTTTGAAGTTCAACAGGGAGAAACTGAGAAAGCTAGACAACTTTATGAAAGACTGTTAGAGAGAACAGTCCATGTGAAAGTATGGCTTTCTTATGCCAAATTTGAACTCAATGCTGAAAACGCTGATAACATAAATGTGGAACTAGCTAGGCGTGTGTATGAGCGTGCTAATGATAGCCTTCGAAGTGCTGGGGAAAAGGAGGCAAGAGTGCTTCTTTTAGAAGCATGGAAAGATTTCGAAACAGAAATTGGTGAAGAAGAAAAACTTAATAAGGTTATGGCTAAAATGCCAAGAAGAGTTAAAAAGAGACAAAAGATCATCAGTGAAAGTGGAGTCGAAGAGGGTTGGGAGGAAGTGTTTGACTACATATTCCCAGAAGATGAAATGGTCAGACCTAATCTTAAATTGCTTGCTGCTGCTAAAAATTGGCGCAAACAAAAAGAAGTTACACAACCTACAGAGACTGCAACAAATGAAGATGATAATGATCAAGAAGAAGATGGAACACCCCCTCAGAAAAGTAATGAAGATGAGGATGATAACTAATATAAGTTTCAAAATAAAATGAAATATTCATATGAGTGATTTATTGATATTAATCTACATCTTCTGGTCGAACAGGATGTATAACTGGTATAACTGACTTTTTATTTACATCTCTTGAACAAGCCTTTCTCATATCTGCAAAGAAAAACAATATACAATTAGTGAAATATTTGCCCACATTTTTGTTTTATCCATACTAATATAACAAGTACAAACCATAAGCATCTTCATCTGGGTCTCCAGAATAATATTCTAATACTGTCCTGTATACTATATAGCCCAAATTCCTGTACATATTAATTGCAACCTTGTTACTGACTCTTACAAAGAGATCAACAAAATAAGCTTTCTTCCTGAAAAAAAAAAGACAAAAGTTACATGAAAGAAGAAATCTGGTGAGCAGATTATGAAATTGTCATTACTGTGGCATAAAGGAAGTTACTTCTCAGACACATCTTCCAAGATATTCATTAGAGTTGCAGCAAGACCCAGTCTTCTGTATTCAGGACCAACAGTCAAGGCTGTTACATGACCATGCCAGTTCTCACCATGACCCTCGGCTTTTCCCATGACTAAAAGTATAAAATAATAAGTTAGTACCATGTCATACATCAAATATTTCTTAACTAATGACAATAACACTTACTGTATCCCATTATTTCTCCGCTTGGTGCCTCAACAACTTGAAAATATTCAGGCCAATGAGCTAAATACTGAGTATAGAATGATAACCCATAAGTCTCAGTCAGGGGGTCCAAGTTCCTATTAAGAATTTACAATCAATTGGTTAATAACATCCAAGATATTGCAATGAATTTAGGATATTGTTTTATTCTAAATAGGTTCAAATAATTAAAAGAAAAACGATTTATTATTTACACTTACACGTTGTTAAATTTTAACATATCTTCACACGTAAATGGTCTGATTGTAGTCATACTGAATACTTCTTAAATCGTTTACACAATATAATTTTAACTAACGTTGGAAACCAATAATTTAGTCGGCAGTCAATCAATTCACGCACATTTTTTATTCTCTATTCTATTTTTTAGGGTAATGTCAATAAAGTCAATGATGACAAGCTGCTGAATTTGTTGAAAGCGTATAAAAAAAAAAACATTTTTTTATTGGCCACTCCATCAAAAACTCGAACTCAGTGCTCAAAAACAGCTGTATAAAATCAAAGATTTTGTATATATCCTAGAATAGAAAATCTTTGTATAAAATATAATATAATAATAATCCTTGCAAAATCACTGAAAAGTATACAACTAGATATACAGACAATTAACAAAATAATATGATTGTCATAAACAAATAATATAATTTGTGTACTTAAAACGTATTTATATAATTTAATTGACTCGAAATAAAACTTCTAATAAAATGTTAATTAAGTTTGGCTTATCTAATGTCCCGTAATATGTTAGTTTATAAAATAAAAATCATAGTAACTAATAAAGTAATCTCGTGAGTGAAACGCTAGGTGGCATGATTTACATATCAAATACGCATTGTACCCATCAAATACCTATATTGTACAGTTGTAAACAATTAAAGCATTTTATTTCTCGAATCACGGTTATAAGTTATATTACGGCCTATTACACTACGTGTTATTCAGCACACGATATTCAGACTCGTCTTATTTTTCACTCCGAGTGAGACAGTCTGACCCTTTTTATACAACGCGACAAATAGCACCATCGATCGACTAAAACTGTCTGAATATCGAGTAGTGTACTATGCCCTATATTTTGTAGTGATGTGCCTTCATGGCAGAGATAATAATAAAGAACACTATGACTTTCACGATTGACCACGTTTTCAACTTTTCTTTATAGGTGAGATATACTAGGTATAGTCTGTCTAATAAGTCAACCGACTTGGGATATAATAAATATAATCGGTACTTTTTATAAGGGTATTCTGTAAGTAAACAATGATCTCTACCTCTTAGTCAACCTTGATTATTGAACCCGTGTTGACTACATCAGATTTCACTAAATCCTAATAAATACCCAAGTCGTTTAACTTATTAGACAGACTCTAGAATGCGTACTGAGTCTTAGAAGTACGCATCTGCCGAAATACTTATTCCAAATACTAGATCCACGAGTATTTAGGCGTCTTGAGTTCGGCGCGCGCTGTTCCCGCGCGCCTCAAGGAGTTGTCAGCAACAGCAGGGGCCCAGCCGGGTCGAAGCCTACTGGGGCCAGGATTATCCGAAAGGGCGCTCGAGCCCCGGTATGAAGGTTTGAAGGAACGGGATGGGTTTTTTAGTCAGTAAGAGTCTGACACTATCTCCCGCCCCGCCCAAGAGCGGGGGTTGTCATAAGATGATTTTTCCCATCGAAAAAAAAAAAAAAGGCGTCTTGAGTTTTTTGACGTTTCCGCGAGTCTTCGTACATGTAGGCTATATTGGGACAATCAAGTAATGGAGTATTTTCGGTTTAACGAGCTTGGGACTGATAGATTTTTGTATAAAAAAAATTATAAAAACTTCTATCAAAGAAAAGCTTGCGTATTTAGGTTTCGATTTGTTTTATTTACAAAATCTATTTCTAATCATGTAAGTTAATTTTTTTTTTAATTAATATAAACTAGTGGTTGACTGCGATCCCACCTGATGGTAAGCAGTGATGCAATCGTTGATGGTGAGGCGCACTAGTTTATTAAGAGCCTATTAACTCTAGCCTTGAAGACACCTAAATTATAATCGGACGGGAAGACCGCAGCAGGCAAATTGTTCCAGTCCTTCGATGTACGCAGTATAAATGACGAGGCAAAACGCTTAATCCGGACCGTAGAGGTTTCAACAACGTAAGGGTGGATACTCGCCGTACGTCGGTTTGTCCGATGGTAGAAATGAGATGGCTGAATCAAGTCATGCAATACCTGCGCACACTCTCCAAAATGCAACCTGTAAGACACGGAAATGCTGGCTACTCTTCGATTATGCTGAAGGCCTTGAAGATTGGATTTAACCAAATCTGAATCACCAATCAGCCTCTTCGCGTGCCTTTCCACCGAGTCCAAAGCTGCTAGGTGGCACTTTGCACCACCAGCCCATATCACCTCATGGCATGGCAGACGGAGCTCCGGCGGGATCTCATGGTGAAATTGCGTCAGCGACTATCGCAACCCAATGCTGGGCACGCCACAATTACGGCGGTAAGTCCCCTCTTTGAGACGTGACTGGAAAGACCTCACGGCGTCCTTACCTTCTGCATGACGCAGGTCCTTACCGGACATGGCACGTTCGGGATGTACCTGTTCCGGATTCGAGCGGAAGAGACGCCCGGGTGTCGCCACTGTGCGGAACGCCCGGAGGACACAGTGGAGCACACAGTCAAGGTGTGCCTTGCTTGGGTGGAGCAGCGCCGTGCCCTCGTGGGGCCGATCGGCAGGATGAGTCCTCTCGCGCTGGGCCCTGGTTTAGGCCATGGTCCGGAGCGAGGAGGAGTAGCAGGCGGTCACCGACTTCTGCGAAGCAGTAATGCTCGCTAAGGAGGAGGGCGACCGCATCAGGCAACGGCGTTCTTGCCGCCGGCGCCGCTGCCGGGATTCCGATTCCGATTTCCGGCCACCGTAGGCGCGGGCTTGCGGACAGTGAGCAATGGGTAGCTCGCTGTCCGGCTGTCTGTTAACTGTCCGGACCAAGCCCAAATCGTCGACGGCGTGCACTGTTCCCGCGCGCCTCAAGGAATTGTCAGCAACAGCAGGGACCCAGCCAGGTCGAAGCCTACTGGGGCCAGGGTTATACGAAAGGGAACTCGAGCCCCAGTATGAAGGCTAAAAGGAACGGGGTGAGCTTTTAGTCAGTAAGAGTCTGACACTATCTCCCGCTCCGCCCAAGAGCGGGGGTTGTCATTGGATGATTTTTCCCAACATAAAAAAGCCCATATCACCTGTTTCAGTATATACATTTCATCTCTACTTTTTATAAACACAAAAAATGTTTTTTTTTGTATTCTAAATCCCAAACAAAAGCAATATATATTTCTGTTGATATCTTCGAACAATATTCTATTTAAAAAAACTAGCTGAGTGTTCAAATAATACAATTCAGAGAAATCAATTTATAGGGTCCTTGATTGTTAACCAAGGGCGGATCCAGGGGGGGGGGGTCATGGGGGTCATGACCCCCTCTTGGGCTAGGTCCAGGACGTACATAGGTGGACCACTGATTAAAATTGTTAAACATGTTTTTTTTTTGGCACAATATAGAGGCTCTACGCGGGAATCGTTCTGTCCATGGCCCTTTATGGGGCGCCAGTTTGGGCGTCGTCACTGCGTCACCAACCGAAGGCCCAGCTGAACGTATGCCAGGGGGTCATGGCAATACGGATGGTGCGGGGATACCGTAAGATTTCCCACGAAGCGGCAGCCTCCTTGCTGGCCTGCCACCTTGGGATCTGGAGGCAACTGGAGGATCTGGATTTCCGCGTGGAGATGCAATGCCAGGGTGAAAGTCCGCTGCCATGACAGATCGCGGCATGGCGGGCAGAGCTCCGGCGGGATCTCATGGTGAAATGGCGCCAGCGACTATCGCAACCCACTGCTGGGCAAGCTACAATTATGGCGGTAAATCCCCTCTTTGAGGCATGGCTGGAGAGACCTCATGGCGTCATCACCTTCCGCATGACGCAAGTTCTCACCGGACATGGTAAATTCGGGAGGTTCCTCTACCGGATTCATGGCGGATGTGACGCCCGGGTGTCGCCACTGTGCAGAACGCCCGGAGGACACAGTGGAGGCGTGCCCTGCACGGGCAGAGCATCGCCGTGCCCTCAACAGCGGCGGCGATCTCTCGCGCCGGGCCTTAGTTACAGGCCAAGGTCCAGAGCGAGGAAGAGTGGCAGGCGGTCGCCTCCTTCTGCGATGCAGTAATGCTAGCAAAGGAGGAGGCTGACCGCATCAGGCAACGGTGCTCAGCGTGCCAGCCGCCGCCGGGATTCCGATTATTATTTCTGGCCACCGTAGGCGCGGGCTTGCGGACTGCGAGCTATGGGTAGCTCGCTGTCCAACCGTCCAATAACTGTCCGGATCGAGCCCAAGTTGTCGACGGCGCGCTCTGTTCCCGCGCGCCTCAAGGAGTTGTCAACAACAGCAAGGGCCCAGCCGGGTCGAAGCCTACCGGGGCCAGGGTTATCCGAAAGGGAAGCTCGGCTCCGGTACGAAAAACAAGAAGGATCGGGGTGGGTTTTTTAGCCAGTAAGAGTCTGACACTATCTCCCGCTCCGCCCAAGGACGGGGGATATCATTTGAATAATTTTATCCACAAAAAAAAAACACGACTATGTGACCTGGCGTTAAAGCTGGATCCGCCCTTGTTAACTACTTGAACTAAAAGCATCATCTGTGGATGTGGATTTTGCGTAAACTGTTCTATTTCCTAAGCCAGCTAATTATTGTAATATGCATTCCTTAAAAACTGCAAAATGAACCGTTTTGCAGTTTTTCAAGCATGCATTGTGACACCTGAAGCCTATAATTTAGTCTTGGAGAACAATATTTTATCCCGGAATGCAAGACTGCGAAGCTTGAACAAAATAGGCCGCGTTTTGTTGGCCACCGCTCGTCCCATTCTATTACATCGGCTGATATCCGCAACAGTAAAGTCGCCCAGCTGTAGTTTACTGCAGATCACCTTAACAATGAGCTTGGCTGTGTCCTCCTTCTGCTCCTCATCAACACCATGTAACAGCAGGATTCTCTTCCGTCCTCGCATTTCAATCTGGTCGACACTTCGGGCAAGAAGCTCCACCTGACGCTGCAGACTGTTCAGTGATTGCGGAACATTGTAAAGTCCGCAGCCAGGCTAGAACTCGTGACCGGAGATAGATGGGCTCTCTGCAATTCCTCTTCGAACACTGACATCCGTGCGTGGAACAACTCCTTCGGTTCAGCCAGAGTGCTAGTCAGTGACTCCATTATGATGAAGTGAAGTGAATAGTAGTTGGTAGCAAAGAATTAGTGAAAAGATAACGCTACACCAGCAGGTATTGACTGTGAACTTTTAGTATACGGCATCAAAAATTGTATAAAATGTAAATAATAAATAAATTTAATTTTTAAAATTGGAGCAAAATTTTTGTTGTGTCACTCTTGCAACTACCCACAAAAAAATAAAAAAAATATTTAGCTATTACTATGAATTTTACTAAGTGTACCAATTACAGAAAGGTCGATTTTGCAAGTAAAAAGGCCCTTTTTTTGTAATAAACTGAAAAATGTTTCGTTAAAAACAAAAAGCACATTTTTTAAAATATTCGTTTTTATGCAAGAGAATTAATTAAAATGTAACAAAAATTGCCGTTTCTATTAAAACTATGCGTTTTATTTTTTTCTAATAATTGTACCTGCAGCTATAAGCAATTAAGACAAAAATATTTACTGCTACGATATTGCAGTCTCAGAATATAAAAATCTGATCCGTGATGTCAGATTGACAAAAAATATAAATATTATCCATAACGTATAACGACAACAAAAAACAGGCGCTCCATAGGTTACGTACACAGGCGCTGCCTTGGGCCGGCTTGGCCTTGCCTGCAACATTATTCTCTGATTTCCGGAGGAGAGTGATTTAGCGGCATCTATTGTATGCTGCAACATACGAACTGATCAACTTGGACCTGACGTCCCACACAAAGTAAATCCGCGCAATCACCGCGACATAATACTCTTATAGTTCCGAATTACGTCAAAAGCAATTATATCGCGAATCCGACCAAATTTAATAGTCACAAATTATAAGGACTACACGTACAATGGTCCGCATAGGACTAAGTGCGGAAACCACACTCAGACATAAGACATAAGACATTATAAGGACTATTGAGTACCTACTATTCGGATTCACGATGTAATCGCTTTTGACGAAATTCGGAACGCGGGGCTGTTACAAAACCGCTTGTCAACAACCACCGGCACCTGACAGTTGCCCAGACCAGACTCAACACTCATTTAGTCAGAAGATTTACCATATTTAAGATTTGTATTTCAATAGAAGTCATGGAACGGGTTGGCACAGAGTACTTTGTAACATACTGCAGATTGGGCTGGCTGGCCTTTACAACATCCAATGCTGTTCAAAATAGAATATCTGTACAAAGTAAATAGAAGTTTTGACTCTATCGTAGAGCACAACGAGCACCGAGCACATCTCTGCACAACTAGTGTTGGGATTTTATCCGATTAAATACTCAAAATGAATAAATACTCAATAAATACTCGTTTTTAATCGAGTATTTATCCAATAAAAACGAGTATTTATTGAGTATTTATTCATTTTGAATATTTAATCGGATAAAATCCCAACACTATGCACAACCCGTTCTCTATAGAGATGCAATATTGACACTCGTGCTGTACAAAAATCGATTCTAACTCGACTAGATACTACTCGACTAAACTATCTCGTTACTAATTTTATTTTGCAATAATTTCTGTTTGAACTTGAATGAAATACACCTTACGAACCTGTTTGTTTGTTCAATTTATTGTTATAATTAATAAAAAGATGTTAAGCATTGATTGACACGTCCATTAATAAACAATAAATTAACATTAAAATAACTTATCACATCACAACATGACGCGCATATCGCGTTGCTCAACATTCAATAAAAAATAGAAAGATGTATGACATTGTTGCCACCATAAATAATTCCCCTGGAGCTAAAGAAAATTATTGTCTGACTCGTTTTAACACATGTCGAAAGACATATTTATTACTCTTTTACAAGCTAAAAGCTCAAGTGGAGCGATCTATGGGCTTCATGCAGTTTACCAACACGACAATGGCCGAATTGTCCGTATAGGATATTTTTTATTGGCCCGTACGTCCCAACCTGCCATGTCTTTGGTTTTAAAAATGGCGTATACAAGCTTTTTGTTTGCCGGTTTACGCTGTTGAATACTTTCCAAGACCTCGCGCGTACTCGGATAACATCTAAACGTCGTGAATATGAAATTAAAGTACATGTGTAGGTATATAATTAACGCTGTGGACCCCGTGAACGAAATTTTGTAGCGTTATGGTGAATTAGAATGGTGCCTGTGGCTCTGTGCTGTGGCTTGTCAATCTCGCACGTCGCCAGGTTATCCGTTCGTAACGTAAATATCACCCAGCGAGCGTTTTATATTTCAGATATGTCAGCGTCGCAAAACAGTAGATAATGGAGAGTTCAGAAGATGATGCGGGCACAGCGACGAACGCTTCCCGCCGTGCATCGGCGCGGGAAAAGGACGTCGGAGTGGCCGAGGAAGTCAATGCAACTAGTAGTTTCCAGCAGGAGCAATCCGAAGCGCGGCTGTCGTGCCAAACTCCCGCGATGTCGGAGGACAACTTCGACGGCGACAGCGTTCCGTCGCCGTCGGCGCAGGACGTCAACACAAGCACCGAGGCGATTTTGGATATGATAGATGAAATCGTCGACGGTCCGGGCGCACCGAAGCGAATACCGCTAGCTGAAGAATCTGTTGACATACATTTTGACGAGCTCGAACTCACTAGTGAACACTCGAATATCATACAGGAATCATCTAAGAGTCACGACAACAACTCTCCCTTGCCCGTCGTAGCATCGGTCGACAGTGCCGAAAGTGAAGTATCGCTTCAAGCTAACATTGATACACAACCCGAAACATCGTGTCTCAGTGATACATCACATGACGTTTTAAAACCAGACAGTGTAGATTCATTACCAGAAAGTTCATTGCTGCCTGAGAGTTATGATTCTGCGGTGTCAACACAAACTGAAAACATTACTGAGTCTAATGTGGTTCCTGAGGTATCCGTTAGCTGTATTGATTCAGTACCAGAAAGTTCACCTTTACCTCAGTGTGAAGAACCTGCAGTGTCTACACAAGTGGAATATAGTACTGTGTCTAATAAGGAAACTGAGGCATCTGTAAGTTGTGAGACATCAATACACGAAAGTTCCTCTTTACCTGAGGGTAAAGAAGCTGCAGTATCAACAATACCTGAAAATAGTGATGATGTGTCAAATGTGGAACCTGCTAGTGGTGTATCATCATTACCAGAAAGTTCATCTTTGCCTGAGAATGATGAGCCTACAATGTCTATGCAAGAGGAAGGTGGTGCTGTGTCAAATAAGGCATCTGAGAGCTGTGAAACATCAATACCAGAAAGTTCATCTTTGACTGAGAATGATGAGCCTACAATGTCTATGCAAGAGGAAGGTAGTGCTGTGTCAAATAAGGCATCTGAGAGCTGTGAAACATCAATACCAGAAAGTTCATCTTTGCCTGAAAGTGATGAGCCTGCAGTGTTTACTCAATCTGAGAGCTGTGTTGGGTCAAATGTGGCATATGAGGCTCCATCATTACCAGAAAGCTCTTCTATGCCAGAACCTGATGATCCTGCAGTGTCTACACAACCAGAGCATAGTGCTATGTCAGATGTGTTACCGGAGGCACATGTTGCACCAGCTGGCTGTTTTGATTCATTACCAGAAAGTTCAACTTTGCCTGAAGATAATGAACCTGCCGTGTCTTCACAACCAGAAGAAAGCGCTGTGTCAAATGTGGTACCTGAGGCACCTGCTAGTTGCCCTCCACCTAATATTCCTTCCAGCAGTGAAGAAAAGACTGTGCAAAACATTTCAGATGTTAGTGAGTGTGAAACACAGGAACGAACAGTGAAGTGTGTGTCATCCAGTGATAGCAGAGACAATGTGACTGTAGAAAGTGCAGAATCAACGTCTAGTGATAGTAGTGTTAGTGAAGGTAGAGCAGTGCTCATGGAACCACAGGTGCGGTCTCCACTCAGACGGCGGCTCATACGGCCAGCACCGAGTGACCGACGTCCTGACTCTACAGTGTCCTCAACCGTTGATTCTCAAATTGTTAATATACCTGCTACTGAACAGACAAGTACTGAAAATATCACCAAGGATGTGACAAGTTCGTCTGATGCTGTGCCCACAATACATGGTAATGTAAAACCAGAAGAGATTAGAAATGTAAGTGAAATTAATTTCTGCAAAGCAGAAACATCTGTGAGTCCTCCTAAAAAAATTAAGCTTATTAGACAAAAAGTTATTGCTGGTACCAGTAATAGAGAGTCTTCTATTAATCAATCAGCTATCCAATCAGATAAAGATCAGTGTCAGTCAACTTCATCTGATAACCACTCATTACCCTTGCCTGAGCCTCATAATGAATCTTCAAATACTATTAGTATCTCACAATCTCAAGAAAGCAATGATCCATGTATATCTGTCAGTAACTGTGTGCCTGAGAAGCCAGTTAAATCTCCTGAACAAGCAGTATGTCTTGAAGAACATTCCCAACCCAGTATAGAACATTGTGAGCCACCAAAACATGAGGAGTTGGACCAGCATGATGATAGTAATCAAATTCTACCCATACAGCCCAGTTTAAGCCCGCCAAACTCATCCGAACTAGAAGCTGATGCCAATGTCAATACTCATGCCAATTCTAGTAATACTGTACAGGAAATAAGTAGTATGCCTATACCAAGTTCAGTTGAGTCTGAAGCTGTCATCAAAGAAAATGATATAGAACATGGTATTGTTAGTGACATCGACAAAAATGAATACAAGGGCACAAAAGATCCTGAATGTGCTCAAAATGAAGTCCCCTTACAAGAATGTATAAATGTAAGTGTGTCAACCTCTGTGAATTCTGTACCAGAAAAAAGAAGTAAAGAGGTGCAAGAAGATCAAAAGAAGGTTCCACCTTTTAAGCTTAACTTATCCATGTCAAGTTTGCCAGAATCTAAATTAGAGACAGAACACAGCAGTCAATCTGGCATCAGCAAATACAGTGGTATTCATGAAGAATCTGAGGTAATTAAACAAGTCCCAAAATTAACCATCAAACTAAAACAACCAGATGAATTAAAGTCACCTGTACCAAAAGTAACAATAAAACCTATTAGACCACCTGCAGAACAAGATACTGATGATAACTCTGACAAAATTCAACATATACCAAGTGTGACTAAAATAAACATAAAACCCATTCTTAAACCACCAGATAATATTAATGAAAAATCACTTAGGTCACAACATGCTGTAGATGAGGATGCTAGATCAAATGCTAAAGATCAGTTACCTTGTATAACAAAATTAAATATCAAACCAATTCCTAAACCACCAGAGAAAATAAATGACATTCATAGAAAATCCAGCAGTAGTGAAATTTCAGAATCAGAATATTCTGAAAATGATGAAACCAGTACTTCAGACCAAGCATCCACTTCGGATCATGGACCTTCAGATGTGGTTCCAAAAGTTACAATAAAACTAGGAAAGCCTGGCACTGAAAGTGAAGGTAAATTTTATACTGAAAAGAATGTTCCAAAGGTTACAATAAAAGGTTTTCAACAGGACGAAAAAGATGAACAAGAAACTAAATTGAAGTTGGTAATAAGCCAATCTGAAGTATCTTCTGACACACAGCCTGAGAAAATTCCAAAACTAACAATTAAAACTGTATCAAAATCTGAAGGACAGCCACTGAGTCCAAAGCTGACTATTAAACCATTGAAGCCCCCAGAATCACCAAATAAAGAAAGTGAAATCCCTAAGATTAAGATATCCACTGAAACTTTTTCTTTGTCACCTGAAGTCAAAGAAAGTCAGCATGTGCCTAAAATTACAATTAAACCTGTAACAAGGTCTTCAGCAATGTGTGAGAGCCCAGAACATATCCCTGTAGTAACAAAATTGAACATCAAACCTATTTTGAAACCTACAGACAGTGGAGAGTCCTCCGAGGACTTTGATAATAAAGTTCCTGTA
This sequence comes from Mythimna ferrago, assembly GCA_910589285.2. Lineage (NCBI taxonomy): Eukaryota > Metazoa > Arthropoda > Insecta > Lepidoptera > Noctuidae > Mythimna > Mythimna ferrago. The sequence goes on from OU342685.1 coordinate 17,803,272, forward strand.
GTTTCAAAATTAAATATAAAACCCGTAATAAAGCCTAAAGATAATGATGTAGATTCTAGTGTAGAAGATGTACCTAAAATAACTAAATTAAATATTAAACCAATAAAGAACCCTGAGGAGAATTCTTCAGAGAAAAAAGACTGTGATGAATTGAATGCTGACATTGATGAAAATAGTATACCTGTTGTTACTAAAATTAATATTAAGCCTATAATTAAACCCCAAGATGAAGAAACATTAAAAGATTCAGAAAATCAATCATCAGAGACTGGAAACTCTAGTGATGATAATGGAGATCACATACCTGTGGTTACAAAACTTAATATTAAACCTATCATAAAACCTGATAGTTTGGATGAATCATCTAAGGCAGTTTCATCAAGTGAACAAAGCATTCCTGTTATAACTAAACTAAATATTAAACCATTAGTGAAACCAGGAGAGAATATATCACCCCAGTCCCCTAAAAAGGAACATTTAAAGATTGATGCCCACAGCCCCATAATACCCGTTGTAACTAAATTGAACATTAAACCTGTTATGAGACCTGAAGAAGCTGAACTATCAAAACCTAAGGATGACTCTGGTGAAAAGACATTAACCAAGAATCCTCCTTTGGTTATGAAAATTAATATGAAAACCGTGACAGAGAATTACAATCATGAACATGCTTGTAACAATATTAGTGATGAAAGATTATCTTTGTCGCCAAAAAAGAAGGTAGCTAATGCATTAGAAATTAAATCAGAGCTGTGCTTGGACAACAAGAATCTTAAAAAGAGTAGTGGAACAGTCAATGATTTACCATCTCCAGTCAAGGAACATTCTCTTGAAGAAAAACCCAAACAAAACTGCATACCAGAGTCAATTGAAAAGGGTAAAGAAAGTGATGAAAAAATATCTGTACTTAACACACCAACCTTGTCAGAGAAAGAAAAGCATACACAGTCAGAGACAGCCCCAGAAAGTGATAGTTTAGTTACAGGATCTCTATTTCTGGAGACCAGAACACAGAAGGAGCCCAATGATGTAAAAGCAAATCCCCCTAGCCAAGAACACAAGAATATCAATTATGGAACTACTGATGCAATTTCAGAGTCCAGTATGATGCAAGCACTGGGAAGACAGAAGTTTACTTCAGTACAAAATTGTACTTTACTGAAAAAACTTTTAGAAAATACAAAAAATAGTTTAGATAAGAGTCTTGAAGTGTCTCCAATAGTAAATTATGCTTTCCCAACTGAGAAAAATGATAATAAAAGTATTGTAAATAGTGATCACTTGCTTGAGTCAGGAAATACAAGTACAGATAAAACTAATATTGGAAAACAAGAGATAAATGAGAAAAGAAGTTCAACTCCTGATAAAATTAATGATTCAAATAAATCATTGGATTCAGGCTTACATACAATACAAGACCATAGTGATAAAGCAAATGAGAGCTTAACTAAACCATTAGAAATCACAATATCTGATAAAATAACAAATCAAAGCTCTGGTCAAGATTCTCCAAGAATAATATTAAAAATAAATAAGACTGACCATGGTCCCTCAGCTAAAATAATTACTGAAGATGTTAAAAGGCCTGATACACAACAAAATGTAACAGAGAATACTCAAGATATTATTAATGATAAGCAAAGTCCGAAAAAATATGTAAATAGCAGAAGAAAGCAGCCTGTGGATACATCATTAAATTTATCTGCAGGAAAACGGTTACGAAGCTCAAGGATAGTTGAAAACACCGAAAAGACCCCTATTGCTCGGCGAAATATGGGTAAGAGACCCTCAACCACAGAAACTAGCCCTCCTCAAAATAAAGAATCAGACGTATCTCTGTTACAAACAAAAAGGTTAAAATTAGGGCAACTTCTGTCCAATAAATCCTTAACTATTACACCGGTTTCTAAACCTTCTCCACCATCACCTACAAAAAGTAATTTAGACATAAAACAAGGAGTTAGAACTGCCAATCATGCACTGCTAAACAATGAAAACTGTTCAAAAAATGGCAATTCAAAATTACACAATATTTTGTCTAATTTACAAGCAAAACAAATGCAAACATTGCATAATAATACAAATTGTTCAGAGAAAGCTCAGACTGTGGCTACAGAAATAGATTTAAATGCCTCAGGGAGTAACTCAGATGCAGTTGAAATTGCTCCTGCAGAAAAGTCGCATCCAGATCTACAGGAGATGATAATAAACGAAAACTCTGACTACCGTGATTTTGGCACAACTCCAGAAGAGGTCTCTCAGGATCCTCTAGATGTGAAGCCTGAAGAACCTCCAGAAATCGTCGAAATTCCTAAACCAGTGGAGTTAACACCGCAACCCAAGAAACGTGGACGACCACGGAAATTACCGGTGTCGGAAGGTGCTAAACCTGTCGTCACATTACCTGTTCCCGCCCTTGAGGAGCGGCCGCAGCGGTCGCTTCGTCTAATGAGGTGAATATAATTTTTCTTACCATGTTTTTCCGTCTGTTTTTCTCTCAAATTATTACTGTTGAATAACGTTTTTACAAAATATTTTCAGGGACAGGCCGGCGATATTGCAGAAACCACGTGGGCGAGGTAGAGGGCGCGGGGGGCGCCGCGCTGAAGCTACGCCACCCACAGAGCTCGAGACGATCGTGGTGATCGAACCTGCCGACGAGCCCGACGGCGACCGGCCGGCCACCGTCGACATCGACCCCACCAGCTCGAGAATCAAGCTCCCTCGCATGACGGAGGCTCTCGACAAGATGCCAAACGTCTGCGTAACGCCATTATCGAGTAGAAGACGGAATTCCTCTGGGAATTTTTCGACTGGTGAAACTCCAGACGTAAAGGTTGTGCTTGAGAGTTCGAAGGTAGAGGAGTTGGGGAAGACACCGGAAGCTGGCGGGTCGGGGAAGGGGCGAGGAGGAAGGGGCGCTCGCGGGGGGCGGGGTCGCACGCCGCGCGGGCGTGGGCGAGGCCGGGGAGGGGGGCGCGGCGCCATGTACATGAAGGTAAACTATATCCTAGCTGATTACAGTCACAAAATAGACAGGCACAGAAGTCAATCTCATGTATGTACTTCACTTTTTATACCTACGCTAGGCGTTTGCACACACGTCAGCGCGTTGCGCCATACTGTACGACTGCGACCGGGTGATTGAGCCGAGTTATCCTGTCCGTGAGCGGTTTCTATGTGTGCGTTGGTCGAGCGCGCTTTGTATGTAGATTGACTTGTGTACCTATCTATTTTGTGTTAGTGTTCTCATATTTCAATTCGATGCTTTCTTAACTAATGCACCTGTTACACGGATCCTTAATTTGCTGATCAGTTGCTTAAAAGTTCAAAGATGTTTATGAATATACTCTATAGACTTTAAAAATCATAGTGTAAACTTGTTCGTCGTTTTTCAGGAAACAATGGGTATCTACGGGCGCGTGTGTGGACCTGCGACCACGACAGTGCAGCTCTTCGAGGAAGAGACGTGTATGATGGATGACAACGCCACGCCCGCCAAGTGAGTACGATTATGTCGTCTAAATGAAACACAACAAACTTTCCGTAGCCTCAACTGTTTCGTCCTCTAAATGGGGACTCTAAAATGAATTTAAAAAAAATGAGGTTATCAGCTATCACACTTTTTTAGGCTTTTGATCTATGTCTACCCATTCAGTCCCTTGACTGTGTGTCTTTGTTCTGGGTTTTAGTGTAAGGAAATTTCTAATAAAACTCTTTATATTTTTAGACCTTCACACTTACTCGACGAGGATTCCCAAAGTTCTGTGAAAAGTTCAACAAATGAGAGTAATAAATTGAAGAAATCGAAATTCGCCGATTTATTTGACAGGTGAGAGAGTTCCATGGTGCTTTCAAAATCAAACTTTAACTTATCACTGCTTAACTTCAAGCAGCATTTTCAATAATAATTTCACTGCATTTTCTTCTATATATTTATGTGTGTATAAAAAAGACAGTAATGTAATGTGTGTTTAATGTTCTTCTTTACAGTAACAAGGTGTGGACTGCAGCGGATGTAAAGGAATATACATGGCCACCTCCTGATAGGGCTGATGTTGAACATAAGGTACAATATTAATGCTACCAACAAAATATATATTTTTTGAGGCTCAAACGGTTTTCCCACTATGGTGGAGCTGGACAGACTCTACTGACTAAGATCCACCTGTGTTCTAGGGCCATGGTAACTCTTTGGTGTATATGCATGACTGCATAGTATAGACAAGCACATCTCTGCCCAAACCTATAGGGAAAACTGCCTACTTAAAAAAAAAAGTATAATAAATAATATTAAATAATAAATTGTTACAGGTGATGATGATACAGGAGCAAGTAGCGATGTTCCTAGGAGTGAAGAGCTTCAAGCGGCGATACGCGGAACTGAAGAGGCGAACAATCTCCGGCGAGGAACGAGACTACGTTCTCAGTAAAGGTCTCGTTACTGAAGCTTTGTGCGATCTTGGTAAGTTACCTACATTTATAACACTACTGCTCCGAACGGGTGCTATAAAACATTGGAATTCTTGTTTTTTTTTTTTTTTTCACTATAACACGCACGTATTTTATTACATCTAATCCTTCTTCATAAATCACACTCACTGTGAAAACTGTATAAATATTCGTTGAGTACTTTTTGAGTTTATTGCTTGTTTTGTAAAGTCCAATAGGATGTATTTTTGAGTAAAGTTCAGTGGCTGTAATTATAATTATTCGCAAATTGAGTACTGTGATGTAAAATTGGTATTGTTTAGTATCTGAAGTGTCTTTATGATTAGACAAAACGAGGAATCATTGAAACAGATTTGGCAAAAAATAGCTGAGAATTTTATTGTAGAATTGAGTTGAGAACATTGATACCTCAGCGACGCTTGTCGAGGAGGTTGACTCGAATACTGAACATAATATAATAGAATAGAAATTTTATCAGTATTTCTATTCTATTCTATATTAGATTATATTTATAAAGTATTCTTTGGGACTGCACAATGGTTACAAACACAATGTAAAAAAGAACAAATTCGCACACGGCTCTCCTACTCGCGTACGAAGCCCGTGCGTCGCGCGCGCTTCGTACGAACGAAGCGTGAAGTGCATGCGCGGCATTCGCCAGGTCTGGACACACCTTTAGACAAACTGAGTTACTTTCACATTTATAATATTAGTAAGAACAGGTGCCAACACATTCATTATGCGTAGGAGTGTTTCTTGATAGCTACAACCTCGGATTCTTTTTAGTCAAGAGTGAATAGGTTATTTATATAATTCAACCCTAATTCAGTATTTTACTCCACATCTAATACCTTTTTCCCCAACAGGTATCACCGCTGTAGATGCTAGTGATGTCCTAGACATCATGTTGTCAGACTACCCTCACAAATACGAAGAGTATCGGTCGCACCAGCGGCAGAGACAGCTTCAAGCTGAGGAGGAACCGCCGGAAGACGTTAAACCTGAAGAGAGGATAATCAAGGTGGAGATGAAGGCGGAGAAAACAGTGGAACATAAACCTGAACTACCGAAAGTTGACCCCGAGAAGACTAGACAGGTAGATTTTCATCGTACAATTGTGTAGGAAGATAAGGGTTGGTGAAAATATTAGAATCATTGTGTTTGTTGTTGCCACCTTTTAAATTGCGTAACTTCTCACTCCAACATTAAAAACTCTGGAAATTCAAGCTCATAACTTAATAAATAGGGTAGTTGACTGATTTTTTTAAATTGATCAAAAAGTAATCTAATACATAATAGCCAAAAGAAAGAATTTTTCAAATCCTTTCGTAATTAATTAACAGAAAAACGATGCATGAATTGAATTGTGGCGTCACTGCTACTATGTTACGCACGTACAAAAGAGATAGCGAAATGTTTCCACCATATCCCCACTCTTTTTCATACTAAAATTTAAATTGATTATTGTTGCTCGAGTTATATTTATATACAGTTTTAATGTTATGTTCAAAAATAGAATTATTTTTAATGTTATTTCTTGTACCCAATTAAACACAAGGAAATATCTAATTCTAAAATGACAAATCTAATTTGATTTTAATAATAATCTAGCGTTTGTTTAGGTGTACATTTTGTTGGTACTGTCCCGAATATAAGGTTTTATTTCCACTATCGCAAATAACATATTTGGTTGGTTTCCTTCGGAATGAGAAACACTGTGGCTGCTATTTCTGTAAAATAGATTGGTTGTTAAAGTTGTACACATAATGAACGGCCACGGATGATTGTCCCAGGACATGGCAGCGGCGGCGATAGCGTCGGCGAGCGAGTGGAACGCGCGCACCAACCTGCTGCGGCGCGGCGCGTGCGCGGACCTGCAGTCGCTCACCGTGCAGCGCGCGCGCCCGCCGCAGCTGCCGCCGCCGCGCCCGCACCTGCGCCCGCCCGCCGGCTTCTACCCGCACGCCTTGCTGCCCGGACAGTACCAGCACTCCTATCGGACCTACACGCCCGATCAGCTCAGGTACACTATTCTCTTTTTAATGTTTTTATATGCCATCTCGAAGGTCAGCCGAGGTTATAATTTATTGCTTGACTAGATCTAAAGTATAGTACCATGCTAATCATTAGCTTTCAGTCTTTCACGGTACAATACACTCACGTGCGCCACCTCACTACAGTCGTTCAGTGCGTTTATGTAACTACCTTTATGACTCATCACAGGCCGAGCTCGTAAATAATGTATATTGGGATATCTTAACTCTTATTAAACTCAAATAGACTATTCATCCCATAAGAAAACCTAGAGCCCCATATATTAAGCATTTCTTCAATTTAATATGTAGCAAATCAACGGTTGACCACAACCAAAATTCCAAATCGCGTGTTATTACTTTTTCAGACTCTCAAAATACTCTCCTTTTTTACGCAACTTTACTGAGTTACAAATAGATGATAACCTGACTCCTGAGCTAGTTTATGTTCTTATATTTCAAAACACAAAAGCCAACACGAAAAAATATCATACAGATGACATTCACAATATTGGTAAGGCCATATGCATTAAACTTAACCAAAAAATCAATACGTAAAAACACATGTCTGTTTCGTAGGTACTTCCCACTGAACACAGTGCTGGCGGCGCCGCCGGCTCCCCCGTCGGAGGAGTGGAGCTCGGAGTCCGAGCCCGACTGGGCCGACCGCCTCTCGTCCTCCGACGACTCCGACGTGCCCACGCATCACGCTGCTAAGGTACGTGCCAACATCACTCGAGTGTGTGCTTCGCTGGACATAGGCCTATCTAAAGCCGCTTGTATACATTAAAAAGTGTCTTTGGCAACCAGCCGTGCCTTGTATTTCAGGAGGTTTCCATCGAAGCTTCGTTTTTTATGAAATACCCATTTGCATTTGACTGCATACCTATTCAAGAATTCGTGTCGTTTCTACACATCAACCGTGTACACTGCTTCAGCGCTGACCAAGAAAAAATCTTGTCTGTGCCAAATACGATGCGTGAAGTTGCTATGGTGCGATAGGGTTGCAAAGTAAATGAGGGGATGCCACGGTCAATTCTCGTGCCTAGATACTACAAAATTATTATTATTTATTGTGTACATGATCATATCTCATGGTCTTAGCTGCCGCAAACCCGGTGAAATTTCTTAGCGTGTACAAGCGCTCTAATAGAATGATAATACAAGTAATAAATAAGAGGGACAACGGACCATTGCCTAAAATCTATTAAGGATTTTAGGCAATCGTCTGTTGTTCCTCATCATAACATGTCTAACATAAGCGCCAAAGACAACTTACTTTTAAAGGGTACTTTGTCGCTGGTGAAGCAGCCGCTCACTTTATCCTAGAATGCAAGGTGACTCCTTATCCTCGGAACAGTGAGACTACTTCGCGCAGCCATTTAAGTCCCCTCCAGGGGCGTCTTTGTATTATTTCATCATTTTAATCTTAAAACCATGTACATTGTAGCGCAAGAAGCTGACAAAGACGAAGCGCAGCAGTCAGACGGAGGTAGCTAGCAGTAGCAAGGAGGAACCGCGCGTGAGTGAAGAGGTGGATCTGTGCCGCGTGTGCAAGATGCGCCTCGAGGCCAACCGCAAGTACACGCACGAACGGTTTCTGACGTGCGCGCACTGCAACGCTAAGCGTGAGTATATCTAGTAGTGTGACAGTTCTGATGTCTTGTATATAAGGTGATATTTCTTTACAAGACCGTTTTGGTTTATTCAAACTAGTCATACTCTTTTAACTCATGGTACATTAATACGGCGCAAATGTTGCAAGGATACCTAAGTGTTTGTGATCATTTTTATGTACATAAAAGTACGGAGGCGGACTTAATCCCTCTGGCAGTTTATACCATTTTAATTTTCGGGTGACTAAAAAAAATCTTTGATCTAATTGATACATAGAGTTCACCTACAATACAAATATGCATTGGAACTGATGGACAAACTAGCCTCTAGCAGACGCGTCTTTGCAAGTCGAAAGAAGCTTTCGCTTGGGCCTAACGTACGTTGTATACCTAGTGTCTGATATGGTTTGAGAATAGGTACATTGCTTCCAAAGAAAAAGTCGAGCAAACAAAAATGGAGCCAGACTAATTATGTGAACAACCACATATACTTGAGCTTTTCAATTGAAAACGGTGTCCTAATATGATGTTATGTATGTTCCCAGTACACCCCTCCTGCCTGGAACTGAGCGCGGACACGATACGCAAGTGCCGCGAGTACGCGTGGCAGTGCGCCGAGTGCAAGACGTGCTGCTCCTGTCGCCAGCCGGCCGACGACGACAAGATGCTCTTCTGCGACCTGTGCGACCGAGGCTTCCACATCTACTGCGTCGGACTGGACACTGTGCCCAGCGGTATGTCATCATAACTTAACTTTCAGGTCCAACTGCCAAGGAGTGAAAAGTGGCAAGTTGTTACCATTGAAGTTCTTTCTGTTTTGAGGCCGCCTGTTTCTTTGTTTTATTTGAAAGTCTGCTCAGCACCACTGACACTTTTTCCGCTGATGCAAAGTGAAGATTTTGAGCAAGGTGATTAGGCGCGGCCACACAGCGAGCAGCCTCGCGAGGCATTTGAGGTGCGAGGAAACTATCCCCGCGAGATAGCGGCAGCCTCGGTATAAGCCCAAGCCATTATATTCCTAATATACTCGAGCATCCAGAGTGCGCCCTCTGGACGCTCTGGAGGCGCCTTTGAGCAAAACAAAAACCACACTGGATAGCTTGGGCGCCCGCTCGCTCGGCCGCGGCAGCGCGCGCTTGCCTCGACCGAGGCACGTCCACACTAACCGAGCTGCATAGCGCGCCAAATGCCTCGCGAGGCTGTTCGCTCTCTGTGGACGCACCTATTGGCAAATTGACGGTTCACTCAACTCCACCCAGTTCACGCCAGAAGAAACGCACCCTGACCTTAACCTACTACAAAACGACATTCATAGGGTATTTCTATAAAGAATGCCGTTTTGTTAACCTGGTTACATTGTTTCTGGGTTACATTTTACAAAAAGATACAAAAGATACACAAATGCGCCGTATTAACAATGAATGGAACTTATCATTATTTTTAAGTGTGATAACGGTTATCTAACTGATTGTATCACGTGTTTGGGTAGCGTAATGTGTTTGTTTACAAACCAACGCCAAAGTGTAGTGGGATAGGTCTGACACTGCATAAAACAGAAACAAAAATGATGTGGACTTTTTTCGCTGTGTCATAAAGACGAGTTGTTGATATTGTAACTTCTATCCGTGGCTTCGTCGGCTTGGTATGTTACTCATGTATATCAAGTCCTTATTTGTCGTTTTTGTTTGTGCTTTTTTTTCAGTGTAAATAAATTGTATTCCTTTATGTTAAGATGAAAACTTGAATGTGGGTATAACTCAATAAATACTTCCCTTGTTGCAGGTCGATGGCACTGCGTAGAGTGTGCAATATGCAAGTCGTGCGGGTCGCGCTCCCCGAGCGGGGAGGGCGGGGCGGGGGCGAGTGGCCCCGGGGCGGGCGGGCCCGGCGCGCCCGCCCCCTGCTGGCACCACCAGACGCGGCGCGGCCCGGGCGGACACAAGGTGTACTCGCACTCGCTGTGCACTCCCTGCGCCAGGTCAGTACTCACCACACTACATTACTGTATAACGTCAGCTATCACTATATACAAGGATTTAACTACCTCAGCTGCGACTCGCTGACTGATAAATAAAAGATGTCTACAGAAGTCAGCTTGATGTGCTCCGATTACACGTGTGTCCTTTTCTGAAGACGATCTGTACTGATAGTTGACTCTGTTAGCTCTTAGGTGAATAAGTAAGTGTCGTGAAAGGTGACAAAACACTAGACGCTACTAAAGATATTCTTTGTTGACAAAAAAGTGAACCAAAAAGCATACAAACAGTAACATAGCTTGTTAACTGCAATTTTTTAATTCAGTGTTAACCCCATTTAACCAAATAAATAAAATTGAGGTTTTATTAAATACCCTTTACTGCTCTCAAAACGGTAAAGGAAAACATCGTGAGCGAACCGGCATTTTCTAGATCAAAAAATTTCGAAGACATGTGACATTCACCAACCCGCACTGGGTCTGTGTGTTGGTTTACGGCCCATTCCCTCTAATAAAGAGGAGACCTGAGTCCCAGCAGTGAGAACATTAAAAAAGCTGATTATACTTTATTGAATACGTCGCATAAACTAACTTCAGTCAGTACGGTTGAGCCCTTATTTTACTTCAAACATTACGATTGTAATAACTACCTCAAAGACGTAGCAAGTAATCAACTTTATTGATGAAAGACCAAACAAAGTGATAGACTAGTAGGAATTTACATATTTTATGCAGTAGTATATTATTATAGAATCATAAATGTGTACATAACTATCCTATTAATTTTATATAACGCTTTATCAGTACCATAAACACCAACCTATCATAAAGATTTGACTTGACTTCAAACTTTATCAATCCTCGTAAATTAGTTTACAACATATATTATTTTATTATTTATCACCCAGAAAACATTCTACAGTAGAAATATCATGTTGTAGTATCGCCATTAATCTTTCGACATACCATGAAATCGAAGCGATTTTAGTTGTTAGTTGTGTCGTTGAATTCATGAAATGGATGACCGCTGTATGATTCTTTATTAATTATGTTAAGGTTGGAGAAATTGTCTATTGTTCTCTAGTACTTCGACTATAGATCAGGCTTTTAATTAGGCTTACTTTTTGTTAAAAAAAAAAACAAATTAAAAAAATAATTTAATATATTATTTTTCAAGTAATGCCAAGAGGGGCCCCAACAAAACCTGAACTTTCGCAAAGGAAGAGTATATATCGAGGGATGCAGATACAAAGTACAAAGTTTCATACAAACTTCATTAAATGAGTTTATGTGTATATGTTTACGTATTAATTGGTCTTGGTAGTTGATGTGTTCTCACGTCATTTCATGCGTGTTTGATGTGGACTAACACGTGCCGGTCATAGTGTCGTCTCGACGTTCGCCTTCACTCTGTCGACATCCGCTTTGTCTCTGGTATCGTAGCATTTTGGCCCCCGCAGAATGTTTACTTTTGCCCCAACGCAGCGTTCTTACTCAGCACATCCCAGTACCATATAAGTTGCATGCCATTCCCATAGACATAAGTTTATTATTTATGCATATTTGAAGAATGTTTGTTGATTGTTATAATATATTAATAATTTCTTTAACTTTGTATTTTCATAGTATTAAAGTCTAATAATTTGCGAGCAAACAGTCTTCACAGAAAGAACAGCAAAGTGGACTATATATTTGAAGCACCGCCAATTGGTATGAGGGAATCACTTTCTCTAGCGCTGTCCATATACAAACTTGCTTTATATGCAAACGAGACTGACAGTGGTACAAAATTCTGGGCTTGTCTTATTGAGAAAACTGCCAACTTTACTGTTCCTCCTTTTTTTGATTATTTTAATACTCTCATTTGTTCCATAATTGATGCAATACACATTAGGTAGCTAATAACTTTTTGTATTTCTGTATATTGTTGTTTTGATGGTTGTACTGCGTCAATTAGCCTTGTATCATCAATGACAATGGGTGTCGACATCTCATCAGTCATCCTGCAGTCGGCTGCGACTAACTCACATCCATACTGTTAACTAACAAGGGCGTAGTACCATCACTCCCCGGCGTTCACTAACTCGACTTTATGTTTGTTGCTCGTCTTCGGACAAGATACACTTTTATTATATTTACTTGTAGCTAGTCGTTCTACATACAGGCTGTATTTATGTTTTCTAGCCAGTAAACTTGTTATTTTGCTAATATTTGGGAATTTACTCTCTATATGGTTTTTATGGCATTGCTGTTGCATCAAAATTTATTTTTATACAAGTGCAAAAAAAAAAATGACAAACTCACAGGTATAGCGTCATCTAATATCAACGAAATCCTCGAAGCAATGCACACTAAGCGTAAATTCCTGCACATAAAACCAAGTAGTAACGAGGACAAGCAACAAACGTACGAATGAAGCGAGACCGTCCACTCGGCGCGGGGTTTCGGTGTTTAATACTAATGGCGTGTTTCTGTGTTCCGGTGCTTGTGCGCGTACGGTCCGTATGTGTGTGTGCGTGCGTAGGGCGTATCGCATCGGTCGCTACTGCCCGCTCTGCGAGCGCTCCTTCATCGGCCCGAAGGGGACCATGCAGCTCGTCATATGTAAGCTCTGCGATAGGCAACTGCATCAAGGTACGTCATAACCACCGAACGTGTAGACGCATACGCTTGCCCGCCCCGCTCTACTGGTTAGACATGATTTGTATGCCATGCATGTTACTAGGTTATTCTCGTTCTTTGAGCCTGTCCTGGGTCCAAACGAAGTTTAATCGTAAATATACTGGTAGAACCACTAAATTGTAATCACGGTTTCGTAAAGCAATAATTTTGAAAGAACACCGTGTATGTAATACTATACTACAGTTGAGCTTCGTTCAAATCCAAATCGAGCCCTTAGAGCGAAAATAATCCTATAGACCTTTTTTTGAAAATTTGTTTTTAGTTTCACCCCATTTCCTTATGTGGGTGGGGTAAGTATTTTTTGATATTTACTCCATAATGAATGGTCATGTCTAACCCGATGCGGTTTTCTGAAAGTGAGGATACAATATCTATGTTCATTGTCCGAAAACCGTTTTTTTTATACTAGCGCATGTTACTACTATTTGTGAATGCGCTGTGCATGTTCTGTAGTAGTTACGTGATATGTTATTCTCACAAAGCTTCACTCAGTCCTTCATTATGGTCATGATACATAGCTCCGTTTTCATAGACATTACGTAGCCTTATAGTATGTATATTTATGCTTATTTTTCCATCTATATCGCTATATCCTATAACAGTCCAATATTTGTGCTACCTGTATGATTGCCTACAGAACAACTTGTAAAATATATCCTGATATATACGTAACAACACGGTTCGCCGTCCAATCATAAACTTACGAAATATATACCGATAGGGAGCTTTTGTTTTTGTTAGATGTGTTTAGATGACAACGTATAGGTGAAAGCATGATGTATAATACACAGTAAGCAATGATCTGCCTAAATTAGAACATAGCTGAAAATATAATGGGTCGCAAAACACGAAAGGTTACCGAAACTTGCCGAATTGTGTGTGCAATGCATTGTCGTGTACTAGGTGTAGGTAAACGGCTCAACTACGAGCCACCGGCATGGGGATGAAAGGGACAAATAATTATGGCTTAGGTATGTATTAAAAGTACTAAAGTACATGTTAACAAGTATATTTATTACCGCCATGTTATGCTGACTATCCAGTTTTATTTTGTTTTCATTAATACAATATGAAAGGTTGATTACACCACCAAAGGTTCATTATAAAAGGTTGATTATCCGTAAAAAAATGGTGTTTTCAAATACAAAATAAATGGCATTTCCTGTTGAGAAGTTTCCGTCACGTTCTGCAGCCTTCTTTGTGTGTGGTGTGACCAACTATAAACAATAAAACTTGGGCAGTCAGGCAGCCCCGGAGTTTCCGTGTGATCATACACCGCCGTGATTTTCAAGTCTTGATGTCCATCATATTATTATTATTAACTGGAATACTGAAGTTTTTTTTTCTTGGTTATAAACAAACAACTGAATGAGGTACTGCGATGCATATTGGGAACCTCTGTTGGTGTTTGCAAATATCAAAGTAAAAATTCTTTGTTAGTATGGTATAAGAAACACGGGAGCTCCGGTATAACGGCGAAGCCGCGATTTAATTTTGACATAAATCCCAATTCCGTGACAGATTGCGTTAGACAAACGGTGTCGAGCCTGAACGTGCTGGACTACACTTGCGCGGAGTGCCGGCGCGGCGGCATCACGTCGCGCGCGGCGGCCGTGCGTCTCGCGCCGCGCACCATCGCCACGCTGTTCATGGCCAAGCGGCGCTTCAACAAGTACGCGCACCGCCAGTACATGGAGAGCCGCCAGCGCGAGGCGGCGCTGCGCGGCGAGGGGCCTGACGAGCCCGAGCACGGCGAGGGGCCGGACGAACCCGAGCACGGCGAGGGGCCCGACGAGCCCGAGCACGACGAGGCGGCGCCGCTGCTGGTGGAGGTGGAGCGCGACAGCGACGCGTCGGAGGCGGGCGCCGACGCCGCCGACACCAGCGACCCGCTCGACGCCGCGCCCGATGCCTGAACATTGTCGCCTAGTGAAACAGTGGACTGTGTAAAAACAAACTTTGTAATATATTATGTAGCTGTTCTTAGTTCATATGTAACTCTTATTCGCTTCGGTACTACGGTTGTAAGGTAAACTGTTACATAAATCTGATTAATATAACGATTAACCGGTAGGCTACGTACGTTTAAGTTGTCGGATAGTGAGGAGATACTAGGTGTATTGTCTCTTTGTGTTATCGCTGCGTTTTGTTTTCTGTACGCTGAATGTTTGCGATTACGATCCCGGAGGAGCCGGCTTGTCGAAATATTATGTATATTATTATATCCCTAGTGGGAGATAGACGGTTTGATTTAACAGAAGATAAAGATCATAAAAGTGGTTAGATAGATAGCTGTAGATCGCAGGACTCTTAACATGTAAACTGTACAGTAATTTAATACTAACTTCACTATATGGGTAGCTGGGCAATCATACTATTTTTAATATCATAGATTTGATTAAAAGTATCTGCAAGACAAAATAAATCATGTATTGTATTGTGTATTCGTCCACAATTGGTTATGTTGAAAGTGATTAGATTACGTGAGATCGTGTAGTTGTGCTGTTGTTGTACTTTACGAGAGAATGGTGGTTTCATTGTGTCAATCATGTTCGTTTCTGTGTGTGACTCTATATTAGAACTGTAAACGGACATGGTATCTTTTGTCATTTACGAATTAATTAGTTCTCAGGAATACAAAATAATAATAAATGCATACAATAGAAATCTGCCTTTTAATGCATTTTTTTATTTTTGTTTCTAAATTGTGTTTTTTTTTGACACCGCTGTTTACGAATTGATCCTCACGGTATTGAAGACAGTGCGCATTTTGTTTATTTTTGATATAGTATAATTTTTAGATTATCGTTAATTTTGCTTAATAAGGTATTTATTTTAGTTGTACTTTAACATGGATACAGCTGTATACAATCTTATGTCCCAGATAATATTCGTGGAGGATTGTTACATGAACGGGAGTTATTGAATTCATCAGGATCGTTATGATAGATTCTGTTGCCTGATATGAATTTTATTTATGAATCGATTGGGTATGATTTAAGAAATGTTTCCCCCTAATACGCACTTTATGAAAGTTGTTGATTAATTACACTATTTAGATTATTTTATAAGATTTTTATCGTTTCTGTAGTTTAATTATGTACGAATGAAATTCAGCAGCTCTTCTTTCAAGTGACAACTGATTGTTTTCCTTACTTAATTTCAAAGTACAAAACACATAGCTACCTTTATGAACTATTTACTTGCACTCGTTCTGGAACGCAATACGAACCCAATGAATAAATATAGTTTTATAGAAAGATCAAATAAATTATTTAACTCAGAGTATAGTATGTTTATTTTTCATTATGAGGAAATTATTTATTTATAACTGTGGAGTTACAAAGATAGTATTAAATATAGCTGAATTGGGTGGTATTTATTTCCAGGGCGAATCCGGAAATGTTAGGTTGAACATTCGTGTAGGCAGCCACAGGTATTCGTTTTCGGTATACGTAACATTCTATTCAACAAGTGTATGCATTTGCTGTACTTACGATATAATCTCTGCGCGCTATCGTCTCTTAACCACTGCTGTGTGCAATTATCCCCCATAATGTTGTGTATTATATCTTGTATTAGAATTATATTGTGTAAGTGCAGGTGACCTTAGTAACATCATTGAATACTGACACTAATGTATCAATGTTTTAGTTTTTAATTATGCTTTGGTTAATATTAATCATAATTTACTTATTAGTGATGACTTTTAAGATAAAATTTATGTCCCCGAAATCATGATATAAACCTTTTATACAATATACACAACTGATCCCGGTGTGGCTCACGCCGTAATTCGCATTGCTTTATCGACACAGGTGAATTTGTAAGACTTACTTGTAAGAGAATAATGATAACTTTATGTCTACTTAATGCAAGTGTAAACGTTATAGAAATCTCGCACTGTTCGGTCAATTTTGTAAAAAAAAAGATAAAATAAATTTTAATTTGAACTTTTGTTTTTTTTTTATTATTGCAATGCACGAAGAACAAAAAGGAAAATAAAAGACAAATGTGCAATAAAAAATAATGTATATATAATTTGACTTACAGTATGGTAAACTCGGTAGCATAATTAACAAAATTTTATAAACACTGAAAATATTCAGCAAATATATTTTATAAACTGGCAATAAAGCATCTGTATCCTTATATTTCGATGAAACCTGTGGACAACCAAAAACGCAACACATTAATTTAATATAAAGATAATTAAAACACACTCAATGTTTCCTTTTTAAGTAGGATTTAATACAGAACAGGGTGTTATAGACAATATTTCATTTGCAGCATGAGCATGACCTGTGGTTAAAAAGCCTGTTTAGCGACATTTTTGTGTGCGAAAATAGGAACTCTGATATATATTTTTTTATAATCAATAGTGACTTAAACCCTTGTTCAAACTAACGCAAAAAACGCGCGTGCCTCGAAATTCCCTCGTGTCGAATCGTCATGTAACTGACGCGAATGATCCTCTTGAATGAAGTTCCCGATTATTAGATCAAATGATGCCCTGAGAGTCGCGTCCCGCGCGGGATTCGTCTCAGTCTTAGCAGACTTAGGATCAAACTAGGCTTCATTGAACTCCTGTAATCGCAAAAACTTCAAACAAAACACGAATATCAGGTTCAATTTGAGTGATAGCAACATTGACCTGAGCACATACACGTCACTCGTCGAGCCTCAGGCCGCTGATGGAGAGGAAGGTGAAGGCGTTGTGCAGCGCCAGCACCGGCACGGCGGTCACGGCCGCGCTCACGCCCGTGCGCTGCCGCACCAAGGACACCGCCTCCGTTATTATTGACATCGATGGGGCGCTCCACACCTAGAACATTGTTTTAAAACGGCGTTACCTATAGGTTATGTGAAGGGGTGGTTAGGGTAAATAAAAAGGAAAAAAAATGTGATATACAGGGTTATTTGTAAAACACTGGCAACCTCTGAGGACTATGTTACTAACATCATTAACAATAACTTTTGTTCTACGATTAAAAATGTATCATATTTTAGTTCATCGGATTTTCATACCAAAACTTAAAATGTTTAAATTTGATCGTTCTAAATATTACAAAGTCTATGCGAAACAAGCGATAGTACAATAGCGGGGATCGGGCGGCGGGGGTGCTTGATGCGCTTGCGTCGCGTCATATTTATTATTTATTTATTATAATCTTTATTGTACACCAAATAAACAAAAATACAGGACAAACATTTAAAATAATAAGTGCACAATGGGCGGTCTTATCGCACAGGGCGATCTCTTACAGACAACCTTTGGATGGACTGAGAGAAAGGAGATAGATAGGTAGTACATACAGACGTAGGTAGGTATAGCAAAATACAGAGTTGAAATGTGTTAGACAGAACAACGTAATCTTGGAGATTTTTAATTGTTTTGTAAAAAATCATAGAAAAAAGCTGTTGTTTTTGATGTCAATCATACAGTCCTGTAAGGTTGTTAGTGTTTTACAAATAACTCTGTATAAAATCGTTATTCTAACATTTTTAATGAGTTTTTGAATGTGAGCGAAAAGATCGTCTTAAGGCTATATTTCACCGGAACGCCATGGCGGCGCAACTAGTCGCCAACAAAATGTATACAACTCTGTGGAGAGTTAGGGTCAGCTCACACCGAGACGCGACGCGACGCTGCGCGCACATTTTAGTAGAGTGAATCAAAATAGAACTTTATTTACTACGCGAAAAGACGCTACGCTGGTACGTGCGGCGTGCAAGAGCGGCGCTGCGCCTCACGAAGCCGCGAGGCGCAGCCGAGGCTGCGTATAAATCCAATTCTTCACTTATTTTATCCCACGCATTATTTTTTGCATTTCTGTCATTATAGCGGTTTGATGATACATTATACAAAAATTCGTAGCGCTGCACAAAAAAAAAATTAACTTCTCGATCTCCATAATACACCCGCCAAATATACGTCGTGCTCATGGTATGCGCTTGCAAATAGTAGGCTGCGGGTGGGGCGTGGAACGTGGCGTCTCGCTGCGCAGCGAGACGTCGTGTATTTTACTATGCGCCTCGCAACGTTGCAATACATCTCGCGGAGGCGCGCGGCGCAGCGCGAAATCACTGGCCTCTTCCAGTATCGTCGCGTCTCGTCTCGGTGTGAGCTGACCCTTACTCACCTGGTGACCGTTTGGGTTTGATTGTGCAACCAATTCGGGGTACATTTTGATACTGTCTCAGTGTGGTGTGGCGACTCTGGTATGTGTATAGTGTCTAGTTTGGTAGCTTACGGATACCACGGTGGCGCGACTGGTTGCGCCGCCACGGTGTCCCGGTGAAATATAGCCCTAAGGCAGAGTCGCCACAGGCGGCCGGACTAGCGTCCGAGTCAGTGTGATACCATACAGTTCTATAGTAATTAGTGGTGGCGCGACCAGCGAGGCGGCGCCACCAGTTACATTCTGTGCATGCGTCCGAGCCGGTCGCGCCGCCAAATGGACACCAGTTGAGTAACTCTCTATAGAGTTTTATACATTTAGGTCATTTAGATAACTTTCAATGGAAAATAAACAGAACAGTGACACATTGTAATAGTACATTATGACACTATCAAATATATCATCGCTTACCATCAGGCGAGATAATGGTCAAACGCGAGCCTATAATAAAAAACCACGTCTTAACTGATATTTTGCGTACGCATGTACAAATAATCCCATACCTGATAGAGTATCCTCATCTTGACGGCATGCCGCGCGTCCATGTCCCGCTCCTGCGTGAGCTTGCGCAGCGCGTACTCCAGTACCTCCTCGATCTGCTGCTGCGACATGGCGGCGGCTCGCATGCGGTGCGTCGTGCACACCTCCTCGCTCGGGAATGATAGCTGGCAAGTTGATGGCGATGACCCTGCCGAGGAAGGTATAGTTGTCGTGTAGGGCTATGCAATTGGGTAAGTACCAAAATCGCAAAAAAAAAACAGATTTAAGAAATTAAGTAAGTTGCTAGGTGATAAAGTACCTTTCAAATCTGATGGAAGGGGAAACTGTCAAGAATCAGAACTACAATGTGACGTCACCGCCATAAGACTACGCCCGTAGAAAAGAGAGCGAGATGTCCCGACCGCTCGCTCACTCTTCATACAACTATTTGAAATGCTAATTACTATTTCATTTTATGATCAGTTTTGATGCGGTTTTCAAAAAAGTATCCACAAGTTTAAAAAAGAAAGATATCAGAGTAGACATCCACAGTCAGCTACCTGCTGATAATAAAATATGTAATCAAAAAAGTTCCTACCTGTAGCAACATAACACACAAAGGCAGCAACAGTATTTTCGTAGTTCCACCTTCTCGTGATGGCTACTTTGTAGTCACCAATGTTGCATCCAGTCTCCTCGTCTGAAAATGAAATTATGCAATTTATAGCAGTTATGTCTTTTCATTATCGTCATCATCATCGCCACAACAACCGGTCCTGTACGACTCACATGCTCATCAGGTCATCGGTCCACCTTGTAGGAGGCCTACCAAAGCAGCGTCTTCCAGTACGCGGTCGCGACTCCAGAACCTATCGGCCCCATTGACCATCTATTCTACGAGCAACGTGCCCTGCCCTCCGTCATTTAAGTTTAGCGTTTCTTCGGACTATGTCGGTAACTTTGGTTCTCATGCGATTATCTTCATTCCTGATTCGATCACGCAAGGAAACTCCAAACATAGCTCTTTCTAGTACCCTTTGGGTGACTTTAAGTCTTCTGATGAGGCCCATTGTGAGCGACCACGTTTCAGAGCCGTGTCATTACTGGCAACACACTCTACACACTAGCATTGGCCGTTTATTTATATCTTTTAAAATATTGTTATTGTTATACAGGACAAACTGTCAAAAGTTGAGTTTGTACATGAAGTTAAGCTCTCAATAGATATTGTACAGATGGTTGCACGCTAACTGCAAAACTTAAACGCAGTTGATATAACTACATCAAACCTGCCAAACTACTGAGCAATCCGCTTAGGGCTGAGTCACATCGGAATGGCAGCGGCTTGTCGTATCTCTTGAAAAGCATGAAAAGATCGCTCGGCCAACCGCGGTGTCGCGAGTGGCCGCGCGCTTCTTGTCGGTAGTTTTAGCCTAGCTGGCCGCTGCCATTCCGGTGTGATACAGCCCTTAGCATCCATAGATTATGACACAATTTTCATGATTATGACACAATTTTCACGCCCCTCCTCTGTCCTTGTCACAGCTGGTCAGGGTATCAATGTCAATTAGACGTTTGTAATGCAGTCGGGGCCCATTGATAGGACAATTGAGCTGCAAAACTGTAGCTGTAGGTCAATCCACTCACACTCTGCGCGGCAGAGCCTCCACCACGGCGTACTGCACGATGTACCGCTCCAGCTGCCGCCGAGCTACATAGCTGGTCAGTACACTCACACTCGAAGCGGTTGTTGTCAGTGTGCGCCCAGGCGTGCCACTCCACCTGCGCGTTGCGCGGCAGAGCCTCCACCACGGCGTACTGCACGATGTACCGCTCCAGCTGCCGCCGAGCTACATAGCTGGTCAGTACACTCACACTCGAAGCGGTTGTTGTCAGTGTGCGCCCAGGCGTGCCACTCCACCTGCGCGTTGCGCGGCAGAGCCTCCACCACGGCGTACTGCACGATGTACCGCTCCAGCTGCCGCCGAGCTACATAGCTGGTCAGTACACTCACACTCGAAGCGGTTGTTGTCAGTGTGCGCCCAGGCGTGCCACTCCACCTGCGCGTTGCGCGGCAGAGCCTCCACCACGGCGTACTGCACGATGTACCGCTCCAGCTGCCGCCGAGCTACATAGCTGGTCAGTACACTCACACTCGAAGCGGTTGTTGTCAGTGTGCGCCCAGGCGTGCCACTCCACCTGCGCGTTGCGCGGCAGAGCCTCCACCACGGCGTACTGCACGATGTACCGCTCCAGCTGCCGCCGAGCTACATAGCTGGTCAGTACACTCACACTCGAAGCGGTTGTTGTCAGTGTGCGCCCAGGCGTGCCACTCCACCTGCGCGTTGCGCGGCAGAGCCTCCACCACGGCGTACTGCACGATGTACCGCTCCAGCTGCCGCCGAGCTACATAGCTGGTCAGTACACTCACACTCGAAGCGGTTGTTGTCAGTGTGCGCCCAGGCGTGCCACTCCACCTGCGCGTTGCGCGGCAGAGCCTCCACCACGGCGTACTGCACGATGTACCGCTCCAGCTGCCGCCGAGCTACATAGCTGGTCAGTACACTCACACTCGAAGCGGTTGTTGTCAGTGTGCGCCCAGGCGTGCCACTCCACCTGCGCGTTGCGCGGCAGAGCCTCCACCACGGCGTACTGCACGATGTACCGCTCCAGCTGCCGCCGAGCTACATAGCTGGTCAGTACACTCACACTCGAAGCGGTTGTTGTCAGTGTGCGCCCAGGCGTGCCACTCCACCTGCGCGTTGCGCGGCAGAGCCTCCACCACGGCGTACTGCACGATGGCGCCCGCGGTGCGCCGCTCCAGCTGCCGCCGAGCCTCGCTGACTGCGCTGCCGTGCGTCACGTAACAGACACTCTGAGGGACAGAGTTATCATCTTAAAAAATAAATAGGACGATGTAAAAAAGTAAGTAATAGATAGGTGGGTTAATACAATCGACATTTTGTGAAAGAGACATTGTGAGACAGCGACAATACAAACGCGCGCGAGCCCTACCACGCTACCATCTTTAGTCTAGGCCCCGACTCCAGAGGAGCCGAGTACAAGCGACACTATACGAGTTTGAGCTCGGCTCGGCTCCTCTAGCGTAGGCTCACTTCAACAGTTTTGCACGTGCACTGAAACGCGGCTTGACAGGTTTGGATCCAGTGGTAAAAATACTGTTAGAGTTAATGGGTGGACACTAAAGGAAACACCGTTTTAAGGATTTCAATAATAACTGTTTGTTATCTTTTTCTTTATACACCGTTACATTTTTATCGTTTTAATCCTTTGAACCGGTGGTTTTACTTCTCTAATACTATTCATCCAAAGCTTGTAGAGCGATGTAACTTTTAAAATAAAAAAGAGCAGTAAGTGATAAGGTAATACTCGCAAAATGCATCGAATAAATAGTAACGACACCTAGGTACCTACGTCGCGCGACAACGTCGGTCGAGAGGTCATTGACTCGCTCAGCTGATGTTCACGTAAAATAAATAAAATGATTCCAAATTTTCCTTCATACTTGTACAGACTTAGGACGGACTTAACTGCTTTGTGCCTAAGACATACCAAATAAAATAATGACTTATGCTAAAAGTGTTAGGTAATTAATTACATTACATGTAAAAATAAATATCTACAGGCCTGCTAGTTACGGCGTATTTAAAAATATGGAATCAAAATTATGTACAATGATTTAAAAAAAGTTCTGTTACTTACCTAAATCGCCTTTGTATTTTTTTATTTATTTAACATTTAAACGACACGTTAAATTGTTCTTAAGTACCTAGGAACCTAATCAAAATTATTTACAACAATTAATAAGACTTCTGGGTCAAAGAGTCGTTTTAGGGGCTGTTATAAACCTAATAACTAATCACCTCTGAATCATCACTGGTTAGATAGACTTCACTAAGCGCGCGCCGCGTCGCATGGCCAATCAAATAGGGTTTGGGGGCGGAGTTTGAAATAGGATTGGCTATTTTTAGTGAGTCCTCGTTGACTAGGCGAACGCATAATCATTGTTATTGTGGAATGGTGCATACTAATGGTTTGCATTATTTATTCACTCATGCGAGAATTGGTTCGAGTTATTATTTATCTTTACGAATCGATAGTGTTTCGGCACCGGTTCGGCCCTTCACGGGATTAAAACGATTAAAACGTAACGTTGTATACTGGAAGGTGTGTTTCAGTACGTTACGTGAGACGTACTGTGTCCTCCTAAGCAAGGCTAAAAGAATTCCAACCATCTTGCATAACAAACGGTAGGGGCCCAGTAGGCCAATGCCCGCTAGCCGTAGAAACCCTTAATCCTAGGACGCAAACGAAAAAAGATAACTGTGCGGTGAAAAACAAGTTAAGCTTTTGTTACGGCTGTCATTGTGTGTAAAAGTTTAGTTACTATTTTGCTGTACAATTAAGTTATTGTCTGTGCGATAAAAGAACCGTCGTGGCGTAAAGTGAAAACAACATTAAAGATTTTAAGTAGCAACCCAATCCGGCCATCCGTCAAATGCCAAACGTCATTATAATATTGACACCGGTTTGTTTATTATGTTATTTTATTGTGATTTTAATTGAAATCTTCAGAAATGTGATAAAAAATGTCACTGAGCTGCAAGGGAAATAATATTTAATATATTACAGTTTTGCCAAAGATAACAAATGGCAAATCACACCATTATTGATCAAAACAAAGTCACGAACTTGTGAAACATTGGTATGCTGTTTTTTTGGTACGTAACACTTTTATTTTAATGTTTTTAGACTTCCTAGGTAAACTCCTGTCCCTGCTATCTCCAAATATATATAAATTAAACGGAAATTCATTTAAACATGACGATATTTATTTATTTTGTTTTGGTCAATATTTTCTATGGCTAGTATAAAGAGTATTGATACTTTAAATTTATAATGCATTTCGACTAACTTAGAATATTTCTTTTCAGGCTTGAGTACGGATACAGTAACTAAAATAAAAAAGGGCAAGTGCGAGTCGGACTCGCGCAATAAGGATTCTGTATAAATTTACCTATGAAATCAATTCCCGAACTGAGTTACGAAGATTTTTCCGAATTACAAAGAATTTTTTTTTTGTGGCGTATCTACAAATTTACAATTTTCAGATTTTTCCCTGTACTTGTCCTATGAGACCTTGATTTATGCCAAATTTCAGGATTTTAGGTCAACGGGATTCACCACATGAACTTTGATTCCCTTGAGTATCGAAATATACGTTTTTTTGCGACATAAACGGCCGTATTTTTTTTTTTCGTTAACTCAGAAGTCTGAAGTTTTCACATTATGAGCGTATGGTTTTAATATTAACTCGGTACCTCCAAGCGTTCTCGAGTTAAAGGGTCTTAACAGATAAAGAGACGGACAACCAAATGATCCCAAAGATCTTATATACGAGATGGTCCCTTACAGGCTAAATAGATTTTTTACGAAGCAACATTACAAATTCTGAAGTGTACTTTATTTCATAGTTATTAAGTTCATATTTTTCATTGATTAGCAAAAAGGAAAAATGTACTGAGGAAGACAACGAGAAAGTGGTCGTGTCATCGTGTGTTCCATTTTTACCTTTATATTTAACTAGGGTAAACAAAAACTTGCTGTTAGCTACAATATTCCTGTCAGTGATAATAGACCGATCCCAGTCAAAGTGATAGAACCATTTTCGTTGGAACTGGGTAAGTGGTCGTTGGTGGAACCTACCTAGATAGGCAGTAGGTACAGCAGTTTCTTCACGCTATTTTCCTTTACCGGTTCGTGTTTGCATTTAAATGTTCATCATCATTACAATCGAAAGACGTCCACTGTTCGACATAGGCCTCCCCCAGGTGTTTCATCACGTGGGCAAGTTCAATAAATAGGCTACTAATATTATAAATGCGAAAGTTTGTGAAGATGGATGGAGGTAGTCGTATGTATGGATGTGTCGCGCAAAAACTACAAGACAGATGAACTTAATCATAAACATTGCAATAATATAGCACATAAGCTATAACTTTGCAGTTTCATTAGGTGAGCAAATTCAGCCAATAGGATAATTTTTATTATAGGGTGAAGCCGCTGGAAGAAGCTAGTCTAACATAGTTTCAAAATATCAAGATTTAACAGTCGCAGTATAATGACGTCACAATGTTGCTTACATAACAAAAACGATATTTATCTACAGCAGCGCCCTCAAATCCCACGATGGTTTACTTTCCGCACAGACTCTAATATTCCATTAATCGTTACTTACACTCAAAAGATCAAGTCTAACAAGCAGTTTTTTTTTTTTTTTTTTTATAATGGATAGGCTCGCGTTTGACCACAATCTCACCTGATGGTAAGCGATGATGTGGCCGACGATGGAGCACGCTTGCCTAGAAGCAATCTATTCACTCTTGACTTAAAGACCCCTAGGTTATAGCTATCAGGAAACACAGACTCCGGCAGGGAATTCCATTCCTTAGCTGTACGCATAATGAATGTACTCCCAAAACGCTTTGTACGTATAGGTGGGATGTCCACCATGTATCAGTGGCGCAACGCCGTACGTCTTGTGGTCCGATGATGGAACGGACTTGGCGGAATTAAATTGTGTAACTCTAGAGCACACTCCCCGAAGTGTAAACGATAGAAAACAGACAGGCTAGCAACTCGGCGTCGATGCTCAAGACTTTGGAGTTTTGACTTCACAAGAGCATCATTGCCTATGATCTTCTTGGCACGCTTTTCAATAGACTCTAGTGCATCTAGCTGGTATTTGGCTGACCCATCCCAAAGATGAGAGCAGTACTCCATACACGATCGAACTTGCGCTTGATAGAGGTTGAGCAGCTGTTCCGGCGTGAAATACCGTCTCACCTTTGCTAAGATCCCCAATTTTTTGGCAGCTAGTTGGGCTTTTGCCTCGATGTAGGAGCCGAAATTAAGGGTAGACGATAGCGTTACCCCAAGAAGTTCAAGGTGGTCGGTAATTGGTACGGTTACACCCCGGAAAGATGGAGCCGGGTGGAATTGGCTCCGTTTAGCGGAGAAAAGACACGCCTGGGTTTTCGTCGCATTGAACTTGACCAGATTGGCATCGCCCCATTCTGAGACTGCCGCTAAGGACGAGTTCAAGCGTTCAACCATAGCCTCTCGAAATGACTGGATCTGTGACCCACTAGCTCGTGCGTTAGACACATATCTCTCAGCAACAGTGCTGTCGTCTGCATACCCAAAGGTTCCGGGTTTAAGTAGGTCATTTATGTGCAGCAAAAACAGTGTTGCCGAGAGTACCGACCCTTGAGGGACTCCGGCATTAATATCCATTTGACCGGACGAGCATCCATCAATTACCACTCGGATGGATCGATCCCTCAAGAAGTCTGCGATCCAATCACACAGACCAGTGGGTAGACCGAAGGAAGGAAGCTTAGCAAGAAGGCTTTCGTGCCAGACCCTATCGAAGGCCTTCCAGATATCAAGGGACACGGCAAGCGCTTCCCCATGCTTCTCAATGGCCTCGCTCCAGATGTGAATAGCATACGCAAGAAGGTCCCCAGTAGACCGATTTTGACGAAAGCCGTATTGCTGGTCGCTGAGGATGTCGTTAGCTTCCAGGTATGCCAGAAGCTTCCTGTTAATTACCCGTTCCATACTCTTACAGAGGATGGACGTAACAGAGATGGGTCGGTAGTTTGCCGGGTCAGCTCTACTGCCCTTCTTGGGCACAGGCTGCACGTTGGCTTGCTTCCAAGCCATCGGCACTTTTCCAGTCTCATATGAGAGGCGAAATAGGCGAGTCAAGATCGGAGACAATTCAGGCGCACAAGTTTTTAGAACGACCGCTGGTATCCCGTCGGGGCCACTGGCTTTATTCACGTCAAGGTTACTCAAGACCCTACGAACGTCCTTCTGATGGATACGAATATCCGACATATTCGTCACGCACCCATCAGGAGAAACAGGGGGTCGCGCGTCACCGGAGTCCAGACGCGAAGATTCCGCAAAAAGAGAAGCAAACAGGTTTGCTTTCTCCTCAGCGGTGTGGGCCAGTGTCCCATCGGGTCTCAGCAGTGGCGGAAGTGAGGGACGGCAGAAGTTCGATTCAACTGACTTTGCAGTTAATCCAGCCAAGGGATATCGTATTAACAGAGCTATATTTAGCCTTTTATACGCCTGGTACGAACTTCTATAACTGTGCCTCTAGAAAAAACTACAATACATACAAAAAGGACTAGATATAAAAAAAATGTGACCCTCTAGGGACTGTGCCCTGTGCCTGGGCACTGCTTGCAACGCCTTGGTTACGGCACTGCGTTTTACCCAGTTACTGTGTTATGGAGACCGGCAGGAGTTCCATGTAAAATAATAGTACATTATGATACAAGGTGTCGTTTTGAAGCTGCAAAATATTTCAGGAGGTAATTATGTTAGTGATTCTCGACCCGAATCAATAATAAAATAAGTAGGTATTTTTTTTTTTTTTATTACCGCGCTTTTTTTCACACACACAAACACGGAACAATAAAGGGCGTTTTCACACACACTAACTCGCAACGATAGTTTCATAAATAATGTATCATCCAATCATCATCCCGCACGCCACACCCTAGCCACGCCCCCGCGGCCATCGATCAATCGATTTAGTTTAGTGTAATTAAAAAATTAAATAACAAGTATTACTGATTATTGAGCAGGTATCGTATTTTTTACATGATTATTTATGAGTTTTATTACAACCTCCTGAAATATTGTGCAGTTTTAAAACTGCACCTTGTATAAGTGTGTACTCACGTGTATCATACGACGTTTTTCAATACACTTGTGAAGAAAATAACTGTAAAACTAGTAAACTTTTGTGGCGGTAAAAATCTGTTTTCACATGCGCGCTCCTATTTTTATTTATTTACCTTTCAATACACTCACTGAAATGAATAAACAGGGGTTGCCCGGCGACTCGTGCGGGACGAGCTGCGCCCAGCCTGATGCGGTAATGTATTCAAATTATGGCGGGGGAAAGCGGTTGAACAATAAGGTTTTAACTACATTATAGCACTAGTGCGTAATGGTAATCAAAATGTCACAGTTTGGTAACAAGGACCATTATGTACCTAAGGGTAGTGCAATAAGAGTCACTTTCTGAGCAAGTGTATTGAAAAATATTTAACTGCGTCCGATCGTGTTATTACTTCACACTTATGTATGACACTCACCTGTACAACGCTACGTATGTGTGCCCTGGGATGCAGCGCCCGCAGCACTCTAGTAAGATGCCTGAGCGACAGCGCGCTCTGTGTGCGCGGCCCGCCGCTTGCCAACCGGAGTGTGCCGGGCACCAGGGCGATCTGACCGCATGTGCCCATTACTTCACCCACCTGAGTGCAAATATCATCATCATCATCACTTTACACCACGTTTTCATCCCTCTAGGGGGTGAATTTTGGAAAATCATTTCTTATTCTTTGTATACATCATAAAATAAATCTCTGTGCAAAATTTTTATGTTTATGGCGTTAACAACTCAGTAAATGAGTCAGGACTTTACCTTTTACATAATACAGATTTGTTTTACTTTATGAAAAACGGCTATCTGCCAATCGCGTTAGGTAATGGAGATTTTACATACTCATCTCATAGAACTCCAAACATATTCCATTCTTCCACGAACACATCACAGTAAAGATTTGTGTTCATGTGAGAGTGTTGAACGCAAACAGGCAGCGAGGGGCAAGGGACTGGGTTTGGACGACGTCGCGATCGGTGCTATTTACAGGCGCGTGCGCAGCAGAAATCTATCTCTCTTGATCTATATTTTAGTTACCTTAACAGCCTGACTATAAGGTCCAATATTAGCGGGTGCCCAATGCGATATGCCCTGCACGTGCATAGTGATGCGCTCCTTTGTGATAATACCCTCGCAGTCGTGTGTATTGTGGAACGTTGACTTGTGGGCGACCTGGGGAGAGATGGATAGTTAGCACTGATCTAAAGCAGGCGTTTTCTTCCTTAATTATAACGCGCCCTCTTTCTAAATAGGAAAAAATCTGCGCCCCTCTAGTGACCACGCTCCCTTTTGCGAGTCTGCACGCCTTGACAACCTTTGATCTAAAGGATGATCCAATATGAAGTTACTATGTTTGAACCACTGTAATTTAGACAGCTGTCAATAATGAAGCGTTATTCATACAACCAAATTAGAAAATAACGTTATAATCATCAATCACTGAAATTTTACTTAAATGCACTTAATTGTAGGCAAATATAATGGGAACCGACGCACTATACTGACGGCGCCACCCGTCCACACCAGAATGCGCACCAGTATACGTCAGCAGTTAGTGCGTAGATACACACGCCCGCGACATAATTAAGATTTATCAAAAACTTATGAAAAAAATAATTAAGAACTATTTTTAAAATAAAAATAAAAAAATACTTATTTCAAAAATAACTGAAATCGATTTAAGAGCTGATTAATTATTAACATACTACTGTCAGAACTGCAATTTTAGATAAAGACTGCAAATGTCTGAAACGTGATTACTTAGAGCAAGTTGGTAAAAAAGTCGAACTAATGCATTCCCTTGAACTTGAACCCCAACGAACCCTTCTTATCAGGCAAATATCAAATCACACTCATTGTTATCATGAAATAGTTAATAACTATCTGATTGTGTTTATATCAGCATGCACCTATTACATAATCGCGGCATTTTTTATCAAGTATCAAGATTATTTTTCAAGGTAGTTGAATAATGTGCGAAATTGTTTTATCTGAGAGAGATTGGGTTGTGGTAGGTACAATTTGCACAGTTTTATTGCATTACATAGTGATTTAAGATAAAATCTTACATAATATATGATTACAATAGGGAATTTGATTGCAATTTATTTATTTGCTAAATTAATTTAGTTTTAGCTTCTTTAGTTCGACTTTTTAGACAGACTATAGTAAACAAATATGAAATAACTTTTTTAAATATCTTCATCAACAACGAAGTTATAAAGCTTCAAATCTGTTAATAAGAAAGAGAAGTCCGATATGATTTATGACGTCAAAGTTTATCACGCCCATACGGCCGTCATAGAGAACGGCGTCTTAGCAAGAGACACAGATATAATTGTTTATAATTGTCATATCTCGTATGTCTATCTACTAATTTTGATATTGTTTACACAGTTAGTATTTAATTTTTGTGTATTTATTGTAACTGGTTAAATAACAAATCTTATATATTATAAACTGCAAACATGAAAAAATCATGCATATTTGCTATGCCGTGCCTCTTTTCTACCCGTTGCAAGAAAAATTGCAACACGGTTTTGTTAAAACAAAACGCCTTGTTGTTCATCATGCACGTCATCGGCTATTATCATTTACTAACGCACTAATCCCTTGGTCACACAATGTTATCATTAATGGCATGAGTCGTGGGTAGTTCTACATTGCATTTTGACCGCTATTATCTACACCATAAGGGTGATGTTATGCCTAACATTACACCAAATTCATCAGGCAGCGGTCACTGCACGCAATCATACGTCGGTTATTCGGCATTGGATTTTACCTATTACGCATAACCAAATAAGGTTGAACTTCGCTTGCAGAAACATTATAATAACCGTATATTATCAGGCAACGGGCATTGAACGCACACGTGGTTTACTTGTTCAACATTGAAATATACACAATATGACCTACCTAATAAGGTTGCATTTCACATAAAGCACCAAAATCTATGCTCTTAATCATCATTATCTGAAGTTCAGTATAGAATTTCACATAATTTAATCCTAATAACCTACTTCTACTAACATTATAAGTGTGATCCTCCCTGATGGTAAGCAGTGATGCAATTGTTGATGGTGACGCACTAATTTATTAAAAGTCTATTCACTCTAGCCTTGACGACACCGTAATTATAATCGGGCGGGTACACAAAATAAAGTCGAATATTACTTACAGCATCAAATATGAGTCCAACATCGCTAGGCAACGGGCATTGCACGCACACACGCGTCGGTGGATTGGGGAAGTTAAACGTTTTGATGTATACTTCGTTCAACGCGGCGTACTGTTGCATGTCCCTCATATAGATGTTCACTGAGCACACGTCGTTTAGACGTAGTGACTCGGAATCCAGTAAGCCTGAAATGTGGGACGGGATAAATTATAAGTAATCTTTATGAAATTAGAAAAAATTAAAAAGTTTGGTGTTAAGAGGAGAGTCCTAAGAAACACCAAAAATGCACTTACAGTTTTCAAAAGGTTCTAAAAATACACCGCACTGAATTACACAAAAAAGGGAAGAACCTAAATAGATGTGCCAACAGTTTTACTGCGAAATATTTATAAACCTATCCTTAATTTCGAGAAAAATAAAAAAATAAACCATTATTTAAAATTGAATAAAACTGCAAATAGATAAAAAAAAAGTCGATTTAGCTGTTTTTGAGAGATGTGAACAATTTTTTTTTCTCGAAATGAACGATAAGTTTGCAAATATCTCGCGGTGAAACTGTTGCAACGTCTATTTAGGTAACTTTTTATTTAATTCAGTGCCGTGTATTTTTAGTAATTTGAAAACTGTAAGGATTGTTTCTTAAGAATTTATTTATTTATTTATATATACTTTATTGCTCATCAAGATTATAAATTAACAAAAAAAGGAAACCATATAATAAAAACACACAATTGGCGGCCTTATCGCACTAGGCGATTTCTTCCAGGCAACCTTGAATGGACAGGGATTGCCTGGACACAAAATGGGGTTGCACTTAGTGCAAATATAAAAGTAACAAAACTTAATAAATACTTAATTCTAAAATAGATACACAAATACATACATACAATATATATATAAGCAAGAGAGTTAGTGAAGAACGAAGACAAGATCACAGAGTCAAGTAATGATCCTTCACAAGCCCTTTAAATGCAGGCAGTGTTTGCGCACGCTTTATTTCCACAGGCAATGCATTCCATAGGCGAGCGGCCTGAACAGTAAAGGACTTATCTAGGAAAGTACTTGAATGCATTGGCATTTTAAGTTTCAAGTTATCCGATGACCTAAGAACTTTCATGTGGGAGTCACAAAGGAATTGAAACCGTTCTTTGAGGTAACTAGGGGTAAAAGGGGAAAAGAGCACATTATACAAAAGAGAAAGAATATGAGCATTACGGCGAAGGCGAATTGGCAATAACTTGAGTTTAACGCGAAATTCAGAAACATGGTCATATTTACGCAAACCGAATATGAACCTTATACAAAAGTTTTGAAGTCGCTCAAGTTTATCCAGTTGCACTTCAATGAGGTCAAGATAGCTGGCATCAGCATAATCAAGGATGGGTAAAAGAAGAGATTGTGCAAGCGTGATCTTGGTGGCAATCGGCAGAAAACGCCGTAGTCTTCTCAACGAACCAGCAGATGCGAATAACTTGCGGCTAACTTCCTGTAGCTGGGCAGTCCAAGATAAATTCTTGTCAATGAATATCCCCAAGTCTTGACTTTCTCACTAAAGGGAATTACTGAGTTGTCAAAAGAAACTTGGGGAAGAGTCGTCCAGTCGATCTTTGAGACCATTCTAGAATTGCCCACCACTATAACCTGCGTCTTCACAGGGTTCACCGTAAGTCCGTACCTCTTGCTTCAGTCGCAAATACGAGCCAGATCAAGGTTAACGGTCGAGATAGCCTCAGACAATTTCCCAAGAGGTGCCTGTGAATATATTTGAAGGTCATCTGCATAAAGGTGGTAGGAAGAAATTAATTCGTTGGAGATAGAGTTAATAAAAACTGCGAAAAGTAATGGTGATAAAACGCCACCCTGTGGTACTCCGACAGAAGTACTACACCAAGAAGACATGGTCTCTCCGATGCAAATACGTTGCCGTCGCCCGAACAGGTAACTACGAAACCAGTCAATCACCGGTGGAGATATATTAAGAGAGCATAGAATACCAAGTAAAACATCAAAATCGACAGTATTAAAAGCATTACTAAAATCTAGCAATGCAAGGACCGTTAGATTACTGAAGGATTCCCCCCTTAGAAAAATCTAAGTAGGTACACTTCTTGTGTTCTTTGATATTAGGATAATTTTATGACCTGGGTCCATACCATTACGTGTTAAAATGTAATGCGAGCGAGAAAGAGGGATAGAGCTACACACCCTGTATAGCTCCATCGTCGACAAATAGATCGCGTTAAGAGCTGATGGTAGGACCTCTTGTCAGCTTTAGTTACAGAGTCAGTTTCAAAGTAAGTATAAAACTATATTTTAAAGGCATGCAGCGCTAAACTTGTAAGTTTTCCAATGTTTCAGTTGGTTTTGAGATGTAAGCTAAATATTAAACTATTGACCGCTACGTCAAAAAGCAAAATCGTGCTCTCGGCGCCGGTGTCAATGTAACTCGACAATTTCATCCTTTAATAAATGCAAATGACAAAAATATACTTTCAAAGATTTATTAGCGTTTTAGTCACGTAGTCGTGACAGTGGCGTGCCGGACACATTTTACTTTGTACACGACTGTGGCGGTCAGAAGATTAAAAATGAATTTGAATAAAACAACAAAAATAAATCTACATATAATAAAGTTCGTGCACAAGTTTACCTACTAATGAGTTTTTTCATAGCGTTCTCCGTAGCTAGCCTCGTATCGACGCCTTCACCAACGATGCCCCCGATGAAGTACCATCCATGTTTGTTCCCGTATATACTCCTATGGTCCAAGATCGGCAGGCTCTCATGCTTGCTGTGAGCCTGCTCGTAAGTATACCCTGCTGGCACCTCTATACTCTCTTCATCGTTCTCTAATTCCACCTCTACATTAGTAACCTTATCACCAGAATATGTGAGCAAAGGATTCAGTTCATTTTGTTTCTTCTTCTCCTCCTTCTCTAGCTTCTCAATAGACTCTAACTCCGTCTCACTCAGTTCAATATCGCTTAT
Organism: Mythimna ferrago; assembly: GCA_910589285.2. Classification (NCBI taxonomy): domain Eukaryota; kingdom Metazoa; phylum Arthropoda; class Insecta; order Lepidoptera; family Noctuidae; genus Mythimna; species Mythimna ferrago. The sequence goes on from OU342685.1 coordinate 17,837,634, forward strand.
ATCGCTAAACACCGAATCGCTTAAATCGTTTACAAAATCTAACGGGTTTTTAACAGTGGGAGGTAGTTTGATTGCTTCATCGAAGTTCTCTTTTGGCGCTAAATGTAGTTTTAAGTTTAGATATCCGACCGGAGCGACGGGGTCATCCGTGTGCATCACCAGTTCTTTTTCATCTCTGTAAGAGTAAAAAAAAACTTAAGTATGTTTATACTCCTTTTATTTAGGTGAGAATTCTTCCAATGACTGAGCTCATGTCAAAATTTTACTGACTGTAATGTCGTACCATTGTACCACTGTAGTGCTCGGCCTACCATTTATCTCTACAACTCGCTTACATCACTGTCTCGGCCGAGCAACATTTTACTGTCTCGCCGTTTTACTCGGTACGTATGATCAAGGTATAACCCACTGCTATGTTACTACCTACCCCGCCCTGCGTTCAAAAATAACCAGAGTAAAGTAGAGTTGTAACCCAGGGTCGTTCTTTTATAACTCGAGTAGCTACCCTAGAGTTAACCCAACTAACTCTAATTCTGAGCAGGGTAGGTTGGAGTAAGCGGCCATATACTTAACATTGACAGTTGAACTCGTTCGCGTTAAAAAATGCCAGGGTAGAATACATCACCCTATAGCCCAGCAGGGCCGTAGGCTTCGGCCCTGCTGGGCCCCTATGGTTTGCTGACAACTCATTGAGGCGCGCGTGCAACACTACGCGCCGTCGACGACTCGGGCTCGGTCTGGACGGTGCTACAGACCTACCATTGCTCGCCGTCCGCAAGCCCACGCCTACATATTTATACAACTGACTAAGTGATTAACGAAACGTACGTTCTTTGTGAGCAAATGATATGCAAAGTCGTGGTTGAACAACCAGATAAATGTCAAGGAAAAAATAATGTTTACTATTTGTATCACAAACAAACATTATTTAAAAAAACATAACTGTAGTATTGCTAACAGTAGTTTATATCCGTTATAATTTATAATAATAATAATATAATAATAATAATATTTCACAACCATCACACAACGCCATCTAATCCCAAGCTAAGCAGAGCTTGTGTTATGAGTACTAGACACTGATAAACATACTTATATATTTCTAAATACATACATACTATAGATAAATTACACCCAGACACAGAACAAATGAATTTGGAAATATGGGTAGTAAAAATCAATCATCAAAAAAGGAATTCAACCGTGGAGCTTCTTGTCAGTTATCCTCCATAGAAAACGACTAGTTGGAACCGTGCACTAGCTTTTGACGTTTTATAAGTGACTAGCTTTTGCCTGCGCGGCTTCGCTCCCGCTCTTCCCTACTCCACCCTACTATACCCTACTCTACCCTGCTCTACAGTACTCTACCTTACTCTACTCTACACTACCCTAATTTTCATTTTTTTCCATAAGAACCTTCTAACGAACACAACAAAAAAAGAATTAGCGAAATCAGTCCAGCGGTTCACGCGTGATGGCGTGACCAAGGAAATAGGGATTCATTTATATATATATAGATGGGCACTTCAGGACAGAATGGAATTAAAAAAAAACGTGTTGCACCGACCCCAAGTAACATGGGATAAGGGCAGGAAGAAGTAGAAGATAAGTGCCCATGTAGGCCTATGTGAAATAAAAAATTTGCTTATAATCTTGTAAAACATGCTTATTTAATACACATAATACTTATTTTGGCTAATTGTTCTTATCTAAAGTCAGTGACCACGATTATAGCTTCTTAGTGACAATTGTCTTATTTGTACAAGCGCAACCACAGAGTGCAAAAGAATCAGCGGCCGCTGCTAGAGGCGGCATAGCCAATACTTTCTGAAGTACCTAAATATCAATTTTCTTACTAACATTCTATACACATATTGAACCCTAAAAATTCGATGTTCATCAATAGTATTATTATTATATTTTATCTAATCTGTTTATACACATTTTTTATTATTAAGATATCGAGTATCTCATAACTTTATTTTTAATTGTATTTATTTATAGATTATTCCAATTTAACCAGTCATTTATAAGTCCGCAAGGGCTCTGTTTGTCACGTTTATCGTCTGTTCAATAATTTTATCTTTAGTTAAAATAGTTATCACATCACATGACTTCAGCCGATACACGTCCACTGTTGGATTTAGGCCTCCCCCAAGCGTCGCCACATCGAACGTTCCTGTGCATCCCGCATCCAACGGTTTCCTGCTACCTTCACCAGGTCATCAGTCCACCTTGTAGGAGGCCTTCCAACACTGCGTCTTCCGGTACGCGGTCGCCACTCCAAAACCTTTCGGCCCCAACGGCCATCTGTTCTGCGAGCAATGTGCCCTGCCCATTGCCACTTAAGTTTGGCAATTCTTTGTGCTATGTCGGCAACCTTAGTTTTTCTGCGGATATCTTCATTTTTTATTCGATCACGCAAGGAAACCCCGAGCATAGCCCTTTCCGTTGCTCTTTGGGTGACTTTAAGCCTTCTGATGAGGCCCATTGTGAGCGACCACGTTTCGGAGCCATGTGTCATCACTGGCAACACGCACTGGTTAAAGACTTTCGTCTTGAGACACTGTGGTATGCTGAACGAGAAGATACCGCGTAGCTTCCCGAACGCTGCCCAACCGAGTTGGATTCGACGGTTGACCTCTTTCTCGAAATTAGACCTACCCAACTGGACTGTCTGTCCGAGGTAGACGTAATCGTCCACAACTTCGAGTGTAGAGTCTCCGACCTTGATAGGAGTGGGCGCTACATGGTTGTTAATCATGATCTTGGTTCTATCCATGTTCATTTTAAGACCCACTCTTAGAGAAGCTCTACTGAGGTCATTGAGCATTGCACTGAGCTCCTCCATAGTCTCCGCCATGACTACTATGTCGTCGGCAAACCGAAGGTGAGTGATGTATTCGCCATTGACATTAATGCCTAGTCCACTCCAGTCCAGAACCTTGAAGACATCCTCCATTGCGGCCGTGAACAGTTTCGGAGAGATGACGTCTCCCTGCCTCACACCTCGCTGCAGGAGGATAGGTTTCGAGGTCTGGTCCTGGAGTCGGACTGACATGGTAGCGTTTTCGTATAAACACTTCAGCACTTCGATGTACCGATAGTCAATTTGGCACCTCTGGAGAGATTGCAGCACAGCCTAAGTCTCGATCGAATCAAAAGCTTTCTCGTAGTCCACAAACGCTAGGCAGAGAGGCAGGTTATACTCCTCGGTCTTCTGTATGACCTGCCGTAGCGTATGTATGTGGTCTACGGTGCTGAAACCTTTTCGGAATCCGGCTTGTTCGGGAGGCTGGAAGTCGTCAAACCTGCGCGCAAGACGGTTCGTGATGACCCTGGAAAACAGCTTGTAGACATGGCTCAGAAGTGAGATGGGCCTGTAATTCTTCAGCAAGGTTTTATCACCCTTCTTAAAGAAGAGTACCACCACACTTCTGCTCCATGCCTGTGGCGTTTTTCCCTCGAGTATGACGGAATCGAACAACTTCTGAAGGGCCTTTAGGACCGGTTTTCCACCCGCCTTCAGGAGCTCAGCCGTAATTCCGTCCTCACCCGACGCCTTGTTGTTCTTCAACTGCTTCAGAGCCATCCTAATCCCGTACAGGCTGACGTCCGGGATATCTTCAGTGTAGTGTCGAGTCAATCTAGCTCTTGGGTCGTTTGCCAGATTTGTAGCGGGTTTGGAGATCGACGTGTATAACTGTCCATAAAATGCCTCGATCTCTCCCAGAAGCTCCGATTTGGCGGATATGACTCTGCCATCTTCGGTCTTCAGTTTCGTGAGTTGGCTCTGCCCAATAGACAGATCCCGTGCAAAAACTTTGGAGCCTTTATTCCGCTCAATCGCGTCCTTAATCCTCTCGGTATTAAATCGGCGAAGGTCGCGTTTCAGAGACTTCGAGATCTGTTTATTGAGCTGCCGGTACGTGCACGCATTATCTGAAGACTGCAAAGTCATTTCACGCCTCTTCTTCATGAGCTCGAGAGTTTGATCCGTGAGCCTCTTGGTCTTACTTGTACGGGTCTTAAAAAACTGAGACCCGACTGTATGGACAGCTTCCACGAACCCATCATTATATTGGTCCACGGAGCTTCCTAGGCACTCGAAACGGTTTTGAAGTTCGAGCTGAAAGCTCTCGGAGTTTTGGATCTGGATCTGTGCAGGACGGAGCGTAGACTTCATCAGTCGAGATCTTTCAAGCTTAACATTGATATTCAATGTGCCTCTTACCATACGGTGATCACTCCCGGTTTTCACCGCATTGATCACAGAGACATCACTGAATATTTGCTTCTTCGTCGACATGATGAAGTCAATCTCATTTTTAGTTATGCCATCAGGGCTTTGCCAGGTCCACTTCCTGTGCTTACGCTTTCTGAAGAAGGAGTTTATCATGTAGAGGCCCTCCTTCTCCATAAAACTAGCCAGTAGGTGTCCCCGGCGACTCTGAGTATCAGGTACGCCACCCTGGTCGACACACTCTCGACTCTCACCACATTGTCCACGAGGGACCTGTGGACGATAAACCCGACACCACCCTGGGGCTGCTGATCGCCCTCCTGGAAGTAAAGCAGGTTACCGGATTTGAGAATTATCGTGTCCTCCCCCTGTCTTCGGACTTCGGATAATCCCACAATACTCCATCGTAACCCGCTCAACTCTTCCTCCAGTTCGATGATCTTCTCGTCGGACCGGAGTGTACGTACGTTATAGGTTGCCAGGTCCAGTCGTCGACGGTTAAACGTTAAAATAGTTATATTGTCTGCAAATAGTACCGTCTCTTGGTCTGTTGATTTTTTCAGTTCATTGATTTACGAGTAAGTATACCAAAAACAATACCCGGGCGTCCACAGTTCCTTATAGTACACCATATTGGTTAACTATGTTTGGAGATCTGTAATTACTTATAGACAGGATACCTTGAGTGTTAATGTCAAGACACATTTTAAGAATCCCCTTGTTGTTGTCGATTTCTTTAGAAAGCTTTCAAACCAATTTGACTGTATCCGTTACAGAAGTTGTACGACCGACTGTCGGTAGCATCAATTTTACAAATAGTGGCCGAGTGGTAACGGCTCCGACTTACGAGTTGTAGGTCTCGGGTTCAAAACTAGCCAGGCGCATTACTTTGTGTAATTTATTTCATCACCACCGCTCTCAAAACGGTGAAGGAAAATATCGTGAGAAAACCGGCATGTCCTAGAACCGAAAATCCGAAGACGTGACATTCACCAACCCGCACTGGGCCAAAATTCCCTCTCCTAGAGAGGAGGCCTTCCAGCAGTGGGAACATTAAAACGGCTGATTAAGCTTATGCCGTCTCTAGACGCTACCGAGATATATGGAAAGTACATTTGTCACCCGCATGTGACGTGATCGATAAGAGTCTCCAGTCTATTTATTGATAACGGCCGGCCTAAGCTAATCAAATAAGGTCCACAGATATGGTTTATTATGACAAATCTGTATCTATGAGAGAGATAGATAACGTATTTTATGGGTATAAAACAGATTGATTTTCTGTTGAGTATAGTTATATCACATAGCGTGTTTAGAGGCGCGGCTTATTACGTGGATACACAGTAGTTGTCTTGTGACTTCTCCCGCTCTAGAATGGAGCGTATGGAGTTTCAAATAAATACAAGGCTATCTTAGCTGGTTGATGTAATGTCACTTTGGAGAGGCTAATTTCCAGCGGTGGATGTGTTTCGATTAAAATAACGATGATGATTTGCAAAAAAGAGGTTTTGTAACCAGTATCGTACGACTACTGTACATTATGGCATTTGTATACTCACATAACTAATTTCTTCTTAAACAAGGGACAGTCTAGCGTGAAGGTCTCGTACTCGCCGCCCTCGCCGCACACGTTGAGCCCGTACTTGTCCTGCATGACTAGAAGATGTGGTTGGATGTCGCGGAGGGACAGGCCTAGGTGTACCCGCGGGTCTAGACCTAGTGCTGCCACCTGTCAAGCAATCATTTGATTAATTTAATCCTTTATAAATTATATACACATACAATTTACATTTTTAGTAAAGCAAAAAAAAAACACATTTACAAATATAAAAAATAGTAGCCCACCGGCATCGGGAACAGGTTATTATTATTAACCTGTAACTTCGTTCACATGGACTTTAAGAGCATTACTTGCTTATGGCTTGATTTATACGAGTGTAATTCAGTGGCTGTATTAATTAAATAAAATTAAATACTACAAAATCATTAGAAAATGTTACATGCGTATTTCATTGTCACTACGAAAGACATTATAGTAAAAACTTTTCATGCAAAAAACATAAACGTAAGACTAGGCAGTATGATCAAAATACCTTAGCCTTCTCCTAGGGGTAAATAAAAAAAATATGCGCGCGCATATGTTGCCATGTCACAAAAAAGTTACTTGTTGTAGATTTACTGTTATTTTCTTCACAAGTGTACATATTGAAAAACGTTGTATGATACACGTGAGTAATTAATGATTACCGTTCTGGGCTCTCTTAAGACCCGCCTCGACTGTAATCACTAACATTACACACTTACATCATAATGTACTATTATGTCATTAGAACTTATAATAATTCTAAGTAGATCAGAAGATATGATGATATCACAGTTCAAAGTGTGCAGATTGATACAAAATTTCATAAGAGTTAAAGACCCAATAAGTAATATATTATGTTAGGATAAAGAAGTAAAGCTATTAAAATTAATCGGACTGGCTACTAGAATGCAGCAGAACTACTTAAGTATCGTACACACGTGAAAGTATACTGGACCAGTGATAACCAAAATAGACGCTTATGAATGCGTGTAGCTATTAATACCAGGGCAAAAATAGTAACGATAAATATAACCAAGTGCGAGTCGGACTCGCGCACGAACGGTTCCGTACCGCCCGTAACAATAAACGGCAAAAAAACACGTTTGTTGTATAGAGAGCCCCACTTAAATATTTATTAACTAGCTTCTGCCCGCAGCTTCGCCCGCGTACATAAAATAAAACCTATGTCGCTCAAAAATAAAGCAGCTTTCTATCGGTGAAAGTTTTTAGCAATCGGACCAGTACTTCTAGAGATTACTTCCTACAAACAAAAAAATAAAAAAAAAACTTTACCTCTTTATTATATTAGTGTAGATTTTATTCTGTTTTTAGTGGCAATAGAAATACATCCATCTGTTAAAAATTTCAACTGTCTAGTTCTCACGATACATGAGATACAGTCTGGTGACAGACAGACGGAGAGCGGAGAGATAGCAATAGGGTCCCGTTTTTTACCCTTCCGTTACGGAACCCTAAAACAACAGTATGATCAAAGAAACTGAACGAAGATACTAAATATGTCATTAATTGGCACTTAACATAAATCCAATTTAGACAGAGAAGTAGATGCTCGTTGATGAGTTTCAATCGTATCTTCAACATGTTACAATAAGTGACACTGAATGATAGACGTCAAATAAATTGAATAAAATTACCATTGACGAATGACTGCTTTTGTAAGGAAGTTATTTTCGAGGAATTTTTATTGTAAACAATACTTCTATTAATATTTATAGGGCTAAATAAAGAATAGTGTATAAACACGCGGCTACGCCCAATGACTATACAAATAATTATAATATGCGTTTTATTTTTTTAATGATTTAAACTAGTTAAATTAAAAAATAATAAACCCTGCAAGAAAAACCTAAAAAGTTTATCATAGTTTATATTATTGTTACTATCTGACTGTACTGTCTTATTAGTATTAACTAAAAAATAATAATAAACTCTCTCTTCTTTTTTTCTTTTTAAACTCTACGCGAATGAAGCCGCGGGCACAATTTACTTTCGGATGCTAACACAGCTTAACATACACAGTTCGCGGTCAGCACACAAGTAGCACAGCTACATCATGCATGCTGTTCATGTGCTGTAGCGAAATTATATGTATACTAAGCCTCAACTAAGACTTGACTATCTCAGCTTAGCTCTTAGTCTGAAACCTCTTAAGCCTTCAATCGTCTTGTAACTACTTTCTGCCAGAGGTTTTGACCGCATTCAAGTAGGAAATATATGCCTGTCAGTCAGTGATAAAGTACTATTCTACTGGTGAAGCATTTTCAATATCGGCCCCTACTGGGCCGGCATTTTGGCATTTTGAGTTACTCTGTACAAAAAAAAACCTGAAGCCTTAGGTACCACAAGCTCTTGACGCGATCCATATGACGACCTAAACGGAAATGTTAAGGCTTATACGAGTAGTCCCTTGAACCATCTGGCCGAAATTAAATGGACATAACTACTCTACTCTAAATGGATATAATACTCGAAAACCCGCTCTTATTTCACCGCTTCTGTGCACGCAATATACTGTTTTCCGCACTAGTGTGGAAAAGTGTACGTGCTCTCCCCACCACAATTTTATTAAATTAATCATATCCAGGTTGGGCGCGCAACGACCCCCACGAGCCGCCGGTCAACCCCCGTTTATTCATTTCTTCGTAAGTGTATTGAAAAAAGTCGGTTGATACGCGTGTAAATTTGTCACTGCAGCCCTCGGCTGAAACTTTCTTCACTTGTATCAAAATGTACTATTTTACCCCAAAATATTTCACTCCTGGTGAAGCGAGATCGAGTCAGCTAATTTGTAATAGAGTTTTCAACTACAGTGGTTTGAATGACCACGTTTTCAGCATACATCAAGTGTATGCTCAAACCATACCTATATTTTTATCTGCGACATGATTGCAATGCTTGTTAATCACATTTCTTTGATACTGATATCGCAAAGGGTATTGACACTGTTAGTATGCTGTTTGAATTGCAAGAGTTAAAAATATTAACTAATCTGTCTTACTTGAATTTGAACTAGATTGTACTTATTACAAGTGGCGTTTTGTAAGTAGCTAGTACTACAGGCTTACGCATCGCAGGCACGGGCTCAATCAAATGGTTAGTCTGTATTATTTATCTACACCAAAGATTCCTAACGGGGGCGGTACCGCCCCCTAATGGGCGCTGGGGTTTTTCGTGGGGGGCGTAAGTGAGTCTAAAGGCAAACGGTATACGTTCCATGTTTTAGTATTTTTAAAAAATTAATAATCACGACCCTCAACCACAACCATGAGAGAGAAAGAGATAGAATTAATTTATAAAAAAATATTAATAGAGGCAGACATATAAAATTGGTATAATTAACTATTATGTTCAAGGGGGCGTTGGAATTTTGCTTTCTTGTAAAGAGGGCAGTAGTTCATAAAAGGTTGGGAAACCACGACCTAAACTAATATTATAAAGAGGTAAAGTTTTTTTTGTTTGTAGGATTTAATCTCTGGAAGTACTGGTCCGATTGCTAAAATTTTTTCACCGATAGAAAGCTGCTTTATTCCTGAGTGACATACTCAGGAACAGGCTACTCTTCATGTAGGTACGCGGACGAAACCGTGGGTAAAAGCTAGTGTTTCATTATTACTGCCGCGCCGTACTTTTCCACGTGCTTTAGACGCAGCGTTGGAAGGCCTCCCACAAGGTGTACTGATGACATAGTGAGGGTCGCGAAGTCCGATGCATGTGAGACGCACAGAACCGGTTGTTAGGGCATATGGAATAAAAAAGCAGCGCGGCAACAGCAGCGCTATAGCCGTGCTGCCGTCGCGAGGCCCTTTAGGCTAATTTGAAGGCGCCCTTAACCAGTTGGATGTCTAAACGTGGATCCACGCGAGACACAATGGCTTTTTAATTGTGTCTCTAATTACGGCACACGAGAGGTTAAGAGGCTGCTTTTCTACTCGCCTATCGTTAACATCGAGCATGGTTTAAAAGCATGTTAATTCATCTAACGCAATCCAACGCGATGTTTGACGAAAAGGCAACGCGAAAAAAGAGAGATAACGCCTGAAAACTCTGTTAGCATTCGGTAATTCCGTGATTTAATCGAATATTTTATAAAACTTGTTCCAAGAATTACGTGTTTTTTTTAAACCCTCAAAAGTTTTTGAAAAACTATGTCATTTTTTAGAATCTTGATAAAATTTTCTAGGCTTGTATGTTTGTACTTTTTTAATTTTTGAGTAAATTATGAAGCGTCAGTTCATGCAAAATAGCAGATTCTCAGAGGTCTGGATTAGTTTTACACAAATTTATAAATTGATTTCCATAGCAGCCTAGATAATATCTACTAGATACTGTGTTTCCAAAATGTCTAATGAAAAATGTGTAATAACGTCATAATCGCGTAAGAGCGGTTGTATGAAAAACAGTGAAAATGTATGTCGAGATGCATCCCCTATGCCCAAGAGTGAACGTCGGTTGGGCTGAAATGATCATGAGAATGACTACAATCGTCCTCAAGATGAATGTTCCAGTGAAGCCCGAAGTTCAAATTGTCGAAAGTTTTTGCAATTTGTAACTCAGTATCGGATAAATTATAGATACATATTTGTTTGCGGTATCAATTAGTATTTTCAAAACTATGCTCATTAAAACCAGCATTAGAAATCTTAACTTAGAGACAAGGTAAAACCTAACTCTAGAGAGTATGGTGGTGGTGTGGTATGTTAATGGTTTTAATGAGTATGGTTCTGTAAATTAGTACATATGTACATGTCATTTAAATAAATACAGACACCAAAAATATTTTATTTTTTGCTTTACTACCGATACTGAACTGTTGCAGTTCCATTTCAGTTCAAATGTAAGTAAAAATAAATTTCGCGGGTAATCCTGGAGCATTAACCATAATTTATCCGACATACAGCGGGCTTCCATTTTTTGATGCTACGGTAACAGCCAAAACGTCTCTATCGATCTGTCTAAGAAATATTTTTCTAGTATCAATTAGTTTCCGAGAAAAATATATAAAGTTCCATTGATTCTAGGTCCCTAAGTTTTACTCCTCCCCGTTTTGTCAGTCTGGGCATATGTCCGGCTTCTCCACGGGTTTGAGTTCTGAGTATCTTTCTTTAATTTTTTATTGTAAACCAAAACATGATATTTATACACAATAATAATAGAGTTTTTTTATGTCTATATGAGGTGAGTAATCAAATAACTTTACTGACCTTTATAATGATAGCTTCGACGCCGCTTGCTATCATCTCCTGCAACAGTTCTTTTTGGTTCCGCCTCCACAAGTACGCAAGAGAGACTAGACCTAAACGGTGACATCTGTAAGAAAGGCAGACTCGTTTAGCTGTGTAATAAGATCTTACATGATAACACAACAAAAAAAAAAACAATTATTTACATAGGTATTTTTAATTTCAGGTGACTACATCATCAAACACTGCTATTAGTTTATGTATTTGAAATTATATAAACTGAAATACATAATTCGAGACAATTTAAATCAATCGCCATGAATGTACCGCCATTTGTAAACGGCCAATTACATAAAAAAGACCCTGAAAGTGTTTGAAAGTGGGTTGTAAGGGAATTTGAACTTTATCATTTATGACATAAGGTGGGTTTCTGAATTAGATATTTTTAATTGAGACCATCTCACACTGTACTTAAATACCAAAGACAGGTTTTCAGGTTAAAGTAGAGTTTAAGAAATACTCAACTTCAAATATTTAAGGGCGAGTTTCTGAATTGAGTATTTTGAATTAAGTAGGTATGTCTCAAACCCTAATTCACAACCTAATTCCTAGTTTTTTATAGCTTTAAAGGCTAAAGTAGAAGAATATGAGAAATACTCAACTCAAATGCGTAAGTCAGAAATCAGGGGTATTTTATTTTTTCAAAAAGTCAATTATCTATAATTCAAAACTTTTAATATAACGTTAACGTTTCGTAGAACAGGAAAAAAATATGAATAGGTAAAAGTTTGCGTCTAGTATCCACTGAGCAATGACAAAGAAACTTAATTTATTATAATATTATTAATATTAAATGAAGTAATAAATAATATTAATATTATTTATTACTTCATTTATTTATTTATTTATCTATAATATGTATGTATTTAGAAATATATAAGTATGTTTATCAGTTGTCTAGTACCCATAACACAAGCTCTGCTAAGCTTGGGACTAGACGGCGTTGTGTGATAGTTGTGGAATATTATTATTATTATTTATAAGCACAAAATTCTAATACTAGATATATTTAGTTGCGTCGACTTGGGTTACTCGATGAAGTGGAAAAATATCGCTTTAACCCATATTTGTACACTACACAAAAAAGACTACATAGTGTTGCGCTATACACAAATATTTATATCTATGTACCATATTTTTATCAGTAAATATTGTCATACAAAATGCTCACACACATTATGCTATGGTAGTCAATTCTTCACGTGCTAACCAAAGTGCAATCATATAATAATAAATCGAGGGTAAAACACTTAAAAACCTATTAAAAATAAAGTACCTATGAGCACACGCAGATCCTACTGAACGCTCATTAGTTTTAGTGCTGACACAAATATAAAACTATTTAAAGCTAGGTCGAATGACAAACAAAACAAATTTATTGCAATATGTAGCAACTAAATGAATATTTACAAGTTATGTCTATGTGTAACTTTTATGATAGTCTAATTAGAATCTCAAAACAATCTTACGCCTGGAAAAATGTTGATGAGCAAATCCAGTAGTGTAAACAAAATGTGAATCAGATTATTATTAGTTAATTTTAACATAGAAAATATAGCAAGATATTAAAAGTGCGGTTCTGGTCAAAATACTACCAATAAACGATTTTATTTATCATGATGGCAATACTATATTACCTTGTAAGCAATCAACAATGTTGTCATCCAAAGTCCACATAATATTTGCTATACATACAAAGAGGTATGAAATGAAATGATAGGATTTTCCATTCATCATGTTTGCATTGGCAAGAATTTAATTGAATCGGCATTTGAAGATTTAAATATTAAGATTTTCCTTCCTCTTTTAAAATAATAGGTACATTTATTTTAAAACTTCATTCATTCATGTAATGATTAGTACAAGTGTAGTTTATGCATCTAAAACAATAAATTAAAAATACTTACACATTTTCAACCCTTATTCTTTGGTAATCTGATAATATGGCACCAACGGCGACCGCCTCTATATCTAAATCATTCTGAAACAATAATAAACTTATGTACTATCTATACAAAAATCTAACCCAGAAGCCTTATGCGACTGGATACAGGCAATCAACGTCTGGTAGTGGGAACCATCTCCCTAACTGCATTACTCACTAAGTAAACACTCTACACAAAGGGCGTAGTAGATGGTCCCTTGTGCAGGGCATGTATAGAAACCATGGAGGACAATTACCAGATAGAGACGGATGAATACGTCGCGCACGAACTCTTTGAATGCACGGGCGTCACAGATATTTCTGGAGGCTGGTTGGATCGAAGGCCGCTATGACCCACGTACAATGATATATTAAGGACTAAGTACTGATAGATATGTCTTTGATAAACTAAAACACTGTCATAATATCTTTTTCTTGTTAGTAATTCATTATTCAAACATCATATTATGGACTAAAACTTTGTCACTTCCACTATGAAAACCCGGGATCCTAGAACGCGAGGCAAAAAAGGAACATGGGAGTGAGTTTAGTCAGTAAAAGTCTGACACGTCCTCCTGCTCTGCTCTAGAGCGGGAGAAGTCATTAGAAGATTTCACACTTAAAAAAAGCCACTTCTACTTTGTCATCAGGTCACTTTGTTTGCATGTTTTGGGGTACAGAGAACAGGATAGGAGCAGGAGCATAGTTTGTGACTCAACTTTTGTCTACTCTGTCACGTAAATTAACAAAAAAAGTAAAATATCAAGCCTTTGAATGATATGTAGCATGTCTTGTTTGCTAATAAAAAAAAATTAAAATTGCTTAAAAGCGTAAATACGACATTTACATTATTTTTCGATATAGAAGTTACACCCAGTATGGAGACAGCGACTGTGCACCATAATAGCGGCGACAAGTCCCTGTGTGAGTGGCTAGAGAGGCGCCGCAATGTCCTCACTTTCCGCCTGACGCAGGTCTTCACTGAATATGGTTAGTTTGGGAGGTTCGTGTTTCAGAGTTAGGCGGAAGAAACGACCGGAGGTCATGCTGGAGCATATGGTGAAAATCTACCCCGCTTGAGCGGAACACCGCTATGTCTTGAATTTTCGCGCCCGGCTCTGGTTAAGGCCATGGTTTGGAGCTAGGGGCGGCAGGAATGGGAAAAGGTCTTTCTGCAAAGCAGTAATGCTTGCGAAGGAGATGACCGTAACTGTGACGGAACGGACATCCTCACGCACCAACCGCCGCCACAAGGGACCCCTCGGGCATTGGAAGTCACAGATTGATTCACAGTCACCGTAGGCTTGCGGACGACAAACAATGCATAGCTCGCCGTCCGGTAAGGACCGAGCCCGTTCATCGACGGCGCGTAGTGTTCTACGAGTCGAGTGCCTCAAAGAGATGTCAGCAAAACGGCCGTATTTGCCAGGGTCACGAGATTTTTTAAAAGAGTTACCGTGGTCCTGGAACGCAAAGGGCAACTGAAGGTCACAAGTGGGTTTTAGTTAATAAAAATCTGACACATCCGCTCGCTCTACCCTAGAGTGAGCTTCGAATTATCAAATGACTTTTATTTAACGATTTCCCACATTGAAAAAGAAAAAAAAAGTAGTTAAACCTACTTTTATGTAGCAGACAAGTATTTATCTTTGCAGATACTATGTACATTGAGATTACTCTGTGAACATAATTATCTGCAGCTTATAAATATTATATTAACACATATTTACAGTACAATGTCAATGGAACCTCGTTCAAAGTCAGATATTTTCTTGACAAGCTTAATGAATCACTTGTCTGTTATTAAGCCTTTGTTCTTTACCCTAGACAAGCGTATCATGTATCGTGCATCATCAGAGAACTGTTTCAAAACAGGTCCCATGATTTGACTATTTACAGGAAAGAATTAAAATGACTCAAAAAAAAAAATGATTGCATAAATATGAATACTATATGTATGATGTGGCTACACTATCGAGATACGGTGAATCGCGTAGTATTTGGGCAAACACGAATACTTGACACTTACAATGCCGCATAGAAATGCGGTAGAATTGTGATGCATCATCGCGTATACTCAGGCATATTCGAATAGGCATATGACAATTTCGCGATCACATGACACGAAAGGCAATATTTATGGCGCCACCATGGTCTCCCGGTGAAATATAGCCCTAAGCTACCAAACCAGACACCAGAGTCGCCACACGTTCGAGCTGGTCGCGCCACCAATTTGGTTGTGCAACCAAACGGACACCAGGTGAGTAACTCTCTATAGAGCTGTATACATTTTGTTGGTAACAGCGTCTGGTCAAATAAATGAAATATAGCCCGAATATTCACATATAATAAATCATTGATGTTCCATTTTCAGAACAAAATATTTTTACACATTTTTGCAATAGGCAGTAATATTGACTTTCACTCAGAGAATGATTGATAAGCAGTTTCATACTGCATTATGAAAGTACCATTATCTATTTATTACATAACCTATATGAACTGTTGATAAACATATATTATTTTTATGTTCCAGGAACTTTAGTAAACAGATTTTCGTGGCAATATTATAAACTAGCTGCTGCCAACGGCTTTGGCTGTGTGAAAATAGAGAATTATCCCAAGGAACCATAGTCCCAGGACAAAAAGTATCCTAAGTGCAGAGAGCTAAGAGAGTAAGTAGAGAGGTTTGGAAGGAGAAAGGGGAGGACATGCCCGTGTGACAGATTTCCCTCTGTACAGCCACTTGAGGGTGAAGAAGTAATAAATATACACAGTACACACACACTCACAAACTTTCGCCTTTATAATGTTAACCTTTCGAATACCATAATTAGAGACACAATAGAAACACAATGAGAGAGTGAACGCCAGTGTTCGCTTCGTGTATAATGAATTTTTTTTATGAGAAATAAAAAGATATCTATCCTAATATTAGAGTGATTTTCACATTTAACTTTTCAATCGTGAGAATTACAGACACAATAGAAAGACAATGGGTGCGCGAACGCCGGCGTTCGCGCGGGGTTTAATGAATTAACCACAAATCAATGAAGATAAATCAGTGCTGGTAAAATCTGTGGTTTACCAGTTACTCCATTTAGTATAAATGATGTATGTGATCTGTTTAGGTAGTTAACTAAACGTAAACAATCTTGATTATGTTTTTTTATTTAAAATATATCGTATAAAAGACATACAAAGATTATTTAAATTTAGTTAATTACGTAACAGCGATTTAGATAAATAACTAATTGTAAACATTTTTAGAACTTTTTAGATAAAATAAAAGACATGTTAAAATTGTTTACATTTAGTTAACCACCTAAACTAAAAGAGTATATGTGGAAGGGTCATAACCTATTTTAGCCAGGTCAGTTTTTTTAGCACATCATTATTGGAGCCCTTATGAGATTACACAATGTAGAGAGGTTTGAAAGGAATATGGGGACCATACTAAAATCTAAAAATGAATAGTTTAGTTTTTTGACGTCTACAAAAAATTAACAACATTATGTGAATAAAACAGAACTTTAATTAGGATTTTCACTTTGGTATGTATTAATATTATTGATTTCTATCAAAGCATAAGTTTTTATTACAATTAATGAATAAACAGGAATGCTTAAATGCCAGGAAAAATTGTTAAATAATGTGAAAAAACCCCTTCAAACTTTTGTTCTTATTCACCTTGTTTGACTGTACTACATTAGACATGTATACACAGGTTGATCTAGAATCATTATTTTTAAAGTCAGTTGCAACATAATGTAGTGCCATGAAGTTGTAACAAGGCGCTTGTCTAATACATTATTCACAATTGGCTATTACAATCATTGAATGGACTGGTTTTGTATTCACTTAAAGTGGTAATTTAAAATATGTCTCATGACTGTTGTTTATGTAACTTTGTATGTATGTATAGATCTATTCTGTACATGTTTACATCATGTACTTACTTAGTTGACCATGTGTTTTTATTTGTGTTGGAGTTTTTTATAATCATTAAATTATATCAGTAACAGTTTTCTTTTTATAATTATAAAATGAGGTCTTAACTTACCTTAACTTTAGCAAGGAGTCTGTACAAATCCTCAACCTCATCATTATCTGTGGGGTGGTAATTCTTGCCCTGGTTGACAGCATTGCCAGTTATTGCTTCCCTGTATAGCGGCAGACCCATAGCCTCAGCATACAGGTCTATACCTTGGTGACCCACTGTTTGGTACATGTAGCTGTCCATCTCATCTAAAATTTAAATTCTAAATTGATAAAATTACTTTTTAATGTGAAAAATATGCTACCTCTAACTTAGCCATTAAAATTCAGAAATTGTTGTGTCATGGTCAATTACAAAGCATTAAAATAATTAAATCTGCATCACATCAATTTGATAGCCTTACACACTACACAGGTAAAATAACAAAAACAATTGATGCCAAATCACAGGTAGGCTTAAAATAACTTTTGATGTTTTTATTTTAAGACATATGTTTCAAAATGAGGAACTTTTCATTCATGCAATTTTTATTTTTATTTAATGGCTTTTTACGGAGTGGTAGAAGTACAACAACAGTCGTTAAGCGTTTGGCATAGTAAATATACGCATCTAAATCTGTTAACGGGTCCAAATTAACCTTTATGTATAGGTTGGAGGTTGGCCAGCGCGACGATCGTGTGCCCGGCGCCGACACACTGCATCATGTTGTAGCAGCTGTCCTTACCGCCGCTGATCAATGCCACCGTCCTCATCTTCCCCACAATATTATAAGCACTCACGATAACACTACAATACACATTACATAACGTTCACAATAATTGTGCGCCCTTTTTGGCAAAATAAAGAACAAAACGCGGTCCTGATCACGACAGTGGCATTTCTCTCGACGCCTCGTTAGACTGTACTTCTTCCTATTATCTCTGACGCGACTTCACCACCTGTTCGTGAAGGAATTACAACGCAACATAATCGTTATCTATTTTGATAACATTCTTGAAAGTAAAGCAAAATTAAAATGTTCCCAAAAACCTCGGCAGCAGCAATCTGTCAAACTGCGTTTCGTTCTGAAATCTGTCGTAAGCATAATGTGTGACATGACTTTTCATTTTCAATGCAATGTGATCTCTTTTTCTTACATTGGATCTGTTTTGTTCTTATTTTTGTATTTATTTGTTGAAAGGATAGTCTAATAATTTTAGTAGTTAAAATAGTCGAGTAGTTAGAATAGCAACGCAATTTTGTGATTTTCTTTTCGCATGACTATTTCAAAAATCTACAATAACATACAACTTGTCGTTTTGAAGCTGCAAAATATTTCAGGAGGTAATTATGTTAGTGATTCTCGACCCGAATCAATAATAAAATAAGTAGGTAATTTTTTTTTTTTTTATAGCCGCGCTTTTTTTCACACACACAAACACGGAACAATAAAGGGCGTTTTCACACACACTAACTCGCAACGATAGTTTCATAAATAATGTATCATCCAATCATCATCCCGCACGCCACACCCTAGCCACGCCCGCTCGATCGATTTAGTTTAGTGTAATTAAAAAATTAAATAACAAGTATTACTGATTATTGACCAGGTTTCGTATTTTTACATGATTATTTATGAGTTTTATTACAACCTCCTGAAATATTGTGCAGTTTTAAAACTGCACCTTGTATATGTATATTTCTTAGATCGTCAAAACTACAGTCAAATTTGCAAAGATTTCTAATGAAGAATAATACAAAAAAATGGAAGTAAATTTTCGATTGTCTCCCTGATAATATTAAGAATTCAATCTCTATAAATAAATGGCGAGATTCAACAAGTAGTTGTAGTTTACCGTAATGCGACTTATGCGACAACTTTTTTTTCTGCGCATGATCGCAATTAAATCACTAATATTTAAATGTCGTTCATCACAAATCGAATGAAGCAATGCAGCTTCATAACACCGGGGAAGCCCCAGTACCTCTTGTTAGTACGTACAATGCGTTCCAAATGAGAATAGGATCGCCCGCCATGTTGTGACGTCACGATTTGCTGTCAAATCGAGGATAGAAATTTTGAATACGAACTGTGAACGAAAAAAGTTTAATCAGAATCCAGTTCTTCAATTTTACTCATCTCCAAGTTCTACAATTTTGCCAAAATTTCTTCGATTTGACAGTTAGACGAGACGTCATCAAAACATAGGAATCGGTCCTATTCTCATTAGAGGTTTGCACCGGAGCGAGATTTCAAGAACCGATTGAATTCACCGGTGATTGACCAATCTCCGGAGAAAAACCGGAGGTCTCCGGAGAATAATGAAATTTTGTTACTTTTTTAATTTATACATTTAAAATGAAGAAAAAAGATTAATTAATTGATTAAATTTATATAATCATTTAATTAAAAAAAAAAAAACGTTTTATAAAGACAATAAATGCTGATTTTGGTTTAAAAAACACAACATGTCAACAGCGTCATAGCGTAACATGTTTCTTCTATCATTACTCATATTTGTCAGTACTCGTATTTGTCCTGTCGTCGAAAATACTCTTTAAGACCTTACAGAAGTGGCAGGCACAGTTAGGTATTTGAAGGCTATTTCGTATAATGGCTCTAAATGTTTATTGAATATCCAGAATTGCACCACTTCATCCCAATTGTGGCTTTTTTCAGGATACTGTGTTTCCGTATTCATTTTGAATAAATTCATTTCCGAAGCGGATGTCATATCTGCATTACTGGTGTTTCTTTTTACAAATCCAAGCAAATCCGGGCGACCAGTTTCTCTTGTACTATTTTCACTTGACGTGGCTATTTCTTCTGCGCTTTGAGATATGCTTCGGAACCGGAAAATATTATTTATTTCTGCCTTTACAGCATCTTTAGCAGCCAATTTATTTATTTAATTGATTGTTGAATGTGTCTTTTATTTTGTGTAAATTTATTATATAAAAAAAATAAGATGCGACGATCACCGGAGATCAATCGGTGAATTACCGATTATTTCAATCGAGTACTTTTACCGGTAAATCTCCGGTGATTCTCCGGTACTCACTGCTCCGGTGCAAACCTCTAATTCTCATTTGGAACGCGTAGTACATGTTTATACACACTTTTGTGCTGATTTGCTGAAAGATCATTCTTCTGCAATCTACTACATACTTAGTAGATAAATTAGTTTTTACCGAATTTGCAAGTAGGTAAAACAGGTATTTATTTTTAAGTTTTTCTGGCTTACACACTAACTAATCTAACAACGAAGACGGTTGGCTCGCCAATGTATGGAATGCGCAAAGCGATCCCCACTCTGATGCCGAGCGCTCAATATCCGTTCCGGTAATTGTACCTTGTTTACCATTATTTGTTGTATTATTTTATCTTTACCTGAAGAAGGAGTTTATCAGGAATCCTGATAAACTCCTTCTTCAGGTAATAAATTGAAAATAGGTACTTTTAGTTAATCCTGATTCAGGATTAACTAAAAGTAAGTACCTATTTTCAATATATTCATAAAAGAACCAAAACATTCAGATTGTCCTTTTAATAACAACTTTAATCAGGTTTCGCTAAAAATCATGATATATTAATGATAGGTACATTAATTTTTCTTGCATGCTTTTTGATTCTTACCTAATAAAAAATAATAGCCGCAGCCTGTCATCTACAGACACTGTAATTAGTTAACTGCCGAGTAGTAAAGCCATAACCATTTTCATTTAATTTTAAAAGTGGTAATTTTACCGCTCTCAAGTAAGCTCTCAACTATGGGCCAACTGTGTCCCAGCAGTCCAATTGTGGGACAACAGATGCTGGATAGCGCCATCTCTTATTTCAAAAATGTAAACAGTTTAATCATATTTGACTCCAACTTCATATGAGGTGTTTTACTTGAAAAATAATATTTATGATAATAAAAATTAGCAGTTAAGACGTACTAGCATTTAATTAATTAAAAATGAAACTGTAACAATTATATGGACGAGGATAATTGCTCTTAAAACTAATTAATTTACGAAAGATGTCTTGTTTCATTCACAGGAGTCTGTATATAAAAACTTACTAGTGTAAAAAATATTCAAAAGGTCTTTACAGGAATAATAATTTTGATTTAGTCTTGTAATTGATTATTTTTTTATATAAAAAATACAATAAATTTATTAGAAAAGTTAACTAATGTAAAATGGTGCGTATAACTTTTTCGGTATGTTAAAATAAAGTGAATGCTCAGCAAAGTACAGACGCCATTAAAAGAACCATTACGTTCCGTGTCTGGTTTGTCAAATTATTGATGCGGTGGTTTGAATCACGTTTGAATTTAAGTGCGAAGCTCTTTAATTCTTTTATTTTCTTTAACTCAGCAATAATACCCTGTAAATGTTTTTCTAAATAGTGTGTTATTTAAGTGAAATCTGTGGTAATAAGTGTAAAATCATGGTTTTGGCCGAAAGAAGTAATGATGTTCGAAACGGGAAGCGGTCAAGGGGGCCAAGCCCCAATGGCCATGGAAGTCCAGATTCCAGTTCTGAAGACGAGAATGGTACGAGATATTTCAAATTTCGTATCGCTTGTTGTTGCTTTGGATTACAGTTTTTCGGGAAATCGAGAAGCTTTTAGCATGTTCATTGGTAACTTACGTTTTGTGCAATACGCACCTATGTTATGTACTTACTCAATTGTAATCTCAACGTGAACATTAATCCTTAATGTAAATCTGCTTGTGCAATACGTTCTTGCGGTGGAGACATTAATCATCATCATCTGACATTCGTGCTTTATTTTTTATGCTTACCATCATCGCCTTCCTGCTGCGTTCATCTCATCCACAATAATTTAACACGACACCAAGCAGTAATACCGTTTGCAGCTGAAAAAATCAGAGTGGGCAGAGATTATCAGGCTGTGTGCCCCGAACTGGAACCAGTAGACCAACGCAGACCTGAACTTATTTCTGATAGAGCTTTGTTGGTTTGGTCACCCACTTGTGACATCTCTGATATCAAATGTAAGTAAAAACTGGTTTTTGAAATCCTCATGTTATTTATTTGCAATATTTTAATATTTTTGTATATTTTTAGTGGATGAATATATCACCACAGCAAAGGAAAAATATGGATATAATGGTGAACAGGCACTGGGGATGTTATTCTGGCACAAACATGACCTCAACAGGGCTTCAATGGACCTCGCAAACTTCACTCCATTTCCAGATGAGTGGACTGTTGAAGATAAGGTGCTCTTTGAACAAGCTTTTCAGTTTCATGGCAAAAGCTTTCACAGAATACGACAAATGGTAGGCCTTTCGAATATCAATGATGTAATCTTATGATTGTTAATAGTTAACATTTCTAAAACCCTTATTTTTTCTTCAGTTGCCAGACAAATCAATTGCATCTTTAGTTAAGTACTATTATTCATGGAAGAAAACAAGGGCACGCACTTCACTAATGGATGTTGTCAGTGAAGGTCGCAATGCTACCGGCTCAGGAACAGGCAAACGAGAAGCAGGTGCTGGCTCTGAACCTGGGGGCTCTGACAAAGAGTCAGATAATGATGAAAAGGTATTATCTACTTGTTTGTTACATTTCATGGCTTGTAAAGTTGAATCAAATATAATTTGCTCCTTTTTTATTGTGTGCAATGTCATTGTATTACCAATGTACCTAATTACAGAAACAATGTCAACTGTATCATATTCTCCA
The DNA here is from genome assembly GCA_910589285.2 of Mythimna ferrago. Classification (NCBI taxonomy): domain Eukaryota; kingdom Metazoa; phylum Arthropoda; class Insecta; order Lepidoptera; family Noctuidae; genus Mythimna; species Mythimna ferrago. Next base: position 17,860,332 of record OU342685.1, read on the forward strand.
CAATTTTAAACTATAATGTGATAGTATATCTGGATTGTCCAAATTATTTATTGTGTACAACTTCTAAGTGGCAAATTCTTTAGTAAATAAAATCGCAGAGTGGCAGAAATTAACTTTCACAGGACTACAGATAAATATGGTTTTATTTTGTACCTGTGACAAATTACTTTCTTGATTCCATAAATGATACATACAGAGTAAATAATTTGCCTTTTAGCAAATTATTTTCTCTGCATGTGAACATTTCATAATGAGTGTAATGTTGTTCGAAAGAAGTAATTCATTATTATTATAAGTAGGAATATTCATTGTATAGCAACATTTTGGGTTCTTGATGGGTACATATTATTCTGAGTTATGGACTTGTGTTCAATGTGACAGAAGTGGACTTTCCACCGTGGTATTGTCCGAGGAGGGAAGTCCCTCGCGGCAGGCGGGGCTCCGCAACGCGCCGCCGGCCAGCAGGGCGCCCAGGTGGGTGCTTTGCTTCCCCACAATGAGTATAACTTTGCTGTCACCATGGAAACTTGATGTTCAGTGTCTTCTTCCATCCTCTCACATTATATGTCTATTCAATTGGTGTTTGTCATCCATTATTTGATGTTGATATCTTCTACTTGACAAATGGTTCCCTGTTTCAAAATCTATTTCCATAAAATGTCTGTTTTAGTCATGCCATGTCATAGCATTGCACATCATAGCATTACTTTGTTATCATGCAAGTTTTGATTGTGGCAACATGAGCTTGTGTACTAGTCTATATATTAAACAGCAGTTATTTGAGTAGTTGGAGTCAATCAATAAGTATGTTTTTATATGGTTGCTTCAAATAACTGTTACATATTGTATTCAATTGTCATTATTCTAATTATCATAATTTAAAATTATGTCCTAATGCTTTATGTATTCTGATAATGCTTGTTCATTTTAATTTTGTCCGCTCTGCATTTTTATTTACAAACTATGATTGCTATCACTCTCATATGCAACATTCATTTATTCATTTATAATACTCTATCTATTCATGATACATCAAAAATCTACACAGTTAAAACACAAGTATACAACAGATAATATTATTATGTTTTACACATTCTTTATCAAGTACACTTCTAAACTATTGAGCTGTAGCACTTAATTACATATTATATATGTACAATGTATGCAAATGATTTTTTTTTTTCTTTTCTTGCAATATATGTATTTTGGTACAGAATATGACAATATGCATTACTGAAAAAAGGAGAATGTATGTTAAAATAATTGTCTGCTGTTGAATGACGCATCAAATGTAATTGTTGTGTTGTGAATGTTGATGGACCTCAAAACTATCATCCATCAATATTAGTGCTATAACTGTACCCACTGTGTTCCTGCATTGTACTAATTTTTTAACATGTAGCCTGCCTTCCTCTCCTTCCACTTTCCTATGATATTCCCGCATGCTTCCTTTAATAGCCCCGAACAATGAAGGACTACTTGTTTAATAAATCTAATGTGTGCAGAATATCATTTAATATTCTAATGGGTTTTAAAAGAAGTGTGTGAGAAGTCATTGTGTACGTCTTTGTCTGTCCTTACACGAGAGCACATGAATCTCGTGTAGCTGGTGGTAGTAGTAATGTGCAGGAATGTAAACTGTTAATTGGGGTTTAGGGCGAGGGCGGCGGCGAGAGCGCGGGCAAGTGGTGCACTGTGTGCGGCATTCTGTGCAACCAGATCACGGCGCACAACTCGCAGAAGTTGTGTCAGGCATGCCTCGTGCACGCCAGGTCGGTAACGATACTATTCATACTTCAGTTTTATTAGATTATCCGCTCGTTACAATCACTTGCATGTTACACAATGCAGCTCAATAATTTTCCGAGTGTGGTTTAATTAAATGTATAATAGGGATGGTTGTTTGAATATTGGCGGTGATGTAACAGACGCACGGGGACGATGAGACCGCTGTGCGGACCGTCCGGAAGACGCGGGCCGGGTTCCAAACAGCAGCGGTACAAGCACCGGCTGCCGCGTGGCATTTACATCAATCACGACGATCTCGTCGCCATGGCTACCGGGCCTCAGCCAGGCGACCCCCCGCAGCCTGGGCTTATCAATCATGGCGAAGCCATGCTCAAAGCTATGGACAGAGAAGTTATATCTCTAAAGAGACAAGTAAGATGCAACCCGCTACGATGTCGCTATGTAGTGTCGTTGCGAGACACATTCTCACCCTTACGTCGACACTCAGTACTCTTCTAAATATAATTGGTTTTAGTCATAAGTCCAGATAGAGCATGGATGTGACTAAGCGTTTGTGTGATGTAATGTGAGAATGTGATAAAAATTTAACTAACTTTATTAATTCAATAGTCAATAATTTTAGTAGTATTTCATGCTAAATAAACTACAATACTGTATTAGGTAGTATTGTGGGAAAATGTATTCTGCACACATAGATTAGTTGATCAACATTTTTTTTTTCAAGTTTCATTAATTTAAAAACCATTAAACCCCCAAAGTTACGTACTGCGCTTCAAATGTTGCTGTGCGTCCAAATCCCAAGTCCTACAATGTAGTTTCTTGGATAATCCAGATATGCACTTTATATCCTATGTTCTGAATTTCTTAGTTCTAAAATTGTGTTTATCTGAAGTGAAAGTAGTAGATATATGATAGTTTGAGTATAGTGGGTATATTTTTTTTTAAACAGGTGCAACAAAACAAACAGCAGTTGAGTGCGATGAAGCGTAAGGTGGGTGACTCGGGCGTGGAGGAGCTCAGGCCCGGCGAGCCGCCCGCCAAGATCAACTCGCGCTGGACTAACGACGAACTTCTCATGGCAGTGACGGCCGTTAGGAAATATGGTAAGGGATTCCCGCCAACTTACGTCACAATGCTTAAGGAAATTACAGACGTTTTTTCCTTAAAAATTGTGACGTAATGCAGTCGAGCCATTTCTGGTCTGTACCCATCGTGCATCGTTATCATTTTGACCGACGAACGTTTATCATTTTAATACATTTTTCCTTAACACGAAAATAAATTTTTAGTAACTGTTAACTCATCGAATGCCGTAATTAGAGACACAATAAAAAACAATTGCTTATGTCGAACTGTGTAACTTAAGACATTCAAAAGGTTAAGTAAGTTTGTTCTATGAAACGCAGGTAGGGACTTCCAAGCGATCGCCGAGACGCTGGGCACGAAAACAGAGGCACACGTACGTTCGTTCTTCATTTCGTACCGGCGACGATACAACTTGGATGCTATGGTGCGCGAACATGAGGCTGAACGTGGAAACGCCCATCATATACAAGCTGGTGCGTATGATTACTAGAGTTTTTGAATTGTTATTAAAAAATGTGTCCGACCGAATGTTCGGTTTCGGTCGAGTTTCGGCAAAAAAAACGAGTTTCGGTTTCGGTAGCAAACCTGCCGAAACTACTATTGAAACCGAAACTGCACTCGGGAGTTCTCGCGCTGTGATCGGTCATGTTCAGCTCGTTAAATGCCTTCCAAGCGAGTAAGCAACAAAGACTTTTTGCCGTGTCCACGTGCCTAATCATCACGTCATGACTGGCTTGTGTTTGCAGTTCGTTTTACCTACTCCCAAACTAAAATCCAGTGCAGTAAAATTCATGATAGTCAACGAATATAAATACCTAAAGTTAAAATGCATAAAAAAAAAAATCGGTCGTACACTAAAAAATGTCATTCAAATAAGAGGAAACCTGGAATGCGATGTCAATTAAAAGTTCAAATTGCAGGTACCACAAGCACGGAATCAGCAGAAACTGGTGACAATGTTAACAATGGAACAGACTCTCCCCAATCCATAAACAAAGACGAAAAAGTGAGTACAACTGACTTTAATTTTTCAGAAGAGAAGAATGTCTGGAAAGATTTGGGGGAAGCCTTTACCCAGCAGTGGTAAGTAATAGTAAGGGTTAGGGAAAAAATATTCTGGAAGAAATATTGTTTGTGTACATACACAACTAAAATGATCCTTCATATTTTATACAGGACAAAAGAAACATTTGAAGCCTTTTCTAAGAATGTCCTGAGGGCCGACGCGGGCGCGTGCGACGTGCTCCCGTCGCGTGTCCACACGCGGTTTCCGTGGGACTGCAACGGGACGGGGCTGTTCTGCATCTCGATCTTTATATAACTCATTCGCCTGGTTCCATATGGCAGAGCGATACTGCGCTTCCAGAATTACCCTTTCAGTATCAAAAGACATTGCGTGCGTACTAGCGTTAAGTCCGTGTGTGTCCCCACGTGAGCTTCCGTCGCACAAAGGTGGGCACCGGAGTGCGGGAGCGGGGCGCGGCTACCCGCGACCGTTACCCGCGTATCGCAGCGTTCGGCCCAAAAGTGCTGTGTGCGGTCTTGATTACTATAGAATGTTCTCCACAACTGACATTTGTTTTTATTTCTTTTGTTGAAGACGGAGGTAGACAGCGAAGGTGTAGCTATCGGCGCGTCGGCGGAGGCAGGTGGGCCCCCCACGACACCGCCCAAGCACAAGCCCGCCAAGTGATGCGCGAGAACTCCGCGTCCCCAGCCACACTAGTGCTACTTATGACCCCACCAGACATTCGGGTATCACACCCCATTCCATATGATATTACAGCGTGGCGGGACTCACTGTCGCTTATTTATCCCATTTTATCACTCTAAGGCAGCAGTAAAAGAACTCGTTTATATTAAAAAGTCGATTAGCAAAAACAAAATAGTATTTATCACATGCTGTAAAATAAAAAGCTGTTTTTAGTATTCAGTTCTATAACTCCAATTGGCTTGCACAACATGTAACGTATTTTTAATGGTGCGGATCGTTATTATCAATTAGACGTACTAATCACAATGTCTGATTGATTATAAATGTTTGAAATTTGATGGAATAGGGACAGAAATGTTTGTATACGCTTTAGGGAAGCATTGGACTTGTAAATAATTTTATAATGTATGCTAATAGATTAGTTTCCAGTTTAGGAAGCTCGTGTAAAAAATATAATCATAAGTGTGTTCCTGTCTCTGGTTTCTTGATGACTGATGTACAAGAGCTGTGCTCTATGATGAGTGGTTGTGCTTTGTCCAATATTTCTTCAGATTTCTCGAGTGTAATAGATTTATTATAGAAATAACATATTAATCACTTGCCTTATGTAATAAGTTTGTCTCATGTACTCGCATGTTTATAATATGACTTACCACAAGAGATAGATCCACGTCTAATAACAGAATAATTCTGTGGTATTGTAATAGTTTTTTATGTAAATGATTATAAGAGATAATAGTAGCTAGATATTTTCAAGTAAGACTTATTATTTTATTGATAAGGATACTATCAATCTTGAATTATGTCCAGCTTTAGTTTTATAGGTAAAAATCGAAGAATGTTGGGGTACACAAATTTCTACTATGGATACTCATATAATAGGTAAATTAAGGTGGCATTTATAGTTGCGAAAGTATAAAGTTCCATTATAAAGCCATAGATACTGCTTAGTTCAATAAAAGCAATATATCGAATAATACAAGATTTCTTATGCACACGTAGAATAGCTATGTTATAAAATTTAATTAAAGATAATTTTCCATACATTTAAATAGAGCGATATAGAGAATATTGATGATATTTTTGTACTAGTAAAGACCTCCCGATGATTAGAACAGTTTGGTGTGATTATTTGACGTTTTTTAAATGATGGTATTAACTTTAATTTTTTACTTTATTGTAGGTATTATTTAGCGTAATGGACTACCGCGTCGTTTTTAGCATAATTGACTAAATAGTTTAAAAAAATATGTACATCACAAATGAGATGAGCTATTCGCCCGGTTGCTACGATGCCGAAGATAAATCGTTACCGAAATATCAGTTTTCTTATTCAGTGTGACTAAACTTGGCTGTACATATTTATGTAGTATTATTTGCTAATATACTTCGGTGCACTCGGTAGTAAAATTATGTTTCATACAACAAGATGAGATTTGGTTCCACTTTTTCATTTGTTAAATTTAACGTCCGCCTAACATTGACGTAAGCAATAAGCAATATTTTTTTTAATTCAATAATTATTTCTAATTGCTGTTTAGCATATTTAATTAACGGAATACCTACAGAATAATCTGTAATAATTTTATTTTTTTGGGAAATGGGTTTTTAAATAACGCCTGTAAATATAAGTTCCTCGATATAAATATAATTTGTAACTAATTTGTGGTCAGACAAAAACTGGTTTTACTATAGATTTAGTTTCAAATCTTTAGCATATTTACGAACGGCGTAAAACCTTAATCACTCCAAAGAGATCCACAAAATGAAGTCATCTTATTTATTGATGCTAATTAGGGCTAATAGGGAGATTGTTACTGAATTTAAATTATTTTTGTTAGGATTATTGTTTTCTGTATATTAAGAACTTAAATCAATTGACATTGTGTTTATTAATTAAGTAATGCTCAAAGTTTATTGTTTTGTCCCATCACTTGACAGTGGTCTCCACAAATTATTTAGTAGCTATTACCGAAGTTAAGGGAGTTTTCATTTTAAGAATAATAAATAACTATAAGTATGTATGAATGTGTGCTTTTTATTTTCATGAATCCATTGCATCTACCAAATTATAATTACGTTGTTTCCAACTCACAAAGTTTTACAACATACTTGCACAACCTTGTCTTGGATAAACTGCACTTAAATCCAGCCTATTAGGATCAACACAGACGAAGTTGCTAAATATTCCGGCATTTTTAATTGAAAATGAACTAAATCTCTTAAAAAAATAGAGTTCAAAATAGCGTGTCAGAGATAACCTGTAGCCTGGCGCTATACGGCGTTTATTTTGACTATTGTACAAAATCACAGAGATTAGTCACGCTAGAAGAATAGAACTTCCGCTAATAATCATCCATAAAGCGTCGTGTCGAAGCACCGTTAACACCTTTCAAGACAAGGTGGCTTGGTTCATAATCCTACGACAGTCTCGGGCAGCCCTAGTTAGATGCCTTGGTCTTTGAGCTGCGGATTTGCTTTGAGGATCTTATTCCTAAATAAGATCTTAAAAAATAAATTCCAATGAAAAACATTTTTTTCATAACAAACTTTTATCATCATCCCAAAGAGCTCAAACATGGTTTTTTTTTAAAGGTGGGAAATAATCTAATGACTTCTCTAGCTCTAGGGCAGAACGTGAGTGCGTGTCAGACTTACACTAAAACCACACCTATTCTCCTTTAGTTGCCCTTTGCGTTCTTGGACCATGGGGGTATCATTTTCGTACTTTTCAGCAGGAAGAGCTCAAACATGGTCTTCTTGTTGCGCTCAGTAGTTCCTATGGCCACTATCAGATTACATCATCAGACCAGCGCAGCAGCATCAGCAGGAGTATTAAGGCACTGTCATTCAAGTTACATAGGTATAACAAATGGGATTAAATATAATGACCACCATAAAACGCTTTGGTACCCTTAGTTCTTTTGTCAAAAATATATTACTTGACACCAAAAAAATAAAATCCTAAAGTTACAATAGTATTTTAGTTACGACTGTACTTTAAATTGTATTCGAACACCAAATGTAGTAAATGATAACCAAATCTTAGCGAGCAAATTAATGCGCTCTTTTTAGCCCCGTAGAGCAGGATGATACTTTGTCTAATCAACAATCTATCTTAGTGGAATTTTAGGGCACCCCGGGTCGGATAGATTTAGGTTAGAAGAAGGTGGCGGCGTCGTAGTGAGCGAGCGAAGCGAGCAAACACAGACCCCGTCACCTTCTTCGAGGTTATTTTTTTTTAAACCACCCAGAAGTAGGAGCCCCGCTTAGCGGGGCTCCGTCGAGCTGTCTTGGCAGGTAGTTAACCTAACCTCAAAATTTTAACTACTGATATCTCCGTAACCATGGGGTTCTGCCGATGCTTTATTTGGATTCATTTTGCTTAAATAGGATAGCGAGATGTTAAAACTTTGGTTATAATTTTACATTAAAATGTAGGTTTAATTTTGGTGATCATTTACTATTTTTGTCTTTTATATGTTACTATATCTGGTGGTAAGTTAAACATAAGCCATAACAAATATCAGTTCAATCGTGAGGTAACTTTTAAAATTGTAGAATGTGTGTGTGAAAGATTGAAGAGGAAGATAGTGTGAAGAAATGAGTGAAAGTCCAAAGTACACGAGAAGAAGAAGAAAGTTTATTTTTCACAGTCACAGATTATAGTTTACGTACACACAAGAGTTCCACTAAGAAGAGTCAGAAGGAGTGGTAGAAAGATAGAAAGATGAAAGTAAGCGGACATACAATATAAAATTATGCGTGGCGAGATATCGCGGAACGGACATACGTTAGACGGTAGGCTCGACAAAACGTACTGCCCGGTCATGCATACCCGCGGATCGATGCGCGAGCGCAAGCGTAACGCTATGATAGCGCTGTCTCGCTTGCGCGCGCGGCTCGTGTGATGCAACAGACTCGCCGGCCGCTGTACGATAGATGTATCATATAACTACGGCCGGACAACTATTAACAAATTATCTACTAACACAAAATTGTCTCGGTCAGTTTGTTTGTTGAATGTTAGGACAATGGTTGTTTATTTTATTCCTGATTCTATATAATACTAGTTGTTAGTGTCTGTACATATGTAAATAAATTATTTTATTTTAATTTTATAAAATTAATTAATTAAATATAATTTTAATAATATGTAGGTCACTACATCACCCCCTTCCAAAGACCGTCAAGGGCGATAATAGTCGGGAAATCTAACGCGACGTCCCGACCGCGTCGTTCTCATGACGTCATCGTGGGCTGTTGGTAAGTTTTGGTTATCCGCGTTGGGTGTGTAGTGATGAGTGTTTATGTTGAGTGGTGACTGTGGTGTGTTAAGATGCATGTTAGTGGTATGTGGTGAATATGATGTGTTGTCAGGGTCACGCAGTATGAAGGCCGGCTTAATGCGGTCTATCGATACGGTAACCTGTTTACCGTTAACTGACAACCTAAATACCTTGTCACCCCTCTCAATGACCTTATGAGGGCCTGAGTATGCTGGTTTCAGACCTCCACCAGTAGTGCAGTCCCTTACGAAGACATGAGTTGATGTGGGTAATTCCTTATAAATAAAGGTTTTTGTATTGGTGTTGTGCCTGGCTGCTGGTGTCGGTTGCAGATTCTGGATTATATTCCGAAGCCTTGACAGGTAGTCTGTCATGTCGATGGTCTCATCAGCCTGAGGATCAAAAAATTCACCAGGAAGGCGCATTGGCTGGCCATAAACCAATTCGGCAGCTGAGGCCTGAGCGTCTTCTTTGTAGGCGCTGCGAACGCCTAGTAGGACTAGTGGAAGAGATTCCACCCAACTGTCATTGGCGTGACAGGTGATCGCCGCTTTAAGTTGACGATGAAACCTCTCCACAAGTCCGTTGCAGGCTGGGTGGTACGCAGTTGTTCTGCGATGTTGGAACCCAACAATGGCCGACAGGCACTTGAAGAGTGCTGATTCGAACTGCCTACCTCTATCGGTAACGATATCCGATGGGCAGCCGAATCGAGCAATCCAGCCACTCAGTAAGGCCTTTGCCACTGTTTCTGCAGTTATGTCTGCCAGCGGTATTGCCTCCGGCCATCGTGTAAATCGATCGACGGCTGTGAGACAATAGCGGAAACCTTGACACAATGGCAAAGGTCCAATGAGATCGATGTGTATGAACGCAAACCTTGATTTTGGTAATTTGAAAGCACCTAGTGGTGCAGAGACATGCCGTGTGGTCTTCGAGCGCTGGCAAGCCAGACAAGAACGAACCCACTCTCGACAATCTTTCCTGATACCAGGCCACACATATCGGTCAGCAACCAATCTTGCTGACGCTTTGGTGCCTGGGTGACTCAAGGAGTGCAGGCTAAGGAAAATTGTCCTGCGCAACTCCTTGGGTACAAAAGGTCTCGGCGTAGAGGTGCTGACGTCACAGTATAGCTGCGTCTGTGAACCTGGTACGCTGATTTGCTTCAGACGTAAGGCACTGTCCCCAGTAAGGAGTTGCTTCAGCTCCTGGTCCTCCAGTTGCGCTGCAGCAATCCGTTCAGCGGGCACAGGCTGAGTTATCTCCTCAACGCGCGAGAGGGTGTCCGCCACGACATTATTTTTCCCTGATATATGCCGGATGTCCGTTGTGAACTGGGCTATGAGATCAAGGTGACGGGAACGTCGTGGGGAACAATTCTCTTTACGAGTGTGGAAGGCAAATGTGAGAGGCTTGTGGTCTGTGTAAATCACAAAGTCGCGAGCCTCCAACATGTGTCGAAAGTACTTCACACTCTCGTAAATGGCGAGCAGCTCGCGGTCGTAAGGCGAATACTTAACCTGTGCCGAGCTGAGCTTTCGCGAGAAGAAAGCAAGGGGCTCCCAAGCTTCCACTTTGAACTGCTGCAAGACAGCGCCAATGGCTTTGTCTGACGCATCCGTGACCAATGCCAACTTAGCGTTGCAGTCAGGATGTGCCAAAAGTGCTGCTTGGCAAAGGCTGTTCTTGCAGTTCTGGAATGCCTCGAGCTCCTTAGGTGTGAAGTTGACGGGGTGTGAACCTTTAACTGATCCAGTCAGCAGAGCGTTCAGGGGTGCCTGGGAACTAGCTGCGCCTGGAACGAACCTTCTGTAAAAGTTCAGCATCCCAAGGAATCTACGCAGCTCTCTCACGGTCTTAGGCACTGGGAAGTTCTGCACGGCCTCTACCTTGGAAGGCAATGGTGTTGTACCTTTTGCCGAGATGTGGTAGCCTAAGAAGTCTACTTCGGACACTCCAAAGACGCACTTTGCGCTATTGATAACCATGCCGTAGTCTTGAAGCCTGGAAAACAACTGACGTAGGTGGTGCTCATGGGTCTTCTGGTCTTTCGAGTAGACCAAAAAATCGTCCAGATAGGCGTACGTAAAATCCAGACCCCTGAGCATTTCGTCCACGAAGCGCTGGAACGTCTGTCCGGCATTTCGAAGACCGAACGTCATGTATGGGAATTCGAAAAGACCGAACGGCGTTGTGATCGCGGTCTTCGGGACGTCGTCTGGATGTACTGGGATCTGATTGTATGCCTTAACTAAATCGATTTTTGAGAATACAGTACAGCCAGATAGGCTATGAGCAAAGTCCTGAATGTGCCGGATTGGGTACTGGTCAGGGATGGTACGTGCATTCAACATCCTGTAGTCGCCGCAGGGGCGCCAGCCATCATCTTTTTTAGGTGCCAGGTGTAGAGGTGACGACCATGGTGAGTCTGATAGACGGCAGGTACCACACTGCAACATTGCCTCGAATTCCCCCTTGGCAATTTTTAATTTATCTGGGGCCAATCTGCGAGGTGAACTTGATACTGGTGGCCCTGGTGTAGTACGGATGTGGTGTACTGTATGGTGTTTTGGAGTGCGGTGTGTCCCTTGTGGGCGAGTGATGTCGGGGAATTCCCGCAGTATATGTGTGTATGCGGAATCACCAAGACTTACCCTCACCGAAGAGACGCCATCAGAACGACGGACAGGCAACGCCGGGGCGGAGAGCGTAGTATGGTTGTCGATTAAGCGTTGGTTCCTGCAATCAACAACCAAATTATAATATGATAAAAAATCCACGCCTATTATCGCCCTTGTTACGTCGGCGACAATAAATCGCCAAGCGAAGTCACGGCGCAGCCCTAGATTTAATGATACATTAATAAAACCGTAGGTAGTTATTGATGTACCATTTGCCGCACAAAGTTGGTAGGTGGTTTTTACTAGTCGCTTCGCTATTGCCGATCGGGGGTAGACACAGAGGTCGCTACCGGTGTCGACCAAAAACTGCATCTTCGACCTTTGGTCGGTGACGAATAAGCGACCAGCGCTCGGACAATCATCGGTCGCCATTATTGATTGCCCCGTGCGTTTCCCGACAAAGGGTAATCGCACGGCTTCACGCACTTTTTAGCCCGGTCGCCGAAGTTCTGGTGGTACCAGCACTGAGGGAACCTGTTGTAGCTGGACTGGGACCTTCTTGAACTGGATCGATGGCGCGTACGACTACGGGACCGTCCTCTAGGGCGGGACAATCGCTCCACTTTGTTCGCCAGCTTCTCCATCTGCTTGGTCAGGGCGGCGATCTCGGAATGTACGCCACCGCTGCCCTGGGTGCTCGACGATGCTGCTGGGGTCGTGATGGCAGATGTTGTTGCCATCTGTGTCCCGACGACATCGTGAATTCGATCTGCCAGCTCTGCCAGCTCTGCCAAATCCTGCTTTGACTGCGAAGCTATAATTGCTTGAGTGCTTGCGGGTAGGCGGCTTGTCCAGATAGTCCGCAGGAACTCCTCGGGTACGCCTGGTCCAGCAAGGTTGAGGAGGTGCCGATAAAATTGGGAAGGTTTTCGGTCACCTAGCTCCTCATGCATGAGGAGCTGTTTCACCTTCTTCTCCCGCGAAGCCGACAATCTCTTTATAAGCTCCGCCTTCAGCTTCTCGTATTTTCCGCTCTCTGGTGGGTAGCTGATTATATCTTCGACCTCGACCGCATATTGAGGGTCCAAGTTGCCGGTCACGTAGTAGAACTTGGTCTCATCCGTTTTAATGTTCGACAGCATGAACTGTGCCTCCATCTGGGCGAACCACAGCGCCGGTTTTTCGGGGTAGAACGGTGGGACTCGTACACCCACACGCAATGTTTCCGCTGCCGCATCACCGACATCCCGCGAACTGGTTGCTTTGTTCTGGGCCATTTTCGTGTTCTTCTCGGGGTCACCAATGTAGAATGTGTGTGTGAAAGATTGAAGAGGAAGATAGTGTGAAGAAATGAGTGAAAGTCCAAAGTACACGAGAAGAAGAAGAAAGTTTATTTTTCACAGTCACAGATTATAGTTTACGTACACACAAGAGTTCCACTAAGAAGAGTCAGAAGGAGTGGTAGAAAGATAGAAAGATGAAAGTAAGCGGACATACAATATAAAATTATGCGTGGCGAGATATCGCGGAACGGACATACGTTAGACGGTAGGCTCGACAAAACGTACTGCCCGGTCATGCATACCCGCGGATCGATGCGCGAGCGCAAGCGTAACGCTATGATAGCGCTGTCTCGCTTGCGCGCGCGGCTCGTGTGATGCAACAGACTCGCCGGCCGCTGTACGATAGATGTATCATATAACTACGGCCGGACAACTATTAACAAATTATCTACTAACACAAAATTGTCTCGGTCAGTTTGTTTGTTGAATGTTAGGACAATGGTTGTTTATTTTATTCCTGATTCTATATAATACTAGTTGTTAGTGTCTGTACATATGTAAATAAATTATTTTATTTTAATTTTATAAAATTAATTAATTAAATATAATTTTAATAATATGTAGGTCACTACAAAATCTATTTGGAACATTTGTCCTAAACAGACATGCGTACAACGGTAACAAACTTTTTTTTTTTTTTTTTTTTTTACTAGCCCATACTGTCCCACTGCTGGGCAAAGGCCTCCCTCCACTCCTTCCAATGTTCCCGGTTTTGAGCCACCTCTTTCCAATTCCCAAGGAAGACATCCAAGTCGTCCCGCCATCTCCTTCTTGGTCTGCCGCGGCCCCGTCGTGCAATTTCAGGGCACCAATTTTGCGTTTTACTGGCCCACCGCTCGGTAGGCATGCGGCAGACATGTCCAGCCCAGTCCCACTTAAGTTGGGCAGCCTTCTGAACTACGTCAACGATTTGCGTTTTGGAGCGCAGTGTAGTGTTTCGAACGCGATCCGTTATTTTAACACCTAGTATGCTGCGCTCCATAGCACGTTGGCAAACCTTAAGTTTGGACCTTTGGAGGTTAGTCAAAGACCAAGTCTGTGCACCATAGGTCAGAATGGGGAGAATACACATATCCATTAGCTTTCGCTTGAGTGACATCGGCAAGGTGCCTTTGAATAGTTCTTTCATGGACCAGTAACTCTTCCAGGCATTTTCTGTTCGGCGTGTTATTTCCTTGTCTTGCCTTGCCTGGAAAGAAATCACTTGGCCCAAGTACAGATATTCCTGGACATATTGTATATTCTCCCCACCTATATATATGTTGCTTTTAGGACCATTGGTCATGATCTTAGTCTTCGACATGTTCATCTTGAGTCCAACCTTAAGGCTTGCGTCGCTAAGGTCTTGTAGCATTTGCTCAAGTCCAGCGGCTGAGGGAGAAAAGAGGACAATGTCATCCGCGAAGCGTAGATTGGTCAATCTCGCTTCGCCAATGGCAATACCGCTCTCTTCCCATTTGTCTGCCAACGTCTTGAAGACTTCTTCAAGAGTGCTTGTGAACAATTTTGGAGATAGCGGGTCACCCTGTTTGACTCCCTTGAGAACTTCGAATTTAGGACCTAACGTTTCAAGTTTTATGGCAGCTGTACTTTGTGTGTAAATATTTTGCAGCAGTTGAATATAGGTCAGTTCTATTCCCTGGTTCGTCAGTGCATCAAATATTGCAGAATGTGTGATGCTATCAAAGGCCTTGGAGTAGTCCACAAATGCAAGATACAGTGGGGCCTTATATTCGTGGTATTTTTGATCTTTCATGGACCAGTAGCTCCTCCAGGCGTTTTCAGTCCGTCTTGCGATCTCTTTGTCTTGCCTCGCCTGGAAAGAGACTACTTGACCCAAGTAAAGGTATTCCTGGACATGTTGTATAGTCTCCCCGTGTACTTGTATCACTTTTGGTGCTTTGTTGGTCATGACTTTAGTCTTCGACATATTCATCTTCAGTCCAACCTCTAGGCTTGCGTCACTTAGCTCTTGTACCTAGCATGCGTTCTAGTTCAGTGGCTGAAGAAGCAAAGAGAACAATGTCATCAGCAAAACGGAGATTTGTTAACCTCGTCTCGCCAACGAAAGTTGGTGCCCTGAAACAGCGCGTCGGGGTCGCGGTAGACCACGAAGGAGATGGCGCGACGAACTTGATAGATTCCACCAGAACTGGCAAGAAGAAGCCCAGGCGCGCGAAAAATGGAAGGAGTGGAGGGAGGCCTTTGCCCAGGAGTGGGACAGAACAGGCTAACAAAACAAAACAAATAATGTGTTCCACCTTCTGTACTAAGCTTCAATTGAGTTAATTGTCATGGATTGACCATAGATTTGGGGCAAGCAATGGTTCAATATTAAAATACGCGTGGCGTGGGTTTAATTTAGCTCTACAACTCAAGTTACCATATAAAATGTATGGAGATCGACGCGCCTAGATCGGCTTACGTGGCCCACGTGGGCTCAATGTTGTTCTACCAAAGATTTTATATATTTATTATTTCTCTTCTTCAAATGTCAACTGTCAGAAGTTGAAATTTCGTGAAACCTTGAGTTTTAGCAAGTTTTAGCAAATAAAATACAATTTTTCAAATGGAACATGAAAAGAGGGTTAAAATATGGCCATGTTCTTTGGGCCCTGTGCGAATGGCTAATGTAGCAGATGCTCCACATGTGCTGGAGTTATTGTGCGATTCTATATCTAAGACTTTTAGGGTCACCTGCACCTACGATATTACTCAGCTCATGTAAGTTTACCGTTACTTTTATCTGACTGCGGCGAGGGTTATGAGTTTGGCAATCTACAGATATTCGTATGTAAATGGATCTCTTTGTTCTTAGCTCCTAAAATATTTACAAAAATTGGACTTAAAATTAGACTTGCAACGAATATTCGGTTACTATATCGGGATTCGGCCTATCGGCTGCTTTTATTATATTCGGCCGAATACCGAATATCTATTATTAAAAAAACAGGATATTAAAAAAAACAATTTAAAATACAAAAAATAGTAGCCTACCGGCGGCATCGGGAACAGGGTCCAAGCTACCGGTGGTCAGAGCTCCTGAGAGAGGAACCTCCGGACAATACGCGCTGTGCCAAGGAGTACTGCCTTCTGGATCAAGCCCTTGATCCAACTGCCTAACGAGAGCCTCCGCAGATGTTGGTCGAGGCTCTTGGCTATTAAGCCATTGGCCGTCACGACTATCGGCACAATGATTGCTCTATCCACTCCCCACATGTCGACAACCTCGCGAGCCAAGTCAAGTTATTTAGTTTGTTTATCTTTCTCAGCTTTCACGAGGTTCTCGTGATGAGGGACTGCTATATCAACAATCATTGTACGACGCTCTAGTCGATCTATCACCACTATGTTAGGCTTATTGGCAACAATAGTCCGGTCAGTGATGATAGATCGATTCCAAAACAATGTGACGCTGCCATTCTGTCATTATTATTGATGATTTGCCTCAAGTGGACCTAACGATAGAAGACAGTAAGGAAGAGAATGAGAGAAGAGGAAGAACATTAGTCCAGCAGACATTCCACCGGTATATGTTTACTAAACCGCGTTCAAACTCAGTAGGGACAGTCGTAAAAACACAGCTTGACTTACCACGCTTCCCACAGCAAAAAACAGTAACAAAAGAAATTGATACAACTTGGCAACGGGACGCAGTACCAGCCAGCAAGAGAAAAAGATTAGAAAATAGCCCCACTAGCCAACAAATAGAAAATCTAACAAAAAAGGCACTGAATGAAAATAACGTCACCCATGCAGTGCACACACAAAACCAGTTCGAAATACTGAATGATGAACTTGTCAATGTGGACGAAACCCGAGGCCACCCAAACCAGAACCTATTTTTGTAACAGGGAGTCAATGACATTCAGAAACTGAAAGAGTTATTGAATAATATTACAAATAGTAGTGACTATACTCTGTCAACATTAAGATCCGGTCATATAGTTAAAATAATGCCATCAGACATTGATGTTTATAAAACCATCAGAAAATATTTTGTGTCTGAAAATGTCACTCAGTACACATACCAACTTAAAAGTGAGCGAGCTTTCAGAGTAGTACTACGTGGTCTACACTCATCGGAGGACATCTCATTAATAAAAAGAGAAATCGACCAAATTGGACACGAGGTTCGCCAAGTCGTTAAAGTTCTACACAGAGCGACCAAAGAACCCCTTCCCTTATTTTATGTGGATTTAGAGCCAAAATCAAATAACAAAGAGATTTATAAACTTAAACATCTAAATTGCATGAAAGTCACTTTGAGCCACCCTACAAGAAAAAAGAAATTGTTCAGTAAGAGATGCCAAAGATTCGGCCACTCCAAAAATCAATGCTTTAGACCATTTCGGTGCGTCATATGCGGAGAAGAATATTCAACTAGTTCTTGTGTCAAAACCCCTGATTCCGAAGCCACATGCGCGAACTGCTATGAGAAGCACCCTGCGAGCTATAGGGGCTGCTCAAAATACAAACAGTATAGAGAACAGATACTCAAACTTGACTCAAAACCAAGGAATTACACAGACACTTTCACAGACAGACAATTAAACAAAATCGACGAGGGGAAACAAACCCCAAAAAAGTCAAACAAAACTCATCAGGACAAATGGATTCCAGACTATTCTAGACTCAGACAGCCTAGGGATTTTTCAGTCCCATCAGACCAACCTCGTTTAGAGGTGTACAAACAATTTACCAAACCTATACCCAGCAACCGCATAATAAACCCAGGAAAATTTTATGCCGAGACTGTCAAAACCAACTGTACCGAAGGAGACGTAGCACCCGACATCATCTTACCATGCGGCACTGTAAACCTGGAAGTAATCATGGACAAAATGTTTAACAGATTCGAATTAATTCACTGATAAACATTGTTTTTGTCACACAAACTTTGTGATATACCCTCATTAACAATATATAATAATTTTGTTTCAATCACGTCTAGTTTTTTTTGTGACAGCTACATATTCATTTCTGACCTCATATACATGTCTTTTTTTTAATAACTTCATTTAGACGACTGTCTAACTAATGCATTCAATTAACTTACATCTTATATATATGTTTGTTACATCGTAAACATGCTACGAAAGTGTTCTAACAACCCCGACAGTTTTTGTTATGTGTGTGGAGAATTAACTTTTACATCTCAGCGTCGAAATTTCACATCATTAATTGAACAGTACTATTTAGACTATTTTGGATTTCCTGTAAGGAATCAAGATAAATCCTGGGTTCCACATAAATGTTGTGTAACGTGTGTGAGACTTCTATCAGGTTGGGCTAAACAAGAACCCAGACATATGCCATTTGCTATACCAATGATTTGGACCGAACCAAAGGAACATATAAGTGATATTTTTGTTTGACTTAAACAAAAGGCTTTACAACCAAGTCCAAACACACTATCTAGTATCCAAACTTGTCTTCGGCCAACAGTGGGTCTGTTGCTGTTCTACATAGTGCCGAACTACCTGTGCCAAAGCCTCCAAATCGATCAAAAAGTCAGGATTCTAAAAAATTACAAAGACTTAATAAATGAACTTCTAATGTCATATAAAGCTTTGGGATGTAATATGTCTCTCATCTGGATTTCTTTCCGGCAAATTTGGGTGCTGTGAGTGACGAACAAGGCGAGAGGTTCCATCCGGACATTTTCTTAATGGAGAAGCGCTATCAAGGGAAATGGAGTCCAGGAATGCTAGCAGATTATTGTTGGAGACTTAAAAAAGACCTTCCAGAAGCCAAATATTCACGAAAATCATAAGTATTTATTCTATATTAAGCAATAATTTCTCTAAATGTAGCTGATGTTTGTACTTTTTACGAAAATATATGTTTTGATGTCACAAGGAAACCTGACGTGTCAATTTTTTTTTATTCACATATTATTGTTTGGTGGCCCTAGTACATTCAAAATTTGATATAAGTTTTCATGTGACAAAAAAAAAGTTAAACTTTTGTTAACCAATGTTATGACAAACACTGTTTGACTGGCCTGGTGGTCTATTGGTTAGTGTCCCTGATTGCTATGCCGGAGGTCGTGGGTTCGATTCCCACCCAGGACAAATGTTTGTCTGATGAGCATAATCATTTGTTAGCTTTGCTTAGCTTGGGACTAGACGGCGTTGGACATGATGGACAGAATTATGGACAGAATGATTCAGCTGATCAGCAGGCTTTATTCAAAATGATTTATGACTTGCGCATTATGACATGGAACGCCAATGGACTTACCGAACGTAAACAAGAATTAGAGACATTCCTAATAAATGAAAACGTTGACATTGCCCTTATTTCAGAAACAAGACTAACAGAAAAAAGCCATATTGCCATTAAAAACTACACTCGAGAGCAAAAAAATCGCACATCATAACTCTTTTTGTTAAGGCAGTTTTTGTCATGAATTTGAATAGTTATTGAAAACATGTCGTACACTATTTGAAAGCCTATTTAATTACCTTTCTTATGTTATGAAATACAGTGCAAAAAAATATCCTTGAAAGGGTTTAGAGCACAAAATCCAAAAAGTGGGAAAAATTACCAAATTACACTTAAGAAAGAATGAGAGTCAAACTTAAAATTCTTCGTCATCCTGTTTGTCAATAAAGTGTATTCCCTCCCTTAGCCTTATTTATAGCTGTTACTCGATTTTTCATCAGCCGTAATAATTTTACCATGAAATCTTAGGGTACCTATAACGTCCCACTTCTCGTCAATGACAAATTGAAGCTCTTGGAGGCGTGGAGAGTCAGGCTTTTTGCACTAAGTCTTCTTTCAATGTCATTCCAGATATGCTCAATTGGATTAAAATCAGAACTACTAGCTGGCCTCTCTATCGCAATGATTCCAACGTCTTACATGTAGTCGCAAACTGTTCTAGCGACATGTGATCCGGTGTTGTTCTGCATTAAGGAAAAAAAAACCTACCTTATGAGTGATGTGTAGTCAGGCCTGCTTCACGTAGTCTTTTCCTAATCGTCCACTGACTTATACTGACATTGCAAACTTCTTGAAGCTTTTGTGTCAGTTCAATCGTGTTTAGTAGCCGATTTCTCAAAGTACTTGTTACAGAAAAGCGATAATCACGCCCTGATCCTATGCGTCACCGGCCATATCCTGGTCGCCAAATATACCCACAAATCTCTTAAAACCTCTGGTATATCAGACGAACAGGAAAACAGCTAAAATTAAGCTGTCGAGCGACTTCATTTTGATTATGGCCTGTTTTTGGGCAAGGCAATAACTTGAACGGCTTCTGCGGGCATGGTATCCATATTTTTCCCGTAAATCCATCTGTTTCTAATAAAGACGTTATCACTTTAACGGAAATTGATTAAAACTCCAAAACAGCACCCTTTTTGTAGCTCCAGGTAAAGGTGCAAATAGTGAAATGCAAATGGGTGAATTTAAGGAATTGAGTTTACCGCTGTTTATTGTGAGTATCGTGAAGGTCAATGATCTTAATTTTGTGCTTTTATAAAGCTAATTTTGCATGCTTCCAATTTGCTTGATAATTTGTACCCACTCAATGTCTTCAGATTTAAGAAAAAAACAGCATTAAACGAAATTACAAGTCATGTGCGATTTTTTTGCTCTCAAGTGTATAATGTTTATACCACAAACCATCCATCAGGGATAGCTCACGCAGGAGCGGCTATCATAATAAAGACTAAAATAAAACACTATCCACTCGAACCATTCTGCACTGAGATGATTCAGGCGTCACAAATCAGAATAATAGATGTTGCCTCGGAAACCACAATATCGGCAATCTACTGTCCACCTAAATATTTCAAAGATTACCTAAGGTCATTGGGAAACCGCTTCATTAGCGGAGGCGACTGGAATGCTAAGCATGTGCATTGGGGCTCTAGACTTATAAACCCAAAAGGAAGACAACTGTACAGCGCAGTGGGGGCGCTTAATCTGAAATGCATCTCTACCATGCCCACACACAATCTCGATTTAGTGTGCAAGGGTTCCAAAATAGTACATTTTGATACAAAGCACGTGTATAAAATGACTATTTCAATACACTTACTCGAAAACTGGCTCTTATCGCACTACGAATAGGTTCAACATGACATATTTATCACCCACGTATTTTTTTTTTAATTTATCTTAACAAGGGCTTTTTTCATTCCTATTTCGTCACGGTTAACCGTGATTATTATTATTTTTTAAAGCAAAGAGGTCGATATTTTTAAGGTTTTAATAATAAACTGAAGTGGGACTGGGCAGGACTCGTCTGCCGCATGCCCGACAAACTGTGGGCCAAAGTAGCACAACGTTGGTGCCCTGAAACAGCGCGTCTGGGTCACGGTAGACCACGAAGGAGAGTGCGCGACGAACTTGATATATTCCACCAGAACTGGCAAGAAGAAGCCCGGGCGTCGAAAAATGGAAGGAGTGGAGGGAGGCCTTTGCCCAGGAGTGGGACAGAACAGGCTAACAAAAAAAAAAATTTAATGAAAATTAAAATTGTGTTTATGAACAGAATATCATGAATAAATAACATTATTTACATTTTTTTATTTGCTAATATCGACAAATTAACAATTATCTGTATTCTAAATTCAAAAATATTTGAATTTCTATTATTCTTCTTCAATCTGCAAAGATAAAGCGCCGGAAAAAGTCTATTAACTGTTATTTTTTATTTGTGTTATATTTTGTGAAAAAAAATGTGGAATTTAAGATTAGAAGAGATTTTTTTTAAAATACTACCGCCGCCCGCAAAATAAAAAAAAATAAAGAAAATAAAGGTATTGTGATTAAGTCGTCGCGCCCAGCCTGACGCGATAAATGTAATATAGTCTGTCTAAAAAGTCAAATGACTTGGGAATTTTGTATAATATTTAATCATTTAAAAAATACTTATATTCGATACATTTCATCTATTAGTAAACAATGATCAAGATCTCATAATTAACCTTGATTATTGAACCAGTGTTGACTACATCAGATTTCATTTTGCTCTAATAATTACCCAAGTCGTTTCGACTTTTAAGACAGACTCTAACATTGTGACGGGCGAGCCCGCTCATTTTTCTGCACTAGTGTGGAAAACAGGCTATTGCATACGTAAAAGCGGTAGGATAAGAGTGGGTTTTTGAGTAAGTAAATCTTTACTTTTTAATTCATGAGGTAGCTATACACAGGGACTTAAAAACACCTTCATAAAGGTTACAGAATTATAAGTGTTACATGTTGAATTGGTAACAGAATCATATATGTAACACTTATAACGTGTTTTCAATGTGTTAACCCAAAACACTTAAAAAAGTGTAACCGTAACATATCTGTAACAGATATAAAAGTGTTAACAGTGTTAATAAATGTAACAGGTAAACGCAGAGTTGCCAAAACAATGTACTTATTTATGAGTCCTGTGCAATTACTTATACCTAAAGCTATATTAAAACTGATTATTTCAGTTACACATATTAACACTTATCAACACATATAACAGGTTACAGTTTGATTCGGTAAAACTTATTAAAACATATAAAAGTTTACAGTTTGATTCAGTAGTATCTGTTACATTTAAAAGTGTTTTTCTGTTAAAACTGTTTTAAAAAACAGTGTTAAAACACATTATTACGGTTACAGTTTGAGCCCCTGGCTATACATTACGAAGGGCCAAAGTTCACGTATTTGTGTAGGTTTATTTTATTGGAAGTTTTTTTTTTGTTAGCCTGTTCTCTCCCACTCCTGGGCAAAGGCCTCCCTCCACTCCTTCCAAATTTCGCGCGCCCGGGCTTCTTGCCAGTTCTGGTGGAATCTATCTAGTTCTATTAGCAGTTTAGTTTTACATAAATTTATATTTGGTTTCAATAGAAACAGATAATAACCACAAGATAGGTATCTGATTTTCTGAACGTCATAATTATGTAAGAGCCGTTGTATGGGAAGTATCACGTTTGGTTTATTTGTTTTTCCAGTGAGAATAGTGTATTATGTATATGCCAGCTGGACGCTCGCAAAGACATTGTTGGATTTCTGGCGGCTAGGGATTATCCGAAACTGCCGTCAGTGCACCCATGTGCTTGGGAAGAGTATATCTGGACCAAGTATAAGTATGTATTTCATTTATCTACTTACTGAGAATCTATTACAGTTGACATAACGGAACTTGAGCGGTTGCGCAGAAGTCAAATATTCGGTCTCTTTAGTGGTGCGAAGTGAGACGCGGGGGCGGGGAGTGTCAGTGATTGGCTCGCCGCGCCATCGCGTCATAGACGTCACTCCCCATATTTTCCCTGCGTTGCTGCATGTATCTAACAACGAAGACGATTGGCTCGCCAATGTATGAAATGCGCAAAGCGATCCTTACTCTGACGCCGAGCGCTCAAGATCCGTTATGCCTACTGTATCTAGCTAAACTTGTCCCTCTTAGAACGTAGGTACTTTCCGCATGATCGGACATAAAATCTACTTATTCCACGCGCGCCTAGAGGAAATGTCAGCAAACCGTAGGGGCCCAGCAAGGCTTCTGCTTCTGAAAGGAAGACTCGGTCCTGGTATGAAAGGCAACGAAGGAACAGGAGTGAGTTTTTAGTCAGTAAAAGTCTGACACTCCTTCCTGCTCCGCCCAAGCGCGGGAGATGTCATTGGATGATTTTCCCAACTACAAAAAAAACTCTGATTCACCCATTGATTTGTCGTCGCCCATGGATATAAGTAATTCCAATCACAACAACTGATGAAACAGTTTCTAATCAAAGAGCGTCGTTTGACATCTATCTATAGCAGTTGGTTTATTCTAAAATTTTTCAGGGAAAACGATATGAATGCCCGGAACACCCTGTTTATACACTTGTTGTGCTGGAACCCAAACTTCGGCCGCGAGCTAGTCGACAACATGCTCAAAACCATCTTCATGCATGATGCCTATATCTACCATATTGCTATGATTAAAACTGTGGTCCAAATACAAAGTAAGTATCGTTACCATTTGTAATTATGAGTTCAGCAGGCCTAGTCAAGTTACGACCGTTTCGTTTCGATTCTCTTTCATCGATGGCTCGAGTTGACCACGCCTCCGATTCCTTTGTTCTGATCATGTGACGATTGTAACTTGGCTAGGGGGGGTGACCTACTGTTTACAAGTATAGTCTGTCTAAAAAGTCAAACGACTTGACAATTTTGTAGAATATTTAATCATTTAAAAATACTTATATTCGATACTTTTTTGTTAAACAATGATCAAGATCTCTTAATCAAAATACTTTTTTAGTAAACAATGATCAAGATCTCTTAATCAACCTTAATCAACCAGTGTTGACTACATCAGATTTCATTTTACTACCTTAATAATTAGCCAAGTCGTTTGACTTTTTAGATAGACTAGTAGAATAAAAATGACTAAAAGGTTCACCAGGCATTTTTTAACTTAACCACAGGTTCCCCATGAACTTAAATTGGTTTTATTGGGTGCTCCTTTACGTGCAGGTATTGTAATCGACAGTAAAACTGTGGAGTGGGGGTCTATATAGGTGTATGACGTATAATAAAACAACAAAACAATCCATATCTATTAATATTAATAAATGTGAAAGTAACTCTGTCTATCTGTCTGTTACGCTTTCATGGTTAAACTACTGAATATTTCACGATTTTATAGTTTAAATTAAAAAAAAAGCAAGGATTTTGAAAACAAAATGAGGAAAAAGCTGACTAAAAATTCCACCACCGTGGAGTCCAGAATCATGTAGGTACTTACAGGATACATGGCGTTCGTTTGTGTGTCGATGTCCGTGACACGGTGTCAACCAGTCCGCTGATATCGTATCATTCGAGATTGTTATCGTCTAATGTGTAAACGTCCATTGCCTCCAGACGTGGTCGCTATGTTCAGAATCCTTAGTAAATTCTATTCCATCACTCATAGGAGTGAACAACGGTAATACCTAGTACATTTTGATACAAGTGCAGAAAGTTTGTCGTTGAGCCGTAGGCAAGTGTGTTATGGAACCGAGGAAGCACGTGTATCAAACGACTTTTTTCATTACACTTACGAAGAAATGAATTAACGGGCAGCTCGTGAGGGTCGACACGCACCCAACCTGTTACGACTAATGTAATATGTAATGATTTCGAGTAAATGTATTGAAAAATAATACTTAGGTACATCAGAGAAAAGAAAAAAGTGGACCGTGGACCCACCCACTCCGTCTCACGGAGAGGAAACCTGTGTAGGAGGATTACTAAGACTGGTTATGCTTGCTATGCAGGCGTGATTCAGTAGTCTTTCATAATAATCAAGAAAATGTTTGTAGCCTTGATTCCTGGCCACAATCGTTCAGAGGCGTCATTCAGGCGAGTGACAACGTCGGAGCGCGGCTTGGGGGCAGACAGGCTGCCAGTGTTATGTGTTGCCGACCGCTCGGAGGTCTGTCCGCGACTCAGGATTAGAAGAGCTGTGTAAGTTTAGTGTCTCGTCTACATACAGAACAGAAGCTGCATGTACTTACGTACATATGTTAGTGTAAAAAATATTAGGTAAGTTAGATTTTATAGATTGTTTAAAGGCAGGGCATATGATAAGAGGAAAAGACAAATGGAGCAAAATTGTGACACGACCCTTTTACATTCTCTAGAAGGTTTCCTTCCCTATCTGTCCGTCTGTCTATCTGTGTGTGTATATAAGCCTCTGCCGATTTAGAGTTTTGTCTTTGGCGCTGTTCTCTGGATACTTCAATCATGTTTCTCCATTAGCTTTAGGTAGCCTGTCTTCTATCTGGAGACCCCGACAGAATAGAATAAACTTTACAGGTCTTAGGTCTCAGGTACTTGACAGGTCTAAAAAAGACGTGTAAAATTATTTTTTTACATGTCATGTAGCGAAGAAGACAACGATGATTTAGTGCCGATTCTTGAGCAGCATTCGGAGCGACTGCGAGAGCTGTACGGAGAATTTTACATCAGTGAGATGATAGCCAGGCCCCAGGGGTCGGAAACTGTGCTGCTCGTTTGTGAGGTGAATTTGTACATGACATACAACATCCTTGTACTTTTATAACTTCCACATCTTCCGTTTTTTTTTTCCGGCCGTCCTGTTTTCGGTAGAAAGTCTCTTGGAAGACTGTTCAGTTTCGTCCACTGTGCAAGCCCTCAAAGTTTGCGAAGACTTGTCCCTTACACCTTGTTTATTTATTTATTAGCGGCCTGTCCCGGTTTCACACGGGCAATAAATATAACCTACAAGCTTTTTGCTGCGCGGCTTCGCTCCCGCTCTTCCCTACTCGGTAGAGTACCTTACGCTACCCTACTATACGCTACTCTACCCTACCGTACTCTACCCTACCGTACTCTATCCTACTCTACACTACTCTACACTACTCTACACTACTCTACCCTACTGTACCCTACTCTACCCTACTCTACCCTACTCCACCCTACTCTACTCTGCACTACCCTACTATACCCTACTCTATCCTACCAAACTTCACATAAACCATCTAAAAATAGTCCGAACAAAGCCTAAACATTTGGCTTGGATAGGTGAGCCCATTTTTGAGTTATAAAATTACAACGATAAGTGGCATTGATTTTTATATAATACTAGCTTTGCCCGCGCGGCTTCGCTCCCGCTCTTCCTTACTCCACCCTACTCTACCCTACTATACCCTACTCTACCCTACTATACCCTACTCTACCCTACCCTACCCTACTCTACTCTACTCTACCCTACTATACCCTACTCTACCCTACTCTACCCTACTCTACCCTACTCTACCCTACTCTACCCTACTCTACCCTACTCTACCCTACCCTACTCTACCCTACTCTACCCTCCTCTACCTTACTCTACCCTACCCTACTCTACCCTACTCTACCCTCCTCTACCTTACTCTACCCTACACTACCCTACACTACCCTACTCTATCCTACACTACCCTAATTTTCATTTTTTTTTTCCATATGAACCTTCTCCTCATAATAACGAACACAACAAAAAAAAATTAGCGAAATCGGTCCAGGCGTTGTTGAGTTATGCGCTTACCAACACATTTTGCGATTCATTTTTATATTATAGATATAGATGTTTCTCAGGATGAATGTAGCTTTTCAATAGTCAAAGAATTTTTGAAATCGGCACAGGAGTTTTTGCGTTTATTCATTACAAACATACACACAAAAATACAATTTTTCCCTCTTTATAACATAAGTATAGATGTAGATTTATTATATACTTTATTGTAGTTACATAAAGAAACATATTATAACAAAGAAAAACTTGTATCTAAAACACATACAATGGGCACCTTGTATAGATTATGGTCGTCTATCAAAACTGTCTTATGGTAGAGACATGGCCGGACAGTATCTTAAGTGAAGTAGTAGTGAAGCGTGTTGAACGTAAGTACGTAAGTCTCTGAAACGGCTGGACCAATTTACAGGACTTTTAGAACAAGAATTAGCGTTCCGCTCAAAAAACTTATTGAAATCGTTACCAAACAGCATTGTGCTGTTTTATTAGACTAATGCGGATGAAGTCGCGGGTACCAGAGAAATATAAACGCCGGGGTCACCAGTTTGGAGTGTAAACTTCCACAAACTTCCATTGAAAAGGGAGGATCCTCCGACCGACAGATACTTTTGTCTAGTTTAAGCAATTGTCGGATAATTGATTTCGGGCTATTGTATACCTATGCTCAAACCGCGTGGAGAACTCTAATTGTGCTATGCAGGATTTCGTAGTTCATATGTGGTGCCATAGATGTCGCTACCTATGAAACATCATCTCCAAGTTCTTCGTAATCTATTTTAAAACTAAAGGACTTTTTGTAGCATAAGGAATTAGCAGTTGGAGTGATGTGTCTTGGCACAAACATCAACTACGAAGCTTTGGAGGAAGCGTACGTGTTGATGCCGTTCGGCGGTCTTAAGCATGTGAACAAGGCTCCAAAGTGCGTGCCTAAAGTTGATTCTAATTGCAGGTAAGAGTCATAATGAAGTCTTTTAGTTATAAGCTATATAGATACCTTATATCCAGAGGTCGGTATAGGTTTTTTTTAATTAATCGATACTACCTACAGTGCTTGACTTTGATCCTAGCTGATGGTAAGCAGTGATGCAACCGTTGTTGGTGAAGGGAAAAAATATAATATAATTGTTATACATGTTTACACATTTTAAATGAATTCAATGCATCTTTGTCTATCAAATGAAAGATGCATCGCTTCTCTGTCAGACTCAATACACACACAGAAAATTTTACATCTTAAGTCTAGGTAATCATGGATTCACACCATTTTGGGTAAGGCAACCTAATATGATTTGGTATGGAATAAAATAACCTTTCATTTGATATACATATATTTCGATTTAATAACAGATGAGGGTATATTATGAACATTTACGTTTTACCTGGCAAATCCATACACCGAGGAAAATTAGGCAACTTATATTTTTCCATATTTTTTGGGGCACACACTTCCAGCCGATGCTCGGCTTTCTTAAATAACAAGTCCGGAAAGTTGATCAAAAAAATTTATTACAAATATTATTTAACATCATCGGCATGTGATTTATCTAAGCAACCAATTCGCCATGTATCAATATATTATACATTATCTCATATCTGGCATAAAATATTGATTATCATTTAAAACCAATCAAACACAGCAATAAAACTGGATACTGGTTATAAACTCATAATTTTAAATTTATAATACTTTAGGGAATATATTTCTAATACTAGATCTAGTGCAGAAAATTTTAGGTACATCTCA
The DNA here is from genome assembly GCA_910589285.2 of Mythimna ferrago. Taxonomy (NCBI): domain Eukaryota; kingdom Metazoa; phylum Arthropoda; class Insecta; order Lepidoptera; family Noctuidae; genus Mythimna; species Mythimna ferrago. The sequence continues at coordinate 17,888,889 of OU342685.1, forward strand.
AATCTAGGCAACCATGGATTCACACCCTTTTTGGTAAGGCATATTAGGTTGCCTTACCAAAAATGGTGTGAATCCATGTACCTTTTGGTTGGATTAAGAATAAATTTACCTTTAATTTGATATATAATTCGATAAAAAACAGATCATGGTATTTTATGGCCACTTACTCACCTCTTTATACGAAGCAACCCTTATCATCATCATTAATATCATGATATCAGCCGAAAGACGTCCATTGTTAGGCATAGGCCTCCCCCAACCCTTATAGTTGCACTAAAAAAGTAGGCAATCTATATTTTTTCCGTTCCTTGGGGCACATTCTTTCAGCTGATGCTCAACTTTCACAAATAACAAATCAGGGTAATTGATGTCAAAAATGTAATAACAAGTTTTATTGCTGCAACCTATTCGCAATATCATAAACATATTATCTAGCATATAATGTTAATCAAATAACAGATGAGGGAACATATTTTCTCTACCGGATCTCGTACTATAAGAGCAATTCCTAATGACCACACAAGGAATTGCTCTTATATCGATATCGTCAGAATCACCGATAGAAAAATATTATTCTGTTCCAAAAAAAAAAATAGTTGACATGTGTAAACTATTTTATATATTTTTTTTTCATTTGCTGGTTAATTACTGAATACTGGTTATTTACTGATTGAAATAATTTCTTTCCATAAAAGTATGACGCAAGAGGAGCCTTCTGTGAAACCAGATAAGAAACCAGATAGAAACGATAGTAAGGGCGTTTATAAGGACTCCAGATCTAGGGTAAGTAAGGAACAAAGTGTGACCTCGTTAAATTTTTAGGGTTCCGTACGTCACTCTATATAGGATCACTTTCTAGTCCGTCCGTCGGTCTGTCTGTCAAGACCCTTTACCTCGAGAATGTGTGGAGGTATTGAGTTGAACCATACCATACCATATGCTCAGGTCTGACAGAGGGTTCTTCCGTACAACCTTACCTATGAAAGTAACCTAATAGTAGTATTAGTAGTTGCCTAGTTCTATTCCCGAATAGAGTCTCAAAGATTTTTGCGAAAAAAAAAATTATTTTCCTGACGTAGCTACGAATTTTCTGTTTTCAGATTTATTACTATAGGTCCTTGTGATATAATACCTTGCTTCATGCTAAATTTCAAGGTTCTAGGTCAACGGGAAGTACCCTATGAATTTTGATTCCCTTGAGAGTGTCGAAATATACGTTTTTTACCGTTAACTTAGAAGTTTTTTTTTACAGCTTCAGGGGACCGCAGACTTGAGTAATGAGTGGTATTAACTTCAACTCGATACCGCCACGCGTTCTCGAGATAAAGGGTTTTGACAAACAGGCGAACGGACAACAAAGTGATCCCATAAGGGCTCCACTTTGTCCATATAATCTTTTCCTCGAAGTTTTTCTTTTATTTTCGGTAATAAATAAAAATCGCAAGGTGCGAGGTCGGCGGTGTGCGAGGAGGCGTTGTCGTGGTGAAGGAGGATCTTACTGCGAGGTCGTTTCTCTCGAACTTTAAAAAAAAAAATTCTCGCGTTAAATTCATACTGGCGTGACACAGAAAAATTTCAATTTGCCGCCAAATCGTAAAACATTGTCATTTACAAATGAATGAAATTAGTACTCAATAATATTAGCAAAGAGTTCTATTTTCAAAATTTAAACTTATTTTTTTATTATATTCTTTAAAAGTGGCCAGTTCTAAAAACTATCATTGTCGCCCTGGTAACTCCATAATTCCGCCTCAGTCACAATGAAAAAATTTCTCCACTTATATCAAAATGAATTAAGTATTAGATTACGGAAATGTTAGGTTGGAAAACTACTTTTTTTTCTTCGCAGCAGAAAGAGATTTGAAAAACTAAGTAGATAAGTGCATGCAGGTAGTTCCTCGAAATGGATTATTATGCCCTTTGTAGTGGACATGAAATATTTAAATTTTGCTATTGAATAGAATAGCATTAGGCAACACAATATACCACAACATAAAATAATAATAATAAAAAGAGAGTACAGAAATACAATACAGTTGCGTTGGATGTGCCCGAACCGAAAGGTGTCACCAACTCGGCAATTGCTGGGTGTCAAACACCCAGCACTGATTTTCAGTTTTCAGCTGGCACTCGCAGTGACGCACAGATGATGGTAAATAAAATATAATTAACATATAAATATAACCCATACTTAAAATATATATGGAAGCTAGTGTATTTGTGTGATAATTTTGTTATAATAGGTAGGTACGTAACTAAATATTATTATAATATTAAACACACAGGTTACATGGGTATTCGAGGATGACGACAGTCGCAATTTCAAAAGTGTTGGAATGGTGCCATCTATCATGGAAGGGGTGAGTGACCTAACCTATAGAGACATCCTTTTGTTTTTTATTTTTATTTTTAACAAACTACGTTATAGTGCGTTTCACATAATTATGAAGTTTCTTCGCCGCAATGTTGGCTTCCCTGTCTGTCGAAAAAAGACAATAAAAAAGAAGGGGAATGGGATTTTATTATAAAAAAGCAGGTCTAAAAGGAAGTTGTCAATGGAGAGGTACGATATTGTGGCGTGGCGTTTCGGTATTTGAAAGAATTGCAGGTCAATCGAAATGGAGCCCAGCGTCCCATACTTTATTCAAAAATAGTTTATACAGTTTCCAAAAGAAAAAAAAAGAAAATTAGAAGAAAATAGTTAAGAGTAATGATATATCAGTTAATCTCCCTAATATTAAGTAAGTTCATTGCTAAAAATATAGCAACACTGTTTTTTCCGTATTGCCAACATTACAGCAAAGGACCTCTTATGTGAAACGAACTATACTCTTAGTTTCGTATGTATGTAAGTAGTTTTGTAGTTTACTCTTAAGAGCCCGGCGAATGTCACTCGCAACTGCAAGTTGACGCGTATTCCAAATTCGCTCGCGGAATATAGCTATCTCTGTTTGACAAAAACAAGCCCTCCTAGCCAAGTTACAAAGGTTTCGCTTGCGTCGAACGCTTCAAGTTGCCCTTGCCGCCAATTCTTTTGTTCTGACCACGTGACTGAGCGTCAAGACGTCGTCATTCCCGTACAATGCGTTCCAAATGAGAATAGGATCGCCCGCCATGTTGTGACGTCACGATTTACTGTCAAATCGAGGATAGAAATTTTGAAACATAAATTAATTTACGAAAAATTTAATTTATTTACGAACTGTGAACGAAAAAAGGTTAATCAGAATCCAGTTCTTCAATTTTACTCATCTCCAAGTTCTACAATTTTGCCAAAATTTCTTCGATTTGACAGTTCGACGAGACGTCAAAACATAGGAATCGGTCCTATTCTCATTTGGAACGCGTAGTACATTTGAAGCTTTCTACAAGCGTTAACTATTGCAGATTGAACGATTTGGTCAATAGTGTAATAAATAATTTAAACATTGATATTCCAGACTTTGGTAAGCTGAACTTTTGATCAAATGACCATCGTTATTTTAAACTTTGTTGATTTGTACGTTGTTCTTTTGAAATTTGCTCAGGAAAGTTTTGATTTTCTAATATGCAACCACATATATTTATTCTTAATTACGTCGTTGCAGCTGGTTATGAGTGAATCAATGATTGAGAATCAACAAGTTATTCTGGATCTTTTCGAAGATGAAGACGAAGATGAATTCGAGTTTGATATTGTTAATATCGATACCGATCTTTTGAGGGTTCCAGAGATGGTCATATACGACGCTTTAGGTCATGGGTAAGATGTAATTTTATTTACTCGACCGTCTCGAATGTTTCAATGCAAATGTCATCATCATAATCATCACCATTTCAGCCGCAAGACGTTCATTGTTGGACATACATAGGTCTCCCCCAAGTTTCGTCACAATGAACAGTTCTGTGCGTCTCGCATCCATCGAATTCCGCGACCCTGACTAGGTCATCGGTCCACATTGTAACGTAAATAGTATTATTTTGTAGTTTGCTAATGTCAGATACCTTAAAACAGTCTTATAGGCTCTTTTCTGGTGAAATGGCGACAGCGACTATCACAACCCAGTGTTGGGCACGCCACAATTATGGCGGTAAGTCTCCTCTTTGAGGAGTAGTTGGAAAGACCTTACGGCGTCCTCACCTTCCGCATGACGCAGGTTCTCACCGAACATGGTAAATTCGGGAAGTACCTGTACCGTATTCGTGTGGAAGTGTCGCCCGGGTGTCGCCACTGTGTGGACCGCGCGTAAGACACGGTGGAACACACGGTAGAGGTGTGCCCCGCTTGGGCAGAGCACCGCCGTATCCTTGTGGGGGCGATCGGCGGCGGCGATCTCTCGCGCGAGGCCTTAGTACAGGTCATGGTCCGGAACGAGGAGGAGTGGCAGGTGGTTGCCTCTTTCTGCGAAGCAGTAATTCTAGTAAAGGAGGAGGCCGACTGCATGTGGCAACAGCGCTCACGCCCTAGCCGTTGCCGGGATTGCGATCCCAATTTCCGGCCACCGTAGGCGCGGGCTTGCAGACGGCGAGCAATAGGTTGCTCGCTGTCTGACCGTCCGGTAACCGACCGGACTGAGTCCAAGTCGTTGACGGCAAGTATTATTCCCGAGCGCCTCAAGGAGTTGTGAGCAACCGTAGGGGCCCAGCAGGGTCCAAGCCTACTTGGTCCTGCTTCTGAAAGGAAGGCTCGGCCCTGATTTGAAAGGCAACGAAGGAACGGGGTGGGTTTTTTAGTTAGTAAAAGTCTGACACTATCTCCCGCTCCGCCCAAGGGCGGGGATGTCATTAGATGATTTTTGCCCACAAAAAAAACATACGTAGGGTTTTGTCAGTAAAACTCTGTAATTTGACGACTTCCCAGCTCAAAATTGCGGCAAAATCAACGATAGCAAATATTTATTTATTTATTTATTAACACTTCTTGCACAAAAAACTGTACAAAGGCGGACTAAAAAAATAAAAAAAAATTTAGTAAAAATAAAATAATAGAATGATAGTATAATAGTTCTTTTTTTAAGTATCTCTAATTTTATGTATTTATTTTTTTTTACATTTTTACAGGCCTGCCGACAGCTTTCTTAAAATAATAGACGGAACAAAAGGAGCTCCCGATTCCAGTTTTACACAGGACCGAAAAGCAGAAAAAACTAAAAGAGGACGTAAGTATAGTAACTTTTCTTTTGGCATTGAGAAAGTTATTTCACCGCTTTATCATTCGTATCGCTATAAAATTCGATCGTAGCGCGTAGCATGGAATACTACGACGTGTCGTAGTAAACCATGTAACTCGCTACGTTGACGCTACGGCGTCGCGACGCCGCCGTGTCCTAGCCGAGCGGTGACAGACATTGTAGAAAAGCTTTTTTTTGTTCATATTTTTGGCTTGGGTACTAAATCCTGTAAGCCATATTTTCGTAGGTAAGAATAACTCATTTGCTCATCATCAGAATATGGATGTACACATTCTAATGTCTTTGTAGTATTTGGCAGCAAAAGTATCAAGTCAACCTTCTCGGCAAACTTCATTCAGGTAGTCAAAACTACAGTAAAATTTTCTGCTCCATTTTACCGAGATCGCGCCTGTTTCAATGATTCCACATATTGTCCAGTTGCGCAGACACGTGAGATAAAAACTACATCAATTTTACATCACAACACAATATCAACTCTATCTAGGAATCAATTTGCAAATAAATAAATCAGTCACTGAATTTCACTGGAAGAAATGCCTTTAGATATGTTTTGTATTTCAAACTACAGACCATTATATAAAGGGTGTAAGGGACAGCCCTCCACAAACTTTAAGGGCTTGCTCAGTAGACAAAACTGAACAACCTTCCATAAATTTTTTTTTCAGGAAACGAAAAAAAATCGCCCTCTCCATACAAACTGTCCAATCAAGTTTATAATTTTGTATGGTGAGGCGGATTTTTTTTTTCGTTTCCTGAAAAAAAGTGTTGTGGAAGGTTGTTCAGTTTCGTCTACTGAGCAAGCCCTTAAAGTTTGTGGAGGGCAGTCCCTTACACCTTGTATTGGTATGACTGGTATGTAGCCTTAGGGGTGCTATGGCGAAAAATTTTCCAAGTCCCATATATTTTTTTTGGTTTTCTTTGCTGCTCATAGTGCCCCTAACGGTATACGCTTAGGGGCACTATGAGCAGCAACTCCTAAAAATCCGCCCCTAAGACGACCCACTGATCGTAGTTTGGCCTATACTTTACTAGGGTGCTAGTGGAGACGCAGCTAGTCGCGTCACGACAAAATGTACCCATAACAATACGTGTTCACAGCCCCCAGTGGCACCACAGTTTTCGAGATGCCAGAACCTGTTCGATATTCAGGAACGCCGAATGCCTTTCTTCTCCAGCTGTTCGCTATTCATCCTAATTACGACGAGAGGTAAGACCTGATATTGTAAATTTAAAAAAACTCCTTATTTTTTTTAATAAATCGTGTCGAAAAGTTAGTAGATTCGCTAAATAGGAACACGGAAAAATTGTAACCAATAATGGCGGTTCTGTATTCTTCGGCGGCGGTTCTGTCCGTTCTGTATTCTGCATTAGGCGGCGGTTCTGCATCCTGTATTACGCGGTGGTTCTGTATAGTAGGCCCTTATGTATGTGTTAGTATGTCCGCGATTTTCTCATTCTCTTCAATAACTAACAGTTACCAGTTAATAGATAGACCTACATTTTTCTTCTGTCTGTCTATTAACTTTATGATATCCATAAAGATACTGCAACGGCTATGGCTAGGCCGAGGTGCACCAACTATTCACTACGGTCCACGAGTGTGTAGTAAATAATAACTTTTTATTTTTATTTTCAGGTATCTTAGCCCATAGATACATAGGCACCATACTAAAATATAAAGTAAATAAAATACAGTCTATTGTTAGTAAATAAGACTTATGACTATGTTAGCAAACACTTCCACTGCACTAATTCACTTTGTGCAGTTCTGTGGCACCTGTCCGCGGAAGCGACGGAACACCACGCCCTGCTGCTAAAAGTCTGCCTTCAACATAAGAAGCAGAAAACTGTTCGGGACTCGCACTATGAACGTCTTGAAATTGACGTTACGGTGCGACTCCAGCAGTTGTACCCTCAGTGCGAACTTCGTCTTATGACGTACGTTCTGCACGATGTCTTCCACCCTTGTAGTGTGATGCAGGCGGAAGATGCACACTGGAGTGATCGGCGGAGCATCACGCAGACTCACTTTGTGGGACACTGACATTCTGACATATTGGCATCTTTTCAGGTATGGTTTTGATATGCTGGAAGTGGCATTCGAGATGTATCCCGACAGAGACTATTGTGTCGTCAGCCTTCCTACAGATCAGCCTGCTTTTCCCTTATTAGAGCATTTCACGGTGTGTATAAATTATTTTGTGGTTGCGATATTAAAAAGAGGACACATAATAGGTAGGTGCTTTACTTCGTGTAATTTATTTCATCACCACTGCTCTCAAAACCACCTAACGCCACTGGGCCCGCATGGTCGATTACAGCCCATTCCCTCTCCTAGAGAGGAGGCCTGTGTCCCAACAGTGAGAACATTGTAAAGCTGATTATGTAGTGATATTGCCTTCACGTTAGTGACAGGATAGTGACAATCAGGCTGATTTGAAAAGTGTTTTCATGTGAAGGTTTGATGAGTAAGCCATGGGGAATCGCACTAGTTAGCTTACCATCCGGTTAGATCGCAGTCACGCACTCGTTTGTATCACTTTCATTTTTCTGCTGTTCTACATATCCTGATATTTTTACTTAGTTTTATATTCAATATGTAGATCTGAAATGATTCCTTATATTTTCAGTTGGTGACTCCATACGGATGCAATATGAAGTTTATGAATGAGTCGTTGTACGTGGCGCATGTTAATTCAATTCGGGGGTAAACACTATGATATCATTTATAAATAACCAATAAAAAATTCTCAATTTTATTTACGAAAAAAAAAGAAAAAAGATAGAAAAAAAAATTGTTTTAACACACATAGAAAAAAGACTGACACAATATGTGTCTCACGGCTGCGCCATTGAGTAGATAGGAGTACATATCTCAAATCAGTCAGCGTATAATAATTTGGGCGGGCAACTACTTCTATACTAAATTATCACTTTTGTACAGTCAAAGAAATTAGATGATTCCCTAGAAAACGTTTAAAGAATCACAGTTGTGATTAAATTTTTTAATGGATTTGATAAATAGACCGGTAATTATTATCGCGTGTTAGCCGCGTACTTAAACTAACCGGTACTATACCATAACATTTTATTCTTATAAATGCGCGACAATGTCGCCGCTGAGAAGCCACAATTTTCGCGCGATTGTTATATGTGGTGAGCCCTCCACGGGTGGCCTCGGGTCCTCCACGCGACCGCCGTTCGGCGTTCAGGTTTGAGTACGCACGAATTGTTTAAACACGCCCTTATACTCGAGCCTGATCTGAAGCCCAGGGTTAGTTTCGAAAGATAGCGCGAGCCCTGGTATGAAGGCTTGAAGGAACGGAGTGGGTTTTTAGTCAGTAAGAGTCTGACTGACACTATCTCCCGCTCCGCCCAACAGCGGGAGTTGTCATTAGAAGATTTTCCCACCATAAAAAAAAGCCTGATCTGAAGTAGACCTCAGCGACGACAACTGTCTTAAATTTTTAGGGCAATGTCAGTTCGTCCAGGTGAAGCCTGCGACCTAACTTCTCTAAAGGAGGTGTTGGAGAACGCGCCGCGCATCGACAAGCTTATAGATCTGTTCCAGTCTACGCTGACGTCATGCACCCTGCAGTCTTTCACGCTTCTCAGCGAGAACCAGCCTATTGGCGTCGTTGTTCTGGGGTAAGTGGCCATGATACTCCAGTAGTCTACCATCTTGGAGCCTGTTTTTAGTATCCTGACCATGACCTTCTTGATAGTAAATGGACACTGCGGTCTTTGGATATCCATCCGAGGGACAAAGCTGAAATGTGTTGTGTCTAGAATAGTGCAGTAATTAGCCTTTTATACGCCCGATGCCAGTTTCTGAAATAGTGCTCCAGACACCTAGGCGTTCAGCCCTGATTCAGTCCATGGTACGGAATGAGAGAGAATAGGGAAACAGTAACCTCCTTCTGATGTAACGAATGATACAAAATTTGTCTTTGGTTTGGTCATTTCTGCGCCCCATAGGGGTCTGTGTCTTGAGCCTGGGTATCGCTGGCACCACACCGGTTGAATGATAAAACACAAAAACTAACTACTTCTGTTTCAAATATTTTATCATTCGGATCCTGCAGGGGTCTAGGGTTCCTTTAAAGGCATTTGACAAGCCCCATGTAATACCCACCACACATCATCATCATCATCATTTTAGCCAAAAGACGTCTACTGTTGGACGTAGGCCTCTCCCAAGTGTCGCCACAACAACCAGTCCTGTGCGTCTCGCATCCATTGCATTCCTGTGACTCTCACTAGGTCATATGTCCAACTTGTGGGTAGCCTTCTAAAGCTACGACTTCAGGTGTGCGGTCGTCACTCCAGAACCTTTTGGCCTCATCGACTATACGTTCTATGAGCAATGTGCCACGATTTGGCAAATCTTTGGCCTATGTCGGTAAACTTAATAGTCCTGCTGCGGAAACTCTGAGCATAGCCCTTTTCCTTTGGGTGACTTTAAGGCCTCTAACGAAATCCATTGTAAGCGACCACAACACACACCATTTATCACACAGTTTATAATAATGATTGGTTTTAGCCCATTAGACAACGAATCATCTATACGAACACATTACGACTTGGAACCGGAAGCACGTCGAGCAGGCACCGATGCAATGGTAAGTGTCTTACATCTGTTGTGACCTAAATTATTTCTACAAGATTGACTGATTTATAGTTTTCTACCTCAGATATAGCGAGTTTTAGAACTTGATATGATTGACATCTAGGAGCTGGATTTATTTGGCGCATGCTAGATTGAAAAATATCTCAAAAGAAACAATTAAGCACTATCTTTTTGTGCAGTCAGAATATTGTGTGAATTTTGAGGCAATAATTTGACTAAGTCTAATAAAGTCCTTAAACTAACTATGCTGTTGTACAATTAAAAAAAATAAACTTGAAAAAAAAGTAAGCTCAACGCCATCTAGCTGGAATATGGCCACACTTGGGCCCATAGCTTTCACCTTAAACAGCTGAACGTAGTCTTATACAACTGATTTATTACTGTTTTTTTATTAGATGACGTTTTGGTTTCATAAAGAAAGAATAAAACAGGAAAGAAAAATAAAGAGAAAAACAAGTAATTTGCGGGAAATGACGCAATTTTAAAAGTAACACTACTCCTAGTTCCATTGTTATCTTCGATCAACAATGTACATTATCATGGTATGATCCACCATGATAATGTACATGATAATGATCTTTACTACAGGTTGACTCCGCATTAGAAACATTGTAAATTATTTGTTTAAAGATTATTTTTTTTATTATAGATATTAGCCGGTGTACTTTCTCCTGCATTTGAGCCTCATGCTCGATGGTATTTGAGGGAGCTACTACGACTATCAAGATATACCACTCTCTTCTGGATCTGTAAGCTCTTCGCTAAAGGAGACTCGGTTTGTTTAATTAGTTATTTTGGGTTACGTTTATAATGGGTGACAGACGTTATAGGAGGTACTTTTCTCCAGAGGCATCATCATTTCAGCCGATATACGTCCACTGTTGAACATAGGCCTCCCCCAAGTGTCGTTACAATGAACGATCCTGTGCGTCTCGCATCCATCGGTTTTCCGCAACCTTCGCCAAGTTATCCCACTTAAGTTTGGCAATTCTTCGTGCTATGTTGGCAGCCTTAGTTCTCCTGAGGATATCTTCATTTTTGATTTGATTTGATTTGATTGATGATATGGCTCCGAAACGTGGTAGTTCACAACGGGTCTCGTCAGAAATCTTAAAGACACCCAAAGGGCAATGGAAAGGGCTATGCTCGAGGTTTCCTTGCGTGATCGAATAAAAAATGAAGATATCCAGAGGCGTAGTGTGGACTAGGACTAATTTAGGCTTGGCTGAAGGGACTTCAGCGAGGCCTTTTTCTTTCATAAATTCGAAAACGAGACAGCGACTGTCGCAACCCAGTGATCGACCACATCGTCGCTTACCAACAGGTGAAATAATGGTCAAATGCGAGCTTATCAATTATTGAATAACCCTCGTACTCAAAGAGCCCTCACTTGTGCGAGGCCCCTTTGGTAGCAAGGCCGTGGCCCGCTTCGCTCACGCCTAGCTACTCAAAACTAAAAAAAAAAATACTTTGTCGGGATATTTTTATTATCATAACACAACGTGTAACGTTAAATGCGCAAAACCTGAATGCGAGGGAGTTAATAAAGAAACCTGAGTGAAGTGAGGAATTCAAGCCGCCCACGACAAAGACAGCTTTATCCCCGTGTTGCATACTTACTTTCTACATCACCTGTGAGATAATTAAAAGACAATTTGGTCGACCAAATCATATATTAGAGAAATATAAGTACTTATTATATTTATAAGTTCATCAATCAAACAAAATTCACTACTCCAAGATGCTATAGTTTCAATTTTCTAAAACGCTCCCGTCAGTAAGCACGTTTTATTCTATTTTCTTTTTTTTGTTACTGGCCAGTTCGAATTTCGAGTCAACTTATTCGATGCACGTACATTTTAATACACAATGTTGAGGATTTTTGATGTTCCAAATTCAAATCTCATTATTCCCTAGGGATCGGCCATACTGCATTATCTCCTTAGGGATAGAATGACTTGCTTTAAGTGAGGTTTGTATGACGTATAAAACGACATTATCGAGCAGGTGGTGTAAAAAAACTACTGAGGTGTCAAGGGACACCCGGATGGAACGAAGTTCCGTTCTGGCTTGCTTTCTATAAGAGAGAGAGAGAGACAGACAGAGAAACATGCGCACGCCGCACGGCTTACAATAGCTTACTATAGCAAAAAGTATCGTTACAACTTTTCGTGAGATTTTTTTCCGTCTAGCCCATACAAGATAACTAAAAAATACTATCCCATTTTATGTACATTTTGACAGCACTATTTCAACATCTTCGAAACCATGAAAACGACACTCATGACGAAAAAGTTGATAATTTCTGACAGCCGCCATCTTAGATTTACATTTTGACAGCACTATCGGCTTCAACAACCTCGAAAACCATGAAAAAGACATCCATATCGAAAAAGTTGATAATTTATTGCAGCTGCCATCTTAGATTTACATTTTGACAGTACAATCGGTTTCAACACCCTCGAAAACCACGAAAACGACACCCATGACGAAAAAGTTGATAATTTCTTGCAGCCGCCATCTTGGATTTACATTCTGACAATACTATCGGTTTCAACACCCTTGAAAACCATGAAAACGACACCCATGACGAAAAATTTAATAATTTTTTGCAGCCGCCATCTTGGATTTATATTTTGACAGTACTATCGGTTTCAACACCCTCGAAAACCATGAAAACGACACCCATGACGGAAAATTTGATAATTTCTTGCAGCCGCCATCTTGGATTTATATTTTGACAGTAAAAGTGTCGGTACAATTTTTCGTGAGAATTTTTTCCGTCTAGCCCCCTTTCACAACGCGCGATAAGGAACTTCGTTCCAAAAATCATTTAGTGTGTGTGAGGTTTGGCGCATTTAATGTTACACGTTGTATAAGAACCGATATTTATTTTTTGTTTTATTTTTATTTTATTACCTACCTTTTTAGTGTCCAGCTCGTAATTTGATGTCACTGGCTAGTCACATGAATCCAGTTCATCCACGGATTTCATTACCAAATATTAGTGCTAACGTTGAGCTGGAAAAGGTATACCAAGCTTTGTAAGTTCTTTTTTTATTATTTTTTTTTTAATATATATTTTTTTTTAATTTTCGCATGTGTGTGAAGAGTGAATGTAGGGGTCTGTTCGACTTGTAATGACTAGTGGTGTTTCTTCGTATTGGGAGCTGTGGTTACAGCAGGACGTTTGTGGGAAATGTTGATACACTGCCTAACGGCTCGTTCACGTCTTTGCCGCTGCGAGAGGTAGCTATGCGTGGGGTGGCGAGCGTAAGATTAAAAGTATGAAAATGTTTGAAACTCGCTACGAGACGCCGCTCACAGCGCCCCGCGACCGCTTACCGATACTGCTCCGCTCGCCACGCCGCTCCTCGCTAAGACTGAAGTCGCGACTAGGCCGTAAGAGCTCATACACACGAGCGGCAGAGGGGACTGCAACCACTGACATGGGGCACCGGCAACTGTCGACTCATGTCAACGGCTGCAGTTACTTCTGCCGTTGGCAAAATGCCGCTCCTGTATATGCTCTTTTAACCTTCCTATTTTCTTATTATTATTTTGGTGGTTACTAAATAATCGTGCTTATCCTATACTGTATGTTTATATTGGAATTGAAATAATGGTCTAGCACACTTTAGTTGCAGATATGAATGAATTTTGGACATGTTTATAGACAGACTGTTTAGTTGTACCGATACAGGCCATTCGTTCCAGAAGCACATTTTTTTTAAAATACGTCTTATACTGACTTCCACACGGGCAAAGTCACTGGCATCAGATACTTTATAAAGCACGTAAACTTTATATTATTCTTCGTTTGTATTCGCAGGGGCAGTCCATTTGCCTTGTGGGTATGCGAGCGTCCCCTGACCAGTCTACCTAAAGTAAATGTCAACACCAGTATCGTGGTTGTGGGCGCCAGTCGAACTGGACTCGCATTTCTTGAGACTTTGCTGATGGGGTGAGTTTGACTCTCTCTGCAATGTGCTGTCCCATAATATGCCTATGCAAGAAACAGCTCTTCATTCATTCACGTACTGGACGGAAAAAAATTAATAATGAAGAAACAATAAGAGAAAAATATTAACTTTGTGAAATCACAAAGTTCCATGATATGGTAAACAGTCACCGAGACCCTGACCCCGACTACTAGCTGCGGTAAACGTGAGCTTACGGACGTCATGCAATAGGTAGCTCGTCTTCCAGTAGTCCGGCAATCGACCGGACCAAGCCCCAGTCGTTGACAGCGCGCAGTGATCCAACGCTCCTCAAAGAGATATCAGTAACCGTAGGGGCCCAGCTGGGCCGTTACCCGCTAGGACGGCGGGGAATTTCCGACAAAGAAACCTAGTCCTAAACGCAAAAGGTAACTGAAGGACACCGGTGTGGTTTTAGTCAGTAAACGTCTGACACGAAGACCAGGAGAAGTCATTGAATGATTACTACTTTAAAAAATAACTTACGAATTGTATTTGCTCCGGAGGATAACTTTTCTTTCTTGCAAAGTCAGGAATATCATCAAATGTTTTTTCTCGCTCTTTGTGATGCGAAAGGGAGTGCCAGAATTCAATTGACTAAAACCCAGTTAAGTTCCTCCAATCGCCCTTTGCGTTCTAGGACCGTAACTCTTTCAAACAATCCGGCAACCTTGATGCTCCAAAGGATACTCGACGCCATTTTACATGTATCTACACCATCTCAACTCCGACAAAACCTTTGTAATTCTTCCACTTCCTCACAGGCCAACATCCCAGTACCTAACGTTCAGCAACGTGACCCTCATCTCAGAGCATGGCGTGCCCGATGTGGCCGACTGCCTCAAGGCAGCGGACATATGTGTGCCAAAAGACGGCCGGTACACCGACCGCTACCTGAAGAGCATACCTTTCTACTTCTATTTGGATATCATCACTGCTGTTATGATTAAGATTGACAGGTAATTTATTTTTGACGGCACCGGTTGGTGAATTGGTTGAACGATTAGTTGTTGCGCTACTGAGAGTTGGGGGTTCGATTCCCGCATCCGTCCGATTATCAGAGAATAGAGAGGATCCTCCACCACTCGGGTGTTGTGTCTGGTCCGTTTAACTGCCCGATAGTTTGTAACGAACTGTTGTATATGTTTTAATCACGCGGAAAACACTGATACTGTGATGCAGGATTTTGAAATTTAGTTCCTATGTGGCAAAATAGATGTAGATTCATCATCGAAAACTTTCTTTTCACGTTTTTATCTTGACTACAGAACAAGACGTTAATGTATGATTATCATTTTCTTCATAAGTTTCGTAGTTATGTCGGTTAGTTTGTTTGCAGAAAGCAAAAATGCATACATTTAAGAGGCGGTGGTTATAAGTACTACGACCAACTCGTGTTGACTTGCGGCCAACAGTTCCAACATCCGGATTATTTAAAAGAATCTCTTGGACTTGTTAAAGAAGTTGCGTAAGTATTAATTAAGTAAACAATAAAAAAACTATAACCCTACTAAAAATAATAGAAAAATTGTAGAGAGTTAGTAATAAGATATCATTTGACGTGACAAACAGCCCATCAGATTTTTATGTATTGACGGAGCCCGCTAGGAACGATGTTTGCTTAGGCAATTACTTATTGGCAAAAAAACATTTTTAGTCAGTAAAAGTTATGGAGATATTGGGTGAATTCCCAAAAAAAAAAAAATTAATCTTACAATGTATTTGTATTTTACCTTTATAATTTTTATATCCATAACTGAAATTATCCGAAACTAACGGATAATACGAACTACTACTTTAACCGTATCTAAAACCGGTATAATAATATTAATTCCTATATCCAGATATGTACTTTATATCCTTAGCATTCCTCAGCTCTCAATGGTCGTTTTTCTTTTGTTTAGAAAAGGTAAACCATGCGAAAGAATGTTGCTGGATAATCCTATGCATATATGGGATTCTGTTCCAGTGTCTCCTGAGATCCCTGAAAATGTATTCTTGATCAACTCGCTGTACGAAGCTAACATAGTTTTGAGGAAACTTATGCGCATGATCAGCGAATCTCGTTAGTAGTCTTATTGATAAATCCTTAGTAAAATAATGTCAGTCTTATTCTTTGAAAAAAAAAAATAGTTCTAAACGAAAGTGTAAACAGATAACTTTACTTATTATACTACGAGTTATGAATAAATATTTTTTTTTACATTTAACGGATTCTTTTACGACGCCATTATTTTTATTAAATCTAGAAAATTGTAACTACAACTTCTTAGGAAATGTTCTTTGGCCGTTTATAACTTTTGAACACTTACAGGCATTCATAGATTTAAAATTAATGTGCAGTAGGTAGTTTGACTAAATCTGCGAGATTCGTTAGTGTTAATAACATTTAATATACCTTTATCAAAATAAATATAATATAGAGTCATCGAAAAAGAGCTTTACATTATTTCATCATTGTTTCAATACTGCTACTTATGTTTTTATTTCTATACTAGCTTCTGCTAGCGGCTTCGTCCACGTGAAAGTAAATATAATTATCCCAGGAGAACACAACATGATAAAATTGACCTCTGTGACAGATTACATTCAAATCCATTCAGCCGATTGAGCTTATAAGAGTAACAAACATACACACATGCAAACTTCCGCCTTAGTAATATTAGTGTGATGTGATGTGATGTGTTTATTAGTAATTATATATTTCTATACAGGAGACTCATTAGTGCTAAGCGATCAGAACCAAGTGATAGTATACGGTGACCATATTGAAGCGTATGCCTGTATAGCAGCGCTGTTAGAACTGGGCCTGACTCCTGACAAAATTGTCTTCGTCGAGCCGTTCCCTTCTATCGAGGAGCCTGCTCCTCTTAGAATCAACTGCTTTAATGATGAGATGGTATGTATGATTCTGTGTGGTGGGTATGGGATAATAAGGTATACATTATTATCGTTAACATTACCAAACGGTAATGTTAACGCATGACACATGACTCATGCCTTGCATGAGGCCGAAAGGTGCTAGAGTGAGCCAAGACGCAGCGTTAGTAGGCCTCCACAAGGCTTAACGATGAATTGGTGAGGGTCGCAGAAATTGAAAGAAGAAGACCCTCACCCTCACCTACAAGATTGGTCGTTGTGGCGATGCTTGGGGGACCCCTTTGTCCAATAGTGGACGTCTTTCGGTTGAAATGATAATGATAGTATGGGTTTGCTTATCCCCATAAACTGGACCAAAGATCTGGTTAGTAGTGCAGAGCCTTTGACTGAATGATGATTATGATGACTAAAACTTGACTCATTGATTTAATCGGCAAGCAAGTAACATTGTTCAACGTTGCTGGATAAGATGAAGAAATATTAATGTTTATCGTAAGATGCGTGGGCGAGCAATGAGTAGCTCACTGTCCGGCCGTCCGGTAACCGTCCGGACCGAGCCCGAGTCGTCGACAGCGCGCAGTGTTCCACGCGCGCCTCAAGGAGATGTTAGTAAAACCGTAGGGACCCAGCAGGGTCAAATCCTACTGGGGCCATGGGTTCGCTTCTAAAAGGAAAACCCGGAGCCCTGGAACGCAAAGCCAAGAAGGAACACACAGTCAGTAAAAGTCTGACACGCCTTCCCGATCCACCCAAGAGTGGGAAAAGTAATCGGATGATTTCCAACCTAAAAAAAAGGGGATGTTATTTGATTGCAGATTGACAGAAGAGTCCAAGCTACCTTGGATAAGCTTGGCATCCGCGTGTTACGACAATGTCACCTAGCAGCATGGCATCAAATAGACAACCGGGTGGAATCCATCGATTTCATGGCTCCCCTAACCTCGATCTCGGTTAGAAGCTTCGCGCTTTTCTATTACGGATTACGAGCTATTAACTTGCATGCGTTTAAAGGTATTTGCTTTTCATTTTCTACAGTAAAGGTATTTTTTTTCGAAGCCGCCGCTTCGAGGTGGTTTATGATAAGTACTTATAGCTGTTTAGAGGTATGCGGAACGGGGCGTAAAGCCCCACAAACCTCCGTCACAACGGTAGTATACTCCGACCAGACGGGGGTTGCATTTGGTCCAGGCAACTGCCTGATGGTTGATTTTAGAGTGTTGATTGCTGACCCATTTTGCCATGTCATCATCTCCCTATCCATTTCCCAACTAGCTTTGGGTCGGCTTCCAATCTAACCTGATCCGGCTGAGTACCCGTGTTTTACATGAAGAGATTGCCTATCAGACTTCCACAACCTAATTATTGGACAACATGATGCTCCTTCGGCAGTCTGGTGTTTAGACTATCTGGCTGTAACGATCATTTTGACATAAATTCTTGATAACTAATCATTCAGTTTGTTTTGCCCCCCACAGCTATAAACGAGTGTGGTTTGGTATACGACGGCGGGCTGGTGGTGGGCCCCACATTCGAGACAAATGACCCGTGCATCTCTGGAGCTGGGACTTGTGTGCGATATTCCCGTCGTTTGTACGCTGGCCGCTTTATGCATCGGTATCATTGCTCCGAAGATATTGGAGAAGCGGTAACAATCTTACACCTTCGTACATTGAACCTTTCTATTTTTAAAGGTGGGTTTACGCTAGAGAAGCCGAGCATGAGCGGATCACGGGTCGAGCACAAATTCGTGTAGTGTGGACCGACTTACGAGCATCGAACGAGCGCGCTTTGATTGTTTGGTTCGTACTCGACTGTGCTCCGCCTATAGTCGGTTTTTTGACGAAACTTCATAAAGCTCTATTACACAATAAGGGATGACGAAAAGGTAAAGGTGTGTCACATAACAATACCGAGTATAAGCAGTTGAAATATTATACAAATATTTCCACTACTGGGGCCCAGTCTTCTTCATCAAGAAAGAGATCACAATCCAGTGTGGGTTGCTGGATGTCACTTTTGATGATTGTTACTGATTTGATGATTGTAAACATGTTGGTTTCCTTCCGATGTTTTCCCTTTTATGTGCACGTAATTAGTGAGAGTAAATGAAATCAGAATTTGAAAATTAAATTTGATACCTAATTTAATTTTGCATCACTTGAGTATCGAACCAAATTCCACCTACCACCACTAGGTTTACACTCATTAGATTTGTTATTGTAATGTCATGACGGATCTTTGGAAAATGTTTATTACAATTTTAGCTAGGAAGACTATTCCTGCAGAAATTGGATCCATTCATGATGGGTGACTCAGCATTCCAAGACGCGCCGGATGATATCTTGCCTCGATACAGTTCTACTACCTTGGGGTAATTAAACACTTTTTAAAATTATTAATTGATATTATTGCGCTTGATTCCACCCCTCTGTCTTGCCAGATGGCAGATGGCAAGACAGAGGGGTGTAGAAGGAGAAGTGGTAGCCCTTTGCTCAGAAATGGGATACGATGAAGAGTAAAAATTAAAAAAAAATTAAGGATCTGCAACAAAGGATGTACACAGAAAACAACACGATATAATAAAGAGAGTATGTTAGTTAACTTTATCTTCAGTTATAGGACAGAGGGGTTTAGAAGGAGAAGTGGTAGGCTTTTGCTCAGCAATGGGGCACAATGAAGGCTAAAAAATAAACATAATTAATTAATAACCTCCAACAAAGAATGTACACACAAAATTATACGATATAATAGAGACTTGTATTTTAGTGAACCTTATCTTCAGTAATAGGAGGTTACAGCATGCTTTTGAATAGGAATAAATTAAGCTAGAAATAGAATATGAATTCTACTAACTAAATACGATTGTATATCAGTTATCTTGCAATTTTTCAGGTTTGCTCGAAGCGGCTCTAACACGGGTAGTTTTTCACGACTTGCCGGAGCAGCCACGCACAGCCGACGGTAATTTTTTTATACTTTGTTAGGAGAGTCATCTTAACATACCGAATTTCCTCTGTATCTCAGAAAGCACGTTAAGACGTTGTTCCCGTCTGTCATTTGTAGATCTACAGTCATTTCAGGTAGTCCTTAGCCAAGAAATAACAGTGACACCAGTTTCGCAATGTACAGAAGAATTTAGCCAAAGTAGGTAGGTAGTTATTGTGTTACGTGCTGCGGGAACGTTTGAAAGAGTTACTGTGATCCTGCCCCCTTAGCCAAGTTACAACCGTATCGTGTCGAATTCCGTTCTCCAATCGGTAACGCTTCGATGTCAGCAATTGTAGAAAACGATAAGTGGGTAGCCATGTTGACGCACCTGCGTCGGACGCTCGTTCTACAATGTAGCGTTTGTTTATCAAAGGATGTATCGTTAAACGTTGTAGAAATACATTCTATAATTTTGAACGATGTGAACTTGGCTACGAATTTTCTAATCGTTTGTTCCGACCACACGACTTTACGTTGAGATGACGTCATTCCCATATGTTTCATCACTTTTCTACAGCGTTAACGATTGCAGAATAAAAACTTGGCTAAGCGTGCTGGAACGCGAAGGCCAAATAAAGAATGCCCTTTGCGCTATTCCAGTACATGGTCTACTCGCGTGCCAAGTTTCATCGAAATACCGTTGAGTCGTTTGAGCTTGAAGAAGTACACACACACTCACAAACTTTCGCCTTTATTTCTTTATTTTCGCTTTTTTTTTATTTTAGCGTTATATACAGGGTTATTTGTGAAACACTGGCAACCTCTCAGGATTATGGTACTAGCATCATAAATAAAAACTTTTGTTGACTTTTATAATATTTTAGTACCTACATTAGATTTCATACAAAAATAAAAATAATAATTTAAATTGAACGTTCTAAATATTACGAAGTCTATGCGAAGCAAGCGATAGTGCAATAGCGAAAGGGAGTGGGGATCGGGTGGTGAGTAGAGATGGGCAAAGTGTTTCTGCCCGGCGGGAAAATATAGTAACTTCCCGGCATTTTGGGCATTTATTTTTATTTGCCCGATAAATGCCCGATCGTAGGGCATAAAAATATGGGACTCGTTAAACGTGATTTTATGTGGTTTTTCATGTAAAATAGTATGTATTAAAGAAATAAAAGAAGAAATATGAATGATTGAACACATTTTTATTTTAAAATAATAACATGAATATACTTTTTCATGTGAAAACAGAGATAAAAGACTTTACTTTGAAGGAACGCGAATGATTAAACACATTTTCATTTCAAAATAATATTAATATACTTTTTCATGTAAAACAGAAATAAAAGACTTTACTTTGAAGAAATGTGAATGATTCAATCGTGTCGATTAGATACACTATAGAAAGACAACGACAGCGTTTGCTTGGAGTTTAATGAATTAAACATATTTTCATTTTAAAATAACAACATTAATATACTTTTTCAAGTAAAAATAGATAAAAGACTATACTTTAATATCAACTGTAATAAATTATGTTCTAAGTTACAAGAAATAAAATAATATGTATTGAACAAACAATAAAAAACTAGTCGGCATTATTAGAGACAACATTATAAAATTTTTAATAATCAACATCAATATAATTATAATTATCTAGAGAACTATTGATGACACTGGAAGGGTATGTTTTACTTTAATCACATTTATTATAAACATATACTACACGCCCGGGTGTCGCCACTCTGCAGAAGGCACGGAGGACACGGTGGAGCACACAGTGGAGGTGTGCTCCACTTGGGCAGAACATTGCCGTGCACGGGAGCAATCGGCGATCACTTGCACCGGGCCTTAGTACAGACCATGGTCCGGAGCGAGGAGGAGTGGCAGGCGATCGCCTCCTTCTGCGAAGCAGTAATGCTTGCAAAGAAGTAGGCCGACCGCATCAGGCAACGGCGCTCACAGCGCCCCAACCACCGCCGAGATTCCGATACCGATTTCCAGCCACAGCAGGCGCGGGCTTGCGGATTGCGAGCAATGGGTAGTTCGCTGTCTGATCGTCCGGTAACTGTCCGAACCGAGTCCAAGTCGTCGACGGCGCGCGGTGTTCCCGTGCACCTCAAGGCGTTGTCTCTTTAAACTCGGCTTCGATACGAAAGGCAAGAAGGAACGGGGTGGGTTTTTAGTCAGAGTCTGACACTATCTCCCACTTCGCCCAAGGCCGGGGGATGTCATTTGGATGATTTTTACCCACTAACAAAAAAACAGGATTCAATAAAAATATCACTTTTCCTTTACACTTCACAAACTTCTACCGCTGTTATTCTTATAAATATAAGATACGTTTTGATATGCTGCAAAATGCGATAAAGTTTAAAAGGGTGTCAGCCTGAAAATCGGTCATACAGGGCCCTAAGTCTGCTATTTTTATAAATTCGTCATTCCTACACGATTCCATTGTCATTTTGCTAAAAGTTTGTAATCTGTTAATTCATAATGATCGATCATTGATCGGCCAATGGTCTTGTAATAGAATTGTGGTAGAATGATAATTTCGAGCATATTAAAACCAATAACTGCACAATAACGTTCTAATGGTAAAACACTGATCAAATAAACTGTCAAAGTTTTAGCAGATTACCGCAATTGTCAAATATTCATTTGTCAATATGTACGAGATTACCATTCTATGCCACTTCTTTCAATGGAGTGTCAGTGGTTGACCATTGGAAAGTCACAATGACGCCATTATGTTAGTAGATTACCAAGCTTGTGAAAATCGACAATTATGAAATCAATGATAGACTATTCTGACACTATTGTAATAGCAGACTTGGGGCCCAGGTCTCGAACCTAGTTCAAACTCCAGCTCTCACAAAAGTTTTAGGGCGAAATTCACCAATAAAACTAATCGTGACTATTGTAATTCTATTCTAATTCTATTCGTATTATATTCTTATTCCATTCTAATTCTATTCTAAATTTACTTATTACGAATACCTACTTTCATTTTATTTATAGTTATTATAATTATGAATCTACCTACTTTTACTTAAAATTACTGATCGGCAAAAACACTTACCACAAAAATAACTGTAAATTAGCACTGTTTTTAAAACCAATAAGTATTTACTTCAAATTGGGAAACCGGAACCATAGAACACAATTATCCTGGCGCGTACCTCATGCTCACAATGCGCGCACAATGCTCGAATAGATTAGTGATATGCGTGCGTGCGTGCGGTATCTACAAATGACACAGGATAACTAATAACAAAATGGCGGCACAACGCGGCGTGTGTGCGCGTCCCTCACACGGAGTGTGAGTGTGTGAGGGATGCGCACACAGACCGCGCTGTCCCCACTTTGTGCTTTCGCATGGTAGGTAGAAGTTATTTGAAATGGTTGATGACATTAAATGGTTCTTTTAAGACATTTTAAATATATTGCAATTTAATTCATAAAATCATATACGTACCTACTTAAAACAACTAACCATAACAGTGTACGCATCTCTTGCCGTACTCCTCTCACCATGCAAGTGTTTTTACGCCGCCGCCGGGAACTCGTAACCTTTGTGTTCGTAAACATGGTTTTGTAAAACTTAAATTTTAATAGAATGTGCAAATTCATATAAAAACACCTATATAGACTTAACCATTACTAAACTCATCGATTTAAGCCAGTTTCCAAAGCTAACATTAATGTCTTGAATTAATTTTAGAACAAAAAATAAATTCCCAGATAAATGCCCTCGGGCAGGAATTTATGGGCGTTTATTGGGAATTTTCCCAATCTGCCCAAAATGCCAGGGCATTTACCCATCAATAGTGGTGAGAGTGCTTGACGCGCTTGCGTCGCATCATACAGACGTAGGTAGGTATAATAAAATACAGAGTTGAAATGTGTGAGATAGAATAACAAAATCTTGGAGTTTTGTGTTTGGTAAATGTGTTATGTTTTGTAAAAAGTTGTAAAAACCTGTTTATGTTAGTTTATAATGTTAATAATACAGTTCTGCAAGGATATTTATTAGTGTTTAACAAGTAACCCTGTATAAAGGTAAAAATAATTAATGGTTAATAGATGGCAACCTGTGATGAGATTTGACTCTCCGATGCTCCAGTTTGCGATATTACCGGGACCCTTATACTACTTGAAGATAAGGAAGCCAGGCAAAGAGATTCCCATGGCTATCCAGCAGTGCTTGCCGCGACAGGTATCGACAATTTATTATGTGTATATTACAATATAAAGCAGACAACTTGGAATTTTTTTGTATTTATTTTTGTGTAAATATATTTTTATAGTACAAACGACAAATAACACTAAAGTGGGATCTTTGGTTGAAAGCAGCACCAATATTTGTTTCTAAATGAAGCAGCAATTAGCATTGCAAATAGTAAAATGAGGAAGAGTGGGGGCGGTGGGAACATCTTGCTATCTCTTTTATTCGCACTTAACCTGATGGCAGTGACGTCACATTTCAGTTTATGCGTCCTTTTTCTGTTACTTGACAGTACTATCAGATTTGAAAGGTTTCTGAACTTACTTAACTTTAAATCGATTTCAAAAATGACTTTTATTTGCGACGTTAACTAGATTAAGTAGGTAGAAAAGCAAATAATAAAGTATCTAATTTGAGAAAACTTGTACAGTTACAAAAGTCAGGGCCTTACCTTAATCATTTGCAGGATATTTGAAAAATCAAGAAAAGCCAAGGTGATTGTTAATAGTTGCAGCTTGTTTACGTATTTAAATGGCAATAACATACTCAGTATGTACCTTATATATAGTATGAGTAAGTTCATAGACATTTCAGAATTTGAAACACGGTAAAAGATACTTTGAAAGAAACTGATCAACAAAAACTGGTTTTGTAAATAATTTGTAATATGTGAACAAGCTGTTATTTTGCATATTTGAATTTTCAATCAGTTTTGACTTGCTATTAGTGTGCACCGGTACATTTATGTAGGAATCTGACAGCTTACGGTATCAGCTAGCGTCAGCTAGAGCAGAACCCTCACAGACTATTAGCTCTGTACGTTTTTTCTTTCTTTCTTTTTTATCTGGTCAGTGTAGACTAGGAGACTGCAGAAATGTTCGAAAAAGTTATTGTGGCCCTGGGGCGCAAAATGCAACTAAAGGAATGCACTTACTGTCCGCATCGACCATTTGTTTTCTTTTTTGACGTCTCTGACTCTGAGTGGAGCAAAAGGGTCAAAAGGTGTGTCAGACTTTTACTGACTAAAAACTATCTGGGTTTGTCAGTTACCCCTTTCGTTCTAAGACCACAGTAACTCTTCCGTAGATTGAGCACAGCTGTCTGCTTTCTGCACGAATATACCCTATGAGAAGAAACTAACTACCCTTTACACCCTCAGGGTCATAACTTGGTAACGGACATGAACGACAACTATTTCCGTGTCCATCTGAACGTGCTCCATGTGATCGACTCGGTCGTCTGTCTCTCCCACAAACAGTTCTCTCCGGAAATATACCAGCAGCTGTATGGCAAGCATGAGGCATTCTTCAATAAGCTGTACACACGATATCAGGTAGGAGATCATGTAAGACTTGTAAGTATCTTAAACCTTTAAGGAGAGTGGAAAAGGACCCGCTTTTCCACTCGCCTATCGTCAACATCGAGCGAACGCGATCAATCAAAGATTAATCCAACGCGAAGTTTGATGAAGAGGCAATGCAAAAAAGAGAGAACTGAAAACTCTATTGGCATTCGGTAATTCCGTCAGTTAGTCGAATATTTCACGAAAGTTGGTCCAGGAAATGCATATTTTTTTAAACCTTTAAAAGTAAAAATTATCAAGTAAGTATCATAAAAATTGTCGTCATTTAGAATCTCGATTAAAGCAAGGCTTCTATTGATGTACTTTTTATATTTTTTTATAAACGAGTATATTATGGAAGGCTAAAGTTCACGTAAAATAGCAAATTTTTAGAGGTCTTTACTAGATTAGTTTTACACTTTATAATGTTTTGATTTCTATAGAAACCTAGAAAGTATCCATAAGATAGATGTGTATCTAAAATATCAAGAGAAAGATGTGACATCATAATCACGTAAAAGCGGTTGTATTAAGATGTACCTAGAAAAGATCGCTTTTAATAACATGATATAATTTAATATCATGGTAGACATCCTACCTATACGCAAAAAACGTTTTGGGAACACATTCATTGTGCGTACACCTAAGGAGTGAAACCTGTCGGAGTCTTTATTTCGTAACCTTTTTGTCTAGAGCGAATAGCATTACTACTAGGCAAGCACGCTGCATCGTCGACCACATCGTCGCTTTCCATCAGGTGAGATAGTGGTCAAGCCCGAGCCTATCAACAAAAAGTTGCGATACTAGCGACCAGCCCCTGGTTCGCACGGTATTTATGACCTTATCAAGATGCCCTTGTCCCATGTGAGGGTTGGCTAAATCCTAACTAATATTATAAATGTGAAAGTGTGGATGTTGGGAAATTTGGCATGCATATAGCCTTTGACATGGAAAAGAACATAGGCTACCTTTTATCCCGATTCCTTAAGTACCTAATGCCACGCGGGCGAAGCCGCGGGCAAAAGCTAGTATGTATATATAATATGTAATAAATTCTTCTTTCATTCCTTCCACTCAACCATCACATTATCACGGAGTCTTTTTAAATTGATATAAACTAGTGCTTGATTGCAATACCACCTGATGGAAAGCAGTCATGCAATCGTTGGTGGTGAAGCAGAATGTTTTATTTAAGTTAAGCACTAGTTCATTATTCCTTTCTTTTATTTAGTCTTCACCTCTCTTTCCATCTACCTTTTTTTTGAAACTTCAATTTTTCTTTCATTTCTAAGTTTAACTTTATCAATCATCTATAATTTTCAGAACAATGAAATAGAAGATTTCTACAACTTCTTCAAGCAACCTTGGATGTCAGCACTGTACCAAGAATCGTTTAAAGATCTTGTGGATGACATCAATGAACAAAACATTGGCACTGTAGGTTTTATTATTTATACATTTTAATACTTGTATTCTACACAGTAGTAGATACTTCTTTACATTATTACAATACGGCCGTGGCCACTCGGACCTCACTTTTAGGCGGATTTGTCACTGGTCGTATTGAAGAGTCATAGTTGTTCCGTAGCCAAACAGGGATGGTGCTAACGGAAAATACGACCGCTGCACTGGTTTAGTAGTTCATCCTTATGTTTGTTTTTAAGCTATTGCATAGCTTCTATCACGGGCCTTGAGCGTGGAGACCGAATCCAGAAATTCCGTAACGAAAATAACGTAACACCCCCCCCCACTCATTTGTTTTTTGAGTGTGGTGACCGATAAGAAAACAAATGAGTGAACAATCAATCAAAATTCAATTCAATGTGTGTGAAAGTGTAACTTCAATTAATATCAAAGAAAAAAAAAACAAAGGAAAAAAAGTACTGCATAAATAAAATAAATAAATAATTATAATTGCATAAGTTGATAAAAATGCTATGCAATAGCTTTACCGCGGCAGTCCCCGAGTGTTACACGTCTTTTTTTTATATTTGAATCAGGAATTTGAGATAATTTTATTATTAAATGGAACAAAATGTCTGTAATTTACAACCAAGTTCATAAACCATTGTAACAATTTTTTTTTCGGCCTTTAAAATACATAATATATAATTCGATATTTGAGAAGGCGTCAATGGATTATAATTATCTCGAATTTTGAAAACGAGTCCTGTCAGTAGGTACCTACTGACTGAGTGTCATGCTCATAAAGCAGTTATTGTAGTGCTTCATTCTTCAACGCCATCTTTTATATAGAACTGTGTACTAAAAAGTCCCCCATACATCTATGTATGAAACCACTACACTGAATTGTTTGAGAAGGGAGTGTTTCGAAGCTTTGGAAGAGTTGCCCCAAAGGTTTGCTAGTTTGGCTAGTAGGTGGCGTTACGAGCGCATAAATTGTGATGTGCTTAATTTGAAGTTATGTGGCAAAATAGTGGGTACTTTTGAGGTCAATTGTTTCTACATATTTTCTTGTTCCTAGGTAACCTTCTTGTGGTAATAGATGGTGATTAATTTTGTCTAATCTTAAATATATAATTTATGTTAATTTACTAGAGTAGTGATCAGAATCACCAAGAGCAGTAAGTACTTACTAAGTACTTTCTGTCTTTGTTGGCTTATAAAATAATGAAGGCACTGTGCTAAGCAGGGGCCTTACCATGACGTGTTAAAATGTCAGGCGTGCGGCTTGAAAGAGAGATTTAGCTATATACTTACCCCATATAGCTCCATTCCTTTAACAGTTCAGTTTAGATCGTCAAATGGATCGTATTAGGCGGTTATCGCGCTGCCACGCACCCCGCAGCTTAGTGCGTGAAAACGCTCCTACGCGCGTACTTGCGGGAGTGAAGATCTGCATCATCGTGCGGGTTTTTTACGAACTAATAACTTATTTTTTCGCTTGTTTTCCCTACTCCTTTTAAACGGCTTTGTTATTTAGAAACACATTATTTACCCAAAAGAATCGTTGTTTAATATAAGGTCAAAATCGGGGCTCTATCCGGGCGCAGCTGGCCGGAATTAAATGCTACTACAGATACGGGCACGGATCTTGAGCGCTGGCTTCAAGTTGTACAGAAGTCAAATAATCGGTCTCTTTAGTGGTACGAAGTGAGACGCGGAGGCGGCGAGTGTCAGTTATTGGCTCGCCACGCCATCGTGTCATAGACATCACTTCTGTATCGTTCCCTGCGCTTGCTGTATGTATCTAACAACGACGATGATTGGCTCGCCAATGTATGGAATGCGCAAAGCGATCTCCACTCTGACGCCGAGCGCTCAAGATTCGTGCCGGTACCTGTACTACAAGTATGTGTGCATTTAACTCCGGCCAAATGTTCAAAGGACTATATGCCTTGAGAACTCGTGGTAGGGTCTCTGATCCTTTAAATTAAAACTGCGTACTTTTTATTTGTATAGAACTATCTACTAATGATTTCTGGTTGGTTAATAATTTATTTCATTTCAGGTAAAAGAATTGGTTAAATCAAAGTTTGCCATGTTTGACGCGGAACTGAATGAAATGAAGTCAACATTGATTCAGGCAGACTCTTATACATCCGTTGCATCCATCAGTGGCTACCTTAACGTAAGTATTACTTTATGGAAAGTACATAATAGAATAGTATTTTTTCTATATTTGGTTAGGTTGGCTGCTGCAGATTTAATCCGGCCAAATGGGGTATCCTTGATCCATCGCAAATACAGTCCTAGTGTGGAGCCCCTTCCCAGGTTTCGCGTCACCCCCTTTCCTGCTCAGCATGCACAACTACCTGCACCTTCCACAACTTATGCGAGGCCAACGACAGCGGTTCAGGTGGTTAAATATTGGTCGGACCAAAGATCGAGTCAGATCGACACGAAAGAAGAAGGTATATTTGGTCAGCAAGATTATGTTGTATCATCGGGGTCACCAGTTTAAAGGTATGCAGGGCTGAATATAAAGTCTCACATATTTCCGTTAAAAGGAGAAAAAAAAAAACAAAAAGAAATTTAAGCAAATTGTATTTCGCAATTTTTTTATAGTGTAAATGGCAAAACATGCCATTTGGCTTTTCCTGTATTAAAAATAACAATATTTCTAATATTCTCGACGTAGGAACCTAGATAAATATGGTCTATAACCGAATATCATCATAATATGTTGGAAATATGCTCCAACTGCAAATGAGCGTGGTATTACGTTTGTATGGCAAATTCATCCGTCGCCGGCCCCTTAACAATTTTTTTCCGACCACGAGAAGTAGCTGACTTCTCTGTTCTTCTGTTTGCTGATTTTCTGTAATTTTGACGCTGATCAAAACTTATTTTCTAGCTAACCCGTTAAAGGTTAGATTTTTTCACCAAATCGATGGTACGCTACATCGACAGTACAAGGTTTGGTTTGATTTCTGTTTTCCTTGTTTAAAACAGTCGATGTTGCATACCATCGATTTGGGGTACTGTTGATACATAAGCCCGTCGATGGAACGTTTTCGATACAGATACCATCGATGTAGTGACTGTCGATATTAAGAACAAGACCCCCCTTTTAACATTGCATAATCTCATCACTTATAATTATATAAACAAAAATAAACAGTATATTTTGTATATAACACATAATAATAAAAAGATGGAAGTCACAGATGAAGGGCTGTTATTAAATGACATTTCTGACAACTTTTTGGCATCATCTGAAGTTGGTTGAGATAAAATTGAGTGGATTAGTCCCACGTAGAGATGTGCAGTTACCGGCTATATTGCCACCAATATTCCCACTTGACGGCAACATTGACACCAATATTCCCACTTCACGGCAACATTGCCACCAATATTCCCACTTGACGGAAATATTGCCACCAATATTCCCAGTTCACTTCAATGTTGCTACCAATATTCCCACTTCACGGCAATATTGCCACCAATATTCCCACTTGACGGCAATATTGCCACCAATAACCCCACTTGACGGCAATATTGCCACCAATATTCCCACTTCACGGCAATATTGCCACCAATATTCCCACTTCACGGCAATATTGCCACCAATATTCCCGCTTCACGGCAACGGCACATCTCTCACGTTAAGTTTATTTAGGTCTAATTCTTACTCCTTTGTTTTTTTATTTTATTTTTTTGCCTTTTATAAATATAACTAGATCACGGTCTGTTGTTCCTCGCGATAAGGCTAACCCCGGAAGGCCGATGCATTTAACCGGGGTAAAAAGTACTTTGAGCCTTTAAGACTCGACAGAACTGTGGCTTAAAATCAGGGGAAGAATATTTACAAAAAAACAATTAAGCTGTTTTGCCATTAGAACCTTAGAATAGTACGTAGGTTAGATAGTCGTAAACAAATGATCAATGTGCTTAATTTTGAACAGCAGTCTTACATTACTGACTTTCGAGATACAAGTCGCAGTTAGGTGCATTATTTTGTGTACTTTATTAATTCTTCCTAAGTGTTCTTATTAGGTTCCTTCATTAAACTCAAGTTTAATTAAAAAAATAAATTATGTATTATTTGTAATGTTTTGTATTTCTGTGTTGTAGGATCCTCGTCGGCAAGGCACGTTCCGCTCTGTGATTGATAAATTCGTTGCGAAGACGGCCTTTGTAAGTATGTCTTTTTTATTGTTGCGCTATAAGGAACACAATTGATAGTTTCGTATCCTTCATAGAAAAAGGAGGACCCTTAGACCGGATAGGCCGCCGTAGGCGCGGGCTTGCGGACGGCAAGCAATAGGTAGTTCGCCGTCCGACCGTCTGATAACCGTCCGGACCGAGCCTAAGAGGTCGACGGCGCGTATTGTACCACGCGCGCCTTAAGGAGTTGTCAGCAAACCGTAGGGGCGCAGCAGGGTCGAAGCCTACTTTGGCTAAGGGACTGTTTCTGAAAGGAAAATTCGGCCTTGAAACGAAAAGCAACGAAGGAACAGGAGTGAGTTTTTAGTCAGTAAAAGTCTGACACTATCTCCCGTTCCGCCCAAGGGCGGGGGATGTCATTAGATTATTCTTCCACCTAAAAAAACAGGCCAGACAGGTGATGAGCCTCGTGGGCAGCTCCCGATGGTTGTTGCAGCTAAATGGTAAAAGAAGATAATATACTTAACTACCTTCTGCCAGCGGCTTCACCCGCTTGAAAGTCGGTTTTTCCATACAAACTTTGGACCTTTCATCCCTTAGGGGGTGAATTTCGGAAAATCCGTTCTTAGTGGATGTCTATACCCTATAAGAAACCTATTCGAAGATATGTGACATTTACCAACCTACACTGGGCCTACGTGGTGGATTACGGCCCATTCCTTCTCCTAGAGAAGAGGCCTGAGTCGCAGCAGTGGGAACGTTAAAAGGCTGATGATGATGATGATGAGAAGTAACCAACCTGCCAAATTTTAAGTTTGTAGGTGTTACAGTTTCTGAGATTTCGTGATTAATCAGTGAGTGGTATTTCGCTTTTATACAATTACTAGCTTTTGCCCACGCGGCTTCGCTCCCGCTCTTCCCTACTTCAGCCTACTATACCCTACTCTACCCTACTATACCCTACTCTACCCTACCCTACTCTACCCTACTCTACTCTACCCTACTCTATCCTACTCTACCCTACTCTACCCTACTCTATCCTACTCTACCCTACCCTACTCTACTCTACTCTACCCTACTCTACCCTACTCTACCCTACTCTACTCTACCCTACTCTACCCTACTCTACCCTTTCCTACTCTACCCTACTCTACCCTACTCTACCCTACCCTACTCTACTCTACTCTACCCTACTCTACCCTTCTATACCCTACTCTACCCTACTCTACCCTACCCTACCGTACTCTACTCTACCCTAAAAAAAAAAAAAATAAGGTCTTATGTCCGTCTCCTGGTTTTAAGCTACCTCCCCACCAATTTTCAGCCAAATCGGTTCAGCCGTTCTTGAGTTATAAAAAGTGTAACTTACCGACTTTCTTTTATATATATATAGATATAGATTACTGTTTTTTTATTAACCTTTTGAATGTCTTAAGTTACACAGTTCGACATAAGCAATTGTCTTTCTATTGTGTCTCTAATTACGGCATTCAATGAGTTAATGGTTATTATTTCTTTTTACAGTCTAACGCCGCTGTTGCGAAAACTGACATACCAACGGTGAGAAATGTTTTTTTTTTATTAGCTACGTGAAATCACACTTATAAATCACAATAAGAAATACACATATATTATCATTGTTCCATTGTTTAGACAAAGAATGTCTCCATTTGTGTCCTATCTCATGGAAGGATTAAGATTGGATTGGAAGATTTTAAGTTCTCATTCCTCCATCTATAAATCGATTTCTGTTTTGATGATTTTTTATTTTTCTCACGGACTCTTTAAAGGCTTCAGAATCTATAGGTAATTGGTGTCATACTGTGAGTGAACGGTGAGATGCTTGGTTTGTATGGAAAGTGGTAACAGTGCCGCATTTAGCAACGGCCGTATTTCCAATAAAAGGGAACTGGACGAAGTAAAGCGGAGAAGAGCAGTGAAAATTGGCTCCTACATTTTCTACATATTTTTGATGCGGAGTGTGACGGAGAGGAGTTGAGGTACCATCTGCTTAGTGCTCTACGCCTGAATACGTTCTGTCAGCTCGGAGCCACGTGTTCATTTATTTTATGTGAAAGTTCACTCAACTCCACTCAGCTCCACTTACACTGTTTCCACTGATGCTTAGTAGGGATTTCGAGCACTGTGATTGACCAATTCACGATCTGCTCCGCTCCAATCCACCCAGTTTCACTTCCGTGGAAATGCACCCTTAGCTTTAGTAGGAAATGCACTAGACCTCATATTACTTGCATTATTCTTTTACTCTCTGAGACTACCATTCGTCTCGTTGTATGAAGGAGTTCTTACTAATACAGCCAGCCCAACTCCGCGCAGAAGCATCCAGCTTCTAGGAGCTTTTCAGGCTTTTGTGGAGTATTGTCACTGTAGGGAATCTACAACTTCGCGTTCTTCTTGTGTAGACTTCACGTACAAGACCATTGAACATTGTCTTCTTCTTCATTCGCATCGATCTGACTCAAATCAGGTCCGACCAATGTTTAGTCACCTGGATAACTCTGTCCTTGGCCACTTCCCGTTTACCGATTGAGCTGAAATTTTGCATGCATGTGTAAATCAGATGACAATACAAAATTATTATGACATGGAGTTAATTTAATGATGACCGAGAGGTGGCCTTAGGAACTCTGATAACGTTATCGTGTTTGAGGTTTTTGGAATGGTCTTGATGAGTATTAATTATATAGGTTTAAGCCGCGCTATAAAAACTTGTTATGAAAAAATGATTTTCATTGAAAACTTTTTTTTTTTTTATTATGGATAGGCTCGCGTTTGACCACAATCTCACCTGATGGTAAGCGACGATGTGGCCGACGATGGAGCACGCTTGCCTAGAAGCAATCTATTCACTTTATGCACACAAAAGTATTGAGGCGGACTTAGGTTGCCTTTATGGCAATAAGTTGTTGATTCAATTTTTTTGTCTAAAGGAATGTGGCCAAAGTAAGCAAGTTCGCACCCAAGCGGCCAAATTCTGGAAGAAAGCCGCTGGTGAACGCATCGTGATGGCGCATGTGTCGCGCTACCTCGAGAAGAACGCAGTGACTAACCCACACTTCGCAATTCCTAAACCTAAAGACCCTTAGATGGCAGGTTTTAAAAAAAAATATCTACTTATTTGAAAAGGTACAGGGCTTTTGATACAGACAGGAACTTGATATAAAGAACTTTCAACCAAGAGAATGGTGAAACGATGGAAAAGTATTTCTTACCTTGTATTATTTTTATTGACGCATAATCACATGATGTAAATTGTGCTAAGCTTTGATACTTAGTCTTTATTGTGTTCTTTGTTTGTTAGTAGATGGTTTATTGCAGTAAAAACTTCCATAAGCGCGGTGAGCGGTTTATTTTGTGGCGAGTATTGAATGAGACTGAGCCATCACATTCGGGTATGTAACGCTCCTTCGGGTAAACTCGACCGACTCAAGCCGATTTTGCCCGAACGGTTACGATTTTATATTAATCAGCCTTGATAAAGTTTTCACTTTTGGGGACTTACCATAACATGTTAAAAAGTCAGTCGTGCGAGAAAGAAAAAGAGATGGAACTATGCACCCTATATAGCTGCATCCCTTTAGCAGTCCAGTTTAGGCCGTAAAATGGATCATGTAACTCGTGGTAGCACTGCTGTTGTGTAGTCCTAAACACACACATTGTTTTTTTATCATATTTGGCTTAATGTTTCTTTATTATATTAAATTAAACAAGTCAATTACATTTTAGACAATTTATTTCATTTTACACATGTTCATTATTAGACAAGTTTCCTTACATAATATATTTACATTAAAATGCACAGTATGGCCACTGACTGTGAATGAAAATCGCGAAACAGTCTTAATTGATATGATTTTGTTTTTGTACAAAAGCCGAAACAATTATAATTATTTTCACTTTATTTTATTACTAAAATTACTTCACTATGAGATCAAAGGTTGTTTGATAAATGTGTATTAGTTTGACTAGCAATCTTTGGCTGCAGAGCCTTTTCACACAGGCGGTATAAATGCGATGCGACGGCAGATTACGGCAACTTGGATTGTAGCTCAACATTCTTGGATTGTAGTGTGTGTCGCCGCGACATTGTGACCGTATGAAAGGGCTCTTATACTCTGTTAAAAATGTAATTAAAATGGCCTCTTATTATAAATTTGACTAAACAATATCTAGTTAACATTACGATATCGTTGAGCTGTTGGGCCGTTCTTCTTTTCTGTTGACATTAGTTTGTCTTCTTGAAAAATAATGTATAATATATTGTATTTACGTTTGAAATTGTTAATCTTTTAACCGCCTTCCTCGGATATATCCGACAAACAGTGCGTTTATTCTGTCAGGGTCGCACATCCACGACCAAACACTCCATCTCATCGGCTCTTCTGTCACCTATTAGGATTGAAGATCTAAACGGGATGAAGTACCCAGTCTGACCTGACAAATAGGATGCATTCGTCTCATCATTCGTCGGAATTATCCGACGCAGGCGGTAAAAGGGGTTAAGTTTTTCAATCCTCTTTTGTTTTTAGCTTATTAATAAAATAGATAAAAAGGATTGCACATTGGATAATAATATTTTTACTTTTTTTTTAATTTGCTAGATAGAGTGGATGAAATACGCCTCTGTCACAAGTTTTTTAACTGATCTATTGTCGATAGAAAATAAAAACGTCCCGGTTAACCTTAGAAATGATCATGCAAAACAATTTATATTTACACAGGCTGTATTGCAGTGTTAGTTTACACTTTATTCTATGACAGCTCTATGTTATAAAGTAATTCTAGGACAACATGCTTTTCTCATCATTCAGAAAAAGTTTATGTGCCTCTGGCTACAAACACTCGCTCACAATTACCATATTATATACTAAATTATATTATGGATGCAACTTCGTAAGTTTACAAGAAAAAATATGTGTTGTATCCAGTTTTAGAACTGGAAAAAAGCAAAATAACAGATACTGTGTTGTAGGTATTTTTCGAACTAATTTGATTGTAGGTATTCATTTCTGCACATATATTTATAAATTAATTTTATTTGCATTTTCAAAATTACATTCTATTTTAAATCTAGTTTAAAAATAGAGCCATCAAAGATATAAAGGTGTATTTATCTCAATTAATACAACAATCAAGAAAATACGTTAGTTATCTTATTCGATTTAAAA
The DNA here is from genome assembly GCA_910589285.2 of Mythimna ferrago. NCBI lineage: Eukaryota > Metazoa > Arthropoda > Insecta > Lepidoptera > Noctuidae > Mythimna > Mythimna ferrago. The sequence continues at coordinate 17,924,817 of OU342685.1, forward strand.
TGTCTGTACAATAATGACTAGCATACACAATTTACGCATATTGTGAAACAAACGTCTCTAGACCCGTATTGATGAATCACTATCTTCACTTCAATAATATGCCGCCGATGAAAGTATCTTAGATTCCTAGTCTTGATGACATTTGTGACACTTTCATCTTAAATAACATTTTGTTATCAATTTCACTTAAGGGGCCGGCGACGAATGAATTTCCATACAAACGTAATACCACGCTCATTTGCAGTTGGAACATATTTCCAACATATTATGATGATATTCGGTTATAGACAATATTATCTAGGTTCCTACGTCGAGAATATTAGAAATATTGTTATTTTTAATACAGGAAATCCAAATGGCATGTTTTGCTATTTACGCTGTAAAAAAGTGCGAAATACAATTCGCTTAAATTTCTTTTTGTTTTTTTAAAAAAAGAAACACGTAGGAACCTAGATAAATATTGTCTATAACCGAATATCATCATAATATGTTGGAAATATGCTCCAAATGCAAATGAGCGTGGTATTACGTTTGTATGGAAATTCATCCGTCGCCGGCCCCTTAACTATTGCCGTTTTGATGTTATTAGAGTGTATGTAATAGTTAAGCATGGACCTCACGGATGAAATCCAGCGTCCAAACAGAGGTCAACTTTGAGGGGACATGTGGATTGTAAACGAAGCCTACCACTGTGTTGATTGTCGTTTTGTCGGATCTCTGGATTACCTCTGCTGTCTACTACGACTATGTTGGGACGCGGGATTTCATCCGTGTGGCTCACACACTAAATCGGTTGCGTACCCAGGTAGACTGCTACAAATACAACTTAGCGAAATTGGGTTTTAAGACCCGCCGGTTATCTGATGTAAGTGCGGCGGCGCTCCTGAACATGGGCTATAAGTTTGAGTGCTCCAAGTATCCATGTACCTGTACTTTGGAGGACTTAAAGATACTATCGGTATGTAATTCGGATTATGCTCTTTCAAAAAGAAACAGATCAAGAATTGAGTGGTCAATTCATTTTCTTTCAGGTAGGTAAGCCAGGTTTCCACTGATGGTAAGCAATGGGTAGCGCACCGTTTTAGTCACTAAAAGCCTGACACTCTATCTCACTCTACCCAACGCGGCAAAAGTTATTAAGATGAGTTCACAACTCAATAATTTTTTTTTTCTTCAGATAAGCTTAGTGATTTATTAATACGGGTCCCCATAAATTAAAACACTATTTGTACCTATGTATAGACTAAACACGAATTCACGCGTGAAAGTAATTCGATAGAACTTTGAGTTTGCGCACTTGTGACAATCTCCAAATCACATTAGAAAGTATGATTTTTCTTCGTGGAAACTGACGCATCACTTTGGTATTTTAAGAACACGATTAGAAAGATATCTGGAAATGAAAAACCATTTAATTTATGTAGAAGCCTAAAATAGCACAAGTTTGATTATATGAATGGCTTTTACAAAACTGAACAATTCAAAGGTCTGTCATCATATATTTCACTTTCCATAATAACAATTTCATATCTTGGGAATGTGAAAATTTAATGATGATTTCTGTTGTTGCTAATTACTATCGAAAATCAATTAAGTTATTGTTATAATAAAAATGTGTAGGCGAAGGAATTTTTTCATACCTGTAAAAAGAACTGAAATCACTGGGTACCTAAGAACCCTGGGAACCCTGAAATGACCAGAAGTTGTCACAAATTTGAAAAAGTTCGCTGCTATATTTATTAGGTTTGTTGACTTTACAACATATTTAAAATATAACAGCTGACGTGAATTATCGGCATTTGGTGTTATACCAAATCCGAAAATTCTCTAATTCGTACATACTCGCTAGTACAAATGCATCCGCCAGCATTTAAAACAAAAAACGTAGACTACTGATCCTGAAAAGAGAATAGGGACCGCATGGATAAAAGAGGTGAAGCTATACACTTATACAGGCCGTATAGCGCTATCTCTTTTCGCACAGAAGTTAAGATGGCCGTTTCCGCTGGAAGGAGATAGAGTTATACAGAGCGTATAGCGCCCTTTTCTTTCTTGCACTTTACACTTTGATACGGCCCCGAAAACGGTCAATGTACACTTGTAACCATGTAAGTCATGCGACGTTTCCACAAGTCACAGAGTTCTGCATTCATTGCGCGCTGACTACGGCGGTGCGTAGTCATGCGCCGGCGCCGGCGAGTAATCGGCGCCGTGCAGCAGCGATTAGGTCTGGTATTGCAGCATCGGCGCGGCCGCGAGGTTCGCGTGGTGGCCGGAGTTCATGCGGAGAGCGGAGAGTGACTTGTTGTACCATTCGTCTTCGGCGCTCATGCCTGTTGGAAAGAATTGATTAGAATTATACTTATAAAATACACATGGGACTAGGGCAGAAGATGATGAAATACGGAATGTATTTGTATAAAATCTTACAATAAAAAAAAAAGTTGGATCGTTGGGAAGTTAATTTAACGTCTACTTAGTGTAAAATAAAAATATCAACCAACTTTATTAATAGTATTAAGAGTGTATGGATCCTATCAACTTTAGAGGAACAGCAGTGACTTTAAATAATAGATATTAAATTGATTTATTGGCAATTTTAGAGATAGAATACGCTAATTCTAGGAAATCATTAATTCCATCTAAACTTAAACGCTAAACTAAGACTGCTCCAATAATATAAGACAAAACACTACGTTAGAGCACTAGCTCAAGTAATATTTAACTTCGTTCAATAAGACATTAGACATTGTTAGACCAAGAACATATTAGCAGTCTACGAGAGTTCGTAGCAAGTTCGTAGCGCGCACGTTCGTAGCTCGTAGCGGCGCGTCCCGCTACGGCGTAGCACCCTTACCTACATATATAGTAGATATACGTAGAGGAGGGCAGGGAAGCGAATAGTGAGGTACCGAATCGACCCTCGCGTTTTCTCAAGATGCAATCTCGCCGCAGGAAATAAGATATTTGCCAAGACGCCGCGAGGACGCCCGCCAAAGTAAATGTAGTGGAAATTTTCTTATTAGAATATCTACGGTACGATGCCTCGCCTCGATTACTTGCTCGTTTTTTCCTACGCAGGAATCTTTGCGCCCGCGGCCGCTTCGTATTTCACGGTTTATCGCTTCGGGTTTTCTTTTTTCCGTTTCTATTTTTGAAATGGGAGTGCAGTAAATGGATTTTCAGTACAGAAACCTATTAATTTTTTTATATTGAAATAGCGAGGAGATTTATAAGTAGTTAGCTTAACAAACAAACATTTTCATTTATTTTTATAACAGCAACATATATTTATTTGTATAGTATCTGGGTTTGAACTACTGAAGTCCAATTATTGGTCTCGGTATTAGTATATTAGGTCACACACAGCGTCTTGACTTGAGCAAGGCGAGCGATCAATCTCCGGCCGCATGTCGAAGACGTGATCAATTATACACCCGCGGGTTGGACGGCCTACACTACGTCATTATATATTAGATATATAAGTGTGGTTGCAATCGATACGTGAGGTGATGTGTAGCAACACCCGCGATTGTAGGTGAAAAATGAAGGATAATGATTGTCCTGTACTTGTGTCTTTTAAAAGTAATCTGGAGAGTCAGTTTTATACTTGTATTTATATATCATTTCATCGTTCTATCGGATAAATTAATCTTTCAAATATCGTAATTAGAGATACATAGAAAGATAATGAGAGAGCGAACAATTTTGTAAGGAACGACACGAGATGTAGAGGACTTTTCTTTTTGACATGGAAATGTGATGGTTTAACAGACTACACTATAATGTATGATTACCTATTTTAAACGAGTCATTTTTTCGTTAAAATATGAAAAAGGAAATAGGCCATTAATTAACAGATGAGCATAATATAGGAGTATCTACCCGACCAATCTAGTGTGCCGAAGGATGAAGTAAGAAATTAAGGATTTAAAAAAAAATATAATATAATAATATTCCACAACTATCACACAACGCCGTCTAGTCCCAAGCTAAGCAGAGCTTGTGTTATGGGTACTAGACAACTGATAAACATACTTGTATATTTCTAAATACATACATATGTAGATAAATTATACCCAGACACAGAACAAATGATCATGCTCATCACACAAACATTTGTCCTGGGTGGGAATCGAACACACGACCTCCGGCATAGCAGTCAGGGCCGTTAACGACTAGACCAACAGGCCAGTCAAAATCTATGACATATTTTGATACATCACATAATCAGCCTTTTTAATGTTCCCACTGTTGGGACTCCGTCCTCCTCTCTAGGAAAGGGAAATTGGAAGACATGTGACATTCACCAATCCGCACTGGGCCCGCGTGGTGGATTACGGCCCATTTCCTCTCCTATATTTTGATGAAATCTATATAAATACGTATTTGATTGAGAATCAAGACCTATTTTCTAAAAACGTAAACGTAATGTACGTAATTAATAAAATTTATGATCACGTTAACCTTAGGTACTATACTACGTACCATTATTTCGAACTGTGTCGTGACTACTACAAAGTCGTGACACTACACTCCAGAGTTTTTATGGACGTTTCATGACACATGCAGTGAAAATATTAAGAATTATTTACTAACTCTCCCCCGCAGTTTTACCCTTTTCTCCCGCGGTTTTCTCTGGTTACTGTTCCAGTTCCGTTCGTAGCGTGATGTTAGCTTAGCCTATACTATTCGCTGTGAATCTGGTAGTCCCATAAAGAAAAGACGTCCAAATCCAATCAATTTGTAGTTCCGAAGATTAGCGCATTTAAACAATCTATGTATATCTATACATATAATAAATCTGTAGAAGTTTTTAGTTGTGCGCGCATCACGGAAAATGTACGAATTCGATATAGATAACTTTTATACAACAAAATTGTGTGTTACTTTATATATTACTTAGGCTTTGTTTTATTGCAATTGGTTGACTATATTGAAAGATATACTACATCATTGATTGTTCGCCGGGTTAGCTAGTATTAAATAATTGGGGATATAGGTATAATAATCAAATTTACATATATAAAATCCTCATGTCACAGTGTTTGTTATCGAGCTCCTCCGAAAAGACTGGACCGATTTTTTAAGTTTTTTTTTGTGTATATTTGGTAGATCTGAGGATAGATCCCGGGTTATTTATTTATCTTCCTGCCCCCATTTTTACTTTGATAATTTACATGGCAGAACAACATTTGTTGGGTCAGGTAGTTATAGCACATAGATAAACATTAGTTCTCGAACAAGTCTGCACTAATTGTAAACAAACACGTTATTTTTTTTTTAATAAACATTAAATTCCTTCAATATCCCACCCAAAAGATTAAAACCGTATGCCAGTAATCACAAACCCCGACAAAGAGTAATAAGAAAGCCAACCGGATGATATTAATAAATTGTAATCAAGTTCTTTTTCTTTGCGATCATCTGTCGGCGGCGGCCGTGTGGCGAAGACTCGAGGAGCAAGTTTTCCCATTATTACAAGGATATTTGTATAAAAACGAGGCATCATCTTCGCTCCAGCCAACTTTATAATTGCCTTGACGGGTCTAATAGGAACTTGATGAAAGCTGCCGCTCTCTCGACGTCGTCTACCGCTTTTTGTTCTACGCTACAAACTTACATTTTAGTTGGTTTCGCTCTTAGTCTAATTTGTTTTATAAAAAATATTTTAAATTTTTAGGTAGCTGTTATTCTTTTAAATGATTTTGTAGTTCTACTGGCTTTTGCTCATGAAATGTGCAAGTAACTGATGATCGTAAAAATCAACTTTGAAGAGCAATTTCTAATAAAAAGAATTGGAAACAAGTCAAAATGAAATGAATTTGAAAAAATTGTGTAGAAAATAACATAGAAGTCTGTATAAAAGTTGGTCAAAAATGGTTTAGGATAGAAACAAAAATATATACCAATTGAACAGACAGAACAGAAATAGTTGGATCACATCATAAGTCTACGTAATAATTAAACCTTTTAATTTTTTCTTCACCTTTTTCTCTACCTTTTAAGGTTTGTTGTACACACTATTCTTCCAGAGAGATTTGCAATTTAATGGCCATTTAGACTTGGTAATTAAGAGTTTTACAAATCATAATAAAAATTATTATCACAAACAATTTCTTTACACGACAAAAGACTTTGTCTTCGAAAAAAATGCTTGTAACAAGTCTAACTTCTCAAGTCCTCAACTCACCCATAGTATCCTGCCTCATGCCCACAGCGCTCATGTTGGCGCCATGTCCCATGGAGAAGCCCTGAGGCATGGGGTAGGAGCCCCCACCCATCTGTGATAAGGAGAATATGTCCTTCTGCAACTCTTCGTAACTGCCGTGGTGCTGTGGGACACACATGGTGGTTAGTTTTTGAAACTTCATGAAAACGATGTTCATAAATTACGGTATTTTTTGAATGAATTGCCGTGGCCCTGAACTTAAAAAATGTAAATTAAAGACAAGTCTTAGTCAGCAAAATCTGGCACTCCCTCTCGCTCCACTCAGACCGTGAGGAGTCATGCCTCAGCAGGATGATTCACCACCATAACTTCAGCTGAAAGACGTCCACTGACGGACAGAGATTTCCCCCAAATGTCGCCGTAATGACCGGTCCTATGCGTCACGCATCCATCGGTGTCCCGCAACCCTCACGAGGTCATCGGTCCTCCTTGTGGGTGGCTTTCCAACGCTGTATCTTTCGTTACGTTGTCGTCACTCCTGAACCTTTCGTCATCATCGACCAACTGTTCTGTGAGCAATATGCCCTGCCTACTGCCACTTAAGTTTGGCGATTTTTCAGGCGGATTGGGCAGGATGATTACCACGTAAAAAATAGTCGATGAAATCAGAGATACTAAGTCTTTCGTAGCCATATTTCTTGAGTGACTACTTAGTCGACGGCAATTAGAAGGAGAGTAGATAACTAATTAAATTTTAAACCGAGTTAGGCAGCAGTAGAACAGAACTGTTTAATTCAGAAAACCCAAAAAATAAGGCTATAAAATAATAAAACCCACAAAGAACTTACTTCTCGAATACTTTAACATTTCACCAACATTACTCAACAAAAACCGACGAACTATTATAATAAAACGTATTCGCAATCTCGTCATCGCATTACTGGCACGCAGCTTCGCGCGGCTGCGAATATAATGATTTTTCCCGCCCTGTTTTATGTTAATCGCGTAAATTAATCCGTGGCTTTATGTTTTATACCGATTAACACTTGCGTTAATGGAATAGCGGCACAGAATTACGTTAGGTCAGCGAGGTGGTGGGGATGGTTAGGTCTGAACTTATTGTTATTCATTTTTGAACGAAAAGTCAGCTCGTGGAGATATAATAATGTCCACACGAGGTAACATTCGAGGTTAAGTAATGCTTTGTTCGGTACACCAGTGAGTGACTATCTATTACATACCGGAACTCATTCTTGTCTCAGAAAGTATGTTGAGCTGTTGCTCTCAGTTGTCCTTTGTAGAACTTTGACAGTTATTACTGGAACTGAATATTGTGATACTCTATTTAGATACCTCCTTCCTTTACTAGAGTAAGTAGAAGCTGCACCCAACATGCATTAATGAATTGAGTCTTAGAAGTAAGTATTCTAGTGGAAATGATTGGCGGCGGTGAAGTCTTTGCTATCGGCTTTAGTCCAGGCTTATGGTACCTATACGGAGTGAGAAGGCATTGGAGGTAGTAATGCGTGTGAAGGGGGTGGCGAATAATATGAAAGAGAGGTAATCCTTATGACAGGGCTGTCGCAAGACACATCCTGGGCGTTGGGACTCGCGGAGTATGGGTAGCTTGATGATCTAACCATCATCGCAGCTCTCAAATTCAAAATGGGTACCTAGCCTTCCTGATCAACATCTATCTAACTGAGAGACTAACCCATTTCACACAATCTCAATCATAAAATCATTCCCAGAATCTACATGGCGATACATTTATTTATACAGTGCCAGAATTATTGGCACGTGTGGCGAGTATTTGCATTATTTTCGTCGGTAAACCGGGCTGGCCGTTCAATCGCATTATGGCGTAATCACGGAGACTGATTAGCGCCGCATAGTAATGGCGTCCAAATTGTGGCGAAAACGAACACACCCTGTTCGTGTGTGTTTTAAGTTCGTCATTATGTTCGTCATTTAGCAAATGCTAAATTCCGGGTCTGAAGGCCTCATCAGACCCTTCGTGAGAAATTGTTTCTGTCAATTCTTGTTATTAGAAATTAGGATTAGATGACAACAATGTTATGTTAACTTTTTTTTCACACTTCTACCACTCTGGGTGTAACGAGAGGGAGTGTCAGACTTTTACTAACTAAATCTCACCTGTGTTCCTTCAGTAACTCTGCGGTATATAGCTACGGTAGGGTTTTCGAACAATCCCGCAGCCAACTTAATATTAATATAAGTTGATGTTCTTGACTAAGTACAATTAATAGGGTTTTTTGGTCAGTAGCCTTAGTAACAGTTTTTGACATTCTTGAATCTTTATTCTTTATCGTTATCGTCAATCTGAATAAATAAAAGGAGAAATGGACTGACTGACATACCAGCGCACAGTCGAAACTACTGGGACCAGCCCCCCTAGCCAAGTTACAATCGAATTCCGTTCTCTAATCGGTAACGCCTCGGTGACAGCAATTGTAGAAAACGATAAGTTGGTAGCCATGTTGACGCGCCTGAGTCGGCCGCTCGTTCTACAATGTAGCGTTTGTATAACAAAGGATGTAGCGTTAAATATTGTAGAAACGATTTTGAACGATGTGAACTTGGCTACGAATTGTCTATTCGTTTGTTCTGACCACGCGACTTTACGTTGAGATGACGTCATTCCGATACGTTTCAACACTTTTCGACAGCGTTAACGATTGCAGAATAACAACTTGGCTAAGCGTGCTGAAACGTGAAATTTTGCACGAGGTATCTTTTTATGACGTTGGCGAGCATTAAGAAGAGGTTTTTCGAAATTCAATCTTTAAGGTTTTGAAAAAGGGGAACTTCGTTTGTATGTAAAACCCAAGTAAATAATAAAGGTTGTCATTATTTCTTTTACAAAACAAAATGCATTAGTATAAAACCGCGACTCTACCAATCATTATAGAACCTGTTCTATATTCATTAAAATATGATATATTCATTATGGTATCAGGATACTGACCTGCAAAATGCAAAAATCAGGTGGAAAAATCATCCGATGACATCTCCTGCTCTTGGGCGGAGCAAAAGGGTATGTCAGGCTTTAACTTACTAAAAACCCACTCCTGTTCCTTCGTTGTATTTCATACCAGGGTCAGTTTTTCTTTCAGAAGCAATCCCTTGGCAACAGTAGGTTTCGGCCCTGCTGGGCCCCTATACGGGGTTACACGGTAAACCTTAAATATAAATTCTCCATTTTTCTATTTGTTTTATTACCTGTGGGTATCTGTTGATGGTGTTCGGGTGGGGGTATGGCTGGTACCCTCGGTAACCCTGGATATTCCTCATCATGCCGTTGCAGCCGGGCAGCACCGCCGGTGCGAGGGCCTTCTGTAGCTGCTTCTCTTGCTTGCGGTACTTAGCGCGACGGTTTTGAAACCATACCTGTTTGGCAGAAGTTAGAAGAAGAGGTTTAATATTTAATTAAGGTGAAGAAATTAGTATAGAATTAATAAGATTTTATTATTAAATAAATAACTTTTCCAGCAGCTTCGCCCGCGTACGTTTCATTGGAAATGTTTTAACGATTATTAATTATTTGTCTATTATTATAATCTTTTTTTGTAAAACATTCAGACACAGTGTAAATTAATGAATAAATGAAATGTACATAAAATATATCCTGTCACTCAGGAATAAAGCGGCTTTCTCTTCTTCTTCCTGCCCTTGTCCCATCTTATTTGGGGTCGGCGCAATACGTTTTTTTCTTCCATTCTACCCTGTCACTCGTCATGCTATCACTAACTTCCTTTTCTTTCATATCATTCTTCACGCAATCCATCCATCTTTTCTTTGGCCTCCCTCTCCCTCTCCACCCATCCACATTTATACTCATAACGGCTTTCTAATGGTGAAAAAATTTTAACAGTCGGACCAGATTTGCCTGCCTCAAGGTGTAATGGTTGAACTGTGCTATACGAGTATTTTCATTAACTTTATGTAATTACCCATATTAGCAAATAAATGATTATGATTGTTATGAAGTACTTTCAGAGATTACCTCATAAAAACACAAAAATCCAAAAAAAACAAACTCCCTCTTTATAATATGAGTGTAGATTACTATAGATGTAGAGAGAGAGTTAAATGCGACTTTAAATGAAAGTTCCTTCTGAAATTAATTAAAACAAATCTTTACTAATCTCTATCTGACCCGACAGGCGTTGTCCTGTCTTAGTTATGAACTGTCAAACGCGCGAAAATATAGACGGCTATATTTTATATTGCGTAGATTTCTGAAATTTTCTAATTTTCTGGGCATCTATCTTATTTTTTTCTTTCATATGCACTTTCTCCTAACAATAATAAACACAACGAAAAAAGATATAGCGAAATTAGTTTAATGTTCACGGGTGGTGACGTGACCAAGGGAAATAGGGATTCATTTTTATATGACCAAGATCAGGATGGGCGGTGACCTCCAAATTAGGCATTTGTTTGTATTTTGGTGGTCATAACTGCAACATCTTTGCAGTAACAGGACTGTACATAATCATATTTCATACCAATTTGGTTAAATCTGTTGTTTAGCGCAAAACTTCAGAGTGACTGGAGCAATTTGGATGGTTTACTTTTTTAAACCTTTTATTGAAGTTTTAGAAAAATAGCAAGGATTACACAGAAAACCGTAAAGTACTAGTTTTTTTCTATTATATTTAAACCGATTAGCTGTCAATTCCAATTTTTACAGAATTATGTCTGTTAAGTTTCCTAGTTTCATATACTCGCAGGTACTTTCTTAGACAATAATGACAAAAAACCAAGAACTAGGTACCAAATAAATCTATAGTAGTAAAGTATACCTATCGTTAAGGTATACGAATAGCAAGCATCTCCGTTTGATATAATAAAACCAGTTTACAATCTTTGATAAATCTTCAACGTTTTCAGTGGTATCTACATACAAGTTTATAGATTTATAAAGCTAAAACAATGGCCAAAACACACGAGCCCCTAATCTGTGTGTTGTCAACGGGAATGAAAGCGTGCGTCGTTTGATATGGTGATTAGAGCTGATTAGAGGGAGAGGGTGGAGTGCCTCCTCTCCCTCCCTCCCCGCGAGCTCGGGAGGGCGGAGCGCCCTCCGTACGCACTCTCCATATAAATAAACCGATATACCCTATACCTAACAGTTAGTGAAGCCACCCTATCCAAAATATACATTATGTAGGTATTTCGTATCTGTGGTTCTCAACGTTGTCTTCTGTGATTTGTTTTCATTTTCATATGAAAAACTTATTTTTTGTTTTGTTACAACCTCACTCATAACAAGCTTTATTTTATTCATAGAGACACATTCTGTCATAGAGATCTTCTTGAAATGTTGGTTGTAACTCTTTGTATTCAATACTAAATATCGTGTCATTTGATTTTTTCTACTTTTTCTTTGTGTTTTTCTTCGTATTTTACATTCTCAAGTTCTAACGCATTGCGAAGAATCACCTAAAACATTGGTGTATTTTTTTTTTTTCTGTTAATGGGTTCGCGCTTTACCTTTATCCCATCTGCTAGAAAGCGACGGTGTGGTCGCTAGAGCACGCTTGCCTAGATGTAATCTATTCACTCTTGATTTAAATATCTCGAGTTTGTTACAATTACAAAAATCTTCCTCTTACTCTTACCACTTACCTATGCGAAACACGTTCCAACATATACGTATGTAGTTTTTATATCGCACTAATTATGAATCCATATCATTCATAGCCATATCATTTAGTGTTGCTTTGTATGTTGACTACACAGAAATAAAAAAAAATATATTTTAAGAAAACAAATTGTGAAAAAAAATTTTTTTTAATTGTTTTGCATCTAATATCTTTCTACCACAAATGCGCGCACATTTATGCTTTCGTTTAGGAGGGATAATCCGCACAGATTGGGAACCGTTCCCTTCTTATAGCTATGGATGGGGGAGGAAACATAAATGGGATATTAGTTTTTTCGCAAAGCTACCCGACTTCCTGCATTGCGCGTTGTAATGAAAGAACCCATTTCCTAACGGTTTAAATAAACGTAGCTTTTTATCAATCGATTCGATTAGGACAGTAATATCCGAACTTTTTTGTAGATTTTTTAAAGGTAAAAAAAATCACAAAAACCACACCTGTGTCCTTCAGTTGCGTCTAAAATCACGGGATTCCTTTTCAGAAAATTCAGAAAACCTATGGTTTGCTGACTTTTCTTTAAGAAGTGCGTGGAACAAAACTCTTTAATTATTTAAGGTCCCTATATATATACCTACTTTTTGTAACGATCGCAAATATGATGACTAGTTTTAACATCATCATCTTCTTAGCCTTTTTCCCAACTAGCTGGGAGTCGGCTTCCAACCTAACCAGACCATTAAGACGGGGTTTTGCAATAACGTAGTAGTTGAAAATTCAATGCAAGCTACAGTTTTACGGAACACCTAGGGACCTAGGCTGCTTCTGACAGCAACTTCGTCCGAGTGGATGTCGGTAAGTACCATCGATATATATGTTTTATTATTATTATGATTAGGCGTGCCGCACATTCCCTTTAGTCAATTCAGGTGTAATGTCGACTGTACACCTTGAACTTTCGTTATGTTGAACGAAACGCGTAAGTGCCAGAAAACTTATGCTGCTTAAGACATTTTGGTCGCGAAAAAGTATCCTTTAAAAGCTATCTCAGCGCTGCATGTTTTAATCTGTTAGACGACATAATGCTGATGTAGCGCTGCAGCGAACTTTTGTTTAAATTTTTCAGTATTTTGACAAATAGTTTCCATGAAAGGGCTAGAATATAATTCGATGGTAATTACGAAGTCAAATAAAAAATAGTCTATGATTTTCTTGGAGGTTCTAGCAGCAACCAAACTTCAGCCAAATAGGTTCAGTAGTTTAACTGTGAAAGCGTAAAAAAAACAGATAAGAGTTACTTTCACATTAATAATATTAGTATGAAAATATGAAAGAAACTTTTAAAGATAGACCGGCAGACATTCGTGGTAATGTCGGATTTGATTGTATTAATAAAAAGAAAATGACATTTGATTAAAAAAATTGGTATGGTTAATTGCCATACCTAATAACTATTACATCTTTTAGTCAGTGCTGCACATCATCATCATTTCAGCCTAAAGACGTCCAATGCAGGACAGCAGCACATACTAAAAAAAATACAAATACTTTGGATAGCTAGACCAATAGAAAAAAGACCAATAGAAAGGTTGATTCATTTCTCTCGGATCTTCTTCTAAGATCAAATATTCATTGTTCGCATTCATTAACCCAACAACGATGCCTATCCAACTAAACTAATAGATTTTACTAAATTATTAGACAGCTAAAACATCAAATATTTCCAAACAGAACTGTCTCAATCAAAGAGAAACAATTTAGAGATAGAGTTAACTTGGTAAAGATCCTTACCTAAGAGACTTTGTTCAGGGCCGAACGGTCTATAGATAGCTATCTAATGCCGCGGCAGAGGACCGAGTTATCCGAAGAAAACGGTCGCCTTTAAACTGAAAAAGCACGGGGATCCAACAAAACATTTTCTTATTTCCAATTGTAGAATTCATTTGAGGGCAGAGACAATGTCGAGAGGCGCGCGGGGAGGATGAGCGGCTAACTTCGTTACGGATCCATTTGATGGGATTGCAATGCCTCAGGGGCCACCCGCCCCCGCCCCCCGCCGCCCGCGACCCTCGCACACCCGGCGACGTTGTATTTTTATATCGAAATTTCCTCTAGAAGGAGGGAGCTCGAGCGACGTCGTCTTTAACGTTTACATTCTTATGTAGCGTCGCCTAAACGTTAATAGCCTCCTACGGAGCGCGCGTGCACGAGCATACAGTACAAGACATACATCATGTATCGGCTCGCGACTGTATATACGTACATACACACTCGTATGTACTCACAAGTGTGGCGCACGCTCGCCTACGCGCATTTCACGTGCTTTTAGCGTCGCTACCGACGTAAAAGTTTGAAATAATGTCGTTTCGTACATAACCTTTCATTTTGAAGAAAAGCTTCGACATTCGTTGTGCTTGAAAGAAAAGAGTAATTGTCGTCTTGATGGAGCGTCAGTGAATAAAATATCACTTGAAAGCTATTTCATATGTATGAGAGTTAATACGTGATGATTGGATTACTTGTAAAAAGAAGAGTATCTTCGTAAGGTGCGGTAATAGCATTCCTAAAAAAATGAGAGTAAAACGAAAAATTCATAGATAGACAGACAGCCCTGACGTTAATAGAGGATGCTAAAAGTCATGTTCTGAATAAAACATCTAAAGCGACAAATTAGGTGCTCGAGGGACAAATCAATATAGGGTCCCGGGGGATTGAGCGATTTTAAAACTGAGATAAAGATCTCTCGCGGGTTACTGTAAGCATTTCGTATTCATACGGCCGAGGCCGACAGATGCCACTTTAATTCAATCCGCCTCGGGCCTACGCTCCAAATTGTATTACCCGAGTATTCGCGCATCATTGATATTTCGACAATTCCATCCAAGAACGACTGGCGTGATACTATTGTGCTGTTCTGCTATATTTTACGTACGTTTTTATTCGCACCGCGGGTGGTCCGTTTTTGCCGAAATTCCTGTGTCCGTTAATGCAATTGTGAATGTGGTGAATATTTAACATAATGCATCTGAATACAAAATTCCACGTGGATGTTTTCTTTGGAAAATTAATACCTATATTTCAGATGTTTTATTTGGAGTTGATTCATCTGAAGTGGTCATATTTTTGCAAATAATGAAAGAAGATTGCTTTGTCTGTTAGTATCTAAACTTTAGAACATAAGAAAAAATTGATAAATTTTGTTATTGTTTACAGTTTTTAACGAAATGTGTCTTTGCGTTAAAAATATTATAATCATCTTTTGTGTCGTATTTATTGCAAATAAACAACTTTGATTTTGACTATGAAATCAAATCGGTTGTGATAATAACCAATCAAGCAAAGCGTTTGCTGTACTTATGATTAAAAGGGTTAAAAAAGCTTATAAGCTGTTATTTTTAGCCCATATTCACTTATTAAATTCAGTTCAGAAGATGGTAGTGTTACATTAATTTACTTGGGTATTGGTGTTTGTAAAAGCATGGATGAATACTCATATGAGCCAATATTACACTAATATTAAAATTAAAAATATAAAGGCGATAGATTGTGTGTGTGACCTACATTTGTAACTTCTTCACGTTCGAGTGGCTGAAAGGGTTTGGAACAGAGGTAGATCATATCCTGGAGTAGTGTACAGGGTATAAGGCACTGGTCTCCGCAAATTTTAAGAGCTTGCTCAGTAGACCAAGCTGAGCAACCTTCCATAAACTTTTTTTGTTCCGAAAACGAAACTAATAATCCGCCTCTCCATACAAACTGTCTAATCATAATTTTTATGGTGAGGCTGATATTTATATTCGTTTTCTGAAAAAAAATCTTGTAGAAGCTAGGTAGTAGTTTTGTCTGCTGAGCAAGCCCTTAAAGTTTGCGGAGATCTGTTGTTCAGTTTTGTCTGCTGAGCAAGCCTTTAAAAAGTTTGCGGAGATCTGTTTCTTACACCTTGTATAGGATACTTTTTTATCTTGGGATAATTTTCTATTTTAAAACGGGCGGAGCCGCTTGCAGTAGCTACTTCTTTTAATGTATAAAAAAATCGTGTCACACTGTTTGTTATCAAACTCCTTTGAAACGGCTAAACCGATTTTTATGGATTTTTTGTTTATATTTGGTAGGTTTGAGAATAGGTGGTAACCTATTTTTTACCCTACTAATCCACTCCCATTTTTTGACAGAAAATTTATATGGCAGAACAACTTTTGCCGGGTCTACTAGAAATAAATAAAAATACAAATAAAGCCCCACGCCCACGACGACTTTTTGCAGCGATGCGGTCACACGTTTCGTAAGCGCGCGATAGCATTGCTTCAAACGCGCGTTAGTCGCATTTGCAAGTGCTATAGAAAACATGGCAACGCGCTACTGCATCGCGACTGGATCGATGCGAATGCGCTACAGCATCGCTGCAAAAAGTCACCGTAGCCCAGGGTCTATATCTGTGTTAATTGTCAAAATTATATCAAACAATAAATAACTGACCTGTATCCTCGCCTCGTTGAGTTTCGTCGTCCGAGCCAGCTCTTCTCTACAGTAAATGTCCGGGTAATGTGATTTGGCGAAAGCCGCCTCTAATTCTGCTAATTGTTCCTGTCGCAATAAAAACAACAATAATTTAGTTACAATAATTAACCTGTTAAGAATCTGCGATACTGACTCTTTTAGTAACTTCGATCAACAATGGGAGGGGAGGCCTATGTCCAACAGTGGACGTCTATCGGCTGAAATGATGATGATGATGATCAACTGATCTTCAACGGTTTTTCTCTAATGACTTCTCCAGCTTTAGGGTGGCGTGGGAGGGCGTGTTAGACTTTTACAGACAAAAACCACAACTATGTTCCTTTTTTTCCTTGCGTTCTAAAACCCAGGGTGGGTTTCTCTTCCGGAAGCCAACTCATGACCCCAGTAGGCTTTCGGCCTTACTGGGCCCCTATAGTTTTGTGACATTTTTTTGTAATTACAAATAAATTTGGGCTCTTTTTTTAAGTTAATACAGTCCACTCTTAGCCAACATTAACACATGAAACATTACTACATTATTAACACCACAGAAAAGATGAAAGAGATTAGAAAGGAAATACTTTCCGATTTGCTACAACGAGTGTCGCCGCTTGTCTCACACCCTTTAACTCCACTACAGGCAATAAACCAATACGAACGCGCATTACGCATCTAACAGACTACGCACACTTAGATCGTAAGTTTGCTATTGGTAGTTGAACTATGAGCATTGCCCTACTTTGTGGTACGCCTGCCACGCCCAAAAGGCCATTCTAACCTCTTTCATCTGTTCTGTGGATAGTACCGTAAGCGTGGGCTTGTGGACGAGGAGTAATGGGTATCTCGCCTTCCGGACGTCCGTTATTGCTGTAATATTATGTTTTGTTTGCTAGTTTTAAGATGGCGTCTTTTTTACGTAAATATACTGTTTTTCTTTCTTTCGGTGACTGTTCGGACCGAGCCTGAGTCGTCGACGGCGCGTACGATTCCATGCGCGCCTTAATCATATATTTGCTGAAGCCTACTAGGGCTATTGGCCAATTTCTGAAAAGGTTACTTGTGGTCCTAGAACGCAAAGGGCAACTTAAGGAACATAGGTGTGGTTTTAGTACATAAAAGTCTGACACACGATTAGATGAATTTCCATCTTAAAAAAATAGTCGAATAACGAGAGCCTCGTGAGCAGTTAGGGGAGGCTATCGTGGCGTTAAACCATTGGCTGACTCGATTGTCGGTATAATTATTATTATCTTTTTAATGATTATTTTTATTGTAGTTTTGAGTACAATATTGACTGGTATTAACTATCCTTACATAATATCCACTAATAGGTACTGTAATGGAAATTTTGTAAGAACATTTTTTTTTAAAAAGACTATCCATGGAGATTCTTGACGGTTTTTTTTTCTCCTTAAGAAACGACCGATTTGGAACCATGCACTAGCTTCTGACGATTTATACGTAAGTACTCATGTAGAGTGACCTATGTGAAATATAAAGATTTTTGATTGATTGATTTGATTATCAATAATGGTCTTAGTTACAGGTCATCACGATCCTCTTTTGGTTAAAATCACTGACTAATAAGTTCTAGTTTCTCTATATGATCAATTAGATACCTGTGTGAAAGTGGTCCTATGTCGACGTCGTGCAGGGGTGGGACAGGACGCTGTGGTAGGTGTATGCCCTGCATGCTGAGGACCTAAGGCTGGAGACAGGGCTGAGGCACCACCAGACACTCCACCGCTGCCTCCACCAGGCTCCGGCTTTAATTTTTTGAAGGCGCCTTCCGCTGTTGGAGAAAATTTAGTTTAAAATATTGCAGAGTACAGGAATATGAATTAAAATTACAGTATACAGTTATGTGTAACCATTATTATCATCACATTGTGTTGAGTATGCCTTTATATGCGAGATGAGATATCATCTTTAATTCTTTATTGTACAACATGATAAATAACAAAATATGTGGACATCAGAGTTCATGTACATAGGCGAGCTTAACTCAAAGTTGAGTTTGTTCATCATCATCTTCCTGTCCATGTCCCATGTTACTTAGGGATGGCGCAACATGTTCATTTCTTCTATTTGGTCCTGTCATCCGTTACGCTATCTTTAACTCCCTTTTCTTTCACATTACTTCCTGACACAATCCATCTATCATTTATTTGGCCTCTCTCTCCCTCTTCATCCATGTGGATGGATGGTATACTCATAACTCTATTAGTGACATGCGCTTTATCCCTCCTCTTTACATGATCATACAAAGATAAATGATATATGTTACTGGAACATTCGGTGAATTATAATGCTATTTCAAAGATATCTGCCCTTTTAAGGAAATCGTTAACGTAGGTACTTACTCTTTTCAAGTCAGGGTTTAGCAATGAAAAACTCTATTGCTCTATTTAATTCAGAATCCATAATAATATTCGCTAGAGAATTACGCCCTGTTGCATTCTATTCGGCTTAAGTACAGTCAATAAAGGAGATAAGTAATCATGGTCCTCAGATATACATAGTTGAAATTTTCACGGAAAGCGATGGATGGTTATGAATGAGATATAATTCAATTCATTAAATTACAGTAAATAAACAACTGATTAATACAATTGATATTTATTTTTATTTATCCAACGGTTTTCATGGAAAATACAAGTATATCTGACGACCCTGGTACTTATCTCCTTCGGTGACTTTATAAGTACGTTAAGTTTAAATAAATAAATGATAATAGCTATGGTCGTATTGGATTACTTAAATAGATAATTTAAAAGGTAGGTATTATTTAAATAGGCCAAGCGGTATTATTGTTACCAAATTACTGGGTTCTGGAGTTCAAATAGGTTGTTGATTTTTTTTTAATTGATAGGCTCCCGCTTGAACATTACGAGTATCTCGTCTGATGGTAAGCGAAGATGTGGTCGACGAAGGAGCAGGTTTGCCTTGAAATATGTGATCTATTCACTCTTGACTTAGAGAACGTAAGGTTGTAGCTATCAGGAAACATAGACTCTGGCAGAAAATTCCACTCTTTAGCTGTAAGCATAATGAATGTGTTCAAAAAACATTTGCGTGTATGATTGGGATGTCCATTCAGTACCTTTGGAACTGAGCTGCATTCAGTTAGACTGGAAGGCCCTGCTACCTGCTTAAGTTGTTGGTGTCAACATAGTGGGAAAAGGTAGGCAGGGACCATTTAAGAGGACCCCTCCCGATCCGTCTATCGTCAATGTGAGCATAGTTTAAAAGCTTGTTGTTGTTTCATCCAACGAAATGTTTGATAAAGTAGCAACACGAAAAAAGAGTTAAAATGTTTGAACCCTCTGTTGGTATTCGGTAAGTCCGTCACTCATTTGATTATTCCACATTGTTCCAGGTGTTTTTTTTTTTAATCTTAAAAGGTTTTGGAAAAAAATTTCGTCGTTTTGTATCTCGATTAAATGTGCAAGGTTCTATATATTTTTTTATAAGTAAATTATGAAAGACCAAATTTCACGCAATATAACAGATTTCCAGAGGTCTTTACTGGATTAGTGTTTGATTCAATAAAAACTACATAGATCTACTAGACTAGATCATCCACAAAATATCTGTTTTTTCCAAAATATTTAGAGAAAGATGTCTAATCACGGCGCTATTACGTACCTAACAGCGATTACATAAAAATGTTTCTCTGGTTGGGTGCTGGTAGTGCAAAGAGTTAAACTATCCAATAATATTGATCTATCGAATAAAAACAAAACCTCATCGCTCTCAGTTCAGCCTTTCAGATTACCATAAAGACTACCCAACCTCCATTCCGAATCACGTCACTTCCACTACTGAAGTATCAACCTATCTATCTAAAGAAACGGGTCTTATTTGCATACCGGCGTAGCGCATCGACCCCTTGCCGTAGGTCAAGATCGCGCGGCCCGCGTAATTGTAATTGCGTTGGTTTGACTAACGCTGTTAAGAGGCTAATGATTCCCGTCCAGAGGTTCGCCGCAGACGCTTGAGCTAGACTACTGCTGTGATACTGTGCTGTGGGATTTTTGATGGAGCTTTTTGTGTAGGGATAGAGTTCTTTTTTTTTGAATCATCAAATGATTTCTCTCCCTTTGAGTGGAGTGAGTGAACGTTACGGCCCGGTCACGACCTTGCCACTGTGAGCGGTAGCTAAGCGCGGGGCGGCGAGCGGTAAGAACAAAAGTATGAAAATGTTTGAAGCACGTTACGCCTC
Source organism: Mythimna ferrago (assembly GCA_910589285.2). NCBI lineage: Eukaryota > Metazoa > Arthropoda > Insecta > Lepidoptera > Noctuidae > Mythimna > Mythimna ferrago. Next base: position 17,945,341 of record OU342685.1, read on the forward strand.
GAGACGCCGCTCATAGCACCCGGCGTCCGCTTACCGCTCGCCGCGCCGCTCGCTGCTAAGATCGAAGTCGTGAACAGACCATTAGTCAGTGTTTCACTGACTAAAGCCCGCCAGTGTTCCTTCCCTTTATATTTTAGCGCTACGTTTTAGACATTCATAGCCCTAGTAGGCATCCTAGTGGGACCTATTCCAAGGTGTTTACTTAATGTAGATATGGAGAGTAATGATGATAGAGACTGTCAAACAGTTAAGAATTTGATATAAGAAATCATATTACTTTTGTAAAGAAACACCATTGCAAAGTTAAGCGGTTTGTCTGGCTTAGTGTTTTGAAAATTTAAAAAAAAATCTAACCTACAGTTTCTAATTTAAATATTTAGTTGGAAAACTACTTTTGGCAAAAATTTACAGTTACATTTATGGTTAATTGGTCTGACTCTGTAGACAGTATATACGAGTATGTGCTAATTTCAAATGAACATATTAATTACTTCATCGTTACGAAAAACCTAACCTAGTTTCGGGAAAAATATAGAGTATGCAGAGAAAATGAAAAGTTCATATTATGAAGTAGTTAATTCTCATAACGAATTCCAAATAGCGATCCTTAGCTCGTCTTAATTGTATTCCCACATGGGCGTTCTGTGCAGGAATGCTTCAAACATAACGTTCATTTTTGTGAAAAAATCTCATATTGGCGACATAATCACTTTACCTTCAGTGTCTCTGAGCTTCTGAATTAAGTGGGGGAGATTTTAAAAGCACCGCCGGAGGTCGGTTTGGAAGTATTCATGCATTCCCTTTGACGCTGTTCCTGGCTACTTACTAATTAACATGGAGCTAAGTGTTTGCGTCCGCGGTAAACGGGGCCTTTTAACGTTTAAAAGGTTGTATTTTTTTTACTCGTTTCCATGTTTTTAGGGGCTTTGATGGCGTATATATTGGTTTCGCTTTTTACCTGACATTTTTCCGAGATGCGATTAAGCCATTAGAGATAGAAATTAAAAATTGATATTTTAGACGTTTTCGGTGAAATGTTCTGTTTTTGTGCGGTTTTTTTATGAGTCACGTGATTGAATCGTCTCAGCTAGTATTGGTTATTAACTGTCAATTATGAGTTAATCTATTGGAACAAGTGCGCGCCAAATTGAATTGATCAACATGGTCAGTCACATCGATATTCATCAAATAGCTTCAAAAGCTTCCAATTTCAACAAACAATTTTGTCTCGGCGAATCACGAGGGGTAGTATCAATTAGAGTCGAAAAATTGCGCCTGACTCGCAACAAGTCAGCGAACAGTATTTATTTGTTGAACATTTGTTCGGGGGCGTAAGAGAGACTCACTGTAACATGTCATTAGGGGGTGGTAATCCCCTAATTATGACGATTGACATGAAAGCGCCATCTGTGGCCGTCCGGAGTGTCGGCCGGGTCGGGTGACGGCTAAGTGTCACATATAATAGATTTGGTGTAAATTGAGGCGTTATGTCTTGTGGACTGTTAGTTGAAACTTGTTGCACTGTGTTTTAGTAGAACAAAAGACAATACTAACATGTGATTATTTTGACTTATGGTATGCTAGCTTTTGCCAATAGCTGCACCCGCGTAGAAATTTTCACCCAAATCCGCTCATCCGTTTGCGCGTAAAGGACTAACTAATATACAAATTTTCGTTTTTATAATATTAGTGCGATTTTCGGAGAATAATCTGTGTGACATTGATCGTACCATTGTTATAATGTTGAAGAGAGCTACAGATCTAAGGACGAAATTAGGTTGGTATACAAACCAAGGTGTGTTGTGTGTGCTTACGTATCTACTGCACTGCCGGGTATGGGTATCTTATGTATGTGAATTTATAAATATGATTGTGAAAACATCCACGATACAGGAGTAATTCCTAGTAGGAGGCAACGTTTTTAAAATATAGTCCATTTCACAGTTTTGAGGTTTGAAAGAAGAGGTTGCATATTGGAGTAGAGATTCCTGGATATCAAGTTGCCAGCAATGTTTGTATAGTTTAAGGAGAAGTATGAGTAACTGAAGTTTGGGGCTCTAAAAAGCTTAATACATTAAACCTTTACATTTCGAACAAAGATTAATTTGAAGTTGGTAGACAGATATATACGATTATTATAATAGTTTTTTTTTCTTTTTTATATATAATAGCAGAGTAGAAGTCTAACATATAATCTGATGAACAAACATCAAACATTCTAACGATAGACATCACAATAGAAAAACATCTTTTTCATTAAAAATGCCATTTCTACTTCAAAATTATATTTCTCGTGAAGGGGGCCCCATGGCGACCACCTCGGGCGAGCCGCGGGGTTCTCGCTAGCGTCCATATGTTCTGCACAATGATGCACTTGTGATCGACACAAATGCCGCAAATCCTACAGATTGCTTTTTAATTTTTGACTTAGAACCAGCCATACGTGCCCCAGTCGCCAATGTGCCTCAGTTGCAAAACTAAGACATACGTGTCTTAGTTTAAAAATGGTAGTTTAGAGTCCAAGCTATATTAAATTATCAATAAAAGGAAATTGAAGCCGTTGAATATTATATTAAAAAGTTCAGCCAAATTAGTCGAGTTATTCTCGAGCTTTTTTTAATGATATAAACTAGTGCTTGACTGCGAACCCACCTGATTGTAAACAGTGATGCAATCTTGTTGGTGAAGCGCATTAGTTTATTAAGAGCCTCTTAATGTTTTGAGTTTAGCAATATATTAACTCACTCATTTTTTTACATAGATTAACATTAAAAAGATAACCAATATTTAACCTATAAGTAAATAGCTTTTGACCGAGGCTTCGCCCGCATACAAAAAATATAGCATAAGTCATTCAGGAATAAAGCAGCTTTCTATCGATGAAAAAAAATTTCGCTATCGGACCAATACTTTCAGAGATTACCTCCTACAAACAAAAAAAAATCAAACTTTACCTGTTTATTATATTAGTGTAGATTATATTTGCATACTTTTGACTGTCCAGATAATTAATAATTTGTATAACTGTATCTCCTCTCTATATAAATATTAGGAGGTGACTAAAGTTAGGACTATCAATACCCTATATCAATTCAAATTGAAGACTTTATTATAAAAATCGAGACCAAAACGCCTCAATGTGTTAACACGTCAAATACCAGTCAAAACAATCGGAAACGTTCCTAACCCGTTAAATAACTTTTTTCGAGTGCCAGCTGATTCCGAAGGGTCGATGTGTCGATCACAATGGGCTTAGCGGATTTATGCCGAGGGTGCGCGTGCGCTTACGATCGACACTCCATTATGTCGAGAGCTCATACAACAAGATTATTATGCGCATATTGGTTCGTTGTTTAGGGGAATTATGAGTACTTTTATTTACAGTTTAGGTTTTTTTTGGATGTGTGGGTTGTGGTTTTATTGTATGTTAAAGGTGGTCTGTGAACTGGTGCAAAAGAAATATTTCTGGTTGAATAAGATAAAGTGCAACGCTAAAGTTATTTGAAGTATAAAAACTTCTATATGTTATTTATGAAGTAATTTTGCTGACAATATAAACCTGAATGTGATGCCTTAAGACATTAAGTCCGCCTCTGTACTATTGTGTGCAAAAAAAAAGAATTAAACAAATAAACTACGTGGTAATTTATTTGATGATTGTATTTTTAATAGGATTCTTAACTTTTAATAATACACCAAAATCTAACATAGTACCTACACAGTTGATTAAACAATTGATAAAAAAAAGCGAGAGATTAATTCGACAATGAGTTTTGTTCCAGTAACCAACCAATCAACCAGTCAGCCTTCAGCAACCTTTGAGTAATGTATAGAGAAATCACAATTTTGAGAGTAGGATCCAGTGAAAAATGTAGTAAACAGTTGGAATAAGATCTAGATTAAGTCACCAAATATAATTTTATCCCCGAAAGTAATAAATAATTTTCACCATTATTTTATCTATAGGTACACATTTTAGTTCCAAATATTTCGCTTCCACAAGTATATTTATTGCTGGAAAATTATAGGTAATAGCTAGCTTTTGCCCGCGGTTTTACCCGCTTACATAAAATATAACCTGTGATACATAGGTTTGGAATAAAGCAGCTTTCTATCGGTGGGAAAATTTTAGCAATCGGACTAGTACTTTCAGAAATCTCCTACAAACAAAAAAACATAAAAAGAAACTTTACCTCTTTATAATATCCTGAACAAACTACACCACTATTTTTTAATTAGTACACATACTTAAAGGGCTTATTAGAAAAGCCCTTGTTATTTTATAAGTAAAATCTCAATAAATAATATTCATAAACAGCAAAGTTATTAGCGTTGGTTTATGTCCCAAAATGTCACTCAATTTATGGAAATATTGTGCAGGCTATTAATTAATGAATGAATAAGTGACAATTATTAAGGAAAAACACTGCCCGCAGTATTTTCTACTAGCAATTGTTATGTTTGATTGATTCTATGATGAATTTACCTTTTCGTGGTCAATTTTAGGATTTCGGTTTTTTCTACTTTTGACTACAAAAATATGATCAGTGACGGGTACAGATAGAGCCCCATTTTTTGTGTACTAATTAAAAAGTAGGGGTGTATATTCAGGTTTTGCATAACCTAAAAATAAGATTGTACAGTGAATAAATTACTTCACCATCTATTAAATTAATTCACCATTAACAACGTGGGATCACAGTAAAGCACTGGTTTTTATGATTGTAATTTCTGCTGTCCCTCTCAACAATACATCATAACATCTGCATTCCTCTAAATAGCTGACCACTTCCGTCCTAAACATAGGACATTACTCGTAAAAGGGAATAATGATAAGCTTATGGACAGGTGTGATCGGCACACGACCGCCACGCGACGCGGATATTGGTTGACCGTTGTCAACCAATATTCTGGTAAATTATAATGTATTAAAAGAGTGGACTTATTTTATGAGCGCGGTGCACGTAGGTATGTTGGGTAGCAATTAAGTTATATTCTGGGTTATTCTCCTAGTTTGGTGTGTACAATAATGAGGATGATTTTTTTTAGGTGGGAATTTATCCAATTACTTCTTCCGTTCTTGGGAGGGCGTGTCAGATTTTTATTGACTAAAACCCAATCCTGTTCTTTCTTTGTCTTCACTCCAGGGCCGGGGCACACTTTCGAACAACCTACGGCCTCAGTAGGCTTCGACCCTGCTGGGCCCCTATAGTTTGCTGACTCTCCTACGGTTTGCTGACATCTCTAAAAAGAGGGAGGAGGTCATAGTGATTCTTGCCAGGGCTGCCAGTTAAAGAGTTTCCTCGCAAGATGTAACTGAAGTAACACCAGAAGCCAACCAGAGCGGGATGAGTACAATAGTGGAGGTGGTTCCCTCCTTAAAAAACGAGTGATTAGCTTACTAGACAATCGTGTTATCTTGACTTCAAATCTCTGTCAGTGCCTGTACAGTAATCCACAAGATTTTTATAGAAGACTAGCTGTGCCCGCGGCTTCGTTCGCGTGGACTACAGGATTTTGAATTTATTTTTTTATAAAATAAAAGTAGTTACTCCTTATTACATCAGCTACCTGCCAAAAAAAGTCCCGTCAAAATTGGTTCAGCCATTTCAGAGATTAGCCGGAACAGACAGACAGACAGACAAAAATTAAAAAAAAAATATTTTGTTGTATGTACCGTATTTAGATTCATATGCATGTAGTCCAAAGCGGTTATTTCAATATTACAAACAGACACTCTAATTTTATTTATATGTATAGATGAAAATGACCATAAAAATATCCTGGTGATGTAATCTACACTAATATTATAAAGAGGTAAAGTTTGTTTTTTTGTTTGTAGGAGCCGTAGGAGGTAATCTCTGCAAGTACTGGTCCAATTGCCAAAATTTTTTTACTGATAGAAAACTGTGACAAAGGCTATATTTTATGTACGCCGGCGAAGCCTGCAAAAGCTGGTACATAATATAATAGGTAGAGGAATAACAAAGAAAATTATAAGGTTAAACTTTAGTAAGTTATGTTTTAAGTAAATGATTGAATATGGAATATGGCTAGAAACCAGATAACAAATGAGATGCCGGCGAAGTTGAAGAAGTCGAGGTCCTAGTACCGACCATGAGCATTTGACGACGTAAATTGAATTGTTAAAGGGTTGGATCTACGAGTATACAGGATGTATAGCTCCATCGCTCTTTCCTGCTTGCATGTTTGACATTTTAACAAGTCATGGTAAGGACCCTTATCTCTTTATGTAATATGCGAAAAAAAAACAAGGTATTTCGAACTGAAGTGGCAGTGAGCATGGCACATTGCAGTTGCAGCAGATGGCCGATAGGGGCGGAAAGTCTTGGGTGGAGCGGGAGATAGTGTCAGACTCTTACTGACTAAAAGACCCACCCCATTCCTTCTAGCCTTCAAACCTGGGCTCGAGCTGTCTTTGACCCGGCTGGGTCCCTGCTGTTGCTGACAACTCCTTGAGGCGCGCGGGAACAGTGCGCGCCGTCGACGACTTGGGCTTGGTCCGAACAGTTACCGGACGGCCGGACAGCGAGCTACCCATTGCTCACTGTCCGCAAGCCCGCGCCTACGGTGGCCGGAAATCGGCTGGACTGATGGCCTGCTGAGGGTCGCGGGATTTTGATGGATGCGAGACGCACATAACCGGTCGCAATGGCAACACTTGGGAGAGGCCTATGTCAAACAGTGGACGTCTTTCGACTGAAATGATGATGATGATGATGATGAACGATAAAACCTTCTTCCTAAAATATAGAATAATATAAATCCTTCTTGAAAATATTGACGGCTTCATTATGAATACTTTTCTGTCATTTTGACTCAATCATGTTTTGTGTCATGAATATAAACGACTTTTCTATAGTATTTGTGAATAGGTAAATAGTAACTTTATATAGAAATATTATTGATATTTTCTGTACTAAAAACAGTTAATAATCAGGTGAAGCATACGTGCAGTTTATACGCAGAATATTTCACCCAGTTTTTTGTATATTCTTTACATTTAATACGTTCGAGTCAAGAAGAACGCTTTGATATTAATTGATTTGTTAATTAGTGAAACGAATATCGTTATTATTAGTTCATTTGTGCCTCAGTACGAATTAAAACATTGTTGAAACAGCTATGAAGTCAGTTTATGAGCTGTTCATAGTATTAGTGTTCATCGGTAAGTGATACCATGAATTATATTCTTAGATGTTGAAAGGGGAATGCTCATTATCATCTATCTATACAAAAAAAAAATGCCTGAAATGAACAAATATTAACATATGCTAATACTATTTCAAATCGTTGAATAATCGTTCAATAATATTATCCAAACGGTAGTGTTTTTAGCTTCTACCTAGGTAGAAGCCATTTTTAATTTTTTTTTTCTAAATCAGATTCAAATCGTTTAGTAAGGATCATTCATCGTTTAGACGGGTCCAATCTAAGTCGGTGTTCAAAAACTGGTATCGTCTTTATAGATAATATCGAAATCCAATTAATGTATCATATTATTTTATGATATATACGACTATGTCACTCAGTTATACATAACATACGATATCAAGTTAAATATTATAATAACCATTATGTTTTTACCCCAGTTAGTACCCCCCTACATAGTTGATAATGGTTTAGTTATTCATATTTTATTCTAAATAGAATTGGAATTCCTAAATAGGATTTAGGATTATTAGTGGTTGCTATTTATTTCAGGCATTTGATGGGCATTCTCCTTTGACGTAGGCATGCATGCACATGCGGTGTATTTGTACACTAGTGTTTTCCCGCAACTTCATTCCTATGGCTTTATACCACATGTTTTTCACAATCAAAATTAATTTATGACGCTTAAGAATAGTGCACCTTATTTATCAGTAAATACTATATTTTTAGCAATCAGACTGACAAACTTAATGTGGTGTTTTACTTCTATGCGATAAAGCCTTGGGAGCAAAGTCGCGTCTTCTAATATTTATTTACATTTAGAAATTGACATGATAAAAAATTCCAAATAATTTACTACGTAACGAGTACCCATTGACAATGGTTAGTGAGATGATGATAAAAACAGTGCCGAAAAAAACCACCTTCACCTTTTTACTAAGCTTTTTTACTAAACTGTGAAATAGGGAATATGCTTGCAAGTTTTTTATTTGCAAAATTTAATCATTTTAAGCTACAGCTTATAAGATTTTTTATTATATTTCATAGAATATTTCATCAGCAATGAAGCAATGAAAATTTAAAGCTGCTGATAGAAAAGTCTGACATAGATTTTTACGTCATAATCTATGACACCCGAACAGCCGCCTTAGAAAACGTTTACTTCTCTACTAATTTAGATATTGTTTTTACAATTAGTATCCTATTACTTTATTGATAAACTGGGTAGATAACAAATATTTTTTGCACGCATATTCCCACTAGACTGGTGATGGTGGCGAAGAAACAATCACTGTCCCGCTTGAACCGTGTAAACTGACCCATAGTGTAATTTTACTGGAAATACTTATCGATTCTGAAAGAAGAAAGTTCCTAAAAAAGACAATTTTGTGGTCGACTATTAAACAACATGATCTTATTTTATCAGGACACACAGCACCGATAACCGAAGCCAGACTGTTAGACCCCATCAGAAATATGTTCAGTCCAGTCCGAAGCCGTTCTCGACAGGATACTATAAAAGATGAATGGATTTCCGAACTTCAAAAACACAGTCACACACTTAAAACAATCGACTTGGATCCAAATAGTCCAGTAATAACCAATAGTCCTGATTTGAACTATCCACTAACGGAATTTGATACAGATCAAGGTCATGGTTACACGCCTGTTAGTCCGATATTTGCAGTAACTAGCGTTACCATTAAAACCACTTCTGATAGGCCAAAACCACAACCTAAAAGTGACAAAAAATGTAAAGATTCAAAATCTAAAAGTGGCGAAAAATGTAAAGATTCAAAACCAAAACCTAAAAGTGACGAAAATTGTAAAGATTCAAAAGCACCTCCAGAATGTCCGAAGAAAGATAATGATTCGAAAGAATCTCCGGAATGTCCAAAGAAATGCAATGACCCCAAAAAACCCGAATGTCTAATAAAACCTAAAACAAACTATAATGATACATTTGAACCAAATGATAATTCAGGAGAACAGTCAGTAGGTTCAAATAAATTTAAATTGCCTGTCGATGATTCTCATAATTCAAAACTACCTTCTGACGGTCTTAAATTTGAATCACCTTCAAACGATCCGTATAAGTTAGAAAAACCTTCTGATGGTCCATATAATTCGGAATTACCCTCTGATCGTCTAAGTAATACAAAATTACCACCTGACGATCCATATAAATCAGAATTACCTTATGACCGTCTAAGTATTCCAAAATTACCTTCTGATCAAACACGTGATTCAAATGTGCCATCTGTTATTCCAAGTAAATCTAAATTGCCTTCTGATAGTACACATGATTCAAAGCTACCTTCTTCTGGTATGTATAATTCAAAATTACCTTCTAATGGTCCATATAATTCAAAGTTACCTTCTGAAGGTCCATATAATTCAAATTTACCTTCTGTTTCAGTCGATCTACATAATTCAAAATTGCCTGGTGGTCCAGTAAACTCAGAATTGCCTTATGATTTCTATAATTCGAGCCAAATTTCAAACGATCCACATACTTCAAGATTACATTCTGATCGCCCAAGTAATTCTAAATTATCACCTAGTTCTTCAAGATTACCATCTTTTGATCCATATAATTCAAATCACCTTTCGAACGGTATACATGATTCAAAATTACGTTTAGATCACCGAAATAATATAAAACTACCTCCGGATGGTCTCGGTAAATCAAGATTACAATCTGTGGGTTCAAGTAACTTGAAATTACCTTCTGGCGGTCCATCAAACTCAGAATTGTCATCTGATGGTTTAAGTCATTTAAAATTACCTTCAAACGATCCCTATAATTCTAGATTACCATTCGTTGAGCCAAGTCATTCAAAATTTCCTTCAGGTGATACATATAAATTAAAGCTACCCCCTGAATGCCCATTAAACGTAAACTCACCTTCTGGTAGATTAAGCCATTTAAAATTGCCTTCGAACAGTCCATGTAACTCAAAATTACTATCTGTTGATTCTAGTAATTCAAAATTTCCTTCTGATATCAAATATAAATTAAAATTACCTAATGAAGGCTCATTTAATGTAGAAACACCAGTTGGTCTAAGCCATTTAAAATTACCTTCGAATGGTCCATATAATTCAAAATTACCCTCTGTTGATATGAGTATTTCAAAATTTCCTTCTGCAGAATTACCTTCTAATGGTCTAAGTCATTTAAAATTACCTTCAGACGGTCACTATAATTCAAGATTACCATCTGGTGATCTAAGTAATTCAAAACTTCCTTCTGATGGTTCAAGATTACCGTTTGTTGATCGAAGTAACTCAAAGTCACCTTCTAATGGTAAATATCATTCAATGTTATCTTCTGACGGGCCATCAAATGCAGAGGCACCTACTGATAGTATAAGTCATTTTAAATTACCATCTGACGGTCCCTTTAATCCAGAATTACCTTTTGACACTCTAAGTAGTTCAAAATTGCCTTCGGATGATACATATAATTCAAAAGTATTTTCAATAAACGGTCCATCTAATTCTGGATCACCCTCTGGCGATCTTTATAACTTAGATAAACTTTCTTATAGTCTACGAAAGTTCAAAATACTGTCTCCCAATCATAATGATCACTATAATTTAGATAAACTTTCTCACAGTCTAAGCAAGTCAAAGTCAAGGATGTTTTATGATTATAGTTCCGTCCAGTCTACTAATAGTCCACATGAATCTTCATCATCTGACAGACCATACAATACTGAAACACAATCTGAAGATCCATATAATTCTGAATCGCTATCTGAGGGTTCATATAATTCTGAATCATCATCTGACAGTCCATATAGTTCTGAATCACCATCTGACAGACCATATAATTCTGAACTACCATCCGAAGGTCCATATAATTTTGAATCATCATCAAACGGACCATATAATTCTGAGTTACCATCTGAAGGTCCATATAATTTTGAATCACCATCAAACGGACCATATAATTCTGAGTTACCATCTGAAGGTCCATATAATTTTGAATCACCATCAAACGGTCCATATAATTCTGAATTACCACCAGCAGGGCCATATAACTTTGATTCACCATCTAATGGTCCGTATAATTCTGATTCACCATCTAATGGTCCGTATAATTCTGAACTACCACCAGTAGGGCCATATAACTCTGATTCACCATCTAATGGTCCATATAACTCTGAACTACCATCAGGTCCATATAATCCTGAATCACCATCTGATGGTCCTTACAATTCGAAATTACCTTCAAACGGTCCATATAATTCGAGATTACCTTCTGACCGTCTCAGTAGTTTTAAATTACCTTTTAACCGTCTTAGTAATTTTAAATTACCGTCTGAAGATCGAAGTTATTCAAGATTACTACCTGTTGTTCCTAATAATTCGAAAATCTCTTCTAACAGTCCGTATGATTTAAAATTACCTTCGGGTGATCGTATTTATTCAGGTTTACCAAATATTCCAAAGCTACTAAATAACGATGTAAGTAAGTCAAGATTGCCTTCTGACTACCCAAATAATCTAAATCTTGATAAAATCAACAGTAGGTTTGGCACTGGCATGTGGCCCGTTAAAAATAAAGCTTTACCAGCTAAGAGTTCAACCGAGGATGATTACGATCACGTAGTAGCCCAGAAGTTCCCTGCTGCAGTTAAACTGCTTGACGAGTTAAGAAGACTAAACATGATAAAACAAAAAAACAAAGTAAATGATCATAAAAAGTATATTGAGTATATTAACTACAGTAAAACTGTTAACAATAATGATAATAATACTGCCAAAAATGGTGGATCAACGCCTCAGTCATCGACAGTTAAAAGTTATAACAAAGAGGAGATTGCTGCGCTGTTGAAGCCATTTCAAGAAAGTCTTTTCAAACCGGTTGCGAGCAAGCTCACAAAAGGAAATTTTTTTTATCAGGCACAACCAGTTAGACCTGAAAATGAAATAAGTAGAAGTAACGAGACTGTCTTGTACATTGACTTATAATTGTAACAATTTTAATTACCTAGTTATACATATATACGTTTAAATGAACATAAATATTGCGCTTGAATATGTGAAATAGAAAATTTAAGTACAGCATTTTGATTGTTTCGATGATTATATTTCGATCGTGGGTTTCTGTTTAATCATTACAATATTAATTTAAATATGAACATTAATGTGTTCCGTAATTATCAACAGTAAGTAGATATGCAGTTCACTTTTCATTACATTATTGTGGACGTTAGATTTAACTGTTATGAAACTAATAGCGTCATCAATATTATTGGTTATCCGTGTATCGGTGAGTTTCATGTGTGTACTAAGTTTCCTGTGTGTTGTAACATTTATGTGTTTTATCATATTTGATAATATTCATAAATATTGGACATAGGATATACCAGTAGAGACATTGCTCCAAACATTTTTTGTACCACTATCATCATTTTTAGCTCAGTGTATTTCATCATTTAATTTAAAGTTATCTTTTCTTTGTTTCATTATCTTTACTATAGTATATTCTACACTTATTTATCATTTCTTTTTATAATAAATTTTCGAGACATCCCTGCTTCGTATGGTTTGTACGACTTGACAAAACATCGAAATGTCTTCATTACCCTCTAGCTTACTGCCAGCGACTTCGCTTGCATGAAAGTAAGTTTCTCTATACAAACCTTGGACTCCCTTTTCGCCCCTCTATTAGGTGCTTGCCTATGTCATAAAAGGAAACCTTGTGCAAAATATTATACTCCTAGTTCCAATCGTTTTGGCTGTGTGTTGATATGTCACTTTCTCCTTTTATAGGCTTTGCACGGCTGAAAATTATGTTCACAAATCTTCCTCGTTTATTGCTCTTTCTACTAGTCCAAAACCGAATCAAATTCCGTTGTGTGGCTTAGAAGAAGAAAGCATAGAGACAGACAGAGACTGATAGTCAATTTGTTGTATACAATTGAGAGATAGAACATTGATATATGATACAAGTACACCTTCCTGAATGAATTTTTTACTTGATAAGTTTTGGATCACGTCAACTCTGGACCGACGTCCAGAAATTAAAAAAAGCTACTTTTGTTTCCTAAAATGTATATGGACTATTTATTGGAAGACGGTGTAATCGAAGCCACTAACTCAAACATTGACTTTAGCGTGGAATATTTTAAGTGATCATTTCTGTTTAAAAGTCCTTAAAAAATTTCAACGGAATTTGAATTTTATTATAGAGTTTGCTGTCCCAAAAGGAAATAATTATAGTTAATTCTGAGTTCAAATATAGTATAAAGATATGTTTATTATAGTAAATAAAAAGTTTTTTTTTTACTGAAAAAGCTTTGGTCGCTGCTACAGTGGTATTTCAAACAGATACCGAATTTCGGATGCTCGTATTCGCAGCCAAGCGATGAAGCACGTTCCTATGACTATTGTTAGTGCTTGCCTACGTGACCAGTAGATCTGTAGATGTCGCCTCTGTTATATTTATAGATACATGTTACTGTCAATGAATATATGAAGTTACTTGCAATTGGTTACCGACATAGCCCGAAGATTTGCCTAACTTAAGGGGCAGTGGGCTAAGTATATTGCTCGCAGGACAGCCAGTCGATGAAACCGTAAAAATTTGAAGTTTACGACTATCGGAAGACGCAGCATTGGAAAGCCTTCTAAAAGGTGAATCAATGACCTAGTGCGGGTCGCGGAAGTCCGATGGATGTAAAACGCACACGGCCAGTCGTTTTGTTGACACTTGGGAGAAGCCTATGTCCAGCACGTCTTTTGGTTGAAGTGACGATGATGACTCGCAACTGAAGCGGCAGTATCACTTTGAAACACTAATATTAGAGAGGCTAGCTGTAATTTTTTTTTAATAACTTTATGTTATTGCTACAGTACCTGTTGGCTGGGCTGCAATGCTTTCAACCTAACTGTACATTAACAATAGTCAGTCTTGGGTAAATGGTTTTGTTGGTTTTTAAAGTGACGCTGATTTTTAAGATGAATCTCGAACCTTAAAAAGAGTCCAAACGAGTATCAGCCCAACATTCCAACGAACTAAGTAGGTAACTGATCTAAATGTAAAACTAAATAATTTAGCTTCAATCTATTAAACTAAACAAAGTTTGAGTAATCATTTCCCATACAGTGTTACCGCCGCACATTTTCGTCAATGTTACAATTATTATTCAGCGTACATTTAACGTGCAGAGCGTATATTCAGGCAACCCGAGCCGCTTGAAAATTCAGGCTTCGCTCGCGGCGGGGGCGAGGGCGGGGTGTGAGGAGGTGGGAGGGGGAGCAGGGGACGGTCGTTAGTGACATTTCGTATTCATGACGTCACCCGCGGGCCGATTGTTTGCAATATTACTCTAATTGGAATTGTAATTATACGCACATATCCCGCGCAGAGGCTACCTACGTGCTCGCTTCTAGCTTCGGCGAATATCGATGTTTTAAATATACCATAATAGCTAAAATATTCCAGTTTTGCCTAGGGGTATTGTGTTACTCAGTTACTGGGTTGTGGAAGTCAGATCTGATGTCGCTCCATTTATAGTACCTACTGGTATTTAGCTGCATCAGTTTAAAGCCAAACCCAATCACAGTTATCTATATGGTCACTTTACATTTATATGAGTCCCAGCAGTATTTTCCCACTGGTAAAGGCTGATTATGAAACTAGCTTCTGCCATCGTCTTCGCCCGCGTGAAGGTAGAAAACTATCCTAATGGAACACAGTGAAGGTGTAAAACTAAGTATCCTAAAGCAGCTCATGGTCTACTCGTGTACCAAAGAACAACGGTGAGAAAATAGTTAGTTAGCTGTATTACTTTTTGGTGTACAATAAAGTTTATTCTATTCTATTTTATTCTATAAAATTATTTAAAAGTATCTACTTAAGTCACCATGATATATACCGGCAAAATAACTTACTATGTTTTATCAAATCAAGTTAATGGTCAGTCTAAGTACCGCAAAAAATTTTCATTATTGGAAACTGAATTGACTAAATTTTTTACGATGAAAATAATCATGGCTTATTTTTTTTTTTGCTGGCTTTGCTTTGACTTTTGGCTAAACTGGACTTTTTATGTTGTCATTAATAAAAATCTTGGTGAAGTAACATAATATGCTTTGCTATCTGTATTGCATTAATATATTTAGGAAATACATTTCCGCATTAGATAATAAATATCTGACATCAGAGTCGGGATTGGTCTGGACGGTTACCGGACAGCCGGACGGAGAGCTACCCATCTTCAACTATCGCCATGATAATGGCACGGCACGCTCAGTGCTGGCTTGCGACAGTCGCTGTTACTATATAGTCATCCCATCAATACTCTATTCACCATGCCACGACTCGCCACAGCAGCAGAGTTTCGCCCCAGTGAAAAAACGACGACGACGTTTCATCTCCATGCGCAAATGGTGAATGTGGGTAAGGAATTACTTACATAAATTAGCACAAACACATATTGGTGATCAGCACATAAACTGCGTAACATAGATTAATCACAGTTTGAATAGCAACCGGATATAGTTCCTGATCCATTGCTTCATATGTTTAAAAGTAGGTACTATCACTTGCAAAAGTCCATAAGAATTCTTAAAACATATTCGTTTGACGTTTAGTTTGACTTACGACCTTTTATTTTCAAGTTTCGCCAACAAATGATTGAAATTCACAATTTCATCAACTTATCATAAGTCAAGATGGCCCAGTGGTATAGGCACACAGATTGAAGCGCAAATCAGCGTGCCGCAAGTTCAAATCCCACGCAATTATTGACTTTTTGTAAGTTCTTACCCGATTGGAAGTTATGTATTTGCATTACATATATTAAATTATTCTTTAACTTGTTCACACATTTCTTAGAGTTAGAAAGGTAGATCACAAAAAAAACTAAATAAAGAATTAGATTTCTGCGAGGTAGACACGAGTTTTAACTTAACCGAAATGAACTGTCGTTTGGTTATAGTTGTTGGTTAGTGACGTGAGGTTGACAGTATTGTAATATTCGCAAAATGCAGGCTAATATTAGTATTGAAGTGAGGGCGACTATCATTGGGCTGCATAAAAGTGGTCTTAATAAAACACAAATATCTGAAGAAACCGGACTGAATGTGAGTATAATAGCTATTAATGAATTGTAACTTTATTACAAATTAATCTTCTAATTAAAAAGTATGCCATTTATGAATCCATTCATCGTATCTTTATGAGGTTTAAAAGAGAAATACGTAAATCGTTGGGTTTATTGGATTGGTTATTGGATTAATAAATGCAGTTTTATTTTAAAATTATATTCAATAATTATGATTATTAACATTTTATATAATGAAAATGAAGTGAAGTAGGTATAGCTGCCTAATATATATATTTTTTTTTATTTTAGAAAAATACTGTAAATCTTTGGCTAAAAAGATATGAGGAAGAAGGTAGCCTTGCTAGTCGAAAGAGAAGTGGGAGATCGAAGCTTATTAGCGAGGCGCAGCGACGACATATGGTGGACGTATACGA
The DNA here is from genome assembly GCA_910589285.2 of Mythimna ferrago. NCBI lineage: Eukaryota > Metazoa > Arthropoda > Insecta > Lepidoptera > Noctuidae > Mythimna > Mythimna ferrago. The sequence continues at coordinate 17,962,019 of OU342685.1, forward strand.
AACGAATGGTTTCGCACCAACGAGACATTTTGCGGAATTATATGACACCTCGATGGATACTGTTCGCCGTGCACTTCACGCTGAAGGCGTGCATCACAGAAAACCTGCTAAAAAGCCGTACTTGACAGAGAGGCACAAACAAGAACGATTACGTTTCGCACTAAATATTTAATGTTAACTAAACTAAATGGCCTACCATTTTATTTTAACATATCTGTGATTATTCGTTAACAAACACTGTATTATATTGTGTTTACTTTCGTTTAAAACAGCTATATCTTTTAACTTGTGCCATCGCCTCATCTTAAGAATGCAGTGAACTCGCTATCAATTTTGTTGACAATAATCATGAGTCTATTTCGTTTTTTATTCTTCTACCCGCACTGTTTTAACATAATACTATAGTTCAATTTATTTTTCTCATCTAATTGACGATTATCTTGTGAGAACTAAAGTTCTTTTAACAGAAATTGAGGTTTGGTTTCAATCTTCTTTTCGTCAAGAAAATGAACAATTAAGCTATGACCTCAATACATTCATTGTGACGTTACACAAAAATAAAATGTTTACAAAGTCCAAATCATATATCACTTTTCAATAAATAACTGGATATAAACAATTACCTATATTTTATTTTATTAAAATTTGAATATCCGTTCATTGTTACGTTATTCATATTATGAATGGTCTAAGTGGGTATACTTCCAACAAACAATCTTAGGCGTAACATAGATAACGGTTACAAGATAACTTTTTGTCTAGGTAACAATTCGACGTCACAATTCTCATAAATGTTTAATTTGTAAATATAAAGAATAAACATTTTTATTAAACACGTCTTTTTATTTCCACCTTATAACATCGAAAAGATGTAACAACTAAATAATTGCAAATTACGAATGTGATTCTTCTTGTGGTTAATAGATCACATTCGTAATTTGCAACTATTTAGTGCAAAAAATGCAATAGTATTTTTCATAGAAATATAAAAAAACAATTAAATCAATATAGATTGGGAATTTTCAAAGTAAGAAATAACTGCAACGGACCGACCATGATTTGAACTCGGGTTACGTGATTTGCGAATCCAACACTTAGTTCACACGGCTACCAGCACATGACGAATTTGCACGAATTTTATCAATGCTACCATATAGCTCAGTGCGACGACAGTTCCTTAGTGTGTGTTATCTGTGGAATGTGGATACTCATACATGCGCACACATACGCACGGAAATATCGCGCTCGCTCGGTTCGTAGCAATGTAATCATTAGCGTTCCTATGGACTTTTGCGGCCTTACTGTACGTCTGCACAACAACGTAAAACACGCAATGAATTCTGTTGAATTGACAGAATGAAAGAGATTACCATCGATTGCATGCAGCAGTATGCAAAATGAATTTGTGTGGTACACAGTCACCTCGCGGACTGCCAATCGCAAAAGGAATGCTGAAGCAGATGTTAAACATTACAGAAATCGGATAGGACTGGTTTATTTTCTAAGAGTCATTTAACTCAAATAATTAAGGTAGAACTACACGCGTGCCACGCGCACACGTGTGCCACGTGTGTCGGCCTCCATACATTTCATATAGAAACTAGACTGGTAGAGCTTCACTATCCACACCAAGCGACGTCGTACAAATCAGACATGTTCCACATGTGTGTGCGTCGTCGGTCTAATGTAGTTCTAGCTTTAAACATAATCAACCTTAGTTTGATAATCGTCATAATTTTTATCTTTATTTTGAATTCTTTTTGAATAGTATTTATTATTTTAGCATAATATACAACATGTGACTGGAATAATGCACACCCTAAACACCCTAATTAGAAAATTAAGTTACAATCATAATTTAAGCACTACATTGCACTAAGTAACAACACTTAAGGTGAGTTGCACCATTTAACTATAACGATAAAAAAGCCGTTAACAGCTGTCAAATCGTCGAATTGACCAATAGGAGGCCGTTTCACGGCTGGTTATGGTTTGGTTATCTTAATAGGTAAATGGTGCAACTCACCCTAAGTAAACACTACCTAAGTAGTGTTTTTTGAGAAAGAAAGTTATCCTAATTGTTGAAATAAATATGGGAATCGATGCACTACACTGGTAGCCTATCGGTATTGGTATCTCTCGCACACACAATGACACAACCACTCTAGTGACGCAATCTAGGTTTATCAAAAAGGGTTTTTTTTTCCTTAATTAATCAACAGAGGTCGGAATTAGAAAGAGTTGTTTATGTACTTATTCCATACAGCGAAAGAATAAAGTGGATAGAGTCTGTCTAGAAAGTCAAACGACTTGGGTAATTATTAGGATTTAATGAAATCTGATGTAGTCAACACGGGTTCAATAATCAAGGTTGATTAACAGATCTTGATCATTGTTTACTAACAGAAGAACCTTATAAAAAGTGTCGAATATAAGTATTTTTTAAATGATTAAATACGAGTATTATACAAAATTCCCAAGTCGGTTTACTTTTTAGACAGACTATATGCGTCAAATAACGAGATTACTTTTATAGAGCGGATTTTTTTATGACGTTATCAGAAATATAGCAAAAAAAATCTTGCATTAATGACAAAGAGGAGGAAGTGTATAAATTAGTTAATCTCACCCAAGTTGACGTAGAGAGAACTTTTTCAAAGAAAAATACTAATAAAAATTGTATGTTAATTATTTTTGTTTTATTTGTCTTATCTATCTCTGAGGTTTTTCTCTGACTTTTCATTAGGAATTGGAAGATCCATATTAATATCAACATTTCGATGCAGGTACATGAATATCTCTACCTGATTCCGATCTCTGCTAATCAGGTATTATTTTAGGATAAAAAAGTTTATCAATTTTAAAAACAACTAATATAACAGAAGCTGATTCTAAACAGACCACTTTCGGGATGAGTGTTTATTTTGTTATATGTTCTATATGTATTTTGTTTATACTACTAATTTCGATTTCAAATATTATTTATTTATTGAGGCACTTATTAAAATAATAACCTTATTTCGGGTGGCATAGATCCATAAAAATCTTAACCTAGTACAAATTAATTTTATTTATTACATTTAACTTGCCATGGCTGGCCACACTTATACAGACCTAGACCTAGTTTATACTTATACGGCAGTTTAGTCTTTTGAATGGTAGAGAATGTCTTGTATCATTAAGTTTATCTGATATACTACTACTGTATACAAGGTGTAAGGGACAGCCCTCCACAAACTTTAAGGGCTTGCTCAGTTTTTGTTTAAAGTTTGTGGAGGGCTGTCCTTTACACCTTTTATAAAGTTTGAATAAATAACAGAAGTGTTTTGATAATATTTTGATTGTGTAAGTTTTCCTTTCATAAAGTTAACAGCCTCGCTTAACACTTCAAGTTCTTTGTTCCATAAGTTAACGAGTAAGTACAAATTAGTCTGTTTGACCACTATCTATATATACTTGAATCTAAATCTTTGTAATACGTTTCATTATTGTTTGTATAAAGTACTAATGTAAGTTTGTTTAACAAATCGAGTTTTACTTTTTAACTCAATTTTAATTTTTATAATTGTTAAATTATTTCGAGATTAATTTAGGATATATTCCACTTAGAAGCCAAGACTGAGTTTAATGGAAAATAAAAATACTCCAGCCCATAGAAATTGTCAGTTCCATTCCTCCCACTGTTTTTCCTTAGCTGATGATAGCTTTGTCTTTTTTTTAATTGTCTATGACTTCCTCGAAGGAAGTGTTTTATTTCCATAGATAGACCTACCATTATGGTCATTTATGTGGTCACCTATCTCTGTTACAAACAGTCTAATAAGATCAATGCAGTTATAAGTACATGAAAAATAAGTTAAAAGAATGAATGTCATTCTACTCATCAACCACATATATATCATCATAGTTATTATTTTACCTTGAGTAGTATTAACAGACTTATTTCTTTACACAAATGTATTAGCGGTCAGCTCATCAGGTACAGATTGATAAAATGTGACATGAACCACATACGTCGAAACAAATTCGCCTCGAATGGTCAGTCTAAAAAGTCAAACGACTTGGGTAGTTCGAACAAAGTTAATAATTATAATCTTTCGCTTCATCAGATTTGTTTACTAAAAGCGGAATACGCTAAACAATTGACGTCATTTATTATCCCTTCAGAAATGTTAACAAAAATAAGGTACTTCTACTAAAATTATAAAAACTATTAAAATTCTTAAGTTGTTTGACATTTTAGACAGACTCTACACATACATAATTGGTATAGGATTATGTTACATAAATTGATGCATGTTGCGTTTAAACATTCTTTACCCGGTGGGTTTTAATTATCACCTTTATACCCTTTTGATCTTTCATTCAAAACGTCAATTATGTTTTTAGTTTTCCTTATTTCTTTCTCTCTAAAATAAATAGCGGGCAAACGAATGTGGGCAACATTCATTACTTACTTAATTCACTTTCTTAAACAAACAAACAATTAAAAAACGTGTGTAACAAAATGCAAGTTGAATTAAAAATTGGTTTTAGATAAAAGAATGTGCATAATTCCATAACTGGTGTGAATTGTTTCAAACAAACCAATAAAAGTACAACCAGTTGTTTCCCAAAAAAGCCATTATAAAATAACATACACACTTGACGGTTTGGAAGTTTTGAAGTGGTTGTTGTATAAAAATTGAAAAATACCGAAATTAAGTAAAAAAAACTAGTTTTAGATTAGATGTTACAGCGTATAGCGTTACATAGATCTTGGAGATAAGAGTCGAAGGCCAGCAGAAACTGATATTGGGGCAAATCTGGTCTCTCTATAATGTATTAATAATCTTTTTCTATTTGAAATGAAAATTGTTAATTTGTTACAATTTGCACATAGCATTTACGTTCACTAAGAAAGTAAAAAACTGGGATTACTGGATCACGAGCGCATCAACACTTCCTTAAGCTATAAGGTGTAAGTACACGTATGGTTTTAAATAATACGAGTACGTATGAACTTCTGTACGAGCTCCCGTCATCAGATAGAAAATGTAAGATACCTAGTAAGTAAAAACAAGGCAGCGATTATACCAAACATATAGGTTGATAGTTATTGGCTACTAGGTATGTTGATTAAGTTTAAAACGTACGAAAACAATTTCAGCCGTCAACGTCTGGCTGAATTTTTTGTTCTTCATACATTTCTCAAGTTAGTGACTAACTATATGATTGGAGTAATCGCAACCTAAGATAGGTTACACACCTGTGTTATCCTGTAAGGAGCGGCTAAGCGGCGGAGCAGGCGGCGTGGCAGCGTGTTCGCCGCCGTACAGCCCGCCGAACTCCTCCGCGGACGACGACGACGCGTTGCTGCACTTGCGCCCTTTGTCCGGCGTGTACTTGCTCTCACCACCAGTCGGCAGGAACTTGGCATCCTGTTGATGCTCGTCCAACAGCCCCGGCACACCCAAAAGACCCCCGACTAGGTTAGGTCGCAACTCCTCCATGATTTTGGAACCTTGGCCGCATCCGCCGCTGCCGCTGAAGTTGAGCTGGCGGCTGAAGAAGGCCGGGAAGATGTTGAACTGCTGAGGGTCGGGCAGCGCGCTGAGCGGCGCGGGCGGCTCGCCGGCCCCCGCGCACGCCGCGCTCTTGAACTCCACCGTGCTGTGGCCGGCGCGCTGGCTCAGCGACCAGCGCGGCTCTCCCGAGCGCTGCTCGTGGTCCGTGCCGTCGCCGTCGCCGTCGGCTCGGCCCCGACGCTCACTGACTAACCACATTATAGTGACGTCGCACGTCGCGCCGCTCCGACCACGCCGCCCCGCGCGTTAATTGTTCGCGACTGCGCGAGAGGAACTCACGTCGCCGCCCACGGGCGAGACAGAAACGGCCTGCTCCCATACCCCCATAATCGATGTAAAATCTTTATAGGGATGCTGCGTCTCATTCATCCGCGGCGGAGAGCGCGCGCCGGCCGGGGCGGGCCGATGGGGCGGCCGGGCGCGCGCGCTCATTGGTTGCCGTTCGCAGCCGCCCCTCGCTTCACACCGCTCCGGGCCAGATACGCTTTTCTTTGTTTTATTGTCCCCACGGCTCCTCGTCGATCTTGCGTTTAAAGTTTATGCATTGCACTATGTTTTGTTTCACAAAACGCAAAAATATCATGTATGGAAGTTCTTGAGGTAAAACGTGAAACAGAGAAGGGTGGATGCTTTTAATGTAGCGAGTGCTTTGTGTCGGTGATTGTGTCTGTATGTCTGTCTATACCCCGTACAGTACCGGCTGTTGCTACGTACGACATGACAAATCTTTGTTAAATGTTAAACACAATTATGTAGGTATGTAGGTTCGGCGGCATCATGTATTAGTTGCAAGTTTCATAACTTGGTAACTTATGGCACGTCTCTTTGATCTGTTGCAGCATATTTCGTCTTTCAAGAATAATGAATAAGAATGCAGTTTTATGTTTTCCGTTGGATGAATTTTTAATATTATTTTCAGATATTAAGAAATTAATTTACATCTATATTTTTGTGGCACTCTTTTTATTTGGTGTCCTATTTGTTAGAGACTATGGCTGGGCTTATATTATAGGATAAAATAAAAATAAAAGCATTTTATTGTGTTTTATTTAACTATTCCCACCGATTTAAAAAAAAAAAAATTCTTACCTAATAAAACAAAACATTGAACTAAATACCCTCAATTTACATATTTTTAACTTTCGGTTTTAACTTCATAGTGAAGCGTCACTATGAAGTTAAAACCGAAAGTTGACCGACGAGGTTAAAAACTGCAAATCAATAAGTATTTCTCTTAAACTAACTTGTAAGTCAAGAGTGAATAGGTTACTTCTAGGCAAGCGTGCTCCATCGTCAACCACATCATCACTTACCATTAGGTGAGATGGTGGTTAAACGCGAGTCTATCAATAATAAAAAACAAAAAAAACTAAGTAAAATACCCCAATCTAACAACATAAGGCTAGCAATAAAAAATCACAATGATATCACCAAATCTTCCTATGAAACAAGTGTTCAAAAACAACCCTTTTGCATAGCACCCCACATTGGTTATGAATACATTACCGCTATCAAGTTTGAGAGATTCATTACTAGATGAAAGATATCTAATTGATATTCAATTTCAGTTCAGATCACTTTGAGGGCCACCACTAAATGATTGATGGTATTCCAGAGATTATTCTGCGGATTCTAATATACTTACTGTGACATTTGGTTTGGGATAGAAAATATTTTTGAGGTTCCGTACCCAATGGGTAAAAATGGAACCCTATTGCTAAGATTTCACTGTCCGTCTGTCTGTCACCAGGCTTTATCTCATGAACCGAGTCAGACAGTGGAACTTTTTGCAGATGATGTAATTTTGTTGCCACTAAAACAACAAAAAAAAATATAAATCAATATTTAAGCGGAGCAATATTGTGTTGCGGAACGCATCATGTACGAGTCCGGCTCGCAGTTAGCTTTTTATAGTAGTTGATATTGTGTTTTCTGATAGAGTCTGTCTAATAAATTAAACGACTTGGGTAATTATTAGGATTTAATGAAATCTGATGTAGTCAACACGGGTTCAATAATCAAGGTTGATTAAGAGATAGAGATCATTGTTTACTAACAGAAGAACCTTATGAAAAGTATCGAATAAAAGTATTTTTTAAATAATTTTTTATTTTATTTTTTTAATTGAGATAAACTAGTATTGACTGCGATCCCACCTGATGGTAAGTATTTATTAATGTAATATAATTAAATATTATACAAAATTCCCAAGTCGGTTGACTTATTAGACAGACTATAGCTACAACCTGTCTTCTAGGCAAGCGTGCTCAATCGTCAACCACATCGTGGCTTACTAGCAGGTGAGATGGTGGTCAAGCGCGAACCTATCAATAATAATAATTCCCATTGTCTAATTTTTTTTATTAACACAATAATTTTGGCATTTTGTGACACAATGCAGCATATTACTGTAGCATCTACCGGTGAATTTGACCGCGTGAAAGCAGGAAATTATCCCAAGAGAACATACCTACTGCCGGGATCAAGACATGGTCTATTCGCGTGCCAAATTTCACCTAAATTCGTTCAGCCGTTCGAGCGCGAAGAGGTAACAAAAATAGACCAAACACTTATGTATAATCCTTTAGAGACCTGACCTTTAGAGATATTAGAGTAAATAAATATGGCCTTGACTGTTTCGAGAAAAGGACGGCCGTGCCACTTTTTTCGTTGCCTTGGTGGGGGCACTGCTGTGCCCCCTAATTAGTGTGATTCTGTTTTCATATTCTTATATGATCCTCCCGTTATTAATTTTAACTCTAAATGAGTTCTTGACTCTTTGATTTGCATGTCTCGCAGGTTTTTTTGGCTAGGTATTCTATTATTTTTAAAGGGTAATCATCAAATGAAATCTGAACTCCTAACTACTCTGGATGGTGTGAGAGGGTGTGTCATATTTTACTGAATTTTCTTTTTTTTTTATGATGGGAAAAATCATCCAATGACAACCCCCGCTTTTGGGCGGAGCGGGAGATAGTGTCAGACTCTTACTGACTAAAAGACCCACCCCGTTCCTTCTAGCCTTCGTACCGGGGCTCGAGCGCTCTTTCGGTTAACCCTGGCCCCAGTAGGCTTCGACCCGGCTGGGTCCCTGCTGTTGCTGACAACTCCATGAGGCGCGCGGGAACAGTGCGCGCCGTCGACGACTTGGGCTTGGTCCGGACAGTTACCGGACGGCCAGACAGTGAGCTACCCATTGCTCACCGTCCGCAAGCCTGCGCCTACGGTGGCCGGAAATCGGGATCAGAATCCCGGCGGCGACGGCGGCGGCGATAACGCCGTTGCCTGATGCGTTCGGCCTCCTCCTTTGCGAGCATTACTGCTTTGCAGAAGTCAGCGACCGCCTGCCACTCCTCCTCGCTCCGGACCATGGCTTCAACCAAGGCCCGGCGCGAGAGGTCTTCGCCGCCGATCCACGACCCACGAGGGCACGGTGATGCTCCGCTCAAGCAGGGCACACCTCGACTGTGTGCTCCACCGTGTCCTCCGGGCATTCCGCACAGTGGCGACACCCGGGCGTCACTTCCGCATGAATCCGGTGCAGGTAACCCCCGAACGAACCATGTCCGGTGAGGACCTGCGTCATGCGGAAGGTAAGGACTCCGTGAGGTCTTTCCAGCCACGACTCAAAGAGGGGACTTACCGCCATGATTGTGGCGTGCCCATACTGAATTTACCTCATAGCGTTCATTCAGTTGCCTTTAATGAGAGGCCTCGTCACTCTTTCGAATAATCTCCAGTCCTGGCAGGTTTACTTGGCCCATGGGCCGCGTGAAAATATGACCCGGGACTCTGAGACGAAGGCAAAGGAGGAACAGGAGTGGGTTTTTAATCAGTAAAAGTACCTCCCGCTCCGCCCAAGAGCGGGGGATGTCATTGGATGATTTTCCCACCTACAAAAAAAAGCCCTGGCAGGCTTCGGTCCCAATCGGCCCCGTCAATCTTGCTAACATTTTTTTGAGGCAGGTGGTACTATTTTAAACCTTTTTTTGTACGTAGGTGTTCATCAAATAACTTCTCCGGCTCTGGATGGAGCGAGAGGAAGTGGCAGTCTGTTGTTAACTACTGTTCATAGTATTCCTTCAGTGGACCTTTTTGAGGGTTACAGAGTACCTCCTTTGAACAATCTGTAGCCCTGGCAGGAGCTATTCTGAACTGGGCTTTTGTTAAACAACTAATAAACAAGCATGCAAAACCAAACTATTAGACTTACTACTTCCGTTAACTTCTTTTCTGGGAAGAGAACAGCGTCCTGAAATACAAGCTCAGCCTTGCTCAGGCGCAATTGCACGTTTTTATTTCTTATGCATTTGTATTAAGTAACTTTCAATTCATTGCTCTGTACAATATTATAGAGAAATAAATTATTATTATTGTTAGTTCAATTTGTATAATAGTAATTTTCAGGTTCATGTTGTTGTAAACTTAAAATTGAATGGAAAAAGTCGAAGTCATGTCTACAAGGCAAACTAATAAAAAATGGAAATCGTGAAGCAGAGTTTTCTAATATTCTTCTAATTTTAAAGAATACTAAAAAAATAATAATTTTAAAGAAAAATCTAGTTTTCACGATTTTCATTTTATGTTGTGTTTATCTTTAGGTTCCTTGCAATTCAACCCCGTTCTTTTCCAGGAATTACTACTACAGTTCCTGAAATTTTAACCCTAGGCAGACATAGTGTCAATAGTACGCATTTGTAATAATCAGGTTATAGTATTGGAGTGTTGATATTGCGATTACGTTTCCTAACAACATACATTGATTGGGAATGTAGTTGTCCACAGATCACGAAAGCGATGTTAGAAATGCAAGAAAAATCTGACATCATTTTGCCAGAGGTTACTCAAGTAAACAGGCAAAATTTTGACAGGCGTTTTCAAATCGCGCGTCTACAGCAACAGAGCCTTTTTAGCAACTAGCCCCCCCCCCCAAGCGTCGCCTCAACGAACGGTCTTGCATGATGAATGGCAGGTATGTGATGACATTCTTGCCACGCTCACCAGGTCATCGGTCCACCTTGTGAGAGGCCTTTCAACATTGCGTAAAAATGTAAATCGTAAAATTTACTCATCATCATCATATCAGCCGAAAGACGTGTGGACGTTTTCGTCAACAGTGGCTGTTGGATATAGGCCTCCCCCAAGATTCACCATAACGATCGGTCCTGTGCGTATTCCCGCAACTCTGACCAGGTCATCAGGACACCTTGTTGGAGGCCTTCCAACGTTGTGTCTTCCGGTACTTGGTCGCCCCCAGGACCTTTCGTCCTCATCGACCATCTGTTCTGCGTGCAAAATCTACTAGTACCCAGTAATTCAACCCTGAAAAAACTGGACAAGTGCGAATCGGACTCGTGCCCTGAAAGTTCCGTGCAAACTTGTATTCCGGAATGGAATATCGGGAGATTTTTCCGAACCGCAAATAAAAAAAATCGTGACGTAAAAGAAATTTACAGTTTTTAGATTTATTGCTATACTTGTGCCATATAACCTTGCTTTACGCCAAATTTCAGGATTCTGGGTCAACAGGAAGTACTCTATGAATTTTGATTGCCCCGAATATGTCGAAATGTACGTCTTTTACCACATAAACCGAAGTATCTTTTTTTCTCGTTAACTTGCAAGTTTGATTTTTTTAGAGCTTCAAGAATCCGCAGACTTGAGTATTTATTTGTTTATTTTTATTTATATAGCTTTTATTGTACACCAAGATAATAAATTATACATTTGAGCCTTATATTTAGAATATACAATTGGCGGCCTTATCGCATTCCGCAATCTCTTCCAGGCAAGTATGGCTGGTATGGAAAGAGATTGACTGGACATAAAATGGGGTTGCACATGGTGCATTATAAAACAAGCTAAACAATTATTGGTGAAGAAAAAAATACAAAGTACTATACTTAACACTTAAATACATACTTACTAAACAATTATATAGGTTTTAGTTTCAACAATGAGTATATGGTTTTAATTTCAACTCGATACCTCTACAGGTTCCCGAGATAAAGGGCCTTGACAGATAGACAGGGGGGGCTGAGTCACCCGCGTCCGTAGGAGGATACCCATTGCTAGGCCCTACACGTGGTCCCCGGGTGGTGCTAATCAGGTGACACTAACTGGTGGTAGGTTTCGACCGATGGCTTGTGACCACCCACTGGGCAAAGACGTACCGTCAAGCGGCCTAGCCGTGTTTCGGTGCGATGCCCGGTGTAGCCGATTCAGAGGAGTTGGGTCAAAGTGGCAGTTCCAATGCTTGCAGACCAGCCAGACTCGTGCTGGTATTGACGTATCGGGAGACTAGTCGTGGAGGGTAGCGGGATCCGAGGCACGGTGCACCGCTGGCCGACCGCAGTTAGTTGGGGGCCCAAGTAATGTGCCAGCCACACATGAAAGGCTGCCCCGCCAACTAGCGAAAAATCCCGGAATGCACCATCGTGCTGGTTGGCGACCAGATGAGAGGGCCCGGTGGTCATTTCCGGGGGGGCTCGGGCGTCCCCGCAGTCTCCAGACTAGTACCCCAGTGATGCTGTCCTGCCAGTACATGACTGAAGGTTAGCTGCATGGGACTCCATTTTACTTCCTTCTCTTCTCCTACCTCACTCTCAATATGACAAGGAATAAAAAGAGATATGTCAAACAGCGGCTGCACTCCCTCTCACTTAAAGTGCACCTCTGCAATATTAGAGGGCTGCACTCCAATCTCGCATCAGTCCACCATCACCTGGAGACTGAAAAACCATCTCTCTTTTTTCTTTCGGAGACGCAGATACGAAAACCGTCAGATGTGTCGTACCTGTCTTACCCAGGGTTTACCCTGGAGCACAATTTTAAACCGCACGCTGGAGTGTGTTTGTTCGCCCGGGACGACATCTGCTATCGGCGTCTCCGCAACCTTGAAGATTCCAGGTTCTCAACGCTTTGGGCTCTGGTGGACACAGGCATGGATAAAATTATCTATGCTTGTGTCTACCGTTCGCACAGTGGCGATCAGGAGACGACCGGGCTCATACAGTACCTTAGTGAGGCGGCGGATGCGGCTCAGCAGAGGTACCCTTCTGCACAATTGGTGTTACTGGGGGATTTTAATGCACACCATCAGGAGTGGCTCTTCCCATACCAGTGCACAGACCATGCTGGTCGAGAGACGCGAAAGCTTGCGCTAGCGTTAAATCTCACCCAGCTGCTCCAGGGAGCAACAAGGGTGCCGGACGTTGATTCGCACACGGCCAATTGCTTAGACCTTCTGCTGACAACAGATCCAGACCGCTATTCAGTGGCAATATCATCACCGTTAGGTAGTTCCGACCACTGTCTGATGAAATCTGTATCAGTCTACTCTCCGCCCGATTCCAGCCCTAGAGGCACCAGGCGGGTTTGGCGATACAGGTCAGCAGATTGGGATGGCATGCGATCTTTCTTCGCATGTTATCCTTGGCAGCCTACTTGCTTTTCTTCGGGAGATCCATCGTCGTGCGCAGATGCTGTGACGGATGTTTTGCGGCGGGGGATGGAGACTATATTCCATTCTCCGACGTAACCATGTCTGGCCGGGCTCACCCTTGGTTTGGTGCGGAGTGTGGCCGCGCTAACGCGCTCAAGCACGCAGCATATCAGGCATGGGCCGACGCTCGTATGCGCAAGATGAATGACGTAAGCCAGAAGAAGAGAGCCTTCAACAGAGCTGCCAAGTCTTGCAAGAAGGTGATGCGGAGGTCTCGGTTCGACCACATTAGCCGCATCGGGAACAAACTAGCTTCATACCCTGCGGGTAGTAAGGCGTTTTGGTCCCTGGCTAAGTCGGTTGAATCGAACTTCTGCCGCCCCTCACTACCGCCACTGCTGAAACCCGACGGGTCGCTGGCACATACCGCTGAGGAGAAAGCAAATTTGTTTGCTTCACTCTTTGCGGAATCTTCGCGTCTAAACCCAGGTAACGCGCGGCCCCCTGCTCATCCTGATGGTTGCGATGCGAGTATGTCAGATATTCGCATCCATCAGAAGGACGTCCGTAGGGTGCTGCGTAACCTTGACGTGAACAAGGCTAGCGGTCCGGACGGGATACCAGCAATTGTTCTGAGAACGTGTGCGCCTGAACTGTCTCCGATCCTGACACGCCTATTTAGGCTTTCATTTGATGCTGGAAAAGTGCCGATGGCATGGAAGCAAGCTAATGTCCAGCCCGTGCCCAAGAAAGGGAGTCGTGCTGACCCAGCTAACTACCGACCAATCTCAGTAACGTCCATTCTCTGTAAGACTATGGAACGTGTACTCAACACTAAGCTCCTGGCATACCTAGAAGCTAATGATATTCTCAGTGACCGTCAATACGGCTTTCGCCGAAATCGGTCAACTGGAGATCTTCTAGCGTATGCCATCCATATCTGGAGTGAGGCCATCGAGAAGCACGGGGAAGCGCTTGCCGTTTCCCTTGATATTTCGAAGGCTTTCGATAGGGTTTGGCACGAAGGCCTTATTAGTAAGCTTCCTTCTTTCGGTTTACCCGCTGGATTGTGTGCTTGGATCGCAGACTTCCTGAATAACCGGTCCATCCGAGTGGTTATCGATGGCTGCTCGTCTGATCAAATGGCTATTAATGCCGGGGTCCCTCAGGGGTCAGTACTCTCGGCAACTTTATTCTTGCTGCACATAAACGATCTGCTTAAGCCCGGTACCTTTGGGTATGCAGACGACAGCACTGTTGCTGAGAGTTACATATCCAGCGCGCGAGCTAGTGGGTCACAGATCCAGTCTCTTCGAGAGGCTATGGTTGAGCGCTTGAACTTGTCCTTGGAGGCAGTCTCCGAATGGGGCGATGCCAATTTGGTCAGGTTTAACGCTGCAAAAACCCAGGCGTGTCTATTTTCCACTAAAAGGAGCCAATTCAGTCCTGCTCCAACTTTCCGGGGTGTAACCGTGCCGATAACCGACCATCTTGACCTTCTTGGTGTTACGCTGACATCAACACTCAACTTTGGGCCATACATCGAAGCAAAGGCTCAACTGGCTGCAAAAAAGCTGGGAGTTCTCGCAAAGGTCAGACAGTACTTCACGCCGGAACAGCTGCTCAAACTTTATCAAGCGCAAGTTCGATCGTGTATGGAGTATTGCTCTCATCTTTGGGACGGATCTGCCCGATACCAGCTTGATGCACTTGAGGCAATTAAGAGGCGAGCCAGAAGGATAATTGGCGATGATACACTCGTCGAGTCGAGGCTTCAAAGTCTTGAGCATCGACGCAGAGTTGCTAGCCTGTCGGTTTTCTACCGGTTGCATTTCGGGGAGTGTGCGTCGGAATTGCATAACCTAATTCCGCCTAGCCCGTTTCATCATCGGACTACCAGACGTACGGCTATGCGCCACCGGTATATGGTGGATATCCCACCAACACGCACAAAACGTTTTGGGAACACATTCATTGTGCGTGCGGCTAGGGAGTGGAATTCCTTGCCGGAGTCTGTGTTTCCTGATAGCTACAACCCGGGAATCTTTAAGTCGAAAGTGAATAGGTTTCTTTTAGGTAAGTGCGTTCCATCGTCGACCGCATCGTCGCTTTCCATCAGGTGAGATAGCGGTCAAGCGCGAACCTATCAACAATAAAAAAAAAAAAAAAAAAAAGAAACGGATGGATGGACAACAAAGTGATCCTATAAGGGTTCCATTTTTTTGCTCTTTAGGTACGTAACCCTAAAAATGAGAAAATGCTAGGCAGGTTATATCCAACAGTGGACGTTTTCCGGCTGATATAATGATGAAGATTTGTATACGGTGAATATTATTGGGTTTTATGCTCATTTTGTAATTAATTATTCATTTGTTTCTTAGTATTTTTACTGTAGTAGGTATCGCTATATTTATACCCTTTTTTGTATGAAATCTAAGAAATGTCGTGAATTTTTGGATTGCCTAATTATGTTCTTAGGTTATTCGTAGCTTACCTTGTTATCTGCAATAGCTTGTTATTTAAACCTTGAGGGTACTAAATTTTAACGGTTCGATTAACTTTGGTCTTGTATCTCAAACTACTCATACGTTCCTCTACTATTCCATGGACAAACACTACATTTCTTAATAGCAGTGGTTCCCAAACTTTTGGCTTGGGACCATTTTGGTTTTTTTGTTTTCAACAAATAAAAACACCTGTCAAGCAGATCCCAAAAAACTAGAAAAAAAAATCTTGCTCATCTAAAAAAAATAATGTTATGAATTCGAAGCCTTTTTAAAATCAAAAGTGACGAGCATAAATAGAAAACACTTTTTTTTCAATTTATATAATCTAGTAATTAACTGCGATCCCACCTGATGGTAAGCAGATACAGCAGACACTTCTGATAAAAATTTAAAATCCGTTTGTATCAATGTTACTTTTTGGTTCGAAAGTTTAAAATTTTAAACTTTTTGGGGACCATATTTTAACTCATGCGGCCCACCAGTGGTCCGGGGATGACAGTTTGGGAACCGGCTATTCAACCCTAGTATCCCAAACAAAAGGTACCTATTTTCTTCGCATCCAAAACAATTCGAGCCCCTAATTAAGTACTGGCGGAAGGCAAAGCAAAATAGAATTCATCGTACACTAAAGAGAACTTTTTGGGGAGCGAGTAGGGGGAGTAGTGAAACGTCTTAGAAGTTTATTAGTAGTTTTAATTGATTCCCCGCTCCTTGAAGTAAGACTTCGCGCTTCGGCTAAGTTTCGTGTATGTATGTGTCGTTGCGAAATCTTTAATTTGAACTTTTCGAGAAGTGACCGGTAGTGACCGACCGAAAGTTTGGTTTCGGTTTCGGTCGAGTTTCGGCAAAAAAAAACGAGTTTCGGTTTTGGGCTAAAACTACGACCAGAACCGAAACTACATTCGGGAGTTCTCGCGCTGTGATCGGTCATGTTCGGCGCGTTAAATTCTATCCAAACGAGTAAGAGTTTTTCCGCGTTCACGTATCACGCTGCCAGTTAGCCGGCTAGTGTTTGCTGTTCGTTTTGTTTGTTGTGAGTTTTCACGAAAGAAACTATAACACCTACTTACTTAAAAGTTTGTCAGTTAGGTTCTTTATGGGTTGTAGACATCCGCTAAGAACTAATTTTATGAAAATCCATCCCTAAAGGGGGTAAAACAGGGGTTGACTTATAAAAGCGAAATACCACTCACTGATTAATCATGAAATCTCAGAAACTATAACTTGTACAAACTTAAAATTTGGCAGGTAGGTTCTTTATAGGGTGTAGACATCCGCTAAGAACGGATTTTCCGAAATTCACCCCCAAAGGGGATGAAATGGGGGTCCAAAGTTTGTATGGAAAAAAACTTTGACGCGGGCGAAGCCGCTGGCAGAAGCTAGTGGTATATTTTATTTTACGGAATTAATTTTCGGTTTTTTATATTTTTTATTTTGTTCTAGCTGCCACAGTGTAGTCGTATAACCAAAAGGTTGATTGGGCAGATAATGCTTTCTTGCATTGAATCCGCCTATGCACCACTATTGTACATGCAGTTTAAACAAATCAAATAAATAATTAATGATGAGGACCAAATTGGAAAACGTTGAACGTTTTAATGTTATAACTGGGCACGTTATGAAATGGCCAAGTGTACAATATAGCTGCAACACGTGTAGGTAACATTGGCGTATGTAGGTACTTGGAGGAAAAGTAGGGTCTTGTCAGCAGGTACTTATAATAAGGTTTTTGTCTTTAATGTAAGTTGGTAATCTTTGACGTAATGGCGGTGTGCTTTTTTAAATGTACGAGTAAATGCTTGATTATAATTTTCAGTTTTACTGAAGTGAATCATGAATATTACATTTGAGAATTTTTCGCCATACTAGGAATCACTCCTTTAAATTATCGCAGAGTGCGGTTTAAAAATGTACCTTATAACCGTAATTGGTAAAATAATATGTTAATTATAATATGTGGTTAATGGCGCGGGGTAAGAGCTAGTGAGGAATCAAAAAAGTGTGTTTTTAAAGAATTATTTAGAAATAAAGCAAGAAAAAAGAATCAGAAAAACAAAAAGAGTTATGCGACCCTGCCAGGATTCGAACCTGGAATCTTCTGATCCGTAGTCAGACGCGTTATCCATTGCGCCACAGGGCCGGATGTTAGTTACTACTAAAGTTGTGTTATAAACATGCTTATCCTATTTTATCTCATAGATGCCGCTACTGTAGGCGCGGGCTTGCGGACAGCGAGCAATGGATAGCTCGTCGCTACCGTCCGGTAACCGAACGGACCGAGTCCAAGGCGTCGAAGGCGCGTTGTTTTACACGTGCTGAGGTGCACGTGGAACTACAAAACCGGAGATGTCAACAAAACCGTAGGGGCCCAGCAGGGTCAAAGCCTACTGGGCCCATGGGTTCGCTTCTGAAAGGAAAACCCGGGGCCCTGATGCAAAGCAAAGAAGAAACATAGGAGTGGGTTTCAGTCAGTAAAATTCTGGCACGCCCTCCCACTCCGCCCTAAGGCGGGAGAAGTCATTGGATGATTTATAATAAGTAGGTTTTTAGGTGTGCAAAATAAAATATTTTTCATCTTTCTTTCTAAAGAAAGACAGGTTTTCTAAATTACTTAGGCCACATTTATTCTTACCAAACTTAGACAATTTTAACTTAAATTGTAACTTAGACATTTCACAATAAATTATTAAACTAATTAAAATTATGCTATTTTTAAATCCTTGCTATTTTAACTCATACACCTCCTAGAGCGGACAACGCAATTAACTTCGATGGGTCGTACCTCAATTCCTTTGTCTTAGCAGAAGGCGTTACTTTAGGTATATTTTTGCAAAAATGAAGCCAAACACAGGTTTATAAATAATTTAGCTGTCCTTATACCTGTAAGCAAAAATAGTAAAACTAATTAATATATAGTGAAATTGCATTTGCATGAGCATTGGTGGCCGAGTGGTAGCGGCCCCGATTTTCGAGTTGTAGGTCGCGGTTTAACCCAGCCAGGCGCATTACTTTGAGTAATTTATTTCATCACCACTGCTCTCAAAACGGTGAAGGTAAACATCGTGAGGAAACCGGTATGTGCTAGAATCAAAAATTCGAGGACTTGTGACCTTCACCAACCCGCTGTGTGCCCGCGTAGTGGATTACAGCCTATTCCCTCTCCAAGAGAGGATGCCTGAGTCCCAGCAGTGGGAACATTAAAATGCTGATTATGCTATTATTATTCTGTATGTCATAAGTTCTGTGATTATTATGCTAGTAAAGTTGCATTACATCAGTATCTCTCCTTCATGTTTCCTACATTATACATTTCACTAGTTATTTTTATGAGAGTTCCGTGCAATAGAGAGGAGCCTATTGCCATCAGAACGACCTAAGTTTAGGCTATGGGCTGCTACTGGTAATGATACTTATCCGCTGTAATATAACTACCAAGTATCAATTCCTCACTATGTGATTGTGAAGGAACTTGGGAGGATTTAACTCAGTACAAGATGGACAATTCCTCTCTCTCACTCTAGAACAGAAGAAAAATAAAGGTATTAATTCGTTTAGACAGCAAACGAATAAGAGATTTAGGCATAAACACCAAAAATTACAAAGATTCTAAAAACATGCTCAAAAAAATTGGTTCTTTAATCTGCCAATAACAATAATGACATCGCACAAGGCGAATCTAACCCTTGATTCGAACTGAAAAAACTAGATACTAAAATGTTTTATTATTTACTACAGCTAGCCGTGGTCTACCACAACCTTAAACATTACTTATGTAGAATATTTTCTTGTTTCCTAGTTTTCCAATTTTTTAGTAGTCGAGTTATTTAACTTATTTTTTTTTCTTGGAACCTGGTTGAGATTTGAGTGCGTTCACAAGAAAAGAGAAGCTCAGAGCAGGATAATATCAATAAAAATTTGTTGTCGTACAAACCTAAACACTTCCTCGGTCTATCTCCAAATGGCAAATAAACGTATGGTTGAATCTTAACCTTGTTTTCAGGAGAAAATCGTTCTGGATCAAACACATTGGGATTTGTGAAGTACTTGGCGTCCCGGTGCAACCCATGAGTAGGCACAAAGACGAAAACTCTTTTGTCTATAGTCACATCTTTGTCTGGAAATGTGTATTTGGCCACACATCTTCGGTCGATGCAATGCGATGAAGGGTGCAGCCTCATAGTTTCTTCCATGGTCCTTTCTAAATATTTCATCTCGAACAAGCCTTCGGCTGTTAGCTCCCCGTTATAATTTTCAAATACATTACTGACTTCTTCACTACATTTTGCCTGAATGTCTTGATGGAGCGCTAACTCGTGGATCATAAACGCCAAAAGGGTAGCAGTTGACTCGTAAGAAGCTAAACTTAGCGTCATCACTTGTTGCACGACATCCTCGTCGTCTATCTCTGGTAGTACTCTACTATTCTTTAA
This sequence comes from Mythimna ferrago, assembly GCA_910589285.2. Taxonomy (NCBI): domain Eukaryota; kingdom Metazoa; phylum Arthropoda; class Insecta; order Lepidoptera; family Noctuidae; genus Mythimna; species Mythimna ferrago. Next base: position 17,981,967 of record OU342685.1, read on the forward strand.
TTTAGACCTTTCTTTCAAATCTACTAGTTTATATAAATATGGGACTTACAGTTTCATTATCTTTTGGCTCGTCGTATCAAAGGTGTTAACATGTTCACAATAGGAGGACATATGTATGAGATAGTGTGTATAGGTGAAGACTTCAGTTGTGAATCCAACGCGGCATCCATAGCATGCTGAAATTCATTGTTGTCATGAAAAGCGTCGAGGTTTACACCAAAAAATAGATTTTCAATTATTTGTATCACATATTTCATTTTTAAATCATGTTTTTCGTGTTCAATCTTGTTGCTGACCAAGAAATCCAGAAAATTTATGTAAGTATCCGCAGCCTTTTGTACGAATGGAATCATTTTTGCTAGCTTTGATTTTGTGAAGATGGGCGAAAGATTTATTCTCATGGCTTGCCAGCGTTGGTCTCCTCTCATCAGGAATAAACTTTTCTTGAAGACTTGAACTGGCTTTTCTTAGCACCTGTCGGTGAAGTAGTCATAGTCTTTAATTAACACACATTTCATTAGTTCTGGGTCTCTGACGACGAGCACAGGTCGTACTCCGTTGTACAAACCAACAAACTTCTCGTTGGGTACTGTTCATAAATTTTCTTCAAAAAATATCCTTCAGATTCCTTTCCAAATATGACAGTTCCGAAATTTCCCACCACTGGGTAAGGTGTGGGTCCAATAACTCCTCTCTTTCTCCAATAATGGTAAATTCTCACCATGTGTTGCAAATAAATAATGATTGCTAAAATAATTATGACTAATACCAACTGTGTAATCATTTTGAGTACTTCTACAATCTATGTCATTAACAGAAATGGTAGGTTTAGCCCGTGTAGTAGTGTAGTGTGTGAGTTAAATAAAAACGGATTTATTTTGTTAGTCATTCGGGTTCCGTTGATTTGGTTCGATATTAATTATCAGTTTTGATTTTTCGACTCTTCGTGTGACCAGAGGGCTGGGTTTTACTTTCTGTCAAGGATAGCAATGCTGATATTGCTATCCAACGTGCAAGACACCGATGTAGATGAATTTTTTGATGTCCTTCTTCGTAGTTCTTTTTTACCCGTTTGTAAATATTATTATTATTTTTAGTTTTCGAAAAATTATACAGCGCTTCAAAACACAGATCGTTGACGTAGCTAAGAAGGATGCCAAGCTCTTCTTTGCTCACATTCTAAATCACGTTTACAATAAAACTGATAGATTAAAAAAATATGGGTAAATATTTTTTATTGACTATAAATGATTTTTTAAGTCACGTCTACTGTAAATGAGGAATGTCGTGACGTCAAAATGTATCTATTGAGCCCAAATTGAGCCAAACCATGCGACATGCGTGTTTGAAAGTTGTAGTATTTTATTTGTGTAGGTTTCAACGTAACGTAACCTAACCCTGCGAACACCATAATTATGGCGGCAAGTACCCTCTTTGAAGAGTGGCTGGAAAGATGTCACGGCATCCTCAGCTTCGGTATGACACTGGTTCTCACCGGACAACGGAAGTTCTGGAGGGTCTTGCACCGGATTTGTGTGGAAGAAACGGCCGGGTGTCACCATTTTGTAGACCGCCTGGAAGACAGGATGATGATGAGTATAAGGTGGAGGTGTGCCCCGTTTGGGGGGAGCACCGCTGTGACCTCGTGGTCGCGATAGGTGGCAGTGACATCTCTCTACGGGTCCTGGTACGGACCATGGTCCGGAGCGAGGAGGCAGGCGTTCACCTTCTTCTGCGAAGTAGTAATGCTAGCGAAGGAGGCGGCCGCACGCGTGAGGGAACGGATTTCTTTACGTCCCAGTCGCCGGGATCCCTACCCCGAGTTTCTAGTCACTGTAGGTGTTGGTAGCTCGCCGTCTGGCCGTCCGGTAGTCGCCACCACCTCACGCTGATTCCCCACCCAAAAAAGAAAACCATTTCGATCAGCCCGCGGGAATTTTCGAATGAGTTACTACTCCTGGAACGCAAAGAGCAACTAAAGGACACAGGTGGGTTTTAGTTATTAAAATTCTATCACGCACTCCTATAGTGGAAGAACTCGTTTCATGTAACCTCTTTAAAAAAATGCTCAGCCGTGGGCGGAGATAAGCTATGGATGATGAATACAGAATCATAAACTATAGAGTTTATGATGACACGCACTTGCCCAGCTTTTTTATATACATATAGATGTTTAAAAAAAAGCTGGGCAAGTGCGTGTCGGACTCCCCGTGTAAACTACAATTCCCGAATGGAGCCTCGAAGATTTTTCCGAATTGCAATTTTTTTTTTGTGACAGTAACAACAAATTTACTGGTTTTCAGATTTTTTTCTTATTCTCAGAATCCTGAAATTTGTTGTCAAATTTCAGGATTCTGAGAATATTCTGGGTCAACGGGAAGTACCCTATGAATTTCGATCTTTGAGACTATCAAAATATACGTTTTTTTGCGACATAAACGGCCGTATCTTTTTTATTCGTTAACTTAGAAGTTTGATTTTTTCACAGCTTGAAGGGACCGCATATCCGAGGTAGAAGCCAGCCCTTGGGTCACGCGAAGCGTCAATTAAGCGTTTCGCCAATTCTTTAAAAAGCATATGAGCACTCGGACCCCACGGCCCGAGAGTTTCAACCCCAAACGGCTCAAAAATATAACTGCCGACGAGGCTGTTATATTTCCGCCGCTTGAGGTTCTCTGCAGCCGTCGCGGCAGCACCAGCACAGCACGAAGAGCTAGGAAGATGGGATGGCGCAAGAGTATCGACACAGGTAGCGTCCCACACTAAAGGCCTACCCATCTTCCAAGGAAATAAAGACATACCGTCTGGTCTCTTACCATCGTCGCGTGCCAGGCCATGAGGTTCCAAAACAGCCGGAACGCCGACGGTGACAAGGGCTCGTCGGATGATGTCGTTAATATTCGCGTGCCGCGCTATGCGTCCCGCACTTCGACTGCATGACAGGCCGTGGTGACCGAGGCTGTTGACAACTTCGCCACAGTGGCAGCGATGAGGAGAACAACAGGGAGCACCTAGACGTAGGGCAACAGCTAAGCGGAAAGTAGTATCGTCGAACAAGGTGCCAATATTCGACGACGGCAGTGCGTGAAGCCAAAGACCTGACTCCCAATTTCCCACAGCCAGCAGGCGCGCACGCTCCGCAGCAGTAGCAGATGTTACGATTAGGTTTTCCTGAACTACTTTGCAGAGCGGCTCATCCCACCGTCTCTGGGAAGCCGGGTTGTTAGGTGGATTCGTATTCGGGCAAGCGATTCTCCAGGCATCCAAAGCCTCGGCGAAATACGGCACTTCTAAAGGAATCAGTGTAGAAGTTAGGATGAAACGCTTAATTGACGCTTCGCGTGACCCAAGGGCTGGCTTCTACCTCGGTCAGAGAATAAGCATTGCCATACAACGTGGCAATGCCGCCAGCCTTTTGGGCACACTTCCAGTCGACAGCGATGCGGAGGAGTTTTATGACGTCATATTTAACTAGGCATTTAGTGTATATATTATTTTTAATTATTTAAGTTATTGTTTAATTTGTTTATTATTTCCTAGCAATTAATTTTAATAAATAACCAAGACAAATGATAAAAAAAACCGCATATCTGATTGTATGGTTTTAATTTCAACTGGATACCTCCACGCGTCGAGATAAAGGGTCTTGACAGACAGACAGACGGGCGGCCAACAAAGTGATCCAATAAGGGTTCCGTTTTTTCCTTTTGAGGTACGGAACCCTAAAAAGGAGAAACTGACTGACTGACATATCAGCGCACAGCCGAATCTACTGGGCAAGTGAGCACTAAGAGGGATTTTCCAAAATTCGCCCCTTAAAGGGATGAAACGGGGGTCCAAAGCATATATGAAGAAATCTACTTTCACGCGGGCGAATCCACTGGCAGAAGCTAGTCAGAATATATGACAGAAGAAAATTGAGATGTGTAAGTGCGACATTTGTTGTGACCATGTGTTGGGTACGCCCATACCCGCCCCCGCTCTTGTGATAATACTATGTTATACACGCTACAAATAGAAATACTTCATTGTGAGAGCAGAGGGGATGCAGTCGAATTGCATAGCTTTATTTTCTGCATTGGTGGCACGTGGCCTATGTGTTCTTTATTAGTAAGTTAAGCTTTATTTATATAACATTATTTTTAGTACAGGATGTACGAAACTTGAAAATAGTTTTTTCAGAATCAGTAACTAAATGGATTCCAGTAGTTTTTACACCATAATATATTTTTTCCCAAAAAAAAAAGTTTACAAGTTGGACACCAATGACAACAGTACAACACAGGTCAGGTAAGTACAAAACAACCTCTCAGTTACCTGGACGGCCCGGTGACTATGTATTTTTGTTGACATAACAAGCTTATAACTTTGTAATTTTTTACCGACTTCGAAAAGGAGGAGGTTCTATGTTCGACTGAATGTATGTTTTTTTCTTTATGTATGTTCACCGATATCTCGGTCAATTGTGGACCGATTTTGAAAATTATTTTTTGATTAAAGGTTATGCTTCCAAGTTGGTCTCATAGAAATATTGTTATGATCTGATCATGAACTTCGAAGATATGGAACAGAAGTCCTCATAGGATCACAGCAGAACTGTCGTAACAAGAAAAATTGCTTTGTTTATGCGTGTAGTCGATGAGTGACTGAAAGAAAAAGGGGAGGGGATGTATCGAACTGATCTGATGATGAAGCCAGGAGGGAAATTAATGTAGGTAATTTAACCGTATGCGGTATTATTAGAATCGTTATGAGATGAATGAGAGAAGCTTTGCTGAGGGGTACTTTTTAGTGGTAGTACCATAAATAAAAAGTGTAAAATAAAAAACGTTTTACAAAATAAAATATAATCAACTTCAATATTCACTGAAAAGTCGGTGTTAAATAACGAAGGGACAAAAATGTTATAGAAAAACCGACTTCCGATATTAAAGTTATTTTGTACTTTTCAGGGAATATTGAAGTCTGTTACCTATATATATATTTTTTTTTTGTAATAATATATATGTTACGCTCAAAGATCGAAAATGCTCAGTGAGCGGAAAAATAGCTCACAACGCGTTGTGGTCACAGTAAAACATCCACATGGCGAAATTCGTGTTATGGCTCTAATGAAAACGCGCACGACGCATTGTGGCAATCACAGAAAGACCAAATAGCGAAATTCGTGTCGTGGCTGACATGCTATTCGATCTCAACGCGTTGTGGCAATGAAGAAAAGCCATGACGCGTATGGAATTTTATTTGATTACGACGCACACTACTTTCCGATATGGATCCTACTAGGCCTAGGCTGGAAACATTTTGGTAGATGTCCTTAGGAAATATTTTTTATTTTATAAAATCACTGCATATCGTGTTTGTCATTATTAAATATGTTACCTATATAATTATAATAAAACGATATTTGTTATTTATTGAGATTACTTTATATTAAAAAAAATCAACGTATTATGTAATAAATTACTGAACACAAAATATTAATCATTTGTAAATTAATTATAATTCACTTAAAATAATTAGGGATTTTAATTTTTTTATCACAATTTAAAATTTTTCAAGTAATAAAAATATTTAACACAAACATAAATGTTTATTGATCACCAATAAACAACAACAATGTACTCAAATTCATTACTTATATTAGAAATTACTATAATTGTGAAAAATAATTATATCTTTTTTGTGAAAAATAAGTATATCTTACAGCCTGTCCGTCGTGATATGGTTAAAACAATGAATTGAATTGGCTTTTCTTCATTGCCACAACGCGTTGAGATCGAATAGCATGTCAGCCACGACACGAATTTCGCTATTTGCTCTTTCTGTGATTGCCACAACGCGTCGTGCGCGTTTTCATTAGAGCCATAACACAAATTTCGCCATGTGGATGTTTTACTGTGACCACAACGCGTTGTGAGCTATTTTTCCGCTCACTGAGCATTTTCGATCTTTGAGCGTAAGAGTCATGTTCATCTCTCCACCTTCGTCTTGATTTGCCGCGATGTCACTTAGTATTTAATGGAACCCAAAAAGAGGTTATTTTAGCCCACAGCTCATCTGACATGTGGCAGAGATGGCCGTCCCAATCCCACTTAGTATTTTTTTTTCAGTGAGTAAAAATCATCAAAATGACATTCCCCGCCCTTGGGCGAAACGGTAAATAGTGTCAGACTCTTACTGACTAAAAAACCCAACCCGTTCCTTCGTGCCTTCATATCGGGGCTGAGCTACCTTTCGAAGCTAACCCTGGCTCTAGTAAACTTCGACCCAGCTTGGCCCCTGCTATTGTTGACAACTCCTTGAGGCGCGCGGGAACAGTGCGTGCCGTCGACGATTTGGGCCCGGTCCGGACAGTTACCGGACGTTCGGGCAGCGAGCTAGTGTCAGACACTTACTGACTAAGAAAACCCACCCGTTTTTTCGTTGCCTTTCACACCGGGTCCGACCCTTCCTTTCGGAACTCGAACTTTGGCCTCAGTAGGCTTCGAGAAGTTCGAGCCTGCCGACAACTCCTTGAGGCGCGTGGGAACAGTGCGTCTACGACTTGACGATGACCGTCCGGACCGAGCCCAAGTGTCCAGGGTGCACCGTCCCGCAGATTGGCCTTCACTCCGGACGTATCCGCAAGGGAACTACAGCCTGCGAGTACTCGTGGAAGTTTTCTGTCGTTGTACCTCGTCCTAATCCCACTTAAGAAAAGCAGCGTTTTTAGTGTTCCGTTTCTTAAAGAGTTTTCAGAGCATCAAAATGTTTTCCCAAGAGTATGGAGATCCTGCAGTCTAATCGTATTTATGTATGGTGTCTGATGATACAGTGACCTATGAGATAGAATTAATATTGTGTATTTATAATACTCCTAGTATACAAACAAGATCCCAATAATATCCAACTAAGTTTCCTGTCTAAGTAGATGAATACTTCTCATCTTCTTTATGGGTAAATAGCTTGACCGGTTTTGGTAAAACTTTGTGTGTGTATTTGGGTCCTAGGATGGTTTGAAAATATGATGGAACTGGTTGGGGGCGATTGGGGTCTCATTTTTTTTTCTGACGAAAAGCCTTCGAGTTGGACAGCGTATGCCAGGACGGCTAGTATACCTATATATATATATATATATTTACCTTACACCTAACACTAATATATAAATATGTAAACTGATTTGCATCTGTACTCTCTCTGCAGTAAAGTTGTGTTGAAAACCAGCATCAGGTAACTACTACGTAATTATCTGGCATTTGGCGCAGCCTGACTCTATGTTAGTGTTCTTTTTAAATATTAATTTCCTACATGTTGTTTCTACACTGTGTATATGTGCCAGATAAAATGTTTTCTTTTCTTTCTTTTATACCATTTATCTACATATATCCCCACATGTTTTCCTTAAAAATAAAAACAACAAAAAAATATGAAAGACAAGAAAACCCTACATCACAAAATCATTTCTTCCGTTAATTTAACGCTAATAATCTTCGGCTCGCGATATTTTATGTCGGAATAGTGAAAATATAGTGAAATAAATTCCGGTTGGTTGCCGGCGACGTGTCTGCATCCGGGGGTTAGGCAGCCGCGGCTTCCGCAGTCGTGGCCGACGGGAGACTGGCGAATGGGTACACAGCTACATATATACAGTTTTGTAGACGGTGATGATGCGACACACAAACTGGATGGCCCATCAAATATTCGTGAGATATTTATACAACAACAATTTTAGTACCTATAGGTATGTGAAACCCGAATATAGGTTGTTCAGAAAAAAAAAAATATAAAAGAAAATGATTTATACAGCATGTTATATTTTTTCCCAAAAATATTTGAAAGAAGATCACAGTTGGATACCAACGACACTAAGTATAAAACAAGTCACGGTGGGTCATAGTAGGCGTTAGGCGTCAGCGCATAGCTGGGTGCGGAAGCAAAATAACCCCTCAATCACCCGGATGGCCCGGTGATCATATATCGCAAACTAGGTGCCATAACTTTGTGATTTTTCATAACACAGTTTTCAAATTTTGTACAATATGTAGATTCTTTACATAAAATACTAGACTGGTGTCTCAGGTTTCGCATATAGGTACTAAAACTTAGGTTGTAGATTGCATTTGGTATTCCTATTCAGGTTTGATGACTAATAGAACCTTAAGTCATCGCATTTAACAATGTTTGATTTTTTACCGGGATTTAACGAAATCGCCATGCGACAATCTGACAGTTTGGTAAGTTTCTTTCATGCATTTTCTTTTTATTTTTAAATAGAACCTTAGTTACATTTTATTTTTTTTTTCAAATTAAGCATGTTACAATTATTATGGTCACATTTTGTGACAATAATAATTAACTAATAATTAAGTATGTAAACTTTTGACATACATGCCTGTAGTGTATATGTCGCATATTAAATGGGGTTCTAAACGCCATTGACTGATAAATTTAACCATCACGACCGAATTTCACCTAATGAAAAATCAGTATTTTCTAAGACTTTGCTCAGATTTTCTTGTCTCAAGAAACACTGATTTTTGAATAGATTTTGGTTGACTATAACGAGAGTAAATTTCATGTCAATTAAATATAGCAGCCATCACCACGTCCACGAGTTCTCACGTATTCTTTTTACAAAGTTAGAGCACGCGCGTAAAATACGTCCTAGATCCTTCGAGCTTACACTAGGTGGGCGATAGATGGGGGAGCTGCGTGGCTCAACTTGGGAGGGAGGAGTAATTGCTCGAGATGATGTTTAATAAGTTTTTAATGGCTGTGACGGTGCGGACCCCGCCGTTTAACCATGCCCGAATACATAAATTTTTAGAACCAACTCCACTAGACATTCTCACCCCCTCTCCACTTACCAAACCTCAGGCAACGACAGGGGGAGAAGGGGAGCTTCAAAGACCAATTTAAAGTAGACACACGATTTATCTGTCGTTTCAAGAAACGTTTCAATTTTACTTTATAATGTACCCCTTACCCTTTAACTTTTCGATTTGTCTTCACCAAATTATTGATGCTTGTGCTTTATGTAAGGGAGATTGCTTTTATTTAGAAACATTTAATTTTTAATTTTTCTCTTATTTTCTAACAAACTTCTCATTTTGAAATTTTTAGCTCGTGTACCATATTGAAAATGTTTTAGAAAAATATGTTTCAAAATCAACACAAAATATTGGTAGGTATACATTTATATGGGACCCTTTTATTACGAAGGGACTGAATTTACCAACGACTGAGTGTAGTCGACCCTTGAAAGGGGTGCCTTCACCTGCCTGCAACCTGGAGTGTAAAATGAGACAGAAACATCGTGTGTAAAGCTCTTGAAAGCATACCCTTTTCGGTCGCCACGAAACGTTTGAGAGGTACCTAATTTTATAATTTATCCTTTTTGGACCATTTTCACTGATTAATAATTTATTTAACGATCCAGATTTGTTAGGCAGGTCACTTAGGGTAATGAATTATTTCCATCGCATTTATTTTTAACATTTATTGCGCTTGTTCAGTGAAAAAGGCGGACCAATGTTTCAATGCAATGTATTGTGTTTTAACAATAAAAAGTAACAACTAACTATTATGCTAATTGTGGTTTTGTTTTGTTATTTGAAAAGTGGGTGTAAACAATCTTATTGAGTGTGAACAAGTCAATTGTTTGCAAAAATATTTTGACAGGAAAATTCTAAGTTGTCCCGCTGTCAAAATTGCCGCCTAATTTGGTACGCGCGCTCGTTTACGCCCACTGTTAATTTGAAATTAGAACTCTTAACTTTTTTATTGCAGCCACGTGGCTTGGGTAGTTGCCATTGTGTCTGTTTTGATACATTTCTTAATGTAGGTACTTATTAGTTGCGTGTGCCTTTGTGATACAAAATCAGATACAGTGTTGGATGAATTTATTGTACAATTTTATACATTTGGTGGTAAAACAAGAACCTAACAATCCTAATCAGTTTTATCCCTATTCGACGAAATGTTTACTCCGACGTTCGATTCTTGTAGTGAGTGGTCTGTATGATCGCATAGAAAAGGTTCTTGTAAATTCCTAATAATATATATGGATCTGAGAATGTTTAATTTTAAGGTAACCATGTTACTTTCTCATGTTATCTGTTTATACCTTCTAACTGATATTAGATGTAGGCAGTCAGTCTATTGAAACATTGCCTATATTGTAAATAAAAAGTGAAGGATGCTGTAAATACCTATGTGAAAATTAGAAAAAAAAATCAACCTAAAGAGTTAACAAAATCGCTTCTCGAAAAATACAAGCTCAAATTTGAGTAAAGAGTTTTTATGCAGACTCAAACGGCGACCTGGCTGACAAGATTTTTTTTTTGTTTGTAGTTATTTTTTCGCGGCAAAACGGCTCCATATTCGTTTTAGTCGTTGGCAGTACACGGACGACATCAAACGAACGCGCGGCAGTCTTAAAAGCTTACCAATTACTGGCTAAAAGCACCTTCGAGCCCAGGCTGCTTCGCGGCTCGCGTGGTTACGTTCCCTCATCAATTTTGTACGTAGCTCTCTCGCAACTTAAAAACTTTACAGAATGTAAAGAATCACATGAGTGATCTAAATTGAAGGTATTTTTTTCTCTAAACGCAGATTTTAGGTTGTCTGGCATTCAGTTTTAATGAGTTTAGTCTTTTTTTAGGTTAGGTTCGTAGCAGGATTTTGAATAAAAACAGTCGGGTTTATTTTTAACCGACTTTGAAAAGGAGGAGGTTCTATTTTCGGCTGAATGTGTTTTTTATTTATTTATCTAGTACGTTTGCCAATGCTGAACTAAGGTTACCTATACGTAACGTTTATCTTTATAATTTCAGCCCAGAGACGTTCCCTGTTGGACATAAGCCTCCCCGAAGTGTCGTCATAACCACCGGTCCTGCGCGTCTTGCATTCATTGGTTTCCTCCCGCGACCTTCACCAGGTCATTGGTCTACTTTGTGGGAGGCCTTCCAACGCTGCGTCCTCCGGTACGTAGTCACTAATCCAGAATCTTTCGGCTCCATAGACCATCTGTTCTGCAAGCAATGTCCCCTGCCCCTTTTTTATGGTGGGAAAAATTATCCAATGACAACCCCCGCTCTTGGGCGGAGCAGGAGATAGTGTCAGACTCTTACTGACTAAAAGCCCACCCCGTTCCTTCTAGCCTTTATACCGGGGCTCGAGGTCCCTTTCGGATAACCCTGGCCCCAGTAGGCGGCACTTAAGTTTGGCGATTTTTCATGTAATATTAATTTAATATAATTTATGAAGTGGTAACTTGACAATTGGTTTGCAGGAACAATGTTAAATTTAATTCAATAATTATCAGTAACTTTGAATTTATAAACTGCCCATTTTTACAAACATGAGTTACTGACACTATTCATCCTACAAAAACAGCATACCTAGAGTTTTATAAAACCGTTTAAGCTGCATTATTATCTTCACATATAACAGGTAAGTGGCGAGGTAAATGTCTCGACATTTTCCGCCATTAGATGAGCGAGAAAAATGTTCCGCCTTTTTTTGAAGCATGTCGAGCACTTTACAGGAAAATATATTTAGCTGGATAGGTATACGGACGTCTAGATTTATTTTACTATTTTTAGTCGTTGCTTACATCAGTGTGTACGTGTTTTATAACAAATTAATGGCCGTGAATTACAAATTATTAATCATTTAATACTTTCACGACGTTCGTTTGTTCACGTTTGTACGTTACGTTTATTTATGTATAAGTTGTGTTACCTTTTGGTGTAAAATAAAAGTTTATTCTGTTCTATTCTGTTCTATTCTATTCTATTCTATTCTATTCTATTCTATTCTATTCTATTCTATTCTATTCTATTCTATTCTATTCTATTCTATTCTATTCTATTCTATTCTATTCTATTCTATTCTATCCTATTCTATTCTATTCGGCCCAGCGCCGCTCTCGTGAGGTGCGCACATGATGACACAATATTTTCTGATACGCGTACGCACTTGCGAGTGTGTAGTAGATAAGTAGATGACAACAATAAGCCGCCAAAATTAGATGTTGTGTGGCTCTCAGTTGCAAGTGTTGTAGCGCAAATATTTAACTGATGGAATTTTGATACTATGGCTGCTGGCGTTATGAGACGTAGTGCAAATAATTACATAGTTTTATTAGGCGTGATTAGACGTTATGTTAACAACAAATAGTACTTAGAAAGAAAGAAGAATAATTCTTTGTCGGTAGACACCAGGATTACACAGCATAAATAATATTTAAAAAATGATAGATAGCTGGTCAATGAATAAAAAAAAAACTATTACTTGATATGGGAGTCACTCCACTTGCTGGTTTTTTTGGAACAGTATGGGTAGCTTGATTGATATCATACAATTATTCATGTGTTTGTAAAATCCGCTTATATTAGCAGTTGTTTTTTATTCTATAGAAATGGTGCGCTTTTCTACTTGCATGTACTCACCTAATTCAGAATAAATAATACGATATTTACAAATCAAATCATCCATCTCAATGTAGAAAACATTTTTCTTTCGCTTCTCTAATTCAATTAGACGACGCTTGGTTCGAATCCTATGTAAAATTTATATATACATTTTACGAGTCAAAGAATTTCTTTATATCTGCTTAAGTGAATTAGGTAGGCATTCCGAGTATTTTTCTCAAGAACATTTTAGGGACACGTGCAGCTTATTTATGTTGTTTTCCTCTGAAAGAGGCTTAAAACAAAAAGATGGCGAATCTGAGAGCCACAAGCAAACCTTAAAAACTTTCCGACATGAAAGTTTAAAAGTGATCCGGGTAGGGGGCGCCAGGGTGGCGGGGAGGGGGGCCGTTGCCTAGCAACGCCGCCCATACCCGCCCTACGCCGCAAATCTCCGTTTGATACAGAAAACCGAAATTTTATTGTTCCTAGCACAGAGATTTCTGATTCATTTTGGGATGTGTTTTACTTATGAATCTAATATGTAAGCAGTGATATTTTTAATTGACGTAATAACGCGTAAGTATTAATAACGGTTTTAATCCTTAGTGTAATAAACATGTAAAATATGTAACTAGGATAATGCATACTTTTAGACACCCCGATTAAGAAATAAGGTTAGAATAATAATTTAATTAATTTATTGAAATTTTACTTAACCGCACTTAGGTAAGTAATCTTTTTTTTTTAATTAGTTTTCTTAAAAGAAAGCAAATAATATGAGAATCAACACGCTACATTGGCAGTGCTTCGGTATTGTTATTAAGCGCAAAAACATCCTAGCGATGTAATCAAGAATCAAGATTAAAATAAGTATTTTTATCCTAAAATAAATATTGGTTATTTTACAATACAAAATATCTACATTAAAAATACCTAAAGTCGTTTCAGTATCCGATTCTGAAAATACTACTTTCAAAATGTGCGTTTATTATGTTGTATAACGTATTTAATATAGTCATGTATGTTAGTCTGTACTCTACATGGTATTTCATGACATGGGTACTGTTTACCTAAAATAAAATGATTGTTATTCGTTTATTCATTATCATACATATAAATTTTATTTTTAAATATTTAAATAAAAATAAAAAAAACATTTAAAAATATAAAAAATAGTGTCCCACCGGTATCGGGAACAGGGTCCAAGCTACCGGCTCCAGAGAAAGGAACCTCCTGACTATACGAGCCGTGTCCAAGAGTACCGCGCTCTCTGAATCAAGCCCTTGATCCAGTCGCCTAACGAGAGCCTCCTAATTGTTTGTTGATTGATTGTTATTATAATTAAAATCTCGTTCATGTTAAAAATCTTGCATTTTAATATTTGTTGAATACGAGGAACGCAGTCATGTTTACAGCTTACAAAATTATTTTAGTGACGCGTCGTGTCCCCAGCATTTGAATTCAGTGTCGATCGAATCCCTAGAGCGATACCGCCCTTGAAAAATGAGTTGATTTGATAGCTGTTCATCGATATTACACATCGAATTTCTATTTCTTTAAATACTAAAGCTATTATGGATTGGAAGAAGAATGAGGCATTTTGTAAGGTCTTTAAAATAAACAATATTTTTGTTTATTATTGATATGTTCTTACCTGATGGTAAGCAACGATGTGGTTGACGATGGAGCACGCTTGCCTGGAAGTAACCACTCTTGAATTAAATACCCCTAGGTTGTAGCTATCTCGAACACATACTACGGCAGGGGATATCGTTCCGTTCAATAAATGTGTTCCGTAAAGGTTCTGTACGTCACGTGGTTCGATGATGGAACGGGCTTGGCGGACTTAAAACTAGATAATAATGACAAGTACAGTTCTAAATCATTTGGGTTAGAATAAAGGCCCTCAAAACCTCATTAGATACAGAACAACTATTTTTATAAAGATCCGTCACTATTACCCGTTCCACTAAACTGTTCATCTACGAACCAAGAAGACGCTAATTCGTCTCAATTTGCGTCACACACGCTGAGACAAAAGGAACGCAGCGAGAGAAGTCAATTAGCATGCAAATGTAAGAAAACGACCATTAGGCAGCCTTCGGGACCGAGGACACGCAGCCTGTTCGTGTATTGATCATGCAATCCCTCACACGCTTACATACGCCCGTCTCTTTTTAACTTCCCACGACAGATCGCTATAAACATAAACATTTTCATACTGAAAAGCCTGTGTCGAAGACTATCCCAATCAAAAATCAACCCAACCTCAATCACTTTAAGATTCAATTTCGTTCATAATGTCGGATGTGCACATAAGACGTTATGTTCGGGAATAAAAGCCTTGTTGTGCCAGCAAATTCTGTTCCTGTCTTTAAAGGAATAAAGATCTATTTCAAAGTGGAGTTAAGAGAAAATGAGTCGTATATAGAAATTTCAAAGGTTATTATCGATGTAGGATGTAGCGATGAGTTTTCAGTTGTTGATAAGTGTGTGGCTATGGTGTGTGGTGTATGTGTGTTGTTGGCTAAGATAGAGGGTTGTAAACACCATGATGAGTTGCGGGTTTTATATGTAGTTACATAGATTTGTATAAGTACGCGATGTAGGGAGATGTAGCTTGCTATCTAGAGTGAAAATTAAAGAATTTGTTTCAATAAAATCACATCGTTTAATCAAAAAAAAAAATAAGCTTTTTACACGTTCTGAAGTTCTGAGCGTCGAAGGGGTGAGTGGTTAGAAATACATTGCTGAAGTCTTTTCTGTACAGTCACCGTTAGGTCCCCCGAGCGGAGTGTTCAATGAAAAATTGCCTAAAAGAATTGTAGGGTAGAGGTTTACGCCCAAAGATGTGGCCAATACTATTAAAAGTATTGACTTTTACTATTAAAAGTTAATACTTTTGATGGTAACGGCCAAGTTAAAGAATCATGACCTGGACTCTTGTCCGGGTCATGATTCTTTATCGATTGAGTGTCGAGAATATTAGAAATATTGTTATTTTTAATACAGGAAAAGCCAAATGGCATGTTTTGCCATTTACGCTGTAAAAAAGTGCGAAATACAATTCGCTTAAATTTCTTTTTGTTTTTTTTTTTTTAAAAAGACAGACGTAGGAACCTAGATAAAAATTGTCTATAACCGAATATCATCATAATATGTCGGAAATATGCTCCAACTGCAAATGAGCGTGGTATTACGTTTGTATGGAAATTCATCCGTCGCCGGCCTCTTAAGGTATTATAGTACACGAACCAAGTCAACAGCGTCAGACGGGTGTAGATGTGGCTTTGATATTAATTTCAGCTTAACACCTGTACGCGTTCCTGAGAATTGCGTCTTGACACATGGAGAGAAACACAAAGTGATCCTATAAGCGTTTTTTTTGCCGACTTAAGTACGGAACTCTAAAAATTTTATACAATGTTAATATTGTCTTACAATCTTCATTGGAAAAAAGGAGGAAGGAATACAACCATTGTTTTTGGTAAACCACATCGTTCAGTGTTGTATTAAAATTTCGTTTTAAACCGACTTCTAAAAAAGGAGGAGGTTCTCAATTCGGATGTTTGTATTTTTTTTTTATGTATGTTCGCGCATAACTTCGTCACTTGCCAACCGATTTGAAAAATTTTTGAAGTGAAAACTTCTTTAGCGGCGTTGAGCACTTTTTCTGTAATGGGTATAAAATCTTAAACTCGCGTCAGGACACGTGACCTGATCGAAAAAGCGTAAGACGGATGGAGAGTAGACAGCTATCCCTTATCGCGCGTTGTGAAAGGGGGCTAGACGGAAAAAATTCTCACGAAATATTGTACCGACACTTTTACTGTCAAAATATAAATCCAAGATGGCGGCTGCAAGAAATTATCAACTTTTTCGTCATGGGTGTCGTTTTCATGGTTTTCGAGGGTGTTGAAACCGATGGTACTGTCAAAATATAAATCCAAGATGGCGGCTGCAAGAAATTATCAACTTTTTCGTCATGGGTGTCGTTTTCATGGTTTTCGAGGGTGTTGAAACCGATGGTACTGTCAAAATATAAATCCAAGATGGCGGCTGCTAGAAATTATCAACTTTTTCGTCATGGGTGTCGTTTTCATGGTTTTCGAGGGCGTTGAAACCGATGGTACTGTCAAAATATAAATCCAAGATGGCGGCTGCAAGAAATTATCAAATTTTTCGTCATGGGTGTCGTTTTCGTGGTTTTCGAGGGTGTTGAAACCGATAGTATTGTCAAAATGTAAATCCAAGATGGCGGCTGCAAGAAATTATTAATTTTTCCGTCATGGGTGTCGTTTTCATGGTTTTCGAGGGTGTTGAAACCGATAGTACTGTCAAAATATAAATCCAAGATGGTGGCTGCAAGAAATTATCAAATTTTCCGTCATGGGTGTCGTTTTCATGGTTTTCGAGGGCGTGGAAACCGATGGTACTGTCAAAATGTAAATCCAAGATGGCGGCTGCAAGAAATTATCAACTTTTTCGCCATGGGTGTCGTTTTCGTGGTTTTCGAGGGTGTTGAAACCGATGGTACTGTCAAAATATAAATCCAAGATGGTGGCTGCAAGAAATTATCAAATTTTCCGTCATGGGTGTCGTTTTCATGGTTTTCGAGGGCGTGGAAACCGATGGTACTGTCAAAATGTAAATCCAAGATGGCGGTTGCAAGAAATTATCAACTTTTTCGTCATGGGTGTCGTTTTCGTGGTTTTCGAGGGTGTTGAAACCGATAGAACTGTCAAAATATAAATCCAAGATGGTGGCTGCAAGAAATTATCAAATTTTCCGTCATGGGTGTCGTTTTCATGGTTTTCGAGGGCGTGGAAATCGATGGTACTGTCAAAATGTAAATCCAAGATGGCGGCTGCAAGAAATTATCAACTTTTTCGTCATGGGTGTCGTTTTCGTGGTTTTCGAGGGTGTTGAAACCGATAGTACTGTCAAAATATAAATCCAAGATGGCGGCTGCAAGAAATTATCAAATTTTTCGTCATGGGTGTCGTTTTCATGGTTTTCGAGGGCGTGGAAATCGATGGTACTGTCAAAATGTAAATCCAAGATGGCGGCTGCAAGAAATTATCAACTTTTTCGTCATGGGTGTCGTTTTCGTGGTTTTCGAGGGTGTTGAAACCGATAGTACTGTCAAAATGTAAATCCAAGGTGGCGGCTGCAAGAAATTATCAAATTTTCCGTCATGGGTGTCGTTTTCATGGTTTTCGAGGGCGTGGAAACCGATGGTACTGTCAAAATGTAAATCCAAGATGGCGGCTGCAAGAAATTATCAACTTTTTCGTCATGGGTGTCGTTTTCGTGGTTTTCGAGGGTATTGAAACCGATATTACTGTCAAAATATAAATCCAAGATGGCGGCTGTAAGAAATTATTAACTTTTCCGTCATGGGTGTCGTTTTCATGGTTTTCGAGGGTGTTGAAACCGATGGTACTGTCAAAATTTAAATCCAAGATGGCGGCTGCAAGAAATTATCAACTTTTCCGTCATGGGTGTCGTTTTCATGGTTTTCGAGGGTGTTGAAACCGTTGGTACTGTAGAAATATAAATCCAAGATGGCGGCTGCAAGAAATTATCAAATTTTCCGTCATGGGTGTCGTTTTCATGGTTTTCGAGGGTGTTGAAACCGATGGTACTGTCAAAATATAAATCCAAGATGGCGGCTGCAAGAAATTATCAAATTTTCCGTCATGGGTGTCGTTTTCATGGTTTTCGAGGGTGTTGAAACCGATAGTACTGTCAAAATATAAATCCAAGATGGCGGCTGCAAAAAATTATTAAATTTTTCGTCATGGGTGTCGTTTTCATGGTTTTCAAGGCTGTTGAAACCGATAGTATTGTCAAAATGTAAATCCAAGATGGCGGCTGCAAGAAATTATCAACTTTTTCGTCATGGGTGTCGTTTTCGTGGTTTTCGAGGGTGTTGAAACCGATAGTATTGTCAAAATGTAAATCCAAGATGGCGGCTGCAAGAAATTATCAACTTTTTCGTCATGGGTGTCGTTTTCGTGGTTTTCGAGGGTGTTGAAACCGATAGTACTGTCAAAATTTAAATCTAAGATGGTGGCTGCAATAAATTATCAACTTTTTCGTCATGGGTGTCTTTTTCATGGTTTTCGAGGTTGTTGAAGCCGATAGTGCTGTCAAAATGTAAATCTAAGATGGCGGATGTCAGAAATTATCAACTTTTTCGTCATGAGTGTCGTTTTCATGGTTTCGAAGATGTTGAAATAGTGCTGTCAAAATGTACATAAAATAGGATAGTATTTTTTAGTTATATTGTATTGGCTAGACGGAAAAAATTCTTACGAAAAGTTGTAACGACACTTTTTCTATAGTAAGCTATTGTAAGCCGTGCGGCGTGCGCATGTTTCTCTGTCTTTCTCTCTTTCTCTCTCTTATAGAAAGCAAGCCAGAACGGAACTTCGTTCCATCCGGGTGTCCCTTGACACCTCAGTAGTTTTTCGGAGAAATAAACTTTTTAATGTAAAATAATTGTAATAGTTTTAAAGTGTTAAATTTTTAATGTAATATAAATTGTCAAGTTTGTGTACGATAGCGCAATAAATGAATATTGTATTCTACCACATAAATGATAGTACTTTTATACTGATAAAGCAATTGGTGCAAAATTATTCCCTAACCATTCTAAAATATCACACATGCTCAACGTTAATAATCAAGTTTTCACTTCTGCCGGCACTCCCGGAGTGCAATTTTATTTTTTTGTTGGAAAGGGTATACTTCCCAAATGGTCCCATAGTCACCAAGTCGGGATCTGATGATGGAATCTTGGCGAAATCGAGGGAACTTCTCAGATATTATAGGCAACCATACAGTTCTTTTGGTATTTTCATTAAAGACTTAAGCATTTATAGTCAAAACATGAAATTTGATGAAGTGGAACTGGTGAAGAAGATCAGAAATGGCCAACGGAAGTTCATACTTACACAGATCTCCCAATGAACATAGTTACAAATAAATGAATAGTTCTGAATAGGTATGTTGAAAACGGTATCATCGGTGTGACCTGATGATGTTGATGGAGCCGGAAGATAGGCACCGGAACTCCGTAATTAATCAATGTATCCTAGCCGTGTTTGGGCTTATTACAATTGTCATGAGATGCACTTTGGCTATAAGGTACTATCGAACTGATCTGATGATGATGATGGAGCCGGAAGGTAGACACGGGAACTTCATAATAAAACAATGTATCCTAGCAGGGTTTGAGTTAATTGGAATTGTCTGAGAAAAAGGTACTCTGGCTGTAAGTGTATTGCAACTAAAAAGTTTGAAATAAAAAAAAACTTTTTACAAAAAAAAAATAACCGACTTAATAAAAAAAAACACTAAAACTATCAAAATAACTTTAGTTTCGGAAGTCGGTTTTAAATAATGAAGAGGCAAAACTATTATAGAAACACCGACTTCCGAAATTAAAGTTATTTTGATAGTTTTAGTGTCTTTTTTAGTAAGTCGGTTTTTTTTTTGTAAAAAGTTTTTTATTTCAAACATAATATAAACCAACCGGTAATTTAAATATCTTTTTGCAACCTTTGATGTTTCAAATCAAGGGTCTGGCGCTGTGTACCGGGATACACAACTCATCATAGTTCGGTTACATTCGTTCGGTGCTCCAGCATATGAGTTGCTTGGACAGTGAGCAATGGGTAGCTCACTGTCCGGCCGTCCGGTAACTGTCCGGACCAAGCCCAAGTCGTCGACGGCGCGCACTGTTCCCGCGCGCCTCAAGGAGTTGTCAGCAACAGCAGGGACCCAGCTGGGTCGAAGCCTACTGGGGCCAGGGTTATCCGAAAGGGCGCTCGAGCCCCGGTATGAAGGCTAGAAGGAACGGGGTGGGTCTTTTAGTCAGTAAGAGTCTGACACTATCTCCCGCTCCGCCTAAGGGCGGGGGATGTCAATGCATGATTTTTTCCCACCATAAAAAAAAAAAAAATGAGTTGCTTAGTATACAGGGTTATTTGTATAACACTAACAACCTTGCAGGACTGTATTACTTACATCATAATATTCATTCATTTATTAATCTCAAGACCCTGGGATCCTGGTTCTTTGGAAGGCGTACGAGAGGCCTAGCCAACTCGCAGAGGCTCTTTACATGCTTTTCATGGATCGTGGAACCATTAATTCATTATTTTATAATTAAATATACCTAAGTGCTTCATCGTATTTTGAAGAACCGTTACCTATTAAGTCTGTCTAAAAAGTCAAACGACTTGAGAATTTTGTATAATATTTGATTATTTAAAAAATACTTACATTCGATACTTTTCACACGGTTCTTCTATTAGTAAACAATGATCATAATCTCTTAATCAACCTTGATTATTGAACTAGTGTTGATTACATCTGCCCCCCTAGCCAAGTTACAACCAGTTTGTGTCGAATTCCGTTCTCTAATCGGTAACGCCTCGGTGACAGCAATTGTAGAAAACGATAAGTTGGTAGCCATGTTGACGCGTCTGAGTCGGCCGCTCGTTCTACAATGTAGCGTTTGTATAACAAAGGATGTAGCGTTAAACATTGAAGAAACGATTTTGAACGATGTGAAGTTGGCTACGAATTGTCTATTCGTTTGTTCTGACCACGCGACTTTACGTTGAGATGACGTCATTCCCATACGTTTCATCACTTTTCGACAGCGTTAACGATTGCAGAATAACAACTTGGCTAAGCGTGCAGATTTCATTTTACCCAAATAATTATCCAAGTCGTTTGACTTTTTAGACAGACTCAACTCGACTTATTAGCCGGTAATTCTAAATCTTAAGCCCAAGGCCATTTCTAAAAATCAATTCTTCAGCTTTATAGAGAAGAAAGTCTGACAAAACAATCTTCGGTGTTCCTCAAACCAGCCTATATCGAAAACTAGAAACCTCACCTCTTAAACTAGAAACTGATTTGTACGTAGAACGACGTCGCGTGGCGTGGATCTAGTGTAGCTCTACAAATCTAGTTTGCATATAAAATGTATGGTGACCGACGCGCCCAGATCGGCGTGTGTGGCACACGTGTGCGCAGTGTAGTTCTGGCTTAACTGTTGTCAAAGATCCTGAAAAAATAATTTCCACTTTTAAATTTCAGTTATCTCGACTATGAAAATTTTATCTCATTATATAAATATTAATTTATGTATAGACAATAAGTGACCCATCTCGGTTTCGTACTGGTGTAAATTATACACACAGTCCGTCCTCGTTTCCGTAGGGGATCAGCAGTGCTGATGCCCACTAGGGCCACGGGGGTTTCTGAAAACAATACCTGTGGACTTATAGTCAGTCTAAAAACAACACCTGTGGACTTATATTATAGTCTATCTAAAAACAAGACCTGTGGACTTATAGTCTGTCTAAAAAGACAAACGAATTGGGAATTTTGTATAGTATTTAATCATTTAAAAAAATACTTATATTTGATACTTTTTACAAGGTTCTTCTATTAGTAAACAATGATCAAAATTTCTTAATCAATCTTGATTACTGAAACAGTGTTGACTACATCAGATTTCATTTTGCCCTAATAATAATTACCCAAGTCGTTTGACTTTTTAGACAGACTCTAGAACGCAAAGGGTAACTAAAGGACAGAGTGTGCCTCTGTCTATACATAAATCAAAACCACAGTTTTAGTCAATAAAAGACTAACACGCTCTTTCGCTCTCTCTAGAGTGGGAGATGTCATTGGACGATTTGTCATCTGAAAAAAAATCTTCACTTATTGCTTAGTGTATTAGTGACAATCACAAGACGTCATTGGACGATTTGTCATCTGAAAAAAAAAAACTTCCTCACTTATTGCTTAGTGTATTAGTGACAATCACATCAAAATCTGTTACGTAATTTGGGAGGGTTTAATGGATAAGCAGACGCAGAACGTCGATGACAATAAAAGGACAGTGGGACTTCAAGTCAATAATGAACAGTACCCCTAGCCAAGTTGCTAATCTGCAATAGTTAACGCTTGTAGAAAGCTTCAAATGTACGGGAATGAAATCGTCATAACGCTCAGTCACGTGGTCAGAACAAAAGAATTGGCGGCAAGGTCAACTCGAAGCGTTCGGCGCAAGCGAAACATTTGTAACTTGGCTAGGGGTGCTGGTTTCTTCTAGGCAAGCGCGCTCCATCGTCGACTACATCGTCGCTTTCCATCAGGTGAGATGGTGGTCAAGTGAGAGCCTATCGATTGTAAAAACAGGGCTATGCTCGGAGGTATTTTGCATGATCGAATCAGGAATTATGTTACCCGCAGGAGAACCAAGGTTACT
Organism: Mythimna ferrago; assembly: GCA_910589285.2. Classification (NCBI taxonomy): domain Eukaryota; kingdom Metazoa; phylum Arthropoda; class Insecta; order Lepidoptera; family Noctuidae; genus Mythimna; species Mythimna ferrago. The sequence continues at coordinate 18,004,668 of OU342685.1, forward strand.
GACATAGTCCGAAGAATCGCTAAACCTAAGTGGGAATATTACTCGTAGAATAGATGTTTGATGATGTCGAAAGGTTCCGCAGTAGGTACCAGTAGCCACACACACAACTGGTGACTCAAAGAACCAAACGTTGTGGCAACGCTTAAGGCAGGCTTTTGTTCAATGGTGGACGTCTTTTGACTGATTTGATGATGATGAGATAGAATAAAACTATGAAATATGACTAAAAATAGGACTTTATCCCAAGAATTGCAGTAATTCAGTGGTTTTTAAAGCAATAACTGTGTGAATTGTATCTATCTATATTGATTGAAATAATTTATATAAGTATCTATTCTAAAAGATAGTGATGTTATAGCTGCTCTCAAAACGGTGAAGGGAAACATCGTGAGGAAACCGGCATGTCCTAGAACCAAAAATTCGAAGACATGTGACATTCACCAACCCGTACTGGGCCCGCGTGGTGGATTACGGCCCATTACCTCTCTTAGAGAGGAAGCCTGAGTCCCAGCAGTGGGAACAATAAAAAAAAAGACTGATGATGTTGATGATGATGATAAGTGAAGTTATGTTAAAACTTAGAAGGATTGGGACTGGAACATTGGTCTGCATTTGTCTTCCCGTCTGATTAGAATATAGGTGTCTTCAAGGCTAGAGTGAATAGGCTTTTAATGAACTAGTTACACTAACACACTACACTAATTAGTCACTGCTCATCATCAGGTGGGATCGTTGTCAAGCACTAGTTTAAAAAAAAATCGAAATGAGCGAGTAAAAGATGGCAAGACTAACATGCCAATCAACAACCAAGCTAGCTAACTCATCAGAATTTATGAAGACAAGAATTTAAAAATTCAACATTAAAAATAAGTCAAAAAAAAAAAAAAAACAAAATCCAAAAGTTTTTATTTCACATAGGCCTACATGGGCACTTATAAAACGTCAGAAGCTAGTGCACGGTTCCAAATTGGTCGTTTCCTATGGAGAAGAACCGGCAAGAAACTCCATGGTTAGGTACTCTTTTTTTTTTTTTAAAAGTGGTTGTTGTTACAATATTTCCATATTACAGTATTAATAGATATTATGTATGAACAGTGTAAACGGGTCCATATTGTACTCAAAAGTACACTAAACCATATTAAAAAAGTGAGTTAAAAGTTAAAAATCTTCGTTTCAAAATATTAACTGAAGTGCAAAGTACTTTTGGCTCCAGGCCATACCTAGTATCCCCTAGCCTAGTCTCCCTTACTGACCCAATCCCCGATATCCAATTAAATTCTGTGATTTTCAATCTACGGCTATTTCAATAAGTGAAAATACTAGCAAGTTACAATTTCATCTCTTTGACTACTCACAGCGACATCTAGCGGGGGGTGTTGAAACTATTGAACCCTCCTAGAGATGAAAGTTGACTTGCGCTAAAACTGATCGCAGCACAAGCAATAATAGTCTTTAGGTTTTGGACAATAGAATGTAAGTTAGCGTGTACAGCTTGCGCGTGCGCTGTTAAATTGATTTCTAATGTCAGCCCTTGACAGGTGCCGTTTTGGTAGAAAAGTGTGATGTTATTTTGTTTTTAAATGGAAAACAAGTGAGAATCTGAGTGATGCAACAGAAATGAGAGTAGAGGGTAAGATATATTTTATTCTATCGTTAATTTAGAGCATCACATTTCAATATATTGGTGTGAAGATAATTTAAGTAACCTATAAATTCTTAGAATCAATCTCAAAAGTATGATTGGAGTTTTCATTGAGATTTAATAACCTATAAATTGTCGCATTCATTCTACTCTCTAAGATTCTAAATCTAAATCTTTACGATTTGGTTTCTTTTTGAAGGAAAATGCAACTTTAGAAATCATTTCGGAAGGTGCTTTTTAATGTATGACCAAGTTTTTTTTTTTTAATTTGGGTAACTATGACTATTTCTTCTGTAGGTTGGAATAGGAGAGCGTGTCAGATTTTTACTGACTAAAACCTCATCTATGTTCCTTCAGTTGCCTTTGCATTCTAGGAACACGGGTAACCTTATTAGAAGTCGACCCTTGATGATCCTAGTAGACTTGGCCCTGCTGGGCCTTCACGGGTTTGCTGACAACTCTTTGAAGCACGCGTGGTGTACTACACACCGTCGACAACTCAGGCTCGGTCCGGATGATAACCGGACGGCCGGACGGTGAGCTACCCATTGCTCATCGTCTGCAAGTCCACGGCCTTTGGTGGATGATCAAGTCATGACTTTAGTATACTAATAATTAAATCTTTTAATAAGCTTACTGTTTCTCTAAAGATCCTATCTCAAATCCCTCTTCATTAGTCCATTATTGAGCATTGTAGTCTAAAAACCAAAATGTAACCAAGGCTCAGTGCAAAATAAAGGAGTCTGTGACCCGTGGCGATGGATCTATTGTAATCGCATGGGATTAGGGTGTTATCAGACGATAATATGGCGGGATGGAGGCCAAGAGACCCTAGTTCGTTCATAACTGTGACACACTGGCGGGCTGGATGGCGAGTATTATTTCGTTAGAAGAGTGTTTTAGGAGTAAATTTTCAACTCTGTTTGTTGCAGAAATTATTTATTCGAGCAATTCTCAAAGCAGCTCCAATGCCAGCCTCTTTGAAAGAGAACCTTTTTATGTGGGATGTTATCAAATGACTTCTCCTACCAACAGTGTTTTAAGTGTTGCCTTTAGCTGGAGCCACGAAAATTTTTCAAATAATCAGCAGCCCTATGCTAGGCTATGCTGTACTAGGTTTTAAAACGGAAGAAATCCCTAGAATTGATAAGTATAAGCCTATAAACTCTTCATATTTGGAAAAGGTGCGCCTACAGTGAGCAGGCTGGTTCTACGAAAAATAAAAGAGTTCAAGTAATTTGAGTTGTGAGTGAGTCATCCTGAATGTTTTCAGAACCAACAGATTCTTTCCTTTCTTTCTTTTTAAAAAACTTTTAACCACATTACGAATTACTCGTGTGTGTTCACAAACACGTAAACTCATATACACACGACACCCAGATTCAGAACAAATACCTATGTGTAGGATCTATAAATATTTCATAAATTGATTCCCGTAGAATCGAACCCGTGACAAGCAACCCAGTAACAATCACTCAACAATTTCGCTAACTGTCCCGTCAAATTGTGAAATATTTGGGCGATAATGCACGTTTTCTCAATTCGTTTTTATTTATCTCTTTCTCTCACTCAAACTCACTATTTTCTACTCACTCAAATATTTCATTCAAAAATTTTTCGTATTGTCCATTCTACAGCTCCGTATGTCCCCGGCGCCGCTTGTTACGGACACCCCGACATATGGACAGCGCACTTGTCACAGCGAGTGCATAATTTGTCCCCCATTACGGCTTTATACTGCTCTATAATAAAGTGGGGTCCGATTAAAGACCAGTCTCGTCTTTCTCTATGCCAACTGCTCAGAAATCGAGGGCCAAAATAAATTATGCATTCGATACATTGAAAGTTCTTTGTAATAGATTTTTTTATATAAAGGGTGAGGGTGACCTGTCTCTTTTTGTTTTAATAAATGTTTGCAAGAGGAAAGGTCAGTCATATTTGAGGCAGGCGAGAAATTTAAGAAATGTTTGTTTGTATAAACGCTAGCTTCTGCCAGCGGCTTCGACGGCGTGAAAGTAGACAATTAATACTTACTCCCGAAATTACAAAATATCCTTTCTTCTTTTCCAGTAGGTACATAATCTACCCGTGTGCCAAATTACCATCCAAAACCGTTCCGCTATAATATCATCAATAACAGGCAGAGTATGTGCAACATGAAAATCTATTTTATAACAAATCGATTTTTAAATTATTTAAATCTATTTTGCACATTTTTTATTCATACATTATTAGTAGGCCTATATATATAAATAGTTAATGTTCTACCTTTAGCAATGCCAAGGATAATATTAATGTCAAAATGTAATAATTACATGCAAAAATAAAATATTTTCGAAATCACAACTGCTACTTTTAAATCAAACTAGCCTATTAAAAAACACCATTTGAATTTTAAATAAACACGCAAATTACAATACAGCTAATTTTAAACATAGAAATCGCAGCAAATATTCAATTTGACGTGCTTTTGACTAGCCGATGACAAATGTAATGGGCAGGACTCTTGTGAAATGAGGTGTGAATATTGGGTCCCTGCGGGATGTTCGTGGACCGCATGGGGGCCGAAATCCTAGGGGGGCCCAGCTGCCACCCTTTATGTTGCGAAGTACAATGCAGTGCAAATTAAAGACAGGTACTAAGTACTGTTGGTTCTGTGATTGTTGTAGTATTTGTCAGTGTTATAATATTATTTGTTGGCGATGCGACAAATTCGTGGCGCGTGCCGGTTGTTAGCGTTTCATTGAATGAAGGATTTTTGAGTTTTGACACACTTATAAAGTGGTCTGTTGTTAGATTTTCTTGCTTGTATTAAGACTGCTTAAATCTACATTGTTTTTTTTTCCAAATAGTTACAGACAGACCGGTACTTTGGCTAATATCCTTAATAAATTACACGTAGTATTTAGGTGTTTCATTGCAATTTTGATCGTAGGGATTTTTCTATTTATTGATGGGCTCGCGTTTGACCACTGATGATGATGATGTTGTGGTTGACGATGAAGCACGCTTGCGTTTGATATAACCTAATCAATGGCTTAAAGACTAATATAAAAATAAGTTGTACTTATTAGAGAACACCGACAGGCAGGGAAATCCGAGAAATCCACTCCACAGTATTCCCTAAACCTTCTAAGTGGTCCGATGATGGAACGGGTGTGACGGAATCAAATTGTACAATTCCGATGCACACTCCCCGTAATGTAAACGACAGAAAACCTCCAGGCTAGCGAATTGGCGAATGAATCATATCCGATTCTTCCTAATTAGCTCTTTTGTTAGTCCTAAAGCATATATGTCTTAGTGTGTATGTTTGTGGATTTTAGAGGCAGTAATATATTGATGACCATTTGTTTATTTGGGTTCCAGCATGTCTAATACTAATGCTGAACGCGCTGGCGTTCGGCATGCGTCGGGGACCGCACCACCCCCATGGGCAGACCCCGGTTGATCAGAGTCACCACCACTACAAGCCTAGGGGCTCGGAGTCACTCACTGGAGATGTACAGTTGTTACATGATACCAAGTAAGTTTTGAATGTGAATAAGGATAGTTATTGAGGAAGCGAAGACCATAATACTATGGACTGTATGAAAGATAATACTGATAATGTGATGTAGAGAAACGAAGAAAATGTAGGGAAGTCTGGTAGGGATGGCTATAAGAGTCGAGAAGAAAGGGTAAACTGGACTGGACTGAGTAGGTATACAGTTATATGGCTAGAAAAAGGGGATGATTGACTATTGAGATGATAAATTTTAAAGATAAGGCTCTTGCTCTTGATAGTTGTAGAAGTGATTGATTGCCAGAATGAATCGGCATAGGTTCTAACAAAATTTTAAGTATAAACAAAAAATATGGACCTAATAAAACAAGAAGTATTATTTTTTTTTTAAATTTGCTGATTCGTATATTGGAACTTGAGTTTGGAGACCGCTGAATTAAAAAAAAATTGAAATGTAATTGAACAAAAAATAAAACCTGTATACACTCAACAAAAATAATCGTCGCGACACCACACTGTTCAATGCGAAATAGAAATGAAAATATCTGGCTTGCTTTCTATAAGAGAGAGAGAGAGACAGACAGAGAAACATGCGCACGCCGCACGGCTTATAATAGCTTACTATAGCAAAAAGTGTCGTTACAACTTTTCGTGAGAATTTTTTCCGTCTAGCCCCCTTTCCCAACGCGCGATAAGGAACTTCGTTCCAAAAATCTGTATCGATCCATTTAAATTATACTGTTCTTCAGAATATTAGAGGACATGACACTTCTATTTTTGGAGTTTCATCACTGATGTTATTTAGAGGTTAATCTTTTTGCGTAATAAATAATTACCTACTTACTCGCAAGGGACAAAAGTTATGACCTTGTAAAGAAAAGACAGACAGGTGGACATGATAAAAACGAAGGTACTCCGAAATTCGGAAATCATCTCCATTGTTAAATTCCAGTTAACTACCAACCCAAGGACAACTGTCTTGCTGTGAATGCTTACTATGAGTAGAAAGACGCAACTGTTGCGTTAGATGAAGTAAATGATTACAATAGGGACGACGTTCTGGTCTGCGGAGTGGAACGTGAGATTGTTAGCAAACATACTACAAACGTGATATTCAATGATTCTTTTTCTCATTGCTGACAGGCTCTCGTTTGACCACTATCTCACCTGATGGTAAGCAATTATATGGAGGAGTGTGTTTTGCCTAGAAATAACTGAATCACTTTTGACTTCTAAAAGATTATCTGAGCACTACCTTCACAAAATTAATACCGTTAAAGAGATAAGGCAACTGTCCCTGTACAAATTCTCTATCTCTGAAGAACTCTTCGGCTACTACCCATCGCATATATTATCACTCTTTTACAATTTTCTGCTTGCAAAAGCTAGTTTTTGCCCGCAGTTTCGCCTGCGTACATAAAATATAGCCTGTCACTCAGGAATAAAGCAGCTTTCTATCGGTGAAAAAATTTTTGCAATCGGACTAGTACTTCTAGAGATTACCTCCTACAAAAAAAAAAAAAAAAACTTTATCTCTTTATTATATTAGTGTAGAAGATGGTCAGTCCATATGTTACTTCTATGTTACAGACATATAGAGGAAGATACTCATGTCCTCACGGCAGAGGCGCTTTCGAAGATGACACCTGAAGAATTGGAGTTCCACTACTTCTCAGCTCACGACTTTGATAAAAATTCCATGTTGGACGGCTTAGAGTTATTAAAGGTGAGAAAAATAATTTAGTGATCTTGAACCTTGTTTCGAAAACTTATTTTATCGATCTCAAGCAATTGATGATGACAGAATCCCACTAATCCAAGTTGTTGAGCTGTAAATCTTTAATAATAATATTAATCCAATGTATTTCAGGCAGTATACCACACAATAGAGCATGAAGCTCCTGATCCCGATGCTGATTCATCCATTGAGCCAGAAGCAAATGATCTGGATGCTTACATAGGTAAGTTATGTAAAATAATAAAGTCACAGCAACATAGCTACGAAATATGCAACTTGCATTACACAAAACTTAAGAACAAACATGAACATTTAATGGAAGAGCACCATATTGATTGAGAATTTATTGAAATTGCGATTAGATATTCTGTCTCAACATTGACACTACGGTCTAGCTATAATAACTATATTTTTTACACTAAAGTACTTGCAATGAATTAGTTTGTTTCTACATCTAAATAGACTTTTTGAAAACGACATCTATGTGTTCCTATCCCATAAAAATAAACAATGTTGTAACAATTTCAGCTCTGGTGGATCGTACCCTGGAGTCCGACGACAAAGATGGTGATGGTTATGTTTCCTACGCAGAGTACCGGGCAGCTCGAGCCAACAGTCCCTCAGAACGAACTCCCAGAGTACTGGCTGCAAACATTCCTTAGTATAAAAAAGTTGTGATAGGATATGGATTTTTTGTCTACTGATTGATGAACGCGAAGTAAAACTATGGCGAACGTAAATTTAAAAAACACGTATAGTATATCTGGAATAGGTGGGAATATACTGGTTGTCACTTCACGTGTATCAATTGGGGTTAATCTTTTATACCAGGGCTGCTTGTGCACTATAAGATTTTTCCTGTCCAGTACAGTGGCTCTATTTTCAAATAATTGACATGATGGTAAATATATTATGAACAGTAAATTGTTATGTTGTATACAAGCAGTCTTAGGATAAATTTCATCAATGAAACTGGACACAATCGGCACATATGAACTGCTTTCAAAAGCAGCATCATTACTTTGGTATGTTAGCCGATCGAGTTCAGTGTCTTTGGATTAACAAGTCCTAAGTGGTATATTATAAGAAGTATAGTTAGGAAATTATGGACCTATAACTTGGAAAAGTGTGTGACTTAGACTGATTTGGGCTAATTTTATAGTGGGAAAACGATAGGAAAATACTGGTATTTTGGAATTCCAAAATAATCTTAAAATGTTAAATTAATACATCCGCGTATATGTACAAATTAAGTTTAATATTACAAAATACTAATTTGAAATAAAATAAATTTTCTCTAAATAAAAATGAACTCAATTTCATTTAAACTATTCATAATTATGACCATGATACATATTTTAATAAGTTTCTATGACTTACTTGGAAACATTTTTTTGTTTACTAGATTTTAATAATACTGGGTCCAAGTTTTTAACATTCATGCTTATCACAACTTACGTTCATACATATCCACTTATTTAAGGCAGGAAAGTTTATTTTCTCATTGATATTAGTTTTGTCAAATTTTAACATCAGTGTCAATATGTAATAGCCTGACAACCAATGTCACTCTGTTCTCAATCATAATCCTAACCAAATCATTAGACTTATCTTCTTCATTGTTTCGTCTATTCTCCACACTTGTATCTGGTCTCGCAGTTCATGCCACCTTCACCCCATTCAGCTGCTTGCTTGATGCCCATTGATATTTCAGCATAGGGCTCCAGATTTACACTTTCTCTGTAATTTAACAGAAATATGCAGATCTGGATCAATTCAGTTACATGTGTTCTTCCTGGTAGTGTTTATTTAAACATTAATATGTTGGTTATCTTAACTAATACTATAAAAATAAGTAAAATTGTGTGGTTGTTTGTAAGAAATAATCTTCGTTGATTATGAAAGCGTTACTAACAGAGAAAATGATTTTTCACTGATAAATGTTACACAATTGCCGAGTATCTTAGAGGCTTATTTTTATTCTTTTTAAATGCACGCTTCTTGATACATTACAGAAGAATAAAATATATGATCCACGAAAAGCTTAAAACGTCAACGATTGTCCAACTGTGTAGCAACATTAACGCGATCTGATTTCACGTTTTTATATAGAAATATTGTGTTTTCAATGACAATGCCCCCTATTGTTTTGAATTATAATATCACTTTTTTTTAGATTAACATAATTTAAACTTTCTTCTTTATTACTCTAGTCACTGCTAACAACAAAAAATCCGAAGTGGTCCCAGATCAAAAAAAGGTTGGGAACCATTGATCTAATCTGCCGTAAGCGAGTGTAAATATACCTCTTACTTTTTTCCCCTCTAATCTATAGATATCCTTATATCAATCGTATCAATCATACGTACCCTTGTAACATCTTCACTCCTTGCAACAGCAGTTCAGCTCCCGAGGAATACAGTGCAGCCTGCTGTGGCCTCTGACACGACAGCAGATACAGGCAACCGTAGTCTTTCTTCTGCTGGCCGGCTAGGTAGCTCAAGTACAACAGGATCTCGTCTTCACTGATGTAAGTCGCGTTTTTGTTGTCTACATACATTATGGAGAAAAAATCGTTGATTATTTTGGACTAAAGCAATACTGCTTAGGAGCGAAGGAAGGAAGGAATATTTAAGCAAAACTGTCTAGAATTTAACAAATATGCTTTGTTACTTTCGCGCAGTCACAAATACAGGTGACAAACGAACAAAAATATATATTTTTTGTTAGTTTGTCATCTGTCTTTGTGAGAAGTAAATTAAACTTTAACTAGGTGTAGCTTATATATACAAATAATAAATCTGCAGAAATTTTTAGTTGTGCGAGCATCACGTAAAATATACGAAATTGATGTAGATATCTTTTATACATTAAAGTTGTGTATAACTTGAAGTAATAATTAGGTTTTGTTTTAATCAATCGGTTGACTATATCAAAAGATATACTACATTTTTCACTTAAATATATACATCTTAACTATATATTATATCATAACTATAAATTAATAAGTATATTAATTGACTTTTAGGCGGTACGAAGTTCGCCGGGTCAACTAGTATTTATTAATAATAATCCTCCCAACCTAATTTCGATCACGGTGGCAAATTTCAACAAAGATTCCCCAAGTACGCTAGATATTATATTGCACAAGTGCGTGCGCAAACACAGGTAGCCCCGAAAGGGCGCTCGAGCCCCGGCATGAAGGCTTGAAGGAACGGGATGGGTTTTTTAGTCAGTAAGAGTCTGACACTATCTCCCGCTCCGCCCAAGAGCGGGGGTTGTCATTGGATGATTTTTCCCAACGGAAAAAAAAGGTAGTCTCTGTTCCTTTACATAAATAGTCCGAAAGGACGGCAATCGGATACGACTGGAGAGAGATCAGGCACAGGACTAACGACTTTACGTGCTTTCCGAGCCACGGAGGCGTCACATCACTAACTTCAAAAGTTCGGGCTGCTATAATGTAATTCCCAAAAGAAAAAAACAATAACGCCTTTTGCCCAACTCGGGAATCGAACCCAAGACGTTTAATAGCCGCCCTTACATACCAACGAAGCAGTTATGAGTATCTAATAACGTAACGTACGTGAAGCGAAAATTACATATCTTTAAGCTCTGTCCCCGTTTTTAAATGGATCATCAATTATGACGGTTAATGATTCGATTGAAATAACAATACATGTGTCCAGTAATACACAAGTAAATCACTTACAACTAGAGATGAGGCGTTGTCGGCAATATTGCCGTGAAGTGTAAATATTGGTGGCAATATTGCCCGAAGTATGAATATTGGTGGCAATATTGCTCGAAGTACGAATATTGGTGGCAATATTGCCCGAAGTACGAATATTGGTGGCAATATTGCCCGAAGTATGAATATTGGTGGCAATATTGCCAACAATATTCCCACCAATATTCTCACTTCTCTACTTACAACACTAACAGTGCTCATAGAACAGTAAAGCCTATTTTAAATACAAAATTAAATTTCTTCCATAACAACAGAACACACTTACCGGGTATAGGCTTAACAGTATATAAACCTAAAGTTTCAAGCAGCATTGTCCATTTGCTGATACAATTTGCTGGTCATTTGGCGGTTGGGACTCTATGGACATAATCCCGTGCCGATGGGATTACGAGCCGGACACGGCAAACCCATCGTCCGGTATTATTGGATTATGGTCATGGTAATCTTTTTGTCTCGTGCCCTTGAAAGGTGGACGGCAGATGGACGGTAGTTTGGTTCCTGATTTCCTGATTAGTGTCCGGTAGAGGATTTTTTACATCATGTATGTGATGTATGTGTTTTTGCAGGAGTTGTTGAGCTTTTAGGCGAATATTATAAAAGGTGATTGCCAGTGATTGAGTGACTTCATTCTATATTTAAAAATGGACCACTTAGCACAAAATGTTTTGCGTTTGTTTTGTGTCCTACTCTATTATTAATTTTAGCTGTTGATTAGGCAATAAGGTGTTAGGATTTATTTTATTCAGTTATTCGGTTGCGATGTAATTATAAAATATGACAATATATTATGAGTATTTTGATTGCTTAAACGCGCTGAATTATTGGGGATATCAGACAGATTAGAGAAAATCTTGCTGTATAACCGATTCATGACAAATACATATATAATATACATTACCAAGACGCTACGACCCACAGACTTTTTTTTTTAGGTGGAAAATCATCCATTGACTTTACCCACTCTAGGGTGGAGCGAGAGGGCGCGTCAGACTTTTCCTGACTAAAACCCTTGAGCTTGTATTTACCTAAATATTTTTATTTTTATTTACAACCCCTTTTAACCAAGTTTAATCTGTTAGCCTGATTGTTACGTACTTAAAAAGAAAGTGTCACTTACCATCGAGACTCCTTCCGTAGTATCCATGTCCGCCTTTCCACGCGCCTGCGCCGAAGAAGCCCGCAGCTAAAATCAGCGCCTTCAGCACGATCAGGATCACTAGATTTGTCAAGTTTAGGCTTAGAACCTGCAAAAGGGAGAAGTGAAACTATTAAAACGGTGGGTGATTAAAGCTGGAATACCATTAAACCGACGCACACCTGATTTGTACGTAGAACGATGTCGCGTGGCGTGGATCAAGTGTAGCTCTACAAGTCTAGTTTCCATATAAAATTTTTGGAGCGTCCAGATCGGCGTGTGTGTCACACGTGTGCACAGTGTAGTTCTACCTTATAACTGTGAGGTTGATCTAAAGAGACACTGCAGCGTTGGTATGCAAAGGGTATCTGAAGGAATACGGGTGGGTTTTAGTCAGTAAGTCTGCACTCCTCCTTGCTCCACCCAGAGTGATATTAGCCCTATAACGTTCCCACTACTGAGACTCAGGCCTTCTCTCTAGGAGAGGAAATAGGCCGTCATGCATCACGCAAGTCCAGTGCTGGTTGGTGGATGTTACAAGTCTTCGAATTTAATGGTTCTAGGACGTGCCGGTTTCCTCACGATGTTTTCCTTCACCGTTTTTAGAGCAGTGGTAATGAAATGAATTACACAAAGTATAATTTTGCTGGCTGGGTTTGACCCCGCGACTTACAACTCGAAAGTCGGGACAGTTACCTGTGGGCCACCACTGCTTTCCATCCAATATGGGAGAACATATAAAATATTTAATGAATTCCCAACCTTAAAATAAAGGTGGGTGATTAATAGTTGAGTGGCCTTTTTGTCTAGTGGTTAGTGGCCTCAACTGTAGTGCCGGAGGTCATAGGTTCGATGCCTACCCAACAAATGTTTGTGTGACAAACACGATCATTTATTCTGGGTATAATCTATATATGTAAAAGAGAGAAACTGACTGACATATCAACGTACAGCCAAAATTACTGGTACTAGGAGCTGGATATTTTACTCAAGGTTTCCTTTTATGACGTAGGCGAGCATTAAGAAAGGATTTTCCAAAATTCTCCCCCTAAGGGGAGGAAACGAGGGTTCAAAGTTTTGTATAGAGAGAGAAACCTGCTTTCACGCAGGTGAAGCCACTGGCAGAAGCTAGTTTATCTAAAATGTGAACGACAGTATGTATTTATAAATATATAAGTAGATAATTATGTTGGACACCGCTTGTGACACTTTTGGACAATTTTTTTTCGAATTTCTTTTTTTATTTTTTGGTGGGTAAAAATCATCAATATCCTCCGCCCTTGGGCGGAGCGGGAGATAGATGTCAGACTCTTACTGACTAAAAAACCCACCCCATTCCTTCTTGCCTTTCATACCGGGGTCAAGCCTCTCGGAACTAGGACGTCAGCAAAATATGCTTAAGCATCCAGTTATTAATACGGGTTGAATTGAAACCTGATGCACGTTCAACACTAGTTACTTGATCTTGATTAGATTATAAAGTAAAAGTAACGACAAAAGATAAGAAAGTCTTTAAAAAGTACACTTTCACAGAAGTGCTCCTGGCATTTTTGATTACGTCATCCCTTACACTATCCTATGACTCACACTTAAACTATTCTACTGAGAGGTTCCAGACAAAAGGCAGAGTATTATTCATGCAAGAAATGCGTGCAACTTTATGAGGAAGTGCAATAAGTACGAACCTGGGAAGCGCAGTCAAAACCAACCTGACTGCTGCCAGTGGACCGAGCGATGAAGTCCCTTGCTATGCTCGTCACTACTTGCCCCCCCGTACCACTGAGAAAACTGCCTGCCGCATCCAGGAATGAAGACCTCCCATATGCAGCTGTGTCGTTACCATTGTCGAATCTGGCGATGGATTCTGGTTCTTCTTGTACATCTTTGAATATCAACGGAGGCTTTTCACGAGGTAGCAAAGCGTTTGTGTCGTAACTTTTTTTTAGATACATCTTTTTCGCGTACTGGGGTGACGAGTATGCTCCAGTATGCTCTGCAGTGACTAAGGCAGCGGTGAGGGTGAGTAAACAGTAGATCGCAACCATTTTGCTCGGTGGTTGCAAAGCGACTGGGAGCAGGTAGTGTCCACGATGGTGACTGATAGTTTGAAGTGGTTTAGTTCGTGTTCCGTAGTTTTATCTCTTCCCGGCTTCTTTTGTTTGCACGCACGATGACATCTCCTAATGGTCCTATTGTTGTTGGGCTTTAGTGGCGAAATGCTATTTTTTTACGAATATATCGAATGAATAGATAGGTGTATGTTCACTTATTTTATATAACGTTTGGAGTAATGGTTTGTTTATTCTATAATGTTATTATTTGTTGATAGCTACCTTATTTGGGTCAATCGTTTTACGTTTCGGTTTTTTTTTTTGTAGAGAATGTGTACCTATTTAGGTAAAGACTTATGAAAAACACTTTCATGTAATAGTACCAAATAGTTAACCAGTTTTAGGAAGGGTGAACATAGATATGTATACCCTTTAGACCGTGCATGGCGTTGTAGTCCTTCTACGAATCTGTTCACATTGGTAACTTAGGGTCGTTTTTCTGCGACTATCCAGTCGATACCTTCTCTTGCTCATTGGCAAAATTTCAGAGAGTGAAAGGGTACTTTAGGTTTGTGCCGTGTGGTCCACTATATAATTTAGCCCGGTACTCCGAGGCGTTGAATTAGGACTGATGAACCTTGGACACTAATATGAGCGTGATTGGATTTTAAGCCTTGTCTCCGAGTGCGACTAGAGAGATTACTTTTATTAACTTAGATTCATATCTGTTAAAAAATTAAATTGCAACCTAATACACACCTATTCATAGCTAAAACAGGACATCGTCTGTTAGGTCATATTTAAATAATAAGTAAACTTGACCAATATTTCCATAACTGGTTAAAAATTATACAAAGATCATGGATTCCTAAACCATTATCAATCTGACTTATGAGTGTGGAAAATTTCTTGTACATAGATGTTCTTGATTTGGTTGTCGCGCATTCAATCCAACAACTTATTATATTTATTATAGACCTACAGTTAGTAGCCATCGTCGTGATAATTTAAGCGAAAGACGTCCACTGCTGGTCAGTAAGTTTCCTCCTAGCACTGCCATATCGACTGGTCTTGAACTTCTCACACAGAGTGGACTCTCATGGCCTTCATCAGGCTTATGGTCTATCTTGTGGCCTTCCAAAGCAGCGACTTTTGATCAGTATGCAACCGTTGTTTTGTGCTTAATAAAAATATAATGTACTACTACTACAATGATTTTTTTTATGAACTTTTGTGAAATTTTATAATTTGTTTATAGTTTTTTTAATGATTTTCAATGAATTTCAATTAATGCATTTTATTAATTGAATTTTTATGGTAGCTTAATTCTCTAATTTATTATTTTATGCAGCTGTATTTTTTTTTTTTTATGGTGGGAAAAAATCATGCATTGACATCCCCCGCCCTTGGGCGGAGCGGGAGATAGTGTCAGACTCTTACTGACTAAAAGACCCACCCCGTTCCTTCTAGCCTTCATACCGGGGCTCGAGCGCCGAGAGTAGGCTTCGACCCGGCTGGGTCCCTGCCGTTGCTGACAACTCCTTGAGGCGCGCGGGAACAGTGCGCGCCGTCGACGACTTGGGCTTGGTCCGGACAGTTACCGGACGGCCGGACAGCGAACTACCCATTGCTCACTGTCCGCAAGCCCGCATGCAGCTGTAGTGATCGTTGCGCTGAACTTTAATGTTATGTATGTGTTATGTTGCTGTATACAGTGTGTACAACCGTTGGTGAACCTAATTTAATAAGAAATAAAAAAAATAGGTACTCGCCTATCTATGGTACGGTATTTAGCCTACCCTTATCTCTTCCGGAAACTGCAGCGTTCGTAACCAAGCAAGAAAGCAAAAGTGCACAACCTACAATAGTGTCAAAGTAGGCGAGCATGTTAAACTTAGTGGAACATTTGTTTACCTCACTGGCTCTGTTCCGTAAGGCAGACATTTGGGCCGTCAGATGTAATTGTGACATAACAATATGTCATGACGATGTTATGATGCTATTGACATCGCTTATGAGGAAAATAATAGAGTTCAGGCACCGTAAGAAATACAAATGTTTTTAAATGTTATGGTTGTTTTTGTTTGTGACCTCTTTACCAAAGTTGATTTACTACGCTTTGGTATGAGAGAAAGGCTCTGACTCACTATCAGTACCTCTTTAGAGAGGATATAAAACTGGCACATTATTATCAGAGATTAGGGTGGTTGTAGACACTTTTATTAAAACACTAGATTACCCGGCAAACTTCGTACCATCTAACAGTCAATGAATGTTTAGTATATCTTTCGATATAGTCAACCGATTGCGATGAAACAAAGCTGTAATATATCAAGTTACACACAATTTTAATTAAAAAAAGTTATCTACATCAATTTTCTGCATTTTACGTGATGCTCGCACAACTAAAAACTTCTACAGATTTATTATGTGTATGGATAGATTGAAATGCATATATCTCAAAATAAACACGAGTTCCGGAACTGTTTTTTTTTGTACTATATTTAATAGTGAAGTATTATCACTTTATCACTATAAAAAATTAGGGACGTGCGAGAACTGTGCATCTATTTAAAATTGTAATTTCTTCAAATGAAGTGCAATATAGATACTTGTGACTCAGCTTAAACAACGAGAAATATAAACAGCAACTACACATAAATAAATATATTATGCATTAAAATTTCCATATTTAATTAAACCATTTTTTTCGCGAAGTGCGAGACGGACTTGCACATGAAGAGTTCTGTACTACAATATTAAAATCGACCAAACATACCGACGAAATAACGTTTCTTGTACGAGAAAACTCCTTTAATTTTATTTTAATTACCTACCTATTTTTTGTTGCAGGGGCAATAGAAACACACATTTTGTGAAATTTTTCTTACGGTTTATGAGATACAGCCCGTTAAAAGATGGACGTATGGACGGACAGCAGAGTCTTAGTAATAGGGTCCGGTAAGCACTCTTCAGGTACGGAACCCTAAAAATGCATTCAACACAACAACAATAGAAATAAAACTTGCAAAAAAAGTCCAGTAGATGTTGTCGCTACAAATGCCAAAGCTGATATTTACAATGCAACATTCAAGTTAGTAAAGACAAGGAAAGTAACATTTTCTGCTTGGTTTACTATATTGATGACATGTTTTCAATGAAATAGTAAGTGGAATGAGCAGAACAAAGCCTGAGACCAATCTGTTCAGCTATAACTGCCAAGTGATTCAAGATTGTGGGTAGGACTTGTCCATTGACCGACATTACCTACATTGAGCTTTCTATTTGACTGACCTCCACCGTACCTATGCTATGCTCCAACGTATCCTCCGAGCTGTCCTTATAATGGCGACATGCGGGCGTTACTTTTGCCTGAATCTGATGCGGGTACATCCCGAACTTATCGAGTACCTGCGTCATGCAGAAGATCAGGACGCCCGTGTCGTCTCTCCAGCCACTATACCGTGATTTAGATTATTAACCTTTCGTATGCCGTAATTAGAGACACAATTAAAAAGTTATTGTGTCTCGCGTGGATCCACGTTCCGGACACACGAAAGGTTAAAGGGCTTTCATTCGAAGCTTTTGTTTCTTTCTAAAACGTTATTATCTAAAAATACAAATATCGAAAAATAGACAATCATACGAACGAAAACAATCAAAATGGTGAAACTGCCCACTTACAAAAATTACAATAGTGACATCTAGTGATATGCTTAGGAACTATTTAACAATGCACTTCTCTACGAGCTACGTACTATAATTTTAGATGGCGCTCTACATGACTCATTCAGCGAACAACTTTTCGTATTGAGATCAGTTTATGACGATAGGTGGCGTTAATTCTAATTTGAAAATGGCGCTACTTGTTAAATAATAATAATTTATGTAAGTGAAAATGCTCTGATTCACACACGATTCTAATTAAGTTTGAAAATAAAAAACTATTTAGTTCTAAGTTTGTTTGCACAATCAAACAATATATTTATTTAGTAGTGCAGTACTCTATTCAAGAATACACTCAAAATAATCAATGTTTTCTTGAAAGATATTGATAAGTAGCTACAAATTCTAGGGCTGCAGGATTATTCGAAAGAGATACCACAGGCCTGGCACATAAATGTCAAAGGAACACAACTTGGTTTTTAGCCAGAAGTCAGCCACTTCAACCAGAATTGAGAAGTTTGATGATATCTCATGGAAAAAAAAGTAGTGGTGAATATGATGACGGAAATATGGAATTAGCTTTTCATTCCACTATTTTTCAGAAATAAGAAGAAAAATCAATAAAAGTTAGAAAAGTAAACGTGATAGGCGAAGAGTCCGCAATATTCCCAAAAGGATTTAACACGACCTAACTTAATCCGAACTAGTGATATTTTATCTATCTTGGCCCAACTAGGTTAGTCAGGCAACTACATAGTTGGCCTCTTTTCAATAAATGATAACTTATTTAAGGTAAATTCTTTTCTCGTATCGACACAAAATATTTAGAATTGGACAATTGTTCATCACCATTGCTCATAAAATGATGAAGGAAAATATAGTGAAGGGAACCGGCGCGTCCGAACCAAAAATTCAAAGACATGTTACATCTGTCAACCCGCACTGATTCCGCATGATGGATTATTGTCCATTCTTTCTCCCTGAAAAGAGATCAGAAGAAGAGATAGAGATACCAAAGAGATACTACTATTCTATGCTATTTTTTTTTTAAATTGATATAAACTAGTGCTTGACTGCGAACCCACCTGATGGTAAGTAGCGATGCAATCTTTGATGGTGAGGCGCACTAGTTTATTAAGAGCCTATTTACTCTAGCCTTGAAGACACCCAAATTAACACCAAAAGCTTGTTCAGTCTGCGAGGGGATAGTGGGATAACCTAGACTAGTCAGGGTCCCCACCTTTATCCCTAATAGCAAGAAATTACGAAGCCAGATTGATAAACAGTGGATCATAGGAGCGTTACAATATAACGAATGAAAAAAAAGACAGACTGAATGTGGAAGACAGAAGATTGAATTTTGTGGGTCAACTTAAGAGAGGCCCTTGTTCAGAAATGTAAGCGTGTGTAGGTACCGCGTCAAGCTGAGTTGATGTTGATCACGGATGTTGATGATAGTACAATAAGCTTAATGAAGTAGAATGCTCTGTAGATGAAGATAAATGAGCTCTAACCTAACCTTTGTAAAGCCTAAGAAAGATATAATCAAAGGAAAAGCAGCGCACATCAAAGAGAGAGCGACAAGCTAAACGTAAGTACACCAACCTAAACCCTTTCGAAGTTCAACAGTCATTAATTTCATGGTCGATGCAGTTGTCATGGCTCCATAATGCGTTTATTATTATTTTAAATCACGGCGCAGTCGCTGTGAGAGCGGGCGGTGAAAAGTATCAGAAAGTGAAACCGCACCGAGCCTTGACCGTCACGCAGCTAACCCAGGAGAAGTTCAAGTTAAATTTTACTTAAGTCTTCAAAGTTACACGATTGTTATCTAACGGATTATAAAGTAAAAGTGTCATCTTTGTTGGTCTTTTTTCGGTTATGCTTTTTGAATAAGGTTTTAAGTACAGCTTTGGATTTTTATGAGAAAATTGCTTTGAGTGTCTTCAGTTAAGAATATGATATATATATATCGAATAGCTACGGCAGCACCGTATGATTTAGAAATTAAAGTAATTAAAATAATAACTTGACTAATACGTTGGTAACATATTTATGTACCTGTATATACGGAACTATTCTAGATCAATAAATTTTGAGGATACAAAAATTTACTTTAAACTAAATATTGTACTTATCCATTCTTTAGTTAATCTTCAAGAAAGGATTTTACAACATAAATAATAACTTGTAATTAAGTAATTTTATACATGTTTACTATGATTACTAATTTTGATTCATCCAAATCATTTCCGGAATTCAAATTATCTTCAACTCCACGGACGGCTCTAGCCCATTCATCCATTAAAAGCTATTATGGTTCACGAAGTCGTGGAAAGTGTTTTGTTTCTCACTTTTATAACATTTGGCGGCAATTACGCTTTCGACCGTGATGCAATTGTACTCGGAGTAACGACTATACGTAATAATAACGGTTTGTTTGTGCTGAGGATACATTGGTTTGTTCATAATGTGTTAGAATGTCTCCTACATTTCGAAACTAACATCATCACAAACAGAGTGTCGATTTAAGACTAAGAGAGACTTTGTCGATGGATTAAAGAGAGAAAGAGGAATAAAGGATGCAAGATTTAGGAAGAATAGAAGTGCTAATATTGCAAAAAAACAAAGCACAAATAGTTAAAAAGAAATACAGAATAAAGCAAATGGTGAGAATATGAAAAATATACAAACGAAGAGGGATAATCAAGCAGTTCGATCCGCAATGAATAATCCACTTTAATATATACTGCTATTGCTGTTAACGACAGAGTATTTAGAAACTCTCAAATGCTGCTCAAGCTTTGAACTTAGTTTTTGACACTATCCAACAAAGGCTTTGCAGAACTACAGCTTTTTAATCTTACACTTCGGTATTTCCTGACACACAAGACTTTCAGATTCATTCGTCACCAGACACCAATCTTCGTTGGCCATTGCGTTCTTTGATAAAAGGCAACAATATTCCAAAGCCCGCTGTTGTGTCCCTGCACTTGCTAAAGAAAGCGAACATTACAATGGTATCTGTGGAACATAAACAGTTTGCTGCAATGACGCTTTCTTTCCTTTGTTTACAAGTTTAGTAGTGAAATATGTATCAGGTAGATAAGCTGTCAAGTTAAAGGACATTTTTAGGAACCAACCCTATTTTTTTTAACTATATTGCCAGATTTTATGGACGATATACTCTTGCTAAAAAAATAGTGAGTGATTGTGAGGAGCTGTGAACGTTGCTCCACGACTACTTTGACATAATCCCGACAGATCATTTTTTTAGGACATTTCATAGTTCTGTGCGTCTCGCCTCCAGCTCCATTAGATTCGAAATGCACAAGACCCGGTCACTATGGAGACAGTTGGTTGGTTGGTCAGTGGTGGTGGTGGCAGTCTTCTATATCCTATAGCTCTAGAAGTTTTTCGGCTGAAATGATGATTATAATTTTGGAGTATAAGTATGAGTAGTTTCTTTTATATCTATATAAGGTATATTATTGAGGATTTTCGAAATAAACCACAAATTGTTTCTCTGAAAACAAAGATTTGTTTATTCAGCATGCTTTTACAGTATTATGTAATAAATTATCGTTTAACTAAAGTTACACTTTTATCTCACCTGAAAACAAAGAAACGACATTAAAGTTCACTAATATCGCCTCCTCAATTATATCCCTTTAATTATCTCTCTACAAGTTTTTATAACAATAAAATGCACATATAATCTAAACATCATCTGTCATTGAATGATACGTCACCCCGTATCCACAGCTTAAAAATTAAAAAATTAAATGTCATTTCCAAGGAGGTCATTTCATTACATCTCCCCCCCATAGGAACGAAAATTCTAAATAATATAATACAAACAATGCACCTGCAAGCTATCTTTATACCTATTCGTTTTCTTCTACTTCATCTTCTGCCGTAACAGGTTGTAATTTTGTTATGTGGAATAAAGTTGATTCTGTTTTTCTGTTGCCAGTGTCAATCTTATAAATGGAGTTCGATATTTTCTCTATTATCTTGAAAGGGCCTATTTTTAATTCGTCTAATTTTTTCCTGTTCAGTCTATTTCCATTTTCTACATATACACTGTCTCCTATCTCGAACTCTTGTATTTTCCTATTTCTATCAAATATTTTCTTGTTGTACTTGTGAGATTTTATTGTATTCTCTAATGCTAATCTTCTATCAGCAATCCACTTGTCTTCCTTTTCTATTGTTTTAATTTCATTTGGTAAAATACTGACATTTGTACCATCCAGTAAATATTTTGGTGCAAAACCTGTAACAGAATGGTCTGTTTCATTATATTTCTGTACACATTCTCTTGCTACTGTTGTCCATGTTCTCTTATTATTTTTCTCATTTATTTTACATCTTATTTTATTTACTATTGTTTGGTTTAATCTTTCGTTCAAGCCGTTCGAAAATGGCGTATTCACAGCTGTAAATATTAGTTTGATGTTATTCTCCTGCAAATACTGTTTAAATTCTTTTTAATTGATGCCTGGATATTGGTCTGTCAGAATTATTCCAATCTCATCTGTCTCGAGTACTTTCTTTGTTAGTTTTATAAAGTCACTTGCGTTCTGTGTTTTTGAAGTCACAATAAACGCATATCTTGTGTAGTGGTCTACTAAAAGGTGTAAGTATTTTTTTGTTGACCTAGATCCTCCAAAGCCACCTATAGTATCCATTGACATTATCTCAAATGGTTTTGTTGCTGGTCCCAGTTGTGACATTAACCCAAATTTTCCATGACATCTTGATTTATTTTTTATGCATATTTCGCATGTTTTACAAATATTTATGATATTTTTTGTTAGGTTTTTAGCTGTATATAGTGGACTTATTTTTTTCTGTAATTGTCTGATTCCAATATGGCATAAATCTTCATGCACCTTTTTTATAATTTTTTTACTAAATTCTTCTGAGAGTATAATCTTTTCAATTTTCTTTATTTTTTTATAATAGATTTTATTTTTGTGTAGTAGATTTTGTTTCTTTTCTTTTATTGTTTCATTTTTTTCTTGGTCTTCAACTATATCTTTTATTTGTATTAAATTAACTATTTTTAATAGTTCCTCCTTGTTATCTTCTGATTCTAATACAGGGTTTCGGCTCAAACAGTCTGCTTCTATATTTTCTTTACCAGGTATATATTTTACTGTAAAGTCATATTGAGATAGGTAATATGTGAGGTCACCCAATTCTTCATCTGTCCTGCATTTAATATTCATGTTCTCTAGAGGTTTGTGGTCTGAGTAAATAGTGAAATGTTTTCCAATTAGCCAGTGTTGCCAGTATTTTACTGCTTCTTTCATAGCAATACATTCCAAATATATGGCCTTTTTTCGTTTTTGAGATTCGTTTAGTTTTTTTTGAAAAATATGCCACCGGTTTGTCTTTACCGTCTAGTTGAGTTTGTTTTAATATTGCCCCGATACCTTCTAAAGATGCATCTGTAAAGATCTTTATTGGTAAGTCTTTGTCGAATATTTCCAACACAGGTTGAGAACATAAATATCTTTTTATTTGATTAAATGATTCTTCACACTTCTCTGACCACACAAACTTTTCATTTTTTCTTAATAAATTATGTAATGGGTCTAAAATAATTGCACTTCTTGGTATGTATTCATGGTAGAAGTTAATTTTTCCCAAAAATTGTCTGACATTCTTTTGTGTCTTAGGAGTTGGAAAATGTCTTATCGAGATCAAATTGTCTTTTAGTGGTCTTACCGAATTGTTCTGAATTACATGGCCGAGGTACTTTACTGAGTCTGAAGCAAAGTTACATTTTGTAAACTTCAATCTAAAGCCTTCTTGTATTATTGCCTCTAATACATTTCTTATGTGTTTTATATGTTCTTCAAAGGTGTTCGAGTATATCAGAATATCATCAATATAGTTTACGGAGTATCCTGTGAGATTGTGCTTTCTTAGAATATTGCTTAAAATTCTCTGGAAAATTGCTGGTGATGTTTTCAAGCCAAAGGGAAGGCAGGTCCACTGGAAGTGGCCATCTTGTGTGACAAATCCTGTTTTATATCTGTCTTCCACCCGTAATGGTATCGCCCAGAATGCTGAATTTATATCCAGTGTAGTAAAATACTTACAATTTCTAGTTTTAACAATCAAATCATCTATTAACGGAAAAGGTTGAGCTTGTGGAACAACAATTTTATTTAGTTCTCTGAAATCTATACACAAGCGGGATTTCCTATTTTCACCCTTTTTAAATGCCAATGTCACTGGAGCAGCGAAAGGACTGTAGGATTCTTCTATTAAATTATTCTTTAGTAACATGGATATTTGCTTTTCAATTTCTAATTTATCTTCTATTGTACATCTGTATGGTCTTTTACTACAGTATCTATTTACTAGTAAATCTATGTGAGCTTCATAATCTCTAACTGTTCCTATATCATACTTGTCCTTTGCAAAAATTGTTTTATATTCCTTTATTATTTTCTCGATCTCAATTTTCTTTTCATTATCTAAATGGTCTGTCATACTTACAAACTCTTCTGTTTCTATATGTTCATTAAAATTTATTGCTAATGTTTTTATATTCTTTTCTTCATTTCTGTTATCTTTAGACATTTCATCTATTTTATTTGTTCTTATCTTTTGTTCTATCCGCAAGTCCTCGTTTTGGGTTAGTCTGAATTTCTTTATCATATCCAATCCGATTATAAAATCATCAAAATATTCATTTTCTACTATGTATACATCCACCTCTTCTTCTAAATCAAATATTTTTATTTTTATTATTATCAAGCCATCTGTTTTTTTCACACCATTAACCGTTTTCATATATGCTATATTCTCATTGTCCTTTTTTTCTTTTATTTTAATCAGTCTTGAATTTATTAAAGAGATCTGTGAGCCTGAATCATAAATGCCGCTCACTTCTAGTTTATTTTCTAATAAGAGCTTGATTTTGATTAATGGTGTACTTACTCGTTTTTTTTCTCAGTATTTATATCTACTTCAATAATGGAGTTGTTATTTACATTTCTGGGTTTAAAAACTTTTTCAGATTCATTTTTATTTTTCTTGAACCAACATGACTCTTCCGGATGATATCTAATTCCTTTGTTCAAAGATTCACAAGTGTTACATGGCTTCTTCTCATTAGTTTTATTTTTATAAAGGAATGTACAACTCTTTATTGTACTTGAGTTTTTCTTGTACATCATACCTTCATATTTTCTTATCTCATTGAACAAATCAGTAGTGTCATGGAGTTCATCTCTGTTTAACCTATTTAAGATAAACCCAGGTAAACCTGTTGCAATAAGATCTATCATTGTTTTGGAGTTTATCGATTTGTTTATGCCTAGCATTAGCCTTTCTTTTCTAATAGCGTAATCAATTAGTAGTCCTTCTTTATATCTAAATGCGAGAGCATATGTAACTATGTCCCATCCTCGGTTTTTAAAAGTTTCTAAAAATTTGTTTTTCCATTCATTCCATTCAGCCTTTATTGTTAGTTTTATGGCCATCGAGCTATACCAATCCAAACAAGATTTTTCTAAAAATAATCTCAATATATCTATTTTTGTTTCATCTTTTGATATATTAAAGCGCTCACATTCCTTTTCAAAATTCTCAATCCATTGCATTGCATTAGGGTTCTTGCTTGTGAATTTTTCAATAATAAATTTCTCTGAAATATGTTTTAGGTTATGTTGATTTTCTTTCTTTGTAGTAGTTTCTATTAATTTTTCCAAGATATGTTGGAAATTGTCGTTTATGTCTATTGGTTGTTTTGTGCTCATTTCTTCTAAATATTGATCTAAAAATTGCATATTACCTTCCTCATCTCTATATGTTTTCTTAAGATCTTCATCCAATTTTATCCATATTTTTCTACTTTGATATCTTTTTTTTATACTATTTTTTATTTTTGAGAAAGTATTCATTTTGACAATATATGTATGATGAATCACCGGCTTCAGCTCATCAGGTAAAACATAACATTTTCCTTCTTCTGTAGATATTGAGGTTATGGCTAATACATTTGATTTGCCATCATTTGAAGCTATCATCGTAAACTCAAATTGCAGCCGGTCCATCTTCTTTTAGTTAACAAAAATGTCGTTTTATAAGGTATATTATTGAGGATTTTCGAAATAAACCACAAATTGTTTCTCTGAAAACAAAGATTTGTTTATTCAGCATGCTTTTACAGTATTATGTAATAAATTATCGTTTAACTAAAGTTACACTTTTATCTCACCTGAAAACAAAGAAACGACATTAAAGTTCACTAATATCGCCTCCTCAATTATATCCCTTTAATTATCTCTCTACAAGTTTTTATAACAATAAAATGCACATATAATCTAAACATCATCTGTCATTGAATGATACGTCACCCCGTATCCACAGCTTAAAAATTAAAAAATGAAATGTCATTTCCAAGGAGGTCATTTCATTACATCTATACATATAATAAAACTGCAGAAGTTTTTAGGTGTGCGTGCACCACGTAAAATGTACGAAATCATTGTAGATAACTTTTGTACATTAAAATTGTGTGTAACGTGATATATTACTTAGGTTGACTATATCGAAAGATATACTACTGATAGGTTGTACGAAGTTCGCTGGGCCAATTAGTTTGACTGGCAATTAGTGTACGATACTTAAACACGTGATATAACAAACAATTTTTATTATGGGAGCAAAGCCGAAATCGCGAAAAAAATATCAGCTGTACATTAGGTAAACATAAATGTACTGAACAGCTGATTTTTTTTCGCGATTTCAGGTTTGTTCCCATAGTAAAAGTTGTTGGTTACCATGAGCACAGTCACGTGTTTAAGTATCGTACACTAATTACCAGTCACCCTATATATAAATAATGCTTCAAAGTGTTTCTGGCTAGGATTATTTGATTCCATTGTTCATTCTAAAACCATCAGTTTATTAGGTAACTGATAAAAGAAAGGGAAAGTTTTGTTATTGACAGGCTATCCTTATTCAATAGTTTATAAGACTTGTATCTGATGTCTAACTTGAGAAAGGTCGTGATAGAAATGGGTCAATGAATGAAGGTCAATAATTAATTAGTTTTTTGTCTTTCAAAGAGGCAGAGGACGGCTTATTTATAAATGATTGTAGTGTAAATTTATAGGTAATTTTATATACTCGTATATAGAGTGACTGGTAATTAGTGACCGATAATTATACACGTAATTGTTCTCATGATTACAGACAGCTTTCCCAAAGAAAATTTTTTTTTTACTCACTCGAAACTTGTATGTAGGTACCTACACTGATTACATACACCGAGGGGTTTGCAAGCGGCGCGGGTGCACTATCACTATTGTTGGTAAGGTAGGTACATGAGACAACGGCGTTACGCGGCTAACAGCCGAGCGCTAGCATGCGCGCGCGCTTATTTCAAATAGCTGTTTTGTTATTGTGTTAAAACTAATAAGTTAAAAAAAAAGTTTCTTTGGGAAAGTTGTTTGTAATCATGAGTTCAATCAAGTGTATAAGTTTCGGTCACTAATTACCAGTCACCCTAAATACTCTTACTTGAGAGAAAAGAAAATAATTTACCTATTTGTGTTGTTGTCCCGTACAACAACAATGTGACGATGATATTTTTTATAGAATGTCGAATTTGATGGGATATATTGTATTTGAAATTATCACATTACACGCAAGTTTATAATCTCGCGAGATTTGTCAGTATTGACAAATTCAATGAAATTTTAAAAGAAACATAGAAATGTGGAGATTACTTTGACTTGACCTAAGATCCTATGTCAGCTAGCTGGGTCAGAGGGCGTCCACAGTAGTCACTCAACACGACCGGTCCTGAGCTTCACGCTTCACCTCGCTCCATGTCCATCCGATGGCCGTTTGCCGAAGACGACCACGCTTTCTTTTGCTCAGAACCAAGTGTTTAGATGCCAACGAATTTTTACCGTGCTTTAAATTCATATTCAAATTCTTTCATGAGGTTAGCTTTGCTTTAAAATAAAAACCAGCCAAGAGCGTGTCGGGCCACGCTCAGTGTAGGGTTCCGTAGTTTCCCGTCCGTCACAATAAGTGTACCCACTTATGGGTTTAAAAAAATGCTTGCATATACGATTATACTACAAACTTAGTCCAGAAATTATTTTGTAGAACCTTTTTGTCTTTTTGTACAAAAACTGTTCTTTCCATCAAGTTCAAAATGATTTTCCTAAAAAGTCCTTATAAAGTTCTACTTTTCAGATTTTTTTCATATTTTCTAAACTTATGGTTCAAAAGTTAGAGGGGGGGGGGGACACATTGTTTTTTACTTTTGGAGCGATTATTTCCGAAATTATTGACATTATCAAAAAATGATTGTAGTAAACCCCTATTCATTTTTAAATACCTATCCAACGATATATCACACGTTAGGGTTGAAATTAAAAAAAAAAATCACTTCCCACTTTACATATAGGGGGGCTACCCTAATAAAACATTTTTTCCAATTTTTATTTTACCACTTTGTCGGCGTGATTGATATACATATTGGTACCAAATTTCAGCTTTCTAGTGCTAACGGTCACAGAGATTAAGCGAGGACGGACAGACAGACAGACAGACGGACAGACAAACATGGCGAAACTATAAGGGTTCCTAGTTGACTATGGAACCCTAAAAACGATGTTGAGCTCATCCTTCTATGCAGTACAAATACCACTTTCTCCATAGGTAGGCCATTTTAGATTGCAGTTGTTAATATGGCTCTATTCATAATGTTACAATATATGGCACTAGCATGAGGTAGGTAGTGTAGGACAGTATCTTGTCACAGTCATGCTTGGCGAGACTTCTCCCATTCTCATTTAACGCCAGCTAATTCCTTTATGCTTTCTACAACTCACAAACAGACAACAGTTTGATTTCTAAATCCCATTCGTTTGATGTCTTTAAGCTTTTTCTTCCCTTTTGTACTATTTATCCTAAAATCATAAAGCGAAAAGTAACTAAAACCTAATGTAATATTTTATATGTCTAGCTCTGAATAGTTTTATATTTATGATGATCGAAGAAAACATTTTCTTTAAAGGAATTTATAATGAATTTATTACGCTGTAATTATTCAAGACTTTATTTCCCAAGAGCGAACGGGTAATAAAGCTATAATTATTGCACATTGACCCATTAGGGGTAATTACGTCTTCGCTCGCATGAACGCATCTTCGCTCGAACGTAATGTATGACATATACGAAGAAATTTCTAGTAACCACTGTCCTATTATTTATTTCTTCAGAGTAATCTCCTTTCTCCGTATTATGAACATTAAATTGTGGTTATGTAAGTTTAGAACCAAAAATAACGTGAGAGATAATTTGCGAACGTTGTTTTATACCAACGTCATCATAATAACACAAAAGTGTAATGATGATGACTGAGTAGTCCAAGCAATTTTCTGTTTTACATATGTTTTTTTCCCAAGTCAAAAAAGTTTGGTCACGACATAGTTTTTAATGGTGAAGAGGCAAAAACTGGAGAAAAAGATTCTTCCATTATTCAGTCAATAATCATTAGAAAATACAATAAAACTATTCTCGATAAACTTAATAAAACAAACGGAAAGTCATCCGGATATTGCTCTTAATTTGTTCTAAATTGCCTCCTATATTGCAGCAACAATAACAACAATATCTCTGAGAGAGAAAATATAAGACGGACAATATTTCATATCGCGCCACGTGCGAGTTACTAAGGTAAAGACCGGCCGGTAAAAGTGCAGTGTACAATTAGAGCGAAGTTGATCAGCATCTAGATACGGATAATAAGTGGGCTCGCTATTATGGAGAGAGCCAGCACGACACAAAGGAAATGGACTAAGAGAGTCATACGTTTTAGTTCATCCTCTGCTTAGTTTTGAAAATCTCGATCCCGATTTTTTATCGCTCTGTTATCGATTCCTGACATTGAATATACTGTTTTTGTAGCGACTCTATCTCTGCCATTGCATAAGTGAATGTTTTCAAATCGTCGACTTTTTTTGCTCTCAGCCTCGGTATTCCTATTGTTGCGTCATGAGCTTATTAAGTTCTTTATTGTTGCTTTGTTGTTGTGGTTTCTGGTAGAAAGTCTGGAAAAGTTGATAAATGGCATTTAATTATATTCTGATTTGAATCATGCAAAATAAAGCAAACGAAAAGCTGATCATTAATAAATGTCTGAAAATAATGACTGTTAATTGCAGAGCAATTAACAGTAATTACATGACATGACATTATTTTAATAGGTACTTAATTGTATGTTACACATGAACTATTTTACTTTTCAAGTACTAACAAAGAGATTACAAGATTGTACTTAGAAACTTAGGCCTGCATGTCTTTGTAGTTGATTTGCGTAGAGATTGGAATCATAATTTCACCGAGTCGTGTGTGAACCGCGAAACTATCCTATTATCCGTGGAGAAAATATCCCATAAAATGAAAAACGGTTTCACCCGCGCTCGGGTCACGGCCCTGAGAGTCGCGATACTCAATTAAGATAGTCGCCGGCAAACGACAATCGCCACATAATTATCTCGCTCATTCGTCGTGACCGAACTGAATCAGCATTGCATTAGCGAGCGCAGGGAGGGTTGCTGTGCATCCACAATCAAAACTATATCAGTGGGCTGCGGCGGTCGCCGGCGCTCAGTACTAGCGCGCCTCGACCGCGCGCCGACACGCGATACGACGAAAGTGAAAATAAACATAATGAAAATAACAGTGCAACTATTTGTTTTTTGCGTTCTTGCCCTAGCGCTTGCAAACTCTGATGACTCGGCTCAAATAGAAAAATATGAAAAAAATATTAAATCGTACCAACTTGATGTGCCTGGAAAGGATCCGATTACGATTATAGAAAATGCACGCGATGTCACGAATCCAGAGGATAAATGGAGAGATATGACTTATGAAAATAAGGATAAGGATGACGCGGAAATTAAGAATCTTATGACCCATATCGTGCATGACTTTGATGGAAACCGCCCAAGATGTTACGGCCCCTCTTGTCAAAATGGTTTTAATGGGGAGGAAGAGGAAGCGTTAGATGATTACATACTAACTGCAGATAAACTTAAGGACTATGGTGACCTTCCTCAAGATCGTTTACAAGCTATTTCTGCTTTGGCTGCAAAGCTCAAAAAGGATAAGATAAAAGCTGATCGATTCACTTTAATGAACAGTGAAGCTAACGAAGAAGATGGGAATGGCAAGGTTCACACGACTTGGAATCGTCTGAAAGTAAAACATCATAAACATCCATATGATGATAAAGACGGTTGGGTAACATTAGAGCCGGTTGCATGGTCGACGAGCAAGATTTCAAAATGGAAACCCAATGTTAAAAAACAAAAACCGAATTACTGGAATGAAGATGAAAATCGATTTCCCACTAATGACCGATTTCCAAATGACGATAGATTTCCTAGTGATGACAGATTTCCTAGTGATGATAGATATCCTAGTGACGATAGATTTCATAATGATGATAGGTTTCATAACGATGATAGGTTCCATAATGACGATAGGTTTCATAATGATGATAGATTTTCTTCATCTCAAGATTCTGGGAGTAATTACAATTATAAGCCACAGAAAAGGCCATTATCTAGTCGACCTGGTTATATCAATAATAAAATTCATTTAGCTTCGGAATATGAATCTGAAGTACCATCAAAGCCATCATGGGCTAAACCGCAACAAGCCAACTATCCAACATCATGGGCCCCAGATGACGGAAGACGTCCTCACAAGCCAAACTGTGACAATCAAGAAAATCATTCTGATGACGATACAATGTACTACGGCATGTCTGATTCTGTAGTGACGGATCATCGACCCCCTAATTTCCCTTACGAGTATGAAGCTCTTCATCAATCTTCAAGTTCATCACAGAAACGTCCATATAGACGACCTACTCAGGTAGTGTATACTGGTGCTCCGGAGTATGAAAATGATCGTGTTTCAAGACCACCACACGGTGATGGTCAGTGGGTTTTGTTATCAACTACGAAAGGATACCGGAACAAGAAGCGTCAACGTTCTTTGAATCCTGCGGCTACTGCTGATGATCGTGCAGATGTATCGACAATGACGTCACATCAAGCTGTTGCGTTAACTGTGCTACCTGTGGATAAAGCTCACACAAACATGACGACATCACACGGGGGTATGCTGGAAGTTGAAAAGAGTTTCCAAACTGTTGAAGAAGCTAAAAGAGATATGGATAAGAAGAACGATTTGGATGTTGCAATGACTCAGTTTAGGCCTGTGCTAAATAAGAATAGGCTTCTTAAGAGAAAAATAGTTACAAATGTGTCACCGGATAGCTCGACGTTACTAGCTGCGGTAGGTGCGGGCATGGTGCCTGCTACGATGGCCATGGTAGTCCCCATGATGCTAGGAAAACGTAGGAGAAGAGAAATAAATTCAACACCAGTAGATTCGCAATTAGACAATTTATTATTATATAAATATCGATAGACTCTAAGTTACGTAACATATTATTTATTGACTATTTATTAAATAATTTATTTTTGAGTGATTGATTGATTTGGAATGTTTGAGCGTTAGTGGGATCGTTATTATTAATCTTGTTTTGTAAAACGTTTCACATACAACATAACTCAGTTAGATTTTGTAAGTTTGTTGTGATTATTAGAGTTGTGTTATTTTTTAATAAATTAAGTGTGTTTTTGACTAATGGATTATTAACATCTTTCTTATTACTTACTCTTACCTATTTTATCTTAAATACTCAAAGATGAAAATAATAATGCCTTCAGATTTGCTTTATATTGTCTTTCGTGTTATTTCGCAGATTAGACGTAGGAATTTCAAAATAAAATATAAATTCTTGAACAATGTTATGAATTTAATATCAACTTTTATTGGACATTGCTAATATCTAACAAATCTGACAGCATCTTGTAAAACATTTTATGGACATAAACACAACCTTTTGCACTGGTCTTAAAATTAACAGTAATTCGGAGTAACTAAGAACTGGTTACCTTGATAACCTCTTATTATGATCTAGATTACATCGACGCAAGATGGCATAGATTGATACAAACATAGTTTCCAGGTCCAGCATCAATCGAGTCGCTTTACTTTCGACTTGCTTACGGTATTTTACAGTTAGAGGATAACTAATGAAGTATTAAAACACTACATTTGGGCATATTGCTATAAAACTTGACCATGAATTGAGCTTATGTACTATCCGTACATTTTGGACTGGATTTATTCCTAGAATAGCTAAAAGATATTTATGAAGATAATATCAAAAGTGTGTTTACATATCTTAATTGTATACCTACGACATTAAAGAGTTTTACAAAAAATATAATAAACGAGCTTCGTTTTTGATTACCCTGAACCTGAAAAGGAGTCATTGTACTCGCTTATTTTTAACCGATTTCGAAAAGGAGGAGGTTCTATGTTCGGCTGAATATATGTTTTTTTTTTTAATAAGTTCACTGATATCTCGGTCAATTGTGGACCGATTTTGAAAATTCTTTTTTAGATTGAAAGGTTATGCTTCCAAGTTGGTTCTATAGAAATATTGTTATGATCTGATCATGAACTTCGAAGATATGGAACAGAATTCCTCATAGGATCACAGCAGAACTGTCGTAAAAAGTAAAAATACGTGTAGTCGACGACTCGCTGAAGAAAAAGGGGAGGGGATGTATCGGACTGATCTGATGATGAAGCCAGAAGGTAAATTAATGTAATCTAACCGTGTTTGGGATTATTAGAATCGTTAGGAGATGCTCTCTAGCTATAAGGTATTTAAATTTGGCTGAGAGGTACTTTTTAGTGGTGGTACCATAACTAAAATGTGTAAAATAAAAAACTTAAAAAAAATACAACCGACTTCAATGTTAAAAAAAACACTGAAAAGTACAAAATAACTTTAATTTCGGAAGTCGGTGTTTTAATTTTTAATTTTATTTATTTATTTATTAAATTATAATTTTTTTAACATTGAAGTCTGTTGTATTTTTTTTTTTGTTTACTATAGAACCAAGTCTCATCTGCTTATCCTTTCACTAACTACAAGCATGTTGAGGTTGGCTGCCACTGCTTTCTTCTTCCAGAAGGGGGTTAAAAGGGTCCAAGGTCGACAGATTCGGAGACGTCGCTCCATCAATTAGGACCTGAGATAGCAGCGTGTACTGTTGCGCGCCTCTTTGACGGAATTAACATCTAACTTTACTATGGGTCTCGTCTCTTAGAAGAGACTACGAGACGAGGCCTGTGGACGATGAGCCAGCACTAGTTCATGGATGCGGAATGAATATCGCACACGTAGCTCCCGACGCGCAGGAGCAGTGGTGGCCGAGTGGTAATGGCTCCGACTTACGAGTTGTAAGTCACAAGTTCAAACCCAGCCAGGCGTATTACTTTGTGTAATTTATTCCATCACCACTGCTCTCAAAACGGTGAAGGAAAACATAGTGAGGAAACCGGCATGTCCTAGAACCAAAAATTCGAAGACATGTGACATTCACCAATCCGCACTGGGCCCGCGTGGTGGATTATGGCCCATTCACTCTCATAAAGAGGAGGCCTGAGTCCCAGCAGTGGGAACATTAAAAACGCTGACGATGAGCTCCCGACGCAGGTGTGCGAGTGTACACCGGGGTGGTTGTAGTCAGCACGAGTCTGACAAATCCTTCCGTCCAACCTTGAGCGGAGGACATTCATGAGGATTCAAATAAACATGGCTTCCACAGCTTTGAGCATAATCAGACGCATCTGGATATGGTTACCTGTATTTTATATAGAGCGTCTGAAGACCAATCCAATAATCTTAAAAAAGCACTACCCTTATACATTTGTGTTCAGATATTATATAGAAAAGATTTGTTTTTTATGTTAATATTCGGTTGGACTTATAATAAAGTCACTTATAATATAATTAGACTCTTTTTCAGCTGTAGGGTAAACCAAAACCAAGGTTGTATTTTAATTTATTGAATCTTTGAGCCATATGACGAAGAATAAAAATCTTGAGATTTGTGCATGGGCTGACGGGCTAAGGTCAGTTCCCACTGAGACGCGACGCGACGTTGAGTAAAGAGCGACCCAAAATATATTTAAAGGTTAATGGGGACGAAAGGTTCTGGAGTGCCAACCACGTACCGGAAGCCGCAGCTTTGGAAGGCTACAAGGTAGAACGATGACCTGGTTAGGGTCGCGGGAATTTAATGGCTGCGAGACGCACACACACCGGTCGTTATGGCGACACTTGGGAGAGGCCCATGTCCAACAGTCATCGACGTTTTTTGACTGAAATGATCATCATTTCACTACACGAAAAGATGCATATTTCAGATTGAGATGCCTCCCAGCGCAACGCTGCGTGTTGCTATTGTGTATAATAGTGTATTCTGAAATCTCAGAATTAAATGGGTTTCTTTTCGTGCAGTAAATAAAGATATATTTTAAATCGCTCTTTGCACAGCATCGCGTCGCTTCGCGTCTCAGGGTGAACTAACCCTAAGAAAATAAGAACCACAGAAATATATGCATTTTTCTTAGAGCTTAGAACTCAACTGAGTACTCAGTTGAGTTTTTTGTGACTCGGACAAAGGGGACTAAAGTGTAACAATAATATAATTTAATATTTATAATAAACTTCTCCCGGCCGACTGTAG
Organism: Mythimna ferrago; assembly: GCA_910589285.2. Lineage (NCBI taxonomy): Eukaryota > Metazoa > Arthropoda > Insecta > Lepidoptera > Noctuidae > Mythimna > Mythimna ferrago. The sequence continues at coordinate 18,039,837 of OU342685.1, forward strand.
ATGTTCCCTGTCCGGATCGCTTCCATCAGATATTTGACGCTGAACAGACAAACTATCAGGAGCACTGGAAAAAAAAGAAACGTATTAATTAACAATGGTTCGTGGTTTTTAATGGTTTAGATACTGATAACATTCGATAATTTATATCTGCTCAGACCTGGCGTTGGAGGTTGCCAAAAACCGACAAAATGCAACATTCTTGACGTAAAAAGTCACAACAGAGTTCGAAATACCACGCTGTTTTCTAAAGTAGGAATAATTAATTGACTAGGGTGAAAAGACTGCCAGGTTGCATGAGAAATGGCGGGTTAAATTAGCAACATGTACTGTTATCATTAGACGAAAGTCTGACAGATGGTGAAAGAAAGAAAGAAAGAAAGAAAATACGTTTATTTGGCACATAGGTACACACAATGAGATAACAATTATTATAGTATAGAAACTTAAACTTAAATATATCTACATGGTATGTCTCACGGCTGCGCCAAATGGGTCCAGTTCAGCATGATGCCAGGCCACTACGTAGCAGTTGCATGACGCTGGTTTTCAACTGAACCTTAGGCCATCTCAGAAAGAAGTGGCAGGACGATTTATTTGCATATCGTCAAGACTGGTACGAAGGCGGAAAAAGGTTTCCTGGATCCTTCCAGGAATTATTTCTTTCCAAGTCTTGTTAGGGTAGGTTTGCCCAGTTATGGAGCAGTATATGTTAACACAAAATAAATGTCTGTTCTATATTTTCGACCATTCAATCGTATACAAATAAACGCTGTCACAGAGCTTTAAAATTCTACAGTGTACATATTATTACATTTCTCCGCTAACTACAGTTCAAAACTCCGAGCAAGTAAAACAGTTGCATCGCAAAACTACATAGAATCTAGTTTAAAATTACCCTTCACACATAACTCTATTGTGATATAAGAAACCAGTTGGAAACTCAGTAATTAGCTTATGCGATGGTATGCGATGCATCCGGTAGGTTCGGGGCAAGGAAGAAATGAAGCCTATCCATAGATATTACGATACAGTACAATTTCTTATTGATTTCTGTTACGAATTTGTTAGGCGTTCTTCAGTTTTTCACCGTTTTGGAAAGAAGCTGTGTTATACCCTAAAAAGCTAGCTAGCCAGCTGGGTTATAAACGTACAATGCTCATTCATTTCACGTTTATTGAAAATTTTTAAATCGGATCGGACAGGAAATTATTTTTTATTTAATTTGCCGATTGCATCTTAAATAAGAACTCCATTTCCACAGACTCCGAAGATGCCCCCTGCATCGACGGAAAGGTATTGTAAAAAAAAAACTGGGCAAGTGCGAGGCGGATACGCGCTCTGAGGGTTCCGCACAAACTTAACTATGTAAATAGTTCTATTCCGGAATGGAAATTGTGACGTAACAACACATTTGCAGCTTTCAGATTTATTCCTAGACCTTGCTTTATGCCAAATTTCAGAATCCTGGGTCAACGGGAAGTACCCTATGAATTTTGATTTACCCGAGAGTGTCTAAATGTACGTTTTTTTGCCACACAAACCGAAGTATCTTTTTTTCTCGTTAACTTGCAACTTTGATTTTTAGAGCTTCAAGAGTCCTGAATTTCTAAAATTATCCCACAGTTTGTGGTGTACAACAATGGCGTTATTGCCATACCTCAACTAGAAAATTTTTGTCTTCTTTTTAATTTAGCTTCTAATTTTATTGTTGTTTTCTTTTTTAAATAATAATAATAATAAATAATAATAATTCTTTATTCAGGTGTAAAGTAAGCGACATTATAATTTACATTAATTACAATCGACATAAATTTAATTCAAACTGTATTATAGATCTGCCTGATCTAGGTTAATGAAAACCTGTGTTTCAGGTCATCCATGTACATCAAACATTTAAAAAAGAATAACAACAATAGAAATGAAAGCTAAATTAAAACGAAGACAATAATTCCAATGACTTAAAAATAATAATATTTGATGTAAGTTTTTTTTTAAAACGTTTTTTATCAATTGTAATTATTGTAAATCATAATTTTACTTAATTTATACATAAATATTTTTTTATTGTTATTCTTATAGAAGGAGCGTAAAGAGAGACTTTATTTATACCCTTCAAAGTCTGAAAAATTTACAGTATCACTGTTAATTATTAAACACGGTCTTACCATCGGACAGGGCGATTAATCCAAGCTGTATCCATCCATTAGACAGGGCTTCCCACACAATTAATATTATCGATAAGAAAAGGTGGAAGAAGCTGTACCCGAAGAACGTTGACACCAGACAGTGGTTCGCCTGAAAAGAGAAACAACAAGCAAATGTATTACGGTACATTACAATAGGCTAGTTGCCGTAAAAAATGTAATTAGTCCGAATCTTTTAGATTATTCAAAAATAATGGACACGTATTTTTTTTATTTGTAAATTTAACCAAAAATGACAAAGATATAGCCCGTTAGACTTACGTGTAACGTCACGCCGTGCTGCATTTTTTCGCACGGGGTGACGTCACACGTAACTTTAATGGGCTATATCTTTGTTATTTTCTGTTTAATCGAAAAAAAAGAAAAATACGTGTCCAATATTTTTTTATAATCTAAAATACGGACTAAATGAAATGTAATTATTTTGACCCTGGAAACTACCCTATTGACATCTACACCTCTATACTAATATTATAAAAAACCGGCCAAGAGCTTGTCGGGCCACGCTCAGTGTAGGGTTCCCGTCCGTCACAATAAGTGTACCACTTATGAGTTTAAAAAAATGCTTGCATATACGATTATACTACAAACTTAGTCCAGAAATTATTTTGTGGAACACTTTTGTCTTTTTTGTACAAAAACTGTTCTTTCCATCAAGTTCAAAATAATTTTCCTAGAAAGTCCTTATAAAGTTCTACTTTTCAGATTTTTTTCATATTTTCTAAACTTATGGTTCAAAAGTTAGAGGGGGGAGGACACCTTGTTTTTTAATTTTGGAGCGATTATTTCCGAAATTATTGACATTATCAAAAAATGATTTTAGTAAACCCCTATTCATTTTTAAATACCTATCCAACAATATATCACACGTTCGGGTTGAAATTAAAAAAAAAATCACTTCTCACTTTACATATAGGGGGGCTACCCTAATAAAACATTTTTTTCCAATTTTTATTTTACCACTTTTTCGGCGTGATTGATATACATATTGGTACCAAATTTCAGCTTTCTAGTGCTAACGGTCACAGAGATTAAGCGAGGACGGACAGACAGACAGACGGACAGACAGACATGGCGAAACTATAAGGGTTCCTAGTTGACTACGGAACCCTAAAAAGGTACATTTTGTTTTATTTTTGTTTTTCTGATTTTTTGTTTGTAGGAGGTAATCTCTGGAAGTACCAGTCCGATTGCTAAAATTTTTTCACTGATAGAAAGCTGCTTTATTCCTGAGTGACATAGGCTATGTTTTAAGTATGCGGGTGAAGCTGCGGGCAAAAGCTAGCAGGTGTATAAAATACAAAACAATGTTTTTAGAAATTGGATAACTCGTCAATATCCGGCCTTATCTAGCTTAAACTGACGAAAAAAAAAATTACGTGTAAAAGTGTTTTTTAAACCTATTTGCAAAAATAAATATCATTTATCATTTAATAAATACAAAAATTGCGCCAAACAATAATAGTAGGTACCCAAAAAGATGTCTGACCGTAACATAATTTCACCGATTTCTCTTTTTTTTTCTTTCTATTCGAATTACAAAAGAATCTATAACACCTAATTGCTACATCGATTATGCTTGTTTCGTAACGGAAATCTCCAATGAAAGTATTAACCAGCTATAATAGCAGAAAAAAAATCTGTGAAAACTAATTCCGTATCTTTTAATTTATTTGAATTGGTGTTATTTAATTTGCTGATGTTTATTGGGGTCTCTCTGATTCCGCAATCTAGTTATGTAAGGTATTGGTGCGTGTCTCGACTGACGTGATTGACGTGAGTGGCTGTATGACGGCTGCTTGTGCCTTTGATAAAAGCGAGTCATGATTCGTGTCTTGAAACAAAAAATAAGTTGAATGGACCTAATAGTTGCAGGTCATAAACTGAAGCTATTACAGTTATTCTGTATTTTATTTTTAATAGGTTCGCGTTTGACCACTATCTCACACGATAGTAAGCGATGATGTGGTCGTTGGTGGTGCTCGCTTGCTTAGACTCAAAGACTCTTGACTTAAAGACTTCTAGATTGTAGCTGCATTGAGAGCTGCATTCGGCCGGAATATCCATGTTGAGGTATGGAATCCAAAAACATGTAGGTACAATCTTGACGATACCTGTCTCACGAATGTGGGTTGATCTTGACGTGTAAATTTTTTAGGGTTCCGAATCCTCAATCGACAAAAACGTAAACTTTATAGGATCACTTTGTTGCAAGACAAACTGTTTACTCAAGAACGCGTGGAGTACGCGTAAATAATAATAAAGCTTGTGATTTGCATGGCTCAAGGTGTAATATGGTTGGACTGTGTTATATTTTAAACCACCTATAATTATTATGTTAATTATTTGTTTTAATATATCTTAAGACCCTAGGGCCCTGGATCTTTGAAAGGCATACGATGATATCCCCGTACGTGCTATGAAGTTCACCAAAGGAAGTCACCCCCAGTTGGAGGGAAACTATTTATTCATTTTATAATTATTTTTTAAAAATAATTATGATTAGTGGGCAACGTGACAGAGCAGTGAAAACATCAAACTTCTAAGTCAACGCAACCTAAAAGTAAGGCTTTTTATGTGTGTGTGTTTTTTTTATTTAACCTTCACGTTGATCTAGAATAATGAAAAGCAAGAAGCAATGCCATGTAGCATAATTATAGAAAAATCGAAAACCTTTTGTAACATTTTTTATTTATATCTTCCTGCAATTATAAGCGGAACCCTCTGGGTGAAGCTAAATAGTGAGTAGGTACAACTGCATTCCTCTTTCTTGCTTGCACTCCTGACATTGTAACACGTCATGATAATAACCCTGAGAGGGTTGTATTAATGATTTTAATGATTAAAATTTCGGAAATAAATACCTACGTCAATCACATTTTGCAAAATATACAGCTTGACCCTAATCTAAAAAAAAACTTAAGGCAAAACTTTTTAATTCTTATATTGAATGTTGTGACTTATAATTATTTATTTACACATTGACATTACTCTTTAGTGTGACATATATAATTTTTGTATTTATTTATTTAATCGTTCAATTATTCTGACACATCTAGCGAATAATTCGAGTTTACTATTCGCAGGATTAATATTGTATTTTTTTTTTCACTTTGCATGCAACATAGCGGCCTATAAAGTTTAATTTAAGATATTTGTTCACAACCTATGCTAAACAAATAATAAATAATTACTGGTTAATGTTGACAAAAATTTCGCGGGCTACCAAATAAACCCATCTTTTTTCTCAAGTCAAGAGTGAATAGATTGCTTTTAGGCAAGCGTGTTCCATCGTCGGCCACATCATCGCTTACTATCAGGTGAGATTGTGGTCAAACACGAGCCTATCCATTATAAAAAAAAAACATCTTTTTTAATTCGATTAAAAAACAATGTAACTTACCTTACAAGCACCGCAAGTGAATAAAATAGCAAATAGGAACAGGAGCATTGCTATACTAATATACGTTAAGTAATAGGTCAGCACGATGATCCTCCCCAACGAATCCTTCGTGGACCCGAATATGCTCTCCAAGTTTTCGAAGTTCCTGAACTTCTCATCATTGTCGTAATAGTTGTTGGTCACGTTTAAACCCAGCTGGTACAGGTGGAAGGCTACGGTGGCTATTGCTATCACCTGGAATAAAAAGAACGGCTGTTTAGTAATGTGACTGTTATTGATGGGAAATCATAATAACTTCTCCCGCTCTTGGACGGAGCGCGAGGGCATGTCAGACTTTTGGTGAATAATAATATTCACTAAAAATAATAATAATATTCCACAACTATCACACAACGCCGTCTAGTCCCATGCTAAGCAGTGCTTTTGTTATGAGTACTAGACAACTGATAAACATACATATATATTTCTAAATACATACATATTATAGATACATTACACCCAGACACAGAACAAATGATCGTGCTCATCACATAAACATTTGTCCTGGGTGGGAATCGAACCCATGACCTTCGGCATAGCAGTCAGGGCCACTAACCACTAGACTAACAGGCCAGTCAGTGAATGCATGTTCCTTCTTTGGCTTGCTTTCCAGGACCACGGTTTTCCCTTTCGGAAGTCAACCCATGGCCCCAGTAGGCTTGAGCTGTAAGAACCGTAGGGGCCCAGACCCTGTTGGGATTCGGACCTGTATGGTGAAAAGCAGGAGGTACTGGTAAGGAATTTATTAGTATAAGTAACTAATGATGCGCCCACGCTTTGCGTTGATCGCAATATAGATCTACTGATGAGTTTCTTCTTGTTTTTTATTTGTTTCCTGTATTTTAAGTAGACTTAAAGAAAAGTACATTTTTTAAACCAATGTTTTAAGTTTAGGCACGTACTTTCCGTTATTTATTAATTAAAAAAAGATTTTGACGTACTTGACTTCATGTTTTTGCTATTAAAATTTGCTAGTTAATAACTAATCCATTTAATTGAACAGTCAAGTAGATTACTACAAGCGCTTTCGTTGTTTTAACGCCTGACAGAATAATTAAGGCAAAGCCGCAAAGCGTCAACTTGAACACAAAACTATAGTGCTATGACGTGACGCCAGGCGCTTTTATAATTACACACGTTTATGTGAGGCGATGAACTAAAAAATTGAACTAAAAAATCTATTATGCCGTATTCATACTACCTACTAGGTTTATTAAAAAAACACATCTTTCATCCTTACATATAAAACGAAATCTCTTACTGCGTCTGTCTGTTCGCGAAAAAATCGAAACTTACTCAATGGAGTTTCATGTGGTCTAACCACTAGATAAAGTAATTCATGAGGTACATTTAGGTGTATTAATAAATGCATAGGTAAAGAAAACAGACTGACAAAAATGTTAAAAATTACATTTTTGATGAAAGTTTAAAATTAGTAAAAAATACAAATAAATTGAACTGCAAACAGAACTTCAAAGCTTCAAACAGTTCTTTCAGTCTTTACTTATTACGATGAAATTGAATTTATAAAAAAGACTTTCAAAGAACTATTTTCAAGACCTTTCAGTAGGTATTATGGTTTCATGGCTCACAATATGAAACACTTTCATAAAAATGTAAATATGGATAAGTAATACTTACAATTACAATGAATCCGAATATAATATTCCCCACCCTCAGGGGGAAACAGAATAAAAACTTTCTCGTCATCTTCTCATCGGTATTTCTGAAAGAGAAAAAAGATAAATATGAAAATATATACTTGAGATACCTACAGGTTTCACACGTGTATAATGTTTACCCTTAGGGCACACATTTGTTACACACGCAAATAATATAATCAATAAAGATTTAATACGAATTTTTTAATTTTTTTTTCTTTACATTTAATCTGTAAACATTTTTAGTTGTGCACTCATCACGTAAAATGTACGAAATCGATGTTGATAACGTTTATACATTAAAAAATTTTGTAACTTGATATATTACTTAGGCTTTGTTTCATCGCAAGCGGTTGCTTATATCGAAAGATATACTACATTAATTGACTGTTAGGCGGTACAAAGTTCACCAGGTCATTTAGTTCTAAAATAAATCTTGATTATTAGGATAAAAAAATCCTATTTTAAAAATAGCTGTAAATCTGTAATTGATTCAGTAGTATTCTGAACATACTATTTTCAGAATGTTTGTTTATTGTGTTTCATCTTGTATAAATAGGTTAAGGTAAACATAACCCACATGAGCGCAATATTACCTACATGGTGACTTTTATCGATATTAATATGTGATTTATGCTCCACAAACATTCATAAAACGTAGATTTATCAGAGACTTATAAAAACATTCTTGCTATAACTAAAACTTTTTTATACAAGTACACATGGAAAACGCTACTTATAAGTAGTTGGTAGTTTTGAAAATTTTAATTACATTACATTAGTTCTGCTGATTACATAAGTAGCACAGTAAATAAACGTAGTCGCTCAGAATGGGTCTAATCATATTGCTCAAACTGCCACCAGTAAGGGTATAAGATAGGGCTGTGTGAACCAGAAATGAGCCAATGGAACCAAGAACCGACCAAACACAAGATAATTAAATTCCTAAGGTGAAAATGGAGTGACAAAGTTTGTATGGAAAATACATCAAAGAAAGATAGAAAAATAAAAATTATTTGGCAGACAATGTAGAAACAACAACTGTAACATTAGTTTATCTTTAAGTAAAATTTTTGTAAAAGAACTGTGGATTTTGTGAATAAATAAATAAATAAATAAACAACATGTACATATACCCTATTCACGTTAAGATTAGACATTTAAAGAAACCGTTTTACTGTTAGTTCAACCGATTTTAACTTCGATTTATAGGCATAAAGATGCTATCTTTATGCCTATAAATGGAAGTTAAACGCAAAAAAAAATAATTAAACCGACTTCAATACACTTCTACACTGAAAAGTACACAATAACTTTAATTTCGGAAGTCGGATAAGTCGGTGTTTCGATAATAGATAGTTTTGTCTCTTTGTTATTTAACACCGATTTCCAAAATTAAAGTTATTTTGTACTTTTCAGTGTTTTTTTATATTGAAGTCGGTTTAATTTTTTTTTTTTGTATAAAGTTTTTTATTTTTCACTTTTTAGTTATGGTACCACCACTAAAAAGAACCCTTCAGTCAGACTTAAATACCTCATAGCCAGAGTGCGTCTCATAACAATTCTAATAATCCTAAACACGGTTAGATTACATTAATTTACCTTATGGTTGAAAATTTGTTTATTTAGATTTTAGTGTGTGTGAGTGTAAGGATCATTTATCATCATTTACCTGCTCAAAATTTATAACTTGTAAAAAAGAATTTAAGTCTACCATACCATGGCCTTCCTTGTCCAAAGTGCTCGTCAGATCTCTGTGAGGGTTTGTTCGAAAAAGTTACTGTGGCCCTTGACGCAAATGCGCAGGAATTGCATGATTCCGCCATCTCATTTCTACCATCGGATAAACCGACGTACGGCGAGTATCCACCCTTACGTTGTTGTAACCTCCTCTACGGTCCGGACTAAGCGTTTCGCCTCCTCATCGTACATTGAAGGACTGGAACAATTTGCCTGCTGCGGTCTTCTCGTCCGATTATAATTTTGGTGTCTCCGGCTAATGGTAAACAGTGATGCATCAAAGATTGCATCACTGCTTACCATCAGCTGGGATTGCAGTCAATTACTAGTTTATAACAGATAAAAAAAAAATTACAACTGAAGGAACACAGGTTTTATTCAGTAGAAATCTGACACGCCCTTTCGCTCCACCCGGAGTAGGAGAAGTTTTGATGATTTACCAAATAAAAAAAATGTCAATGTATTATTTTGGTTGAAAAGTTGGTGATAACAATTAAATCTGCATTTCTGATGTTATTAATGTTGCTGAATTAGTTTGGTTTATAATCATTTTGAATAATAATTATTTAGTTAGTTCTCCTGTTTTGTTGACCAAATAAACAATAGACAATCAATTCACTACGATTTGACAGCAGAGGCTGACAGTCACAGGGGAAATTATAGGGCCGCGTCTAGAGACGACAGTGGGTAACTACTTGTGGCGTGTCTACGCTTCACGACCAGCGGAAACGCTCCGCTTATGAACTTTGGGCCACACAGACAGATCATACGATCTTTTGTTCGTGCTGACGTCAGGTCATTAGCGAGCCACCTACCTGTGCCGCACTCAAGCGCCGCACCCGGACAGTCGCTCTGAGCTAGCCTCGAAGTCGGTCGCGTCGCGCTTACCTTGCTTAATAACTTACCCTTATCTATACTTTTGTAATTTTGTTCTTTTAAATATATTGTTCCGTCGCTTAATAATAATCATTCATTTCGTCTTCCTTACTTCATTCTACATTCTTCATCTTTCACACTCACCCATTCTTCTGCTTGTTCCGCTAAATTGCTTCGTATCTACACAGCTATACGGGTTAGATTCCCGTGTAGCGTAGGAGTAGGCAAGTACCTACGTCCCTACATTGGTGACCCCCGACTACCGCGTTACTCAAGACACCAGGAGTCCAGAAGTCCAGAAGCCCAGAAGCCCGGAAGCCCAGAAGTCTAGGTGTCCAGCAGACCAGGAGTCCAGGACAGCAGTGGAACCAGGTGACACCCGCGCTCTTAGAAGTCCCGAGGGCAGTAGCAGGAAGCCAACAGTGTCGGTGAATCAAGAGGAGCGTGATTCTGGTGGAGAAGTGTATTTTCACATCCGAAACATTCTGAGGGTAAACGAATATTTCGACTTTGGTACAAGTCATAAGCGGTGAGCGATTTGATTTTTTTTATTTTTGCTACGTGCCAAACATGTCTGACTCGGAAAATTATGCAGATGCTAAAGAGGCTACGGGCACTGTCTCCGGAGAAGTGTCGAGGGTTGGTCTACCATTGCGTTGTCCACCATTTTGCCCGGAAGAGCCAGCGTTATGGTTTGCACAGCTTGAAGGCCAATTTATTTTGTCTCGAATCACTAGTGACACAACTAAATTTTATTTTGCGACCTCACAACTAGAATCCAAATATGCCATAGAGGTCAAAGATATTATAACCTACCCTCCAGAGACTAACAAGTTCGAAAAGCTGAAAAACGAACTAATAAATCGATTGTCAGCGTCTCAAGAAAAGCGTATTAAGCAGCTACTAGTCCATGAGGAGTTAGGCGATCGGAAGCCATCTCAATTCTTGCGACATCTCCAAGGTTTAGCTGGACCATCAGGTGCCGCAGATTTTGTCAAAAGTATATGGACTAGCCGACTGCCCCAAAATATACAGACAGTCATCGCCTCACAAATTTCTGACTTACAGGTCGAGCGGCTAGCGGAGATAGCGGATAGGGTGCACGAAATCGCCCCGATGACACCACAGGTTGCGAGCACTTCCACATCCTCAAGCGCTGCTTCCACGGACCTGGCAGCGCAGGTGAGTGAGCTTACGAGACAGGTAGCTTCGCTCACTGCGCAGCTCAATAGCAGAGGGAGAAACCGCTCACGCTCACGCCCACGCAGCAACCATCGAAGGTATGACCGCTCTAGCCATAGACCACAGCCACCACAGAATCACCCGCACTGTTTTTACCACTACAACTATGGAGATAGGGCGCGAAAATGCAAGCAGCCCTGTACGTTCGAATCGGAAAACAAGAAGGGCGGTCGCAAGTAGCGGCCAACGACTGCCCCACCACTTCTTCAGGCCGTTTGTTTATTACCGATCGGACGTCAAAAGTGCAGTTTCTAGTAGACACAGGCTCAGACTTATGCGTTTTCCCCCGATCTGCGGTCAAGACGCCCTGCATACAATCCAAGTATGATCTGATAGCTGCCAACAATACGGTAATCCACACATACGGTCCCCTACAGCTCAAATTGGATTTAGGACTCAGGAGGAGCTACAGCTGGAGCTTTACAATTGCAGATGTGTCGAAAGCAATTATCGGTGTGGACTTCCTCAGCTTTTATAATCTGTTGGTAGATTGCAGGAATCAACGCCTGATCGACAACCTCACGTCCCTTTCTGTCTCTGCTGCACACTGCAATTCTGTTGACATCGCATCAGTAAAGGCGGTAGTAGGAGACACGGACTACCATCAGATTCTGCGCGAATATCCGGAAATTACGCGACCTCCAGGCAGACAGCTACCGGGAAAGCACAATACACTGCACTACATTAGGACGACGCCAGGCCCGCCGGTAGCATGTAAGCCCAGACGCCTTGACCCTTCTCGATTGCAGGCAGCTAAGAAAGAGTTCGAGCAAATGCTTGCAAGCGGCGTAGCACGGCGCTCGGAGAGTGCTTGGTCTGCGCCACTGCACCTGGTGAAGAAGAAGGATGACGGATGGAGACCATGCGGCGACTACAGGGCACTCAACTCACGAACTATACCCGACAGGTACCCAGTTCGTCATATTCAAGACTTCTCTCACCAACTAGCAGGCTGTACTGTCTTCTCAACTATAGACCTAGTAAAGGCATATAACCAGCTAGCTGTAAACCCAGAGGATATACAGAAGACCGCGATAACCACACCTTTTGGTTTATACGAGTTTCCTTTCATGACCTTTGGTTTGAGGAACGCAGCTCAAACCTTCCAAAGGTTCATCGACGAAGTCCTACTTGGCCTAGATTTCTGCTACGGATTTATTGATGACATTCTCATTTATTCTGCATCACCAGAACAGCATAAGGTCCACCTACGACTGCTATTTGACCGTCTGAAGCAATACGGTATCGTCGTCAACGCAGCTAAGTGCAAGATCGGGCAACCCGAGGTCGTCTTCTTAGGCTATAGCGTGTCAGCTGAAGGTACGAAACCATTACAATCCAAGGTTCAGGCGATCCAGGAATTCCCGAAGCCGAAGACAGTCAAGGAGCTACGACGATTCTTGGGAATGATAAATTTCTATCGTCGATTTGTCCCAAACGCAGCCCATCTTCAAGCACCACTTCACGCCGTCCTTGCTGGTCCCAAGGTAAAAGGATCCCATCCGGTACATATGACGACAGATCTGCTGAAGGCTTTCGATGACTGCAAGTCCTCGCTGTCTAAGGCAACACTCCTTGCTCACCCAGATATATCGGCGGAGCTAGCAATTATGACTGATGCATCAAATACCGCGATAGGCGCAGTCCTTCAACAACGCAAAGGTGAGATCTGGCAACCTCTAGCTTTTTACTCTCATAAACTTAGTGATGCTCAGAAGAAGTACAGCCCGTATGACCGAGAACTACTGGCAGTATACGAGGCTATCAAATACTTCCGGCACATGGTTGAGGCCAGAACGTTTACGGTGTACACGGATCACAAGCCACTCGTATTCGCCTTCAAACTGAATAGAGAGAGCCTATCTCCAAGACAGTTTCGATATCTAGACTACATCGGGCAGTTCACAACGGATATAAGGCACTTACCAGGTAGCGACAACGTTGTTGCTGATGCACTATCGCGCGTGGAGGAGGTATCTGCTGCCATAGACTACGAGAACCTTGCAAAACTTCAGGACGAGGATCCAGAACTGCAAGGCCTGCTGCTCCATGGTACCGCTCTGAAACTAAAGAAGATCACAGGCAGCACAAACTTACCCGTGTACTGCGACACCTCCACGCAACAGCCTCGCCCCTACATAACGCCGACACTACGGAAGGAGGCATTCAACTCTCTGCATAACTTACATCATCCTGGGATATCTGCTACAGTGCGACTGGTGACACAACACTTTGTGTGGCCAGGGATACGTAAGGACTGTAGAGAGTGGGCAAGGCAATGTCTACATTGCCAGGCGTGCAAAGTAACTCGCCACACCAAATCTCCTCTTTCCACTTACCTTACCCCTTCCTCCCGTTTCTCTCATATTCACCTCGACATCATAGGGCCCTTAAACCCTTCGTCTGATTACAGATACTGCCTCACCGTCATTGACAGGTTTACGCGATGGCCTGAGGCGTACCCCTTGAAAGACATCACGGCGGAGACCTGCGCAGCTGCTCTGGTGTCTGGCTGGATAGCCAGGTTCGGCTGTCCTGCACGGGTGACTACTGACCGTGGTCGCCAGTTCGAGAGTCACCTCTTCAAAGCGCTCACAGCCTTGGTAGGCGCACACCGCTTCCGCACCACTGCCTACCACCCTGCAGCCAACGGCTTAGTGGAACGGCTGCATCGGCAGCTGAAGGCCGCCATCATGTGCCACACGTCTTCGCAGTGGACTGAAGCGCTTCCACTGGTACTCCTTGGCATGCGTAACTCTTGGAAGGAAGACATCCAAGCTACGCCAGCCGAGCTCGTCTACGGGGAGCAACTTCATCTTCCAGGCCAGTTCCTATCTTCAAAGGAAGACTATACAGCGGCTGATGTCACCCAGTACGCAACCCGGTTGCGTCAACACATGGCAAGGCTGACTCCAAGACCTACTTCGTGGCATTCTACATCGCCATTCTACGTGCCGCGCGACCTGCACTCATCCTCGCACGTCTTCCTACACAGAGACTACGTTCGCAGCTCACTGGAACCACCATATGCAGGCCCCTACAAGGTTCTACAGAGGCACGCAAAATACTTTACGATCGAGATGCAAGGGAAGCCCAATAATGTTTCCATCGATCGACTCAAGCCGGCCTACATGATGCGTGAGGACAACAAAGTTCCGAATGAAGCGCCAACAAATACATCGTCATCAACCACTACCGCCACCACTACTACAAGCGAGGAGAGAAAGACAAAAAGCGGGCGGCGAGTAAGATTCCCCGATTTCTATCGACCGTGAGCAACGGTCTGGCCGGGGGGAACTTGTGGCGTGTCTACGCCTCACGACCAGCGGAAACGCTCCGCTTATGAACTTTGGGCCACACAGACAGATCATACGATCTTTTGTTCGTGCTGACGTCAGGTCATTAGCGAGCCACCTACCTGTGCCGCACTCAAGCGCCGCACCGGACAGTCGCTCTGAGCTAGCCTCGAAGTCGGTCGCGTCGCGCTTACCTTGCTTAATAACTTACCCTTATCTATACTTTTGTAATTTTGTTCTTTTAAATATATTGTTCCGTCGCTTAATAATAATCATTCATTTCGTCTTCCTTACTTCAATCTACATTCTTCATCTTTCACACTCACCCATTCTTCTGCTTGTTCCGCTAAATTGCTTCGTATCTACACAGCTATACGGGTTAGATTCCCGTGTAGCGTAGGAGTAGGCAAGTACCTACGTCCCTACATACTGATAAAATATTCGACGCCAAAAGTGCGTTGAGTGCTAAACTTTTGTTAAGGGACGCCTTCCGAGCCGTTAGTTTGTAAGTTAGGTACATGTATTATTAGCACCGGAGTTATTGCGGAATCCGTCAGTTTACAATAAATCTTGTAATTTTGTGAATTGTTTTTTCTCGGTATGGCACTGATAGACTACAAACCATCATTTTTTTTTTGGGTTTAAAGATTCCAAACTAACTGGCACAGTGAACTTCGTAACGCCTAACATTAAATTAATGTAGTATATCTTTCTATATAGCTAACCGACTAGGATGAAACAAATCCTAACTGTTATAACAAGTTGCACACAATTTTAATGTATAAAAGTTAACTACCTACTTCGATTTCGTACATTTTACGTGATGTAACTAAAAACTTTTACAGATTTAGGTATAATTATATGTATACACCGTTAAATTTTAATCGTTTTAATCCCGTGGAGGGTAGATCCGGTACATGAAATACTATCGATTTGTACAGATAAAACTAAAAAATAAATTACCTTTTTTTCAAAACTCGTATGTACGAAATTAATTTCTTTAAGAAATGTCAAATGAGCGAGTAAAGTGACCTGTAGGTAGTTTGCACGCAACGCCGACTACTATCTATAGGTCATTGACATCGCTCAGCTGACGTTTTCTTGAAGAAATTAATTTCGTACATGCGTAAATTAATACGAGTTTTGAAAAAAAAAGGAAATTATTTTTTTAATTTTATCTTTACAAATCGATAGTGTTTCATGTACCGGATCGACCCTCCACGGGATTAAAACGATTATTTAGCGGTGTATATAAACCAGCTTTTGCCCTCGCGGCTTCGCTCCCGCTCTTCCCTACTCCACCTTACTATACCCTACTCTACCCTACAAATAGACAGTGTTTCATGTACCAGATCGACCCACCACGGGATTAAAATGATTAAAATTTAGCGGTGTAGATATCTTACGGAGCTTAGGTGCTAAAATCTGGTGAAGTGTATGCGCCGTTTGTGTCGACAGTGGCACAATGCGATGTTTTGAAGGCACAGCTTTCTTTTTGAATTAAATCACCACGGATACGATATCAGCTGTCTTGAACTAACCTAGGTCCATAGTTCGTAATCCACTGCTCCCTCACCCCGCCACTCACAGACGAAACCAAAACAAAACTATCTATGCACAACACACAACCGAAACGTTCGCTATCAAAACACGATGTGCTATTTCAGGTACTTAAGTAGCACACCTAATCGTCTCCCTACACACAAAATAGATAGATACAGAAGACAATCTCATGTATGAACTTCACTTTTTATACCTACACTCGATGGACGCACACTAATGAGCGTTTGAGCCGGAACCGTTCGACGAGCGGGCCGAGGCGCTCCGAGATATCGTGTCCGTGAGCGGTGTCTATGTGTGCGTTGCTCGAGCGCGCTATGTATGTAGATTGACTTCTGTACCTATCTAATTTGTGCCCTACACGACCAAACTAATTAGGTCTTTAACGACTTCAGTTCTGAGCACATTGACGGTTTAGTTGATAATGGTCGTTGAGGAAGCGACGTCACGGTTCGCTGAACGTTGTAAAGGTTGCAGGGAGAGGGTCCGGGCACCCGGGTGAACGGGCCAAGGTCGGGAGTCTATAAAAAGATAGCTAAGTAAAAGATAAAAGGTAGCTAAGTAGCTAGATAAAAGGTGGCCTTCCTCTACTTTGTATGCGATAAGAATATCTGTGGGTAACTCGGACACCTGGCTTTGTGTAGCTCGTGCGCTCAATGGTTATGGATACATCCGTCTGCTATTTGGGTCAATGGACATTGCGAACGATGAAAAATATAGCCATGACCATATTTGAATTCTAATACATAGTAACTTAGGGTAAAATTTACAAGTCCGTCATAAGACCGGCCTCAAGTCTGTTAATACAATAGTGTCAGAATGGTCTATCATTGAAGTCATAATTGTCGATTTTGACAAGTTTGGTAATCTACTAATATAATGGCGTCATAATGAATTTCTAATGGTCAACCACTGACACCATTGAAAGAAGTGGGATAGAATGGTAATCTCGTACATATTTACAAATGAATATCTTACGTATGCGGTAATCTGCAAAAAATTTGACAGTTCCTTTGATGAGTGACCTACCATTAGAACGTCATTGTGCAGTCATTGCTTTTAATAAACGCGATATTGTCATTTTACTACAACTCTATTACGAGACCATTGACCGATTAATGATCGATCATTTTGAATTAAGAGATTAGGAAGTTTTAGCAAAATGACAATGGGATCGTGTTGGAATGACGAATTTATAATAATAGCAGACTTGGGCCCCTGTCTTACTGCATGGATAAGAATATTGAGCTGTGAAAATGAAGGATGAGAAATGAGTATATTAGAGGAAGTTTGAAAGTGGTGCCAGAGACTGAAAAGTTGAAAAAAAATCGGTTGTATGGTCATGTGAAGAGGAGGGATGAAGCGCATATTACAAAAAGAGTTCTGAGTATACATGTATGGAAAGGGAGAGGAAGGCCGAAGAAAATATGAATGAATTGTGTGAAGACTGATATGAAAAAAAGGGAGTTAGTGATAGTTTTACGGGTGACAGGACAGAATGAAAGAAAAAAACGTGTTGCGCCGACCCCAAGTAATATGGAATAAGGGCAGGAAGAAGAAGAAGAAGTAACTTAACATAGACTAGCTGACCCAGCGAACTTCGTACCGCCTAACAGTCAATAAATGTAGTATCTATATCTTTCGATATAGTCGACCGATTATAATGAAAAAAAACCTAGGTAATGTACAAAATTACACACAATTTTAATGTATAAAGGTTATCTACATCGATTGCTCGTAAGAGTTACCATGGCCCGGAAACGCAAAGAGCAACTGAACACAGGTGGGTCTTGGTAAATGGTTAAAGTCTAAGACTGCCTCTCATTTCACCCGAAGCGTAAGGAGTTATTTGATGTTTTCCCACCACAAAAGCAAACCTATATATTTTTTTAAATATTTTAAGGGCCAACGCTGCGTTAAGCAGGCAACTACATGCAAACTTTAACGGTGTGCATGATACTCGTGGTTGTGCATGTAGTCGTGTCGATGGAGAACTTTAGTTTATTATTACGTAGCAATACGTGCGCGGGGCGCGATTGCCCACGATGGATGCATGTGCGGGCGACCGCGTAACGTAGTTGGCCCATAACCCTCCGTTCTATGGCCAAAATGTTAACTGTATATTTATGGTAGATCTGATACTTTAAAAAGTAATCGAATTTTTTCCAGAATTTCAATTTCAGAACGAGAGAACGCTCTTGAATTGAGAGCTGCCACTAGAGTGAGATTTGAATTAACATTTTACAGAAAAGTTCTACGAATTCGACGTTGAAAATCAGAGCCCGCAATCGGCTAAGAAAAACTGTTTTATTTAAATTTTATGTATTAAATAGTAGTAGTAGATAGGGCAACTTAACGGAGCACGAAATTTTATTCTGGTACATTCAACCTTTTACTGCATAAATCGCCATTTATTTTGATTGCGTACTAGCTTTTACCCGCGGTTTCACCCGCGTACATAAAATATAGCCTATGTCATTTAAGAAAAAATTTTAGCAATCGGACCAGTATTTTCAGAGATTACTTCCTAGAAATAAAAAAAAAAAACAAACTTTACAGCTTTATAATATTAGTGTAGATTTATTTGGTATTTATGTTACTATTATAGTAGCGTATGTATATGTCTGTGTATCTATTATATTATTCATACACACGCTCACATCTGTTGTTACTAGATTGACAATAATTATTTTATCTCTTGACAATTTTTGTACATTCTAATTTAAACTTGAGGTCCCTGAACAGTTCAGCTCAGCAAAATGTAAGGGCAATTGAAGGACACAGGTGTGGTTTTAATCAGTAAAACTCAATACGCCCTCCTGTTCCACTCTACAGTGAGAGAAGCTATTGGGATCATTTCCCACCTTTAAAATGTTTAAAAAGGTTGTCTGGAAGTGATCGTGGAATGCGACGTTGTATGTGTTGTAGTTTAATTGTTTGTGTACCATGTTGTATATAAAGATACCTACCGTTGAAAAACAAACTGCCCCTAGTAGTCGATTCGTAAACATAGAGTAGTCCTGCGTACACTTGAGACAAGACTGTCTTAGACAGACTTGTCTACGACACGGCAGACTTTTCTGCGACAAGACTGTTTTGTCTATGACAGAACAAAACTGTTTTGTATTATTTATTATTGTATTACCGTGATGTAGACAAAACAATCTTGTCGCAGACAAGTCCGCGACGTCGTAGACAAGTCTGTCTAAGACAGTCTTGTCTCAAGCGAGCATAGGCCCTAATGCACTTGTATCAAAATTGCCCATTAGCAACGTTTGCTAAAAAACACACAGGTGGCTTCGCAGCTATTTGGCGCAAAAAGACCGTATCTTTCATCAGTCGGCTGCATGGAAGTCACCATAGCATCTTGAGCGCATTCAAGATAACGATAAGCTAATAGAATAAAACGCCAATAGACACGATTGTCCACTTATGTTTAAATTAGTATACTTAGTGGACGAAGTCCGTGCTTACTATACATATTAGTTTTACTTGTTCATAAGATGCATATCAGCTATCCTGATTAAATAAATTATATCATTTACTAGGTCCTCCATTCTTTGAGTCTGGCCTTGAGTTATTTCTCAAAAGTTTTTTAATAGCCTTTCATTTTAAAGTCAACGTTATAACTGTTGACAAAGCCCTTCGTAACCAGCTCTTTGATCTTGTATTTCTGTAGCCACTATAGTTTATTTCTGTTCCTGCTTTAAAGGTTCAAATAAAAGACCAACTTCGTCTTTAAAGTTTTGTAAAGGTCGATCCAGAAATAAACGGAGTTTAAGCATTTTGGACGCTCGAAGTTTTCAATGCTATAAAAGTCAAGACTTGTTAATTCTTTTCTGAGTTTATTCGTAGTCCTGTGTTTCAAGCTGGTGGTATTTTGGTATATTATATTCGTTTTTATGGTTCTATGCGGCAGTTTGCAAAAAAACTCTTAACTCATTGTTGTCAGTCTGACAAGACCGTTTTTCTCATGAACGCGTGGTTGTATTAGCTGAAATTAATCTACACTAATAATATTCTTTAGAGGTAATGTTTTTTTTTTGGTTTGTTTGATGGGATCTCTGAAAGTACTGGTCTAATTGTTAATTTTTTTTTACCGATAGAAAGTTGCTTTATTCCTGAGTGGCATAGATTATGTTTTATGTTCGAGGGCGAATCCACGGGCAGTACAGTATAAAACACTCAGGTCCTAGGAGCAGTAAAAAAAAAAATACTTCCAGGTTAACGCAATCTAATGATAAAGTTGTTTCTATAACATTCAGCTGTTTCTACTACAGGTTTCTACACAGTCCCTACATCAAACTGGAGTAAGGGGCTCCAGGATACAACTAAATTGCTTTAAACATCAAACAAATGATTGTAACGTTTATCTAAGACCAAAAATCCTCAACACATTCTTCTCGGCTTATTTACATCAATTAGTTCATAAGTACACTTGCCTAATAAGCCATTTAGGCCATAAAATTAAGCCGCGTTAGAAGACGGCGCCATTTTGATAATATGTTTGGGGTACAGTGTCCGCTTTAGAACGACTAGAGAAGTCATTAGATACTGCTGAATTACTCCATACTAATACTAAATACTGGAAAAAAACTGTTTTGGATCTGTACCTTAAAAGGAAAATACGGAACCTTTATAGAATCACTTTGTTGTCCATCTGTGTGTTTGTCTGTCAAGACCCTTTATCTCGGGAACACGTTGAAGTATCAAGTTGAAATTAAAACCATATACTCAAGTCTTCGGACCCTAAAAATTAATAAAAAAATCAAATTTAAGAGTCAATGAAAAAAAAAGATAACGGCGTTTATGACGCAAAAAACGTGTATTTCGGCACTCAAGGGAATTAAAATTCATAGGGTTGACATAGAATCCTGAAATTTGGCATGAAGCAAGGTCTCATACTATAGGGAAATTGTAAATTTGTAGTTACGACACAAAAAAAAAAAACAATTTTTGCAATTCGGAAAAAAAATCGTAAATTGATTCGGTAATTGAACTGTTTTCATAGGTAAGTTTGTATGGAACCCTCAGTGCGCCAGTCCGACTTGCACTTGCCCGATTTTTGTTTGATTTGGATGAAACTTGGCACACGACTTTTTATTGTACTTCTTTTCCTGAGGGTATGTTCCTTTGGGATTAACAAATATTACTACAAAGTCAAACAAAACGCATACTACTAGGAAGAAGTGACTGGCATCAGAAATACACACACAGATTTTTTTTTTATTAATTGATAAATCATCAAATTACGTTTCCCGCTATAGGTGGAACGAAACAAAATGTAAGACTCTTGAGAGTGGAAAGCCTGGGCGTGAGGCCGCCTCCTTTGCTCGCATAGCAGAAGGAGGTGACCACGGTGAGGCTCTGGTTAATTGGCATTCATGCAGAACTGTATCTGTAGGCACAGTTGAGAGGCCCCCAGGTTTTATTATTTTTTAACCATGTTACAGAGGTACGATTCCGATTCCTTTCGGGAACTTTCGGGATGAATTGTAATTGGAGCTTGTACTTTCTGTTAATTACTCTTTCATTGACATTTTGCTTTAAAATGTTGTGAATTCGCTCTTCATTCATATTGAATTGTATTGACATTTTGTATTGTATTAGTATTGTGAATTAACATTAGGCACCTTGACATTGATTTTCTTTTGCTACTGATTATTAATTAATTTGTATTTCAGAATCCTTCAAAATTGTTTTTACTGTCTCAACTTATTTTTATTTGTATATGGAGACTTGGATGGCTTGATTGTTTTCTCACAAACATTTGTACGACCTCTGGCATAATATAGCGCTCTTTTTTTACCTTGCTGCACCGTTATTATTGTACCCATGTTTAACAAATAACTTATGACATATACTTGTCCGAGTTTTTGATTAATTTCAATAGTGTTAACGCTTCTGCCTCTGCTTTCGCCTCTGTCTTCGGCTCTAATTCCGGACAGCAGGAACAGTGCCCATCAAGTTGGTTCTAAGCTCTGCTTTAAGGCCTATAATAATGGTTGCCTGTATTCAAATTGTTGAAGGGTCATTTAGTGAGTATCCTACGACATTGTATGGTCATGGATTAGAAGTATTAGTAAACTTGGGCGGTACTTAGGTGTTTTAATGATAGTCATTAAAGTGAGGTTAACCGTTGGATATTGAGGAAAATTATACACCTGCGGTTGCGACCGCGTGAAACTTGAAAACTATCCAAAGAGAGTGCTCTACTTAAGGTAAAAAAATAGCCTACGAACTAATCTCGATCATTTTCAATGCGTGCGATAGTTTTCATTAAAAATCGTTTAGCCGTTTAGGAGCAATTGATTAACAAACATTTAAATGTCTTAAAATCCAAACACAATACAGACTTTCACGATTGGCATTTTAGTAAGAAGTGGGATTTTTTTCCAGTGGGAAAATCATCTAATGACATCCCCCGCTCTTGGGCGGAGTGGGAGATAGTGTCAGGCTTTTACTGACTAAAAACCCACTCCTGTTCCTTTGTTGCCTTTCATACCGGGGCTGAGCTATCTTTTGAAACTAACCCTGGCCTCAGTAGGCTTTTACTCAGCTGGGCCCCTGCTGTTGTGGTCCTGAAACTCAAAAGGCAACTAAAGAATACAGGTAAGTTTTAGTCACTAAAAGTTTGACACATTATCTCGCTCTATTCCAGTTCGGGAGCAGTCATTTCCCACTTTAAAAAAAGGTCTGATAATTTATAGTTACTTAGGAATGAGTGGTTGTTCATCGTTCGTTCACATTCAACCTTGCAGTAGCGTAGACTTTCAGTTCTTTTATATTATTTTATTCTCCATTTTTAACTGAATAACAGGAAACGAAAGGAACGCACAGGAACGTACAATAGGTACAAGAAAAGAGACACTTATGCACAACAATGGGCAAAGTCGAGCTGTGCATGATGATTATATAAAATCTTTCTAATGAGTTTAAGATAAGATATGCTTGTAATATACCTACTTACAGGAAAACAAACAACAATTGTCTACGTCGGCTTTTTGCCTACAAATCAATGGCATAAAATAATTATTCACAATCGTACTACAGAGACAATGACGCCCGCAGAATGCATAATACATTCCTACTTATCCACATTTGGTACCTAAGGGTCACCTCACACCGAATCACTACGACGTAACATCCTAACAGAAAGCAATAATATCGTGCAAATACGCGATCGACGCGCAATTATTCCTGACACTTAAAGGGTCGGTTTACACTGAGACGCAATGCAAAGGTGTTTGAAGAAGCCAATTTATTTTTTCGCACAGCATGCTACTGTTAAATACTTTGCGATGACACGAATCATAAAGCCAAGGGGCGTATTCGAATTGCAACTGACAGGTGCAGTGGTGCAGCACGCGCCAAGCATCGCTGCGTTTGGCGTCGTACCGCATATCGTAACCGAATTTTCTAATTAAAGTGTGCACCTCTTTGTGTACCTAGTAATTAAAATTGCATAAATAGGGTTATTTGTAAAACTGTATTACAAATATTACAAACAACAACTTTTGTTCTATGACTTTTTACAAAATGTAATTCATTTACCAAAAACAAACCGTCAAGATTTCGTTGTTCTAACACATTTCAACTATTTTGCTATTTCTGCCTACGTCTGTATGACGCAAGCGCATCAAGTACCCCCACCGCCCGACTCCGCTCCCTCTGCTATTGTACTTTCGCTTGCTTCGCATTAATACAGATCAGATGTGCCGTTGCTGGCAATATGGGAATATTGCTGGCAATATTGCCATCAATATTATTCATACTGCCGACAACGGCACATCACTACTTCACACACTATAGACTTCGTAATATTTAGAATGTTCTATTTAAATACTTTTATTTTTGAATGAAAATCTGATGAACTAAAATATGACAAATTTTCAAAAGTCATAGAACAAAAGTTGTTGTTTACGATGTTAGTAACATAGTCTTGAGAGGTTGCCAGTGTTATACAAAATTTGTATTTGTGGGTTATTTAATAACCCTGTATATGTCGTTATCTTATAAAATGTACTCAATGTCACATCTTGGTGTGAGTTGACCCTTAGTGATGCACATTGTATAAGCGCAGCTGTTGCCATAATTTGCATTACAATATGCACCTGACGGTCAGATAAAGAAAGAAAACCAGCCATTTTCAGCCATAGCCGGTCAAGACCAACTTGTGCACGGCGGCGTCTGAAGGTTTTTGTATAATGTTTAAAACAAGGTGCAACAGATGTAGGGTAATGGTAGCTCTGTACGATCTAAAGCATGTTCACATAAATGGATTTGGTTTGTCCTTACTCTTATATTTTCAAAGGAAACTGATAAACACGTAAAAAATCTATACATTTAATAAATTTGTAGAAGTTTTTAGTTGTGCGAGCATCATGTAAAATGTGACTAAGTACATTCATTGATTGTTGTGGTATAGAGTGCGCTGCGTCAACGAGTTATCAATAAGGGTAAGTTGCACCATTTAACTATAACGATAACAAAGCCGTTAACAGTTGTCAAATCGTCGAATTGACCAATAGGCGGCCGTTTCACGGCTGGTTATGGTTTGGTTATCGTTATAGTTAAATGGTGCAACTCACCCTAAGTGTAGAGTGAGGGGATAAAGGTGCTATGTCGCATTGTTAACTGTTTAGAGTTTTTTTTGGTATAAATGCAAGTTTTTCGTCCAAATTCGTGGTTTTATACGTTAAAAGTTACGTGAAATAAGACATGAAAATAATCAGTGGATGAAGGATTTATTTGCACTAAGTTCATAACCACAGTAATTAAGTATTATGGGCCATTTATTATGAGCACATAACCCATTTATCGATCGATAACATAACACGTTCATTAATGATGTCTTCAAATATGTAATGTTTTTCATAAGGGAAATATTTTTAGGATGAAAAGCCAGCTGCGGGATTGTTTAAAGTCAGCTGCGGGATTGTTTAAAGTCAGCTGCGGGATTGTTTAAAATCAGCTGCGGGATTGTTTAAAGTCAGCTGCGGGATTGTTTAAAGTCAGCTGCGGGATTGTTCAAAGTCAGCTGCGGGATTGTTTAAAGTCAGTTGCGGGATTGTTTAAAGGAATTACTGCGGCCCTAAAACGCAAAAGGCTACTGAAGGAACATATCTGTTTTTTAATCAGTAAAAAAATTACAATCCCTCTCGCTCCATCCAGAACATCATCACCATCATCATCATTTCAGCCGAAAGACGTCCACTGTTGGACATAGGCCTCCCTCAAGTGTCGCCACAATGAATGATCCTGAGCGGCCCGCCCCCGCAACCCTTTACCACGTCGTCGATCCACCTTGTAGGAGGACTCCCAACGCTACGTCTTCCGGTACGTGCTCGCCATCCAGAACCTTTCGACCCCAACAGCCATCTGTTCTGCCAGACCGGGAGAAGTTAGAAAAAGATTTCTCTTTTTTTTCATTATTCATGTATTAATAGCGGTCATATACCCAAATACATGATGTGAGTGAATAACCGCTATTGTCATGCTGAAACTATAGTAAAAAATACACCTTTATATCGTTGTGGTAAGGACGGGTTTCGTCGATCAAGTGCGTTTTCTGTACACAATAGTATTGCCAGTAGCTAAGTAATTATGTTCGTGCTGTAAAGTTTAGTGCTCCGTGGCGTATAGTGCAATTACGTTACTTAGTAGCATCCTATTGTGCGACAAATGAGCTGGTAACATTTAGAAAACTAAAAGTGTATCGCAAATATGCATGAAAAAAAGTTTTATCGATAAATACTCAACTACAACACTGAACTGAAGACAAAATCATGTAGAACAACAAATGAGGTATTTAGATGAGGATTTTGTATGGACACCGTCCTGACCCTCCAACAAATATATGTCAGTTGGTTCATTCATATCCACAAAAGTCAGAACAGCTGATTTGGTCGTTAAAATATATGGGTTTTACTTTAATTAAAAAAAAACTTGTAAAAATAATGTGTTAATTTTTCATTTTCGACATAATCTATTACATTATAATCAAGTATGTGTGCTGATGCTTTAAAATCAATGTGTCTCCGTTATTCCATGTACCCTTAGAATTGATATTATGTGCCTAACCTAACTTTTGTTTGGTTAGGTTAAAATAAAAATATTTTATAAAACCTAAGCCCCATTCTTTGGAGGTATACCGTCGTCGAATAACACCTGTTTCAAATCCGCTGATATCTACAAACAGATTTGAAACAGGTGTGATTTTTGGGGTCAGTTTCACGCAATGCCCTTTTTCAAATGTTTTTGTGCAGCGCTCGCCAAACCGCATTTAAAAGTGTATAACAGTATTACGTTACAAGTATATTTAAGGTCTAAAACACTTGGGTAAGATAGGGTTAGGTTAATTCTCTATTCATCTAGACGCTTATAATGATACATTTTTCAAATCTGTTGGTACCTAGGTACCAACTGATTTGAAACAAGGGTAATTTTTAGGGACAGTTTTACGCAATGCCCTTTAGAAAAGACTCGATATATAGTACAGAGTCTAGATAAAGAAAATAACACAAGAAAATTGTTCTGTGGCACTAACTTGTGCTCCAGTAACCTAACCATTTTGTGCGATATTTATAGGCAGCTAGTTATTATTACATTTCTGGACCATTTGTTTGCAATATTACGACTTGGATCGAAACACTTTTCAGTGTGGGCGTTAAATTATTTCAACTTATTTCTAAGTAGGTAAATAGAAATGTAGTTCAAGTGTTCACAAATTGTTTAAATATCTGTCGAAACGTCTTGTTGACACTTCGCTTGACCTAAGGGCTGACTTTTTGGACAGAGGTTAAGCATTGCCATGCAGGGTGGCAATGCCGCATGCTGCCAGTTTTGGGCACATTACCAGTCGACACTATTGACAGCAATTTGTTTACATACTTTAGTTTATTTTTGGTCAGTTTAGAGTTTTTATTATTATTTTGTGGTTTCACTGCAATTATTGTTAGCTAAGTACTGTTTAAATGTAAATAGGAAATGTAGTTTAAATATTTTAAATAGACAGAACTGAAATCAAACTAAAATCGTTATTCAGCATATTGGTATTACGAGTATGTACTTGTTATCAGCTCAATAGTTTTTTTTTAAAGAAATACTAGCTGCTGCTATTACCCATATCCTTATTTCACTTAGTGATAAATTAGCGTTGTATTGGTGAAATAATGTTTTACAATTAGCTAAGTCGTTTTTGAGTATATTCATTACAAACCGCGTGAAACTCTCCCAAAGGTACGTCGATACGATAAAAAGTTATTATTGTTATTATTATAGCTAACCCTTATTGTCCCACTGCTGGGCAAAGGCCTCCCTTCATTATTTCCAACAATCACGGTTCCTTGCTTCCTCTTTCCAATTTTTAAGGAAGACTTTCAGGTCGTCCCGCCGTCTCTTTCGTGGTCTGTCGCGGCCCCGCATCGCTGTGTCCGAGCACCAATCTTGTGTTTTACGGGCCCACAGCTCGTTAGACATGTGGCAGATATATCCTGCCTAGTCTTGGACTAGGCAGAATATATCTGCCACTCTCTATCACTTTGGAATGATCTATCAAAATTGGTTCAGCAGTTTTTATGCTATTACTGTAAAACTTCGACATGTTATTCTCCAGCAGCGTCTTATATATTAGATACTAACTGTCCCCCGCAGTTTCATCCACGTCTTTGGTTCCTACTCCTATATTATGTCGTAGCGTGATGATATAGAGCCTATAGCCTTCTTTGATAAATAGGCTCCAACAGTAAAAGAATTTTTCAATTCGAACTAGCAATTCCTGAGTTTAGCGTGTTCAAACAAAGTTCGTTTCAGTTTCATAATATTCATCATCATCATTTTAGCCAAAGGACGTCCACTTTTGTACATAGGCCTTCCCAAGTGTCACCACAACGAACGTTCCGTTGCGTCTCACATCCATCGGATTCCCGCAAGCCTCACCAGGTCTTCGTTGTGAGCAATAGGTAGCTCGCTGTCCGGCCGTCCGGTAACTGTCCGGACCAAGCCCAAGTCGTCGACGGCGCGCACTGTTCCCGCGCGCCTCAAGAAGTTGTCAGCAACAGTAGGTAGTCCTAGCCAGGTCGAAGCCTACTGGGGCCAGGGTTATCCGAAAGGGAACTCGAGCCCCGGTATGAAGGCTAGAAGGAACAGGGTGAGTCGTTTAGTCAGTAAGAGTCTGACACTATCTCCCGCTGCGCCCAAGAGCGGGGGTTGTCATTGGATGACTTTTCCCACCGTAAAAAAAAAATCATGGTCTTCGTTTCACCTTAGGGGAGGCCTTCCAAGGGTGGGTCTTTCGGTACGCGGTCACCATTCCAGAACCTTTCAGCTCTATCAACCATCTATTCTGCGAGCTATGGGCCCTGTCCACTGCCACTTAAGTTTCGCGATTCTTCGGGTTATAATATTCAAATAAATAGGTATAACTGTAAAAGCATTGATTCATACTCAAAACTTTTCTAGCAACATTTTCTTGATCCCGCATCTCATGCCATGACTAATCTCAAGTAAAATTGAACTTTATTCAAGTTGAGGATAATAGAAGTGATATCATCATGTCTGGTGTTTGAATGTCAGCACCACGACAAAAAACCGGTTGACGAAATATGCCAAAACATTATGCTAATAAAGTGTAAAAATACACCGCTAAATTTTAATCGTTTTAATTCCGTGGAGGGTCGATCCGGTACATGAAACACTATCGATTTGTAAAGATAAAATTAAAAAATAAAGTACCTTTTTTTAAAAACTCGTATTAATTTACGCATGTACGAAATTTGTTTTTTTTAAGAAAACGTCAGCTGAGCGAGTTCAATGACCTGTAGTTAATAGTCGGCGTTGCGTACAAACTACCTACAGGTCATTGAACTCGCTTAGCTAACGTTTTCTTAAAGAAATTAATTTCGTACATGCGTAAATTAATACGAAAAAAAGGTACTTTATTTTTTAATTTTATCTTTACAAATCGAAAGTGTTTCATATACCGGATCGACCCTCCACGGGATTAAAACGATTAAAATTTAACGGTGTATACCTAGCTTTTATTATAAAACCTATCATATTAGAATAAGGATAGCATAATCAGCCTTATAAATGTTCCCACTGCTGGGACTCAAGCCTCCTCTCTAGTAGAGGGAATGGGTCGTAATCCACCACGTGGGCCTAGTGCGGGTTGGCGAATGTCACATGTCTTCGAATTTTTGGTTCTAGGACATGCCGGTTTCCTCACGAAGTTTTCCGGCACTTTTTTGAGAGCAGTGGTGATGAAATAAATTACATAATGTGCTTGGTTGGGTTTGAACTCACGACCTACAACTCTTAAGTCAGGGCCTAATATTTTAAAGGCGAAGGTTTATCTGTATGTTTGTTTGTTACTCCTTCACGCTTAACGGCTGAACGGATTTGGTTGAAAGGCATACAGATAGACCATGTCTCAAAAAAAGGACATAAATATACCGCCTTTTACTCGGGGAATGCGTTCCCTTGAGACAAAAATAGGTAATAGATACTGGGACTTAGCTAGAATCTGTATTAATAATATAGGGCCCTTTTATGGTGGGAAAAAATCATCCAATGACATCCCCCGCTCTTGGGCGGAGCGGGAGATAGTGTCAGACTCTTACTGACTAAAAGACCCACCCCGTTCCTTCTAGCCTTCATACCGGGGCTCGAGCGCCCTTTCGGATAACCCTGGCCCGAGTAGGCTTCGACCCGGCTGGGTCCCTGCTGTTGCTGACAACTCCTTGAGGCGCGCGGGAACAGTGCGCGCCGTCATATAGGGCCTAATTAATCGAACTCGGCGAGATGATTTCGGCCACTTTTACGTCATCCGAAGATCCGTGACACTGAGACCTTATTTAATAACTGACAATGCGACATTTGTCAAAAAATGATACAATTAATGTCTCATTTTTTTATAAGAAGCTTTCCATTTTTGATTCATTGAGAGACATAGCGTACCTAGGGTATATTCAGAAGGGGCATGACCCCTGACATGAAAAGGATAGAATTAACTTTATTGCACACTAAAATAATAAGAATTTCACAGAAACTTAAACACATGCTTGATTTTTGTGTGAAGTTTACAGTATTTTGGCACTCATAATACCGCGGTGTGCGCTGGAATACTGGGGGGGCACAAAAGACACTTATGTTGATAAAGCAGAAAATGAATGAAATAAACTACATACGCCCCAGTCTCCCAGGGTATTAATTCTTTGCATAAACTATACAGGTTGAAAAAAAATTGAGGACTAGTGAAAAACTCTCAAAGGAGACTCTTTAATTTTAGAAAAATAACGCATTGAATTATTATACCATTTGATAGAGTCGTTCGAAACTTATTAGTGACTCTACTAAATGGAATATCCTAGTAGGAAGAATTGTAATATTAGTTAGGAATGTTTATTTTTATAAAAAAAAAAAAAACAATTTATCAGTTTTATTCTTCATCGAAATCTCTGAAAGAAGGCCAATAATATTATTAATTATATTATTTATTATTTATTCTCTGATTTCTGAAGGTGTTGTCCGAGCGGTGGGACCTGTCCCTGACACAGAGGTGGATGCAGCTTCATGTTAGCGGCTCTCCTCGTGTATTTTGACATTTGTGTGTGTAATTTTACAAATTTTATTATTGTGTGTTATTTTTTTTTTATTGTGTTATTTTTTTTTTTTTGTTGTAATTTAATTGAATTTGTATTTTATTTTATTTATATTTCATTTTTATTGACATAAGATTTTATATAATTTTGATTATTTGTTGAAATTTATCTATGGACTACGTCTGAAATAAAGAAATTGAATTGATTGAATTGAAATCAGGCTCGAGACTCTTTTAAACGTTTTTCGGTTTTGAATGAATGTTTCGAATTGGAGCATCAGCGCAGACTGAAAAATTCGCCAAGTAAGTATCTATAACGTTAAAATCAAAAGCTGTACCTATCCAAGACGTAAGATCTATTAGGTATTAGATTTGTTTTTGGTGACAATTTCAATAAAGTGCCAAATATCCACATGTTAAATGGCGCCAATATTACGAGTGGGTAATCATAAAATTATCATTTGATTTTAAAAGTACCACTTGTCTCGACAACAGCCAAAACATGGGAGCAACGAACTTCTAACAGCTTAAATTAATTAATTCTATTCCAAATGTGCTCATAAATGAATATCTTCAAACAGGATCTTCTACAAAACATGGACAAAATATTACTTCTAAAATACGGGTATTATAGGATTTAAAAACACTAAAAACAAAATTAAAGCTACCTGAGTCGATACTTAAGTTTTGTCCTTTATTTATGTGTCTTTACTTAAGTAATGTCACTAATTAGTCAAGTACTGACTAACTAGTTGTTTACTAATGATAGTAGTTCTAGGCTTCGGTTACATTTAAAGTACCAAACTATTATCAAGTTCACACAAGCGTCGTCTATCTAAAAACATTCTCAGAGATTCACAGCTTCCATTAAAAGCTAAACAAAAAAAGTTAAACTTACTTCGTCCCACGCAAACTTGTCTATTTCTCACAAAATCCAATTTGTATTTCCAACTGAATTATATCATCATCACGTCACTATCACTGTTGCATCACAGAGTACTAGAGCTACATATAATCACTGGCTGTTAACACTAATTGTATCGATTTAATTTACTATCGATTTGTTTCGCGTGTTTAAAGAAATTCGATTTTCGAACGAGATGCGCTCGCGCGGGGCCGGTCGCTCGGAGACTCGAAGGCATACAGGTTAGTTACGTCATAACGACAAGGCCGGTCCAACGCAACCTACTGACAGTCCCGATCGGGGAATTAATCGTCACCGCACAAGGTCAAGACGTGAATTGATAAAGTTCCGCCATGTTGAAGAATTAATTACTTATGTCACGTCTTGTCTCGTACCTAAATTGTTTTATTTACCCAATTTTGTTTTTTCTTGTATTGTATTTTTATATTTTATTTTTATACACGGTGTCGATATCTCTTTTTTCAAGACTTTTACTGGAATGTCTGGAAGGTTTGTTTAGAAAATAAAATTACCATCACCTAACGAAGGAGGCGGCCAAATGCGTGAGGGAACGGACATCCTCACGCCCCAGCTGCCACTGAGCAAATGTATAGTTTGAGAGCATTGACACGAAAAGAAGAAGAAGAAGAAGACGATGAACGATGGATAGTTCCATTAGATCGGTAATCATCCAGACTGAGCCCAAGCCGTTGACAGCGCGGAGTATTCCACGCGCTCCTCAAGGAGATGTCAGCAAACCGTAGAGGCCTAGTAGGGCTGATGCCCGCTGGAACGCAAAGAGCAACTGAAGAACACAGGTGTTTTAGCAAGTAAATGTCTGATACGCTCTCAGAGCTCCATCCTAGAGGACGAGAAGTCATTGGATGATTTCTCTCCTCAAAAAAAGCCTTTGTACCTATTTTCCTGTTTGTTTCTTCGTATTTGCTTATTACGAGTGTGTGTGTGCCCATGGTGTGTAAATTACCTAATTGACAAGCAATGCAAGGGGTTCAGACAAAAACGAACGAACGTTAAAGTGTCATGGTTAGGGGTCATTGCGTACAAGCAGGTAACATTAAAACGAATAGCGACAATGCACACTGCTGACAATGCAATTTATGTTCTCATTGTCTGAAAAGACTATAGGTAGGTCCATTGTTTGTTATACCTGATGAAGTTATATTAGATAATACGGTTTTATCCATTTTAATGAATGAATCGTAACTACTTACGGTAAAAGAGTTTAGGGTCAACGAGTTCCCGGCGAATCACGTTTTTTTTTTTTTAAATAAAACTACAGTATCTTAAAGCAATCATTTATAACTTAATAGGTGTATATTAAAAAGAATTCTCTGGGTTCAAAAGAATTGATTGTTGAAAGTATTTTAAAACTGTATTTTTTTTGAAGGTTAAAATGATCTGTGTTGGATTTGAAAACCCAAACACAGTCCAATCATAAAAAAAAATACACAGACCAAATGTAAAATAAAATTGCTAAAAAAAGTATTACAAGTTCGTCAGATTAATTTCTAGGTAGCAGTTAGTTCTCTTTGAGCTGCTGGATAGTTCAAAGAGTCTGGAGAAACTATCTCAGTCAACCTAGAGCGGGTGGGGCTCTATTGTTGATGTCTGCCTATAAAAAACTATAGGTGGCCCACGCCAATCTGGGTGCGTCAGTTTCCATATCTACACAAATATAATAAAGAGGTAAAGTTTGTTTTTTTTTTGTTTGTAGGAGGTAATCTCTGAAAGCAATGGTCGGATTGCAAAAATTTTAGCACCGATAGAAAGCTGCTTTATTTCTGAGTGACATAGGCATTTTATGTACGCGGGCGAAGTCGCGGGCAAAAGCTAGTATTTTATATGAAAACTAGACTTATAGAGCTACCCTAGATCCACGCTACGCGACGCCACGCGAGCGTGGCACACGTGTGCGTTGGTCTAAGTAGTTCTAGCTTAATTCCGTTTGACTACATTCAACACAAATGAATATATCTACTGGCTCTTATAAAAGTTTGTACAACACTCAACTGTAAATTGCCCTTATCTTGTTTACCCGTCCATCCTAAGGTTTGTCTGACATAGATCCCGGTTCGCGATAAACACCGCTCGTTGTACTGCATTATAACATCCTTTTCTCTAGTATATCTCTTGAACTTGGAGTACAAAGAAGATCTATCTTTTCCGTCTGCCGTAGACGGACTGAAAGAAAATCGTGTAGATTGAGCGATAGACATGGAGACAATGGTACCGCTCTCGTCTCTCACGGTTATGCTACACTATTGTTAAGGTAGTCTCCTCGTTACGTTCTTAATTGCTTGTGACGATGCTCCATGTTCTATGACTCAATATATCATAATTTAAAACTAATCTGTTCTATGAATGACTAAGCACCACATTAGATTGCTGACTACCATAGATCTGACTACTGTGTTGCGTTTATGAATTTTATTTTGTAGATACAATATTTCAAATAAATGTATTGTAACTTCTAATAACACCCCTGGTAGCCTGGTAAAATGTCTGTAGAAGTATTGGAATTATCAGGTTTTTGCAAGAGCAATTAGTCCAAAAGTATATATTTACGAAGATTTTATAGCATACTGGAAACATGCAAGACATAGCAAATATTACTAGATAGGTATACCAATTTAGAGGTTTTTTTTATGGTGGGAAAAAACATCCAATGACAACCTCCGCTCTTGGGCGGAGCGGGAGATAGTGTCAGACTCTTACTGACTAAAAGACCCACCCCGTTCCTTCTAGCCTTCATACCGGGGGGTTTCGACCCAGCTGGGTCCCTGCTGTTGCTGACAACTCCTTAAGGTGCGCGTGCGCGCCGTCGACGACTTGGGCTTGGTCCGGACAGTTACCGGACGGCCGGACAGCGAGCTACCCATTGTTCTCTGTTCGCAAGCCCGCGCCTACGGTGGCCGGAAATCGGGATCGGAATCCCGGTGGCGGCGGCGAGAACGCCATTACCTGATGCGGTCGGCCTCCTCCTTTGCGTGCATTACTGCTTCACAGAAGTCGGTGACCGCCTACCAATTTAGAGGTGAGTTTTAGAGTATCAATGAGCAGGCCGCAAAGTTTTATGAAAATCAGTTGTAATGAAGAAAATGTATTGAGGAATATTTTGTGTAGGTACGATAAACAGGGTTTTTCGTAAAACACTGGCAACCTGTCAGGGCTATGTACTAACATCTTAAAAAACACCTTTTGTTCTATGACTTTTATATCTTTTTTTGGAACTATGAATCCTTCAGTTCCTTTTATATTCCCCTTATAGGTTAAGGGGAATACCAAAGAAACGACGAAAGGATTGTGCGTAAAACGATATCGTTAGAAAGGGAATGAGTAAGTACTTATTAAGGACTAACACAGAAGTATAGAAGAAGATACAATGTAAAAGCGAATGATGATAAAGAACTTTTGATATGTCAGAATTTGACCAATACTAAAAGATTACATATTCGTGACTATATGACAGTGTAAAATATTCTTCTGCTGTTCATTTATGGATTACCGGTGTGTTGGCACGCAAAGGGCAACTAAAAAAACTCAAAGGGGCTTTTAGTCAGTAAGGGTGAGTTGCACCATTTAACTATAACGATAACCAAACCATAACCAGCCGTGAAACGGCCGCCTATTGGTCAATTCGACGATTTGACAACTGTTAACGGCTCTGTTATCGTTATAGTTAAATGGTGCAATTCACCCTAAAAGTTTAACACTATCTCCTCCTAAAGGAGGAAGAGCCGTTTGATTATTTTCCACATAAAAAAAAGAGTAAAAGTCACATACATTGAAAACTAAGCCCTTCTAAGAAAGAAAGAGCCATGAATATTTTATAAAAGCACTCATTATTTATGTTGCTCTCACAAACACTTCAGGTCTAAGTCTAGTTGTTACACTGTCCATAAAGTTAATTAAAAGTAACCATTTCTTGTAAGTCGTATGCTCAAGTTATAGGTAAGCAAGAGTGGGCGACGGGAAACGGGTTAAACTGGTCACCTTGCCTACTTGACGGGATAGCGACCAATTTAAGGCTGCCACAGACAGGTGCAATGCGATAATGCGACGACGCATTTACATAGAAATTGTTAGTGTATAATCGAACGTTCGGTTTCGGTCTAACTGCAAGAAGAACCGAATTATCCGGTACAAGAGGAGCCGAATATTCCAGTATTTTAATTTTCGGCTTAAAATAATGTTTTGATTGTACACTAAAATTGCTATACAGCTAGACCCATTTCTCTGAATTGTAATGACGTTTTGCTGTTGCGTTTGATAGATTTAAAAAACAATTGCTTTACATCTGTAAATGAGAATAGATATATGACATGTAAAATAGAAGACCAATCGTTTGGAAAAATGCAGCATTAGAAGGCCTCTTACAAGGTCGACCGATGACCTGGTCAGGGTCGCGGGAATCCGATGAATGCCAGACGCACAGGACCGGTCGTTATGGCGACACTTGGAGGTGTGATGATGATGATATACAAAAGAAAAACAGTCACATCGTTGTCGCATTATCGTGTCGCACCTGTCTTGAGGAGCCTTTTGGTGTGAGCATTATTTCTACCATTTATTCCACTAGTGATTGCCTTACTACTTATAGTATGGGCACAGATAACTTGCTTGATAGCATAGTAGTTGATACTTCCTGCTGTAATGTAGGTGAGTGTGGAAAGGCTGTACTTATCATTACTAGATAAGGTAAACACGAGCCAAGTGGCCTAATCAGTGTGTTCTGTCACCGTTATGACATCTAGAAGATGTGTGTGTAGTGGGATTAAAATAAAGAAAGAAAAAAGAAAGAAAGAAAAAATACTTTTATTTGTACCTCACACATACAGTAGAATTAGATTAATAATAATAATAAGAAAAAGAAAACTTTAAAATCTGTGCAAGGCCAAAACAAAAAATCGAAACAAAATAATAAATAATTAAATACGAACATTGATAAAACAACTATTGCAAAAATAATAAATATATAACATTGGTAAATAGCGTGAATTTATGTTAGTACGTGTTATGTGTTAGATATAAGAAAATATTTATAAGAAAAAATGCAATAAATAATGAACCAAAGACAGACAAAGAAATAAGGGAGTTTGTGTACTTATTCGTATTCGATTCGCAGTTTTTTCCGCTCATAGAATATTCTGTCATTCTCGTGCTCTTCATGGGCACCAGAGCAGCAGGTTCTGGCAGAATTAGGTGAGACTCGTATTTACCAATGGTAGTGAGAGCTGCGCTGACAGGGACAGAAAATTGGAGCGAAAGAGGCTTCATTCTATGGAACCGTGATAGTTAAGGAGAAGAGGCTATCGAGCGAGGTCGTGAGAGTGCCATTCCTACTCCCAGAAGGTTTCGGGGAGACAACAGCCTCGGGACTCCTTTATTAGGAATTTATCTATGCACCGCTAAGTTTTGATCGTTTTAATCCCGTGGAGGTACATGAAACACTATCTTTACCAATGTAAAGATAAAATTAAAAAATAAACTACTTACATTTTTTAAAAAAAAAGATGAAATTAAAAAATAAAGTACCTGTTTTTTAAAAAAAAGGTATTTTATTTTTTAATTTTATCTTTACAAATCGATAGTGTTTCATGTACCGGATCGACCCTCCTTAACATGTATATATAAAAGAAACTGACTGTATATCAACGCACAGCTGAAACCACCGGGACCATGATCATGAAATTTTGCACAAGGCTTCCTTTTATGACATAGGCACCTAGAGAGGATTTCTAAAAATGTACCCTCTGTCTAAGGGGATTCCAAAGTTTGTATGGAGTATCCTAATTAATAATAATAATAATATTCCACAACTATCACACAACGCCGTCTAGTCTCAAGCTAAGCAGAGCTTGTGTTATGAGTACTAGACAACTGATAAACTTACTTATATATTTCTAAATACATACATATTATAGATAAATTACACCCAGACACAGAACAAATGATCGTGCTCATCTCACAAACATTTGTCCTGGGTGGGAATCGAACCCACGACCTCCGGCATAGCAGTCAGGGTCACTAACCACTAGACCAACAGGCCTGTGTGTAATTTCACGCGGGCGAATCCGCTGGCAGAAGCTAGTTACTCATATTTACGTAGAGATACGTATATATATTTATCTCTCTGTCTCTCTCTCTCTCTAACAGTAGCTGCTCCATTTTGGGATGGAAATGGCGGTCATTGTCCTTTCGATGCGAACAATAAACAATGCATCGCTTTTCATTAGTAAAAAAATGTTGGCTTAGTAATGCTAGAAAATGTATTTGGTTCATAGACAATGTCAATGAACTATGCTAAAACAGTTGTTTCCATTCTAGTGACGATAAATAGTATGGGTATGAGTTTCTCGGAATTAATCCATATTAATATTACAAATGTGAAAGCCGCTCTGTCTGTCTTATTTTATAATTATGTTCTTTTAACCTCAATTAACATCGTTTAAATAAGGCGGGGAGGAAAAATGGACACATTTGTGTCTTGTGTCACATACAATCTGTCTAATAAGATAAAAGACTTGGGAATTTTGTATAATATTTAATCATTTAAAAAATACTTATATTCGGTACTTTTTGTAAGGTTCTTCTGTTAGTAAACAATGATCTCTATCTCTTAATTAACCTTGATTATTGAACCCGTGTTGACTACATCAGATTTCGTTAAATCCTCATAATTACCCAAGTCGTTTAACTTATTAGACAAACTCTACCGATGAATATTTGATTTTTATAGAAACAAAGAAATCATTCACTACCTGCGCACACGTAAACTTTTTTTCTGTCCAGTTCAGACCAAAAAGTGTTCGGTGTCGGTAACTGGAACAGAAAGTGTCTCCGTTTGCGCAGCGCCTAAGAGTCTTGAGGAAGGTCTTTAAATGTCCCCGTACACCGGCCACAAAAAGAAGTCGCCACAAAAAGAAGCTAGAGCTTTTTTTTGTGGCGGCATCACCGGACACGAGCTACAGAAAAAGGCCGCCACAAAAAAAGCTTGAAGCATTTTTTGTAGCCCGTGTGCGGGAACACTTAAAGAACGAATATAATATAATATTCCACAACTATCACACAACGCCGTCTAGTGTTATGAGTACTAGACAACTGATAAACTTACTTATATATTTCTAAATACATACATATTATAGATAAATTACACCCAGACACAGAACAAATGCTTATGCTCATCACACAAACATTTGTCCTAGGTGGGAATCGAACCCACGACTCCGGCTTAGCAGTCAGGGCTACTCACGGAGCACTTGCTCCGTGGGGCTACTAACCACTAGACCAACAGGCCAGTCGAATGATAATGATATTTATTTTGCAAATAGATTTTCAAGAAACACTTCTACAAAATTCTCGTCAATTTAAACTAGATGAGGCCCGGGTTTCCTGGCTGACTACCCTGAGAAGAAACACCGAAACAAACCCAGGGTGTCAAAGTTTCCTTTATAGTACATAAAACACCCGTCTTTTCCGTCGGGGGTTAAAAATATTCACAGAAATGTAACACTAATTTACCTTCAAAGTAAACATGGCAAATTGTAAAATAAAAATAATTAATGCCAAAATAAATATATTATTATGATGAATAAGACTGAAGCTATATTATTGTTATTGCGATAAATGATCCTATTAATATACCTCGAGTATTTTCATTAATACAGATAAATATCTATTAAGTACTACTTGCCACGCCTTCGGAAGATGTAGCGCTATGGGAGCGCTTGATAGTGTTATCCTAAAATACTTTAGCATCGCGATGATACGTCATTAAATAAATTATTTTTGGCCTATTGGCTATAAAGATGCTATTGATATTGATTGGCTTATCAGCACAGCCGTTTGGATTTGCCATGCCGTAGAACCCTCACCCAGTGCTAGGACTAAAGTCTACCCAGGGCCAAAGTCTACTGGGGCAATGGGTAGTCTGAAAGTGAACTCCAGGTTCCTGGAACGCAAAGCAAAGAAGGAACATAGGTGTGGTTTTAGTCAGTAAAAGTCTGACACACTCTCCCGCTCTACCATGTAGCGGTAGAAGTCATGCATGGTGCGAGTACTGTGCTCCTGACTAGACGATGGACCAATTTACTAGAGTATCCAATGTGTCCTTAAATCTGAGCTTTGGAGGACCTTAAAAACGCCACTGACGCCACTATAACGTGGGCACCTACTGGGCCCAAATATTTTGAGAGAAAAGTAAACCATCAATTCGAAAACAAGAAGCACTGTCGGGAAAGAAAGGACTATTCATTGATTAAGTAGATGGTAAATGTAGATACTTTTATTCACTCAGTTTTCTTTATTAAATTATTATTATTTTTATTTTTTTTGATTTTTCAATCAGATGTGTTGTGTTGCGAACCAAAGTAGGCATTTTAATTATTGTGTACCTACATAATATATAAGGTGAAAGCATCAGAGTAGTTCGCGAAATTAAATTGCATTTCACAGGTCAGTCAGGATCTATTGTACAAAAATATCCAAAAAAATATATTTACATATTATAAAGTCTTCAAAATGCATAAAAAAAAATCCAAGTGTTTTCTCGCTTTGCGTGGAGCGAAAAGGATGTTTATCATCCGCAATTCTGCATCTAGCGTGGCTGAGAATCGGCTTACGACTTCCAACGCCCCATTTCCTGCGAAATGATATAGCTAGTTAGACATTTCTAAATATGAGAATTTATAGCCTTCCTGCTACCCATCCTTCAGTCCTAGTCAACCACCCTCCGTCCCCCAGGGAGGTCAAATCGTCACATAATTACCTGCCCAGTCTTCAAATCATCAATCGTCTGTCCAATAACTGCGAAGTGAGATATAAAAGCAATTTAATAACAGGAAATAAAATTCTGGAAATATTTGTTTCGTCGCTGAATCGTGAAGCAATTTCGAGCCAATGTTGGCAGGTAGTAAAAAAAATTGGCTATTTAATAACTGAGAATCGTACATTATAATATTGGCTTCATCAATTATCCAGTTTCAAATTTTACTGATGAAAACAATTCCAGAATTTCGATTTTCATTTTCTTTTTATTATTTACTAGCTTTTGCCAGCGGTTTCGACCGCGTACAAAAATATAGCCTATGTCACTCAGGAATAAAACAGATTTCTATTAGTGAAAAAATATTTGCAATTGGACCGTACTGGTCAAATATGAAAAAAAAAAACAAAAATCCAAAGATTATCTCCTACAAACAAAAAAATAAACATTACCTCTTTATAATATTACTAGCTTTTGCCCGCGGCTTCACCTGCGTACACAAAATATAGCCTATGTCACTCAGGAGTAAAGCAGCTTTTTATCGGTGAAAAATTTTTGCAATCGGACCAGTACTTTCAGAGATTAACTCCAACAACAAAAAAATAACAAACCTCTTTATAATATTGTAAGTGTAGATTGCTTTAGAACAAGCTTGAATAATATTTTTTTTTACTAATAACCCGACAACACTAAGCCTTTCTCGATATCTATATAAAATCACGCTACAACCAAAAGGAACGGAGTAGTACCTAATCAAAGACGTGGATGAAACTGCGCGGACAACTAGTTACAATATTACAAAGAAGAAGAGCTGAGCGCGCTAATCTCAGGAAATTGAAAAATTCTTTTAGTGGGCTACCTATCCAAGTAGCCCATTTATCGAGGAAGGCAATAACCTAATACGTGGGTGGAATTGCGAGGGACAGCTTATCTATAATAATATATTTAAGAGAAAACATTTGTATTTTTGTTTGTAATGTATGTATTATAAGCTCAAAAAGCACTGTACTAATTTTAAAAATTCTTTGTATGATATCGCCTATGATTTTCTACCTCCACGCGGGCGAAGCCACTGACAGGACCTAGTCTACACTAATATTATAAAGAGGTAAAGTTGCTTTTTTTTGTTTTCTTGTTTGTAAGAGGTAATCTCTGAAAGTACTGGTTTCAGCGCGTTTGAATTGCTAAAACTTTATCACCGATATAAAACTGCTTTTTTATTGAGTGACGTAGGTTATATTTTACGCGGGCAAAACTGCGGGGCAAAAGCTAGTAAATTATTAACTGATTGTCAGTTGTAAGTTAAACAGGTCTGATTTATTACCAGTGATCGGAATAGGTAGGGCTATTTAGGTTCATTGACCGCAAACATTGATGTTAATATGGATATTCCACGGGATTCCGGCTGATACTACGGGATTTAATTGAATTTCATTTTTTTGTCAATATGTATAAAAAAAAAATGTACGCCAATAAGCGCATGATATGCGACGTTGTAAATTTTACGTCAACAGCACGCTGTAAAACTTTTTGCCAAGCGCGCGACGTTGCCGCCAGGGACTCAAACTGTAACCGTAATGATGTGTTTTAACACTGTTTTTAAAACAGTTTTAACAGAAAAACAATTTTAAATGTAACAGATACAATAATGTTACCGAATGAAACTGTAACCTTTTATATGTGTTAATAAGTTTTGCTGAATCAAACTGTAACCGGTTATATGTGTTAATAAGTGTTAATATGTGTAACTGAAATAATCAGCTTTAGCTATGAGTAAGTTTACAATACCATAAATAAGCAAACTGCAAATTTGGCAACGCTGCGTTTACCTGTTACACTTATTAACACTGTTAACACTTTTATATCTGTTACAGATATGTTACGGTTACACTTTTATTAGTGTTTTGGGTTAACACATTGAAAACACTCTTATAAGTGTTACATAATTGATTCTGTTACCATTTCAACATGTAACACTTATAATTCTGTAACC
This sequence comes from Mythimna ferrago, assembly GCA_910589285.2. Lineage (NCBI taxonomy): Eukaryota > Metazoa > Arthropoda > Insecta > Lepidoptera > Noctuidae > Mythimna > Mythimna ferrago. Next base: position 18,082,142 of record OU342685.1, read on the forward strand.
TTTATGATGGTGTTTTTAAGTCCCTGCACGCAGCACGCTATAAAACTTTTTGCCAAGCGCGCGACGTTGCCGCTTTGTTGAGACGCGTACAAATACCGGCACAAATCTTGAGCGCTCGGCTAATCTTTCATTAGTCCCGAAGGCAAGATAGTTTTTTTTTATAATTTTACGACTATAAAACCAAATCCTGGGACTCGGGGAATATCCATATTATTCTAACCTATGGCAAGTACATAAAACAGCCCTACCTATTCCAACCTATGTTTATCACTTAGAATCGAAATGAAAATAAATATTCTGGATCGTTATTAGAGATTTTTGTAGTCTATTTATTTATGTGTTAGGTTAGGTAAGTAGCTTCATTTCTTTTGTTGGTAACAGGAAAAATATCAGTAAAATGTCACACACAGCCTGTAATATCTAATGAATGGAATATATTTTCGGAACATGTTAGAGGAACTCGTAGTTGAGTGAAGCTAGAACTTTATTTGTACGTAGAACGACGTCGCGTGGCGTGGATCTAATATAGCTCTACAAGTCTAGTTGCCATATAAAATGTATGGAGACCGACGCGCCCAGATCGGCGTGTGTGGCACACGTGAGCGCAGTGTAGTTCTTCCTTAATAACAACCACTTCGGTCGATTCTTCTCTTCAAGGTTAAGTCAAGTTTTGCGTTTTTAGTCCAAAAACCTTGGCGTCATATGGATTAGTATCCTTTGTACTAACCTCTCTTCGGAGGTTCATATTGCTGATGTGATTAAGACGGACTTTTACTCTTTTCAGTTTTTTACATAGATATATACTTTTTATATACATATATACTTGCCGTTTCTCTCTAAGGTTACTTTGCTCAATCCCTTCTACCGCTTATAGATTATGGGGATCTCTGTTTTCTAGATGCTACCGAAGTGCTTCTAAATGACTACAGAACTTGTGCATTCGTTTTATTTTAGACATCCATAAATGCGAACATGTGTCGGAGTTTCAGAAAAGTTAAGGTGGCTGCCAATTTGGCGTCATCAAGATAATCTTGATGATGTCCTATCTTTTTTCTATACCATCTTCCCCAATTCCAATGCTTGTTAATGCCTTCGTGAACGATTTTATGCACACAAAAATATATAGGGTGACTGGCAATTAGTGTAAACCTGAAATCGCGAAAAAAAATCAGCTGTTCAGTACATTTTATGTTTGCCTAATAATAATGTACTGAACAGCTGATATTTTTTTCGCGATTTCGGCTTTGCTCCCATAATAAAAATTGTTTGTTATCATGAGCACAATCACGTGTTTAAGTATCGTACACTAATTACCAGTCACCCTATAGAGTCGGCCTTAATTCATTAGGTAAACCCCAAGCGAACGCTGGCATTCGCTCTGTCATTGTCGGTCTATTGTGTCTATAATTACGGTATTTAAAAGGTTAAAGCTTAGTCATTTTTTACCAGTTAGCTTTGGCGTTATGCAGAGAAAAAATAAGTAGTTCGTGCAATATAAGAGAAAAATAACACGAATATAAGAAAAGATATACAGAAAAAACATGTTCCCTTTGCAGGGAGAACCTTTTACGTAGATGACGCCAGTCGGCCATTAAATCAACCTTGTTTAACCAGGTAAAAGGTACAATTCTTTACGAGCCGAGAATAGTTCAGTGCTACTTAGGTTTTATTCCTACTTAAGGTTCTTCGTTGAAGATACCAGTTGACCTTCATGCAGTTATGCAGTATTTTAAAGATAGGCAGAACCGTGCTTTCTATAGGAATCTGGCAAGAAGTGATGACCAACAGAATGAACACTTTTTAAAATTACGTAAAAAAAAAAATACAAATACAAAATGTTTTATTTCTTTAACAACTAGTACATATTTGTTTATGATTGGAGCCCCCTTTTAAGCATGGTCTGTTTCATCATTTCAGTCGATATTTATGCCCATTATTGGACAAAAGCCTCCCCCAAGTGTCGCCACAATTAACGATCCTGTGCGTCTCGCTTACATCGGATTTTGGCAACCTTTACCAGGTCATCGATCATCCTTGTAGGAGGCCTTCCAACGCTGCGTCTTTCGGTACGCGGTTGCCACTCTAGAACCTTCCGGCCGCTTAAGTTTGGCGATTCGGTGCTATGGCGGCAACCTTAGTTCTCCTGCGGATATCTTCATTTCTGCTATTTACAAATAATATTTTACTTTTTTTAAATATATGTCACATTAAAACTACACAAGTACATCTCTCTCGAACGCGTGTTGTGTGCTTAAAGAAAGAAAAGAAAGAAAGAAAAGTATTTATTTTGGCGCAAAAAACATTGTAGACAACAAAAACTTAAGACAAACACAAAATAAAAAATAAATAAATAAAAAGTTACATTGTCTGTCACACGTTTAGGCTCGCTTAATTGTCAATTATACACACACGTTTTTGGATTTAAGTCATATTTTTTACTAATCTTTCCCACGGTTTCATCCGTGTCTTCTTTGGTTACTACTCCGCTTCTATTGATCGTAACGTGATATTATATAGCTAATAGCTTTCCTCAATCCAACACTAAAGTATTTTCTTAATTCGAACCAGGAGTGCCTAAGATAGCCCGTTTAACAAATCCATTAACTTATATTCTAGTGATAGACAAACCCTTTCATGGAAACTATTTGTCAAAATACTGAAAAGTTAAAACAAAAGTTCGCTGCAGCGCTACATTGGCATTATGTCGTCTAACAGAACTAAGGACATGCAGCGCTAAGATAGCTTTTAGAGAATACTTTTTTCGCGACGAAAATGCATGGCACTACGCGTTTCGTTTAACGTAGTGTAATGTTCAAGGTGTACAGTCTACATTACACCTGACTCGACTGAAGTGAGTGTTCGTCACGTCTAATCTAGTGCAAAGTACTTATATATTGATGAACCAAACAAATAAACTCTTCAACTTTATAATATTCATATACATAAATGAGTAACGGGATAGATGAATTATACATACGTGGTCGAGTAAGCTTCGATTTTCTAGCGGTTGCATTTCTGTGAGTGTGCATAGGAATTGCATTACTTAATTCTGTCAAACCCGTTCCGTAAACGGACCGGTACATAGTGGAAATTCGACTCAGGCACACAAAATATATGGAAACATTGTGTATAAAGCAAAGGAATAAAATTCCCTGCTGGAGTCTGTGTTTTCTGTTAACTGTAACCTGGGATCTTTAAATTAGTGAATACAGGTTACTTCTGCACAAGCATGCTTTATCACTGCTGACGATTTGGTGAGATAGTGGCGAGCCTATCTAGAAAGAAAAGAAAAGAAAGAAAGAAAAATAATGACTACTACAGTCTACTAGTCTCATCATCATCTTCCTGCCCTAGTCCCGTTTTATTTGGGGTCGGCGCAACACGTTTTTTTCTTCCATTCTGTCCTGTCACTCGTCACGCTATCACTAACTCCCTTTTCTTTCATATCGCTTCTCACACAATTCATCCATCTTTTTTTTGGCCTCTCTCTTCCCCTCTATCCATCCAGTCTACTAGTCTATTCCCAACTAATTTTGATGATGCTGATGATGATGGATGCTGTGGAGCCCCTGTGTTTTATATCCAACCCAACCGCCAAACCAACCAACCGGTATCTCTGCGGCAAAGCACCAGTTACTCCTAGTGCGAGTGTGCGTGCCGCTCAGCCGAACATGCACTGCATGATGTGTACATCTCCCGCCTGCATTACACCACAAAGGTGGAGGACATCGTCGAGTACGTGCGCCAAAAGTTGAAGTACACACTGAGGGTGCAGTTGCTGGAGTCGCACCGGAATGTCAATTTTAAGGTGCGAGTACCGAACGGTTTTCTGCACCTTGTTATGGAAGAAGACTTTTGGCCTCAGGGCGTGGTGTTCCGTCGCTTCCGAGGACAAATACCACAGAGCAGCACACAAAGACAGAATAGTGCGAAGTGAAGTGTTACTAACGTAGTTTTAAATCTTGTTTACTAACAAAATGATTTATTATAAGTAATTATGTATGTTAGTCTAAGTATAAGGTATTTATGATATGGGTACATGTTGCCTGAAATAAATTGATTATTATTATTATATAGAGCCGTAGAGCGACGGCCTATCAGACCTCCACAACCCCGTTACTGGGCAACACATTACTCTTTGGCCTATCAATAGTATAAAAAGAGTGTACCTAATCCACGTCCTGTGTGTCCTGCCTGTGTGTGTGTGTGTGTGTGTCGTGTGTATGTCCTTTGGCCGGGAAGTTATGCAAAAATAAATAAATAAATCCACCTAGTAGTCAACTTACAAAAAGTGCCATGTCATAAGAAAAAGATTACAATAACGCTAAGTGCTTTATTTTTGCTCGCAGTCATCTCTTATTTTCTTCGGCTTTTGCAAATCACACGGGAAACAAACCAATTTCCTGTTTCTAGTTTGTGGGATATCTTGTCATATATAGATAGATTTTTATGTTTTAGAAGTTTTTATTTAACTTTGCAATAAAAATGTATGCGTAGTATACGTTGAACTCGACAAATGAAAGATGTGTGAACTACTGTAATATAATTTGTTATACTATTGTAATAATATCTACAGTAATCCAACTTCATACAAACGGACGAAACGCGAGCTATACCTACGCACCTCGATCTCGCGGTGCGCTCGTGGTGCAGACAGTCGCGACTGTACGGCAGTGACGATCGGATGGTGTGTTGTTTTTTTAACAATAACCGTGCGATTTTTTCACTAAAAATAAGTTCAAGTACATTTACATATTTAATAAGACGAGTAGGATATATTGTGCTGTTTTTTAGGGTTCCGTAGTCAACTAGGAACCCTTATAGTTTCGCCATGTCTGTCTGTCCGTCTGTCTGTCTGTCTGTCTGTCCGTCCTCGCTTAATCTCTGTGACCGTTAGCACTAGAAAGCTGAAATTTGGTACCAATATGTATATCAATCACGCCGACAAAGTGGTAAAATAAAAATTGGAAAAAAATGTTTTATTAGGGTAGCCCCCCTATATGTAAAGTGGGAAGTAATTTTTTTTTTAATTTCAACCCTAACGTGTGATATATCATTGGATAGGTATTTAAAAATGCATAGGGGTTTACTAAAATCATTTTTTGATAATGTCAATAATTTCGGAAATAATCGCTCCAAAAGTAAAAAACAACGTGTCCCCCCCTCCTCTAACTTTTGAACCATAAGTTTAGAAAATATGAAAAAAAAAAGAAAAGTAGAACATTATAAGGACTTTCTAGGAAAATCATTTTGAACTTGATGGAAAGAACAGTTTTTGTACAAAAAAGACAAAAAGGTAAAAAATAATTTCTGGACTAAGTTTGTAGTATAATCTTATTTATTTATTTATTTATTTATTTAACTATTTATGTACACACAAAAATACCAGAAAAAGATAATACATAAGAAACATTAGTACAAAGGTACTGCTTATTTCCAAAGAAATTTCTTCCAGCAGACCTGCGAAAGGAGAAATCAAAAAGAAATGTAGACAATAGTGTGTAAGAAGCAAAAGAAGAATGTATGAAGTCTTAATACAAAGTATCCTATAATTAAATATAAAAATAATATATAACTTCTACTATAAATATATATTAAATAATAAACAACATAATACATACAATACATACAATATATAAATAAATATCACAGTTGAGAGGAAAGATAGTGCTCTTTTACTCGATTTTTAAAAAGTGAGATTGATTTTAAATCTCGAATGCTAGGCGGAAGTGAGTTCCATAACCTCACGGCATGGACACAGAAAGAATAGGAGTAGTAAGAGGATTTATGGGAAGGGGATTTAAGAAGGGATCTAAGGTGTGATCTGCACGGCGCGTCACTAGGACGAGCGTAGGAAAAACGATCACGTAGGTAGGAGGGGTAAGACGGGTTGTGTAAGATGTTAAAGAGAAGACATAAAATCCGAGTGTTCCTGCGAAGACGGATAGGGAGCCACTTGAGTTCCTTGCGAAGATGAGAGACATGGTCATATTTTCGTAATCCAAAAACAAACCGAATGCATAAGTTTTGTAATCGCTCAAGTTTGTTCAATAGCTCCTCAGTAGCATCCAGGTAGCAGGCGTCAGCATAATCTATAATCGGCTGAATAAGTGTTTGGGCTAAACTGATTTTTGTTTTCAAAGGCAATAGACCCTGGAGGCACTTAAGCGAGTGAAAAGAAAAATTTACTTTCCGACTAACCTCGTTGACCTGTGCACGCCACGAAAGATTGGAGTCAATAATAACACCCAAGTCTTTGGCAGTTTCGGAGTATTCAATACGAACGCCATCGAGAAATAAAGGTGGTAGTGTAGAAACCACAGCCGCACTGCGAACGAATCTACTGCCCATAATCGTATATGCAAGCATTTTTTTAAACTCATAAGTGGATACACTTATTGTGACGGACGGGAAACTACGGAACCCTACACTGAGCGTGGCCCGACACGCTCTTGGCCGGTTTTGGTTGCATGAATTCGTCAATAACGCATCCAGAGATAACTTTTTTTAGATTACCTGGAAACTCTGAAAGGTACTTACTAGTAGGTCTGTATGTCTTTTTAATGGATGAGTGTTTCCTTTTATGTCCCGAAAAAAATGATTTCTGGATTAATAAATAAGCGGCTGTAGGCATTTATTTAAAAAATACGGCCGAGTTATAATACTGTATGATATTATTACCGTGGTAATACTGCACCAACGTACTGTCCTTCCGAGCAGTGCTATAAAACAGTGACTTACCGAAGCCTACTCCTCGGTAACAGCTAGGTCAATAGATTTGAAAAAAAATATACGTTTATTCAACAACAACACAACATCAAACATACAACATGTTGACATTACACCATTATCAACATATGATTTTTTCGTAAGACTAATACATTTGCAAAAAAATAATTAACAACATGATATTTTTTCGCTTGTTTTCCCTACTCCTTTCAGAAGGCTTTGATCTTTAGAAATATCTTTAAAATACACAAAAAATAATGCAAAATTGTTTTTTTTTTTTGAAAATGAATTTAAAGGTCAGCGGGGCATTTAATTCCGGCCAGACGTTCAAGGGACTATACGCTTTAATTGAACTGTCGTACTGTCTTTAATTACAGTACTCAGATAAATAGTAATCACACAATTGTTTGTCGCACAACCGTAGTATCGAACTACTGTCGCACAAACGTGCATTCGAAATAAGGTAAGTCGCAGTACAGTTTTGTCGCAAAAGCGTTAATCGCACATCCAACGTATTTCTTCGATAATAAAGACCTAGAGAATGACACTTAGCCAATAGAGTACCTAAAACTTTCAAGCTCAGTGAAATAAGGTTAAAATAATTGATTGTCTCTGACCAAAGCTGCTAAAAGGGTTATTTCACTTGGCTGATTATAGGATTTAGCCTTTCTGATCACACTTAACTGAACTAAGTGATACCTTATGTTTATTCAAATGTAAGTTAGGTACTTATTGTCTCCTTATTTTTAGCGTTTTATCAAATAAAAAGTAGTTATAATTAAAGTAATCATCATCATCGTCATCATTTCAGCCGATACACGTCCACTGTTGGACATAGGCCTCCCCCAAGCGTCGCCACATCGAACGTTCCTGTGCGTCCCGCATCCATCGGATTCCCGCTACCTTCACCAGGTCATTGGTCCACCTTGTAGGAGGCCTTCCAACGCTGCGTCGTCCGGTACGCGGTCGCCACTCCAAAACCTTTTGGCCCCAACGGTCATCTGTACTGCGAGCAATGTGCCCTGCCCATTGCCACTTAAGTTTGGCAATTGTTTGTGCTATGTCGGCAACCTTAGTTTTCCTGCAGATATCTTCACTTTTTATTCGATTGCAAAGTAATCATGCTAACGAAAAATATACAAAAAAAAGAAATGTGTTACTGAGCTCTTGTATCGAATGCCTACAACATTCGAAATTTCATCCTAAAAAAAAGAAACACACTACAGGCATTCTGGAAGAAAATTCTTTAGAAATTCTTATACTTTGTATCTATTTTTCTGTTTCCTTCTTTTTGTCTTTTTATTTTTGTTAGCCTGTTCTCTCCCACTCCTGGGCAAAGGCCTCCCTCCACTCCTTCCATTTTGTCTTACTTGTATTTATTAATTTATTTATGTACACAAAAATACATAAAAGAAAAAAACAAATACAGATAAAAGAGTACAACGGTGTTGCTTATTTCAACGAAATTTCTTCCAGCAGACCTGCGACAGGAGAGTAGGATAAGAAATGTAGACACAGTGTGTATACTTAATAAACGAGTAATTCATTAAAGTTAAAATGGGTTAAAATTGAAATCATAAATATATCAATAACAGTATATAACTGGACACATAAATAGATACAAAATATACATAAATTATAATAGTACATTTAAAATATATAACTTTACGAGATAGTAGAGAGGTAATGTTCTTTAACTAGCTTTTTGAATACCGAAATGTTTTTAGCGTCACGAACTTTTGCTGGGAGTGAGTTCCACGTCGTACTGCATGAAAAGAGAAGGAGTTGGAATAGAAAGGGTTTGAGATGGTGTTTAAGGTGGAATCTACATGGGGCATCGGCAGAGCGAGTGAACGAAAAACGATTACGTAAGTAGCCAGCACGCTTAGCCAAGTTGTTATTCTGCAATCGTTAACGCTATCGAAAAGTGACGAAACGTATGGGAATGACGTCATCTCAACGTAAAGTCGCGTGGTCAGAACAAACGAATAGACAATTCGTAGCCAAGTTCACATCGTTCAAAATCGTTTCTACAATATTTAACGCTACATCCTTTGTTATACAAACGCTACATTGTAGAGCGAGCGGCCGACTCAGGCGCGTCAACATGGCTACCAACTTATCGTTTTCTACAATTGCTGTCACCAAGGCGTTACCGATTAGAGAACGGAATTCGACACAAACTGGATGTAACTTGGCTAGGGGGGCAGGATATGCAGGGTTGAAAAGAATGTTGTACAAGAGACATAATACCCGAGTGTTCCTACGAAGGTGGATAGGGAGCCACTTGAGATCCTTGCGGAATCGAGAATCATGGTCGTATTTTCTAAGGCCAAAAACAAAACGAATGCACAAATTTTGCAAGCGCTCAAGCTTGTTTAAGAGCTCCTCAGTGGCATCCAGGTAGCAGGTATTAGCATAATCGACATAATCGATTGTATATTGATTGTTATTGTTGTTGTTGTTGTTTATTGATTGATTGATTGTTGAAGGAGAAACTGACTGACTGAAATATCAACGCTAACTCGAAATTACTAGGACTAAGATCGTGAAATCTTCCATTTACGACGTAGCCGAGTACTGAAAAAGAATTTTCCAAATTTTACCCCAAAGGGGATAAAATGGGGTCCAAAGTTTGTATGGAGAAACCTAGTTTCAAGTGGGCGAAGCCGCTGGCAAAAGCTAGTTTAATATATATACGTATACTAGCTGACCGGGCGAACTTCGAGCCACCTGATGCCACCTAACAGTCAAGGTGTGATATTTTACATCTTGAGCACTTTAAATTCATATATCTTTCGATATACTCAACTGATTGTGATAAAACAAAAGTTATATACCAAGTTTCAAACAATTTTTAAAATATAAAAGTTGTCTACATCGATTTCGTACATTTAGCGTGATGCTCGCTCAACTAAAAACTTCTACAGATTTATTATATGTATAGATGTGTGTGTACACGGTAACCACCCTCAATATACTCTCAAAAAATCTAATAACGTCTTTACCAACTTCAAATTAACCACTTCTCACCAAAGTTTACACATGGGGATACTAGTCTGAAATCTCGCTGAATGCCAAGTGGCTTTGAGTAACAAGAACTGTGGAACCCGGACGAGTGTGTTAGTGGATGAGTGCACTTGTTCCCGCGTCTCCCCACGAACATATAAAGGCATATAATGACTGAAGTGTATCTTCAGAGCTTGGGTTCTTTTATGTTCAACAGTTGCCTTTTTTGTGTAGTTTTGGTTGGTAGTTTTGTTTTTCAGTTTTAGGCTTATTTGGTTCAATTTTTTTAGCATCGGTTTACATATTTTTGTCTTTTTGTGTAGCAGCATCGTCCACGTGTTAGTAAAAAACATTCAAGGGAACATACTACCCGGATAAAAAGTGAGCGAAGCCTCGCGGGCAAAAGCTAGTAAATTTATATTTTTCGTTTGTCATAAAAATGAGTCTAATACTAAGTAAAACAAAACCATTCCTAAAATTGGGGATAATTTACTGACTTATTTATATTTTCGTTTGTCAAAAAAATTAGTATAACACTGAGCAAAACTAAACCATTGTTAAAATCGGAGATAATTTATTTACTTTAGATAGGTGCTTTAGTGAGGAAAGTCTAAATTAAATTAAAAACAAGATTTACAGGATTTAGTCTAAGAAAACCGGATTAACCGCGCGAACTAAAATAAGTTTCTTATTTATAAAATAAACCTGAGTTCCTCTCCTTTGATTAAAATTCCAAGTAGTTATATTATTATTTATGCATCCGATTATAATTTAGGTGTGTTCGAGCCTAGAGTGAATAGGCTCATAATAATCTAGTGCAATTCGCCACGATCGATTGCAACACTGCAAACCATCAGTAGCCCGATTCACGTAATGAAAACCGTAACGATATCGTAGCGATTTAGTCGTTTGGACCATTTCCGTATTCACATCCATCAATCGACTTTGAACGACACCGATTTTAAAGTCGTTTGAAATTCATCGATTTAAAAAAAAAGTCTGTATTACATTATCCTGGTAGAATACTTATTAATGTAACTGGAAATAAGTCGATAGATTGTGAATACCGCTTTTGGATAGGACTTCGATTGAACAACTATAAAACTTCAACGATATTTGGCTTGTTTGATTTTACGTGAATCAGGCTATAGCTGGGACTGCAGTCAAGCACTAGGTTAATTTGAAAAAAAGTTATCAAACAACTTTCCTACTCGACACAGGGGAAAAAAAGGGTAATCTAATCACTCTGTCAGGGTAAAGGAAGAATAATTTATAATAGGTAAGTATTCCCCACAGAAAAATTGGCAGACGATGCCAAAGAACGGGTGACATTGATTGATCAGCTGACTGAAAGTATTAGGACCTACTCGTTTACATAATTGATTGTTATGTAGCCATTCAATACCATTAGACTAGCTTCTGACTGCGGTTTCATCCGAATGAAAGTCGGAAATAATCTCAAGTTTATTGTATAGGTATATATAGATGAGTATTAGTCAGTAGAAGTTAGTTAATTAGTATTAGTTAGTCTGCTTTAATTTTTCTAACTAATCAACTAACTTATTTATATTCATACACACGTGTTAAAAAAATTGCTTGAAATAAGCAGCGTCTTTGTGCTCTGCTGTTTGTACGAGTATTTGTTGTTTTCGCTTTTAAGTGTGTACATAAATAAATAAATAATAATAAGATTCCCAAATATTCATTCCGGCACTATAACGGTGTAGTAGGCCTGTTGGTGTAGTGGTTAATGGCCCTGACTGTTATGCCGGAGGTCGTGGGTTCGATTCTCACCCAGGACAAATGTTTGTGTGATGAGCATAATCATTTGTTCTGTCTGGATGTAATTTATCTATAATATGTATGTATTTAGAATTATATAAGTATGTTTATCAGTCTGTGTCTAGTACTCATAACACAAGCTCTGCTTAGCTCGAGACTAGACGGCTTTGTGTGATAGTTGTGGAATATTATATCTATTATTATTATATTATTATACCGGGATGAGAAGGTTTCAGTGTTCTAATTCAAGTCATGGTCCTTAAACGTAACAAATATAATAGACGGTTACTATCGCATTTACATATATGCAAAATTCTAACTTTAAATCATGTCTTAGAATAACACATAGAGCATACTTTTATCTATGTTCCCTTGGGTTAATTTGCTACTATCACACAGGTGATGCAGCCGCAAATGGAATAGTGTGATTATATAAATGCAAATGAGAGTTTGTTTGTTACACCTACTTACACGTCTTTACTACTTGATCGAGCTTGATATTTCAAATAAAAAAACCGGCCAAGTGCGAGTCGGACTCGCTCATGGAGGGTTCCGTAGCAGCAAGTAACATAATATAAAAGTTCTTGTAGTTCGTTGTAACTTTGATCGATGTTTTAATAATAGTGTATTTTTTTAGATTTATGACATATTAAAAAAAACTACTCACTAGATCTCGTTCAAACCAATTTTCGTTGGTAGTTTACATGGTAATGTACATCATATATTTTTTTTAGTTTTATCATTCTCTTATTTTAGAAGTTACAGGGGGGGGGGGACACACATTTTACCACTTTGGAAGTGTCTCTCGCGTAAACTATTCAATTTAGAAAAAAAAGTTATTTGAAACCTCAATACCATCTTTGAAGACCTATCCATAGATACCCCACACGTATGGGTTTGATGAAAAAAAAAAATTGTTGAGTTTCAGTTCTAAGTATGGGGACCCCCAAAATTTATTGCTCTTTTTCTATTTTTGTTCGAAAATCTTAAAGCGGTTCACAGAATACATCTACTTACTAAGTTTCAACAGTATAGCTCTTATAGTTTCGGAAAAAAGTGGCTGTGACATACGGACGGACAGACAGACAGACAGACAGACAGACAGACAGACTGACATGACGAATCTATAAGGGTTCCGTTTTTTGCCATTTGGCTACGGAACCCTAAAAAGGATATAAAGTAAAGTGAAGCTGCGGGCATAAGCTAGTGAAAGGTTTACAGCCTAACAGATTTGTAACTGCACGAGGTATTCGTGTCAGTTTTGCTCATAGTGAATGGGTAGGCGCATGGTATTTTAAAGTATTGTATTGGTTAACTATTTCATATTCTATCTAATAAAATATTTAATCTAGGTTTCTTTTTCAAAATAAACGAAATATAGATTTATGATTTATAAGGTTATTCTTTGAATTTTGTCTGTTGCTTTTCCTTACATCTCGTTTACTTCGATACTCTAATATCCCCTCGAGCGCCAGGGGATCACGTGACTCAGAAAATTGCACTGTTTACGTGTTTACAAAAAATTTTTTTTTTTTGGTTTTTTCTTTAAAAAGACAATACACTTCTGGACACATCTATTGGCCCACCTTAGAGTTTAGGTTTCGATGGCCCCTACCGAAATATGATTGCTAGATTGAACAAAAACTGTTGATGCAGTTTTAAACCTGATACATTTTACCATCTTTTTCGATCGTATTGTTTTAAATTTGAATTCAGAATACCATACGACATGGAGCTACGCCTAACAAGTCGGATATGCGCCTTGTTAAAGGCAATTGATTTTTGAATAAAAAACATGTTTTATCAAATAAAGGTTTAATTTAATAACGCGTGTTGCCTCCATGGGCATCTACCACAGCTCTCATACGATTAGGCATAGAGTTTATCAACCGCTCTATGAAATTTTGAGGGATCATCTCCCATTCCTCTTCTATGGCAGTTTTCAACTCCTGCATCGTCTGGGGAACTGGCTGACGAGCCCTAACACGTCTTTTTAGCTCGTCCCACATGTGCTCAATGGGGTTCATGTCTGGGCTTCTGGCTGGCCAGTCCATAACTGTGATGTTCACATCCCGAAGATATTCCCTGACGATGCCGGCCGCATGGGCTCTTGCATTATCATGCATAAAAAGGAAATTTGGGCCCATATAGTCCGCGTATGCTATCACGTGAGGTTCTAAGCACTCACGAATGTACCTTTCAGCATTTAATGTTGGCAGCCGTGGTCCTGTAACAACCTCAAGTTGAGTTTTGCCGCTCGCGGATATACCGCCCCAGACAGTCCATGAGCCACCGCCATAAGCAACCCTCTCTTCAAAGCAGCATTGTGCGAAACGCTCTCCCTTACGTCGGTAGACCTTCTTCCTTCCATCATTGCCATGTAACACAATTTTAGACTCATCAGAAAAGAGTACACGGCTCCAATCTTGCTGTGTCCAATTTAAATGACTGCGTGCGAAATGAAGGCGCGCTGTTCGGTGGGCTCGCGTTAGTTTGGGCCCATTAGCTGGCTTGTGTGGTACCATATCGCGTTCTTTTAACCTTCTCCGAACAGTTCGAGCGCTCACAGATACTCCGTGGAAGTCGCGAAGTTGGTTTTGTATCTCAATGGAGGTAAGGTGACGATTTCTCAAGCTGGTCGTCACGATGAATCGATCCTGGCTTTCAGTTGTGACCCGAGATCGTGGCCTTCCTTGGCGACGAACAAAGCCGCCAGTCTCTAGGTAACTCCGATAAACATTTCGGACCGCAGATTGACTTAAATTAAGTTGAGCACTCACGTTTCTTTGGCTGTGTCCGGCCTGAATAAGTGCCACAGCTTGGGCGGCGACTTCAGGTGAAGTATCCATAGATTATTGATAGAACCTCACCTTAATGTTAAGAATAAGTAATGTTTGTTGCAAAACCAAAGATATCAATCACTTTTTCAAGAATTAAATCTAAGTAAATCAATAAAACCAAGTTTTCTTAGTATTCGATTCTTTGATATCAACAAACAGGCTCCAAATTGTCTTTTTTTTCTTTAAATTCTGTGTTCGAAATTCAAAAAAAGACTATTGAATGAAATTGTGAATGTGCCAGGTTCAAAACTGCATAAAAACTTTTTGCTCGACCTAATATAAAATTTTAGCTAGGACCAAACGAAACTGAAAATACAAGGTGGGCCAATAGATGTGTCCAGAAGTGTAATATAATATATTTAGAATAATACGTATAAAAACCAAAATTTTCGGCCAAATAACTTTCGTACGAACGTGTGTAAAAAATGAAAACTAAGCGTTTTTCAAGGACATCCAAGTTGTACAGACGTATGTACAATCGGCACTCGAGGGGATATGATGGTACCTAAATAACTTGAAAGTAGGTTAAGAAAACTTTGTGCAAAATTTTACATTCTTAGTCCCAGTAGTTTTGGCTGTCCGTTGATATGTCAGTCAATTTCTCCTTTTTTTAATTACATAGATTAGATAGGGCGCACTATTTCCATGCATCAGTTCACAAGATACAACTTAAAACTGAATTTGGATATTTACTCTTTGAGAATACCGACAATATAAGCCGCCTTATAAAGTTGTAGCTGCATTCGCTGTTTTGCTCATAAAAAGTGCGTAGACGCACGGTGCTCAAACTGTTCTATTTAGTTGACAACAATTAGTGACAGATAAAGAACGATAGAAGGAAAAATGACTGATGATTTAAGATTACCTGTTTCTACATATCCTAAGTAAGTATATGAAGCACATTATTCTGATTTCATAACTGAAGTTTTCTCGGTCGGCCATTTTTACATTCAATAAAGTTACCACAGCCCTGGAATGAAAAATTCAACTGCACTTTAGTTGCAATTTGCATATATATATTATAATCTACCGAAAAATATTGTGTTTAATTGTAAGAAATACGTTATGATTCGCAATTAATCACAATCTTTCAATAGTTTACAATCTCGCAAGACAGATCATAATCTAACGGTATTTACAATTTTTTTTAGAGGCAGAATACCTTCCATCGACTTCGTCAAAATATTAAAAGTACCTACTATAAAATAAGCCAGTTACAATCTTTCAATTTTCTTCGTCTGATTGATACGTACTTTTTCGGATACGAAAGGAAATTGCCAACTCCGCGGTTGATAAGTGTTAATATAGGTATTTTATCACCAGTTAGATAGTACTTGTCTGCAGAATTTTTGGGAAATAAAATTGTTTACGTACTTTGAAATAAGGTGTTGAATACCTTATATACAGCGCCTGCTTGGAGATGTTTCTACGTGAGTGATTTCATTTTACAGTCCATTAGATTTGTTCACTCGGTTGAGCACTTCTGGTTGAGGAGTAATTGAGGTAAATAAATTGATCGTTTGCTTGATTATGATATTTTTTCTTGAATTTTTAGTGTGGTACTTGTTTTTAAGAGGTTTTTTCTTGGTATCGTTAAAAAGAAATCATTTAGCGACAGATAAATATATAAATACCTTTTTCCGCATTAAGGCGGAACGGGAGAGCGTGTCACACTTTTACTGACTAAAACCACACCTCCGTTCCTTCAGTCGCCCTTTGCGTTTTAAGACCACGTGTAACCTTTTTTGAGGTCGACCCATAGCCCTAGGAGGCTTCGGTTCTGCTGGGCTCTACGGTTTTGCTGATATCTGTGTAAGGAGCGGATGGAAGACCATGCACCGTTGAAGACACAGGCGCGGTAGTGGACCGGATGGCCGAACGGCGAGCTACCCATTGTCGGTCGTCCGCAAGAGCGCGCCTACGGTGGCTGGTAGTCGGGATCACGATGCCGGTGGCTGGGCCGTTACGTGTCCGTTGCCTCACCATTACGGCCACCTCTAACCGAACTAAATTTTATCTAAATTGACAGCCGTTATAGCGTGAAAGAGTAACAAACATCTACACAGACATCCATACATACGTATGTCCGTAAAACGGGGTGAATAGAAACGCAGGGGTGGATAGAAACGAAGGGGTGAATAGAAACAAAACTTTGGTTCTGTTTTTTATTTTGATACCTTATTATCGGCTTCTAACAAAGCATCGACTTTTTTAAATATCAATTCATTAATAAATTGATATAGTTACATGCTGCAAAAAATTTTCAAATATCAGGAAAATTCCCTTTGAAGTTTTGTTCTATTCACCCCATTTTACCGTACATACTTTTCCCTTTATATTTGAGTGATAGTGCAAAAGCCGATGACGTGGACTAAATGAATCCTTCACATCGACTAGTGAGTACTACTGGTAAATTAATTGGAGTTGCATTGATTGTCTGATGAATGAACGTGATTGTAAAGTCTCTTCACGTAGATTGCAATTTGCGGAAGTGATAAATGGTTCTTAAGACAGTCACTTCAATTTAGCAGTCGATATCAATCAGTGTTAATGGATTTGTGAGAAGCTTTTGCTAAGTCGTTGAATATACAACATTAATTTTAGTAATAATTATGCGAAACCCAAAACACGTGTCTAGTATTTTTATGTACATAATTTCATTACTCACAAAGTTATAAGCTTGTTATGTCAGCAAAAATACATAGTCAAAACAAGATTTTAATGAAAATCTTTTTTTCATAGCAAGCTTGCTATGAAAAAAAGATTTTATTTATAGCGCAGTATATCTGTATAATTAACACCCGTCAAGATAAATCATACGAGCCTAAACTCAATAGGGTTGTGTCATTTAACTATCGAGTTCCTACGGCCACCTTCCGGTTCCATCATCAGATCAGCTCCATGTCATAATAATTTTAGAAAAAAAATACTCGGGGTCAAAGGTCACAAAAACGAGTTTTTCGCGACTTTCAGCAAAACTAAAAAAAAATAATAATATAAAATTAGCCTAGACAAAATTTGTAGATCAGATAATTATCTACAAAAATGTCTAAATATATTTTGTTTTCAAGAGCCACAGTTTTTGAGATACGACTATAATGATTCAAAAAGTTGAAAAAGGTAATCGTCATAATATACACACGTTTATGACGCCACCTTTGAGGTAACGTCCTTATAGTGTTTTGAACAATCCTAGCAATTTTCAGCTGGGTGCGAATTTTTGTAACCTCGGATATAACATTTTAAGCTACTCATATCTTTTACTTTTTTTGAAGTGTGTAATAATATCATTTGGGATGCTCTCTGTCCCAAAGTGGACGAAGGGATTGGTCACATTCTTACTGACATCAATCACATGGTGTTCTGCATCTACTTTTGGCGGAAGCGCTGAGCTTATGTTTTCATGTGAACCCTGTCATGTTTTACAGACGCATGTAATCACAATTTTTCTAGAGAAGAGCTCGTATCACTTTGAGCTACAGACTCTCCGGGTCTGTAACGTGCAGAACATTCTATGACCTCCGGAGCCTTGTATGTCTAGCACGCGTAGAGAGGAAGGTTGTATGTCTAACCTGTGCGTTTACTGTAGGTACTCGTATATTAAATATTTCTGTTCTGTTAGATGCAATAAAAAAACAAAATTGGAAGATATGTGACATCCACCAACTCGCACTGGGCGCACGTAATGCTTTACAGACCTTTCCCTCTCCTAGAGAGGAGGCCTGAGTCCCAGCAGTGGGAACATTAAGAGGCTGATTGTGCTTATGCTATAAATGCAATAATGGTGGTAGTTTCTGCAAAATATACTACTTCTATGTGGGGCGTCTCGATTAGTTTCACATTCTCAATTAGTCGATCAATCTTGTGGCTCTAAATCTGCGGCCATTAGCCACTGTCGTATGAACAAATTGATCAAATTGGCTCCACAGTGCGTCCGCTGACTCATCAATCTGATGATAATGCTACTACTAGGGCTTGAGATTATTGAGTGGTGCTTACCAGTTTTTATTGCTGTGTCAAGTTCGTTTGGTTTTAATGAATTTTAAAGAGTTACTGTTCCAACGGGCCAGTTTCAAGATATGAATGTGACATTGATCACGTAAAATTTCATATCAATATTTGTTGAACGACATTTCTTTTAGGAATGGATAGCTCGTCGTTCGAGTGTTCGGTAACCGTCCGGACCGAGCCCAAGACGTCGACGGCGCGTAGTGATCCTTGCGCGCAGATGTCAACAAACCGTAGGGGCTTAGCAGGGTCGAAACCTACTGGGGCCATGAGTTCGCTTCTGAAAGAAAAACCCGGCCCTAAAAAGCAAAGCAACGAAGGAACTATGAGTGGGTTTCATTCAGTAAAATTCTGACACGCCGTCCCGCTCCGCACAAGGGCGCGTGATGTCACTAGATGATATCCCACCTAAAAAACAATAGATATTATTATAATTTAGTAGATATAGTTATGAACAAATCAGTTTAAGGAATTCCGTTCCATGAAATACCGCATTACAGGCAAAGCCACAAAATATGCAGCAAAGGAGAGAATTTCACACTTTTCACCCCATCCATTTAAAAATGCGGAACATTTCAGCAGCGGCACGTGTTTTTTAACATTTTATAGCAAATAAATGCAAATTGTACAACTAAGATTTATCTGCCGATGGCGTGCTGCAGTAGTTATATCGAAAAGGAAAGGAGGCATGAAGTTTTAATAGTAAAAAAAAGCCAAGTGCGAGTCGGACTCGCACACGAATGGTTCCTTACTACAATATTAAAATCGAGCAAAAAATTGCCGACAAAATAACGTTTTTATACGGGACAATTTTATTTGTTGATACAACGGCAAGAAAAATACACATTCTGTGGAAATTTCAATAGAAATAGAAATCATTTATAATGTAGGTAATTGATATGTTGTTAATTTAAGGAAGGTCCCGATACATTTTGCCTTATGACATGCAAAAATTACTTAAGTGTCTAATTTGCATTTCTATACACTTGAGACACATGATGACATAACATAACCTCTAAACATTTTGATTATAAATAATGTAAATAATCATCAACTAACTAGGCACCTCTTACAGTTTATGAGATACCAATCGCTGACAGAGAGATGAATAGATGAGCAGCAGAGGCTTAGTAATATACCCCACCATTTTTAGGGTCCCGTTGGGTACGGAACCCTTAAAATGGGTCGGTTAATATTGGCCGCTATTCAGCTTTCACCAATAATGGCGTAGTGTCTGCATAGCGTATGGGGTGACCTTGGATGTTTGGCAACCTCCGCTAGTCGATACCGGGGTGCTGAGTCATACTCGCTATGGCATGCACCATGCTTGGCTAAGTTTCAGATGGCGTAAAGGTCAGCCTTGTTTGAAATTATGACTTTTGTCTGATATCTGTTTTTTCATATATTTTTTTGAGAAAACACTAGGGCACGCTTTTTGCCATGAGAATAGAATAGAATATAATAGAATAAACTTATGGGTACAATAGCGGTCTTATCGCTGTCAGCGATATCTACCAAAAACACCTAGGATTGTCTTTAAGAACTTAATTAAATTAAAAAAGAGGTAGGTAGAAGAAGAACAGACTCTTAGTTTCTGTCACCTTTTGTTAGTCGCCTTTTATTTATTCTCCTAATATAATTCAAACGGTCGGCTTTGCGAACGTTTGAAAGAGTGATCGTAGCCTAGAATGCAAAGGGTTCCCATACAACAAACGTAATGGTTTTACTCGATTTTAATCTATATTGCGTACTTGAACTGTTCTCGCGCAAGTCCGGCTCGTACTTGGCCAGTTTTAGGGTTCCGTACTCAAAGGGTAAAAACGGGACCCTATTACTAAGACTTCGTTGTCTTTCCGTCTGTCTGTCACCTGGCTGTAACTCAAGAACCACGGTAGTTAGATAGTTGAAAATTATCACAAATTATGTATTTCTGTTGCCGCTATAACAACAAATACTAAAAACAGAATATTATAATAACATATTTAAGGGGGGCCATACAACAAACCCTACTTTTTTCCCGAATTTTCCTAAGGACGGTAGGTACGGAACCCTTCGTGCGCGAGTCCAACTCGTACTTGGTCAGTTTTTATTATCTTCGATCTATCTCTTAAAATAATACAATTATGTACATAGATATTATCTAGCATAGGGTTACCATAAATCCCCGAGGTCTCGTCGGGACAATTATAATTTCTTTCTTTTAGTATTTATTGTGTTCGTCGGTATTAATTATTGAGGATAACATAACAATTAATTAACATAATTCCTTTTTATATTTATTGGATAATTTTATTTGGGACAGTAATTGTCGGTTTTATGAATTTATAAAATTCTTCACAATTCATGTGAAAATTAAATTTACATTAAAACCAGACCTCGCTAACAGTTGCTTAACCCCACCCATCTGAAATGAGACCTTGCCAACAGCTGCTTATCCCCACCCATCCAATACCAGACCTCACCAACAGCTGCTTAACCTCTTCCATCCAAAATCAGACCTCACCAACAGCTGCTTAACCCCATCCATCTAAAACCAGACCTCGCTAACAGCTGCTTAACCCCACCCATCCAAAACGCCGACAGCTTCTTAACCCCACCCATCCAAACACACACCTCACCAACAGCTGCTTAACCCCATCCATCTAAAACCAGACCTCGCCAACAGCTGCTTATCCCCACCCATCCAAAACCAGACCTCGCTAACAGCTGCTTAACCCCACCCGTCCAAAATGAGACCTTGCCAACAGCTGCTTATCCCCACCCATCCAATACCAGACCTCGCCAACAGCTGCTTAACCCCACCCATCCAAAACCAGACCTCGCTAACAGCTGCTTAACCCCACCCATCCAAAATGAGACCTTGCCAACAGCTGCTTCACCCCACCCATCCAAAACGCCGACAGCTGCTTTCACTCATTTGTTTTCTTATCGGTCACCACGCTCAAAAAACAAATGAGTGGGGGGGTTAGGTTATTTTCGTTAGGTACGGAATTTCTGGATTCGGTCTCCACGCTCAAGGCCCGCGATAGAAGCTATGCAATAGCTTAGTCAAGTCAAAAGTCAAGTCAAAAGTTTTTTATTTCACATAGGCCTACATGGGCACTTATAAAACGTCAGAAGCTAGTGCACGGTTCGAAATTGGTCGTTTCCTATGGAGAAGAACCGGCAAGAAACTCCATGGTTACTCTTTTTAAAAAAATGGTTGTACTTACAATATTTCCATATAACAGTATTAAAAGGTATTATTTAAGAAGAGTGTAAACCGGTCTATATTGTACTCAAAAGCACAATAAAAATAATCATTTAAAAAAAGTGAGTCAAAATATGAAGTAATCTAAGAATTCGTGGAGTCTACAGTGTTCTTCCATTTACATAATAAAAAGAGGCTATATAAAAAAAAGGTAGAAAAAATAATAATAATTACAACTGTCAGTAA
The DNA here is from genome assembly GCA_910589285.2 of Mythimna ferrago. Taxonomy (NCBI): domain Eukaryota; kingdom Metazoa; phylum Arthropoda; class Insecta; order Lepidoptera; family Noctuidae; genus Mythimna; species Mythimna ferrago. The sequence goes on from OU342685.1 coordinate 18,103,946, forward strand.
ATGAGACGTTAACAACCAAAAAAAAAGAAAAATTAACGAATTTAATGTGGTTGGAGTCAGATAATATAAAAAAAAAAAATTGCAAAAGCAATGTGTTAGAGAGAAAAAAAAAAATGTTACAACAAAGATGGAGCAGTTAATAGATACATTCGCATAATATTATGAGTTACCAGGGGGCCACAAGTGCAGAGGCAGTCATTGCCAAACAAGCGTGTCTTCGACATAGTCTTTAACCTTGTAATATGCTTTTTTGGTTAAGACACGCTTAATATGGGTTTTGAACTTTCCTTCGCTAAGTTCAGTCACCGCTTTTGGTAGCTTGTTATAAAAGCGTATGCTATTTACTAAAAATGACTTACTGGTCTTGGCTAATCTCCATTTGGGCAATATAATTTCGTGTTTACTACGAGTATTTATGTTATGGAAATCGCTTCTAGTTTTGAAAAGTCCTAGGTTTTTACGGACATACAAAATACTTTCTAAAATATAAAGAGAAGGCAGTGTCAATATATCTATTTCTTTGAATTTATTTCTGAGGGACTCGCGAGGACCCATTTTATAAATAGCCCTGATTGCTCTCTTTTGCAATGCGAAAATCGAGTCTACATCAGCTGCAGATCCCCACAGTTAAATGCCATAAGACATAATACTGTGGAAATAGGCATAGTAAACTAACCTAGCTGTGGCGACATCTGTCAACTGCCTTATTTTTCTTACTGCATATGCCGCTGAGCTTAATCTACCTGAGAGAGTTCTAATATGAGCACCCCACTGCAGTTTGGAATCGACAGTTATACCTAAGAACACAGTTTCTGTAATTACATCAAGTTTTTTGCTATCAAGAATTAGATTGACGCCAACTTGAGGGACATTCGGTAATGAAAACTTTATACATTTAGTTTTATTTGCATTTAGTAAAAGATTATTAGCAGCGAACCATTTCGAAAGAACAGCCAGACTTTCGTTAACGCGCAAGACATCCGCATCTTTTCTATCCACTTTAAAAATAAGAGAAGTGTCGTCAGCAAATAGAATTATATCTGATAAATTAGCCATCATGTAAGCTTGTGTGCCATGTTTGCTTAAAAAATGTATGTCTACGCTCGACTATGTTTATCGGGACATTTTATAGTTTGTTGGGACGTCGGGACACCACTGTTAATAACGGTGACATGTCCCGACGTATCGGGATGAATGGCAACCCTAACCTAGCAGCACAGCTAGCCAAAAATTTAACAATTCATGCTTACTTTTTTGTATTAATATCAACTATAAAATTTTCATAAACAGACTATTCCTATCTCAAACAAATTCAGATCAGAAATTAATATCTAGATAAAATATTCAATTCCAGATAGTTTTGATAGAGAAAATGTCTAATGGCAGTGATGGCGCCGAAAGGGCGCGACGAGGTGGCGCCAACTCACACACCACAAGAAAACTGTGTTATTACGTTCATAGCTGACAAAGGAGGCTGATTTTATTAAGGACTCGTGAAGACACGCCCATGCCCCCACGGGGGTAATCTGCTGATGTCACGACACGCCGAAAATCTAAATTTCTTTGCTATGTATAAGCTTAACACCGTATTATTACAGTATATCTGATGCTAGCGGTTTCATCTGCGTTATCACGCATCAGAAAATTATCCCAAGGGAACGTACTCCCAGGATAAAAAGTATCGTATGTGGTATTTCAGGAAATGGTCTATCAAAAAAAAAAAGACGTGTGGCACTCGGGGACTACCGCGGTAAAGCTTATCAACTTATGCAATTATAATTATTTATTTATTTTATTTATGCAGCATTTTTTTTCCTTTGTTTTTTTTTTCTTTGATATTAATTGAAGTTACATTTTCACACATTGAATTGAATTTTGATTGATTGTTCACTCATTTTTTTTCTTATCGGTCACCACGCTCAAAAAACAAATGAGGGGGGGGGGGGGTGTTTGGTTATTTTCGTTACGGAATTTCTGGATTCGGTCTCCACGCTCAAGGCCCGCGATAGAAGCTATGCAATAGCTTAAAAAAACATAATAAACAACATTACAGAAACCTATATTTCATTAATTTTTATATATTCATAACAGCTATTGTTCTAGACTTGTGAATAAATAAATAAAGTGTATCGTGATTTTAAGCTATTGCATAGCTTCTATCGCGGGCCTTGAGCGTGGAGACCGAATCCAGAAACTCCGTAACGAAAATAACCTAACACCCCCCACTCATTTGTTTTTTGAGCGTGGTGACCGATAAGAAAACAAATGAGTGAACAATCAATCAAAATTCAATTCAATGTGTGATAGTGTAACTTCAATTAATATCAAAGAAAAGAAAAACAAAAGAAAAAAATACTGCATAAATAAATAATTATAATTGCATAAGTTGATAAAAATGCTATGCAATAGCTTTACCGCGGCAGTCCCCGAGTTCCACACGTCTTTTTTTTTTTTTTGTAAGGTGTGAAATCTTCTAATGACTGCTTCCGCTCTTGGAAGAATCGAGGGCGTCTTGCTTTTAATTTAAATTTATAAGTTATATGTATTTTTAGTTCCTTTTTCCATACACATCTTTTAATTCACTGCACCGTTCTTTATGTCGACACAGCGACCGGCCCATGCTGAAAACCAGCGCTGTGAGCTCAACGCATTATGCGTGAGGCCGCAGCTTTATGCTGAGCGTTCGGCCGTTTTGCGCGGAGGAGACGCATATCTTCCCTATCAATTGCTGTAATATTATGTTTTGTTAGCTAGTTTTAAGATTTCGTCTTTTTCGCGTAAATAAACTGTTTTTCTTTCTTCTTTCTTGCAGACTTACTGACTAAAACCACACCTATGTCCCTTTAGTCGTCTTTGCGTTCTAGGACCATGGGCCTGGATCGACTTTTGAAAAGGTTATCAAAAGTCGATCTAGGCCCCAGTAGGGTTCGTCGACCGTGCTGGGCTCTACGGTTTTTCTGACATCTCTTTGAGGCAGGCGTGGAACACTACGCACTATCTCACAAGCTCGGCCCGCACTGTCACCGGACTTCCAAATAGCGAGCTACGCCTTGCTCGTCGTCCGCAAGCCAATGCCTATGGTAGCTGGAATTTGGTGTCGGTTAGTCGGCTAGGGCGTGAGGATATCCGTTCCCTCACGCGTACGGCCGTCTCCTTCACCAGCATTACTGCTTTCCAGAAGGAGGTGACAACGCCCATTCCCCCTTGCTCTGGACCATGGCCTGTATCAGGGCTCAGCGATCAAGGGATCCTGTTACCGAATTAAGTACCTTTATAAGTAGAATTCATGTACCTATTGAACTATATCCGGCTAGCCTAGAACCTGAAGCGTTGCTACTGAACTATGCTATGTCTTTTTTTATAATTATAGTGTTTCTAAAATCACTTTTTTTTGTCGGTAGGATGTAATCTCTGGAATTACTGGTCCGATTGCTAAAATTTTTCACCGATGGAAAGCTGCTTCATTTCTGATTGACATAGATTACATTTTATGTACACGGACGAAGCTGCTGGCAGCTGCTAGTTTTCTTATAAAGCAATTAAAAACAGATGGAAGTAAGCAAGCGGAGTAGACGATCATTATATAATTTGTTTTGCCATAACCAGGTCAAGACTGTTACGCAATTAGAGGCAGGGAAATTGCCTTCAGACGAAGCCTTAATCCTTTGAATTGAGTTTAAGTTTGATAACTTAGATAAATTTGTAAATGTTATTTATTTTATAAGTAACTCGAGGCGGATATCTAAGTATTTATAATGTAAGACGAAACTGTACTATCAATACAATAGTAAGAAAATGATTAAGTTTACAATATTCTGGCAGAGATTTGGCCCTCGTGAAAGTAGAAAATATATAGCTTCGTTAGTCAGTGTGACTGTCTGTCACTAATTCCAAATTAATAACAAAATATTATATTTATCTTTGAACACCACGTCTGGCGACATGGGCCACTTAGACCCTCATAAATTGTCCTTTTAATGTGAAAGGAACAATTACAAAAAAAGAAATATTTTAGCACAATGGTCCAGCATGTGCGAGCAAGTCGTGAGAACGAAGCGACCCAAACCTTCTTAGAAACTATACAAAAAACAAAGCGATAATAAGGAATTGACAAGCGATACTGAGCCTTAAGGCGAGAGGAGGCACGAGGTTGACTCGGCAGGATAGGGACACTTCGCGTCAGACCCTAGGAGGGGACACATGTCTAGAGACTTAGCGTCAGGGCCGAGTAGGGAACACACGTCTAGAAAGATACTTGGCTTCAGGGCCCGAGAAAGTAGACACGCTCAGCTAAGCCATCTGACTCGGTATATCGTAGAGCAACGTCCCGTTGTAATTATTAGGAGTGCCAGTATTGTGACACAGTATTAGATATTATAGGTGGACTGAGTCCAGTTTAGGCTTGTCAAATACTTAAGTACAGATCTGTGCGTGTGAATCAGAGTACGAATGGATGGGCGTTGATTGTGAACTAGTGAGTAGTGTGTAAGTACGTGAGTGAATCTCAGCGGCTGTGTTGAAGACTGGATGGGTGAGTGATGTCTGTTTTATCCTTCCCTATTCCACCCTATGACAAGGTAACCTAAGCTTGCAGTTGGTGTTAGGGAGTCGGAGAAGGCCTTCCTTTGGAGTGAAGCTTGACATTGACTTTCCTTCGAGTGGACTTGACACTTCCCGCCATACTTGGCACAACCATGACTGAAACACTGCCAATTGAAGGTCGAACCGAATAACTATTCGTTACATCCTAAGGCCAGTTTGAGCTATACGGAGATCACAAACCACCAAACGTTAGTGACGGCTACCTCCCCCTAAGAACTGACTGACAGTAGACTGATTTACATTGCTCTTGTTACACGCACACTTCCAGGGAGCGGGGGTAGGCTTCACCAAGTACCCCAAACTGCATTGATAGTCGTTCTATGGAACGCTAGGGAACGTATCTCGTTAAAACACACACCGGTCTTCGGGCCTCTTACTGATACAAAAAAAATAATATTTAGCGAGACATGTAATTTGGGCTCATTTCTGGAAAACCCCGCAGCTAGACGTAGCTCGGAGGCATATAAGTTATGATGTCCTCACCTTTGGGTAGAATAAGGAAGTGAGAAGTGTCGATTTATTGAAAACCACTTCGGCGTCTAGCAAGGCGACTGTAAACAGTTCTGCGACCGACTGACGATGCGTCACGCTTGTTTAAGTTTTGTATTGTCTTAATAATGCGTGAGTAGTAGATAAGGAGTCAATTGTTAAAGGAAGTGTGTCTTATCCAATAGCAGAGGCCTCACAACCCTTTGCCGTAGGATTGGTCAGGACACGCACGAGCGAAACGGATTAAAAGTAATTTCTAAAATAATTGAACTTGCAAATACAAGCGTCACGTGTTATATACCCTTTTGCAGCCCTCTCAATCTCTTAATATTCATAACTCAAAAGAAAAGTAGATTATCCTTCCTTATCCCTTGGATTTCCAACCCTATTTGATTTTGACTTTGTTTTTCTCAACTCCCCACCTAATCCCCTAGCTTTCTAAGTCGGGAGAAGGTGACATATTCCTTGGAAATCCATTACTGTCGGTGGGAGCTTGTCCATGTCTCTGGTTGAAAGCTACAAGGGTGAGCGAATGGCGGCGCTCGCCCTCTCCCCCTAAAAGGGGGAGCCGACCTTCATACCTTCATGTAGGGAAATTCAGGAAAAGTGAAAATTTTATCAGCCTAGGGTCTTATTGGAACAGTCACATATGGTGCCGTGACCAGGATTCTCGTCATTAAATGTACTGATTCACTTCAGTGCAACGAGAAACGATATTTATGGGTTACTACTAAAATAACAAACACAACGTAATTTTCTAGAGATATAAACTGTTAGGACTATTTAGATGTAGGAAGAATTACAACGGCTAGGTAAAGATCTGTGGTTATGAAGTTGAACTCTTCAACTAAATACATAATTAAAAAGTATATTTAGCAGGTTCGACTCCTGCATGATTTGTTGGTTTAAGTGCATAATTCTCATTTTGTTTGACATGAATTTTGGGTTCGACTCCCGATTTATTCGTTGGTTGATAAGTCCTGGAGATCCTGTGTTACGACTGTGGGTTCAATTCCCGCTTGACTTATAATGAGTTATTAGAATTTAATTTCTGTGGTTATCAGGGTTCGATTCCCATGAACACGGAAATATTCGTAAGTTGATTACAACATGTATGGCTGTGTGTGTTTGTGTTAATATGCTATTACTAATGGGTTCGATCCCCATGCTTATTTATATAAGAAGGTAATATTATGTACCTAGTTAAAATTGCTCGTAATAGTTTAAAAACTAGGGCCCTGAGCTAATGTCAGAATGGGTTCGACTCCCTGCAATATAGATAAGTTTTAAATCTAAATGAATGTTTGTGAAAATGAAGTGCGGTTTTGAAGTTGAGATTTGTATGTGTTAAGTGAGAGGAATGAACCTGAAATATCTAGTACCTAGGTCTAATAAGCATGTAGATTATATATATTATACTACATACACTAGTAGGTACATGTATCAGTGATTATAATCGTAGAATATTGAGTTATTGCAAACTCGGCAACGTATGTTATGTTATTTGAGCAGATACTTGTGTGGCCTTATTATAAATTCCAGGTTAATTAAATCTACTCATCATTGCGCCTACGCTGTATCCAACCTTACGGTTTCTGCATTGAGCTTGGCCGGTGGTTCATCTGATGGCTGACACCACCTGATTCCAGTGATTGCTGTAGTGCGGTCTATGTTGCGAAGCTAAGTTCCACTTTTATTTGACTTTTGTCGTTAGGCATTCCGCGTATGATCTTTGTTATGACATTAAATATTATTGATTAGGGTTACAGAAGTAAATTGCTACAAAATTTAAACCAGCGATTAATTTCGTTAATACTAATAAAAGCGAAGGAGGCATTATCAGATTTCTCAAAGTGTCCACGTGTATAGGAAATAGACGATCTCTAATAAATAGATATTCGTTTCAACTCTTTTAGGATATCCAAAACTATCTGCTTTAGCAGAATCAGTATCAATAACTTTCAAACGCTTGTTGTATTTCAGAACTATTATAACCTCTTAGAATCAGAGGGGGGTCATTGTATCTTTAAAATGTATTCTAATATTCCTATGTGCGAACTATTTCAGCTGTTCCTGAAATTGACCTCAGCAGCTGACTCAGCGTGGACGTGCGTAAGGAATGGCCTTTGTCCTGCAATGACTGCGATAGGCTGAGTTTAGAACGAGTGAGCACCGTAGGTACCGCACGAATAACCTTAGGAGAGACCCTGGTATGTAAAATTAAACTATAAGCATGCACAGGTCTACTGAAATGCAGATGTTTGAACAATGACAAGAAATAGGTTCAAAACAACCAGCTAGGTATCAAATGAACGCTAGGTGTGTGATGATGATTCTATTATACATCATGCAATTGTCCAAATCGGACGATTATGATTAGCTTTAGCTTCTTTTGTCATACCTACCAGATAGTCGGTATAGGTATTATTTTCTTGTGACACTTAAATAGAAATTCTAGCGCTGACTAGGTTTTATCGATATATAATTTGCTCATGACGACCAATATATTTACTACATAGACTGGCTACATCGAGCCACTTCAAAGTACTCTAAATGTGTATTTTACGACTTGACAGCCTGTCACTTAGTTTTAAGAAAAACAAAAAAATGCTATCCGTTTTGGAATAGCATAACACAATAATAGGCCTCTTAAAAGGATCACTTGGCCTGTGTTTTTACGAAACAGACCCGCATATGTTCGTCATTTGGCGAAAGCAATAATTTTTGTCAATTGAGATGCCAAACTCTCCATAAATTCTTAAGGTCTATAGCGAAACGACCTGACGCATAAAATGGCAGGAAAGAAAAAAATCCAGTTATCGAAATGTGGCCGACCCTTACAATATTAAACAAAAAAAAAAGGGGTCTTTTAAAGATTTCTAAAATTCAAGAGGCCAATAAAGCAATTGAGCCCGAGCACATGTTGACGGTTTTAAGTGACTGAGAAAAAGTCTTGGTGATAAACTACAATAGCAAACAGTCGTCACACTGAACTAGGATAAAAAGTAAGAGCTTAATGATTTTGATGGACCTATAAGTCGAAATAATTTTAACGGTCCTGTACGTAGGGATGTTTCCGCAACACATTACTGAATTATAAACAGCAGCCAGACTTAATAGATGAATGCTGCAATAGTTATAATGATTAGATTATTTTAACATACCGGAAGGGTACAACTCTATAGGATTCTGTATATGTTTAGTTATATTAATCCTATTTCAAAATGACTTGTATGTAAAACAAGACTCTAAACATACTTGTCTTTTAATTTGGTTTTATATTGTGCCAATTTTAAGGGATTATAAACGATATAGGCTGAGTGAATGGAAGTGTATTTACCAGAGGGTGCTTCTATATTAACGTCTAGGACGTTAGGCGTTTTCTCTTATTGGAATCAGTCCAATTAGATTATTTTAACACACCAACTAGGAATGCAATAGGATTTTGCCTTATTGGACCAAGTAACCAGTCCAACTAGATAATTTGATAGTTTAACCCGCCAATTGGGAATGGGACTCTATTTTAATTTTAATGAGAATACGAAAGTTATCCGATTGTGAAAGCTCATCCGCTGTACTACGTCACGCGTCTGATTTTCAGAGGGGGGAATGTGACTGTCTGTCACTAATTCCAAATTAATAACAAAATATTATATTTATCTTTGAACACCACGTCTGGCGACATGGGCCACTTAGACCCTCATAAATTGTCCTTTTAATGTGAAAGGAACAATTACAAAAAAAGAAATATTTTAGCACAATGGTCCAGCATGTGCGAGCAAGTCGTGAGAACGAAGCGACCCAAACCTTCTTAGAAACTATACAAAAAACAAAGCGATAATAAGGAATTGACAAGCGATACTGAGCCTTAAGGCGAGAGGAGGCACGAGGTTGACTCGGCAGGATAGGGACACTTCGCGTCAGACCCTAGGAGGGGACACATGTCTAGAGACTTAGCGTCAGGGCCGAGTAGGGAACACACGTCTAGAAAGATACTTGGCTTCAGGGCCCGAGAAAGTAGACACGCTCAGCTAAGCCATCTGACTCGGTATATCGTAGAGCAACGTCCCGTTGTAATTATTAGGAGTGCCAGTATTGTGACACAGTATTAGATATTATAGGTGGACTGAGTCCAGTTTAGGCTTGTCAAATACTTAAGTACAGATCTGTGCGTGTGAATCAGAGTACGAATGGATGGGCGTTGATTGTGAACTAGTGAGTAGTGTGTAAGTACGTGAGTGAATCTCAGCGGCTGTGTTGAAGACTGGATGGGTGAGTGATGTCTGTTTTATCCTTCCCTATTCCACCCTATGACAAGGTAACCTAAGCTTGCAGTTGGTGTTAGGGAGTCGGAGAAGGCCTTCCTTTGGAGTGAAGCTTGACATTGACTTTCCTTCGAGTGGACTTGACACTTCCCGCCATACTTGGCACAACCATGACTGAAACACTGCCAATTGAAGGTCGAACCGAATAACTATTCGTTACATCCTAAGGCCAGTTTGAGCTATACGGAGATCACAAACCACCAAACGTTAGTGACGGCTACCTCCCCCTAAGAACTGACTGACAGTAGACTGATTTACATTGCTCTTGTTACACGCACACTTCCAGGGAGCGGGAGTAGGCTTCACCAAGTACCCCAAACTGCATTGATAGTCGTTCTATGGAACGCTAGGGAACGTATCTCGTTAAAACACACACCGGTCTTCGGGCCTCTTACTGATACAAAAAAAATAATATTTAGCGAGACATGTAATTTGGGCTCATTTCTGGAAAACCCCGCAGCTAGACGTAGCTCGGAGGCATATAAGTTATGATGTCCTCACCTTTGGGTAGAATAAGGAAGTGAGAAGTGTCGATTTATTGAAAACCACTTCGGCGTCTAGCAAGGCGACTGTAAACAGTTCTGCGACCGACTGACGATGCGTCACGCTTGTTTAAGTTTTGTATTGTCTTAATAATGCGTGAGTAGTAGATAAGGAGTCAATTGTTAAAGGAAGTGTGTCTTATCCAATAGCAGAGGCCTCACAACCCTTTGCCGTAGGATTGGTCAGGACACGCACGAGCGAAACGGATTAAAAGTAATTTCTAAAATAATTGAACTTGCAAATACAAGCGTCACGTGTTATATACCCTTTTGCAGCCCTCTCAATCTCTTAATATTCATAACTCAAAAGAAAAGTAGATTATCCTTCCTTATCCCTTGGATTTCCAACCCTATTTGATTTTGACTTTGTTTTTCTCAACTCCCCACCTAATCCCCTAGCTTTCTAAGTCGGGAGAAGGTGACATATTCCTTGGAAATCCATTACTGTCGGTGGGAGCTTGTCCATGTCTCTGGTTGAAAGCTACAAGGGTGAGCGAATGGCGGCGCTCGCCCTCTCCCCCTAAAAGGGGGAGCCGACCTTCATACCTTCATGTAGGGAAATTCAGGAAAAGTGAAAATTTTATCAGCCTAGGGTCTTATTGGAACAGTCACATCAGTGATAAAGTAACGCCATTGCGAGCACATGTTTTACTTTGATTGTATGCATACGCAAAACAAAGGACGCAACGAAAATAAAATATGTTGGTATTTTATAAAGACATGCCTTATCTTTGAAACAAAACTCAAGAATAGCATTTATGGCCGCTGACCACTAGACCAACAGGGCAGCCAAAATAAAAAAAAATAAAAAAAGTGTCTTTTTCTTTCTTTTTTTTCTTTATTTAATAAAAATATTTTTTTTTTAATGTCTAGGGGACCAGCCGCTGGGGCTACTTTACTAAATTTTTTAGGGTTCCGTACCTCAAAAGGAAAAAACGGAACCCATATAGGATCACTTTGTTGTCCGTCCGTCTGTCTGTCTGTCTGTTAAGACCCTTTATCTTGTGAACGCGTGAAGGTGTCGAGTTGAAATTAAAACCATATACTCAAGTCTGCGGTCCCTTCAAGCTGTGAGAAAATCAAACTTCTAAGTAAACGAATGAAAATGATACGGCCGTTTATGTCGCAAAAAACGTAGGTATATTTTGATACTCTCAAAGATCGAAATTCATAGGGTACTTGCCGTTGATCCAGAATCCTGAAATTTGGCACAAAGCAAGGTTATAGCACAGGTATAGAAATAAATCTGAAAACAATAAATTAGTTGTTACCCAACTCACAAAAAAAATAAAAAATTGTAATTCAGAAAAATCTTTGAGACTCTATTCGAGTACTGGGGCCAGGGTTATCCGAAAGGGAGCTCGAGCCCCGCCGGTTTGAAGGCTAGAAGGAACTGGGTGGGTCTTTTAGTCAGTAAGAGTTTGACACTATCTCCCGCTCCGCCCAAGAGCGGTGGTTGTCATTGGATGATTTTTACCCACAATAAAAAAAAGACTCCATTCGAGAATTATAGTTTGTACGGAACCCTCAGTGCGCGAGTCCGACCCGCACTTGCTCAGTTTTATTTGGTTATCGTTAATATTTCTATCGGGGCCATTTTGTCACACTTATTATCACTCAGCACGTCTGTCACTAGTCGTTCGTTCTTAGCGTCTGATTCAGAGCCCTGAATCAGTGAACGTGTATAAATCAGTAGCATCGGCGACTGAATTTCTTATCCTAAATTGGACACTGAATATCGGATGCGTTATTGAGGATGGTGTAATAAGCTTTTTATTAGCATAGAGCACTGGTTTAAATCTTAAAAAAAAAGTGTTTATATTGGTTGGCTAAAAAATGTGAAAGTTGCGTTAGGGTCAATATCCCCGTATTCACAATATTTGCAAGTTTGTTGGTACGTCCCAGTACTCACGATATATTCCACAGTTTTTACATTGTTGTCGGTTTCAGAAAGTTATGAGTTCAGGGAGGTAGAGGTAAAATTTTTAACAATGTTGTAGAACCAACAACATGGAACATTGTTTCAGCAAATTGCTGATTATACTGGTAATAAAACGTAAGTAAACATAGTTTGGTTACCTACTTAGTTTTGATTACCTATTTAAGATATAAAAACCGTGTTTTAGGAATGCTAAAAAATAATGCATTTCTTTAGAATTTGGAGTTCGACTTTTAAAATCAGATTGAAGAGCACCCCTATTTCTGTTTCACTGATGTGGAAATCTATGCAGTAAAAATTTAGACATTATTTTATAGTATGCCTGCTGCGGTCTTCCCGTCCGATTATGATTTAGGTGTCTTCAAGGCTAGAGTGAATAGGCTCTTAATAAATTAGTGTGCCTCACTATCAACGATTGCACCACTACTTACCATCAGGTAGGTTCGCCTTCAAGCACTCGTTTATATTAACCTTTCAATCGTGAGAATTAGACACAATAGAAAGACAATGGGTACGCAAACCCGTTCGCTTGGGGTTTAATAAATTAATTTATAAAAATCAAGCTGACACGGCAGAAGTTGTATTGCTATATAAATTATAATCAAAGGAAAAAATGGGGGGTTGGAATAAGATAGTAAAACAACAGGCTAAGACCTATTTTCAGATCTACCAAATATACACAATAAATGTCATAAAAATTGCTCAAACTGTGTCGGAGGAGTTCGATGACAAATACTGTGACACGATTTTTTTTAAATATTAGATTTAGACAGACAATACAACACTTCTTTCGGTTTGCATGTGTCTGACATTGAAGACAGCTACCCTCAGGACTTTATTATCATCATTATAAGTTGACCGTATTAAGGGCAGCTCGTAATTCCGGCCGTTTCACTCATTACGACGACTCGGCGGCAGTCTACACGCAAATGAAAATGGCGACTTGGGTCATGAGCCATGAACACTTGTTCAGATCGTAACACTAATGAATTAACTGAATAAAGTTGTTTTTGTCTATTTCTATTTTTTGTAATTTATTTTCTTGGTTTAGGGTCGTAAACCGACATAAAAAAACGGCGTACTTAAGTTTACATGACCGAAGTGGAAACTACCTACCTCCCTCCCTTTTTTTCATGGGAAATTATCAAATAAGTTCTGGGTGAAGCGGGAGTTAGTGTCAGACTTTTACTGACTTAAATTCACAGTGATCCCTCAGTTATCCTTTATTATGAGGGCTGCGCTATCTCCTTCGAATAATCCACAGCCCGAACTGATGTCGGCCTTAACTGGTCTCTACAATTTTTGTCTGCTTCTCTTTGAAGCGTGCTGCAACACAACGCGCCTTTGACAAGGACTTGGTCCTTACCGGATGGGCGGACGGCGAGCTACTCTTAGGTTGCTGTTCGTAAACCCGTGCCTACGGTGGCCGGTGGTAATCCTGCGACTCCTGATAGCAGTGGGGACGTCTCCGGCGAGACCGGTATCCCTGCCTTGCCTAGGTTAATTATACAAAATCCTAAAGAAGTTTTCTCTTCAAATACATAAACAGTTGAGTGCAATTTTTTTTTTATATGAATTACGAGACGTTTATTATGTTATCCCAATATATTCTTCGCTAAGTACTTAATAAAATCCGCACGGGTCTGTCTTCAAAGTGAAGATGGCACTCACCAAACAAACACAAACCAAAACTCCTCTGTGTCTCGGAAATTACATTAATCCGTCGTTGGTTCCATCTGTCATTTGAAGATGTTTGATAACTGTCAACTATTTCCGTACCGACGGTTAGAGAAAGTCAAAAGCAAACGTGTATTGTCAACATAACCATTGAACTGAGGTGTCCGTTCGCGATTTATAGGGTTCCGCACGTCAAAAGAAAAAACGGAACCCATAAAGGATCACTTTTTTCCCTGTCTTTCTGTCAAGACCCTTTATCTCGGGAACGCGTGGAAGTATCGAGTTGAAATTAAAATCATATACTCAAGGTACGGTCACTTGAAGCTGTGAAAAAATCAAACTTCTTAGTTAAAGAAAAAAATAGGTAGAGCCGTTTATGTCGTAAAAAATGTAGGCATATTTCGACACTCTCGAAATCAAATCGGAATCGAAATTCATAAGGTACTCCCGTTGACTTAGAATCCTGAAAGGTATGAAGCAAAATCTTATAGCATAAGTGTAGAAAAAAAGGGTTCCGTACCTCAAAAGGAAAAAACAGAACCCTTATAGGATCACTTTGTTGTCCGTCCGTCTGTCTGTCTTTCAAGACCCTTTATCTCGTGAACGCGTGGAGCTATCGAGTTGAAATTAAAACCATATACTCAACTCTGTAGTCCCTTCAAGCTGTGAAAAATCAAACTTCTATGTTAATGAATAAAAAAGATACGGCCGTTTATGTCGCAAAAAAACGTATATTTTGATACTCTCAAAGATCGAAATTCATAGGGTACTTCCCGTTGACTCAGAACCCTGAAATTTGGCACAAAGCAAGGTTTTATAGCACAGGTATAGGGAAAATTCTGAAAACAGTAAATTAGTTGTTACCTAGGCCAAAAAAAAAATTGCAATTCGGAAAAATCTTCGAGACTCCATTCAGGAATTGTAGTTTGCACGGAACCCTCAGAGCGCGAGTCCGACTCGCACTTGTCCAGTTTTTTTTTGTTTGTAGAATCTCTAAAAGTACTGATCCGATTGCTAATTTTTTTTCTCTGATTGAAAGCTGCTTTATTCCTGAGTGACATAGGCTGTATTTTATATACGCGGACAAAGTCACGGGCAAAAGCTAGTTAAAAATATAAGAAAAAAGAGAAACAATAACAGAATATATTAAAAAGAAGGTACTCCACGTGTATGTTTATGTGAGAAAAGATAAGCTATGTAATCAAGTTTGAACGTCCAAGAGGGCCAAGATTAGTGCAATGTGAGAAGACACCATGCCATTAGTGCCGGTCACCGACCGAGCCGTTTGTATTCATGCCCTCTGAATTCATTATCCGTTGTTTAATGGGCACAGTTTTTGCCTAATTGTTTTAATTGCAATGGTACGCACATCTGTGGTGCTGGGTTACAGTTAGGAGGTAAATATAATAGAACTCATTTATATTCTTAATTAAATTATTCCATTTTTTAGGGTTCCGTACCCAAAGGGTAAAAACGGGACCCTATTACTAAGACTTCGCTGTCTGTCTGTCTGTCACCAGGCTGTATCTCAAGAACCACTATAGCTAGATAGTTAAAATTTTCACAAATTCTGTATTTCTATTGCCGCTATAACAACAAGTACTAAAAACAAAATAAAATAAATATTTAAGGGGGACTCCCATACCACAAACACGATTTTTTTCGGTCTTTTTCTACGGACGGTACGGAACCCTGCGTGAGCGAGTTCGACTCGCACTTGCCCAGTTTTTTTTTCAGGCTTTAGGTAGGTATCAACTGTGTCATTGGTCTAGTGCGCGTGTACTCCTCGTTAAGTGTGGGGTTCTGGGTTTGATTCTGGAGTCTTGCAAACAGTGCTAATGGGTTTTTTGAATAAGAATTACTTTTCTGCCGCCCGAAGGTTAAAAGTAGGTGTTGTGACACCCCCGTATCTTGAAAAGCAATTGAAGTCGTTGGTCCTGCGCTTGATCTCTTACAATAGCATTTTAGATAGCATACAAAGACTTCAGTTAATAAGCAACTGGTTGCACGTCATGGTCACTTTATTGCATTATTTTGTACTTACTTACTTAGGCTGTACTTGTATTATATTCGTGTGATGGTATGATGACGTCAAAGATTACATGTGGCAGATCGGTTTATTACAATCACTATTATATAATATTGTAACATCAAACACTTTTTTTTTAAAGAGTAACCATGGAGTTTCTTGCCGGTTCTTCTCCATAGGAAACGATCAATTTGGAACCATGTGCTAGCTTCTGACGTTTTATAAGTGCCCATGTAGGCCTATATGAAATAAAATATTTTGAATTTGAACTAAGGGTCAACTCACACCGAAAGAGCGGCGAAGGGCAGCGACCCGTTTACCGTTCATAGAATTCGCTGGAATTCCCGCGGCGCCGCGGGCATCCGCGCGACTCGTTCGAGTTTCTCATGCGATAATAAGTATTATAGAAATGAAAATAAAGTTAAAATTCATATGACACTGAAACTGCGCTCCGCTTCGCTGCGCTTCGAC
Source organism: Mythimna ferrago (assembly GCA_910589285.2). Lineage (NCBI taxonomy): Eukaryota > Metazoa > Arthropoda > Insecta > Lepidoptera > Noctuidae > Mythimna > Mythimna ferrago. The sequence goes on from OU342685.1 coordinate 18,120,020, forward strand.
GCTCTTTTGGTGTGAGTTGACCCTAATGTTACACCTCTCTATATTATGTCATCGGTTTATTACAAACACTAATGTGTCATCTAATGTTTTCTGTGACTACACGTGATATGATTTCTATGGTACGAGTTTATTTTTTTGCTATTAGACACGTATCCGGTGCAATAGATATTCCTAAAAGAAGAAGAATAGAGTTGTATTGTAGTATTTAGGGCTATCTAACATTTCAGCTAGAACTACATTAGACTGACGCACTCTGATTCTGATTCGTACGTAGAACGACATTGCGTGGCATGTATCAGGTGTAGCTCTACAAGTATAGTTTCCATATAATATTTATGGAGACCGCCCAGATCGGCGTGTGTGGCCTAAGTGTGAGCAGTGTAGTTCTACGTTTAGGCTTAGTGACAGTTGGTGAGTCTTAGGCCCGGCGCCCACTATCGGTGGGCATCAGTGCGGCTCGGTACAGCTCGAGCGCCTTACGGCGGCTTCGAACGCCTTACGGCGGCTTCGGGCGCCTTAAGGCGGCTCCGGGCGGCTTTGGGCGCCTGAGAGCTGCCTCGGCAGTCGTAAGCACACCTAAGGACGCCGTAGCTGATTTTGGATAGCCTCAGAATAGTTCGGGCGGCAGAAACATCACAAAGCAGTCGTAACGTTACGTAAAAACAGTTGTGCGTGTGTATTTATAATGGTGGATTGGGACTTAGTTCTCATTGTTCATCTTGCCAAAGAAGAAGATTTTGGGTGAATAAGCTTTGGAGGCAAAGATGTACTTTCGGTGAATTTCATAACTTATTTATTGATTTACGATATGACGTTCGCAAATTTATTGATCACTATACTCGTAGTATCGCGATGTTATGTCATACAGACATTCGTGAGCTTCCACAAGAATAATCAACTTCTCTTCTGTCATCGTCAAATAAAACAAACTGATACGATACGATACGATAATGGAGGCGCGTGCGGTGATCGAAATGACTGTTCTGCGACGTGTCTGTCTCGAAAATGCCACCCAAGCTACCCGAAGACAGCCTCGGCGTCCTTAGCCATGCTTATGGCTGCCGAGGTAGCTCGATGTTGGCCAACGCAGCTCTCAGGCGCCCGAAGCCGCCCGAAGCCGACGTATGGCGCCCGAGCTGTACCGAGCCGCACCGATGCCCACCGATAGTGGGCGCCGGGCCTTATTGTCAAAATAGTGAAGGCCCAGTCCCACGAAACGTACGTCGTGGGTTCGAAACCAGACAGGCTCTTAACTTTATGTAATTTATTTTACCTGCTCAAACGGTGAAGGAAAACATCATAAGAAAATCGGCATGTCCTTGGCTTAATTCTAAAATGTGTGCCACTAACCTGCATTAGACCCCGTGCCACCACGGCCATTACGGCCTATTTCTTCTCACAGAGAGGAAGCCTGAGTCCCAGCAGTGGGAACATTATAAAGCTTATTATGCTAATGAACCGGGCATGAATCTAGACTCTAAGATGTTTCTATCTATGGCATAGCATAAACGCACTAAACCTCATAGTTTTAGTGTCTATTTTTGTTTTGTGGTCTTAACCTGTAAAGAAGCGATACAACACACATCGCGTCTTAAAAATTAACCTAACTGTTCGTAACGTTACGCAACAAAATTGTCATTTTATCCTTAATCTTGATCAATACAGTTCTTTTTAAAAACAATTATCGTTTCTTTGTTCACTTAATCCCGAACTTCTCTTCTCGGGGTTCTCTTTCGCAAAACTCATGGCCCAAGAAGGCATCAACCCAGCTGTGGCCCTAGGGTTTTGCTGACATCTCTTTGAGGCGGGCGTGAAACACTACGCGCCGTCGACGACTTGGGTTTAGTCCCGACGGTATGTTATGAGGAAGTCTGTTCCCTCACGCGTGTGACCACTTGCTATTTTTCCTCGCTCCAGACCTAGGAACTTTTTCAAAGCTAAGAATCGAATACAACTCTAGCTCTTGTCACGGCTGTAATACAATAACACCGTCATATAAACGTCAACCTTACAATAACAACGCCACAGTAACCCGACGATGAATAACACCAATTAACACAACACCTCAGCTGAGAGCTGCAAGCTAATTGCGAAATTTGGAGCTGTTCTCCCAGCTCATCTGTTATTGAGAGTCTGCAGGGTTAATTAACTTCGTGGAGCTATGAAACTAAAGAGTCGGTATTATTTCGCGTCTGTTGTGATCAGCTGTATGAATTTAACCCGACTATGGAAGACCTAATAATTTGCCTGCTGCAGTCTTCCCCGTGCGATTATAATTTAGGTGTCTTAAAGGGCAGAGTAGATAGGCTCTTAACAAAATAGTGCGCCTCCCCATCAACAATTGCATCACTGCTTACCATCAGGTGGGATCGAAATCAAGTACTAGTTTATACCAATAAAAAAAACCATAGGCGCATGCTTGCGGACCGCTTGCAATGTCCGGTAACCTTCCGAATCGAGCCCAAGTTGTCGACGGCGCGCAGCGATCCACGCATGCCTCAAGGAGTCGTCAGCAAAACATTTGGGAGCCAGCAGGGTCGAAGCCTACTGGGGCCATGAGTTGTGCGAAAGAGAACCCAGGGGCCCTGGAATGAAGGAAAAGAAGGAACAGAAGTGGATTTTCGTCAGTAAAAATCTGACTGGATCGGGAACTCCGACCAAGGGCGGAAGATGTCGTTAGATGATTTCCTCAAAAAAACCCGACTGGCAAAGTTGAAAAAAAAGGTAATGGTTTTAGCAGTATACGTAGACATATAACTAACTAGTGTCAGCGGCTTCGCCCGCAACCATCACCCCTAAGGTATTGAGACCACTTTTGTACAGAACTTTTATTTGTGTATAAAGATTTTAATAAATGAATAAAAATAATAATAATAATAATTAAAATCTGTGGTCTGATTGTCAACCTGACGTGTCAAAAATTTTTCCTTAGATTTTTTCAAAATACAAATATTGAAATATTTTATTAAAATGGAATTATCCGAAGAAAAAACAGGTTTAGAAATACAATAAAACCTACAATAATTACTGTGAAATACGTGTAACTCTCGAAAATGGGTTCACGTAAAATATACTACATGTCATACTTATGACAACGAATCTCGACGAGGAAAAGTGAATGTTGACCAGAGCCGCAGCTCGACGTGCACGCCCACCACCTCCGGCCTCGTCGCTCAGCTCCGCCTCGCCGCCGCCGGAACCCAGCCCCATCGTGAGTGCTGTGACACCGGCCGTAGCAGCTGCGTCGAGCTCGAGCGACGAGTACTACTCGCCGCCGACGACACCACCACCTACGCGTCGTCGGGGAGGACGCCGGCCGCCGGATTGTTTAGGACCTCGAGGCCCACCGGCCTCTGATAGGGTCCCAGCTCCCGGCGGAAGTGTGCAGCGCATGCGATGGACGCAATCCATCAACGAAAACGTCATGCGCTCATACTATGGGGCTACAGAGGGAGGAAATAACCTGACCGCGTACCGTGTTCGGATGCTCTGATTGTTTCAGGTGCTTGAGCCAGCCGTCAACGTTTCGGCCCAACGACTGTCGGATCAGGTGCGGGTCATCCTGCGTAATCATATGTTGGATGATACTGTACTTGATCGCCTCCGAACGGAAATGAGTGACCGTGTCATTACCCCTCCGTCGCAGCCTGTGGTACCAGCTGTGGTACCACCGTCCAGCTACATATCTTTCCACACAGACGAGGTGAGTTCTGACACGGTCACTAACGTAAGTAACCAGTGCAATAGTGAACTGAGGAGTGCTTTGGAGTGTGCGATTCGGGAATATCGTAATATACCTCCCGAACTTAGGCCACGCATACCTCGTTTGCCCATGTGTAACAAGAATAGGGCGCTGGTGGCTGCTCTGGATTCGCAGTTGTCAAATTATTTTGATGACTGCGAAGATCTCACCGATACACACTCGATCATGTACTGCGCGGCCGTAGCGGCATGTCGTGTAGCTCACGTCAAATTCCCAAACAGTGACGTAGCTACACGACCAAAACCAGCTGTGCCGGCCTGGCAGTGCAGGATCGAGCGTCGTATCGGTGGGGCTAGAGCACTCATCGGCAAACTAATCTGCTTCAGGGAGGGCAACACTCGTCCAAGAGTGATGCGCTTTGTGAGACGAGCATTTTCGGGGACTGACATCAGCCCCCGAGACTATATGTCCCGAGTCACAGAGCGCATCGACTTCCTGAAGCAGAAGGTGTATGCATGGGCAAACCGTATCCGCAGGTATAAGCGGCGGGTTGAGCGATACACCCAGAATCGCACATTCCGGAGTAATGAAAGGTGGGTTTATAGGGCTTGGGAGCGACCGGACCAAGGTGTGACTGACGCGCGTCTCCCGGATGATGACGCCATGAGTTCATTCTGGCGTAGTATCTGGTCGGTGCCTGTCAGTCACACCGAGGGTGACTGGACTCGGGAGGTCGAGCGAGCGTGCGATCCAATACCACAAATGGGGGCAATAGACATCAGCCCCCAAGATGTAGCTCGTGCAGTCCGTCCGTTGCCTAACTGGAAATCTCCAGGGCCGGACGGGCTGCACAATTTCTGGATTAAGTGGTTTACAAGATCGCATGCTCGCTTGGCATATCAGTTTCAGTCTGCCTTAGAGTCAGGGTCGCTGCCACAGTTCCTAACAACAGGAATAACCCACCTGCTCCATAAATCAGGTAGTACTGCGGAGCCTAAAAATTATAGACCGATCACGTGTTTGCCGACGGTCTATAAAGTTCTTACATCCATACTGAGAAGTAAAATTAATAGTCATATTGATGAAAATTCGATCATGTCGCCTTCTCAGAATGGATGTAGGAACGGGTCCCGCGGTACTAAGGAGCTGCTCCTCATTGATATGACTATTAGCCAGCAGGTTCGACGTTCCCGAAAGGATCTGTCGACATGTTGGATAGACTATAGAAAGGCCTATGACTCTGTTCCTCATACATGGCTCATGAGGGTGCTGGAATTGTATAAAATTGATACAACACTACGCACCTTCCTGATGTCGTGTATGAGGCAATGGAGTACAGTCCTCCGCTATCCAGGATGTCGAAATATCCAGAGGAATAGCGAACCTGTAAGGATTGAGCGAGGTATATTCCAGGGTGATAGTTTGAGTCCGCTTTGGTTTTGTCTAGCCTTGAATCCTCTAAGCATACTGCTGGAGAATTCAGGTCTAGGCTATCGGTTGAAGAGAGGTGGTCAGGTTATATCTCACCTCCTTTACATGGATGACTTAAAGCTCTTTGCCCCCAACAATCTGCAACTGATGGAGCTACTGAAGGTAACTGAAATCTTCAGTAGTGCCATCAGGATGGAGTTTGGTGTGGACAAATGTGCAGTCATGCATGTAAAGCGAGGGGAGGTTGTGGAGTCCGTGAGCACTCAACTCACGGATTCCATAAATCTGAGATCCCTCTCTCCAACCGAAACCTATAAGTATTTGGGTATGTCGGAAGCTCTAGGCATCAGTATCACTGGCATGAAGCAATCGTTGAGGGAGCGTTTCTTTGGACGCCTGAAAAAGGTATTCAATAGCCTTCTTACAGGCGGAAACAAGGTGCGTGCCTTCAACGGTTGGGTCATGCCGGTATTGATGTACTCTTTCGGCGTACTCAAATGGACTCAAACAGAACTTGACGCCCTGGATAGGCGGGTCCGTACACTGCTAACTGCATACCGAATGCATCACCCACGATCGTCGGTGATGAGGCTGTATATCCCGCGGAAGTGTGGGGGTCGTGGCTTCTTAAATGCTAAGACCCTACACAACCGCGAGGTATGCAGTCTCAGGGAATATTTCCTAGCTGCCGACGTGGGTATGCATCGAGATGTAGTGGCAGTGGACAAGGGACTCACCCCGCTCTCCCTGGCTAACGAGAACTGGCGCAAACCGATAGTGCTTGACACTAACGATCGCAGGGAAGTATGGCAGAGCAAGGAGCTTCACGGACGCTTTTTTCGGGCCCTTCATGGGCCCGATGTAGACCAATTGGCGTCCGTAGCCTGGCTGCGTTTCGGTGACCTCTTTGGGGAAACCGAAGGTTTTGTCTGTGCAATTATGGACGAAGTTATCATGACGAATAACTACCGGAGATTTATTGTGAAGGACGGCACGGTTGACATCTGTCGGGCATGTCACCGTCCGGGAGAATCAATCCGTCACATTATCTCTGGTTGTTCCCGTCTAGCTAACGGAGAGTACTTGCATAGGCACAACCTTGTAGCCAGGATTATCCATCAGCAACTTGCTTTGAAATACTCTCTTGTGGAATCGGAAGTGCCATACTATAGGTATGAGCCCGACCCAGTTCTTGATAACGGTCATATCACTTTGTACTGGGATCGGCCCATCATCACTGACAGGACTATTGTGGCCAATAAGCCTGATATAGTGGTGGTGGACCGAAGCGAGAGGCGTGCAATGATTGTTGACATATCCGTTCCGCATGACGAGAACCTCGTGAAAGCCGAGAAAGATAAACAAATTAAGTATATCGACTTGGCTCGCGAGGTTGTCGACATGTGGGAAGTGGATTCAGCGGTCATTGTACCGATAGTTGTTTCAGCCAATAGCTTAATAGCCAAGAGCCTCGACCAACATCTTAGGAGGCTCTCGTTAGGCGACTGGATCAAGGGCTTGATTCAGAAAGCAGTATTGCTGGACACGGCTCGTATAGTCAGGAGGTTCCTTTCTCTGGAGCCCTGACAGCCGGTAGCTTGGACCCTGTTCCCGATACCGGTGGGCTACTATTTTTTATATTTTTAAATGTTTTTTATTTTTATTGAATATTTAAAAATATAATTTATATGTTAATGTTTAAATAAACGAAATAATAATTATAATGTTCTCTTTATAGAGAACTTGGCATTTTTTTCTCATTTAACCTTTATAGGCTTTGTTTATGACAGAAATGAGATGAAAACTGTTTCCAAGTTCTCTCAAAGATCTTTATATCATAGTTGTCATGCACAACGTTTTTAGTTCCTTCTGTACAAAAGTTACGTTATCATTGTTCTTAGAAACTTAAGTGTGCTTTAAGTGGGTTTCAACTTCAGTTCAGTTTCAGTGGTTGTATTGAGTAACAAATATTTTTTTTTTAAAAAGAAACGATTATTGATCTTGTATTTTTTTTTTTTGGTGGGTTATATTCATCCACATTACATCCTTCGCCTTTGGGCGGAGAAGGAGCTAGTGTCAGACTTTTACTGACTAAAAAAATCCACCCTAGTTGCCTTTCATACCGGGGCCGAGCCTTCCTTTCAGAAGCAGACTCTTGGCCCCAGTAGGCTTCGACACTGCTAGGCCCCTACGGAAGCAACTTGTGTTGATTTTTCTATCTCCATTTCTAGTCCGTTTATTACATTTGTTGTTAAATTAATAAAATAGATTTCAAGTGACAGGGTCAAAAGTTGCCCAAAATGTTTAGTAAACTTATAGTCTTGGTTTTAACTTTCACGAACATGCTTATTACTTTCACATACAGTTGGCAAAAAGGAAACAGATAAATTACGGAACTGATTTTGATACATGAAGATTCAATGGATTGTTACAAAAAGGCCCACGACTGTAAAAATATTACACTAATATTATAAACGTTTATTGCTTATTCACTTTCAAACGGTATAATTTTGGATATTTGGCACACGGGTTTACAGGGTCCTGTTCAAAGATATGGGATATTTTTATTCCGCGAATATCCATGTTCCTTCGGGATAATTTTCTAGTTTAGCCGGGGTGAAGCTAGCACATAAATAAAAAGTCAATGTGACAGTTGTTACACGCAAAATAGTAGGAGACCTCTGTAGATAAGTACTTTATTATCTTTATTATTAGTACTTCTTCTGCTGATAGAGTTGAGCGCTACCCTCTGGATATGCTAAAATATTGTCAGCAGTAGATGTCTGATCTGACCATAGATGGCAAATCGATTTCGCTTCAACAGATAAACGGATTTGTATAAGAAGCATCTTGGCCTGGAATATGACATAATTATGGTATTTTTTATTATTTCAGTTGTACATTCCTTAATGGCTTCTGTCTCTTTAGGGTGGAGTAAGAGGGCGCGTCAGCAAAAATCTGAACCTTTACTGGCTAAAACACACCTGTGTCCTTCAGTTACCGTTTGCGTCCAGGACTACCTACGGTACTTATTTTTAATTCTTGCGATAATGGACTATCTTATTCCACTCGTATCGTCGCTTTTCATCAGGTGAGATAGCGGTCAAGCGCGACTCAATCAACAATAAAAAAATATCTACTTTCATAGAAACGATCAAAAAGCTACCAACAAAATCAAAACCTACCATAATAAAACACGAGCTAAACTTATTCCATTTTCGTAGTTCACCGTCGACATTTACGAGTATGATCAGTTCGTATCGGTTGCGTAATAGTGGCTGTGGAGAGCCTTCAAACCGCTCATAGAGCACGCTAAGGGTGATCTATTGATTGTTGGCAATATCAATACGTATAAATACTAGATATTTACGACATTCTATGTGCAAAGCCTAGGTGAGCGACTGAAGTAGCTGTTGTTATGATGAGCCTTTTCAGCAGTTTGTTTTTGCGGAAATAGTACGATTTGATACAAGTGGAGAAAGGCGGCATTCGCCCGAGCTGTAGGTGAGGGTGTTATGGAGCCGAAGGTTGCACTGACTTATCACGTGTAACAAACGATGTTTTTCAATACATTTACGAAGACATATATAAACGGGAGTTAACATGCGATTCGTGGGGGTCGAGTAGCACCCAGCCTGATAACATATTACATGTATCGACATGACTGTAATAATAGTGCAAAAAACAGTAAACTGCGTGCCTAAAAGTGATAGGGATAAGAGCGGGTGTTTCAATAAACCAACTCTTCTTTCTTACATCGATTATAGTTTGTTTATAGAATTTACACAGATTTAAGATTTTCGGATTTATTTTCAGGTGATAGGTATCCATTAACTTTTTTTTTTAAGCTATTGCATAGCTTCTATCGCGGGCCTTGAGCGTGGAGATCGAATCCAGAAATTCCGTAACGAAAATAACCTAACACCCCCTACTCATTTGTTTTTTGAGCGTGACAGAATTAGTAAAGATAGATCCTTAATTTCGTCAATCATTACAAAGTACAAATACCCAACTTAGAAACTTGTCCGATACAGAAGCAAGGCGACCTGAGTTCGAATCCCCAGTCCCGCCAATCTTTTTGCATTTTTTTATCAAGTTTTTGGCCAATTGTTTAACTTTGGGGTACTGTGTTTGCTTTTGACTATTTGCTATGTCACTGAAAAGAACTAATCCATATACTTCTAAGGGCAATTCCAAGATGGATACTAACCATAGTCCAGCACCAGCCACTGATACCGATAACGAGAGCTCAAGTCAGGTTCACGCCAGAAATCGGCCTCGTAAGCGTTCTTTTGACCACGAACTGACTGTAACCTTATCAGACACCAAGAAAACCCTTGAAACTTTTAAATTACAACAGAACTCCATACAGGAAAGTATTAATGAGATCCAGAAACAAAACAGCGAAATCGAAAAATCTATAAAATTCATGGAAAAACATTATGAGGACATGAAAGACAAACTTATTTTCATGGAAATTGAGAGACGTACACATTTAGCCTACATACAAACACTTGAGCTGAAAGTGGAAAGCCTTGAGAGGTCTCAAAAGCAAACCAGCATTGAGATTAGGAATATTCCTGTCTAAAAAAGGGAAACAAAGGAGGATTTACTGAAGATTGTGTCAAGGGTAGGACTGGCAACCAAAGTAGCTTTTAATGAAGCTCACATTAGAGATGTCTTACGCTTAAAATAAAGGTGGAAGTAGACCAATCATAGTGGACTTTTCATCAGTAGTATTAAAAGAACGGACTTTAATTTCCGTGAAAAAACATAATCAGGCAAATAAAAGCCACAAATTAAATACATCTCATTTGGAACTCGACGGTCGCCCTCAACCAATATATCTCACTGAATGTCTTACCCAAAAGGCAAGAAGACTGTTTTACCTGGCTAGGGAGTTTTGTAAGCAGAATAGCTACCAGTTTTGCTGGACTACTCATGGGAAGATTTTCCTCCGCCAGAAAGTGGGCGCCGCATCGCATCGTATAGATACTGACAGTGATTTGTACAAACTGCGATCTCAATCTAACCTCTGACTAGGAAACTTTGTATGCCTTTATCTTTTGCGTTTGTATCTTTATACGTAATAGTGATGGCCATGGATAACATATTGAATGACATTGATTCACTTCAAGTATCAGTTTCTCACATTTGCTCCCCCGAAAGCTTGATAAATCATTTTGACTTGTTCCAAACAACTTTAACTGTAATGCACACCAACATTCGTACACAAAAAAAAAACAAAGGAAAAAAATACTGCATAAATAAAATAAATAAATAATTATAATTGCATAAGTTGATAAAAATGCTATGCAATAGCTTTACCGCGGCAGTCCCCGAGTGCCACACGTCTTTTTTTAATGTTTAATGTGTAATCTCCTTTTAGAATTTCCTTTAAGGACTAAAAAAGAAACCGAAGGAAAAAATAAGAACAACACAAAGGTCAATGGAGAGAAGTACACTGAAAATCAGGAAAATACGTAAAATAAGGTCAGAAATTATCAGACAAACAAATAAAATTACTAATGCAGCCCAGGCTTGAAAATTAAAATGGCAATGGGCTCGTCATGTCTCGAGGCTCAAAGACAATAGATGGACCATTAAAGTGACGCGTTGGTAATGGTCACCAGGAAAAAGAAACGTCGGCAGACCTCTAAAACGGTGTACTGATGATATAGTTAAGGAAGCAGGGCAAGACTGGATGACCCTCGCTAGAGAGAGAGATTTCTGGAAGGAGAAAGAGAAAGAAAAAAGAGAAATAAAAAAAAAAGACGTGGCATTCGGGGACTGCCCCGGTAAAGCTATTGCATAGCATTTTTTATCAACTTATGCAATTATAATTATTTATTTATTTTATTTATGCAGTATTTTATTTCCTTTGTTTTTTTTTCTTTGATATTAATTGAAGTTACACTTTCACATAATGAATTGAATTTTGATTGATTGTTCACTCATTTGTTTTCTTATCGGTCACCACGCTCAAAAAACAAATGAGTGGGGGGTGTTAGGTTATTTTCGTTACGGAATTTCTGGATTCGGTCTCCACGCTCAAGGCCCGCGATAGAAGCTATGCAATAGCTTAAAAAAAGAAAACATGTTTTATTCTGCCCGTATTGACACACAAGTAATTACAAAAAAGAAAAACACAACAAAAATTAGTTGCCCTATCAGGTCATGTGTGCACCAGGCATAACTGACTTGAACCATAGACCACTCGGTCGTCTAGGTAGTCTATTAAAACAAGCATAATGATATAATCTGTGCGACGGCGGCCGACTCACAGAGACCAACAAATTTATATTTTATTTATTTATTTATTTCAAGTACCAAAGACTCATTTCAGTTACAAAATCATACGTATACACAGGTTAATTTTTGTTTACAAAATAATTAGTAAACAAAAATTAAAGAAAAACAACAAAACAGATACAATATAAATACATTCAAATTATGCGTCGCATCTAGGCAAGAATAGGCCGTTGTTCAGCTAATAAAATATAATTTATTTATATATAGACAACTTTTGGTCCACATTATACTGTGACACTGGACAAAGAGGAGGCCTTTACCCATACGGGATCCACATCCCAGGAGCAGAACTAACCTTACTAACACTAGATTAATAAGTTAAACGAAACCCAACTAACAAACATTTGAAATGTAATTTAATAGGATGTGGAAATAAAAAATGGCTTATTATTATTTTCATTTGAAAGCGCCAGAGTAGCCCACGAAACTCAAACTTTCTTAAGTTTTTTGCATTTTGTGGGAATTATTTTGTGTAATGTTAAGTTCTCTTTTTCTTTTTCTTCTTTGTCCGTCCTTGCTCCCATTATCTGGGATTGGGTTTCCTCACACTTCTGCGCCAGGACAGTCTGTCCTGGTTTATCGATTTTGGCACATCTACATTTATTATGTCTATAATATTAATTAAAATTTTATAATTATAAAAAATGAACATGCTAAACGTTTAAATTAAAACTTTTACTATCATCAAGTAAATGAATCACAGGAGAGATTTTCATTATACCCGACACTAAAAAAGGAGGATTTAGTTGTATTTTTGCAACAAAATCGTCTACGGTATGAGTGAGCCTATGTCATAAATAATGACTTGCTAAACAATGAAAAGCTTTTACTAAATCCAAAGCATATTGTGGAGAATTTAATTTAAAGGGCGAAAAGTACACACATACAGTATGTAACTCTTTGAGTGAGTAGATACTTTAAATGTGTGAAATATAATTTGATAAACGAAAAAAGAAGGCTTTACTACTTCCAAAGTAATATGCCTAGTCGGATTGCAAAACCTGTGAAAACTGCAGAAATCTATAAAATTGCTATGATTCACTTCCCATCGTGGGTGATTGTCTACAATGCATGCTCCGCTGCGGTGGCGTGGAAGCCTCCTCGTTACCATGGTGACGAGACGCTGCAGTGCTTTCTCTGCCGCCCTCCTCCGCAGTAAGCGCCCAGCCTTCGCACGGAGAGGGTGCGTCGGCCGCCCCCGCATAACTGTCGATGTTTCACTTATTTTGCGAACATAATTGAATATCGAATTCTGAAAAATTCAAAATATTTTTTATTTTTTTTTATTTAGTGTCTAATATAAAGTTCCAACATGTATTACCAAGGACTTATTTTGAAGGAGTTTTGGATGCAGTTACAGTGTTTAGCAGTGATGCATCTAGTGTTGTGTGAGTGAACCATGGATGAATATTGTATCGTATTCTGTAAGACGGCGACATGACGGCCCAGGAGCGCAGCAATATTTTCTCCGATGACGATGAGGATTTGGTGAGTATCAGATATACTTATGTAACGGGATATCCTTGAGTTTTGGAACCGTTCCAAGAATAGCTGCGACTGCTGTTACATAAAGTTTCGAGTGCCTGCAGTGCGAGATGAGATACTCAAATAAATTGAAAGTACTTTCCCGTTGAATTTACAATGCAGTTATTTTAGAACATTATTTAAACTGAAAAATTATCTAGCTACATTTAAATTTTCACAGAGGATTACTGATTAAAAAAAAAGACATATTTGAGATTCATAGAAGGCAGAAGGAAAACATTTGTCTTTTAGCTTATTATGCTATGATATTTTATAAGATAATGCAGCACTAGTAACTACGATGATATACGTGATGTACGAGTGTAACCGTCTTTGTAGAATATTTTTTTATAGATGAATCTAAAACAGTGAAAGTTTTTTTAATGTGAAATTATGGAACGAATGAATTATAGAATTGCTGAAAGATTCTGAAGGTCTCACTTACGAGCAATAACTGTTTTTTTGAGTATTCAAACTACAATCTAAACATCACATTTTTCAACATAGTAATACATTTAACATTCTAAGTAAATTCATCTTATCGACTCAAGCAAAATGAGACATACATAGCTTGTTTTTATTACCATTTATTGAGGGTTCTGTTTCGTGGTTATGGTGGCTTAGTCGAAGTATATAAAACGAAGCTTCCGACAAAAAATATAGGTGTAAATATCCGTACAACTGGGTTATGTAAAACGGACAATGCAATCGCATATCGCGATGCTCATCATTTATTCATAGCATGATATCCGCCTTTTATTGAGTGTGATTACCACAATCATCGAATCGAGCAGTCTATGTCAGTCAGTCAACTCCAATTGGTTCTATTCAAAGTCTTTTTCACTAGAGACTTTTTAAAATCAAGATTAAGTGTTAATAAAAAGAAAATTTCTCCGTCTTGAACACCTTCTAACTGCCTATTATTATTATTATTATTTTCATTTATTCATAAACATTACATATAAATTACATTTTTAAATATAAAAAAAAAACATTTAAAAATATAAAATTATTATTATTACATAGCTTTATTTTTTTTAATTATATATCCAACAAACACTCTCGCGTTTATTCCGCCATGGTTACATAGTCACGACCAAATAGTCCATTTCTTCAGCTGTTCTGTCAACTGAGTGGTTTGAAGAGTTAAACCAGATGGAGTATCCAGTCGCATTTACACGACCCTGGCAAATAGGACACAAAACAACTGTCAGACCAATCCGACTTCGGGCTTGCGGACAGTAAGCAATGGGTAGCTCGCTGTCCGACCGTCCGGTAACTGTCCGGACCAAGCCCAAGTCGTCGACGGCGCGCGCTGTTCCCGCGCGCCTCAAGGAGTTGTCAGCAACAGCAGGGGCCCATCCGGGTCGAAGCCTACTGGGGCCAGGGTTATCCGAAAGGGCGCTCGAGCCCCGGTATAAAGGCTTGAAGGAACGGGATGGGTTTTTTAGTCAGTAAGAGTCTGACACTATCTCCCGCTCCGCCCAAGAGCGGGGGTTGTCATAGGATGATTTTTCCTATCGGACAAAAAAAAGACCAATCCGACTTAAGCGTTTAAAGGATTATTATAGACTAAACAGTTGGATTATAAGATCCAAAAATATCTATATCTCAACAAAGTTACGACTTTATAACACATTGAATTTAATGAAATGAATCTACGTACCATTAAGTTGGTAGAATGGCAAGTTTAACAGTCTAATCTTACAAAAGCCAGTGAAACAGCGGAAAGCATTTAAACTTGGTTAAATGCGGCTTCAAATTCAAAGTTGAGACTCATTACTTGGGTAGTCGGAAGTGCACATTACGTGTGAGTGGGGACATAAATCCGGGGGCACAATGGTACGAGGGTACAGTGGTACGGGGGTAATGTGTGCCGTAGGCTCGTATTGTTAGCCCGGCCTTCTCTGCAATATTTACCTGTTCATAACTCCAGCTAGGAAACTTTTGTGATACAAGCAACGCACACACATAACTGCTACGTTATGGTCATTAGAAAACTTGCGCTTTTCAATGCAACTGTGATTAAATCTGATGCAATATTTTTGCGGAGCGCAGCGTGGTAAAGTAGAGCAAGCAGTAAGCCAACACAAATTATGACCGTCATCTACGCAGGGCGAACTGATTTTTGTTTTTGCATTAATGCCAGTCTGGTAGGATTGGTATTTTGATGGTAAAAATTCATAACTAGGCGTGGCCCAGTCAGTAATGTGTCCCACTAACAAAAATAAGACACGAATTTCAAATTACACTAGCCCGTCCCGGCTTCGCACGGGCAATAAATATAGCCTATGTTACTTAGGGTGAATGTAGCTTTCCAATGGTGAAAGAATTTTTGAAATCGGATCATCAGTTTTTGAGTTTATTCATTACACACATACACACAAAAATACAAATTTTCTCTCTTTATAATATTACTATAGGTAACATAGTTTACATTGCCGTCATACTTATAATCTAACAAGATCGGCTCAAATTTTGAACGCGTGTCTTAGTTTTGCAAGTGGAGCACGTTACCGACTGGAGCAGGTACGCCTGGTTTACCATAATTTATTGCAAAGGTACACTCAAACTTAAAATATCTTTTAACTATAACTATACAACCAAACTGAGAATATAACAAGAAATGAATTTCTGAATCTAAAAAGGGCTCGCAATACACATATATTTTCTTTGTCGGGTCCGCACAAGGTAACCATAATTTTACATAAAAAGAGGTAAAGAACGTCCCGAATATTTAATAGGCTATTCGTTTATGCAATCCTTAAAAACCGGTAACCGGTACAAAAATATGAAAGGCTTCAGGCGAAGAAATAATCAATCTAAGTTTCGTACCTTGTCTTTAAGTTAGATGAAAGTGTGAGACAACAAACAACTTTTCTATCCTTCGAAATTGCTTCCCTAGAGCACTTCAAAACAAAACGTGTTTCGAATAATAAAGCCATTTCTCTTTGTTGTTATTCTAAACATTTACAATATTCATATTTCTAGATTTGTTTGTTGAAACCACAATTCCGTGACGTCGTTTACATTAGTTAGGGCGCGTTTGGGTTGGGACAGTAAATAGGCGAGTACGAAAAGGACATCGCCCGTACTGGTTGCGAACGTCACGATATGAAACGCTCCTTTGGTAAGAGCACAATTGCAATTTTGCCTGATAGTTACTTACAGCTTAGGAATCTTTAAGTCAAGAGTGAATAGGTTACTTCTAGGTAAGCGTGTTTCATAGTCAACCACATCACCGTTTACTATTAAAGCACCTAAGCGCAAACGTATCAATAATAAAAAAAAACATAAAATTTGACAAAGGAGGCACTTTGAAGGCTTCTTCTACATTCAGAATGGTCTTGTTCTGCATTATATCGCTCTAAAATATATTTTTCCGTGTAGTAATATTCTTTTAATATCGTGGATATAAATTATTTACGATATTAAAAGGTTTATACAAACATCTAGTTAACACTTCGCGTGATCCAAGGGCTAACTTTTACCCCTATCAGAGATTAACCTCTCGTGTGCCGTAATTAGAGACACAATTAAAAAGCCATTGTGTCTCGCGTGGATCCACGTTTAGGCATACAACGGTTTAAACTTTGCCATACAACGTGGCAATGCTGCCAGCCTTTTCGGCACTCCTCCAGTCGACAGCGATGCAAAGGATAAAGGATTTGTTTGATGCCATATATTAGTTATGAGTTTTAGTTTTTAATAACATTTAGTTGTTTATAAGTGGTAGATTTTAGGAATATTCTTTGGCAAATAAAATTAAGTATTTCTTCTCCATAATATTTATTTAGGCATATTGTTAACAAGATAAAGTTTAAAGCAATTTGGCATACAATTTATTAATATATGATTTCTTTTAATAATCGTACCCTTGTGCTATCGAAGGTGTTAGGTTTTCAGTTTATCAATAAAAATTAGTACTATGCGTTCCAAATGAGAATAGGATCGATTGCCATGTCACGTCGTACTGTCAAATCGGAGAAATTTTGGCAAAATTGAAGAACTCAGAGATGAGTAAAGTTGAAAAACTGGATTTTGATTAAACTTTTTTCGTTCACAGTTCGAAATTAAATTAAATTTTTCGTAAAATAATTCAAGTTAAAAAATTTCTTTCCTCGATTTGACAGTAAATCGTGACGTCACAACATGAAAATCGATCCTATTCTAATTTTGGAACGCATTGTACTTAAAGAAATTGGCAGGAGTTTCATCAAATTTCACTGCTAATATAAACAAAGCTTTCCATCTCTGGTTGTAAAATGGTACAAACACTCAGTTCCCCCCTCAACACTTACTTCTACTACCAATGTAAACGCATCTTACAAGGTACTTCGGTGGTAGATATAGGGTCTATAAAGAGCGGTTTCCATTTCACGACGAGTGTTCACTCGCTGAAAACCGTGAACATTTATTTGAAAACGGCTTTCGGCCGTTAAGATAAACAGACAATTGTCCCGGTTTCGGCTCAGGAATATAACGTGATAAGAATAAGGATGCTTCCAGAATAAGGACAAATTAACTGTCAACATGGCGGGGTATAAAGTTTTGGCAAATTGGACTTGATTAAGGTCGACTTTGTGGAACAATGCCGGTATGGTATCCTTGATTTTAAGTTTGTTTATTTTAGTGATCAATTTATCACCCCAGTGCCCATTTATTTTTACTTATAAATTGAATTTATTAAAAAAATATACGAATATTCTACTTCTAACTTTGATTATTATTATTATTATATTATTATATCTAGCCCATACTGTCCCACTGCTGGGCAAAGGCCTCCCTCCACTCCTTCCAATGATCCCGGTTTTGAGCGACCTCTTTCCAATTCCCAAGGAAGACATCCAAGTCGTCCCGCCATCTCCTTCTTGGTCTGCCGCGGCCCCGTCGTGCGATTTCAGGGCACCAATTTTGCTTTTTACTGGCTCGCCGCTCGATAGGCATGCGGCAGACATGTCCAGCCCAGTCCCACTTAAGTTGGGCAGCCTTCTGAACTACGTCAACGATTTGCGTTTTGGAGCGCAGTGTAGTGTTTCGAACGCGATCCGTTATTTTGACACCTAGTATGCTGCGCTCCATAGCACGTTGGCAAGCCTTAAGTTTGGACCTTTGGATGTTTGTCAAAGACCAAGTCTGTGCACCATAGGTCAGAATGGGTAGAATACACATATCCATTAGCTTTCGCTTGAGTGACATAGGCAAGGTGCCTTTGAATAGTTCTTTCATGGACCAGTAACTCTTCCTAACTTTGTTAGTTTGATTTTTTTTAAATTGATTTAAACTGTAGTAGTGCTTGACTGCGATCCCACCTGATGATAAGCAGTGATGCAATCTCATATGATGAGGCGCACTAGTTTATTAGTTTAAATAATACGAGTAGGTATCTGCTAAATTTGTATCCCGGGAGTATAGTGCTATATAGTTCTTTCTCTCTCTTTCTCCCTCTGGGAAAATTCTGACATGGCAAAGTTGTTAGCAGAGGCTTTTGCATATATTGATTCAGTATTTCAAACCTTTGCTAGAATCCAGTAACACTGGATAAAATAATCAGTGAGAACACTTCGATGCGATCTAGTATTTCGGTACTAGCGCTGGATTTAAATTGAGTATGAGCAGCCGGTGGAGTGCACATAATTTTAAGATTAACTTATTTAAAACCAGCGATCCGTCCCAGCTTTACACGGGTTTTACACGGGTATTAGATCTCTTTGAAATGCACAGTTTTTTTCTCCTATAACATGATTCTATTATACATTTATACCTTCATCATGAATCATTGTTGACTGGCCTGTTGGTCTAGTGGTTAGTGGCCCTGACTGCTATGCCGGAGGTCGTGGGTTCGATTCCCACCCAGGACAAATGTTTATGTGATGAGCATGATCATTTGTTCTGTGTCTGGGTGTAATTTATCTATAATATGTATGTATTTAGAAATATATAAATATGTTTATCAGTTGTCTAGTACATATAACACAAGCTCTGCTTAGCTTGGGACTAGACGGCGTTGTGTGATAGTTGTGGAATATTATTATTATATTATTATTGTGAAAATTGCATGAAGATCCGTTAAGGCGTATAGTCCCTTGAACCATCTGGCCGAAATTATGTGAACGCAACTCTCGCACTCGCCTAGGCGGCAGTACGCAAATCTGTGCATTTATTTGCGGCCAGCAGCGCCCGGAAAGCGATTTAAATCCATTTTCTCTGCGAGATATTGATTAATTTACATATGCAATGTTCACTTTGAAGAATATTTAACCACCAATTTTTATGTGTAAAAATGTTTCTAAAGGTCCAAGCCGTTTCGAAGGAGTAGGGAAAAGTTGCGAAAAGTTGCGAAATTGCTAAATATTTTTTTTTTGACAAAAGTATTAATTGCACGAAAAAATCAAATGTTGATATTATTGTTCATGAATCTATAATAAACATATATTTTTTTCAAACCAATTGACCTAGCCGTTACGGAGGAGTAGGCCTCAGAAAATCACTGTTTTATGGCACTTTTCGGGCGCTTGGCCCTTAAGTAGTTTTTGAATATATCGCGTTCAGACACACAGACAGATGCGGTGAGGGACTTTACTTTATAATGTGTGAGGTTTAATGCAATACAAGGCATAATTATATATTTGTAGATGAACTGCCTTAGACATTCTTTAGCAGTCCATCAAAGGTGATGAAAAGTTGATATAGTAGAATTCGTATGTGCTAAAAACTATTTTTCAAAAAGATGTGATCTCTGTCTTTCACCGACTGGGTGAGGATTTGTTGGAAAAATTCATAGATTTTGCTTTGGATGTGTATTGTGACGCAGCTCAGCTCGTCGGTAACCAACGTATAGGGATACTTCCTGAAATGAAACACTTCGGGCGGCGCACTCTTATATTTTTCTTACTTATTTTACGAATACATGTTATTCATATAAAAATCACTTCAGCACTGAAAAAACAACAGACATTCTTTTTTTCTACTAACTTTCAAAACTATTCTAGAACAGCATAATCCTTCGAATTATATTTAAAAGCCAGTTCGTTGGTTATATAAAAAAAGCAACTCATGCGATCTCCTTTCGATATCACATGAGCTACGCCCCAATGAATAGAAATGTTGAGGCAACAAGCATTTATATTCTAAAAACTTTCGAAGGACTAAGCATGACCTACCTATACCTAACACAGAGGTCCCTACCTATGGAGGAAAAAAATTCACATTGTGGTGGTCGTCTCTTTAGGAGCGAGCCTAAGTCATGACGAACGTTAAACAAAATTCAAAATCTATTTACAAACTTACTATGCGCTAACTTTGCGCTTATCATTCAACGTTGTCATGCTTAAACCCCACCGCAGCAAAACCTCAAAAAAAAGCCACAGTGCTGCACCCTTCTAACCTAGGATGCCAGAGTGACAACCACCCAGACTGGGATTACATTCTAAGACTCAATACTTTTATGACTAATTTCTTCGGACGCTTATCGGGTCAGAGGACAAGGAGTCATACTCGCATCGGATCCCCTACACATTCTCATTATAAGAGTCTACTCCAGAGTTAATCCACAACAAAGATTACTAAAAATAACTCCCAAAATAGCTAAATCATTAGAGTCAACTAGACTCTCTTTGCACAGGCTATGCCCCAATAGCAAAGTTGATATTAGCTCAGTTTGAATAATGCAAAATCCTCTCATAAGGGATGACCGACGGGTCTCTTAAGGGAGGACGGGAGGATATTTTCCTCTCACTAATAACTTTAATAAATCATTCTGGAGTACAATCTTGCCTAATCTAACTCATGCATACACTTCTATAGGAGGTATTTATTTTCTCTGACTTTGCCCTCTGAGAACTCCCGGCTGCGTGCACACTTAACCATGTCTGCTGGGCGCGCTCGCCCGGCAGCATTTACCCATTATTCATGAAACAGAAACACTAATTAAAACTTTTTTTCCACTAAAACAATCTGTGTTATGATAACATTACAATCTGACATAAATGATTTGACAATGACAACTCTATTCGTATTTTATTTTTATTTTTAAACTGGATTCTAAGCCTTTTGAGCCTCAATTTATTTACATTCTAACATAAAATGGTTTTAATCTGTTTACATGTACAATGTCCCTAAAACGCCTATTATTTGGTTTTTTTATTACATAATTCACGTCTGAAATTCTTCTAACTATCTGATAAGGCCCCTTATAAAACCTACTTAATTTCAAACTTTTATTCAAAATTCGTCTAGGTGTATAAATCATAACTAACTGATTGGGTAAAAACCTTACTACTTTGGCCTTCTTGTCATAATAAGCTTTCTGTCTTGCTTGTGCTTTTTTTATATTATCTATGGCACATCGTGACAGATGACTTTTCAGATCGTGACGTCCTACGTAATCTAAATGACTTTCATGACTTGTCATGTCAGTTATGAACAGTGGCTCCTTCGCGTAGAGAAGCATGTGTGGTGACACTCTTGTGCTTGCTTGTTTACTTGAATTGTACGCATAGCACACGAGTGGCACATAACTACACCAATTTCTTTGATCAGCCCTCACATACATGGAAAGCATTTGGCAGATAGTTTTGTTGTAGCGTTCCGTCAAGCCGTTCGCCTCAGGGTGAAAAGCCGTGGTGAAGCGGGATTTTGCTCCGAAATAACTCACCGTTTCCTTGACTAAACGAGAAGTGAAAATCGACCCCCTATCAGATATAATTTCCTTGACACCACCAAATCGACAAAAAATATCCTCTATCAGAAAGTCGCTGATCCTCCGGGCTGTCGCTCTGGGTACCGCTCTGCAAACTGCATACCTCGTAGCATACTCTAAACTAACGATAATATATCTGTTACCATTCAACGATTTTCTAAAAGGTCCTAAGACATCGATGCCTACCTTCTCCATCAAATCATTCACTACAATGGGCTGTAACTGGGCTAATCGATTATGTTTCTTTCGCTCCTGACATAACAAACAACTATTGACATAACGCTCTATCTCCTTCTCTGCATCTTTGATGAAATACTTCTCCCTAAACTTAGCCAACGTCTTAGCTAATCCTAAATGACCACCTGACCAAGGATTATCATGCAATTCATTTAAAATCTCGTACAAAAGCCCTTTTGGAATCACAACTAGTTCACAAATACCAGTCACTCTCCTGGCTTTCTTACGCAACACTTATATCTTTGAATGATGTTTTTTCATTATAAATAAATTTAAAATAAGCTAGAGCCGGACCGTCTAAATATGCTCCCATAATTAATGCTAGGTCGTTTTCCGCCCATTTATTTATCGCTGCAATTCGGCGGAATTGCAAAAGAAAATCATCAAAGCTCGTGCCGACGCCCGAGAAAAATATTATTTGTGCCATGTTGTATGTTTGTGTTTTTCCTATTTCACTTAGCTTTCACTCCAAAGCGTCGGTCGGCGCCTCCACCATGTGACGCAGCTCAGCTCGTCGGTAACCAACGTATAGGGATACTTCCTGAAATGAAACACTTCGGGCGGCGCACTCTTATATTTTTCTTACTTATTTTACGAATACATGTTATTCATATAAAAATCACTTCAGCACTGAAAAAACAACAGACATTCTTTTTTTCTACTAACTTTCAAAACTATTCTAGAACAGCATAATCCTTCGAATTATATTTAAAAGCCAGTTCGTTGGTTATATAAAAAAAGCAACTCATGCGATCTCCTTTCGATATCACAGTATTCAAGTTACAAAATACAATATACCTACTATTTTCTCATACAAATAGAACTTATGAAAAATGTGAAAATCCTACTAATCTGTAATTAACGTAAAATATGTAGAAACCAGAATCGTTCGATACTTCCGAGTAATCTACGTTCCCGTGCGGCTCTAAGTCTGGTCACAGACGTGCCATCAGCCACGA
This sequence comes from Mythimna ferrago, assembly GCA_910589285.2. NCBI lineage: Eukaryota > Metazoa > Arthropoda > Insecta > Lepidoptera > Noctuidae > Mythimna > Mythimna ferrago. The sequence continues at coordinate 18,142,887 of OU342685.1, forward strand.
CCACAAAACTCCACCAGCTATCTATTTCTTTTAGCTTTCATATACAGTGAAACCTGGTTAAGTGAGACATCAAGGGACCTGCAATGTCGTTTCACTTATAGAGGTATTCCACTTACCCAGTGTCTCAGATATACAGGTATAAATAAATATCTGTCTCATTTACAGAGGGTTCCATTAATAGAGGTGAGAATACAGGTTATTTCAGTTATACAGGTGCGATCATTAAATAAAATAACGTGTTATGTATGAGATGAGATATAAGAATGAGTAAACAAACAATGTTATCTCAGTTACAGAGGTTTATGCATTAAAATTTACTCGCTGTCTCAGTTATAGAGGTAACTATGATGATAAATCGAAAGAACAAATCCCAGATATAGAGGCTTACCTCGTCCCACTAACAGAGGTAATTCAGTGCCAAAGTGCTGGGACCTCAGCATGAGTTCCAGTTATGGAGGTTTCTCACTTATCCAGGTCCCACTTAACCAAGTTTCACTGTATTTTATATAAACTCACCGCACATGCTGACGACGTGTTCGCCACACGCTACAAATCGTCATTGCTCGATATACGGCACACAAAACGCTGATACACACCACCCCTCTCTTCAATCACTTCTGTTAACCATTTCAAATCCAAAGCAACGCACGCACGCGGTCCTTTTTAACGTTGACTGTAATTTAATGAATATAAATATAGAGTTATTTATATCAGAAATTCAATACCATCAAGCATGTGTCAAAAAAGCGATCACCGACCATAAGTATCTACCACAGTCCACATGTGGCTGTCACTTGTGTCGGCTACTGTTGCAGCCACTTCTAGCTTCAGGTAGTGACATTTGTGGATAACATGTGTGTCCCGTGTGCAGCCAGGCTAAACGTACCCGATAAGCAATTGACTGAAAAAGCTCCTCCCATAAAGCTCTGGCGAGAGTGACGTATCGAGCAAGTGGCTTAAAAAGGTTCTATGTAAAGCATGTCATTTATCTCTTTTTTATAGGTAGTTGGTTATACGTTGGTAATGGTACAGGGTGATTGTAAAACCTACCGATATTTTTCGCTCAATGAAAAATGTTTGCATGTTTTGGTTCTTTTATGACTTGGCACCATAAAATGGTAGATTTTTATATTATATTTATTTGTACACAACACATATAAACTGGCTGGACTGCTTTGTAGTAAAACGTGACTTTCTAAACCTGAGATTCTAGGGTCGATTTCAGGATCAGGCAAAGTGTTATTGGGTTTTTCATTTGCAGCCCGAAGTTTGAAAATCGCTGGTGTAAAATTCGTACTTTGGAATGCACGTAAAGCTGTTGGTACTGTGCTTGAACTCCCCCATTGTGTCGGATTACGATCCATCTAAAGGTTGTCTGGTAGATATCGCTGCCAGAGATAAAACTGCTATTGATTTATGTTTTTGAATAAACTTTATTATACACCAAAAAGTAACACATTTTTGGTGTAAAAAGAATAATAGAATAGAATAAACTTTCTATTCTTTTCCAATATCTAGATCCAGTTGACGTTATAACAGTAAGTATGATTAACAGCTTGTTCGAAGTTATTGGATGAAACCACAAAGGAAATCTCTTAGTAATGATTTCAGAAGTAAGAAAAGTATTTTTAGGAATACTGAGTCATGCTTAAAAATATTTTCTAACATCAACGCATCAAGTTTGAATCCTTGTACATAAATCAAATATGAAAAACAATCTCATAATATTACGCCTGGCTCAGATTAGGTTGACTACCTATGTTAGCTTAAATACTAGTGAAAAATAATTCATTAATAACACATTATTTACTCATTAGCTTGCATGAAATGCAGCAAGAAACGCTCCGTATCAAACAGAAAGCGAGTCTATGAAGCAAATGCTCCGCGTAGCCCCGTAGCCATTTCGTAGCACTTTTCGTAGCGGCGTAGCCACATAAAAATCTCGTTAAGATAAAATACACATTTACATTTTGTAGGCATGTTTACATTTATAGGCCGTAAAAAAATGTTCCTTTATATTTTGAAACTATGTTTTTCGCGGTTCAACTGTAAAAAAAGAGTTTTTTTTTGTATTTGCTTTCAATCGACGTATTTTTAACCGAAGCTTTTAAAATTCATCATGACACCTGTCCCGAATGAATTACCCGAACTGGCTGCCAGCAGGCTGGGTTTATTCGAGAACCGAGTAGATATCTGAAACAGAAGCAAAGAAAATTAATGTATTCATGTACGAAATTTGAATTTCAATTGCTTGAAATAAATAAGAATAATTTGACAGGAGGACTTGGATTTTTTAGTACTTGTACGTACAGACGGATGAGTGGCTTTTAACTGAAAATCAATATTTGACTTTTGTTATTAATATTTGCTTTTTTTTTGACAAAGCACAAGGCCGACAAAAATTAACTGTAACACATTTATGTTATGTAGTGTTTTTGGAATCATAATAGTTAGAGTCTGTCCAAAAAGTCAAATGACTTGGGTATTTTTGAACGAATTATAAAATATAGATATTTTCAAAACAAAAATGAGAGCAGTGGTGGTCGAGTGGTCACGGCCCCGACTTCAAACCAAGGCAGGCGCATTACTTTGTGTAATTTATTTTATCACTACTGCTCTCAAAAACGTTGAAGTAAAACATCGTGAGGAAACCGGCATTTCCTAGAACCAAAAATTCGAAGACATGTGACATCCACCAACCCGCACTGGGCCCGCGTGGTGGATTATGGCCCATACCCTCTCCTAGAGAGGAGGCCTGAGTCCCAGCAGTGGGAACATTAATAGGCTGATTATGCTAAACGAAAATGTATTGAATTTTTTATTGTTAAAAAGTCCCCTAATAATAATAAATCATTTAAAAAATATGTATATTCAATATATTAGTAAACAACGATCAAGATCTCTTAACCAACCTTGATTATTCAATCAGTGTTGACTACATCAGATTTCATTTTGCTCTAATAATTACGCAAGTCGTTTGACGTTTTAAATAGACTCTAGCCGCTTGCTTGCCCGCCACCCCCCCGCAAACCTTATCTAAATTGCCCGCCACTTGAGACGTTTTTATGACCTCCCGCCGTTCGACTAATAGTCAAAAACCAGAACTACAAAAACGATATTATTCTTCAGAAGAACAAGCACTGGTAATCGTTGGCCTACTCCACTTCTCGTGGCTCGCGATAAGACGCCTGCCAATGCGTTTTCGGCCTCAACTAATTTTCGGTGAACCTCAAATCGGGCCGGCAATAAAACTAGAACTTACACTGTTAAATGACCCCATTAAAGTTAAAATGTCTGATCTTACCACAGCGAAATCGTAACCCTAATAATTTTACGAATTTTCACGATGAATTATTTTCTGGCTGCGGTTCAAAAGTGCGTTGGAAGGGATAAGCTCTCGTTTATTAGCGCCTGTTTGTGTCGTTCAGGATAAGTTATGGCACCTACGTGGGTAAGGTGTCAGACAGGTTAACAGGTAAAACCTCTATAAAGAGTACCATTTATCTAACGTTCGGCTATAAAAAAAAACGTTACGTTTTTCACAAAGACTGTGTGCAATTTTGAGACGTAGACCTCCTCACTTAATTTCTAGGATTCAACAGTTTTTTTTTTGTGTAAAAAACTTGTAAAAGTTTTTAAGTAAACAACAGATTTATTTTTATGCTCTTAATTTTTGCTTATTCTGTAAAAGCTCTGGCGACCACGATTTTTCATAGAAAATATTTGATTCCATATTAACATTTTTTTAAAACAGGTTGTTTTGCGTCTGCGGGAGCCTTAATAGTTTTTTATTGGACATAAATGCCAAGATACCAATGCCACAAGTTTTCATGTCTATATGATCATATGTTTTCATATATATACGAGTATATGTGTATTTTTTTGTATTGTATGTATGTATTTGTGTTAATGTACCTTACTAGTATTATTTGTGATGTTTGTACACTGGCAATCCTAAATCTATCTCCTTTCTTTCAGTCCATCCAAAGGTTGTCTGTAAGAGATCGCCCTGTGCGATAAGACCGCCCATTGTGCACTTATTCTTTTAAATGTTTGTCAAACAAAAATACATGTTTATATGGTGTACAACAAAGATTATAATAAATAAATAATAGTCAGTGAGTGCCTATAAAAGGCAAAGCTCTGACTTACCCACTGCCTCATTAACGTTCAAACCCTTGGATTTGGAACGTTGAAATTTTACACTAAGATTTATATTATAATAATGGATACAAAAAAAGGATTTTCCAAAACACACCCCCTAAGATGGTGAAACGGGGGTTCAAAGTTTGTATAGAAACCTACATTTAGGCGGGGGAAGTCGCTAATGTTAAAAAGTGAAAGCTAGTATAGATGTTTGTCTGTATGTTTGCGCTTCACGCTGAAAAGGTTAAAACTTGGCACACTCACTTGGACATGAGATGCTTTTTTATACACAGAGTATGCTGTTTTAGGATAATTTTCAACATACATGCGAACAAAGTCACTAGCAAAAGCTACTTGACTAACAAAAATAACTGCCATTTTAACTGTTCTCAGAATAAAACTACCTATAACCATTACCTTATGAAGTGTAACCCTGAAAAGCTAGGTTTTGCACCTGCGACCGGTAGCATTGGTCTGACACCACGAAGGTTTCCCTTGAAGAATACACTAAGGTCACTAGTACGTGTGACCTACTTATATTATAAATGACCCACCTCGCCCGCTACCCCACCTGATGTCTTAGAACGGAGTTTTTTAAATTTATAATGTGGGTTGGTTTGAGATATACAGATAGTTAAAAGTTGGTCTATTTCTTTGGTTTTTGTTATGGAATTTTGTGGTTTATAGTTTCGAGTCGCGTTAGTCATCATGTGTCGGGACTCAGTAAAATAAATATATAAAATCTAATGTTATTTTGCACTTTAATATTATTTTCAGTACTCTAATAACATCTGGAACTGGTAAATCCGACACAATAACAAGACTTTTCTTCAATCAATAAATAAAAAATAAATCAATAAAGCAACCATTTTATTTGTATAGTATGAGTTTACAAAGATGTTGTACACGTTCAGTTTCACCATATTCAGCTTCATCATCATCATCATTTCAGCCGATACACGTGCACTGTTGGACATAGGCCTCCCCCAAGCATCGCCACATCGAACGTTCCTGTGCGTCCCGCATCGGATATTATGACTAGACTAAACACAAAAAAAAATTGAATTACTTTTGCTAGCTAACCGCTTTCTTGGCTAGAAATTAATTGGAAAACCATTCATAACATAACGGTTCTTCAGTAATAACTTTAAACTAAATTTCTGGTTCGATATTAATTAATCAATACTCGTAGATTACTTTAGCAGCGTTAGCTCTTTAACTTTACAAAATAAACTTGAAAGTCGGGCTTTAGCGATACTTAAAGTTAACAAAACTAATGAAAAGAATATCCAGCCTTGAGTTAATCTACGAATTTATTAGATTTAGGGTACCTGGGCTTATAGGCGCACCTATTCTCTGTTCAAAATAACATTAGACATTTATGAAAACCTTTTATTTACTGTCCGTTCAACCGATTTTGACTTTTATTACTTTGATGGCATGACAAATGGCGGCTGCAGTAAATAATTGGTATTGTAACCACTTAAACCAATCAAATCAAATCAAATCATTTATTTCAAATAGACCATTTACAGACACGTTGGAATAGTCAAATGTCGGTCAGTCCAAAAAAAGTGAAGCTAAATGTATTGTAACCACTTAAACCAATCAAATCAATTTTTTTTCAAATAGACCATTTACAGGCACTTTTGAACAGTCAAATGTCGGTCAGTCCAAAAAAAAGTGAAGCTAAATTGTACATTCCTAAGTGTAGATCTCTATGGAGAAGAACGTGCAAGAAACTTCATAGACACTCTTTTAAATCATACTATGAGTTACATATAATCTTGTTACTCATAATATCATATCTCTTTAATATTTCACACATCTCTTTAATATTTTTTATTGCTTCTATTTTATGTGAGCACGATGTAGATAAGTAATAAAAGTTTTTTTTTTGCTCTTGCCATCCTTAAATCGGTTAAACAGACAGTAAAAAAAAATTCTTTAAATGTCTAATCTTAACGCAAATAGGGTAAGGCAGAGCGCACTAGAATCGAAACATGGCGTCATTGAAACAATAAAATGATAGACGAATCGATAGAAATAAAGACAGTTGTACTCCTGCGAAGTTCGTTGCGTCACAGCTGCCTCCCCGTTAAAACACTTGGAAGTGGAGGGACTGTGTACTTTGATTTTACTTCTTTCTGTAGGATCTTACGTAAATGGTGACATTAAAAAAATACTGGCTTTGAGCGTGATTTGAATTAATTTGTAGTTTTATTGAAGACTAGCTGTGCCCACGACTTCGTTCGCGTGGACTACAGGATTTTGAATTTATTTTTTCTAAAATAAAAGTAGCCTATGTTACTCCTCATTACATTAGCTACCTGCCAAAAAAAGTCCCGTCAAAATCGGTCCAGCCATTTCAGAGATTAGCCCAGACAAACAGACAGACAGACAGACAAAAATTGAAAAAAAATGTTATTTTGGTGTATGTACCGTATATTCTATTCATATGCATGTAGTAAAAAGCAGTTATTTCAATGTTACAGACACTCCAATTTTATTTATATGTCTAGATGTATAGACTAACTTCTTCCAACGTAGAAGTGCAAAATTCTTCTAGTAAAGGTAGAAAATAATCCCTTACTCTACTGATAAAAAGTATTCTTGGCGTTAGCGTGTCTTGGGGTATTTTTCAGGCCTGTGTCCAATCATGCTTTATTTTTGTGTGAAGTTATCAGTATTCTGGCATTCATCATAGATTTTCTAATCGGTCTCCCACTCCCACTATTTACTCGTTACCTTATACCTATGCCTATGATCCTTGGTCCTATTATAGGATATGTGGCCGTTTGCTAATTTTGTATTCCAGATTCGTACAAATTTGTTCAGCCATTTGAAAGTGCGCCCGTCTTCCTTCAGTTGCCCTTTGCATACAAGAGCCGCTGTGATTCTTTCACAAGCCACAATCCCGCAGCCCACAATTAATTATTTTGTGCGTACATGCGTTCTACCACGGATTGATGATACGAATTCCTTACCTTTAACAAAAACTTTTTTCCTCACATAATATTAATTTGAAGTTTAATTAAACACTACTATTCAATATAGTAACACAAAAAAAAAACAACTTTTTTTAATTATTATTTTTAATCATATTTAACACGATTTATATTTTTAATATCAAAGTTAATGGTTCTTTTTTTAACAATTTATATTTTAAAGATGTGATCATAATATTAACTTTAAATCAATTTAACTTATTACATACACAACTAAAAACTATAATTACAGTAAATTAAAAAAATAATAATAATAAAACCCTACGCTAATTACAACTAACTAAAATCAAACTAAAATATGGCGTCAAAAAACTCTTCAATATTATTATATGACAATGTATTACAATAAGCTAACATAAGCTGAACAGTTCTATTGCGTTTCTCACTAATTTCAAACCAACGGGTTCTTGGACGACCACGGTTCAATCAGCCTAACTTTGACGCCTATTTTGTCGGAATCTTTGTCGTAAAACAACGTATGCAATAACGAATTACTTTATTAGATCTTTATTTTCCAAGTTTTTGGAAAACAGGCTTATACACCGTGAATTAGTAAAATAAAAGTGACATGTAAAGCAATTGTCGCCACTTGGCACTTGGCACGGCGTCAGTCCTTCACTCAAGTACACACAACTTCCCTCTCAAGGGCCGTGAGGGGTCGTCACTGCGAGAATTTTCGACGTTCGCTAAGTACACTCTGATCTTTGTTGAAACAAGACTTTAAATTAAATCCAGACTTCTATCGGAAGCTACAAGTTGTGACAATGCTAACAATGCTATTTATAGTTTACTAGCTTTTGCTCGCGGCTTCGCCCGCGTATATAAATCATCATCTATGTCACTCAAGAATAAAGCAGCTTTCTATTGGTGAAAAAAATTTTGCAATCAGACCAGCCTCCCTAGCCAAGTTACAACCGTTTCACTTGCATCGAACGCCTCAAGAGCGTTAAAACGGTTGCAGATTATCAACTTGGCTAGGGGTACAGTACTTTCAGAGATTACCTTCTACAAACAAAACACTCTTTATAATATTATATAGTGCAGACTAACGACTCATCCCCGCTTCGCAAAGGTGCCGGAAATCATAAAAATACTCAGTTTTAAGCTATTGCATAGCTTCTATCGCGGGCCTTGAGCGTGGAGACCGAATCCAGAAATTCCGTAACGAAAATAACCTAACACCACTCATTTGTTTTTTGAGTGTGGTGACCGATAAGAAAACAAATGAGTGAACAATCAATCAAAATTCAATTCAATGTGTGAAAGTGTAACTTCAATTAATATCAAACAAAAAAAAACCAAGGAAAAAAAATACTGCATAAATAAAATAAATAAATAATTATAATTGCATAAGTTGATAAAAATGCTATGCAATAGCTTTACCGCGGCAGTCCCCGAGTGCCACACGTCTTTTTTTTTTTAAATATAATATACGGATATTTATGCAATCCATTTGACGACCTAAACTGAACTGTTAAAGGGATTGAGCTATATAGGATGTATAACTTCATCCCTCTTCCTCACTTGCACGCTTAACATTTTAACACGTCATGGTAAGGCCCTCTATCTATTAGTGCAAACTGCATTAAAATCTGTTTAGTAGTTTTGGAGATAATTGCAACTTACTTAGACAGAAAGGATGCCCGTGTACAGAACAAAAAGGTTGAACTACTGCAAACTTTCTTCTTTCAATACCTACCAAGAAAAAAAGTTGTGTGTCCTGACATGTTCGCTTTGTGCTCGGCGTTTTTCAGCCAAGTTTGTATATGCTAGTCACATGAGGGCGCATAAACGAGCAGCAGATCTGAGCACACAACCACCATGAGGAGCCAAAAAATGCGGTTGCTGTGGCCGAAATCGGCTAAATGGTATCATCATCATCACCAAGTAAAATCTCCAAAAAGATTTTAAACCAAATATTTCACAGTTCAAATAAATCTGTCTCGTTGTCACGGGCGAACGAATCTGCCTTCTAAATTATAAGATCTATAAAAAGTTTCTAGGAAACCGTAGAAATATTTTTCTTTAGGGTTCCGTATCTCAGTCGGTCACCGCGGTCGGCGGGGTCGGTTGCGTCCTTGAAGCAGAGAAAAAATCATAATTCTAAATAATGATACCATTTAAGCTCTGTTTATGGAGCATAATTTTTACGCTCGAGAAAGGAATCAAAATCTATATAGGACTTGCCGTAGACCCAGAATTGTGAAATTTTGAAAGAAACAATGACATGTGGTACCAAAGGAAATAATACGAAAACCTGAAGTAGTCACGTCACAAAACAATTAATTGTTGATATTATAAAGCTTAAGTTTGTAAGGAACCTTCAGTGCGCGAATCGACCTCACACTTGACCAGTTTTTTTAGAAAAAGGGGACCGAGAATTTATAGGCAATTTACGCACCTTCTCCACACTGGCAAACTTTGCCCTTTTATTGTGAGAGCCCACTCTTCCCATTTTCCTGGTTATTCTGTCTTATTGTACCGTTTGTAACCTTTTTTGAAATAATTGAGTTACGCATGACCTTGTACTTGGGATTTTCTTAAAAATGTCTTTTTGTAAAAGCTTTCTAACAGTCTTGAGCCGATTCGAGAAGTGTTTTTTTTTACATTTTCAAGGCTCTTATATTTGCCTCATTAAATCTGTGTTGACAGAATGTTTATAAATACAACCAGAATTTTATTTTATCACAAAAATATATAAGCACAACCAAGCAATACGACATTTTTATTCGTGTATCTTTTGTGTTTATATCGTGTCTTCTATCAATATTTCCGAGTGTTATGACTTTTCGAATGTAATTTTTGCATTAAATGACCATTTTTTGGAGTTTCTAGTATATTAGAGAAACTGAGAGACTCGATAACTATGACATTTAAAAGTTATGTTTTAAAAACAGCTTCTGCTCACCAACATTTTGTTTTTTTAAGTCATAGTTAAATGTCATCAAAAAATTGACTTTTCGTCAGACATACTCGTAGTTTTAATTAGACCAAAATGTATAGTAAAAGTAAATTAATGTTTAGTACCAGCAGAGAACAGGATAACGTGGAAATCCCTAGGGGAGGCCTATGCCAAAGGGCAAGCTGATAACAATGTTACCGATGTCGAAGATTGAAACTGTGACCATTTAATTTAATTTATTTTATAAAATTATAAACATAATAATAATATTCATATTTAAAATAATAATGTCATTCCAAATTAATTTAATGAATTATTGAAATAATTAAGCAATGATCTATTTTATTAACTTATGCTACAAAACTAATCTATTGTTATGATTTAAAAAATGTAGGTTATAGAAATATCATTGTTTTTATGATTGTGAAATGATTCGACAGAAAAACCTTGAAATGAAATGTATTTATGAACTATCAGAAATAAAGGCTATTTGTATTTGTACCAGTGTTTTTTGGGAATTGACTGTCTTTTGATCACTCCCTTACACTTTAGATATAGCCTACTGGTTTATGCCACCCACTTGTGGGGCGAGGCCCTCGAGAAGAATGTGGAAGCGATTGCCGTTTCCTTAGACGTCTCGAAGGCCTTCGACAGGGTATGGCACGCTAGCCTATTGAGTAAGCTTCCAGCGTATGGCATTTCCCCTGGTCTGATTAACTGGGTAAAAGACTTCCTGAGTGAACGGTCTCTCCGAGTTGTTGTCGACGGATGCTCATCAGAGCCCATGACGATTAATGCCGGAGTTCCTCAGGGGTCTGTTCTCTCTGCAACTCTCTTCCTGTTGCATATCAACGATCTGCTGGTGCCCGGTATCTATGGGTATGCAGATGATAGCACAGTTGTAGAGAGATACCTGCCCAGTGCTCGGGCTAGTAAGGAGCTAATCCGGTCCGAAAGAGAGGCTATGGTAGAGCGAACGAATATCTCACTTCAGGCAGTCTCCAAGTGGGGTGAAGCCAATCTAGTGGGATTCAACGCCGCCAAAACACAAGCGTGTCTCTTCACTGCCAAAAGGAGCCCGTGCACCTTGGTTCCTACTTTTCGGAATTTATCCCTGGAGTACACCGACCGCCTTCAGCTCTTGGGGGTTGAAATTCCCTCAGACCTTAACTTTGGGAGGTTCATTGAGTCCAAAGCCAAGGTAGCTGCTAGGAAGCTGGGCGTTCTTGCAAAGGTCCGGCAGTACTTCACACCGGGACAGCTTTTAATGTTATACAAAGCACAGGTCCGTTCGTGTGTGGAGTACTGCAGTCACATATGGGCTGGTGCTGCAAAATGCCACCTGGCAGTTTTGGACTCGGTGGAAAGGCGTGCAAAGAGGCTAATTGGTGATCCAGATTTGGTTAAGTCCAACCTTCAAAGCCTTGAGCATAGGCGTAGGGTAGCCAGCCTTTCGGTGTTTTACAGGATGCATTTTGGAGAGTGTGCGCAGGAATTGCATGACTTGATTCCGCCATCGCAATTCTACCATCGGACAACCCGACGTACGGCGAATATTCACCCTTACGTTGTTGAAACCTCTACGGTCCGGACTAAGCGTTTCGCCTCGTCGTTTATACCGCGTACGTCGAAGGACTGGAACAGTCTGTCTGCTGCGGTCTTCCCGTCCGATTATAATTTGGGTGTCTTCAAAGCTAGAGTGAATAGGCTCTTAATAAACTAGTGCGCCTGACCATCAAAGATTACATCGCTACTTACCATCAGGTGGGATCGCAGTCAAGCACTATTTTATCTCAATTAAAAAAAAAAAAAAGAAATAGCCAAAACTCCGACTTATGTTTTTCATAAATTGTGCACTTAGAATTACATAAGTTTCTTTTTATTACCAGATTAAACATTAGTTTGTAAGTAAATATATATATATTTTAAAAAAACATCAACATTTGAAACAACTCCAAAAATATGTGATACATAGGCCGTCCGAACTTCGCTTGTTTCGATTTAAACAAATTTTTATTGAATTTAAAAAATATCCAGCTGTATAAAACTTGAGATTATCAAGTGAGATTCCAGGTCAGTCGTGAAAATGACTTACAGAACTAGTTATCTCTTTCGAGTGAACGTTCAGCCGCTCTCATTACCTAGGTTTCTAGACCAGTTGAAAATAAAGTTCACTGAAGAACGAGATGGGGGCACAACGCGGTCGTTTCAACCCACGTTCACTCGCTCAGCAGTGGCGGATTTAGCTACCGCGGGACCAGTAACACATTCAACCAAGGGGCCCCAGTGTAGACCTATTTAGTACTATTATTCTTATTCTCACTTATATAACCCAGCAGTTTTTAAAATTGGGTAAGATACGTGGAAATTACGGTAACGAGGGAAATCTAAGAGATTGACTATCATATATTTTTTTAATTTAAATAAACTTGACACTTGCTTGACTGTGATCCCATCTGATGGTAAACAGTGATGCAATCTCTGATGGTGAGGCGCACTAGTTTATGAGCCTATTCGCTCTTGCCTTGAAGACACTCTTATAATATATTCAATGAAATAACCTGTTTTTGAATTCTAATTCGTTCAGGTGCCGGATCCTCGAACGCTCGGGGCCCCCGTATGCGCGAAGCCTGTAGCATTTGCTACCTTTGCTACATGACTAATCCGTCACTGTTACTCAGCCACCTTCAAAGTCGAACTTTCCTCAAAGCTAACTAGACATGTTTATTCCAATCCAGTTATTCTATTAATGTTTGAAGAGAACGTAAATGAGCTTTTCTAAGTGAAGTATTCAATTTGCCCACACGCAAGTGAACGACGCGACTTACTCGTACCTCCTTTGAGTTCAATGTTCGTTCGTAATTGGATTTTTGTCTAAGTGAAAACAAATAGAATTATCTGGCATGTCTGATGGTGGATCGATGGTTGGAAGTTGGGGATTCTGGTTAAATCGTGTTATTTTGTTAACCATACAGTAATAAACTAGAATGTTTATAATTTTTAGGGAAATAAATAACAGTTTAAAAATAAATAAAATAGCCCAGTGCGAGTCTGACGCGCATACGAAGGGTTCCGTAGTATTGTAACTTTATGTTTTTACTAGCTGCTGCCAGAGGCTTCGCCCGCGTGAAAGTCGGTTTCTTTATACAAATTTTGGACCCAAACGGGGGTCACCTTAGGGGGTGAATTTCGGAAAATCCCTCATTAGCGGACGTTTACACCCCATAAGGAATCTACCTACCAAGTTTGAAATTTGTAGATGTTAAACTTTCTGAGATTTCATGATTAATCAGTGAGTGGTATTTCGCTTTAATAGGCCTTTCATACAATCTACCATCCCCTGTTTTAACCTCAAAAAGGGATTGATTTCTTAGTACATCTCCACACCATCTATAGAAATTTTTACTTCAGAAACATTGGACTTTCATACACACTTCCGACGCCTGTTTTACCCTCTTAGGGGTAATGTTTCATAAAATACGTTCTTAGCGGATGTCTACACCCTATAATAAATCTACCTGCCAAATTTTAAGTTTGTAAATGTTGTAGTTTCTAAGATTTCATGAGTGGTATTTCGCTTTTTAAATAGATTATTACTTGGTTTAACAGTGACAGTAGAAATACAATGTCTGTGAACATTTCAATTTATTTACCTAATAGGTTCGGTACATAATGTGCAGTCTATTACCATGTAGAAGAACAGAGAGCTAAGGCACGCTGAGGCTTAGTAATCGAGTTACGTTAGTTACACTTCGGGTACAGAATCCCAAGAACAAACATCTCGACTTATTTGACTGATGAATATCGTAAGTTATGTTTTTTAATACGACGGTGAAGGAAAACATCGTGAGGAAACCGGCAAGTCCTAGGACCAAAAATTCGAAGACATGTGACATTCACCACCCCGCACTGGGCCCGTGTGGTGGATTACGGCCCATTCCCTCTCCTAGAGAGGAGGACTGAGTGCCAGCAGTGGGAACATTAAAAAAAGGCTGATGATGATAATGCTTTTTAATTCCCCATTTATATGTAAGACTTGGTATTAACCGGTCGACAGCAAATACAACTAATAATAACCTAGTAACCCACAGTTCTTACAACAAGTAGATAGAAAGCGACAAACTTCTTCACAATCATTGAAGTCCAAAAAAAAAACTTTACCAAGTCTGTTCCAACCTTGTTGTTCGGTCAAATTCAAACCGACTTCTACTTTTATAAACTTAGGGTGAATTGCACCATTTAACTATAACGATAACCAAACCATAACCAGCCGTGAAACGGCCGCCTATTGGTCAATTCGACGATTTGACAACTGTTAACGGCTTTGTTATCGTTATTGTTAAATGGTGCAACTCACCCTTAGCTTTCTCCGGACCAAGCCCAAGTCGTCGACGGCGCGCGCTGTTCCCGCGCGCCTCAAGGAGTTGTCAGCAACAGCAGGGGCCCAGCCGGGTCGAAGCCTACTGGGGCCAGGGTTATCCGAAAGGGCGCTCGAGCCCCGGTATGAAGGCTTGAAGGAACGGGATGGGTTTTTTAGTCAGTAAGAGTCTGACACTATCTCCCGCTCCGCCCAAGAGCGGGGGTTGTCATAAGATGATTTACCCCATCGAAAAAAAAAAAAAAAAACCCTTAGCTTTCTCTTGAAAATCTTATTAAGTGATCTCTACAGGGTTATTAGTAATAACACTAACAGCCTTGCAGAACTGTGTTACTAACATCATAAACTACAACTTTTGTTCTATGACTTTTTACAAAACATAATTCACTTTCCAAAGACAAACCTTCAAGATTACGTTGTTCTATCTAACACATTTCAACTCTGTATTTTGCTATACCTACCCACGTCTGTGTGACACGACGCAAGCGCATCAAGCACCCCTGCTGCTCTCAGCTATCATACAAACACTTGCTTCGCGTAGACTTCGTAATATTTAGAACGTTCAATTTAAATATTTTTTTACACCACCTGCTCGATAATGTAGTTTTATACGTCATACAAACCTCCCTTAAAGCATGTCATTCTATCCCTAGGGAGATAATGCAGTATGGCCGATCCCTAGAGAATAATGAGATTTAAATTTGGAACACCAAAAATGGTCAACATTGTGAATTAAAATGTACGTGCATCGAACAAGTTGACTCGAAATTCAAACTGGCCACTAACAAAAAAAAAAGAAAATAGAGTAAAACGTGCTTACTGACGTGGACAGGAGCATTATAGAAAATTGAAAATATAGAATCTTGGAGTAGTGAATTTTGTTTGTTTGATGAACTTGTAAATATAATACTTATATTTCTCTACTATATAATTTGGTCGACAAAATTGTCTTGTAATTATCTCACAGATGGTGTAAAAAGTAGAGTATGCAACACGGGGATAAAGCTGTCTTTGTCTTGGGCGGCTTGAATTCCTCACTTCACTCAGGTTTCTTTATTAACTCCCTCGCAATGCTCGGGAGTTAATTTATTAATCCCTCACTGTCGTTCGGGAAATCAGCAACCTTCGTTTCGTTCGGAATTCAACAAGCCGTCCGCGACTTAAAGACACTGCTTTATCCCCTAGTCATATAAACTACTATTATTTTTCTATGAAAATCTGATGAACTAAAATATGATAATTTTTTAAAAGTCATAGAACTGAAGTTGTTGTTTATGAAGTTAGTTACATAGTCTTAAGAGGTTGCCGGTGTTATAAAAATAACCCTATATATAGCAAAGCAAATATTTTTGTCAAACACGATTGACTGAAACCGTTTGACGCCCACGTTTGAAGAGCAACAAAGGTTAATGGCTTCAATGGACAGTGGGCATACAATCTATTGTTAGCTTGATGACATCGTACACAACGGATCTTGGCATTTTGTGTACAACAAGCCAGTTGGAAGCGTTGACCTAAACAAAATTGACATACTAAGGGGCCAAAGAAGCCTCTTTGATCATGGGTTACTGTGTATTAATTAAGTTAATATAAATATGATTATGTTATATTAGTTAGTCAAATATTTGAAGTAACGCTAAGAAGCAGGTTAATTCATATCTTGTGAAACTGAAATTTAGGTGAAAAAACAGGCCAAGTGTGTGTCGTGCCGCAGTGTAAATAATGAAAAAAAATTAAAGATTGGTGGTCCGGGATTTAAGGGCAGAAAATAGCCTAAGACCTATTCTCAGAGCTATAAAATATACACAAAAAAAAAAAAAACATAAAAATCGGTCTAGCAGTTTCAAAGGAGTTCGATAATAAACACTGTGACACGAAATTACCTACATATTTCACGAAACCCAAAGCACGTATAGTATTTTTATGTAAAGAATCTATGTACAAAACATAACTGTATCATGAAAAACATGTTATATACATGGTTGTCCGCAAAAATATAAGGTCACCGGGCCATCCGGGCGACTAAAGGGTGGTTTTTCTCCCGCATCCAGCTGTGCGCTGGGGCCTAATGCACGCTATGACCTGCCGTGATCTGTGTTGTACTTAGTGTCGGTATATTAAACATAATGTTGTTCCACAGAAACTATTCTGCATCACGGTGTCATAGTTCTCCGCGTGATTAGCACAAATACAGTAGTCTGGGAGAATCCTGACTTTACACCCTGTTACCCCTAAATGTGATAACAAATTACATACAAAAGCTACTGCGACACTGTCGGGACCTTTGCGTGGTCTATACAAATATTTGTATGGCCTACAAATAGTTATTTCAGGTCTGGGTGTCTTGTGTATATGAGTTTACTTGTTTGTGAACGCACCCACGATACTTAGGTAATCCTAATATATCCTAATCCTAATGTCAGGCGACGTTTTACTTTTATGAACACAACTAGCTTTTGCCCGCATGGCTTCACTCCTGCTCTTTCCTACTCCACCCTGCTATACCTTACTCTATCCTACTCTACTTCCATTGGAAGCTTCTCCTCATAATAACGAATACAACAAAAAAAGAATTAGCGAAATCGGTCCAGCCGTTCACACGTGATGGCGTGACCAAGGAAATAGGGATTCATTTTTATATTATGTAGATTTCACACCTACAGCTAAGGAGTGTAATTATGGGGCTCTCGGCTACTTCTAATGTGTTCTCGGTTTGTCTTCTTCTCAATTGTATATTTCTTATTTTCTTTAAACTTGTGTATTTGTCAATAAATAAATTATTAAATTATTATTATTTTCCATCTGAAGTCTGTGTTTCCTGATAGCTATAAAGTGAAATGGTTACTTGTAGGCAACATTGCTTCATCGTCCATCACATCTTCGGTTTCCATCATGTGAGACAGTGGTCAAGCGCGAGTCTATTAATAATAAACAAACTGGGCATGTGCTAGTCGTCCTCGCGCACTGAGGGTTCCGTACAAACTTACGTATGTAAATTGTTAATTCCCGAATGGAGTTTCGAAGATTTTTCCGAATCACAAAAAAAAAAATGTTTACGACGTAACAATATAACTATTTTCATATTTATTTCTACATCTGTGCTACGAGATCTTGCTTTATGACTTTCAGAATTCTGGGTCAACGGGAAGTACCTGATTCCCTTGAGAGTGTCAAAATATACTTATTTTGCGACATATACGGCTGTACCATTTTTTCCTTGAAAATGAAAAGCAAAAGACACATGTGTACTGTGTAGTTCACAATGACGTATTAGCGTATTACTTAAGAAAAGTACAATGTAGAAGAGTTATTATACTTTCCAATAATAGCGCGTTGCGTGACAACGTCGTTATGCTCTGTTTTATATATAACTTTCGTGAGACATATTTATGTATATTGTTATAAATGGTTTTACTCACGTCATTGGTTCGGGTTCAGATAAAGGGCTAAGGGAGCCTAGACATCACGCTAATATTATGAAGGCAAAAGATTGTGAATATATTATGGTGTGTGTATATGTTAGTTATTCCTTCACGCTGGGACGGCTAAATGGATTTCGATAAAACTTGGTGTACGGGTAGACCATATCCTGGACTAATACACATAATATCTCTGCATTAAACTACTCAGGAATTTACTAGCAAATAATTCTGATGAACTGTAATAATGTCAGTTTTTTTATAGCTCTCTAGCTACTGCCATTGGCTTGATCGTCGTGATAGTAGAATATTATCCAATAGGAACTTACTCTTGGGATAAAAAATATCCTGTAGACATGGTCTACTCGTGTACCAAGTTTCATTGAAATCTGTTTAGCCTTTCCAGCGTGAAGAAGTAACAAACATACATAAATCCGTCCACCATCACATTTAAAACTTTCTCCTTTTTAATTATTAGTGAGATTAGAGCGATATATTTGGTAACACCTTCTCTTAGACTATGTCTAAGGTCTAAATAATTACCAAGTAATACCTTCTCTTGGACTTAGATCTAAAATGTATTCAAGTAGAGTACCTTGAATATATTTTAAGCCTAAGTCTAAGAAAAGGTGTCACCTCGTATAAAGCGAAGGTAGCCTATCCAACAGATAACGGTCACAGTTCACGTGACTTTGCCAGCTTTCATAAAGTTCTGTTGTTTCATTACTTACCAAAAGGAGCAAGTTTGGCATAAAGTTGAAGTTCTAGTCAAATTGAAGTTGCCAGACCTTTGACCTTTGCAAGGGAAAGGGTCTCTACTCTGTGCAGGTAAAATTTAATATCAGCTTCCCTTTATATGGGGATCAGGTCACGAATATAGATAAAATGTTATTTATTTTAGTCGACTTCCTAATCGAAATGAATAATCTGTGGTTTTTTGGCTTATTAATCAAGTCGATACGAAACTAAAAAAAGAAATAAATTTTTTTTTACAAAAAGTCTAACGTATTGAAAAAAAAAATGAGTTTGTATCATACTAAATTATAAACAGAGAAGAATTTGGATTCAAAACATTTAGTCTGATACATAAATGACTTAAATCACTATTATACTAACTACGAATAATTATTTTTGTTTTTTATTGTTAATAGGTTTGCGCTTGACCGCTATCTCACCTGATGGAGCGCGCTTACCAAGAAGTAACCTATTCACTCTTGACTTAAAGATTCCCAGGCCAATCAATTTAGCCATCAGGAAACACAGACTCCGTATAACCTAATTATAAATACGTTTAATATACTCGTAACGTAATGTATACCTACGCACAACAAAATACACTTTGGCTTCAAATTTCTCCTCCACATCTCTGTCAACTGGGCACGGCAATACTCAGAACCAGTCCTCTGAGCAGCATTGCCACGTTGACTGGCAATGCTCATTCTTTGGATAAAGAAATGGACCGGCCCTGTGGTCAAGCAAAGTATTTATCTATTTAGCATGCATGAGTACAGAGGCCGAGCGGCGCGAGAGTATCGTTCAGTCTATGAGAAATGTCTTTGGATAGATGCCGTAACCTGCACAGTTGTGCTGCACACACGCTCCGGTACCTTACCTGTACAACTCACCTGTACAGGCAAACGTGTCAGCTATACCCTGGCGTGTATGACGGGCATTAAGCGTAAAAAGGTTTCAATCCAATCATATTTTAAGAATATTTCTTTTGGTTCGTATATCCGCACAAAAGTCAGAAGTGTGTTGCCAATTTGATACATATCCCGAAGTAAACAAAACACACATAAACAAATTCGATAAAATCGTAGGAAAATATCATAAAAAATAGATTGTTAGAGGAAATTTAATTCGCCGCCTTTCAGAGAGCGGAACACAAGGTTACAAACAAACAAACATAAGTAAGTTTATTTATTCAGTAGATATCGATCGACGCAGGTCAGGGGAGACGTGACCTGTGTGAACAGCCCCAACTTTCCCCCTAAATCGGCCTCGTTTATAACGGCTATGCTGCTAATAAGTCGCTTCCCCCCAAGAATATTTATTTTGGACCAGTTCAAGGTAAAGTACAACCTACCGCTTATTGTTATAGAACTGACTCCTTTGTTCGCAAAAAAGGTTTATAAACTATTTGAGTAATGGTGGCAAAAGTTCACTTTATTATTGTGTTTTGTAATCAAAAACTTAAGTAAGTTTCACACAATTTTATTTGCGGTTTATGTAAAACAGAAAAGGGAAAACTTTCTTGCAGCTGTGATTCTTTGGATTTTTTGGTTTGTGGCCAAAATAGGAACAAGTATTGCCATCGTAGTGTTTTTATTACAAGCTTTTATTTAGTTTCACCTGTCCCGATGTTTGCCTGTCATCAAATCTTGCAAGTTAAATTTGATCCACTTCCCGGTTACCGATTAAGCTGAAATTTTGTTTAAATGTGTAAAGTGCGTGACAATGCAATATCATGATGACATAGAGCTGATCTGATGATGGAACCGGAAGGTGGCTATAGGAACTTGGTAATTAAACGACACAATCCCATCGAGTTTGGGCTCGTATGATTTGTCTTGACGAGTATTAATTATATAGGTATCGAGCTGTAAAAGCTTGCTACGAAAAAATGATATTCATTAAAAGCTTGTTTAAATAAATTTTCTGCACACAATTTTATAAACTTTTACTAATGCGGACTGCGAAAATAGCTGAAATTGTTTCCCCTTGGCAATGTTACCAGAAATCTTCCTAGCACTAATTTATTAAGAGCCTATTCACTGTAGCCTTGAAGACACCCAAATTATTAATCGGACGGGAAGACCGCAATAGGCAAATTATTCCAGTCCTTCAATGTCCGCGGTTTATGCGACGAGGCGAAACAGCTTCTGCTAGCGTTTCCATTCCACCCGCGTTAAAGTAGAAAGAACCATATATTCAATTCAAAACATAGTCTACTCGTGTGATATCTTTTCAGTCTGATCTATATATCCATAACATGTAAATTGACAAAAAATTGGCGTGTAAGAAAGTTTTTAAAACCTAAGTATTTGAAAAATAGATAATTATCATTTAACACACACACACACGAACCCACATACAAATCCTTTACATATTTGTGTGATAACTAGATTCTTCACATATAAATACAAAATATAAAATCTTTATTTCTGAACCAAAAAGTTTTGCATTTTTGTTCGATATTCAAATAGGAAAAAAATATTCGACAATTTTACTTGAACGGATAATACCGTTCAAGTAAATTTGTCGAATATTTTTTTATCATCGTGTGGCGTGGTGTTTCGGAACACGTGTCTACTGTCTGTTCCACCTCATATCAAACGAAGCTCACTTTAGTTCTGACCCAACATTCCGAACCAGCTATATTCACATCGGTTGTATTTTTATTCAGTTTTGTTTTTCCCTGTTTTATAAAACCTTTCTTTATTTTTAAACATGAGCCTTGACATGCGTAGAAAATTAGAACGTGTTTTTTTTTATTTTCTGCTTCCATAAATTTCAGTGCTGGCGAAGTAATACTTGTTAATCTTTTTCCTTGAAATCACAAACACGTGGAAAATATGTTACAACTAATTAATTAAGGTTGTCTGGAAGATATCGCTTTCAGCGATAAGACCGCCATAATTGTACCCACAAATTGAAGTTTTTGTATAAGCTGTATTGCTTTTTGGTGTACAATAAAGTCTATTCTATTCTATTCTATTCTAATTCCTGCCAACGGCTTCGGCCGCGTGAAAGTCAGTTTCTCCATACAAACTTTGGACCCCCGTTTCATCCCCTCAGGGGGTAATTAGAAAATCCGTTCTTACCGGATATTTACACCGTATAAGGAACCTACCTGCCAAATTTTAAGTTTGTAGGTGTTATAGTTTCTAAGTTTCCGTGATTAATCAGTGACTTGTATTTCGCTTGTATCTATATTATATAAAAATCAATGCCACTTTTCGTTGTAATTTTAGAACTCAAGAACGGGCTCACCTATCCAAAACAAATGTTTAGGCTTTGTTCGGACTATTTGATGGTTTATGTGAAGTTTGGTAGGGTAGAGCAGGGTATAGTAGGGTAGAGTAGGGTAGAGTAGTGTAGAGTAGGGTAGAGTAGGATAGGGTAGGGTAGAGTAGGGTAGAGTAGGGTATAGTAGGGTAGAGTAGGTAGTATAGTAGAGTGGAGTAGGGAAGAGCGGGAGCGAAGCCGCGCGGTCAAAAGTAGTAATCTATATGAAGAATACACAATATTCAAAAACGGGTTTCTCTTTATTCTGTGGTTTGCTTTTTTTGCTTATTAAATCAAATGATTTCTCCCATTCTATGGTGAAACGGAAGGGCGTGTTGGACGTTTACTGACTAAAACCCGCCTTAGTCCTTCAGTTGTCTTTTACGTAATCACTTTTTCAAACGTTCCCGCTGCTCTCAAACGTCATCATCATCATCATCATATCAGCCGAAAGACGTCCACCGTTGGACATAGACCTCCCCAAGTGTCGCCACAACAACCGGTCCTGTGCATCACGCATTCATCGGATTCCCGCGACCCTGACCAGGTCATCGGTCCACCTTGTTGGAGGCCGTCCAACGCTCTCAAACGTGCCTTTAGCCTAAGAAGTAGCAGGTAAGTATTTTTGCAATTTTCAAGTCAATATCCCTAAATAAATATTTTTAGCTGAATTGCAAATTGCATTTTTTACGGGCTACGCTACGCTGGAATATTACAATCAGGTTCCACTGTATATAGTAAAGGGAGATATTTTTTTTAAACAGAATACCACACAGTTCCTAGCAAGCACATTCATGAGACAGCGCTAGCGAGTTGTTACTAGCGTGAGGAGGATAAATATCTTCATACTAGTAACATATTATGCAAAGGAAACTGTGTGATATTGTGTTTAAAAAAATATCACCACATTACTTATACCACCAACACTCGTATAGTGTGTCACACTTGGTTCAAGAAGCCTGCTCGGGGAACCTTCTCTATAATTCGGTGAAAATTTTCTCTAAAGAGTTATAAATTCCACAAACTTACAGCGTGTAGCACCCCTAAACGTTGATGAATGTACCGACCTCCCTTCTCACCAGAATTCCGTCATTAAAGCTAATTTTCCCACAATCTGCAAGTACGGCGCTTAACTACCGCATTCAAGTACAAGGTTTATATACAGGATACAAGTTATTAGAGCTTACATATAAGACTGAGAGAATAATTTAAACTGAAAACGTGTTTCAGTATGAAGAATAGATGTTCATAATTAATGGTACAAGACAGGAATGTGGAGCTTCGTTTTCATGATGTATTAGAGCTTTAAACAAGAACCTAAGGATTACAATTAAGATATACGAGTACTAGGCAGCTTAAGGATTATAGTTAAGATACAGTATGCACCTGCACCTTCCTTTCTGAATGCAGTTTCAGAATTATTTTCTACACAAATAGTAGAATTGGCTCAAAAAACCCTTTCCTTTTTTATTTTACATAAATAAAAATGTTATATACGAAAGCTTGAAAACGAACGAACGAGCTAAGTGACAAGTGACACATGTAACTTTGACAGAATTCGGGCTGATGTTTGCATGAACCGAGCAGAGAAAAGTGCTGATGGCAGAGGTGCGGCGTTCTTTCCTCTGTCGGCAACCGTGCGAAAAACGTCTAGTTTCGAGGACAGCTCACACAGCTCGTTGTATGAAGTGAATGCCTAAACCTTGCATCATAATAAATCAGTTGTGTGATCTGGGTTAGTTTGTTTATTGCTCGATACCCAGTCATCGCCCACAAAACTGAGTCCCTGGACAGAACTACAATGTTGATCGGCATTCTGCGCCAACATATACATCATCATCATCATCATCATTTCAGCCGATAGACGTCCACTGTTGGACATAGGCCTCCCCCAAGCGTCGCCACAACGAACGATCATGTGCGTCCCGCATCCATCGGATTCCCGCTACCTTCACCAGGTCGTCAGTCCACCTTGTAGGAGGCCACTCCAGAACCTTTCGGCCCCAACGGCCATCTGTTCTGCGAGCAATGTGCCCTGCCCATTGCCACTTGAGTTTGGCAATTCTTCGTGCTAAATATACATATATATGCATTTTTATTTTATTTATTTAGTACAAGTATTGTATACTTTTCTACCCGTGTTTTCTTATTTTATGGCCGGGTACCGCGGATTCGATTCCTGCACGGATTTTTTTTTTATGGCTCACAAAAAGTTGTTCATTCAAAATCACATATACAAGACACCCGGGTCTGGGTGTCTTGTATATGTGATTTGTGAACGTACCTACGATACAGAAGTAGGTACTTCCTAGTGATTTTTTATAAAATTATATATAAAATATATTATTGATATATTTACATATTTTTTAATACCTACTACTAATTTTGATAATGGCGGCTATACGAAAACAGTCCTAGCCTTAATTTGAAAATAAGCCAATCTCACAGTTCGTCGCTATTTAGGCACAAAACAAATAAGTCACAATTTATCAAAATTACAACACTCCAAAGTCACTTAAGGCTGGAATCCGAAGATAGCCGACTAATTACGATCTGTTCCGAAGTTCTTATTCATGAGCTTTTCAAGCGAGGTCGAGGGTCGCAGTAACAAATTGCGGTATTACTAATGCTCAATGCTAATGAGGACACGAGGTAATGTCAGATGGATGGGGAGGGACCTTGACCCTTGGAACTAATTACGGGAAACGGATGGTGGAAGTGAATGTTGAGTGCGGCAAAAAATAAGTGAAAGTACGTACAACAGAACCATTAATGTAATACAACGCAAAGTATGTATGGTGCAACTTTAAATGACAGAATGCGGAATAATATGGTTGTGTAGTAGCGATATTTGTATCACTACATGGAAACTATCCTGCATCTCGATATCAGAGATCTCGCTGCGATTAGAACATAATACAGCATTTCAAAATCAACTATCGGGCAGTTACCGGACTAGAAGACTTGCTGACTAAAATTCACTTGTTATAACTTTAAAGGCCCATGCGCCCGAAAAGTGCCTTAAAACAGTGACTTTTTGGAGCCTACTCCTCGGTAACGGCCAGGTTAATAGGTTTGCAAAAAATATATGTTTATTATAAATTCATGAACAACATTATCAACATTTGATTTTTTCGTGCGATTAATACTTTTGTCTAAAAAAAATATTACATACAAGAATTCACATTCGCAACTTTTCCCTACTCCTTCGAAACGGCTTGGATCTTTAGAAACATTTTTACACATAAAAATTGGTGGTTAAATATTCTACAAAGTGAACATGGCATATGTAAATCAATCAATATTTTGCAAAGAAAATGGACTTAAAAATCAGCGGGGCTCTGTCCGGGCGCCGCTGGCCGCAAACAAATGCACAGATAGTCGTACTGTCGCCTAGACGGGCAGGAGAGGTGTGACCATTTAATTTCGGCCAGATGGTTCAAGGGACTATAAGCCTTAAAAGGTGGATTTTAGTATTTAAATGTCTGGCACTCCCCGCTCCGTCAAGAACGAGAGGGGTTATTCGAAGATTTCCCACTAAAAGAAAGGGTTACGTTGAAGGGTTATCAAAAACTGATTAAAATTGCCTTCTAAAAAACGTGGGTCCATCCAACCACAGGGCTATAAAAGTTAAAGCCGTTAGTCTTCCTACGGCCTAAACTTTTTGGTCTGTGTTTAACATTGAGTAATGTCGGTCTCAAAGTTCATTCATTCACAAAGCATTGAAAGCCAGTTTTTGTGCTTATAATAATACTAACTTTTGCCAGCGGCTACGCCTGCGTGAAAGAAGAAAATTATCTCAAGGTAACATATTCCGGGGATACAAACACATCACATAATAAACGCACATCCTGGAAGTAGTATTGATATATATTCAGAATCGGTTACTGAATCGATTTTACATTTTGTTTTTGAATAAGTGTCTTATATTTAATTCAAAATAATTAAGATTTTTTCAGGTGAAAAAAAATATCACCTATTTTGGTAAATCTTGATTGTGTTACTTGCGTGTTTGTGTGTACCACGGAATATATAAAAGAGGTATAGTTACCAATACCGATATGCTACCAATGTGGTGCGTCGATTACCATTTTATTTGTCTATAATTAGAAAAAATTTCATAAAAATCTGAGCAATTTTTTGAAATATACAAGTGAAGCCCTTTAAAACGATACCAAACACGGCGTAAGTATTTATCTCCATTTTTATTTTTTAACACATTACTTTTGGTCCGCTAGAGGGCGCTATATCAAATTTTGTGACACGTCACGTAGCCTATGTTTAGCAGACAATTAAGACGGTTCTAACGATACCTCATATGTCGAGTTCCGATAAGTAGATTAGGAGCTATGATCCCACAGATTAACATACTCACATACATACATAACCTGTCAAAAACATAACCCTCCTTTGACTTTACCATAGTCGGGTAAAAAAACAGCACCTATATATTTTCCACTTTACTTATTATATATTCTACTTTATCGTGCGCAAAGCTCCCTGGTGGAAGCAAGTCGGTAATAAGTTCTTAACATTCCACGAAATAAACAGCAATAACTTTACGAACTTTCCTATCACTTCCTGCATAACTTACGTAACTTAAACAAAGTCTCGTGTTAAAACTATTTTGGAGAAGGAGTGTTCCCCACTCTCAAGTTCTCATTCAGATTCCTCAGAGAAATGCTCTGAATTTTACGAGATTTGACAGACCCTGTTTTTTTTTATCTACCTATATGAACGCTTACGGGTTAATTTTTACCCTAAAAAGGAAAAAAAAATGTGTCTTTAAGACACTGTTTGTTACTTTTTTTAGGGTTCCGTACCTCAAAAGGAAAAAAAAATGGAATCCATATAGGATCACTTTGTTGTCTGTCTGTCTGCCAAGACACTTTATCTCAGGAACGCGTGGAGGTATTGAGTTGAAATTAAAACCGCACAGGTCTGCGGTCCCTTCAAGCTATATAAAAGTTAAACTTCTAAGTTAACGAAAAAAAGATACGGCCGCTTATGTCGCAAAAAAACGTATATTTCGACATTCTAAAGGGAATCAAAATTCCTACAATTTGGCATAGAGCAAGGTCATATAGCACAGGTAAAGGAATAAATCTGAAAACAGTAAGCTTGTTGTTACGTCACAAAAAAAAGCTTTATCTGCGATTCGGAAAAATCTTCGAGACTTCATTTGGGAATTGAACTATTTATAAGTTTGTATGGAACCTTCAGTGCGCGAGTCCGACTCGCATTTGCCCAGTTTTTAAGTTACTTGAAAAATCATTAAAAAAAATTCTCCTGCTCTTAGTGGAGGGAAAGGAAGTGTTAGACTTTTACTGACTAGAACCCGCAGTGTTCCCTTACTTACCCTTTTTGTAAAGGCCTCGGGTATGGTTACTTTAAAACTTGGATGCCCAATTAAAGTATTCGAATTATTGATGAAATTCACGAATAAAAGCTGGCGCATTTTAGGCCAGCAAACAGGTGAAAAACGAAAAAAAAGACGGTTCAATTTTTCATTTTATTACAAGCTTTTATTTAGTTTCACCTGTCCCGATGTTTGTCTGTCATCAAATCTTGCAAATTAAATTTGACCCACTTCCCGGTTACCGATTGAGCTGAAATTTTACATGCATGTATAAATCAAATGACAATGCAAACTTATTATGACATGGAGCTGATCTGATGATGGAACCGGAAGGTGGTTATAGGAGCTTGGTAGTTAAACGACACAACCCCATCGAATTTGGGCTCGAATGATTCGTATTGACGAGTAATAAATAGGTATTATACCGTGCTATAAAAGCTTGCTATAAAAACCTATTTTCATTAAAAACTTGTTTATACGTATATTCATAGAATTACTATCGTCAATCTAAAATATGGAATGAAGCTTTATTATTCAAAGGAAAATAACAAACATCAAAGCAAAAAATACGAAGTAATGAAAAATTCAATACCTACTAAAATTCACACCTAAAACGAAATAACCTAACAACATATTAATATTACATAGACCCTTAAACTTGTTTTAGTATGTTGGCAACTGAAATTGACGCCGTATTCTCCAGGGCCTGCCAACCTAACTTCATTACACGGTTCGCATATTGATAAACTAACTGAACACTGTAAATACGATGTAATTCACACAAGACAACGTAGATGTAGATCTATCAAGATATGGCTTTTTACTAGAGAGGTCGACAGCCGTGTGCGTGCCTCGAATACTGGAATGTATTTTAAATAAATTATATAAAAATTAGGTGAGTACTGGCCACCTAGCGGACACAGCCCTGACGTATGAATTGTAGGCCGTGGGTTCGAAGTTTGAACCCAGCCTTTGACGGCGGCGGCGATCTCTCGTACCGGGCCTTGGTACAGGCCATGGTCTGGAGCGAGGAGGAGTGGCAGGCGGTCGCCGACTTCTGCGAAGCAATAATGCTAGCGAAGGAGGAGGCCGACCGCCGAACGGCGGCGCTCACAGCGCCGCAGCCGCCGTCGGAATTTCTATCCCGATTTCCAGCCACCGTAGGCGCGGGCTTGAGGACGGCGAGCAATGGGTAGCTCGCTGTCCGCCCGTTCGGTAACTGTCCGGACCTAGCCCAAGTCATCGACGGCGCGCACTTTTCCCGCGCGCTTCAAAGAGCTGTCAGCAACAGCAGGGGCCCAGCTGGGTCGAATCCTACTGGGGCCAGGGTTAACTCGAAAGATAGCTCAAGCCCCGGTACGAAGGCAACGAAGGAACGGGGTGGGCTTTTAGTCAGAAAGAGTCTGACACTATCTCTCGCTCCGCCCAAGAGCGGGGGTGGTCATTGAATGATTTTTCCCACCATTAAAAAAAAACCCAGCCTTTGAGTAATTTATTTCACCTCGACATCACTAGTCGTTAAAACATCGTGTGGAAACTGGCATGTCTTAGAACCGAAAAATCGAAGACATGTGACATTCGCCAATCTGCATTGGACTCGCGTGACAGCCTATTCTCTCTTCTAGAGAGGAGGACCGAGTAGTAGGAACAGTATAAGGCTGATTAGGCATAAAAATAAGCTATTATACTACATACCTATTAGGTGACTATTTTACCTTTTTCTTATTTATGGTTACTATGATTATTTCGTTATAATATTTTTCCTTATCTCGCCTGAAACACAGGATGCCCTAGTTCAGGCATACAATACTTGAGAACTTGTCATAGATTTAAAAAAACTGTGTACTGTATCACTAACTTGAATAAAATTTTATTATTACATATTATACAAACATTATATTATACAAACTAGCTTTTGCCTGCAGCTTCGCCTGCGTACATAAAATAGCCTATGTCACTCAGGAATAAAGCAGCTTTCTATCGGTGAAAAAATTTTAGCAATCGGACTAGTAGGTACTTCCAGAGATTACCTCCTACAAACAAAAAAAACAACTTTACCTCTTTATTATATTAAAATATGTGTAGAAGTTTACATACAAATTAAAAGGGAGTTTATTTTTTATTAAAATACAGATAGCAAGATTTAATGAAATCCCTCTGTGGATAATGTCTGTGAAAATATTTTAATAAGAAAGATCGTCGCTTTGTAGCACCGCGAATGTCTCGGAAACCTCAATTTAGAATAAGGAATGTTATTTACCTCAATTCGTAAAGTTATTTAAGCATGAAGAACATTCTTCATGATTCATTCTTTTTGGTATAAAATCTTCAAAGCTAATAATAAAAAAAAAAATCTAATACCCATAAATACGATCAGTGGTGGCCGAGTGGTAATGGCCCCGACTTACGAGTTGTAGGTCGCGGGTTCGAACCCAGCCAGGCACATTACTTTGTGTAAGTAATTTATTTCATCACCACTGCTCTCAAAACGGTGAAGGAAAACACCGTGAGGAAACCAGCATGTC
The DNA here is from genome assembly GCA_910589285.2 of Mythimna ferrago. NCBI lineage: Eukaryota > Metazoa > Arthropoda > Insecta > Lepidoptera > Noctuidae > Mythimna > Mythimna ferrago. The sequence continues at coordinate 18,172,632 of OU342685.1, forward strand.
CTAGAACCAAAAATTCGAAGACATGTGATATTCACCAACGCGCAATGGGCCCACGTGGCCTACTGAGTCCCAGCAGTGGGAACATTAAAAAAAAGGCCGATGATGATGATGATGATGATAAATACGATTTAATTTACACAAGACAACGTAGAAGCAAAGACGTTATTCCATCAAGATAGAGTTTTACACTAGTGTTTTCTAGATATATGTATACTGTGTGCGTGCCTCTAGGGTAAATCAAAAATACGTGCCCCAGTCGATAATGAGCTCACTTGCAAATCTAAGACACGTATTTATTTTTTACATATACTTTACAACGCTAGTTGAACTTGTGTTTTATAGTTTACATCGCCATCAAACTAACTACTGGTTAGTTAGTATCGGCTCAGATTAGCACCAAATTATAAATGCATGTCTTAATTTTGCAAGTGGGGCACATTACCGTCTGGGACACGTACGGTTGGTTTACCATAGTCCTTTTTTTTGGGGTTGGTTATCATTCAATGAATTCTTCCACTTTAAGGTGGAGCGGAAGGCTTAAAGTCACCCAAAGAGCAATGGAAAGGGCTATGCTCGGGGTTTCCTTGCGTGATCGAATAAAAAATGAAGATATCCGCAGGAAAACTAAGGTGCCGACATAGCACAAAGAATTGCCAAACTTAAGTGGCAATGGGCAGGGCACATTGCTCGCAGAACAGATGTCCGTTGGGGCCGAAAGGTTCTGGAGTGGCGACGCGTACCGGAAGACGCAGCGTTGGAAGGCCTCCTACAAGGTGGACCGATGACCTGGTGAAGGTAGCGGGAAACCGATGGATGCGGGACGCACAGGAACGTTCGATGTGGCGACGCTTGGGGGAGGCCTATGTCCAACAGTGGACGTGTATCGGCTGAAATGAAAGAATGAAAGGTGGAGCGAGACGTTACCGCGGCTTTAAAACGCAAAGGGCAACTGAAGAAACACGGGTAGCTTTATGTCAGTAAAAGTCTGACACTCTTTTTTGCTTGACACAGCGGGAGGAGTTTTGGATGATTTGAAACAACAAAAAAACGGTAGTAAACAAAAGTATACTTATGAAATTGTTCTATAAGTGCCTAATACGTCCGCAGACATTTTTTATAAGAAAATGGTTTTAAGACCTTAATTTGTCCGGCCGTCCGGTAATTATCCGGACCGATCCCAAATCGTCGCCGGCGCGTAGTATTCCACGCGCGCCTCCAAGAGATGTCGGCAAAACCGTAGGAGCCCAGCAGGGTCGAAGCCTACTATGGCAATGGGTTGACTTTGAAAAGGAAACCCGGGGTAATAGAACGCAAGGTAAAAAACCGGCCAAGTGCGAGTCGGACTCGCCCATGAAGGGTTCCGTAGCAGCAAGTAACATAATACAAAAGTTGTAACTTTGATCGATGTTTTAATAATAGTGTATTTTTTTCGATTTATGACGCATTAAAAAAAAACTACTTACTAGATTTCGTTCAAACCAATTTTCGTTGGCAGTTTTTATAGTAATGTACATCATATATTTTTTTTAGTTTTATCATTCTCTTATTTTAGAAGTTAGAGGGGGGGGGGGGGGACACACATTTTACCACTTTGGAAGTGTCTCTCGCGCAAACTATTCAGTTTAGAAAAAAACGAGGTTAGAAACCTTAGTATCATTTTTGAAGACCTATTCATAGATACCCCACACGTATGGGTTTGATGTAAAAAAATTTTTTGAGTTTCAGTTCTAAGTATGGGGACCCCCAAAATTTATTGCTTTTTTTCTATTTTTGTGTGAAAATCTTATTGTGGTTCACAGAATACATCTACTTACAAAGTTTCAACAGTATAGCTCTCATAGTTTCGGAAAAAAGTGGCTGTGACATACGGACGGACAGACAGACAGACAGACAGACAGACAGACAGACAGACATGACGAATCTATAAGGGTTCCGTTTTTTGCCATTTGGCTACGGAACCCTAAAAAGGAACAAAGGTGTTGTTTTAGTCAATAAAAGTCTGACACGCCCTCTCGCTTTGCCCTAGACCGTGAGAAGTTATTGGATGATTATAAAATGACTTAATTTAGAACATAGAATATTATAATGCCAACCTTTTTACAAGCTTTTATTTAGTTTCACCTGTCCCGATGTTTGTCTGTCATCATATCTTGCAAATTAAATTTGAACCACTTCCCGGTTACCGATTGAGCTGAAATTTTGCATGCATGTGTAAATCAGATGACAATGCAAAATCATTATGATATGGAGCTGATCTGATGATGGAACTGGAAGGTAGTTATAGGAACTTTGTAGTTAAATTACACAACCCATCGAGTTTGGGCTCGTATGATTCGTCTTTATTCGCATTAATTATATAGTTATACCGAGCTATAAAAGTTTTACCTCTCGCGCCGGGCCTTGGTCGAGGCCATGGTCCGGAGCGAGGAGGAGTGGCAGGCGGTCGCCGACTTCTGCGAAGCAGTAATGCTCGCTAAGGAGGAGGCCGACCGCATCAGGCAACGGCGCTCTCGCCGCCGCCGGGATTCCGATCCCGATTTCCGGCCACCGTAGGCGCTGGCTTGCGGACGGTGAGCAATGGGTGGCTCGCTGTCCGGCCGTCCGGTAGCCGTCCGGACCAAGCCCAAGTCGTCGACGGCGCGCGCTGTTCCCGCGCGCCTCAAGGAGTTGTCAGCAACAGCAGGGGCCCAGCCGGGTCGAAGCCTACTGGGGCCAGGGTAATCCGAAAGGGCGCTCGAGCCCCGGTATGAAGGCTTGAAGGAACGGGATGGGTTTTTAGTCAGTAAGACTCTGACACCATCTCCCGCTCCGCCCAAGAGCGGGGGTTGTCATAAGATGATTTTTCCCATCGAAAAAAAAAAAAAAAAAAGCTATAAAAGTTTGCTATGAAAAAATGATAATCATTAAAATCTTATTTAGACTAGAATTGATCAAATAAATTCTCGTAAATGTTAAAATTTTCACAAAATTTAATAAATTTCTCCTTTATTTATAACTTATACTTCGTTTTGTAATAAGTTTAATTTGGTCTATTTACATCTACACTAATATAATAAAGATGTAAAGTTTGTTTTTTTTTTTTTTTTTGTTTGTAAGAGGTAATCTCTGAAAGTACTAGTCCTATTGCCAAAATTTTTTCACCGATAAAAAGCTTTACTCCTAAATGACATAGGCTATATTTTATTTACGCAGGCGAAGCCGCAGCCAAAAGCTAGTTTGTAATAAAAAGACTCATACTTAACTATAGATACATTTGAATGCTAAATAAACATTTTATATTCACGTTCATATCGCACTCGGTTTTATTTCACCCACACGAGTGTGTATGCCAGGATAATGTAATGCAATGTGGATCATGTGAAATGTTATCACAGGATGCAAATGCCACACGCAGGTGGAATACATTTGAACATAGTGAAATCTGTGTCGCTGGTCATCCATTTCAGTGTTTGTATTTACTGTAAATGTAATTTTGTTTTCGGTATTCATACCTTGGGAAATACGCTGGTCTCTAACAAATGAAGGTTCGTGAGTGTGAATGTTTGTTATTTCTACTTTACAATTCTTCATACTCGAACGGCTGAACGGATTTTTATGAAATTTGGTACACTTGTAGACCATATTCTGGATTAGCTAGTTCAAAAACCACAGGGTGGAGCGATGACCTTGGGCGGAGCGGGAGATAGTGTCAGACTCTTACTGACTTACTGACTAAAAACCCACCCCGTTCCTTCTAGCCTTCATACCGGGGCTCGAGCTCCCTTTCGGATAACCCTGGGTGGAGCGATGACCTGGTGAGGGTCACGGGAATCCGGTGAAAGCGAGACGCACAGGACCGGCCGTTGTGGCGACGCTTGGGGGAGGCCTATATCCAATAGTGATCGTCTTTCGGCTGAAATGATGAAGATGTTGATGAAAGACTTGGCAAATTATCTAACTTCAATATAAATTATATTAACTTCAATACTTTATTGAAAACTTGAAAAGGCAATGACCTTGCCAGTCTACATTACTTCGAAAATAATTTAAAATATTGCTACAATTTCTAACAAAAATAATATTATATTGGGAGTGAAAAACTCTAGAGAACGTTTCAATTAAATGAGGCCTAGCAAAGGTTGAAAGATCGACTCCATCAATATTAAAAAATAAATTGTTTCATGGCAGACATATTGAATTACATATTGTTGTGGTTTGAAACTAGAAAATTAATTTCAGGCCGCCCGTGGCTTTAGCGACTGGTATTAGTTTCAGAAATGCTGATTTCAATAACGTGTTAAGACTATTAAATCTGTACCTACACTAGAAAATAGAAAGGTATTTCATCATCATCACCATCAGTTTTTTAATGTTCCCATTGCTGGGATTTAGAGGCCTCCTCTCTAGGAGACGGAATGGGCCGTTATTCAACACGCGGGCCAAGTGCGGATTGGTGAATGTCACATGACTTCGCATTTTTTGAAAAGTAATTTAATGTGTATGGAACGCATTTAAGGATAGGTTCTACTCATTTGAACTTTTCTAAATCCACAAATATAAAAGAGAACACCATGAAAAATTATTTTATTAAAATTGACTATAGGACCAACCGCCCGTGAAAAAATCAAAACATGATATAAATTGGTTGCATCGATAAAAAATCTCGAATCGGACCCTAAATTCATTCCATTTTTTTCATCCAGATTTCAAACGTCTATATCTACGCGATTACGTTGCGGAAATATTTGAAAGTTACAAATAATAATAAAGTTTTTTTTTTAAAAAAAGACTCGCAAAAATAAAAATCTTGAATAGGTAGTTGTTCTTTTTTTTTAATAAATCCGCCGTTACGGGGCCATGAAATCGACATAGACCCGGGCAGAGTTCATACAAAATAGTGACTACAACTGGCTCTTAACAGATCTATGAAAAAATGGCTGGCTAATGTGATGTTGCTACAATGACTGGTCCTGTGCGGATTCCCGCGACCCTCACTCGTCTTCGGTACACTATATGGAAGGCCTTCCAACAATGCATCTTCCAGTACGTAGTCACCACTACATAACCTTTTAGCCCCATCGACCAATCGTAATTTTATCGTGATCCGACGCTGTGTTGTGCTTGAGAGCTATCCTAATCCCCTTACAGGCTGACGTTCATGATGCCTTTGGTATTGTGTCAGATCAATGTAGCTCTTAGGTCATCTACCAGCGTTCGAGCGCCGTCGGCTACCTTCGTCACTCGTCGGGCAGCATCGCGGGCGACGGCGCGGGAGTCATGGGGGGTCGCAGGCCCACCACTCTTCACTAGCGAGAACGACTGTAGATACACGCGCGACTTGTAAATTCTTCTCTATACCTAACATTTCATTGGATATACATACGTTTGTCAGTTTCACAATTCACTGTTTATTATTTAAGTTCAAGTCTAGACCTGAACAACTTGGTTCGCTGCGAGTTAAAGTAGTTATTGTATAAAACTGTTAAAGCTTCGATTTATTCAACTTCAGTGCTGTGAGCTGGCTTTGCCCCAAACACAGATCTCTCGCAGAGACCTTTATTCCACTCAATCACATCAAATAATCGGATATGGCTACCTAATACACTTAGAAAGAAAGTCTAAGCCTAGTCTTTCGGAGATCTAATTTAAAAAGTTTAGTTCAGGATTTAGAAATCATACAGATTGAGAGCGCCAAGTTCTAACAAATATATTATCTACCATTAACCCGTTGACTGCCGGAACGCAGATCTACGCGAGACACAATGGCTTTTTAATTGTGTCTCTAATTACGGCATTCGAGAGGTTAATTTACAGTTTAGAGGCTTATGTCCAATGGACGTATCATCATCTTCCTGCCCTAGTCCCGTTTTATTTGGGGTCGGCGCAACACGTTTTTTTCTTCCATTCTGTCCTTTCACTCGTCACGCTATCACTAACTCCCTTTTCTTTCATATCGCTTCTCACACAATCCATCCATCTTTTCTTTGGCCTCCCTCTTCCCCTCCATCCATCCACTTGTAAACTCATAACTTTTTTAGTAACATGCGTTTCATCCCTCCTTTTCACATGACCATACCAAGACAAACGATTCCCTTTCAACTTTTCAGTCACTGGCGCCACTTTCAAACTTCCCCTAATATACTCATTTCTCACTTTATCCATTCTCGTCACACCACACATCCATCTTAACATTCTCATCTCCGCTACATGCAATCTTTTTTCATCCGTCTTTTTCACAGCCCAACATTCTGATCCATACAGTATGACAGGCCTTATCACGGACTTGTAGATTTTACCCTTCAACTTGAGGGGCATCCGTGGGTCACAAGTGGTTCCCGTGACCTGTCGCCACTTCATCCATCCTGCGTTGATCCGACGTGTTACGTCCCGGTCCACCTCACCATCCCCTTGGACGAGCGACCCGAGGTACCGAAAGTCGGAACAGATCGGTATGGGCGTTCCATCGAGAGCTAAAGGCACTGGATTAGAGACACCGCCGAAATCGCAGAACAAGTACTCCGTTTTGGTTCTACTCAATTTCAGGCCAACACTCTCCAGTCTGTGCCACCACGCCTCCAATCTGTTCTGGACCTCTAGGCCACTCTCGGCAACCAGCACAATGTCATCGGCAAACAGCATACACCAGGGAGCCTCTTCCTGAATATCCGACGTCAGAGCGTCCATAATCATCAGGAAGAGGTAAGGGCTGAGAGCCGACCCTTGATGTAAGCCAACAGCCACATTGAAGCTGCCAGTGGTGCCAACTGTAGACCGGACTTGGGTATTACATCGACTATACATCGCTCGGATCAACTGCACATACTTCCCAGGCACACCTTTCTTCTTAAGGGCCCACCACAGAACCTCACGAGGTACTCGGTCGTATGCCTTTTCGAGGTCAACGAATACCATGTGCAAGTTTTTATGTGCACTTCTGTATTTCTCGCACAGCTGGCGTATAGCAAAAATGGCATCCGTTGTACCCCGACCCGGCATAAAACCGAATTGGTTCTGCGAAATTTCACTCTCTTCTCTCAGACGCCTTTCAATAACTTTCTCCCAGGCTTTCATAGTATGTGACATTAGCTTTATTCCTCTATAATTGTTGCACTCAAGCACATCACCTTTGTTTTTAAAGATGGGCACCAAGAAACTGCTGCACCAATCGTCAGGTATGGCTTCTTCCTGCAACAACTTATTGAAGAACAAAGCTAACCACGTCCATCCATCCACTCGCAATAACTTCCACACTTCAACTGGTATTCCATCTGGACCAATGGCTTTACCATTTTTCATTTCATTCACTGCTATTCTGACTTCATCCATACTAACCATTCTCACTAACCCTACATTCACTGGTTTACTCTCTAAAATTCCATTCCAATGATTTTCCTCATTCATTAGTCTTTCAAAATAGTCCTTCCACCTCTCTTTGATTTTTTCATCGTCTGATAGGACCATTCCAGCTTCATTCTTTACACATCTTACCTGACAAACATCTCTCGTCATTCTCTCTCTTCTTTTAGCAAGCCGGTACAGCTCTTTTTGGCCTACAGGACTGTCTAGTGTGTTGTACAGTTTGTCCTGGGCTTTTGCTTTTGCTAATGCCACGGCTTTCTTAGCTTTCTTCTTCAAAATATCATACTCACTCTTTTTTTCAGCTTTCAGACTACCATTTCCCGCTTCTACACGCTGCCCAATGGACGTATATCGGCTGAAATGATATTGATGAATTTACAGTTTCATTGCTACAGAAAACTGTAAACAAACACAACTCACAGTATTATGATTTTATAATATTAAGCCACTATTCCATAAATTCTCCGAAAGTAAAATCAGTTTGCGTGAACACACACAAATTTCAATATCATGATATTAAAATTTGACTCCCTTGAAGCGTGTTGTCGTGAACGCTTTAAAAATGTACGCAATCAAATGACAAGGCGAACGTGCTCATCATAAAAAAAACTCTTAAAAATGAGTGGTTATTTTTATTTTTATTTCAGAGTTCAGGCTTGAAATATCAAGAGACTTCATTGAGTGGCAGACATCACGTAGATACCTACATAGATTCTTTTTTTATATTTTATTTTTAAGCTATTGCTTAGCTTCTATCGCGGGCCTTGAGCGTGGAGACCGAATCCAGAAATTCCGTAACGAAAATAACCTAACACCCCCCACTCATTTGTTTCTTGAGCGTGGTGACCGTTAAGAAAACAAATGAGTGAACAATCAATCAAAATTCAATTCAATGTGTGAAAGTGTAACTTCAATTAATATCAAAGAAAAAAAAACAAAGGAAAAAAATACTGCATAAATAAAATAAATAAATAATTAAAATTGCATAGTTGATAAAAATGCTATGCAATAGCTTTACCGCGGCAGTCCCCGAGTGCCACACGTCTTTTTTTTATTATATTATAAAGAGATAAAGTTTGTTTTTTTTTGTTTGTAAGAGGTAATCTCTGAAAGTACTGGTCCGATTGCAAATTTTTAACACCAATGGAAATCTGTTTTATTACTATGATATATTTTATGTACCTGGGCAAAGTCGCGTGCAAAAGTTAGTAATATTATATAAGAGGTAAAGTTTGTTTTTTATGTTTATTTGTTTGTAACAGGTAATCTCTGAAAGTACTGGTCCTATTGCTAAATTTTTTTCACCGATAGAAAGCTACCCCCCGGTAGTCACACATTACAGCGAGTAACTGGTACGAGTATTTATTTTACTTGTGTCGTTTTACGAGTACGTGTTTCAGCAAATTATATGTGCTACTTGAATGTACCTGAACCAATTATATGGAGCCATTCATGTATTACGTAAGTGCTACATGGGGGGTTTTTGTTTTGCTTATTTTTGTTGATTTGTGGGATGGGGGAGATCTGAATGGTGATTATATAAGCAGTACCTATATATTTTTAGTTTTTCAAGAAAACAATGTCGATTTCACAAAATTGCACGAAAGTGATCAGACGCACATCACTGAGCAGCAAACATTTAATGTCATTGAAGGCTTAAAGTCATGGATTCATTTGTCATGGACAGAGGACTGTTTGTATTTTTTTTTTTTTTTTGATTTGTTTGTTTTTTTTAATATGCGAAATCCTTAAAAGTTGTTTGTCTAGTTCCTTTATTTCAAGCCAATTCCTTATTTTTAGACTTTTAACTTTTGTTCATTAAATTAAATAACCAGAACACATTGAAAAATGCATGTAGATACCAATGTTTACGTAAGCATAGGGGGTTGAGGGATTTGCTTAGGTGATTATCATACTGCCACTCACCACGCAGCACACGCGCGTGAATATGTGTTTTAACGTTGCTTGTAAGTATCTCCGTTTGTATAGAAAACACGCACAGTCCAGCACACCCAAAATGCATTCACGCGCGTTCATGAAGATCAAAGAAAGAAAGAAAAAAAAAAAAGAAAGAAAAACAGTTTATTTACGCGAAAAAAGACGCAATCTTAAACCTAGCTAACATACATAACGTAACATCAATTAATAGGATTGATCACGCGCCTACATGCGTAGAAACATGCACACATGCGCGTGGGTGCGGGGCGACACGCAAGGTATGGCACACTGAGTCTTGTAGTGCCGTGTGTGAATTTGTATGAAATGAGTCAGAGCCTGCGTGAATTTACAAAACGCACCTACGCGGGTGAGTGCGTAAAAAACTCGCACGATGATGCAGATCTGCAATCCCGCAAGTACGCGCGTAGGTGCGAGGACACGCAACATGCAGCGTGATGCGTGGCAGTGTGATAATTGCCTTACATTTGCTGACTAGGAGGGAGTGGGATTAATATTTGCAAAAAAATTACGTATATTTGAACGGTCTCCATGGACAGACCTGGTGAAGTGCTGATTTCAGTATTATTTAACTAAAAGATTTTTTTCCGGTGAGTGTGAGTGCGGAGAGAAAAGCGCAACAATCGCATCGCAAGCGAATGTTGCGCTTTTCAATAGTCCCTCTTATTATAATGATGAAAATATTTTTTTTATCAAGCCCTTATTATCTAGGTTAACTAAACCTAGCGCTGTTTATTCATCATTTAAGTTCACAAAGCCACTAAGGTACTAAAACTTTGTTCGAAAGCATTTAGTCCTTACTACCAAAGAGTAGGTAAACAAACAAGCAGTTGAATTGATGTTCAATTATCAAGAGTTAGTTATACTCAAATGTCAAGTCGTACTAGTTTAATCGTTAAGAGAATGGTTTTGAGACGAACTATCGAGGCCATTAGCTAATAGCCGCTAACGATCAATATTGGCAACACTTTCGACTAAGTTAATTACTCGGAATAGCCAATTTTCGAGAGTCGGAATAATCAATGTAGGTAGAGAAATTGAATACTAGTAGTATAGTGTAGTATAGTATAGTATAGTATAGTATAGTATAGTATAGTATAGTATAGTACAACGGGTTGTTTTCCGCAACTCCACGACCAAGGCGCGTATTTTGCGAATACGCGCTTAATACTAACTGAAATTGTAACTTTTGGTTGTAACTTTTTCATTGATTAATCTGATACTCGTAAGTTGGTAGGTACGAGGTGTTTTGATGTTCATCATCATTACAGTCCAAAGACATCCACTGGACCACGCTTGACTCAGGCTTGGTCCTTACTGGACTATGACACTTGACCTGTAATTACGAATAATGTTACAGTATTTTTACCGCTTGAGGGCCTCACTAGCCACAGCGGCAGCGCTAACAACACGCCGTACTTGGAACATAGGATGACTCAAGCGTGTCAACAAAGGCTGCAACCTACGCCAGAGGCCATCTTCTGCAGGTACCAAGCTGCCAGGTTCTACCGCAGGTACGCAGGTCACAAGATATCGAAGAACAATATTATTAACGTTGGCGTGTCATGTGGCCAGAGCTCCTGCTGCAGGACAGGCCATGATGCCGAAGGCTGCCGTCATCACTGTAGTGGCACGGTTATGGAGCTACACAACACATACTCCTAAGCATAAATCTTAATATGACTATGGATGCTCCATTACCAAAAGCAATATGACAGCCGAGCTGAATACGCCAGCAGTATTTGCCTTGCAAATTATGAAAGCAGATGTCTAAGACGTCCGTCTAATTAAAGTTAGTGGCTTCGCCGGTCGCTAATCCGCCGAGAAGTCAGGGTGGGCCATGGACTTATAAACTTTTTCATAATGAGCTCCAAGTTACTGAACTTGAACTTGTACTCGGAATACTGATGAACTGACTGCCTCGTTTGTCTAGTGATCAAAAGCGTTACAGCTGAGCATGAAGTACTTGGTTTAATTCCAGGGTCAGACGAAACAGTGTTATTGGGTTTTTTCCATTTGGGATTAGGTACTCAGTAGCAGCCCGAAATCTGAACTTGGGACCGGTTGGTGCCAATATTGATCTCTATTACATGGGACTTATGTTTAACAAGCGGAAGGTGCTTGTGCTATAGGTGTTCTTCTGTCTAATAGTCAGCCCTTTAATATTCCCACAGCTGGGACTGCGGCTTCCTGTCCATAAGAGGGAATGGGCCATAATCCACGGTACGGGTTGGTGGATATAACTTCACATTTTTCATTTAAAGACATATCTGTTTCTTTACAATGTTTTCTTTCACATTTTGAGAACAATGGTAATGAAATAAATTACAGAAAGTGCCTGCTTTGTTTTGAATCCACAACGTACGCTTCAGGAGGTGGGAAGGTATAACTACACTGCGCAAATGTGTGCCACGTACGCAGATCTGAGCGCGTCGGTCTTCATACATTTTATATGGATACCAGACTTTCAGAGCTTTACTAGATCCACGCCACGCGACGTCGTTCTTCGTACAAATCAGGCGTGGTCCACGTGTACGTCACTCTAATTTAATTCTATTTGGACCCTTACACTGGGCGACCACTTTTCTTGCACTCCTGCCTAACTCTTCAAAAAATATAGGCTTTAATATTGAAAAAGTTTTTAAAACATCGCGGGTAAAATGGCATGACTACAAACACAGAAATAATGTTCTGTCAGTTAAATAATTCATGTAATCGGATCTTACAAGGCTTCATTTATAAAGTTCCTGGTTTACCATTTTGTGAAATTCATTTCTAAAAGATGAATTTCACAAGACGTACAGGAATCGGCGTTGTGGCGACGCTCGGGTAGGCCTATGTCCAACAGTGGACGTATTTCGGATGATGACCTAAAAAATGATTTTAGATCATCAAGGTGGGAAATCTTCTCCAGTGGTTCTTTGCGTTCCAGAATCAAGGTTATTCTTTTAAAAAAATCTTGAATTTGAATGAATTTAGCTGTGTTCTTTACATTTTTTGTTTGTTGGACGTCATCAAATGACTCCTTTTAGTCTGGATGGATCAAGAGAGTCAGATTTTTATAAACTAAAACCCACCTATGTTCTTTTAGTTGCCCTTGGCCCTCCAGGGCCGCTGTTACTCTTTCGAAAAATCTCGTAATGTTCCAATCATATTTCTATTTTTGTTTAGTTACAAAACTGTGTAATATCACTCAAATACCTACTCCTAGCACAGAAACGGTTTAAGAGGGTCCTTTTCTACTCGCCTATCGTCAACATCGAGACATAGTTTAAAAGCTTGTTGCTTCGTCTAACGCAATCCAACGTGGTGTTTGACAAAGAGGCAATACGAATAAAGAGAGATAACGCCTGAAAACTCTGTTGTCATTCGGCAATTTCATGATTTACTCGAATATTTCACAATAATAGTTCAAGTACGTGTTTTTTTTTAAACCTTAAGTTTTGCAGAAAAAAATGTCGTCATTCAGAATCTCGTTTAAATATGCAACGTTTCTGTGGATGTACTTTTGTTAAGTATCTAATATAAATATGATGGCTTCCTTAAAAACTGGAATGAAAAAGCGAGGAACCGTGATCGTTGGAAAGAATGGATGGAGGTCTTTGCCCAGCAGTGGGACAGTGTGGGCTAAGTAATAATAATAAATAATAATATATGATTACATTATGGAGGGTCAAAGTTCACGTAAAATAGCAAATTTTCAGAGGTATTCACTAGATTAGTTTAACACTTTTTGTTTTGATTTCTATAGAAGCCTAGATACAAGATGGCTGTGTATCCAAAATGTCAGGAGAAAGATGTGTAATAACATCATAATCACGTAGGTAAGAGCGGTTGTATGGAACTGTAGGTACCTCAATTTTACCACTCTTAATACACGGTATAAATTCAGAGTTTCGTTTACCTATCATGTCGACATTAATATACCTACTAACGTAATGAAAATATGATATTGTAAACGGTAATTCCAGAGTATCAAATCCCTTCTCCAGAGCATTAAATTGAGTTAATTGGCGTAATTATCACGTGTGCCAGGCGTTGGAAGCCAATTGCCGGAGGCAAAATAATATTTATATTGAATCAGATTTCGATTTTAATGATAAAATGTATGTTTTTTATGCTCGAACTCATGTGCTCTGTTTAATTGTAATTGTGGGATTGTTTTGTATACTTAGATTTTTTTACAGATTGATGAATATATTTTGTTTATTAGATAAAAATAAAATATATATTTTTGAGTAAAGTGTTTTATTATGAAACTATAGCTATCTCTGCGGTTTTACCCGCGCCTTTGGATATCTTCGCTCCAATTGGTCATAGTGTTCTATTGTATAACCTAATACTTTACCTAACCTAACAATCATTGAGAACTACCCACTAGCATACTTATAACACGGTAATATTATAATGTGTCACGAACGTCGAACAAAAACTAGATCCCACGACACAGGGTATCCTAGTGTGGGATCTAGGGCTACTAAGTTGCACTAAATGTTGTTTAGTCTTAAAAATATTGTGATGCATTTATCTGTTATGTTATGCAGTGTCTAAATAAATTTTATTATTATTATAATTACTTTGTTCGATAAATAGTTTAGCCAACACTAAAAAAGAAAAGAAAAAATACAATTTGCACCGGTAGTTTCTGAGATTAGCGCGTACCTATAAACAAACTCTGTAGCTTTATAATATTGGTATAGATTATTCTGTTACGAATACATATTTATCGACACTTATATTATAAAGAGGTGAATTTTGTTAGTTTTTTGTTTGGTAATCTCTGAAAGTACTGGTCCGATTGCAAAATTTTTTTTTCACCGATAGAATGTTGCTTTATTCCTAAGTGACATAGGTTATATTATATCTACGTGGGTGAAGCCGCGGGCAAAAGCTAGTTCAGAGATATAGGTAGTTAAGACTAGTTTATTTATTATAGATAAGCAGGTCAGTGGCCATAGAATTAAGATTTTTGCAGTAGTAACGCTGCTTGCCGTCAATTGCGGACACATTGCTCGCAGAACAGATGGCCGTCAGGGCCTAAAGGTTCTGGAAGACGTAGCGTTGGAAGGCGTCCTACAAGGTGGACTGATGACCTGGTAAGGGTTACGAGAATCCGATGGATGCGAGACGCACAGGACCGCTCATTGTAGCGACACTTGGGGGAGGCCTATGTCTGATGAAATGATGATGATGATGAACGCTACTTGCCGTCCACAGCACTCTAAATAAAGTTAGGTTCTAGGAATATTTAAAATCGAGTCCATATTATATTAAATTAATGATAGACTTATTTAGATAAAATATCTAGTATAGTAATTTTAGTAACAACACCCATGTTAAATAATTCAGTCCCACAGATACGTACAAGTACACAATCACAATATAAAATGCACGTCAAATTGTGTTCATGTATTTCCATTACTTTTATTTTCATATTTAACAAACCGTTCGCATTTTCCTGAAACGAAATGGTCAAAGCATACTTCAGCAAAGAACTCTGACTTCACGCTCACTAGAATATTCCTTTATACATTCTCGATACCCTTTTCAACATTAATTCACATAAACGTGTTTCACTCGAAGCATGTCCGGCAAACACGCTAGCTAGAAGGCGTGTAATGCAATTACGTGACAAGCTTGAGCCTGTGGCGACGGTACCACGTTCATTAAGGGTTCTCGGATGTTCCAACTATAATGGTCGGGTAGATTAGTGATTTAAATTAACGTGACACGACAATTTGAGTGAAACCTTAACACAAACTGTTGTGTCATGATTATTATTTAAGTAGTTACTTGCGCTTAATGTTGAAACCTTTAATACAAAAGAGTTGAGAAATAATAGAGTATCATGTAAATATTACGCTATAAAATATCATTACTTCATTCATCTTTCCATATTCTTGACATTATTCATTCAAGTATCTACACAAATACCCACGGATATCGACAAATACCTATCTAATCTTTGCAGCATATCGTTAACTTTTAAAATATCGTTTCCGTAGTACATAATTATTTAACATTGAACTTAAAAAAAATAAAATCTTACAAGTCTATAATCAAGCATTCAAACTAAAAGCAAACGTATAGTTAGAAAAAAAAAAATCGTCGACAAATAATAACTAAGAGAAAATGGTGTGTTGGAAAATCTGCAGTCCAGTATTTCCGCAATCCATGCATACGCAGTCGTGAGTAAAAGCTTGTGCTAATTTGTTTGAAACTGTTTCACGCAGTGTGTCCAGCAAACACGCTGGCTAGAATATAAGCTACGCTTTGAGCGTGACAAGTTGGAACGTAGTGACTAGTTAGGGATTGAATTTTATGAGTTGGATACGCTTATTCTGGAAAACGGGCTTTGGTAATATTAGCTAAGTTAATTTAATATTTTGAAAGAAAACTGTGATTAAACTAAAGTAGTTGAAGTCTTCAAATGTAAAACTTTATAAGTTGATAGTTAATCTACATAGCATGCTCGTTCAGTGACGATGGGAAGTAAATGGGGATTTTGTTTAAGGGATTAAATATAATGACCACCATAAAACGCTTTGGTACCCTTAGTTCTTTTGTCAAAAATATATTACTTGACACCAAAAAAATGAAATCCTAAAGTTACAATAGACTGTACTTTAAATTGTATTCGAACACTAAATGTAGTAAATGATAACCAAATCTTAGCGAGCAAATTAATGCGCTCTTTTTAGCCCCGTAGAGCAGGATGATACTTTGTCTAATCAACAATCTATCTTAGTGGAATTTTAGGGCACCCCGGGTCGGATAGATTTAGGTTAGAAGAAGGTGGCGGGGTCGTAGTGAGCGAGCGAAGCGAGCGAACACAGACACACACCTTCTTCGAGGTTATTTTTTTTTAAACCACCCAGAAGTAGGAGCTCCGCGTAGCGGGGCTCCGTCGAGCTGTCTTGGCAGGTAGTTAACCTAACCTCAAAATTTTAACTACTGATATCTCCGTAACCATGGGGTTCTGCCGATGCTTTATTTGGATTCATTTTGCTTAAATAGGATAGCGAGATGTTAAAACTTTGGTTATAATTTTACATTAAAATGTAGGTTTAATTTTGGTGATCATTTACTATTTTTGTCTTTTATATGTTACTATATCTGGTGGTAAGTTAAACATAAGCCTTTGTTTAATATCATAAGCTATTTTAGTTTGATGATAGTAGGTAGGTACATAATAAAGAGGAGTGGTAACCCAGTGGTAACGGTAAAACCTACAACTCGTAGATTGCGAGTTGAAAATTTCGTCATTCAAAATCTCGTTTAAATGTGCAAGGTTTTTATGAATGTATTTTATTTACTTTTTGAAATTCTTGTTATATTATGAATGGCCAAAGTTCAAAGAAAATAGCAGATTTTCAGAAGTCTTTACTGGATAAGTTAATACAAAGGGGTTGGCCAAGATATGGCCGAAGATTGACAATACCGCGGACAAGATTATTATTTATATTAAAAATCTTAATAATTACTAGAAAGAATTATTAAAATAATTTCACAACAGTAAAAGTTCGGAAGAATAATATTAAACAATAAATATATTCATTAATTCAGTGTTTCCGTGGTTCCTGAAACCATTTTGAAGTTTTTTTTTTAATAATTTTTTGATTCTGGATACAAACTTCTTCTGGCGGAATAATAAAGATTAATAGACTATAGAAATAATAAACATCATTTATTATACCAATATTATGTATTTTGATCATTGATAAAAATGCGTACGAAACGTAATAATAATTATTTTCCGATTATTAAAAAAATATTTACATTAATTGCGTTGTTTAAAATAGTTCGGTATTTTGGCGGAAGACCCGCGTTGTAATGTAACTCAAAAAAATATTTATTAGGTACTGACGATGAGGCGATACACGGTGGTCCCGCCATAGGCCAAAACACCCTGAACCTCAAGTTCGAAAATCGCTAGTTAACCGACACATTATCAATGACTAATAAACAAGCTACCTGGGGGTATAAATATGTGACCCATTTACTTCAATTACCACTACCTGTTTGACCTCGAAAGTGAAAGCATCGCAATTGTTGCAATCGCTGTTAACGGTGACTCATCCGCACGGTATTTGTCATTAGTGATATCTCGGAAATTGTTTGTTTGTTAAACTGTTTGTGTGATGGATATCCAAGAAACTGGTAAGTTTTTTTATTTTCATTATAATTTTTGCATGTATTTATCGTAGTTTTTATATAATCGAGATGCTACGTTGACAGATTTAAAAAAATAATATTACTCGTAGTTTGACTTTAGCTAGTATTTTAAAAAATTGCACCCAATTGCACCTGTTCTTACTTATTTAAAAATGAAGGTATATCTGTCTTTTATCAAATACATGTTGAAATTTTGTCCAAGCTTACCCTATGCACCCCCTAGATATCTGCTACGCCTTCGTAGTCGCAATGGTAGCGATACTACGAACTGTTCTATTAAGTTTGTTTTTTTTCTTTTTAGGTACTTTTGTGAAATGTTCCTTTTCAAGAAGGCATTATTTTGAGATTTGGGTTTCTGAAAAGTCTTCAGACAGGAAGAAACGTGCCTTAGAAACCTTTACAGGCTATCTAAAGGACATTGAAAATATAGATATTACGCCTTTATCTCATCGACTGGTCAATTTGTGTAAGAGTCTTGATAAATTCTGGAAAAAGACAAAATGTACAAAATCTGTCTTTTTAAATAAGCACTCTGATTGGTTAGATATAATTGAATGTATAGAGTTAAAAAGAAGTGTTGCACAGTGCGTTCAGGTGACGGAAAATCTGCCGGGGCCATCTCACGGCGGCGGCATAAGCAGCGGCCGTCCTAAAAAAGATTTTTCTGAGCTTAGCAAGCGATCGAAACGTAGACGATTGGCCGAATTATCCAATGTCGATTCTTCCACTGTGAATACATTGCTCGATACTTGTCCACGGGTCTGATATTTCAGAACACGCCTTATTATCTATCGGGGAGCTTTCCGAGGAGGCAGCGGAATCAAACAATAAAAATCTAAAAATTTTTAGGCGAGATCATACGCGAAAATTCACACGAGAAATCACTAATACCGACTTACTTAATAGACTCTTGTTATGTTCAGACCCCTTCATCACTGGTCTTCGGAAACTCCCCAGAAAGAAAAAAGGCTTATTAAGGAAAGAAGTCCTAGATTTATTAAAAGTATAGTTAGAGTAAAGGTAGTATTTAATATAAGAGTATAATAATGGTGTAGGATAATTTTAATGTTATTTGTTTTGTAAGCTATTTATTATACCTAAGGAAATTCAAAATGAAAAAACGTGAGAATTTTTGCATGTAAATATTGTACATAATTATCATGTTTACTTTTTTTAAATACAATAACGACTGTGAAATTCATTTTCACAATCTAGAGTATACATCCCAATATGAAAAGCTTACACTATAATAGTAAAAAGCATTTCAAAACGGGGGACAATTTTATTACATTTTTATTTAATATTTTAGACGATTCTGGGCTGTATTTTGTAAAAATAACTTCGTATTTTCATTAAATAAATACTTTTCTAATTGTAAAACAACTTTTATTAAAGCTCTGCACCATTTCCAATAAGATATAATAGCCCAATAAGAATCTAGGGGATTATGACCGCTCCGCCTAGAACGCGGGACCGCCGTGCGATATGCTCTTATGACCTTAGCCTACTAGGCAAAGAAAAAAACGAGTGTCATATTTTGCCGCGTTACATTAGAATTGCGATATTTCAGTTTGTGACTAGCGACTATTTTATTTTAACTATTCGCTTTTATAATGAACTCAGCACTCGGCTTTTCTTGACGACCCCAGCCTGCCTATGGTTTCTGAAACTGCTGTATACGACAATAACCCCGGCCGCTTTATCTCGGATTCTGTTTCTCCTTTTTTTAATCACTGCATCCGACAAATGGACACCAGCCCTATGTACCATATTTCGACCAGCAGGAGCCAACGCTGTGTTAATTTTGCTTAAAATATTACCAGCAAGACGACATTTTTTAGAAGTTGCTGAAATCCGATCTGTCATATACGAATGGATTTATCTACGGCAAGTAAGAAATATTTGATTTGTAAAAATACTTAAATAACAAAAATAAAAATATGTAAATAAAATATTACAGATATTGACGATGAATGATACTTGTTGATGAATAAATAAGCTAATACTTAAGTCACTTGGATAATGTTTTTAGACTCTGTTCTAATGTGAAAATGTTTTCTTTTACAAATTAAATAATCTGGTATAATTTAATTTGCTGTGCTACATCCGCCATTTTAAATCTAATCACAAAATAATGTAAAAACTAAAACTGATTTAACTCATTTCGTTTATTATTTCATGGATTATGAATTGAAGTTGTCTGAATATATGTCCACTGTTGGCCAAATTTGTATGAATGGTGGACCATACCCTTTATGTTTTGGTTTCTAATCTGTGTCTTATCTAGAGAAAGATGTGTAATAACATCTTTTGAGCGGTCGTATGGAAATGTATCTCGTGTCGACCGCTCGAGCCAAACTCTTCCTAAAACCTCAATATCAATTTTAATACAACAATCCGACTCATCCCATAGTTCATCAACAGATAAATTCCGAAACTTTCTGCCCTGTGAAAACAAAGGCGTTTCCGACCCATTTTCTATTAATTTCAAACCGGTAATAACGACCCAAACACAAAACAAAACGGTATTTAATTTTCTTAAGTTCTTCGACTTGTGTTTAGGCTAATCACTTGTCAAAGGCAGTTTGTCTTGCAAAGTTTAATTTAATAATTATAAAACGAATTGTTTTGCTCTTCTAGAGGCTGATGTTATTATTCAGTTATGATTTCTTGTTCTCGGAAATGTTTTGACACAGCTTTGGAAGATTTTGTAATTAAAGTATTTATTGTTCTCAACGATCTTAAAGGATAAAGGAAATGTAATTTAGGTTCGTTACTAGTAAGTAGGGTTGTTGGTGTCCACCATTTCACCTGATGGTAAGCGATGATGGGATTGATATTGGAGCACGCTTACCCAGAAGCAATCTATATATTCAATCTTGACTTAATCATTCTCAGGTTGTAGCTATAACAAAAAACAGACTCCGGCCGTATATTCCGCATTTTTAAACCAAAATGCGCCAAATATATACTAAAATGTCACACACACATTTATTACAGCTAAGGAGTGAAATTACTTGCCGGAGTCTGTGTTTTCCATTAAAACCTAGAAGTCTTTAAGACCTAGGAGTCTTTAAGTCCCTATTAATATTAAAATATACGAGTAATTGAATTTGTTTACATTTCTATGAGATACCTATCAAAAGCAGTCTGCAAGAATCCTAGCAAGTCAAGATCTATAGTTCCTGTCCTACCCTAATATCAGTCTGTAAGTGTGTAAGTAGTCTCTGACTTTTTCTATGAGATAAAGACGTTAATTAGGCCTACTGTCCATGGACGCGTAGCTTTATACACGCGTATACGAAGTGGCAACGACACGACGGCACGACGCCGCCACTTCGTTGACAGTTTCATAGTTTTGTACTATGTAAGCTGTGAGCAGGCGTACACCAAGAGTATAATGATGAATACGCGTTTATGAAGCTACGCGTCCGACCTTAGGCATCTCAATACTTCAGATCTGGATGTCTTCATTAACCATTGGAATAAAGAAGCGGAAAATTGCGATAATTGGAAGGAATGGTAGAAGGCTTTTGCCGAGCAGTGGTACAAAACAGACAAAATAAGGATGAACAGGTAAATAATAATAATCCTTTAGGTTAGTCCAGCGGCAGCGTCCTGTTCATAAAACATACTAAATATATACAAGAAATCAGCCAAGACCTTGAATCTTACGACTTTATTCAACATCCCCTAACGTTCCCTACTCGCCTCGACTCATTACATCCTATTCATCATTTCTGAAACTGTCTATTATATCTCGAGCTTACACAGACTGTAATAACGATCAAGGGCCCTACCATGTCATCTTACAATCATCATAATTCTAGTATGACAGAGAGAGATGGAGCTATAGAAACCGTATAGCACTATCCTTTTCTCGCACCAGATTGATGATGTTTTAAGACGTCATGGAACGCCCTGTCTTCAGAAGATATTATCGTTATCAAATGGGCTTCATGATATTAGTAAGATTTTATCACTTGCCAGGTTGATGCTTTTGCTCATTCGATTATAATAAATTCCTGTTATCTTGCACAGAATTTTGTACTATCGACTATAACGTTATCGTTAATAGTATTAGCCTCTTTAGCTGGTCTAGGTAAGTTCTCTATGAAAGAGTTTAGCTGAAGTATCTAGATGCTTATTATAAAGGTATTGCTATTAAGGCCAGCAGAGCTTTTAAGGTGAGAAATCACCAAATAACTCTTCTTGCTCTGAGTGGAGCAAAATGGAGTGTCAGAGTTTTGGTGACCAAAACCCATGTGTTCCTTTAGATGCCCTCTGCATTCCTAGGTCATGGTAACTCTTCTACCAATCCTGTAGAACTGGCAGACACAGGCTCTGGCGGGCTCCGTCAAATATACTGGCAACTCTTTAAGGCGTGCTGGAATACAACGTGCCGTTGACCCGGGCTTAGTTCATATAGAACGGTAACCTACCAATTGCTCATCGTCCGCAAACCCGCGCCTACGGTGACCGAAAATCACCTTGCAATTTCCGAGGTCTAGTCAAAAATGCTGTAATTGGATTGGATCCAAATTCTCAACGCGTAACACGTGTTCCTTTGAAACGAGTTTCTAGTTCGCCTACAGATATTGACGATATGTTTTCATATCGCGATAGCCTTTTGTCGTATTGTATTGCCATAATAGGATTGAGTTTGATAACTGTAGTTATATTACTTTTTCATCTTTATCCATTTCGTGTAAGTTGTATTGATAACTTTTTACATTTAGCAGTTATCAGAAATCAGAAACGTTTATTTCAAATTGACCAGTTACAGGCACTTTTGAATTGTCAAATTGTTGGTCAGTCAAACAAGTGAAGCTAAATTACACGTTCCAAAGAGTAGATCTCTATGGAGAAGAACGAAAGTTAGGTACAAATATCAATATACACTGTACCTTACTATACTTATGCAAGTACTTGTCTGTTAACTAACATCACTCTCTTCTTCTTCCTCTTCTTAGAGTATCGATGGAGAGAATGGTTTATTTTCTAAACTAAATTCTTCTCCTGGACCAGTATTCACCCATTTGGGTATTAGATTTTACAGGAACAAGTGACGCAAAATTTCAAATTTATAGCGCATCAAAAGAATTTATATATATTTTATGAAATTTCGGATACGGATTGGATACGGATATAGAAATGATGATTATACCGGATACGGATATGAAATTATTTCGGATTATCCGTTAGTTTCGGATAGTTTCGGTTACGAATATTAGATTTTTAAGGAATGTCAGAAATAAAATATAAATACTATTTATATTTTACGACGCCACACGTTATGACAGCCTGTCATAACGTGTCGCAATTAGGCTCCGCCCCTATCCGATGTTATCCGAAACTTTTATTTCGGATTCGGTTACGGTTATGGATGTTATTATATATCGGACATCCGATAGTTTCGGTTACGGTTATGGAGCTCCCTAACATCCCTGGCGGGTTCGAACCCAGCCAGGCGCATTACTTTGTGTAATTTATTTCATCACCACTGCTCCCAAAACGGTGAAGGAAAACATCGAGCGGAAACCGGCATGTCCTAGAACCAAAATTTCGAAGACATGTGACATTCACCAACACGCACTGGGCCCGCGTGGTGGATTACGGCCACGGATATCGATATCTATGATTACGGCCCATTCCCTCTCCTAGAGAGGAGGCTTGAGTCCCAACAGTGGGAACATTAAAAAGGCTGGTGATGATGATGATGAAGTTTATGTATACAGGTAACGCTAGATGAACAAAATACAATAGCATCCAAAATTCGCAAACCGACGCTCCAGTTTTAAATTTCCTTCATTACCGGAGAGTTATTTAGTCCATTGTGAAAATAATTAACGCCTTTCCAGTTTAGTCTTGAAGATAATGAACAACACAAACTTGTTCCCTAATTAAATATGAATACGCTTTAGCTACTTTTTAAAGCTTTGTTTTAAATTCTCTCTCATTAAAATGCCTTGCATTCTGCTTCCTCAAATCGATTTAT
This sequence comes from Mythimna ferrago, assembly GCA_910589285.2. Classification (NCBI taxonomy): domain Eukaryota; kingdom Metazoa; phylum Arthropoda; class Insecta; order Lepidoptera; family Noctuidae; genus Mythimna; species Mythimna ferrago. The sequence goes on from OU342685.1 coordinate 18,196,099, forward strand.
GAGTTCCATAGTAATCTTTTGGATGTTAGTGAATATGGGTTTTGTAATAGCCTATACATATTTAATTATCATTATGATTTCAGCCATAGGCCTCCCCTAAGTGTCGCCACAACGAACGGTCGTGTGCGTCTCGTATCTCTCACCAGGTCATCCGTCGACCTTGTCTTTCAACGGTGCGCTTTCCAGTGCGCGCCACTCCAGAACTTTTCGATCCCATCGACCATATTCTATTCTGCGAGCAATGTGTCCCACCCACTACCACTTAAGTTTGGCGATTCTTCATCCATCTTGTAGGAGACCATCTTCATCCTTCTTCTTGGTCTATCTTGTAGGAGGTATGACGCATGACTATCACAAGTATATGTTCGTAAAAGTAAGGGGAAGCAAGTTTAGAGCATCAATGAGCGGCCCTGGAACGCAAAGGGCAACCTGGTGGGTTTTAGTCAGTAAAAGTCTGACACACCCTGTCACTCCATGCTAGAATGGTAGGGATATCAGAAATGCAATAAAGTATTGACATATCGATATTTTATGTAACGAAGCATTATATGTAACACATAAAATGATTTAAAAGAGGTACCATGGAGTTTCTTGCACGTTCTTCTCCATAGAGATCTACGCTTTGGAACGTGCAATTTATCTTCACTTTTCTTGGACTGACCTACATTTGACTATTCAAAAGTGCCTGCAAATGGTCTATTTGAAATAAATACTTTGACTTTGACTTTGAAAATATCGACATCGATATTTTTATTTAAAAATATCGATACGAGTCACGGCGTCGCGTCGGAGTTTACGTTAAGAGTTAGACCTTTTTAAAAAAAATTCGTCGAGTGAGATTAGCTGTCTGACGCAACAGATTCCGATATTATTATTATTATTTATTAATTCATGCCCGCGGCTTCGCCCGCGTGGCATTAGGTACTTAAGGAATCGGGATAAAAGGTAGCCTATGTTCTTTTCCATGCCAAAGGCTGTATGTATGCCAAATTTCATCCAAATCCGTTCAGCAGTTTTTGCGTGATTAAGTAAAAAACATCCAAACATCTACACTTTCACATTTATAATATTAGTTAGGATTTATCAGGAACAATTTACATTGTATTTGATAGTACTAAGAAGTTGTCCTAATTTCAGAATCAGAGCTTTAATTTTACTGTAGACTGCAGGCTCTGGTTTCCGTTTTTCGATAATTCTACAAACGAGAATTATAACTACAACGTAATAAATAAAATAAATAATTCTTTCTATCCCCATCCTATAAAAATAGGGTGTGGCGACTCACATTGTATATTTTTCTTTCAGTCACTCATATCTACCGTTATGTAACCGTATATTTCCTTTTATTGATGTCATTCCTTGTATTGTTAGAAGAAAATATTTATTTCCTACCCCAATATGTACAGGTATATTTACTCAATATCCTGCAAAAAAATAAAGACGGTTAAGATGTTACTCGTGTACTGAATACCGTCAAAGCTTTTCCCTGAAGAACTGTAAATGGTAAAGGCACTTAACTACAAAGTAACTCATAAAAACAGATAAGTAAACATACTAGTAATATCAGTAATGGATTAGTTAGTGGAACATGGACATATTAGGTACCCATCCCTACTTAATACGATTATCAGGTTCAAAGGCGAAGTCCGTACCTACGTTTTTAAATTATTATAAATGCGAAATTCGTAAACCCATTCTAAATAATACATTATTTAACTAGCTAACCCGGTGACCTTTGTACTGCCTAACTTGCGTGTGGTGTGATATTTTACTTCTGGAATATATTAAATTCATAAATCTTTCGTTATAGTCAACCGATTGCTATTAAACAAAGTCTTAGTAATATATCAAGGTACACACAATTTTAATGTAATAAATATAAGTATATAATGTTAATGTGTATGTTATGTTATGTTGTTGTGTTTGTTGTGTATTTAATGTTTGTCCTGTATCTTTTTTGTTCATGTGGTGTACAATAAAGAATATAATAAATAATAATAATAATAATAATTGGGGCAAAACTTTGTGAGTGTATTTTTGTTACTTCTTCTTCAAGCTCGAACGGCTGACGGTACGAAGGTAACGAAGGAAAGGGGTGGGCTTTTAGTCAGTAAGAGTCTGACACTATCTCCCGCTTCGCCCAAGAGCAGGGGCTCTCACTGGATAGTTTTTCCCACCATAAAAAATACACACAGGTAGACATGTCCTGAAATAGCTCATATGATACTTTTTATCATGGGAGTTGTTATGTTCCCTTGGGATAATTTTTACTTTCATTATGCGGAGCCGCTGGAAACAATTAGTAATATTATAAATACTAAATTAACCCTGTCTGTCAGTTTATTTTTCACGTCTTAACTTGTGAATTCTGATTTCATGATATTTGGTACACACTAGTAGATCATGTTCTGAAATGGGACATAGGATACTTTTATCTCGGTTGTGTATTTCCTTGAAATAATTTTCGTTTTTCTCGCGTGAAAATGTGAAAATAACTCTATCTGTCCTATGCCAAGATAGATTGGACCTTAGAGAAGGACACAGGCCAACTTTTTAAGGTCCCGAAGTCCGATTGAATGAACGGAACCCTTATAGGATCACTCACGTGTCAGTCTGTCTGTCACAACCAATTTGCTCCGAATCTACTGGACTGATTGAAAAGCACACGCGAGTTGGAACCACACTTAGCCGGTTTTAATGCCACGTCATACTGAAACATAAACTATAAAAAAACTTTTTCTTATCTATTACTGAGAATACTGCAAGTCTCATCATCATCGTTTCAGGCGAAAGACGTCCACTGTTGGACTTAGGCCTTCCCCAAGTGTCGCCATAATGACTGGTCCTGTGTGTCTTCCATCCATCGGGTTCCCGCGACCCTCACCAGGTCATCGGTTCACCGTGAGAGAGGCCTTCCAAAGCTGCGATTCCACTCCAGAACCTTTCGTTTTCGTGCGAGCAATGTGCCCTGCCCACTGCCACTTAAATTTAGCGATTCTTTGTCTGCAAGATTTATGACGTCGATGTACAAACTATTCAAACAACAACCAGTTATTTAAAACATCATACCATATACTTAATGTAAAATACATCTGACGTAATCAAAACTGTGGCTTACGTAGAGCACACGCAAACTAGCGAATGACGTCATCGTTTTTACTTTACTACGTCAATGAGCCCTAGTTATGCTAGAGTTTGTCGGATTTAATCTTAGACAGGGCACAAACGTGGACACTTTTGTGTCTTGTGTCAAATACAAGCTTGCGATGAATATTTGATGTCTATAGAACCAGTAGGTATGAAATCGTCAACTCCCAGCGCATACGTAAATATTTTTTGTGTACAGTTGCTTCAAAAAGTGTTCGGTGTCGGTGACTGGAACAAAATGTGTCACCATTTGTTCAGCGCCTTAGGCAGGGCGCAAACGTGGACACTTTTTTGTCTTATGTCAGATACAAGCTACCGATGAATGTTTAATTTCTATTGAACCAGTATGAAATCGTCCACTCCTAGCGCATACGTAAATATTTTTTGTGTCCAGTTGCTTACACTTAACACATACTCATGACGATTAAAAAGTGTTCGGTGTCGGTAATTGGAACAAAAAGTGTCTACGTTTACTTAGATTGAAGTTATTGCACACTATCTGTTGCCAGCGAAATCGCCTGCTTAAAATTAGATTTTTAAATTATTTAAATTAAGTTGAAGTAATCCCGGAATAAAAAGTCTTAAATATGCTATTCTAGGACATGATCTATCCGTGTACTAAGTTTCATCGAAATCCAGTCAGCCGTTTGAGCGTGAAGAAGTAAGAAATATACACACTCACAAACTTTCACCTTTATAACATTAGTGCCAAAAAAATCTGTGTAGCTATGAACACTGTTATTTAACAAAAGAATATAGGTATGTAGGAAGAAAACATAATATTCTTTTACCAAAGACTGTCTGGTAGAGAATACGTACGTACGTACTACTAGAGTACCTATTCATTCTGTAAAGTTATAATAAAATGATTAATAATCTCTACCAGTAATAAAAAAACCGGCCAAGTGCGAGTCGGACTCGCCCATGGAGGGTTCCGTAGCAGCAAGTAACATAACATAAAAGTTCTTGTAGTTCGTTGTAACTTTGATCGATGTTTTAGTAATAGTGTATTTTTTTAGATTTATGACGTATTAAAAAAAAAACTACTTACTAGATCTCGTTCAAACCAATTTTCGTTGGTAGTTTGCATGGTAATGTACATCATATATTTTTTTTATTTTTATCATTCTCTTATTTTAGAAGTTACAGGGGGGGGGACACACATTTTACCACTTTGGAAGTGTCTCTCGCGTAAACTTTTCAATTTAGAAAAAAATGATACTAGAAACCTCAATATCATTTTTGAAGACCTATCCATAGATACCCCACACGTATGGGTTGGATGAAAAAAAAATTTTTGTGTTTCAGTTCTAAGTATGGGGACCCCCAAAATGTATTGCATTTTTTCTATTTTTGTGTGAAAATCTTAATGCGGTTCACAGAATACATCTACTTACTAAGTTTCAACAGTATAGCTCTTATAGTTTCGGAAAAAAGTGGCTGTGACATACGGACGGACAGACAGACAGACAGACAGACAGACAGACAGACATGACGAATCTATAAGGGTTCCGTTTTTTGCCATTTGGCTACGGAACCCTAAAAAGAAATGTATCTAATTTTGCATAAAAAAAAATACAAATCGACTCAAGAACCTCTTCCGTTTCCCGTTATTTAAAAGACATAGACTTGAAATATTAAAAATATCAGATTACATTCGGTTGTTAAATATAAATTCATTTTTCATAAAGTTTTTTTTTTATCCATCGAAAGTAACTAGATTTATCATATTATACCGAATCCAGCATTTCGTTGGTTAAAATTCGTTAGGTTTTATCGTACGTCTTCATAACATTTTTGGCACACTTTATTAGGTAGGTATGCCATTATCAGAGTAATAAATATTCTGCTTTTAATATTCTAGGTTGTCCCGGTTAAGTCCCTGAAGATAACCCTACCAAAATATTCAGGATCTGTCGAATCTAGTGTCTTTGGGGATCAATTTATTCGCCACCCAAAATAAATTGTTGATTTAAACTTACTCGTTTTGCGATCCATGTTGACTGAAAAAGGACGATTCAGGTTTACAATTTTCCTGAAGTCTTATAATGTATTTAAAACAGAATGAATTCACAAAAAAAATTATATCAAACAACATTAACCTAGATACCGTCAATTTGAGACACAATAGTAAGACAATGGATGCGCGAACGCCGGCTTTCGCTTGGGGTTTAATGAATGAAACGTTGATCTCAAATCGAAAAGTAGAATAAAGAAAGAAAGTAAAAATGTTATTCGTACCTCACACATACAGTAGAAATCATTATGAAGCAAAAAAGAATAACTTTAAAATCTGTGCAGGGCCAAAAAGGCGCCTAACTCTGCATAATAATAATACGAGTTTATTTGAAGAAGATATATTTACACATCAGAATTATATTAGGTACATTATGTCTGTATACGACAAGAGCTGTTCTCGAAATAATCAACGAAAATCAAGCATGCACTTAGCAATCGATCTTGCTAAAGATATCAAAATAATTTTAGGTGATAAAAGGAAAGAGATTTCCGCTATATTTATTTTAAAAACACATAATACTCCAACGGTTTGAGACTATGAATCGACAGGAAAAATACCTTATCTCCTTTGAAGAAAACTCTTTTCAGTTTGAGGTACATATCTTGTTTATCTTAGGGTTTATGTTTGTACCCAATCTCATCCTTTAGATGCAAAGGCGTTGAAGTAAACCTTTGAAGCAGTAACACAACTAACTACCTTCTGCGGTTTCATGACCTTGCTCATATATTGTAAATAAAACCACTCGTCCTAAGCTTGGCGTTTGATTTGCATCATAACAGCCTTGCAGGCTCCTCATATTTTTAGGCAAATTGTACATTGTACCTTTATCCCAAAACTTTGCTTTCCTCACTAATCACACGCCCATAGGAACCAGACATTGTTCATTGCTGTGTGGGTCAAAGAGGTCTATTAGCTATAAATATTAGTAAAAATTCGATTCGATAGATATTTCCTTTGATTTCTGTCTCCCTTTTACAAAGGAAACCACGGAAACCAACTATTTGATTTCTACGTAACCTTCGCTTAGATTGTTATAATATTCCTACTGACCTCCTTTCTAGGAGATCCCTAGGCCGTAACTACCACGTGGGGCCAATACACATGTCTTCGAATTTATCAACTTTCTCGGGATTTTATACAAATTTTTAACTTAATACAATAGTATTATACAATTTATCTATTCTAATATATTTCCAAATTCCATACATAACTAATTTCGAGGTGAGACGTTGAAATGCTCAAATTAAAAACCCACTGGTGTTTTTAATATCTTGCGGATTTCATCACGCATGCGGAATTGCTCCGTCTCACGTGCGTAATCCACGTATTACAATAAATACTTGCGGGGGTTACGCATACGGAGCATCCCGCATGCGTGATCAAAATCGTACGATATTAAAAACACCCTTAGACTGACTTAGGTAGCTTTTTTAGAGCGAGATGGAGTATTAGAGTTTAACTCACCCGTAATCATTGAGTTCACTTTCAGGGCCGCGGTAACTCTTTCTTATCTTTGTGATGTAATTTCCCCACTTAGTTCTTGGTGGACCATTGTGCGTCACGGTAACTATTTTGAACAGTTTCGCAGCCCTATACTGGCTTACCTAAGATTGGTATCAAACACGGCATTTGCCAGGTTTGTTCCGCACCTCTATCAAAGGAGTGGAAAGTTCTAGATGCAATGAATAGATGGTCTGCCTGCTTTTATAGTTGCACTAAATATGTTTTTTCTACGCTAATATTATAAAATATTATAAAGAGGTTGATTTTATTTATATTTTTGGTTGTAGGAACTAAACTCTGAAAGTACTGGTCCGATTGCGATTTTTTTTTCTTATTTTTTAAGTTTGAAGTATTAAAAAAAATATGTCGTGATGTCGAAATGAATTGTTGAAAAATATCATGAATACCTTATATTAATTCAAATTAATAAGTAACTGTATGGGCCTTAGCTGCCTAACAACAAAAAATATTATTAGATATTATAATAAAAATCCTAATCCAGACAGAAAATATATAAAAAAAAATTGTTTTACAAAATAAAATTGTATTTCGTGCGATAAAGTAATTAACGGAATTTTGTAACCGGCCTCCAAAATAAACGGGTTGGGAGTGCGGCTGGATGAATTTTATTTTTTTGTAAAGTAGTTTAGGTAACTAAGTTAATTACAGTTTGTATCGTATGAGCTGAGCTTTTTGCCTATATTTTAATACCTAAGTTTGAATATGTACCTTTTATTTTACATTGGGAAATCATGCAATGACATCTCGCACCCTTGGGTGGGGCGACTAAAACCCACTCCAATTCCTTCTTTGCCTTTATTCCAGGACCCCGGGGTTCTCTTTCGCATAACCCATGGCCCCAATAGGATTCGACCCTACTGGGTCTCCCTGGGGTATAAGTGCTAACATCTCCTTGAGGCTTGCGTTTCACGCAAGCCTCAAGCCACGATGCCTTGCGCACACTACGCGCCTTCGATGACTTGGGCTCGGTCTGGACGGTTACCGGACGGTCAGGCGACGAGCTTTTGAGTGTGTACCTGAAGGGTAAATGCCTTGGATGTGAAAATTTATTTGGACTTATACATAATTTCAAGTCGATGCGAAGTTATGACAGTTCAAAATTACGACAGCTCAAAGTGACCTGTTTTTTATAAATCAACAATTTCATATGATCTGAACTTAATATCGATCATAACTTGCCTTACTCCAAATCTCACACTTTTGGCAATACGTAAAAGAGTTTTGCGAACAAGTGATTAATCACTCGAGCTTTAAAGACACTTGAGTAGTAAAAATCTTCTTTTCACCATCGTGAAATTTTAAATAGACAGCATGAAAAATTAATAAGTCTATCAGATACTTTATTTCTCTAAAAGGGTGTTTACGCCCTTTGAAGCGGAAAGTAAACCGTGCAAGAATCGCTAAATTTTCTAATGAATAGATCAGTCTGAAACAAAGTAATATCGGTATTGTTGAGTACGTACCATCAAAGACACTTTCGAAACGAAAACTTTAAAGGGTTTTGTTTGGCGTTGCGCCGCAGGATTCATGCGAAAAATTTTTAAGTGATCAGGCAGAAATGACCGCAATGGCGAATCTCTTTAAGGCGCGCGTAGTACACCACGCGCCGCCGACGACTCGGGCTCGGTCCTTATAGGACGAGAAAGACGGCGAGTTACTCTGTGCCATCATCTGCGAGCCTGTGCCTACGATTGCTAAAGATTGCTCCACCATTCCTGACGCCCAGGGCGTCTCCTGTCATTGTGGTTTGGGCGTGTGGATGTACGGTTTTTCACTCTTGCGGCCGCTTCCTTCGTTAGCATTACTGTTTCGTAACCGTAGAAGGATGTGACCGCATACTATCCCCCACGCTCCAGACCATAGTCTAAACTAGGGCCCGGGAATCAAAGTATTGATAACGGTATTATTGAATACCTTTTTATAGCAGCTACCACAGATATACAAAACTAGCTACCATATATTCTTTATGATCCCTCCTCAAAAAATCAAAACATTCTTCAACTATCCTAACATTTGGTTGGTTGACGAATCATTTATTTCCACACTATTCTCCGTGTTAGCTCACTCGTGCAATACCAACTGTCAGTTTCCAGTCAGCTTTCGGCATACACTCTGAGTCTCAGCGGCATACAGTGACAAATGTAGGTACCTATTGTAGTCATACGAGAATTGAACCCACGACCTCAGTTTCATATTTGCGTTGAAATAGCATGGTGTGTGCAGAAAATAATACTAAAGGGCGTAAAATGTAGGTAAAGCGTTGAATTATAGGTTTACGTTTTGATTGAATTGAAGATTGAAAGCTAGGTATAGAAGATTTGTATATTTTTTAATGTCTCTAGAAAAACTATAGAAGCACCTTAGTTGTATTTCCAAAGAAAGAAAGACATAAAGAAAGAAAAATTGTTTATTTATGAATCGTACAATTTTTTAAAACGAAAAGTAAGGACAAAAAAAAACTCAATAAAAGTCTGTGCGAGGCCAAAAAGACGCATATCCCAATATTGCTGCAATATTTGTTAACAATAAATAACGCAGCACTGCTGCGATGGTATACTAGGGCCCGCTATGATGCCACGGATACACAAAACAAATTACGGAACGTTGACTAGAAAAAATGAAAAAATAGATAAAGATAATTATTGAATAGCACCGATAGACTTTTTTATGGTGGGAAAATCATCAATGACAACCCCCGCTCTTGGGCGGAGCGGGAGATAGTGTCAGACTCTTACTGACTAAAAACCCACCCCGTTCCTTCAAGCCTTCATACCGGGGGTTGAGCTGTCTTTCGAAACTAACCCTGGCCCCGGCAGGCTTCGACCCAGCTGGGCCCCTAGTGAGCACAGATGGCCTGGTGAAGGTTGCGGTAATCCCATAGTGTGGCAACACTTGGTGGAGGCCTATGTCTAACCGAGCACGTCTTTCGGTTGAAATGATAATGATGATAGAATAGCAAAAATTGTTTTTTTTTTTAATTGTGCTATGTCCTACTAAACAGTTATGTGCTCTACCTATTTAAACTTAAGTGGTATTAAAACTTTAGCAACGTTATGTAATACTTTGAAGCCAAATATAACTTCAGCAGTAGTACACAGTTACACACGAATACCCACACATTCCAACTTTGAAGAGGCCTTACTTATCTACATAAATATAACAATAATGCTTTTGGAAACCCCTTAGCTCCCGAGTTCGACATTAGATAATCTTCAAGCTACTTTTGGAACTCTGGTCGTAAGATTAGTGTAATACTACCCAACCCTCTTTTGACCTATTCTACTTAAAGTAGGTAGCTAATACTTATTGTCTTATTAGGGACTAGCTGTGCCCGCGACTTCGTTCGCGTGGACTACAGGATTTTAAATTTATTTTTTCTAAAATAAAAGTAGCCTATGTTACTCCTTATTACATCAGCTACCTGCCAAACAAAGTCCCGTCAAAATCGGTCCAGCCATTTCAGAGATTAGCCCGGACAAACAGACAGACAGACAGACAAAAATTGTAAAAAATGTTATTTTGGTGTATGTACCGTAAATATATTCATATGCATGTAGTAAAAAGCAGTTATTTCAATATTACAAACAGACAATCCAATTTTATTTATATGTATAGATATATCTTTCTATAGTAGCTAGGTAGGTACCCAGGTATATGCAAGAATGGGAAGGATAAACAAAGTAAACATGTTTATTTTGTACACAGATTAATGGGACAATTATGTTTTTTTTTTATCTGATATAAACTAATGCTCGACTGCGATCCCACCTGATGATAAGCAGTGATGCAATAGTTGATGGAGAGGCGCACTAGTTTATTAACTTCCCACACACATACTGTGTGTATCTGCAGAATTTATATTTTCAAAGGTCCGTCGTTTCCATAATCACGTTGAAAAAAAAAACTAAGTATTTCTAATGAAATCTCTCTACCGAATTCAGATAACAGAGAACTAATCTATTTTTTTTAATACGCGTTTCACATTAGTAATTATAATAGATCTTTTATTTATAACATGAGTTTATAAAATATTAAATAGAACACAGTTATTATTTGCCTGAACTAGGGTGAACATATGCTTCAGGCTAAATACTCATAGTGCTTAAATACAAAATAACACTTAATATGACTACTATAAAAAATTACTCCTGTATCGTGGGTAGGTTCACAAACATGCGTTCCTATTTTAGTCACATGCGTTTCTTTTCTATTTGAATCCAACATGTTGCTAAAAATTTGGCAATTTTTTTTATGAGCAGCCGACTCACAAAATTTATTTGTGAGTTCGGTACAAAATAAATTCATTTATTTTGACCTAATATCGATAGTTGTCGCCAGAAGTAGTGTACTAATTGCTGCTGTCAGTTGCCTCTCCCATTCGTGTCAGCCTATAAACCTGCTCTACTAAATATAGGACTAAAGAAGGCCGTAATGACAGACGATCGATGCAGAGGCGAGCTTGTCCTGTTACACTAGTTATATTTAGATTAGTTGAAGAGGTAATAGACAAAATATTTATAAAGACTAACTTACATAGTAGAAGCATTTAGCATAGCATAGCATAGACGGCCATATCCCTAATGTTTCAGGCCTCTAGGAGAGGGAATCGGCTTTAATCCACCACGCGGGCCCATTCCGGCTTGATGAATGTAACATGTCTTCGAATTCTTGGTTCTAGGGCATGCCGGTTTCCTCACAATGTTTTCCTTCACCGTTTTGAGAGCAGTGGTGATAAAATAAATTACACAAAGATATGCACCTGGCTGGGTTTGAACTCGCGACCTACAACTCGTAAGTCGGGATCGTTACCACTCGGCCCCACTGCTCTCCAAAAGAATTTTAAACTTGTTAAAAATTAAAGGGCCCGTTTTGGCATTTGACAAAGACCCTAGAATGTAACTTGGAACGAAACTGGAAGAAACAAAAAAATAACAATTAGGGAGTCCGGTGTAGTAGCTATTTAAGTAGTAGCAGTACACTACACCGGACAAGCCGCTAGGTAGTCAAAATACAAACGTCAAAACCAGCCTTTTATTTATTTATTTAACAATTCATGTACACACTTAACTTATATAAGAAAAGAAGACAGAAACAGAAAAATAGGTACATAGGTGATGCTTATTTCTAACGAAATCTCTTCCAACATACCCGCGATAGGAGAATTGGAAAAAAGAGAAGTAGACACCGTGTGTAAAAGTGAAAGGAAAAAGAAACCAAAAAACAATTATTATAAGAATATACCCTACCCCTTCCCCTTACCCTTTCCCTTTTATTTTTTGACAACCTTAAAAGTTTTTAGGCAAGCAAGTGGTAACGACTGCGGGATTGTTTAAAAGAATTACCGTGCCTATGAACCGTAAATGGCAACTGAAGGAACACAGGGTTTTCGTAAGTAAAAGTCTGACATTCCCTCACACTACTACAAAGCGGGAGTAGTCATTTGGCGATTCCCACGTAAAAATAAATGGTAAAGTAAGTAAGTGTTTTCCATACCTCACTAAATTAATAAAGTAATTTAAAATCAACACTTTCCTGCAATACGAGTATGTTAGTAAGAGTGATCAACTAATGGATATTGGTAACTGAATTAAAAGAGCATTCGCAAATATTTGACGGCTATCATATAGATAGCTATGTCGCTATCATATTATTTTTTTATTTCAGCCAAGAACTTGGCTAAACAACTTGCTCCTGTTGAGCAATGCAATGACTTAATAATTGATTATGCCAATAAGTTGGCATCAAATATTGACAATAATATTAATTTAAATTAGAAATTGAGACAACAGAGTCAATCTCTAGCACGAATTTACTGATAAACAAAAATCATTTAAATCAAATCTTGAAATCAATAAATAGTATCAACCTGGTGCATCAAAACATTCAAGGATTCATGAATAAAGATTTAGAGGTAGAGCTATTCCTTAATTGTAATGATATTGATATTCTTTGTATAACGGAACATTGGCTTAAAAGCCACCAACTCATGTTCAATTTTAATAACCACCAGGTTGGTAGTTCATTCAGCAGAACTAATGCCTTACGTGGTGGCTCATTGATTTTAGTTAGTAACCACATTAAATTTAAGGAACGTAAGGATATTGTGAGTCTATCTGTTGAGCGGTCAATTGAAATAGCCTGTATTGAGTTGGAGCAGTTTATTATATTAAGTGTGTACAAACCCCCTTCCGGATTGTATGACTGCTTTGAAAAGGTAATGGATGAAGTGTTTCACAAGATTTGTAATTCAAACAAGTACATAATCACATGTGGTGATTTTAATGTTAATTTATTAGAAAATTCAGCTTTATGTAGCAAAATTATAAGTTTGTTTCAGTCCTACAATCTTGTTAATTTGTTTTTAGAGCCTACAAGAATAACTCCTACTAGTGCTACTTGCATAGATAATATTTATACCGATGTTGTACCTAGCCATAAAGACATTATAAATTTACTAGATTCTGATCATTGTGGGCAATTAATTACTTTTCAAATTCCAAACATCATAGTGGCTAAAAAGAATATCACTGTTAACCCGAAAACTGCAAATCGCTTAGAAACTTTTAAAACTAAACTAATTAATAATTTACCAGCATTGTCAACATTAGATGATCTAAATCAACAATATGAATGTTTTTTTAATATGTACTGTAAGCAATTTAATTCCACTTTTATACCCAAAACTATATCGGTTAATAGTAACGTATCTTTCAGTGAATGGGCTACCATTGGTATACATAAAAGTAGAACGCGACTCTATGAATTGTATGAGGAAAAAATTCTTGTAAACACTGCCGAGTTTAGTTTGTATGTTAGAAATTATTCAAAATTATTCAAAAAAGTATGCTCTGTTGCAAAATCGCGCTACTTGAGTTCTAAAATTAAAAATAGTAATAATATAATTAAAACTACCTGGAATATTATAAACAGTGAAACTGGAAGATCTAAGAAACCATGTAGTGACTATAGCCTTAAAATTAATGACAGCGTGATCAAATCGGACTCACAAGTTGCTGCAGCTTTTGAAAAGTTCTTTTCAGAGATCCCCATATTAACTACTAAATCTCTGAACTCATCACCCACTGCTGCAGAGTCTCTGCTTAAAGAAAATGTTAAAGTTTGTGATTCAGATTTTAATTTCGAACATGTGACATATGTGGATATAATTAAAACCTTTAACACTTTGAATGTAAAAAAGACCACAGATTTATGGGGAAATTCTGTGGATGTTGTAAAGTCCATTATAAAGGTTGTAGCTCCTAGTTTAGCACTTATTTTTAATAATTGTATTGATCGTGGCGAGTTTCCTGACTTAATGAAGTATAGTAAAATAATACCATTGTTTAAAACGGGTAGTACATCTGACCCCACAAATTATAGGCCTATTTCAGTGCTACCCACCTTTAGTAAAATATTTGAGAAACTAATTTTACATCAATTACAAAGATTTTTTAATAGACATAAGTTGTTACATAATAAACAGTTCGGTTTTACAAGGGGTCGTTCAACAACCGATGCCGGAGTTGAACTTTTAGGACATATTTATAATGCATGGGAAGACAAATGCGATGTCCTGGGCATTTTTTGTGATTTGTCCAAGGCTTTCGATTGCGTTCTCCATGAAACATTAATCAGGAAACTACACCATTACGGAATCCGGAATTCCTCTCTGGATCTTCTTACTTCTTATTTGAGTGATAGGATTCAGAGAGTTGATGTAAATGGAAAAAGATCACCCGGGTCTGTAGTGTCAATGGGTGTGCCCCAGGGCTCGATTCTTGGTCCATTTTTATTTCTCATTTATATAAATGACTTGCCATACCTCATAAAGGATAACCATGATATAGTGTTGTTTGCAGACGACACTTCGCTTTTGTTTAAGCTTAAACGTCAGCAGCCGGTTACTGATGACATAAATAACGCCCTTTTAAAAATAGTACACTGGTTTAATGTCAATAACCTGCTCCTTAATGAAAAGAAAACCAAATTTGTTAAATTTACGATGCCTCACGTAAGGCAGGTAGAAACTAGTGTGCTAATAAAAGGTAAAGAATTGAGTCCTGAAGACACTACAGTGTTCTTGGGTATAACTCTTGATGCTAAGCTTCAGTGGGGCCCACACATAGATAAGTTGTCGAAAAAACTTAGCTCTGCCGCATACGCTGTTAGACAAATTCGAAATCTAACTGACTTAGAGACAGCTCGTTTAGTTTACTTCAGTTATTTTCATAGTGTCATGTCGTACGGTATTCTATTATGGGGAAATGCCGCCGATATCCAAACGATTTTTGTTTTGCAGAAAAGGGCCATTCGTTCAATTTATAAATTAAGTCCCAGATACTCCCTCAGAGATAAATTTAAAAATATTAATATTTTGACTGTGCCATCTCAGTATATTTATGAAAATATTTTGTATGTTCATAAAAATAAAAACATGTTTAAAAAATACAGTGATATTCACAACGTTAATACTAGGAACAAACACAAGTTAGTGGTTCCTGCCACCAGGCTCAAAAAAATAGGACGCTCATTTAGATGCCAAAGTATACATTTTTATAATAAGCTTCCCAGTCCTATTCAGGAACTTAGCATTAATAAATTCAAAATATTTGTAAAGCGAAAACTTTGCCAAAAGGCTTTTTATACTGTAAAAGAGTATCTCGAGGATAAAACGGCTTGGGATTGACCTGCTCCAGTACCTACTCACTATAATTATTATCATTTGAATGTTTTTTGTTTTAACTGCCTTTTTTTTTTATTGACGATTGTTGTTGTTTTACAATTATGATATTGTATATATATATATATTATTATTATTTTTTTAACAATTATGACATGTTTATTTTTACTATTTGACTGATTTTTTTTTTTTTTTTTTTATATAATTACTTTTTTTTACAATTTGTAATATTTACACTTCTGTAAATTTTATTATTGTGAATGTGAGAACTATGTGGATTACTCTTTCCTTTTCTTTTATTTTCACATGATGTCTGGCAGTTTTGAGTATTTGATGTGGCCTACCCAAATGTCCTTTCTTTGGCATTGTTCGTCAAGTCGTTGAGCTCCTTAGTAGTCCTGAGTTGAGCTACACGCATATTGACAAATGCTTGCACTGACTGGACAGGTCCACTTAGAACTGTGTGGTTCTTTCTTCAAAAGACCATCTCAGGCTCAATCTACATGGTTCTCATATGATTTGACCATTACATGTTTTGCTGTATGGACTTTTAAAAGAGACTTTGACCCCTGAGTTTGTTTCGGTGTTTCTTCTCAGGGTAGTCAGCTAGGAAACACCGGCCTCATCTAGCATTAATTGACGAAAAAAAAAAAAATTGACGTGTAAAAGTGTTTTTATAAAACCTACTTGCAAAATAAAGATCATTTATCATTTATCATTTATCATTTATCATTTATCGACTTTGCCAATTTTCTAAATGCACCGCTAAAAAATAGCTCCATGTAGCTACAACTGATACTTTTAGATAGGTATAATCTACACTAATAAATAAAAAGGGTAAAGTTTGTTTTTTTGTTTTATTGTTTGTAGGAGGTAATCTCTGGAAGTACTGGTCCGATTGCGATAATTTTTTCACCGTTAGAAAGCTGCTTTATTCCTGAGTGACATAGGCTATTTTTGCTGCGGACAAAAGCTAGTATCTACATATAAGCCACATCATATCCTCTCTTGAACAAAATTTTACTTATTTTAATCTCATATTTATCATAATTCTTTTGCTTTTTCTGATTCCCACTTATCTATTTAAGAGATTCGTCATCATTATCATCATTTCAGCCGAAAGACATCCATTATTGGACATAGGCCCCCCCAAGTGTCGCCATAACAACCAGTCCTGTGAAGAGATTGAAAGGTAAATTGTAAACATAATTTAAATGTGCCAGTGTACCGCCATTAATTAGTTGGTTAGACAAAACCCGTGCGCTTCACCGCGACCGCTGTCACAAGCGTAACGTACCTACTCTTAACCGAGCACAAATTATTTCCAAAATAATGCCTGTAACGGGCCGTCTACCTTCGTGTTTATATCATACTACCTTTTACCTGCGACTTCACTCCTACAAGCCATGGGAGCGAAGGAATGCCTCAAGAATACTTTGTTTTTTCGGGATATTACTGTGATATCCAAGAAGATCACATGCAAGGTAAGTTTTTTGTGTGAGTGTGTGTGACCATAACACAGAACACATCGTCGACCCGGGCTTGAGCACTATCGGACGGTGAGTTACCACCTATTGCTTGTCGTCCGCAACCCTGCCTCTTCGTTGGCCGGTACTCGCCCTGCGCCTCCAGACGCCCAGAGCGTCTTCTGCGGCGGCTGGGGCGTGAGGATTGCTTCTCTATCAGATCCTAGGAGCTCCCGGGCACTACAGTCTTTACAATACGTATGAAACCTTTTTCTTTATTAGAACCCACTCCTCCCTTCAGTTGCCCTTTGCAGAACCACGGGTTTCCCTTTCGTTTTGTTGAAATCTCCTTGAGGCGCGCGTGGAACACTACGCGATGTCGACGACTGGGGCTCGATCTGGACGGTTACCGGACAGCCGGCCGGCGAGCTACCCATTGCTGGTCGTCCGCAAGGCCATACCTACACAGGCTGGATTCGGGGTCTATGTACCTTTCTACTGGTAAAATAATGTTTGTAATTGGAGCAATACTTCCAGATATTCGCTTACAAACAAGCAGTGTCTATTTACAATTTAGATTTGCTCTACTATTTGCTAAGGTAATTAGCGCAAAACAAATCGTTGTTCTATTTCGGTCTTGTAATTGTTTGAAGATGGTAGAGACAGAAATACGTTTTAAATTAGTTTAGTACTAAATACAGTTAGTAATTTGTGTTGTAATTTGGCCTTAACCTTTCAAATACCGTCAAATATAGACACAATAGTAAGACAATAGCAAGGAGGAGTGGTAGGCGGTCGCCGATTTCTGCAAAGCAATAATGCTCGCAAAGGAGGACCGCATCAGGCAACGGCGTCCTCGCCGCCGCCGCCGCCGCCGGGATTCTGATCTCGATTTCCGGCCACCGTAGACGCGGGCTTGCGGACAGTGAGCAATAGGTAGCTCGCTGTCCGGCCGTCCGGTAACTGTCCGGACCAAGCCCAAGTCGTCGACGGCGCGCACAGTTCCCGCGCGCCTCAAGGAGTTGTCAGTAACCCCAGGGACCCAGCTGGGTCGTAGCCTACTGGGGCCAGGGTTAGTTTCGAAAGACAGCTCAAGCCCCGGTATGAAGGCTAGAAGGAACGGGATGGGTCTTTTAGTCAGTAAGAGTCTGACACTATCTCCCGCTCCGCCCAAGAGCGGGGGTTGTCCATAGTCACCATAAAAAAAAATAAGACAATAGCAGCGCGAACGCTGGGGTTCGCTTGGGGTTTTATGAATTATTATACCATCACCTTCATCATCTTTTAAGTCGAAAGACGTCTTCTGCTAGATATAGGCCACCCCCAAGTCCCCCAAGCGTCGCCACAATGATCAGTCCTCCAGTGTGCATCTTGCATCCATCAAATTCTCGCGACTCAGCCAAGTCATCGTTCACCTCGTGCAAGGCCTACCAATGCTGCATCTTCCGGTACGAGGTCGCCACACCAAAACCTTTCGGTCTCTTTAATATACTCGTACTTATCAACTAAAAGCGATATCATTAAAAGAAAATCGCATGAAGTTAAAGCGATATTCTTTTTAAGTAACAATAACTTGGCTGCGATCCCACCTGATCTAATCTGAGGTAACCAGTGACGCAATCGTTGATGGTGAAGCGAACTATTTCATTATGAGCCTATTCAGACTCGTAAATTAAAAGCGGATGGGAAGACCAGGTTGTGCAAAAGTGTACCCCGGGGCCCTGAAGACAAAGGCACAGGAGTGTGTTTTAGTCAGTAAAAGTCTTACACGCCCTCCCACCTCGCCCAAGAGTGGGAGAAGTCATTGGATGATTTCCCCTCGCCCAAGAGTGGGAAAAGTCATTGGATGAGTTTTAAAAAAAAAAAAAACTTACTTGAGAATAGACAAGGCAGATTGATAGGATGTTGCAAGAATGTCTATATATCTGTCAGAAATTCAGGTCAGAACAAAACATAAAGCTAGAGGCTAAATTAAAACGTTGGAAACAATTCATTTTGCAAGCGAAATTGTGAAAAATTCCGGGAACCTTCCAATGTGTTGTGATGTCAGTCTGTTTGAATAGCCTCGCTTTGTGTTTGTCACTGCACGTGGAGGCTTCGCAAACAATAAATAGATTCGTGGAATTTAATCTTTTATTCACCTACGAATAATTTTGTATCGGAATATTCAGCACAGATTAACTTTATTTTAATCACAATAGGTGTTTGAAAGAAAGAAAGAAAAAAACTGTTTTATTTGGCATACACACTTGTAGATACACAAAATATAAAAAAGAGACAATTAACAATGTGTGTCTCACGGCGGCGCCAGTTGTCTGGCATTATTGCTGAACTGGACCTATTCAGTTCAGCAATAATGCCAGACAACTACATGGTAGTTGCCTGACGCTGGTTTTCAACTGAACTTTATTTCGAGTGTACGGTCAAACAGCTGAGCGGATCAAATTTGGCACACGGATAGATTATGTTCTGTAATACCACATAGACATAATACTTTTTTGCCGGAATTATGTTTCCTTGGAACAATTGTCCACTTTCTCGCGGGCGGAGCCGCTAGCAGTAGGTAGTTCACAGATTAAAAGGGAATCTTGAATTTAGTGAGATTTGGGGAAAGCCAATATTAATCAAGGGTGAAAACGTTGCTTCTAGACAAGCGTGGTCATCGTCGACCACATCGTCGCTAACCATTGCTTTAATTTTTATGGTGTTGGTAATATAAAGATGTCTTTTTATCTACCATCAAGTAAGAAAGAAGTCAAACACAAACCTATTACACTGGTGCTGTAAAGGTGAAAGTCTGTACACAATTGTATTTTGTTAGAAGTGGGAAGTCATTAAATGACTTCAAACTCGATCAAACCGTTTTGAAGGATGACGACAAACACTTTGTTTATAGAAATATTACTTTTTTAAATAAAAAAATAAGTAATGAAACTACTCCATTAGGATATCTACGTGTAGAATCATAAAAACCCAAATGAAACGGAGACATGCTTTCAAGCTCAAAGTGCTCCACGTCTGCAGTAATTTGTTTCCTTATCCTCACTAGAATAAATTAACGTGAACAACAACATTTGTCTACGTGAACAAGAGCTCACGCTGAGTGAATAGTGTCGCACTGTTATTCAAGGTTTACGTTACATTACCGTCTTTACATGAAAGGTTATTGTTTTAAACGTTTCCATTGAACAAGTACCTACTGAGTACTTTCACTTACATACATATAATAATACTTATCTTTATTTCGGATAGTACCTATCTATGTACATTCCGTACAAAGAAATAGAAATAAAGTGATCGATATTACAGGACATCTCAACACAAGCTCTGTACCCCTAGCCAAGTTGCTAATCTGCAATAGTTAACGCTTGTAGAAAGCTTCAAATGTACGGGAATGACGTCGTCTTAACGCTCAGTCACGTGGTCAGAACAAAAGAATTGGCGCCAAGGTCAACTCGAAGCGTTCGGCGCAAGCGAAACGGTTGTAACTTGGCTAGGGGGGCTGGTTAGATTGGGACTATACGGCGTTGTGTGAAAGTTGTGGAATATTATATTATATTATATCTATTTGTTGTAGTTAATCACAGTAATATTAAAAAGGCGACAGTTTGTGAGTTTGTATGTTTACAGAAGGGATTTGAATGAATTTTAGTACACAGGTAGACCATATCTTAGATAAGTACCTACATGGGATATTTTTTTATTGTTGATAGGTTTGCGCTTGACCGCTGTCTCACCTGATGGCAAGCGACGATGCGGTCGACGATTTAGCGCGCTTGCCTAGAAGTAACCTATTCACTCTTGACTTAAAGATTCCCGGATTATAGCCATCAGGAAACAGAGACTCCGGCAGGGAATTTCACTCCTTAGCTGTACGCACAATGAAAATTTTCCGAAAATGTTTTGTGCGTATGGTTGGGATGTCCACCATGTACCGCTGGCGTATCGCCGTACGCCGTTTTATCTCGCAGCATGTACCCTTGGATTAATTCTCTACTTTCACGTGGGCAAAGCCTTTGGCAGCAGCTAGTAATATATAGAAGCAAAGGTTTGTACACATATTAGTGTGTTTGTTACTCCTTCATACAGAAAAGGCTAAGCAAATTTGGATGAAGCTTGGTACAAGAGTAGACCATGCTCTGGAATAAGATAGAAGATAGATAGATATGAGTATACTCTTTATTGTACACACCAATAATAAAATTACAGTAGGAACTTAAAATTAATAGGGTGTCTCAATAGCCGATAATGAAATGTACTTTTTGATATAAGGTTACAAGTCGTTCTCTTCAGAAAAAGTACAGATGCAGAACTCGTATCTGCTTGAAAAATACCAAACCTAACGTAACGTTTAAACTCAAAAACAACACTTCACAACTCCACCTATTTACACGTAACAGAATCGTCAAAGTTTGTGAACGGCAGTATTATCCGAAATCCATATTATCGACAATACCGGAACGAACGTTTGAGTAGGGAAGTAGTCGCATTTGTATCGTGTGAGTAACCACCACAAGCCTTTGAGGTGTTTCCGCATTACGCTTGATGGAAATTAATTTCTGTCTAAACTGCTTCTAACCTGTAGGATATACTTATCGCAGGTTTTGCTGTTTCGATAGTATTAGTAGGATAGGTTTAGTGTGATAGTGAAATGCTATAAAAAGAGATATCAACCCGTGCCTATGCCTATCATAATCAACCTTATAATGCTGGGACTCAAGCCTCCTCTTTACAAGAGGGCAAGGGCCGTAATCCATCATGTCTTCGATTTTTTTTTGGTCTAGTAGGACGTACCGGTTTCCTCACGATGTTTTCCTTCACCGTTTTAAGGCAGTGGATCACCAATGCATCAAAAGCATTTCATAAAGAAATAAATTAGGCATAAGGTAAGGCCTGCCTAGATTTGAACCACAGAATAATTAAAAGAGGTTAGAAAGGAAATACTTTCCGATTTGTACTACAACGAGTGTCGCCGCTTGTCTCACACCCTTCAACTCCACTACAGGCAATAAACCAATACGAACGCGCATTACGCATTTATCAGACTACGCACGCTTAGACCACAAGATTCCTATTGGTAGTTGAACTATGAGCGTTGATTGATTGATTGATTTTCATCCGTTACTCACCCTAAAAGGTTCAGTTGAAAACCAGCGTCAGGCAACTGCTACGGTTGTCTGACAGTATGCTGAACTGAACCTATTTGGCACTACCGTGAGACACAATGTTGCTGTATGTTTTTTATTTTATTTATTTTTTATTTTGTTTTAAGTTTTATATTTTATTAATATTTCAATACTTGTTTTATTCATTGTGTGCCAAATAAACATGTTTTCTTTCTTTTTTTTTCTTTTCATTGCCCTACTTTGTAGCACGCCTGCCGCGCCTACAAGGCCATTCTAAACTATTTCATCTGTTATGTGGTTTGAATCCACGTTTTATATATTTATAAGTTGGGACCGTTAGAATAATAATAAAATAATTATGCAGTGGTGGCCCAATCACCACTGCATAATTATTTCAATATCTCAATATGTTTCATTCGAATTGCAAATCTCTGAAGTAAATAATCTGACTACGATATTCATACCTTTATCAATAGAAATCCGTACTACGCGTTCCAAATTTGAATAGGACCGATTCCTATGTTTTGACATCTCGTCGTACTGTCAAATCGAAGAAATTTTGGCAGATTTGAAGAACTTAGAGATGAGTAAAATTGAAGAACTGGATTTTGATTCAACTTTTTTCGTTCACAGTTCATAATTAATCAATTAATTTTTTCGTAAATTAATTAATGTTTAAAAATTTCTTTCCTCGATTTTACAGTATATCATGACGTCACAACATGGCGGGTGATCCTATTCTCATTTGGAACGCATTGTACAATATTATCGATGAGCCTTAAAAGGTACTTTTTACCAGAAAACACGCATGAAACACGCGGCCCCGGGAGTGAAACTGTTGGCAATAGCTAGTCTCTGAAATGGCTGGACCGATTTTGACGGGACTTTTTTTGGCAGATAGCTGATGTAATAAGGAGTACGCTACTTTTATTTTAGAAAAAATAAATTCAAAATCCTGTAGTCCACGCGAACGAAGTCGCGGGCACAGCTAGTAGATAACAAAGTAATTCGCTCAAAATCGCTAGTCTTTTGTAATGTGGTATCTGTTTCTGCCAGCATCTTTGACTTTACTAATCTTACTTGAAATGCATTATACACTTAATTATCGTTTATACCCTGGAACGTTTCTCACACATATCCTGTTAAATTTTCACTGTAAATAAATACCAATAGTAACCTTTTCGTACCTCTCTATAAAACCAATTTATTTAAAAAACGCTTTGTACAAAAGCCACTTTTATTTCCTTTCAGCGAAAATATTGCACGACGTTCTATCAATTTCAGTTTCACGTTACATTTTCAATTCCCTACGCGTCGATCGAAGCATTTTGTTCGGCCCCGAAATATTAACTCTATTCAACTCGGTACATATATTCATAGTCCATGCATTGTATGAAAAAAAATTTTTTTGAATTTATCATCATCATCATTTCTCCAAGTGCCACCACAATGAACGATCCTGTGCGTCCCGCAACCATCGGATTCCCGCAACCTTCACCAGGCCTTCCTTTCTTAAGAATTCCGCCGCTGCGAATTCTGGTACGCGGTTGCCATTCCAGAACCTTAAATTTATAATATACATAAATATTTTTTTTTTGTTAACTTGATTCTATCATCGATACCTATATAGGTATGTAATATGGTTCTATCGACATAAACTCAAGCGTTGACCTTAGCATTTTGTTATTTCAGCTTTTTTTTTTACGGTGGGAAAAATCATCCAATGACAACCCCCGCTCTTGGGCGGAGCGGGAGATAGTGTCAGACTCTTACTGACTAAAAGCCCACCTCGTTCCTTCTAGCCTTCATACCGGGGCTCGAGTTCCCTTTCGGATAACCCTGGCCCCAGTAGGCTTCGACCCGGCTGGGCCCCTTCTGTTGCTGACAACTCCTGTTATTTCAGTTTGTCGATACGGTTGGCGCAGTGGTTAAATGATTGGCTACTGTGATACGTGTTGCGGGTACAATTTCCGCACGGAGCAAATATTTGTATGGCCTACATCTAATAACTCGTATCTGCTTGAAAAATACCAAACCTAACGTAACGTTTAAACTCAAAAACAACACTTCACAACTCCACCTATTTACACGTAACAGAATCGTCAAAGTTTGTGAAACGGCAGTATTATCCGAAATCCATATATCGACAATCCCGGAACGAACGTTTGAGTAGAGAGGTAGTTGCATTTGTACCGTGTGAGTAAACACCACAAGCCTTTGAGGTGTTTCCGCATTACGCTTGATGGAAATTAATTTCTGTCTAAACTGCTTCTAACCTGTAGGATATACTTATCGCAGATTTTGCTGTTTGGATAGTATTAGTAGGATAGGTTTAGTGTGATAGTGAAATGCTATAAAAAGAGATATCAACCCGTGCCTATGCCTATCATAATCAACCTTATAATGCTGGGACTCAAGCCTCCTCTTTACAAGAGGGCAAGGGCCGTAATCCATCATGTCTTCGATTTTTTTTTGGTCTAGTAGGACGTACCGGTTTCCTCACGATGTTTTCCTTCACCGTTTTAAGGCAGTGGATCACCAATGCATCAAAAGCATTTCATAAAGAAATAAATTAGGCATAAGGTAAGGCCTGCCTAGATTTGAACCACAGAATAATTAAAAGAGGTTAGAAAGGAAATACTTTCCGATTTGTACTACAACGAGTGTCGCCGCTTGTCTCACACCCTTCAACTCCACTACAGGCAATAAACCAATACGAACGCGCATTACGCATTTATCAGACTACGCACGCTTAGACCACAAGATTCCTATTGGTAGTTGAACTATGAGCGTTGATTGATTGATTGATTTTCATCCGTTACTCACCCTAAAAGGTTCAGTTGAAAACCAGCGTCAGGCAACTGCTACGGTTGTCTGACAGTATGCTGAACTGAACCTATTTGGCACTACCGTGAGACACAATGTTGCTGTATGTTTTTTATTTTATTTATTTTTTATTTTGTTTTAAGTTTTATATTTTATTAATGTTTCAATACTTGTTTTGTTCATTGTGTGCCAAATAAACATGTTTTCTTTCTTTTTTTTTCTTTTCATTGCCCTACTTTGTAGCACGCCTGCCGCGCCTACAAGGCCATTCTAAACTATTTCATCTGTTATGTGGTTTGAATCCACGTTTTATATATTTATAAGTTATTTCAATATCTCAATATGTTTCATTCGAATTGCAAATCTCTGAAGTAAATAATCTGACTACGATATTCATACCTTTATCAATAGAAATCCGTACTACGCGTTCCGAATTTGAATAGGACCGATTCCTATGTTTTGACGTCTCGTCGTACTGTCATATCGAAGAAATTTTGGCAGATTTGAACAACTTAGAGATGAGTAAAATTGAAGAACTGGATTTTGATTCAACTTTTTTCGTTTACAGTTCATAATTAATAAATTATTTTTTTCGTAAATTAATTTATGTTTAAAAATTTCTTTCCTCGATTTTACAGTAAATCATGACGTCACAACATGGCGGGCGATCCTATTCTCATTTGGAACGCATTGTAAAATATTATCGATGAGCCTTAAAAGGTACTTTTTACCAGAAAACACGCAAAAAACACGTGGCCCCGGGAGTGAAACTGCTGGCAATAACTAGTCTCTGAAATGGCTGGACCGATTTTGACAGGACTATTTTTGGTAGGTAGCTGATGTAATAAGGAGTAACATGGCTACTTTTATTTTAGAAAAAATAAATTCAAAATCCTGTAGTCCACGCGAACGAAGTCGCGGGCACAGCTAGTAGATAACAAAGTAATTATTTTGTAATGTGGTATCTGTTTCTGCCAGCATCTTTGACTTTACTATTCTTACTTGAAACGCATTCTACACTCAATTATCGTTTATACCCTGGAGCGTTTCTCACACATAACCTGTTAAATTTTCACAGTAAATAAATACCAACAGTAACCTTTTCGTACCTCTCTATAAAACCAATTTATTTAAAAAACGCTCTGTACAAAAGCCACTTTTATTTCCTTTCAGCGAAAATATTGCACGACGTTCTATCAATTTCAGTTTCACGTTACATTTTCAATTCCCTACGCGTCGATCGAAGCATTTTGTTCGGCCCCGAAATATTAACTCTATTCAACTCGGTACATATATTCATAGTCCATGCATTGTATGAAAAAAAAAATTTATTGAATTTATCATCATCATCATCATTTCTCCAAGTGCCACCACAATGAACGATCCTGTGCGTCCCGCAACCATCGGATTCCCGCAACCTTCACCAGGCCTTCCTTTCTTAAGAATTCCGCCGCTGCGTCTTCTGGTACGCGGTTGCCATTCCAGAACTTTAAAATAATATACATAAATAATTTTTTGGTAACTTGATTCTATCATCGATACCTATATAATTATGTACTATGGATTCTATCGACATAAACTCAGGCGTTGACCTTAGCATTTTGTTATTTCAGCTTTTTTTTTATGGTGGGAAAAATCATCCAATTACAACCCCCGCTCTTGGGCGGAGCGGGAGATAGTGTCAGACTCTTACCGACTAAAAGCCCACCTCGTTCCTTCTAGCCTTCATACCGGGGCTCGAGTTCCCTTTCGGATAACCCTGGCCCCAGTAGGCTTCGACCCGGCTGGGCCCCTGCTGTTGGTGACAACTCCTGTTATTTCAGTTTGTCGATACGGTTGGCGCAGTGGTTAAATGATTGGCGACTGTGATACGTATTGCGGGTACAATTTCCGCACGGAGCAAATATTTGTATGGCCTACAGATAGATGTTTCGGGTCTGGGTGTCGTGTGTATGTGAGTTTACATGTTTGTGAATGCACTCAAAATACAGGAGTACTTCCTAGTGGTAATGTTTTATCTAAGGCAGTGAGTAAACGTGTGTCTTGTGTCAGATACAAGCTACCGATGAATATTTGATTTCTATAGAACCAGTATTAAATCATCCACTTTTTGCGCATACATAAAAACATTTTTGTGCTCAGTTTCTTCCACGTAACACATAGTGCCCCGCACACGGGCCACAAAAAAAAGCTAGAAGCGGCCACAAAAAAAAAGCTGAAGCTCGCCACAAAAAAAGGCCGTCTTAAAAAGAAGCTTGAAGCGGCTTTTTTTGTGGCCCGTGTGCGGGGGGGACACGTCATACTCATGACGATCAAAAAGTGTTCGGTGTCGCTAACTACATTAGCGCAGCGCATAAAAGAAAAGTATAAAATAATCTCAAATTCCAAATTCAAATATGTATAAAGTATTTAAAGTTTTTCCGTCTAGGCTAGCTTACGATATTTAAATTTTCGAAAGGTTTTCAGTACCGGACAGTATGGTAACAAAAATTAAAGATAAAACGTCAAGTTTTATTGAAATGGCACAATTTAGCTTTTCTCTAAGTTAGACAGTTATGTTAATGGTTTTAATAAATGTAATTATGTAAATACGAGTACATACATGACTCGAGCATTTACCTTAAGTAACACAAGTAGAACTTACATAAGTCCTACTGTTGTAAGATTTCTTTATAGCGTTATTGATTTTGTCTAGAGGGTACCTATATACATATTCAATAAACGTGATATTTTATTACCTATATCTGAAGACGAATCAGTACAAATGTTATTACTTGTGAGAGAAAATAAATAAATGTTTATTTGTTATTCTCGGTTGACCTTTAAATTCGAATCACAATCTTTCCAGCACGCTTAGCCAAGTTGTTATTCCGCTGTCGAAAAGTGATGAAACGTATGGGAATGACGTCATCTCAACGTAAAGTCGCGTGGTCAGAACAAACGAATAGACAATTCGTAGCCAACTTCACATCGTTCAAAATCGTTTCTTCAATGTTTAACGCTACATCCTTTGTTAGACAAACGCTACATTGTAGAACGAGCGGCCGACTCAGGCGCGTCAACATGGCTACCAACTTATCGTTTTCTACAATTGCTGTAACCGAGGCGTTACCGATTAGAGAACGGAATTCGACACAAACTGGTTGTAACTTGGCTAGGGGGGCAGGCCTACCATCGACAAATATTGTAGTGATAGACAAGCACGTTCATGGAAATTATTTGTCAAAATACTGAAAAGTTAAAACAAAACTTCGCTGCAGCGCTACATTAGCATTATGTCGTCTAACAGAACTATTAAAACATACAGTGCTAAGATAGCTTTTAGATGGTACTTTTTCGCGACCAAAATGTCTTAAGCGCCATGAATTTAATGGCACTTACCTACGCATTTCGTTTAACATAGTGTAATGTTCAAGGTACATGGACTACATTACACCTGTGTCAATGAAGTGAGTATGCGGCACGCGTAATCTAGTGCATATTACTTACAATTGCCGAAACGGATTTTGAACGCTCGGTGTCAGAGTGGGGATCGCTTTGCGCATTCCCATTGGCGAGCCAATCGTCTTCGTTGTTAGATACATGCAGCAACGCAGGGAACGAATCAGGAGTGACGTCTATGACGCGATGGCACGGCGAGGCAATCACTGACACTCACACTAAAGAGACCTAATATTTGATTTCTGCGCAACTTGAAGCCAGCGCTCAAGATCCGTGACGGCAATTGTACATGTGTATATATCGACGAGGCCTACAATCAAAGTCACCAACTTATCAAAATGTAATGTAATGTGAAACTAGAGGTGATTTTTTTAAAGATAGAGATTGCGATGAAAAAGCGAATGCTTAAAAAAAACGGCAAGTAGTAGGTACTTCCCGTTTTTTTTTTTAATATTCGCTTTTAATCAAGAAGTGGTGAAATACGAAGAGAACAGTTTTAATATAAAACGTACATAATTACCAATTCAAACATGATTAGATTAAAATCTACATCCTGTAAAAAGTCGTTATTCCTCAGTGACGAGGGTTTAATTAAACATTGAGATACCGATGCCGCTGTTATTTAAAAAAGAGCCATTTAAAAAAGTTACAGCAAAATTATAATTTTGAGTTCACCGAAACTTTTACCCCAATTAAAATTATGACGTTTTTCAACAGGAAAATAACGAAGTGGAATAGCCGAGTGGTCTGAAGAGAAGGTATTTTTTTAACGAGTTCAATCCCAAACATCTATGAGAGATCCTGAGGGACTTACCCTCTGCATAATGTATTAAAATTTCGTAACCCAATAGGACATATAAAGGTAAGTGATCTATAAATACTCGCGGCCAAAAAGGATGGCTTTATGCAACAATGCAGTAGAGACTTTTATTTTATTATTTTCGATGTCTTGCTTATAGAAACCTATTCACTCTTGACTTATAAACTTCCTGATTGTAACTGTCAGGAAACACATACTCCAGCAGGGAATACGACATACTTCCATATAGGTTAGGAGGCCTACTGGCTAACCTAAATTCCAGGGTTTCTATCTTGCAATATGATTATCCTTCTAAAATGGTTACCATATTGCAAGGTAACACTGGCACTTAAGGATAACAATGACTGACAACCTGACAACAGACTAGGTTGGAAACCACTTTCGTACACAATTCAAACGAAAAATACATTTTCGCGATATATTTTTGTAGCTTACGCCTCAGAGGCCTGGAGACCGTGAGAGGATCATCCTACTCGGAGAAGATAGCTTCAGAGATGCAACTGTGTTGATGCCTAACACGCCGAAACTACACCTGCAACGTATAAGGTCGGCTGCTTTGGAACCACGGCTGCTCAGAGTGGACTTTGTTCGCCCATTGAGTGATTGCCGAGAAGATGGTGGTACAAGGATCACGTACAGTCGTGCACGGCAATACGTGATACTCATATGTGGTCTCACCCCTTTATGGTATCAACAGGGATGTACCCTAACAGGTGATGCACAAAAGGCGTTCCGGAGTTGTCTTTTAAAAGGGAACGGGGCCCCTTTCACGTGCTGATGGTGATCACCGAAGTGGTTTGAGTGAGGTAAAAATTCCACATTCCGCTGACAACTGCAAAGCACGGGTGCCTTTTCAAATAGAGACGATAAAGTCTTGAGTGACTCTTGAATCGAAGCTGCTGATTTCTCTTCTTCTGCGTTGGTTAAAAATGATAGTATTGAACTTTGAGCTTACGGGAACCATGACCTCATAAAATCATTACCACAATTTTGTTTGAACGAAATTATAAATAAGCAGTTTCTTTGTGCTGTTATTTATGACGTTTTCTATTACTGTGTATATATGTATCAAATATTAAATAATTAAATAAAATCCTAACACTTTCATCTTATTTCCCTGCAATGACGTGTTTGTATTTTCCTGTTACCGAAAATCAATTCACTTTCGGTTTCAAATCTTGATAGAAACTGCTTTGATGTTGGTCGAGCCACAAAGCTTATTCAGAGAGTATTGGAAGCTTGTAAGCAATGGTGCCGTGTGACTACCTACCACACATAATGGAGGTTTCAGCCAGTCATAATTGTGTATAGCTTTTGATGCAGAAGACGGTTTGGCTTAGGTATAGATTAGGACGTTGCATGGACATCAATTTATGTTGATAATAGATTTCCATGCAACGTTCGAAAGGTTCTGAGGTGGTGACTAAGTACCGGAAGACGCAGCGTTGGTAAGCCTTCCGCAAAGTGGACCGATGACTTGATAAGGGTCGCAAGAATTTGACGGATGTAAGTCGCACAGGACAGGTCGTCATGGTGACACTTGCCAACCTATGTTCAACATTGGACGACTATCGACTAAAATGATGATGATGATAAATGCCATCATCCTGACGATTTCTTTTTTCTCTAATGATCTAAAGTATCACTGGAAAACAAACTCCTTTTATACATTTGTATAAAAGAAGTATATTGAAACCCATATAGTCATACGGACTTGAGCTGTGGGGAACTGCCACCGACTTAAAAATCAAAGACACTGCGTATGATAACGAATGCACGATGATATTCTGTATTATATTATATAGCAAATTCTAAACTAATTATGCTCCATTGGTTTAATTGCTGGAAAGCGTTAAATGTGAGGATAAACAAATAAATTACCAGTAATCACACCGCGACCTGAAGATGCCAATGACGAAATAGGAGGTAACAGAGAAGTAAAAGTATTGAAAAGCACCCAAACACTTGTTTATAATCTGATGCATAAGAACACCAACAAATACCATCGAATAAAAAGAAAAGTACCGACCCCAAGACGTCATAATTATGACAACCGTAGAGACCCAGCAAGGTCGAAACCTACTGTGGCCAAGGATCTGCCTCTGAAAGGGAAATTTGGTCCCGGAACGAAAGGGAACGACGGAACAGTAGTGGGATTTTAATCAGTAAAAGTCTGATACTATCTCCCGCTCTGCCCAAGGGCGCGGAGATGTCATTGGATGATTTTCCTACTTACAAAAAAAAGGATCTCATATGACCTTTTGGCATAAGCAGATGGATTAGCCACTGGGCTAAGTTAATTCAAGTCAAAGTGTGTCGTAACCAGCCCCCCTAGCCAAGTTACAACCGTTTCGCTTGCGTCGAACGCCTCGAGTTGGCCGCGTCGCCGAATCTTTTGTTCTGAACACGTGACTAAGCGTTGAGATGACGTCATTCCGTACATTTGAAGCTTTCTACTAGCGTTAACTATTGCAGATTAGTAACTTGGCTACGGGTACTATACCTAAAAACCCGAAGAAGGTAGATTGCAAGAACAAACCATACTTGCCGAGTCACCTATTAATGTTTAATATTTGCCTCTCATCCAAGTTATTTGGGTCCGAAGTTAGAATTTCTTGTGGGCGACTGGAATCTAACCACCATAACCCAATTACTTTGGAATACTGACATCAATTTGGGCTAGTCATTGGATTTTAGGGTACTATGACGAGTATATTAAATACGTTTACTACTTGTTAATTACGGTTATGCAAGAGGTTGAGTATAGGGAGAAGAATGGAATAAAACTGACTGTTAGCGTTACGGTATACATGCGAAAAAAAAAAGAAAACAAACCTTAGAACACAATTAAAAAAAATATATATATATTTATAGGCTTGCGTTTGACTATCATCTCACCTGATGTTAAGTGATAATGTGGTCGGCGATGAAGCACGCTTGCCTAGAAGTAACCTAATCACTCATGACTTAAAATGATTAAGAAATTGTCTAAGATTATCTGTATTTCCTGATAGCTCCAACCTAGGGGTCTTTAAGTCAAGAGTGAATAGGTTACTTCAAGGCAAGCGTGTTTCAGCGTCGACTACACCATCGCTTATCATGAAGTAAGATAGTGATCAAACGCGAGCCTAAGAATAATAATAGTATATCACCATCATCATCATTTCAGCCGATAGACGTCCACTATTAGACATAGGCCTCCCCCAAGTGTCGCCACATTGAACGGTGCTATGCGTCTCGCTCCCATCGGATTCCCGGGTCACCGGTCGGTGGAATAAAAGTATAAATAATATAGTATTTACAAGAGAACGTAACAAGACTACCTAATTAGCTGAAACTAAAATATAGAACCTGATTGGATGATATTGTCTAGATGATTAATTGGGGAGAAACAATGAAGATTAATAATATTAATGACCTGTGTAATCTTCGTAACGTAATTTACAAATGTACGTACGTTATTGCGAATGGGAAATAAAACGTTGTCAAAACCCTATCTTTAACTATTAATTTCCTCAAAACTATACTTAAATAAAAATACCTCTTCAAATATCAGACAGGTGTAAAGTAAATAACATACCTGCAATATTATGTTTTTCTGTTAAAGACTTTACAATTTTTAAGGTGGAATGATGACCTGATAAGGGTCGCAGGAATCCGATAGACGCAAGATGCTCATCGTAGCGACACTTGGGGAAGTCCAACAGCGGACGTCTTGCGGCTAAAATGATGATGATTAAACATAAAATTCCACAACACCTTAAATCTTTCACGTATCAAAGGCGAAATAAATTTAAATAAATAATATATTTAATTATAATTATAGCAGGTAACTTATCACAACATGACAATAATTTTTTTAAGCTATTGCATAGCTTCTATCGTGGGCCTTGAGCGTGGAGACCGAATCCAGAAATTCCGTAACGAAAATAACCTAACACCCCCCAGTCATTTGTTTTTTGAGCGTGGTGACCGATAAGAAAACAAATGAGTGAACAATCAATCAAAAGTCAATTCAATGTGTGAAAGTGTAACTTCAATTAATATCAAAGAAAAAAAAACAAAAGAAAAAAAATACTGCATAAATAAAATAAATAAATAATTATAATTGCATAAGTTGATAAAAATGCTATGCAATAGCTTTACCGCGGCAGTCCCCGAGTGCCACCACGTCCTTTTTTTTTTTGTTAGTTTAAATAATTATTTTATTGTCATGTTGTGATAAGTTACCTACTGAAATTATCAGATTATAGCAAATCTGCAAATAACATTTTTCTCTTTGCATCCGTCAAAACAGAGTGTGTAGGTATGACAATAACAGTGAATGGAATAACATCATTAGTGAGTAAACTAAACAGTCGTTTGCCATAACTGACAGTCTGATACTGTAACACAAATATGGTTTAGCTATTGCGTATCATACCAGAAATAGATTCTTTGTTACAGGTAAGTATGATCAAATATACTCGTACGTAGGCGACAATATGGACTTGTCACATAATTATAAAAAAAAAACTGATCAAATGGTGGTCCGACTAGCGCACTGAGGGTTCCGGTACAGACTTACCTATGTTCAATTCCGGAGTCTCGGAATTAACCGAAACGCAAAAAAAAAATGTGACTTAACAACACAGTTTTCAGATTTATTCCAATATGTTCTAAAAGACCTTGTTTTGTTGCTGGCACGGTCGTACTGTGACTAAAAGTCCCTAAATTTATAAGATTTAAAAAAAAACCTTGCTTTATGCCAAATTGCAGGATTCTGTGTCAACAGGAACTCTATGAATTTTGTTTTCTTCGAGAGTGTCGAAATGTACGTTTTTTGTTACATAAATCAAGGTATCTTTTTTTTCTCGTTAACTTACAAGTTTGATTTTTTTTTACATCATAATGAGTCCACAGACCTGAGTGTATGTTTTTAATTTCAACTCGATTCCTCCACGCGTTCTCGAGATAAAGAGTCTTGACAGACAGACAGACGGACGGACAACAAAGTGATCCTATAAAGGCTCCGTTTTTTCCTTTCGAGGTACGGAAAACCCCCAAACCCTAAAAAACGAAAGTTTGAGTGTATATTTTTATATTATGTTACTTCTTCACGCTCGGAAGACTGAACAAATTTGGATGAAACTACGCACAGGTACACACGGATACATTTTACCTCGAGTGTGTGTTTTCTTGGGACAGTTTTCTACTTCCATTTGGGCGAAGCCATGAGAAACAAGCTTATACGCTCATCTATATCCATAGGAAACGACCAATTTGGAACCGTGCACTAGCTTCTGACGTTTTATAAGTGCCTATGTAGACATATGTGAAATTACATATTTTGCCTTTTTTTTATACATACAAATAAAGTTTCACCTTCATAATATTAGAAACAAAATATGGTTCAAAAACAATTTATTTTTATTTGGAAAGTTCAGGAACAACACGCCAAAAATGGAAGCTGAACTGTATTTTATCCATTCACTCAAACATCCAATCAACCTTCAAAATTATTCATTCATTAAAACCTGTTAATTAACCAAATGAAACCAAAAAAAAGTATTGAAACGAGAGTAAATGTTTTTTCATGGAAAACATTTACCCCGACCTTTTTAATATTCAACGCACGCTTTCAATATAAAACCGAAAAATTATCGCCAGGCAAAAAGAAATGCAGTATGAAATACTTGGCAACACAAACGTTTAGCCGAACGATATCATCCCACCAAAAACATAAATGTAAAAGGATGCCAAGATTTCTATTACGGCATCGCCTATAAAAGAAGTGAGAACTAACCCTATAACAAATTCTTTGGAAGTTTCTAAAAATTGTCTCTTGGGCACAATGTTTCTCAGTTACTTTAATAAAAAAATTGGTTGCTCAAAATGTAACGATTTTTTCTTATATTATATCTTTATACGTATACATCCAATAACCTACCTATTAGATATACAAATTTTAAATCACATCGAAGTTGTTGAAACATTTAGAAGCCTCTCAGCCTCTCTCTATCAGTTATTGATTGAGTGTTAAAAATAGTGATTATAAATTATTGAATGTCATGATGGTTTTTATTGAAAGTGCTAAACTACTATTGAATGCATTATAGAAGTACTTTATCATTCAAAAAAATATAAGTGAACGACGAAAATACTGTTAATAAGTACAGTTTGGTTTGTACCATGTTTCTCATGTAAGTGACTGTAGTCTTATATGAGAATAAATGTTGTTGTGACTTGGTAAGCAAAAAGAGTCTTATTACATATTAAAGTGTGTCAAATAGATTTAAATTTATGGTGGGGTCGAAAGTTGTCCGAAATATTATGTTCGTGTAATAATTATAATCCCACGAACGAACACTTTTGCTCCGCAAACTTGGCCGACACACTGCCGTATGCGATTCGCGAAAACAATT
Organism: Mythimna ferrago; assembly: GCA_910589285.2. NCBI lineage: Eukaryota > Metazoa > Arthropoda > Insecta > Lepidoptera > Noctuidae > Mythimna > Mythimna ferrago. The sequence continues at coordinate 18,231,553 of OU342685.1, forward strand.
GCTGGCGCGATGTCGAGTCGGAATGTTGGCTGCGCGGCCAAGTCCGTTGTCATCGAGGCATGAGCAAGCAATAAAGCTGTTTAGCAGCCATTCGAGTGATCCAATCAATGCGAGGGATTCGCAGTCTATCCAAACAATTGGCTCTGATTGACGACGCTGTGGCCTGGCTTATTGTTAAGCCACGCTTACAGGTCAGGCCTGTAACTCAACGGCTTTAATTAATGATTCTACCTGTAATTGTGTGTATTAGGTAGTTGTGTTTAATTGATCGGAATAATTACCTAACGATTGTTTGAAGTCGTTTGGGGATAAGTGAGTTATTAGGGAAGCTACTACTTTGTTTGCTTTTAGTTTTAGTCGCAAATAATGTTTAACGATAGTTTTCTTTTAACATTCTCGTTAGATTTTGGTCATTATAGACAAAAAATAAACTTTATCTAGAGTGAACGTAGGTACTTAGTAATCTGAAATATCTTGGGGGGTGAAGTCAGATTGAAATATGGAATGTGAAATGAAAACGTCAACGCTACACTGATGATATGGCGGGTATATCAAGTAAACTATAATGAGTCATGATTCTTCCCTGCACTTATTTAACTGTTATTGTGTTGTACAGTTAAATGAACCTATTACTATGACCTTTCAAATGGCATAAGGCATAACTTGATTCACATTGGGTACGACGTCCATACAAAAGTTTCGATAGTTCTTTATATTTCTCACAGCTTTTGAAAGTAAAACTGTTTTGAGCAAAAACTCTTTCATTTTCGCAAAAAAAAATATTTGAGCACGACCCTCGGGGATCCCGGAGCAAAGTTATTAGGTCAATGTAAATAAAGGGTGATTCTTCGCAATAGGGTTTCTAGGGTTGTCCCAACATATTCATCGGTTTGTGCAAACAATCCGCGACCTTCGTGACGTTATGTCCCATCTAATACAGTTACAGCAAAAATCTCAAAGATAATATATTTATTATAACCTTTAAGGCCTTTTAGAAACTTGATTTATGAGATAATTTTGTTTTTAAAAGCTAGAGTAATGACCTCTTGTCAGAAACAGATTTTCTAAATGTCACGCTGATTTATACTCGTAGGTATATCGAAAAGGAAAAGATTTCTCAGAAGTTATTTCTTGAACACGATGTATGTTTGAAAATGGTTTGAAAGCAATTTAGGGTTTTTGTGATAAATAAAATATTTATTTATTTCTTCATCTTACATATCAACACAGGTGTTTTTTTTTTCCTCATTGCGTTTACCTTAACTTAAACAAACATCTATAACTTCTTCTTCCTGCCCTTATCCCATATTGCTTGGGGTCGGCGCAACACGTTATCTTCTTCCATTCTGTCCTGTCACCCGTCAAACTATCACTAACTCCCTTTTCTTTTATATCACTCCTCGCACAATCCATCCATCTTTTCTTCGGCCTTCCTCTCCCTCTCCATCCATCCAAACAAACATCTATAACTAATTACAAATAATAGACGAATGGTTGAGGTGATTTGATCCCCAGTAGAACAAAATCATTTCTACAATATTATAGGTTTCTAGTTTTTCTTTATTACAAGCTTTTATTTAGTTTCACCTGTCCCGATGTTTGTCTGTCATCAAATCTTGCAAGTTAGATTTGATCCACTTCCCGCTTACCGGCTGATATTATGCATGCATGTGTAAATCAAATGACAATGCAAAATTTGTTATGACTTGGAGCTGATCTGATGATGGAACCGAAAGGTAGCTGTAGGAACTTGGTAGTTAAACGACATAACCCCATCGAGTTTGGGCTCGTATGATTCGTCTTGACTAGTATTCAATAAATAAGTATACCGAGCTATAAAAGCTTGCTATGAAAAAATTGTTTTCATTAAAAACTTGTTTATATAAAAAACTTTTTATAAAAAAAATATAACCGACTTCACTAAAAAAACACTAAAACGATCAAAATAATTTTAATTTCGGAAGTCGGTGTTTTTGTTTGTTCCTTATTTAACACCGACTTCCGAAATTAAAATTATTTTGATCGTTTTAGTGTTTTTTTAGTGAAGTCGGTTATATTTTTTTTATAAAAAGTTTTTTATTTCATACTTTTTAGTTGCAACACACTTACAGCCCGAGTACTTTTTTCTCATGTCAATTCCGATTAACTCAAACCCTGCAAGAATACATCATTTTCATATGAAGTTCCCGTGTCTACCTTCCACCTTCCGGCTCCATCATCAGATCACTTCGATAGTACCTTATAGCCAAAGTGCATCTCATGACATTTCTAATAAGCCCAAACACGGGTAGGATACATTGATTAATTACGGAGTTCCGGTGCCTATCTTCCAGCTCCATCACTATCATCAGGTTACTTCGATGATACCATTTTCAACATAACTATTCAGAACTATTCATTTATTTGTATTGTCATGGTCGCTTAACTATGTTCATTGTGATATTTGTTTGAATATGAAGTTCCGTTGGCAATTTCTGGTCTTCTTAACCAGTTCCAACTCATCAAATGTCACTTTTTGACTGTAAATGCTTAATTCCTTGATGAAAATATCAAAATGACTATATAGTTGCCTATAATATTTGAGGAGTTCCCTCGATTTAGCCAAGATTCCATCATCAGATCCCGACTTGGTGACTATGGGACCATTTGGGAAGTATACCCTTTCCAACAAAAAAAGAATTTTTCAAATCGGTTGGCAAGCGACGAAGTTATGCCCGAACATACATAAAAAAAAAAAAAAAAATACAAACATCCGAATTGAGAACCTCCTCCTTTTTTAGAAGTCGGTTAATTAGAAGTCGGTTAAAAATAAAACATTAAACATGGAAGTCCATCGTGATTAATTTTCAATTTATATACTCGCTCTGCCCGCGTAAAAAATCAAAAATTCTCCTAAAGGAACATATTCCTGGGATAAAAAGTATCCTAAGTCCTATTCATGTCATGGTCTACTTGTGCCCTGGAAACTAAGATTGATTCAAATTCGTTCAGCCTGCGTAACTATGCAGTTAGAGCTTGTAAGCATAAAAAACAAAGACACATTTTTCAAAAATGATAATATAAACTAGTTATTGACTGCGATCCCACCTGACGATAAGCAGTGATGCAATCGTTGATTGTGAGGCGCACTAACTTATTAAGGGCCTATTCATAGATTGAATAGGCTTTGTAGACACCTAAATTATAATATGTCACAATGAGTATATAGATAGCATACTATTAACAGTGTTAGGATGGTACTTTTGAGTATTTTGTGAAATATACATATATCCGAGGATTGTGGCTTTGTGACTCGTTAGTGCTTACTCTCAATTTAGTTTTCATGGAACTGTTAACGCAATTTCTATAACTTTTGTACGCTATTAAATAGTTTACGAACTCCGTTTAAATCGTAAGTACTTGTGTATTGTCGGTGTATGTTTTTCTTATTTTGATTATGATTACATACTATATTTTCGGAATAATTATATTGGGACCAGCATCATAAGCCTAACCTAACAGCTATATTAGGTCCCAGCTTCTTATCTTTTAAATAAAGTATTTGTGCGGTTCCGGCGAAAGATTTCTAACCATTTCAAATTCGGCTAGTGCATTTTTTGTGGGAAATCCAACGACTTCTCCCACTCTAGGGCAGGGCGAGAGGGCGTGTCAGACTTTTACTAACTAAAACTCACTCCTATTCCTAGTTCCTGCTTTGCCTTGCGTTTTACTACCCCGGGTTTTTTCTTCCAGGCCCCAGTAAGCTTCGACCCTATTGGACCCCTAGTTTTGTTAACCTCAGGCATAGCAACAGATTTTAGACGTTAGGGGTTTTTTTTAATTTTGCAATTATTTTCCAGACTACGACTAAGCCAAAAGGAAAGTTATTATTTTTGTAATACGAACGGTTATTAATTTATGATTCTCTTGTTTTGTCCCCAGCGGCCCCGGCAGCAGAGCCTGGGCGGGGTGCTCAGACGGGAAGGCAACTGGAAGTGCTTCATGCTAACACTGATGATCGCCGGCTGCCTCGGCTCCGTAGCCTGGTGCAACACCGCAGAGATTGATAGAGACCTCATCGATTTTAGCAAGTGAGTATTAAGACTTTTATCTGTAATTAAAACTTCTATTTTATTTCATTAATAGCTCGGTTACGATCTTGCCGCTGGGAGCAGTAGCTAAGCACGGGGCTGTGAGCGGTAAAACTGGACCTATTTGGCGCAGCAGTGAGACACACATTTTTAGTTGTCTCTTTTTTTATATACCTAATCATTAGTGTCTACTGATTGTTACTACATTGTGTGTATCAACGAGTGTGTATGTCAAATAAAATAGTTATTCTTTCTTCTTTCTTTCTTTCTAGCAGCACATTTGAGTCACCAGAGAATAACAAGTCGGTGGATATAGTCTAACCTCCCTTTCATACCAGTTTTTATGAATCAATAAAATAAAATAATGAAACATTTATTTGCTTAGCACATTACGTCCCAAATTGCTTTGGACCCAGGCTATCAATAAATTACGACAGTTACAAATATAAATGCAACCGTTAAATTGACGTTTTAAATTTCGAACGCATTTCAGTTGTCACTTCAAACAAACGGGATTGTTGCCATTGGAAATAATAATTTATTCAGAGTATCAAAGTACTTTATTATTTTATTTATCGTCTACATTATAATTGTGATGGTCGGAAGTTGGTCAATGATTATTATAAAATTTTAAAATCTACTTTCTGTAAATAAATTTACTGGAGTCAACCCTAAAATCAGAAATAAAAACAGCGGCGCAGTACATTTTACGACCTAACATTTTATTTCATATAGATTACAAACTGCAATAAACAATAAAATAATATCGGCGCCAAATTCAATAGAACGTAAACATATGACTCCAGCCATATTTTTTATTCTTTATTTTCTTTTAAAGGAATCTTGAATCGTCTCAACTTAGTCGTAATAACACTTGAAAAAATCCTTAGCTAATGTTTATAAATAAGAAGTTACCATTAGTAACTGGTAATGTGATTGAGGTAGGCTGAATCAAAAATGTAGGAGTTATCGCTTTTTTTATTGGAATATATCAACAAAGAATTTCTCTCACTCTAGGTGGAACGGGTCTTATCGAATCTTATCAAAATTAAATCCAATATTAATTCAGTTTATAAAATAATAATTTATATAATATATTGTCAAATTGTATAAGCTGTGAACGCCTTTAATTGACATATTTACACAGAATTTAATGTTTATAAAATTACCTACCTGTATAATGAACTTGTTAATATGTCGTTGGTGTTCCTTATTATTATAAATAAATAAATAAACGAGAGGACGAGCCAGAAATTTACTGACTAAAACCCCCCTCTGTATTTAATAGCTACAGTAACTCTTTGGAACATTCCCGCAACACTAGATTATCCCTAAGTTATTTTTAAGCCTTAAATTGTATCTACTTTAAATGAATTCTACAGCAGAACTAACCACTAAATCAGTTTCGTGTCCGTCAGGCACCCCATCAAGCGGACCGTTCGCGAGTCACCCTGCGACGTGGGTTACGCCTACATCCCCATCGCGTTCGTGCTGCTGCTGTACCTGGTGTACCTGGTGGAATGCTACCACAGCACAGCCAGGATCCAGCTGGCGAGGAGGGTGGATGTGGCAGCAGTCAGCGCCAGGGTCCATGCCATGAGGAACGCTACGCCTCGAGTATGGTAGGTGTCTTTTTTAATTATGACAGTATATAGTGCTAGCGAATTTATGGAGTGGATGATCGAAATTTCGTTCGTATTACTTCTGTACCTAGCGTACCTCGTAAAATACTACCACACCCCAGCCAGGATCCAGCTGATAAGGGGGATGGACGTCACCGCAGACAGCGCCAGGATCTAATCTGTGAGGAACGCTACACCTCGAGTTTGGTAGGAATTTTATTTTACTTTTTTTTTTTTCTAAGGTTTATTTTATCCCTCTGCTGTGCAGAGAAAAGTCTTTTTAGACATTCTTCTCCTTACACAAAAATTAAATAAATAAAAAAAAGAAACGAAAATAAATATGTAACATTGTTTGTATGAGCATAACGTATTTATCAGATTACAAAGTCAGTCGTCCCTGTTTTAATAATATCACGTATTGTCCAGTTATGAATACACTGGAAATACAAAACTACATTAATTGTACATCATAACATCCAATATGAATCGATTTGCGATTTGTTAAACCAGCCACTTCATTCGTATAATAGGGTAGTTTCCAGGGTCCAAATAATTACGTTTTATTTAGTCCATATTTTAGATTATAAAAAAATATTTGGGTACGTATTTTTTCTTTTTTCGATTAAACAAAAAAAAACAAAGAAAAAATGCAGCACAGCGTGACGTTACACGTAACTGTCATTTCTGGTATAATTTACAAACAAAAAAAATACGTGTCCCTTATTTTTGAATAATCTAAAAGACGGACTAATTACATTTTTTACGGCAACTAGCCTATTTCTGGCAAAAAATCATCGATTTGTTTATTTCTAAAATTTACGTGAAATTTTACAAAATGTGAATCTTTAGCAGCAAAGTTTTCTCTATTCCCCAAATTGCTAATAAATTACTAGGTAAATAAAACACGTACTGCACATAAAATAGAAGGTTTTACTTTGGTAAATTAATTTCACTTCTCTGATTAAATTTTTGAATTACTTACGTACAGTGTTTATGGTAATAAGCTATTAGTTACGAGTATTATATACTAGCTAGCATATATATTACCAAGTTAAATAGGTACATCATTTTATTTTTTTATAAAAACGTTGCCCCGTACTAGAATTATTATACTTTTGTGACGCTTATACCAAAAATTTTAACATTCAATCTTTTCTTTTTATAATATTAGTTCAAATCCTCATATTTCGAGTAACGGTAAAACGTAATCATAAATACAAGCGATAAAATTGTATAACATTCGAATTAACATCTGCTCATATCAGGGGAACCATCAAAATTCCTTTATAGATTTCAGGCCCGCTTTACTCCTTATTTCATATATAGGGTGACTGGCAATTAGTGTACAATACTTAACATGTGATTGTGCTCGTGATAACCAACAATTTTTATTATGGAAGCAAAGCCGAAATCGCGAAAAAAATATCAGCTGTTCAGTACATTTATGTTTGCCTAATGTACAGTTTATTATATTACCAGTCACCCTTTATAGAGCAAAAAAAAAACATCAAACATGATACACCGTGCCGTTAGACCCAATGCATTTTCGTTTCCCTTCGTTCACGATTCGAAATCTTATTAAGCAGTGTCATGTAACATACCATAGATACTTTTAGAAAAGCTGGCAATTTTCTGACGCATATTCTGCCAAATACCAATATTGCCGAGCGCTATATTTTTCCGAATTTATTGCCAAGTTGCGCAGTTCTGATTTCAATTTCATAGTGCCATTTCGAATTGGTATTGGCAATGGAATTGCAGTGATTTTATTGTTATGATCTGATGATTACCTTCGAAGATATGGAACGGAACTCCTCATAGGATTAAAGTAGGACTGTCGCAACAAGTAAGGTACCACCACTAAAAAGTATAAAATAACAAACTTTTTACAAAAAAATATACAACCGACTTCAAAAACACGAGACATAAATATTATAGAAACACCGATTTGCAAAGTTAAAGTTATTTTGCACTTTTTAGTGCTTTTTACAAGCTTTTATTTAGTTTGACCTGTCCCGATGTTTGTCTGTCATCAAATCTTTCAAATTAAATTTGACCTACTTCCCGGTTACCGATTGAGCTGAAATTTTGCATGCATGTGTAAATCAGATGAAAATGCAAAATTATTATGACATGAAGCTGATCTGATGATGGAACCAGAAGTTGGCTATAGGAGCGTGGTAGTTAAACGACACAACCCCATCGAGTTTGGGCTCATATGATTCGTCTTGACGAGTATTAATTATATGGGTAGGTATATCGAGCTATAAAAGCAGGCTATGAAAAAATTATTTTCATTAAAAACTTTTTTACATTTAAGTCTGTTGTATTTTTTTTCATTAGCACTATCAAAACTTTACCGTCTTTGGCTCTCTAGTTGGTTAAGAGCATAGTTAAGAGCTTGGAGCGGGCCAACAGGAGCACCGAACGTCATAAACGTGTCGATCTCGTTAATGTACAACAAAGTCGCACTAGGCACTCTATAGTGTTTACTCGTAAGTTACGACGTTCCTATCTTCAAAATCTTTATTAAAGGCATTACCTACCGATCCAATGCGGCACCTTGCAATCCTACACAATTTAGTTAGCAACAAAGTTCCTTTATACGTTGTACATTTCATGTTTTTACAAAGTATACTCTACCTTAAGTAAATTATCCGAGTAAACTCCTACCTCAAGCAGAATATTAACTAAACCAAATTATACAACATTGTGTACACCTTCAAATTACGAATGTAAATTCAAATTTTGAAGACAAATTGTACAGAATTATTAACAAAGTTTTATTTACATTTCCTATTTTCTTTTTCCTTATAACTGTGCACTTGTTAAGACATGGAATTATATTTTCTACATAAATTTACAATAAAGCAAAAGGCATTCTCTCGGCACGTCAGAGTGTTTTTCACGATGCCGTGCCGTGAGAACGCCCCAGCGCGTCGCTTCGCGTATCGTGAGAGTTCCGTCGCGCCACGTCACGATCCGTGATAGTACCATCGCGTTGTGTCGCGTGCCGTGAGAGTGCAGTTGCAGAAAATAGATAGGTACAGAAGACTATCTACATACAAAGCGCGTTCGAGCAACGCACACATAGACCCCGCTCATGGACACGATATCTCGGCTCGATCTCCCGGTCGTACTCGTACAGTTCGGAGCAATGCGCTGACGTGTGTGCGATCGCTTAGCGTAGGTACAAAAAGTGAAGTACATACATGAAGTTGACTTTTGTACCTATCTATTTTGTGGCAGTTGCGTCACATCGCGTGCCGTGAGAGTGCAGTCGCGTCGCGTCACGTGCCGTGAGAATGTCGTTGCGTCGCGTCGCATGCTGTGAGAGTGCCGTCGCGCGCCGTAGCTTTGCGTCTCGGTGTAATCTGGCCCTTATTTGACGTGTTTTTATTCAACGTGATATCACGTCTATCAAAGTGGCACGTGTCCCGAAGCAATTTATTTCTCTAATTAGAAATTTTACACATCGGTTAGTCGCGAATAAATTTGATGTTCTGTGTATTATTTTCTATACTGTTGAAGGTTACACAACAAAAACCCGTGCAACAGACCTAGGGACTTACAACACAAAATAGATAGGTACAGAAGACAATCTCATATATGTACTTCACTTTTTATACCTACGCTCGGTGGACGCACACTAAATACTAATGAGCGTTTGAGCCGGAACTGTTCGACGAGTGGTCCGACGCGCGCCCGAGATATCGTGTCCGTGAACAGTGTCTATGTGTGCGTTGCTCGAGCGCGCTTTGTATGTAGATTGACTTTTGTACCCATCTATTTTGTGCTTACAATGACGTGTTAAAATGCCAATCGTGCGAACGAGAAAGAGGGATGGAGTTATATGAGTACTCGTACACCCTATATAGCCCCATTCTTTTGGCAGTTCAGTTTAGGTCGTCAAATGGATCGCGTTAACAGCTTGTGGAAGCAGTGCTGCTGTTGTGCGAGTTTTTGTTGTAAGTATTACATTTTTTATTCCTACCCAATGTTTAAATTATTAATACCAGATTGTAATTTAAACTCCGTCATGGATGGAGAGGGAGAGGAAGGCCGAAGAAAAGATGGATTGTGTGAGGAGTGATATGAAAGAAAAGGGAGTTAGTGATAGTTTGACGGGTGACAGGACAGAATGGAAGAAAAAAACGTGTTGCGCCGACCGCTTCGGTTTGCGGTATTATGGGATAAGGGCAGGAAGAAAAAGATTGTAATTTAAACTCCGGTAAAACAATTTTTAGCTACAGGTTATTAAAAACTGCTTAGTCTTTCTCGTATGTTAGGTTCGGGAGCGGTTGTCTACGTAACCCAATTGTCTTTTGAGATCTGCTCCCCTTGCCAAGTTACGACCGTTTCGTTTCGATTCTCTTGCGTCAAACACCTCGAGTTGGTCACGCCTCCGATTCCTTTGTTCTGATCCGTAACAGAGCGTTGAGATGACGTCATGATTGATGCGTTATATTATTTATTCGTATAATGAAGTATTTTTGTAAAGCTATCGTACACTAAACTATTCTACCCTATCCGCAGGAGAACCAAGGTTACCGACATAGCCCGAAGGGACGCCTGTAAGGCCCAAGCGCCCAAAAAGTGCCATAAAACAGTGACTTTCTGAAGCCTACTCCTCGGTAACGGCCTGGTTTATAGGTTTGAAAAAAATATAATTATGTTTATTATAGATTCATGAACAACATTTGATTTTTACGTGCTATTATTACTTTTGTCTAAAAAAATATTTAGCAATTTCGCAACTTTTCGCAACTTTTCGCAACTTTTCCCTACTCTTTCGAAACGGCTTGGATTTATAGAAACATTTTTACACATAAAAATTGGTGGTTAAATATTCTTCAAAGTGAACATAGCATATGTAAAACAATCAATATTTCGCAAAGAAAATGGATTTAAAGGCCAGACGCGCGCTTTCCGGGTGCTGCTGGCCGCAAATAAATGCACAGATATGCGTACTGCCGCCTAGGCGGGTGCGAGAGTTGCGTCCATTTAATTTCGGCCAGATGGGGCAAGGAACTATAAGCTTTAAGTGGCAATGACCAGGGCACATTGCTCGCAGAATAGATGGCCAATGGGACTGAAAGATTTATGAGTGCCGACCGTGTACTGGAAGAAGTAGCATTGATAAGCCTCCCACAATGTAGACCGATGACCTGTAGCCTGATTCACGTAAAATCAAACCAGCCAAATATCGTTGAAGTTTTATAGTCGTTCAATCGAAGTCCTATCCAAAAGCGGTATTTATTCCTTAATCGGGATTGGATAGAACGACAACTCAACTGGCTCGAAACTAAACGATCTATCGACGACTTATTTCCAGTTGCATTAATAAGTTTTCTACCAGGATAATGCAATACAGATTTTTTTTTAAATCGACTCTTCGACCAAACGACTTTAAAATCGGTGTCGTTCAAAGTCAATTGATGGATGTGAATACGGAATGGTCTAAACGACTAAATCGCTACGATATCGTTACGGTTTTGATTACGTGAATCCGGCTACTGGTGAGAGTTGCAAGAATCCAATGGTTGCGCAACGCACAGGACCGTTCATTGTGGTTTTTCTTTAAGTGTGGAAATCATCCAATGACTTCACCCGCTCTGGGCGGAGCGGGGGGCATGTCACACTTTTACTGACTAAAACCACACCTGTGTCCTTCAGTTGTCTTTACTGTTCTACGACTATGGGTTTCCTTTTTTGAAATTCTCCGCAGTTCTAGCTAGCGGGCATGGGCCTTCTGGGCCCCTACGGTTTGCTGACATTTCTTTGTGGAGCGCGTGGATCACTGCGCACTGTTGACGACTGAGCTCGGTCCTGTTAATTACCGGACGGGCGGACTGCGGGCTACCCATTACTCGACGTCCGTAAACCCGTGGCTTCCGTGGCTGGTAGTCGGGGAATCTCGGCGGCTGCGGCGTAAGGACCTTCGTTACCTCACGCATGCGGCCTCTTCCTTAGCTAGCATTACTGCTTTGCGGAAGGAGACGGCCGCCTACCATTCCTCCTCGCTCCGGACCTTGGCCTGCCCCAGAGCTCGGCGTGAAAGGCCGCTGCCGCTGATTGCCTGCACGAGGACACAGCGGTGCTCCGCCCAAGCGGGGCACACCTTCACTATATGCTAGCGAAGATGGCATTTGGGGGAGGCCTATGTCCAATAGTAGACGTCTTTTGGCTGAAATGATGATAATCATGATGACCTACACTTCAGTTCAGAATACAAAATAGTTACACGAGCAACGCAGAATCGCCTAAATCAGGATTCAGTCCAACAGAAAAAAAGCAATTATGCTACGTCAAAACATTTTATTTGAAGGAATAGGAATGCAGATCGTTTACATTAGCGGACACAAAACAAACACAGCAAAAATTGTGTAGCACTGCACATAAGCATATATAATAGACTGAGCTTTTTCTATCCAGGAATAAAGAAAATACGTGCAGAAAAAATGAGAGAGATATGTAAAATCATTGTGCAGTCAGTACATCTGTATTTATAGGATTCTCATTAAGTCAAATTACGGGTTTTTTTTAGGTTCAGGAAATCATCAAATTAATTGACTTAGACTTTTATTGAGTAAAAATTACCAGTGTTTCTCCGATTGCCCTTTTGCTTTCTCACGGTCTCAGGGTCACGGTAACTATTTCGATCAATAGCGGGATTGTCCTGCCCTAAAAACTGTGATTTTCCTAAACTTGTAAAACGTTGGTTTACAGTACTACCTACTTTGGTCACTATACCAGGTTACACATATGGAAATGTGTCGGCAGAGTTAAAGTTTGATAAAAAAAAAACATTCTACTTCGCTGTATTACGTTGTTACAGTAAACTTAGGTTTGTTTACGATGGGGCTAACATGTTCTATGAGATAAAAATCCCTAAAAAATAAAGATTAAAAAAATCAGGTCACACATTCACCTTTTCACAGAGTAGTCAATTTTGTCGAGGTAATGCTCACTCCATTCTCCATGTCCATGGCACTCCGTAGCCGGTAGAACCATTTTCACTGCATCGAGCTCCAAATCTACATGATCTATATATTTCGCTCAGGCTGAATTCATTCGTCGGTATTTTTGATGTTATTTGTAGGGATAAGGCTTGTTTTGAATCAATCTCTCCCTTAATGAATGGGCTAGGGTTCACTTGAGAGTAATCTTTCTGAGTAGGAATACTTACTTACATAATATTTATATAGGCTGTCGTTTTTAGGCACCCTATCCCTACTTTCTTACATATTATAAAACAAAGTCCCCCGGCGTGCCAAAACCAAAACTACTTACTTAACAAATTTTCATGCGGTTTTACCTATAGACGGAATAATTCATTAGGAAGGTTTAGGTGTATATAATACATGCATATTGCAGTAGATATAAGTCGAGAACTTCAAAGATTTATAACACCCATGTGAAACTGTGGCTGGTTCCCAGTAATATGATAAATGTTTAAGTACCTATTTTTATTTGATGATTTCCGGCCACCGTAGGCGCGGGCTTGCGGACAGTGAGCAATGGGTAGCTCGCTGTCCGGCCGTCTGATAATTGTTCGGACCAAGCCCAAGTCGTCGACGGCGCGCACTGTTCCCGCGCGCCTCAAGGAGTTGTCAGCAACAGCAGAGACCCAGCCGGGTCGAAGCCTACTGGGGCCAGGGTTATGATGGCTAGAAGGAACGGGGTGAGCTTTTAGTCGGGAAGAGTCTGACACTATCTCCCGCTCCGTCGAAGAGCGGGGGTTGTCATTGGATGATTTTACCCACCATAAAAAAGTACCTATTTTTATTTGGTAATCTGTGAAGCCTTATAGCTTAAATTGGACACGGGTTGACCATAATTTGGATTAGGAAACGATAAGAGAAGTTTTATCCTGGTCATTTCTGTGGAGCACTTTTCGACTTTCACCCTTGGAGGTGAGAAACCATCCAGTGGCTCTCCCACTCTAGGGTGGAGCGAGAGGGCATTTCAGGCTATTACTGACCAAAACCCAGCTGTTTTCCTTCACTTACCCTTTGCGGCCCGAAAACCAAGCGGCCACCGGCATTTTTAAGCCCCTACGGTTTTACTGACATGGCAAAACCGAATCTCCTGATCAAATTGTCTCCTGCTTCGGTCTTAGTCCCAATCCAGTCCCCCGTTATGTCATAAAACACACCATTACCTTTACGACAGCTCGTCAAAAACTTTAGTACAGCAACTGTTTGTACTCGTACCGGGTAATCGTTACCCTTTTAATCAAATGTTATACGACCCACGTCGACACCCCCGCTTGGGATATAAATAACGGTTTTCATACAGGGTGTTAGAGACAAGTTTCCGCGAACTTTAAGGGCTTACTCAGCAGACGAAACTGAACAACCTGCAACAAGTTATTTTTTTACGAATTAAAAATTTCGGCCTCTCAATAACCACTGTCTGTGACGACTGTCCAATCGAGTTTATAATTTTGTACGGAGAAGCCAATTATTTTTAATTTCCTAAAAAAAAATTATGGAAGTTTGTTCAATTCCGTCAACTGAGCAAGCTCTTAAAGTTACCGTAAATATATCCGTTACACCATGTATACCCAAAATATAGACTGTTTGAATAAAGGTAGATATAATCTACTTAAGCCTGTTATTGGGTCGTCCTAAATCTCTGACTAATAACTAGACCGTATGCGCGAATGTCAATCATTATTATCTAACTTCTGTACTAATATTAAAAAGAGCAAAGATTTGTATTTTTGTTTGGTGTTGTAATGAATAATCTATAAAACTACTTGGACGATTTGAAAAATTCTTTCACCAGCAGAATCCTACTTTAACACTACGTGACATGGACACATGTCATGCGAGTGAAGCCGCTGGCAAGAGCTAGTTCCTGATATGATAAAGACACTTTTTTTTATTATTGATAGGCTCACGTTTGGCCACAATCTCATCTGATGGTAAGCGATGATGTGGCCGACGATGGAACACGCTTGCCTAGAAGTACCTAATTCACTCGTGATTTGAAGACCTCTAGACATTCACGATAATAGAGCAATATTAGTAATATATTAAATCTAGCTTATACTGTTCAATTTCTGGGAAAAGACCTTCCTCTTTTCGTTCCTTGGTTCCTGGCTTTGGGCCACTTGTTGGCAATTTCTGAGAAAGGCAGACGATCTGGTCTGCCGGAACCACTTCTCGTTTCTTCTCAGGAAAGTCATCAGCCTAATGTAGTTTAAAATGATGAAAACTTAACGTGTAAAAGGCTTTTATAAAAAACCTGGTTATAAAATAAAAATCATTTACCAGACATGGTTTGACTCCTATTCTACCTTTTGGTATTTTGCCCTCGACTTTACCAATGACCTTTCATAGTTTATCTCTAAGTTTACGAGCGAAATTACGAATGAAATATACAATCTTCGTAAATACATTCTTCTTAAAAACAATTCCAAAGATTCAAACTAAAGCTTAGCAATCCCTGTTGTTCAATCAACCGTTGCGTATCTGATTGATTCTGTAGACATTTCATCGACAACGACTCTTCGTATATCAATCCAAGAATGTCACAGTTCACGGAAGACGTTTTATTGGCTGAGCTGAATTTGTTATTCAGGTTTTTCGAATATAAAGGGCCTGTAAAACTGTTATAAGTTATACCAACCACACGCACGGTATTAAAAAAGTTAATTATTCAAAAATTTTAGGCTTTAAGGTCCTTTGAAAAACTAACAAAAAAAGTGTCAAATGCTTGACCCAAAATCCGTACGTGGCGTTAGTAGGTATTTTGTCAATCCCTTTCTCACATACACAACATGAATACAGCATTGCTGCTTAACGAAAAAAACAGGAAAAAACACAGCACTCTCCTGAATGAGCTCATTAATATGGATATCTTCTTCTGTTTCATTTGTTACTCTTACTTTGAATGTAGGGCGCCTTGACCTAGACTTTTACCTAAACTTTACTAAAAATGCTTATAATTATGAAAAATTTTAATACTAGCGGGATTTATTTTAGACCGACGCACACATTGGTCACTTCTGATTTATACGTGTCGCGTCGCGTGGCGTAGATCTAATGTAGCTCTACAAGGCGCGTCGGTCTCCATATATTTTATATGGCAACTAATATAAAATATAGGGAGACCGACGCGCCCAGATCGGCGTAATTGGCCCACGTGTGCCCAATGTAGTTCTACCTTAGTAAGCCAATTATTTAAGCACTCTTTCGCCCTCCTCTTGTTTATAATGTAGCTAAATAATGGATTAGGTACAATCAAGATTTCAATTTTAAAAGTAGAACTACACTCACACGCCGATCTGGGCGCGTCGGTCTCCATTCATTTTATATGGAAACTAGACTTGTAGAGCCATACTTGATCAACGCCAAGCGACACCACTCGATGTCGTTCTACGTACAAATCACGTGTGTGTCGGTCTAATGTAGTTCTAGCTTAAAAATCAAATTCCTTTGAAGACGTAGGTAGCAACTTATATATTTATGTCGGTAATGTGTTAATATATCTCACAAGTGTTATTATGGAGGCGCAAAGGTTCGTGTAATATAACCTTGTCGATCAATTTACTTGAGTACTTACCTAATCCATCTGCAATTTGAGACTATGATAAACAGGCTCTTTGGCTTGGTATATAGAATTTTTTTTCTCTCATTTTATGTGAAGTTATTCGTCTTATGTTTACATAGATAAATACAAGCGAATGGATTATATCTAATTAAAAAACTCAAGTGTATACTAACATACATATTGGGTTGTCTGTAAGAGATTGCCCTGTGCGATAAGACCAGATGGTCTCTTTTTAATTGTACACTTGTTTTTGTAAATATTTGTCACGTTCACCATATCAGGTGTACCTAAATAAAGTATCATAAATAAAAACTTAAATAAAATGAATACCAGTCAAAACTTTCTACCCTATTTAAAATACACTGCGCGCACTATGAACCCTAAGACATGACGACGCTTGAAAGGCAAAAATTACTAAGCGACTTTGAGAAAACTATAAAAGAGAGTGATTTAAAGTCAGATTTACTATTACCATGATGTTAATATCTAAATCCAACTATTTCGTCTTTTTTTAACAATTATTTTTCTAAAAATTTTAACTTTAAAATCTCTCTATCAATGGCAACCCAAGGGCTGGCTTCTACCTCGGTCAGAGAATAAGCATTGCCATACAACGTGGCAATGCCGCCAGCCATTTGGGCACACTTCCAGTCGACAGCAATGCGGAGGAGTTTTATGACGTCATATTTAGCTAGGCATTTAGTGTATATATTATTTTTAATTATTTAAGTTTATTTTATTGTTTAATTTGTTTAATTAATGTCGCTTAGTAAGTTTTGCCTTTCAAAGTCGATATGAACTAATGTTATAACATTTTTTCAAAAGCAAATTACACATTCTCAAACAAAGACAATACACGTCTTCGCTCAGAGTTATTGATTGTGTGAACGACGTGTGACTACGTAATGTATTCTAAATATTAAATGTGATCGTGTTTGCAGGTGGAAAGCAATATGCTACCATTACGTGAGACGCAAGCGGCAAGTCACGCGATACAGAAACGGAGATGCCTATACCACCACTCAGGTAAGTATTTCATACATTTATGTATATTACGTAGAAGGAGAAGCTAATGGCTGAAATAATAAGGGTAGTATTTATCTGTTCCTCAGTTTATTCCTACAAAATGTGCCTCTGTTCTACCAAAAGTACTAATTGTGCACTAAAATATGTTCTTTTGAGTGGTTTAAAAAAGTACCATAAAAGGGAAGGTGGGGTCTTAGAGCGAGCGAAGCGAACGAACACAGATCCCGCCATCCCCTTCTAATCTAACCTATCCAAGTCGGAGTGCCCCAAGTCCTTTAAAACTGTAAAACGTTCATTAAAATTTGGTGAACAATTATTATTTTTAGAGAAAAATATTTTATTAATAATGCACAGTTAAAAATATATTCTAAGGTGGCGAGAAATCTCCGCGCCTCCGAAAGCTCACTAAGCCTATAGTTCCTGCTGTTCTTTGTGTATCTATGGCAGTCGTTACGGATAGTCAGAAGCTAAGAAAGACCCCATTATTACAAAGGTATTGTGTTACCCAATTACTGGGTTGCAGGCATTCGATCCATGGAAAATATTGGTCTTCTGTTCCATCTGGTTAGAATTGAAGACGATCCCGCCGTTTAAAGGCTTTAGGATTAAGGCTTGGCCTGTCATACTGTATGGATCAGAATATTAGACTGTGAAAAAGACGGATGAAAAAAGATTGCATGTAGCGGAGATGAAAATGTTAAGATGGATCTGTGGTGTGACGAGAATGGATAAAGTGAGAAATGAGTATATTTGCGAAAGTCTGAAAGTGGCGCCAGTGACTGAAAGGTTGAAAGCAAATCGTGTGTCTTGGTATGGTCATGTAAAGAGGAGAGATGAAAGCATGTTGCTAAAAGGGTTATGAATTTACATGTGAATGGATGGAGACGGAAGCCAAAGAAAAGATAGATAGATTGTGTGAGAAGTGATATGAAAGAAAAGGCAGTTAGTGATAGCGTGACGAGTGACAGGACAGAATGGAAGTAAAAAACGTGTTGCGCCGACCCCAAATAAAACGGGACATGGATAGGAGGAAGAAGAAGAGATTGATATTAAGAAGAAGTACAGATACAATGTATCCTAAGGGACTAAGGGTGCTATAAAATTCAATGATTTTACGTTGGCTCAGTTAATCAGTCTCTATAACAAGCTTTACCAAAGTTTTTACTATTTGGATAGTTTAGCTTACAGAACATACAACGTCAGTATTAGGTTGCACTCTTGCTTGAACGCGCGAAGTTCCAATTTCTGTTATAAGGGTTATCAGTTTTTAAGTCACTAAAATAATATTTACCATACAATCGGGACACATTTTATGAGCTGTTTTTGCATGTTATCGTGTAGTCGACACCATTTCGTGCTGGTAATGTCAACATCGTAAATGACACCACCAACCCCACGATATCGTGTCGTTATCCTTGGGAAAACGACGATTTCGTTATCTTTCATTATTTCTTTTAAATCTAGTGCTTGACTGCGATCCTATCTGATGGTAAACAGTGATTTTGCATCACTGCTTACCATATGGTGAGGCGTATATTGCAAACACATGCTAACCAGTCATTTACTAATGGGTTTATCTTTGTTTTTTAGATAGCTTCTTTTTTATGATGTTGTTGTTATCTACTGTAGATTCCGTAAACTCATTGATTCTCTTCCATTTCATCCCATGTTTTTATTATGTACTTATTTGGTACCTAATATGTTTACTAGTTTACAGTGTCTTCTCATATCTATTAACAATGTAACGAAATATTGTAAAACACCAAATATTTGTTCAAAGAGTAACTGTGGAGTTTATTACCTGTAAGTTCTTTACCAAAGGAAGCGACCAATTGAGGCTGTGCACTAGCTTTCGAATCCATATGGGGCATACGTGCCCATACGTATTGAACGTCACGTAACATGTGACATATTTTACATTTAATTTTCTAATCTTTCTCTGTTTGTAAATCTACACTAATATGTATAATAAAGAGGTAGAGTTTGTTTTTCACCGATAGAAAGCTTCTTTACTCCTGAATGACATAGGCTATATTTTATGTACGCGGGCGAAGCCGTTAGCAAAAACTAGTAGTAAAAAAAGTAATTACTAGACTTGAGTAAGCTAGGCTATGAAATAAAAAAGGTATTTATTAAGCACATAACTTGTAACAATGATCGCTCACCTCACACACACCAGATAGATTGATAAATAGACCTTTATATCTCAATTTACGACCACCCGAATTGCCCATAAAACCAATAATTGATAAAAGTCAATCGTCCACAAAGCACATTTCACAAAGGTGCTCAAACTATCTCAAAATACTTTTAGCTCCGAACAAAACAAAATGGTGAAGAAATCAGATCCAATAGCCGCAGTTAATAGAACCGTCGTAACGTCCAATATGTCAGCACAATGAATGTACGACATTGGACAGTGGTATATGGGTACCGGTGACAGCTTGCCACTGGAGTATAAATGAAACAAGCTTCAATTGGTTCAAAAGAATGGATTACTACTATTGCCACAAATAAGGATCCTGTATAAAGGATTGTGGTGAAGAAGAAGCATCTAGACATTTTAAATCACACTGAATGAAAAGAAGAGTGTTCTTTTATTGAAAGTCCAAGGTTCATGATTATACATCAACTGTACTACCGCTACTGTTGGACGCTAAGGCTACTGGAACCTTCGAAAGTGTGGCCGTGGCCTTAAAACTCAGAGGGCAACTGAAACTCATAGTTGGGTTTTAATGTGTCCTGTCGATATGCTCTCTCGCTCCACCCTAGAGTGGACGAAGACATTTGTGGAAAACCCAACTCAAAAAAACCCTGATGGTACAATGCTAACAGCACTCCAAGAAATAAAGTATTAAAAACACAACAGTGACAATCAAAAGTAACAGAAAATAAAAGAAGTTGTTCTTTTATTTTCTATTAAATCAATGCAAATACGACGCCGCCATGGCCCATGTACAATGGTCCGTATAGGACTAAGTGCGGAAACCATTATTCAGACATAGACATGCAAATACCAACAAAACGAATACGCCGAGCGTGCCTATATCGAATCGATTAACTCGGCTTTTACTGGGCTTTTAACATCGAACGCTAGTTTTCTATATTCTCAATCTTGTCTGATTCATACTCAAGTGTTTTCCCCAAGGGTTATATTTAATAAATCCATCGCTTTACAAAACCACTTTAGTTGCCTTCTAACATGTCAAAAACCCATCTGGCGCTTTCACCGCTGAACTGGGTTAGACACACAGTAATTATTTGGTCGGGTAGTACCTTTGAGCGTGGATCGAAAGCAGCGCCCTGCATATTGATGTCATGCATGTACTTCTACCTGCGATGGGCAGCGTTACATGCAATTTGTGAACAATGGCATAGATATTTGCGTGAACGTTTGGTATATTGTTAGATTGGTTTATTTTTAATTCTTTATTTAAACCTACTTAATATAAAACTGTACAATTTTTTTCTAAAAATCTAAATATTCATTGACTGTTAGACAGTACAAAGTTCGGCGTTTCAGCTAGTTGTACAATACATATAACAAGTGATAGTATAAGTGGATAACAGAGCTCTTGTACATAGGCGAGCTTAACTCAAAGTTGAGTTTTCTTCCGGCAAATTATTGAATGATAGAGAATAGGGAGAGAGATCCAAAGAGACGGCAGGATCTAGTGCCCAATTTCAAAATTACAAATCATACATCTAGAGAGGGGCTGTCACATAGAGAGTGTTGGAGTGAGTTCCAGAGATATACTACAGTAATAGAGAAGGATGGGTCCTTCTCTATAACGGCTGAAAGTGTGAAGTGGAAAAAAATTATTACGTACTCTTTTGTAGAATTAAGCTGAATAAACCAATAGTTAACAGTATACAAAACCGTATATGAAAACAATTTTATAAATATAGAAACATGAAATAATGAAATGTAATGCTTTCATAACAATTAGCTAACCTTTTCTACGAAACTTTTAAAATAACTATGCTAACTTTAAGTTATTATTTTTTCTATGTATTTATGTTCTAGGAATCAATTTTGTCTATCACACACATTGAACTTCACGCATCGACTGCACATAACGTCTGATATTTATCGAACATTTGCGTTTACCACCCTTTTTAGAACCCACTCCTAAAATGCAAAAAACGCGTTCCGTGGGCGTATTTCACGAAATACAATAAATACTCCTTTGAAATGTACATTTGCGGGGGTTACGCATGCGGAGCAATCCCGCATGAGTGATCAAAACCGCACGATATTAAAAACACCATTATAGTGCATAAAACGTAAGCTAGCGTAATAAAAAATAATCTGTTCATGTTTTTTATCATTCCGTCATTATTTTCCATCAGGTTTACTACGAGAGGGTCAACACTCATAGCGCAAGTACGTCCTTCGCTCACGCATGCTGTGGACAGCGGGATGCGTCCAGGAATCTGGTGCTGGACTCCAAAACCCCCATCACTAAAGTTCGCTTCAGTAAAGGATTTGCCTTTGCCAATATTGAAGCTGCTAGTGGTAAGCTGACAAACAAAACTCAAATATTTTTATCTATATTGAAATATCGTAAGGAATGGATAAGAATTCAAAGAATGTAATGTTACAATTATCATGATTAAAATTTATTGTTTTAAAAGTCAGAGACAATCAAAGAAAATAAAAAAAGTAATCAATCATTAAGAATACAGCAATCACTAAAAGTTGACGAAGCATATATAAAACAAAAGTAACAATCACTACAGAATATTTTTAGTGACCAATAGTTGTCTTTGAGTCAAATTACTTAAGCCTGCAATACCTACACGTTGGCCGAGCGTTGCCGAGTGAAGGCCAATACCAATATGTAGACAGTATATTTGCCTTGCCTTGCCATCGCTCGGTGTCGCTCGCCTAGTTGGTTGAGTAGACTTGCGCCAATCAAAGCAAATGTGCGCCAATGTGTATAGACCTCATTTGGAGTAGCTTGTCTCGACTCGCAGCCGCTCGCGATCACTTGCCTCACTTCGGAGCGGTGTCGGTTTTTCTGCACAAATCAAAGGCGCTCGCAAATGTGCGCCAACGTGTATAGACCTCATAAAGAAACAATTGTTTCTTTCAATGAAAAAAACAAATTGTTGTTTTTTTTCGTTTTTTTCACATGTTGAATGCATTGAAATTTTGCGGAAAAAATCGTTTTGGAACAAAATAGAAATCTTTCGAATGTTTTATTCATTGTTTCGGTTAATTTCATGAAAAATTGAAAAAAAAAACAAGTTTTATTAAAATTGAAATATTATAGTGGGCGAAACTGTACGAGTGGTACATTTTCGCCCACTATACACATAATAATAATAATATTCCTCAGCCAAAATCTCGATTTCACTGTCGTCAGCTTGATCAGAATCGAACTCCCTCAAGCCTCCCCCAAGTGTCACCATAATGATCGATGACCACTGTTGGACACAAGCCTCTCCCAAGTATCGCCATTTAGGGCTTTAATGACTGCTGTCCACTGTTGGACATAGGCCTCCCCCTAGCTATAATGACCCCTGCCCACTGTTGGACATAAACCTCCCCCAAGTGTCACCACCTAGGCGTTATAAAAATTGATGCCCACTGTTGGACATAGGCCTCCTCCCGCGATAATGACCTATGCCCACTGTTGGGCATAATCCTCCTCTCGCGATAATGGCCTATGCCCACTGTTGGGCATAAGTCTCCCCTAGTGTCACCATCTAGGCGTTATAATAATTGATGCCCACTGTTGGACATATGCCTCCTCGCGATAATGACCTATTCCCACTGTTGGGCATAAGTCTCCCCTAGTGTCACCATCTAGGCGTTATAATAATTGATGCCCACTGTTGGACATATGCCTCCTCGCGATAATGACCTATTCCCACTGTTGGGCATAAGACTCCCCAAGTGTCGCAATTTAGGCGCTATAATGATCGATGCCCACTGTTGGACATAACCCTCCATCAAATATCACCGTTTAGGCGTTATAATGACTGATGTCCACTGTTGGACATAAGTCTCCCCTCGCTATAATTACTTGTGTCCACTGTTGGACATAAGCCTCCCCCAAGTATCACCATTTAGGCGCTATAAGAATTGCTGTCGACTGTTGGACATAGGCCTCATAAACTAGTGCGCCTCACCATCAGATTGCGTCATCTAGTTTATATTAATTTAAAAAAAAGTACGCATTTGAAAAAAACAAACATGAAGTTTTCGGTTCTTTTCATACTTTTCCGTTTAATAATAATAATTATAAGCGCTTATTAAATAAATAGCAGCAGCCGCGATGACTTCTACGTGGTCCATATTGTTTAAATGCACAAAAACAACTGACAGGGCTCAACATGTGGGCGTCTCCTCAAAACTCGTCTTATTGGCCATTTGCATTGGTTCAAGCTTGCCGAACGTGTAGAGAGGCGCTTGCCGAACGTGTAGAGGCGCTTGCCGTGTGTCAATTTGCCTATATTTGCTTAGGCTCGCCAAGGCTCGCGTTGGTGTCGGCTCGGCCAACGTGTATTGCAGGCTTTAGAAATATTTTTCAGAACATGTAATAGATGTGATGACGTCACATGTTAGTTTGTGCACCCTTTATATGAAACTCAACATTTTACGTTTCTACCAGATTTATAAGGTTTCTAACTTACTTGATTTTTAACATATTCAATTTCCTTTTTCTATTTTCGACTTTAACAGTAACTTATATGTTATTGTTATAAAAATAATTTAAAAAAGAAGACAACTACTAACAACACTCAATTTGAACTAAGAAAAACAAATCACCCCTCCCCTCCTCCTCCCTCAGTCTCGTCCTTTTTATCTATTTAAATCGAAATAGTTTCTTTTGCCTTTTAACGTGCCTTTATTTCTAGAATTCGAAGACCAAAGATCAAGATTCTTCGCGGAGCACGAAAGGTTTGACGACTTCATGGAAATGCGCGAAGGCCTAGACCTTATCGGAGTCAGTTCCTTCAAAGAATACATGGTAGCTTATAGGTAAATGTCAGAAGGTTTTCCCTAATTAACATTTATATTGAACTCCAACAGTAAGTGAGGATTTAAGTCATTTATATTACAGGGATGCAGATCGTTGCCCGTGGTATTCGTCTCAGCTTCTGTTCTGGACTCTTTCGTGTCTTCTCCTCTCTTGGCCTCTTCGAATAGTTATAGAGTGTAATACGGCTTATGTGCATTATACGGTGAGTTGATTTTTATGTCATATAAATAAACTATATCTTTGAGTACAATCAATTAATGTTTAAGATTTACATTTAGTTACACTCCAAATTTTTCCTCTTATTTGACGCACAGGATTCCGAGTAAAAATATATTGCATGTTATGGAAAATGAAATACCCAATGTTTTTCAGCTTACATACCGTAAACAATAAACCCATTTCGAGAACACAATAAGCTTTGATCTCATTATTTGATACAACTGGATTATTAGATATACAAACATGTTAACTAAAATTGCCTCGAGCCCCTGGTTCAACCCAAATGTTTATTTGATTTCCCGTTATTGTGTTACAGATTACGAAAATATTTGGCACAAACTACGAGTTAGACCCCAGTAGACAGTTAGATATAGATACGCACATGTCAGATACGTTGCCACCGGTTACTGCCAACAACTACGCGTGGGCACTCGCTGATGAGCAAAGTGCTGTGCTGTGCTCAGCTCCCCGTCCATCCCGCACCTTACCCCTCTCACATGCTTCCACTGTCGACAGTCTCGAATTGTTTGCTGCAATACGTGGAAACTGTGCCTTAGTACCTTCTTACTCTGAAGCTATGCGAATCGATGCAGCCCTTAGAGAAGAGCCAGCATCAGATAACAATACTGAACATGCAGAAGCTGGTGTTGTAATAAATATGGAACCAGAAGCTAGATCATCTCCACTTCGGACTGCTAAGGCAGCTTCATTTGACGAGCCTGCACGAAGACCAAAAGTGACCATAGCCTCTACTCATTCTACTCATAATATTTCTACAAGTGCCAGGTCTAATGAGGCGAAGCTGCAAAATAGACGCTCTTGGGCAGGAGTTCTAACAACTGCCAGGAGCGCTAGACAGATATTAGAAGAATTTAGAGCAAGCAGTTCTCAGACGAGCTACGAACAGATGCCAGAACCTCAAGTTAGTGAGAACGGAGAGGCCACACTATATTTCTCGAGAGAATTATCACCAACTTGTTCAAGAGATCCGTTCGGTGGTCGCGCACAAACTACGCCTACTGATGAGCCGCCTTCTTACGAAGAGGCACTAAAAATGCCTGCGCTGAGGAAATTAACGAGGTCTATTACGGGGACTAATTTGGCTGGTTCCAGACGGGCATTTTTGCGAGATGTACTCACGAATAGAAGGTCGTGTCTGGAGGGTGTCGGCGTGTTAGCAGGAACTAAGGTAGTTAGGTTGCCGTACAGCGAATCCGGTGACGAGACGCCTCTATAGCGCTTCTATAAAGCCCGTGCAATTACTGACTTTATATGGTGCAATAAAATGTTATTAAGTACTTGAATTGAGAGACTACCGTATTGTGTGAAATAGATAAAGCAGTTAATAGGGATAGTGTTTGTACTAACGTGTTTATACGCTTCGAAATTTTAGTATTAAAATGACGAATGAGCTTGCGCAAATGTAGTTAAAGAAATAATTATAAACGGAATTGACGGCGGAATTTCATGTTCTTGTACCAAATCAAGTACTATTCTGCAGAAGTCTCTTTGCTAACTTAACTTTTATTGATAAAGAACACCATTTTGATAAAAATAAAGTACGTAAGCTGTATACTATATTTGGCTTACATTCATTAATACTCGTAAGATACAAAATGTGACTGGTCCCTCTCGTTGTTCAAATACTGTATTTTACTTATAAACTTCAATTAAAACCAATGCTTAGATAGGCGAGTGAATTAATTGAAACTGTATTCTCTTGGTCTATATATTAATTGGTTATTTGATTGGAGCTTTTTATCACGAATGTACGTAACGTATTTCTGTTTCAACATTTACATCACATAGAACTCTGGAACATTTATCAGCGTCGAGATGGCTTCCAAATAACACGTGCTTTGAATAATAAATGTTTTCTATTTCATCTGAAACCTCTCGAAAGAGTTAACGAACGTCGGTTATATAACATCACTAGCTTCTACCAATGGCTTCACCCGCGTGAAAATAGATTTTTCCATACAAACTTTGGACCTTGGGAGCAGAATTTTGGAAAATTCCTTTATTAGTGCTCGTCCACGTGTTAAAAAGAACTCTTGTGCAAATTTTCATGCTCCTAGTGCCAGCAGCTTCCGCTGTGCTTTGATATGTTAGTCAGTCAGTTTCTCTTTATGTATAGATTTACTTCAATATAAGCACAAAATAACATGACTGTATCCTAGTTCAATAAATATAACACGAAAGCTGAAGTTACTACGAATTTTTGGCAAAAATGTCAAGTAACTTTAATGTTAAGATTTATTGTTATATTAAGTACAATGTAGGTATAAGGCAGTGCCTTATATCATTGTTATAGTTTAATGTGAATATGATATTTGTATTGGAAATTAAATATATTGCAATTATGGTATGTATTGTAAAAAGTATTTTACCTACGCAAGGCGTAAGCTTAACGCACCATTTAGATAGAAAATATTGTAAGCAATATCTTTTTGTATCAGAATGTAGGTGCACCAATTAGCGCCAAACACACTCGAAAATGGAAATGATATAATTTTTAGGAATAGGATCAAATTAATGAATTGGCGAAATTTCACAGACCTTATGTTCATCGATATCTGATGACCATAAAATAAAATTTAGCTTACTAATTTCTGTCCAACTAATCAACGGTAGTTGTCCAGGTAGATATCAGTTGTTGCTAGAAATTAAAAATGTCTTTTTTTCCATTCATTTTACCTCTACTGGACATAGGCTTCCTACAAGTTACACTACAACGACCGGTGTTGTGTTTCTCGCATACAGCGGATTCCCGCGAGCTTCACCAGGTCATCAGGCCACCTTGTACGAAGCCTTTCTTCTAATTCGTAGTTGTCATTCCAGTGTCTACCGGCCATATTGACCATTTGTTTTGCAAGCATTGTAATCTGCCGACTTCGATTCTTCAGGCAATGTCGGTCACCTTGATTCTCTTGATGTTGAAGTGATTTTCTAGATGTTGGTGACACGCTGCGGTGTTTCACTGATTTATACCTAAAAACAAAACTTTATCTCTTCTATGAAAAGAATTTAAAAATGCCAGTAACCTTTTTCTTCTAATGATTCAGAACAATTTCCGTTGAAATAAATATTTTCAGTGCGCCTATAGACTTTAAGATTTTGTTTACGTTGAAAATACACCCAAAGAATAATTACTTCAATTTGTTGTTGACAGTCAGATTGTTCGAACACGGACTCTTTGAAGGCCTGTTCAAATATTCCTTCTGAAAAGATCAGTTTCATTGTTGTACTTACGTACCCTATTTGAATTTTGTTTCTGAGCTCTGTTAATATTAATGATGTCACATATGTATATGTTTTCGTTGATGGCGCAAATTGAAGTGAATTGTTACTGAGTAACATGTACATATAATTTAGTCGTCCTTTTCCCTGTATTTCTGTCTGAGTCCTAACAAGTTGAAATATTGTATAAATAATCTAAATAGTAGGCAATCGCCAAAGTGATATTAAAATAAGTAGCTTACTAGGGCACTCGATTCAATTAATATGGCTTATCCATGGAACCAATTAAGGTATCTACTCAATATTGAATGTTTTTATTCATATTTATAAAGTCATTTTATTCGTGATTATCAGATATTATGTATGTACTTATATGAATATTTATTATTTATACCAAAGTGGAATATTACCTATATGTTAGGTATTAAGTACAATAAAATTACTTATGCTATATAATTATTATTAAAATATATGTTTGTATATTAAAATACTTACCTACATAATTATTGAAAATGAAAATTTGTTTCTGTAAGATTGTATCGATATCAATTACAGAAATTTGGTATCTAATATCGACTCTTCAAAGACAGAACAAAGGTTGAGTCACCCCAAAGATGTGTCACGTTAAGAAATATATAAATAACTATGTATTCTATTTTATATGGTCTTTAATTGTAACAAAATTCTTTAATTATATTTCACATACATTGTTTAACTCTTATTTATATAAAACGATAAAGATGTCAACAGATATTCTGTCGTTCAACATTCGTTACATTGAATAAATTACTTGTAAAATAACGATATTTACTTTCTAAATTGATATTATTGTTCTCATGTGTACCTACCCGTCCAAAAATATTATTGAATGGATAATTAATAACATAACATATGTAGGTAAATGCATTAAAAAATATATATAAATCTTTCTATGGATTTATAAAATTCGCAGTAAACTTTTATAGTTATTCCTAAAAATTAATAAAATATTTTTTAAGATTATTTTTTTTGCTGCTTTATGAACGCTTGTAAATAAAATAGAATCTAAGGTTATGGAACAAATTGATAAATTATATAAAGTGCCAACAAAGTCGTGTTAGTTTTAGAATACAATATTTTCATTTAAACATGGAGAATTGAGTGAATTGAAGGACTTAAGGCATATGCACACCATGTTTTATAAACTCGCCGATGACGCGCGTTTGTAGCGAAACAGACATGATAGGTACGCACGTGAGTCAGACGTAGCCTTAGGTTAAAAGCGTGCCATAGACGCACCTTTATAAAACGCGCGTTAACGACGCGTTTACAAAACGTGGTGTGCACAGGCCCTAACTTGGAGCGGTACTACGGGGTCCCGCTCCGCAGAATTGAATTTTGTATAAGTTACGCTTGTGGTTTCTCTACGATCGCCATGTTGAAAACTTTGTAGGAACAGCGCTATATATGGAAATTGTATCAAACTTACTTTGGACTGTGTGTTTCCGTACGATAACCCAGACCCCGTATTTCAATTCACACAAAATACTCGTAAATGGCTGTATAAAATACCAAAGTATGTATGTAGATATAATTAAATAATACACCATAGATTAAATACAATGCTTTTACTGTTGTGCAAAACAACGTTTTATTGTAACATAGTACCCAATGTTACAATAAAACGTTGTTTTGCTATTGTTTAGTTAATACCGCTAAAAATTTAATATTTTTGATTGTAAATTAATGGGTAGGTACCTAAACCAAAGAAGTTTATTATTTTCAATAAACTGTGTTACAAATACTTCTGCATTTTATTTTTTTACCCTGAAACCAAATGAACACACCTGTGTTCATTTGGACCGCGGTAACACCCCATAGTTCTACAAATTACCTAATTTGTAAAACTATGGGGTGTTACCGCGGTCGTAAGTTGCGGTCGTGTAAAAAACTTATATCTAAAGACATAGGTCTGCGCATATAGTTCGCAAAAGGCTTCTCAAGAGGTATCAAATGATATTAATAAAATATTATTATGGCCTAGTGAAGCAGTACCAGGTCGTAAAAGAAAATGCTCGCAAAGGAAGAGGCCGAACGCATCAGGCAACGGCGTTATCGCCGCCGCCGCCGGCGCCGGGATACTGATCCCGATTTCCGGCCACCGTAGGCGCGGGCTTGCGGACAGTAAGCAATGGGTAGCTCGCTGTCCGGCCGTCCGGTAACTGTCCGGACCAAGCCCAAGTTGTCGACGGCGCGCACTGTTCCCGCGCGTCTCCAGGAGTTGTCAGCAACAGCAGGGGCCCAGCCGGGTCGTTTCACTCTTTCTTGAGTGGTCGTGGTTATCACGAAGGTAGCTCTCCGGAAGCCGTCCGGGTACGCTGCACGAGTTCTCGTCACTTTTGCCTGCTGGCAATCATCCGGGCGCGCTCTCTCAATGGGCCGCAAACAGCCATTTTTACTTGGTCAGTCTATTGCATCGGTGATCTGCCACGCGGCCATGTTCCATCCACCTTTCATTGCATGACAAGGCATTCGATGGAGTCAGGGCTCGATCTAGCTATTAAGCCACTTCAGGCAAAGATAATTTTCGCCGCCCTTTACATACACTTAACCATATAAGTCATGACTTCATGAGTCATTCATTAAACCCCAAACGAACGCCGGTGTTCGCACATCTATTGTCTTACTATTGTGTCTCAAATTGACGGTATCTTTCACTATCCAACCTGAATTAGGTTGGAAGGTGGCAAGTAAATTCTTAACCTTTTTTTTTATGGTGGTAGAAAATCATGCATTGACATCCCCCGCTCTTGGGCGGAGCAGGAGATAGTGTCAGACTCTTACTGACTAAAAGACCCACCCCGTTCCTTCTAGCCTTCATACCGGGGCTCGAGCGCCCTTTCGGATAACCTAACCTGCCAACTTGGGTGTGGATGGCTAGGTTGAAAGATACAAATAAGTCATTTGCCGCACCTCATTTTTTGCCTCTCCGGGCACATGCCTGGCCTCCCCCCCCCCCCGCTTAGATCGGACGCTGGATGGAGTCACCTCCACGTCGACAAATATGACCAAAGTATAACGTTCATATAAAAAAAAAGCAAATTCAGTAAGTTAAAGTAAAACATTATTATTTTCCCAAAATATCTGTGCCTTTAACGAACAAGGTCACAACACAATACAAACGATCGGCACAAGATGCCCTTGAAAGGTGTTGTAGGTACCTATACTTCGCCAAATTGGAAATACGAGAATGGTAATAAAATCAAATACTTCCTTTTCAAATATCAGAAGGGAAATTTATATTTCAATCAAATCAAGCGTGCTGGAATCGGTTTTTATTATTTACCTTGTTATCAATTTACCTAATTAAAAAGTACCTATTTATTAGGTAAGTATGAGGAGAAGTTCTATGTACTAAAACCCGGAATATTATATAAACACCTATTTTGACATAATATCACGCAGTACTGAACTAGCTGAAAAAAAGGAATCTATAAAGTATTAACACTGGCTCGAATTTGATTCTACGGACCAAATCCGCCGAGATCCGTTGTCGAAACAGACGAATGGATTAGACAGTTGCTTTGCTTAGGAAGTCAAGTGCACGTTGTCCTCCGCTAGCAGACCTACCCGGACTCAAATAATAATGATAATTATGGTCGCCAGACTACAGTAGTCTCAATTCCAAATCAGTTTATCTTTAAAGTTACTTTAATGAAGAAAAAAGAGTCGCTACAATCGAAGTGAAGTGAATCGTCCACCCCAATCATTAGGTAGAATGACAGCTCAATTCATCTAAGTATGCACGATGGGATTGTTACTGTTTAGTCGAGCTGATGCTGTTCATCACCTAAAACTAGAAGTTTACTTGGTGATAAGATATATCCACATCCTCCAACTAATTTTTAGTACTGTAATTTTTAGTTGTACCCGAGGTAGGATCCCCTATCTCAGGTCCAACAAAAATAACAAGTTGTTATTCAAAGAAGAACAACGAAGTATATATATATATGTATATTCCACAACTATCACACAACGCCGTCCCAAGCTAAGCAGAGCTTGTGTTATGGGTACTAGACAACTGATAAACATCCTTAAATGTTTCTAAATATATACATATAATAGATAAATTACACCCAGACACAGAACAAATGATCGTGCTCATCACACAAATATTTGTCCTGGGTGGGAATCGAACCCACGACCTCCGGCATAGCAGTCAGAGTCACTAACCACTAGACCAACAGGCATGTCAAGTTATCAATCGACGACGACGAAAAAACGACGTCACACGAAATACTCGGCTCAACGAATTCCTGAGTCTGTGTTGATGCAGCAAAATAAAAACACCTCGAGCCAATTTGAGTGACATCCCGCCAAAGCTACTGTAAGAGATAACGGAACTAATGTTTTTGGAGTATTTTTGTTTGTTTCACTGGATTTAGAAAGCTTTTTGTTTTTGTTGTTACACTTTTATTAGCACATCCTTGACAGTAAAACCAATGCCAGTGCCGTGACGGCAAACGGCATGATGCCGTGATGCCCTCACTACGCCACCGCTCTCGACTTCCTTATGTGCTCACGCTGAATTGCTAACATACATAGATGTTTAATTTCACATCTGCCGAGCATCCCGTGAATGATGCCTGTTTTTGCTTCAGTGTACTTTGGAACCATTGAAACTGCATTCTATGTCTCTTTACATTTCTTTTCAGGGTCGGAATTCTCGGCAACACTGTTTTTGCCGCACATAAATGACCTACTTAAACCCGGAACCTTTGGGTATGCAGACGACAGCACTGTTGCTGAGAGAGATACGAGCTAGTGGGTCACAGATCCAGTAATTCTGAGAGGCTATGGTTGAACGCTTGAACTCGTCCTTAGAGGCAGTCTCAGAATGGGGCGATGCCAATCTGGTCAAGTTCAATGCGACGAAAACCTAGGCGTGTCTTTTCTCTGCTAAACGGAGCCAATTCCAACCGGCTCTATCTTTCCGGGGTGTAACTGTGCCAATTACCGACCACCTTGAACTTTTTGGGGTAACGCTATCGTCTACCCTCAATTTCGGCTCCTACATCGAGGCTAAAGCCCAACTAGCTGCCAAAAAATTGGGGATCTTGGCAAAGGTGAGACGGTATTTTAGGCCGGAACAGCTGCTCATTGCTCAACCTCTATCAAGCGCAAGTTCGATCGTGTCTGGAGTACTGCTCTCATCTTTGGGATGGATCAGCCAAATACCACCTGGATGCTCTAGAGTCTATTGAAAAGCGTGCCAAGAAGATCATAGGCAATGATGCTCTTGTAAAGTCAAAACTCCAAAGTCTTGAGCATCGACGCCGAGTTGCTAGCCTGTCTGTTTTCTATCGTTTACACTTCGGGGAGTGTGCACTAGAGTTACACAATTTAATTCCGCCAAGTCCGTTCCATCATCGGACCACAAGACGTACGGCATTGCGCCACCGGTACATGGTGGACATCCCACCTATACGTACAAAGCGTTTTGGGAGTACATTCATTATACGTACAGCTAAGGAATAGAATTCCCTGCCGGAGTCTGTGTTTCCTGATAGCTATAACCTAGGGGTCTTTAAGTCAAGAGTGAATAGATTGCTTCTAGGCAAGCGTGCTCCATCGTCGGCCACATCATCGCTTACCATCAGGTGAGATTGTGGTCAAACGCGAGCCTATCCATTATAAAAAAAAAAGTTTTGAGTATAATCATATAAGGCAAATGAAACATAATCATGACTTTGTTTATATTTCATTGTTATCCACAACAGTTACAATAATCGAGTAAATACTAATGCTCTAAGAAGTGCCGTTCAGAAACTTTATTTAAAACTCTACTTTCTGCTTTAAAAACAAAACAAACTTCATGTATAATGAAAATAAAGCCAAAACTTTTCTGTCGCACTGTGGGCTATACAACTAACTTACTATGAAGCAAAACTAAACTAGCCAACAAACTTTTGGTACAATGTTATCATGTAAGTAGGTACATAGGTAGGTACAACTTTATTCTGCTACCAAAAGTGTGTGCATAAGCGCACTATTTTATCCCTTCCTGACTTCTGAATTTCATCCAAATCCGATCAGATGTTTGAGCGTGAACAGGTAGTACATATACATAGTATACACATACACTTTGTATATTATAAATCTTGCGACAAGCGAGATTTTTCCAGTTTATTGTATAAAAGTCGTTAGAGTTACCATCAGGTGGGATCGCAGTCAAGCACTCATCATCATCATCATCATCATTTTAGCTGATAGACGTCCACTGTTGGCCTCCCCCAAGCGTCGCCACAACGAACGATCATGTGCGTCATCGCCTCCTACAAGGTGGACTGACGACCTGGTGAAGGTATCCGATAGTCAAGCACTATTTTATATCAATTAAAAAAAAATACCTACCATTATTTAAAA
Source organism: Mythimna ferrago (assembly GCA_910589285.2). NCBI lineage: Eukaryota > Metazoa > Arthropoda > Insecta > Lepidoptera > Noctuidae > Mythimna > Mythimna ferrago. The sequence continues at coordinate 18,265,693 of OU342685.1, forward strand.
ATATCCGTTACACTTTAATTTATAAAAATACACATATAAACACCACACTATATTTTTTTTTATCCCAGAACTTTTACAAAATCGCTTCGATTAGGTACGCGATTTGAAAAAAACGGGAAAGTTTAAACTTAACAAGATTTTAATGAAAATCATTTATTCATAGCAAGCTTTTATAGCTCGGTATACCTATATAATTAATGCTCGTCAAGACGAATCATACGAGCCCAAACTCGATGGGGTTATGTCGTTTAACTACCAAGTTCCTATAGCCACCTTCCAGTTGCATCATCAGATCAGCTCTACGTCATAATGATTTTGCATTGTCATCTGATATACACATGCATGCAAAATTTCAGCCTAATCAGTAACCGGGAAGTGAGTTAAATTTAATTTGAAAGATTTGATGACAGACAAACATCGGGACAGGTGAAACTAAATAAAAGCTTGTAGAATCCTAGAACGCTGTAGGTCGAGTGATTTCGGTTATTGACTAATTAAATACTTTAATGTCGTTCACATACTTACACATGCATACAGAGTTCCAGTCGTCACAAGTGTACAGTTTATTAGAAATTAAACCAATAACCATGCACTTGAAAATAAATGCAAAAAAATCCTTCAAACATTGAAGCATATGTTAAATACGGATGCACATTTTTGAGATACCAATTATTATTAATATTTTACAGTTTGACGGATTTTTACAAAATAAAAAGGCATAAGTACTGCTTTTACAAATACATTGCAGAAATTAACAACCAAGGAAAAAGTACATGCTAACATATATATATATATATACAATACTGCCACACCTGAACTTGAAAATAAGAACTTAAAATGGTAGAAATTCAATCAGTTTAAGTCAATCTTGATGAGACCATGGTAAATATTTTCATATCATCAGCGAAGCATAATAATTTGGATGATTGCAGGCACAAATCGATGTCGTTTACAACATCACAATTAAGATGGGTCCGAGCAACTAACCTTGAGGCACTCTTCTAGGTACCGAGATCCACCCTGGACATATAATTATTATTGATCACCACGGCTTGCGACCAGTTATGAATATGAAAAGACCACCTCAAGAAATAATGAAAGTCTATAAAGTTTAGTTTCTATACCAAAGTATAGTGGTCAACCCTATCAAATGCTTTGCTAAAATCAGTGTAGACCACATCGACCTGGCTGCCGTCATCCATAGCATCAGTAAAAAAATCATGAAATAAAATTAGATTAGAAGTGGTCGAACGTCTTTTCAAAAAATCATTCTGGCTATAGGTAGATAACGCGCTTAAATTATTTAGCTACAATGCGCAGTTAAGATTTAGGTAAGCCTAAAGTTATTAACTTCAGTTTTAAACCCCTTCTTATAAACGCGTGTAATATTAATACAATAGAACTAGCAAATTCAAAAAGAAATTAAAAAAAAATAGATCTATTTGATGATTCCAATCCTTCTCCAAAAAAAATTTCTGGCCGATTGTTTTTACACCTTCGGATCGATTCTAGGATTTTGTTTTTAATTGGAACTTATACCAGAGGTAGAAACAGTTTAATAGTTGTCGTAAGGAGAACCTCGATTTCCTCGTGCCTTCTGTCAATTAGTCTTTCACCTGTTGCTTTGTGTCGTTTTTAGAATGTTGTGAGATCGCTCTTCATGATAAATACCACTTCATAAAAACGAATGTACCTAATCTTAGAATTTCTGACTTCTGTACATGGTGATAGAGAATTTAAACAAGAAATTAATGCATACTTCTACTCAAAATGTCCCCCTTATCCCTAACACAGGTGTTTAAGCGTTCAGGCCAGGCGTCTATAGATTTACGCATTGTACGAGTATATATTAAAAATTAGTCTTCTGCTTTTGAATTTTTTAGGCAACTATTCCAAATTATTGTTTACTGTGTTAGAAGGCATGTCCTTGCAATTCAGGTGGTTCGTCTGGGTCTATCGAAGGGCAATCGTCACGCCAGGTCGAGGTGGAAAGTCCACGGTATGTTATCAAAGAAGGTACCTATATTTAAGAGGTTTCAATACGTTGTCTAAAGTATGTGAGAGAGACTCACACGCAATAATGTAGGCAGTGTTACCATACAGTGTCAGCCTGCTCGTATACCTTGGTTTGTAAATATTAACCTAAGTAGAAAACTAGTGGTCACAGCTCACAGACTCAGATCGGAACATTTCCCATGTAACAAATTCGCTTTCTTGATGAAAAAGGTAACCTCTCCCAACTGTGAGGTGTGTGGAGTTGTAGACGATATGCATCACTTGTTAATGGAATGTGTTCAGTATGAAGCTGATAGGAATAAGTTGTTCAGGGTTTTGAAGTTGAACAAGAACAATATGGGTACATTCCACCAAATATTAAGCAAGCCGACTTCCGATGATGCGAGAAAGTTGTTCGACTTTATGGCCCTGATCCATTGATCTCGTTTGTTGGTAAATAATTGTCTTAGGGTACGATGGGACTGACATACGATGTGCGTTTTAAAAGTCCCTAAATTATTAAAGAAATAAATAATAATAATAATAATGTAGGCAACATTATAGACTCGACTTTGAGCATTACATTACAATACTACCTCCCTGACTGACGAACATTCGCGTGTATTGTAATATTATAGATTCGACTTTGAGCATAAGCTTTTAGTTGACTCCATAATGTCAGACGAAGTGGTCATTGTGCTGAGTGCGGCAATATTAATTCAACAATGAAGGAGCACCTTAAGACAAGTATCTTAATACACTTTAGCTGAAGTTTTCACCCCTTTTTTAAAAAAGAACGTTTGTCATTGCGTGATACGACACCCCCACCAAACTATCATTGATGCCACATGATGACCATTCAGACTCTGCCAATCAGTTGTGACGCTTCTTTGGAGCTACGACCCACTTGATTATTTTGAACTAAAATTAAACTTGATGTTTGTAATATTCATACACGAGCATTTTGCAGATATCTATTTAATTTAGTAAAAGACTTAAAAAACATTCAAGGAAATGTGTTCAAAGGGTTTCACATTCATTTTAGTTTATTAGAAATAGTGGGAAAAAACTATACAGAAATACGTCAAAACGACACAGTATTTGCATGGCATGGCATCATTACAAATTTAAATTTGGAAAAATGTAACAATTTTTTTAAAATGGAACAATATGCATGGCCAGACAAGGTGTAAAGTGCTATTAGTCTGTTTAGAAAAGTCAAACGACTTGGGTAATCTAATCAAATAATCAAATTCTTGAAATCTGATAAAGTCAACACTGGTTGAACAATTTAGGTTGCAAAGAGGTGACCATTGTTTATTAATAGAATCTTATTAAAATTATTGTTTATATTTATATAACAGATTTTTTAATTAACTTAAAATTTCAAGTCGTTTGACCGACTAATACTATCTGTCAATTGTAAAATAAGGAAAAAATAATATTATAAGATCGGGTACGATCATTCGTACTATCATAAATAAATAAATCCATTAATTTCATTTACATTTTTTTTAGGAAGAGGTAGGCATATGCATTACAATGCATTGCAAAACAAAGGATCAAAGGGTAAGTAATACACAGAAGTAAGTATAAATAAAAGACGATTCAATAAAGATAAGATTGTAGTCCGTTTAATAATTTTTTTACAAAATCCAAGCAACCCCAAACAAGGCCATCAGGGTGTCAATATAACTATACTTTAGTATTTCTCAAGGCGGCAAAACCTCTTTTGTTTCATCCGTAAAAGATACGAAATTGAAATTTCTCACTTTTAAAATTAATTTCTATTTCACAAATAAATTTCAAAATATTTCTAACATAATATTGAATAAAATTCACGAACTAAATCAACTAATTATAAATAAATTAAAGAATCGACCTCAAATCAACGTACTGCACAGTGAAAACTTTTTCTTATTATATATTTTAATAGTTTAAATGGTAAAAAAAATGGTCTTCAACTGCATTCAGTAGGGTCAGCGCACAGACGAAACATGCATGACGCAACGATGCTCAAAGAGGCCAGTGATTAGGTACGCCTTGAGACGCATCACATTGTGAAGTCATGGTGCGTAACACGAGCTTCCCCGGTATAGATAGCCGCAAACCATTTACCGAGGAAGCTCCAATGGGCCACGTTGCGCCTCAAGGTGCAGCGCGACATCATGGTATATATTTGAATGCCCTTACTGACATATGTTTTTTTTTTCTCTTAACCATCCTTGGTTTACTGCTAGAGAAAGATCAATGCATTAAGTCTGCCTTTTTACTTACCTGCATGAAGTCTAATTAAAAAATATTATTCAATATTATAAAAATATCTCAAAATGTGCGCACAACATCATGTTTCGATAAACGACTAGTCGGGTGATGTTTTTGTAACTTATCCACTTCGACCTAATGTCTGTAGTCTATTTCTTATGCAAATCATTATATTTTCTGGATCTGCTTTTTCCCAGCCCATTTTCAAAGAATATTTAAGAATGTAATCAACAAAGGTTTCCCTTGCCTTTTGATCCAGGCCAAATTTCTTTGCTGTCTTTTTTCGTGAGTATCCAGTGAATGAGCAATTTTTTAAAGCTTCATCTGTAAAAACTTCTTGTAGCAAAGCTCTTGTAAAATTGGTGGTTTCATTGCTTATTGACTTGCACTCATTTAGGCCTTTTTCAGAAACATATACACCTGTATTTGGCATAAGCTCTATGATTCCTGGTCCTGGCTCAGGGTACCTTAATGTCCATTTAGTGTCTTCTACACTGATATTAGACCTTTCCTCTAACAGTGGTTGTGGATGGGAAAACATAGTAGGACTTACTACATCGAATTGCTGATATGTAGGTGAAGATGATGGCGATTTTGCTTTTGCTGCAATATTTTTATTATTTTTAGAAATTAAATTTTGTAAGTAATTTTCAGCATTATCTAGAATTGACATACTTTTTTGGTACGATTCATTGAACTCAGTATAGAAATTATAACACTCAGTATAAACATCATCATTCATCAGGTTCATGTTTATAGCTTGATCTTGAGCTGGAACAGATTGTCCTGATGGTTTTGGAGGCTCTGGATGTATAGTTTTTGGAACATAATTTAAATCATCTGATTTATCACAATCTTCGTCCGAAAGTTCCAAATATGAGTCTGAAAGATTTTTTGTTCGACGACTGGATTTTCGTCTAGGCATTATTTTTTTGGCTTTTTTGTTATTCATAGGTGTTTCTTCTAAATCTATGACAATATCTGTTGCATTTTGAAGTATTTCAGTCGTATCCGCTATTTCAACATTATGTGAACTCTCTGGCGTTGAAGCAAAAGCAACTCCTTCGTTATCACTGGCATACTTACGAATAAGTTCTTGTGCTTCTAATATTTCTGATTCTATACTTTTTTCCAATTCGTTTCCATTTGATTTACTTAGAGGTATGGTTTCCTGATCGGATGATTTCCGTTTACGAGGGCGACCACGTTTTTTCTTTGGTTGGTCATTTGTTTTTGTTGTTAATGTACTTGATGTTGCTAATTTTTCTTCTTGGTCATCTGAAAATAAAACTGATAGATAAAATAAATAATAGTGTGAATAACAGATTGATGGTTGGTCTCAAGACATTGCAGGTTGAAGATGAAGGATTTAAATCACATTGCAATAGCAAAGTGCTTTGCAAATTGATTGCCAGTCATTACAGTAAAGGGTCTTTGACTGTATCGCTAGCAAAGAACAGAAATTGAATTATGTGGTCAAGTTGACCCGCGGGTCAATGTCGAATGGGTCCAGTTGACCCTCAGCTAGATTTTTACCATACCTTAATTAATAAATAAAATGATAAAAAATACTAATATTAATGTTACCTTGTTTACTTGTGTCCTTCGACTGACCATGAATATTATTTTTAAACTCCGTTTTCGTTTCAAGAAATCGAAACGCGTCTTCTTGGGAATCTAAAAAGAAAATATTTTAAGTTTAGTAAATTATTCTGGCTGGCTAATTCCCAAAAAATGCACTTCCCACAACAATATTAATCAGCTGATGATAATTTTATCACGAAATGACGCGACATCATTACCTATTCCAAAGATAAATTTATGTAAAAAAGATAAAAAAAAACCTTAAAAAATACTCTAAAAATTGAAATGGTCATGAAAACCCTATCAACCTAAGGTGTTAGATACTGGCTGTAAAGTAACCAACCGAATAATGAAACCATTAGAAAGGTATTAATGCGAAATTGGTTTTAGACCATTAAAACCAAAAAATAAATATTTTAGTATCGTTACTGAATTTGGACATGGACAAAACCAAAGTCATGGTAAACAGCCATGTAGCACCCACTCCTATCAAGATCGGAGACTCTACACTTGAAGTTATGGACGAGTACGTTTACTTGAAACAGACAGTCCAGTTGGGTAGGTCTTACTTCGAGAAAGAGATCAATAGTCGAATCCGACTCGGCTGGGCAGCGTTCAGGAAGCTAAGCGGTATCTTTCCGTTCAATATACCACAGTATCTCAAGACGAGTCAATGACCAGTGATGACATATGGCTCCGAAACGTGGTCGCTTACAATAAGCCTCATCAGAAGACTTAGTCACCCAGAGGGCAATGGAAAGGGCTATACTCGGAGTTTTCTTGCGTGATCGAATCAGGAATGAGGATATCCACAGAAGAACGTAGGTTACAGACATAGCACGAAGAATCGCCAAACATAAGAGGCAATGGGCAGGTCACATTGTTCGCAGAACAGATGGCCGTTGGGGTCGAAAGATTCTGGGATGGCGACCACGTACCGGAAGATGTAGCGTTGGAAGCCTCCCACAAAGTGGACCGATGACCTGGTAAGGGTTGCGGGAATCCGATGGATGCGAGGACCGTTCATTGTGATGTTTTTTTATTAATAATATAGTATAATATTCCACAGCTATCACACAACGCCGTCTACTCCCAAGCCAAGCAGCCGAGCTTGTGTTATGGGTACTAGACAACTGATAAACATACTTATATATTTCTAAATTTATACATATTATAGATAAATTACACCCAGACACAGAACAAATGATTATGCTCATCACACAAACATTTTTCCTGGGTGGAAATCGAACCCACGATCTCCGGCATAGCAGTCAGGGTCACTAACCACTAGACCAACAGGCCAGTCAACAGTGGACGTCTAACGGCTGAAATGACTATGAATGTGAGGCGCACAAGACCGTTCATTGTGGCGACACTTGGGGGAGGCCTATGTCCAACTGTGGACGTCTTTCAGCTGAAATGATGATAGTGATCAGTGATTGGAATAGGTAGGGCTAATTAGGTTCAAAGACCGCAAACATTGATGTTAATATGGATATTCCGGCTGATACTACGGGATTTAATTGAATTTCATTCTTTTTGTCAATATATATAAAAAAAATTATGGAAGCCAGTAAGCGCATGATATGCGATGTTGTAAATTTTACGTCAACAGCACGCTATAAAACTTTTTGCCAAGCACGCGACGACGCTTTGTTGAGACTTGAGACGCGTACAGATACCGGCACGGATCTTGAGCGCTCGGCGTCAGAGTGGTAATCGCTTTGCGCATTGCATACATTGGCGAGCCAATCGTCGTCGTTGAACAAAAGAAAATAATAGAGGGTGTTTCTGGCGCTAGAGTGACGCACCTGTTTTTGTCTCTTTCTGCGCCACTAGAATTCAATTTTTTACCATTTATAATTTTATTACTTTAAAACCAAAAACCGGGACTCGGGGAATATCCATATTATTCTAACCTATGGCAAGTACATAAAACAGCCCTACCTATTCCGATCTCTGATGATGATGATGATGACTGAATTTATAAAAAAAAAACATACCTGTGTGAAAAACCACTTCACCGAAAATTGTAGGCCATTTTGTATCCACTGGCTGGTACACTATGACTCTTAGCCTTGTGTCTAATCTATCCTCTAATAAGGGATATCCAAATACCACGATATTATTAATTTCATTATCCTTCACTTTTACCCAACTCTTTGGTACGCATATGTATTTTTCAAGATCATTCCAATTTTTACTTAGTACTTTGACTACAAGATAAGCCCCAAATTCTTGTTGACTCATTATCTGTAAAACAACACGATATTCTTAGCCAGTGGTTTGCACGTGATTGACTTAATGCAAATAAAAATATGTAGATCGTTCTGACGAGCATAATATGCGATACATTTGACCGGGTCACTATTGCGTCATATATATCTTGAGACGGCAAATGCAGTGTTTGCTTATCATAGTGTATGTTTAATGTTCCAACATACGGGTCACAAAAAAGATCCGCCACAAAAATAAGCTAGAAGCGGCCACAAATAAGCTGCAGCGCGCGACAGCTTGTGGCCGGAGAAGCTAGAAGCGGCTTCTAGTTTTTTTTTTTTGTGGCGGCACCGCCGCACATGATCCACAAAAAAAACGCCGCCACAAAAAGAAGCTAGAAGCGGCTTTTTTTGTGGCCCGTGTGCTGGGATACTTAGATGCGAAAATTTGTATATACATTTTCGTGTATGTATATTTGTTATTCTTTCAAACCCAAAAAGCAGATATATAAATTAATTACAGTAGGTATATAAAGAATTGTATCAAATCATGCAATATCAAAGACGAATAAAAAGACTTATCAACTATTAAATTATTACTTACATTCAGTCAAAAAAGTATCGGGAATGGATGATTTGTTTATGGTTCCAAATTCAAATGTTAGATTTTTTGTTGTTGCTAGATTGCCACAACTGTTCTCTATTTTGGCGCGGAGTTTGAGTTGCATCTGTTATTTAAATTAAATACAGTGCTGTTTTTAGTTATATCATATCTAGTGTGTATTGCGAATTTCATAATGGACAAAAACATCGAACAAAGAGTTTGTCTTAAATTTTGCGTCACCAATGGAATTTCGTGTTCGGAGTCACTGAAAATGTTACAGAAGGCTTACGGTGAATCGACTTTATCAAAAACACGTGCTTATGAGTGATACAAAGCATTCAAAAGCGGTCGAGATGTGATGGAAGATTTGCCTCGCTCTGGTAGGCTACCAACCTCTGCAACTGAAAATAACATCGCAAAAGTGAAGGAAATGGTGACTGAAAATCCTCATTCAAGTTTGAGAGAGATAGCTGCCGAACTTTCTGTATCTCACGAGTCGATCCGTACCATTTTAACTAATCATTTGGGTATGAAACATGTTCGGCTAGTCCCAAATTACCTGAATTTTCTCAAAAAACTCAATCGCATGAGAGTCGCTGAGGACATGCTAGAACGAGTCAATTCCGATCGAACATTCATGAAACGCACTTTACTGGCGACGAGACGTGGGTTTACGAGTTTAACATGCAAATAAGTCAACAAGCTTCGAAGTGGCGCCTTCCAACTGAACCAAAACTGAAAAAACCACGCCAAAGTCGATCAAAAGTCGAAGTCAGTTGACTGTTTACTTTGACTATCGCGGTTTTGTGCACTCGAAATTCTTACCGGAAGGTCAAACGGTAAATAAAGAATATTATTTGAGCGTTATGCGGCATTTAAGAGAGCAAATTCGACGAAAAAGGCCAGATTTGTGGAAAGAAAATTCTTGGATTTTGCACCACGATAATGCGCCTTCGCATAAGGCCATTATTGTGAACGAATTTTTGACCAAACACTCAACAAATACCATCGAGCAGTCACCATATTCGCCAGATATATGGTTCCAGCCGACTTCTATCTTTTTCCTAAACTCAAATTATTACTTCGTGGCACCCGTTTTCAATCTGTAGAAGACAAAGGAGAATTCGCGGCGAGAACTGAACTCAATTTCGGAAACAGCGTTTAAAAAATGTTTTGATGATTGATTGGATTATTCGTTGGCGTAAGTGTATCGTTTCTGAAGGGGCATACTTTGAAGGTGATAAAATAAATTTGGATGAATAACAAAAATGTTGTGTATTATTGATCTTTTCCCGGTACTTTCTTGACAGAGTAGTACGAGTATAATCCAAAATGTATTCAAAATGTTGATTCACTGAAAATGCGTCTGTGTGTGTGAAAGCATATTTTGGGTAATTTTAGGGTTTCTTACTAATGAATAACGATTAAATTTAACAAATAAGTAAAAACTATGTTTATCATAACTTAATATTTAATTTTCTTTCAAAATCTTAAGAAATTATCTTTGTTTTTTTTTTCATACAAACTGCTTATACGTCTACAAAATTAGTCTATAAAATGAATTAGACGTTCGAAAAGATCAAATTATTCTGATAATGAATGACTGTAACAATGGTCTAATCACTATACTCCCATACATTAAAAAAAAACAATATAACTATAAAAAAAACTATCTTTAAATGTAATTATAAGTCCAGACCTTTTTCAATTATTATTTGAGCCACTTCTACAAATTTTGGCAGGTTTTGGCTAAATGTATCTACCTATCTTCCGATAGTGCTATAGTATTAATAATACATATGGCTATAAATAAACGTCAGAAGAAACTACAGCATGACGTCAACCTAATTTAATTCACATTAGTAGATGCCAGCGTTCTGTCTAGACATACTCGTATCTCATTACAGAACCGAACGCTCCATTCACCTCTAAATGAGTTTAATATGTGATTTGTCTTTAAAGACAAAAATCGAAGTTAGATTAATGGAATAAAAGTGTCATCTATATACATAGACGACGTCCTACAAATTAGTAAAAAGTCTTTTAATGCGCATGTCCAACCGCTTTAAAATTACATTTAAGGACTAAAACTTGATACAGTACGGTCCAATATGTCCATTACACTGAGGAAATTTCTCAAATACTATAGGAATAAATTTAGCGACTTTGGTATAAATTTTCATCAACAAATCAAGCATTTGCATTCAGAAAGTACATTTTTGTTCGTCAACGAAAACTTAATAATCTACAAGCAATGACTTTTATCGATTAAATGATATGCAATTACTAAAAAGAATCGATTGCGATCCTTCGGTACGCCAGCGCTATCGACATCAAAACACTTCGCAGCAATCGACACTTGTTAGGGCCTCTGAACCTCGTACATTTTAATAAAACATGTAGATAACATACGTCCTTCATTTTATACTTTGCCTGATCCTGCCGTGGGTTTTTATACGATGCCTTGGTAATTTATACCAAATACACATTACATTACATTTACGTACATTAACTATTTTAAACAATGCCTGATTTATTAATTTACTTTTAACATAAAAATTATCTGATTCTTATTTTTTCTATTCGCACTTTTTTGAACAACTCGCACTTGACCAGATAAATAATTCCTGTAAAGTCGTTTACATAGAAAAAAAAATGCTACATTATCTAATACTGACAAGTTTAAAATATCGCCCTGTATAAGTTCATTGTTCTAAATTAAAAAAAAAGTTTTGGTAATTATTAAAAAAACATGAAATTTAACAAAATTTATAATAAAAAATATTTTTTTTTTAATTTTATCAACTGGCGCTATCTTATTTATGCTATATTACGATACAATTAAATAATCTTTGAAACGAATCTAAATCGACCACAATTTAGAAAAAATAACATATGCACATGTAATTGTCCAAAACAATTACTTTGGAAAAGTTGTTTTCATGAGAAAATAGGTTTCTAATACTGTCATATTTAAAAATACCAGCCTGTATAGGTTCCTAATTTTAAAAAAATAAAAAACATTTACCTAGACAGAAAATAACACTACCTGTGTACTTATAAAAAAAATATAACGACTTCATGAAAAAAAATGTAGCTAATGGTTCTTCGAATGTCTCATATATTTCTGATACCTTCTGTCTGAGGCAAAAGTATTATTAAATTTAACCAATCTCTACTGTCCAGATTTGTTTCATGCGATACACTGAAATGACAATTGAAGAATAAAAATAGCAAAATTTCTGTTTTTTTTTTCATTAAGCTTATCAGTAGAAAATTATAAATTTCATCCCAAAATTTTCAATAATTTATGATTTTTTCTATCAAATTTCGACCAACTATCGCTATCATATACTATAAATAATACAATTACATTATTTTTTAAACGAATACGACTTAATAGACATTTAAAAAATATATATACCTTATAAATTTTTTGGACGATTTGTACTTGACCAAAAATTTATAGTAGATAAATGAATTTCAGACAAAAACCAACAAATGTTTGTAAGACAACCGATCGCCGTATCTCATATGGTTTAAATTTGTATAATATATACCTACTTATAAAGTAAAAACATAATAAGTAGGTACTTAGATTTATATAAACACATGACAATGAGAAAATAAGATTAATTTAAGAAGACAACATAAAAACCAACAATTAGGTACTTAAATACATTATTAAGAAAACATCGATCGCTGCCAAAATATACAAAACCATTGAATATATATCACATAAATAATAAGAATAGAATGCTTGCAGTCGTACACGCCGAGCGTCGTAATGGCTGACGATTTTATATTCTCGTAAGCAAAAAATTTCAGCTTAAAATTTATAACATAAAACGCTATCACATGTTTATAAATAGACAAGTAAACAATATCTCACCTTACTCACAACAACTATTATGTTTCCTTTTCAAAAACTATGATATTTTGTAAGATAATGTTGGTATAATTTTTGAGTGCGGTAATAAATTCGACACAGACGTAGCGTCACAACGGCTCTCGCCGACAACTGACTGACTCGGAAGAGCGGCAACGGTAGGGGGGAGCGCTTGCGTGTTATTTTTTAAATTTCGATGGGGGAATAACCGTTTATTTTGTATTTGCAAAGTGTCATGTATAGTTATATCTGTATAGATCATAATATTTTATTTAGAATCTGAATTCTAAAACACGCTTTAAATTTTAGATAGTATTTTTTATTTAACATTCAACTTTTTGCAGAGTATTTATAAAATTTTGGTACCTACTATTAATTGTGGATTAACCATTAACCAGATGATTTATCTAAAAGTGTAATCAATAGGTACCTGTATGCTAAAGGTAATTTAAATTTCTAATACAGTAGGTAGGTACCTACCTAAAACACAATAATTATTCCTTATTAAGGCGACCATTATACGGTCATGCAAGTCTCAATCAATTCCATCAATCATGAATATAATATGGTTTTCGTCAGTCAGTTCAAAAACCGATCTCAATCATCGCATTAGACGGTTGGTTTTTCGTCAATCAAAACTTTGACTGTGGCAAAACTGATAGCAATTACCTACCGTATAATGTTCGCCTTAGGATTTGACTCAGTTACGGACCCATCACCCAAGCACGGCCATGTTGTGCTGAACTCAACATTTTTAGGTTATTTTGTTTTTAGTTTTGGAGGTAAGTAGGTACTTGGGGGTAAGCACCTACTATGTATTATTAAGTCAAAGAAATACTTAGCATTTGCTATAATTGGATATTCCACTTTATTGAACTTAGTCACTGCTTTACAATACCTACACATAAAACCAATCATGCTTGCATGACTATGTAGTGTTCAAATATAGAGTCTGTTTAAAAAGTCAAACGACTTGGTTAATTATTGGGGTAAAATGAAATCTGATGTAGTCAACACTGGTTCAAAAAAAAATAGTTTAAAAAAACACGCTTTCATAGCATATCAAACTAAAAAGTGTATAATAATTTTCAATAAGTATAGGTAGGAAATAGTAATAATGAAGGAAAAATATTAATATCATTGTGAAAAAAGCGTGGGGCGCTTTGTGCCATATTTTGCGTAAATCGAGCACCCCACGCTTTTTATATGTTAGATGTATAGATAAACATCAAAATCAAGTGTCTGTCTACCAATCCATGTCATAAAAAAGAGTTGGCTGGCAGTGGCAACACTGACTGCCTAAGTCACACAAAATTGTTACTTCCGAATTTTGAAATTAGATTTAATTAATCATTAGTACCTAATTAAGTGAATTTAAGGTGTAATTATATGAATAAGTACTGCATAAACGCAAAGGATAATTGTTTATCTATCAAACATTTAAGAACATTATTTTGGTATTTGTGAATGTCACCGGTAACCTGAAATCATCAGCTGATGTTCGAACTACCTACCTACGGAACTAAATGAGTTTGGTAAATATGTATTGATTGCTTACTTTTGTTTTATATTAGCACACTTGCTCAGTAACATACAATCGCTACATTTTGTCATAAAATTTTTGGTGATTTAAGACTTTGTTGAGTGTAAATCTCATTGTTTAAATCGTAGTTCAGAAACATAATTTGGTAACTTAAACTAAATTTTATTATGGTCTAGGTAGATACCCACCTAGTTTAAAAGATTACAAATGAACTAGACTAGATTATTTTATAATCTTGGCATCTTCCCTTTTAAGAAAACTATAATGTTAAGGCAATCAAAAGTTTCAAAGCTCAATAAATTTTCAAGTTCATTCAGCAGCCTACCTAAATTCTCCACTAAATACCTTCTTACAGGAAATGTTCCTATTGTTCCTCTTCATTTCTATTATTTGTAAATTTTGTCTACTTATCCATTTAGTTCTTGACATTCCTTAATTTCTATTTTCAGTAAGTATTTAATCTTTAAATTATGCCTGTGATATCCTGTAAGGCTATTCAAGATTGACAGGCCTGTTGGTGTAGTGGTTAGTGACCCTGACTGCTATGCCGGAGGTCGTGGGTTCGATTCCCACCCAGGACAAATGTTAGTGTGATGAGCACGATCTTTTGTTCTGTGTCTGAGTGTAATTTATCTATAATATGTATGTATTCAGAAATATATAAGTATGTTTATCAGTTGTCTAGTACCCATAACACAAGCTCTGCTTAGCTTGGGACTAGACGGCGCTGTGTGATAGTTGTGGAATATTATATTATTAAGATATGGAGCTTAAACTGAGAAAAGCCCTCCAAAGACTCAAATAATTAAAACACCAATGTGAACAATAAATTGAGATGAAATAAGAAGGTAAAATAAAGATGATAAAACACCGTCCCTAAACAGGAGCTAATAGAGATTAATCAGCAATATCAAGATGATGATGAACGAAACCAACTGTCATCATGGATAGTTTCAACAACGGTTGTAACTCATGTGAGGAGGCTTTATGTAAAGTTACATACATGTTAAGGTATACTTAACATGTATGTAACTTTACATAAACTTAAATAAATGTTTTGTCTGCACATTTATACCTGTTAGGTAAGCTCATGCAGAAACCTACTCAGTTGTGCAACATATACTTTCCGATTTACCTGCAAAACTCAACTGTACAGGCAAAATTGTCCGGTATTCCTTAGCGTGTATAGCTACTTTAACATTGAAGATCTAGAAGATTACTTAATTCATTTTGACTGTCAAATTGCAGAAAGATCCATTGGCACCTGTCTATTATTGTCTCTTATTTATTAATTGTATCAGGTTCACCAACAATTATTGGCGTTAAATATAATACAGTAGTAGTATAATACATTGTTTTAAAACTAGATTTACTTTTTATTGAAAACCACATGCATAAAATAATTAATTTAAAATAATGAGCTAACTTACTAAGTAATAAGCGCATTAAATTAAATTATAATTGGGAAAAATTATAAAATTTACTTTTCATTAACTTACCATTTTCCACTTAGAAAAAAAAAAAAACATTTTATAATAAACTATTAAATTCAGATTGTAATATGTAAAACATAATAATCAAAATAAAACAGTATGAGAAACAACACAAAGGCTTTGATAAATATATTCCATCTAAAGAGGTTATGCACCCAACCTGCACTGGGTTCTCTTAGTTGAGTATGGTCCATCCCCTCTTATAGAGAGGAGGCTTGAGTCCCGGCAGTGGGAACAGTATGCTTATGGTATGCTTGGCTTACAATCTACATATAATACTATTAAGAGTTAAATTTTTTAAGTTAGTTTTTAGGAAGTGGTCTGTGAAACAACTGAACCAATTTTGAAAATTCTTACATTATTTTTGACTCAGGAATAATCTAATTTTCTACTGGTGAAAGGAATTTTAGGTGACATAGGCTATATAAAAATGTTGGATACCTAGCCAAGCCAAGTTTGAAATAATAGTACTCAATAATAACAATAAGGAATATCTAGCATAGCTTAGTCGGCCTCATAATGTTCCCACTGTTGGGTCTTAGGCCTCCTCTAGGAGAAAGAATGGGCCATAATCCACAGTGTGGGCCCAGTGTCGGGTTGGTAGATGTCACATGTCTTTGAATGATTTAATCTAATTTGATTGTTTTTAATTTTTCTGGTTTATAGACCAATTGAAATAAGTAGATTTTGAAGTTATATAAGATTGTTTCTAATCATAATAACTAAATTGAGAATAATATAAAATATGGTTGTTATTTGATATTATTCTACATTTTTTGACATTGAGTTTAATTTTTTATTTTTATGTAGCTAATAATAACATTTAATTTGATTTAAAAAAATAAATTTAGTATTGCACCTACCTATTGTAATTGTTAGAAGCAATTTTCAAATTTTATTTATGTGCTAAAGTACCATGAAGCAATTATTCATGTTATTATAGGTACTTGTTTGACATAGGTACCTAAAGAAGTATGACAGTTGTGAGATAGTCGTACTCACTCAAATGTCTCGCTGATGGTGGTGTGTGTACACACGAATATGTATACATACAAACCATCGTCATATGTTTTCCTTTAAAATTATTGAGCTGAATCTGATACATGCGTCATGTTCGTGAACGAGCCATCAATTGAGACTAGTCAACTTTTAACTACCAGTGGCTTATTTTAATTTCTATATTTTGACCTATTTTTATACATTTTTACATTTTTCTCACATAGCACCTAAATGACAAGAAATATGCAACTAGGATTTTTTTATAAGTATATAACATGCTTCAAATGATCCATGGAGTTTAGACCTAAGTTTTTGAATGTAAAATTAGTTTAATTTTTCTAGTTGCCAAACTTCTTGATAATATTTAGAAGTGCTCATAAATGGTTTATTTAAAATAAATACTTCGAGTTGGAGAACCATTATGACTGTATGCAATGCAAGTAAAGAATTGCGTGTGCGCACATGTTCATAATAAATAATTATCCCATCTTAAAATTCAGTCAAGTCTAAATGATGGTGGTCAAACGCGAGCCTATTTTGTGTATGTGTTATCTTTCAGCTGAACAATTTTTAGTTCACACGAGTCATCATCATCATTTCATCCGACGTCCACTGTTGGACATAGGCCTCTCCCAAGTGTCGCCACAACGAACAGTCCTGTGCGTCTCGCATCCATCGCATTCCCGCGACTCTCAACAGGTCCATCTTGTTGGAGGCCTACTAATACACGCAGCATTAGTAGGCCTCCCGGTGCGGGGTCGGCACTCCAAAATCTTTCAGCCCCTTGACTATCTGTTCTCCAAGCAATGTGCCCAGCCCACTGCCACTTAAGTTCGGCAATTCATCAGGCTATGTCGGTGACCTTGGTTTTCCTACGGATATCTTTATTCCTGATTCGATCACGCAAGGAAAGTCCGAGCACAGCCCTTTCCTTTGCACTTTGGGGATTTTAAGCCTTCTGATGAGGCCCATTGTAAGCGACCAAGCGCTTACATAAATATATTTTAGGTATTAATTAGCATCAGCTCATAGGAAATTTAAATAAGACCACTCAAGCTAATAATCCTTTCATTTATGTTTTAGTATCACTGCTTATTAAATAACACCATTAAGGATATCGTGGACGAATTGCTGATCTTGTTCCTTACCATTTATCAAACTGGCAGCAAATAATAATTGCAAATAGGGCGACATCCTCGGGTTGGTGTTGCCTCAAGGTTCAATTCTTGGCCCTCTCATGTTTCGGTTTTAGGTAGGTATATCCGACACAATTTTATTGGCTGATATCGCCACTTACTTAACCTCTCGTATGCCGTAATTAGAGACACAATTAAAAAGCCATTGTGTCTCGCGTAGATCTGCGTTCCGGCATACAACGGGTTAATTCGTTACCCATATAGGCACCTAATTATAATTGTGTAAGCCAAACTAAAATGTCAAAAAATTACACATATAAGTAGGTAGTAATACAAAATACAAACATTTAATTCTATACATATTTACGGATTCTAATTTACATGGAAATTGATAAGTTGGTCAGTACTTATAAAATATAATTATTTATTATACCTATATAAAACACGAAGATCATAAGTACACACATTGGTTAAGTACACGATTAAAATTAAATGTACCTACAGAGAAGTCTAAATATAACTAAATGACTCAAACTACAACTTGTAAGACTGAGGTATCGTTGGAGTATCGTTTTATATTTAGGTACGTTATTTCAAGTGGGATCGCAAATAATCGCAAATTCACAATCAAGCACTACTACTTTAAACATCACTAAATAAAAAATTGAGATAATACGAATCGCTGTCTTTATAACCGTCATGAAAAAAAGCAGTGTTAGGTACCCTCATGGCTGCACCAAAAAGGTCCGCTGAAGTAGGTAATATCAGAGGAAATGATACTGTTTGCCGTCGATTTTCTTAAGTTAATCATTCAATCAAGATTTTTCTTGCTTCTAAGTCCAGCCTTGGTCTTAGAAGTTCGCAGTCGTGTAGGTGATCGTCCAGTAAATTAACACTTTCTTATACCTTCATCGATAACAACTAGGTCTAATACGCCTTTTCCATTCAATTTTGTATTCACTTGACAATTCAATAATCCTGGCTAGGATATTTTAGAGTTCATGGATATCTAGTGTAAAATCATCTTAGTCTTGATTTATTGCTAATGATAACTTTGCTTTTAAGTAGAGAAAGATGATGATGGTACTAAATTCGTATTATATGTTATTGCAGCGAAAATAAAGTTCTTTTGTGAGGTAGATTTTTCAGTTAGGTAAGTACTTCTATTTTATCCTATGCGTCAGTAGCTAACTTTTTTCGATTTGGCTTGCATATTTCTGTTATTTTGCTCAGATTTCTTCCTTTTTGTTCCACTTTGTGGAGGTGGATGCTCTTCTTCTGATTCTAAAGAAAGACATGGCATTGTTATGTGTCAGTGATATTAATTAAATAAATGTATAAAAGATCAACCTGCACTGAGCCCGCGTGGTAGATTTCGGTAAATACCCTCTCCTAGAGAGGATGCCTGAGTCCCAGCAGTGGGACTATTAAAAGGCTGATTATGTGTATGCTTATACTATAAAGATCAGCCTTTGTTTGCGGGAAAGTTAAATATGCAAATACAAACTTTTTACGTAATAAGCTTATCTGTTTTACAAAAATATCCAGATATGTTTTTATAATTAGGTAGGTATATTATTACTTCGCAATTTTCTATGAATAACAACATTTACTAAATCTTTACTGGTTTGCTGGCTATATTCGTACCAATTTTCAAATTTTTCATAAAATTTTCGCATACCTACCTACTTTATTCCATATCCCAGTATCAAAGTTAACAAGTATTTTGTATAATGTAATGTAGGTATGTTATAGCCACTCCTATAACCTGAGACCCTACCACGAACTCTTAACGTCCTTTTGACCATAATTGGACTGTTAAAGGAATGGAGCTATTATAACTGTATTGTATAACTTTATAGGTTTATCTCTCTTTCTCGCTTGTACCTAAGGCTGGTTACGCCATTAAAATCATTTTATTTACCTGATTCACTAATGTCACTCGAACTTGAACTCGAATCTCCCATCTCTAGTCTTAGCTTTTTAACTCGTTCTTTTTCTTTGTTGATAAATCGAAATGCTTCTGCTTGAGAATCTATAAAATAAGCATTATTTTTTTGTTAAAAAGATAACAAGACATATAACGTTTTATCCAATGAGGAAATGTTTTCACTGTTTACATTTTATTTAAAGCCTACACAAAATTTTGTTGAAAAACGTTGCTGTAATGTAATTTGGCTACTTCAAAAAAAATCAAATATTAGTTAGTTTTAGTTTATTTAAATTATTGTGGCGACACGTTCTATGAAACGGCATCCAACGTTTAGCTTTATTGTCAGTGTAGGGTGACTAAAAATCATGAAAAACTGCTTGTTCGCAAAACTTTTTATAGTAATATATCTAAACTTACCTGTGTCCAACAGCATTTTACCGATATAATCGGGCCAGTTTTTATTCGGGCGTTGATTTTTCTTAAATTTTATTCCTTTGCCTAATTGTGACGTTGAGGGAAATTGAAAAGTAACGGTGGTCTGGTAACCACGGCCAGACTCTTCATCAAATACAAGCCAGGTGCTTGGTATACAATCGTATCGTTCTTTGTCGTTTACATCTGATCTGACGACTACAAACGCCCTCCAGTCGTATTCCAAATCTTCGTCTGAACTCATAATCTGAAAAGACAAAGATATTTTAGTAAGTAGGTTTTTTTGGTAGGTAAAAATCATCCAAATGACATCCCCGCCCTTGGGCGGAGCGGGAGATAGTATCAGATTCTTACTGACTAAAAAACGGGGTGGGTTTTTCTTCTTTCTTGCCTTTCATACCGGGGCCGAGCCTCCCTTTCAGAACTAGATCCTGGCGTCAGTAGGCTTCGACCCAGCTGGGCCCCTACTGTTTCTGACAACTCCAGTAAGAAGGTACCTACCCACGTGATCGTTTGTAAAAATATGTTGATTATTCTAGCTATGCGTACAGTTCGGCTTCACTATTGCGTCATCTATTGAATGAGATGACCTTGAGCTGAAATTGTAGGCCTACAGGACAACATGTTTTTGATCATATCTTCGCTAAATGTAAACCGATTGTGTCGATTTTTTTTTTGCAAGTTTTATCTACCAAATACCTAATTCCATTTAAATTTGGTGACGATCTGATGAAGAACTTCGATGATAGACAATGGAACGTCATACCGATTGGACGACAGGTTTGACCGTGTACCTATGGCTGGCATAAGACCGAAGTTGTGAGCAGGCCGTAATGGAGGAACATACGTACCTACTTACTAATGCCACGCTGGCGAAATCACTAGCAGATATTGTATTGGTACATAGGTATATAAGAGTAGGTATTTTAATTATTATATGGTGATAAAGAAGAATGCGCCAAAATTTGAAGCGAAATTCTTTACAAACATTGCATTACGTCCGAAAACTATGCTCATGATATTCGTAAGTGAAAGAAGGAACTTCATTAGTGAAGCGCACTTTACATAATTTGTGATATCTAACTACGTCACCTACAAAACGTCATGGATTAAATATAGGTAGATTATACACACATTAATTAATTTGGAACACAAACAACGACGATAAAACGCACAGGACACGTCTCTCACATCTCGCAATGAAAAACGAACAAAATAAACAAAATCAAAAGAATATACCTACACGAGACGAACAAAATTGTAAAAGTGTAAAAAAATGCCTCTATCTATAGTAAAATAAACAATATTCTATATTATCTATCTACTTACCAAAATATTTATTTTCGTCTTCTTATTGATATTTTGGCGCCGAAAATATTTAATACACTAATGAATTCGACAGATACGACTCGCCGCCACGGCACACTACGATAACTGGGTGACTGAGTCTACTTGCTTTGGCAAGGCGGACGGGAGGCCATCCCGTCCGCCTCTAGCAGATAAGGTTCAGTAGGTATCAATCAATTTTTGTAGCTTATGGTTGGTAGCGTGACACTAGAAACTATACATATAAGCATTTTATTTGAAGCCCAATCACTCCCATAACCTTTCAAATACTTACCGTAATTAGAAAGACAATGAGAGAGCGAACTCAAATTATGACTTCACCTGTGTCCAGTTTTTTTTAGGTGGGATATCTGGTACAGGCCATGGTCCGGAGCGTGGAGCGGGAGGGCGGCCGCCCCCTTCGCTAGCTCTACTGCTTCGCAGAAGGAAGCGACCGCCTGCCTCTCCTCCTCGCTCCGGACCATGGCCTGTACCAGGGCCCGGAGTGGTCGTTACCGCCGATCGCCCCCACGAGGACACAGCGGGCCACACCTCTAACGTATGCTCCACTGTCTTCCGGGTGTACCTGTATCCAGTAGCGTAAAACAGAGCCTTTTTATTAGGTCCGTTCCTCTGGAATTTCTCTAAGTAATTATTATATCAAAACAGACAGCCTACACCTAACCCACGGTAATTATGATAATATTACTCTGCCCAAGCGAACGTTCGCGTACGCACAGCGAACGCCCGGCGTCCGCGTAGATATTATTTATCCTTCAAGGCGTTTTGGGATACAGTGATAGGCGCTCGAAGGGTAACAAAATATTTCCAACTTAACATGTCATGGCTACATCAAGGTCAAATTTTATCGGATGCTTATTAGTGTGATTCATTCATTAGATATAATAATGTACCTATTTGATGTTGGCTGGCACTGCTGGCAGATATGATATGTAGGTATTATATAGGTACCTATATTATGAAAAAAAAACTGAATGTAAAAAGAGTTTAAACTAACTCTAAGTATTAATTATTGAACCTTAATACCTAAACAGTTGTACACGGACGAACCACATACAACTAAGTATGAAAAAATCACCATAAGCAGACAGATGTACAATTACCGGAACAGATCTTGAGCGCTCGGCGTCAGAGTGGGGATCACTTTGCGCATTCCATACATTGGCGAGCCAGTCGTCTTCGTTGTTAGATACATGCAGCAACGCAGGGAACGAATGAGGAGTGACGTCTATGACACGATGGCGCAACGAGCCAACCACTGACACTCCCCGCCCCCGCGTCTCACTTCGCACCACTAAAGAGACCGAATATTTGACTTCTGCGCAACTTGAAGCCAGCGCTCAAGATCCATGCCGGTAATTCTATGTCAATAGGGAATCCCGAAGACAATCCCGCGTTTGCGAGATTGTACCTAATAGAAATAAAGCAGTTGTCGATTTAAAAGTAACGAGGTTTTTACCGACCAATTATTGCTGTGTATATGTATAAATATGTGATGAAAATCAATGTATTTTTGTTTTCATCATTTTGAATGAGCTTTTTCGGAGATTTTCCCTATGTATTAGACTAGAAATAACTTGCAAATAGATTTTGTATTCTAAGGACTATTTATTGGGTTGACAAAATCAAACTGTACAACCGAAGCAAAGAAAAAGGAGAGCTGTAACGATGATTCGTTTAAAGGCACGGCGTTCAACAACATACTACCAATCAATGGATGACGTCACAATCTGCGTATTTTGAAATTCAATCAGCCTTTCCCTAACTTCGGCAGGGAAACGTCTTTTTCACCCTCCTTAAATTAAGTCTTCATGTTTTGATTCGTGAACACTTTCTACGCCTTTTTC
This sequence comes from Mythimna ferrago, assembly GCA_910589285.2. Classification (NCBI taxonomy): domain Eukaryota; kingdom Metazoa; phylum Arthropoda; class Insecta; order Lepidoptera; family Noctuidae; genus Mythimna; species Mythimna ferrago. The sequence continues at coordinate 18,288,976 of OU342685.1, forward strand.
ATAAGAATGCGTGGGTACCAAAATATATGAAAAATTACCGCTTTTGTGCCAATCACGAATTGGCGGGTTGAGATAGGAAAAATATTTTGTAGGGTAGGTACCTATAGATTGTTCGAAAGAGTTCTGGAACGCAAAGGTAAACTGAAGGAACACAGGTGGCTTTTAGTCAATATTAAAAGCCCTGACACTCCATCTGGTTCCACTCAGAGCGAGAGGAGTTCAGGCTTGCGGACGGCGAGCAATGGGTAGCTCGCCGTCCGACCCTCCGGTAACCGTCCGGACTGAGCCCAAGTCGTCACCGGTGCGTAGTGTTCCACGCGCGCCTTAAGAAGATGTCAGCAAACCGTAGGGGCCCAGTAGGGTCGAAGCCTACTGGTGCCATGGGTTGTGTGAAAGTGAACCCCGGGGCAACGAAGGAACAGGAGTTTGTTTTAGACAGTAAAAGTCTGACACGAACGGGAGGGAGATGTCATTGGATGATTTCCCATCTAAAAAACGGATTAGGTATACCTATTTCCGGCCTGAAAAGTACCGTCTATCCATACGGAAATCCTTTCAGCTATTCGAGCGAAACGATTTAACAGACGTACCTACACAAAAACTTACGCCTTTATAATATTAGTGTGATGATAGGTAGTTTAGTACCTACCTATTTACCTCGAAAAAGTTTTATTGGGGTTATTATAGTCAATAAAATATTTATAATTAGGTGTATTTTTAGTCTCAACCGCTTTATTGAAGGATAAAATATAATCAATTCTTTGCAGATTTTTCGTACCTACGTTATAATTATACATATTATGTAGGTATACCTAACGTTGACAAAATCGGATGCTGCAGTCTTCCCGTCCGATTATAATGTAAGTAGGTGTCTTCAAGGCTATAATTAATAGGATCTTAATAAACTAGTACGCCTCACTATCAAAGATTGCATCTCTACTTAGTTTACCATCTGGTGGGATCGCAGTCAAGCACTAGTTTAAATATTAAAAAAAAATAACGTTGAATAGGTAACGTATCTATAAATCATGTAATTTCTCATTGGCTTTTGCAAATTGATTCAATAAATCACAGCAACTATCCCACCTTTGACAATATAGGTACCTGTATAATATGTCACATTAATTTGCTATCATATTTGTGTCTGTAGTGAATTTGGGCCACAGTCATTTTAAAGTCACGTTGGCGTAAGTACTTAGGTAGGTTATTTTTTTTTTGGGAAATTATCAGATCCTATTTATATAAAGAAAGACAGGAAAAATGATTATTTTTATCTCACCTCAAAAAAAAAAAACAACAAATAAAAAACAATTGATCAAAAATTCGTACGAGACCAAAAAAGCACCTACTTCAGCATTATGCTAATGATATTTAAAACAATAAATAACGTAGGTAGCGCTAGTGTTCGCTTTGGCGTCCATCATAGATTTTCGGATCGGCAGCCCACCATCTAGAGGAGAGTGGTAGATCATACTGGGCTGGGCACGGTCCTCTTGATCCCAGGCCTTCCTATGAGCAGACCTTAAAGCTTAAACCATCTTCTTTTAAAAGTTATTAGGTAAGTAGCGACAGATTACAAAGTCACAAACTCGATTACAACACAGGACACTGACAGACTGCCGTCTGCCGTCTACTGCGAAGCGTTCACAACGTTGACTGCCATAGAGCACAGAATCACCAGACAGCATCTTCTACGCCTGTAGAGGATGCCTACCAACCACACTTACCTATATAATAAATTACCTTTTGCTTTATACTTTTGGAGAAGGCGAGTTACACATTGCTCGCTAGAGCTAGGGTGCTAGCTAGCCTACGGTGTCTGCGATTTGCCCTGCGACTCCTGGTGCAAGTGAGGATATCCGCTCCCCCATGGTATGGTTGCAGCCATCTTCTTCGCTCGCAATATTGCTTCGCAAAAGGAGGTCACGGCTTCCCATTCTCTCTCGCTCCAGACCATGGCCTGAACTGGGGCGGACGCGAGAGGTCACCACCGCCGATCACCTCCAATAGGGCATGGGCAGAATTCCACCGTGTCCTCTAGTTAGTACCTACCTCCTTAAGATAATAAAGCATTTTTAACGTAGATTGAAGCTAGGAAATAATAATATGCGGGGCCACTAAAGAATCTAGGTGCTCTGTGTAGACTACCAATTTGCATGACAATTACTGGCCGATTCATTTTCCCTTTAATCTCGGCCGACATGAAATAAATTAAAATTCCGTATTTCATGAAATTCTCTTCGGTATCGGGACTCGGGTAGCGATCGAATGTTTGGTGTCGATTTTATCGAAAGGTTTATTATTTTGTTTATTTTTATAAAGTATCGAATCATTTATAGACCTGCAATTTGGTATGATTGATTATCAGAGAATGTTTAAAAATGAGACGGCTTACATGATTTATTAGCTCGTATTTTCTTTGGGTTTAGCAAACTTTTATTGAAATGCAAAATCGGTATGTAGACTTTTTTGATTTATTTCGTTTTTGACTTCAGTTTAATTACCTCGCATAACATCCTTCGCAGCAAGCTGAAGATTACATTAGGTTAGACAGATAATCACCACTACATGGTGATGGTTGCGGTAGTCCATTGGATGCGAGTAGCGATTAAAGTGTTTATGCGGCACCTCTTGGGCAAAGCTTTTGCCCGGTGGACGTCTTTTGGCTGTCATGATAGTGATTTTGATTTAAATGTTTTACAAAACGGTATCTATTCAAGGATTATTATAATTATTACGTGTGGATAGGTATCTAACCTGAATAAAGCCTTATTGCCTGCTGGTTTCCCTCCATATCTTCAAAATCTCTCAGCTCAACTCTTAAGGAAGACATTTAAGTCGTCCCGCCATCTCCTCCGAAGTCTACCACGAGCACATCGTGCGATTTTAGGGTACCAATTTTGTGTTTGAGGGACCCATCGCTCCATTGGCATACGGCAGACATGTATGGACAACTCCCGCTTGAGCTGGATAGCCTTCTGAGCAACGTCAACGATCAGATAGCATTTTGGACTTTTGAATGTTAGGCCACGTCTGTGCCTCATAATTTAAAAACAAGAATAATACCCATGTCCAGCTTACGCTTAATTCCGATAATTGTGTTTGAAAGAAACTAAATCAGTTAGAAAGCCTTACCAAAATTGGCTTTAACCTTCAAGATCTCACTAAAACTCTAGAAAGCTTCTGTCCAAATTAAAAATCCAATCCCAGTATTGAAGCAGTAAATGCAATTGTCCAGTAAACTCCTAACAATACGATTAATTAATCGAAACGTTGGTACTATCCGAGCAACATTTAATTCCTTAATTAATGAGCTTTGCGAACATTTTATTGGTTTACCATCACCATGGCGCATTAACTAGCATTTTAGTTATCCATTAAGTAATTGCTTTAGTTATGAATCTACCTACGTACAACACTAGTGTTGTGCTTATATTCAGTGGCGTAGCGTGGACAATTTAGACGTGGGCGAAGGCGCATCGACTGTTCACGTACCGGAAGAGTTAGCGTTGGAAGGCCTCCTACAAGATGGACCGATGACCTGGTAAGGGTTGCGGGAATCCGATGGATGCGAGACGTACCCGACCGTTCATTGTTCACACTTGGGGCAGGCCTATGTCCAACAGTGGACGTCTGTCGGCTGAAATGATGATGATGATGTTGATGATGAAGGCGCATCAGCGAGGCCTTTTCCTTTATAAATTCGAAAACGAGACAGCGACGATGTGGTCGAATACTGGGTTGCGACAACCCAGTATTCGACCACATCGTCGCTTAATTACCATTGGGAGAAATAGTGGTCAAGCTCGAAACTATAAATTATAAAACAAAACCCTCGTCGTTAAAGAGCCCTCGCACACACGAGGCCTCGCGGGGCCCCAATTCGCCTACGTTTAGCTACGCCGCTGTTTATATTCAATGGTTGGTTACTAGCACAAAACAGAAAGGTACATAAGACAATCTACATACAAAGAGCGCTCGAGCAACGCACACAGACACCGCTTACGGACACGATATCTCGCAATCTCGGCTCAATCCTTCGGTCGCACTCGTACTATAGAGTCAGAATGGTCTATCATTGATTTCATAATTGTTGATTTTGAATAAATTTGGTAATCTACTAATATAATGGCGTCATTATGACTTTCCAATGATCAACCACTGACACTCCACTGAAAGAAGTGGGATAGAATGGTACCTAATCTCGTACATATTTACAAATTAATGTCTTAGGTACGTATGCGGTACCTAATCTGCAAAAATTTTGACAGTTCCTTTGATCAGTGATCTACCATTAGAACGTCATTGTGCAGTCATTGCTTTTAATAAACTCGATATTTTCATTTTACCACAACTCTATTACGAGACCATTGACCGATCTATGATCGATCATTACGAATTAACAGATTAGGAACTTTTAGCAAAATGACAATGGGATCGTGTTGGAATGACGAATTTACTCGTATAAAAATAGCAGACTTGGGCCCCAGTTCGGCGCAACGCGCTGACGTGTGTGCGATCGCCTAGCGTAGGTATAAAAAGTGAAGTACATAGGTAGGTACATGTGATTGACTTATGTACCTATCTATTTTATAGCTGCTGCAAGCGGCGTCGCCTGCGTGTTAATAGAAATTATAGAGATAGCGGTCAAGCGCGAACCTATCAAAAATAAAAAATTATCCCATGGGTATACATATTCCACAGATAAAAAGTATCCTTTGTGTGCTATTCTAGGACATGATCTACTTGTGTATCAAGTTTCATCGAAATCCGTTAAACCATTTTAATTATTTATTTATTACGGCTCGTGTTTGACCACTATCTCACCTAATGGTAAGTCGACGATGGAGCACGCTTGCCTATTCTATTCTTGACTTAAAGATCCTTAAGTTATATTTACACGTGCGTTTTTCGAAATAGATTGTATGGTGTGTTTTGGGTTTTAATTTTTCATTCTATACTCGTAGGTACTTCTGTATTTCTGAAGAGTAAGGTAGGGTAGACCGGGGACAATAGTATCATTTTCGAAACATCGGTTGATTACACAAAGTTGTCTGTCGCTTTTTGTTTTAAATATAATTATTTTACAGCCTTGGTTTATTATCTACCGAAGAAAATATCTGAAGTTGGCCTAGATTGAACCGAACTTGGTGAAAATTGACTTTAAATGAAATGATGGCTAGTGCTACAAATGACCCCCTTTGAGGGTCAATTGTACCAAAACTGCATTGGGTAATAAAACGCGAATTAAGGTATTAATCATATTTTCTCAGTCATTTATTTAAAGTCCTATGAGTTTATAACCATTCCTAAAAATTAGGAACAAAAAATCGTGAGATTGGAGTTTTAAATAAACACAAATGTAAAGTTACAACATCAACATAACAATTCTTCACTTAGCACAAAAATAAAATAAGTTTTTATTAACATGTAATCAACTTTGAGTCACAAGATACATATTTGCTATTATCTAGCTGTATAACAATGATAGAATAGAAATAATCAAGAAAAATATTTTAGTATGGAGGTACGATTGACCCCTGGTACAATTGACCCCCATAGAATATTAGGTATTTAAATAATAAAGAAAAATATATTAGTCAGATTTGCAATTATGACAAATATAAATCGACTCCTGAGGTGTACATTCCTCGTGTGTCCATAATCGGCATTGAGCGCATTGAATCCACATTTCATTAGGGTGACTAGCGCTATAAGGTTCCATACATACAACAAAAAACCATTCTTTTTTTTCTTCACAACTTTCAGACTCATTTTTTGCTGCAGTTTTCTTTTTCTGTCTGGAATCACATTTTATATAGTAAATACTTTGTTTTTGTTGCTGGATTATACCCCATAGAAATAAATTCGTCAGGATTAACTTCTTTTTTAGTTTATATCTTATCAGAGAAACATGACAAACGTCGAACATATTTGGAGTGGTGCGTCTGCCCTTCTAAAATCTCATCATACGCCAGTTCATACAACAATATATCTCATGACTCACGGTCTATCTTTTTTATTCTATTTCGTGGCATATATTACACGAACATGTCTAATAAGTAATTGCATATTTTAAGTAGGTACCTATTTATTTATTTTACCCTGTTATTGTTAGTACGGGGTTATTTCTACCATGGGGTTAATTGTACCGGTAATATTGACCCCGACGATGTTGGTACAATTGCACCCAAGTAACTAATTTAGAAAAACCGTCTAATAGATACATAATTCTAAACTAATAATTTCCGTATTTATTATAAATCAAAAGTTTAATATCTGTTTAATATGGCAACAACAATTACTTATCGAAAAGGCTCTGGTAGTACGAGTTATATTCAATCATATTTTATGTAAAAACTTACCTCGGCTAGCGGAAAATCAAAATTTCGGTCCTAACACGCCCATTTCACAGCATGCGCGACGGCGACCGAGGGGTGCCTCGGGACTCAAGTAGCGCAAGTGCTGGCGCACTCACACACGCAAAATTTTGCTCAGAAGGAGAAATATCGATGATGGTACTATTGACCCGTGTTACTATTGTACCCGGTCTACCCTAAAGGTAATCGTATTATATCTTTTTTTAAGATGAAAAATCATTAACTTCTCCCAATCTGGATGGAATGAGACGTTGTTAGACATACGGACTAAAAACCACCCGTGTGTCTTCAGTTGCTCTCTTCGTTCTTAGGCGGAGTAACTCTTTCCAACAATCTCAAAATATACACGATGATACACATCAAACTTATAAACCCCGTCTTTTTTGATAAAGGGTTAAAAACATAATTTAACTTGCTTGTTGCTAGCCACAGGGGGTATAGGAAATCCATTAAACTCCGAGTACCATTTTGATTCGACTAGTGAAAGTTCAACAAACTCTTCAACAGTTCATCAGATTGGGATAAAGTTGAAACCGCAGCGTGAGACGTCTCTGGCGATTTTCAAATCTGTACACGTCATTCAATGTCTTTAATCCATTCAGCGATGCCTAATAATATATTGGCAGCCCTGTGGCTCTTCTTATTCTTAAGGTAGAACTACACTGCGTATACGTGTGTCACGACACACACGACGATCTGTAGCTCGATTCACGTAATCAAAATAGTAAAGATATCGTAGCGATTTAGTCGTTTAGACCATTTCCGTATTCACATCCATTAATCGATTTTGAACGACACCGATTTTAAAGTCGATTGGTCGAAGAGTCGATTTAAAAAAAAAGAATCTGTATTACATTATCCTGGTAGAATACTTATTAATGTAAATGAAAATAAGTCGTCGATAGATCGTTTAGTTTCGAGCCAGTTGAGTTGTCATTCTATCCAATCTCGATTAAGGAACACGTGAATACCGCTTTTGGATAGGACTTCGATCGAACGACTATAAAACTTCAACGATATTTGGCTTGTTTGATTTTACGTGAATCACTGGGCGCGTCGATCTCCATACATTTTTTAGGGAAACTAGACTTGTAGAGCTACACTTGATCCACGCCACGCAACGTCGTTCTACGTAGGTACAAATCAGGCTTGTTACACGTGTACGGTCTAATGTATTTCTAGCTTTAAGATAAACTACACTGCTCACAAGTGTGCCACACACGCCGATTTAGGCGCATCGGTCTCCATACATTTTACTTACATGGAAACTAGGCTTGTAGAGCTACACTTAATCCACGCCACGCGACGTCGTTCTTCCAATATGCTATGAGAAACCGAAAGAAGTTATTCAAAGTTTATTAGTTTTTGACGGCATGGTTGGTGCAGCAGTTAAGCAATTGGCTGCTGCGCTGCGTGTCGTGGGTTTGATTCCCACACGAAACAAATAGATGTGAGTATCGCCGGTCCCACCTACAGATCCATTTTGGGTCTTTTTTTTTCGATGGGAAAAATCATCCAATGACAACCCCCGCTCTTGGGCGGAGCGGGAGATAGTGTCAGACTCTTACTGACTAAAAAACCCATCCCGTTCCTTCAAGCCTTCATTCCGGGGCTCGAGCGCCCTTTCGGATAACCCTGGCCCGAATCTGTTTACAATTTCACATGTTTGTGACCCCAAGAGTTATTCCTAGTGTAGGAAAAAAATTACTTTAAAATTTAGTAGGTACTATATTTTTGATTAATTATAAAAAAGTTTTTTTATAATTAAACAAAAATAGTACCTACTAAATTTTAAAGTCAATGCCCTATGAATTTTCCATTGCCTTAGATTAGATACTTATTTGCGAAACTGTAAGTAGGTACACAACCCACGCTCTCTGTTCAAATCCGGTGGGAGTTATTTTTGCAAATACGAGCCTGGCTGAGCCTGTCAACTTCAATTACTAGAAATCCATGACGATTGATAGGATAGATAAAAGCTTTTACACTAAGAATACCTCACTTTTTCGAGTCGATATACCTTTAACATATATATAGCATAGCATAATCAGCCTTATAATGTTCCCACTGCTGGGACTCAGGCCTCCTCTCAAGGAGAGAGAGAGTCTTCGTTTATTGTTATTTGATTTTGATACTGGTGTAAGCATTTCGGTTGCGACTCAAATATCACACTTATCTGTCTAAGAGGTAAAGTATGGTTTTTTGGTTGTAAGAGGAAATCTCTGGAAGTACTGGTCCGATTGATAAACTTTTTTCACCGATAGAAAGCTGCTTTATTCCTAGATGGCATAGGCATATATTTTATGTTCGACACCGCGGGCAAAAGCCTGTCACTAATATCATAAAGGTTTGTTACTTTTTAATGCTCGAACTACTGGACGGATTTCGATGTATCCTTTGGGATAATATTCTATTAATACGCGGGCGAAACCGCTGGCAGCAGCTAGTTAGAAAATAACGAAAGAAAGAAAAACTATTTGTGTGAAATGACGCTCTTAAAATTTGTTTACAATCCTTATCTAAACCTAAAAATTTATGTGATCGCCTAACAGTCAATGTATGTAGTGTATCTTTCGATATAGTCAACCGATTGCGATGAAACAAAGCCCCATGATATACCTATACCATCGAAATACTTACTTACGTTACCTTACGTTTACTGTCCAAGCTGCTCGTTTGTGGAATGCGTTACCTATTGAAGTGAGACATGCTCAAACGCTGCCAACGTTTAAAAAAATGGTGAAGGAGCATTACCTTTCACTTTGATTTTGTCTTCTCCTGGCTTAATTACATATTTGATATTTATTAGTATATTTTTTTGTAATGTATATATGTATTTGTGTTGTTATTTCATATTAGTATTATTTCTGATGTTGTACACTGATAGTCCTAAATCTTTCTGCTCTCTTTCAGTTCATCCAAAGGTTGTCTGTAAGAGATCGCCCTGTGCGATAAGACCGTCCATTGTACACGTATTTTGAATAATGTTTGTCCTGTATTTATTTTTTTTGATGTGGTGTACAATAAAGAATAAAATAAATAAATAAACAATTGACTTAGTTTTATCAAATCAAGATTATGGCCAGTCCATAATATCGAAAACTGAATTGACTAGATTTGTACGAAAACAAATAATAATAATAATATTCCACAACTATCACACAACGCCGTCTAGTCCCAAGCTAAGCAGAGCTTGTGTTATGGGTACTAGACAACTGATAAACATACTTCTAAATACATACATTATATTATAGATAAATTACATACATATTATAGATAAATTACACCCAGACACAGAACAAATGATTATGCTCATCACACAAACATTTGTCCTGCGTGGGAATCGAACCCACGACTTCCGGCATAGCAGTCGGGTCACTAACCACTAGATCAACAGACCAGTCAACAACAATATCGAAAATCACATCACCAGAAAAAAAGCATGGCATTAAGACATTTCAATTGCTTTTAGCCTAATGACATAGAGAAAATCGAAAACATAACATTTGACATGACATCTTGTCGTTCGTTCAAATTCATAAGGAGGTACCTACGTAGGTATTATTGACATAATACTCGTATAAGTATAGTCTGTCTAATAAGTCAACCGACTTGGTAATTTTGTTTAATATTTAATAATTTAAAAAATACTTATATTCGATACTTTTCATAAGGTTCTTCTGTTAGTTAACAATGATCTCTATCTCATAATCAACCTTTATTATTGAACCCGTGTTGACTACATCAGATTTTATTAAATCCTAATAATTACCCAAGTCGTTTAACTTATTAGACAGACTCTAATCTCATCAACTTTAAACTGGAATTTTCAATACACGGAGTCTATTAGTAATAATGTCTGAGAAAAAATTGTTTGGTTAATCTATATACTTTTGTATATTATATATGCCAGGAAAATTTTGTTCGAGAATATGCCATGACTCTTTATTATACATAGATAAATGTTTACTCCATTTATTTTGTACTTTTCCATTAGAGAGACTTTTGCCAATGCCGAAACAAGCCAATATAAGTTTACGATGGTTTTTATATTTTTATCATTAATCAGCCCTTTTCCTCATGGAATTATTTATGAGAGTTATTTATGGTATGTCACGAAGTGGTGCCATGTTTCTATGGAATTGTTTGTTTTCTACCTTGTAAAGCTTTCCATAAAAGGTTTTTGCATTGGCGAGGGTGTCATAAAAAGCAATGGTTATGGGAAGGTATACTCCATTGCAACATAGAGGTGGTGGTAACATTAACCGTACAATGCCTACATTGTAACAAGTTTAGTTTGGCTAAGGGAATTACTATTATAGTCAGCGACGTCATAATCATGATGTATAATGACGTCATAATCATGTAAGAGCGGTAGTACCGGCCTTATCTATTTTAAATTCTTGTAATTTCCTTTTTAACCCATAGGTTGACTGGTAGAGAATGCCTTGTTGCATTAAGTCCGCCTATGTACCACTACTGTTCATGAAGTTTAAATGAATAAATTGACGAAAAACGGGATGAATAAATGTTCTTTTAAAAAGGGGTTGGGCGGTCTTAACATTATTTTCCACTTTTCTCTACAAACAATTTTAATCGACCAGTAGGTACCTACACTTAAATTCAACTAGCTAGAATATACGATGTCTGAATCTTACCTGCGCACCTCAGCAATAACCACAAAGTTTCATGTAGGACCTAATTACTTTTCCATTCGGTCCGGGTCAGGGACCGCATTCCCGCAATCCCGAGATTCCGGAATTTCAGTCCCGCCTCAATTGTCACCCTCACAAGTGATATACGAGAAGCTAATGATCCTTTCACCTTTTCGCTGAGTATCCGTTCTTTTCTTAGTGGAAATAGAACTAAGAGGTTGGAAATGAATTTCGTACTTCTTTTGTTTTTTTGTGTGAACAGCCAATGTGTTTGAAGTAGGTAGGTATGTAGAGGATGGGTTTGCTAAACAGATGTTCATAATATTGTAATATTAAAGTCAAAGTCAAAGTACTTACTTTATTTGCCAGAAACATGGTAATGAGGATGTTGAATACAGTACATAATTTCTACATGTTTCACCAATGATTGGTATACAAATATTAGGTAGTATAATAAAATTATGTCATTTATAATTATTAAACATTATTTAAACATCCTACAACATTAAAAAAGACCACAATTGAATAAAATATTATTTTGCATTTTTAACATGTCTCAATTAGTTATATATTGTGTCACTTATATTTTCTCTCTAGGTCATTCTTGATTATGTAGGTAAGTCTGTTTACGGATTGCCTCTTCACATCGATTTGAATCAAGCATGGTACACAGGTAGACCATGTCCTAGAATAGGACAGAAAATCTATTCTGGAACTATGTTCTTTGAAAAAAAAAAACAATTTATATGAGGGCCAAGCTCTTAAAAAAAAAGAGAGGAGTCGCCCACAATTGACCTGGTGATCTAAAATCGAAAGAGACCTCAAAATAGCCCATTTGCCAAAGCCGACTTACCAGGATACAACATCCTGGCGCCGATTAGTGAGGAAATCCTACTCCAAATACTTAATGGAAACAGAAGAGGACAAAGAAGAAGCTAACAGTTTATAAGAGCTTAACGGATATAAAGTATATATACCCTCTTTATTATAAAGCCGTTAGAGCCAAAGATAACATCGTACATTTTTAATTTTAATTAATTAGCAACCGTAAACAATGTCGATCCATTAATCCGACACAGTAATAAATTATAAATTACCGTAAGAATTCCTTAAAAGTTTGGAGCTATATAAACAATGAGGATAATGTGACCTTCAAGTTGAAAAGCCTTTATACAATGTGCAAATATTAACATAACCTTGTAACAACTTGATATTTTTATTACATTAACATGAAAGGCTTTTACGATATTAATAATGTAAAAAAAGGGTAAAGTACTATGGAGAAATCTTATGTAAAAGGCTACTTGATTGAAGATATGGTGGCTTTGTATGTAAGCTTCATGCAGGCGTAGACCAAGCGTATAATGACTAATATGTGTTTATGAAGCTCCGGATCTATAGACAGTAGGCAGGCAAGCAATTTTATCGCCCTGAAGTATCTTAGTGGGTACCTCTACACGGTTTCTTTACTACGGCGTGGCTACGGCGTAGCACTGCGATTTCCTTGTGTTTCCGAGGTCAAAAAAGTGCAGCATTTATTTTGAACTAGCTAAATGACCGCCGTGCCCTCGTGGGGGCGATCGGCGGCGGCGATCTCTCACGCCGGGCCTTGGTACAGGCCATAGTCCGGAGCGAGGAGGAGTGGCAGGCGGTCGCCTCCATCTGCGATGCAGTAATGCTAGCAAAGGAGGACGCCAACCGCTTCAAGCAACGGCGGCGCTCACAGCGCCCCAGCCACCGCCGGGATTCTGATCCCGATTTCCGGCCAGCGTAAGCGCGGGCTTGCGGATGGCGCGCACTGTTCCCGCGCGCCTCAAGAAGTTGTCAGCAACAGCAGGGGCCCAGCTGGGTCGAAACCTACTGGGGCCAGGGTTAGCTCCGAAAGGTCAGCCCCGGTATGAAAGGCAAGATGGAACGGGGTGGGTTTTTTAGTCAGTAAGAGTCTGACACTATCTCCAGCTTCGCCCAAGGGCGGGGAATGTTATTTGGATGATTTTTACCCACCAAAGAAAACTAGCTACATGACATCGTTCTGTCAAATTCGAACATTATGGGTCTACCACACGTACACAAGCTTCACCACAGTTTGAGGCCGGTTTGTACGCGGAACACAATGCATGTGGTTCGTAAAACTTATACAGATTTACACGGTGTTCGCGTTCAAATCGGCCGCTACGAAAAAGTCGTTGGTCCTGCACCTGATTACTTTCCAGTATTTCCAGATTGTTGCCGTACCATCGAACTGTGACAGAAAAGGAACAGGAAATGGACCTGTGTGTACACACTTTTGCGCTATAATATCACCTGCGTACTTGGTTAATCTTTATTGAAATTGGTCACTGTGATCGACATTCGATAAGGAGTATAATTATTTCTTGAAAAAAAAAGGGTAATCAGGTTGTTGGCATATCTCGTTAATTCATAGAATTGGCCATGACAAAATACTACATTTCTATTTTAGACATTGAAGACGTTCTCGTGACAAAGTGTTTTGGAAATGGTCGGAAATATTGTTCTACTCTTTGAGCATTGAATTGAATCTTGATCAGTCATTCAGATAACGTCTTGAACAGGGATTATAAGGGAAAACATAAATATAAACGTAAAACTATTGATTTGAATGATTCTTTACAGATGGTAGATTATTTTCTCTTCAGTGAATATTTTGTACGTGTTTGTTTTTCAAAAGAAAATATTTGGAATTTTTTATAAAAATGTTCATCGGATGAGTTCTGACCTTTATTCAGGTAAACATTGTTGCTTGGCTTGGAAAAATATTGTTTTTTCTGCCAGAATTTTATTAATATTTATAATGTATAATACTCGAACTGTAATAATGTATAATACTGTATGTCCTAGAACCAAAAATTCGAAGACATGTGACATTCACCAACCCGCACTGGGCCCGCATGGTGGATTACGGCCCATTCCCTTTCCTAGAGAGGAGGCCTGAGTCCCAGCAGTGGGAAAATTAAAAAGGCTGATGATGTTGATGATGATGATAATACTCGGAGGGGTTTAGCACTGATATTTGAAATACATCAGGCTCTGCCTAGTTCGGCTTCAGATGAGTTAGTCATCATATAATAGTATGAAGTCAGTATATGTGGTGTAGCCAGTGTAGTAAATTAGCCTGTTAAAATATTTTTTAACTTAACATTTATATTTACATAAATATACTATCGCTATCGTTAACTCCTATTCAGAGTGGATTTTTAGATGAGCCAGTAAAGGCAGGTACCTTGACAGTAATAGTTACCGGAAAACGTCGTTGAACTACATTCACAGATTTGGACAAAAACTACAGTTAGCAAAAAAAGCTTGAAATACCAAAAAATCTATACCTACCTGTAGATCAAAAGACTATAGGGCCATTTAAAATATGAGTCCATTTAAGCTATGGAGAAGATCCGGTAAGAAATAATGTAAAAAAAAAATATTACAATATTATGATGATTTCACCTCTAAAAAACATTAAATGTGTCTACAAGATCTTCAATTACAATAATAACTTAGATTTAAATATAACAAACTTTAGTCAATCAAATCAGCACTTACAGTCAAGCTTTTGTTTTAGCATTTCACACAAAACCGGGAAGTTGTAACAACATTACTTGGCCCCAAATTGTATAAATTTGAACTAAACTTTAGATTACAATAGCGTTCTGTTCAATTGGGAATAAAATGGCGGACCAATCTCATCTCGTTCTTGAGGGAATCGCATCTGATCTGTACCTATTATCTAACAAAGAAGAAATTTCAGATAAATAAGTTAGAATTGTTGTATTTTCTAATAAAGGACTACAATAGAATAGAAGAATTGATTATTCTTTATTGTACATCAAAATAGTAAAAATATTATAGAAACTTAAAATCAACGATAAATTAAATTTTAATACCCGACAGAAGTCGTTCTGTGAAATAAGATTGACTAGCTATCACTCACCCTTATATTCTTCTGCCTAACGTGTTGATGGCAAAACTAATTAAATTCCTTGCTTGGCTCAGCATTCGGCCACGGTAATGCCGTCCACTAATGCAGCCATTAGATCTCTACGTGAACAGGTAACAGGGCACGTCATGCAGGATGGAAGGTGGGATATGGTCTGCGGAGAGACGCCGCATAAACACTGTAGGTCGGAACCGTCCAGGAACCCCCATCTGTGGAGATTGTTTTTGCTGCTCCCAACTTGGGTGCGGAGTCTGTTTAGAGTTTTCCAAATTGGCCACGGCAACTCGTGTCCAGGAGAGAGGGTCTCCAGAACAAAACCAACTTAAACCCTTATATTGAAAGCTAGGAACTGTTTGCAGTAGGTATGACGTGGAGCAGTGGCGGCCCTGGAGTACTCTCTGCAACTGTTAGTGTCGACTGTTAAGCGAGAACTACACAAGGCCGACGCACACGTTAACCACACTTGATTTGTAAGTAGCGGCGCGTAGCGTGGCGCCGCGTGGCGTGGATCTAATGTAGCTCTGCAAATGTAGTTGCCATACAAAATGTATGGAGACAGACGCGCTCAGATCAGCGTACCAAAGGTTTCCTTTTCAGAAAATCCCCGTAACCCTAATAGGTATCGGCCCTTCTAGACCCCAACGGTTTTGCTAACATCTTTTAGAAGCGCCCGTGGAACACCACGCGTCGTTGACGGTCGGGTCTGGACGGTTACCAGACGGTTCCATTGCTCGTCGCCAGCAAGTCCGAAATAAAAACGGGTAACGAAACATTTATTTTAAGACTTTTTATTTATTTACTGAGGTTAACTTGTCAGGGAAGTCATTTTCGCTCCTTCTCCGTAATTCCCGTCAGCAATCTTCCAAAAGTTTCTGTTTTACGGTCCTCAAAGCATAATATTACAGTAAATTCCAAAGTACGAAAGTTAGGTCATAAAAAACCTACATCATCTGAAACTGCCCATACAACCATTTTCGGTCGCAAAATTCTCAAATAGTCACAGATTAGCAAGACAAGGTAACAATGTCGTAACTATTACTAAACTTAATAACGATGCGGATTTTGGTTACAGCGTGTAGGAACGATATCAACACTTTGTACTGAAAAATGTTACAGTAAATAAGTGTTGTATCTGTGTCAACAAGTTACGACAAATTTTTTCGTAATTAATTTACGACACATTGTGTTTTACTTTGAATTCCTGTGTAAATATTAAAGTTAAATTATCGACACATTGTCGAAACTAAACTACAGTATTTTTTGGAGTTACACAAGTGTAGTAACAGTTACGATACGGTAGTGTTGGATTTGACCAAACAGAAAACAACTGGGGTTCTCAAAGTGTGCTATTGTATTTAATAAAATTATTGATCTTTTCAAAATTCAAATTCAAAAGTTTTTTATTTCACATAGGCCTACATGGGCACTTATAAAACGTCAGAAGCTAGTGCACGGTTCCAAATTGGTCGTTTCATATGGAGAAGAACCGGCAAGAAACTCCATGGTTACTCTTTTAAAAAAAGTGGTTGTTCTTACGATATTTTCATATTACCGTATTAATGGATATTATTTAAGAACAGTGTAAACCGGTCTATATTGTACTCAAAAGCACAAAAAAAAAATAATCGTTTTAAAAAAGTGAGTCAAATATGAAGTAATCTAAGAATTCGTGGAGTCTACAGTGTTCTTCCATTTACATTATAAAAAGAGGCTATATAATATATAATTTTTTTAAATAATTACAACTGTCAATAAATGAGATGTTAACAAAAAAAACTACCTAACGAGTTTAAGGTGGTTGGAGTCAGATAATATAAAAATTTTGCAAAAGCAATGTGTTAGAAAAAAAAAATGTTACAAAAAAAATGGAGCAGTTAATAGATACATTTACACAATATTATGAGTTACAAGGGGGCCACAAGTGCAGAGGCAGTCATTGCCAAACAAGCGTGTCTTCGACATAGTCTGTAACCTTGTAATATGCTTTTTTGGTTAAGACACGCTTAATATGTGTTTTGAACTTTCCTTCGCTGAGTTCAGTCACCGCTTTTGGTAGCTTGTTATAAAAGCGTATGCCATTTACTAAAAATGACTTATTGGTCTTGACTAATCTCCATTGGGGTAATATAATTTCGTGTTTACTACGAGTATTTATGTTATGAAAATCGCTTCTAATTTTGAAAAGTCCTACGTTTTTACGGACATACAAAACACTTTCTAAGATATAAAGAGAAGGCAGTGTCAATATATCGATTTCTTTGAATTTATTTCTGAGGGACTCGCGAGTACCCATTTTATAAATAGCCCTAATTGCTTTCTTTTGCAATATGAAAATTGAGTCTACGTAAAATGCCATAAGACATAAAACTGTGGAAATAGGCATAGTAAACTAATCTAGCTGTGGCGACATCTGTCAACTGCCTTATTTTTCTTCATTCGGTAATGAAAACTTTATACATTTAGTTTTATTTGCATTTAGTAAGAGATTAATAGCTGCGAACCATTTCGAAAGAACAGCCAGACTTTCGTTGACACGCAAGACATCCGTATCTTTTCTATCCACTTTAAAAATAAGAAAAGTGTCATCAGCAAATAGAATGATATCTGATAAATTAGCCATCATGTAAGGAAGGTCATTAATATAAACTACTAGAAAAAGGAAAGGGCCAAGAATTGAACCCTGAGGCACGCCCATCCTTATTAAAGACCCCGACGACGTCACCCCATTTATGGATACTTTTTGCTACTTGTAGGATAAATTGAAAAAAAACAAGATCAGCAGCTCGTCTACGAATTCCGTAATGATGTAATTTACAGATCAAAGTATTATGGTCAACACAGTAAAATGCTTTTGAGAGGTCACAGAATATGCTAATATCATCCTGGGACTTCTTCCAGGATTCTAAAATGTGACTGATGAGTTTCAGTCCTGCATCCGTCGTTGACCTTCCTTTCGTGTAGCCAAACTGATGACTATGCAAAATCCTATTCTAATTAAAGTGAGATAACATCTGATCGAGCATGATTTTTTCATAGATTTTACTCAATGCTGGAAGCACAAATATTGGTCTATAATTAGAGGGATCACTCTTACTACCTGATTTATTTACTTATTTTATATATAACTATGAGTCATAAGCAATCAAAGCATTTTCGTCTATCTTCGAGCTTTTACAGAAAAGTAAAGATGAGGACAAGTTAAGAAAATAGACAACCAGGTAAGAATTTTTATTGAAAAAATATTATAATATACAGGATTATTTGAAAAACACTTATAACCTCGTAGGACCATATTTCGATATAGAGGCCAGTATAGGTATGTTCCTACGACCCATCCTTCCGGCACGGCAGTCACTTCCTCACTAGTTCCATTTTTTGATAAAACTAACTTTACGGCATGTTGAGAACCACTGCAAACATAAAATAATAAAACTCCATTTTGTTAAAACAGTCACACTGTAACGTAACTTAACATATTGCCGACACATGTAAACACAGTTACGAAACATTGTGTTGGGTTTCATCTTTCAAGTAGATACAAAATTATCCACATCATTTTACACAATTTATATTATTATTATAGTATTCTAGAATATATTTTGGTTAAATTTATGTAGGCCGTATCAATAAAATCTTCTGCAATGCTTGGAAATACGATACTTTGTAATTTTTTAATTGAAAACAACCACAATAACAGAAAATATTTTAAGTATTTTATTAAATCAGAAGGGCGCATCGGTTAATTTATTATAGTGACATCAAACTACACGATACATTTAATTTCGCAGAGGATTTTCGATCGACTATGATGCAATTATCACAGAAATACGTAAATAAATACTTACTTTTTTTTCTGATGGCGGCGAAGATTTATGTCTATGATGACATTCATAAAAAAGAACGAATAAAAATAAAAATTGACAGTTAAAGAATGAACGCAACGTAAAAATGAATGAATGAATATGCGTTGCATGTGAGCGCATAAAAGTCGCAACGTGTCGACACGGCGAAGTCACAATGTGACTGAAAGTTACTGTTATTCTGTTACGATTGTTCCCCACTTTTCGAAACGGTGTCGAACCACAAGTCGACACGGCGACGTTATGCTACAGAACAATGTTACAAATAAATTTCGTTACGACACAATAAATGTCGACTTAAGTCGTAACCGCTACTTCATATGGCTGTATGGGTGTTGCTTATAAAAATAACCCTCTTTGTGTTCGGTCATGAAATTTTAATTTAACGGATTCTGGCTTAAAGTTTCTTACAATCTGAAGTATTCTGGGTAATAAAAATCGTTGAAGGAAGGTTGAAGGTAGGAAATTCCATAGAGTAAGAAAGTACAGAAGTGATCTTTTTTTTGAAGTGCTATAAAACAGAGGGCTTAACTAAGTAGATAATCTACAATCGTTAACGCTAGTAGAAAATTTCTTTAAGGGAATGATTATCTCAACGTTAAGTCACGTGCTCAGAACAAAGAAATCGCAGGCGTTATACCGACTGTAGAGAGATTCGAAACGGTAGTAGCTTCTTCCTTCCTTTCAGAGGGTTTTTTCTTTCACTGGCGTAATATACGGTTTTTTTTCTATGGGAAAAATCATCTTATGACAACCCCCGCTCTTGGACGGAGCGGGAGATAGTGTCAGACTCTTACTGACTAAAAAACCCATCCCGTTCCTTCAAGCCTTCATACCGGGGCTCGTGCGCCCTTTCGGATAACCCTGGCCCCAGTAGGCTTCGACCCGGCTGGGCCCCTGCTGTTGCTGACAACTCCTTGAGGCGCGCGGGAACAGCGCGCGCCGTCGACAACTTGGGCTTGGTCCGGACAGCGAGCTACCCATTGCTCACTGTCCGCAAGCCCGCGCCTACGGTGGCTGGAGGCGTAATATACGGTCAACATAGATCACAAAATGAAACCGTAAAAAAAATAATGTCGTCGTGAATATTATTGATTTCTGAAGATCATAGGCATTGACTATAATTGTTTGCGATGGAGGAACTGTTATGCTCCGCGGTTGATTATCAAGAGTGGCAATCCTATTTTGGGATGACAAAACTGGATAAAAGGGTAGCTTGGAAGATGTTGGAAATAGTTGCGGTAACATCGGTTCTCGCACTATGGAAAGTTTCCGAACGGGTTTTCTATACAGTTCTTGTTATTCAACAAGCATTGTGCTCATCCTATTGTCGATAATAATTATTAACTTACATACAAACTTCTATAACCTGTTTTTCCTTTCATAGGGGTTCAGGGGTTGAATCCTTCGTAATTTAGGTTGGCTAATCGAACGTACACAATTTTCTTTTCCGATCCGTCTGCATGTTTATACTCATTACTCTTTTAGTAATATGTTTAATTTTTCCGTTTTTGTTTTTATTGTTTAATTAAAAACAATATCTCAGTTAAAGTTATCCAATAGTTTAGGTTTCCAATATCTATATTAATTTTATCATCATTCATTATTTCAGCAGAAATATGTCCACAGTTTGACATAGACCCCCCCACCTCTCGCCACAAGGAACGGTCCTGTGCGTCTCGCATCCTTTGGATTCCCGCAATCCTCATCAGGGCGAGACGAACGCCTCAGGAGAAATATGTATAGCACTTGTAAGATAACGGTATTTGCAAAAACATCTTGGCTGAGCTACGTCAGACGAGGCAAAAGTTTTATACAAAATTTATTACAATCATCTAAAATAAATCAAAATACAAGGCTATGATTGTTGTGACAAAGCTCCTTAATAAATATTAAAAAAAACCCTCACCAGGTAGACCTTGTAGGCGATCTTCCAACGCTGCGTATTCCGGTGCGCCATTCTCCATCGACCAACTGTTCTGCGAGCAATGTGCCCTGCCCACTGCCACTTAAGTTTGGTGATTCTTCGGGCTATGTCGGTAACCTTGGTTCTCCTGCAGATATTTTCATTTCTGATGCGATCACGTAATGAAACTTCGAGCGTAACCCTTTCTATTGCCCTTTGGGTGACTTTAAGGGCCCTCGCCCACGATATCTTTTTGTAGCGATGCTGTCGCGCGTATCGTAAGCGCGCGACAGCATCACTACTATCGCGCGTTAGTCGCATTTGCAAGCACTATAGAAAGAATGCCAACACGCTACAGCATCGCGACTGTATCGATGAGAACGCGCTACAGCATGGCGACTGTATCGATGAGAACGCGCTACAGCATGGCGACTGTATCGATGAGAACGCGCTACAGCATGGCGACTGTATCGATGAGAACGCGCTACAGCATGGCGACTGTATCGATGAGAACGCGCTACAGCATCGCTACAATAAGTAGCCGTGGGCGACTGCCCTAAACCTTCTGCTATATAGTTTGACTTACTAGACGGTTTTACACAAGATGCAAACAATGGAAATTGTCGGGTCAACAAATTTCATTAGGAATTAATCTTGTTAAATATTTGTGCCGCTCGACTGACCGATAGACGTGCCATTCATGTCCCCATAAGGCTCAATTCACACTGTCGCGCTGATACATACGATTATGGGTTAACGGTCCGGTAAATTTATTCTGAACTGAAATCAGAGCGTTGGCCACTATTCTGTCCTGCTAAGTGCTATGTCAATTAGTGGTATTTCAATGAAAATTAATTTCGAGAAAAAAATAATTTGTAAAGAACGCTGGCCGCCGTTAGAAAAAGTTTGAAAATGGCACCAGGGACTGAAATGTTGAAAGAAAATCGTTTGTCTCGGTATGGTTAATGGTAACATGCGTTTCACATGAAGAGGAGGGATGAAACATTTGTTACTAAAAGAGTTCTGAGTGTATATACATGTAGACGGATAGAGAGGAAAAGGGAGGCCAAATAAAAGATGGATGGGTTGTGTGAGGAGTGAAATGAAAGAAAAGGGAAGAGCCCAGGTAATATGGGATAAGAGCAGAAAGAAGAAGAAGCTTGCCATCATCTTTGTGATGCACATTAAATGAAAGCTTCTGTCTGCGGTTTCACCAACTAATGGTATGTTGACAAAAAGTAGATATAACAAAAGTCCATTTCCATATCCTAGACTACGTCCTAAGTTAAATTCCATTAAAAACGAATATTTGAGATACCGCTTTTTGGCTTAGTAGAGCACGGGCAGCATTGATATTAGAAACAAAGTTTGATATGGGTATAGGTATTGTGAATAGTTTTACAATAATATCAGCCGCTCGAATCGATGTCGTAGGTTAAGCAACGCTAACCGAGGTCGATCTCTTGATGGGTGACCAACTTAATTTTAAGGCCCGGCTGTCATTTGCAAATCTTTATTTCATTACGCGTCACAAACTAGAAAATCTGAAAACGGTCAGCAGCAGCCAAGGAGTACCTTAAGAAAGAAAGAAAGAAGAAAGAAATAATAGGCTAGTGGCCGTAAAAAATGTAATTAGTCCGTCTTTTAGATTATTCAAAAATAAGGGACACGTATTTTTTTTATTTGTAAATTAAACCAAAAATGACAAAGATATAGCCCATTTAAGTTACGGGAAACGTCACGCCGCGCCGCGCCGTGCTGCATTTTTTCGCACGGGGTGACGTCACACGTAACTTTAATGGGCTATATCTTTGTTATTTTTTGTTTAATCGAAAAAAGAAAAAATACATATCCAATATTTTTTTATAATCTAAAATACGGACTAAACAAAATGTAATTATTTTGACCCTGGACACTACCCTATTATGGCGGTACCGACGTCTTTGAGGAGTAGCTGAAAAGACGTCTTCTCACCTTCCGCATGACGCAAATCCTCACCAGACATCGTAAGTTCAAAATGTTCCTCACATTATTTGTGTTTAATCAGTGTAATAAATAATTATCAACAAATAAATTAGTTCTTACAAAAAATGCATGTCACATTTTCAAACGACGACACATTAGTTGGCATAATACACGACATAATACGTCCAGTCGTCCGAATTCCAGCGGTACAGCTGTTTTAAGCGGGTCAATTGTTTAAGTTAAATGAGTTTGTCCTTTGTCCCGTTTGTTTACCATAAATGGAGTTATGATAGTAAACTCACTCGCTCAAAATAGGTCAGTACCTACATTTTTTTAGGTAGGAAATCATTCAATGACATCTCCCGCCTTTGGGCGCGGTGAGACTTTTACTGACTAAACCCCACTCTTAGTTTCTTCGTTGCCTTTCATTCCTGGGCCGGGTTTTCCTTTCAGAAGCTAAACCATGGCCCCAGCAGGCATCGACCCTGCTGGTCCCTACGGTTTGCTGATATCTTTTTTTTATTATTATTGTTAGGCGTTTGACCACCATCTCAAATGATGGTAAGCGATGATGTGGTCGATGATGGTGCACGCTTGCCTAGAAGTAACATATTCACTCTAGACTTAAAGACCCCTACCTTATTTTTGTACCTACTTTATAAAATAACTAGATTCTACTAATGGCTTCGCCAGAGTGAAAGCAAAATATGCAAAGGGAAAGCTAATCTACTCATATGCCATATTTCATCTAAATTCAGCCGTTTATGTTTAAAGGAGTAACATACATACAAACTTTTTCTTTATGATTCGAGATCATTTGAATTCATCGCCATCAACTCAAGTATCGAATTGATCGTCGTGAATTTTCAACTTTTAAGTGCCAATTTGCATTAAAAAAGCCCTCAAAAAAAGTCTGAGTTGCATTGGAATTTGCAATTTGTTTTCTATGTTATATAGAGTTTGTTTTACCAAAACTTGAATAATATTCAAGTTTCGATCCTCGAAAACAAAGTGCAAAAAGATATCATGATGGGTATTAATAAACATGAAACAAAATTATCCTAAACTCATAATTTCTAAAATTCTAACATCAACACGATACAGATTTTAGTACAAAATTAGGGTTTCATTTATATATTTTTAGGGTTCCGTACTCAGCCGTCTGTCTGTCTGTCCCAGTTAATTCAATTGCAATGTTGTTCAGATGTGAACTTCCGTGACCCAGACAAGGATGCGTGACTTAATAAACGTGGGGTCAACTTTTGGGGAAAATGTATAAAGTAGGATTTCAAACTGTAGATGTCGTCATGTCGTGTGACATACCAAATAAAAGGGTTTATTGTGGTTGTCTTGAATTTATAATCCCTATTTCCCTACCCCCCATAACTTGAGAATGACATGGCCAATTTTTTATTTTAGGTCCTCTAATATTTTGTAGAGAGAAAGAAAAAGAAAAATTTCCACTACTGGCAGAAACTAGTTTTTACATAATTTTAAATTAAATAGTTTTGAAATCATTAAAAACATAAATGAAAATTATTTTTTTCTCACCCCTCTCTTATCTCGTTATTGAAACGTCATTAAATATCGATGACCATCACGTTATCAAAGTTTCGCTAGCTTATTCAATTCAACTCGAAGTAATCTTTTAACTAGTGACATTTAGAAAAATATTTTCTTTCATGTATTTGATTTCTTGACATTTAATGTCTAGACTTTAACTTAGATCTGACCTTTAAGTTTTTAGGAACCTGTCAGATGGAAAAAACAAATATAAACATTTACGAATAACTGGATTCTGCCGTAAAATACAGATTGATGCCCAGATACAAAGACACAGGACCGCACTAGACAACGAAGGAGATGATGAGATGACCTGGATGTCTTTTTTAAGAATTGGAAAAAAGAAGTGAAAAATAGTAATTCTTGGAAGGAATGAGAAAGGCCTTTGCCCAGTAGTGGGACAAAACAGACTAGTAATAATAATAATTATAGGAAAGAGAAAAAAAATATCTCGAGGGAACACACTACAGGGAGAAAAGTATCCTGGGTATGTCCTATTCCATGGTCTACCCGTGTTTTAAATTTCATCCACATCAGATCATCCGTTGGAGTGTGAAGAAGTGACATATTTATGTAAATACAATCTTTCGCCTAGAAGATGTGTGACAAAATTATCGTAACTTTTTCATGGTAACAAAATTATGGTTTTGTGGTCCAAGCAGTGACATTATAGAATGTCACTTTGCTAGGACAACAATAGTACAAGTCCAAAAGCATATTCCGTCATCGTCCACATTAAGTCAAGAACGAGCTAATTATATAAAAAAAAAGTTCGCAAAAACAAAGAATGGCGAACTTTTTTTCATGTTTTCCGTAGGGCACGAAAATGCCACGACAGTGACGAACTTTTGTCTCGAGGACAATACGAACATTAATTTCGTTTTTATTTTTCATCAATCCCAGACATTTTTGACTTTTCAACAATTAATATCTCTGATGGAATTATTATGAGTATCTAGGCCACAATTTCTTTCACCTACATGAAAGAAATTGTGGCCTAGATACCCACGACTAGTATGAGGTCTATGAAACTCATGCAAAAGATAAGCGAGTTAACAAGGATGGTAGTCAAATGAAGCTGCCAACGTATTCATTGAATTTACATACCTAAACGTTCGCCGTTATGAGCCCTGCCTTAGACTGAGATGTAATTTCATTTCTTATCGCATTTACATGAATTTGGTCTCGTTATTGACAGGTATTAGAGCGATAAAGACCATCATACGCGGAGTGATTGTAATTTCCATATCGTCTGCATAACTTATTAGTAAATCAGGTGATTGTCAGTAGCACCAATGTTGGTTTTTTTATTAACAGTCTTTGTGTCGACAGTGTTCTATTGACATACAGATCGTCAATAGAAAAACCAACATTGCTACCGAGTTGGACAATCAAATGATTTGTGTAGGGAATGAAAAGCGCTAGCGAAGTCAAACCCATCACACTTTGTAATCTAACCTCTGACAACTAATTAGATTATCTTACTTAATTGATTTGGTGATCTGGGGGCACGGTTGTGCCCCGCCAAGACGAGCCAAGCGAAGCGCAAGGGCACTACCTGCCTTTTCTCGAAGTGTTTCGTCGTTTTTTTGAACCCTCATAGAGTTGGTTTCCGATGTACCAGATAGTTCATATTCTCAGGATATGATACAAAGTCTTAATTGAATAAGCTCTAATAGTTTAGATTTTATTGATATCTAAAATACACCGATTTCGTCACTGACACACTCACTGATACACTTATGATCATCAAAATGTTTGGCTACTTTCTGAAGTGCTAGAAAGCTGAAATTTGGTATATAATCTAAGTTTAGTATATAACCAAAAAAAATTCATAAACTTATAACTTTCGCCCCCCATCCCCTAAAATGGGGAGTGGAAGTTTGTATGAGACTTTTACCAATTTTATGAATGAAAGTTTACACGGGACCATACATTTTTACTGTTATGTAGAATTTGTGAAGTTAGGGTCAACTCACACCAAAAGAGCGTCGAAGCGCAGCGAAGCGGAGCGCAGTTTCAGTGTCATATGAATTTTAACTTTATTTTCATTTCTATAATACTTATTATCGCATGAGAAACTCGAACGAGTCACGCGGATGCCCCCGGCGCCGCGGGAATTCCAGCGAATTCTATGAACGGTAAACGGGTCGCTGCCCTTCGCCGCTCTTTCGATGTGAGTTGACCCTTAGGGTCGGTAGAGTTAGGCCGTGTAGATTCAGAAGCTTGGCTTTACATGAGATCTGATATCTTTTTCACAGAGCAAACCTTATGTGGTCGTCTTGGCAACATTTTACATGAAATATTTTTGGTGGGATTTACTTTTAACACACAAAGCCTTTTTCTGTAAAATGTTTGTACTAGGCGAGATTTTATTCTTCTTCTTCCTTCCCTGGTCCCATTATTTGGGGTCGGGTCTCCTCACTTTCCTGCGCCAAGTGGCTCTATCTTGGGTTGTCAATTTTGGCAACTGGGCTTTCTTGAGGTCCCTCTCTATATTTGACCACCAGGTCAATGGCGGGCGGCCTCTACCTCTTTTTTGTTCTGGTAGGCTTAGGGCGATTTGGACCACGTGATCCTTACTACGTCTTTGGACGTGTCCATACCAACGAAGGCGATTTTCAGTCATCTTTTCGGAGATCGGTGCGACTTTGAAGCTTCCCCGAATGTGTTCATTTCGCACTCTGTCAAGTCTAGTCACACCCCCCGCCCATCTTAGCATCTTCATTTCGTTGGTATGGACCTTTTGTTCATGCGTCTTCTTTACTGTCCAACATTCGGAGCCATACAGTAGCGCTGGATGGACTGCAGTTTTATATACCTTACCCTTTGTTTTTATTGGGATACGTGGGTCGCACAGTACACCTGTTAGTGACCGCCATTTCTGCCAGGAGACACTGATTCTATGAGTCACATCGGCGTCGACGTTAGCGTCTGTTGTGAGCATGGAGCCAAGGTACTTGAATTTCTCTACCGTGGCAATAGGAGTCGATCCAATGTAGATAGTCTCCGGTACCGTGATTCCACTGAAAGAGCACTTCAGGTATTCGGTTTTGCTCCTGCTAACCTTCAGGCCATACCGTTCCAGGGACTGTGTCCACGTATTTAAAAGGTCTTGCATGTGTTGCGCGTTGTCAGCGGCCAGAACAATGTCGTCCGCGTCTATACGCGGACGACATATGCTATGCATAGTCCACGGCAATGGGGACGGTATATCCTTGGTAAGATAGTCCATCACCAAGTTAAATAAAAGCGGACTGAGAGCAGAACCTTGATGGACGCCCACCCTGACCTCGAATGCATCACTAACCCCAGCCAGGCTTCGAACTCTTGTGCTAGCATTATTGTACATATCCCTGACTAGGTCAATATAATACTCTGGTATATTTTGAGCACGAAGAGCCTGCCAAACTAACTTACGTGGTACTCGATCGAACGCTTTCTCGAGGTCAATGAATGTTAGGTGTAGGTCCTTTTTGTTGATTCTATATTTCTCCATCAGTATTCTGATTGCTTGAATAGCGTCAGTGGCCGATCTAGATGCTGTAAAGCCAAACTGATTAGGAGATATTACAGAAATATCAGTGAGACGTCTATCAATAATTCGTTCCCATATTTTAAGTGTATGTGAGGTTAGTTTTATTCCTCTGTAACTTTCACACTGTGCCACATCGCCCTTGTTTTTATAAAATGGAACTAAGTAGCTTTGGCGCCACGACTCAGGAATGCGTTTGGTGGCCAGAATTATGTTAAACAATTTTGTCAGCCAGGCTACGGCTATTGGACCAAGACGTTTCCAAATCTCCACTGGTATCTCGTCAGGGCCTGTAGCTTTTCGGCTTTTCATTTTAGCCAACGCAAGTCTAACTTCGACTACATTTACTTCGGAAATTGGTCCATTTGTGGGCTCGCACCTTGCTGGATCTTCATTTGGGAATTCCTCATTAAGAAGTTCTTTATAATACTCGAACCATCTGTTCCTGATTTCTGCATCACTTGATAATAATTTTTGGTTTTTACTTTTTATGTACTTATTAACTTTAATATCCATAGTGGCCCTATGCCTAAATTTTGCAATTTTAAGTATTTCTTCTGCAGTTTTAGCGTTTTCCAAATTATTATAAAAGGTGTTATTGCTGATTTCTCGCTCCTGCGCTATGCATCTCTTTGCAACTTTTTTTGCCTCTTTATATTTGATCCTATCCTCGTCCAGATGTGAGTTTTGCCATGTTTTAAAGAAAACTTTCTTATTGGCTAGAGCCTCTTTTACCTTATCATTCCACCACCTAGGGTCTTTTCCTTTACCAGGAGGGCCTTTGGAGACTCCTAAGATCTCTGCTGCTTTTATTCTACACTCTACTTCGAAGTTAGACCACATATCTTCAGCTTGTTCATAAGTTGCCCTTACGTCGTTTTTGAGATATTCCTCTAACGCAGCCAGTAGTGTTTCACCTTTGGAGCTATCCAAATCTTTCCATTTAGTTCTAGGTGTTCTGTCAATCACAGTTTTAATTGACTTGGGCAGAACGTACACGGCCACAAGTATGCGATGTTGTGAAGTCAGTGCTTCGCCTGGTATTACTTTGCAGTCCTTGAACTTTTTCTTGACAGCCAGATCCGAGATGATATAATCTATCTGTGAGGTATGGCCTGCACTTTTTTGCTCTTGTTTCTTTTTGAAATTTGTATTTATCAGCGTTAGTGAATGTCTCGTAACAAAGTCCAAGATTTCTTCCCCCTGTTTATTTATTTCTCCAAATCCAAAGCCACCATGCGCGTTCCGTCCCGTAATATTTTTGGCCCCCACATGTCCATTTAGATCGCCACCGATTATCTACTAGGCGAGATTTTATTATTTAGTCGATTAAAGAAATGGGTATATCAAGACCCGTTTATTCTCCTACAAAAACACAGAATCAAAACCATTCCAGATAAAAGATAACGAAAAATAAAGAAACAGTAAAGATAAAACTTTAATACATATTTCATATTAAGGCCAAAGGAAAAATGAGCACGTTGACACTTAATAAATTTACAACGGCTTGCCCTTGTCCTGGCCGTCCGCGGCTAGTAATGAGCTTGCCACAATAACGGACATTAGCCCCGAGTAGTGTTGTCAAGCGTCCGGATAAAGCCGGACACGATCAGGCTTTTTAGTTGCGTGTCCGGCTACTTTAGGCGGAGTTTAGCCCGTCCGACTTTTGTTAGGCTTTTTAAAGACCGTTTTGTTTTGAATTGTCATTTGAGTTCTGCCTTACTTTGTCTCGCTAGCACAAATCACTATCACTTAATTTTATTGTTTTTTCAATATTATTTTTTCTAGTAATTATATAATATTACTACTTATAAACAACTAAATTACAGTAAATTAAAAATAATAATAATAAAACCCTACGCTAATTACAACTAACTAAAATATGACGTCAAAAACTTCCGCATTGCTGTCTGGTAATGTGCCCTAAAGACTGGCGGCATTGCCACGCTCTGTATGGCAATGCTTATCCTCTGTCCGAGGTTAGAATTAGAATTTAAAAAGATTTTATGAAGTTTTATTGTTATTAAAAAGTCATGTTAGACTTAAAAAAAAATGTCGGCCTTTTTAAACAAATGTCCGGCTTTTCGGTTTTTAGACCTGGCAACCCTAGCCCCGAGTGCCCCAACACCAACACATTTTCGGGACGATGACATTTTCCTTTTTGTGCCAGATTTTTGATACTTATTATGTTTTCGCGTGAATACTTACTACGCACCTACTGAAGTTTTCTGGTCACATATATTTTCTTGTTGATGTATTCTTCGTCTCTCTTAGGTTTTGCTTGAAGTGATGGTTCAATTGTTTTGAAATAGAAGTCAATCAATCCTCTGGCTTGTTCCCTATTTAGGGGTTAGCCCTCCTGATATTTTTTTGCCATTCTAGGCGAGTTAGGTCGTTCTGGATGGATCGCCTCCAGGTAGTCGGTGGCCGACCTCTTCCTCTTTTGCCCTTTTCTATGGCTAAAAAGACGCGTCAAGTCATGTGGTCTTCATTTCTGCGCATTACATGCCCATACCATCGCAAGCGGCTCGCCTGCATCTTATGCTACCTTAAAACTCCCTTGAATCAGCTTATTGGGGACTTTATCCAGTTGTTGTTATTTATTGTTTTGAAATAGAAGTGCTTACAATAAATTGAGATTATAAAATGGTGATCTCTAGTGTGCACCGTAAATACGACCAATTATGGGTATCCTGTAAAGTTTTTTTTTGAGATGGGATATCATGTAATGATTTCTCCCATTTTAGGGTGGCGTGGGAGGACATGTCAGACTTTTACTGACTAAAACCACAGCTATGTGCCTTCAGTTACTCTTTGTGTTCTAGGAGCACGGATTACCTTTTCAAAAATCTTACCATGGCCCTAGTAGGCATCAGACCTGCTGGACCCCTGCGCTTTTGCTGATATCTCTATGTATTCTATAAGGTAAGATGACATAGAAATTGAGAAGCTTACATAGATAATAAATATATAGTCCATATTTGCATCTGCTTATAGCTAATGCTGATTGCAAATACAGCAAGGAAAAGAAAAGAAAATATTTGCATCTATTCATAGCAGTTCTTTGTGTTCTCAGTATGTGTCTACTGACAGTTGGAATCAATTGAAAACAAATAAAGAGCACAGGCAAAGAACAGGGAATGTCCGCAAGCACCGATTTTGAGAAAAAAACTTAACGAGATGAGATGAGATTTAATGAGATCAAAAGTTGCAGTAATAGTAGATATAGTTTTAGCGACATGTATTGAGGTTTACTCGAATGAAACTAATTTGTGACTTTCCCTATGGTTTTCTCTTCAAATAATCTTTGCTTGGATAACCCCTAATAAATCATTTGTTACAGTTTAATCTCAAGAAGGCTCCAGTTTCTGAGGCAAACAGGAGATTACTTAAATCG
Source organism: Mythimna ferrago (assembly GCA_910589285.2). Taxonomy (NCBI): domain Eukaryota; kingdom Metazoa; phylum Arthropoda; class Insecta; order Lepidoptera; family Noctuidae; genus Mythimna; species Mythimna ferrago. The sequence continues at coordinate 18,320,189 of OU342685.1, forward strand.
GATCTTGAAAATTGGGACTTTATTCGAAGGGTCAAATGAAACGAGAAGAGGATTTTACTAATAAAAATATTAGAGGGCTTAGCCAAACTCAAAGCTACCGTTGATAAATGAGTGTTTACTAAGATTTTTGATTAATCTTTCTTGATTTTAAATACGGAAAGGTCAACCGAATATAATGATTTAGGTGTCTTCAAAGCTTGACGGCTCTTAATAAACTAGTGCGCCTCACCATCAACAAATGCGTCACTGCTTACTACAGGTGGGATCACAATCCAGAGTGAATCGGCTCTTAATAAAGTAGTGCCTCTTACCATAAACGATTGATAAATGATATTTATTTTGTAAATAGGTTTAAAAAACACTTTTACACGTCAATTATTTTTCGTCAGTTTATGCTAGATGAGGCCGGATTGCATTACTGCTTACCATTAGGTGGGATCGCAGTCATGCACTAGTTCGCTAGCTTGTTTTTTTTATATGTGATTCAGAAGTTCACCTTTCGTGTGTGCGGAACGTGGATCCACGCGAGACACAATAACTTTTTAATTATGTCTCTAATTACGGCATACGAAAGGTTAAATTAAGTACTTGTGTAGGATAAAAAAAACAAATTGTTGCTTCAACCTCAAATAATAAGGACAGTAATATGACAGTGCTAAACTATAAATAGCTTTAAATTCTTGTTTGTCTTCTCTTCGTTGGATTTTCAGTTGCTCTTCAAGTCAATTCAACTGTGGACAGGCGGGAAATCCCCAAGCAAGCCGGTAGAGAGGTAAAGCGTGAATAAAATATACTTTATTTTCGTTCCAATTGAAGTGAAAATGTTTCCATATTTTTATCTATTCAAGCTATACTTTTTAAGTTTTTTTTTTATATTGATGTCACATAATAGTAGCAACAATAATATAACAAAGATATGTATTCGGAATAGATAGAAATGTCTAGAGTGAATGTGCGCCTTTTTTTTTCGTGGTGGAAAATCATCTAATGGCATCGCCCGCTCTTGGGCGGAGCGGGAGATAGTGTCAGACTTTTACTGACTTAAATACCACTCCTGTTCCTTCCTGCCTTTCGTACCGGGACCGAGCTTCCCTTTCTGACAACCCCTGGCCCCAGTAGGCTTCGACCCGGCTGGGCCCCTTCTGCTGCTGACAGCTCCTTGCGGCGCCCGGGAACAGTGCGCGCTGTCGACGACTTGGGTTCGATCCGGACCGGTACTGGACGGTCGGACAGCGAGCTACCCATTGCTCGCCGTCCGCAAGCCCGCTAGTGCGCCTCACCATCAACGATTGCATCACTGCTTACCATCAGGTGGAATCGCAGTCAAGCACTAGTTTATAACAATTAAAAAAAAGGTAATAAAAGGTTTCAAACGTGTACGGTAGGTACTCCTCGCCATCCAGAACAGGAGGGATACTAAGATACCTACCAAAAAAAAAAGGTTCCTACTCGTTATTCAAGTCTTGCATGCTATGCTCTATACCAGAGGTAAACTTCCGTATGAAGTTACTCTGACGCAGTGGTACACTATTGCCCGTCCTGCCGATATAATCCTCGGTTCAACCCTCACGGGAAATGATCCGGCGTTCTATTCATAGTCGAGACCCTATGGCACGTTGTGTGCACGTTATTGGGTCGTATTCGTGAAAGATTTGGACTATAGATATAACTACGTAAGCTGGGTAAGCCGGGTTGCTAACGATGAAAGGTGAAAATAATACAAGGTGTCGTTTTGAAGCTGCAAAATATTTCAGGAGGTAATTATGTTAGTGATTCTCGACCCGAATCAATAATAAAATAAGTAGGTAATTTTTTTTTTTTTATAACCGCGCTTTTTTTCACACACACAAACACGGAACAATAAAGGGCGTTTTCACACACACTAACTCGCAACGATAGTTTCATAAATAATGTATCATCCAATCATCATCCCGCACGCCACACCCTAGCCACGCCCCCGCGGCCATCGATCAATCGATTTAGTTTAGTGTAATTAAAAAATTAAATAACAAGTATTACTGATTATTGACAAGGTATCGTTTTTTTACATGATTATTTATGAGTTTTATTACAACCTCCTGAAATATTGTGCAGTTTTAAAACTGCACCTTGTATTTAGAAGATACAGTCTCAAACGGTGTTTTCGAGCCGTAATTTTTATTAGAGCTTTTTTGTTACACGTAAGTACACATGAAGGCACAAGAGACATGACCCACGTGACAGCAGAAGGTAATATAAGACATGCTAAAAGTTAGACGAATTTGAACCTTCTGCAATTAGCATAAGATACATGATAATCAATTCGGAGCATAATAATTTAAACGAACATAACGAGAGGCAGGTAGTCAAATATTATAGAATACTGTTCTTTAAGACGTAACGTTAAGGTAGGTAAACTTATGAATACGTTTTGTCCGTAATGCACTTGTTAATTTCAACATTGTATCGTAAGTCGATTTAGTCTAATGATCATAACAGTAGACTTATATTGACATGGTCGTAAGTTCAAATCCGTCATGCTTCTTTTAGTAGGTTTTGTGTTTATAATATTGGATTATGATTTTTGAAATCAAATTATAATTTATATTAAGTTAAATTAATAAATTTAAATTAACTATTCAAATATAAAACCAACATGAATAAAAAATAAAAATGGTTAGAATAGGTAACGATTTATTGAATATAAGTAATATTTACAATTTACATGAAAAAATATTTACTCATCTAATAGACATAATTTAGATAATTATATAAAGGTAAAACATATAAAAGAAGTTACAATATTAAACTGCTTTTGATATGGTAGAATTATTTAAAATACAGTTTTGAGCATGAAAAAAAACAGTTTATTTATTTCAATAGTGCTCATGAAATACTAATTTTATTTTTAAAGAAGAGTTTAATGCAGTGAATCAACATGTTACATGATTAGAAATATATTTATAATATTTCTATTTTATAACAATAGCATCACTACATTAACTGTCATACTTGCTGTAAATATTTTGACATTTTAACTACTTTACAGGTTTTATATAGAATTTTAAGTTTTAAATTTGATTAAGAAAGAAACAAGGATCAGTGAATTTATTATATAAACACTTCCTAACAAATTAAGATTACTATGATTTATTTAACCAATACACTACACATAAGCACTGACAAGAAGGTATTGTGGCTACTTACAAGAAGTAAATAATTATCCATTGTTGCTTACACGCACTGATGACAATATTTATCACTGAATCGGCCACCTATTTCTACAAGTTAACCAGGTTCCACAGAAGACATTCAACACAAGTAATCCAGAGTTATATCCGCGAGTTCTACGAGTTTACAGCAGTATAATAGCATGTGTTTTTGTCAGATAGAAATCCAGATATTCTTGGGCAAAACGGACTTGACGGATGACCAGCAGTTATTTCAATTTTACGTCCTGACTTGTATTGTTTGTTATAGTTTTAAACCATAATCTGACTGTATTTCTCTGAAACAAAGAAACGAAACAGAAGTTACTTTATGTGTAAGTATAATTTTAAAAAGATGTTTGATTACGCATAGCATAAAATGTGTAAGTTTAAAAAAGAAGTATAAATAAAATGGAAAAAAGACACTTACCTACAGCTATATCAAGACGCCTCCTATCAATCTCTCCGAAAACCAACATTCTCCTTATGTAAATAGATTATTTTATATTTTAGAATTAGGTATATAAAAATATTCTAAATAAAGACGTTGTTTTACGCAATTTAGTAAGGCAACGTAAAAATTGTTTGCACGATGTCACTGCTATTGAGCGTCGACTGGTTTTTGCTTTGTTAGAACGGTTTATTTTTTATTCCTCTACCCTTAATCTAAGTAACATTTGAATACCAATTTTATGATGAATACGCATATTTATCTTGACTACCCGCTTATTACAAGTCAGGCGAAATTATTCCAAATATGTTTAAAGAATATTTAGTTTATTGATTGTTATTTAAAATAATAAAAAAGTTGTAAATGGAAAGCAAAACAATATACGGGGTATGAGAATTGAACTCGTGCCTTACTGCGTCAAAGTCTTTACGCAGATCACTAAGTCATATTACCCTAATTAGGGCTACCAAAATAAGCTTCTCGTATCAGTTGTCAATACATTTTAAAATACAAATAATAAACTTTAAGTCTAAAATCATAAGAATCAAAATTGCGTAATAAGTAGTTATTTATACCATTATTATATCCCTTTATAAATGTTTATAAATGTGTTTGTTTGATTATAATATTAAAAAATGTATTTTAACTTTGGACTATTTTGGACCATTTACTTACTTTATATATATATATATATATTAAATATAGTGAAATAATAAACATTTTATTTACTTGCAATATTTTGTTTCATTTCTATACAAACTGTCCATTTCTCGACTTTTGTCGTTAAATAAAAGTAAAAAAACGATAACTAAACACAAAAGATGGAAAACAAAAAGTTAGACGTTTAAAGCGAGATTTGAACTAGCTTTACTTGCGTGTCCAATTGCTGTTATTACCACTGGACTAAATGGATTCATACAGATGGTGTCGAAATTCAACGTTAGTTGTAATACTGGACAATATTATATGGACCAAATTTACAAGCAGTTGATAAGATTCACGGAATTAGCTAAGTTAACTTTTGTCACTGACGTGCCATTTTCTTTTATCAATCTACCCTCACACTAGGATAGCAAGATTTATAGAAATGCTGCACAAAGAATTTTCATCTTAAATGGTAGCGAAATAATGATTTAAATAGCTTATCAAATTGGTGGGTTAGCCCACTTAGGGCACCGACTTTACTAACTTTTGGCACACACGGTTTCACTCACTGAATTTTAGGTAGGTACTTAAGATAGATCTACTTTTTTTTTTCAAAAAATCAGCCATTTGCGCGTCAAACTCGGGCGCGAAGGTTCCGTACCATTATCTAAACAAACAGTACAAAATCATACCTGTTATATTTGAGGCCCCCTTAAGGGGCCGGCGGCGGATGAATTTCCATACAAACGTAATACCACGCTCATTTGCAGTTGGAGCATATTTCTAACATATTATTATGATATTCGATCATAGACAATATTTATCTAGGTTCCTACGTCGAGAATATTAGAAATATTGTTATTTTAAATACAGGAAAAGCCAAATGGCATGTTTTGCCATTTACGCTTTAAAAAAGTGCGAAATACAATTCGCTTAAATTTCTTTTTGTTTTTTTTTTTTTAAAAAAAGAAAGACGTAGAAACCTAGATAAATATTGTCTATAACCAAATATCATCATAACATGTTGGAAATATGCTCCAACTGCAAATGAGCGTGGTATTACGTTTGTGTGGAAATTTATGCGTCGCCGGCCCCTTAAATATTTGTTTTATTCTGATTTTTAGTATTTGTTGTTATAGCGACAACAGAAATACATCATCTGTCAAAATTTCAACTGTTTACCTATCACGGTTCATGAGATACAGCCTGGTGACCGACGGACGGACAGCGGAGCCTTAGTAATAGGGTCCCGTTTAACCCTTTGGGTACAGAACTCTAAAAATGACGGACGAAAAGAGATAATTAAAAGAAGGTGCTTTTACTTGTTTGAAAATTCGTTTTGCAAGAATCAGAAGAAATCAGGAAAAACCTTATCTGATCATACCGGATGCCCTTACAAACATCCTTATTCCTCCTTGTTGTTGAAAACCAGCGTCAGGCAACTGCTACGGTTGTCTGACAGTACGCTGAACTGAACTTATTTGGCACTACCGTGAGATACATTGTTGCTGTTTTTTTTTTTTTTTTTTAAATTTTATTTAAGCTATTAATTAATGTTTCAATACTTGTTTTGTTCATTATGTGCCTAATAAACATGTCTTCTTTCTTTCTTTCTCCTTTGTCGAAGTCGGCCCGAGATCCTCGTGTTAGTGAGCCATTAGTCCCAAGTTGCGGTCAGACAAGGTCCAGGACGTCCGGTACCTTTTGAAGGTTTCCCAACCACGTATCTGCCTACCCGTTAACTAATCTACAACAGTATTATTATTTGATTTTGACCTTTAAGCTAGAACTACATTGCCCACACCACGCCACGTACGGATCTGTGCGCGTCGGTCTCCATACATTTTATATGGTAACTAAACTTGTAGAGGTTGGTTAAATCCACGCCACGCAATGCGCAGCTACGTACAATTACCGGCACTGATCTTGAGCACTAGCTTCAAGTTGCGCAGAAGCCAAATATTCGGTCTCTTTAGTGGTGCGAAGTGAGACGCGGGGGCGGGGAGTGTCTGGTCTCGCCGCGCCATCGTGTCATAGACGTCACTCGTGATTCGTTCCCTGCGCCTGCTGCATGTATCTAACAACGACGACGATTGGCTCGCCAATGTATGGAATGTGCAAAGCGATCCCCACTCTGACGCCGAGCGCTCAAGATCCGCGCCGGTAATTGTACAAATCAGGCATGGTCTACGTGTGCGTCGGTCTAGTGTAGTTCACGATTTATTTAAAATTTCTTCTTCTTAGTTGTGCACTCTTGACAGTGGGTGTAAGATCATGTCTCAGTCGAATCATTCGACAGAGTTTCTCTCATGATGCGGCGCTATGCAACTCTATTTTTGGAGGCTTAAATAGTTGATTTAAGATTAATTAAAGTTAGAACTACATTAGACCGACACGCACACGTATAACGCGCCTAATTTGTACATAGAACAACGTCGCGTGGCGTCACGTAATGTGGATCAAGTGTAGCTCTACAAGTCTAGTTTCCATATAAAATGTATGGAGCGCTCAGATCGATGTGTGTGTATCACACGTGTGAACAGTGTAGTTCTACTTTTAAATGCAGCTTAATTTACGGCTAATAACCGGCTAAGAGCTATAGGTAAGTTAATTTACAGCACGCTTGGTGCAGTGGTAAAGCGACTGACTGCTTCGCTAAGTGCTGCACCTGCAATCCTGCATGGAACAAATATTTTATATGGCCTGCAAATAGGTGTTTCGGGAGACTAGGTAAGTGAATTTACATTTTTTTTCCATAGAGCGACGGTCTATTTAAACTGCACAACCCATTAACATTTAAACTTAACTTGAACTGATAACAGCATTGCCAAAGGGTAAAATTATACTCCATGGCAAGACTGTTTTTTTTTGGTGGGTAATATCATCCAAATGTGGTCGGAGCGGGAGATAGTGTCAGACTCTTACTGACTAAAAACCAAGACTGTTGTCAGTTTTCGGGTATCTGATCACCTGGAACGGCTGTCAAAGATTTTAACTTCAACGAAAATCCAATTTAAAAACAAGTTGATATGAACTTATCAATGAAAATTCACTCAGCTGTTAACAGGTACCGCCGCGTTTTACAAACAAATCGATAGGTCATGTGTGGGGATGTTGCAGAGGTCATTTAGCGGAGGCGGATACTCCTAGCAGAGTGGCGAAAAAAAAAACCGGCCAAGTGCGAGTCGGACTCGCCCATGAAGGGTTCCGTAGCAGCAAGTAACATAATATAAAAGTTTTTGTAGTTTGTTGTAACTTTGATCGATGTTTTAATAATAGTGAATTTTTTTCGATTTATGACGTATTAAAAAAAACTACTTACTAGATCTCGTTCAAACCAATTTTCGTTGGCAGTTTTTATAGTAATGTACATCATATATATTTTTTTTAGTTTCATCATTCTCTTATTTTAGAAGTTAGAGGGGGGGGGACACACATTTCACCACTTTGGAAGTGTCTGTCGCGCAAACCATTCAGTTTAGAAAAAAATGATATTAGAAACCTCAGTATCATTTTTGAAGACCTATCCATAGATATCATCACGTATGGGTTTGATGAAAAAAAATTTTTTGAGTTTCAGTTCTAAGTATGGGGACCCCCAAAATTTATTGCTTTTTTTCTATTTTTGTGTGAAAATCTTAATGCGGTTCACAGAATACATCTACCTACAAAGTTTCAACAGTATAGCTCTTATAGTTTCGGAAAAAAGTGGCTGTGACATACGGACGGACAGACAGACAGACAGACAGACAGACATGACGAATCTATAAGGGTTCCGTTTTTTGCCATTTGGCTACGGAACCCTAAAAATGACAACCAGATCATTTTTTCAATCTTTTTTTTTTTTGCTTGTAAAACTGATCGACACCATCGATTTATACTATGATTTTGTATGCTAAGTTGCTTAAAATGTGCTTGGTGTCTTAGGATAAAAAATCGAATTTACCTAAAATTCGAGTTAGCGTAGTATAGGTATATTGTTGGTGTCGAGATGGTCGATGAGGCTCATAGGTTCTGGAGTGGCGAACGCACGCCGGAAGATGCAGCGTTGGAAGTGGGCCGGTGACTTGGTGAAAGTCCTGTGAATGCGAGACGCACAGAACCGTTTGTTGTGGCGACACTTGGAGGAGGCCTATGTCCAACACTGGACATCTTTTGGCTGAAATTATGGAATGGCGATCTCACCATTTCATCAGTCCACCTTGTGGGAGGCTTTGCCAACGCTGCGTCTTCCGGTACGTGGTAGCCGCTTCATAACCTTTCGGCCTCATCAACCATCTGTTCTGCGAACAATGTGCCCTGTCCACTGCCACTTAAGTTCCCATATCCTTAATGTGTATTTGTGGAGGCGGAGGCGTAGTTCCGATACAGTATACAACCTAGGAGACAACGCACACTCCACCAGGGAATTCCACTCCTCAGCTGTACCTACGCACTATCAGTATGTTCCCAAAACGTTTTGCGCGTATAATATAATAATATTCCACAACTAACACACAACGCCGTCTAGTCTCAAGCTAAGCAGAGCTTGTGTTATGGGTACTAGACAACTGATAAACATACTTAGATATTTCTAAATACATACATATTATAGATAAATTACACCCAGACATAGGTCAAATGATCATGCTCATAACACAAACATTTGTCCTGGGTGGGAATCGAACCCACGACCTTCTGCATAGCAGTCAGGGCCACTAACCACTAGACCAACAGGCCAGTCAAAATATATATATACACAGTATAGGTAGAATGTTCACCATTGAAATGTAACAACTACTGCTCGTTGTTATGTCCATTTTATGAATGGTCAGTTATAAAGTGCAAATCCTACTGCTAACTTATATTACTTAGTTACTAGATTACTATTGCTTTGCTGGCGAAACGTGACGTGTTATTGCACCGACGACTGTCATAATGGAGATCTGCAAGGCATGTTCTTACACCATATTTATGGTGAGTATTTGCGGAGGCGGATGCGTAGCTCCGATACAGTATACAACCCTATTCACGTGTACCAGTGACGGATAGTACGTACGTGAACACAATATCGAAGGCGGTGAGCCGCGGCGAGATCAAAGCGAGCGCGCCTTTGATGTGCCGCCGAGCGCGCTTGCCGACCGCATACCACCGCCAAACACTGCATGTTAATAAATCTCTTTATTAAAATTATTTCAATTCGTTCTTCAGTTTTGACTGCTGAAGTATTTTACTGAAATATGTAGGTATCGTCCCACACGAAGGGCTGAAAACTGATCTAAAAATAGGTAAGTGATTACAAATAATCTGATAGGTACTGTTAGTTTCAATTCAGTTCTCTGATATTTAAATATTTGTATGGCTTTTTTTTGGTGGGGAAAATCATCCAATGATTTTGGGGGATGAACTGCTCGCGTCCGTAGGATTTACTTGACTTTTGATCACCCTACACGTGTCCCCTGGGTAGTGCTAAACGAGCAGTAAATACGGTGGTAGGCCATAACATCGGCTGCCGGCTTAAAGGTTACCACCCACCAGATAAAGTCATACCGCCAAGCGATCCGTCGTGTTCCGGCATGTTATCTGGTGAAGCCGTAAGGTGGAGGATGGGTCTGAACAGTTGTGTTGCGATGTACGCCGGGTATGATGCACCAGTTGCTGTTGTGTCGGAGGTTTGATCATGGAGGGTAGCGGGATCCGAAGCACGGTGCTCCGCTGGCCGACCGCAGATAGTTGGGGGCCCAAGTAGTGTGCCAGCCACACACGAAAGGCTGCCCCGCCAACTGCGAAAAATCCCAGGGTGGCCCCATCGTGCCGGTTGGCGACCGGATGAGAGGACCCGATGGCGATCTCTGGGGGGGTTCGGGCGTCCCCGCAGTCTCCAAATCAACCCTCCATTGGCGCAGCAACTCTGGTTGTGTTGTTGGGTTTGACATCGCATCACCTCGCTCAACTGCCATCTTCCACCAACCCTATTCACTAAAATTCATGAAAGTTAATAAAAGGAAAAGTAAGTGTGTACAGCGGATGCACGTCCTCTCGTTCCATGTGCACCTCTCAAACATACGAGGACTGCACTCCAATCTCGATGCAGTCCACCACCACCTCGAGACTGACAAGCCCCACTTACTTTTCTTGACGGAGACGCAGATCAGATGTCCGTCTGATGCGGCGTATCTCGACTACCCGGGATACTCTTTGGAGCACCATTTCCTGCAGCGTGCCGGGGTCTGTGTATACGTCCGCAATGACATCTGCTGCCAGCGTCTCCGTCACCTTGAAGACCCCAGTTTTTCAAGTTTATGGTTACTGGTGGACACCGGTGTGGACAAAATTGTCTACACCTGTGTTTACCGGTCGCACAGTGGCGACCAGGAGACGACTCGGCTGTTTGGCCACCTCAGTGAGGCCGCCGATGAGGCTCTGCATCGGCACCCTGATGCGCAGTTTGTCGCTCTGGGGGATTTTAACGCCTGCCATCAAGACTGGCTTTTCCCATACCAGAGGACCGACCACGCTGGGAGGGAAACTCGAAACTTTGCAGTGTCGCTAGGCCTCTCCCAGTTGGTAAAGCAAGCGACGAGGGTGCCTGATGTAGTTGGTCATACTGCCAATTGTCTGGACCTACTGCTGACCACCGATCCGGACAGATGTGTCGTAACAGTTTCCTCACCACTTGGAACTTCAGATCACTGTCTGGTGAAGTCTGTATCGTCCTTCTCCCCACCTGACCGCGACTCACGTGGCGAACGGCGAATGTGGCGATACAGGTCGGCAGATTGGGATGAGATGCGGCATTTCTTTGCGTCTTATCCTTGGCAGCAGGTCTGCTTCTCTTCTGAAAATCCGTCGAGCTGTGCGGATGCTGTAACCGATGTGATACGCCAAGCTATGGAGTATTTTATCCCTTATAGCGATGTACGCATCGGTGGCTCAGCTCACCCGTGGTTCAACGCCGATTGCGTTCAGGCTGAAGAGCGTAAGCATTCGGCGTTTCTCGCCTGGGTTGACGCTCGTGACCGCAAAGCTCCGGATCTGAATTCAAAGAAGAGAGCCTTCAACCATGCTGCCAAGTCCTACAAAAAAGCATTAAAGAAGGCACGCTTCGACCGCATAACTCATATTGGCAAAAAACTCTCTGCACAGCCGTCCGGTAGCAGAGCATTCTGGTCTCTTGCCAAGTCGGTCGAGGCGAACTTCTGTCGGTCCACTTTGCCTCCGCTGGTAAAGCCTGATGGAACACTGGCTCATACGGCAAGAGAGAAAGCAGGACTCTTTGCATCTCTCTTTGCCCATAATTCTCGTCTTGACACTAGCAATGCTGCTCCACCGACTCTGCCTCATTGTAACTCTTCAATGCAGGAGGTTCACATGAGGAACAGAGAAGTTCTGAGAGAGCTGCGTCGTCTAGACGTGAATAAAGCCAGTGGACCAGATGGCATACCAGCGATTGTTCTAAAGGCTTGTGCGCCCGAGTTGTCTCCTGTATTGACGCGCTTGTATCGCCTCTCATTTAGGACTGGTATAGTGCCCAAGTCCTGGAAGCTTGCCAACGTGCAACCCGTGCCCAAAAAGGGCAGTCGTGCTGATCCTGCCAACTATCGGCCGATTTCGGTAACCTCCATACTCTGCAAGATTATGGAGCGTGTATTGAACTCACGCCTCATGGCATACCTGGAAGGTAACGATCTCCTCAGTGACCGACAGTACGGGTTTCGCCGCAAGCGGTCTACTGGGGACCTACTGGTTTATGCCACCCACTTGTGGGGCGAGGCCCTCGAGAAGAATGGGGAAGCGATTGCCGTTTCCTTAGACGTCTCGAAGGCCTTCGACAGGGTATGGCACGCTAGCCTATTGAGTAAGCTTCCAGCGTACGGCATTTCCCCTGGTCTGATTAACTGGGTAAAAGACTTCCTGAGTGAACGGTCTCTCCGAGTTGTTGTCGACGGATGCTCATCAGAGCCCATGACGATTAATGCCGGAGTTCCTCAGGGGTCTGTTCTCTCTGCAACTCTCTTCCTGTTGCATATCAACGATCTGCTGGTGCCCGGTATCTATGGGTATGCAGATGATAGCACAGTTGTAGAGAGATACCTGCCCAGTGCTCGGGCTAGTAAGGAGCTAATCCGGTCCGAAAGAGAGGCTATGGTAGAGCGAACGAATATCTCACTTCAGGCAGTCTCCAAGTGGGGTGAAGCCAATCTAGTGGGATTCAACGCCGCCAAAACACAAGCGTGTCTTTTCACTGCCAAAAGGAGCCCGTGCACCTTGGTTCCTACTTTTCGGAATTTATCCCTGGAGTACACCGACCGCCTTCAGCTCTTGGGGGTTGAAATTCCCTCAGACCTTAACTTTGGGCAGTTCATTGAGTCCAAAGCCAAGGTAGCTGCTAGGAAGCTGGGCGTCCTTGCAAAGGTCCGGCGGTACTTCACACCGGGACAGCTTTTAATGTTATACAAAGCACAGGTCCGTTCGTGTGTGGAGTACTGCAGTCACATATGGGCTGGTGCTGCAAAATGCCACCTGGCAGCTTTGGACTCGGTGGAAAGGCGTGCAAAGAGGCTAATTGGTGATCCAGATTTGGTTAAGTCCAACCTTCAAAGCCTTGAGCATAGGCGTATTTTACAGGATGCATTTTGGAGAGTGTGCGCAGGAATTGCATGACTTGATTCCGCCATCGCAATTCTACCATCGGACAACCCGACGTACGGCGAATATTCACCCTTACGTTGTTGAAACCTCTACGGTCCGGACTAAGCGTTTCGCCTCGTCGTTTATACCGCGTACGTCGAAGGACTGGAACAGTCTGCCTGCTGCGGTCTTCCCGTCCGATTATAATTTGGGTGTCTTCAAGGCTAGAGTGAATAGGCTCTTAATAAACTAGTGCGCCTCACCATCAAAGATTGCATTGCTACTTACCATCAGGTTGGATCGCAGTCAAGCACTAGTTTATCTCAATTAAAAAAAAAAAATGAGAACCCCCGCTCTTGGGCGGAGCGGGAGATAGTGTCAGACTCTTACTGACTAAGAACCCACCCCGTGCCTTCATACCGGGGCTCGAGCTCTCTTTCGGATAACCCTGGCCCCAGTAAATATTTATATGGTCTGGTATTTTAACAGTTGTTCCGGGTCTGAATGTCTTGTGTATGTAAGTTATTATGCTTGGGAACGTTCTACGATACAGATGTCATTCCTCATCATCATCATCATTTCAGCCCATAGACGTCCACTGTTGGACATAGGCCTCCCCCAAGTGTCGCCAAAATAAACGATCCCGCATCCATCGGATTCCCGCAACCTTCACAAAATCATCGATCCACCTTGTAGGAGGCCTTCCAACGCTGCGTCTTCCGGTATGTGGTCGCGACTCCAGAACCTTTCGGCCCCAACGGCCATCTGTTTTGCGAGCAATGTGCCCTGCCCATTGAGTCTGTCACGCCCTCGCGCTTCGCCCTGAAGCGGGAGTCATTGGATGATTTCCCACCTAAAAAAAAAGACATCTAATAACAAACTTACTATCCACTGACAGCTTAGACAACCCCTAGTATTATTTTAGTCCTTTCAATCCATCCTAAGGTTGTCCGGTAGATATCGCTGTCAGCGATAAGACCACCATTTTACCCATAGATCTAAGTTTATTTATCATCGTCATCAGCCTTTTTAATGTTCCCACTGCTGGGACTCAGGCCTCCTCTGTTTCTGTTTTTTTTGTTTGTGTGTTTGAGTTTATTTATAAGTTGTGTTATTTTTTGGTGTGCAATAAAATTTATTCCATTCTATTCTATTGTACTCTAAATCCAAGGGTATATTAAAGTTATAACACTTTTCAATAATTTGGTTTAAGGTGTGCAAATGGTCAGTGGTTGACAGACCTCATGTGAATCCAGCTTGTTCGGGAGATTGGTGGGAGTCTAATTGTTGTGAGATGCGGCTTTCGATAACTTTCACAAATGCTTTATATAAATGCGAGACAAGACTAGTCGGACGATAGTTATTTATGTCTTTTTTATCACCCTTTTTAACACGCTTATATTAGCTTCACCTGTATGTGTATTCTATTGTACTCTAAATTATCTATCGCGAATCCCACAAAAACTACACGACTTCACTTACAAAATAATAAAAATAAAGGTATACGCTCACAGTCACATATAAATCCTGTAACCGTTCGCCGTTTGAACAAGGGTTGGCGTTCAAAGCTCGTGTAGCTTTTACGTAATAACGTATTTACAATATAGCTACTTACTTCAGTTCTCATGTGCAATCTTTTTCACTTTATATCCCAGTCATGTTCTGTGTGATTTTTTATCATCATTGCAAAGTAAACATGTCAATTTAATTCATGAATTTTCACAAACTTCAAAAAGAAGGAATTTATTCATAAATAAGCAATTCCACTCATTAAGACTTATCTTTACTACAAATACAGTTTTAAATCGGTCGGGGTTTGGTGGCACAAATATGTGCCAGCGGGGCTCAACGGTAATACTTGTTTACTGGCACGTTTTTGTGCCGCTGGGGCTCTAGAGGTTAATAAATTAATATTTTATTATACTTATTATTAGTATTTTGACATTAGAGCTCATATTTTTGACATAACATTTTTCTTCACATGATTGTTTATTGGATTTTTTATATTATAATATAATTAATATTCTGTTATTACGAATAAACCTAGTTAGTTAGTTAAGGGCCAAGCGCCCGAAAAGTGCCATAAAACAGTGATTTTCTGAGGCCTACTCATCCGTAACGGCTAGGTCAATTGGTTTGAAAAAAATATATGTTTATTATAGATTCATGAACAATAATATCAACATTTGATTTTTTCGTGCAATTAATACTTTTGTCAAAAAAAAAAAAATTTAGCAATTTCGCAACTTTTCCCTACTCCTTCGAAACGGCTTGGACCTATAGAAACATTTTTACACATAAGAATTGGTGGTTTAATATTCTTCAAATTGAACATTGCATATGTAAATCAATCAATATCTCGCAGAGAAAATGGATTTAAAGCGCTTTCCGGGCGCTGCTGGCCGCAAATAAATGCACAGTTTTGCGTAGTGCCGCCTAGGCGAGTGCGAGAGTTGCGTTCACATAATTTTGGCCAGATGGTTCAAGGGACTATACGCCTTAACTGATTTATGTCCCACTGCTGGGCGAAGGCCTCCCTCTCCCTTTTCCGCACACGTCTGTCTTCGGCCATAGCGGGCCAGTCCCTCCAGTAGTTATCAAGCTCATCTCTCCACCTTCGCCTTGGTCTGCCGCGATGTCGCCTTGCGTTTAATGGGACCCAATCAGTGGCTCTTTTAGCCCACAGCTCATCCGACATGCGGCAAACATGTCCAGCCCAATCCCACTTTAGAGTGGCAGCTTTTCGGGTAACATCTTTAATCTTAGTTTTGGCACGCAGCTCCGTGTTCCTTACGCGGTCGGAAATTCGAACACCCAGGATACTGCGCTCCATGGCTCACTGACACACCTCGAGCCTGGACCTCTGATGAAGCGTCAAAGAGCAGGTTTGCGCTCCGTACGTAAATATAGGAAGAATGCACATGTCCACAATTTTTCGTTTCAGGCATAGCGGGAGATCTCCTTTCAGAAGATCTTTCATTGACCAAAAGCTCCTCCAGGCACTCTCAGTGCGTCGAGCACCTTCTTTATCTTGTCGTGCCTGAAAGGAAACTACCTATTTCGCCAAGATACACATAATCCTGGACATATGCAATCTCCTCACCCTCAATGTACAGTCTTCTTTTAATGCTGTTGGTCATGAGTTTAGTCTTTGACATGTTCATCCGAAGCCCAATCTCGAGGCTTGCCTTGTTCAAATCTGCGAGCATGTTACCCAAGTTCGCTGCCGAAGAAGAGAAAAGTTCGATGTCGTCGACGAACCGTAGGTTTGATAGCCTCTTGTCACCGATAACTAACCCTTTGTCTGACCAGTTCTGTGCTAGGGATCTAAATACTTCCTCCAAGGTGGCAGTAAAGAGTTTTGGGGATAATGGGTCTCCTTGCTTGATGGCCCTGCATTATTAATTTTAATTGAAGCTGTACTGTGAGTGTAGATGGTCTTTAGTATAAAATGTAGGTGGGCTCTATGTTCTGTTTGGTCAAAGTGCTAAAGAGTGCATCATGGTTGATACTATCGAAAGCCTTTGTATAGTCGACAAACGCCAGATACCAGGGAATATTAAATTCATTACACTTTTCAATAATTTGGTTTAAGGTGTGCAAATGGTCATGGTCAGACAGACCTCGTCTGAATCCAGCTTATTCGGGAGGTTGGTGGGAGTCTAATAGTTGTGAGATGCGGCTTTCGATAACTTTCACAAACGCTTTATACAAATGCGAGACAAGACTAGTAGGACGATAGTTATTTATGTCTTTTTTATCACCCTTTTTGTGCAAAAGTATTATCAGGGAATGGCAAAATGTTGTGGGGACTGTACCAGCATAAAGTATGGAATTCAATAGGTTAGTGATTTTAGGAAATAACACTGATTCACCTATTCTGAGGGCTTCTGTAGAGATACCATCTTCACCAGGACTTTTACAATATTTCATACTGCGCAGTGCACCATGTACCTCGTAGCCTGTGATTGGATACACATTTGTGGTTTGCAAGGGGGAAGGTGTGATATTCTGAAAGGGATTTGAAGCGGCATTTCTACCCTGAGCATACAGTTGTTTGTAGAAGTTGGTGCAAATATTTAGGACTTGATCTTTTCCGTAATGTGTCAATCTTGAATTGTTTTTGATTTTGTTAATGGATGGTCGTCCTTTCTGTATACCTTCTTTGGCAATTTTAAAAGATCTATTGGTTTCAAGAGCCACTTGCACTAATCTATCATTGTAGCGGCGTGCATCTGTCCGAATGCTTCTTTTAACTTTCTTGTCTATTTCCCTAAATTGTTACGAGCCATAAGTTAAGTCTATCCTCGATTAGCTTTAGAGTTGTGTCGCCGAGTTTGAAGGAAAAAACCTAACAAAAAAAAAACATAATTTTAGTACAATACTTGTAAAGTCTATGATTTGCATAAACTTAATTTATTTAGATTTCTACGCCAGAAATGGTAGTTTAGGTGAATCAATGTTCAATGTAAGGCCTAAGATATATCTACTTGAATTCACATGTACAATCTTCCCGATCTTTATTCTTAGTAAAAAACGTTTTGCGAACACATTTATTGTGCGTACAGCCAAGGAGTGGAATTCCCTGCCGGAGTCTGTGTTTCCTGATAGCTACAACTTAGGAGTCTTTAAGTCGAGAGTGAATAGGTTTCTTCTAGGCAAGCGTGCTTCATCGTCGACCACATCATCGCTTACCATCAGGTGAGATAGTGGTCAAACGCAAGCCTATCATTAATAAAAAAAAAAAAAAAAAAAAAAAAGTAAAGTTGTCAGACCTAACTCTAACCGTCAATTGACTAGAAAAAGGAATGGAAACAAAGTACTTTACTTCAAGAAACGAATTTTACAAAGCGTGACTAATCTTCGATCTGTAATGAAATTGACATCAAACTTGACTTGGAATAAAACTAAGGAATCATGCTAATTCTAGTACCTAGTTAGTTTGTTTTTTATTAGAGCTTAAATTATTGAAAAATATAATGCGTTATTTATGTGTTCAAAAATCAGTTTATTTTTCTGCTTTCTGAAATTATCAAATGACTTCTCATGCGCTCTAGCGTGGAGTGAGAGGGTGTATCAGACATTTACTGAGTAAAACTCATTTGTGTGTCCTTCAGTTGCTCTTTGCATTTCAGGACTACGGTAACTACTTCTAGGTAAGCGTGCTTCATCGTCGACCACATCATCGCTTACCATCAGGTGAGATGGTGGTCAAACGCAAGCCTATGAATAATAAAAAAAAACGCTTTCGAACAATATTACAAAAGCAAAAGATAAGTTAAGGTCCTTCAGTTGCCCTTTGCATTCTATGGCAGCGGTAAAGCTAGAACTACATTAGACCGACGCAACCTGTAACACGCTTGATTTGTACGTAGAACGAAGTCGCGTGGCGTGGATCTATACATTATATCCACGCCACGTGACGTCGTGTTGCTCTCTGCTCTACAAGTTTAGTTTCCATATAAAATGTATGGAGACCGAAGCACCCATATCAGCGTGTGTGGCACATGTGTGTAGTTACACCTTCACTCTTACAAAAATTACCATTCGTTTATTTACGTTCTGTTCTTTGGTAGAATGAACATTTGCTGCAGGTAGAGTTTCAGTTCGTAACTGGGAAAGTTTTCCCAAGAACAACCTCTGCGGTTTTTTTTATAGTAAGGAAGGTACGAGAAAATTGAAAACCTTTAAGTAGCTCTCTGTTTCAACTAATTGCCTTGAAAACCGATATTCCCTGTTATGAAAGAATAGAGATTTTTTCTATCTTTAATATAAAAAAAACATTATCTATAGTTTCGGTATTGAGATAGAATCATGATAGAACAAGTTTAAACTTTATTGGTTTTTAAGCTATTGCATAGCTTCTATCGCGGGCCTTGAGCGTGGAGACCGAATCCAGAAATTCCGTAACGAAAATAACCTAACACCCCCACTCATTTGTTTTCTTATCGGTCACGACGCTCAAAAAGTGTAACTTCAATTAATTTCTTTCTGGATTCGGTCTCCACGCTCAAGGCCCGCGATAGAAGCTATGCAATAGCTGCGCCTCATGATGATAGCAAGGTAATGAGTTAAGCAGCTGTTGGTGAGGTCTGGTTTTGAATGGGTGGGGTTAAGCAGCTGTTGGCTAGGTCTGGTTTTGGATAGGTGGGGTTAAGCAGCTGTTGGCGAGGTCTGTGTTTGGATGGGTGGGGTTAAGCAGCTGTTGGTGAGGTCTCATTTTGGATGGGTGGGGTTAAGCAGCTGTTAGCGAGGTCTGGTTTTGGATGGGTGGGGTTAAACAGCTGTTGGCGAAGTCTAGTTTTGGATGGGTGGGGTTAAGCAGCTGTTGGCGAGGTCTGGTTTTAGATGGGTGGGGTTAAGCAGCTGTTGGCGAGGTCTGGTTTTGGATGGGTGGGGTTAAGCAGCTGTTGACGAGGTCTATTGCATAAGTTGATAAAAAATGCTATGCAATAGCTTTACCGCGGCAGTCCCCGAGTGCCACACGTCTTTTTTTTTATTGCTATTTAACATAAATATTCCTGTATGCTTTTATTAAATGATAAATAAAGAAAATAAAACAAAAATTACATAGGATTTGTGCTTCAAGAAAAGTGGTTGAAATGAGTAAAAATTATTGTGTTACTTCCATAAGTAGTTGTCGTAGCCTGTAAACTAAACAGTGTACGTACTGTTTATTGTTTCTGTCTAGTCACGGAACAGTAAAAACAGTGGAAGAAGTAAGTAGGCGTGGCACTGTCGCCGCTAGTAAGAAACGCGTTGCACACTAGCTGTTCAAGCGCTCTCATTCTTTAACTAGACTGCGCAACATAATAATTAACGAAAAATAATATTAAAATGCCTTATTGTCCTATACTGTACTTTAAAAACCATAGTTAGACTAAAGATCTAACTCATTGAGGTGTATCATACCACCGAAAAGTATTATTTTCGGATTTAATTTAATAAAATGAAAAAATAAAATTACGTGAAACTTTGCGCAGGATATACAAACAAAACTAGTCTTTAAAAACATAACAAACAAAGTTGATTTTATTTTCTCGGTTATTAGCTTTTCTGGAATATTCGTTAGTCTACCTATACTTTTGACGCTATCCAAATAGTGCGTGACTTTATCGATAAAATCAATCGATATGTATTACATTGCCTTTTTAAAATAAAAGTAATTATATATTATAGTTTAATAGTTTTTGTAAGTAATATAATACAGATAATTATTAAATTAATAAATTTAATAAAATAAAAATTGTGGTATGATATTTGTGATGTATTTTAAATAAATTTAGTTAAAGAGTTAGGAACAACATAGGGCGTTTGAATTACACTTAATATTCTTATGTTTAGTAGTGGGCGATGACGATGATTTCAGCTGAGATGATGATAATTGATGTACTATGCAAATAAATACCCTTTTTATCACGTTTAAAAGTTGCCTTTAATCATATTAATTTCATTATTTTAATACTATCACACTATAGCATACAATTTTTTTTTGCATTATGTTTTAAATACGTTTTCATATAATCGATATTATTTCGATCGAATAAGGTTACTTCACTATTTCAGTAGCAGCCTGCATTCGTGTCAGTGATACGCCATTCAAATACTACTCTTATTTTTACGCAATTACAGTTGAATACTGAATATATTCTGAACAATGCCATCTAGCGACGAGTAGCGGTACTTGGTAGTCAAAGATGTATTTCTGTCTTGTTTTTGTCAATTTGATTTATAAGTGATTGATTTTATAGTTGCATTTCGTATAATATTTTTTTTTGCATTTCGTTTACGCCCTGTTTTTGTTTTTAGCCAATCATATTTTTGGGTTTGCAGTAAGAGTAAATTGTAAATGTATGAGTTTGGCGACACCGGTTCTAGGACAAACATTTTCTCAAGCTACTTCCACTGTTTTTACTGTTCCGTGTGTCTAGTATCTGCACAGAAAACAGTTATTTAACATCTGTGTGACACATTTTTACTAGTAAGGCTGTAGGAACTTGAATGACCTCATCGTAACACTATAGTCAGATGTAAGGAGGCGTTTACATTGTCATAGCGGCACTAGTATCTCAATGTTGGTACGTATATAGGAAATCCCAGTATCCGGGAATATCCCAGTCTGTTCTAAATGCATGAAAAAAAAGTAATGAGGAGACAAAAGTATTATAGAAACATTTCTGAAATTAAAGTTCTCTTGCACTTTTTAGTTTTTATTTTTTAATTAGTAGGTTTTTTTTAAAAAAAAAATATTTTGATTCCACATAATACTCGTATATTGGACAATTTGTGAAATCAATGAAACAGGAACGATCTCGGTTGTGTAAGCTTTTGAGATACATAACTACACCAAATAATCTACACTAATATTGTAAAGTTAGATAATTTTTATTTTTGTGTGCCGATTTCAAAAATTCTTTCACCATTAGAAAGCTACATTCACCCTGAGTAACATAAGCTATATTTATTGCCCGTGCGAAGCCGGCACGGGCCGCTAACATTATATATCTACTTACCTATTAAATAAGAATCTATTTGCGAACAATTAAAACAGTTACAGTTAGTTTTTTTAATGAATTTTATTCATTAAAAAAAATCTGCCAAAACCCTATAATAGGTTATCCTACATCATCATTTTGTTTAAATTAGAATGGTGAATCCGAATCGACACAGTTCGAAATTCAAACTTGAATCGACACAGTTCGAAATTCAAACTCAAATGGACACAGTTCGAAATTTAAACTTGAATTGACACAGTTCGAATTTCGAACTAGCTTGTTTTTGAATTTGTGTTGTTGCTTTAGTCTGACGGAAGCAAACGGAAGCATGAATAGCCTCCAGAGCGTTATTCAGTTTGGGCGAGTGGAGTACTGAAATAGTAGTCGAGTTAAAAGCTTGAATTTACATTTATATTGTTAGTAGTTGTAGCTAACTGAGCTATTCCGGTCCGCGATTACATTTCACTGGAACTATATAGTGTATGTAATTTCGTATGTTTCTTGCCAGAAACAAATACGCAACTTAAGAATAAATTTATTTAAAAAAATCGATAGGTAGGTAACCACAGCTTTGGTTTTTTTTTATCTATGTTACATTAAATTGTAAACAAGTATTAGATTCAAGATATGTTTTGTTGTTTCTGTCATAGGTAAATTTAAAAATCTTCAGAAATAAGTAGGTTTTTAAAAATGTGTTTATGTAAGGAATGGTAAATGTTGCAATATATATATTATTATGGATAGGCTCGCGTTTGACCACTATCAACAACAACACATTAGAACAATTTCTATAAGAACTGGGGCCTTACCATGACGAGTTGAAATGACAGGCATGCGAGTGACCAAGAGGGACGGAACTATACACCTTAAGTACTTAGCTTCATCAGTTCAAGTCATCCATTGAATCGCGTTAAGAGCTCGTGGTAGGGCCTCTGGTCGTAATATCAATGTCGTATTGGTACGTCCCTCCTAACTCAATCAATAAATAACTAACTTTGAGGGTGAAAAATCATACAATAAGTACTCCCACTCTCGGTAGAGCGAGAGGCAGTATCAAACTATTACTCACTAAAACCCAGTGTTTCTTCAGTCGCCTTTCGCGTTCTAGGCCCGTAGTAACTTTTTTGTATGATCCTGCAGCTCTGGCAGGCATTGGCTCTAACCAGCCCCGACTATTTTACAGACAACTCTTTCTTGGAACCTAAGGGGCCGGTGATACAGATATAAGGTCATAGCACACTTACACGACTCTGCTCCCGGGAACCCGCCAAAAAGAATATCATTTAAATATGGGCTTTAAATATTGCTCTTTAGATGTAGTTTACATTGGCATCATAAATTAGCAGACAGCTCGCTTTCAGCGAGCTTACCGTCGTCAGACTGCTCGATAGTTAACGCCTCGCTGGCCGCACGTTGTAGAAGAGCGCTCACTGCTAGCAGTCGCCGCACCGTCGCCACTCAGTCGGTCAGTACACAAAACTCTACACAAAAACGAGAGCGGTTGGCGGGTGGACAGCTGGCCGTCTGCTAGCTGTCGCCGCGTGGACTGCTGAGTGCCTGCTAGCTGTCGCCGCGTGGGCTGCGAGCAGTCGTCTTAGTTTAGGACGGTGTTGGGTGGGAGCGGTGTTGGAGCAGAGTCGTTTAAGTGTGCTATGACTTTTAGTCCTTGTTGGACGGCGAGGTACCTGTTACACACCGTCAGCAAGTCAGCACATTTCCATAGATCTAAATAACTGTAGGAGCCGCAGGTGCCTTAAGACCGATCAGTAAGTTCTGTCTTTGGAGTACCCAAATCAGATAAATCAGCAACTTTACCAATGTAGACATGTCCTTATAGGATGACAGATAGCGGTCTGTTTGAGGGAAGGTTCTGGCGCCTGATTGTCGCGACGTGTAGGCGTAGCTTGCCCCTTTCATCTTTTATCCCACATATGCCAACAGTCATGCTGACTAAATCTACTCTATGCCTATTTGGCCTATGACTAAACATTTATTTACAAAGTAAATGTTGTCAAAAATAATAGGCCACATTATAATTTACATTACTTAAGTGTAATTAATAGTAATAATTTAGAATGTTAAAATAAATGGTAATTGTAAAATTTAATCTTTACAAAAATTCATAATTCGTTACATTTGTATGGAAATCAATTTAATGCAATAATAAAAAATAAAATAATGTAATTGCATCGGACGCAAATCGTTTTTGACTGATTCATCATTGTTTCAGCAGAAAGATGTCTACTGCTCGACGTAGGCCTCCCCCAAGTATCGCTACAACGACGTATTCCCATAACCCTCACCAGATCATCGGTCCACCTTATGGGCGGCACACCAAAGCTGCGTCTTGCGTGCGGTGCGCAAAAAGCAGTAGAAAAAATATAAATAAAAAAACCGTATCAATATCGGTCCATTCTGGTCCATTCGCTTAGGAGCTACAATGCCACAGATAGACACAAACAGACATACACAGACATCTCAAACTTATAACAATCTTATTTTTCGTCGAGGGTTAAAAACAAGAAAATATTTTAACTTACCCTAATTTTATTAAATACCGATTTTCAACATTCTGGTATTTTTCAACTATACAATAAATATGGACATTGACATATTTTTTATACAAAATCTTTCACCCCACCATTTTTATTCCTGAAATTAATTATATCTGGCAACTAAAAAATTGGACAAACGTCAAACATTTTAGCACACGGTAATAATCAAAATAATAATAAATAATAATCAAAACACGTGCCTATCAATTAAAAACACAACTCAATTTTATTCACCAATAAAAACCGCAGTCTTTTTGTAACGAAACAAAATATCGTTTCCCGAACAAACAAACACTCAACCGACGATTTGTTTGTTCATCGATATCAACGGCATGCATGTGTATCAATTTAAAACCATATACAAACCAGACTGCGGTTAAAACAAACACATTTTGATTTCCAATTCGTTTCGATATGGATATTTAATATGTATTATTATACATATAATATAATCAGTCTGCCGAGAGCAGTGGTGGCCGAGTTGTAATGTCCCCGACTTACGAGTTGTAGGTCACGAGTTCAAACCCAGCCAGGTGCATTACTTTGTGTAATTTATTTTCTCGCCGCTGCTTTCAAAACGGTAAAGGAAAACATCGTGAGGAAACCGGCATGTCCTAGAACCAAAAATTTGAACCACATGCGACAATCACCAATCCGCACAGGGCTCACGTGGTGGATTACGGCTCATTCCCTCTTTTAGAGAGGAGGCCTGAATTCCAGCAGTGGGAATATTAAAGGCCGACTATGCTATGCTATGCTAAGTCTGTAGAAGTTTTTAGTTGTGCGCGTATCACGTAAAATGTACAAAAGCGGACTTTTTATTTATATTTATTTAACTTTTATACATTAAAAGTCAAAGTCAAATTCTTTATTGCGAACCAAGTGTATGGTTTGTAGATGTTAACAATGTTAGGTTCTTAGAACTTAATTACCTGTTTAGGCATTGCAATATAAATGGTCAATGTTAATTATGGCGAAGGAAAGAAAAAAAAAACATGCTAAATATTCCGTTAGTTCAACAGTTTACATTTCATATTGATTATCATTACTTATTCATATATTTTCATTACCTATTTTATTAGTTATCATTAATCATACTAATCATACATTTTGTATCATTATGTCAAACCTGTTACATAAAAAAAATAAAAAAATTGTGTGTAACTTGATATATTACTTAAGTTTTGTTTTATCGCAATCGGTTGCATATTATATATACTGCATTCATTAACAGTTAGGCGGTACGAAATTCACCGGGTCAGCTAGTTGGTAATAAATAGAAAAGCTGCTGGTCCATGAAAATTCTCTTCAAAGGCGAGTTGCCCATGGCACTAAAATAAAAACTCATGGTCATGTGTAAAATATGTATTCTCCCCCTCTTGCAGGACCACGCTATCCCTTTCAGAAATTCCCGTAACCCTAGCGGACATCGGCCATAAGGCGTCAGGTATATTTGCCTGACACATTCTTCACTTACCGCACTATGCATTTTTTGTTTGTTTCAAAACTGTTCAAAACTTTTAATAAGCTACTTATGTTTTTATGTTTAACTTTTTAACGTTTTTTCTTTTAAGTATGTAATTCAATGTACTCGTAACATTGATATCTGTGATTGTTTACATTTTCTATTTATTTATTTTTTGTTAATTTATGTGCTCAGGTTTATGTTTGTATTTTTTATTGTGCTTTTGCGTACCTATTGTGTGTTGATTTTCGGTGTTGCATCAAATAAATGTTTTATCTATCTTATCTATCTAAGTGACCTTTATGGTTTTGCTGATATCTCTTTGAGGTACATAAACATACGCTACCCATTGCTCGTCGTCCGCAAGGGCGTCTCTTGTGACGGCGGCTGAGGCGTGAGGATGTCAGTTCCCTCACGCTTGCGGCCATCTCTTTGGCTAGCTTTACTGCTTAAGGCACATAATTCGGGACGAAAATATCCGATGTGCTATTCCAGGAGATCGTCTACCCTACGTCATTCAACTGTTTGAGCTTAAATGAGTAATAAACATATACACAGGCACACATGCATACAAACTTTCGTTTTTATGTGTAATTTAAGTTTAAACATAATATTTTCGAGGTATCTTAAACAGCGGGTTATTACAAATAATCGCTATCATTTCTCACCAATATTAATCTGTAAAATGTTGGCGTATGAAACATATGACGGTGTAGTGATGTTTTTTTGTTTTAACCCTAGCACTTTTGTAGCAATCAACTTTGATTTATGCACGAACGTGACCAGAGCTCAGCCGAGAATGCATTAGTGCCTCATGTGCATCGATCCTACGGGAACACTCGAGCTAAACTGAAAAATTTAGTGGCAATGCTTTGTTTGTTCATTTGTATACAATACCTCACGAATATATTAACAAGATCCAAAGTACCTCAACTATGCTGATAAAAATACAATAAATCACCTCATTCATCCTATTACACTCAGAATAGATGATTACGCCATCGTAACTCGTGCCAATGTACATCTCGATTCATGTATTAACTCCAAGAGATCTTTAACAGGACAGAAGAAATTCAGCAAGAAAATTTTGTCAAACCTGCAGGGCTCTTTGTAATTTCAATTTATTAGTGCAAAAAGCCCACCATTGTTATGTATACCAATATACCTATGAATCCATCTACAAGACCCACATCTTTTGAACTTTTGCTATCAAATATAGTATCTAGTAGTTCTAGGTATATATCACACAGCTTCCGATCGCACATACATTACCCTTATCAGCCCAGCCGCACAAGTTGTACCTTTTTTACATTTCAGAATAAAATCTACCAGTCCTCATTCTGCATTCCTAAAAGCAAACAAGCCTAACTCATTTCGTTCATAAAGCTGTATCGATTAAAATGGTTCACTTGGTATTCAAATCTCGTTGTCATACTCGTGAAGAAGATCTGAGAGAATCGATATACGTGTGCCGATAATCTGTGATTGGACACGTGTAAGGATTACAACAAGGAGGCTGAAGCACGGATTACGTGGAGGTGAGGTCTTTGTAAACACCAGTTTTATTTGACGTCATGTTTTAATGAAAAGAGACGGGACGGATCGAGAATAATTGCTACATTTTTTTTTTAATTAAGTACTTTTATCCTTTTTTTTTTCAGGCGGATAATCATCAAATAACTTGTAGCACTCTGATAGGAGAGGGAGTGTCAGATTTTAACTGACTAGAAAGAAAGAAAGAAAATTAATTTATTTGGCGTTGCGCTATCGGTACGTGGTAGACATTTCACCCATACGTACAAAGAGAGGAAGGAGTGGAATTCCTTGCTCCTGTTTTCTGACAGCTACAACGTAGGGGTCTTTAAGTCAAGAGTGAATAGGTTACCTCTAGACAAGCGTGCTCCATCGTCGACCACATCATCGTTTACCATCAGGTGAGATAGTGGTCAAACGCAAACCTATCAGTAATAGAAAAAATACTTTTTTTTTGCATCTATGACCAGGGTTTTCCTTTCAGAAATTCCCCGTAGCCCTTGCATCCCTTGCTCCTTGGTCTTGATGGGCCCTTCCCTTACGGTTTTACTGACATCTCTTTGTGTCGCGCGTGGAACACTAGGCACCATCGACGATATGGCACAGTGATATCAGATATCACACCCTTTCGATCAGTCCTGCATGCCTTGAAAATAGTTTCCTAAGAGATTACACCTGTTTTTAAACGTGAACATTTATGAGACTTGCGCCTTCAAATTAGCCGTAAAGTGCCGCGCGATGGTAGCTCGGCTACAGCGCCGCCATCCACTCCCTGCGCATTAGTGCGCATACGTAAACATTTCTTGTGTCCAATTGCTTCCATTTAACATAATACTCATGACGATCAAAAAGTGTTCGGTGTCGGCAACTAAAACAAAAAGTTTCTCCGTTTACGCAGCGCCTAAGTTCAAACCCCAAAATTATAAACGAAAACAAAACCTACTCAAACAAATGCTACATAAAATGCGTTCATGCGGAAGCAAGTCGCATTTACATTGTATTCATTTACCCATGAATTTCGCAATCGTTCAAATAAATTCACTTGTACAAAATACAGATACTTAAATCCCAGCAGAATTTTGTACTAGGAATGCAGAAATTCTAGAAATCACTCGGGGGACTGCCCGAAGCGATGCTAAACTGGGGCACCATTTGATCGAATAATCGTACCGATTTGCTCGACTATATAACTATAGCTCGACTATATAGTCGAGAGATAGCTTGTCGCTTATCGAGATGGCAGTTACGAGAAAGTTGTTGAGAACTTTAGGTTTGAATTGTGAGATATTGAGATAAATATTGTAGACATGTTTAGGAATATAAATCGTGTAGTTGGAAATGGTTCTGGAAATAACATTATTTCAGCAGATATGTTTTATATACAAACATTATGCGACAGTTTGTTCAGAATCAGTAACTGAATGAATTCCAATAGTTTATACACCATGTTTTATTAAGCTATTGCATAGCTTCTATCGCGGGCCTTGAGCGTGGAGACCGAATCCAAAAATTCCGTAACGAAAATAACCTAACACCCCCCACTCATTTGTTTTTTGAGCGTGGTGACCGATAAGAAAACAAATGAGTGAACAATCAATCAAAATTCAATTCAATGTGTGAAAGTGTAACTTCAATTAACCTTTTGAATGTCTTAAGTTACACAGTTCGACATAAGCAATTGTCTTTCTATTGTGTCTCTAATTACGGCATTCGATGAGTTAATATCAAAGAAAAAAAACAAACGAAAAAAAAATACTGCATAAATAAAATAAATAAATAATTATAATTGCATAAGTTGATAAAAATGCTATGCAATAGCTTTACCGCGGCAGTCCCCGAGTGCCACACGTCTTTTTTTTTTTTACAAATTTGATACCACTGACACTAAGTACAGCACAGGTCACGGCAGATCATAGCGGGCATAAGAAGGCTCAGCTAACAACTGAGTGCAGATGCAGAACAACCCCTCAGTACCCTGGGTGGCCCGGTAACTATGTATTTTAGCTGACATAACAAGCTTATAACTTTGTGTTTTTTCATGATACAGTTATGAAATTTTGTACATAGGTTCTTTCATAGACTCATGTTTCGGGTTTCGCATATACTAAAACGAATGTTGTGTATATCGATTCAGAACGCCGATCGATATTATTTTTGGGTGAACTATTCCAGCCCCCCTAGCCAAGTTACAAATGTTTCGCTTGCGTCGAACGCTTCGAGTTGACCTTGCCGCCAATTCTTTTGTTCTGACCACGTGACTGAGCGTTGAGGCGACGTCATTCCCGTACATTTGAAGCTTTCTACAAGCGTTAAATATTGCAGATTAGCAACTTGGCTAGGGGTACAGATCACGCAACTTATTTGTTATGACGTAGGCTTTAGATATTAAATTCACAACGAGCCGAGAGTACATAGGTAATGTTATTCGTGAAGTCTAAAGACCAAGTGAGCTCTTGGGTTCTTGATCACTTCTTTTAAGCTGAAACTACATTAGACCAACGCACACATGTAACACGCCTGACTTGTACGTAGAACGACGTCACGTGGCGTGCAAATGTAGCTCTACAAGTCTTGTTTCCATACAAAATGTATGGAGACCGACGCGCCCAGATCGGCGTGCGAGGCACTCATGTGCCCAGTGTACTTCTACCTTTATAGCCGGACACACTGCGAATATCATGCCAGATTCTATAAAAGCGTCTTCAGACACGTCACATGACGCTTCGTCTCGTTGTCAAAATAGTTTCTGACTTCACCGACATAATATATATATTTTGCATTCTCAGTATCATGACATTAAACCCTTACGCTCTAATAACCTTCTGTTTGATTTTGTTTAGGATTGTATAATATTGATAACGCAAACATTACAGTCTATTTGACATCACACATGAAAATTCCAATTATAAAGTTTAATTAAAAGTAAACATCGTCATCTCCACGATTAACCTATATTCAAATAGGTACTTGGCAGAATTTAGCAGTATATCTACGGGTTTGTAAACAATAGGTTGGCTTCACGTGATAGCGAGCAAGCATTGGATTTGCAGCAAGCGTTTGTATCTCTACTAATGTTATCTCTTCGGGTCCTTGAGTTTATTACACTTTAAAACTTAGGTACTTTTAAAACTTGGTACAAACGTGACTAATGCAAAAACCGTATTAAGAAGTTTTCCTCCTTTGATTATACTTATAATATAAGATGAAGTTTGAAACGAGTTTTATGAATATCAAAGGCCGGATGTTGTCCTAATGATTCATAAGAACTGTCTACAACTTCTTCGTCTTTTCAAGCGAAAATATGTAAATTCTTAATAAAGTTTTTGTATGTTTCTACAATATTAGGATTTTACATGGTTATCGGATAGGAAACTATTATGAATTAAAGGCACAGGCTTTTTTTAGGATGCGATGTCGCATTGCAGTTTTCAGCGATGCGACATCGCATCGTAAAAGTCTGCGAGCTCGCACGACGCATCGTAAAAACTTGCAAATTGATTCGCATCGCACATTGTATGGTCCCCGAAACAGATGCTTTGTCGAACGAAATCGCATCGCAACAATTCGCAACGTAGATTTCTGCGATGCGGTGTCGTAAACGTCTCACATCGCAGTTTTGTGTGGGAGCCATATGAAAGCGTTGACGGAGCTGTTGAGCGATTGGCTACTGCTTGTCACGGATTCTTTATGTGACCTAAAGATAGGTTTCAGGCTTGGTGATCTTGTATAAGTGAACGTATTCATGATACACGAGTAGATAATTCCTAGAGTAGTAAAATGTTTAAATACACAGAATAAGCTATGTAGGTATCGGTTTTTAGTTACATCAACATAACAAAATCTAAAAAAATATAATATCTACCTTCTAACCATACCTTACATCACTCACTTTTAGATCAATTGAGGAAAATGTCGAAAAAATCCAACACGAAAAAAGATTAAAAAGCTTGTTTTGAACTCATTTTTACTATATAAAAACAAGTAAAAGCAGTATTTTTTGTAAAACAAGCTCTACCTCTTCAACTGTGAAATATTTAACGGATTATATTTCCTCGTTGAATATTTAAATTTAATTTTCCCGACATTCGAAGCCCTTTGCCTCGTTCGTGATCACGGTAAATGGATAAAATAACTGGCTTACGAACTGAGTAATTTCAATGAACAGCTCTCGAATAAATATTATTATCGATTCTGTGAATAGAAATGAAACGAGGCAAAAATATGAGTAAGTAGGTGGTAGAAAAAAAAACAAATATTTAGTACCTACCCGCACTAAAACCTCGACTTCATAAAAATAATGATTCACTGAGATAAAGAGATTTTATTTTGAGATTGTAAACCATTTAAAGTCTTCTTCCGCTTTAGGGTGAAGTGGGAGGGCGTGACAGACTTCTACTGACTAATACCATACCCGCGTTTTTCATATGTCCGCTGCAGTCCAGGACCACGGTATCCCTTTCGGAAATTACCGTCGGTATCGAGTGGCGTAGCTAGATGACCAAGGGCCCTGGGGGCAAAAACCAACTAGGGACCCTAAATTATTTAGGCGGCTTTATCTCTTAATAAATCCCAAGTTATAAGAAGATTTATCATTAACATGCACACCCAATGATATGGAGACGTTTTCGTCATTAATATGACCGCTAACAATATCTTTCACAGCTTAGTTACCGAATCTTCATCAGTAGGCTTTTCAACCAATACTGCAGTGGTCACATTATCTGATTCACTATCACTGTCACCAGAAATATTTTTCGTAAAATTTTTCGTTCATTCAATAAGCGGTTTGTTGATCAAATTTTGGGGGCCCTTCGAGCTTGAGGGCCCCAGGGCACTGCCCCACCTAGCTCCTTAGTACCTACACCACTGTCGGTATCAGCCCTACGCTTTTGTTGGCATCTCTTTGGAGCGCGCGTGGACTCAAGCTCTTACCGGACGGCTGGACGGCAAACTATCCATTGCTCGTCGTCCTAAAGGCCTACTGTACGACTGCCAACGCAAGATAAAGATTTTTAAAGCATTAAAGAAAGTCAAAGAAAATATTCAAGATGCTACTAGGAAATAACAACACTTATCAAACATACAAAACTTTTAAAAACTGCGTTCGTAAACCACGCAAAATATGGCATCTGGTTAACAATCTTAGCACCAACAGAACAGTAAAATATTTTATTGCCCCACTCAAACTCGAAACAAAGTTAATCTGTAAATTACTGAAATATCTGATGTATGCAACTGCTTCAACTTCTTCTTTGTCGATATAGGCTCTGTACTAATATAAAGATTTGAAATATGGCTCATGGATAGAATAGAATAAACTTTATTGTACACCAAAATAGTACCAAAAACTTATAAACTAACTTAAATCTATGGATACAATGGCGCTCTTTTCGCTAACAGCGAAATCTACCAGACAATCTTAGAAAGGACTATAAGAACATGAAACAAAAAGCGGGTAGTCTACGGTGTACAGCAAATTATTAAAGTATTCGATCCAAGGAATCTTCTTGGAGTTAATACATGATTCAAGATGTACATTGTCAAAAGTTATAATCAGTAGTATTTTTATGTATTCCGAGCTTAATACAACAGAGGCTATTAAAATTTCTGTCAAATTATTTGAGCTTGGATCTTATTAGTAAATTCGTGAGATACATTGAACAAACAAAGCATTGCCACTAGTTTTTTCGATCATGTTTATGTGCCCCCGCTAGATCGATACATATGAACAATTTTCTACTCTCGCGCAAGCGAAGCCGTTGGATGCAACTAGTATAATATGTGCCTTCGAAAACATAACTTGTAGAAAAACCAAGGTACGCAACTCAGTTCTTCTACCGTAAAAAGTTGTGAGACCAATGTAAAACCAAGTCAGTTAATTTAAACTTGGCAATAGGACTAAACAATCTAATTTAATTAATATAATACGTACAATGCATTCCAAATGAGAATAGGATCGCCCGCCATGTTGTGACGTCACGATTTACTGTCAAATCGAGGAAATAAATTTTTAAACATTAATTAATTTACGAAAATTTTTATTTATTTATGAACTGTGAACGAACAAAGTTTAATCAGAATCCAGTTCTTCAATTTTACTTATCTCTAAGTTCTTCAAGTTTTGCCAAAATTTCTTCGATTTGACAGTATGACGAGACGTCAAAACATAGGAATCGGTCCTATTCTCATTTGGAACGAGTAGTATTACTGGTGATATCATTCGAAATTCAAGCTTCTAGTTTTATTCACAACGAAGTTATAGAGGATCGAAAATGACCTGAACTGTTTCGAGAAAAGAACGTTACGGCCGCGTCACTTTTTTGCTTGCCTTGGTGGCGGCACTGCCGTGCTCCGTAATAACATATTTGTCTAACATGGTTATCGTCTAAAGGCCCATGTTAATAAACTGTCACAACACATAGCCGTTATACAAACTATAAGATTAATCTCGGCACAGTTTATCCAGCTTTGTAGCCGAGACGTCGAAAGCCATGTAGTAAGTTGTACAAACAGGTCAACAAGTTTAATTAAATGTTAACAGCGCCTGTGTCCCTTGTACAGTTAGGTGTAGAGATTGGTACACAAGTAACTTTTAAAACCTGAATGTATCCTAAAATTAACACAAATACAAGTAGAGGGAGAGCCAGATCAAAGAATGCCCTGAATTTACTATAGCACACACACATACGCAGTCAAGTTACGGGAGAACAGCCAAGTTACAACCGTTTCGTTTCGATTCTCTTGCGTCGAATGCCTCAAGTTGGCCACGCCCCCGTTTATTTTGTTCTGACTACTTGACTGAGCGTTGAGATGACGTCATTCCCGTACATTTGAAGTTTTCTACTAGCGTTAACGATTGCAGGTTATGATTTTTTTTTTAGTCTAAATGTTATTA
The DNA here is from genome assembly GCA_910589285.2 of Mythimna ferrago. NCBI lineage: Eukaryota > Metazoa > Arthropoda > Insecta > Lepidoptera > Noctuidae > Mythimna > Mythimna ferrago. The sequence continues at coordinate 18,354,026 of OU342685.1, forward strand.
ATTCAGCCTTTGGAATCGCTCGACTTTGATTTTTCCCTTTTTTTATACTATGAGTAAGTACAACTTTATTGAGTAGAGCAATGATGTTATTTGGATATAAAAGTCATCAAGTTTCATCAACTAATTATTAGGATAAGTGTCACTGCACATGGACCACTTACCACAGCAACAAAAGCCGCCACGAGAAGCTAGAAGCGGCTACAGCCACTTATGGCCGATGCCGATGGCTTCTACTTTATTAAACCCATACGCGCACTATCATAATGGACTCTGACGAAGAAGGTCTAAATGCGCGAGTGGCGTGTGACGGCGTTTTGTGTCAGCATTTAGTGGTCGGTTTGGGCCACAAGAAGCGAGCAGCTGCGTTTGCATGTGGCGGCCACCGGCATCAACCGTGTGCGACGAATCCATATAAAATGTAACTCAAAGGTACCCTTTCTGTAACTCAAAGGTTTGCTGGAAGAAAACTCATAGCTGAGTTAAGCTTGCTTTTGTACGTGAACTGTCTGTGTATCCATATGTCATGTTTTGTCCTTGTGTACAATAAAGAATTAAAGATGAAAATATGCCTATATATATAGTGCGGTGACCCTAAAACCTGCCGTTTTCTAAGGTCAAAAGTCTTACAAAACTTTCCGCAAAACGGCCCACAGCTTTCTATTTAAGTTATTGTGGGAGTTATTCTTGGCTATTTCTTGCCCGCATACTCAACTCTTTTGTTGACTGTACTGTTAAGGACACATTATTATTAGATGAGCCCGGTACTTTGTACTTGACTTTGGCCGAAGAAAGGTTGTTCATTACTTAGGGTAAGTTCAGGTAACTTTTGCCTTTAAGTTAACGTTTATCTACAAGTAAGTTAGCTTGTAAAAGGTTAGAGTTGATGATGTAAAATATGTTTTACAATCTCTTTTTATCGTGAGTAAGAAGTTAAAAGTTTACGTTGAGTTCAAATGGATTTTATTTTTTTGGGTGGGAAATCATCAAATGCGAGGAGTGTCAGTTTTTTATTGAGAACCGTGTTCCTTCAGTGGCTCTAATCGTTCTAGAATCGTAGTGACTATACACTTTTCTCAAATACATATAATACTTATTTATTATTATTAGCTATAAGTCAGTAGCTTTTTGTGCCAGGTCCAGGCTTAACATTTGAATTTGGAATAACAATAATCTAAACCTTTATAGCTTACTACACACTTTGTCCCACCGCTGCGCTGGGCAAATGCCTCTCTCCATTATTTTCAACGCTCTTAGTTCCTCGCTTTCTCTGTCTAATTCTTAATAAAATCTTATATCGGCGCGGCGCCAAATTAAACCCTTTGAAATTTTCAATTCGAGTGCAAGCAAAAATTAACAAAGCGGTGGTCAGGCGGAAGTGTCTTTGTACCTTCCGTGTCGTTTTTATCTCTAATGAAAAAAAATACTTCCAATTTCGTTGGAAACAAAAAGTACATTGTACATTGAACGATAGCGTAACTTTCTATCAGGCAAAGATCGTCATCTGATCAGTAAGTACTATCAGAAACAAACTAAGATTTTTACCTTCCATAACTTTGCCCTTGATCACATATTCATGAAGTTCCTCTTGCCAGGAAGCGGCCGTCATCCATGCCTCTCAAAGAAGCCCCGACCTATTAGTTATAAACTTTGAACCACACGACCGTGCGGGTCACTTGGGTAGTTGAAGTTCTAAAGAGCTAGAAGGCTGAACTTTCAAGTTTGTCGGCCTGTGTCCATACTTTTAAAGTTTCCACGGTAATTTGATCACGTGCAATGTTTTGTTCGTATTGAACTTGCCAGTGAAGCTTAAAAGTTCAATATTATTACAAGAATTGCTACCTGAGACAGGAAATCTTTCTGATTGTGACCGCTTCCTGATCAAATAATGAAGCCAAATTTTTCTCAGTTGTTCTTTTTATTTTCAAGTCGATGGTTTTGATCGAATCAAGAATGAGGATATCCGGAGACGAACCAAGGTTACCGACATAGCACGAAGAATCGCCAAACTGGGCACATTGCTCGCAGAACAGATGGCCGTTGGGGCCAGAAAGTTCTGGAATGGTGACCACGTACCGGAAGACGTAGCATTGGAAGGCCTCCTACAAGGTGGACCGATGACCTGGTAAGGGTTGCGGGAATCCGATGGATGAGGACCGTTCATTGTAGCGACACTTGGGGGAGACATATGTCCAACAGTGGACATTTTTCGACTGAAATGATGATGATGATGGTTAAATTTGATACTATTTGCGATTGTAGTGCCCCAGTTTAGAATATAGCCAACATGCTGCAGTGTCTCAAGTGCCCAAACATCTGAATTTTTGAGGAATTAATAAACACCATTGACGCTCCAATTAACTGCTACTATTACTGAGCCCAATTCAAAAAGTTTTTATTTCACTTACGGTACACCTATATGGGAATTTACAGAGCTTCAGAAGTTAGTGCACGATTCCAATTAATCGTTTTCTATGGAGAAGAACCAGCAAAAAACACCATGGTTACTCTTTTTTTAAAAATTGATTTCACAATTTTTTTTATGTGCAAAAAACCCATGATGTTACAATAATAATTCATACCTATTATGAGGACAGTGCAAACTAGTAATTTTTTTTACCAAAAAGCAGAATACAAACGATAATAATACTTAATAAAAAATAATTTGAAGTACAATGCGAGTGTACAGTGATCTCACAATCGCATAAAAGTGGCTATATAAAAATAACCTAATCATTATGCGAATCTAACTCAAAAATTAACACTTATCTGCACCTTCTATTCCAAAATTCACACCCATTTCGCTTGACCAAGATCACATAATGTATCGTTTTCGATACTATCTTCCTGACCGTAACAGTCGAACGTTTCGTAAGGGATCACGTACCGAATCTCTGTACAATTTGTATTGACAATACTTCCGACCCTCGGCCAAGCCTTAGTTTCCTTTCCTGCGCCATTTTGGTATATAATAACTGTAATGTGTGATTGTCGTCACGTATTTGACCTTTAATCCTTGTAGTTGGAGGATGTAACAGATTTTTGTTAACAAGGATCATTTTACAAATAACGATATTTTCTAATATACCTATGACGTCACCAACACAAAGAATATTACAATATTTACGAGTATAAGCTATTTGTATCTCATTTTAAGTGAACTGTAATAATTGTTCTTATGAGAATAAAATTCTTTAAATCTATAATATATTGCTTTACATTTTTAACGTGTGAGAAGACTAATATTCGCGTCTTCCGTCCGCTCAAGTCGTCAACGGTGCATAGTATCCACGCGCGCCTCAAAGTCAAGTCAGCTAAATCGTCGGCGCCCAGCAGGGTCGAAGCCTACTGGGGCCATGGGTTCACTTCTGGAGGGGAAACCCCTCTCCTGGAACGCGAGGCAAAGAAGGAACATAAATGTGGGTTTTAGTCAGTAATAGTCTGACATACCCTCCCCCACCGCCTAGCGTGGGAGAAGTCATTGGCTGATTTTCCACTAAAAAGTACTTTCACACCGAAAGTCACCCTGTAGAATTACACGCTAAATAAAAACGATCGTTATTTCATCGTGCGAAATAAAACCAGTTGACATACAAAAAATGCTTCACAAATGACGGCTATAACAATGCAAAAAAAAGAAAAAAAAGGTCACCGCTTTGGGACCTCTGCCACAAAATAGATAGGTACAGAAGTCAATCTACATACAAAGCGCGCTCGAGCAACGCACACATAGACACCGCTCACGGACACGATATCTCAGCTCAATCGACCGGTCGCACTCGTATAGTTCGGCGCAACGCGCTGACCCTAGCACGATCGCCTAGCGTAGGTATAAAAAGTGAAGTACATACATGAGATTGACTTCTGTACTTATCTATTTTGTGCCTCTGCACTGCAAAATAATACAGAATTAATTTTACATTTTCTTTCATAACAATAGGACCACTTCTTTTGTACTGTGGTACGGTGTTTTAATCTTAATATAATGTACTTTTCTTTGAAAAATGTAGAATGTAAATGTACTTTGAAGTTATTTATATGCAAGTTTTGTTCAGTTTCTAAAGTTAGGATTAAGTTAGAATGGTAAGATTAAAGTGATGAGTTTTCTGAAAGGTCTGACTCTCATAAACAAGTGTTTATAGAGTTATTTGATAGTTAGTTTTAATTGAGTTGTGGATTAAAGTGAGTTCAAATTAAGTTCTGTTTTTGTTTAATGAAAATAATTTTTGAAGTGGCTGAGGACAGAAAAGAGTGGAATAACAGAAGGGAGGCCTTTGCCCTGCAGTGGGACACAACGGGCTCATAATAATTTTTTTTTTTGCTCAAAGTACTATTATTTTCCTTTTGTCACTGTTAGATTGGCAATTTGAATTTTAATGAGATTTTGAAATGGATACATCGCAGTTCCATCGCATTGAAGTAAAAACCATTCTATTATGTAATAATTCCATCATGATCAGCCGAAAGACATTTTCTACTTGATTATATAATAATTATTTTGCAAATATAGGTTCCTTTTTAAAAACTTTTTACACGTTTTTTTCGTCAGTTTAACTAAATGAGGCACGCAGTGAACGTTTTTTTAAATTTTTTGTCTTTTTTATTATTTTATTAATAGTTATTGCAAACGATACAAGACCTTAGCCAGATATTCACCTTGTATAGATTAGGCTAATAATCCTAATGGATCCCGGTCGCGACTTCAGAACCTTTTAGTTCTATCAACCATCCATTCAACAACGAGCATATTTGCGACATTTTAATGATCGACGAGGTTCGGATTTGATGTGACAAGCATATAGATAGGACCAAACAAGTTAGTAAGTTCAAACAGCTCTAACTACCTACACATATATAAATAGAAACATACATTAAATTCCTTTGAAATTCACCAAGTCTATGAACAATGTTTACCTACAACCTGTACATAACATGAATGTTTAATTCACCTAGTTAGGCAAGATTACGCGGTATCAAAGCGGTGCGCAAACACCATGTCACACCCATGAATATTACATTAATGTGTGGCGCGCCTTGCACAGTCATGTCGGGTGCCGAAGTACACTTGTGTTATAAGCTGGGCTCCTGGTAAATTATATTTATCTTTATGCTGTAGATACTAACAATCTGGTCATTTTATTACGAGTGATTTTATTATTTTACCGATATTCGTTCAAGTTGAAGTACGGATTAATTAGTGCCTTTCAGTTTTATTTACTTAGGCGGCGGCAGTCTGTAACATACGTCGCGTCCGGCGTCTGCTGGACGCAGATGCCGGACGCACTTTACGCAGCGCAAACCTGCGATGGTCACTCTAGGACGCGGCTTCCAACGCAAACTCCGATCCAGGCGTGTTACACGTGTAGCGTATCCGTGTATGTAGCGTAACCGTGCTATCTATAGTCATTAATATGAACAGTACGCTTAGCCAAGTTGTTATTCTGCAATCGTTAACGCTGTCGAAAAGTGATGAAACGTATGGGAATGACATCATCTCAACGTAAAGTCGCGTGGTCGGAACAAACGAATAGAAAATTCGTAGCCAAGTTCACATCGTTCAAAATGATAGAATGAATTTCTACAACGTTTAACGCTACATCCTTTGATAAACAAACGCTACATTGTAGAACGAGCGGCCGACGCAGGTGCGTCAACATGGCTAGCCACTTATCGTTTTCTACAATTGCTGACACCGAAGCGTTACCGATTGGAGAACGGAATTCGATACGATACGGTTGTAACTTGGCTAGGGGGGCTGAATAGAATAGCATTTATTCGGCGCAAGCAATAAAATACATTATAACAACATAAATGATAAAAAATTGATTGAAAGATTGCCTTCCTTATACTTCTTTCTATTACATATATTACTAATTACCATTATCAAAATACATATTACTAAATAACAAGTTGGTCTTTATTTCTTCTTGATAGTTAAGGACTATTTTGTAAACCTTCGTTTCAAAAAAGGGACCAGAAGTCTTTAATAATTGCTTTACAGTGAAAATAAGGAAAATTGTGAGAAAACTAAATAAAGTTAATTAAATTTATCTTTCTATTATTCAGCCTTCCGGGAAGGACCTTCGTAACCCGTTTTTTATCTTGAAAGGGACTGACTCAGCGAGTTTAATGTAAAATATGTCTGTCCTCATTTAATCTGCCATCTGGAAAGATTTCAAAAAAAAAATTACGCTTAATTTTCAAAGTCAAAGTCAAATATGTTTATTTGTGACACATAGGTATAATGTATGTAGATACAGTACATGGTGTTAATTATAAAATATCGACTCACTATGCGTTTCCTTGCTGAGCATACAAATATTGTTTACATTATGGTGGACTGAAAAAAAAACTATGTTACAACATTTGTAACAACCATTTTTTGTTAAAGGGATATTTGGTTTAAATTGAATTATTGGAATTCAAATATAAACAAACTAATATTGCCAGTGGAGCTGTAGTGTCTCAGTAAGTATTAGGCCAACAGCAGGGACCCAGCCGGGTTGAAGCCTACTGGGGCCAGGGTTATCCGAAAGGGCGCTCGAGCCCCGGTATGAAGGCTAGAAGGGACGGGGTGGGTCTTTTAGTCAGTAAGAGTCTGACACTATCTCCCGCTCCGCCCAAGAGTGGGGGTTGTCATTGGATGATTTTTTCCCACCATAAAAAAAAGTAAGTATAAGGCCCCAACTGGAGCAGTGAAGGCCCAGCATTGTTGAACTTCCCCTGATCCTGAAACGCAAAAGCAAAGAAAGAATATAGGTGCTGTTTTAGTCAGTAAAAGTCTGACACACCCTCCCGCTCCACTCTAGAACGGAACGACGGTGCGCACTGTTCCCGCGCGCCTCAAGGAGTTGTCAGCAACAGCAGGGTCAAAGCCTACTGGGGCCAGGGTTATCCGAAAGGGAACTCGAGCTCCGGTATGAAGGCTTGAAGGAACGGGGTGGGTTTTTTAGTCAGTAAGATTCTGGCACTATCTCCCGCTCCGCCCAAGAGCAGGGGTTGTCATTGGATGATTTTCTCCACCATAAAAAAAGCCCTAGAACGGAAGAACCCATTGGATGATTTCCCAAGTTAACAGAATGGAAGACCAGTTGTAAAAGTTCCAATAGGAGTAATGGTTGGGAGTAGTAACGTTCCCGACTGGAGTAGTCCGAGTAGTAATGGCTGACTTATAAGTCATAAGTTGTATTTAACCCAGGTATTTTATTTTGTGTTTTTTTTTTCCACACGAGTCTCAAAACGATGAAGAAAATCATCGTGAGTAATACTAGATTGAACAAAAGATACAAAGTTAAAGTATGTGACATTCACCAACCTAGTACTGGGCACACGAGGTGGATTACGACCCAATTCTTATAGAGAGAAGGCCTCTAGTAGGAACATATTTGGAGTCTTAGCAGCGGGAACATTATACCTAAGGTTGATTATGTTTATGCTCATAGTATAAAGAGTCTAAATTGTTTGTTTAAATATTTTTGTTATATGTAATCATTATCTGGCTTTGCTTCATCATCATCATTAGCCTTTTAATGTTCCCACTGTTGGGACTCAGGCCTCCTCTCTAGGATAGGGAATGGGCCGTAATCCACCACGCGGACCCAGTGCGGGTTGGTGAATGTCACATGTCTTCGATTTTTGGTTCTAGGACATGCCGGTTTCCTCTCGATGTTTTCCTTCACCGTTTTGAGAGCAGTGATGATGAAATAAACCACACAAAGTAATGCGCCTGGCTGGGTTCGAACCCGCGACCTACTACTCGTAAGTCGGGGCCATTACCACTCGGCCACCACTGCTCTCTGGCTTTGCTTATCCTATTACAAACATTACTCAAATGACAGACAACTATTTTTGGCATACCAGAGCTCTAGATTGCTTAATATCTCGAATAAATTCACGGTTCTTGAGAGATTTAACACGAAAGCGAAGATGATGAAAAAAGTTAGTCAGACAATATTTTACTTTAACTTATTTATGGACGACTAGCTTCTGCTGGTGGCTTCGCCCGCGTGAAAGTAGATTTCTCCATATTATTTTTGGACCCCGTTTTATCCCCTTTTAGGGGGCGTTTTTTAGAAAATCCTCTCTCAGTGCCTGCTTACGTCGTAAAAGGTAACCTTATGCAAAATTCCACTCTTCTAGTCCCAGTAGTTTCAGCTGTCCGTTGATATGTCAGTCATTTTCTTTTTTAGGGTTCCATAGTCAACTAGGGACCCTTATAGTTTCGCCATGTCTGTCTGTCCGTCTGTCTGTCTGTCTGTCCGTCTGTCCGTCCTCGCTTAATCTCTGTGACCGTTAGCACTAGAAAGCTGATTTTTTTTAATTTCAACCCTAACGTGTGATATATTGTTGGATAGGTATTTAAAAATGAATAGGGGTTTACTAAAATCATTTTTTGATAATGTTAATAATTTCAGAAATAATCGCTCCAAAAGTAAAAAACAATGTGTGTCCCCCCTCTAACTTTTGAACCATAAGTTTAGAAAATATGAAAAAAATCTGAAAAGTAGAACTTTATAAAGACTTTCTAGGAAAATTATTTTGAACTTGATGGAAAGAACAGTTTTTGTACAAAAAACACAAAAGGGTTCTACAAAATAATTTCTGGACTAAGTTTGTAGTATAATCGTATATGCAAGCATTTTTTTAAACTCTTAAGTGGGTACACTTATTGTGACGGACGGGAAACTACGGAACCCTACACTGAGCGTGGCCCGACACGCTCTTGGCCGGTTTTTATATATCTATACATATAAATAAAATTGGAGCGTCTGTTTATAATATTGAAATAATTGCTTTTTACTACATGCATATGAATATATATACGGTACATACACCAAAATAACATTTTTTCCAATTTTTGTCTGTCTGTCTGTTTGTCCGGGCTAGTCTCTGAACTGGCTGGACCAATTTTGACAGGACTTTTTTTGGCAGGTAGCTGATGTAATAAGGAGTAACATAGGCTACTTTTATTTTAGAAAAAATAAATTCAAAATCCTGTAGTCCGCGCGAACAAAGTCGCGGGCACAGCTAGTATACAGTATAGATGATAAATAACAGAATATTACAATACCGAATTATTAAGTGAAACATCAGCAAATTACTTCTTCTGCTTCAGGTGTCAGCCTGTGGCACGCCACAATTATGGCGGTAAGTCCCCTCTTTGAGGCGTGGCTGGAAAGACCTCACGGCGTCCTTACCTTCCGCATGACACAGGTACTCACCGGACATGGTTCGTTCGGGAGATTCCTGCACTCGATTCATGCGGAGGTGACGCCCGGGTGTCGCCACTGTGCGGAACGCCCGGAGGACACGGTGGAGCACACAGTCGAGGTGTGCCCTGCTTGGGCGGAGCATCGCCGTGCCCTCGTGGGGGCGATCGGTGGCGGAGACCTCTCGCGCCGGGCCTTGGTTGAGGCCATGGTCCGGAGCGAGGAGGAGTGGCAGGCGGTCGCCGACTTCTGCGAAGCAGTAATGCTCGCAAAGGAGGAGGCCGAACGCATCAGGCAACGGCGTTATCGCCGCCGCCGTCGCCGGGATTCTGATCCCGATTTCCGGCCAACGTAGACGCGGGCTTGCGGATAGTGAGCAATGGGTAGCTCACTGTCCGGCCGTCCGGTAACTGTCCGGACCAAGCCCAAGTCGTCGACGGCGCGCACTGTTCCCGCGCGCCTCAAGGAGTTGTCAGCAACAGCAGGGACCCAGCCGGGTCGAAGCCTACTGGGGCCAGGGTTATCCGAAAGGGCGCTCGAGCCCCGGTATGAAGGCTAGAAGGAACGGGGTGGGTCTTTTAGTCAGTAAGAGTCTGACACTATCTCCCGCTCCGCCCAAGGGCGGGGGATGTCAATGCATGATTTTTTCCCACCATAAAAAAAAAAAAAAAAAAAAAAAAAAAAAAAAAAAAAGGTGTCAGCCTGTTCTGTGTAACTTCAGTTACTATTAGCGTTTCAGGCTCGTGGTAACTCTTTCGAACAATCCGGAAACCCTGACAGGCATCGACGGCGAGCTATTCATTGTCTCCGTCCACAAGCACACGCCTACGATGGCATTTTAATATAGTAGGAAAATAATTTCATTGCTATAATAGTTTGATTAGATGATGGAACAGAAGTGCCTATATGCATATAGCCCAGTGCATATATAAAGCCTTGAGCACGGGCGCAGGGTAGCCAACCTTTTGGTATTTTACAGGATGCATTTTGGAAAGTGTGCGCAGGAATTGCATGACTTGATTCCGCCATCTTATTTTTACTCTCGGACAACCGGACGTACAGCGAACTGCTATTTTAATTTTCCATAAATTAAAATAGCTAACGTCACGCCGTGCTGCATTTTTCGCACGGGGTGACGTCACACGTAACTTTAATGGGCTATACCTTTGTTATTTTTTCTTTAATCGAAAAAAGAAAAAATACGTGTCCAATATTTTTTTATAATCTAAAACACGGACTAATTAAAATGTAACTATTTTGACCCTGGAAACTACCCTATTGTGTTCATAGACATCAGAGAGTGTCTACGCCATATGCCAAAGCTACAGCCCTCACAGAATCCACTAAGCTTATATTCTGAGAAAAGTAATATTGCGTAACATCATCGTTCAACATCAAATCTTTGGAAATCCTAAAATAACTTATTCCTAAGCGAAACTCTGAGAATATCTTATAAGCATCTCGCTTCAGGCATATGGGATGCCCGAGAGATTCGTAAACCGTCACCAACACACAAACCCTCTTTGCCGTTGTGAACTCAGTATCAGGGTTTGCAAACCCTCAGGACAGCCTTGTGGACATTAATGGGAACATTTTGTTAACACTGCGAAAGTAATTTTCGGCATTCAAGTTTAATATGCCTATAAATTACTTACAATGTGTTTTTGGAGTATCTGAGTCATGGTTCCCGGCCCATTTGAATCGGTTCTATGTCTGGTTATTTATTCAACGATTTATGAACAGACAACACGAAAACAACAGAGTAATGAAATATCAAAGCAAAGAAGTAATGAAAAATCCAAGCATAGCTTGTTTTTTTCAGTGGGAAATCATCAAATGGCACATCCTGCTCTGGCTGGAGCAAAATGGTTTATCAGAATTTTATTTATTAAAAGCCACTTTTGTTCCTTCAGTCACCTTTTGCTTTTCAAGACTTTCGGTTCCGAGGTCTTTCAAACAATAGCTCTGACAAACATCGGTCCTAACGAATCCTGATGATTTTCCTGACAGTTCTTCGTGAAACATCACGCGCCGCCTATCTGGGTTGGTTTCTTATCGAACGGTGAGCTACCTACTACTCGCTGTCCACAACCCGCAGACATCGGCCCTAGAGAGGCTAGATTAAGTTCGATTAAGTTCGGCTGTAAGCAATGGTGATGATGATATAGACAATAATATAATGAATGAAAATAGTAAAGAATTATTTTCTTTTCGCGTAATTGGATCATTACATCCATAGACTGGTTACTACAAACACATAGATCAACTTTTTCATTTATGTATGTTCATTTTGTATCACAAATCGCAATTATTTTCAACGCATACATTGAAACTTCGCTAATGAAGCACACACATAACATATAGCTACCTATTGTACTTACAGAGTTCAGGAACATTATTTGACATCATAACCCTCATCGTAACTTTAATTTATTTATTTTCAAAGCACATTTGTCGATAGAAAAGTTGGGTTAACTTTTATTACCTACCCTACTCTGTAAGTACAACAATTGTGAAGTCCTCTGACAAAATTAATTAATTTTAACAATAAATCAATAAAACTAAGTTTATTTGTTTGGTTACATCAACACAAAACATCTAGAGAAAATGTTTACTCTCCCTTTCTGTTTAGTATGTATTTGAATGTTGCTATCCTTGTCACACAATTGAGTCATCCCGAAAAGCGACATACGGGCGCTGTTTAGGCGCCCCATAGTCTGAACTCCATTTCGACAAACAAACTTATAAAAATCTATCAATTTCACTCTTATTACAAAACAATAAGGTTAATTTTGTTACTAGTTTACTGCAAATAAAACTACCCCATCATAGGAGCGTAGGATTACGTCACCCTCTATCTTGCCAGGTCATAGCCAACCAAAGAAGCATGGCCCACCATTTGATACGGTTTAAATAAAAATAGTAGTTCCCACAAAATAGTTGACATAAACCTCTTTTTGAGAAAATGGGCGCAAGGTTGTGTTCCAATTGTATTTTTAACAATATTGGAATGTGGTCAAAACAAGTCCCAGGGGCTGGAGAAAGGTAACCTTGATCTAGAATCTAGGAAGTGGAATACTGCGCCTGGATAATGTTATGACCTTTTGGCGCAGTGTGCAACCTATTTTTTTAATAGTTTATGAAACCACGTAATGTAATCGCGAATAATGTTGCCAAGCTCAAAAAACACATTTGATTTAAAAAGCAATAGCGCTCATTTTTTAATGTAGAATTTAGTAGTTAAGACCGTACCTACTTAAACTTTCTTCTATTAATTTATTTATTACGGCAAGGAGGACCTACAGCTTATTAAAAAAAAATAATTAAAAAAACAAACATCAGCACGCCTAATAAAAGTTCTCACATATAATACAGACCTGAAATTGTAATGTGAGCATAAACAGTATTTAGTAACATAGACAAAGTCAAATGCAAAGGTTAAGCAAATAGTTAACTGAAACTGTTTAGTTTGCATTAAAATGAGCAATAAAATAACATTAGAAGAGATTAGGGAAACAAATGGGTTACGTAAAAAACCTGCAGGACTAGCTAAGTTACGGCTGTTTCGTTTCGATTCTCTTTCGTCAGCAACGACACCAATTCCTTTGTCCTGACCACATGACTGAGCGTTGAGATGTTGAGATAAATTTGAAGATTTCTACTAGCATTAACGATTGTAGATTATCAATTTGCCTAAGCCCTCTGAGGCTTATGCTCCTTCTGGCTGACGTCACACTAGTAGTCTATGAATCTCAATCATACTGCTTAGCATGATTGAGATTCATAGACTACTAGTCATATATTATTAGTCTCTACTTGCACGTATAATACGACTATTCTGCATATAATTCGTAGATGCATGATGTACACGCAACAGCGGATTATGGCGAAATAATTTACTTGGCACATTAAAATAGAATTTTGATTAAAGTAGCCAGCAAGCGTTGGTCTTCGAGAGGTTATAAATAAATGGTACTAATGGTATGAGTTTGACAACTACCCGACTTCAAATTCAAATTGAGAAATTGGCGATAGAGTTTTCAGTTTCGAAAATATACCTTATTACGTCTTACAATCAAAAAATTGAAATAACGTGTTTTATGCGAGTCAAAACACGAAACGGTAATTTATGTTCAGCTTATTATTACGTGACTACCTCACGCAACAACTTTGGGCATAAAATACACAAAGGAATAAATGTACCACTTACCTCTAGGTACAAAGATTTTCTTTATTATTTATTTCCTATAAATATCAATATTTTAAACTAAACTAATCCTTCATTAAATTTACATGTTACAAAACAAAGTGGCCCACCGCGTCTGTTTAAATCTGATCGTGATAAACTCAAAAACTCCTGAATGGACTGTTGTTCATGCGATAATCACCAAAACACAAAATGATGCATGCGAAAGGTTGAAATGTATAATTATAATAAATGCATATCTTAATACAGAAAAGTCGAGAATTTCGAAGATATGTAACATCCAAGCGAAGCTGAGACGGAACGCTAATAATATCTAAAGAAATCCAATTGTTTAAATCTAATCACTTATGAATATTGTCAAGAAGTAAGCCAGAAAAAATATGCTTATTGCACATTCCAAAGCATAATAGGGTAGTTTCCAGGGTCAAAATAATTACATTTTATTTAGTCCGTATTTTAGATTATAAAAAAATTTTGGACACGTATTTTTTCTTTTTTCGATTAAAGAAAAAATAACAAATGTATAGCCCATTAAAGTTACGCGTGACGTCACCCCATGCGAAAAAATGTAGCACGGCGTGACGTTACACGTAACTTTAATGGATAGCCCATTAAAGTTACGTGTCATCTTTGTCATTTTTGGTTTAATTTACAAATAAAAAAATACGTGTCCCTTATTTTTGAATAATCTAAAAGACGAACTAATTAAATTTTCTACGGCAACTAGCCTATTCTCTATGGAGAAGAATATGCAAGAAACTCCTTTGTCACTCTTTTATATCATCTACTCTGTTGGAGGTACTCTGAAAGTACCGATTGCTAATTTTTTTTCACAGAAAGCTGCTTTATTCCTGAATGACATAGGCTATATATTATGTACGCGGGCGAAGCCGCGGGTAAAAGCGTAAAAATATATATTAAAAATATCTCGGTTTAACTTGTTTTTATACATAAAGACAACTAATATTATAATAATATTATTGTTGAACTTATGACAGCCCCATATCATGTTCTGACAATTACTGTCTATTCTAGGTTGCCTGGAAGAGATCGCGGAATGCGATAAGGCCGCCCATTGTACGTGTTTTAGATATAAGTTTTTCTTTGTTATGTTTCGTATGTACAATAAAGTATATAATAAATAAATAAATAAATATTTTAGGCCCCGTGAGTGTTAGCTCCCGCGCCAACTTTAGTTGTATATAAGTATTAAAATGTTCATTTAAACTATGAAGAGAAAACCCGAGATAACATAAGACAATGTGAAGAAAGAGCTGTCTACGTAAGATATGCTACAACAATGCGGGTGCGGGGTACAGACTGTAAAGCGGTTGACAGGTTGTAATCCTTTAAAATATTATAATCTAAACACGCGTCTTAGGAGTTATGTAAAGAGTTTAAAGGTCCTGTCATCTACATATCATAGTTTACATTGTTGTTTATGATATTACATAGGGTGTTTTTAATATCGTGCTGATTTCATCACGCATCAAAACATTTGTTTCAAATAGACCAATTGCAGGCACTTTTGAATAGTCAAATGTCGGTCAGTCCCAGAAAAGTGAAGGTAAACTGCACGTTCCAAAGCGTTGCACGTTGCAAATGATCTATTTGAAATAAATGCTTTGACTTTGACTTTGCATGTTGGTTTGCTTCGCAAAAAATTTTACAATGCAAAAAAAAAATGCGTCCCGCGTGCATAATTCACGCATTACAGCATAGCCGCACGCATGATTTTTTTTAATGACATAAACTAACGCTTGAGTGCTATTCCACGTGATGGTAAGCAGTGATACAATCGTTGATGATGAAGCGCAGTCAAGTACTAGTTTATAACAGATAAAAAAAAAAAAAAAAGCGCACTAGTTTATTAAACGCCAATTCAATTCAAACTATAATCGGACGGGAAGACCGCAAGGTAAATTGTTCCAGTCCTTCGATGTACGATTATACGCGGTATAAACGACGAGACGAAACGCTTAATCCTATATAATATAATATACATACTTTTGATAATAATAATAACGTTTATTGTGTCCAAAAGTTATTATTATTATTCTCTTTATTTTCCATTTTAACATATTAAATACATTTCTAAATATTTCTTCAAAAAAAAAAAATATTTATTATTATTATCATTAAAACTATGATGCATACACTACAGTGAAATATAAAGGTAAGACCCTGACGACAAGACGTGCGTCTCTCAACACTGTTGGTTATGTTGATAAATTTATTTCAATAGCTTGATACATACGAGCTACACCAAACACAAGCTCCTATTTTTCCCGGCAATTTGTGTACTTCAATCCTGTGCTGCAAATTTACCTGAGCAAAAAATTCTTTAATCCGAGACGTAAGACAAAGTAAAACCTTAGCCGTTGTGCATAAAAGCATACACAAGAATTTCTCATAAAGCAAAAGTAAGCGTTAAGGAAGGAATTTGGAAAACTCATCCCCAAAAGGAGTCAAACGTTTATATGAAAATATCTTCTTAATTTATGCTGACGTGAAATCTCAACGCGCCAAAATTGTCTAAACTTGACGTAAAGTCGCCATTTTTTTTTTTCAGAAAAGGAGTTCCTAAATATACGCCATTATAACATTTACAATTCCTATTTAACATCGGCATCGGTGAAAAACACCTAAACATTAAACATAATCCTTTTAAATCCTGACAACGGCAACCAGACAAAGCCAGCAAACAAAAAGCCATGCCTTCATAAAAAGCGCAACGTCGCATCCGCCACTGGGTACATACGGCTACACATCAGCCTAAACCTGGCTAGTGTAAACGCATCCCTAATCGTGAGGAAAGCCTACGAAAAAATAGGTCTGCTATAACTGGAAATGATAGCTTGGCGTGTCGTTGTTGTATACAGTCGAACAAACCATTTCGTGTACGGCTTAAAAACATTGTTATTGACAACTTAAAGTTGTCAAACAACTTTAATACAGTCAGTTAACTTGTGGTATAAAAGGTAAATGAATTTTGATAGTGTATTAGAAAAATGTTTTTTTTTTAATATTTGTATGTCATTGTCCAAGGCAAAGATTTATATGCAGGCGATTTATTTTATTTCTAACAAAGTTATAATTTCATTTCAGCGACAAAAATTGTATTAAAAATAATTATATGAAAATCAGACGTGTTTTTTACCAGATTTAGACTGAGATCAGAATGCGAACGATTTCATAAAATATATGTACTTTGCGTGGACACCTAATAGCTTTTCCGATTGTACGTACGGTATGCGAACAATATGCGTGATGAGTTCCCACGTTTTACACGCCATAAAATAGATAGCCTACATCACTCACCGGTGTGGCTTATTGCGAACTGGTTTAACGAAGTACTAAAACAAAGGACTGTTTGTTGTGGTGACTTTTGGAGGTGGTCTATGTCCAACAGTGGACGTCGGAAACTATCATAATGATGATGACAATAGTACGAGAGCTAGCTTGACAACAAGACGAAGCGCTGTGTGACGTATATGCCTTCAAAGAGTCTGGCATTGCGTTCGCAATGAGTCCGACAATAAAAGAAGTGATCAAGATTGTAAGAACTCTCTTGATCTTTGGAGTTCTTGTGGACAGCAGTGTCTAGAAACTGTCTCTCGGCTCTTTGTGAATTGAATACCTAAGTTTACACACTTATTACCCACACAACATATTCTCTGGATGAGATTCCCCTCTGATCAGCATCCTGAACCGATACAATATTTTCATCCTTTCTTTTACGCTGTACACCAAATAACTAGTTCGGCTGTACGTATGGTACGTGAACAATATGCGTGATGAGTTCCCTTGTTTTACACGCCGCACAAAAGATAACCTACATCACCCGCCAGTGTGGCTTACTGCGAGCCGGTTTAACAAAGTACTGACGGGAATTAGAGGTAGTAGTCGTGATCATATTACGATGTAATAAACAAAGGTATATAATTTTATTTAGTCAATAACAATATGTCTTTGTAGAATCATTTAACATAGTAATTATGGTCATATAAATTATTAATGGGAAAGATTTTTTTCTTCAAATGTTTTAAGCTAAATTGAAGATTTGATGAGGCTGTTTATTAAATGTATTGAACATTTGGTAAATATGAACAGCAGGCTTTCACTTTTTAGAGAATCCTAAAATAAACGCTCGGCGTGATATTAGAATAATTATGTGTAAAATATCATAGCAAGTTATATATACATACAATAGTGAAAGAAACTATTAACATCTGCACCTACTCTATTCTGTTTTTGAATTATCCTAAGGGCCGATTCAAACCGAAAGCAGCGGTGGCAGCCGGCAGCGACGCGGCAAGCAATCTTCGAGTAAAAAAAAAAGTAATTTTAAACTTTATCTACATATTTAAAAGACTGTATCGTTTAAAATGTTCAAAAAGTACGCGCGACCGCCTTTGGTGCCGCGAGGCTGCACGCACCGCCTAGAGCTATCAAGCAGTCATACGCGTCTTATTAGTGGTCCGTTTTCCTCTTCTTGTGGCTCCGGCCGCTGCCATCCCGGTGTGAATCGGCCCTAAGGTCGACCAGTAGAAAATGGCCGAGGAATTAAGTCAGCTTTTCTTACTAGTACGTAAATACAGTGTTATTTGCGACTGATACAATGCGGTCTACGCACACCGCTACGGCGTAGCACCTTACTACGGTTTGCTACGAACAGCTACGTAGCTACGATACGTAAAACACACACAACACACCCCATGTATTGTTAATTTAATCTGCAAATAAACTGCGAAAAGTCCCTAATACAACGTTTTTATGCTTCCCTAGTCATTTGAGCTCAGCTATCGAGGGAAATTACTTTTTCTTAACAGCCCCGTGTAAACTGACGGGGTCTGGAATCCATTTGAACATTTTAATTTTAACTTTTATTACCAGCTCAGGAATTTGCTTGAAGATCTATAGTGTACCTGCTAAAAGTCTAATTACGGACTATGCAAAGAATTTTCTCGGAAAGGTATTGTTATAGGGTATTTTATTTTTTAGAAGGATCTACTGTTAATCTTTTTTTAATTATGGGTCTTCTACATACAATTTTCTTCCATACCTTTTTACGTTGCTTTTTGTTTTAAGATCATCATCGCTTGGTATCAGGTTGAATAGAGGTCTAATGAGACAAAATAATAGAAAAAAAAGATTTTATGCTTATTAAATATTTTTCATCTTTTTTTTTTTGGTGGGGAAATTCATCCAATGACAACCCCAGCTCTTGAGAGAACGGGAGGTAGTGTCAGACTCTTATTGACTAAAAAATCCACCCCGTTTCTTCAAGCCTTCATACCGGGGCTCGAGTTCCCTTTCGGATAACCCTGGCCCCAGTAGGCTTCGACCCGCCTGGGCCCCTGCTGTTGCTGACAACTCCTTGAAGCGCGCGGGAACAGTGCGCGCCGTCGACGACTTGGGCTTGGCCCGGACAGTTACCGGACGGCCGGACAGCGAGCTACCCATTGCTCACTGTCCACAAGGCCGCGCCTACGGTGGCTGGAAATCGGGATCGGAATCCCGGCGGCAGCGAGAGCGCCGTTGCCTGATACGGTCGGCCTCCTCCTTAGCGAGCATTACTGCTTCGCAGAAGTCGGCGACCGCCTGCCACTCCTCCGCGCTCCGGACCATGGCCTCAACCTAGGCCCGGCGCGAGAGGTCTCCGCCGCCGATCGCTCCACGAGGGTACGGCGATGCTCCGCCCAAGCAGGGCACACCTCGACTGTGTGCTCCACTGTGTCCTCCGGGCGTTCCGCACAGTGGCGACACCCGGGCGTCACTTCCGCTTATATTTTTCAACTTTGAATTAGACCTTCTCAAATTTTCGGAATAAATACAAAACCGTAAAAGACTTTGAGTAGTTATAAACACTATTTACGCTGATCAAATATTTTTCAACCAACTTAAATTCGATCCTCTTCGCAAGTTATCGGGATAAATATAAAAGCGTAAAAAATCTTTGAGTAGTATATAAACGCTATTTCTATTTTAACCTATACACACATTGCCTATGTATTTATAACACCAATCACGTTTACGTACGTCAATGTTTACCTGTATCTAAAATTAGCTCACTACCCCCGGCCTCACAAGGCTTCCGCGAACGTAAATTACAATTATCACGCACAAACACGTAAACACGTTGGTAACTTTGGCTATATAAGATAACGCAGATTGTCTATAAACCAAGAATACGCATTAAATTATTAATAGCTTCTAACCCAACTATTAAATTTATAAGCTCGCGCTTAACCACTATCTCAATTGATGGCAAGCCGTGATGTGGTCGATGATAAAGCACGCTTACCTAGAACTATTCACTCTTGACTCAAAGACCTGGTTGTAGCTATCAGGAAACATAGTTTTGATTTATTACCATTATTTAATAATACAATGTGACACTTATTGTCACCAAAGGTTGCGTGTCGCACGAAAAACTTACGGGCGTTAAACTTTGCTGATAACCTACACCAGGGATTTTCTGTAAGCAGCTAAAAAATACCATTTGATTTTTTTGCTTTTAGATTCGTTGGTTTTTCGTTCAGCCGCTGGAATGTTTTTAGTAGTTGATTCCATTAAAGTTTAATTAAAATACTAATACAAAGAATATTATTACTGGAATATTTTTTCTTTATTACACATATATTTTTTTTAACAAATGTAAAATGTAAATGTAAAACACATTTAAAACTATAAAAAAAATAGTAGTCCACCCCGGTGTCGGGAGCAGGGTCCAAATTACCGGTGGTTATGGCTCCAGAGGAATGAACCTCCTCACGAAGCGAGCCGTATCGAGGAGTATTAGAATATTATTATTATGTGTACAGAAAACCTGACTCTCCAAATTCCACGTAAAATAAAATTCAATTATGTTATTCTAAGAACAGTTTTCAGCCAAAATTGCCAAACTAATAAATCGATAAAACCTGCTCACTTTCAGTATCATAAGACGGCAGCCTCCCGTAGTGTCGAGCGTCGCGCCACAGCGGCGCCAACCGGCCAAGGACACATGGCGCCATCGAGTCTGCACCCCGGGAAACTTACTATGATAAACAACATGACGATTACTGATGAAATATATCTCTGACACATTTTCTGTTCAATGATAATGACGCTCATAAACCAAGTTTTTTTTTCAAGCCTCTTTTGTGTATCTTACAGCAATAAAAACTGTGCTTTCCAAACTTGTACCTATCGTGATTTTGTTTCATTCTATGGGGGGTCTTAAAGAGCAACTGCTTGTAAGATTATTTCAGTAGTTATTAGTCTAGTGTGAGTATAATGTATAGGTACAAGCTAAAGATTTTGTGTGAGTGAGACCTATTATTATTATAGATGCAATATTTCAAACTCATTCAATCATTAGATGTTATGATCACTAGCTCATTGGTAATGCATGTTTGTATGTGGCAATACATTTTGTAGGTACAACGAAATAAAAAAGTTAAAGTCCCAACTAACATAGGTATTGTAAACAGCCAGTCAGCATTATGCTAAGCAAAATTTCTCACTCTTTTGAACTAGGCTTCCGCTCTTAATGAAGAACACTCTTCCTTTCACATTTTTAGGGTTCCGTAGCCAAATGACTAAAAACGGAACCCTTATAGATTCGTCATGTCTGTCTGTCTGTCTGTCTGTCCGTCCGTATGTCACAGCCACTTTTTTCCGAAACTATAAGAGCTATACTGTTGAAACTTAGTAAGTAGATGTATTCTGTGAACCGCTTTAAAATTTTCACACAAAAATAGAAAAAAAGCAATAAATTTTCGGGGTCCCCATACTTAGATCTGAAACTCAAAATTTTTTTTTTCATCAAACCCATACGTGTGGGGTCTATCTATGGTCTTCAAAAATGGTATTGAGGTTTCTAATATCTTTTTTTTCTAAATTGAATAGTTTACGCGAAAGACACTTCCAAAGTGGTAAAATGTGTGTCCCCCCCTGTAATTTCTAAAATAAGAGAATGATAAAACTAAAAAAAATATATGATGTACATTACCATGTAAACTACCAACGAAAATTGGTTTGAACGACTAGAGCTCGTTCAATCCAATTTTCGTTTACGTAAGTAGTTTTCTTTTTAATACGTCATAAATCTAAAAAAATACACTATTATTAAAACATCGATCAAAGTTACAACGAACTACAGGAACTTTTATATTATGTTACTTGCTGCTACGGAACCTTCCATGGGCGAGTCCGACTCGCACTTGGCCGTTTTTTTTTTAATCGGGTAATTGACACACATCAAATCCCTACACACACATCAAATCCCTGTCATCTCCTTAACAATTCACAAACCTTTTTTCAACAAAGCTGAGTATACACTAGCTCAGCTAAGCCTCGTCTCTGGAGCGCCAGTTGTCGCGCCACAGCGGCGCCTAACGGCCAAGGACATGTGGCGCCGGTGAGTCTGCACCCCTGAATTGAGACGTTATTGGATGCCCCGCTGATGTACACAAGGCTTTAGCGTGGGTGTATTGTTCTTGTGGGTAGACAGACTTTATCTGGATTAAAATGTTACGGCTTTTCTTGCTTTTGCATTGTATTATGACGTTGTTTGGATATTGTTGTGAAGACGTTTTATTTTATTTCTTAGTGGAAATAGTTTTTTTTTATTGTTTTAATAGAAACTTTGAAAAGGCGGAGAGCTTTGGTAGTGGAAAATTGAGACTATTTCCAAGCTTGAAACATTTGTATTTTTTTTTTAATTTTATGTTATTGCTTGTTAATTATCTTATGTTGTAAGATAATGTTTTGCAGTCTCTAAAATATGTAAAAGGAGAAAACTGACTGACTGACATATCAACGTACCGCCGACACAACTGGAACTAGGAACGTGAAATCAAGCACAAGGCTTCCTTTTATGACGTAGGTGACCACTAAGAGATTATTTTTTAAATTTACCCGCTCAGTTGGTTAAACGGGGATCCAAAGTTTGTATAAACTTACTTACACGCGGGTGAAGCCGCTGGCAGAAGCTAGTTATTAATCTATTGAAAGTGTTCGTATTACAATGTCTTCAGCCTCATAGTTACGTAAACCCGGAGTATCATCGCCAACAACATTATGCATCCGCAAAAGTTAGTTTATGACACCTAAAATTTTTACGTCATACTTCTTACTTATACAGAGTGTTACAAAAATGGTTGGTCATATTTTAAATACTGCTTCAGACCATGGAAAATAACAACTTTCTTCAAGCAAGTCGTTGTCTATTCCTGAAAAAAAAAAATAACTCCTTAACTTGTCAATTAGTTGATGAAAGCTTTAATCGGAAATACCCTTGGACAAAGTTATTCTACTGAAAAAACCAGTAATTAAAAATATTATTACTTTCCGTAGCCCTAACATAGGCCCCGTCAATCTTGCTTGATATCTCTTTGAGGCCTCGGGACTGATCCTAACTTCCGTTACATCCTGTATCATAATTATCATTTAAGCAGAAGAACATCCACCGCTGGATATAGGCCTCCCCCATGTGTCTCCAGAACAACCAGACCTATGCGTCTTGCATACCTACAACCGCATACCGCGATTGGATTAAAATGAACTGTTTTCTGCACCTTGTAATGAAAGAAGACTCTTGACCACTGGGCGTGATGGCCCGTCGCTTCCGTGGACAAATACGACAGAAGAGCACCAAGACAATATAGTACAAAGTGAAGTATCACGAACACAGATTTAAATCATATTTACTAACAAAATAATTGAATATAGTTATATAATATAGTTAGGTAAATTTAAAAGTTATTTGTGATACGGCAGTACCCATTATCCAATAGCGTGGACTAATAGACGTGGACGAGGGTACATCGGCGAGGCCTTTTTCTTTTATACATTTGAAAACGAAACAACGACTGTCGCAATCCAGTGTTAGGCCACACCGTCGTTTACCGTCAGGTGAAATAGTGGTCAAACACGAGCCCATCAATTATAAAAAAAATAGTAGTAGTAGTAGATATAAATATAATATAGGAAAAATAAAAATAATATATAATTAATAATATAGTAAAAAATATATAATATAGTAAAAATAGCATAGTTCTTACAGAGCCCTTGCTTGTGCGAGGCCCCTTCGTAGGTACGAGGAAGTGGGCGTGGGCCCACTGCGCCCACTCCTAGTTACGCTACTGTTCATATCAATATCCATCATCAACCTTTTTAATGTTCCCACGGCTGGGACTCAGGCCTCCTCTCTAGGAGAGGGAATGGGCCGTAACCACCACGCTGGCCCAGTGCGAGTTGTTGAATGTCGCATGTCTTCGAATTTTTGGTTCCAGGACATGCCGTTTTCCTTCACTGTTTTGAGAGCAGTGGTAATGAAATAAATTATACAAAGTAATGCGCCTGGCAGGGTTTGAACCCGCGTACTCGAAAGTAGGACCCATTACCACTCGGTCACCACTGCTCTCAATATCCATATCCATATCAAATTGACTATTACCTGAAATGAAATGATTATTATTATTTATTGCTTTTTGGGCAATTTTTCTCAGGCTAATACCTGGTGTTCTATCGGAACCTCACGGGTGTGAACCAAGGTGAGATCCTAATAATTGAATTTAAGATGGTAAAAGACTTTGTACTGGATTTATATTATTATCTAAGTCCAGTTGTAAAAATTTTCTAACTATACGACAAGTATTCAAAATAGCCGCTTTTTGTAGTGTTAGATATGTGTATTTTGATAGGTTGAGAACATTAAAACTATAAAATATTTGTTTTGGAATAACACCTGTTGTTGATATTATTATTGGGACTATTGTGACTCTATTCATTTTCCAGACTCTGGTGATTTCCTCTTGTAACTCTGTGTATTTCCTAATTTTTTCCGTGATAGTTTTTTGTATGTTATTAGTGTTTGGGACTGCTATATCAATTATGTATGCATGTTTGTTTTCTTTATCAACAAGTGTTATGTCGGGTCTGTTGTTATATATAGTGTGATCTGTAATTATAGTGCGGTCGTAATATATTTTGTAAGATTGATTTTCTAATACCGCTCTTGGTGAATATCTATAATATGGTGTGTATGGGTCTTGCATGAGTTTAAGTTTTGTAGCGAGTTTTTGGTGTATGATGTTAACCAGTTGATTATGTCGGTGAGTATAATCGTTCTGTGTCAATGTCATACAAGCACCCGTGATGTGTTGTATTGTTTCAGGTTTACTGTGACATTTTCTGCATAAATCATTCCTTACTGTACTATCTTTTATTATGAATTTTCTGTAATTTTTGGTATTAATGACTTGGTCCTGAATAGCCAACATAAACCCTTCTGTTTCAGGGAACAACCCACTTAGTTCTAGCCATTTATTGGAAGCTTCTTTGTCTATATGCGATTGTTGTAAATCATTGGGATGTCTCCCATGTAGCTCTTTTTGCCTCCATTTTCTATTTATCTCATCTATATGTTGCACTTTATTTACTGTCTCAATATTATCGTCATTGCTAAGGTTTAATGGTGTATAATGTTTATCTATATCTATTATTGTTTTATGCAAATTACTAGTACTTTTCTTTCTCCTGAAAAATTGTTTTAGATTTATAATTTGTCTTCTGTGAAGATGTGAAATTTCGATTAATCCTCTTCCGCCTTCTTTTCTGAGCAATATAACTCTTTCTATCGCAGATTTCGGGTGGTGGTATCTGTGTTGAGTCAGCATAGTTCTTGTTTTTACTTCGAGACTATGTAATTCTGTGTGAGACCATTTTATTACCCCAAAAGAATAAGTAAGTATTGGTACCGCGTAAGTATTAATTGATTTGAATAAATTTTTACTAGATAGGTGCATTTTACATAACGAATGTATTCTACTATTGTATTCTTTTTTTAATTTATCTTTAATGGCTTTATGTTCTAAAAGTCGAGCTTGATTATACCCTAAATATTTATACAGTTCTTCGTCTTTAATTGCTTCTATTGTTTCATTGGTATCTGTCGAATAGTTTCCTCCTACAATCTTACCTTTCTCTATATTTAGTTTTCGGCATTTGTCTAGTCCAAAATCCATTCTTATGTCTTTCGAAAATGTAGTTGTAATATTTAAGAGATCGTGTAAATTTGAATTTTTATTAGCATAAATTTTTAAATCATCCATATATAATAAATGTGTAATTTGGTGTAATACTGACCTACCATTTTTAATATCAAAGCCTAACTTAGAATCTATTAGTGATCGGGAGAGTGGATTTAGGGCTAAACAAAACCATAGAGGGCTTAATGAGTCCCCTTGAAAAATACCTTTTTTAATCGTTACTTCATCCACGGTTATGTTTTCTGTTTCAGTTTGTAATTTAAGCGTAGTTCTCCAGGATCCCATAGTACTCTTGAGAAAATTTATTATTAAAGGATTAATTTTATAAATACTTAATATTTCTATCAACCAAGAATGCGGGACACTATCGAATGCTTTTTTATAATCTATGTATGCTACGTATAAGTTTTTTCTAGATCTCTGAACATATTTTAGAATAGTGGAGTCTATGATTAATTGCTCTTTACAACCCATATGCCCGCGCCTACAGCCTTTCTGTTCTTCTGTTAAGATGTTATATTTTTCAGCGCGTTTAATAATTCTATGTGTAATACAAGATGTAATGATTTTATATAAAGTTGGTAAGCAAGTAATAGGTCTGTACTGTGAAGGATCCTGGGTTCTATTAGATTTTGGGAGCATATATGTGATTCCTTTAGTCAAAAATTCCGGAATATTTTGATTGCCTTTTAGAATATCACTTATTTGTTCCGCTATCGTTTTATGAAGTGAGTGAAGTCTTTTTATCCAAAAATTGTGGATACCATCTACTCCTGCTGCTTTCCAGTTATGCGTTTTATTTATAATTGTATTTATTTCAAGCGCATCTATATCTTCAAAAGGCATTTCGTTTATAGTTTCTGATCTACGTACTTCCTCTTGTATCCATTTAGCTTCTTTATTGTGTTCCGTACTGTCTGACCAGATCCCTTGCCAGAATTCTTTTAGAGCTTCTTGAGATGGAGGGTTTAAGATTCTAGTATAATTGCCTTTAAGTTTTCTATAAAATTGTTTTTCACTTACTTTAAATAATATATTATTATTATCTTTTCTTAATTTTGCTTTTTTATATCGTGCTAGCCTATGGCTCTTAACAAGAAGTTTTTGTTTTAATGTGTCTAAATGATCTTCTATTCGTTTGTTAAAGTTTTCATGTGTACTGTGTTGTTTAGTATTATTGATAATCTGTTTGACTTTTTTTTTTAAGTTTACTTGATGTATTGCCGTTTTTGTACTGTGTTAGCCTATTTATATCTTTTCTCAATTGCTCTATATCTGATTCTAATCTTTTTTGCCAAGGCGGGTCATTTGTTAATCTGTTACTTTTAAAACTTCTGTCCGTATTTATTTTTAATTTAAAGTAATTTGCAATTGAGATAGCTACGCAATAAATTAATGAGTGTGTGTCACTTAGATTTTCTAGAGATATAAGCCTCGAAGGTATAATTTTTTGATTAAAAATATTAATTATATCAGATAACTTGCGGGATGGTCTCATTTTTGGTAGTAACGGTCTACGAGAAGGATCAATTCCATTATATTTTAGCATATTTGTTTCTAATTCGTTACTTAATATATCTACTAATGATGAATCAAAATTAGTATTATTTTGTGTCTCAACTATTGTGGAATTATCTAAAATAGCTTGGGTGTTGTTTTGTGTTGTAGAGACACTTGAATCTGTAACAAAATATTGAGTCCCGAGACTCGTGTCGAGTTCCAGGGAGGTGTTATTATAATTGTTAAAGTGTTGTGTAAGGTTTATTCTTTCCTCTTCTTCTTTCTTCAATTGTTCTGCTATTTCAAATCTAATTCTACCTAAAGTGTCGTCCGATAACAATTTGTTTCTGATAATGACCCTTCTTTGGTCTGCTACTCTTTGTTCAGTTACATTTATTTCTGGGTATTGTAATTTAAATTTTTCAAATAATTGTGTACAGTACATAGTTTTGTCCTCTTCAAGTTTTGTAACATGAAAATAAGTACGCATGATGAATATGTTCATATCTTCAGTCCATTTCATGCGCACTCTGGGTTTTCCCGCTTTGGTGGTCGCTGGCTGAGTAGCTGATGCCACCTGCGAAACATCCAAGGCGGGTGTAACTGCTCTACTTTCCTCCCTATTGTCTAGTCTGTCTGTCAGTTCGGCTGTAGTATTTTTGTCGGGGAGAACCCGCCTGCTCAGTCCCCCACC
Organism: Mythimna ferrago; assembly: GCA_910589285.2. Classification (NCBI taxonomy): domain Eukaryota; kingdom Metazoa; phylum Arthropoda; class Insecta; order Lepidoptera; family Noctuidae; genus Mythimna; species Mythimna ferrago. Next base: position 18,381,674 of record OU342685.1, read on the forward strand.
GCCGATGGGTCGTATGCTGTGACACCCAGCATCGGCCCCAGGTGCGCTCCGACGATTGCCCTCGGGTAGCGGTCCTATACGTAATCTCATTGATCTAGTCTCCATGTTGAATGGGTTTCCAGAGCCACGTTAGCCACGCCAGTAATTTCTTATTCGTGTGTCCGCCCCCCACGTGATTAGATGGTCAATCAGGACGTGTGGTTGTTTAGGGGGCTTATTTATTGCTATTATTATTAAAATACAGAACAGTTCCATCTCAACAACTAAGTGGATGTTGAATAAAAATGTTTCACGTCGCACAGCGCGAGAATATTTTTGGACGTGAGACATAATGATGACAGAGTGTGTTGTGTTAAAAGTAAGTTATTTATGTTCACTTCGTATCACCATGATATATACTGCGAAACTCATGGCGACATGGGACCTTTAATTTGATGAAAGGCTTCATGCTTCTTTTTTTTTTTACCAGGGGCCCAAGTCTGCTATTTTTATAAATTCGTCATTCCAACACGATCACTTTGTCATTTTGCTAAAAGTTCGTAATCTGCGAATTCATAATAATCGATCATTGATTGGTCAGTGGTATCGTAATAGAGTTGTGGTAGAATGATAATATCGAGCATAATAAAACCAATAACTACAATAACGTTCTAATGGTAGAACACTGATCAAATAAACTGTCAAAGTTTTAGCAGATTACCGCATACGTCAAATATTCATTTGTCAATACGAGATGTACGAGATTATTATTCTATGCCACATCTTTCAATGGAGTGTCAGTGGTTGACCATTGGAAAGTCATAATGATGCCATTATATTAGTAGATTACCAAACTTGTCAAAATCGACAATTATGACATCAATGATAGACCATTCTGACACTATTGTAATAGCAGACTTGAGGCCCTGGTTTGAATTAAAATGTTTTTAAACTATTGTATAGCTTCTATCGCGGGCCTTGAGCGTGGAGACCGAATCCATAAATTCCGTAACGAAAATAACCTAACACCCCCCACTCATTTGTTTTCTTATCGGTCACCACGCTCAAAAAGTGTAACTTCAATTAATTTCTTTCTGGATTCGGTCTCCACGCTCAAGGCCCGCGATTGAAGCTATGCAATAGCTGCGCCTCATGATGATAGCAAGGTAATGAGTTAAGCAGCTGTTGGTGAGGTCTGGTTTTGATTGGGTGGGGTTAAGCAGCTGTTGGCGAGGTCTGGTTTTGGATAGGTGGAGTGAAGCAGCTGTTGGCGAGGTCTGTGTTTGGATGGGTGGGGTTAAGCAGCGGTTGGCGAGGTCTCGTTTTTCATGGGTGGGGTTAAGCAGCTGTTAGCGAGGTCTGGTTTTGGATGGAAGGGGTTAAGCAGCTGCTGGCGAGGTCTGTGTTTGGATGAGTGGGTTTAAGCAGCTGTTGGCGAGGTCTCATTTTGGATGGGTGGGGTTAAGCAGCTGTTGGCGAGGTCTGGTTTTAGATGGATGGGGTTAAGCAGCTGTTGGTGAGGTCTGGTTTTGGATGAGTGGGGTTAAGCAGCTGTTGGCGAGGTCTGGTTTTAGATGGATGGGGTTAAGCAGCTGTTGGTGAGGTCTGTGTTTGGATGGGTGGGGTTAAGCAGCTGTCGGCGTTTTGGATGGGTGGGGTTAAGCAGCTGTTAGCGAGGTCTGGTTTTTGATGGAAGAGGTTAAGCAGCTGTTGGCGAGGTCTGGTTTTGGATGGGTGGGGTTAAGCAGCTGTTGGCAAGGTCTCATTTTGGATGGGTGAGGTTAAGCAGCTGTTAGCGAGGTCTGGTTTTGGATGGGTGGGGTTAAGCAGCTGTTGGCGAGATCTAGTTTTGGATGGGTGGGGTTAAGCAGCTGTTGGCGAGGTCTGATTTTGGATGGGTGGGGTTAAGCAGCTGTTGGCGAGGTCTGGTTTTGGATGGGTGGGGTTAAGCAGCTGTTGGCGAGGTCTATTGCATAAGTTGATAAAAAATGCTATGCAATAGCTTTACCGCGGCAGTCCCCGAGTGCCACACGTCTTTTTTTTTTATTTTCATATAAACTAGTGCTTGACTGCGATCCCACCTGATAGTAAGCAGTGATGCAATGTCTGATGGTGAGACGCACTATTTTATTAAGAGTTTAGGCCGTTTGTTGTTTAAACTCTCAAATTGTGGGCTCATTTATTGTGTGTATATATATGATAGTCAGATCGTTGCCAAAGGATATGCATTACCATACAACGTGGCAGTTTAATGCTGCCAGTTTTATAGGGGCTACTAGTCGGTAGCGATGCGGATGAATTTTTCGACGCCATATGTATTTCTATTTATATGCTTAGTAGTATTTTTTTATTTAGTTTTTTTGCACAAAGAAATAATAAACAAATTAAACAATAACTTAAATAATTAAAAATAATATATACACAAAATGCTTAGCTAAATATGACGTCATAAAACTCCTCCGCATCGCTGTCGACTGGAAGTGTGCCCAAAAGGCTGGCAGCATTGCCACGTTGTATGGCAATGCTTATTCTCTGACCGAGGTAGAAGCCAGACCTTGGGTCACGCGAAGCGTCAATGCTTAGTTAGTTATTTAGGGTTTTTGCTAAATTGTCTGTAAATATATTTTGCATTATTTTTTTATTTTTTTTAATACATTTATAGTTTACACTCATTACAACAAAAACACTTGTCTGTAACCTTTTAAAGGTTTACTTGACAAAGTGGAGGTCGCTTACAATATGTCACATCAAAATCAAGTATAAGTTGCTTACTTATACTATAAATCTTAAAGTTGTGATGTTACCTGTAATATAAAGTTTTTTCAGGGTTTTACATTTTTATATGTGCTGGAAATAAATCGGTGTATTAGTTAAAAATAATCATCAAACAGTAAATATTATAAAATACCTACTAACAGGCGCCAAAGTCAATGCAATCCACCCGCATAGAATTAGTACTTTCCACCTTAACTTTATCATCTATGAATCTAGGTAACAAGCTATCTATCTTGGTTTCAAATATTTTCTCGTCACCTCCTTTCCTGCCCAGCACTACTACCTGCACCTTCCACGACTTATGTGAGGTCAACGACAGAGCTGTCAAGGTGGCTAAATATTGGTCGACAAAATTTGAGTCAAATCGACACGGGAAGAAGAAGAAGAAACGTAAAGAAGCAACGAACATACACACACACATACAAACCTTCGCCTTTATAACATTAGTGTGATAACTGCAAGGATGTTTTGGCACTTTTCCACAGACAATTTCACAATTGTTTACTAGCAGACAATGTCATTCAAGAGCCAAAATCTCGTTTTAGTACAGAGTCCTTCTGCACTGTTTTTGTGTCAGAGTTATGGCATTACTTCGCTGTCGAAATTGCATGAGATAATATATGTAGCCATGTTTATGGTCATGTCTGAAGTAACAGTGAACGTTTATTATAGATGCTTCAAACAGATGAATTTTCAGCGAACAGTCAAAGATATGTTTAGCTTCATTTTACTTTTTTTAATCTAGTGCTTGATTACGATCCCACCTGATATGACGCACTAGTTTATTAAGAGCTTTACTCTAGCCTTGCAGATACCCAAATTATAATCGGACGGGTTTAAGTTTGCCATCGTAGTTCGGTTACGACGTGTTTGTGCGGCGTCTCTCCACAGGCCATGCCCCACCTTTTATCCTGCATAACGTGCCCTGTAACCTGTTCAGGTAGGGATCTAATGACAGCATCAGTGGACGGCATTGCCGAATACTGGGCCAGGCTTGGAATTTAATAAGTTTTGCCATCGACACGCTAAGAAGAAAAAGAAATAAAGAAGACCGCAACGGTCAAATTATTCTAATCCTTCGATGCACGTGGTATAAACGACGAGGCGAAACGTTTAGTCCGAACCTTGGAAGTTTCAACAGCATAAGGGTGAATACTCGCCGTAAGTAATTATTATTAACGATGGGATAAAAGCAGAGAAATTCCATAATTAAAAGTAGCAGTTACACCAACATGAGATAAGAATACCTACTTAATACATAAAGAGAGTTGTACTACAATTTTCCTGCCAAATAAAGTTACTATATTCAATAAATTGGTTTCAAAAGATCACATTAATATTGTAAAGGCACTTGTTTATATGTTTGTATTTCATAACGCTCAAACAACTTAACAGGGTGAAATTTGACACAAGGGTAGATGATGTCCTGGGTATATCTATGGTCATAGTTTTTATCCGGGGAGTACAAGAAAAACATTTATTTGTGACTCGCATAGGACAAAAAAAAAATTACTTAGGTATATAATAAAACAAAAAAAAGGTAATTCTTAAAACAAAAAAAAGGAAAAAAAAAATCTATGTAAGGTCAAAAAGGCTCAAATCTCAGCATACACAGTCTGTTCAAAAGAAAAGGTGAATTTTGATTTTTTTGAAAAGTATTTATTTATTCATCAATATCCATTTTGTCCCCTTCAAAGTAATCCCTTTCAGATATAATGCACTTATGACAGCGCTTTTTCCAATCCTCGAAGCACTTCTGAAATGCGCTTTTCGGTATGAGCTCATTCTTCGATTCTGACTTTATCTCATCAATTGTGGCAAAACACTTTCCTTTCATTTGTCTCTTCAGTTTTGGGAATAGGAAAAAGTCGCAGGGAGCTAAATCTGGTGAATATGGTGGTTGAGGCATGACTACGGTGTTGTTTTTGGCCAAAAAATCACGAACATGCATTGATGTGTGTGCGTTGCTTTTGCTCAAAATTTTGCAATTTCGGAACAAAATTCGCTGCCACACATTTCATGCCCAAAACATTCGAGAAAATTGCATGGCATGATCTGATTGATATGCCAACATTCTCTGCAACTTCCCTAATAGTAATTCGACGATTTTCTAAAACAATTTTTTTCACTGTTTCGATGTTTTCTTCGCTTGTTCACGTGGTTGCAACTCCAGGAGGCTCATCGTCATCAACATCTCCTCGACCTTCTGTAAAGCGCTTGTACCACCTATAAACGCTTTTTTGAGACAAAGTGGACTTGCCAATTGCCACAGTCAACATTTCAAGTGCCTTGGAGCACTTTATTCCATTTTTAACGCAGAATTTAATACATATTTATTTTATTCAAAAGTCAAAAATCGAAGAACACATAAAAACGTAACTAATCTTTTCAGTTGTCAACAACAAACTACTAATTCAAATTGACTGATAATGCCAACATATGATAAACATATGTGTACAAAATAACAAAAAAAAAAATTCGAAAATCGAATGTACACAACCCGCGAAAATTCAAAATTCACCTTTTCTTTTGAACAGACCTCGTATGTTGTTTTAAACAAAGAGTAAATAGAAGATTATGTTCCCTTGTGATATTTTTCTTCCTTGCTAGACATTAACACGATCAATATTCTTCACTCGTTTATCATCGTTTTATAGGCAATAGATACCCCATTTTCACCCTTTCATACAATACAGCGTACCTTTTTTAGATCGAGGAACGTGTGTATCTATTATTATTATTTATGAGGGTATAAAGTCCCCATAACCACCGTGTTACGTTGATATTTTTCCCCAATCTTCCCGTATATTTCGCAGGTTATTTTCAAAATGTTTGGTAATTATTCTAAGTACTTTTGTGGCACTACACCACTATTTTTCTATTTAGTACGAAAAAGAATTGGGTTCTAGTTATCTGTACCCGTTACTGATCATATTACAAGCTTTTATTTAGTTTCACCTGTCCCGATGTTTGTCTGTCATCAAATCTTGCAAGTTAAATTTGATCCATTTCCCGGTTACCGATTGAGCTGAAATTTTGTATAAATGTGTAAAGTGCGTGACAATGCAATATTATGATGACATGGAGCTGAACTGATGATGGAACCGGAAGGTGGCTATAGGAACTTGGTAATTAAACGACACAACCCCATCGAGTTTGGGCTCGTATGATTTGTCTTGACGAGTATTAATTATATACATAGATAACGAGCTATAAAAGCTTGCTATGAAAAAATGATTTTTATTAAAAGCTTGTTTATGTAGTTAAAAGTAAAAAAAAACGATATCCAAAATTGTCCATGTAAATTCATAATTGAATCAATTATTCATAACAATTGCTGCTAGAAAATACACGTGGTGTTTTTCATTGTTTTTCGTTGAAATCAATAGCCTGTACAATATTTCCATAAAATGAATGACATTTTGAGATATAAACGCTAATAAAGCTGTTCATGAATATTATTTATTGAAATTTTGCTTAAATAATAATAAGACCTTTTCTAATAAGCCTTTAAGTATTTGTACTAATTATAAAATAGTAGAGTATATTTTAGCCGAATATTATGACATATCGGTTCCCATACTGAAATTATTTTAAAGGCTTCATACCAAATGAATTTAAAAGCTAAACAAGATTTATGAAACTATAATCTTGAAAAATACGAAACTAAACTTAATTTATTAACGTTATTCGAGTAACTTTAAATGGTTATTGCTTAAAGTAACGATACATGAAGATAAATTGCTAATTTACAATGATTTACCTTTTTTTTTTTTTTTTTTTTTTTTTATGGTGGGAAAAAATCATGCATTGACATCCCCCGCTCTTGGGCGGAGCGGGAGATAGTGTCAGACTCTTACTGACTAAAAGACCCACCCCGTTCCTTCTAGCCTTCATACCGGGGCTCGAGCGCCGAGCAACTGTTGCTAGTTCTAAGGTTCAAAAACTATTATTTCGCTAGCTTTTGCCCGCAGCTTTGCCTGCGCACATAAAATATAGCCTATGTCACTCTAGAATAAAGCAGCATTCTATTTGTGAAAAAATTTTAGCAATCGGATCAGAACTTTCAGAGATTACTTCCTACAAACAAAAAAACACACTTTACCTCTTTATAACATTAACTAACTTTTGCCAGCGGCTTCGCCCGCGTACATAAAGTATAGCCTATGTCACTCTAGAATAAAGCAGCATTCTATTTGTGAAAAAATTTTAGCAATCGGATCAGAACTTTCAGAGATTACTTCCTACAAACAAAAAAACACACTTTACCTCTTTATAACATTAACTAACTTTTGCCAGCGGCTTCGCCCGCGTACATAAAGTATAGCGTATGTCACTCAGGAATAAAGCAGCTTTCTATTTGTGAAAAAATTTTAGCACTCGGATAAGAACTTTCAGAGATTACCTCCTACAAACAAATAAACAAACTTTACCTCTATAGAATATTAACAACTAGCTTCTTCCTGCGGCTACGCCCGCATACATAAAATATAGCCTATGTCACTCAGAAATAAAGCAGCTTTCTATCGGTGAAAAATTTTAGCAATCAGACCAGTAGCCTGATTCAAGTAAAATCAAACAAGCCAAATATCGTTGAAGTTTTATAGTCGTTCGATCGAAGTCCTATCCAAAAGCGGTATTCACGATCTATTTATTTATTTCCAGTTACATTAATAAGTATTCTACCAGGATAATGTAATACAGATTTTTTTTTTAAATCGACGAATTTCAAACGTCTTTAGAATCGGTGTCGTCCAAACTCAATTGATGGATGTGAATACGGAAATGGTCTAAACGACTAAATCGCTACGATATCGTTACGGTTTTCATTACGTGAATCGGGCTACAGTACTTTCGGAGATTACCTCCTACAAACAAAAAAAAAAACATAAAACCAAACTTTACCTCTTTATAATAATAATAATTAAGCTAGGTCTAGTATAATAGTATTTATAATTCTAATTACAATTTTACCGTCTAAAAAATATACAATATTAATATAAATTTATGATTATGTTCAAGATTTCACAACAACATAGCTATAAACACAACAAAACACACTTCATCAAGTTCCACACAATCCCAACTAATAAAACACAAAGACTTTGAAACCCACATCTCGCACCCGCATAGTATCTAGATATATACCCGAGATACACCAGATTCCATTCTAATAAGGCAGATGCCCGTGATGGCCCATCTGTATCTCGCATCATTTCGTTTAGAGACGAGCGGCGCTCGACAAGGTAAAGTTTCTACGTAAATGAAAAGAAAACATGCGATGTTGCGCTTACTTGGAACCTCAGTGTGAAATGAAACACGGCAGGGGTTCGTAATACTTTTTGTTGAAACACGATTGCTCTTTATTTGAGTTCTTTGTTCGTGAAGTATGATGAAAACGTGTTTATGGGTGTTAAAAATTGAGGGAATAGTAAAAGTTTGTGGTAATGGTTTGTAGTCACCACAAAAAAGATGAAAGTGGTTATTTCTTTCTAACCATACTTTTTGATTTGTACTGCAACGAAGTGTCGCCGCTTGTCTCACACCCTTTAATTCCACTACAGACAATAAACCAATACGAACGCGCATTACGCAACTAACAGACCACGCACACTTAGATCGCAAGTTTACTATTGGTAGTTGAACTATGAGCATTGGCCTACTTTGCAGCACGCCTACCCTGCCCATAAGGCCATTCTAACCTCTGTCATCTGTTCTGTGGTAGTCACAGTTCAGTAATCTCTTTTATTGTTGTTCTGTGTCAAGTATCAGACAGGGTAGCCTATTATTGAAGGATTCTATAGACAAAGGGCAGTTCCGTACTGAGGGAAAGAAAGAAAATGAATTTATTTGGCTCAACACAAGGCACACAAATAATAGCTAGGTAAACACGGAACAAAAAGAAGCAGAAAAAATATAACTGTGCGCCTCACGGGTGCACCAAAAACTACTGCCTTACGCTGGTCTGGCTTAAACTGCATTTTAAATAATACTTATAAAAGATAATATCGTTTTTAGGGTTTCGTATTTTGCGATTTGGAAAAAACTTCGAGACTCCAATCAGGAATTGAACTCTTAACATAAGTAAGTTTGTGTGGAACCCTCAGCGCGCGAGTCCAACTCGCACTTGCTTTGTTTTTTTTTTATACATATCCGGCAGGTTCTGAAACAATTTTGACAGCATACAAATTATTAATTTTAGTTTGGAACAATGTTTTATCAACGAAGTAACTAATTTCCCTACACAGTTCCTCTGGGAAATTTAAAACGAAATGGCTATCGTATCGTGACAGGTGTCACGCAGCCTATTAAAAAGTGTCAAAGCCAGTGTTTAGAGAGCCTTTAATCATACACCCCACACTTAATAAAAATAAAAGAGTTAATTTAATGTTTAGCAATAGGTAGAAATCTCGATTTTTTTAGCAATTTTCTCCTATATCGCAGAAACGTTCACAAACATGTTTACTCTCATACACAAGGCACCCAAACCCGAAACAACTATCTATAGGCCAAACAAATACTTAATCAGTGAGAATCGAACCCTCGACATAGCGCAGAAGCCAATCGTCGATTAGTACCACGTTCCTCTGCGAGTTGGCTTCGGTCCCTCTTATGAGGCTCCAAAGGTCCAGGACCCCAGAGTCCTATGATATACGAAAATAAAAAAACAAAAATATCACGCGCAAATATGATATTTAAATTATTTCTCGAAGGGACAAGTGATTATCGGTAAAAACGAAAAAGTCCCTCATAACACAGGATCCACAAGTACATAACTTGTAATAATAATATGGAAAGAAAAGAAAGAAAATCAATGTATTTGTGGAAAATAACGAAATTTTCACAATTATAAACAAGGAAAACAAACGTCACACCCATGCGAAACGGCCGAACGCTCAGCATATTGCCGTGGCACCACACATAATGAGTATCGAGTCCACAGCGCTAGCAATCATATTCATTCAATTTAGTACTGCAAACATCATGCTGATCATGAAACATCTCAAAAACATTAGTCAAAATCCTTGTTACTAACTTGCTACAAGTCCCAAGGGCTGCAAGAACCGTAATCCATAAAGCATGAGTATCTGTGACGGTGATATTTCATGAAATGTCTATCCAATCGTAAAACTCTTGTCGAACCGAATTTATTCAAGCACAGATATGATTCAGCCTCAGCATCACCAACGTAATTCGTTTTAGATATAAGATATACCAAAAAATTCTTCTCACAAAATGGTCGCTGTTTCCCGCCTTTTGTTGGGAACTCAATGATAAATATCTTATAGGTAAGGTGAGGCGGGAATAAATCGGGTAAAACTTGTATTCTTGATAGATGTTCACGAATTTTTCACGTTCCCCCGTGTAATCTTTACCAGCTTGTTTTATTTTTTCTTTCTTTCTTTCTGAATATCCGGGAGGATTTTGCGTAATCTACTTTAATTTATGACTCGATGAATTTATGACTAGCCACTCATTTGGTTTTAAAGGAATGGAAGATTGGCTCGAAGTCTTCGTTGAGGATTCTTCTTTGACATTAAAGTTCGTTTTGTTCATACCTTTTTTAGTTTTACTCAATTAGAATCTTAAATTCATTTATTTCCTGGCAGACACTGCAGTGCCTCAACCATGACCTGGAATAGCGCAGTGGATACTTTTTATCCCGGGAGAAGGGATATTCCTTTGCGATAATTTCCTGTTCTCACGTGGGCGACGTCAAAGCAGCAGTAAGTAATTTCATACGTATAACGTTTTGGAATGGAATTTTTAAGTGAATAAATTATTTCTAGGCAAGCGTGATCCACCGCCGGCCACATTATTACTTGCTTACCATCAGGTGAGATAGTGATGTAGCAAGAACTTTACAATTATATTTATTCTAAGAAAGATTTTTTTTTAATTCATGACCTTAGTGGTTTAAATAGAACACACATTTTATACTCGTATGGAAGTTTTGCCGATGAGAAAGCTCGGCTTGTAGATTTATAAGCAATTTAAGAATAAACAATACAAGCAGGGCTATGAGAATTCGATGAATGCGAGACGCGCAGGATCGTTCGTTGTGGCAACACTTTGTCCCAGATGTATGCTCAGCAGTGGACAACTTTTGGCTGAAATGAAGTTGAAATAAAATAGAAACACGACGTTTATTCGTAAACAAATTGACATAATTACCCCAACATCAAGCCCTGACATTTACTTTGCCATCAAAACCACAGACACCAGCAAAAATCAGCTACGACAATGAAACATCCGTTCGCCTTTTATAACCCTGAAAACCATTTCGGCTGGCAACATTAAAACATTTACTGTGAACGTAAGATGGTACTCTGAATAATTCATGTCTATATTCACAGTAGTGACGTCATCTCGTCTGTGAGCTGATTATTGCGGCATGTTCCGCTTATGGTTTTATGATACTAGTTTCTGCCAGAGGCATTGCCTAGAGAACATACTCTTGGGATAAAAAGTAATCTTATATCTATTCTTTATTATGGTGAAGGTCGCGAGAATCCGATGGATGCGAGACGCACAGGACCGGTTACTATGGCGACACTTGGGGGAGGCCTATGTCCGGCAGTGGACGTCTTTCGAGTGAAATGATGATGATGATATCTCTGCCAGGACATGTTTTACCCGTGAGCCAAATTTCATTCAAATCCATTTAGCTAATTAACGTGGAAGAAAAATAAACATACGTACACACACACATAGGTACAAACAAAATTTCGCCTTTGTAATATGACTAGCTTTTGCCAGCAGCTTCGCCCGCATGAAAGTAGTCAATTATCCCAAGGATCTTTCCTTGAAATAATCGTCTACCAGAATAATAATATTCTATGGGCTATTCCAGGACATAATCTACCATGTTCTGAGTTTCATCCAATACAATCCACCCGTCTCAGCGTGAGGAAGTAACGAACATACACACACACTCACAAACCTTCGTCTTTATATTAGTGTGATGTATATAAATGAGCCGATGTTATTAGAGTTACATAATAGGTCTTTACGTGTAAGTGTTACGCGTAAGTGTTGTTATTATCTTTGGGTAAGTGTTATTGACTTGGAATTATAAGTTCAAATAAACTGTATATTCATACATATAAGGGCTATATTTCACCGAGACACCATGGCGGCGCGACCAGTCGCCGCTACCAACAAAATGTATACAGCTCTATAGTGAGTTACTCACCAGGTGTCCGTTTGGTTGGGCAACCAATTTGGTGGACAGCTTGGACGTGTGGCGACTCTGGTGTCTGTGTGGAAGGCTGTGTCTGTGTCTAGTTTGGTAGCCATGGCGGCGCAAATCGTCGCCCCACCAAGTGTCCCGGTGGAATATAGCCCACGTTATTTTTTTTTTCGAAATTAAGTATCAATTAATTTCTTTTCTTTTCTCTATTTCAATCGATTCAGTTGTCATGGTAATGGAACAAACAGTTTAAAACGATATTAACAAACTATAACTGCCATTTTTACTGATTTGAGTGGAGAAAATTACTTGGAATAACGAGTTTCATGCTTTGAAAGGTGTCAAAGTATAGGTACCATCAAAGACACTTCCGCTTGGCCACCGCTAAGTTCATTTTTGCTTGCACTCTAAACAAAAACTTTAAAGGGTTTGGTTTGGCGTCGCCCCGCAGGAATCAATCGAAATTTTTTTAAGTGATCAAGCCGAAATGACAGCGATAGTAAATAAAACGAATAAGCCAACGAATGGTGTACAATAAAGTGTAATAATAAAATAAATAATAAATAACCCAGGACTTGAGAGTAGGATCATGGGTTGTGTGAAAGTGAACCCCGGGTCCTGAAACGAAGGCAAAGAAGAAACAGGAGTGGGTTTTGGTTAGTAAAAGTCTGACATGACCTCCCGCTCCGCTCAAGAGCGGAAGATGTCATTGGATGATTTTCCCACCTAAAAAAAGGCCTCGAGAGTAGGATGTCATTTGAACAGAATTTTTATAAACTTTCAGTTTTAATTTGAATTATCGCATATCAAATTCGAATTTTCCGTTGAACATTTGGGATCAAGAACATACCAAACAGTATTTATAGTTTCCATAGATTAACCTACTAACCAATTTTCTAAAATACTAGCTTATACTAGCGGCTTTGTCTGCGCGATAGCAGAAAATAAATGCCTATGTCTGTCACTCGATGACAAAGTAGAATTTTTGAACTTATTCATTACAAACATAAATACAAATATTTCCTCTTACCTAAAGAGCTATAACGTTAGTCTATAACATAACACTTAATTAATCTTAATTCATAAACCAAGTAGCAGTGTTTTCGAATCATACGATTAATCATTATGATTCAAAAACATTGCTACTGCAGAGGTTATTATGACCCCAGATTATTATGACCCGGAATATTACGACCCCTTTCCATGAAAAAGCGATCTAAAATAAGAGCCCTCTCACGAGTCACGACACCTTATCTTCCCAGCAACAAATATGTTTTCACCAACTCGACGTAAAACAATTTTTATTGCTCTCGTGTTCGAGAATTTTCTATTTTCTCCTCATATTTCGTGCCAAGGTCAGGCGGAACCAATAACTTAATCCTTGAGCTTAATCCTATCTACCAATTTGTTAGCAATGTTGGTATTTGATAAAAGAATATTATATTGGCTTCATAAGTAGAATAAATTGTTTTCGTTGTCAGAAATTGACAAAAACAAGAGTCTAAAGGTGCTATTCAAATCTCCGCTGCAGACTGCGGATGCAGGCTGCACATGCGGCGGCTGCACGAGCAGCAACAAGCGCGTTCGGAGTTTTCACAAAAATTCATACTGCTACATAGAAGTCGTGCAGCCTCAGCTTGCTTTGTGCAGCCGCTGCATGTAGGTACTGCCTGCATCTGCAGCCTGCAGCCGAGGTTCGAATAGTACCTTTACGCGGTGCCAGCGTCGTACGTGGGCAATTCATCATGAATCCAGTAGCGGAGCCATCCGATGGCGGTTCACGCAATTTCAACGCGATGCGGCGGCTGTATCTTACATAGTGTGTGCAAAGTCGCAGTTTCAGCCACCATTTAAACACTAGCTTTTGTCTGCGGCTTTGCCCGCGTACATAAAATATAGCCTATGTCATTCAGGAATAAAGCAGCTTTCAATCGGTGAAAAAAAATTTGCAATCGGACCATTACTTTCAGAGATTACTAGGATTATCTCTACTCAAACAAAAAAAAAACAAACTTACCTTTATAATATAATATCAGTGTCTGTCTGTAAATGTCGACCGACGCACCCATGTGCGGTTCGTCAATTGCGCCGCATCGCTTTGCGTTCTCGTTTGTGTTGGTTTGTGGCATAAAGATTGTAGCATTAAATGGTGAATGGGATTCGGTTGCACAACAAAAGTATAATAAATACTATAATACAAATAATAGTAAATAATAAGATACTTTTCATAATAGGAAACTAAGGCAGTGTGTGGAATTATTTTATACTTTCACAAAGGTAAATCAGCTAGTAGAATCTAGTCTGTTACAAAATTTAACTCTTACTGTCTTGAACATGCTGTTACTTATTTTCGAACATTAATTTCATTGGCAAAAGAGATCACAAAGCCATAAAACTGATAAGAACTCAAAGCACTTTTATTGCATTATCAGCCGCCGTCAGTCGTTTCAATTGTTACTAGGTACTAGACTTAACGCTATTGCGGATAAATACAAAGTCTGTGTAAGTACTTTTTAGGGTTCCGTAAGCAAAATCTAAAAACGAAACCAGTTCATTGTGGCGCCACTTTTTTTTTTTGATGGGTAAAAATTATCCAAATGATATCCCCCGCCCTTGGGCGAAGCGGGAGATAATGTCAGACTCTTACTGATTAAAAAACCCACCCCGTTCCTTCTTGCCTTTCGTACCGGGGCCGAGCTTCCCTTTCAGTTAACCCTGGCTCCAGTAGGCTTCGACCCGGCTGGGCCCCAGTTGCTGAACAGTGCAGTGCAGTCCGGACAGTTACCGGACGGTCGGACAGCGAGCTTGCCATTGCTCGCTGACTGCAAGCCCGCGATTGTGACGCCACTTGGAGGACCCCTATATTCAGCGGTAGACATCTTTGGCTTAAATGAAGATTATTATGACTAATCTGTACTGTCCCACGGCTGGTCTAAGGCCTCTTTCCATTTCTTCCACTGTTCTGGACTCTGGGCTTATTTATTTATTAATACAACTACCTAATTCATAAAACCCCAAGCGAACCGGGCGTTCGCGCACCTATTGTCTTTCTATTGTGTCTGTTATTTTCACGATTGAAAGGTTAATATAAATTCCCATGATAGACTTTCCTGTAAGTAAATCCAATATACAACTATTTTTTTTGAGAAACCTGACTATAGTTTTTTCAGAAATAGTAACTAAATCGATTCCAATAATTTTTACACCATGTTATATTTATTCCCAAAAATATTTAAAAAAGGTCACATGTTGGGCACCACCGACACTAAATGCAAAACAGGTCACGGCAGGTCATAGTGGGCATTAGGAGCCAGCTCACAGCTGGGTGTGGGAGCAAAACAACCCCTCAGTCGCCCGGGTGACCCGGTGACCATGTATTTACGTCGCCAATCAGATACAATAACGGGCTTATTATAACTTTGTGATTTTTCATAATACAGTTTTGAAATTTTGTACATAAAAATACTAGACAGGTGTTTCAGGTAGGTATAGCATATACTAAAAATAAAAAAACTTTTAACAAAAAAAAATTAAACCGACTTCAATGTTAAAAAACACTGAAAAGTACAAAATAACTTTACTTTCCGAAATTAAAGTTATTTTGTACTTTTCAGTGTTTCTACACACTATTAGACACTAGTGCTCGTGTGAGTACTAGAGCGAACGAGAGAAATGCATGGCTCGTTTTTTATTTGGCAATATCCGCGTTTCTGACATTTTACTAGATTTAGTGTAGTGAAACGACATATCACTGACGATAAGTGAGTGTTTTGTCATATAGATAAAAGTATTAGAATTTATAGTAAATAAATAATAATTAATATATAAGTATTTTGGTAGATGTCGAATATTCTTGTTTATTACGTCTTCTTACTACTTTTAGTCGGGATTTCGTGATATCCCTAGAAATTTCGCGAAATCCCTGATATCCTCATTTCCCTGCGACATATATATACTCTCCTACACTAATGGATCCCAAAGAGACTATAAACTCATTAAAGAATAAAAGACCCGTTTTGATATTCGAGAAAAACCGTAGAATATAACTTGGAACAAAACTGAAAAAAAAACAATAAAATAATAATTAGGGGTCCGGTATAGTAGTAGCTATTTTAACTATTTTAGTAGTAACTACACTACACCAGGGCCCCAAGTCTGCTATTTTTATAAATTCGTCATTCCAACACGATCACATTGTCATTTTGCTATAAGTTCGTAATCTGCTAATTCATAATGATCGATCATTGATCGGTCAGTGGTATCGTAAGAGAGTTGTGGTAGAATGATAATATCGAGCATATTTAAAACCAATAACTGCACAATAACGTTCTAATGGTAGAACACTGATCAAATAAACTGTCAAAATTTTAGCAGATTACCGCATACGTCAAATATTTATTTGTCAATATGTACGAGATTACTATTCTATGCCACTTCTTTCAATGGAGTATCAGTGGTTGATCATTGGAAAGTCATAATGACACCATTATATTAGTAGATTACCAAACTTGTCAAAATCGACAATTATGACACCAATGATAGACCATTGTGACACGATTGTAATAGCAGACTTGAGGCCCAGACAAGCCGCTAGGTAATCAAAATACAAATTTCAAAACAGACCTTTTTTTTACAACTTTATGCTGATGTTTGTTACTCTGATCTTTCCCAAGAACTTCTAAACAAATTGGATCGACTTCTCAATAACTGCATTCGTTTCATATTTGGCCTTCGTAAATATGATCACATTTCTTCCTTCCGTTCTCAGCTTAAATGGCTGCCTATCCGTCAGAGGAGATCCCTCAGATCCCTCTGCACGCTCTTCACCATAATGAACGATCCTTGTGCTCCTGATTATTTAAAACAATATTTTAAAGTGTTGGGCAGTTCTCATAATCTTAACCTTCGTGCATCCAAAAACATGCTTCTTCATATTCCTTCTCACCGTACTGGCTTTATGTCCAATTCTTACGCTGTTTCCACCATAAAACTCTGGAATGTGCTTCCCCTTGACATCAAAAAAGCTGAAAGTAAATTATCCTTCAAACGTAAAATTCGGAACTACTACTTGAAGTCCTCTCAACCTTAGTTCGGTCTTCGTTCAGTATTGTTATTAAGTTCTCATAGTGATTTCATATTTTTCATAGTATTTATTAGTTTATTATTTTAGCATATATATGTATTTTATTATTATAAATAACTTATTTTACATTGTTCCATTTGAACTATTTGTTATTATGTATTTGTTTATTGTGCAAACCTACCACAGTGTTGTCTTTTTTAACCCAAAGGTTGACTGGTAGAGAATGCCTTGTGGCATTAAGTCCGCCTATGTACCACTATTGTACATGAAGTTTAAATAAATAAATAAATAAATAAACTTTAAACGCCAAACACTTTCTAAACTTAAAACTAACTATATGCACAAACCACCTGAAGTCAAAACCACAAAAAAGAAACATACGCGAGTGTACATCTATGCAGCTACAACAAACACATTACTATATAACGTTAAGGGATAAACTTATCAAACTTTGTATAAAAACACACACAAGTTGCGCTCTTATTATCTCTCTTCTGCTTTATTATTATGTAAATAAAGTTACGCTACATAACAAATGAGGCGGAAAAGTAGCCGCATCCATCTGAACGGGCGCTAGCTACGTAGTACTGCGGTTTCACTATGCATTATCTGGGTCAGAATAAGGTCAGCCTAGATAAATAACTATAAACATTATTATTTGCTTGAATAGGTCATGATTTTATCGTAAATTTTGCTAAAGGTGAGTGCTTTTATTTTTATAGATATGCTAGCTACTGCCAGCAACTTTGCTCGCATAAAAGTAGAAAATTGGTCCAAGGGAACATAAATTCTCGGGATATAAAGTATTCTATGTGTTATTTTAGAACATGTTCTTCATGAGTGCATAGTTTCATCTAAATCCGTAGAGCCGTTCGAACGTTAAGAAGTAACAAACACATATACAGTGAAACTTGGTTAAGTGGGACCTGGATAAGTGAGAAACCTCCATAACTGGAACTCATGCTGAGGTCCCAACACTTTGGCACTGAATTACCTCTGTTAGTGGGACGAGGTAAGCCTCTATATCTGGGATTTGTTCTTTCGATTTATCATCATAGTTACCTCTATAACTGAGACAGCGAGTAAATTTTATATGCATAAACCTCTGTAACTGAGATAACATTGTTTGTTTACTCATTCTTATTCTACCCACAAATTCCACACGTAATTCCAAGTACGTAAGTAATTTTGAGCTTCAATTACCTTCAGTTTTAGTTTCGCTTTACTATCATACAGATGTTTATTTGAAAAATGCCAAAACGAAAGCTACAATCGTTATCATTACGTGTAAAAACGTGCTTGAATATTTTTGTTGATTACATTTGTATGATTACCTTTAAGTACTAATTTTTTTTTATTAAAACTCATTTACATACATAACACGTTATTTTATTTAATGATCGCACCTGTATAACTGAAATAACCTGTATTCTCACCTCTATTAATGGAACCCTCTGTAAATGAGACAGATATTTATTTATACCTGTATATCTGAGACACTGGGTAAGTGGAATACCTCTATAAGTGAAACGACATTGCAGGTCCCTTGATGTCTCACTTAACCAGGTTTCACTATACACACTACAAATTTTCGCCTTTATAATATAGTGTGATCTATCAGGTTATTTTCACCTTTACAATATAGTGTGATCCATCAGGTTATTTCCGCAAATTATAATATAGTGTGAACTATTAGGATATTTTCGCCTTTAAAATACAGTGTGATCTATCAGGTTATTTTCGATAACTAAAGACAACAAAAAGGGGTCTAGAGATAAACGAATGGAGGTCATTTTCCGTTGAAATAGTTTATATACGTTATAACGAGCGAAGCCACTTACAAATCTAATCACACTAAAGGCGAAGGTTTGCGAGTGTGTGTATGTTTGTTACCTACTTCTTCACGCTCGAACGGCTGAACGGATTTTAATGAAACTTGGCACACGGGTAGACGATCTCATGATATAAATATTACATAGAACATTTCATATTCGGGAAGCATGTTCGCTTGGGGTAAATTTCAACTATCACGCAGACGAAACCGCTGGAAAAAACAACAATGTAGCGTTAAAATCCGATATCGAATCTGTGTCAAAACCTTTGTTCAGTATTCGACCTGTATATCCAATATAATCATAACAAGCTAATAATGTACATAACATATTATGTACACATAAAAAAAATAGGAGAACCCACAAAAACACACGTCGATAAAACAAATTCAGCTCTTGACAATAGCAAGGAAAAAATTCACTTATTTATATACGGTAACATTTGAAATTGTGTAGAAATAGAAATAATACATATGTACTAAACAGACGTACCCTCGTCATGTGACTAGTGACATAACATTACAGGAGTGTCAAGGGAGATGGAGCTAAAAATAATATATCTTGTTTTATTATATTCTAAACGTATTACTTATGTTTTTTTACGTAGGAAGGAAGGACATATGTAGGAACTTATTGAACGTGCGTATTCACACATACAGACACACACATAATACTTACTTATAGTTTAGGTGTCTTCAAGGCAAAAGTGAATAGACTCTTAATAAACTAGTGGAGCTCCGTATGGTATTCCGAAATACCGCTCACCGAAAGGACGGTTTTCCGATAACACTCTACTCCGACGGTTAGTTGAACGAAAAAATAATTGGCCGATGAAACGTTTCGCCGATAATATTATTCATCGACGGTTGGTAGTCCGAATGAATCCTTCGCCGATGTAACGGTTCACCGAAAACACTCTTCAACGACGATTGGTTAAACGAACGAATCTTTCGCCGATAGCATTCAGTTTACGCTAGCTATTATATTTTATAACAATGTGCAATGCTACTAAACAATACTCGAGTCCCCTGTTTAATTTTATCAGCATAGATGAATAAATAAATACCGGGAGCTTCCGTATTAAAGATAAGTCCCTAAATGACGCATAATGCACTCATTAACAATGGTACTGAGATTAAACGAGTATTGAATAAACTTGCGTTTTGGAGATTTTGAAAAGATATGCGATCAATACATTAAATACCCATTTGTCACCAGCTAATATATTAACTGATTTTCAAGTAGCAGTGATCAATGCAGTCAAACGACAGTTTCCAGACTGCGCCAACAGGCTATGCTTATTCCATTTCACCCAAAGTATTTGGCGTCATGTCCAGTCAGAGGGTCTCGCAAGGCGATATGCTGAAGATTTCACATTTGCGCACAAAATCAGACGCTTAGTTGCCCTCGCTTTTCTTGAGCCCGCTGAGATATCCGAAGCCTTCGAAATCATCCAAAATAAAATATTGCCGACAAAAGCAGCTGAAATTGCCCACTGGTTTAAGAAATATTATGTGGGATCACATCACATGCAGCAAAGAACTGCCACGGGTTTGATAATAAAAAGAAATCAGGCATTATTTCCACCAGCTATGTGGTCAGTTTACGATCGCACACTTTCTGTTCCAAGGACACAAAATGCATTAGAATCGTGGCATGAACGATGGAACATCCTTCTCCATAGAAAAAAATGGAACATTTATAAAACAATTATTGAATTTGCTAAAGAGCTTGCATACAGAATGTGTCATTGATCGAATCAACTCCTTGGAACCCATGCCAAAGCGTAGACGTAATGCACAGGTTGAGTATGATGCTAGGATACAAACACACTTATCACAAAAGAGTGAAATGAATATTGAATCTTTCTGAGGTGGATTGGCCCATATTCTATACCTGAAAAACAAGAAATAAATAAGTTTTTTTATATCATTAAAGAATTATAACAATTATAAGTACAAATAATAATAATAACTCACAATTTACTATAACTTCAAAAATTTATCACGTTGTGTTACTTTTATTTGTTTTTTGCTTTGTTCGCACAGTTATATAATTTTTTTCTATTGTCGCAGTTCTAATAGAGAAATCATAATAATCATAATCATATTGTTTCTTGTAAAAAACAATATAAATTTGCCTTTTTGATTAATTTTCTTATTGTTAAATAAAAACTTTGTTTTTTTTTTCTATTGCCACTCTTCCATGTATTATTTTATTATTACCTGTATTTTTAACATGACTTCTACAAGACCTAAGGGTGTTGTCAAGCTGAAAGGAAAACTATCCATTAGGCAAAAGAATTCCCCTACAACGAGTGCTATCGGCGAAAGATTCGTTCGTTTAACCAATCGTCGTTGAAGAGTGTTTTCGGTGAACCGTTACATCGGCGAAGGATTCATTCGGACTACCAACCGTCGATGAATAATATTATCGGCGAAACGTTTCATCGGCCAATTATTTTTTCGTTCAACTAACCGTCGGAGTAGAGTGTTATCGGAAAACCGTCCTTTCGGTGAGCGGTATTTCGGAATACCATACGGAGCTCAAACTAGTGCGCCTCACCATCGACGATTGCATCACTGCTTACCATCAGGTGAGATAGTAGTCATATAGATCCTGGATATAGATATATAGTTAGTGGTCTAGCTCGATCCTATCAATAATAATAATAATAACGACGACGAGAACCTCGTGAGAGCCGAGAAAGATAAGCAAATTAAGTGACTTGGTTCGCGAGGTTGTCGACATGTGGGAAGTGGATTCAGCAATTATTTAGCAATTATTTATTAGTCATTTCAGCCAATGACTTAATAGCCAAGAGCCGCGACCAACACCTTAGGAGGCTCTCGTTAGGCGACTGCATCAAGGGCTTGATTCAGAAAGCGGTACTCCTGGACACGGCTCGTATAGTCAGGAGGTTCCTTTCTCTGGAGCCCTGACCGTCGGTAGCTTGGACCCTGTTCCCGATACCGGTGGGACACTATTTTTTATATTTTTAAATGTTTTTTTTTTTTTTATTCAAATATTTAAAGATATAATTCATATGTATGTTTAATGAATAAACGAATAATAATAAAGCAACATGTACAGTTCATGGTTCTCAGAAATTACCATCAGCTACAATTTCGCTGAACACATTTGGTAGGTATATGTTTCTTTGTGTTATATAATATGTTGCATTTTGCAACAAGCAAAGTCTGGAAACAAAGTCATGTGTCAGTTCGGTCGTTCTTTTGTTTAGATGAACATCGGCGGAATAAACTTAGCTGGAAAGCTGATGCAGCACTTTTATTCAATTTATATTCATTTTCTGTGATTCTGTAACCTTTTGTGAAGCAAGCAGGTATTGGAATGGTTAAATAAGAAAACTAGTCCAAATTAGTCTTTACTGATAAGGGGTACCTAAAGGTTCATCATCATTTCAGGCGAAACACGTCCACTGTTGGACATAGGCCTCCCCCAAGCGTCGCACAGCGAACGTTCTTGTGCGTCCCGCATCCATCGGTTTCCCGCAACCTTCACCAGGTCATCGGTCCACCTTAAGGTTATTTACATCAATTGAGCTCTAGGTTACAGTAGTCTCCACAACAAGTCGCGACATGGCAGACAGAGTTCCGACCGGACCTCATGGTAGCATGGCGATAGCGACTGTCGCAATCCAGTACTAGGCACGCCTTCATTAGACGGTAAGTCCCCTCTTTGAGACGCGGCAGGAAAGAACTTACGGTGTTCTCACCTTCTGCATAACGCACGTTCTTAACGGACATGGTCAGTTTGGGAGGTACCTGCACCGGATTAGAGTGGGAGAATCGCCCGGGTGTCACCACTGTGTGGAACGGGGTGGATTTTTTAGTCAGTAAGAGTCTGACACTATCTCCCGCTCCGCCCAAGAGTGGGGGTTGTCATTGGATGATTTTCCCCACCGAAAACAAAAGGCAAAAAGGAACACAGGAGTTGGTTTTAGTTAGTAAAAGTCTGACTCGCCCTCCCAACCCGCCCTAGAGCAGAAAAAGTCATTGGGTTACTTTCCTGTACGTGTATGTAAGGATTATCAGCTGAGATGATAAATAAAATGTACGAGTATGTAAGAGTACATAATAAATTCAAAAAGATCTTTTCAGTCCCCAATGTCATTTTAATACTACATTGGTTTAAGCCTTTTCTATGTAAATTTTCTTTTGGTAAAGCCGCATCCGATTGCGTGCCAGTATAACAAGAAGTTACAGCCTTTGAAAGGGAAATGAATGCGATAAAACATGCATAAATATTCATTAAAGTAATTTTACTTGTACGGCAGACGAATTTTTTGTATATTTTGTTACAAAATCTTACTTCCTACTACTAATATTAGGTACAAATGTGAAATCTATAGATATGTTTTGATGATATCAGTTCAACCTCAAGGACGGGACCGATTTGGATCAAATTTGGTACACAGATAGACTATGGCCTAGATTAGGTTAAATGATACATTTCATACAGATCCGCCTCCCATGCGGGTGCAATCACTGATTAAAACATTATCTTGCTGATCAACTTTTAAGTTGATCAGTAAGATAATGTTGTAGATATACAATAGTAGTTTATGTGACTAGGGGATAAAGCAGTGTCTTTAAGTCGCGGGCGGCATGTTGAATTCCGAACGAAACGAAGGTTGCTGATTTTAATCCCGAACGATAGTGAGGGATTTATAAAATTAACTCCCGAGCATTGCGAGGGAGTTAATATAGAAACCTGAGTGAAGTGAGAAATTCAAGCCGCCCAAGACAAAGACAGCTTTATCCCCGTGTTGCATACTCTACTTTTTACACCATCTGTGAGATAATTAAAAGACAATTTGGTTCACCAAATCATATATTAGAGAAATAAAGTACATTATTACATTTACAAGTTCATCAAACAAACAAAATTCACTACTCCAAGATTCTATACCGTCTGTCTAATAAGTCAACCGACTTGGGAATTTTGTATAATATTTAATCATTTAAAAAATACTTATATTTGGTACTTTTTATAAGGTTCTTCTGTTAGTAAACAATGATTTCTATCTCTTAATCAACCTTGATTATTGAACCCATGTTGACTACATCAGATTTCATTAAATCCTAATAATTACCCAAGTCGTTTAACTTATTAGACAGACTCTAGTTTCAATTTTCTATAAAGCTCCCGTCACTAAGCAGGTTTTATTCTATTTTCATTTTTTTGTTAGTGGCCAGTTTGAATTTCGAGTCAACTTGTTCGACGCACGTACATTTTAATTCACAATGTTGACAATTTTTGATGTTCCAAATTCAATTCTCATTATTCCCTAGGGATCGGCCATACTACATTATCTCCCTAGGGATAGAATGACTTGCTTTAAGCGAGGTTTGTATGACGTATAAAACGACATTATCGAGCAGGTGGTGTAAAAAATATATAAAATGTAGGTACTTATATGACTACTACATAGGAAACAATCTCTAGAGAACGACAATATACACGGTACTTAAATTAAACATACGTTCTTATGAACAGCTAATCCAATAAATATCAAATCAAATCAAATCATTTATTTAGTCAGAATATGGTACATGATTATGGTCTTGAAATAAATTAATAGTCTCTTCACATTCTGCCACGTGTGGCGTGCAAATATTTGGTAGGTAGATACATAATCATAATCATAAATATGTTTAAGAGAAAAAAAAAATATTATTTTAGCATTGAGTTAGTAGGTACGAATAAAATTTACAATATATGGCATGTCATCTAAAAATTTAGTGGGGATTAAATTCAAAGTAATATTCAATGTCAAATTATTATTAGACAGAGAATGTCAAAATCTATAAAATTTAGAGAGAGGTGTCAAAATGTATGAAATTATTAGAGAGAGATGTCAAAATTTATAAAATTACAATTTAATTATTATGTCAAACTATCATTCAAATAGTAGTTTAATAACATTTTTTACACAACAAGTCTTTAAGTTCCTTTTTAAACAAATTTAAATTTAAGTCTTTAATCGATTTTGGAATTTTGTTAAACACTGTAGGGCTATGCAGAATATACTTTTTCTCATTAGTGCTGTTTTAGCTTTACGTCCGCGTAACATATCTTTTCGCCTATTACGTTTCACAGTATCTGATAAGTTAGGAAACAGGTGTGAGTTTAATTTGACAAATAAAGCAGTCTCATAAATATACAAAGACGGTAGTGTCAGAATTTTATATTTTTTGAAAAATGGTTCACAGCTGTCTGTAACTTGAAGTTTGAACATGGCTCAAATAGAACGCTTTTGCGCTTTAAAAGCAGTTTCTCTGTTTGTATCCTTAACTTACTATTAAGCTATAGGTATGAACCTTACTAGCTAATTTATTGAACCTAATTAATTGAAAATAAGTACAAATGCGTATCAAAAGTACTCAATGGGTATAAAAAAACATTAAAATCGACGTCAATTCAAAAAGTTCCCAGGGCCTCAAGTCTGCTATTACAATAGTGTCAGAATGGTCTATCACTGATTTCATAATTGTTGATTTTGACAAGTTTTGGTAATCTACTAATATAATGGCGTCATTATGACTTTCTAGTGATCAACCACTGACACTCCATTGAAAGAAATGACATAGAATGGTAATCTCGTACATAATGATGAATGAATATCTGACGTATGCGATCTACTAAAATTGTAACAGTTGCTTTAATCAGTGACCCACCATTAGAACGTCATTTTGCAGTCATTGCTTATAATAAGCTCGATATTGTCATTTTACCGCAACTCTATTACGAGACCATTAACCGATCAATGATCGATCATTATGACTTAGCAGATTAGGAACTTTTAGCAAAATGACAATGGGATCGTGTTGGAATGACGAATTTTTAAAAATAGCAGACTTGGGCCCCTGATCACTTTCCACGTTGCCAGTTGCCACATCGAATAACAATGCTGATTCGTTGCAAAAGAAAAACCTAGCCCTCTGGTCACCGCAGGCGTGGAAACGACGAGCAATAACGGTAAAATGGGGTGAATTAGAAACAAAACTTCAATAAGTATTTTTGCGATATTTGAATATTATTTGCAGCATTTAACTATACAAAGTGTAAGGGACAGCCCTCCACAAACTTTAAGGGCTTGCTCAGTAGTCGAAATTGAACAACCTACCATAAAAAATTTTTTCAGGAAACGAAAATAAAAATCCGCCTCACCATACAAAATTATTAACTTGATTGGACAGTTTGTATGGAGAGGCCGAATTTTTTTTTCGTTTACTGAAAAAAAAATTTGTGGAATGTTGTTCAGTTTCGTCTACTGAGCAAGCCCTTAAAGTTTGTGGAGGGCTGTCCCTTACACCTTGTATCGATTTATTAATGAATTGATATTTTAAAAAGCCGATGCTTTGTTAGAAGCCGATAATATGGTATCAAAGTGAAAAACAAAACAAAAGTTTGGTTTCTATTCACCCCTGAGTTTCTATTCACCCCATTTTACGGTATGTAACTCGCCGTCTGGTAAATGGTAAGAACCGAAGTTGAATCGTCGACGGAGCGATGCATTCCACGCGTGCCTAGAAGAGATGTCAGCAAAACCGTAGGGGCCCAGCGCCCGCTAGGACTGCGGAAAATTACTGGTAGGTATACCGTGATCCTGGAACGCAAAGGTAACTGAAGCATACAGGTGGATTTTAGTCAGCAAAAATCTGACATGCCTTCTGGCTCCACCTTAGAGCGAGAGAAGTCATTGTTCCACCTTAAAAAACCCTCTGGTCACGTGAAGAGTCGACTAGCTGTTTGCTGATATCTCAAAAAACTCGATGAGCACTCGGATCCGTGAAAGTATTAAACTTGTTTAAGGAAAATCCTACCTCTCATTCTATTTTTATAGCTGTTATCTTCCCTGGATGAAATTGAAAGTTTTGATTACATTCTAAAGGTATTTTTAAGGACCTTTTCTTGAGGAATATCCAAATTTATTTTTTACATTAAATATTATACTACAAAGTATTGAAGATTTCACCTCGTTACTAAAGGTACGCTCAAGCTCATAAATGAGTTTGAATTTCTAATAAATTTTTAGAAGCATACTGTACCTATTTTTTTTCTAGATTATAATTTATACGACATAGTCCAGTCATTTAAGGTTTTATCTGCGGAAAAAATTCTAGTAAGCTGTTTTTAACACGCTTTTATTAGCTTCACCTGTATGTTTGTAACCAACACCTTTGAGCTCGATTTTGACCAACTTTGGGCGATCAGATTTTCTTCAAACTTTGCACACCCATCAAAGACTGATGACAACACAATAATCCGTTTTTTTTGTGAAAAATAAAAATATAATTTAATAAAACTAAAAAAAAAAACACACTTTCATAGCATATCAAACTAAAAAGTGTAAAATAATTTTCAATATAGGTAGAAAATAATAGTAATGAACGAAAAATATTAATATCATTGTGATATTTTTCGTAAATCGAGCCCCACGTTTTTTTCACAATGATATTAATATTTTTCGTTCATTATTATTATTTTCTACCTATATTGAAAATTATTTTACACTTTTTAGTTTGATATGCTATGAAGGCGTGTTTTTTTTTAGTTTTTTAAACTATATTTTTTTATACACTTTTATTACGGCGTTGTAATGAAAATGTGAAAAATTGACTTAGATATTGTGCCAATTAAAAAAGTTATAAAAAGGTCACAAAAATAAGTTTTTATCAAATATCTCCCGACCTTATTAGCTCAGAGGTCAATAGAGGAAATTTAGCTCACTAGGAATTTGTCCGCAGATTGGGGTTTAAAATGCCTAAAATGTCTAGACTATATACATATACGTCTGGCTACTAAAATATTTATAGAACTCACAGATTACAGCCCTTAGTATTACTAGCTAAGTAACTAAACCCATAAAGACCGAACAAATACCCGAAATAAACTAACTCTAATACTAAAACATGCACAAATTAAATTGGGGTCATTGTTAAACCCTTAGTTGTTTCAGCAAATCACCCTTTTATACATACCCGTGGCTGTGTAACGAAATAATTTCAGAAGGGTCGTTAAGCCCGAGTAAAGGTCCACTTTGTACCACAGTAAAGGGTCATTTTGTACCCCAGTAAAAGGTCATTCTGTTCCCCAGTGAAGGGTCACTTTGTACCCCTTTGTATTACTGGGACCCAACTGTACCCCATTATAGTTCGTTGTTTGAGAAACGTGGTTGGTTTTGATGTCCATCTCAGGCAAGTACGAAGCCAGTGCCTGCCCATTAACAATAGTTATACTGGTTGTGTTTATAATTACTGGGTAATATTGGCCAGCCACAATTCAGTGTCCATTGAGGTGTTAGTAAGTAGTTAATGGAGTTCTATTGTACAAATGGAGTTGTGGTATTCGAGATCGTATTATTGACAGTCGATTGGGTGTCTATTCATTAGACAAATTATTTTCTTCTCACGTTTTGATACCGTTTTATGCTTAGTAACATCTAATAATAAACTACAAATGTAAATATTTATTTTTAATTTTCTAACTAATTTGTATACACTGTGTCTACATCTCTCGTCCAACTCTCCTGACGCAGGTCTGATAGAAGAAATTTCATTTGAAATAAGCAGTACCTTCGTGCTCTTTTACGTAATCTGCAATAGTTATTTTCATTTTTAAGTGTTTGTGTGTACATAAATTAATAAATACAAAATCAAATGTCTGTTAAGTCTAGCGACTGTTGAATTGTTGTTTCAATCAGTGAAAATCGCATCGAAATCCGTAGCACAGTTTAGGAAGACTTAGCGGATAAACAGACAGACGCAGAAAATGACTTTATTTTGTACTATGAAGAGACGGCTTTGTTTTATGGTAGAAATACGAGTAAAACAAGGCCGTCTCTACAAGAAGTAACAAGAATGTGGTACGTATTAAAAGGGTTTTTTTGAGGTGGGAAATCGTCACTTCTCCCGTTTTAGGGTGGAGCAAGAGGGCGTGTCAGACTTTTACTGACTAAAACCCATATGTGGCCTTCAGCCTCCAGCTCTTTGCATCCTAGGACCACGGTTACTCTTTTAAACGTTCCCATGGCCCTAGCAAACGTTCATCACTTACTTTAACTTCATTAATTACTTTTTACTCGTCTTCGCTTGTCGAGTTCTTTGGGGTGAATCTGATTGTCCTGAATTAGTTGCTCAGCTGGTGAGGTTGTTTGTTCCTCCTGTACCTAAACAACACCTCAGACCGCGAACACACCGATTGTTAGCTGATCCTTTATCGCAGACAGTGTCAAGAGCTATCTCGCCACTCGTTCGTGCGCTTTCTGTGCTTAATGCTCTTCTGACTCTAATACCAGAATGTGACTTGTTTGCTGGGAGATGGATAGATGTGTGTCGTGAATGTCTGTGGTTTTGCGAGAGGATGGATGAAAAATAAGTAAACGTTGTCTTATTTGGTTTTGTGGGATATTTTATTTTATATTAGTGGTAATGTATATGTTTTCTTCTATTTTTACTTTCTTCTTTTATTTCTTGTTTCTGTACAACGCATTAATTTAGACTGTAATGTTGTATAAGTAAATTGTAAGTAAATAAATAAATCGCCCTTCAATTTTTACCCGACTACGGCAAAGCCAAAGGATAGTAATGATTTTGACAGGTTATGTATGTATGTATGTGAATGTTCATCTGTTCCCTCATAGTTCCTAATCTACTTATCGGAACTCGACATATGAGGTATCGTTAGAACCGTCTTAATCGTCCGCTGAACGTAGGCTACAAAAAAAAGCCGTAGTCACACGTTGTGAAAGTGTTTCGGTTGGTACCTATAACGTGTGATTACGGCTTTTCTTTTTGTTCTGTTCCTGTTTTACACCGTTCTGAAAATCTTGTTTCATTCTTTTTCAGCGTCGTTTTTTTTGTCATAGTTGGGTCTTTGTCTTTTGCTAACATGTCTTTGCGCCTGATTCACTACACGCCGTCGACTCTGGCTTAGTCCTTACTGGCCGGATGGCAAGCTACCTATTGTTCAACGTCTGTAAGACCATACCTACGATGGCCGGAAAAGTTATCTTAATCTTTCCATGGAACCAGTGGTTGTGCGAAAGTGTATCCTGGGGCTCCTGGAACTAAGGCAAAAAAGGAAAAGGAGTAGGTTTTAGTCAGTAAAAGTCTGACACGCCCTCACGCTTGACCGGATGATATCCCACCTAAAAAAAACCCTTCCGTGGATAAGATTCTTTTTTTTTAACATATTTTTAACTTGCCAAACTTTATAGTTCGATGGCGAGAAACGCTCGTTTACAATCAATTTATTGACATCATAAAACAACACATCAACAGTAAAAGTATGAGTGGTTTTATTGTTTCAGCATGTGTATATATGTATATGTGTGCTGAATCCTTAATTTATATAAATTTAAATTTAAATTGTTTACTTTTGAACAAAATTGCCTTTTTTAATAGATTTTTTTTGTTACTCATTTGTACCCAGTAGCCAGTTCTGCCAATCGAATCTAATCAACTTTCGCTACTGGTCCTTGTAATTAACAATCTCACTCAGTATTTAATCTCTTAAAGATTTATCTTTTATCTTTATAAAAACTCTTAACGACGTAACTTGATTGAGCTGTAGTCAAGCCAGCGAAAATCCACTTCAATTCAGTCCTAGGCCGAACTCATTTGCGAAACGGCTATGTCACTGCGGAACCCAAATTCATTAACTGGGATGAATCTGCCAGTCACCCCGGCCTACAAAACGTTTTGCCTAATCTTGTGGAAAAATCAAGGGAATATTTTTTAAATTTTTTTTTCCTGTGTCCATAATTTATGTCGTTATAAAAATGTTGAAACATTTGATAACAAAAGCGAGCTAAAGTTAATTAAATACAGCCTATCATTAATTTTTTTTTTACTTTTACGCTGTTCTTTTTTTAAAAGGAGGTGAGTGGATCAAAGCTTTTTGGACTCACTTCTATTTTACTCTGATGTTAAAATGTCCAAACCTTATCTAACCAAATGCTCAAAAGCTTTTTGGCCTTTAGTTATATAAACAAAGATATTTCTCGACCCTCGTCGATCCCAATTGTTATGAACTCAAACTTATCTTTCCCCCTTTGTTTTCTTTCTCTTGCAATCACAACAGAAATATTGAACCACTAAAACTTTTCTGAAAGGGCATTTCATTCCACCCTCTGAAAGGGCAGGGCGAATGAATGCCTGAATTTATAGCCTTTACAGAATGGCCAAGGACAACAGCAACATACATCCTACAATCAAATCGATATTGCTCTTTCATCGGCCGCGACTAATGGACGATAAAAAAATAAATTAAAATACTTGTACACTCAAAATATTAGCATTGATGAATGAGAGCTGTCTTGGTCGAACGATTACAACTTGTCTTCATTAATTAGCCAAAAGCCTTTGCAGCCTCCAATATTGCAAAAGTTGACATACCATTAAATATCTAAGGGCAGCCTAATGAGCGAGCTAGTGGCGATACTTGGCAAACGAAGCGGGATTTACGAGCGACGCCGACGATCGCCGACGAAATGGCGAATGTTTGCCGAGAGGTTGCCGAATAG
This sequence comes from Mythimna ferrago, assembly GCA_910589285.2. NCBI lineage: Eukaryota > Metazoa > Arthropoda > Insecta > Lepidoptera > Noctuidae > Mythimna > Mythimna ferrago. The sequence goes on from OU342685.1 coordinate 18,413,092, forward strand.
CAACTTAATTGAAGTCGGGCAAGGGCATAATTGATGGGTCGACTGCTAGGTCACGTAATTTGTTTTGACAAGACAACTTCGGTTAACTTTGGTGGGGTCTTTTATGTCTTTTTGATGATGTCCAAGTTTGGGAAGGAAAACAGTTCTTTTACTGATTGTACGTTAGTGCCTTTGATGTGTATTTACCCGATGATACGGTACGGTACCGCGGCGTATGTTCACGCTAAGGCAACGTCGCAAAACCCTTTGATTGACGACTAATCGCGAAATTTTTGACGAAATGGTATCATTGTCGTGGTACGACATAGAACCGTACCGTACATCAGGGATGTTATGGATATGGAATTACGAATCTGTGATAGGGATATAGGAATAATATTATACCGTTACAGATATGAAATTACTTCGTATTATCCGCTAGTTTCAGATAGTTTTCATTACGGATATTATCATTTTAAAAATAAAATACAAATAGCAAAATTTTATTTTTATTTCTAGATCACTATTAGTTTGGCCAAGCAAAACAAACAAAAACTTATCGTAACCCTTTTTTTTTTCCTTTTTTTATGGTGGGAAAATATCATCCAATGACAACCCCCGCTCTTGGGCGGAGCGGGAGATAGTGTCAGACTCTTACTGACTTTAAGACCCACCCCGTTCCTTCTAGCCTTCATACCGGGGCTCGAGCTCCCTTTTGGATAACCCTGGCCCCAGTAGGCTTCGACCCGGCTGGGTCCCTGCTGTTGCTGACAACTCCTTGAGGCGCGCGGGAACAGTGCGCGCCGTCGACGACTTGGGCTTGGTCCGAACAGTTACCGGACGGCCGGACAGCGAGCTACCCATTGCTCACTGTCCGCAAGCCCGCGCCTACGGTGGCCGGAAATCGGCATCGGAATCCCGGCGGCGGCGGCGAGGACGCCGTTGCCTGATGCGTTCGGCCTCCTCCTTTGCGAGCATTACTGCTTCGCAGAAGTCGGCGACCGCCTGCCACTCCTCCTCGCTCCGGACCATGGCCTCAACCAAGGCCCGGCGCGAGAGGTCTCCGCCGCCGATCGCCCCCACGAAGGCACGGCGATGCTCCGCCCAAGCAGGGCACGCCTCGACTGTGTGCTCCAGCGTGTCCTCCGGGCATTTCGCACACCCGGGCGTCACTTCCGCACGAATCCGGTGCAGGAATCTCCCGAACGAACCATATCCGGTGAGGATCTGCGTCATACGGAAGGTAAGGACGCCGTGAGGTCTTTCCAGCCACGCCTCAAAGAGGGGACTTACCGCGATGATTGTGGCGTGCCCATATCGTAACCCTTCATTTAGACTCTGTCTTAATCCGAAACTATCCAAAAGTTTTATATCAATTTCGGTTATGGATATTTGTTTTTATTTCGGACTAGCTTTTGCCCGCAGCTTCGCCCGCGTACATAAAATATAGCCTATGTCACTCAGGAATAAAGCAGCTTTCTATGGGTGAAAAAATTTTAGCAATCGGACCAGTACTTCTAGAGATTACCTCCTACAAACAAAAAAACAAACTGTACCTCTTTATTATACTAGTGTAGATAGATATTCAATGTTTTTGGTTACGAAGCTCATTATAGTCTGTCTAAAAAGTCAACCGACTTGGGAAATTTGAATGATATTTAATCTACTATATAAAAATAAGTCGGGTTTTCCTTCCTGACGCTATAACTCCAGAACGCACGAACCGATTTCCACGGTTTTGCATTCGTTGGAAAGGTCTCGAGTAGAGTAGGGTAGAGTAGGGTAGAGTAGAGTAGAGTAGGGTAGAGTAGGGTAGAGTACGGTAGAGTAGGGTAGAGTAGAGTAGAGTAGGGTATAGTAGGCTGAAGTAGGGAAGAGCGGGAGCGAAGCCGCGCGGGCAAAAGCTAGTCATTAAAAAATACTTATATTCGATACATTTTGTAAGGTTCTTCTATTAGTAAACAATGATCTCTTAATCAATCTCGATTATTGAACCAGCTTTGACTACTTTAGATTTAATTTAACCCTAATAATTACCAAAGTCGTTTGACTTTTTAGACAGACTCTAACAACCCTGCCGTGCATACAATCGACATGTCACAACACCGTATATTTCATGTCACACAGCGCGACGACGCGGCGACGCGCCGCTGTCAGGCACCGTGACGTTTCACGCTAACGACGCCTCACCGTGGACACATACAGGATTATTTGTAAAACAGTAGGAACCTGTCAGGACTATGTTACTAACATCCTAAACAACAACTTTTGTTCTATGACCTTTAAAAATTTATCATATTTTAGTTCATCAGATTTTCATTCAAAAATAATAGTAGTTTATGTGACTAGGGGATAAAGCAGTGTCTTTAAGTCGCGAGCGGCATGTTGAATTCCGAACGAAACGAAGGTTGCTGATTTTATTCCCGAACGATAGTGACGGATTTATAAAATTAACTCCTGAGCATTGTGAGGAAGTTAATAAAGAAACCTGAGTGAAGTGAGGAATTCAAGCCGCCCAAGACAAAGACAGCTTTATCCCCGTGTTGCTTACTCTACTTTTTACATCATCTGTGAGATAATTAAAAAACAATTTGGTCGACTAGATCATATTTTAGAGAAATATAAGTATTATATTTACAAGTTCATCAAACAAACAAAATTCACTACTCCAAGATTCTACACTTTCAATTTTCTATAGTGCTCCCTTCAGTAAGCACGTTTTATTCTATTTTCTTTTTTTATTAGTGGCCAGTTTGAATTTCGAGTCAACTTGTTCAATGTACGTACATTTTAATTCACAATGTTGACCATTTTTGGTGTTCCAAATTCAAATCGAACGGCCGTACTGCATTATCTCCCTACAGATAGAATGACTTACTTTAAGTGAGGTTTGTATGACGTATAAAACGACATTATCGAGCAGGTGGTGTAAAAAAATATTTAAATTAGACGTTCTAAATATTACGAAGTCTATGCGAAGCAAGCGATAATACAATAGCGGAAGCAAAAGGGGATCGTACAGCGAGAGTGCTTGATGCGCTTGCGTCGCATCATATAGAAGTATGTAGATATAGCAAAATACAGAGTTGATGAGAGACAAGTAGATGTGTTAGATAGAACAACGAAATTTTGAAGGTTTGTTTTTGGTAAATGAATTGTGTTTGTAAAATGTCGTTTAAGAACAAAAGTTGCTGTTTATAATGTTAATAATACAGTCCTGCAAGGTTGTTAGTGTTTTACAAATAACCCTTTTTTTTTTTTTTTTTTTATGGTGGGAAAAAATCATGCATTGACATCCCCCGCCCTTGGGCGGAGCGGGAGATAGTGTCAGACTCTTACTGACTAAAAGACCCACCCCGTTCCTTCTAGCCTTCATACCGGGGCTCGAGCGCCCTTTCGGATAACCCTGGCCCCAGTAGGCTTCGACCCGGCTGGGTCCCTGCTGTTGCTGACAACTCCTTGAGGCGCGCGGGAACAGCGCGCGCCGTCGACGACTTGGGCTTGGTCCGGACAGTTACCGGACGGCCGGACAGCGAGCTACCCATTGCTCACTGTCCGCAAGCCCGCGTCTACGTTGGCCGGAAATCGGGATCAGAATCCCGGCGACGGCGGCGGCGATAACGCCGTTGCCTGATGCGTTCGGCCTCCTCCTCTGCGAGCATTACTGCTTCGCAGAAGTCGGCGACCGCCTGCCACTCCTCCTCGCTCCGGACCATGGCCTCAACCAGGGCCCGGCGCGAGAGGTCTCCGCCGCCGATCGCCCCCACGAGGGCACGGCGATGCTCCGCCCAAGCAGGGCACACCTCGACTGTGTGCTCCACCGTGTCCTCCGGGCGTTCCGCACAGTGGCGACACCCGGGCGTCACTTCCGCATGAATCGAGTGCAGGAATCTCCCGAACGAACCATGTCCGGTGAGTACTGCGTCATGCGGAAGGTAAGGACGCCGTGAGGTCTTTCCAGCCACGCCTCAAAGAGGGGACTTACCGTTACAAATAACCCTGTAGACCGCACCTTCACTTCACGAGCAAGCGACCACTTCGCTTCACTCATCGCCGCACCGCACACACGTGCGACTGATCACGTAAGCCACCTCAATTGAGTATCAATTATTTGTCCCAATCACGCCGCATCGTTTCGTGATCACGATTGCATGCAATCGCCTACGATAGGCGTAGACGTAGACCCTACGTCTTTGTATCGTCACCGTCACCGGCCCACGCTGAAAACCAGCGGTGTGGACTCGTCGCAACATTCGTGTGGTCGCATTATGCTGAGCGTTCGGCCATTTTGCGCGAATGTGGTGCATATTTTCCCCATGCAATTTTTATAATTGATAAGTTAGTCATAAGATTTCATCATTTCCTGCAAATAAAATGGTTTTCACAGCGTTACTTCTTTTTTTTAATGGTGGGAAAAAATCATCCAATGACAACCCCCGCTCTTGGGCGGAGCGGGAGATAGTGTCAGACTCTTACTGACTAAAAGACCCACCCCGTTCCTTCTAGCCTTCATACCGGGGCTCGAGCTCCCTTTCGGATAACCCTGGCCCCAGTAAGCTTCGACCCGGCTGGGTCCCTGCTGTTGCTGACAACTCCTTGAAGCGCGCGGGAACAGTGCGCGCCGTCGACGACTTGGGCTTGGTCCGGACAGTTACCGGACGGCCGGAAAGCGAGCTACCCATTGCTCACTGTCCGCAAGCCTGCGCCTACGGTGGCACACAGCGTTACTTCTCTCCAAACGCGTTTATACGGAACATTTTTCGCCGCTGAATATTTTTGTGCCTGCACAAATGGGAAATGCCTTTTGTGTCTGTGCGCGATCCCTATTACATTCTTTACGTTCAATACATAAGGTATTCATTCCACGTAGCGCCGTATGGTTTTGTCGCGATGCATCACATTCATATGTTATGGGATCTCATTCCGAGGATAAAATATAAAGCACCTACTCACATCATTACAGAGCACACTGTACATTTAGGTTTCCTTTATCAAAATTTCTTGTATTAAGAATAGAATACAATAAAATTGATTTTATATCGGATACAAAAAGATCCATACAGTGTTAGTAACTTAATAAGTAACTTATTATCTTGTGTTAGTACGTTACTACCTACCGTGTGTTTACACACGTCACACGTGTGTTTACCGTGTGTTTACACGTTTGACAAGAAATTTTACAGTCGGAGAATTATAAAACTCCGCTACAGTTCTTAGGATGCTGGTACAACTATCCCTCACTCTCCTGAGCAGCAAATCACATTTTTTTCAAAAAAGCTAGTTAAGCTAAGGTTTCCAACTTAACTTGAGCGTAATTTGAGTCACGTTCAAATTTTCTTTTTTTAAACTAAAGGCTAGCCGGAAACCAGTGTTTATTTTTTATTATACTCCTTTTGCTGTACCATCTTAAAAGGCAAAGATTTGGAGACTCAATTATAACCATACTAGTCCGGGTGGTAGTACATTTTTACCACTTGATTGCTAATTTTCCGTGAATAGCTTAATTTTGATGAGACGCCCAACAATTTCCTATACGGAACTCTCGATTGTGGTAGCTAACAGAGATATCAAGGATTAAATATGTATGAGATGATGACTCTAAAAAAATTATTACTAAAATTTATTTATACACCTTAGAAGTGAATTGTGGGATTGTTCGAAAAGGGCTACTAAAGGAACACAGTTGAGTTTAAGTCAGTAAAAGTCTGATTCTCACTCCACTCAGACCGGAAGCAGTTACAGTTGACTCTCGTTAAGTCAAACATGCGATAATTCGAACCTTTCTATAATTCAAAGTTATCATGAGTTCCTTAGAGATTATATTTCGAACTAAATCGATACATTTTTGTGCATTTGGTTATTCGAACGAAAAAATCATCGCTACGTAACAAAACGACGCGTTAATTCAAACTCATCGTCGTCAAGCACTCGACAATTCAAAGTTACAGAGAGAAAGAGAGAGAAACATTGCAGAACTTGCAGAGATATGACTGTAAGTTAATTTTGAGACAAGTTCAAACATGTATCATCGCACTTTGTTTTTGTACTCGTAATGCTTAAACACACACTTCCGCACGAATTTGTTTGTTTAGTTAAGTTTCAATTCGAACCATTATTTTTCGAACCTTTGATATTTCAAACACTCGATAATTCGTAATATTTTAAGAGTCCCTCGGGTTTCGATTTAACGAGAATCGACTGTATTTGATTAATTCCCCCATAAAGAAAGCAGCTTGTCGTTGTTGAAACTTCTACGGTCCGGACTAAGCGTTTCGCCTCGTCGTTTATACCACATACGTCGAAGGACTGAAACAGTTTGCCTGCTGCGGTCTTCGCGTACGATTACAATTTGGGTGTTCAACACCCAAATTGTTAGAGTGAATAGGCTCTTAATAAACTAGTGCGCCTCACCAGCAGCACCATCAATTAAAAAAAATAATAATGAAAAGTACACAGTATGTAACCTCTAGAAGCCATGGAAAGCATTTGTTTTGCTCACAACAAATTGTACAGAAGTCAATTTGAATTGAATTGTAATAGTCGTCGCCGGCCGAATTTCAGGATCGACAAGTTGGACAGTTCGACATTTCTCGATTAATATGTCATTTCAATTCGAAAACAACTTCCCTTTTATCTTGTTTTGTAAATAACTGCGAGGACAGTAAAAAACGCGTATTGAGAATGAGATTGAGAATGAGATTTTTCTCGGAAAAATAATGGAATTACGAAATAGATCAAACATCTTTCCTTGAGATAGAAAATCACTCAATGGCTTCTTCCGCTCTAGGGTGGAGCGAGAGTACCTACGTTTGAGACTTTTACTGACTTAAACCCACCTGTATTATGTGTCCTGCAGTTGCTCTTTGCATTCCAGGGGCCACGGTAAATCTTAAAAAAAATCTCGTGGCTTTAGCGGATAGGCTAAACTCTTATGCCTTGATCACACGTACCGAGTATACGGGCGAGACAGTACTCTCGGCCGAGTACTCGGTACGTGTAAACACAGCGCCGAGAGCTCAGCCTACCTTTTATCTCTACAACTCGCTTACATCACTGTCTCGCCCTTTTACTCGGTACGTGTGATCAAGGCATTAAGTATTAGCCATGCAAGACATTGCGATTGACTTGGGACGAGGGTTTAAGTAAACAACGTGATGGTATACTTTTCTAAGGGTCAACTGATAGAAGCTGCAAGAACGAAGCTAATCAAAGACGCAGGTAAAACCGTTTGGGACAGCTAGTAAGAATAAAAAAAAACTGAAAAATAGTATGTAGGTAGGTACTTGAAACGCGTACAAAAAGAATTTATTGGGAAAAAAAAATCCACATTGCTATCATTTTTTACATTGCTACATTATATCCACGCCACGCGACGCCACGCGACACAGTTCTAAGTAAACATCAGGCGTGGTCCACAATTGCGTCGATCTAATGTAGTTCTAGCTTTACTGTTTGAATTAAAAAAGTTATTTGATAAAATGGTCTTCCTACTCGTAGATAGGTACGTGAAACCTGACGATTTTCTTTTCTTGGCTTTGTGACGGGCTATGAATAAACCATTGGATCATTTCTTCGGAGATTATATCGAGAGAATGGACCACGGCTTCCTTTTGTACGTTATCTTATTTCCAATCACGATGGATACCAACCCAACGCTAAATTGTGGAATATTTTAACTTGTAATTATGGGCAATCTTGTAATCATTGGAATAACATTACACCTATCACATAGCGCCGTCTAGTCTCAAGCTAAGCAGAGCTTGTGTTAAGAGTACTAGTCCACCAATAAACATACTTATTATATTTCTAAACACTTACATATAATATTTTGGAGAAGACACTGATTCCTGTAACACAGGTGTCCCACCTAGCACAGGAGTCAGGGCCTCACTGCATTTGTACATGTTTTATATGCTAATAAATTATCTTATCTTAAAAAAAAAAAAGTATATATATAAATTACACCTACAGACAGAACAAATGATCGTGCTCATCACACAAACATTTTTCCTGGGTGGGAATCGAACCCACGACCTCCGGCATAGCAGTCAGGGCCACTAACCACTACACCGACGCTAAAGCGACGATATGTTCGACGATGGAGCACGCATATAGCATAATACCATAATCAGCCTTTTAATGTTCTCACTGTTGGGACTCAGGCCTCCTCTCTAGGAGAGGGAATGGGCCGTAATCCACCACGCGGGTCCAGTGCGGGTTCGTGAATGACACATGTCTTCGAATTTTTGGTTCTAGGACATGCCGGTTTCTTCACGATGTTTTCCTTCACCGTTTTGAGACGAGCAGTCTTGCCTATTCACTTTTGACACGATTGCACCAAGAGCTAGGTACGTTACATTTTGCCCCAAGCCAAAAAGTATGGGCACGCCACAATCATGGCGGTAAGTCCCCTCTTTGAGGCGTGGCTGGAAAGACCTCGCGGCGTCCTTACCTTCCGCATGACGCAGGTACTCACTGGACATGGTTCGTTCGGGAGTTTCCTGCACGGGATTCATGCGGAGGTGACGCCCGGGTGTCGCCACTGTGCGGAACGCCCGGAGGACACGGTGGAGCACACAATTGAGGTGTGCCCTGCTTGGGCGGAGCATCGCCGTGCCCTCGTGGGGGCGATCGGCGGCGGAGACCTCTCGCGCCGGGCCTTGGTTGAGGCCATGGTCCGGAGCGAGGAGGAGTGGCAGGCGGTCGCCGACTTCTGCGAAGCAGTAATGCTCGCAAAGGAGGAGGCCGAACGCATCAGGCAACGGCGTTATCGCCGCCGCCGTCGCCGGGATTCTGATCCCGATTTCCGGCCAACGTAGACGCGGGCTTGCGGACAGTGAGCAATGGGTAGCTCACTGTCCGGCCGTCCGGTAACTGTCCGGACCAAGCCCAAGTCGTCGACGGCGCGCACTGTTCCCGCGCGCCTCAAGGAGTTGTCAGCAACAGCAGGGACCCAGCCGGGTCGAAGCCTACTGGGGCCAGGGTTATCCGAAAGGGCGCTCGAGCCCCGGTATGAAGGCTAGAAGGAACGGGGTGGGTCTTTTAGTCAGTAAGAGTCTGACACTATCTCCCGCTCCGCCCAAGGGCGGGGGATGTCAATGCATGATTTTTTCCCACCATAAAAAAAAAAAAAAAAAAAAGCCAAAAAGTAGGTGAAATCGGAAGGTGCCAACTCGCGCAGACTCGCGCGAATCGCATAAGCGAGTTGATGAAAAAGCCAACTAAAACGTCAAAATTTTCTCAAGAAGCATGATTATTTTAGCGGTTAATAACCTTTTTATTTATGACGACATTCTAACATTTTATTGGTATAACTCGTATTTCGTTTAACCAGAGATTTACCGGCTGATGTGGTATCGATTATTTGATGTAACTGAACTTTTTGTCGACCGACTTTTTTTTAGATTGGAAAATCATCATAGTGTCAGACTTTTACTGATTAAAAACCCACTCCTGTTCCTTCTTTGCCATTGTTCCAGGGCCCCGGGAGAATCTCTTTCGCATCACCCTTGGCTCCAGTAGGCTTCGACCCTGTTGGGCTCCTACGGTTGCTGACTACTACTTGAGCCGTCGTCGACGACTTGAGCTCGGTCCGGATGGTTACCGAACAGTCGAACGGCGAGCTACACATTGCTCGCTGTCCGCAAGTTGTCGATCGATGTTAGGTCTCAAATCTAGCCTAATAACATTCTGTGAGATTTTTCAAAAGAGTTGATAATGTTAACTTACCAGTCCGCACATTACCTCTACATCCCTCTACGTATCTTTACGATGCATGCCTACACACACACATTAAGTATAACCTAATGTCCCTACAATGTAGTTAATTACAGCTATCTGTTATAATTACTCAATAAACGTCTGAAACAGAACTTGGCAAGGAGATCGAGAGTGGATTAGGGACGCGATCAATCCATCAATACTTGTGCAAGTTACGGCAGCTGGCAAGTATCACTCTGATCACGAGTGCTTGTGCCCATCAAGTTTGATCGATTGGCAACGTGTTCTCTATTGTCTTAAGGAGTTTCTTTGTATTATTATCTATTATAAATTAACTTCCTGCATTTTACGATGTATGACGATGTTATAAACAGTCGCACTAGTTATAATTGCAATCTACTATGTACTGTAATCAAAGTATTGTTATTTATCAATTCCTACATAATTAGGGAAAAGATGGATAGTTACTACAAGCTCTTAATCATTATCATCAGCCCTTTTAATGTTCCCACTGCTGGGACTCAGGCCTCCTCTCTAGGAGAGGGAATACAAAAGTACAAGCTCTTAATACAAAAGGCAACCTACTGGGTACAAAAGCTTTGAGGAAAAGGAAAACCATCGATTCGAGAGAAGCAGAAGAAGAATAATTCTAATAATTCTTCGAAGAATTATTTAATTCATAATCAATTTAGGAAATAAAAAGTATGTGGTATCATAGTCCAAGACATGGCTTACCCATGTGCCCAGTTTCATTAAAAAAACGTTTGTCTCTGTGAGCATGAAGGAGTAACAAACAAACACACACGCATACATACGAACATTCGCTCTTATAATAAGAATGTGTGATTCTTTCACTGATTCACTAGGTACAGCCTAAGCCTCAGGGTTTAAAAGCATGAAGGTAAAAACTAAAAAAAGGATTTTTAAAAACACTTCTTCTTTCCCAATATATATCTATACACTTGTCTATTATAATTACATATATGGACATAAATTGTTTTTTTAGATAGTAAATCTATACTATATGTACAAAACATAACTGTATCATGAAAAATCGCAAAGTTATAAGCTTGTTATGTCAGCAAAAACTAATAATATAATAAACAGGTAACGTTTAGGTTTTTGTTTGTATGAATTAATCTCTGAAAGTACTGGTCCGATTGCTAAAAATTTTTCATACATAGGCTCTCTCACTCGCATATACTTAGTGTAATTTATTTCATCACTACTGCTCTCAAAACGGTGAGGGAAAACATCGTGAGGAAACCGGCCTGTCCTAGAATCAAAAATTCAAAGACATGTGACATCCACCAACCCGCAATGGCGCGTGGTGGATTACAGAACATTCTCTTTCCTAAAAAGGAGGCCTGAGTCCCAGCAGTGGAAACATTATAAAGCTGATTATACTATGCTGAATAATTAATGATGCTGTACGTGTAACTGTAAGTGTAATTTGTTTTATGGTGTAGGTACAAAGAATAGTACCTATATTAATAATTATCTATATGTACAATTAAGAGATCTAACTATGTAAGTATTTAAAGTAAGGTGTAAGAACATTTGAAACTCAAAAACTTTTTATTTAAACTCACTAATTGCATTGCTTTATTTAAGTGGAAAACGCCTAAACATCTTTAAAACTACACATAAATCAAATTATAAAGCTAAATGCTTTTAAAACTTTTAATTAATTCAATTAAAACTAAGAGTTTACATTTGTATCTGTCACTCACATTGAACGGTTTTGAAATAAAATATCACTTGTATTTATTTTGAGAGCAGTGGTGGCCGAGTGGTAATGGCCCCGACTTACTTGTAGGTCGCGGGTTCGAACCCAGCCAGGCGCATTACTTTGTGTAATTTATTTCACCACCACTGCTCTCAAAACGGTGAAGGAAAACATTGTGAGGAAACCGGCTAGACCCAAAAATTCGAAGACATGTGACATTCACCAACACGCACTGGGCCGCGTGGTGGATTACGGCCCATTCCCTCTCCTAGAGAGGAGGCCTGAGTCCCAGGAGTGGGAATTAAAAAGGCTGATGATGATGATGATTTATTTTGAAGCTACGATAAACATTTTTAGACTCTACATAATAGATAATTACAGTATTATTCGCACTAAGAGAGGATTTTCCAAAATTTATCCCCTGAGGAGTTGAAGCGGGCCTTCATAAGTCATAAGTTCAATGTTCTTCAAAGTTTGTATGGACAAACCATCGGATAAACCTACTTTAACTCGAGCGGAGTCACAGGCAGACACTAGTGAAGGTACACTTATCTTCGCAATCCCAAAACAATGTTCGTAATTCACGTGCTTGTGTATTCGAAGTATTTCTCATTATTAAACTATTGAACTCATTAGCGGTTGAAACACTTAGTTAACTAATATAATATAATCGATATTTTATAGGTAGATAGTATCTGTCGAATAGATACCTACTCGAGCGGACGTTAATTATTGTAATTAATAACAATATTAATTAGCATACAATAATTAACGATTAGATATCGCATTACTGAATGAGATAATTAGAAAACGGATTGTATTAAACTGAATTGGAATTGGAGGCCATTGTTACAGCGAAGAACCGAAATCCAGGTGTTGTTGAATGGCGTCGGTTCTTCTTCTGTTCCTGTCGAATTCTCTTAAACTTTGTCCTACCATGAGACCATAAGAGAGACGGAGCTATACAGGTCATATAGCACTGTCCCTTTCTCACACAGGATTTATCATAATTTTAGGATAGAGGAGCCCTGTATAGTGTCGCCAGCTGCGTATAACGGGCCTATCACGAAATTGCATTCTTTCGTACATTCGAGCGACCGAAGTATTGCATAATGTAGCACTTTTGCACTTGTTATGACTGTTATTTACAGATTTATTAATAAAATATTTTTTAAAGTCAGTAAACAGAGCGGCAACTCTTTCCGACAACTCCGTAGAAGGAAAGCACAGGCCTTAAGTGAGCCATTTTAATTTTATCTCTGTGATACGGGCATAGAACATAAAGCGACATCGACTCATTGTTCGCCGTCTGCAAACCAACGCCTACGGTAGCTGAGAATCGCCCACCGAGTCCCAGCGCCCGGGGCCAGAGACCTAAATTGAACTTGTGTAAACAAATAAAGTTATTTGATTTGATTAAGGTACCGGTGTACAACAATTTATTCCATGTAAAAAGGTTTGTCCAAACACTTGCACAAAATTAAGCACAAACAAAACAATATCCAATACAAGGAAAACAAGATAAGTACGTAACAGTACAGGGTGTTCGTATTTCCCGAATACAAGGGTTGGGGATATTAAACAGGCCAGGAAATACCCCCTAACACCTCTCAAAGCCCCCTAAGGCTTTTCACAAAGTTGTAAATGCTACCCCATCGACCACCGTGAGGTGGGTATGCAAGAAAATCTTACTGAAAATGTATGAGATTGTCCGTTATGACGCACCTGGTATTTTTCCTTTCCTGTTATTTTTTAGGGTTCCGTATCTCAGTTGGTAGAAACGGAACGCTTATAATTGTAGGATTACTTTGTTGTCCGTCTGATGTTCTATCAAGACTCTTTCTTCTCAGCAACATGTGGATGCATCAAGCTGAAATTAATATCAAATACCAAAATCTGCTACTCGTTGGAGCAATGAAAATCGAAATTTCTAAATCAACGTAATCCCTTATCGTCATTGTCTATCTCACATTATTTTTTGACGTTTTCAAGGGAATCAAAACCTATTGAGGACTTCCCGTCGACCTAGAATCATTAACATTGGCAAGAAGCAATGCTATATGTAGCATAAGTGATAAAAAAAAATAACAATAACAGTGTAAATGTCGTGGTTTAGATTTTAGATACATCAATTGAAACTGGATCGTTTAAACGTTAACGTTTGATGATTTATGTCTATTCTCGTCCTCCTACTTGGCGGTATCATGAAGTGATCAATTTTATTTGGCCACGACAAATAAAAGCTTGAGACTCGATTTAGACATCAAACTATTTACATAAGTTTGTACAGAACCCTGGGAGCGCGAGTCTGACGCGCACATAACCGGTTTTTATCACCATTAGTGTTTCTTTCTTTCTACATTCTCGATGTGTATTCTAAGTCCAAAGCACAAAATAGATAGGTCCAAAGTGGTCTGTGGGATATACTTATGCCAAGTGATTAAACCTATTCGTCCTTTTTGCTTCTGTCATTAGAAAAATGTCATAAGGGCCCGTGTTTTTTGATTGAAAATGAAATGAGGACTTAGTAGTGCTTAGAATGATATAAATTTATATTTTTTTTTTCTCATAATTGAACACAGAAATTTAATTTGTCAATATTGTTTACTTAATGTTTATTTCTTGTATTTAAAATGTGCGATGACTCCATGAAGTGATGAGTCGACCTGATGAAAGAGTCAGTATACTACGTAAGTAGGTACCTACAATTACTGGCACGGATCTTGAGCGCTGGCTTCAAGTTGCGCAGAAGTCACATATTTGGTCTCTTTAGAGGTGCGAAGTGAGACGCGGGGGCGGGGAGTGTCAGTGATTCGTTCTTTCGTCACTCCTGATTCGTTCCCTACGTTGCTGCATGTATCTAACAACGAAGACGATTGGCTCGCCAATGTATGGAATGCGCAAAGCGATCCCCACTCTGACGTCGAGCGCTCAAGATCCGTTCCGGTAATTGTACTCTACTTTGATTATTCGAAAGGGTTACCGTGGCCCTAAAGGCGAACGCAAAGGGCAACTAGAAGAACACATGTAGGTTTCAGTCAGTAAAAGTCTGACACTCCCTCGGTCATCACCCTGAGCAAAAATGACATGTTAACAAATAACAAAAAAATAATTAAAATTCTCCGGGCGATATACACAATGGTGACACCAAGGCGTTTCTTCCCACCTCGTATCGCCTTACATTATATATTTTGTTCATTGTGCTAATGAATTTATTTATGCCAATGTTTTTTTGTTTGTAAAAATGGTTTCGCAATATGGGTTGGTTGTGGACTGTATTGCTTCTAAAACATGCCGGTTTCCTCACGATGTTTTCCTTCACCGTTTCGAGAGCTGTGGTGATGAAAAAAATAACACCACAAATTAATGCTATGAGTTAGTGATAACGTGAAGAGACAGAATGGAAGAAAAAAACGTGTTGCACCGACCCCAAATGAAACGGGACAAGGGCAGGAAGATGATGATGATGATAATGATAATGCATGGGTAATGCGTGGGTTAAAAGCCAGCCAGGAGGCTGGGTTTTAACCTACACTTATAATTCGGGGCCGTTACCAGTCTGCCACCACTGCTCTCAAAGTAATCTACATACACTTCTACACTATATCCATACTAATATTATAAATGGGAAAGTCTATGTGTGTGTCTGTTTGTCCGTCTTTCACGGTAAAACGGAACAAAGAATTGACGTGATTTTTATAGTGGATATATGTGAAGAGATGGAGAGTGACATAGGCTACTTTTTGTCTCTTTCTAACGCCCCACTTACGCGAGCGAAGCCGTGGGCAAAAACTAGTTATACAATAATAATAATACAATAAAAAGGTAAAGTTTGTTTGTAGGAGGTAATCTCTGGAAGTACTGGTCCTATTGCTAAAATTATTTCACCAATAGAAAGCTGCTTTATTCCTGAGTGACATAAGGTCTAAACAGACGGACCGCAATTCAACTGCAATCCAACTGGAAATTGCAGTTTAAGTGCAGTTTGAATGCAGTTGACACTACGCCAAACACGACTGCAATAGAACTGCAAACCAAACGTGCGGTCCGATTGCAGTCGTGTGAACTGCACACCGACTGCATCCGAACTGCACCATGCGCGGGAGGGCGGAGCGTACGGGCGGGTGGGTATGATGCAGTTCGGATGCAGTCGGGGTGCAGTTCACACGACTGCAATCGGACCGCACGTTTGGTTTGCAGTTCTATTGCAGTCGTGTCAACTGCATTCAAACTGCACTTAAACTGCAATTTGCAGTTGGATTGCAGTTGAAATGCAGTCCGTCTGTTTAGACCCTTAGGCTATAATATTTTATTTACGCGCGGGCGAAACTGAGGGCAAAAGCTATTAAGTGATAATAAGCCAGTTAAATCTGATGTTAGATGATTAACAGTAGTGTATTGACTGTGACACATATTATATTGTTTAAAAGACATTGCTACTAAAATAACTACATATTTTTCAATGAGTATGTTTGGCCAAAATTACCTCCATTTATCTTCCAGCTAATGAGATATTTAGAACCATTATGAGCGTAAATAGCCTTACATAACATAAAACCCCTATAAACACACAAATTCAGAACCCTCCATACATATTAAGCAGGGTACATAAAAGAAAGCTAAATTGTGACATTGCATGGTGTCGATAAGACCTGCCTTTCATCTCGCTCGCTTCGTTCAACGCTATCTGCCGCGTCCAACGATCAACCGTATTGAGTGTCGAGCCATCGACAAATCTGTCAGTGAGGGATGTTTTTATCGATACATTCCGAAGCAATATAGAGGCTATACAACATTATTTTTAGGGTTCCGTATATCAAAAGGAAAAAACGGAACCCTTATAGGTCCGTCTGTCTGTCAAGACTCTTGATCTCGAGAACGCGTAGAGGTATCGAGTTGAAATTAAAACCACATATTCAAGTCTGTGGTCCCGGGAAAATATCAAACTTCTAGGTTAACGAATAAAAACGATACGGCCGTTTATGTCGCAAAAAACGACATAATACTTCGACACTCTACGTACTTTCGATACTCTCAAAGATCGAAATTCATAGGGTACTTCCCGGAGACCCAGAATCCTTTTTTGCACAAAGCAAGGTCTTATGGCATGGGTATAGGAATAAATCTGAAAACAGTAAATTTGTTGTTACCTACGTCAAAAAAAAATATTGCAATTCGGAAAAATCTTTGAGGCTCCATTCAGGAATTGTAGTTTGCACGGAACTCTCAGTGCGCAAGTCCGACTTACACTTGCCCAGTTTTTTTTTTACTTTATGCAAAACCTGAATAAAGTTTGTTCAGAATCAGTAACTGAAAGGATTCCAATAGCTTTTACATCATGTTATATTTTTTCCCAAAAATATTTAAAAAGGTCACAAGTTGGACACCACTGACTATAAGTACAACACACTTCAAGGCAAGTCATAGTGGGCATTTGCCGCCAGGAAACAGCTGGATGCAAGAGCAAAACTACCCCTCAGTCGCCTGGATGGCCCGGTGACTATGTATTTTTGCTGACAAAAAGCTTATAATTTAGTGATTTTTCATGATACAGTTATGAATTTTTGTACATAGATTCTTTACATAAATATACTAGATAAGTGTTTTTTTTTCTATGGGAAAATCATCCAATAACAACCCCCGCCCTCCTGGGCGGGGCGGGAGATAGAGTTAGGCTCTTACTGACTAAAAAACTCATCCCGTTACTTCAAGCCTTCATACCGGGGACCCTGGCCCCAGTAGACTTTCACCCCGGCGTTGCATCTCTACGCGCACGTCGTGCATGTGTGCAAGGACTAATTGCCTCCAGGTCCCACGGTGGTAGGCCAGCCAGAAGGCTCGCCGCTTCGCGCGAAATCGTGTGGTATCCCCGCACCATCTGAATTGCCCTGACCCTCTGGCAGGCGTTCAGAATGGCCACCGGTCGCTATTGCAGCGACGGCACCCACACCGGCGCCCGGTAAAGGGCCATGGACCGAACGATCCCCCGCGTAGAGCCTCCGGCAGGAATACTAGATACGTGTTTCGAGTTTCGCATATACTAAAACTAATGTTGTAAATGATTTTAGAGCACATATCGTTTAATATGGCTTTGTAGCTGGTAGGGTGGACTCCAGGTACAATGCGTTCTAAATGAGAATAGGATCGCCCGCCATGTTGTGACGTCACGATTTACAGTCAAATCGAGGAAAGAAATTTTTAAACAAAAATTTAATTTATTTATGAACTGTGAACGAAAAAAGTTTAATCAGAATCCAGCTCTACAATTTTGCTCATGTCTAAGTTCTTCAATTTTGCTAAAATTTATTCGCTTTGACAGTACGACGAGACGTCAAAACATAGGAATCGGTCCTATTCTCATTTGGAACGCGTAGTATATGCTTCTGCATTCTGGTGTGTATGTAGAGAAACTCCGGACACAATATTTTTTAACTTAGCTACATTTAGAGGACACTTTTGTTAGATGGTCTACAAAACTGATGACTTCACAATTCAAATCAATATTTACACTTCTCTAAAACCTGCTCTTATCCCACCGCTTTTAGGACTGTTTTTCGCACTAGTGCGGAAAAGTGCCCGTGCTCACCAACGCTACAATTTTATTGCAATTATCATTAATATCAGGCTTACTGGCGCGCTTCAGTCCCCACGAGTTGCGCGTCAACCTCCACGAGTCTTCCTAACTGTTGAAAAACGTCGTTTAGTACACGTGGAAGTCACCGCAGCTCTCAGCTCCACAACAATGCCGCCTCAGTCATAATGACAAACTTTTTCCACTTGTATCAAAATGTACTATTCCTATTAATTACAAATCCTGTACTATTTCACAACCCTTCAAAACATTGGTGTCCAACTTTTTTTTGACTTGCTGAAACAACAAAAACAACACTTACGAAAATACATAATGCTCCCCGCATTAAGTATTTTTGTAATTAGCAGTGACCAAAAGTCCAGTAGAAAACTTAACTATGTTATAACAATAAAAATAAAACTTGTATAAATCATTATAAATCAAAAACTTCGAGCATTGTCATAGAAAACACAGCAATTCTGATTGAAACTTAAAATCAGTATGCATTAATGTAACTTTTCAGATTTCATTAAGAAAGTTTGGAAGTTCAGAGAATAGAAAAACTTTTATTCGGGACAAACAAAGTACACAGACGGTTACAAACACAAAGTAAAAAAAAAGAACAAAAGTACAGAATGCGTCGAGCGTGCCCTCACCGAAAGGGTGGCCAACTCAGCATTTGCTGGGCGTCAGACACCCACCCAGCACTGATTTTCAGTTGACAGTCAGGCACCCCGCAGTGACTTATGACAAGGGTAAACAAAATTTAAAATGTAACTAAACTCATCTATACATCTATACATATAAATAAAATTGGAGTGTCTGTTTGTAATATTGAAATAACTGTTTTTTACTACATGCGTATGAATATACATATATACGGTACATACACCAAAATAATTTTTTTTACAATTTTTGTCTGTCTGTCTGTTTGTCCAGGCTAATCTCTGAAATGGCTGGACCGATTTTGACAGGACTTTTTTGGCAGGTAGCTGATGTAATAAGGAGTAACATAGTCTACTTTTATTTTAGAAAAAATAAATTCAAAATCCTGTAGTCCACGCGAACGAAGTGGCAGGCACAGCTAGTTAAAAAATAAAAAGCCCGTTTTGACATAAAAAAAAAACCCTCAAATGTAACTTGGACCGAAACTAAAAGAAACAATAAAATAATAATAAGGGGTCCGGTGTAGTAGTAGCTATTATAGTAGATAGTAGCTACACCACACCGGACAAGCCGCTAGCTAGTCAAAATACAAATCGCACCTCCGCTCAAATAGTGTCACAACTCAAAAATAAAATGATTGAGAAAAAGGCTTTTAAATTCAAATAATTCAGGGATATAACGCTATATATAAATACAAAAAATGCGTCACTAGTGGGAAAATAATTGTATTACAAATATGACAATACCTGACCTTAAAGTATGATGAATTCTGAAATTAATAGCTTAATAATAACCATCAGCAAACGATTTTTTTTTGAGTTGTGACACTATTTGAGCGGAGGTGCGAAATGTCAAAACCAGCCTTTTATTTTTTGTCAACTTTTAATATGTATTGATATTTGTGTGACTACTGCTGTATAACCTTTAGATCACATTTTTGCCCTTGCAGACCGCCAGGGTTTGTCGACTACAGGTTGGGGGAACCGCTTATAAATGTCTTATTCGGCCCGTCTGCATGCTATTAAAGTGTGTGTTTTTATAAGATCTTTCTAGACATCGTGAGGATTTCTATTTTAATATATTTTTAGTTTGTATATTTTTTTATACTTATCATTTTTATCTGAGACAATAAAAAAATAATGTTGTGGTTTTCTATAAAAAGTTTTGTATGTACCTACCTAATTCTATTAGTGTACCAAAAAACTATATCTATACTTTATATTTAAAATAATATTTTAAAGAGAATAGGTTTGTATATTTGTTTATAATAAATATCTAAAAATAAGCCCAGGAACTATTGGACCAATATTTCAAAATTCTTCCTCTAGTAGAATGCTACGTTATTGCTGAGTAAAATAGGCTAATTTTCTATATTGCCTCGGGCGAAGCCACTGCCAAAAGTTAGTAATAAATAAATCACGCAACCGTAGACCGTAGCATATTGCGTGCTACGCCGTAGCTTACGTAGTATCGCGTTATGCGTAGCACGACTTCAAGCTATGCATGGAAATTAGAAATTCAACGATGACGTTGCTCTCCTTCGATTTAATTTTTTGTATTTTCAATTATTTTATTATCTATATTTTCCCACTGACCACTCACGTGTCTTATCTCACAGGGTGTGTTGTGTACATTTTCCGGAATTAAAAGTAACATACCTAACAGGTGAGTACGTAATTACGAAGGTAGATAAAAGTACAGATTTCTATCACTGGAAGGTTTATCGTAAGTAATCGAATCACTGCCTGCTTTTAGAGATTATACACACGCATAAGCATAATCAGCTTTAATGTTCTCACAGCTTGGACTCAAGCTTTCTCACAAGGAGTGATCATCACGCAGGCCCAGTGCGCAAAAAAAAAACTTACAACTTGTATGTTGACCACACTTGATCCACGCCACGCGACGTCGTTCTAAGTACAAATCAGGCGTAACACATGTGCGTTGGTCTATTATAGGTAGTTCTAGCTTGAGTGAGTTCACTACCTACTACTTGGTACCTACTCGTATCTATTAACGAACACATAGTTCAGTGCAGCAGCAGCCAAATTTTACGAGGGGCTATTTAGCGCTTATAGTGAAAATGTTAATTAAGTTTGGAGCTACTGCGCTCGCTTAGAGTACCTACATTATTATCAACTTGTGTTAGTTTAGTCAATTAGTCAGTTTCATGCATTTTCACGGCTCTTACTTTGGTTGTTGCTTTTCTAAGTGACTATACCCTATTTGCGTTAAGATTAAACATTTAAAGAAACCCTTTTTCTGGTTAAAGATATTTATTGCTCATAAAGAAATTTACATTTCACTTAAATGAGATTAAAATTTAAAACTATGGTAAGTAAATCATTCATACTTCGACAATCGAACTTGCTATACAAATATGTTAGGTACTATTAATTAATGTACAGAAAAAGCAATTTAATATTGTGATACAAAAAATTTATTAATTTTTTTTTTTACTGTTTGTTCAACCGATTTTAACTTCTATTTCGTACTATTTTTCTGCTTTTAATGCCATCCTTATAGATGGAATTAAAAGCAAAAAAAGTGGTTACAATCCCAACTATTTACTGCAGCCGCCATTTGTCATGCCACCAGCGTAGGTTTTCATAAATGTCTAATGTTACTTTGAACCGAGTAGGTATACCTATATATGGTGACTAGCAATTAGTGTACGATACTTAAACACGTGATTGTGCTCATGATAACCAGCAACTTTTACTATGGGAACAAACCTGAAATCGCGAAAAAAAAATCAGCTGTTCAGTACATTTATGTTTGCCTAATGTACTGAACATTTGATATTTTACCAGTCACCCTATACAATAGTGGTCCCGACAGACGTTGTCCTACCCGATTGCAACGCCACCTAGCGAGTCCAATGGTATTTTCAAAACGATCTAGGGACTCACTGAAACATATACACAAAGTTTCATCCAAATCAGTCCAGCCGTTTAGGAGGAGTTAAGTGACAAACACACGTACACAAGAATGTACGAGTATATTACGATAAAATACATCAAAATTATTTTTTTTGTGCGGTATTTTTTTTATTAACTTAAGAGTTGTCGGTCGTGGTTTTAAACCAAGGCAGGCGCTCAACTTTGTATTAGTTATTTGATCACCATTGCTCTCAAAATAAAGTAGAGGAAAACTTCGTGAGGAAACCTAGTGAAAAAAAATCTAATACATATGACATCCACCAGGGGTGCAGGTTCGAAAGAGTTACCGCGGCCCTGGATGAAATTGGTTTAAGTCCGCAAAAGTCTGACACTGACTGACACGTCCTCTCGCTCCACTAAGAACGGGAGAAGTTTATTTGATGGTTACCCACCCAAAAAAGCCATGGGTATCCCGTGTAGGTACCAAGTTTCATCGGGCAGCTATTAAAGTGCGGTTGATTTACATCCAAATATCTTCAGATAGAGACTTTCCATTTATATTACTTTTTATTAGGATATAAGAAAAGAAAGTAGGTAGAATATTTTCGACAGAATAGGCCTAAAAAAACATACGTCTACATCAATCACACAGAACAAATAACTGGGCATGAATAATAAATCACTTGACAAAACTGGTTAGGACTTTAGGAGCTGTGTCGGTTTCCGTGTTCGCAAAGCCCCGGGGGAGTCGCAAAGCTTGTCAAAGACAGACGGGACTTCGCTTGAGCTTGCACCTTCGGGCGATTTAGTACAAAAGCCACTTTGTGGACCTTTAGAGCGACCATCTTTGATTATATTTTAGGTAGGTAGGTACCTTGTGTGTAGGTAATTCATTCAAGAAAAAAATAGAGTAAGGTCGTCACACTGCTACGCACCCCGCAGCGTAGTGCGTGAATGCGTGTCTTAACGTTGCTTGTAAGTATCTCCGTTTGTATAGAAAACACGCAGAGTTCAACACACTGAAACTGCATCCACACACGTTCATGCAGATCACGCACCTACATGCGGAGAAACACGCACTCACGCGCGTGGGTGCGGGGTGACATGCATGGGGTTTCACACTGAGTCTCGTAGTAGATACCATGTGTGATTTTGTATGAAATGAGTACGTGCCTGCGTGAATTTACAAGACGCACCTACGCGCGATGATGCAGTACCTCTACCATGAGTTTAAAGCAATAGTATTTGTCGATACTCGATACCGACTATGCAAATAATTTGCATGGCAGATTTTGGTTCCGTAAGTGTCCGCTAGAGGCGCTGTAAAATTTGCCATACAAAATATTTGCATAGATAGTCGGTATCGAGTATCGACAAATACGATTGCTTTAAACTCATGGTAGAGGTACAGATCTGCACTCCCGCAAGTACCTACGTGCGTAGGAGCGTTTTCACGTGGTGCGTAGGTATTATAGTTATAAGTCTTGTATTATTTTTTTAATTGTCTATGATTTTCTCGAAGAAAGTGGTTCATTGAATTTTTGGTAGATACTGAATACCTATGTGGAATCAATGAAACAGGCGCGATTTCGCTTAAATAGAGCTAAGAATTTTATAGTAATTTTGGCTACCTTAGCGAAGTTTGCCGAGAAGGCTGACTCGATACATTTGCTGCCAAATACTACAAAAACATTAGAATGTGTGGCACTCGTATTCATACTAAGACATGGCTTAACTTTTCAGATACCGTCTATTTGAGACACAATAGTAAGACAATAGATAAGCCGCAGGCGCGCGATCGACGAAGACTGTCTGAGCACAGAGTACTTTGTAACATACTACGCCCTTGGTATCCAAGCCAAAAACAATAACAAAAAAATAAAGTGGTTTACTTCAGTTACACCCTCGTAAAACTGAGCAAAAATTTCATTATGAACAACTAACTCTCCCTCCTGTTTTTCAACTATGAAAAAGTCAAGAAACTAGAAATTCACTTTTTCATTGCGTCTATACAATACTAGATGGCGCTGCTAATGACAAATAAAGTAATAACTCATACCCTCAAAAGATGGCAGTAACTTAATGCCACGAGTGATGAGATGTCGTGTAAAAACATAAAATTTTATTTAGTAGGTTTTGATGATATGTTTTATAAAATACAATATTGTATTTTCAAATAATTTCACACCATTTTCAATAAAAATAAAATTATAAACTCTATAAACCACAAACAAAATTAATTTAGTTTTTATAATTTGTGCAAAAAGTGACTGGCAACTTTCAAAGTTTGCTTTGTTTATGGTCTCATCACATGACCCTTTTATTTTGTTCCCGTGATCAAATTGTGGAAATTCAAAAATAATTACGCGCAATGGCCAAAGTGGAAATTGACGTTGATGACATGCATGAAAATTCACTTGATAACAGGTAATATGTTGTTGAATTTGGTGATACTTGTATAGTGCATTATATAATGAGGATTTAAGGCACCGAAGGTCACTGCTTATAGTTTTGCAACTTGGCAGTCGACGGAGTATTCTCTCGAATTAGATTTTATTTTCGAGTGTTGTATTCTAATTTATTGCATTTGTTTACAGTGCAGATAGTGAATATTTGGGTATGGTAGATGACGGATCGTTTGGTACGTATTATCAACGTATATTTTATATTTTACTTTAATTTGTGCTACTTATTATCAATGATAGCAACCTATTGTTTACCATAGCACTGAATTAGCCCTAATTCGCTGTAAGAAGTTTCAATTTAATTATCTGTGAGCATTAAGTAGTGTCATGAGTGTTATTCAATTAAGGTTAAATTAAATTATGATCACTTTTCAGGAAGTAGCGAGGGAAGATCCATTGTGCCACAGCCTTATTTGGATACTAACGAGAATTCTACATCATACAGCTTCAAAGATATCTGTGAGTTGTGTTTTTTTTTAAATTTATACAAATATCTGTATGTTTACAAACACTCAAATGTTATCAATAGTATTGAACAGGTAGGGGCCATAGGTATGTAATCTACTTTAGTGTTTCCAACATAATAACAGACCATACAGATATCACTAATAAGCAACCACTCATATTGAGTTGTAAGGTAATATAATTTGGGTGCTTACGCACTGTTAATTTCATACAAAACACATCAAGTCAAATAATTATATTGAATTTACCTTCTATAACCTTTCAATCGTGGAAATTACAGACACAATAGAAAGACAATAGGTGTGCGAACACCGGCGTTCGCTTGGGGTTTAATGAATTAATAATAATCCACCCAACCTAGTTCGGATCATGGAGCCAAAACCTGTTAGATCTGCCAAGTATAGTGTGATCTTTCTTGCTTTATTCTCATCGTCCGATAGGACAATAATGTGACACAACCAGGGACAAATCAGGCACAGTACCAATGGCTGGTACTGTCCGAGGCACAGTGATATCACACCACCAACTTTCGAAACTCAGAACTACCACAGTGTAATTTTTATTGAAAACTCATAACGCTTTGGCCAACTTGGTAATCAAACCCAGGACCCCACACCACACTCAGCAGTAGAGCGTGTGCCAACGAGATAGTTAATAACCTTGTAGTCTTTTAGTAGATTAAACTTTCAAATACCGTAAAATAAAGACAATAAAACAACAGTGACAGCGTGAACGCCGGTGTTCGCTTGGGGTTTAATAATGAATTAATATAAAATTTGTAACATCTTTACGGACCCTAGTGTGTATTTAAGACAAGCTGTTTTGTCCCCGTAATCATCTTCCATGTGGATACAGCTGCTAGCTATGTGTCTGAGTATGGTTTCCGCACTTAGTCCTATGCGGATCATTGTATGTGGGCCATAGCGGCCATAACCTTGGGTGGGCTTATTCCAACTAGCCCACCTCTTTCCAGAAGCAGATTAGGCCTTTCAGGTTTTTCAGGGCATCTATAAGGGAATTCGGGGATCCTATGGTTCGTGTGCGTATTTCAGTGACACCTGTGCAGTCTAGGAGCACATGCGCGACTGTCTCCTCCCCCTCCAAGCATGTTCTGCACAGGGATGCAGGCAGGCCAAGGAGGCCCTACCACACCTCGATAAAGACCTCACCAAAAACACGCCTATTGTGTGGAGGTGCTTATTCAGTGTGCAGTGCCCGGTGATGGTCCCCGTCACCAGGCGCAGGCCGCCTCTGTTCATTCTTAAAAGTTTTTTGGTGAGGTCTTTATCGAGGTGTGGTAGGGCCTCCTTGGCCTGCCTGCATCCCGATGTCGAGGACCAACAGCGTTCCGCTTGTATCTGTGTGTTCGCGTAGCCAACCACGCAGCTGACCAAAGGGGACCGGCACAATTGGTTCGGGCCCGAAAACCACCGCTCCAGATCCCCTCCTGGCCAGTTCGTCCGCCGCGTCGTTGCCCAGCGAACCGCTATGTCCCTTAATCCACTGTAGTGTCACAGTGTTTCGCTTTGGCACCGTGATTCTTTCCAGTGCAGAGTGGCATTCTTGTATAATTCTCGAGGTGGTAAAATCTTTGTCTAGGGATTGTAGGACTGAGACACTATCGGAGAGTATCCGAATGTGTGTGTCCTTTACATCTCTAGTTTCTATGGCGTGGGCCGCTAGGATTATGCCAACACATTCCGCCTGATAGACGGTGTTGAATTTTCTTAGCGTTCTGGATATTCTGATATTGAGGTCATTGGAGAAGACTCCAACGCCCGTGCCAGTGTCTGTCTTTGATCCGTCCGTGTAGACTCTCAGTTCAGCTGGGCCTGAGTAGTCGTGTGCTTCCTCTGTTAATTGAATATTGAAATACTTTTGGAAATGATACGCCTTTGGAGCTTTGTCACTAGGTGCTGCCATCATGGGCTGTCTTTTAATAGCGTTTTCCATTATGCGTATGTGTTTGATTCTGGAGTCTTTACTCAGGGTGCCCGAAACGCTGAGCCTGAAGGCCGCAGAGGCTGCCTCCTCTTGCACTATTAGATGCAGTGGAGGCAGTCCCAGCATCGCCTGCAGGGCAGCCGAGGACGTGGTTCTCATGCTGCTTGTGATCGCTACGCAGGCGAGTCGTTGCAGTTTTTCAAGGTCTTTTTGGGCTGTGCTCAGTTCAGTCCTGGGCCACCAAACTAGTGAGCCATATGTGATTATTGGTCTGATAACAGTTGTATATAGCCAGTGGGTCACCTCCTGCGGCCCCAGCTGCGGCCTAACATGCGTTTACATTGCCACATGGATATACTGGCCCTTTTAGTGATGTACTCGGTGTGTTTTGCCCAGTTCAGCTGTTTGTCCAGGTAAACGCCCAGGTACTTGGCTTCAGTTGATAGGCTAAGGGTAGTTCCAAAGAAAAGTGGCAGTTGTAGTGCTGCCAGTTTCCTTTTTTTGGTGAAGAGAACCAATTCAGTCTTGGTGGGGTTTACTGTCAGTTGGTGTTCCTTACACCAGTCCTCTACTATTTTCAAGGCCTGTCGCATAAGGTTGCATAGTGTATTTTCGTGGGTGCCATTTATTATAATGGTTATATCGTCAGCGTAACCTACGGCGAAATAACCTTTTGTGTTAAGTCTTCTAACTAGGTCATCTGCAACTAAGTTCCACAGTAAAGGCGAAAGGACTCCCCCTTGGGGGCAACCCTTCGCCACTATGGCCCTGCTGCTAGCAAAAACTAGTGTAAATACCGGCACGAATCTTGAGCGCTCGGCGAACGAGTGAGGATCAATTTGCGCATCGTAAACATCGTCGATCCAATCACTGTAACTACAAAGATGTACTCCCAGCTCCCGCGTCTCACTTCATAACACTAAAGAGACCCAATACTTCACTTCTCATTCAAGTCTGCGCAATTTCAAGTTCATGTCAGCACTCAAGATCTATGCTGGTATTTGTACAGTATGTCTTTAAAACCATGTGACTATGTAGTCAAGAGAATAGAAGCTTATGTTCATCTTCTTTTATCAATAGTTATGCTCTTTAAGTTCTATCTATCTATTGCCCTAATAGTTGATAAGGTGACGGTTATACAAGTAAACCTAAACTTTACTTGTATTAGGGTGCGAAGGGTCTTACTGTGACCAAGAGTCCCTAAATTTATTAAAGGTATTAAAAAAAAATCTATTTATTGGTGTTCAGTTTTGCCACACAGGGGACTATTGTATTGTATGTTGGGCTGGTGTCTGCAAGTCCATGTTTAAAGCACAAAATCACAGGGGACAATCCGTGGCACCTAGTGAAATTGTTTAGTAGTGTATGTAGTAGTTAATCAGCAGTCCCTGGCACCAAAGGCAGACAATATGGCATCTGTCAGTAGACAACTAAATTACATTGCAATATGAACCACATCAGATATATAACCAACAAGTCTATTCTGCCATTAAAATAAAGAATAAAAATGATAATTCTTACCAAATTCTGTTATAATTATTAAGTATTGTTTATTACAAATACAATTACCGTCACGGATTGGACCGGAGCGCTCGGCGTCAGAGTGGGGATCGCTTTGCGCATTGCATACATTGGCGAGCCAATCGTCGTCGTTGTTAGATACTTACAGGAAGAGCAGGGAACGAATCATGAGTGACGTCTATGATGCGATGGTGCGGCGAGCCAATCACTGACTCTCCCCGCCCCCGCGTCTCACTTCGTACCACTAAACAGAAAACTTGAAGCCAGCGCTCAAGATCCGTGCCGCATCTTTTGTCATAGATGTATGTTTGTGTTCAAACAAATGTATCAGGTTTTGAAAGATTATTCAAAAAGTATTTTTAATATTTTTTTATTTCCATATAATATAATTGCATAAAATAAGTTAGAGTTAAATTGAATATTAGTCTTTTAGGCTATATTGAATTATTATTAAGAAATTTGTTCTTAATAAGAAAGGACAAAAAAAATGTATTTATTTTAACAAAAGCGTACAATGCCAATTTAATGTGAATATGAAATAAAATCAGCTTATTGGTAGCCAGCTTGTGGATTAATCAAATAATTGTAATCATTTGGCAAAGGGAACTGCTATAAAGAACATAAGGAGAACCCATTCAATGTCATTAAAATTATTTTGATACCTATGCTTATCATACAGTCCAAGGTGTCCCTAAGTGATTGAGGATTTAAGGAGTTCCCAAATGAAATAATCTGGTCTTTTTGCAGCTGGTGCAGTGAAATATAAATTAATTACTATGACGGGAGAAGAAGCTGGGATTAACATAGCTCATTCACCATCTCATGGTAAGTTCTAACTTATAAAATAGGTAATCCTAATAATTAAAAACCAAACAATAAACTACATTTTCAGGTCACATAATACGAGGGGCAAAAAGGTGGCCAAGCATGGTGATGAAAACATAGAGAGAGATACAACTCTTGCTACTCTCTCTCTCTCTCTCTCTCGTTCTCTAAGCAAGCATGCAAATATATGCATAACTTTAACTTTATAAGAGATAACTCTGGTTTTTGTCCACAAGCCTAGTAATGCAGAATAATTTATAACAACATAACACTTATTACTTTATTACATTAGTGCTTATAGTATTACCAGTGTTACAAACATCTACAGATCAGCTTAATT
Source organism: Mythimna ferrago (assembly GCA_910589285.2). NCBI lineage: Eukaryota > Metazoa > Arthropoda > Insecta > Lepidoptera > Noctuidae > Mythimna > Mythimna ferrago. Next base: position 18,442,199 of record OU342685.1, read on the forward strand.
TGCAGTCTAAGCCACAATAAAGGTACAGATCAATCTGAATCAATGTACCTATTTATTCTTCATAGGGGCCATTCAAGTATTACGTAGGCACTACGAGGGGTGGGGTGGGGGGGTCTTTGCGTTGCTTATTTTTGATGACATGGGGGACAGGGGGGTCTAGATGATAATTACGTTAGCAGTAGATATATGTTTTTTTTAGTTTTTTAAGAGAACGATGTCGATATTCCAAATTCCCCCGATTTAGAGCTTTGCTTACTTTTGCTTACAAGGGGGAGGGGGGAGTTAAAATTTGCAAAAAATCTGCTTACGTAATACTTGAACGGCCCCATATTCCTGCCCTTGTCGCATCAATGGGGTTTGTAAAACATTTTCTGCTCATTTGCCTCCGTCCTCCTGTTAACTACCATGCTACCATTCACTATTTTCTTCCAGAACACAGACAGAATCCAGAGTCTTTAATAATAATAACAAATCTTTACAGATGCGGAATATTACGTGATAAGCAATCCTGTGGAAGTATTTGGTACTACAACTACACCAAAGAAAAATGCTCGCAGAGATCCCATGGCGGCAAAAGCAGTCACTGCAAAAAAGGTTTGTTATTTGAAAAGTAATGTTATGGCTTCAATAGGAATTTAAGTTTAAAGAAAATTAAAAGTAACTTTGAAAAATTAGCATACTGCAAGCCTGTATAAATAAATAAAAGAAGTAAAATAATAAGTTCCTCGAAAGTACACAACATACTAAATTGTATGTTATTTAACTTTTATACATGTTTATATTTTTTTCATATGGACACATCATCACTAATCGGCAAACCATTAGAGTCCAAAAAGTAATGTCATATAGATTTACTTTATGATACAAATAAAGTAATGAGTCAACTTCCTAATTAAACATGTTCTTTAGTTAATACCACTAAATAACACATACCAGTATCAAAAAATAACTACCCAAAATCGCAACCAGAAATATTTTTTTCAATTCCATTCACTATTAAGTTATTGGTGGAAGGGAAACAGTCAAATCACACAATAAAGGTGCAGACATTGAATTGTGACGTCACCGCCATTAGGTTACATATGAACAAAAGAGACAGCGAGATATTACCACCTTGCCCCTAATCTTTCCTCATACCAACACATACTTGAATCTATTTCTTATAGATTCTATTATTAGAGAGCAGTGTTGGTCGAATAGTAACGGCCCCGAAATACGAATTGTAGATCGCGGGTTCAAACCCAGCCAGGCGCATTACTTTGTGTAATTTATTTCATCACCATTGCTCTCAAAACGGTGATGGAAAACATCGCGAGGAAACCGGCATGTCCTAGAACCAAAACTTCGAAGACACGTGACATTCACCAACCCGCACTGGGCCCGCGTGGTGGGTTACAACCCATTTCCTTTCCTAGAGAGGAGGCCTGATTCCCAGCAGTGGGAACATTAAAAAGGATGATGTATAAAATAATGGTACAAAAATAAGCACAAGTATCCAATTTGTAAATGCCTATACTCAAGTCAGATTTCACCTACATTATTGTACCACCTATAATAAGCAGTTGACAAGCCCCACTTAACATTTCTAGGTCAACAACCTCTCAATCGTTGTAATGTTTTCTTCCAGCGCGATGACAAAAGACGAGCGACCCACAACGAAGTAGAAAGACGTCGCCGAGATAAAATTAACAGTTGGATCTCCAAGTTGGCGAATCTTGTGCCCAATTCTGGACTACCTGACTCGGCCAGCAAAGGGGGAATATTAGCTAAGGCCTGCGATCATATTACTGATCTGACGGAGAAACATAAGAGGTTAGTAGAGAGTATACCTACGTTATTATTAAACATTCACAAAAGGTCAATCAAAGCGAGTTTAAAAAAAAAAAAACATTTTGTAGTAAAATGATTTCTCTATTCATCTAATGAACGGATTGTCGTGCAGTTTTCATCAGTATATTATAGTGATGGATAAGGAAGGTTTAGTATAATACATGCATATCGACTGTATGTCGAATGTTTTTTTAGGGTTCCATACCTCATTAGGAAAAAAACTTAACCTTTATAGGATCGCTTTGTTGTACGTTCGTCTGACTGTCTGTCAAGACCCTTTAACTCGGGAACGCGTTGAGGTATCCAATTGAAATTAAAACTGAGGTCCACGGTCCCTTAAGCTGTAAAATAAATGAATTAACGAAAGAAAAAGATACGGCCGTTTATGTCGCAAAAAACGTATATTTTGACACTCAAGGGAATCAAAATTCATACTTCCCACTGAACTAGAATCCTGAAAATTGTCTTGAAGCAAAGTCTTAAGTAAGTATAGTACAAATCTGAAAACAATTTTTTTTGTTATGGCACAAAACAAATACTTTTTTGGGATTCGAAAAATCTTCGACACTTCATTCGGGAATTGAACTATTCACTTATGTATGTCTGTACGGAACCCTTAGTGCGCGAGTCCAACTCACACTTACCCAGTTTTCACAATCTTACCTACCCCACGCCTGATTGACGAGTGCATGCAAGCCTGCCAGTACTACGTAAAGGGACAGAAGGGGGGGGGTTATTGTAGTTTTTTTTTTTTGTAAAATATGTACATAAACCTTTCTCGTATATTAGTATTTCTATATGTGAAAATCGCAACAAAATCCGTAGCGTCGTTTATGAGTTAGCGCATAAACAGGCACAGGAAAAGCGATTTTGTTTTATACTATGTAGTAAAGATTGCTATTACAATAAATTATTATACAATGTTATTTTACAACACCGTGATTCAGTGTATTATCTTCCGGTCTTATCTATCGCATGTTGTGTGATAGATAACAATGACATCGCAATATTCGCAGTTTCCTGTTTTATAAACGTTGATACTGTTTGATGAATAAGATATCAGATATAAATAATCACCATCTATAATCACTGGAACTATAAATAGACATTATTATCCGCATATCATCTGTTTCCTATATCTTCGAGACTTCACTCGCAAGTACAACAAATCCTGGAATAGAACAAAATACTTTTGATAATTTGGGATATTTTTTTACTTTCATGCGGGCAAAGTCACTTACTAGTACAGGCATATACTAGTTTATCTTAAGGTGCTAATAAAAAAAAAAATAGTCAGAAGTAAAGAAGAAGAAACTGTCCTCTTTCTTTCTTCCTGGGGGACATTTTTTCCTCTTACATATCATAATATCCACATTAGAGGAAAAAATGTCCCCCAGCAACCTACGTAACTCCTCTGCAACGTTGCTTTGTGTCCCGCTAATGTTGAACAATTTGACAGCCTTGCGCGTCATGTTGTGGGAAAATTAAGTATATCATTATTATTTGTTTTGCGTTTTTTCCAATTGTGATAGGGTCAGATTCCAGTATTCGAACCATACACAGTTGAGTTCCACAACACCGTGGTGTATAGACATTAGATAAGTATATAAAAATCATATTTATGTGTAATTGCCTCTCAAAATTAAATAATTATCTCATTTCAGATTAGAAAAACTGGAAGTTGAAAACGAAAAACTCGTGCTAGAAATATTAAGACTCAACCAAGAACTATCGGAGGTGCGCAAAGAGAACAGTTCCATGCGCAACCAGCTTGCCGACAACTGCATAGTGTTATCCCACAGGCCGAAGGGTCAGAAATCTTAGTTCAAGTTTATAGTGAAGTGTAGAACTTGATGACTGACTAAAACCAAGGTGCTGAAAGCTGTTTGTGAAGTGACAACTGAATGATTAAGCTAAGAACACATTGGAATCAATACTGTCGTTATGACGAGCCGAATGACTTATTTTTTTAGGCTGGTAACACTCAACATTTGTTTGGGCCACATGAGATTCAGCAAGCCATTTTGCGCCTTAAAATTTTTCTTTAAAACAGTTTAGTTACGAAACTAAAAGGCCAAACAGGGCACTAAGCAATACGAACCTGTAAAATATTATTCATCTGTTCATATGTGGCCCCAGAAATTGTTCATCGTCTGGACTAGACACTAAGGGCCTTCACCCACGACTTTTTGTAGCGATGCTGTCGCGCGTTTTGTAAGCACGCGACACCATTGCTACTAACGCGCGTTAGTCGCATTTGCAAGCGCTACAGACAAAATGCCAACGGGTTACAGCATCGCGACTGTATCGATGCGAATGCGCTACTGCATCGCTATAAGTCACTGTGGCGACGGCCCTAAGATACTGGTTAAAATGTAAGACAATTTCGATATTTAAAAAGGTCGAATGGATGTTCACATTTAGTTCTTAACATCATCCATAATAATACTATTAATAAATAACACTAGATAAACCAAATAACAAATAATGTTATGGGGCAGCTGAGGCAGTATTGTGTTCATGTGAATAATAATAATTGTTTATTTTGTCCTATTATTTTAATGAGTTTCATGCACATTATGTGTTTACATAATGGTTTGTTGTTATTATTTTCGTTTTATGAATATAATTAGTTGAAGTTTTGAATTCTGATGCTTCTGTCAGTTGATTAGATGAATATTTTACCAAATTATTTCACATGGGACTTAATTTGTGTATTAAAAAGGGGTAGTAAACCTGTGTCATCCGAGATTCTAGTAACATAGACAAAATAATGACAGGTATTTTTTTTACTTATTTTTTTTTTTTGTTTCCTTATAGTTTCTTTCATGGTTTGCTATCTCTTCATTACTTCACTTTTAATCACTCACTGCTAACATTGTGACAATCATTAAATAATGTAGTCAGATCACGTAAATAGTTTTAATTTATATAGAATGTGTCTGTGATGTTGGCACTAAACTTTAGACGCCTAAAGATTTAGCTGTAAGGAATTAAATCCAAAAGAGTATGATTTGAAATTGTATACAGAAATTATGTAAGTTAATGTTATTGTGACATGTGAGGTGTTTGACGGACTGGCTTGCAAAAGTAAAATAAAGGATACTTGTAGACACCGAATAACCTACGGATAATTGCTGAAATGGTAGCCTTAGTAGGAATATACATTATAGTAATGTGTTAGGGCCGACGCTGCGTTTAGCGGGAGCCCGCGACGGGTACGTAACGTCCGCAAAGTCCGTACGCAGTGTCGCTAGTTCAACTTTAACGGTGTGATAGTCGTGTCGATGGAGCACTTAGTATCTAAAGACATTTTCCTCCGTTTGTGCGACTCATATCACATAGAGATACTCGTATCACATAGGTATCCGTCGCGCGGAGGCTGGCACCGGAGCGCGGGCGCGGGGTGCAGACTCCACGCGACGGTTGCCCGCGCGGCGAGCTGCGACGGAGCACTTTTTTATGGGTGCGCGGGCGTCTGCTTAACGCAGCGTCGACCCTTAGTCTGAACAAAAAATCTGACAAAGCAAAAACATGTCCAACGCGCCACGGTCAAGACTACATGACATATTAGCGGAAAAATCGTAGCTTGTCGCCGAGAGCACGCTTTTAGCTTTTTGCACTAGCGGTCAAAAGGTCGATAACTACGCCACTTATGTAGATTGCTCTACATTTTACCAACTATGTTGGGGTCGGCTTCCAGTCTAACCAGATGAAGCTGAATATCAGTATTTTACTTGGAACGACTGCACACTCAGCAATTGGGTAACACGGTACAGTAAAATGGGCTGAATAGAGACAAAACTTTTGGTTTGGTTTTTCACTTTGATACCATAATATCGGTCTCTAACAAAGTATCAATTTTTTAGAATAACAATTCATTAATAAATTGATATAGATAAATGCTGCAAAAAATATTGAAAAATCGAGAAAATACCCTTTAAAGTTTTGTCTCTATTCACCCCATTTTACGGTACTCTTTGTCAAGACTAATGTCAGATTTTCTGATTACTGTGACAATCTTTTCAATGTTTTCATGTATCCCAGAACAGACAAAACAATACAGTCCGTCATGCTAAGTTAATGTTTTTGAGATTTTGACGTCACTACGATTATATCTGGCACTGGTTAAACATAAACGAAAAGTCTATTTAGTGCTGGATCCCATTTGCACTGAATGACAGCTGATAAAAAAAATAAAATAGAATTAATTATTTATTCACTTCCTTCGTGCTAATGGGTCCAAAATCCTGTATGAATGTTCTTAAATAACTATGTATGTTGTTCTAGTTATATACATTTTTATATGATACTAGTTATAGAAACTTACAAGACGTGTAAGTAAATAGTTCTAAATTAGGGTATGCTAGCTTTAAGAGTTGAGTTGTTCTTTATTTAACAATTGGCTTACAATTGACTGCATTTAATTCCTCTTACAATTGAATCACATACAAAACTTATACTGATAATGCTACAGGATAAGTCAGTTGGTATTTTGTATTTTTTTTTTATGTAGCACAATCCTACTTGAATATAATCAGGTGTTGTTGAGATTTTGTGGTTTAATTTGCCTACGCCTTCCAATTATCGCGAAAAGTGATATATATAAGTATATAATATAGTAGTTTCTAGATGAAGCCGGTGTTTCCTAGCTGACTACCCAGGAAAGAAACACCGAAACAAACTGACAGACTACTAATACGTTAAAATTACTAAAAAAAAAAACAATCCACATAGTTCCCACATACAAAGTAACCCTAAAAGCTCATACACATAGTTATCGACGCTGATCTTGAGCGCTCGGCATCCGAGTGGGGATCGCTTTGCGCATTCCATACATTGGCGAGCCAATCGTCGTCGTTGTTAAATACATGCAGCAAGCGCAGGAAACGAATCACGAATGACGTCTATGACACGATGGCGCGGCGAGCCACAGACACTCCCCGCTCCCGCGTCTCACGTCGCACCACTAAAGAGACCGAATATTTGACTTCTGCGCATCTTGAAGCCAGCGCGTCGACATAGAGTGACTTGACACACGACGGCTGCCGCTGATCTTCATTTTTTGGAATTTCGAAGGCCACCATCGATCGCAGTTATATCTGCCTGTGGTAACATGCCGCTTGTATATTTGACCTCAAAGTATGCGAACTTTAGGTATTTGCAGTTCCATCCATGAGTGGCATGCGTCTAACGAAATATGCTCAGATCACAGATGGGACCAGGGGTGCGGTATTGTACTAATGAATTATCGTGGCCCGGGAACCCAAAGGGCAACTGAAGGAACACGTGGGTTTTAGTCGGTAAAAGTTTGGCATTTCCTCTCGCTTCACCCAAAGTGAGAAAAGTTATTTAATGATTTTCCACCAAACGGTGGGGCGCTGTCACTACTGTGGAACCTAGTCAACTCAATGTGCTAGCAGAGTCTGTATTCAGTAGGTTACGCAGATGAAAGCAATACTAATCGATAGGAAAGACGTTTTATTAATTTTCATACTCAATAATTGAAAATCGAGTGAGAAACACTTTGGCAACCCCTTGAAAAAATAACTCCCAAAACGAACAGAAGAACAAAGTGTCCTTGGGTTGTTGAAGGACTCTTGTTAATACAAACTTCCAAAACATTTCAAAACTGAAGTTACACGTATTAAGAAAAAATTAAATACAAAGCAGTTGTTCTTGTACAACGTCGGGGGTTCTCTCGAAAGCTAATCTTTGAGTGCCCTATCGATATCCATTGTGCGTACCTACAGCTAAAAAGTGGAATTCCTTGCCGGAGTCTGTGTTTCCTGATGACTAGGTACAACCCGGGAATCTTTAAGTCAAGAGTTAATAGGTTTCTTCTAGGTAAGCGCGTTCCATCGTCGACCGCATTGTCGCTTTCCATCAAGTGAGATAGCGGTCAAGCACGAACCTATTCATATATAAAAAAAATCCAACCGAATCATATTTGTTGGGATGATTTTCTAATTTTACGAGGGCGATGTGGCTGGTAGAAGCTATCAAGCTAGTATTTGTTTAAATATGATAACAGAGTCTACACAGAGCTACTACTACTGCAACTTCTACCGAGTCAGCCTTCAGCCTTCACTGATGCTAGTGATGGCTTTTTTCTTCCATAAATTCGAAAACGAGGCAGCGACTGTCGCAACCACCGTGTTGTGTGGTATTTGACCACATCATCGTTTACCATCAGGTGAAATAGTGGTCAATTGCGAGCCTATCTACACATCTAGACTAATAATAAAAATAAGTACCTAAAGCTTGTTTTTATGTTTTTTTTTGTTTGTAGGAGGTAATCTTTAAAAGTACTGGTCCGATTGCGAAACTTTTTTCATCGATAGAAAGCTGCCTAAGGGCCTGTCCGCACAGCGATATTTCACCGCGCGGTTTTTTTTCGTTATGCTGTAACACATTGAATCATATGGAAGTGTCCGCACAGACGATAAAAAAAACGCGCGATAAAAAATTCTGTGATTTCTTGCAGATTTGACGCGGTGCGGTGCGGAAATAAATCCGCGCGGTGAAATATCGCTGTGCGGTCAGGCCCTTATTCCTGAGTGACATAGGCTATATTTTACGTACGCGAAGCCACGGGCAAAAGCTAGTAAATTACATAACAAAACCCTGTTAAAGTGCCCTCGCACGCGCGAAAAAATAATAGATAGTTTATGTGCCTACGCATCTGATTACTCTCTCTCTCTCTCTGTGTTAGAAGTAGGTAAAGAAAAAAAAAGTTTAGATACGCATCGTTTTATTATTTATTGTATTCCCTAATTGCTCCTTTCAGTTTCTAAGAAAGGTAACTGTCTTTTGATCGCAGCATCACTGCCTTTTGCATACATGATTGTTACTTCATTTACAATGTTTACTGTATCTTTTTCTTCATGTTCCTCTGGTATATCAATGTCCATTTCTTTCTTGTCAATTTTCCGTTTCTTTTTACTTTTATTTACCTTCCTACATGATTCATTTTTAATGTGTTTTATTAAATCAAATTTTTTTATAAAATTCTTATTACAAAAGTCGCATTGGTATAGTCTTTCATCTGAAATCAAAACCAATCGCACATTAATATTGAAAAACCGTAACTTTTTGGAACTTATCTTATGTGGTAAGATGAACTGGCGCTCTACCACAAGCTCTTAACGCGATCCATTTGACGACCTAGACTGAACTGTTATAGCTATTTAGGGTGTATAGCTCCATCCCTCTTTCTCATTCGTACGCTTGACATTTTAACACGTCATGGTATCTATGCTCCAAGTTTGAGCATCGTGTGTGTATAAACGGGTAAATATTTAGTTAATAAAATACATTACTTACCAATATGAATAAGAATATGTCTTAATAAAACATCTTTACGAGTAAACATCTTAGGGCAAAATTTACACGAAAATGGAGTGTCACCAGTGTGCATCCTGAAAAAAAAACATAAAAACATATTGCTGTATTCTGTGTATCAAACTTGAAGAACAGGTCAGGAATAATCGCGTCGAGAAAACGTTTGAATAGGCTAGAACGCAAAGGGCAAATTAAGGAACATAGGTGGGGTTTAGTTAGTAAAAGTCTAAGGTCACGAAGCGGTTTTGTGGGTCCGCAGCTTCTATAGAATGCAGATAGATCACGGCGCGATTTACGCCTGCGGTGTGCACGGTTGTTTGCGGCTCCTGCTGCACCGGCGGCTAACTTGAAGAATCGGGCGCACCGGGGTCACCCGCAGCCTCGGCGGGGTGCGGCCGCACGTGACGCGGTTGGTTACCGCCCGCAGTAGTGCTCTTAAATCCGTGCCGCAGAGGCCGGCGGGGGTACAGAAACATGGAGCTTTTAGGCCTTCTTTTTTTAATTCTTCTGTGAAGTAAATACAACGAACAGCTCGTTTCTGGTGTGTCCATGGCAGTCTGGAGCTCAACTGATAATTAACCGCCCATCTTGCGGTTATCTATCACCCACCAGGCTACATAACCAGTCAACCCACCGAACCCGACTGGTTACCATCAGGTGAGATAGTGGTCAAATGCTAGCCTATCCATAATAATAAAAAAACTATTACCAAATGGCGTATAGTTCTAGTACAAAAATATACGTGTCAAGTAGGTTTAAAAACCCACACTAAGACCACTCGTCCCACTGTAGTAGACTACGTCCATCGGTTACCATAGATCAACCCCCCCTAGCCAAGTTACAACTGTTTCGTTTGCGTCGAACGCCTCGAGTTGACCACGCCCCCGTTTCTATTGTTCTGACCACGTGATTGAGCATTGAGATGACGTAATTCCCGAACATTTGAAGTGTTCTAATAGCGTTAAGGATTGCAGATTATCAACTTGGCTAGGGGTACAGGTCGAAGGCGATTATCACACTGCCACGCACCGCGCAGCGCAGCGCGTGAATGCGTGTTTTAATTTTGCTTTTAAGTGTCTCCGTTTGTATAGAAAACACGCACAGTCCAACACACAGAAAATGTATCCACACGCGTTCATGCAGATCACGCACCTACATGCGGAGAAACATGCGCTCAAACGCGTGGGTGCGGGGAGGGGGGGCGGGACGAGAGTTATAACACACTAAGTCTCGTAGAGCCGTGCATGATTTTGGATGAAATGAGTCAGAGCCTGCGTAAATCTACAAAACGCAACTACGCGCGTGAATTCGTAAAAAACCCGCATGATGATGCAGATTTGCACTCCTGCAAGTTCGCGCGTAGTTACGTTGACACTCAACATGCAGTGTGATGCGTGGCAGTGTGATTATCGCCTAACACGTAGTAAAAAATAAATCGTCAGTACTTGCCTCAAGTGAGTTTTCAAATCTATTTCCCTATAGAATCTCTTGTCGCAGTGCTCACACTTGGCGCTGTAGTCTTTAGTATGTCTCCTCATATGAAGTAAGTAGTTATAATGTTTATGCAAAATCTTGCCGCAAATTGTGCATACAAATTCCTGGAACAAATATAAACAATTGGTGGCACGGTTGAGCGATTGGCTGTCGTGTTGTGTTTCGCGAGTTCGCTTCCCGCGCAAACAAATATTTGTATGGCCTATTGAGCGATTAGCTGCTGCGCTACGTGTCGCGAGTTCGACTCCCGCACATAATAAATAATTGTATGGCTTGGGTGTCTAGTGTATGTCAGTTTACGTCATGTTCGTGAACGCTCCCATGACACAGAGGTTATTCATAGTGTGGGGCAACTTTCTTTTAATAAGTATATAAAAATAACAATGTGGAAAATTTAGTCGAAGAATCAACACTAATATAATGCTTTGTGGAAAAGCGCCAACTCTAGTAAAACGCTAGTGGGGTAGCGGCCTAAGTAAATAATTTATAAAAATAAAAACCAATAATAACAATAAGAAAAAAAACTTATGTAACGAAATGTTATAAAACATAATGAGTACCTTTCCGGTTTCTTTCTTATTCTTCATCTGCGTGTGGCAAGTCTGATGCTTCTCTAAATGACTTTGCGTCTTGAATTCTAGCTGACAACGATCGCATTCGAAAACCATTGCCTTTTGCTGCAAAAAACAAAACATTTTTAAGTAAAATAATTTACAATACAATCGCAGAAAAAACAAAAAGTGATTTCCGATACCGGGAATCGAACCCGAGCCTCCTGGGTGAGAGCCAGGTATCCTAGCCACTAGACCATATCGGATGTTGGTAATAGCTCGAAATAGGGCATCATAAGCTTCGCAGTGTATTGTCTCTCCCAATTTTACCACTTGATTTGTCACCACCGTTGACAAATAGGAGAAAATGCCATTCATTGCCAGTGGGGACATACAAATACGTACCCGCATGTCTATCGCTTTAGTATACTAGAACAAGAAAGTCAACAAGTTCAAATCAATATATTATGGAATCGCAGTTTGTTCCGACATTCCTTAATTACATTATCTCTGAACTAAGTATAAAGCAGTGACAAAGACGGTGGGAGCAACAAAGGGTAGGTGATAAGAATGAATAGCGTCTAACGACGGGGAGTAGACGATTTATAATATAACTTGCACTTTGCCAGCGACTTCGTTCGCGAGAATCAGCGACCTTACAGCCAGTAGACTCCTCATGCTTGAACTAGCGAACCAAGACAATTTTGTCAACTAGCCGAGGTACGGGGAGCGGGGTACTGCGTTCTGATTTGTACGGGAGAGCGGGGTACTAAGTTCTGATTGGTACGGGAGAGCGGGTTACTGCGTTCTGATTGGTCATATGTGTTGGCAGACATGCGCCGCCTGTTATTAGACGTCTAGTGGCGGTAAGGTCGTTAGAGATAATGTTTTCAATAAAACTTTCACACCACAAACTGTATTTTGAGGGTAGTTTTGAAAAACCAATACTGAGTCTTTGACTAGAATTTATACCAAGTTTCAAGTTATTTATACTTTCAAGTACCAACGAAATTCCCCCTTTTAAGATTGAATTCCCAGTATTGCCCGCTGTGCGTTGATATGCCAAGCAGTCAGTTTCTCCTTTCATATATGAGGAAGACAACTAACTGATTGATAAAATAACTGTCCCCCAGTTTTTGAAGCCAACACGTATCCACGTCACGAACAATACGAGTATTAGTACAGGTCGCGCGGTGAATTAAGATCGCTCGGCAACAGTGGAAGGGGCATGCGCAGTATTCAATTCTAAGGTCTATTTGGCGACGTGCGGGCGGGTGTGCGGCGACGGCGACACGTCATTGGTAGATCAGTCGCTCTTCAATTCCCGCGTTGCGTTCACGCGTCTCATTGGATACTGTTGTACTTGGGTACTGTTGCGTTCAGCTTGTGTTATCGTATTAGTCACACGTAGTGGTAAAAAAAAAATGGTTAAAAATAAAGTTTTAAAACGGCAAGCCAGAAAAATGGTTTACGACGTGAATTGTTACATTAAGAAAGAAACTAACGAAATTATTTTTTTTATTTTAATATTAATTTTAAAAATTTTAATTTTTCTGAATTTACCTACTTACAAGATAAATTACAATCAAAAACTAGTGTTATTATAAGTTATGTTACTAAGGTTTAAACATACGAAATTAAGAATAAAATCCTAACACACTAAGAATTTCCATGCGCAATTGTACACATGCGCCGATTGCCCCCACTACTTTCACCGAGCGATCTTAATTCACCGCGCGACCTGTACTGGATTTTATAGACGATCGCAATGATTCCGAGCTCTCAGATCATTCCCACTTCCTCCTTCCGGCTCTTCCTTTCTTCAAGATAAGGACGAGTCTCCATCACTTAAAGATTAACAGTATAATTTTTAATAAATCCCTGAACTGTCTTAGAACCTAAGTAGGAAGGTTAAACTTCAACATTGCAAATTGGGGTACTTTTACGGAACGGCAGCAGGGTGTGTATGATATGTTTCTGAACGGAAGATTCGGCCCCGGTACGAAAGGCAACGAAGGAACAAGAGTGGGTTTTTAGTCAGTAAAAGTCTGACACTATCTCCCACTTCGCCAAAGAGCGGGGGATGTCATTCGGTGATTTTCCCACCTAAAAAAAGCGGTGTGCCTGTGAAGTCGAATTGCAAACTATACTGCACCTTCTCTCCTGCCCTCTGTACCCCAAAACATACAGCAACAACCTCTACGATTCCACCATCGACGTCGTGAAAAAATATAAAATACTGTCATACCGGCGCAAGCGACACGAAATAGAAAAACAAAATTCAACTTACCCCACATTTTCTAACATGTTTAGCGAAATTTGACTGATCCCTGCTTTTCTTTCCACAATTATTACATAGTAAATTATGATTTTTGTTTACTTTAACACATTTCGGTTTCTCGATTTTAATACGGTGAGTTTTCGTGAAATGTATGCATAATGCTCTATTAGACTCATACTTTTTGTTACATAATATACAAAATGACTTTTCTAAATCAAATTTATCAGTAGCATCATAAATATTTATAGTATCTTCCGTCTTTATTTTTGTTACATCCTCTTTATTTTTTTTTATGTTTGGTTTCCTTGGTTTTACTATTTTGATGTTATGTATTTTTGTGAAATGAACGCTGAATGCTCTGCTACTATCGTACCTTATATTACACAATTTGCAGTACAGATATTTTATATTAAATTTGTCATTTTCATCATCTTGCAAAATGTGTACCAACGTTTCTGTTTTAAATTTTTTGACAGTTTTACTAGCTTTATCTTTATCGCCAATGGATATTTCCATTTCGACATTTTCCGACTCATTCTCTTTATTAGCAACTTCAAAATCATTAACAGCAATACGTGTCTTCCAATCTCCTACTTTATGTTCTCCATTCTCTCTTTTAATATCCTCTGAGTCAAATTCTTTTGTGTCATTTTGGAAGAACTCTTCAAATATTTCGATATCTCCTTGCACATCGTGATATGATTCGAGAGCTTGTCCCATTTTAGTATCAGTTGTGTCAAGGTTTTCGCCAAATAATATGTTTGTTATGGTTGGTGTAGAAGCTGCTGATGCGGCTGCAAACACTGAAATGAAGAAAAGACAACTATGACACTCACAATACAGTGCCAGAACGATAAATGATTTTTGGCTGAAACCGTTAGCGAAGTTTTGACCGTTAAAAATTAGCCTTTAAAAAACTTGTCAGACTATTTTTTTTTTTTATGGTAGGAAAAAATCATCCAATGACAACCCCCGCTCTTGGGCGGAGCGGAAGATAGTGTCAGACTCTCACTGACTAAAAGATCCACCCCGACGGGGTGGGTTTTTTAACCGGTATGCCTGGCTCGAGCTCCCTTTCGGATAACCCTGGCCCCAGTAGGCTTCGACCCGGCTGGGTCCCTGCTGTTGCTGACAACTCATTGAGGCGCGCGGGAACAGTGCGCGCCGTCGACGACTTGGGCTTGGTCCGGACAGTTACCGGACGGCCGGACAGTTACCGGACGGCCGGACAGCGAGCTACCCGTTGCTCACTGTCCGCAAGCCCGCGCCTACGGTGGCCGGAAATCGGGATCAGAATCCCGGCGGCGGCGAGAACGCCGTTGCCTGATGCGGTCGGCCTCCTCCTTGGCGAGCATTACTGCTTCGCAGAAGTCGGTGACCGCCTGCCACTCCTCCTCGCTCCGGACCATGGCCTCAACCAAGGCCTGGCGCCAGAGGTGTCCGCCGCCGATCGCCCCCACGAGGGCACGGCGATGCACCTCCCAAGCAGGGCACACCTCGACTGTGTGCTCCACCATGTCCTCCGGGCGTTTCGCACAGTGGCGACACCCGGGCGTCTCTTCCGCTCGAATCCGGAACAGGAACCTCCCGAACGTGCCATGTCCGATGAGGACCTGCGTCATGCGGAAGGTAAGGACGCCGTGAGGTCTTTCCAGCCACGACTCAAAGAGGGGACTTACCGCCATGATTGTGGCGTGCCCAAACTTGTCAGCCTATTGAACTCTGACAAAATACTAAATAAACGAAAGAGTCCATTTTTAGGTGTCTAACCTTCACCTCAAAAAAGCTGGTTTCTATCGTTCCGTTTATATACGAGTTCTTTTTGGCCGAAACTCCAGACGATAGTTTTTTTTTTTTTGCAATACATGCCGCAACTGAAACCGAACCTTCGGTTGAAAATTAACGATTATATAATACTTATTTTTTACAGGTTCTTTTTTTTCTTGGAAATATTTGTATATTTACATATTGATCATGTAAATATACATAATTTTCAAACTGACTGTACAAATAAATGCAGTATAACATATTATGTAAAATTCACTGAGTTTATTATATTTACCTGGTGGTGAAATAAGTAAATCCTCCAAAGAAAATTCTTTATTATCAGTATTCTTCAGAGCCTTCTCTAAATTTTTGTCTATTGAACATGGTTTGTCTTTTAACAAAGTTTCAATATTGATACTGCTATTGCTAATATCATTATTAGACTGTATGGATCCAATTACACTTTTGGGTATGTCAAAATCTGGTGTGTCTATTCTATCCCTTTCTGCTACACCTTTTAAAAAACTTTCAATATTATTACTGCTATTACTAATATCATTATTAGACTGTATGGAATGAATCACACCTTTTGGTATGTCAAAATCTGGTGTATCTATTCTGTCTTTATCTAGTTTACCTTTTAACAAGGCTACGATATTAATACTGCCATTACTAGCATCATTATGAGACTGTACAGAATCAATTACACCTTTTGGTAGGTCAAAATCTGGTGTGTCTATTCTATCTCTTTCTGCTATACCTTTTAACAGAGTTTCAATATTATTACTGCTATTACTAACATCATTGTGAGACTGTATGGAATCAATAACACCTTTTGGTATGTCAAAATCTGGTGTATCTATTCTGTCTTTTTCTGGTTTACCTTTCAACAAGGCTTCGATATTAATACTCCCATTACTAGCATCATTATTAGACTGTATAGAATCAATTACACCTTTTGGTATGTCAAAATCTGGTGTATCTATTCTGTCTTTTTCCGGTTTACCTTTTAACAAGGCTTCAATGTTAATACTGCTATTACTGATATCGTTATTAGACTGTATGGAATCAATTACACCTTTCGGTATGTCAAAATCTGGTGTATCTATTCTATCTTTTTCTGGTTTACCTTTCAACAAGGCTTCGATATTAATACTCCCATTACTAGCAACATTATTAGACTGTATAGAATTAATTACACCTTTTGGTATGTCAAAATCTGGTGTATCTATTCTGTCTTTTTCCGGTTTACCTTTTAACATGGCTTCAATGTTAATACTGCTATTACTGATATCGTTATTAGACTGTATAGAATCAATTACACCTTTTGGTATGTCAAAATCTGGTGTATCTATTCTGTCTTTTTCTGGTTTACCTTTCAAGAAGGCTTCAATGTTGATACTGCTATTACTGACATTATTATTAGACTGCATGGTACCAATTACACATTGTGGTATGTCAAAGTCTGGTATATCCGTATTGTTATTTTCTAAGACATCAGAGAGTGATGGTAAATCTAAATTACTTTCTGATTTTTCAATGTCATCCATACCAAAATCACATATTTCCTGTATGTCTCGATGATTTTTTATTTTATTAATTTCTGAACTCGTGACAGCGTCAAAATCGGTTAAACTTAAATCACGAAGTTCTTTTACATTTTGACTAACGTTGAAAGTATTGCTCCCCGATTTAACCGTATCTTCAAAGCTATCTAAACTAATATCACATATTTCTTTGAAATTTTTAACTTTCTCTGCTTTCTCAGCAGCACTTAAACTTTCAAGGCTAAAATTACACAACTCTTTAAGATTTCGATCACTTTTAGGATCATTATCGTCTGGTTTTCCAAATGCATCTATTGCACTTTTGGAAAAATTGCCTACTAACTCTTTTAGTAACTGATTGCTTTTAGTCTTTTTACTGTCTGATTTTGCCATTTCTTCAATTTCTACTGAATCAAGATTAGTTATCAACTCTTTCAAACTGCTATTAGTTTTGGCAGCTTTCTCTCTTTTACCATCAATCTCATCTTTGTCAAAATTGCATAATTCCTTTAATTTATTATTGGTATCCGTTTTATGAAAAGTGTTAATGTCTTCAATACTAAAATCACGTAACTCTTTCAAATATTCATTAGTTTCAACAGTTTTACTATCTGATGTGTCCATACCATCAATTTCATCTACACCAAATGGACTTAATTCTTTGAGATTTTTAAAACTTTCCGTTTTTTCAGTACCACCAACAAAAATGCAAAGCTCTTCTATATTTTCATCAGATTTGAAAGCATTTGTGAAGTCTTTTAGAATTTTAGTTTGTTTTTCGGTGTTTATGGTATCGAAGGTTAATTGGTCCTCTTTTTGTTTAGGTGTATAACAGTGATCATCGTTTACACTACGTGGCGTGGAAAATTGACTGAAACTGGAGTAAAACAAAAATATTAGCATACTTAAGCCTGAAATAATTTTAGATATATACAAAATATGTATAATCAAATTTTTTTTTAATCAGTACTTTCTTAGTTTTAAATAATTAAACGATCCTTATCAATTTATTATAAATCATACAGCTTAAGAATGTATAATTACAGTAATTCTCCATCTTTGTGACCTATTCTTGAGTCTGACCATACCTGAAATCCAATCTAAAGTCCGTATCAATAGACATATCATCCTGTAGCCAATGGGAGTCAAGCGAGTCATCCAGTACGTCCGCCTCTTCTTCTATAACCTCTTTGATGATCCGTGCTTCTGTGTCGGGCATCTCTTCACCTTGGAGTATGTCTGTCATGAAGTTACGGATACTTGTGCATGTTGATTCTGAAAAATGTCAAAGGTTCTTGTGTTAGAACCAGTTAACTTTGAAATTAACTGTGTTAGAATAAAGTATGAAAGAACAAAAAATGTTGCACAGAACCCCAATAATTTAGGACAAGAACAAGAATGATGATAATGGTAGGTATCAAGAAGTAACTAAACATTATCTTTCCTATTTATGGTTCAAATGTATGTGCGAGCAATATACTGCCACTTAAGATCTAGAGATTCTTCTGGCTCTGTTGTTACCTTCTCCTCGGTTCTCCTCAAAAGTTTACAGTAATTTGTTCACAAATAATGAGAAAAGGATGTTGCAGGTTTACTTAAAATAGTAGAAATATCTGGTAACAATTTTAATAAATAAATGCACACATTACCATTGTCATCATCTCTACATTTTTGGGTTGCTGGTGTGCTATTCCCACTTGCCATTGGAAGACTGGAAAATAACCAATTAAATTCTTATTAGAAAAATACAGTACTAACTATGTACCAAAGAAAATAATTTTAATTTTGAAACATCTTTATCGTTGTTATGATCTTTATTCGGTTTTTTTTTTTATTGGCAGATGGCGAATGGAATGTATGAGGTCTTGTTACAGTTGAGAATAAGCAGGTTTAAGTTGAGGTATTTTACTATTTCACGTACTGTGAATTCTACGCTGCTTTTAACACTATCTCATGTTGACCTGTCTACTATAACCACGGTGTCATCGGCATATCCAAAGATCTTCGAGTTGAGAAGGAACATTTTGCATAATATATTTGATACAAAATAGGACCCAAAATGCTACCTTGAGGCACTCCGTAGAACAGTGTTTTTTTATCATTGAAGTAATCATCGATTTTAGTTCTTTGGGTATGGTTGTTCTGATAATCTTTGAAGATTTGCAGTGCTATACCTCGAATACCAAGCAGCCCTAATTTGACGATAAATATGTGAAAAGAAACTGTGTCAAATGCCTTCAAAAGATCTAGAAATATTCCTAGATATTTAGTTTACTTATCGAAATTCTCAGCAACCAATTATCTCAAATAAAGCACTGGATTTACAGTTGACGCACCGGTACGGAAACCGTATTGATTTTTTGCTTTCTTGTATCTATCCAAGATGCTCTTAGGCCGGTTGCTAAGAATGCTTTTCAGAACTTTGGAAGATGATGAGTAGATACAAAAAATCAATCTACCAGGCTTTTTCCAACCATGTTAAGGTCAGCTACCAGTGTAAATAAGTTGAAAACAACTACTTATTTGATGAAAACCCTGTATTTCACTGGGTAATCCAAAACCTAGTGTCTGATCGAACTTTTAGTTTCGGTTTCGGCCTAGTGTGGGTTTTCAAGAAAATTCACACCCCTAGTTGGCGCCACTTACCCGAGAGCTCTTCTACTTTTGAAAACGTATGGCATGACGTTGACGTCAAATTAACTACTGTCATTAACATAAGCATTCTGGCAGGTGCCTGGACCTGATGAAAGTCGTTTTAGGAAAGAAAACCCTCATTTCGGCAAAAAAACAAACAGTGCAGCACGAGACATCTCGAATTTAGTTCCGGTTTCAGCTGCCATCTGGCGGACTACTACAACGGCCGAATCAGAAACTAAATTCGATACGTCTCGTGCTGCAGTGTGAAGTTCATGATAGTTATTAACATTAATTTATTTAATATACTTAAGAATAATGCGTGTGTTTACTTATTTTACGTGTAATAAAGGTAACTTTGTTGCTTATGCTCATGATTGGTACAATTTTGTTTTGCTCCTCAAATATCAGAGACAATTTATAACATGTGATTTAAAATATAGAGAGTATGACTAATTAAGACTATTTTTTTTCCTTACAAAAACATGACCTTATATGGAAGTTTCGGTTTCGGTCGTGATATCTAGTTTCAGCTGGGCACTAACAATACTTGGCTTGACTAGTGTCCAAACTTCTACAAGTTTCTGACTCCTTGTAGTGACTATCAAGAATACACAATTAACTGCCGAGACGAATGGATACAAAAATAATTATGGTTTAAAAATATTATAGTTACCGAAATGTTAAAGTATCATCACTATTCTTGAGGAATGTGCAAAAGTCCACTGGATCCCCGACATCTTTTAAAGCTAAATAACTTCGAAACCGTTTGTCTGATGTGCGACAATTCTTTTTGAACTTGCAGGCTTGCTTCATATTCAGGAAACAATCCTTACATAACTGGAATGTGAAAGTGTCATTTCTTTTCACCTGAAAGCAAGGAAGATTTTGTTGTACTACTTAATAACATACAGCACCTGGTTATGTCTCATTTTGACAGGTGCAAAGTGAAAAAAACTATCAGCTATTTTACGATTTTCTGATACTGACAGTAATTAATCTAGTATTTAGAGGCTTCAGTGCACTCTGGGTGACTATGCCAGCCTCATGGGGTCAATCCTATTGTAGCATAATGGGCATCCTGCAAGCTGCGATAGCAAACTGCAAATCACCCATTACTCTACTCTATCCCCTACTCACATCTTCAAATATAATTCCTCACTTTATACTCATGTTCTCTGCCCCTCTCTATCATTTCTCTCTCTCATACATCGTTTTAGGAACTTGTAAATACTCTGTGATTCTTCAGACATTGGCCGGCTCAGAATCATATTGATTCTACCATTGTGGAGATCAATATTTGGTAACAGGCTCCTCCTCAGTTCGCAATACTGGTCACATTCCACCATCACATGAATGATATCTTCAGGCACCTGACATGTATCGCAGTGGTGATGATTTAACCCCCATCAAATGATAAAATTTGTTCAGTGGAACATGACCAGCCCGCAACCTTTTTTTTTTATATAAATATTTAGTCCTGCAATCTGTCTCTTCGACATTGGGCTGGATTTTAGATATTTGCGGTGATGGGCATGTATGGCACAGTATCCAGCGATACGTCCCAATTGGTGTTAGCTCCTCATGGAATCAAGTCTTGAGGAGCACGTCTTTTCAACCTCTTGAAGGTGGAGTTAGGCTCTAAGCTCATCAGCTCCCTAGCCAGGAGGTTTGGGTGGTAATTAAGTCTTATTGAATATTTTTGCAGACTGTTTTTTATTTCCTCCTTGACAGACTCAACTTTTAGGTCTTTGTGGAGACGCATGTTTGTTACGAACCAGGGTGCTCCAGTTATCACTCGCAGGGTCTTTGATTGGAATCACTGCAAAATCGCTATGTTAGATGAGGATGCTATTCCCCATAGTTGGATACCGTAGGTCCAAATAGGCTTTAGTATGTTTTTATAGAGCAGAAGCTTGTTTTCTAGACTAAGTTGTGACTTTCGACCCATTAGCCAATGCAAATTATGGAGTTTTAGATCAAGTGCTTTTCTTTTTGTTTGGATATGCTTTCTCCACGTCAGTCTACGGTTAAGGTATACGCCCAAGTATCGCATCAAGCCCGCAACCTGAGAGCAGCAATGTCTCCCTGGAGAGGCTGGCACATTCAAACCAAGGCACTGACCCTGACGTGTCCTGCATGGTATAGTACCAAGCACCCTTACTTTGTGAGCACTCTCTAAACGAGTTTACTATATTATTTACAATTTTAACATGTGAAGAAAACATAGATATCGGCATGTCCTTGAACCAAATATTTGAAGACATGTGACATCTACCAACCCGCATTGGGCTCATGTCCACTTTTATATCGGGCACATTACATTC
Source organism: Mythimna ferrago (assembly GCA_910589285.2). Lineage (NCBI taxonomy): Eukaryota > Metazoa > Arthropoda > Insecta > Lepidoptera > Noctuidae > Mythimna > Mythimna ferrago. The sequence goes on from OU342685.1 coordinate 18,463,974, forward strand.
CACTTTTCTTTCCTCTCCTAGCCAGAAGGTTTAAGTCCCAGCAGTGAGAACATTGTTATGCTGATTATGCTTCAATTCATTAAACCCCAAGCGAATGCCGGCGTTCGCGCACTCATTGTCTTTCTATTGTCTGTAATTTCCACGATTGAAAGGTTAATATTTAATTTTGTCATATTTTTTCCCCTGGCTCCTACCAATCTTAAAATAAACATACACTTTATCCAGGTTAAAAAGACATATTGGATCGGTATTTCAGAAGATGATATTTTACACACACACAAACAAACAATGTTACAATTCAGCCTTAGACTGTCCATGGCATAAAAGCCAGCTTGAATTACCTTATTTATAAATTGTTTTTAATATATACTAGGATTTCAAAAACTAATTTTCATGAAGTGAAGTTTGAGCCATAAATCTCCAGAAAAATCATATTAAAATGTTATAAACTTGCCCAAAGATAGTTCCTCATTGTTTAGTCAACCACAAGCATATCAGATGTCTTTATCTATATTTTGTCATGGAAAATGTTTGAAATATGTTAGTCTTAATTCATTAAACCCCAAGCAAACGCTGGCGTTCGCGCACCTATTGTCTTTCTATTGTGTCTGTAATTTCCACGATTGAAAGGTTAAGTCTGCATCTATTCTGACAAATAAAATGTTTTTCTTTCTTTCTATGTATATTTATTTCAAAGTGGAGGAACCTGCGACATACCATGTAGCAGTCATTTACTGTCCTGTTATCTGACTGGCCTGTTGGTCTAGTAGTTAGTGGCCCTGACTGCTATGCTGCAAGTTGTGGGTTTGATTCCCCCCTGGACCAATTTTTGTGTGATGAGCATGAACATTTGTTCTGTGTCTGGGTGTAATTTATCTATTATATGTATCTATTTAGAAATATATGTCTGAATATCAGTTGTCTAGTACCCCTAACACAAGCTCTGCTTAGCTTGGGACTGACGGCGTTGTGTGATAGTTGTGGAATATTAGTAAATCCGCCCCTAAGACGACCCATTGTCTAAGCCAATATTCGTGTTAACTGTCTGTAATATAAAAAGCGAAGCTTACCTGTAGCCCGGTAGAGTATACAAACAATCTTCTGTTTTTCTCAGTATATTGTAGCAGCTCCATCGGTTCGTCATATTTTATGAGACAACCTCTGCAAAAGCCCTCCATGACTCAATTGTATTTTCTGATTTTTGCAGCCTGTGCCGTACTATTTATTCCTTCTAAGTTTAGTTAATTTTTCATTGGAAAAGGACATTATTTGTTTACGCCGCGTTCCTAATAACGTCACGTCAATGTAGGGATGGACGATGTATTGTAAACACTCGATATATATATAGTAACGATGCATCGTATTGAACCGATGTATTGATAATGCTTTAATATCGAATACATATCGATGTTTTTTATTCAATGCATTGAATACGCAAACTATAAGATAAGTAGTAGATGGTGTCTATGAGTATGGCCAACACTGACTGATACTTCAGTGACCAGAGTACATATTCAGTGACTCTCACGACGTTTCGTGAATTGGCACGTTATAATCAGTTCAGCCAATAAAACACCGTTTATTGACTGGTCTAGCGATTAGAGGCTCTGGCCAGGGACGTTTTATCCATTATGCACTTTAGGCAACTGCCTAGGGGCCCCGCCAGGTTCAGGGGCCCCGCGCTTCAGGAAAATAATAGACTACATTTTACAAAAATCAACATACATACAAAAAGCTACAATACAGTAAAAAAATCATTTGAAATTTCGATGAGCAATCCTAGCATTGGATTATGCGAAAAGCTGTCAACAAACGGAGTTAATAAAACACAATCTTTCATTAGCAACGTGAGAGTGCACAACATATTCTTTGGCTTTTGTTGATAATTTTGTTTATAACAATTTACATAATATAAAATTGAATCAATCAACTACATGGAAAAACGAAACATAGTTCGATATATTACTATACGCCCATGTACATCACTGCATATTTTTTAAATCAATATTTTCAAATATTTTTTTAATTTATAAAACGAAGATCTTCTGCTAAATATAGTATATTGTAGAATAATATATATTTTTACGGGATTTTTAAAGGTACCATATTCTATGGCCACGCTAGGTACTTTTATAAGATTGGCAGTACTAGTTCGATCGCATGACCGGGGCATTCCCCGATTTGTTCAATACGTATCACAGACAACATTTTCGTACTATTTAATCGTTGAATTTTCACTTCGACGAATTTCTTTGAGAGTTTTACGGCCGTAAAAAAGAGAGTTTTATAGTTTGTGTTTGAAAACTTACGATTTTAGATCGCAGTATTGGATATTTATTTGTAAAGACTGCAGAAGTGCTTCGGGCTTCGAGAAAATCGATGAAACGATGAGAAAATTAAAATAGTGTAAACTAAAGTTTCATAAACTGACGTTACAATTATTATATCTACGTAAGATTTATTATTTTTTACATATTTTATTCATCTAATTACAGATGTAAGGCCAGTTTAAAACTAATTAAACCCATCCGTTTAATACCAATGTAAACCATTTTTGCCAATTTAAACGAAACTATAAGTGTTCGTAGTTGACTACGGAACCCTAAAAACAACGTAATTTTGAATAAATTTATGTAAAACACAAAATATAATAAGAAGTCAGAAAAGGGTAGGGGGGGCCCGAGACGTGCATTGCCTAGGGGCCCCGACATGCATAAACCGGCCCTGGCTCTGGCTGCTATGCCGGAGGTCGTACATTCGATTCCCATCCAAGAAAAAGGTTTGTGGGATGAGCACGATCATTTATTGTTGTGTCTGGGTGTAATTTATCTGTTGTATGTATTTAGAAATGTATAATATGTTTAGCAGTTGTTTATTACTCATAAAACGTACAAGCTCTATCTAGTTTGGGACTATGTGGCGTTGTGTGAAAGTTGAGGAATATTATGTTTATCGGTTTGGTTACGTTTCCTTTACCGCGGTGATGACAAATTCAAACTTAAAAAGAAAAATCAAAACAACTATTTATCGATCGAGTTTCTGTTAAGTAATTAAGTTACACAATTTCAGTCGTGTCGAATCGATGTTTTAGAAACATCGATGGTTTTTCAATACATCGTACTAACGTCGATACAACCAATCGATGCATTGCATCGGAAAAAAACATCGATTTATATTTAACATGTCCATCCCTACGTCAACGCCATCATCCATTGAGATCTAGAGATGGGCGTTGTTAACATTTTTCGCCATCGATGCGCATCGTTGGTCTGATAACGACACCCGTTGTCAACATCGGTGTTTCCACCAACGATGTCGGACATCCACATCCAAGGTAACGTATTAGATGTGATGTTGATGTTGAACAACAACGGCATTTACGAGAAAGCCATCGTGACTACGTTGGCGTTTTCGTAAACGTTGTAATATTGAAGTTCGAAACCTTTGTACTTCAACGAAACGACATTTATGAAAATAATAATAAAGAAAAGTGTAGATGCGAGAAGAACAAAATATTTTGATTTAAGTAATAGGTACCTAATAATCTTAAAATCAAATCAATCAAACCTGAAATCGTGCCTAATAAAAATCAAATTAGAGCAGTACAGTAATAACACTGTGAAATTAGTTTAATAACATATAAATAATTACTGTACTACCAAAATGTATGGGGCATATTCTAATTCATTCAGTTTTTTTCAGTTCGGTCTCCTTCATACGTTCTCGTCAAATTGTTGCTGTTCGCAACGGAACATCGGTTGTTGTCGGGAGTGGTCGGGAGTATTCGGCATCGCGTTGAGTGTTAGCCGTTGTTACTCACATCCGTTGTTCAACATTTCGACATCGTTGGCCAACATCATAGACTGACATCGTTGGCCACCAACGTTCTTTTAAAAACGGCCACCTCTATTGAGATCTATAGGTACTATATTTATTATGTACCATGCCATCATCAGTGAGACAGTGATTATTACCAAAGAGCATGGAATGACTGAGTGAACAGTGAACGCCAAAATTGCGGGGCTCCGCGGGGATCGCTAGATGGTCGCGTTACTTAACGGCCGCAGTACGCTCTCTAATCTGTGAACGGCCGTTCGTTTCAGTATAATAAAAAAGTACTCTGTGCTAGTGTTGGGTTAACAGCCGGATGCTTTGAGTTATTATCGATTATAATCCATAAGTGTCCATTAATAGCCTAGCAATGGATGATAACCCTGCTATTAATGTATTGTTAAAAAAATAAATGCTTTTTTTTGTTTAGTGTAAAATCTGTGGGTGTGAACATAAATTGGGTGTGTGTACGCAGTGTGATTCAATGTATTGTAATTCTTTTTATTTATTTTCTCTTTTTGTATGTGAAAAAGTGTTAATAATAAAATAAAACACATTTTTTGGGAAATACACTTTTGTTAATTTAGAGATCCAATACTATAAAAACCATAATTACTATTGACACATCGCTTTGTGATTTAACCATCTACCTAATTATTTACTTAATTTAACAAAATGGAGTACTATATTCCATTCTCCGACGTAGCCATGTCTGGCCGAGCTCGCCCTTGGTTTGGTGCGGAGTGTAATCGCGCTAACGGGCTCAAGCACGTAGCATATCAGGCATGGGCCGATGCTCGTATGCACAAGACAAATGATGTAAGCCAGAAGAAGAGAGCTTTCAACAGAGCTGCCAAGTCTTGCAAGAAGGTGATGCGGAGGTCTCGGTTCGACCACATTAGCCGCATCGCGAACAAACTAGCTTCATACCCTGCGGGTAGTAAGGCGTTTTGGTCCCTGACTAAGTCGTTTGATTCGAACTTCTGCCGCCCCTCACTACCACCACTGCTGAAACCCGACGGGTCGCTGGCACATACCGCTGAGGAGAAAACTTTGTTTGCCTCACTCTTCGCGGAATCTTCACGTCTAGATCCAGGTAACGCGCGGCCCCCTGTTTACCCTGATGGTTGCGATACGAGTATGTCGGATATTCGCATCCATCAGAAGGACGTCCGTAGGGTGCTACATAACCTTGACGTGAACAAGGCTAGCTGTTCAGACGGGATACCAGCAATTGTTCTGAGAACGTGTGCGCCTGAATTGTCTCCGATCCTGACACGCCTATTTAGGCTATTTGAGGTTTAGGGTATTTGAGGCTGGAAAAGTGCCGATTGCATGGAAGCAAGCTAATGTACAGCCCGTGCCCAAGAAGGGGAGTCGGGCTGACCCAGCTAACTACCGACCAATCTCAGTAACGTCCATTCTCTGTAAGACCATGGAACGTGTACTCAACACTAAGCTCCTGGCATACCTAGAAGCTAATGATATCGTAAGTGACCGTCAATACGGCTTTCGCCGAAATCGGTCAACTGGAGATCTTCTAGCGTATGCCATTCACATCTGGAGTAAGGCCATCGAGAAGCACGGGGAAGCGCTTGCCGTCTCCCTCGAAATCTCGAAGGCTTTTGATAAGGTTTGGCACGAAGGCCTTATTAGTAAGCTTCCATCTTTCGGTTTACCCGCTGGATTATGTGCTTGAATCGCAGACTTCTTGAGTAACCGGTCCATCCGAGTAGTTATCGATGGCTGCTCGTCCGGTCAAATGGCTATTAATGCCGGGGTCCCTCAGGGGTCAGTACTCTCGGCAACATTATTCTTGCTGCACATAAACTATCTGCTCAAGCCCGGTACCTTTGGGTATGCAGATGACAGCACTGTTGCCAAGAGTTACATATCCAACGCGCGAGCTAGTGGGTCACAGATCCAGTCTCTTCGAGAGGCTATGGTTGAGCGCTTGAACTTGTCCTTGGAGGCAGTCTCCGAATGGGGCGATGCCAATTTGGTCAAGTTCAATGCTGCAAAAACCCAAGCGTGTCTATTTTCCGCTAAAAGGAGCCAATTCAACCGCGCTCCAATTTTCCGGGATGTAACCGTGCCGATAACCGACCATCTTGACCTTCTTGGTGTTACGCTGACATCAACACTCAACTTTGGGCCATACATCGAAGCAAAGGCTCAACTGGCTGCAAAAAAGCTGGAAATCCTCGCAAAGGTCAGACAGTACTTCACGCCGGAACAGCTGCTGAAACTTTATCAAGCTCAAGTTCGATCGTGTATGGAGTATTGCTCTCATCTTTGGGACGGATCTGCCCGATACCAGCTTGGTGCACTTGAGGCAATTGAGAGGCGAGCCAGAAGGATAATTGGCGATAATACACTTGTCGAGTCGAGGCTTCAAAGAGTCGCTAGCCTGTCGGTTTTCTACCGGTTGCATTTCGGAGAGTGTGCGTCGGAATTGCATAACCTAGTCCGCCTAGCCCGTTCCATTATTGGACTATCGGACGTACGGCTATGCGCCACCGGTACATGGTGGATATCCCACCTACACGCACAAAACGTTTTGGGAACACATTTATTATGCGTGCAGCTAGGGAGTGGAATTCCTTGCCGGAGTCTGTGTTTCCTGAGAGCTATAAGTCGAGAGTGAGTAGGTTTCTTCTAGGTAGGCGCGTTCTATCGTCGACCGCATCGTCGCTCTCCATCAGGTGAGTTAGCGGTCAAGCGCGAAGCTATCAACAATCTCTCTCTCTTTTGCCTAGCCTGTCCCTTTATTTGGGGTCCTAACAACAATAAAAAAAAAGAAAACAAGGCGAGCTAATATGTAAGTGTACAATAAGTAAGTTACTTATTAGCTCTTTTCTGTGAATACGACGTAGGTAAATTATAGACAATGGAAAATACCCGAGCGGTTAGTTAGTAGGTAACATGCATCCCCGTACCCCCGCTTCTCGTGCTATCTCTTTCTGGCGCTAATATTATTCGTGCCAGAAAGAGATGCATGAACTGCACTACAGCGACGCCAACCGAATCCAGAATCAGTACGTCGACTGATATGTTTCAGTGAAGAAGTCCTTTTTCGTGTGTTGTTGGTTTGTGTGTATAATCATAAAATAAATAAACAATATTTTTAAACGGGCCAGATTAGTTTTAAATTGCACATTTTTTTTACAAAGAAAGATGATGAATATGATGTCTAATCTGACAGTCCTAAGCCTGAAAACCATGAAGGGAAATTTTTAATCACTAAAATAACATTAACAGCAGGGTTATCATCCATAATTGCTATTAATGGCTATTAACTGAGTTTTAATCGATTATTAGCCAAATGATATTAACCGGATTATTATCATTGCCCATCACTACTCTGTGCAATGATATTTTAATCATAGACTCTGTCTAATTTATATTTACGGCCAATGAACCAAACAAGGATCTTGTTTGTAACTTAAACCCCAAGCGAACGCCGGCGTTCGCGCACCTATTGTCTTTCTATTGTGTCTGCAATTTCCACGATTGAAAGGGGATCTATTACACAGAATTACACTACGCGTTATTCAGACTCGTTTTGTCTATGGTTCAACGTATCTAGTCTATGGTTCGACGTATCGCGCAGTGTAGGTATTGTTCATTTTTTCAGTAAAGACGATGATTTGACAAGTGCAAATGTCAAATTCTAGAAATATGTTGCCAGATTTTTAGTAAAAGTGATGTCTCCAAATTCGATTTTTTATACCGGTTTTTTTAACAATAGAACCTTTATGGAAAACTGGACAAAGATACTGTAATGTCTGTGCGGAAAGTAGACCGTCGTGGGATTTGAGGGCGCTGCTGTAGATAAATATCGTTTTTGTTATGTAAGCAACATTGTGACGTCATTATACTGCGACTGTTAAATCTTGATATTTTGAAACTATGTTAGACTAGCTTCTTCCAGCGGCTTCACCCTATAATAAAAATTATCCTATTGGCTGAATTTGCTCACCTAATGAAACTGCAAAGTTATAGCTTATGTGCTATATTATTGCAATGTTTATGATTAAGTTCATCTGTCTTGTAGTTTTTGCGCGACACATCCATACATACGACTACCTCCATCCATCTTCACAAACTTTCGCATTTATAATATTAGTAGCCTATTTATTGAACTTGCCCACGTGATGAAACACCTGGGGGAGACCTATGTCGAACAGTGGACGTCTTTCGATTGTAATGATGATGAACACTTAAATGCAAACACGAACCGGTAAAGGAAAATAGCGTGAAGAAACTGCTGTACCTACTGCCTATCTAGGTAGGTTCCACCAACGACCACTTACCCAGTTCCAACGAAAATGGTTCTATCACTTTGACTGGGATCGGTCTATTATCACTGACAGGAATATTGTAGCTAACAGCAAGTTTATGTTCTATATGTAGTTAAATATAAAGGTAAAAATGGAACACACGATGACACGACCACTTTCTCGTTGTCTTCCTCAGTACATTTTTCCCTTTTGCTAATCAATGAAAAATATGAACTTAATACTAAGACTATGAAAATAAAGTACACTTCAGAATTTGTAATGTTGCTTCGTAAAAAATCTATTTAGCCTGTAAGGGACCATCTCGTATATAAGATCTTTGGGATCATTTGGTTGTCCGTCTGTTTATCTGTTAAGTCCCTTTAACTCGAGAACGCTTGGAGGTACCGAGTTAATATTAAAACCATACGCTCATAATGTGAAAACTTCAGACTTCTGAGTTAACGAAAAAAAAAAAAATACGGCCGTTTATGTCGCAAAAAAACGTATATTTCGATACTCAAGGGAATCAAAGTTCATAGGGTGAATCCCTTTGACCAAAAATCCTGAAATTTGGCATAAATCAAGGTCTCATAGGACAAGTACAGGGAAAAATCTGAAAATTGTAAATTTGTAGATACGCCACAAAAAAAAAAAAATTGTAATTCGGAAAAATCTTCGTAACTCAGTTCGGGAATTGATTTCATAGGTAAATTTATACAGAATCCTCAGTGCGCGAGTCCGACTCGCACTTGCCCTTTTTTATTTTAGTTACTGTATCCGTACTCAAGCCTGAAAAGAAATATTCTAAGTTAGTCGAAAGGCATTATAAATTTAAAGTATCAATACTCTTTATACTAGCCATAGAAAATATTGACCAAAACAAAATAAATAAATATCGTCATGTTTAAATGAATTTCCGTTTAATTTATATATATTTAGAGATAGCAGGGACAGGTGTTTACCTAGGAAGTCTAAAAACATTAAAATAAAAGTGTTACGTACCAAAAAAACAGCATACCAATGTTTCACAAGTTCGTGACTTTGTTTTGATCAATAATGGTGTGATTTGCCATTTGTTATCTTTGGCAAAACTGTAATATATTAAATATTATTTCCCTTGCAGCTCAGTGACATTTTTTATCACATTTCTGAAGATTTCAATTAAAATCACAATAAAATAACATAATAAACAAACCGGTGTCAATATTATAATGACGTTTGGCATTTGACGGATGGCTGGATTGGGTTGCTACTTAAAATCTTTAATGTTGTTTTCACTTTACGCCACGACGGTTCTTTTATCGCACAGACTATAGTGTTTATTTATAGTAGAGTCTAATATGAATTGAAAACTAAAATAATTAAAAATATATCCCTTTTTAATATATTAACCATATTTAATAAATTTAACACGGCCTTTTACGCTAAGAACTCACGAAGCGGTTTTAACCCATGTCTGTGTTCTGTAGAATACTAAAGATATATATATAAAAAAAAAAGACGGGTTGCACTCCGGGAGTGCCGGCAGAAGTGAAAACTTGATTATTAACGTTGAGCATGTTTGATATTTTGGAATGGTTAGGGAATAATTTTGCACCAATTGCTTTATCAGTATAAAAGTACTATCATTTATGTGGTAGAATACAATATTCATTTATTGCGCTATCACACAAACATGACAATTTATATTACATTAAAAATTTAACACTTTAAAACTATTACAATTAATTTACATTAAAAAGTTTATCTCTCCGAAAAACTACTGAGGTGTCAAGGGACACCCGGATGGAACGAAGTTCCGTTCTGGCTTGCTTTCTATAAGAGAGAGAAAGAGAGAAAGACAGAGAAACATGCGCACGCCGCACGGCTTACAATAGCTTACTATAGAAAAAGTGTCGTTACAACTTTTCGTGAGAATTTTTTCCGTCTAGCCAATACAATATAACTAAAAAATACTATCCTATTTTATGTACATTTTGACAGCACTATTTCAACATCATCGAAACCATGAAAACGACACTCATGACGAAAAAGTTGATAATTTCTGACATCCGCCATCTTAGATTTACATTTTGACAGCAATATCGGCTTCAACAACCTCGAAAACCATGAAAAAGACACCCATATCGAAAAAGTTGATAATTTATTGCAGCCACCATCTTAGATTTAAATTTTGACAGTACTATCGGTTTCAACACCCTCGAAAACCACGAAAACGACACCCATGAGGAAAAAGTTGATAATTTCTTGCAGCCGCCATCTTGGATTTACATTTTGACAATACTATCGGTTTCAACAGCCTTGAAAACCATGAAAACGACACCCATGACGAAAAATTTAATAATTTTTTGCAGCCGCCATCTTGGATTTATATTTTGACAGTACTATCGGTTTCAACACCCACGAAAACCATGAAAACGACACCCATGACGGAAAATTTGATAATTTCTTGCAGCCACCATCTTGGATTTATATTTTGACAGTACTATCGGTTTCAACACCCTCGAAAACCATGAAAACGACACCCATGATGAAAAAGTTGATAATTTCTTGCAGCCACCATCTTGGATTTATATTTTGACAGTACTATCGGTTTCAACACCCTCGAAAACCATGAAAACGACACCCATGACGGAAAAGTTAATAATTTCTTGCAGCCGCCATCTTGGATTTATATTTTGACAGTAATATCGGTTTCAACACCCTCGAAAACCACGAAAACGACACCCATGACGAAAAAGTTGATAATTTCTTGCAGCCGCCATCTTAGATTTAAATTTTGACAGTACTATCGGTTTCAACACCCTCGAAAACCACGAAAACGACACCCATGAGGAAAAAGTTGATAATTTCTTGCAGCCGCCATCTTGGATTTACATTTTGACAATACTATCGGTTTCAACAGCCTTGAAAACCATGAAAACGACACCCATGACGAAAAATTTAATAATTTTTTGCAGCCGCCATCTTGGATTTATATTTTGACAGTACTATCGGTTTCAACACCCACGAAAACCATGAAAACGACACCCATGACGGAAAATTTGATAATTTCTTGCAGCCACCATCTTGGATTTATATTTTGACAGTACTATCGGTTTCAACACCCTCGAAAACCATGAAAACGACACCCATGATGAAAAAGTTGATAATTTCTTGCAGCCACCATCTTGGATTTATATTTTGACAGTACTATCGGTTTCAACACCCTCGAAAACCATGAAAACGACACCCATGACGGAAAAGTTAATAATTTCTTGCAGCCGCCATCTTGGATTTATATTTTTACAGTAATATCGGTTTCAACACCCTCGAAAACCACGAAAACGACACCCATGACGAAAAAGTTGATAATTTCTTGCAGCCGCCATCTTGGATTTACATTTTGACAGTACCATCGGTTTCCACGCCCTCGAAAACCATGAAAACGACACCCATGACGGAAAATTTGATAATTTCTTGCAGCCACCATCTTGGATTTATATTTTGACAGTACCATCGGTTTCAACACCCTCGAAAACCACGAAAACGACACCCATGGCGAAAAAGTTGATAATTTCTTGCAGCCGCCATCTTGGATTTACATTTTGACAGTACCATCGGTTTCCACGCCCTCGAAAACGATGAAAACGACACCCATGACGGAAAATTTGATAATTTCTTGCAGCCACCATCTTGGATTTATATTTTGACAGTACTATCGGTTTCAACACCCTCGAAAACCATGAAAACGACACCCATGACGGAAAAGTTAACAATTTCTTGCAGCCGCCACCTTGGATTTACATTTTGACAGTACTATCGGTTTCAACACCCTCGAAAACCACGAAAACGACACCCATGACGAAAAAGTTGATAATTTCTTGCAGCCGCCATCTTGGATTTACATTTTGACAGTACCATCGATTTCCACGCCCTCGAAAACCATGAAAACGACACCCATGACGAAAAATTTGATAATTTCTTGCAGCCGCCATCTTTGATTTATATTTTGACAGTGCTATCGGTTTCAACACCCTCGAAAACCATGAAAACGACACCCATGACGGAAAATTTGATAATTTCTTGCAGCCGCCATCTTGGATTTATATTTTGACAGTACTATCGGTTTCAACACCCTCGAAAACCATGAAAACGACACCCACGACGGAAAATTTGATAATTTCTTGCAGCCACCATCTTGGATTTATATTTTGACAGTACCATCGGTTTCAACACCCTCGAAAACCATGAAAACGACACCCATGACGGAAAATTTGATAATTTCTTGCAGCCACCATCTTGGATTTATATTTTGACAGTTCTATCGGTTTCAACACCCTCGAAAACCATGAAAACGACACCCATGACGGAAAAGTTAATAATTTCTTGCAGCCGCCATCTTGGATTTATATTTTGACAGTACTATCGGTTTCAACACCCTCGAAAACCACGAAAACGACACCCATGACGAAAACGTTGATAATTTCTTGCAGCCGCCATCTTGGATTTACATTTTGACAGTACCATCGGTTTCCACGCCCTCGAAAACCATGAAAACGACACCCATGACGGAAAATTTGATAATTTCTTGCAGCCACCATCTTGGATTTATATTTTGACAGTTCTATCGGTTTCAACACCCTCGAAAACCATGAAAACGACACCCATGACGGAAAAGTTAATAATTTCTTGCAGCCGCCATCTTGGATTTATATTTTGACAGTACTATCGGTTTCAACACCCTCGAAAACCACGAAAACGACACCCATGACGAAAAAGTTGATAATTTCTTGCAGCCGCCATCTTGGATTTACATTTTGACAGTACCATCGGTTTCCACGCCCTCGAAAACCATGAAAACGACACCCATGACGGAAAATTTGATAATTTCTTGCAGCCACCATCTTGGATTTATATTTTGACAGTACTATCGGTTTCAACACCCTCGAAAACCATGAAAATGACACCCATGACGGAAAAATTAATAATTTCTTGCAGCCGCCATCTTGGATTTACATTTTGACAGTATTATCGGTTTCAACACCCTCGAAAACCACGAAAACGACACCCATGACGAAAAATTTGATAATTTCTTGCAGCCGCCATCTTGGATTTATATTTTGACAGTACCATCGGTTTCCACGCCCTCGAAAACCATGAAAACGACACCCATGACGGAAAATTTGATAATTTCTAGCAGCCGCCATCTTGGATTTATATTTTGACAGTACTATCGGTTTCAACACCCTCGAAAACCATGAAAACGACACCCATGACGAAAAAGTTGATAATTTCTTGCAGCCGCCATCTTGGATTTACATTTTGACAGTACCATCGGTTTCAACACCCTCGAAAACCATGAAAACGACACCCATGATGAAAAAGTTGATAATTTCTTGCAGCCGCCATCTTGGATTTACATTTTGACAGTACCATCGGTTTCCACGCCCTCGAAAACCATGAAAACGACACCCATGACGGAAAATTTGATAATTTCTTGCAGCCACCATCTTGGATTTATATTTTGACAGTACTATCGGTTTCAACACCCTCGAAAACCATGAAAATGACACCCATGACGGAAAAATTAATAATTTCTTGCAGCCGCCATCTTGGATTTACATTTTGACAGTATTATCGGTTTCAACACCCTCGAAAACCACGAAAACGACACCCATGACGAAAAATTTGATAATTTCTTGCAGCCGCCATCTTGGATTTATATTTTGACAGTACCATCGGTTTCCACGCCCTCGAAAACCATGAAAACGACACCCATGACGGAAAATTTGATAATTTCTTGCAGCCACCATCTTGGATTTATATTTTGACAGTTCTATCGGTTTCAACACCCTCGAAAACCATGAAAACGACACCCATGACGGAAAAGTTAATAATTTCTTGCAGCCGCCATCTTGGATTTATATTTTGACAGTACTATCGGTTTCAACACCCTCGAAAACCACGAAAACGACACCCATGACGAAAAAGTTGATAATTTCTTGCAGCCGCCATCTTGGATTTACATTTTGACAGTACCATCGGTTTCCACGCCCTCGAAAACCATGAAAACGACACCCATGACGGAAAATTTGATAATTTCTTGCAGCCACCATCTTGGATTTATATTTTGACAGTGCTATCGGTTTCAACACCCTCGAAAACCATGAAAATGACACCCATGACGGAAAAATTAATAATTTCTTGCAGCCGCCATCTTGGATTTACATTTTGACAGTATTATCGGTTTCAACACCCTCGAAAACCACGAAAACGACACCCATGACGAAAAATTTGATAATTTCTTGCAGCCGCCATCTTGGATTTATATTTTGACAGTACCATCGGTTTCCACGCCCTCGAAAACCATGAAAACGACACCCATGACGGAAAATTTGATAATTTCTAGCAGCCGCCATCTTGGATTTATATTTTGACAGTACCATCGGTTTCAACACCCTCGAAAACCATGAAAACGACACCCATGACGAAAAAGTTGATAATTTCTTGCAGCCGCCATCTTGGATTTACATTTTGACAGTACCATCGGTTTCAACACCCTCGAAAACCATGAAAACGACACCCATGATGAAAAAGTTGATAATTTCTTGCAGCCGCCATCTTGGATTTACATTTTGACAGTACCATCGGTTTCCACGCCCTCGAAAACCATGAAAACGACACCCATGACGAAAAAGTTGATAATTTCTTGCAGCCGCCATCTTGGATTTATATTTTGACAGTACCATCGGTTTCAACACCCTCGAAAACCATGAAAACGACACCCATGATGAAAAAGTTGATAATTTCTTGCAGCCGCCATCTTGGTTTTACATTTTGACAGTACCATCGGTTTCCACGCCCTCGAAAACCATGAAAACGACACCCATGACGGAAAATTTGATAATTTCTTGCAGCCGCCATCTTGGATTTACATTTTGACAGTACTATCGGTTTCAACACCCTCGAAAACCATGAAAACGACACCCATGACGAAAAATTTGATAATTTCTTGCAGCCGCCATCTTGGATTTATATTTTGACAGTACCATCGGTTTCAACACCCTCGAAAACCATGAAAACGACACCCATGACGAAAAAGTTGATAATTTCTTGCAGCCGCCATCTTGGATTTATATTTTGACAGTAAAAGTGTCGGTACAATTTTTCGTGAGAATTTTTTCCGTCTAGCCGTTTCACAACGCGCGATAAGGGATAGCTGTCTACTCTCCATCCATCTTACGCTTTTTCGATCAGGTCACGTGTCCTGACGCGAGTTTAAGATTTTATACCCATTACAGAAAAAGTGCTCAACGCCGCTAAAGAAGTTTTCACTTCAAAAATTCATGCACTTTTACGATGCGTTTTACGGCCGCGGTGTGCGCGGTTGTTTGCGGCTCCCGCTGCAATAGCGAGGAACTAGTAGAATCGCGCGAGCTGTAGTCACCCGCAAGTACGCGCTTAGGTGCCTTGACACGCAACATGCAGCGTGTTGCGTGGCAGTATGATAATCGCCTATAACGCAACAGGTCGTTTCTGGTGTCTGTCCATGGTGGTTCGTAGTCAGCGTTGCGTACAAACTATCTACAGGTCATTGGACTCGCTCAGCTGAAGTTTTCTTAAAAATTCGTACATGCGTAAATTAATACGAGTTTTGAAAAAAGGTACTTTATTTTTTAATTTTATCTTTACAAATCGATAGTGTTTCATCTACCGGATCGATCCTCCACGGGATTAAAACGACTAAAATTTAACGGTGTATATGAAGACTGTCATTGAAGAAGTCAAAATACATACAACTACCTTTCCAACGCGTGGTCCAAATTGCTTAGATCATTGCATGATAAAATCTAAACTTGCCTCTACAACAATTGTCTGTCATTCTGATATAACAGATCATAGCTCGATATTGTGCATTATGGGATCATCGTTCCCTAAGAACAAAAATAAAAAAACATGTACCACAATTGATTATAAAAACCTACTTGAGGACCTCAAGGTAATTGATTGGTCTGACTTGTATAATAAAACCGAAGTTAACGAAGCCACAAAATTTTTTATTAAGAGATTTAATTCAGTCCTTGCAGAAAATAAATGTACTCGTAAAGTGAGCAGTTCAGAAGTGATTGTTAAAAAATGGATAACCCCTGGTCTTTTAAAGTGCATTAGACGCCGTGATGAGTTACATAGTAAAGCCAGAAAAAGTAATAATGACCGCAATTTGCAGGAAAAATACAGACTGTACAGAAATTACTGTAACAATATATTGCAGCAACAAAAAGAACAATATGAGCGAAAACTGTTAACTGACAATCAAAATAATATTAAAAAAACATGGGACTCAATTAAAACTATTTGTAATATTAGTAAAATAGTTAATAAAAATGAAGACTTACTTAAAGTAGGACCTAATTGTGCTGAGTCGTTGAATGAAGTTAACAACTACTTCAGCACAATTGGTGACCAGTTGGCAAGTACGGTACTTAGTAAATTAGGAAAATCGGAAACAGAACTGGCGAGCAACACATGTTATGCAGGAAACACCTCACCAGACTCACTATTTATGTCACCCACAGATGAAATTGAAATAATAAAACTAATAAGTACACTCAAACCTAGTACAGCTGTTGGACATGATAATATTAGCAATGATATGCTAAAACTAGCAAAGCATGTTATAGCAAGTCCTATAACATATATTTGCAACCTAAGCATATCCTCAGGTGTGGTGCCTAATGACCTAAAGATAGCCAATGTGATACCGATACTGAAAGCAGGCGACTCACGTCAACCAGCAAACTATAGACCTATTTCACTTCTCAGTGCACTGTCGAAAGTAATTGAAAAGGTAGTTAACGTGAGATTGCTAAAGTATCTCGAACAAAACGGTTTATTGGCCGGGAAATCAATTCGGTTTTCGATTCGTAGCTCCGTTTTGCCGTGAAAGACGGACAAACAGACACACGCATATGTACACTTTCCCATTTATAATTTTAGTATAATGGACCTTAGCCGTGTGCAGCGCCCCTTAGCGAACTCCACTGCAGGTGACGTAACCTACGACAAACTTTCATGGTGAAATGGCGTCAGTGACTATCGCAACATTCGCAACCCAGTGCTGGGCACGCCACAATTTTGTCCCCTCTTTGAGGCGTGGCTGGAAAGACCTCACGGCGTCTTTACCTTCCGCATGACACAGGTCCTCACCGAAAATGGCAAGTTCGGGAGGTTCCTGTTCTAAATTAAAGCGGAAGTGACGCCCGGATGTCACCACTGTGCGGAAGTCCCGGAGGACACGGTGGAGCACACAGTCGCGGTGTGCCCTGCTTGGGTGGAGCATCGCCGTGCCCTCGTGGGGGTGATCGGCGGCGGAGACCTCTCGCGCCGGGCCTTGGTTGAGGCCATGGTCCGAAGCGAAGAGGAGTGGCAGGCGGTCGCCGACTTCTGCGAAGCAGTAATGCTCGCCAAGGAGGAGGCCGAACGCATCAGGCAACGGCGCTCTCGCCGCCACCGGGATTCCGATCCCGATTTCCAGCCACCGTAGGCGCAGGCTTGTGGACAGTGAGCAATGGGCAGCTCGCTGTCAGTGTGGTGCCCAGGATATTAAAAAAATAATTATATCAAGTTTCATCGTAATCGAACCGGTAGTTTTTGCGTGATGCCTGAACAAACAGACAGACAGGCAAAAATTTATTTAATCACCTTTTTGTGTTCGGTGTCGGTCTAGTAACAACCCCTGCCATTTATTTTTTTTATATTTTCAATGTACAGAATTTTCACTTCTATAGATTTATTATAAGTATAGATAATATTATTTATTATAAAAAATACAAAACCTGACCATAATTAAATGAAATTATTTTTACGATTTTTACGAATATTTTTCGGATTTTTGGTCAGTACCGGTTGCGGTACCTCACTATTTATGAAATGGAAAAAACATGCAACATTCATATTGTCAAATCGTAGTCTTTAATTAAAAAACGGACGATAACAGGGGTTAGACTGTCTTTCTATGAATGAAAAATAGTACGAGTTGGAATATCGCACGCGATATTCAGCGCAGTGTAATAGGTCCTTTATCCTGATTCACTGACCTCTACTGAATTGGAATATTTTTAACGCACGTTCTAGTTGACGTGCAAAATAAGACAATAAAATCTTTTTAAATCTCTTTATTGACTTGAATGCTTGACTGATGCGCTGAAGAGAAGAACGGAATATTTATTAATGAATTTTTGTTTAAATAACGTTAAGTATTAAAATTACATAGTACCATTATTTGTACCGCGTTTATTACAAAATGCTTTGGTAAAATAAAATAAAATTTGGAACCTCGCGGGCCCCGTAACTAGATTTTCTATTTCCTTCTGCCCTTAATTCCGAATAACGTCAGAAGCGATTATATCGCGAATCCGACCAATTTTAATAGTCACAAAATATAAGGACTATTGAGTACTATTTGTGACGTTGCGCGTTGGTTGGATTCGCGATTTAATCGCTTTTGACGCAATTTGGAACGCGGGGCTAGTTATGCACAGGATTAAAGCAAAGCATTTCACTGGAACTGGAACGCCAGGTAGGACAGGCAGAGTTGCCATGTGCATCCGATAAAACTTCAAGTGTATTTATTTTAAAGGGGAAGATTTTGTGTTCAGAGGGCGCCACGCGTATGATCTATTTACATTCTGTGGTTCGGAGCGGTTCTTATGAAATTGTATGAAATATTTTTGTATTGACGATGTATTGTACCTGGAAATTAAATAAGCTCAAAGAGGAATTAAAGAGGGGTGCGACCTGTAGTGGAAGAAAGGCAGACCTTGTAGAGAGGTTAGTAAATAAAAGTAAAAAAAATACTACAGTATTTTATATTTTCTTGGTGAATGTTTTTACTGATTAACAATAAACTCTTGACCCTATGAACTTTTATCCACTTGTTTATTACTGTTTGTGTAAATCAAAAGTTAAGCTATCTTTTGTTTTTGTAGAATTCTGTATGATAGAAATTTTAACTTCACCGATAAATCATGTCCCCCAGAACCAGTACAAACCGTAGTTATGGTCATACCAAAAGACGATTATTATAAAGATATAAACAGCAATACCCCATTGCCACCATTAAATAAACATCAAATACAAGAATATTTTGGAGAGTGAGTATATTGGTAACTCATTTAATAAACTTTTTGTACCTTTCTATGACCATTTTTCCTAAGCAGGAGAAAAGTATGTTGTGTTACTCTACTTAATTAACACAGTTTTATAATCATTTTCTGTAAAATGATGCCCACATAATCGTAAATATGTAGATTGGGATTTTACCAATTCTGGTCGTTTTATTGCTTTAGCCCACAATCTTTTCCTATTTTTATCTTTTGGGAATAAATGATTACCATTTTCTTTGCATCCCGGCACTGCACAGTTCGTAATTTTAATTATTTATATATAATAGAATGCCAAAAAGTTATAAATAACGCTGCACAGATAAGCATAACGGATCATAAGAATAGCGACACCTAGCGGGAAAAAATGGCAAAAATCTTCCCCATTACTAATTTGATAGTCATTAAATATTTCAAAGATTTTAACTACCCATGTGTGAGTTACAGTTACAAGCCGAGACATCTTCAACGTATACGATTTCATCACTACGGTTACATTTAAGAAATACCTACTTCGACTATAAATAAATTGAATATGATTTCGCTTATTTTAATCATACATGACTTTTGGTAGCTCGCCGTCCGACCGTCCGGTAATCGTCTGGACCAAACCCAAGTCATCGATGGCGCCACGCGCGCCACAAATGCATGCAGACATCAGCAAAACTGTAGGTGCTCAGCTTTAGGGTCGCAGCCTACTTGAGCCATGGTTTCGTTCGTTCATATATTTTTTAATGCTATTTTAAAATCTGCAATCTAAATGATGATGATGAAGATTAATCTAAATATTATATTTAATAAAAATATTCTTGTCTTATTAGCTAGTCAGAAATGTATGATTGTCAATACTTTTGCCTGTCTGTTAGGGAAGAGAAAAGTTTTATGAGGAGCAGATAAAATTGTGATGCGGTCATTAGCGTTAGTTAGTAAAGTTAATGCGACTGTTTCTCAGCTGCATGTGCCGTATCTACTGCAAGCTGATTGCAAAAAATAAGAAAAGTTGTTACAGTCGAAGATTTCGTCCGACTTCCGTAGCCAAGAAAATTCAAAAGAATCATTTTTAATGGGGAAGATTTTGTGGTTAGAGGGCGCCATGCGTATGATCTATTTACATTCTGTGGTTGGGAGCGGTTCTTATGAAATTGTATGAAATATTCAATATTTTTGTATTGACGATGTATTGTACCTGGAAATTAAAACAGCTAAAAGAGGAACTAAAGAAGAGGGGTGCGACCTGTAGTGAAAGAAAGGCAGACCTTGTAGAGAGGTTGGTAAATAAAAGTAAAAAAATACTGCAGTATTTTATATTTTCTTGGTAAATGTTTTTACTGATTAACAATAAACTCCTGACCCTATGAACTTTTATCCACTTGTTTATTATTGTTTGTGTAAATCAAAACCTAAGCTATTCTGTTTTTGTAGATTAGAGGCGTATGATAGAAATTTTAGCTTCACCGATAATTCATATCCCTCAGAACCAGTACAAACCGAAGTTATGGACATACCAAAAGACAATTATTATAAAGATATAAACAGCAATGAGGTATCCCATTGCCACCATTAAATAAACATCAAATACAAGAATATTGTGGAATATTCCCATTGACATCGATGTGGACGAATTTTTTGATGCCCTCTGAGTTTTCCCCGTTTTTCAGCCTTTTTTACTCGTTTGTACATATTATTATTTTAAGTTTGTATAAATATACCTAGTTATTATTTATTAGATTAATTGATATAGTAAAATTGTACATTATGTGTAAAAAAAAATATTGTGGAGAGTGAGTTTCTTAGCTCATTTACTAATTTTTTTGTGCCTTTCTATGATCATTTTTCATAAGCAGGAAAAAAGTATACTGTGTTATTCTACTTATTTTAACACAGTTTTATAATCATTTTCTGTAAAATGATGCCCACATAATCGTAAATATGTAGATTGGGATTTTACGAATTCTGGTAGTTTTATTGCTTTAGCCCTCATCTTTTCCTATTTTTATCTTTTGGGAATAAATGATTACCATTTTCTTTGCATCCCGGCACTGCACAGTTCATCATTTTTATTATTTATATTAAATAGAATGCCAAAAAGTTATAAATAACGCTGCATAGATAAGCCGATAACGGATCATAAGAATCGCGACACCTAGCGGGAAAAAATGGCAAAAATCTTCCCCATTAAACTAATTCACTCTTTTATTTATTCATGATTTAAGTGGCAACTTTGCAGTTGCACGTCAATGTCAGCAACAACCCAAAGAGACTGGAGACGTCCTTTTTGCGTCTTGTGTCATTATATATGCTAGAAATAAACAGTGTAGATTTCACTTTGTGAATAAATATTTATTTATTTAAAAATGGAGAATAACACTGAAACTCAAGTAACTATCAACAAACCAGCGAGAGTGCTGCATTTTAGTGATGGTGTTGATGAAGAAATAGACGAGGTGGAAGCCGTTGAATTGGCTACTGAACCTCAAGAAACGAATAACGTGGACCCGGTGCGTGATCAGTGAGCTATGCACTATGCATTTTTTGTTTTATTACCCAAGGCGAGACCTTGGTGGTATTTGTTTTCTATTAATATCTATGACGGTAAGGTTGTTTACTCACAATTTATTTTTGGAGCCTTACTTATGTAAGACTCCAAAAAAGGAAAAAGGTCAACAATAAGGTGTTGATTTATTGGATAGAGCATTTGTGGCCATATAAAAAAGAATTTAAATATTTGTTTAGTGCGGATCTAATTTGTAACTAAAGTATGCGCAAGTAAGATATCGATGGTCATACGTTGACAACTCGTAACCCACATTTTTTCGCAAAATGAGTTAAGCACATCAAAAATTTTTAAATTAAGCGCCGAATCGTCCTATTGATAACTCGTAATAAACAAAAAATGTCACTCGAACAATTTATTCTACAGTTGACAACCCACAAAGAAAAAGTATCAACCTGAGCTCACTAGCGCGCGAGTTACAAGGTGTCAACGCAAAATGCAGTTCGCAATAACAGAATAAGATTAAGCTACCATACTAAACAAATATTGGAACAGCAATAAAAATATCATCAGCTGAGGAAAAACAATTAAATAAGATGCAGATGAAGGAAAATGTGTTGTCTTAGACATCTTGTATGTTCTTTGAAAGTATGTCCTTATTATAGAAGCAAGCTTTTCTTGTCAACTCTGATACTCAGACAGGGTCAGGCATCAGTTTTTGTTAGATGCATATTAAATTAGCTTTATGATATGATTTCCAATTCTTAAGGCGAATTTGTAACAAAACCTATCATTATTTAGAGTGACGGTTGTGCACCTATCAAAATAGAATGCAGTATTAGTAGCTAAATGCTCTAGCCAACTTTGCTGCTGTGAATAATGTGGTTATTTACCACTAATGTCTAGAACCTGAGCATAAGCAGATGAAAGTGGATAGCATCATGCTGCCATCGAACGTGGCATAAAAAAATATGACGCTATTTATGTTCCATCTATCACCAATATGCAGACATAACTTGGAAATCACGATAAGACCCATACGACGTCAAATTTTAACAAAATCCAAAAGTGATGCGTCATGAAAGTATCAGGCTTGAAAAGAAAAAAGGAGATCCTGTTGTCACAGATCTTAAAGTTTCATTGTACAAACCAGATAGCAACAAAACTATTATTTGTTGCCAAGCAGGCCAAGAAATCTTGGTTCTCCTGCGGATATCTTCATTTCCGATGTAATCACGCAAGGAAACTTCAAGCATAATCCTTTCCATTGCCCTTTGGTTGACTTTAAACCTACTGATGAGGCACATTGTCACTGGCAACACACACATACACAGTCATAGACTTTCATCTTGAAACACTGGTATATTGGACAAGAAGATACCGCGCAGTTTCCCAAAAGCTGCCCAGACGAGTCGGATTAGACGATTAACCTCTTTCTAGAAGTTAGACCTACCTAACTGAACAGTCTGTCTCAGGTAAACGTAGTCCAAAACTTCGAGTGTAGAGTCTCCGATCTTAATAGGAGTGGGTGCTACATGGATGTTTACCATGACTTTGGTTTTGTCCATGTTCATTTTATATCCCACTCTTTCGGAAGCTCTACTGAGGTCACCGAGCATTATACTGAGCTCCTCCGTAGGCCTTCCACAACCGATGACCTGATGAGGGTTGCGGAAATCCGAGGGATGCGAGACGCACATGATTAGCCGTTATTGCGACACTTGGGGGAGGCTTATGTCCAAGAGTGAACGACGACGATTTGATTGAAATAATGATGATGATGAGGCCAAGAAATATTAATTTTCCGGTAACAACCTACAAGCAACATTTTAAGAACTCGCATAACTTTATAAAATTTTAATGACTTGCAAGCTCCTAAAACTATAATACCTACTGATTATCACTCTTATTTACGATAATTAGTCGCAAATTTAATTGTTTCAATTTAATAAAATAGTGTTTATTTAAATTGACACCTCTCAAGTGTACGTTGACTGCTCGTAACTCGTCAGAAGTGAGGATTTTTTAATATTGTTTACTCGCAACTGTTTGTATATTGAATAATTAATAAAAAACCCATGTGGGTATTTAATTTTTTTTAATTATATCAATAGATAACTTGATTTTCTACCAACTACTTTTTTATTTCATTTTTTTTTAATTTATTTTCGAAATTATACAGTTTTTTCCCTCTCCTGTAAAATTCCATACATTACAGTTACGTGCTGTCAACCTATGACCATCGATATGGCATTTATAAATCCTAAAACTCGTAATTATACAGTAAAACTTTTTATCATCATCGATCTTTGTAAATTTTAATTACCTAAAATTTATTTGTTTCTGTCTTATCATAAAACATGTTTGCAAAAGTTCAAGACAAATAAAATGCCACTTACAGATAGGTATCAAGTTTACTTAATTATATACCAACAGGATAAGTACCTAAGTAAACAAAGAAAACATAAACAATAAATCTATGTTTTAGAAAGTACAATGGTGTACTGCTAAGAGGAAATATGCAAGACTAAAACAACAACATCTATATAGTAACAACATAAGTACTTCATTTTCTTTTATCTATTTCAATGCATATGTCATATCATGTTTGTTGTATTTTTAACCCAAAGGTTGACTGGTAGAGAATGCCTTGTTGCATTAAGTCCACCTATGCACCACTACTTACCATCGTGGTAATTTCTGTCTGATCCCTTAAAAAAAAATTGCTTGAACCCTGAAGCACAGTGCCAAACCAGACCTTTTCAAGTTTTCGTTTGGAGTGTAAGCAAAAACGAACTTAGCGATGGTCAGGTGCTCGGTCCCGGTACGAAAGGCACGAAGGAACGGGGTCAGTAAGAGTCTGACACTATCTCCCGCTCCACCCAAAAGCGGGGGTTGTCAATGGATGATTTTTCCCACCATAAAAAAAAAAGCGGTGGAAGTGTCTTTGATGGTACATGAAGTATAAATAAATAAATAATAATGTCTAATATTTTCAGAAAACACTACCATGGGGCCCTTGGTTCTCCCACTATGCTTGGAAATCTGGCAACAAAATGCTGAATGCAGTTGATTACGCTGGGGAGTCCCTTGCTGGCTTCTTTGGAATAACTACACCGAAGTATCAAATAGAAATTGATGAGTATGAAAGAGTCAAAGAAGAAAAACGGAAACTAGAAGAGGATGCCGCTGGTTGGGTACCGAAAAATGCTGGTGGAGACATACCTTTAGTTCTCAATGAGCCTGTGAAAGACATGGATAAACCTGCGGAAGTATAATGACAGCAGTGACTTTTCGTTTGAGAAATTTGTCAACACCACACAATTTGGGGGCCATCCATAAATTACTTCACATGTTAAGGGGAGGGGTTGGTTAAATGTGACATTTTGTGACAGGGTGGGAAAAGTCCTAACTTTAGTCATGTCACATTTGAAAATCTGTATGACATAAGCATGAAAATTCGTATGTATTAATGAAAACTTTCAAAATATTTCATAAGTACTCTGTCTGTGCTGCCGTTGTAATTTTTTTGATGTTGATATTGCATAAAAAAATGTAATGAAAATTGAACTAATTTTGGAAGTGCTAAGATCACTAATAAGATCACTTATAAATTGGAAAATTGAATAATATGTGATGTTACCCTGGAGACAGGTAGAGTCACAAATGTGACCCACTAGGCAGCTGAAAGAAGGATGAGAGGGGTTGGTTAAAAATCACGAAATTCCTGTGACCTAATTTATGGATGGACCCTTAATCACAAATCAAGTGATGTGATTGATTTAATATTCATCCAAATAATCCACATTATGTTTGTCAATTATCAGCTTATTTTGTGATAATTTTCTTTTCAGAAACTGGGTTTAACTAAAATGGAATTAACTCTTTCAATCTCTGCATGACTAGTCTAAATAAATTAATTTTAAAATTTGTATTGTGTTGTAAAATTTCTAGGTATATTTTAATGATTGCTTTTGACATTTTACACAGGTGTCTATGAATTTTATTTTTAAAGGGAAAAGGGGTGTTTTTGAACTATCTAACATTTTATAAGTATTTCTAATGTAGTAATAATATCTAAATCTATGTGTGCTAATGTAATTTGCATAATATTGTAGTATGATAGTGAAAGGAACTGAAATAATGAGAGCTTTATTTTGTTACGTAAGGTTGGTAAGAAGGTTTATTTAATTAAATAGTAATGAAATATTTATCTTATTTTATTAAATAATTCAGGATGATCGCTTAGAATAATACTTTATCGGCATAAAGCCATTCAATTCGTGGCTGAAAAGTAAATGTTATAAAAATTAAGTTGAAGACTAAAATATTACTGAAAATGTTTATTTTATATATGAAGTAATAAATAAATAATGTGTTTATAATAGCTGTGTTGTTTTAAAAATCTTTAAAACTCTTCAAATTAAATAGGTTAATAGTTATGTTATAATGCTTATTTCTAATCAGAATTTTAAATTTGGTACTGTCACTACGTGTAAACGTATTTTGAGGATAGCGACATCTGTTGTGCAGTAGCATAAACTAAATTGATGGCATAGTCATGTCAGTTGTCAGCTCTTGCCGCTAGGTGGCGGTATTGGGCTATATGAAAATAAAATTTCAGGATTCTTGGAATTGAGTTCTAACATACTGTTAAATCATTTTACATATTTGTTTGTTAATAACTACAATCTCAAGACCATTATGATTTAAAAAAAAATGTTTTCCTGAAAGTGAACATGGTGTTTTTTTAATGCTCATATTGGTGGTCTTATTAATAATAAATTATTCGGTTAATTTTCGTATAGTATTACAATTAGGTACAATACGGTCACTTTAGTGTTTAATTCATAGTTTACTTTTTACTGATTGTTTTTGTTTGGCTTAGTTACCTTATGGGCTCAGAAACAAAGTCCACTATCGCTTGAGGTCCTCACATTATAAATTACACCCCTCTGAAACCGTGAAAGAACCTATGTGACATCAATATCTGTGTTTGATTTTAGACCTTATTTTCTGTGAATAGGGTTGAATATCGCATGGCAAGTGACCATATGTTATTGTTTGTCGGTGTTTAGCATGTGATATGTCGAAATGTAAACGGTTCGAGCGGTGTCCGCAGATCAATATGCGTGTTGCGCGGCCCGTGAGGGTGTTCGTCCCGTGCGATTGGCCGGCGTGTGGGGGGCGGGGCGAGCGTGTGTGAGGCGGCGCGCGCTCTCGCACGCGACGCGCCGTTTTGGCGCCAAATTGGGCAATAGGCATTTCATTTTCAAGTTTCGCGAATGAGTATTAGGCCGTAAGCCACTAAGATAAGCTAAGGTCGTAGACTAGGGTAATACTTTTTGAATTTTATAGTCTATGGTAGGTAGGTATGGCCCGTACGACTTGGAATATTAGAGGTTTGGGAGCTATTACAACTTTGCTTTGTGGAACCTTCAAGATTTTTCTTTAGTTATTGCGTTGTCGTTTTAATATTCCATGTTGATGGTGACTTTATTCAGCCACATTAAGTATTAAATTAAAATTAAAAATATCTAAGCTTCTATAATGACTGGGTTTAATTTTTTAGAAGTATCTAAATACTTAGCTACTCTCAGTTAGGTATTGAGTATGATTTGCCTTCAATTCCTTCAAAATTTCCTTCCCTCAGACGAAAAAACAAAATTAAAATTTATCGCGACTTAAGAGAACTACCTATACTTATTTTTATTTATTGTAATTAGCCTGTGCTACTGCGGGACAAAGGCCTCTTTTCCAATTCTTCGTTTACTGGGACTACAGATAAGTCCATACCAACCCACCTATTGCAATTGAAAAGCACAAAACAGCAACAAGCCCACCACCAGTGTTGCGGTCACCAACAATACTGAAACATGATTTATGTCTTTCACCCATTTACAGCAAAATTTACGACAAACGCGTGTAATTATTAACTAATTCAATAATTCGTTAACAGTGCAGGTCATTCCAGACAATATGGCACGGGACAATAAACACGCACCCAAGGTTGCCAGTTTAAAAAATATTGCGAATTAAAAAAGGCGCGTGGTCAGCGGTCGAACTGGTTTTAAAAAAAGTAAATGAACTTGAAATTCTGGTTTTTGGCGCGCGTTTTCTATTGTGATAGAATTTTGCGCAGATTTGCCAAACATAATGATTTTCTATGGAGTTCGAACTAGTTCAGTAGTGCATTATAATTTTGAAAAGGTGTTAGTTTTGCAAAATGTATTATTATTTCTATGCTTGTCAAGGAATTAGTGCAGAATGCAGTTTGTCAGCTGTTTTTGACTTCGCGAATTTTATCAAAGAATAAAAAAAAGGGTCATAAATCTCAATATTGGATATGGATATCGTTGAAGACTTATTCTTATCTTTTGATGGTGTCTACCTATAGATTTTAAATTTAGAAATTGTTTTTTTTTAATCTTTTAGCAACATGCGTAGCTGTAGGTATAATTTCCTCCTCTGACCATACCAAGACAGTCAACTTTTCAGTCACTGGTACTATTTTCATATTTCCTCTAATATAAGCTCTCATTTCTCACTTTATCCATTCTCACCACATCATCTCAACATCTCCGCTAGGTACCTACATACCTACTATTCCTGTGTCGTAGGTACCTACCTATCTATTTAATTTTCACACAATATGCACAATATAATTTAACAGATTTACAGATTTTACTGTATTTCCTCGGTCATCTTCTTCTTACCCTTTTCTTTTAAGTTAACGACCTCAAGTCGCTAACTGTTTTAATAATCATACCAAGACTCTCAACTTTTCAGTCACTAGCACTATTTTTTAACTTCCTTTATCTGACCATACTAAGACTCAACTTTTCACTTTTCTCTGGCATTATTTTCACACTTCCTCTACCTGATATGATATGTAACTACTTGCACATCTACTCATTGCTTACTTTATTTATCTCACCATAGGTATCATCTCAACGTTCTTCGTTGCATAGATACATTTCACCCATAACTGTACTGTACAGCAAACATGTAGATGAAGGTTATAGGTATGTTCCTTCCACTAGATATCGATAAGCGAGCGATGTTCCAAGTTATGACAGACCGTTACTTTTATGATCCAACTTTTAAGAAACGATGAGCTGAAGTGTGATAGCAACAGAAAATATCAACAGTATTTTCTTGAAACATGTTTTCGACCTTGGTATTTATATGGGCCCTAAAACTTTACTGTAGGTACATAAATGTAATCATTACTGGCATATCCGATTCGAAGGACCAAAATTTAAAATATGCTGGGTAGTTCTTTTTTACTGCAAATAGAACTTATTTTCCGATAGCAATCACAGCCACTGGTATATTACGAGTAGGTATGTCCGATTCCAAGGACAACAATTTAAAATATGCTGGGTTGTTACAATTTCTTTTGTACTGTGTACCTACCTATCTATAGTTGTTTTCCGAATGCGATCATAGTCACTGGCACATCCGATTCGTAGGACCAACATTTTGAAATGTGTGGGGTAATTATAGACATGGTGGTTTAACTAGATGTATATAGCTATCTATCTTTTCTATCTAACCTTTCCGGTAGTATTACAGGATTATTACCTACTAGTAAATTAATATAGAAAAAAAAATCGTTGTAAGTAGTACCTAGGTTTGGTAAACTTCATTTTGTATTTTTAACCGACTTCTAAAAAAGGAGGAGGTTCTCAATTCGGATGTTTGTATTTTTTTTATTTTTTTTTTATGTATGTTCGGGCATAACTTCGTCGCTTGCCAACCGATTTGAAAAATTCTTTTTTTGTTGGAAAGGGTATACTTCCCAAATGGTCCCATAGTCACCAAGTCGGGATCCGATGATGGAATCTTGGCTAAATCGAGGGAACTCCTCAAATATTATAGGCAACTATATAGTCATTTTGATATTTTCATCAAGGAATTAAGCATTTACAGTCAAAAAGCGACATTTGATGAGGTGGAACTGGTTAAGAAGACCAGAAATTGCCAACGGAACTTCATGCTCGAACAAATATCACAATGAACATAGTTAAGCAACTATGACAATACAAATAAATGAATAGTTCTGAATAGTTATGTTGAAAATGGTATCATCGAAGTAACCTGATGATAGTGATGGAGCTGGAAGATAGGCACCGGAACTCCGTAATTAATCAATGTATCCTACCCGTGTTTGGGTTTATTAGAAATGTCATGAGATGCACTTTGGCTATAAGGTACTATCGAAGTGATCTGATGATGAAGCCGGAAGGTGGAAGGTAGACACGGGAACTTCATATGAAAATGATGTATTCTAGCAGGGTTTAAGTTAATTGGAATTGACATGAGAAAAAAGTACTCTGGCTGTAAGTGTGTTGCAACTAAAAAGTATGAAATAAAAAACTTTTTATAAAAAAAATAAAACCGACTTCACTAAAAAAACACTAAAATGATCAAAATAATTTTAATTTCGGAAGTCGGTGTTAAATAAGGAACAAACAATAACGAAAAACACCGACTTCCGAAATTAAAATTATTTTGATCATTTTAGTGTTTTTTTAGTGAAGTCGGTTTTATTTTTTTTATAAAAAGTTTTTTATTTAGCAAATTCTTGTTAGAGATTTTTCAAGGTAGGTAATAATACATAGTTCAAGTCTTTTCATTTATTATTACATTTCAAGTTGTTTATTTTAAATAACAAATCCTTGATACATTTCATTATATTTATTTATTCAATCCACACAGGTAGAAAGCAACGCTAATTCTATCGATATTCAAATTTTTGCGCAAACGGTCCTTTCAACCCCACACAGCAGATGTTCTACTTTTAACTTTGCATGCATTCGCAGTGTTGTTTATTAAAAAAATCTTTTGTGGCCATTTACAAAATAAAGCTTGCAACACAATACCTCATGCAAATTAGGAACGAACCTGATACAGTGGGCCATAAATGCATTTAATATTTTTGCAAATTTGAACTGTATTATCGCGAAACAGCTTTCAAATCAAATTGCATATCGTAGACTTTTTATTGTAATTATCGAAGCAATAAAAATCAACTTTGCCTTTATTATAATAAGATCTAAAATCTCTTGGCAGACTGACGATTTGAAAATAAATTTGCATAAACGACGCACACCTTTCGCGTTGATCCTTTTTATGCAATTTGACTGACAGATTTTATTGAATAGTAGATATTATTAGAATTTTATGTATCGGTTTTATGTACCTATCTACCAACTTCCGATTTAGTATGGTATATACCACAGTTCACAATGATTTCATTAGAATGTCGCCTTTATGTTAGAGTGACGTAACATAAAGGAGAAATTATAATTAAATTAATGCTTAAAATTGTAGGTACTACAAAATTTTCTTACGCTAATAACTCCTTCGTTTTTTTTATTTATTGATTACTAGCTTTTGCCCGCAGTTTTGTCCGCGTACATAAAATATAGCCTATGTCACTCAGGAATAAAGTAGCTTTCTATCGGTAAAAAATTTAAGTAATCGTGCCAGTACTTCCAGAGATTACCTACAAACAAAAAAACATAAAAATAAACTTTACCTCCTTATTAAATTAGTTTAGATTGGATGGATTTAGATTGGGTTGTGACTTGTGGGTAGTAGTATTTACAGGACAAATAGATAGAAAAGTTTTTGTCAATGCATTAACCCTGCAATGCTGATGAATGATAACAGCAGTCAAATTCGGCATACATTTCTTTTAAAATTTTCCTTAATCCGGATTTCAGAACATTATAAATGAAAGCACCAAAAGACCACATAAAAACTTTCTTCTCCCCAAATTACAGGCAGTCCTAACGTCTTAAAATATTAGTGGGACCATGTCTTGAGCAAGTTCAGAGTCCCGCAGCTCATCCAAGATGCACCTCTGTACAGCGCTAGTTACACACGAGGGGAACATTTCCGGTGCATAAATAATAACAATAAATTGTTAACTATTAGGAAGGGGTGTGCCTGTATGCAAAATAGTTGAAGTTCGTTGTTGCTGGCGGGTTTTTGCAACGTGCGTGTGTGATCGCCGGTTGGATTAGAGTGTGTGGTTTTCTTTGGTAGGATACAAATAATCTAGTTATAAGTACAACATTAGTTTTAGTATCGAAACGCGAAACGCGTGTCTAGTAGTTTTATGTAAATAATCTAATTATTTTATTTTATCAATTAACTGTATCAAGAAAAATCACAGTTGTTAAGTTACCTGGTTGTCCGCAGAAATACACGGTCACGGGGCCATCGGGGCGACTGAGGGGGTGGCGCTGGTGTCTAATGCCCGCTATGATCAGCCGTGTCCTATGTTGTACTTAGTGTCGGTGATGTTCAACTTGTAACCTTTTTTAAATATTTTTGGGAAAAATATAACATGGTATGAAAATTATTGGAATCGATTCAGTTACTGATTTTGAACAAACTACATAAATTATATTCAGGTATGGCATTTACAAAAATTGATGATGTAACAGGAGAAACTGACTAAGTCGTCGACGGCGCGCGCTGTTCCCGCGTGCCTCAAGGAGTTGTCAGCAACAGCAGGGGCCCAGCCGGGTCGAAGCCTACTGGGGCCAGGGTTATCCGAAAGGGCGCTCGAGCCCCGGTATGAAGGCTTGAAGGAACGGGATGGGTTTTTTAGTCAGTAAGAGTCTGACACTATCTCCCGCTCCACCCAAGAGCGGGGGTTGTCATAGGATGATTTTCCCATCGGAAAAAAAAGGAGAAACTGACTGATTGACATATCATCTCACAGCCGAAAATACTGGGACTAGGATCGTGAAATTTTGCACAAGGTTTCTTTTATAACGTAGGCTAGCACTAAGAAAGGATTAGCCAAAATTCATCCCAACAGGGGTCTAAAGTTTGTATGGAGAAACTTACTTTCACGCGGATGAAGGCAGAAGCTAGTTTGTTTAGGTACCTGTTTGTATTTCAAGCATTCAGTAGTTCATTTAAATATGGAACACTCAAAAATGATTTCGCATTTATAACCATTTTGATGTAGGTAAAACTGATAGCATAATGGTAAAAGTTTTGTACGCATGTATGTGTGCGGCTGAATGGGTTTGGATTAAATTTGCACAAGGTTAGACCAAGCCCTGAAATAGGAGGTTAGGTTATTTTTTAACTCGGGAGTATGTTTCCATGGGATGATTTTTTACTTTCCCGTGGGCGAAGCCGCTAGCACTAAGCTAGTGTGAAAATAGAAGTTTGACATTGCTTACTCGACACACCTATCAAAAAACTTATGTTTTCGGTGGAACTGAATTGATTTTTTTATCTGTTGCTGTACCTTTATTTACGGGAAATATTTTTGACAACACCTTGTATGAGATTAACAGACCTAGCCAATGCATTATTTTTCGAAAATCAAAAATAGATAAACTGATATCGTCCAATACAAAACAAACCAGTTTTGACCGCTGCACGCGAA
Organism: Mythimna ferrago; assembly: GCA_910589285.2. Classification (NCBI taxonomy): domain Eukaryota; kingdom Metazoa; phylum Arthropoda; class Insecta; order Lepidoptera; family Noctuidae; genus Mythimna; species Mythimna ferrago. Next base: position 18,497,151 of record OU342685.1, read on the forward strand.
AAAAATTCGCAAACCAGTTTCGCAAACCCTAAACTGCTAGGGGACACTTAAAAAGTTTTAATATAAACACAATGACCGACGAACGAATAACGGGTGGGCAGTGTCCATACAATGGGCATACTAGCCGATTAATTCGCTACACAATGACCAGGGGCTTGGCCGAGAGGTCATATTTAGGTAGAAGGGTTAAGGGTCAGTGAGGGTTATTGGTAAATAGGAGCGTATGCCTGAATGTCAGGGGAGTGACGCGGCGGCCAAGTTTTGGAAAACATGTCGCCGATGACGCGTTTGAAATTTATGTGTTTATTTTAAACTTTTACTGGGTAGATTTTGAAATTTAAATTTTGATTATTTTTTTTGGGTGTTTTTAAGAGTGGCTACTCTAAAAACCCTAGTAGACCAGGGTCGATAATTTTTAAAACCAAAAAAAATAATAGTAGGATGAAACCCATTAGAAAAGGAGGAGAATATTATAAAAATGAAAGGAAAAATAATTTACGGGCGATCTGAGGTCGGGAAGGGGATGGGGGTGAGATTTTAAGGGTAAAAAACGGTTTTTCTCGATTTCCGGCAAAACTAAAAGTCCTATGGAAAAAAGTCAAATGGCAAAGTTGTAGGTAATAAAAAGATCTAAAACTTTTGTATTTACACTTTTTTCACATAACCTCAAAATTTATGTGAAAAATTCAAAAAACCAAGTTTTTGGTTTTTTATTTTTATCTTTTTAAAAAATAAATTTTTTTTCACGAAATTTGGTGAAAACTTACCTTTTTATGTCTCAAATACGCTGTAATTTATTTGATTAGAAATATTTATTTTTTCACCTTATTTTGAATTAATATCGAAAAAGCACCCTAATTTTCAATTGAAAAATCACCCGTCAAAATATCAGCTTTTTTCAAAAAGTTGGTATGTTTTCTGTTCGTTGAAATTTTTACTTTCCGATAGTGAATAAAAATATATATGTTACCGTAGTAAATCTTGTCAGAAAATGCAAAAAATCGAAAAAAACTCGAATTCGAAAAATTTTTTTCAATTATTATATACAATTTTGAGCTATTTATTAAAATTTACACTTTAATTACTCGAAAAACGTAAGATTACATGTTACATTGATAAAAAAAAATTGCAAATCAAAATATACTACTATAATTAACAAACAAATAAGTTAATAAAATAAATATTCAATAAGACATCTACAATATTTGGAGAAAGTAGTCTAATCTTCTTTAAATTATATGCGTAGATGCCTATTTATAACTATTTTTAGATAACTTATATACCTGAGTGACCTATGAAAAATTTTAGCCCATCAAAAGGTATTTCATAGAGAAGTGGGGAAGGGGCTAGGCGGGTCTGGGTCTTACTACGTACATACCTACTATTTCTTAGCAGCTGTAACAACCGTTAGCCTAGCCAGTACCTATTCGAAATACAGTACAGTATACAACATCGTTTATAAAAATACACGTGCATGCTGAGTTTCTTTAATATAATTGTGACAAGTTTACTTAAAAAAAACTAACAAGATTAAAAAATAATAATCTCCTTTATTTTGCACAAACAAATTTAGTTACTCCCATGAAAAAAAAATATTCAAAATACATAAAAAATATATTAAAAATCTATAATAAATATATATAAAATATTTATCGTAAATATATTTTTAATAACTAACTTTTGGCCGATTTGCATATATATTTTATACATTTCAAATATATTTTAGATACATTCAAAATATATCTTAAAAGACATAAAAAACATAGCTAAGAATATAATATATTTATATATATATATATTTATTATAGATTTTTAATATATGTTTTATGTAATTTGAATTTTTTTTTTTTTCATGGGAGTAACTAAATTTTTTTGTGCAAAATAAAGGAGATTATTATTTTTTTATCTTGTTAGTTTTTTTTAAGTAAACTTGTCACAATTATATTAAAGAAACTCAGCATGCACGTGTATTTTTATAAACGATGTTGTATACTGTACTGTATTTCGAATAGGTACTGGCTAGGCTAACGGTTGTTACAGCTGCTAAGAAATAGTAGGTATGTACGTAGTAAGACCCAGACCCGCCTAGTCCCTTCCCCACTTCTCTATGAAATACCTTTTGATGGGCTGTAATTTTTCGTAGGTCACTCAGGTATATAAGTTATCTAAAAATAGTTATAAATAGGCATCTACGCATATAATTTAAAGAAGATTCGACTACTTTCTCCAAATATTGTAGATGTCTTATTGAATATTAATTTTATTAACTTATTTGTTTGTTAATTATAGTAGTATATTTTGATTTGCAATTTTTTTTTTTATCAATGTAATATGTAATCTTACGTTTTTCGAGTAATTAAAGTGTAAAATTTTATCAAAATTGTATATAATAATTAAAAAAAATTTTTCCAATTCGAGTTTTTTTCGATTTTTTGCATTTTCTGAGAAGATTTACTACGGTAACATATATATTTTTTTCACTGTCGGAAAGTAGAGATTTCAACGAACAGAAAATATATCAACTTTTTGAAAAAAGCTGATATTTTGACGGGTGATTTTTCGATTGAAAATTAGAGTGCTTTTTCGATATTAATTCAAAATAAGGTGAAAAAATAAATATTTCTAATCAAATAAATTACAGCGTATTTGGGACATAAAAAGGTAAGTTTTCACCAAATTTCGTGAAAAAAAAATTTATTTTTTAAAAAGATAAAAATAAAAAACCAAAAACTTGGTTTTTTGAATTTTTCACATAAATTTTGAGGTTATGTGAAAAAAGTGTAAATACAAAAGTTTTAGATCTTTTTATTACCTACAACTTTGCCATTTGACTTTTTTCCATAGGACTTTTAGTTTTGCCGGAAATCGAGAAAAACCGTTTTTTACCCTTAAAAACTCACCCCCATCCCCTTCCCGACCTCAGATCGCCCGTAAATTATTTTTCCTTTCATTTTTATAATATTCTCCTCCTTTTCTAATGGGTTTCATCCTACTATTATTTTTTTTCACTTTTTATTATTTTTAAAGGCTTCTACCCTGGTCTATAGAGCATTCATATGAATATAAAAATTTCAATATCGTCAAACGCATAGTTTTATTTAAGTTTTAGTGCGTTAGTGTTAGTGTCAGGTTCTATGTTCATGAAAATATGATTTGCGATCATAACATGTTTTATTTACGGAATTATAATAATAAAATCATCAATAAAACGCTCTCCCCTTTTGAATGCTTATTTCATGAAAAAATCATTTAATAGGGTTGCCTGAACTGAGAAGGAGAAAATCATCATCATCACCAGCCTTTTTAATGTTCCCACTGTTGGGACTCAAGCCTTCTCTCTAGAAGAGGGAATGGAATCCACCACTCGGGCTCAGTGCGTGTTGGTAAATGTCACATGTCTTCGAATTTTTGGTTCTAGGACATGCCGGTTTCCTCACGATGTTTTCCTTCACCGTTTTGAGAGCAGTGGTGATAAAATAAATTGCACAAAGTAATGCGCCTGGCTGGGTTCGAACCCGCGACCTACAACTCGTAAGTCGGGGACGTTACCACTGCTCTCGAGAAGTAGAAAATGTTAAAGGGGAAAAACTTTAGACAATTTGAACTTCGCGGGCTACCGTGGAGCATTCAGGAAACGAAAAAAAAAATCCGCCTCACCATACAAAATTATAAACATGATTGTACAGTTTGTATGGAGAGGTCGTTTTTTTTTTCGTTTCCTGAAAAAAGATTTTGTGGAAAGTTGTTCAGTTTCGTCTACTAAGCAAGCCCTTAAAGTTTGCAGAGGGCTGTCCCTTACACTCTTTATAATCAGGCTTGGCAATGTTTTCATGTCACTGGTGGTACTGGGGCTTCCTCTAAGAGAGGGAATGGACCATAATCCAGCACGCTGGCAATTTTTTTTATTTTCAAGGACATACCTACTGGTTTCCTTACAATGTTTTCCTTCACTGTATGAAATAAATTACTCGAAGTAAATCGCTTGCTTGTTTTTGAACCCGCGACGTAGTACAACTCGGAATTCGGAGCTGTTTCCATTGGGTCACCACTGTCTCTAAACGAAACAAAAACAATAAAAAAACCTGTTCTACGAACTAATTTAAAAAATAACGTAGGTAGGTAATAATTATCTTAAAAACTTTCAATAAACTTCAGTAGCCAAATAAAACCAAGCCAACAATTCTAACTCGCTCTATTTTATCTTAATTACAAAATCAAGTAAAAAGTCAATGAGACCGGGACACTTGAACATAATGACATCAGATGGAATCGGGAGCGATACTTATCGTCTAAATAAAGCACTCTTCTGTCAAATTGAAAATATGTGACGCATTTGTGCCAAGTGTGAAATTGTTGATGATATCTCTTAGAGCTTTTTGTCAGATAGTTTTTGTGTTTGGTACAATAGACCGGATCGTAGCTTTGAAAGGGTTAACTCTAGTGGTACACTTTCTAATAAAGACGATTTTAAAATTTATTAGGAATTCGATTTTATTATTGTTTTATGATAGTTTGTGATTTTATTAGGTACCTACCTAATTATATTTAACGCTCGAGTGGATCAAGAGAGTAAAAATACCTACTGCATTTTTGTGTTATCTGTCACTTAGTATGTGTATAAAAAAATTAGAGTGATTTAGTACTCGGTTTTTTTTATTTTTGTTTGTCTCGAGTTTAATTGACCTCAACCAACCGAAGCGACGGTGTGGTCGACAAAGGAGCATGTTTTTTTTTTTTTTGAGATGGATAAATAACTAATGACTTCTGCCACTCTAGAATGGAGTGTGTCAGACTTTTACTGACTAAAACCACACCTGTGTCCTTTAGTTACCCTTTGCTTTTCAAAAAAAATCTCCGTAGTTTAGCGGGGATGGGCATTTAATTACTATTTTTTATTAGTTTTTTGTTTCAACAAAAGTCATACCAAAGTACCTACAGTCAAAGTATTTACCGTTGAGCTTCAAACAAATTATATCGATGGGACAAAAAAAAACCGACAGTTCGCAAACGCAAATTCAACTTTAACACCGATATAACGAACCGTCACGAACCGCATGCGCGGGGTTAACTCTTTGTACCTTACATTAAAAAAAATATATTCAATGCTCTACCGATGTGTCTAACCCTTTCGTGAGGCACAAAAAGATCAATTTTATATGCGTACCCGGTGTCTCATTTCAATAATGTGTAATAAAAAAAAAAGATAAAACTTTTTTACCCACGATTCTTTGGGGTCACATTTTTTATAAGGGTTGAATCCTTAATTTGCAACAAGGTGCATCGCAGGCAAAGTAGGGTGTATCGAGAGATTTAAATGAGTTCTATAGTGAAAAAGTCGATGGGGTACAGTTTGGTTCTCGGTTATTTTTTCCCATAAGTCGTATGACAAAAGATGGTATGGTGTTTGATGTTGATGTGTCGAACGTTAATAATATTGACCTGTGGGTCCTGCATTCCCATGATCTGTTTAGAAACGAACAATGAGCTCTGACGGGTATTAATTTGGGAACATTCTGCATAATTGTCTTCTTAATACTTTTGGTGTTAAGAAACCAGGATCCATGATCTAAGAATGCGGGTTTGCAGACGACGAGTAATGGGTAGCTTGCCGTCCAGACGTCCGGAATCGTCCGGACTGAGTCCAAGTTTCCGACAACGCGTTGTGTTTCACGAGCTCCTCAAAGAGAGGTCGGCGCGTGATGTAACGAGTTACCTATTATAGGTATTAGTTACAAAAAAAGTTGCGTAAATACCTATTAAAGTAAAAACGCAAACAACAAATACTGTCGGCTTTCGATATCAACCCGTGTTTGCTTACAGAAGTTTTATCTATCATCCTATCTACGTCTTCCTGATGCTGCCTCTGCCTCGTAGACTTGCTTTTACACTTTTGTTTGTGAGAAATTATCAAATAGGTACCTACCTAAATCCTGTGACGCTTTCAATTTATGCGGTTTTTGACGGCCTACTGCGGTGCGGTTGCGGTGCGTTAGTCGTACTGCGAACGGATGATCATATTTTTAGAGCGCGGTGCGGCAACCGTGCGGCGAACGGTCCACAACAGGATGGCAACGTCAGAAGCACAACATGTTCAATTTGGTGTTAAATAGTCCGGTGTTGAATAGCGCATCACTAGCATAAAAACGCACGGCAGCCAGATACATATTCAATTTCGGCGCATGTCGGACTGCTAACGTACTGCCACCAGCCGGCTGCGTCACGGTTCACATGCGGCAGCCGGCCGGTTGTAGTACGCATTAATTGAAAGCGCTCTTAGATATTTTCTAACTAAAATTCACCTGTCTTTTCAATTGTTCTTTGCGAACCAGGGCCTTGGGTAACTCTTCGGAGCAATCCCGCGTCCTTTTCAGGCTCCCTTTGTGCTTATATTCATGATAATTATACATTCCACATAGCAATCAATTATTGATACATACACCGTACATTACGATGCCATTTACTCAATTATCTATGTACCGCGATCCACGTTCATCTCTTGCACAAGATTACGTATTCATGGCGTCTTAAATTATTAACACGTCCATTACTGCTTGCTATCAATCAATACGGCTTTCAATTTTGAAAGGAGACGTTAGAGCATGTAATGTATCGTATGCCTAAAAGCAGAAGCGTAGGTATAGCTAGGTGTGGGCAAAGTAGGACCTCGGCCACGGCCTCGCACCCAAATGGACCTCGCACAAGCAAGGACTCTTTTTTTAAATTGTTAATAGGTTCGCGCTTGATCGCTATCTCACCTGATGGAAAGCGACGATGCGGTCGACGATGGAACGCGCTTACCTAGAAGAAACCTATATGACTCTTGTCTTAAAGATTCCCGGGTTGTAGTCATCAGGAAACACAAACTCCGGCAAGGAATTCCACTCCCTAGCTGTACGCACAATGAATGTGTTCCCAAAACGTTTTGTGCGTGTAGGTGGGATGTCCACCATGTACCTACCGGTGGCGCATCGCCGTATGTCTGGACTTTTTAAGAACGAAGGTTTTTTTTTATAATTGATAGGCTCGTAATTGACCACTAGTTCACCTGATGGTAAGCGTTAAAGAGGTTGAACACTGGGTTGCGACAGTAGTTGTCTCGTTTTCAAATTTATGAAAAATGGGCCTCGCTAATGTGCCTTCGCCTTCGTCTATTAGTCCACGCTACGCCTCTGCCTACGAGCAGGTTGATGCATTATCATTAGCTATTCTGCTTAGTTTTTTTCCAACAAAAACTTAGGGATTTTTAAGTAAAGAGTGAACAGAACAGATTACCACAGAATAGGTAGATACGTACAAGAAGTCAATTTCATGTACGTACTTCACTTTTTATGCCTACGCTAGGCGATCACGCTAGGGTCAGCGCGTTGCGCCGAACTGTACGAGTGCGACCGGGCGATTGAGCCGAGATATCGTGTCCGTGAGCGGTGTCTATGTGAGTTGATGTGACCGTTGCTCGAGCGAGCTTTGTGTGTAGATTGTCTTCTGTACCTATCTATAATATTTTGTGAGATTACAGAAGTAATCTCACAAAATGGTAAGCGTAATGGATGGTAAGCGATGATGTAGGTGACTAGAAAGTCACATCATCGCTTACCATCAAGTGAGATAGTGGTTATACACGAGTTTAATACTTATTTACGCTAATCTACATTTCTAAATCTACACTAATATTATAAAAAGGTAAAGTTAGAAAAGGTAATCACTGGAAGTATTGGTCCGATCTGGTCCGGTCCTAAAATTTTTTCACCGGTAGAAAGTTGCTTTATTCCTGAGTGACTTAGGCTATAATCAATGTACGCGGGCGAAGCTGCGGTCAAAAGCTACTACCTATATTTATATAAAAGGAGAAATATTGAAAAATTAAAAAAAAAGCCGAAAAATTAGACATCTAAGGAAAAGTTTGAACACCTACAATTATTGTATCTATTAAGTCTTGGCAGAAAATAAGCCGCACTTTAAAATATGGCTGTTTTAAAAGACGGATTACGTTAAGAGGTTGGACAATGATATCCTCTCGTATAGTAATGGCGTGTGCTGCGATTTATTATCCGCCAAATGGAAGTGGCCAAGGACCATTTATTGATACGGCCATTTGAAGGATTGATTTTCACATTCAAAGTGGAATTCTAAGGTACGAATTTTTTTTGAGTTCTGTAAGTCAAAAGAAGAAATCTGTCCGTATCCTTCTTTGGACCTTTTTTGGCAGATACGCGTGGAGCTCACCATCATCATCATTTCAACCAAAGGACGCCCACTTTTGGACCTAGGCGTCCCCCAAGTGTCGCCACAACGAACGGTCCTGTGCGTCTCGCATCAATTGTATCGACGACGACGCGTATGCTTATCAGCAAGCTGTTCAAACTTCAAAGTCAAAGCCGTATATTTTGACATTAGAGTATTTACACTTCCCGCTGAACTAAAATTATGGAATTCCTCATAGTACCTACATCATAATTTTGAGTGTCTAATTTGTTCGTGTATTTATTCTGAAGTTTTTATTTTTTGTTTTATATACTCTGGCCTAAAAAAAGATATTTTCTTTTATTTTCATGTTTTTTTTTTAATTAAGAATGTGTTAGAAGTATTATGAACAACTCTTTGTATCTTTCAAATTACATTAGATAAAATTTGAAAGGATTCTCCCTTTGAACACAATGCTAGGCAACAAAACGCCATCTTTAAATAATAATCTCCCCATCATAATCCTAGATACCAGCCTACTATCGCAGCGGGCAATTTTAGCGTTCTGTCCTGTACAGGATTTCCCTTTGCGACGTGTGCCTTCATACAGGAAAACGTTACCCCCCACTCACCCGTTGAAACACCCTCCCCTCATCCTGCTTAGTTGACGAATAAAGTGAGCTTTAAGATATAAGCGGATAGCGGAGAGATGAACGGACAAAGGAATTAGATATATTATTTTTATTTAACGCTATTTATTTTCTAAATTCCTATCATTGTACCAAACCGCACTGGGCCCGCGTGGTGGATTACGGGCCATTGTCTCTTCTAGAGAGGAAAGCTGAATCTCAGCAGTGGGAACATTATGAGACTGATTATGCTATGCATGGCAAGGTTGGCATTGGAAAACATAAGCTTGGATATTCATTTCAAATATTTATTGACTTATTTTACATTATATACCTACAACAATTTTACCACCGTGGTCCTGACTGCGACCACCAACCACGGCAGGCGCGGGCTTGCGGACGACAAGAAAAGTCTAGATTGGTGTTCGGCTGTCAGGTAACCATGCAAGTCGTCAAAGGCGCGTAGTTGCAGCCGGCTTCGTTCTGCCGCCGCATGTGCTACCTGCATCCGCAGTCCGCCGCCGAGGTTCGAATGGCACCTTTATGCTCCACGCGTGCTTTGAAAAGATGATAGTAGTGGCCGAAGCCTACGGTCCTAGAACGCATAGTCGCATAGGGAAGCTGAAAAGACACAGGTGAGTTTTAGACAGTAGATAAGAGTCTGACGCGCCCTCTCGCTTCACCCAGATCCGGAGATGTATATTTAATGATACATCACCAAATCAAATCAAATCAAATCAAATCAAAACATTTATTTCAAATAGACCATTTACAGGCACTTTTGAATAGTCAAATGTCGGTCAGTCCAAGAAAAGTGAAGCTAAATTGCACGTTCCAAAGAGTAGGTCTCTATGGAGAAGAACGTGCAAGAAACTCCATGGACACTCTTTTAAATCATATTATGTGTTACATATAATGCTTGGTTACATATTACTTGTTGCTTCTATCATGTGAGCACAATGTCGATAATGAAATAAAAATGTAAAATAATTAAAAGATAGAAACTGAATTAAGCCACTGGCAGCTAAGAGATGACCAGTCCCATCTGACGGCACCCGTTCACGAGCATGACACGTGCATCAGCCCCACTCAGCTCAACCATTTTGAAGGGAACTGAACGACCCAATAACACGTGCCACCAACAGCGAGACATTTGAGTGAGCATGACAAACTCTCAACTGCCATGCTCGTAATGTCAAAAAAAAAAGTTGTAACCTAATAAAAATGCTCCATGGTGCTTCACATTCACAAACTTGGAAAAAGTGCTTCTACATTATACAATGCAATTGTGTATTTCAAATTAAAAAATAATAATATTAGTTTCCAACTAATCAACTAATTAGTACGCCCTAGTGGTAGTGGAGCTGGACCAGCATTGAGCCAAGCATTTTTATCTTGAATATAATCCTCCAACTTATAATATGCTTGCCTGCATAGTGTGCGTTTAACACAAGATTTAAATTTCGTTTCATTGAGTTCTAATATTTGGGGTGGTATTTTATTATAACATTTCAAACAGTACCCCATGAAAGAAGAGGCAACTTTAGCCAGTCTGAAACCTGGTTGAACTAATTGATCCCTATTTCTTGTAACATAATTATGTCTATCGCCTCTTTTGCTAAAAAGATGAAGATTTTTTCTAACATACATGATGTTTTCATAGATATATTGACAAGGTACCGTCATTATGTTAATATCTTTAAACAGTTCCCTTAAAGAATCGCACCGGCGGAGATTGTAAATAGCTCTGATGGCTCTTTTCTGTAATATAAAGATTGACTCGATGTCTGCAGCCCGTCCCCATAGTAAGATACCGTACGACATGACACTATGAAAATAACTAAAATAGACTAGTCTAGCGATATCAACATCCGTAAATTGGCGGATTTTTCTAACAGCATATGCAGCCGAGCTAAGCCGTCCTGCAAGAGATGTTAAGTGAGGACCCCATTGTAGCCTAGAGTCAAGCGTAATCCCCAAGAAAACTGTTTTATCAACAAATTCTAGTTTCTCATTGTTCAATACTATGTCGCAATCACTACTTATGACATTTGGTAAGGAAAATCTTATGCATTTAGTTTTTTTCCCATTTAGAACTAGATTATTAGCAGTGAACCAGTTTTGGACCTGCAATAAAGCGTTATTTTCATCGTCAAGATTATTAGTCCTTCTATTTATCTTAAAAATCAAAGAAGTGTCGTCAGCAAACAACACCATATTAAGTTTATTTATATAACCACCAAAAAAATACTCGCTTTCGTTTCTCACTTGCACCACACACCTAAACATGCGTTACAGGGCCACCCAGCTTAGGCGACCAAACAGCGGGGGAGTATGTACCGCCATCGCATGATATATAGTGCTCCTTAAACTTAAACGGATTACCTTTGATATATTACGTGGATTCGCAATTCAATCTCGGATAGTCGATCTCTCGCTAGATGTGATTGCTTTTTGAAAGACATTCGTTGTAATTACATACCGTTGAGCGTGATTCGAATAGAGATGTTTGTGGATACTTAATGTGAGGTTTGTCAAGGTGGATGAATACTTAGATATATAAATCATCGATGTGAAGGGAGGGCAATACACTGATGGATGACTGCAAAGAATCAACAGCTTTTCTTCAAGTTAAGACTTCAGGTTCTACAAATTTTGTACATTTTAAACCTCTGGAAATTCACAAATATGGATATAAGAAATCACCATGAAAAAATGTTTTATTAAAATCATAGGTCAGATCAACGGCTGGGTAAAAAAAAAACATGATATAAAATTAGTTGGCTCGATAAATAAAATCACGAATCAGACCCTAACTTACAATTTTAAATGTGTACTACGTGTGTGTTATATCCACGAGACGTCACGGAAATATTTGAAAGTATCATAAAAGAATAGAGCATATTTTTATAGGGGTCTGGCAAAAACGAAACTCTTGAATAGATATTAAGTATATTTTTTTTATAAAATCGCTATTACGGGGCCAATTTGTTTTCGTGACATAGTAATGTAACGTAACGAAAAAAAATATTTGGCGCCAATAATCCAACATTTTTTTTAAATATCCAGTGTTACTATCACAACTAAGACAAATGTTACAACACCTTTCAAACTAAAAAGCAAAAAGCCGTTTAGGCTTTGGGGGTGTGAATGAAATATAAATAGATACAAACTCCTCCGAAACGGCTTGACCAATTTTTATAATTTTTTTTGAGTACATTTTGGTAGGCCTAAGAATAGGTTGTAAGCTATGTTTTATATCTATAGGTGACAGTCTTCACGCAGGCAAAGACGCTGGCAGTAGCACTCTGGAAACAAAACCCTCTTACTGGAGCAGTCGGGTAAATTTTACAAGTTGGGACTAGTTAGGGTTTATAACCCTAACTAGACTCACTAAGAACCGAAAGTTTCATACAGCTTACATCTTCAACTCTCATTAGCCCGATATTGCTTTCTATTTCCAAGTACACACAAACCTTTGTACCCTTCAAACAATCTTCAATATTCTACGTACTTTTAAATTAAAAGTCGTGGCAGGGATTGTTCGGCAGGTGAGGGTGCGGGTTGTGGGTAGCTCAGGTTGGTTGCTGTGAAACAAACCACAATGGAGGGGTACGCATCACACATCCTTTCATCACTTGCCAAGGAGCGAAGGGCATGTGAGAAGCGGAGTTGTGAAGCGATGGGTTGTGGATGTGGCATGTTGGGAGGACTTGCTTGTAAATTAAACTTCAAATTTAAATACTACTAGGCGGCACGTTATGCCCAGGTTGGACGCGCGTTGTGCATGGGTCGATAGCGCGTTGTGTTACATGCGCGCCTCAAAGAGATCAGCAGTAATGAAAGCAAAGAGCCAGTAAAACCTGACGCTTACCAGGGCTGTAGATTGTTCGAAAGAGTTACTGGAGTTGTCAGCAGCAGCAGGGGCCCAGCCGGGTCGAATCCTACTGGGGTCAGGGTTATCCGAAAGGGAAGCTCGGCCCCGGTATGAAAGGCAAGAAGGAACGGGGTGGGTGTTTTAGTCAGTAAGAGTCTGACGCTACCTCCCGCTCCGCCCAAGGGCGGGGGAGTCATTTGGATGATTTTTACCCACCAAAACAAAAACCTTTACTAGCAAAGGTTACCTTTTGTGAGTAAGTAATCTTATGACCATGGTAAGTCAACCCAACATGTTTTTAAAAGGGTCTGGCAAAAATAAAAATCTTGAATAGTTACTACGTTTTTTTTTATAAAAATGAAATCATAGACTCGGCCAAAACCCCTACAAAATACTCTTTGACTGCAACCGGTTCACTAAAAACACTTTTCGGTCAGTTTAAAGTAGATGATATAAACTAGGCTTCTCCATTGTAGAACATATCGGCGAGTTCGTTGTTCCCGATAGGGCGTGTACACACGGGGGCGCGCGTGGACAGGCATTCGAAATGAAGAGTGCTCTCAAACTACGTCTGTCTGCCCTCCGATGTTGGGTTGTATGGAAAGAGATTCTGCATTGGTGATTTTTTAAGACGTCTTTTCAAACGTACAAATGAAACCGGTAGAAAACCGACGGGCTAGCAATTTGGTGTCGGTACTCAAGACTAAATCTTCGATTCGATGAGTGCATAATTATTACCAATGCTAATAACACAAGCTCTGCTTAACTTGGGACTAGATGGCGTCGTGTGATAGTTAATCCACAACTATCACACGACGCCATCTATTATATGTGGTATTGTGGAATATAATATTATCTATACATATAATAAAATCGTAGGAAAGTCAAAACTGTACATTGAATATTTTTTTAAAAGAATACTTGGGGCGTGATGTACAATCGATATCAAACCCAAAAATATAGTTTTTAGAATTTTTGTCTGTTTGTCTGTTTGTCTGTTTGTCTGTTTGTCTGTATGTATGTCCGGGATAAACTCAAAAAGTACTGCATGGATTTACTTCAAATTTTGCATGAATATTACTAAGAGGTCGGGTCAACATATAGGCTACATATTATCACGCTACCACCTACGGGGGAGGAGCTGTGAATCTTTATTTTTCTTACGCATTCTGGGACAAGGTGTGATCTAACGAAGCATATTTAAATGTTGTTTTTGAGTAAGCCATGCTATTATCTAGCTTTACACTATAAAAAACTACGCCATTTAAGTAACTTGGGCAAAGAAACATAATTTAATGAATGTTAGTAGTATAAAGACAATTTTAAAGCAGCGCCATCTGTGAGATTTCATAAAAATCAAATCAAGTTACATGTTAATACTTTCTGGAAATTAATAATTTGATCATGTTGGCGAGGTTGGTAGTTAGTTATTCTTAAAATTCATAGATGGTAATGTGTATTTTCTTCATAAAAGTTGTATAGTATAATTCGTTTTGACAAATTCAAGTTCCAACAAAATCATCATCTTGAGCAGAAATGAGGAAGACAATTTTAAAAAAAATGTGGTGTATTACATGGTGACATTTTTCAGGCTCTGTGAAGTCGATCAGTTTGCGAGATCCCTTACGTATGAGGTGCCTTCATATTACCCGTACGACAAGCAAAGGGGTGTATTTTAACCGACGTCAACGAGGAGGAGCTGTGGAAGGTTTTCTGGGAATTTTCAAGGACACCGCATTGGGTAGGGATTATACCGTGCATCCGAATAATGGCGAATGCTATTTTCTGCGGTTGTTACTTCACACTGTCCGAGGCCCAACGTCTTTCACCTTTCTGAGTACATTTGATGGCGTGGAGTATCCCACTTACCGCGCAGCCGGCGTAGCACGTCACCTTCTCGACGGTGACCAAAATTGGAATGACACCCTCGCGGAGGCGAGCGTCAGTGACAGTCCCAGCCACATACGTCATCTGTTTGCCGTCATCTTGGTGATTTGTGGAGTCACGAACCCGATAGCTTTGTGGGAGAAGTATCGCCATCATCCGTCTGAAGATTTTCTACGAGCTTTGAGACCTGCTATTAGAGACGAAGTCGAAGTAACTGATGAACACGTGCTGAACACCTGTCTCAGTTCATTTCAAGATGTGGTAATTTCTATCAGCGGTAATCCACTGATCGAATATGGGTTACCAGCTCCACAATCATCACCGCAATAAGACCGTGGAAATCAGGAGTATAACGCTGAGACAAATTACGATTCAGGCAAAATGAACACCATACGAAATGACCATGTCGCTTTGTTCTCTTCAGAGCAAAAACAAATTTATGACACCGTCCTTGAAAGCGTTGGGCAAAACCAGGGTAAAATGTTTTTCTTGGATGCTCGTGGTGGTACAGGAAAAACATTTGTTACCACTGACATACTTGCAGAGGTCAGGAGGCAGGGCAAAATTGCTATTGCGTCGTCGGGAATCGCTGCCACACTGCTTCCGGGTGGCAAGACAGCACATGCCATGTTTAAAATTCCCATCGATTTAGATAGCGCCGAAAGACCTGTTTGTGGTGTGTCACGTAACAGCGATAAGGGACACGTGCTTAAGGATTGCTCTCTGATCGTATGGGATGAGTGTACGATGGCCAATAGGAAGGCAGTTGGGGCCGTGGACAAAACCCCGCGTGACATCCGCAGGGAAGAACATTTGATGGGTGGTGTCACAGTTTTGTTCAGTGGCGATTTCCGGCAAACACTTCCCGTGGTGACACGGGGATCGAGGGCTGACGAGGTGAATGCTTCGATGAAATGATCTTCGTTGTGGTCACGAGTTCGTACGCTGCGCTTGACCATTAATATGAGAGCTCGGCTCGGCGGCAATGCACGTGCTCGAGAATTCTCCAATGTCCTGCTAAGTCTTGGCGAAGGCACTCTAACAGAAGAGAGAGGTGGACAGGTGGTGCTTCAGTCTCTCGGTAGAGTGGTATCCAGCTTAGAAGAACTCATTCGCTGTGTGTACGGGGACATCAGTCGTATACCGCACCAACAGAATTCTTAGGTGGGTGAGCAGGCCATTTTGACGCCCAAAAATGATCAGGCTGCAGCAATTAACGAATGCATTCTCTCGGAAATTGAGGAGAATGAAGTGGTCTACACCTCGATAAACACTGTTGTCGAGCAAGATGACGCCACACATTATCCCGTGCAATTTCTGAACTCCCCGTCAGCAAGTGGACTTCCAGCGCATACCATCAAGCTGAAGGTCGGTGTCCCGATTATGCTTCTTCGGAACCTATCTCCTCCGAAGTTGTGTAACGGGACCCGCCTTAAAGTTATCTCGCTCCACAGGCACACCATTGAGGCGGAAATTTTTACGGGTTGTGGTGTCGGCGAGGCAGTATTTATACCACACATTCCCCTCATACCTCATAACTCCCCGTTCCAGTTCAAGCGCGTACAGTTCCCCATGGGTCTTTGCTTCGCGATGACCATCAATAAGCCGCAGGGGCAGACACTGAGGGCAGCGGGTGTCGACCTCAGGACAAGTTGCTTCTCACACTGGCAACTGTACGTCGCTTGCTCCCGCGTCACCAGTCCTGACTCTCTTTCCATTTTGGCTCCTGGCAGCATAACTACTAACGTAGTTTATAGGGAAGTGTTGTAAGGTATGATACCTTTGTACGTATTTTTACTCTTTTGTGTCTTGGAATGTCTTCTTGGAAGGTATTCCTGCATTATTTTCTCTATTTCCTTCAGTCACATCTTATGACTGAACTCAGCAGGATTCCCATATAACTCTCTTCACTTGCAAAAAAAACTTATATTTTAATGCTATTTTAAAAGTTGTTTACTTATAATCCTATAGCGACACTGGCATCTTAGGTATTTTTGGTGCTGAAGAGCCTTCACGTAGACAACGTCGCGGGCAGCAGCTAGTATATAATAATATTAATGATCCTTTCGGCTTTTTCGTTCCACAAATATTGCCAAATCGAATGATGTCTCGACCCGAAGAACTATCTGATATATTTGACCGCACAAGTCCAGTAATTGCTTCGGGTCGGCTTTGTGATTTGAAAAATACTTCTGAACCCACGATGTCTACTTTTGTGTGTAGCAACCCTTACAGCGATTTCGCGCCACGTCTAGTCCGAATCCGTGAAAATACGGGTCTAGAATTCTTGAGAAGAATTCGGATAGTGTTTTTCGCACTGATTATCCGATTTGATCCCATCTCTGATGCGTGATCACGGATTTGTAAGGCAGACTAACTAAATTCATATATTGCATACGCACTAGTCCAATGATTGATCCAAATCCAAGCAAATAAGGGGCCCCACCCTTTGGTATACTGCCGCCATACTGAACTGAAATGGATGCCTGCTGCGCTGAATGCCGCTCCCCGGCCACATACTCCGCTGCCTCTCTGCTCGTACGCGTTCATACAAATAATAGTACGGCTACATTGGTCCGTCAATAATCTTCTTCGAGATGGAGATTCATGGATGACGGAAGTTGAAACTAAACTACCATAGAAATAGTTCTACGACTACTCTGGACCATATTTTCACGGATTCGGATTGTTTTCGGATCGGACGTATTGCGAAACCGCTGAAGTTATATTCAGCGGTTTTGCACTTACGTCATTCTACATCATTTTAAATTACGCTCAGTACGTATGTTTTAAAGGTAGAATTATGCACGAGTGATGTGGCTAATTATGATGTCATGCGTGGCTTAGCACCCTGAAACACAGAAATTAAGACATCCTGCTTAAAAAACCAGCTGTTGTGTGATCCAAGCGTAATTCCCATTATTCCTTTAAAACAAATTAGACTTCTTTGCAAAGAAATAAGAGGCTGGCAATTCTTTTAGATGACACCGAATGTTCTGATTGACAAAAGGTACCGTTAATCAACGTAGAAAAATAGCAATTTAATAACTGATTTAACTATTATACTCGTCACTGAACATTTTTATTTTCAATAGATACAAAGTCGTACTCCACACTACCCAACACCTACGCGGGTAGCTCACCACTCATATCTTGGGCCGCAACTCCGCTTGCTAATGGCGACCAGCGTTTATATTGAAATGCTCCATCGAATTGCTCTGTAGCACTGCTCAGGAATCCCGAGATGAGGACGATGCACTCCTTGTTCCTTGTTCTACTTTAATAGGGATAAGTTTATGACGGGCCTGTGACAAGGAAACATTCCTGGGAGTAGGCTTTATGGTGTGGAGGAAGAATTAATAAGAGTCAAGGGGCATTTAAGTAGGGTGAAGGCAGAGAGCACGCATATGTGTTACTGGCCTTTATTGGTAAGATTAAAATAACATCGCCTTAATTGATGCTTATGTGACTGGAAAAACGATACCTGTCCCATTTCGTGTCTGGGCAATCTCTGTTCATTTTAAGTTACCTGGTAAAGATCTCGGAATGCAGAAAGGCCTCCAATTGTATGTTTTTTTTAAGGTTCAAATTGTAATATTTACTCGTATTATCTAGGTGTACTATACACTAAATTGACTGGTAGAAAATGCTTATGCCAATAAGTCCGCTTCTGTACCTCTATGTACATAAAGTATCAAATAAATGCAGTTTTCAGGATCTATACGAGGCCAACAATATAGCTGTACAGGTTGCCAAATATTGGTCAGCAAAAAATATAATTTGAGAGTATCGACCCGAAAAGAAGAAGATCAAGTAAATAAATAAATAAAGTAGATATAAATAAACCGATTTCTTAAATTAGCATTTGGTCTTAAAACACATCTTTAGATCCTAATTAAGTTATCGGGGACTTCTTTTTTCTTCTCGATAATATCTCAGTAATTGTAAATGTTACGATTGGCAAGCAAACCAGTCCAAATTTCAATTGGAAACCACAACTGATTTATAAGTTTGAATAAAAAAAGAAAGCATCAAGATTGCTCAAACCTAGCGTCCACCGAAACCCGAAGTCCGCTACGCCGTCCATGTTTTATTTTTCATTAAAACTGTGATCCACGTTCACAATATTCTCATAAGCAATACTGAACAACAAACCGTGAAGCTATTTACATTTCAGGTAGCAGGCAGACAATTCTCGACCGGTTGTCATGGGAACGCAAAATGGCGACCGTCTGCTGCGGTTTCAAACTTCGCCTCTAGTTCCAAATTGTTCCAGGAGTATTTTAGAGCGGCGTACGTATGTACGAACGTGCATAATTACATTATGTACGCCCGGCTATATACCACGGTCCCACTAATTACTGGTACGGTTGGCAACGGAGGCTGGGTCGTAGGTATATGGATTAAGGAGGAATTGGAGATTTTGGTAGGTGATGGTGGGTAGTTATTGAATTGAGTTGTGGGTGTCGTGATCAGATTTTAGAATTAATTACTTCATAATATGTATGGCCAGCTAAACCCCCCCCCCTCTCTAACTTTTGAACCATAAGTTTAGAAAATATGAAAAAAATCTGAAAAGTAGAACTTTATAAGGACTTTCTAGGAAAATTATTTTGAACTTGATGGAAAGAACAGTTTTGTACAAAAAAGACAAAAAGGTTGTACAAAATAATTTCTGGACTAAGTTTGAAGTACCTATAATCATATATGCAAGCATTTTTTTAAACTCATAAGTGGTACTCATAAGTACACTTGTTGTGACGGACGGGAAACTACGGAACCCTACACTGAGCGTGGCCCGATACGCTCTTGGCCGGTTTTTTTTATTGTTGTTACATCAGTATCTTGATTATAATTTTCAATTGTTTCTGAAGTACCTATGGAATGTTATCTAAGCACCAAAAGATCTTTTCAATACTCTTATTCGAAAAACAACTCTTATCCTTACCCTTTTAGACACACATTTTACAGTTTTTTGCACTAGTAAGGAAAAGTGCGCGAGCTCACCCCACCACAATTTATTACATTAATTATGGTATCAGGCTGGCTTGGCGCTAAATGACCCCTCAGAGTAAAACGTCAACGCCCGTTTATTTTCAATACACTTACTCGAAAACCCGCTCCGGAATAGACGATTTTCCGCACAAGTGCAGAAAAGAGTGCGTGCTCTCTCCCGCCACAATTTGATTACATTAATCGTATCAAGCTGGGTGCGCGTCGACCCCAATGAGGCACCGGTCATCCCCCGTTTATTCATTTTTTCATGTTTGAAAAAAGTCGTGAAAATTTGTGATTGCAGCCCTCGGCTCCTCGGTCGCAACGACAAACATTCTACACTTGTATCAAAATGCTATACTATCCTTCGTAAATGTATTGAAAAACGTCGTTTGATACATGTGGAAATTTGTCACGGCAGCACTCGCCTCCATAAAACCCTCGCCTACAGATCGGGCGAATTCAACCTACCATAATCATGACAAACTTTCCATTTGTATCAAAATATAGCACGGTAACACCCAAGCCTCATCTTGAAAAAAAAAGACACACTTCAGATTTTTTCCTCCCTTTTCTGCCGCCAGTACCTCCTGAAGGATTAGTTAAGGAGGATTTAATAAGAGTTCCTTAGATAAGTGTAGCGAGCGCTCTTCTATCTAATACTCATCAACTTAAACACCTCCCAAGGATGAGGCTGCGCAGGTCACCTGAACGAAGTGATTTTAATATTATGACGTCATACATGTTCATGGGTAGAGCTTGTATTATGCTTTTATCTTTGTTTCTGTTAACGATGTAAGGTTTGGGATGAAATCTGCGTAATTAAAAAGGTTTTGGTAGGAGGGATTTGAGGTCTGCGGGATTTTTTTGAAAGATTTACCGAGTGGAGTGTGGTCTTGGAAGGCAAAGGAACATGGTAGGTTTTTCCAAGTGCATAGCATAGCATAGTCGGCTTTATTATGTTCCGACTGCTGGGACTCAGGCCTCCTCTCTAGGAGAGGAAATGGGCCGTAATCCAGCACGCGGGCCCAGTGCGGGTTGGTGGATGTCACATGTCTTTGAATTTTTGGTTCTAGGACATACCGGTTTCCTCACGATGTTTTCCTTCACCGTTTTGAGAGCAGTGGTGATGAAATAAATTACACAAAGTAATGCGCCTGGCTGGGTTTGAACCTGCGACCTACAACTCGTAAGTCGGGGCCGTTACCACTCGGCCACCACTGCTGACCCAGTGCGAGAGAAGTTATTTGATCTTCTTCTCGAATCGATGTTTTTTGAAAGAGTTACTGAGTGTGGTCCTGGAAGGCAAAGGAACATGGTAGGTTTAACCCAGTGTGGGAGAAGTTATTTGATCTTCTTCTCGAATCGATGTTTTTTGAAAGAGTTACTGAGTGTGGTCCTGGAAGGCAAAGGAACATGGTAGGTTTAACCTAGTGTGGGAGAAGTTATTTGATCTTCTTCTCGAATCGATGTTTTTTGAAAGAGTTACTGAGTGTGGTCCTGGAAGGCAAAGGAACATGGTAGGTTTAACCCAGTGTGGGAGAAGTTATTTGATCTTCTTCTCGAATCGATGTTTTTTGAAAGAGTTACTGAGTGTGGTCCTGGAAGGCAAAGGAACATGGTAGGTTTAACCCAGTGTGGGAGAAGTTATTTGATCTTCTTCTCGAATCGATGTTTTTTGAAAGAGTTACTGAGTGTGGTCCTGGAAGGCAAAGGAACATGGTAGGTTTAACCCAGTGTGGGAGAAGTTATTTGATCTTCTTCTCGAATCGATGTTTTTTGAAAGAGTTATTGAGTGTGGTCCTGGAAGGCAAAGGAACATGGTAGGTTTAACCCAGTGTGGGAGAAGTTATTTGATCTTCTTCTCGAATCAATGTTTTTTGAAAGAGTTACCGAGTGTGGTCTTGGAAGGCAAGGGAACATCGTCGGTTTAACCCAGAGTGGGAGCGGCGATCTCTCGCGCCGGGCCTTGGTACAAGCCATGGTCCGGAGCGAGGAGGAGTGGCAGGCGGTCGTCGTCTTCTGCGAAGCAGTAATGCTAGCAATTACTAGCAAAGGTCGACCGCGTGAGGTAACGGCGGCGCTTACAGTGCCCCAGCCACCGCCGGGTTTCCGATCCCGATTTCCAGCCACCGTAGACGCGGGCTTGCGGACGGCGAGCAATGGGTAGCTCGCTGTCCGACCGTCCGGTAACTGTCCGGAACGAGACCAAGTTGTCGACGGCGCGCACTGTTCCCGCGCGCCTCAAGGAGTTGTCAGCAGCAGCAGGGGCCCAGCCCGGTCGAAGCCTACTGGGGCCAGGGTTATCCGAAAGGAAAGCTCGGTCCTGGTACGAAAGACAAGAAGGAACAGGAGTGAGTTTTTAGTCAGTAAAAGTCTGACACTATCTCCATGTTACTAGATGATTTTCCCACCGGAAAAAAAAAACAGACCGGAAGAACATTTTAATCTTCTTCTCGGATCGATGTTTTTTAAAAGAGTTACCGAGTTTGGTCTTGGAAGACATAGGAACATGGTAGGTCTGACCCAGAGCTAGAAGTTATTTGATTTGGCCCAGAGAGTGGCCACGTTTATAGCGGCGTCAGTGGCGTTTTTAGGTCCTCCAAAGTGCAGATGTAAGGACACTTTGGGTACTATAATTTATTTTATGATTTCCCCCTCCTTAAAAAAATGATAGGATTGTTGAAGAGTTCTCTGTCAGAACTATATAATTTTATAATTTAAATAGCTACATGTAAGTACTTAAACAATGCAAGTGGGTATGGGTTCATAGTTATTTGGGTGTGGTCAAAATAATACAGGATTTTCGACACTTGGTAATGATTTTGGAGAGTTGCCAGTGTTGTGTACCTACAGTCTAGGTCTACCTAGAAATGTGGGTGGAGGTCATAGAGAGAAGTGTTTGAAACTGCAAGTACCTTATATCTTTGTTATTTAAAACTAACCAGCTTCTACTAACATAGCGTTAATGCAACTATGTGATCACTAAAATCTTCGAAAGCAATACTCTTTCGCAATTTTTTTTTAATGTCTATTATCTCATCATCATCATCATCATTTCAGCCGATACACGTCCACTGTTGGACATAGGCCTCCCCCAAGCGTCGCCACATCGAACGTTCCTGTGCGTCCCGCATCCATCGGTTTCCCGCTACCTTCACCAGGTCGTCGGTCCACCTTGTAGGAGGCCACACGTCGTCTGTCTATTATCTATTGGCGCGCAATCAGTCAATCAGTAAACGACATGATGCTGTCATGCCGCCATGCATGCTTGTTTATGTTACGGGTATTAACGTAGAGGTTTCTTATCTGTCCTGTTGAGCGTCCCGATCATCGAATGACTCCTCTCGCTCCGGGTAGAGCGCGAGGGAGTATCAGACTTTTACTGACTAAGTCCACCTGTGTAAGAACACATAACTGAAGGATCAGTTGCCTTTGGCGTTCCAGGGCCGTTCGGAAGAGTTACTCTTTTGAAGTTTTGAACCATTCAGCAGACTTATTCACAACCATAAAAAGTCAAGAATATGATACTCTCCTTCAATACCCAAAGCAGTCTTCACGATATAAAAACAATAATAAAACCTGTATGATGTCTTGATGACCCTCGTAAATCATACGTTGTCTTCGGCATCATAAAATGTTTTACGGCCCATATAGGACGTTGGTTCAAAATGGACAAGAGCGAAAAATATGAAGATTTTTGTATCTGGCAGAAGGTACAATTGCCAAAACGGATCTTGAGCGCTCGGCGTCAGAGTGGGGATCGCTTTGCGCATTCCATACATTGGCAAGCCAATCGTCTTCGTTGTTAGATACATGCAACAACGTAGGGAACGAATCAGGAGTGACATCTATGACGTGATGGCGCGGCGAGCCAATCACTGACACTCCTTGCCCCCGCGTCTCACTTCGCACCACTAAAGAGACCGAATATTTGACTTCTGCGCAACTTGAAGCCAGCGCTCAAGATCCGTGACGGCAATTGTAACCAGGCGTCAAGTCAAGATGAATTGACGCCTGGTTACAATTCTCATCTATGGCCTCACATAAGAACTAATCCTGCATCGCGCAATTAAAGTTCGCCTCGCGATTTAAACCTTTTTAAAGAACAGCCTACCGGACATAACCGGACCCGTCTGGCCGGAGGATCCTCTCTTTTTAACAGAGGTTTGTGGGACTGTACTCTCTGTTCCGCTTACCTCCAAAACTTCGTTCCTGCTCTAGGGTGAGAGGCGTGTCAGAAATTAACCCACCTATGTCCTTCAGTGGTATTTTGCGTTCTAGGACCACGGTT
The DNA here is from genome assembly GCA_910589285.2 of Mythimna ferrago. Taxonomy (NCBI): domain Eukaryota; kingdom Metazoa; phylum Arthropoda; class Insecta; order Lepidoptera; family Noctuidae; genus Mythimna; species Mythimna ferrago. The sequence continues at coordinate 18,521,014 of OU342685.1, forward strand.
TTCTTTTCGTGCCGAGCGGGCATCGGAACTGGGTCCGTTCCCTTCCATGCAGGCTCTGCAGAGTGGGCTATCTGTAACTCCTATGACAGAGAGGTGCTTATTAAAGGTACTGTGGCCAGTTGTAACAGCCGCAACTGAGGTTTAGTCAGTCGTAGGGCCTGCTTCGTAAAGCGGCCTTCAATGGAGGGTAGTGCCTCCTTGGCCTGCATGCAGATCTCTGGTTGGTTTCCTTACCTGATTGCATAGGTGTCTGAAGGGTACCGGTAGAATGGGTTCAGGCCTCATTTCTGTCATAATCGAACCCCTTCTGCCGAGTTCGTCTACTGCATCGTTGCGTCGGGAACCGTTGTGTTTTTTGATCCATTTAATGGTTATTTGGTTGTGTAAGAATTTGATTAAGGCGTTGGTGATACTCGTATAAGAGAGAGAGAGAAAAATGAGAGAGAGAAATGAGAGTAAAATTTGTGGCTGGGCAGCACTTGTAGGATAGCCATTCTTTCCGTGAGCATTCGTATTGCGTCTTTGGCAATCGCCCCATATAAACAACCGGTATACAAAAGGCTAGGTAGGCGTTAGTGATTCCTTACACATGATGCAGGCCCTCACCGGACAGTTCAGGAGATTCCTGCACCGGATTCGTGCTTTCTTCGCAGGAATCCCGACTTGGGCTCGGTCTGACCATCCGGTGACCGCCCGGACCGAGCCCAAGTCGTCGATGGCGCTCAGTGATTCACGCGCGCCTCAAGGAGATGTCAGCAACCGTAGGGGCCCAGCAGGGTAGAAGCCTGGGGCCAAGGGTGATGCGCAAGAAATCCCCGGGGCCCTGGAACGAAGGCAAAAAAGGAACAGGAGTGAGTTTTAGTCAGTAAACGTATGACACGCTCTCCTACCCTCCCAAAAGCGGGAGATGTCATTAGATGATCTCACCTAAAAAAAGCGCGAAAGGCGTTGGTGACTAAAATAAAGGTTCTTACTCTTGCCGGTTCTTGTCCATTGGAAACGACTAATTTGGAACAGTGCACTAGCTTCTGACGTTTTATAAGTAGGCCTATGTGAAATAAAAACTTTTTTTAATTTTATATTTTTTGCCTACTACAAGTTTTGTAGTAGTGATATAGAGTCTGTCTAATAAGTTAAACGACTTGGGTAATTATTAGAATTTAATTAAATCTGATGTAGTCAACACGGGTTCCATAAATAAAGGTTGATTAAGAGATAGAGATCATTGTTTACAAACAGAAGAAACTTATAAAAAGTACCGAATATTTTTATTTTTTAAATGATTAAATATTATACAAAATTCTCAAGTCGGTTGACTTATTAGACAGACTATACCTATGATCCAATCACCTTTGTTCTTTACTCGCACTGGGAACTAATTCTGTTATTCTGAATTCAGAGAATCACTAATATAGCTAACTAGCTTTGTTATTGGTTCTGAAAGCTGTTTTCTATGATTCTATGTCTAGATCAAGACAAAGGATTATTCCCTGAAATAGTTGTGGATGGCTTTGTAAAGGTTTGACTTATTTAACTGATAGTTTTTATGTTTGTATGTAACTTTATCATGCTCATAGGGTGTTTTTAATATCGTGTGGATTTCATCATGCATGCGAGATTGCTCTGCACGCGTAGCCTCCGCAAATGTAGCTACAACCTGGGAATCTTTAAGTCGAGAGTGAACAGGTATCTTCTAGGTAAGCGCGTTCCATCGTCATCAGGTGAGGTAGCGGTCAATCGTGAACCAATCAACAATAAAAAAAAAATCCTTTTTATATAAGTATTTATTGTAATGCGTGAAATAAGTACGCGGGATGCGGGGCGCGATATCGTGCCGGAGCCCCGCATGCGGCGCAATTCCGCATGCGTGATGAAATTCGCACGATATTAAAAACACCCATACGGCTGATTGGATTTGGATATTTGGCACACGGTTATACCATGTCTTGAGATAACACATAAGATCCCGCGAGTATTTTTCCTTGGAGTAATTATCTATTTTCACGTGAGCGAAGTCGCTGACAGAGATTAGTTAGTAATAAAGGTACCTATTCATCAAAATATTTATTGCAATGTTACTGGGATAGCGGGTTTGTTTAAAAGGGTTAAGGTGCCCTTGAAACGCAAAGGACAACTAAAGGAACACTGGTGGGTTTTAGTTAGTAAAAGTCTGAAACTCCCTCTCGGTCTGGGTGGACATAGAGTCGGACTCGCGCACGAAGGGTTCGGTACAGTTATCTATAAAAACGGCAAAAAAAATCTCGTTGTTATAGCGACAACAGAAATATATCATCTGTGAAAATTTCAACTGGCTAACTGTCACAGTTCATGACATACAGCCTGGTGGCAGATGGACAGACAGACGCGCGACTATGCGCGAATGTCGTGTGCGACGATCCCCGTAGCGGGAACTGGATTATTACCTGTGCAGTGTCGCTACTTCAACTATAACGGTGTGCATGTAGTCGTGTCGATGTATTTACGTAGCAAAACGGGAGCGGGGCGCGGCTGCTCGCTATGGGTGTGCACCTGACTCCCCGCGACGGAACACTTTTGTATGGGACCGCGCGGGCAACCGCGTAACGCAGCGTTGGCCCTTAGTAAGTAATATGGTCTCGCGTAGAGATGTACCGTTGCCTGCAATATGGGAATATTGCTGGCAATATTGCCACCAATATTTATACTTCGGGCAATATTCCCACCAATATTCATACTTCAGAGCAATATTCCCACCAATATTCATACTTCGGGCAATATTCCCACCAATATTCCCACTTCACGGCAATATTGCCGGCAACTGCACGTATCTAGTCCCGTTTAACCCTTTGGGTACGAAACCCTAAAAAAGACTCTTATAAAAAAACATTTAAAAATACAAACAGATCCGAAGAAAGTGAAATATAGTGGTGCCTGGTCTTTGTTTTAGTGCTCGTCTTCAATCTTTTATTATGAATAGCCGCGTCGTAAAAGTGACTTAAGAGCTTAGGTCATGAATTCTGCACAGGATTTTTATATGTTTTATGGCATACACGCTCTGCTGTAGGTGTCTATATGACAAATACTTGGATGTTATTTATTTTTCTTAGTACTTATACTGGCGTAGGTATTTATTCATGACTATAGGGTTGCTAGGTCTTGAAACCGAAAAGCTGGACAGACCAGCTAGTTTAACCGGACATTTGAGTACTTAAAAAGGAATTTTTTTTTAGTAATGTCTCTTCTAATCTTTTTAAATTCTACTGAAACAACAATCAAGCGGAGCGCACTAGCACTTGATAAAGTGTTAGTCCACTCCGCTTGAGCTTGCGATACAAGGACCTAACCTTACCAAAGTGGTAGAAGTAGAACACATGGATAATCTAAAAAAATGGTCAAATTTAAAAAGTCTATTAATATCCGAAGAGGCTGGACTCCGCCTAATTTGACCGGACATGCAAACAAAAAGCCTGACCATGTCCGGCTTTATCTAGAAGCCTGGCAACGCTACCTTATTAGCTATTACTCGCGGTTTCACTGCCATGACGTTCTAAATCTATACAGGAATCGTGCATTTTTGGGGAAGCTGTTTTTGATTGTTATAAATATATAGGGTAATATATAGGGTTTTCCATCGATAATTTTTGTAACCGACTTAGAGATTACCTACATCTTACAAAAAAAAAGAATTTTGCTTCTTTATGAAGAAAAACTTGCTAGGTACCAGCGGCTTCGCAAGAGTGATAGTAGCAAGTATCCTAAGTGCCAAGTTTTATAGAAATCTGTTCAGCTGTTTGTGCATGAAAAAGTAACAAACGTATTACGTGTTACTTTTACCTACACATACTCTCAAACTCTCGCCTTTATAATACAAGTATGATGTGGAAACAAAACCTGCTTCTAAGGTCCGACTTTTTGTAACGATGCTGTAGCGCGTTCGCATCGATACAGTCGCGATGCTGTAGCGCGTTGGCATCTTTTGGCGCTTGAAAGTGCGACTGACGCGCGTTAGTAGCGATGCTGTCGCGCGCTTACGAAACGCGCGATAGTATCGCTACAAAAAGTCATCGTGGGCGAGGGACCTAAGTACTAATATTTGTGATTGGTACCTACGCGAATCGTTTTTGCCTTGTGTCATGGTTTGTCTTTATTGAAACCAGACGAAGCGAGTATGTAGAGGTAATGAAAAAACCAGTTCAGAGTAAATCTCAGCCAAGAGACGTGAGGTTACAAGATTATATAGATAAGTACTAGGGTTTCTTTGAACTCGACAAATAATGGAAATACAGCAATACAAAATTGTGCATGTACAAAAGTAGGTTTGAAATTTTCATCCACATTCCATCATCGAGTTTGTGGACGATGAGCAATGGGTAGATTGTCGTCCGCTCGTTCTATAAGCACCGAGCTCGAGTCGTTGATGGCGAATACCTAGTGTTCCTTCTTCATCTTAGGCAGGAAGACGTCTTGTTTTTTTGGTTTATTCGTAGGTACAGAAAATCCATCATATGTGTGCCACTTCTTTTTTTCATTTCGACCTTGCTTGATGCGATTGATGATTTTTACGATAAAACGGTTCAGGATTGAATGAAGGCTGAAGGGTAAAAATGTGATAGAAAAGAACACTGGCAACCTACAATGATAGATTAGTTGTGGTTCGAAGATGGATTCGAATTTCGAAATACAAAAAACGTTAAATAAATCGATCTACATGACTTCAAGGATATGTAGCGCTCGCGTGTTCTGTGAATAGTATTATTATTACTTTTTTTGGTGGCATATCATCAATTGACTATTGCTAGTCTGGATGGAGCAAGGAGAGTTAAGACTTTTACTAACTCAAACCCATCTGTGTTTCTTCAGTTGTTCTCCGCGTTTCAGGGCCTCAGTAACTCGAAATATCCCGCATTTTTCTAAGAATCAATTTGCGAATAATTAAAACAGTCTATGAACTTCATTCGAAAACATCCCGCCAAAACTCCTTTTACAAATATAAAGCTTGTTCTAAATTCGAACGAGTGTTCAAATCCTGCCAGATTTTTTTTTTTCTGTTAGCCTGCATGGAGTAAGATTCCCTTCGGCAGGCGGCCTGTGTTTCTCAATATACGGACGAGTTTCTATAAAGAAGGTTTCATATAATACCTACGTCCTACATAATATTCTGCAAAATCCCTTACATACACGTTATGTAAGCAGTAGGCCGGAGCAATATCCGTTCGGTATCGTCGGCGGCTGTCAGTTTATTTACGTGAAAACATGTGGAGTTGGAGATTCTGTGAGCGAATAGATACAGTTCGTATAGATAAGTAAAACTACGTAGTTTATTTTGTGATGGGAATGGATGGAGATTTTTTCTTTTTTTTTTTGTATTTAAATGTTGTTTGTGGTAAGTGGATTGGGTCATTGGCACAAAAGATATAAAAGACAGAAATAAAGAAAGCAAATATTTATTGTCGCATTTACTAAAAGTTGAATGAAGAATTTTTTTTTAAATCACTTGAACTCACTTGCTGGTAAGCAGTGATGTACCTAATCGTTGATGGTGAGGTGCGCTAATTTATGAGTCGCCTATTCACTCTAGCCTTGAAATTATAAGATTTTTGGTTTTATTAAAAAATCGAAAGATAAAGTGTCCTATATACTCGTTACGCATGTTTCAAACACTGTCAACAGTATTACCTACTTATTAGTTAATTAATCGAGCTTTCAGTGAATTACTGCCTATATACCACCAGTGATCCATAACACACATAACCCACACATAAACCACCATACTCCAAACTAATTTGTTACATCTAATTCGATCCTTAACAAGACGATACCGTAAACTTACAGTATATACCTCCACGCACACAGTAACATCGTATATATTCATTTAAGCCTTCCGAAAGTAGCTTCACAGTGTAAGAGAAACGCACACACACAAGCTAAAGCCGCAGGCACGTAACATAAGGAGCTTTGAAATTAATTTAGCTCGGAACTAGCTGGCAAATGGATAGACGTGTGAGCTCAGGGGGGCAGGTGGCTCCCACCGGGGGTGGGGGTAGTGGGGGAGTCGAGAAAATTCGGCGTTTAGGTGAGCCTTTGTGGTGAGGCCGGTTGCGCTTAACAGTAATTGTGCCTCGTTGTATATGGGCGCGGGTTGAGTTTGATTATAATTGATATTGTTATGTGAACTCGCCAATTATGTATGTTCGATGGTGCTGTTGTTTGGTTTTAATCAGTTTCTGGTGTGTATGGGGTTTTGGAGATATAGGGCCATATATCACTGGGACACCGGTATACCATAGCGGCGCAAATGATCGCGCCGCTATGGTATACCGGTGAAATATAGTCCAGACACCATACAGCTCTATAGTAATTAGTGTGGCGCGACCAGCGTGGTGGCGCTTCCTAGCAAACGGTCACCAGGTAAGTAACTCTCTATAGAGCTGTATACATTTTGTTGGTAGCGGCGACTGGTCGCGCCGCCATGGGGTCCCGGTGAAATATAGCCCATATATGGACCCTATAGGGTCGATAGATTTATCGGTGCAGTCGGGTATTAAGCCGGAAGACTAGTTTTGAAAATCTATTTACCTACAGAAAGAACAATAAATCATCAACATTTCACCTGAAAGACGTGCACGGTTGTAGTACATAGGCCTTCAACAAGTGTTGCCACAACGAACGGTCCTGTACGTCTCGCAACCATCGGATTTTTGCGACCCTCACTCGGTCATCGGTCCACCTTGTGGACCATCGATGTCTTCTAGGAATAGAATGTGGCTAATGACAAATCTACCGAATAGTCAAATGCTGGTCGAAAAAAAAAAATTTGACTGTCGACACCGTTTACTGAACTATCGCTGTTAAAATCTTGTGAGTTCAACTTCATTAAATGGTTTTAAAGTTTTTTTTAACAAGGCAGTTTATAAACTCAGGGTTTCCGAGCTAACAATTAAATATACATTGCTTGCTAACTACGAAATTTCAGTATACATTAACGTTAGTATGGAACACAGAAACTAAATTAGGAGAGACGTCCTACGTGAAATTCTGGCTCAAACTGTGTTCCATACACCCACACAACACATAATGTACAGTCACGTGCAGAAATATGTATCTAAATCGAAATTGTAATCTGAGAAATATTTTATGATTTTATTTATATAAATCGAGTACTTAATAAGTTTCTTAGATGAAATATATCGTATAATACACGTATCTAGATATATAATTTATTATAATCAATATTTTTTTTGGAAAACCTGATTACAAAATTTGTGTCCTTTTCCCGGCTACTTTACGTGCAGGTTTGCGGACGATGAGCGATAGGTAGTTCGCCGTCCGGCAGGTTGGTAAGAACCAAGTTCGAGTCGACGGCGCGTTAGGTTTCATGCGCGCCTCAAAGCTATGTTAGCAAGATGGTTGGGGCCAATACCTGCTAGGGTTGTAGGGTTGTTCGAAAGAGTTACCTCGACTGTGGAACGCATAAAGCGACTGAAAGAACACAGGTGAGTTTTTGATAAGTAGATAAGTTAAACTCTAACATTCCCTCTCGCTTCACCCAGAGTAAAGGAAGTCTTTTGACGATACTTATCTATGCCTACAAAACATGAACCTGTGGCTCTATCTTCTTTGTACCCTCAACTGTACCTATACAACCACAAACATCTAACATCAACTGTATCTAATGAAATACACGTCAATATCCTCGCGTCAAAGGCCGCACAATATCCGTGCGTGCACACAAACGCACAGACACACACGCGTACACTGTCGTGCACGTAAAGGCACACAAGTACCGCCGTCACTCCGGGCGATTGCCGGATAACCAGCTTATTAATTTCCGGGGACGTCTCCTGTGTATGTCTTTGATTTATATTTTATATGCATAGTGAATTGTTGGGTAGGGATTTTTGACAGCATATGTACTTACATTGTGGAAAATTATTGTCTATTTGGCTTGTGAAAGATTGACAGTTATCTGTGTGTGTGTTGAAGCAGAAAACTGTAAAGGCAGAATTTATGTACGTGTACATACACTAATCAATAATTTGAGGTGATTGTACGTAATCACTTTTTGATAAGTAGCTTTTAAGCTTTGTATACTCAAACATTTGTACTTACAATTTTGCAATCAAATTTGAAGTTTGACGTGTATGACATAGAGTTTGTTATTTCAAAATACGATACCTACCTAATTTCGAATTCTAAAGAATGTTTAAAGCTACTTTTTTTAGTTTTTTTTATGTGGCAGGTATTGACATAGGAGATAAAAAAAAACGATTACAAAAAGAAAATTATCCATCATATATTCTTTTTTTTGGAAATAAATATTAATATTTTTATTTAACTAGAAGGAACATATTCATGACAACCTGTAAACTCGAGCAATTTTTATTAGATTTTCCAACAAAGTTCAATCTAAGTAATATTGTGAAATTTCCGAGTATCCAATTCTTTTCCGAGAAAGAAAACTTACTCCGAGTAAAGGATATCTAGTAAAGCTCGATAATAAATCTCCAGAAACATGTAAATATTTAAAATATTGCGTCCATGTGTAGGATAGGTTTGTGTATGTTTTCATGAAATAAATTCCTGAATTATTTTTGTTTGAAAAAAACAAACAACCATGCCTTAGGTTCTCATGTAAAGCAATGTAGAAATCAATTTAGAATGTATTTTTACGCATTTTTAATATTAATTAATTAATTACTTCACTTTTTCGTTCAACATTTTTCTACATTCAAGTCTTTTAATAACTATACGCTATTGTAAACCACGTCTTTCACAACACGACAATTAAAACCAAAATAAAAGTGACGTCACAAAACGGTCGACAGTTGACCCACACTCAATGCGCATTCAAACATTCAAATATAGAACAAAAAACGTTCCATTTACATATCCGTTAGCTGACAACTACGGCCCTTTCAAACATCACGATCAAAGAAATAAACTGAGATTAATTCGCGCCCTGTGAAAACAATGAAGGATCTCGCCCTACAAAGGGTTAGGACAAAGCCCACAAATGGAGTTTAGTCTATAACTCTGCATGTGACTTCTCAACTTATTGTTTTAACGTTTGTCAAATGAAAACAATACTAGAGAAATTAATTCCTTGCATTGTTGTTTTTTTTTTTAGTTTGTATTTGGAACGCGGTTTTTTTAATCCGTGATGATTTTAATACGTTCTGTTTTATTTTTTATTCGGACTGAAGTCTTGATGTTGCTACGCTAACTAAAAATGCAAGTTTAAAGAAATATGATTATTGAAATCTGCTGACTTGTTCTTTGTATACGCTTTGTAAACTTACAAAAGAGAATACAATCCTACAAAAAAAAAAAAAGAAATAAGGGCAGTATATAACTAATACCCATAAAAAATAATGCCATTGTAAACAAGAAAGAAAAAATATCATCTTACAAAAGTAACCGACTCCAATCAATCAAAATTCCAATAAAGAACTGTACATGAGTAAAAAATAAATACTAAGTAGACATGATTTAAAAAATGGCGGCAATTTCTTTCTTTTTTCTCTGCCGCTGAATTGCAGACTACGGCATGGCTTCAAAAAGTCCATCAGAGCGAAATATTCAGTTCGTCAAATGGTAATCAGAGAGAGACATTATACGTTATGGTTCAAATATCACAGGATACGAGATTTTACTTTTACGAGAAAATAAAAACATAGATAGAACTTTGATTGAAGATAATACGCACTTTAATATTTTTATCTGTAGAAAAAAATGTGTGTACTTGATGGAAAAAGAAAGTGTATTACATGTCATGAAAAACACATTTTCTCATCAAGGGAAAAAACTTTCAGTTCCCAGGCACGTAAGCCTACTCGAAATTATTTTATTTGTGTGCAGGCTTTTGTAGGTCTTACTGGTTGGTTATAAGGTTGATATTCGTTTGTTATTTCTCGACAAAGAGTTAAAGGTTTAATACACGTGACTGTGAGAACGCTAGTTGTTACGGTCGTAACAAGGCGAGCGCATCAAAGGACGTTTTTCAAAGAGAACGTGATTCTCGAGTCGACCGATGCTCTAACAAGTCCGCCCCGGGTGACTCGGGGGAAACTCGACAATATATTTTTAAGAATTACAATTTTATTTGAAGGATTGTGCGGGCAATGTGTTTTAATGTAATGCATGGTTATTGTTGTTTCGTTGGGTTTTATTTAGAATGGTAATTTTGGAATGTGTGGTGTACCTATACAGATTTGGATTTTTCCGTGAAATATAAATATGGAGTTGATAGAAATAACTTCTTAGTTTTCTTCTTGTTTCCACGTTTAACTGAGGAATATATAAAATATGAACCTGTATACAAAACATATATATGAATATAAGAACTATTTAGCTGTGTTGTATCTCGTTATCTTCCATTATTATCGACTAGCTTTTGCCCGCGACTTCGTCCGCGTACATAATAGCATATGCCACTCAGAAATAAAGCATCTTTCTATCGGTGAAAAAAATTTAGCAATCGGATCAGTACTTCCAGAGATTACCTCCTACAAACAAAAAAACAAACTTTACCTCTTTATTATATTAGTGTAGATATCTATAGGAGAAATCTGGTAAGTTTCAGATCCATAAATTATTTTAAAATAAGCAGATTTTATTGCTTCGATAGGCTCTTTCATAGATTTCCAAAAACTTAACTACTCATTAAAACAGAACACAATCTCTAATCAGTTCCAAATTCAAAACACCAACAGCTTCCCTCATTCCCATCGCCCCCGTCACCCCCCTTAGCAATCCCAATAGTTTCGATAGTTCTCGGGCTGGGATTAAACCGGCACCGGATAACATGGGGCATATGTCTTAGACGTCAGCTTGGCGATACTTCACCCTCCACAAAGGTGGGGACTGATTGAAAATCCGAGCCGTATGCGGTACCCAGTGTATTAGGCTTAATGGGTTGAATTGTAGATGTGGAGTCTGTGTTTGTGTTTTATTTTTCTTGCAGGTGAATTTAAAGGTGAAGAGATAGGTTTGCTTACGAAATGAAATATGGTGGTGAGTACTTATCAGACAGCTACGAGTAGATATTTCCTAAAATGTCATGAAATTTTTGAAGGTGACATTTTAGTGAAGATGGAACTTATAATTGAAGGATTTTTTAAATAGTTACGTTAACACTTTTTTATTAAATTTCGGTTAGAAAATAAAAGTAACCGAATAATTATCGTAATTGTGCAAACATAATATTCTATTTTTAATTCTTCAATATTGGTCGTAGGTATATGTATATCTCAAACCTATAAAAAAATGGGGAGATTTTTAAAAATTGGCCACATTTTTTTAAGGTGGGACATCATCCAAGAACTTCTCCCACTTTGAGTAGAGTGAGTAGGAGTGTCAGATTTTAACTCACTTTACAACTTAGGTATCTGTATTCCTTCAGTTATACTTTGCGTTAACTCTTACAGAGCCACGGTAACTCTTATTCCCGTAAGATCACATTCGACAATGCAATTAAAATTCACTCAGATGTCACCAGACGTAAATTTGATTTTACAGACATCCACAAATAGTAGGTACGTAGCTATACCTACCTGCACTTATGTATACCTAGTACATTCGTGGCGAAGCTCGTAGGTTCTTACCTACGCGCTTCGGTAGAATTTGTCTGGCTGTCGTTGTGACAGAGATTTGTAGTGGTCGTGTTTGGCCGATCTCCCCTGCAGTCTGGTCAGCTATCTTATATTTTAGCTCTATATTATAATTTAACTTCTCAGGCACCAGTGTACCGAATTCGGTACACCTCGGTACCAGCTAACTTAAATCTTAATGTTACGTAATAAGATTTAAGCTAGCTGTTATGAGGTACCATATTCGGTACTTTGGTACCTGAGAGGTTAAATACGTTGTTAAAACTTTGTTGTGTAGTAAGGAGAGAATCTACACAACCGTATTCTCCATGCCTTACCTGAATATTTCAGCCAAAAGAGGTCCACTGCTAGACATAGGTCGCTTCCACGTAACGCCACAACAACGGGTCCTGTGAGTCTTGCAGTCATCGGATTCCCGCAACTCACACCAGGTCATCAGTCCATCCTTCGGAAGCCCTACCAATGCTGCATCTTCCAGTACGGGGTCGCCACTCCACAACCTTTTGCCTCCATCGATCATATAAAATATCTAATAGCTAATTTCTTATTAACTCTTGTTAGTCATTATTAATTACTCATCTCAAACTCGGTGCCTGTGCGGAGTTGCTTCACAGGACCTGCGTCACCTACTTTGCTGCCCGTCCTGCACAATCACAATTATCTTCCAAAATTTATACGACGCTAATGGCAGAGTTGTTTGGGCTACTAAATACTGATCAGAGAAAATTTTATCTGAGTTTATCGACCCAGAAAGAAGTACATTACTTCTTCAGAATTTCCTAGGTGGTGATGTAAGATAATATATTACACTATGATTATTTAATCTGTAAAGCGTTATGTAATTCAATAAAACAAGTATTTCTGAATAAGGCGTAACGTTTATTAAACAAACAATATGGTACAATTCATTTATTTATTATATTATAGCACCCTTACAGACATATCCAAGGCGATGATTTATAACTTACTTTTAAATTACATTATTATTAAATAGGCGCTTACCTAAGTACAAAACTAAATTTATATAACTAATCATAAGCAACTACCTTTTCCAATTATATTACTTTATTTATTTATGTACACAAACAAATTATGAACACACAATACTATAAAAAAAAAGAAGGAACCAAAAGAATATTACAATGGTATTTAGCTTATTTCTAAAGAAATCTCTTCCAGCATATCTGGTCTGCGAACGAAGAGCTGGAGTTGGATTAAATTGACTTTCGTCCAAATGTATTCTCCAATAGCACAAATAGGTAGGTACCATTGGCAAATACATAACAACCATACAGTTTAACAAATAGCTATATTAATTCCAACGTTCACCGAACTAGTGAGGGCCCAACTTAATTTTACGCAACATAAAATAAAGGGTAGATACAACTTACGACCCGAAGCTCGTAGACATACGACTCGTAACTAGTAATGAAGCGACCGAATGTTATGGGAACCGTAGAACCAAATATACGGGGGAGGAGTGCAGTTCCAGCATTAGATTTATGTTTTGTTTGCATTGTATTCGGGTAAACTGGAGTTAATTTTGTATTGAAATTGGTATGGTGCAATTGTTGGTGTTGTTTGGTTTCTTCGATTAAGGTGCATTAAGGAAATTCAAGCTTATTTAAATAGTTTTGATTCTGGTATGTTTCTTTGCCATTATTTTTAACAATTTTTTTTTGTTATTTTTTTTTCTGTTTTTGTAGCCTTTGTTTGAGATATTAATTTAGCATAAGATTGGTTGAGTATAATTTTGTTTAAGAGTATATTAATTACATGGATGGTTCTTTTTTAAATTCTTCGCGCATTAATATTCTTCCTTGAATGTGTAACTCCGTATTTTCATGTCGCCTTATAAATGTATTTGCAAACATATTATTATTTAGAGTTTGCGAAACACGTGTAAAGAAAGTAAGATTTTACACGGGGTGAACGCGAATCAACTAAGTATTTGAATACTTTATTTACATTCGGAGTTAATTTAAAAACATTTTGTATTAAAAACTTATTATAAGCTAGAACATATAATAAAGTGTTCTCTTTTGACAAAAACGCGTGCGTACAGCATTTTATTTAAAGAGACCCAATTTAAAGGCTTTGAAGCGTAGGGAGGCCTCTATATCACATATAGGGTAAAACGCCCACTCAAACACACACATATTATTATACGTATGTACACAGAGAGCATATAGCCTGGGGGCCCGTCAAACGCCCTGAAAGTCACGTATGCCTGGTGGCCTCGCAATGTTATTATCCAACACTTACGCACGAACATACACTCACGCACCTATACATATCTGTGTGCGCTATAGATGTGCGTAGGTAGGCGAGCCCGGGCATCGCGGCCCACACGACCCCGACCGAAGGGACAAAGCGAAACGGGTTTGTCCCAAGGGAAATTCAATATTCGGGACTAAACCTTAACTCCCCCTTAAGACACCCCGTCTACCACCCCCGGAATGCTTATATGGCCACGACGTGTATCGATTTTCTTGCCAAATGGAAGATTGGTGTCGAACCGTTCTCGGCGGACGAATGAATGATGTATTGGAGTGGCGAGTGAATATTTCAAGTGTGTGTGTGCCACCTTCGGGGTTTTGTGTTTAGCCACCGTATCGGCTCTGATGGAAATCTCCTTCGGAAATTGACGTGAATTTTTTATTTCGGTAATGCATTGCGGGGTGAGAGGAGGGTGTTCGGTTACCGCGTATTTCTTTGAGCTCGACGCCAATTATCTCTGAAATGCTCTTTGAGGTGACTGATTGGATCGCAACCGTTGCTTTTAGGCCTTCGTTGCTCACTGTTATGAATATTGAGATTTCTGTGTGGAATATCGTTAGAGCGTGGATCATGAAAGGTTGCTTATTATCTTAATGGATCGAATGGCATTAGCTGAAGTAATCTACTCTTCTCTATGTTTCCTCTCATTTAAAATGCGTAGGATGAGGGTAAAGAACTGCATTTATAAAAGTGGTATGTTATTTACTTTCCTTATAGATGTGTAGAACACATATTTACAATATAAACTGGAGCGGTCCCTGCATGACGTACTAACTTATTCACAAGCGAATCCTTTAAGGGGAAATCTCGACTTTTATGTACGTAACATGCCATAAAGCGTTGCCATAAACTTTCCTCGTAAAATACGTTACAACCAAATTATAAATATTTACTCTATTTGTTTATTACTCGCGACAGCATCAAATAGCTTTGAAATTAATCTTACTAAATAGAAACAATAGAATAAATTAAATGGTTAGAGAGTAAATGGTGGAAAAACAGTTTAACTGACACTGTAGTAAGGTCTAACCTTTGTACAGTGTCAGTCAAACTGTTTGATATTACGTAGTAGTCGTTTTTATAAGGTTTACAATTTGTTCTGTTGCTTAGTAGGTACCTGCTGATAATATTTCAACTATTTATGGGCTATTTTACATATAAAAATATCTGAAATTATCTCAACGTCTATAAAAAGATCCTATGTAAAGTAAGGGATTATAAAAGATGTATTACACTAACAAAGAAAAGCCTTTCATTCTCAATAAAGTACGCTAATCAGATTTCTTATTTAAATAAACGTTAAGTAAAAGATGGCCTTTGACTCACAAAGTTCAGTAACTTTTATTTTTAAACGTGTTTATTTTTATTAGACGATACTTACATATCCTTTTTATTTTTACTATATTTAGGATATTATGATATTATTAGTTCAAATTTATGTCAGGTAAATGCTTGTATCTACTTACATTAAACGTTGAAAATATTTTCTGTAAACATGTGATAAAATACACAATAAATTAAATTACTTTTTGTATACGAAGTAATTTTAAAACTCACGTTTTTTATAAAATCGAATATCAAAATAAGATTAAAATTAAAACAATCATGATAGAGTTCTAAGTCGAGCTTAGTTGAGACACAAGATCACGAGTTTAACAAAACAATTATCACAAAATTCAATCCACTCATTACAAAGCAAACAAAAAACAAACGAAAAACAAATTGAGCGCAAACAATTTACAGCACACAACCTGTGTGTTCTACATTAAACACACACACACGCTCATACGTAGAGGACATTAGTATTAGTGGGTTTCGGCCTTTCAAAGGCCCCTTAGATCGAGGGGGCATGTTTGGGGTAAGATTGAGCGTGGGTGAGATGCGGGGGAGGGGGGAATTCCAAGATGGCTGCGGACCGTGCCGGCCATAAGGGTAAAATAGGAGCCTTTATATATTTATATGTAGTTTATACTTGTATTGGTCAGGCGGCCTCCTGCCTGGATTTGTTATCGATTTCTACTTACTTCTGTTGCGGCTTCGTGAGGCGTTTGTGGAGGGAATTGCATTTGTGTAAAGCTGCGGTGTTTGATTATTCTTTGTGGTATTGCTTTGTTGGTTTGTATTATTTTGTTATTACTTGGTATGGTATTGGTGTCTTCAGTAAAACTGCCTATTCATTTTAGTGGAACTAGCCCGAGAGGGGATAGATAAGAAGCAAACCTTTGCCAATTTGTGGGGTAAGATGGGTTCATGAGAAAAATAATCATATGGATAGTTAAACATACAGTAATATATATATTAGTAATTCTACAGGTTACAATTGATGAAGAGTAGCTACAATCCAGTTCATAAAAATATCTGAAGAACCAGTCTTAAATAAACGACTAGATTCTTTTGTTTTACCGCCACTTCACAACAATTAACGAAGAAAGTATAAACGTTGCCAAATTGCTTACTAATAAATAAGTTTTCAAGCCAATAGAATAAGGAAAGAAAATGAACAAAATTAAAGAATCGGATCTGCGGTTAGCCATTTCAAAGTAAATGAAATGCCTATAAAAACTTGGAGATCTCATTATCAAGTGGCGGAAAGTTTTTTTCCTTTACGCACGCCAAGTTACGAGAAACTTTGTGAATATTTATTTCGTGAACTTTTAAGATACCTCATGTTGCTTGTATTTATTGAGTGATAGAAGTTTTTGTGTGTGTGTGTGTGTTAAAGGGCTACGGTAATTCTAATAACATTATTTGTATTTTCCTAGTTTGATTATCTTTTGAATGTGCATATTATGTGGCAAATACACTTTTGATTTTTCTTTTATCTTATGTTAATGCTATTAAAAAGGGTTTCATTATTATATTTCATAGAAGAAAAACTTTGCAGGTGCATTTATATAAAACTTTGCTGATGTTACTATAGTTAAATATAATTAAAATAGATAACTGCTTTAAGCAAAATTTTGCGATACGGTACGATATAAACCAACATCACTAACATTTCGAACTACCCGACATCAATTTGCTTCAAAACCTTTCACAAAATGAGTGCCAAACAAGAACTTTCCTAATCCATAAACAAGTTTGGAACGCGACATCCACTTTCAACCTCTCAATGTCCATTACGGGCAGACGCTATAGATACATAATTCAATAGCCCGGCCATCTACCTACATACAACAAAAAGTACCTAAACTTAAACCGGGTCCATCTAAGGAAGGGTTCCACTAGGTGTCATAAATTATAGCCCTGTTTATCGGGCCGGAGGGGAGGGGGGCACCCTTCCGTGGTTTTACAGTTTATCGTCCCTCTGTATGGGCCCTCCGTAAGGCGAAGGGTAGTGAATTACAGAACTGTTACTCAGCGGAATGTAACCCCTGAAAGTTTGAGAAAAAAGGGACCCTCAAGACTGTCCATTGCGTGGGGTGTTTTTGTGTTTGGAATGTAAGGTTTTGAGTTTTTAGTGAGCTCTATTCTATCTTAAATTTCAGCAGACATTTGTGGTTATTGAATGCGTTAAACAGCATTATTGATCAAAACTACAAAAAATATAAATAATAGAATATATAATAGTGGAAGTCATCCAATAACTTTTCTAGCTCTAGGAAGAAGCGGAGAAAATATGTCAGAATTTTACTGACTAAAACTCACTTATATGTCCCTACTTAGCCTTGCGTCCTAGGAACTCGGGGTTCGTCGTGAATAACCCTACTTAAACGATTTTAAAATACACACACACAAAAAAAAACGCATCTTCTTACGAACATCCAAAAAGATACATTTCCGCTGTACATAATTAAACCGATATCTAAATAATTTATCGCTGAAGTTGCAAAAGTATCAAGTTTGTTCGGTCGGAGTCTCCCTGCCTTCCATACGCGCGGTCAAGCGGATTTCGAGTCACAGAATTACAATTTGTACAGAGAGGACAAGGAAAAATATTTTTTTTTTTATAATTTCAGTAAAGTTGAAAAAAAATAAAAAGGTTTTGAAAGTATGTTGAAGTTGAAAGTGGGTTTGTTCAATGGTATTATTATTTTGCTATGCATAACCAATAGCTAGCAAGTCTAGTTATATTAGAAATAATTAATTATTCAGAACATTAGAAAGAGATGTTTTTCACTTTTTTTCTTACTATATTTCTAGACGCTCTTTCGAATACGATCTTAAGTAACGTTTTAAACCAAGAACTCTTTGTGTATGTGTAATTGTGTACCAAATTTTATTAAAATCGCTTTATTAATTTTCACGAATAAGGACTTTCTTGTATAAAAGGAATACCGTGAGTAGTACATAAAGCTTTTGAGAAATTCCATATAGTCATATGGGGAACCCGTAGACGATCCCTACTACTTTGTTTTAAATAAAGAAAGAAAAAGAAAATAAAAGAAAGAAAAGTGTTTATTCATGACTCGCACAGGAAAAATAATAAAGTCAAAAGTTTTCTGAAACATTTCTAAATTTGGGTTTATAAAATTTATAAACGACTATTAATAATGATATATATGCCTATTATAATTGTTAATTATCGCAGTGAAGCTCATTTTGATTTACCAATAAAGCAACCAGTTTAATGAAAGACCTGCAGTTTTTAGTTTAAAATCTACAAAAAAGGTTGACATAAGACGAACTTATGTCAACCACATTTTTTTGAGGTGGGAAATCTTTGTATGCCTTCTTCCGCTTTCTGTGCGAAAGCGAGGGGGCATGTCAGAGTTTTACTGAATAAAACCCACTTACGATCCTTCATTTTTCCTTATGTGAACCTAACGCCGCACATTGTGCACTAATTCTTTTAAATGTTGTCCTATATTTTTGTTCATGTGGTGTACAGTAAAGATTATAATAAATAATATAATTTTTCATTAATAATCTTTTTTAAGAAAGAGAATGGAAAGCTTTTCAAATAGAGTTTTGTTTCTGTTTGATTTATTTTTATCGTTTTCGTTTTTAAGTTTGTGCAGCTTAATTTTTGGAGTGAAAGAGACTAGACTCCAACGTCACAGGGGTCTGGAGTTTATATTTAATTGCAAATAATGTTTGTTTTGGGACAATAAATTAGGTATTATTGTAGACATCTTGCTTTATTGTTTCATTAGGCTGAATTCCCAATTATACAATTCATATTATAGATCTCAAAGAAGTGTCGTATTATATATATTTATAAGTATATATATTTAAAATACGTATAGTGAAAAATAGACATTTGACAGTCTATTTTCCATTGCATGTATTTTTATACAGCGTGCATAAAATTGAGCCATTAATTAAGCGCAACCAAACAAAAATAAAAATAAATAGAGAAATGCCTAAAACAGTAGACAAAGTACTTGAACAGGACAAAGTTTAGATGTTAGACATTATAACCACGCCATGTTAACACAAACGACTCACGCAAAGCAATATGCGTAAGTAACACGAGAAGACGATACAAGACAAACATATTGTGGCAAAAGGCACATAATACCAGTGCCATAACAATTTTGGGAGGTCTAAATTACTCTGTGGCAGTTGACAATGTAGGGGGAGGCGTGCGGTCTGAGGGGAGAGGAGAGACGGGGGGACGGAGGGGGGTAGTGACACAGGCTACCGGTCACCACCGCTCGTATTGATTTGTTGTATCGCTCGTCCTGCAACACCCATCCCTTTCTTGCACAACTACATCAGCATGCTCCTGTCCCTGTCTCTCACGTGTCCCTCCCGCACACGTGGGCACATACGGCCCGTATGTGAACGTTCGCATGTGTGCGAGGATTACTATGTGTTGCGTTTATGTGTGCGTTGGGGTCCGAATATTATGTACCTACGCATTTTCGACAGCCTTTTCCTTATACTGTGTTACGGACACCGTGTTTTTCGTTTTGAATGAAAATATTCCCTTGGACGCGTGTCTTTAATAAAGTTTGTAAATAAATTGGCTCTTACTCCTAATTTCTCATTAAAAAAAATACATGTTTGCTTATGATATCCTCGAATATCTCTATAAAACTATAATTTTTAGGACACCACAAGAGCGTGGTTTACGAGGATGTTTAAAGATACATTAAAGCATAGAAGTAGATATCTGTAACTATTCATGTTTGGATATGTGAATCTAATGATAGAAAAAAAAAACTTTATAGGGACGTTCTTCTACATTATCGATAATTACTTGACCTTCATAAAAAATAATGTTAATTATAGCTGGAAATTAAAATTTAGAACTCAATTTATTTATTTTTTATTTTAAGGTTACTACTATTAGAGTTACTAAAAAAGTTATGAATGGACAAGGAGAAGGAGGTCAAAGAAAAATGGATGGATTGTGTAAAGAATGAAATAAAAGAAAAGGAATTTAGTGATAAGACAGTGTGAATGATATCTTTACTACGCGGCTACGGTTGTCGATAGAAAATAACGTCTCTATACAACCAAAAAAACATTTTTTGCTCTGACAACTTCAGTAATTCACAACAAGAAAAAGAAAATCGAAACTATGGAGTTCCAAATTTAAATTCAATAAAATCTACACAACACACACAAGTTTAACGAAAGGGCGTGACGACGTGACTTTGTATAGACGTTCACACATGTGTGCTTCAGATTTACAGAGGTCAGGTCACACTTATGTACTTCATTACAAGTAAGAGCAGAAAAAAGGGAAAAAACTGTGAAAGCGAGGAGAACCTTGTGATGTACGAGCGTTCTTATATTCAACAGAAGAGTTTAACTTCGTGTGGAAGTTTGTAGACTATTTTTTTTTTTTTCATGGAAGTTTTACATTTTTATTTGGATGGAGCAAAGGTGTTGGTATTTTTGGTTTTATTTTTAGGAAGACTTAACCTACCTATATACTGGTTTAAATGTTATAAAAATAGTGTATGTTTTTACCCTGTATTTAGTCGCTGGTTCATTTTTCAGTGTTTTTTTCGAAACTTGTTTTGAGTTTTAACAGTCACGCTTACCTATTTATCTACTGTAACATTGGCTTCATAATAACATTAAAACTAAAAAAGGATTTATAAAAAAATTCATCTTATACAAAATTCGAGGACATGAATGAATACAGCACAAAAAAATTTAATTCACTCATTTATTTCTAGATCGTTAGCACCGCACCTGGCTTGGTTTTCCTTAGGAATCGGCAAGAAGTGGCTCAAAGCCGGAAACAATGAAAGGGATGGAGGGAACCCTTTGCCCAGCAGTGGGACAGTATAGGCTAGATATAATAATAATAATGCTCAAATTACTTTACCCGTGTAGAAGTTAGATTATATAGAAAAGGCGTTTACTTCGTCGCTATGCGATATTCATAAATATTTTACTCAGCGTAATATGCAAACTACTTTCCTACAACTCAAGGAATATAATCTTTGGTTTTGTAATTATTGGATTTATCGAGCAATTATTTTGGAGAAGGATAATTTATTTAACTATCAATGTAAGTACACAATCATATATTATATAAAGGCAAGAAGAATACAGAAAAATAAGTACAAAGGTGATGCATATTTCAAGAAATGTTTTCCAGCGTATCTGCATAATAATAATCATGTTTAAACGAACAAACTATTTAACTAATTCTTTACCGGATATTATACGCACGAACTAAGTAAATAAGAGCTTGTTATCATAGTTTTAGAATCATGTATCTAAACCTATTTCTGCCGAAAGGTACATTTTATTTCTTCAAATAAAATTTATGTTTCATCTCCATCTATTGTATCTGAACTAAACGTCAAAACTCTACATACTCGTACAACCTCATATGTGAAAATTACAAGAAAACAGTGCCCGGTTACTAAATAACTAGTAAAGTGAATAATATTATATAGTTAATTAGAAATTAAATAAGTAAGTATTAGCTTACTTATTTATACAAAAGAAACAAGCAGTTTTACATAAAGCATGTAATTTTACTGGAATCATAATTTCAAAATCAAACAGATAATATATTTTAACCCTTTCGCTATCGGAGGATATATTTTGTTTCTTCAACCAAAAATTTACATTTCGTTTTAACCAAATAATGTTGCCACACCTATCTTCATTCTGCCTACAAGTAAACGTCACCGCTCCATGGGGCGTATGTGCTAATTACAAGGACACACGACCGGCATACTAACTAGCCGGTGAATGTCTTACGAATACCAAGTAGGTGGCATACTTAATTGCTTACAACTATGTACTGGGGCCATGTAGGCAGATGGTAGATATATATATCTACAGTCTATATATCCTTATCCTTACTAAAGCCCCCACAACGTTTCTGTCTGTTTGCATGTTCGCGATACATTCAAAAAATATTGGACGTATTTTCATACAGTTTCCACTAATAGATGGAATGATTTATGAGGAAGGTTTTGATGTATACATTTATATTAGCATAATAGCATAGCATAATCAGCTTTTCAATGTTCCCACTGCTGGGACTCAGGCCTCCTCTCTAGGAGAGGGACATTATTATTATAGCAGAAAAAAGCTAAGAATTTTCAAGATTTGTAAAACACGTGCGAAGCTGGAGCGAGTGTTGATGAATACGGTTTTTAAGTAAGTTTAGATAATTCCATACTGTGTTTTCATAGTCATAGTTTCATATTTTTCATAGTAAAGAGACCCTCTGCTCTCTCAGGTTGTATTTTTATGAGCATTATTTCATAACTGTTAAATATACATCTGTAACTAAAAATGTTCAATTATTAGCAAGGATATTTTATTTAAAAATTCGAAGACATGTGACATTCATCAACCCGCACTGGGGCCTCGTGATGGATTACTGCCCATTCCCTCTTCTAGAGAGGAGGCCTGAGTCCCAGCAGTGGGAACATTAGAAAAGGTTGATGATGATGATGATATTTTATTTACTTTCGCATTAGGTACACATTCTGTTATGTCATGTTACCAGATATTTTTATAAAAATACAGCATTTCCTAAAGCCCGCATCGTAACGATAAAACATCAAAATAATCACGACATTAGGGTTCCTTGCCGTCACGCCTAAGAAATTGTTTCGAACCCCACATTTTTACATAACTAGTGCAAAAGTAAACAACGTAACACAGAGAGGGAAAGTTTCCTCGTTCTTCATCCCTCAGGACCCTCGCAAAGGGACGTAGCTCAAATTTCCGACAAAATAATAGCGTTTGAATTTAATTCCAATCTCACTTTCTATCGTGGGTTGAAAAATTACTACTTACGCTTATCTTAACACATGTGAAAAGTAGTTTTCTTGGCAAACTTCAACAGAAAACATTCATATTTAAAAAGAAATAAAGACCAAACTCGCATTTTCATTAAACCTTCATACGTCTGCATTACTTCTACTTAACGATCTTGAAGAAACGCCGTCGCTTGAACTTGTAACCTTTTCACCTTTAAAAGACACACGTGCGTTCAAAATTATAAATGAAACGTAAAATTTTCAATAAAACGTTACCCTCGGTCGAGAAAACCGGTCTGGAAGACCCAAGCTGCGAAAATATTACAAGTTTTGTATATAATGTAGCGAACACGAGGGTCATTCGGCCAATCAGTCCCCTTTGAATGACCGACGGCGACCCGAGCGCGCGTCGGTCAACTCTGAATAATGAAATTCTAAAAGAGAAACAGGCCCGCCAATAAACAAACCGTATATCATTCGTTATTCAAATATATTTTGGTGAATGGTTGACCCGAGCCCACGCGACCATTTGATGGTTAAATATTTTCAGTGGGCAACACTGACCGCTGGGTATAATTTATGACTTGTGAATTTGAAACAAATATGTAACCTTTTTAGAGCTGATTTATTTCTGTAAAACACGGATTTATACATTTTACAGTAATAAAAATCGGCACAGTTTATTAGGTAAGTTTAAAAAATGCAACAGCGTGCAAATTAAATTGTATCGCCCTAATTGTAACGATCTACTTTATTAATAAAATGACTTGTAATTAGGCGGGGGAGAAAAAGGCGGTAAAATTGTATTACTTTGCCTTTTAACACGACCAAAGCAGTGTTTTTGCTCCCCCATATTTATAATTGTATTAATTGTTAAGACTGATGTCTTCTAAATTTATTTCCGCTTCTCTTAAGATATTATCTTCATGTTTTAGAGATTAAATGTGGTAGATGATTGCGCAATTTTGGTTTGAATATTTCATTCGTAATAAAGTTTGATTTGATAATGGTTTTATGTGCTTTTGTGATTCCTGATTGTTTTCTTTTAATTTACGTCCTTTTAAGTCTTATAATAATTTGAGATCACACATGTAATACTTAAAATTGGTCGTGGTTTTGAATATTTTTTTTTTATCTAAGAGCCTTGTAGTACATAATTCTAAATTTAGCTCCCGTAGAAAGTTCTTTTAAAGGTAATCTCATTGTTTTACTGGTTTATTCTTATTAATTTAATACTTTATTGTAAACCTTATAATGAGCACAAGACAAACAAAGATAAATATTCAAATGTTTAAAGAATGGTCTAACAACCAATCTTTGGGTCGACTGAACAAAAAGAATAGATTTAGGTTCTACTCACGGCCGCAAAAATTTAAGGTCACCTAATAAAGCTACGAATTTAATGTTTTAAGAAACCATGATTGATTTGTGAAACTATAGTATGTTGTAGATGATATTTAAAAGAAAATAGATAACATGTTTTGTGCACGAACTAATTTGTATTTACTTTCAGCTGCATAAATTCAAGGTCACTTATTAGTGTGATAATTTCTTAATTTTTATTTATCTAAAAACATGATGAATCTGTGTAGGTAACTGTAGTATGTATGTTGTAGATATAACATAAAAGAATATAGATAACATGTTTTGTACACGAATTAATTAGTATTTAATTTAATATGTCACTAAAAAATTACTTTGAGCCGCTTAAATTCAAGGTCACTTATAAAAAATGAGATAATTTCATAGTTTAAGTATTTAAGAAACTATGATGAATTTGTGAAATTTTAGTGTGTTTTAAATGACATAAAAAAAAAATAGATAACCCGTTTTGTATACGTTTTTATTTAATATGTCTAATTATGATATGATACAATAAATATGATATTTTACTACCGAAGACTAATAGGTAAATATAATTTTAATCTGAAAACCCAGATATTCAAAACATTGTTTTATATCCTTTTTTTTTTTTTTTTTTTTTATGGTGGGAAAAAATCATGCATTGACATCCCCCGCCCTTGGGCGGAGCGGGAGATAGTGTCAGACTCTTACTGACTAAAAGACCCACCCCGTTCCTTCTAGCCTTCATACCGGGGCTCGAGCGCCCTTTCGGATAACCCTGGCCCCAGTAGGCTTCGACCCGGCTGGGTCCCTACTGTTGCTGACAACTCCTTGAGGCGCGCGGGAACAGTGCGCGCCGTCGACGACTTGGGCTTGGTCCGGACAGTTACCGGACGGCCGGACAGTGAGCTACCCATTGCTCACTGTCCACAAGCCCGCGCCTACGTTGGCCGGAAATCGGGATCAGAATCCCGGCGGCGGCGGCGGCGATGGCGGCGATAACGCCGTTGCCTGATGCGTTCGGCTTCCTCCTTTGCGAGCATTACTGCTTCGCAGAAGTCGGCGACCGCCTGCCACTCCTCCTCGCTCCGGACCATGGCCTCAACCAAGGCCCGGCGCGAGAGGTCTCCGCCACCGATCGCCCCCACGAGGGCACGGCGATGCTCCGCCCAAGCAGGGCACACCTCGACTGTGTGCTCCACCGTGTCCTCCGGGCGTTCCGCACAGTGGCGACACCCGGGCGTCACTTCCGCATGAATCCGGTGCAGGAAACTCCCGAACGAACCATGTCCGGTGAGTACCTGCGTCATGCGGAAGGTGAGGACGCCGTGAGGTCTTTCCAGCCACGCCTCAAAGAGGGGACTTACCGCCATGATTGTGGCGTGCCCAGCACTGGGTTGCGATAGTCGTTGACGCCATTTCACCATGAGATCCCGCCGGAGCTCTGTCCGCCATGCCGTGACCTGTCGCGGCAGCGGACTTTCACCCCGGCGTTGCATCTCCACGCGCATATCGTGCATATGTGCAAGGACTGTTGCCTCCAGATCCCACGGTGGTAGGCCAGCCAGAAGGCTCGCCGCTTCGCGGGAGACCGTGCAGTATCCCCGCACCATCCTTATCGCCATGACCCTCTGGCAGGCGTTCAGTATGGACGCCGGTTGCTTTTTCAGCGACGGCGCCCACACCGGCGCCCCGTAGAGGGCCATGGACCGAACGATCCCCGCGTAGAGCCTCCGGCAGGAGGCGTCTGGACCCCCAA
Organism: Mythimna ferrago; assembly: GCA_910589285.2. Classification (NCBI taxonomy): domain Eukaryota; kingdom Metazoa; phylum Arthropoda; class Insecta; order Lepidoptera; family Noctuidae; genus Mythimna; species Mythimna ferrago. Next base: position 18,547,122 of record OU342685.1, read on the forward strand.
GGTTGGGCAGGAGCCGCTTGAGCGCAGCCCCAGCCCGGTTGAGTTTGGGAGCCAGACGTCGGAAGTGCTCCACGAAATTCCACCGGCTGTCGAGGACGAGTCCCAGGTACTTCATCGTCTTGTTTTATATCCTGTAATGAGAACAATAAATAATATGGTATGCCATTCATGTTTCGCAAACCATTGGTCCTAGCAATAAAATTATATACGCCTACAAAATAAAGCGTCCCCCAGCTACGACATTCTGCATGCAAAATTTAATTTTACAATCCGAGCCGTTTCAATATAGGTAATATTAGAAATTTATGTCCCGTGAGTGACTGTCCCTTCGTCATAAATTTATTCTGTCTGGGTAGTTTTGTTATGTATTATATTAATATTTGATAGATAAAGTGTGAAAACATGTATAACATAGGATAGTGATATTTTTCCTCACTATAGTCTGGATGTAAAAGATTTTATCATTATTGAAAAAGAACTAGGGAAAATATATCTAGGTACTTATTCCTTAAGTTTTTATGGACACGTAGGTAGTACCTAGCTACCGGTTTTTTTTGTACCTAACGTAAAATTAATGTTTGTTATTAAATTTATCAGACTTATTTTTTGTCTGTGTGTGTTTTGTGTGATGCATTTTTGTAAGACAGGATTTTGCCAGATTTTTTAGCTTTATGGTTCGGAGAATATTCAAAAGGAAAGTCCTAAGAAAAAAAACTGAACCCTGTTTTAATTTAGGACTTGCTGGCACCATACGATGCTAGGTCACAATTTAATTATATAATAAATTTATTTAATTTTTTTTTTTCAATTGTTTAGCCGTCGTGACGTGATGGTTTAACAAATATGATTTTATTAGGAAAGCATAATTTATTCAAGAAAACAACTACACACATACTAATTATAACACACCTATCAATTAGCATATAAATAAATATACGAACGAATTGAAAACAATAGTACCTATCTACAAAAGCGTATAAAATAATTTATGCACATCAAAAAATTTATCCATATCGATGTCAATGGGAAAAGTGCCCAGAAAGCTAGCAGCATAGCCACGTTGAACAGAAATGAAGATTCGTTGACCAAAGAAAAGCTCAGTCCTATAAAAGGAGAATCGACTAGCTGTTCAATAATATCCCGATAGGATTGGAATTTACAATAATATATTTTATACCCGCAGAATTCTGAGCCAAACCTTAAAATAGACTTAACAATATTTAAAATATTATGTAATCAATACAAATAATGTTATAATTGGTGTAAACGAACCGATTCTAGTTTGTTCTTTGTTGTTTCTAAACTAATTTACAATGTGCGTAGGTTTGTGTTATACAAAGTGTGTAGGCTTATATATTTTAATTTTGACATTAAGTTTACACGTGGCAGATAAAGGGTTGGTTTAATTGTGTTAGTTTTGCAATCAACAATTAGAATGTTGAAATACGATTAAAATGAAATGTCTAGAATACAACGACTACTGCTGTTTGATACATTTTTTTTTGAGGTTGAAACTAATCAAATGGTTTCGCTCTAGGGTATATCGTGAAAATGTGTCAAACCTTTACTGTCTAAAATGTATCTGTATTCATTTAGTTGCCCATTACGTTCTAAGGCCACGGTAACTCTTTCAAATATAGGTACACTTACAAAATCGATTGAACAGTTGCGTTTTAATTTCAACACATAACCGCTTACGACCCACACACACCTTTAAAAAGAAAAGAAAATCGAAAACAAACATCACATCGTGCACTCTAAAAATAATAACATATTATGTCCCTTCAAAGTGCTCGTCTTGAAGCGTACCTCCTCGCCCTCCCTCCCTCTTTAACCGTACAATAACTTCACCCTCACATGGTCATAACGAGCCTCGATAAGGGTCTCGGAGACCCGAGGTAAATCACCCTGTATCTGGGGTGACACCCCGCCTCTGGCTATGTGCGGAGTGCTATGTACGGTGGACATTACATTTTGAGATGGCTGAATATTTTTGTGTGAGATGAAGTTTTTGGATGCCGGTTTTAGATTGTTGAAAAAGTTTTGCTTATGATTTTACAGATGAAAACATGTACTACGCGTTCCAAATGAGAATAAGACCGATTCCTATATTTTGACGTCTCGTCGTACTGTCAAATCGAAGAAATTTTGGCAAAATTGAAGAACTCAGAAATGAGTAAAATTGAAGAACTGGATTCTGATTAAATTTTTTTAGTTCACAGTTTATAAATAAATTAAATTTTTCGTAAAATAATTAATGTTTAAAAATTTCTTTCCTCGATTTGACAGTAAATCGTGACGTCACAACATGGCGGGCGATCCTATTCTCATTTGGAACGCATTGTATAGTCTGTCTAAAAAGTCGATACTTTTTATAAGGTTTTTCTATTAGTAAACCATAATAAAGATCTCTTAATCAACCTTGATTATTGAACCAGTGTTAACTACATCAGATTTCATTTTGCCATAATAATAGGCTAGTTGCCGTAAAAAATGTAATTAGTCCGTCCTTTAGATTATTCAAAATAAGGGACACGTATTTTTTTATTGGTAAATTAAACCAAAAATGGCCAAGATATAGCCCATTAAAGTTAGGGCTATATCTTTGTTATTTTTTGTTTAATCGAAAAAAGAAAAAATACGTGTCCAATATTTTTTTATAATCTAAAATACGAACTTAATAAAATGTAATTATTTTGACCCTTGAAGTTACCCTACTATCCAAGTCGTTTGACTTTTTAGACAGACTCTAAGTACCCAACTACATGTTTGCACCGAAACTAAATATTTCTAACTCCAACCAGGTTTATGTATGATCTTTCCATCTTTTGAGTTAAGAGAAGGTCATAGAGCTTACATACTGCTTAACCCTTTAACGGCTTGCGTCGAATTGGTCCGACGAGTAGCTTCGTGTTCTATTCGCCAGGGTCACGTGTTAGCGACTAGAAGTACTCCATCTCGTTTAGCTCTCCAATCCCCATATGTGACAGAAGAGCTGACGAGATGGAATATTTGGTCGTGGATGTGCGACTCTGGTGGAATAAACGCTAGTGTTTGTAAAATATATTCCGCGGGGTTGAGAAATTAATTATTTATTTCTGCAAGTTTCTTTGATTTCCCTGCTGGAGTCTGTGTTTCCTGATAGCTACAACCTAGGGGTCTTAAATTAAGTCAAGAGTGAATGCGTTACTTCTAGGCAAGCGTGCTCCATCGTCGGCCACATCATCACTTACCATCAGGTGAGATAGTGGTCAAACGCGAGCCTATCAATAATAAAAAAAAATACGAAAGTTGTGACTGTGGATGCATGTATGTTTATCACTTCTTGACACTCGAACGGTTCAACGTATTTCGATGAAAGTTGGTACATGTTTCATCCTGGGAGTAATTTTCTGCTAAAACATGGGCAGAATTTATTTATTTATTATTATGAGGAACATCAACGACATATTTATTGACTGGCCTGTTGGTCTAGTAGTTAGTGACCCTGACTGCTATGCCGGAGGTCGTGGGTTCGATTCCCACCCAGGACAAATGTTTGTGTGATGAGCATAATCATTTGTTCTGTGTCTGGGTGTAATTTATCTATAATATGTATGTATTTAGAAATATATAAGTATGTTTATCACTTGTCTAGTACTCATAACACAAGCTCTGCTTAGCTTGGGACTAGACGGCGTTGTGTAATAGTTGTGGAATATTATTATTATTATTATATTAACAAGTTCTTATACAGATAGGTAATTTTATAGACATTAAATTCTGATAAATGTCAATTAAAGGCGTCCATAGCTTATACAATTTGACAATAAAAGCAGTAGCTAGTATAGTAATATAGTTCTTATGGTCCGTTCCTCAGGTGCGATTAAAGTTTAAAGTTGCATAACAGCAATCGTTATACATATGAGGCCAACAAAAAATCATCCGCTTAAGACAAACAGCATCCAACTCATATAAAACCCATAAAACACACACAACACACACACATTAAAGATTAATGTCTAAACAAAAATCAGGCTTGACGTGCCCCTTCAGGAAAATAAAAATATCTTAGAGGAAGGCTTTCCCCCGAGGAAACTGGTGGGTCTAATGTTTTTTTTTTATTCCATCACGGGGGATGACGGCGTAATCCATCAGGGGTAAGGGAGGGGGTGATGATCGATTTTCTATACGAAAGGGACCCCGTAAAACTATGGTTATTGGATATTTCGGCCGAACATCATCTTGGGACGCACTTGTTTGGTTTATGCGCTGGGCTTTAGGAACAGAGGAGGCGGTGGAGACGCTGCGAATGATTTGTTTTGACAATACTTTTATGAAGTTGTATTTTAGCTTGAATATCGTTTTCTTAATCGAGGTATAAATAACGTGCTCTAAAATCTGTTGGTTTACTTTAAATATTTTCGTGTTCGCTATTTCTCTAAGGTTACGAGAATCGTCGAGCTTTGGTCTTTTGGACAAATAATAATGTAAAATTTTGTCTAAATTTTTGTTGGTTAAGTCAAGTCGTAATTTGTGAATGCTTTAGTTATATTTTATTATTACCAGGTACCTTATCATGACATGTTCAAATGTCAGTAAGTGCGATCGAGAAAGAGGGATGGAGCTATACAGTATACACCCTAAGATCTTCTCTTTAACAGTTTCGTTTAGGTCGTAAAATGGATCGCGTTAAGAGCTCGTGTTAAAGCCTCAGTGGTCAATCGAAACGATGAAATTTTGCAACATCACAAGAAAATCTAAAAAAAATTCTCCACAGTTATCTCCATACCTTTCCCAAAGCATTTGCGTTCGTTCCAAAATAGGGGTGGATTTATGTTAACAGGAAGTGCCCCGGCGAAATGGCGTCCTAAGCCTTCAGATACGGTTTATGTACCGTGCCGTAGAATACGTGCTGTTCTCCTATACGTTATTAATTTCACAAGAAATCAGTGTGCGAAGCCTATGTAGGTTATAAGTTTGGTTAATATTGAAAATATAGGTCCTTCACCTACATTTTCTTGAATTACTTAAAATCTAGTCTAAAATCGATTAGGTTTTTGGGTTGACTAGGCTTCACTAGTCATCCATTTTTTTTTAAGAAACCGTATTAACCATTGGTGTAGCTAAATGCTAATTTTTCTTCAGCTATATAATACCATTATGTATACGTAATACTATTATGTATTTTATCCATTTCTGGTATTTTGGTTTACTCAAACTTGACATATTGTTGGATTTAGTTATTGCAATACATTTTATTATTTTTGTAGTATTTTTTTCAATTTATATGTTTTACTTACCTAACTCTTCTGTTTCAGGTCTGTTAGGAGATTTAGAAATAAGCAGCAAATAAGCAGTTGTGGGCTTCTATCTGTATTATTTTCGCTGTTAAGTGTTAGTGTACAATGTAAATAAATAAATTGATAGATTGATGGATATATGTACTGTTTATTGTTCCTACATCATAAGTAAGTGGGAAAAAATTATATGTGTTAATATTAATGTTTAACGAATTTAAAAGATGAATAAAGATCTATGAATGCAACTCTTTCTTTTTCAAAACTCTTTGAACAGAAACAAAAGAAAGATGCACGGTATTCTTTTTTCAAAACCTCGAATTTTCTTTTTTAATTTGCTTAAAGGCATTAGACGCTCAAAAGAATTCTTCCACATGAAGTTACCTTTCTTGAACAACCTTCAAGTTCCTACAACGTTCTTTGTAAACAGGGGCCGAGGGAATATTCAGTTGTGTGCCTACTAATTACATCATAAACCCTTCGCATGTGAAGTGTTCTCCTTGGGACAATTGAGGAACTTTATTTGGTTGGAGAAAACCTGGTTTCTCATATCGGTAGTTTAGAGTGAAAGAGTGAAAACCTCGGATATGCAATTTTAGGTAATTTTATTTTATTACATTTCTGAAAAGAAAAGTTCGTAACGCACAATCAAATATCACGCAAAATTTTGATTCGATTGTAGCGCCATCTACGATGTTGCATGCATATCTTGCTCAAGTCAGTTAGGTGTGGTCAACTCGCGACGGCGCGGCAAAACAAGTGAAAAAAATTAAAAACAAAAGAGAAACAAGCGTTTGAAATAAAGCAATAGTTTTAAATATTGGAATGAAATATGTATAAGCACATAAAAATTGCATGATAATAAAGGTTTAATTTGGTTTTTTGTACCTCCTGAAAAGTTACGTATTTCACAGTTACGAGGTATTCACTCTAAGCCATCGATATCGAGGAGCATCAAGAGTTAAATTAATATTAATTTTGACAGACCAAAAACTATATGAGACTGATATGAGTTATAATGAGTATACACAGAAAAGATGAGGAACGCCAAGGAAAAGATGGATGGTGTGTGAAGAGTGATATAAAATGAAAGGAAGTTAGTGATAGCATGACGAGTCACAGGGCAGAATGGAAGAAAAAAATGTGTTGCGCCAAGCCTATAACACGAGACAAGGACAGAAAGATGTTGATGAAGATGAGTACAAAAACTAAAAGATCTAGGTATTCGTCCTTTCAACATTTTAGCTCGCTTTCCGGCCGTCCAGTAACCGTTCGGACCGATCTCGAGTCGTCGACGGCGCGTGTTCTAGGCGCTCCTCAAAGATATGTCAGCAAACCATAGGGGCTCAGCAGGGTCATAGCCTACTGACTGAAGCCAAGGGTTGAGCGAATGATAACCCAGAGGCCCTAGAACGAAGTCAAAGAAGAAACTGGAGTAAGTTAGTCAGTAAAAGTCTGACACAGTCAAATCATTGTTGGATGATTTCCCACCTAAAAAAGCCCTTTCAACGTTTTACAATCTTGGTAGAGTTCGCGTCCACAATAATAATAGCCACACGGTTTGATCTCCAAGGTTAAGTAACATTTGCCGAGGTCGGTGTGAGGATGGGTGACGACGAAATAGGGTTGCATGTAGCGGAGACGAGAATTATGAAATGGATGTGTATTGTGATGAGGGACAGGTCATAAGAAAAGGGAGTTAGTGCTAGCGTGATGTAGGGCAAGACAGAATAAAGAAAAAAACGTGTTGCCTCGACCCCAAATGACATGGGGGACAAAAACATGAAGATGATGACGACGTCAGGTTGGGTTGGAAGCAGATCTCAGAATAATCTGGAAAAGGCTATGCAGATTGTTTTTTTGTCAAGACGTGATAAGTGGTAACGGTCTCGACTTACGACTTGCAGGTCGCGGTTGCAAACTCAACCAGGCGCCTTACTTTGTGTAATTTACTTCATCACCACTGCTCTCAAAACGGTGAAGGAAAACACCGTGAGGAAACCGGCATGTCCTAGAACCAAAAATTCGAAGACATGTGACATCCACCAACCAGCAGTGGGCCCGCGTGGAGGATTACGGCCCATCCCTCTCCTAGAAAGCCTGAGTCCCAGCAGTGGGAAAATTAAAGGGCTGATTATGCTATGCTATGCTATGCTATTTTATATGACTACTATAGCTAGGATTATACGAAAGAGTCACCATGGCCCTGGACGAGGCCGACCGCATCAGGCAACGGCGCTCTCGCCGCCGCCGGGATTCCAATCCCGATTTCCCGATAGACGCGGGCTTGCGGACGGCGAGCTATGGGTAGCTCGCTGTCCGGTAACTGTCCGGACCGAGTCCAAGTCGTCGACGGCGCGCACTGTTTCCGCGCGCGTCAAGAAGTTGTCAGCAACAGCAGGGGCCCAGTTGGGCCGAAGCCTACTGGGGCCAGGGTTAGTTTCGAAAGATAGCTCGAGCCCCGGTATGAAGGCTTGAAGGAACGGCGGGCGTGGGTTTTTAGTCAGTAAGAGTCTGACACTATCTCCCGCTCCGCCCAAGAGCGTGGGTTGTCATTAGATGATTTTCCCACCATAAAAAAAAACCATGGCCCTGTAACGCAACGGATAATTGAAGGAACACGGGTGGATTTTAGTTAGGAAAAGTCTGGCACTCCCTTTTGCTCCACCCAGTGTGGAAGAAGTCATTTAACAACATCACTTCGGATAAAGAAATAACTCCTAGCTAAAGCTAAATATGTCCTAGCTAACTATCCACCTATCTTTGTCAACAATACATACAATGCGTTCCAAATGAGAATAGGATCGCTCGCCATGTTGTGACGTCACGATTTACTGTCAAATCGAGGAAAGAAATTTTTAAATATTAATTAATTTACGAAAAATTTAATTCATTTATGAACTGTGAACGAAAAAAGTTTAATCAGAATCCACTTCTTCAATTTTACTCATCTCCGAGTTCTTCAATTTTGCCAAAATTTCTTCGATTTGACAGTACGACGAGACGTCAAAACATAGGAATCGGTCCTATTCTCATTTGGAACGCGTAGTACCTCTATAAAACTCAAGCAGTCTCTATCCACGTATACGTCAAACACATACAAGTAAAATATAACGACGATTTCTGAGTTTTATGACGTCACAGGATCCGTCGAAAGCTCACGGCTATTCGGGATAAGAGGGTCGTTAGAGGGATGTGCTAAAAACTGATATGCCGAAGGCTAAAGGGACTATAAAAGCTATGGAGACCCGTTATGGGGTCGCGGAGGCTGTTTGGCCGATATTTATCGTAAATTTCCGTTTTTGCAGTATATGGGAAATTGATTTTTTCTTTGCTTGGAAGTTGGAAGGGAGAGTCGTTTTCTTGAGTAATTCTTAAGCCCGCAATATACGATAGGGTATACCTGACGGGTTTGCCTGTACAGGTAAGTTGTGCAGGTAAACCGGAGCGTGTATATTCTACAACTGAGCAGGGTTCCACACAAGCCTGACAGGTATATCTGTGCAGGTAAACCTATAAACCTTTAGAGTTTGTTTCGAGGTTTGAGACCAAAAACAAATATTATAACGGTTAAGGAGCTCAGGTTAAAGACATGTGAAAGATTACCGCTTTCCTGTAACATAAAGGCCAAAACTGAAGGAACACAAGTGGATTTCAGTCATTAAAAGTATGGCACGCCCTCTCACTCCACTCAGAGCCGAAGAATGTATTTGATGAATTCCTTTCTCAAAACAAAAGGAACATTATGTATGATACTTAAAAATATATATATCTAACATCAGGAATTATAAAAAAAAATTAGCAGTTGGATACCTCCACAAATAGATTTGAGATTGGATTTTGAGGTTTTCAACAGAAGAGTTAGTACCTAACTAAAACTCCATACACCATACGATGGTCCTTATTAAAATGACTTCATTTTACAGTGGCACTTCAGTATCACGAAAAACAACTGTACACAACAATCTACATATACAATAAGTATGTAGAAGTTTTTAGTTTGTGTGCGCATCACAAATGTATGAAATCGATGCGGATAACTTTTGTAAAATAAAATTGTTTGTAACTTGATATATTACTTAGTCTTTGTTTCATCGCATTCGGTTGATTATATCGAAAGATATACTATATTCTTTGATTATTAGGCGGTACGAAGTTCCCCGGGTCAGCTGGTATCAAAATAAAACTACATAATCTTGGTTGAACGAAGAACTTATTAACTTCTTCGTTCAACGTGCTCTTTTGAAACTGTGAATAACCGCTTTGCTGTCTCTGTGCGCGCGCATGAAAATTAAATCAGTATTCTGCGCTGGCGCAGATTTTAAGACTCCTTTCAGATTTGAATCACTGGATTACTTTGTTTTATGTTATACCTAGTACATATGTATATCTACCTAATGATTTATAGTAATATCAATTTGAGTGTCAACAGCTGTTGAAGCGTTTATTTCTATACTCAGGTAATCGACGGACTAAAGTAAAACATAAGCATAATCAGCGTTACAATGTTCCTACAGCTGGGAGCCTTCTCTCTACTTAGTAAAGGAAATGGGCCGCAATCTACCGCGCGGGCCCAGTAGGTAAAGACAGGATGGTGGATGTCACATGTCTTCAAATTGTTGGTTCTAGGATATACCGGTTTCCTCACAATGTCTTTCTTCACTATTTTGAGAGCAGTGGTAATGAAATAAATTACACAATGTAAATCGCCTGCCTAGATTTGAATTTTCTACGTTCAACTCGCAAGTTGGGGCCAACACTTTTCTAATCAACAGAAATATTGTGGAAAAGGTAACTTGAAACTGAGTGATGACAATAGAGAGATGTGAAGAAGTAGATATGCTGATGTTGGTGAGGTGTGACGCTGATGTGTGTGTAAACAGCTTTCAACTAGGTAGGTATTTATGAAATAGGGAAAATGAAGGTTTGGCATTATGTAAATTTATAGTGCCGTTAAAGATTTAGGGTAAGTTGCACCATTTAACAATAACGATAACCAAACCATAACCAGCCGTGAAACGGTCGCCTATTGGTCAATTCGACGATTTGACAACTGTTAACGGCTTTGTTATCGTTATAGTTAAATGGTGCAACTCACCCTTAGTGTTGAGGACTATTGTGACTTATACTACATTAACACTTTTAGAAATTCACTTATGAAAAAAAAATACACTTGACACTTGATATTGATAACCCATTATCTTTTACACTTTACTACCAAATTTCTGAAATCAGATCACTCACTATCACGAAAAACAACTTAACACAACAAACGTCAAAATCAAACTAATCTTGGTTGAACGCAAAAGTTAATAAATGCAAGCTCTATTGTAACAGTGAATAAATCTAACCCCTTCGCTACCTCTGCGCGCGCGCATGGAAATTAGATCAGTAGGTAGCGCACATTTGAACGGGGTTTCTCAAAGTTTTGTTTTGCTGAGTATTTATGAAGTATTTTTTTTGCTAGAAACCTACTAAAATTAATTTGAGATTATTAATAATTAAACTAGTCAATGATGCAAAAAAATTGAAATTATAATTTATTTTATTTAATTGTTACAACTATTTTCTTCAATTAAAACCAAAAAAAATATAATTTTTATACAAAATCTGTCGAATATTTAGACATTAGGATTAGCTCTATTAAAGGCTTAGCAGCGCTTTGTTATTTATAGTTTTAAATATCGAAACATATGCAGAGATAGGCGTCTTTTTGACCAAGCACAGACTTTTCATCTATTGTTTCTTTACCTGACTGCGCTTCTATTTCCTACGTAAATTTATTTTTAATAAGTTGTATGAGGCACGAAAACATTTTTTTTCTCTCTTTTTAGATTTATAATTAAAAGAATTACGCATTTGGATAAAAATAAACAAATGTTTTTCTAACTTCCAACGGTTTCTTTGCCAGACTACCTGCGCTACTTTGAGACACACTACAAGAGATCGTATGTCGCGATTGTGCAACATTTTTTGCAGGCGCTCATTAATTTGGAGTTGTATGTACAGACAATAGTAACCCTTCCGGTGCCGCGCGGTCTCCCAGACCATTGTAGCATTATCACTGCATTTGTGTTCCGGACGCTTCTTTTTATTATGTAGATTAGGGGCTTTATCAGACCCGGATTTAGATAATACTGCATTTGCGTTTCTAAGCTTCGGATTCGCATACAAAATTCGCGCATTTAACAGTTACATTTTATTTTTAGTACAGGCCCTTTAGTAAAAAAAAAATCAGTTATGCGGGTGGATATTTTAAATTTAAATATCCTGTCTTTCACCCTTGTAATGTCAAATAATAAACACTAACTGCCAATCGACATGACCAATCATGCGTAACGCGAGATCAATGGAAAAACAGCAGTCAAATAAATCTAACGAGGACTCTTACATCTGCATGTCATTGGAATAAATCAAATCACCATTGAATGCACCCGTAAAATATTTTTGAACTATTTTGAATGTCGACGTTTGATAGTACTAAAAAAATCATCCCTCGTAAGTCAACCCGTCCACTGACACGTATTGAACGGATATAAAAAAGTTACACCCATATTTTGCACTTCCCAATATCGAATAATAGGGTCTATTTATGCATTCTCAATAAATGAAGAGTATTTTTTTACTTCCATTATAAATCAAAATGTATTATTTATCTTTAGAGAATCAGAATCTGCATCCTATTGTTATTCGGGATATGCGGTGTGTCAAGGGTGTAATGTTTTTATGGATTGTAGTAGCGTTATTGATTTTTTTTTTAATAATAATACCCACTACAAACATTTTAAATTCATTTTATTTTAAGAAACAATAGACTCATCTTAGGTACTTACGTCAAATATACTATTCCAATTACAATAAAATTATGTCAGATAAATTAAATTACATCACAAATAAATTGAATGACATACCTATATGTCAATTTTGAATTAGATTATAATTATTATATTATTAAACAAGTTGTATAACAATAAAAAAAAAAACTACACTAAAGCAAATCCAATCTTACTTCAGCAATAAAACTGCACACATAGAACCAGTACTCATTGTGCCGCCGTTGCGGGTCTCGTAGATTTGATCGCTTGCATAAATTGAAAGGAGAGCAGGCCGCCATTTTGAATATTTGAAGGACCGAGGGTGTATTCGACCGTAGGGCAGTAATTACTTGATTGGAGTCAAGAGGTGGCATGCCGAGATACCGGCCGGGCTGCATTGTTGTTGCCGCGCCTTGGCGGGCTCGAGGATTGCGCTCAAGTGCTTTATAAAATGTACGGCATGTCAGATTCACACCTACAGCGTTTGAGGGTTAACCGTCTACTGTTATATGCTTTTAAATGTAAACGTAAATTATTATTCTGCCATTTCTGTAATAGGTACAAAATAATTTGCATAAAATATAGGCTCTAACAAAAGCTTTTCAATATAAATGTAACCCTGTCGAATATTTCAATGAATCGGCTTATCAATTAGTAGAATATCGGCAACATACAGCTTGCACCAATGCATATTATTAAATCTGAACGAATTCAAAGAGTAAAAAATTCAAAAAACATCTGACACTGGCAAGGTGACGGGAACAGTAAAAAAATGTCACACACAGAAATCCGGGGCCTATAATCCGTTCTATTATGCATATAATTATTATTTCCGATACTTTATCAAAGAAAATAACAGTCCTTTTTGCATATTGACGGAAGTGTGAATAAAAAGCTGTCACCCTCAGGTAGTAGAAGGGTGACCAAGAGTTTTTTTATGAACGAAATACGAGTAGAAATGTATTGGAGAGTTTTATAAGATGGTTATTATGCATGCATTCTCAGGAAGATTTAGCCGACACGTCGCCCGAGGCATATGTGAAGGACTTCCTTAGGGTCAAAAGTTGTGGGGTAAGCGTTAGAGGGTTAACGGAAAAATTACAAAAAGAATTAAAAAATGTGGGCGCATATTTTATTGGCACTTGTATTAAAAATTCTATTGTATAAAAATGTAAGTCACATTTTAAAGCAGTTCTATTTTAAAAAAAACAGTGATAATATTGTTAATTTCATAATAAATAAATCATTTTGAGGTTAAGGACTGAAACTCGTTGAAGATTATTTTATCCATATATGTATTTAGTAAATATAGTGAAGAGTAGTGGTGGCCTAGAGTTAATGGCCTCGACCTATAAGTTGTACATCGTGGAATCAAGGGTCTAAACAGACGGACCGCATTCAACTGCAATCCAACTGCAAATTGCAGTTTAAGTGCAGTTAGAATGCAGTTGACACGACTGCAATAGAACTGCAAACACGACCCACCTGATGCACGCTCCGCCGTCCCGCGGAGTCCCGCGGTATGGTGCAGTTCAGATGCAGTCGGTGTGCAGTTCACACGACTGCAATCGGACTGCACGTTTGGTTTGCAGTTCTATTGCAGTCGTGTCAACTGTATTCAAACTGCACTTAAACTGCAATTGGCAGTTGGATTGCAGTTGAAATGCGGTCTGTCTGTTTAGACCCTAAACCCAGACAGGTGTCTTACTTTGTGTGCATCACCACTACACACAAAACAGTGAACAAAATCATCGCGAGAAAATCGGTATGTCCTAGAACCAAAAATTCCAAGACATGTGACATCCACCAACCTGCATTGGGCCCGTGTGGCTACGACCCATTCTCTCTAGGAAGGAGGCTAACTCCTGGGACTGCTGACAGTGGGAAGTTGATTAGTTAGATTATGCTTCTACTTACCCCTTAGGGAGCTACATGCGTGATCTTATGAATCATAAATGCTGCAAAACTATTTGTAAATTATTCCTAGTCACTGCTGTCTTTTGACAAAATCCATTGCGTATCGCTCAGTTCATCTAAAGAAAATGATTACATATCTATTTTCATATGCAGAGGCTGTAATTTCTTAAAGCTATCTTTTAAAAATTAATCAATCAATGACAATATTGGCAAACTAAACTAATAACCTGCTACGGAGATGGACCTTATGTGGCCATTTTTAGGATGAAATGTAGACCTAAATCTATACATTCGTTTGACACTAATGTTGTAAATTCTAAGTTCACGTCTGTCTTCCTATAATCGTTAATATGACAAGACATGAAAGAGAAAGTAAAGACACCAGATTCGACATCATCACACACCACAATTGCAACAAGAGATACACGGACGTATGTAAAACCAAAATCTTCATTCATGTTTTTTTTTTCTAACCCTCAAAAGCGTACCCACCTTGTATTCAGGGTAAACTATTGTGCTACTGTTTGTTTGTCATATTTTTTATGGGTCTTAGTTCAGGTAATCCCATGTCCTCTCACATCGAATGGGTTGTGACGTATAAAAGGATTATTTTCTAATAGATAATTAATGATGTTAGTGTTGGTTTTGTTGGCAATAGCAGTTTGTCCGTATTTGCTTTTGCATGAGTTTTTATGATGATATCGTTAATGTTAGGATCGTAATTAAGTTTGATAGATTATGCTTTGCATTGACAATAATTTGTAAAAATATCTAGCAAATAAAAATGGAATTTTATACCCTTATAATTTTTATAGTTTTTAAATCGTGTAGTCCTACAGTTCATTCAAATAATAATGTAGCTCTGACACCAAGTTTTTTGGTGCAAATGGCATGAACGCTGCTATTTTCGTATGAAATTATTTTTGCGCACTTTTTTTGAAGCTTACTTATAATGTGGTAAAGATAAATCAAATCAAATCAAATCAAAATCATTTATTTCAAATAGACCATTTGCAGGCACTTTTGAATAGTCAAATGTCGGTCAGTCCAAGAAAAGTGAAGCTAAATTATATTTATCTTAAACCGATATTTGACTTAAACCGTAATAAAATGAATAATAACAATGTTTACAGTATTTACACCCATTGCGATTCCCATATAAAATCTAATGATTTAAATAGTTAAAATTACTCCAAATTGAACAATAAAAACGAATTCAAAAATGAAATCATTAAATGAAATCATGCAATTACATAAAATTAAATCAAACAATTATATTAAATTAAATCAATCAATAAAATAAAATAAAGGTATTAAAATAAATGATTTAATTATAAATTACTTATCGTTTCCACAGTTGGGAATTCAGCGTATTTGGGCAGAAAAATCAAGAGTACCGTTGCTAAATCCACAAGAAGCCTAAATAAAATCAGGGCAGCAAGTTTCCAGAGTATAAATGAATCATTTAGTACCGTATGCAGGTCAACAGTTCAACAGCTCAGCACTAAGTCTGCAGGCTACTGAAAAATGTAGAATCAATACCTACCTACACTGTAAGAGCAGTTGCATTGTAACTTTATCCATTTCTAACTTTAAAGCTAAGGCAATTTTTTTTAACCATGCTGGAAGATTTTTGTGTTATGTTGTCTATACAGGGTGACTTTCAATTAGTCGATTTATTATAAATAACCACTTTTACATGAATAAAATAAAATAAAACATATTGTGTTTAGAAATAAACCATTAATAACCGACTTCGAAAAGGAGGAGGTTCTATGTTCGGCTGAATGTATTTTTTTTTTGTTACATCTTAAAAATTATGGAATTGCAATAAATGAATATCAATATAAAAATGAGCAGTTGTGACTGGCTCTGACTTACGAGTTATAGGTTGCGAGTTCGAACCTAGCCAGATGCATTACTTTGTGTAATTTATTTCAACACCACTGCTCTCAAAACGGCGAAGGAAAACATCGTGAGGAAATCGGCATGTCCTAGAACCAAAAATTCGAATACATGAGACATCCACTAATTCGCACTTGTCCCACGTGGTGAATTACGGCCCATTCCCTCTTTTAAAAAGGACGCTAGAGTCCCAGCAGTGGGAAGATTATAAGGCTGATTATGTTAATATGAATATGGATTGTCAATAAAGTAAAAGTGGTAAAGGACTATCGAAGCCATCGTTTTTTTTTAATTGATACGAACTAGTGCTTGACTGCGATCCCATCTGATGATATATCGTTCCAATCCTTTGAGGTACACGGTGTAAAAGACGAGGCGAAACGCTTTGTCTGCACCGTAGAGGTTTCAACAACGTAAGGGTGGATACTCGCCGCACGTATCGTCCTTATAAGTCCTTATTCAATATAGCAAAAAATCTCATCTATCGAATTCTCCAATGACAAAAACAGAAGACAGCTGTTCGCGAAAGTTCATCGACCTACAGCAACGTGGCCGTAACTTTCATTCTTAAAACGTACCAAGTTAGTAACCTACTTTCATTAATAAGGCAAGCTAAAAAATGCAAGAAGAAAGTATCAAAGATTGAGCGAGCGAACTTCGCTAACAGCGAACGTGAGAAACAAGGGGACACGCTGCAAGGAAAAAGGAATTGCAAAAATACAATTTTATCGTCAGAAAGTTGGAAAGAACTGGAAATAAACGGGTTTATTTTCCAGTGCCCATTGTTTGTAGTGTACAGTAACATGTTAAGATGATATTTAATAGTTATAATTATTTTATTATTATAATTAGCCCGTATTGTCCCACCGCTGGTTAAAAGCGTCTCTCCATTCTTTCCAACAAAATTAATACTTAATAGATATTATATATTATTATGATATTTTATGTCAGATTATATAAGGATGAAAATATAAATATTTATTTAAAATAGGCTTAAGGCAATACAACACAATAGAAATTCATACTTACACACTACACTAAATATTATAGCACAACTACCAACCATTTTATTTATTTATTAAAACTAAATAAAAACACAAAGGTACAAAGGCGGACTTAATGCCTACGCGAACAAACATTCAAATACAAAAAGAGAATCGTCCCGAAACGAAAAAAAAGAAAAAAAAACATGGCCGTCCACCGTAATGTCATCGTCAATTTTTCCCGGAGTTTCCCGCCAGACGTCGAGACGCTGAAAAAAAAAATAATTAAAACGAGCCGGCGGCGAAAGTGAAAGCTCGCCGTCTGCCACGTAATTAGTACAATGGAGTTTCCTGACTTTGAACTCGACGATATCATTTTTGTTCATCTTTAAATTATCGTCCTTTCAGTAAAATGTTTGCCCTATTTTTTGTTTGTAAGTTTAGGAGATGAATGCTTTTTGTTTGTGTTAGTTGTTGGGTTTAGAGCTACAGTGTATTGCAGTTTGAGGAAAGTCACTCTAATATTAAAGCTGAGAAGCATGTCTACGTTGTGTGTTTGTGTGTTGGTAAAACGGCTGAACAGATTTGGATGTACACGTCCATGTCCGACGATGTCCTGGAATAGGTCATAGAATGCTTTTTGTCCCAGAAGTGTCCCTTAGGATAATTTTCGTTTTCATGCTGCTGAAACTGCTAGTTGCTAGCTAGATGATAATTGTGGTAAAATATTTCGACTTACCAACATTTACATCTTGCTATTTGTTGTCTCGATTACAGGAAATACATCTACATTAATATAATAAAGAGGTAAACTTTGTTTTATTGTTTGTAGGAGGTAATCTCTAAAAATACTGGTCCGATTGCTAATTTTTTTTCACCGTTGTTTTATTCCTGAGTGACAAAGGCTATATTTTATGTACGCGGGCGAAGCCACTGGCAAAAGCTAGTAGGTAATATTTGAGAATGTGCTTATATTATAAGCACATACTACTATGTATTCACATATCTGTAAACAACAAATAAAGCGGCATTATTGACGGTTGGCGAAGTGATTGGCTGAGTGTGTTGCGTGTCACGGGTTCGATTCCCACGTGGAACAAATATTTATATGGCCTACAAATAGTGTCTTGTGTATATGAGTAAAATTTTCGTGAATACACACCTACGATACAGGAGCTATTTCTAGTGTTGGGCAACGTTTTTTATTAAATATTAATCCTGTTTTGTAAAAACTAGTGTAAAAGGGTTATATTTTGTAAAAACTAGTGTAAAAGGGTTATGTTGTAGTCTGTTTCAGCGAAAAGTTTGGTCGTTGTCGCTGAGAAAATCAACTTATCTTTTTGCTTTTTATATGGGTTCATTGTTTTTATTAACTTGCAAACTGGCAAGATAGTGATACTTTTTAAGGTATATGCTATACATAGGAATAGGCTTTCGTATTTAATAGGAAGAATCCGAAAAGAAGAAGGAGATTATTCTGTGGAATTAAAAAAAAGTCAAGTCGGGCAAATAATATATACCTGATAAATTAGAGCATAAAAGTCTATTACATTTTCGTCCTGGCAATAGACGTAGCTTTTAACAACATTTCCTACCTACTTTTAGGGGAAATAAACACAAAAAATAAACTAAGTACGTATCTTAATTTCAACACGTACTGAACATTTTCCGAATACATTTTTTCCATTAGCTCAGAGCATTACGATTCAATTCAGATTGTTACTTAGCCACACGAGAAGCATAAAAGCGCCATTCAATACACAAGATAGGGAGAAAATGTAATGGTCTAGACTAGACTGGCTATCTGTACCTACACCTGGTATTGCTTTGAATATCTTTTTCTCAAGTATAAAGGTAGATACAAGTTTTTCTATACATGTACTTACGATTGTTTGCGTATGGATACACTAGAAGTATCTTAATGTGTCTGTAAAACTGGCGATAGTATTGTGTCTCCGTATAAATGATTTTCTATTTTCTCTTCATTTGTCCTATGGTATTCTACGATCCAGACTAAAAACTACACTGCTCGTGCTCGTGTGCTTCGCACGTCGGTCTAGGAATGTCGGTCTCTATGGGCGGAGCATCGCCGTGCCCTCGTGGGGGCGATCAACGACGGAGACCTCTCGCGCCGGGTCTTTTAGTTGAGGTCATGGTCCGGAGCGAGGAGGAGTGGCAGTTGGTCGCCGATTTCTGCGAAGCAGTAATGCTCGCAAGAGGCCGACCGCATCAGGCAACGGCGCTCTCGCCGCCGCCGGGATTCCGATCCCGATTTCCAGACACCGTAGGCGCGGGCTTGCGGACAGTGAGCAATGGGTAGCTCGCTGTCCGACCCGTCCAGTAACTGTCCGGACCAAGGCCAAATCGTCGACGGCGCGCACTGTTCCCGCGCGCCTCAAGGAGTTGTCAGCAAAAGCAGGGGCCCAGCAGGGTCGAAAAAAAAAAGTGTCGGTCTCCGTACACCAGACTTGCAGAGGTACACTTAATACACGCCACGTGATGTTGTTCTACGTACAAATCAGGCGTGCTACACGTGTGAGTTGGTCTAATGTAGGTAGCCTAGCGCAAAGAACTGGCTTCAAACGTGTGTTTGCTACTTCTCTGGTCCAAAAGCTTATTGAACTAGCTACTACAGCTTAAGATTCTTTAATAATCCTCCTCTTCTTTAAGTAACCTTTTTATTTTTAGAATTACGTACTTACCTCAAAAGAAAAAAAACGGAACCCTTATAGGATCACTTTGTTGTTCGTCTGTCTGTCAAGAAGACCCTTTATCTCGGGAACGCGTGATATCGAGTTGTTTAAACCGTATCCTCAAAGTTTGCGGTCCCTTTTTTTTTTTTGTTTTTTTTTCTATGGGAAAAATCATCTTATGAAAACCCCCGCTTTTGGGCGGTGCGGGAGATAGTGTCAGACTCTTACTGACTAAAAAACCCATCCCGTTCCTTCAAGCCTTCATACCGGGGCTCGAGCGCCCTTTCGGATTACCCTGGCCCCAGTAGGCTTCGACCCGGCTGGGCCCCTGCTGTTGCTGACAACTCCTTGAGGCGCGCGGGAACAGCGCGCGCCGTCGACGACTTGGGCTTGGTCCGGACGGTTACCGGACGGCCGGACAGCGAGCTACCCATTGCTCTCTGTCCGCAAGCCCGCGAAAAAATCAAACTTCTGAGTCATCGACAGAAAAGATATAGCTGTTTATGTCGCAAAAATTGTGTATTTCGAATCCCTCAAGAAAAAAAAACTTTTGCAATTCGAAAATCGAAACTCCATTCGGGAATTGAACAGTTTACATAGGTAAGTTTGTACGGAACCCTCGGTGCGCGAGTTCGACTCGCACTTGCTCGGTTTTTTATTATTGTTTCCGCTCCCACTATCTCTCCTGACGGTGAGTAACCGATGACGTTGAGGAGCACGATTGCTTAAACTTAGTACCTAACCTATTCAATCTTGACTTAAATTCACGCCTTCACTTCGTGTGCAATAGTTTGTGATGATAAATATATTTGCTATGATATGTTACTAATGTCTATTAGTTTATTATTTTTAAATTTATTTTATGTATCGTTTAGTTGCCGGAAAATAAAGAATTAATATCATTAAAGACCCTTATTTTGTAGATATCTGGAAACCTCTACGGTCCGGACTAAGCGTTTTGCCTCGTCGTCTATACCGCGTCCGTCGAAGGACTGGGACAATTTGCCTGCTGCGGTCTTCCCATCCGAATATTATTTGGGTGTCTCCGAGTCTATTAGTGCATCACCATCGGAGATTGCATCGCTGCTTACCATCAGGTAGGATCGAAGTCAAGCACTAGTTTATATCAATCAAAATGCCACATCAAAAAATAAAAATCTACTCAATGTGACAACATGACGACAAACAGCTAAGTCCAAAAGCAATTTCCATGCGTCATCCAAAGGACGGAATGAATGCCAGAAGCCTTACTTGCCTTTAATTTC
The DNA here is from genome assembly GCA_910589285.2 of Mythimna ferrago. Classification (NCBI taxonomy): domain Eukaryota; kingdom Metazoa; phylum Arthropoda; class Insecta; order Lepidoptera; family Noctuidae; genus Mythimna; species Mythimna ferrago. The sequence continues at coordinate 18,567,979 of OU342685.1, forward strand.
ACGACGAAGCCTTAAAAATAACCATACGGGCAGATTTTTCCTCTTTATATTGAAAACTTGAAAATTAATTCCTCCATCTAATTTCCTCCACGTGAAATATGAGGCCATGTTATACCTCGACGCACACAGGCGTGCGTGACGCAAATTTCGTTACGTAGCCATAGGGTTGCCCAAACTACCCCCCCGCCAACCCGTGGCATCAATCTTCACCCCCGCGCCACCTACGATCGTATAATACAATAATATATGTCTAACTTTCGGACCGGCCCTGTAGGTAGCTCCGTCCTTGTTTCTCTCAAAAGATAAATGGGCAACAGAGAGGGATGGCAATAGGTGTGGGGGCGTCCTAAAGGGTGTAGGGAGTATGTAGGGGGTGCTATTGAAATTGAAGCGGGGTTTAGGCGCGGATGACGCCTGGCTGGAGAATGGATGGAAATTTCCTCAATTTAGCGTTTTCGCCAACAAAGGACATTGTTTAATTTTTGGTTTTTGTCAGACATTGAGGTGTGGTGATTGTTGTGTGGGCCAGGTGGATTGATAACAATGGAATATAACTTTGTGAGGAAAACGGATTTTTTCTTTTTTTCTTTCTGTATCTCTTTTAGCGGAGTTTTATTGTTTGTTAGTGATTTTACTTTTGATTCAGTACAGGTAGTTGCCACGTCAATATTTTGTCTTTTATTGTTACTTATCATTGGTTTTTTACAAATCGCGATGAATCTGAAACTACAGTGAGACTGAAATCCTACATTTGTTAATTCTTTGGTAATTTTCAGATTACTTGATAAACTTACAACCAGTTGCTTAACATTAAAAGAGGACAAAACTTCTTCATCCTTAAAAAATATTCGGTGGCAAATAAATATCTATACAAGTAGAATAGCTTTGCCCGCGGCTTCGCTTGCATACACATTTTCGACCTCTTTAAAATATTCCATTATTATTCCTCGTCAACATTTTATAAATACCTGGACCTATTTGAAAAAATGCTGTTAACTCTGACTTTTTTTGGAAGTGTTGTAAAAAAACAGCCTTACCTATAGATTGTGTACGAAACTCATTCGCTGAGAGCATTTGTTTTTGACACCATATGTGTAACGAGGCGATCGGCGGCGGAGACCTCTCGCGCCGGGCCTTGGTTGAGGCCATGGTCCGGAGCGAGGAGGAGTGGCAGGCGGTCGCAGACTTCTGCGAAGCAGTAATGCTCGCAAAGGAGGAGGCCGAACACATCAGGCAACGGCGTTATCGCCGCCGCCGTCGCCGGGATTCTGATCCCGATTTCCGGCCAACGTAGACGCGGGCTTGCGTACAGTGAGCAATGGGTAGCTCACTGTCCGGCCGTCCGGTAACTGTCCGGACCAAGCCCAAGTCGTCGACGGCGCGCACTGTTCCCGCGCGCCTCAAGGAGTTGTCAGCAACAGCAGGGACCCAGCCGGGTCGAAGCCTACTGGGGCCAGAGTTATCCGAAAGGGCGCTCGAGCCCCGGTATGAAGGCTAGAAGGAACGGGGTGGGTCTTTTAGTCAGAAAGAGTCTGACACTATCTCCCGCTCCGCCCAAGGGCGGGAGATGTCAAAGCATGATTTTTCCCACCAAAAAAAAAATATGTGTAACGAGTAGGATGAACTGTTGTAAATGAAAACTAATTATAATTTTTAGGACCTTATTTTTGTTTTGTTGGTCTGTAAAAAATGTTTTTTTTATTACTTTAAAAATTTTCAGTTTTCCTAGACGTATATAGGTACTCTCAAACACAAAAAGGTTCGAGAACACTGTCGAGTGGCTATGGCACTGTAAATGGCCTTTTCATTACTCATACTCTGAAAGTAGGTCTGAAGTTGCCTGAGGAGCGGGCTGAAAGTGATACTTTTCATCCCTAGAGAGTTTTACTTTACAACTGACAGCTGTCAAATTATTAAAAAAAAAACTATTTCTATCTTCACATTTCTATTGAACCATGTTCCAGTACAGCCAGTCAATCACAGCGCGATATAAAATTGAAACAACTTAAAGACAAGTATTAATTAAATAATGTTATATTTTAAGTGACTTATTTGTTCAACTATTTCTTTAAAATACTTTATTTTTAAAAGATTACAGTTAATTTCTAATTTTTCATTAATGAGGCTGAATAGCTGGCCGGCCGCGGAAAAAAAAAACAAAATGGCGGGAAAGTGGCAATCAGTCGTTGGTTTTTTCGAGTTTTGTTTACATTTCTGTACAACAGAGATTTGTATTAACACGTTATGTTTATCAGATTAAAATAGTGATTTAACGCCTAATTTCATAAGGGAAGAGGCTAAAGCAGTAGTGGAATACCTTTTACCGCCTAAATCAGAAGAAAGATACCTACTTAAAATCATAGGTACGACGACTCAGGTTTTACAAACTTTTTATTTTATTTTTAGTTTCCTTGTATTCGTAATGAAAAGAACAGTGTTGACCTCGGGGTGAAAGTAACCCATTTAACCCCTCGAATTAGCGACCTCGCTGCGCTCGCCCGCCAACTCCTTCTCGGGACGAAATGAGTTACTTTCACCCCTAGTGTAACAATGTACTATTATAGCTTACATTTACCAAAAAACCTCTCTACCATCAATCCTTACCTATGAACGTTTGACATTCAGGTCCACCGGTATAAAGGGGTACACAAAACAAGGCGCCTACGTCCCCACGTAATCCGAACGCAATTAATTAAGACGCACAAAGTTTAACAACACGATTTATATTCGCATCGGGTGCCGCATCTATTTGTGTGTTCCTTTATCTTTGTTTAGAACTGGCTCCACAATTATTAAAGGCTTAGTTAGCGTGTGTTTTGTATTGAAGCTTTCTGTTTGTTCGTATGGTTATTTAGTTACTATACTCAGTCTATTCAGGTAGTTAACTAAATGTAAACAATCTTAAAATGTAAAAACAATCTTAAAATGTTAAAGTGTAATGTATCGACAAAAATGTCTAAAAATGTTTACAATTAGGTATTTACCTAAAGTGATGTTAGGTAATTAACTAAATTTAAATAATCTTTGTATGTCTTTTATACGATTTATTTTAAATAAAAACCAGCCAAGAGCGTGTCGGGACACCCTCAGTGTAGGGTTCCGTAGTTTCCCGTCCGTCACAATAAGTGTCCCCACTTAAGTTACTTAAACACAACTACAGTTTCCCACTATACCAAATTTACTTATCAGGTAATAACAATGAACGACCGACAACGAGCAAGAACAAATACCACCAATGCCAACGAGAGACCCACCGAACAATTCGATAATATAATAGCTTATACCTGTCCCGTGTCCTAGAACCAAAAATTCGAAGACATGGGACATTCACCAACCCGCACTGGGCACGCGTGGTGGATTACGGCCCATTCCCTCTCCTAGAAAGGAGGCCTGAGTCCCAGCAGTGAGAACATTATAAAGGCTGATGATGATGATGATGGCCCGTCCCGACCCCATCAACTCAGGAAAAATCTTAACAGCGCGAAGTAGCCCAAAGTATAGCGCCATCTCTCGGGAAATTGGGTTACTAATTTATACAAACTGGACCGGTTATGTATGTTGGGTTTTCGGTGGTAATTTTGGATTGCATGAACCGATTTTAATCATTCTTTTTTTTATCTGACGTTCAAGATAATAAAATATTTAAATTAATTTAAAAAAAAAGCTTGCATATACGGTTAAATTACAAACTTAGTTCAAAAATCATTTTGTACAACTTTTCAAAAACTGTTCAACCCATCAAGTTCGAAATAATTTTCCTAGAAAGCGTATATAAAGTTGTACTTTTGAGATTTTTTTCATATTTTCTAAACTTATGGTTCAAAAGTTAGAGGGGGGCGGACACATTTTTTACTTTTGGAGCGATTATTTCAGAAAATATAAACATTATCAAAAAATGATTTTAGTAAACCCCTATTCATTTTTGAATACTATCCAATAATATATCACACGTTAGGGTTGAAATGAAAAAAAAATCACTCCCCTTTACGTGTACCCTAATAAAACATTTTTTCCCTTTTTATTTTACCACTTTGTCGACGTGATAGATATACACATTGGTGCCAAACAGCTTTCTAGTGCTAACGGTCACCGAGATTATCCGCGGACGGACGGACAGTCATGGCGAAACTATAAAGGTTCCTAGTTGACTACAGAACCCTAAGGCCCGGCGCCCACTATCGGTGGGCATCGGTGCGGCTCGGTAGAGCTCGAGCGCTTTACGCCGGCTTCGGGCGGCTTTGGGCGCCTTAGAGCTGCGTCGGGCGACTTCGGGCGGCTTTGGACGCCTGAGAGCTGCCTCGGCAGTCGTAAACACACCTAAGGACGCCGTAGCTGATTTTGGGTAGCCTAAGAATAGTTCTGGCTGCAGAAACATCGCAGAGCAGTCACTCGTAACGTTCCGTGAAAACAGTTATGTGTGTGTATTTATAATGGTGGATTGGGACTTAGTTCTCATTGTTCATCTTGCTGAAGAAGAAGAGAAACTTGATGCCTTAAGACAGAGTATTAGGACATTTTTATTAGTATTTTGGTGAAAAAAAAAATGCCAATAACAGTTTTCTTTACGAATGTACATGCGCAGAAGTTCGCAGAGCCTATGTTCAGGACTGCCAAGTTATTTTGCGTCTACTTGTACGATACGATAATGAAGGCGCGTGCGGTGATCGAAATGACTGTTCTGCGACGTGTCTCATCCGAAAATGCCACCCGAGCTACCCGAAGACCGCCTCGGCATCCTTAGCCATGCTTACGGCTGCCGAGGCTGCCCGAAGTCGCCCGACGGAGCTCTAAGGCGCCCTAAGCCGCTCGAAGCCGGCGTAAAGCGCTCGAGCTGTACCGAGCCGCACCGATGCCCACCGATAGTGGGCGCCGGGCCTAAAAAGACAATATACCTATCAAGATTTTTTACCTTTAGTTAACTACCTAAACCGATGAAGTATAGCTTCTGCCATCGGCTTTGCCCACGTGAATGTAAGTTTTAGACTTCCGCTTCCGTCCCTTAGGGGGTGAAAGGGGATTGCCCAGCCCTTATGGTGTTCCAGGCCAAAGACGGACAACAAATATTCCTATCAATAATAAAACTATTATTTTTCCATAAAGTCACTTTTTATTTACCACTTATTGTTTATTATAGTGGCGCTCATTTGGAACTAAGGGAATACATATTTTTTTATGGCAAAATTAATGAACAAAGTATATTTTCTCTAGTCAATTGTCCGCTCATGGCCTCAAATGGGCAATCCCTTTGGAAAAATTTCTCATGATCAAAAGAGAAATGACGTAGGTGACTACCTACGTCATTTCTCTTTTTATACAACATTATTAAAACGCATCATCATCATTTCAGCCGATACACGTCCACTGTTGGACATAGGCCTCCCCCAAGCGTCGCCACATCGAACGTTCCTGTGCGTCCCGCATTCATCGGTTTCCTGCTACCTTTACCAGGTCATCGGTCCACCTTGTAGGAGGCCTTCCAACACTGCGTCTTTCGGTACGCGGTCGCCACTCCAAAACCTTTCGGCCCCAACGGCCATCTGTTCTGCGAGCAATGTGCCCTGCCCATTGCCACTTAAGTTTGGCAATAAAATATATTTTTTTTTTTAAACGCATAATCTCATCTAATTTAAGAATAAGGAAGTCAGATTTGATCCTCCCCTTTGTTTTATTTCCTCAAACAATAGTGTAAAAAAATACTTAGGTACTATTTAGAAAAAAACTTTTCACCAAAGCTGCCACTAGATTTTCATACCATTTCAAGGTGTCACTCCTGACGCTGCTGCTAACAGGTTATATAAAGGGAATAACACGCCTTTTTTGTAATAAATTCCTTGTTAAGGAATTTACTGTTGCGTTTTCTATTTGTTTTATTGAACCTATTTACTTTATTTTCTGAAAAGAGCTAACGCTGTTTTGTAATTGACAGATATGTTACTAGGTATAATTATTCATAATATTCATAACTTTATTTTTTGGTGGGAAGTTATTACATAAGTTTGAGTGTTTCCTGATAGCTATAGCCTAGGGGTCTTTAAGTCAAGAGTGAATAGATTGCTTCTAAGCAAGCGTGCTCCATCGTCGGCCACATCATCGCTTACCATCAGGTGAGATTTTGACCACAATCTACAACGCGAGCCTATCCATTGTAAAAAAAAAGAAAAAAAAAGTTCTCTCACTCTGGGTGGAGCGAGTGTCAAACTTTTACCGAATAAAATCTACCTGTGCTCCTTCAGTTACTCTTTGTGTTCTAAGCTGTGATGACTCTTTTAATCAATGCCGCAACTCCTAGCCACTTTATGGCGCTGCTTTTGAGTGCATCCTCCAAGCTTTTGCACGTTTCATAAAAATCCACATGGGCAGAAAGATCACTTACCGCTGCATACAGTGTACTTACTGATTGGGAAGTTGGGAACAAAGATTTCTTCTTGTGTTCAATCAATTTTGCTGTAGTATTGTAATTTATCGGTTTCACTCACGGCTTTGGTTACTGTTCTGCCACTGTAGGTCGTAGCGTAATGTTAAAAAGCCTTCCTCGATAAATGGGTTATCTAACACCTGAACCTGTAGTTTCTGAAATTAGCGTGTTCAATCTATCAAACTCTTCAGCTTTTATAATATCTATTATCTAATAAAGGTATCACAGACTAGCTACTACCATCGACTCGATTGCGTGAAACAAAAAAATATATGGCCTATGTCACTCAGTGATAAAGTAGCATTCTACTGGCAGGTGAAATAATTTTATTCAGAACGAATAATTCCGAAGATTCGGATAACGAATAATCCGAAGATTCGGATTTCGTGGGACTTGACTGGTGAAATAATTTTATTATCATTATTAAATAGGTCCTGTAATTTTTGAGTTAAGTAGTTCATTACAAACAAAAATATAAAACTTTCTTTTTATAAGATGACTATCTGAATATATTGGTTCTATAATATTTTTTTTAAACTTTTTTTCATATAGCGTTTATTATGAAACAAAAAACCTCTACCAAATTTTCTGAACTTCCACTGAACTCCATTGAAAAATATTAGCCTCTCAGCTGTTCCTCTAACACAACATACTCGGAACCCGCCATGAAACCGATTCAACCCTTATCAGCTCCATCGCCCGAAGTACCCACACTTCCCATTAAACTGTTCACTACACCTATCAAGTCTACATCTTACAACGTATATAGGGAGCCTTATCTCCCGCGTCAGGCCCATACTTAAGCTGGAGGGGTAACTTGAAATAGGAATAGTCGCATTAGGCCCAAAATTACAGGCGACCGTCACTGCCTAACGTGGTAAAATTGCCCAGCCACCTGGGGGGTTTAACCCTCTAAACACCCCCTTACTTTAACGTCGACTTGGGACTTTAAAGACAACACAAAACATGGAAAATCCAACTCTATAATCTAAAGGTTAAAGTTGATTTTTAACTATGTTGAAAGTCTAAGATCTTGGACTTTGGAACAGCAAGTAAACGTTAGCGTTTGACCCCACTTCGCATTTGGGTCCGCACGGCCCTCAGCAGGGGAGGGTTGTTTTAGTCATCAATAATGCTAGAGGTAAGCTTTAGTGGATACGTGTGCTATTCGTTATGTGGACTGCTTTGTACAGGATTTATTTAAAGCAAGCACAGAGCGATTTTAGTGAAAAAATACAGATTGAGGAATGGTCATATCGAATTTATAAAATAATTTAGAATGCGTGCTTCAAAAAGTTTCTTTTTTTTTTAATTAGGAATTACAAATAGGTACTGGATTGAAAAAAAGAGAGAGACCTTCTCCTGTTTTTAAGTTGCCAAAAAATGGATATGAAGTCTAACGACAAAGCGATTGTACCTATGTCATAATTTCTAATCTGTAGATTTTTCTCGAGTTACTATTATTTTTTCTTGTAGTTAGCCCATATTGTCCCACTGCTGGGCAAAGGCCTCTCTCTACTTCTTTCAACGATCACGGTTCCCCGCCTTCTCATTCCAATTCTCAAAGAAGCCACAGGGAACTTACTATTAAAAATTGTAAAACAGAGCCAAATAAAAATGCCTACCTAATATCAAAACAAAACACTCCAAACATTATTTCGTTCCTCAAACAATTCCCGTCTTATCCTTACTAAGGCATCACGCGACGACCACGAAACGACAATCTCACGGGGCGCGGCTTATCAATCACCGCTGATGGAAAACCGCTAGACCGTGGGGAGTATACTCCTCGAGGACTTAGATGTAGAGAGGCGCACGCATCGGATTTTAGTAATGCGAATAGTAGGTAGTGTGTTGCTAGCTTTATTTTGTTGTTTCGACTGTTCTTTTTTTGAATTACACAAATATTTACTTATATCTGTCGTGGCGAAATCTTAGAAATTGATAAAATGGCCAACTGAAACTGGCTAGATCGTTTTAAACATTAAAGTTTGATTATTTGTCAATCCTCGTGTGGCATACTCTCTTTAGACCTTTAATTATTATAGAAATCCTACATCCTTGATTATATGGCCAAACGAAGATCGACATAAATTATCATCATATTATTTATGTTATAGTCTGCCTAAAAGTCAAACGACTTGAGAATTTTGTATAATATTTAATCATTTAAAAAATACTTATATTTGATACTTTTTATAAGGTTCTTCTATAGTGAACAACGATCAAGATCTCTTAATCAACTTTGATTATTGAACCAGCAGTTATTAGGGTAAAATTAAATCTGATGTAGTCAAACATCAGATTTCATTTTACCCTAATAACTACCCAAGTCGTTTGACTTTTCAGACAGACTAACGCTTAAACTATCTGGCCAATTTTAGTTGGCCACATCATGAAGTGATCAATAAAATCTTAAGGCGTATAGTCCCTTGAACCATCTGACCGAAATTATGTGAACGCAACTCTCGCACTCGCCTAGGCGGCAGTACGCAAATCTGTGCATTTATTTGCGGCCAGCAGCGCCCGGAAAGCGCTTTAAATCCATTTTCTCTGCGAGATATTGATTGATTTACATATGCAATGTTCACTTTGAAGAATATTTAACCACCAATTTTTATGTGTAAAAATGTTTCTAAAAGTCCAAGCCGTTTCGAAGGAGTAGGGAAAAGTTGCGAAATTGCTAAATTTTTTTTTGACAAAAGTATTAATTGCACGAAAAAATCAAATGTTGATATTATTGTTCATGAATCTATAATAAACATATATTTTTTTCAAACCTATTGACCTAGCCGTTACGGAGGAGTAGGCCTCAGAATATCACTGTTTTATGGCACTTTTCGGGCGCTTGGCCCTTAAGATCAGGGCATGACATAAATACCCATAAAAGTAATAAAAAAAAATGTCTCTGTCAATTTCTTTGTCACTGGTAGAAAAATAGAGTGTTGATTTGAATTCGTTTCGCGCCAAATGAATGTTAAATGTTACGCCTTTTACTTCTCTTACTCTGGTTTAGTAAAATTGCTAGTGAGTGAGTGATGTATTACGTCGGCCTCGGTTGTAGCACCGCTGCACCGCAGGCATTGTACCATTGTAGCAGACAAAGTTATTGAGTTCTAAATTAAATTCGAAATGGTAGTATTTTTCAGTGAATAATTGCTTGTACTATGTTTTAAACTGGCAATTTATTAATACATAACAAGACTTTAAAATTCATTCGAATACATTTAGCGGTAATACAGTGCCCTCTACCTTCAAAAGCAAGAAGTTAAATTCGATTTCCAATAACGATTCTATTCGATACTAGATGTCACTGTACTCACTCGTCCTATTAGAATCACTTCTACAGTTTCTAACTAGAATCCTGGCAGTACGGAAAAATAAGAAAAATAATCTTATTAGAATTTTAGTGGCTTGTACGCAACTGATCCAGTACAAAAGCGACTGTCTCATAGGTAATTTCGTTTGCATAGTTGCAGTCAAGTTACTAAGTTTTATTTAAGTACTTGATTTATGACTAATTCTAATTGATTTGATCTTGTCAATCTATCTATATATTAATACAAGCTTCTGCCAACGGCTTTCCCCGCATGAAGGTAGGTTTCTGCATATAAACTTTATTTCCTGTTTCTTTCCAAGGGGGTGAATTTGAAAAATCATTTTTTAGTCATATAAGGAAGCCTTGTGTAAAATCACGCTCCTAAGCACTGTAATTTCAATTATGCGTTGATATGTCTGTCAGTCAGTTTCTACTTTTATGTGTATAAATTATAAAGCTGAAGAGTTTGTGTGACGTACTAATCTCAGAAAGTACTGGTTCGAATCGAAAAATTGTTTTAGTTTTATTTATTTTATAACCTAGGGGTCTTTAAGTCAAGAGTGAATAGATTGCTTCTAGGCAAGCGTGCTCCATCGTCGGCCACATCATCGCTTACCATCAGGTGAGATTGTGGTCAAACGCGAGCCTATCCAATATAAAAAAAAAGATATCCTATTTATCGAGGATGGCTATAGGCTATAGGCTAAACATGCAGGTAAACCCGCGGGGGATTACTAGTCGTCTAATCTATACTAATATTATAAAGAACTAAAGTTTAAGTAGTTTTTATTCATCGGTAGGAAACTGCTTTATTCCTAAGTGACATAGGCTATATTTTATGCATGCAGACAAAAGCTAGTAAAAGATAAACAAACCTCTTCAAAAAAAAACTTAACATTACATCCAATCAGTGTATTTTATAACCTCAACAGAACTAGGTACTACTCAATTTAAGCTTAAATACACAGCACCAACATTCCGGGGGAATTTACTGCTCCGCCGTACCCCGGCTTCCCCGCAGGTGAATACCAACTGTCAGCGTTTCAAGATGGACGGGGTTAAAGGGGAGGAGATGGTGGTATGGGGTAAGAAGTACCTATTTGTCTTGTAGGAGACATGTGATCGTTTGCCTCGAATGTTTGTCTATTTGTCTTTAGTATGTAGTCGGTTTGATGTTGTATCGGATACCTAATGCTGTTTGCTGTTGGTTTTGCTGTGCGTGTACGGTTCAATCTAGAATGTAAACTCGTTAAAAAATTAAAGGCCCGTTTTGATATTTCAGAAAGACCATAGAATGTAACTTGGAATGAAACTGAAAGAAACAATAACATAGTAATTAGGGGTCCGGTGTAGTAGTAGCTACTTTAGCTAGTTTATCCTATACTAGCTTTTGCCCGCAGCTTCGCCCGCGTACATAAAATATATATAGCCTATGTCACTCAGGAATAAATCAGCTTTCTGTCGGTGAAAAAATTTTAGCAATCAGACCAGTACTACTTCCAGAGATTACTTCCTACAAGCAAAAAAATAAAAAAATACAAACTTTACCTCTTTAATGTATTATAAGTGTAGAAATATATTTATTTTTTATTTGTAGCAAGTCGCAGCCTGTAGGAAACAAACGACGGCGGCGCGCCGCAGTCCTGGGCCTCAAGTCTGCTATTACAATAGTGTCACAATGGTCTATCATTGATTTCATAATTGATGATTTTGACAAGTTTGGTAATCTACTAATATAATGGCGTCATCATGACTTTCCAATGGTCAACCACTGACACTCCATTGAAAGAAATGGCATAGAATGGTAATCTCGTACATAATGACAAATGAATATCTGACGTATGCGGTAATCTGCAAAAATTTTGACAGTTCCTTTGATCACTGACCTACCATTACGACGTTATTGCGCAGTTAGTGGTTTTAATAAGCTCGGTATTGTCATTCTACCACAATTCTATTACAAGACCATTGACCGATCAATGATCGATCATTATGAATTAGCAGATTACAAATTTTTAGCAAAATGACAATGGAATCGTGTTGGAATGACGAATTTATAAAAAAAGCAGACTTGGGGCCCTGTTCATCAACAGCCACGACCACTCTGACGAGAGTGCCCGACTAAGAAGAAGTAGTAGCTACACTACTCCGGACAAGCCGCTAGGTAGTCAACCTACAACAGGCAAAACGGGCAATTTTGCACATATATTATCCTTACATAAACTTATTATACTAGTTGCAGCCGGTGGCTTCGCTCATGTGGTAGTAGAAAATTATCCCAGGAAACACAAACCGGAATAAAAAGTATCATAACTATGTGCTATTCTAGGACATGTTCTTCTAGTGTACTAAGTTTCACCTAAATTCTGCCATTCAAGTGTAAAGAATCAACAAGTACACACACTCACAAACTTTCGTCTCTATAATATTAGTGTGATTATCTATACTCTATTCATATAAATAAAATTGGAGTGTCTGTTTGTAATATTGAAATAACTGCTTTTTACTATATGCATATGAATATATATACGGTACATACACCAAAATATATTTTTTTACAATTTTTGTCTGTCTGTCTGTCTGTTTGTCCGAGCTAATCTCTGAAATGGCTGGACCGATTTTGACGGGACTTTTTTTGGCAGGTAGCTGATGTAATAAGGAGTAACTTTTATTTTAGAAAAAATACATTCAAAATCCTGTAGTCCACGCGATCGAAGTCGCAGGCACAGCTAGTACGTAATATATTTATAACAAATACCCTACCATGTCTATCTGTTTGCAAAAAACTCAAAAACTAGTGAACTGATTTACATGCGGTTTTCACTATTAGACAGAGTAATTCATGAGGAAGCAAGCATATTATTATAGTAGAAAAAAAGCGAGGATTTCAAATATTTGTAACACTCGTATGAAGCTGGCTGGGTGGCTAGTTAGTAATAAATGGATCCGAAAATTAAAAAAAATGCATTTTTGTTAGTGATGTCAAATATACTTTCATAGGTACAAATGCATATAGATTTATAGATGAAAAACCACTATGTAAATCTACGACTTCTGCGAAGCAGTAATGCTCGCTAAGAAGGAGGCCGACCGCATCAGGCAACGGCGCTCTCGCCGCCGCCGGGATCCCGATCCCGATTTCCAGCCACTGTAGGCGCGGGCTTGCGGACAGTGAGCAATGGGTAGCTCGCTGTTCGACCGTCCGGTAACTGTCCGGGCCAAGCCCAAGTCGTCGACGGCGCGCGCTGTTCCCGCGCGCCTCAAGGAATTGTCAGCAACAGCAGGGGCCCAGCCGGGTCGAAGCCTACTGGGGCCAGGGTTATCCGAAAGGGCGCTCGAGCCCCGGTATGAAGGCTTGAAGGAACGGGATAGGTTTTTTAGTCAGTAAGAGTCTGACACTATCTCTCGCTCCGCCCAAGAGCGGGGGTTGTCATTGGATGATTTTTCCCATCGAAAAAAAAAACTATGTAAATCTAAACCTCGTATTTTAAATTGTGGGTATAACCGTATGAACAACAAAACAGACCCATATTAACCCTCAAAAGCGGACGTGCCAAAAACTAGAGCCATGCATTCAAGCTGTCGCCATTGTACCAACTTACGTAGTTGCCATATAACCTGGCATAACTCACCTGCTTCAGCGATAACTGCCCAACTTTTACTGCGGCGTAAACCACGATCCAGTAATTAGAGGGTTATGATTAAAAGCTGCGATTTGAAATTCGAATGGTTTGTTTGTTGTTGTGATAGTTTTTTTTGTTCTTTATTTGAATTTTTGTGAGAAGTGATATGAATGAAAGAAAAAAAGAGTTTAGTTAGTGATAGCGTGACGGGTGACAGGACAGAATGGAAGAAAAAAACTTGTTGAAGACATTGGTTGATTTGTAACTAAAAAAAAAAGAATTTTTAAAATCGGTCCATAATTGACCGAGATATCAGTGAACATACATAAAAAAAAACATACATTCAACCGAACATAGAATCTCCTCCTTTTTGAAGTCGGTTAAAAATAAGTTCCATCACATAAGGGCGATCTTGAACACGATGTATTCTTAATTTGATTATTTGCTTACAGGACATTGTCGAAATCAGACAGGCCCTCATCTAATATTGGTATCATCATCATCATTTCAGCCGATACACGTCCACTGTTGGACATAGGCCTCCCCCAAGCGTCGCCACATCGAACGTTCCTGTGCTAATATTGGTATACTCTCACTTATTTTAACAGATACTATTTATGATCCTTAATATTAATACTTAGATGAAAGTGCTAAATAGAAATCTCGAAAAAACAAAATGGCGGTGTTTCCCTATCCTGCACGCGAAATGGTCACAGCCCTCACTTAGCGTACCAGATTCTTTAGCTATCCAGTGGTGTAAATAATTTTGGATGAAGATGATAGACATGTAGATGCAACACCAAACAGTATTCCCTGATTTTGTTATCATTCGTTTTTCACTTGAATAGTACGACTAGACCACTATGAAAGCAATTTTAAAGGTGTATTCAAGTCATAAATAAACAAACATATTGTTAAACATAAATCATCATCATTCCAGTCGAAAGGCGTCCACTGTTGGACATAGGCCATCCCCAAGTGTTGCCATAACGAACGGTTTAGAGCGTCTCGCATTCATCGGATTTTCGCGAACCTCACCAGATCATTGTTCCACCTTATGCGAGGCCTTCCAACGCTGCATTTTTCGGTGTGCGGTCACCACACCAGAACCCCTCGACCCCATCTGCCTCGAACATCAACCAACCACCAACGGCATCGAACCTACTGGCGTTAAGTTTGGCAATTCTTCAGGCTATGACGGCAACCTTAATTCTTTGATGCGATCATGCAAGGAAACTCCGAGCATAGCCCTTTTAATGTTGAATTTCAATGCTAAAATCATCATAAAAATTAATAAAAATAACGAATCTTAGTAAGTTTCTTACTTGAAACCGTTTATGTAAGTATGTAATATATAATATACTTGGCGAATATCAATGTCACCTTTTCCCCAAAACAGTAAAAATATAAATCTCAGTATTTCGATATCCTGAATGTTCCATACTTCTATCAGTGTGAGTAACGGTGCGTTGAGGTAACAGCGACACTTCATTATTTCTGCTTATAGCACTATATACAAGACGAATAGTGCCAGGAAATGATTGATAAGGAACACTAGGTATATTCCTTTTCAATGCTCGAAGATTTAGGTTTTGATATTGTTTGTTTACCTCAGGTAACATACAAAAAGGTTTTATGTTGTTTGTTTACCTAAACATATTATGTAGAATAAGGAGACATATGGGAAACATGTCGAATGGTGGAATATTGAGAAATATTGTCGTTGATGTTAGGTTGTGTGTTTTATGTTATTTCTCTTCTAAGTAAATGTCATGTTTGTGTCTCATGTAATTGTATTATATCATTGGTAAAGAGCAGTCTAGAGAGCATGTTTGCTTGTCTCCAGTTGACTTGCTCCCATTCCCTCTTATACAGGTATAAGAGGAAATGGGAGCAAGTCAACTAATAGGGAAAAAGTAAATTTTTGGGACGTCCAGACATCACAAAAATTTACTTTTGTAAATACATACTTCAAAAATTAACAAATATAGAACATTCCTTTAGTACTATATTTCACTGGGACACCACCGCCATGAAGTCCTGGTGAAATATAGCCCTAAGCTACCAAACTAGACACATCGAGTCGACACTCGTTCGAGCTGGTCGCGCCACCAAATTGGTTGCGCAACCAAACGGACACCAGGTGAGTAACTCTCTATAGAGCTGTATACATTTTGTTGGTAGAGGCGACTGGTCACACTGCCATGGTGTCTCGGTGAAATATGGCCCTTAGTATATGCGAAACCCGAAATATGTGCCTAGTATTTTTATGTAAAGAATCTATGTACAAAATTTCATAACTGCATCATGAAAATCACAAAGTTACCCGTTGTCCGCACAAATACATGGTCACCGGGCCACCGGGGTTGTTTTGCTCACACACCCAGCTGTGCGTTGGCGTCTAATGCCCACTATGAGCTTTGTTGTACTTAGTGTCGGTGGTGTCCAACTAGTGAGTTTTTTGGGAAAAAATATAACGTGATGTAAAATTTATTGAAATGGGTTCAGTTAATGATTTTGAACCAACTATACTCAGGTTTCGTATAAATAAAATAAAAAAGCCTTTTATTTCATGCAATAAGTAATCATTTACAATAATTAGTTTCGTAAAAGTATACTAAAAATAATGTGGTAAGTATTTATGCAGTGGTGGCTCAGTGATCACCTCAAAACGGTGAAGGAAAATCATCTTGAGATTACGGCCCATTCCCTCTCCTGGAGAGGCCTGAGTCCCAGCAATGGGAACATTATAAGGCTGATTATGCTATGCTATGCTTAAATATACCTATCTTTATACATGTTTTTTTATTGATGTATTATAAGCTAGTGCTTGACTGCAATCCCACCTGATGGTAAGTAGTGATGCAATCGTTGATGGTGAGGCGCACTAGTTATTTATTATTTAGAAGATAAGGGGCTATGCATCACCCATAGTGTAGGGGATGTAGTCACTGCGACTAAAAGATCTATTGTGACTCGCCATCTTGTTAGAGTAACTCTTTTAGCCCGGAGGCTTCCAAGAAATTTAGAATACTCCTAGCTTTTAGAGTTTTAATCTCCTCCGGGCGAATAATGTGTCGGCCCAGATGGACACTGCGTTTGTGGATAAGGGGCCCGCATTCACACAAAAGGTGCATAGGCGTCTCCCTCTCCTGATTGCAGTACCGGCAAACATCAGTGTCACTCAGTTTCATGTGAAATTGGTGCCTGTTTAGTTTGCAGTGGCCGGCGCACTAGTTTATTAAGAGCCTATTCACTCTAGCCTTGAAGATACCTAAATTATTATCGGATGGATTATATATATTTATATACGCGTTTAATTACAAAATCAGAAACTGAAAACATGGAAATATTACTTCTTGAAGATAACATTACCTATTCAAATGTCGTCCTTCGCGGCTCAGGCACTCTTCAAAGCGATCTCTCACATTCATGAAAACACGTCTCAGAAGTTGGGTAGGAATTTTGTTGATTTTTCGTCTAATATTTTCTTCCAATTCAGATATAGTTAATGCTAGAACTGCATTAGGTCGACACACACGTGTAACACGCCTGATTTGTACAGAGCATGACGTCTCGTGGCGTGGATCATGTGTAGCTCTACAAGTTTAGTTTCGTAGGTAAGTATAGCAAAATACAGAGTTGAAATGTGTTAGATAGAACAATGAATAGAACAAAATGAAAGTTTGTTTTTGGTAAATGAACTGTGTTTTGTAAATAGCCATAGAACAAAAGTTGTTGTTTATAATGTTAGTAATACAGGTGACAAGGTACAAGGTTGTAAGTGTTTTACAAATAACAATGTAAAGTTTTTTTAAGCTATTGCATAGCTTCTATCGCGGGCCTTGAGCGTGGAGACCGAATCCAGAAATTCCGTAACGAAAATAACCTAACACCCCTCACTCATTTGTTTTTTGAGCGTGGTGACCGATAAGAAAACAAATGAGTGAACAATCAATCAAAATTCAATTCAATGTGTGAAAGTGTAACTTCAATTAATATCAAAGAAAAAAAAATACTGCATAAATAAAATAAATAAATAATTATAATTGCATAAGTTGATAAAAATGCTATGCAATAGCTTTACCGCGGCAGTCTCCGAGTGCCACACGTCTATTTTTTTTCTACAACTATCACATAAGGCCATCTAGTCCCAAGCTTAGCAGAGCTTCTGTTATGAGTACTAGACAACTGATAAACATACTTATAAATTTCTAAATACATACATACAAAATTATTATAGATAAATTACACCCAGACACAGAACTAATGATTATGCTCATCACACAAATATTGGTCCTGGGTGGAAATCGAACCCACGACCTCCAGCATAGCAGTCAGGGCAACTAACCACTAGACCAACAGGCCAGTCATTAATTAGTGTTTTCATTGTCGTTTGTTATAAGGTTTTATAAACAGTATTTGACAAAAAGTATTTTATTTATAATCCAACTTCCTACTCAACGCAAGGAATACTTGATTCAACCCTTTCCCATTATTTAATTTCTCTCTCTCAGCCAATATTTAGAAACTTTTAAAATGTAAAAGATCGGGTAGCCTGGTTTGCCATCAATGTATGGGCGAACAGACTTACCGGTTCTAAGCCGGATCAGCCCGGGTAAATACGCCGGTTACCCGGGCGGGACGGATATCCCTTAAAAATACGGTTTAAGCAAAAATATATGATTTTAGGGTCTGATTTTGTAGTTTTAAAGTAATCATTTTTAAATTTAATTTTTTGTAGCAAGTCGTAAGCATTGCGATAATGGGCCTTGGTACAGGCCATGGCCCGGAGCGAGGAGAAGTGGTAGGCGGTCGCCTCCTTCTGCGAAGCAGTAATGTCCTCGCGCCCCAGCCAGGATCCTAATCACGATTTCCGTCACCGTAGGCGCGGGCTTACGGACGGCGAGCAATGAGTAGCTTGCCGTCCGACCGTCCACTAACTGTCCGGACCGAGCCCAAGTCATCGATGGCACATAGTGTTCCACGCGAGCCTCAAGGAGTTGTCAGCAAACCGTAGGGGATCAGCAGGGTCAAAGCCGGGCCCCGGGTGATGCGAGGGAGATCCCCGGCGCCTGGAACAATGGAAAAGAAGGAACAGGAGTGGGTTTTTGTCAGTAAAAGTCTGACGCGCCCTCCCGCTCCACCCAAGGCCGGGAGATGTCATTTAGATGATTTACCCACCTAAAAAAAAAATAACATGGCGATCATGACTATCATAACTAAATCTTTTTTTGTATGAAAAGATATATTATTTCACAATATATCAATACACACCTGATATCTGCAAATAAATTAGGTACGCCTAACAAATTAATCACAAGTCAAGCGACACTATTGCCTGTTAAAAATTTATTCAACCAATCACAGCATCTAACACGTGTTTCATAATTTGTCAAATTAATTTGGGGAAATTTTCCTTCCAGAATCTAGGCCAAAGATTTTGTGTTGTTTTTGCAACTTTATTTAGTGTTATCGTTTTAAAAACGGTTATTAAAGATTTCCTATTATCATAAAGTACAAAAGTCACAAATGTACTTTTTTTAGTTTAAAAACATATAAATTTCGTCTACAAAGTTGCTTTACGCACATGTTTGTCAACATTTCACTCATTTTACTGTCAAATAAAACTGAATTCCTGCGTTCTTTGTAATATTTTTATCTCTTTCAGATAAAAACTTAGAAAATAAATAAATTCGTCGCCTGACGACGTAGGTCAACAAAGGTTTTTCTGATCAAAGTTTTAAACTTGATTCGAAAAAATAAATGAATATTGGTTTATAGAACATTATTTTTAGCATATCCGGAACCTGAATATAGTTTATTCAGGATCAGTAACTAAATCGATTCTAATATTTAGTCCAGGGCGAAGAGAAATTGCAGGCGGTCGCCTCCTTCTGCGAAGCAGTAATGCTACTAAAGGGCCTAGGCGGCTACGTGCGCGTAGAAACGGCCCTCATGCCCCAGTTGCCGGGATCTTGATTTCCAGCCATCGTAGACCTAGGCTTGCGGATGGCGAGCACGTCGCGCGCCGTCCGGTCGTTACAACCATCCAGACCGAGCCCAAGTTTCAACGGCGCGCAGTGTTCATAGAGGCCAAGCAGGATTGAAGCCTACTGGGGCCATGGGGCCCTGGAACGCAAGACATTTGTGGGTTTTAGTCCGTAAAAGTCTGATATCCTCCCAAGAGCGAGAGAAGTCATTGGATGATTTCCCACCTTAAAAAAAGGAGCCCAGTGGGGCCCATGCCTGATAGGACCACGAGAATTTTTGAAATAGATACCGTGATTCTGGAATGCAAAGAGCAACTAAAGGACACAGGTAAGTTTTAGTCAGTAAAAGTGTGACACGCCCTCTCAGACACCTCTAGAGCGAGAGAAAATATTGGAAAATTTCCCAGTTGTAATAAAGAAATGGAAGTGCAGCGTTACGCAATGAGTACCCAAATGCGAGTCGGCCGACTCTTGTACTGTTTTCTGGGGCCGATTAATCATTGGAACTCAGCATAGATTTTATAGCAGACTGCTAGCTAGAATAATTCAAGTTCAAAACAGTCTGTTGTTTGAGAAAATTTGACACATTTAACCGATATTTCTTGACCGTGAGCAATCGAGCACTCTATTCCATTTAGAATATAGAGAAGCTAATGATTGATAATGTAGCTTTGTGTTAGCGAAAGATTTTTTATTACCGATAGTAAGTAACTACCAGAAAATACTTTTTACAATTTTTTTTTTTATTTTTATTTTTTTTATTTTTTTTTATTCCACAACTATCACACAACGCCGTCTAGTCCCAAGCTAAGCAGAGCTTGTGTTATGAGTACTAGACAGCTGATAAACATACTTATATATTTCTAAATACATACATATTATAGATAAATTACACCCAGACACAGAACAAATGATCATGCTCATCACATAAACATTTGTCCTGGGTGGGAATCGAACCCACGACCTCCAGCATAGCAGTCAGGGTCACTAACCACTAGACCAACAGGCCAGTCAAATATCGGCTTAATTAAACTTCCTTAATCAAATTTATAATATAATGTTCTCACTGCTAGGACTCAGGCCTCTTATTTGGAAGAGGGACTAGGAGACAAGTTCTTGTTCAGTTCATGTTGAACCATGTGGAATGTGGGCCCAGTGAGGGTTTTTTTTTTATGGTGGGAAAAAATCATCCAATGACATCCCCCGCTCTTGGGCGGAGCGGGAGATAGTGTCAGACTCTTACTGACAAAAAGATCCACCCCGTTCCTTCTAGCCTTCATACCGGGGCTCGAGCTAACCCTGGCCCCAGTAGGCTTTGACCCAGCTGGGTCCCTGCTGTTGCTGACAACTCCTTGAGGCGCGCGGGAACAGTGCGCGCTGTCGACGACTTGAGCGGCCCAGTGAGGGTTGGTAAGTGTCATATGTTTTTAAATTTGTTCTCCAAGACATGCTGGTTTCTTCACGATGTATCCTTTCATCGTACTGAGGGTAGTGGTGATGAAATAAATAACACAAAGTAAAACGCTTGTCTGGGTTTAAATCTACGAAGTTCGTAACACTAGGCCACCATCAGCTCTTGAATCAATCATGTAAATAAACAAGTTTACTGTTTAACTCTTCATAACTTAGTTTTAGATTGCTTTTTGTAGTACTTATACACCAACGTACCTACTTAAATTATAGTTTCCAATTAGGCAACTCCGTCTTATCCACTGATCTTTTCCAACAGCAAACTTCGATCCTTTATACACACATCTTAATTAAATTTCTCCACATCCCACACATCAAAGAGGCAGTTTTTGCCCAATCTCCCCTATAATTAGACCGCGGGCGAACCCCGAAGTTCCTTCATCAAGATACGCCTCGCGTTAGTTTAGTCTTAGTTTAATGTATGCACATTATCTAAGCAAGTTCGGTACGCTTCTATTTCTCCCCATTCTCCCCCCGTTCGTTATGTGTGCTCAATTTAGTTGGTGCCTCACGTAGTGTTGTGTGTGTTATGTACTTAAGGTAACGTATATAGGGAATGGAATTGAACTGCTATTGGTTCATTACAAGTACATGTTTGAGCTTTTATGATGGCTAGTCTCATAAATATAAGGATCCCTTAAAAGAATCGAAGTGTAAATCCATCATCATCATCATCATTTCAGCCTTAAGACGTCCACTGTTGGACATAGGCCTCCCCCAAGTGTCGCCACAATGAGCGATCCTGTGCGTACCGTTGCCAAATTCTATAATGGACGCCAAAATACTGATAAGTCTGATAACTTCACACAAAAATCAGGCAAGTCAGGC
The DNA here is from genome assembly GCA_910589285.2 of Mythimna ferrago. Classification (NCBI taxonomy): domain Eukaryota; kingdom Metazoa; phylum Arthropoda; class Insecta; order Lepidoptera; family Noctuidae; genus Mythimna; species Mythimna ferrago. The sequence continues at coordinate 18,589,627 of OU342685.1, forward strand.
CCAGGATCACTTAAGTTTGTGGTTTTAGTATTATAGTTAATGAAGATTGAGAGAAGTTGATCCATAAAACTGACTTTCTTTCTTTTTGTTTATTTGGTTCTATAATAGGGTAGATATAAGTATTTATTTGCTTTAAATTGCCGTAAAGTAGAGTTTGTTGGAACTCCTTTCACAATGTCTACATTTTATTTGGTACCCACATTCATTGCGAAATAAATGACTTCTGATTTCTGGCCGAGATATCAGAAATCATTTATTTCGCGAAAAATATTTCCATATACGTCAATGGTTCTGGTTCCAAGGGTGCGTTAAGTCTTTCTAATTATCTGCAATCCATGCCTTATTGTAAACATGATAGCATAATGTAACTAATCACTGAAATGAGATTATCTTTTTCTGATGTCTACTTGGAGCTCTACCGATGGCGTAATTCATAATTACACATTTTTTTTGCAAAAACTCACAACGAACCAACCAAAAAACAATACGACGGAATAAAATACTTCAAACTTCCACCAACACTTTCAATACATAATACTCTTTGTCTGTAATCAGTTCATTCGTCATTCACATTCGTAACTCGCATGCTGAAGTTCGGAGAGCAATTGGAATTCACTTTGTGGGCAATAGTTGAGCACTACAAGCGTTATTATTGTAACCGCTCGAGATTTCAACTGTCGCACGCTTTTACGATGTCGAGTGATTACGGAATAGTGGATTCGTTTTTGAGGTGTATTCTATATTTGAAAAATTTTCGCGGGAATAGGCATTTATAATTATAAATTTTGGGGATGCAACTGCATGGTGCAACTCTCTTATGTGATTATGACGTTATTGCTCTACTTTTGGACTTTTTAAATTATGAACTATCAAAGTTCAAGCAAATTAGCAGATTTTCAAAAGTCTTTACTGGATTAGTTTTACACGAATGATTTCAATAGAAGCCTAGACAATATGCACAAGATACTGTGCTTCCAAAATATCAAATGAAAAATGAGCAATAACGTCATAATCACATAAGAGAGTTGCACCATGCAGTTGCATCCCCAAAATTTATAATTATAAATGCCTATTCCCGCGAAAATTTTTCAAATATAGAATACACCTCAAAAACGAATCCACTATTCCGTAATCACTCGACATCGTAAAAGCGTGCGACAGTTGAAATCTCGAGCGGTTACAATAATAACGCTTGTAGTGCTCAACTATTGCCCACAAAGTGAATTCCAATTGCTCTCCGAACTTCAGCATGCGAGTTACGAATGTGAATGACGAATGAACCGATTACAGACAAAGAGTATTATGTATTGAAAGTGTTGGTGGAAGTTTGAAGTATTTTATTCCGTCGTATTGTTTTTTGGTTGGTTCGTTGTGAGTTTTTGCAAAAAAAATGTGTAATTATGAATTACGCCATCGGTAGAGCTCCAAGTAGACATCAGAAAAAGATAATCTCATTTCAGTGATTAGTTACATTATGCTATCATGTTTACAATAAGGCATGGATTGCAGATAATTAGAAAGACTTAACGCACCCTTGGAACCAGAACCATTGACGTATATGGAAATATTTTTCGCGAAATAAATGATTTCTGATATCTCGGCCAGAAATCAGAAGTCATTTATTTCGCAATGAATGTGGGTACCAAATAAAATGTAGACATTGTGAAAGGAGTTCCAACAAACTCTACTTTACGGCAATTTAAAGCAAATAAATACTTATATCTACCCTATTATAGAACCAAATAAACAAAAAGAAAGAAAGTCAGTTTTATGGATCAACTTCTCTCAATCTTCATTAACTATAATACTAAAACCACAAACTTAAGTGATCCTGGGCCTGACTTGCCTGATTTTTGTGTGAAGTTATCAGACTTATCAGTATTTTGGCGTCCATTATAGAATTTGGCAACGGTACGCACAGGATCGCTCATTGTGGCGACACTTGGGGGAGGCCTATGTCCAACAGTGGACGTCTTAAGGCTGAAATGATGATGATGATGATGGATTTACACTTCGATTCTTTTAAGGGATCCTTATATTTATGAGACTAGCCATCATAAAAGCTCAAACATGTACTTGTAATGAACCAATAGCAGTTCAATTCCATTCCCTATATACGTTACCTTAAGTACATAACACACACAACACTACGTGAGGCACCAACTAAATTGAGCACACATAACGAACGGGGGGAGAATGGGGAGAAATAGAAGCGTACCGAACTTGCTTAGATAATGTGCATACATTAAACTAAGACTAAACTAACGCGAGGCGTATCTTGATGAAGGAACTTCGGGGTTCGCCCGCGGTCTAATTATAGGGGAGATTGGGCAAAAACTGCCTCTTTGATGTGTGGGATGTGGAGAAATTTAATTAAGATGTGTGTATAAAGGATCGAAGTTTGCTGTTGGAAAAGATCAGTGGATAAGACGGAGTTGCCTAATTGGAAACTATAATTTAAGTAGGTACGTTGGTGTATAAGTACTACAAAAAGCAATCTAAAACTAAGTTATGAAGAGTTAAACAGTAAACTTGTTTATTTACATGATTGATTCAAGAGCTGATGGTGGCCTAGTGTTACGAACTTCGTAGATTTAAACCCAGACAAGCGTTTTACTTTGTGTTATTTATTTCATCACCACTACCCTCAGTACGATGAAAGGATACATCGTGAAGAAACCAGCATGTCTTGGAGAACAAATTTAAAAACATATGACACTTACCAACCCTCACTGGGCCGCTCAAGTCGTCGACAGCGCGCACTGTTCCCGCGCGCCTCAAGGAGTTGTCAGCAACAGCAGGGACCCAGCTGGGTCAAAGCCTACTGGGGCCAGGGTTAGCTCGAGCCCCGGTATGAAGGCTAGAAGGAACGGGGTGGATCTTTTTGTCAGTAAGAGTCTGACACTATCTCCCGCTCCGCCCAAGAGCGGGGGATGTCATTGGATGATTTTTTCCCACCATAAAAAAAAAACCCTCACTGGGCCCACATTCCACATGGTTCAACATGAACTGAACAAGAACTTGTCTCCTAGTCCCTCTTCCAAATAAGAGGCCTGAGTCCTAGCAGTGAGAACATTATATTATAAATTTGATTAAGGAAGTTTAATTAAGCCGATATTTGACTGGCCTGTTGGTCTAGTGGTTAGTGACCCTGACTGCTATGCTGGAGGTCGTGGGTTCGATTCCCACCCAGGACAAATGTTTATGTGATGAGCATGATCATTTGTTCTGTGTCTGGGTGTAATTTATCTATAATATGTATGTATTTAGAAATATATAAGTATGTTTATCAGCTGTCTAGTACTCATAACACAAGCTCTGCTTAGCTTGGGACTAGACGGCGTTGTGTGATAGTTGTGGAATAAAAAAAAATAAAAAAAATAAAAATAAAAAAAAAAATTGTAAAAAGTATTTTCTGGTAGTTACTTACTATCGGTAATAAAAAATCTTTCGCTAACACAAAGCTACATTATCAATCATTAGCTTCTCTATATTCTAAATGGAATAGAGTGCTCGATTGCTCACGGTCAAGAAATATCGGTTAAATGTGTCAAATTTTCTCAAACAACAGACTGTTTTGAACTTGAATTATTCTAGCTAGCAGTCTGCTATAAAATCTATGCTGAGTTCCAATGATTAATCGGCCCCAGAAAACAGTACAAGAGTCGGCCGACTCGCATTTGGGTACTCATTGCGTAACGCTGCACTTCCATTTCTTTATTACAACTGGGAAATTTTCCAATATTTTCTCTCGCTCTAGAGGTGTCTGAGAGGGCGTGTCACACTTTTACTGACTAAAACTTACCTGTGTCCTTTAGTTGCTCTTTGCATTCCAGAATCACGGTATCTATTTCAAAAATTCTCGTGGTCCTATCAGGCATGGGCCCCACTGGGCTCCTTTTTTTAAGGTGGGAAATCATCCAATGACTTCTCTCGCTCTTGGGAGGATATCAGACTTTTACGGACTAAAACCCACAAATGTCTTGCGTTCCAGGGCCCCATGGCCCCAGTAGGCTTCAATCCTGCTTGGCCTCTATGAACACTGCGCGCCGTTGAAACTTGGGCTCGGTCTGGATGGTTGTAACGACCGGACGGCGCGCGACGTGCTCGCCATCCGCAAGCCTAGGTCTACGATGGCTGGAAATCAAGATCCCGGCAACTGGGGCATGAGGGCCGTTTCTACGCGCACGTAGCCGCCTAGGCCCTTTAGTAGCATTACTGCTTCGCAGAAGGAGGCGACCGCCTGCAATTTCTCTTCGCCCTGGACTAAATATTAGAATCGATTTAGTTACTGATCCTGAATAAACTATATTCAGGTTCCGGATATGCTAAAAATAATGTTCTATAAACCAATATTCATTTATTTTTTCGAATCAAGTTTAAAACTTTGATCAGAAAAACCTTTGTTGACCTACGTCGTCAGGCGACGAATTTATTTATTTTCTAAGTTTTTATCTGAAAGAGATAAAAATATTACAAAGAACGCAGGAATTCAGTTTTATTTGACAGTAAAGCAAGCGTTATTATTGTAACCGCTCGAGATTTCAACTGTCGCACGCTTTTACGATGTCGAGTGATTACGGAATAGTGGATTCGTTTTTGAGGTGTATTCTATATTTGAAAAATTTTCGCGGGAATAGGCATTTATAATTATAAATTTTGGGGATGCAACTGCATGGTGCAACTCTCTTATGTGATTATGACGTTATTGCTCATTTTTCATTTGATATTTTGGAAGCACAGTATCTTGTGCATATTGTCTAGGCTTCTATTGAAATCATTCGTGTAAAACTAATCCAGTAAAGACTTTTGAAAATCTGCTAATTTGCTTGAACTTTGATAGTTCATAATTTAAAAAGTCCAAAAGTATAACAATAGAAGCCTTGCTTTTATCAAGATTTTAAATGAAGACAAAAAAAAAAACACGTCTTTCCTGGAACAAGTTTTGTAAAATATTCGAGTAAATCACGGAATTACCGAATGCTAAAAGAGTTTTCAACCGTCATCTCTCTTTTTTCTCGTTGCCTTTTCGTCAAACATTGCGTTGGCTTGCGATAGATGAAGTAAAAAGCTTTTAACATGTTCGATATTGACGATAGGCGAGTGGAAAAGCAGACTCTTAATTCTTTATTTCAGACGACCCTTTCTGACACATTTATTGTAATTATAAAATATTTTTAAAATGTATTTTTGAGATATACTTATGTATTTTTGAGATTATTCATCACAAACAAAAATATGTTATCAAAAAACACAAATGGTTCCCCTTTATAATATATACTTAGCTTACTTACCAGCGGCTTCGTCCACGTGATAGTAGACAATTATCATTGAAATCATTAAATAAATTCTCCGGCTCTGAACCCCCTCGATGCCCTAGCAGGCATCAGTCCTAACGAGCCTCAGCATTTCTTTCAAGACTTTCAAGATGTTAGTTAAAATGCCTTGCTAATACTTGGCGATTTTTCTTAAACATATATCGTCCATATATTTCGCATACCTTGAACATATTAGATATCAGAAATTGCTCCTAACCTCTGTACTAAACTATTGACGTAGGGTTCTCCTGTAATTTTGACGTTCCTTTGATGTTGGCAAGGGGGACGCTGTTTGTCGCAAATTAATACGCCAATTTTAGTTTCAAAGCGGTGAACAAAGGTTTCGTATGGAACAACATTCTTACGAGCAGATTATGTTATTATGACAAGACTTATCCCGCTCTAGGATGGAGTCAGAAGGCGTGTCAGACTTTAAGTGATTAAAATCGACTCGTGTCCTTCAGTTACAAAGGCAATACAAAATACCGGTAACAACACAAAATAATAATAATACTTTGTGTAATTTATATTATGCTCTTAAAACGGTGAAGGAAAACATCGTGAGAACCTAGTAAATCCAAAAATTCCACCAACTCGCACTGCGCCCGCGTGGTGGAATACGGCCTATTCCTTCTCTTAGAGAGGATGCCTAAGTCCCAGCAGTGGGAACATTAAAAAGGCTTTATTATGCTACAGAAATACGGGACCATGGTATCCCTTTCGAAATTTTCCATTGCCCTAGCGTGTATCGGCTTCACTGGGCCCCTACGGTTTTACTCACATATCTTTACTGCGCTTGGAACGCTACGCGCCGTCGACGCCTCGGGTTCGGTCCTTACAAGACATCCGGACGGCGAGCTACCCATTGCTCGTCGTCCGCAATGCCGTGCCTACGGTGGCTCTGGATCGCCTTGCGGTTTCCGACACACTTCAACCCTGGCAGGAACATAATTGCAGTAGCAATTATGTTCCTGTTATTTGATTGCAATAGCAATCATGTAAGTATACTGTTCTCAACATGCGTAGTAAATGTAAGACAGTATTCCTTACATTGTAGCTATTTTATAGGTATTATTCTGGTACTCAAAGTTTCATGATAACATGAAACATGATTTAGATCTTGTTCGACATATCGAGATGAAAATGAAGAACCAAGCTAGACGTATGTGGAAAAGTTTAGCGCGTATTTGAAGATCAACGTTTGAGGAGACAGAATTCTTTAAAATAGTTATAGTAATAGTTTAGGCTAAGCTTTGACCCTACTATGAGCTCGTAACACGATCCACTTGACGACCTTAAAAGACAACCTTAGGGGTCCAGACGCCTCCTGCCGGAGGCTCTACGCGGGGATCGTTCGGTCCATGGCCCTCTACGAGGCGCCGGTGTGGGCGCCGTCGCTGAAAAAGCGACCGGCGACCATTCTGAACGCCTGCCAGAGGGTCATTGCAATTCGGATGGTGCGGGGATACCGCACGATTTCCCGCGAAGCGGCGAGCCTTCTGGCTGGCCTACCACCGTGGGATCTGGAGGCAACAGTCCTTGCACACATGCACGACATGCGCGTGGAGATGCAACGCCGGGGTGAAAGTCCTCTGCCGCGACAGGTCACGGCATGGCGGACAGAGCTCCGGCGGGATCTCATGGTGGAATGGCGTCAGCGACTATCGCAACCCCGTCATGGGCACGCCACAATTATGGCGATAAGTCCCCTCTTTGAGGCGTGGCTGGAAAGACCTCACGGCGTCCTTACCTTCCGCATGACACAGGTCCTCACCGGAAATGGCAAGTTCGGGAGGTTCCTGTTCCGAATTAAAGCGGAAGTGACGCCCGGGTGTCGCCACTGTACGGAACGCCCGGAGGACACGGTGGAGCATACAATCGCGGTGTGCCCTGCTTGGGCGGAGCATCGCCGTGCCCTCGTGGGGGTGATCGGCGGCGGAGACCTCTCGCGCCGGGCTTTGGTCGAGGCCATGGTCCGGAGCGAGGAGGAGTGGCAGGCGGTCGCCGACTTCTGCGAAGCAGTAATGCTCGCTAAGGAGGAGGCCGACCGCATCAGGCAACGGCGCTCTCGCCGCCGCCGGGATTCCGATCCCGATTTCCGGCCACCGTAGGCGCGGGCTTGCGGACAGTGAGCAATGGGTAGCTCGCTGTCCGGCCGTCCGGTAACCGTCCGGACCAAGCCCAAGTCGTCGACGGCGCGCGCTGTTCCCGCGCGCCTCAAGGAGTTGTCAGCAACAGCAGGGGCCCAGCCGGGTCGAAGCCTACTGGGGCCAGGGTAATCCGAAAGGGCGCTCGAGCCCCGGTATGAAGGCTTGAAGGAACGGGATGGGTTTTTTAGTCAGTAAGAGTCTGACACTATCTCCCGCTCCGCCCAAGAGCGGGAGTTGTCATAAGATGATTTTTCCCATCGAAAAAAAAAAAAAACGACCTTAAAAGAACTGTTGAAATACGTTAAAAATTTATCGATAGGTATTATTAGTATCTAATTAATAATATTATAAAAGAAAAGATTTGTATTTTTTTAATAATAAAAAAATACTTTATCACAGAGTGAAATAAGAATGCGAGCGAAGCTCAGGCAGATGAAGGAAAAAACTAAATAAAAGAATATACGTACATAGGTAACATGTTTTGTAGTGTCATGTATTTATCAATCAATCATTACCTACCTAGAATCACTACAAAAAATGTTTTTAAAAAACTCCCAAAACCAGGTTTTTAAGTAAATTTTAGTGTTGTAATTTTAAAGTAATTTGAACTGATCAAAGAACTTCTGATTAATTAATTATTGCATTTAAAAGTGGTTTTGACATATTATATTTATTTGTGTATGTGTAATTTGTCTCTGTATGTGTTGTTTGTACGTGTATATGCTATTGTATATTTGTGTTGATTGGTTTTATGGAATCAAGTTTGACAATAAATTTACTATTATAATATACCTTACTATTACTCTACTAGGTTACACATTGAATTTAGCACCCTTATGGAGACTCCATTAATTTAACCAAATCAAGCGAAACCTTACGATCAAATATAATTCGAAGCCCATTACTTCGCTCCAAACTAGCTCACTAAGCAACACTGTGTATAATACAACAAAGCAATAAATTATTACATAAGCCGAACCGCGGCGTACATGTAGTATGTACACAGTACATACGTAGCTATATACACAGCTTGCAGACAAGTCCACGACTGAATACATTATGTAAGGGTAACAATGCCTTGTATGTACCTATTGCCCACCAAATTCTAACTCTTAGTGTGGTTTAAGTCACAAGCGTTTGCGGAGATGAAGCTTTATTTACTTAAAATTCATGTACCACAGAGAATGCCTTGTTGCATTACCGTCAATGCACCACTAGTACATAGGCGGACTTAATACAACATGGCATTCTGTACCAGTCAACCTTTGGGGTTAAAAAGACAACACTGTGGTAGGAGTGCACAATAAATAAGTACCTACCTAATAGATATTTCTTAAAGAACAAATAATAATTAAAAATTGAGTTGCTTATAGTAATAAAATATACCAATAAAACTATGATTAATATCAAATCATTATAATTAAGAGAACTTAAAATATAACAATTATGACCAAGACCGAATTAAGATTGAGAGGATTTCAATTTGTAGTTCCGAATTTTACGCTTGAAGGAAAATTTATGTTCAGTTTTTCGTCAAAGGGAAGCACACACACGATTGGCGCAGTGTACCTACGAGTTATTGGCGGCTGCGTTATGTGTCGCAAGTTCGATTCTCGCACAGAACAAATATTTGTGTGGCCTACAGATAGATAAATAGTCAGGGTGTCTTATGTGAGTATACATGATATTTATGAACACACTCACGGTACAAATACCAGCAGGGATCTTGAGCGCTGACTTGAACTTGAAATCGCGCAGACTTGAATGAGAAGTAAAGTATAGGGTCTCTTTAGTGGTATGAAGTGAGACGCGGGAGCTGGGAGTAAGTACATCTTTGTAGTTACAGTGATTAGCTCGACGATGTGTACCATGCGCAAATTGATCCTGACTCTTTCGAAGAGCGCTCAAGATTCGTGCCGGTATTTGTACAGGAGTAATTCCTAGTACGGGACAATGTTTATTTTAGAAAGAAGAAAGTTTAAATAAAGATATTCACTTTAATTATACACAGTCCTATGAGTCACGGGATGAATTATAATATTTCTACAACGGTGCAAAAACGGTGCTTAAACAAATCTACAAATGTACCGTGTGTCATTTCAAGGTAAATTTTGGGTAGAGTTTTTGTGTCCCAGTAACAAGATGATATACAGGGTTACTGGTAACTCGACGTATTCCTTTCAGGACGTCATTGTAGGACTAAAATAATATAATAATGATAATTAATAATTTATTTAATCAACACTTTCAATTTTACATATTTCTCTTATTATAAAGTTGTAAAATGCAACAAATTAAGTTAAGAATTGGGTGGGTCACGTACTCACGTCAGACGCATGTACAATGACTCCTGGGCTCCAGAAGATCCATACAATAGGTTCCAGAAGATAGACCCGAAAAGAGACAGCAGGTTGGCATGAACGTTTGTATTGTGATTATTGCTATAAGAAGATTTTATAAAACAGTCTCTCATCACGTCTGTGAGTATAAACGCGATAAACTAAAAAGTGACTGAATGGATTTTCATGAAATTTTCACCAATAGACAAAGAGATTCCTAAGAAAGATTTAGATGTGTAGTATGTGCATGTACTGAAAAGCAGAGAATTTCAAAGATTCTCCTCCACCACCAGAGATCCTCATCATCATCATATCAGCCGAAAGACGTCCACTGTTGGACATAGGCCTTCCCTAAGCGTCGCCACAACGACCGGTCCTGTGCATCACGTATCCATCGGATTCCCGCGACTCTGACCAGGTCATCGGTCCACCTTGTTGGAGGCCATCCAACGCTGCGTCTTCCGGTACGTGGTCGCCACTCCAGAACCTTTCCTCCCCATCGACCATCTGTTCTGCGTTCAATGTGCCCTGCCCATTGCCACTTAAGTTTGGCGATTCTTCGAGCTACGTCGGTAACCTTGGTTCTCCTGCGGATATCTTTATCCAGAGACCATCAAAGATTGCATCACTGCTTACCATCAAGTGGGATCGCAGTCAAGCACTAGTTTATATCAAATAAAAAAAAATTGTAACACCGACGTGAAATTGGAGTTAGTCGCTACTATGGAGATAAAAATATATCGTTATCTTGCTGAATCCCGCTACCTCTCATCCCCCACACTACTTCCGCCCGGGCGGGTAAGCAACAAAGGCGGAATTTCGCCAGAGCCATCCACCCACAAACAAACAGCCAGCCGTTTCGCATTCCGTCCACTGGCGGCTCGTGTGACGTGCCGAATTCAACCCTGGATGTTGGCTCAGTCGGCACATGTAAATAGGCATGTGTATATCTATAGGTTTAGAGATAGTATGAGCATGTGTAGGTAGGTAGCTGCGGAGGTTTAAGACAGTGTGTGTTATGGATTGGTGCTTGTTATAGAGGCTGTTGGATTAGAATCTTTAAAGATACGGAAAAACGTTTGGTATCATATCTAGCTGTCATGATAGAGAAAGTAACTGATAGCAATGAAGTAAAAAAAAAGAAAAGAGAAATATGAACAAGTTGCTTGGAAACCTTTCAGTTTTTTTTTTGTGTAAGAAATCATTAAATAACTTCTTGGCCTCTGGATGGGGCGAGAAAGTGTCAGACTTTTATTGACTGAATCTCACTCGTGGTCCTTCTTTTATTGAGTGAATCTCACTCGTGGTCCTTCCATAGAACCTTCTATTGAGTGAATCTCTTGAATAATCTTGCAGCCTGAGCTTCATAATCAACTGCTTAAAGAACCATATTATTGAACGGTATATGCAACAACATGGTGGTGGAAAAAACAGTGGCCATAGCATATTGCTTGTACTAACTTTTGTCAGTGGCATCACATGGGTAAAGTTGGATGGTTTTGGATGGGATGAGCGAGAATTGAAAGTGTGTCAATATTTCTATCCACTCGCTGTCCATCTTTGGTGTAAAAAGTTTAGATGCGCGAGGGTGTGCGAGTTGAGGATTCAAATAATATTAGTATTTACAATGTTGAACTATTTCTTTAAAAATAGTGTATTCATTTGCGTCGTAAAACGGATACACAAAACTCGCACCGGCCATTGAGGACCTACACGGTCTCTCTCCGTCAAGCGCTGACTCGCGATGGCTTGCGCTGACTCGCGATGATTTGCGCTGTCTTGCGATCGCTCGCTCTGACCATCGCGAGACATCACTGCACACTATACTCTCCAGCTTCCAGTGCTACTTACATATGTGCAGGATAGCGCGAGCTGGCACGATGTAGCGATGAACAGCGTGAAGTAAATAAATAAATGTATGTAAGCGCTAACAAATGGCCATTGGTTCTGGAATAGCGACCAGGTACTGGAAGACATAGCGTTGACCGGCCAACTACAAAGTGGACTGATGACCTGGTTAGGGTTGCGGGAATCCGATGAATGCGAGACGCATAGAACCGTTCATTGTGGCGACACTTGGGGGAGGCCTATGTCCAACAGTGGATGTCTTTCGGCTGAAATGATGATGATGATGACGAGCGATATTGTTGTGCTGTGAACTGCAAGCTATATGCTATAAGCGTAGTCTGAAATGAGCTTGAAGCGGGGCAGTATGGCGAAGGCCAATTTTCGCTGTGAATGTGGTTTAAAACGGTTAAGCGAGGTGTGGATGGGAAGGGCGAGAATTAAAGTCACACTTACCCTTTTACACCAAAAGATGTCTATCGTTAAACCCTGCCATCGAAAGATATCTACAAGACAGAACTGTCTAAAAAAATCACTAGCAGGCACAAAGAGAGCGGGTACAAAATCGTATGTTGCTCGATATAGCACGAACATATAGATGGTGGAGGGTTATTTACCCAACGTATTTGCCCCGGGCGGAGCGCGGACCGACGGGTTACAAACGTTTGCATTACCAACTGGATATCAGCTAGTGAGGGTGGGGCTATCGATAAAATTCGATTTTTAAATTAAAAAAACAAAGATAAAGACACTTGGTCTTTCCGACAAATAAAATTTTTTTCTTTCTTTCTTTTCTTTCCATAACTAGAAATCCTGACCAAGAAGTTACTATGTTGGTGTAGAATAACGTTTATTCTATTCTGCCCCCCTAGCCAAGTTACAAACGTTTCGCTTGCGCCGAACGCTTCGAGTTGACCTTGCCGCCAATTCTTTTGTTCTGACCACGTGACTGAGCGTTAAGACGACGTCATTCCCGTACATTTGAAGCTTTCTACAAGCGTTAACTATTGCAGATTAGCAACTTGGCTAGGGGTTCTGTTCTACGAACCGGTCTCTGATGTTATTATGAATGGTGGATTACTAAAAAAAATTATAACAAATATAGCTTTTCCTGCAACTTTTCTGTGAGAAAAAAAATATTCGCAACAAAATATAAATACAATAAACTTGCCTGGAAGAGATCGCGGAATGCGATAAGGCCGCCCATTGTACCATGTATGTGTTTTAATTTCCTTTTTTGCATGTGTAATGGTGTACAATGAAGTATATAATAAACAAAATAAATAGATAAATACACTTATGTAAAACTAAGCTAATAAATAGACTTGGTGGAGCTTCATATGAATGCGGTGAAGCAGTCGACCGCCTCTGACTCCACGGCCTAACCTCTAGTAATAGCGCTTACCGGATAGCACGGTACGCCAGCATTAATGACATCACCCCTCGCGCCATGTTATCACCGAGGTGCCACCTGTTTTAGAACCTGATGCTTTGATACGTGACGATAGGTAGAGGTCAGACGAGAGCACCGTAATGCGTCAGAAGTTGGGTTACCTTTGGAAGGTCAAGGCATTCAGACACCAAAGGGTGTGGGATGCAATATATTCACATGCATGTGCTGTAAGCTGTAACATCTTCTTAGCACGGCGGACTGTGCTCAAACGGCGGCGCAAATATAACAACATTATCGGGAGTTATATATTTGAGCCATCGAGTTTCGGGATATCAGCTAACAGCTAATTGATTTTTCACGTGACGTAACCAGAGGACTGCACTTTTCTATAACCTACGTATCAGTTATTGCTCTACGATGTGCCCATGCTGCCAGTGTTCTGGGAAATTTTCGATGTTAATAAATTTTTTGATGCCTAGTGAATTCTCCCTTTTTGTTTTGACCCTTCAGTAGGATAGAAGAAAGGAGATCTTACAGGCTTTGTAAAAAAATGGAAAAAGCTGTAGGAACAATAATGGTTGTTTGAATTGAATTACAAAGATATTTATTAAGTCTTATTCCAGGTGCATGGAGAAAAAACTTTCAGTTTTATGTAAAACACCCAACAAATTTATCGATATTCGACATTCGACCCACCCCTTCTCTACTGTCAACGTAGCCCGTGGTGCTTGCGGGGCGAAACCGAATTTCCGAAACGTCTAATAAGTTGGATGTTAAGCTGACAGCACCATGTACTATGTACATGACAACACCACCGCAGCAAGACCTTTCACCCCCCCTTGGCCCATATATTTCAGCAGGATTTAAGGGGTACGTAGTGGGGAAATGATAGGTCATGTTAGAATGGTCCGTTTCAGCGTGTGAGTCTCATTTGCCAACGCTAGTTACTACGTAGTTGAAGATTCAAAATTAGGAAATGTTTAGCTAGACGTTGCAAAGGGTGAGGTTTATACACATTGCATTTTGGGAAATAAAAGCTGACTCGTATTTAAAGCTGTAATTTAAGACATAAATTCTTACTCGAGAATCTTGAGAAAGTCTCATTACGGAATATTTCGGATGTTTCAGAAGAACGTGTGTCATTTTAGAATGTTGTAAGTATGAGTAGATTCCTAATATGAAAACATGGTTATTAAGAATAACGTTGGCAGTTATGTTTGCCCTTATAGAATTTATTTTGAGAAAATGCTGTAGATAAACGAATAAGAGGTGGTTGTGTAGGTGGGTTTTATTCTGAAGCTCTAGCGATGTTAAGGAACAAAAGATATGAAATAAATTATGTAGGATCATGCTAAGTGCGTGAATAGATAAGTATCCGTGAAAGGTCATCAGTACACGTAGTCTCAAAGCTAGGTAGATACGTACTTACGCCGAAGGTAGCTAGGTACTTGGTGACCCAGCTAAAAGACTCTAAGGTGATTTTTTAAGGTTCCGTATCTCAAAAATCGGAACGCTTATAGGATCACTTTGTTGTCCCTTTATCTTCTAGACCCGGAAATGCGTGGAGGTATCGAGTTGAAATTAAAACCATATGCTCAGGTCTGTAAATTTTTGAAGCTGTAAAAAAATCAAATTTGTAAGTTAACGAGAAAAAAAGATACTTCGGTTATGTGGCAAAAAATATATACATTTTGACACTCTCGAAATAATCAAAATTTATAGGGGGCTTCCCGTTGACCCAGAATCCTGAAATTTGGTATAAAGCAAGGTCTTATAGCATAAATCTGAAAACTGTTTTCGTCACCAGTTCTTTTTTGCAATTCGGAAAAATCTTCCAAGAATTGAATCCGGAATTGAACTATTTACAAAGGTAAGTTTGTACGGAACCCTCAGGGCGCGAATCCGTCTCGCACTTGCCCGGTTTTTATTATTATTGATAGGCTCGCGATTAACCGCTGGCCGTGCCTCGGAAAGCACGTAAAGCTGTAAGTCCCGGCGGTCATTCGTAGATCCTTGACGGTCGTTATACCTATGACGATCTACCTACGACTACCTGGTCAGACGCCAGAAACCATCAGTGCCTATCGTGAATACCTATTGTGTTGCCCAGTAACTGGGTTGTGGAGGTCTGATAGTCAGTCGCTCCATGTAAAACACGGGTATACTGTTGCATTCAGTTAGACTGGCAGCCGACCCCAAAGCTAGGGAGATGAAGATGAGGCTCGCGTTTGACCACGGCAACCGTAGACGCGGGCTTGTGGACGGCGAGCTATGGGTAGCTCGTCGGTAACTGTCCGGACCGAGCCTAAGTCGTCGACGGCGCGCACTGTTCCCGCGCGCCTCAAGGAGTTGTTAGCAACAGCAGGGGCCTAGCTGGGTCGAAGCCTACTGGGGCCAGGGTTAGTTTCGAAAGATAGCTCGAGCCCCGGTGTGAAGGCTTGAAGGAACGGGGTGGGTTTTTAGTCAGTAAGAGTCTGACAATATCTCCCGCTCTGCCCAAGAGCGGGGGTTGTCATTAGATGATTTTCCAACCATAAAAAAAATCTCACCTGACGGTAAGACGAAATGGTCGACGATGAAGCACGCTTGCCTAGAAGTAACTTACCACTCTGGAAACCAGAGGAGAAGATCCTTGATTAATTCAAATCCAGCTTTGTTTACAAATTATTTACTGTGATTTCGTGAAGGAAATTATTATTTAAAATCATTTGTGAAACAGATTGCCAAACGATTATCAAATAATTTGGCAAAGTCCTTTTATATTAATGTCAAAAAGTTTATTGGAAAAATAGACCAATGATAATTTTTTTTCGTGTTGGGAAATCACAAAATAGTAGATAGTTTTTGAGGAGTCGATATCCACATGGGTTGGCATTTAACAATTAATGTATACTCATATAATAATAATTAAACAAGAAGAAGGAAACAGAAAAATAGATACACAGAAAATGCTTATATCCTTCGAAAGGAGATTTGAAAAAAAAAAACTGTTACAGCTTGCTAACTTAACCTAACACGGTGGAAGTTTGTTCCATTTGGGCAGAGCACTGCTGTGTCCTCCTGGATGCGGTCGGTGGTAGGGTTCTGGTGCAGGCCATGGTTTGGAGCGAGAGGGGATGGAAAGCGACCACCACCTTCTGTGAAGCAAAGATGATGGCTGCAGCCGTCACCACATGAGACGCCTTGCATCGAAAGTCACAAAGCGATTCCCGGCTAACATAGGTGCGGGCTTGCGGACGACGAGCAATAAATAGCTTATCGTCCAGCTGTTCGATAAGGACGAGTTAGAGTGATTTCACGATGCATAGTTTTCTGCGCGCGTCTCAAAGAGATGTCAGTAAAATCGAAGGGGTCCAACAGGGCCGACGTTTGCTAGGGCAACGGGAACATTTGAAAGAGTTATTGTGACCCTAAAACGCAAAGGGCCACAGGTAAAAACACTTGATGATTTCCCACCTCAAAAAAGAAAATAGTTTAGTTTATAGTAATGAAAGGGTTTAATTTCCAAGTGTCTGCAAAATATGCTCAGTAACTGCTGTGTAATTGTATCTCTAATAGTAGTCGATTATGATCAATTAGGGTGCAAAAACGATAGAAATGCTGCCATCAATAAATATCCCTATAAAATAATTAATAAACAAACTTCCCTAAACGAAAAATATTCCCAAACGAACTCCATTCAAAGTTACAATTCCTTCGATCGTATTTATCATAAAAAATGGCGTTCAACAAGTGTTGCCAACAAGAATCGAGTGTCGAACGCTAATGAGTGCCCCCTCCTCCACCTCCTCCCCGCGGATTAACGAACTAATTAAGGGAAAAACGGGAGAAAAAGTCGGCCAGTCGCCCAGACGATCTACTTCCATTTGAGGTAGGTCCGGGATGATTTTTATGTCAGTTTTCAAGTCGTCTTTTGAGAATTGTGCGGTTGATGTAGATTGGCCGTTTAGCGACTTTTTGGGGGTGAGACATTTTTGATTCATTTTTGGTTCCTAATGACAATATTAAAACTAAAATTTTATATTGGAAGGGGAATAGATATGTTAAAATATTCACTGGCAGAAGAGCTAGTAATAACTAGCCCTTTCAGAAATGCAACTTTCAGAAATGGTGCAATTTTTGTGGTATTAAATACTAGAAAAAATTGAAAAATGGGCATTTCTGAAAGTTTAAATTTTCTTTGTATTAGAACTTTAATAGGTTTTTTTATTGATATGATACTAGGCTTGAATGCGATCCCACCTGATGGTAAACAATGATGCAATCGTTGATGAGGTTATTTTATAGGTGCTTATTTTAATTTAATTTTAAAAGTCAATTTGTTGCAGTTGTGTTTTTTAATGAATTACAAAGCTGAACTAAGTAGCCTTTCAACCCTTGCAATAGAAAACTTCTTCAGTGGCCAAGCCGCAAGGGCGCGACTACCCGTGCTCTCGCGAACATTGCCGCGTTGAGCAATCATAATGAATATTTTATTTTATCATAGCGCTCCCCGCACCCCGCACCCCGCCCGCGCCGGCGCCCCGCCTCCCAGCCATGAACTTGACACCGAGCGAAAAATTAGTTCACAAGGCGAAAGTGAACTTTGTACAGAGTTTGCACTTTTTGAGCGAACCTAGACTGAGATAAAAGAAGTTCGAGAGTTGCCGAGATTCGGGACGCTTGCACAGTATGCTTAGCCGCTTCATCGCGGCATCACGACACCTGCTCGCCTTAGACAACGACCCAATACCCTTATCAAAGTGATACCTTACAGTTTATAATACACATATAATTTTCTCTCTCGCTAATTAACCTCTCACAGCACAAAGTTATCAAATAAGCCTTATCCGGAACCCCTTTTTTAAACAGTTCAAAAAGCAGCCGAGAGCAGGCTACTTGTGAATTAACATACTTTACTCAAAGCTACCAAACTAACCGCGTATGAGAAAAAAAAAATCTAACGTATTTCACGCATTCACTCAGTGTATGAGGCTAATTAAAAAAGTACAGAGGTTGGTTCCGCGAGTGGTGTAGTTCCGCTACTCTCCGGTAGGTGGAGCTTTTCGCTTTGACGAGTCTTGGGGGCTTTTTGTGGGCTCATGGCATGTTTGTGAGGTTTCATTTTTTAATGAGGTCGTGTATTCGGGACTCGGTGGGGGATTGCGGTTGCCCGGCGCGGTGCTTTGTGAGGCCGATAAGCTGAGAGGAACATGCGCCACGCAAAGGGAGCCCACATGTGTGCGTTCATGAAAGAGTTACATTAATACACGCTGTTCACTTATTCATGGAACGCCGCAGATGGAAAGGTTATTAGGACGGGACGCTTGCGTTGACAGATACTAGATTTCTTTGTGGAACATCGTCTATTACGAAATATGTGGAGAACAGTTGTGAACAGCAAGCTCAACTTCTAGAGTGAGCTTTTGCAATTCTAATAAGAGCAAGTGGGCAAATAGAAAAATTATTAGGTATCTAATAGAAACAGTTGTGTCAAAATCATCATTTCAGCTGTAACAGGTTCACTGCTGTACTTGGGTCTCCCGCAAGCGTCGCCATATCTAACGATCGGTTCAGTATATGACTCGTATCGGACCACCTTGAAAGAGGCCTTCCAACGCGGCATCTTCTGGTATGCGATCGCCACTACAGAATCTTTCGGCCTCATCGGGCATCTGTTCTGCAAGCAATGGGCCCTGCCCACTACCGCTTAAATTTTGCGAGTTATTTTTTTTTTGAGATTGGGTAATCATCTAGGTGGAACGAGAGAGGATATCATACTTTTACTAACACAAACAAACGCGTGTTCCTTCAGTTGCCGCGATAACTGTTTTAGTTATTCAGCAATTTAGTTTACTTAGTTGAGACACAACAAAGTAGCAATTAAGTAACCCTACACATAATAACGATTTAAATAACACTCACACTAACTATTTGTGGCTTCGCCCGTGTGAAAGTAAAAAGTATCCCAAAGGACCAAACTAGATAAAAAGTTACTATGTACCACTTCATGGCATAGTGTATCTAATTTCTTTCAAATCCATTCAGATGTTTGAATAACAAATATTACACATTTCTACGTAAATTCTAACTTTTCTTTCTAATATTACCATGACAGTTAGATCGCAGAACAGATAGAATAGAATACAATAAACTTTCTTGTACACCAAAATAGTAACTATTTCAGTATCATCATAATAATCAGCCTTTTATTAATATTCCCACTGCTGGGACTCAGGCCTCTTCTCTAGGAGAGGGAATGGGCCGTAAACCACCACGCGGGCCCAGTGCGGGTGGGTGAATGTCACATGTTTTCGAATTTTTGGTTCTAGGCCATGCCGGTTTCCTCAAGATGTTTTCCTTCATCGTGAGAACAATGGTGATGAAATAAATTACAAAAAGTAATGCACCTGGTTGGGCGGCTCAACTGTGGTGACATAATCTACATGCTTGTTTTTCATTCTATGACGAAAAATAACCTTTTTTATACGACGGAAACCATCAACTGACTTCTTCCACTCTGGGTCTCTCGAGACGGAGTGACAGACTTTTACTGACTAAAACCTACAGCGTTCTTTCACTTATCCTTTTCATAAGTCGTCGAAGGCGTGCACTGTTCCCGCGCGCCTCAATGAGTTGTCAGCAACGGCATGGGCCAGCTGGGGCGAACCCTATTGGGGCCAGGGTTAGCTCAGAAAGGTAGCTCAGCCCCCGGTACGAAAGGCAACGAAGGAACTGGAGTGGGTTTTAAGTCAGTAAATGTCTGACACTATCTCCCGCTCCGCCCAAGATTTTCCTACCGGAAAAAAGGGTATCCTTTTCAAAGAGGTACAGTAACTCCTTCAAACAATCCGCAGCATGATAAGAAAGATCCTAGAGGTTTTACGGCGTCTTACGCCATAAAACGCAAGACTCATTCAAAGTCCAGTACTACGACCCTCTTAGTTTTCAAACAAAAGATCTGAAATCTACGCTTAGTAACATAAATCTCAAGAGGGTCTAAAACTATTTCGTGCTTGCTGTGCAATCTTTTATAGACTAACCATCATCATTATGATAATACCTTTAAAATATAAGTAGGCTAGTAGACCTATAAGTAATGCTAAACTGAATTTATAAAACATATTTACTTACTTTGTGCTAGATATGGAACACAGAAGCATAATAGCATAATTAGCCTCTTACTCAGGCCTTCTCTGTAAGAGAGGGAATGGGTAGTAATCCAACACGGGCCCAGTGCGGGTCGGTCATGTCTTTGAATTTTTGGTTCTATGACATGCCGGTTTCCTCACGATGTCTTCCTCACGATGAAATAAATTATACAAAGTAATGCGCCTGGATGGTTTTGGACCCGGTATTTTTTAAAAATACAGGGTGAATTTTTCAAATGGGCGTGGTAGACCAAATCGGAAATACCGTTTTCACCTTAAATAACAATGACGACACGCACGACATCAGAGAACTGATAGATTCATAAATTAACGAAAGAGGTATTTTGCTGATGCGACAAGATATACTCGAGACTGGGTCGGTGCCATAACATATACAAGCTGTTGGGTAGTGTCAACTCGAAACAGTCAGATAAATAAAACTTAAAGTCTAATGTGATAAAAGCCTAACTTTGAAAAATAGTGAAAAACACTCAAAGAAGCCTTTTTTGGTGCGAAATCACCAAATGACTCCTTCAGCTCTGGGTGGTGCGAGAAGATGTATAAGACTTTCACTGACTAACGTGTTTCCTGGCCCTATGCGCTCCAAAGCCACGGCAACCCTTTCGAACAATCCCGCAACTTAAAGGAGTCTCCAGCCCGTTGATGATCATCAACAGCGCGTAGTGATCCACGCGCTCCTCAAAGAGACGTCAGCAAACCGTAGGACCACGGGGAATTCCTGAAAAGGAAACCCGTAGTCCTGGAACCCAAAAGGGAACTGAAGGACACAGGTGTGATTTTAATAACTACAAGTCTGACACGCCCTCCCGTTCCACCCAGAGCAAAAGAAGTCATTGGATGATTTCCACCCGTAAAAAAAAAGAATTTCTTTTTTTTTGATAACTAAAATCATCCTACTTAGCTACACTATGGAATGATGTCATAATACAGTGTCATTTCTTCTGAAATCAACAGATTCGTCGGTTTCATATAGGTAGGGTGGTTTCTGGCTATGAATATTGATTATTATTTATAGTTTTGAATTTGACCCACTAAAAGAATCGCCTTGTATAAGAAATGAAAAGTCTTGACTTACCGATACCTAGTGGAAGATACATGAATAAAATAATATGTGATAAAAAATAAATGAATTGGTTGCTTTCGGTATGAATCACAAGCACAGAATTATTATTTACTGTTTAGTTTTACGAACCTTACGCGGACGAAGTCGCGGGCAACAGCTAGGAAGTCCAATAAAATGAAAAAAAAAAAAAATACATGCTGTTAGTAAAATAAAGAAAACGTTACTGTTCTCAGGAATATGTTTACTCGAATTAGAACACTATCAGTACAGAAAAGAAAACAAAAACGACTATGGCTAGTTGCATTTTTACTTATTATCTACACAAATATTACAAAGAGGTAAAGGTTCGTAGACAGTAATATCTAAAACTACTAAATCAATTTTGAAAATTGCTCTTTTTTCAATAAAAAGTTACCCTAGTTGTGACTGAGAGAGTAAAATATTTTAAATTAATTTCCTTCAACGCATGGATATAAATATTACGCGATAGAAGATACGTTACGCGCTAACTTTGGCATCAGAAAACCTGGACTGTGTGTACAACTACATGCACGAGCGAAATGTGATTCCATGTGATTTGTTTTTGTAAAATTTGTACAACGCATAAAAGCAAATGAAGGCATTTTGATAACATTTATCCCAAAAAAAAAAAAACAATTTTGTGTGTTTGAAATTAAGCCACGGAGGCTTGATTTCAGTGGTCAACGTGCTAGATGTGACTCACCTATCTTCTGCTGTTTTAATATAATCTAAGCCTTCAACGTGTTAATGCGACTGCTTTCTATACCAACCTATAAATGAATTGCAATCTGAAAAATTCAAGAAAATTCTATATTTTTTTTCACTATTGCGAAAAAGTCTGAAATGTGTTATCACTGAGTGCAAAAGAAGATGAACTGAATTGCTAGTTAGTGTTATAATTAGGTCAAGGTAGTCATCTAGTTACTTTATTTCTGTTTTAATATTCATAGGTTTGCGCTTGACTACCATCTTATCTGATGGTAAGCGAAGATGGAGCACACTTACCTAGAATCTATTCACTCTTGACTAAAATAACTCTAGGTTGTAGGTATCAGGAAAGACAGACTTTATGCTTTTCGAAGCTAACAACCTTGTGGTACGCGTAGACGTAGTCTTTTAGAACCCACAAATTGCAAATAGAAATGACTATCCAGTGCCAACTTACAAAATTCAGGAATCACGATGTTGGCATTGAGACCATGAAGATGAGAAAATTTGTGGGTCCAAACGATAGAAGACCCTATCTGTTGCAAAGATATTTTATTCATAACATCTTATTGGCATACATGTTTAACAAGATAAAGTTAAAAATATAATACCTACCTATTAAAAATATTCATTAGTCGAAAAAACATAAAAACAAAACCTTGTTAGTAAATTAAATTCTTTACTTACTTTTTAATCAATTTCGACTTTATAACCACCCGCTAGTCGCTAGTCAGTAAACTTGGTTTGTACATTGCTTACCCAGGGTGCACCCTGGGTAAGCTAATGCATTAGCCAAACATAGATAAAAGATGCTTACTATTAAAAAAAAGAAGGCGTAAAAACAACCAATTACACTTTTTCATTCATCTTTTTAATTTTCAAGTCCAATAAGAACCATAATTTGATAACAGCGCCACCTACCGGCAAATAGCTAGTTCCGCCATTCACCACCAGATGTCTTGATTGAACTCGTTTTGTACTCTACTAGGAATCGTAGCTGCTATGGTGGAAAACAAAAAGTTCTGTTTAGAAAAGAAGATTGAGAAACAGGGTAAGGATAAAAAGTAAGCTGTTAAATAAAACATTATTTTAGCATTTGAAGCGCGAC
The DNA here is from genome assembly GCA_910589285.2 of Mythimna ferrago. Classification (NCBI taxonomy): domain Eukaryota; kingdom Metazoa; phylum Arthropoda; class Insecta; order Lepidoptera; family Noctuidae; genus Mythimna; species Mythimna ferrago. The sequence goes on from OU342685.1 coordinate 18,612,723, forward strand.
TGCAATATTTTCAAGTCTATATTATCATCTATATTATCATCTATATTACCAAGTGTTTTTAAATTAATTAAGCTATTAAAATACGACATAAAGACAGAGTAACATGAAAATAGTTTTTTTGTTTTCGACTTTATTACTCTTTAGTATCAATTTCTGTGAGAAATAATCTATGGAACCAAAAAGAGGTTTATATCAAGAAGCTTCAAACAATGCCAGAAAAAACAAAGAAAAAATTCCAAACACGAAAATCTGATGAAGTGAGCTTTCAAATACAAAATTTCTGATAATTTAACACATCTGACATCATAATACATTTTTGGTAATTAAAAAAGGGAAGATGACAAATCCAGTGTGTGGGTGTGCATAATAGATGTAAATATTTGGCCAGGTGGTGATTTGAGTGGGGAAATGATTCGGTGGAGGTGTTGCCTCGTGCTGGCAATGCTGTTCCTTATGCCGGCGAAAACCGGCTCAAAATTAGAGGAAGATGAAGACGACGAGTAAGTGTCAAATTTAAGACTTAAATTTTTTAAAGTTATTTGGCAAGAAAACCCTAAAAACACATAGGTCTATTAGATTTTTCCACTTCTCTGATCATAAGCTTAATTGTCATAATGACATGAACTTGGTGACAGAAACTGGTTTCAAGTCATCAGCAAGAACTGAATATCCCAATGTGTCTCTGATTCATTGTCTAATATTGACTGATATCAGTTTCTATCAACCTTGAAATGCTACCATGGATAGTTTTCTTGTGCTTATGCTGTCATATTTTTTGGATGTACAGGCGATCGCACATTAGTGGTAACAAAACCAATATAACTAGTATTCCACTGAAATCCTGAACTAGGCTAGACCAGTGCAATACCAAGGCCGGTACTACCACTGCCTCAATCGACTGTACAATTTACAATAACTTTCTTCCACGTTGGTAACTTATTACTTTTCTTCTTATTTTAATCTTTCTTCTCTTCCCCATGTCATCGTAAGCCGTGTCACCTATCTATCAAGTAATAGATTCAAATCTCGTCTTTCAAGTAATAGATACAACCTTCAACTTTCAAGTAGAAGGGGAGATGAAAACGAAGAAGACGACGATGATGATGAGGAAGAAGAAGAAGAGGATCCTGCAGCTGCAGCAGGAGATAAAGGGGAGAGAGTAACAGTGGTGCGAAGACAGCCGCCAATCGTGCAGCCGACGCCTAAACCAATGACAGTTACAAGGACGATAAAAAGACGGCCCCTTGAATGCTATGTGTGCGCTTATAAAGCTGAGACGCCGCTAAGAGCGTGCTTGGATCCTACTAAATACAGGTACTGTCTAAAAAAATATTCTTCGAACCAAAAAGTAAGTTTTACTTTACGACTTTTGATTGAAAGCCTGATCACTATCATAGCAGCTCATGTTTTTTTAATTGCTCTGCTTCGCGAACGATTGCTGGTCCACAGAAAATATGGTCGGCCAAAACTTAAAATTTGAAAATCGTGAACTGAATTTTAATATTGATTTGAACTGATTTTGTCTAAGAAAAAAATTGTATTTGATATGACAGTAGGATTGTAACTTTTGAGTCTAACCTTTGCTTAAAATTTTAATTCGCCTAAGTTTAAGATCTTCAAGAATTCAGTGGAAAGAATGTGTCAATATTATTTTTCTGCTGGATCTGAGTGGTTCCTGATAAAAAAAGGTTAGGGACTTTCGATTTGTATACTGTTGAGACATTTTTTGCTTAGATATTCAATTTGTTCTAAAACATCCATTGTATAATAGGCCATCTTCATCAGTTGTGTATGTTTTTGAAATATTCCAACTAAATAAACATTTCTCAGGGCCCCCACCAAGTCACAAGTAACCCATAGACACCCGAGCCATTACGTCACACCGTTAATAAGGTACAGTACCTGGGCGTTAATTTGGCACATCCTCTTTTAGAAAGAGACTGTTTTTCAGATATATTCTGTACTTTTTCATATATATCATTTGTATTTTAATTTTTTATATTTACATTTATGATTGTTGTTAGTGGCTGACCTGTTATATCTTTGTCATCATCATATCGTTCATCACTATGTAAAGCCGAACTTTTTCTAAAACCCGATGTGCCATATTAGCGTCTATGTACTGTATATATTCAGTGGCGGTACCTGCACGCTTAGCCAAGTTGTTATTCTGCAATCGTTAACGCTGTCGAAAAGTGATGAAACGTATTGGAATGACGTCATCTCAACGTAAAGTCGCGTGGTCAGTACAAACGAATAGACCATTCGTAGCCAAGTTCACATAGTTCAAAATCGTTTCTACAATATTCAACGCTACATCCTTTGTTATACAAACGCTACGTTGTAGAACGAGCGGCGGACTCAGGCGCGTCAACATGGCTACCAACTTATCGTTTTCTACAATTTCTGTCACCGAGGCGTTACCGATTAGAGAACGGAATTCGATTGTAACTTGGCTAGGGGGGCTGATATCGTTTTCAATCGATTTATTGTTCTTGTGGTTTCCAGAGTACACACGATCACATGTCACAGTGCTGAAGACAAATGCTTCACGTCAGTGATATCGAAGGGCAGTTCTTACGAAGCAGTGGTGCGAGGCTGCCGTTCTGGTTGCGTTGGGTCACCGGAGACTACGTGTTGCGAGGTTGGAATGTTTTACACGCACAACTCATTTTATACAATCACATTAGGTTAGTTCTAGGAAGGTGTCAATATTCTATGAAACGGTCGGTTTTCTTACAATCGCTGCTTGTTGCTGATTGTTATCGTGGATGAAATGTTATTACTTTATATTCGTCCACTAATAATAAATCAAACTGTATCAATGTGAGAATACTATTCAAGATATAGTACTGTTTCCTAGTTTGGAGGAAAGTGGTCTTATTTATGTGAAATAGTTAACACCGTTTTGGACTATCATCACTGATGTTACTGCGGGCTATTTTTTTGAGCTATAAAAGATTACTTGCGTAGTTCTGTTACAAAAAAGTCTTCGGTTTTCTACATTTCGGCATTCGGCATTTCAAGGAGTGTGCGTCGGAATTGCATAGCCTAATTCCACCAAGCCCGTTCCATCATCTGACCACCAGGTATACGGTGATGCGCCACCGGTACATGGTGGACATCCCACCTATTCGCACAAAACCGTTTTGTAAACACATTAATTGTGCGTACAGCTAAGGAGTGATGACTATAACTTGCACGTACTCCTATCAAGATCGGAGACTACACTCGAAGTTGTGGACGACTACGCTTACCTGGGACAGACGGTCCAGTTGCGTACGTCTAACTTTGAGAAAGAGGTCAATCGTCGAATCCGATTCGGCTGGGCGGCGTTCGGGAAGCTGCGCGGTGTCTTCTCGTCCAATACAGTGTCTCATGATGAAAGACAATGACCAGTGCATGTATCGAGTGGTGAGATATGGCTTCGAAACGTGGTCGCTTACATTGAGCATCATCTGAGGACTTAAACGACACCCAAAGAGCAATTTAAAAGGCTATGCTTATGTGAACACGTCAGCGACATACCACAAAGAATCGCCAAGTGGCTGCGGGTAGGGCTCATTGCTCGCAGAAAGGATGGTCGATGGTGACTGGTGAAAGGTACTGGAGTGGCGACCAAGTACGGGAAGATGCAGCGTTGGAAGGTCTCCCACTAGGTTAACCGAAGACCTGATGAGGGTCGCGGGAATCTGATGGATGCGAGATACACAGGACCAGTCATTATGGCGACACTTGGGGGAGGCCTATCTACAACAACGGACGTCTTTCGGCTGAAGTGATGATGATGATGATTGCCATTTCTATTAGCATAGCGTAATCAATTTTTTACTGTCTCCACTGCTGGGAACCAGGCCCCTTCTCTGGGAGAGGGAATGGGCCGTAATCCATCATGCAGGCCCAGTTCGGGTTGATGAATGTCTTCGAATTTTTGGTTTTAGGACATGCCGGTTTCCTCACGATGTTTTCTTTCACCGTTTTGAGAGCAGTGGTGATGAAATAAATTATATAAAGTAATGCGACTGGCAGGGATAAACTACTTACAACTTGTAAGGCTGCCTGTCAACAGGAGCGGAGCGAGGCTGCGAAGCGAAGAAACGGAGAAATATTAACCAATAAGATTGCACAAAATGACCGCTCCTTTGATTCGTTTCGCTCCTGTGCGGCAGCCTAATGCCTTTATCACACGTGACAATTGACTGTCAGTCTCTGACTGACAAATGACTGTCAAATGTCTCAATTGACTGTCAGTCTGAACTGACTGTGCCAATAACAAAACATGTCTGAACAGCTACTCGCTTTCATCACTAATTCGGCCGAGAACCATTTTACTCTCTCGTCTTTTTACTCAGTACGTGTGATCAAGGCCTCACTGTCAATCAGTAATTTGATTTTCTATTTCCAGTTGAACCGCTGCAACAATCAGGCTTTCGCGATGCCCGTGATACAACCACAGCTGCAGCTAGTTTCCGCACCGCCCGTGAGCTCCATAGCCAAGACAATACGACCCACGATACTTTTCTTCGTCACTGTGCTATTGGTACTTCAGACCGTGGTCAAAGTGGCTTTTGTGTAAACTGGGAACTACCATGAGGTCCTACACTCTTACAATACTGTTCTGATCTCAATAGAATTTTGAAGGACAAATTTTGTTTTGCCTTTTTATCCTGTCTATTTTTTTTTTTATATTGGAAATTGGTTCGATTTTCAAATAACGAAAAACTTTTTTTTTATTTTAATCTAAGAGTATTTGTTTATCCTGGCCATGTTTTTTTTTTTATATTGGAACTTGGTTCGATTTTCAAATACTTTACTAATTTTTTTTTTAATTGTAATCTATTTTTTTATATTTGCTTAGGTTCTAGTTAAGAACTTCCTTTTCTGTTTCTAGAATATCTCATAGTAGGACCCAGTTTATCTTTAGCTTATTGTGATATATTAACTTTCCATCATAAAGTCAGTCAAAAATCATGTAGTCAGAAAATTAACAACGTACGTATGTTGTGTGAGGTGTCGGTGAAAATTTGTGGTGACTTTATTATTATGCTGTTTTGTGAAGTGAAATATATTTTTTGAAATTTTATCGCTCTTCTTTCTTTAATTATGTACCTAGTTTTGTGTTTAAAGAAATTAATTCTCATAAAAGACTAATGACACTTCTATTATGCATTCAATAGTAGTTGGCTGCTAGTGGAGTATGATTAAAATTTTTCGATTACCTCTCGGTACGAGGTGGTTCAAGAAAAGAATACCTGGAAGAAGTGGGGGGAGTTTTTTGCCCAGCAGTGGGACAGTATAGGCTCATAAATAAAAACCTGTTGGGCAAGTTGTACTTTGAATACATTAGGAGCTTACATTTTTAATGGTCGATGGTAGTTTGTTACAAAAATCTGCGCATAGGTAGACATAGTAATATCAACGTTAAATTACGGAATTCTAAAAATAAGGTTGCAATTGCTGAAGTTACAATTAACTTCACTGAAGTATATTAATTAAAATTCAAAGATACACGCCCGCAACCTATACGAGCCAATTCTGAGAACCACATAATTGTACAAAAGTTCTCCAAATTCCTCAAAGGAGGTGCTCAAAAGCCGCCCTTGTGAAAGGCCTTATGATTGAAAGGCGCAAGGGAAGGGTCACTCGACCTCTGCGGTCAAGCCGCCTTTCCGCCCAATTGAGCCGCTTCCGCCCGCCAGGGGGCGCTGATACGAAGGAATGACTTATTGACGGCTATATGTTACGCCAAATATTTTTTATTTGAAGAATAATGTTTGGGTGTTGAATTAGCTGTTTAGTTTTGTGGAACTTCTTGATATATTTGATTAGGCTTGTTAGAAAGAAAGAAAACTATTTTATTTGGCATAAATACGCGTAGATATACACAATGTGGTAACAACATGTAGACACTAATGATTAAAATAAAGAGACAACTAACAATGTGTGTCTCACGGCTGCACCAAATAGGTCCAGTTCAGCAAATATGCCAGACAGTTCTACGTGGTAGTTGCCTGACGCTGGATTCGCTTCTTGTTACACAGAAGTATTTCTTTAGGGAAGACGAAGTAAATTATTTAGTCAAATATGTACTTTTTTATACTTTAGTTTTAACCAACAGTTGTGTTTGTGTGTAGTGTTATGTTGTGTGCGTATTCTACCGGAATTAAGCATTTTTGATTCTATTAATTAGGACATAATCAGACTTCTAATGTTACCACTGCTGGGACTCAGGCCTCTGAGAATGGGCCGTAATCTGCGCGGACCTAATACGGGTTGGTGAATGTCACGCGTCTTCGAATATTTTTTTCTTGGACATGTCGGTTCCCTTACGATGGCTTCTTTCACTGTTTTAAGAGCAGTGGTGATGAAATAAATTACATTAAGTAATGCGGCTGGGTTTGCAACCATGACCCAATAAGTCAGGGTAGGTAGTTGTCACTGAGCCAACACTAGTCATTTTAGATTTGTCTTTAGATTGTGTGAGAGCTCTACTAGTGTACTTTCTACTTGAGCTATTAAAATTGTCGTATTAATCACATAAGCTACCCTATGTGATGTGTGTGTGTGTGTATGTGGTGTGATGATGTGCTGGCTGGCTAGTATTTTACAGGATACATTTTGGTGAGTGTGCGTCGAAATGATATGACCTGGTTCCGCTGCCACCTATCTAACGTTGGACAACCCGACATACGGCGAGTGACCACCCTTACGTTGTTGACACATCTAGGGTATGGACTAAGTGTCTCTCCTCGTCGTTTATACCGCGTACATCGAAGGACTGAAACAATTTGCCTGCTGCGGTCTTCCCTTCCGATTATAATTTAGGAGTCTTCATGGCTAGAGTATTCACTAACACACTACACTACTAGAATATAGTGTGCTCTAGAGTATTCACTAGTATATTGGGAACCTGTTCAGGTTCCCAAAATACTAGTGCGATTCACCATCACCGATTGCACCACTGCTTACCTTCAGGTGGTATCGCAATCAAGCACTAGTTTATATCATTAAAAAAAAGTTGATTGAAGGAAGCATTTATTCAAAAACAATATTTAACATTTGACTCATTATAAAAAGACTAAATTAACAGTAAGTCGACTTCCACCTGGTCTTACAAAGCATTTTATTGCCAGTCCATTCCCATCAATTCAATTTCTTTTATATTTCCGCATCACTTACCGAGGTGTCGGACCCAAACATATTTTGACTATCATAATCTCAACCCCTAAACCACTCACCACGTGTGAAAACCCATAGGAAATTCCAATAAACCCGACGATTTCCCCTCGAAATACCCTCAATTTGGGGTGTCCAGCGAGTTAAGAAGCCAGCTCACTTGTTCTCAACATATGGAGCAAATCACTTGAAATCGAGATGAATAAAACCAATACAATGCAGTTGTTGAGGACTTTATCAACTAGAAAATAGGTGTTGTTTTTGCGTGGTTTGGGGTTCAAAGAAAAGTTGGTGCGTGTTAAATTTTTAGGGTGAGAAAACTCGATATCCGGCCGGACTTGTGGGTGATTTTTATTGGTTATAAACAGGGGAACGCGTGTTAGCCGTGATTTGGGTCGGCCGAAGTTCGGTCAAACAATGCGGGGAGAACGTGTTTGATTTGTAAGTTAAGAAGCTTGTTTCTTTTAGTTTTTGGACATTGTAACTTTTGTCTTGGGGTTGTTTTACTTTTAGTTGTATGGGGTGGGAAGTTGTTTAAATTCGAAGTGGGTTCAATATATTTTTATCTTTTGCTCACGACTTTGTTCGCATGTATGATTATAGCGAACTCGAAGTCGAAGCAAGATAAAAAATAAGCCTATGTCCTTTCTTGGGGTTTAAGCTCAGTCTAGTTCATCAAGGTTCAGTAGTAGTTTAAAAGAAAGCGTAATATTTAGAAAAAGTTATTCTCACGTGTCGTGTTGTACGTAGTGCTTATTTAAAGATATTAGTAAGCTTAATGTCCGATGAAGTTATCGTTGACCATGGAATGCAAAAGGCAAATTAAGGAATACGCGGGAATTTTACTACGTAAATGACCGGCCGTCCAGTAAGAGCCAAACCCCAGTCGTCGACGGTGCGTAGTCTTCCACGCGCGCCTCTACTTGCCTCGTAGAGATATCAGCAAATCCGTAGGGATCTATCAGGACCGATGCTCGCAAGGGCGAATTTCTGAAAAGGAAACCCATGGTCTTAGAACGCTAAGGGCAACTGGAGGACATAGGTGGCCTTTAGTCAGCGGGAGAAGCCATTAGAGGCCATTAGATTTCACACCTCTAAAAAAAAAGAAGTCTGTCACTTCCTCCCGCACTGCCGCGGCCGGGAGGAGTTAGATTTCCCATCTAAAAAAGCATACGTAAGTAATTTCATAGTTTATCTAAGGTACCTACGCAACCATACACAATTAATTTTGAAATTTTTAAAGATATACTCATTTCTATTCAGTCTATCATGGCTCTTTTTAAAAGTCCTTAGTCGATTCTTATTTATTTATTTATACTTTATGCACACAAGAGTACAGAGGCGGACTTAATGCCTCAAGGCATTTTCTACCAGTCAAACTTAGGTTGCCTTGCTGTTTGTTGTTCATTCTTTTGAATGAACATTCTGATGCTCAGAATGTTCTCAATTTTTAACCAGTATTTTTTATCTGTTTTCTTTCAAGATCACGTGCCTTCATAAAAATAATTTTAATAACCATATCAGTACACTACAAGGTTTCGCACCTGGTAGCACATCACAATGGGTCGGAGGCAATGATCGATCGAGATATTTGGCACGCACCATCGGTCAACACTGAGATTTGCACAACACTATACTAGTGAGGTCCGTGGGCGGTTTTGTCGATACTTAGGCACGATGTAGATTTTATGGTACCTAGTTATTTTAACAGAAGCCTGATGTAAGCGATAGTTGGTTCGTATCTATCGTCGATTTTATAATTTGGTCTAGTGTGTTTAAGTAATGCAATATGGAATTCTAGTGTGAGTTTTATTTACTACTACTTACTAATAGGTAGATAGTACACACTCTATCTTCAGCACGAAATATGTTAATAAATTATTATTTTTTCTTATTCTTTTCCTTATCGGTGGAAAATCATCAAATAACTCTTTCTACTCTGGATGTAGCGAGAGGAAGTGTCAGATTTTTACTGACTTAAACACACACACGTTCTTTCAGTTGTCCTATGCATTTCATGCGGTAAGTCTTTCAAAAAAGACTTAACATGCTGATTAAATCGTTATTTATAAAGTTAGCCAGGCCAAGGCTTGTAAAGCGTAACTTCACTCTATGTTCAGCAGAAGAAAATTATTAGCTTAGACTGCTAAAATAACCTATTGATTAATTTACCGTACATATGCAGGTTCTAATACAATAAGTCAAATTAATATCGATATCGATAATTAGCCAACCAGAACCGCTCACACATCACTACCAAACAGTGACAACCTTTAATACGCATTATTGACCGAATGATCAATGATCCACGCTGATTTGGATCAATAAAATTATGCAAGATCATCGCGTCATTGATTCCTGTATTGACCGTTTTACTTTGTTGTAGAAAATATTGCGTATTATGGACGTGATATGTAATCTTTGCGGCCATGACATTTGCGGCTTTGTTACTGGGTTACGCTTAGTCATTGTTGTAACGGTTTTTGTGTTAATATCGACAGGCGTTAGTTTGGTGTTATATGTTAGACTAGCTGTGCCCACGACTTCGTCCGCGTGCACTAAAGGGTTTTGGTTTTTTTTTTTTCTAAAATAAAAGTAGCCTAAGTTAGTCCTTATTACATCAGCTACATGCCAAATCGGTCCAGCCATTTCAGAGATTAGCCGGAACAAACAGACAGACAAAAATTGTAAAAAATGTTATTTTGGTGTATGTACCGTATATATTCATATGCATGTAGTAAAAAGCGGTTATTTCAATATTACAAACAGACACTCCAATTTTATTTATATGTATAGATGTATAGACTAGTTTCTACCAGCGGTTTCATAAACAAACTAGAGGTCAAGGTTCAATAATTAAAATAATAAAGTTTATTTTCACAAAGAAACATACATACATTAGTATACACTGGTTAAAAAAATGCTAACTACGCTGCTAGCTACTTTTAGTGGTTTAAAAAACCCGTATTTCCTGGAAAAAGTTTTGTAAAATATTCTAGTAAATCACGGAATTACTGAATGTTAACAGAGTTTTCAGGCGTTATCTCACTTTTTTCAGTTGCCTGTTCGTCAAACATCACGTTGGATTGCGTTAGATGAAGTAACAAGCTTTAAAACCATGCTCGATTTTGACGATAGGCGAGTGGAAAAAGCAGTCATTATTTTGACATAAGATCATTATTCTGACACAACAATTTTTTTGACACAACAATTTTTTTTAGTTTTTTTTTGTTAATGGTTTGTTCAAAGAAATGTACTTAAATAGTTTTACAAAAATCTCAAGAGCTGTCAGCAACAGCAGGGTCGAAGCCTACTGGGGCCAGGGTTAATTCGAAGGATAGCTCAAGACCCGGTACGAAAGGCAACGAAGGAACAGCAGGAGTGGGTTTTTAGTCAGTCAGCCTGACACTATCTCTCGCTCCGCCAAAGAGCGGAGAATGCCATCAGATGATTTACCCACCGCTAAAAAAAAAGCACACTTTATCGGCAGCGTTCTCGCGGGTAGTTTTCTTGAGTAACTTAACTAACACACCTTCGCAGGGACAACAAGGTACATACTTACATTATAACCAACATAGATGTGTAGTGAGGAGTAAATAAAATTAAGCACCAAAAAAAAATCCACCATTAAGCATTAAGTCCGCCTATATACTTTTATGTTGCATGAAGTCTTAATAAATAAATAAAATTAGTTACGTGCATTTGTTTTCCAGAAAAATCAACGAATACAAAATCCTTAAATTAGAAGTTTCAGACAGAACAAGAAGTAATGAAGCTCGATAAAAGGCCGGAGCCATAGCAAGGCGTTTCACAGACGCGAGAGGAACACAAAGAGTGCAATCCGATCGGACACAAGTGTTCAAAACACGGTAAATGCACTTTATAGTCTTGTTATGGGATTTAATTTACTTTGTACGTACTTACTAATATGATCTCCTTAAGAGCATCCAATCCGAGATACTTTATTATACAACCGCTTTTACGTGATTTATGACGTTTTTGCACATCTTTCTCTAGACATTTTAGAAAAGATATTTTGTCTATTATAAAGGTTTATATTGAAATCAAATAACACATTTATTTGAAACTAATTGACTAAAGACTTCTAACAATCCCCTATTTTGTGTGAAATTATAATGAACTCAATGATAAATAAAAAAAAAAACCTTTTGTAATGATTCAATTTTTTTTCAAAAAAGAAAAAAGGACGTATTTAGTGGAACAAGTCATGTGAAATGTTCGAGTGAATATTTTTCAAGTTTATCTTCTACATTACTGATACCGTGTGCTACAGAAAGTACCATTAAAAACACTTCTGCCTGACCACCGCTAAGTTCATTTTTGCTTGCACTCGAAAAGAAAACTTGAAAGGATCTGGCTTGGCGCTGCGCCGCAGGATCTAAGCGATTTTTTTTTAAATGATCAGGCAGAAATGACCGCGATGGTACGTAAAGCCGTTAAAGCGGTTGTTATTCGTAAATCTTTGATAGTCGTTACAAGAAGTCAGACGCCAGGAATTCTGACCATCACTCTATCCAAAGCGTTACCCAGTAAAGGGGTTGTAGGGGTCTGATAGGCAGTCGCTCCATGGAAAACACGGGTATTCAGCCGAATCCGGTTAGACTGGAAGCCGACTCCAAGCTAGTTGGGAGAAATCCTTATACATCGAGCTGTCAGAGAGCCTTTCGACTGGACACAAGTGTGCTTGACTAAACTGGAGAACTTTAGGACTTAGACTACGTCAGGTGCAGAAAATACAATCTATCATGGTTAGATAGACGGCGATCAATGGATAGTGCATAGTCTACATTACTCAAGGAGCTGTTAGTAACATGACCAGTAAAAGTCTGACACTTAATCTCTTTCCACCTGGAGGATCCTATTATTACCTTATGATTTTCCATTAAAAAATGGTCAGGTACTTTCAGCCAGAAATACATCACAAATCTAGGTACAAAATCTCTGTTTGTTACCCAATGCTGAAACAGTACAGTAGCAATGAGTAATCTTCGCACTGTCGGGTTTGTTGTCCGCAGTGACCGGCGGCCGGTTGGCGGACAGACGGACAAACAGTAGATATTTGCGTACGCGCCGTTTTTTGTTGGCGCCCGGCCAGGTGACCGCGACTGCACTGCTACTGTATACAGGATGGAGGTAAAAGGGAATTAATTGGTTTAAAAAATCAATTGATTATAATAATTCTAATTAATTGATTGATTGTTTTTTTTTTAAATACAAATACCAAAATTATTCATTTTTCATCTATGACATTGTAGGCATAAATAAATTGAGGCAGCCCCAGTAAGTTACAGCAGTACATGTGTTAGGGCTGTCATGCACTTCCCTTATCAGCTAGCTGAACAATGTTCATGTTACCAATTTTTTTAAATGATTGATTGATTTTTTGATTAATTTATTGATTGATTTAGATAAATCCTATCCTATTGTAGATAATTACGAGTATTTACAGTTACTGAAATAAAGTTCGTTGGGAGAGTGCTCAACCGAATTCTGCAGTGGCCATTTTTGTAGGTGCGGGCTTGAGGAGGACAAGCAATGGCGCCTCAAAAAGATGTCAACAAACCTTACGAGCCCATTAAGGCCGATACCTGCTAGGGCCTTGGGGAAAAGTATGTAAATGATACCCGTGGTCCTACAACGCATAAGGCAACAGAAGGAACATAGGTGTGGTTTTAGTCAGTCAGTCTGACACGCTCTCCTGCTTCTCCCTTGAGCGGGAGAAGTCATTAGATTTCCCACCTTAAAAAAAGAGGACATTTTCTGCTTTCGTGACAGTATAAGCTTTGAAAATGTTGATGCGTCCCCGATACATGATGGACATCCTATCCATAGGTTTTGGGAAGACATACGTTGTGCGTACAGCTAAGGAGTGGAAATCCCTCTCGGAGTCTGTGTATCCTGATAGCTGCAACATAAGTGTCTGGAAGTCATGAGTGAATAGGTTACTTCTAGGTAAGAGTGCTCCATCGTCGAGCACATCAACACTTACCATCAGATGTAGAGAGATACCTGCCCAGTGCTCGGGCTAGTAAGGAGCTAATCCGGTCCGAAAGGGAGGCTATGGTAGAGCGAACGAATATTCAGGCAGTCTCCAAGTGGAGTGAAGCCAATCTGGTGGGATTCAACGCCGCCAAAACACAAGCGTGTCTGTTCACTGCCAAAAGGAGCCCGTGCACCTTGGCTCCTACTTTTCAGAATTTATCCCTGGAGTACACCGACCGCCTTCAGTTCTTGGGGGTTGAAATTCCCTCAGACCTTAACTTTGGGTGGTTCATTGAGTCCAAAGCCAAGGTAGCTGCTAGGAAACTAGGCGTTCTTGCAAAGGTCCGGCGGTACTTTACATCGGGACAGCTTTTAATGTTATACAAAGCACAGGTCCGTTCGTGTGTGGAGTACTGCAGTCACATATGGGCTGGTGCTGCAAAATGCCACCTGGCAGCTTTAGACTCGGTGGAAAGGCGTGAAAAGAGGCTAATTAGTGATCCAGATTTGGTTAAGTCCAACCTTCAAAGCCTTGAGCACAGGCGTAGGGTAGCTAGCCTTTCGGTGTTTTACAGAATGCATTTTGGAGAGTGTGCGCAGGAATTGCATGGTTTGATTCCGCCATTGCAATTCTACCATCGGACAACCCGACGTACGGCGAATATTCACCCTTACGTTGTTGAAACTTCTACGGTTCGGACTATGCGTTTCGCCTCGTCGTTTATACCGCGTACGTCGAAGGGCTGGAACAGTTTGCCTGCTGCGGTCTTCCCGTCCGATTATAATTTGGGTGTCTTCAAGGCTACAGTGAATAGGCTCTTAATAAACTAGTGCGCCTCACCATAAAAGATTGCATCGCTACTTACCATCAGGTGGGATCGCAGTCAAGCACTAGTTTACTTATATAAATGAAAAAAAAAGGTGAGATAGTGGTCACGCGCGAGCCTATCAATAAAATAATTTAAAAAAATGTTACATGAATTCTACAAAATTACTCAAAATTATTTGCATAATTGAATCACATTCATAAAAATTGCTACTAGAAAATACTACACGCACTGTTTTTTCCATTTTTATCTCCATTCATTCATTCATAATCAATAGCCAGCAAAATATGTCCATAAGTTGAGTGACATCTTGGTATATAAACAAACGCTCATAACTTTGCTGTTTGTGAATATTATTTATTGAGAATTTACTTAAATAATAACTAGACCTTTTCTAATAAGCCCTTTAAGTATTTGTACTAATTAAAAATTTTTGGTGTATATGTTAACTTCCTTGAAAATAATTTCGCAATAAAGTCCACCCACTGTTTGCTGCACAAAGTGCATTAACATCGTCCGAAATATGTATGTATTTTTGTTCATACGATAAATAGCCGGAATTCGGTGCGCGCCGATGCTAAATATTTGCTGATAACTCCTCCGTTGATGCATTTATGATCAACAGTTATTTCTGTGAACGCAGAAACAGGATTTTGGCGTTTTATATTTTTAGAGATTGTTTTTTTGCTTATTTGTTTAAAATAAATCGATACTTGTAGCTTTAAATCCCCAAAGCCAATGTAGATGGGAAACTTATTGATAAAAAAAAACTACACTCAACCCTTGCCCGCTAGTTTCTGGTCTGGAAGTCGAACCCATCTTGATGACGAGGTCGGCTCACAGTCAACTCAGATGCATCTATATTTTACATGAAACGACTGGGAAACAGTATCCTGTATTGACTGTCAAAATGACATGTCTATGCAGCTGTACCTACAACTTAGCCGCGAGGCTCTCTTTATGTAGATAAAGAGAGCCTCGTGTGTAAGAGAGATTAGTGTACACTAATCTCTGCTCTCAGTGGTAACGGCCCCGAGTTCCGAGTTGTAGGTCGCGGATTCAAACCCAGCCAGGCGCATTACTTTGTGTAATTTATTTCGTCACCACTGCTCTCAAAATTGTGAAGGGAAACATCGTGAGGAAACCGAAATGTCCTAGAACCAAAAACTCGAAGATATGTGTCACCCACCAACCGGCACTGGGCCCGCGTGGTGGATTACGGTCCATTGCCTCTTCTAGAGAGGAGGCCTGAGTCCCAGCAGTGGGAACATTATAAGGCCGACTATGCTATGATTATGCTAATCTCTACTATAAAAACAAATCCCACTAAAAGGTCCTACTCGAATACACAATCTACGACATACGGGCAGTGTCCAACTACTGTACTTACTAACAAAGCGTGACCCGGTAGTACTGTGGGTAGTGGTAGATAATAAATTCACTTATCTCGTACTTCGCTCGCTCACACGACCAAGTTTTTCGACTTAAGATCTTAGTTACCGCTAGTTTGAACAGGGGTAAGTTAGTATGGAGTCTGCTGCAGGTTTAAGTATTAATTTCTTATAGTATTACAATTAAAAGAAAAACATGGTGCGAGGTGTGGGTGACTATACACTACTAATTTTTAATTAGAATAAATATTTAAAGGGCTTACTAGAGAAGATCTCGTTATTATTTAAGTAAAGTTTCAATAAATAACATTCTTATACATCAAAGTAGTATTTGTTTAAATCTCACTCGTTCGGATCGGAAAGACCTACACTGCGCGTAGTTTTTTCTAGTAGCAATTGTTATGAATGATTGATTTCACCAATTTTGACTTTTTGTGGACAATTTTGGGGTTTCGTAGTTTTTAGTGTTCAAAAATATAATCAGTAAGGGGTACGGATAGAGCTCCATTTTTTGTACCAATTAATAATAGAGGTGTATAGAAGTTTTTGACAAGTTCCGAATATGAAATAATAAGTTCTAACAGTTTAATTGTCAAGTGGCGTATGTTTTCAGGACAAATAATTAGTGACCTAAGTGCAAGCGCCATTATTTAAAAATGACTGATAAAATCAATTTAGCAATTAAGCTATGTACCTAAATGCTGTCGTGTGTTTTACAAAGTATTTATTTTTAGCCATCTAGCTGATAAGTTTCAGAAGTATTGACCATCCATTTTTGTTTAGGTAGGGTTTTTAAGTTAAAACTCTACTTTAGGAATATAATATGAAATACGAGACAAAAACATATTTTCAGTTACACGTATGCAAAATCCATTACTGTATAGCAATGTATTTCACTTCAAATTGTTAACAGCTCTCAGACAAAGTCCCTTTCCGTACAATGCTACTGAAGCGGGCAGTCGCTAGGCCGCGAACGTCCCCGGATCCCGTATAGGGGTCTGATTGAAAAGTTCTTTAAACCACAAACTTCACAACTACTCTGGAAACGGTGACTTCACAAGTCCACGTACTGCTTCCAAGCTTTGTTTGAAATTCATGCCATGTGAGGAGTTCGTCCCTACTTAGAGTGGAAAGATTTCACAGATTTGGATAGATAGAGGTAAAATGTTAATCGAATTCTAAGTTGCTTTTTGTGTAGGAGGACAGAATGTTTCGCTAGAATAAAGATAAAACGCAAAAATTGAGATTGATGACACAAATATTACTGTACTGAATTGTATAAATTAATGTATTTTGTTATAAAATGCACCATATAAAAAAAATTATGCGCTCCTTTTAAATCTTGCATTCTTTTCGCAAATGAGTGGTTAATTAGTTATTTATAATTTTGTTTTATCTTTTACTGACTAATATCGACCCGTATTCCTTCACTTGCTCTTTGCGTTTCAGGGCCACGTATCTCTTTTGATCGATTTTGCAGCCTTATAGTGATTTTCCTACATCTTCATCCCAATCTTCACTTCAGATTTGCTCACGCAAGGAAACTCTGACCATAGCTCTCTTCATTGCCTTTTGAATGACTGTAAGCTTTCTGATGAGGCTCATATGCCATCTCTGGCAACGCTTACTAGTCATAGACTTTCGTCTTGTGACTCTTGGTATTTTGAACGAAAAAACAAGCATCGTCGCAAGTCGTATGCAAACAAACCGAAACCCATCATAAAGAATTGAGTAAATCAAAAACCGATAACGTCCAAACCATCCGTTAATTCGTCTCCATTCGCCAAGGAATTTTAAATACCAACGCTATAGTATATGTATTAACTTAATAAATATCAGTGGACAGTGGGTAGACAAGTAAACAATACAATATTATGAATGATACTCTGCGGCCAATATATTAAACAGTGTAACACTAAACGTGAAGCCGGGACAAAACTATATACTAATTGTTGGTTGTGCAACCCAACACAATGTTGCATGAATAAATTATCATTCAGAATTAAGAGGATTGTCGACTTTAGAATATGTTAGAGATGTATTGTTGTTGTTGTTTTATGCAGATTTTAACGAGGAGTCAGGGTTATGTCATCACTTTTTCTTTAAGTAGTCTAAACTGTGACTTTCAGAAATCCAAACCCTCCAGAAGATGAATCTTTATAACCTATGTATCTATGTTCGTTTTATCAGATCTTTGCCTTTTCTTCTCTCCTCAAACAAGCTTTGGAAGTCATAGGGTGATTCCCGAACATCGTAGACGCGGGTTTGACGGCGAGCAATGGACAGCTCGTTGTACGGCAGGGACTAAGCCCGGGTCAAAAGCGCGTAGTGTTCCATGTCCACCTCAAAAAGATGTCAGTAAGATTGACATGGAGCTCGTTAGGGATGATGCCTACCATGGCTGCGAGTTTATTGGAAAGAGTTCAAAAACATTAGTGGGTTTTAGTCAGTAAAATCTGATTCTCGCTCTCACTCCAAACAGAGCGAGAGAAGTCATTCTCTGATTCCCCGCGTAAAAAAAAAGACAAGCCATCGTACATCTCATTTGATCGTTTTAGTCGTCTAATTTGGTTGTGCTATGACGAGATGGGCAGATGAAATTATTACTATTGTGGGTAGTACTTGAATCAGTTGACACATAATAGTGGGGATTGGCACAAAAAAAGAAAGGCCTATGCTACACAGTGGGTGAAGTCGCACTGTGGCTGATTATAATGATGTGACTGTACTATCATAAAGTAATGTGATGAGTGTGTGTACCAACTCTTTATCAACCATCATAAAGAATTGGCGTTGAACCATTATATTTAGGTAGTTTTTTCAATAAGACAATCTTTGGACAGTAAAGTTATTTTTAGGCTGAAAAGTTGTCATTCCAATAATAAATTCTTCTTTATGAGTCACTTGCATAAGATTCAAGTAATATTGGCGAGAATGTCATTCTTGTTCTTTAACTTACCATTCGTTTGAAGCATCATCATTAAAATTTTGTATCAGCATCGTTTCACTGCTCATAATTTTAACGTTGCTCAAAATTATCGATTGTAATTTCGAAGCATCCATCGATATCGTTTCTAGCACAATCTGCCACATTACTAAGTTATTCTGTCGACACTGTAATCATCATTCGTAATGTATTTAATGCTGGAATTCAGACAATGCCAAGACCCGAGGCCAGCTCTGTTATAAATTCGTGTGATCAATGTTTATTGTCACTATTCAGTATTTCCCTTTGAGAATTACAAGGTGGTCAGTGTACGTTTGTATGCAATTTTGGAATAATTTGACCACCTGGAAATGTATGTCAACGACTAGTCAGTGGTAATTGATGTGGGGTTTAGACAACTGAGTGTTAAGTTGACTGGTTTAGTGGGCTATGTGTATGTTAAATAATTTTATGTTACTTTGCTAGCGCAAGGTGGTGATACTGAAAGTTTCAAGTTTACGAGTAAGTTACAAGTGGTAAAATTAAAAAAAAAAATTACCAAAAGTAATCTGTATACACTCTCGTGTGAAAGTGAAGCATGTTGCCAAAACCCTAAAAACCAAGTCCAGAAGTTGATTCAAATAAATTTACATGTTAATTAGTTGCATTATTTGTTTAAGAGATATATTCTTAGTCTTTATATTATAACACAACAAATTTAGATATAGATAGACATCTTTTTTACAAATTATCAATAGTCTCTTCAGGGTTTTCTTTCGGTGTCATTATTACTTTGCTTATTAGCAGATAAAGTTCAGTAATTGCCCCAGACAATCCAGCTTATTACCGCCCAAACACAACTACGAGTAACTAAAGTACTAAGAGCACATAACCTCTCAGCAAGCCAGGTCATCCGGCCAGCACCCCACGCGGCCAGGCCTCAGTCAGTTCAAGCGCGCATATTAAAACATTATTCAAGCAATCATTACCATAATAAATGTTAATAAAGTCGGTGTACATGCACATTAGTCGACAGTAAATCATTTGTGGGCTTTGCTATTGGTTTTTAGCGGCCTGTATCAATTATGGTGCGGACTGTGGCGAGTGTTCCTGGGGTGGTATGGTGCTCTACTTGGCCGTTACTTAATGGATTATTTTAATTTAATTATTTTTAATTGTTTTATTTGTTTTGTTGTTTTGTTTTGTGTTGTTTTGTTTACTTTGTTTTCAAATAATAAAAGCGACAAGAAGTACGTAACCAGGATTTTTGCGATACATACCATGATTTAAAAGAGTGTCCATGGTGTTTCTTTCATATTCTTCCCTTAGAGGTCTACGCTTTGATATGTGCAATTAGCTTCATTTTTCTGTCTGAACGATGTCTGGACAATTTAAAATTACCGGTAAATAGTTTATTTTAAAGTATACTTTCAGTTAGAGTAGTAGGTGTGAAGAATCTCCTGGTCTTGGCCCCGTACCATGACCTAAAGTCATGGTACGGGGCGAGTGGGAATGGTAGCCACCTCTTTCGACTTTTCTTTTCGTGAGGAAGAGAACATCTTCACGCTCCAACCATCGCTGCAGGAGACAACTCAGAATGTTGGGAGTTGGAGGGTGATTTCGAAATCTGTTAGTGCAAATCAAAATTTTACAAAAAATCATGGACAATCTCCTAAGAATAGAATAAACTTTATTGTACACCAAAATAGTAACAATTTCACAGAAACTTAAGCCTATGGGCTCAATGGCAGCCTTATCTAAGATCGATTTTCTAGTAGTAGTTACATCATAGTACATCTACGATGATTTTTCACTTTTTATCAACAAAATCTTCAATCTTTTTCAAGACAATACTCTTCAGTCTTCTCTTAGCCCTTGCGTTGTTTCCAATGTTTTTCTTGCAACTTTGACTATGCAAAGCAGAGCGAAGTAGAGCAACATCCCCACCAATCCATTGTATCGCAGGCGTACATAATCGCAGACCTTACGACTCGCGCCCACGTGATCGTCCTGCGGGACGGACTGCGAGCTGAACGTTTAAGGTGGGAACATACTTACTATTACCGAGTATTCGACTAACTGTAGGTGTGCAATACCTTTGCCTTAGTCGAGGTCATGAGTTTATGAACTATTGGTCAGCTGTCTATCTTTCAAAATATATTGCTGAGTGTCCAAAGCTAAGCTGCTACGTTATTAAGTATGTCCAACCAGGTACATGATACTGTATTTATTACATTATTATACTCGTAATATCTGCTATTTATGAGCAGAGCACAGAAAAATGTAGATATTTTAATGAATTTCGCTATAATTTATTTGGAAATTTAAACTACTGCGTTTTAACCGTCGATAATTTAGGTGCCAAGTTCTAATTTGTCATTTCTCAAAAAAAAAGAAAGAAGATAATATCTCTATTGTTGTCTACTCTTTGAAATACGTATCTACAACAAATTAGAACTTTATGATACCGGTGTTAAAATGAAATAATAAAATCTTCATCAACCTATCAGAACATCTCTTCCCTAGACGCGAACTGCAGAGATCAATCTGGAAATCTCTTAATCGATTGCGGACCCAACTTGGTCGTTGCACAAACAATCTGTCCAAATGGGACTTCCTCTACCGATCTCAAACACAGTACCAGTATGGAGCTCTTCACCTATTAAGCTGCCCGTCTTGCAGTGTCATCTGAAAATTTCTAGAATTTATACGAGGCTAATGACAGAGCTGTACAGGTTATTAGATAATGTCAGAAAAAAAATTGACTCGATACGAAAAAAGAAGAAAATTATAAAATCTTGCCTGGCTTTTTCCCAACTATTTTTGCTTGGCTTCCACTCTAATCGGATGTACCTGTATCTTGCATAGAGCGACTGCCTATCAGACCACTACAGTCCAGTAACAAGGTAACACGATACCCCTTGGCACGACGGGTGTCAGATTTCCTGGGTTCTGACTATCCGTAACGACTGTCAAAATGGCTTGACGTGCTTTCAAAAATCACCTCTGCGTAAAATTTCAGCGATTTTGATCCAAGTATTGGCGTTTGGGTGTTGTTGAGTTAAGACTTTGCGTTTTATACACCGTTAAATTTTAATCGTTTTAATCCCATGGAGGGTCGACCCGGTACATGAAACACTATCGAAAAGTACCTTTTTTTCAAAACTCGTATTAATTTACGCATGTACGAAATTAATTTCCTTAAGAAAACGTCAGATGAGCGAGTTCAATGACCTGTTGGTAGTTTGTACGCAACGCCGACTATTAACTATAGGTCATTGAACTCTCTCAGCTGACGTTTTCTTAAAGAAATTAATTTCGTACATGCGTAAATTAATACGAGTTTAGAAAAAAAAGGTACGTTATTTTTTAATTTTATCTTTACAAATCGATAGTGTTTCATGTACAGGGTGGACCCTCCACGGGATTAAAACAATTAAAATTTAACGCTTATATTTATGAGATGCTCATTTTTAAATTCGTGTGTAGTCCAGGGGCCTTACCATCACGTGTTAAAATCTCAGTCATGCGAGCGAGAAAGAAGGATGGAGCTATACACCCGATATAGCCCTATCTCTTCAACAGTTCAGCTTAGTTCGTCCAATGGATAGCATTAAGAGCTCGTAGTAGGGGCTCAGTACTAACAATCGAATAACGCTCGTCTTGTTGTAAACGCTATGAATATTCAACGACTGTGTGCGTTTTAAAGGAGTTATGATTTGGTATTGAAGGCGTTCAAATTTTGGACCTGGCAAAGGCATTAAATTAAAGCAGGCATTAGTGTAAATTAGGGGCCCGTTCACGAATCTACTCAATATGGACATGATCGCATTTGTGAGAATGGAACTTGTGCCTAATTATATCTCTAAGTGATATTACCATATTGCATATTGTTTAAACTAGAATTTTCATTTTTAAAAAGCAAGATACATATATTGACGCATCAGATACGAAATATAAAGAACGAAAATTACAAAGACTGCTGTACGATGAAAAAATATTCCATGAGGTAGAATAATTAGTAACAAAAGAAAATCCAAGTTGGAGAAAACATAACTATCTTCTACAAAAAAAAATATCATCTACCATTGGGTACATAACCAAAGCACTAGTCACAATAATAAACCTAAACAGAAATGAAGTAAGTCTTACAAGATATAAATCAAATCTGTTAATATTAACTCTACAAAATTATCCTACTGTCAAATTCGTGCGACTCGAAATTCAGTAGAACATTGACGACATTCAAAAGTGTTGTTTCGCAACACGAAATATATCAAAAGTTGTATTATTATTATTATAGCCAATATATTCCCACTGCTGGGCAAAAACCTCCCTCCATTCCTTCCAATGATCTCGGTTTCTTGCTTTCTCATTCCAATATTAAAAAAAGTTTTTAAGTCATAAAATTGCAATATGAAATGCAACTTATCTCTTAACAAAATAATTGGAAAGGCTTTAGCGATACGATCTTAACCTCCAAAATAATAATTCTAGTGTGTCTATATTTCAACACGAAATCCAACACGTTTCGTGTCAAAACATATAGAAAAGCTTGACTCTAGAGAGCGGGTTCCCATAGTAACCCCATGGCATGGTGCAAGCCCAGTGATTCGGGCCGCAGAAGGCCGCAGTCGTTATCGGTCAACGGGCGACCTTTGAGAAGATGCCTCGCTTGCACAATCACTACCTTTAAGTTTCAAGTAAGGACGCAAGGTTTTAGGAAATCGGGATTTTTATGAAAGGTTGTGATGTTTTTTTTTTTTATCTAGAACACTATAATAGCAAACTATTGTTTTTTTTTATAATTTTGTTTTTAGACATGGTTGTGTTGCTAGCATTGCTTGGCATATCAAACAAGTGTTCAACGCCAATGTTTTTGATATATCATCCAAAGAAAGTCAACTCTTATTGATTTTATATTTCAACTGTCCTAATTCTCAACAATTATTTGTTTGTTTCCTATGATATTACCACAAAATAATTATTACCTAACTAACCTGTTGGACGTAATAGTCCCCACTATTACGTCCAACAGGTTAATTAAATATTAGCCCTCTAATAATTTAGACCATCTCACATAAAATAATCTTTACGCATTTGTTGGGACGATGACATTTTCGACGTCAGTGCCAGCCGCTTGACTTTTAGCATCATCAAGACTTTATCCTTGTGTCTTTACTACTTTAACATACAGATATTTTGTTGGGGTGTTTGTTGCGCCAGTGGTTCTACCAGCTTAAAAAGGAGGAAACTATGTTCGTCGATCATCATTGTATTTTGTAATTCTTTGACTAAAGTGATTTAATTTTTAATTAGATGAACTTTATAAATACTGTTCATTGTGGTTTCGGAAAAGGACCTCTTATTGTCTTTCTAAATATTTCATCCATCCTTTAAAATTTTATTATTGTAGTCCATTATCTCTGTAAATATTTCATTCATTCTTCTTAAAATATTGTTGTCTATCGTAAACCAAAATCCTACCATCTCGCATAAAGCTCTCCCATCCGGCTGGGACGGTGACATTTGTGCGCTCGGCCGCTTGACCTATAGACCATCCGAACAATATCGCTGTATCTCCACTACCGCACTACCTGACTTGTTTAGCACAAGATTACAATTCTAGGATAGCTGTACCTGAAATCTTGTGAAATATGTTCAGAATGCGGTTTTGGTGTCAATGTATTTATAAGGACTATTGTGTATTGGTACTTCGACCATATAAATATTGTTTAGGGCACGATTTAGACTTGGAGATTTCAAATCTTCACTTGACCGTGGGTAAGTGATATTTGAAAGTTCTTCTAGTTCAAGAGTAATTTCTACGCAAGATACTACTGCATCCTCATTAGCATTCAGTAGATAGACGTCCAAAGCTGGATGTTCTACAACTATTGCTAAGTTGATCAATGCTATATTTCTCGCTACTAAGACAATATCTCGACCTTTAGTGGATTGCACATTTAGTTTTGTTTTACCTAAGCTGAGTACTGTAACTTCTTTTAATTAGCAAAAAAGAATCAAAAAATAATCGAATACATCAAAAACCGCTGAAGAAACTCCACAGCTTCCTCTAGTCCCAACATTTCTAGATCACCATACTTAATTTACCTCGGTTAAATTGTACGAAAGCTTGTTAGCTCCGTAATGTCAGTAAGCAGTACTCATATATCGAGAGTATTCGTGCTAAGGATGTAACATTCCCAATCATTGGAATTGTGTCCCTTACCATATTGAGACGTTACCTGAAGTTAAGCATCAGTAATTTATGAGAGATTTGATGCCAGATTTAGAGTTGGGTTTGAGTATGTGCAAGTGTTGTTGTGCTCTGTTTTGACTTTGTGGTGGGTTTGTACTTTGAAGAGGAGTTGGTCTGTTTTGTAATTCTGATTTGTTACCAAATTGACAACGTTTAGTTAAAGTATTCGTACCTGTTAATCATCCCTTCTGTTGCTTGAGAAATCATTATATCAATCAAGAATTATCCGATGTTATTGAACATATATTTCTTCTCTCTTGTGTCATAGTTGCTGAATCTTTCGATCCATGCTATTTCAAAAACGAGAAGGTCAACACGAAAAATGCTCGAAAAGTTAAGATGTCTTGCAACACGTTTTTAGTCAGAGAGGCGTGACCACAAATGGTGCCCACAATTTATGCATTACCAGATCAAAAAGTCCATCTACAACACTTACCGTCTGTGACTGCCCGCTGACATTTCGAACTGGCCGCAGATTTATCATTGTTACCATGGCTAATAGCACAAATTGTCGATCTGAATCCGATCCGATTCATTTTAAAACTCCTCTCACGAATCTATTGACCTTTATACGTTCTCATAGTTATGAATAATATTGTAGTAACAAGGGAATCCTCGCAAATATGGCTGTATCCAGGACAATAGATTTAGTGCCATTAAAATTCAATAAGCAACAGTTTACCAATAAATCTTCAAAGAAGGCTATCAGAGTAGGAACTATCTGATCCAGAATATAGGCGGTCATGGGCTTGCGGCCATTGTATCGGGCTGAGCCAAAAGCTATTCAAATAGATGCCCATAGAGGGTCGTCGGCAATTTGTGTCCGAAGAAGTGTTTTGACACCTTCATACATAAACATTTCACTGTTCAAAAATGGTGGGCTAGTTGTACCATATGGTGACGTGTTTAAACTAAGATTAACAAAACCTAAATGTCTTGTAACTCATGACTTTTGGTTATGTAAACGTGATTTTAATTTAAAGTTTAACACATTAAATTCTAATCAGTACATGGATAAATCTTATTTTAACTATAATAAATCCAGAACCGACTAAGGTTATTTTAACAAGTTTTTCAGCCGGTTACTACTGTGCATAGTGTGCATAATAATTTTATACTAAAAATAAACGATTACAGTGTTTTCACATGTTTGATTATTGATTTTATTAACGTTTTCACTTACCAAGAAGTGAAAAGAAATCAGTTGATGAACACTTTTGGTAAGGTAAACTTCTTCAATAAACCAAAGTTCCTTAACTAAAGTTACCCCACGATGTCACTAACCCCACAATGACATAATATATTTTCAGCGTGCTATTGTGTGCAAGGTGAATGCTTATTATTCTGCGTGCTGCGGTCACCAGCCGATTATTATTCCCCTATTATCGTAATATAATAATATTATTGCGAGGCCCAAGATGGGACGGAATAAGGAAACGGATTGAAGAATTGCTTTGTGATTTATTGACATAAGCGGTTTGTATGCGGCTTCCACTTTTCTGTTTTCTAGGATTTTACTGTTCTGACGGTGAAATTTTTTTTTAAATATGTTTTACAGTTTTGTTAGTGAGTGTATTGTATCCTCCTTCCTATAATTGAATAATTAAGTTATTTCTTTACTGTGTCACAACTAGTGAGTGAGTATTTATCATCTATCATCTACAACAATTAGTGTAGAAGATACACTAATATAATAAAGAGGTAGTTTTTTTATTTGTAGGAGGGAAACCTTTGGAAGGACTGGTGCGATTGCTAAAATTTTTTCACCGATAGAAAGCTGCTTTACTCCTGAATGACAAAAGCTAGTGCTTTATAAAATTTTGTTTATAGGTACTATCACTTGCAAAAGTCCATAAGAATTCTTAAAACATATTCGTTTGACGTTTAGTTTGACTTACGACCTTTTATTTTCAAGTTTCGCCAACAAATGATTGAAATTCACAATTTCATCAACTTATCATAAGTCAAGATGGCCCAGTGGTATAGGCACACAGATTGAAGCGCAAATCAGCGTGCCGCAAGTTCAAATCCCACGCAATTATTGACTTTTTGTAAGTTCTTACCCGATTGGAAGTTATGTATTTGCATTACATATATTAAATTATTCTTTAACTTGTTCACACATTTCTTAGAGTTAGAAAGGTAGATCACAAAAAAAACTAAATAAAGAATTAGATTTCTGCGAGGTAGACACGAGTTTTAACTTAACCGAAATGAACTGTCGTTTGGTTGTAGTTGTTGGTTAGTGACGTGAGGTTGACAGTATTGTAATATTCGCAAAATGCAGGCTAATATTAGTATTGAAGTGAGGGCGACTATCATTGGGCTGCATAAAAGTGGTCTTAATAAAACACAAATATCTGAAGAAACCGGACTGAATGTGAGTATAATAGCTATTAATGAATTGTAACTTTATTACAAATTAATCTTCTAATTAAAAAGTATGCCATTTATGAATCCATTGATCGTATCTTTATGAGGTTTAAAAGAGAAATACGTAAATCGTTGGGTTTATTGGATTGGTTATTGGATTAATAAATGCAGTTTTATTTTAAAATTATATTCAATAATTATGATTATTAACATTTTATATAATGAAAATGAAGTGAAGTAGGTATAGCTGCCTAATATATATATTTTTTTTTATTTTAGAAAAATACTGTAAATCTTTGGCTAAAAAGATATGAGGAAGAAGGTAGCCTTGCTAGTCGAAAGAGAAGTGGGAGATCGAAGCTTATTAGCGAGGCGCAGCGACGACATATGGTGGACGTATACGAAACGAATGGTTTCGCACCAACGAGACATTTTGCGGAATTATATGACACCTCGATGGATACTGTTCGCCGTGCACTTCACGCTGAAGGCGTGCATCACAGAAAACCTGCTAAAAAGCCGTACTTGACAGAGAGGCACAAACAAGAACGATTACGTTTCGCACTAAATATTTAATGTTAACTAAACTAAATGGCCTACCATTTTATTTTAACATATCTGTGATTATTCGTTAACAAACACTGTATTATATTGTGTTTACTTTCGTTTAAAACAGCTATATCTTTTAACTTGTGCCATCGCCTCATCTTAAGAATGCAGTGAACTCGCTATCAATTTTGTTGACAATAATCATGAGTCTATTTCGTTTTTTATTCTTCTACCCGCACTGTTTTAACATAATACTATAGTTCAATTTATTTTTCTCATCTAATTGACGATTATCTTGTGAGAACTAAAGTTCTTTTAACAGAAATTGAGGTTTGGTTTCAATCTTCTTTTCGTCAAGAAAATGAACAATTAAGCTATGACCTCAATACATTCATTGTGACGTTACACAAAAATAAAATGTTTACAAAGTCCAAATCATATATCACTTTTCAATAAATAACTGGATATAAACAATTACCTATATTTTATTTTATTAAAATTTGAATATCCGTTCATTGTTACGTTATTCATATTATGAATGGTCTAAGTGGGTATACTTCCAACAAACAATCTTAGGCGTAACATAGATAACGGTTACAAGATAACTTTTTGTCTAGGTAACAATTCGACGTCACAATTCTCATAAATGTTTAATTTGTAAATATAAAGAATAAACATTTTTATTAAACACGTCTTTTTATTTCCACCTTATAACATCGAAAAGATGTAACAACTAAATAATTGCAAATTACGAATGTGATTCTTCTTGTGGTTAATAGATCACATTCGTAATTTGCAACTATTTAGTGCAAAAAATGCAATAGTATTTTTCATAGAAATATAAAAAAACAATTAAATCAATATAGATTGGGAATTTTCAAAGTAAGAAATAACTGCAACGGACCGACCATGATTTGAACTCGGGTTACGTGATTTGCGAATCCAACACTTAGTTCACACGGCTACCAGCACATGACGAATTTGCATGAATTTTATCAATGCTACCATATAGCTCAGTGCGACGACAGTTCCTTAGTGTGTGTTATCTGTGGAATGTGGATACTCATACATGCGCACACATACGCACGGAAATATCGCGCTCGCTCGGTTCGTAGCAATGTAATCATTAGCGTTCCTATGGACTTTTGCGGCCTTACTGTATATATGCTAAAATTGTTTTGACTACAATAGCTTCAATTGTAAGGGTACGTACGTCGTACTATTTTTTTTTTTAATAGATACCTATGTAGAAATTAGTAGTACATTCGTCTCGCTTCTTATGCCAAACTGTATGTATTAGGTACTATAATATAGAACCATTAGTTTTCCCAAATAGATAAAAAGTATTTTAGAAAAAATACACTAAAAAGAAAGCTTATCTTTTTTTATTGTTGATAGGTTCGCGCTTGACCGCTATCTCATCAGGGGCCTAAGTCTGCTATTTTTATAAATTCGTCATTTCAACACGATTCCATTGTCATTTTGCTAAAAGTTTGTAATCTGCTAATTCATAATGATCGATCATTGATCGGTCAATGGTCTTGTAATAGAATTGTGGTAGAATGACAATATCGAGCTTATTAGAAGCACTAATTGCGCAATGACGTCGTAGTGGTAGGTCACTGATCAAAGGAACTGTCAAAATTTTTGTAGATTACTATATTACATACGTCAGATATTCATTTGTCATTATGTACGAGATTACCATTCTATGCCATTTCTTTCAATAGAGTGTCAGTGGTTGACCATCGGAAAGTCATAATGACGCCATTACATTAGTAGATTACCAAAACTTGTCAAAGTCAATAATTATGAAATCAATGATAGACCATTCCGACACTATTGTAATAGCAGACTTGAGGCCCTGATGGAAAGCGACGATGCGGTCGACGATGGAACGCGCCTATATCACCCACCTATATCTTTTCTTTCATGGACATAATATTTTTCAATGTAGCATTTAGGAATCGTAATTTTCTGTTTAATATTAATTTGAAAACCCTTTTGTTTTGTTCATATAGTATGGTTGGTTAGTACTAAGGTTACGGTAGACTGGATGTCATAAAATATAAATGCATTTCCCACTTTCCCTTTCCGACTTTCGATGCATTTCATTGTGTTAGATTTTCTTACTTATGTTAGTTACATTTTACTTTAGTGTTGGCTGCTTTTAAATTATTAATGACTGTATTAATATTTTTGTTTAATTTGTCAATTTAATTTTTGCAACAATAATATGGAAAGATGGCGTACAAATGAAACAAATAACTGATAACAAAATATCTTTATTATATAATAGCTTTTGTGCGCGGCTACATAAAATATAGCTTTTGTCACTCAGGAATAAAGCAGCTTTACGTCGGTGCAAAAACTTTAGCAATTGGACCAGTACTTCCAGAGATTACCTCCTACAAACAAAAAAACAAATTTTACCTCTTTATTATATTACTGTAAGTGTAATTCAACGCCTTTTAAAACATCCCTCAAGACACCTACGCTACGCGTTCAACTAACCAGCTAAATTCTAAAGACACGGAAGTCTAATAAAGCCACGACTAATTTCCCAATAACAACAATGGAGCACCGTCCTCCAGTTCCGCTATCCCAATGATAATAATGAACAAGAGTCACAACATACGACATAATTATTCCGTGGACTGACGCAAATCTAAGGGCAGAGTTCAAACGAGATCCATAACTCATTCACACAACTCTAAGCACAACATTATCGACCACAGCCTAACAATTTGTCCTACAAGACTTTGAACAAACCACCAGTAGACCAACATAAATGTATAGAACTAAAACTACAGTGTAAAGTCATTTCGTTTAAGGTTAGCGGAGAAACACACGTCCCAATGACTGGATAGGTCACCTGTGTGAGGGTCTAAGGTCAACCCGGGACTGGGGTCAATGTTATGTTACATTGTCATGTAGATTTGTGACAATAGTCTGACAAGTATTTTTGTCAACAATGTGACGACAAAGGGGCGTTTGGGAACAGGATTTTTGGTTGTAAAGTCGGTGCTGAAATTACGGGGAAATAAAGGGCCGTATTGATTGACTGGATTTCTGTGTAACGATAGTTTTGTTTTGCATTTATTGTTATTTGTTGCGTGTGTTGTGTTGTGGGTGGTTTTGTGTATATGTTTTGTATATATACCTAGTTTTTGTATTAATTAGACTATTAGAAACATTTTTAGATATTGTCAGCGTTACGTTATTGATTAATTATATTTTAACATTGATAAAAATAATTTTTGATTTAAATTGGATGTTCCTTAGCAATTCTACTAAATATTATAAATATTAGATACTAGCTTCTTTCAGCGTCTTCGCCCTCGTGGTAGCCTATGTCATTCAGTGATAAAAAAGCATTCTACTAATGTAACTGTCCAGAATTTTTTTGAGTTTATTAATTATAAATAAAATTACAAATCTTTCCTCTTTATGATTTAATATATTTTCGAATTTTCTTCACAAACTCGACTTAATGAGAAACATACATTCAACAAGGATTTACAACTAACATATTGATTTATGTTGATGAACTTATAAGAATACTCGTAATTACATATACTGCCGACATACCTACTACCTTGTCTATTGCCTTTATCATATTTTTATGTAAATAATACACTGTTAATAATTATTTCAGATATTTATACAGATGGTGTCGGGTCATCACGGATTGCCCACTTAATTATAAATATAATAAAAACGTAAATAGTCATGATCTAGGAAAAGGAACAAAGCATAACATAGTGCATATTTTGTAGTTAAGATGTAAGCTAGAGCGGATTTAACATACTTACCTCAAAAACATCTATTGCATCATAAATATGATTTTAGACGACACTATTGGCGCAGTGGTTGAGCGATTGACTGCTGCGCTGCGTGTCGCGGGCTCGATCCCCGTGCGGAACAAATATTTGTATGGCCTAAAGATAGTTGTTCCGGGTCTGGGTGACTTGTGCTTGTGCTTGTGAGTTTAAATGTTTGTGAACGCACCGACACGGGAGTTTATTTGTAGTGTGGGCCATTGTTTGATACGATTTGTCAAGAAGTAAGTCAGTCAGAAAAAAATATTAACAAAATTAAAAAAAGCCTGATTGCTATGCCAAAATTAAACAAACAAGTTGTTTGTTAATCAATAGAAAAGACAAGGAAGTAGTCACTCAATGAATCGCGGAATCTCGGTAACTACATGATCTAGAAAAAAGAAATATCCATTGCTGTCGGGGGAACACTCTGTAAAATTCTTGTCTGTGAACTTTCATAAATGAATTTTATGAAGTCATTTCAATATAACGGTAGCTTTATCCACATTTCTTATGCATTGCGTCGTGTAACCGCGGTCTATTGTCACGTTAACCAAGATGTGGGTTGACATGGAAAGCTGGTTGTCAGTCTTCATCGCGACGTGGTACCAACAACTTAATGATGACACTTTAGGACATTGTCATCCTGCCTAGGTCTTTGAAGAATACTGCATTGTGTAGACTTTATTGTGATTGATATTCCTCTTTGTCCACTTACTTGTTAATTGGACAGCGTTTGGAAAAAATGGTAGATGGGACTGGACTAATATCACCTGTTTAGTATTGAAAAAATAAATAAGTAAAACCATGAGTAAAATCGATTTAAAAATACCTTTGCCTTGTTTAGGTCCACTACTAGACTCATGCCTGGTCGGTTACTGCAGAGCGTGGGGACCTAGGTTCGTTTCTCAGGTGGGGTAACAATGCTAACATTGAGTTTTTCTAGTAGTTGCCCGGAGTTTGGAAGTTGGTGGCGTAATATCCCCGTACCTCGAAAAGCACATGAAGCCATTGGTCCTGAGCCTCATCTTTCCCTGGTCGTGTTGATCACCGTTCCATCGGAATATACCTGAGAGTACCTATGTTTGTATACAAAGCTAGGCCAAGCAAGGTCTTATAGCACAAGTATAGGAATAAGTCTGAAAACCATACATTTTTAGGAACATAAAATAATTAACTTTTTTGCGAGTCGGGAAAAATTTTCGAAAATCGTTTCAGGAATTAAACATTAGGTAAGTTTGTACTGTCCCCTCCTCGGTGCGTGAGTCCAACTCACACTTGACTGGATTTTTTCTACAAATGCCCTGTTTTTTCGAGACTGTTTGTTTGAGTTATCGCTTTCAGGTTTCTGAGGACAGTACATCCTACTGAATATTCCATCACTCTTTGAACAACAAGGACATGTCTTTTCGGAAGTGGCATATTTACGGGCACGGACTAGAGCCTGAGAACAGATGCTATCGGCATCTCACTCGCGCACACGTCGCGATCGAGATAACTCGTGTCATGCGCGAGAGCACGCTCTTGTCAATTTTTACTAGGACTACTAAATGTATGAGCTTTATCCTCATACATACGAAGGATGGTCTTGTTGAGGATGTTGAAAGTAATTTCTCAAGTTTTGGGAAGTGGTATTACTCAACTTTATAAGTTATTTTGAGGAAGCTCGTAGTTGATTCATTATTATTTCAAGCTAAATGCCAGTTTTCCTTATTTTCTGAAATTCTAATACCAAAATTGCGCTATATGGTAAATATCTAGAGCTGCGAGAATATTCAAAAGACTTACTGCGGCCCAGGAACGCAAAGAGTGATTGAAGGAACTCAGGTAGGTTTTACTCAGTAAAAGTTTGACTTTCTCGCTCCAGTCAGAGAGGGAGAAGTTACTTGAGGACGTCCCACCTAAAAAAATATATATTGAAGTCAGAAACATGATGAAATCACCAACATACTCTATTTTTAAAATACTCCCCATTTAAGATCCACGCCTGGTTCAGGCTTGCGGACGACGAGCACACACGTCACAGTCCGGCCATCCGATAATCGTCCGGACCGAGCCCAAGTCGTCAAGAGCGAGTAGTGCGTGGTTCTCAAAGAGATGTCATCAAACTATAGGGCCCAGCAGGGCTGATACCTGCTAAGGTCGCGAGGATTTTCTGAAAAGGAAACCCATGGTCGTAGAACGAAAAAGGCAACTGATGGACACAGGTGTACTTTTAGGCAGTAAAAGTCTGACACGCCCTTCCGATTCACTTAGAACGAGAGAATGATTCCTTATCTTAAAAAAAACCACCATTTGAGATATCCTTTCAGGTTGAAAAAGGGCACAAGTCCTATTTAATCAAATATCTGTTAATAAACTTCCAAAAGAGTATCAAAAAACTAAAAATACATCATCCTCAACGTCTTGTCAATAGCCCAGAGTCTGCCAAAAGTGGTAAATTAGCGTAATTGCTCTGCAACCCGTCTGTATTCTAATCGTGGCTGTACGTGCGATGCGTTATCTGCCGGTTCCCATGGTCGTGTTTATAAATGACCGTCCGGGGGTCACTGATGCTGCAGCTGATGGTCATCGCGTCTCGAACGGGACGACACTGAGAAATGGATACGTTACGGATTTATTTCCGGATGGTACAGAGTTTTGTGGGCTTGTGTTTCGTTTGTGGAAATTGTTTTCGTATGTGTAGATTGCTAAGATTATTCAATACCTGTACCCCTAGCCATGTTGCAAATCTGCAATCGTTAACGCTTGTAGAAAGCTTCAAATATACGGGAATGACGTCATCTCAACGCTCAGTCACGTGGTGAGAACAAAAGATTCGGCGATGCGGCCAACTCGAAGCGTTCGACGCAAGCGAAACGGTTGTAACTTGGCTAGGGGGGCTGGTCTACTTCTTGTTGAATGAGAAGGAAATGAAAAAGGAACAAAGTTTTTTATTTAACTATTATACCGCGTAGATCGAAGGACTGGAATAATTTAATTATAATTTAGGTGTCTTCAAGGCTATACTGAATAGGCTCTTAATAAACTAGTGAGCCTCACCTTGTGTAGGGTGTAATGGTTTACCATCAGGTGGGATCGCAGTCATGCACTGGTTTATACAAATAAAAAAAAAAACCGTTCCCGTTCGATTATAATTTAAGTGTCTTCACTGCTAGGTGCTTTTCTCCATCAACGATTGTATCACTGCTTGCCATTAAAGTATATAACAAATAAATAAATAAACCGAACCTACACACACAGCGCCGCAGCCAATCGAGCAACTACTGCGCTAACCATGTACTTACTCTAAAATTGTGTTATTTTGTGATTATAAA
Organism: Mythimna ferrago; assembly: GCA_910589285.2. Taxonomy (NCBI): domain Eukaryota; kingdom Metazoa; phylum Arthropoda; class Insecta; order Lepidoptera; family Noctuidae; genus Mythimna; species Mythimna ferrago. The sequence continues at coordinate 18,647,368 of OU342685.1, forward strand.
AAGAACTTAATAGTAAAAATCAATATAGTCGAGATTATTGAAAAGGACATTAGACAGGTGCACTGAACCCAAATAAATTGGGCAAAGTGTTAAATTAATAATGATTATGATAAATGACTAACCCTTGATTTTTATACGTTAAGTAAATCTTGTCGGCAAATATATTTGACATGATATGTTTTGTCCATGATTAATTATGTTAATAATTCAATTATATTAGTTATTAATTTCCATGACCTAATATTTATATCACCGTAACTTAATATAGTCATTAAAAAACCATATCAAAAAACTCAAAATTAGATCGAGCCATCAAATTATTTCGACCGAAAAAATTAGTCCATGAAGTATCATCATCGACAAAAATTTCGCATTATGGATGCAGGCGTGCGTGGAATATGCTACCAGTACTTTTATAAGTACCGTGTGTTAAAACGATAGCATTTAAACACTCGTTATTGTTACTAACTGTACTCTGAATAGTTTTTAGCAAATCTTTTGACGGAAAATAAACTTTATTATATATTTATTTTATAAATTATAAAATGTGTTAAATTATAAAAATTTGTTCAAAGATACTGCTTATTTTACATAGAAATTTCTTCCAGCAGACCTGCGAAAAGGAAAGATTAGAAGAGATGTAGACAGTAGTATGCAGAAATAAGTAAAGAAGAGTTAGTGAAGTCTTAAATTTAACTAGTAAATACTTATATAACTATATATCTATACCTAATACTAAAAATAAATACATAATGTATACATATATATAATCACACAAGAGAGCAAAGATAGTGCTCTTTTACTTAAGTCTTAAAAAGTCTTAAAGAGTGAAATAGTTTTCAAATCACAAATGCTAGGCGGAAGAGAGTTCCACAACCTTACTGCATGGACAGAGAAAGAGTAGGAGTAGTAGCTGGATTTATGAGGAGGGGATTTAAGATTTTTTTCATTTAGAATCATTTGAATGAAAGATTGTAAGTTCTTCGATAACCAAGAGGCCTTTTTATTACAACACTATTAGGTCCTTAGAAGTCTGGGGCCAGGGTTAGTTTCGAATGACAACTCAAGCCCCGGTATGAAGGCTAGAAGGAACAGGGTGAGTCTTTTAGTCAGTAAGAGTCTGACACTATCTCCCGCTCCGCCCAAGAGCGGAGGATGTCATTGGATAACTTTTCCCACCATAAAAAAAGTCCTTAGAATTAAAGATAAGCTTTTATTAAGAACCAGTAGATAATTTAGTTTATTAAAATTATTCGTAATGGAACAAGTTATTATTTCATACCCAAAAAAAAAAACACACACTGGCCAATTGCAAGTTGGTCTCGTATTCATACACGTAAGGTAAAATACCGACAATCTTTCTTGTAGAGAGACTATTGGCATAAATCCAGACTTTGGGCTGCCATTGAATCATTCCAAAAACAAGAACCCAATAACACTTTTTTCGACTCGGGTATCGAACCTCAATCAGTGGAACTACTCAGCAGTACTGTCCGCCAACTAGCCTTTTTCCAATTATACAACACTAGCTTTTGCCCGCGGCTTCGCCCGCGTGGCATTAGGTATTTAAGGAATCGGGATAAAGCCATGTTCTTTTCCATGTCAAAGGCTATATGCATGCCAAATTTCATCTAAATCCGTTCTGCCGTTTTTGCGTGATATCTCCCGCTCCGCCCAAGAGCGGGGGTTGTCATAAGATGATTTTTCCCATCGGAAAAAAAAAAAAAAAAAAGTAACAAACATCCACACTTTAACATTTATAATATTAGTTAGGGTTATTTTTAGTAAATGAGAAACCTGAATATAGTTTGTTCAAAATCAGTAACAGTAACCAATAGTTTTTACATCATGTTATATTTTTTCCCAAAAATATTTAAAAAGGTCACAAGTTGGACACCACAGACACTAAGTACAACACAGGTCATAGTGGGTATCAAGGGCCAGCAAACAAAAGGGTACAAGTGCAAAACAGCCCCTCAGTCACCTGGTGGCCCGATGACTATGTATTTTTGCTGATATTTTTTTTTAAATTTATTTATTTATTTATTTCAAGTACCCTTTGACTCATTTCAGTTACAAAATCATACGTATACACAGGTATTATAAAATTACATAAAATTGAAAGGTCAATAACAAAATTAAATTAATTTAAATTGTATTAGATTATTTTATCATTTAGATTGCATTATCATTATTTTGCATTGATCCGATGATTAATCATTAAATTAATATAACAACAACAATATATTGATATAACAAGCTTAAAACTCTGTGATTTTTCATGATACAGTTTTGAAATTTTGTACATAGATTCTTTACATAAAAATGCTAGACAGGTCTTTCAAGTTTCGTATATACTAAAAGTAATGTTGTATTGGTGTTGGCTGCTAATCTAATACCAATATCGTACATGGAGCAACTGCCCCACTTTAAATAGCAATTTGGACCAAAATACCAAAAACCAATAAACAAACTTGATCCAATAAAACTGTCGATACTAAAACTTAATAGGTACAAGTAAATCAGGTAGTGTGACCAGTAATACATTCATATCTTCTACTAAACATCCACTTAGTAGTCAATAGTTATTGGATTACACCATGGAGTGATAAATTTAACGATTAAATCTATCATAGGGCCTATTTATAAATCGCTGCCTACTCCCATGACTCAGAGTTTCAAAATTTGCAAATCAACTCAAAATGTTTGCAACGGTTCGACCAGATTCGTTTTGCTGTTCTAAAACTGCATATCATTCGACTTTGAACTCACACTCTCAAGAGATAAGGTGGAGTTTTCATTTGATTGGGCTTCTAGAGATGGTAATGATTGTGCCATACTTATGATTGAAAGGAACAATGAGTGCGTGGGAGTAGTTTAGTAATATTAGTAAAAATGTCAGATGATAATGAAATGTTTTTGTAGAAAAATTACAGTTTTTTTCTTCGCTAAAGGTTGTTGCGTAAAGTTAGTAATTAATATGGGAGCTTATTATTTCTCCGTATAAGTCTCCGCCAGCATTAAGATAATCGTTTAGTGATTAGATACAACCTAATATTCAAAATCGAAAGCTCTGTTTCATAACCGTAACCATTCGCAAGATACCTACTCGTAGTACAAAGAACTACATAGATACTAAACATGACTAAATAAAAAGATTTTGAAAAACAGTATACATATCGGAATTCATGTTCGGATTATTTCATCCGTACTGGGCTAGAGTTGTGAATTACGGCTCATTCCCTCTCATAGAGAAGAGACCCAGGTCCCAGCAGTAGGAACATGATTAAATATGCTTAGTATGTTTACGATTATGTACGGTAGCTCTACATCCAACGATGCATTTTAAGTAAGCTCCTATTAAGCAAAATTGGTACGTCAAATATGACAGGAGTTTTGATTTGAATTTCACTCTTAGAAATTTTACTTTAAAGACCATTCGTTTTAGCGCAATTTGTTTTTTTTTGGTTTTGGTTTGGTCAATGAATGAGTTAGACGATTGCGTATCATATCCTTTCTAAAAAAAAAAGAAAACCCGCCCTAATCAGAAAATCATTCGTAAATCTGCACAAAAATATCTGGAGAAGAATGACGAATTGAGTGGACCCCAAATATTAGGATAAAATTAGACAAAAATTAGTCATTAGTCACCGCGGCCCTGGAATGCAAAGGACAAAACGAGTAGGTTTTAGTCAGTAAAAGGCTGATACTCTCCCTCTCGCTCCGCTCAGGCCTGAAAAAATACTTGACAGTCCCCCCCCCAAAAAAAAAACACTATACCAAAAGGAAGACGTCTCTTAAGAAAACATAACAACATACCATATACCGTAATTAGAAACACAATTGAAAGACAATGAGAAAGCGAACGCCGACGTTCGCTTGGGGTTTAATGAATTAATAAATTCAACAAATACAAACAAATTCCAGCTAATAACCCTAACTGGTTAGGGTAAACACTTTCCCCTAGTATAATTTATATGCAGTAAGTTGCACTAGCCGGTCGGTATAAATTATACCGGGACCAATTTGTGCAAGGTAATTATTGTGGACAAATGAGCGCTGAGACACACTGTCTGCTAGCGCTTGGTATACTCGACTGTTGTAAATTCTTGTGGTGTTTTGTGAAATGTCATTTTTGTGGATAATATAATTGTTGAGTGATTTTTTAAGATGCTTGTTTTGTAATGATTTGAATGTAAGTAGAAATAAATATACACTTACGTACTTACATCTAACGTTTACACGAATAATTTACATAAAAGATACTGAACTAACAACAATTACAGTAAAATAAAAACCCTAACCTAATTGTGTGTGCCCAAAATACTGGCGGTATTGCCTCGTTATGGCGATGCCTATCTTCTGTCCGTGGCAAAAGCCAGCCCTTGGGTCACGCGAAGTGTCAAAAACTTACATCTTATGAGATAACTACTTATAAGCAGTTTATGATATAAATAAATATATTAGTAACTAGCTTTTGCCCGCGGCTTCGCCTGCGTACATAAAATATAGCCTGTCACTCAGGAATAAAGCAGCTTTCTATCGGTGAAAAAATTTTAGCAATCGGTCCAGTACTTCCAGAGATTACTTAAGATTAGAAAAGGCTAAGTAATCCCTGTCGACCTCTAACCGTCGAGAGATCTCTCTACTGCTGTAGGTCTTCACGGGCCCTAGTGGCTGTTTGTGCCTTCAGACCTCGCAGTCTTCTCGAACCATACTTGACTTTTTATTGTTATATTTGTACCTCCCAAAGAACATATTTATTTGTTTTACCGTCTCCCTCATTTTCAAAATTTTCTACCTCTTATACTCATATAATAAAGGTTCAAGTAGCCCCAGATTGTGCCGCACAAGGCATCATAAAAAATCTTCTTTTCAAAATCTAGTTTAATTTTATTTGCTTTATAATAATGCAATAAAATACAAATTAGTAAGTAACATAAGTAGACTAGAACACACATAAGCATGAGTCGATAGATAATATAAAAATACTTCTAAGTTTTCTTCTAAGATTAGGCAGAGATGTATAGTTTTATTTCTTTATTTTCTTTCATAGTGCTCCATTGTTTCACCGATATACCATATAGTAAAAAAAAGACGTGTGGCACTCGGGGACTGCCGCGGTAAAGCTATTGCATAGCATTTTTATCAACTTATGCAATTATAATTATTTATTTATTTTATTTATGCAGTATTTTTTTTCCTTTGTTTTTTTTTCTTTGATATTAATTGAAGTTACACTTTCACACATTGAATTGAATTTTGATTGATTGTTCACTCATTTGTTTTCTTATCGGTCACCACGCTCAAAAAACAAATTAGTGGGGGGTGTTAGGTTATTTTCGTTACGGAATTTCTGGATTCGGTCTCCACGCTCAAGGCCCGCGATAGAAGCTATGCAATAGCTTAAAAACTTCCCCCATTTCATCAGTCGAGTATACCAGTTCAAACATACCTCCACGAATGTAAAGCCCCACAACGCCGACCACCTCGCGCAGTGTTCGCACAAAAGCTGCGCCCACGCATGCATCCATTAACCGATGATTAACTTGTAGTGTGGGTAACACAATCGCTTTTTGTTTTCAAATGTACGCACTTCAATTTTCATGGAGCGGAAGTGAATCGTTAATTTTGTTTGGTTAGAAACTGTCCAGTTTGCCGAAGAGCTTTTTTCATTGTTGAAGCAGCAAGAATTTTACTTGGAAAGCAAGGCCATTTGTATGAGGTTCAATTGCTCAATCTTATTATAATTATTATTTCAACCAAAAGACGTCTGCTACTGGTCATAAGTCTCCCTGAAGTGTCACTACAACGAACGGTCTTGTCCGTCTCGCATCCATCGGATTCTCGCGATATCCGAAGGAGAACTAAGGCTACTGATATAGCCCAAAGAATAATCAAACTTCGTGTTCTTTTAGCACTGAGCAGGGTGCATTGTTCAGAGTACAGATGGTTGATGGGAAGGAAAGGTTCAAGAGTGGTGACCGCGTACCAGAAGATGCAGTGTTGAAATAAGGTCAGGGAAAATAAGGTCCAAGAGCTTTTTAAGGCCCTAGCTCCCGAATAGTGCTATAAAACAGTGACTTTCTGAAGCCTACTCCTCGGTAAAGGCTTGGTCAATAGGTTTGAAAAAATATGTTTATTATAGATTCATGTTCAACATTATCAACATAATTGAAATTTTTTCATATGACCAATACTTTTGCCAAAAAAAGATTTAACAACATGATATTTTTTCGCTTGTTTTCCCTACTCTTTTCAAACTGCTTTGATCTTTAGAAATATGTTAGGATGAAAAAATTGCTAGTTAAGTATTCTTCAGAATGTACATAGCAAATGTAGATCAATCAATATATATACAAAGAAAATGGTTTTAAAGGTCAGTGGGGCTTTATGCGGGCGCAGGCTGTACGAGTACGTGTGCATTTAACTCCGGCCGGATGTTCAAGGAACCATACTCCTTAATGCTTCATAAAAAAATCTCCTAGTGATTTAGAGTCAGGAAATGAATTAACATCAGATAAAGTAGCTTTTTAAAGTCACATGTAAAAGCTCTTATCAAATCTTACTGCAAAATTACCGTTATCTTTCTCCGTGTATGAAAATTTTACGTTCATATTTTAAACATGCCGTTTTCTGAACATAAAACTTTTGTAAACCAAAAACGTGTCTTCAACATGCTTGCAAAACCGAAATATCCAGCTTACCAAATCCTTAGAAAGTTCTAGATGCGCCGGCGCAAGTCGCGAGCGCGACTAACAAATTGGCATCGCGACGCGAGGGGTGGTAGGTCGGGCATGCGCGGCGTCTGCGCGTGAGTGGACGCACGCTCGCACTGCAAGCCCATTCGTCTTGTTTAAACCCATTTGACTAATTATTACTGTAAAATTGTTTGCAAAATGTCTTGTAAACTTGGTTTGGAGTTTTGAGGTATGAGGTTTGTTATGAAATCTTGTGTTTTAGTTTGTTATTGCAATTACTTTGTTGTTCCGTGCCCTATTTAATGTCTGATATGATAATACGATACGTTAATAAAAACATACCCTAAGTGATTGTCATAGTGCTGAAACGGGTGTTGTTTCCTAAAGACCAAAAATCTTTGAAAGTTACCTACATCTAATATTAATATTATAAAGACGAAAGTTTGTGTGTGTATGATTGTTATGTCTTCACGCTCGACGAATTTCGATGAAATTTGGTACACGGATAGATTATGTCTTGGAATAGCTCATAGAATACTTTTTTTCTCGAAAGTATGTTTCCTTAGCATAGTATAGCATAGTCGGCCTTATAATGTTCCCACTGCTGGGACTCAAGCCTCCTCTCTAGAACAGGGAATGGGCCGTAATCCACCACGCGGGCCCAGTGCAGTGTGGGTGTGTGTTTGGATGTCACATGTCTTCGAATTTTTGGTTCTAGGACATGCTGGTTTCCTCACGATGTTTTCTTAGGATATTTTTTACTATCCGCCGGGTAAAGTCACTGGCAGCAGCTAGAATTAAAAGTCTACCGAAATGCTATGGTGAAGCATCTTGTCTATAGTATAATATTATAATAAAGAGAAAAGATTAAAATATATATATATTTTAATTTCACGCGTGTGAAGCTGCTAGCAGAAGCCAGTCTTTAATAATTACGGAACAATTTGAATCAATTAAATCGTGTTTAATAATAACTCTACGACTGAAGCAAAAACTAATGCTAATTCACATCATCCACACAAACCGTATTTGCATTGACCCCGACGGAACAAATCGAACCTTCCTGCAACCTTTGATTGAAAGATTACCGCGTAGGCGCATACGAATATAATCGCAAGCGACGCACACAGACACGCATATCCTTTCCACTTTCCCCTGACACTGATACCCTTCGATAATCTTAGTTCTAAGCGAAGATGAGTAATTTAATGGAGGCGTGTTTATTGAAAACTAACCATCCGCTCGTGGTTTTGCCTACGGGCTATATTAAGAAAGCCTATGTTCATCATTTGTGCCTTTTAAATGGTAACAATTTTGCGAATTGGTGCAATGATGCTGGGTATTATACTCCACATATGCACAATAACATAGAAGCTTATTGGGTCCCATTAAAAGCAAGGTGATATCGCGGCAGACCAAGGCGAAGGTGGAGAGATGATTTGGACAATTATTACTGGAGGGACTGGCCTGCAACGGCCGAGGACAGACGTGTGTGGAAAAGGGAGAGGGAGGCCTTCGCTCAGCAGTAGGTTTAATCATTTGGTTAAGAGTTGAAGAGATGCACTGCTGTTACAGAAAAAAAGCCATCAAAACGGCTGGAAGTGACATGCGGAGTATGAAGAAGAAAAGAATTGGTAATGCGACATTTTACAAACAAACGTACAATTTTACCTCTTTATTACATTAGTTTAGATTATCGTATATGTCTGACCGGCGCCGAAGCACGCACCATGCGCCATCTTGGCGTAAATAAATCAATCAGGTTATTATTCAATGTTTGAGCTATTCGTTTCGTTCGTGTGTTGGTTTTTGTGTGAAAATTGTTGAAGACGAAGAGCTTTGGGTTAAGTGAGTGAGAGAATTAGATGTTTTTTTTTAGGTGGGAAATCATCTAATGACTTCTTCTTGAGGAGCGCGTGGAACATTACGTGCCCTCGATAACTTGGGCTCCGTCCGGACGGTTACCAGACGGTCGGACGGCGAGCTACCCATTGCTCGCCGTCCACATGCTCACGCCTACGGTGGCTGGGAATTGCGATCGCTATCCCGGCTAGGGCGTGAGGGCCGTTAATTCGTGCGTGCGGCCACCTCCTTTGCTAGCATTACTGCTTCGCAGGAGGCGTCCGCCTGCCACTTCTCCTCGCTCTAGACCATGGCTTGTAACAAGGCCCGGCGCGAGATAATTAGATGTGGAATCATTATGCATTTGTATTGCTAGACGTAGCACCTGGAGTCCGTGGAGTAGGAAGTCGTGTTAGACTTTTACTGACTAAACCCCATCTAGAAAAAAGAAAGAAAGAAAAAGTGTTTATTTGCGGCAAACATGGAGCATATCTTAAAATAAAACAAATAACAAATTCGACTAAAGTAGCACGCAAGTAGGATAATATGCGTCACATCCGCACAAACGGCTGGTGGCTCAGCAAAATGCTTGGGCTCGTGTAAGACAGAGTCACAGCGCTGATTTTCAGTACCAGCCCGCATCTATAGTCGCCGTATTATAAATATATAATAAACATAGAATACACCACTCACATTAAACCACATCTAGACCTACTTAGCCAAAGTCCGGCTCGCTATCAGGGCTCCAATGATGGTTCGCACTTAGCCCCCGTCGACGATCACGACTCCTATACTGGCCATAAATATGTACGGTACCGGTGATTACGATTCTAATGCGAAATATTAATTTAAATGTACTTGTTAGGCTGATTTTATGGGAGGCAACTGTGGGGCAACGTGAGAGCGACTCCTTGGAATGCAAGATGGTAGCCAATATTTATTCTGGCGTCTGTGTCTTTGCTAATTGTTATTGATTGATAGGTTTATTTTTATTTTTATACTAGCAGTGCCCGCGAGTTCGTTCGCGTGGATTTTTGAATATATTTTTTCTAAAATAAAAGTAGCTTACGTTACTCCTTATTACATCAGATACCTGCCAAAAAAGTCCCGTCAAAATCGGTCCAGCCATTTCAGAGATTAGCCCGGGTAAACAGACAGACAGACAAAGATTATAAAAAAAAATATTTTGGTGTATGTACCTTATATAATATATTCTTATGCATGTAGTAAAAAGCAGTTATTTCAATATTACAAACAGACACTCCAATTTTATTCATATGTATATATTTGAGTTTGAGATCACAATTACATCCGTATTCTTTTTTATTAGTTATGAATTTACATGTGGATGGATGGAGAGGGAGAGGGAGGCCTAAGAAAAGATAAATGGATTGTGTGAGAAGTGATATGAAAGAAAAGGGAGTTAGTGATAGCGCGACGAGTGACAGGAAGAATGAGAAGAAAAAAAGCGTGAGAATGGAAGAAAAAAACGTGTTGTGCCGACCCCAAATAAAACGGGACAAGGGCAGGAAGAAGAAGATTCTTTTTTATTGTATCTTCTTATTTGGTACAATGTAGACTGGTCTATACTATCTTTTCATACCTACTAATATTGTACGAGATGCCTTCTTGGCCATACGAATATTATTTGGTTTCATGCAAGAATCGAATCCACTGCGCTCTAGTTGAGCGACTGGCTCCTGAGCTGCGCATGTATAGGAGCCCATCGCGCCATGTCAATTTCAAAATTCTTAACAGTTTCATTACTCATAGAAAGTTATTCGGTCTTCTAGTCTCTGAAAAATTTAGTTCTTATAAACAAGAAAATCAGTTTTCAATTTTAAAAGTTGTGAGAAGTCAGATGATTAAATTGGTCTGCGGGAAAAGAAACTGAAGGAACAATACTCGTATTATGAGTTATAGTTAGCGAAAGCCTGATACTCCCTCTTGCTCCACCCAGAATGGAAGGAGTTAGATGATTAATAATCGCTCCAAAAAAAAAATGACGTGTGGCACTCGTGGACTGCCGCGGTAAAGCTATTGCATAGCATTTTTATCAACTTATGCAATTATAATTATTTATTTATTTTATTTATGCAGTATTTTTTTTCCTTTGTTTTTTTTTTCTTTGATATTAATTGAAGTTACACTTTCACACATTGAATTGAATTTTGATTGATTGTTCACTCATTTGTTTTCTTATCGGTCACCACGCTCAAAAAACAAATGAGTGATGAAAATTTTCGTTACGGAATTTCTGGATTCGGTCTCCACGCTCAAGGCCCGCGATAGAAGCTATGCAATAGCTTAAAAATCATGGTACCTAAGTTTTTAAATCATCTGCGTTCCTATATCCGTCTTTATTACCTTTTCTTCTTGCTTCATCATTATCATTTAAACCAAAAGACGATCCACTGTTGAACATAAGCGGAGAGGCTGGGGTCTTCACTTCTTGTGTAGTTCCAACCATTCATGTGCAAGCTTCCTTAGCCAGTAAGTGGTCATACATTTCAGCAGATCGTGTTTAAATCGCCAGCGCTGTGATCTGGGCACTGCGCCGTCCGTCAAAGTCTGCTTCAGATACGTACGTGTTGCTGAGCTTTATTTGAAAGTATTCCATAGTTGGGAAGTACCTCATGTAAATATTTCTATACATCAAATTAATATAAATTACGTAGAATCCTATGGTCCTTTTTTTTTTTTTTTTTTTATGGTGGGAAAAAATCTTGCATTGACATCCCCCGCCCTTGGGCGAAGCGGGAGATAGTGTCAGACTCTTACTGACTAAAAGACCCACCCCGTTCCTTCTAGCCTTCATACCGGGGCTCGAGCGCCCTTTCGGATAACCCTGGCCCCAGTAGGCTTCGACCCGGCTGGGTCCCTGCTGTTGCTGACAACTCCTTGAGGCGCGCGGGAACAGTGCGCGCCGTCGACGACTTGGGCTTGGTCCGGACAGTTACCGGACGGCCGGACAGTGAGCTACCCATTGCTCACCGTCCGCAAGCCCGCGTCTACGTTGGCCGGAAATCGGGATCAGAATCCCGGCGACGGCGGCGGCGATAACGCCGTTGCCTGGTGCGTTCGGCCTCCTCCTTTGCGAGCATTACTGCTTCGCAGAAGTCGGCGACCGCCTGCCACTCCTCCTCGCTCCGGACCATGGCCTCAACCAAGGCCCGGCGCGAGAGGTCTCCGCCGCCGATCGCCCCCACGAGGGCACGGCGATGCTCCGCCCAAGCAGGGCACACCTCGACTGTGTGCTCCACCGTGTCCTCCGGGCGTTCCGCACAGTGGCGACACCCGGGCGTCACTTTCGCATGAATCGAGTGCAGGAAACTCCCGAACGAACCATGTCCGGTGAGTACCTGCGTCATGCGGAAGGTAAGGACGCCGTGAGGTCTTTCCAGCCACGCCTCAAAGAGGGGACTTACCGCCATGATTGTGGCGTGCCCAGCACTGGGTTGCGATAGTCGCTGACGCCATTTCACCATGAGATCCCGCCGGAGCTCTGTCCGCCATGCCGTGACCTGTCGCGGCAGCGGACTTTCACCCCGGCGTTGCATCTCCACGCGCATATCGTGCATGTGTGCAAGGACTGTTGCCTCCAGATCCCACGGTGGTAGGCCAGCCAGAAGGCTCGCCGCTTCGCGGGAGACCGTGCAGTATCCCCGCACCATCCTTATCGCCATGACCCTCTGACAGGCGTTCAGTATGGCCGCCGGTTGCTTTTTCAGCGACGGCGCCCACACCGGCGCCCCGTAGAGGGCCATGGACCGAACGATCCCCGCGTAGAGCCTTCGGCAGGAGGCATCCGGACCCCCAAGGTTGGGCAGGAGCCGCTTGAGCGCAGCCCCAGCCCGGTTGAGTTTGGGAGCCAGACGTCGGAAATGCTCCACGAAATTCCACCGGCTGTCGAGGACGAGTCCCAGGTACTTCATCGTCGACCCGACACCGATGTCAACTCCTCCTACCGTTAGTTGGGAACTCAATGGCGGCGCGTTCCGAGACCGGCGACCGTGGAAACACATCGCCTCGGATTTGTGAAGCGCCACCTCGAGTCTCAACTCCTGGATCCTGTCAACGACCATCGCAACCCCGCGTGTCGCTAGAGCGACCGCCGCCTGGTACGACTCTCCCTGCGCTAGAACCAGCGTGTCGTCTGCGTAGCAAACCACGCTGACCCCGTCAGGGAAGTCGCCGCGCAGCACGTAGTCGTACCCGATGTTCCACAAGGGTGGCCCCAGTACCGACCCCTGCGGAACACCGCACGACATCTCTCGACGTTTCCAGTCTCCCTGGTGACCGGGGTAGACTATAAACCTATCCGACAGATAGGCCTCGACCACTCGACAGAGGTATTCGGGCACCCGGTGGTACCGGAGTGCCCTCCGGATCGTACTCCAGGGCAGGGAGTTGAAGGCGTTGGCAATGTCCAAGGACACTGCCACGACACACCTGCCCCGGGACACCGCAGCCCCCGTCGTGAGGGCTCGCACGCGCATGATGGCGTCCACCGTAGAGCGCATCCTGCGAAAGCCGAACTGTCCGTCCGAAAGGTCCGGCCCCACCCGTGTTAGGCGCCCGACGAGGCGGTTTGCAATGACTCTCTCAAAGAGCTTGCCCACCGCGTCGAGCAGCACAATGGGCCGGTACGCAGACGGAGAGTCCGCAGGGCGCCCTGGCTTCGCGATGAGGACCAGTTTCCCCGTCTTCCAGCAAAGTGGGAACTGGCCCCTCTCCAAACATGCGCTGAAGAGCCCTCTCAGTCGAGGCCCGAGAGCCTCCATGGCCAGGACCCAAGCCTTTCCAGGCAAGCCGTTGGGTCCTGGGGCGGTGTTTTTGGCACTCAGCCTTCGCACCGCCACTCTCATCTCTACCTCGGTCACTTCTGGAGCATCGTCGTCGTCGCTGTTGCGGTCCGCGTCAGACACCGCTGGCGGTGGAGGCGGAGCCATGGGCGGGGGGGAGTGTTCCCTCCGCGCAGGGAACAGAGCGTTCACCGCACCCTCTACGATCTGGGGCCGGAGACTCTGAGTCAGTGGGGGAGCCCAGGGACGGAGCTTTTCCCGTACCATATTGTACGGGCGCCCCCATGGGTCCGCGTTCAGAGACCCCAGCCACACGTTGCGGGCCTCCAGTTTGGCCCGCTTGATCTCCGTTCGGAGGGTGCGTTTTGCCGCTCTGTATTCCTCATACAGCTCCGCCTCTCTGGTCTCCGCATCCGGCGGGCGGATGCGGCGCCTGCAGTGTCTGGCGTACCGGCGCCGCGCGTGACTGCATGCGTTGCGCAGTGCAGCAATCTCCGGCGACCACCAGCACACCTGGCGCTTAGCTCGCCCTGGACGGACTCGGGGCATTGCCGCGTCGCAGATTTGCGACATGGCCTCCCGGAACCACTCCGCCTCGACGTCTATGTCGACAGGCCTGTCCGGTGCTTGCACCCAGGCCTGTACCGTCGCGGCTTCCAGGAGGAGCTCCCGGTCCATCTGCTTAAGCGCCCACCGCGGACCGCAAGGGCTCTGTCGGACCGGCGCGGCCGAGGTTTCGGCGGAGACGTCCAACCGGATGTACCGGTGGTCGGAGTACGTCTCCACCTCCTCCATAACGCGCCAGTCGACGACACGCGGCAGCAGAGCGGGGCTGGCGAACGAGATGTCCACCACTGATTCACCCCGCATCCGCGCCAACGTGGGGACAGAACCCCGGTTCAGGACGACCAATCCTATGGTCCTAGTGTTCGATGTTTTGCATCGGTCATCATCATCATTTCAGCCGATACACGTCCACTGTTGGACATAGGCCTCCCCCAAGCGTTACCACATCGAACGTTCCTGTGCGTACCGCATCCATCGGTTTCCCGCTACCTTCACCAGGTCATCGGTCCACCTTGTAGGAGGCCTTATAATGCTGCGTCTTCCGGTATGCGGTCGCCACTCCAGAACCTTTCGGGCTCAACTATGCATCGGTACTGTATCCTATATTTGAACTTCGAAATTGTTTCAAAGGGATAGGAACCACAGATCTGGAATGCAAAGAATAACGCAGTAAAAGTTCGAAACTCTTTTCCGTCCACTCAAAGAGAGAAAACAACTAGCCCTGGATTTCTGGATAGACATTATCGAAAAAATTAGATTGTTAGAATATGACAGCAGTCTGAAAATTTGTCACATTAATTTTGCGATAAATTTTGTTCAGGAACTTGGTCTAATCTATTGATATAACTTTGATATTTTACTTAACAGATGAATCATTTTTAGTTTAAGGGCCGATTTTTTAATCGTCAGTTAACTTCTATCTGAGGAAAAAATATGGCCGTTTGACATATTTTCTATACAAAAGCTGTCAAAACGTCAAACATATTCTTCAGATAAAAGTTGTCTGGCGACTGAAAAGTCGGCCCTTAGCCTTTTAAATTCAATTTTTCATAAGTGTTATTTTACGGAATTAAATAATTATTAGAATCATCAATACAACCCTTTTAGTTCCTTTAACTCTATATTAATACCTATTTTAGGAAAAAGCCACCTTCAATTGGATTGGTCTTCTTTAAATCTTGTGTACCAGAATCTTCAAAACGTTGGTATCAAACGAATAAAAATTTGCATAAAATTAAGCGAACAATAAATGATTACCTAAGGTATTGTAGCACCGATGTTATCGTTCTCTAAGTCCGTGAGACTTAGGGTGCGAACAACTTACACCTATAGGGGCACGCAGGAAGCACGGGCTGCGCGGGCGCAGATAATGAGTGTCGGTGTGTTCTCAGTGAAGGCAATGAATTAATAGTGGCATTGCTATCTTCATTGCGGTCATACTGCGTCGAATACACACATTAGTGGGGTTCGGTCACGAATGGAAGACCGAGGAGATGGTGGGTACTGTGTTTTGGTGTTTTTAGTTGTGATTTGACAATATAGGGTCTATTTTATGGGCGCCGACCCCAAATAAAACGGGACTAGGGCAGGAAGATGATGATGGATAGTGTTATTTTATTAGTCACAATGTCTTTCAATAAGTCCGCTACTGAAATGTTAGGAGTGTATTGTATTTATTTAATAGGCACATGTTATTAAAGTATTCATACTTCGGAGTGGCGATCACGTTCCGAAAAGCGCAGCGTTGAAAAACTACTTCTAATAAGGTGGACTGATGACCTGGTAAGTAATACCGTGGGCTCCACATGTTGCTTGCAGTAATTGCAAAAGATGTTTAGAAGGCAGGTAAAGAAATGTTTAGTAAAAAAAAAAAACATTTCTTTTATATAAACAATTTTTAATTGTTATCTTTATTTAATTTAGGTTGGTATCGAGATGAAAAACGAAGTACGAAATTCGCAGTACCAAGAATTTGGCGATAGCCAAAAGACCACGTCGGTGACTGTTATTTTTGCGTAGTTAATCCTGCTGAAAAATGCAAAACCCATTGAATATCCTGATCTTGCTTCGGCTCTAATCTCTCATAGCCCACAACTTTCAGCACCTGAGAACCTCCTACAAAATTGTCTCATTCAAGCTTATCTCAGAGTTCAAATAAAATATTGAAGACGAAGAATTTGTACTCTCACAGACTGTTACCGAGAGCTAGTTGAAAACATGTTAGAAGATTTTATAATTATGGGCTGCAGAATGTTTTTAGGGGTACTTATACTACATGCTTATTTAGATACCTTTAAAAACAACATGGGGGCGTATTCACAAGAACAAGGAGAACGTTTTCATCTAGTCATCATGGACTTCAAAAGCTGTTATCAGAGCCAATACAACGAAAATATGATTTGAGATTACATTTGGAGTTTAGTGAGACCAAATTCTTATAAACATGAAATAAAATGTAAAAGAGTTCAGTTTTAAACCTTTTCTACTATTTTGTAATTTGATATGATATAAAAAGCTGATAAAAATTATACCTACAAAAATTAACTTGTTTCAATTTTTTTATAAAAAAAAATTTAACTGTGAATTTTCTAAAATATTGATCAACCATTCTCCTGGATACAAAAGCAAACTTTTTCAGGCTATATATATTTTTTTGGTTAAATTATCGATAAATCTATCGATATTTCATATTCTCATAACAAAGACAAAATTGTGATGTCTTGTTGTACCTAATTGATCGGTCAATGGTATTGTAACAGAATTGTGGTAGAATGACAATATCAAGCTTATTAAAAGCACTAATTGCGCAATGCTCAAAGGAACTGTCAATTTTTTTGCAGATTATCGCAATACGCCAGATATTCATTTGTCATTATGCACGAGATTACCATTCTATGCCATTTCTTTCAATGGAATGTCAGTGGTTGACCATCGGAAAGTCATAATGACGTTATTAATTAGTAGATTACCAAAACTTGTCAAAATCAACAATTATGAAATCAATGATAGACCATTCTGACACTATTGTAATAGCAGACTTGAGGCCCTGGACAGGATTGCTCGGAAGTGTTACCGTGGCCCTGTAATGCAAAGGACAATTGAAGGAATATAGATGGAGTTGAAAGAGTTTAGTTAGTAAAAGTCCATCTGGCCCAACCAGTTTCTTTAAGTCTCGTCACAAAAAAAAAAAATATAACTTACAATGCACGGACTACCAAAAATAATCACACAAACGGCTGAACACGTCAAAGTGGCGTATTTTTACTTGGATTTCATCACCGATAAATTGATATTCAATGCGTCGTAAACACTTAAGTTCACCTTGAAGGTATCATCCTCTCTAGTCCCGCCAATAATTTCAACAGACGCATCCATGCTTGCATACAATCCACGATTGCCGATGAAATGCTCAGGAGAGCAATTTTCGCGTTATAAATAAATTCGCTCAATTATAGGCGCTAAAGTGTAGAATACTAAGATGATCTTCAATTGTATCCGTGCAGAGCACAGCTTTGTTCTCACACGATTATAATTGGATGCCCCATTCAATGTTTTGCGATTTAAAAGGTTGAAAACTTGCAATGTTTTTGCAATTTTGTTGCTTGGGGATTTGGAAATCATATCTGAAGTTACGTTTAGATACTTTTGGCTATTACTTTCGATTGTTTTAGGGGTTTCATTTGCTTTACTGTGGACGGACTATGTAAGGAAATTAGCCTATTAAAAACTGTTTTACGTTCAGGTTCTAGTTGTCTATGTTGAACTGAACCTATTTTTGTCACATTCATGAGACATACTATTTTATTTTTGTTTCTTTTTCTTCCAATCAAAGCTTTTATATATCCTACGGATAAACAAGATTGTATACAAGATTCCTGCTTCCATACCTGTCACTGTAACTACACTACACTGTCAGAGTTCTCGTTGTGTGCCTATGCCTATTGTGTGATATCAAAAAACCTATTCTCTTTCTTTTTTTTCTTTACTTAGCTGTACATTTCATTTTGATTTTAGGTTTGGTTGATCGTCGAGTCCGCTTGATTTGTCTGGCCTTGATCAGTCTTTTAGTGAGTGGTTATTTTTTTAAACGTTGTCTGTGCTCTAGGAATTACACACTCTTGTATTGTAGGTGTGTTCACAGATATTTAAAATTCACATGCATAGTACACCCAGACCTGGAACAAACTATCTTTAGGCCGTACAAATATCTTCTTTTTTCAACAACATGATAAGTCCAACATTAATATTATTGGACTTGTTACATTTTCGAAGTAATGAGGCCATTTGTTCCGTATGGGAACTGAAACAGTGACATGACCAGCCAGTTAAATTATCCCATTACTAATCAAAGACATTTTTGGTAGATCTTATTCTTCTCCTACAGTTAAAGTCACTGTTCGTTTATTTAAAAAGCAGAAGATACTCAGACTGGGATCGTGGGCTTGCGGACGGCGATCAATGGGTAGCTCGCCATCTAACTGTCCGGACCGAGCAGTATCACACGCGCCTATATGAGGTGTCAACAAAACCGTAAGAGCCCACAGGGCCGAAGCCTACTGCAACCATGGGTTTACTTTCATAAGAGAAACCCGGGGTCCTGAACATAGGAGTGGGTTTTAGTCAATAGAAGTTCCACATGCGCTCCCTCTCCGCCCTAGACCGGGAGAAGTTCTAAAAAACCCAGATTGGGATGATCAATTAGAAAGCCGATATGATATACTCAATATTCTTCGAAAAGATGGTACAATAATGTTTGAGCATAATTTGAATGAAGCTTAATAATCCATGCTAACAAGCTCACACTCTTCACGCTCTGCAGTTGTAGCGAGCATAAATTCGTACGATCAACCGACAGGACCCGCACCGCCGACCTATTTCATAAAATCACGAAGAAAACTTACTTAGACCAACACCTCACCAAGCTGAAATAGACTGTACAATTGTTAACATAGGGTTGGGTGTTGATTGGTAGTGATGTGACAGAAAGTCGTGTGTTTTCGGTTACCATGGCGACCGAAATGTCGGTGAGGTGCAATGCAATAGTTTAATCTGGCTGCGGGCACGACCACACGAACTCGCCGCCCGCGGAGGCCTTGCGGATGAGTCGCACAATGTGCAAGTAAGCTTTTGGTTAAAACTTGACCGAAAGAATGTTTACGTATAGAAGTACCTAACCTATTCACTCTAGACTTAAATACCCCGATATCAGGAAATACAGATTCCGGCAGGGAATTCCACTCCTAAGCTCTATACACAAACGGAATAGCTAGTAAACTATTCCTGGCTATTCTACGGTAGAGTATGCTTGTCTAGAAGTATTTACAAACGTACTCTACCGTCAACTCCATCATCGCTAGCCATCAGGTGAGACAGTGGCGTGAGCATATCAATAATAATAATAAAATAACGCTAAAAACTGACGTGTTCACCCACGTAGAGTTGATAGTAGCCTTCTAATTGAAGGCGTTTATAAAAAAAAGTTATTAAAATGTATTTTAAATTTTCTAACCTATTTATACATACATACTATTTCTACATGTCTCAACCAACTCTCTTGTTGCAGGTCTGCTGGATGAAATTTATATTTAAATAAGCAGCACTATTCTGTACTTCAGTCTATATTTGTTCTTGTTATTTTTAAGTCTTTGCGTTTACGTACATAACTTAGCCAATAAATAAACATGTAGCCAAAGTGACGTCTGGGTTGCCACCGAAGATCCTGTAGAAACGGCTAAATTTTGAGCTCATTGATTTCATTTCGATCCGTTGCGACAAAAAAGAAGATTTTTACCAAATTAGCAGTGTCAAAACATTTGTTTATACAGTACTTCGAGTAACGACCGTTCATATCGTTGAAACCACGGGAATATATATGTGACCGTACACCTAAGTTATAACACTTTTTTCCGAAAACGACATCATAAACTGGTGCTTCATCGGCTTGATTGATATAAGACATAGTCTTTATAAAGTCATTCTCATTTGTCCACATTCACTAATCTCAGTTTAACCACAGTGTCACCGGGCGCCAACGTGTCACCCAGTGTCGCAAGCTCGACGGACGACTAAATATCAGCGCATCACTAGCCTAATGACTCGTACAAATAGCTTCCACGAATCTACGTAATGCATGGCCGCAGGGAAGTATTATGTTTTCAGTTTTCTTCATATGCAGTTTAGGTTTACATACATTATTGTGGGAAGCAGGTCTTATACCTGTAACAGCGTTTGTGTGAGAGATTCCTCTGTAAATTGCCTGAAAGGGAAATTGAATGTTATGACTGATGCTAACAGTCTCCACCCAGAACGGGAGAAGTTGTTTGATTTTGTTTTTTTAAAAAAGTTTTTGTCTAAATATCTGACTTCTCTGGATGCAGTCAATTCAACAAATAACTTTTTTATTTATTTATTTTTTATTTAACCTGTAAAGATCAAATATCTTTACAGGCTAAATAACTAGACTCAATGCGATATTGTAGTTCCCACATTTTATCATTTACCTTAAAGAGTGCCACTGCTTATACCGTAGCTAACTCATAAAAAAAAACTTACAAACTTAACTGTAAAACTTACCACTTAAAAACTTAAAGGCATTGGATAATAAATTTTTTGTTTGAGTCAAACTATTGTGTAGTCTCTACCTAAACTAGATATTACCTAATCGTTGAAGAAGAATCTGTACGTGTGCTTGCTTATGAGTGCATGACTATATGATATTTACTAGTAATTTCAAGAAAGTGGACTATTTTATCAGAGATAGATTATAAAGGACTGTAGGGTAATTTGAGCTCAACACAATATTTATTTAAGTAACTTTAAGGTTTTGTTGTACACTTATATCCGTCGTATGTAATAGTACATTGTTACACTAGGGGTGAAAGTAACTCATTTCGTCCCGAGAAGGAGTTGGCGGGCGAGCGAAGCGAGGTCGCTAATTCGAGGGGTTAAATGGGTTACTTTCACCCCGAGGTAAACACTGTGCTTTTCATTACGAATACGAGGAAACTAAAAATAAAATAAAAAGTTTGTAAAACCTGAGTCGTCGTACCTATGATTTTAAGTAGGTATCTTTCTTCTGATTTAGGCGGTAAAAGGTATTCCACTACTGCTTTAGCCTCTTCTCTTATGAAATTAGGCGTTAAATCACTATTTTAATCTGATAAACATAACGTGTTAATACAAATCTCTGTTGTACGGAAACGTAAACAAAACTCGAAAAAACCAATGACTGATTGCCATTTTCCCGCCATTTTGTTTTTTTTTTCTGCGGCGGGCCAGCTATTCAGCCTCATTAATGAAAACTTAGAAATTAATTGTAATCTTTTAAAAATAAAGTATTTTAAAGAAATAGTTTAACAAATAAATCACTTAAAATATAACATTATTTAATTAACCTTTCGAATGTCTTAAGTTACTCAGTCCGACATAAGGTAATTGTCTTTCTATTGTGTCTCTAATTACGACATTCAAAGAGTTAATACTTGTCTTTAAGTTATTTCAATTTTATATCGCGCTGTGATTGACTGGCCGTATGGAAAATTGGAACATGGTTCAATAGAAATGTGAAGATAGAACTAGTTTTTTTTAAATAATTTGACAGCTGTCAGTTGTAAAGTAAAACTCCCTAGGGATGAAAAGTATCACTTTCAGCCCGCTCCTCAGGCAACTTCAGACCTACTTTCAGAGTATGAGTAATGAAAAGTATATTTACCAACCGAAGGTTTGCTGTAAGAAAACCCAAATTCTTCGGATTATCATCGCTTTTGCACATCAACTATCATTTGCATTTGTATTTATACGAGTATGGTTCTTTTTACAGTAATACTACTGTAATGTTATAAGGCTGAAAAGTTTGTGCGCTCTAACCTTGAGAATTGTTTACTATTGGATAGCCTATTTATCAAAGAGGCTATAAAGCATCACGCTACGATTTCCAGGATCAAAGATACTAGTGCAACCAAGGGAGATATACACGTACATAATACAGTTCGATTAAAATCTCAATAATCCAGAAATAGTATGTAAAGCTTGCGTATTAATCTGGACGATATCATAAAGTAAAAGCAAAAAAATGATATTAAAGAGTCCAAGTAACAAGCTTACTATATCTTTAACGGGCCCACCAGAGTCGAAGCCCAGGCCATGGATTAGCTGCCGAAAGGGAATCCGGGGTCTTGGAACGCAAGGCAAAGAAGGAATTGTCTGACATACCTCGCTCTCCCTAGAGTGAGAGAAGTTATTGGATGATTTGCGACCTAAAGAAGGAACCTACATATTAACAAATCAAAACAAAACCTTCTAAAGTCCTTATAAAATAATAAACACTGCCATTTGAAAGTAAAAGTATCAGGTGAGATAGAGGTCAAACGCGAGCCTATCAATAATAAAAAAAAAAAAAAAAAAAAAAAAAAAAAAGGGACGATCCACAAATATAGGTCACCATTCACACTAGTTTGTCCAGTTATACGAAAAATGTGCGGTAATTGGTTGCGCGGGCGCACGACGTTGGTCGAGAATTGACGTTAATAAACACGTTGTGAACGTATTGATTTGTTACTGAGGCTTATCGAGATCTAATTTGTAAAGCTTCTGAGGGGGTTAAACTGTTTGTAAATTGTTGGCCAGTTGTGTGTTTAAATTAATCTTAATGTTGGAGCTTATAGGTTTGGTGACCAAAGATATCTCAAATTAGGTTTTGAAAACCCCAGTAAACAGCAAGTTGAAAAGGTTCACGATGAACGATCGTTTTATTTCAACAGATGTATAGTGTTTTTCGGTGGTCATGGAATCCATAGGCAATCGCAAACTCTTGCATCCGATTAGGGTTCAAACCACGGTACGGGCCAGAAGGTATGGGAAGCAGTCACCTCCTAGTGTATAGCAGTAATGCGAGCGAAGGAGGTGGCTGAAACCATGAGGAAGAGGACATTCTCACGCTCTAGCCGCTGCTGCTGGAGACCCCTCGGGTTTGTGGGCGGCGAGAAGTGGAAAACTCGTTGTCCAGCTGTCCAGTTTGGCCTAGTCTGAGTTGATGGCGGGTTGTGTTTCACGCCTCAAAGATAGGTCACGAAAATAACAGGGCTTATTGGGGTCAATACTTGCTAGGGCTGCGGGAATGTTCGAAGAAGCCCTCTCGTTACAATCAGAGCGGAATCAAGCATTTGATAATGTCCTACTTAAAAAAAGGAGTCCAAAACAGGAGTTTTGTACTGAAAAAAAAAAACTTTCAAAGCTATTGCGTTACTAAGTATCATATGGGAACGCTTTAAAAAATCCAACCGTGATAAGATCCAATCCATACTAATATTATAAACGACGACTTTGTCTGTCTGTTTGAATAAACTTTAATTCCAAGGAAGACATAGGTTACTTATATTATCTGGCTTCGACTTGGATTTCACGGTCGCGATACCAGCCATTTATAGGATTGATATTTCGGGCAAATGCTGGTGCGTAATAATCGTTAGATGTGAAAACTAAGCGCGGTAGCATATAAATTTTGGCCTCAGCAATTTTTACAGAGAATGCAAGTTTAATTCTTGAACGTCACCCAAAATATTTATTTGAAGGATAGATTCTCATTGTCATCAGACATAGAATCATCTACAATACGAATTCATTTTGGATACCGTAACATACATTGTCGTTTCCAGTGTTAAGCGTTATTTAAATTGCTATTTCACACAAAGCAAAGATCACGAGAATTTTCCAATTGACAGTCGTGATCAACTACATACATCACGAAGGCACCTTACCTATGTAGCTATAGGAAAATGTCAATCCTTTGCTAGTTTCGCACGCCGCCCGTCGCCGCCCGTCGCCGTCCGGGGTCGTCTGTTTCGACCGCGTCCGGCTGTTGACATTCACGAATAATATTAGGCATTGTTTTGGTGCACGGAGTTGAGAAGAAAGGTTGATATAATAATATAATATAATATTCCACAACTATCACACAACGCCGTCTAGTCCCAAGCTAAGCAGAGCTTGTGTTATAGGTACTAGACAACTGACAAACATACTTATATATTTCTAAATACATACATATTATAGATAAATTACACCCAGACACAGAACAAATGATTATGCTCATCACACAAACATTTGTCCTGGGTGGGAATCGAACCCACGACCTATGACGCATAGCAGTCAGGGTCACTAACCACTAGACCAACAGGCCAGTCATATGACATACAGAATAGTGAAATAAAAAAATATGCAAGAGGTAGTTTAAAAATATGCGGAATAGAGTGTAAAGTCCCGTAATCCACCGTTGAGAAGGGACGGTTCTTTGATCAGACAGGTGTTTTGTCTGTTCCGGGTAACTGCCCCATAGTTCATTTCGAGCTGTTACACCTATATTTTTTAATGGCGCGGAGAACTCTAATATCGTGATGGAGAATTTTGAATTTTAGTTCCTATGTGCCGTCATAGATGACGCTGCTGTTTGCCATGTCAGTTTTTAAGGTATGATCTGCGAAGATCTTCAAGGAAAATATAAATTTACTTTACTTTCTGCAGGCTGCTTTGCTCGCCTGAAAGTAGAAAATTGTCCCAAAGGACGTATCGTATCTCCCGGGATGAAACGTATCGAATGTGCTATCCTATATTTTTTTTATTATTGAAACACCTTATTTATGGCCTCAAATTATAGTGACTTATTTTTTGATAAAATTCTGATCTTCTGTGGAAACCTGGTAATTTGTAATAAAGACTTTATAATTGTCTAAGTTAAGAAGACAGTATACCACATTATCCTACTGGGGCCAAGGATTTGTTTCTGAAAGGAATATTCGGCCCCGTTACGAAAGGCAACAAAGGAACCGGAGTGGGTTTTTGACACTATCTCCCACTCCGCCCAAGGGCGTGGAGATGTCATTGGATAATTTTCCCACCTAAAAAAAAAAATACCACAATATCGTATCCAATTTGTTTCTATAATCTCAGTTCATCAAATATTCGCTATTCATCAAATACTGCTAGCCTAGAAGTATTTGATGAATGGCGGATGTGTGTAACCTCTGTGTGGGCGATGGGCCTCGTCCGCTCCCAAGACTTATCACGAACTGACCATAGGTCAGTATCTCCCGGAATTAAAAGTATTGCATGTGCTAGTCCTTGACATGATCTACTAATGTGCTAAATCTCGTCCAAATTCGTTGAGACATTTGATCATGAAGGATTAAAGAGAGTGAACGTGCAGGCAGAAGACAGTATGCCACAATGTCGTATCCGATTTGTTTCTACGATCTTAGTTATAGGCTAGCAGTATTTGATGAATGGCGGATGTGTGTAACCTCTGTGTGGGCGATGGGCCCCGCCGGCTCCCAAGACATATCACGAACTGGCCATAGGTCAGTGTGGCCGCAGCTTACTGAAGGTAAAGTAACGAGAATATTATTAAATGTTAATTTGGTTTCAAATTCGAAATACTGTCGTCAGTATTTCTTAACAAGCTTGTACTGTTAATTTGGCTTCATCTACACTTCTACTCTAACGCTAACTTTTTTTGTTTGTCTCTAAAAGTGCTGGTCTGATTGCTAAAATTTTTTCACCGATAGAAAGCTGCTTTATTCCTGAGTGACATAGGCACGCATATTTTATGAACGCGGGTGAAGCCGCGGGCTAAAGATATTTTTAGATTAAACCTTTCTTCTTTTACTAATACCTACATAGTACATAGGCTTTTTTATTTCAGCACGAAGATTCCTCTTGTACCATTTTTGTGAGTGGGGAAAGCATGAAATACCTTTTTCCGTTTTGAGTGGATAGAGATGAAGGCCTGGTCAGAAAATATCGTGGGCAATCATGTTCTAGAACCATAAAAACGAAAACATGTGACCTCCACCAACCCGCAGCAACTGCCCAGTGGTTCGCGTGATGGATTACGGCCCATTCTCTGTCCTAGATACGAACTCTTTTTTGAGGTTGGAAATTTTCAAATTACTTCTCCCACTCTAGGGAGGAGTAAGAGGGCTTGTTAAGCTTTTCCAACCTAAAATTCTAAGCTCCTTCATTTGATCTTTGCGTTCCACGGCTGTGTTAATTCTTTCAAACGTTTCTACTAGGTATAAATGGGAGCCCTGAGTCCCAGCCGTGGGAACATTATGAGGCTGATTATGTTATTATTTTTTTTTTGTAAACGTTTCTCCACACTAGCAATTACTTATATATTATGGGTGCTTATAAACATGTAAACTTGCATACTCTAACCACCCAGACCTAAAACACCTACCTATCTGTAGGCCATACAAATATTTGTTCCGTGTGGGAATCGAAATAGCGACATGTAACGCAGCAGTTAATCACTCAACTATTGTGCCAATCATGTCATCGACGATGTGTTGACGTTACTAATTCTACCACCAACGAACTATTTGAAGGTGAGGGAAGGTTTACCCCAGAAATAGTTCACAGCTCAGAAAAGGTCTTGCAAGAAAGAGCACAAAACGTTTTGGGAACACAATCATTGTGCGTACAGCTAAGGAGTGGAATTCCCTGCCAGGGTCTGTGTTTCCTGATGGCTACAATCCGGGAACCTTTAAGCCAAGTGTGATTATGTTACTTCTAGGTAAGCGTGCTCCATCGTCAACCACATCGTCGCTTACCATCGGGTGAGATAGCTGTCAAACGCGAGCCTCTTAATAATATTATATGGTTATTACACGTATATGTACCCGGCACCATTCGTGCTAGGTATGGTGTCTTACCAAAGCTTGGAAGTAAGAAGAAATCTTTATGTGGTTAAATATTTCATCCGCCTAATTCGCGGTTCCCACTCTAATTCTTCGTTGCTTGAGTAAATCTCCTTTAACTTTCCGCTTCCCATCAGGCATACACCACGCCCCCGTCATCGGCCTCTATTTTTCACACCACAGGCCTGTACCGTAAGCTGCAGAACCAGTCCCATGTACCTAGCCCTTACCCACATCAACAACACATTACTATATGACGCTACTATGGACATCTTCGCAAGTGCTGAAATTGAACTACTTAACACTGTGGCTCGTTACCTGGTCCATAGCCACTCCCAGCACAATAGCTCAATGAAATTTTTGTCATATTATTGTAAATTTAATATTCTTTTTATATTATTTCTCATTATTAGTGTTGTTATTATTATTTTATTTTTTTCAATCTTTCATTTTGACATTAATTTTATATTATTTCTGACGTGAACATAATTTTTTTTTTTTTTTTTTAATTTTATTGTCTTTGATGTCATTTCATTTTCATTTTATTTTCTTTATTATTATATTAATGTTTTACAAATGTTTTGTGTGTTATTGATATTCATTAATATGTGCCTGTAATTTATATGTAAACTGTTAGTGTAATAAAACGTCAGTAAAAAAATAAATATAAAAAGAACACCAGCTTAAACAGT
Organism: Mythimna ferrago; assembly: GCA_910589285.2. Taxonomy (NCBI): domain Eukaryota; kingdom Metazoa; phylum Arthropoda; class Insecta; order Lepidoptera; family Noctuidae; genus Mythimna; species Mythimna ferrago. The sequence goes on from OU342685.1 coordinate 18,674,667, forward strand.
AGCATAGCATAATCGGCCTTATAATGTTCCCACTGTTGGGACTCAGGCCTCCTCTCTAGGAGAGGGAATAAGCCTTAATCTACCACGCGGGCAAAGTGCGGTTTGGTGGATGTTCTAGGACATGCCGGTTTGCTCACGATGTTTTCCATCACCGTTTTGAAAGCAGAGGTTGTGAAATAAATTACACAAAGTAATGCGCCTGGCTGGGTTTGAACCCGCGCCCTACAACTCATAAGTCGGGGCCGTTACCACTCGGCCACCACTGCTCTAACTTCAACAGTGAATGCTACTAAAGATTCCATACAATTCTCCAAACCAGTTCAAGGTATCAAAATTATCTCAAAAACATTTACCAGACAGTTATGCGGTATCGTAGTCAGTGTTAATCTATAACCTTTGCTCTTACTGACGACTGTTTATCAAGGATACCGACAGCAGTTCGTACTTTGACGGATGTAATGGCAAGGTCCCATGTATGACGTTTGATCATAGACAGATTGAAGTGTGTGCATTCTATTGTTTATGACATTGACTTGAAATGAATTTGGTGATGGAGACAGATAGGTGTTTTGGGTGTGATTGTTTATTTAATTAATTCCGTGTTGATATTAACACTTCGTATTAGTATTTAATGCCGTGATAATTTTGCTATTTGGCATCTTAAACAGTTGGATGTATATCTAAAGTAAGTTACGAATACTGAATGTGTGAGTCATATTGTTTTTTCTTTCTTTTATAAATATAATTTCTCAGACTTCTGTATCGTAACGTCACAAACATGTAAACTCAAATACACAAGACACTTACACCTAGAACATTATCTGAAGGGCTGTATAAATATTGGTTCGATGCGGGAATCGAACAAGAGCCACTCAGCACAACAGTCATCGCCCAACCATTGCACTAACCTAGCCGTAAAATATCCTTTTTACGTTCTATAACCAAATAGTGAAAACGTAACCCTTACAATTTAGTCCCCTCCATCTGGACGTTGCACACACATTTTACTCCAAGCTTATTGGTAAGTAGTTTAACCCAGAATTCATTGATACAAATTGTAACAGTCCGATTCATTCCCACATCTTATTCCTAAGAGCTTTTAATGATAAATCAGTAAGTAGCCTTAGAGCGAAATTTTGTACTAAAATTTTAGTATGGTGTCAATTACGAAAAACCTTTATTTATTCTCAGGTATGATTTGACATAACTTAAACGTTAACGCGATCGAACACGTTAACAAAACTTGCACCAGGACCTTAGGTATCACAGGAAGTCTATTTGTAGTCCGGGTTCGATGCATTGTTAGAAGCGAAAGGATTGAATAAGAAAAATCGAGGAAAAAGAACTGTGCATTCAAAGTTCATGTGGGATAACAGGACAAGGGAACAAGGAAGGGCTAAACAAAGGCCATATTATCTAAACAAGCCAATTAAACAGCGGAATGAGGAAAGCATCGTGTGATGATCGCCAACAATAACTGTCCAGTCGGCTAATGAGTGCTTTCTCAGCTTCTTGCGCGCGGCATTGTACGCTTTTCCTCGTGAAAAACTATACGGAGCGGCGGTTGCACTGTTCAGTTAACTGGGGTTTGTTAATCGAGGGTTTTATCGTTTTTTTCGGATCGCTGGCTGCATCGTCACTTTCTGTCAGTTGAGATAGTGGTAAAGCGCGTACCTATCAACAATAAAAAAAATATTGCTACGATCTTCCCGGCCGCAATTTAGGTATCTTTAAGGCAAGAGTGAATAGGCTCCTAATAAACTAGTGCAATTCAATGTCAACGATTGTGTTACTGCTTATCTCAAAAAGGTGGGATCGCAGTCAAGCACTGGTTAATATCATTAAAAACACACTTAGAATAGCGAACGTTTCTGTATATTGTTATTTGAATAATTAGGTACTGGAAATAAATTTTATTTATAACCATAAGAGGTATTTCTAATTAGGAAGTGTACCCTGACAAGACTGGTTAAATTCACGTTGAAAAATCCAAAGAAAAGTTTTACAATTTATTTAGCGAAAATCCATTTTATTCTTATTTAAAACCTAAGTTAAATGTGCATTGTAAACAAATGTTTATAGCTTATGTAAATCAAATTTAAATTACCATTACAAGATTACCATATACCATTTGTGATTACGATGAAGTCACGGCATTAAACTCACATTCGGTATTTTGTACGTTTAAGTATCGATAAATCATTTAGTTAGTTTAAAATATTTTACTAAGTGATATGAGCAGGTATTAATGTTTAAGGTTAGCTTCAATAACCAAATTAAAGAATTAATGTTGCTATTTGTGAAGAGCACTATCATGATTAATCAAACAACATTTATAAATTTTCTTGTCTATAATAATTTAATAATAGGCAGTTTACGGACTTACGGGTGCAAAACCTATCCGTTAGGTACTATTAAGTTAATTTAACAATCATACAGTCGGTTTACATTTTTTTTAATAACGTGTGAAACTCTGTAGAAGTTAAAAGTCTAACAGGTTTCCAAGCCAAAGGAGAGTTTATTAAATAGTCGGCTTTAAATTCTTAATTCAAAAACTGGACTTTAGTCCGCGTAATCATATCGTTAGGTTGTGTAGACAGTGAGCGAAACTTAAGCACATTATTAAGCCAGAATAGAATAAAATAGAATGGAATAAACTTTATTAAACAACAATAAGTAACATAACTTATACATAAACTTAAATCTATGGGTACAATGGCGGTCTTTGTTAACCAGCGTTTAACTACGCGGTGCAACCGTACCCTCTCATATCACCCAGTATATGAGTTCGCGCGTAATTGCGTTCGACGAGCACTCTTTCAACCGAAAAAAACAAGCATCTCTCTCATTGTTCCCGCCAATTTTCCCACATTTCGCCTTTTACAGTTACACTTTGCCTTCCTGATTTACTCGCAAAAAGTGTATAAATTGAATTCCTCGTGCATCAAGCGCGCCGGGATCGTTTCATACTTTTTTCTTGTCCCGGAAAAGATTGTCTTTGTTGTTAGTTAGATAATTCTTCGTGTGTGACCTGCCCTTATTATAGCTGCTATGTGGACATGTATTTCGATGAGAAATCAGTAATTTTCTTCTTCTTTTCTGCGTTTAGTGGCCAGTGCTTGCTTTTTTACTTGGAAAAGTTTATGTGGTGATGTTTTTGTTGGCACTTAGCTCACTCTAGTTAGTTTCGCCGGGCATATAGTCAGAAACACTGTACCTAGTTGCACTGGGTGTGATGGGTCGGTCTTAAATTGTAAAATATGTAGAATACCAAACAAATGTTCGAAAGAGTCACCACTGAAACGCAAAGGAAAACTGTAGGAACACAAATGGGCTTTAGAGAAAACAAGACTGACACGACTCGCTTTCCCACTCCACCCAAAGCAGTCTGGAGAAATTATGATGATTTCCAAAATCAAAAAATTTAAACGTTCCATAATTCCATTGATAACAATATTTTGCACTGTGCATAAGTTTCCATAGGTAGTCAAAGATGTCATGGACGTTGTCATGATTACTTTTATTCGTAGAAATTCGGCAAGTCGTTATTGACATGGGTATGTTGACTGCCTTGCGAGATTGTTCGAGAGAGTGAATGCGGCCCTGAAACGCAAAGGGCTAGTAAAAGAACATGAGTGAGTTTTAGACAGTAAAAGTCACAGACACTCCCTCTCGCGCCATCCAAAATGGGAAGGAGTTATTTAATGATTTTCCATATAAGAAAAAGAAACTAATAGAAAAGGTAGATGAATTCGTTCAACGTTTTCATCTTCTATCTGCAGGAATAAGGTAATGGACAACCCACTTAAGCATAACAGCAAAACAGTTTAACAAAAGCTCCGACCGTTTGCACCGATCTAAGCACCAGACGAACGCATCCAAATACGGTCAAAACAAAACTTTCTCACTAATTCCACAGCGGATCGTGCTAGGAAGATTCACATGCGAAACGACCACTGCATACACGTGAAACTATCAGTCAAACTACTAGTTAAACATCTACATAAGTCACGTCTCACGATTCTCTACGAGTAACAGTTTAATAATGTCCGCGGAGTGACCCACCTCGACCCCAGTGAAATACGGTTGAACGGACTTGGGGCCATATTTTCCCCCATGCATCGTACTAAAGTCGTGTCTTCCTTGGTGGAAATAAAACGCAAGGTCCATCTCTAGGGGCATCGGTGCCTCAGATGCGCTATTTTAGACTGCATAGACAAACATTTTATGAAACGAAAACTCCCATTCTAAATTCTATTCTGCCTCATTGACATAGGGTTGTTTTCCGCTTATGTGGTATTAACATATAAGTGAAATCAAAGTAGGGTGTACGGATAATGTCATGGGAAGAGCTCAATGAACGTGCGGACAGCGCGTGGACTGCCGACCGGAGGAACTTCCCAACTTATTAACCTCATTAGACAAATGAATTTCGTGTTTAATACTTACGAAATAAAGGTGGTGTAAAATGCAGATAGAAACTAAGTAAACTTGCAGACTGTACTGCCGTGATCTTCTGTCTTAATAAGTGTAAATCTGTTAAGTGTCGTTGGTTCAGTTTCGGCGAGTTTGTTTCCATTAGTGAGACGGTCATAAGGTTTACTATAGTTAATGACTCTTGCGCATGATTTGTTTCGTTTCTTGTTTGGTATTTTGTGAGTTTATTGGCTAATAATTAATATTGAAATACCGTTCAATTAACTGTTGGTATCTTCGTGAATAGCTCTGAAATGGTCTTGTAAGCGTGCGTAAGGAGTTTATGGGCTGTAAGCCAAAGGGCTGATAAATTATGAGATAATTTAAACCTACTAACGATTGAGGATACAATTTCGATTCTATCATCGATGTTAAACGGGAGGATTAGACTTCGCTGTAGTTAGATAAGTGTTGTTAATAGTTATGAGATTTCGAATTGCATACGTGCTAACAAAGTAATTTAAATTCGTAATAACTGATTTAAAGAAAGTAGTGAAAATGAGTATTAACCGCATATATTTCGAGCCTTTTTAGGGAGAACATCATAAGTGACAATTTGCGTTTTTTTTCAGGAATGGGTTTTCTTTTAATTTTTAATTCTTGAGTGTACACAAAACAATGATTTGACAATTCATGTAAAAAGGTGAGCTATCAGCAATGAGTTTTCTCCCAGCAAACCTTTGCGTGACAGGGAAAGATCACATCCGAGGGTAGAGTCCAGTGTACAATATAAATCTAAATAAATAAGTCATATATATAATTATAAAAGTATTTCATCATTAAAACGTATTTATGAAAAAAGTGTACCAATTATTCTATTTTATCAGTACTTACATAATAGGCTAGTGGCCGTAAAAATGTAATGAGTCCGTCTTTTAGATTATTCAAAAATAAGGGACACGTATTTTTTTCTTTGTAAATTAAACTAAAAATAAACAAAGATATAGCCCATTAAAGTTACGTGTAACGTCGCGCCGTGCAACATTTTTTTGCATGGGGTGACGTCACACGTAATTTTAATGGGCTATATCTTTGTTATTTTTTGTTTAATCGCCAAAAAAGAAAAAATACCTGTCCAATATTTTTTTATAATCTAAAATACGGACTAAATGAAATGTAATTATTTTGACCCTGGACACTACCCTATTATAAGTTACATATTTTTTAGAATGATGATATCATAATACTTTCCTGTTCTGGGTGGAGCAAGAAGGCGGTCGGACATATACTGACTAAAACCCCCTATGTTCTTACAGTAGCTCTTTTACATAAAATAAAATTAACCCGCAGATCGGTATTATCAACTCTGTACAAATAAACAGCTAAGAAGTGGAATTTCCCAAGTCAGTGTTTCCTGATGGCTACAATCTGACAGCCTTTAAGTGAAGAGTGAATAGGTTACTTCTAGGCAAGTGTGCTCCATTGTCGACCACATCGTCGCTTTTCATTAGGTGCGATAGTGGACAAGCGTGAGCCTTGCAATAGTAAAAAAAAAACAACTAGGAGTGATGTCTGCGCTTTCGTTTGGCCTGAAGAGTCACGACCAACTGACCTAATGTGTTGCATCAACAATGGAATCATCTTCCCGTCTTTGTCATATATTCCTTAAGATCAGCTCAACATATTTTTTCTCTCTCTCCTGTCAATTTTTGTCAGTTAGTGATATACACCGTTAAATTTTAATCGTTTTAATCCCGTGGAGGGTCGATCCGGTACATGAAACCATATCGATTTGTAAAGATAAAAGTTGTCGGCGTTGCGTACAAACTACCTACAGGTCATTGGCCTCGCTCAGCTAACGTTTTCTTAAAGAAATTAAATTTGTACATGCGTAAATTAATACGAGTTTTGAAAAAAAAGTACTTTATTTTTTTACTAACTTGCGAATTGATTCGCATCGGTTCCGGAGACGAAATGGCAGGATTTTGCGATGCGGCGTTTTATTGCATCGCATTGCAGTTTTGTGTGAAAGTCCATAGCCATAACTGTTTTAATCAAATGCCTCATCCCTTCTTTTCAGATAACCATACATATGGCAAAAGATTTTCTTTTAACTTTTTTATACTGCCGTCATTTCTCACAGTCCCTTAAAAATCTAGCCAGATTTAAATGATACTCGTACTTGTCGCCTACGCCCGCATAGAACCCCGCTGACCCTTTAATCAATTTTCTTTGCGAAATATCGATTGATTTACATATGCTATATTTACACATTCTGAAGATCACTTAACCAGCAATATTTTTGTGTAAAAATATTTCTAAAGATAAGCAAAGCAGCACAAAGCCGTTTGAAAGGAGTAGGGAAAACAAGCGATAAAATATCGTGTTTTTAATTTTTTTTTTAAAGAATATATTAGTCATACGAAAAAATGTTGCGTAAATATTTTTTTTTCCCAAATCTACTGACCAAACTATTACCGATGCTTCAGAAAAACACTGTGGCACTGCTCGGGAGCTAGGGCCTTAACACATCTTTTAGTCAGTAAGAGTCTGACACTATCTCCCGCTCCGCCCAAGAGCGGGGGTTGTCATTGGATGATTTTTTCCCACCATAAAAAAAAGGGCCTTAACCCATTCTCGTCAATCCAAAACAAAAATACATCATATTCAGCCAAATGTTCCAGTACCAATAGTTTTTACAGGTATTCTCATTCTAACAGATCGGTACTAACATCTCCATATAAACAGACGTGGGATGACGTCTGCCCTTTCCTGTAGCCTGCAGGAAGCGTCGTGACTCACTGACCCATTGCCTCGCCGCGGCCACGTTCATTTGCTAGCTTTACCTATACCTATGCTGTGTCTGTCTGTGTGTCTGTATGTGTATGTGAAGTTAGTGCTTTGGGATACTGTGGGATTGAGGAGATGATTCGAAAATTGTTGTGTATTAAAATTGTGCAGTTATAGGTTTGGTTGTATTGATTATTTTTGGGGCTTTATATTATGCTGCGTCCATTTCTATGTTTGTTTGTGTGAATGGATAATGTGGAATTGAAGACGTAAGTTTTGTTGAAGAGGGAGATCGTTTTTGGACGTTTGAAGCTTGAAATGATTTGAGATAGTCTTCTGAACGTTGGTGATCGAATAGTTGCATATTCTATAAAACTTATAAGATGATTAATGGTTTCTAAAGTCCAAAATTACGGTTTACGGCATTGTATTTTCTTTATAGAGCTGCCGGATTGTTCGAAATAGTCACTGTTCTAACATGAAAAACCAACTGAAGAGATACGAGTGGGTTGTAGTCAGTAAAAGTCTGTAACTCTCTTTGGCTTTACCCAGAGCGGGAGAAGTTATTTGATGATTTCTCACCCATAAAACAGTTTTTTGTTGTATAGTTCTCTAAGTCTTGATGAAATGATAATAAAAAAAAAAAATGATTCTGATTTCTGATTATTGAATAATTTATTGTGTGTGTGTTTTTGTAACAGGAGTGACATTATCACTAAGTGATAAAACTATTTACTTAATAGAAATGTATATATATTAAACTGATATTCCAAAAGCTCTATAATACTTCTATCAGCAACATTAACACCTAGTTTCCGAGCTTTCTCAATGAATTTAAATATCGCTATTGTTATACGAAAACTATTGTTCGGCTCGCAAGCCCATCACTGGATTCCTGCATAAATCAATAGGATACGTACAGCAGAACGTTTAACATCTAACAATTATTACCTTTGACCTTCTTTTGACATTTGGTTGTGTCGTAAACGGCCATGAATGAGTAGGGATGGGGGGCTATCTCTGTTTCATCGGCATCACCTGTGAAATGTTGCATAAAAAGTTCAGTTTACACTTTTGTGTAAATGTTTTTTTTTTTGTTGTAAAGTAAAGTTTGAATAAAGAAGAACGCAAAAAGATGCAGCATTGGAAGTCCCCACAAGGTAGAGCGATGACCTGGTGAGAGTCACAGGAATGTGATGGATGTCTGACGCAAAGGGCCCTTCGTTGTGATGACACATAGGGCAGGCTTATGTTCAGTGATGTACATCTTTCAACTGAAATGATGATAATGATGAAAATTTGAATTTCGAATGCATTTATGAAACAAAGCAAAATGCAATAATGAATGAATACATTTTTTTTATCTGATATAAACTACTGCTTGACTGCGATCACATCTAAGCAGTGATGCAATCTTTGACGGTGAGGCACACTAGTTCATTAAGTGCATATTCACTCTAGCCTTGAAGACACAAATTATAATCGGTTTTTGTTTACTTTCTAACTAGTTAAACGCATAGCAATGCATTAGGGAGGTACTTATATACATATATTATCTTACGCTAACATAATAAAGCTACACGATTGAAAAACCTACAAAAACTTACTTGGGCTCTAAATAAACTAAGTTAAAAATATCTGACCTGGCACTTAGAACTTCAAACTTTTTAAAGCTTCGCGAACTTTAACTTCAAAAGAACTTTGTTACACCTTCGAGGCACTTGACTTTTGTTCTATTCTAAGCTATCAAAATACAAATAAACAAAACAGGGTCACTCTGGTCAGCAGTAGCAACAAATCATCTTTTGTAACACCACTAGCTGAGTGAACTTAGCGCCAAAGTTCAGGTCAATTTGTTCATTCATTGTTAAACTATAAACATAATCAAAGATGGCATCCGAATCATCCATTTCGATTTCAATGACGCAAACTTTCTTATCTAACAATGGCATCGGAGTAAGTTTTAGACCTTTGTACTTTAGATTAGATACTTGTGGTCGAGAATATGGCAATAATTCGAGTATATTGTAATTGTTTGTGCCTTATTGTGCCGTGTCAGTCTGTCAGTCATTTCACTTTCAATTTTGTGATCTACATTGGACGTGGATTTGTTATGTGAGAGTGAGACACTGTTTTAGATATATCTACATCAAGAGGTAAAGTTTTTTTTTTATTTGTAGGGGTAAATCTTTGAAAGTACTGGGGCGATTGCTAAAATTTTTTCACCGATAGAAAGCTGTTTTATTCCTGAGTTACATTAGTTATAAAATATGCGAAACTCGAAACAATATAAACTAGTTAGTGCTTTACTGCGATCCCACCTGATGGTAAGTAGTGATGGTGATAGTTGATGGCGAGGTGCACTAGTTTATTAAGAGTCTATTCATTCTAGCCTTGAAGACACCTACATTATAATCGGACGGGAAGACCGCAGCAAGCAAATTGTTCCAGTCCCTCGATGTACGCGGTATAAACGTCGAGCCCTAACGCTTCGTCCGGACGTAGAGGTTCAACAACGGAAGGGTGGATACTCGTCGTGCGTCGGGTTGTTCGATGGTAGAAATGAGATATCATATCATATCTTCCCTATCTATTGATTATGTTTGTTAGCTAGTTTTAAGATTGCGTCATTTCGCGTAAGTAAACTGTTTTTCTTTTTTTTCTTTAATTCTTTCACTCTGTCAAGAGTGCACGACTGAGATGAGATTTACTTGTAAGTTCTCGCATACTACCGACCAATCGCCCTCGTTGTTTGTCAATGTAGGAGGGTGTGCGAAATGCTAAGCGTGATCGATGGGATGGACTCTTGCGCAAGCGCTGAGGCGCGTGCGACGAGCCAAGTGTTAACTGGGGCTTTGTTTTGATTTATAGTTTTATTTTAAGCTAGGTTTTTATATCTGTAAAGATAAAAGTTACTATCAGACCATAGCAGTAGTGCTACTGATACCCGTATAAGTTGAACATCTTGTAGATTTTGTTCTTTTCTTAATTTGCCCCACACTCTGTATCGTGGTTGCTTCACAAACATGTAAATTCACATACAAAAGACACCTTACATACTAAAATCCTATTTATTTATTTATTAAACATACACAGAGGTTGAACCTAATACAATAGTGGTTCTAAAACAAATTGAGTGTCTTCAAGGCAAGAGTGAATAGGCTCATAAACTAGTGCGCCTCTTCATCAGAGATAGCATCACTGCTTACCATCAGGTGGGATCGCAGACACGCGCTAGTTTATATCAATAAAAAAAAATTTCTTTATTGGATACATTCGAAAAGTTTTGCTGTACTTGAATAATTTAATTCACATTAATACAATATTATTGAAATTTTAAGAAATATTTTTAAAAGAAAGAACGAAAAAAATAAGACTTTTGGTAACTCGAGCTTGACAATAGTTTTTGGGCACAGGAATGGGCTCGTCAGAATGCCAACATCCATAAATATTTAAAATAGTAGTATATGAGCCTGCCTTTAGTTTAGTACCATCTGTAATTACTAATTTAATCAAATCTATAAAGCCTAAGAGTTTGTTTATTTGAACGCGCTAATCTCGGGAAATACTGGTTTGAATTGTTTTTTTTTTGTATTTGGTAACCCATTTAAAGCACTATCACACCACGCTCTGACCAAAAGAAGCGGAACATAACCAAAAACGCAGGAAAACCGTGGGGGATAGCTAGTAGTCTACATAATTCCAATAAAAAGCAAATGCCGTATTTAAAAAAAACTTAGGATTTAGATTCGAAAACAAGATTGATTAGAAGATGTCAGAAAAAACTACACATAATTTTTATAAGTGGCAATGGGCAGGGCACATTGCTCGCAGAGTAGATGGTCGTTGGGGTCGAAAGGTTCTGGCGTGGCGACAGCGTACCGGAAGACGCAGCGTTGGAAGGCCTCCTACAAGGTGGACCGATGACCTGGTGAAGGTAGCGGGAAACCGATGGATGCGGGACGCACAGGAACGTTCGATGTGGCGACGCTTGGGGAAGGCCTATGTCCAACAGTGGACGTGTATCGGCTGAAATGATGATAATTTTTATAAGACTATATTATAAAGTGTTTCTAACAATATGACGTAAGTAAAATTGAACTAGAAGCCTTTCATTTGCGTCTCCAAACATTACAATATTGTCATGGGTTGTCCGAAAGTTAACACCGGGGCCCTGAAATGAAGGCAAAGAAGGGACAGGAATGGGTTTTATTCAGTAACAGTCTGACACGCCCTCCCGCACCGCCCAAGCATGGGATATGTCATTAGCTGATTTTCCACCTAAAAAAAACCCTGTTCTATTGTATCTACTAGCCAGAATTGATATTCTGTAACTTCAATAAATGAATTCACCTAACTTATTCGGGATTGGTTTCCAGTATAACTGGAACCAACTGAATGCATTTTGCTGAATTAATTTTACACGGACCCATGTACTATCTGACCTTCACAGCTTAATAACCAGCAGGCCTAGCCAAGTTACGAGCGTTTCGTTTCGAATCTCATAAAGCAATCGCATCAAGTCAGTCGGCAACGTCTCTAATTTCTTTGTTCTGACCACGTGACTTAGCGTTGAGATGATGTCATTCCAAATTTCAAATTCATTCATTCATTGTCATTTCAAATTTTCTACTATCGTTAACGATTGTAGATTATCAAGTTGGCTAAGCCCTGTGACGAAGTCGAAGCCTTAAAAAAATACCAACATAACGAGATACTCTAATCGAAGTCTCTTGGCATCTTCTCATAATTTAGCATCAGTAAGGCATAGTTTGGCAGGTGGGGTGGTGACTGGCGCAAGATGGCGGTGGCGTGAGAGCGGCCCAGTGACGGACGTCACGAGCGCTGATCGTGTGCGCACAGCCTAACTGTGCCTCACCTACATACGAGACGTGATATAATTATGTGAGACTGGGAAATAGTTGATGATATAGGAAATATTTTTAGCTTGGTTAGGTGTTTCATGATGGGGACCTATAAATAGGTTGTAAATTATGTAAACGTTTGGGTTGCAGGGTTTATCTAACCTAAGAAGTGTGTATAGTTAGGTTAAGCATACTTAAATATATATATTTTTTAATATTTAAGTTTATTATATATATATTTTCTTGTAATTAAATAATTAAAAATGTCGGACCTAAGAAGAAAAATGACAAAATCTAAATAATCACATTGCTCGCAGAACGGATGGCAGTTGGGGCCGAAAGGTTCTGGAGTGGCGACCGCGTACTGGAAGACGCACCGTATATCGGCTGAAATGATGATGATGATGAAGAAGAAAAATGGGAATTAATTTAGAAAAAAAGTTCACTCGCTTCTTGCTAAAGATAACTACTACGACTAATCACACTAATATTATAAAGGCAAATGTTTATATATAACGAAGGTAGTTTAGACCTCACCCAAGCACACTGCTTGACGTTTCCGACAAACTATAATAGATGGCGTTACTCGATAGTTATTGTAATAGTTGTGCCTCTTTGTTGATTCTGCGACATATATATTTATGTGCGTACCTATGTCTCTCTTCACGCTGAAATAGCTGAACGCCTTGGAAAAGTATATAGGATGTTTTTATCCTGGAATTATGTTTCCTTGGGATAATTTTCTACTATCACGTGGCTGAAGCCGCTGGCAGTAGCTAGTAATATTTTAAAGGTGAAGGTTTATATGTATGTATATTTGTCACTCCTTTACGCTCAAACAACTGAATTGAACATTTGTATGAATCATTGTGCGTCTCGCATCCATCGGATTCCCGCAACCCTTACCATGGAACATCATGGAACATCATTAGGTCATCAGTCCACCTTGTAGGAGGTTGAAAGGCCTCCTACAAGGTGCGTCCGCTACGTCTTCCGGCACGTGGTCGCCATTCCAGAACCTTTCGGCTCCAACGGCCTCAGGACCGTTCATTGTGGCGACACTTGGAAGAGGCCTGTGTCCAGCAGTGGATGTTTTTCGGCTGAAATGATGATTTTTTTTTTCGATATGCTGAAATGATGATTATGTGTGCGGATAATTTTCTATATTTACACTAGTGACACTGCTGGCGAAAACTAGTTAGACTTACAACTTAAAGCCAAATATCGTAATAGTGTTATTTGCAAGAATTCTAGTGTTGTCCAGGCCAAAAACTAACAAAACTTTGCAGAACCAACCCTATAATTAAGCTAATTTATTTATTAGCATACTGCAGCTCCAATATCAGTCTCAAGATGCGAAGATAAACTAAGTAGGGCCAGTACTTTGCGTGAGAACCTTGCCTTCGGGTACGACCTGCGACCGTTCGTAATCTAGCCGCTACCGGTCGGCCGACTGGTCGGTTAATTTATAGGTGCACTACACCTCTCAATGTCGATGCTATTGGCATCATTAGCTGCATGAATATTATGTCACGATGTATTAATTAATATGTGTTATTTATATGGAAACTCTAGCTTCTGCCAACGCTTTCGCCGTTTCACACAGTAAAAAAATATATCAAGGGTGATTCTTTGAAACCGAGAAATGTCTCTTTCATCAGCCTCATTTTTTCTTTACAATTCGAAATTTTTATTTGCTTATTAGTTTTTTCCGATCACCAAATGTATCAAAGGCACTCAATGGCACCCGGTAGCTTACGCGACAAAATAGATAGGTAGGAAAACTAGGTCAGATGAATGAGACAATCTCTCAGTTTCAAAGAATCACCCTCAAGGGATTAAAAATATCATATTTCAGGATACAGTATTTGCGCCTTTGGTCAAATGTCATCCAAATCCGTGCTGTTTAAGTGTGAACTAGTAATAAAGATACACGTACACTCACGTACGTGAATACAAACTTTCGCTGATATTAGTGTTATGAGTAGTCATACGCTTTTCTTGACTATGCTATATTTGTTCTGACGACTGAAAGACATAATTGTCTACAAATATGTGTAACTTTTAAACTGTTAAAGAAACTTCAAGCAAAGATAGGTTTAACTGTAAACCGAACTTATGGATGTAGCAATGAAAGTTAATTTTGAATAAATAATTTAAATATAAAAAAATTAAAGGATATAGGTTTTGGTGATTTAAGTAAAGAGATATTGGAGATTGATGATGATTCATCATCATCATCATTTGAATGATGATGATGATGATGAATCTGGATTAATAATTTTAAGAGAAAAACTGTAAAAGTTGATTACTACCAAGTGAAGATGAAATTGAAATTCTAATGTTACAAGCCCTAAAAAAACTGAATTTTTGTTCATTCAATTCAATAGCTCTAACTGTAAGTTTAAATTCTACATATCCTCGGGCAATATCGATACATTTTCTTCGACCTATGACCATTCCAATCGTTCCTAATTTAACCCATTAGGTACCAATCGACCAATTAATTAAGTTTTAGATTTTGATGTCGCAGTTATTGCCATCATCAAGTAGCTAATATTCACTATTAATATTTTAATATTGAAGAAAGTTACCTTTCTACTTAGGGTTATTTTATATGTTCATAGGATTGTAATCGTCGACATATACGATCTGTCTTCCTTTTTACCCTTTTCATTTAATTTTGCATCTCCACATGTTTTACTTTCATCTTCTACTTTGTTAAGGGTATGAAAAGTAAAAAGACTATAATATTATTCTTTAAAATAATCATTTCATATAGTTTTGTCATCTTTTATATTTCTATTTCAGCCATAAGAAGCATGTTCACTGGGTTCGCGTGAGAACCTCGTCATGCGACCGTTTCCAATCACTCCTACAAATCATTGACTACTTTAGTACTGGCTAATTTATTAAGTCAGGTACTACAGAATGGTTCATAATGAAAAGCTGTTGATTGTAGGTTAAATTATTGCAGGTTTAATTCTACGGATTAATTAATATTGATTTATTGGCAAGTAATGGATTTGCATTCTCATGACCAATTTTGATGCGACGTGAATTTACCTATAGACGGTAGCCAGGATGAATTTCTGCCTACAAAAACGAATCTATAGTTACTATATTCATTTTTAATTTTAAATTCATGCATGCCATTATTCCGTGCCACGATAAATTTAATTGACCACAGAGTTCGCGTGCCAGCTCTCCAATTTGTTTCTCAAGACCGACTTCGTGAATCCCTGACATGTTACGAAAAATATTCCAAGTGACTGTCAGCTCTTAACTTCGGTGCCATCTTCGAACCACAGCTATAAATTAAGTAGCATTCACGGATAGGACGGCGTGAGAGCGTCCGACCGTCCGGCACGACCGGCACACACGACCGAACTAGGTACATCCCGGACACGGAGCTTAGAAATATGGGATATGCCTAGAGAGCACGACGAGTCGGTACTTGGATATCAGACAGTAAATGTCCACTTCTAAACATGAGCCTGACTATAAGAAGCTACATTGTATGGTTGAAAGGAAATCGTGCTCTAATATATAGCACGATAGTAAAGAGCTTTTTGAGCCCTAGAAATTTTGATAAAAAAAGTTGGCTTTCTCTGCTGTGACGTCATATTCATGCAAAAGAAGTGGGAGTATCACAACTAGGAGTGAGCTATGTGACATAAATGTTTACAGTATACTACTAATAACTGTTAATACAAAATTCACCAGATCTAACCTTATGTTCTTATTTCGTGGCACCTACAACTAGGCAAGATGACCTATTCAGTCATGCCCCAGAATTCATATAGGATGAGACCGAAGCGTCCAAACGTCTGGCACGAATGAGCTATGCACATCCCTGACATGAAGCTTATAAATATGGGATATGCTACGCGGTAAACTAGGTAATATGAAAAGCTTCTATTTTGTACCTATTAATAGGCAATACTCCTATTACTATACGTCTACACTTCTACACTAATATTATAAAGAAGTAAAGTTTGTTATTGTGTTTTTTTTTTGCTTGTAGGAGTTAATTTCTGAAAGTACTGGTCCGATTGCTAAAAGTTTTTCATTGATACAAAGCTGCTTTATTCTTGAGTGACATAGGGCAGAAGCTAGCATTTTATAATGTAAGTACTGAGTATGCTTCAATAATTGAAACAATAGTGGATGGTGTTTTCAGAGCGATAGTTAGTATACCTTTGTATGTACATACCTTTTAGGTATATGGGTTTCGAGTTCGTATGTAGAAGATGAAATGATCCCTATTCTCAAGCCACTTTTATAATCGACTCTCCGCTGCCAATTTAAAAACTTCTGAACCAGTACAGATGACGTGTCTCCTTCGATTCTACGATCTACGATCTCTTTGTTATGTCATTCTGGCATAGAACGATTTATCGGCGTGCTGTTTACCTCATCGTGGCGTTTGTGGAAATCATTAGCTGTTGCGTTCCCTATCTGTTGGGAATTGGATTGCTAATTTGTATGATGTGTGTTGCAGATAGAACGTAACAATGAATTATGGTTTTGAAATGTGGAATGTCGATATTTTTGTCAAGGTTTGTAATGCTCAACACTATTTTTTAAGCAATCTGAGTGATGGCCCGTGACCATCTCTAACGTAGAGCTGTTGAAGAAATGCCACGAAAGCCCGATCGACCAAACGTCGAAAGTGGAGAAGGATAGGTCTCACGCTTAGGAGGGATTCCGATCATATACCTAAATAGGCATTGGACTGGAATCCTAAAAGAAATAGAAAGCGTGACAGTCCTCGGCAAACCTGGCGACGCACCGGCCTGGCAGAAGCGATGGCTATCGGATTGACATGAAGCGAGGTGAAGCGTAAAACTCAAGACGGGTCGCGTTGGGTGATTACAGTCGCCCTCTGCCCCAGCTGGAGGACATAGGATCGTAAGTCAAGTAAGTCAATCTGCGATGAAGTACCTGGGACTCGTCCTCGACAGCCGGTGGAATTTCGTGGAGCACTTCCGACGTCTGGCTCCCAAACTCAACCGGGCTGGGGCTGCGCTCAAGCGGCTCCCGCCCAACCTTGGGGGTCCAGACGCCTCCTGCCGGAGGCTCTACGCGGGGATCGTTCGGTCCATGGCCCTCTACGGGGCGCCGGTGTGGGCGCCGTCGCTGAAAAAGCAACCGGCGGCCATACTGAACGCCTGCCAGAGGGTCATGGCGATAAGGATGGTGCGGGGATACTGCACGGTCTCCCGCGAAGCGGCGAGCCTTCTGGATGGCCTACCACCGTGGGATCTGGAGGCAACAGTCCTTGCACACATGCACGATATGCGCGTGGAGATGCAACACTGGGGTGAAAGTCCGCTGCCGCGACAGGTCACGGCATGGCGGACAGAGCTCCGGCGGGATCTTATGGTGAAATGGCGTCAGCGACTATCGCAACCCAGTGCTGGGCACGCCACAATCGCGGCGGTAAGTCCCCTCTTTGAGGCGTGGCTGGAAAGACCTCACGGCGTTCTTACCTTCCGCATGACGCAGGTCCTTACCGGACATGGTTCGTTCGGGAGTTTCCTGCACCGGATTCGTGCGGAAGTGACGCCCGGGTGTCGCCACTGTGCGGAACGCCCGGAGGACACGGTGGAGCACACAGTCGAGGTGTGCCCTGCTTGGGCGGAGCATCGCCGTGCCCTCGTGGGGGCGATCGGCGGCGGAGACCTCTCGCGCCGGGCCTTGGTTGAGGCCATGGTCCGGAGCGAGGAGGAGTGGCAGGCGGTCGCCGACTTCTGCGAAGCAGTAATGCTCGCAAAAGAGGAGGCCGAACGCATCAGGCAACGGCGTTATCGCCGCCGCCGCCGCCGCCGGGATTCAGATCCCGATTTCCGGCCACCGTAGGCGCGGGCTTGCGGACAGTGAGCAATGGGTAGCTCGCTGTCCGGCCGTCCGGTAACTGTCCGGACCAAGCCCAAGGCGTCGACGGCGCGCACTGTTCCCGCGCGCCTCAAGGAGTTGTCAGCAACAGCAGGGACCCAGCCGGGTCGAAGCCTACTGGGGCCAGGGTTATCCGAAAGGGCGCTCGAGCCCCGGTATGAAGGCTAGAAGGAACGGGGTGGGTCTTTTAGTCAGTAAGAGTCTGACACTATCTCCCGCTCCACCCAAGGGCAGGGGATGTCAATGCATGATTTTTTCCCACCATAAAAAAAAAAAAAAGTCAATCTGAGTGAATTTTGATCTGTACCAAAACAATTTAAAACAGTGTCGTAATTTTATGGGATGTTATCAAAATTGTTCTCCTGATCTGGGTGGAGCAATAGGGAGTGAGACTTTTACTGACTACTGACTTTCTGTTGCCTTTTGCTTTCCAGGATTGCGTGACTCTTGCGAACAAACCCGACGCCCAGTATAGATGATTTTTTTTTAATTTTAAATTTATTTATTTAAGGAACTTTTATCAAAACGTTATACCAGTTCCATCGTACCTTATCCAAGTATCACAATTAAGGAGTTATTATTGAGTTAACTAAAATAGCTTCTGGTGACATTGGTTTGGTTAAAATAACGTTAAATATACCTAAATCTAGCTTATTTATATTTAATTCACTAATTAACGAACTTCTTATAGATGATTAAAAATATTTGTAATGACTATGTTACCTGCTTTTTGACTTTTACAAGATCAAGATTGTACTCAAAATTTATTTTTTATAGTGAAACTTGAAAAAGATTCCGAACTATTGTACTGTTCTCTTACTTGTCAAGTTGTACCTTAAACTGTGAAATATTGAACAAGCACAGTTTATTAAAACTGACAAGCAGAAATAATATTAAATACATATATCTGTTCAAGGTGTTTGGCCAGTCTTTCTACTTGTTGTGCAGTCAATGGGTTAGACATACGCAGAGAGCCTACAACGTTCTTCGCATTCAGTATAATGACATCTTTAGGGTGCTCTTGGGGCTCCCGCGGTCCTGTAGTGCACTCGGCATGTTTGCTGAAGCAGATATAGATAACTTTCAAGCTATTATGCAAAAAAGAATAGCATCCTTGATGCAAAGCATTCGGGGGAGCACCAAGAACATTTTGAGGGTGATATCATCTAAGCCGGATTGTACCTTCCTGAGTTACTGGACTCATATGCACATCTGTAGGTCTGGTGCAGCGAAAAGCGGGCACAGTTATACGTATACGAATTAATTTTATTTTATTCTATTTATTTAAATGAGTAGTGTGTTACTAACATAGTTTTGTAAGTGCTACTATTAAAATATGGTTGTATTTATTTATTTATTTATTTAATCTTCATGCAACAAAAGATACAAAGGCGGACTTAATGCCTTAGGCATTCTCTACCAGTCAACCTAGGGTAGTGCAGAGACAAAATGGCAGGTGCATAAAAAAAAAAGAAAATATTATTTAAAACAATTATAGAATTATATATAAAGCTAAAACTAAACACACATATACAAAAGCATATTTAATAAAATATATAGCAATACATACATACAAATATATACTATATATATATATATACACAAAGAAAAGGAGTTTTGAGATGATTCTGCTATTTGTTCAGAAAGTAATTCCGCAACTTCCGCTTAAATGCATACTGACTCGTGGCCGTTCTGATATCAAGAGGTAGCGAATTCCATAGAAGGATAGACTGAATATCGAAGGAGGAATGAACAACATCAGAAGTATGAGAAGGACAAAGCAGTAGGAGATTGTTAGAAGAACGCAGATTCTTGGCGTGTGAAGAACAGAGATATTGGAAGTGAGTGAGTGTGTATCTGATATAAATCTTTTCAAAACCAAAGTACACAAACAACCGTTGAAACTGAATGCATTAAAACAAAACACACAATCAAAAGCTATCTAATAACCGCGCGATTTACGCAAAGGGTTGTAGTAAGGTAGGATGCAATCGCGCGACCGAACAACGCGCCATAAACGCGTACGCTGCGTTTTACGAGCGTTTTCGCTTTCGCGCCATTTGCAATAAATCAGCGTCGCCACCGAGTGGGCGACGTTGGTGCGCCCGGCGCGTCAATCTGAATCATGGTCATAGTGTGGGGGAAGAGACGGGCGGTTTTTTTTCGAGGACTGGCGAATTTGCAGCTACCTGCCATGATTGTACGACGCAGATGTTACATGCATAATTATTAAATAAGTTTTGTTGTTATGATATGTATTAGTTTATTATTTTATAAAATTTTATTTTTTATTATTTTATGTATTTTTTCTATGGGCCTCCGATGCCTGAAAATAAATGGTTATTTTTATTATTATTATTGTAAGAATAAGTTCATTTTTTTAGGGTTCCATAACCAAAGGGTAAAACGGGACCCTATTACTAAGACTCCGCTGCACATCTGTCACCAGGCTGTATCTAATGAACCGTAATAGTTAGACAGTTGAAATTTCAACAGATGATGTATTTCTCTTAGACCAAATACTAAAAACAGACTAAAATAAATATTTAAGGGGGCTCCCATACAGCAAACTTGATGATACAGAACCCATCGTGCGCAAATCCCACTCGCACTAGTTTATTATTATGGGTAGTTGGACCACTATCTCACCTGATGGTAAGCAATGATGTGTCCGACGATGAAGCACGCCTGCTTAGAAGTATAACCTATTCTCTCTTGATTAAAGACCCTTACATTGAATTAGATCTGGAAATGTAGACTATTACTGACAATGACGTTAACATAAAACTGAATCCTTGAGTGGATGAATAACAATGCTTTATTTTTTTACTGTTATGGTTCTTATTAGCATCATATCAGCCGAAAGACGTCATAGGCCTCCCCCAAGCGTCGCCACAACGTCCGGTCCTGTGCGTCACGCATCCATCGGATTCCCGCGACCTTGACCAGGTCATCGGTCCACCTTGTTGGAGGCCGTCCAACGCTCTTGCAATGGTCTTATTAGCAAATTAAAAAAAAAACCCGAACTAGGAATTACTAATGTATAGTGGATACGTTCACAAACATGTAAAGTCACATAACACAAGACACCTCTGGGTGTCTTGTGTTATGTGACTTTGGCCTTGGTCTGCCAAGGCCGTACAAATATTTGTTCTGTACGGGAATTAAGCCTCTCAACCACTGCGCCAACCGTGTCGTGTTATTTTATATTTGTGTCACAGTTATATTCATTACTAGTTTTTCCAGCGGCTTCACCCGCGCAATTAAAATATAGCCTATGTCACTCAGGAATATAGAAGCTTTCTATCGGTGAAAAAATTCTAGCGATCGGACTAGTACTTTCAGAGATTACCTCCTACAAACCAGTAGATTACAGGTCGCGCGATGAATTAAGATCGCTCGGTGAAAGTAGTGGGGGCAATTGGCGTATGTGTACAATTGCGCACAGAAGTTCTTAGTATGTTAGGATTTTTTTAATTTCGTATGTTTGAACCTTTGTAACATAACTTATAATAACACTAGTTTTTGCTTGTAATTTATCTTGTAAGTAGGTAAATTCAGAAAAATTAATAAAATAAAAATAAAAATAAAATAATTTCGTTAGTTTCTTTCTTAACGTAATAATTCACGTCGTAAACTATTTTTCTGGCTTGCCGTTTAAAATTTTTTTTAAATCTTTTTTCTACCACTACGTATTACTAATACGATACCACAAGCTGTACTACGCAACAGAACCCAAGTAAAACAGTATCCAATGAGGCGCGTGAACGCAACGCGGGAATTGAAGAGCGGCTGATCTACCAATGACGTGTCGCCGTCGGCGCACACCCGCCTGCACGTCGCGCGTCGCCTAATAGACCTTAGAATTGAATACTGCGCATGCCCCTTCCACTTTTGCCGAGCGATCTTAATTCACCGCGCGACCTGTATCCTAAATACAATTTACTTATCTTGAGCGTTCAACGCACAACTACTGCGTCTCGCCCGCTCGTCTGTACAGTCATCGTAACGGGACAAATTTCACTCCGGCGCCGTCTTCGCTCGTACGATTCCCCATTTTACTGTCAATACTTGTAAACGTCTCAATTTGAGCTCGGCTCAATTGGCGCTAGTCAATATGTTATGGGCTGGGCCGCAGTTCACATAGCACTTCAAGTAAACTTTATTTAAAAACTATAAACTTTGTTGCCTATTTGAGTATGTAAGGAATTTACTGTTTTCTCTGAGAATGTTTTGTTTTCTTACTGGCTTGTATTGGGTTGGTTTGGTTTGAATCAAAGAGATTTAAAGAGATACAATATATATTTAATGTCTTTGGTTTGAATGAACTGAGTCTGACTCACTTTTTTGTTTTTCACCCTTTGCTTCATAATTAGAACTTATCCTGCTCTTGATGCAGTGACAGGGAGTAGCACACTTTTATAGGTTTTTCTTTAAAATGGGAAATCATCCAATGACATCTCCCGCCCTTGGGCGGGACGGAAAGGTATGTCAGACTTTTACTAACTAAAACTCACTCCTGTTTTTTCTTTACCTTCGTTCCAGGGCCCCGGGGTTCTCTTTCACTTCACCCATGGCCCCAGTAGGCTTCGATCCTGCTGGGCCCCGACGTTTGCTGACATCTCCCAGAGGCACGCGTGGAACACTAAGCGCCGCCGACACTTTCATGGGAAAAACATGTTCCTTCAGTTACCCTTTGCGTTTCAGAACAACGGTGACTCTGTCGAAAAATCTCAAGTAGTTTTCCGCCCTTGATCAGGGGGGAACCGCCTAGGCGAGCAAAAAAACGGCGTGGCCCTACCATCCTTTTCTCGAAACAGTTCAGGCCATTTAAAAATGTCGAATAGTTATTTAATGCCTGACGATTTTTGGTGAAGGCCATAAAATTCTGCTGGATGCAAGAAAGTTCGGTTGATATGGAGATGGAATGAGGAGCTCTATGTTCATTTGTAGTGGTAGTGTTTCTACTGAAATAATGGCAATTTCTGGTTTAGATTATTATAAGTTAATTAGCTCTCAGATCGATGCAATTAATTAAAATTCACTCTTAAAACCATTTTAAAAAGAAAGAAATTAAAAAGATTAAAAAAAAAATCAAAATACATTTTTTTTTTCACAAATGCCTTCATGGGCACAAAATAAAACCTCAGAAGTTAGTAGCAAAGTAGCTAAAGTCAATCCATTAGCAATAATAAACAACATTATATTAAACCGCCTACCTCTACAGAAACAGCGAAAATTTCTAACAATGCGAACCAAAAATAACCAAATAAAACGGACAATAGTAGTAAATTAGCGTTCCTCAAGCCAATTTGCAGCGTAAAGGGTTCCGTACACACCATAACAGGTTATCAAAGAGTCGTATGTTTTCATTAGGATGTTATGCGTGCACCTCTGAGGCACCTTCCGCAGGATTCTAACTAGATGGCGGAGGAATATTGTGGGGTAATTTTAAATTGCTTTGTATTTTGGTTAAATGTTTGTTGTATAAAGTGTTTGTTTTGGATCATACATTTTCTTTATTCTATATTAGCTTTTGCCCGTGTATATAAAATATAGCCTATGTCACTCAGGTATAAAGCAGCTTTCTATCGGTGAAAAAATTTTAGCAATTGGACCAGTACTTTCAGAGATTACCTCCTACAAATAAAAAATACAAACTTTAACTCATTATAATATTAGTGTAGATTGTACACACAACTTTTATAAAACAAACAAAATAGGACAGCACCATCAAAGATACTTCCGGCTGACCACCGTTAAGTTAATTTTTGCTTGCACTCAAAACGAGAAATTCAAAGGGTTTGATTTGGCGCCGTGCCGCAGGATTCAAGCGAAATTTTATTTAAGTGGTCAGGCAGGAATTACCGCGATGGTACACTACACAGGTGAGCTTAAATGGGTTTTCTTACAGCAAACCTTATAAATGAGAAATAAATTTTATATAAAATAATATTATAAACGTATAACAAAAAAATTAGCATATGAATTAAATTATACTTAAAACTTAAAATATACTAAACATATATATTGTGTTAGCACACAATACTTAGACATACATTTTGTTATTTTTCTAATAAGACGGTGTCAGCGCTCTGTCATTATTTTATATTTTTCTGTATGATTCCTATTTCAGTCTATTTAGGGTTGTTGCTGAATTATGGTTCATTTTAACCTCCAGATTATTTTTTCGACGTGTAGTGCCGACTCCAAGTAATATGGGATAAGGGCAGGAAGAAGATTATTTCTTCATAATCAGGTTTTTTATTTCAGATTGTGGTTGATACAGCACTACACTCAAGTTTTAGCTAAGCATGCAGGAGATATTTTAGAGCACAAATGTGGGCGCAAACAATACAACTGTAGACTCTGTAAATGGCAATTAGAGATGACCGGAAAGAGACTAGATCATTGACTTTACGCGCTTTTGGTTTTTTTTTAAGTGGGAAAATCAACCAATGATGTGTCTCGCTCTTGGGTTGAGCGAGAGGGTGTGACAGACTTTTACTCACTAAAAGCTCACTCCTATTCTTTCGTTGCCTTTTATACCAAGGCCGAGTTTTCCTTTCAGAAGCAAACCCTTGGCCTCAGTAGGCTTCGACCCTGCTGGGTTCTTACGGTTTGCTGACATCTCCTTGAGGCGCGCGTGGAACAGTACGCGCCGTCGAAGACTTGTGCTCGGTCCGGACGTACGTGCTTGTAGTTACGACTTTAACAGAAAGATACAAACCTTCAACGTTGTGCAAATTACCGATTACGAACTTTATCAACAAATTAACCAAAGCCGATCCGTCAACAACACTACAGTAATCCAGTTATGATAAAACAGATAACTTTGGGTTTCCATGTGATAAGTTTGCACTAATATGGTAACTCTGTACTAATCCTCCGCTAGTCTGTCCGGCCATCCGTCTCAATTAATAAACGATCAAAAGATACTGTTTTATAGAAGCACAACACTACAGGAAAATTAGTCACGAAATTGCTGGACGATAACACAAGCAGGTACCTACTTGTTATTGGTACTGGCACTTCAGTTATGATGATAATATGTAATGAATTTCTTCATATTTAAGTTATAAAATAATTCAAATAGGACTCTGACTTAGCTAGCCACGTTTCGGTTTGCACAATGAACTGTGGGGTAAAATAGTATAAATTATAAAAAAGGCTGACTGACAATTCTGATACAATATGTTTAAAATCCGATGGATGCGAGACGCACAGGACCGTTCATTGCGGCGACACTTGGGGGAGGTCTATGTCTAACAGTGAACGTCTTTCGGCTGAAATGATGATGAAGATGATGATGTTCGGACACAGTACCCGAATTGGCTCATTTAAAACATTTTTTAATAAATTTGGTGGTGTCCGAATATATTGTGTCCAAATCGTCAGTTAGCCTAAAGACATACGTTTATTTAAGACTAAAATATTGTCCATTTTTTTTTTAATGGTGGGAAAAATTATCCAATGACAACCCCCGCTCTTGGGCGGAGCGGGAAATAGTGTCAGACTCTTACTAACTAAAAGCCCACCCCGTTCCTTCTAGCCTTCATACCAGGGCTTGAGTTCCCTTTCGGATAACCCTGGCCCCAGTAGGCTTCGACCCAGCTGGGCACCTGCTGTTGCTGACTACTCCTTGAGGCGCGCGGGAACAGTGCGCGCCGTCGACGACTTGGGCTTGGTCCGGATAGTTACCGGACGGTCGGACAGCGAGCTACCCATTGCTCACTGTCCGTAAGTCCGCGCCTACGATGCTCCGCCCAAGCAGGCAAGCAGGGCACACCTCGACTGTGTGCTCCACCGTGTTCTCCGGGCATTCCGCACAATGGCGACACCTGGGCGTCACTTAATGTTAGGTAACAAGAGTCTTAAAAACTGGTAAGTATTGCATTCACATAATATATGTGACAGATAGTAAACGCCCTGGCAGATCCCGTGGGAGATGGTGGGATTAACAGAACAAAACTAAACCACCAGTACTTTCCTGACCTAAAAACTTGAAGGACAGGTTTTATACAGCTATGGGATAATGCAGGGCTCGGAGGCCTCCCTAAAGATGAGTAGGTGATCGCGGATATCTGATGGATGCGAGACACAGAGCACTTTCCACTGTGGCGACACTTGGAGAAAGCCTATATCTTACAGTGGGCATCTTTCGGCTGAAGTAATGGGTAACTGTAAGAGCTGATCCTTTCTTTTATTTTCGTGGAAAAAGAGGCCTTTGGACCGTTGACCAGATATCTACACTTACTAGAAGTAAAGTTTTTTTTTTTGTTTGTAGAAGGTAATCTCTGGAAGCACTATTCCGATTGCTAAAATTTATTCATCGATAGAAAGCTGTTTTATTCCTGATTGCCATAGGCTATATTTTATATACGCGAGCGAAGCCACGGTCAAAAGCTAGTTATAAATAAAAATATTTCCATGAGACTTTTGATGTTAGTGATAGTACTATTCCTAGTAATAAATTCTGATTTATTTCCTATTAGAAACGACACAAACCATTGTCTAATAGGTCCTCATTTCAATTCAATCACAACACAAATCAAGAGCCATAAACAACAATAATATATTAAAACAATTGACCACAAGATTCACACTCGCTCCATCCCTCAATAAATCTATAAAGGAGCCCACCCACTAATAACATGAGTACTAAGACTATGATAGAGAGACTATATACATCAACGTGGAACAATCCGTACCTGATGATATACGAGGCGTTAACAGTAACTATGACGCCCAAGGGTTCGTAAGCTTGTGAGTGAGGTTTTATGCACGTATGCTATTATGTCGGAGAAATTAAGATAGTAAGTAGGTATTGTTTTGGACCCCTTGATATTAATTTAGCGATGGGTGGTTTAGGGGCTTGGGCATTGCAGCGTGTTGAAATATCAAGCGTCCGAGCGAGAAAGAAGGATAGAGCTTAACATCTTATGTAGTTCCTTCCCTTTAATAGTTCAGTTTAGCTCGTCAAATGGATCGTGTTAAGAGCTGGTGGTAAGGCCTTAGGTAGAACTTGCATAGAAATGGGAGAGATTGAGTTTTTTTTTTTGTTTAAGTTTCTGTCTTTTTGTGCATTTAGCCAGTGTCAAAGTTAGATAGTATATAGTTTTTGACTTTGTCACTTTATATGACTAACGTTTTTGCGGTGTTTGCAGCAAATGGTATATTGAGTTAGCCTAATCGACTTTGCTGGGGTAGTCAAGACAACAGTAACATTCTCAACTCCATTTTACCTAGATCGTGCCTGTTTCAATGAACTCAGCTGTGCACAAAACTGCATAAATTCTTCATCACATCAATTTGCGAATAATAAAAATTGACACTGAACTTCACTCATAGAAATCCCGCCAGAAACTCAAGATTGAGATTGTCCATTTGACATTTAGACAGCGCCTGTCAATTTTATACAACTAAATTCGTTGACAATTTTCATCATTTATAGAATACCACTATTTTTGTGCCTACAGAATTTTTACAAGGCAATCAAAGTGTTGTTACATTCGCTTTTCTCGGTTTCTTTCCATTAAACGACAATGCCTTTAAATTTTTTGGGCTTGTAAATAAAATATCTGACATTCTCTCTCGCTCTGTTTGGACTGAGGGAGAATGTCAGATTATTTCACTGACTAAAACCCATCTGTGTTCCGTCATATATCCGTTGTATTCCAGAGCCACAGTAACTATTTCGAATCATTCCGCGGCCCATGTCTTGAACTTGTAGTGAATTTACTGGTTGTACATTTTTTTTCCTATAATCAATATTCATCATCAGCCTTTTTAATATTGCCACTGCTGGGACTCAGGTTTTCTCTCTAGAAGAGGGAGTGGGCCGTAATCCATCACGCGGGCCCAGTGCAGTGAATGTCACAAGTCTTCGAATTTTTGGTACTAGGCCATGCCGGTTTCCTCACGATGTTTTCCTTCACCGTTTTGAGAGTAGTGGTGCTGAAATAAATTACACAAAGTTATGCGCCAAATAAAAAAAAAGTCAATATTATCATCATCATTTCTGTTTCATCCTTCTCCAAAATTCGCCATAACGGCCGGTCCTCGCATGCATCGGATTCCTTGTGGGACACCTTCTAATGCTGCGTCATCCAGTACGTGGTCGCCACTCCTTCGGTCTCATCGACCATCTGTTCTGCGAGCGATGCATCCTGTTCTGTGTCCTCAAAGTTTGGAAATTTTTCGGGCTATGTCGGTAACCTTGGTTCTCCTGCGGATGTCTTCATTGCACTGTTATAATAGGCCAAACTAATGTCCTTCTGCCCATTCAACTAGGCTAAACAGGACTGCGTGCCTGGATGTTATGATATTGATAAGCAGGACGACGGACAGCGTCGCACAACAATTGCTGCCAATAGGGTAATTGGCGACCGACCGCGCGCCAATGGTCGCACCATTATGATTGTACACTGCTGGCCGAGTAGGTGTGGCCGTGTAATTTTTGACATCACATACTTTGCGCGGTCCTTTCGCCTAATGGGATATTGATAAACAAGTTCGATGTTAGTTATTCCGGATCTGGGTCTCTTGTGTATGTAAGTGTAAATGTTTGTGAAAGAACTCACGATACAGGAGTGATCCCTTATTGTTATATTCTTTATTGTACATAAGTTTTACAAAATATACACAGTAAGGCAGTCGATGTCACAGGTGACTTAACACAAAATTGGGTTTAAAACCCCTTGTGCGAACACGCATTAAAAAAAAGCAATAAAAAAACGAGTATAAAATAGAGTCGCTTACCGCGTCCGTTTGTTCATCTGCTAACTGTTCCTAAATCACGAATCAGAAAACGAGAAAAAAATATTTATATAAAAATAACTGAGAAAAAAATATGCATAATACCCGTATAAAGTCGGAGCGGGTTATTAATTAGGCATATTGGAATGTTCAGTTGAATATAAGATGAATATTTCAGTCTAACTAGATTGGTGTTATTGGTTTACTAGTATGTACTTTCTTATAAGAATTTAGGAGTAATCTATTGAAGAGTTATTTTTAAGTTTTTAAATTTTTTGTTTGACACACATGTTTTATTGGAAAAGTGGTATTAAACTACATCTATCAAAAAATATCTACGTCTGATACAACTTCGTAATTTCTTATTCCAGCTACTAAAATTACAGTAAAATGAAGCACAAAAAGCATCATAAAGTGACCTTACATAGCCAGTATTTCTGTCCCGCAGTGTAACATGGACGCAGCACGCGGTACGCGGTGTTATCAGGATGTCCCGTCGGCGTATCGAGTGACGACAACCTGTAATCGTGTCATGCGCATCGCACTCATGCGCCGATACCGTAGCTGGGCTTATGTTTGTGGCTTTACGTGTACCTACTGGAAACTTTCCTTTCAACTTTTGTAGGAATAGGTATATGACATAATGGTTTGTGGAGACGTCGTTAATCATTATCACAATATTTAATTTTTTAAATAAACACTGTCAACACAGCACTCTCAATTATATTATTCAACGTCCTTTCCTTGATATTTTTTTTTTCAAGTTTTTTATTATTGATAGGCTTTCGATGACCACTATCTCATCTGATGGTAAGTGCTAAAGTAGCTGACGTTGCACGATTGCCCAGAAGTAACTTATTCACTTTTGACTTGAAGATCTGCAGCAGGTTAGCATAAATATAAGAAGAAGAAAAGAAATGTAATTATAGTTATCTTTCCCCTCAAACCCCAAGCGAACGCCGCGGCGCGTCATTTAGTTGAACACTAATATTATTAAAAGTCCACGTAGATTATTAAAATTTTGAGGGTTTATTTATTGTTTATGTATCTAAGAATGTAAATAAGAAATTCTTCCTAAAGTAGTCTGTAAATTTCGAAAATAAGCAACCTTTTCTATTTATCCGTATATAAACCTATTTAAATGCTTGGGGACTCAAAAGTAATCGTTAATACTGACCCCAATTATAAGGAAAATAGTGGAAAGTTCAAGAATAGTGGACGGATACAATTAATAAAAAACAAGACAATACTTCAGATAAACTATAGATTTAGAAAAACTAATCGTCATAGCTTTTAAGCTATTGCATAGCTTCTATCGCGGGCCTTGAGCGTGGAGACCGAATCCAGAAATTCCGTAACGAAAATAACCTAACACCCCCCACTCATTTGTTTTTTGAGCGTGGTGACCGATAAGAAAACAAATGAGTGAAAGCAGCTGTCGGCGTTTTGGATGGGTGGGGTTAAGCAGCTGTTGGCGAGGTCTGGTTTTAGATGGGTGGGGTTAAGCAGCTGTTGGTGAGGTCTGTGTTTGGATGGGTGGGGTTAAGCAGCTGTTGGCGAGGTCTGGTTTTAGATGGGTGGGGTTAAGCAGCTGTTGGTGAGGTCTGGTTTTGGATGGGTGGGGTTAAGCAGCTGTTGGCGAGGTCTGGTTTTAGATGGGTGGGGTTAAGCAGCTGTTGGTGAGGTCTGTGTTTGGATGGGTGGGGTTAAGCAGCTGTCGGCGTTTTGGATGGGTGGGTTAAGCAGCTGTTAGCGAGGTCTGGTTTTTGATGGAAGAGGTTAAGCAGCTGTTGGCGAGGTCTGGTTTTGGATGGAAGAGGTTAAGCAGCTGTTGGCGAGGTCTGGTATTGGATGGGTGGGGATAAGCAGCTGTTGGCAAGGTCTTATTTTGGATGGGAGGGGTTAAGCAGCTGTTAGCGAGGTCTGGTTTTGGATGGGTGGGGTTAAGCAGCTGTTGGCGAGGTCTAGTTTTGGATGGGTGGGATTAAGCAGCTGTTGGCGAGGTCTGGTTTTGGATGGGTGGGGTTAAGCAGCTGTTGGCGAGATCTGGTTTTGGATGGGTGGGGTTAAGCAGCTGTTGGCGAGGTCTATTGCATAAGTTGATAAAAAATGCTATGCAATAGCTTTACCGCGGCAGTCCCCGAGTGCCACACGTCTTTTTAAAAAAAAAGACTTTAATAGGAGAAAATATGTGGAAAAAGTTCAAAGACAATAACTTCTATGAAGATTGGTTGACTGACAGCATTTACCATCTATAGGAATAGAAAACTGTTGGCCTACCAAAAAAATATTGCTACCATGTTCAACTATTTCCCAGACCTCCACAAGGCCCATACGATCAGCATGGATATCGGTCAAGGCGTCCATCGATAGCTAATGAGTAAATACCATCCCACGCCCCTTATTGTTCTTAGTCCGTTCGTCCGCAACTCCCATCTACATTTTAATATGAATATATCGTACATAATCCTATCTTACAATCCCCAAACCTGTTACCACGCTAATTTGAACCTTATAACTTAGACAGTAAGATTCGTGGGGGTGGTGGTTGATGGTAAGTTAGAACGGTTGAAATGTACAAATGGGCTCATTGTCAGTCGAACGAATTTGCATGAAGTATGAAAGTTAAGGCGTTATAGAGACGTAATAGATGATTTGTAAAATGTACCTAATGAATTAGTCATCTTTTCTTAAGGTTTAATAATATACAGATTATGCACGGCTGTCGTGGTGTTATTAGTGTTGTATATTAGATAGATGGCTGTTATACGACTATTACAGCAATCGTAGATATTGGAGACTAAAATATAGGAGACAAAATAATCATTGTTGATTTTTATATTGAAATGAATTCAGTCATTACCTTTTTCGTCTGTTAAAAGGTAGTCGTCAGGGTGATGCATCTCGGTAAGTCCCCTCTTTGAGGCGTGGCTGGAAAGACCTCACGGCGTCCTTACCTTCCGCATGACGCTGGTACTCACCGGACATGGTTCGTTCGGGAGTTTCCTGCACTCGATTCATGCGGAAGTGACGCCCGGGTGTCGCCACTGTGCGGAACGCCCGGAGGACACGGTGGAGCACACAGTCGAGGTGTGCCCTGCTTGGGCGGAGCATCGCCGTGCCCTCGTGGGGGCGATCGGCGGCGGAGACCTCTCGCGCCGGGCCTTGGTTGAGGCCATGGTCCGGAGCGAGGAGGAGTGGCAAGCGGTCGCCGACTTCTGCGAAGCAGTAATGCTCGCAAAGGAGGAGGCCGAACGCATCAGGCAACGGCGTTACCGCCGCCGCCGTCGCCGGGATTCTGATCCCGATTTCCGGCCAACGTAGACGCGGGCTTGCGGACAGTGAGTAATGGGTAGCTCACTGTCCGGCCGTCCGGTAACTGTCCGGACCAAGCCCAAGTCGTCGACGGCGCGCGCTGTTCCCGCGCGCCTCAAGGAGTTGTCAGCAACAGCAGGGACCCAGCCGGGTCGAAGCCTACTGGGGCCAGGGTTATCCGAAAGGGCGCTCGAGCCCCGGTATGAAGGCTAGAAGGAACGGGGTGGGTCTTTTAGTCAGTAAGAGTCTGACACTATCTCCCGCTCCGCCCAAGAGCGGGGGATGTCAATGCATAATTTTTTCCAACCATAAAAAAAAAGGGTGATGCATCTGAAGAATGATAAACAGGAGTTCCTTATTAGAAAATGAATATTAGATGGTTCTAAAATTCTCCTCCTCCTTGTCATCATCATTATCATCATCATCATCATTTCAGACAAAAGTCGTCCACTGTTAAACATAGGCCTTTCCAATTGTCGCCATAACGATCGGCCTTGTGCGCCTAGCATTCATCAGATTACCGCGATCCTCACCAGGCCTTCGGTCCATCTAGTATGAGGCCTGACAAACAAAGTCTCTTCAGTAGGTATGAAACAGATAAAAATTCTGATTAGACTGGTCATAGTAGTCATAGTGGAATATATTTTTTGTAAAGGTTATAACTGTATCAAATCTTTTTGTGGTTGAATTCGTTAAAGCTGCAATATGTTTCTTTTCTAGCCTTTGCTGTCTTACTGAATGGCAAAAGCCTTCTCCAAGTCCGTCCAGACATTCTTCTCTCACCGCCGTCAACCTCGACGGCGTTTTTCATCTGCAAGAAACCTTTGCGTGGAGACTCTTGCCCAGCAACCACTGTTTATACGACTGACGAGACCTGCATACTCCTATTTGAGCCGAGCAGCTTTTTGCGCACGCCTATCTATGACTAAACAGAATTCTAAAACCCACTAACCAAAATACAGTCAAAGCACCCATCCTATTCAAATTGAGAAACAAACGGAAATCCAGTTGTCCACCAACAAGAAAGCTTCAAAGCCAACAAGATATATTTACAGGCCCACCAATAAACTTCCAATTAGACTCGTCTATCTGCAATAGTCCATTCATTATAACAAAGAAGCATTGATGTATCTAATAAATAAGTTCTGTCGGTCCGTCCGCCCACGATGGATTTTGCAACGCTTCTATTAAGTTTTGATAGATCCTACCATGAGTCACAGCAGAGGATTTCTAGTATTAACATAACACAAGCTCAGACTTGGTACGATCGGATCACGAATTTGGTTCGCTTCCGAACCAAATCTGTCCATCTATAGAGTAGTTTTAGGTGACCATAATTATTATTATTTGAGTCCGTGTAGGTCTGCTAGCGGATGGCGTGCACTCGACGTGTACGGAAAACAAGTTTCCGATCCAGTCGCCTGTTGCAAAAAAATGGATTTGGTCTGCGGATTTGGTCCAATCAACCAAATTCGAGTAAGTGATACCTAACAGCTCTAAGGGTCAAAATTCGAGGTCAACTTATCGGAGTCGGTCCGTTGATGAATGACCATGAGATATAGACTGATACTATGGATATATTGTGGTCAGATCTCAGACATGGTCACTTCATGATAAGGCCAACTAAAACAGGCCAGATGATTATAATATTCCACAACTATCACACAACGTCGTCTAGTCCCAAGCTAAGCAGAGCTTGTGTTATGAGTACTAGACAACTGATAAACATACTTATATATTTCTAAATACATACATATTATAGATAAATTACACCCAGACACAGAACAAATGATCGTGCTCATCACACAAACATTTGTCCTGGGTGGGAATCGAACCCACGACCTCCGGCATAGCAGTCAGGGCTACTAACCACTAGACCAACAGGCCAGTCATCGTTTCCAGATCGTTTACACATTAACGTTTGATGATATATCGATCCTCGTTTGGCCTATTTTTTTAGACCTTTTATTTTAATAGATATCCTACATCAATGATATGGCCAAATGAGGATTGAGATATCAACAAACGTTAATGTTTAAATGATCTGTACCCCTAGCCAAGTTACTAATCTGCAATAGTTAACGCTTGTAGAAAGCTTCAAATGTACGGGAATGACGTCGTCTTAACGCTCAGTCACGTGGTCAGAACAAAAGAATTGGCGGCAATGTCAACTCGAAGCGTTCGATGCAAACGAAACGGTTGTAACTTGGCTAGGGGGGCAGGTCATTTTTAGTTCACCATATCATGAATCGACCAATTTTAAGATCTGGCCACGACGTATACACTGTTGGCATGTACTGGTGCCGTGTTAAACCGTTAGTACCGACTGTCTTTGCAGATCAGAAGCTCAGCATCAGGTGGTCAGAACCTAGAAAACCTTTCCAGTAACGTCCAGTTACTGGGTCGTGGAGGTCAGATAGATATTGGCACACAGCTGTATTTGCTTACATTGGAAGTTGACCCCAATATAGTGCAACAAAGGGCATCTGAAGGACGCAGGTGGGTTTTAGTCCATAAAGGTTTGACACGCACTCTCACTTCAC
The DNA here is from genome assembly GCA_910589285.2 of Mythimna ferrago. Taxonomy (NCBI): domain Eukaryota; kingdom Metazoa; phylum Arthropoda; class Insecta; order Lepidoptera; family Noctuidae; genus Mythimna; species Mythimna ferrago. The sequence goes on from OU342685.1 coordinate 18,709,255, forward strand.
CCTAGAGCGTAAAAGTTATTGGATGATATCTCACCTAAAAAAAGAACAGTCGTGTAAAGCTTAGGTATATTGATTGAAGTATGAGTCACAGATGCGCTTGCGCAGACTGATTCGATTATACAGGGTTATTTAACTATTGTTTGTATTTGCATTTAAATAGGTTTAATTGTTAATCAATCATGGTTGGTGAATGCAGAATATTGAATGGGTGAGTAGTGTATGATATTGAAATTGTATCTTTAGTGGGAAGTTGTGAGGATTAGTCAGTTCATTCAAATGGAATTTGCTTACACAGCTGTTTAAAGAAATAAAAAAATATTAATAATAAATCTATAGTTCTGTATTATCGCGCAGCTTTGGAAGGCCTCCTACATGGTACACCGATGGTAAAGGTTGTGAGACCGTTCTTTGTGGCGACACTTGGGTGAGGCCTATGTGAACAGTGGACGTCTTTTGACTGAAAAGACGTCCACTGACAAAACACACATCGTCGTTTGATGATGATGATGTAGATTGTAAACGGAACTTCGTGTATAAGTTTTTTTTTATTGTTGATAGACTTGCGCTTGACTACAATCTCACCTGATGGAAAGCGACGATGTGATCGGCAATGGGGCACGCTTGCCTTGAAGTAACCTATTCACTTAAGGTCTAAACAGACGGACCGCATTTCAACTGCAATCCAACTGCAAATTGCAGTTTAAGTGCAGTTTGAATGCAGTTGACACGACTGCAATAGAACTGCAAACACGACTGCAATAGAACTGCAAACCAAACGTGCGGTCCGATTGCAGTCGTCTGAACTGCACACCGACTGCATCCGAACTGCATCAACCCGCCCGCACGCTCCGCCCTCCGGCGCATGGTGCAGTTCGGATGCAGTCGGTGTGCAGTTCACACGACTGTAATCGGACCGCACGTTTCACCCCATATATAGCTGGAATGTCCACCACGTCCCGGTGGCACATCACCGTACGCCTGGTGGTCCGATGATGGATGAACGTCATTTTGCCAACCACCTGCGTAGGCAAAACTGTGGTAAGCTAATGCGTATGGTAAGTAGGCCCATTAGAAGAAAGTTTAGTCATAATGGGCGGGTCACATTTTATTGAATAAAAAATTTGATTTTTATTTGAAAGATTAGCTGAAATGCCTAAAAAACTTTTTATTCGACTACACAAATATTATAAAAAAGGTAAAATAGTTATTTTATTGTTTGTAGAAGATAATTTCTGAAAGTACTGGTCAGATTGCTAAAATTTTGACATCGAAAGAAAGCTGCTTTATTCTTGAGTGAAATAGGCTATATTTTATAGTCGCGAGCGAAATTGCGGGCAAAAGTTTGTATTTTAATAAATACCACAGTAACGAATAATAACATTTCACTCAAATAATTACAATAATAAATAATCATCAATTATCAAACAACTCAACGTTTAATACATCTGTCAACAACTTGATAAATCACACAAAAAACATAAATAACGGTACTCGATCAATTCAATAAAGAACATAAAAAGTGGACAACACATCTGCGTGAGCGCATAGCGTTCGATATTCAAAGCTTCTGTTTTTTTGACAACAATGGTAACTTGACTACCGCGAGATCGTATGACAAAGATTTTTCTATTCAGGCAGTATACTACTTTAATAAAATGTAGGTATTCAAATATTGTATTGTCCGATACTGTAATGTGAAAAAAAAATACCAAATGCAGCATTATATTTAAAATGCAGTCGAAATATTTTCGATTAGTCAATTTTGTCATCAGAAAAAAAGTTAAGTACCTACCTAAAAAATCAAAATACATATTTTACCGACGACCTGCTGAGAGTCACGGGAATGCGGTGGATGCGAGAGGAACGGTCGTTGTGGCGACGCTTGGGGGAGGCCTATGTCCAGCAGTGGACGTCTATCGGCTGAAATGATGATGATGACGATTTTTTCCGTTTTGGTAGACTACAGGTCCTTTTTGTCTTTTGTCTTGAGTCATCCAACACACTGTTTTCAATCATTTTTAGTAGACAACTTTAAGTAACATATACTTTCGGAGTATGTTCATCTAATGGCGATTTTTAAATAAATATCACAAAACGGTCAAGTCGTTTATTTAGCAATATTTCTGGGAGACTGCTCCATTTCTGAAAACTATAGTTTATTTATTTTATTTTTTTCAAGTGTTGCCACGGCCCTGAAACGCAAAGAGCATATAAAGCAACACAGGTGAGTTTTTTAGTTAGTAAAAGTCTGGCATTCCTTCACTTTCCACTCACAGAGCACGAAGAGTCATTTGATAATTTCCCACTAAAAAATATGTAAGCATAACTTAATTACTAAAGAGATAAGCGATGAAAGCGAAGAAGAAGTAAATAGTAAGTTGTTTTATAAATTGATAGGATAAACAGCAGGGGCCCAGCTGGGTCGATGCCTACTGGGGCCAGGGTTAGTTTTGAAAGATAGCTCAGCCCCAGAATGAAGGCACGAAGGAACGGGGTGGGTTTTTAGTCAGTAAGAGTCTGACACTATCTCCCGCTCCGCCCAAGACCGGGAAATGTCATTGGATAATTTTCCAACCGAAAAAAAAAAATTGATAGGACAAGTCTCTCTAAAAACCATGTTCACATGTTGTGTACCACAAACCCTAATGCAAGTTAGTAGCATCAATCACATAGATACACCTAATCCCAATATAGCATGCATTCAATTAGGTGCCTAATGATAGCACAATTACATCGTATAACTAATGAGAGACACCTAGTGCTCTCGTGTGGGACTCCACAAGGTAACGTGATTAATTTCTTTGGTTACTCACTGTAAAAGGAAGATGAAGGATGAGATAGTGAAGGGATTTCGACGGTTGCAATCGCCTTTCATAGATTACTGTAGAAGCGTTGTAGGCTGCCAAAGAGGTAACATGGCCCTGCAAACAGTAACTGACGAAATGAACGTGGGTTAGCTAGAACTACACTGCGCACACGTGTGCCACACTCGCCGATCAGTAGCCTGATTCACGTAAAATCAAACAAGCCAAATATCGTTGAAGTTTTATAGTCGTCCGATCGAAGTCCTATCCGAAAGCGGTATTCACGATCTATCGACTTATTTCCAGTTACATTAATAAGTATTCTACCAGGATAATGTAATACAGACTTTTTTTTAAATCGACGAATTTCAAACGACTTTAAAATCAGTGTCGTTCAAACTCAATTGATGGATGTGAATACGGAAATGGTCTAAACGACTAAATCGCTACGATATCGTTACGGTTTTCATTACGTGAATCGGGCTACTGGGCGCATCGATTTCCATACATTTTATATGGAAACTAGACTCGTAGAGTTGATCCACGCGACGCAACGCTTTCGACGTCGTCCTACGCACAAATTAGGCGTGCGTATCTTTAGTCAGTTCACCTAGATAGATTTACACCCTCGAACTTCATAATTACTGATAAAATAATATCCCCTATTTTGAGTAAACAACTTCTCACGTTCTGGATGAAGGAAGACAGTGTTTTCAGACTTTTACTGACTAAAACAACACCCATATAACTTCATTCACCCTTTGCATTCTAGGAACTAGGTTGCCTTTTTCCATAGCCATAGTATCAGCCCTACAATGCCCCTACGGTTTTGCTGATAGCGTGGAACAGTACGCGTCGTCGACGACTCGAGCTCGGCCCGGACGGTGACCAGACGGCCAGACGGCGAGCTTCCCATTGCTAGTCGTACGCAAGCCTGCATCTATGGTGGTTCAGTTACCCTTAAGGGTCAATTTATACTAGCGCAGAGTCGAAGCGCAACGAAGCGTCTATCCAAAACTGAACATAACACATTCAACCTTAACTCCACAGCACAGCGTAACGCACACGCGTCTGCGAGTGAACCACGCTGACGCCGCATTCGTGCGGCTTCGCTTTAGTTGTAAAGAATTTGATGCTTCGATGCGCTTCGACTCTGCGCTGGTATAAATTGACCCTTACATTTTACGGTGACTGTTACGAATCATCCCGCAGCTCTGTTGTCTAGGCCCCGTAAGTCTCGTGATCGTGTGCAAAATCACACGATAATTATTTATGTATTATTTATTTGTTTGCGTGATTATTTATTTATTCTCATCATTATTTATTTACGTCATCTTGACGGTTGACCCTGGTTGTGTACCCTAGGGCCCTGGAACGAAGGCAAAAAAGGATCCGGAGTGAATTTTGGTCAGTAAAAGTCTGACACGCCCTCCCGCTTCGCCCAAGGGTGGGAAAAGTCATTGGATGACCTAAAACAATAAGCCAACCAATGGGTTGGCAAAAAACATTGTTTTTTTTTTAACCATCTACCTTATTATTACCAGCTATTGTCACATTAATATATCCACCAACAATTTCCTATCAGCAATTTCCTTAACTTCTACCTTCCACGTACAAATGCGGGTTTAACTCGAATTGATCAGCGGTGAGGTAAATCTAAGTGACCTCTGGCTAACCGTTAATATTATCAGCATGTTGTCCTTATGCTGCGTGCATACAAATGTTACCCGCATACACCGTAGTGTGGAGAGAGAATGCGTTACCAGTTTTACTATAAAATGTTGGTGCGTCATATATGTAGATAGTGAATGAAGCTACATAAAACTTGATAGTCAAACACTGAAAAGGAATTTCTTAAGGTTTCTGGTAATAAACATTGACGACATGGTTGTAAGGATAGTGGAAGATCGAAACAATAATGAATTGATTTTAGAAAGAGTTTTGACTAGGGAATTTTGGAAAATATTCGAACTTATTGAATAAGTTAGTATAGTCTGTCTAATAAGTCAACCGACTTGGGAATTTTGTATAATATGTAATCATTTATAAAATACTTATATTCGATACTTTTCATAAGGTTCTTCTGTTAGTAAACAAAGATATCTATCTCTTAATCAACCTTGAATTATGAAACCCGTGTTGACTAGGTACATCAGATTTTATTAAATCCTAATAATTACCCAAGTCGTTTAACTTATTAGACAGACTCTACAATTTAATTTCTTTTTACTTTTTTTGTTTATGACAAATAATATTTCTGATTGCCTCAATTAAAACTATAAAATTCAAGAATTTTTAAAAACGGTAGTTTTTGAGTTTATTCCTTACATACAAAAGTATGTATAGTACAGGATACGGTTAAGAACGACCTTCACCGGTTTGTTTAATGGATGAAACCTATTTTATGATAAATTTAGTATATTATATAATACAACGCGGGTGGGTTGCCTGAGAAATTCACCGGTGTGTTTAACGAATAAATTTAATACTAACCGAAAGAGTGAAGCCTTTAGAACATAAAAATGTTGGGTTGCCTATTTGTTTCCTGGCATAGCTATGGGTTGCCAGGTATAAACAGGTATGCATAAACAGGTGTGTTTTTTTTTATAAGAAACAACAAATTCTATATCAAAATAAACGCTGTTTCATTACGAATACGATGTTATAGTGTTGTCTGCAAAAAAATCTGGTATGGATAACGGTTGTGCATTTTTCTAAAAATAAAATAAATTTTCAATTTTTAATTAATAATAGTCTGGCCAGGAATTTCTTAGGCAACCCACCCGCGTTATATTATTTAATACACTAAATTTATAATAAAATACGTTTCATCCATTAAACAGACCGGTGAAGGTCGCTCTTAATCGGATCTTAGACTAGTATAGTTTATAATAGAAAATGTTCTTTGAAGGATTAGGTGCATGAATGTAAAATGATGAGAATTAAAAGCTCCCATTTCTCGGATCTTATTAGTATGGAGCGTTGATTGTGACAAGGCAAGGAAAATGTTTGGTACTATCAGTCTGGCTGGTGGTATTCTTGACAGATTTTACTGTTGTATTTAAGAAAACATAGATGAAGTTTCCCAGCTTTTGGATAAAGGGTTAAGCAAAACCAAATGGGATACACACAAATTAACATATTGTATCAATACGTGATTGTTACTCATACATAGACCAATACTACAGTCCAAAAATGCCAATAAAAAATACAGATGCAAAACCGTGAGAACTCGAATCGGACCAGGAATCAATTTGCGTTACTGTAACTATGCATATTACTATACTGTCCTCATCTTAAAAAAATCACACACGTTTCTATGGGGCCCAGGTTTTGTGCGTCACCCCTCATTTTTTTACTTATTCAAATCGCAAGTAACTTTACCCTCAAGTTTTTTAGCACCAAACAATGGGTCCTTTTCTTCGGCCAAGTAATTTATTTTTTCTAACGGTCCAAGATGGCCGCGGGTCATAGGTGAGGCTTAAGATAGTTCTCAGGGCCATTTTTTAAAGATCCTTTTTTAATTTTGCACATCTGCCAAATCTTTAGTAAAAAGATTGTGAGGTTCGCGTGGGAAATTGATATTTGGCTCATCTGTAGTTTTTTAGTTTGTGTATTGATCTGTTATTAATTTTGTTTACTTTGCTTGTTGAATATCGTGCATCGGGATATAGGCAAAGATTTTGTAAAGTTTTGAATTTAGCCTAACTCTTTCAAATGCTTTCAGTCGGAAAGTTCGAAGAGACAAAGTTATGAATTTGGTATTTTATTTTATTGACATTGTAACAAGCTTTGTAATAACAACCCGCGGAAAATGCTAACGGCATTAGCGGGCAATCAGTGAGCACGTCCGCGCCCCCCGCCACCCGCGAGCCGACTAAAACAAAAACGCATTGTTCCATGACGTCACGGCGATAACTCATTTACGACTACCCGCATGTCGGCGAAAGAGGACAATATGAGGACAATCGATAATGCTAAACGCGAACACGTGCGCTGCGGACTGTGAGCGATCCTATTGTTTTTATTTTACATACGCGGTGAACTTTAGAACGGTGCTTAGCGATTGATTTTTTTTTGTCTATTGTAAGCGTACTTTTCGTTGCATTGGCACACCGTGGTTTGGCAATGATTTTTATTTTAACAACAATTAAAAGATGAATAAGGACGAAGAAATAGATGCGAAACTGATTATTCTGTGATGAGAAGTCATCTGAAGCTTCAGGCAGATATAGTGTGTCAAAGCTTTTGGGATGTTTATTTTTTTTTAAGAATTACGACGGACAGCTGACAATGTAGCCAGAGGCTAGAACTTAATATCAACAAAAATGTTTGATTGGGTTCCTTCTAAAAAAGTCTCTTCCTCACCCAACAATGGACCAAGCCAAGCGTTACACATGTCTTCAGAATAGCCATGAACTACCCCAAAGGATTAACCATACGTCTTCTCAACAATGACTACTGCAGATTTTTTATCTATTTTTTTGTTGGCAACACCTGGTCGCTGATTTTTTTAGCCTTGTCATGTCCCAGAGATAAAGTCAGCGGGTTACAGATAAAAAATGGACAGAGAAAGAAAGGACTCGGTATATGGACGGGGCATTTTGAAAGGGTGCGATTTTTAAATTGAATTTGATAAGTCTTTGAAAAGGTCCGAACGAAAATCGGTTTTGATTTGTGGGGTTGCAGATAAGATAGTTGTATTGTATGAATTGAAACCGACTGTAGGGTTTGGTTTAGAAATTATGGATTATTATTAAAGTTTTTAAGATCTTAGTGATGCATCAATGGAGATTGATTGGCTGTAGTTTTTCAAAACTTGTCTTGCTCTTATATTTTTTTTAGAAGCATTGATGTAACTAAGTAGCAATTCAGAAGAAATGTTATTTAAAAAAAAAAAGCAGTTGCTCTTTTGTTTAGAAACAAAATAGCAACGGAATTCCATTTTTGAAACTGTATATCCAAGCCTGAATGACTGTCACAAAACTTTAATCATCGTGCGAATCCAAGCATTCATTATAACATTTAAATATTCAATAGTTCGTTACATCAATGGCGTTGCTAACACTGGCCAAACAAGAACCGGTGACCCCTCAACTTTATGAATAAAAAAATCTCACCCCAGAGTTTTTTATCCAACCCTTTTATGCATATCCTGTGTCATGCGTGCAGTATTACTAGTCAAATTTAAATAATTTATGTCTTAGGTCCGTTGGATTTTGCATCTGCCCTCAGATAGAGTTATGGAAGATTTATAGGATTCCTGACTATACGGGCGGGTTTAAAAGGTTTGTTTGTCATTAGTAGTGACTGTAAATATAAACATAAGGGAACGGTTTTTTTTCATTATTTTTGTTAGGTTTGTGTTTGACCGCTATCTTACCTAATGGTAAGCGATAATGCTGTCGACAATGGTGCTCACTGCTCGCTTACCTAGATAAGCGAGCAAGGTGTTGGTTACTTCTTAAAGTAACCTTAACTTCTATTTCTATAATTCTTAAGTCTTCCAATGCTTTTATCATAATTAAAAACATAGTTACATAAATCACTGACAGTCCCTCTCGCTCTATCCAAAGCTACAGTAGTAAACTATCATTATTATAAAATATTTTTTTAGCGCTGGGCAGATATTTAATGAATAACCTTCTTAAAAAAGGGAGACAACCTTTAATAGGCTTGTTAATATGAGTAGCAAAGTGCAAATCTCAAAAGGTTAAAGAAATAGAAAGCATCGAAGATTTCTAATATAATCTTATCTATTATAATTAGCCCTATATGTCGCACTGATGTACCAACGCACCATTTCCGTAAACGGGCGTTGTCAGTTGAGACGGGTCATCTCTTAGCTGCGATGGCTTATTTTAATTTCTATATTTAGAATGTGTTTCTTTTTTTTAACTTTATTTACCTACACTGTTCTCATAAATAGTAGCAACAAACATATGTGCTTATAACCGGGATGTATGTACCTAATAGATACATGATTTAAAAGAGTGTTCATGGAGTTTTTCGCACATTCATCTCCATAGAAATCTACGTTTTAGAATAGGCAGTTAACATAATTTTTCTGTTTTGCTGACTTAACAATTCAAAAGTGCTTGAACTGTGTGCCTGGTTTATTTGAAACAAAGTCTTTGAATCTTTGAAAATCAAGCCGTTTCTACACACCCATCTGTTTTCTGCCTTTGGGTGGCAGTCCTTCAGGTTCACCTTTGTCGTTACTGTGATGTTGCCTAATGTTTCGTCACTTTATTCATTGCTAAAAATAATACATAAGCGGACTGAAACCGCTCCTTGAAACAATCATGACTCAGTTTTTCACACCTCAGCACATAAAGCGAACTATATAATAAAGAACAATGAAAATATACTATTAATATCGGCTAGACAAGTCAATTGACGCATTGAAAGTGAAAGGGATGCGCCATTGTTCGCCCGATTGTCGACGAACTAAATATCGTGTCATTCTCAGTGCTGTGACGAAATGGACCGATATCGATAAAGTTGAGAACGCCCCGTGTGTTGGTGTGAGCAGATTTATGCGGTTTTGGATGAGCCAATGATCGTTAAAATGGTACTGAGGTCTGAGTTGAGTACTGATGGTAGTGAAAGTTTTGATTTAGCTGATGGGGTTTTGTTTGCAATTTTTTTTATTAAAAATAATACTGTAGATACTAGGGGTTTTATGTGTAAGATTCTGGGATCTGGATGTATGAAGAAAAACTCCAGATAGCTATATTTTGATACTTATATTTTGAAGACTCCTGTTAATACTGTTTGCCAAAAACTGACTGACTTAACCATTTCAATTATTTTTCAATCTAATTCAAAACCTATTCTAAAGCGCTTTTAAAAGTATGTGTATATAATATTTGGTCGACCAGGCTACATGCTAACTTTTCGTGCGACTTGCTTACAGTAAGTACCTAAGCAAGTCGCATGAAAAGTAGCAGTAAACTTATTTTAAAAAATGTTACCGTCACACCAATTGAAATGATCGGTTGCAAGTGTTTTTTTTCTATATTAAATCAATTTTTGTGTGGGATGCAATCGTTCAAAAAGGATCAATCCAAAAAGTTTTTAATTTTAGAAATGAAGAATCTATTATTAGTTTTGCTGAAAATTATTTAAAGTATAATGTTATTATTATTAAAACAAAAAAAAAAACTTGTCACTAAGCTAACACCACCATTGTATAATAAACTGTAATTACAATGTTAAAGCCATAAATCTGCTTTAAAACTAAATTAACCGCTTGTCCCAAAGCCCAGTTAGCTTACGATAACAGCCCACAGTTTTTTTCTTATTGTTTTTACACACCCCTTTTTAATTTTTTTCTTCAACTCTCAGTAGCCAACCCCTGCATGTTTTTCAGACACTTTTTATTTACATTGGCCGTATTTTTGTCATCTAGTTTATATTAAATTACCGTTTTTGTAACGTAATGAATATGCGGGACGCCATTATAATAATTATGCATTTTTTAACTGATGAAAATGAGCTACCATTATCGCTGAGATTTTTTTGATGACGGCTGTACCAACGAGTTTTTTTAACGATATAGGTATTGTTTCTGTTATTATTGTTTTTTACATAATGTTGTATTAACGCAATTTTATTTAAATATTTTTTTTAAAACTAAAGACTCTAAAAAATGTACGTTTAATATCGAATAGAAAGTAAGAAAAAGTAAGCATTTAATATTAAAAATTGATTTCTAATAGCATACACAACAAAATATTATCAAAAGAATATGAAAGCGATCGCCAACTTACTCGAATATATTTATTATAATTCCAAATTCAAAATTAACAAATCAATGGCAGTCATACGTGAAATCAACAATGACGACCGCGGATGTATCTACCCACAGATCTGTACTTCAAAAAGCTCTGCGTGAGAAAACTTAAAAAACTCGCTCGCACATAAAAAACGCACTTACAATATTATCAAATACCCTCAAAGATGTCCCTTGCACAATGCGCACACCTTGAATCTGCCGAAGATATTATAGTCTCTTAAAAAATGTGCATATGTTTTTATAAACACTGCACTCTCCTCTCAGGATGTGTAAAAAAACCGTGGGGTGCATTCTGTTTCAATGAGCGCGGTACAGTGAGGTTCAAACTTTTTGGAAACAACAATATTATAATTATTTGGTGCTGTCACTTGCATTTACTGGGTATGTTTTTCAATTTCAAAAGAATGGTGGAAGTGGTCTTAAAGGTCGTGAATTTAAAATTTGTTTTGGCCTTCGGTATTATTTTATTTATTTATTTTTATTTTATTTATTTATTTAAACTTCATGCACTAGTAAGAAACACTGTACAAAGGCGGACTTAATGTCTTAGACATTATCTACTATTTAGTCGATCTTAGGGTGGTGCAGAAATATAACATGGTAGGAGCAACGTAGTGGTAAACTAGATAAGAAATACAACAATAAATATTTATTTACCTACTTAGATACATACATACAAACTAACAATGTTATTATGAAAAACGAATCCAACACAGCAACGCTATTATTTTTACACCAACTTCCTACGAATGTATTCACGTGCCGTCACTATACCGTACTATGATATCCATTTTTTTTTTGGCCGAACCTCTTCTAAATCTTTTTGGTGATCGCCGTTTTATTTGTCTCTGGAAATGTTGAGCATCAGTGCCTGAGTTGATCCGATGGTTTCTGATAAAATTTCTCTCGTAGAAATTCGTGTTTTTAGTTTTTTAAGCGGAAGCAAACAGTATTGGGCTTCCGGTCGAGGTTTTTATTAATTTGAAAGTGGCCCGTTAGTGTAATTAAATTAAAACAGTTTTTAGATGGAATCACGTGGAACTAATTTGGAGCAGAAAGATTTTGAATTATAAATGATTGATGGTTTCATGGATCAACGATAATAATGCTGTGATTGGATCAATAATTCTATTTTGAGAATTCTGGAATATGAATTAAGAACTATATAGTAAAATATTTTTTTATTATGATTTCCAAATAATTGGACTGTGAAAACGAAATAAAAATTTGTTCTATTATATTTATTTATTTTTTACATTTTAGGAAAGCTTACAGACTAATTTTACAACAACAACATTACAATAGTAATTAATTCAATAGCTAATTACAAGCTTATCGAAAAAAATATTGCTTCCTGTGTACTTGTTTTATGGTACAATGCCTTATACTGTAGTATTATTAAAATCTTTGTCTACGCTAATATAACAAAGAGGTAAAGTTTGTTTTTTTGTTTGTAGGAGATAATCTCTGGAAGTACAAAAATTTTAGCAATCGAATCACGATTGCTAAAATTTTTTCACCAATAGAAAGCTGCTTTATTCCTGAGTGACATATGCTATATTTTATGTACGCGGGCAAAGCTGCGCGCAAAAGCTAGTCGTTAATATTCTTAACAGTAAAATGTTAAACCTATGAGCCTCTGCAGCGACCCAATTTTTTAGGCTCATGTTAATTTCTCTTGGTCCCACTGTTATAAATCTTTCATATAAATATCCGTCCATAAACTTTCTTGTATGTCACCTCACATATTTACACTTACCGTTTCCTGTCCCTTACTTTTTTAAGAACGTTCCCACAACCATCCTAGTGTTTTTTAACTGTTTTTTTTTCTGTATATTAGAATTAACGGTAAAATTTTCTCCCCTAAGGATACTTTAATTTATTTCTTTGGCAACACAAAAGGAGATGCGGTTGTCTTTTGTTTGTGAATGTCATGGTGTCAAAAAAGTGCAGTAGATTTGCAGGAATGTTTTTTTTTGCTGTTTCTTCCGGGTACAGTACTGTTATTTTATTGATTGCTACACTTTAGTTGATCGTCTATGGAAATTAATCTTATTGAGGTCTAAGGTGATTTTTCCCATCGAAAAAAAAAAAAAAAAAAAAAAAAAAAAAAAAAAAAAAAAAAAAAAAAAAGGTCTTGTTGAAAAATGTATAAAATTGTTATGAGAAGAGAAGCATAATGTTCTGCTTAATTTGGCAATCCGTTGTTCAGCATGCTTCTATTGATAGCTTTTAAAGAGAATGTGATAATTAATAATAATCTCTGGTTTTTAACCATTTATTTTAAAACATGATGCAATACTACTACCTAGACAAAACCGAATAATACCTATAAAAGTTCACTAAGAAAAAATAAACCAGTTAAAGCAATCAAAAAATAAATATATGCAACCGAAACATATAAATAACAATACAATTATTTTTTGTGACAACCGTATTACGAGACGTTGTTTTTGCAAACAATGAAACAAACAAAAAAAGCATGAAAATCAAACCCCAAAGGGTTCTTCAAATTAAAGCATCATTAGAAACTTTCTAGAAAAAAAAATGCTAACGTGAGAAAATTAAACCTGATTTTTTTTATGCAAAAAACTGGCAATACACAATGTCGCGACCGTTGCAAATCATTAGCATACACTTTTTTATTGCATTCGAATTTTAAATTTATTTTTTTATTCGTTGACGTTGAGATTGGCACCATATAATTATAGTAAAAAAAGGTAGCTACCGCCTATTCTCTGGCTCTTTTATCTATCGGTCAGGTAAAGTACGTAAGTGTCGAATACAACAATATGCTCCGGATTTCCTCTCTTTAATACGAGGACCAACCTTCGCCTCACGTGCAGATTTTGAATAAAAGTCCGTCGATTTTCCATGGGCGTGATTGATTTTGGAGATAGTCTTCAGTTTTTTATCGATAAAATTGATCCACCGGAACTATTGATGGCTATTTGTTCCGACAATTGTGCTTCAAATACGATCTCTGTAATTATCTCACTCTCATGAGATAAGTTTGGTATATGGTTTACATTATTGCCGAGATACAAAGCTTATCGACTAAGAGGAATCCAAAAATATTCAAGCTTTACTTGAGTACCAAAAATTAATTAAGTGATGTAATTAAATAAAAACGACAAAGCGCAATAAAGTCAACAAAAGCATTCATAAATTGCGGAGATTATGCAACGGCACGGCTTACCGTCTTCCTGGCTTTGGGGCCATAAATTTCATTTAGCTGCAAGGTGGTCTGACAAATTTGCGGTTGCTGCGACTACTAACTGCTACTCCAACCTTATTAGAGGCATAGATAAAAAAATTTGGACCACGTCTCGAACAAAAGTCGCAGTAACTCAATGGTTTATAATGGTATTATTGTAGGCTGTGTCGTGTTGATTGTTGTGGTGGGTGTGCACCATAAAAGTCTTTCTTTAACTAATCTGTCGGTCACGGAAAAAGGACAGCGGGGGACAGTTTTGTGACAAAAAATGTTTGGGACATATTGACGTATAGTTTGGACATTGATATTTATTTTTTTGTCCTTTGGGACTGTTGTAATTGCTGTGTAATTGTTTTCTGACAACAGACAAGTTGTTGTGTTTTGACAGGACTGACAATGAAACAGTAGTGGAGGTTTAAATAAGATTTGTGGACTATTGACAGCTTTAAAATTGTCTTTCTTTGAGTACTAATTGTCTTACTGTTTACGTAAACAAATGTCTATTCATACAGTTTTTGCGAGAGTTTTTTAATGGTTTGGTATGCGATACGGAAGGAGTGATCATCACTTTTGTGTTTTTTTTTTTGTATTTTCGGTTATATTTTACTTTTAAATGTTTGGTCTTTGGAAACATAAAAATCTTTTTCAATTATAATCTAACTTTCTAAAGTTTTATAGCAAATCTGAGGTTTTAATTTAAGTATCTACATTATTTGAGCTAGAGAAATCGATAGTTTCTAGGTTTATAGCTATTACAGCCATGCCGTAAAGTTAGTTGATCATGGGTATTACTCACGGGGAAGACCATTGTTTCCTCATCTTATAGACACACCTACAAGGATCTCCGTTTAGTTAATGTGCAGTTATATAATCTTTATAACCAAGTTAAGTTGGTAATAAGTGTGACTATAAAAAAAAAAGACGTGTGGCACTCGGGGACTGCCGCGGTAAAGCTATTGCATGGCATTTTTATCAACTTTTGCAATTGTAATTATTTATTTATTTTATTTATGCAGTATTTTTTTTCCTTTGTTTTTTTCTTTGATATTAATTGAAGTTATACTTTCACACATTGAATTGAATTTTGATTGGTTGTTCACTCATTTGTTTTCTTATCGGTCACCACGCTCAAAAAACAAATGAGTGGGGGTGTTAGGTTATTTTCGTTACAGAATTTCTGGATTCGGTCTCCACGCTCAAGGCCCGCGATAGAAGCTATGCAATAGCTTAAAAATATATTTAAATTATCCTAGTTTGTAGACAACGTTAACATACGGGTATTTATAACTTGGCAATGGTCAGGATACATTGCTGAGTGAATGATTCTAGTGTGGTGACTGCGATCGCATACCGGTAGAACAACGTGGACTGAAACTGAACCTGGTAAGGGTAGCGGGAATCCGATGCGGTGATATTTGGGAGAAACCCATGTACAACAGTAAACGTAATTCAGCTGAAATAATGATTATGGAAACATTTTAACAAAATTTATATAGGCCTCTTTTTTGTAATTATTTCAAATAGTTTTAAACTGAGTTATACTGTTAAAAAGTGTATTTGGTGTATGATGTTTTTCAGGATGACAGAAAATTAACTTAATCTTCATTGTAATTAGGAAAGCGATGATCCAGAGTTGGAAGAACAATGACATTATGGTAAAATGTATTTCTGAAAAAATCCCTATAGCTAAGCTATCCTAATCTCCTGGTACCTATGTCTAGAGAAGTCTATGGTTTGCAATTCATTAAAATTCAATTAATTGTTTTCTTTAGAAAACAATGAATTGGTTTTTTTTTTTTTTTTTTTATAATGGATAGGCTCGCGTTTGACCACAATCTCACCTGATGGTAAGCGATGATGTGGCCGACGATGGAGCACGCTTGCCTAGAAGCAATCTATTCACTCTTGACTTAAAGACCCCTAGGTTATAGCTATCAGGAAACACAGACTCCGGCAGGGAATTCCATTCCTTGGCTGTACGCATAATGAATGTACTCCCAAAACGCTTTGTACGTATAGGTGGGATGTCCACCATGGGTGGGATGATCACATCCTTAAGTTAGGTTCTCATAATGCTCATTTGTTAACTCGTCATCCGACCGTCCTATAAGCACTAAGCCCGAGTCGACAGCCAGTTATGCTCCATGCGCGCTGCAAAGAGACGTTAGCAAAACTGAAGGAGATGGGCCGACGCCTGCTGGGGCTGCGGGATTGTTTGAGAGAGTTACCGTGACCCTAGGATGCAAAGGGCAACTAAAGGAACATATCGTCGCCCTCCCCGCTAACTGTCGTATCTCACAAACTGTCGTATCTGCACTGATATTACCTACGTGTTCATAACATTATTTCCAATAAGTTCTCTCTAATAGTCGTATCTGTGTCGTTTACCGTTTAGAAGATATTCACGTATTTTGTTTTGCGTAAGTGTAAAAGAAAGGTAAAAATATCCTCACTACCTTCGTACCTTAGGGCTTTAGGGCCACTACTAACTAAAGAATATGCCAAGATTAATATAAAAAACTTATAAATTCATTAATATAGCAACTACAACAGCTAACGCAACTACAGAAATGTGATTTTAACGCCCGACCGAAAAACGGTCGCCCTGGAAAAATATCAATTCTTAGTTAGGACAGTTAGCAGGGAGGGTAACAATATATGGGCTTTAGTCAATAGAAACGTTCTCTCGCTCCACTTAGAATGGGAGTAGCTATTTGACGAAAAAAGTACCCATCTGTTAGAGAAAAAAAAAACCTTCACATACAAAATACGACGTGTTACTTCCATTGACCAAAACAAAACACTGTGGTCACTCTCCAATCTCGAACTATTAATAAAACAAATAAATTTTCCGTCAATACATGGCGTTACCGCTATCGGGCTGCGGTCGGTTTCTCTTCGTGAGAACACCATCGTGCAGCATGGTTGATGGTAATTGCTGTCAAACGACGGATGCTGATTGTGCGGTTCGGCCGCTGATGAAGTCCGCGGTGATTGTTGGATTGTCTGTTTGATTGTTTAGTTGTAGGTACATACTTGTTGATGTTTCCGTGTTCAAAGGTTGAACATTAACAACTCAGATTTAGATTGAGCTCATAATTTAATTATATTCAATGATTTCAGGTATCGTATCATCTTGGCAGTGGTTGGCTACTTTCGATTTATCAGCTTATGGCAATCCACCACATGATATAGATACGTCTTTTCAATTGCACGATAGTCATGTCGAATCTCGTCAACTTTTATTTTCTCTAACTTTTCAAAAGAAACATAATTCATTTAATATATTGTATTTTGATAAGGATAAATAAGATTGTTTATAAATTTAATTATTTATTAACTCTATATTTAGGTACTGTCCCGCGCATGGTATTCTTTATTATTTAAAACATTGTCCGTTTTAACATTATTCAAAACCACTCGGAATATCACGGAAAACATCTCAGAATTCCAAGCAAACCCGCAAAAGCAGGCTAGCAACTAATAATATTAGTGGTTTTCGTAGTATTAGCGGATAGCTAAGAGTTGTTTGTGTTGATTGTCAGCGCCCGCGCAGCTTGAGTGATCGAGGTGAGAGTTGAATACTGAATAATATAAACGATGAATGTAAGATTTGCCAATGTGTTGAGAAGAGTATGTAAATGTGGTGGAATGAGGGCAGGAAGCCAGTCAGAACCGTGAAGGGAACACATCTATCTATCGGAGTCTGGTTTCCATATTTAGACCATTGTCATGAAGGGACCACATACAATAATATTAAAACGCAGATGTGATTGATGTGGTAGAAAATAGACTGACAGTTACAAGACTATAAGTTGTCTTTTAATTAGGACACTCGCCTTTAAAAATATGAAATCACATCGTTATTTCAGTGTTCCGCAAAGAACGCCTTTCTGTGAAAGCCTGAACACAGAAGCCTACTGGGGCCAGGGTTATCCGAAAGGGCGCTCGAGCCCCGGTATGAAGGCTTGAAGGAACGGGATGGGGTTTTTAGTCAGTAAGAGTCTGACACTATCTCCCGCTCCGCCCAAGAGCGGGGGTTGTCATAAGATGATTTTTCCCATCGAAAAAAAAAAACACATTTTTTTTACGTGAGATTTTATCCAATGACTTCTCTTGCTCTAGTGCGGAGCAGAAGGGCGTGTGAAATTTTACAATTTTTTTTTTAAACCTGTACATATACTACTTATAAAATACAAAAACAGAATCTGCTGGTTCGATCAGAAAAAAACCTTATACGTAGTGTTAGAGGGCTATTTATCGAAAAAGACTAAGGTTCTATAACATCACTCTACGACTAGTAGAAGCAGAGCAGTAATCAAAGACGCAGTCGCAACCACGGGGGACAACTAGTACAATCCTAAAAGACTTAACAACAGTTATAATGTACGACAAGTCTCACGTTAATTGTGTGTGGTCCAAGGGTGACACAGTGGGCTAATATTTGTTCGAGCGACAGATACTGCTGGAAACTACAGCAGGCCGCGTCTCGTCATAGACGGAGCGATTTTAAACCGCTTGAGTCTAAAGCGTTTTACTTTCCTGCTAAACGCTATGACTTGTTTATACCAACTAGACTACTTTTATTAAAATAGATTGTCTATTCTATTGGTTTCTAGCGCACTAGGATGGAGCGAGGGGGTGTCAGACTTTTACTGACTAAAACCCACCTGTGTCCTTCAGTTGTCTTTTGCGTTCTACGACTAAAATATATCTTTAAAAAAATTTCCTAACCCTAACGGGTAAGCCAGCCAGCCCTATTGGGCCCCTACGGTTTTGCTAATATTTTTCTGAGGTGCGCGAGGAACGCTAACGTCGTTACCGGCTCGGGCTTGGTCTTTACCGGATGGCTGGACCACGAGCTGCTTATTGCTCGTCGTCCGCACTTTCGGTGGTCGGAGACTGCCCTGATACTCCTAATGACGGGGTCACCTCCTCTGGGTCATGAGAATGCCCATTTCATCACGGGAAACGACCGTCTTCTACTCTAGTATCACTGCTTCACAAAAGGAGGCGACCGTTTACCATTCTCACACACCCTGGGCCGTGGCCTGAACCAGGGTTTGGGCAGAAGTTCGCCGCAGCCGATCACCTCCAACATCGTGGCACATCTCTATCGTGTGCTCCACTGTGTCTTCTGGGCGGTTCGCGCAATGGTGACACCTGGGTGTTTCTTTCACTTGAATCCGAAACAGACCATCTCCGGTGATATTCCTTGAAGAGCGGATTTACCGTTGCGAATATGGAACAGTAGATAGTGATGGCACACAATTGACAGCAAAACAGCCGCTCATTATCGTGTTATGGCTATCCGAAAAACTAAAAATTCAATTTTATTATCTACCAGTGATATCATACTCAAGAACTTGATTAGAAGGACTATCTAGTTAACGAGGAAAATATTTTAAAAATTACTCAAGTTTCCCGAAAATACTAACCATCAACCATCGGTCATTTTTATCGCTGGTCGTGAGATAAGGCGACATGATATATTGTTATATTGTATAGAAAGATTTCAGGTCAGCCACCAGTCCGCGTATAACTGGATAGAAGCAATTATAACATGTTTTTTTATCCAAGGATTAAGATTAAGGAAGATACTTGATTATAGCTTAGCAATCACCTTTTTTTTGTGTCATCCTTGCGTGGCTTAGATAGAGACTCATATTATGTTAAGAATGTACTTTCTTTTTCTTTTTTCCACTTTCATTGGACACGGTGGAGCATACGGTGGAAATGTGCCCCGCGTGGAGATGATTGTCGTACCATGTACCGTCTCTGTACCATGGATCTGGCCATGGTACAGAGTGAGACAGAATGAGAGGCAGTTGGCTCCTTTTGCGAAGTAGTAATGCTAGCGAAGGAGAAGTGACGCGTGAGATAACGGACATCCTTACACACCAGCCGCCGAGACCCTGACCCCAACCAGCCTTGGAAGGCGCGTGCTTGCGGATAACGAGCAATGGATAGCTGACCTAGTCAGACCAAGGCCAAGTCGTTGACGGCGCTTAGTGTCTCAAAGAAATGTTAGCAAAACCGTAGAGACCCAGCAGGGCCGATGCTGGGGCTGCAGGAAATTTCTGAAAAGGAAACTCGCGGTCCCCAAAACGCAAAGGCCACTGAAGGACACAGGTGTGGTTTTAGTTAGTAAACGTCTGACACACCCTCCTAATCCACCATAGAGCGAGAGAAGTCATTATATGATTTCCTACCCCATAACCACAAAGGCTCTTTCTGCTTAAATTGTCAATTGATTTTTCCTCCATAAAAATCTTAACTGTTTTCAACTGTCTAGTCAGATATAGCTCCAGATCTAAATGATCCAAGATAAATCTTCAACAAAAATTTTGATATCGCTACACTTCCCCACTAAGTCATCACCCAAATAATCACCACACTTGACAAGTTTACAGCCCGGCTTTCCATCACCGCATTGCCCTCGCCCTCGTCGCGGTCACCACGTATCCTTAACTAAATAACAATGATATCGTTTTAATTACACAGTCCGATGTCACTGATAACAGAGTTTGTTATCGAAATCTTACACTGTTTTATTTTAGTCATCGTGAGATGGTCGTGGTGATATGTCGTTTGGTTCACCACTTTTTATTCTGCGTTTAATTTTTTAGCGGCTTTAGCTATGCTGTGCTAGGCGACGGGATTTACAGGGCGATTCACCTTTTTTTTTTTTTTTTTTATGGTGGGAAAAAATCATGCATTGACATCCCCTGCCCTTGGGTGGAGCGGGAGATAGTGTCAGACTCTTACTGACTAAAAGACCCACCCCGTTCCTTCTAGCCTTCATACCGGGGCTCGAGCGCCCTTTCGGATAACCCTGGCCCCAGTAGGCTTCGACCCGGCTGGGTCCCTGCTGTTGCTGACAACTCCTTGAGGCGCGCGGGAACAGTGCGCGCCGTCGACGCCTTGGGCTTGGTCCGGACAGTTACCGGACGGCCGGACAGTGAGCTACCCATTGCTCACTATCCGCAAGCCCGCGTCTACGTTGGCCGGAAATCGGGATCAGAATCCCGGCGACGGCGGCGGTGGTAACGCCGTTGCCTGATGCGTTCGGCCTCCTCCTTTGCGAGCATTACTGCTTCGCAGAAGTCGGCGACCGCCTGCCACTCCTCCTCGCTCCGGACCATGGCCTCAACCAAGAGGGCGATTCCCTGCTATCGCAGGCATGGATTTGCAGACAGCTAGTAATGGACGCCGTCCGGTAAGGTCCCAACTCGAGTTTACGCGCGCCTCAATGAGATATCAGTAAGATTGATGGGGTTAAAGCTGTTGCTACTAGGGCTTCGAATTATTCGAAAGAGTCACCATAGCACACGCAAAGGACAACTGAAAGAACACTTAAGGCTAGGGTTTTATTTTGTTAGTCTTCTTCTTCTTCTTCTTCCTGCCCTTATCCCATATCCCATATTACTTGGGGTCGGCGCAACACGTTTTCTTCTTCCATTCTGTTCTGACACCCGTCAAACTATCACCAACTCTAACTTTGTTAGTAATAGTTTGAAACACTCTCACTCTCACTCTCACTCCACCCAGAGCGGAAGAAGTCATTGGACAATTTCTCACAAAAGATAATTTTCCTAAAAAGGTATCCTGTGCTATGAATGAAATAACGTTCTGCTTTTTGGGAACACATTCATGGTGCGTACAGCTAAGAAGTAGAATTTATTTTCTGCTGGGGTTTGTGTTTCCTAATAGCTACAACCTGGGGTTATAGGTTGTGGAAAATAATTATTTTTCAATACTTAAGTCATTCGCACTAACGTGTCCATTATAAAAAATGAGTTCTTGATCATTTGCGAAGCGGAATGTGGAGGACTGGATGCTGACGCTCAGCTTAGCCGCTAATAATATGACGTACTCATAAGCATCACCCGCGGTCTAACTGCTTATGCATAGGTACGTTACAATCACCAATCTTTTGTTGTCTCTAAGCTACAGTGCTCATTATTATCAAACTTCGTTTCTAAATCTGATACAACAAGTGTATTAACGTTTGAATACCATGCACAAATTGTTGAAAGATACAAGTAAGTAGAATCCACCACATACAATCTTACAAAAGCTTAGAGGTAGATACTACAAATGTTATTTCAAGACAATATTTCGGACATTATCTTGAGACCACAAAACCAGTTAAGAGGACTGCAGGCCCTAAAACGCGATCACACTCGGACTGCATATTGAAAAATAAGAGGTGCACCAAGACACAAAGCTTATAAAAATATTAAGTATTTTAGTAATTAACTAAAATCTACCGAGATAAAACACTATAACGGTAAAACGTTGCTTGTAAAATAATCTGATGAACAATCAAAATAATTGCATGTATAATAGTCCGGTTTTCAGTCGATAAAATAATTTTATAAGTAACTTCGTGTTTTTTCTATCGTATTAAATTAGCTGCATGATATTTTGAATACACTATCTATCTAGTTTATTTTAAAGAATAACATATATTTTTGTGATTTGTGTTTTCTGCAGTGGATCATATACTTTTGAGCCTTATAAAACTCGTGAATAGCTTTTTTTTGTCCTTTATAAATAGCAGTCTTTTTACAGTTTTGTTTTTTTTTGTATCACTTAACCAGATTTGGTGTGTATTGGTACTTACTCACATTCGCATAATAACACTGTTTAATCTTTAATATTTACGTAGAATAAATCTGTACAAGTTTTTAGTTGTGCGTGCACCACGTAAAATTTACGAAATCGATCGAAAAGTGTAGATAACTTTTATAGATTAAAATTGTGTATAACTTGATATATTACTTAAGCTTTGTTTCATCGCAATCGGTTGACTATGTTAAAAGATATACTACATTCATTAACTGTTAGGCGGTACGAAGTTCGCCGGGTTAGGTAGTGCGAACTAAAAATGATAACTAAATTGCGTTGATACACAAATTCAAGTAATGTCATTTTATTCTGCTCCAGTCCGCTCTAGTAGTCCTCTTAAGGACATCAAACGATGTATAGTCAGAGATAATTATGACCCAAAGCCCATTTTGGCCAGTGCAATCTTCGCTTCAGTGGTAACCGAAATGAGTGTAAGAGAACTATTAGCCCAGGAGTCGGGCTGTCGTTTCACAAGAGCAGTTTCGCCACAACCACTCCGTCTTATTCAGTTTAGTTTTAATTTCAATTTGCTTTGCAGTGTCCAGACACGACCTGGGGTAAGGCGGGGTTATATTGATGTAGTTGTGGAGCAAGATAAATAATAATTACGATCTTTTATGTAGACAGTTTTTTTAGCATTATTATGGATGTACCGGAAGACACAGCGTTGCCTCCTACAAGGTGGACCGATGACTTGGTAAAGTTTACGGGAATCAGATAGATGCGAGACACACGGGACCGTTCATTGTGGTCACACTTGGGGCAGGCCTGTCCAACAGTGAACATCTTTCAATTGAAATGATGATGATGAATATAGGGATAAACATAATCAGCTTTATAATGTTCCTACTGCTGGAAGTATGACCTCTTTTGTTCTTCACTGTCGGTATCACTCTTGATAGAGTGGTCGTGGTCATCATTTCAGGTGTTGGCGGCAAGCTTCACAACACGCCGCCACTCCTCTCTGATGGCCACCTTCTTCGTGCATTCGTGTAGTGATGATGACCCGTTCACTGCAGCTTTTATCTGGTCAGTCCACCTCATAGGCGATCTTCCACGTGGCCTTTGTAGGAGAGGCAATAAGCCATTATCCACCTCTACATGTCTTCGAATTTTCGTTTCTAAGACATGTAGGTTTCCTCACTATGTTTTCCTTCACCGCTTTGAAAGCAGTAGTACTTAAATAAATTACACAAAGTAAATCCGCTGCCTGGGTTTGATTTTACTTAGTTTGGCAGCAGATGTACCTATCAAGTCAACCTTCTTGGCGAACTTCGCTGAGGTTGACTACCTCAGCGAAGTTCGCCAAGACTACAATAACATTTTCAGCTCCTTTTTGCTGAGATCGCGCCTGTTTCAATGCATCACATCAATCATCATAATCATGTGTTTCATCGCAGTCAAGTACTAGTTTATAACAGATAAAAAAAAAAATCCCCACATTATCCAGTTGCGCAGACATATGAAATACAAAATTACATCAATTTTATATCACAATATCCACTAAAAATCAATTTGCGAATTATTAAAAAACAGTCACTGAACTTCATTCGAAGAAATCCCGCCAAAAACTCCCTTTTGAAGTTAAGTATTTCTCAAACTCTAATTTTCTGAATTGAGTATTTTGAATTGAGAACGTCTCAAACCGTACTTTAATTAAAGCCTAATTCCGATAGGTTATCACTCCCGTATTTATAAACAAGCAAAAGTAAAAGTAACTACTTAAGTAACGATTTGTTAAGTAGTAAGTTAAGTGGTAGTTAAGAAATTGCTTGACGTTAGAACTGCCAACAAACAACAACAACCACCTAGCGTCGAGTGTTACTTGAGCATTTTTTCAAGTAAGTAACGTATGTTACTCATAATGTTG
Organism: Mythimna ferrago; assembly: GCA_910589285.2. NCBI lineage: Eukaryota > Metazoa > Arthropoda > Insecta > Lepidoptera > Noctuidae > Mythimna > Mythimna ferrago. The sequence goes on from OU342685.1 coordinate 18,733,581, forward strand.
CTGTATAATGAGATTTTGTGATTATAAATTCTAACATTAATTAAATACTTCTTTTTAGATGCCTAAGGCATTAAGTCCGCCTTTGTATCTTTGTGTTGCATGAAGTGATGAATAAATAAATACGGGAGTGATAACCTGTCGGAATATGGCTTTAAAGTACGGTTTGAGACGTTCTCAATTCAAAATATTCAATTCAGAAATACACCGACAGTGTGTCTGCAGCCCAACAAGTTAATATCACAAGTTAGGATGGACGCAATTAGCTTGCGGTTAAACTTGCAACACGAATTATCCAACGTCTGCTCTACCCCTTACTTGGTTACGTCATGCTGTATATTTTTATAATTATGTTTTTTTTTCGTAATAAATGGTTTTGTTTTTCTACAGGTCCAGGTTCTTTCATCGGGAATTAAAATAAATTAAGTTTGTGTGAAACGAACTGTGTCTATCAAGAGGCACTGAAGCATTGTCAGTGCCTCATGATAGACACAGTTCGGACAGACTGTACAAAAAACTAAATACTATTAAGTAAAAGTATGTTGTATATCTCAAATGCTCATTTATTTGAGATAAACAAGATACTTTTGGAAATAATCAAACATCTTACAACTTCATCTTAAATACTAAACACAAAATATGTATCTTACATAGGTAAAAAAATTATTAATTTAATTTAACCCTTGTTTCATTGTAGAACACTTCGAACACAGCTCATCAAGTTTCAAAATATTCTTTTTATATTTGATGTTTAAAACTGTTTGTTAAGTTGCGTCACACTGTAAGTTTTATTTAATTTGTGAATTATTTAAAGGAGATGTTTTTAGTTCAGTTTGTTAATTAAAATTTACTGTTTACGTTTTAATTTGAATTTTAAAAACACTGTCGGTCACATAAAGTAAAGAGTGTTTCAGTGTCCCAATTGTTCCAAATGATGCATTTAAAACATTAGATACTGATGTTCCAATCTTTCGGAACACTAAAATGTTTCGAAACAGTGAGTCAGTTCAGTAAAGAGTTACTCACGCCTATTCATGATAATAAAAATAGACAATTTTACCCATCTCTATGTCTGTGGTCATGTATTATAATGTTAGCAAGTGTCAAACTTTAACGTTTTAGTCGGAAAAATATTATTTATTATGATTTATTGGAATGTTGAGTATTTTTACAATTTGGAAAGCAAGTTGTTTTGCGTAATTATCATCTAAATTACAGTGTAGATCACTTCAATTTATATCTAAGCTAATTTTAATTTCTCTGCTAATTTTACTCCTGCCCCCCGAACCCCTCGAGCGCCGAAATAGCAGAGAAATTAAAATAAATCTGTAAATATTTCCCGAGCTTACTAATTTTTTTCTTCGTAAAACACATTCGAATTTCGAACGATCCAAACACCAGCCAGTAACACAAAAAATATGTTTGCCCTTTTGCCGAACATATCAATCGCTCCACTTACATAAATTTTCAGCCAATACTAAAAGGACCTAATGTTTATATACCCAGTAATGTATGTATTTGGCACATGGCGAGCCAGCCAGGTCGGTTCAGACATGCCCATAGCGCATAGTACTCTAATATCCAGTTAATTCTGACTTTAATTAGCGTGAACTCGATTTCGCTTAGGAATTTGCTTGCACATTTGGTCACTTAGACAAATTATTGTGTTTAAGAAAGATAGGGAATGGTAGTGCACTAATGCTTTGTCATAGTCTATGATAATGCTAAGGGTGTTTTCCCACCCGATATGTTAAACAGTTATACTACGTTGCTATGGATGCATATAATATCCACCAATCATATTCAATAAGAGAACCAAGGTTAGATTTTTTTTCAGGAAACCAAAAAAGAAATCGGCCATTATAAAATTATAAAGTTTATTGGACAGTTTGTATAGAGAGGCCGATTTTTTTATCGTTTCCTGAAAAAAATCTTGTGGTAAGTTGTTCAGTTACGTCTACTGAGCAAACCCAATTATAATTTAGGTGTCTTCAAGACTACAGTGAATGGACTCTTAATAAACTAGTGCGCTTTACATCATCAGCGATTGCATCTTTGCTTACCTTCAGGTGGGATCGCAGTCAAGCACTGGTTTATATGATTAAAAAAAAAGCCCTTTTGCGGAGACCTGTCCTTTACACCCCAGCATAAGGTCAAAATTTATATTAGCCTTATTCCACCACCTACATCTTCCTGTTTTTGTGATTGAGAGTGTAGACGTAAAAAGCCGTTTTATCATCTCCCCATTAGCAAAAGACATTGAAGAGAAGTTATTATTTTCAACGTGACATTTTCCTCATTTGTCCCAGCGACAAAAAAAAAAGATTTTGTTTTAGAATCACAAAAGTACAATAACACCAGTGACATTAATATGTCAGAAAATATTAGATCAAATAATTATTGTAGGTACCAGGAGACCAGAGGACAGGAAGGCGTCGTCATAACAGATGGAAACTAATCGTCAGTCGGTCTACAATCATTAATACGCATTGGTATACGTCCGAGTGAGCAGTAACATTGGGTACACCCGTCGACGGAACTTCCTCTTCATAACACTGAAACTGCATTCGAATATCACTCTTATGTTCCTGTGGTCAAGGTTTATAATCTTAGAAATGGTTTAAAGGATAGTTGAGCAAAAATATAGTTGACAACTGTACGGACTATTGTTGATGTTGGACCATCATTAGCTGTATTGATATATCGACTGTGACGTCAGAGAACAAGCTAATTTTGCGATAAATCTTATTATTTATTTTTTTCTAAATAATAACTATCTCAGGGGAGTTAAATTACTATTGAATATACGAAACTCTGATTGATATTGAAAAGGATCTTCAAACTTAAAAAAAAACATGGCTATTTTATTGAAATGTAAATATGTCAGTTTACTGCTGATCAAAAAGTTCAATCAATTGAATAAACTAAGCATCCCTTTTAAAAAGAAAATCTCAAAATATACAATGTGCAATAACACATATCCACAATAGTTTACGCACAAGTCAAGTGCGAATTTACGTCTTTTTTCAAGAAAAAAATAAAACTCCTTTACCAACATTACAATCGAAACAACTCTAAATACCCGAAAACTGCTAAAATTCACGAACGCATCATTACATTCGCATACAAAAGTGTTTTGTGCAAAAAAGAAACAAGCGTGACGTAGGTGGTCTCGATTTTATAGCGTAAAATAATAAGGGCACCTATGTGTTCCATTCTATATAATAATGGGGGTACTATTTCTGTGGGCAGTGTAATAATGGTTGGTCGTACGCTGGGTGGTCGGATTATAAAGCAAAGCCGTGGATTAAGCCACATCGACACGTGTGCTTTTCTATGCCTTGGAGTGGCTTTAGGCGACTGTGCGTGATTGTACCACTTGATAAGGCTGTACTTTGCGTCTGTGATTAATGGTTTTAAAATAATTAAAAGTTAAACAATATTTATAGGCTTATTGGCAAATATATATAAATGTATCTTAGTTACAGATGCAAACTGTACATTCATGAACAAAATATGTTTTCAAAGTTGGTCATAATTATAAATTTGTTTACTCAGCTGAACTTTTTATAAAATTACGGAAGTAGTAATTTTGACCACATACGTCTGAGCTAATATTGCCATCTTTTGTGACCTCTGCAAATATTAACGTTTTCTACGGAAACCTCGATAATTTTAATCTCAAAAAATTCAAAGGCAACTCAGCCGCCCACAAATAATTTCGGCTACCGTGAAGCGCTAACATGATTATTTTTTTAAACTTCACCATCATGCAACTACAGTCGACTTGATTTAATAGCTTCCATAAAGCTCACATTATAAGGTTCATAATTGAACAATATATATTTTGAAAAGTGCGTATTGTAACGTTGTCGTCTATTGCAAAGTCCTTTCAAAATGTGAAACGATCCGCGAAGAATTTGGTTGAAGCTAGCACCCGTGTTTGCATTGCGGACATCGATTAAGAATTCCTCCGTATCTTACCCAAATAATGGTATTAAATGTCTACCAGAATAATAGTGTTAAATTTCTTAAGATCCATCTCGAAAATATGATGGATCTGTCGGCGAACTTTTGTTACAATTTTTTTCTCTTTGATATTCGTACGTGAACCGCCAAAGAGATTAGTTTGCGGACTTATTGTAGACTGTACTTCATGTCGGTTTGTATGAGTGATAAATATCGAAAAAATGTGATGATGCCAACATTTTTGGGACGAGCACGGTAGCCGCTTTCTTTGACAGATAAATTGGCTTGATTGAAATAGTTCTTTTTTTTTAATATTGCATGGCGTATGAAACCAAAAGTTTCAAAAAGGAATGCGTTATTTACAAAATTCGCAAAATAATGTGACAAATTGATAAATGGGCATGTACTGCTTTTTCTTTGATCATTTTAAGTTCCTATGACAATTTTATCAGTTAATTTTAATTTTATTATAAAAACACCGAAGTTTATAGTAAAATTTCTAATATTTTATACATCAGAACTAACATAACTACCAACAAATATTGTGGAACATACATAGTTGTCTTTTTAATAGACTGTAATCATTACTAACTACTGTTGTATTCACAGCAGTTGAACAAATTTTCATAAGCCAATTGCATCACACTTTTTTTTTCTCATATCTTATTTTGTGTATGTGTGTTGTTGTGATATTGTCAATAATTTCTTTACCACTTTAAAACTAGCTTCAATGATTCTCAGAACGAACCTCTCATTTAGCTTCAACATCTCTGTCTCATACCTCATCATCATCTTTCTGTCCTCGTAGTGTTATTTGGGGTCGACGCAACACGTTTTTTTCTTCTTTTCTGTGTTATCACCCATTACGCTATCCCCTTCTTTGATGTCACTCCTCACACAATCCACCCATTTTTTCTTTGGTCTCCCTCTCCATGCATCCACGTGCACACTCATAACTCTTTAAGTATCTTTCCTCGTATCATCTCTCCTCTTCACATGACCATACCAAGATAGACGAGTCCCTTTCAACTTTTCAGTCACTGGTGCTATTTTCCCATACATAAACCTACCAATTTTACCCACAAAATCCATGCCACCATAGTTGCAGTAGGGTCAACCACAATTCCCTGGTAATCATGGTCTGTGGTCAGGAACGTGGTTGGTCCTATGTTATGAAGTTATGACACATTATCGCGTATGCGTTGACAGGGCCGCGCAATTTGCAATTAGCTATGGAAATAACGCGCGCTCTGTGATACGGTCAACGTAGGGAAGGGATTTGTCGATGGTTCTTTGTGGGGTTTAGATTGTTACAATTCAGAGTTATTAAGTTTTCTGAAAAAATATGGAATAGGTAGGCTGTTTGTAGCGATGGCGAAGCGAAGGAAATTATATTAGTTTAAGAAAAAATTAAACTTAATTATAATTTTAGATATCTTATTTATTTTAAGCTGGGAAATCATCTTATAACTTCTTTCGCACTTGGGCAAGAGAGGATATCTGACTTAACTTACTAAAATCGCACGTATGTTCCTTCAGTTATCTTTTCGAGATGTCATTCACACCCTAATCTTCTATGGAAAAATTAGGTTGAATTCTATTCACATATTCAAATTAATATCGTCATTATAATTGGGCTCATAGTAATGAAAATAGGTTGTCCTTAAGAGGTTTGAAAGACATTTGTCGAACACCTGATTATTTTTTAACGTGAAATTATCGATATCTCCAAAGCTCATCCCTAAACCATCTAGAGGTGAGGTGTCTCGTGTTCACGAAATAGGTGATCATTATGTAATTCACGGGGCTTTGGTATCACGGACCGTTCTGAGAAGCGAGGGTCATACATAGGAAGTGGTGGAACTCGGTTCATAAATGTATGCTATATGAAATATGGGATGATCCGGCGCATATTGGTCCTACGAGACGATTTTACTTCTAAATTTCTTTTGAAAATGTGCAGAAATGCTGTAATGGTTTTTGTTTTTGGTCTTAAAAGCCTTATCTTGATATTATTGACCATTTTAATAATAATAATATTTTATTAACTAAAACATACATTTTATACGTTCAAATTTTGGAACTCACTCTAGGATTCCTTGAGTCGTGAGAACCAGGCTCTTACGCTTGATTCTATCTTTTTTCTTTGTTTTCAGGTTTTTTTCTTTAGGTGTAGGTGTGAATGGTTACGGTCATAATTTTATTTAAAGAGTCTTTTTAGCCAAAGGACTGGAGGACTGAAACGAGAAAAAAATTAACTTTAAGAACTCACAATTCACCTCAAAGAGATGTTTGCATGATTTACAAGGACTGTTAGGGCCTCGATAACACTCTAGGGCAGAGCAAGAGGATGTATCAGACTTTTACTGACTAAAACTACACCTATGTTCTTTCAGTTGCGTTCTAGAGCCACGAGTATCCTATTCATACTTTTCCCCATTGCCCTAGCAGGCAGTTTTGATTAATTTATTGATACGGTTTGCACACATCTCTTTGAGACGCGCGTGGAACGTTACGCTCTGTCAACGACTCCGGCTCGATCCTTGTAGGACGAGCAGACGGCGAGCTACACATCGCTATTGCAAATTATTTTCCAGAATTGTTTAATAAAGAAAACAAAAGAAGTTGTGTAACAAAAACTGCTGAACTGAAACTGAAAAATGCGAAAATTGAATGACTTGGAATTTAATAGAACTTTGAACAATTGGCTTTGTGACAGATGTTTTTATTCAATAGATGATTATTTAAATTTTAAACAGACTTGATGTATTACTATGTAATAATTATGACCTACGCACATTTATTTAAATTATAACTATTGACATTATTTATAAATTTTCTAATCAATTAATCAAATAATTTTACACAAATTTTAATATATTTTATAATGTTATGGGCCAAATTAATATTATTGACTGTAAATTTTATTATGTTTGACTAATGTGACTAATAACAGTGATGAAATTTCATGACATTATTGTACTATTGTGCATGCTTTAAAATATTTGCACGACTGTTAAGTCGAATTAGTCTTAAAAAATATTTCAACATGTTAATACCTATGTGTACCTATATTCTAGCAAATAAATAAATTTCATTTCATTTCATTTCAAACACTTCAACCCAACAGCAAATTACCTACAAGGTTGTACCATAAAGTCAGCGGCTATCGTCGACCGGTATTTTATCGTTCGACAAATTAATTACCGGTCTAGCACCAGTGGTATCGGTATCATTAGCACCATATTGGTGTCGTTCTCTTCATTTCAGGTGGCCTTTATCTTATCTAAAGAGGACGTGCGGGCGGTATATAGGCTCCTTCATTGTTACTAACCGTTGTTAGAGACGACAGTTGATTTTAAACTTTAATGCGGAAAGGCAAAGTTGAAATTCGCTTGTGCAGTCACAATTTTTTTTTGTAAATTTTCTCATGATGTTTGAAGTTGGAAATTGAAGTTTCCGTAGATGTGTTAAGGTTGAATTTCGTGTGTAATGAAGCAGTTTTCCGGCAGTTTTACAACTCGAGCCGTGTCAAACGACAATGGGCAACTTGTTCCTCGATAGGTATGTAAATAACTATGTAGATGGATGACTGGTCACCCAACAGTTTGTTTGGCTCAAAGATAAGGAAATTGGTAGCGTTTACTGAAAGGTTACTGTCGGTCATAATGGTGATAACGGCGAAACCTGTTGTTGACGTTAATTGAATTTAATTTTGGTTTTGATAAGAGAAAGTTTGAAACTGAAACAAAATGGCCGAACATGGTGTAAAAAACGAAAATTTTAAGAAAAAAAAAAACAAGATTTTTTTTTTTTAATAAAAAAGAAAGAGTGACTGAAATACTTAATAATAATTGAAGGAATTACTACTAATATGCCTAGTCCAATGATTTTTTTGTAATAAATATAAATTAGTGCTTGACTGCGATTCCATCTGATGGTAAACTGTGATGCAATCGTTAATGGTAAGGCGCACTAGTTTGTTTAGAGCATAGATACTATTAGATACTCTAGTCTTGAAGCCACATAAATTATAATCAGACGGGAAGACCGCAGCAGGCAAATAGTTCCATTCCTTTGATATATATATGTATGTGGTAGGACGAGGTTAAGTATTGAATTAAGTATTGAAGTTGTCTTCATAAACATTATAAAAAGTCAAGGAAAGTGTACTTATGTGTGTGAACCTGGTAACCTTAAAATTTTCATGTCGACTAGTCCCGTGGTAACAGAGGAATCCGCACTAAATAACGACATTTACTGGAGCATTCTGCATTACTAATATTAATACTTTTAGGGCAAAATATCCAATATCCAAAGAGCATCACAAAACCACAAAGATTCATATCGAAACAACCACGTATATCTAATTACATTGCCAGCATTGTGCAGTTTTTCCCAAAAATAACACACACGAAACTAAACTTTATCACTTCAACATAGAGATCTAATTTTAACACTCTCCTATAGCCAAAAATCAAACGTTTCGATTGGGTATCAAAAAATTACGTCATAGGCAACGTCACATTCGAAAAGATTCAAAACCATTGCCGTCTTACTTTGAATTTTCTGAAAACATCGAAGTACAGATGACGTAATAGTTATGAAAGGAGGATTTAGCACGTGAGTTGGGGTCCCAGTCGGTACCATTCGCGACTGACCGTCGTGTGCCCCACGCGACCTTTCACCTTAGGGGACAGAACATAAAAATACATGGAGTAGTCTGTTAAATAGAGTTAGTTTTATTTTCGCCTTACTTGTTTCGTAATGCTATAATGAAACTATGACTTATGCTGCCGAACTTGAATTCTCAGTTGTTTGCTTCTTGTCTTAAAGTGATATAAAATCTGTAGCCAGTTATAAACGTCTTATCATTGCGGAAAAGTTGTCGAAATAATCTGAAGGAAATGGAAATGTTTGCTGAGCAAATTGACAGTTTGGATTTGTCTTTTTTGGAAGTGCTAAGAATAACGTTTCTGGTAAAACCTAGTTCGGAAAAACATTATTAGAACCAAAGAAGTAATAGGTAAGTAAGTATACAAGGGTTGTAGCAACTGGAAAATTGTATCTTCAGCCAATGTGTTTAATGAATGTACAAATATATATTTTTTTTAAATATATATGTAATCTTTGCATTATAAAAAAAAAAACACTTAATAAAATAATGAAGGCGACTCCATAGCTCCCACCTGCCTATAAATCGAGCTCAGTATGAATAACTATCGCAGATTATACTATTGATGAGTTAGTGATAGCGTGACGAGTGACAGGACAGAATGGAAGAAAAAAACGTGTTGCGCCGACCCCAAATAAAACGGGACTAGGGCAGGAAGATGATGAAATGAATGTACGGCACCAGTCAATTGCAGGGCATGGCGAAAAAACCATGAATAATATCATATAGTTTTATGGCAGAAATCACGGTTCATTGCTAATGGCTGACCAGAGGGTCCGTTTTATTAGATTTTTTCGTCGAACGATTAACGGAACGAGCCTACAGCTTCCGTTGAACAATGTGCTACATAAATTATGTTGGACAAACAAGATCGTTCCGCATTTGATATGCATAGAAATATTATTCAATGGCCAGTATTGATGGGTATTGATTTTTGGTATATCTGTTTACTTTTACGGCCTCATCGTCAACCACAAAGTTTTAACGATTTTGAAACTGGATGTTTGCTTCTAGAGTTAGAACGAAGGTTGTCCAAGACTGACAACATACAATTGTTTTAACAGAAACCCATAGACCTAAGGTAACAAATGTAGCCGCACTCAGAGACGCTATTCTCAGCGTGACCATGAGAAAAGTTACATATGTTGCCTGCGCTAATAGGCACATCATCTTCGTACATCTTTTAGTGGCTATATATATGGCAGGCTACATATATGTACTCGTATATACATTATCGTTGGTTAGTCCATCGGAGAACTGACAAAAGTTACATAAAAGACAACACACTGAGTGTCACCCTCTGGAATTCCGTCAATGAGCAAGTAAATACCTACCTCTAATCAATCGCAGAGATACGCTATTAAGTATTTCTACTGCACGAGTCACGGGTGCGAACTAATGTCTCTTATCTCTTGTGTCTTATGTCTCCATGTAAATTATTATTCACGATAAATGTAGTTCTCAAATATCAGAATGTTGCCAACAAAAGGTGCATCAATAAGTCGCTTGAAGCTAAATGAAGCGGTCACGCGTTGGCCCTACAGAGCAATAGGCAGTTGTAACCTCCTGCTGAAGTAGCTTATCCGTTATGTATTGTATTAATCAAGTGCCTACAGCGTTTTGGAGCTTCCTTTTATTGTGAAACCAAAGGTTGCTTCGTAATATAATAAGTCTGTGGTCGACTCGTCTTTTCCTGGAGTTGCAAAGAATGATTATTTAAAAGTTGCCTTACGAACATGTATACTTAATAACAAAACAAAACTAGACGTATTAGTGACAAAATTGATATGTAATAAACTAAATATTTTAGTAATAAGAAGAAATTTTAATGTAGCTAGTGTAACAATTTTCCCTGATTGCGTAATTATATTACAAACTTGACATAAGTAGGGTATGCAATAAACGTATGTTTACGAGCTTCATAATATTATTATAAGGATTCACGCTAAAGGACATCGTGAGGTTATAAAAGGCACAAACAATTGTGTAACCACACGGACGCATACAATACAGGAGATACAAAACGTAAATACTAGTGAAGACAATCAAGAATTAAATCATCATAAAGCATAGCTTTACTGGCCTCTATAAATTACTACGTTATCAAGAGGAGACAAACACAAGAATGACTAAATTAAATAAAACAGTGTGTTATCTGAGAACGTGTAATCAAAACGGACACAGGTCCTAACGTGGGCAAATAAAAATTGTTAATAGTGTACGTAACAGAGATATGAAAGATGAGAAAATAAATACTTATCAAGATTTTGTCTCATCAAGAAAAAATGACGAAATTATAAATAGAAGGATTTTATTTGATGTTGTAGTTGAAAAAAATACAAAGATTGATATATAATTATTATCATCTGTAGTTTTGTCGGATTAACAATAATCTGATAAAACCGGAGATGACTTAATTTGTGATTTAATCAGAAAAACGAGTCACGGACTTAATAAGCTAGAAACAATGCACTTTAAAGTGCATTTGATTATGATCTCGAGCATGATCTATAAATGACATTTTAATAGTGTTTAATATCGATAGATTGTTTATAAAGCAATAATCAATACATTTACTAAACCGTTCATTAGATAGTCATAATATGATTATCTAATGAACGGTTTAGTAAATGTACTAACTTACGAAATAATGGTTAACATGTGTTCACCATTATTTCGTAAGTTTGCAATTCTCTGCAATGTATAGGCACCTGTCACCAACTAATACGCACCTTTTGAAAGGAATTCCTTTCATCATGTCTCAGGATTCCAAATTAGCACCAATTCGAATAAAAATATGTATTTAAGTTTCAACTTTACCATTACTTGCATCAAAAACAGCATTCCTATAGCCTAAATTTCTAAAAATTAAAATTCACTAACAAAATGTCATCAAAAATCAATCTCCCCTGTACAATTACAAATCACGTTTAATATTCTGACTTACATCATTCTGCGACACAATGTGAGGCGACTAATTCTTAAGTAAACCTTATACAGAATATTTACATACCTGCTAGATGATAAGGCTGATGTGAACAATCGTCGCCTGTTCCCCACTAAGATAAAGGGATGATAAAGGCTCTCAATGTGGTCAAAGGAAACGCCGTTGTTTGTCTTTCTATGTTTGATTTTACTTTCCTGTCATTAGATTTTATGGCCCATTTATTTTCTGCTATCTACTGTGGCTGTTGGTCTAATCAAATGTGTGTCAGTCAATCTATGCAGATGTGTGCATATATGACTTTGCATGCAGTATTGTATGGGAAAAGTTTTGTACTTTCTAGTTCGTAAAGTAAATGTTTTTGTAATTGTAGAATCTGTAACAACACATCGTCACAGTTTACTAATGAGTAAACCATATGAGTAGTCCTATGACTACTCATGTGGGTACCAAGATAACATCATTTACTCAGCATCCATCATGACACTTGATGATGGTTCGTCTATTTAAATCTTAGAGACCTCGACCTTTTAATGTTGCAGTTGAGCATAAAAAGAAAGACCAAATTTCCTAATTTCTTCCTGATCATCATAAGAAAATAACAGGAAAGCTTATCTGAACACGGAAACGTTGGACATACAGTAAGCAGTTCTGAGCCAGGGAACACCGGAGCAATGGTCGCTCAGATAATTTGAGGGGCAGCAAAGCGTTAAGATCGTTAACTTACCCCAGCACATGACGTTTGTCATTTGGACGCAACTAATGTACAGGCAGACAACTCAACCGAAACTGCGGAGCGATTTCTGGTTTCTCGTAAGGATTGGTGAAGTTGATGAGATATAAATGTTTTTTAACTGAAACTAGTCACTGAAAGTTTTGGTCGATCCGTTCATCTGCCTAACCTTTTCCAATTATGATAAGTCAGCTCTCTAATATTCCAAGTATTCCAAGTCGGTTGATACCATTGATTACAAGTATTTAAGAACAATTTTTTACAAGTGATTCACCAAATAATTTTCTTTTAATGACGTCTACTGGAACACAAAGCATGTTTCTAGTCAAAACAAAAAAAAAATGGGAAATTGCAGAAGAAAGCAATGACATAAGTCAATTCAAAATCTTCTGCAATTTCCCAATTTTACTCCCTAGAATCTAAATTAACGTACCACTACCAAAAGCCAAGCACTACTAAAGCAAGGGCAATTCTTATGAAACATCTAAGAAACTTTAAGTGTTCCAGTTATAAACCCTGCAATGTATACAGGAAATCTATTAAGTGTCTCAGTTTCATTGTCTTTAAATGCTGCTATTTTTGCGTTCGTAATCGTAATCGTTAAGCTCATTTTCGACACAGCTACTGTAATGACTTGTAGTCATGGCCAAGCAACGGACTAAGAGACAATAGGCGAACTGTACCGTGTTACGTTTAGGGTTGCGTCTTTGGAGAAAACTACAAATATGGGCAAATTATTGATATCTCTTTATATTTTCTATTTCCATCTAATTCCAACAGATTATTGTTTCCTAATTCCGTGAGTAAAGATAGCAACTTTAGATTTTTTTACCATTCATAACAAAGTCTATTAATTACTTACAAATAATGACTATTTTCGGTCTTGTCGTCTTCTATTGAGATATATTGATATATATATAAACTCTATCGAATCTCTTAATATTGTTCTTTAGTTACACTTTGTGACCCTTTTGTGTCATTTCATCTCAACTATCGTTCTTGCTACTGTCTTCAAAGCATTTGTCTGCCTTAGGATAAAACATTACCATAGATACATTAAATTCGTCATAAGCTACAGTAGCAGCCCTATGTACACATATGGGAGGACAAACGTAGGAACATGACCGGTGACCACGCGCTCGATCACCACTCGCCGTGACGATGTTTAAGCGGCAGCGACTCCGCAACTATTTGGACAATGGCACGGGCGTCTAAAATGTTCTGCTTGTCTGCTAGGGAAAATTTATAAATATTTTTTAGGAATGTTGACGTAGCACTTAGAAAATAGATATGGGATTGTAACTGTTGGTATATTAATGTACTAGATTTAAGTAAATCAAAAAGAAAATGAGAGAAAAAAGGGCTGATTTACAGTAACTTTACACAAGCCTCTGCTCATTTAAAAAAAGTAAGCATAACTTGGCCCACCAAGAAAAAGCTTCAAACCAGCACCTGTATCATCATCATTATTTCAGCGGTATGGTAGGACATTCATTGCTGGATATAGGCCTCACTCGCTAAATCGACCATTTAGCATTCAGTGGATTCGTGGTCATTCACCACGGATGATCATTCACCTTGTACGCGGTCATTTCATCAAAAAGTTTTAACTATAGAACTTATAGCTTCTAAACCTTGTATCTGTACGATATGACCCCTTCATCAAAAGCACCATTTTAGCTCCTCGTTTTACGGAACGCGACACTAAATTGGAAGATCGTAAAACCGTACGGTATCAAAGATTAGTTCGCCCAGCGATGTGCAGAGGGCGCAACCGTCCACTCAAGTTCAGCATTCACCTGTCATATATTTGCGTGACAAGATCTAGTTTTGTCAATTCAGATTTTTTTAAGTTTATGCTTCGTTGGTTCGGCATATATGGCAATATGGCAATTTTTAGCAATTGAGAGGTGAATTATGAAATTTCGGAATTTGCAAAATGGACTTCATTATAACATTATACTTGCATATTACATTCTTGTTGATATAGAAACTTTCTCCTCCTAAAAAGTTACTTGTGTGTACTTACAAGATACATATTTTTATTTTAAGTGAGTGATATCTAATATAAATACATAATTACGATAAATATTAATATCTGAGAACAAATAAAATTATGTCTTTTCTGTTCAATAAGTCGTCCATATAGATTTGTAGAGCTCGAGTACTTTGCTAAAATTAGTTGGATATCTAGTGAGTCAATTTAAATTTCAATCGTAGGACAACTACGGGAATATAGGTACGTGTATGCTCAGATGATGCCCAAAAATGACTATGAGCGACATTCATTGAAATTGTTCCCTTTAATGACAGTAGAACCTGGTGAAGGTTGCGGGAAACCGATGGATGCAAGACGCACAGGAACGTTCGTTGTGGCGACGCTTGGGGGAGGGCTATGTCCAACAGTGGACGTATATCGGCTGAAATGATGAATGACAGTAGAAAGTTTCTATTTAACATTTTATAATGCCCACGTTAAACAGTAGACGATTACAGAGACTGTAATCGTCAGTAGATAACAAATGCATCAACCACTTTGTAAAAAAACATGTTTTCTCTAGTATCGTCAGGTGGGCACTATTAATAAAAATAATAAAAAACCCATAATGTGGGTGGCACGTGGTACACTTTTTTATAGGTAAAGGCTTGAACAGGATGTTAGACAAAAAATCGGTCAATAGGTTAGCCTTATGAATGAAGTACCGTATGTCATGTTTTGTTCTTTTGGAAAGAAGTTTCAAACAAAACTGTGGCCAGGTGTATTGGGTATCAATATTTTCGTAATGGACTACTTATTATTTACGTTCTAGATTATTTAAGTGTTCCTCCAATTGCCCTTTTTGCGAGGGCCATAGTAACTTCTTCCCCTTCCAACAATCCACAGCCTTGGCAAGCATCAGACCTAATTAGCCCTGTTATATTCCAAGATCCCATAGCGATTTGACATAACTTGTTTTCACAAGGATGAAACCTTAGGATCATAGTAGCGTCTCATGTGCTTTGAATATCTGTGTGCTTGTTGAGTTCCCCCTTGGGGAATATTAGCAGGTACCAGGTGAAAAGGAAACTAAAAATAAAAAAATAAAAACACATGAGACGCTACTGAGAACCTAAGGTTTCATCCATGTAAAAATAAGTTACATCAGGTTGCTCTGTGATCTTAGTATATTAATCTTGCTGACACCGCTTTGCGGTCCACGTGACGTACAACGTGCCATCAACCTGGTCTTAGTCTTTATCGGACATCTGGGCGATCGTCAAGTCTCTGGCCTTATCCTTAACCCACGCGTGAGGAAAAGGGACTTCCTTATGCCCTACCCACCGGGTTCCTGACCCCGATCTCCAGCCACCTTACGCATGAGCTTGGATTGCGGAAGACGAACAATGGGTAGCTCAACGTCTGGCCGTCCGGTGATCGGTTGTCGTTCTAAGCGCCTCGAAGAGATGTTAGAAAACCGTAGGGGCCCAGTAAGGCCGAAGTCTACTAGGACCATAGGTTGGCTTCCGAAAGGGATATCCGAGGTCTTGGAACGCAAGGCAAAGATAACTTAAAAGTAGGTTTCAGTCAGTAAAGGTCTGACACGCTTTCGGTCTGTCACGGTAAAGGTGTTACACGGATGCGTCGCAACACTCTTTTGTATTGATTTGTGTTCCACGTTTGTCGTGAATAAACTGTTTTTATTTATTTCTTCTTATCTTATTCGCTCCGCCCTGAAGCGGGAAAAGTCATTGAATAATTTCCCACCTAAAAAACCAGCTCTTAACCCGTACAGGTTTTTTCATCACCAACATAATAACAATAGTAAAAATTATGGTTACTCTGTTGTTGCCACTACCAAAAAAATTGGTCTCCCATAATGAATTAGGTAGAAAAAAGTACTTGTAAATTACCATATAACGAGTACATTTTATCTCGGTATCTAAGTCACTAAGAAAAAACTTCCAAAGGGTGAGTGAGAACTTTGCATATTTTTTTGCGACACCTAATCCATCAAGAAACGTTTTTCTTTAGCATTTTTTGCAAACTTTTATTGGGATTTACTTACCGTGTAATTTACAGCTTAGTTTTAAAGATGAACAAAAAAAAAACAAGTTTGGTGAATGAAAGTTTTTTTTTTTGCTAAAGTTTGTGGATGTGCTTTGTTTGTAAAAAGTTCGTTAGGGCTTGTTTTTAGGTTTTTTTTTTTATCTATCATTTCTTTTTATTGAGTTTTTCTGTTATTGAGAGCATGGGACTGTAGCATGCGACGTGACGTGGCAACGATTAAAGTCGTTATACATATATTATATTTTCTATTGAATACTGTCAATTAGTAAGTTTTGACTGGCTTCGGTTAAAACTGTTATTACGTTAAAACGCTTGTAATATATTATTATTATTTGGTTTTACCATCTCAAATAACAAGAATAACTAAAAATAAAGGTTTCAAAAAGATCACAGACAAAACTAACAGGTTTTTGTGTGGATGTTACTAATTTTAAAGTAATTCGAACTGGTCAAAAGTATTTCTGAGCAATTCTTGATTACAAAACATTTAAAAAAAAATCTAAGGACATTATATTGGACAGCACGGCATCCTATTTATAATACCAGTTTGGTATTTTTTCTACCTTGACATTTACTGGTACTGACTTCAAATCAAAGTACCAAGGCACTTACTTCTTTACCATGTCGTGTTAGCACCAGCCTTGTACCCTGCTAATACCTCTGATACGAAGTAGCCCTGACTCACGCTCGTGTCATGATGGGCGGGGTGGGCGGCTAGGGCGGCTAGGGCGGGAATAGCCACAGGCCACGCTCGCCGCCGCTGTCGCCGCCCCGCCTCACGTGGACACCCCCCTTTATGCCCCCCTGGTATACGTGGGACGACGTGTGAGAAAATCAGATAGTTTGCATTAGGAGTTGATAGTTTTCAGAAGGTTTTCTTTTTCAGTCTTAGATGAAGAATATAACGACAGTGATTTTTATCTGGAGGGCAGTTTGCAAAACAATTTCCAGTTTTAATAGTATTGATTAAATTTTTGTGGATTTTATACTGAAATATTAAGCCATGAACTCCTAAAATTCATAAATTAATTAGTCATCATAAAGGTTTGTTGTAGATACTGCGTAATCGACATTAGGTGTTTATACTGCAAAAAATGTTGTACACAACAAGTGAAGGAATATGTATAAGCATAAAAATAAAAGCAGTCTTTTAATGTTCCCACTGCTGGGATTCCTCTAGGAATGGGAATGGGCCGTAATCCACCACACGGGCTCAGTGCGGTTTGATGGAAATCCTATATTTTCGAATTTTATTTTCTAGGACATGCCGGTTTCGTCACGATGTTTTCCTTTACCGTTTTGAGAGCTGTGGTGATGAAATAAATTACTCAAAGCACCTGGTTGAGTTTGAACTTATGACCTACAACTCGAAAGTTTAAGCCGTTAACATGCAACCACCGTGAAGGAATATTTTCTTCGTATCCTCTTATTAGAAACTTTCAAAACAATATTACAGTTTATCACAAGTAAAACATATATGAACACATTATTAAGTCATTATGTTATCAGGATCTTATGCTTGCTGCACTGCCTTGAACTTTAAAAGATTTTTTTTTAATTTTCTCATTCAAATTATGTTTTCCAACCTTGTTTAGGTGTTGCTAAGGCTAGCACCCATGACCAAATTACTCTCACCCCCTACAAAAATACCACAGTATCGATCAGTGGGGCTACTGGGCTAGGCGATAGCCCCATAGCCCCAGGGTGAGGCGGAGATGTCCGTGCCATGCTGCGTGACCTCTGGCCTGTGCCCATAGCCGAGGATATTCGACGAAGCAGGGTGCGCCGGTTGTTATTTTTTAGTAGCGAGATTGGAGATAGAGGTCAAGGAAGATGGTCGGCTATGTGAGGTGCATGTTTAAGTATGGTTGTTTTTATTTGTCTAAGTGAAGATCAAGCTAACAGAATGATCATTGAGTTATTTTGGTAAACGACTCAAACAATATCACTCTTGTATTTTCTATGGGAAATAAGCGCACTGCCGAAAATCGTCCAATAACTTGTCTCGGCTTGAGTGGAGCGGAAGGCATGTCAGACTTTTACTGAATAAAACTACACTTTGAAAAACTTTAATTGCCCTTCACGTTCTAAGATTACGGGTTTCTTTTTTGGAAATACTCCGCAGTAGGCAATGTACTTATGTACATTAAATTAAAATACAAGTCTTGATACCCCGATTGTAATTACTTCTTGTACGCGGATGATTCGTATACAATTTAAACTCTCAAGCTACTACTAAGTATCAGACCGCATTTGAAGACAAGGTGTTATCAAAATTTTTGAGGTGAAGCTTTCTTATTCTTGGTCATTTTTAATGAAATTAATATGCATTATGCAAATTTTTTTCACTTTTCAAAAAGTAGATAGAAAATGAAAGTAAGTCGTTGATACCGGGAGTCAATTGTAGATTTTTGACAGTCATTACTAAGAATCAAAAACTAGAAAAAATAGCTATGAAAGTATCGTGTTATCCAGTAACTGTGTTGTAGAAATCACAGTCGCTCTATGTACCTAAATACTTCACCTTCATTTAGTTTGACTGACCCCAGCTTATTTCAGAAAAGGCTGTACTGATTAATCTGGGTAGGTATCTCATATGTTATTAACATGCTTGTTAATTGAACAGCTGATGAAACTTAAAGATAGCTCCTGATGATGATGACGGAAATAAAAGTAATGTGGGCAGTAAACACAAATGATTTCCAAGTAATATTAGCATTGAAATAACTGAGATCTCAATCACTGTAAGTCTTGAACCATGACATGTAACTGCAAGTAACGGATTATACGAGAACTAAACGTATGTATGTAGATTCTTATGAATCACTACTACTCAAATATGTACTTACTCTACTTTTCATCGAGCAGATTTTTTTTTCATAATTCGTCACTTTCAGGAAGAAGTGTCCGTTTATGTTTTTGCAAAAATGTGTTTTCTAAAATAGTTAGGTAAATAACTAGCACTTTGCTAGTAGCTACGTTTGCGTGAATATTTTTACAAAAACTTTAACCGTATTTAACCGACGTCGAAAAGGAGTTGGTTCTATGCTGAATGTATGTTTTTTTTTTTATGTATGTTCACCGATATCTCGGTCAATTGTAGACCGATTTTGAAAATTATTTTTTTTATTAAAATTCCCATTGAAATATTGTTATGATTTGATCATGAACTTCGAAAATATGGAACAGAACTCCTCATAGGATCACAGCAAAACTGTCGTAACAAGTAAAATTGCTTTGTTTATACGTGAAGTCGATGACTGACTGAAGGAAAAGGGGGAGGGGATGTATCGGACTGATCTGATGATGAAGCCAGAAGGCAAATTAATTTAATCTAACCGTGTTTAGGATTATTAGAATCGTTATGAGATGCTCACTGGCTATAAGGTATTTAAGTTTGGCTGAGAGGTACTTTTTAGTGGTGGTACCATAACTAAAAAGTGTAAAATAAAAAACTTTTACAAAAAAAAAAATACAACCGACTTCACTGTAAAAAAAACACTGAAAAGTAAAAAAACAGTGAAATTGTTGTATTTTTTTTTGTAAAAAGTTTTTTTTTGAGGATAGTTTTGAGTCTTCATGTCGGTCTTCATTTTGATTAGAATTTGTGCCAAGTTGCTAGTTATTTAACTCAAGAAATAAGAATTCTCAACACGATCTTTAAAACTTCCTAAATTGATCTATAAGAAGTAGTTCTGAAAACCAATATTTCAAATGCAATATTGCTTGAAAATTGCAAATCATATATACACTCTTATTTTCATGTAGCAGTACCTAATCCGAATAAATAGCTAGTTAATTTGGCAAAAAAACTAGATGTAGGGTCCAAAATACCCCAGCCTATTTCCCCGCATGTACTGTAGCACCGTTAGCGGCGCGTCGCACGGCACGTTCCGATAAATACACAGGCAAATGGCTTAGTGAGTCACGAAGGTCGATGGGGATGACATGCAACCACTACCCAAATCCACCATCACTATGAAAAACTGCTGGAGTTGCATAAGGCTTAGGTTACTGTCAAGGAAATAGGAGTAATTGGAATGGCTCTTAAATGTGTTTTTCGTTGGTGTTTGACGTCAGCATGTCTTTTCGTTAAAGCTATATATATATAATACATAACATGATTTAACTTTTCGGAAACCGTAATTAGAGACACAAAAGATGGACAATGAGAGAGCGATGTCGTTCGCTTGTGGTTTAATGAATTAAATAAAAGAGTGTCCATTTAGTTTTTTCAACCTTCGTCTCTACAGAGGTAATAATGGTAAACTGTTTCTGGGTTGTGTCATAACCATGCAATATAAAAAAACCTTTTTGCCCTTTTCAACTTGCTTTCTACTAAGGGAAAACTATGTATATGTGTGAGGCAAACAGGTCAAAAAACGATCTGTTTACCATACACAAGAAGTTTTTCGGTATTTGCTCCAATTATAAGTTGTTGTAGACGTCAAGATGGACATATAAGGCTTGGCAGATCGACATTCTAATACAGATTCATCGCATAAGTATAGCATAATCTGCCTTTTAATGTTCCCACATCTGAGACTCAGGCCTCCTCTCTAGGAGAATGAATGGGCCGAAAACCACCAAGCTGACCCAGTACTACATATTCATATATACTTATAGACAAATCAAAATTCCCCTGTAAATAAAATAGGCCTGACCATAATAAATCATTAAACTGGATTATTGTCCAGGGCTACGAAGAATTACACACATACAGAAGTGTGGTTTTAGTTAATAAACGTCTATCACGCCTTACCACTCCACCCCAGAGCAGAAGAAGTCATCGGATGATTTCCAGCCTCCAAAAAACGCTAGATTATTAAAGGTACCATAAAGTTATAAGAAGCTGCTTCAGAGTTTCATTTCACATACTTGAAAAGAACACCATTTATGTTATTAACACGCTACCTTAAGTCAACAAAAGCGTTATTGCCAAATAAATTAATATTCTGTAATAGGAAGATTTTATCTTTCATCAGAATATAAATTCCGAGGATGACCGTGTAAGATTGGAAAAGATAAAAAAGGACAAAAGATGAATGTCGATATAATTTGTTACTACTAACCGAATGTCCATAATTTATAGACGGACGGACACGGTGATACGCCAATATTTGCATTAATAAACCAAATTTGGTAAATCTGATTCTATGGGTTTGAAAAATATTACAACTTATAGTTTTTGGTCCATATCTTATGATGTTCGAGCAGTGGCGGCCGAGTGGTAGGTAACGGCCTCGACTTACGAATTGCAGATCGCTGGTCCAAACACAGCCAGGCGCATTTCTTTGTGTGATTTGTTTTATCACCACTCTCAAAACGGTGAAGGAAAACATCGTGCGGAAACCGGCATGCAGTAGAACCAAAAATTCGACGATATTTGACATTCACCAACCCACTGGGCCTGCGTGGTGGATTACGGCCCATTCCCTCTTCTAGAGAGGAGGCCTGAGTCCCAGCAGTGGGAACATTAAAGGGCTGATTATGTTATGCGGAACAGGTGTAAAGCCTCGCAAATCGCCGCCAAAAAGGAAGGATCCTCCGCCCATACGGATATTATGTAACTCTTTGAACTTCATTTTGATTATGCAATTTGCATTTTAATAGGTATAAATAGAATTGGATAATAATATATATGCAATTCTTTTTCTTAAATGCATATCCAACGAATTTCGTTTTATAAGTGCCCATGTAGGCCTATGTGAAATAAAATATTTTGACTTTGACTTTGAATGTTATTTGTATTTTACTTTCTCTGGACACATGATATGACCTATTTATCAAATACTCATAATTTCAATCGTTTTGGTAAGCTTTGCATAACTGGACTAGATTTAACACACAATATATATTTTAAAACTCTGCAAGAAATCTTAGTTAGCAATACCTTTATAACTAAAAAAACACTGACCACCTGTTATTAAATGATGAATTTGCTGCATCAAAATGTCGTTCGCTTACTCTATTAATTATAGAGAAATTTATATTATGTTGAGACAAATCGTCATGCTGTTTCTGCGTAGAGGAGTAAGGTTGGCAAACAAATTCTGATCATTAAAAAAATTGTTTCACTAAATTGTCGATGGACACCAAATCTTCATATAAAATTTAAAAGAAAGGTACAAAATTTAAATGAAGGAGGCTCCGCTTGCGTAAAATTAAAGCCACTACTTTTTCGACTATGTATTAATTCTAAAAATATAAACTGTCCTGCCATAAAGTTTTATCCAAGCCCATTCAGTCAATTGTGCGTGAAGAAGTTACTAACATAGGTACACACAAACGCACAAGCTTTCTTTTACCTATGTGATGTGATTAATTGCCACGTTCAATTAGAAGTTGCTAGCATGACTGCATTTAGCTTAAGGTTTCACCTGTCTCACCTGGATATGATTTCCAGGTGTGACAGTGCTACTTACTAAGGATTTCTTAGTAGCAGTTTGGCTACATGTGCATGTCCTGTTGATTACAATACTTCGTCTCAAACTAAAAAGCATAACTGAAAAAAAATATCGGTGTAAACTTACCTTACGCCTCAATTATGGCGATAAGTCCTCTCTTTGAGGCCTGGCTGGAAAGACCTCACGTCGTCCTCACCTTCCACATGACGCAGGTTCTCACCGGACATGGTAAGTTCGGGAGTTACCTGCACCGGATTCATGCGGAGGTGACGCCCGGTGGAGCATATGGTTGAGGTGTGCCCCGCTTGGGCAGAGCATCGCCGTGTCCTTATGGGGGCGATCGACGGCGGCGATTGGCAGCGGCGATCTCTTGCGCCCGGCCTTGGTACAGGCTATGGTCCGGAGCGAGGAGTGGCAGGCGGTCGCCTCCTAACGCTAGGCGGTTTTTGTATAAGCTGTGTTACTTTTTGGTGTACAATAAAGTTTATTCTATTCTATTCTATTCCTATACTATTACAATAAATCACGTTAAGATTAAATAGAAAATAGTGCTAGTAAAAAATAAAATTAATCATAATAGTTTCAAAGCATCTGCTATCCTGAGATATATTGGACTGACGTGACTTTTCATTTCGATGTTCTCTCACAAAATGAATTTGCTTGAGTTAAGGTATTCAATCACCCGAAAAATTACTCAAAATTTTATCAATAGCCAAATTTTTCTAGTCTTTACAATGTCGCTTGAGGATTCCAATCCGTTGCCAGTTAGTGTGATCGGAATCTCTACGACGCGTGTAACTAATCCATATCCGCTTTAAGACGCCTGATCAGTAGCCAGATTCACGTAAAATCAAACAAGCCAAATATCGTTGAAGTTTTATAGTCGTTCGATCGAAGTCCTATCCAAAAGCGGTGTTCACGATCTATCGATTTATTTCCAGTTACATTAATAAGTATTCTACCAGGATAACGTAATACAGTTTTTTTTTTAAATCGACGAATTTCAAACGACTTTAAAATCAGTGTCGTTCAAACTCGATTAATGGATGTGAATACGGAAATGGTCTAAACGACTTAATCACTACGATATCGTTACGGTTTTTATTACGTGAATCGGGCTACTGGTGGGCTATCAGGCTTTCCTGGTACATATATCTCAAAACACATTATATTTATGTACTACATTTGTCACCTTCTTTGGCCAATTCTCCATCCAACTATTTCCGCCCAACCTGCGAGAACGTTTGAAAAAGTTACCATAGTACGCATAGGGTAAATGAAGGAATATAGATGGGTTTTAGTCAGTAAAAGCTTGACAGGCCTCTAAAGCGAGAAAAGTTGTTTGATGATTTTGCACCTCAAAATAAAAAAGGACCAACACCTAGCATATTTTGTGCCTGTTTTTATGGCAAATTCTTCATCCGTCCATTTCTGCTAAAGGCAGCTAAGTACACAGATAAACAGCAGCTTTCCTTTCGCGTCGCCACATTAACCAGTGTTTTACTTCTATAAGCAGTCTTTACCAGGACACTGGTTCACCTTGTATCAGATCCTCTAATATTGCAGTTGCCTCTCCAGAGCCTGAATTTGTTAAGAAGATAGTTTCAGCACAGGTTTTAATCGACTTCAAAAACAAGATTCTCTTGCAATCCCTACTTGCGCAAGGTCTGGGCACGAACGGTTTTTTGTCGCTAAACGCCGGGCCATCTGGCAAGGGGATTTTTTTGGGCAAAAAACAGTTGCCTGACCCTTTCTTACCTTGACTGGCCCACGTTTTTTATTTGTGGACCCCTCACAATATGTTGAATTAGCGTATTAGTAGATTTCTAAAGAACCGATGAAATTTTGATTGAACCAAACGGATTGTATGAAGTAACGGCTTCGTGTGTTGTTCCCCTTTTTTGTCTAGAATTATTAGGAATTTAATAACGTTTCTTACACAATTACCTTTTTTGATTTCCTTTATTGAAGAAATGAGAGTCACCTGCTACAGTATGTTTTATGTTGGAATATTGCATGCCTTAAAGAATTTTACGGTTGGTCAATCACATTTACATTTTCGTTGTTGATTCACAAATTACTCCGTATCAGTTACAATATCAACGGTATCCTAAAGCTAATAATGAACACCAATTACAGGACTGTTTTCTCTTTCTGCTTCTGCTTTCAGTTTTACTTTTCTATTTTATTTTCTTCTGCCAGTGATTTTACCCACGAGAAAGTTGATAATTACATACTCCATGTGCTGTTCCAGAATATGGGTGTACCTGTGCGTCGATCTTAATCCGTTTATTCGTTTGAACCTGAAAGAGTAGACAACAAATACACATTAAAATGATATACACATAGTCTATTACATAGTAGTTTGCATCATCAAGATATGTTCAAGAGAATTACGTCATTGCTAGGGCAGACTGTGATACTCGTAGCTTCTAGCTGTTAATAAATACTTTCAGAACATAAGGCCGCTAAAGCCTCCACGATTCGAGCACAAAACGCACGCGTCAGACATCCACAACACGAATCAAGATTATTAATATATTTTGAAAGGCAACGCTCCCAATTTGAGGGTGTACGCAATCTGTCTTTAATCAGAGCGACAGCCTGCAGAAATCGTAATTGTCAAGTTCAAAAGCTTGCCGACAGCCGAACGAGCCAATCGAAGTGCTTGAAAATTAAAAAAAAATCCCGTCTGGCGACCGAACGAATGAGTGAATGAATGTAATATCGGTATGCGGATCTCTTTATTTATTGTATTAAAATCATTTGTACAATAGTACATGTGGTCCTTTGTTCTGCATGCGGGGGTTGTAAGGAATGCGTCGATTTTGCACTGTCGCGAGGGGAGGTTGCGTGCCGATCTGAGTTTTAATTTGTTGATAAAATTCTTGGTTTTACAAATTGGCGATGACAGGTAATAAACTAGAATTAAATAGCTTTAGTTGATAGGGTTAAAACGATGGTTAAAACGATTGCCATATTAAATATAACTTTCCTGTTTATTAGTCATATTGAATGTCAGATGATGTTCGTCATAAAGCACTAATTTCTGCCAGCACTTTCAATCTCGTAAACATACAAAATATAGCACTTAAATATAGGTAGAGCAGTTACGTTTTAGTGAAAAAAATTTTTAGAATCGGGTCAATAGTTTCAGAAGTACAAGGTACCCTACGTAAAAACTTAAGTATTTTAATTCATTATAGTATAAGTATAGGTGTAGATTAGAATAAGAGCGACTTTCAGAAGTTGTATTTACCTACTGCAAGAATTTTGAATTCTTTCCACGTTATTGTAGCATGTATTATATTATATTATTACTAGGATGTATTGTCCCACAGCTGGAAAGTCCTCCTTTTATCCTTCCAATAATCATGAAAAAACATTTTCACATAAGAAGCCTACATCATTATGATATAACAATATTAAAGACTCAAGTACGAATAAACTACCTACTCACATAAGATACTAGTATATACAAACATACAACTACTCAGACACATAATAGGTAGTACATCCAAAACAACGGTCACCTCTCTTTTTATAAACTCGTTACGTAAACCATATGTCACAACTAAGTACCAACAATAGACGAGCCAATAAACCAGTACAACTTGAAGCACGATGTTTGAATTAAACAAATTATAAATCATAGCAAAACAGCCTTGTGAATAGCCTTCGAGGTACTGTTAATCCTTTGTAAGAGTTATGAGTTCTCTTCTTCAATCAAATGAGGCATTAAAAAGAATTATGACTATATATAGTTGTGACAGTCTGAATGGGAGATGTAGATGTGTGGGTTTATTGAGATGTCACAATGATTGTTGGTTTGTTTAGAAGTGACAGTGTTGACCTGGTTGTCTGTGTAGTTTGTTTCAGAAGTGGTACCTACCGATTTTCTTTTTTTCAGTTCAATAGAGTGTTTGTAGAGACTAGTGGTGGCTAATATAACGTATAGCGCCAAAATATAACACGTTATTTGTTCATAGCGTATAGCATTTGTTATATTGACTCTGCCTTCGCGCTTTAGTATAACGACTCGCTCAACATAACGCCAACAGAGGGGCCAAAGCAGAATAGCAATATAGCGTTTATTGTGTCCGTTTAGCGCGTTGCCGAATAAAATGATAACGTCGCCGAATTCAGTTGATTACCGAGTTTTCCTAGAACGTGTTATAACGATAGCGTAAAAAATAGCGAGCTATAAAATATATTTCATAGTCTATAGCGCGTCTAGAGTTTATAGCGGCATTGAACATTACTAGTAGAGACACTCATAACAGGTATAAATAAAATGGAAACAAAATTTTCTATTCTTCTTCTTAGTCGTGCACACTTGACAGAGTGGTCTTGAACCACCGTCTTCGTTGCGATGCGACGTCATGCAGCTCTGTTTGGTGGTTTGGGTGTTGATGCTGCCGTGTGTCACAGATTTGATGAGGTCCGTCCATCGTATAGGAAAGCATCATCGTAATCTTTTGCTCTCGACTTTCTCTTGCACCATAATTCCAACAAATCCTCGTTAGGAATTATAGCCGAAGAAATTAAAGATTCGTATTCGCAGAGACGATGGATAATCTCTCTTTGATATTGAGTCTTGTATTCTAGTCCCAGAAATACTTTTATACTTAGGCATCGATATAATCCTCCACATCGCTGTCATTCGGAAATGTGCCCAAAAGACAGGCTGCATTACCATGTTCATTAGATTTTTGGTCAAAGAACGAGCCAGCTCTCTGATCACAAAAGTAACGTGTCGACCAGTCGGTGCCAAATTTCCTTGAAAAATAGAAACGCAGGTACAAAATAGAAAGTACTACATATCTTATATTCAACATACTTGACACGAACATACCTTAACACATGCTTGTACCAAAACATTGCAAAAATAAACATCTCTCCCAAACTCGGGTGTAGGCGTTACAAGATCTGTTCGTCACGTTTGCTGCTACCGAAAACAATAATTTCTTGAATGTGTACATTTTTCGTCACTTTCATCTCGCCAGATAAGGTTACGGGTTGAACGCATGCGCGATAACCGCTTGATGGACGATCGCGTTAAATTGTTCTCACGCACTACTTTGGAAGATATAGACCTGGCTGAAAAAATACTGGAAACAAGTCTTCCCATCAGTCTATCTAAGAAGTATCGTGTTGTTAAATAACTGGGTTGTGGAGGTCTGATAGGTAGTTGCTCCATGTAAAACACAGGTGTTCAACCGCATCCTGTTTGATTGGAAATCGACCCCAAGTTAGTAAAGAAAAGGCGTACGTAGCATACTTTTCCGACTTGATAAGTGTAATAAACGTTATTTTCAGAAACCTGGAATTATCACACTAACATCATAAAGGCGAAAGTGTTTATCAATCAATCAATCAATCAATCTTTATTTGTGAACATAGGTATTACATTTATGTTTGTTAAATCTTCACGCTCGAACAACTGAACTGATTTAGACAAAATTTGGCACACCTGTAGACTTGGCAAAGCCACTGGCAGCAGCCAGTCTGCTAATAAGGAATAGCATTTCAAAAACTTTCATTTAACACAATGCCCTCTCTATGCGTACCGAGTCCCCTGACGGATACTAACTGATAATGCGCCGCTCTCTGATGGAGATTGATCGCATCACCGCCGCAATGTGTAAACACACCTTTATGTACGCGGGGGTGAGGCATCGGACTTTGTTACGTGACACAGAAGTATATAAGAAGGTATGTGGTGTGAGAATGACAACACCAATAGGTATGCTGAAAGTACATAGAACGCGGGACATGGTGGACATCCCACCCATAAGCACAAAACGTTTTGGAACACATTCATTGTGCACACAGCCATAGAAAAGATGAGAGGTTAGAAAGGAAATACTTTCCGATTTGTACTACAACAAGTTTCGTCGCTTGTCTCCACACCCTTTAGCTCCACTACAAGTACGAACACGCAAATTACGCAATTAACAATTACCACGCACACTTAGATTGCAAGGTTGCTATTGGTAGTTGAACTATGAGCATTGCCCTACTTTGTGGCACGCCTGGCACACCTGCCCCGCCCAGAAGGCCATTCTAATCTCTTTTATCTGTTCTGTACACACAACTAAGGAGTGGAAATCCCTGCCGGAGTCTGTAACTCCCTCTCGCTCTGTCCGGAGCAGGAGAGTTTGTTTAATAATATCCCACTAATAAAAAGGTTTGCTTCAATATCTGTCTAATTCCAAAAGCAAACATTTCTGATTGCAGAAACTGAGCATTATAAGTGTTAGCCCATAATCTACTCTAATATAATAAAGAAGTAAAGTTTGATTTTTATGTTTTTTTTTTCGGTTTTTATGTACTTTACCTCTTGTAAAGTAAAAGAAATTATTGATCCGAACGCTACATTTTTTTAACTGATAGAAAGCTGCTTTATTTCTGAGTGATATAGGCTATATTTTATGCACGCGGGTAAGGCCGCGGGTAGGATCTAGTAATATTATAAATGTAAAAGTAGCTCTGTCTGTCGGTTACATTTTTACGGTTAAACTACTGAACCAATTTTGATTTTTTCATTAGGTATTTCACATACTTAGGCTACTTTTTATCTTCCTCAGAGAGATGTCAGCAATCCATAGCGGGCCCGCAGATTTCATGAACAGGAAACCCGTCTTAGAACGCAAATGGCAACTGAAAGACACAGGTGTGGTTTTAGTCAGTAAAAATCTGAGTCGCACGTAGAAAATGGATGGTTTCCCATCTTCCTTTCAAGGATTTGTTTCTGAAAGGAGGATTCGGCCCTGGCGAAAGACAATAACGGAACAGGAGTGGGTTTTTAGTGAGTAAAAGTCTCAGGGGATGTCATTGGATGATTTCCCCAACAAAAAAAAAAACCTAAAAAGGCTTCTTTTTTTATCCTTCTTCAATTTCGACATCGCAGTTACAATCATCGACATCAAACAAACGAAGTCGCTTGCAAAAGCTAGTATTGTATACTTACTCGCAGTAGGTTTGTTCTTATGCAGAGGTGTAGTTAAATGACCGACGGTCCTAGGGCAAAAAAAATCTGGGGCCCTTTCTTTTACGTGGCAAATCATCAAATAACTTCTTTTGTTCTAGGTGAAGCGAGAGAAAGTGTCAGACTTTTACTGAATTTTTGT
Organism: Mythimna ferrago; assembly: GCA_910589285.2. Classification (NCBI taxonomy): domain Eukaryota; kingdom Metazoa; phylum Arthropoda; class Insecta; order Lepidoptera; family Noctuidae; genus Mythimna; species Mythimna ferrago. The sequence goes on from OU342685.1 coordinate 18,763,487, forward strand.
TCAGTAAAAGTCTTTGGTCGTCAGTACGAGTCACCATAATTAGTGTTGCAAACTTTTCTTTTCTCGAAGACGGGAGAATTTTTCAAAAACCGGGGCCCCCCGAGTTTCGAAGCTCCGAGGCCCTGCCCCACCTGGCCCTTCGGTAACTACGCAACTGTTCTTATGTATGAAGATACGCACTTTCCACAATAAGTCTTCAGGTGTGACATCCCAGAATTCGGTTAGCGGTGGCTGCACATAAATACTTTGCGACGTGACCGGCGCGGGAGCACGTGATCTCCATGTATGATGGATACCGTTGTTTATTTGTTTGTAATACGTGGCGGTAAATTATTTGCTTTTTGCTGGTGGCTCTGTGGTGACTTTGGGCCTATCTGATTTGGGGAAAAATGGTAAATTTATGTAAATATTGGTAAAATTATTTTTGTGATGAGCTATGATTTGCGTGTTGGCTGCTGCGATCTCCTCCTTGCGTCGTATTCCTCAATGTTGAGGGTCGTGACCTCCGTGCTTCATCACTCTAACCCTTATGATATTCATCTGTTCCTGTCTCTGGCGATGTGAAGGGCATTATTGTACGTACACATCGTAGAGTCAAGAGCGGCGCGGATCTGGTCGGACCAATGTATGAGGCCTTTTCCCGTCCACTTTACCAGTCACAATTAGCCTTTCGAGGTTGCCACCGTCTTTCCTTACAATGTGACCGAAGTATCGCAGAACCTTGCGAAGACACTCGGACGACAGCCTCATGGCTGATATTTTGAGTTCTACGATCCCACCATATAAAAGTTATTGAGACTGCTGTATCTGTATGTGTAGGTAGGTGTAATGTAGGTTTTTATGTGGTGGGACGTCAGGACTTGACTTGAGTTTAATTTGTGACATAATTGTCCCTAATTTATTTTTAAAATTTTCGAATTTCTAAAATTTCTTATATAATAAGTCAAAGCATTTTCGTTTAACTCTGAAAAATTAAGCAAACGATACAAAGGTGTGTTTCATTTAGAAAAAATATCCCAAAGCTCTATTTGACCAAATTATCACATCTCAATGACAAACCAAATATTGACCTCACCCATTCAACCTCACACATTTATAATTAAATAATGAAACAATCTGACTTAACGACCCGCTAATACTAAACCTAAACTTAATTAATAAACCAAAAGCGACCAAACATCCGTTTAAAACCAAACTTAGGAACCGTCCACCAAAAAAACTTACCGAAATCTTTCCCACATGTGGTTACTCCAACCACGATAAACTTACATCCCAAAAAATTCCACCCCTACTCTATTTTCTCTAAAATAAAGCTGATAATCGTTTGTGTTTTGTTTCAAGAGTTGTAGAGTTAAATTGGTTTGCGACTAGGTTTTTTCGATGGCCGGATAAATAGGTCGCAGGTTATTTGCCGTTGCAAGGTGCAAGCATTTCTAACGGAACATTCGGTGCTAAAATAAACGAAGCGACAATATTTGACATAGTGGTGCTATGAGATAAAGGAAGCTTTTGTTTTTGTGACTAAAGCTGTGTTTGAAAAACTTTGCTGGGAAACTTGATGGACCGTTAGATAGAGGATGTGAAGGGTCAGGTTATGCCTGTGACGTGAATGTTTGTAGAAGTTTAAAATGCATAGCACAGGCATAAATATAATCAGCCTTCTAATGGTGCTGCTGAGACTCAGGCCTCTAGGCGAGGGAAATTCTAGAACGTATAAGACGAGCACCATAGCAGACGACACATATCCTGTGATGTGGCTCCACACTGCTGGACATGTGCCTCTTTCAACGTCTTCGCCATATCATCGACACCTACTTTGCTTCTTGCATGATTTTTTTGTTATACTCGTAGCATAACATTATATGATATTATTTTTATATATATATATTTATTAGGGCTGCTGCAATGAAAGATATCATCTATGATTGCAGCATATGCTGAGTTAAGAGCCATTTTGGCCTTATATAGGTCTTATTTTTTCTTTTAGATGACTTATTTTTATTATTAAGTTATTCGATAGAGATTAATGCGAGTTTCAAATATTTTTTTCTTTGTTCTTTCTTTATTTTATTTATTTATTTGATTAGTCAACAACTGCTTACACAATACATTTATATTATATTAAATCAAAACTTACATCCATTAGTGTGGCAATTAATAACTAGGCTAACATCACATGTACTATATTCGGCTAAACATAACAAAAGTCTCTAAAATACTTAACTACTACTACTTACTTAACTTATTAAATTCTGAAACTATCTTGTTACAACACTTCGGTACATTTGTTCATATTTCATAATTGAACTACGAAAGCGACGCATAATTATTTCTCCAACTTATTAAAATCCTGACCCATCACATCGCAGTCCCATCTTGACGGTCGTAGACCAAACAGTGGTTAAAAATAGTATCGAATGTGGACAAAAAACACGACTCGCTCATATGGACCGACTTTACGCAATATGGTATTTGACCCTTATAACCGGCGGATATTTGTTTTATCATTGGCTTATCCTGTGGGATTTGGTGTCGAATTTGATGAATTTCTGTGTGAAACGAGTGGAAATACCGTTAGGTCGTGGTAATTACTATTTTATGTATTAGTTAAGTACCTACTAGTTTTTTTTCACGACTTAGCTCTTGTTGCTTGTTGTCCATGGACATCTGAATTTTATTTAGGATCAAAAGGTAGTTCTTTAAAATATAAGTTTAGGTATTAGTTTAAGTTTAAGTATTATGTAGAAAAGTTAATATAAGTTTAAGTATTATGTAGAAAAGAAAAAAAACAATAACTAATTAAATTATGTCTATTTTAATGTTATAAGTACAGACTTGAAAATAATTCTAAATATTCTATTTAACTACACTATTATCGTGTACGGATGCATTAACAAAGTCATTAAAATGTTAAACAAAGAATTTATAGAAGCGACTGCTCAGTGCGCCCATCAAAAAACTTTTCCCGCAAGCAATGCCCTGGTTCCGTGTCATTTCTCCTGTCTGCCCGACATGCGAACGTAATTACAACTATTGCAATATAATTGTATCGTAAAACAAAGGCTATGCACTCCTACGCTAGTTTTTTTGCCCCCACCGGGTCAGAGCGGCGCACTGGGTAACGGTGAGGCAAACGCAACGACTACCAGATGCGTCGGCTAGCGGTATTTCACCGTGATTTTTTTGTCTAGAGGCGATGGTGTTTGTGCCAGTGTGTGGTTGGTGAGAAACATAAATATATTGTGGGGGTTGATCGTTATTATGATTACATATTCGAATCTGTGATTAGGATTAAAAAAAAATAGATGTGATATATAAATTAGGCCCAGAAAGAGATGACGTGACGATTTGGACTCCTACTTAAAGGATTGGCCAGAAGTGGCTAAGGACAGGAAAGAGTGGAAGAATAAAAGAGGCCTTTGCCCTACTGTGGGCAACAACAGGCTCAAAATAATATGTAAATCAGGTATATAATTATGTAAGTCGGTGGGTAACAGCCACATGGGTTTCCAATTTCAAGATTAATCAAATAATGAAACCCAGCTCTGTGCCTTGGAAAGGACGTTAAGCCGTTGGCCCTGTTTAGTGAATACACCTACAATATAGGGAAAAATTCTAGTTTTGAACAGTCGAATTTCAGTTTTGGTATGCTAGGAGTATTGAAACTTAAGAATTCGTTGAGAAGGTCAGGTAAGCAGTTGCTCCATGTAAAATAGACTAGAAGCCAACCAACAAGGTGGGAAAAGACTAGATAGATCATAATGTCCTATGTCGATCATAAACCTTACCAGACTACAACCTTCCTCAATTTATCAGGCATTTAGGATGTCATTGAACAAAACCGTCATTAAACACGACATTACGTTATCTTTATGTAAAAATAATAGTGTAAGTAGCCGTTTGAAGTGCCAAATGTGGTACTACACTGTATTACATGGACATATATGGACCATAAATTAGTTCGCAGTTAGTGACCCATCTGGTCAGAGCTAATAAAAAATGAAGTACTGGTCTTAAGTACAGGCATGAACAAAACTGTAACATGAAAACATATTTTAAACTATGATGCAAATGTTTTATTTTATAAAGCAGTCAACTAATTAAAGAAAAGGTTTGTTATATTATGGGATATCACAAATATTTAAACTGATTTGATAAAAACGTGTAAAAACAAATCAAGTATAATTACGCAATTTTCTTATCGTGCAAAAACTTATCTTGTTCGCCCATTTTTATTAAAAGGAAGGTAATCTTAATTATGCAAATAAAATAATAATATTGTGAAATTGTGACAGAATGATACAATTGTAGACTGTTATGTTGTAATACTTATTTCGTTTATTTTAGCACATACAGCGCTGCTTAACTGTCTACTTGTTTCTAGCGTGTTTTTTGCTTCACAATTAATATAAATTTTCAATTGATATAAACTAGTGCTTGACTGCGTTCCCACCTGACGGTACGCAGTGATGTAATCGTTGATGGTGAAGCGCAATAGTTTGTTAAGTGCCTTTTCACTCTAGCCTTGAAGACACCTAAATTATAATCAGACAAGAAGACTGCAGCAGGCGAATTGTTCATCTTTATGTACACGATATAAACGACGAGGTAAGTAACGACTTAAGTAGTCCAGGCTAAAGAGGTGTCAACAACATAATACTTATATTTATCTCAATGGTGTATAAAGGTACTATCAAAGCCTAAGCAGCCTAGCTATCAAAATCTAACCATCTCATATTTTGTTCGTCTACTGTAAAATCATTATGTTTAAAAAAATGATATACCCGTAGTCAGTGACTGTCCCACAACGGTCACATACACCACGGTACGTAAATTCTCATACATGACATACGATGTGGACAGCCGACCCACATGTGGCCCTCACGTGTGCCTCATCGGTCCCTCCTGTCAGGCGCATAGTTACAGTGTGGAAAGCAAAAGAAATGTGACTAGTGGTGACAGAGTCATCTATCGAATTTGATGCCCAGTAATGAGCTGAGACAATGTTTTGGAAAGTATGTGGTTAGCTGGAAATAGAGTATATAAAAAGCGAAAGATTTATCGAAAATGTAGAGGTATTCAATGTAAATCTGAAAAAAAAAAATTCATATCATAGGCAAGAGAAAAACTAAAAAATATAGATACATTGAGTGTTCGTAGAGTATAGCCGTAGCAAACCCCTATCTGTCCATATTGGATCTGTAAAAAAAAAAAAACATTCGAAATTTTTTTTATTAAAACACGATGTCCATCGCATGACAAAGGCTTCGGGCGTGATGCCACGTCCTAAAGGCTACAGCTGAAACGTTTTGTGACAGGTCTCATATCATAAATCAGTTAGAGCCTACGTGACAATCGAAATACAAGAGATGACCCAACTTCTCGCGAAGTCAAAACATGAGGTTTCCGATTAAATGTAAAAAAAAAAATGTAGCATATTTATATATGGATAACGTTCTTATGATGAGGATCAATTAAATTGTATTTTCTTCATTGCTCTGCCTAAATAGATTTAGCGTAGATCTTACAGTTTATACAGCAATATTTATTAATACCAAATAGCAATTTATAGTCTATACTCGTAGGTATTTTAGTTAATAAAAATATATACACTGGTCTTCTAAAATTTTGTAGGATAATTCCTATGAAATTCGAACAAATATGTACAGTATTATTCATGTTTAAAACTCTATCAAAGCTCGCTTTTATGTTTCAAACAAGTCACTGGTCTTAAATAATAATTTTTTCGCCACCAAACACACCACTATCGGCGTCCAAAATCAAAACAACCCCTCGAAACACATCACCAGACCGTTTCACCCGAATTAGTTTTTTGTCCCAAAATTCTAGTGACACCGAAAAAAGTTTACCGTTATGGACACCACGAGTTTTGCATAAATCATCTCGAGTGGAAGTTTGTGGTTTAAAATTATTGCGCCCTTTTCACCGAGATGCGAAGTGAGATGTTGTAAAAGACTCAAAGTTTACGTTAAGTCCATTGCCGAGTCAGTAACGCTTAGTGCCGAGGTTTTTTTTTTTAATATTGTTAGACTATGTTTGTAGTTTCTTCGTGTAATTTTTCATTCTTCTACTTTTGTACTTACAGAACTGCTTTGGTATCTTTGAATATTATCACTGCTGTTTCTTTCTGAATAACAGTTTCCACGCCGTATTTTCTGTTTTTGTTTTTCTTTGTTATTGATAGGCTCTTGTTTGGACACTTACATTGTCTCCAAAATTATAAATTATCAAACGTCATATACATATTACTCATCAAAAGGCATATACTTACATATTACTTACTCTTCTAACAAGAGAATTCGTCCATTCTCAAATCCGAGTTTAAAACACGCACAAACTTTTTTACGAACCACTAAAAGCAAAACATGGTTAGTAGGTAAATGTTTTTTACTGGATGTCCTTAAAATCATTAGTGTGCACAACATGTGTTGCAGATCCTATCGGGGATGAGCAGGGGTGATTAAAAATAATGTTTATAGACACCGATCGCCTTGTCGAGAGAGCAAAAAAGTTTAGGACAAATTTTGAAATGACCGCATCTTTAGTTTCAGAGATAGTTATGTTAATGACCGGTGCTCTTGATGTTGTGGTTGAATTTAAAACAGGACAAAAATATCCAGAAAAAAACTTTATCACAAAATTAGTAAACGTCACTAGCCTTAGTATTGGTTTCTTAACACTGGTTGCTTCATTAATAGATCTATAATCACAGTAGGAGGAAATGTTAATTACAAATGCTTTCTCTTGTACACCTTTAATATTATAATTTTACAACTCGTGTCTTCAGTTGCTTATATGAAATCTGCTTGAATCTGATATATCGGCATAGGAGTTAAGCTGCTGTTTATTATATTTCAAAATACCACTTTGGTATCAGCCACATCTTCTTTTGGTACTATATTCAGAATTAGCTTACCTACAAGGCAATTTATAAGTCTCAGTGGCTGTTTTTACTGTTTTCTGGTCATGGGGAGATATAATTATGAAATAGTTATTGTCTTTGTGTGAGTTTGTTTTTATTACTATCAATAGCTTTCAAGGGTTATGTATAGGCACTAACCGTTGGACCTTAATGTCCGAAAATAAAAATTTCAATTTCAATTATTATCACTTTCTTAGATTCAGTGATACTCATTCACTTTACTTACACCTTCTCTCTTATTTAAGAGTATAGTGTTAAGCGTTACAATTGCGTATAAATTAGTAGTGACAATTTCTTGGGTGTCGTAGTCGCCTACGTAAGGTATAGTACCGTTAACACCAGGATTGTTGTTGTTGTCTTGCGTTTTGTTTGTTGTATTTATCCTTTAGCTTCATGTAGTACTTACATAGTTCTAGATTAAATAGTTATAGACGTCTTCTAAAGATTTTTATTCACTGAAAGAGACTGCTCCCTTTTCTTTAATGGCCGCTTAATGAATATGGATCGTTGACTCAACTTTTATTATCTACCTTTTTGTTGAGGTTGGAAATTCTCATATAGTATAACTTTTGCTGGTCTAGGAAGAGTGTCAGACTTTTACTAACTAAAAGTCGCGGTTCTCTTCATAAGAAACGACCAAATTGGAACCATGCACTAGCTTCTGACGTTTTATAAGTGCCTGTATAAAAGGCTTATGTAAAGTTAAAACATTTTGTTTTTTTTTTTTTGAACATCCCTGCAGCCAAACTGACTATATACCCGTGTTTAGAATTCTTCCTGTAGTAAGTAAGAAGCCTTTTAGACCTGTCTAGATCTATTTCAGTAGTTAGTAAGCCATTTCCTGTTTATTTAACACTTCTGTAATAAATTTTACGACTTATGCGACAAGGTTTCTCTAGAAACTACTGTAAAAGTTTATAGCTTTTTAATGCTTGGGCTTGAGGTATCAAGCAGGATATACAAACAAGATTAAATGTTTATTTTATTTCCATCCATCTTGCTATCCATCAACTCTTTCGTAAGGTGATGTTTCGTAAAAAACGCGGCCGGACAATGAAGTCCTGGGTCCATAACACTAAGGAGGTCTATCAAAAGGAGATTAGATCGATAACGATGAATGCCGGTGGGAGTTCAAAAATAGAACGTCTATGAAAAAAAAAACTAAGAAACATGAAACGAGGAATTATTCGCATCGTTTCCCTCGAGATCTTATAAAACCGTTTTTTCGTTGCAAAAAAGCATAAATGAGGGTGGATTTTGAAAAAAGTGGACAAAGGCCGAAGCACAAAGAGGTTTTATAGACGATTTTTTTCATTCCCGTATAGTTTTTCTATTCACATGCCCACATGTAAGCCTACCTGTGATGTGCTGGCATTTTTATAGTTCTTATGGAAACTTCATTATCCATCATGTTTATTTAATTATTTTTTTGGGAAGTCATATCTAATGGAAATGCGAATTTAAAAGCTGCATTTACAAATTAATTTATTGCAAACAAAGCTGTCATTTTTTGGCACCTTAGTTAGGTCAAGAATTTTGTTTTCACCGAAAACATTAACAGTGTTTTCGGTGAAAAGTAAAAAACAAAATAAAAAATAGGCATCACCTAATAAAAAGTACAGTCATAAAAGTTGCAATGTTATCATAAATTCATTTCGTTTACCTTGTTGTAAATGTCGTAATATTGCTTAGGAAAGTTGTTAATCAAAACAACAAAGGATACATCCGAGCCGATTATGTAACAACAACACATAAAGTACACGCAGAAAAGAAAGTTGCTCACAACTGCAAGACAAGCCAATAAAAAGTACAGACACACACACAATTGTCACCTATTTTCTTAAAAGTCGTGTCGCAAGCGACCGAGTGTTGAACACAATAATTTGAGTTTGGAACAGGGTGGAGCGGCGACGGATTGCGCACGTCCGCTAATGACAGGCCGATGCGCGTGTGTCCAGCCCGCGCTCATTCAATGCAAATCCAGTCGAACGCGCGCTCGAACGGTTAGACACGACAAATACACGAACCAAACGTGTTGTACATTGTGTAACCAAACATAGGCAAATAGGCTTGCTCTCGAACAGTGTCTGAATTGATTGAGTCAATTTAATATAATATTTATAGCCCCGATGTGACCTGTCATGTTTTGGTTCGATTCTATCTTGATATTATACCAAAGTTGTATTGAAACTACTATTCTCTTTCTCGGTAAGGTGATGAGTTAATGTTTATTTGATTTCGTAAGGAGATGATGATATTTTCGTAAATGGAATAATGTGTAATTTATAGCTTCCGCAATATAAAAATTTATAATTTTATTTGTTTGCATCAACCAAGATAATAAGTTTCGTAAGACATTTTACGCCGTTTTGCATCTCCGAAGATAAACCTCCATAAAAGGACTATAAACCGGCAGCGCATTGCACATTTAAGGGTGTGTTTGTTATGAAGACATTATGCCGACTATCTGGGCAAAGAAATCTGAAAATTTTAAGTTTTCGAGTTAAAAAGTTCCTCCCACAATGGAACACGTCTGTTCTATAAGATGGTGCGGTCTTCATTCTCGCACACAATGACCTCTCGCGATGACAGCCCGCCTGCCCACGCGCACGCTTATTCTAATCACACCTATCTCAACGCTTACACAGCTCGTCCATTCATACATATTTGGACCGTTTTTTTACGTTTAATTTTTAAACGGTCATGAGTGGGCAGACGTTTTGTTTTGTTTTACAACGTGACGATAAATGATTAATGAATTATTATTATTATTAAAGTGATCTGTCAGAATACCGATAGTGTTTAATCTGTTGGTAATGATAATGGATTTAGTTTAGTTTGACCAATAACTCGTCATTGGAAAAGATAGCGATTAATTGTAGATAAATAATATATGGTGAGTTCGTATTGCTGATTAGGAACTGTTTTATCTACAATGTCAACTGACAAATTATTGATAATAGGCATGTCTTGATAATTAATTAATTGTGGGTGTGGCAAAATTATCAAGGTGTAAACGGGAACCCCCGATGGTCAGTCAAATTTTTATCAAACGATATTATAGCGATTACGAGGTGATTTCATAGTTTTATCGATTAATCGCAGACAATGATTTATTTATATCTTATTGGCAATAATATTAAAAAGCTGAAGAGTTTGGAGTTTTTAGCGAATTCTTTTGGAGTGACGTTCAATAGCTTTTATTCGCAAATTAATTTGTAGTGGAAATTGTGGTATAAGATACGTGTGGTTTTGTACTTCAAGTGGGCAATATGTGGATTCATGCGCTATGTAGGTAAAATAGAGCTCACAATTTATTGTAGTTTTGACTAAGTACCTACCTACCTCAGCGAAGCTTTTCTAGAAGACTGACTCGATACATTTGCCGCCAAATACTGCAAAAGCATTAAAATGTACATACGCATTCTAATGGAACTGAAAATAACTTAGAGCGGTTGTAAAAAACAAATAAGTGACTTTTTAAACTTGATACTGGCTAAATGCACTAACCTCGTACGGGTACGGTTTGGAAGCCATATAAAAAAAATGCTTGTTTATTTGAAAGAGCTAATTCTTAGTAACTCCTGGTTTGAATAGGAAAATTATTTCAATGAGGAAGACTATATAACGTTACGATCAAAGTCGTGAACATTAACTGAAGTCGCGGGAAACTGCAAGAAACAGCATATACAATTATATGTATTAAAATACAAAAATTTAGCGATAATTTGCACAATCGTACCAGTGCAAATAAATTACCCTACTAGTATTTATTGTATTTGTATTGTATTTTATTTGACTTTTCATTGTTTCATTTTGTATTAGGTAATATTATTAAAAGTATTACAGTTAATTTATAATTTAGTTCGTAACAGCATTGCATTTGCGTATTTTAGTTTTTTTAGTAGTAAGTGTTTTTTTCTTTGAATAGGTATAATTCTTACATCTATCTAATAATATGCGTTATGAATTACTGATTTCAAATCTGAAGTATCATTTTCGTAATATTCTTAAGAAACTGGACCACAGCAATGAGAGAAAGGTTGTTCAAATTCAAATCTCTCGGTACTGACCAGTATGCTAATAACAACACAACAAAATGTCACTCCAAACTGTTGTCGATGACTGTACATATTTGTGGACACACCCTTTCCTTGACGCGGTGGTTACAAAACATTGGGTCATCGTTCCTAGGAAATCATTCATGTTTTATGTCCTTTTTTATTTATTTTATAAATAATTTTGTATTTGAATGTATACCTACTTGATTTTATTGAGAACTTTTTGGTTTGTGAGATGATGGGCGGAACTGAATATAAAAAAATATGTAATTACTTAAGGGGCCGGCGACGGATGAATTTCCATATAAACGTAATACCACGCTCATTTGCAGTTGGAGCATATTTCCAACATATTATGATGATATTCGGTTATAGACAATATTTATCTAGGTTCCTACGTCTTTCTTTTTTAAAAAAAAAAAAACAAAAAGAAATTTAAGCGAATTGTATGTCGCACTTTTTTATAGCGTAAATGGCAAAACATACCATTTGGCTTTTTCTGTATTAAAAATAACAATATTTCTAATATTCTCGACGTAGGAACCTAGACAAATATTGTCTATAACCGAATATCATCATAATATGTTGGAAATATGCTCCAACTGCAAATGAGCGTGGTATTACGTTTGTATGGAAATTCATCCGTCGCCGGCCCCTTAATCTTTGGATGCTTAGACAAATCATCAATGGTATATCTACTCCTTTCTAGTTGTCTACCTACTACCAAAACCTGTTGTTTTGGAAGAAACTAGTTTCGCCTCAAAATTAAGTTAGTACATTCAGCATTGTATGTGCATATCTGTATTTATGTTGAAATGTTTACTTACTACCTATTTGCATTTAATTCATTAAACCCCAAGCGTTCGCTCTCTCATTGTTTTTATAATGCGTCTCTAATTACGGTTTTCAAAAGTATAAAAGAAATAAAATTAATCAACTATTATCATAAATATAATTATCAAACGTCTTCTCCCGTCCTGGAGTGTAGTGAGAGGGCGTGTCAGATTTCTACCCAATATATTTCACCTATGTCCCTTCATTTGCGTTTTGCGTTCTAGAGGTGCCCCAAAAACGCAAAAGTGAATGATGATGATGTGAGTTACGGTTACTCATTCGAATATTCTCACAGCACTAGCAATTGCTACAATTTTACTGACATATCTTTAAGGAACGCGTGAAAGACAATGCGCCATCGACTAGGGCTTACTGGACGGCCTGACGGCGTGTACATAGACTGCACCAAATTTTCGCATTCCTCGTTGCTCTACTAATCAATAGGTTATATGAATACCAATTCTGTGTTTTACGGGCCCGCAGCTCGTTAGACATAGGGCAGACATGTCCTGCCCAGTCCTATTTAAGGATTGGTGTCCGAACATAGCGACGCGGGGCCACTGCAGTCCACAAAGGAAGTGAAGTGAAGGAAGGAAAGAGTTGAAGTGGCTGCCAATTCGGTGTCGGCGTGATTCCCATATCCTATCTCTACTCTTCACTATCCTGCACAATCCTAATTCTCCTCAATACCTGCGTGAACGCTTTGAGTACTTCGTCCCGAGGGATAAACCCTGTCGCACTGCCAATTCTCTTCTTCTCCGTACTCGTTACTGATTATGATGGCTCCTTCTCTGTCACTGCAGTGCGTTTATGGAACTCTCTTCCGCACTCCTTACGTGACCGCCCCTCTCTGGATGTCTATAAGAGGAAATCTAAAGAGCATTTCCTTTCACAATGACATAGTACATATACCTATGTATTTAAATTTATATATATATAAGTATGTATGTATGTTTATGTATAATTTTATTCATATTTATTTGTAATTTTAAAATTGTGTACTGGATCTTCCCTCTACTGTGATCCCTCTCTATCACTCAATGGTTTGCTGGAAGAAAACTCAACTTTGAGTTAAGCTCGCCTATGACGTACATGAACTCTGATATCGACGTAGTTTGTAAATTACCATGGTCATAGTGTACAACAAAGAATTAAAGAAAGAAAGAAGGAGATGACGGGACGACCTGGATGGCTTCCTTAAGAACTGGAATGAGAAAGCGAGGAACCGTGATCATTGGAAAGAATGGAGAGGCCTTTTCCCAGCAGTGGGACAATACGGGTTAGCTATAATAATACGTGAATGTGAACTATCCTGCTTTACTCATCGTCTATAACCCAGTTTTCATGCATATAATCTACCTACATACGGCAACACAATAAGCTACGCACGCGCAAGAAACCCATTTTTTTTTCTTACAACCTACACTATACTTAACGGTGTTAACAGTAATTACGTATTCGCTTATAACACATTATAAGCACCCATTCCATCAGTTAAAATTGATTAATTCGTATTGTTACCATATTTTTCTTCATTCAAAACTCATTAATTACTTTAGATAAGAAAAAAAATGGTAGTTCCTTATTACTTTGTGATAAGGTTCATTTTTGGGTGTTTGGTTAGTGTAATAGATTTAAGACTCATCAATATGTGTGTGCAATAGTTAAATCGTGGGTGCTGAAGTTTGTGGTACTGTCATTTACAAATTAAGTAAGCTGTTTATTACAATTAGTTAATCTGTATGGAAGTTATAATCATGACAGCACGGTTAGTGAACGATTGGCTGATGCATGTGTCCGATTCCCACCTCTCGCGCCGGGCCTTGGTTGAGACCATGGTCCGGAGCGAGGAGGAGTGGCAGACGGTCGCCGACTTCTGCGAAGCAGTAATGCTCGCTAAGGAGGAGGCCGACCGTATCAGGCAACGGCGCTCTCGCTGCCACCGGGATTCCGATCCCGACTTCCAGCCACCGTAGGCGCGGGCTTGCGGACAGTAAGCAATGGGTAGCTTGCTGTCCGGCCGTCCAGTAACTGTCCGGACCAAGCCCAAGTCGTCGACGGCGTGCACTGTTCCCGCGCGCTTCAAGGAGTTGTCAGCAACAGAAGAGGCCCAGCCGGGTCGAAGCCTACTGGGGCCAGGGTTATCCGAAAGGGAACTCGAGCCCCGGTATGAAGGCTAGAAGGAACGGGGTGGGCTTTTAGTCAGTAAGAGTCTGACACTATCTCCCGCTCCGCCCAAGAGCGGGGGTTGTCATTGCATGATTTTTCCCACCATAAAAAAAAACGTGTCCGATTCCCACACGTTCCCAGGATTTGTATGGCCTACAGATACTTGTTCAGGGTCCAGGTATTTGTAAATTTTCTAGTGTAGTACAAAGCTTAAAAAATCTTATTCATTTCGCTATAGACCACTACTGTATTTGTAGATGCCATTTAAAAATACCGAAAATAACTGTGACTGTGTATCATACTAATATTACGCCAATATGTTGACATAATTATATGCTGTGACTTCTGAATGAGCCGAGTAAGAAATGTCTCTTTTTTGGTAAAAATACAAATGATAGGAATGCCTAAAAAGTCCATAAGATAGAAAAAAAAAGTTCTCTGGGAAGTCTCGGATTATTAACTAATGTCGAAAAGAGCTTGTAGTTGATTTTATCTGAAACTAGCTGTACCCGCGCGGCTTCGCTCCCGCTCTTCCCTACTTCAGCCTAATATACCCTACTCTACCCTACTATACCTTAATCTACCCTACTCTACTCTACTCTACCCTACTCTATCCTACTCTACCCTACTCTACCCTACTCTACCCTACTCTACCCTACTCTACCCTACTCTACCCTACTCTACCCTACTCTACCCTACCCTACTCTACTCTACCCTACTCTACCCTCCTCTACCTTACTCACCCTACTCTACCCTACTCTACCCTACTCTACCCTACTCTACCCTACCCTACTCTACTCTACCCTACCCTACCCTACCCTCCTCTACCTTACTCTACCCTACACTACCCTACACTACCCTACTCTACCCTACACTACCCTAATTTTCATTTTTTTTTATAAGAACCATAAGAACCTTCTCCTCATAATAACGAACAGAGCAAAAAAAACTTAGCGAAATCGGTCCAAGCGTTGTTGGGTTATGCGCTTACCAACACATTTTGCGATTCATTTTTATATTATAGATAAGCTAAAGCGATCAAAAGCTTCCTTAAAAAGAAAGCACTTCTGTTCGTACCAGTACTCTCTTACCATCAAACTTACTATCCTACGCAACCAGTGTGCAGTGGGCAGAGCACCAACAAAGCTATCCAGCACTCATCACCGCCTGTCATTAATTACTAGCCGTTTACCTCTCA
The DNA here is from genome assembly GCA_910589285.2 of Mythimna ferrago. Taxonomy (NCBI): domain Eukaryota; kingdom Metazoa; phylum Arthropoda; class Insecta; order Lepidoptera; family Noctuidae; genus Mythimna; species Mythimna ferrago. Next base: position 18,778,692 of record OU342685.1, read on the forward strand.
TTATAAATAGACAAAACCAATTATATCTTTCACGAACAACATTGTACCAACTTATGATTTATTTCAACTTTTTGTTTTGTGCCCGACTGTACTATCTACTAAATAGGTGTAATTGAAAGTGAACTTTTTGAAAGGTTTTACTTTTGTCTGTGATTGTACCGTTTTATGACGGCGCAAGCGCAGATTTTGATCTAAGAAAAAGGGCGGGTTACAATTTAGCAGCTTTTTTGCCCCAAGCAAGGGACTTTAGTTCTGGTTTTGACTAATATTTAAATATTTTCACAACAGGTATCTTTCTTTCTTGGGTGGGTATCGCATCCATGGGATTTCCACGACCCTCACGAGGTCGTCGGTCTACCTTGTTGGAGGCCTTGCAGCGCGGTGTCTTCTGTTGTTTAACCACTATGAAAATAATATTCTATTAAAAATTCAATCGAAAGATGTCCACGGCTGGAATAAAATAATAAATAAATGGGCCTCCCAAATAATGCCACATCGATCGCCCGGTTCCTGCGCTTCTCCCTTCCAGCAGACTCCAGGACCAATATCAGTCGTTGTTCCTCCAACTTAGTGGCCTTCCAGCGCTGCATCTTCAGAATCAGATCTCGTCTTTAGGAGAGGGAATGGGCCGTAATACACCATGCAGAGTCAGTGTGGATTGATGGATGTTCGAAGACATCCACCAATCCACACTGATTCGTTTTCTCACGATGTCTTCCTTTTCCGTTTTGAGAGCAGTAGTAATGAAATTAATTACACAAAGGAATGCGGCAGAACCTGCAATTTTTACTGGTATGTCAGGATTATTACCGCTGGACCATCACGACTCTCTCTTTTCACTAGATTTCAGCCATCGATGATTCAGCATTCAAACCGTAGTAGTTTGCCATATTGAAACTCAGTTTAAACCAAGGTGTTCTTTAATTGAGTACTTACAAGTTTCATCAAAAAGGCCCATATGCTTAACCGCACAACAGGCTAACTTGACCAGGACTAAAATACTTAATCTACGACATGTGACCGCAATGCGCAGGTTAGAATTGTAAACGAAAGTCTTGGCCATATGGCTAATGATATTATAAAGAACAGGTTCGGTTAGCTTAGGCTACAAACAGAACAGGAACAGGGGCCTTACCATGACGTATTACAAAGACAGATGTGTGAGGGATGGAGCGATACACCTTATATAGTTCCATCCCTCTAACAGTTCAGTTTAGGTCGTAAAATGAGCTTAGGCGGGCGTTTGAAGATAATACTTGTTCAGACGTATTTATTCAATGTGTATGGTAAACGAACAGTTGGCTACAAAGCAGAAATACCACCAATACGCACAAAGCGTTTTGGGAAAACATTTATTGTGCGGGCAGCAAAGGAGTGGAATTCCCTGCCGGAGTCTGTGTTTCCTGATAGCTACAGCTTAGGTCTTTAAGTCAAGACTTAAAGACCCCTAAGTTGTAGCTATGTTTGCCTAGAAGTAGGCCTAAGCAAGCGTACTCCATCGTCGACTACATCATCGCTTACCATCAGGTGAGATGGTGGTCAAACACGAGCCTATCAATAATAATAAAAAAAAAGAAAATATTCTCCTTCCTTCCCTCATTTCCAAAACTTGTAAATAAATAAGTATAGTATTGTGATACTTACAGATTAATTGGTTATGTAGATAGAAAAAATACTAGTGGTACAGATCAGATAGGCAGTAAAATAGTGGTATTCAATTGCATCCTCTCAAACTGGAAGATAACCCCATTATAGTTATGAAAAATCTAGGTAAATTGAAAAATCTTTTTTTTTTGTTAGCTCTGATAAGCTCGCCCTTTACAACTATCTTATCTGATGGTAAGCGAAGATGTGGTTGATCATGAGCACATTTGCCTAAAAGTAACCCTTTCACTCTTGTCTTAAAGACCCCTACGTACCATCGCGGTCATTTCTGCGTGATCACTTAGAAAAAAAATCGCTTGAATCCTGCGGCACGGTGCCAAACTAAACCCTTTGAAGTTTTGGTTTCGAGTGCAAGCAAAAATGAACTTAGCGGTGGTCAGCCAGAAGTGTCTTTGATGGTACCTGTAACGTATACCTGTTTTTCTAGCTTCAGCTCTTTTAGCTACAAGCTATCAGGGGAAATAGATTCCAGCAGGGAATTCCACTCTTTAGCTGTACGCACAATAAATGTGTTCCCAAAACGTTTAGTGCAGTATGGGTTGGATAACCATCATGTACCGGAGGTACATCGCTGTATGTTTGATGATCCGATGATGGAACGGGCTTGACGGAATTATCTTTTAATTGGTTAAACAATTCTGACGCACACTCCCCAAAATGCAACCTATAGAAACCGACAGGCCAACCCAAATGTAAGTAGGTAACTTAAAAGCCGATTTTTACACTGCATGACCCAAAACTTCTAAATTCAAAGTTCACATATATTTTCCATAATAAACAGCTTCGTGGTGGTTCATAATAATTTTTTTTTCCAAAAATGTATTTTTCCGTAAAAACCATACTTAAAATGGAATGGTGCCGGAATGGTCGTGTGTCGACCGGCTGTCAAGGAGACTGTGTGTGGTAATCACTCTATTGACAATGCAGAACGTATACTTGCCCTGTCCGAGGATAATTTTGCCTTGAGCTGAACAGGGAATCTGTAGAGTGTTGTTATTACTTCAGTATTTTTTCTTCCCATTGGTTTAGTAAAACTTAGATACCTAGTATCTCTGATATTATCCACAAACAATTACAATATGTGTGTACCAAAAACAAAAGGTATGCAGTCGATTGCATTTCAGGCCTCCCATATAGAAGATGGAATGGGCCGTAATCCACAGTGCGGATTTTTCGTTTTAGAACATGCTGATTTTCTCACGATGTTTTCCTTCACCGCATACTTTGAGATATACACATTAGTAATTAGTTTATAGTTACCGAAATAGCCCGAAGAAGCGCCCAACTTAAGAGACAGTGGTCAGGGCACATTATTTGCAGAACAGATAGTCGTGGTGACCGAAAGGCTCTTTAGTTGCGACTGCGTACCTGAAAACATAGTTTTGAAGGGCCGATGATCTGGTGAGGTCATAGGAATCCGATGGATGCGGGACGCACAGAATCGTTCGCTGTGATGTTTTATCGTGGATATCATAATGATGGATTGTAGTAATTAGTTAGTTTACTTGATCCAGCAAACGACAGTTTTTTAAAAAGTTTATAAAAGCACATATTTTTGGAAGTCTCCATAATCCCGTGACCACACGACAACATTTGGTTAAACCGCGAAAGTTGGATTATTGGCATCATTGTTCGACACACACGAACTTACGCTCACATATCATTATTGCAGGCATTTTATTTCTTTATTTCCACTCAATAACACACTGGGTAAGTAAAGTTATTGTGTAGTTATAAAGACGTTTTGTCCATTGTTGAAATAAATGGAGTATCTATAGTTTGTTGATATATTAAGCAGTTAATGAAGCATTTATATTGATAGAATAAAATATAGTAAAATTATATAAAAATCTCAGTGAGCATAAAATATATTGAAAACAAAATAACCTAAGGCCTAATCTTACGTAATTTTAGACAATACTAACTTTAGCTTTTTTACAGTGCGCACTGCAATTTAAAAAATAAATTAATGAAAACCTTGGTGTGTTTATTTTATCTAAACCATCGACAAAAACCAATAGACGATACTCAAACGATTATGAAACTCTATGAAAAGGGATTCCAAATTCAAAATTTAAATTTAAAACGTACATGACCTCCAACCCACATGGCGGCCCACACCAGCCAGTCATTGCGATTCGGCCCGCGTAGCCATTGTTTTACTTTTATTTATACTCGGCGAAACTCCACACAATCCTTGATAATCACACATATCCTTTAATCTTTGCGATACCAGATAAATGGGATAACATGGTATTTTAATGAGTCACTATAAGCAAAGAAACTTTTCCTTCGTAAAGAATAGTTATAGGTGTCAGTAGTTTATAAGATTTTGTTCACTAAAAGGTAACACACGGACAGACAGACACGCGACATGCACTCACTATTAATATTACTGCGCGCAAAATCCCCAATTTCGACATCCCAAAGACTCAGTAATGCCAGTGCACAGCCAATTTTACCAAGACCCACCAGGCTTTGTCAGTGAATCGATTATTATACAGGATGAGAGGTCATTTTAAAACGGTGTCCATAATTTTGTGGTCACTTGCAATTTCTTATGACACTTTCTCTTGTTTGTAAAACTTATTGCAATTGACACTTTGGCAGTCGATCAAGTGTTTCAAGCGAAGGTCCAAACGTATTTCGTCATAACAAAAAAAAAGATTGACACTTCCAACTTACTTTTTTTATCTGTGATTCCAGTGGCCCATTTCTTGCTAGTGATGTAGCAATTGTCCTTTAAGTAACTCAATATAGCGCAACGGAATTTTGTCAAAATATTTACTTTACCCGAATGCCAACAAAAGGGGCTTTTAACGCTAATAATGCTGTTCAAGCCATTCAAATCCGAATCGGCATGTAATTGTCATTTTAATTTCGTCTGTTCTGTGTATGGGCTTATTTTGTATGATAATACGATATTGGAGAATCGATTGTTGTATCGATGCAGATCTTGAGATAACACGGTATCGAGTTGCGATGTGTGTGTGACTTAATAGTCTATGGACAGCTGTGAATGGAAGTGCGAACTTTTAAATGGATACGTAGGTATGTAGATAATTGTATGTCGCTACGTGTCTTTGTGTTGGAGAAATCTTGAAGCTTTTAAATTGGAGCTAAAGATCAGAAGCGAAGGTTCAAGAAGCATAATAGTGAATCTTAACTCATAGAGTTTAAAATAGGAATGCACAAGTTATTCTTTGCTTTAAAAGCTCTTGAAATATTTAGTTGTTGCGATCGTTGGACCATATTAAATGCCCTCCATTTAAAGCAATCGTCAAAAAAACCCTTAGTGTAAGACTTACCGCAGTTCTGGAACGCAACTAAAGAAACATACATGGGTTTCAGTCACTCCCTCTTACTCCTCCCAGAGTGGAAGGAGTTATTTGATGATTTCCCATCCGAAAAACGGTAGGTACATGCAGATGTATAAGAAATTGCTCCAGAAGCAGTAGCTGAAGTTGGTGCATTTTCGTTTGTAATTTAAGCTAGAACTACATTAGACCGACGCGCAACACAGAGTTAAAGTTGAATTTGTGATGGTGTGTGTGTGTGTGTTTTGACTTTGAAGTCAGAACATTTATTGCAAACCAAGTGTACAGTGATGACATTATATTATTTTAGTGCTTATGACTTAGCAGCCTTTTTCAAGCATAGCAATAATTTTTGATACGCCTGCTCTTATCATCCCAATTTGGCATGCGTTAAAAATGACGTACATTTACTTAATTATTTTATATTATTAAAATTGAATTTATAGGAAAAAAAAAATACCCATACTTATGTCAAAATTACATGTCAAAAATAATGGATCTAATACAATAGTTTGCAATTAATGTCATTTAAATTATAATTAAATATCAAAAAAAAAAAATATTAATAATAATTAAAAACTTCATGTAAAAGATTTTGACGTGACAACGTCTTATAAATTGGTTTGCCGGGTGACACTTCAAGAAACTGCGTTACGCTCCGCTCACGTTATGCGCTCACAATGAGAGCGAGTGAGAGGCACGCGTCCCTTCCACTCGGGCATGGTTAGCCCGCCTAAGAGCGAGAGAGACAGACATTTTCATCCTTCTTCCTACTATACGAATGAATATTCACATTAAAATTATTTTACCACTCAAAGTCGTTGTCACGTAAAACTTTCGCCCGTATACCGACTTTACAGGCAACCAATTTTTTTATAATAAAACTAGCTGACCCGGCAATCGTTGTTTTGCGTTTTAAATGTTAAGGGTGGACAACCCTTATCGCTAAGGGGTATGAAAAATAGATGTTGGCTGATTCTCAGACCTACTCAATATGCTCACAAAATTTCATGAGAATCGGTCAAGCCGTTTCGGAGGAGTACGGGAACGAACATTGTGACACGAGAATTTTATAGGTATATAAGATTATATCATATGTCAAAAAATTTATGTCAATAGTAGTTAATTTAATACAATATTTAGTGATATTTTCCAAGATAAATGTCTTCCTTTTCACGTAGTAAGACAAAAATCTTCCTTTACACGCCTGATTTGTAGTACGTAGAACGACGTCACGTGCCGTGGAGCTAGTATAATTCTACAAGTCTAGTTTCCATATAAAATGTATGGAGACTGACGCGCCCAGATCGGCGTGTGTTGGACACAAGTAAACCATTATCCTGGAATAGGACTAAATCTATATTTATAAAAATCAATGCCACTTTTCGTTGTAATGTTATAACTCAAGAACGGGCTCACCTATCCAAACCAAATGTTTAGGCTTTCTTCGGACTATTTAGTAGATGGTTTATGTGAAGTTTGGTAGGGTAGAGTAGGATATAGTAGGGTAGAGTAGGGTAGAGTAGAGTAGAGTAGGGTAGAGTAGAGTGGGGTAGAGTTGGGTAGAGTAGGGCAGAGTAGGGTATAGTAGGGTGGAGTAGGGAAGAGCGGGAGCGAAGCCGCGCGGGCCAAAGCTAGTACAATATATAAGGATAATTTTCTAATTTCACGCCAGCGAAGTCGCTGATCGAAACTAGTTTGTTTATATCTGTTTTATGCTTGTGTGTAAACTAGCAAGACTAGAATAGAATTGAAAATTCGTGTATCTACACATAGGTATACTAATATTATAAAGCTGAAGTTTATTGTGTCTGAACGCGCTAATCACAGGAACTACTGCTTCGAAAAAGGCTATAAACTGCCCTCACGCTACAACCCACGAGAGCGGAGTAGTAACCAAAAACACGGGTGAAACCGCATTGGGAAGCTAGTCATAGATACACAGTAAATAAAAAACAAAACAAAAACATTACACAAACAACCACAAACTTTTGTTTTTAAAAACAAGCCTAACGAAGTTAACCATCTCATTCAAAAAGCCACACAATCATCAACCTTACATCCTTCATAATAAAGTCTACCAAACAAACCTTCACATTACACATGCGGACAAAAACACTGACCCCGTTGAACGGCCAGCTATTATTCAAGACTTTGTATGTAAATTCTAGGCTGTATTCAATTCCTTGAACCTCGTCATCAAGAATGAATTAGGAACCGAACTTGACCATGGGTCAGAGGTGCAGGTTATACGTGATTGACATTTAGTGACTGGTTTTAACGACTACTGACGGTTTTTTGTTTGACAGTACGAAGCTTTGTTTCTGTTGTTTTATTATTTGTGGTGAGTAAATGATCGGGATGTTGTTAATGTTAGTATCATAACAACAACAGCTTAGTTTTAATACAAGTTGATAAACTAAGTATAAGTAGTTTATCCGCTTATGTTTCTATCCGTAGAGCTGTATGGAAGTTTTTTTTTGAGGCGAGTATGTAAGATACCGAAGGTATTTTTTTTTGGTAAAGGTGAAAAATCATTGAATATCTTCTGTTTCTCTAAGATGGAACGAGATAGTTGTAGACTTGTACTGACTAAAACCACACCTGTGTCCTCCTGTCACCCTTTTTACCATTGCTTCCTTTTTTAATTATCGAACAATGACAGACTTTTACTGACTAAAACCCACCTGTTTTCCATCATTTACACGTTCCAGAGCTGTGGTAACTCCTAGCAGACTACTATTTAGTTCTATTAGTTTTTTTGTTCTTTTGTAGTTTACCTACGTTAAAAATGTATACATCCAAAGCTCAACATGAATTAATAACAGGGTCCAATAACTAACATGTACCTATTTAATTATTCCCAATACACCTGCCCAATCGATCCAAATGTCCGCTCACCCCTGACGACCGTGGACTAGTATAGGCGGTCAATATACCGTGCCAGTTTGTGCCATACTCCGCCATCTTCATATTTTTAGGGTGCCACTAGCCATGGCAAAGTAAAATAAGTATAGATTGGACAATGATAGGTGTGCTTTCGTTGTCAAGGAGATTTGTCCAAGCTTGTAATAGAATTATTTATTTATTTTACCGTTTCGAGAGCAGTGGTGCTGAAATAAATTACACAAAGTAATGCGCCTGGTTGGATTTAAACCCCCGACTTACAACTCAGTGCTGTTACCACTGGGCCACCACAGCCATCGTGAGAAAACCGGCACGTCCTAGAACCAAACATTCGATGACATATGATATCCCCGACCCGCACTGGACCCGCGTGGTGGATTACGGCCCACTCCCTCTCCTAGAGATGAGACCTGAGTCCCAGCAGTGGGATGGTTGTGCTTATTTATTTTACTAAAGGACTATGTCGCTTAGCGACCATACTGCCCAGTATAGGAAAACATAAAAGCTTACGATCTTGTCTTCAGACTAACTGAAACAATTCATTGGTCGAAACGTGGTTGTTCAAAACGGGCCTCATCAGGTTTAACCCAAAGTAAAATTTAAAATTTAGTCTGTTAAATGCAAAAATATTTTTTTAAACTTGTCTGGAACTTTCGCTAAGCGCGGTAAAACAAACAAAATTCTTAAGCTTTATTAAACTAGACTCAAAAGCCAGTAATACACTGTAGGAGTGACCCGCAGACATCGGTAGGCAGCGGTCAATACCTCGTGCCTGCCACCACCACCCACCAATGAGGGTACGCTGATTTCGTGATAAGATTAAAAAAATAATGATTTCAAAATTCGAATTATAATTTGTTTGGAGAACATTAATGTTATGTGTCTTTTAATATTTATGGTATGTATTTATTTTTTATGGATGTTTTTCGCATGATAATTATGTATATTTAAATTTTTTGTGAGTACCTAACACAACAAATATATTTTAAAGAAAAATGAAATGAGTTGTGAAAAGTAATATGTAATTTATTTAGGTCAGTATAGCCTATTTTGGTTTTGGCTTTTGCCATGTATAATATATGCTTCTATATATGGCAGAACAGATAAGCTCGAAAGTGTCAACTGTGTACCAGAAGATTAAGAGTTGAAAGGCCTCCAACAAGATGGGCCGACGATCTGGTGACGGTCGCTGGAATCCGATGGATGCGAAACGCACAGGACTGGTCGTTGTGGCGACACTTGGGGGAGGCCTATGGACAGCAACTTTAAGTTGAAATAATGATGATGTGTGTACTAACCTAACCAAGCATGCGCATTTGATTAACGATCATCAAAATATTTAAAAGATTTATACGTGTAATATCAGTGGACTGCAAAATTGATCGTATAAGCTCTAGAACGCATTATTGACCATTACATGTTTACGAAAAAAGAAACTTTGGCCCCCTGAGTTGGTTTCGATGTCTCTTCTTAGGGTAGGAAACACCGCCCTCATCTAATTTAAACTGACTGAAAAAAAATTGACGCGTAAAAATGTTTTTTTTTTATAACCTATTCGCAAAATAAATATAATGTATCATTTGTCAGTAGTCAGTTAGGAAACACCGGCCTCATCTAGTTTAAACTGACTGAATTTTTGTTTTTTAATTTTTATAACCTATTTGCAAAATAAATATAATTTATCATTTGTCAGTAGTCAGCTAGGACACACCGGCCTCATCTAGTTTAAACTGACTGAAAAAAATTGACGTGTAAAAATGTTTTTTTTTTATAACCTATTTGCAAAATAAATATCATTTATCATTTGTCATTGGTCAGTGAAATTCTGACACACCTCGCTCCAGCCAGAGTGGGATAAGTAATTTATTGTCCTCCCCCCAAAAGAAAAGTGTAAAATTATTAGGAAGTGGGATTAAAAGAGGTTAAGTTTGAGCAATACATTTCAGAAAGCAGTTCTACCATAACAATATTTTTATGGTGACCTTAGAACGATTTATTCAAAGTAGTTTTTATGAACTTATAAAAAGTGATGAGCACCGTTGGTCTACCTTAATAGTCTCCAAGCATTGTTCCACATAACAATATCCTTCAAGGCTAAAGTTTTTATTCACAGACTTGGAAAAAGTCTATTTTTTGCCTGATTTACACTTTAGACTTACCTACTTTTTCAGTATTGTTCGAAGGAATTGCTTAACCTTGAAACACAAAGTGAAACTGAAGGAACGCAGGTAGGTATTAGTCAGTAAAAGTCTGGCCCCTCCTTTCGTTCCACACAGAGCGGGAGGATAAGTTATTTGATAATTTCTCACCCAAAAACCAGTTTTTCACTATTTTATTTTAGTTGTGTAGTTCTCTAAGTCTTGAGAGAAGATGCTTTCTTACCAGAAGGTAAAAATATGTACAGTTTATTTACATACTAACTTTAGATTAGTCAAGTCTAGTGAATATAACATAAGATGTCAAAGAATTATAGTAAATACTAGCTGACCCGGCGCACTTCGTATCGCCTAACAGTCAATGAATGTAGTATATCTTTCGATATAGTCAACCGATTGGGAAGAAACAAAACCTAAGTAATATATCAAGTTACACGCTGTTTTAATGTACAAAAGTTATCTACTTCGATTTCGTACATTTTACGTGATGCGCGCACAACTAAAACTTCCATGGATTTATTATATTTGTAGATTTCTTCTACTTTTAAGACCTGCTTAATAATGTGACCCTTTACCATTACCTATTATAACATGAACCAAAAACTGTAATCAGTAAAAAACACTTAAGATCTTAAGTCCAGAACCACAGAAATCATGAGTAGTTGGACACAACAGCAATGATACTTAATATTCTGGACTTTGACTTCAAAACACCCTTTATTAAAAAAAAATAAAGCATTAAAAACCGGCCAAGTGCGAATCAGAATCGCGCATCTGGGTTCCGTATCGTCCGCAGCAAAAAACGGCAAAAAAAAAATTGTTGTATGGGAGACTCACTTTTGATGTTAAAGTGGCAATCGAAATACATCGTCTGAGATAATTTGAACTGTTTAGAATCGGTTCAAAATAACATTAGACATTTATGAAAACCTTTTATTACTGCCCGTTCAAACGATTTTGACATTTATTACGTTGGTGGCATGACAGATGGCGGCTGCAGTAAATAGTTGGTATTGTAACCACATTTTTGCTCTTAATGATGGTATTAAAAGCAAAAAAGTGGTTACAATACCGACAAGGATGAGCCTAATAATAAAGATGGCTTTATGCCGACGAAATAGAAGTTATAATCGATTGAACAGACACTAAAAAATGTTTCTTCAAATGTCTAATCTTAACGCGAATAGAGTATAGCCATCACAGACAGAGGTATCAGGTGGACGGAAACAGATAGACAGACGGACAGCGAAGTCTTAGTAATAGAGTCCCGTTTTATCCTTTGGATACGGAACCCTAAAAAAAATAAAGCATTAAAAAGTAAAGGGTAGCGATGTTATCCGTTCGAGGCTATCGCCCACACAATGTGGCACGAGCCCACCGATTGTTGGCTACCCCTGCTATTGTCTAACCCGGCTTTTGTTTTTACGAGTAGCCCGCCTGATAAGCGAAAATATATATTGAAAAAAATGTTTTTGATACCTGCAAAAGTGGAGTAGTATTTGGTTGAAATGTGATTAGAGCGCTTACGCTGTTTTGTTTTTGGTGATAAGCATCGTTTGAAATACTAATTAAAAAAAATATACTCTGAAATCTAGTTAAGATAGCAAAAAGGAAAAATATGTCTGCTCTAGCCTACTGTAAGGTAAAAAGAAACCTCTAGAATCTAGTAGTTTTAATACTCATTTTTACAATTTAAAAAACTTGCCAATGGTTCCTACATAAAACCAGCCAAAGAACTGAGAGAAAAGACATGTACTTACACGATATTAATGATTCTTTATTATAAGGGGCATACATAAAATACATAATATAAAAATTACAAAATAATAATAAAATTTCTTCATATTATAAAATAATACAGCAAATAAGTCTTTCTTAAATCTATGTGAAGTGTATGCTTGAACTAGGTTATCCTGTGTTGCAGTAGAGAAAAGGTAAAATATTATAACTAAATAATCACAGTAATTATATAATAAAAAGGTTAAATAGTCATCTAATAGGTATGTAAATGATATAAAATTCTTACTTGCTAAAATCGTAGAACCTATATTAACTAAGCTAACTAATCAGAATAAAAAGTGCAATAAACTAAAATATATTAATAAAAATAACAACTAATCTATAAACTACATTAGGTCGATGACGTTGCGGTGTATAGTATTCGTCATCATCAGCTTTTTTAATGTTCCCACTGTTGGGACTCAGGCCTTCTCTCTAGGAGAAGGAATGGGTCGTAATCCACCACGCGGGCCCAGTGCGGGTTGGTGAATGTCACATGACTTCGAATTTTTGGTTCTAGAACATGCCGGTTTCCTCACGATGTTTTCCTTCACCGTTTTGAGAGCAGTGGTGATAAAATAAATTACTCAAAGTAATGCGTCTGGTTGGGTTCGAACCCGCGACCTACAACTCGTAAGTCGAGGCCGCGACCTACATCTCATATTAACCTACATCATAAAATTTAGTGCTACTAAAATATGTTTACCAGGCACTTAAGAGAAGCTTCTGCACACTAATAAAGTTATAATTGATCACGAGATATTAAGTAGGCTTGTTTCACATGAAAGAGCACTAACTAATACCCTATACAAAATTAGGCAAGCCGATCGAAAGAGTCAGGCTAGTCAGTAGCTTGATTCCTATCGAGTTCCTCAAAGTTCACACGGGCCTTTGAATATCAAATTCCTAGATTCAATAGTAAGTCATCGATGCGAGACGGAGTCTCGTAGACAATACTGTTGGTATTAGTACTTACTTGGTATCAATACTTACATTTATTGAGTGTAATTTTTAGTTTACAATTTTTAATAAAACTAAACAATCCCTAGATGATCCTACTTACTTGTTTCTAATGAGGATATTAGTACACATTTTTAACAAACCACGAAAGTGTAAGTCTTGTACTCGTTATAACCGAAAAACACTATAGTGTTATCAATAGTAAATTATTTAGTTAATTTACCTAATTTATTACTTAATTTAAACCTAATTTTATTGTATTGTCTATCTAAAAAGTAATGTGTTGTTTAAAGTAGTATGAGTAATGTGTTGTTTAAAGTAGTATGAACTGTGGCCGCGAATGGCACGACAGCCAATCAGAGCGCGAGGATTTGAACATTGACAGAAAGGGAAAAAGCGCGGGATTTTTTGGGCGTCGTCGTACCATTCTGGCGGGCTTGCAGTCGTGCATCATTTCTTTTTTAGTAATTCAAAAAGTAGACATTTATTTACAATTATATTTGTTTTCTGATTGGAAAAATACAATAAGTAAGTACATGCACAACTGTTTATTATTTTCACTCTTTATTTCATTCTTAAAAGCCATAAACCCAAAAAGCAGTGGGATACATGATTCGGATGATATCAACTCATGAGAGAGTTTACAATAGTTTTATCAAATTATTTTATTCTACGCTTTTTTTATTTTTATTTTCAAAGGGCACCATTCATATTTGGAGTTCAATAATATATCTGAAAGTTATTTGCTATTGTTATTGCTATATATTAATATTATAAAGAGGTAAAGTTTGTTTTTGTTTTTATGTTTTTTTGTTTGTAGGAGGTAATCTCTGGGAGTACTGGTCCGATTGATAAAATGTTTTCACCGATAGAAAGCTGCAGGAACTCCAGTTTGAGTCTATACTCAGGAGGCCTATGCCTCTTTCAGTTTTCTGCAATACCCGTAAAGAAATTGCTTAAAGGAAAAACTCATAATACCGTATGTTATCTACACTATTTTATTAATATTATAAAGAGGTATAGTTTTTTTTTTTTGTATGTAGGAGGTGATCTCTGCAAGTACTGGTCCGATTGCTAATTTTTTTTTTTATGTTGCTAAAATTTTTCCTACAGAAAGCTGCTGTGTTACTGAGTGGCATAGGCTATATTTTATGTACGCGGGTGAAGCCGCGGTCAAAAGCTAGTAATAAATAAAAACCATCAACTTCCGTATTTATATCTACTTAAAGTTAACCTTGAAGAACATTATTACCAGAATTATTAAAAATAATGGCACCATTATTGTATGGGAGAACACCATGACTCTTGAAAACTGTTATGATTTTTTATCACGAAATTTTGCACTTGGAAGGACCTTGACTAGTATTTTATGGATATTTTTCACGAAAAATATGAATAAAAATGATGATGATGATGAATAAACACGAAAGGTAAATAAAGGAAGCATAAAAAAATGATACAAATTGATCATCTTAACTGTCAAAACAAAATTGATCTTCGGTTAATACTTTCAAATGCGTTACCTACCTAGACTTTTCTTTCCCACTTTGGATTACTAGATTTTTTCTAGCCTTCTAACCAATGTTTCAGGGATTTTAGACGGATTTTAGTGAAGATGGCATACAGTCTAATATCGTGAAAAAATCGAAATGTAAAGGATTGACCATGCTAGCTGAAGAATTGTTTGAGAGATCACAAAGGGCAAAGCAAGGCTAAAGAACAAAGATTTTTTCGTAGAGCATGAGTATTTCCTTTTCAGGACCGATCCCATGGCCCTAGCAAGCATCAGCCCTATTGAGCCACTACGGTTTGCTGATATCTCTGATGAAAAACCGGTGGGTTAATAAGTAAAAGCCTAATACATTCTCTCGCTCCACCTGGGGCGTGAGAAATTATTTGATGATTTCAAGGGATTGATAGACTATTGTGATATTTCCGTAAATATATTAAATTTTTCCAGAGTCACTATCGCTGGCCGATTAAAGTTTGGCTAGAGGCACAAATTCTAATTTTTCGTCCTTCTCTTTCTCCCTCTTTGTTCAGAAAGTGACTTTTAGTCATTATAAAATATTACTTGGCGTTGATGTAATGGATGTATGATGGCTGCAAGATGCACAGGATCGGGCGTTATGGCGAAACTCGGGGGAAGCCTATGTCCAACAGTAGACATTTTATGAAACTATGATGATGATGACGTAGTAACTATAGTTTCCGTGAGTTTTTCTAATAACGGAGACTACTATTCGAGTATGTATTCATCATCATCATCATCATCATCATCAGCCTTTTTAATGTTCCCACTGCTGGGACTCTGGCCTCCTCTCTAGGAGAGGGAATGGGCCGCAATCCACCACGCGGGCCCATTGCGGGTTGCTGGATGTCACATGTCTTCGAATTTTTGATTCTAGAACATCCTTTTTCCTCACGATGTTTTCCTTCACTGTTTTGAGAGCAATGGTAATGAAAAAAATTACACAAAGTAATGCGCCTGATAGGGTTTGAACCCGCGACCTTACAACTCGTAAGTCGGAGCCATTACCACTCGGCCACCACTGCTCTCTAGTATGTATTATATTATTGTATTTTATTCATGGTTTATTTGTACATATTTTATTACTATTCGCCTTTTTTCCCTTTCCCCTGCACCTACAAATGTTTCTCTTTGCATCATCTTTAGTTTGACAGGTAAAAAATGCCTAAGGCATTATGTCCGCCTCTGTACTTTTGTGCGCACAAAGTATTTAATTCATTAAACCACAAGCGAACGCCGGGTGTTCGCGCACCTATTGTCTTTCAATTGTGTCTGTAATTTCCACGATTGAAAGGTTAATAATTTCTCATTAAATTAGCCGCAGTGTTATTCAGATTTCATACAAAATCCTATACAACACATAGCAGGCTCTTTATTAACAATCTCGAGTTATTGAATGTTGCAACTCACTGATGAGTAACACTGTGTGAATATTCCTCGGCTTGGGGCGTGGGCGTCAGTGAGCTTTACATAGCTTACATCATGGTACGCTCAGTTAGATTATTGGGCTAATGACTGTTTTTAAAAGGCCTTGCCCTTTTTTTGAGGTGGGAAATCAGCCAATGACTTCTCCCGTGAGAGGGCGAGAATTTGCTTGACTAAAACCATAACTATATCCTTCAGTTGCCCTTTGTGTTCAAGAACCACGAGATTCCTTTTCAAAAATCACTGTGGTTCTAGTGGGCATCGACCCTGCTGGGCCCCTTTAGTTTGCTGACATCTCTATAAGACACGCGTGGAACATTACACGCCATCGACGACTCGGGCTTAGTCCGGACGGTTACTGGATGACCGGACAGCGATCAACAACTACGCCATCATTTGTAAGCTCGTTCTGCGACTCCCGAACTCAGAGTTTGAAGGGAATCAAAGTTACTAACATAGCCTTTTTTTTTTTTTTTTATGGTGGGAAAAAATCATGCATTGACATCCCCCGCCCTTGGGCGGAGCGGGAGATAGTGTCAGACTCTTACTGACTAAAAGACCCACCCCGTTCCTTCTAGCCTTCATACCGGGGCTCGAGCGCCCTTTCGGATAACCCTGGCCCCAGTAGGCTTCGACCCGGCTGGGTCCCTGCTGTTGCTGACAACTCCTTGAGGCGCGCGGGAACAGTGCGCGCCGTCGACGACTTGGGCTTGGTCCGGACAGTTACCGGACGGCCGGACAGTGAGCTACCCATTGCTCACTGTCCGCAAGCCCGCGTCTACGTTGGCCGGAAATCGGGATCAGAATCCCGGCGACGGCGGCGGCGATAACGCCGTTGCCTGATGCGTTCGGCCTCCTCCTTTGCGAGCATTACTGCTTCGCAGAAGTCGGCGACCGCCTGCCACTCCTCCTCGCTCCGGACCATGGCCTCAACCAAGGCCCGGCGCGAGAGGTCTCCGCCGCCGATCGCCCTCACGAGGGCACGGCGATGCTCCGCCCAAGCAGGGCACACCTCGACTGTGTGCTCCACCGTGTCCTCCGGGCGTTCCGCACAGTGGCGACACCCGGGCGTCACCTCCGCATGAATCCCGTGCAGGAAACTCCCGAACGAACCATGTCCGGTGAGTACCTGCGTCATGCGGAAGGTAAGGACGCCGTGAGGTCTTTCCAGCCACGCCTCAAAGAGGGGACTTACCGCCATAAGTCTAACATAGCCTCAAGAATAGCCAAACTAAAGTGGCAGTGAGTTGGGCACACTGCTCACATTTTTTACGTACTACATTTTTTCGCACGGGGTGACGTCACACGTAATTTTAATGGGCTGTAGCTTTGTTATTTTTTGTTTAATCGAAAAAAGAAAAAAATAGGTGTCCAATATTTTATTATAATCTAAAATACGGACTAAATAAAATGTAATTATTTTGACCCTGGACACTACCCTATTCCACTCCTTGGCTGTACGCACCATAAATGTGTTTCCAAAACGCTTTGTGCGTATGGGTGGGATGTCTACCATGTACCGGTGGCGCAACATCGAATGTCTAGTGGTCCGATGGTGGAACGAACTTGGCGGAATTAGATTATGCAATTCCAGTGCACACTCCCAGAAATGTAAACGATAGAAAAACGACAGGCTAGCAACTCGGTGGCAATGCCCGATGGCTTTGGAGCTTCGACTTAACAAGTGTATCATCGCCGATGATTCTCTTGGGTCGCCTCTCAATCGACTCTAGTGAATCAAGCAGACCTATATCAAAGATGAGAACAGTACTCCATATTTTTTTTTATTGAGACAAACACAGTTTGATACAATTACATAAAAATCTTAAGAAATTACACTAAGAGTTACATTAACAGGGTATCGATGGGTCCCAAACTAGGCATAGCCTGTATCTTGGTGACCCAATAGTTATGCAGAATTAGCCAGATGATCTAGCCTGCGCTACGTACAAATTTTCATGATAACAATTTATAAAAACAAGGAATTAGGAATTATATAAAAGAGGGAAAAAAAACTATTATAATATACATATACTATCGAACTTGCGCTTTATAAAGGTTGAAGTTGGTGTTTTCTTGTCTATTAATTAAAGCTAAGTCAATCTTTTCCCTAACCTAATTATGTCACGCATAAACGGATTAAAACCACGTTTATTTGTTTTATTGCAGCCATCAATTACCCGCTAATAACATTATAGTTAACCTCTGCCAAAGAGGTTAGCAATTATCGAGCTGTCGCCAGATGCATTGCAATGGAACCTTGAACCGAATGGGTATCTGTATGTCAAATTATATTATGTGAGAAGAGCGAGATTATACGTATGTACGGATTATGGCTACCTACATAAGACAAACTTGCGTAAGAATCATACTTAATATTATAAAGGCGAAAATTTGTATGAATTTATGTCGTATATTTTGCATCTATATAATATGTATAAAAACCGGCCAAGTGCGAGTTGGACTCGCCCATGAAGGGTTCCGTAGCAGCAAGTAACATAATATAAAAGTTCTTGTAATGTGTTGTAACTTTGATCGATGTTTTAATAATAGTGTATTTTTTTCGATTAATGACGCATTAAAAAAAAACTACTTACTAGATTTCGTTCAAACTAATTTTCGTTGGCAGTTTTTATAGTAATGTACATCATATATTTTTTTTAGTTTTATCATTCTCTTATTTTAGAAGTTAGAGGGGGGGGGACACACATTTTACCACTTTGGAAGTGTCTCTCGCGCAAACTATTCAGTTCAGAAAAAAATGATTTTAGAAACCTCAGTATCATTTTTGAAGACCTATTCATAGGTACCTCACACGCATGGGTTTGATGAAAAAAAAATTTTTGAGTTTTAGTTCTAAGTATGGGGACCCCCAAAATTTATTGCTTTTTTTCTATTTTTGTGTGAAAATCTTAATGCGGTTCACATAATACATCTACTTACAAAGTTTCAACAGTATAGCTCTTATAGTTTCGGAAAAAAGTGGCTGTGACATACGGACGGACAGACGGACAGACAGACAGACAGACAGACAGACAGACAGACAGAGAGACATGACGAATCTATAAGGGTTCCGTTTTTTGCCATTTGGCTACGGAACCCTAAAAATGAATCCCTATTTCCTTGGTCACGCCATCACGCGTGAACAGCTGGACCGATTTCGCTAATTCTTTTTTTGTTGTGTTCGTTATTGTGAGAAGGTTCTTATGGAAAAAAATGAAAATTAGGGTAGTGTAGGGTAGAGTAGGGTAGAGTAGGGTATAGTAGAGTAGAGTAGGGTAGAGTAGGGTAGAGTAGGGTAGAGTAGGGTAGAGTAAGGTAGAGTAGGGTAGAGTAGGATAGAGTAGGGTAGAGTAGGGTAGAGTAGGGTAGAGTAGGGTAGAGTAGGGTAGAGTAGAGTAGGGTAGAGTAGGGTAGAGAAGGGTATAGTAGGGAAGAGCGGGAGCGAAGACGCGCGGTCAAAAGCTAGTGCTTAAAAAAAAAGACATCTAACTCAAAAATCATCATCATGCTCATGCATGGCTGATATGCTGATAGACGTCTACTGTTGGACATAGGCATCCCCCAAGAGTCGCCACAATGAACGATCCTGCGCGTCCCGCATCGCAGAATCAGCTGAGTCGGATTCGAAATTAAATCTACCTAACTGGGCTGTCTGTTCGAGATAAACTCAAAAATACTGTCTAGTTATTATTTAAAAACTCAAATTTTTAGATCCTAAGGTTCGTGTGCGTTTTCCAGTGATACCTACGCAGTCTAGGAGCACATCCGCAATTATCTCCTCTCCTCCAAGCATGCTCTGCACAGGGGACTATCTGTGATGCTTAATTGGTGGAGGTGCTTACTCAGTGTGCAGTGTCCAGTGATGGGCCCCGTCATCAGATGCAGGCTGCCTCTATACAGTTTCATGAGTGTTTTGGTGAAGGCTTAGTTCAAGAAGATACCTTCTTTTTTGAATTAGGTCTCTTTTTCATTAAGCATTCGATTTGTTACTCCTATACACTGTGTTTATTTATAGGTTAAAAGTAATTAATATAACACGGAAACTTTTTTACCTAAAGTTTCCAAAAAATCCAGCGTTAAATATTTTAAGCAATTTATACATCAAATGCTCCAGGTACATCAAATACTCTTTATTGAGAACTCAACATGCTCAAGAAACCATGTTTATTTTTGGATTTCAAGTAGTTATATTTTTGCAGACAGCGAGCAATGGGTAGCTCGCCGTCCAATCGTCCGGTAACCGTCCGGAGCGAGCTCAAGTCGTCGACGGCGCGTAGTGTTCCACGTAATTGTAGGGGCCCAGCATGGTCGAAGTCTACTAGGGCCATAAGTGATGCGAAAGAGACCCACGGAGCCCTGGGGCAATGGCAAAGAAGGAACAAGAGTGGGTTTTTAGTCAGTAAAAATCTGACACTATCGCCCGCTCCGCCCGAGAGCGGGGGATGTTATTGGATGATTTTTTGAAAAAAAAAGTAGTAATATTTGTTTTTCAATATCTATCAATATTTTCGCCCATGTGTCAAATAAATTTATGATAAACAAGATAACCAGAGTCGTCTGAAACCTATAATTTCATAAATACCACCATAAAATATCGCTGATTTAATCACAAAGTTGGAACTAAAATAATTCAATGTATACCTACGAGTAGGTATTGACTTTAAAGGTATGGGTGACATTTGGTATCAGATAAACTTTGATCTTCTGAATTGTCAAGTACTTATTGAAATAAGAAATACAATATAAATCTAGCTAATAGGATTCTAGGACTAGAAGAAGTGGAGAGTCGTAAAAACGAGTAAGTATTTTTTGTTGAAATAAAATAAATTGCTCTGGCTCGGATACCTGACATCTTAGTAGTAAACGGTATTTTTAAATAAGAAGTATATAGCACAGAGCGGTTATTTCATTATAGTACAATAGTACAAAACCGTTTTTAAACGGTGCAAATATCCTTCGATATCTAGACAAGGATTAAAGTTGCTAAAAGGGGTAGCCAATAAAACAATGTCTTTTTTTTGAATTGATGTAAACTAGTGCTGACTGCGATCTCACCTGAAGTCTTTTTTGTTATGTATTTTATTTTGCAAAATGATGTTATTAAAGTCTTTTAAGCTATTGCATAGCTTCTATCGCGAGCCTTGAGCGTGGAGACTGAATCCAGAAATTCCGTAACGAAAATAACCTAACACCCCCCATTCATTTGTTTTTTGAGCGTGGTGACCGATAAGAAAACAAATGAGTGAACAATCAATCAAAATTCAATTCAATGTGTGAAAGTGTAACTTCAATTAATATCAAAGAAAAAAAAACAAAGGAAAAAAAATACTGCATAAATAAAATAAATAAATAATTATAATTGCATAAGTTGATAAAAATGCTATGCAATAGCTTTACCGCGGCAGTCCCCGAGTGCCACACGTCTTTTTTTTTGTCAGTTTATGTCTAACCCTTGATTTTCAGTTTCGTTTTGCATTTCAGGGCCACGGTAACTCTTTCAAACCGCAACAAAAAGAGATGACTAGAAAGGAAGTCTTCCTTTCGCTCGACCCAGAAAGGTAAAGCTTATAGAGTCTCCCATGGTCGACAGGCCTGTTGGTCTAGTGGTTAGTGACCCTGACTGCTATGCCAGAGGTCGTGGGTTCGATTCCCACCCAGGACAAACGTTTGTGTGATGAGCACGATCATTTGTTCTGTGTCTGGGTGTAATTTATCTATAATATGTATGTATTTAGAAATATATAAGTATGTTTATCAGTTGTTTAGTGCCCATAACACAAGCTCTGCTTAGCTTGGGACTGGACGGCGTTGTGTGATAGTTGTGGAATATTATTATTATTATTTATTATTATGGTTGACTTGTAGAACTGCTTCATGCAAAAGTTTCCACACTAAGATTATAATTTTAGACGTCAAATTTATTTTCAGACAATTTTCAAAACAGACGCTTATATTTAAATGCGAAAACCGAAACACGTGTCTAGTATTTTTGTGAGAGAATATAATTGTATCATGAAAAATCACAAAGTTATAAGCTTGTTATGTTACTTGGTTGTCCGCACATATACATGATCACCGGGCCTTTCGGGTGACAGAGCGGTTTTTTTGCTCCCACATCCAGCTGTTCGCTGGAACTTCATGCCCGCTATGACCTGCCGTGACCCGTTGTACTTAGTGTCGGTGGTGTGAAACTTGTGACCTTTTGTAATTTTTTAGAAAAATATTACATGGAGTAAACATTATTGGAATTGATTCAGTTACTGATTCTGGACATACTATATTCAGGTATTATAAAATACTAAAAATAATATTGTATATTTAGGATTCCCACAGTATTTTCATCAGTTTCTTTCCTGACAGTTTACGTCGTTTGAAACATAGTAGCTAATTACAACAGTAGGCACAAAGGTCATTGAGGCAGCTCTTCGAATTAATGTGAAGTCTCCTTTAAATTTATTGTTACGTTGGCGGGCCTGCATTTAGTGCAAGCTACCGAGTTTAGACAGTATACCGTGTAGAGATGGGATTAGAGTTTATCGATAAAAATGGTTTTGCAGAAGTGGTTACTGAACCAAAGGTCCATCTGTTGCAAAAAAAAAAGCTTCATGTAATAATGACAATAATGATGGCCTTTATCAACAATCTTAAATATGTGTTACTTGTTTGATATACACATAACAAAGCAATAATTTTGTTTGATATTAGCTGTTAATAAGCTATGTTGGTGGTTATTTATTTATTTCATGTGGCTTTTCGAAAATGAGTATAATATTAAATGATAAGAAAAACAATTCGATCTTAAGTCAAAGTGCACTACATACCTACTTTAATTAATTCGCCTTAACAGTAAATTATTAATTCATTCTTACGTTATTTGTACAATAGAAGGATTCTGTTTTTACATGACAAGTGAACGGATTCGTCTTCTAAAAAATGGGCGTACTCGTATGTGGGAACTTGGGATCAATATAATGGTATAAACTTTAGCTTTTGTAACTTTTAGTTAATCCATCAGGCATGCGATTCAAAGTTCTTATAGTCCATCGTAAGGTTGTCTGGTAGATGTCGCTGTCAGCAATAAGACCGCCACTCTACCCATAGATTTAAGTTTCTGTGAAATAGTTACTATTTTGGTGTACAATAAAGTTTAATTATATTCTATGTGTCAGTTAGATATACAGCGGGATGCACAGGATCGATCATTGTGGCGACACTTGGGGGAGGCCTATGTCCAACAGTGGACGTTTATCGGCTGAAATGATGATGATGTGTTAGTTAGATA
The DNA here is from genome assembly GCA_910589285.2 of Mythimna ferrago. Classification (NCBI taxonomy): domain Eukaryota; kingdom Metazoa; phylum Arthropoda; class Insecta; order Lepidoptera; family Noctuidae; genus Mythimna; species Mythimna ferrago. The sequence goes on from OU342685.1 coordinate 18,801,717, forward strand.
ACAAAGTAGGTACAGATTCTGTATTTAATATTTAACCGTTTTTGAATATCGATAAATGAATAATGCCGTAATCAGCACATCACTACCGCAAAAACCCGTTGACTTATTTGGCTTGGCACTTGATTAGGTATATCGTAGGCGCGTTTCCCACCTCGACGTAACACATTCATCCTAATTAGCACCCAACATCGTTCATAAACAACAACATAACACAGGGCATCCCTAAATCTAAACTAATCTACACTAATATTATAAAGAGGTAAAGTTTGTTTATTTGTTTGTAGGAAGTAATCTCTGAAAGTACTGGTCCGATTGCTAAAATTTTTTCACCGATAGAAAGCTGCTTTATTCCTGAGGCATAGGCTATATTTTATGTACGCGGACAAGGCCACGGGTAAAAGCTAGTCACAAATATTTTCGAGATTTAGGATTAGCTAGCTAGATACACTGTGACAGAGATGATATATGGCTTTGAAACGTACTCGCTCATAATGGGTCTCGTCAAAAGGCTGAAAGTCACCTAAAGAGAAATCGAAAGAGCTATGCTCGATGTTTCTTTCAGGAATGAAGATGTCTGCAGGAGACCAAAGCTACCCGCGTACTTGAACACGCAACGTTGGTAGGCCTCCCACAACGTAGACCGGTGTCCTGGTGACGTTCGCGGGAATCTGATGGTATTGAGACACACAGAGGGAGGGAGAGGCATATGTCCAACGGTGGACCTCTCTCGGCTGAAATGATGATGGTGGTTCCCTCTCGTAGAGAGGAGGCCTGAGTCCCAGCAGTGGGAACATTATAAAAGCTGATGATGATGATGATGATGATGGTGATGAGATACTTCACTATGAATATGAAGTGTTTTAGACCTTTTTCACTGGACGTTTTTTAGATCTTTCATTGGTGAGAGCAGCAACAATCTGCTGGATGCAAGAAACAAGGCCGGTCTTTTTAACGATGCTTGTGTGTGGTCTAGGCACTTATATCTATATAGCAGTGGATAGGTACATTTCAGCTGAAATATTGATTTTTTTTCACTTTGGGAAAGTATCAAATAACTTTTCTCGCTCAGGGTGGATTAAGGGGAGTGTCAGACTTTGGCTGTCTAAAACACTCCCGTGTTTCTTCAGTTGCCCTTTTGCGTTTAAGGATTGCTATAAATCTCGAATTTATTTATTTATATATTTATTTAAGACTTGCGCGAACCATCTCGCAGCCTTTTTTTTAGGTCGCATGTCATCCAAATTTTACATCTCCCACCCTTTCGCACAACCCATGGATCTTTCAGAGAATTGGGAGAATTCTGTAGCCCTGGGGGCTGAGATGATGATAAATTGAAACATTTCGTTGCACAATCAAGTTGGCCAATTTTACTCAGTATTATTACAAATGTGAATGTTTAAAATCTAAGATTAAGAGCAATTGAATAGGTATATTAACTTAATAAAATGTTTTATTTTGTTACTAGCCTGCCAGTGGCTTTGGTCTCATTCTACCAGTTTAAAAAAAAATACCATGTCCTAATCCAATACATGGCCTAATCCTATGCCCATTATCCATCACAAACGTCTAGACAAATTTATGTTCAGCCGTTTCAGCGTAAAGGAATAACAGACATAAGTACATATACACCGTTAAAGTTTAATCGTTTTAATCCTGTGGAGGGTCGATCCGGTACATGAAACACTATCGATTTGTAAAGATAAAATTAAAAAATAAAGTACCTTTTTTTAAAAACTCGTATTAATTTACGCATGTACGAAATTAATTTCTTTAAGAAAACGTCAGCTGAGCGAGTTCAATGACCTGTAGTTAATAGTCGGCGTTGAATACAAACAACCTACAGGTCATTGAACTCGCTCAACTGATGTTTTCTTAAAGAAATTAATTTCGTACATGAAACACTATCGATTTGTAAACATAAAATTAAAAAATAAAGTACCTTTTTTCAAAACTCGTATTAATTTACCCATGTACGATATTAATTTCTTTAAGAAAACATCAGCTGAGCGAGTTCAATGACCTGTAGTTAATAGTCGGCGTTGAATACAAACAACCTACAGGTCATTTAGCTCGCTCAGCTGATGTTTCTTAAAAAAATAATTTCGTATATGCGTAAATTAATATGAGTTTTGAAAAAAAGGTACTTCATTTTTTAATTTTATCTTTACAAATCGATAGTGTTTCATGTAGGTACCGGATCGACCCTCCACAGGATTAAAACGATTAAAATTTAGCGGTGTATATGTCTTCCGGTAAAGATTAAGATTGTATGTATAAAAAGAACAAACTTTCACATTTATACTAACTATTATTAGTACTTTTTTTTAGTGTCTGCAATAAAAAATAGTTTCTAACTTTACCCCACAAAATATAATAATACCTATGTACTTGTTTCACACCGCTTTCAGAAATGGACAGAGCATAAACGCGAATTTTCCCTCCGAGGTTTTTACCCTCATTATTTCAAGAGTTCCTCAAGCGCTCTGAAGAAATAGACACTACTCAGACTTCACACCTTGAAGAAAGATCGTCATAAAAAGTGCCATTTAAAAATAAATGTTTGCCCGTTAATGCTAAAATTAGAGGTGTGCCCAATAAGTGGCTTGGCCAGGACAGAAATAGCCCAGTATTAGGGTGGGTCGCGGTTCAGAATTCAATTTGTGACGGTCATGGTTCGGAGAGAGCGTCATGACAGGGTAAACAAATAAATAATTTTAAATGTTACTGTGTAAATGGGAGATTTGGAAGTTATTTTGTTTGGAAGAACGTGCTGTTCATTGTTTTTAAAAGTAATGTTTGTTAACTTGCCGACGGCGAGCAATGGGTAGCTCGCTGTCCGACCGTCCGGTAACCGACCGGACCGAGCCTAAGACGCTGACGGCGCCTCAAGAAGTTGTCAGAAAAACGTAGGGGTCGAAAAGTCGCAGCCTACTAAAGCCAAGGATGTTTTTGAAAGGAAGATTCGGCACCGGTACGAAAGGCGACGAAGGAACAGGAGTGGGTCCTGTTCTTTTTTTTAGTCAGTAAAAGTCTGCAACTATCTAAGAGTGGGGGATGTCATTAGATGATTTTACCACCGAAAATAAAAGATGTATCATAATTTTTTTATTTATTACAGACGTACTTAGACAACTACTATTATAGAAACCCAATAGAAAGAAAATTCTCAAAAGGCTGCCCAACTTAATTCATTAAACCCCAAGCGAAGCCGGCGTTCGCGCATTTATTGTCTTACTATTGTGTCTCAAATTGACAGTATCTGAAAGGACGGGACAGGTCAGGCAATGTCTATTGTATGCGTGTAAACTGTGGGCCAAAGTAGCACAGAGTTGGTGTCCTGAAACAATGATACGGGGTCAAATGGCGGGATGGACCAGACAGATTTCGGCAGAAGACGGAGGGAAAAGTGGGCCCGCGAAGGATGAAAGGAGTGGAGCGGGACCTTTACTCAGTATTTTACAAGGAGCGATTGCGCATCTGACTTCCACAACCCATTAACTGGAAAACACGATACCCCTTGGCAAGACCGGTGCCAGATTTCCTGTCTTCTGATTATCAGTAACAATTGTCAAAGATCAGTAAATAACAGTCAGAAACAACGGTTTAATATGCTGTGTGAAATCAGTAAATATTAGGTCATAATGTCCAACTAAATGCCTACTTACAAAAATCTTTATATGTAAAAGGAAAAACTGACTGACTGATATATCAAAACGTAGCCAAAACTAAGGAGACTATTAGCGTGAAATTTCACACAAGGTTTCCTTTTATGACGTAGGCGAGCACTAAGAGAGGATTTTCCTAAATTCACCCCCTAAAGGGATGAAACTGGGGTTTAAAGTTTGTACAGAAACCTACTTTTACACGGGCGAAGCCGCTGGCAGAAGCTAGTTAATAAATCATTCTTTCAATCATCATTATTTCAGCTGACAGACGTACACTGCTGGACACAGGCCTGCCCAAGTGTCGCCACAATGATCGTACTTATACGTCTCGCATCCATCAGATTCTCGCCACTTTCACCAGGTCGTCGGCCCATCTTGAGGCAGGATTTATAACGTATCGTCTTCTAATTAAAACAATTACTCACCGCCATTGTACCAATAGATTTAGATTTTTTGTCTTCGCGAAAGCATAAGCCAATCAAAAAGTTAAGTCATGTCTTCGTGTGAATAGTTAATTTATTTACCTATACAATAAGCATGTAATGTACACATTGTAGGTAATATTTTTGTAGTATTTGGCAGCAAATGTATCTTCAATCTTCTCGACAAGTTTTGCTGAGGTAGGTAACTTCATGAAAATTCTCAGCTCCATTTTACCAAGATCGCAACTGCTTCAATGATTCAAAATATTGTCTCGTGCACACTCTTGAGATTCAAAATTATACCATTTACATCACAATGTCCACTATGAATCAATTTGCGAATAATTAAACACAGTCACAGAAGTTCACTCGAAAAAACTCGCTAAAACTTTTAGATTTAAGTATGTGTAAAAGTTGTGTTACTTTTTTGGTGTACTATAAGTTTTATTCTATTCTACTCTTACATAAAAACCCTTTCCTAACGTAAGCAAGCTTAACCAAAATCTTCAAAGAAATGGTGATATTAACTGTCCAACACACGTGTTTGAAAATGTGCCCTTAAAAGGGACCCAACCCAATCTATTTCAGTACGTACTAGCCCCTAAAGAGGGTACGGCCGGCTGTAATGAAAACGTAATTTATGACAATCTTAGGATTATTAGTTAGTGTATTTTTTTGACTGCAGTTATTCATTGAGTATCTATTTAATAAATGATATGTGAAAATAGAAATAAGAATAGTGCAGTAGCATTTGTAAATAAGTAGTAGATATGGAGTAAATATACCACACCCTTAGAATGAAAGGATCGTTGTTGACACATCTACTAAATATAACTTATTATTCATATAACACTAACACTTTGGAAGAGAAAACCCATTCGCACAATTATTGCAAATTGTCGCTTACGATATTTTTTCTGAAATACTCCATATTCAAAAGTTAACGTCCTTTTTCAACCTTGTTCTAAGATTTTTTTTTTGCACCATAACTGGTACAATTCTATAATTGAACGTTTCAACGGATGCTTTTTTCTATCAGCCTCTGAGACAGATGTGGCACAGGATACAGAAAATTGCTCAATTTGAGACACGTAACGTTATACCGATGTATCGAGTTCTCATTTGTTGACACGACAATTTTTTTTTTAGGTAGAATGATTGTTGCATGTGACTTTGGCACACCGATTGGTATCAACGAGTTTAAGCTTAAAGATGTCTGTGGTATTTTTCTGTCTGTGTGAAAACTTTTCTTGCTCTACCTTTTTTTTATGGTGGGAAGAAATCATCCAATGACAACCCCCGCTCTTGGGCGGAGCGGGAGATAGTGTCAGACTCTTACTGACGAAAAGACCCACCCCGTTCCTTCTAGCCTTCATACCGGGGCTCGAGTTCCCTTTCGGATAACCCTGGCCCCAGTAGGCTTCGACCCGGCTGGGTCTTTGCTGTTGCTGACACCTTCTTGAGGCGCGCGGGAACAGCGCGCGCCGTCGACTTCTTGCTCCACCTAGAGCGAGAAAAGTTTTTTAAGAGGACCCTTCGCGACCCGTCTTTCGTCAACCTTAGCATGATTTAAAAGCTTTTTGGTTCACCCAACGTAGTCCAACGTAATGCCTGATAAAGAAGCAACGTGAAAAAAGAGTGAAAACACCTGAAAGCTCTGTTGGTATCTGTAAAATTGGTTCCTGGAAATACTTTGTTTTTTTTTTTTTAACTTTAGTTTTTATAATTTCTTTTAAAATTTTGAATGTAGGTTTCTATTAATATATTTTTTGACATTTTTTATTTATGAAGAGCCACGGTGAAGAACCAAAGTTCAAGCAAAATTGCAGATTCAGCAGGTTTTTTCTCTTTATAATTTGATTTTAATAGAAACCTCGATAATATCCACAAGATATAATCTATGTTTTCAAAATATCTAAAGAAAGATGTGTATAATACTAACGTCATAATCACGTTAGAGCGGTTGTATGAAAATGTTTCTCGAGTCAGCCGCTCTTAATGATTTCATGAACCATTATTTTTGTTCTAAGATCTTTCTCATCCAAAGTTTGTTTGGCAAATGTCTTTGTCAGCAATAAAACTGTTATTGTACACACATTTAAGTTCCTATGAGAGCTGAGTAGGTAACTGTTTTAGACCGCAAACAATAATTTTTGTATTCTATTTTATCATAATTATCAGGCTAATGACACCTTTGAACCTTTCCGTAGGAGTCCAGTTGGGTTGAGTCTACTGGGGCCAGGGTCTGTTTCCGAAAGGGAGGCTCGGCCCCGGTATGAAAGGCAAGAAGGAACGAAGTGGGTTTTTTAGTCAGTAAGAGTCTGACATATCCCGCTCTGCCCAAGGGCGAGGGATGTCACCTGGATTATTTATACACATCGAAAAAAATAACCCATTGAATCTTTATCATAATGATAATATAGTCAATAAATCACAATATGAGTTTTCTGAAACAGCAACATTCCATACGCAGAAGGAATAGATGAAAAACATTTATTTCAAAACTAGCTTTTGCCAGCGGCTTCGCCCGCGTGGCATTAGGTAAGTACTTAAGGAATCGGGATAAAAGGTAGCATATGTTCTTATCCATGTCAAAGGCTATATGCATGCCAAATTTCATCCAAATCCCTTCAGCTGTTTTTGCGTGATTAAGTAACAAACATCCAAACATCCACACTTTCACATTTATAATATTAGTTAGGATTACTATCGACGTGTATCTAGTTACATACACTGACACCCCATGCCTCAGAAAGCACGTAGTCCTTCCTTTCTTCGGTCCCGGATGTTATTCATAGATCTTTGACTGTTGTTACATATGTCAGACTCCTGAAAGTCTGACCATCAATCAGTATATCCAAAGAGTATCGTGTCGCCCAGTAATTGTGTTATGGCAGTTGGTCCTTGGAAAACGCAGGTATACACACCGATCCAGTTAGACTGGTAGTCAATCTCAGGCTAGTAGGGACAGGGTTATAGGATGTGTGTCTGGTTATATTATTTTTGCTGAAAATAAGCCTTATAATTTGTATCTTAAAGACAAAGTATCAGGTACTGGTCAATATCGTAGAGTCTGTCTAAAAAGTCGAACGACTTGGGAATTATTAGGACAAAATGAAATCTGATGTAACTAGTCAACACTGATTCAATGATCAAGGTTGATTAGGAGACCTTGATCATAGTTTGTTAGGAGAACCTTTTAGTACGTACCGAATATAAGTATAATTTAAATGATTAAATAATTATTTATTTATTTACACTTTATTGTTCACCATATAAAAAGGAAACGTTATAATAAAAAAGCGTGTTAAAAAAAACATAAAATTGGAAAATCTATATCTATACCTAATATTATAAAGAGGTATTTGTAAGTTTGTATCAGGGTTGTTGCTGATGCAGGATTTTGTCACATCAGCGGATGCTGATGCTGATGCTGATTTTTTGAAATTTACATCAGCTGATGCTGATGCTGATTTTAAGTTCTTTTTTTTTAATACTAAATTTCATAGTTTTTAGGTAAATATTATAGTAAAATAAGTGTTTCGATACACTATTTTTTTTTCGATACAGTTGTTCCCTAAAAAACTACATTATGGTAAGTAAATTTACTGAAACTTTTTTGTTTCTATGAAGGTTACAATAATAAATAATTAAGTACAAAGAAATTTAGGCATTTACTTACATTCTATTTCAGATTCGCTGCTGGTTAAAAACTTGTCGTACTCTTCGGGATGTATTGATCTCAAATGATTTTTTAGTGACGTATTTGTACGTCCTTTGCGTGAATAATTCTTCTTGCATATTATACAGTTTGCGGTATCTTGATTCACTAATTTAAAGTACTGCCAAATTCCGCTTTTTAATATGGGAGGCATTTTAAAAATAATAAACACGCACCAAAACAATGCGCTCTGCATTTGCTTGCAGTATTGACTAAATCACAGAGAATAATATTGACGATTTGTTTTGAAATGTACGTATTTTGATAGGCCAAAACTCGGAAGCGACAACGGCACGTGTCATTAACTCCGCCCTCCGTCGGTCATGTCGCGACACGAACTTTGAACATCAGCATCTAACATCAGCAACAATCAATGCGGATGCTGATGCCGATGCTGATGCGGAAAATAATGCTGATGTTCCGCTGATGCTGATGCTAATGCTGATATTCGCAACAACCCTGGTTTGTATGTATCTCTGGAAGTACTGGTCCGATTGCTAAAATTTTTTCACCAATAGAAAGCTGCTTTATTTCTGAGTGTCATAGGAATAAAGCATGTCTATATTTTAGGCGCGGGCGAAGCCGCGTGCAAAACCTACTATTATATAAAATTCCCACATCGTTTGACTTATAGACAGACTATATCATGGTTGGTATAAATTCAAATATTAAAATTTTACATTTCACCGAATCCATGACATTCACATTGAACCTCAAAACCGTGTCAGGAATCTAAACCACATTTCATGAACAACTACAAAACATAGGCTTTTGTTAAAACTTGAAAGTCAAGGCTATGAGTTATGACATTGTTATGTTTGTATTGGAAATTTTATAAACACCATACTACCTTTGATTTGTGTTTGAATAGAAAATAACTTTGGCAAGCGAAGTGGTTATAAAACAATTTATTGATGAATATAAGTAGGCAAAGTATTGAAAACTTTTGTTTCTACGAGAAGATACTGTAAACGAAGCATTTAAATAAAATTAAATAAATATACTAGAACTCATAATAATATACTCTGTAATGTACTTATATTTTTATGAATTCTCATAATTTTCTATACAAAATGACTGAAAAACAATTATAAACATACCCCAGTATAACAATTCATTTCCAACATACATCCGAATCGAAAATTATTCCCGAAATGCGACAAGGTTTTCCACGCCGCCTAGCGTCGAGTAGCGACGTGAAAACTCACCCCACACAGCCAAACTAAACGCGTATACACCACCATCCCTTTCCACACACCCACACACCCCTACATATGAACGAGATAGACATACATCGGTCATTATATCCAGATTTCCACTCGAGAAAACGTACAACCCTTTAGTTGTCTCTATTATCGCCGTTCATATGTGACAATTAGACAGGGACGGGTATAGTGCGAAGGTTTTATGCCGCTGGACATTTGACCACGATTTTTTAAAGGTTTGTGTGCAGCCTATCACGGTGTGTTTGGTCAAGCGATTGGAGATCTTAGGCTGGGTTCAGAATGTGGTGTAACTGGGATTTTACTGAAAAAAAAATGTCAGTAATTTTAATCATTTTTTTTATCAGGTACTTTAAGTTAATTTAGCTTACATTTTAGTTGGTATGAAAACGTGTGAAGGTGTTCATAGAAACTAAAATGTTATTATGGATTAATGTTAATTCAAAAATCAGTCCAAAACATTAACAATAAAAACAGGCCGCACAAAACAACAAGAAAAATAACGAAATCAATAAACAATCAATCACTTAGAACAATTTGAAATTTCAATAATCGAACGAACAGTCCCGCGAAGTTCGCGTCTGAGTCGAGAAACAATTATGAAAAAGTTCTTTTTCGCCGCCGTTCTCGCGCCAGTTAAGTCCCGACTGACACTCATAAAACTTATTAAAGTCAAGGACCGACCGAGATAAGTTCGTCGGCGTCTTAAGTAAAATAACGGCGGCGAGGGAAAAAAATGTGCCGCGAAAAGTTACCAGCGAGAGTGAAGCTCCAGCTTTACGTGTTGCGCTTTCGCGAATTTTTCGGTAATGTAGTTTTATGTTCTTTGAGCGAATAAAGTTTATAAGGAATTGAATGTGAAGTTTGAAGAATTTAAATTTACACTTGTTTTCTTTTCATTCAAAATGTGTTGTTCCAAATTATTTCACAGCTTAATCTAATTTGCTACGCTTTTTATAGATCCATTTTTTACAACGGTGCTACGAAGTTGGCGCGCTACGAGTCGCGTAGCGTTCGTAGCGAGTTGCTACGTCGACGTATAGTTTACACAGTGGCAACGTAAAAAACGTAGGCCTTACTATTACGGTACTTTCATTAAATACTAAAAAAATAATACACAAGTTTGATGTTTCATAATATTTTCTAGCAAAAAATAGGCCCTTAATATCCTAATTCCATTATTTCATATTTTATGAAGTAAGACTAACAAAGCTCTTCCATTGTACGGAACATAAAATATACGTCTACTAAGTAAAACAAAAGAAAACTTTGAAATCCCTTTTATACGGGTTCTTAATTTTTAAAACCGCCTTGAAAACGTAGACTGACCGCGCTCGGGTCCATTCAATTAAAAATTCCATCTCCTAATCGAGTCATGAAATATGCAAGCAAATATTATCCCTTTTCTTTTGTACGCGCTGCATCTTCGCCCCACCCGCGCACGCACACCGACGTACGGCACTCATGATTTATGCCTGTCTCGCTCCCACCCACGCGTCTGATGGTAGAGCACGCGTGACACGGTCTCTGTCGATCAGCCGAGGCGGTGGCGACCGCGAGTAACCCCTGGCCACTTCGTGCGGACTCGCACGCGCCGTCGTCGGCCGGCCGAGCGAGACAGCGCGAGTTGTGGACATGCGGAGGCCGCGGAGCCCTCGCGCGAAGGGACACAGGACAGACGCTCTCGGACATCGGGCGAGAGCGGGCGGCCGGCCGCGCACCTGCCTCGCACCGCTTCGCACGCGCGACGTGCTCGATCGCGAGACGCTACTTCGATATATCGTAAACACGAGACAACAGTTAAATTTCCAAAATTATTTTATTTCTGTTTTAATTTTCCCGTTGAATTGTTCGGCGATTAAAGCAAAATTTTCATCGGAACAATATAAATAAAATTTAACAAATCGGACAGTGACTGAAAATTTTGTTTGTTCGGACTGAAAAGTGAAGAAGTTTAAACAGATGCTATTTAATGAAGTGTGACCAAATGAATCGTTTACCGAACCGCAGGATCGCCACTAGGTGTGGATAGATTAGATAGGGCACTGAGACGTTCATTCAAGTGTTGATAAGGCCCTCTTTATGACCAGTCAATTTTGGCGAGCAAACATTCGACTGACGTGTGAACTGAATCAGCACAACATGAAAAGGAAAAAGTAAGATAAGAGATGGTTGGATTTTGAATTGTGAACGATGAAGAAATTAAAAAGATGACTATAAGTTATATTGATGTTTACCGTCGGACATTCAAGGGGGGATTTGTGATAACACGACCTCCGTTATCAATAACGTTTTAGAAATAGGACGATAAGCCGCTGGACCGACGGCGGCACATGTGAAGTGAGCTAAAGAACTGTCGTAAGATAGCAAAGATATTAAGATAAAAAATTCCGAGGATAAAGAAGTTGTTGAAGATCTAAAAATAGGTGACCAAATCAAGATGAGAATCAAGATGCCAGCTGTACGCATCGCGCAAGGTATGTTAGCAGAACTACTAAAATGTTCTTACTAGATTCTATTTATTGGATTTTAGTTTTTGATTCTATCAACTCTACACAACTTTTAAAAATTGTGAAGTTTTCTCGAGTGTTTTTTTTTTTTTTAATTTCCAACCAAAAGTGTTTCAAATTTGAAAAAAAAAAATGCCTAGAAAATTTCAAACGCCAAAGTAAAACAAAATTGAGGCCAACTTTTTTTTACTAGCAGAATTCAAAATTTTGTACAGGCTATGATGGCTAAACTAAAATATTTTTATGCCTTGTCCGTGCAAAACTCCATCCAGCGTTCTACAAAAACATCATCTAAATAAACACACAGTCCACATGCACAATGTGCCATGCCGGCGAGACTCTATTCATTCAGGCAACGAGCTACTTAATACCGGGGCTTGTGACAATATTGACACTCCGACCGTGGTCATCACATGTCCGAAAGGGAAACATGAAAAGAGTACTAAGTAGCCCCTTTAAAATATTCATGCCAGTCTTCTCCGTGTCGGGGGCACTGGACAGTTTGACACAAAACATTTTAAAGGTACTATTATTTCTGTAGAAAAATTGGTAGAGGAGAATCATGATGATAAAAGTCACCGTGAAGAAAATAGGGAAATTGTTGTGTCCAAAACATTCGCAAATCATTGTTATGCTAAAATTGTTGAAGAAATTTTATACATTTATAGATTCCAATTTGTCAAGAAAAAAATATGTTTTATTGTAAATTAATTTGCTAAGCAAATTCTAGCTGCTTGCACTATGTCAATTAGTATATATCACCTGTTATAACCTTTAACCAAGTCCTAAGGTCAGCAATACTGTAACATTGTAAGAAGTTGTGGGCTATAATTAATTTATTATCTTCAAGATCATAAATGCAACAATCTACATTGTGGACAGTATTACTTTTTGCTTCAATATCATTGGCTACATTAAGGATGGGAATAATAATATCGTGTTAGAATAGTTAAAATAATTTTATATGCCAATTAAGCATAGTAACATAAAACATTAGAAACTGTTTTCTGAATACACATGCCTTTTCCATTGTTTTCTAGATTTGATTCCCACTATCCAACAGTTAGGTGTATTAATTAAAAATTATAAGCAAAAGTGTAAGCATCTTATGTTCTTTCTCATGCTTTACTTAACTCACAATGGGATGACCAGTGAGGTTGTAATTTTGGACCGCCAATTACTCCCATGGTGCGGTTTTTATTTCTATCTTAAATTGAGGCTACTGACTTTTATATGTAGATTAATACTATGTTTCTATATTGAAACAAAATAATGCCCTAATTAAGTATGACTATATTGAGTTGCTATGATCATTGTCATTATCATGATTGGTATTTTTTTTGCAACCCAAATCCGAATAGGTCTCTCTTCTGTGCCAGTCACTATAATGTCATCTTTTCTTTTAAAACTATTTCAGCTTAAATTAAAATTTGTGTCACGTTTTATTTCTTTGTTAGTTTTATTTGAACTATAAACATATCACACATAATATAATCATCCATCTCTAAGATGTCTTTACAGAATTTGTTAAAATTCCATCAATTTTAAATTTATTTAGCAAAACCAGCCCATACACGTCCGTTCTTTTGTAATATATGAGCCTGCGTCGGCCGTCGACTCTCGCGCACGGATTCCTCTCAAAACTAGCGTTATCGCACACATGGGCAATTAGTCCAAGTTGACCGGAGGCGACGGGCGACTCGGATTGGTCGGTGGCAGAGTGACGTCACCATCGTCTGCGGCCGTCGCGCCCGATTGGTCGACACGCGTCATTTCGTCGATGACACGTTTGTTCTTATTTTGAAAGCAAGAATTTCGAGGTACTTGGGTTTTGTTGTGAGTAACAATGGGACCCCCTTTACACGTAAATGAAATTGGATGCCATTATGTAGTTGTTCGTATATGTATTGCTGTACAAGACCAGTAATTAATGGAGGTGAAATTTTAACCACACTGATTTTCATAGCTGAACTTAGTTCAAATTTGTCACAACAGTTATCACAAAACAAAATTGTATTCCCATTTGTAAACGGCACGGTACTGCCAAATTAAAAATTTAAAAAGTCGTCAAGTATTAACGCGATCCCAATTATTTCCAGAGGCAGAAAACCTTCTGGCTTTTTAAAACCCTCCTCAAAAGTATGAATTAGGGAATCGTAAAATTACTTTATCAGGTGCGAGGCCAGACGGACGGGGGATACCGCGAGCGTAACTTTTGAACAAACTTTTAAAAATCCAAGTTAACTTTCGTGCCGTGCCCGACCGGGCTCTAAATAAAACATTAACAGAGGTACCGTTTTGTTTTTACTTCGCGTTTGTCACTAATTGATATGGGTTTTCTGTCCTCTCTAGACTTTTTAATTGATATTGTTTTCGTTTTGTTTGAATGACATCCCTACATCGTCATTAATAACATTTTGCGACCCAAATATATGCAGAAAACTTGATATGCTCCAGAATTAATAAAACATTTAAAACTCTTATTTGCTTTATCATTTTTTATTGACCGCTCGAGATTTTGTTTAATTGTTTCATTTATTTGCCATTGTGTTTGATACAAAACTGAACGGATGCGGCATAAAAGGGCCGCACGTCAATTTAAACATTGCCTATATCTTGTCCTTTGCCGCTTAGCGATTCAATATGTCTTCATTAAGCGAATATCGAAGGATCGCATTTACAAACGGAACTCTCAATCTTGATCCTTGGTCAGGAATTATTGGACCTCGGTTAATCCCTGTGTCTTCATACAAATATACGGTGGGAATGGTAAATATAGGGCTGGGCTTTTGCTCGATTATGAATATTGATGTTGATTCTGATACTGGTATAATTTAAGCAATAACGGCTCTATCTTGATTTAACGGTCAAGTAACCCGTTCTCACGTTACAGACGGCAACCGCGATGTTTGCAAAGGAATCATGATTAACGAGCAATAAATATCACAAAGCACGCTAATAGACCTGATCACCTATTTCAATTGCACGCACTCAGCAATAATGCATCCACGCGAACAAGTCGTGGGAAAGAATGCCCATCTCCTTATACTTGATCCAATAAATTGAATTCGTCAAGACAACATATTTCAGCAATTGACAACCGACGTCCATTAGAGCAGTATAAGTGAAAGCCACATCAGATAATTTATTTTGCAACATATTTAAATTATGGGAATGAAGTTAATTTTCTTATTTAGAATAATGATTGTGCGGACGGCCACCCGTTTTGAATTTCCAACTGGACCGGCTTGATTTTATGCTTTTTTTTTTGAGCGCGTCGAACGGCGTTTTGTGTTTGTGATTCTGAAGATAAAGACGTATGGATTTACATATGTTATGTCAGTGGAGGTCCTGGTAACATTTAAATTGGATTTATTAGTCCGGTCCCATTAAACAGTGCAGAACATCGTTGGAGGCATTCTCGATATGAAACTGAACATTTTAGAATTGAATAAAAGAAGTTTCATACATGTAGAGGTGAGTACAGATAAACAGAGTCAAATTGAAATGTGATTTATTAAGTCAAAACCAGATAGATTCAAAGATCTTGTTATGCGAGACTCATTTGTATGGTTAGTAATTTATACTAAATATCTGAATTGTTAGCAAATCTGTATAAATACGGTTAAGATCTAACTCATGTCCAGCCCAAACCAAAAAATCAAAAAACCGCAAATTTTTTACATTAATATCTTTTATGATATGTACAAAGAATAAAAAAGAATTTGCTAAAATATCACCCCCTAAGGGCATGAAACGGGAGTCAAAAGTTTGCATACAGAAATACACTTTCATGCTAGCAAAGCCGCTGGCAGAAGCTAGTCAAACACAAATATGTTCTTCAACACCATTTTAATGACTTAGTACCAAGAGGCCCTGCAGGGCCGAAGCCTATTAAGACCATGGGTTGACTTCTGAAAAGGTTGCCTGTGGTCCTAAAACGCAAAGGGCAACTAAAAAAACAGCTGTGGTTTTAGTCAGTAAAAGTCTGACACACCCTCTCGCTACGCTCTAAAGAGGAAGAAGTCATTAGATGACTTCCTATCTTAAAAAAAAAAGTACTTATTGGCAGTTTACCTATCTGGTAGTTGAAGCATACAAGACTATACTTGAAAAGTTGTTTGCCAAGCAAACGGACAAAGACAACATGAAAAAAAAAGAACACTGCTGTCTTCACAAACAATCCTTTCCCAGAGGAAAGGCTTAATACAACTTACAATACAAATCGAGTTACAAACAATATAAACAGTAGCCCAAACACAGACTTTTTTGTTCAGGACTTAATCTATGATATAGATGAGTCAGACAGATAATACCTTTACAGCACTTTAAGTAAATTTATCTTGTACAAATAATCTGTATTGTTAAGTTTTTTCATCAATAATGTCTAGAGTATCGATAAAGATCATAACATTGTAATTGTCAAAAGGATTGTAAACCGAATAATCAGTTTTAAGAAACGAATTTGTCATGTCACATATTTTAGAAACAATATTTTCATCAGAACGGTTTCAAATTCAAATATTGACTTGATTCAATTTATTTATCTCATTAATTGAAAACAAAGAATAAATTATAACATGTTAGAAGAATCTATTTATCTTTGATCCGATATTTGAAACTAAAACTTCTTTGACCAATGTCCGCCCATTAGGCTCTATTACGAGTTTTAAATAAATACAAAGCTTAAACACAATGAAATAAAAAATGTTCATAACAAGAATTAATTTATTGTAAGCAGACCACGATCAATAGCCAGGGAGTGGGTGGACAGTTTCTCAAGAGTCCATCTTTGTCAGGCTTTGATACCAATTTGTTATTGTCGGCCTTTCAACGTGAGACGATTTAAAGTTTGGTAGGTGTTAGCTTTATATAGATTAAAGTCTTAACAAAGAACCTTTACACGAGCCCCTTTAGCGTATTGATCAAAAACAGAATCATTAACAACCGAAAAATATTCAAGTTAAACAAAAACTGCTCAGATTTTATCAAACGGATTCCAATAACAGGTTGACAATAGATCAAAATTCGATAGAGGCACCTGAATCTCCAATATTTTCCCATGGTCAAACTTCGATAAACACCTTGACAAAAAATTCTATTCCTGCTTTTGACAAACAATTGGTCAAAAGGATTTTTTTGGCCAAAACAGGCTCAGTCCGCACCCACATGAGTCGGATCGCCGATAATATTAACAATACGGAATAGGGTTGGTATCCGAAGGCAAAATAACTATTGTGCATCATTATGTGACACCCTTTCATCAATTTTAACAGAAAAGGGCTTACAAGTGTCACTTTCTTTCATTTTTTCTTTTCTGTGCTCTAATTTCTGTTCACAGTAGCATTATTAGTGGAAATATAAATATGAACGTTTACAAAGATGCATATTGGAGTACAGTTATTTCTTTATAACATGTAACTGAACATTTCTTTTTAGAAATTACTAGTTTATATCAGCAGTTTCGCCTACGTAAAAGTAGATTTAATTATTCTAAGGGAACATACTTCCAAGATATTCAATGTGCTATTTTAAAACATGGAGCCAAATGGTGCATGTGCCAAATTATTAGGTATAAAAATTTGTTCAGCCGTTTGAGCGTGAACAAGTAACAAACTTTCGCCTTTATAATATTAGTGTACTATGTATTGCATAGTATAATAATTTTATTTGTCAAGTATGAAACTAGATCTATAATACTTTGCACTGTATGAAATATCGTTCGCTTCATCTATCACATGTTTTTTAAACAGATTCTATTTATCTATGACTATACAGGTACAAAATCTTCTAAAACTTGATTGAAGGGCAGATTGCTACGTGTCAGATTCTACCTGATCCTCATCAATTCATCCCGAACTGTCGGCGAATGAATGATTTCTTCGTGACCATTGTCCAATATCTTTTGATTCGGCAGTTTAAACTCTCCGATTATTTTTTTCTACCATATGGCATACATGTCTGTCAGGTTGGACAAACGTGGTCTTTAATAGACCATAGTTTTGTATTGTTGGAGCTCGTCCAGATTTGATCTTTTTTTGTGGTTTAATTTGATTTTTTTTAATGATTTCCTCTTGAACAATTTTGCTATACATTTCTATTTTTCTGCACTGAGTGATGTAGAATATATATTTATTTCAATTGCACACACAATCAAAATTATAAATGAATAAAAGAAAATCAGATCAAAAATTATAGCTGAAATTATTCAACGTGCATTTTGCATTTTTTTTATCTTTATTAAGGAGCTTTGTCACAATTTTGACCATTTTGCATCTTAATATTCTGAATAGCAAAATAAGTAACTATCACTACTACTAAATAAAACGTCCATTCAATACACATAGTCTTTATAGCAATACAGAGATTGGCGTCATCTAAATACAATCATCAAATACGAAATTACTCAATCTAGCGCCATAGACCAATAAGATAATAGACAGGCCAAACTTAGGTCACGTATCAAAATATGTTGCAATGCCTCAAAAGATTATTGTTAGAGATTAAGTGGGTGTTAAAAATCATAAGACACACAGCTATAGGAGTGAAAGATGATAGCTCGATGTACGTTTGTGATTTATATTGTGTTGTAAGGCTTGTCGGGTATTGTTCTAGTCATCACGTGTGCAGCGTGGGCGTTCTCTCAGATTTATTACAGATAGCCCTTAAACTAAATATTGTTAATGTTTGGCACGATTCGATAAGTAGATACTGTTAACGGAACATTAAATTTCCAACAACTGTTTTATAGCTTTCTTCACCAAACGAAAGTTTGTTAAAATTAGCCGGTAATTATGGCTGTCTAATTTAAATTTGCTGATAAATAATCTCTCAGTAATCACTACCGCCATCTGGCGTCGTACGTAGGTGTCGGCGCAATACTGCATTTCCGGTTACCCAAGCCTTACCGTCATAAGGTCGTATCTGCATTTGTATGCTGGGAGCTTTCCCATACCGGGCAGTTCGTGACCGCTCGCCTTGTTAACGCGATGACCCGACTTGAGATTATGCACTTACATCCGTTTGAATGATGACTGCTTAATTGAGGCCATGTGAAATGAGCAAGAAGGTTCGTGTATGTGTAAACAAAGAATATTTTTTGCACAAGAATATCATAATGTGGTAGAATTTCTAGAACAAGTTGAACTTTTCCAGCATGAAAGAAATATAATAGTTTGACTGGTATGAGTAAAACTATATTAGGCAAATCAATATGACGTTTTGTTTATAAACCACCGATTCCAGAATATGCTTGAACTCTAATTTAGGTAAAACCGCAAATATTAACATAAGTAAATATTGTATGTACACCTATCACAAACCGCAATAAAAAATCCCTAACCCTACAGGTACCACAGACATAGCAACTAACTGTAAACGCAGAGGCGAACAGGCAAACAGAACGATAAATTTGACGTCGCGACCGCAGATCGGCTTTCTTCCGATCCGTAGATAACCGACGACCCGCGTGCGAGCGGCCAACATAGCCTATTGTCTGCGCCGGAGACTGTTTAAACGTTAGAATTACCCTACCCATCTGTTTTAGTATGAATACGAAGTAGTTAATTGTTTTAATGAATTCTGAGGTGGATTTCATTGAGACATTATTTTTTAGTGGGCACTGTTTTAGAATTTTGATTTAGGGGTTCCACTTTTTGTGA
Organism: Mythimna ferrago; assembly: GCA_910589285.2. NCBI lineage: Eukaryota > Metazoa > Arthropoda > Insecta > Lepidoptera > Noctuidae > Mythimna > Mythimna ferrago. Next base: position 18,820,919 of record OU342685.1, read on the forward strand.
CAAAACTAATAATATCTAATAATCTTTTTATTTTTCAAATTTATGAATTGATAACTTAAGATCTGCATTTGTTATTACAAATATATAAGAAAAATACTTGCTTTCAAAACTGTAATTTTAACTCATCTTATACTTGTGCGCTAAACACATCAAAAAACAAATGAAGCCACGTCTACAACTAAACAACTCTGTGACAAGAACGAAGCGAACCATTAAATTCACGCCACGAATAATTGGTTTCATCAATGTACCTTACTCGTAGAATACACCAATTTAACTTGACACCTCCCCCGGCCCTCCTGACATGCTAACTCACATGACAGAGGAGAGAACACACTGTGTGGTGGAGATCAAATTATAATGGAAGTGTACGCGGTAAATTATGAGAATAAGTTCAATGAGTCTAGGCGACCTGAACACTTTTTATGGTGGAAGAAATCTGTGTAACACATAGACGCATGCGGTAGTAACTTATCTTGAGACATTAATAGTCCGTAACGATATAAACCACGCTAACGATATACTTTTGTAACAAAGACTTGCGTGACCGCAATTTATTGCAAAAAAAGACCAATATAGAACAAAAAATATCAGATCAAATTCTGTTTCCGCAGAAGACCAAAACAATGACACACCGTTCATCATATTTGCGAAGAATCCCTTTCGCGTATCCCACGCTGTCATATTTTTTTCATGACCAAGGTGTCATCCAATCCTTTGGCAGATCCGTCATCAAAACACTTGACAATACTGTCCACAATGTGCGCTTTGACCAGAATCGGACCATATTGTGGGAATGGTTTTTTTGCTCAAAATATGTAAGTAGATAGATAAATGGTAATGATGTGTTTGCAGGTCTGTTTAATTTATGTTTTTATGAAGTCAGATATTATCTGGAGCCTATGGAGGAAGTGTTTTGTGTCTTGTAAAAAAAGAAACTAAGTATATCATCCTTTTTATAACCTATACCAAAATGAATTCTCATTTAGATTTTAAAGCGTATTGTCCTATAATTAGCATCAGTATCAAAAATTTCAAAAGGATCAGAACTTTTAAAACCTCCAACAATACTATTGATCCTGTAACAAAACCCCCATATTCTTAAAGATGTAATAACAGAAACACAAAAAATATCACTCATAAGATTCGCAGGTCTATAATCAGAACAGTATTTCACAATAGCGGGCCACAATCGCGATATTCGGAATGAAACCGCGGACGCGTCGACGTACACTCCCGCGCATCACGCGCCGCCATTGTCCATTCTATAATTACGGGTCGGACGGAAGACGGACCGCAGACACCTGTTCCGTTTTCACACGGCCGGTAACAGGTAAGTTCAGCCGAATTTTTCGGATCTCATCTTGGACAACGGTAGTGTAACTGTATATGTTTTTGTTCATCCGATACGATTTTTTTGTTCCATTTTGATGAAAAAAGGAATTGATTTGGGCTAGGATGCTTAGTGCACTCCAAAGCTCATAGTATGTATGCATTTTGCAGAATTAAATGATAAATAAATGAAATAAATGATAAATAAATGATCTTTATTTTGCAAGTAGGTTTTATAAAAACACTATTACACGTCAATTTTTTTTTTTCGTCAATTAATGCTAGATGTGGCCGGTGTTTCCTAGCTGACTACCCTGAGAAGAAACACCGAAACAAACTCAGGGGTCAAAGTCTCTTTTAAAGTCCATACAGCAAAACATGTAATGGTCAAATCATATGAGAACCATGTAGATTGAGCCTGAGATGGTCTTTTGACGAAAGAACCACACAGTTCTAAGTGGACCTGTCCAGTCAGTGCAAGCATCAATATGCGTGTAGCTCAACTCAGGACTACTAAGGAGCTCAAAAAAAAAATTGCTAACTTATAAGGTTCATTGATTTGAAAGTTTACTTACATCTAGTGTTTCTTTCAATTTCCCTCATTTGTATTCTAAGTTATAGGTAAACAATCACTAATATGCAACGTTTAATCTACAACTATTGTATGGTTTGCAAAAAATAATATGTCCGAAACATCACGCGCAATTTGTCGGAGGAAAATCAAATTATATTATTTATCCCCCATTATTTGCGTCAGTCTACCAGATGTACACTCCATGTCAATCTTCCATGTTTGTTTACCTAGAAATAGCAAACATTATGTCGTGCTGGGGTCACTACCAAACGTTTTGGTCGTCTATTTGATTGTCATAATTTTATTACGAGACTCGGGGCAAATCTCGAAGATAATTTCTTTATTCAATTAAGTACTGTAAGAAATAAAAGACAGAATAGCGCAAGGACACAACAGTGAAGATCGAAGTTTGATATTACGTTAGTCGGAGATCAGTAAATTCATGACAGCAGAATTTTGTCGGTTCATGGTGGTTACTAAAAGTGATATGGACACCGATCCTAAAGCTCTAGTAAGCATCACAAAAAGCACGTCAAACCAATAATTCATGCTAAATATAACGCGACACAATTATAAGTCATCCATCCATTCTGATCTGTGCAAAATCATATTCATCCACTAATACCATTTTCGCAATGACATGCACTTTTTGCCATTCAAATGGGGGACAGTTGTGTTTTTTCTGTATGAACGTTAGGATCCTGTCCCCATACTTTGGTACTGCGAACGATTACGCATATTTTTGCTCACACGTTATTAGGGGTGCCGTGTGTGTGAAAAAAATGTACTATTATAAATAAAAGGAGCCCAACAAAGGGATGGGAGAGCGATCGGGGTCACTAGGAAACGGCGGTTTTGATACGGGAATTTTTTTACCTGGCACTTTGGGGGATCTTTTTTCATTAAAATTTCGGGCCTCGAATTTTATAGAGGTAGCCAGTCAGTCTGTGTTCATCTGCGAAGATGATCACATGCTTTATGACTTCAAACATCTTGGTACTTCAGTGGTCAGTGAACATCGGACTTCAACTCTGTTCAGTTTTAAGTTAGTGCTCGTTCAGTTAAGTTGGAACGCTTGGACTACAAACAGTTTTGAACACTCACAGTGAATTTATGGTGAAGAAAAATGGATTTATTATCGCGGAGTAAGTCAAGATTTTTCGACTCTGGCATCGACTTAAGACGAAAAGGTATTTTCGCTTGATCTGAAATTTTCCAGCTTCGATCGTATTGTTTATGTGATTGTGGAGCTCGACTTAATAGAGCGGTTGGGGGCAGCAATAAACGAGGCAATAGCCAATACTGAAGACCAATTGGAAAGTAATAAGGCAGTGAAAATGATATCTGGCCCCGAAAGATATCTGTGTATGAATCTGAACGAATCCGATGCCGTTCATATTAACATATAAATGAGTGCGTAAGTGGACTGAACGTTATAGTGTAATATATCCCTGCGTATAGATCGGCCCTGAGTTATATGGGCTATATAAATTGATATGATTTAATTTGGGTATTATGCTGAGATTAGATTGATTGCTGACTAAATAGAGATAAGACTGTCTATTATAATATGTAAAGTTAGATCAGTCTGGCTGTGTATCTTAGGATATTTTTTGTATGTTTATTTTTTATGTTGCAAGAGGGCACTCCTTTGGCATACAATTTGATCAAAATTCTTACACAAAGTACATTCAGGACTGAAACTTCAATCTTCAGTAATTTTATACTCAAAATTTTACGAAAATCTTAGAGTTTAAAGCAAAGCTTCATTTCCGCAAACTCACACTTTATCAACGTAAAGCAATATTTAAAAGTATATTTCAAATAAAACTGCATTCGTCTGCCGCATTGACCGCAAATACTCAGCCGCAGAGGCTGTATGTCAAAATAATGACCGCGGGGGTAATAGGCGAGGCTAGGATGTGTTCGCGATCTTTGTTTTATTTCAAATATATGTTGGTTTAATGGTGATGTATGGACGGCTAGGACTTTTGTGTAAGACATTATAGCTGATAGAAATATAAGGAATGCATTAAAATAGTTTTGACGACAAAAGGTACAATAAGTTGATTCTTATTAGAATTGTTTTAATCTTTGTTTTTTTGCTCCATGCTAATAGCTCTATTATCTACTTTATCGACTTCAGCTTAATGACCACACAATTTGAACATTCCTTCATCTTTCATTCCAATTTCAAGACTCATTACTTAAATTCTTTTCCATACTTCTTTTATATCATCGCTTTAAAATTTTAGGTCTCATATAAGTTTATTATGGTTTAAGAAGTTCATTTCTAGTGTAACAGTGCAAGGGTTGTAGCCAATACTGGCACCAGTCCCGACCGGACGAAGCTTTATGACCCCACTTTTATAGCTTTAGGAAAAACTATATTTCTTATTGTACAGATAGACATGCATGCATTTCGTTTTATTTTTCTCTGTACGTGAATTTTGGTGTGCAAAAGTTTTTGCTGATTTAGCTTTTAAATTTTTAGTTTTTATCTTTTTTTGGATAAATTCATCACTGATTTGTTTATCTATTACTGATTACAGTATTGATATAGTTTAAGCTATAGCGGTCACAATAGTAAAGCCGACTTAAATGTATCTCAAATGATCAAATCCGAGTGAAAACTGTAGTTTCGTTCATTACATTATATTCAGCTAAAATCGCAGAAGTAAAATTAACTCACATTGATGCTCTATCACATAACCAATCAGTAAATAAACTTAGGTACAATAAACAGAAGGCACTCGTAGTAATAAATACAGTCAGCGGCAATAATTAGTGGCGGGCAGTTAACGACAGTGCGGTGCTGGAATTAAGATTTTTGCTATAAATGCCCGGCTCGAGATAGAACTGCCGGAGTAAGGATTAGAGGTTAAGTGTCCGCCTTAACGGGTATTGTTCTAGTGCTGCGAGTTATCGATGTCGATAGTAAGAATGTCTTGAGTGTTGGAAAAAGATAGTGAGGTTAGGTTTGTAATGAGGTTAAATTTGCGAGTTTTTAAGCGAGTTTAATAAGCGAGTGTTTTGAGACAGTCTTTGTTTAACATGATTTGGAACGCTTGTAACCAGAGGCTATAGGAGTGTTTTGATCTTTGTTTGACGTGAGTCTGTTGTAACGGCTGCAATTGGAAAGTAAGATTAGTCCTTTATTTAATTTAAACATTCTGCAATTATTCCACTTAGACTGACTTACTGATTACCTTTTCTTTTTCTCTTAATTCTATAAAAATAACAAAAGTACCTAATTTTGTCTTCTAATGCATTAAGATATCGAGCATATGCAAAAATATCACGTGGTATACATGAAGATACTTCTATACCCAATATCAACAAAACAAAATATTTTAGTATATTATATTCCTATTCAAAATTAGAATGACATTTTTTTTGCTTATATGTTTGCTCATAACAGCTTCTAACACTGCGACTGCTAGCATTGCCAGGAAAATTACAATAATATTTCTATCGATATTAGCAGTTCCCATCCCTATGCCATCTCAGTGTAGTGGCAGACAGTCCGGTGTGGCGTTTTTATTGACACTCGTGTCGTGACAAATATCTCCAGGAGACACACCACACTCCTACCCCTGTGCTACAAGGGTAGGTGCTTGGCACCGAGACTCAGTATACAACCCGTATATTTTGATACGAATTATTAAAGATTTTATGATGAAGCATCATATTTTAGATCTGAAATAGTAAAGTTCGTTCCCTCATTTACGTCAGCGATAGTTGAATTTGGAATTGAATTATCCTTAATGAAGTGAAAATGATGACATACCTAATGATAGTCATTTGTTGTGACGATGACTATACCTGCAAGTGAATTTAAAAGCAGTAGAATTCATTAGTAAATTATGTTTATTTGGCACGGTATTTAGTTTACGTTTCATTGAATTTTAACGCTTATATAAATGGAATAATGCTTAGTTTTGGTTGTAAAGAGACTTGGGGAGAATTTTAATCTCAAAGCTAAACCGACATTGACACCGTTCAGAAAAATTGACAGTATAAATTTTCACTCTCGATTTTATAACCAACATTTTTTCTATTAAGGGTTGTCCATCCGATTCCCCAGGCACGGAATCGTGTTACGCACCTAAAGCGTGAAAAGAGAAAAAAAAACTCAAATCCCTCTAACGAAGAGGCCAATACACTGGAGGCCTCTGTTTTTCTCCAGTTATTCCGAATATTCCGCCCAGTATTGGGTATCTGTAACATGATTACTGACCCAACCTTAATTTGATCAGCCGCCGAGGTGGTCGCTATTTTTTCGTGTTGTCACCCCCGAGGGACACCTTATTTACCTGTGCTATGTAAAAGGCAATATTGATAAACAATCTCCTTTCTTGCTGATGACCTATTGAAGTTTTTAAATCAAGATGTGAAGTGCGATCGATTCTTTGAGTTAAGAAGTTAGAACCGAATTGGTCAACCGAGAAAATGGCATTTAGGATTTTCATTTTTAGGATTTTGTACCTCAGTCAGCAAAACTGAACCCTAATAGGATTACTTTATTTTCTGTCTGTCCGTCTATCCGTCTATCAAGACTCTTTTTCTCAGAAACGCGTGAAGGTATCACATTAAAACATTATGTACTTAGGTTTGCTACTTCTTTGAGAAATTAAAAAAACAAACTTCTAAGTCAACGCAATCTTAATATAAGTCCATCTATGTTCTCCGTTTTGGCGCATATTTTGACACTCGCAAAGAAATTAAAACCTACAGGGTGGTTTTGGTTAACATAGAATCATGAAATGTGGCAAGAAGTAAGGTTTCATAATACAGGTAAAGGAAGAAGTCTGAAAACCGTTTTGTAGTTATAGCACAAAATAAAGACTTTTCTGCGATTCGGAAAAATCTTCGAGAGTTAATTTGGGAATCGATCTATTTCCGCAAGTCAGTTTATACGGAACCCTCGATGCGCGAGTCCGACTCGCACTTGACTGTTTATTTTATTTTATTTGAAATGTAATATTTGAACAGTGGTAACAATCCCAAAAAAACGTAGACAAAAGTCTTATTAATTTCGATCAAACTAGACAATATAAGAATCAAATAAAACAAGGTACTTTGGTGAAAAAAAATAAAAATTCAGCATTGGACAGTGATCCCTTTAGCTCCCTTGGGTCGAGAGGAAAAAAAAACAACAAGATGAGGATAATCAGCCGTTTTTGTCGCACAGAATTACGTCGGATAATTTGATTAGCTATCGGTGGGCGAGAACCGTCCCCTTAAGAGGTAATCCTATTTTATAGGTAGGCCCTTTAATCTGATAGATGCTAGGTGTCTTATATTGGAAGATTCTAATTGTATTTTATGTCTATTGGCCGTTATAATGACTCGGTAAACGACTATCGTAATCCATTACTCATCAGTTGTTTTTGTATGTTTTTAAAATAGAATATTGATTAAGTTTATCTACTATTGTTTACTATAAGAAGCGAATTTTATAACGATAACACGAAATCATTATCTTAAGTCGATAGCAGTATTTTTGCCTCAGACTGTATTTTTTTAATAATCGTGTCCACCTTTTTTGATGCATACCTTGTCAACGCGTTAGTACGCAATCTAGGTTATGTATAAGTTAAACGGGGAACCTAATGTCCTAAAACACAGGCCTAGAGCCTAGCTTAGGCACTAGTCTCCTAAAATATATTTTAACTGATTAAATTGTCTGATGTTAAAATATTGTTATTATTATACTTAGCTCAATTTATATACTGATTTGAAGTACATAACACGAAATTCTCCCCTCCATCAGCTAAGTGTAATTATAGGTAAAAAAGCAAGGGTTGCAGAGTGGCCATGTTGAGAAAAGTGACGTCATTAGTACGTTGTTGACACAACCCGCCTTCTGACGTGAATGGCGAGGCTAAACTGGCTCTATGGGCGTGTTTCCAATATGGAACTATGTGTTTTTGCTGGGTCGTTATTACTGAAGCTATTTTTTTATTTTGAAAGAATAACCTTAACATCTAATCGTGGTACAGATTTGGCAGTGAACTACTAGAAAATAAAATGCCATGAAATCTTAAAGTAAATCATCGACATATTTTTTTTATATTTGATATAAACCAGTGCTCGAGAGAATCTGATGGAAAGCAGTGATGCAATCGTTGATGGAGAGGCGCACTAGCTTATATACGAATATGATAAACAACACACTATAAAGAGGTTTTAAATTACCAACCTCAAAAAACGGATGCGGTCGAGAAAAAAAGAAATAAAAATTAAGTATTTCAAATCGCACAAGTGTCCAGCCAGTTCTATCAGCACAAAAAGCCTCTGATAAATTAAAACAAGCTTTAAATCTCAATTTGCCGACACAGGGAGGTTTCTATAGGCTTTTGTGGCGTATGTCCATTTCCGACAACTCTGCCTTTGAATAAAGTAGCTGTCAAAGAAGCCGATGTCAAAATTCTTTGGCATTCATAAGTTGGTAAAGAAAACAGAAATGGTAAAAAAACGAAAATGAAAAGTTTATGCTCGTTCAAGCTTTTTCCTGTCAAGCGAGGTAAGCAGATGTCCTAACCATCCTTTTGCGCTTTACTAAGAACGTTGTCGCATTATTTTTTTTTTTTGTAGTTTTCTAAACATTCCTAATATTTTGGACAAAATTACCTCTTGTTTTGACCACGGGTTTTTAAGCTAATATAAATTTCCCACTAAAGTATATTTCAAGAGTCAAATCATTATTGTAGAAAAGCATATATATTCCTAAATAATATTCAATTTCGCTTCAACCACACCCAGACGGACGCACAAACCAAATTCATAATAACAGCACACAATAAACACCCCCGCAACATTTGATATCCATTCTTATTATTTTTATTTTTGATTTATTGTCGTGAAAAACGAACAATTTCTATACAATCGATAGGGTCCGTGATCCCCTGCCAATTAACATTGGACACGGTGGTCAGAACTATGTCAAAGTTGGACATATTTTTTGCCCACAGTGACACACGGTAATCAATATACATCAAATCTTGGAACTTTGTGAAAGTAAACTCAGAGTTTCAGCACTCTGTCAAAACCGTTAGCAGCGTTTCGCAAATTAACACAGTGATACAATTCGCGGCGGTCGGGACAAAATGTAATTAATAATTTAATGCAACGAACGGCCAAGTAGAAACTTTGCTAACACAGAAGTTACTTTTGCCGCGTGGCGTGACCTTTTCTGTGAAAAAACAAATGCGGAGATATAACTGGCATGTTACTCCGTGTGTAGTAACGAGCTAATTTAAACTTTTCGGTCTCTCTGTCCTTTCGGAGGGTGTCTCCCTTCTCGACACCTGAGGCGACTGTCCTTGGTTAGACGACAGTTTTCAATAAAACTGAAATAAAATGCACGCGCTTCTTATATTGGTTTTCGGTTGAGAATAATTGATTTCGCTTTCCGTTTTTGGGTTTCTTTAATTGAATTGTCGGTTTTTATTTAAAAGTTCAGACTTCACTTTAAATATCTTTAACGTTGATTTCCGACGTTGTCTTCAAAGTCATTTCATGATCTACATTTTAGATGTTGTAGTACTGCGGAATTAGTTAAGTCTGACTCTCCCTCTCAATGCACCGAGAGTGGGAGGAGTTAATACATGTTTGATGATATAATACATAAAAAAAAAAATAAGATACATCTAACGTTGATTGAGCAGTGAATAGATATTATGTGAAACAAGAGTAGAGTGAATAGGATCCTAATAAACTAGTCCAATGCACCATCAACGATTGCATCACTGCTTGGCACAATGTGGAATCACAGTCAAGCACTAGTTTATAACATTTAAATAAATAAAAAAAATACAGGAGTATTTAATTCAGAAATTACAGCTCACACTTCAAAAACATATCAATCACGAAAATGTATCAAATCTAACCCCACATAGCCACAAAATTGATCTATTTAGAGCATTCAAAACCGGGGCAGCTACCCTCGACATAGATAATCATAAATCACTCGAAACGTGAAAATCAAATATTTATGTGGGTGTAAAGTTTTTGTGCACACAGCGCATGTGTGGTGACCACTGTCCAGTGGCGTAGAGGTGGGTGGGGCTTAGCAATTGTACCGCTTGACCCACAGTCCACCTTTCCACGTAAATTGATAGGGTTCGATTATGTAAACGTTTATGTACTTACTTGTAAGGCTTTTCCATTTACGCGTTAGATTTAGAAAGGGTTTAGTGGTATGATGTGCGTCAGTACTTGAGTCGTGAAGCAATACCGTACCTATTATGTTCGAAGATTGTTCGTTGCATAAGTGTAGTGGGATCGAACATCGACGTATTAGGAACTATATCTAGGATGCTAGACAGAGTTTAATTTGAGTCTTGGATCGCACGTAATATTTTCCAAAGAAATCTCATACTTTCAGTAATTATTTTCTTCGTACCAATTACGAATAGTACTCGGTACTACACTTCCGTTTTTTTTTAATGACAGTATCAGTAAACGTTGTTTGATCAGGTACAGGATACATCCACCTCTATTTCCCCAGGAAGTGTTCCCATTTGCCACGAGCCATCACCTTTACAAATCTGTTAAAAAATTAACATCAATAACGCGTGCATTTACATAATATACCCTCTAAACAAACTAGGTACGGCAGAACAAACAATGGCCGTCGAATCACGTAGTTTTTTCACTATATTAATTTAGTTCTCCAGTTACAATGCAATACAGCCCCTATAGACATTACAGCGGTGCCTACTTTACAAAGAAAATGAAGGAAAAAATAATAATACCAAGAGAGTTTGAACGGAGAATGTAAGGGCGTCTACTCACAGTACTTATGTGAAATTAGCTCGCGAACACGCTTTGATGTGCCGACCAATTGTTCGTGTAAAAGCGCCTTTATAATCCGAGGCGTCGCGACCGTGTCTTGTGTTCAGCTATTTATATTATGGCGATGTCAATTAATATGTAGGGAGTTAATTATGTAGGTAAGATTTGTTTGGGGTAAGCTTGTTTGCGGGATAAAAGATCCCGCGTCGATGAAATTACAGTCACTGCAGAGAAATGCAGGTGATTTAAAAAGTTAAACAATTTTCACTGAAATGCAGTAAAGTAAACTTCAAATAGATTTGTTAAATAATAAAGCTAACGTTTTCTTCTTAGTGAAAAGGAAAGACTGGGAAAGCTATTGAAATAAAAAATAATTGATCGATTAATTCACAGGTAAAAAGTACAAATCGACGAGAGCAAAGTGAATTAAATTATCTGCAACTAAGCAATTTTCAAATAGTTGCTGTAACTTACTAAATATAATATTTCCTTAAGCAACATGATAAATCTTCTTCCATACTATGTTAAAAGTTCAAAAAAGAAAGCGAATATAATATTTTTACTTAATTACCTACTGCAATTATAAAAAATTGACGATATCCTTTTTCACCTTGAACCCGTCGATTTAACGATGTCTATTTTGTTGCAACACTTAGGTCTGATTAGCGTTGAATATATTTGATTTGTAAAATTTAAAGTCTTCAAGCTCTTTGCAAAACTCTAATTCTCAGATTTGTTTACTTTATTAACGCAATTGATATCATCTGCTCAAACCTTCATCATCATCATCAGCCTTTTTAATGTTCCCACTGCTGGGACTCAGGCCTAGGAGAGGGAATAGGCCGTAATCCACTACGCGGGCCCAGTGCGGGTTGGTGGATTGCTCGAACCTTAACATTTAATAATTAATTAAGCTGAACTTTACTATTAACAGATATCTTCGGTTCCAATACTTTTATCAAACAGATTAAATTTAAAAATAGAGCACAGATTTTACCTTCTAAACTTTAATTTGTTTTTGTCTCCTAAGTCAACCCGGTCACTACTTCTACCTATCTGAGTAAAATGCTAATATAATTACAGTATCTATTCACAAATGCCAGAATCAAAAGCATAATTACAACTATCTCACACATCGCCATCTGTTCCAAAAAAAAATCGATTAACTTTCTTGTCTCAACAAAGACATAAACCCTTTATATGCGGACCGCAGGGACGGTTATTACAGGCTTTTTGTAGCCTGCTAAGCGGTCAACCCTACAACTGACACCTCACAGTACCGTGAAGCCAACAACATATAATTAAGTGTTATTTAACACTTAAAAGATTGAAAGAAAGTGTCATTCATTGCCCGTATGTTGTGGACGAATGTTGTGAAACATTTTTTTTTTGGTATAATTGGCATTAACTGTCCTGTCTTTTGGAAAGTGTGTCACGTTTAGCAGCGGTTGTTTGTGGTGGCATGTTAAATATTTTGCGTTCCTTGGAAATTGTTGTCATACTGTCCAACAGATGGACCAAATTCTCCCTCATTGATTCTTTCTCTGTCTCCGTCATTCCTTCATCTCTTTATTCTCTGTCTGTTCTGACTTACTCGACATGAATGATTTCATTCATTTTCATGGTAAGTAAAGTAAATGATTGTATAGATTCTGCAGCCATTAGATTTGTTATTAAATTGAATAGTTTTTAAATAAGCACAAGGATATCTGCCACGTTTTTTCGAATTCTTGCTATAGATACTTTCACTACCTACTCAAATTTTTATAAAAGGTATTTTTATAGTAGAACTGCAAAAATATATACCTCAGTATAACTAAGATAGAGTCATGTTGTATTACTTCTTTACTTTGTTTTCACTTTGCATTTTTATTCCATCTGATAAATTGTAACAATGATATGAGAAAAATTTCTTACATTAGCGAGGACCTCTAACAAATTAAAAAAAAGGAAATTTTATTTATCGAGCTTTAACTTTCTAATAAACTAATAAATTATTTTCTTCGCATTGATAAAAAATCACAGATATCAAACCATGTCCTTACCTTCTAGCGGATGCGGACAGCGCGGCAGAGGGAGGCGGGTCCCCGGTACCCGGGGTCCCCGCAGACACCCTGACCTGTGGGGCCTGTCGCAGGGCCTTCGCCCTCGCCGACATCGTGCGCTTCATCCAGCATAAGGTGTCCTCCTGTGATAAGGATCTGACGTCCTACCATTGTTATAGTGCGGGTGAGTTTCATTTTGCTTTTTATTTAATTTGTCTATCAATATTTTCATCCATAAGTATTCTTCTCATTGCTGAGTATAGACCTCCTCCCTTTATTTTGTGTATTTTGTCCGCTAAATCTGAAAGTATACTTAAAATTAAATAAGATTATAATAACATTGTTGTTTTCGATGGATGCGAGACATGCTGGACCGGTCATTATGGCGACACTTGGGGGATCCTATGTCCAACAGTGGACGTCTTTCGGCTGAAATTATGATGATGATGAATGTTAATAACACTATAGTTTTGTTATGCGTATCTGAAATTCATTAAAGGGACAATCCCTTTAATTTTAAATTTCATTTCGTTTTTGGTTAAATAATAAGTCTTAAATCTGGAGTAATATGTTGCAAATAAAAATTGTTGTTTGACAGATTTTGTGCAAACAACATATCAAAATTAACACATTTACTCTTCAAAAATGTAACCTAAAATCTAACAGAAGAATTGATTGGATTCTTATTACGGTTACATAATTCGAAACTACAAAAACTCCCAAACATCTTATATATATTTCGAATCACAGGGCCAAACTCCGACCAAGAAGATGGTTCAAGACCAGGCCAGGTCTCAAGCGGGAGCACCAGCGCCCGGAGGCCATCACTCCTCACGGCTAGGAGGCCTCCTAGCAGCAGAGTGCATACCCCTCCCCTCGCCAGCCCTTCCATAGCACCTCCTGATCTTTTAGAAGACGGAGGAGCTTCAAGCACTCCAAAGAGGCTATTAGATGGTAAGTGGTTTCTTTTTATATACAAATACATAAATCAAATCTTAAAAATAACAAAACATTACAGTAGAACTTGATGCCCGCTAAGGCCACGGGGAATTTTCTGAAAGGAAATCCGTGGTCCTAGAACTTAAAAGGCAACTGAAGGACACAGTTTTGGTCTGCAAAGTCTGACACACCCTCTCGCTCTACTCTAGAGTGGTAGAGCAAGAGAAAACATTGGATGATTTCACACCTTAAAAAAAAATTACAAGATTTCAGATCATAATTTTAATCAAAACAACTTCATGGTATTTTCACCTTAAACTTGAGAGTAATCGATTTAGTTAAAGAGACATAATTAAAATATTAAGTCTTTTTTTTATGCAGTTATGCATTCAGCTCCCATAGCAGATTTTGTTAGTTCTGGAAGCATTATTCTATAAGTATCTATTATAAAAATGGTGGTTTGACCGGATAGAGTATAGGTTACTTTTTATCCCAGGACTATTTTCTTTAAAGAAAATTTTCTAATTTCACGCTTCATCCGCGTGCAGAAATTTTAAGATCTCAAAGGTAACTTTCCTACAGGTGACGCAGGAGCATCAACGCCTAAAAGGCGAGCATCAACGTCACCGATGCCATCAAGTTCCCCTGATGAAGATATCAAGCCGAAGATCAAGCAGGAACGTATGGATACCTCAGCGTCTCCTGAGGACCTTAAAAAGTCAAGAACTGAAGTTGCTGATGCGGAATCTAATACTATGCATAGTGGTAAGTCTTCTTAACCTATAAACGATGTTGAATATGAAAAGGTGGAAAATTTTCAATAGACAATTCTAATGTCAGGGGTTAAGTGTCTTTTGTAGCTAGCTCTACCAAAATCTCATCGACCTTAGAACCAATAAGTTTATGCTTAATAATATTTGAGTATACCTACTAAAACAAACAACAATAAAAAGTAATAAAGATCCCTCAAAATGTCGGTGAAAGAATCTGTCTTGATGCAATTATACGAGTACATCATTAGCGTTACCCTCTTGATGACAGTGACAGCAAAAACATTAATTAATCTCTTGTTTAAAATATTTAATGTTTGAAATTCAAACAGTTTAAATTGTAGGCACTTAATGATTAACACCTTTGTCTTTATATACCAGAAATTTATCAGATGTATGCTTCCTATCAATAGTTACACCAATAACTTCACCAAAAATATCGATAGTGTCACCACTGTCTTCATCTTTACAGTCTGCATTTATAAAATCTAGCGAGACGTCACCTTTCAGAGCAGAACAGTTTTGTCTGTGATTCAACCGACCAAAAAATTCCATAACCAGCCAAAAGGCGGAAAAGACACGTGCGAGAGAATGCCATTTTTACTCTGAACGTCACGTCATCGGCATGACGGTCCGGTGTTTATTATATTAATGATTCTTTCTTAACTTCAAAGGATTCTTTGGAGACAGTTTTATCTACACGATACGACTTTGTCACGCAAGATGTTGCACAATGACAATGTTGGACAATCATATAAGTTTTGCTTAGTCATCGCCTGTCCATACATTTTGGGTTGGAACTTAATCCTGTCTATGGTAACAGGATGTTTCGAATTCTGTCAGTTTTCTTTTTCTTGATATACTTAAATTGCTTGTGGAAATATCAAGACGTCCATCTCTAACACTAAAAACAACATTAACTGGAATATTCCAGTAGGGCCGTTGCCCATTGAGGCCATGAAAAATTTCCGTAAAGGAAACCCGTGGTCCTTGAATATAAGCAGCAACGGAAGGCTGTGGGTGTAGTTTTAGTCACTAAAAGTTTGAAACGCATTCAGAACGCAAACAGTACTGTTATACTACACGTAGAGTTTAAGATAAGTAACCGAACTTACCTATTTGAAGAATTACAATGATGATACCAACTTATTTTAAAAAGTTATAGGTAATTTGTTGTAAAAAGATCATCATTATCATCATCATTTCATCCGAAAGCGTCCTCTTTTGGATATAGGCCTCCTCGTCCTAGTGTCGCCATAATGACAGAAAGAGATATTCAATCATTATTTCAGTTAGCATAGATTCGATTACCCTCTAACCTAGTCCGTAACATTTACCGTTTTCTACAAAAATAAACATCCTAGATCTATTCTCTCAAATTCATCTTACAATAGCTTTCCTTATAAATTTGCGTAAAAATAAACCCATTAATCCTTCAAACCGTTTCAATAAAACGTAAAATAAATAAAAACGGAGGTAGCTGAACATCTGTATAAGCGAGCAATCTTGCGGGGGTGGTTCGAGAAATAATCTATCCGAGACTAACCCTTTGTGCCACCAGATGTGCTGTCATTTGACACTTTTGTATTAAACCCGTTGCACAACAAAGCCTTCCTTAAGCCCGAAAATTGTGCACCGTTCAAAATTTTCGACCCGCATTCTGTCAACTGCTTTATGAAATAGCAACTTACAAAGGAACTGGAAAAAATATTAATAAGTTGCCCGTAATTGTAGCTGTTTTGTTGCTTATCTATAACTAGCTTTGCCTGCGTATATAAACTATAGCATATTATATGTCACTCAGGAATAAAGTAGCTTTATAACGGTGAAAAAAATTTAGCGATCGGATGATAATCTCTGGAAGTACTGGTCCGGTGAGAAGATATCCTAGAAACAAAAAAAAATACACTAACCTCTTTATTTTAATACTAGCTTTTACCCGCGGCTTCGCTTGCGTGAAAAAATTAGCCTATGTCCGACTCCAGGGTCCCAACTATCTCTGTGCCAAAATTCATCAAAATCGGGTTTGCCATATAGGCGTGAAGACGTAACAAACAAACAAACTCACTTTCGCTTTTATAATATTAGTAAGGATTAGTGTAGATAATAATAATAGAAAGCTGAAGAGTTTATTTGTTTATACGAAAAATTTAGATTTTTAACAAAAACTACTAATCTTTCAGTATTGGATAGCCCGTTTATTGAGGAAGGCTATAGGCTATATAATATTAAGCTAACAGTAACCAACCATGAAACAGTAAGATGGTGGATGAAACCACGAAAGAAGCTGGTATAATCTATAAAGCTATTTTAAATTTTAAAACTGGACATGACAAATTTTTGTTTGATGATATTTTTTTTAAAGCAAAATTCTTTGCTGAGGAAAAATTTAAGGAAAAAGATAAGTATGTACAAAACGCAAATCTATTTATACTGGTCACGTATATATCACATCTTTATATAGCAATCGCCAACCACTCATCTGACTGATAACTAAAGGCAAAACCATTTTGTACAGTTTTTAACGTCCTGATAACAATATCATCCGATTACCTGATATAAAGTACGGTTTGATAATCCATTAGATACGAAACGTCACTATTATATCTGGACACTAAATATGACGTTATTACGTTGCTGTATACCGGGGTTGCGCTATCCGAGTGTCAATTGCAGGTTTGCTTCAACACCAGTTGTTTCGGATTATTGGGTTTATCCTAAACGTTCATATTAACCCTTTCTGCAGAGCTGTCATAGCAACCAGTTTCAATATACCACGGGGGTCCACATCACAATAAAATATAGCAATATATTAAATAGATAACATGAAACAATACAGCCAACTCCATAAATCCACTCGACTTTTAAAACCGCATTCATAACGGAAGCTTATTGTCAAAACAAGAACATAATTCTATTGGTGACAGAAAGTCGCGACCTCGTGCCAACTTAAAAAAGGGATCTTAATTTTAATTGTATTATTCCGTACATATTAATTAACTCCATCGCTGTACGAACAGATAAAGGGGATGATTTAGAAGAAAAAAATTATTTGCATGAGCACACGATTGACGCACGCGTATTGTTGTCATCTGCCTTTTGTGATGACCCTTACATTAACCGTGGCCGCGTGAATTGCTAAAGAGCTCATGTTTTATAAATATCCATTCAATATTCGACCTTTAACCGTCGTTATTACAGTTCAATGTCGAGCTTCATCCGATGGGCGTTAATGGTTTTCTCTGTGCCGTTGGTTACGATATTATAATTGTCAAAGATGCTACCGAGGTCCCATTGTTAGAAACGGTCTTTTATAATTTTTTTAAAGATAAAAAATGTTTGGCATGTTCCTGACACGTGGTACACGCTCATGCGTTCGCCGTGACCTATGGAACTCCTTTAAGCGTGACACAATGCTTGTGGATATTTTTAGTTTTTGTATAAACGGGAAGGTGGCTAAGTGGCGGCTTTGGAATAAGTGGGTTTTAATTTTAGACATGACGTCTGCGACTTTGTGAAATGTGAGGGGAAGTTTGTCTCGTGACTATCGTGTGTCCTTTCAGTTGTGAACGTATTTAGAAGTTTTATGTTTTTGAGAAGTTGTGTGTTCCGCAGTTGTACGAGGTTTTGCTTCGTTCAGCTGACATTTAGAACTAACAAAGGCTCTGTTGCCACGTAAGAATCTGTGTCCACAGTGTCGCCAGAGTCATTAGCATCACAAAACGATGGGGAACCAATGGCCGTCAGTTGTTTGTATCAAAACAAATATTGTATCAAGTGTGGATGAGTCCAGTGTTTGGTCTTCTTTGTTTGGTTTACGAATTAATGAAGGATTGTCGGATCGGATATCTGTTTCGTATTCATGTTTTTTTGAAACTAAATATTTTGGATTTTTCCATGTTCCCTCTTGTACGGATTAACTGGTCTGATTTTTATTTGTAAAGAGATCATTTTTTGGTTCTTTTACTAATTTGTATTCAATGACCCTTCGATTGAAGTATGGACAATGATAGCGGTATTGATTTCTGCTGGGCCCCAGATGAAATTATCGTTTTAACCCGACGTGCACGGTCTGGCGCACCTCAAAACGGTCAGCTGCGGCACAAACAAGCGAACGCTTTTTACTCGCCCACTCGCGCGAAATAAACGTCAACAATGAATTCGAAACGGACAGCGGGGCTGCTATCTGTGAACTAATTACGCATTCATAGACCGTACTTCTGATAAATGATCGCCCCCGCAAATGATTCCTCGATTAACTCTCGTCCAAGATATTACCATATCAAGACATGTTTTCTTAAGGGTCGACCACAAAAGGGCCATCTCGGCGCCCAATCTTTAATCCTATCTCGGGGACCTTTGCGGGCGAATTTAAATTTCTTTAGAAATATCGTCCTTATTATGTACGTGTGGGTTTCTATTCCTTGCGACGTTCGTGGGCGAGATAACGTAAGTTAAGTCCGAGGAGAGATTGTTGTGAAAAAACTACCGCTAACTTTGACGAGATCCCATCTGCTGGCTTCTGTCCATTCGAATTTGATCTCTAACACTGATGCGTAAATCTGCATTTTGTTCGAGAGCTTTTGGATTAGTAGAACCTTATTTTGTATATGAGGTGATAAGTCTTTATGAGGGGTCAACCTTTTCTATAGTGAACCTCACCCTTTTAGTGAAAAGAGTCCGTTGATAGCTGATTTAGGAATGGTGATAATGCATTCAGTGTGTGTAAATATATCATAGATTTATTTTATGATAGATTGGCTCTCGACTTTCAGCCGTTGGATTTGGTACATTTTAAGATAGATGTGTAGTTATGGGTTGGTTGATGTGTGAGTTAGGAATGTTAAAGGATTGTGGTGCATTGTGTGGTGCAGTTTGCAGTTGAATAGCTATCATATTTGCTTTGTGTTCGTCCACGTGGGGGCGATGTGACCGTTTGCGGAATCCGTTAATTAAAATTTGTGTTTCGATTGATAGCTGTGCAGATGTAGAGTTAGATGTGACTAATTAGCTGAGGTATGTCCTGTTTGAGAGTGGGTGACATGGAGATATATGACGAGGTTAACGAGATAGAGTGACGGATAAAAAACGATAAGTATGTTGGTTATGATAGAAAACGATGAAACTTCTTACTTACCTATTGGTTTGTAGTCAATCAGGATAATCGATAGAATCAAAAATAGAAATCAATCTTTTGAGAATTGAAGCAATTGAAGAGTAAATTTTACTTTTAGAAGAAGAAATTTTATTTCTGGAAGCTTACCCCGGAGATGTTTAACATCAGCAATACCAATCTGATAATAAAATAGCGTAGAAAAAGCTGAATAATTGTTTAGTATCGCAACTAAAATGGAAGTAAGTGGGGCATATGGCGAGACTGTCAGACGAGTGATGGACCATAAGGTTGACTCGTTAGAGAAGCCCAAGTGGGAAGCGATGCAGAGGAAGGCCACATAATATAAAATGAGCGGTCGGCATTATAAGAACAGCTGGCTCTATCTAGAAGCAAACAGCTCATGATAGAGAAAGCTGGGGTTTCTCGGAGGAGGACTTCACCTGCGGAGGGGTTCTTGCAAACTAAAAATTTATAAATTATATTAGCATCAAAATTAATTTTGATTTAATGTACAACATCCTTAAAAAGAGAAAGAAATATTGCATAATAAACGTTCCCATTACAAAAACAGAATTTGCCAAGAGACAATATAAAAAACGGTCTGCCTTCTTGTACAACAAGATTAATAAAATTATATTTATCTATGATAAAAAAAGAGTCGAATGCAAAAAACTATTAACTATTTGGCTACAAAATTTAAGTTATGATGATACAGAGTCACTTTTGCAGCGTATAACTTAATTATGACACACAACACCACCTTCTTTCCTACACACATACACAGACATATCATCACACTCCCTCACACACACGTACACATCATCACACCCACACATACTATCACACAACTCATGCACAAAGACAATTGATCGTTTTTTCTTTTTTCTTCTTGTTACTTTTTATGTTTACTTTATATTTATTTTACTTTTTTCATTTGCCTAATTGTGTATTTTTAAACTAAGGGAAGAGCGGAGTCTTCAACTACAGGCATTTTTATGTCTAAAGGGAGACTCCTCGACATGTAATTCAATCCAAAATTATATGCAATAAAGCTATTTTATTTTTTTATTTTTTTATTTTATTTACATTGAAATAGGATTAAGTGT
This sequence comes from Mythimna ferrago, assembly GCA_910589285.2. Taxonomy (NCBI): domain Eukaryota; kingdom Metazoa; phylum Arthropoda; class Insecta; order Lepidoptera; family Noctuidae; genus Mythimna; species Mythimna ferrago. The sequence continues at coordinate 18,841,603 of OU342685.1, forward strand.
AGTTTTTTTTAACGTCTAAAAATATGAAAAATAGTACTCCACTAGCATCGGGAATAAAGTCCAAGCTACCGGTGGTCTGAGCTCTTGAGAGATGAAAGTCTAAACAATACGCGACATGTCCCGGAGTACTGCCTTCTGGATCAAACCCTTAATCCAACTGACCCAACGAGAGCCTCCTCACATGTTGGTCGAGGCTCTTGGCTATTTAGCCGTTGACCGTCACGACTGTTTATTATTATTTGCCATGATCCTAGACCTTTGGAAGGCGTACAAAAAACCAACTCGCAGATGCCTTTAAGACACTTTTGTTGTTTACCAACCGACGATTATCCCTGTACGCGCTATGCTAGTGCACCCAGCGACACCCCCGGTTGGTGAAAAACTTTTGTGACATATGGAAAACCAAGATAGAAAAGGCTATAATTTTTGGAGTCCTAAGTGGACTGGTCATTATTATTACTATCGAAACTAGCACAGTTTACAGGAGCACATACATACACTAAAACCAGACAAACACTTGCACACACAAGTAACCCAACAACCCCAAACATCTCCAGACATGTTAACATGTCACGTCTCGAGACCCAAAATCAAGACACAAATGTTCACAAAAATTCGTCCCCAACCCGATGTGTGGGGCTATTTTAAACTCATAATAACTTGCCGACACATGTGTGACGACCATTACCACATATTACAAAAAATGTCGGAAAAACAATAAAATTTTGAGCGAGGGTAGGTGGACGCTTTAAAATTAATTCAGCGCACCGATGCGTTTAAGTGTTGGTTGTTTATTTGAATATATTTTGTATAATATAACGGTACAGTTGGCGTAGTGGTTGAGCGAATGGCTGTTGCGCTGTATGTCGCAGATTTGATTCCCACACGGAATAAATATTTGTATGTTTACATGTTTGTAAATGCAACCGTGTACAGGAGTAATTCCTACCGTAGTGCAAAGTTTTTATTAAAAAAAGAAAATATTGTGGTAGTGTTGTTAGGGATTTCTAGTAAAATGAAGAAGTTGTAAAAAGTAAATTATTTTTTCTTGGTAAAGGTAAACTGCAATGTGTATTTTGGTTGTCATAAATTAGAAGTGTTTTTATATTATTCTTTAGTCATTTATTAAAAATAAATACAAAATGTACAAAACGTGTCACATATAATATTCTTTTATGTATTAATCAGTCATCAATAATCTACTGGAGTTTTACAAATTCAATCAATGTAAATATTAATAAAAAATATCTTACTCATTAGTAGCGACCCGGAATTGTTGCAGTCTAGTGTAATTTGACATGTCATTTAGTTACATATTTTTAAATTTTACCATATCCTTGAAATAAATAGTCCTATAAGTTAATTTTAACCTCAAATATTTAATAATTCTGACCAATAAAATTCCTCCCTCTAAAGCGGTCTCGCTCTACTTACATAAGGGTGTAACTGCGAGGGTGTCGACGTTGTAACAATTTGTGGAGTAATGCGATAGTTTACAAAAATCACTGTTTTACCGCTTTTGGGAGCGGCCGTGGACGGAACGCTGACGGCTTTATTTAATGTTTAACTAATTAGCGTTTTATAATAATCAAACAGTGAAAAGAATCATCAATTAGGCTTTTTTATTATATACTAGTTTTTATTAGCGGTATTGTCTGTCTGCACGAAGTAGAAAACTATCCCACAGGAACATACTTTTGGAGTAAAAATTATCCTCTACCTGCGTGTCGATGCATTTAAATTCGTTTAGCTGTTTGAGCGTAAAGGTTTGTGTATAAACAAACACATACATACAAACTTTCACTTTCATAATATTACTAGCTAACTTGGCAAATGTAGCTCTACCGTATAAGTTATCAAAGAAAAAATAGGGGGGCGAAGGATAGGATGATAAAAGTAGACTACGACTTATTTTCAGACATATCAAATATATATACAAGAAAAATCATAAAAATTGGTCAAGTCGTTTCGAAGGACTTTGATAATAATAACTGAGACACGAGATATATAGGTGACTTTACTATATTAGGTAGGAGAAATATTGTGACTAAAACAGCAAAGAAAATGCTCGCCAAGAAACCATTACAAACAGAATATCGCCAAAACTATTACAATTCAGCCCTTTTGTTAACTTCTTAAGAAATAAAAATCAACAGACCAAGAAAAAACATTACACAAAAACATATAAGTTAAAGATACAAATGTATCTTTACTTTTTCTTACTTCAACACAAGGAATGTTAATAGTCAGTAGCGAGTCAGGTCGGGGTCACTTCTTACCATATCTTTTGTTATTTCTAAAAACACTTGTGCACTCCGCATACTCGGTCAAATCGGTCAATTCGGTACGTATTTGAACAATAAGTCACAAATTATTTTTTTCACTTGCGTCCTTATGACCCAGACGGCATTGAGTGACGTCACGTTGTCTTAATGACCTGCAGCTAATAGTGTATGGAAATATGTTCTTTATTTTACATGAATATAGTGGTATTATTTGCTTAATGTACCAACTATTTAATTAGCGGTACGTTCTTTTTTTACTGACAATCACTTTTTTTTATGGGGTTGATAATCTCACCGGCTCTAGGACGGGGTGAAAGGGCGAGTCAGACTTTTACTGACTAAAACCCATCTATGTCCTTCAGCTGCCCTTTAGGTTTCAAAACGCGTAACACGGTAAAACTTTGGGAAATTCCTGCGACTATTGTAATCACTTGTCGCTCTTAAAAAATAATATTAATATCGTATTCAACGTTGCAATTTTTGTGTTGCTCGATTCTCTTTTATTTTAAGATTATTATTACCATTATTATTCAAGGGCTTTAAATTAGATTATAATTTCCTCATTTTGTTTTTAATTTACGTATCACATTGGATGAAATACGCCTCAGTTACACTTTATTTAACAGGTCGGCTGTCGATAGAAAAGAAGAAAGTCGCAAATGTGCATTTGCACCTGTATTTGTAGATACCGTTTCAGAATATGGATATTCTGATTGATATACTTTTTTAAATATACCATAAAAATTGTTTTTTTTTTCTCCCATGTAGGTTAATTGCTATGGACAAACGCTATGTGCAATCTTGTACATTGAATCACTATTCATGGGCTCTTTTTATCCAAAAGTAACTAAAATTTTGATCTTAGTTACAGTAACATTCAAAACAAAAAAATTAAAAACAGATGCAACTTTACAGTCCTGCATCCCAAAGAAATTGCTGATACATACATATGTAGCTCTAAATTTCAACTGTATATATTTCCGAATCCACAGTATTTGGCGACCAACCAGTTCTGGCCAAAGAAGTTGTATTTGAAAAATTTTATTTTTCTTCACAAACAACAACATGTCTCCTAGTTATGGGTCACAATTTGCACCATTCGGGGTTATAACTTCGCACTAGTGTTAGGCTAGGTCGAGACTGTAAGCGGGTACCGCCGACCTCAAAACATTGTTAAATTCGCCAGTCGAATTTGTAAAAACATAACGGTATTTTAAGAGATTGCAACATCGTCTAAAAACACTTCTTTTTTTGGAATTAAGTCGTATATTTTACTTAATTTTCGTGCCAAGGTAACTAGGAAAGGACTATCGAAGCTGTACAACTCTCTTATATAAAAGATACCTTTTAGATACATCATTACACTTGAATTGCTATAGGATGGTGTGGGTGACAGCTGTCAAATTCATACTATGAAGCTACCTATCCTTTTCTCTCATCTTAAAGATTTATATTTTCGTTCTGCCGTCATCCTGCACATGCTATGTAAAAAATACCTTAGCTTGGCAAATCTTTAACACTGAAAAACTAAACCTAGTTTTCCATCCTCTTTTACCAACTTTAAAGTATTATACTTTCCGCCATCTTACCCTTTTAATAACCCGCTGATCGCTGGCAGTTTATACAAATCTCAAGGGGGGTAGTGGGGCGCGGGCGGAAGGGGAAGGCGGTCATTCAGCGCAGCGGCGCGACGGACATCCGCCGCATAACAAGTCGATGGCGACTCTCTACGGAACGCCGTCCTTATTTCAGATTTCGCATAGATTCAAATATAGCAACGCGTTTTTAAGTTCGGGTGAACTTCGGAAATGATCGTTAATTGTTCGGTGTTTGAATGATTGGTGGTTTGTTAACGGTTTGGTTTTTGAATTTGGATTGGTAGATTCGCTTTTTTGTTTTTCTTCTATCTGGCTAGACAAAATGGCATTTAAGTTGTATGTCGCATTTTAATTTAGACCTACATTTGAATTGAAACTAAAATACTTTCCCTTTACTTTTATAAAGTTTCAACAAAATCCAAACATACATACATATATCCATAACTAGGTAAATAAACAAGGCTGTAGTACACACTCCGATTGTCTGTAGTTTCTAGTGGTGTCCGCGAGAGGCGCTGGGGTGCGAACAACTGTTGTCGTCGCCGGAAGCAGCGCTGGCGGCTTCCGGCCGAGAAATGTTCTATATGGGCCGTTAGGATTTCGCGTTTTCAGTTTTAAATTTTATTTTTACTGGGAAATGTTTTTGCATTTCTAGATTTTTTTTTAAATAAATTGTGTGGAGATTAACTTCAAGTACAGTATTAGTAATTTGTTAAAAGATTTTTTTTAAGTAAAAATTACCTTTCTAACCGACTTCAAAAAGGAGAAGGTTCTATGTTCGGCTGAATGTTTTTTTTTTTATTTAGGTATGATAAGTAAACATTCCGAAACATTTTACACAAAACAATTCAAGTTACATATTTTTCTCGAGTTTCACAAATTCAATCGTTGAACGCTACATTATAATAAAATTAAAATTAAGACAAAACTAAAATTTTAAACCCTTCATCTTAGTCCATCAACAAACAACAAAAAACTCATAAATACTCACCCAATAAAAATTACCGAAAAAAAGCTGCACACACACACATAAATTACAGTCCTCCAACCGCGACAACCGGATACGCTTTCCCGAGCTAAACGTCCACCCGGTGGGAGGTGGGGTCACTCAGGCCCCCCTCAGGCCCGCAATGGCCCCCGTGTTTAAAAATTTCACTCCCGGTGGTTCTCAGCCCACACAATGCCCGGTAATCAGCGATTGCCTTTTGAAATCGAAACGCTTGTTACACATTTTTTCTCGTAGCCGGATAACCGGTGCGTTTTCCCGACCATTCATGGGGTATTGATATTTCTTCTAGCGATAGTTTTGGATTTAATTTGTTATTAGGTTTTTTTTTAATTATCCGTATTCGGATTGAGCAGTGGTGGCCGAGTGGTAATGGCCCCGACTTACGAGTTGTGGGTCACGGGTTCGAACCCAGCCAGGCGCATTACTTTGTGTAATTTATTTCATCACCACTGCTCTCAAAACGGTGAAGGAAAACATCGTGAGGAAACCGGCATGTCCTAGAACCAAAAATTCGAAGACATGTGACATTCACCAACCCGCACTGGGCCCGCGTGGTGGATTACGGCCCATTCCCTCTCCTAGAGAGGAGGCCTGAGTCCCAGCAGTGGGAACATTAAAAAGGCTGATGATGATGATGATTCGGATTGGTCCGACGAGTGTTTTCGTGTTCTATTCGCTAGGTTTGTGTTTTTGCGAATGGGTATTCCCGTTAAGCTCTTCAATCCCCATATATGACAGAAGAGCGGCCGAGATGGAGTATTTCGTCGTGGATGTGCGACTCTGGTGGAATAAACGCAACAGTGTCTGTCGGATATATGGGACACCTAACTGCCTACAGTTAAAAGGTTACAAAAAACAAACTAACTGTTAAATTTATGAACAACTCTAGCTTCTGCCGATGGCTTCGCTCGTAAAAGTAATGAAATAATATTTAATTGTGCCTCAATTGTATAAAAACTAAAAATATTTACTTAAAACATAATCTAAATTTTCAATTTTAAAATTTATAATCTGAAAGAAGAAAATACTAAAGTAAAAAAGGAACAGTGAAGTGGGTAAAGTAGATACTAATTGTCTGGTTTACCCGCTTTACTTTTTCTTCTCCGTGTGAATAACACACTAATTATAGTAAATTATAAAGGAAAAGGTTTGCATGTACTATGTATGGGTGTATGTTTTATTCCCTGTTTGTTACTTATCGCTCAAATGACTGTACGGATTTGGATGAAAATCAACACACGGTACTTGCCTCCATCTTTCTGGAATAGAATCTACATTAATATAATAAAGAGGTAAAGTTGTTTTTTTTTGTTTGAAGTCTGTGTTGTGGAAGTAATCTCTGAAAGTACTGGTCCGATTACATAAGTTTTTCACGGATAGAAAGCTGATTTATTCCTGAGTGACATAGGCTATATTTTATGTACGCAGGCGAAGCTGCGGGCAAAAGCTAGTATAGGATATTTTGTATCCTGGGAGTATGTTACCTTTCTTTCATTCAATGACATCTCCCACTCTTGGGTTGGGCGAGAGGATGTGTCAGACTTTAACTGACTAAAAACCCACTCCTTATCCTTCGTTGCCTTTCATATCAGGGCCGAGTCTTCCTTTCAGAAGCAGACCTTTGGACCCAGTAAGCTTGGGTATCTTGGGAACCTTTGGATAATTTTCTGAAATAGCCTCTGTAAAATATTAGTACTCAACTGCATCCGCCTAGCCTGAAAGCCAATGCTTATGTAGCTGGATAAAAACTAGGCAGAATGATTAATTGATCCTTGTTTGAAATGTGTACCAAAGCAATGATCTACTTACAATCAATTCATAATGATACCTACACGTTTTAAAATCGCGGACTACCACAAACACCGTTTAATCCCATTACTCGACCACCCAAACGCCAGCCCACGCGTCTTCTACCACACGTAATTATCAACCACATATGACCACAGATCGTATCAACCACCGATTGGACCACAGAGTTAGGAACGCCGCGCTGGCAACGACTGGATACGCCATCTATTCGCACTTAATTTGAACTAATTATAGAGGTGTAAGTTTGTTATAGAGAGTTATAGAGGTGTACGCTGAAACTGCTGAAGGGATTCGAATGAAATTTGACTCTTATGTGCTAAAAAAATCCTATGTGCTATAAAATGTACTCTATTTTGGTATAGCACATATGATTTTGGACATTTTATCTGGATTTACCCTTTATCTTGAGGGTTCAAGATAAAGAGAAAAAAAGGGTAAAATTAAAAATGTAAAATACAAAATGAATCCAAGGGAACATACCCATGGAGTCATTTTCTACTATCACTTGGGCGAAGCAGCTGGCAGTAGCTAATATTTTGTATTATATGAAAGTGTCTCTGTGTTTCACGCCTAAACTATTTAACCGTTTATGAATTTTGGAATAGAGATTTAAATAGGATTATTCTTGAGATGATTTCATACTGTCACGCAAGCGAAGCAGAAGCTAGATTCTGATAAATAAGTATCGTAATCGTAGCCACACAATTGCGGTGAGCAAAAATTGCTGTCATAGTCATAGTCAAACCAAAAGAAGACCTACTGAACTCTGACGATCGAAAGTTTAGAACCACACCTAGACATACACACTCACAACTTCAGCTCATTCGTGGTACAAGTTGTAACCCACCATCTATAGACCTTGAGAGAGGACTTTTGACCAAAGGTGTTGTACATCGACGTTTCCGAGGTCGGTTACGCGATACTATTCAGCAAAACACGACGCTAACACCGTACGATAATTATAGCTTAATAAGGTTTAAAAATACGTATAGATTATTATTGTTTGACATTATTTGTTGTGTATTTTTATGTATAGGCCTCTGTTGCCTGATAATAAAAAGATTATTTCTAAGACAAACCTGTCACGGACCGTCAATTTCTATCTGTAAATGGTGTTATTCTAAGCTCTAAACAAGGTGGTATAGATACTGTTCGCGATAATGATGTATATCCGTATTGTCGAAATGCCAAACTGAAGGTACTTTACTTTCTATTTTTTTGAAGATAGGTAATCATCAAAGAGCGTCTGTTATTCTAGTTGGAGCGAGAGGGAGAGTGTTAGATTTTCACTGACTAAAACACACTTGTCTCCTTCAGTGTTCCAGTACCAGTAGTAGTGTATCTCTTTCCCGTGACCCTAGCGGCCATTGGACCTAGTGGATGCATGACAATGCAATCGCTAGCACTGGCCAGTGAGTCGCCTCCGTGGTCTGTCTGAACGTACAACCACACAGTATAATCGCTGTAATCCTGTACCAATCGGCTTGATTCTATTTACCACCGGTGGTTATGTTGACCTTACTTATGACGTAGTAGTGACGCTTATCGTACGGTTAGCAGAAATATCGATGATTAGATTGCGAGGAAAAGATCGACCGGTTATCTTTTTTTTTATCGGCGGAAGAATTTACTTGTCATTGCTGGTTATTTTGAAGTTGACAACTGAATGTTTGCGTGAAAATCAGTTTTGGCCTTGGAAATAAAAAATATTTAGTTTTTTTTTATATTTATGTTGTTCTTCTTGTGCCTAGGTCGAATATCTAAAAGAACACCATCTTTTTTTGTCGAATTAGGTTTTACTAGTTGCTTGGTGGCTTTACGTTTCTGGCCCACAAACATATACTTCTAAATCGTTGTTTCTTTTAGGTACCAAATAGTATATCAAACACACACATGTGTTTACTGATAGCTATAACCCCCAAGGTTGGTCTTAAGTTAATAGTGAATAGGTAACTTCTAGACAAACGTGTTCCATGGTCCATTATATCATCGGTTACTATCAAGTGAGATAGCAATCAAGAGCGAGCCTATCAATAATAAAAAATACGCAAGGTTTACCTGAATTAAAAATAATGACGTGCACGTTACGTACCGAAAAAGGAAAATAAAAAAGATTTTGTAATAGATATTTTAATATGTATCGTTCTATCGGTCCAGTACCGTATGATGACCAAAACTCGACACAATGAACAATGGTCGGTAACTCGGTACAAAAAGGTCACAATATTGATATCCCGATAAATCTCTATACAGGCTGATGTTTAGATCTTTCGTCTTGGTCTGACGAAACAGTTCATGAAAATAATATATCATCACTGTCTATAAACATGTATAGTTTTATGAACTTATGTTGTAGTGTAAATGATAAGGGCTGCGAGATTTTTTGACAGAGTTATCGCAACCCTGGAATGCATAGCGCTAATGAAGCATGGAATCGCAGACCAGAACTAGTTTAGGTGTATTATTTAAAAAACCGGCCAACAGCGTGTCGGGCCACGCTCAGTGTAGGGTTCCGTAGTTTCCCGTCCGTCACAATAAGTGTACCCACTTATGAGTTTAAAAAAATGCTTGCATATACGATTATACTACAAACTTACTCCAGAAATTATTTTGTAGAACCTTTTTGTACAAAAACTGTTCTTTCCATCAAGTTCAAAATGATTTTCCTAGAAAGTCCTTATAAAGTTCTACTTTTCAGATTTTTTTCATATTTTCTAAACTTATGGTTCAAAAGTTAGAGGGGGGGGACACATTGTTTTTTACTTTTGGAGCGATTATTTCCGAAATTATTGACATTATCAAAAAATGATTTTAGTAAACCCCTATTCATTTTTAAATACCTATCCAACGATACATCACACGTTAGGGTTGAAATTAAAAAAAAAAAATCACTTCCCACTTTACATATAGGGGGGCTACCCTAATAAAACATTTTTTTCCAATTTTTATTTTACCACTTTGTCGGCGTGATTGATATACATATTGGTACCAAATTTCAGCTTTCTAGTGCTAACGGTCACAGAGATTAAGCGAGGACGGACAGACAGACGGACAGACAGACATGGCGAAACTATAAGGGTTCCTAGTTGACTACGGAACCCTAAAAAGGGACTTATATGTGGGTTTTAGCTAGAAAAAGGATACTCCTACTCGCTCTTCCCGGAGTTATTTGATAAAAGCCTACTTCAAAAAACCAAAAAAACAATGTAAATATAAAACGACTGTAATTTTTTTATATTTGTTTTCTGTAAAAATGATCTAAACATATTAGTATTTAATATACTATGTTTTCATTTAGTAAAGGTACTATTAAACTGAAATTTTGAATTCCTTAAAGTGCATTATCGCTAGAAATTGATATTTCAATTTTGTTCATTAAAACCCAAGTAAAAATTTACTAAAGCCATTGTTTTCTAAGTCATTTTTATACTTATTAAGGGTGAGTTGCACCATTTAACTATAACGATAACCAAACCATAACCAGCCGTGAAACGGCTGCCTATTGGTCAATTCGACGATTTGACAACTGTTAACGGCTATGTTATGGTTATAGTTAAATGGTGCAGCTCACCCTCAGAGTCTGAACAAAAAAAAAACCATCTAGGTACAAATAACTATACTTATAACTAAACAAAAGTTAAACACCCTATACGTGTCATCTTTCCGGTCGGTCACAATCTGACCGTTACATTTCAATAATCGTCTTAACAGTGAAGATCGCTTATCTGCCGCGCCCACCGCTAGTGATGCGCAATGTCGATAAATTACATTAATTGGAACCGTAATAATACCATTTGTGTTGTACTAGTCAGGGTTTTTTGGATTAGATTATTTTGTTTTTTTGTGCAATATGCGTTTGATAAGTTTCATGGTTAAATAAAAAGACGATTAAAATCTCATGCTTTGTGCATGCCGTCACTTTTTTGTTATATAACTATGATCGATGTATATTTCGCTTGTCTGACAGATAAAACAAATTCCCAAAATAGAGACTAAAAATTATGTAACTGTCTTTGCTGTCAGATAATAATTCTACTAGAATACTGTAACTAAAATAATAGTAAGTGTCTACTCTTAAGACATGAGGGGTCCACTGTCTTACGCGTAATATACTTAGGTGTATACCAAGATTTCTCCGTGCTTTGAAAAGTATAATAAGCCGTTGGTCCTGGGTGTCAGAAGCCAGGAAATCCTATACCAGTCCTCTAAATGGTATCGTGTTATCCAGTAACTGAGTTGTAGTGATCAGGTAGGCAGTTGCTCTCTGTAAAAACGCAGTTGGAAAAAGGTTAGGTAAATTGGTCAACTTACGCTTAAAGTAACTTTTTCAATAATACATATTTCTATCGAGTATTAACCTCACGGTATACATCACTACAAGATCGCTGAGACGTGATTGTCTTCACAATAAAATGTGTCTCGGGTTAACAATGAGCAATCAAATTACTGTCAGAGTAAGTTGGGCTGACCGCGCCTTGACCGCCTCTCCTGGACCATGGAGCGGAACCGATGAATTAGGTTATGCTGATATATGAAGAAAAAACTTAGGCGACTATCTTGGAAGTGATTAATTTTTACTTTAGTGCGCAAATAGAAAAAAGAAGAAAGAAAACATGTTTGTTCTGCCTGAATAGACTTACAATCCGTTACAGAAATACAAAAACTAGTTTCCCTGACAGGCCATGTGTATATCGGGCATAACTGTGTAGCACCATATAACCATAGACAACGCAGTTGTCTGGATTATCTGTTGCATTTTGACGCCGGCCTCAACAGAGACAAACATAAATGAAAATAAACAAAAAAATGAAGCAAAAAAAAAACATAATTTTAATAATACAATCTAAGAATCCAAGTAGTGCGTGTCTACGATGCTGATTTTCAGCAACCACCATTCGAGTGACAATTTTGGTGTCCCCTCTGATAATAAACACTACTTGGAAAATAATAGCTTTATTTATACCCTATACGAATCTTAAATTCAGAACTCATATTTTTTGTTACTGTGAGCTACGTTCATATGGCCATATTCAAATGATGGCAACTAAGCTACCGTTTAATAAAAAAAGCCTCTATTCATTTTTCCCTTAGCGGGCCAGTGTTACATACATAGATTTCAATATCAACCGTCTTAACCCGCGCGTGCGTACGTGATCTCTACCCGCGTATATTTCATAAGATTTTAGAGGTGCATGAATCACGCGAGACACGGAGCGGCGATCACTCACCGCCGCGCACAACCCTTGGACCTCCGACTGCTTAGCATGCGTACCACGCACCCACTAGGCCCAACACTACGATATGTGAGAGCTATTACTAGACACTTTGCCCCTGTTAATATTGCTGTAAATCTTACATCGGAAAGCGTTTCCATCTTCGTCGATCAGCTTGATGTTACGTGTTTTTAACCCGCGTTTCTCCTTGTCTACAGAACCCAGCAACTATGTGTGCTCGACGTGCAAAGCGCGTGTTCACTCCGCGTGGAGGCTACTGCAGCATGTGCAACACGTGCACGGCGTCAAGATTTACGTCGAAGCGATGCCACAGCAACAACCTAACAAGCAGAACCACTCGACGTCTAGCACGTCTTCGTCGAGCTCTGGCTGCTCGTCGACTGGCGCGCCACTTCCACCACCTAGCTTGCGTCATCATCCTTTACTTCCACCTCCAGACATCCACTCACCTTTTGGAGTTAGTGGTTTACTAAGGATGCCATTACCAGGCAGCTTACCGCCACTGGCTCATCCTTCAGTTCCTCCTACGCCACTGTTTGCGCGGCCGAACCATCACGACCATCGATTTAGAATGGAGCAGCTCGTTTCAGAGCAGTTCCGCCACCATGGTCTCAACTTAGCAGCTGCAGCTGCTGCAGTGGCAGCGAACTCAATGCCTCCACACCAAGCATTCCCATCACCGGCAGACCGGCCTCCGGTCGTACCAACGTCGGTATCGGGGCGAGACAGGGCCCCACCCGTATCTCAGCCCCTTTCACTTGAACCCCAGCTGGATTTTTACTCGCAGCGCTTGCGGCAACTGGCCGGTACGACCAGTCCAGGGGCGGCCACAGGCAATTCCAGCTCTCCTAGCCCCAGGAAGCATTCGCCTCCGTTCGCTTCCCCGTCGCCCTCCAGAGTCGGACAGACTCCTCCGGTGGGCGCCGGACCCGGAACGGTGGACGCGCCTCGCGACGCCACGAGGCCGCACAGTTCGACTTCACCCGAACGTCGAATTGAACCGCTTGCACTGGCAGCCGACGCGCCGCCTACGGAGCGTCCAACATCGACGCCTCCCGCCAAGCGCAACACTGATGAAGGCGTACATTCCTGTGAATTCTGTGGGAAGAAATTCCGATTTGAAAACAATCTGATCGTGCATCGGCGCTCTCACACAGGTGAAAAACCCTTCAAATGTACACAATGTGACGAATCTTTTGAGAAGGCATCCAAATTAAAACGACACATGAAAGTGCATAGAGCGCCTGACGCAAATACGGAAGATGGTGAATCAGGTGGTGATACCGGTGAAGACGACTCTGATGACGAATTAGAAGACGAGGAGTTGGATGGGGAAGAGGAGGAAGATAACGAAGATGGAGATGACGTTGAAGAGGCAGAAGATCTTACTGTCTCAAATAGTAGTGCTCCATCTGCACCTATAAGAAAACAGACACCTATTATGCCCAACAATCCACCGAGTGCCTCAGTTGTTGGTGAATTGATGGACAAGTTTGGGTTATCGAATATTGCTCAATATAGCGAAGCTTTCAAACAAGCTTTGCAGGAATCAGGGAATTCTCTGAAATGGCAACTAGCTAAGGACAGAGACAATAACAATGGTCCACCCAGTGACAAACCAAATGGTATGCCACCAACTGCTGCGCTTCGTTTGAAAGAAGAGTTTGCAAAAATGCCTCCCCAACCGCATCCTCTTTTCAACCCTTTTGAGAACCCCTTTGAAGCGTCCAAACGTATAAAATTGGACATGGATAGAGGAGAGGGATGGTGGTTGCCGACTTTACACGCGCAAAGGCCGCCCGACAATATATTCGACGGCCTCAAAAATAGCAGCAATGGTTTACTGCAAAACCCTTTATTGAAGTCGAAAGAGGGACGACGGAATGACACCTGTGAGTTCTGCGGGAAAGTGTTTAAGAACTGCTCAAACTTAACGGTTCATCGACGGTCTCATACCGGAGAGAAACCGTATAAATGTGAACTATGCTCGTATGCGTGCGCACAGAGCTCCAAGCTCACGAGGCACATGAAGACGCACGGCCGACTGGGCAAGGACGTTTACCGTTGCCGGTTTTGCGAGATGCCCTTCTCCGTGCCGTCGACGCTCGAAAAGCATATGCGGAAGTGTGTTGTGAATCAAAGTAATGGTGCTCCCTTAGCTCTATCCGATGACTCTAACGCGTGCCGTGACGAGGCGTCGTGACTCTACCCGTGGGGCGGGCTCCGCCTGCCGCCGCCCGCGCCGCCCAGCCAGATCTTCTAAGGTCTACTCCGGTCACGTGTTCCGTCGCGCTACCTCCCCAAGTACGCGAGATTCGAACGTGCGCGTCGACCGGACCTAGCCCGAGTTATGTTCAATTTCTAGTCTTAAGGATTGAATATTGGCGAATTTGTTTACGCACGCAATATGAGCCCAAAAGTTTGCACCGAAGGGCATTAATTTAGTTACTGTAATTGTAAGTGACATATCTTCTTCGTACTGAACAGTGTTGATTCCCGTTGCATTGTTGATTGATGTTAGGTTTTCTATAATTTTTGTTCGTTCGGAGGCTGTAAGTATGTCTGCGGTTTTATGTTACATAATTTCGATCTTGTTTTGACATGTTATTTATAGAAAAAAATGTGGAAACCAATGCCAAAGTTAGCTATGTTGATTTAAATATACTTACTATTTAGTTGTTAAGCTGTATAGTGTCAATTAAATTAGAATTCTTTCCAATATTTTCTAGGATCTTCATAGTTTGATGTAGTATGTGTTTCACGAGTAAGTTGTTTCGTAATTTTAGTATATCGTGTACAATAATAAGCGAAATGTTTCCTATCCTAGATAAACAAACTTGTGTACATATTTAATGTAAGTTTATTTGTGTAAATCGAGTACCTACCTATTGATGTTCATATTTATAGACGATAATATTTCAAGGATTATAACAAAATTTGGTGAGAAAACGGTGAGTTTCCTGTAATCGATAATTTATTTAAGCATTGTAGAAAGCGAAATTGGAATCGATAAATGGTAGGTGTTATTCGTAATGAGGTACTTGTATGTTTAATTAGCGATTAAATTATTAAATTAAAATTATCACTGTGAGATCGATATTTGTTCATGTGCTATTATTTCTTGTGGAAGCTAGTTTTTTTATTAAGACTGAAACCAATATTCCAGTTTTATTTTTTAAATAATTTCTTCGTGAATTTCATTCGTACCTAAATTAGTCCAAGTGTGAAATCTTTCAGTATACGTACTTAATGTAAATTATAATAGAATTTATATTAGATAATTATAAGTAAATTATAATAGAAAGATTTTGTCGTCCATATCTGTCTCCTCACTAATTAGGGCTTCTTCAGACGGTGTTAGTGCAAGAGACAGTATTCTATAGAAGGTTACTAACGCCGTGTGAACGAGACCTAACTATTTGGGCATTACCTGTTTGTGTTTTAAAAATATTTTGCCAAGTAATCATGTTTCAGGTAAAAATGGTTGTTTAGTAAAAATATTTTTTTAAATCATTCTTGGTATGTTTGAAATCATTTAAATGTTTCACCAACTTTGTCACCCATTCATATTAAAATTGTACAGTCGAACCAAAAATTTGTTCAAATTTTAATTTCGTTGTGTGGTTGGTAAAATAGATATTATTATGTTAGCTTGTAAAATGAGAAAAAACCTTACAAAACTTGTGATTAATTTTCCCATTTTTAAATTAACATGTTTCTGTGAATAAATAAAAGGGACGACGAATGGAGACAAAATAGAGAAAAAACTAAGACAAATTTTATTGTGTAACTACGTGAAAGATGAACTGTTTTTATTATTTTTCATTTTTATTATTTTTATTTCAATAAATATCCACGATTTGTTAATCAATTGTGTCGTTTGATTTACCCATGACATAGAAACAACGTATCCACCGTGTGTACTTACACAATAAACGTAAATTATTCCCTTCTATTTTATCTTTACAATTGGGGAACATACATTTTTTTTTTGAGGTTATATATCGTCAAATAACTACTCTCTCTCTGGATGAAGTGCGGGAGTAGCAGACTTTTAAAGATTAAAACTCATTAGTATCTCATCTCCTCAAAATTAAAACTCATTAGTATCTCATATCAGTATCTCCTTCAGGAGTCTATTTCAAACAATTCTGAAACCCAAGCAGACATCAGCACTAGCAGGTTCTGTCTACTAAAGGCCACAAGGCAAACTACGAAAAAAAAAAAGATTGTAGGCAAATATTATCCATAGTCAATAATACTGAATTAGTAAAATATAGAACAGATGAAATGAGAACAAAGATGAGCTTACCTATTAGTTGGCTCCTCGAGTGAACAAGGCTTAATTTTTTTTTCCATTTTAATCTTTATCCACCTAAGGTAAAAGTTCAAACTAGAGTGTGTAATCAGAAAAATTAAATTATATATATTTTTTTTTAATTCATCTTTAGGTAATCATCGAAGAGTTCTAATGTCTTCCAATAGTCATGGTAAAACAACAGACTATCTACTGGGAACGAGATTTTTTAATGACTCAAAGGGCAACTGAATGAATACGAGTCAATTTTAGTCAGTTATGCCTTGATGACAGGTACCGAGTAAAAAGGCGAGACAGTAAAATGTTGCTCGGCTGAGACAGTGATTTAAGCGAGTTGTAGAGATAAGCACCGAGTATTCGGCCGAGTGTACTGTCTCGCCCGTTTACTCGGTACGTGTGACCAAGGCATAAAAGTCTGACACATTCTCTCTCTCTCTATCGCTTCGAGAGTTATTTGATGGTTCCTTGCCTCAAAAAGAGATATACTTATCTACCCTACCTATTAACTATTACTAGTTGTTTTTTTTTTGTAGGAGGTAATCTCTGAAGGTACTGGTCCGATTGCTAATTTTTTTTTCCACCCATAGAAAGCTGCTTTATTCCTAAATAACATTGGCTATATTTTATGTACGCAGGCAAAGCCGTGGGCAAAAGCTAGTATGAAATAATATTAAAGGACTGGCAAGGAGACGCATAGGGCTGGTCGTCGTGACGACTCTTGTTGGAGGCCTATGTCTTAGTATCATCTTTTAGCTGAAATGATGATGATGATGATGTCAAACATGAACCGCTCGCACTCTATAGACCATTAAACAGTTTTTCTAAAGCCTGCAATGGACTTCTTTGTCGACCCGACGAAAAGGAAAGAAAACTGAAAGGGAGGCTCGGCCCCAGTATGAAAAGGAACGAAGGAACGGGGTGGGTTTTTTGTCAGTAAGAGTCTGACACTATCTCCCATCATGATGATCATGATGTCATCTGGCTAATTTTTACCCACCGTAAAAAAACGCCTGCAATGGATTTCGTTTATATATTTGTATTTATATATCTACATTGTATGGCTTAGCTACTAAAGTAAATAGGTTAGTTCTAGGCAAGCGTGCTCTATCGTCGAATACATCATAGCTTACCATCAGGTGAGATAGTGATCAAGATCTATGATAGGTTTATCAATAACAATAAAAAAAGCTATTCAGCTTTGAGTCAAACATTAAAAAAAGATACGCCAGGAAATCTGATATTAGCAGCTAAGGGGTATGTCACCCAGTTACTGGGCTGTAGAGGTCTGCTAGGCAGTCGATTCATGTAAAATGCTGGTGTTTAGCATATGGTTAGACTGCAAGGTTGGCGCAGTGGTTGAGCGATAGACTGCTACGCAGCGTGTCGCGGGTTCGATTCCCATATGGAACAAATATTTGTGTAGCCTAGTAAGTAGAAGTCTATGTGATATGTGAGGCTTTATTTAAGCAGTGGATGTTTTTTTGCACAACTTCATAGGCATCTTGTGATTTTGAAAAACCACTTATCAATGACTATCAGACTCAAGTCATCCTCTGAACATTTAATGTAGATTTTTTAAACATCCCATCCATTCGCACAGTGTTTTGGGAACACAATCATTGTGCATACAGCTAAGGAGTGGAATTTCCTGCCGGAGTCTGTGTTTCCTGAAGTTACAATCTGGGTATCTTTAAATAAAAAATGAATAGGGAGTAAGTACCTTATGAGAGTGTTTCATCATCGACCACTTTTATGGGGTAAGATAGTGGTCAGATGTACTCGCATCTATCAACAATAATTAAAAAATCGTACACTTTAGTAGAACTTAAAAAAAAAAAAAAACTGGAAGCTTACATCTACTGAGATTATCACATCCAACACTTTTCATACTAGAATTTTAATGGCGAAAGTTTGTATTCACATGTGGGTCTTTATTTGTTTGTTACTCCTTGACGCTCAAACGTATAACATAATTAAAAAAAACATGTTATTGGCGTGCCTTGTAAATATACCTAAGTAATTATTTAAAATTACTTAGGTATAAGGCACGCAAAGTATGAAAGATTTATTATTTAATCTTAATTAATTAATTTAATTAATCTATATGAAAGGTTTTTTATTTAATATTAAATAAAAAAATCTTTCATACTTTAAGGCTGGAACAATTAAACTGTTTATTATGTAAACTCCCCAATATTATGACATCTGTGTGAGTTTGAGCGTGTGTGACGCGAGAGGGCGCTAGGTAACGACCTTACCACACCTTTCGTATGTTTATTATTGAAGTAGGTACTTAAATAACTGTTAGGTGATCGTGAATGGGCTTAATTAATGTACTACCTTAGGTACCCTACTACTAGATAGTTTAAAGTACATGGCCGATACAAGTTAAGAAATTTAGTCAATGCGACCTAGGCAGAATTTGCTCGAGTTTGCGAGTTGCAGGCGAGGATGTTATGGAGCCGAGTACTGCAATAACCATTTTCCACATGTATCAAACGACGTTTTTCATTGGTCACAATGAGACTTTTTAAGGGTCTGATTGAAATAAATGGTTTTATGTTGATGTTTTGAATTTAAGACTGAAATACATCGATCACTTGGCATGATAAAATAAATTTAAAATCTTGTGTTATACTTTACTTGGAAAACCGATAGCAGTTGAGATGCTTGATTGGTCTACGTAGGTTATTTATAAAAATATTTCTAAATTCTTAGTTTTCGTTAGTCTGACTCTGATTAATGTTCTGATATGCAGAACTGTTGAAGTAATATACAAGTGAGTACCTAAGCAATTTTATCGAGAATCCTGGATGACAAAAGCGCCTATCTCACCTGATGGTAAGCGATGATGTGGTCGGCGATGGAGCACATGTGCCTAGAAGTAGGCAACCTTGAATAGGTCTCTTAACTTTATGTCCCTTGCTTAGAATTTTTCATTTGCTCTTGACTTAAAAAGGTTGTAGCTATCAGGAAACGCAGGCTTCGGTAAAGAATTCCACTTCTTAGTTGTACGAATAATAAAAGTGTTCCCAAAATGTTTTGCTGACATGTAAACATAAAGAAAGAGCAAAGATAATATCTTTAGTGTGTGTTCCATGCATGCAATGCATCCTTAGCATCACTAGGCCTATCAGAATACTAGCTCTTGTTTTATGTAACGCAGCATAAATAGGTCTGTTGAGATGGGTGGCATTTATAAATTATAGTTTTTATTGTATATGTATTTTAATTCATCACAGGCCTCCCCCACTTGTTACCATGACCATGAAGACCAGTCATGTGCATCTCGCATCCATCAGATTCCCGCAACTCTCACTAGGTGCATGCACCTTGCCGATGGCCTTCCAACGCTGCGTCTTCTTATTTTAATTTGTTTATAGTAGTAATAAAAACAATAATTTACTTTCTCTGGAGCCCTGACCGCCGGTAGCTTGAATCCTGTTCCTGATACCGGTAGAATACTATTTTTTTTTTTTAGAAATATTTCAAAATATATCAAATATGGTAAAATAATAATAGTTTTATAAAACAAAAACATGATCAACTTTGTTAGTAAAATAACAAATATAATGAAGTAATGATTACATAACATTTTTATATTATTTTGATGTTTATCTCAGAGTTATAAATATTTGTCTTCTTTCTTTCATTTCATTATAATTGACTGCAAAATTTCGTTGTGCAAAGATTGGTCATTCAGCAAGTAGAGTTACTGGCGGAGCACACTGTCTAGACCGAGGACTCAGTGCACCGGACGTTCAAGTAATATTATTACAAAGATGTTCTCAGGTAACGAGGAAAGAGCTAAGTTGTTCCAATAACTTAATTTTACTTGCAGTTTCAAGCTTCTCACAAAGACAAGAGTTTTATTTCTATTAAAACGGGTGTCCGTTTAACTGATAGGTAAGTTAAGGTAACCTTACACGCTAGGGTATATCTGACAAGTAAATCTGGCATCATCATCATCATCATCATCATCATCATCATACCAGTCGAAAGACGTCCACTGTTGGACATAGGCCTCCCCCAAGCGTCGCCACAACGATCGGTCCTGTGCGTCACGCATCCATCGGATTCCCGCGACCCTGACCAGGTCATCGGTCCACCTTGTTGGAGGCCATCTGTTCTGCGTGCAATGTGCCCTGCCCATTGCCTTATATCAACATTTCTGATGTGATCACGCAAGGAAACTCCGAGCATAACCCTTTCCATCATACCTAGCACTATAATATAATGCCAGGTATGATGGAAAGGGATTATTATTTTTATTATTCTATGCTATAATCTTAGATGTAATCTTAATTTTAGATGTAATTCTATGTCAGTATGTGTCTCAATTGTTTAGAAATGTTAAGTAAATGTGAACGTAGCAACTTAGGCAATGTATTTAATTAATTAAATAATTTTGCATGCCGTAAAGCAATATGTATCAGGACTCTATAAATTAACACCATATCTGTTACCTACATTATTGGCAAACGAATGATTTCTATTTCTATTTCTATACCTCTCAGGTAAGCTTGTATGGAAACGTGCAAAGTTTTGCAACATACACACTCAGGCTTACCTGTACCTATAGTTCACATGTACAGGTAAACCTGTCAGGTATACCCTAGTGTGTATGGCGGGCAATAGTACCGTGTTTGATTTACCGTAGTCTTGGAACGCAAAGATTAACTAAAGGACACAAGTGGGTTTTAGTCAGTAGAAGCACAAAATATATAGGTACAGAAGTCAATCTACCTAAAAAGTGCGCTCGAGCAACGCACACAAAGACACCGCTCACAGACACGATGCCTCGGTCGCGTCTCGGATCATTCGTCGAACAATTCCGGCTCAAACGTTCATTAGTGTGCGTCCACCGAGCGTAGGTATAAAAAGTGATATACATGAGATTGTCTTCTGTACCTATCAATTTTGTGGTAGAAATCTGATACGCCCTCTCGCTCCACCCTAGAGCAGGAGAAGTCGTTAGATTTTGCACCTCAAAAATTAAGAAATGTTGGTTTTCCACTGATGTATGTTGAAACCCGATTTTTTTATCTTAAAATTATTTTAGGGCAGAATAAGCATCGGGTCTTTTTCATCTCTTCGGACATTTATTTGAAACGTCATTGTAATGCAAGTCATGTGGATACTACTACGACTAGTTATCTCCCGCAGTTTCACCTACGTCGTAGCTAAATATTTTATAGCCTTTGTCGGTAAATAAGCCATCCAAAACTTTTTACCAATACTTCCTGAGAATAGCGCGTTCAAACTCTTTAGTATTGTAATTATATAAAGTATATATCAGTACACACATATAAAAACAATTTTAACAGACAGGTGTGTAGTTTATTACACAAAATAAAATTTTTATATCTACATAATATATTATTAGCGTATAGGTTAAATACGCTAATAATATATTACGAGTATGTAGATTTAAAAATAATTAAATATGCTTATTAAATAAATCGACTAACAAATCAAAACAACGTCAAAAACAAAAAAAAAAATGTCTAAACATTCGTTGCGTTACCACCAAATAGCAAATAGGGACTGTTTAAGTATATTTTCATTTAACATCAAATGGATAATACGTATAATAGCTTTCTACAAAAAAACGTGTTCATACACTCGTAAATACAAAGTTTAAGTTAGGACATAAAATCGCAGAGGGAAACTTTGGATTCAACTCAGTGCTACGAAGTGCTACGAGATTCTACTGCTAAGCTACTAGCGCCATCTAGCGTCGAGTAGCGAAAATAAAGTTATGAAGCTTGCTTCGTATACTTAAAAACGTTTAAAATTTTTGACAAAACCGTTTTGATTTGAGTAAAACGCGTTGTAAAAATAAAATTAATCAGTATTGTTGTTTGACTACCGTGGTTTATGACAACAAAATAGTTTCTACTCGATGAATCTAAGTTACAGTAATTGTGTTACAACCGATTTGCAAACCAATAAATGATTTATGATTTATGATAACCTAACACACATACAGGAAAGAATTGTCTTTAAAAAAATAAACATCATATAATATTTAGCAAATATTTAACTTGTTTATAAGTAGGTACTTAAATGAAATAAACGCAATTTTAGAGAAATACCATGACACATTAATGTTTATAAGAATAAAAACTCTATTCTGTTAAGCAACATTTTAATTCCTATTGGTAATTATTTCCAATATGATTTATTGGACTATTAACTTGTGTTGCATATCGATATTTTCTATTGAAATAAATGCAATTTTTGAGAAATACCATGAAACTTTTATGTTTATATGAATAAAAACTTGATTCTCCTAAGTAGCACTTTAATTCTTATTAGTAAATAATTTCCAATAAGATTTATGGACTTTGATGCTGTTGCATATCGATATTTTCTATTGAATTTTACAAAATTCCAACAGATGGCAGTTGCATCGTAAACTTATTACGTTCAATAGTCCTTAACAGATGGCAGCACTTAAGCAGATTAGCTGAGGATGTTCAAATTAAGGGTCCATGATGCGCTTGCGCATCAGTTCCAACTTTAAAATAATGGTAGGATGCAAAAGACCCAGGGCATCATGAGCGTGTTATGCAGGTGGGATTGCCTAATACTGCATCACTGAATCGGACATCATTCGTCTACGAGTATGTATTATAAACCGCGTGAATAGTCATCAATTTCAGCCGTCTACTGTTGGACATAGGCCTCCCCCAAGTGTCACCACAATGCACGACTCTGTGCGTCTCGCATCCATCGGATTCCCGCAACCTTCACCAGGTCATCGGTCCACCTTGTAGGAGGCCTTCCGACGCTGCGTCTTCCAGTACGCGGTCGCCACTCCAGAACCTTTCGGCCCCAACGGCCATCCGTTCTGCGTGAATAGTGTGACGTTCGATTTCAGACAGTAAATTATAATTATTTATTATATTTTCAAAGACACTATTTTTTTTTAACATACCTACTATTATTATGGATTCATTGCGGTCTGAATAAAAATAAATGTTAATGTTAGATAATACCATTATAAGTATAATATACCCGTATTTGTGAGGAGCACTCGTATGAATTTGGGATTGCCAGTTATTAGTAGTTTTGTTTTGTTTTGTTTTGTTTTGTTATATTAACTAGGGTACGAAAAATAGGTACATTTAACCTTTCTAAACTAGATTATTTCTTAGGAAAATTATCGTAATTTTGAAAACAGTAGGTTATATTTAGTTAATTTATATTAATTTCTTTGTAGTGTGGTGGTAAAGTTTTAGCGTTGAATGCGTCCCGTGGGGGTGACCACAAAAATTTTCATAATAAAACAAAACAACTTACGTCTTATCGTAATTTATTTCTGTTGCATTGCAGTACTGTTACTTTTTGTTTTGTGAAATAGTTACGTAAGTACTTAATAGTATCTTTGCCACGCTATTTTTCAATGGATGTTAAAAAAAAAACGACTATCGGTAGCTGATTTAAAACACGTAACATCATAAACGCATTTCCTGCAAGCATTATGTTCAGAATTGGCTACTGAACCAATTACAGCTAAGTACTGTGACGACTGCTCTCGAAACGGTGAAGGAAAACATCGTGAGGAAACCGGCATGTCCTAGAACCAAAAAATCGCAGACATGTGACATTCACCAACACGTACTGGGCCCGCGTGGTGGATTACGGCCCATTCTCTCTCCTGGAGAGTAGGCTTGAGTCCCAACAGTGGGAACATTAAAAAGGCTGGTGATGATGGTGACTGTGACGACTATGAAGGTCAAGGTTGGGGTTAAAACTGCATTGTAATGGATCTTTTAAGGTTTATTGTAATGAAAAAGAATAGTGATTTTTGAATTATGATGGAAGTTGTCAACTAAGAAAAAATATTAATTTAATTTTGTATTAAAATAGAGAATCTAAGGCTTATAAGAATATAAACAGTCTGATTGAAGCTAAAAGACTTTCATTAGTGTCTCTCCACGCTACAGTACCTACCTATTTTTAAAATACGTAGTAATTTTTTTATTGTAAAATAATTTTTGATTATTGTAGGATAAAGAATGTTTCTGTGTGCGTATGTAGGTACCGATTGGTATCCGTAAAAGCACTACCAGTGTCGTGCATCGATATCCATAACTTTTGCCTACCATTAGGATAACAAGTTTCTTAAAAAAACACTACCTAAGTGAATTTAAGTAAAAAGTGTTCTAATTGGAGTGTTGGTGTGCATTATTCCAATTACATGTTGTATATCTAAATGACACGTTGGTATAGTGGTTGTAAAGCGCGACTGCTGTGGGTAAGGTCTTAGGTTCGACTCCCGGATCAGGCAAAAGTGTTGTTTAGTTTTTTCCTTTTGGAAATTCCAGTAGCAGCCTGGAATTTAGAAGTTGGTGATGTGCCTCGGAACGCACGGAAAGCCATTGATCTTGCGCCTGAACTACATGTGTCCTCGGTCGTGTCGTATCGCCGTCCTATTGGACTATGAGAGTAAAGAAACAGAAACTGCACTTGTGTCTGCGTACGCACTTGCGCACTATTCTATCTCCTACATACTTGGCTAATCTCCATTGACTATACCTATAGTGGCCAAAATTCTGACGGAAGGACTTTTACTACGTAAGTACGTACATATGTAGGGATTCGTTACTAGTTTTTTTTTATAGTTGCTAAGTAGTTGTTTTTTTTACGTTCCTATTAGAAAATGAACCTGAAATAGCTTTTATATAAGTATAGGTAAAGCTGATATATTTTCTAGAATATCTTCTATTCTTATGCTCCAAACAACTCTTTTATCCAGAAACTTATGTGGCTTTCTCATTATAAAATAAAAAGCCCTGATTATCAAGGATATGTGTACCTAATTATAAATATTCATCATTTTTGTTCGGTATGGAAATCACGACGGCGCAACTGAAAGAAAAAAAACACTTTTTAATACTTCTACATATACCTAACTCTGTTATCAAACCGTCCTATCAGAATTAAAAATACCCTTCTAACCTCCCAATATTCCCCAATAAGAACTCACCCTTATTCGCAAAAAAATATTCCAAATAGAAAACCCCTGGTCAACTGACCATAACTCAGCCGTCACTACTTGCATGACCGGAGGCTATTTGACTAATGAACGGTCAGTGTAAGGTTTTCGATGAAACTTGGCACGCAGGTAGACCAAGTCCCGAAATAGTACATAGGAATACTTTTATTCCCGGGAGTATTTTTCCCTTGGGACAATTTTTTAGGTACTTTAACAAGGGCAAAGCTGCTCGCAGCAGTTATGCATCATTTCTGTTTGGCATGGAGGTAATTGAAATAAAAATCCACTACTAAATGCTACATATAACTAAATATAAAAGTACACTGTTATCAAACCATCCTATCAGAATTAAAAACACCCTTCCGTCCTCCCAATATTCCCCAATAAGAACTCACCCTTACTCCCAAAAAAATATTTCAAACAGAAAACCCTCGTCAACTGACCGTCGCTCAGCCGTCACTACTTACGTGACCGGGGGCTATTTGACCAATGAACGGTCAGTGTGTGACCACGCCCCTTGCGTGGACATCGGTCAGATGTGGGGAGATCGAATTGTTCCGTTGAAATGTGCCAACGATTGTTTGAAATATTTCAACAGAAGCTGTGATATTCTACTTTCGTTTTTAGGGTTCTGTAACTCAAAAGGAAAATCAGAACCCTTATAGGAGCACTCCGTTGTCCGTCTGTCTATCGGTCAAAACTCTTTATCTCGGGAACGCGTGGGGGTATCGAGTTGAAATTAAAACCATATACTCAAGTCTCCGTTCTTTCAAGTTGTGAAATAATCAAACTTCTAAGATAACGAAAAAAAAAAGCACAAGTGTAGGAAAAAATCAGAAAACTACTATTTTTTCCCATAATTTGTCCACAAGTGTTTGCATGCTTATCATCAACATTTCAGCCGAAAAACGTCCACTGTTGGACATAGACCTCCCCCAAGTGTCGCCACAATGAACGGTCCTGTGAGTTTCGCATCCATCGGATTCCCGCAACCCTTACCAGGTCATCGGTCCACCTTGTGGGAGGCCTACCAACGCTACGTCTTCCTGTTCGTGCTTGTCATTCCAGAACCTTTCGGCCCCAACGGCCATCTGTTTTGCGAGCAATGTGCCCTGCCTATTGCCATTCTTCGTGCTATGGCGATTTTTCGTGGTTGGTTCTTGGTTCTTCTGCGGATTTCTACATTCCTGATTCGATCACGCAAGGAAACTCCGAGCGTAGCCCTTTCCATTGCCCTTTGGGTGGCTTCAAGCCTTCTAATGAGGCCCATTGTGAACGACCACGTTTCGGAACCATATGTCATTACTGGCAACACGCACTGGTCACGACTTTCATCTTGAGACACTGTGATATGTTGCTGCCCAGCCGAGCCGGATTCGATAATTGATCTCTTTTTCGAAGTTAGACCTACCCAACTGGATTGTCTGTCCCAGGTAAACGTAGTCATCCATAACTTCGAGTGTAGAGTCTCCGATCTTGATATGAGATATTGGTACATGGCTGTTTACCATGACTTTGGTTTTTTCTGTGTTCATTTTAAGTCCTACTCTTTCGGAAGCTCTACGCAGGTTACCAAGCATTATAGTGAGCTCCTCCGTAGTCTCGGCCATGACTACTATATCGTCAGCAAACCGAAGGTGAGTGATGTACATACTCGCCATTGAAATTAATGGATAGCCCTCTCCATTCCAGAATCTTGAAGACATCCTCCATTGCTGCTGTGAACAGTTTCGGAGAAATAACGTCTCCATTCTAACTAAACAAAACCTAAAAATCTTTAAAAAACATTAAAAAATAACACACTTATGTTCCTAGTCTCTGTTAGCTACGATAACAAATCAAAAAGTGACCGTTACGCACATAATTGTTATTTTAAAATTATTATTGTAATAATAATTCAAACCATCTGCCATTTTCAACAATGCACTTTTTTTGCACACAATTCGCAAGTGTACCGAGGGTCCTATTTCTAGTTAAACAGGTTTATAGTTTACATTCATAAATTCAGTTGATAGAGTTATTCATAATGTATACCATAAGATAGCCATATGGGCAGAAAATAATGGCGGGTCTTGAATAAAACTGGACTGCTTTTGCGAATCCAAGGTAGACCGTGAAATTATAATTTTCTTACGTTTTTTTTTGCATTTCGTAGGTCAGCCTCAGGGTTTATGTTCAATAAAATATTACTTACAACCGTAAGAGGTATGGTTTTACTAAGTTATAATTATTAAACATTACAATTTTCTCAGTTCAATTAATCATATTAAATGACTTTTTCATGAAATAGCTATACAGAACTGAGGCAGTTGGATTGATGATTTTATTTATTACAATTTCTTTACTAAATAGTATTTGCGAATAATCAAAACAGACACAGAATTTTACTCGATAAAATCCCGCAAAAATCTAGTCAAGGCGTTTAAGTTCTCTTTTATTTTTTTTACAATACCAAGATCTCCTCACTAGCAGAAACTACTGAACCAGTGGCTTTTCCCGGAGTGTGAGAATACCGAAAATTATCCAAAAAGAATATTCTTCTGTGTGTCTCTTCAAATTTCTGATTAGCTATTTGAGCGCGACGAAGTAAAAATAAACATACACGTACATACACACACATACAAAACGCCTTAATAATATTAGTGTGAAGTGTGATCGCACAAATGGTTTATGAATCAACTACCGACCTTGAAACAGTGTCTAAACATAGATCATCTATAGTTCCTAACTCACGAACTGTAGCTGTAAATTCAAAGAGTAGTGGCTAATGGTGCTTCGAGCAGTATACTATTTGGATTCAGAACAAATTCACAAACCATTTCCTAGGATTAATTACTTCAATACCAAACTAAAACTGAAAGTGTATACAACACTATTAATAGTTTACTAGCTTTTGCCTGCAGCTTCGCCCGTGTACATAAAATATAGCCTATGTCACTCAGGAATAAAGCAGCTTTCTATTGGTGAAGAATTTTAGCAATCGAACCAGCCCCCCTAGCCAAGTTACAATCGAATTCCGTTCTCTAATCGGTAACGCCTCGGTGACAGCAATTGTAGAAAACGATTAGTTGGTAGCCATGTTGACGCGCCTGAGTCGGCCGCTCGTTTTACAATGTAGCGTTTGTATAACAAAGGATGTAGCGTAAAATATTGTAGAAACGATTTTGAACGATGTGAACTTGGCTACGAATTGTCTATTCGTTTGTTCTGACCACACGACTTTACGTTGAGATGACGTCATTCCCATACGTTTCATCACTTTTCGACAGCGTTAACGATTGCAGAATAACAACTTGGCTAAGCGTGCTGTACTTCCAGAGATTACCTCATATAAATAAAAAAAAACAAAAAACAAACTTTACCTCTTTTTTATATTAGTGTAGATGTGAAAACTGAATATAGTTTATTCAGATTCAGTAACTGAATGGATTCCAATAGTTCTTACACCATGTTATATTTTTTCCCAAAAATATTTAAAAAGGTCACAAGTTCGACACCACCGTCACTAAGTACAACACAGGTCACGGAAGGCCATAGCGGGCATTAGATGCCAGCAAACAGCTTTCCTATTTGCTATTGCAGGACATGGTCTAACCGTGTACCAAGTTTTATAGAAATCCGTTCAGTCGTTCGAATGTGAAGAATTCACAAATATACACACACACTCACAAACTTTGGCCTTTAAAGAAGAAAGAAGAAAGAAAAATATTTTATTTGCTGGAAAGGCCAAAAAGTATTATTTTACAAATTTTAATTACATTTAAAGAAAAAGAATGCGCCACTTCCGAGCAAATAATATCATAATAGCCTAACTAATATTATAAATGTGAAAGTGTGGATGTTTGGATGTTAGTTACTTAATCACGCAAAAACGGCTCAACGGATTTGGACGAAATTTGGCATGAATATAGCCTTTGACATGGAAAAGAACATAGGCTACCTTTTATCCCGATTCCTTTAGTACCTAATGCCACGCGGGCGAAGCCGCGGACAAAAGCTAGTCATCAATAGTTTTGTATTTCAATGTTTAATCAGTAACGTTTTTGGCTTGAATACTAAATCGTCTAAGCCATATCTTCATATGAATAGTATATTTGTTTACCATTAGGATATGATATATTCTAATGTTTTTATAATATTTGGCAGCAATTGTGTCAAATCAACCTTCTTGTCAAGCTTCGCTGATTTACTCAACACTACAATAAAAAAATCAGCTCCATTTTTTTTTTTTTTATTATTGATAGGCTCGCGTTTGACCACTATCTCACCTGATGGTAAGTGATGATGTGGCCGACGATGGAGCACGCTTGCCTAGAAGTAACCTATTCACTCTCGACTTAAAGACCCCTAGGTTGTAGCTATCAGGAAACATTTTAATTTTACGGAGATTTCGCTTGTTTCAATGATTCCACATATTGTCCAGTTGCGTAGACACTTGAGATACACAACTACTCCCATTTTACAAAACAATACCCACTAGGAATCGATTCGCGAATAATTAAAACAGCTCCTGAACTTCACTCGAAGAAATCACGCCAAAAACTTCTTTTTAGGGTTCCGTACCTCAAAAGGAAAAAACGAAACCCTTATAGGATCACTTTGTTGTCCGTCCGTCTGTCGGTCTGTCTGTCTGTCAAGACCCTTTATCTCAAGATCGCGTGGAGGTATCGAGTTGAAATTAAAACCATATTATACTCAGGTCTGCGGTCCCTTCAAGCTGTGAAAAAATCAAACTTCTAAGTTAACGAATAAAAAAGATACGACCGTTTATGTCGCAAAAAACGTTTATTTTAATACTCTCAAAGATCGAAATTCATAGCGTACTTCCCGCTGACCCAGAATCCTGAAATTTGGTACAAAGCTAGGCCTTATAGCACAAGTATAGGAAAAAATATGAAAACAGTAAATTTTTTGTTACCTAAGTCACAAAAAAAAAATTGCAATGCGGAAAAATCTACGAGACTCCATTTGGGATTTGTAGTTTGCACGGAACCCTCAGTGCGCGAGTCCGACTCGCACTTACCCAGTTTTTTAGTTTTATATTCCATTAACCCTTCAAACATCAATATCACAAATCAAAACTAATAATTTATCGTCACATCAACACGATCAATAAAAATAAATAAGTGAGGACATAAGTTTCAAAATAAGTAATAAAACTTTTTTATTATCAGAAAACAACATTTTTACCCCACAATGAGCACGCGACGGAGGGTTGATTTAAGAGAAAAACAGGGAAATGGGTCGGAGAGGTCATTTTGTCCCGGGGGCTGCAGTGAAAGGGTTAAAACGCCCTAATAACTGGCCACATAGACCGGCCGTGGGTTTGATGGAACCGGTTCAGTGAAATATTGACCGTTTTATGTTTTACCATTTTTGAGGGTTAGAGAATATTTTTGATAATATTTTCTCTTCTACGCGTTTGTCATACAGTAGTTAATTGTCATATATATATCATAGTGAAATAGTCAAACACGAATATTTTCTAGTAGATATTTGAAAGTTATTTTAACGTTAAAGACTAGATACTAATATCGACAAATCGGACATTTTCATTTTTTGAAAATCTATAATTATCCCATTACAAATAAAATTCTGATTCTTATATCAAAATCTTGGGGACCTGAGTTGCGATAACATTAAATTACAATTTCATGGTATCGAGTGGATAATTAGTGGTAATATTTAACAAAGAGATTGTTGTGAACAATGAAACATGATAAGTTTATTAGTAAGAAAAAATAAAATAAATAAAAAATGAAGCAAATATTAAAGCAAAGGTTATTGTTTTAATATTTGCTTCATTTGTTTTTGTGTATGTCAAGTATCTACTTGTGCCATACAATCATCAAAATCATTTCAGTCGAAACACGACCACAGTTAGAGATAGGCCTCCCCCAAGTGTCGTTACAACGACCGGTTCTGTGCGTCTTGCCTCCTCCTTATGAGAGTGGAGGCCGCATACCGGAAGACTCAGCGTGCCATACAAAACTTCGGCATAGTAGGATAGTTTCCAGGGTCAAAATAATTACATTTTAGTTAGTCCGTATTTTAGATTATAAAAAAATATTGGACACGTATTTTTTCTTTTTTCGATTAAACAAAAAATAACAAAGATATAGCCCATTAAAGTTACGTGTGACGTCACCCCATGCGAAAAAATGTAGCACGGCGTGCCGTGGTTATATCTTTGTCATTTTTGGTTTGTTTTACAAATAAAAAAATACGTGTCCTTTATTTTAAATAATCTAAAAGACGGACTAATTACATTTTTTACGGCAACTAGCCTATTACAAGGACCAATTATAACCTCAATCCACGGCAACAATCAAAAATATCTTAGCTTCCACATTAATAGTTTTTGATGTACCGTGCTACACCAAAAGTGTGTAGACCTGGAGTTTCACTTGCCCTATATCACAATAATTTGACTGCTTCTTTGGTCTTGTGGTCGCAAGCGCGACTGCTGAGCGTGAGGTCCTGGGTTCGATTCCTGGATCAGCCCAAAAATGCTATTGGATTTTTCCATTAGGAATTACTCCTTAGCTGCCCGGAGTTTTGAAGTTGGTGGTGTGATACTCCCATACCTCTGAAAGCACATAAGGTCGTTGGTCCTGCGCCTGATCTCTCTCCGGTCTTATGACTATGAGAGTAAAGGAACAGAGAGTGAACCTGTTTTTTTTTTTTTTAATTAGTGCTTGATTGCGATCCCCCTTGATGGTAAGCAGTATCGTTGATGGTGAGGCGCACTAGTTTATTAAGAATCCATTAACTCTAGCCTTAACACATACTTGTATACTATAATATCTCCTGTCATCATCATCATCATCATCATTTCAGCCGATATACGTCCACTGTTGGACATAGGCCTCCCCCAAGTGTCGCCACATCGAACGTTCCTGTGCGTCCCGCATCCATCGGTTTCCCGCTACCTTCACCAGGTCATCGGTCCACCTTGTAGGAGGCCTTCCAACACTGCGTCTTCCGGTACGCGGTTGCCATTCCAAAACCTTTCGGCTCCAACGGCCATCTGTTCTGCGAGCAATGTGCCCTGCCCATTGCCACATATCTCCTGTGTACTTGGCTAATTGGCTTATCTCTGTTAGCATAGCATAGTCGGCCTTGTAGTGTTCCCACTGAACAATCTCTGTTAAGATTCGCCTTTTGATCCAAATTCGATCGGGAGGTTTATTATTTATCACAAAATACATTCTAAATAATATTATTTGTTAAACATACATACATGACCGGTTACAGTCTGTACACATTTGCCGGTATCGGCCAATTCGCCCACTAGGCCCTCCCTGCAGGCAAGACTGAATTCATATTCACCATTTTTCTGTCTTTTATTGCACCACTATTTTCTCTAAATCACCCAAAGATTGACTGATAGAAAATGCCTAAGGCATTAAGTACCTACGCCCCATAAAGTATCATCATCATCATTCATCATTTCATATGCTTCCCCCGAGTGTCGCCACAATGAATGATCCTGTGCGTCTCGCATCGGTTTCCCGCAACCTTCACCAGATCATCAGTCCGAAAGGGAACTCGAGCCCCGGTATGAAGGCTTGAAGGAACGGGGTGGGTTTTTTAGTCAGTAAGAGTCTGACACTATCTCCCGCTCCGCCCAAGAGCGGGGGTTATCATTGGATGATTTTCCCCACCAAAAAAAAAAGGTCATCAGTCCACCTTGAAGGAGGCCTTCTAACACTGTGTCTTCCGGTAAGCGGTCGCCACTCCAGAACCTTTCGGCCTCAACGGCCATCTGTTCTGTGAGCAAAATGTCCTGCCCATTGCCACTTAAGTTTGGCATAAAGAATGAAATAAATATATAGAATTCACAATAGCTGAGTGCGACAGGGTATTGCCTCAACGAGAAGTGGAATTAGTACAGGCCCACCCTTAACCACTGTCTAGTTGCCTGTCTTATACTATGCACTTATGTCAAAATATAAAGATGATGTTCTTTCACTCTTCCTTAAAACAATGCAAGATTTATTATATACTTATAGGGATAGTAGATAGTAAGGTGATGCCAAATGGAGCATTAGATAGGAACCTACACTTTGGGCTAACGACAGCCCATTAGGAAATGAGACGGTCGTTAGGGTAAACTGGTACAGGTGGGTGATGCCCATTTTATACTTAGTTTGAAGATGATAAAAGTAATAGATATAAATCTCACTAAAAACGTGAATCGATGCCTCCTACGCATATAGTCGTAAGGCAAAGTGTTCATTTTTAGGGTTCCGTACGCCTAAAGGAAAAACGGAACCCTTATAGGATCACTTTGTTGTCCGTACGCTTGTCTGTCCGTCTGTCAAGGCCCTTTATCTCAAGAACGCGTGGAGTTATCGAGTTGAAATTAAAACCATATACTCAGGTCTACGTTCAATTCAAGCTGTAATCAAACTTTTAAGTTAACGAATAAAAAAGATACGATTTATGTTTAAAAAAAAAACGCATATTTTGATATTCTCAAGATCGAAATTCATAAGGTATTTCCCGTTGACCCAGAATCCTGAAATTTGGGACAAAGCAAGGTCTTATAGCACAGGTATAGGAATTAATCTGAAAACTGTAAATTTTTTGTTAACTACGGCTACGTCACAAAAAAAAAATTGCTATTCGGAAAAATCTTCGGGACTCCATTCGGGAATAGTAGTTTGCACGGAACCCTCAGTACGCGAGTCCGACTCGCCCTTGCCCAGTTTTTTTTTTTAAAGTGAGGCATTTTTGTAATTGTTACAATATAATATATACATGTGACTGATATATTAGAATCGTGAAATTACTAGCTTCTGCGTGCGGCTTCGCCCGTCTGAAAGTAAAAAAATATCTCATGGGGAATTTACTCGTGGGATAAAAATCATATCGTGTGTCCTATATCAGGGTGTACCGAGTAGACTATGGTAAACCCCTGTGCCGAATTTCATCTAAATCTATTCAACTGTTTCAGCGTGAAGAAGTAACTAACATACACACACATACAATATGTGTTGCAGCTATGTGTTTGAATCTTCGGTAACTATATGTAACAAACTATATTTCTAAGATTGTCAGAAGTCCTAGATGAAAATAACACATCCATAATCCTTTATGTAACTTGTGCCGGTTCTCCAGGGTGCTGCTTGAGACTGAACATCGATTGTTTATTGTGTATGTATGTTGCATGCATCAGTTTGTGGGTGGCATCTCTGAGTGCTAGGCTATTTTGCGACTAATTTGTTACCTTGGGTATTCCCGTTAAAACAACTGTATGTGCTTATAATAATAAATAATTACGTTTATTTCTGTTACTGATATAAAATCTAGGATTGATTTTTCAGAACATTTCCTCCAAACACACTAGCTCCCAGTGTCATTACAGCAATACAATCACGAACCTGGCTACCTTACTTAACATTAGTAGTAAAGAGTCCGCCACCGAGCTAAAGCTGAGATTACGAAAGATCATACTTGTGGAAACTGTACAAATACACAATAACAGTGCTGCTCAACTCTCTAAACAACTGAAACCACGCCTCCAACATTCAAAATCTTCATTAAAGACCATTCCGTAGAATGTAATCAAAGCAATAGGCAAAATAGGTGTGCATAGTTAGGAATATACCAACATAATCTGACCTTCCCTACCCCCCTAGTTTCTTCTCCGATCAGATTAGAAAAGGGACGACAAATAATCGCACAGAGCTCTAATTTGGATGGCCCGGTTGAGCGCTACAATCCGAATCAAAATTCAAAACCGCGCTCTCTCTTAATCCCTGTTGAGGATCACAATAAAAGGTAATACATTTTAACTCCTGGTAAAGAAGTGGGCCATTTTGAACCTTATTGCAATTGAGAGAGGGATTATAGCACGTTGGCTGCAGCAAAAATAAGATTATCTAAGCGAAAGTAGAAGGTGAAAGGGAGACATTTTGTTGTAAGGTGCAGCGCGTACTGAGCACGGACAGGATAATGACTTGATCTTGTTCAAATACGACCATTTCTAATGTTCTTTTATAAGAATTGCAAAGAAATGTTACCAATCATAGAATGATGATCTTAGAATTAGAATCACATCTGTGCTCTATAATTATATATCACCCCTATATTTTAATTAGTATAAAAAAGGGACTCTATCCGTACTAGTGGTGGCTAATTTAGCATACTTATAGCGCCAAAATATAACACGCTATTTTGTTCATAGCGTATAGCGTTTGTTATATTGGCTCTGCCTTTGCGCCATATTATAACGACTCGCTCAACAAAACGCCAACAGCAGGGCCAAAACGGTATAACATTATAGCGTTAATTGTGTCTCCGCATTCAATTGATTGCCGAATTTTATATATCGTGTTATGATAGCGTATAAAATATCGCGCTATAAAAATATATTCAATAATCTATAACGCGTCTAGAGTTTATAGCGGAATTGGACATCACTAATCCGTACCCATTACTGATTATATTTGTGTGGTCAAAAATATAAAAAACGAAATCTTAAAATTGTCCATGAAAATTTATCATAATTGATAATTTCATAATTTAATGAATCACTCATAATAATTACTACTAGAAACTACACGCAGTGTTTTTTCTATTTATATCACCATTCATTAATTCATACAATACAATATTCCCATAAATTGAGTGACATTTTGGGATATTAACAAATGCTCATAATTTTGCCGTTTAAAAATATTATTTATTAAGATTTTACTTAAATAATAACAAGACCTTTTCTCCCTATAAGTATTTGTACTAATTAAAAATTAGTGGTATATAAAAGGCAATTACTCATTAACGCAATCAACGTGCAACACCCAGTCCAAACCCTCGGATTTTTCAAAACTCAGCCCTTAATTGGATGATACGGGAGTTCAAAGTTTGTGTGCAGAAAACTACGAAGCCACTGGTAGAATTAAATATGAACATACTATTTTTATAATCGGTATGTTATATGGTTTGGTCAGTTCTACTACCAGTACAATAATGTGTAGTTCACGTAAGTACGAATTATTGAAAGAATAAGAATGAAATGGGTCCAGAAGGAGATGCGCGATGTGGAAGGATTTTGTTCACAAGTCGCCAAAGCTCAGTCATTCACTCGCTGATGAGCGTCATCACCCCTCCAACACCCCGCAGTTACCTTATTTGTTCTAATTTAGGTACTTCTGTTCTCTTTCCGTTCTACTTGTCAGAAAATTTTTCGTCTTAGTATCCGCGCGTCTCTAAGCGCGGGTGTCGGTTGACTACGACACTTGCTTGCTGTTACTCATTTGTGCTCAGCAATCAACTTTAGAGTACACTATTCTCAGCTGAGTTAATTGCCCCCTGTGGCTACCTCCTTTGTAATTGCATTTTTTCTTTAATGTTTTCTCTATTAGATAAGAAGTTTATTTGTTTTTTTATTATTATTAAGTATTTGATAGGCTCGCTTTTGACCACCGTCTCACTTGATGGTAAGCAATAATTTGAAAGCACCGTTAAGATTTAAAATTATTAACCTTAAACACGTCCGTCGCATCCGAGCTCCCAAGCAAAAGTGACCGAAATAAGTGCGCGCACCGCTAATGTTGTGTTACCCCCTCCACTAGACTGCATCATCGCGGTCGCATAATGCCATCGTCTTATGAGCGGTCAAATCCTCTATGGGCGCTTGTACACGTTAAGAAATTTCAGCGTGTCTGCGGTACGACTAATTCACGAAAGATCTAAGCTCGAAAATTTATCGTCGCATCCCTTCACCTACCCCGCCCTCAATAATAGCATTATAGCAACTTGACGCGTCGTGCCTAACATAGACGCAATTTTTTTCATGGTCAGCGCCAAAGCAATACCCCTCGCCAAGTTGATAATCTGCAATCGCTAACGCTAGTAGAACACTTTAAATGTACGGGAATGACGTCATCTCAATGCCTTGTCATGTGGTCAGAACAAAAGAATCGGGGGCGTAGCCAACTCGAAGCGTTTGACGCATGAGAAACGTAGCAATCGTTTCTTAGGCCAGGAGGGCAGTTCGTGTGTAGAAATGACACGAATTTAAGTATAGGCCTGGCGACTTTTCTTAACGTGTATAAGCGGCCTAAGAATATATTTTTCATTCCAGTATCCGCTTGTCCTAACAGCGCAGGTGTCGGCCGACTACCAGCTCGGTAACTCGCTCGCCACCACTCATTTGTGCTCAGCAATTAACTCGCGCGCTCCGTGACGCGAACACCGATGTCCCCTGTTTCTATGTAAGCTTGTATGTTTCACTTTATTTACTGGGTTTTTGAAAGACAGGCAGAGGAGAGGGTTTCCGAAATGACACTTGATGAAAATGACGCTGGAGGTTTGGTAAAATTAAAGTTTGATACGATATTAAATTAATGATTTATAAGCATCCAAAAACAATTTTCAATCTTTGATTACCCATACAAAAAGATATATTTTGTTCCTAGACAATAATCTACATTTATGAAAAAGAGCTACGGGATTATTCCAAAGAGTTACCCTGACCCTGGAATGCAAAAGACAACTGAAAGAACATAGGTGGATTTTCAAAATTCAAATAAAAAATATATATCTCACATAGGCTTCCATGGGCACTTATAAAACGTCAGAAGCAAGTACACAGCTCCAAATGGTAATTTCAATCAAAAAACAGATTTAAGTGCCAGTGTGGAGCCCCTTCCCGAGATATGTGTCACCTACTTTCCTGCCCAGCATGCACAACTACATGCACCTTCCACGAATTAATATCATGAGGTTTATATCACACATGCGGGATTGCCCCGCACGCGTAACACCCGCAAACGTGTTTTTCACACGTGTTTACTGTAATGCGTGGAATACGCACGCGGGACGTGATCCCGGATAGCAGCCCCACGCAGTGCCTCCACGCTTTTGTCGTCCATTGTATAACCACAACGCACAGCAGTCCGCAAAAAACTATATCGTAAGCTAGCGTGTCTCACGCTGCGTGAATTTTGCTACACGCGGGACAATTCCACATGCGTGATAAAACCCGCACGATAATAAAAACACCCTTATGCGAGGCTTACGAAGGACCGGTCCAGTACCCCTAACCAAGTCGCTAATCTACAATCGTTAACGCTAGTGGAAAGCTTCAAATATGCTGGAATGACGTCAAATCAACGCTCAGTCATGTGGTCAGGATAAAAGATTTGGAGGCGTGGCTAACTCGAAGCGTCCGACGCAAGCGAAACGGTTGTAACTTGGCTAGGGGGGCTGGTGGCTAAATATTGGTTGGTCCAAATTTGAGTCTGATGGACACGAAAAAAGAAGAAGACATATAATTTCCTAAAATTATATATAAATGACTATAAAGAAGCCACTTCTAAATCATCAATTTAATACTGAAGCATCATCCTAAGAATATGCATAAAAACCTTAAATTTTAAAATCACAAATGACAACTTCATACCTACATTAAACCATACCTATGTCTATTATAAACACAGCTCTCTACATCAGGTAGCGCACATTCGCCGGGTGAAGTAAATAACAAAGAAATATATAACACAAAAGGCTTCCAGGGGGAATGTGGACAATTTTACACGAGTATTTACAACCTCGCTGTCCAACGGTCTCGGGAACTCGCGTAGTGATGGGACAACGGGTTATCGATAAAAATCTTGTTGTTTTTTTAGCAAGACTTAGGGTGTTTTTGATTCTTTTGATAGTAGTAGTAGTCTTTTGGTAGTCACAAACTAGCTTTTACCCGCGGCTTTACCCGCATCATCATCATCATCATAGTCTAAGCAGCGATTGCTAAAATTTTTTCACCAATCGCGAAAAAATTTTATCAATCGGATCAGTACTTTCAGAGATTACCTCCTACTAACAGAAAAGAAAAATCAAACTTTACCTCTTTATAATATTTGTGTAGATAATGTAGATTTGTTAAAATATCGCTCTTTATATAACTATAAGTGATATTTAAAAACACGTAAACCCTGTGTTTGCTTTGTATCGTTTCTAATTTACAATTGATCTATGATTTTTATCAGCTGGTCTCAAAGCAATAAATCAAATATTGACTAAATAATGACAAAAGAATTAAACCGGTCTGTTCACTTAGAGGCTATATTAAGTTTGTACAAGAAGTACTATTGTTAATTTAATAACGCATGTTAAACTTTCCTTCATTAAGTACTACAAAAAAGAAAAGGAAAATTTCAACTGTCTAACTATCACAGTTTATGAGATACATACAGCCTGGTGACAGACGGATAGACAAACGGACGGACAGCAGAGTATTTTAGTGTTCTGTTTTACCCCTTGGGTACGAAACTCTAAAAACTAAGTTATACTTATTTAATTCCACATCATCACTTCAGCCGATAGACGTCCACTGTTGGACATAGGCCTCCTCCAAGTGTCGCCACAACACGATCCTGTGCGTCTCGCATCCATCAAATTCCCGCAACCTTCACTAGGTCATCGGTCCACCTTGTAGGAGGCCTTCTGACGCTGCGTCTTCCAGTGCGCGGTTGCCACTCCAGAACCTTTCGACCCCGACGGCCATCCGTTCTGCGAGCAATGTGCCCTGCCCATTGCCACTTAAGTTTGGCGATTCTTCGTGCTATGTCGGCAACCCTGGTTCTCCTGCGGATATCTTCGTTTCTGATTCGATCACGCAATGAAACTCCGAGCATAGCCCTTTCCATTTAATTCTACAAGACAAATATTATTGTTATTTATTGTTGTTGTTAGCCTATTATGTCCCACTGCTGGACCAAGGTCTCCTTCTCACTTTTTTACACATATCTGTCCTTACTGGTGGCGCGCCAATCCTTCCGGTAGTTGTCAAGCTCATCTTTTCACCTTCGTCTTCTACTGCCGCAATGTCGCCTTGCCTTTAATGAAACCCAATAAGGGTCACTTCTAGTGTTGCCAGGTCCGTTTGGATAAAAATCAGGACAGATGGTAAAACAAATCGGGATTTAGGGTTTTAGATCGGGACATTTTTTTAATAAAGTTTTTTTTTTAGGTGGGAAATCATCCAATGACTTCTTCTTCAATTGTTTTAGACTTTTACTAACTAATACCCAAGCTTCTTCTGTCCCACTGTGCGTTCCAGGGCCACGGTCACTAATTCAAACGTTTCCACAGCTCTAGCAGGTATCGACCCCACTAGGCCCCTTCAGAGAAGCGCCGTGTGTCATTTTGAACGCACTTGACATAGTGATGCGAATTCGATACAGGTTAATTTACTGTTATAATGATGGCTTTAATATATCTTTTGATTTATCGGGACATATAGCGTCCCGATCAGATGCAAATCGGGACGCGTTCCTAAACCCCTAAAAATCGGGACATCCCGCGTAAATCGGGGCGCCTGGCGATACTAGTCACTTCTAGCCCACATTTCATCTATTCTTATCTACTTAACTAAAATAATAGATACATAGAATTATAGGTACATAAAAACAACGAAAAAAAAATTATCGACAGCTGCACCCTCGCACTAGGAGAGCCGTCATCAACACCGCATTCGGAAAATCTACACTTAACCAGAAGAGCCAGCCCTCCCATTTATCCTTACACTCGCTGTCCCGTAGAGTGGGGTACCGGGGTAGCCACCCCCAGGGAGGGGGTCTAATTCGGGGGGCAAAAGGGCATCGGGCGAAGCTAAGCGCTACAAACGCTGATTACCACTTTAGCTAAACTTTATTCTTTGCTTTTTGGTGATTTAAGTTTTGTTTGTAGGTGAGCCGAAAGGTAGGTCACCAGAAATTTTCTTTAGTTTTTTTTTATTGTGGCTGAAAATTTTGTGTTTTGGAGGTAGTTAGGTACTTACTGTAGGAGTTTACGAGTGTTATTAAGTATACTTCTTACCTACTAAAAAAACTCCAAGATAACTTTTATTTCTTTCTTTATAATCTTATTTTATTTAGTATTTTTCAGTTATATTTAACATCTTCACAACTGAATACTACCTGATTAATCCACTAATTTATTAAATACAAAAAGACAATTAACACTAAACTCAAAATCCAGCATCGCTAAACACCAAAAACAACACATAATTAAAACACCATACGCAACAGAGGGGAAAAGTTATCTGTACGAAAGCGCCCCCTGGGCGGTGGGGGGTTTGGGGGGCGGGCGTTCTGGCCCATCAGTCTGGCCACGGCAATTCAGATGATGAATTAATCCAACAAATGTGACGGTATCACTTAGCCCTAATGCACGGGTATAATGTTACCCGAAAATTTCTCGCGCAGAATTCGGGCGCTTCACTTTGGAAATCTCTGTCGACTTTAATGTGAGACAGTCCTTTGTTTCTTTATAGGGATTATGTTTTGCGACGCGTCTGGAGGTTAATGTGTGTTTTTCTTATTCGTGGGTAGTGGGGGGGTTGGTTTTAAATTTTTGTTTGACTATTTTTCTGTGGAGGCAGTTTTTTTTGGCTGGCCGTGTGACGAGATGGATCGATTATGCTAGAGATTTTTAAATCAAATTAAGACGAAT
Source organism: Mythimna ferrago (assembly GCA_910589285.2). NCBI lineage: Eukaryota > Metazoa > Arthropoda > Insecta > Lepidoptera > Noctuidae > Mythimna > Mythimna ferrago. Next base: position 18,883,333 of record OU342685.1, read on the forward strand.
GTAATTTTAACTGTACGTTTTTGTATATAATGGTTTTATTATCATGTACTATCGCATTTTAAATCGTGCCTTGTATTTCTTATCAACATTCGTGTCATTAAGCTATTGTTTCCCCAAACAAAACGTTACAAATAATAAAGTCCTGTCCTAATCCACAAACTAAACCACATAGAGATAAACTTTACAAGAAATCCCCGAAAGATGTCGCCACACATCAAACTAAAACTCGTTACAAAATGTGACTACTCCGAATAAAGGTGTTGTTTTAATTACATTATCTGGCTGGCACACGCGTGGGGGTGTACCCTTCTCACGGGTTGAAAGACATTCAAATAATAGTCTTCGAGAAAAGTGGGACGTGGGGTACAATGTTACCCCGAGTTGGGAAGTTTTGATTGCGTTGCTGGCTGTCACGCTTGACGGGTTCGATGAATTGTCCTGGAGTTGCTGATGTGGCTTATGGCATTTGTTTTTATGTCTGTGTGTGACGTTCGTTTGTAGGTCATTGGAGTTTTAACGTATGCTTTATCGTTTCGCAAATGTAGATTTTCTTATATTCTTTTAGAGAAGCAAATATATTATTTTTTTAAAGAAAAACAAATTAAATAATTTTCTTCTATCTCACATAGTATTCCCTCATCAACCGACTGGAACTGTCAATGCCAGTCAACTGGTGTCCATATAGAACAATAATATGTACAGTACAATATCTCTCTTCTTAGTCCTGCACTCTTGACAGAGTGGTCGTGGTCATGTGATGGAGTTTTAACAGATGCTTTATCGTTTTATAATTTTTACCTTACCTGTAAATTTAGAAAAAATATGTGTTCTTTCAGAGACGCAGATATCATTTTTCTGACTGAAATTGCCCTCATCTCATCGACCGACTGGAACTATTGATGCCAGCTAGGTTGTAGCTAGATAGAACAGTGACAGGAGCAGCACAATGTAATTACGCAGTACTATTATTTGAATAAACGGTAAAATTGTTGCTGTACTGTCTATCGCCACCTTAGCTTCACTGGTAAAGATTGCCTAAAGCATTAATACCACCTTTGTACTTGAACAGTGAAGTTTTATGAAGAATTTATATCTAATAAAGACAAATTATTAATATTCAACAAAAACGAGTAATACCAACACAGAATTGTTCCAGAAACGGTTAGCGATGCCAAAAACATCACAAAATAGCAGACATACCAAATCGCTCGACTATAACGCGAAAACTTCGCGACACGCACACAGTCACACTTTAAAAGTACTTCGTTGGGGTACAACTGACCAATAGCATGCATTTAACCCTTCACAGGGATTAGGGACAAGCATTGTTTCAAAACCCCGAGTTTCGGAGCGCCATTTTGCTCATTTAAAATGGACGGTGGTACAATGGGTCACTATTGTTCGTCGAGATCGCTAGACGGACGCCAAGCTCTCACTGCCGACGAATGTAGGCATTGTTTTATCTTTTTTCTAATTTTTGCAGTTTTTATGCATTGCCTACGTTCTGGTTTTAAGCTGGCCATCGTGTTTGATGAAAAGATTTGCGGGAATGCAAGATGGATGCGGTCTATTGTTATATGGAATACGTTTCAGTCTGATGGGTCATTGTGTCGATCGATTTTGAAAAGGAGATTGCTAGTTGATGAATTCGCTCTTTCACGCCTTTTAGGGTTTTCTTCTAATCGTTTTAGGGTAAATTCAAAATCATATATTTATAAATGAACCCTAGATGGAATACAGTTACTGTTTATGTAGGTATTTGAAACTTGGGCTGCGGAATTGTTCGAAGAAATCACAGCTCTGAAACGCAAAGGGTAACTGTATAAACACGGGTAGAGTACATCCATGGCATAAAGTACTACTATTGTTCTCCCCTTATCCAAAGTATTTCTGGTGCTTAAATATGTCTTCTTCATCCATCCTATTAGTCATAATCCAGTAGTACCTAGTCTTTTTTTTTGAGGTAGGAAATCATCAAATGCCGTCTCCCGCTCTAGAGTGGAGCGAAAGTGTGTGTCAGACTTTTACTGTTTACTCTTTAATTTTTCGTTTGTGTTCTAGGGTCACTGTATTTTTTTTCAAACGATCCCACAGTCTTATAATGCTGTTTTAGTTTTGAAATTCGTACCCAAAACTCTCTTCACGTCAATATCCATTACTAAAAATATTTCAAATATTTTATCTCTATCATCAAGTACACATTAAATCAAATTACATTAAACCCCCAACAAAGCCGCTCGTGCCGTATTCAAAAAAACATCAATTTCACAAATCCGGATTCCCTAAAACTGGAATTTCAAGTTCCTATTGTCACGTTGTAAACTTAGGGTCATAACAACTAGATCAATGCATTGTGTACCCCGACCATCGGAGCGGTGGGCTTATGAACATAATATGACCCGTTTTGGGCAATATTGTCCAATATTCGGTAATACAGTTTTGTCAACAGCGGGCGTGTTGGACCGGGTGTATTGTTGTAGGGTTAACTTTGACAAATTATCAAAATGTTGAAAATAATGTGTGTTGATGGGTATGTGTGATGATAGATCATTATTTTCGAGGTGTGAGGTTTAGTTGTAAAGTGAGTTTGTGGTCAACATAAAAACAAAATCATGGTTACAATTTTTTTATTTGCTCTATAGTTGTCGTAATTAGTGGAAGTTTAATTCGAGGATCTCCAGCCGCCATAGGATGTAGTCTGCAAGTGACAGACTTGTAGAATCTGTCGCTTGAACAGACACAGGCCCGTGGGGGTAGCGTTGCGAGTTCCGCATGCCTCTCATGACGTACTAAGGCTATGTATGGCCATTACGAGTGTCGGGATTCGTACGGATTCACTCGGACGAATATCCGGCCGGATAGCTAGATGGAATTAGTAAAAATTCAGGTACTTCAGCGTCGCGGCTAAAGGAAGCTGTATACTGCATAGTGTTAGAGTATCAGTTAAACAGTCCCTTCCCCAGGGTGGAGGAAATCTACAAGGATTTCCACTTGCAAAAATAAACGAGTGGTCAATTTGATGATTTTTTAAATTCGTATTTAGTTTGTTAGAATATTAACTTATAAAATTCTGTACAATTTATAAGGTAATAATCAGTGATCGGAATAGGTAAGGCTATTTAGGTTCATTGACCGTAAACATTGATGTTAATATGGATATTCCACGGAATTTTCGCTGATACTACGGGATTTAATTGAATTTCATTCTTTTTGTCAATATGTATAAAAAAAATATGTAAGCCAATAAGTGCATGATATGCGACGTTGTAAATTTGACGTCAACATCACGCTATAAAACTTTTTGCCAAGCGCGCGACGTTGCCTGCCACTTTGTTGAGACGCGTACAGATACCGGCACGGATCTTGAGCGCTCGGCTAATCTTTCATTAGTCCCAAAGGCAAGATAGTTTTTTTTTTATAATTTTACTACTTTAAAACCAAATCCCGGGACTCGGAGAGTATCCATATTATTCTAACCTATGGCAAGTACATAAAACAGCCCTACCTATTCCGATCTATGGTAATAATACAGCATATCAAATGTGCCTACCTGTACCACTTTTTATACTTAAGTACCTGTATTTTGCTTGCGAGAGTGGCTTATGTCTAGCAGTTTTTCAGTTGAAACAATGTATTTTTAGTAGTATAGTATTAAATTTAATTTGAATGTAAACACTTTTTTAATGAAAATATTTTTTTCATATCAAGCTTTTATAGCGCAGTATACCTGTATAATTAAAACTCGTCAAAACGAATCATACGAACCGAAACTCGATGGGGCTGTTTTGTTTAACTAACGAGTTACTATGGCCACCTTCTGATCATCATCTTCCATCATCAGATCTGCTCCATGTTATGATAATTTTGTATTGTCATCTGATTTACACATGCATGCAAAATTTCAGCTCAATCGGAAACCGGGAAGTGGATCAAATGTAATTTGCAAGATTTGATGACAGACAAAAATCGGGACAGGTGAAACTAAGGGTCTGTAGTCGTTTGGGCCCGCTCGGTTTGGGTCCGCGGGATCAATCGATACAGTCCCATTTTGAAGGTGTCGATTGGACCCACCGGCCAATTTTAATATAAGTACAGTCATGAAAGAAAGTCAAATCTTTTAGTTTTATTTTTATGACTTAAAATATGTATATACCTAATATTATTATATTACTGAGAATATATATTTTTGATTTATTCAATTACGTACTTACACTTACGTGCCTCATTTGTCTACAAACATTAAGACTACATATTTTTTACTGTAATAATACCTAAATTAAGTGTACGAGCACTACTAATTTCAAGGTCAAGCATTTGGGCCTTTTACGGATTACCTGCTCGGGTCATCCAATCATAGACCTGCTTTTTTAATGTCTTTTATAAACTTTTAAATCTAACTGAATTGCGTTTTATTATATTTTGACTTACCACTTTTGCACTTGACTGTATCCACCAGTAGCTTTAAACAATGGATTTTTTTTTAAATTTGTATATGGGCCCAATCGACCACCAAAAATACATAAAATAAATTGTGTGGTCGTTTGGGCCCGCGGGACCAACATCAAGCGGGCCCAAACGACTACAGACCCCAAAGCTTGTAAAAAATACAAATGCATGATAAATCTGTAGCAGACTTTGGGCTGCGAGATTTTTCAAAAGCTACCGCACCTATAGAACGCAGAAGGCCATTGAAGGAAAACAGGTGGCTTTTCAATCAGTTAAAGTGTGACACTCTCTGTTGCTCTAGAGCAGGAGGAGTTATTTGATAAAAAGAAAAAATAAAAAGAAGGTGCAGCAAAAGAAAAAAAGAAGTTGAAATAAGAGGAGAAGAAAAGAAGATGAAAAGAAAGTCTTTGTTGTTTGTCTTTTTTTTAAATTTATTTTTTAAATGCTATTTGCACACAAAAAATAGAGATACATTTTCTACTTTTTTTTCCTTTATTTTATTTTTATTGTTTTTGAATTAATTTGTTACGTGTAATCGTTAAACGTTGTCAAAATACCCAGAAGTCTCTAATTTCAGATAGCCACTTGCCACATTCGGTTCCACGAATAGCCAGCAATACTCTATTAAAACCCAATTAACGCACCCTGTGTATAATCAAAGTTTTCCATCACAAACGTTTACATCAAATTACATAAAGGCTTGTATCTAAGACCCAGGTGGTGTGCTCAGCCTGTGCTCACCCGAGCACGGTTAAACGAACAAAGCATTCAAATGGGCAGACCTATCTTATTAGAATGCAATTTTGAAGATTGGATAGTTAGATTGATTAGTTCTTAATCGAAGATTGGATCGGAAGATTTGTGGGTTCCGAGGTTTTTGGATTGACGGGCGAAGTTTTTAATGGCTATGTATGGAGATAGCTTTTTAACGTGCTGGATCCTGTTTTTTTTTATATTACACACTAGCTTTTGCCCGCGACTTCGCCCACGTTCACAAAATATGAAAATGCCTTTGTCACTCAGAAATAAAGCAGCTTTTTATCCGTGAAAAAATTTTAGCAATCGGACCAGTACTTCCAGAGAATACCTCCTATAAACAAAAAAACATAAAACAAAAAAAAATACTTTACCTCTTTAATAGATTAGTGTAGATTAGCCAGTGTTCGTTTAATAAAAAGCTAAACATTTGGTATTGTGTAACTCATCACAGACTAAAAAAAACAATATAGATGGTTATTGCATTACATTATATGTATTGAAAACCACTTTTCCAATTACCCAGTGATCGTTGAAGACAATTGTAGGTATTGAAAAAGTGGTTTCGATGACTGGATAAAATATATTCTTGTCCAGTCATCTAAACTTACTACTCCAATTTACCAACTCAACTCTCTCAACTCTTTTACTATCATTTTAGTGGTTTGTTGGTGGTTTGTTTTTGTGTTTTTTTTTAATCTTTTTAATAAACTAATGCTTGATTGCGATCCCACCCGATGGTAAGAAGAGATGCAATCGTTGATGGTGAAGCGCACTAGTTTAATAAAAGCCTAGTTACTCCAGTCTTGAAGATGCCTAAATTATGATTTAATGAGGTTAATGATTTTGGTATTTTATACAAGGTCACATGAGGTTTGAGTATATTTCACACTTACATCAGAAGTATTAAACAAAAAGCCGATTTAAAAAAATTGTTTAAAAATTATACGTAAGTACTAATTAACGATCACACATTAAATTAAGATTTTAGAAACATTCTCGCATGCGTAGTATCTCGTAGACGCCTACGATGAGCTACGAGCTACGTCGCGTGCTACGAAAATATTTTTATGTTAGCTTTTTTGAGGCGGGGAAATCATCCACTGACTTCTCTTGCTCTACTGTGGAGCGAGAGAGCGTGTCAAAATTGTCTAAAACCACACCTATGTCTTTCAGTTGCCCTTTGCTTTCTAAGACCACGGGTTTTCTTTTCAGAAATTCCCCCGGAAGAACTAGGCAGGCTAGTGTTTAGAAAAAAAAAAACAAATATTAAAGTTATTTGCATGTTATATAAATATTTACGCAAACAAAATGTAATGAAAAATTGTCTCCAATTTTGAACGCCTATAAAAGGTGGGTGGAGTAGGTGAGCAAAGTAAAAAAAGAAATGGAACCAAACCCACGCAATAAGCAGGGCCAATAAGGACACTTGGCAAACAGTGTAAATTACCAATTAGTAAGCCTTTCGTAGTCATACCGGTAAACACAAAATACCGGGAGTTACGTACCTAGGTTCCGTAGAAATTAATAGCAGAAAATTTATTTGAAACAATGATTTTCTACACTAATATAATAAAGAGGTAGAGTGTGTTTTTTTTTATTTTTTTGTTTTTGGAGGTAAACTCGCCCCCGTCCCGAAGGCCCAGAGTTTTTTTTTTTATCTTGATAAACTCAATTAAAAGTCAAATACAATTTTATTACTTATTAAAATTATAATAATATCTAATCTTTAAGGATCAGGAAAACATGCTAAACCTATTTATTATAATTACCTTCAAAATGAGCCCTTAAAAATTGATTTACAATTTTCACACTTAGTTACTAGTTTTTAGCTAAATAGGTATGAAATAAGCAAGTTAGACATTAATGTGCAATGAAATGCAATGTCATTAATCTTTTTTATTTTATTTTACTTTATTCTACTTCGTGATTTTGTGTAATTAGTACTATCAATAATTTTAAATAATTTATTTTTACATTTTATGCAAAGAAATCCAATTAATGTACTATTTTACATTCAAACGTTTTATTTTATTATTGTGATTATTTTTAAGTAACTTAAAACTATGGTCTTATACTGTCAGGATAAAAAATACCCTATGTTAGCGCATAGGATACTTTTCCTTGGAAGTATCTATAACATTGGAATAATTTTCCTTCTGGAAATATCCGGGAGAACCCTGTGGCAAAAGATAGTTGATGAAAAAAAATATGCAATTAAATTCGAAAAAAAATAATGGAACCCTACAAAGACCTCACCACAATCACCTCTCGATCCCTAAAAAAACTATCGTCACTCCCCGTGCTATATTGCGACACCTTAATTAGTAGCTGGCAACACCAAGTGGTCGGGAATTGCCACTTTTTTCCACTATTGTGCCTCTTTATCGCCACTCTCTCCCCGAGTCGTGGGAGTCACGTTGCCTCGATGTGCCAATTAAAGTACGATACCAATTGTTTCTGCAGCCTTTTGATATGCAGTAATTACGTTTTACGAGTTTGTGAGTAGTTTTTTTTGTTGATTTTGTTTCAAGTTGTTTTTTTCTTACTTAGAAAAATATTTTGTCGTATTCGCTTCAATCATGGCGCTTGTTGTTTCTTGTAAAAAAAAATCTGAGCTAGTTCGAGCTTCTTATTACTTAAACTGCATTGAAAGGGATTCTGAAATTAATAGTACAAAAAAAAATTGTACACAGGCTCTTAACAGCTTCTTTTGAGGTGGGAAATAATCAAACAAGTTCTGAAGTGGAGTGAGAAGGCGTGTTAGACTTATGCACACGCGCCTCAAGGAGTTGTCAGCAAACTGAAGAGGCCCGAAAGTGTCGAAGTCTACTGGTGCTAAGGGTTTGTTTCTGAAAAGAAATCTCGGCCCTGGTATGAAAGGCAACGAAGGAATAGGAAAGAGTTTTTAGTCAGTAAAAGTCTGACACACCTCGCGCTCCGCCTACGCTCCGCCCAAGAGCGCGACATGTCATTGGATGATTTTCCCACCTCCAAAAAAAAATACCTACCTGTGTATTTCAGTCGCCCTTTGAGTTTTAAGGCCACAGTAACTCTTTTATAAAAAATCTGTGGCCCTAGAAACTCGTACAATTTGCCAAAATCTCTTTTGAGGCGCGCCTGGCCAACACGAATTCCGTTTTTGCCGGATGGCTGGACGGCGAGTTAACCATTCATCGTCGATCACACACCCGCAACAGCACAACCTCTTACCTCTAAATCTTTTACTAGACTACTCTTTCTAATCTTTTCAAATCTTTTACTAGATTCTTTTTGTGCGCCTACCATATTGTCTCTTCACCACCCTAATGTAGAGTATACCCTAGTGTAGGTAGAGAATGCCAAAGGCATTAAGTCCGCCTATGTACTTTGTGTTGCATGAAGATTAAATAAATAAATAAATAGACAGGTACATATATTATACAAATAAAACAGCAAAAGAAACGCCGTACTAAACTGTATTATTTTATTCACCAATCTATCAGTACTAACCATAGGATCCAGCAGGGCCAAAGCCTACTGAGGTCATAGGTTGACTTCCAATAGGGAAACGGAGTTCTGGAACGCAAGGCAATGAAGGAATATAAGTGTGGTTTTAGTCAGTAAAAGTCTGATGATTTATCACCTTAAAAAAAACCATCTATATTAAAGTCCATACAATTCTATGTATTTCAGAACAAGTAAAGACGAGCATACTTAAATATTTGAGCAGCAACAAGCGAACTGTGGAACAATCGCTCGGAACTCGACATGAACGTTCACCGCTTCGATAAAACCACCTATGGTTTTAAGAAGCAAACGGCACTTAAGCTGGACGATATTATGCAAGATGGTAGGAACACTGGGAACTAATTTTTTGAATTGCTATAAACTACTGCTTGACTGCTAGTAGTGATCTTACCTGACACTGGTTTTTTTTTTTCTGTAGAAAAAATCATCTTATGACAACCCTCGCTCTTGGATGGAGCGGGATATCTCCCGCTCCACCCAAGAGCGGGGGTTGTGTCAGACTCTTACTGACTAAAAAACCCATCCCGTTCCTTCAAGCCTTCATACCGGGGCTCGAGCGCCCTTTCGGATAACCCTGGCCCCAGTAGGCTTCGACCCGGCTGGGCCCCTGCTGTTGCTGACAACTCCTTGAACTGGTAAGCAGTGATGCAATCGTTTATGATGGCTGTGCACTAGTTTATTATTTTTTGCGTTCAGTCAAGGAATACGAAGATTAAGCGATTCAAAGCTTCATAAAAAGAGAAACCTCAGTCCAGTCAAAGAATGACACTAAGATATAAAGATAATTTACAGATATTGTTAACTCAAATATGTAAATCAGTTCTTGCTGGCATTTAGAAGTTATAGTAAAATAAAGAAATAGCACGAATCCAAACATACAGGAACCCTGAAAACATAACACTGTTTTTTTTTAAGCGTCGTGTAATATAAAAAGGTTTTTGAGCAGGCCATAATTATAATATGCTACTAAAAAGCACAAGCTACAACGATATTAAAAGATGCACAAAATTACGTATATTTGCCAGAAAAAAAAAACTCTCATATTCTCAAATGGTGGAAATGCGTCGACAGCCAAATTTTTTGGATTAAATCAAATTAAACTCGTGTCAATTAATGTAATATATCTACATCACTTTTTTTCTATTGCACATAAAAAGATTTTAGTATCGTTTTTCGAAGTCAATAGTACATACACATACATTTTGTTATAATTTATCATAATTTCGCATAAATCTTGCACTGCTTCTTGGCTCTCTACAGCATGAAGCGGTCCACCGAAGCGAGCTGTCATTAAAAGGCTTTTAATTCTTGATGGCTCCGCTCTCCACGTAGCCGATACACTGATCTGGAACAAATATAAAATTGTTTTAGTATTCCTGATATAAAACCTTGGTTTAGTTTTATTGGGGACTGAAATGTTTCAAAGGTCTATTTTAAAAGTGAATCGTTTAGTACTTAAAATTCGAAATATTCCTATGGGGTTTTTTTTTATTGGTGGGTAAAAATCTTCGGTGGAGCGCGAGATAGTGTCAGACTCTTACTGACTAAAAACCCACCCCGTTCCTTTGTTGCCTTTCCTATTGGGGTTGAGCCTCCCTTTCGGAAACAGACCCTTGGCCCAAGTAGGGTTTGACCGTGCTTGACCCCTACGGTTGCTGACTCCTTGAGGCGCGCGGGAACAGTAAGCGCCGTCGATGACTTGGGCTCGGTCCGGACGGTTACCAGACGGTCGGACAGTGAACTACCCAGTGCTTGCCGTCCGCAAGCCTACCCCTACAGTGGCCAGATATCGGCATCGGAATCCCAGCGGCGGCTGAGGCGTTTTTAATAGTTTTTTAAACATAGGAAAAAAGACAACAAAAATAAGCCATATAGTATTGCAAGAACGACAGCAAAAAATGGACAAGAACTGCCTTAGCGTGGACACAAAGGGAAAAAGTATAGAAGCGTTGAGACCACTGAAAAGATGAGAAGATGAAGAAAAAAGAATTGCGAGAAACGGTTAGATGACTAAAGCAAGTGATAGAGGTAAATGCTAATCCCTAGAGGAAGCTTTACTCAAAACGAATTAAAAAGATTAAGTGAGAAATTTTAAATAATATATTGTTTCTTAAAAGAAACAACTAACTTACTAAAACGATACCAGAAGTATGAATTACGTAAGGGATTTTTACGCAAAACATAAAAATGTCCCCTACGTTAATTTATACTTCTGCCCCCCTAGCCAAGTTACAAACGTTTCGCTTGCGCCGAACGCTTCGAGTTGACCTTGCCACCAATTCTTTTGTTCTGACCACGTGACTGAGCGGTAAGACGACGTCATTCCCGTACATTTGAAGCTTTCTACAAGCGTTAACTATTGCAGATTAACAACTTGGCTAGGGGATAAGTTGTTTGTGCCTTTTAAAAATTTACTTAGTTTTCATTGGATGAATAAAAGTTATACTGGTATAATGTTAGATATACGAGTATGGCCCGCGTGGTGGATTACGGCCCATTCCCTCTCCTAAAGAGGAGGCCTGAGTCCCAGCAGTGTCCAAGTAAGGTTCCTAGGAAAAAAAAAAATATCCAAAAAATTAAGAGAATTGTAAAAAATCTAAATTATTTGAATAATGGGATTCTTAATGATTTGTATGAACAGAGGGATGTCATTTGGCTCAGCTATTCTAAAATAAATTCAGTATTAAAAACAACGATACAACTTCACGATTTTAATTTTTTAGTAGTTTGCTATCAGATCTTCCAAGACTCAATAACAATATATCCCTGCCCCTACTCCCATATTTACGTCGCTATCCATCTCAAACATACATATCTTCCATCACTACCAACATAGGTAGCGCTGCATCATTTTCCCTTTGAAAACCATAATGCCAAGGGGCTTTTGTTGAAGCTACCGTTGACATGCAGCGTTCTTTCAATGCACTCGAATCAGCTCATTAAAGTCTTTCCTCCGCATCATTTCCTTAGTATTTTCAATCCTTGTAAATGCTACGTTGTTCCCCGATGTTCGGCTTATTACGTCACTGCATTGTTGCTTGATATTTTGTACTGGAATATGGCTGAGAGACAAATGGGTTGCTGTCGTAAGATTGTTGTGTAGGTTTGAAAATTGTAAGTCTCTGTTTAAAATACTTGTAAATTACAATTGGTTTCCTTATTCTAATTACACATAATGCTGATATAATGAGTAAATTAAATTAATGTTTTATTGATTTAATAGACGTTCTTTTCGGCACAAGGTGTGCCAAAAATAAAAACAATGTTTAAAAAAACCCAGTCAGGGGTGAGTCGGACTGGCGCAGCAAAGGTTCCGCACAAACTTACTTATGAAACTCAAAAATGTTTGAGTCTCGAATTGAGACTCAAACATTTTTCCGAATCACAAAAATGACATTATTTTGTGGCGTAAGAACTTTACAGTTTTCAGATGTTTTTCTTTATTTCTGCTCTGAGCTATTAATTTTACAGGACAGAAAAAAATAACGCCACAAAATCCATAATTGCTTAGATAGTGTCTGACTAATCTCAAATATCTTTGAATCCCGAATCGAGACTCAAAGATTTTACCGAATCACAAAAATGACATTATTTTGTGGAGTAACAAACTACAGTTTATTAGCTACAAGCTATCTATTTTACAAGACAGAAAAAAACAACGCCACAAAATCCATAATCACTATCAACCAACTCAACCAAGCTAATATCTCAAAAAAAAAACTAACAAAAAGCACCAAAAAAGTTAACTACACGCCAAAAGCCACAAAGACATCAATACATCCCGACCAAAAGAACAAACTAACCAACACAAGAACCCCGTCTGTCCCAGACTTTCCGTTTGCTATGACACTTTGAGTCGACTCACTTTTTAATTAGCGTATTTTTCTTTGTGGCGGCTCGGTGTAAATTAGCCTCTGATGTGAAGTGCGGCAAAGCTAGCGCCACAGAGGAACGACGCACTATCATTGGCCTGGTTTTATGGAAGGCTTTTGTGGAGGCATTAGCGTATTAGTTGTGTATGTTGGGACATGTTGGGGGAATTGAAATTAGCTTCAGTTAATTCTTATGGCTCTGCTCCACGATATATTATAAATTAAAATACGCATGATTCGTCGTAATGGAACATTAATATTGGTTGTGATATCAAAAGATATTGTATGTTCGTTCTTATATCTTGCCAACTGGTTAAACAATTATGCCTTTAAAGATTATACAAACACAGATTTTTTTTGTCCTGAAAAGGCAAGGAAAGGGGTATGCTTGGAGTTTCCTTGCGTGATCACATCAGGAATGAAGATATCCGCAGAAGAACCAAGGTAACCGACATAGCCCAAGGCAAGGCACATTGCTCGCAGAATAGATGGTTGATGGGAACGAAAGGTTCTGTAGTGGCGACCACGTACCGGAAGACGCATTGTTGGAAGGCCTCCCACAAGGTGGACCGATGACCTGGTGAGGATTGCGGGAATCCGATGGATGAGAGACACATAGGACCGATCATTATGGCGACACTTGGGGGAGGCCTATGTCCAACAGTGGACGTCTTTCGGCTGAAATGATGATGATGATGAATTGATCCGGCACACCATGTATAGTTCACACAGTCAGCCGACTATCGTGTGCGAAAAAATGTCATAACCATACATACACCTCTCTTCAATTCTGTTCCCCACATTACATCATTGACACAAATGAAGTCGTCTTCCAGAAGAGCTCCTGCTTCCGAGTGGTCAATCGGGTTATTTTACTCGACAACTGACATCGTTGGAGTAATCTTTATTCTCAACCGAACCGTTAACGAAGTGTTAAAAATTTCTTACCACCAATAACCTAATTTCAATGTCAATTAAATGCGTAGATACTTATCATTTTAACGTCGTCATAATTCTCAACTATAACTGAACTTTATTCTCGTAAATTTTCAACAAACAACACAAACACTACCCAAAGGCATTGTAGCACATTAGAATTTTAACTTCAGCAGTTTCGGAGGCAAGAAGATTAACAAATCCCAATCACGGGAGAGATTCGCGTATTCATACCAAAGTTTTCCGCCCAAGAGAGGGACAAAACATACAAGACTATATAAAAGAGAGAGAGACACATATATTCTAAGTGTGAGGGCCAGAGTACATGGGTCTGACATAATGATATATTAATTTCTGTCGCGAGCTTCCATTGTTTTGGTAGGTATTTTACGGCGTGACGTATGGTCATTATGTTTTCATAGTTTCATAAAGACTGATTCAAAGGAGAACGGCGTGTGCTTAATGACATAGAAGTATAATGCGTGTGATAAATTGCTTTATTGCAGATTTATGTTGTTCTGTTTGTTCGTAATTACTTGTATTAGGTACACAGTCGAAGACACCAACTCTTCAATGCTGTATGATTCTGGGTTATGCCATTTTTTTCTGTGAGGAGTTCAATCTAAAAAATATATAAATCGCACCTTTAGAATAAAAGTGACCCTTGAAATTTGCACTTTGTGGAAAATTAACTAGAAAGTCTTTAAAATATAGGTAGTGTTTGTTAAGGCTTGTGTGACTTGAGTAAAAATATATTACTCTCAAACTATCTATGTTATGTAAATGTTTTGAAAGTTAAAAATAAATAAAATAAAAAAGTCGTGTTTATTAATTAAGATAATTAATTTCTTAAAAAACACATTACCTAAGTGCATTTAAGTAAAATAAGAGTAATTAAATTATGATTGTTACTTCATTTGCTAATTGGGGTGTACAAAAGTGTGCATTATTCCAGTTACATGTTGTATATTGGTATAATTACATCAATTAATTATAATTACGTCCTTACACTGCGTACCCACGTTCCGTCACTAATGAGGTATCTATCTTTGATACCGATATTCTTGTGTGTACCTCAGCTTTGAGCATGCAATATAAATACTTCCTTTGACAAATAAATTGATGGTATATCGGTCTTTAACTAATATTTATTAAGGAATTATTATTTCGCATATTTATGCGTTGGTATACAGAGTGTAAGGGACAGCCCTCCACAAACTTTAAGGGCTTATTCAGTAGACGAAACTAAACAACCTTTCACAAGACTTTTTTTTCAGGAAACGAAAAATAAATCAGCCTCACCATACAGTTGCCATCACAGATCTTGAACACTTGCGCAGAAGTCAAATATTCGGTCTCTTTAGTGGTGCGAAGTGCGACGCCGGTGCGGGGAGTGTCAGTGATTGGCTGGCCGTGCCATGCGTCATAGACTCCTCAATCGTTCACTGCGTTGCTGCATATATCTAACAACGAAGAAGATTGGCTCGCCAATGTATGCAATGCGCAAAGCGATCCCCACTCTGACGCCAAGCGATCAAGATCCGTGATGGCAACTGTACTAAGTTACTTCTAAGCAAGCGTGATCCATCGTCGCTTAATATAACCTAAGATAGTGGACAAACGCGAGTCTATCTACAATAAAAATGAAACGTGTGCCTATAACAAACAATTTTAAAAAACTGGTTTTGAACAGTAGCTTGCAATTAGAAACACGCATCTATTGAGCTTTTCACATCTAACATTTTGAAGACTAATGTTATAAGAGCGTTCATATATTTGAATAAAATTTGACCTAAGGGTTTAAGTATGTTTCCCTAAGATACATTTCTACTGTCAGACAGGCGAAGTCGCTGACTGTTGCTAGTGCTATATTTTTGTAACAGTAATTGGCTCAACCCTATCCCTTGTTTTATTCGACGCCTCTTATTATACAAGGGCTTATATATTCACGACTGTCCCATACTACAGTATCCTTCAATATCCCTAATTAATCCAGTATCATATTACTCAGTATTGTAACTAGCAGGTCATTAGGCGAAATGACGTCACATCGCTAGGGGGTCATAATAACCGTCTCCAATCCACCCTTACAGCATATGGTGTGTCCTGCAAGTCATGGCATGGGGGATCTATGTTAGACTGTGTTGGTGTAAATATTTTAAATTTTAATAGGATAGGAATATTTTTCAGTATTATGAGCTAAAGATTGCCTTTCATAGTTTACCATCGTGATATAATAAGAAGAAAAATGACGATATGGTTAGTGTAGTGGTTGAGAGATTGACTGCTGTGCTGCGTGTCGCGTGTTTGTTTCCCGTACGCAACAAATAATATTACGGCCTGCAGATAGTTTTTCCGATTATGAGTGTCTTTTTTAAGTTTACATGTTTGTAATGATGATGGTGCGTCATCGCAATGTGGAACAAAAATAAAAAATACTATAATTTCATCTTATTCTTCGTATAGCATGACCTTGACAATTAAACAAACAAAAACAACAAGTTGAAATAAACGTTTTTCTTTCTTTCTTTCTTTCTTTTTGTCTTATTTTTCGTATAGCATGATTGTTTTAATAACTAGCTTCTACCGATAACTTTTTTTGTGATTGTAGAAAATATGTAGCGTATATCACACACTAATAAAGTAGCATTGTATTGGTGAAATAATTTGGAAAAATCGGCCCGGTAGTTTTAAGTTTATTCAATGTAAACAAAAATACAGAGCTTATTTTTTTATGGTATAGATAGAGTAATTCTCGCGAAAAATTTGTTCGGTCTACTAGGCTAACTGCGTTAAGAAATTTGATAGAACTTCATCTCAGCTCTTCTAATACAGCATTAGATTTCCTAAGTCAGTGTTGATTCTAGACTTGTTTGGATCCCCCGCTGGAGACTCTTCGGGCGGTCCCCGGCCACTGCAGGCGCAGGTTTGCAGACGACAAGCAATAGGTAGCTTGTAGTCTGGCCATCCGGTAAGGACCGAGCCTGAGTCGTTGACGGTGTGTAATGTTCAACATGTGCTTCAAAGAGATGTTAGTAAAACCTTACAGGGTCCTAATGATCCAAAAATCCAAAAAAAAAATTCATCATAAGGATGATCAAGGCCAAGGGGCATAATTTCAATTAATTTCTTCAAGAAAACTTTATTACAGTTTTTTACTGATTGTCAAAGTACAGCTGGAATATTTTCAACGTAATCAATTAGGTTAAAACCGGAAATTGTGTTGAAACTGAAGAAATATTTTGGATGGAACCCAAAAACCCGTCTCGATGAGGCGCCAACATTATGCAAAAAGAAAGGACATTCTAAATGTATGTGACCACAGCGCTAAGAGAGTTATGATAGGTTGATTGTGTTTGCTCGTGATTTCATTATATTGTTTTGTTTTATTTAACAAGTATTTTTTTGAGCAAAATTACAAAACAACAAACAAACGACGGTTTACGTCCAGATGGGTTATATTTAGAGTAGGTTGCACCAACAACTTTGACGGTAACGAATGCTTCATCAACAAATCTCTGGATAAGCGGAACACGGATTTCATCAATTTATTTAACAATGGTCACAAATAACGAAAAAATGAAGCGCTTTTTGGCTGAAAGCAATATAATTATTTATTATTGCATTTTCTATATTTACATTATATATATATTTTTTAAATACATTTTAATAAGATATTTAAAAATATAAATAATAGTTATAGCTCATGGGGAACAGGGTTCAATTTTTATTATATACTTTATTACACTCCATAACCTAGCTATAATTACGATTAAAGCAGATGAAAAATAAAGATGTTTTTAGACAGAACTTTACCGTTTTATATGATGGTACAACCCATTCTTACAGTTTTTTTTAACTTATTTATCTTTAATTTTCTGGAGAGATAGACCAACCACCAATATCTAGTTAACTACTAGTATGATAATTTATATTCAGTGTTTCATCTATATTTGAAGGAAAACCGAATTTCTGTCCTAAATGGGACACTAACAAACTGATATTATTCACTCATCCTCACATGACAATATTATCCGATAAATATTCATAAACTCCAAACACACCATAAACGAAAACAGCACTCCAGTCGCCCATGAAAAGACAATAACTGCAACTTCGTGTATTAATTATATGAAAATCACCAAAACAAACGCAATAACTACCTACAATGTTGGAAATATTTCACTGGATATCCGACATTTCTTATCCTACCCACTTAAAACCTTCGAAGGGCAATGGGTCCTCGGAGTGTCATTCATCAACAACTCTCTACCAACTTTGCATGTACCCAAAACCTCTTATTATTTGCCACCCCACACTATAAAATTGGACCGAATGTGCTTGACCACACCATGGAAAACTAAACTCAATTATCTTTTAACTAAAGTTTAAAATCGTTTGTCAGTGAGGGTTAAAACACAGTCGTTTTAAAGCATTAATTATCGCGTTCAACCCCTATTTTAGGGTAAACCCTTTAGGAAATTTTCGTCCCTTGCTGGTCACCCTCTGAGGTCCAAGCGAAGTCATTAGTATGCTCTATGTAAACGAAGGTATGTTGAAAAGGTTCAGTTTAATTTCGAAGATATTTGTCGTTTGATATGCTAAGAACACTGACAGTTGGAAAGGGTAGTGAAATGATCATTTGAATATATATGAGTGCAGAAACAGGATTGTCAGTGATACTGTTTGATTATGTAGAAGCTGTAAATACGTACATGGGACATTTAATTTAAAACATGTCGCTATCAAAGATGGAAATGAAGCGGACATTGCTATAGGTTTTCAAGCAGTGTGTTTTTATGAGCTTTTTATGTTCTACTGTATGTTACCAAACGAGTCTTGAGAGAGAGGCCAAAAAAAGATAAGTAAAGTGTGAAAAGTGATGTGAAAGAAAATTTTCGTCTGTGAAATATGAAAGAAAATAATGGTTTCATCGTGCATCTCTTTCGTTTCTCTGCAGTCCAACAGTAACCTTAGACTTTAGACAGTAACCATAAGTCACAGCCTTTTAAGATGTTGGTCAAATATTGTTACTGAAGGAGGATATGATATATTTTGAATTTAAATTATATTTATTTTACTAGTTGATCAAAAGAAAAGAGAGAGCAAAAATCAATCTGGTGGAGATTGATTTTTGCGGGATTGGTCGAATTCCCTGCCGGAGTTTGTGTTTCCTGATAGCTAAAACTTAGGGGTCTTTAAGTCAAGAGTGAATCATAGGTTACTTCTAGGCTCTATCATCGGCCACATCATCGTTTTCCATCTGGGCCTCAAGTCTGCTATTACAATAGTGTAAGAATGGTCTATCACTGATTTCATAATTGTTGATTTTGACAAGTTTTGGTGATCTACTAATATGATGGCGTCATTATGACTTTCCAATGATCAACCACTGACACTCCATTGAAAGAAATGACATTGAATGGTAATCTCGTACATAATGATGAATGAATATCTGACGTATGCGATAATCTACTAAAATTGTAACAGTTGCTTTAATCAGTGACCTACCATTAGAACGTCATTGTGCAGTCATTGTTTTTAATAAGCTCGATATTGTCATTCTACCACAACTCTATTACAAGACCATTGACCGATCAATGATCGATCATTATGAATTAGCAGATTACGAACTTTTAGCAATATGACAATTAGATCGTGTTGGAATGACAAGTTTATAAAAATAGCAGATTCGAGCACCAGGTGAGATAGTGGTCCAACGCGAACCTACCCATAATAAAAAAAGAGTTTCAGTGGCCTTGGAATGGGTTTTAATCAGTAAAAGCCTAACACTCTCGTTTCACTCAGAGCGGAAACAGTCATTTGATGATTTTCCACTGAAATAAAAAACTGATGAATGTTCTAATTAAATTCTCAAAAGGGAAAAATTATAAAAAGAAAAGTGTAAAAAAAGTAAATTCTTTCATATATCAAATACTGGTCAAAATAACAGTGTTTACACTGAGTAACAAATATATATATTTTTTTAAAGATTACTAAATTCATCAGCAATCTAAATATTGAATTTAACAGAATAACTATCGAAATTAACCCACCTCTAATTAATACGTAAACACCAAATTCCTCAATAATAGTCCAAGAGCTCTACTTCACATCTTAATAACAATAACAACACATCAACATGTATCAACGCAACGAACACTGCATACCTGTCACATTAGTTCGCTCCAATGCGCTCCCCAGCTCTTAGTTTATGCAAAATTAGTTTTCCAATACAAAACCCCTCGTGTCTAAGCCGTATTAGCTTATCTTTCCACTTGGCACGCTATAAATTGGTCAAAATCTCGTTGGCTCCTCGACTTTGCTACGTATTCCTAAGTGGTAGGGTGGCCATGCTGTAGACGGATTTTGGGAGAAGTCTGAAGCGGAGAGAGATGAAGTTTGCTGTTATTTATTTACTCATTTTTACCAGTGATTTCGCGTACGTTTGACGTACGCGAAATCACTAATAATGTAAGTATAATTAATAATATACTAATAAAGTAATGTATAATTAATGCCAGTCAGTAATAATGTCAGTAATAGTGTAATGTAATCTACTAGTGAAATATTTTTTAAATCGGTCCGGTTACTTTTGAGTTTATAAGTTACAAAAAAAAATATGTAAATACAAACATATTTTTTTTTAAATATAATATTAGTATAGATCAATAGTCAAGTTTCGATTGGTGTACTACACACCAAAGCAATAAATAACACAATAAGAACCTTAATTCATTAAATCCCAAGCGAACGCCGGCGTTCGCGCACCTATTGTCTTTCTATTGTGTCTGTAATTTCCACGATTGAAAGGACTGTAAAAAACACACAAATTTAATTGGTCCTGTTCGACTCGAACATTTATTCAGTGTATCAGTTCAGAACTGCAGCTAACTAACCCCTGTCCCATTTTACCTCTAGTGTAGGGTAAGGGTTGGGTTAACACTTTTTTTATATTAAAAATCTTGTTAAGGTTTCTTAATATTAATTTGTTAAAAAAAAGCAAAATTAAAAAAATATAAGTTTAATAATGAAAACTGCATTAATCACCAACAATTTCTATTTCGATTTTTTTTTAAACTCAATAGATGGCTAACTTTAGTAGTAAATCAATTTAAAAAATCATTTATTGGTACTACCCAACGTATTATGTATGTTTTTATTTCTTTTTAGGGTTTCGTACCTCAAAAGGAAAAAACGGAACCCTTATAGGATCACTTTGTCGTCCGTCTGTCTATCTGTCTGTCAAGACCCTTTATCTCGAGAACGCGTAGAGGTATCGAGTTAAAATTAATTTAAAAACCATATACTCAGGTCTACGGTTCCTTCAAGCTGTGAAAAAATCAAACTTCAAAGTTAACGAATAAAAAAGATACGGCCGTTTATGTCGCAAAAAAAACATATATTTTGATACTCTCAAAGATCGAAATTCATAGGATTCCCGTTGACCAAGAATACTGAAATTTGGCACAAAGTAAGGACCTATAGCACAGGCTTAGGAATAAATATGAAAACAGTAAATTTGTTGTTACTTACGTCACAAAGAAAAAAAAATTTTTTCATCCGGAAAAATCTTGGAGACTCCATTCGGGAAATGTAGTTTGCACGGAACCCTCGGTGCGCGAGTTCGACTCGCACTTGCCCAGTTTTTTTTAAATATAATTTTACTATGTTTGATTAATGTCCTAAAAAATCCTAACCCACACCCCTCCTACTCCCAAATCTAGTGGCTCCTCCGAGTGGTATCACCAGTTAGCGCTGCTCACCGAGTACAAAGATAACATCGACCAACAATATGTGCTATTATTGCTAACATAGATTACACACAGTTTGTTTACGTATTGTGTATTGTACATACATTATATAAATTACTTTTGACGTATTGAATGTGGGGTAGATGGTAGATTGGTAGTTTTGTAAATGGTAGTGTTAACTTACAAATATTGTCAAAATCTGTTATTGTTGACATTTTTATTCGGTATTTAATGTTGGCACTGTCCTTTTATTAATCTTTATTAATGAGCATAGAAAAACTCACATCTAATTTGTAGTTTTCAAAAAGGATGGGGTACCTATTTTCATAAATGTTGGAAAATCATCAAATGACCCCGAGAATGTTCGACTTTAAAAAAATAATAGAATAGAATTTGATCAAACATACTACTAGTATAAGATAAGATAAAATAAAATTATTCTCATAAAAACATGTACAAATAGAGTGAGGCACTGACTCCTGTGCTAGATGGAACACCTGTGTTACAGGAATCAGTGTCATGTCCAAAAGTACATTATTTTACAATAAACTATTATAGACCAATATAGACTAGTACAGACCGGTACAAACTATTATGAAAGTTATAGTCTGCACCTCTACCATGAGTTTAAAGCAATAGTATTTGTCGATACTCGATACCGACTACGTAAATATTTTGTATGGCAAATTTTACAGCGCCTCTAGCGGTCACTGACGGAACCAAAATTTGCCATACAAAATATTTACGTAATCGGTATCGAGTATCGACAAATACCATTGCTTTAAACTCATGGTAGAGGTACTGTTAACTTAATAACGGTAAAAAATTTACAGATTGATACCGAGACCTAGAAAATTTTAAAATAAATAGATACATTTATAGGTATAATGAAGTAAAATAGCGGCAAAATCACAAAACTCAATTATAACCCCAAAACACGACCACGTCTTTCATTAAGTCAAGACGTCAAAAAACAACCCGACTCACCTAAAAACCAGACCCACCCTTCCTACAGCCTGCGGCTAAATTTTTTAACACAACAAGTTTCATTATCAAACTAACACAAAACTAAGATAAGGTGCCTCCACAAAGTAATCTTTACACTCCCCCTCCAAAAGCTTCGAAACTTGAGAACAAAGTTGGAATAACTTTGGAAGACCAAGGGCTGTTTAGAAAGGACCCCCAACTTGCCCCGAGTCTGAAATATTAATGTAGTTTCGTAGAATCCTATATGAGAGGTATATATGATTTCAGGATATTTGCTAATGGCTCGACTAGAGTCCGGTTTGTATCGATACGTCTCTATAGATTTACGGTAGAACGATTCTCTAATATTATATTTAGAGGTGAGACTTTTGTGTTGAATTTTTGAGAGTGTAGTGGAAAGTTGATAAGTGTTGGTGTGTTGGTTGGTGAGTGTTGATGGAGTGGTTGATGGTATTGGTACTGTTGGTATATTTGGAGTTCATCAGTAACGGTTTTTAGATAAAAAAACCACGTTAATGAATAGGGCACTTTTATAACTACAATAATTAAATTTATTCAGGTAGGTATCTTAAAAATTAATTACATTGAACTGTATTATCTGAAAAGAGAACTAGGTCCAGAAACACCAATTCGGCCAAGTTCAGGTGTTCATTTTTTTAATGATATTTAATTATTATAATATAATTTATTTAAATCTAGTGTGTTATTTAGTAATAACAAACCTTATTATCGATTTGGAACAGTCTGTAAGGATATTGTTGGGAATTAAAAAAATCACGTTAAAATGAAATATTATAATTATTATTTCCTATATTCATTCGCAACGTATTCTATCAAATTATAACGCAACATTAAATTCATATTCAAACTTGCAACATGCAGCAAAACTTTTCTTGTCAACTAAAATTGAATCGCAATCTATACAGATAGTAACGGTCGACAGTACGCCATTGCGTGGAAGCATAAACACGCGTGCACAAATATGTATGTACGGAGACGGACGACAGAACACATGCACACAAAATTCGCACACAGACAGAGTTGTCGGGCAAATTTTCAACATGGCACACCAACTTAGGGGTGGACTACACTCGTGTCCTTCCTTTTGATTGCAATTAATTCGGAAACTAGGGGGGCGAGGGGCGGCGAGCGGTGCGGGGAGGGGGGCCAAAGGGTTCGTTCGGCCAATGCGCAGGGCCGAACTTGGGAATGGATTGTTGGAGTTTGAAAGTTGGTACAAGTGTTCGGTTTGGTGAGCGGTCTTTAGTTCTAGTTTTGTTTCTATTGAATTGCGATCAAGTTTTTGTGGTGGGTACGATTGTAACGGAATTTGATAACGAGGTATGTAATTTTAGTTGGCCAATTAGAACTATTGGTAAGTTTCATGAATTCGTAGGTTCTGCTTCGAAATAGAAATTCTTGTTGAAGTTAATGAACAAGGCTTTTTGCGAAGATGAAACATTTTTGTGTGAATTTTTTTTTAGCTATAGTGGGCACTACATTTTTTTTTGCTACCCTGTCTGCTTATCAAAACTGGTTTGCACCTAAATTATCTTCCATGGGTAATCCGCAAGGGAACCCTGTGGTCCTGGACCGCAAAGTAAAAGACAAAGAAGGAACATAGGTATGGTTTTAGTCAGTAAAAGTCTGATACACCCTCTCAGTCCGCCTGAAAGACAGAGAAGTCATTAGACGATTTCCTACCTTACAAAAAATCTAAAGTATCTTCTTCAAACTTTTACAAATATTTTCCCAAAACTTTTTTGTCGTTAAATCTTTGACTGGCCTGTTGGTCTAGTGGTTAGTGACCCTGACTGCTATGCCGGAGGCCGTGGGTTCGATTCCCACCCAGGACAAATGTTTGTGTGATGAGCATAATCATTTGTTCTGTGTCTGGGTGTAATTTATCTATAATATGTATGTATTTAGAAATATATAAGTATGTTTATCAGTTGTCTGGTACCCATAACACAAGCTCTACTTAGCTTGGGACTAGGCGGCGTTGTGTGATAGTTGTGGAATATTATATTATTATTATTATATTATATCTTTAAGAATTTCGCCACCAAACTCCCACCCTGGCAGTCAAACGGTCTAGTCTGCCATTACCCGGTGAAAAATACCCAGACATTTTTATCTCGTACTTATAACCTGTTAGGAGGAGCCTGTTTTCTTTTTGCAATTAGTGACTTGGGATATTACTGGCCTGCCTCAATATCTGGGAGATGAAACCACCACTCTAAAAGAGTGTGTATATTTGTTTTTGCGTTTTTGATACTGAAGTAAATGTATACATAGGGTTGAATAGGTACGTATGTACTTACATTTAGTAGTTAAGAAAAGTCTCTTAAGAAAATATGAAAAGTGGTTATTTGTGCTTTACTAGCATTTACCCGTGACATCTTCTAAGTTACCTACTGCTTTTAACATGTGCTATTTACTAGTGAAAACGCCGTCTAAATTAACCCAGCCGTATAGGAGATTAACTGGAACAAACAGACCGTCCGATAAACATTAAAAAAAAAAACCGTTTTTTCAAGTAATTATCTATTATTATCTAAAGGTATGCAACTATTGAAGTTGAAATTGAAAAACATTAAAGGTATGTTACAAGATGTACAATTGCCGGTACGGATCTTGAGCGCTGGCTTCAAATTGCGCAGAAGTCAAATATTCGGTCTCTTTAATGGTGCGAAGTGAGACGCGGGGGCAGGGAGTATCAGTGATAGGCTCGCCGCGCTATCGCGTCATGATTCGTTCCCTGTTCTTGCTGCATGTATCTAACAACGACAACGATTGGCTTGCTAATGTATGGAATGCGCAAAGCGATCCCCACTCTGACGCTGAGCACTTAAGATCCGTGACGGTAATTGTATCCAGTACCTATATCAAATAATTATTAGAAAATCTGTCCTAGAAAAATCTTGAAAACTTATTTCATCAATTTAAAAAAGAGTTAGTCATGAAATAAGTTTTGTAACAAGTTTCGTAACGAACATTATAAACGTGAAATAATGAATCATCATCTTTCGAAGTAAAATATAAATATACTCACTAAAAATTAATAACAAAAAAACCCGGTCAACCATTATGACTGGTACCCTTTCACCGCTACCTACATGATAAATCGTTTTTGTCCCAACAAGTTTATTACTTAAAAATTAACCCTTCACCGTCTCCCTTCACCTTTTCATCTCAACTTCACCTTCAACTGTATACCTATTGAAACAAATTACACTAATAAGTACATACTGGTCATCATAAAAAAGTAACAAAATACACTACAAATAGATGTTTTATCCCATTTTCACCTTTAACCCTTTGACTATCATTGTGATACAGCATCCCCTTATGACACTTGACTTAAATGACCATACAGTTCAAATTGAGATCGTAACCTTTGTCCAGATAGAACCGGTTCAGATTCATCTCATGAATATATCTCTATTGAGAATTATCTTGGGTCAAATTGACCACGTGGATGCAAGTGAAGGGTTAGGGACAAGTGGACCGGTAAGTTTATGAATACATTTTTTTTTTTAAATCATAAGCTGTGCAAAGAGGTCATCAAATTGCGATTTTTATTCTAAAATTATTTATCTAGTTACAGAAATCGGGCAGAATCGGGCTCGCCGTCTGACCATCCAGTAACCGTCTGGACCATAAAAATATAAAAAAAGACGTGTGGCACTCGGGGACTGCCGCGGTAAAGCATTTTTATCAACTTATGCAATTATAATTATTTATTTATGCAGTATTTTTTTTCCTTTGTTTTTTTTTCTTTGATATTAATTGAAGTTACACTTTCACACATTGAATTGAATTTTGATTGATTGTTCACTCATTTGTTTTCTTATCGGTCACCACGCTCAAAAAACAAATGAGTGGGGGGTGTTAGGTTATTTTCGTTACGGAATTTCTGGATTCGGTCTCCACGCTCAAGGCCCGCGATAGAAGCTATCCAATAGCTTAAAAAACAGTTGGTCTCATTTATGATTTGCAGAATAACAGGAATACTTACGCAGTTGCGCATACATCCTATGCGCGATTGCGTAAGTATAATATACCTGTACGTGTAGTAGTGTCGGTAGTCGAAGGGGAAACTGGAGATACGATGTTCCGATACCAACCACCTGACTGGCCTATCAGTCTAGTGGTTAGTGGCCCTAACTGTTATGCTGGAGGTCATGGTTTCGATTCCCACCTAAGACAAAAGTTTGTGTGATGAGCACGATCATTTTTTTCTGTGTAGGAGTGTAATTTATCGATAATCTGTATGTGTTTAGAAATATAATATAATAATAATTTTCCACAGCTATCACACAACGCCGTCTAGTCCCAAGCTAAGCAGAGCTTGTGTTATGGGTACTAGACAACTGATAAACATACCTATATATTTCTAAATACATACATATTATAGATAAATTACACCCAGACACAGAACAAATGATCGTGCTCATCACACAAACATTTGTCCTGGGTGGGAATCGAACCCACGGCCTCCGGCATAGCAGTCAGGGTCACTAACCACTAGACCAACAGGCCTGTCGAAATATATAGATAAGTATGTTTATCAGTTGTCTAGTACTCACAACACAGGCTCTGCTTAGCTTGAGACTAGACGGCGCTATGTGATAGTTGTGGAATATTATTTAATTATAGGAAACGCCAGATAACCGTGGAATAAAGTACATTGACCTTTTAACTACTTTCAATTACTAGATCAATTAAAGGATCACGATACATGTCGATTCAAGACAGCTTTATGTATTTATTTTCGATTTTGAAATTAAGAATGTCAACAAATGTAAGAGGATCAATGACCGTTATTCCCACGGAACAGTAAAAACAGTGGAAGAAGTAAGTAGGCGTGGCACTGTCGCCGCTAGTAAGAATCGCGTTGCGCACTTGCTGTTCAAGCGCTCTCATTCTCTAACTAGACTGCGCAACATAATAATTAACGAAAAATAATAATAAAATGCCTTATTGTCCCATACTGTACTTTAAAAACCATAGTCTGACTAAAAATCTAACTCATGGAGGTGTATCATACCACCGAAAAGTATTATTTTCGGATTTATTTTAATAAAATGAAAAAATAAAATTACGTGAAACATTGCGCAGGATATACAAACAAAACTAGTCCTTAGTTACATCAAAACAAAGTTGATTTTCTTTTCTCGGTTATTAGCTTTTCTGGAATATTCGTTAGTCTACCTATACTTTTGACGCTATCCAAATAGTGCGTGACTTTATCGATAAAATCAATCGATATGTATAATATATATTACATTGCCTTTTTAAAATATATATTATAGTTTATTAGTTTTTGTAAGTAATATAATACAGATAATTATTAAATTAATAAATATAATAAAATAAAAATTGTGGTATGATATTTGTGATGTATTTTAAATAAATTTAGTTAAAGAGTTAGGAACAACATAGGGCGTTTGAATTATACTTAATATTCTTATGTTTAGCAGTGGGCGATGACGATGATTTCAGCTGAGATGATGATAATTGATGTACTATGCAAATAAATATCCTTTTTACTACGTTTAAAAATTGCCTTTAATCATATTAATTTCATAATTTTAATACTATCACACTATCGCATACAATTTTTTTTGCATGATATGTTTTAAATACGTTTTCATGCAATCGATACATATTTCGATCGAATAAGGTCACTTCCCTATCTGAGTAGCAGCGAGCGCATTCGCGTCAGTGATACGCCATTCAAATACCAATCTTATTTTTACGTCTTTACAGTTCATACTGAATATTATATACTGAACAATGCCATCTAGCGACGAGTGGCAGTACTTGGTTGTCAAAGATGTATTTCTTTCTTGTTTTTGTCAATTTGATTTATAGTCGTTTGAAATTAAAGTTGCATTTCGTATAATTTTTTTTTGCATTTCGTCTACGCCCTGTTTTTGTTTTCAGCCAATCATATTTTTGGGTTTGCAGTAAGAGTAAATTGTAAATGTATGAGTTTGGCGATACCGGTTCTGGAACAAACATTTTCTCAAGCTACTTCCACTGTTTTTACTGTTCCGTGGTTATTCCATACTTATCTGGCGACTACCTTAGTTATTACGGCCTATTCTGTCCCCTAAAGAGGAAGCGCGATACCCAGAAATGGGAACCTTATGTAACTGATTATATTTATGTTACACAATTCAAAACCAAATCTATAAATCATCCTATATCTCCTTAATCACAATAGTATCCGTACAAATTAATCTGCCATATCTCAAAGACAGTTTGGAAGTACCAATGCCCCGGGCCACACGGTTCTAGCCAAAACAAACTTGCTTACATTTGTTACAATTATTACTCAAGTCCCATTTAACGGAGGGTAGTTTTGGCTTGGACGTGACTCTAATATTGCTGTTAATAGTTAGGTAAAATTTGGCTTTTGGATTTTGAAGAAGTTTTGGTATTGAGAAGGAGGAAAGAGGTGAGGTGGAATGGTTGAATTTTGTTTAACACGTTGATAGTGGCATTCATTTTTGTATTATTTCCATTTTTGCGGTACGGGGCGTTTTAGACCTCGTTTGAAAATTATCATTATTGTGGTAAGGGGCTTATTAGGCCCCGTAACATTTAATAAACTAAAAGCTCTTTTTAGCTAAGTGTGGTACAAAGTCAAAGTGACCGCAGGTTAAAGTAGATACATCACTGTATTCTATCTTAAGGCCCAAGCGCCCGAAAAGTGCCATAAAACAGTGACTTTCTGAAGCCTACTCCTCGGTAACGGCCAGGTTAATATGTTTGAAAAAAATTTATGTTTATTATAGATTCATGAATAACATTATCAACATTTGATTTTTTCGTGCTTTTAATACTTTTGTCTAAAAAAAAATATTTAGCAATTTCGCAACTTTTCTTTACTCCTTCGAAACGGCTTGGATCTTTAAAAACATTTTTACACATAAAAATTGGTGGTTAAATATTCTTCAAAGTGAACATTGCATATGTAAATCAATCAATATTTCGCAAAGAAAATGGATTTAAAATTCAGCCGCGCGCTTTCCGGGTGCTGTTGGCCGCAAATAAATGCACAGATTTGCGTACTGCCGCCTAGGCGGGTGCGAGAGGTGCGTCCACATAATTTTGGCCAGATGGTTCAAGGGACTATAAGCCTTAATACGTCATCTTAGACCTACGTTCAAGTCTTTCCTATATTTAACCAAATCGAAGTTACAGCCTTCGCACGGCACGGAAGACTATGTTCTTTTATGGCGCGCTACAAGGCAGACACATACAAGGTTTATTAGACCTCGTTCTGCAATAAACGTGTTAAAATCAAACTTTTATACTAAACGACGCTGGTCTTTTAGTACTTTGCCTACAGTACTTTTAACACTATATTCATGCTTGGAATAATATTTCAGATTTAGTTTATTGAAAAAAATTGTTCTGATAAAAGTGTACCTTTTATCTCTTGAATAAGGCAAGGCTCCTGGAAGAAAATATAGAAATTAGCTACGTACAAAGGAACACCTTTTTACGTATTATTATGTATAATGTTTTATCTGCTACTGCCCTGAATTTACAATGCACATCTATACTAATATTATAAAGAGGTAAAGTTTGTTTTTTGTTTGTACGATGTAATTTCTGAAGAAACTGGTCCAAAGGCGAAAATTTTTTTTACCGATAGAAAACTGCTTTATTCCTGAGTGACATAGGCTATATTTTATATGCGAAGATACATAAATATAGATAAAAAAATAATCTATAATATTAATCATCATAGATTAGTTTTCGTACTGTTTTTGTGAATATTACATTAAATCGTTCCACACTAACCACAGTAAAGCTTCTGTTAAAAATACTGATATAGACGTATCACAAATAACTGTAGACATAATAAAACAATATTTACATGCCAACCTAAGTTATTTTTTTATTCCAACCACAACAAAACACTCAACATACCTACCATTAAAAATACATAAACATTTTTATCGGACTGTACCCAATTAATCATTTCACTAGACATTTACCCACCAATGAGCATGTATGCACATTGTCCAGTTCAGACGTAGACACACACACAGGGGACTGTGGACCCTAACCACAATGGCGGGACAGAGCATGAATACGCTCTAACCCTTCAGGTCCATGCGGCAATTATTCAAAGAGAATAGTTTAACAGAAAGGATTGTAAGGACTGTGTACCTTAACCCTAAAATGACACAACCTCTCGCGTTGAACAAATAAAATCGAACTTTCTTTCAATGCGAAAAAGTTTGAATTTCGAATGAGAGAGTTGGGGCTGTTGTGTTTTTATTGTATAAGGAGTCGAAATTTCAGTATATTTAGAATATTTATACATTTGTCCGCGGCGGGTGTACGGACGCCAGCGCGGATGAGTCCTCGGCAAGTACATAATAGGTACAGTGATTTAGTACGGCGCTGCTGGTGATTTTAATGTAATTAGTCTGGCCGAATGTTACCGCTATTCTGTTTGCTCCCCGACAATGCGGAAACGTAATGCTCTTTGAGAGAATTTCAGAAATTTGGCGAGTAAGCTAAATTATTTGCTGCAAATAAATAAAGGACAGCCAGCGACTTCTGGCAATCCTTCATTTTGTAATTCAGTCATTATGAAATTGTTTAATATTAAATATTAAAAATCGTAGACTGCTTAAACAACATTTAACTGGAATAATACACATACACCCCAATTAGAAAATTAAATTACAATCATAATACAATCAATCACTTACTTAGGTAGTGTTTTTTTTTTTTAGTAATTAGTTATGCTAATAATAATTGTAAGCAAATAATACGAACATCGAAGCACTATATTGGTATCTACGCACGCACACACGAACATGCTAGCGACGATGTAACCAAGATTTATCATAACTAAAATAAGACAATATATATTTTAGGATAAAAAATAACCTATTTTAAAAAGAGCAGGAATCGAATTAGTAGCTTATTAACTACTGTTACAAAATGGCAACATATTTTTTTTTTAAATTGCAATTTCCACTTTAACTTTTAATACAGATCATATACAATCCATTTGTGATCCAATAATCATCAAAGTTTTTGATCGGATAGTTGATATTCCTCAGTAAATGATTTGAAAAAAGTGAATAGTACCTGCAACCAAAATTTTATGCCGCTTTTTGAATAAATCCTTTTTTTTAAATACGAGTACTTAACCTAACCTAATGCTATTTTTTTTAGGAGTGTGCGAAAATCTACGTCTGTTTAGAAAACTCCTAACCAGCGCCACTGTCACACGTATGACTACTTTCAAGTTTTAATAGATACCAAAAATAAATTATATCAATCAGTAACTCCTAATAAAAAAATAAGGAATAAAAGTAGGAAACTATAACAATACACGTAGAAGTAATTCTTTTCTACAAATATCTAGGACACAGTGTGTAATTACAAAATACAATTATTCATTTGAGTGTTAATGCCTCTTAAAACGAGTCGCGTAAAATATCAAGTGTACGACCACATTCTGCGCATATCTTGCCATAGTAGTGTGGAGACGGAGTTTTTAAATAAAAATAGACATAGATATATAGATAGAGTGACACAAATAGTGTTTCTACAATTAGGTTCATTTATGTTCTTTAATATGAAAAAAAAAGGTTCGTCATGCTAGGAATTACTCTTGTACCGAGAGTGCGTTCACAAACATATAAACCCACATAACACCCAGACCCGAAACATTTATCTGTAAGCCATACAAATAGGGAATCGAATCCGCAACACGCAGCGTACCGCTCAGTCAACCGCTCAACCACTGTGTCAACCGAGCCTTCGGCGTCGTATATTAAAATAAAATACAATAATTATGTAGTATTAATAGAATACTTATAATAAAATAATAATAAATAATAGAATAGAGTAGAGTAGAAGAGAACTCGAAAAAAGAAGAGAATTGCATTCAGATCAAGTTGTATTCACAACATCTTAAATAAAAAAGTGGTTAAAAAGCCACTAAATTAAGCCATTAGTCAGTAAAAGTTTGACACGCCCTCACGCTCCGCCCAAGAGCGGGAGAAGTGATTGGATGATTTTCCACCCCCTCGAGCGCCGATTGTACATACGTTTGTACAACTTGAGTGACCTTGTTTTGTACACATGAGTGTACAAAATTAATTCGGCCGAAAATTTTGGCGTCTATATCTTAGTTTTTCCTATAAAAAATTAGATTTTTTTTAAATTTATTTTTAATTTTTACTATTTATGTATGTACACACATGGAAATACAAGTATTTCTTTGTTGATTTTACATAAACACGCGCAATTAGGTACGTAATAATAATAAACCCTGTCACGAGAGTCATATCTTTTATTTAAGTTTAACACAAGCCCACTCCACATCATACCAACCCGAGTACGGGTAGAACTGAAATTGTGAAAACGGCAATGACCATGCGAAATAGTGATCATCAAAATTCCATGAGCGCCGTACTATTAGCAGGAGAGGGTTGGAACTACCCAGCTCGACCTCTTAGAGACACGTCGTTATGGTAATGGCCTGGCTTATTGGTCAGTTGTGGCAAGAGTTTTTGAGAGTTTGTGTCTGGTTCTAGTTAACTTTTTGGAGACGAAAATTGGTATAATGTAGACATACATTGGGGCGCAAAAAATCTGAGTGTCTAATAAAAAGTGTAATAATTTCTTTAATTTTTTAGATGAATTTGTGAAACTATATTGTATGAGTGACTACATATTTATGTTATTTATTATTTATTAAATTAGGTTCACCAACGATTACTATCCCCGCATACGGGCCTCAAAAAAACGCCGCTTCAAGCTTCTTTTTGAGGCGGCCTTTTTTTGTGGCGTTTGTGCGGCGGTGCGGCCACAAAAAAACCCTTGAAGCGGCTTCAAGCCTCTCTCCAGACACAAGGTGTCGCGCGCTTCAGCTGTTTTTTGTGGCCACTTCTAGCGTTTTTTTGAGGCCCGTGTGCGGTGACGCTTAAATACACTGAATACCACAACATAACACGTACCTATAAAAAAAAAACTTCAGCGCAACAATCACTTACAGGATAACAACAATTTTGAAAATTAAAATACCATAAAAATTCATTAAAATAAATGAATTAAAAAAATCCAAAATAATAAACATGCCAATCCATATAAAAAAGAAAATGCATAACATGACGTAGTTTTACAGTACCTATATAATTAAAATAAAACACTAAAAAACTAATGACGGCAAAAATACACATCGCAGGTTATTGAAAATAAATATAAAAAAACCTTTTTTTTGTGATTGTACTAAAAACCCACCTATGTTCCTTCGTTTGCGCTTAACGATCTCGGGCTGCTGTGCGGTATAAAAAAAGTTGTTCTACGCTAGAGGAACCGAGCACGAGTGGTGCACGAGCCGAGCTCAAATTAGTGTAGTGTGGACCGACTCTAGAGCCGAGCACAAGCGACACTACACGAATTTGAGCTCGGCTCGTGCTCCCCTCGTGCTCCGCTCGTGCTCGACTCCTCTAGCGTAAACCCAGCTTAAGATAGATAATAATAATAATAGTTCAATAATAGGTCTGTTGTAATATTCCACTAACAATAATTGATTCCAACTAGATTCTAATTAATCAAGTGAATTTTCTTTGTAGTCGCTTACAATCTTATAAGAAACATATACTGCTGAAGATCTAGTTAGGATTAATAAACATAAACACATTTATTGGAAAACTAGCCAGTGCCTGCGATTTCGCCCGTGTCAAGCTCGTAAAGCAGCATAATGCCTTTCGTATATTTTTTTCTTCAAGATCTTTTTGTGCGTGTTCTTTTTTTTTAAGATAAAAGTTACGTCTTATAACATAAGCTGTGAAAATCCCGTCGCCATTAGTTTAACTGTTTCTGTGATCAGCCAAAACAAACCGACAGTTAAAGTACCTACACTTACATAGGCGTTTAGTAACAAAATATAATTATATATAATAAGTATGTATTTTTGTACAAGCACAACATGAAACTACTGGGATGGTTTGATTGATGACCTTTGCCAGGGTTTTGGCATTGTTGAAAAGAGCCACTACAGTGTTGGAACGCAAAGGGCATCTGAAGGAACACGGGTGTGTTTTAGTCAGTAAAAGTCTAACTCTCTCTTTCGTTCTTCCAAGAGCAGGAGAAGGTATTTGACGCGTTTCCAGTCTCAAAAAAAAGATACCGACCTTTTATACTTTTTATATATTTATTTATCCAATCAGGACGTCAGTTCTTGAAACTAACTCTTCATACGTCTCATCTCAGCTCGATTACTTCAAGCATCTTGGGGATTTTTTTCTGATGCATCGAAAAGAAAAGGTTTTCAGTCCATGTTGAATCTGAAACAAAAAAAAATAACATTTAAAGAAGGAATATTTAATGACCAGTTTCTTCGAAGTATCTCGGGACTTAGGGCCCCAGACCACTAAAAGGCGTACTAGCGGCTGAAGCCAAGCCACAATCGCAACTTCAATCGCTTTTTTTCAAATTGATATAATCTAGTGCTTGACTGCAATCGTTGACGGTGAATCGTACCAGTTCATTAAGAGCCTATATTCGCTCTAGCCTTCAAGACTAAATACTTAAATATCTGTAACGACAGCAAACCACATTACATTCCTATTTTTAATTAAATTCGCTATTAACACACAACCTCCTCCTTTTTCACAGTCGGTTAAAAACAAAAAGCGCTCGACGCATACCGCAAAATGAGACGCTGTAACAAAAACAATTGTTTCACATACCACGTCATGTGGGGCTAGAAATTATGACTCCAGGAATGACCAGGCGGAATGTAGAAGGCCGAAATTCCTCAAGGGGAGGGAGGAGATCCCCCCCTGGCACCTAGAGAGGTATGTGAACGAATTAGGGGTGCAATCGTAGTCTGGCATTCGCATTTTCTGTACGTAGTAGTTTTATTTTATAGGAGTTTTAGTTGGGGAAATAGGTGCATATTTTTGTCTCTTTTTAAATAAAAAAAATTGTGTTTAAATACAAAACACAAGTTTAGTTGAGGGTCGGGAATCCGATGGATGCGAGACGGACAGAACCAGTCATTATGGCGACACTTGGGGAGGCCTATGTCCAACAGTGGACGTCTCTCGGCTGAAATGATGATGATGATGACACAAGTTTACCAAGGTAAATTTTACGGTAAGTATCTACAGGTAATTATAGGTGATACCGTTAAGTGAAATATGTATTGACTGTTTTTATGACGGTGCATTATGTGACTAGGTAAACATAATTTTATAATATTAACATAAATGAAAAGTCCACGTTAAAATAATTGTAATTTTTGTGAAACAAATGTTTTAGTCATCAATTGACTTTTTTTTTAAATATATATATATTTAAGTATGCTTAACCTAACTATACACACTAAAGGCTAGTCCCTACTAAAATATGGCGTCATAAAACTCCTCCGCATCGCTGTCGACTGGAAGTGTGCCCAAGAGGCTGGCGGCATTGACTTTTTGATTTATGTATTCGATAATAAAAATAATTAGGTAAAACCATCGCAGTCAGTTGTAGTAGTTAATTTGGTCACGCACACGAAGCCGCTAGGAAAAGCTACTAAGTATAATAATAAATAACTTTAAGAAAAAATTCATAGGTAATATAAAGAATTACAGAACTTATTGCCGTTTGGGGTCCAAACGCTTGGGTCATGGAGTCCGGGTGCACGTCTCCTTTTTAAGGAAATTTCACGCCAACTAATCGACATTGCATGACCAGAGGGCTGACTCGTTCTTCGCCCAAAGAATTAGCAACCAGCCTTCAGGGGCCCGAGTCTGCTGTTTTTATAAACTTGTCATTCCAACACGATCCCATTGTCATTTTGCTAAAAATTCGTAATCTGCTAATTCATAACGATCGATCATTGATCGGTCAATGGTCTCGTAATAGAGTTGTGGTAGAATGACAATATCGAGCTTATTAAAAACAATTACTGCACAATGACGTTCTAATGGTAGGTTACTGATTAAAGCAACTGTTACAATTTTAGTATATTATACAATTTTAATATTTGTAAAGTGAAAACTTTGCCAAAAGGCTTTTTATACTGTAAAAGAGTATCTCGAGGATAAAACGGCTTGGGATTAACCTGCTCCAGTACCTACTCACTATAATTATTATCATTTGAATGTTTTTTTGTTTTAACTGCCTTTTTTTTATTGACGATTGTTGTTGTTTTACAATTATGACATGTTTATTTTTACCATTTGACTGTTTTTTTTTTTTATATATACATTTTTTTTACAATTTGCAATATTTACACTTTTGTAAATTTTATTATTGTGAATGTGAGAACTATGTTGATTACTCTTTCCTTTTCTTTTATGTTCACATGATGTCTGGCAGTTTTGAGTATTTGATGTGGCCTACCCAAATGTCCTTTCTTTGGCATTGTTCGTCAAGTCGTTGAGCTCCTTAGTATTCCTGAGTAGAGCTACACGCATATTGACAAATGCTTGCACTGACTGGACAGGTCCACTTAGAACTGTCTGGTTTATTCTTCAAAAGACCATCTCAGGCTCAATCTGCATGGTTCTCCTATGATTTGACCATTACATGTTTTGCTGTATGGACTTTAAAAGAGACTTTGACCCCTGAGTTTGTTTCGGTGTTTCTTCTCAGGGTAGTCAGCTAGGAAACACCGGCCTCATCTAGCATTAATTGACGAAAAAAAAAAAAAATTGACGTGTAAAAGTGTTTTTCTAAAACCTACTTGCAAAATAAAGATCATTTATCATTTATCAGTAGATTATCGCATACGTCAGATATTCATTCATCATTATGTACGAGTTTATCATTCTATGTCTTTTCTTTCAATGAAGTGTCAGTGGTTGATCATTGGAAAGTCATAATGACGCTATTATATTAGTAGATTACCAAAACTTGTCAAAATCAACAATTATGAAATCAGTGATAGACCATTCTGACACTATTGTAATAGCAGACGTGAGGCCCTGGTCACATTTCCAGATGACAGCGATGTGGAGGAGTACTTCGAAGCCTCAGTTAGGTTTTAGTATAAGTATTTCAACCTTTCAATCGTGACAATTAGAGATACAATAGAAAGACAATGGGTGCGTTCGCTTGTGGTTTAATTAATTAATTTTTTTTTTGTTTATGTACATAAGAAATCAGAAACATTTATTTCAAACAGACCAATTATAGGCACTTTTGAATTGTCAAAATGTTGGTCAGTCAAAAAAGTGAAGCTAAATTGCACGTTCTAAAGCGTAGATATCTCTATGGAGAAGAACGTGCAAGAAACTCCATGAACATTTTTTTAAATCATATTATAATGAGTTACATAAATCTTCGTTTCGTTACATATTTCTTGTTGCTTATAAGTAGATATAATATAATTGTTACGAACCTGACAAATATGATATAATTAGTGCCATCAAACTACAGAACACGTTATATCTTTGCTTTAAATAAAACAGTGAGCCCTATTTTGGCCCCGTAAGTATTCTTAATAATAACATTTCGTCAAATCTTGCGTATCTTTCAAACTTACATAGTAACTAAAGCACAAATCCTACGCACTCGCCAACGGGCAACTATCGGAAGGGATGTTTACTAACAATAACTTTGTATTTGTTCACAAATATGACCTTTAGGCAGTACTTACGTCATTATGTATTTTGGTATTTTCTGGGCTAATATCAAAGTTCACTTTGATAGGTCTCAGTTAACCTTCCAAATACCGTCAATTTGTGACACAATAGTAAGAAAATAGATGCGCGAACGCCGGGCGTTCGCTTGGGGTTTAATGAACTAAGTACAATATTTAATACCCTAAGTCCTTTTGGAAGAAGCTTCCTCGGCTACTCTAGACTTCTTCTTAGTCGTACACTCTTGACAAAGTCATGTCTCGGTCGAGTTCCGCATCACCGCCTCTCTCGCGATACGATGCCATGCTGCTCTATGTTTGGCGGTTTGGGAACTTTCATTTTAACAGGCCTGTTGGTCTATACCTTTTTTGTCCTATGATGAGTTCCCTGACAGTTCTTGTCTGACAATTATAGTGATGTGACCTAACGAAATTTAATCGATTTTTTACAATAACGAATCAGTTGGCAAAGAAAATGGAATCGGATTACCGATTTTAGATTTATAGATGATAAATGTGAAAGTTTGTATGTGTGTGTGGATGTTTGTTACTTTTTCACGCAAGAACTAGTCTACTAGTCCAAGATCCTAAGGCCGCCAGACGTCACGTATTTTCTGACGAATGAAATGTGGACGATTGAGTACTATTAGATTATGATATGATTTAAAATTATTACTTACCTCACGTAAATTCTCAAAGCTGATTTTTACGTATTTTGTAGGCAATATCTTTAAAATCAAGTTGCCAATACTCCCAGACACATTCCGTCGGCCGTATTGTTTAACAGACGCTTTAAAGCTCCCAAAAAAATGATGTAACTTCAGGTATTTTCTCAGGGCTGATTTTTACGTCAATTGTAGGCAATATCTTTAAAATCAAGTCAGCAATACTCCCAGACACATTCCGTCGGCCGTTTCGAATTCACGTGAGGTAAGTAATAATTGGGCACGCCACAATTATGGCGGTAAGTCCCCTCTTTGAGGCGTGGCTGGAAAGACCTCACGGCGTCCTTACCTTCCGCATGACACAGGTACTCACCGGACATGGTTCGTTCGGGAGATTCCTGCACTCGATTCATGCGGAAGTGACGCCCGGGTGTCGCCACTGTGCGCCCGGAGGACACGGTGGAGCACACAGTCGAGGTGTGCCCTGCTTGGGCGGAGCATCGCCGTGCCCTCGTGGGGGCGATCGGCGGCGGAGACCTCTCGCGCCGGGCCTTGGTTGAGGCCATGGTCCGGAGCGAGGAGGAGTGGCAGGCGGTCGCCGACTTCTGCGAAGCAGTAATGCTCGCAAAGGAGGAGGCCGAACGCATCAGGCAACGGCGTTATCGCCGCCGCCGTCGCCGGGATTCTGATCCCGATTTCCGGCCAACGTAGACGCCGGCTTGCGACAGTGAGCAATGGGTAGCTCACTGTCCGGCCGTCCGGTAACTGTCCGGACCAAGCCCAAGTCGTCGACGGCGCGCACTGTTCCCGCGCGCCTCAAGGAGTTGTCAGCAACAGCAGGGACCCAGCCGGGTCGAAGCCTACTGGGGCCAGGGTTATCCGAAAGGGCGCTCGAGCCCCGGTATGAAGGCTAGAAGGAACGGGGTGGGTCTTTTAGTCACTAAGAGTCTGACACTATCTCCCGCTCCGCCCAAGGGCGGGGGATGTCAATGCATGATTTTTTCCCACCATAAAAAAAAAAAAAAAAAAAAGGTAAGTAATAATTTTATGTACCTTGATTACCTGATACCTGAAAATTGGCCGTCTAAGCAATCTAGCAGGTAGGCATGCGTTCTTAGTACATACTAACAGTACTCAATCGTCCACATTTCGTTCGTCAGAAAATACGTGATGTCTGGCGGTCCTGGGATCTTACTCTATACGGATTTTAAAGAAATTTTACAGTAAACCAAAAAACCTGACAAAAACTAAAAACCTGAAATAACGCGGGCGGAACCGCGGGGGACGGCTAGTGGTAAATAAAATGCAGTCTGTTTAAAATAATAATTTATTTATTATTCACTGTCAGAACTTGACTCTTGATTTGAACTCGTCTCCATATCGGAATCGGAATCTTTTCCAACTAACCGCGATGATTAATTATTGGCCCTAATTCAGTCGATCCGGATATATTTATTCCAGTCCTCTGTTATAATTTTTTGAGTTTTTTCTATTACTTTTTTCCAATTTTCTGCCGTTACATGCGATTACAAGATGGCCGCTCCGATTTTGTCGATTAGTGTGTCGTCGAGTAGTGTCAATCTCTATTGGCAGAAGTTCCGTTTAACGCATTACATATTTTTAAGTTCTATACTTTTTTATTTTATTTACTTAATTTATTAACAGTTAATTATAACCACAATAATTTACTTATTAATTTACGAAACACAATATTTTTTTTTATCATTTCATTTTTTTTTTTGCCAGTTTATTTTTTAATAATCTAAAGTAGTATGCGTGCCACGGAAAAAAAAGAACTGTCAGGGAACTCATCATAGGGCAAAAAAGGTATAGTGGTTAGTGACCCTGACTGCTATGCTGGAGATCGAGGGTTCGATCTCCAGCATAGCAGCACAAACATTTGTAGCACAAACATTTGTCCTGGGTGGGAACACCCAGGACAAATGTTTGTGTGATGAGCACGATCATTTGTTCTGTGTCTGGGTGTAATTTATCTATAATATGTATGTATTTAGA
Source organism: Mythimna ferrago (assembly GCA_910589285.2). Taxonomy (NCBI): domain Eukaryota; kingdom Metazoa; phylum Arthropoda; class Insecta; order Lepidoptera; family Noctuidae; genus Mythimna; species Mythimna ferrago. The sequence continues at coordinate 18,923,909 of OU342685.1, forward strand.
AATATATAAGTATGTTTATCAGTTGTCTAGTACCCATAACACGAGCTCTGCTTAGCTTGGGACTAGACGGCGCTGTGTGATAGTTGTGGAATATTATTATTATTTCATTTATTTATATTTATACATATTAATTATATTTTTAAATATTTTTTATAAAAAGGATATTAAAAAAAAAACATTTAAAAATACAAAAAATAGTAGCCCACCGGCATCGGGAACAGGGTCCAAGCTACCGGTGGTCAGGACTCCTGAGAGAGGAACCTCCGGACAATACGCGCCGTGTCAAGGAGTACTGCCTTCTGGATCAAGCCCTTGATCCAACTGCCTAACGAGTTATTATTATTATTATTTACGCTGCAGTGTGTCACGGTTTTTATGACGTCCGTCCACCGTGTTGGAGAGCGTCCACGGGATCTTTTGCCCTCGATTTTCCCTTGAGCCACCAAACGTTCCAGACTCAGTCTCTAAAAATAGTACGTCCTAGAGAAAAACATTTGGTTCGCTGTCTAAACCGAGCCCGACGTCGACGGCGCGTAGCGCGCCTCAAAGGATATATCAGCAAAACGTACCGTCCCTGCTGCGCCGAACTTCTGGGACGCAAAGCAAAGAAGAAACATAAGAGTGGATTTTAGTTTTCACAAAGTAAAGTGTGTAAGTCGCGGCCGCTACCGCTGGTTGAGATCACTGTTCCGCTTAAGTGAGCATAACATTAGCTCAGTGCCTAGTCAGACTACTGCTTGTATTAGAAACTCCCTGGTCACCTAATCACCTCGCACAAACGAATTACCGACCGCTAAAATCCAGCACATAACACCACATTTTTCACCCAACACATAAAGGTACGCCCACACCACACATACGCGAACAAACGCACAATGCGTAGTTACGTATTAATCATGCGATACGCGGCCGGAACGGTCGCTCGTTAATCATTGAAGCGGCCGGAATACCGCCCCCACCCGCAATCTGAAGGGGGCTTTTTGTTAATTAATCCGCACTTATGTGACGCTTTTATGTATTGTCGGTGATTGTGTCTTTACTATGGCTATGTGGTGATCGTTTTTTGGTTAACGATGTTGTGATCGATTTGAGAGCAAAAACTTGTCGCGGCGTCCAAATCAGTTTTCTTATGAACAATACAAGACTATTCGAACCTTTGTCAATTCAAGACGTGCTTTTAAATGCATGCTGAATTATAAAGTAAAGCACAATTAGGTAGCGTGAGCTCTCATATATAAAAATAGTTTGTATTTAAGACAGCCCTTACAATTTTGATGTCCACGTAGATGAAACGTTTCAGCCATCAATATTTGAAAACGCGTTGTATCCAGAAATAATTTGCTATCTGGCAAACACGCAAATTTTTAATATATAATCTTTATCGTGAACATTTATGTGTATACCAATATAGATAATAATTACATAGGTACGAATACGAAATAAGAATAAAAAATGTTACTTCTAATGGCTCTAACCAAATTAATTAAAACAACACATTCATAAGCAGACCAGTGTAGGGTTGCCTCCATCACTCAAGTTTTCTTCGCCGGGTATAAAATTATGTTCGCATAACACCTCCATCACGCGCACACCCTACATTAATCATGTCGAGACAGGACTATTTATAGTATTAGTACGTAGTGTGGGCGCACCTTTATGCAGCCACGAGCAAATGATTTTATTTGTTAGGGAAATTTCATATAACTTCGTCGGGATTATGAATTGGATTTGAAAGATTTTTTTTTTTTTGAGGTTTTTGTACACCTTTGTAACGCGATTTTTATTTTTATGAACTGTATAGTAGTAACTGTTTTTAGTATTTAGAAAAATGATCTGTATGTAAAACATAAAAATATTTCTATCTATGTCCGAAATAAACTTTAAAACATCCAACCGATGTGCCCCAAATTAGTTTCATTACAAAGAACATAATGAGAAGATGGTTTTAGACCATTAAAAGAATAAAAACAATCTACATATAATAATAATAATATAATATAATATATTCCACGACTATCACACAGCGCCCTCTAGTCCCAAGCTAAGCAGAGCTTGTGTTATGGGTACTAGACAACTGATAAACATACTTATATATTTCTAAATACATACATATTATAGATAAATTACACCCAGACACAGAACAAATGATCGTGCTCATCACACAAACATTTGTCCTGGGTGGGAATCGAACCCACGACCTCCGGCATAGCAGTCAGGGTCACTAACCACTAGACCAACAGGTCTGTCGTTACTCTTTTTTTTTAAATGTAACTGTCAATATAAAAAATATTGACAGTTACATTTAAAAAAATAGAGTTAGAAGGCGTCTCATAAAGTGGACCGATGACCTGAGGGTCGCAGGAATCCAATGAATGCGAGGACCGTTCATTATGGTGATACTTGGGTGAGACCAATGTTCAAAAGTGGACGTCTTTCGGTAGAAATGAAGATGATGAGTTAATGCATTTTTTCCAGCTTTTTAGCGTAGCCTCTTTCACTGGGTAAATGCTTATTAGTTTTATTTAAATTTTTGTGTTGTTTGTGTTAGTTCAAAGATCGGAGATGCACTTCAAAGGATCACATTTGTTTTAAACCGCGAATTTGCTTACAAATTTTCACTAAAACCTCGAAAGTTATAAAACTAAAAACTATTTGTTATTAAAATAATTTAATTACGAAATTACCTCCCCTTTGCATACACCTCCCCAATTCCTCCCGGATTGCAAGATTGCAAGTCCGGACAACAGCTTGCAGACCCCTTATATACAGCAAAGTATCCCAAAACTATCGCATTACTTTTAACAAAGCCTATGACGCCATTAATGTCCATTGTCTTTCATCTCTGTCGCACATCGTCTGTCCTGCTCTCCACCCCCGTCAACGGAAGGGACCATTGTCTGAGATACAATACAAATGTCGAACTTTTGGGTGTAAAACATGCATTTGTATGTATGTGATGCTGTGATTTTACTTAATAATAATTATGCGTTTCAAGGGTGTCAAAGGAGAGCCTATCAAAAATAATAATAACTATCTTTGACCCACGTCTTTGGCCCCGGACATAAAATATAGCCTATGTCACTCAGAAATAAAACACCTTTCAATTGATGAAAAAATTTTAGCAATCGGACTAGTACTTTCAAAGATTACCTCCTACAAACAAAAAAACATAAAAGCAAACTTTACCTCTTTATTACTAACTAGCTTTTTCCCGCGGCTTCACCCGCGTACATAAGATATAGCCTATGTCACTCAGGAATAAAGCAACTTTCTATTTGTGAAAAAAAAATTGCAATCGGACTAGTACTTTCAGAGGTTACCTCCTACAAACAATAAAAACATAAAAACAAACTTTACCTCTTTATTACTAACTAGCTTTTGCCCGCGGCTTCACCCACGTACATAAAATATAGCCTATGTCACTCAAAAATAAAGCACCTTTCAATTGATGAAAAAATTTTAGCAATCGGACTAGTACTTTCAAAGATTACCTCCTACAAACAATAAAAACATAAAAACAAACTTTACCTCTTTATTACTAACTAGCTTTTGCCCGCGGCTTCACCCGCGTACATAAAATATAGCCTATGTCACTCAGGAATAAAGCAACTTTCTATTTGTGAAAAAAAATTTGCAATCGGACTAGTACCTACTTTCAGAGATTACCTCCTACAAACAATAAAAAATACAAACTTTACCTCTTTATTATTTTGTAGACTAGCTTTTACCCGCGGCTTCACCCGTGTACATAAAATATAGCTTATATCACTCAGGAATAAAGCAGCTTTCTATCGGTGATTAAATTCTGTGTGTTTTTTTTTTGTTTTTGTAGATAAAATTCGTAACTAGCGGGACTGCGCGCTTGGTGCCTAGCGCTAGGTAAGTCGCCAAAGTGCCAAGCGCGGAGGGCGGCCGGTTTAAAACATTTTATTTCCGTTCATTTATTAAATGTGTTCTTATTAGACACTCATCTCAACTTTGTTTTAAGTTTAACAATGGCAAATTCCAAGAAGTTCAAGTATAAAACTCGCCTGGATACCAATGTCTAAGATAAAGTCACTCATTTGTATTGATTTGCCAAGCCAAATTGATATTTTGACGCCTTTGTTTGGTTGTTAGAACACAAGCAAAGAAATGCATCATAAATACAAAATTTAATGTAGAATTTTTTTTTTAAATGCCTCTTGCTTTTAATGAGATGCGGTTTTTACAAATAAATTTATTTATTTTTTAGCACACCAACAAATTAACTTAAAGGATTATTATAGATAACAATACAAAACGTTTGGACAGTGTCGGGCAACATTAAAAAAAAAACATAATATTGGTACAACATAGCTGCAGCCAAAAACAAAATAACGAAAATGTACCAAAAACATTGTTGAAAGATATTTCTCAGCAGAACAGTCGAGTTGAAAGTGTACCGCGGGTCTTACACGCGAGAGCGCAGGAATAATGAGATACCAACTACTTACTTGTTACAAAGACCCCGCAGTATGGTATGGACAGACGCACACAATTTTATGCTTGTTTGAGAGTATATGGGGAGTCTTTATATCGATTTTAGTACGGACTTGTTTACTAAAAATTTAAATAGGTATTCACCTATAAAATTGTCGTCCTAAAATAGTCCAGTGACTGAGCGATAAAATCTTTTAAGTCAAGAGTGAATAGGTTACTTCTGGGCAAGCGTGCTCTATCGTCGGCCACATCATCGCTTACCATCAGGTGAAATATTGGTCAAACGAGAGCTTTTCAATAAAAAAACAGGGCAAGTGCGAGTCCAACTCGCGCACTGAGGATTCTGTACGAACTTACTTAAGTAAATAAGTTCAATTCCCGAATAGTCTCGAAGATTTTTCCGAACCGCATAAAAAGTTTTTTTTTTATCTGATATAAACTATTGCTTGTCTGCGATCCCACCTGATGTTAAGCAGTGATACAATCGTTGATGGTAAGGCGCACTAGTTTATTAGGAGCCTGTCCCCACTATGGTCTTTAAGACAGCTAAATTATAATTGGACGGGAAGGCCGCAGGAGGCAAATTGTTTCAGTCCTTCGATGTCGTTGTTGTTGTCGTTTTATAAATAGTCTAGTGACGGGGGCATTAACATCAGTAATAGGTACAACCTAGGGGTCTTTAAGTCAAGAGTGAATAGGTTACTTCTAGCAAACGTGCTCCATCGTCGATCACATCATCGCTTACCATCGGGTGAGATGGTGGTCAAACGGGAACTTTTCTGGAAATGATTGCCGACAGATTTGATTGTCCTTATATCGGACGTTGCTGTAGCAGACATGTGCACGGTTTTCTACCGGTTGCTTTTCGGGGAGTGTGCGTTGGAATTGCATAATCTAATTCCGCCTAGCCCGTTCTATCATCGGACTACCAGACGTACGGCTATGCGCCACCGGTATATGGCGGATACTCCACCTACACGCACAAAACGTTTTGGGAACACATTCATTGTGCGTGCGGCTAGGGAGTGGAATTCCTTGCCGGAGTCTGTGTTTCCTGATAGCTACAACCCGGGAATCTTTAAGTCGAGAGTGAATAGGTTTCTTCTAGGTAAGCGCGTTCCATCGTCGACCGCATCGTCGCTTTCCATCAGGTGAGGTAGCGGTCAAGCGCGAACCTAACAACAATAAAAAAAAAAAATGTTGTTACAACAATATCCGGACATATCGGATAGTGTAAATGTATTTCCTTAGGTGTGTGTGTCTGTGTTTTGTTGTGTATTTGCTGTATGGGTGCCTTTGGTAGTCTGAAATAAATGCTTTTATTTTTCATTAAAAAAAAAACATTAAAGCCTCGGATTACGTTACTGTTGATGAAATTAAAAAAAAAAAAAACTGATGCGATATGTTTAGCTAATATTATATTTAATTTAAAAGTTTACCTATTCAAAAAGTCATTTTGATTTATATACACCGTTAAATTTTAATCGTTTTAATCCCGTGGAGGGTCAATCCGGTACATGAAACACTATCGATTTGTAAAGATAAAATTAAAAAACAAAGTACCTTTTTTTAAAAACTCGTATTAATTTACGCATGTACGAAATTAATTTTTTTAAGAAAACGTTAGCTGAGCGAGTTCAATGACCTGTAGGTAGTTTGTACGCAACGCTGACTTTTAACTACAGGTCATTGCACTCACTCAGCTGATGTACCGGATCGACCCTCCACGGGATTAAAACGATTAAAATTTAGCGATGTATATATATATATCTAATTACGATAATTGAACTTGTATCTCAGGAATTACTAGTTTGGATTGAAAAATTATTTAAGTGAGGGCCCATTTATCAATGAAGGCTTATAAGCTACACACATCACTCTACTATCACATTTAAAAAAAGCAATGATTAATTTCTTATATACAAACTTTATCTTAACGTTCCTATATAGAGTTACAAACAAGACTGATGACATTTGTAAATATTTTCAAAGTAAAGGTTGTGAGGCCAACCTCCCAATAACCGGACCAGGAATTCAGTTAAAATAGGCGTTTCCAATTTCCTCACCCGCGCTTTGATTGAATAGATGACTAAATAATAAAGTTCGTAGGCTCGTTCGTAGCAAACTGCTACGGGCCACGGACTACGGCGTAGGCGGACTACGTGATCGAGTTATGACGCTGCGGTCAACAAATCTTTGGTTGCTGAATATTACTGGTTTCTAAGGCCCAAGCGCTCGAAAAGTGCCATAAAACAGTGACTTTCTGAAGCCTACTCCTCGGTGACGGCCAGGTTTATAGGTTTGAAAAAAATATATGTTTATTATAGATTCATGAACAACATTATCAACATTTTATTTTTTCGTGCTATTAATACTTTTGACTAAAAAAAATATTTAGCAATTTCGTAACTTTTCTCAACTTTTCCCTTCTCCTTCGAAACGGCCTATAAAAAGTAAAAAAAAAAATTGATATCGGGAACAGGGTCAAAATATAGTTTTGTTTTATCATTACGTACCTATAAGAATAAAGAACCCTTATATTGTCAAAAAAAAATCAAGTCCTGAATGACAGAGACGATCGCCATTAAGAACTATTCTCTTATATCTGATGAAAAATATAGAAATTATTGAAATGTGCGACATTAGTTTTAGTGCGAGACCCGACACACGTGTCTAGTATTTTAATGTAAAGAATCTATGTACAATATTTCATAATTGTATCATGAAAAATCACAAAGTTACATAGTTGTTGTCAGCAAAAATACATGGTCACCGGGCCATCCAGTGATATGACCTTCCGTGACCTGTGTTGTACTTAATGTCGATGTTGTCCAACTTTTGACCTTTTTAAATATTTTTGGGAAAAAATTTAACATGGTGTAAAAACAATTACAATCCATTCAGTTATTTTTCATCCGTCAGTTATTCTGAACAAACTATATTCAGGTTTAGCATAAACTAAAAATCATCATCATCACCAGCCTTTTTAATGTTCCCACTGCTGGGACTCAAGCCTCCTCTCTAGGAGAGTGAATGGGCCGTAATCCACCGCGCGGGCCCAGTGCGGGTTGGTGAATGTCACATGTCTTCGAATTTTTGGTTCTAGGATATGCCGGTTTCCTCACGATGTTTTCCTTCACCGTTTTGAGAGCAGTGGTGATGAAATAAATTACATAAACTAATGCGCCTGGCTAGGTTCGAACCCGCGACCTACAACTCGTAAGTCGACACCGTTACCACTCGGCCACCACTGCTCTCGAACTAAAAATAATGTTGTATATATGTTGCTCCCTTCACTCCTTCCAACGATCACGGTTGATCGCTTTCTCATTCTTAAGGAAGCCATCCAGGTCGTCTCACCATCTCCTTCGTGGTCTGCCTCGGCCCCACGTTGCTGTGTCCGGGCACCAATCCAGCGTTTTACGCGCCTACAGCTCGTTTGACGTGCCGCAGACATGTCTTGGCTAGTCCCATTTAAGTTGCGCAGCCTTTGCCCAGCAGTGGGGTAGTATGGGCTAACTGTAACAATAATAAATAAATATAATATTTATATATTTTTTTTTTATATTTTTTAATGTTTTTTTTTTATTATAGATTGAATATTTAAAAATATAATTTATATGTATGTACTTATGATTAAACGAAATAATAATAATATTCCACAACTATCACACTACGTCATCTAGTCTCAAGTTAAGCAGAGCTCGTGTTATGAGTACTAGACAACTGATATACATACTTATATATTTTGTACATACATATTATAGATAAATTACACCCAGATACAGAACAAATGATCGTGCTCGTCACACAAACATTGGTCCTGGGTGGGAATCGAAATGAATATAATATAATATAATATTTTTTTTAAAGAAATATTTAAAAATGTAACAGATATGTACATCAAATAAATAAATGGAATAATAAATAATATACGTTACTGGTTAGGTGCTTGAAGGTCCACGCAAGGGCAACAAGTAATGCTATTTACTCACTAGTTTAAAAATATCGGTTGCAAAGACCATCAAGGCCACATAAGAAAAGACATTGATACCTTCCGCCACTTTCTTAGAAAATGTAATTACTTGATATAATCGAAGTGGCTTAGAAAAATTATTTCAAAGGCTATTCCTCATTTTTTTTAATATAAGTAGCTACCTGTGACCTTCATTCCCACGTTCCCGCTTTTATATTTAACATCCTACATCTTCTTAAAAAATAGAGTAATACAAGTGGTATAGAAACGATCTAAGAAATAAACACGCTAAATTAAAAATTATTTTCATAAGAAGCTGTTTAAAAAATTGGACAGTGGGCATAAGTTAATCAAACATTAAACAAAAAGGTTTCGGGCTACGTCGCTTTTTTGTTATCTAGGTGAAATTTTCATAAGGTGCCTGAACTATTTTGAAAAAATATCAGGAAGTACAGGACTTTTTTACCCTATTAAGATCACCCAGATAATCACCATCAGTACTTAGAAGAGGGCCCTGTGATCTCTTAGTAGACTACCGCAAAAACACACTCTAAAGATTGTTCGAAGGAGTTACCGTGGCCCTCGCAATAGGGCAACTGAAGGAGCGCTTAGAGTTTTAATCAGTAAAAGTTTGATACTTCCTCCTGCCCCACCTATAGCGAAAGAAATCATTTGATGAATTCTCACATAAAAAAGGAGTCAGCTTAAAAAAAATAAAAATTTAACTCTTTACATATTCCAACTCTGCATCAAGACACTATAAAGCAAATGATCAATACCATCAACATAGCACTACACACTGCCGTGAAGCTAACCCGATAACACGCTCATCCCACCTCAATTTCTCAATCACGGGGGCGGTTGATCAATCATATCTGTAACTCAATCGGCCGCCACCGGATATGGCCCCACAGTCGTAGACCCCAGTCGTGGACCCCGCTAACGTGAGGTGCCGCCCATTTTAACTGCACATAAATGAGTTTCTAAAAGGAAATTGCCAAGTCTAGACCACAGCCTGGCTATTTGGAAAATGTTATTGTGTTTAATATTGTCGGCATTCTTTTGTAACTATTTATTTTCTTTTAAAACGAAACTATCTTTTTAGAATGTCAAATTGAGACTATGTAAGGCCAGGAAAATTAGGTTAGTTTTCAACTATTCATTTTTTTTTTGTTTGTAAAAATAATAAAAGGTCTTTTTTCACAAAACTAAAAGATTATATATTAATTAATCAATTTTGTTTTTGATAAAATAGCATGGGCATAGATGAAGTAGTGTATGGAACAGCTAAGATAAATTTTTTAATACTAATGAACCCTCGTCTCACTTGGTGTATACTCAAATACTTATTTTTATTAGATAACTCCTTGTATGTAATAGTTTTATAAGCTAGAATCAAATAATTAGTGGAGCTCTTGTAACACCATCTGTTGAAATAAGACTATTTCTCGGAAATATTATGGTAATTTGCAATTAATAAAACTTCAAGTGTTTGTTACAATTATCTACTAAATGTTAGATTGATCATCATTCATCTTGGAGACTTAGTGATGTATTGTAATGTGGTACGAATAAGACTAAAAGAATCCCACCTAGTCCATTAAAATACGCTCATTAGATTATTCTTATTCCAATAAGACAACTAACCCAAAGACACTAAACTGAAAAATCTCTCATCTATTCGGAAACACTACAAGACATTCTAACTAGGACTTACTCACACAACTCCACCAAATTTACAAACATACAGCGCTTAATTGCCAAAAACGCCTCCTTAACACAATTCCTCTTGGCAAAAAAGCGGCTGCATCAACTTCGAATCGCTTGAAACAAGGTTTAAAAGCTGTAAAGTCTTCGCGGAGTCTTTCACTTTCATTTTCGTTACAACTTCGCTGCATTTTTCACTCGGCAGCGTCGAGTACTTTCACTGAGAAGTTTTAAAAATAAGGTTTCTGATTCTTTACGTGTTTAGTCTGAAAAAAAATGGCGGGTTTGAAATGAATGACGGGAGAATTCTTATAAGAATTAATATAGCGCAAGTTTATGAAGTGCTGATTTTAATTTTAATTCTGATTTAAATTTTATTTCAGAGTTTTAATTTTAATGTTTATTCCAATTTTAATTATGTTTGGAATTTTATTTCAAATGTATTGAATTGATTTGACATGTTTTGATTATAATATGGAGCGAGGTTATCTGAATTTTAATTTTTATTTATATAGTTGGTTACAAGGAAATTTAGAGAACTACTTACAGTTAAACGTAATAAAAACTAACTGATGTCAGCGGCTTTGCCTGCGTTGAAGTAAATTATAATTATAGCGTATGTCAGTCAGTGATAGAGTAGCATTCTACTGGTGAAAGAACTTATAATATCGATCCAGGGATTTTGAGAGGTTTTAATACAAACAAAAATTCTAAAATAAACTTGTTTCTCTATAGTATTATATAAAATAAGCGTAATAAAAAAGAATAAAAGTTTAGTTTTCTGATAAGTACAAAATTCTTTTCGAATAATCAGTACAATTGATGTCTAACAAGTTTTACCATTACTTGCAATTAATTTGTTGGAAAACCAAACATTTTTAATCTTTAAAATGGAAATCTTATAGTTTCATGACGAGTTTTCAAGTTGCATTCCGATAGATACAACCCTCATTTCAACGAGCTTACCAAGCAAGCTAGCGCCCTCTGTAGTGAAAATGCCTCATTAAAAAGATGTTTAGTTGCGTGCTACTCGGCAATAGATGGCGCTGTTTCGCGTTCTAATAAGAATGAAACAAGAATATGATCTGTTTGCACTCCAATTGGAAAAGTTTTATACTAATATCTAACTAGATTTTTTGAGTATATTTCTTATACGTGAATACAAACCAGTTTGAGGAAGTGAAAATCAGAGTTCAACGTAACTTTTAACCACATTGGAGAGACCTTTACCAGTAATACGCTTCTAAATACTGTTGCTAATTAAATTGTATTTTTTTTTGTATCAATGTGTAATTGAGAAGATAAGATAAAATAATATTTAGATGTTTTCTAGCAAGAGATACAATGCTTTATTTATTTTTTTAAAGTTGGCTTCAATGATCACTGTCAGTGTTTGACGTTAAAATAAATTATTAGTATGCCACAAATGCTCATAAAACAATAACCTACACATTACAACTATGTATTCCAACACATCACCAAAAAAAAACTTTTTATAAAAAAAAAATAAAACCGACTTCACTAAAAAAACACTAAAATGATCAAAATAATTTTAATTTCGGAAGTCGGTGTTTTTCGTTATTGTTTGTTCCTTATTTAACACCGACTTCCGAAATTAAAATTATTTTGATCATTTTAGTGTTTTTTTAGTGAAGTCGGTTTTATTTTTTTTTATAAAAAGTTTTTTATTTCATACTTTTTAGTTGCAACACACTTACAGCCAGAGTACTTTTTTCTCATGTCAATTCCAATTAACTCAAACCCTGCTAGAATACGTCATTTTCATATGAAGTTCCCGTATCCACCTTCCACCTTCCGGCTCCATCATCAGATCACTTCGATAGTACCTTATAGCCAAAGTGCATCTCATGACATTTCTAATAAGCCCAAACACGGTTAGGATACATTGATTAATTACGGAGTTCCGGTGCCTATCTTCCAGCTCCATCACTATCATCAGGTTACTTCGATGACACCATTTTCAACATAACTATTCAGAACTATTCATTTATTTGTATTGTCATAGTCGCTTAACTATGTTCATTGTGATATTTGTTTGAGTATGAAGTTCCGTTGGCAATTTCTGGTCTTCTTAACCAGTTCCACCTCATCAAATGACACTTTTTGACTGTAAATGCTTAATTCCTTGATGAAAATATCAAAATGACTATATAGTTGCCTATAATATTTGAGGAGTTCCCTCGATTTAGCCAAGATTCCATCATCAGATCCCGACTTGGTGACTATGGGACCATTTGGGAAGTATACCCTTTCCAACAAAAAAAGATTTTTTCAAATCGGTTGGCAAGCGACGAAGTTATGCCCGAACATACATAAAAAAAAAAAAAAATACAAACATCCGAATTGAGAACCTCCTCCTTTTTTAGAAGTCGGTTAAAAATAATAAACGACCGTCCAAAATGCTGAAACACATTCGCATACCACAAAAAAAGTACAAAACGAAGCGTCATGTACATAATTCTAAGGGTAACGCCACAAATAAGACGACAGTCGGCGAAATATCTATTTCGGACCGACCGGACCCGCGTCACGCTGTCACGGTCGCGCCGGAGGCCCGACAGGACTCGCCGCGAAGCACAAGCGACAGCGGCAACCGACGAAGAAAATAATTATGTAAATGTTTCTTTTATTACTTGAATATGTAATATATAAATTAAATTATTTTATTTGAGATAACATAGAAATCATTTTTTGTTAGTAAATCTACACTAATATTACAAAGAGGTAAAGTTTGTTTTTCTGTTTTTACAAAAGATAAAAGTACTGGTCTGATCGCTAAAAATTTTTCACCGATAGAAAGCTGCTTTATTGTTGAATGACATAGGTTATATTTTATGTGCGCGGGTAAAGCTAGTACCTTATATGCTAAAACTTATACACTACGATAAGTAACAATGTTAAGAATTATTATAGTGTTATTATATTTTAAGCGTTTCATTAAACTTTTTGGGAAATTAATTAAATGAAGATCAATGGGCTGACAGATTATTTTTGGTTTGTAGATAACTGGGAGATATTTTATTTAGTTCTTAGTAAACAATGTAATATGTATTTTTTTGAGTGGAAAATTATCAAATAACTTCTCTCACTATGGGTCCCTTTTTGGCAAGACGGAGGTGTCTTACTTTTATTAACGAAAACTTGCCTGTCTTTCTCTAATTGTACTTTGTGTTCTAGGGTTGCAGTGACTGTTACGAGCAATTCCGCAACTCGTGTAATATTGCTAAATATGTAATAATATCAACGACTGCTGTTTCTTGATGGATCCTTTCTAAAGGTGCCAGAAGCGGACACAAGTGGATGAATCTAGTAAGTAGGATTTCTCTCCAATTATGGATGAATGTCAAATGAATAACTGTTAGGATTTGCCAGACTTGGTAATTGTAACTTTGAATTATATTATATCGCTAAAAAGTATTAAACTACTGAGGTAATATTCGTAAAGTATCGTTCTACTTATGAAAGTAGAACGAATTTTTACTAGTTTTTTATGGGATGGTAAGCAGTGATGCAATCGTTGATGATGAGTCGTACTAGTAATTTTTAAGTTTATTATTTAAAAACAAAAATACCAATCTTTTCTCATTAAAAGAATAGTATACATCCAAAAATACCCAACTAATTTTATCAGCAACTCAACTTAAAAAATCTACAGGCTGTTACATTTTTCGTTATTTTTTTTTTTGCACAATCCATTTTCTCACAACTTGCACCATATCCAAAAAATGTAGCCAAGTTAACGTGAACACGTGAGGGGGCATTTCTTCAGGAGCGGCTACGTGTAAACACTGTCACTGTCGCGTTTAGAAAAAAGGGTGAAATACAAAGCAATTTCTAGTTTCATGCAAGTGAAATGTGTCGGGACGACTTGCTGTAATGTGTAGGCAGTTTTTGTTTAATTTATTATATGTATGTAATGTATGTATATTGTATAGTCAATTGTCAAAACGTATGTGCAATGTAGCTTTATTTTTTTGACTGACCGACATTTTGATAATTCAAAAATGCCTGTAAATGTGGTCTTTGAAATATGTCTTTGATTTGAATAAAAAATGTTTTTAATTGTTTTTTTTTTAATTTAGGTACTTAAGTATTTTTTTTAATAAGACAATAAAACAATACATATTTTAACTGTCTTAGTAAAAAAATATTATTTGGCAAAAACAAATACATACTTTATTGTTTACTGAAGTATTTGTTACCATTAATAATAAAAATATATATTGTGAAATTTTTATTATTAATAGTAATTTTAGTTTTCAATTTAACATAAAACTAAAACTTTCATAATTATACAAACTACATTATAAACTACATAAACTAAATGTTTACTCCACCAACATTAACTTACTAACTCCATACCTTTAAAAACAAACCAGCCCTTACTTAATTCAAGTTTCAAGTTGCTCATACTTAATTCATAAAGGAACTACCCAATATCCGGAATTTGGCAAATATTTCGGAGTCAAACACACGAAATAGAAATCAAAACTACACAATCGTTGTATAGTAGCCATGGGTCGATCTGTCGGTCCCCTGTATCTACTGCCCACAAAACACGATACAGCGAAAATTGTACTTTATACCGTAAAGCATAGGGTTGGCTTTTAGTTGTGGGAGCAGTGTAGTTATAATGTTTTTTGCTATTCAAGGTTGTTTTGAGGGTGTACTGCCCACAGCTAGGGAGTACTGCCCGCAAGGGCCGGTCGGTGCTGCGTTTGAACGCCGGGAGAGTTGTAGAGGCGAGTAGCGAGTTTTAGGCACGTGGTTTGGTTGCGTTAAAGCTCAAGTTGGGTGTCAGAATATTCTTTTAAGTTTATTCATTGATTCAAATTATAAATAAGGTAGGTCATTGTTGTTGTGGTCGATTAAGATAGATAGGTATGAGTATTTTACTTTTTTTGTTCTTTTTTTTTCTAAGTAGATATTGTTTTAGTGCAGCTGAATAATAGATATACTTTGATTTGGCTGGACTATACATACTAGTAAATTGAAAAAAAGCCTTTTTAAACAGTGTATTGTTTAGTTAATCGGTAAATTTCAACAGATTTTATTAAACAATCGACGATCAAGGGTTATTGCTATTCAAATATATCACAGCTACTAACCACTCCCACAAGGTCAAGTAACTAGTTCAAGCGCACTGGACAATTCGCACGAGGCTCAAAGGGGTATATCCGCTGTGCATACATTAGGCACAGATATCGCAAAGCTTTTCGGTAGGATTAAATTAGTTAACTTATTCGCGTAGTTGTTTTGTACTCCTACTGAAACTGTGACGTAAGCATTTTGTGTAGATGACGTAATGTGGAATAATAATAAACATATTTGATAACACGCTTGGAGCTGTTTGCGGATGGCGAGTAATGGGCAGCTCGCCGTTTGGCCGTCCGGTAAAGACTGAATCCGACTCGTCAACGACGTGTAGTGCTTCCAAACGTGCCTCAATGAGATGTTATCAAACCATAGGGGCCTAGAAGGAACGATGGCCGCTTAGATGCTCGCAAAGGAGGAGGCCGACCGCATCAGGCAACGGCGCTCTCGCCGCCGCCGGGATTCCGATCCCGATTTCCAGCCACCGTAGGTGCAGGCTGGCGGACAGTGAGCAATGTGTAGCTCGCTGTCCGGCCGTCCGGCAACTGTCCGGACCAGGCCCAAGTCGTCGACGGCGTGCACTGTTCCCGCGCGCCTGGTAGGAGGAGTTGTCAGCAACAGTAGGGGCCTTGCTTATCTTCTGTCCGAGGTAAAAGCCAGCGTCAGGTCACGCGAAGTGTCAATTAAATGTTTCATCAGATCTCTATACAACTTATTTGATTTTAGTTCGTTGTAATGAGCGTAGGGTTTTTATTTATTTATTTTAATATTTTACTGCCATTATAGTTACTTAAGTATTTCTTAAATGTAAACTTTTTAACAAGTATTAGGTTCCGAATAAGCTTTTAAAAAAGCGACTCCAAGATGGGCTATACCTTCTTACAAAAACTACAACTTTAAAATTTTTTGTAACCCTTTCAGTTACCTTTATAGAATAATTGAATTTACCTAATAAACCCATAACCTATGTCCATTACAACAAACATCCATGTTTCTTACGGAAATGAAAGCACCCTCGCGGCCCGGTCGAGCACGGGTCGAGTAAATAACAGGGCGGTGCGGGTTTTTATTACTATTGAGAACATACTGTATGTTACCTACGGTATTCCAATATGTTATTAAAAAACATTATACTGGAATACCAGGAACAGTTTATTATAATGAATGTGACTATCTAGTGGAGGAGGCTAAGCTTTTAAGTAACTGTGGCACTTGTCTATTTCTATAGATAAGTATAAAAAAAGTAAATTAAATATTTTTTTAGACTAATTTCAATGTTGCCTATGGTTACAAGGTGCAATATTGTTATGCTCGATACACACATGGCCTGACAAGGGGGCTTTTGTATTTTATATATTTGTATGATTGATATTGTAATGATTTGTGCGTCTATTTAGGCGGAATAAGCATGTTTTCTTTCTTTCTTCTTTCACAGTGAAACTCTGAAGAGGGAGAGTTTGATTCGTGACCTGGGCATATTACTAGACGATAAACTGCATTTGGAGGCACATGTTAATAAAATTGTCAATAGTGCTTATCGTATGTATGGCTTTGTGCTGAGATCGGCCACAGAATTTAAGCACCCTAGTACTTATTTATACCTCTATAAAACTTTAATTAGGTCTCAACTAGAATATGCAGTACCCGTGTGGAATCCCTACTACAGCAAATATATTGAGTCTATAGAAAGTGTACAAAAAAAATTTTTGAAGTCTGTGCATTATCGTTGTTTTAAAAGTTGTTATCTCTCTTATAGTGAATTGCTTAAAAAATTTAATCTGCTCTCTTTAATTACAAGGCGTACTTTTCTTGAAACTACATTTCTGTATGACTTATGCAATAACTGGTATGATTGTTTAAATATTAGTAACAAGTTGTGCTATGTAGTGCCCAGAACATGCCAGGGACGCGAGGTGCGCGCACGGCCTGTATTTGCCACTAGTATAAGTCGAACAAATGCTGGCTTGCGTGCCCCTCTTCATCGCCTTACGAGCAATTTTAATAAAAATTTCAGTGATCTAAATCTGTTTTCTGAGCCTAAAAGAAAATTAAAAATAAAGTTACTCAACATGTTAAAAAATCAACATAATTAATAATAAGCCGGCTCTATTTTTTGTGAACCACAATTGTAATTTAAAGTAACTTTTCGCATTCCTTTAAAGAAATTAAAAAATAACAGCACTTGTCAAACTTGCCAAATGTCTTATGTTTATATGTGGAGAACGTTGTTGATATCACAAGTGTAAAATAATTGTTAAGCCTTTTTATGTAATTCCCTATGTGTTATTGTTTGTTTTCCCTAATAAATAAAATAAAATAAAATAAAATAAAATAAAATAAAATAAAATAAAATAAAATAAAATAAAATAAAATAAAATAAAATAAAATAAAATAAAATAAAATAAAATAAAATAAAATAAAATAAAATAAAATAAAATAAAATAAAATAAAATAAAATAAAATAAAATAAAATAAAATAAAATAAAATAAAATAAAATAAAATAAAATAAAATAAAATAAAATAAAATAAAATAAAATAAAATAAAATAAAATAAAATAAAATAAAATAAAATAAAATAAAATAAAATAAAATAAAATAAAATAAAATAAAATAAAATAAAATAAAATAAAATAAAATAAAATAAAATAAAATAAAATAAAATAAAATAAAATAAAATAAAATAAAATAAAATAAAATAAAATAAAATAAAATAAAATAAAATAAAATAAAATAAAATAAAATAAAATAAAATAAAATAAAATAAAATAAAATAAAATAAAAT
This sequence comes from Mythimna ferrago, assembly GCA_910589285.2. Classification (NCBI taxonomy): domain Eukaryota; kingdom Metazoa; phylum Arthropoda; class Insecta; order Lepidoptera; family Noctuidae; genus Mythimna; species Mythimna ferrago. The sequence goes on from OU342685.1 coordinate 18,941,951, forward strand.
AAAATAAAATAAAATAAAATAAAATAAAATACAAAACTACACCAATTTTACATCACAACGTGTTTTAACTACATTGTGATTAAAAAAGTCTCTGAACTAAAAAAAAGTCCTAAAAAGTCCGCTAAAATCCAGTAATACTTACTTACATACCAAACAGAAATAAAAACTGAAACATCTCACGTTAACCAAAACAACCAAAACCTCACAATAACAAAATTACTTGAACAACACAAAAGGAATAAGAATTTGTCAAGCAAATAAGTAAGGTCAGCGTCAACTACAATTTCCCTGAAAAATGCAGGTAATATCTTCAGCTGAACTTCATGCAGGCGTTTTCAAGATTCCGATGGATATGCTCCGGAATATCAAATGTTGTGAGGAATTTCCAGTTTTATGCAGGAATATTACATACTTGATCGAACAGGAAGTTATGTCTAAGTGGAAAAAGTGGAATCGTTATTTACCCTGTTCCTTTAAAATAAGCCTGTTGTGTCCCTCTGCAGGACCAAGGCTTCTCTTCCATCCTTCCACTTTTCTGCGTCTTTAGATACATGTAACCAATCCTTTAGGTAGGAATCCAATTCCTCAAGCCATTTCTTGAGATCCAGACAATAGTTGCTTTTGCCCAATTTTGACCTATGTGCTTTTTAAGGTAAAAAATCATCTATTTCATGTTTCATTTCAACCACCCCAGCTGCCGGGATCTCGATCCCGATTTCCAGCCACCGTAAGCGCAGGCTTGCGGACGGTGAGCAATGAGTAACACACCGTCCGGTCGTCCGGTAACCGTCTGGACCGAGCCCAAGTTGCTGACGACGCGTAGTGTTCGACGCGTGCCTCAAGGAGATGTCAGCTAATTGTAGGGGCCCAGCAGGGTCATAGCCTACTGGGGACATGGATTAAGTTAACTCCTGGAACGCAAGGCAAAGAAGGAACAAACGAGTGGGTTCTATTCAATAAAATTCATGCCCTCTCGCTTCACCCAAGAGCGCGAGAAATCACGGGATGATTTTTCAACTTAAAAAAAAAAGCTTGTAAGTAGGTGTTTTTATAAGATTTTTAACTTATCTATGTAATTCAATATAATCCCATTATAACCTAAATTACCTTCCGAGTCCATACTTCTCCAAAATCGATTGAATACAAACAAGCAGTGCAATATTGGCAACAAACAGTTGGACACCGCAATTTATAAGCGAGCTGCCAGAAGAAAGGGTCCGCGCCTGTTATTGTATCGGAAGGTGGCCCGGCCTAACGGGCTTAGCCACAGGACTAGGAAGCGAGTAGACAGACAATGCATTGAATTGAAAATTAACCCTTTCCAACCTTCAGAGGAAACGCCCCGAGTGTCCCAACTCTCCCGACTCCCGAGTCGCAAGGGCAATCTCTGGCCACCGTAGACGCGGGCTTGTGGACGACAAGTAATAGATAGCTCACAGTCCGGCCGTATGTCCTTAGGGCCGTAGGACCGAGTCCGATTCTTCTACAGTGCGTAATATCCCACGCGCGTCTTCAAGAGGTGTCAGTAAAACCGTAGGGGCCCAGCAAAGCCGTTGCTATAGGGTATTTTTGGAAAAAAATCTCTGGTCTTAGAATGCAAAAGGCAACTGAAGTACAAAAATGAAAAATAAGTAAAGAAACCCTTTCTTACCTTAATCAGGTGTTATAAAATTTGGCTGTGAGAAGAGTCACCGTGGCTCTTAGCTGCATCGCTAGGGTAACCTGTACGCAAAGAAGGAGAGGTGAGTTTTATTCAGTAAAAGTCTTATACACCTTCACGCTCCACTCAAAGCTCCTAAGAGTCTTAACACAAAAAACCTTTTTTTTTTTTATAGTCCTCAAAAAAAAAGGTATGATAAGTTTGACCCCTTTGGTTATCTTTCACCTTTTCAAATACTTCTTTGGTTTCGTTGTCTGAAGCGTGACTGCTGAGCATAGAGTTCTGGATTCGAATCCCAGGTCGAGCAAAAAGTGCTAATCCGTTTTTCGATTAGGTATTACTCTGTAGCTGCTCAGAGTTTTAAAGTATGTGGTGTGTTATCCCGTGCCTTGGTAAGTATGTATAGCCGTATAGCCGTTAAACCTGCGCTAGATCTCTCTTTAATTTGGCTAATCTCCGTGGATAGGCCGCTATAATCAAAATTCGTCGGGAGGGAAGTACCTCCCGAACGGACTTCGACTGAGTTTCTACTTCAACCTTTCGCCATCATCACCCACAACTTGACCTCAGCATATCGAGTGGCGTTCTAGGATTTAAAAAAAGTGTTGGTTGTCCAGCGGCGAAACAGGCAGACATCACTGTTACCATACCCGATTGGACCTGCTTCTGGGCACAGGAAAAAAATCAGTGTGAAGCTCTTGCTTTTACCGCTGGTAAAAACCGACTACGACAAACTAACTCGTTTTTGGAGACCAATCCTGTCAAGTTCCTCTTTGTAACTTCATTGTACTAGACCCAGAGTGTCCCACATTTAATTATTTAGGTGTTAATTCATTAAACCCCAAGCGAACGCCATTTTTAACCGACTTCGAAAAGGAGGAGGTTCTATGTTCGGCTGAATGTATGTTTTTTTATGTATGTTCACCGATATCTCGGTCAATTGTGGACCGATTTTGAAAATTCTTTTTTGATTTAAAGGCTATGCTTCTTGGTTGGTCCCACAGAAATATTGTTATGATCTGATCATAACCTTCGAAGATATGGAACAGGGCTCCTCATAGAATCACAGCAGAACTGTGGTTACAAGTAAAGTTGCTTTGTTTAAAGGTGTAGTCGACGACTGACTGTTAGAAAAGGGGGGGGGATGTATTCAGCTGATCTGATGAAGCCAGAAGGAATAAAATAAATTAATTTAATCTAACCGTGTTTGGGATTATTAGAATCGTTATGAGAGGCATTGTAGCTATAAGTTATTTAAGTTTGTCTGAGGGGTACTTTTTAGTGGTATTGTGTCTTAAATTGACGGTATCTGAAAAGTTAAAGAAGAAAAAATTGCATTGTATTTAAAGCAAATTCCTTTTAATCTCCTATTACAATATAAGCATAATTTAGCATAATCAGCCTTATAATGTTCTCTCTAAGTAGCTCTACCACTGAAACTCAGGCCTCCACTCTAGAAGAGCTGTTAGACGGCACATGTGAACGAATTGTTAGCTTTAGGACATATCGGTTTCGTCACAATGATTTCTTTCACCGTTTTGAAAGCAGTGGTGATGAAATAAATTACACAAAGTAATGCGCCTGGCTGGGTTTGATCCCACAACCGCCAACTCGTAAATCTAGGCCGTTACCACTGAACCCACAATAACAATAAGTACCTACTACAAAATCTACGAAAAAAGAAATAAATTCGTTAAAAAGAACACAAATACATCGGTCCTTAAATTTTGATCGTTTTAATCCCGTGGAGGGTCGATCCGGTACATGAAACACTATCAATTTAGTAGTCGGCGTCGCGTACAAACTACCTACAGATCATTGGACTCACTCAGCTGACGTTTTCTTAAAGAAATTAATTTCGTACATGCGTAAATTAATACGAGTTTTGAAAAAAAGGTACTTTGTTTTTTAATTTTATCTTTACAAATCGATAGTGTTTCGTGTACCGGATCGACCCTCCACGGGATTAAAACGATCAAAATTTTGCGGTGTATACCTAAACAACAATTTAATTATTTAAAACCTGCTCACTTCTGCACATTCTTAAGTCTACAGGGTCACATTTGCAAATACAAGCGTTGTCCTAGTGTGCGTGTGTCTTGACACTCCGTCCCTTACCCACACACACACAAAAGGGACAAAGGTCACCGGCCACAGTCTTCTTATATTTGTTTAAGACGTGTATTGTGCCCCAAGACCCTTATTTTAGCGATACATTTGTATATCGTATACCTGCTTTTTATTATATAACTAGAGGTTCCGTATATATTTTTTTTTGGAAGGAAAGTTGGATCGAGATGTTAATTCTTGGTCATTTTCGGAAATAAAAGTAAGTTCCCACAATTTAGAGGTTTTTTTAATCAAAAGTGAATAATAACCTATTGACTTTCTATCTAGGCGAGCCTACCGGTCGCCGTCGCCAATCGCTTCCACGAGGATACGGTGCTCCGCCCAAGCGGGACTCACCTTCAACGTATGCTCTATCGTGTCCTCCGGGTGGGTCCCCAAAATGGTTACGGCGTTTCTTCCGCCTTAATCCGAAACAGAAACCTCTCGAACTTACTACGTTCGGTAAGTAAGCCATGGTGCCTCTCCAGTCACCTATCAAAGAGGGGACTCATTGCCATGATTGTGACGTGCCCGACTGTTAATAGATAGGTAGGTGCATTTGGCTCATTAAACATATAATCTTAACTAAATCTCACTAAATCAAAGTCTCATTTAATCAGACAAAAATAATCAAATAACGCGCTGCAAATCAAAGCTAACTACGTAAAAGTGTCTCGCGATCTATAACCCGTCTGGTAAATAGAGGTCGGATCTAATAGGACCTCCAGAGCCTTTCAAACGATCAATCAAAATTATATATAAGTCAGGTACAAAAACAAAATAACGTTGAAAAACGAATGGGAAATCATGTTAGTTAGTAGTTATAATATACGAGTAACTGGCGGTCCATCACAGTTTCGCAATTGTGTTACAAATCTTTGAGAAATTCAGGCTTTTCCCTAGTATAGCATGCATGTACTATACACCCAAACTTACGTATTCTATCTCTTCGTCATTCTGTCTATTAGTAGAACTGTATGAAAATTTGTTCAGATCATTTTTTTTTTAATTTGTCATACAGAGAGACGCGGTGGGGACTTTGTCTTATAATATGTTAGGATTAACAATTTTTAGCGTGTATCAAAAAGAAAAAGTATTTTCAAACTAATAATAATATAATATAATAATAATATTCCACAACTATCACACAACGCTATGTAGTCCCAAGCTAAGCAGAGCTTGTGTTATGGGTACTAGACAACTGATAAACATACTTATATATTTCTAAATACATACATATTATAGATAAATTACACCCAGACACAGAACAAATGATTATGCTCATCACACAAACATTTGTCCTGGGTGGGAATCGAACCCACGACCTCCGGCATAGCAGTCAGGTTCACTAACCACTAGACCAACAGGCCAGTCTCACTGACTCATCATTTTGCCGTAAGTGCTTCCAAAGATGTTCTTCCAATAAAAGTGCTGTAGCAATTTTTGACACCACTTTTAGCTTGTGACAATGTCAAACCCAGAATCTAAAGTATACTATGTCATTCTCAGGCATTGATGTTCTTTTCCAAGAATATTTCTTCCTGCATTCAGACTGTTATTGACCAAACTTAATACGTGTTGTAAGTAGCCACCACATTTAGCTCATTAACATTAACTTTGATTTAGTGAGATTTGGTTAAGATTATCTTAACTAAATCTCACTAAATCAAAGTCCCATTCAATCAGACAAAAATAATCAAATAACGCGCTGCAAATCAAAGCTAACTACGTAAAAGTGTCTCGCGATCTATAACCCGTCTGGTAAATAGAGGTCGGATCTAATAGGACCTCCAGAGCCTTTCAAACGTTCAATCAAAATGATAGGTAATTCAGTTATACAACCACTGGACGAATACCGTCCTATCTGGTACAGGCGATCAGGGAAGTGTTGGGGATACAGGTGGGTTAATGCAGACTTACTTTGTTAACTAGTGTTTTTGTTATCTTTTTGTATGTTAGTTGGATTTTTAGACAATTCGAAACATAGTACATGTATCATAATAACCGCTCATCCCAAAATTAGTAAGTACGTTTAGAATCGGCTACTGAATCAATTTCAGATATTTTTAAAACTGCTAATTTTTTACCTAAAATTACTTAGAAGAATTATTAGGATAATCTTTTTGATAAATTCTTGATAAATCTTGATTACGTCACTAGCGTGTTTGTGTGCGTGGGTAGATACTAATACCGTTATTTGACCCGTCAGTTTTTTTAACTGGAAAAACATAAGTCTGACACCTCTCGCTCCTCCCAGAGCCGGAAATCGTCCTAAGAAGAGGATGGTAAACCAAATAAAAAAAAAAGATTGACCATACGATAAGTCAGCTCCAGAATTTTAAATAAACAAATAAATTTTGGGGGCCGAGTCACCCGCGTCCGTAGGAGAATACCCGAAGCAAGTCCCTACACGTAGTCCCCGGGTGGTGCTAATCAGGTGATACTAACTGGTGGTAGGTTTCGACCGTTGGCTTGCGACCACCCACTGAGCAAAGACGTACCGCCAAACGGCCTGGCCGTGTTCCGGTATGATGCTCAGTGAAGCCAGTCTAGAGGAGTTGGGTCGAAATAGTTGTTCCAACGCAAGCAGACCAATCTGGCTCATGCTGATAGGGAGGAATCGGGAGGCTAGTCGCGGAGGGTAGCGGGATCCGAGGCACGGTTGCCGCTGGCCGACCGCAGGTAGTTGGGGGCCCAAGTAATGTGCTAGCCACACATGAAAGGCTGCCCCGCCAACTGTCGAAAAATCCCGGAATGCACCATCGTGCTGGTTGGCGACCAGACGAGAGGGCCCGATGGACATTCCCGGGGGGGCTCGGGCGTCCCCGCAGTCTCCAGGACTAGTCCCCCAATGATTTCGTCCCTTCAGTGCGTGCCTGAGGGTTAGCTGCGTGGAACCTCATTTCACTTCCTTCTCCTCTCCTCCCATTCACTCATATGAAAATGAAAAGGACAAAGAGACTAGTTAAACAGCGGCTGCACTCCCTCTCCCACAAAGTGCACCTCATTAACATAAGAGGTCTGCACACCAATATCGTCGCAGTCCACCATCACCTGGAGACTGAAAAGCCAGCTCTCTTCTTCCTTTCGGAGACGCAGATCAGGTGTCCGTCCGACGTGTCGTACCTTTCCTACCCAGGGTTTACCTTGGAGCACAATTTTAAACCACGTGCGGGTGTATGTATGTACGCCCGGGACGACATCTGCTATTGGCGTCTCCGTAACCTTGAGGACTCCAGTTTCTCGACGCTTTGGACTTTGGTGGACACAGGCCTGGATAAAATAATCTACGCTTGTGTCTACCGGTCGCACAGCGGAGATCAGGAGACATCCGGGCTCACACAGCATCTGAGTGAGGCGGCGGATGTGGCTCTACAGCGGTACCCTTCTGCCCAATTGGTGTTACTGGGGGATTTTAATGCCCACCACCAAGAGTGGTTATTCCCGTACCAGTCCACAGACCACGCCGGTCGTGAGATACGAAAGCTAGCGCTAGCACTTAATCTCACCCAGCTGGTCCAGGGGGCAACGAGGGTGCCGGATGTGGATTCGCACACAGCCAATTGCTTGGACCTCCTGCTGACAACAGATCCAGACCGATACTCTGTGTCGATATGTTCGCCTTTAGGCAGTTCCGACCACTGTCTGGTTAAGTCTGTGTCTGTCTACTCCCCGCCCGATCCCAGCCCTAGAGGCACCCGGCGGGTTTGGCGATACAGGTCAGCAGATTGGGATGGCTTGCGGTCTTTCTTCGCATGCTATCCTTGGCAGCTCACTTGCTTTTCTTCGGAGGATGCTTCGTCGTGCGCAGATGCCGTGACGGATGTGTTGCGACAGGGGATGGAGTACTTCATCCCATTCTCTGACGTAACAATGTCTGGCCAAGCTCGTCCATGTTTCGGCGCCGAGTGTCATCGCGCAGACGCGCTTAAGCACGCGGCATACCGAGCTTGGGCTGACGCTCGTATGCACAAAGCAAGCGACGTGGCTCAAAAGAAGAAGGCCTTTAACAGGGCTGCCAAGTCCTGCAAGAAGGTGTTGAGGAGGTCTCGGTTCGACCACGTAAGCCGAATTGGGAGCAAACTTGCTTCATACCCTGCAGGTAGTAAAGCGTTTTGGTCCCTGGCTAAGTCGGTTGAATCGAACTTCTGCCGCCACTCACTTCCGCCACTGCTAAAACCCGATGGCTCGCTGGCCCACACCGCGGAAGAGAAAGCAAACTTATTTGCCTCTCTTTTTGCGGAATCTTCTCGTCTGAACTCTGGTGACGCACGGCCCCCTGCCTTTCCTGAGCGATGCGAGACGACTATGTCAGATATTCGCATCCATCAGAAGGACGTCCGTAGGGTGCTGCGTAACCTAGACGTGAACAAAGCCAGCGGTCCTGACGGGATACCAGCGGTCGTGCTTAAAACTTGTGCGCCTGAATTGTCTCCGATCTTGACACGCCTATTTCGCCTCTCATATGAAACTGGAAAAGTGCCGATTGCTTGGAAGCAAGCTAACGTGCAGCCTGTGCCTAAGAAGGGCAGTCGAGCTGACCCGGCAAACTACCGACCCATCTCTGTTACATCCGTCCTCTGTAAGAGTACGGAACGGGTGCTTAACAGGAAGCTTCTGGCATACCTAGAAACTAACGACATCCTCAGTGACCGGCAATACGGTTTTCGCCAAAACCGGTCTACTGGGGATCTTCTAGCGTATGCCACTCATATCTGGAGCGAGGCCATCGAGAAACATGGGGAAGCGCTTGCCGTCTCCCTTGATATCTCGAAGGCTTTCGATAGGGTCTGGCACGAAAGCCTTATTGCTAAGCTTCCTTCCTTCGGTTTGCCCGCTGGTCTGTGTGATTGGATCGCTGACTTCTTGCGGGATCGATCCATCCGAGTGGTTATTGATGGCTGCTCGTCCGGTCAAATGGATATTAATGCCGGGGTCCCTCAGGGGTCAGTGCTCTCGGCGACGCTGTTTTTGCTGCACATAAATGATCTACTTAAACCCGGTATCTTTGGGTATGCAGACGACAGCACTGTTGCTGAGAGATATGTATCTGACGCACGAGCTAGCGGGACACAGATCCAGTCATCCCGAGAGGCTATGGTTGAACGCTTGAACTCGTCCTTGAAGGCGGTCTCCGATTGGGGCGACGCCAATCTGGTCAAGTTCAATGCATCTAAAACCCAGGCGTGTCTTTTTTCCGCCAAACGGAGCCAATTCCACCCAGCGCCAACTTTCCGGGGTGTAACCGTGCCAATAACCGACCACCTTGAGCTTTTTGGAGTTACGTTATCATCTACTCTCAATTTCGGCTCATACATCGATGCAAAGGCTCAACTGGCTGCCAAAAAATTGGGGATCTTAGCAAAGGTGAGACGGTACTTCACGCCGGAACAGCTGCTCAATCTTTATCAAGCCCAAGTTCGATCGTGTATGGAGTACTGTTCTCATCTTTGGGATGGATCTGCCAAATACCAGCTTGATGCGCTGGAGTCGATTGAGAGGCGAGCCAAGAGAATCATCGGCAATGATGCACTTGTAGAGTCGAAGCTCCAAAGTCTTGAGCATCGCCGCCGAGTTGCTAGTCTGTCGGTTTTCTATCGTTTACATTTCGGGGAGTGTGCACTGGAATTGCACAATCTAATTCCGCCAAGTCCGTTCCATCATCGGACCACACGACGTACAGCGTTGCGCCACCGGTACATGGTAGACATCCCACCCATACGCACAAAACGTTTTGCGAACACATTTATTGTGCGTACAGCCAAGAAGTGGAATTCCCTGCCGGAATCTGTGTTTCCTGATAGCTACAACTTAGGAGTCTTTAAGTCGAGAGTGAATAGGTTTCTTCTAGGCAAGCGTGCTTCATCGTCGACCACATCATCGCTTACCATCAGGTGAGATAGTGGTCAAACGCAAGCCTATCATTAATAAAAAAAAAAAAAAAAAATATTCAGAAAGGTACTCGGACCAATTAAAATTTTTGAAAGAGCATGTCAGATGTATGCCTTATTTATTGGACACACTTATTAAATTATTTTTGTGGACCCATGCCATGCCATATAATTATCCATCCTTTACAATATTAGACCTGCTAGTTATCACTGACATAAAAATATTGTCTTCGCCATTTTCTCGTCGGCAGTACCCTCTGCATCGTCGACCACTACTTGGATCCCCTATTCCCTAATTAATCGTGTATCGCGCCAGTCCCGGATCTTCCCCAGCGGATGACCCACCTTCATTCGATCAACTACTTCATCCGACTTCTATGTTTTATATTATACTAGCTTTTACCACCGCTTCGTCCGTCTGAGTGTGAAATTAACCTTGAAGCTAGATAAAAAGTACCCTATATTCTTTTTTGGGATTCTATCTAGTTTATCATCATCATCATCATTTCAGCCGATATACGTCCACTGTTGGACATAGGTCTCCCCCAAGTGTCGCCACAATGAACGATCCTGTGCGTCTCGCATCCATCGGATTCACGCAACTTTCACCAGGTCATCGGTCCACCTTGTAGGAGGCCTTCCAACGCTGCGTCTTCCGATACGCCTATTCTAGTTTAATCTGTACTAAATTTAATCAAAATCGGTTCAGTAATTTAATCGTGAAAGCGCAACAGCCAGAGTTACTTACACATTTATTATGTTGTGATGTACGTATAATCGTAAATAATTATATTACCTCTACTTGAGAAGTCACCCCGATCTACTTGATTAAATCAATTCCATGTAGTTTGATTGGGCTGCGGGAATTTCGAAAAAGTTACCATGATCCTGGACTACTAAGAACAACTGAAGGATACAGGTTGGTTTTTATTCAGTAAAGGTCTGACACGCCCTTTCGCTCCACACCAGAGAGAGAAGTCCTTCGATCATTCCCCTTCATAAAAAAAGTAATAATTTGTTTAGTAATTTGATTGATATTTGAACGAATCTAGCTTGGATTTTATTTATTGGACGAAAGAAAAGCATCACAAAAAAAAGTGATCAATAAAACTTATTTGTAATTAGCAGACCTGGCGAACTTTATACCGTTTAACAGTCAAGGAATGTGGTATATCTTTTGATATAGGCAACCGATTGAGCCGAAACAAAGTCTAAGTAATATATCAAATTACACACAATTTTAATGAATTAAAGTTATCTACACCGATTTCTTATATTTTACGTGATGTGCGCTAAACTTCTACATGTTTATTATATGTTTATATAACAAATTTACGAGTATTATTATTCTGATTATTTATTAAAGTGCAACTACAATAATAAAACAAGTCATAACTGAAAAAAGCTATTTAAAAACTGAAAATGGAAAACGGAAAATAATATCTACTGACCTACACTTTTGTTCAAGACTTCAAAAGACAACCTAATTGGCGAAAACTCTAAAGGTACTAATAAAAAATTTATAAGCACTGAAGTTTGTTTTCTCAGGTAAGTTTTTCATGACCTAAAAATATGCCACACATCGTTTTAAATTTAGGACATCTTATTTTAATATGAATAGTTCATGATCACAAAACACGAGATCCTTCCATCGTAGCATCATCAGATAATACATAGTTCGTTAAGCAAGGGTCATCCCGAGGGTCAGAGCTTCCAGGATTATCTACCTTCAGTAATTGCTTACATTTAAGTACCTTAGATATCTTATACTTACTGAAACTTCGTGAATAATAGAGAGGAGGTATATTACTGATTGTTTAATGGGGTATTTTGATTGTGTAGTGCTGGTACAATGTTTGTGGAGAAGTGTTTTATATTAAAGGTATGCAATCCTGCTAACTCTAAACTCGTTAAAGGTTCGTTTTGATATTTGTGAAAGATCTTAAAATGTAACTTGGAATGAAAATGACAGAAACAATAAAATAATAATTAGAAGTCTGGTATAGTAGTAGCTATTTTAGTAGGTACATACAACACCGAACAAGTCGCTAGGTACCTAGCGACTTACGGCAAAGTCAAAGGAGGGTTATGACAACTAATTTCATTGGTTATAGTCTGTCTTATAAGTCAACCGACTTGGGATTTTTTTATAATATTTAATCATTTAAAAAATACTTATATTCGATACTTTTCATAAGGTTCTTCTGTTAGTAAACAATGATCTCTATCTCTTAATCAACCATGATTATTGAACCCGTGTTGACTACATCAGATTTCATTAAATCCTAATAATTACCCAAGTCGTTTAACTTATTAGACAGACTCTACTAACTTTTGCCCCTTTTTTTCAAATTTTGCAATATCTTCCAATGACTTTTACGGACTAAAACCTACTCCCATTTCCTTCTTTCCCCTGCATTCCAGGAACCCAGGTTTCTTTTTTGGAAGCGATGCTATGGGGCCATGGCTTCGGCCCTGCTGGGCCCCTACAGTTTGCTGACATCTCTTCACGGCGCGCGTCGAACTCTATGCACCGTCGACAACTCGTGCTCGGTTCAGACTGATACGGAACTGTGACGACGACTACTCATTGCTCGTCGTCCGCAACACCGCGCCTACAGCTTTTGCCACTGACTTCGTCCGTGTGAATGGCGGCTATTGCGAACGCGAAGTCAAAGTTGAAGCCAGATAAAAAGTAGCATATATACTTCCCTGGTGTTCAAGCTTACTCTGCACCATTGAAAGATTTATCAAAATAGTTTCAGCTGTTTAACGGTGAAAGCTGAACCGACAAACTTGATTTCACATTTATAATATTAATGTGGATTAAAGTTTTCTGTATTTTCGGGTCTAAATGCTTGGGTCGGTGCATGTCATCTTTGTGTGTTTGTGAGACGGTTGGCTCGTTCTTTCCTAAACAATTAGCATTGCCATTGCACTTGGTAATGCTAATTTTTAGTATATTATAGTCTTGTTGTAGTATTAGTCTTCAATTGCTGTCATCTGATGACAGTGATGAGGTAAAATTACTTCGACGTCTTAAGCTGTATTAAAATTTTCTTTTGGGCGCACCATTTTGACGCGATAAGTCCCCTCTTTGATGAATGGTTACAGAGATATAGCGCCATAGAGTCCTTACTTTCTGCCTGACGCAGGTTTTCACCGTACACGATTGTTACGGGAGGTTCCCGTTTCGGATTCTGCGGGAAGAAACTCCCGGATGTTACTGTTGTGCGGACCGCCCAGAGGACACGGTAGAAATCTGCTCGGCTTGAGGGGAGCACCATTGTGTCTTGATGGAGGCGATCGGTGGCGGCGATCTATCAGGGCGGCATCTGACCCTGGTATGAAGCGAGATGTCATGGGAAGCGGTCAAGAGTGTAAGAAGGAGATTGTGAAAAGCGTGAAGCAGAGACAATCACCACCCAACCCCAGCTGCCCCAAAAGAAGTTTTAGGCATCGGGCGATCAAGTGGTAGCTCGCCGTCTGGCCATGAATGCCGACTGAGCCCGAGTCGTCGATGGCGCGTAGTATCGTTGTTTATGTGTTGACAATATTAGACGAATAATACTCACAGGCTTTGTCAGCTTGAGAGAGTGAACTCGCTAAAGGACATATTGTTACTCACTAACACTGTCGTGTTTTGCAGTTGACATCCAGTCGGTCAGATTCAGTAAGAGTCAGACACTATACACTGACCGGGAGGAGTTATTTACTCGTCCCTCCCTCAAAAACCAGACTTGTGCCCTTCGAGTGTCGCCTGTAATACGCTCCCAATGTCATCATATTTTCGTTGTTCTTATGTGTATACGGGTGTTGACAGTCCTGCCCCCCTAGCCAAGTAGCTAATCTGCAATAGTTAACGCTAGTAGAAAGCTTCAAATGTACGGGAATGACGTCATCTCAACGCTCGATCACGTGGTCAGAAGAAAAGATTCGAGGACGCGGCCAACTCGAAGCGTTCGACGCAAGCGAAACGGTTGTAACTTGCTTATGGGCCTGTTTTGCTAGCATAGGCACCAAAAAACCTAGCAGCAAGCTAATGTAGCTCATATCCCTATTATCTGAACTACAGAAGTATAGAGATAACTGAAGCTACATAGATTGTGATAACCCTTTAATAAAGTTTCGTATTACGATCCTTGAAACCGTTGAAGTGTAAATAATTTCTGCTGAGCGTGTGCCTAGAGATATTTGAGATCGATCGGCAAGAACCGAGGAATATATTAATTTGGTAATGTATCGTAAACATGGGAAAATTATCTAAATTATCTGTATGATCATGTTTTTGAGTTGAACGTGTTTTGGCTACAAGTGGCTATGTGATCGGGAAGTGTTGTTTTTGTGCTATGTAGCTGTAATATTTTTGATATTGGATCTTGACACGGTGATCCAGATTTGGTTATTATCAATCTACAAAATATGGATCACAGGCATAAGTTAGCCAGTCTTTCGTTATTTTACAGGATTCATTCTGGAGTGTTTGATTTGGAGCTCCATGACTTGATTCTGGCATTACGTTCTATCATCTGACAACCTGACGTACGGCGAATGTTCGTCCAGGGTTTACGCTGTTGATACCTTTGCGGTCTGGACTAAGCGTTTCACCTCTTCGTTTATATCGCGTCGAACATCGAAGGACTGTAATAATTTACCTGCAGCGGTCATCCTGTCCGATTATAATTTAGATGTCTTCAAGACTACGGAGCTTTTAACAAACTGTAAAAGTGCTATTTACCATCATCGATTGCATCACTACTAACCATCAGGTGGGATCCCAGAATATAAAGGCCAGTTAATTTGGAAAATGGCCATTTTTAATAAATGTGTTTTTAACCCCCGACGAAAACGACGGGTGTTATAAGTTTGAGGTATCAGTGTGTCTGTGTGTCTGTCTGTGGCATCGTAGCGCCTAAGCGAATGGACCGATTTTGATGCGGTTTTTTTTTATTTGATAGCTGACGTTATCGAGATGGTCCTTAGATACAATTTATAAAGATCTGTTTAGGTGTTCAAGGTCAGCAGCTCGTTTGTTGGCTGTGACAGGGATCTTAAACACTTAATGTTTGAATACATGCCGGCGCTACCAAGCTGGTCTGATAATGGAGGTTGGAGATAAGAGACGTAACCCTGGATTGTCTATTAATAAACCCATTGAGTTTGGGCTCATTAGATTCGTCTTAATCAGTTCTAAACATTTTTCATGATGACGAGGACCTGATGCTAGATCTGGGAAGTGACTGATGGAACCCTGGAACGCCTTCTAGGAAATATATCGAGTTTGGGCTCATTAGAATCATCTTAATCAGTTCTAAATATTTTTCATGATGACGAGGTCCTGATGCTAGAACTGGCTTGTGGCTAATGGAACCCTGGAATGCCTACTAGTATACACGTCAAGTTTGGGCTCATTAGACTCGTCTTAACCAGTTCTTTTACTATTTGTAGATTTTGTACGTCGGGGTTTTTATTTAATTTTTAATTTTGTAATTATTTTTTATGTAACTTCATAGTTATAATATAAAGCTACGTAAAAAAGTATAAGAAATTGCTCGTCCAAAGTCCTAACTAATTTATTATTATTAAATACTGTACAAGGTACAGTTATTAAACGTTTCAATCGTGGAAATTACAGACACAATAGAAAGAAAATAGGTGCGCGAACGCTCGCTTGGGGTTTAATGAATTAAAAAAAATGCGTAATCCAAAACTGAACAATATCATAATATAATATTTTTATTTGGTTATAAATTATAGTTTATAATGCAAATTATTATACAGGCGAAAGTTTATATTGTGTATGTTTTTTACTTCTACACGCTCGAACGGCTGAGTGTATTTCGATGAAACTGAGCACACAAGAACACCTTCTTCAAGGTCCTGGAATATTATATAGAATTTACTTTTTATCTCGAGAGTATGTTCGATGGGGACAATTGTACACTTTGACTCGAGCGAACCCAATAACATAGAACTGAAAAAAACAAAAAAAAAATACTGATGCATCAGCACAATACTCGTGATAAAAACGTCTTAAGAAACATCGGATCAAAAAGAATATCAAAGACGCATCCATTAGATCATTCCCACGCGTCTAAAAATTTAATTCCCGAACTATCAAGTAATACGCTAACTTAACCCTCAAGAGACAGCGAGCAAATTTTGCAAAAAGCAACGCGCCTCGGTACATCGGGCCGGGCAAAGTTAGCGGGTGTAATCGATACGGCCTTAGGGTTTTGGGTATAAATTAGAAGTTCCATCGATCACCGACGCCCTTTGCCCATCGGCTCGTACTTTATTGATAGTGAATGTTAACCGATAGTTCAGTGAGTTACGCTGAACGGCACATGTATTTTTGGGCCGGGTTTATTTGTGCCTCTGAGCCTATTTTACGCGCGATTTAGGGTTGATGTCGGTCGTATGGACTGGTGTGTCCTTCGTCGCGGTGACCTTCTTTCAGGGTCATCAAAAAGTGTTTCTTTTTACTTTTGTGGTAGCCAAAGTTTTTGAATTACAAGCTTATGTCTTTATACTATTGGTATGGAAATCTATGAATTCTTTTCAAACCAACATTTATATAAAACTTTATCTACACTAATATAATATCTTTATTATATAAGTGTAGATACTACCTCTACAACGATAACTTTACCTCTTGGTAAAGTTCGTTTTTTTGTTTGTAGGAGTTAATCTCTGGAAGTACTGGTCCGATTGCTAAAATTCTTTCACCGATAGAAAGCTGCTTTATTCCTGAGTGACATAGGCTATATTTTATGTACGTGGGCGAAGCTGCGGGCAAAAGCTAGTGCAATAAAAAAACACTGTTCAAAGGCGGACTTTACAGCTAAGGCATTTTTACCAATCAATCTTAGGATAGCGTAGAGATATAACATAGCAGTTGCAACATAATAGAAGACAAACAGAAAATAAATAAGTACAATAATAAATTTATTGATACATACAAATAAATAATGATTATTGTAAAAAAAAACCTTTAAAGGAAAACCGACTGTTTGCCGTTCTGATGTTCAGAGGAAGCGCTTTTCAAAGAGAGACATTCATAAGATCGCGTATTCCAATCTGTTATGTTTTTCAATTATGTATTATTATATATATAAATAAATGTATTTCACATGGACAGTTAAAGAAAACCCAATAAAAATAATATTAATGACGCATAATGACCCATATTCCAATAACGACCACACCAGACCAATACAGACGAAAAATTACGGTACACTATTAAAATTTTTATAATACAATAAAGAAGAACATTACTTATAAAAGAGGTGCTCGGGTCTGCCTATAAACATACATAGGTAAAGGTAAGGAGCACTTAACGATCCTAAAGGATACATTATTGAGGAGAGCCTTAAAAACAACATTTTTACATCCTACGGTCCTGCGGCGCATATTTTATTGCGGGTTCTTGGGATGACCCTCGCATTGGACGGCGTAGACTTTGGAAGCATAGAGAGGGACGATTATGTAAGTTTTTTTTTTTTTAATTTCGTGCATGTACATATGTATCAATTTTGTCTGATCTTTGGGTAGTCAAAATTGATTTACTGACCAATAATCTACCAGCGCCTGTGTCCCTTTTTTTTAATTGATTTAAACTAGTGCTTGATTGCGATCCTACCTGATGGTAAGCAGTGATGCAATCGTTGATGGTGAAGCGCACTAGTTCCTTACCCAATGAGACCCAACTTCAATGTAAGAGACCTTATCCGTAGCGAATTTCAAGAGAGGTCAAGGCCCAGACTCACTTTTGTTTACAATTACTGAGGAATAAAAAAATGCCAATAAAATGCTGGGCTATATTGCGGCAGACCAAGACAAAGATGGAACTACTGAAACTAGTCTACGATAGCTATGGACAGACGTGTGGAAGGATGAGAGTTCATGAGAGAAGCCTTTGTCCATCAGTGGGACGTAGAAAGGTATCTAGGCTAGATAAATTAATCTTTGAAGGATATTTTCTTGAACATGCATTTTATAAAATATCAACACAGTTGGTTTGATTGTAGGAAATCATCCAATGACATCTCTCATTCTATAGTAGAACAGGAGGGCGTGTCAGATTTTTACTGACTAAAACCATACCTATGTTCTCTCTTTGCGTTTTCTGTTCCAGGACCACGAGTTTTCCTTTCGGATGACGGCGAGCTACCCATTGCTCTTAGTCCGCAAGCCCAACAATATAGGTAACCTACCCTCAGAGACGTATTTTCTGGAATTTACTAGTTGACTCTCTACATCATCTTGGTTTGTCTTCTTCTAACGTCTTCTTCCACCACAACTCCATCTGTAACAAAAATTGTATTTCTTTATATGTCAGACCTTTTTTATATTTTTTTAATGTAACTTGTGTGTGTTTAAAAAGAATAAAGGCTATTACAATACAAAGATAGAAAAAGAAAAGAGACATCGACTCAATTTTTTAAATCATCAACTCGAATTTTCTAAAAACAAATCGATACAGGGTTAACCTATCTAATATTCCTACCACTATATTTGTTACCTGGCCGGTCCCGCGAGACCACGGGAACTGATGGACGGAGTCGCCGCGCAAGGGTTAACCTAAGTCAACGTAAATATTTGAGCGACGGCGACGTGTGCGCGCTTGCCTTGCGTAGTATCAGTGTTGTTTTAAAGCTTGACATTTGTAACGTTTTTTGGAGGGTTAAGTTTTGTTGGGATTAGTTTTGGAAAGGTTGTAGGTTGGTACAGTTTTCTTTATTGACGCAACAAATTTTACTAGATTTCTTTTTGTGATACATAGCGGACAGAGGGAGACTGGGAGAGTCTTATTTTTTTATTGGCTCGCGCTTGACCATAAAGAAATCAGACGTTTCACTCTATTAATCTTAGTCTCAAATTGCTACATAAGGTGCATTTTTAGATTTTTTCTTAGCGTGTTGCTTGGGCGGAGTACGGCAGTGTCAACCTCTCGTGTCGGGCTCTGGTTCATGCCATGGTCCGGAGCGAGGACACCTCCTTCTGCCAAGTAGTACCTACTGCTCCAGATTGAACCCAAGCCAACTCGAAAAAAAATCCTTAAAAAGCCAACTGAAACACTGAGCTGAAAAAGTTCCCGGATTTTTTTTTTTTGTTATTGTAAGAAAAAACACGAAAGCGGTTATATTAAAAACTCGTATCACAATACATTTTGGAGGCTTTCACGTCCTACAAATTGAAATCGTTGAGTTATTTGAATATTTTCAAATTATAAAAATGTTATGTATATTATTTGGTATTGTATTTATGTATTTTATATTGTTTATGTACTTAAGTAATTGTACACTGACTGCCCTAAGTCTTTCTCGTTTTTTTCAGTCCAGCATACGCTTGTCTGTGAGGGATTTCCCTATGTAATAAGGTCGCTTTTTGTACATTTGTTTTATAATATTATTATCCTGTGTTATTATAAGGTACTCAATTTAGTATATTAATAAACTAGCTTTTGTCCGCGGCTTCACCCGCGTACATAACATGTAGCCTATGTCACTCAGGAATAAAGCAGCTTTCTATTGGTGAAAATGTTTTAGTAATCGGACTGGTCGCCATCGCAAAGACGAAATCGAACTTCGAAACGAAATCGATACAGAGCGAATGCTTCTTTTCTAGCACCTCTTACTTTCAGATTTCAGACCTCCTACAAACAAATAACACAATAATAAAAAATAATAATATTATAAAACTTTACCTGTTTATTATATTACGTAGTATAGATAAATTA
Organism: Mythimna ferrago; assembly: GCA_910589285.2. Classification (NCBI taxonomy): domain Eukaryota; kingdom Metazoa; phylum Arthropoda; class Insecta; order Lepidoptera; family Noctuidae; genus Mythimna; species Mythimna ferrago. Next base: position 18,961,353 of record OU342685.1, read on the forward strand.
ACTAATATACCTTCTTATTTAACTAAATACTAAACGAGAAATTGCCACATGTACCTTATTGTACTTATTTCTATTAAAATCTGCAATACCAATGCATTTGTAGCTAGTGGCGACATTTAGCACAATGCCCACGTTCACTCCATAAGTTTACACGTGCATTCGAATACACGTAAGTCAGAGCTTGCGTGGGATGACAAGCTGCAAGGTAGGTATTAGCATGGTTGCATCTTGTCAATTATGTCACGGTTTTCACGATTGGCACAGTGGTTGAGCTATTGCCTGCTGTAGTAAGTCTTGTGGGTTCGATTCCTGCACGGAAAAAAATTTTGGATGGCCTTCAGATGTTGTTCCGGCTCTGGGTGTCTTGTGTATGCGAGTTTATATGTTTAAGAACGCATCCACGATACAGAAGTCATTCTTAGTACGGCCAACGTTTTGATAATAGATAATAATGAGGTTAGAAATACATAATTGACGTGTTTTGTATTAAACGCACATCCTAAAAATATTATGTTCAAAATGGGTTGCTGAATCGATTTCAGCTTGCATCTTGATCTGCCTACAATTAGATTATCAAGTATACATATAATAAATCTGTAGAAGTTTTTAGTTGTGCGCGTATCATGTAAAATGTACAAAATCGATGTAGATAACTTTTAAACATTAATATTGTGTGTAATTTGATACATCATTTTTTTTTATTTATATAAACTAGTGTTTTACTGCGATCCCACCTGATGGAAAGCAGCGATGCAATCTTTGACGGTGAGGCGCACTAGTTTATTAAGAGCCTATTCACTCTAGCCTTGATGACACCCAAATTATAATCGGACGGGAACTTAGGCGCTGTTTCATCGCAATCGGTTGAATATATCGAACGATATACTACATTCATTGACTATAGGCGGTATGAAGTTTGCCCGGTCAACTAGTTTAAAATAAAAATTACCACCTAAGTAAGTAAAACGATGGTTGAGTTATTGTGCTTTTAAATTAATTATCTAATTGAGATGTAAGGGTGTGCATTATTCTAGTTACATGTAGCTGAACAATTAAATAAAAACAATTAATATTGAGGGTATTCACTGTATAGTATTCTTGTTTTAAAAAGCACTGCTTACGTCGAGGTTCCCTGGAAAACACACCTTAACCTTACCCAAACGTAAAGAACATTATATCAATTTTCCCGAAAATTATAACATAACAAAACATTAATTCTATCACTCTCTTTAACTTTACAAAAACAATAAACACAGCATGAAACACATTACTATAATGAGACGAAGTAACAAACACATACCGTTCGACTTAGACTGACAAATACAAGGGTAGTTCTACCTACGTGAGAATTACGCGGACTTTTATCCGGGGTTCGAACCCCGAGCCGTCCCTTGCGGCCAGCGGCCGAAAACTTTACCTTTGACCCTCCAAGAGAAGTATATAGAGTGGAGTAACTTTGGGATATTGAAAACAACATTATATGTGTTTCCTATTAACTTGTACCAAGCAAAGAGCAGTGGTGGCCAAGTGGTAATGGCCCCGACTTACGAGTTGCAGGTCGCGGGTTTGAACCCAGCCAGGCGCATTACTTTGTGTAATTTATTTCATCACCACTGCTCTCAAAACGGTGAAGGTAAACATCGTGAGGAAACCGGCATGTCCTAGAACCAGAAATTCGAAGACATGTGACATTCACCAACCTGTCCTGGGCCCGCGTTTTGGATTACGGCCCATTCCCTATCCTAAAGAAGAGGCCTCAGACTCCCCTCCTACAAGAGAGGGAGTGACCCGTACTCTACCACGTACCACCACGCATTAATCTAAAGAACATCATCTACAACGCAAAAAATATTGCACTCATCATTTTCGCGACCATCCACTCCACACATCTCCACTCCTCCGGCAAGTCCGGGGGTATATCCAGCATTCTTATCTACTTACTCCGCATCTATAGCTGAACGAGCCTCCAGAGACCTAGCCCCGCCTCTTACGACCTGTCAATGACTAGTGAAATTTAGAACCGACCTACCATTGATATAAATGTTTTTTGTTCCCAAAACGGCCCTTGAAATTGTAATTTAGTGATGTCGCCGAATGAGATGGTGTGTCGAAGCGATGTTATAACCGTTGAAGTTGATGATGGTGTTCCGTCGTGTTTTGTTTTAGATTGTATGTGGATAGGTGAGTCCGTTTTAGCGCTTTGGATTTTTGGTTTGTGAATTCGTACTAGGTATGTAGGTAATAGGTATACACCGTTAAATTTTAATCGTTTTAATCCCGTGGAGGGTCGATCCGGTACATGAAACACTATCGATTCGTAAAGATAAAATTAAAAAATAAAGTACCTCTTTTTTCAAAACTCGTATTAATTTACGCATGTACGAAATTAGAAAACATCAGCTGAGCGAGTTCAGTAGTTTGTACGCAATGCCGACTATTAACTACCTACAGGTCATTGAACTCGCTCAGCTGATGTTTTCTTAAAGAAATTAATTTCAATAATCGAAATACAAATTTTTTTTTCAGGACTTGGAAAAAAAATCGGCCTCGCCATACAAATTGTCCAATCAAGTTTATCATTTTGTGTGGTGAGGCTGCTTTTTTTTTTCGTTTCCTGAAAAATAATTTTGTGGAAGGTTGTTCAGTTTCGTCTACTGAGCAATCCCTTAAAGATTGTGGAGGGCTGTCCCTTACACCTTTTATATATAATATTTTTTTTTAAAATACACACATTACACATACACTTTACCGCACATCACCCCATATTTTAAAACTCACTAACTAAATCACTGTCGTACTTTGTGTTGGTAAAATTGCTCATAGCACTACAACAGTTTTTGTAACGGCTGCTATAGTAAATTGGACACATTTGAAATGAGTAAACTGAATGGAAATAATAGTGTATATTTCATGTCTGATGTAAATTAAGTCTATCTGCGAAGGAAGACGGTCTATCGATTAATTTCAGACGATACGATGTCCAAGAATGCAGACCGTTAGTTATTGAACTCATACAATATAAAGTTCAACCGTTGCATTATCGAACATACAGGGTTATTATATGCTACTGGATTGTATGAAAGAGTAACTGTGGCTCTGTAACCCAAAGGGCAAACAGCACAAACATAAACACATACTAAATCACCAAAGGTGGGTTTTAAAATCTTATATATACCTATAAAAGAAAGTCGTGTTAGTTACACCACTTATAACTCAAGAACGGCTGAACCGATTTGGCTGAAAATTGGTGGGGAGCTAAGAACCAGGAGAAGGACATAGGATACTTTTTTTTTTTAGGGTAGAGTAGAGTAGAGTAGGGTAGAGTAGGGTAGGGTAGAGTAGGGTAGAGTAGGGTAGAGTAGGGTAGAGTAGGGTAGAGTAGGGTAGAGTAAGGTAGGGTAGAGTAGAGTAGGGTAGAGTAGGGTAGAGTAGGGTAGAGTAGAGTAGAGTAGGGTAGGGTAGAGTAGGGTAGAGTAGGGTAGAGTAGGGTAGAATAGGATAGAGTAGGGTAGAGTAGAGTAGAGTAGGGTAGGGTAGAGTAGGGTAGAGTAGGGTAGGGTAGAGTAGGGTATAGTAGGGTAGAGTAGGGTATAGTAGGCTGAAGTAGGGAAGAGCGGGAGCGAAGCCGCGCGGGCAAAAGCTAGTTAATTAATATAAGTAAAAGTCTACAACCCCCTCTCGGTATAACCAGAGCTGGAGAAGCTATGTAATGATTTCTCACCCAAAAAAAAAAAAAGAAACAAAATGGTGGCGTGTTCCATCGTCGACCGTATCATCGGTTACCATCAGATGAGATAGTGATCAAACGCAAGCCTATCAATAATATATTTAAAAAAAAGTGTACCTACACTAATAACATTTTTAGCTATTTATGACATTTTTACCAAAAGCAGTAATTTATGATGAACTAGCTGTGCCCGCGACTTCGTTCGCGTGGACTACAGGATTTTGAATTTATTTTTCCTAAAATAAAAGTAGCCTATGCTACTGCTTATCACATCAGCTACCTGCCAAAAACAGTCCCGTTAAAATCGGTCCAGGCACTTCAGAAATTAGCCCGGACAAACAGACAGGCGGACAGCCAAAAATTGTAAAAAAATTTATTATGGTGTCTGTACCGTACATATATTCATATGCATGTAGTAAAAAGCAGTTATTCCAATATTACAAACAGACACACCAATTTTATTTATATGTATGTATGTATAGATAGATGTATAGATAATCAGGTTTGATAGCTGATCTATTAAAGTAAGCATTGGATAGAAAGAGCAGCATAGTTCAATACCGTGTTTTATCTTTTAAAAAAATCTCGGTTTCGACCCTTTTAAAGTATGAGTAAATACATCGCCAGTATATGCCTGACGCGTTCAACCGAGCGCCTGGCATGCATATGATGCATATCAGACTACAATCGCCAACATATTAAATTTCAACAAGATTTTTGACGCCTGCTTACCTTTCTGGAAATAATAGAGCTTAAAACTACATATTTCAGTTTTTAATTACCTACTGTATTAATATATTATTTTATTACAAAAAATTCTATTGAATAAATTATTTACAATATTTATTCAAGTTAAAAGTTGGGTTTTGCTAGTAATAATCTATATATATAAAAGGAGAAACTGACTGACTGACTGACTGACATATCAATCAACGCACAGCCGAAACTACTAGAACTAGGAATGTAAAACTTTACACAACGCTTCCTTTTATGACGTAGGTGGGCACTAAGAGAGGATTTTTCGAAATCCGCCCCCTAAAAGGGTTAATTGAGGGTCCAAAGTTTGTATGGAAAACCTACTTTCACGCGGGCGAATCCGCTGGCAGAAATTAGTTACATTATATTGTTTTCTTCAATAATCTTCGTCATCTCTTATCTCATCTCGATTTTTCATTCCTCTAACAGTTAAAAAAAGAAAATTTAAATACGTAATTTGGATATACAATTATACATATTGATATTCATAACAAAATTTATCCTTAATATTTCAGTTTTGTAATAATTAAGCTTGCATTCTGTACACCGAAACCCAACATTCAAAACGACATTTTTCGCAATATCGCACCTGGCGATTTCTCCAGCCAATAGCTGACCAGTATTTTCCCCCTTCGGCTCCCCCTCACTGACCAATGGTCGACCGGTTTCACCCCTGTCGCGTGCTGGCCAGTTTGTCCACTAGGGGCCGAACTTACCCGACCGTCGACCCTTAGCCACGCGCAATGAATATTTGAATTTCGAATACTCGTTTAACAGCGTTTAAAAATCGAATGGACCTCGGATGTTTAGACGTGTCAGAGATGAGAAACCTTTTGTCAATTCGATACAGGTATTCATCCCACAAAAGTTTTGACACGTACCATTTATTTGACCACTTATTGGCCACAAGGGTCGTTTGGAGATTCATCTCCCTAAAATATTTTAGTCGCGTGTATCAGACCTGTTTTCAGATGATAATGCATAATGGGAGTGTTTGTGAGATAATAGGATGAAACAGATATTCAGAGATTTATATTGTTGGTTCAATGGATAAAGTTAAATATCCTGTGATTTATTTGCTTTTGTGTTTGCACGTACTTTTGAGGTTGTTTTTTTAAATGGAAAATGTTTATGTATGATTTTATATTTGTGATATTTATTCTTTCATACTTTGATTATAAAAAGAATATGAAGATATAAAAGTAATCTGCGGATTGCCTAACGTCTGTGAAAGGCCTACAAAAAAAAGTCTAAGAAAATACCCATTTAATATTGTACGCTCCGAAATACTGGAACAATTGATTACTAAAAACCTCTTCATTTGTATTGTACGTAAGACCGTTCGGTCGTCCAGAAACAAGAGCAAGGAGGGCCACATTCCTCATAATCCCGCCCTAATGCCCTGTCCTCTGCAAGGGACATTTCCATTTATTATTGAGCACTTAATTTATGTGTTTTGTTATGGACCGACAACTGGCGCGGCTACCCTAAACAAATGTATAACTACTTGCCCGAAACAAAACTAAAATTGAGTTCTATTTCGCACTCCTTACGCTCCAAAATGATTCGGCAAATTGACACCGTTTAAGGCAATTTAGCCCAACGCGAAAAAACTGCTTCATCGGACGTTTTAAAGTGAGCATGAACAAGCAATTTCAAACTCTGCTCCATTAAAAATAGCGTGCAAATTTTAACTAACCACAAAAGTTCTTTTAAATCTTTTCGTCTTCAAAAATATGAAATTTTAAAAGTAGAATTGCGGCGATGCTTTGCGAAATTGTTCCAGAAGTTTTGGGAGATAGAGTTGTAGTTTGGAAATTGATTGGTGTCGCATAAGTTATTTTTGGTAATAGTTCGATCACTTAGAATTGTTTAGACAATGTACCCAGCAATCCGTTCTCTTCAGAGCCAGGTTTTGTTTAAGAAGGGGTGAAATGACATTCGGGATAACTAAATCCGAGGGACTTTGTGGAGTTTAGAGGTCATTTTTCAAAATAAGTAATCGGGCAATGGAAGTTTACAATAGTCAGAGGATTATTGGCAGAATAAAGTCGAATAGGGAGTTCTTGTCATCGACAGTACTGTTACGACTGCGACTTTGGAACAAAGATACTATTTTGAAATGGATACCGTAAAAAAACACTGGCCACTTTATTGATCTATCTTTTTATAAATAATTTTTCTATAATTTTGTGTATATGAATTTTTGAGCGAGTTGCCTTGGTAGGTGGTGCAATCGGGTTCTTAATTTTTTTTTCTACCGAGAAGCCAGTTTTTGGACAGGTCTAAATCTGCCCAGACCGCTAGTATACCGCTAGTATTATAAAATACTTTTTAATTGATGGACAGAGTTTTGGTGGGATTTTCTCGAGTAATTTCAGTGGCTCATAATTATTCGCAATTTGATTCCTAATGGATATTGTAATGTAAAGTTGGGTGTAAAGTTTTGTGTCTCATGTCAACTTGACTATTATGTATTATAGAATCATTGAAATAGATGCGATCTCGGTACGATGGAGCTGAGCATTTTATGTTAGTGTTGACCCCATTAGCTACAAAATATTGCAAAAACATAAGAATGTATAATATTACATCCGTAATCTTTCAAAAACCAAATACTTCTTAAACCTAAAACTTGACATAAACTAAATGCACAAATCGAACGAAACTGTAAGAAAAAATGAGATATACGTCAAAAGGTCTTCAAATTACTGATAGACAATTCTTTACACTTCTATAAATAAATAAATAACAAGATTTGCAGTGCAAAAGCGATATTACATTTTTCCCACATGTTTACTCATCCCTTCTCTGATAAACGTACATTTTGATCACGAGCTCACGCTGTATTTTAACGAAATAAAATATACAAACCAGCAAACAAAATCTACAGAGAGAAAAAAAAAACTAAATGACTCAGCTCAAAGTGGTATAATATGATATTCAGAGAGAAGAGAGCTCTTCAAACATGGCGTACATAATGCCTATGAAAGCATAAAAAATCAAGAAAATTCCATGTGAACCGAAACACATGGAGAATAAACATACGAAGTAGATACTTACAAAAATATGAAATTCACCACAACATTTGCTGGGGACGGCGAGTTTTGTAGCGTTGTCAGAAAAAGTGAAACAGCTTCATATAAATATTTTAATGACAATCTTTTTTATATCTTAAAGAGATAAAAATTTCATATAGCCACAGGTGTATAATAATCTTGTTACAGTTATTAAAAATCATAAGTTTTTTTAAAATTTTCCATGACTTTCATAGTTTTATTTTAATCAGTTTTTAATTAGGGGCTTTTATTAGGGTATGTCAGTCCCATAGCCTTTGATGGTTATAAATATTGACAGCAACTATTCCCAACTGCTTATAACGTCAAATATTTGCTATACAATAATCGGTAAATTTTAACACATACACGCAACACTAGAACGCAAGCGTTTAATCTCATAAAAATATGATTATGACATAGCAACGGAGACTACGCCAGTATCATTGAGCATTTGAAAAAAATTACAGGCATTCAAATAATGCAAAGAAAATTCACTACTTCACATGGCCACTCAAAAATGATTAATCATGTAAAGAATCAGTTTTAAAAGCAGAACAGCTAGTTAACAATAAATTAGCAAATTCTTCGCTCTAGAATAACTTTTCAACATATATGTAGATCTTTCACTAACAAAATAATATATAGATATAATTTTTCAAACATATTATTTGCTGACGCTACCTGTTCAGTCGTCCATAATGCGAGTTGATAGGTAGATGTATTAAAAATAGTATACATTAGACACGAATACGACATAATATAAACATACATATAATATAACATAATCTGAATAATATTATTTACTATATGTAAAGTGTATTAGAGTAGGATTACCGAGCGCTTTGTGCTGGAGTCCATATAAAAATCCCGAGATTTTTTTAATTGAATGGAAAATATAATTAACTGGCTTCTGCCGGTGGTTTGGCCTGTGTGAAAGTAAAAAAATATCCATCCATAGAAACATACTATTAAAATAAAAAGTATTTTTTCTGCTTTTCTAGGACATGGTCTACCCGTGTGCCAAATTTCATTCAAATCCATTCAGCCGTTCGAATGTCAAGAAGTAACAAACGTACATACTCACAAACTTTCGCCTTTATAATATTAATGTGATTTGAGTGGGTGTTTTCGGGAATAGAAAACAGTTGTTAACCACTGAGTAATGATTGGCCTACACCTTTTGCAGTCAACATCTATACTCAATTCAAACTAAGATTAGAGATTTAACAAACGTTTTTTACTGTCCATTCAACCGATTTTGACTTCTATTCCGTAGACATAAAGATGACAATAAAAGCAAAATAAGTGGTTGCAATACCAACTGTTAGCTGCAGTTGCGATTTATCGTGCCAGTAACGCAATAAAAGTCAAAATCGCTTGAACGGGCGTTAAAAAGGATTTGAATAAATGTCTAATGTTACTTCGAACGGAGTATAGGTGATTAATATTGTTATCAAAACTTTGTTCAGCTTTAATTTTCAGCACCTTTTCATCTCTTCCCGTCGTATCCATCTTTAAGTCGGTTAGACGCTGCCATCAATCGGTTGTGATTGACTTTTCATCAGTGGCGTAGGCCCTCAGGGGCTCCGTATCAAACACTGTTTTTTTTTTTTGACCTCGTTTATTAGAGAATTCTGGACTAGGACAAGTTAAGTTTTTATTGTGATCTTATGTAGAACGAGCAGAGCTAGCTATACACTGTTAGAACATTGTATCATACTAGCTTTTGCCCGCGACTTCGCCCACGTTCATAAAATATAGCCTATGTCACTCAGGAATAAAACAGCTTTCTACCGGAGCTAAAAGTTTTGCAATCGGACTAATAGTTTCAGAGATTACCTCCTACAAACAAAAAAACAAACTATACCTTTTTTATATTAGTGTAGATTTTCATGTTTTACTCACTAGTAATCGCATATCAATACAAGAAGATTGTGGATAACATGTAAGAAATTATTGCGCACGTCACGTCGAGGCCCCTGTAGCGCGGGGGCCCCCGTATCATCGATATGGCAGATACGGCGGTAACTACGCCCCTGCTTTTGCAAACATCCAAGTTTATTCAGCCAGTTTTAACAATTCAGCTCTAGAGGAGAACTGATTCTGTCTGACCCGTTATAACCACGGATCTTACTCTACAGCTTTGAAAGCCAGATTAGTACAATGGTTTATGCCCATTGTTTTATATTGTCTTTATTATTAGGGTTCCGTACCTCAAAAGGAAAAAAAACGGAACCCTTATAGGATCACTTTGGTGATGTCCGTCCGTCCGTCTGTCAAAACACTTTATCTCGGAAATGCATGGAGGTATTGAGTTGAAATCAAAATCATATATCCAGGTCTGCGTATTCTTGAAGCTGTAAAAAAGTCAAACTTGTAAGTTAACGAATAAAAAAGATACTTCGGTTTATGTGGCAAAAAACGTACATTTCGACATTCTCGAGGAAATCAAAATTCATAGGGTACTTCCCGTTAACTCAAAATCCTGAAATTTGGCATAAAGCAAAATCTTATAGCACATGTATAGGAATAAATCTGAAAACCGTAAATTTGTTGCTTCGTCACATTTTTTTTTTTTGCGATTCGTTTAAATCCAATCCAAGACTCCATTCCGGAATTGAACTATTTACATAGAGGTAAGTTTGTACGGAACCCCTTGAGGGCGCGAGTCCGACTCGCATTTGCCCAGTTTTGCTTGTTACTCTTACACGCGAAATCTACATCTCTTTTTTCCAACTCTCCTTTCCCATACAGGTATGCTGAAAAAGATTGATTCTTAAATTAACATCAATTGTTCCAATTTTCCTTTTCTTTATTTTATGTGTTTACTATTATTACTATACTAGCTTTTGCCTGCGGCTTCGCCCGAATGGCATTAGGTGCTTAAGGAATCGGTATAAAACGTAGCCTATGTTCTTTTCCATGTCAAAGGCTATATGCATGCCAAATTTCATCCAAATCCGTTCAGCCGTTATTGCGTGATTAAGTAACAAACATCCAAACATCCACACTTTCACATTTATAATATTAGTTAGGATCAAAGTGTTCAGTGTCATTTTAAGCGAGCCATTAACACTATTTGATCTACCACCACTATTAATTTAACAATTGACACTTTGCTTCGTTCCGTCTTTAGCAGTGAGTACCAACGCCTATTTTGATATGTCTTTGGCGATATAACTGTAGTACTGGTTTGGTCCATTTCATAATTGTCATCCGCTCTTTTGGGTATATTTGTGAGTCCACGGTGGCATGTTGTCTCTTGATATATCGATAGAGTACGGCGGCGCAGGCGCATAATTTAATGCGATGCGGCCCATGCGCCCTCAGTGCGCGGCCGCACGTCTTTATGTTTGGATGTTTTGTAAGGCTAGATATGTAAATCACTACATTATTTATTTGGCCTTTTTACTTCAGGTCTTGTTCTAATCTCACCTTTTTCTGCATTTACCTTCTGAATGACGTTAACAATATTTTATCACATCACCATATCACAGCTTTAGTCCTAATGTCCTTTTAAGATATACGCTGGTCTAGCTAGCTTTTTTGGGGTTTTGAAATCGTTAAATACATTTCCTGCTTTGGATGGAGCATGTAAAACTCACCCGTGTTTCCTTCAGTTACTCTTTGTATTCCAGGGCTAAGGTAACACTTTGGCCCGCCACCCTGGTCAAGCTACCTGTAAGTACATTTTAAGCGGGCCACCAGTCCAACGCTATTAGCTACCTGCAGCCACAATCACTGCCTATGTCCCTTTTGGCGCTTACAACTTATGGGAGATTTCGCCTACTCCATTTTTTTTACTCCTTTTTCTATGGTCTTAATTTTGGCCTTTTTAGTTTAGCCTTTTATCTAAGACACTTTTCCTTAATTGACCGTCTAGATGACTTGCAAATGCGTAGTAAGATATTAACTTTAAATTGTAATAAGAGATTTTTGGAAAATGTCTCTGCGGCCCTAGAATGCTAAAGAGTTGACCACGTCATGAAACAAGATTTTCCAAAAGAGCCACTGGGCCCTGGAATACAAAAGAGTTGTCACTTATCCTCCTCATGAAAGACGGTTGTCATTTTAATCAGTAAAAATCTGACATCCCCTCTCAATCCAGCCAGAACAAAAGACACTTAATGATAACCCATCCTCAAAAAAAAAAATACATCTTAAGCTGTCTGTATATCGTCGCGATATCACATCACAGCTAGAGTGCTAATGCTCCACCATATTATTAGCCGGGCTAGCCAACCGTAAGTACAATTTAAGCGGGCCATCAGTCCAGCACCATTAGTTACCTATTGACACATAGACAGATCGCTACGTGCCAGTTGTCCAGGCCGACACTACTATGGGTTGTACTCGATCTTATCTCGAATGTGGGATTGTATATCTGTATTTTTTAGGATATAACAATTAAAACAGCTTACTGAATGCTGTGTATTTGTAATGGCAATTGACAAACTATGTAGTTTAGGTAGATATTTACAAGTTCATTGTGTGTATAGACAAGGATTGGAATACCCTGCCAGAGAGTATATTTCCTGATAGCTACAACTTGGAGGTCTTAATAAATAGATTACTTCTTGGGAAGCGTGATCCATCGTCGAACACATCATTGTTTACCATCAGGTGAGATATTGCTCAAGCGCATGCTTATGGATAACAATATAAAAGAACAAGACCGCCAAACTAAGTATTTTAAAAAGATTGCATAAAAAGATTATTAAAAAACTAACTAACTTTAAATATTTAACCTAAAATCACTAGTCCAAGGCTCTTTTAAGTTACGAGTTGTAACGTTCATCTACTCTGTAATTATAGGTATATTTTTTCAGCATATAATAGATTGTCGCTTAGTATTTTTTCCTCTCCACCGTCGATTTTTTTTTTCTTTCCGTCGAAATTCATTTATTGTCAACTTTACAACAAAAGCTTTAAATTATTTTAGAAAAAAAAAAATCATGCATCCACTGCAATACCTGTAGTAAAACCAAAACTAAGCGACCTCAGCGAAAACTCGTAGTAAAGAGACGGACAGTTGCTAAGATTAATGTGGTCTCCAGTTTTAGTGAAACTCTTACTCCAGATATCCGCGGGGTTTTTGTTCAAAAACTGCACGTAAATCGTATAAACCATTATCTGCGAACCCTGAAATGCAACGCGGGGTCCCAAGTACCCCCGTGAGTTTAAAAGAACGTATAATGGACAATAATAAATAACACTGGCAGGTTTTCACCCTAAACAAACATCACTCGACACCTACATACCAGTCATTGCCACATCGTCATGATAAAATACCGTCATAAGCCGAAAGCCGAAAAACTGGACCCCTATAACTGACAGTTATTTGTCTCAAGCATTGAAAGCGTCTTCAGTCTAACCCAATACACTCGGTCCTAAGTAAACTTTAGGTAAACTTAAACGGCCGAGTCCCTTTCTCGACCACATTCTAAATAAATAACATCTAATGGGGGACATTCATCAGTGTTTCCACGTTTTTAGGTGGGTAGACCTCACTCCCCTAGCTGTCTGCTGTTTTGGAAAAGTCTTTTGCGAACAAATCCAGGAAACTTTAATTACCAAATTCAACTTTAATGCTTTGTGATAGAGTCTGCTTCAGTTTGGGTAATTTTCGGACAAATTACGTTTGTTAAATACACAGATTAGCAGTGGCGAGTGCAGAGATATGAGAGGGGGGTAGAATGGTGGGCGGCGGGGTGTCACGGGGGCCCACCCAACACCCTTTTTTGTTATTTTTTGTTGCATTTTTTGCGTGAGCGCGTGCAGGGTTTTTGGACTGCATAGGTAAGTAATATTATTTGTTGTAATTAAAAGAGAACATGAGTGTCGAGTGTGCTTTTAATTTATGCTGCTTCTGTGTACTTTTGTGGAACTCATTTATTATTAAATTCAGCACGATTTTAAAATTGTTTTATAGAAAACTGGCGACCTGCTCCAGCTTCGCACGGGTATAATAAAATCATTTAAATTCTTGGCTCTACTACAATATGCTTGCATTGAACAGAAACCAGAAACGTTTGTTTCAAATAGACCAATTACAGGCACTTTTGAATTGCCGAAAAGTCAATAAGTCGGAAAAAAATTAAGCTACATTTCTTCCTAATAAATCACTCTAACTATTACTGAAATTCGCAAGAAAATCCGTTTCATAGTAATATATAAGTTTATCGTAAACAGATCTAGATACCTTGTTTCAAACAATTATGTAATAAGGACAAATTATAATAGCAAGCAGTACAATATGTTAGATATTGTTGCACTTTTTGACCATAATTTCAAAGACTTAAACATTTCGCAGTTTTATTTATTGTTGCCCTATTTCAATTTACTTGATTTTTTAAAGCTGGCGTAGTTCAAATCATGCTAATTCATGCATTTAATAACATTTGAAGATGAAGGTTTAAAAGAAATCATGATATTTCCAATTGTAATATGGTAATTATCGGTTTTTCACTTTCTGTAAAAATTTAGACATTATGGAATTATTCATTTATATACACAAACAAACACTTGAAAATGAAATGCACACAGATAGAATAATACAAAGGTACTGCTTATGAAATTTCTTCCAGCAGTCCTGCGATAGGGGAGATGTAGACACATGATACTGTCGCTGCTCAATTTTTTTTTTCTTCAATAAACCAGTTTCATTACAAAATTTCCTCACCGCAAACACCAAGGTAAGTACCATATATATCCCGATTATGTAACAGTGAAAAAGGTCCGTAGATAAGTTGGACAGCCACGATTCTTGAGCGGGGCGGTGTCACCGTGGACACCAGATAGCGCTGATGAGGGTCACTGGGCCTCTGTCGTACCCCATTTGTACTTGTACAAGGTTTCCTTATATTTAAATATTGGTTGAAGGTGGCGTTTTTCTTGTTTGTTTGGTTTTGGGTGAGCTTTGTATATAAGGTAGATAGTACAAAACCAAAGTCAATAACAGTATTTACGCTTGAAATTTTTAAGTTTCTTAATTCCGTTTTAAAGGTTTTTTTTTCTGTTTTTTTCGCTGAAATAATAGTATATTGGCTATTTCAGCTGATGGAAAGTGACGATATGGTTGGCGATGGAGCATGCTTGTCTAGAAGTAAACTATTCACTATTGACATAAAGACCCCTAGGTTATCGCTATAAGGAAACTCAGACTCCGTCAGGAAATTCCACTCCTTAGCTGTACGCACAATGAGTGTCAAGGGTTTTAAATTGAATAGTAATATTACACCTCCGTCCCCTTTTTTGTGTAGGTACCTACTGGGCCTCAAGTCATTACAATAGTGTCAGAATGGTCTATCATTGATGTCATAATTGTCGATTTTGACAAGTTTAGTAATCTACTAATATAATGGCATCATTATGACTTTCCAATGGTCAACCACTGACACTCCATTGAAAGAAGTGACATAGAATGGTAATCTTGTACATATTGACAAATTAATATTTGACGTTTGCGGTAATCTGCTAAAACTTTGACAGTTTATTTGATCAGTGTTTTACCATTAGAACGTTATTGTGCAGTTATTGGTTTTAATATGCTCGAAATTATCATTCTACCACAATTCTATTACAAGACCAGTGACCGATCAATGATCGATCATTATGAATTTGCAGATTACAAACTTTTAGCAAAATGACAATGGGATCGTGTTGGAATGACGAATATAAATTCAAAAAAAATAAATTAAAAAAATAGTACACTTGGGGCCCTGATCGACTGCCGCTACAAAATAAGAACGTCCCATTTATGACTGAAAACTAAAAAAATATATAATTACATAAAATATGCATGGTAAGTAAGTTATCATGGTTGGATGTGAGCAGCAACATATGCTCAGCAGTGTGTTACGGCCTTACGGGAACGTTTGAAAGAGTTACAGTGGCCCTAAAAAGCAATAAGCAACAGAAGGACATAGGTGGATTATAGTCAGTAATAGTCTGTCCCGCCCTCTCGCTCCAACCTAGTACGAGAGAAGTTATTTGATTTCCAACCTCCAAATAAAAAAATAGGTATCTTGTGCATTTATTTAATTTATAGTACATATATCATATCTAGCAACAATAAGTGCATTCAACGTATAAAAGTAAACAATTAGGTACTAATAGTGGTTGAAATTGAAAATTTGTAAAAGCACAGCATGCAGAATGTGCAATATTGTGAATTTGTACCGAAACCGACCGGTAACAAGTTGGACTGTATTTCAGCAAGTTGCCGATAGCCAGAGTAACCAAACGATTGTATGAATACTGGACAAGTCTTTAAAAGTTTTTTTTTTTCCTACTTTATTCTGTACACTCGTGAACCCTGTCCAATTCTGGCGATATATCTCCAGTTCATCGCATCATCTTCGTGGTCTACCGTGACCCTGTCTCATTTCTCCCCATCCATATTACATTGTGTTCACTGAAATACTTACATTCTTCTTCTTCTTCTTCGTTTCTCTCGTAACAGAGTGGTCACGATAAATTGTGTCCAGTTGCTAGTGTTGTTAAAACCCACCTTACGAGATTTCTGTCCGTCTATGGTTTCTTTACGATCGTAATATTTCGCTATATATAACTTTGTTATCAAAAGAAGAGTTAACTCTTTTGGTAACATAAAATATCAAATTTTGCTTCTAACAAAACGAAACTTTTTTTTACGAATGTCAAAATATATATTAAAACACAATAAATAGTTGTTTCACACACCATTTTCCACCAGTCATGTGGAATGACTCTCCTAGGACTACACGTTTGTAATTTTTAGACCGATTTGATTTATTTCTGTTCAATGCACTTTTAAATTTCTTTTTTTTAAATTGGAAGGTGTCTCCATGCAAAATATTTCTCCAAAAAACAAAAGACGGATGATTTTTTTTATGATTGTTACAGGAGATCCTTTTCAAAACAAAAAGTGGAAATTTGTTGTTTATGTGGAATCATTGAAACGGACACTATCTCGGATAAATAGAGTTGAAACTTTTACTGTAGTACTGACTAAATCATGTGTCATCATGGTTGAGGTGAGTGGGGTTGATTCACGCGTCATGCTTGTGAACGGGTGCCGTCAGATGAGACTAGTCATCTCTTAGCTGCCAGTGGCTTAATTCAGTTTCTATCTTTTAATTGCTTGGCTCTGATCCCACCTGATGATAATCAGGTGGGATCAGAGCCAAGCAATTTATAAAAAAGGCAAAACCAAAAAATAACACGGTCGAATTCTGTCCCATCTATCCCCAAAATTGACGTCACACTACTAAAAGCAGCTGGCAAAGGCTAGAGAGGAAACGGTAACTGAATGGAACTAAATTCCAGGCGCCTTGGTGGTACAGTCGCGACCGTTTCACTGGCCGGACTCGTTGGAATGCTGTTAGCAGTTCTCGGCTTGCCTGTATGTAAGTAGTTCTGGATTGGTGAAATGAATGCACAAATTTTTGATTTTGGAGTAGATTTTTGAATTTAGAGGACAGCAAATCCTTCCTTCGACATTCAGTACATAAATCAAGTAAAGAAGTATGTTGATATGATTTTATTAACAATTGCAATAATGTAAAAGTCGTATTTACCTACGCTTTTTTTACAATTTCTCAATTTTATTTTGTTTTGAGTTTATTGGTACAATTTATTATTGCAGGGAATTTAAATTAATTTTCTTTTTAATTTTCGTGACAGAGTGGACGAAACACGCCTCCGTTATTTTTTTTTTGTACAGAACATGTTTATAAAAGAGACGTTTTATAAACAACAAATATGTAATTGCATTGCAAAAATAGATACTTTACGTGTATTTTATAGAGTGTAATTTTGTAGAAAATGTATCTCTTTGTTCTACATTATACACACAGCTTTTTAAATTCACATCGCTCGTTTTCTACGTTTAGCAATGGATCCAGTCTTTTCCCACCTAAACGGAAGGTACATTTACCTTAAGGGGAGCCTAAATATTTTTCTTTAACATTCAGAAAACATACCCACATAATATCATAAAATATACTATCAAAATGCGAAAGTAAAAACCCGAAATAAGACACCGCCTTTTGTTTTCATTGTTTGCGTACCTATAACGAGACGCGAGCAACGTAACAAAAACAAAAGAAAATAGCTCTATTATGTGAAAACAACCCAGAGACTACCACGGTTATATTCACCCGTGGGCTGAATTTATACGATATACTCTGTATTCAGTTAGCCAATGTTACTTGACACCTATACGCGTTCAGACTTCACCTCGCCCGTCGCTGGGCGCAAGTAGTGCGAGGGGCGAACAGTCTCACACTACGCTGGTTAGGAGAACATATTTCGAATATCCAAAAGTATAAATTTCTCCGGTAAGCTATCGACTTACTTTTTATATTCGACGGAATCGTGGTATCGGGAATGGGCCACTGTTTTGAAGACAAACAGGGTGTGCTGGTAGAGCCATTTTCTGAAATCCTTGCATCCTATACACCATGTAGGTACTTGCGTATACCTCACGTGTTTTTGTTTATGATTTGTTCGAGTGCCTGCTACGTAATCCTGAAAGGAGAATAGAGCTCTCTGTATAACCTTCGTTGGAAGAAAATCAAGTAAAATAAGTGGTTTGTGGTGTACTATAAATAACTTTAACATTCATGAATAGCTTCTGCCAGTGACTTCCTTCTTAGTATAAACCAATCTCCTCATCTTATATGCTATTCCAGGACACGATCTACCCGTGTTCCACATTTCATACAAATACCTTCAACCGTTTGAGCGTGATGGAGTAACAAACAGACAAACGCACATGCAAACTTATTATAATTAGCTGATAAGACGTATAAAATAGTGCATGTGCTCTTCTTTAAGTGATGGGACAATTTGACTTAATATCGAATTGTTTACCTTTACATGTAATAGTGTACTACTGTTGAAGAGTTACTTTTTTTGTCTTAACTTCAAACAAAAATAATGCCTTTATACCAAAATAAATCTTCTACGTTTCAGAAACAAAATAAATACAACCAGAACATAACGTAGTGATTTCCATACCTCGACATAGTCTTTAAGTAAACAGTGGTACCTATGTTATACAGAATGCTATAAAAATGCATGAGAGAGCCTGATTTCAGTAAAAAGAATGTAGTTTGGACAACAAATATTTAAGATAAATGCTAGATGAGTTCTGAGAGCGACACCACCCGTTCTATTATTCAATATTTTTGAGAATTTTGACCTGAGCCTTACAAGGAGGAGTGGCAGGCGGTCGCTGACTTCTGCGAAGCAGTAATGCTCGCAAAAGGAGGAGGCAGACCGCATCAGGCAACGGCGCTCCCGCCGCCGCCGGAATTCCGATCCCGATTTCCAGCCACCGTAGGCGCGGGCTTGCGGACAGTGAGCAATGGGTAGCTCGCTGTCCGGCCGTCCGGTAACTGTCCGGACCAAGCCCAAGTCGTCGATGGCGCGCACTGTTCCCGCGCACCTCAAGGAGTTGTCAGCAACAGCAGGGACCCAGCCGGGTCGAAGCCTACTAGGGCCAGGGTTATCCGAAAAGGAACTCGAGCCCCGGTATGAAGGCTTGAAGGAACGGGGTTTTCTAGTCAGTAAGAGTCTGACACTATCTACCGCTCCGCCCACGAGCGGGGATTATCACCAAAAAAAAAACCTGAGCCTTAAAAACAAAAATTTATTTTTTTCTTTCTTTTTCAAAACACATTGCCCCACACTAGGAGTTACTCCTGTATAGTGGATGCGTTCATAAACATGTACATTCACACATGTAAGACATCTAGAGCCAGAATAACTGTCTGTAGGCTATACAACTATTTTTTTCGTGCGGAAATCGAACCCACGACACGCAGCGCAGCAGCCACTCCTTGCTCAACCACTCCGCCAAACGTGCCGTCAATTTGAAAAAAAAATATCTTATCTCTTCGGAACAATAATTCCTATAAAAAAGAACGGCATATTATTGGAAACGAATACACCTAATCATACTAACCGAAGAAAATGTCCAACCAGGTAACCAAAGACGATCCCTTGAATCGGTCCCTAAGCAACTAAACTTATCAATCAAAAGTCTTCAAGTATTCCCTTTATCCAAAAAATCAATACTATCAATCGCAGTTCAGTTACACTAACAAAACTTTTAAATCCAGACTACCCACATTACATATATAAAACTACCCTCAGCTACATATAACGGAGACCTCAACAAAAGCAGTATCTAATGCTTGCGTGCTCCAACCTTAATCTTTTTGTACCTCTAATTAAATTAGCAAAACCCAGGAGCGCGGAAACTGGACACGCACACTAATACACCCCCCTTCACTGACACACACACACAAAGTACACAATTAGAGGACGAACGTAAAGTGAAAGGACGGTGGGGATGTGTGAGTGAGATCGCCGTGCGTGTGTATGTGTGTGTTTTAGTTAAGGGTCGTCATTTCTCTTGGACCCTCCCCCGTAGTGTCCGCAGAAAGGTGAGTTAAGATGGAATTGTATGGAGATGTTGATACCGCTTTTCGTTTTTTTATTTTTTATTAGCAGGTATAATATTGAAAGCGGAAAAAAATAGATAATATACTTAGTCAAATGTCAAGTTCGTCAGAGTAACTCTAATATAATTTTTATTTTTTATTGTGAAACTTGCTTGACACAAGTTTTTTTTAACGCACCTGTCTAGAAGTAACTTACTTCACTCTTGACGGCTGTAAGTTTCAGGAAATACAGACTCCGACAGGAAATTCTTTACCTGTACGCTCAATGAAAATTACTGTTCATATAAAACCTGTTGCGTAAACAGAAAACACGTATTTTTTTAATTCTACTGCAGCACATATTGTGGAAAAACCAGCATATTTTTCTACAAAAGGTAATAATATATTTTTTTTCATGTTTCATTACTTACTATCTTCGTCGTCATCATCATCATCGAAGCAGAAGCAAAAGCAGAGAAGAAATTCTTGAAAATATCCCACTCAAAAAATATTTAGCGGTATTACCATCTCTATATAGTTCTAACAGACAAACAGACATCCCCCAGCATCCTCCCTCGGACTTTAATATTGATCAGTGTCCGGTGGCGGTCAGGTAGTGGCGGCCACGAGATGGCGCATGCGTCATACCTGCCCAGTGCCCTTAGGAGACGACTCTTTGTTGCAACAACTAGGCTTGTACTTACGACTAGCCGACCATTTATTAGTTCGTGGGTTAAAGACAGGGTATTAGTAATTGACATGTGTTTGAGACATGAAAGGTAGACTAGGACTGGAATTCACTACCGGTGTCTATATTTCCAGATAGCTACAACTTCGGGGTCTTTAAGTCAAGAGTGATTATGTTACTTCTAGGCAGGCGTGCTCCATCGTCGGCCAAATATTCGCTTACCATCAGGTGAGATGGTGGTCAAATACGAGCCTATCAATAATAAAATAAAGCTCTGTCGAGAAATACACGTAGTTGTCTGGATATAACAGGATGAAGGTCATTGAATTGTATTTTGATAATGAGACGGACTTTTTTTGTTGTACTTGGGGTGTACAAGAGATGCATTGTTTATAATTAGTTATAGATGTTAGTATTACTAAGTTAGGCTAAGCGCATTTTATCGCATTGGGGATTAAAAACAACCTGTAAAGATAGATGTAACCATTTTTTTTAAAGAGTAGCCATGGAGTTTCTGGCCGGTTCTTTTCCATAGAAAACGACGAATTGAAACAGTACACAAGCTTCTGATGTTTTCTCATGTAGGTTTGCGTGAAATTAAAACATTTCGAATTTATGGTGAAAAATTAATGAAAATACCTTTTTGTGTTAGATAGGTAATCGTATATTTTTAAGGCATATTTTAGATCGCTACTTTGTTCTTCTATCAATGAAGCTGTCATAGATTTGTAATAATAGAGCTAACGTAGTATTTGTCTGAATTTTCACTAATAAATCATTTTTGTTCTTTTTGTTTGTAAGAGATTACTCTACAAGTACTGGTCCGATTGCAAAAATGTTTTCACCGATATAAAGCTGCTTTATTCCCGAGTGACATAGACTATATTCTATTTACGCGGGCAAAGCCGTGGGCAAAAGCTAGTCTATCAATACCAACTGGACAACTTATAGGAGCTATTTGTAATAGAATTTGTATAAAATGCGTCATACCAAGCCAGTGTTTTCTGTGTTGGTTCTATGTTATGAGTTTAACCACATCTTAGTTTCTGAGAAATTTGATTTACAGATAGTTTCTTTTTTTGTAAGTGTTAAGGGATCCTCTTTTATAGAAAGGACACCGGTAGCCCAGTAGTGGGAATGATAGATGGAGACTTGATTTTCGGGTTTTATAATTCTAATATGTCTGGGAGTTTGAGTGTTCTTTATTATTTGTTGCAATCTTTATTGGCGGTTAGTTAATAGCATGAAAGTGGAAAAGAGTGTAGATAGGCCTTTATCCAGGAGTGGGACAGAGTATGATAATAAAAAAAAAGTTTGTAAAGCTCAGAAACTTTTTTGTTGCAGTCTCAACAACTTATTAGTTAGTGGGGTAGTAAAATAATGGAAAGATAAGTTTTTTTAGTTACATAAGCTACATGTGTGCGTGTGTATGTATTTAGAAATATATAAGTATGTTTATCAGTTGTCTAGTACCCATAACACAAGCTCTGCTTAGCTTGGGACTAGACGGCGTTGTGTGATAGTTGTGGAATATTATTATTATATTATATAAGCTACATTGTAGTGAAAGTTAGAGCCGGGTTTGTTGAGAACCAGTAACATAGGCATAGTGGATTTGATCCAAAATATCCATATGACTGTTTATTTCGTCGTACACATTTTGTTGAAAAGTTTAAGTAATTTCGAACAGTTTTTGCCGTTTAGTTTTTAAGTTATAGAGATAACATGAATTGGTATGGCTCATACTTTTCCTTTGTGTTGACCGTTTAATTTATAAATCATGGTGATATAAATAGGTACCTACTACATATACTGGTCTCTTTTTTTGGGATATCAGCAAATAACTACTCCGGATAAAAGTCTGAAACTCCCTTTAGCTCTACCCAAAGTAGAGCGAGAAGGAATTTCAGACTTTTACTGACTAAAACACACAGTTGTTTCTTCAGTTACCCTTTATGTTCTACGGTAACTAATTCGAGCAATCCCTCAGAAACACATGTCCCTAACATTGTAGCAATTATGTATGAATCGTTTGTAGGTTCACTCTTTGGTAGATACCTAAAGTAATGAACACAAATATAACATTGAAAAACTTCTCCGCATCGGGTTTTTTGTATATCAATGTCCGCATCGCTTTGGCATCTGCAATGTTTGGTATTTTTTCTTCCGTGTTAGTTTGCTTTTCACTATTTGGAAGTAACATATTCCAGAAATAAATGAATATGTTACGATATGATATGTAATTTTATGTTTTTTGCAGAATTTGGCAGCAAATGTATAGAGTCAGCCTTCTCGGCGAGCTTTACTGTGATAAGTAGTTATTACTATGATAAAATTCTCAGCTTCGTTTTACCAAAATGGCGCCTGTGGCAATGCTTCCACATGATACAGTGTTTAGTTGTGTATACACTTGAGATCCCAATCAACAATTTTACTTCACAATATCCATTAAGAATCAATTTGCAAATAATTAAAACAACCTCTAAAAGAGATGGACCAAGAAAAAAAAACATACATTCAGCCGAACATAGAACCTCCTCCTTTTCGAAGTCGGTTAAAAAACCCAGAATTGTTTGAGACTAAATAGGATTATTTTTTTGTTTAATTGATATAAACTAGTGCATGACTGCGATCCCACCTGATGGTAAGTAGCGATGCAATCGTTGATGGTGAGGCGCACTAGTTTATTAAGAGCCTATTCACTCTAGCCTTGAAGACACTCAAATTATAATCGGACGGGAAGACAGCAGCAGGCAAACTGTTCCAGTCCTTCCACGTACGTGGTATAAACGACGAGGCGAAACGCTTAGTCCGGACCGTAGAGGTTTCAACAACGTAAGGGTGAATATTCGCCGTACGTCGGGTTGTCCGATGGTAGAATTGCGATGGCGGAATCAAGTCATGCAATTTCAGGTATCAGTAGGTTCATTATAATGCACAATTTACTCCACCGAAAGCGCAATACCGAAATCAACGGGGTATATGAGCTATAGGCTAACAAAGTATGTGTGAAAAAATCATGAGTTAGGTACTTCTGATTTTTTCCAGTTTTTACAAAAATAATAATCATTACTGATTAACAATGATAATAGGATTACTGTAAAAGTTATAACAATCAACTGTGTAATCACTATGTCGATCAGTAATATGTACAATCGAAAAAATCCCGCCACAAACTTCAACGATAAAAACATATTTACACGTATTATTTCGTCAGTTTAACCACAAAATAGGTAGGTACAGAAGTCAATCTACATACAAAGCGCGCTCGAGCAACGCACACATACACACCGCTCACGGACACGATATCTCAGTCGCGTCTCGGCACACTCGTCGAACAGTTCCGGCTCAAACGCTCATTAGTGTGCGTCCACCGAGCGTAGGTATAAAAAGTGAAGTACATACATGAGATTGTCTTCTGTACCTATCTGTTTTGTGGTTTAACCTTTCGAATAGGTACCGTATTTAGGGACACAATAAAAAGACAATGAGAGAGCGAATGCCGACGTTCGCTTGGAGTTTAATAAATTAAACTAGATGATCGGTGTTTCCTAGCTGACTACCCTGAAAAGAAACACCAAAATAAACTCAGGGGTCAAACTCTCTTTTTTAAAGTCCATAAAGCATGTGTGCAATGTTTCGCTTCTAATGCACAAAGTAATTTTTTTTGCTACTCTAACTTTTTGTTTGATGGACCTGCTAAGCTCAGAGAATTCTGAAATTAGTTACGGTTTCGAGTCAAACACGTGTCGAGCCAGCCAGAGGCGTAGCGTGGACCAATTTAAATGTGGGCGAACGCACGTCAGCGAGGCATTTTTCTTTCAAAAATTTTAAAACGAGACAAAGACTGTCGCAACCCAGTGATTGACCACATCGTCGCTTACCATCTGCAGGTAAAATAGTGGTCCAACCGCGAGCCTATCTGCACTATAAAATTATAAAGAGATAATGTTTGTTTTTATTTATTTATTTATTTATGTACACACAAACACTTAAAATCGAAAAGAACAAATAAGGATAAAAGAGTACAAAGGACCTGCTTATTTCTAACGAAATTTCTTTTTTTTTTGTTTGTAGGAAGTTATCTCTGAAAGTATTGGTCCGATTGCGAAATTTTTTTCACCGATAGAAAGCTGCTTTATTCCTGAGTGACATAGGTTATATCTTATGTATGCGGGCCGAAGCCGTGAGCAAAAGCTAGTGAGTTATATAAAAACCCACATTATTAAAGAGCCCTCGCTTGCGCGGGGCCCCTTTGAATACGAGGTCGTGAGCGTGGGCTCACTTCGCCCGCGCCATGCTACGCTACTGTGTTGTGCCTGTCTTTAGATGCTTCGATACAAGTTTGCCCGAGCAGACTGGACGGTTTATTAGTTCACTCTAATGAAGGGAATAGATGAATAACTTTCTAGAATAGTATTCAATCTAGGGTTTTGTAAATTGTTCGAAAGAGGTGTTTCAAGGTGGGTTAAGATAAGAATACCTAGAAAAATTCAGTAGAGGCCTTTGCCTATGGGAAAGGGCAGAATAAATAACAAAATAAATGAATAGTTGATACGGTGAAACTAATGGTGTATCGAAAGCTGTCAGTCCGAATTATTGGATCGACATGCACTATTAAAATATCAGGTAGTAAATTCTACGTCTTTTTAGTCTTTTTTTGTGTTTCGTACCTAAAGATTAAAAATGACCCAAAGACAATGGTGTCTTAGCAACAGGGTCTCTATTGTTAAGACTCTACTATCCGTTTGTCTTTCACCAGGCTATATCTCATGAAATGTGATAGCTAGACAGTTGACATTTTACTTTTATTGCCTAGCGGCATTAGTAATAGTAATAGTATTTATTGTTATAGCTAACAACAAATACTAAAAACAGAATAAAATAATTTGTGTAAAAAAAAAGTTGTAAGTGTAGTACCCTTCATACGCTAGTCCGACTCGCACTTGGCCGGTTTAAAATCTACACTAATATAATAAAGACGTAAAGTTTGTTTTTTTTTTTGTTAGTAGGAGGTAATCTCTGGAAGTACAGGTCCGATTGCTAAAATTTTTCACCGTTAGTTAGCTGCTTTATTCCTGAGTGACGTGGCTATTATTTACGTACGCAGGCAAAAGCTAGTATCTAATATTTTACCTATAGCTTTGACCGAACATCACATAAAGACTAACACCAAAACCTCCGCAAAACAATTTTATTAAAACCCTACTTTCAAGGCATTCCGCCCAACATTCAACATGTTTACACAAAACAGAATTTTCCACGAAATCATATAATAGTAAGGAACCATGATATTACGTTATCTGAAAACATTATAGTAAAAAGATTTTCCCGGTTTAATATCAAAGAGAAGTCCCTAAATTCCATATCATGTAAAGAACACTTTCAATATTGAGATTGGTCTCCCTCTGGCCGTAACAAGGTTTTATTAGATCCCACTAAAGGGCATCCCCGCACAAAGGCAGTACTGGAAACCCTTTTTCTACCTTACTTCAAATATATTAACTGTCCCACTACCTTTCGTGTAAAGGATCTGCTTTATACTAGATGTGCTAACAAGCGGTACTCGGTCCTTTATCCATTTTTTTTAACCAGGCTGGTTTAAAAAAAAATAGAAAAATGACTGAGTGAGTTACTGTCCCACTACTTGGCAAAAGCTTCTCCCAAGTCCTTCCAGACTCAAGGAGTTGTCAGCAACAGCAGGGGCCCAGCCGGGTCGAAGCCTACTGGGGCCAGGGTTATCCGAAAGGGAACTCGAGCCCCGGTATGAAGGCTAGAAGGAACGGGGTGGGCTTTTAGTCAGTAAGAGTCTGAGACTATCTCCCGCTCCACCCTAGAGCGGGGGTTGTCATTGGATGATTTTTCCCACCATAAAAAAAGTCCTTCCAGACATTTTTCTCTCGCGCCATCTCAAACCTTTTTTCCGTAAAAACTGTTTTACAAACGTGCAAACCGTACAAAAAGTTTGATTTGATGATGACCATAAACATCATCAAATCAAACTTTTTTTTACGGTGAGATGTCATCCAGTGACTTTTCTTGCTCCAAAGTGGAGTGGAAGGGCATGTTGGACTTTAATTGACTAAAATCATAGGTACATACATATGTCCTTCAGTTGCCTTTCGCGTTCTAGGACCACGGGTTTCCTTTTCAAAAATATCCTGTAGTGCACAGTAAGGCACACTTTACTGTTTGCCGGTGAAATTTCAAAAAAAAAAATTGTGTATAGGCTCAACTTTTTGGCTTAGCTGAAATATTTACATATATATAAATCTATGACTATACATTAATGAAATATTGCATCTCTATTGATGCATAATCAATATACAAATTAAGTTTCTACAGATGACTTTTGACTATTTTTTAAGAATTTCAATTAACTGAAATACTTTTTTTTTGACGTAACAGGTACAATTGTAAAAGAGAAGGCTAAACTCTGTAGCTTTCATGGACCACAGATTTTTTATTCAACAAATTGATCGTCTTATGTTTTTTGCTACTACGCCTAGTTTCCTTATAGCTATATCCTAGGGGTTTTTAAGTCAAGAGGGAATAGATTGCTTCTAGGCAAGCGTGCTCCATCGACGGCCACATCATCAATTACTATCAGTTGAGACAACGGTCTAAAGCGAGCCTTAAAAAAAAATTAAAAAATTGCCACGAAACGGTAAATTTTGATACGATTGGAGAAAGTTTGTCTTTACAACCGAGGCGGTTTTCACCCGAGTCACAAGCGAGGGTGTTATTAAGTCGAGCACTGCAGTGTTTCTAATATACTAGAAATAAATAAACGGGGGTTGACTGGCAACTCGTGGGTGCGACCCCCAGCGCCCACTTTTTTACGATGGCGAGCTTGTGCACTTTTTTGCACTAGTGCGGACAACATTAAATTGCGTGTCTAAAAGCGATAATAACAATAAGACCGGGTTTTCGAGTAAATGTATTAAAAAAAAAATTATGTTTTTTTTTCTCAAAACATTAGATACTTTTTATGAAGACAACCAAACGCCTAATTGTTAATCAGTAACGATTATTACGACTGCTAAAGAGGATATATTTAAATCAATTCACTTCCAGCACCACTACATCTATGTACGGTCTGCTATTTGTATCTGTTGTACTTTTGTCAGGGGAAATCATGCCTTATATCTACAGTTATATAGACTAATACGGCGTTGCCTGACTATCGTTGCGATGGTGACCGACGATTACACCGATATACATACACAGATACATTGAATATAACACTACAAGGTATAAGTTGTGCCGCTTGGAGAAGAAATAATTTTTGATACATGATGGGGAGATTTTTGGAGATTCTTTGGCAGGTGGAGGGTAAATATGTCCTGTGATGCTTAATGTAGTTAATGGATATAAGTTTGATGTAATAAATTTCCCAATATCCTTATAAAAGGTGTAAGGGACAACCCTCCACAAACTTTAAGGGCTTGCTCAGTAGACGAAACTGAACAACCTTCCACAATTTTTTTTTCAGGAAACGAAAAAAACAACCCAAACCCATACAAAATGATAAACTTGATTGGAGAATTTGTATGAAGAGGACGATTTTTTTTTTCGTTTCCTATAATTTTTTTTGTGGAAGGTTGTTCAGTTTCGTCTACTGAACAACCGGGGAGGGCTGTCCCTTACACCTTGTATATTAGACAACATAGTCCTCTACCGCAGTTGTCTGTCTGTATGTTCGCGATAAACTCAAAAACGACTGAACGGATTTTCATGCAATTTCAGCCATTAGAAAAAATATTTTTTGAAAAAAGTTTAGTTATTTATAGTAGAGAATTAAGAGTGTCGAATTTCAAAGATTTGTAACACTCATTCAAAGCTGGGGTCGCTAGCACCTCACAAACTCGAGTAGGTAAAACTAACGGTCCTAAGAGTGAGTTGCACCAACTAACTTTAGTGATAAACTAACGCTTTATCAGCCGTCAGGATTCTGATCCCGATTTCCGGCCACCGTAGGCGCAGGCTTGAGGACAGTGAGCAATGGGTAGCTCGCTGTCCGGCCGTCCGGTAACTGTCCGCACCAAGCCCAAGTCGTCGACGGCGCGCACTGTTCTCGCGCGCCTCAAGGAGTTGTCAGCAACAGCAGGGACCCAGCCAGGTCGAAGCCTACTGGGGCCAGGGTTATCCGAAAGGGAGCTCGAGCCCCGGCATGAAGGCTAGAAGGTACGGGGTGGGTCTTTTAGTCAGTAAGAGTCTGACACTATCTCCCGCTCCACCCAAGAGCGGGGGTTGTCATTGGATGATTTTTTCCCACCATAAAAAAAAGCCGTCAAATCTCTGATTAAACGAAAGACGGGACGGGTTGCACCAATTTAACAATCGTTGAAATGACGTTACCAATAACAACCACTTATCCCTTCAAATTTAAGCGGGCTATATAGTATAGTTAAAGCAGACATCTACAACACTGGGTCCACACAGTTTACTTTTTCTTTTAATGTTAGGAATCATTCAATGATTTTTCCCACTCTAGAGCGGAGCCGGACCGCGTGTCAGACTTTTACTGACTAAAACCACACCTATGTTCTTTCTTTGCCTGGCATTCCAGGTCCCCGAAGTTCCTTTTCAAGCTACTCATTGCCCCAGTAGGCTTCAGCTCTGCTGGGCCCCTAAGCCACATCTCTTTGAGGCGCGCGTGGATCACTACGCGCCGTTGACGACTCGGACACGGTCCGGACGGTTAATGGATAGCTGAAAGGTGTTCTACCCTCCTTCTCCTCCTCCCATCCTGTCCCTTAAAGGGGAGACCTGATTCCCAGCGGTGGGAAAATTATATACCTAGGTATGTTATCTACTCTAACATAATAAAGAGGTACAGTTTTTATTTTTTGTTTGTAGGAGGTAATCTCTGGAAGTACTGGTCCGATTGCTAAATTTTTTTTATCGATAGAAAGCTGCTTTATTCCCGAGTGACATCTTAACTAATATTATAAATGTGAAAGTGTGGATGTTTGGATGTTTGTTACTTAATCGCGCAATAACGACTGAACGGATTTGGATGAAATTTGGCATGCATATAGCCTTTGACATGTAAAAGAACATAGGCTACCTTTTATCCCGATTCCTTAAGTACCTAATGCCACGCGGGTGAAGTGGCGGACAAAAGCTAGTAGGCTATATTTTGTGTACGTGGGTGAAGCCGCGGGCAAAATAGTTCATATTATGTTGACTTTTACCAATAAAAATCTCTTTCAAACTAAACAAACATATTTACAACTACCCACATCGAAATTCTTACGAACTAGAGCATACGGACGTAGCAGAGGTCATATTTCATTTCAAACTAACTTGGGGAAATCAATGGCTCGAACGATGTACCTCGGCCAATATTGTCTGGACAGACGAATTTATGTTAGATTTTTGTTATTATTTCGAAATATAAGACGGTTCAGTCATATTCTTAGTTTACAAAAAGATCTAAAACTTATCACATACTTTAGTGTGCATATTTTTATTATTAATATTAATTGGCTTGATTACCATCTGATGGTAAACGATGATGTGGTCGACAATAGAGAATGCTTGCTTAGAAGTAACCTATTCACTTGACTTTAAGACTCCTAGGTTATAGCTATCAGGAAACATGCGCGTAGCATTCCACGCGCGCCTCAAAGAGATGTCAGCGAATCCGTAGGGCCCCAGCAGGGCCGGATGCCTACTGGGGCCATGGGGTGGCTTCCGAAAGGGAACCTAAGTTCCTGAAATGCAAGATACAGAAGGAATATAAGAGTGGGTTAAAGTCTGACCCTCCGTTCCAGAGCGAGAGAAGTCATGGGATGATTTCCCCAACTAAAAAAGTCTAATATAGGGAATTTCTAACGTCTAAATTCTTACAAACTTAGAGCATACGGACGTAGCAGAGGTCATATTTCATTTCAAACTAACTTGGGGAAATCAATGGCTCGAACGATGTAGCCAATATTGTCTGGACAGATAGATTTATGTTAGATTTTTGTTAGTATTTTGAGTAGTAGTAATAAGGAGGTTCAGTCATATACTTAGTGTAGTAAAAGATCTAAAAATTATCAAGTAATGCTCCAATCAAATTAATAATATTAAAAAAGTGTTTTTTAATTATTATTATTGATAGGTTTGATTACTATCTCATCTGATGGTAACCAATGATGTGTTCGACGACAGAAGAAATTTTGATTATATAATGTCTAGATGGAGTATCTCCCTATAAACATGACAAAAAAATCGAGCTAACAACTTCAAGCATGTGCGTGAGACCGATCTTTTACGCTGTGCATCTCTGTCTCTTGTGCGTAAATTAAATTCATTATATCAGCTACTACGAATTAATCTCCCATAAAATCACATATTAATTATTATTTATTTGAAAAATTAGTCTAATTAACGGTCCGTTTTTTTTAAGCCAAAAACGACTGAAACTCCGAAACACACAGGCACATTGTGAGATTTTATGACAATCATTTATTTTAGTCCAAAAAAAAACAACTTTTATCGATTATGTCTGAATTAATAAAACTAGCCGTTTCCTTTACAAGTAACTTTCCGAAATTACGTCCCAAGCCATTTATATTAAAGTACGCCCACGCGCCACCAACTCATAAGAAATCCAAGGTACCACACATAAAGTATATTGAGACATCTATTTTAATCCTCGAAATAAAACAGAAAGAGCTTGTAATACAATCTTACAAAACACGAGTCAACCAATAAGATACGTCCAAAACACGGTGTTAGCAAAAATGGATGCCCACCAGAACAGAAAACATACTAATGGTATCATAAACTTACATATAAAAACCAACTAACCGAGAGCTATGTTACAGAGCAAATTTCAACAAAGAAAAGAGTCAAGTTATGCCAGATGCGTAGATCCGAATGTACTATCGCACCATTTGCCTTTATTGGCCATTTGGCCAGTTCGGAATTTGAAATCTGTGTTCACTCTAATTGATTCCTCCCCGTTCCATATTCGAATAAATTCAGTTACCGGATTTATTTGCTTAACGAATGTTTTACCCTTTGCGATTCTTTTTTTGCAGAATTTTCTGCAATTAATTATCATTTTTAACGTTTTATTTGCGAAGTTTTATATTACAATGGTTTTGCTTTGTGCTCTACTTTTTTGTATTTTTATCGTTCGATTACGAACTCTATAACATTTGTTAATTAGGTAACATATAAAATACTAATGCGTGCAACCTAATAAAATAATATTGGCTTGCTCATCGAGACAATATCAAAGAAAAACACAAAGTATGTCAAATCCTATACAATAAACGTAACATTAAAAAACCTCAATTTATTATTACAACTGAAAAATTCATCCAGCTACTATTTGTGACGTCATAAAATTATATTACATTCGTTCGTAGCGCCGTAGCTCGTAGCACTCGTAGCGGCTACACTTTCATGGCGTGGGGGTGCTACGAGGGTGGGTGAGCGGTGGGTACCCCCTACTGACCGCGACATTTGTTGCCCGTCCACCCCAAGTGTCTCGGATAGCCGACTTAATGTACTTAACTAGTGTATGTGTGTGTGGACAGGCTAGTGTGGGTATATTGGGCTTTATTAATCTGTTGTGGGGATTTTACCTGACAATTTATTGAATAGGTTAAGGGAATTGTTTGTTTTGATGGTGTAATTAGTTTAAGGAAAAAAGTAAAGTGAAAGTGAACCATTCGACACAATATATTCGGACGCAGTGTCCGAACTGACAATTATTTTTTTTACTGATGATTCGGACATACACTATTTAGTACAATCAAATAAAGTTTAAAAATATAGTATAGGTGAAAAAAGCGTTAGCAAAACTATTTTAGAGTGGATTTAAGATGGCAACTTAGAGTAATAAATTTCTTTACATTATTTTTAAAACTTTTTTCATATCTGATTGTACTAAACAGCTTCAATTTTGGTGGTTTCCGAAACGTCCGCCACTCGAACAATTCGTCAGACTGGTCCGACAAAGTCATCTTTTATTGAGCTTCGTGGCGGTTAGTCACCTCGCAGTGTTTAGAAAATAAACGTTTCGCGGAATCGTGCTAACAAACTTTGTTTAACTAAGAATTAAAATTTTCTACATTTACCTATTGATCATGATGTAAATAGAAAAACTTTACATAGCAAAACATTGCTAAGCAAACTGCAAATGGCACTTTTTTTTGTTTTACTAACTGACTTTACCCGCTTTGGGTGGAGCGAGAGGGTATCAGACTTTTATTGACCCACATGGGTGCTTTCAATAGCCCTTTGCGTTACAGGGCTACTTTTTAATCAATCCTACAGTCCTGGCAGGCATCAGTACGATTTTAAAATTGAGTTGTTAATAACATGAGAGAAAAAAAATGCACTAAAATTAATCAAGCACTGGTTTATAACGTTGTTCTGCCAAATGAATTATACCTAAATAATGGGGGGTGGGGGTAGGAGTGTAAAAAATAGCCTACGACCTATTCTCAGATCTACTAAGCATACACAAAACATTTTTTTAAATCGGTCAAGCCGTTTCGGCGGACTTCGATAACTAAAACTGTGACACTAGATGTTTAAGTATTCAATGTACTGTGTTTATTTTCCACGTTTATTAATGAAGATATTACCACCAAAAATATTCAATTACTCCCGAAATAATGACCAGCACGCAAATTAAATTGCTCGCATTCGCACAACCTTAAACTGCTCACGGGGGTACATATGACCGACGCCTCACCCCCTGGGGGCGGGTCCGGTGGGGTGGACTGACCGCCACCCTCGCCCCACAGCTTATTTACAACGGACTTTATTCGCCCACGACATGGCCGAACTTACCCTTACAATGTATGTTTTACTTGATATGTAGTTTGCTAGTTTTGCGTTTTGTTTTTGAGTAATTATTTTTTGTGATAATTTTGTAATAAAGAATAAAAATAAGGAGTAAAGTATTCGACAGTAATGATCAATAAAGAAGCCATCTACAATGACATCTTTCTATTAATACAGGTAACCTTGATTCCAGAAATATGTAGGTTGTTTAAGAGTTAAATTATAAAACTAATTTAACAAAATGATGAACTGTCATGCAAGGGATCAGTGTTTTATTTAAAACTAACAATCCACACCAGCTTCATACAAGTTTTTTTTTTTTAAATTAATATAAACTAGTGCTTGACTGCGATGTGCAAGCAGTGATGCATAAATCTTTGAAATTCTCGGCTTTTCTCAATTATAATATGAATGTATTATACATCTTAACCTTTTTCATGAATCACTCTGTCTATTGGTGAAAACTACATGAAAATCTGTTCAGTAATTTTTGATAAGTACAGACGGGTAGATGCGGTAAGGAACTTTGTTACTTAATATGTGTTATGTATTTAAATAAATTAGGTTTGTTGTTTCGTTCTTAAATAAATAATAATACACCATTATTCAATTCAAAACTAGCAAAACTATGTCAACATCCATACCAATAAAATACTCATAGTAAGAAAGTCTATAGGGCGGAAATAATAAAGTAGACATTAACAATGTCATGTACATATTACGTACATTATTCGAACAAGTCAAGTTCTACTCTTTACGCCACAAATAACAACGTTAACAAACTAACATCGCAAACATACTCTTGTCGTGGAATAATTGGACCTATCCGAGCAACTCGAGAAAAATACCAGCTATCTCCTCAAAAATATGTTACGTCTGTACCAAAGCATTGTCCTTTGAAAAAAGAATATCGCATAACGAAGTTGAGTTCCGACTTTATATCAAATATCACGCATGACGCGACTTCCCCCTGCCTCCCCGTCGGAGGGCAATAAAAAATAATATATTGGAATATGTTGGAAATAACAGCGTATCATCCTTCGTGGATACCGTATGAGGACATTCGTGCAGACGAGTCCAGCCTCCTTTTATTGTCTCGGGGAACTGCTGACGTACGTAACGACTTCTTGTTTGTTATATCGTCTTGTATGAATAAAATTATGCTGCTCCCCGTTACAATAGGCAGGGTAATAAGGAAAGTCGGCCGGAAAATTTTGATGGTTTATTAAAAATGTGTAGCGTTTCGGAAATACGAAAATAACATATAATGACTGTTTTGTCGGCAGTATTGCTTTTTGGTATTTACTTTTTATTTGAGAAAATATCTCAAATATTTGTAGGTTGCCTGCAAGAGATCGCAGTATGCGATAAGGCCGCCAATCGTATGTTATTTTTTAAGGCTCAAATTATCATAATCATTTTGCTCGTGTAGGTACAATAAAGTGTATTGTTAAAAATTAATAATATATCTTGTCATATTTTATCACATCATTCGTCAAAAAAACAATAAAAGCACAAACAACTCACCGTCATTAATAAAAACACAACACAAAACCACAGCACACTAACACCGCAAAATCAAAACCCGATACATCACTCGAATAGATTTCAAAATTCGAACCGATAACTTGCGCACACGCATACCGTAGACTCGATCGTTAAGGAATGAATCAGGAAGTAAGGTAGACCCCGCGGGTCAGGTAGCCGGGTTTAAGAATTACCGGCGCGTTAAAGGGTTAAATCACAAAAGGTGTAATTATTATTAAAAGGTTAAGGGGCACACAAAAGAAACGAGACAGTTGAGGGTTACCTTGAGGTTGCTTACGGGTTAGTCGGAAATGGGTGTTAGTGTGGCTAAATTAGTTCAGCTCTTAGTCTCCGGTAAGTTCAGCGTTTTGCGAAAGTTTTACTTGTACAGTCCCTCTAAGTGTACTTACTAAGAGATCTATGGTGTTTTTAGTTAGTCAGACTTAAAAAATACTTATAGAGTAAATTGAGTTGTTTTCTTTCATCATTTGCAACGAAGATGCTGTTTTTGTTATGGTTTGCGAAAAATGTATATGGGTACTATTCTATCTAGGTTATTATTCTATGTCAATTCGTTCGTATGTATTAATCGATACGTACGTATAATACAGTGAACACTTACTTGTTTTCCACTGAAGTTGCATAACTTGTCATTTTAATTCACCATTAATTTATTTCACTTAAATAACACAAAACTACTAGAATACTGTGTTTATACCTATATTGAAC
Source organism: Mythimna ferrago (assembly GCA_910589285.2). Taxonomy (NCBI): domain Eukaryota; kingdom Metazoa; phylum Arthropoda; class Insecta; order Lepidoptera; family Noctuidae; genus Mythimna; species Mythimna ferrago. The sequence goes on from OU342685.1 coordinate 18,997,074, forward strand.
ACTGATCACAACCTCAACCTAATAACATCACATCACACTAGCTTCTAAATTGTTCACATTTTTGCAAATAAAGTCTACCTGACTACACTTTCACGTGTGAACCTCCCGACTGTCATCTTGCTTAAACTAACCCTTCACATGATACTCAATGTACCTGAAACGACCCGACCCAATAATTCATTACCGAACAATACAACATAAACTTATTTTTCTAGTAATAGTAATAACCCTTTTTCGCGCTGTCTATGCGACCCCTTGCGAATTTTTGACACAAATAAAACACCCGTACCAAACACAAATATTTAAGAAAAAAAAACGCGTTCGCTTTTCAACTTTGTCTCTGACCATAAATCAGTTTAGAAATAACAAACCGTTGCAGTTATACGTTCGATATTTGAACTGATGCGTAATCGATTGACGTTTTAAAAATGTTTTTTTTTTAAATTTGATATATCCTGGGACACCAATAAAACACGGCATCATTATTTATAAAGTATCACCAATTTACGTATCGGAATATATAATTATGTCATTTTCAGTTCGATAATTATAATTTTATATAACTGTAAAAAAATAGTACTTAGCTTAATTTTTCGTAATTGTCATATGACTTTGTTCAATAACAAAACAGCAAAGAATCCCTTTAAATCTATAATTAAACCACATCTTTTATAAAAAAAACTCGACGAAAAGAATCCAATAATTTGTCAAGAGCTGCACTCATAGATCTAAGATTAGATTCAAAGGTAATTTCGTACTTGACATGTGCCACCGACTGCGCTGAATTATTCGCCTAATTTGCTTTTATTATGCAGATTTTTGATCTGATATAGTGAAGAGGTACTTCTATTCGCGTGATATACCGGTTCGATTGAAATAGATTACTCGAGTTTCGATAGTTGCAAAGCTGGTTTAGTCAAGTGTGTAAGAGCTTTTTTATTAACTTAAAAAAAACTGTTTATTGTTTAAACGCAAGGAATTAAATGCTCTTGTTCCCTGGAGTCCTTGGTTAGAATAAAGGCTGCTACAGCCTATTCTACAATAAACTAGCATGTACTAAAGACAAAAACCAAAAAAATATATATGAAGACTTTTTGCCTTCCAATGGACAAACAGAGGTATTTTGAAACCATATGATTTTTTGCCAGTGCTAGAAAATTAGTTCCTTACGCTTAAATCGAATCTCGTTGCCTTCAATACATTCATCAACATTATAACCGCCAGGATACCCTTATACCCATCACCAGAGCTTCCATTAAAAACCATAAAAGAGCCTTAAGCCTGCATCTGCTCCGCATTATAGTCAACGAGCGAATTAGAATAGAACCCTCTATGCAAAAATTGAATAGTGAATCACCCTATTATCATAGATCAGGTATACGCAAAAGTCGCAACATTCATTCAAATTAATAATGAAATAATAAAAGTAGTCCGTCAGCAGTGAAAGGGTTAAGTCGGTATTGTTGGGTGAATACGGTTCGACTATTGCGTGTCTTCTAACCGTATTCGGTATCACATTGTGCGAATTATACCTCGTTATGATACGTTTTAGCGTGATTGTTATTTATTGTACCAGCTATTGACTATATTACTCAGTGAAAATGTAGCTTTCTAATGGTAAAAGATTTTTTTGAATCGGTTAAGTAGTTTTGAGTTAAATCGTAACAAACAAACAAAACTTTCCTCTTTAAAAATATTAGTTTAGATATCTTGTTATACATGTATCAGGGTTGGGAGAATTTGCTAAAGCAAGTTTTATATTCATTTTTCCTAATAATTATTATTTTAATACTAATTTTTTAGTCAGTTACTATTAACTGATCTTTTTTCCCGAATTGCATAATTTCCCGGGAATCTCAAGTGATACGCTTACCATTGAAATAGAATTTCTTTGTTTTTAGTAGTAAAAAGTTGTCCCAAGTGAACGTACACCCAGGACAAAATATCTTATCTATCTAATAGATACATGGTGTATCAGTGTGCTTCATCCAAATCGGTTCATCTGTTAGACAGGCAAAGTTTCTTTCACATGTATGGTTTTAGTATGAATTTACAAAATCAGATCCACATTGTGTCCATATTTCATCTTAAAACTCTCTATAACATAATTTTAACCGAATAAAAATCTTCTCGTCTCGTAAAACTCGATAGCCTGCGATTAAAAATAGATTTTCAATAATGATTCATTAGCGTAATTAGTTCAATCAATGGGACATTATAATTATCAAAAAGGTCCTTTAAGGTCATGAGAACACTCCGCTGTGAACAATTTCACACCAATCGACTCTTGACATCGCCAAATATTGAACAATCGTCGAAAAAAAATATAAAACGGGGGAAACGGGGTTAAAACGACATGTTTTGGGTAAAAAAAAAACGTGATATATTATTTTGAACAACACTAATTATATTTGTATAGGTTTATAGATATGGGGTCATTTAGAGTTTTTTTTTCTTTTGTAATTGATAGGGTTCAGTATTTTGGCGTTTTTAAACTTTTTGAGTAATAATGAAGGTTAATTTATTGCAGTGTCATGAACCTATGAGAAAGTTTAACCGATTTCCCAGATTTTTTTTATGTGTTTTAGAGTTAAGGAACAAAGAGTGCACTTGTATTTACGCCCACGCTTGTGCAGTATAATATCTCCTGCGTCTCTCCTATCTGCTGCTAATATTTGTTGAGATTAGCCACTGTGATCGCAAATCGGTCTTTTTTGTGTTTTTTTTTTTCCTTTTTTAATTGCCTATGAACCAATCAACGACATATTCACTTTGTAAAACAATTAAAACCTACACAGTTTAGCATATTCTCATTAAGGGCAGATTAAAGATAATATATAATAAAGGCAAAGATAAAAGATTACAAAAGGAAAAAGTCTTCGTTTCCAACAGGTATACTCCATACACATCCAACAAGCCGGAAATATTTTACACGGCCAAAAGTAAAAATAATAACTACCTATAGCAAAACCGTCAACTCTAAATCCGAACACTCCAAATTCTTTTTTCAAATAATTTTGATACAAAAAAAGTGTACAATCAATTCTATTTTGTACACTGGCAGCTTACACCAACACTTCGAACAATTTTTTTTTTTAGAAATCTATTGTTACTTTTTACTGGAGTCAACGAGTGCGATTTTTTTCAACGTTTTTTTACAAAATCCTATTTCTCGGATTTAAAAGGATTTAGACACTGTTGTGGCAACAGTAGCGTTTGTGGAGAGCGATATTTGTTTTGATTTAGTGTTTTTTATTGTTAGATACTTTCCCACGGATTCAAGATGTTTCTGTTAATTGTGGTTATGTCGAAACGTAAAATTGGGACTGAAATATTTTATGTGGATCAGTTAAGTTTTTTTTTATTGTTTCTTTTGCCAATTAATATAATTTTCTAAAACAAATTTTTACTCTATTACTATAAATAAGAAGTTTATTCCTAATGTATGTATCAATTTTACGCTTTTATTCCAAAAGTCGAATGACTTTCCAAACCCTCAAAATTGCATCATTTAAATTCCGATCAACAATGCAATATTCAGGATATACGCTGACACTTACAAATAAAAGAAAATCGAAATACAATATTCATGATCATCAAAAATTCCGACCCTTAGAAGCCGACCAATTTTCGTCCCGAAAAAAATCGCGACAAATCCTAATTCTCCCCTACGTCCCCTATTATTGGGATCCAATCTTACGACCCGATACTTGGCTTATCAACATTCGGACACCATAACAGGCAGTCGTAGCCTCATACATATTTTAGGGGGAGCACACCCCGTTTGGTCAACTGTCAGTAATGATTTGTGCCGTTTCCCTACCAAACGCCCCCAGGAAAATTTCCCAATATACCTTGAGCCATCATTCTGTCGAAGGGTTCATTGCAGAGGTATCCAGATATATTGGATAGTTTCCAGGATCAGGGGCGTTAGAAAAAGTTAGATTATCTACTATTTTTTCGGACGCACGGCTGCCGGGGTGGATATCGGCGGAAAATATGGCTTCCTATTCGTATATATTTGGGTTTTTGTAGTTTCTCTATTTGCACATTTTATGGTGTAGTTGTGATGAATTTGTTAGCTACCGGATTTTACATCCGAATGAAAGAAAAATAATGTCAAAAAATAAGAAAACCAACACGATAAATCTTCACCAAATGTCGATTTACATACGTAAAAAGACAATGAGCTTTAAGAAAATTCTATTATCATAGGCAAATAAAATTTCTATGCCTAAATGTAGGTCTCTGACATCGGCCACTGTGTACACAGCCATTAGCCAACAATGGCAACTTTTCCTACACATTATTAACGTACGCAATCGAAACGTCACCACCAGACGTAGGTTTTCGTTGCACAAACAAACATTTAGGTTTATTTGATTGAACACTGATTTAGTAGTGAATGGAGCGCCAGGACGCACATTTTCTTTATAGAAATTTTTGCAAGTAATGGGACACAGACTGTCTTTCAAAAGACGATCACTATCATTATTATTAAGAACCTTCACCATTCATATTTCTTTTTAAAAAACATACTGTTCTATTGTTACAACAGGTTGTTTAAAATTAAGACTTTGCTGAAGCAATAAGCGTTTGTTAAACAAGCTTAATACTTATCGATTAGAAACGAACAGTAAAAAGGTGAACTCTAGTTAATAACTCTAGTTAATAACTCTAGTTAATAACTCTAGTTAATAACTCTAGTTGATAACTCTAGTTAATAACTCTAGTTAATAACTCTAGTTAATAACTCTAGTTAATAACTCTAGTTAATAACTCTAGTTAATAACTCTAGTTAATAACTCTAGTTAATAACTCTAGTTAATAACTCTAGTTATATTTTAAACAGCATAATTTTGTCTGGCGTTTCTGAATGACGCTTTTCGAGGTAAGGTACACAGCAAACTTTTTTTCAGAATGTCTTACTTTTGGTGCGTGTGTTTCAGCTCTGTAATATATGCACTAAATCAAATTTAAGTGCTACTTTTCTTTTTTTATCCCAGTTCTACCCCGTAGGTCAACCTCACATTGGCGCTCCATTTCTCCATCCTCCATGTCCTCAGCGTAGCAACGTGACACCACCAGTGGCCGATGGATTCGGCACGGCAAATAGCATTTGTGGCTCGACAAACAACTTGCTTCGGCTATCCTGTTTCTTACGTAGTCACTGGGATAGAATGGAAGTTTTGGCGATGTTGGCGAGTTCGCGAGATTTATTCAGATAGATTAAGATTATTTTTACGTTTTTACAACAAAAAAGATAAACCATTATTAAAATATTAAGGATTAATCAACATTTCAGCCGAACGACGTACACTATTGGACATAGGCCTCCCCCAAATGGCGACACAATGAACGGTCCTATGCATCTCGCATCCATTGGATTCCCGCAACCCTTACCAGGTCATGGATCCATCGGTATGGATATTAAACTCCAAGAAGGTTCTTAATTCAAATATTTTTGTATATAGAATTTAAATTTAGAATCCGCTAGTCAGTATTTAAAGTTCGCTTGGTTAGCGAGTTTAATGAATTATATGAGAGCTTGTTTAGGTACACTTTAACAGAAACTGACATTCAATTGTTTCAGAAACAAAAACTATTCCACGTTGACTTGCATATCTCGGACGAGTAATGGGTAGCTTGCTTTTCGGCCGTACGGTAACCATCCGGACCGAGCCCGAGTCGCCTCAAAGAGATATCAGCAAAACCGTAAGGGCCCAGCAGGGTCGAAAGAGAACCCCTGGGCCTTGGAAAGAAGGCAAAGAAGGAATATAGGAGTGGGTTTTAATCAATAAAAGTCTGATAAACCCTCCCGCTGCGCTCCAGACCGAAATAAGTCATTGAACGATTCCCATCTAAAAAAAAAAGCCCAACTAAAATTCTAAAACTCACTAAAATACCGTTCTCAGAATATTCTCCATAAAAGTATCTCTCACTAATGTAAATACATTTGAAAACATTTATAAGGCAAATGGTTGTATCAAAATATTATTTGCGCAAGTCTGTTGAACCTTCACAAATACGTTATCATAACTTGTTATAACGAAAGAAAAAATATGTTCGTGTTTGTTCGCCCTTAAATGTACAAAACTAGTTACATAGAGTAAGAGATAGAGGCGTCAGATGTGTTAGGGATAGTGAAGGATTCAAACGTTGAAATTTTATATATTTTTTCTTTTTTAACCGCCATGTTAAGAAATAAAATTCTTGTGGCCGAAAACGGTGATGGTATCTTAATCATCTTCAAGAAATATCAATTGTTTTTTACATACAGGTAAATATTAAAACTAATAAACAAAAATTCTCCCGTAACTTGAAAGTATGGTTACTCCATATTACGTTTGTTTCACGCTATATTGTATAGTCCTCTCTGCGGCATTGCTCGTATAGGCAAAATACTCCACCAGCCCACCCCAACTTTCAACTCGAAGTCCAGACAGTCAATCACGCACGCTCGACGCGTCTTCTCCCCGCTTCGTCTACCGGAATAAAAGCTAACATGACCTGAACACTGAGTCGCTTTTTTTAGGTTTTGTTATCTGTGTTTTATATAGATAATAAAATATATGATGTTACTAGCTTTTATCAGCGGTTTTGTCTGCGTAAAAGTAGATAATTATCCCAATTATCGTCTGGGATAAAAGGTATATATGTAGTACTTTTCTAGGACATGGTCAACTCGTGAGAGCAGTGGTAACCGGGGCCGTTACCACTGCTCTCACTTACGAGTTGCAGGTCGCGGGTTCAAACCCAGCCAGGCGCATTACTTTGTGTAATTTATTTCATCACCACTGCTCTCAAAACGGTGAAGGAAAACATCGTGAGGAAACCGGCATGTTCTAGAACCAAAAAATTCGAAGACATGTTACATCCATCAACCCGCACTGGGCCTGCGTGGTGGATTACGGCCCATTTCCTCTTCTAGAGAGGAGGCCTGAGTCCCAACAGTGGGAACATTATAAGGCTGACTTTGCTACTATGCTATGGTCAACTCATGTGCTAAATTTTATTGAAATCGGTTCAGACGCACACACACATAAGTACACACAATGTTTTGCCTTCATATTAATATCACCAGATATAAGTTTGATTGAAGCAAACTCATGACGATTCATAAGAATCAGAATCAAGCATTTATTTCAAATAAACCATAGACAGGCACTTTTGAATTCTCAGGAAGTCATTGTGCGTGCGGCTAGGGAGTGGAATTCCTCGCCGGAGTCTGTGTTTCCTGATAGTTACAACCCGGGAATCTTTAAGTCGAGAGTGAATAGGTTTCTTTTAGGTAAGCGCGTTCCATCGTCGACCGCATCGTCGCTTTCCATCAGGTGAGATAGCGGTCAAGCGCGAACCAATCAAAAAAAAAAAAAAAAAGTCAATCAGTCAGAAAAATAATGCTAATTGCAATTCCAAAGTCTCTATGAAGTAGAATATGAAAGAATGAATGAAGAATGAATCCATGGCTACTCTTTTAAATCATAATATGTATTAAATGGATAAGATAAAGATGGTGTGCCGTTACCTTTCCTCACAAAGTTTTACTTCTTAATACTGTTATATAGAAATAGTTGAATAAAACGTTCCTAATTATCTACAGTAATATAATAGACAGTTAAAGTTTTTCTTTTGTTTGTTCCTACAAACAAAAAAAGCATAAAAACAATCGCAATCGGACCTGTACTTTCAGAGATTTTATTGCGAAATTTTTTTCACCAATAGGAAGCTGCCTTATTCCTAAGTGACAGGCTATATTTTATATACGCGAGCGAAACTGCGGGAAAAGCTAGTGTGTTATGTATGTCGTTAAAGGAAGAGAATATATCGATTACAGTGAATGTTATATGATATTCAAGTACTTTAACGTTTAATGGACATCACAATAACCTTATAAAGATCCGTATCTAACCCGTCATTGACTTCCCACCTAACCCTCAAAACGTGCAAAGCAAACAGTTGCATCTTAACCCTTCAACAGTCGCCAAATCCCTATCTCGTGAGAAACAAGGAAGACTCAACACTGCACCTGGTATCCCGTAATAACAGTTAGCAGACAAAAGAACCCTTTGATATCCGCTGCGGGTCAATAGGACCCTAAGAAAGGAAAGGGTAATCAAGGGTTAGACAAATGTCAGGTGACGACAGATGCTTCCTAATTCGCGTGAAATTATTTTTCTTTCAATTTAGCGCCATGTTTGTGATAGGATCTCACGTAGGCTGATGATGTGTGAAAATTAATAATCCTTTGAGTTTTAATCTAGTGGAGTTAACGGTTTTTTTGCATGACAAGGTGATAGAGTCTGTTATAATAGCAAATATCTTTAATTTTCACTGTCGTGAAACATATTTTTATCTAGAAGTATCTTCAATAAGTTTTTAGCATGTTTTAGAATCTGGAAGGAGCTTCTCTGACTGATTTCTTTGACAATTCATAAGTGCTTGTAAATATGATTTAGTTTATGTGAATACTTACGTTGGCTACAAATATGAATATGGATTTCAAACTAACTTAAATATATTTAGAGCTCTAGTAAAAAAAAAAACAGAAAACTAAAAATGCTCGTTTAAAAATGTAAAATATAAAATCTTTCAGTTTATGTACAGTTTTTCATAATATTATGTAAAAAGTAAATAAAATATTAATAAATTACAAATATGTATATGATAAATAAAGGATTTCAAAAATACTTTTCTATTTTTTCGCCGTAATTTAAACTAGATGAAGTCGGTATATTTGTAAACTAACTACGCTAATACAAAATCAAAAAGGTGCATTTATGCGTCGAAGCTTAGAGATTACAACGCTGTCATCTGGGCAAGTTTCTGGCGTGAAGATTGCAAGTCTTTACCACTTCGAATAACAATTTTAATTATATATTTAGTCAAAGAATGAGCCAGCCCTCGCTCATGTAAAATATTGATCAAACTATCTTTTACATACCTATTTAAATTTTCTTAAATTCTACCAGGAGTTATTTCACATACAAAAACATTAAAAAATATACCGTCTTAATTGAATCAAAGAAACATAGGTACCCTCACTCACAATACGCCTACAATTCATGTCAATCTTCAATACAAAAATACTTCAAATAATTAATACTTATTGAGAACATCGGTCAACCCTCCAAACGTCAAAGACCGGATATAAACTAACCGCCTTTTCTTAGCGCTTCACAAAAAACGACAAAGGTGCCGGCGCAAAGGGGTTAACAAAAAAAAACGCAGAAAAAAAACTACCTCGGCAGTGTTACGCCAATTTTGCTTTCAAGGGAAATTAGATATCCTTTTACATTGAAGACTTTAACCCTTTTATGCGTGTGGGAAAAATTGCGGGATCGTATTATATGTCTTGGAAACTACAATGTGTTGTGGCTTAGCACCTGATTCAGCATGCGAGGGTTAGCAGCACCGTTAGGCTAACTGGATCGACAGTCTGGTGGATGTCAGTTGCGTAAGATAACGGTGTTTTTCGAGTGATTCTTTTTGGTTAGACATGCATGTGCCACGAATGAAAAACCACAAATTAAAGGTTTAACAGTTTGCTAAGGCGTGAGGGATTGTTCGAAAGAGTACCCGCGGCCCTGGAATGTACGAATGTACGTGGAACATGGGTGGGTTTTAGTCAGAATGAGTTTGAGGGCAGAAGAAGTTATTTGATAAATTCCTACCAGAAAAAAGATACAGCATCTTCGAGTAATGGTACTCTGAAAAAACAGTTGCAAAATTCTTTTGAATTCATAAAATCAACACTTTCTTGCCTCTACTATAGGTTCCTAGAGACTCTATCAGCAACTGTTTGTTAACTACAGTTAATCAATGACCGATATATTTTGAACTTTCAACAATCGTTTTCCCTCATAATTAGTACTAATTCCTGGAAGAGTCTACTTCGACATTCAAGTCAAAAAACATCCCAAGGAAACATATTGCCGCAAATAGTGGTTATCCTTATTTTACGATATTAATATTATACCCGTGAGTAAAGTTTCAGACAGATAAAATTACTTTAGCAATTATAAAATTATTAGTAGGTATGTATAACAAGGCGTTTTATACGGGAGACTTAACGTGAAAACAATGCAATGCGGTGGCTATGTCCTACGTGCGAGCGAAGTCGTTGCGTAAGCCACAGTAGTAAAATGTTAATTGTTTGTTCCATTAGCGCCGCATCGCTTCGCGTTCACCTTCACGTTTTGCCTACGTAGAACATCGCAAAAGTAATAAGTACATGGATATCCGTTAATTTTGACACTTAGATGCACTACAAATCATGTTAATATCAACGAATTTCTATCTTGGAATTATTTTCTTCTACTCATACACCTATTTTCAATCAATCGCCGACCGTTTCACATAAGCTCACAAAACGCTAGCATATACCCGCAGCATCAACCCGTCAGCGCCGCACGCGGTCGCGGCGGCCCTCGCACGTAATTTCCCACAGGATACCTCTCAACGAGGATGACTAATGCCCGCCGGACGGTGTTCAGTTCTTACTAGGAATGGCTCAACACTCGTGTGCCCTTTTTTCTATCGGTTTCATGTATTTAAGAAGATGTATTGAAAGTTTTTGGTGAAGGAACATTTTTTTCAGGTTTTCTATTAGTAGTTTTCTTCACTTCAAATAACGAGTGTCTACTGTTTTTCTGCAGTAGTTTTGCCTTCGCGAAAGTAGAAAATTATATCCCAAGTTACTTTGGGATAAAAGTATTCTATGTACCATTTCAGGACATGATCTACTCGTGTGATAAATTGAAGATTTATTATACCTTTAGTATTTTACGTAGGTACGTCATTTCATTTATACAAAATATTATCTTTCTTGTATGTCCTTCAAATACCTAAAACTTTTATATAAATAAGTTTTAAAGCACAAATTAATAAAGAATCCACTTCCAATATCAAAAACTAACATTAGTTCTATTTAAGAAGTCAAAGTGCCAAAAATAAATTGTCTAAATATTTCATAATCAACCAATTTCTGGTTAAACTGTTTGTACTTTGAGCCAAACAACTGAATGCTTATAAAAACTTTTTCTAGAATATCTGAATCTATGCTCACTAAGTAGGTAGAACGCTCATTTCCATTAACTCACATTAAAAAAAAAACCGCTACATTGCCTACACCAAAACATAATGACACCAGCATTTTTCAGATGATGAACAGCCTCTTAACAATGCTGGCATAATCGAATTACCGATACATAATCGATACATAGGATATCGAATCCAATACTTGGACGTATCTTCTGTAATGCTATATTGATGATTCTGGCACAGACTGATTAATGGATCCACAATGTTGGATACAATAAGAACTCCAGGCCTAGAGCATTTTGGGGTTAAAACGAAACGAGTATACCGAATAACGCAACATACATCTCTCGCTTAGTTTCCAAGTCTCTTACAGACTGGCTCACTAAAGCGTCAATCTATATCGTAGTCATGTACTGTAGGTGATTCTTGTCGGTTTGTAGTACAGAGGTTGAATATAGGGTTGTCGCCAGAACGGTGACTTGTAATTTTGCGTTGTGTGTATTAGGTTGCGTACGAAAAATGTACCGCCGTGGTAGATGGACTTAATATTTATCGTATATTTTTAGTTATGGGAAGATTTTTTATGTAAAAAATACCGTTACTTTAGATTTATTTCTTTTGCAGAACTTTAACAGAACCATCATTTCTGATTTTAAATCAGAAATGGTGGTTAGTTTCATATTCAAAAGAAGGACTTTGAAAGTTATAAAGGGAAGTGAGAATTCTAATTTGACATATTTTAGGGTAATTTCGTACTATTGTGATGTGTGTTTAGTTTTATTATTAGTGCATAATCAATTTTTTATGTGGAAAATCATCCAATGACTTCAATTCAATTCAATTCTTTATTGCTATATCACATATGTTACCTACATAAGATCTTAAATATAATTAAACAAGTGCACAAGAACCCTGTCAGGCACAGCAATTTTGTAAACGAAGTACAATTTTAATAGAACAGTTAGGTATAATTAGAGAAAAATATCGGATATACAACTCAAATTAAATGATATACAAATGTCACTAACATACACGACTTCTCTAGCTCTATATCTTTGAGTCGCGCATGGAACTACGCGCCGTCGACGACTCGAGCTCGGTCCGCACGGTTACCGGACGGTCGGACGACGAGCTACCCATTGCTCGGGCCATTATAACTCTTCCAAATAATCCAACACTGGTAAACCTTTCTCTACCCTGCAATTCAACAATTGTAACTTTCTTCACAACACAAAATAATTTATTTATATGTTGCATACATTTAATTGTTTACCCCCTTACCTGTTATACTCTCGCCATAGGAGCCCATCACCGACCCGCGGCGTGCCGAAATTATTGCGCAATGGGAGGCAACATAGTTGCTAGGGACTGATGGACAATGTGAGCAATTTTAAATTATTTAATAATGTGCCTGTATGTAATTTATGTATGTAAATATAATAGTTGATAGTTTATTTTGGTTTTTAAAGTTTATCATTTTTGGTCGGTTGGTGGATGTATAGTTGCCTGGGACTGACGGACAACGAGAGTAATTTTAAATAATTTAATAATGTGCCTGTAAGTAATTTATGTATGTAAATATAATAGTTGATAGTTAATTTTGATTATTAAAGTTTATATTTTTGGTCGATTGGTCTGTCTGAAAGGTAGTCGGTCCATATAATAATATTCTGGTATTTAGTAGATAGGCCGTAGGTGGACCGATGACCTGGCGACGCTTGGGGGAGGCCTATGTCCAACAGTGGACGTGTATCGGCTGAAATGATGATGATTTAGTAGATAGACAGTCGGTTCATTTAAAATATTCAGCACTATTCGGTGAGACTGGAAAAGTATTCCATCACATACATAAATGAAAAAAGGCAAGGAGGAAAGTCAAATGCCAAAATCCAATGTCCTAAAACCAAAAATTCGAAAATATGAGACATCACAATCCGCACTCGGCCCTCCTCTGGGTAGGTGGTAGTTTTCACAAGTAAAAGAACTACTTTGATAGCATAAAGAGTTTTGATCCAAAATGGTAACGTTGACTTACAAGTAGTACGTCACCGGTTCATACCTAAATAGGCGCTTTATTTTATGTAATTAATTGTATCACCGCAGCAGCAGCATGAAGGAGCAGTATGAAATAAAAATCGTGAGGAAACCGGCATGACCTAGAATCAAGAAGTCGAAGATATTCACCAACTAGCACGAGGGCCACCGTGGAGGTTTACGTCCCATTCCCTCACAATCTATATCATGGTCTGACTATCGCCACCGCCGGTCGCTTCCAGAAAAACACGGCGCTGCTCCACCCAAGTGGGCAGACCTCTGCTATAATACCATAGTGTCCGGGCGATCGGCACAATAGTGACACACAGACGTTTCTTTTGACCGACGACTTGCATTAGGCGGAAAATGAGTATCCTGTGATGCCTCTATAGCCACTTCTCAAGAACTAATCTACCTGGGGTACATTAGTAGCGGTTAAGCACATTGTTCAAAATGGTTAAACAAATAATCTATAATCTATAATATAAAAATGAATCGCAAAATGTGTTGGTAAGCGCATAACTCAACAACGCCTGGACCGATTTCGCTAATTTTTTTTTTGTTGTGTTCGTTATTATGAGGAGAAGGTTCTTATGGGAAAAAAATGAAAATTAGGGTAGTGTAGGGTAGAGTAGGGTAGAGTAAGGTAGAGGAGGGTAGAGTAGAGTAGGGTAGGGTAGAGTAGGGTAGAGTAGAGTAGAGTAGGGTAGGGTAGAGTAGGGTAGAGTAGGGTAGAGTAGGGTATAGTAGGGTAGAGTAGGGTATAGTAGGCTGAAGTAGGGAAGAGCGGGAGCGAAGCCGCGCGGGTACAGCTAGTATAATATAAAAATGAATCGCAAAATGTGTTAGTAAGCGCATAACTCAACAACGCCTGGACCGATTTCGCTAATTTTTTTTTTTTGTTGTGTTCGTTATTATGAGGAGAAGGTTCTTATGGAAAAAAAAATGAAAATTAGGGTAGTGTAGGGTAGAGTAGGGTAGTGTAGGGTAGTGTAGGGTAGAGTAAGGTAGAGGAGGGTAGAGTAGGGTAGAGTAGAGTAGGATAGGGTACAGTAGGGTAGAGTAGGGTATAGTAGGCTGAAGTAGGGAAGAGCGGGAGCGAAGCCGCGCGGGCAAAAGCTAGTATTTAATAAAGTATATAACCATATCTAAGAAGAATATAATAGAATAGAACTTTTTTATTCGGGAGAGACACAGCTCAACAGTTACAAACACAAAGTAAAAGTTAACAAATATATAAAATGCGCCGAGCATGTCCGAACCAAATGGGTAACCACCTCATCTAAGTAATACCTAATTTTGCAATACATAGATACTTTATTTACTTACCCAATGCCCTTGAACTACTTACATAATAATGACGTAGCATTCCGTCCCATTTATTTTAAAGTTCACTGACGAGCTCGCAAGCTGTCGTGTCTAAAAATCAATGGATTTTTTTTATCTTTAATGGTTAACCCTTTGTCGCTGGGACCAATCGATTTTTGAACCCCGATACAATACAATGCACATTTTAAAATTTAAAATCCGATATCTGTACAGAGGATTTTTTATGTGACTACGATGCATTTTTAACCCCTTTGCCGTATGTCTATCGGGTGCAGTGTTTGTCAAATAAATGATGAGCAGTTAATTAAAATGGTTCTCATGTTATAAGTGTATCGGTGCTTATACTTGCCAGTTATTTACATCTTTTTGTTTGCTAAACAAAACTTAAAAGATGTTTTTGTACAAACATGATCATCTTTATTGTTACGAGTATTTTTCCTTCCGTTAATACCAAAGTACTGATTTATTGCGATTATATTTTTTTTACACCACCTGCTCGATAATGTCGTTTTATACGTCATACAAATCTCACTTAAAGCAAGTCATTCTATCCCTAGGGAGATAATGCAGTATCGCCGATCCCTAGGGAATAATGAGATTTGAATTTGGAACATCAAAAATCGTCAACATTGTGAATTAAAATGTACGTGCATCGAGCATGTTGACTCAAAATTCAAACTGGCTGCTAGCAAAAAAAAGAAAATATAATAAAACGTGCTTACTGACGGGAGCGTTATAGAAAATTTAAACTATAGAATCTTGGAGTAGTGAATTTTATTTGTTGGATAAACTTGTAAATATAACACTATTTCTTTAATATATGATTTGGTCGACCAAATTGTCTTTTAATTATCTCACAAGATGGTGTAAAAAAGTAGAATATACAAAACGGGTATAAAGCTGTATTTGTCTTGGGCGGCTTGAATTCCTCACTTCACTCAGGTTTCCTTATTAACTCCCTCGTAATGCACGGGAGTTAATTATATAAGTCCCTCACTGACGTTCGGGATTAAAATCAGCAACCTTCGTTTTGTTCGGAATTCAAAAATTAAAGTCACTGCTTTATCCCCTAGTCACATAATCTACTATTAATTTATACTAATACTATGAGGTTAAGTTCTCTAAAAATCTCTGAAAGTATGGTCCAATTGCTAAAATTTTTTCACCGATAGAAAGCTGCTTTATTCCTGAGTGACATAGGTTATATTTTATGTATACGGGCAAAGCCGCGGGCAATAGCTAGATACAAATAAAAGAACAATTATTCCATTCACATTCTAAAGCGTAAAATTCTATGGAGAAGATCGTTCAAGAAACTCCATTAACACTCTTTTAAATCGTGTATTACAAAAATCCTTATAGTTACATATTTCTTTTCGTTTCTATTAAATAGGCGTAAAGAGCAGCGTAAATAAAAATAATTTTGATAAACGGGCCTAAACAAAACGATTCAACCCACAAAAAGACTAGGCCAAACAACTAAATAACCAACAAAACTCCAAAATTAAAAAAATAACGGTTCATTAATAAAACTTTGAGCGCCAACGTTCGCGGATTGTGTAACCGCGCAGTGTCTGTACGTGACAATTTAAACAAATTCTGGGCCATTTGGCTTCTGGGGTGGCATGGTTTTTTAAGGACTTATTTTGAATAAAAAAAAAACCGCCATTGATCCACATTCACCCGGCGGATGCGATGCGGGATAAGTGTGTGGCCTGTAATGAACGAGGTTTTAGTAAAAGGTGGGTCTAGGTTTTTTTTCGTTTGCATATTGACATGAATGGAGCTGCTTAACCGGTGAATGTAAACGAGGGCAGAAGCTTTGGGATTATACGGTTCTGTTTTTTTATTATCTAGCAAGACTTTGCTATCAGGAGTTACCACACACACACACACCCATGATGACATGATGTGATGTTGCACATTACGTTCCCTCTGCTAGGACACAGGCCTCCTTTCTGTGTGAAAGAGAGATAGGTAAATAAAATATGTCTTTCAAAACTAGGACACAGGCTTTAAAATAAAGCATCTATTGCTGGATGCTACTTACAACATGCTTAATATTAAGCATACACTATTTAAAAGTTAATATCTCTGTTGTAGGCAGTCTCTCTGTAGTCTTATATTCCTGTCATGGGAACTTGGACTGTTGAACTTTACGAATTACTGTGTAGCCTAACTAGGAAGTCAGAGTTACTCTTCTTTCAATTTTTAAATTGGCCATATTATCACCTGTGACTGTAATAAAACCTACCTCACTTTATGAATACCTCACTTTGAAAATGTATTATTATTTATCGTTTGCCCAGTTTACACTTAGCGTGACCCAAGGGCTGGTAATAACCTCTATTGGAGATTAAGACATTGCAATACAACATGGCAATGCCGCCAGTATTGTGGGCATTTTTCGAGTCGATAGCGACGCGGAGGAATAATTTTTGACGCGATTTTTTAGACCCCCAACTGTCAAATGAACACCAGTTGTCCGCTTTGGAAAAGGCCTCTGCATTTAATTGAACTAAATAGTTCACTCCCGCACAATTTAAACATATTTTTATGAAAATGTTCCGGACAGCATCAGTCATTAACTTTAAGTCAAAACTCTCATCACCTTTTGAAACTTTGTTTCAAAACATCAAAACACAATACATACAATCATATTTACAGATCCGCCCTAAAAATCAAAACTATAACCCCGTACACATTCACGTTCTCAGCAAGTGGTGAATATTTAATAAGTTCGCGCCATATGCGATCTCATTGACAATGGCGACTGGATCCCATACGTAGCCGCGCTTTCTTCCAATAATCCCTTACCCCCGAGATAGAGTTAGCCCACCCTAGAGAGGGGATTTAGAAATGCTGAAGTAGGTGAGTAAAAACCGTGCGCAGTGATAGGGTTAATATTTTTTCGTTAGATGTGACGTCAGCGAATTTGACAAGTTCTATGTTTGAAAAATAGTAGAGAGAAAAAATAGTAAAGAAAAGTAGTGAGAGTGATTTTTTACCTTTATCATTTTTTTTTTATATATAAACAGCACGATCGAAGCCAGTATTTAAACATTGAAGTACAAATGAAGACAGAACAATCAAATAAAATATAAAACAATATTAACAATTAAAAAAAAGATACATATTGTGCGGAGATTTTTAGAGGTAGGTACCAACTATTTAAATGAATATATAATATACAGTCACGTATTCATCTCACAAATTAATTTAATGATGCGTCCACACGGTACAGACTGCCGTAGAGTTTATCGGTTGATGTAATGTCATGATAAATCGGGTTAAATAGTAAAATGTGATGTAATGGCGCGTTCACGTGGAGGACTGACGTAGATTTATATTACTATACATATATCGACTTTAAATTTGTTTGCACTGCTGGTGCAAACAAAATAAACTGCGTAAGTCGGTACTAGGGGACGCAAAAAACTTGTTGTTTACATTTACATAATAATAAGTAACGTATGGACTACATGAAATTATGCATAAAACATATTTATTAAAAATTTAAGTATATAAAATTATCATTAGAAAAGAGTTTTTCAAACTTAATTATAACCATTTGAAATACAAGTTAATGAGAGCGTAGTAGTTTCGGTAGATCGGTGTTTTTTTTTTTCAATCATTCCGCAACCTTTTCTGTCCTTATCAAGCCCAAAACAAAACATGAGTGATGACATCTTAATTAACTGAAAATCAATCCCTTCTTGCCGAAATAGAAATAGCCAATCACATTTATGTCCAAACGATCCATCACTAGTACCTCCCACACCGTGTCGCTCTCCAGATATCATTTATAAGAGGGTAGACAGACCAATTTATATAGAAAAAGGAGGGTCATTCTAATTGATTGTAAAAAATCGCCTGATGGCGCCCAACGTGGGATCGCTATGTTTTTAATATTAAATTATGAATGCCATACGTTTGTTGAATTTGGTACGGTTGTTAAGGTTAGGTGTGCTTTAAATGATAGATGATATTTAATTGGTTGTTGACAGACAATTTGTTAAGAAGAACTTACCAAAGAGGAATAATAATATATAGAGCAAGGGTTTTTGTCTAGTAGTACTTTCTAACTTGGGAGAAATAAAATTAAAGGCAACTATATAATACCAACTCATAATTATCTAGACTATAATGTTTTTAGACACACGTCATATTTATAAAACCCTAGTCATGATTTCAGCTGAAGACGTCCACTGTTAGACTTAGGTCTCCCCATAACGACCGTTCTTGTGCATGTCTTAGCCATTGGATTCTCGCGACCCTCATCTGATCGTCGTTCCACCTTATGAGGCCTTCTAAAACCCTAGACAATTTATTTCCATTATTATTTACACGATTTATGTTTTCATAGATAAATAACAAAGATACATACAGACACAGTACCTTCTCTAAAGCTCAAACTATCTCGGAGCCACCCTCTCGGACAAGCAAAGTCAGGCCGGTACATATCTCTGAAAAATCCCATATCTCCCTACAAGAATCATACGCTCGCCCGCACACGCCTACATTCATATATTTGTTACTATATAAAGATACTGGAAGTGCCCAAAAAGTTACCTATATGTAAAAGAAAATATCTTGGGCAAGTTGAAGTTATACTCCATATTTGTATTTTTTTTAGGTGTTAGTCATACGATGATTTCTCCCGCTCTAGCTCCGGAGCGGAAGGGCTTCGATCCGGGTATGTCAAATTAATAGTGACTAAGGTGCCCTCTGAGCATCCAGGCACCATTTTTAAAAGGTAAGAGGGGTGATGATGCTGCATATTGGAAACGCACACAAACCCCAAAATGCACTCAGTTTAGCCCCTGTTTTTGATTGTACGTAGATCTCATACGCTGACTACATGGTCTTTTGATGCGCTTTGGAAGACTCTCACACAATTCAAAATTCTGTTTCTGTTTTAAAGCGAGTTCCTCACGGCGTTAGACCTGTGGTAGCGCAACTTTTAGCAGGATACATTCGTCTTTCTGTCCGCAAGAATATGCTAAGTGACAGGGAACAACTACTCACCTTCCCTTATAGAATATTGCATGTTGAAAAGAATTTGACAACCAAAAAGATCTTACCCACATAGCTCGAAGAATCGCCAAACTGAAGCGGCAATGAGCAGGGCACATTCCTCGCAGAACAGGTGCTCGATGGGGATGAAAGGTTCTAGAAAGACGACCACGTACCAGAAGAGGCGTGAGAGGCCTTCCAGCCTCTCTCAAGGTGGACTGATGACCGCTGGCACAGAACTGGTCATTATGACTACGATTGGGGAAGGACTATGTCCAACAGTGGAAGTCTTTCTCATCGAAATGATGATGATTGTGATGATGAACTATCTTCAGCCACTGGCTTTACCGGCGTGAAAGTAGAAATTATATGCCTATATCACTCAGTGATATTCGGACAAGTAGTTTTTTTAAATTTATTAAAAGTATAAATATAGAGGCCTAGGTCCGGCGGAGGGAAAAGCGGGACACCAAAAAGCCTTTCTTACTGTCATTGTAGCCATGTTTAATACAAATTATGTAGTTGCCCACTTCTATCTACAAATGGCACATCCAGTTATCACTGCATCTTGTAAACCTACAGTCACAATACAGCTTTTTTATACATTTTCTGATACATTTCTTTTCCAATGCATCTTCGGGGGCGATATTATTTGTGATAGTGTTGCTGATGCGTTATGAATACAGAGTGAGTTTTAATAAAGTAGGCGTTGTTCCACATCACCCTGTGTATCAATGTGTTTTTCGTATGTTTTTTGTATGGCTGATAAGATTGGGAGGTGAAAAGTACCTATTCTGTAAAATATACGTGCATAATTATACACCGCTAAATTTTAATCGTTTTAATCCCATGGAGATTCGATCCAGTACATGAAACACTATCGATTTGTAAAGATAAAATTAAAAAATAAAGTACCTTTTTTTTAAAACTCGTATTTATTTACGCATGTACGAAATTAATTTCTTCAAGAAAGCATCAGCTGAGCGAGTTCAATGACATGCAGTTAATAGTCGGCGTTGCGTACAAACTACCTACAGGTCATTGAACTTGCTCAGCTGGCGTTTTCTTGAAGAAATTAATTTCGTACATGCGTAAATAAAGTAAGAAGTAAAGAAAAAGTAAAGAATAGAATGGAATAAACTTTGTTGTATCAAAAAAGTAACACAACTTCTAAATAAACTTAAATCTATGGGTACAACGGAGGTCTTATCGCTGACAGCGATATCTACCATACAACCTTAGAATGGATTGTAACACCTTAAAATAATACAGGGGAGAGTTTGCGGTATGCGGTGAAAAAGTTTTGAATTACAAAATGTCAGTGGATAAATATTTATCAGTGTATCGAGTCTTATCTCACACAATAAACTCGACCAATGTTAATAGCTAGGGTCTAAATTAGAAAACATAGCGATCATATTATTTTTAAGCGTTCTGCACCCAAAGGGTAAAAACCGGACCCTAATACTAAGACTCCACTGTACATTTGTCTGTCACCAGGCTGTATCTCATAAATCGTGAAAGCTAGACAGTTGAAGTTTCCACAGATGATGTAGCCGCTATAATAACAAATCATCATTTCAGCCGACAGACGTCCACTTTTGGACATAGGCCAACGATCCTGTGCGTCCTGCATCCATCGGATTCCCGCAACCTTCACCAGGTCATCGGTCCACGTTGTTGAAGGCTTTCCAAAGGCTTGCTGCGTCTTCCGGTACGCGGTCGCCACTCCACAACCTTTCGTCCCCAACGGCAATTTGTTCTGTGAGCAATGTGCCCTACCCATTGCCACTTAAGTTGGGCGATTCTTCGTGCTATGTCGACAACCTTGGTTCTCCTGCGGATAACAAATACTAAAAATAAGGCTCGCACACAACAAACGTGATTTTTTAACAAAAAACACTGAAACTGGTGTAAATAAAACTAAAGGTTATAGATCTAATGACAATAGAACACTTCGTGCGCGAGTCCGACTCGCTTTTGACTGGTTTTTAAACTAGCGGTCTCAACTCCCATTTAAACATTATTGAGTACAACATCACAACAACGTAGAACATAAGACCACATGATCCCTATAGATAATGTAGAATACAGATAAACGGAGCAACACCGACACGCAACAAAGCACTCAGCCCTTAACCCTCTCAAATAACACTGAAACGTACGAAACAAATAAGTAGAAGTATCGAAGGGAATCATTGAACGTTTAGCAGCAACGCACGTACCATCTATATAAGTAAAAGGTCATATTCTTTACGACAGAGCACTTGGTACTCATGTGTAAGAAACGTGACTATGCGACACGGAGAGGGATGGGTGTGTAATCTTGGTAAACGTAAGGTAGGAAGGGTAAACATGAGGTGTAATGCAGAAATTGAGGTGCATTTTGGAAATAGGTTATAATAGTAGCTGACAATTCTGTGATTTTGTTAAAAAAATATATAATAAGCATAATCAGCTTTATAAAGTTCCCATTATTGGGATTAATGAATATGACCCGTTCTCTCACCTGGAGAGAGGTCTCTAGCTGAAAGAACAGGCCATACGAAAAGTGACTAAGCGGCACGGAGAGAGATGGGTGTGTAATCTTGGTAAACGTAAGGTAAGTAGGGTAAACATGAGGTGAGCTGCATAAATTGAGGTGCATTTTAGAGTAGCTGAGAATTCTGTGATTTGGTAAAAGGAATATATTAATAAGCATAATCAGCCTTATAAAATTCCCATTGTTGGGATTAAGGAGCATGGCCCGTTCTCTCGCCTGGAGAGGGGGTCTCCGTGTGAAAGATTGGACCTTACTTCACTACGCAAGCCCAGTGCGGGTTAGCGAATGTTATGTCTTCGAGTTTATGGTTTTAGGAAATTAGCCAGAAAGAAAGGAGCGAAACGCACAGAATCGGTCGCTGTGGCGAAGCTTGAGGGAAGCCTGTGTCCAACAGTGGACGTCTTACGGTTGATGATGATAAAAATAGAGTAAACCAAAGTGTGCAGAGAAAATTGGAGTACATTTAGGAAGAGATCATGTTATGATATGGATGGCTAAAAATAATGATAGTTCGGAAAAATCAATTAAAATTGTAGTTAATTGTGTAACTTTAATTTTGGTGTAATCACTTCATAATGTTATGTACTTCAATCAATTATCAGGAAATATGCAGCTTATCCTCCAAAAGGTAGAAAATAGAAAAAAAACCTTATCGATTCTACCGTATAACTTAATTACGCTAATAAATAATAAAAGCTTTGTGCCACATAACAAACATTCCAATATATTACCATAAAACATTTGACTACAGTTTACAAAACAGCAATACGTCCAAAACTTTACGTATAAAACTAACTAGAATTAAATTCTCACAAAAGTTCATGAGCAAAATTGTACAGAAACAAATAAACTAGTGTCCCGGCGGCGAGTATCGGGTTAGATGACGTCATAAAACAAATGTAAGCCACCAAGAGTATGGAAGAACAGCGGATCGTAAACTCGCTACCAATAATCCAACGTCGACGGAAAAAATAGCCATAGTAAAAACTCCTATCCGTACCTAATAACCCGAGAATATTATCAGAGAGTCGTCGGGTCATAACCCGAAATTGGTTTCGGGGACCGTAAGTCCCCAGTTTTATATGTCGCATTATGAAGGCCGTCAAACGAATTCACGTAGAAAATCGAATCTATATACGGTGATATTGCCGTCTCTCCGTCCTGCCTGGCTCCAGATAATAAAATAATATACCTCTTTTTACGCCCCCGGTTTTGTTCGGTCTCGGTGACCATGCGTAGGTGAGAAATGGGTTGGATTTAATTGGCTTAGCATATCCTATCTCAAACATTATTCAGTTCAGTACCTACAAAACCCTTCAATGCTCTTTTGGAAGATCGTATAATGGAACTAATAAAAAATTGAAACAAAATAAGTGTTCCATAGGTATTAAGTTGGAACACAAAAAAGTTTTTTCATTTCGCGAGGCCCACACGAACGTACGTGAAATAACAAAAATTTAAGAACAAAAACGTATAAAGTGCCATAAAGGAGCTTTTGTCGGTGCCGCCGCAAAAATCTCTGGGATGGTAGTAATCGGGCATTTTACATAAGAAAATAATATATTATTCAAAATCCTGTGTGGAGCTCACAGCCCCATGTACTTATCGGTAATAATGTGAGCTCTCCAACGAGGTGGGAAGCACACGGGCGTAAGTCTGGAATACCAGATTTATGATTGTGTGTTTTCATGGCAGGCATTCTGGAACTAGATGGAGTATCAATAACTGTGATATTTCTATTGTAAATATTGCAATTGTTCTTCAAATAATTTTACTGATAACTCCGGTATTTGACTATCGGATTCCTAAATCTAACTATCCTATATTTGTATAGCTGTAAAAACGTCATGAATTCGATAATAATTATGTAGCTCAATTATACTCGTAGTAGTCAGTTTTTAACTGCTAAATTGCGTTAGGAACATATTCTTTGATTCTTAATTTATTTTAGTGTATCACACACCAAAGAAAGAATAACAAGGCCTTATCTTACATCTAAGCTGGTTTGGAAGAATTAGTCGGAGTACCTACAATGCGAAATTGTTCAAAATAGTTACCCTGACTTCTAAACGCTAAGATACACACAGGTTTGTTCTTTCATATGCCCCTTGTTTTTTAGTCAGTAAATGTCTGACTAAAGTCCAGAGCGGAAAGTATCATTTGATGATGTCTCACATCAAAAAATAAGTTTATGAATCAAAGAGATTACTATGTAAATCTCAATATAATGTAAATATAGGTACATAAAACCATAATCCCCATTTTTCAGAATTTCCAACTTAGCCCATTTTCCAACCTTACGTTTCCACCTCACGGTACCATCTCTAGCAAAAATAAAAATAGAGGCAAGCCTCTCGACGAGATCTATGCAAGAGCCCGCCTATAATATCTCTTGATTCAAAGCCTGCGATCACTAGGACTGGCGAGGCATATGGAAGACCTTAGCAACTGCTTGGTTACCTTTAAAGGTGTAATGTTAGTAGGTTGGTACCTTACCATTAATGTACGAGTATTAAAAAGGACTTTGTTGGTTAAGGCTGGTTTGGTAGAAGGTGATTTTTTGTGGCGTGTGATTGTGTTACAGTTGCACAACTTTTGGCATTATTGCAAAAAAAATTAGAACCAGGAAAGTTGGATATAAAGTAGAATGGAATAGAACATGTTCAAAACATTTTGTCAAAAGCTTATTAATTGCTAAACTGTGTCTTGCGGGTGCGATAACCGCATAAATTATATTATTAAATATTTTTTTTTTTATTTTACATTAATGGTAATGTATATGTTTTCTTCTTTTTTTATTCTTGTTTCTGTACAACGCATTAGTTTAGTTAGACTGTAATGTTGTATAAGTAAATTGTAAATAAATAAATAAATGAAACAAATTTTAGGGGAGCTGGTTGCGAATAAGAAGGCGAATAAAGATCTGTGTCATTTAATTGTGGAAAGCTACTTATATACAGTACAGGTCAAAATATATTAAAATAAATAAGGTACATACAAAAACTTAAGACTAACACAATTCGGCGATGTAGGTAGGAGGTGCCGCGCTCCCTACATTATAGGAGCGTGAAGATACAGCTGACCGACCGCATTCCTTTCACCTCGGTAGCTCAGTATGCGCGGGCGCGCGGTGGCGAACGGCTGTGTGCGCTCCGCTGATAGTATGAGTTTCGTAAGTATGTGCCGCTACATCATTCCCCCGCTAGTGAAACGTACGCGAGGCTTCACTGTCCTTCCTGATCTTGTGACATATGCCGGCGTGTCAGTGACTGGTGCTTCTGACTCAGTATTCATCCGGAAAGCAGGCTTAAGTCTGTCGACAGTGATGTTGGTGCTTCTATTTCGTAACTGTATAGTAAAATACTTGTCATTACGACTAATCACTTTATGCGGGCCAGTGTAGGTCGGCGTCAGAGGTTTTCTCGATGCGTCATCGCGTAGGTAAACATGCGAACAGTTATATAGATCGTCGTGAATGAATGTCGCTCGAGATTGATT
The DNA here is from genome assembly GCA_910589285.2 of Mythimna ferrago. Taxonomy (NCBI): domain Eukaryota; kingdom Metazoa; phylum Arthropoda; class Insecta; order Lepidoptera; family Noctuidae; genus Mythimna; species Mythimna ferrago. The sequence continues at coordinate 19,022,536 of OU342685.1, forward strand.
TGATTTCCGTTGCGCCTGGGCCTTCTTTAATGCTCCATTTAACTTGTTCATAAAGTTTGATATTGTGTCGCGATGTCTTGTTGATTCTTCATAGAATTCTCCAGGTAGTCGTAGTGTTAGGCCGTAGAGGAGTTCAGCTGTACTTGCGTTTATATCTTCTTTTACCGAAGCGCGTAGTCCGAGCAGCACTGTGGGTAGCTCGCGTGACCATGTTGTAGATTGGAGTCTTGCGGTGAGTGATGTTTTTAGTGAGCGGTGCCATCGTTCTATCACGCCGTTACACTGCGGGTGGTAAGCAGTGGTGCGGGTGCGATGAATTCCCATGCGTTGCATTAATTTATTAAATAGGTCGGACTCAAATTGCCTTCCTTGGTCTGTGGTTATGGTTACTGGGCAACCGAATCTCGCAATCCAACCTTCATAGAATGCGTTCGCGACCCTTTCTGCGGTTATGTCTTCCAGTGGGAGTGCTTCGGGCCACTTGGTAGCCCTGTCTATCATGGTCAGTAAATATCTGTAGCCGTCAGAGATTGGTAAGGGACCAATTAAATCTATGTTTACATGCTCCAGTCTGTTTGCTTGATGGTAACTAGCAATTGGTGCCTTCGTGTGTTGTTGCACCTTAGCACGCTGGCACGCGTCGCATGTTCGAGTCCACTCATTTACGTCACTATTCATGGAGGGCCACCAGTAGCGAGCAGTGACTAGTTTCCTTGTCGCCCTTATGCCGGGGTGACTAAGGTCGTGAATAGCTCTGAATGCTACTTTTCTGAAATCTAGTGGCAGGTATGGACGAGCGGTGCGTGATGTCATCTCGCAGGTAACGGGCATGGCAGTTGAGTTGGGAATGGCGATCTTCTTAAACTGGTACTTTCCTTTATTTGTAAGTATTTTTAATTCTTCGTCTTGGTCTTGTTTTTTTGCTAACTCGGTGAAATCTAATGGTGTCGGGCATGTTATTGTTTCAATTCGTGATAGTGCGTCTGCGACTTTGTTGTCCTTGCCGTTTATGTGTTGAATATTTGACGTGAATTGTCCGATATATTCAAGGTACCTCGTTCGGCGGGGCGTCTCAGACTTGCTGTTTGAAGTTAATGCGTTACACAGCGGTTTGTGGTCTGTGTAAACGATTAATTCTCGCCCTTCAAACACACGTTGGAAGTGACGTATTGCCATATAAATTGATAGCAACTCACGATCATACGTGCTATATTTTTGTTGTGCGTCACTGAACTTCTTGGAGAAAAATCCTAGTGGTCTCCACTTGCCGTTGATCTTTTGTTGTATGACGGCACCAGCACATGTGTTTGATGCGTCTGTCATTATTGCGAAAGGTTCACTTAGTGATGGATAGGATATCAATGCGCAATTTTTGATGTCTTGTTTGCATTGATTGAATGCTTCTTTTGCCTCTTCTGTCCATTGTATGTTCGTTTTATCGTTTTTCTTGGCGTTGTGAAAGTATTTACTTAATTCTTTTTGATGTTCAGCCGCGTGGGGTATACTAGAACGATAGAAGTTCAGAATCCCGATGAATCGACGTAGATCTTGGATCGTTTTTGGTAGCGGGTAGGACTGGATCACTTGTACCTTTTCTTCTGTCGGTGTAATGCCTTCTGGACTTATTGTGTATCCCAGGAAATCGAGTTTTGACTGGCCAAAGATACACTTAGCGACGTTTATTTTTAAACCGCTGTCGTTGAGTCGCTTGAACACTTCTTGAAGCTCGCTTCTGTGTACTTCTTGGTTCTCAGAAGCTATAAGAATGTCATCGACGAATGGGAAAACGGGTAGTCCGCGAAGCACGTTGTCAATATGACGTTGGAATGTTTGGCCTGCATTCTTCAAACCGAAACACATTCTGGTGAACTCGTACAAACCAAAGGGTGTAATCACGGCTGTCTTCTTCACGTCTTCTTCTCTGTTTTTAATCTGGTAGTAGGCCTTCTGCAGGTCAATTTTTGAGAAGATGTTCTTGCTTTGCAGGTTATGTGTGAAGTCATGCAGTCGTGGTACCGGGTATCGATCGGGTGTGGTTACTGCGTTGAGTCTACGGTAATCGCCGCAGGATCTGTAGGTTCCATCCTTTTTTAAAACCATGTGTAATGGACTAGCCCATGGGCTTTTCGAGGGTCGACAAATTCCTTGTTTCATCATGTTTTGAAACTCTTGTTTTGCGGCGTTATATTTATGCGGCGGTAGTGGTCTCGCATTTGTGTAAATTGGCGGGCCGGTGGTTTCTATGTAGTGTTCGACTTCACTATTTCCCAGTTTGTTTAGGTTTGGTCTCGTGATGTCTGGGAATGTGGCCAACAGGTCGTGGTAGGGAAGCTTGTCGTCGATGGTTCGGATGCTTCCTTCGGTTGTGGGTGTAAGGAAACCTCGTACCGATAAATTGGTTCTTTTATCCACCAACCGTCGTCCATGGAGATCCACCATAAGTGCGTGGTGATGCAAAAAGTCAGCGCCTATTATCGGTCTACTGACTGTTGCGACCATGAATCGCCAACTGTAGGCGCGTCGCATTCCGATGTTGAGAACAATGGTTCGCTCGCCGTATGCGGGTATTTTTGAACCATTTGCTGCGTACAAGTAGTTGGTTGGTGTCCGCTGTTTCTCTCGTGCGGTGGCGGGTAAAACGGAAACATTTGCGCCTGTGTCGATTAGGAATTTTTTTCCGGTTGATTTGTCGTGTACAAATAGGCGGTATGTGGATAAATCGTCGACTTCGGCCACCGCCGCGGCTTTAGTCTTCCTTAGTTTTCCGACTTCTCATTTTCCATTTCTTTAAAACTGCACGGGCTTCTGCATCGGTATGCTGCCTTGCCGAATTTCTTATGGAAATAGCACACGGCGTTGCTTCTGTCTCGGGATTTCGAGCGGGAACGGCTTCTGTGACTGTGGTATCGGCGTTGAAATTTGTGAGGTCGATTTGTTTTCAGCGCTGCGACTTCCTTGGCCAGGGCTTCTATCATGCTGTACAGTTTGTGTTCTGCGGGTGCAGATACTGCCGCTATTTCGGTTGGCGACGCTGTAGCTGCAGCCTTTGACGTGGTAGGTTGACACTGGCAGGAACACACGGCGTTTACCTCTTTCAGCTGTTCTTGCATCCTGTCTGCCATGGCGGCCAACGAGTCAAGCTTGGATTCATCACTCACTGCCAACACTGTGCGGGTAGAAGCGGGTAGGTGTGCTTGCCACAACATTTTCAGGGTGTCGTCTGGCATCTTTGTCCCTGCGAGGTTCCTCATTCGGCGAAGCAACTGTGATGGTCGCTGATCACCGAGCTCCATTTCATTTAGCAGTTTTTGTAGCTGAATACTCTCGCTATCTTCATATACCTCCAATAGTCTTCTTTTTGCAGCGTCATAACGGCCGGAGTTGGCCGGTGATAAAATGATATCGCTGATCTGGTCGATGTCCTTGATCTCCAGCTGAGCCACAAGGAGTGCGAACTTGCTTTCATCGCCGAGCTTCTGGTTGAAGATAATGACCTCAAATTGGGCAAACCATAGCTTAGGTCTGTTACTCCAGAACTTGGGTATGCGCGACTGGACGCTAATGGCGTCGACGTCTTCAGGCGTAGTCTTGTCTGCTTCGGTTTGAGACATTTCAAACGCGGGGTCACCACTTTAGGGGAGCTGGTTGCGAATAAGAAGGCGAATAAAGATCTGTGTCATTTAATTGTGGAAAGCTACTTATATACAGTACAGGTCAAAATATATTAAAATAAATAAGGTACATACAAAAACTTAAGACTAACACAATTCGGCGATGTAGGTAGGAGGTGCCGCGCTCCCTACATTATAGGAGCGTGAAGATACAGCTGACCGACCGCATTCCTTTCACCTCGGTAGCTCAGTATGCGCGGGCGCGCGGTGGCGAACGGCTGTGTGCGCTCCGCTGATAGTATGAGTTTCGTAAGTATGTGCCGCTACAAAATATTTGTATGGTCTACATATAGCAGGTTTGTGTACATGAATTTTAATGCAGTAAATGTACCCACGAGACACGGGCAACTCTTAAAAAGAGGTAAATCTGTTTTTTTTACTTTTCAGTGGTGGACAATGTAATCAACATAGACAGGCTGACTGAAATTGTAATTAGCTTACTATAGTAATTCTTTTGCGGGATTTTGAACGGCTTATAATGAATTGCTGTCCTATAAGGACCAGCTCCGGTTCGACGGCGCATTGTTCTCCACGCGCACCTCAAAGAAATGTCAAAGAAAAGGACAGACACTAGGGAATTATACCTGTAAGGGCTGCAAAATTCCACATTCCAGGCCTTTGTATCGAATCATTCACTGCAATATTTTCACGACAACATTTCAAACCTAACCGTATGCATGTCCTCGTGTGCGTCAGCCCTAATATTGCCAATACCACCCAACCACCCACGTAAGCTGTGGAGAAGATTTGGACATAATATGTTCGTGTACAGATGATATTTTTTATGATATTCCTTTCGCTTGCTGTACCTACTTACATATGTATATGTACATACCTATACATACATAAGAGTAGCGTGGCTATTATATTACATATGGTTTACGTGAAAATTACAAGTCATTCTTAAATACAGGGTGGCCCAGAAAGAAATGCACTTTTAAAAATTCAAGGAAAAAAATCTGTATAATTTTGCAGAACTTTATTTATTACAATCTAAAGAAAATTAAATGAAATTTATTTTTATATTAACTTTATAAAAATTACATCGTCTAAGTGATTTCCTTGGCAGTTACAACATTCATCCAATCTGGTATCAACATTTTGGAAAACTTTTGTTGGACTTATCCTCGAACTGGATTCCATTTCTTGCCGAACATTCAACTTCAGTTGCTGCAGGGTGGTTGGGCTATCAGAGTGTACTCTTTTTTAAGGTAATCCCGCAAAAAGAAGACTGCTGGAGTGAGATCGGGGCTTTTTGGTAACCAGAAGATGTTACCACTGCCTAAATTTTTTTTTTGTGGAGACTTGCGCAATTCATTAACAAATCTCAATCTCGATTCGAAGTCTGATGCCTTTAGTTCCTGTACCAACCGTGTCTTATAAGGATGATATTTCAAGTCAAACCGTAAATTTCGCTGCCATGTCGATCTAGACAATCCCAAAGTTGATGAACTTTGCGCTCCGACATTCGCGCGTACAGATTCACGAACTCGCTAAATGTTTTCGTTGGCCCGTGATACTCTTTGACGGCCGCGAGGCTGCATTTTTTGCGTCGATATTGTCCTTTCGAATAATTCAATCCATTGCTTAATTAAATTAGTGCTTGTACACTCACTGATGCGCCGCAATTTGAATTAAGCACTGTAGAGTCGTCGAATTGTTACATAAGATCGAGCATTCTCATAAAATGCGCGGATAAAAAACGCGCGCAGCACTTTAGTGTAACAACCTATGGTGACAAAAATTATAAAGTCTGCGCTTTGAACTGACACAACTCCTGCGCGCCAACATTTTGTTGTTTAAAAATGCGCGCAAAATCAAAAGTGTATTTCTCTCTGGGCCACCCTGTACTAAGTAAGTTGATTTAGAAATGTAGTTGAATTATTTTTTTAAGGTTGGAAATTACTTCTCCCGCTCTAGGGCGGAGCAGAAGGGCATGTCAAATGTTTACTGACTAAAACTATACCTTCCTTGTGTTCCAGGACCACGGTTTTCCCTTTCGGAAGTCAGCCCATAGCTCCAGCAGGCTTCGACCCTGCTGGGCCCCTACGGTTTTGCTGACATCTCGTTGAGACGCGTGTGGAACACTACGAGCTTCGATGACTCGGGATCGATTCGAACGGCTACAAGACGGCTGGACGACGAGCGACACATTTCGTCGAATATACCACAGTGTCTCAAGACAAAAGTCTATGACCACTGCATGTTGCCAGTGATAACATGTCTCCAAAACGTGGTTGCTTACAATGGGCCTCATCAGAATGGTAAGATTGTACATTAAAGTATAAAAATGCTCACTGAAACAAAAAGCAAAGTTCCAACAGACCTACTGTACGGATTGGAGATACTTAAACGGACAGACGTAAGGGGAAAGTTGAGGGCAAAATGTCATGTGGACGCTCTCCAACACGGTGGACGGACCTCATCAAATCGGTGACACATTGTAGCGTTAACAAAAACTCCCAAGCCGCCAAACACAGTGCTGCATGACGTCGTATCGCGAGAGAGGCGGTGGTGCAGGACTCGACCGAGACATGAAGACCACTCTGTCAAGAGTTGTACGACTTAGAAGAGAAGAGAAACGGATTGTTAAGCATAACATGATTTGAAAGAATGGTCATGAAGATTCTTGCACATTCTTTTTGTTTTTGTTTTGTTTGGAATATGTATTAGAATAGAATATATTTTATTGTACACTAAAATAGTATATGTAACAAAAACTTAAAAATCTACGGGTATAATATATAATGACGGTCTTATCGCTGACAGCGACTGTATTAAATCAGCTTCATTTTTCAACTGACTGACTTTTTAATAACGGAATTGTAACTACGAGTATAAGGCGGATATCACACTGCCGCGCACCCCGCAGCGTAGTGCGTGAATGCGTGTCTTAACGTTGCTTGTAAGTATCTCCGTTTGTATAGATAACACGCACAGTCCAACACACTGAAACTGCATCCACGCGCGTTCATGCAGATCACGCACCTACATGTGGAGAAACACGCACTCACGATGGTGGGTGCGGGGCGACACGCATGGTATGCCACACTGAGTCTCGCAGTACCGTGCGTGATTTTGTATGAAATGAGTGCATGCCTGCGTGAAGTTACAAGACGCACCTACGCGCGTGAGTGCGTAAAAAACCCGTACGTAGCGTTTTCGCGCGCTACGCTGCGTGGTGCGTAGCATGTGATAACGGCCTAGATGTTTTATTTGTAACAATATTTCTTCTTCCTTTTAAAATGACGTTTTACAGGATGCATTTTGGAGAGTGTGCGCAGGAATTGCATGACTTGATTCCGCCATCGCAATTCTACCATCGGACAACCCGACGTACGGTGAATATTCACCCTTACGATGTTGAAACCTCTACGGTCCGGACTAAGCGTTTCGCCTCGTCATTTATACCGCGTACATCGAAGGACTGGAACAGTTTGCCTGCTCCGGTCTTCCCGTCCGATTATAATTTGGGTGTCTTCAAGGCTAGTGAGTGAATAGGCTCTTAATAAACTAGTGCTGAGGCGCAATCAAAGATTGCATCGCTACTTACCATCAGGTGGGATCGCAGTCAAGCACTAGTTATTATCAATAAAAACCTTTATCTTACCTTCCAAGATCCCGGGGTTCTATTTCAGACCTATATGAACGCTCCGAAGATACACTTCAATACTGAAACCCACGTACCTACCCACCTTTTATTTACGCGAGACTTCTCTGTACAACCATTTACATTCACCATTTACTCCTTTATCATAAAAAGCGGCTGTCACATCCACTGCTCCGAAGGTCTACCAATATCTCATGAGATCATGAATCTTAAACTAGGATGGCAAATAAAAAGTGTCGCGTGTGTCCCCGAATGAATTATGAAAATATCGATAAATATCTGAGGCCTGCCCGATATTGGTTTCAGGATGGACAATTTCTTTTTGTAGTTGGTTTTGAAGATACGTTTTGGCCTTAAATCGAGTTGCTGATGATTCGGACACAATATATTCGGTCAGTGTCCAAATCGACACATTTTATTTAGCAAAAAAGAAAACAGTAATCGCACGACACGTTGATTTTTTTAAATAAAAAGGATACTATACAGTACAAGGATACCTACACCCCATTAAATAGTAATGCTAAAAAGGTACAATTCTAGGAAGTAATTGTCATCATCATTATTTCAGCCGATATACGTCCACTGTTGGACATAGGCCTCCCCCAAGTTTCGCCACAATGAACGATCTCGTGCATCTCGCATCCTGGGAAGTAAGGATACACAGCAATCTTAAGAAAATTGAAAAAAGAAACAATGATTAATTTATTTGATTGGAAATATTAATCAATTTTGTTAATGATTTAATTGATATTATAATAATTAATATAATTTGGTTAACGATTTAATTGTTTATATTTTTAATAACAATAATCGTTGCCTTATTTCCGTTACCATGAGGAAAGGTTCTATTGGAGTGGATTAAATTTCCTTCAAAAGCATTCAGAAAATAGTCCTTACCTACAAGTATAATACAGTGTAACAGCTATACAGTATACTTATGTACACTATGAAAATAATACTTAACATTGGCGCAATGTAAATATTTAGGGCGAATGGTTGTCGGGTTAGTGAGGGACTGAAATATAGCTCGATCGGCTCACTGTGATTTAACCATTAATTTACGGGCGAAGATCGTTTACAATGATTTTAATTTGGTCTAGAATACCTATATTCGGCGTCTATTAAAGTAAATACTGGCTTTACGCTGAGGTTTTGCTCGGTACCCATAATGAAACCGAATATTTTTCGGGAAGGAAATAAGTCTATGATATTCAACGACAGTTTTTTTTTTGAGGTAGGATATCATCAAATCCTTCCTCTCACTCTGGGTGAAGCATGAGGGAATATCAGTCTTTTACTGACTAAAATCCACCCGCGTTCCTCTGTCTGATAACCGTCCAGATCGAGCCCAAGTCGTCGACGGTGCGAACTGTTCCCACGCGTCTCAAGGAGTTGTCAGCAACCGTAGGGGCCCAGCAGGATCGAAGCCTACTGGGGCCAAGGTCTGTTTCCGAAAGGGAGGCTCGGCCCCGGTATGAAAGGCAACGAAGGAACGGGGTGGGTTTTTTAGTCAGTAAGAGTCTGACACTATCTGCCGCTCCGCCCGAGGACGGGGGATGTCAACTGGACGGTTTAAAAAAACTGGGCACGTGCGAGTCGGACTCGCGCACTGGGGGTTCCGTACAAACTTACCTATGAAAACAGTTCAATTTGCGAATTGAGTTACGAAGATTTTTCCAAATCACTATTTTTTATGTGACGTAACCACAAAACAGTTTTCAGATTTTTTCCTATACTTGTACTACAAGACCTTGCTTCAAGCCAAATTTCAGGATTCTAGGTCTACGGGAAGTACCTAATGAATTTTGATTTCTTAGTGTCGAAATAGACTTTTTTTGCGACATAAACGGCCGTATCTTTTTTTCTCGTTAACTTACAAGTTTGTTTTTTTCACAGATTCAGGGGACCGCAGACCTGAATATATAAATATAATTTCAATGAAGAAAAAAATGAGATAAATGATCTTGACAGACAGACAGGAGGACGGACGGACGGACAACAAAGTGAGCCTAAAAGGGTTTCGTTTTTTTCCTTTTAAGGCACGGAACCCTAAAAAAACCATGTTCCTATAATTGCCTTTTGCGTTCCAAGTCCATAAAAACTCTTTCAAACAATCTCACAGCCCCACTTACCCTATCCTAGAGATCTCACAACTCAGTGCACGTAAACTTGTGTGAAAGCGTTGCTAAGAGAACCATTCGGGGCTCATTAGCAAGCACACTAGTGCCACTAAATGCACACATCCGATGTCCCTTGATTTGGAGAGTTTCCAGTTTCATGACGGCCGTTTGACCCAACATTTGTGCTAGGAATACGAACATAGTTTGATGGTATCGTTGTAGATTATAATCTTGCTGTGTTATGGTCATCATCATCAGCCTCGAGTAGTCCACTGCTAATCTTAAACTAAACAGTCTGAGCCTACTATATAGGCCATTACAGTATCAAAATTTCTAAAAATTCACCGCAGAGAATTATACAAAAAAAAAATTGTTATGTATGTAGGTTCTTCATTATTTTTTAATAATGAAGAACCCAAATACATAACAATTTTTTTTTCTCGAAATTAGGGATAAATTTGCAAATATATCGTGGTGAAACTGTTGGTACAAACGTGTTGGAGTTTCTTTCATGTTCTTCTCCATAATGATCGACACTGTCTTTAGTTTTTAAAATCATCCAATCTTCCGTACTGTTCCGTACATTCTATCGTCTTGGCGAAGCGAAAGTGTGTGTCAGACTTTTACTAACTGAGAACCCACTCCTGTTCCTTCTTTGTCTTTCATACCAGGGCCGGATTTTCCTTTAAGAAACGAACCTTGGCTTCTACCCTGCTGGGCCCCTGCGGTTTGCTAACATCTCGACGATCGACGTTATCTAACTTCATATTTCCAACTACTCGACTCCTTGACACTTCAAAAGTGCCAGTAAACAATTATGCATTGAGTCCAAATCACGCTGTACATCCAAGACAAAACACAACAATCACTGCCCACGTCATCAAAAACAAAGGCATAACCCGATTAACATACAAATAAGTACTCGAGCACCATCAGAAACAAATTGCAACAATTTCTGGGTGTTCCAACCCCATACGGTAAGGGAAATTGCGATACAGGGTGTTGAATGTAGCCGGCCGTATCTGTGTTTACATCTGGCCGTTACAAATGTGTTACATCAAGACAGTGGCGAGGACCGCGTTACTTATCTAGCCGTACTGTGTGATAGGGCTGGCACCTATGAATAAATACATTGGTAATTTATCAGTTCTGAAAACTTAAAGATGTAAAAAGCCATTGTGTCTCGCGTGGATCTGCATTTGACCCAACAATTATAATTATAATTTATTTTTTATTAGTAATATCTACATATGTACATAAAAAAAAAATTAAACTTTTTAACTATACAAAAACTAACTACGAGTATATACATAAATATAATTCAAAATGACGAAGTATACTCAGGCGTCAAAGTACTCCTCCACATAGCTTTCATCCGGAAAAGTGCCCAGCATTGCCACGTTAAATGGCAATGCTAATTCTTTGGGCGAAGAAGCCAGCCTTCTGGTCACGCAAAGTGTCGATCAGTCGGCATGAAATTTCCTTGAAAAGGAGACGCGCACTCGGACCCCATAACCCAAGTTAATATTAATATCTGAATCAGCCCCTTCCAAATCATAACAATTACCCCCAAATAAGCCACTTAACCAAATAATCACCGAATACATTTTCATTGATACCCATCTCAAATAAAATTATTCAATAAAAATTACCCCAAATATGCAAATAGTCGATTTGACCTTTGACCTTACAGCATCCCCTGTTCTCATTTTGATCTCACCTTTGTCACACGTGACACGTGGACGTTTGAAACTGGTATTTCTCCAACAGCATCCCCTTGATACAGTTTTGATCTTGTGTCCGATATTAGGGTCCTTTTGTGATGGACACTTGATGCTGTTTAACTTCATAATGGTCAATTTGTAGATGGGTCAACTTAGGTCATCTTTCGATAATGATTTTTAGAAAAATGGCTAAGGGTCAGTAGTATTTGGACTGAGAATTTGAAGTTGAAATCGTATTAAATCCGATGTTGGTTAGTTTAACACAATCTCAACTAATGCCAAAGCTTGATAGAATTCCAAGCTAAAGCATAAAACAATCAGCGATAGTTAAAATTCCGCGAAATATACAAATAGTCCATTTGACCTTTGATCTTACAGCATCCCCTGTTCTTATTTTGATCTCACCTTTGTGACACGTGGACGTTAGAAACTGGTATTTCTCCAACAGCATCCCCTTGATACAGTTTTGATCTTGTGTCGGATATTAGGGTCCTTTTGTGATGGACATTTGATGCTGTTTAACTTCATAATGGTCAATTTATAGATGGGTCAACTTAGGTCATCTTTTGATATTGATGTTTAGAAAAATGGCTAAGGGTCAGTCTTTAGACTGAATTTGAAGTTGAGATTGAGGTGTGATATAATTTCAAATTGATAATGCCAAAATTTGATTTTTCAGGATAAAGCATAAAACAATCAGCGGTAATTAAAATACCTCAAATATACAAATGGTCTATTTCACCTTAGACCTTACAGCATCCCCTTTTCTCGTTTTGATCTCAACTTTGTGTTCGAAACTGGTATTTCTCTAACACCATCCCGTTGATACAGTTTCGATCTTGTGTTCGATATTAGGGTGATTTTGTGATGGGCACTTGATGCTGCTTAACTTTATAATGGTCAATTTATAGATGGGTCAGTCATCTTTTGATATTAATCTTTTAAAAAATGAATAACGGTTAGTATTTAGACTGAGAATTTGAAGTTGAGATCGTATCAATCCTAACCAACATCGGAGTTTAACACGATGTCAACTTATGCCAAAGATTGATAGAATTCCAGGCTAACGCATAAAACAATCAGCGACAGTTAAAATTCCGCAAAATATACAAATAGTTTATTTGACCTTTGACCTTACAGCATCTCCTGTTCTCATTTTGATCTCACCTTTGTGACACGTGGACGTTCGAAACTGGTATTTCTCCAACAGCATCCCCTTGATACACTTTTGAGGTTGTGTCCGATATTAAAGTCCTTTTGTGATGGATGCTGTTTAACTTTATAATGGTCAATTTACAGATGGGTCAGCTTAGGTCATCTTTCGATATTGATCTTTTGAAAAATGGCTAAGGGGATTTGAAATGTTAAACCCAAATCGGTTATAATACCGTCGAAACACTGTACTGACAATAATGAATGAACCTGCTAAGTAGTGCAGCACCTTACATAATGATACTGTACTACTATACTACTACATATTTACGGAGCTTCTTTTTATGGGCGCTTGGTGGGCCTGTTGAGTTGATCAGTGTATATCTAATTTTGAATAATTTTGATTTTAATTTATTAATTGTGATTTTAGAATTAAATTAATTAGTAATGATTGAACTGTTTTATTTTGATTTAATTTTCATTATCATCATCTTTTTTTTTATTTGTGTTTCTCATCACATTAATTAAAATTATCGACCTTCTATAGACACAGTCTGATAAATAAGTGATTTTCATTTTCAAGCTAAATCTTAAAACAATAGGCCATAATTAGATTATAGAAGATATCTAATTTTTAGGGCAGGATACGGCTATCTCATTTATCTGATCTTTAATTTGTCTTAAAACTTCATTAAGCTTTGAGACCAATTAAGATTTATTTTTAGTTCAGAAAAGCCCTACTATTTGATCTTTGACCTTACAGCATCCCTTGTTCTGTTGCTGTTGCTGTAACCTTTACAAGTGGATGTTTTAAAACTGGTTTGCTTTCATCAATATCCCCTTGATACAGTTTAGATCTTGTGTCCAGTGGAATGAGGTACTTAGGCCTGGTGTGTTGAACACCTGATGGTTTTGAGTTATCTGCGATACAGTCAATAGGTGGGTCAGGTTAGGTCACCTTTTCATATTGATCTTTTTATGGAGAATTTATGCTTTAAACAGATCAATGGAGAATGGAGTGATTTAGAGGGCATTGGTCTCAGGGGTCATTATGTTCCATACATTTTTTTTTTCTGTATATAAAAAGCAAGGTCCTAACTTACTCATTGACTCCAAACTCTTGGACTGACACTGACATTTTGCACAGAGGTAGCTTTCATGATTTAATTTGGCAAATTGTTCCAGTCCTTCGATATACGCGGTATAACGTATATATAAAATTCCCTTTATTTTATTATCCTTTCAAGTGACAGCCCTGTAGGAACAGTTAAACGCGCCATATGTATATCTCAGGCAGTGACCAAACACGCGCCGCGGACTCAAGGAAATGGATAGGACAGCGGCGACCATGGAGACGCGTAGATGACTGTTTGTTTTAGGTACATTAGTAAGAATAATTTATTAAAAAAAATTAAAAGTTAATCGTTGATCCTAGTTGTCATTCGTAGATCTTTAACAGTTGGTACAGGTAGTCAAACGCCAGAAAGTTATCCAAGGAATATCAAGGAATATCGTGTTACCCAGTAACTGGGTTGTGAAGGTCTGACAGGCAGTCGCTCTATATAAACACGAGTATTCAGTCGCATCTAGTTAGACTGGAAGCCAACCCCAAGCCAGGTAAGTTCGGGAAGTACCTGCACCGGATTTGTGTGGAAGTGACGCCCGGTTGTCGCCACTGTGTAGACCGCCCGGAGGAGACGGTGGAGCACACGGTAGAGGTGTGCCCTGCTTGGACAGAGCAATGCCGTGTCCTTGTGGGGGCGTCCGGCGGCGGCGATCTCTCGCGCCTGGCCTTTGTACAGGCCATGGAACGGAGCGAGGGGGAGTGGTAGGCGGTCGCCTCCTTTAGCGAAGCAGTAATGCTAGCAAAGGAGGAGGCAGACCGCATGAAGCAACGGCGCTCACGCGCCAGCCGCCGCCGTGATTCCAATCCCGATTTCCAGCCACCGTAGGGCATGCGGACGTCGAGCAATGGGTAGCTAGCTCTCTGTTCGACCATCTGCAATGATAACTGTCCGAACCGAGCCCAAGTTGTCGACTATGCGCACTGTTCCCGTGGGCCTGAAGGTGTTGTCAGTAACCGTAGTGGCCCAGCAGGTTTGAAGCCTACTGAGGCCAAGGAAGGCTCGGCCCCGATATGAAAGGCAACAAAGAAACGGGGTGGGTTTTTTAGTCAGTAAAAGTCTGACACTATCTCCCACTTCGCCCAAGGAGCATGTCATTTGCATGATTTTTACCCACCGAAAAAAAAAACCTCAATCCAGTTAGGAAATGTAGAAGGAGATGATGTTTGTTAGTATTACACAAACCATGTAACCTTTAATAAGTTACATGGTGTGTGTAATGCTGTAATGCAAATTATAATGCTTGGCAATTTAGTCTGTGCTCGACATAACTTCATGAAAGCTGGATATCTTTATTTTGGAGTGTACAGTCAACAAAATAACTTCTCCCGCTATGGGGTGGAGTGAAAGGGAGGGCCACTTTGGAGAGGGAATAGAATCATTACTGACTAAAACCCAACCGTGTTCCTTCAGTTGCCCTTCGCGTTCCAAGGCCGCGGTGACTTAATCAAACAATTCCGCAGCCCAGGACATCCTTCTGATCCTAAACAAGTTTTCCCTACACGAGAAGATTCATTAAATGATAGAAACGTTTCCATTAAGGTGTTCAATTATTTTGAACAGACACTGTTTCTAAAAGTGTTAATGCATCAAGACATACAAACTGCATTTCAATTTAAAAATTGTTTTGCCTACTCTACTCTACTGCTCTCTCTGTTACAATAGACACTTTGGTCCGCACATTTAACAAGCTGATCGTAAGCAGGAGGTTCAACGTCTCCGACTAAATAAATCCTCACTCTTCGTAAACTAAGCAATAACCCTTCATGAAGGAAATGAATTGTCTTGAAAACCTCTCCCGTAAAAGTTAAGTTTGGAAAAACGCTTAAGTAGGTACCTACTTACCTATAAATCTACCGTAGGAACCCAGCCCTCCTAGCCAAGTTACAACCGTTTCGCTTGCGCCGAACGCTTCGAGTTGCCCTTGCCGCCAATTCTTTTGTTCTGACCACATGACTGAGCGTTAAGACGACGTCATTCCCGTACATTTGAAGCTTTCTACTAGCGTTAACTATTGCAGATTAGCAACTTGGCTAGGGGTACTGCTGGGTCAAAGCCTACTGGGGCTTGGGTCTGTTTCCGAAAGGGAGGCTCGGCCCCGGTATGAAAGGCAAGAAGGAACGCGGTGGGATTTTAAGTCAGTAAGAGTCTGACACTATCTCCCGCTCCGCCCAAGGGCAGGGGATGTCATCTGGATGATTTTTATCCCCCGAAAAAAAAAGTACCTATAAATCTAAAAAAAACTATTTATTATTCACAATTTGCTGCCAGAAAGGGCTATGCTCGGAGTTTCCTTGCTTGATCACATCGGAAATGAAGATATCCACAGGAGAACCAAGGTTACCGATATAGCCCCATGACTCGCCAAACTTAAGTGGCAGTTGGCAGGACACATTACTCGCAAAACCGATGGTCGATGAAGAGTTCTGGAGTGGCGACCACGTACCAGAAGATGCAGCGTTGGAAGGCCACCCATAAGGTGGACTGACAAACTGGTGAGAGTCGCGAGAATGCGGTGGATGCGAGACACAGGATCGGTCGTTGTGGCGACGCTTGGAGAAGGCCTATGTCCAACAGTGGACGTCTTTGGGCTAAAATGATGATCATGATAAATCTATAACAAACTATTTATTATTGGCTAGCTGCTGCCAGAAAGGGCTAGGTTCAGAATTTTCTTGCATGATCACATCAGAAATGAAGATATCCGCAAGACAACCAAGGTTACCGACATAGCCCCAAGAATCGCCAAACTTAAGTGGCAGTAGGCAAGGCACATTGCTCGCAGAACAGATGGTCGATGGGTGTGAAAGGTTCTGGAGTGGCGACCACGTACCAGAAGATGCAGCGTTGGAAGGCCGGGACAAAGTGGACCGATAACCTAGTGAGGGTCGCGGGAATCCAATGGATGCGAGAGGCACAGAACCGGTCATCATGGCGACACTTGGGGAGGCCTATGTCCAACAGTGGACGCCTTTTGGCTGAAATGATGATGATGAGCTGCTGCCAGCGGGTTCGCTCGCTACCTATTTAATAGAAAATTGTCCAAAAGGATCACACACCCCGGGGAAAGATAGAGATATTTGCAGCACATGGTCTACTTGTGCTCGTACGTTTTTTAAATCCTCCAAAGTGCAGGTTTAGGGACACTTTGAACACTCCAATAAGTGGCCATCGTCTCGTCAGGAGCACCGCACTCGCACTGGGTGTCGGATGGTTCTATAATCCCCCACTTTGCCAGGTTGTGTTTGCAAGAACTAGTACAAATACCGGCACGGATCTTGAGCGCTGACTTGAACTTGAAATCGCGCAGACTTGAATGAGAAGTGAAGTATCGGGTCTCTTTAGTGGTATGAAGTGAGATGCGGGAGCTGGGAGTACATCTTTTTAGTTACAGTGATTGGCTCGACGATGTGTACGATGCGCAAATTGATCCTGACTCTTTCGACGAGCGCTCAAGATTCGTGCCGATATTTGTACTCACAGAACAGAGGAATGTAGATAGAAATCGCATAGCACTTCATTTGTATCGGGACCAGCGTACCCAAACTCACACAAAGACAGGTATATCATATTTCATAATACTAAGAAATCCTTAATGTGATTGAGCATTTTAATGTTAATTGAAAGAAAGCAGTTTATCCACCGTTCAGTTTTAGAAAATAAACCATATTTTAGTGTACGCAGAGTTGTTTGTTATCTACCCTTTAACATATTCCTTCGCATAGAATAATTATAAGAACAATTTCCACTATTCCCCACTAGATGTCTCTATAATATAAGCAATGAATTTAGAGCTCTATTTATTTGTTATAAGATTAATGTTTCCTAAATAAAGTCATTGCTAAACGTCATTTTCTAGAGATGTCCCATTAGCGTTGCCTTATTTTATCGATGTTGCGTTTTATAAAAGTCAACAGCAGGTGCCGATAAATTACAAAAACAAAATACCTACATATTTTAAATTTTATTTATAAGGGGCTTGTAGCTATTTCATTAACCATGAAATTACTCAACTGAAATTAACGGTTTCTTTTGATGCTGAAAAACAATTAGGGCGAATAACGTGACAACAATAAATGTTTCTCGCTATTTGCAAATGAAAATGTAAAAAAATAGTTTAATTAATAAAATAGACACGTAAAAACAGGTAAAGTCAAAAATACTGACTGATAAATAATAATTAATTTGTTCATAAGTATGTTTTAAAAAACACTTCTACACGTAATTTTTTACGTCAGTTTAAACTAAACGAAGCCGGTGTTTCTTGGCTGACTATAAATTTGCTTTTGGAGTCCATACAGATTTGAATAGAACTGTAACATCTTGACCTTCTTCGAGACTGCTAGGGTTCGGTATAACTAGATTTTTAATATAGTGACTTCTTTTTCTTCTACCAATATCTAGAAATTCTTCAGAGTTAAAGTTTTGGCACTGCTGTGTCGGTAATGTATTTCTTTACGCTTTTAATTAAACAGTCTGATCCTTCAAAGTATTTGAGAAAATTGTGATAGTTTTTGTAGGAAACCAACTTTGCCTTCCAGTCTGTCTGTATCTTTAGGAAATATGAAGTCACAAAATAACACGAAAGCTACATTTTGAACCCATGGAAAGTTTAACCCTGTTTACATTTTATTTAGCTAAAATTAAAATAGTGTGCGTTTATAATTTTGTCGAAGCACTTGGGTATTTTCTTTCCCGATACAACAAAGAACATTATAATTTAACAATCTCGATAAGTCACTATCGATAGTGGTAACCTCTAATTGAGCAGCTGACAGTGACATTTGGTGAATGGTTTAGAATATTTTTTTGAAAGTGGAGCTTATTTTGTACTACCTATATAAAGTCAACTTCTATTTGTTTTTTTTATAAGATCTTATTTTTCAAAAATAATCAAAATAAAATAAACCAGGCCTAACCGATGATAGGATATAACAACATTTGATAAATTCTTGGTTCTTGTGTCGTGTTTGCACTTCAAAACAGCACAGATGGGCATTTTTATATTTTTTTAACTAGTTATTATCACCGTGGCAACCGTAACTAGACTGATGTGCGCGGCGCATGCGCAATGGAGCATAAGCGGTACTCCGCAAAACTCGGGGTACGCGCGCCCCGCCTACTTACTCCTTCTATCTACTGTATGATTCCTATGTTCTGTGTTTGTACTGAACAATCAAATTGCAGAATACGAATAGGTACAGACAGCAGTATCGATTGTCCCTCTCACATAAAAGTATCTTAGAAAAGTGGTTAATCAGTTGACGCTTTCCGTACCTAGACAGCAGAGAACAAAGTGGGACAGGTAAAGAGAGCTTAGATCAAGGATCTCATCATCCCCGTGCCCCAGACAACACTGAAAAAAAGGGATAGGTACATACAAAAATTCTGAAATTCGTAGCTATTGATGGACTTATAGAGATCAGTTTTACTCCCACTCGCTCTAAGCTTGACCATGTAAGCTGACCGTTCAAAAATAAACCAGATGTAGGCCACACGTACATAAGTACATACCAACGTATCCAGATACTAATACCACATTAGTGACCCAACCCATACAAAGGCGGAATACCCAGCATTACCCAGTTATATTCCAACTAGAGTAGTACCTCGAAATCTGTTAGATCACTTTAAAGTACCCTCCACCCTAAAGTTTTAGGTTAGGGACAGTTGGGATCTGTGGGATGGGTACACTGCTGATAACGTGGAATAAACATTATACAGCGGGCCTGGAGATACGATGTGTCATTAGGGTTTTTATTGAGGTATGGATAGATAGTTTAACGAAATTTTGGACAAATACTTGTAATTAACAAAATTTGAATGAAAGATCCACACTATAGTGTATTCGTGCTAAGAAAATAGTGATAAATCGTTGCCATGAGTGGCACTTAGCCACATGCCTTGACTGACCAATTAGACCATAGTATAACTTATATAACATACCTAGTATAACTTTGCTATTTGTATCTCATTTTAAGTGAACTGTAATTGTTCTTATGAGAATAAAATTCTTTAAACCTAAACCTAACTTGTATATTTAAGTTTGTTATTTTGTACACATCCTCAGACAGCAAAACCATTCATATTTTTGCTGTTATAAGATGTCACAGAAATGATTACGAGAGTTTCTCGCCATCAAACTATACAGTTTGGTGAGTTAAAAATATGTTAAAATTGAATTAGCGAAGCAATAATAAAAAAATACAATGTTTTTTTATTAATTTTGGTTACAAAGGCTTTATTTAGGATTAGTAATACTACAAGCTACTTATTACATTTTTTTTTTAGCAAAAGCAGCTTGCAAGGTGCAGGGATATAGATTGGTCGTTGATGACTCAGTGAGTCGGGATTTCGCGTTTTATACACCTACTATCTGACCCGGCAAACGTTTCTCTGCCATAATTTTAATAAAATAATAAATGAGGGGGGCTTGGATGGGGTAGGAGGGTAGAATATAACCTACAACCTACCAAATATGCCTACACAAAAAAAAAAAACATAAAAATTAAGGCTTCAACCACAATCAGTAACTTGGCAAGCTCTTTGAAAAAGAGTGTTCTGTAACAGAGAAATACTTAACTAGTTTTCTAAGTCATTTACTCTATCTCTACAAGTTATCCCACCTATACCTACTTTACTTACCCTACCTACAATATTTTTTCCTCCGCCCACGACACACAAACATACGAGTGTGTAAACAAACATGTAAGCGTGTGTGAGTGAACCCATTTCATCAGCCAATGGTCAAGCGGTCAGCGCAAGAGGGAGATAAAAAATCTATTGTTATATTGGTGCGAGAGAGATAGATGCCTTAAGAGGGGAGCTTAACCCTTTCATTTTTATTTGGGGTCTTTTTTTGCACTCGGCAGTTTTGTCAAAAAATAATATGGCGAATAATTTAGAAATACTTTTGAAACTTTTTTAGTTTTACTGGTAATATTTAAAGAGTCATCTATACGTGCATAATTTTTAAAAGTATTCCAGACTTTATTTAAAACCTCTTTACAACTACCTATCATAGTCTGTCCCATGACATACTCGTACCTACCTATATGATCTACTTAGATAGTCTGTCTAAAAAGTCAACCGACTTGGGAATTTTGTATAATATTTAATTATTTAAAAAATACTTATGTTCGATACTTTTTATATGGTTCTTCTAGTAGAAAACAATGATCAATATCTCTTAATCAAACTTGATTATTGAACCAGCATTGACTACATCAGATTTCATTTTACCCCACCCTTTTGTTGGTTGGTTGACTTATTAGACAGACTCTACCTAAGTCTTGTAGATTCATCATCATTTAGCCAAAAGACATCCACTACTAGACATAAGCCTTCCCAAGTGTTGTCATAACGGCCGGTCGTGTGCGTCACGCATCCATCGGATCCCGCGACTCTCAATAAGTCCTCGGTACATCTTTCCGTACGTGATTGCCACTCCAAATCCTTTCATCCCCATCGACCATCTGTTCTGCGAGCAATGTGTCCTGCCCACAGCCACTTAAGTCTGGTGATTCTTTGAGCTAGGTAACCTTGGTTCTCCTGCGGATATCTTCATTTCTGATGTGACCACGCAAGGAAACTCCGCGCATACCCCTTTCAATTGCCCTTTGGGTGACTTTAAGCCTTCTGATGAGGCCCATTTTATGGGACCATGTTTTGAAGATGACTTCGTGCCAGTTCGCCAGTGCGTGTTGCCAGTGATAAGGTGTGGACCTCATCACAGGCAACACGCACTGGTCATAGACTATTGTCTTGTAAGTTAAATAGGTTTAAATTATAAGAATTGCTTACAAAGTCTTCAAAACTTCCAATAAGCTCCAACTTTCTCATTCACCCCATTTGACACCACATCGCCAGCGACATGAGAACAAAAGTTATATCCAAGAATAATTTAACTCAATAAACTTTACATAGCCTCGTCTATAGGTAGGTGTGTATATTTTTCAGAGGGCCGAGGGATTACCCACAGAATTACTATTGATTTGGGAGCGCACCCGGTCGGCCGCCTTCCAAATGAGCAGACCTAAAGTATGACTCTAGAGTTGTGGATACCAGCTTTAATATTTTCGAGTGACGTTTGGAGCGAAAAGTGGAATAGTGGAGTGGCTTTGAAAAGCTTGATCCATCAGTCCTTAAGGCCACTCTTTTTATTTTTCATAGGAACCATAATAGGAATTACTTCTGCATCAAATCGTGAGAAACTTTACAAACAATTTGTATTAGATAGTGTTGGCCACACAACACAAATTCCAAGCCAGAATTGAACCCGTGAAATCAAGAAATACACCGACCGTACTATTGAAAGAACAAAAGTAAAGGATACTTCTCTACGAAATGGGATTTACGTTTGGAAAGTCGGAGAGCATCTCATAATAGGTAAGCTTACATCAGGTGAGATAGTGGTCAAACGCAAGCCTATCATTAATAAAAAAAAAAAAGCTAGATAACAACATTTTTTTAAAATCAGTATAACTAGAAATAATGTTTACTCAGCATAATATGTACATATAAAATAACATACATAAAATGTACAAGGAGTGACTGACTAGCTAACATATCAACGCAAAACCAAAAGATCGTGATATTTTACACAAGACTTCCTTTTATGACATAACTGACATAAGCTAGCACTAAGAAAGAATTTTACGAAATTTTCCCCTTAAGTTTTTCTACTTTCACGAGAGCGAAGCTAGTACTTACACAGGTAAACTCAAAAATAATAGACAGTAGACTTGCAAAATTAAGAAGAGAATTCGCAACCATCACAACAGCTCCATATACTTCCAATACAAAAGTTCGCAAGGCCCAACCTGAATTTATTAAGCTGGACCCTAGAAAGGTTTGCCGTATGCAGATAAGGGATTTATTTAGCGGAAAGGTCCGTCCCTGGGTTAACGCTAAAACGCCTTTTGGGTCGACGATGACCAGGATTGGGACCAAATTTATTGTCGGCTTTCGGCTTTCGCGTTGATTTATTCGGCCCCGGGTGAATGGAATCAACGGACCGGTTGATAATAACGCTTGCGACGTTTTTGCGTAGGCATAGACCATGTTTATGTGAAAATGTTTAATGCTGATAAATTGAGAGGGTGAGGGATTTTTGTAGATCTGTGGCGTGTTTTGTAGTTGGTTCGTTGCGTCTAGGATATGGGTTGTATGAAAAGATAGAAAATATGGTTTGTCTTAGTAAGATCACCTAGTTGGTTTTTAGAAAATTTATCAAAATTATCCAGAAACCAATAAGATTTTCAAGACTTTGTGTACTTACTAAGTTCTTATCTAAGTAATTTATTTTGTTATTATATCTTTTACTGAACAATGGACCGACAAAAAACCTTCTTATTTCAAAGACTGTTTTTGTGAGGGTAGCCATAACAATCACGTTCTTTAAACTGGTAGATGGGTACTTTTTGTTGTTGCTAAGATAGTTAAACGTGCCAAAATAACACAAAATTGCCCTGAGACTGTGAGTCGGGGTCGCGGCAGACCACAAAGTGGGTAAGCACGACAAGGCAGTCAAGTCTATTCATTTCTCTTAACAAGTTCTTCGAAACTAAAAAAGACTTTCGGCCCATAAATTGAACACGACATGTACTACTTGTACAAAGTTTCTCACAACATATTGGTTCGCAAGGTTGTAGGGCAGGGACGTGCAATGCGAGGCGGCCGCGGGACGGTACCTAAATGGCGCCAATTACACGCCGGCCCGTACGTGAGGAGCCTCCAGATGGCGCGGCTGTGGCGGTTGGATGAGTGTGGATGTGCCGACAGAATAGGGAATAGATGCACTGCAGTGTAGCATATTGGTAACTGGCTGAAAATGATTGAAGACTATCTCATTAATTTTGAGAAATGAACCGAATTGCACACAATTTTCCAAAGGTTTGTATATGCATTTAAATAAAAACTGTTCACGTACAAACAGATTTTAACAGTATTTTAATTTTCTGATTGCTACCTATTAGGTAATACTATAAAAAAGAACAGCTCAATCGTGAGCGTCATTTTAGCGCTCCAGGAATTAGAATCCAATTAGAAATTTTGATGTAGCGACATCTGTATTTCGAATATGAAATGTAATCGAATTCTTAGTTCGACTATTCCCTGACAGATGTCACTATATAAATTTTTCTTGACGAATCACACAAGCGAGTAGAGATGTGCCGTTGTCGGCAATATTGCCGTGAAGTGGGAATATTAGTGGAAATATTTTGCCCACGAGCGAGGTAAACTGCAATTTTTTTATTTTTTTTTAAATGTTTTCGTCTAGTCGTTAGTAAGTAAACAATGTCTTGTTGAAGTGTAATTTAACATAATTAGGGATGTTTTTTCAAAATTCTAATAAAATTTTAAATCTTTGCAAAACATTATAATCATGAATATTACAAGCCACATCCACTATCACCCCACGCGCAAACAACTCGGACGGTCCTAACCCAAAAGTTCGCCCTTTAAAGTACACATGTAACAAACCAAAACACGTGCGTTTTACGACTAGGGACGCTCACTAAACTACTGAAATCGTTCGCGAATGGAACGCCATTTTTTTTACCTCGGTGAAATATTAAACCGACCGTTGTTTGCACGGGACATAGGTACGTTGTCGGACAATGTAGGTACATGATTGATAGTGTCAATATTTTGCGGGTTACCCGGCCATTACGTGATTTGTGGGCGTCGGATGCAGGTTATTCAGCCTTTGTAGTGTGAATGGTTGATGTTTATTATAAAATCATTTTTCGGGCGTTGGTAATTTTTCAGGTGATTTTTTTCTTTCTGATAGCCTCTTTGGTCGCTAAAACAACAGCGGAGCGTGTGATTCTGGGTTCTGTTTCCAAATAATACAATCATTTTTTGAAAATGACTGTAGGTAAGGCGCCAAAATTCCGCCTTTTTTATGATTTTCGTATACTTACCCATTCTCGCTTTCAATACTACGACGAATGTAAGACATAGCGCGCACTGGTGACTTTTGTCACGGTGACAATTTTTCTACCTATTTTTTGTAACTGTCACGTCACCCAGTGCGCGTACTACATGTTGGGTTCATAAGCACGGTGACTTTTCTGTCAAAAGTCACCAGTCCGCGCTATGGATAACGACACCTCTCAAGGTAAAAGGCAATAAGCTGTTTAGGTTTAGGCTCTAGGGCAGGGATGCACAGACTTATTGAGACTAGGGGCCACTTGGGCAAATGAAGAACTAATGGTGGGCCACCAGCAAAAGTTAAAAACATAAAAATATCCAAAAAATTAATAAAAAATAATAATATATTAATTTGAAGCGTGCCACTACATTGTGCTCACAGTCTATTTTTATATTTGACTCAAAACTTGTAGCTACACATAAAATTGCTTTCAAACTTTCATTTGCAAGGTGGTTTCGATTTTTTATTTTGTTATTATTCAATACCGAAAAAGTTAAATAAGTTAGCGCATTTGTTCGCAAATCATTGGACTTTGTAGTTTTATCAATGTAGCGGTAAAAGTTAATTGAATTTGTTGCGAAAATCTTGATCCTTTTGAATATCGATTAAATCTAACGGCATTGACTCTGGTGCAGTTTTTTTAGCTGAAACGGTGAATGGATTGCTAAATATATTCAATAGAGGTTTAACTTTTTGAAACTCAGAAAATCGTTTACGAAAAGATTGTATCAAAATATCTATCTTTTCGACAAAGCTAAGATTAACCGCAGTTTTATAGAATTTTTCAATAATTTTCTTGTCATTTTCTCATCATCATTATGAAAATGATTGTAATAGCCCGAATTTATTAATTTGTGTTCTTAAAAGAGCTAGCTTGATGGCGGGCTACTGGAATATTGCCGGGGGGCCACACAGTCTGTGCATCTCTGCTCTAGGGGGTGCCCATACATACACTTGAAAACATAATAGTTTTTCTGGCACAATCGGGTAAAAATATGTTAGGGTTTAAGTGTCCCCGCACACAGGCCACAAAAAAAAGCCGCTACAAAAAAAAAGCTAGAAGCGGCCACAAAAAAAATCTGGAGCGCGCGACAAAAAAAGGCCGCCTCAAAAAGTAGCTTGAAGCGGCTTTTTTTGTGGTCCGTGTGCGGACTCTTATAGGTAAGCATTTTGTCCCTTATTATTTTCGAATATAAACTACTATAAAAAAATATAACAAATTAAAAGCAGTTTAGGAACAAAAAAATAATTTATTTACATAATTATTCTGATAATAAATTACAATTCGTCTACTTATACAAATAAAATGGTTATTGTCAGTGTGATTTCATTTGAATACATTGTGAATTTAAATACATGCAAGTCACTGGTTACTCGTATCACTGTTAACATACCTAGCAAAGGTGCATTTTACTAGAACTAATAGCCGTTCTTGTACCATCAAAGACACTTCCGCCTGACCACCGCTAAGTTCATTTTTGCTTGCACTCGAAACGAAAACTTCAAAGGGTTTGGTATGGCGCCATGCCCCCAGGATTCAAGCGAAATTTTTTTTAAGTGTTCAGTCAGAAATGACCGCCATGGTACATTAGTTTTTCCAATTATACATTTGGACACACTGTTAGTTATCCAGACTATTGTCTGATATTTTATTTATTACACTTACTTAGACAATGAATAAACTAATGCCTAAATGAAATCGTAATTTAAAATTAATAATTTTTGTTATTATCTGTATGAGAGATCTTGTTTTGTGTCAATAAAATAAATCAGGTACTTATATATTATGTAGTCAAAACCGGGCTATTCAAATTAAAGATTGCACCAAAAATAAAAATTATATTTAAAAAAATACAAATAAAATTTGATTGAATAATTTCTTACACTAAATTTTTTTAAATATTGGATGGCAGTCATAATACTAATTTAGTGGCTAGTTATTACACATTAACATTGTTTATAATTACTTCCATCAAAAACAGTTATTGCTTAATACAGGAAAAAAAAATCCTTACTTGGGCCAAATAAAATTTACTTTTCAGTATAAGCATGTCACTGACACTAGCGCCATCTATTAATTCCTAAAAGAACTACCAGCGTTCGAGTTTCATGTGTATTCAACATGTTTACGATAGATGGCGCTTTGATAAAACGTATTAAAAACAGATTTACTAGATTTGAAGGCTTCAACTTTATTTTATTCATAGCTCTTTTAATAATTTAATAATTGTCTATAAAAAACTACGCTAGAGATAATTTCATTAATAGTGTATAAAAGGTTTGTATAGTTTACATATTAAATAACTACAATTAACTACTGTTTGTTTGCATTCTATAGTTGATTTGTTTACTAGAATGTAACAGTGTAAAAATAATATCCCGCTTGTGTATAATTCAATAGTATCATGAGTCATGGAGAAGTATTGCTATCTATGTATTCGAGAAGACAATCCAGCTAAAAATATCATGCAAAAATGACATTAACACCCAGTTTCTGAAGCAAAATTATATCAATACATCGCGGGCAGCAAATAGACTTGGGTGACAGCTTCGAGATCTAGCGTTGCCATGTCCTGGTCTATGATGGCGATAGATCAAATTCAAAATCCTGCATCGCACAATTGGTTCTCCCCGCGATTTGAACATATACTCTTCTTCTTCCTGCCCTTGTCCCGTTTTATTTGGGGTCGGCGCGATTTGAACATATACAACAGCCGGAAATAATGTATCGGGCTGTTGCCCAAATCAGACAACACCCGTCTGGTCGGAGGGTCCTCGCTTTTCAACGGAGACATGTTGAACTTTACACTTTGTTCCACATACCTACCTCCAAAAATAAAATATTCGATTACAAAGTTTAAGTGATTTATTTTTCAAAAGCAGAGGTGGCCGAGTGGTAACGGTCCCGACTTACAGGGTTAAACCCAGACAGGCGCATTACTTTGTGTAATTTATTTCAACACTACTGCTCTCAAAACGGTGAAGGAAAACATCATGACGAAACCGGCATGTCTTGGAACAAAAATTCGAAGACATGTGACATCCACCAACCGACACTGGGCCCGCGTGGTGGATTACGGCCCATTCCCTCTCCTAGAGAGGGGGTCTGAGTCTCAACAATGGGAACATTATAAGGACGACTATGGTAAGCTATTTTGCAATAATTTGCTGCAGAAACCGGGTCTTAAAAAAAAATATGTAACATTCGATCAGAGTCCATCATAATTATAGTTTAGCACCTGAATAATAAATAAATAAATTATCCAATAAAAAATTGAATTGCACCTGTATTAAATTCATTAGTGTTTGAACAGATTCCTATTGTGTATATAATATTAATCCTTAGTAACGATTTGCACTATAGTTTTTATTATCCGGTTACCTTTCTCGTAATGTAGAAGGTTCAAACTTGGGTCGTTGATTTTCTCTTCTAATAAGTTTATTAACTCCACTCGTATCGTTTTTAGCATTTCTGCGACCTGAAAACAATAAAATTATGATAAATCAGTACAATTACCGGAACGGATCTTGAGCGCTGGCTTCAAGTTGCGCAGAAGTCAAATATTCGGTCTCTTTACTGGTGCGAAGTGAGACGCGGGGGCGGGGAAGGTCAGTGATTGGCTCGCCACGCCATTGTGTCATAGACGTCACTCGTGATTCATTCCCTGCGCTCGCTACATGTATCTAACAACGACGACGATTGGCTCGACAATGTATGGAATGCGCAAAGCGATCCCCACTCTGACGCCGAGCGTTCAAGATCCGTGCTGATCGGATGAAGGTATATGATGTATGTTTACGGCGAAATATGAGCATGGGGCAGTAATACAAAAACAATAGGTCAACTTACTTCGTGTTTTTCCACTTGGAACATAATCCAGCCATCTTCTAATGATACGATAAATGTACCACTGTGTAGTTCTACTGCTAAGGTGCAACCTGAAAAATAAATTAAGATGTTTTTTTTTTTATTTTGTTGTTATTGTCGAGGTTGACCGTGGCTTAGGAGGCTTGGTAATCTAAATCATGGTATTTTAGTTTGATTTTAGTTAGTTGTAATTAGCGTAGGATTTTATTATTATTATATTTTTTAATTTACTGTAATTATAGTTTTTAGTTGTGTATGTAATAAGTTAAGGTGATTGCTACGGGTTGTTCGTGGCCATTTTCCCGTTAGATGGCGCTGAAGTCAACATTTTCAGTTTTATTTAGTTTTGAGCGTAATTGGAACAATATTATGTCACAGAAATAGTAGTGCACCAATCGGACATTCCACTTCACCGAAATTTGTCAAATTAAAGCCTCAAAACCCATTGGATTCGTCAAATTTCTAAAAGTTATTATCCAACTCTGCTTATAGTATCGTTTACACACACATCGACATGAGCGACTACTTTAAAATCAAAAGCATTCAGCAAAATTAACCACTAGATGGCGTGAATTTAAAAGTTACTAGGCTGGACTCTAGTAGAAATTAAAATTGTCTGGGGGGTAAGTTTATTCTAACGCCACCCGTTACAATTATATTATGAAATAAAAGGAATTATGATTATATAATAAAAGGTGGTATTTCTGGTGTTAACTATTTAATTGATTTATTATTTTAGGAATCAAATGAATGTCAAGAATGCAATATAAGATAGTTTTATTATATTATGTACCTTATACATTATTTAAAAAAGCATATGTACTAACTAACAATAATTACAAGATACTTATAGTGACAATTTATGTCTTGCTTGATACATAACCGTTTACTAAAAAACAATCTTTTTCAAAATATTTAGTCCCAATGTAAGTTTGAAGTAATTCAAGGTCTATTTATTTACAACAATTCCACACCAATACAAGACAAACGCAAGAAATTATAAATCATAACAAGACAACAAATTTAAAACACAAATTAGAATGAGAGATTGCAACCAGGAAGGTGGAAAATATTTGATAGTATCTAAGCATCCATAATCTCATATAACTAACAAATGGTTATACATATCTGCTAAAGTATTGTTTTGATTGTAAAGGAAATAAAAAAAGCAAGAGGTCTTTTTTTGTTGTTCAGAAACCTGAAAAAAGGGTCAATGTATTCATCACATTACGAACATTATGTTCATTACGATGAGCACACCATTTCAGGTTTCTGGTAACCAAATATGATTGCAAACATTGATAATGTAGATTCTAAACAAACTACTATAAAAGTACAATTAAAACAAAAATCATTTGATGTGTTGTTTTCACTCTTCCTCTTCTTTCTTTTCTGATGTTGTTGATTTTCTTGTCCAGAAACCACCGCTACACAGCTGCTGCGAAAGAAAATTACTATATTTAGTGTGTAACTTTTGATGTGGATGTTGAAAAACAATTTCCTACAAGAAAAAATGGAAAATATGAAGTAAATCTTCTTAGTCGTACACTCTTGACAGAGTGGCCGTGGTCATGTCTCGGTCGAGTCCCGCACCACCGCCTGTCTCGCGATACGACGTCATGCAGCTCTGTGTGCAGGCGGCTTGGGAGCCTTCATTTACGCTGTAGTGTGTCATGAAGTAAATAGAAAAGTAATAATTTAGTGTACCTTTCATATCTATACATTTCGCATTTTTTTGGAAATGTGTTCCTGGGCTCTGTGTGGTCTGCTTTTTCCATGCAGTCTCATGCCATTTGTGTCCAGTAGCAAGCGATAGCCCTGAATACAAAATATAATTTTACTAGACAATATTAAAAAATATATAGAAATTATATGTTATGTACAATATAAATATAAAGAAACAGTTCTGATACATTTATTTTTGGTTCCAATCTACTAGAAAATTAAATGTTTATACTGTTTACCTGCCACATGAATATGTCGCTGATACGATCCCCCTTTACCTAAACTAATTCGTTTTCCGCAGGTGAATTTATTTATTACGCTCGTAAAGTTTTCTGCCACATTTGTTGTCTCATTTGACAAACGACCTGCCTTCAATACAATTTTTCATTGGCGGCAGAAATCAGAGCCCACACTGGAGCATCCTTTTTTAGATCCTCTACGAGGTTTTCTTCCTCCTTTTCACTTCCATTGACATTGCAGTAGTAGTCCTTGCAGTTTCCATGTACTCCAAATACTTGAAGTGGGCCATTTCTCAAATCTGCAGCCATAACAGTATTATCACTGCTATACATTATGATTTTCCGTGCCACTAAGGTAAGTTTCATTACTTTTGGTTTCAAAATATTTCTCCCACAAAGTGGAAGCTTAGTGTTGACCAAAATCTGAAAGTGTACAAATATAAATATAGAATATGATTTCATAATTTTGTGTTCACAAACATGTAAATTCACATACACAAGACATACAAAAAAATTTGTTCCTTGCGGGGTTTGAACCTGCGATACGCAGCGCAGCAGTCAATAGATCAACCACTCAAATTCAACATTGCATAATTGTTGGTTGTACCTATTACCTACATTGTTTTGACTATAAATACAATTTGTGTTTAGTAATAATTTATCTTACCATGCCAGATGATGAATCAAAGTTATGCCCGTATGATCTCTTCAACCATCCTCCATCCACATATACAGTAATAAATGGAACACCGTCTGAAGACACATGACCTTTTTAATTATTCTTTCTTGTTCACCAGCTTAATTTCCTCTGTCAAATGTTCTAACCAAACATTGCCTAATTTTTTTTCAACATGCCGAAATTTTGACATTGTTGGAATATCCATCAGACTTGTTATATGAGGTGCTTGAGTGTAGTAGCTACCAGAAGCCACCGTAGCCCACACAAATGCAGTATTTACTCTGTCTTTGCTCTCTGTGCAGTGTTCCCACGATTTTCTACACATACTGCACTTGATGCACTTCGAAATCCATCACGTCTTTCACTGACAAATTCAATTTGTGAAGATTCACAGATATTTCGGTGTCTTTCCATATGGAAGGCCCACTCAATAACATGTCTAAGGTCCACAATACGATACCCAGATATTCCAGATAAACATATTTGGAACAGTTTCCACAATCAACTGTAAATGGTTGTGTATTCTGGGCACTGAAAGAAATAAATAAAATATTATGTAATGGCACAACATGAGTTTTATGATCAGCGATCACAATAAATAATGATTATTTGATACATACACTATAGAATTATCAGGGATAATTTGTTCATTCGCTAACTTTTTCTTTATTTCTTCAGATCTCCAAATTCACGCGGCTGTAATACGATACAGATATAAATTTTAGTGAACAGTAGGTATGGTTGTAAGTACTAAGTTTACGGACGCATGAATATCGGTTTGATACACTAGTTTTCTCGTAGCCAACACACACACATAGCTTCTAGACGTAAACCGAATCTGAAATACACAAAAACAAATGATATACAAGACAATAGTTACTTTTATAAACTCGGAATTCGAATAAAATTGAATGTAATCATAAAACAACCAGATCAGATTCCTTCGAAATGCAGTTGCAGTTGAATGCAAGTCCAAATATCCATAGATAATACAGACCCTTAGTTCCGAATTACGTCAAAAGCGATTTTATCGCGAACCCGACCAAATTTAATAGTCACAAAATCTATGAACTATCGAGTACTATATGTGACGTTGCGCGTTGGTTGGGTTCGCGATATAACCTTTCGCTTTTGATACAATTCGGAACACGGGGAGAATATTACAAACTGACGTTCCAAATTACGGTCGAGATTACATTAGCATTTTTAGAAAAATATAGGTAGCTGTAAGATTTTACTTACCCAAATAATTTTGATATCATATTGATTGACAATCAAAAAAATAATATCTAGTCAACAAATCCCTGCCGGTCATTCTGCAGGGATTAATTTAAATATAAAATAGAATTTCATAAATAATAAATCATATTACATAATTATACATTTTGATGTAAAGGTAACGGAATGCACGCAACCATTCAAATGAAACGAGATTGCAGTAAACTAATGTTTGTTTGTTCGTCTAATATTAATTGTCCATCGAAAACTATTTGTATTACTAATGTGAAAAAGTAATACGACAGGAAATACAATATATATATATATATATGTATAATGACTTAAAAATTTTGTTTACTTGATATTATTATAACTGAACAATATCAATCGGTGATTTATATCTATTATGAGAAGATTTTAGTTTGTAATAGCCAGCTAAACTCACGGGCCGTCTTGCTAACACTACCGAAAGACTACTTTTATTTTAAAATAAAATTGCTAAGCAATCTATACTACAATACCTTGCAATTATTATATTGAATTGTAATGAAATACATACAAGAAAATAATATTATTTCAAATCAATGAAAATGCATACAATTTAAAATATACAAGCAATTCCGCGCGTAAAACCTATCACTGCATTAGCTAGCCTAGTTTCAAAATGATGTCAATCGAATGATCAAATTGAAATAAGTTTGGCAACGCGGTTTCTTAGAAATTCCGACGTAACATCTAAGGTCAAAGGGTCACGTTGTTAAAAAGTAAGAAGAACGGCAACGTCGCGTTCCGCGTTTTACGTATGATGAATATAACACGTTGCCAGTAACAATAATCATAACTAATGCTAACAATTTTTTGATAACAACAATGTTTTATGTTTTCGTCTAGGATAGGTAGTTTTACGTTATTATAATGTTTTTTTTTTAATGAAATCCATTATTATAAATTTAGTAATGATTTTTCAAATTTATATTATCGGTTGCACGCCATCTAGCGTTAAATATTATAACCTATCGCAATCATGGCGGTATGGTTTGGAAATTTGGTTGTCAAATCGCACTCACACTAGTAAACACAATGTCAAATTTTGCCCGGTTTTCATGACTGTTTTTCTCAATATATAACGCAAATTATTTACCAAAAAGTCGAACGCGCCACTGTTTTATTGTAGAAAAGTGATAAAGTGATTCGTTTTGAGAAAAAAGTGTCTATGTACGGAGTATCTCATCAGTATTAAATGTATGAACAGGTCAGCGGAACAATCACCTTAAATTGATTTAAAAAATATATATTTGATCCAAAAAAAAAAAAATCATGGTATACTTGGCGAAATTGGAGATAAAGGTTTGAAGAAGAAAACAGTGAAACACAAGATCGACTATAGTCTGTCTGAAAAGTCAAACGACTTGGAAATTTGGATAATATTTAGTCATTTAAAAAATACTTATATTCGATACTTTTTATAAGGTTCTTCTATTAATAAACAATGATCAAGATCTCTAAATCAACCTTGATTATATAAAGCTATGTGTAATGAAACCTACGACGGTTTCATTTTTCAATATTCTCTTATAAGTATCTTCTTCAATACTAACCAGAAAACAACACAAGCGGCAACTGAGGCACCATGGAACACTCCCTGATAAACACCCTGCTAGTCTTCACCTTCTCCTGATACACCATGTAGGGGCTGGTGAAGTACCCTATGGAGGAGTTGACAGAAGACGGGTGCAGGGCGACGTATCCATCAGTCTTGGTCTTGAACTTGAGCTCATCGGGCGTGGGCTGGCGCGGGATAGCTCCGGCTGCTTGCATGTGGAACGACTTCTCTGGAGTCAGGACCTGGAATTGAGAATTTAGTTGTTTATTCTTGGGACTTCACCTGATCAATATGGTCAAGAGCCAAAGGGGTAGCTAAGCTGAGTGACAACGACTAGTCACTATTTTCTTAACACGAATACACTACTGTTTTTTTTTTTAATGATTATAGACTTCACAAGGCGCCATCTCCAATATATCGAAGGTACTACTATGAACTGTTTTTCAGAAAAGGAAAAGGATCACGACAGATGTCGATTCAAGATAGCTTTGTCTTTAATTCCGTTTTTGAAATTAAAAATGTCAATAAATCTAGGAGGGTCAATGACCGCTATTCCACGTTTATTTGGCGCCTACCTTAGTGCTTGACTGCGATTCCACCTAATGGTAAGCAGTGATACAAATGTTGATGGTGAAGCGCACTAGTATATTAAAGAGCCTATTCACTGTAGCTTTGAATACACCTAAATAATAATAATCGGACGGGAAGACCGCAACAGGATCGAACGGGAAAAACATTGCCAAATGACAGGCGTGTTGGTGTAGTGGTTAGTGACCCTGACTGCTGTGCTGGAGGTCGTGGGTTCGATTACCACCCAGGACAAATGTTTGTGTGATGAGCACCATCATTTGTTCTGTCTGGGTGTAATTTATCTATAATATGTAAGTATTTAGAAATATATAAGTATGTTTATCAGTTGTCTAGTACCCATAACACAAGCTCTGCTTAGCTTGGGACTAGTCGGCGCTGTGTGATAGTTGTGGAATATTATTATATTATATTATATATTATTATTATTGCAAGCAAATTGTTCCAGTCCTTCGATATACGCAACATGTTGTCATAATTTCAGTCGAAAAATATCTACTGCTAAGAAAAGACTCCTTACGCGTCATCACATCAAACCATCCAAAAAGCTATAAAAAAAAATCTTATTGAAATACCTTGACAACGTTCGGGTACAGAGCTGCACAAAGGATAGCTGCCAGCAACTTATCATTGTTTCCATTTGTGTTTAACTGAAACGAAACAAAACAGAATATTTATTATATTATTATTTCTTTATACCAACATAACAATCTTCCTGCCCTTATCCCACGTTACTTGGGATCAACGCAACACGTTTTTTTCTTCCATTCCGTCGTGTCACCCGTCACGCTATCTTTGACTCCCTTTTCGTTCTTATTACAATACTGCCGACGTTTCTTGTCAAGTCTGAACTTTGCACAGAAGGTTGCAAAAAGACTTTTAGAACCAAATTATGGCATAAGTTTGTTTCTTTGATTCATAAGTTATTTTTTAGTTTTCTGTCTCAAACTGTTTTGATATTTATTTTATTTGTACTTGGTACATGTATTAGTAAAAATTTTATTCGTATTTTGGTTTAAAAAATTAAATGCTAATATTTTTTTAAGAGTGTACATGCGCTAAAGTTCGCAGGGCCTATGTTCAGACTTGCCAAGTTACGTCGGCCGTAGGTATTGTACTCCTCATACAAACCATTCATATTTTCTTTGGTCTCTCCCTCTCTACACAGACCAATGAAAAAACAAAAAGTGGATTAAGCATATAAAAGCTCAAAGAAATACTTTTCTAGAATTAATAGAGCAGGAAAACACGATTACAAATTTTTTTTTAACAAATATTTACCTCATCTCCAGTCAAACTAGCCACAGAATCCTTCCTCATCTTCTTCCGTAACGCCGGCATGTCAGGCACGAACCCTATGGATGCGAGCAAGCCCAGCAGCTGGTGCTTAATGTCTGCCAACATCATCAACGTCTTGTGGGACAGGAAGTTCTCGTTCGCGAAGACTAACGCGGCGTGAGTACTGCTCTTCATCGCTTGTTGCCATTTCTGTAATGTGGAGTAAAAATGAGTTAAACAGTGATAGTTAGTTCCGAGACTGCGCCCGCGACGGGCACCGATCGCGTGACGTCGCGCGTGTCGAAACGATGACGGAAACCGGAAACCTGCGCAGTGTCGCCATCGCCAGTTCAACTTTAACGGTGTGCATGTAGTCGTGTCGATGGAGAACTTAATGTTTATTACGTAACAAAAAGGCCCCTGCTCCTCGTGAAGGATACTCGCACGGGTCCCTGCAACGGAGCACTTTTGTACGGGCCCGCGCAGCTGTCCGCTTAATGCAGTTATTTATTTATTTATTCTTAGGAGAACCAACAGCTATAACTAATGAATAACGACAGTATAAGAAACATTGAGCCATGGCCCTCTGAATCTGGCAGTGTGGAGTTGTAACGTAGAACGGCCGGCGCTTGAGAGCGGCACGTTGCCACGCCGTGCAAATACTAGTTCCATGGCGTGTCGAGAGCATCCGCTCGATGGTGCCGCATCCTATCATGACATAACGTTATTCAGGCGCTGCTTCGTCAAATATTTTTCGATTAGTCTTCATCCAAAGGATTTTATGATACCGTAAAACAAATATAACAATTTTGTAAGAAGTTATAATAAACAATATGATACTGTGATATCGAAAGGAGATCACATGAGTTGCTTTTTTTATATAACCAACGAACTGGCTTGTAAAATATAATTCGAAGGATTATGCTGTTCTAGAATAGTTTTGAAAGTTAGTAGAAAAAAAGAATGTCTGTTGTTTTTTCAGTGTTGAAGTGATTTTTATAAGAATAGCATGTAATCGTGAAATAAGTTAGAAAAATATAAGAGTGCGCCGCCCGAAGTGTTTAATTTCAGAAGTATCCCTATACGAGCCTACCGACGAGCTGAGCTGCGTCTAAAAATGAATGAATAAGAGATAAAAAATTTAGTTTTTTCTCTGTATCGATCGAAGAAAACTGCAATTTCATCTTTTAGCTTTCAGCATTATGTAAAATCCATAAAATTTAAAGCTTACCCTATAAGCTCGCAGTGTTGTTAGCTGGTCACTTTGCGAACATGCGAATTCTCTTCTTTTCGCATCTGCTTCCGTCTGAAACATAAATAAAAAAAAGTTCAAAATCTGTCACGTTCATACTTTCCTAAGCGCCAAAAATGAAACACAGGGCGCGCGCCTCGGACGCCTATGATGAAGTGCTACTTACGTAGTATAAAGGATTAGTTAAATGTCATAAACAATAATAGTAATTAATTCTCACCTTCTTCCCAAAAGGAGCAACAAAAGGACTTTTATGGCTCAAAAATGCAGCCATAGTAAGTGCAGAGTCTACACAGCAGAAGATAGCACCGAACAGCATGAGCTTGCCTATCCTCACGTCCACGGGCAACGCGGCGAGGTGCTTGCCGAGTGCCGTCAGGTTGAATGCTTTGTCCAGCGCACCTATGTCTTGCAGCCGGGAGAGAGCGCCATCTATGTTCTGTTTTAATGGTGGTTCTACTGTTTTGGCTGGAAAAATAAGAAAAGAGATTTGGTTTAGTGAATTTTTGATCATTTGCAGTATGTTAACAGCCGTATCACATTGTAATCTTTTCGTTTTCATAGTTCTAATAAATGTACTCAATATGATATTTTGGAGAGAAAAACGGTGATAAAGATCTGATGGAAGGTACACCAGTGTTAATAAACTCCTGGACGTGACGAAGTATTTTAAATATACGGTAAAAATTTAACTGTCACATGTATGCGCTGTCATCCAGCATCGGTTGTTTTTATGTTGGCTGTGTACAGCAACGCATCGATTATGAATACCAAGATGATCCAACGACGAATCAATCTGAATATACTTAAGGGCCTATTACACTACGCTGAATAACGCGTACGATATTCAGACTCGTCTTATATTACTTTCCTAGTAAGACTGTCTGACCCTTATTACACTACGCAATACGTCAAACCATAGTCTAAAACGGTCTGAATATCGCGTAGTGTAATAGGCCCTTAACACACAAGCGTGTGTAAATGGCATCCAAGCTTTGGTAATGATTTGGAGTTTGTGAACGTATGCCAAGCCTCAGCAAGCATTACGGCTCCCGGTATATCGCCAGTACCGGTTGGATGGCAAGCACAGGTGGTTGTTAGACACTCACCTAGCACCTCATGTATGCTCATGTTCTGGAACAGCGGAAGTATCTTAATTTTCAGCACCAGCTGTTCTAAGGGCACCCGGTGTATTTCGGGCACGGGTTGCGGCAGTATGTGGTGGTTGTAGCGGTGCGACGTGAACAGGTGCACGCACACGCCGGGCATCACGCGGCCGGCGCGCCCACAGCGCTGCTTGGCGTTGGCGCGGGACACCCACACGAGGTCCAGGGATTCCATATTGCGGTTGGAATCGAATCTGTGGAAATTATTGTGGGTTTTTCGCTTTATTGGCCACAAATAAAGAACAACAGCGAGAAAATTGTTGATTAAATTATTAAGTGTCTACATAAGTTACCAGGATATACACCCTTACTTTTTAATTAGTACAAAAAAAAAATGGGGCTCTATATGTACCCGTCACTGATCATATTTTTGTAGTCAAAAGTAGAAAAAAACGAAATCCTAAAATTGACCACGAAAAGGTTAATTCATCATAGAATCAATCAAACAACAATTGCTAGTAGAAAATACTGCGGGCAGTGTTTTTCCTTAATAATTGTCACTTATTCATTCATTAATCAATAGCCTGCACAATATTTCCATACATTGAGTGACATTTTGGGACATAAACCAACGCTAATAACTTTGCTGTTTATGAATATTATTTATTAAAATTTTACTTATAAAATAACAAGGGCTTTTCTAATAAGCCCTTTAAGTATTTGTACTAATTAAAAAATAGTGGTGTATAACGACGTATTAATTGACTTAGTTCTATCAAATCAAGATTATGGCCAGTCTAAGGACTGCAAAAAAATCGTCATAATTGAAAACTGAATTGACTAGATTTTTTATAAAAGTATACTAAGTGTAAGGGACAGCCCTCCACAAACTTTAAGGGCTTGCTCAGTAGACGAAACTGAACAACCTTCCACAAAACTTTTTTTCAGGAAACGAAAAAAAAAATCCGCCTCACCATACAAAATTATAAACTTGATCGGACAGTTTGTATGGAGAGGCCGATTTTTTTTTTTCGTTTCCTGAAAAAAATTTTGGGTAAGGTTGTTCAGTTTCATCTATTGAGCAAGTTCTTAAAGTTTGTGGAGGGCTGTCCCTTACACCCTTTATATAATCATGGCTTAGTTTTTTTTCTAGCTTAACTTCATGACTTTTGGCTAAATTGAATTTTAATGATGCTACTAATATAAATCTTGGTCAAGTAACATAATATGCTTAGCTTTAATTATTTATAATAAATACTCAGGAACGAATTAGATAATAAACATAAAAATATCTGTTTGTGCTTAAAATATAGTGCCTGAAATGACACAAAAGACATTGTCACTACAATATCGAGAATAACATCACCAGAAAAAAGCATGGCATTAGACATTCAACTGCCATCGAGCCTAATCACATAGAGAAAACGAAAACATAACATTTGTCATGATATTTTGTCGTTCTTTCAAAAATGCATTTTTTAAATACATAAGGAATTACGTTTAATACACGGCAGGAAGGCCTAGGTCATGAGCTTTTAATAGCGTCGATGACAAAAACTACTTTATTTTTATTTACTTTAATACTTTAGACTACTTTATTACCCTAACGTTGCCGAACACATTTTTTTTTATAAAAGAAATTTCAAAATACCGTTTCTCCTTCATGCGGCCGCAGTCGACGACAAACACACAGTCGTCTATGGTGACGGAGGTCTCTGCTATGTTAGTAGACAGTACTATCTTGCGCACTCCAGGTCTGGGCTTCCGGAACACCAGCGCTTGTTCTTCGCTTGACAACGTCGAGTGGAGTGGTACTAAGACATATTTGCCTGTCCTGCGAAGATAAAAAGGTTTTTTTGAAGGTGGTTATGGTGTTAAAACCCCGAAAATGGGTGGATACGCGTGTATAATAGACCTACAGTTTATTTCTGGTCTTCTTTGTTCAAATCACATCTTGAGCTTTGCAAAAAAAAAAACAGAATTGAATTATTTATATGATTCAAGGAAACATAACACTTGTCTGTGGCGCGGACGCTCTCCAGCTTCGTCTAAAAATGTCCGTCTGTATCCTCCCACAGACAGACAGCTGCAGTCCTCTGAGTCATACGTCAAGAGAGAGAAAGAGAGAGAGAAGGTCCTCCGGCAGACTACGGACAGACCGGGTACGGCTCCACAGTTGAGTTAATAGCTATGATTTTATTTTTCTTGGAATCTATTGATAGTAGAAAAATGCTGGTTAGACAGATCGATTGCTGATTACTGCGGCATCAATAACAATTAATCAAACTACTGCTCACGCTCTTGAAAGAGCAGAAGGGAGTATCAGACTTTAACTGACTAAAACCAACAGTATTTCTACTATTACCACTTTTGCAAGGGCTACTCCTTCGAACAATCCGCAACCCTGGCAGACATCAGCCTTAACTAGCACCGTTAATCTTGCTGACAACTCTTTGAGGCGCAGGTAGAACAAAACAAACCGTCGTCGCCTCGGACTTGGTCCTTATCGGACGGAGAGCTGTTTTTTGCTCTCCGTCTTTCGTTTGCCTAAAACTTAATAAAACTGAGATTTGCAACTTACTTGGGACTAAAAGTCTGACTCTCAGCAAGTTGATCATGCAAAGACATGATTTCCGCTATGCCTGGTAAGAACACCAATATGGCGCCCTCTCGCGGCCATTCGTGATCGCCTTTTACTATGTACGTCAAAATATGTTCGATCAGTTCCAAATTAATCTGTTGACATATAAAAAATACGGTTTTAAAACGTAACATGAAATATATAGGGTTATTTGTAACCATAGCCTACTTAGGACTATGATACTAACATCATAAACAAATGTTTAAATTGAACGTTCTGAATATTACAGCCTATGCAAATCAAGCGATAGTACAATAGTGGAAGGCAGTGGGGAACGGAGGGCGGAGGTGCTTGATGCGCTTGCGTCGCGTCATATAGACGTAGGTAAAAAACCATACAA
Source organism: Mythimna ferrago (assembly GCA_910589285.2). Classification (NCBI taxonomy): domain Eukaryota; kingdom Metazoa; phylum Arthropoda; class Insecta; order Lepidoptera; family Noctuidae; genus Mythimna; species Mythimna ferrago. Next base: position 19,063,413 of record OU342685.1, read on the forward strand.
CAAAAGTTGTTGTTTATGATGTTAGTAATACAGGCATGCAAGGTTGTTGTTTTACAAATAACCCTGTAAATTAGTATTCTTAATGTCATTTTAAACCAAGTAAATTCTGTCATAATATTTACCTTTTCAGAATCCATAAGATACATATTCTTGCAAGTAGTCTTGCTACACCGGGGGTAACGCGCCACCATCTGTGATATATTGAGGTTGTCGTCTCGTATCGACACTTTAGGGGGTTCGTTGGCGTCAGCTCTGACGTCACAGGTTTCTAACTCCAATTCCAAGTCTTGTTTTCGATCACCTAAGATAAGGATAAAAATATTGTAGTAACTAGCTGACTACGCAAACGTTTTTCTGCCATGTAAATTATCAAAGAAAAAATGGAGGATGGGGGGTAGGAGGGTAAAAAATAGGCTACGACCTATTCTAGGAGCTACCACATCATCATTTCAGCCGAAAGACACCCACTGTTGAACATAAGCCTCCCCCAAGCGTCGCCACAACGACCAGTCCAGGTCCTAAACAAGTGGCATTCGCTCCGTGTTGATTTCGTTTCGAAGTTAGATTTCGCCTTTGCGATGTAGACCCGTCTCGCATCCATTGGATTTCCGCGACCCTCACCAGGTCATGGGTCCACCTTATGAAAGGCCTACCAACGCTGCGTCTTCCGATGCGTTGTCGTCACGCCAGAACCTTTCGGCCCCGTTGACATCTGTTCTGCGAGACATGAGCCCTGCCCACTGCCACTTAAGTTTGGCGATTCTTCGGGCTTTGTTGCTAGCCTTGGTTCTCTTGCAGATATCTTCATTACCATTAGCTACCAAATGTACCTACACCAAAAATTTCACAAAATCGACCAAGCCGTAGACCTAGAAAGTATACACAAAAATTTCATAAAATTCGGTCAAGCTGTTTCGGAGAAGTTTAACAAAGACTATGACACGAGATTTTTATTATATTAGAAGATAATGTATACAGAGGCCTTGGTGCAAATGCCTTGTTTACGTTAACACGATCGACACGTTTATGACGTTCTACGCTCCGATTGGCTCGCTCCAAGCTCTTAACCAATCAGAGAGCCAAACGCGGTAGACTCTTTTGTTTTAATTATGCTTAGACTCACGTTTAACAACTATCTCACCTGATGGTAAGCAATGATGTGGCGGACGATGGAGCACGTTTGCATAGAAATAACCTATTCAGTCTTGACTTAAAGAAGTCTGTTTCCTTATAGCTATAACCTACGGGAGGTTATAGCTATCAGGAAACACAGACTTCAGCAAGGAATTCCACTCCTAAGTTGTACGCGTAATTAATGTGTTCCCAAAACGCTTTGTGCGTTTTGATCGCATCAACGTAGGTAAAAACAACTCGCACTCAGCACACAGGTAACAAGGCAGAGTTTAGTTCGTAACTAGCGATACAGAGGCCGCTCATGTATTTTTATGAATTTACCTTTCTTAACTTTCCTGGCGTAAGGTCCATTTTCTTCTAAAACATAATCTGTCATCTCCATAATATCTTCAAGAAACAGTTGTTCCACTGGGAATGTTCTTCCTGGAAACAGAAAAAAAAAACTTTGACGATGTTACATCTATTTATCTATGACTAGTGCTAATAACATTTTCAAGGAGGCGTTGATTGCAAATATTTTGTGTGTAGACAATTTATTTAAAAAAAAAAAAAAGCTGGCATTGGTCCCAATTTTTGCCACGCGCGATACAATACAATGCTCATATTTTTTTTTGTTAATGGGATTGTCAGTTTAGCTTTCTCATTGATTGGACATTGGTCCAGCGGTCCTGACTGATATACCGGAGGTCGTGGGTTTGATATCAACCCAAGACAAATGTTTGTGTGATGAGCATGATCATTTGTACCTGTGTCTTATTATGTATAATACATATAATATGTATAATCCTGGCAGTAATTTATTTTATCTTTTAAATACATACATGTATTTAGAAATATATAAGTTTTTTATTTATCAGGTGTCTGTCTCATAGCACAAGCTCTACTTAGTTTTGGACTAGATGGTGTCATATGAAAGTTGTGGAATATTATATTAATTCATTATTATAAATTACAACATACCTGGAATTTCCATAACAGGAACTTTACCAAAGTACTCCGAGAACAGTTCAGCATTCAACGTAGCACTCATGAGTATGACGGTCAAATCTTTCCTCACTTTGACAAGGTCCCTCAATATCAGCAGCAAGAAGTCGCTTTCCTCAGATCTCTCGTGAACTTCATCTACTAAGACGTGGGTGACGGATTGCAACTGGGGATCGTACTCTAAACGCCGAAGTAGTATACCAGTAGTGCAGAATGTTAGACGGGTTTTGGACGACACTTTACTTTCGAGTCTTATCTGGAAAGTAATAAAGATAATTTTTAGAAAGGAATATATCTTTCAATAAATATTTGGAAACTCATACGAAAGTGCATTCTTTACATTAAGGCTTATAGTCCCTTGAACCATCTGGCCGAAATTAAACGGTCACTACTCTCGTACCCGTCTAGGCGACTGTACGACTATCTGTGCATTTGTTTGCGACCAGCTACGCCCGGACAGAGCCGCTGTCTTTAAACCTTTCAATCGTAGAAATTACAGACACAATAGAAAGGCAATAGGTGCGCGAACGCCGGCGTTCGCTTGGGGTTAAATGAATTAAATCCATTTTCTTTGCGAAATATTGATTGATTTACATAATTATGCAATGTTCACTTTGAAGAATATTTAACTACCAATTTTTATGTGTAAAAACGTTTCTAAGTATCTAAGCCGTTTCGAAGGAGTAGGAAAAACTTGCGAATGTGATGTTGTTGAAAATTAAAAAATAAAGTACCTTGTTTTAAAACTTGTATTAATTTACGCATGTAAGAAATTAATTTCTTTAAGAAAACGTCAGCTGAGCGAATTCAATGACCTGTAGGTAGTAGTCAGCGTTGCGTACTAATTACCTACAGGTCATTGAACTCGCGAAACAGAAATTATAAACCCAATTGCAGCGCCACCTACCGGGCTCAAGAATATTTTCAAACCGTCCAAGGGCCCACTCGAATTTGCACACAAAGTTTAAAGGAGTTAGGTGACAAATACACATACAGAATTATATTATATACCTAAAGATATAAACATACCTGGTACCCAACGACCTGCCCAGTCTTCTCGACCCTCTCTTCGGCCACTCTATCAGCGACTCCAATAGCTGATATCCGTCTGGGCTGCGTGCACACTATCTCTACGTGGTCGGGGCCATCTTTGTTATAGTTCTCCAGCCAATTGTCTAAGATGTACTGCGGTACTTGTGTGCTCTTACCACAGCCGGTCTCACCGCTTATGACGACGACCTGAAGATAATACGGGCAAGTATTTTTAACTTGGTAAATAAATTGTGGCCTATAAACAAAGTTATTTATAATAGACTATGTTCCTAACATTCTAAACAACAAGTTTTGTTCTGTGACTTTTAAAACCACATCTATATTCCTTCACTTGCCCTTTGCGTTCTAATACTATGAGTATAGTTTTCAGAAGTTTGACCATGGTCCTAGCAGTACCTCTACCATGAGTTTAAAGCAATAGTATTTGTCGATACTCGATACCGACTACGTAAATATTTTGTATGGCAAATTTTACAGCGCCTCTAGCGGTCACTTACGGAACCAAAATTTGCCATACAAAATATTTACGTAGTCGGTATCGAGTATCGACAAATACTATTGCTTTAAACTAATGGTACAGGTACAGGCATCGGCCCTGCTGTGCTTCTAGTTTTGCTGACCTCTTCTCGTTTGTGGAACACTACGCGCCGTCGACGACTCGAGTTCGGCCCTTATAAGGCGAGCGGATGGCGAGCTACCTAGCACGCGCCTGGCTGGAGAACACTCTGCGATTCCCGATGCGCAGGGCGTCTCCTGTCGTGGCGGCTAGGTGGCGTGAGGATAGAATAGACATCCTCACTCTTGCCGCTGCCTACACTTCCACCCTCATCGGCGATAAGTCATCCAATACAATCATATTGGATGACTTATCATATTCGAAAAAAAAAAATTGTGGGAGGTTTTCATAGATATGATCATTTTAGCCACTGTTGGACTTAACTTCTTCTATGAAAAAGCACTGTGAAAGGCTTTTCGGCAAACATTTATGAAATTATAATAGTTTGTTTGTGGGAAAGTTATAAATCACCGATCTACGCGTGTTATAGATTAGCAATTACCGGTAACCCAGTTTATTGAGGAAATCAATTACAATATTTGCAGTAGATTACAGCAGGGATTGCTAGACTAGGTTAATTGCTCTTTATAACATAATAACTCAAGATATTATTTTACATTGACATTAATAAGAAGCATTAGGTAGTTAATTTGTAGCATATAAAGATTAGAAGTGTTGTTTAGTCAATAAAACTTGTAATAAGATTACTATCACTATGCTTGTGATTTACAAAACTATTTTAATTTTCCATAATAATGGCCACTAGAATAAAGAACATTGGCAAGGAAATTGTTGATGAAATTATGTCACCATGATAGGTATAGGTACAACGCGCTGTTGTTCGCAACTCCACGACTAAAGCGCGTATTTTGCGTACGGATGTCACCATGATATATACCAGCGAAATAATTTACTAAGTTTTATCAAATAAAGATAATCGCCCGTCTAAGTTTCACAACAAAATTGTCATAATATTGGAAACTGAATTGACCAGATTTTTTATGATAATAAATAATCATGGCTCAGTTATTTTTTGCTGGCCTAACTTCATGACTTTTGGCTAAACTGAACTTTGATTGTTGCCACGAATATAAATCTTGGTCAAGTAACATAATACGCTTTGCTTTATGTAATCCATTAATATACTTAGGAGATTCATATAAGCATTAGATAATAAACATAAAATTAACTGTTTGAGCTTAGGCCGTAAGCATAAGGATAGCATTAAAAGCAAAGAAGTGGAACAGATAGTACAAAAGGTTTGTTTATATGTCTAATCTTATTTCAAATGGAGTATGGGTAAACCACCACGAGTCATGAGCACAGATGATCGATAGACATAATATGGGAGCCCAATAAGCGACGAGCGCCGATTGACGAACCAATCACGTGAAGCATTGACGCGGTCGAGCTTCTACCGACTAATGAATAACATTCTCACAACTCGTGCCAGTTATTTTTAAAAAGGAACACTAACCTGCGACTTCTTTATGGTATTCAATATTTCGTTCCTCTTCTTCCAAGCTGGCAGTTTTCTTCTCCCCGACATCATTCTATTATACCTATCATTGTCCCTCTTTTCCGCAAACCGTTTAGCTATATCCTTATTTTCTCTATGGATCTCTTCAAAATTGACATTAGCCCTACTATCTTTATTACCACCCTTTTTATAATGTGATGGCAAATTCTTTTTAACACTAGAATTTTCTATAAGTTGAGGGAATAAGGCATCTGTTGTCGCAGGAAAAGTTCTAGTATCAAATTGTATAAAATTTATTATTTCTTCTTCATTATTTAGAAGTTCGACTAAGGAGTATACACAAGGTATACCTTCCTGAGCTAATATTTTAGCCTCATCTAAAAGTCTAAGCGTTATTTTTAAGAAGGTAAGCTCTGGTATTATTTTAGTTTTGTTTTCCGTTTTAAAGAATATTAAAGGTGGTTGGTATGGGTAGACGGAGTTTTCAGGGAACCTTATTTCTAATTCATAAGTTATTTTTGTATTTTCTTTAGTTTCTACGGGTTCTGGTGTTTTTTCTTCTTTAGATTCGTGAAGAAACTTGCATTTGGCGCCAAATCTACAGGGACCTCTGAGAAACAGTTTGCAGACTTCTTTTTGTTTCGTTTTGACACTGCTTGTATAGTTTGTGTTCTTTTTCTTAGGAACTTCTACATCTTTACTTTCGTACATTTTCGTAAGGTAATCGAGGTCCAATTTGACAACCCAATGGTCTGCCTTTGCTTTAAAGCTGGTATCGTAAATCGAATCCAGCACAGCCCTCTCGTCATTTACCATCTCAATCAATTCATTTTTATTTGGCGCATGTTCAGGTCTATCTTGGAAATCAATTTTGAAATATTTGAGGAAGAGTATTTCTAGTGCTTTCTCTATATTTTCAGCTGCAACTTCTAGAGCTTCTGCACAGTGAACTTTGTGGAAATTGTATCTGTAAAAAGCAAATAAATAATATTATTGAAAGGTTTTTTTTTTATCCTTATTTAAGTCATAAGTCATTTAATCATAGGTACAATAATAATGGTGTAAGGCTTGACAGATCTTAAAATAGTCGAAAAAAATAAACAATGGTTTACTTTCAACCATTACGAATTAACTTAAACTTTCAATATAATAAGGCCAACAATAGATCTGTACAGGTTGACAAATGTTGGACAGAAAAATATAATTTGAGAACATCGACACGTAAAGAAGAAGAAGAACAACAAACCTCTCCAACTTGCTGAGTGCAAATGCCCGCAGCCTGGCCTCAGAAGTCTCGATCTCAGGTTTAACAGTCAACGAGTAGTCACAGCCTCCTTGCACGATGAGGTTACCTCTCTCCATCCAGTAGCGGTTACCTAAGTTTGAACCTTTATCCTGCAAAGAAAAGAAAACAAAATTTGGTAAGTTACATTTTTTAATAGGTACATATGTACATAAAAAACTTAAATACTAAATAAACTATTTATACTAAAACCTAACTATGTACATATATATAATACAAAATGACAAAGTACGCTCAGGCGTCAAAGTACTCCGCCACATCGCTGTCATCCGGAAATGTGCCCAGAAGACTGGCAGCATTGCCACGTTGAATGGCAATGCTAATTCTTTGGGCGAAGAACGAGCCAGCCCTCTGGTCACGTGAAGTGTCGATCAGTCGGCGTGAAATTTCCTTGAAAAGGAGACGCGCACTCGGACCCCATGAACCAAGTGTTTCGACCCCAAACGGCTCAAAACTGTAATTACCAATAAGGTTACAGTATTTGCGCCGTTTAAGGGTCTCAGCAGCAGCAGCGGCAGCGCCGGCACAGCCTGCCGTACTTGGAATATGGGATGGCGCAAGGGTGTCGACACAGGTTGCGTCCCACACCAGAGGCCTACCCACCTTCCACGGTACCAACGTCATACCATCTGGTCTCTTCCCATCGTCACGTACCAAACCATTTGGTTCTAATACGGCAGGTACGCCGGCGGTGACAAGAGCTCGACGAATAATGTCGTTGATGCTAGCGTGTCGTGGTATGCGGCCTGCGCTCCTGCAACAAGACAAGCCATGGTGTCCGAGGCTGTCGACACCTTCACCACAGTGGCACCGATGTGGAGCAACACAAGGTGCGCCTAAGCGTAGACAGGTAGCGAGCCGAAACGAGGCGTCATCCAACATAGTGCCTATGGTGGATGACGGGAGTGCCTGAAGCCATAAGCCCGACTCCCATTCCCCCACAGCCAGCAGACGCGCACGCTCAGCAGTACTTGACGACGTATTTAATAAGTTATTCCGTACAATACTGCAGAGGGGCACATCCCACCGTCTCTGTGAGGACAGGTTGTCGGGCAAATCCGTGTTGGGACAAGCCATTTTCCAAGCGTTCAACGCATCGGACAAGAACGGTACCTCAACATCAACCAGTGAGGAAGATAAAATATTCCTGGTTAATGTTTCAGTACTGTGCACCGAGGAGAGGAAAGCTGGTAAACTTATACTAGAAATTTTGCGGACGCCGAGGCCACCTAGCCGGATGGGAAGCGTGGCTTGCTGCCATGCTCGGTCGTCCAAGGCCACATTTAGAATTGAAGATAATCTTCTTCTTCCTGCCCTTGTCCCATTTTATTTGGGGTCGGCGCAACACGTTTTCTTCTTCCATTCTGTCCTGTCACTCGTCACGCTATCACTAACTCCCTTTTCTTTCATATCACTTCTCACACAATCCATCCATCTTTTCTTTGGCCTCCCTCTCCCTCTCCATCCATCCACATGTAAATTCATAACTCTTTTAGCAACATGCTTTTCATCTCTCCTCTTTACATGACCATACCAAGACAAACGATTTCCTTTCAACCTTTCAGTCACTGGCGCCACTTTCAAACTTCCCCTAATATACTCATTTCTCACTTTATCCATTCTCGTCACACCACACATCAATCTTAACATTCTCATCTCCGCTACCTTTTTCCATCACTTCCACAATAGTAGAACTTGTATCCCTCACCAATTTCTCTCGCTTTTGTTCCTCTCCATTTAGTCTCCTGCAAGCATGCTACATTTATCCGTCTTCTTTTCAGTACATCCGCTAACTCTCTGGCCCTTCCAGTCATAGTCCCTACATTCCAACTTGCATACCTCAATCTCATTTCCCGAGCTTGCTTCTTGATAATTGAAGATAATGTGTTCCTAATAATTTGATCGACTTTTTCCAAAAGTTGTGGGTGCTTCCAAAGATGGGAAGCGCGAAGGCTATACGTAAATTTAGGCCCAAAACAACAGTATCGAATGAGTGTGAATGCCGAATGCATGTTAATTTTGAAAAGTCTTTCCGAGACGTCATTAAAATTTTGTATCTTTTGTTCAATGAAAGTTGGAAAAGATTCATCGAAAATTGGGGAGCCCAGGAGGTGAAGAGAATTTCTATCGGTGATTTGTATATTGGGTGCTATTGAGTTAAATTTTGCTAAAGTCGTCTGTCTGTCAGTCGTTTGGGGGAGGTAAATTTCACATTTTGAAAGGTTTAATTGTAATCCAATAGAAGAAAATTTATTTTTCAAAAAAGTTAAATCTTTTAAGACCGTGTCTACATCACCTCCCAGGGTTCCGTCATCCAAATACCAGATATTAAATTTAGAATTTAGCTGCCGAATGATAGGATTTATTGCCAAACTGAAAATGACTGGCCCAAGAGGGTCACCCTGTTGACAGCCGACGGCTGATTCCAAAAGGTTTTCTTTATACAGTAATTTGGAGGGGTGTCTATAACATTGATAAAGGAAACTGTAAATTTTGGGTATTTTTTATAAAAAAAAAAAAACTAGTTTCTGGCAGCGGTTTCACCCGCGTGGTTGTAGAAAATATATAGCCGACATAGGTATAACTCAGCGAAACATATTTTGAAATTGGTTCAGCAGTTTTTAAGTTTATTTCTCACAAACAAAAATACAAAACGTTTCTCTTTATAATGGGTCATGGGGCTCTTTGGACCGGGACGCCGGTGCCAACAATATTTTTTTTTTTTTTGAGATGTATTTCGGGACCACAAAAAATAGTATTCTTGGTAACAGGGGGCCAATTCTCGATTTTCGCCATTTATCTTGAATTCGAGATTGCAAGTCTATGTCATCAAAAATATCTCTATCTCTACCAAAAAATGTCGAATTGAGCAGAATTCCGTATTCTTCGTCAAAATAGAAATAAATTTCACGAAAATGTCGAGTCGAGTGAAGATAAAATAAGCATTTGGACGAATCGCACGTTCCTTTTTATGTAGTAAAGAGTGAATGAATGATTTAGTTTTAAAACGCTGACTTAACCTAATTATTTATGTATAAAACGAAACGATTAGTCTAAAATTATCAAATCAAATCAGCTTGACAGTTGAAGAATTTGTGGTTCCTTCAAAACTTTTGATGTGTTTACATCTTTATTGGGCTGTGCTGTCTAAACTTTTATGTTTCGTATAATATTTTAAACAACATGGAGGGGAAAAATACCCCAGGGCCAGTACACAGCAAAAACTTTTGCTCTTTCAAGTAGTTTAAGCAGACGCGGAATTGAGGGGAGGTAAATTCTCCTCCAATTTTACAAAAAAAGAAACAGAAAGAAGATGACGATATCGACGGCGGGATAAGTGCGCTGTTGTCGCCGTGAATTGGCCAGTTGCTCGCTACTTTTCAACAACTCCGAGATAAAGACGCTAGTTAAACTTGTCCATTTTCATTGGTTTCAAGTCCAATCGTGGACACACAAATTACAGAGTCCGTTATTGTGCGCGAAGGTCGTCGTTTCAAGAAAATACACAATGCACAAGTCACAGAGCAAATCGAATATCCAACATGAGAAGCCAAGCCATATTTTATTTAAAAACCAAAGAAAACACAATGTGACGCACTAACAATCCAACAAAATTCAACGAATTCACTCAATAATTACATTTCTCTACAATCGACATCTCTACTGCTCAGAAGCCCTCGACAAGAAATCTAACGTTATCCTTCGACAAATGTCGAATTCGACATTCCCAGAATAACAACTTTTAAAATTTGTCGAAAAAATTACGTCATTAGAAATTTTTGTCGAGTTCGACACCATCTCTAAAATCGAGAATTGGCCCCCTGTACTTCTGAAGATCTTTTGCGGATTGGTCCCAATATACTACTAAAAAAACAAATTATAGATAGAAGTTGGGACCGCAGTCCCTGTCCAACGAGCCCCTTTAGATCTTTAACAGGCGTTACCAGTAATCGGAAGCCCGGAAACCTGATAACCATTCTTGCCTACTAGTACAGTGAAACCTAGGTAATTGAAATCTTAAGGGCCTTATCATACTAGAGGATTGCGAGCGTCCTTAAAGCGAAGCGGGTTCGCAACGAATACGTTACGGACGCACATCGTTGTGCGTCCGTAACGTATTCGTTGCGCGGCGCATTCGTATGCGCCGCGCATGCGCAGCGAATTTGTTGCGGACGCGCAAGAGATCTGGCAACGAGGTACGGGTCTGCGGCGACTTCGAAGTAACAAAGCCAAGAGTAGTGTCTCCTCGTCGCCATCCGTTTTGATACTAGTTTATTGTACTTAGTTAACTTGCTACAAACATGCCTTGAAAACATTGCTTTGCAACGTATACGCGATGTCCCTAAGTGACGAAAAGGCTTATGAGACCTACTAGCTACTATTTTATAAATGCACTTAGGTAATAGTGTTTTTGAGTTTGCTTTTTTATTTATTAAAACTCTACTCTAATACATGTACAGTACAAAGGCGAACTGTAATTTTCTATCATTTCTACCAATCGACCAAATAGGCATTTTTTACCAGTCAAGTAGGCAAATAATCATCGGTATCATTATCTTACACACGCAAAACGCTATTGACATAATCAAGATTATCCAGAATTTTATCTTAGAATATTAGTTTAACATAAACTTCTTGACTATGTTAGGATAAAAATATTACCTATTTTACAACTAGCTGAAATCGATTCGATAGGTATAGGTACCGGCACGAATCTTGAGCGCTGACCTTCACTTGCACAGAAGTCAAATATCGGGCCTATTTAGTGGTATGAAGTGAGACACAGGGGCACGGAGTGTCAGTGATTGGCTCGCCGCGACATCGTGTCATCGTGTCACTCGTGATTCGTTCCCTGCGCTTGCTGCATGTATCTAATAACGACGACGATTGGCTCGCTAATGTATGGAATGCGCAAAGCGATCCCCACTCTGTCGCCGAGCGCTCAAGATCCGTGGCGGTACCTATATCTGATTCTGAGCCTCTACCACAATCTCATAACGCGATCCATTTAAGACCTAAACTGCACGCTTAGCCAAATTGTTATTCTGCAATCGTTAACGCTGTCGAAAAGTGATGAAACGTATGGGAATGACGTCATCTCAACGTAAAGTCGCGTGGTCAGAACAAACGAATAGACAATTCGTAGCCAAGTTCACATCGTTCCAAATCGTTTCTACAATGTTTAACGCTACATCCTTTGTTATACAAACGCTACATTGTAGAACGAGCGGCCGAATCAGGCGCGTCAACATGGCTACCAACTTATCGTTTTCTACAATTGCTGTCACCGAGGCGTTACCGATTAAAGAACGTTGGTTGTAACTTGGCTAGGGGGGCTGAACTGTTAAACTACTATAGAACAAGCAACATTTAAATTTTTTTTTTTTGGCTATATGGTTTAGTAATATTAAATATAATAAGTGCTCTTATTGAAATGTTTTATTTGCTCCTTGCTTCACAGTGGTCACTTAGGGGTGGATTTTAGTCAGTAAAAGTCTGACACACCCTCCTGCTACGCCCAAGAGTGGGAGAAGTCACTGGATGATTCCCTACCTAAGAAAAGCCTGTTTTCTAACTTCCCTACAATAGTTATTTGTTATACAAGAGTGCAAAGTTGCTTTTTAACCGCGTGCTCAATTTGATGACCGAGCAAGCGAAGGATTCTAAAATTTAAAATTAGAATCCTGAGCATTATCAAGAGAATCAAAAGAGCACGAGGTGAAAAATGTTTTCAGTTGAGTGCAACACGTAACTTTTCAGCCCGCCTCAGCGAGGAAATGACTAAATGCAAAAAAAAGTACACCAACGAAGTTCTGAGTATGAGTTTTTAACAAATTAAAAAAGAAGTTCTATGACAAATTTAGTACCATGGAGGTATAAGTAAATATGTTTAATGATGTTTTGAATTCATAAATTTAGTGCATGAAATGTTCTAAATTCAATTTATCTTATCTCTCTAGAGAAAAAAAAACGGTTTTTGCTCTCAGACATCGAAGAGCAAAAATACTCTTTCCGAGATAGGGAGATGAAAAATCTTTTACTTATTCTGTACAATTAGAAATCCAATTTTAAAAAAGGTGTCTCAAGAGTTGTTTTATTATTATTGTACTAGTAAAAGTAATGTATAATTTTATAGGTTTTAAAACCAGATTTAAACCAAATAAATGTGTTTATAACTAATACTATGAACAACGGTCAACTGGTAGAAAATGCCTTTATGCTTATGGCATTAAGTCCTCCTTTGTGCTATGTTTCATTATTGCATTAAGGTTTAAATACTTAAATAATAAATCCTGAAGAATAAGTAAAAACTTGAAGCATTTTAGTCATCAAACATTATTTTAAGAAACAATGTCTCAAAAGAACCCATATTTAAGATGTTGTTGGTTGGTTTTAATAGAATGTTATTATTATTATTGTATCTCTGTGTAAAAAGTTATGCCATGTTACGCCATTACAAGAAATATCAAAATGTTGCACAACTTCATGACAGCCCCCATGGACTTAGGACCTATTGAAAAAGTATGTTTGAAAATTAAATTTTTAAGTGAAAAAAAAAATTCACTTCACAAAAAATTATAAACAAATAATTGTCATTTAAATAAATAAACTTACCTTATAAACACTGGCGCTTCCAAGTTTAAAGTCAGGGCCGTGAATAAACCTGAGAGTGTCCAATACAAGTTTCTGTGAATCTGAACTTAATCGAACTGTCTGCATTTCCACCTTCAAATTAGGATGAGGGTCTTCCTCCTGAGGCTCAACTTTAGCCTTCCTGAAAAAAAAACACATTGTTTGAAGGACCGAACAAGACAAATTGCTGTGATGTGTGCTAAGTATTTTAACGTACCGTATCCGCGGGTCCGCAGGTTCCCGAAGGAAGAAATCTTGGGCCAATTGTCTGCTTTCATGGTCCATTGTTGTTGATAAAATAAATGAGTATTAAAAACAGAAAACGTAGACAAAAACGTACAATTTACAAGACGTGTGCAGGCAAGGCAAATCGCTAGCTGTCAAACATACGTTTAGATTATGCCTAGAGATTCTGGAACGTCAAACTATTAATTTATTGAAAAGAGCTCTCCAAAGTGGGCTGTTATTCTGCTTTATCAAAACGGTTCTTAAAAAGAAACTGTCATGATATTTCATGCATAATTGAAACATTGCTCATAGTTTTTTCTTTTATATTTTTCTCGAAATAAGTCTGCAAAAATTAGCAGAAAGACAAAACAAAACGCACAAAATTACGTTTCGTTTTATCCAGAAATCATTGAATCCAAAAAGTTTTAATAGAATAGAAAACAAGGAAGTTCATTTAAAACTTTCTTAATTTTAAAATAAAACTTTTGGTTTTTATTTGGTACTATTTCGAGTTGTCTTTATTTTGAGTTGATTCGAGGAATCGAATCTACTGAAAACTGAAAATAAAGGCTGGTATCGTTTAAAATTCTGTGTTGGAGCCAATTACCTACGCACACACTTCTTCAACGTGTACATAATTGGCTCCAAAGCAAAAAAATAATCATACGGTTTAAGGTTTTGGAATAATGGTCTCCTATAATACCCGGAAATACAAATGATGAACTGATATATGACAAGTATATTCTGGTACCTACAATAAATAGCGCTGCTTGAAATTTTAGAAATTTTCTTAATAAGTTTGAACATTTTCTTAAAGTTTTTCTGTAGGTACCTACCTACTTAATTGAAATACAAAAGTTTTACAGATTTTTTTATATTTATTTTTTCATTTAGGTTAACCAACAATTGTTTACACAACATACATAACTGATTTAATGGCTAGAGTAAAATTTACAAGTGTAACAATTAATTACAGGTTAACACCACATGCACAACAAAAACCGGCTCTAAATAACTTATTTCTATCTTACTGAAATTAGAATTTATACATACAAAAAAAAATAAAATAATTAAAAGCAATAATAAAAAAGAAACAAAACAGTACCTTTTGAAACAATACCTGAATAATTGATAAAAAATTAAAAATATTTGTTGATGGAACGTCGGACTTAGGTACCTAACTTGGTATCTACGTGCATTAAACATTAAAACCATAGCATAAGTATGCCAACGGGCCTAAACGCGAAAAAAATTGCCCACCTGCTGTAAAACTCTACTTACAGCAGTCATATAAGAGGTATCTGTAAACTGCTGTACCTACTGAGAATGTTCGAATGAGCGTGGCTCTAGAAACATAAAGGAAGACTACAACCCACCTGTGTTCCACAGGTGGGTTTTAGTCTGTACCTAAATATCCCGTAGGGTCTCGCTCTACCTAGAGCGAGAGAAGTAATTTGAAGGTTTCCCGCCTCAAAAGGCTTCCTGTACCTAAGCTAAGTATTAATAATTCGATCAGTGACAGTATCTTATATAAGGAGGTAGGTACTCCAAGCACATGATTAAAATAAATTAAATGCATTACAACATGCAAATCTTAGTTTAACACGAGTAAGAATATCACAATGCTTTATCAATTTATCTAATACTAGCTGTGCCCGCGACTTCATTCGCGTGTACTACAGGGTTTTGAATTTATTTTTTCTGAAATAAAAGTAACCTATGTTACTCCTTATTACATCAGCTACCTACCAAAAAAAGTCCCGTCAAAATCGGTCCAGCCATTTCAGAGATAAGCCGGACAAATTGTAAAAAAAAATATTTTGGTGGGTACCTGCTTACCGTATATAAATTCATATGCATGTAGTAAAAAGTAGTTATTTCAATACTACAAACAGACACTCAAATTTTATTTATATGTTTAGATTATCTACCTAGGTGATTTGAAAATCAATGCGGCTGTTTATCAAAAGGGGTTTTTTTCTACATCGTGCTTGGCTTACCTACGTTAGGTTGTTGATCACATTAATTTGCAATTGAAATCCTGATCAGAATCACACATTCCTATCTGACATGCCATTGAGAATCGGAATGGTTGTTTTTTAAAAATAAATTTCCTGCCTAATCATAGCTTTGGTACTTTTGGTGGGAAATTATCAATTGACTCCTCCCGCATATCAAACTTTGACTTACTTAAAAAAAAACATTAGCTCTGGACCTTATTTATTTATTATAATCTTTATTGTACACCAAATAAACAAAAATACAGGACAAACATTTAAAAGAATAAGTGCACAATGGGCGGCCTTATCGCACAGGGCGATCTCTTACAGACAACCTTTGGATGGACTGAGAGAAAGGAGATAGATTAAGGGTTGTCAGTGTACAAACATCAGATATAATACTAACAAGATACATTAACACAAATACATACATACAATACAAAAAAAAAAAAAAACATACTAATAAATATCAAATATATAGTTCAATCAGGAGAAGAAAAATATATCAAAGAGAAAGGTAATGCTCCTTCACCATCTTTTTAAATGTTGGTAGCGTTTGAGCACGCCTTACTTCTAAGGGTAACGCATTCCACAAACGTGCAGCTTGAATTGTGAAAGATTTGTCAACGAAGGTAGTGGAATGCGTGCGAATACTTAATTTTAGGTTCTCCGATGATCTCAAGGACCTACTATGTGTGTCACTAAGGAACTGAAAACGTTCTTTAAGATAAAACGGGGTACAAGGATTAAATAGCACATTATAAAGTAAAGAAAGTACCTATATGGGCGTTCCGGCGAAGGCGAATAGGAAGCCATTTGAGCTTAGTACGAAATTCAGAAACGTGGTCATACTTGCGCAAGCCAAATATGAACCTGATACAAAGATTTTGAAGTCGCTCAAGCTTATCCAATTGGTCCTGGGTGAGATCAAGATAGCTGGCAGCAGCATAGTCCAGGATTGGAAGAAGAAGAGATTGGGCTAACGCAATTTTGGTATTGATGGGAAGAAAATTACGAAGACGTCTCAGGGAGCCCGCTGAAGCAAATAGCTTACGACTGACTTCCTGCAGTTGTTTTGTCCAGGAAAGAGTGCGATCGAAATAAATCCCCAAGTTCTTCACAGTGTAACTTAAAGGAATAATGGTATTATTGAAAGAAACCTGGGGAAGTTTCGACCAATCCACTTTAGACACAGTCCGAGGACTACCAATAACAATCACTTGTGTCTTAGTTGGATTGATCCTTATCATCATTACCAGCGTTGGCAGCCCTATTTCACCAACTGCCGTGAAGTCGTTGCAGTTCCCTTGTCATTTCTCATAAAGACTCTGTGTTTCCTTAGCCTTGTTTCTTTTCATTTGGGATACTAATTCATTATTACCTAAGTCCCTAGTTCGTCTCATCATCTCCTTCGTGGTCTACTGCGTCCCCATTGCGCTGTATCAGGACACCAATTAAGTATAATTACAAATTCGACCTACAATTTTTTGAGTTAGATTTCGGCAAAACTGAAAAGAGAAAGCATGGATCCGCGAAAATTGGAAGGATTAGAGGAAGATCGTTGCCTAATAGTGGAACAGAACAGGCTAACAAAGAAAAAGTCCTTAGACTCTACCTAGTTAGGCTACCACCTACTAGACGTTTACTTTGAAGAAGGTCGCTAGCTTCAAGCTTATTGTTTAGCCTAATTAGTCTACAACGACATGTCGTTAGGGTGCTAACTGCTTACAGCCAGTTACTTACGTATGAACTACACGTGCTACCAGAATGTTCAGACATCAAAAACGATACAGTCACGTTTTTTTTCCCTGTTACGTATCCATTACTGCATTTCAACTGGTTAGTATGTGCTGACTGGAAGAAAAACCGCAATGGATTTTCAAATAAGAAACTGTCTACTGATTTTGTGTCACGTTTTAGAAATGGAAACCAATTTATACATATTTTAATGATGCTAACTTAAATGCTAATAATTTTCTGGTTATGAGCGCATTGGTCAATTTTCAATTGTTATCAAACTAATAGAACATGCCAAAAATGATTAATGTGTTTCTTGTTATCTTGGTGTTGGCACTTTTTAGATATTTCCATTCAAATAATATACTAAAAATTATAATAAAAAGCTCCTTAAGGGGCCGGCGACGGATGAATTTCCATACAAACGTAATACCACGCTCATTTGCAGTTGGAGCATATTTCCAACATATTATGATGATATTCGGTTATAGACCATATTTATCTAGGTTCCTACGTCGAGAATATTAGAAATATTGTTCGTTTTTAGAAAGCACTTTCTAAAAACTTTAAATACAACTTTAAAAACATTTTCAATACACTTGTTCAGAAAGTGACTCTTATTGCACTACACTTTGGTATATAATAGTAGTTTATGTGACCAGGGGATAAAGCAGTGTCTTTAAGTCGCGGGCGACATGTTGAATTCCGAACGAAACGAAGGTTGCTGATATTAATCCCGAACGACAGTGAGGGATTGATAAAATTAACTCCCGAGCATCGCGAGGGAGTTAATAAAGAAACCTGAGTGAAGTGAGGAATTCAAGCCGCCCAAGATAAAGACAGCTTTATCCCCGTGTTGCATACTCTACTTTTTACACCATCTGTGAGATAAAAGACAATTTGGTCGACCAAATCATATACTAGAGAAATATAAGTATTAGAGTCTGTCTAATAAGTTAAACGACTTGGGTAATTATCAGGATTCAATTAAATCTGATGTTAGTCAACACGGGTTCAATAATCAAGGTTAATTAAGAGATAGAGATCATTGTTTACTAACAGAAGAACCTTATGAAAAGTATCGAATATAAGTATTTTTTAAATGATTAAATATTATACATAATTCCCAAGTCGGTTGACTTATTAACGAGTATTTACAAGTTCATAAAAAAACAAAATTCACTACTCCAAGATTCTACATATAGTTACAATTTTCTATAACGTTCCCGTCAGTACGCACGTTTTATTCTATTTTCTTTTTTTGTTAGTGGCCAGTTTGAATCATAGTGATTACATACTCTTTGGTTTGAATTTCAAGTCAACTTGTTCGATGCGCCTACATTTTAATTCACAATGTTGACGATTTTTAATGTTCCAAATTCAAATCTCATTATTCCCTAGGGATCGGCCATACTGCATTATCTCCCTAGGGATATAATGACTTGCTTTTAAGTGAGGTTTGTATGACGTTTAAAACGACATTATCGAGCAGGTGGTGTAAAAAAGCACTTATTACCAAACTGTGACATTTTTATTACCATTACGCACTAGTGCTTTTTGTTCAACCACTTTGTTCGCAAAACAAATTTTGAGTGCGAAAATATTTCACTTAGGTTATTGCGTTCAATGGTATAATTAGTGTCTTACTTATTTCATGCAATTTTGACCATTTTAACTAGTACAAACGATTTATTTACTTATTAAAAAAAAACATTTATTAAATAAATCGTGCATTCAAATAACATTTTTTTCGATACACTTGCTCAGAAAGTGACTATAATTGCACTACACTTAAGTATATAATGTAGCTTGTAACCAAACTGTGCCTTTTTGAATACCATTATGCACAAGTGTGATAATGTAATGATAACCTTTTTTGTTAAACCTCTGTTCATCAAACATTGAATTCGAAAAAAAATACATAAGGTATTGCGTTCAATAGTACGAATTAGTGTCTTGCTTGCTTATTTTATGCTAATTTGTGTTTAAATAAACTATTTTAACTTTTACATGTTTAATAAATAAAACCTTTCATAAAATAAAAATATTTTTTTCTGTTTATAGGTAAACATAAAAGCAACCTCGTTCTTATTTTGACCAGCTAGAGTATCTAGTCTATGGCCGCCATTTTGGATGCGCGCGCATAAGAAGAAAGAACAATTTTTATACTACAAAAAAAAAAACAGTTTTGCTGATAAAGCAATACCTAATTAATTAATTTGTAAAATTTTTCTTCTCAAGTGTGTCGAAAAACGTCGTATGATACACGTGAATATTGGCGATTACCGTCCTAAATACCGCCTCAGCGGTAATTACCAACATTATAAACTTGTTTCATAATGTACTGTTTTGTAGTCTATGGCCGCCATTTTAAGATGCGCGCGGTTTTTGGCTTGATTTATTCGAGAGAAATTCAGTGGCTGTATTAATTAAATAAAATTTAATACTACAAAATCATTAGAAAATGTTACATGCGTACCTATTCCATTGTCACTACGAAAGACATTACAGTAAAAAAAAATCACGCAAAAAACATAAACGTAAGACTAGGTAGTATGATCAAAATACCTTAGCCTTCCCCTAGGGATAAATAAAAAAATTACCTATGCGCGCGCGCATATGAAAACGGATTTTTATCGCCTTGTCACAAAAAAAAAAGATACTAGTTTTACTGTTATTTTCTTCATACTCTTGGTATTGAAAAATGTCGTGTGATACACGTGACTAATTAATGATTACCGTTTTCGGCTCTCTTAAGACCCTCGCCACGGCTCGGGTCTAAATACCGCCTCGACTGTAATCACTAACATTACACACTTACATCAATGACCCAAACGGATTATGGAGCCAATCCGGTAGTAAGTATAAATGCTCCTAGGTATAAACTGCAGCAGTAGTAATAGAAATCTTGGAACCGACTGCGAGTTTAAGTTGGTCTCTGCATATCCAATTTGATCAAACGTTTTGTCGAATGGGCTCCCACATGCACAGCTATGGTATGTAAAGCTGTGTGTGTTGAAGGCCATTCTTTATATTTGCCGTCTCATCCCTGCCAGTCGGACTTAAAACCTTTCCTGGATAGCGTAGGTACCATCATCATCATGATTATACATCAGGACAATGTCCCAGGTATCACCACGATAACCGGTCCTGCGTACATCTCACATCCACATGCACAGTGGCATAAAGATGCCACTACCTACCGCCACGTAGGAACTAAAACATAAAATTCTACATAGCGGTTACAGATTGTTCAGCAGTGTTAGCAGTGACGTGACTAAAAAACTAAAAAATAAACTAAGCGTTTCGCTTCGTCATTTATACCGCGTATATCGAAGGACTGGAACAATTTGCCTGCTGCGGTCTTCCCGTCCGATTATAATTTAGGTGTCATCAAGGCTAGAGTGAATAGGCTCTTAATAAACTAGTGCGCCTCACCATCAACGATTGCATCACTACTTACCATCAGGTGGGAGCGCAGTCAAGTACTAGTGCATATCAGATAAAAAAAATACTAAGTACACAACTGTTCAAGAACAATCGGGCAGTTGCCCAGACCAGACACAACTCCCGTCTTATCAGAGGATCCTTACCTTTTAAAAGAGATTTGAGGGACTTTACACCCTGTTCTGCACACCTCTATAAATATAAAGTAAGTTCGAAGTTTCAAACTTTGGTTTGATTTAGCAGCGAGCATAGTGAATGTACAAATATGTCATAAGTACTAAAAGGTAGATTATAGTAATTTTATTACGAAGTTATTGAGAAGTGTTAAATGGAGCTGTAATACTTGAAAATTATGAATCGTCCAAGTTTTATGGTAGGTACTTCAGTTTTCAATAACAGTAGCAATAATGTCACTCGCGTTCCGCGTACACTGTCCGTTCAACCGATTTTGACTTTTGTTGCGTTGGTACTGGTAGCATGTTAAATGGCGGCTGCAATAAATTACTCGGTATTGTAAATACTTTTTTGCTTTTAATGCCATCCCTATCTCTATGGAATAGAAGTCAAAATCGGTTGAACGAATAGTAAAAAAGTTTAGTTTAAATGTCTAATCTTATTGTGAATGGAGTATAAGTTTATATTATTACATATTGCCTATACTGACCTTGCGAAAAGTCTACGTTAAATGAAAAAATGAGATTGTGATGACCTCCAGCATCAATACCAATTTTTTTCAGTGGAAATAGCGGGACGAACAGCATTCCACCCCCAGAGTTTCACCCTATGACCTACCTACTACAGTGTGTTCATCAGATACTTTACTCTGCTTTTGTCGCTGAAAACAGTTTGACAGTTGCCCGGACCTGACGACTTGTTATCGTCATATGTAATGACGGTAGAGTGATATGCACTACCGTCATTCTATAATTTCCTACCTCATTCAAATCTGGGCGTGTCCAAATGTTTTTCCAAACAAGTCATAGGTACATGACGTAGTTATGACGTACCATAAGACCATCATGATAACATTGGCATGACGCAGATTCTCACTGGACATGGTAAGTGCAGAAGGTTCTTGAAGGCAAAAAAAAAGTCCGATGTGCTCTGGCAACACGTTCAAAAAAACTCATTATGTATTAAATTTTTACCCGACTACGGCAAAGTCAAAGGAGGGTTATGATTTTGACAGGCTATGTATGTATTTTACTTAGGTGGGTACCTGTTGGTTATTTTATTGCTACTTATTTATTAATAGAATAGCCTACCCGCCTACAAGTTTGCCTCAGTTCCGAGTTTCCGACCAATGACGTACATAAACTGTGGAAGTACGAGTAGGTAGCAAGTAAGTAATTAATACCCCGATTACACATACACTAATGCCTACTTATAACGTAGTGGAGCAGTGGAGTGGAGTCGTGTACAAGTGGTAACAGTCCCGACTAACGAGTTGTAGGTTGCGGGTTCAAACCCAGCCAGGCGCCGCATTCATCATCATCATCATCCATTCAGTCGAAAGACGTCCACTATTGGACATAGACCTCCCCCAAACTCCCAGGCGTATAACAGTAACAATATAGTTCTAATAAATAGTAATAATAACAGTAGTACTGGGAAATCGCCTGGTGACAAACAGACGGACAGCGGAGTCTTAAGCCTGCAATACACGTTGGCCGAGCTGAGACCAACGCGAGCCTTGGCGAGCCTAAGCAAATGTAGGCAAATTGACACACGGCAAGCGCCTCTACACGTTCGGCAAGCGCCTCTCTACACGTTCGGCAAGCTTGAACCAATGCAAATGGCCAATAAGACGAGTTTTGACGAGACGCCCACATGTTGGGCCCTGTCAGTTGTTATTGTGCATTTAAACAATATGGACGACGTAGAAGTCATCGCGGCTGCTGATATTTATTTAATAAGGGCTTATAATTATTATTATTAAACGGAAAAGTATGAAAAGAACCGAAAACTTCATGTTTGTATAAACTAGATGACGCAATCTGATGGTGAGGCGCACTGTTATGAGGCCTATGTCCAACAGTGGACAGCAATTCTTATAGCGCCTAAATGGTGATACTTGGGGGAGGCTTATGTCCAACAGTGGACACAAGTAATTATAGCGAGGGGAGACTTATGTCCAACAGTGGACATCAGTCATTATAACGCCTAAAAGGCGATACTTGGGGGAGGCTTATGTCCAACAGTGGGCATCAGTCATTATAACGCCTAAACGGTGATATTTGATGGAGGGTTATGTCCAACAGTGGGCATCGATCATTATAGCGCCTAAATGGCGACACTTGGGGAGTCTTATGCCCAACAGTGGGAATAGGTCATTATCGCGAGGAGGCATATGTCCAACAGTGGGCATCAATTATTATAACGCCTAGATGGTGACACTTGGTGGAGGATTATGCCCAACAGTGGGCATAGGTCATTATCGCGGGAGGAGGCCTATGTCCAACAGTGGGCATCAATTTTTATAACGCCTAGGCGGTGACACTTGGGGGAGGCTTATGTCCAACAGTGGGCAGGGGTCATTATAGCTAGGGGGAGGCCTATGTCCAACAGTGGACAGCAGTCATTAAAGCCCTAAATGGCGATACTTGGGAGAGGCTTGTGTCCAACAGTGGGCACCGATCATTATGGTGACACTTGGGGGAGGCTTGAGGGAGTTCGATTCTGATCAAGCTGACGACAGTGAAATCGAGATTTTGGCTGAGGAATATTATTATTATTATATGTGTTATAGTGGGCGAAAATGTACGAGCGGTACATTTTCGCCCACTATAATATTTCAATTTCAATAAAACTTGTTACATTCGAAAGATTTCTATTTTGTTCCCAAACGATTTTTTCCGCAAAATTTCAATGCAACATGTGAAAAAAACGGAAAAAAACATTTGTTTTTTTCATTGAAAGAAACAATTGTTTCTATATGAGGTCTATACACGTTGGCGCACATTTGCGAGCGCCTTTGATTTGTGCAGAAAAACCGACACCGCTCCGAAGTGAGGCAAGTGATCGCGAGCGGCTGCGAGTCGTGACAAGCTACTCCAAATGAGGTCTATACACATTGGCGCACATTTGCTTTGATTGGCGCAAGTCTACTCAACCAACTAGGCGAGCGACACCGAGCGATGGCAAGACAAGGCAAATATACTGTCTACATATTGGTATTGGCCTGCACTCGGCAACGCTCGGCCAACGTGTATTGCAGGCTTTAGCAATGCCAATAGGGTTCCGTTTTTACCCTTTCCGTACAAAACCCTAAAAAGAATTATGCTGGAACTATTTTTTTATTACTACACTCACGTGTGTCACATTTTCTAAGGAAACTAGACTTGTAGAGCTACACTTGATCCACGCCACGCGACATCTTTCTACGTACTAAATACAAAGCAGGCGTGGTCCACGTGCGCATCGTCACCGCGACGGTCTAAATGTAGTCCTAGCTTTACTGCGATGCCAATAGTGCAAAATTCGGAGCGGTCAATCAAGACTCCAGGTATTTCGACCTTACTGTGCACTTGGTTGCGATGAATTCATCAAGTGTAGGTAGGCAAGGCACGTATTATGGTACCTCGAAGCTACGTCATTATGACCTGTTTGGAAAAACATTTGGACACGCCCAGATTTGAATGAGGTAGGACATTATAGGTAATGACGGTTATCAATCAATAATCGAACAAGATATTAGGGTAAAAGGTACAAAAATTAAAACTGGTTGAGTAATAAAGTTAGGTGATTTTGTCTTTCAAGTTCAAAATCTTTGCCAGGACTGCGAGAATTTACCGTCGTGTCCTCGTGGGGGCGGTCGGGGGCAACGATCTCTCACACCGGGCCTTGGTAATGGCCGTGGTCCGAAGCGAGGAGAAGTAGCAGACGGTCGCCTCCTTCTGCGAAGCAGTAATGCTAGCAAAAGAGGCCGCCGGATTCCGATCCCGATTTCCAACCACCGTAGGCGTGGGCTTGCGGATGGCGAGCAATGGGTAGCTTGCCGTCCGACCGTCCGGTAATCGTCCGAACCAATCTCGAGTCGTCGTTGGCGCGAAGTGTTCCACGCACGCCTCAAAGAGTTATCAGCAAACCATAGGGGCCTAACAGGGTCGAAGTCTACTGGGGCCATTGGCTCGCTTCTGAAAGGAAAACCCACGCCTGGAATGCAAGGGAACGAAGCACTAAGGAACTAAAGGTTTTAGTCAGTAAAAGCCCGACACGCTCTCCCGTTGATGATTTTTGGATAGATGTCGTTGGATGATTTTTCACTTAAGAAAAAAGGGCTGCGAGATTTTTCTTCCCTGAAAGGAAAAGGGCAATTGTCAAAAAGAACAACACTTAAGGAACAAGACTAAAAGTCTCATGCTCCTTTTCACTTAACCAAGAGTTGGAGTTATGATGATCATTATTTCTTACCCAAAAAAGGAACTTCGTCAATTTTCTGAACTCCACCTTCTATGGTCCATATGTAAGTATACGAGTTTAACGCAACCACTTGGTTAAATTAGCCAGCTAATTGGACACCTAAGCCGTTTATTAAACACTGAATAAAAACGCTCTTAATTGAATGGCTGAAGGACTAGCCAGGTAATTGAACGACAATAAGGGTGCATTTCGACTGCGGTACCACAAGCTCTAAATGCGATCCATTTGAGGACCTAAACTGAATTGTTAAAGGGATGGAGCTGTATAGAGTATGTAGGTTCCATCCCTTTTTATCACTCACACGCCTGACATTTTAACACGTCATGGTAAGGACCCTGGGTGGAAAGAAGCAGAGAAGAGCAGTGAAAAGTGGCAAGTGTTCCCATAGACTCAAAGTGGGTGGAGTGGAGTTTAGCTATCCTTTGCTTCGTACTCTCGTCTCGGCATCACAGCCTACTCGACTCCGTTCAGTCTGGCTCCGGGCCCCATGTTCATTTGTTTTATTTGAAAGTCCGATCAAGCTCCACTTCGCGTCATTAAAGGTAGAAATACACTGTTCACACGTGTGCCACACACGCCGATCGGGATGCGTCGGTCTCCATACAATTTATATGAAAACTATGTAGATCTTATAGGAAAAGGTTCTCTCTTAAAGGTTCTGGAGTGGCAACCGCATACCGGAAAACGCAGCGTTAGAAGGCCTCCTACAAGGTGGACCGATGACCTGGTGAAGGTTACGGTAATCCGATAGGTGCGGGACGCACAGGATCGTGCATTGTGGCGACACTTGGGGGTGGCCTATGTCCAAGAGTAGACGTCTATTGGCTGAAATGATGATGATGATGATAATGATGAGACCTTATAGAGCTACAATAGGGTAGTTTCCAGGGTCAAAATAATTACATTTTATTTAGTCCGTATTTTAGATTATAAAAAAATATTAGACACGTATTTTTTCTTTTTTCGATTAAACAAAAAATAACAAAGATATAGCCCATTAAAGTTACGTGTGACGTCACCCCGTACGAAAAAATGCAGCACGGGCGTGACGTTACACGTAACTTTATGGACACGTTAATTTACAAATAAAAAAATACGTGTCCCTTATTTTTGAATAATTTAAAAGACGGACAGCCAAATCAGGCGTGTTACAGGTGTGCATTGATCTTGGGCACGCCATAATCATGGCGGTAAGTCCCCTCTTTGAGGCGTGGCTGGAAAGACCTCACGCCGTCCTTACCTTCCGCATGACGCAGGTACTCACCGGACATGGATCGTTCGGGAGTTTCCTGCACGGGATTCATGCGGAGGTGACGCCCGGGTGTCACCACTGTGCGCAACGCCCGGAGGACACGGTGGAGCACACAGTCGAGGTGTGCACTGCTTGGGCGGAGCATCGCCGTGCCCTCGTGGGGGCGATCGGCGGCGGAGACCTCTCGCGTCGGGTCTTGGTTGAGGCCATGGTCCGGAGTGAGGAGGAGTGGCAGGCGGTCGCCGACTTCTGCGAAGCAGTAATGCTCACAAAGAAGGAGGCCGAACGCATCAGGCAACGGCGTTATCGCCGCCGCCGCCGCCGGGATTCTGATCCCGATTTCCGGCCAAAGTAGGCGCGGGCTTGTGGACGATGAGCAATGGGTAGCTCACTGTCCGGCCGTTCGGTAACTGTCCGGACCAAGCCCAAGTCGTCGACGGCGCGCACTGTTCCCGCGCGCCTCAAGGAGTTGTCAGCAACAGCAGGGATCCAGCCGGGTCGAAGCCTACTGGGGCCAGGGTTATCCGAAAGGGCGCTCGAGCCCTGGTATGAAGGCTAGAAGGAAAGGGGTGGGTCTTTTAGTCAGTAAGAGTCTGACATTATCTCCCGCTCCGCCCAAGGGCGGGGGATGTCAATGCATGATTTTTCCCACCATAAAAAAAAAGAAAAAAAAAAGGTGTGCATTGGTCTCCCAGCTGCACGTCAGAGGGAACGCGCTCCTAGTACCATAGAAAGTGACGTTCTAAAGCTGTTTGCTTGCAAAAGCATCGTAAGCATTCAATATCATTGCTTAATTTTTTCTACCATCACATCACAGTACTCTGTTAAAATCAAAGACTACTGCCAATAACATTCTTGTTTCTGTCTGTCATCCTGTCCTCTGAACAGGGTCTTTTTAAATGTGAAGAGTGAAGAGGGTAAAATTGTATCAGAATCGTTTGGTTGCTTATTAATTAAAATTTTCTTGACTTGGTGGCTTACATTAGAGGAAGAAACTCATACGTAGAAAATGTGTTCCCTGACAGCTACAACCCAGGGTTCTTTAAGTCGGAGAGAATGGATTATTTTTAAACAAACGTACTCCATCGTCGACCGCATCGTCACTTTCCATCAGGTGAGATAGTGGTCAAACGCGAACCTCTCAAGAGTAAAAAAAAAACAATTTTAAAAATTCCTTTACTAATAGAATGGTACTTTATCACTGGGTAACTTATGGTATATTTTCTACTTTCACCATTTTTACATAATTTTTCTACCAGCTTCCAAACGTTCCACCTCTTAGCATTCTCTTCGACCACCCAAGGCATAAAATTCCTTGAACTTCTGGCTGGAATTAAATGCACACATACACGTACTGCAGCCTAGGCAGTAAAAGTATCTGTGCATTTAATTCCGGCCAGCTGCGTCCGGATTGAGCCCCGCTGACCTTCAAATCCATTTTCTATGCGAAATATTGATTGATTTACATAAATGCTACATGCATTCTCAAGAACACTTAACCAGCATGTTGTTAATTTTTTTTTTTTAGCAAAAGTTGGTACTTTTCAACCAAACGAACGCTCCCAAACGACCCAATTCCACTTCTTAGCATGCTCATCAACTACTTAATAGTATACAAATAAATGCAATAATGCACAGAGCAGTGATTAAGGAGGCGACTGGAATACTAATACTGTATCGGAAGACGATCGGAAACGTTAGCATTGGTGGTGAATGATGAGGTCATGGGGACTTGGAGATGATTGGTTATACGATTCGTGTGTTACAGATGGGTGATTTGAATACGACAAGTAGCGATGGTTTCAATTTCATTCATTTGAATGCATTATTAATTGGGCCCGTACACTTGAAACTTAGTATAGGTATACACCGCTAAATTTTAATCGTTTTAATCCCGTGGAGTGTATATCCAGTACATGAAACACTATCGAATTGTAAAGATAAAATTAAAAAATAAAGTACCTTTTTTTCAAAACTCGTATTAATTTACGTATGTACGCAACGCCGACTATTATGTAGGTAATAGTCGGTCATTGAACTTGCTCAGCTGACGTTTTCTTAAACAAATTAATTTCGTACATCCGTAAATTAATACGAGTTTTGAAAAAAAGGTACTTTATTTTTTAATTTTATCTTTACAAATCGATAGTGTTTCATGGACCGGATCGACCCTCCACGGGATTAAAACGATTAAAATTTAACGGTGTATAATTAGTAACCCAAAAAAATGTTATTAGTTTTGTAAAAAGTCTTAGAATAAAAGTTGTTGTTTATGATGTTAGTAACATTATAGGTAGTTCTGGGCCTCAAGTCTGCTATTACAATAGTGTCACAATGGTCTATCATTGGTGTCATAATTGTCGATTTTGACAAGTTTGGTAATCTACTAATATAATGGCCTCATTATGACTTTCCAACGGTCAACCACTGACACTCCATTGAAAGAAGTGACATAGAATGGTAATCTCGTACATATTGACAAATGAATATTTGAAGTTTGCGGTAATCTACTAAAACTTTGACAGTTTATTTGATCAGTGTTTTACCATTAGAACGTTATTGTGCAGTTACTGGTTTTAATATGCTCGAAATTATCATTCTACCACAATTCTATTACAAGACCATTGACCGATCAGTGATCGATCATTATGAATTAGCAGATTACAAACTTTTAGCAAAATGACAATTGGATCGTGTTGGAATGACGAATTTATGAAAATAGCAGACTTGGGGCCCTGAGAGGTTGCCAGTGGTTTACAAATAACTGTATTATTAGATACTAACTTCTGCCAACGGCTCCGACTTGAAGAAAGTAGAAATTATATAGGTAGTCTATGTCATTTTATGATAAAGTAGCATTCTATTTGTGAAACAATTTATTAAATCAGTCTAGTAATTTTTGATTTTATTAATTACAAACAAAAATACAAAACTTTCCTGTTTACAATATTAGTACCTATATGTAGATATTATCATCATCATTGTAGCCTAAAGATGTCCACTGTTTGACATAGGTCTCTCGCAAGTGTCATTGGGGCCTTCCCAACGGAGCTTTCAAATGTCACTGAATCAAAAGCGCTCCCAAATGTCGAAACGAGCGCTGTTTCGGTGAGGACAATTTTTCATCGCTGGGTTTTTGTATTTAGTTCTTTATTTGTGATCGATTATATCCAAACGCAAATCCAACGAGACGATGGGAAGACGACATCCGCCTGACCTTGGGTCCATATTGGACAAGGGTGGCAATGGACAGAGTCCAGTGGAGACAGTTGGAGGACGCCTATGCCAAAAGGCACACCGAACGGAGGGACATTCTATTTATAATAATCACACAAAGAATAATATATATTGTATCCCAAAGATTGGAAATAAATGGCTATTTTATTATTATTTATATCCAAACGCGTATGCCTAAGTCGTTTTTAGGGTTCCGTAGTCAACTAGGAACCCTTATAGTTTCGCCATGTCTGTCTGTCCGTCTGTCTGTCCTCGCTTAATCTCTGTGACCGTTAACACTAGAAAGCTGAAATTTGGTACCAATACGTATATCAATCACGCCGACAAAGTGGTAAAATAAAAATTGGAAAAAAATGTTTTATTAGGGTAGCCCCCCTATATGTAAAGTGGGAAGTGATTTTTTTTTAATTTCAACCCTAACGTGTGATATATTGTTGGATAGGTATTTAAAAATGAATAGGGGTTTACTAAAAGAATTTTTTGAAAATGTCAATAATTTCGGAAATTATCGCATCAAAAGTAAAAAACAATGTGTCCCCCCCTCTAACTTTTGAACCATAAGTTTAGAAAATATGAAAAAAATCTGAAAAGTAGAACTTTATAAGGACTTTCTAGGAAAATCATTTTGAACTTGATGAAAGAAAATTTTTGGTCAAAAAAGACAAAAAGGTTGTACAAAATAATTTCTGGACTAAGTTTGTAGTATAATCGTATATGCAAGCATTTTTTTTGAACTTCGTTTACATATTTTATTATCCTGAACGTATCTTCTTTCAAACAAAAAAAGAATTATTAAAATCGGTTCTCGCAATCCAAAATTAACCACCGAAAACTTCTTCTGGTACCTATGTATTGATTAGTAACCCAATTCCCCGAGAGATGACGCTGTACTTGGGCTATTTCGCGTTCGCGCTGTTAGGATTTTTCCTGAGTTGATGGGGTCGGGTATTATCGAATTGTTCGGTTGGTCTCTCCTTGGCATTGGAGGTATTAACTTATAACTACATAAAACTTCTATCAGGAACATGCTAAGGCAATTTAGAACAAAACTAAAATTCATTTTTTTAACGCCATCTATCAAAATGTTAAGGTAAAAACCAGTTCATAAATGGTTCGATAGATAGCGTTGCGTAGTGATGTCATCTTTTTAAAAGTCGATGTTAAGATTTTCCGTGCTTTCATGACGTACCGTGGTAAAAAATCGTTGCTTTTTAAATATATTCGTAATTTTACGAGTGCACAATCGCTGAAATTTCTACTACTTGCATACTGTTTTAGTTATCACCGTCCTTTGTGGGCCCGTTTTTAGGGTTCCGTACTTAGTATGTCAACGTAACAAATAGCCTTTTTTTAAACTCATAAGTGGGAACACTTATTGTGACGGACGGGAAACTACGGAACCCTACACTGAGCGTGGCCCGACACGTTCTTGGCCGGTTTTTTATTAGGTATTTCTTATTCCTACAATAGGCAACTTACACAAGAATGCCGCATACGCAAACCGAGCTTTTGACGTTAGAAAACATAATAATTATTATTATAATCCTGAACCTAGGTTTACTTACTAACAATTTCATTGTTCCACTTATCTATCATTTGGTTTGCCGTATATTTGTTTGCGCACCGAGTACCTACGTACCTTACCTACCGGGAAAATAAATGGCATGTCTACTCGACCTTATGACCGGTCCTAGTTGCGTAAATGTCTACCTAGAATTCATGGGATCTTGTTTACCATTTGAAAATCCATGGTTTAGTAATAGATGTTTCATGGGTAGCTTTCAATAGAAAGGAATGTCCAAATTGCGTCAATTTTCGATGACAGTGACTTCACTATCATCAAAAATTAAACTGAAGGCGTGTCAGACTTTTATTGGTTAAAACCACATCTACGTTCTTTTGCCTAGCATTCCAGGACCCTGGGTTTCCCTTTCGGAAGTCCAGCCCAGCAGGGCTGAAGCCTACTGGGGCCATGGATTGCCCCAGTAGGCTTCAGCCCTGCTGGGCCCCTACGGTTTTGCAGACATCCCTTTGAGGTGCGCGTGGAACACTACGCGCCGTCGATTAATCGGGCACGGTGCGGTCTGTTACCGGACGGCCGGACGGCGAGCTAACCATTGCTCGTCGTCCACAAGCCCACGCCTACGGTGGATGGAAAACAGGGTCGGGATCCAGCGGCTGGGGAGCGAGGATAACCGTTGCGTACGCATGCGGCCGCCTATTTTGGTAGCATTAGGTAAAGCTTCGCAGAAGGAAGCGACCGCTTGCGATTCCTTCTCGCTCCAGGTACCAGCGCCCGGCGCGAGTGATCGCTGCCATCGATCGTCCCCACGAGAACACAGCGGTGCTCCACCCAAGCGGGGCACGCCTCCACCGTATGCTCCACCTTGTCCTCCGGACGGTCAACACAACGGTGACACCCTGGCGTTTCTTTCGCACGAATCAGGTGCAGGTACCTCCCGAACTTATCATGTCGGGTGAGCCTGCGTTATGTGGAAGGTGG
Source organism: Mythimna ferrago (assembly GCA_910589285.2). Lineage (NCBI taxonomy): Eukaryota > Metazoa > Arthropoda > Insecta > Lepidoptera > Noctuidae > Mythimna > Mythimna ferrago. Next base: position 19,095,382 of record OU342685.1, read on the forward strand.
AGCCGTCGTGACGACTCTTCAGCCACTCCTCAAAGAGGGAACTTATAGTCATGATTTGGCGTGCCCAAACCGCCCTACGTTTGGGCACGCCAAATGCTCAGTCAAGAATAAATAGGTTAAGTACTACGTCACTACCAGTCTCCTCCACATAGACGCAGATATCTGATTGCACTTGCTTGGTACTTGATCAATAAAAATTAATAAGCGATAGGTATGATACCTTCTTCTTCTTCTCTGTCAGTATCACTCTTGACAGAGTGGTCGTAGTTATCACTTCAGGTGTTGGTGGCAAGCTTCACAACACGCCGCCTCTCTCTCTGATGGCCGCCTTCTTCGTGCATTCGAGTAGTGATGATGACCCATTCGATTCGATTTTATCTAGTCAGAACACCTCATTCACAAGATGATCTTCCTCGTGGCCTGGTGCCCTCAACCTTTCCCTGGACCACAAGTCGCTCAATAGCCACCTCCTCTCGGCGGCATACGTGACCAAAAAAAGGTGAGGATACGTGACTATACCAAAGATGATAAACGCTGCTTGGTGCCGAGTAGTATGATACATAACCAGACCTATTTGGCTACGGTAACGTAGAGGAAAAAACATGTAACGTCAGCAGCTACTTCCTACAGTATTTCCTCACCTATTCAATTACGCAGGAAATACGTAAATACTGATACAGACTTGCTTAGTAAAATCACGTCACAAAATATCGTATGAATGGGGTTTTAAATATTTGGTCCGAGTATTCATAAATTGTATGAAGATCTGTCGAAACGTCTTTTTGACACTTCGCGTGATCCAAAGGCATTTTGTTTAAGGGTGGAATTCATCCAAAGAGTTCGACAGCTCTGGGTGGTGCGAGAGGGCGTGTCAGAGTTTACTGACTAAAACCAACACCTGTGTCCTTCAGTTGCCCTTTGCGTTCTAGGACTACGGGTTTTCTTATCAGAAATTCCCCGTGGAGCGCGTGGATCACTAAGCGCTGTTGAGGACAGAGCTTTTTTTATGGTGGGAAAATCATCAATGACAATCGCCGCTCTTGGGCGGAGCGGAAGATAGTGTCAGACTCTTACTGACTAAAAACCCACCCCGTTCCTTCAAGCCTTCATACCGGGGCTCGAGCTGTCTTTCGAAACTAACCCTGGCCCCGGTAGGCTTCGACCCAGCTAGACCCCTGCTGTTGCTGACACACAGCTCCATGAGGCGCGCGGGAACAGTGCGCGCCGTCGACGACTTGGACTCGGTCCGGACAGTTTTACCGGACAATCGGACAGCGAGCAACCCATTGCTCACTGTCCGCAAGCCGCCGCCTACGGTGGCCGGAAATCGAAATCGGAATCCCGGCGGCGGCGAGAGTGCCATTGCTTGAAGCGGTCGGCCTCCTCCTTTGCGAGTATTACTGCTTCGCAGAAGTCGGCGACCGCCTGCCACTCTTCCTCGCTCCGGACCATAGCCTGAACCAATGCCTGGCGCGAGAGGTCTCCGCCGCTGATCGCCCCCACGAGGGCACGGCGATGCTCCGCCCAAGTAGACGACAGGGCTCGGGCTGGACGGTGAACTACCCATTGCTCGACGTCCGCCAGCCCGCGTCTACCGTGGCTGGTAGTCGGGGTCGTAATCTCGGTGGCTGGGGCGTGAGGACTTTCGATTGCCTTCACGAGGACACGCAGTATTTCCTCACACATTCAATTATGGTGGTAATACGTAGGTGAATAATATGGACAAAACGATTTTCTTAGACGTTTAGAATCACGTCACAAAATATGTCATGAATGGGGTTTTAAATATTTGGACCTAGTGTTCATAAATTGTTTATAGATCTGTCGAAACGTCTTGTTGACACCTCGCGGGACTCAACAGCTGGCTTTTAACTTGAACAGAGGATAAGCATTGCCATACAGCATGGAAATACCGTCAGTCTTTTGCCCAAAAGACTGCTCTACATCGCTGTCGGCAGGTAAATGCCCGGCATATTACCAGGGCCTCAAGTCTGCTATTACAATAGTGTCAGAATGGTCTATCATTGATGTCATAATTGTCGATTTTGACAAGTTTGGTAATCTACTAATATAATGGCGTCATTATGACTTTCCAATGGTCAACCACTGACACTCCATTGAAAGAAGTGACATAGAATGGTAGTCTCGTACATATTGACAAAGGAATATTTGACGTTTGCGGTAATCTGCTAAAACTTTGACAGTTTATTTGATCAGTGTTTTACCATTAGAACGTTATTGTGCAGTTATTGGTTTTAATATGCTCGAAATTATCATTCTACCACAATTCTATTACAAGACCAGTGACCGATCAATGATCGATCATTATGAATTACCAGATTACAAACTTTTAGCAAAATGACAATGGGATCGTGTTGGAATGACGAATTTATAAAAATAGCAGACTTGGGGCCCAGTCGACAGTACAGCGATGTGGAGGAGTTTTTTACGCAATATTTTGGTCTGTTTATAGTTATTTTAAATTAGTTTAGGGTTTTACTGTAATTATAGTGTAGGTATTAAGCATTATTTGAATGTATGTTTACCTACTTATATAAATTCAAATTATTAGTTTAGAACCATTATGTAATTGAAAATTCTGACCACAATTAGGTTTGTATTATGGTATAAGTAGGCATTTGTATTAGATTTATTTACGTATGCATTTGTTTGTGTCTAAATTCACAACAATCCTTATGTTATGAGGCATTGGAATGATTTATTCATAATTACTTATTTATATGGTGAAATCAGGACAATTGGAATAATAATACATTTTATATTTAGAAAATTACGACGCATTTTTGTTCATTTTGTAAGTACTTACAGAAGAAAATTTTCCAAAGTTGGCATACATTTTAGTTTTGATTTAGATGGCTGCAGGCTATCGCAGGTATTTTTTTACCTCAGTCACAATATCAGGCAGCGTAGCATCCTAGCATCTAAAGAATTCTCAGTTTTAAATTCGAATTTTTTTTCACAAATTATGCAAATGACTATGTTAGTTAATATTTTTTTATTTAATCAACTTTTTTCCCGCGCTTAACCTTTGCAGGTTGAAGGTGAAGCAAAGGTATCAAACCGGTATACATCCTACTTATTATTAAAAATACAAAATTTAAATATTTTTGAATTTAGAACACAGATAATTGTTAATTTGTTTGTAATAACAAATTATTGTATAAATAATCATATTTATTTAAGATATTCTGTTAATTTGTGGGGTATACATACAAGGTAGCGCCACAACGACCGGTTCTGTGCTTCTCGCGTTCATCGGATTTCTGCTACCCTCACTAGGTCATCTACCTTGTTCCAAAGATTTGTAAATGAACAAGACGCAGAAGCATTCCGCGGTCGTCACTCCAGAACCTCTCAGCCCCATCCACCATACGTTCTTCGAGCAATGTGCCCTGCTTACTACCACTTAAGATCGATCCTTCGAGATATCAATAACCTTGATTCTCCTGCCCTGCTAGAACTTGCAATATCTATTAGTTAAGATTACGTCTTTTAACCTTTAAAACAAATATTCGCACTACGCGAAAACTATGTACTTTGGAAGTCTTTGCTGAACAAAAACCACCCTTAAGTAACAGCACTACAGCTGTCCTTCAGCCTTCTGCATCATATTGTATCGTTTGTCAATCATCCATCGTTCTGCGTGCTCCAGTAATTGTTTATTTGTACATAACTTTAACTATTATACTAATTGCAACATGCTAATATATCTCTCCAAGTAACATTTATTACATACATAGGGAAGTATACCAATCAGTGAAATAATTGATTTAGACGACAGCCCCATCAGTGCTAATCACTTGCTCACTACCAATTAGAGTAATGCAAGATTTATGCAGCGGCATAAGTTTCTAAATGATGAAGGTGATGCTGGTGGACTGTGTTGTTAAATAAGTAAATATGGTAATAAAGTAAATGGCACAAATCCTGTAACCAAAGCTGAGGACCAATTTACTGCTAATGGTGTGAGTAGTCATAATTTATGGCATGAGTGAGCATTTAGTGTGAATTGGTAGAAAGGGGGGAATGACTCCAATGAAATTGAAAATAGGAACATAACTAGACACACGGTAATAAAATGATATTCTAGACCACTAGGAAGATAAAATATGAAGGACATGAGAAAAATAAACTTTTGTAAACAGAGATGATTATGATCCCATTTCATTCAACAGTATTTTGAAGAAAATGTATATAATTCAGACATTTAGTTTGATGACTCAAGAGCTTTCCTTTTGCCAAATCTCCATTAGATCGCAGGTAAACATAAACAATTTCAGTTCATGACGAACGATAAATAATTACCTATGCGAAATGGTTATAATTATGACCAGCGTCTAACAGAGTGTTTACAAACAAAATTCTGTATCAAAATAAGAAACCAGTATTTAACTGAGTGATAAATGCTAACAGCTATAATTTTACTTTATAAATTGAGAGGCTTCATAATATTTGAGCCATTTTGAGCGTCAAAGCAAGGAAAAAGTATTTGCTGTGCGCTCAAAACATCTTCATGCATGCTGTCTGAAGGCGACGCCGAGGACGCGACGCAAATTACCGAGCAACGGTTGCCAGGGCGCCGCCGCCGGAATGTATTCTTCGGTGTTGCGGCGCTCCAGGCCCCCAAAGCGACTGCGCCGCGCTGTTGACGTGATCCGTCACAATTGACATTTGTTTTTTAGTGTTTTTGTCTGTTTTAATTTTACAATTTCTTTTAGTTATTTATTTTATTCTATTGATTAAATTTGTGTACATAAATGTTAAGTGGCAGCAGTGATGTGGTGGTAGACAGTGCGTCTCAACCTTCTACATCGCTGGCAATTCTGGAAAGGTACCCTCTCTGCACAGAAGCACGGTTTTTTAAAGGTAAGCGGGGTCTGAATGTGCACATTGGGAAGGCCCACAAACCACAAAATGTATTCACTTCGGACCCCGTCATTACTTCTACACCCCCTACACCATCTACATCCTGTTTTGACCCGCTTTGGAAAACCCTCACAAAATTAAAAAATTCAGTTCCAGTTTTAAAACGAGTTCCCCGTGGCGCCAGGCCTCTAGTAGCGCAAAGTTTAGCAAGTTGTGTCCGCCTGGCCCCCCGGGAGAACTCACTCAGTGCTTGGGAACAGCTTCTCACCTTCCCTTACAGAATATTACATTTTCGAAAGGATTTGGCAAACAAAAAAACTTTAACCACACAAATTAAAGAAAATTGTAACATTTCGGCTCATAATTTAGACTCCAAATTATCGACACAGAGGGTTACCTCCTCAAGAGGTATTTCCCATCTGGTCGAAACTAAATTAGGGGAAGGTGACATTAGCGGAGCAGCCAGAATTCTTTTCAGTAGTGATGTGCTGGCTCCATGTTCTCCAGATACTCTAATAGCCCTGGAGAGCAAACACCCTGCTCCAGCGGATGGCCTTTCTTTTCCTGACCTTCCTGATTCGGACATTCATACCCTCACCGTTACAGGTCGAGAGGTAGTCTCAGCCGTTTGCTCTTTCCGGAGTGGTTCTGCTGGCGGCCTCGACGGCCTAAGTCCTCAACACCTAAAGGACCTCATCTGCTCAGGCGCCGGGGAAGCTGGTGAGTTGCTCTTGAAGGAGCTTACGGCTCTGGTTAACTTAATGCTCTCAGGCAAGGTCAACGAGGCCGTCATCGACACTCTGTACGGAGCCAATTTATGTGCTCTGCGCAAGAGAGATGGCGGCATCCGACCCATTGCCGTGGGCACTACCTATCGTCGTATGGCAGCCAAAATTTGCTGTAAATTTTATGGTGAGGCACTTTCGAAAAAATTTCAGCCCCTGCAGCTGGGTTTTGGCTCCAAAGGGGGCTGCGAGGCTGCCGTACACGCTTTGTCGACTTACCTAAATTCTAATTTAGGAGGGGTCATCCTGAAGGTTGACATAAAAAATGCATTCAATTCGGTTAATAGGGATATCTTGTTGGCAGAATCTAAAAAAGAAGTACCCCAAATTTTTAGTTTTCTTTGGCAATGTTATAGACATCCTTCTAAATTACTATATCGGGACAATCTATTGGAATCCGCTGTTGGCTGTCAACAAGGTGATCCCCTCGGGCCAGTGATCTTCAGTTTAGCCATTCACCCTATTATTCAACAGTTAAATTCCAAATTCAACGTTTGGTATCTCGATGACGGAACCCTTGGAGGCGATTCAGACACGGTTTTGAATGATTTACATTTTCTAAAAAATCAACTCCACTCCATAGGTCTTGACCTCAACTTTTCTAAATGTGAGTTATTCTTATCTGACAGTACTGACAGACAACTGACTATTTCAAAATTTAACACAATAGCCCCGGAGATAAAAATTATTGAAAGAAGCACTCTTCGCCTCCTTGGGTCTCCTATTTTCGAAGATTCCTTCCCAAATTTCGTTGAGGAAAAAATTCAAAAATTTAATGATATTTCGAAAAGATTGCTGATGCTGATGATTAAGGTGATGGCCGAATGCATTTTAATTTCTAATTAAAATGCATTCGGCCATCACCTTAATTCGTTTCTGCTGTTTCGGCCCTAAATTAACATATTTTCTCCGCGCCTCTCATTTATGGAAACATCACCATCTTTTGGAAAAAATGGACCAAATTATCCGGCATACCCTTACGTCAATTTTAAACGTGGCCATGGATGACCGAGCCTGGGCTCAAGCTACCCTTCCCATCCGTATGGGAGGTCTCGGTGTCCGCAAAATTTCTAGTATTAGTTTACCAGCTTTTATATCCTCGGTTCACGGCACTGAGAAATTAATCAGGAATATCCTATCTCCCTCACTGATTGATTTCAATGTGCCGTGCTTCATCGAGGCTGTAGATGCCTGGAGATTTGCTTGCCCGAATACAAATCCGCCCGATAACCCAGCTTCCCAGAGACGGTGGGATGAGCCGCTCTGCAGAGTAGTTCAGGAAAACTTAATTCTAACATCTGCTACGACTGCGGAGCGGGCGCGCCTGCTGGCTGTGGGAAATTGGGAGTCAGGTCTTTGGCTTCACGCACTGCCGTCGTCGAATATTGGCACCTTGTTCGACGATACTACTTTCCGCCTAGCTGTTGCCCTACGCCTTGGCGCTCCTTGTTGTTCTCCTCATCGCTGTCACTGTGGCGAAGCTGTCAACAGCCTCGGTCACCACGGCCTGTCATGCAGTCGAAGTGCTGGACGCATAGCGCGGCACGCGAATATTAACGACATTATCCGACGAGCCCTTGTCACCGTCGGCGTTCCGGCTGTTTTGGAACCTCATGGCCTGGCACGCGACGATGGTAAGAGACCGGACGGTATGTCTTTATTTCCATGGAAGTTGGGTAGACCTTTAGTGTGGGACGCTACCTGTGTCGACACTCTTGCGCCATCCCATCTTCCTAGTTCATCGTGCTGTGCTGGTGCTGCCGCTGCGGCTGCGGAGAACCTCAAGCGGCGGAAATATAACAACCTTGTCGGCAGTTATATTTTTGAGCCGTTTGGGGTTGAAACTCTTGGGCCGTGGGGTCCGAGTGCTCATATACTTTTTAAAGAGCTGTCAAGACGCTTGGTTGACACTTCGCGTGACCCAAGGGCTGGTTTTTATCTCGGTCAGAGATTAAGCATTGCCATTCAACGTGGCAATGCCGCCAGCCTCTTGGGCACACTTCCAGTCGACAGCGATGCGGAGGAGTTTTATGACGCCATATTTTAGTAGGAAGTAGCCCTTAGTGTGTATAGTTAGGTTAAGCATACTTAAATATTTTAATTTAAGTTTATTATGTATATATTTTGTTGCTTTAAGTTGTAAATAAATAAAGGTTATAAGTATACATTTAGGTTGTTTTTATTTCCAAAACAGTAAACCAGTCGTAAAAAGATCATATGTCGGGAAATAAAACACGAACCATAAGGCAATTTCCTCGTTTCGTTACACACTTATGGTTTCGGCAAAACGTTGATGCTTTGACTTTAATGACCGTGATCATTTTACCTGATTAAGAGCTTATAATGCTGAAGACGCTGCAATAAAATGATAAAACTCCAAAATACAAGACATTGACCACATTCCTGTAAAATTTGCAAACAATGAACTAATATTAACCTCGTCTTGAAGATGACAAGGAAATATGACGGAACAAGGATGAATCAAAGACATAAGGATCCTTGAATTTATTGCCAAAAATACAAGTCTATATGTGACAACGCGTGTTGAGGAAATAGGAGTAAATATGTCATCAAAAGACATTTTGGATCAATAGAATTGTAAATACAAATAATATTAATGGCGTTTAATACTCAGAATGTCATTTTCATGCCAAAACACTTGAAATAGATAGAAAATTTAATATATCGAAAGCTGTTTATGAATTTAATTCACAGTGTGTAACTCACTCGTTTACTTCAATTATAGCTTATAATTGAAGTAAACGAGTGAGTTTACAGTATAAAGTGAAAAGATTATGGAGTGAATGTTGATTAAAGAAGGATCAAAGACTACAATACAACATTTTGCTAAATTACAACGACTTGTTACAAATATCAAGTACAGAAACAGTTATTTCCATTTTTCATCGTCTGTAATCCCAAGACCCTTGTTCCATTTTTGAATATTTGCCTGCCATTCAAGTGACTGTCTATAAACCTTAATAAGGCATTGTATAACCTTCAGATAGCCACAAGAATGACGCGTGGACTAGATCGGGCTTTCTCGTTAATACCTTTAAACCTGAAGGTGGATTAAGGCATAGATTAGCACGGCGAGGTAAATATTTGTGACTGATGATAGTGACGAGTTTACTCCTGTGACCGGCATTTCAAGGGCATTGATCTTTTGTACAGACTGGAATAATTCCATGTTGACGAGTTTCAGAATATGTAATCCAATTTTGAAAAGCTAGCTACTCAGAATTGACGTCCGACGTACTGTTATAATTCGGACGAGGTCCACATTTTGTTAGTAACAACTAACAATATCTTAAAAAAGGTAGCATGAAGCCGCACGCATCTGCATGGCAGCGGCTTCATGCTGCATGCATGCGGAACTCCTACTTATCTGCAAAAACAGTATACTTCTAGTGCCTCCACGAACACGAGTGTAGGGATGAGTATCTCTTCCTGATTATGGTGGCAAAGTCATCAACCCGCGCCTCAGCAAATATCCCTGATGCACTGCAACGCCACGGTAGCCCCAACAGTGCTCTGAGTGCATTGTTATATATTGGACGCTGTAAGCCCGTTGTAAATATCCGGCTAACAGGCTACAAGTTTAAAAAGATAAAATATTTTTGATTTTGATTTTGAAGAGTCAGTTCTATAACGTCCTCCTTTTGAGCCACACATTTCCTAAATCCAAGTTTTTATTGTAATTCAATTTTATATTGGATTTAAATAAGTTCCAGTTCATTAAATCTCTTTATGCAAAAATATTCCACGAAGGCACAGTCTAACAATACGTTTATAGTTTATACTTAGTTGTCATAAGGTGGTTTTACATCGGCGAGGTGAGGTGTGGATGGGATGGGAGATAAAAAATTATATGGTAAAACTTCTTTTGTGTGTTAGGATGTGCGAAGTTAGAATTGAAATATTTGACAGTATAATATTGCACTTTATAGCTATAAGAATAAAGTATTTATTTACTTTGTCAAAACAGATACACAAATCATCCCAGCCATCGAAACCAGTCAGAACTTTCCGTGAAGTGCTGACCTGTGACATCTCGCGATGGTTCGTTCTGGCACAGGTCGTCGTTCCGACTATCGCAAGACATCGCTGCCCACTATTTACTCCAGCTCTTAGTACTGCTTACTTGTGTACAGGCTGGACATCTGGATCTAAAAAGGTAAGCATGATTTTAAATCTCGACATCACATCCACGCCCCTACTAGCCGGTGTAAAACCATCTATAAGTTTAGTTTTATCAAACTAACTAAGCAACATGGTACGACGTGGACCATACTGGGCCCCGTATATCTGCACGACGCGGGACCATACCACAGACACAGTCATGCCAGTCTCAAAGGGATGTATAAATAGTTGTGAAAAGAACTTTCTGCTTTATTACCAACAATGGTTTTTTGTATTTTGCTGGTCAGTATTAGGTTCTATATTCACTAAAATATTATGATTTGAAAACGTAACAAATATTTGTTTGCAGAATCATAATATAATCATTAAAATCATCAATACAACCCTCTCAGTTCAACCCTTAATACCAAATGACTTTTTCATGAAATAGACATTCGTTAGGGTTAGACGTACGCGTCATCATTTTTGATGTTGAGTCATTTTCAACGCAACTCAACTAGGTAATAAGATTTTTATTAGCTGAGAAAATCATCAAATGGCATCCCCCACTCTTGGGCGGAGCGGGAGATAGTGTTAAACTTTTACTGACTAAAAAACCACTCCTGTTCTTTCTTTACCTTCGGGTCCAGGGCCCTGGGGTTCTCTTTCGCATAATATAACCTATGGCTTCACTAGGCTTCGACCCTGCTGGGCCTCTGCGGTTTTGCTGACATCTTGAGACGCGCATGAAACACTACACGCCGTCAACGACTAGGCTCGGTCCGGACGGTTACGATACGGTAGGACGGCAACCCACCCATTGCTCGTCGCCCGCAAGCCCGCGCCTACGGTGGATAAAACCTAACCTGGAAAATGAAAATTTGAATTTACCAGGGGATCTAGGGTTAACCACCAGCGTCATCATTCTCGGTATTGATTCATTTTCAACGCAAACCACTCAGGTAATAAGATTGGAATATTTACAGGTGACTGTAGTTTAAACTCACGTCTACGTGATTAGGCCCTTGTAATGCAGAAACTCGATGAAATAGTGACTGTTACTGTGAAATCAATAATTTCCTCACGCAATGGTAAGATTGTCGCAATGTCCGGTGTGATTCCCGCGCGAACATTGCCAATCTTTGTATGGGAGTTGGACCAAGTACTGCCCAGAATGCACTTATAGTGCATTTTGTTCCTCAGGCTAACACCAATCAGAAAACTGAAGCGCTCTAAAATCTGTCCCAGGAGTCAAGAGAAAAAAATGTTTTGTTGTGAATTATTTGTTTCCGAAAAGTAGGTGAATAATTGTTTTTAGCGTAATCGGTTACCGACTATAATAAACATATAATCAGTAATTAATAATACTACATTATATGGCGTACAGATTTTGGGTTTTGTGCTTGTGTTATATGTTTCTAAATGCGCTTACGGTTATTCCTAGTGCGAGGTAATGTTATTTTTAATATCACAAAAAGAGTCACTTGCACACGCGTATCGATTTTCCTTTTACGTCAATGACTGCAACTCAATATGTTTTTTTTTTGTAGTGTTTTTAGGGTTCCGTACCTCAAAAGGAAAAAAACGGAACCCTTATAGGATCAATTTGCTGTCTGTCCGTCCGTTTGTCTGTCGACAGACACTCTCAGTCTTCATCTCAGTCAGTAGTCAGTATCAGTGGTTAGTATCAGTTCTTCTTCGTCTTCTCCAGTCTGGATCTCTATCTCGGGCACGCCTGAAGGTATCGAGTTCAAATTAAAACCATACCCTCAGGTCTGCGGACTCTTGAAGCTATAAAAAAATCAAACTTGTAAGTTAACGAGAAAAAACCGGCCAAGAGCGTGTCGGGCCACGCTCAGTGTAGGGTTCCGTAGTTTCCCGTCCGTCACAATAAGTGTACCCACTTATGAGTTTAAAAAAATGCATATACGATTATACTACAAACTTAGTCCAGAAATTATTTTGTAGAACCCTTTTGTCTTTTTTTGTACAAAAACTGTTCTTTCCATCAAGTTCTTTTTTTTTTCTTTTTATTTATTTATTGCCAATTTACACTAACAGTTTAACACCACACATATAAATTATAGGCCACATTAATAATAATTTAAAAACATTAACATAATAAACATAAAAGTAATGAAAAAGTAATAGTAATTAAGAAAACAATGTCAAAAATAATAACAATAATGTAAAAAAAAAATAGGAATAATAATGGAAACCATGTCATAAAAAATAATTAAAATCATGTCAAAGATAATAAAAATAATGTCAGAATAAAATGTCAAAAAAAAATAAAAAAACTTACAATAACACATATGTCAAAAATTTCATAAAAAAATAAAAAATAATAACAATATAATAAAAAAAAAATATTATTGAGTTTCACAAGATATTGTGCTGGGAGTGGCAATGGACTCAAGGTAACTGCAGCGTTAAAAAGTTCAATTTCAGCACTTGCGAAGATGTCCATAGCAGCGTCAGAAAGTAACGTGTTGTTGATGTGGGTTAGGGCTAGGTACACGGGACTGGTTCTGCAGGTTATGTTACAGGCTCGTGGTATGGAAAATAGAGAGCGATGACGGGGGCGTAGTGTATGCCTGATGGGAAGTGGAATGCTAAAGGAGATGTACTCAAGCAACGAAGAATTGAAGTGAGAACCACGAATTAGGCGGATGAAATATTTAACCAGACACAGATTTCTTCTAACTTCCAAACTTTGGTAACACACCATACCCAGCACGAACGGCGTCGGGTACATATATGGGTAGTAACCATATAATTTCAGGTAGAGGTACCGGACAAAGGACTTCTGAACTCGTTCAATGACCAGTGTGTAACATTTTTCATGCGGGTTCCAAATTGCACTATTAGTTTCCAGCAAACCACGGATATATGAATTGTACAATATAGTTATAGCTTGTCGATTGTGGAAAATTTTTGCCTGGCGCAATACAAAACCTAAATTCTTGCGGGATTTGTTACAGATCTGTATGATGTGCTGGTTAAAGGATAAGTGTGGATCAAAATTAGTACCCAGATCGCGTACGGCTGAAACACGTTTCAAGGGCTCATTGTTTAGAGAATATGTGTTGTGTATGGGATGTGTGGCTTGTGAATAAGTCATAACTGCACATTTATTTGCATTGAGAGCGAGATTGTTTTTAACGCTCCACGCATGAATGTGGTCTATGTCTAGTTGAAGAGTGTGTGTGTCATTAGAGGTACCTATTGGAAGAGCCACCTTGACGTCATCAGCGTACATCAACACTGTTGAGTGTTCCACATGTGCGGGTAGGTCATTTACCACGATTAAAAAGAACAAAGGCCCGAGGTTGGTTCCTTGTCCGATGCCTGATGTGACAAGGTAAGGCTCTGAATCTGTTCCTTCATATGTGACAAATTGCTTCCGACAATGCAGATAGTTTGCAAATAATCTCAGCAATGACACAGAGAAACCAGCCAATGCCAACTTGCCCAAAAGTACATCATTGTCCACACGGTCAAAAGCCAGCCAGTTTTTAATGTCACTTTTTGGACCAGCTTTATGTACCGGGAGTACTTTAGAAGTTTTCCACTCCGCTGGATATGTGTCTGTTTTAATGGACAAGTTAAAAATAAATTGCCACCAAACCAAATACTGTGGTATTCCATCCGGTCCTTGCGTGGATTTTGGGGGAAGTCGAGCCATAGCCCCACGAACTTCAGATTCGTGGATGTAATCAATATCTACCAGTTGAGGCATGTTATTAGGGTACGCATTTGCAACATCGATAGCCCGTTCGGGGTCCAATGATGGCAGGCTTGTCAAGAAAACGCTACTAAAATACTTGGAAAATGCATCTGCCACTTGGGCTGGAGACATGTCACCGAAAGTTGCCTGCTCGTTATTCACTCTGTTGTCCTTCACAAAGGCCCAGAAGGTTTTGGGGTCGCGTTTAATGTCAGACTCGATACGTGTAGTGTAGGTGGCAAAATCTGTTTCTGTAATTCTTTTCAAAATGCGTCAATAATAGCTAAAGAATGCATAGTGTAATTGATTATTATTATTCTGTTTGTAAAGCTTATGGTAATGATTTTTCAGCTTATTTAATTTAATTGTATCAGGTGTAAACCATTTTGGATAGTTTTGCCGTAAACTTTTAGCCTTTTTTATAGGGACAGTACGACATATTATGCTATTAATCAAGTCATAAAAAGTTGTAACAGCAGCGTCAACATCATTGCACGAGTACACTGGCTCCCAGTCTATCTCAGCCAGTTCAGAGTACAACTGTAAGAAGTCAGCCTTACGGAAGTTACGCTTTATGGTCGTATTACTATGCGAGTCATTTGAGTAGCCGGCACTATTCCTGCACAAACTGGCATATGGTGTGGTAATAGAAATAGAAATATCTAGCGGTTTGTGATGTATTTCAGGGGAAACAATGCCAGGACATGCTGAAACTGAGACTCCCGCCACACATGAGTTAACCAGTATCAAATCCAACATTCTGCCTAAGTCATTTAGAATCACATTTTTTTGTAATAAATTACATTCCGATAGGAATAAATCAAAGTCGTCACGTATGCTTACACTAGCGGAGAACAAGTTAAAATCTCCTAATACAATTAGAGGCAGTTTGTTCAAAATAATTTTCCTAGAAAGTCCTTATAAAGTTCTACTTTTCAGATTTTTTTCATATTTTCTAAACTTATGGTTCAAAAGTTAGAGGGGGACACACACATTGTTTTTTACTTTTGGAGCGATTTTTTCCGAAATTATTGACATAATCAAAAAATGATTTTAGTAAACCCCTATTCATTTTTAAATACCTATCCAACAATATATCACACGTTAGGGTTGAAATTAAAAAAAAAAATCACTTCCCACTTTGCATATAGGGGGGCTACCCTAATAAAACATTTTTTCCAATTTTTATTTTACCACTTTGCCGGCGTGATTGATATACATATTGGTACCAAATTTCAGCTTTCTAGTGCTAACGGTCACAGAGATTAAGCGAGGACGGACAGACAGACAGACAGACAGACGGACAGACAGACATGGCGAAACTATAAGGGTTCCTAGTTGACTACGGAACCCTAAAAATGATACTTCGGTTTATTGTTGCTGTTACGTCACAAATTTTCTTTTTTTTGCGATTCGGAAAATCTTCCGAGACGCCATTCTGGCAATAAACTATTAACATATATGTAAGTTTTATTTATTTTTATTCTAACTGGTTTTATTATTACCGTTAGTCACTTTTCCTGTACTAAGTTAGTTCTTTGATGTGTCATGTTTTTAAAACGTCAGACTTGTTACTTAGATCATGACGTCTTTGGACCCTCCTACAAGTGTTACGTTGTCAAAATCAGATCCTGTTTCCTTTCCTTCCTTCTATCTTGAACCTTTCCTTTGTGGATTTTCCAAGTATTTAACTAATATTTTGTATATCCTTCTTAGAATTGTTACTTACTACTATTTAATTATTGTATTACTAGCCGTTACCAGCGATTTCGTTCGCGTGGAGATTAAGAATAATAATATAATATTCCATAACTACCACACAACGCCGTTTAGTTCCAAGCTAAGCAGAGCTTTTGTTATGAGTACCTGTCAACTGATAAACATACTTATATATTTTTTCGGAGAAGTCCAACCGCCGTCCCCCCTCCCCTTCGGAAATTATGTCTCGTTCCCGTGGATATTAGTGCAAGTTCTATAAAAATAAAAAGACAAAAAAAATTGTTTAAATCTCATTTTCATTATAGGTGTGTCATATGCATTTGTAGAAAAATAAATATATTTTGATACTACAAATAGATAGGTACTTCAATTTTATTAAAATAGTTCTGATTTCTTTATGTATCGGCATTAGTCGTTAGATATCAATGACGTGGGTGTTTTTACATCATTGGTAATAATTTCTGTTTCCCAAACTATTATCTGTCTATGAAACTTGTTTTTTCCTTGGCTGACTAAACTACTACTAAACCACCTTTTGATACATCAGACATTTTAGTATCTGAACCTTATTAATTTTTCACCTTAAAAAAACGGAATGATCTCTGACTGGCTTTTGGATTGGATCCTGATTATCTTAAATAAACGTATTATTATTATTATTTTCTTTTTAGGGTACCGTACCTCATAAGGAAAAAACGGAAGCCTTATTCCTATAAGGGTTCACTTTGTTGTCTGTCTGTCTGTCAAGATCCTTTATCTCAGGAACGCGTGGAGGTATCGAGTTGAAATTAAAACCATGCACGGTCTACGGATCCTTGAAGCTGTGAAGCGGGGGTTGTCATAAGATGATTTTTCCCATCGAAAAAAAAAAAAAAAAACTTCTGAGGTAACTAAAAAAAATACGGCCATATGTCGCAAAAAACGTATATTTCGATACTTTCAAGGGAATCAAAATTCACAGAGTACTTCCCGTTGATTCAGAATCCTGAAATTTGGCATGAAGGAAGGTGTTAGAGCACAGGTAGGCAGGTATAAGAATAAATCTGAAAAAAGTAAATCTTAAAACACTATTTTGCGAGTCGAAAAAATCTTCGAGAGTTCATTCGGGAATTGAACCATTTACATGCATAGATGAGTTTGTACGTAACCTACAGGGCGCGGGTCTGAGTCGCACTTGCCAAGTTTTTTTATTGCTGTAGGACTTCTTCTTCATCACTGAACTTATTTATTTATTTATCATATATAATATATTAATATAAATTAGATATTATTTTCCTCACACCTAGCAAAACAAACTTGCATCCAACACACAGTAAGTTTCAGTTGAAAACCAGCGTCAGGCTACTACGTAGTTATCTGGAATTTTTTCTGAACTGGACCTCATGCATACATAATGTTATAATATTGTTCTTTTTAATCGTAAATTTCTACATACTGTGTGTATTTGTGTGTGTGCCAAATTAAAATGTATTTTTTCTTTCGAAGCGACATAAAATTTTCCACCTAAAAAAAAGGATACAAGATTTCTAAGAGAGCGCCTGATTGTATTTAATTCGATATATACATAAACAAAGCATGACTTTGAAAAAACTAAATCAGGAAAGATTATCTTAACACACTCACTTTATCTAATGGAAATTAAATCATTTCACCAGTCTACGTCACTCACGTACTTTTACAAAATAACGGGGAAAACATCTTGTGAATAATTAAGAAATGCGTAATTTATAACTCGTTTACAAGCAACGGTAAAAATAATTAACGTTATCATAACTCTAATAACTATCTCATCAGTGGCGGATTAGACATATAGCAAGAGTAGCAAATGCTACGAATTTTAAACAAAATAAAAGAGCACAAACCCTGGCCCCAGTAGACTTCGACCCGGCTGGGTCCCTGCTGTTGCTGACAACTCCTTGAGGTGCGCGGGAACAGTGCGCGCCGTCGACGACTTGGGCTTGGTCCGGACAGTTACCGGACGGCCGGACAGCAAGCTACCCATTGCTCACTGTCCGCAAGCCCGCGCCTACGGTGGCCGGACATCGGGATCAGAATCCCGGCGGCGGCGGCGAGGAGGCCGTTGCCTGATGCGTTCGGCCTCCTCCTTTGCGAGCATTACTGCTTCGCAGAAGTCGGTGACCGCCTGCCACTCCTCCTCGCTCCAGACCATGGCCTCAACCAAGGCCCAGCGCGAGAGGTCTCCGCCACCGATCGCCCCCACGAGGGCACAGCCATGCTCCGCCCAAGCAGGGCACACCCTCGACGGTGTGCTCCACCGTGTCCTCCGGGCATTCCGCACAGTGGCGACACCCGGGCGTCACTTCCGCACGAATCCGGTGCAGGAACCTCCCGAACGAACCGAGTCCGGTGAGGACCTGCGTCATACGGAAGGTAAGGACGCCGTGAGGTCTTTCCAGCCACGCCTCAAAGAGGGGACTTACCCTGCGCCAGATAGCTGCAAAGCCATCTGTGCGCGCTTCAGCAAACATTACTGATGCACTACAAAAACGTGGAAGCCGCAACAGCGCCCTGAACGCATTGTTGAATTGGACACGCAGAGTATTGTATGCTCTCTTGGTATAGTTAGCCCATAAACTTCCAGTGTACAGAGAGGTACAATACGCTTTAAATAAAGTAATTTTGACTGCGTCAGTACAACAGGAGAATCTGCGAGTCAACATATTAGCCCGAACTGACAATGCTCTGCGTTCCCTCTCCATGTCAACATCGTCTTTTATATCATCGGTAACCCAATGTCCAAGATATTTGAAAAGGTATACTCTATTTAAAGAAAAATAATAATAAATAATATTAAAATCCCAATACAGCTAATTATTTCATTGAATATGATTGTCAATCTCTTAGATTTTCCTCATTACAGTACTTTCCACCACTTACCAAATCTTAAAGTCCACAAGGTTATTGGTGATTGAGATAAGAATGAGAAATATGTAATAAGAACACAGGGGCCCCTTTGTCGAACTTGCTGCAGGCTCCGCGCTGGCTTAATCCGGCACTGTATCTCATCATTCTCATCCAAAAATGTTACCAGTTCTTATTGACATCGCTAATCTGTGTTTAATCACGCAGTCCGTATCTACTGAATGTAAAGTTATTTAACTGAAATAGAGGAAAATACACATGATACTAGATAACTTAGATAATTTTGATGAGTTGGCTAGTGAAGTGTTGGCAACTACAGGGGCGTATTTACGCTTAGGCCAAGAAAGCCATGGCCTGAGGCGATAGAATGCGACTGGCGGCGCAATCTGTCCCTACCAGCCCACCGAATTGTTTAGAGAGTAATTACACTTTTCAAGTCTGCCGCTCTTCTTAACTACGAGTATTTATTGAGAAAATTACTCTATCAAAGGTGGTCAAGCAATTTTCGAGCTTTGTATCTTTGATCGTCGAGATTCTGTGCACAAGTCAACAAAGTGACTTCTTTGTTGATTTTTTAGAGTACGTTTCGCTCGGTTTCACTAAAGTTTGGTTATTGAAAGAAAAACCCACTCTACGGAAAAGTCTATCATTTATTTATCCATTCTATGGCGGCAAATCTTAAGGCTGCGGAACTATTCGAAAGCATTGACATGGCCTTCGAACGCAAAAGTCAACTGAAAGTACACAGGTGTGTTTTCATCAGTAAAAATCTGACACTCTCTCGCTCCAACCACAGTTGGTACTTTTTTTTTGATGATATCCCACTCCTAAAAAAGTGCAGCAAATCTTTAAATACGCCACTGGTTGGCTGATTAACGATAAGGCAAAGAAGGCTACGTAGAAAGTATTGTAAACATAATCTGAAGGAAGGTGATGTAAAAGTGGTTGGGTGTTGCAAAAATATTGCTGAAGTATATGTCTAGGTACTTTACAAGCTTTGCAAAATAGATAAGGATATTTTACAGTTCAATGTGTCGTGATTCATTGGCCAACGTATGATTCTTCCAAGTTGGGACTTAGTCTTTCCTTTCTTCGGTTTCAACATTCATTGATTGCCAGACTTCTGTTGGTTTATTCTGAGTAATAGGTACTTTTATAGATTCGTCATAAGTACATGTTCGTTATAATTGAAGTCTCGAATCATTTTTAAGCTATTGCATAGCTTCTATCGCGGGCCTTGAGCGTGGAGACCGAATCCAGAAATTCCGTAACGTAAATAACCTAACACCCCCCACTCATTTGTTTTTTGAGCGTGGTGACCGATAAGAAAACAAATGAGTGAACAATCAATCAAAATTCAATTCAATGTGTGAAAGTGTAACTTCAATTAATTTCAAAGAAAGAAAAAAACAAAGGAAAAAATATACTGCATAAATAAAATAAATAAATAATTATAATTGCATAAGTTGATAAAAATGTTATGAAATAGCTTTACCGCGGCAGTCCCCGAGTGCCACACGTCTTTTTTGATGGTGGGAACTTATCTGATGGCTTCTCAAAGATAAGTTAGGGTGGATCGAGAGAGTGTGCTAATCTTTTACTGACTAAAATCTACCTGTGTTCTTCAGTTTCCTTTAGCGTTTTAGAACCACGGTTTCCAGTGTCAGTTGGTTTTACAACTAGTGCTAGCTACCTAAAGCTAGGTACAATGACACTCTTCGTACGGTGGTTGTAGATCGATGGGTTTCCCCTTTCTTCCAGCGCTACATAATGGTTAGAAAGAGTTACTCTGACCCTGGAAAACAAAGTGCAATTGAAGGAACAACAGCCTGATACTCCCTGTCACTCACTCAAAGAGGCAATGGTTTTTTTAGTGGGAAATCATCAATTAACTCTTTGAATGTCGTAATTAGAGACACAATAGAAAGACAATTACCTTATGTCGGACTGTGTAACTTAAGACATTCGAAAGGTTAATAACTTCTCCCGATCTTGCTTAAACATTGCTCTGTTTTTCTATGGTATGATTTACTACACTCAAGAATATAAATTACCATTGGATAGAATAGGATAGAAATACTTTTATTCGGGACAGATATAGCACAACGTTTGTAAACACAAAGTAAAAAAGAACAAAAGTACAAAGTACGCCGAGCATGCCACCACCGAAAGGGTGACCACCTCAGTATTTTCTGGGCGTTAAATACCTAGTACTGCTGATTTGTTTGATGGCTATCAACTGTGATCAATGCTGCATACATTAATAGCAAATCAGTCTATTTAACACTAAATTAGATGCTACTTTGGCCTACTAAGACCCCTGAAACAGTGAAATGTCGTCGCGGTAGACCAGGAAGAGGATGGCGGGTTATCAAGTATTAGGTAGACAGATTTATCAAGAACTGGAAGGAGGAAGCGCGGCCCGCGAAACATGGAAGGAGTGGATTGATGGAGGAGTGGCCTGTGGCCAGGAGCGAGACAGAATAGGATAGCAAAAAAAAAGATAAATGCTGGTAAAACTATGATTAAACATAGATTTAATTAGTAATACTCGTCTTATGGATCAGAACGTATTTGACTTTTTAAAAAGAAAACTAGGAACAACTTACAACTAATTTATTAATTTAAAATGAAATGACAAACAATCAAAAACCGTTACAGCGAAATAAATCAAAATTATGATCCCTAAACACGACCGCCGCATCCGAGCTCTTCTAGCGTGTTCCCGCCATTATTTGACAGCGTCATCGCTGTCGCGTGATATCATTGCCTTCTTAATTGTCAAATCCTCTAAGACTCCTATATTGTTATTCTAATTTGAAAAGAAGGTGGGCAAGTGTTTTCCAGTTTATTGTACAAGAGGTACTCGTTACAATTAAAAAAAAACACACCAATATATTCAAAAGTTTCTATTTCATTTACATAAACAACACATACATAAATTGATAAAAAACCCGCCACGCCATACAATTTTTTTCCATGTCATAAAGCTTTTTTTACAAAAACAACGACGCGACCCAAACACCTCAGCAAAAAAAAGGGTGAGCTTATACTTAAAATCCGAGAACACTAGTTCAAGTGGCATTGGCTATCGACTTATATTTTAGTATAATCCACAAATTTATTAAAAACAAAGTTTCAGGTTTAAAAAATGTTGAATTTAATAGAAATCTATCAATAAACCAAGCGCTGTAACCGCAGCAAAAGGGTCGTTCTTCTTTTTTACCGACAATCGCTTGTCCTCTTTTAAAATAATGTAGACATCGTATTTATGATTGATATTTTTTAAGTTTCCCAATTCTCTTTTATTTTAAGTTTATTAGTATAATATTACTACTATTCAAGGGCTTCTAATTGACGATTGGATATATTTTCCTTTTTTTATTTTGTGTGACAGAGTGGACTAAATACACCTCCGTCACACTTTTTTTGTACTGATCAATTGTCAATAAAAAAGAAGAACGTCCCAAAAACGAAAAAGTCCTTTCAAACTTTAAATTACAGAGTAAACTTCAATGCATTCATTATAAATAACTAACATTCTACAATTTGATAGATTTTATTAATCAAGAAGTGCATGAATATATGAATAGTACAAGAAGGCATGCTGCCTTACATATGCCATATACAATACAATACAGAAATCAGCAACCAAAATTATCAGTTTCATTACAAAACATACCTCGTAGAAATCGATAAAAAAAATAAGTATTATTATTTACTAAAAAAATTAAATGGGAAATAAATCATAATCTAACCTATACGCACCTTGTGTAATAAAATGAGTATTATTACAAGAGGTTTCATATACAATATATTTTATATATAGATAAACTTTTTTCAGGGACCACTGCAGCTCATCCCATCCACAACGCAGGCTACTACTTCTCATCTTTCACCACCACTTGCTACGCACGAACAAGACGCGATTGGTTTTGAAACCACAACAGCCGACGGTAGGTTTACCTACATAAAATACATTTTATGAACGCGTTATTAAGCAGGCATTTGAATTCCACTCAGGTAAAGCTTATTTTGTTTACAGAGCCAATATCATCACCCGCGCCTGTAACTCCATCTATAAGCTGCCAACCACTGCACCCAGAAACTCTCGCTCAAGGATCACAAAATTGCTCACAAAATCAATCCGCGACAAGACGTTCATGGGTGCAACCTGTCCCGCCTGCACCTTCCACTCCTTCACCGACCAGCAGGCGACGGTTGTTCTCCACCCCGAGGTCTGGGCTAACGGCTTCTCCTGCACTAAGCAACACTAACACTAAGGGCGCGCCGAAGGCGTACACTCACACCATTTGATAGATCAACGAGTGAGTCCGTTGCTATCGAAAAACTACGTCTTCGCCAGGAGGAGAAACGGGACAGGCAGCTCCATGAACGGGAGATTCGTAGGATAGAGTTCGACCATGAGCGTAACTGCGTCTTACGCAGGTTTGGAGACATTGCGCAAGCATGGTTTGACCACTATCGAAGTAAAGACGACACCGAGCGATTAGGCACTCCATAATTATTTAATATTTTGATGATAGTTTTTGATTAGGTTTTATATTTATTTTAAGTAGGTAATGATAGTTTATTTAAAATATAATTGTTAAGTTTAATGAATAAATTGTTTATTTTTTATTTAGTGCATGTACATAGTTATTATTAAGTAATTATTTTACCATGAGGAGAATTAATTAAATCAAATAGTTAAAACCTTTTGTTTTGCAATTTTTTATTTAACAACACATCCGGTATGGACTCTATGGATGAGACTGTAGCGAGTGGATAATGTGAATACTAAGATGACGGCTGAAAGAATATAGAAGGAAAATAATAAGTATTCCACTGATCTCAAATAAGTTAGGACAAACTGATGACACCCAGTAAAAAGTAAATCTCGTTTTTATTTGTCTCTACAATTATGATAATGTGGAGACTGATTTATTATTAATATATCAATAAAAAAAACGGTTACATTAATGGTTTGATATTTCTGAGAAAGACAATTATAGAAATTTAAGTATAATAATAAAACGAAGTATTAAATATCTTTATCAGCTTAAACTGACAAAAAATCAAACTAATTACTTACTTACATTACTAATTTAGTTACGTATATTTAATTACACACATTGCTAATTTACAAGTGTCTTTAAGGCTAGAGTGAATAAGCTCTTAATAAATTAGTGCACCTCGCCATCAATAATTGCATCTTACTTACATCAGGTGCGATCGCAGTCAAGCACTAGTTGTTTAAATCAATAAAAAATATGCTAAATGTTTAACCAAGCAAGAAATCAAACATTTAATAAAAATTATTATAGTATCTAGTATTTGTCTATAAAATGACAATTAAAATTAAAAAAACTGGGTACGAATATTGTCGCAGATGAACAATTACACACTCTATAATTAATAAATATGGCTAAACTTGACTGCATCTATAACCTACTTATTAAATAATTGAGCTTTGCCCTGCCTCGGATTAATTCACTTCGATTTTCTGTGGAGCTGTTGCTCATTTGTGTACTGGAGTCATCATTATGTTCCACAGCAGCAGGAATATAACTTGGAGCCGGTTAATGTGCGTGAAGCGAGATGTTGTGTAGCACACAACATGCAATTGTTATTTTGCTGGCAACAGTGGGATGATAAGGGTCAACTCACACCGAAAGAGCGGCGAAGGGCAGCGACCCGTTTAACGTTTATAGAATTCGCTGGAATTTCCGCGGCGCCGCGGGCATCCGCGCGACTCGTTCGAGTTTCTCATGCGATAATAAGTATTATAGAAATGAAAATAAAGTTAAAATTCATATGACACTGAAACTGCGCTCCGCTTCGCTGCGCTTCGACGCTCTTTTGGTGTGAGTTGACCCTAATGAAGAGCCCTGTCACGCAGCAAACACCTCCAACGTGTTTTAAGTAATCCGAAGCAGCGTTCAATGCATGTCCTGGCTTGCACATGACGAGTGGTATACAATTCCTCTCTAGACCCCTGCGGAGCATTTAATATAGGGGTCATAAGCCAGGGGCGTTGTGGATAACCAGAATCCCCTGTAATATTTAAAATTTACTTAGTATATTAAACTAATGCATATATTTAAAATAAAATACACACCAAGTAACCAAACATGTTCACCATTTTCATGAAGGTTACGTATATAGGGTTCTACCAAACTTGACGACCATATGTGGGAATCATGTGTTGCTCCACCAAACTTAGCATTAACATTTATAATATTCAAACTATGATCACATACCTGAAAATATTGTTTTTTGTAATATTAGTCACAGCTTTGACAATCAAAATAGGCAGTTATAATAGCAGCAACACTATTTCTAGATTTAAATATAACATTATGATTTCAATACAAACCATTTGAACATTTAAGGAATGATATCCTTTTCTATTATAGAAAGCATGCTCTTCTTCAGCTGGTTTCACTATTGTAATGTGAGTGCAATCAATGCATCCTATCACACCAGGCAAATTGTACTTCCTTTGAAATCTGAAAATGAAGTTAGTAATTTATGTTGATAAGTAAGTAATAAACTAAACATACTTCAACATAATAATTACTTAACACATATTTATTAAAATTTGATCACTTACTGTTCTTTGATTAATGACCTTTCTTGTATTGTTTGTGGAAATTTAATCCATTTGTTCATGACTGCGGTGGTTGAGGGCATCAACAACTTGCCAGATACACCGGCTTGTTGTTCTTTGTGACAGTTGTTGACTCACACCCACGATCCTTTGATAGGATCCGGTAGCAAGAAAACTAAGAGCAGTGAGCACCTAAAAAACCAAGTACCTAAGTAATTAGGAAAATGAAATTATTGATACCAAACACACAAATTTTCGTTTTTAGTAGATAACATCAAATCAATTGTCTAACTTTTGGTATTTGAAAACTTTTCAGTAAGGTTACCTTAATTTCCAAAGGAATTTCTCTAGATCCTCTTAACGAAGTGTGAACACGCAAATCGTTGCAGAGCTGCCGGAAAATGCTCTTATTTAATCCAAAATTCTCTACGAACAATAACTCTGGCATATTTTCCACTCTTTCCATTTTTTTCCGGTAATTGTATCGTTTTTGACGCCTCAACCACACACTTTCATTATGTGCTGCCCGTAGTAAACGCAATGTATGCATTTTTATTTAAAAAAAACAACAAAAGACGAGAAACAAGCACACTTGATGCAAACAAAACCACCAGCTGACTAACAATCAGCCATGTTGTTTTGCTTTTCTACAGGGTCCAAGAGTTCGCTTAGCCGTCGAACGAGAATTTCGAGATCTCAGCGAAGTCGAATGTCAAAAGTGCCACTTGTCTAAGCATTTGTATGAGAATATCGTTTATGTTGATCGAAGTTCGCTGTCGTTTCGTAACGCAGTGTGACGTTGTCTAGCAATTAGCGATCGATCACGTGACACTTCGAAAGCTTATGTCAGTTCCATACATTTCGGAGATATCGAATTTCGTTATCGTTGATGAAAATGTAACGTTGTCTAGGCCCCACCTGAGTATTGGGGGAATCTGATGGATGCAAAGACGCACAAGACTCGTCATTGTGGTGACACTTGAGTTGGCCTATTTCCTGCGATACACGTCTTTTCACTAAAATGATGATGATGGGGTAAATGTCTTTTGGCCGTCATTTCAGAATTAGTCAATTTAAAACCGAATTTTGTGGAGTACCTACATACAGTGAGAGATTTTAATTGTTTTTGTTTAGTTACTGTAATTGGTTGTCTAACCGTTATAATTAATTAATTAAATTCAATAAAAATAAATTCAGTTTTCTTGACATTGACATAGAGTCACACTTAACATATAGTTTTAAGAATAAAAGAGATGTACCCACACCTAAAAATGAAGTAATACAAAAATACGGAACACTTCCTGTTTTACGTAAATAAAGAACTTCCGAAACAAACAAATGCTTTTAACTTGAACATAGTTTTTATTAGTAAATGCGAATAAAAACTCTTAAAAAGATGCCTTTATCCAGCCGAAGGACATAAAAGGCTAATAAAAAAACTCTAATAAATATATATTTTTTTAGTTTTAACAAAGAAATATTAGTCGGGACGGCTCCGATTTTGTTATATGATAAATACTGTTAGACTAAAAAAAGTCGATGAATGAGCGCACCCCTACTTATCGTCGCGCATTATCGCCCCCGCACTAGTATGTTTGACAGTCGAACGAAGAATTAAGCAGCCTTTTCAATTCAAAAATTCAAAATTCAAAAGTTTTTATTTCACGTACGCCTACGTCATAAAGCTAGTGAACGGTTCCAAATTGGTCGTTTCCTCTAGAAAAGAACCGGCAAGAAACTCCATGGTTACTCTTGTGTTATATTTCGTAGGGGCCCAGCAGGGTCGAAGCCTACTGGGGCCAAAAATTTGTTTGTTTGAAAGGAAGATTCTGCCCCAATAAGAACAGGAGTATGTTTTTAGTCAATATAAATCTGACACTATCTTCCGCTCCGCCCAAGAGCGGGGCTTGTCATTGAATGGAACAGTTTTGTAGTTATAATTAAATGTTGATGAACACTGCGATTATCTTTAATAATAGATACTTGAAACTTCGTGAGTGACTTCTCTTTGGCGAGTCTTCGGCAAGTCTACCACATTTTGTATCGACGCCTTTTTTAAAAGTACTGCGTTTTCCCTCTTGGGTTGTACTTATCAGGAAACATTGACTCCGGCGGGGAATTCCGCTCCTTAACTGTACGCACAATGAGTAAATGAATTTCTATGTCCCGGACTTATTAGAAAGGTAATTACGTTAATAATAAAATATACATTTCAAAAGATTCATCAAGTTGTTTATTATAATAGAAAGAGCTTTGGAGCAATCTTATAAAAAAAAATTACCTGAGCTCGTTTCTGAGTAAACTCATCCCGTCTAATTGTAAGTTCTAATACCAAAGGCATACTCGTATACGCACAAACGAATACCACGGATCCAGTACATGATTCTGGACCCCCCAGTAGTAGAATTTTTCGTCGGTTTTTTCCTAATTTTTCCAACCTAAAAAAAAATGTGAAGTTTTTTTTCCTGTATAAGGGGGAAAGAGGGGCCATAGCCACCAGTATGGTCTAGCGCCCATTCCCAAGATCTTGGGCTACTCATTCGAAATTCTATTAAGGATCCCAAAATATTGATAACTTAGTTATGTCAACGGCCAGGCCCTGAAAAATATCTACTACGCCACTGACTAAAATGTAATAAAACAACAAAGGTATTTCAAATACTATATAGAAAATTTAAATTTAAATTTATTCTTATTAGCATAACAATGGTAAATACTCGTATAATTTAATTTTTAAATTTTCCTTACCTGGCTCAGTATTCGACCACGGCAATGCTGTCCGCTGACGCGATCATTAGATCCCTACGTGAACAGGGCATATGACGCAAGACGGAGGCTGGGACATGGTCTGCGGAGACCCGCTACACCAACACAAACGTTAATTGACTCACGTAAGTGCGTACTCGCTTCACACATAGGAATATAAGGAAAACCCCGAAATTAATCCAGCTGCATCAATTCCCCTACGTCACTAGTAAGAGGCTTGTCACTGACCTTCAGTATTTCAACATAGTTATCGTCGTAAATGCTTTAAAAAAAAAAAAACTTTTACACATCAATTTAAAACTAGATAAGACCGGTGTTTCCTAGCTGACTACCCTGAAAAGAAACACCGAAATAAACTCAATGGTCAAAGTCTCTTTTAAAGCCCGTACAGCAAACATGTTATGTTGAAATCATATGAGAACCATTCACATTAGTGTCTGAGATGATCTTTTGAGGAAAGAACTACACTGATTTGAGTGGACCTGTCCAGTCAGTGTAAGCATTTGTCAGTATTCGTATAGCTCAACTTAGGACTACTAAGAAGCTTGACGATTTGACGAACAATACCAAAGAAAGGACATTTAGGTAGGTCGCAGAAATACTTCAATTGTCAGACAATATAACTGAAAAGAAAACAAAAGTGTGATATACTTTAGGGTCGTAATAACCCACCACCTAAAGAAAGAATAGGTAAAGCTTTGGGAAGAACATATCCCGTTTGGGCACGATTTGTAGTGGTCTTCATAGAAAAAAATCGGTTACACACCCAGATAGACCGCTGCAAACACAACTTGGCGAAATGGAGTTATAGACCTGTTGGAATCTCAATGCGAGTGCGGTGCTCCTGTTCAAAACATGAGCCACACTTAAGAATGCTTCAAGTGCCCATTCACCTGCCTTTGGAGGTTTTGATGAGTACCACCGATGCTGCTATTAACGTAGCTACCTACTGGGCGGTGGGCCCAAACTGTTTAATGAGCAAGAAGAAGAAGTAATAACACATTAAGTGCTAACAATACCAACCGACACTGGGTCTGCGTGCTGGATTACAGCCCATTCTTTCTCCTAAAGAGGAGGCTTGAGTCCCAACAGTGGGAACATTATAGGGCCGAATATGTTATGCTATGCCAATATCGGGCTGTACAGAAAATTTTGCCGATGGTGCCCAATGGTTCTAGAGTGGCGACTGCGCACCGGAAAACGCAGCGTTGGTAGGCCTCCCACAAAGTGGTGTGAGTATGGTGAGAGTAGCGGGAATGCGGTGGATGCGTGACACACAGGACCGTACGTTGTGGCGATACTTGGGGAAAGTCTGTATCCAACAGTGGACGTTGATAAATAAAACAAAAAAAAAATGAAAAATGTGCGATGATAAAAATTTTTGAATTTACTGCAACATATGAAGCTTTTTATCTTGTTAGTCAACAATCCAGATCTGCATTCATAATGGCCATCTCAACAGAAATTAGCCAAGTATGCAGGAGATTATAATTATTATAGTGCGCACAATGTGTACGCATACAAGGGACCTCTTTCCTTACTCTCGTGTCCAATGGGACATCAAACCAACCGGGTTTAAATCAGACGTTAGGCCAGTTACTTTTGAATATCAAGCTGCTACTGAATTCCTAATGAAAAACCCAATAACACTTCCCGACCGAATCGAACCTAGAATTCTACGCTCACCTGCCATTTTATTATTGGTAGGTGAGAGAATCAGGGATACATCCCAAAAAACAATATTAACGGTGTTGCTTTTGTTCTTTGCATGACTTATACACCGTTAAATTTTGATCGTTTTAATCCCGTGGAGGATCGATCCGGTACATGAAACACTATCGATTTGTAAAGATAAAATTAAAAAATAAAGTACCTTTTTTTAAAACTCGTATTAATTTACGCATGTACGAAATTAATTTCGTTAAGAAAACGTCAGCTGAGCGAGTTCAACGACCTGTAGGTAGTTTGTACGAAACGCCGACTACTGCCTACAGGTCATTGGACTCGCATCTTTTCGCTATCTTTACAAATCGATAGTGTTTCATGTACCGGATCGACCCTCCACGGGATTAAAACGATCAATATTTAACGGTGTATTTCGACTTTCTGATCTAGAATTTCGCTATATACCTACCTTTAGGGTCGCCACACACGGGCCGCTGGCCACAACCACAAAACGCCGCCACCGGCTTATTTCCTTTATTTCTCATACATTTTAGTATAGGAATTCGCCGCACACGAATGACACCAATGGCAGCCGCACGCTACAAATCGCCGCTGCTCGCTACTTGTGGCCCGCACGGGCCACAAAACGCCGATACAAAACCTTAGTAGACAAACAGACAGACCTTAGTAGATAGTGGTAGTGCATACGTCACTTTCATTATCAGAACTGGGTTAAAAGTAGATTGGCGGTGACATATAGTCTCATTTAAGGATTTAATTTGAAAACTTCCCTAAACATCGATGTATGAAGTTGAACCTAACGAAGCTGCACTTTACTCGACTAAAGAGAAATGCAATAAATAAACATTTCTCGTAACAGTCAGATGATTAAAGTAATTCCCAAAGACTCTGAACCCCACGCAGAGGCTCGACTCAACAGGATAAGAGAAATGAAATCCCGTATTAACGGCTTGTGACGTCAGGACTTAGTAATATTAGGGAGTGATCAAAGTTTACAAAAGCATGGTTTCATACAATGTACCGTTCAACCATAACTTTATTTGTAAACCACCATAAGGATGGAACTCCCTGATTATCGACAACGTATAATTATACGTTATAATTTGGGTGTCTTCAAGATTAGAGTGAATAGGCTCTTAATAATCTAGTGCACCTCATCATTAAAGATTGCATCACTGCTCACCATCAGGTGGAATCGCAGTCAAGCACTAGTTTATATAAGACAAAAAAAAAAGGTGAATCAAAAGTATGGTATCATACATAGTATCGTCCAACCATAATTTTATTCGTGAGCGCTCTTTATGTACGGAACTCCCTGATAATAATCTTTGAGCCGACAACATAAAATTTAGACAAAATCATCAAACTACAAAATCTGGTACATGAATGACTAATTGTATACGCTATTAAAACACAATTATTTATCAACTTATCATTTTTGTATATTTACCGTTTTCAATTTATCAGTCAACAGTTTGTTCCATCGTCAACACTTGGAAGCCTATAATCGTCCCTCGGCTACGTCAAAGTTTAAATGCTGGAAGAATTCGCTATCAGCCAATGATGTAACTATCTCACTATCAAACGCAGAATCCTCTTCTAATCCCCGGTTATAAACGAAATCTTTCGCCTCATAGTGTTAGCATTATCACTGCGTCAGAACTAGTGCTATAACCATGTCGGTTATAACCTTACTTATTATCCTTTACGACGAGTTAATTCGTGTCGTTGTCACACAAATATTTAGAGCTTGCCGTATAAAAAAAGGACGTAAGAGCAAACGGCGTATGATTCGCAGGCGCGCGCGCAAGGAACCTCATTCGAACGCATCGACCGCTCGAGCCGAACGTCGGCCAATCGGGAAGTGTCATCTAAAGTCGCTGTTACCACGATGTACATACGAACATTATAATTAAATAAATAAGAAAATAAAGTGTTTATGTAATTATCTTCAATGAAGACCTTATTAACATGTGGTACAAAAAGAAGAGTGTGTGTCAGCAAGATCTCAGTTTAACCCTGAATCGGTTCATAGGAACATTGGTGATTTTGAGATTTTTGTTGCTCCAGTTGCTAAACCCTCTCCAAGGGACGATATGGATTATGAAACACTTGTGATTGTATGTGACAGTAGTATACAAGTCTAAAGACAACTGTGATAGCAAGAAGTGTTTATAAGTGTAGAGATATTTATTGAAGAAGTTTTATTAAAAGAAGCTAGTCAAGATGATGTCCAAAAAGCAGTTGGCCTGCATGCTTGCGCTGCACATCATGTACTTATTGGTGGGCGCAAGCATATTCTACCACATAGAAAGTCCACTTGAAGTCAAGCAGAGGGCTGAAGACAAACTAGAAAGGCTGGAAATCCAAAGTAAGTTAAGATTAATTTAGGTGTCTAATGTATTCGTTTATGCGAACGAATTTATCATAACACTTGTTGCGTCGGAAATCTAAATTGTTTATATATTTCGGTGTCAGATTAGTTTATGTTGAAAACGAGGAAAATATTTTTGATTTTATACTAAGAAGTGATATCATAACTGCTTAATACAGAATAGATTTGAAGAACAAGGTCTAATATACGTTTACAAATACAATATATTATTGATAAATTTTCTATCACAAATTAACCGACGTGATTGGTTATTAATTACCTAAATAG
The DNA here is from genome assembly GCA_910589285.2 of Mythimna ferrago. NCBI lineage: Eukaryota > Metazoa > Arthropoda > Insecta > Lepidoptera > Noctuidae > Mythimna > Mythimna ferrago. The sequence continues at coordinate 19,127,235 of OU342685.1, forward strand.
TAGATTATTAATTTACTAGAACCATTAGATGTGACCACCTACTAGTGGCTTAATCTGATAAGGGAATAAAATCAATTTTCTATATGGTTAAACACTTCATCATGTTTTCTACCTATCAATCAAGGCACTTGTAAAATATCTGTGCTATCTTGATAGAACAGATATTTTACAAGAAAATTAAAAACACCTGTATTTTTTTTCTTTTTTTTTTCTCCAGACATATTTGCATTTAGCCAGTGTCTAGTTTATAAAATAGTTTAGTTTAGTTTTTGGTACAGTAAACAATATCACTTTGTTTTCGATTAGAATGCGGATGCAGCGTTTTTTATTTGGCAGCAAATTTATTGAAACAGCCATCTCGGCAAACTTCGTTGAGGTACAATAAAATTCTCAGCTCCATTTTTACCGAGATTTACATGTTTCAATGATTCTACGAAGTTTTCAGTTGCAAACACTTAAAATATGTAACTACGCCAATTTTACATCGCAATGTCCACTAAAAATCAATTTATAAATAATTGAACAGTCACTGAACTTCACTCAAAAAACTTCAATTGTAAATTAACGGATAATAATAGCTAGATAAAGTAATTCTATTTTCAAATAAAATACTCACAGAAATATAAAAACATTCTTTAGGAGAAAAATAAAATAAAATTTCGTGACTGCTAGTGTTATCTTTGAGAATATATTCTATTTTCAAATAAAGACTCACAGAATTATAAAGAAATTCATTTGATGAAAAATAAAATAGCTAAATTTCTTGACTGCCAGTGTTATCTTTGAAACTAAATTGGGTCTATTACGAAATACATAAGTTTAGAGAAACCTGACTTTAATTTATATGTCTATTGCCCTAAACTCATAACAATTAGCCTGAAAATTAACCAGTTTAGTTTTCTAGTTAGTTATTAATACGTAAATAAGCGGTGTTTAATTGTCATTGTTCTGCAACGTGAGCGATTAAGGATATCGATATTTTTTTCCTGCAAACGAACATCAGGTGCGATTGATTTATATTTAGTAAGTACCTAGGTACGTATTTAGATAAAAATAAAACAATCGTCAACACGATATTATTTTTATTTATTATATTATATTGGTAAGACTATTTTGTAATAATATTGTTTTATTATAGATGCTCGTAGTTTTCACAATAATACCTTTTTACCTGGTCACGCGATTGAATCACTCTCTAGCTTTAGAACAATAGTTGTTAAAAGCAGTAGTTGTGTAGAGGTGGGGCATTTACCCAACTTATGGGTTTGTAGCTCGTAGATTCAAACTCAGCCTTTTACTTTACTTTGTTTTACCTTTATTTCACACCACTACTCTCAAAACGGTGAAGGAAAACATCGTGAGGAAACCGGCATTTCCTAGAACGAAAAATTCGAAGACACTTGACATCCACCAACCCGCAATACGCCCGTGTGGTGTATTACGGCCAATATGGTTCTGAGTCCCAGCAGTGGGAACATTATAAGGCTGATAATGCTACGCTAGATTATGCTATCTTATAATCTAGCGTAGCATAACTAAATATAACTGAATTCGATACCTCCTGAGTAAAGAATCATGACAAGTTTCAGTAAGCATACACATGACTTTCATCATAAAACCTTCCTAGGTTTTATGATGGAAGTCATGTGTATATCCACATGACTGGATGGTTATTGGAAGACCAAAGAAACGATAAATGAATTGAAAGAAGAAGTATACATGGCTAAAAAAGAACTGCCTATTAAGATATTGGTACACCATTATCATCACCATCCACACCTCGTAGCTCGTAGTGTTCCACACGTGTCAGCAAAACCTTAGAGGCGCAGAAGGGTCGAAGCCTTCTAGGGCCACAGGTTCGCTTCTGAAAGTTTTCCTTTCCTTTTACTTTTCAAGCCCTGGAATGAAAGGTAACGAAGGAACTAGGAGTGGGTTTTAGTCAGTAAAAGTCTGACACAAAAAGGGTGAAAGATGTCATTGGATGATTTCCCACCAAAAAAAAGCCCGACTTTAGATGCTGCAATTTTTTTTATGTGTGAAATCATCAAATGAGAAAACAAAAAAAAAAAAACAATAAAAAAAATTAAAAATTAAAAAAAAAAACAAAAAATTCTTAAAAAAAAATGTGTCAGACTTTAATTGACTAAAATCCACAGTGTTCCTTTAGGTGCCCTTTTTACAAGGGCATGGTAACTCCATCGATAAATCCGCAGCCATCGCGAGCATCCACCTTAACTGGCCCCGTCAATTTTGTTTCTTTTTGCGGCGCGCGGATCATAATGCAATGACAACGCCCAATGCTGGGCCACTCTTTTGACTGGGAATAATTTCGAGTTATCGACGGTGCGTTGTGTTCCACGCACGCCTCAGAGATGATGTGAGCAAAACCGTAGGGTCCAACAAATTCGAAGTCTACTGGTACAGTTGCCATCACGGAACTTGCGCGGTTGCGCAAAAATCAAATATTCGGTCTCTTTAGAGGTGCGAAGTGAGACGCGGGGGCGGGGAGTGTCAGTGATTGGCTCGCCGAGCCGTCGCGTCATAGACGTCACTCCTAATTCGTTCCTTGCGTTGCTGCATGTATTTAACAACGAAGACGATTGGCTCGCCAATGTATGGAATGCGCAAAGCGATCCCCACTCTGACGCCGAGCGCTCAAGATCTGTGATGGCAACTGTATTATGGGTTCGCTTCTAAAAGGAATACCCGGGGTTCTGGAATGCAAGGCTCATCTCTCTTTGCCTATGTTCCTATATAGTGGGTTTAGCCCGTAAAAGTCTGACACGCCCAGTAGTAATCACTAGTAAGCAGTTTCCTATCGCCTAACTATAATAATAATAATATTCCACAACTATCACACAAAGCCAAAGTCTAGTCCCAAGCTAAGCAGAGCTTGTGTTATGGGTACTAGACAACTGATAAACATACTTATATATTTCTTAATACATACATATTATAGATAAATTACACCCAGACACAGAACAAATGATCGTGCTCACCACACAAACATTTGTCCTGGGTGGCGATCGACCCACGACCTCCGGCATAGCAGTCAGGGTCACTAACTACTAGACCAACAGGCCAGTCATAACTGCCCATTTCTCAAAGAAATCCCCTATCAATACATCTATATTGATAAGGTTTTCCTTCAGAATCTTTTCCTTTCAACCGCTACAATTAAGCCTATCTCTGTAACTCAGATACTTCAGCACATAATAGTCAATGTGTCATGCCATTGTTATTACCACGCGACCTGATAAAAAAACTCAAGACTATTGTCTTTAGCTCTCTGTGAAACTGTTGACTGCAACGTGCACTTCAATTTTCTAATCATAATGAAATGGGGATGGGCGCGATCCTTTATTTCTTCCTTTATTTTTTCTTTTTTTTTTCTTTGCTGAAGAATACAAGCTAAGAAAAAAAACTGATACATCAAAAATTTGATTACAGAATCAATCCGTGCCAGCTTTTAAATAAATAGTGGAACAGAACAGGCTAATCAAAAAAAGTCATTGTTTTTTATAATTAATATTTTCGAACGTATAAATTAATTCGTAAAAATTTATTTCAATCAATATAGGATCATAAAATTGCATTAGAAATAATATATAATTAAATTAACGAAATGCATGTGACTTAAAAAAATATACTTGCAAAAATACCCGACACAAGAATTAAATAATATTTGAATGCAATACATACATACTTGAATTTAAAATTAAAATAATATTTTAAAATTAGGGAGTACGTGAACCATGCAACAATGGTTCTGGTACTGACAGTCGACACGTTTGGAAAAATTATTTCAATCATTAAATTCGTTGTGCGTACAAATAAAGTGGAATTCCCCGGCGAAGTCTCTTGTTTCCTCATAGATACAACTAGGGAGTCTTTAAGTCAAAGTTAAATAGTAATAGTACAGTTGCCATCACGGATCTTGAGCGGTTGCGCAGAAGTCAAATATTCGGTCTCTTTAGTGGTGCGAAGTGAGACGCGGGGGCGGGCAGTGCCAGTGATTGGCTCGCCGCGCCATCGCGTCATAGTCGTCACTCCTAATTCTTTCCCTGCGTTGCTGCATGTATCTAACAACGAAGACGATTGGCTCGCCAATGTATGGAATGCGCAAAGCGATCCCCATTCTGACGACGAGCGCTCAAGATCCGTTTTGGCAACTGTAAATAGGTTACTTTTAGGCAAACGTGCTCTATCGCCGACCAGCGGGCGATCGTGAGCCTGTCAGTACTTAAAAACAGTAAAAAAAAAATAACAAAGTTATTAAAGAAAAGTTAGTATAATCAGCCTTTTAATGTTCCCACTAATGGGACTCAGGCGTCCTCTCTCTAGGAGAGGGAATGGGCCGTAATCCACCACGCGGGCCCAGTGCGGGTTGGTGGACGAAACATGTCTTCAAATTGTTTGTTCTAGGACATGCCGGTTTCCTCACTACGATATTTTCCTTCACAGTTTTGAGAGCAGTGGTGATGAAATAAATTACACAAAGTAATGCGCCTGGCTGGGTTCAAACCCGCGGCCTACAACTCGTAAGTCGGGGCCATTACCACTCGGCCACCACTGCTCAGTAGACAAGTAACCTACGGGAATATTCTTTCTATGCCCTATTCCAAATCATATTATTACGGTTTGCTAGTGTGCCATTTCATTCAAGGTTCAGTCCATTAAGCGTGGAGGAACAAACCAAGTAAAGCGCCTGGCTTGGTTTGAACCCGCGACCTACAACTCGTACTAAGTCGGGGCCGCTACCACTCTGTCACCTGAAGAGAAAGTTAGTCAAAACACAAATGTCAAAATGAGCCTTGACAACTTTAATAGATATAAATATATGCCAAAGTGAAAATATAGAAAGAAAACACGTTCATTTGGCACACAGGTACACACAATGAGATAACAATTATAATATACTCGTATACTTAAACTAAAAATTCATCAGGTCGCAGTCAAGCACTAGTTTATACCAATTAAAAAAAAAAACGAATTAGCCCAAAAAAAAAATCAGATATATCTTCCTCATAACAAGGCATTAGCTGTCTACAAGTGGACATAAGCCGCTCTCGTTTACCACCATTCAACTCATGTCCTTCTTCTGCTCATCCCGGCCTCATCTAGCTTTAATTGACGAAAAAAAAAATTGACGTATAAACGTGTTTTTATAAAACCTACTTGCAAAATAAAGATCATTTATCCTTTGCTATATTTTTGAGCCTATTTTGATCATAAAACATAAATTATATTAATTATTCATAATTACTTACAAGTAAAACAGCCATAAAATCAATTGCGCTTTAAACAAATACTTCTCTAATCAGTAATCTGTATAAACTAATATGTATGTAAATAATAAATACGTCAGTAATGCATATATTATGGCCCTATAATAAAATAATCTCAGTGTTATCCCGTGTATTATAATATTACAATACTTACTTCTCGTCTAGATGCATCTTGGTATTTCTATTCATAAAACGTAATTTAAAGCCATGTTTCATATTAGATAATTAAGTTCCACAAATCGATGCATATTTATTAGGACAGGACAAAGAGACAACAAATGAAATCTATGAAAATGTACATATATATTCACAAATTATCACTTATTCTAAAATACTTTGGCCCTGTGGTAACTTATGAGTTGTACCTTAGTCGTAGGTTCAATTCAAGCCCAAGCAAGAGCTCAATTTTGAGTAGTCACTGCTGCAAAACAGTGAAGGAAAACATCACGAACATCCTAAAAGAACGTACTTACTATAAAAGAAAAATGTCTTAATTCTGTTATATTCCAGACAAGGTTTTTTTTCTGTGGGAAAATCATCTAATGACATTCTCCTCTCTTGGGCGGAACGGGAGGGTGTATGAGACTTTTACTGACTAAAAATCCACTCTTGCCTTTCATACCACGATAATAATTTAATCAACATTCAAACCATTGGGAAGGGACCTACTAACATAAATATTATTAGGCTCAAACTGTCGGTCATTTAAAATTTATCTATTGCGATAACTCCGAAAGTTGATTGAAAGAATTAAACCAGTACACTATTATCCTAAATCTTTTAAAAGCTTACTGTAGCTGTCAGGGAATTATGAAAGAAAACAATTGATTGTTGTTATGGTATGCCATGATCGTCAACTTAGCGTTACCTACCAGTATCATTTTAATAATTACTATTTGCACAAAAAGTACTCTTTTACTTTATATATACATTTTTATAACACTACTGTGTTATTAAATGGTTTTTAGAATGATTTGTATTTAAAAAAAATCATTTGAAATAAGCAGTAGGTACATTTTGTGCTCTTTTATATATATTTGTTCTTTCCATTTGTGTGTACTTACATAAATAAATAAATTAAAAAAAAAACCGGCCAAGTGCGAGTTGGACGGCATTAACACCCTATTATAAATATCGAACAAAAAACTACAAAAAAAACATGTTTTTTATGGGAGCCCCTTTTAAAAAGTTATTTTATTTTGTTTTTAGTATTTGTTGTAACGTCGGCAACAGAAATACATCATCTGTGAAAATTTCAACTATCTAACTATCACAGTTCATGCCATATAGACTGCCTGACAGACAGACGGACAGTGATGTCTTAATAATGGGGTTCCATTTTTATACTTAGGGTACTTAGGGCGGAATACTGAAAAACACACTATTAATACAATACGTATCGGCACTAAGGCTCAAAATCTAGGAAGTAATGACGTACGACATCCTTTTATCACTTTTCTTTTTTCCTTCCCTGACGTTTTTTATTCAAGACGAAACGTACTATGTCTTTCGTATGCAGAATAGTTTCAATGTCTCTGCTGACCTACAGTCGAGACTTAAATAATTTAACTGCTATTTCATTCTTTTCTTTTTTTCAATTCTCCTTTCGCATATCATGTACGCTGGAAGAGATTTCTGTAGAAACAAGCATCACCTATATATCTATTTTTGTGTTTCCGTCTTCTTTTCTTTTATTATATAAATGTGTAGATACCATAGGAATTTTTAAATAAATAAATTCATTCATTTTCTTTTACGAATTTAATATTATTTTTGCTTGATCTGACTAACTTCTTTCAACGGCTTTGCTTCTCCCTTAACGTTGTTCATAACACTGTTCTATGGTGTAGCTTAGATCTTTTGTATTCCAATCAGTATTTACAAAGATTTCCTCCTAGAAATAAATAATTTTATCTCATAACTAGCTTTGCCAGCGGCTTCACCCGCGAATCTCTTCATCCCCATAGGGGATGAATTTTGGAAAATCCTTTCTTAGTGCTAGCATACGTCATAAAAGGAAACCTTGTGCATTACGCGCTCCCAGACTTAGTAGTTTCTTCTGTGCATTGATATGTTTATTTATTTATTTATTCATTATACGCTTTATTGTACACCATTACATATACAAAAAGGAAACTAAAACTCTAACACATACATACAATGGGCGGCCTTATCGCATTCCGCGATCTCTTCCAGGCAACCTGGAATGGATAGTAATTGCTAGTAATTGTAGTATGTTAGTCAGGCAGTCAGTTTCTTCTTGTATATAAATTAGTATAGATTAAAATTTAAGAAATTATATGATAGACGCCATTGACTTTGAAATTCAGACGACTATACGTAAGGCTAAGGACGTATGAAATAAATGTAGTATGGGAATTCCAAAGTAGTGTATTGAGTAATTTTAAACCAGCTAGGCTAATAAGAATTTTGCATTTATTAATGAAGAAACTGGTTCATTCATTTTATTTCAATAAATAATAAAGCAAGTAAACAATTACATCCTCGTATATTTTAGCTTACCTATTTAAAATCCTACATTTTGTCCTGTCTCCTCGTTACCAAGGAAAAGGTGAGGTTACATACTTACTCATACTTAAAACAATAGCATTGCAAGTTATCATGTTACAATAGGTATCATAAGAAGGCTTAAAGTCACCGAAAGGGCGATGGAAAGGGTTATGCTTGAAGTTTTCTTGCGTGATCGTATCAGGAATGAAGATATTCACAGGAAAAGCAAGGTTGTTGTCATTGCCCGAAGAATCGCTAAACTTAGGTGGCAGGGCATATTACTCGTAGAACAGAATAGATGGTAGATGGGGGGCTAAAAGGTTTTGAAGTAGCGACTGCGTATCGGAAGACTGCATTGGAAGGCTTTCCTCAAGGTGGACCGATAACCTAGTGAGAGTCGCGGGAATGCGATGGATGTGAAACGCCCAAGACTAATCGTTGTGGTGACAATTGAGAGGCCTATGTCCAGCAGTGGACCTCTTTCGACTGAAATGATAATGATTGCAAGTTATCAATAAAAACATACGACAATCGCCATTCAAAAGTTAGAAGGGAATTCCCAAAGAGATAAGTGAAGGTATGAATGTACTTACACATATTTACCTAATACGTAATATCATATCTAGGTACCTATTAATGTTTGACTATCTATCTATAGGCACCTACACATAAATATAGTTTGACATTGCAGAGTGCTACGCCCCTATGTAGTAACGCAATATCAGTCAAAGAATTTAGAAATATGATAATCCTATATAGAAATCAATAGTGATTACCTTGTATCACTCAATGTTATGAAAACAAGCAATCATCACCTTCCGGCCCTTGTCCTATTTTACTTAGGGTCGGTACAACACTTTTTTTTCTTCCATTTTGTTCTGCCACCCGTCACGTTGTCACTAACTTCCTTTTCATTCATATCACTCCTCATACAATCCATCCATTTTTTCTTTGGCCTCCCTATCTCCATCCATCCACATGTATACTCTTTTAGTAACATGCGTTCATATCTCCTCTTCTCATGACCTTTCCAAAACAAACGATTCCCTTTCAACTTTACAGTCACTGGCGCCACTTTTAAACTTCCTCTACTATACTCATTTATCACTTTATCCATTTTCGTCACATTACACATCCATGTCAACATTCTGTTATAAAAACCAGCGATATATTTTGTTAATTGAATATTTTTGCACCGATCTATTCAATGAGTGTGTTAATCACAAGTGGTCGATTTTTGCGGGTAGTTATAACAGTTAACAAATACACGAACATCAGTTTCATTATTATCATCGGGTGAAAGTAGTTTAGGGGATAAAAGCTTTTCTTCTATTCTAACGGTATCTCGTATTTAGTTACTCGAAGCCACCATGTGAATTTGTAGTATTGACCTTTCCTTTCCTTACAAATTGTATAATATTCGCCAATTATTTCTGTAACGCTATTGTCTGTGCGATAAAAGAACCGTCGTGGCGTAAAGTGAAAACAACATTAAAGATTTTAAGTAGCAACCCAACCCAGCCATCCGTCAAATGCCAAACGTCATATAATATTGGCACCGGCTTGTTAATTATGTTATTTTATTGTGATTTTTAATTGAAATCTTCAGAAATGTGATAAAAAATTTCACTGAGCTGCAAGGGAAATAATGTTTAATATATTACAGTTTTTCCAAAGATACAAATGGCAAATCACACCATTATTGATCAAAACAAAGTCACGAATTTGGGAAACATTGGTATGCTGTTTTTTTGGTACGTAACACTTTTATTTTAATGTTTTTAGACTTCCTAGATAAACTCCTGTCCCTGTTATCTCCAAATATATATAAATAAAACGAAAATTCATTTAAACATGACGATATTTATTTATTTTGTTTTGGTCAATATTTTCTATGGCTAGTATAAAGAGTATTGATACTTTAAATTTATAATACGTTTCGACTAACTTAGAATAATTCTTTTCAGGCTTGAGTACGGATACAGTAACTAAAATAAAAAAGAGCAAGTGCGAGTCGGACTCGCGCACTGAGGATTCTGTACAAATTTACCTATGAAATTAATTCCCGAATTGAGTTACGAAGATTTTTCCGAATTACAAACAATTTTTTTTGTGGCGTATCTACAAATTTACAATTTTCAGATTTTTCCCTGTACTTGTTCTATGAGACCTTGATTTATGCCAAATTTCAGGATTTAAGGTCAACGGGATTCACCCTATGAACTTTGATTCGCTTGATTATAGAAATATACGTTTTTTTGCGATATAAACGGCCGTATCTTTTTTTTTCGTTCACTCTGAAGTCTGATTTTTTCACAACTTCAAAAGACCGCAGACTTGAGCGTATGGTTTTAATTTTAACTCGATACCTCCAAGCGTTAAAAGGTCTTAACAGATAAACAGACGGACAACCAAGTGATCCCAAAGATCTTATATACGAGATGGTCCCTTACAGGCTAAATAGATTTTTTACAAAGCAATATTACAAATTCTGAAGTGTACTTTATTTTCATAGTCATTAAGTTCATATTTTTCATAGATTAGCAAAAGGGAAAAATGTAATGAGGAAGACAACGAGAAAGTGGTAGTGTGTTCCATTTTTACCTTTATACTTAACTAGGGCAAACATAAACTTGCTGTTAGCTACAATATTCCAGTCAGTGATAATAGACCGATCCCAGTCAAAGTGATAGAACCATTTTCATTGGCACTGGGTAAGTGGTCGCTGGTGGAATCTACCTAGATAGACAGTACCTAGAGCAGTTTCTTCACGCTATTTTCCTTTACCGGTTCGTGTTTGCATTTAAATGTTCATCATCATTACAATCGAAAGACGTCCACTGTTCGACATAGGCCTCCCCCAAGTGTCGCCACAATTAACGGTTTGTTACTCATTACGCAAAAACTTATAAACGGATGAATTTAAGGATAAACGTTGCAATAATATAGCTTATAACCTATATTTTTGCTAAGTTTCATCACGTGAGCAAGTTCAATAAATAGGCTACTAATATTATAAATGCGAAAGTTTGTGAAGATGGATGGAGGTAGTCGTATGTATGGATGTGTCGCGCAAAAACTACTAGACAGATGAACTTAATCATAAACATTGCAATAATATAGCACATAAGCTATAACTTTGCAGTTTCATTAGGTGAGCAAATTCAGCCAATCGGATAATTTTTATTATAGGGTGAAGCCGCTGGAAGAAGCTAGTCTAACATAGTTTCAAAATATCAAGATTTAACAGTCGCACTATAATGACGTCACAATGTTGCTTACATAACAAAAACGATATTTATCTACAGCAGCGCCCTCAAATCCCACGATGGTTTACTTTCCGCACAGACTCTATCTATATCTATTCTGTACTAAAATTATAACGGGAAAAGATTTGTATTTTTGTTTATAATGAATAAACTCAAAAACTACTGGACCCATTTCAAAAAAATCTTTCGCAGGTAGATTGGTGCTTTGTCAATGAGTGACACATATTTTCTATTTTCACACGGTGTCACATGCAAAGTCGCTGGCTAAAGTTAGTTTCGTATAAAGATGTCGACGTTTCAAGTATTGCCAGGGTTATGTCTTCAGTTTCACCATCCTGAAGTTTGTAAGCGTCAAACATTTAACCCTCTGTTTTGTTCTTGATCTACAAACCTTCTCAACTACATTTTTATCTACTGTGACATGTAAATGCTTAGCACCAATAAATATTTCACAATAAGCTGGTTTTTGTCGGTTTAATATGCCATTGTATTCACTACTTTGTATATTGTGTAGGAAACTATCTATAATCCCTTATATTTCCTGAAATACAACCTAATATGGATATGGCTTAAGAAATTTAAATATTAACAAAATTATAATTATAAAAAAAAAAATATACACTCTTTGCAGTCATCCAGAAATGTGCCCAGAAGACTGTCAATATTGCAACGATGAATAGCAATGCTAATTCTTTGGGCGAAGAACAAGCCAGCTCGGTCCAAAGGGTCGGTGGGATTTTTTTTTAAAAAGGAGACGAGCACTCGGACCCCATGACCCAAGCATTTCGATCCCAAACGGCTCAAAACTAACTATCAATAAGGTTACGGGTATTTGTGCCATTTACAATTCTCATCAGCCGTAGTGACAGCACTAGGATAGCCGGCCGTTAAAGACAGATATTAATACATTTAGTCGCAATTATATTGATCCGTTACCTTGTTGTTTACATACATTTATAGTTTCACTATCATCATCCATAATTAACGTTGAATCCATTGTCATTTACCTCATTGTTCTAGCGTATAGTTTCATGTCAGCATTGAGTTGTATACTTCTATTTTCCTTGTAAGCTGAAAAGTATCTGATTTTACTCTTACTTGTTATGTGTCTCCAAGTTTTATTGTTGTTTAGATTGTGCAATGATCTACATTCTAGGCCTGAGGTAATTTAGTTTATACCCCTATCGTTCACAATTTGAATGAAATTTTCTTGCTGTCCCACTGCTCATAATCTATCTCCCTTCCAATTGGTCCGTTTTGGTTGCGTATGGATATCTCAAGTTGGATCGTCATTCCAACCATTTTATAAGGTTTTAGTCCCTAAGTCTTTTGCTTTTGTTTTATCTTTTTGTCAAATGGAGAACAAAGTCTATGTGGTTGGGTTAATAAAACCTATGAAGGTTTTATTGTTAGAGATCGGCGATAGAACCTGTTTTATTCCATTTGATGGAGAACGACCTAATATAAAAGTATAACAGACCAGAAAAACATATTGCAAAACATAATTTATGTAAGCCTAATACTTCAAAGCTGTATTGAATAAGATAACAAAAATATAGATTTATAATCAAATGTGTTACAACATAAATAATAACATTAACCACAAACCTAGATACTTGCATATGGTACATTACATACTCCAGAAGTTCAGAAATAAAAATAGGTTATAAAAATAAAATAACTACACACTCCATTCATGTTCCGCTTTTACTCGTATTTCCTTCCGTGTTCTAATTAAATATTATCAAATTAAGTGCACATCAAAGACCAATTGCTTTTTAGATATACATACATAGAAAAATTTAAACGTGTTCTCATTTCTAATCTCACAATTAAAGACATTTAGATCAATGCAGTTTATTCGTTTGTTGTTGCAAAAAAGCTCGTCTGGAGTCTGGAGAATATTAGGTATCATCAAATATTTGACAAAGCACTTTATAATGCTTTGTGACACCTGTAAAGCGTCAGAATATTTTGGGATTTATATCTCCGATTAGCAAAAGAAAAGTCAATTAACAACTAATTCAACAATCTGTATATTCTCATAAGATTTGATCATGATATGTTTGCTACATGGACTTTAAAAGAGACTTTGGCCTATGAGATTGTTTTGGTAGAAGAATTTTCAGGGTAGTCAGCTAAGAACACCATCCTCATCTTGTTTAAATTAGTAAAAACTTCTATGTAAAATAAATATCATTTATCATTTAAGTAAAATGATTAGAATTTACACATAATTGGCATCCTCCTGGTCTATCTGCCATTCCAATTTATTTGGAGTAGGCGACGTGACTTTTTTAATTTATTGTTATCTCTCGAAAATCTTCTCTTTTCTAGCCGTATCATCTGTCACACCAAGCATTCAATCATCGTTCATTCTTCGTTTTTCTAGTCTCTTTTTAATTTCATACGCAAAACATCGGACTGTTTTCTGCATCTCCAATTTTATTCTCTACGAAAATAAATTGGCAGAGTTGAACTATCTACTCCAACTGATAGTTTAATTTCGCTTCACGATAATATTTACTTACTACTGCATGACTAATAGTCGTAATAATCTTAAATTAAATGAGAAGTTTTCTAAAGATTCATAAATCTTATAATACCGAGCAGGCTGCTTGCTTACTGGTTACTGATTGCTCGCTGGAGCTTGTGGGTAAAATATATCAGCTGCATCAGCCAATCCCCAAGATTAACCAACCCTTGCCGAAGGCAGTCTTTAGATGAGTGACCATTCATCAGATATCTTTACTCCTCTGCCTTGAAAATCAAGTTAAGATCTTTTAGTCATAAGCTAAAATAAACCTGACACCACTCTTAACAAGGAGTTTCGTGCTATTTATTTATTTATAACATATGATATAATATCACAGGACAAACCTTTATAAAAATAAGTTTATAATTAAATAGATTGTTTTGCCACACGGGGCAATATCTTATAGACAACCTTTGGATGGACTGAACAAGAGGAAATAGATTTAGGGCTGTCAGTGTACAACATCAGTGTAAAACATTTGTATTTTTATTCTCAACTCAATTTTGAACCCTTTTCTAATTTTATCATCTCTTACACCGTCTAACTATCATTTTTAGGGTTCCCTACCTCAAAAGGAAAAAACGAAACCCTTATAGGAATACTTTGTTGTCCGTCCGTCAGTCCGTCTGTCTGTCTGTCTGACAAGACCCTTTATCTCGAGAACGCGTGGAGGTATCGAGTTGAAATTAAAACCATCCGCCACCACACCACCACACCACCGCACCACCGCAGACTACCCCCTTTTTTAGTTTAAGTTCTTATATTCCATCCCAAGGTTGTCTGGAAGACATGGCTTTCAGCGATAAGACCGCCACTGTGCACATAGGTTTAAGTTTCTGTGAAATTGTTACTAGTTTGGTGTATAATAAAGTTTATTCTATTCTATTCTACGATATACTCAAGTTTGCAGTCCCTTTAAGCTGTGAACTCATCAAACTTCTAAGTAAACGAATAAAAAAGATACGGACGTTTATGTCGCAAAAAAACGTATATTTTGATACTCTCAAAGATCGAAATTCATAAGGCAATTCCCGTTGACCCAGAATTAAATTTGGCACAAAGCCAGGTCTTGTAGCACAAGTATAGGAAAAAAAAGACGTGTGGCACTCGGGGACTGCCGCGGTAAAGCTATTGTATAGCATTTTTATCAACTTATGCAATTATAATTATTTATTTATTTTATTTATGCAGTATTTTTTTTTCTTTGGTTGAGGTTGAGGTTAAGGGTTGGGTACTAGCATAATTATTTATTTAAGATTTACTTGTGGCTATTATATGTAACTGTACTTTTCTGTGTAAAAGATTTAATAAAGATTATTATTTTTATTATTATTATTATAGAAATAATGTCAGATTGAATTAAATTAATTTTCATACAAAAATAAAAATATTTAAAATAAAAAATATTTAAAAAAAATATATTCTTTGTTTTTTTTCTTTGATATTAATTGAAGTTACACTTTCACACATTGAATTGAATTTTGATTGATTGTTCACTCATTTGTTTTCTTATCGGTCACCACGCTCAAAAAACAAATGAGTGGGGGGTGTTAGGTTATTTTCGTTACGGAATTTCTGGATTCGGTCTCCACGCTCAAGGCCCGCGATAGAAGCTATGCAATAGCTTAAAAATGTGAACACAGTAATTTTTTTGTTACCTACGTAAAAAAAAAATCTATTCCGTAAAATTTTCGAGACTCCATTCGGTAATTGTAGTTTGCACGGAACCCTCAGTGCGCGAGTGCGACTCGCACTTGCCCAGTTTTTTAGCTTCTATTCCTCCTAATCTAAACAAATCATTCATGCTGTTTAATTAAAAACTTGTATCGATTATCTATTTCAATTTTGACCCAAACTTTACATAATAAAATTAATGAAATTAATAACACTGGGATCAAATTATTGATGTTTGCATTATTTTAGTATCATATTTGCATTATTTTTATTGCCAACAATTTATGACTCAATCAGTATATTATTGTTATTTACACACGTATAGTATTGTTAGTTAAATTTATTGTATTTTAATGTTCAAATATTTATACGGTAATAATAATATTATTATAAGTGCCTTAAATCCTAACTAATTATACTATCTTTGAGTCACCCTGGTAACACTGAGCATTGATTTGTAAAATTTATAAGTTATTTTCATTCAACACTGCTAAATAATTATTAAGGGCCAAGCGCCCGAAAAGTGCCATAAAACAGTGATTTTCTGAGGCCTACTCCTCCGTAACGGCTTGGTCAATTGGTTTGAAAAAAATATATGTTTATTATAGATTCATGAACAATAATATCAACATTTGATTTTTTCGTGCAATTAATACTTTTGTCAAAAAAAAAAATTTAGCAATTTCGCAACTTTTCACAACTTTTCCCTACTCCTTCGAAACGGCTTGGACCTTTAGAAACATTTTTACACATAAAAATTGGTGGTTAAATATTCTTCAAAGTGAACATTGCATATGTAAATCAATCAATATCTCGCAGAGAAAATGGATTTAAAGCGCTTTCCGGGTGCTGCTGGCCGCAAATAAATGTACAGATTTGCGTACTGCCGCCTAGGCGAGTGCGAGAGTTGCGTTCATATAATTTCGGCCAGATGGTTCATGGGACTATACGCCTCAAGAATAAAAAAATATTTAAAATTCTTGAAAGATTTATTAAGATAGCTTATCATATGTTAGTAAATGAAATATCGCTCGTTGACAATATTTAGTTTTTGCAACGGAATAATATAAAAAAAAATCAAGCTAAAATTTTTTGCATAATTTGGCATCAAACGTATTGAGTCAGCCTTAACGACAAGCTTCGCTGAGGTACTCAAAACTGCAATAAAGTTATCTGCTCTATTTTACTAAGATCGCGCCTGTTTCATTGATTCCACAAATTGCTTGTCCAGTTGTGCTAACATAAAAAAACTACTTCAATTTTACATCACAATATCCACTAGGAATAATTTTGCGAATAATTAAAACAGTTAATCTAATAAATAACCACTAGGTACATATATACAAACTTAAAATAATAATATGTACAAACGAGTAAAAAAGGCTGAAAACGGGGAAAACTCAGAGGGCATCAAAAAATTCGTCCACATCAATATCAAATATGTACATACTTTAATTGAATTGAATTAAAGTATGTAATTAAAAAATCATGAGTTACATAATAAAATCTAAATTAAATTAAAACAGTCACTGAACTTCACTCGTAAAAATCTCGCCAAGAACTCATACCCGAAACCGTTGTCGGCTTTTATTTGAATGCATTCTAAAATGGCGACGGTACGATGACCATAATATTGCCAGCAATATCGTTGTGTTACCATCTTATAAATTACTGATAATTAGTTTCGTGGTCCAGTACAAAACCGATGACGTGTGAATTTTAACGATCGTTTAAAGTAACCGACACGTTTAAGCAAATTAAGCCAGTAATTACAGGTATGTTTAGGCTATTTTTCTGATTGTAAATACTCGTAGTTAGTGTGTGTATGTATGGGATTTTGTATGTTGACAATGTCTTGTACTGTATCTTTATAGATGCTTTAAATATTTACGTTAAGTTTATTTTCTGTGATTGGATATTATAATAGGAAATCTGATTTAAGGCGTGTGACTTTATTTTTTTGTTCTTAAATTATGTTTGAAAATTCTTTGGTCAGGTATTTGCTATTGTGTCAAGAAATTGTTTACGTCAAATTTTAAGTAGAATTATTAGTTCTTTTCTGGCTTTATATTGACTGTACGTGCATGTTGTCCGTGTAACCTTCTATATTATATGTTTTAAAAATGTTCGTTTGTTGATGTTGTGTTTTTGTTTCTTGATCTAGATGATTAAGAAGAACCAGGCTGATTTAAAAGAGTCGTTCCTTTTTCTTGATGACACCAGTTTTATATAGGTAATGTTATTTATTTTTAGGCTTTGAATATTTGACAGTATTTTATTAATAACAGCATTGGAATTAATGCCGTAATATGAAAAGAAAAACATTTAGCTAGTAAATTGCTTTATATTTTCACAATCTGTTCGATCCAGCCAGTCCCTTCTTTGCTGTTCTTCCTCCAGCAAAGTCCTAAGGCAAAGTTTGTGTCCTGCTGGGGGTCCCATAAGCGCAAAGTTGCTTACTTTTACATTTAGTTTTTTTATATGGCTGCCTCAGGCAAGTATAGCTAAGCAAAACTTTAACAAAAAAGATTTTTACCCCTGAAAGACTGCCAAGGAATTTTAAATCATCTTGTAGAATTAGCAACTATTCCCCAAGATAATCGTATTCTGCACTTACCACCAATTTATTCACTGTTAAATTCCAATACTAATAAAAATAAATCAAAATAAATCAAACCTCTACGGATTCAGACAGCTAATTGTTCCGTAGGAACACTTAATAGGTGTACGATATAAAAACGGTGTTTAATTAGAACATTTGTATTATCAAAGTGTTCAATGATTCATTGCTTGCTTCACTCAATCGATCTGATGACGCAAAAGTACTAGATAATACGTTACTTCAACTATTAACTTTTGTTTCTTGTGAAAGATTCTCCCATGATCCTCATGTTGTATTACTGAACCGACGCGATCTATTTTACGACCTAAACTGAACTATTAAAGAGATGGAGCTATTTAGAGTTATAGAGTGTATAGCTCGAACCCTCTTTCTCCCTAGTTTTGTCTACACATAGTGTGTGGGGACAGTACTATTGCACCTCCAGTGAAATGATCCCGAGTTACGAGTTGCATGTCGCAAGTTCCAGACATGCGCTTTGTGTAATTTATTTTATCACTACAGCTCTTATAACGATGAAAAAAATAGGCAAGCTAAACTGAGGACACCTGTGACATTTATCAACCTGTACAGGGCCTGCATAGTGGATTACAGCCCCTTCGCTATCCTAGAAAGGTGAACTGAGTCCCAGCAGTGCGAACATTGTAAGGTTGATTAAACTTTCCTATACTTATGTTTTATAGGGTGATGCCTGGTAGTACCAATCCTATAAAAATATATTATTGGTAGAAAATTACTCTATTGCTGAGTATAAAGGATGTATCTTGAAATTATGCACATTTTCTGTAAAATCAGTGCAGCTTCGGGATAGAGCCAACTATTACTTGTTTCAGTTGTTAACGACAATCTTACTTAAGATTCCCTTAAGACTTTTATACAGTCTTAAAACAATTTACCTTTGTATATACAGTTTTTATCTTTTAAATTTTGATGTTTATTTATACTGCAATGTAATCTTATGCGATAAGGTTTAAAAAAGACGGTTGTGAGATGCATTTTTGAAGGGTATCTGTTCTTAAAATAATGATAATAAATATATATTTTTTTAATATTTTGTGTATGCTTTGGTTTAAAAAATATTTCAAAATGCAGTTTAATATATGTATCTAAGGGAATAAAGATATAATAATAATTATATTTTATTTTATTATATGACCAACCACTTCAGGATCCCAGGTTCTACTTAGGGCTTGATTTAGAAAGTGGTACTCCTGGACACGGCTCGTATACTTCTAGTTAGGAAATTCCTTTCTCTGGAGCTAACACCGCCATTAGCTTGGACCCTATTCTATAATCTGGTAGGATATTGTACACATATTTACACATTTTTTATTAATGTTCAAAACAAATTCAAAATGTGTTTAATAAGTTAAAATGAAAATGTTTAATTAACATAAAGCTGTTACATTTTCAGTTGAAGCTTTGACACCTTTTTTTAAGTTGGGAAATCATCCAAAACCCTTCTCTAGCTCCGAGTGCAGCGGGAAGGCATGAGCTAGGTGGTACTAGTGTTAAAGAAGTCTGTCTCTTCACCTGTTTGTGAAACATTAACAATTTATGTAATAACATTAAAACGAGTACAATTAGTGCAAACTTGCTCCTATGTGGTTTGGTGTGTATGATTATATTTCGTGTGTATGTTTGTCAGAGTGACTATGCTTGGTGGTTTTACTTTTGTATCATATCAGATACTATTGCCTTCATTACTTTTAGTTACCATAAGTATTGTTCTTTAACTGTGTTTTCCGTCTGTGAGTATTGAATGGACTCTTTTAGGTTATGCGTTTAGTTTCATTGTTGTTTTATTTTAAGTTGTGGGTTGAAGTGAAGAATTTAATTCATTTTGTACATTAGTAACCAGATTAAGGTGTTGCCGTAGAGCGGATGCAGTCTTACTTTTGACAGCTCTAATATATTACAAATGAAAAAAAAAACCTCTTCTTTTTTCTCGTTTTCATCAATAGTTCGTTGTAGTACAGCCTATCGTTTCTACAGATAGTTAGGAAACCCCTCCATAAATATAAACTGCAACTATTATCTAAAAGACATTCAAAATCATATTCATAAGCGTGACCACGCATATTAGTCAACTCACAATTATGTGTTTACCTGGTAATAAACATATTAGGAATAAAAAAATGTTTATGTCTCCAAACAAGCTAGATTGCCTTAAAATTACAACTCGGTCTTGAGCAATGCAACCCTAAACCGGTCTTAGAATCTTAAATGGCTGGATTCGTCACTTGGAATTTATTATTTTCTGATGTATAGTTGTGGTCCCAATATAAGTCCTTGGGGAACCCTTTTCAATTATTTTTAATTAGTTAATTCATTTTTTTATTCTATGAACTGAAATAACCTGATTGCTAAATCTAATAGACGGTTTACGGTCTATACTTATTTTTTGATTACTTATGATCAGATATGTCAAAGATAAAACTGGCTTTTGACCATTGTTTATTATTTTACCTTACAAAACGGGATGTATTGAAATGAACCATAAAAGCAACTATGTTGTCTTAACTTTTTTATATTTTCACATAATGCACGAATATTTTACATTCTAGCACTTAAGGCAAGGTTAAATTATAAGTATGCATGCATGCATGACCTAGTGTGAATTTCAAAGTATTCTTTTGTAGAGACCCTATCTAGCAGGCAAGCAAATTCTATAGTAAAATTAGGACAAATCTAATATTTATCAGTATCGGGTGTATCGACTGATTTAGTACTGCGATAAATGTGGTATAATTATTCTAGTATTTTACTTGTATGTCCTTTCGCTATAACTTCATGATCATTCAATTCTGCATGGCCAATTTCAATCTTAACTTACTCAAAATAAGGATCAGTATTTGTTACATCTGTAATATTATAAAAAAGTGTCGGGTCGAGTTTTTCTACATATCAATCGATAATGTATGACCCAGCTTTTGAGTTGCCTTATTTGACGGGAGCAACATTGAATAAGTCTCGTATAGTGCTGATTTATTCAATCAAGTTTTTTAATTGTTTATGTAGCATATATTTTTAAATATCATTTGTTTATTACATGTATTTTGTTTATGGTTTATTTAAAGAGGATTTTTGTCACGGAATCAGAAACTTTCAAAGAATAAATAAATAATGTAAGCCTAGAAGAAATGCATTTTTTCTTCGTGATATAAAATTTGTATAACATTTTTACAACCTCTTGTGATATGACCACAATTTGACCAAAAATAATTATACAAAAAACTTAAACGACTAAGATTTGTCACACAAAATGAATCTTCCCCAATAAAAAATCAACCAGGCATTAAAAGGAGAAGCCTTCACAAACCTGACTGTGATACACATCCGACATGATTGGAATACCAACTAATGACCGGACTATGACCTGCCAAATAAATTCCAAAATTCAGTTCACCTTGAAGAAATCGCTCATCCAACCTTCAAGAAAAGAGTTCCTTGCCACAATTTCCTAATTCAAACTATAAATTAGACTGGACTCCCGTTTTATGTTGGTACATTAGAATTCTTTCGCCGTGCGAGGAAGACATAAGGATAATGATGAACATGAGGCCGGTCATACAGACGGCCTTATCTGCTGTGTCGGCGCCAGAATCTTTGATGATATATGAACGAATTATTTCCTCAATCAGTCTGATCTATTACACTATTTCGTTGTGTAACGTGTTCTGGAAAGTCACAGGTCAAGTTTGTGCGTTGAAATGTATGACCCGAGAGTCTTTACTTTAATAGATGATGGAGGAAAATGTTTTATGCTTTGTTATTTTTTATTGGTACTGCAAGTATTTCGGTAGACAGCAAGGGTCAAATAGACAACATAAAATTGAGAGATCGTGTTTTGCTTACTTTATTTATGTAACGACTAGCTTCTGCCAGCAGTTTCGCTTGCGTGAAATTAGGTTTCCCATGCATACTTTAGATCCCCATGTCATCCTTTTATTATTATTATTATATCTAGCTCATACTGTCCCACTCCTGGGCAAAGGCCTCCTTCCAATGTTCCCGGTTTTGAGCTACTTCTTTCCGATTCCCAAGGAAGACATCCAAGTCTTCCCGCCATCTCCTTCGTCGTGCGATTTAAGGGTACCAATTTTGCGTTTTACTGGCCCACCGCTCGATAGGCATGCGGCAGACAAGTCCAGCCCAGTTGGGCATCCTTCTGAACTACGTCAACGATTTGCGTTTTGGAGCGCAGTGTAGTATTTCGAACGTGATCCGTTATTTTAACACCTAGCATCCTTTTAGGAATGATTTTTTGAAAATCCTTTCTTAGTGCTTACTTACGTTATAAAAGGAAACCTTGTCTGAAATTTCACGCTCCTAGTCCTAGTAGTTTTGACTGTGTGTTGATATGTCAGTCAGTCAGTCGTGTACTGTAAGCTGCTCGTATCCAGATTCCTCTTGTTCTCTTTAAGCTTTCTAAACGAGATTGTGACATGTATGCATAATGTAAGTACTAAAACAAAACATTGTAGTAAACTAGTCGAATCACTTTTTTTGGAAGACGAAAATATCTAACAATGATTCACTAAAAACAACTTCATAAACGCAAACAGCTGTAAAGAAACTAAAAACCGTCATAAATTCGGGACCTTTTTGTGCGAAGGAAACCAACACGTTGATATTTGAATATTCTAGTTGCGTAGATCGTAAGTAAGATCTGACATGATATCTCAGGAAAATCTACCACAAGTAGCATCAAAATACGTGATTCAACATTGACCACAATTATTGAAACCTAATAACGTAATCAATTTACATAGGTTCACGTGATAGTGATCAGACCATTACTAGCTACTGGATATATGGGAATCCCATCCATATAATACAAGAGAAGCTTAAAAAGCACCTTCGGGGAAGTACTGCCACCGAACTTATTTCTACCGCAAAACATCGTTAGTACGATACGTACCCGACGTAAAACTATCACCACTAATCTTGCTCACTTATTTGCCATCCAGTGGCTTACGAATAAGATTATTCTAAATTTTGCAGGAATACAATGACAAGACTAAAACCAACTAAAAAAAATTGTGTTAATGATTAATGATAAATAATAGTGTAATGTAGTTCTAGTGCTACCTAATTTACACGAGAAAGATGTATATTCACTTTAATTGACAGTAAAAAAAGTGCCATTAGACGAAGTATAGACAATTTATTAGCTTTGGATATAATCAAATTACTTATATTCTGTATATATAAAGGGCAAAGTCTTGACTCACTCATTGATTCATCAAGACCTAGAACGCTAAAGAATTAAAAAGCATTTAAAGATAATTTTTTATAACATATTTTTTTTTTTTTTTTTATCTGTTATAAACTAGTACTTGACTGCGATCCCGCCTGATGGTAAGCAGTGATGCAATCGTTGATGGTGAGGCGCACTAGTTTATTAAGAGCCTATTCACTGTAGCCTTGAAGACACCCAAATTATAATTAGACGGGAAGACCGCAGCAGGCAAACTGAAAGTTAAGTTAATTAAAGAATGAGAAATTTCCCAAAATTCACCCCTTTAGGGTATGAAACGGTGATTTCATAGTTTGTATATAGAGTGCTACTTTCACGCAGGCGAAGCCGATAGCAGAGGCTAGTTAGTCTATACAAGACTAGATCGTAATTGAAAAGATCAGGGTCATCCTTTGGATGCGTTTAGGACATCCCCATCCCTCCTACCTCCTAATTTATACATATCTTTATCTTTAAAGCCACCTTTTTGTACATACTCACAAAGTCTGATTAGATGCAATGATTCGATTTCGAAGAATGTTATTTCAAGTTCTGACGGCCTTCAAGTTACTGCATTTCCTTAGAAACAAGGCAGCCGTCGCTATCACAGTATGAGTCCATTACCTCTAATATCTTTAATATGTTCATGTGACACCGTATTTATAAGTAAACATACGAAGGCTTCTGTAAACCAAGTGTCGTGCTCTGAAAATTAGCCTTATATTAGAATTATTGTCGTCTGTCATCCTTGCTCTATGGAAATACAACGTCATTTAAGCAAACAATTATTTTGTATATTTCCTTTGTTGAGTTTTGGGATGTCAGAATAATTTAACCAATTTCAGATTTGCAAACAGCTGATACTGATTCAAGGTTTAGTCATACACGATAATTTTGGCCGTCGTCAGGTGCACAAAAAAAGAGGGATAATTTTCAGTAGAATATGCTTCAATTAAAGAATTTATCAGGTAGCACTGAATGCCGCTACAAAAATGTCAATTGACCTCGAAGGAAAACTCGGAAGGATTATCCAGTGGTAATGCTCTGAAGTCATTGAAATGGAAACGTAGTAAAAATGACGACAAGTGGAAATCTGCGGGAAATTATACCTTATGAATAATTGATTGGTATTTTCAACCACCGAGGTTAGTACATTGTGAGAATATCAATATTACAAAGTTTATTAATGAAAGCAATATTTTAAAGGAAAACCTAATGTGAAACCTCCACATTGACATTGCTATTATCATTGGAGAAGGTAAGATTGAAAGAATAAATTAAGAAATTTATTGAAAACATGAAATAAAGACATTTTATGACGGCATTAACACTCCACTATTTGTTTCAATTGTAGTGTATTTATGTCTTTACGAGACTAGTGATCCAAAACATTCAAATAACATAGGCTCTTGTACACTGTAACACATTTTTTCCAAACTTGACTTTAGCAATTTACTCTGTAATCTAGTTGATAACTGTTAGGTACCACCACAACAGTACTTGACATAGAAATCCATGTATTCCTTTAAAGCATGTTAATTATATAACAAAAACATAATTTGAAAGACCCTGATAAACCCGAGAAGGTTATAGACCTTTTAAACTAATCAAATAGTCCTACAATAGGGTCTTTTTGAGGCCTTAAACGACATAATGAGAATCATGAACCGTTCACGATTTCTCAAGATTCTGTCACATGTTTAAGTAAACAGTAACGATATTATTGTCGTCGATAAAACGGTTAACACGTTAATTCATGGTTGATGTGATAATTAAAACGTTTTGCCTGTTATGTGAGGTGCTTCCACATCACGCACCAGGTTTGCAAAAAGTCGTGTTGTCTATTTATATATTCCTATGTTTTCTGCTCTATATTCTATTGACACGTTTTCTCCATTCACCATTAAAGTACAAGAGTGAAGGTTAATCAAGCTCCGCTAGAAAGTCCTGGACCTCAAGGACCACTACCAAACGTTACTGATTCTTAAATATTCTACGACAGCATCAGCACTCTATACACTTAAACGTAGACATATATTATAGTAGTCAGTTGTCAATTTAAGAATTATCTTATGATCATCTTCAGCAGTAACTTACTGAGCTTCAAAATTATGTTTAAAGTATTTATGGGTGTATAATACAGCCATGTTGTAACATTAATTCTCCATACATATTTAACAAATCTATATTAGAAAGATTATATATTAGCATACAACAATATTCAGCTTTATAATATTCTCTCTGCTGGGATTCAGGCTTTCTCTCAGGAGAGGGCAGGGTCCGTAATCCACCACGCGACCCAGTGCGGGTTGGTCGGTGTTACATGTCTTTGATGTTTTGCTTCTAAAACATGCTGCTTCCTCTCGATGTTTTAAAATAGGTACATAAAGTAAAGCGCCTAGGTTTGTACCTACCTACTACCTTTGTGTACCTACGATGTACAATCGTAAGTCGGGGACGTTACCACTGGGTCAGTTCTGCTCCGTAACATTAATATAACGTTTTCTGTTATATATGTAATATTTTTATTTGAGAATAATATATAAATATATATACATGGTATTAAAAAAAATAATACAAGAGCTAAGTGTAATATTGCAAAATTAAACCTTTACTAAAACTGTACTATCTCCTATCACAATAATTGCATAGTCACCTTCGAAAAACCGATTATGAATTTTAAAATATCTATATACATAATTTGTATATCAACTAACTGGGAGGACTTTTAATATAGTAATGAAAACATTAGAATTAAAAATAATAAAAGTAAATCCTATTGCTATTTCTATATGTGTAGAGCAGAAAAGAAGCAACGGCAGAGTGCATGTTTGTTGAAATAGAGGAGGTCATTTAGTAATAACAAGTAAATAAATAAATATCTGTAAGTGACACAGTATAGACATAGCCTTTCTCGCATTAAACACATGATTACCATGTACAACTAGTTGATTTCTGTGTCAGCTTCATTACCTTAGAATCGACTCTGTTATCTGGTTATCGAATAGGTATGTAAGCATTAATTGTCCTCGATTGATTAGGGTTGGCAGTTGTTCCAAGTGGTTACTATTTTATTGATATCTCTCCCTAGTCTCTTAATTTTGTCTTTTCGATCTCTTTCAAAAGGCTTCATATCTTTTTCGAACATTAAGATTCAAGGCAGATATGTAAATTACAAAGAAAGTTATTAACCTCACAAAATTTTGCTATAAACTTGATGGATGTAATAATTTAGACTCAGGTATTGATGGCTTTATTTTAATGTAGATCATTCTAATTTGGTCTATTTCATCTTGACTTAGGTACATATTCTTTAAAGAAATCAAGAATATCTGGTAACATTTAGTACCGCATATTTTATATTATTACTAAACCATATCTAACATTATTATTGATAATCCTACTCATTGACGCCACTGTTATTTGTTTATTTTAAATATGTTCAATCAAGGCTTCTTGATTTTAAGTGTTGCAATTGAAATTAAACATTCCATTAGCTACTGTATCACTTTTGTCGATAGTTTTGTTATCGTTAAGGGGTTCTTGACGCATTAATGGAGTCCTTTTTTGACGCATGGTCTAGATGATATGAGGTGAAAACTAAAGTATGTAGATATGTCATCATCAAACACAAAGCTTTTTGGATTAGCGTGTTAGTCGGTAAAATATATATATTATGAATATTTTTAAACATTTATTTAATTAGTACAAATAAATTGGGATTCTATCCGTACTCGTTACTGATCATATTTTTGTAGCTAGAAGTAAAAAAAAAATGAAACATCAAAATGGTCCATGAAAACTTGTCCTATTTGGTAAATTCATAATAGAATCTATAATTCATAACTATTGCTACTAGAAAATACTCGTACTACGCAGTGTTTTTCTATTTTGATCGTTATCTATTCGTTCATATTCAATAGCCTATGCCATAAATTGAGTGACGTTTTCGGATATAAACAAACGCAACTAACTTTCCTGTTTATGAATATTACTTATAGAGACTTTACTTAAATAATAATAAGACTTTTTCTTCTATTACTATTTGTACTAATTAAAAAATTGTGGTGTATATCATGCACTACTCAAACCAAGTTAAATATGACTATAATTCGAATTATAATCAAGAAATCAAAGAAAATTATGTGACCAAATATCTGAATACACCTCTGAATATACAGATTGGTGCTAATTCTTTGCCAAGCAAAATGAGGTGGACAATTTACTACGGAGCCATATGTAGTTTGATCCTAACTAATGCAAATAATTTACGTAATGAAAACAAATGTAGACTTAATCCAGTCTGCTCTAACACGTGTTGAACCAGTTAGTTTTAAATAGGTAAATTAAATTATTGAAAATGTACATTTAGTTCTTTAAACATATGTACAATCTCTTGCCAAATTTTGCTACGGTTACTGATTCCTGTGCGACCTTGGGGCTGTCCAAAGTAACACAAACAAACAACAAGGGAATATAATTGTTGGATTATGAATTCTAAAATGGCTATTATAAGCCTACCTTTGCTGTGAAGGTGCGTGCCCAGTGCGAACATGTTAAAGTACCATTATTGTTAAGGTAGGTATGTTGAAAGGCTGCTTATTTTTGATGATCTCTCGGTTGGTTTTGAGACTGGTCTTCTGATCTTCTGTCTCTTTAAAGTCTGCTGATATATGTATGTCATGTATATAGTCGTTTAGGGTTATATATAAATATTAACTACATTTATAAGTCCGGTGGGGAGATTGAAGAGTAAGGAAACTTGACATAAGATGTAACACTCGTATTAATTTTCATGCGCATGTGTTTTTTTTATATATTTTATATCATATCAGCCAGTATCTTGGTGGCCCAGACATTACACCAAATTTTTATTATTTAAAATAAACAAAAACGTAAAATATCAATGACTAGCTTTTGCCCACGGCTTTGCCCGCATACATAAAATATAGCCTATGTCACTATCTCACACTGAAAATAAATTTTCGCAATCGGACCAATACTTTACTACAATTACAATTACAATGTTTTACTTTCTTTTTTTACTTTTCCTCTTACAAACAAAAAAAAACAAACTTTACCTCTTTATAACATTAGTGTAGATAATGAGTTTTCACGCTATCATCCAGATGCATAACAAATATACAAACTGCTCAATCTGCTCCAGTGTCTTTGCTTATTCGGTTTGAACAATGCATCATATTTCAAACTCCATTCATCATTAATGTTCATATTAAATTTTAAAAACTATTAATCGTCCTTTGCACCTACATCGGCGGTGACATAGACCTTCAAACCACAATAGTTCCATTCAATCGTCTCCTGTATCGTAAATCGGTTTTATATTCATTTAATGATAATAGAACAACAATAAAGACCGCGCCTTCTTTACAAAATGCATAATGAAGAGGTAGAATGGATGCTACTGTGCTCAACCACAAACGACTTCCGTAGATTTCAGCTGGGTTCGGATTAATCAGGTTGTTTGGTGCAACAAGTACCAACGATGTTCATGTAGACTCTTGGTCAAACTGATTTGAAAATTCAAAAGGCTACAAAAAAATCTGCTGTGAATGAAATGCACGTGAACGAAGAATATTGAAAAAAAGTAAATGAAACCAATTCGTTGATATAGCAAATACAATAATGCAGTCTTCATTATCCATAGTAGTGTAATTATTCTGTTGTTACTGTGATAGGTACCGTAAAAGGAAAACCTATGTTCCAATCCCATGACTAACTAACAATTTAACCATTTCTTCGCGCTCTATCAACTACTTAGCATGGTTATACGGTTCAATTACTAAGATATGTTTTCTCTCATTCATACGAAAATCAATTACAACTTTTTGCCCTCAACGGGGCAATGCTTTTCAACTTTTTTCTACTGCTAATCGATACGTATTACCATACAATTTGTGATAAAAACAACTAATTTGTGTTAATTCGCCCGTAAAATTGTCCTTTGTAAAAACTCGGTTAACTGCTTAATTAGGGCCCTATATTTCTTATTGCCGTGGCTATTTTGTTACGACAGAAACGCTAAGTGGTTCTGTTACAGTCCGACATTGTTTAAAATATTTGGATTAACTAGGATGTCACGATATGTTATAAAAATATGTTGTGTATTTTGTTGCTTTATAACAACCTCGTTGGTTATTTTAAGCAAGAAATTAAAGTTAAAAATCACGACTTTGAGAATTTTTCCGTTTACTAGACAAAAAAACCTCGCTGCATATGATAATTTTCCTACCTATAATTATTGACTCCAGTAAAATGATTTTTTACCAATACAGGCTTTGTTCTGGAATTTAGTTTTCGTTATTCTTTTATATACTGGTAATCACAATAAAGATCATCTTATCAGCAATGTGCATACCAAAGGTGCATGCTGGTGCCTTCATCATATTAATCATGACACTAACTTAGAAAATTTCTTATTTCCAGACCTTTTATACGAGAACTACATTCCCGATGATCCAGAGAAGCAGGATACGATTCTTCGAAAGCTGTCAGACTACTGCGGCAAGTCCATGTTCAACTATACCACAGAGGATGCTGAGCCTCCTTTCAAGTGGGATTTCTACCATTCTTTCTTCTTCTCTTATACCGTCGTTAGTACTATTGGTAAGTTTCAGATCATCTGTAAACTATTTTCTGTATGCTAACCTGTTTATTATCATATTTGTTTATAGGGTCTATAATAAAGAGCCTTTGAGTGTTAGTTATTTTGCCATCTTAATCCATAGTGCTCATCATTATGCTGATTTTGATTTGATACCCTCAAAGACATAAAAAAATTAGATCACCAGGCCTATTCAATAAGGCTGTGGATTGTTCAAAACAGTAACCGCAGCCTTGGAAATAAAACGATAGGATTTTTAGCAGTTTCTGTCTAATCCAGACATTTAATAGGCACTGCCCTACTATTGCAGATCAGTGATCGAAAGCGTTTTTAAATTAAAACAGAATGTTACTTAATGTAAATCCCATCTTTGTTTACAAGATATTGAGTCATTGGAATGTGTAATGCAATAAGTATAGGTTATCTACTAATTTTAATATTTATTCTCATCATGATAATAATATATCCCTACATACTTTGCTCAAGATTTATGGAGATGTACCTTAGATATTTTCCACTATTGTCTGATTTGCAATCCCAAGAAATATGTTCTGTACAAATCTTATTAGTAATATTGGGTACAATTTTATAGACTTTTCTTTTTGTTGTCATTTGTTTTAATGTCGCATTTTGTGAAACTTGGTTTTCAAAAAAATAACAGTTGGTGTATGAGATGGACATGGTGATGAAATGATAAATATTACAAACAGAATTTATTTGGACCGAAGACAAAAAGAAAATATACCTGCTTTTCTGTAACATTTTTTTTAACGTTAACATTATCTTTATTATTTCAGGTTATGGCAATTTAGCACCGACTACGCACTTGGGTAGAATCCTGATGATATTCTACGGATTATTCGGTATACCAATCAACGGTATCTTGCTTGCCAACCTTGGTGAATACTTCGGCATGCAGGTAATTTTATCCAATACCTACCTATTTTTATTTTTAATTTTGTCCTTCCACTCCTTTCTTCTTTTAAAACTTTGTCAAGTTGGTTACATATATTATGGACATATACATATACAGCGCCTTTCAAAATTGCGTTGCTACTTAACATATTTACCAACATAGGATTCATATGTTTAGAAAAATCTGAACTTTGTGCAGTTTTCAAAACCATAATTACATGTCCATGTGTATTTTTATAAAAGTAAATAATAATCAGCAGAATGTTTTGTAACATACTTTATTTTTAACTATTCATTGTTACCTTATATGTATATGGATTTATGATCATTTATGTATGGTTATTAACAGGAAATTTGTCTCTATTTCAGCTCATCTCGGTCTACCGCAAATATAAGAGAAGAAACGAGAAAAGAGCGCATAACCTTGGCTACCACTTCACCAATGTTGGCATGTTGGGCCAGATCTTCCTGTACCTGGTGCCTGGTTTCTTGTTCTTCATCTTCTTACCTGCCTGCATCTTCATGGTGTTCGAGGGATGGGACTATGTGGCCTCCATATATTATGCCTTTGTCACGCTAACCACTATTGGTTTTGGTGATTTAGTAGCAGGTATGAACTATTTATTTTTTGACTATTGTTATTTTGATGGCATGGTTGCCACAGTGGTAGAGCGATTGGCTGTTGCACTGCATATTGCGTGTTTGAATCCCAAACAGAACAAGTATTCCTGTGGTCTACAGACAGTTTTCCCGGATTTGTGTGTCATGTGTATGTGAGTTTACATGTTTGTAAACACACTCACGATACAGAAGTTATTTCTAAAGAGCAAAGATAAAATATTGTTTTATGAAAATTATAATATAAGTAACTACAACAAGCAACACAACATAACATAACGCCTACATTCCCTGAAAATGAGGTATATTGGTAACATTTCGTTATTTCAAAAGAATATACAGTATACCTTTTACCAATTCTAACTTTAGGTTGCTACTGGCACTGGGATAATTATCGGAAAATCGAAAAAAGCCTTTCTAAAATATGTTCTTCTTAATTTCAGGTACGGTAAACAACGGTTTCAAGTACGGCTACTTCTGCGCGTACCAAATATTCCTGATTATCTGGATAACCTTCGGTCTGGGTTACATTGTCATGTTGCTCGGATTCATCACTAGCGGCATGAGATCAGAACGGATCCATAGAATAGAACAGAAATTTGCGTTTCAGTTCAAAAACACTCAGAACAAAATCCTGCAAGGCTTTACGAAGGATCTATCAGCACTAAGAAAGATTATTAATGAAGCTAATCTGATCAAAATAAAGGTAATGTTCATGATAGTACAATTGACATCATTTAACTAAATTCTTAATTGTAAACAAAAACTGAACATGGTACACAGTGATTTGACAGATCATGTACAAACACTAGCTTAACTCAACAATGAGTTTTCTCTTTCTCTCAGCAAACCTTAAAAGGAACATATTGATTGAGATAATTCTTAAAAACTGAATCGTTATAAAACTAATGATTGTATTTTAGATTCAGTCCTTGAACCTGAATGAATAAGGTTCATGAACCTGTATTTATCTCGTAGAATTAAGACCAATAGTGTTTACTTTGATAGTAGATAAAAACTACTTAGTACTAATATTTATTTCTCTTTATCTTTTCAGCCGGTGTACGTAGAGGCCTTACCACCACTCTACCGAAGTGCAAGTTGTCCCATTTTCACATATGACGTTGAACCAAGATTCCCAATCTATAAGAGAAAACGAGCGAATTCAGAAAATATTCAACTTTCTGCCAAAGATATGCTCCGAATCCAATCTGATACTGATTTACTTGGAATAGACAAAGAAAAGACATTTACTGCCTCAGCTATTGTCAAACCAGCTGAACTGTTGGCGCGGGTAGTAAATGTACTAGGAGGATTAGAACAGGCCCAGAAGGATCGTGTTGATAAAGGTGTTCATCTCTTTGATGATGAACATATTTTAGCAAATGAGAGGCCACCTATGTTTAGTATAGGACAAGACTATTTACCAAACAATCCTAAAAGAACTAGAGCATTAAGTGTAGCTGTACCAAATTACAAAAAGGAATACATACCGCAGGATGTTCATGAACACACATGGACTAATGGTGAATCGGCAGAGAAATTCAGAAGAGAAGCCAACATTAGAAGTGGAAAGTTATCATTACCATCTAAAGTTTATCCAGAAGAAAATGTGACACCACAAAATATAATAACGAGATTTTTCTTACGAAAACCAAGTTCGAGTGATATCCCGACTTCTCAAGCAATTAACGAAAATGTCAAAGATACCTCTAAATCGAAACGTGGAAGTATATTTCCCACATTTAACGAAGAACGAAATGAAGCAGAAGCATATAAAGAAAAAACAAAAAGAGGTAGACACAGTATCTTCCCCACATTTGACTTTAATAATGACGATGAAGATTATCTAGCAAACTCTTACCTTGAGAAAACTAATCGTGGTCGGCGTAGCATTTTCCCAACATTTGATTTCTCTGAAGATGAAGATGCAGCAGCTGCTAAAGCATATCGTCAGAAGAGTAAAAGACATAGTATTTTCCCTACATTTGATTTTAGTGAAGATGAAGAAGCAAAAGCTTACAAAGACCGAACTAAATCCGGACGGCACAGCATATTCCCAACTTTCGATTTCAGTGATCCCGACGATGACGCTGAACGTTATAGAGAAAACACTAAACGCGGAAGGCGAAGCATTTTCCCAAGCTTTAATTTCAGCGGTCGTTCAAGTAACGATGAAGATACTGTTGATGAAGACGAAGTACAAAAGTATCAGAATCGCACCAAAAAAGGGCGCCTCAGTTTGTTTCCTACTTTTGGCCGATCTAAGAAAAACGATGATGATGTTATGCCAGAAAGTTCAGATGAATTGGTCGATTATAAAAATAAGACACGTGCTGGACGCAGTAGCTTATTCCCATCATTTGGAGCATCTCGCAAAAATAGTACACCTAATGTTATGTCAGGAGACTTAGAAGCAACCATTAAACAGTTCAACAGCCAAAAAAGACAAGGTCGTAATCAGTCTCTGGAAGAACCTGGTGAATACTCAAGTGATTTAGAGCGTTATAGAAACAGAACAAGACATGGTCGTCCAAGTCTGTTTGACCCCGATGTAAACATAACTAATCTTCCAGAATCCGAGCAAGTGGAAGTCTTAGAAAATACAAGTGTGGCTGATCTTCTTAGAGCTTTAGCAGTTTTGGAAACAGCAGCTGGATCATCTAACGACCCCCCTGGGTTGTTGGACTTTATAACAGAACCAAGCGCTGTGACATCGAGAAGACGTGGTTCAATTAGACCAGAATTTGCGATACCAAGTACACCTCCAAGTAGAGACAGTCTTGAATCAAAACGTACAGATGATTCCGGGCCTCGACGAAGAAGGGTGTCTGCAAGAGCTGCAGCTCCGCAATTCACCCCAACGCTAGCTACTGTAGTTGCCGGGGCAGAGTTGCAGATACCGACAGCGACTGCTGCGAGGGAGAGTCGAATGACAATGTTACAGCAACCGCCTCCTCCATATTCAGAGACTGCTTCTGAAGAAGAAGTTTCTAAACCACGAATGAGGAGATATTCCCCCGCTCCGCCAGATACTGGGCGGTCCAGTACTGGTCCTGTACCAAGACTCTTCTCCCGAATGCGAAGAGAGAGTGCCAATGCAGAAGAAGGTGATTCCAGACGTTGTAGTTTAACCGACATAGTTGTAGACAACCTTAAAGACAAAGATAATACGTAACCCAAGTGCCTTTTTAGTTTAATATAGACAATAGTTATTTAATTTATAATTTATTCAAGTAAGTTAGGTTTAAGTAAGTGATGATTATAAGCCGTCCAATACAATATAGTGGTTTTAATTATTTATTTCCAGAAATGATAACATATTACAAATTCTCAGATAACATATTAAAAGTCCGGCAAACCTCCATTAAAATGGGAGTATTTTCGACCAGATGGTTATTGTATATGGGTCTGGGCAATTGACCGATTTTGGATTCTGAACTGTCGTGTATGTTCTAATCACGAGAGAACTCTAATAAACGCGATGAAGGATTTGGTATTTTTTAGTTCCTGGGTATTGTTATAGATGCCGCTACAGTATTACCCAAGTTATTTATCTACAGAATAAGTTGAAGGTGTGGTGGAGCATCAGATTTATAATCACCAATACATTTTCAAGTTTTAAAAGTGGGGTTACAATTATTTAGGCGGGTCCTGGACGGATCAGTCTCGAAATAAAATTTGGTACTAACAATATTTAGGTTGCCTACTATCAAAGGCCCTCTACATTTTTCGAACCTTTATGTCAGTGTAAAAATGAACCAACTTTTATTTGCATTTTTCCTAATTAAGAAATGATTCAGATCACAGGTGTTATAGTTAGTTAGACTTGATAGGATCACAGATCACGGAAGGAATTTACTAGAGTCCTCCTAAGTCAAAAGCACTTCTTGTCGGTATCAGAACATTGCTTTTGAGTTTTTGGCTTATAGGTAAAAACTGAATATCCTGGAATAAAGAAAAAATAAATCAGTTTTCATTGGATCACAGATCACTGAAGACCCGTAATTCAAGAGCGACACTCGTTGGTAAGTATCAGAAAATTGCTTTTGAGTTACATGTTATAAACGGAATATCCAGGAATAGAACGAAAAAAAATATATATACCTATACTAGCAATCCCACCATACATTGCCCTGACCGAAATGTGACTTTTCGTCACAAAAAAGTTGAAAACCCGATTGCCACGTCACCTACCAGATCTAATTGTATTTTCAAACCGTCCGGCGTATTTTCAAACCCTGTACAGTAGGCACAACGGATCTTGAGCGCTCGGCGTCAGAATGGGGATCACTGCACATTCCATTGGCGAGCCAATCGTCTTCGTTGTTAGACACATGCAGTAACGCAGGGAACGAATGAGGAATGACGTCTATGACGCGATGGCACGGCGAGCCAGTCACTGACACTCCCCGCCCCCGCGTGTCTCACTTCGCACCACTAAAGAGACCGTATATTTGACTTCTGCGCAACCGCTCAAGATCCGTTGTGCCTACTGTATATATGAAGATATGGCCACCCACACAAACTAAGAACTTGCTCTATAGAATACCTGCTATTGCTAGACTTTGACTTAAACCAGGAACGTGCTCTCTTAGGAGACAATTTCTAGAAATACCTATCAGTTGAAAAAAAATGTTACTAAGAGAAAGATAACACAGTTGCCCAATGCCATTATAACGAAGGCTCGCCTTCTGGGAGAGCACAAATCCGACTCATTGTCATGACATATCGTCCCTTAGCTAACAACACCGCCTAAGTCATTTTTACCAACTTTACAGGAGACGAAAAAAACTGTACGGTATTGCAGACTTGCGCGCTGTCACTAATTTTCGAATTACAGCTTCGGTTTGGCTGAAATTTGTATCATGTGACCAATGGTTGGACGCAAAAGGAGCAGCTCCATCTAAAGGTATTCAAATGTGCAAACCGCCAATTTTCGACTTGAACGGAGTTGGAAACGATATTTGACATTGACACTTTATTAGAATTGTAAACGGTAGATGTTTCCCATTTCTCACTAGATGGCGTTGACTTTAATTGTTTATTTTGTTTTTAGTCATTCAAGTCATAAAGTGGAATAACTTATAAAAACATAAAAACAATTTTAATGAATTTAGTCAAATTATTGCCTCACCTGAACTCATGTTTGTATGACCTACTGATTGTTATCCCAGGTCTTTTGGGTGTCTTGAGTTTGTGACTTATATTTGTAAACACACCCACCAAACAGAAGTATTTCCTAGGAGCAAAGTTTCTTAAAAAAAAAATACGAAAAATAAAGCACTATAAAAATAAGTTTTTTTTTTTTCAATCCTATGGATAATTTTCTTTTACGTGGTACCACTGAACATAACGTTAACGATATCTGTAAAAAAATGTTAGTTAAAGCAAATATTATATTTTTAGTAAAACAGAAAACCTTAAAATTGTTAATAAATGTTTTTTTTCACTTTGCATCCGTCAATAATTTCTGCACTCTAACTATTATTGCATTGCAATGCACAATAAGCAACATGTGGTGAAATGGTCTATGCTTTGTGAACTGTATGTTCATACAAAGATTTAGCAAAACTACCTTCATATAGTACTAGATAGGTACTTATACTAATATCATAAAGAGGAAACATTTGTGTTATGTGTGAATAAACAAAAAAACTTAAGGACCGATTTAAAAAAATCTTTCGCCTGTAGGTTGCTACTCTAATAGGTACCATAAAACGCAACCATTAAACATAACATTCAATTTTGTATATGTTGTAGGCAACATGTCTATAAAACAATATGGCCGACGAAATGTGTCTGGGAGTATTGGCGACTTGATTTTAAAGATATTGCCTACAAAATACGTGAAAATCAGCTTTGAGAAAATACGTGAAGTTACATCATTTTTTTGGGAGCTTTAAAGCGTCTGTTAAGCAATATGGCCGACGGAAAGTGTCTGGGAGTATTGGCGACTTGATTTTAAAGATATTGCCTATAAAATACGTAAAAATCAGCTTTGAGAATTTACGTGAGGTAAGTAATAATTTTATGTACCTTGATTACCTGATACCTGAAAATTGGCCGTCTAAGCAAGCTAGCAGGTAGGCATGCGTTCTTAGTACATACTAACAGTACTCAATCGTCCACATTTCGTTCGTCAGAAAATACGTGACGTCTGGCGGCCTTAAGATCTTGGACTATTAGAACGTTACATTACATAGAAATGCTTGAGAAAATACTATAGTGTATATCCACCTTAAGACTATGTGTATTCGAAGATGAAACTGGGGATCATAAAAAAAGAAAACATATTTGACGAGATATTACTTTTATTTAGTACCTTCAGATTGTTTGACTTATAATATTGACTTTCAACTAGTCATTACACTAATATAGTGTACTTAAAACAAAATAAATATCTATTACGAATTTACCATGTTTAAATTTAGTGAAACATCTAATTACAAACCATAGTAACAAATTAAAATTGGAGAACAAAAAACAAATTCTTCCATTGTAATTCCTGTACTTCAGTTCTTTTACACTAGCAATAGTTAATTTGTTCTGCAATTGATTGTTCAGTTTTAGTCATTAGGTACTTGAAATAACCTTACAGTACAATTTTACATTTATTAACTACGGAAACAAAAACATTAAAATTATTGGTGGTGCCCAAACCTAACCTAGCATTGAGTATTTTAAACTTACCAGTAATAAACATACATTTATAATACTATGGATTATTTACAAGAAATATAAACAAGTATAGGTACGTAGTCGTGAAGGGGTGCGATCAGAATGATCGCCTCAGTTGACATGTTTTTGCGATGCCCAACTTTCGTCTACTCTTCAATCCATGCT
The DNA here is from genome assembly GCA_910589285.2 of Mythimna ferrago. Lineage (NCBI taxonomy): Eukaryota > Metazoa > Arthropoda > Insecta > Lepidoptera > Noctuidae > Mythimna > Mythimna ferrago. The sequence goes on from OU342685.1 coordinate 19,165,379, forward strand.
TGCGTTATAAATAACGTCTCTTCTTCAAGCTGTAACTTTATTCCCACAAAGTTCAGCGTCGCATAAACAAGCCATCAGATCTGTACGGCTCAGTAAAACTACTGAAAATGCATAACAGTACAACATCACTGTGCACAGTCAATTCTCACGAGATTTCTCTCAGGTCACGATACTTCAAGTATCAAAGTTATCTTTTCTAACATTTTTTTCTAAACTAACGTTAACGTTGGCGTAGCACTGGTCTATGTTGCCATTATCATCTTTTATGAGAGATTCAAAGATTGAGATGAGATTGTTCAACCCTATAAGGTAGCCATCTTCGTGGTTGCCAACTTCCCAGACTGAGTTGTGGTCTATACTGACATTGTCTGGAACAGGGACCGTCTTTGCGAAGTCTATCATCCAGAGAGAGGCCCGCCTTTTGTCGTGGACGAAGAGTAAGGAGCTGCCGATGAGTTCGTGAGATCTGAAGAACGGTGACTCTTTCAGTGTATCTCTGATGCTCTTCAGTCTTTCTAAGTATTTCGGCTGTAAAAGAAAAAAATACAACATAAGAAAAATGTTACAACAATATTAATATATTTGTTACGGTTTCATTTTGAAGATATCAAAACTAGTCAAGAATATGAAAAAAAAAAATTAAGAATAATTTGATCTCGCAAAATGACAGTAAATTGGTTAAGACGTTAGAAAATCAATTCAATATGAAACTCACCGCAGCGTTTGGAAAATTGCTTGTAAAATCTTTGAAGGATTCAACTATTTGTTCCCTAGTCTTAGTAGTCTTAAAGTCTTTGGAGCTGGTGCCGTCAGCCTTCTTGACACCATCTATCCTGAAGCCGAGGGTCGCAGTGGAACTGATGGTCTCCCTCCAGATCATGTACCTTGGCTTCGTGACGCCTTTACTCCTGTGCTCTTCTTCTGTTGGTGCTTTAGGGTCTATCTGGATCATCTTCTCGTACATATCCTGGAATAAAGAGAAAAAAATTGTTTAGGACAATGAGCAAACATTTATAGCGTGTGTATTTTTTGTTCAGTCATCAATATTTGTGTATTCAAAACCAGACCTTAAATCACAATAAGATTTAAAAGCTTTTAGGAATTAATTTTACGACTTATAACTTATGCAGCATAGTGAATGGCTTTAAGTGATCCCAACCCACGCGTTGACTCAAATCAGATATTAATATCCGAGACGCTATACATCATCACGTACCCATTGACCTTTCGTCATTCGTTCATAATGAGTTCTTCCCTTCCTATAATCTATTCATAGCCTATTAATTACGTGCTATTTATACTGCAATAACAACCAACAAAGTAAAAATATCGTTTCAATGAGTATTATGACTCTCTGATTATTTTTATAACTGGTTTGCTTACAACATAATTACTGTTGTATATGTTTGGTTTTATACATATCATTGACGTACAAACTGGTAATTAAGACGGGTTTATCAATGCGTCCACACATTCTCCTGACATTGTCGGATAAGCAATGAACTCTATTAAACGATACTATGGAGGTCGCTAGAACAACCATGCCGATTTATACTTTTCATCAGTAATTTAAAGGTTATTATTCCTTGTTTCTAAAATAATGTTGTTTAGTTTCTTTTCGTGTTCATGCTATTTGGCACGTTCACATTTTAAGTAATAGGTAAACATTTCACAATAATCCTCCCTATTGAATTTTGATTACAGTGGTCAATCTCAATAGAGATAAGCCAATTTAGGTATGCAGGAGAGAGAAATTTAAAGATCGCAGGAAATTAGGGCGCAAATTAGGGAGGAGTAGTGTACAAGTGTAAAATCTTTTACTCTGGTGAGACTGCAATATGTTACGACAGGAGAGAAATCAGGTGCATAACCAACTTATTTACGAACGCCCAGAGTTTAGACAGAGTAAGTGTTACAAAGTAGCATTTTTTTTTTCGACTCAGAAAACAAACCCAGAACCACACGCTCAATAGTCAGTTGAAAGCACAATACAATGAAACATTTTATAATATGGATAAACTACATAAAAACTCATAATATGACTAGAATTAGATAAGTAAAAGAAAATTATATTTTTGTGTGATTTAATTAACAGTTTCTAATCTAGACTGTTTTCTATAAAGTTATGGTTGTTTTGTAAAACAACGAAATTACTCGTTCTTAAAATTTTCAATGATGATTTTGATAAAATTGATGATGACAAAAAAAATTGAATATAGCAGCAACAACAACTGACGTAATAATGACGGAGATACCTTTAAGAATAAAGCGCACATTTAAACAGTAGTACCTGTGTACGTGATGTCGTTAAAGTGGACAGTTTATTGTATGTAGTTGTTGTGTGCAATATAGTGTTATCGACATGTTGCAGAAACATGTGTAAAGTTTCATACTCGATGTAAAATTATTCTAAAATCACTGTCTAAACAATTTTATCCATAAAACATTCTAAGAAGAGATAGAGGATATGCAACGAAAAACCTTTAATTATCGACAATTTTACTAAACCCTACTCAGGTGATCTGCTACATACTAATACAATACGTAGGTAATTTATGTATGATTAAGAAACTTCTAATATAGTTCAATACAATAACGAAATAAAAAGTGGATTCAGTGCGATGACAAGGAAGGTTTACGTAAGTTCTATTTGTATGAGGTGATAAACTGTATAAAATCAAGCATACTTGTATTTCAAACGCCTTGATTAAGGGAAACGAGCAATTTACTTCAACCAGTCTCATCATGTCATTTTATTATACAATGCAAATGTTGTTTGAATATCTCATTTATGCATATACATATACAGAGGTTTTTCAATATTCTAGTCGTATTATCGTAAATCAACAAGGTACATAATTATGTTTATCAGGAAAAGTACAAAGAAGTCCTGGAAAACTAGTAATTTTTTTGTCATTTGTCGCTTTATGCGTTCACAAACTAGCAATAAGATTCAGAACACTTCTATCCTATCTAGATGTTACAAATCTTTGAAATTCTCCGATTTTCTCTACTACAATATGCATGCATTTGAACAGACAGATGACTGATTTGATTTGACAGATTGTCAACGGGAAAAAGGTTAAAAGAAGTGGCGATAGAGTACCAGAAGACGCAATTTGCTAGCCGTAGGTCTTCCAAAAGGTGAAACGATGATTTGTTGAGGATCGCAGGAATCCAATGAATGCGAGACGCATAGGACCGGTCGTTGTTACAACACTTGGGGGTGGCCTATGTCTAAAAGTGAACGTCTTTCGACTGAATGAATCACTGTGTCTATTGGTGAAAATGGAATAAAAATCCGTAAGTAGTTTTCAAGTTTATCGCGAATAGACTGAGAGAGGCGGTGGGGAATTTCGTTTTATAATATGTATGTAAGAATAAGGATCTAAGGATACTCACTTTTCTTAACTTGGTCTTCTCCTTAGCTTTAGCGAGCTCTTCCTCAAGGTACGTCCTGACGCCAATCTTGCAGTCCATGACGCACGGGCTATCGAAATCGCTTAGCAGGTCTTGTAGTTGTAAATACACTGTATTGGAATGCTTGGTTAAGGAAATATTCGTTGTATGTTGTTGAATGAAATGATTTGTAATTGTGATATTGCTTTTATATATCCAGTAATGAAAATCTTCTTTAAAAAAATGATGATGACAATAACTTGAAATTACTTTACACTCTTAATTTGAAACTAAAACTTTTGTAAATTGTCATCAGAATGAAGTTTACATAATTATTAATGTTTGTCATGGTTACAGCTAAACTTTGCTCACAAATTTATTTAAGATATGTTAGGAACCATTTTAACATATTTTTTGATAACCATCTTATCCAACTGTTTGGTATTGTAGAATATTATTTAAAAAAGGATACATTCTCCGTCTTCACATGTGACTTGTCCTTTGTATTCAGGTACGAATGGCCTCAGAACGTCTTTCATCAGCAACTGGAATGAAAAAAAAACATTATTAAAACCAAGCTCACAAAACATACCACAAAAGCAAATCTTATATTAATAGAAGTGAATACGTAATTCACTATTTATGAATTACGTATCATTGTAATTTACGACATGTTAGATAACAATTATGCTTTTCAATCAAAATTAGAAATACATAATAGAAAGCACGAGCCGACTATCGTTTTCTACGCAAAACATTATCTAATCTTCAGGCTTGATTTCCGCGAAGAGGTCAACCTAACCATAAGCAATATCATTATTGACACTGGCGTCATTTTTAGGCACGTGCAGAAAAGGCTACAGGTCAAAATTCTTAGAAAGTAAATAGATGGTGGAGTAAAAAATAGCGAGAGACAACCAGTAGCTCAATGAAAAATTTAATACTGTGTTAAGTAAAGTATTGAAAGATAGAGTCAATACAGTCAGTCGTATCTATTACGACAATGAATAAATAAAGAATATACTTAGAAAAGTAGAAGCAGTAGACAATGATTTAGATAGCGCCTAAAATCTGAATAAAATATTACACGGCCACATTGATTTCAAAACCAAAATAAAAACAGTAACGTAACGTCCATAAGCAAGTGCTACACGAAATTTAAATGATATTAGTGACGTGCGATTTACAAACATGAGTTCTTTTTATGTAATATTCGCACACCGCCATGTTTTATTCAGTCTTTGTAAACATACAACACGTCAAACGCTTGTCTTCCAAACTTAGTCCAACCCATTTTTCTCTATGACGCTGTTAGAATGTCAAGCCTTATTGCGAGTACATACATTGTTATTTTTGTCAACTTCGAGAAATTTTCCATGAAAAACATTATTCAAATGAACTAATTTCTACGCAGCTTCTTCAGTACAAAGGTGTACCTACGTGCATTGTAATTCTAAATATGGGACCATTATGTGTTCGGACATTATATATAAAGAAATTCGCATGTCCAAAATGGCATTGCTTACGTTAGGAACTTGAAATGACGTCAAATGCTATCTGATTTCGTTTGTGCTTAGTTGTTATTAAATACTTTTATAATTATATAACTGAAATCAAACGGATTTAGTCGTATTTAAAATTGTCAAATTGTCAAGTCATATTATTAGGAAAATAAACAACACTGTGACGCTGACGAAAGCCAATAATTTTACTGGAATTATTATGAAAATATATTTGACATTTAAAACTATAGCAATAATATTGCGCATAGTCCAACCATGAAATCATATAAATTAATATTAATAGTCATCTACGGCGTTTTGTGGTTTGATCAAGGAAAAATAATACATTAATAATCCAGCAAAAACTCCCAGTCATAACAGGTCATAAGTATTTTGTTTCATCAATACAATCAGAGGGTCCTGAACCGCATCAGGGAAGACTTAAGGTTAATATTGGATTGAAGAAGAATAACGCGCAATATACCTGCAGTTGATAACAAGACCACGAACTTAGACCAACATAGTCAAGTTATGCAGCAAGAAGTAAAATAATATACTTGGAATACATAAATGCAATATTTAAGCTAAAAAGCTCTTAGATATGAGAAGCTGCCAGCAAATTTATCTTTTCATGGCTTTGCTATTTTTTTTCTGTAGATCTGGCCTGACGACCTAAGGTATAGATTTAAGATATAAATAAAAAAATATCTTAAACCCGCATTTCTTAAATTGTTGTATGTTGCATAGGCATTGACGTTTATGACTTCATTTCCCAAATCATGAAATGGTTTGATGATACATTGTGGTTCTTGACCACAACGTCAGCACTTCTTCAAACTTAATTGTTTCTTGATCGATCTAAACAATTGTTTTTAAAAACCAAAGCTATTTAAGTCATTAGACTCAAACAATGTTCAATTAGCTAAAGATCAAAGGTGTCATCGATTTTTCACACATTTTTTGTTTTCATTTGTTTTGAGGGCAACCATCTTTATTTGAACGGTTATTGACTTGAATTTACCACAACTTTAGAGAAAAAAAAAACTGCCGATTCACAAACTCTACTTGGTGTCGAACTTTTGAGAAAATTAAGTGAATCATTGTTCTCAGCTTATATTGATTTAGTGAATCATTTCTGGATATGGAAACCGGATGAAGTAAAGATTCTACAGTATAAAAGTAATATCACCGATTAAATAATTTAAAATGATGAGCATCAATAACCGAACAAAAAACAGGCGTAAAAACAGCACTGTAAAAGATTACTGCAGGAAATTTAGTTAATTTCAATTATAAACATATGATATGAATACATATATTAAAATTGTATCTATAATTTATATATGTGAAGATATTTTTGCACACATGAATGGCTTCACATAACACAACCACGTGTCGCAAATAGTAGTTCTGTTGTAGCTCTAGTAGAATGACTCATGTTTCTAATTCTAAGAACTTTAGTTTTTAACACACTTAACGAAACACGTAAGGTGTCTTCCCAACAGATGTCTTCATCATACGTAACTATGACATCCGATTTATTGGAAATGATATACTAATACTTAAAATGAATTAAGAGGATTTTAGCTTTTTTTTTTTCAATGATGTTACTCATCTAAAGAAGAGACATATCACATATGAGCAAAAAGATATAAACTATAACGGAAGAAGAAAATACTGAACTTGAAAATGTACTAAACTACACAAAAAGAGCAAATTGAAAAACAGTACAATGTCCTTTACCCCAACGATGTAATGTGGAATTTCAACCATGTTTACAATTGACTTAATACACCATTTTTTCCTACTAAACCCATAAATATTGTAATATGAAATGAACATACGAGTGACGAAACAGAAATGTTTTATTAAAATGTACCTGAAAACACCTCTCTTCTTGCGGGCAAAGTTTTTTCAAAATGGTGCCTTGGTCAGGTCCCGCCTTGAAGTTGCCTTGATGACCAGCAAGCTGAATCCAGGGGTACCTCTGCTTCTTGTAGGTCTGGAAGAATGGCGTCCACTGAACGATGTTGCGTAGCTTACGCCATCTTTCCGATTGCTGAAATGGATAAACAAGTATTTGAGCATTTTGTAAAAAGCATTAAACACTCTTGTCCTATCAAGTATTAAAGATTGATAATATATTGTGTATATTGAGATGGAACTAATCAGCGAATTTGAAATTCTATTTTTAATTTGACATTTTAAGCAATAATCATTAGATTTGTGATGTAAGAAACCGATATTCAACCTTGAGATTTTTTATTACGACGGCTAAGTACATCAAACCCATTTTACAGTAAAAAATAGTGCTAAGTTCACATAGGACATAACAGGGACAAACAGCAAAAAACAGAACAGAAAAACAAGGACTCGATGGAAACAATGGTGGTCTCATTGTTTGAACCTAACAAAAAAAAAAAACAACTCCTGCGGGCCCCCTATTCATAGTATTTTTCCCACATTACGCGCTTATTGGCTATCTATGTGTTGACGTTATTATAGATAATTATGATTTATCTGTCACTTGTATGTTTCCTACGACCCAGTTTTATAGTTATTCAATTTGCAGAATTATTGAGTAGGCTTGCGAATGACGTGGAGTGTTTTATGATTTTGTTGGTGCGTAAAACATAAGAATGCGTTTGTATCGTTAGGACGTGTTTTATTGGTTTTGAGATAGCAAACAGCTTGAAACAGCCTTGAGTTTAGTTCAAATGCCTATGCATGGGTTTAGTTAGCCTTGGAATCAGAAATAATTAAAGTAGTAACCTGGGGCCTAATATGATACCTTACGTGAAGCTTTTAGTAATTGAAGATAGAAAGAATAATCACGGTCCTGAAATCAACGAGCTGTATACATTGACCACGAAAAATGTAGCTTCGCTGTCTGTATCCATTAGAACACAGGTAGGTAATCAACTGTGTTCATATTGAGAAATTTTTGGAATATTTTAAAATATGATTAGGGTTGATCCTAATCATATTTTAAAATATTCCAATTAATGGAACTAATTAAAGTTTATGTCAATACGGATAATGGAATACTGTTTATTAAAAATAATTGAGAAGGATAAACAGGTAACTAATTAGTTCCAGTGGTTAGCGATATAGTTAACAATAACATAGTTATATATAAAATTATTAATTAAATTGGACTAATAAATTCCCCTTTATTTATTTACTGATACTGGTGATGTAGTTAGTGTGAATAGTATTAAGTAGTCGATTGATGATGCTCAACGTACACATAACGATAGTTTAGTGCTTCTAATGACTGTAATGGGAATAGGCATTATGTATTTTAAACAAGATAGAGCAAACTTAAGCTACGTAAAATGAGAATCATATAGTAGGTGTTGCTAAAGATGTTTGAGCAACATTTGTGCACAAGGAATCGTTGGGGTTTACAATCATCATAATAGCGTTTGCTGGACCAATAATTTGTAGTTGTAATTGGGATTTCTTCATTAATTTGAACTACACAAGACACGTACAAAAATGTTATGTATTATAGTCCTTTGAATTCAACTGCTCCTATGTTTTATCCTATGTTTTATTTAAGGTAGCTTAATCTTTGATCAGAAAACAATTACTCGTAATGTCGTCGATTTTGAAAATGTATAATAGTAAAATACTATTATAAGTTTGCATAATCGATTTTATCTCATCTAAACATTGAATAGATAAAGATCTGATCCAAGGAAACAAGATTATATCTTATCTATCTAACTTATTCTGAATACATTAATTTCAAATTACAAAACATGAATAAATAACTAAAACATGGATGTCAACATACTAGTTATTATGACTGGTTTTAATGAATTAAATTATGGATTTAATTGAATGAATTTAATTAATTTGTATTTTTTTTTATGAAGTAATGTGATTTTTAGTTATGATATTAATTATTTAAAACACCCAGTTAACACTCACGGATGGTCGCCAATTACATATATATTTCAATAAAGTTATTAGTATAATATTGATTGGTTTTGACCAATCCTTCCCTTGACTAAAAAAAAAATTAATAAATTCTCATAATGGTTGCCAAAAATATTTTTACAACAGAACCTTATAGAACCTTCATAATCGTTTTGTAATTCGTTTTTTTTTTCATATATAAAAAAAACTAACCTTTTTATGACTGTGCACATAAGCACAGAAAACAACATCCATAAAATCCTCCATAGTAACACAAATATTTGCCGAATACATTGTTAATTAATCAAAAACACCACCACAAAAAAAATGAAAGCTTGAAACAGCTAAAAACGAAACACGACTCGTGCGCAAGGATAACAGTCAAGTAATGTCTTTGCAACGGCGCGAAACACACTGACTAGCCAGGCCGTTACTTCGCCAATATAAACTTATTTATCCATCCACTGATTCACCAGTCGACGGTATAGACCGCAGAGGCTATACAGTGACGTCAATGTATATGCGTCGGGCCGTCGGCCACATCGATTTACGGAAATTCAATTTTTCATCGGATTTTTCTAAAAACTTATGTATGTTTACTCGGAATTCCGTCCAATTTCTTGATGCGTGTAGTGACGCAGGTATTAAAAATTAATTAGGTTCAACGCACTAATTAAAATGGATACTGTCTTTTTTGAACCAGTTAATATTCGCTTTAACTTCAAAATATTCAATAAAAAGGGTTTGCTTTATATATTGGTTTGGTAAGTGTATTATTACCTGATATTAGTTACCTGGACCGACACTGAATGCAGATTTTCTGGTTTGGATTTCACCAATCACCGAACAATTTTCAAATTCCATCAAATTCTTCATTAACTTTATTATTTGTATCTTTTGAATTGACTATATAGTTATACTTAGCGGGAGCTTTAAAGTTTTGAATATATTCGATGCTTAAGTTAATTTCCTCTGCTTCATCAATATGATTGTTCTAGAATCAAACTTCTTGTACAGTACAAAGCACTATTTCATAATAAAAGCTCTTTTACAAAGATTACTGACCAGATTCTACTTAGTAATTAAGAAGCAATTAAATGAATTGTTTCTCGGAAGTGGTGTACATCACTGGAGTATATCTGATGATTTTCTCAACAATCCCATCATCACTTAAAGAAATATCTTGATTGAGGATGAGTCTACTTGGTAGTAATGAAACAGATTGTTCGTAAAATTAAAGTTTATTTAGATTCTTATGTGGGATCGCTATTTACGGACTCAGTTGCTTCTGCATTCTAGAGTTTTCTACGCCAATTCTTAGGATGTCATTTGGAACAACAAAATTTTGCAAGTTTTGGATGTTTAATTATTTATTAGAAGGTATATAGAAGTATTTGATCAAAAGCTGCTTAGCTTTTAAAGGCTTGCTCTTTAATCATCTAACATTATTTTTCAGTCCCATCTCTGAGAAAAGTGGTGATAATTTACACCGATTTGACTTCTGCTTGTATTAACATTGAAACGGAAAAAATAAATAATAATTGAGTAACATAAAGTTCCATGACCTAATTTTTTACTGTTGAATCATATTTAAACAAATGCATTTACGTACACAGGCACTGAACTAACGTCACAATAATAATACTTATCAACGAAATAGCAGCTAACAATGCAGCAAAATCTGATGAGAAATCAGAAACTGTTTCTGTGAAAATTGCTTCAATAGTGCCTACTATGTCTTATGTCACAACTAAGTAGTTGTTTATGATTACAATAAAGTTATCGGTGCTATTTTTGATAAAAATGACGTTATAATTTTTGTGTAGACGTCATTAAATTTTTTGAACCGTAGTAAGAATCTAATTTGCACTCATAAAGGGAAGGAAAATGTTTGGGGAAGAAACCCAAATGAAAAGTATAGAAATGTTACATCCGGATAACGTCAAAGACAATAAGTAGTTACTCCCCAAAAATGAAGACTTCATATCCATAATCCTTAAAGGAAGTGTAATCATTCCCATTGAGCGTGGGCTTTTCCGATTCGACTTGACCGGACGTACTATGGAAGAGGATAATGTTTTAATAGTTACGCTTGGTTGTACGATGTCGTCAACGCGTCTGCGTGGTTCATCGGCCCATTTACGTGAAATGATTTCTTAGTCATAGGCGACTCATAAGGTCTGTAATTCAGCTCATATTGGCCAAGACGACATTGATCGTCACCACTGTTGCGTATTGGTAATCTGGGTCATTAGTCTTTCCTAGTGACGTTAGTTATTTATCAGGGATGTTTTAGATAACTTAGAAAGTAGGCATAATGACGTTAAGTCACATTGGTAAATACGAGGATTTTTGTCCATGACCTACTGGTCGAATATAACTGCTTATATTCCTCTAGCCGTAAATACTCGGAAGTATGGGTATTGTCTGTGCGATAAAAGAACCGTCGTGGCCGAAAGTGAAAACAACATTAAAGATTTTAAGTAGCAACCCAACCCAGCCATCTGTCAAATGCCAAACGTCATGTCATGTTGACAGAGGGTCTGTTTATTATGTTATTTTATTGTGATTTTTAATTAAAATCTTCATAAATGTGATAAAAAATTTCACTGAGCTGCAAGGGAAATAATATTTAATATATTACAGTTTTGCCAAAGATAACAAATGGCAAATCACACCATTATTGATCAAAACAAAGTCACGAACTTGGTAAACATTGGTATGCTGTTTTTTTGGTACGTAACACTTTTATTTTAATGTTTTTAGACTTCCTAGGTAAACTTCTGTCCCTGTTATCTCCAAATATATATAAATTAAACGGAAATTCATATAAACATGACGATATTTGTTTATTTTGTTTTGGTCAATATTTTCGATGGCTAGTATAAAGAGTATTGATACTTTAACTTTTTAATGCATTTCGACTGACTTAGAATATTTCTTTTCAGGCTTGAGTAAGGATACAGTAACTAAAATAAAAAAGGGCAAGTGCGAGTCGGACTCGCGCACTGAAGATTCTGTATAAATTTACCTATGAAATCAATTCCCGAATTGAGTTACGAAGATTTTTCCGAATTGCAAACAATTTTTTTTTTTGTGGCGGATCTACAAATTTACAATTTTCAGATTTTTCCCTGTACTTGTTCTATGAGACCTTGATTTATGCCAAATTTCAGGATTCTAGGTCAACAAGATTCACCCTATGAACTTTGATTCCCTTGAGTATAGAAATATACGTTTTTTTGCGACATAAACGGCCGTATCTTTTTTTTTTTCGTTAACTCAGAAGTCTGATTTTTTCACAACTTCAAAAGACCGCAGACTTGAGGTTATGGTTTTAATTTTAACTCGATACCTCCAAGCGTTCTCGAGTTAAAGGGTCTTAACAGATAAACAGACGGACAACCAAGTGATCCCAAGGATCTTATATGTGAGATGGTCCCTTACAGGCTAAGTAGATTTTTTACGAAGCAACATTACAAATTCTGAAGTGTACTTTATTTTCATAGTCATTAAGTTCATATTTTTCATTGATTAGCAAAAGGGAAAAATGTACTGAGGAAGACAACGAGAAAGGGGTAGTGTGTCCCATTTTTACCTTTATATTTAACTAGGGTAAACATAAACTTGCTGCTAGCTACAATATTCCAGTCAGTGATAATAGACCGATCCTAGTCAAAGTGATAGAACCATTTTCGTTGGAACTGGGTAAGTGGTCGTTGGTGGAACCTACCTCGATAGGCAGTACAGCAGTTTCTTCACGCTATTTTCCTTTACCGGTTCGTGTTTGCATTTAAATGTTCATCATCATTACAATCGTAAGACGTCCACTGTTCGACATAAGCCTCCCCCAGGTATCGCCACAATTAACGGCATTACGCAAAAACTTATAAACGGATGAATTTAATGATAAACGTTGCAATAATATAGCTTATAACCACCATACATATATTTTTTTCACCATATATATATTTTTGCTAAGTTTCATCACGTGAGCAAGTTCAATAAATAGGCTACTAATATTATAAAATTAAATGCGAAAGTTTGTGAAGATGGATGGAGGTACTCGTATGTATGGATGTGTCGCGCAAAAACTTCTAGTCAGATGAACTTAATCATAAACATTGCAATAATATAGCACATAAGCATAAGCTTTGCAGTTTCATTAGGTGAGCAAATTCAGCCAATAGGATAACTTTTACTATAGGGTGAAGCCGCTGGAAGAAGCTAGTCTAACATAGTTTCAAAATATCAAGATTTAACAGTCGCACTATAATGACGTCACAATGTTGCTTACATAACAAAAACGATATTTATCTACAGCAGCGCCCTCAAATCCCACGATGGTTTACTTTCCGCACAGACTCTATACTTCCGAATATTTTTTTTTTAGTATTGGGTATAGTGCTATTACGGGTTAAATATTTTACCAAAACTAGGAGATGACTAACGAAAATTATTGGCTAAAATTTAAGGTCCTTAAAAGAAAAGTCATATTGTGCAAATACTACAAACTCTTCCGGATACAAACTTCTGTATTTTTTCTAGTTGCTTTGATGACAGTTAGCGAGTTATTTGTTGTAGTTGTAGTAGTCAGAATTGATAGAGGCTCCTTAATAAAAGGAAGTGGTTTGTGAATAACTGTTTAGTCTTGTACAAAGGTCAATAAAGTTATTGGAGTACTTTTTATGATAACTAAGAGTAGCCTCTTCATTGACGTCATTATAAAATAGTCTACTAGCTTATTTCATGCCGTCATCAAATGGATTCAGCATGCCAGTTGACTTTTTAATATGACGATAAGAGTTCGACTGATTTTTTTATATATTGTTATCTCATTTGTAAATTATGATAATTCTTCAAAAAACGAAAAGAAATTAATTTGTTATTCAGGGTTATATTGTGTGTCCTTTCATTTTTACACTTTTTTGATAATAGAATGCAATAGCTTAGATCTTTCTTTTTCTACGCGTTTATATTATTATTTTCCCCCATACCCGTACATATTATTATTTTCCATTTGTATGAATCCCTATTATGGTATAATATTTATTAGTTAAGATGTTTATAAGTAGTAATATTTATTTTATGTTAAATAGCTGAGATAAAAAAGTTTAAATGGAAATAACAAAGTACAAAATTTTTGGTGGATGATATTCTTTAACTATTCAAATAAGAATTAAACATTGCAATGTTACTTAAATATTCCTTCTCATTTACTTCGAGGACTGATGTTAGAGATAAGATTACACAGAAAAGTTGATATTATCAGCATATTGAAATCTAAAATTAAGAATAAATACATCAGTTAACTAATAATAGTTTATCTTTAATCGAATCAAGGCTAAACGTTAGATCTCTAAGGAAATGACATTGATTGTTTGACGTCATGAAATTAAAATGCAAAATACTCATAAATTTAGAAAATCTAGGTTGAACATATTGTTACTCTTGTTACAATATCGTTATGTAAATAGACTGAAGTTGTTAATCTTGATCATAATATCCGTGAGAATCAAATTTTTAACACGTACAACGACTTAATTAATTAAATACTATTTGTTAATTTAATATGCAGTAAAATATTTATGAAAATATATAAAAGAGTGATGAATATGGATGTGGATGGATGTAGAGAGAAAAAGAGAGGGATGCCAAAGAAAATATGGATGGATCGTATGAAAAAAAAGGTGAAACGGGGAAAATTGGTACAAAGCCTAACTTTTGGTAGGTACTAAAAAAATGTTGAAACAGCAGCTTGCGAATATTCAAATGTCTAGTGAATAAGTTTACTTCTATGCAATTACTTATATCTTTCAATCAGGCGAAATAGTGGTCGAACGCAATCCTAGAATAGAAAAGAATAGAATAGAATAAACTTTATTGTACACCAGACTTTGAACTTTGTTTTCCTAGATAATATACGTAAACATTATAGACGTCATCCTTGTTTTTGTTTACCAATTTCCTGTTTTAATAAAAATATTAATATATTTTTTTATATTTAACATTTAAATAATCCAATCCTGTTAAAAATACAACGAAATAATGAGGAAAACACTGAATACAATGAAAAGGAAAAAACAATGCTTAGGTAAATTGAATTTACAATGGTAAACTATTATTCCAGCCTTCGTTTCCATAGAACCTGTGGATCTAGAATTATAGACAAAGCGTCATTATATCACGTTGTTATACATGCGTATTAAAAGTACAAAATAGGAATGACCACGAGACTCATCACTAACATATAAATTTATATTTTTTTTTTTTTTTTTTTTTTTTTTTTTTTTATGGTGGGAAAAAATCATGCATTGACATCCCCCGCCCTTGGGCGGAGCGGGAGATAGTGTCAGACTCTTACTGACTAAAAGACCCACCCCGTTCCTTCTAGCCTTCATACCGGGGCTCGAGCGCCCTTTCGGATAACCCTGGCCCCAGTAGGCTTCGACCCGGCTGGGTCCCTGCTGTTGCTGACAACTCCTTGAGGCGCGCGGGAACAGTGCGCGCCGTCGACGACTTGGGCTTGGTCCGGACAGTTACCGGACGGCCGGACAGTGAGCTACCCATTGCTCACCGTCCGCAAGCCCGCGTCTACGTTGGCCGGAAATCGGGATCAGAATCCCGGCGACGGCGGCGGCGATAACGCCGTTGCCTGATGCGTTCGGCCTCCTCCTTTGCGAGCATTACTGCTTCGCAGAAGTCGGCGACCGCCTGCCAATATGTATTTATATTCATTTTAAAATTTGTTGATCACTGATAAGATGTCGCTTTTTTTTCTGGTACTGGACCTTTAGCAGACATGCTAGGCGTCAGAGCAAACTTGCAGAGGCCCCAGTTTGACATAAGGATTATGTTGCTGTACGCTCGATACAAGTCTACCTAAAGACAAATTTCGTGTGGCAGTATAGAAGGATATAAAAAGACATAATAAATTAAGCTATGATTTTGGGCGGTTAAAATGGACTACTTACACAAGCCGCTGTTTGAAAAATGCTATTAAAACACTTGGTGAAAAAAAAGTGGGCTCTAACTTGTACACTCAATATATGGTCGCTAGCACGTATGTAGTATGATGTAGCAACAAGCGGGGAATATATCCTGAGATGCTTGAAGATCAGACCACCACTATCACGACAGGACAAAAATACAAGGTCACCGGGCCATCCAGGCGACTGAGAGGTTGTTTTGCACCTGTACCCAGCTGTTTGATGGCGACTAACACCCGCTATGACCTGTCGTGGTCGTGACCTGTTCGGTCGGTGTCTAACTTTTGACCTTTTTAAATATTTCTGGGAAAAAATATAACATGGTGTAAAAACTATTGGAATCCATTCAGTTACTGATTTTAAACAAACCATAATCAGGTTTCGCATATACTAAACAAGCTTATGTATTTTTTTCAACCATGCGAGTTGCTTTTCTAGTTTAATATATTCTAGAACTAGTGGTACCCCCAAGCCAAGTGATAAATTATCCGGTTTGATATTTTATTAGATAAAACATTTTTATATTTTCTTGGCATCGACATAGAAACTGTTTTTAACAGAATCTCAACGGATTTCACACGAAACTAGTTTCGAAACTAGTTGCTATTGTTTACTGCTGTGTGACGTATATTCTCAATAGAGTAAAGATTACAACATAAAAGGCAAACAAAAGGCTCTGGCTATAGAAAATCTATGGATTTTATAGTTTTAAAAGAATCAGAAATAATAAATTAATCTCATTATTTACACAGCTTAACGAACTCTGTAAAGGTGATCTCTTAAGAGGGCTCTTCCTGATCCATCTATCTGACGTCAACGTGAGCATGGTTTTTATAAGAGTTTGATGTTACATCAAACGCAATGTTTGGTAACACGACAAAGGAGAGATAACACCTGAACGGCCTTTTGGCATTTAGTAATTCTATCAGTCACTCAAATATTTCACAAAAAATTTATCATCAAATGTTCCACCTACGTGTTATTTTTTTTTTAAACCCTTTGAGTTTTATTTTCTTTACTTTTTTAATTTATGAGTACATTATGAAGTGTCAAAGTTCACGTAAATTAGCAGATTTTAGTGGATTCGTTTTACACATATTTGTATATGTTTTTATTTCAATAAAAACCGAAAGAAAAGAAAAAAGATGTGTAAAAGGATGGCGTGGATGGCTGGATTTGCCCAGCGTCACGGTATATATGCTGAGCAACGGCCTATTCTTTTTAAGATGCGACGCAATTTGGATTCTTAGATTTAATTGGTAAAATTGTGTTTTTTTCTTTTATTTTTTTTTAGGTTTACTTCACTGGCTTATTTTGTTTATGTTTGTTTTTTATTGAGGCCAGCTTCAAAATGCAACATATAATGCAATATGACTGCAACACAACAAATAATCCTATAAACAGTTATGCCCGATACATACAAAGCCTGGCAGAGAAACTGGTTTTTGTATTTCTGTAACGAATTGTGCATCTATTCAGGCAGAATAAACATGTTTTCTTTCTTTTCTTTCTAAATAACGTTATAATCTGGTAAGAGTACAGAAATGAATCTCGGGATGGGCGCTCTTAAGAAAAGAGGATAACAAATACATCACACTGACAGCAATTAACACTGTAATGTAATATGAGCTGTATATGCTAACCAACTTTATGATTATATAATTGGTAAACCTCAACAAAAACTCCTTTAACAATAGATCCAACGTTAATCAATCAAAATAGAAAAGCATACAACACATATAACTCGCACAGTGACAGCTAAACTAAGTTTTCATACTTTCTCTGTCCTTCCTATATTGTTGGAAGTCATTAGAGAGAGACGGAAGGCGGTTTCACGTGTACTGGGAAGTGGCCAGATGCCATTATGTCAAGTACATTTATGACGCACGTAAAGCCTTTGACAAAACGCATCTGCTAACAAGTTGGTCCTTTACGTGTTTGTATAATTTTACTTTTGTTTGTTTATTTTTATGATTTGCTTCTTTGAAGTTGAAGCAAGGTAATTCTACTTTGATATAGGAAATATAAATTTGTCTCCAATATTTTCAGAAGGTTGGAATATGTTACAAGGTCTTACTCAGGGTTACCTTGAGAAATGTTACGGATCAGTTACTGGTTAATAATCCTATCAATTTAAAGTTTCTACCGGTTGCATTTCGGGAAGTGTACCATCAAAGACACTTACGCCTGACCACCGCTAAGTTCATTGTTGCTTGCACTCGAAACCAAAACTTCAAAGGGTTTGTATTTGATTTGGCGCCACGTCGCAGGATTAGGAAATTTGGATTTTTTAAGTGATCAGGCAAACATGACCGTTATGGTACGTTGGAATTGCATAGCTTAATCAGACCACCAGGCGTATGGGCGATGCGCCACGGGGACATGATGAATATCCCGCACATACGCACAAAACGTTTTGAGAACACATTCATTGTGCATACAGCTAAGGAGTGGAACTCCCGCTGGAGTCTGTGTTTCCTGATAGCTACAACCTTAGGGGTCTTTAAGTAAAGAATGTTACTTCTGAAACGCGTTTCATCGTCGTCCACATCGCTTTCTATTGGGTGAGATAGTGGTCAAGCACGACCCTATCAACATTAAAAAAAATATTTAGAGCTACCCCCAACCCGCACTGAGCCCGCGTGGTAGATTACTTCCCATTCCCTCTCCCAGAGAGAAGGCCTAAGTCCCAAAAATGGGAACATTATAAAAAAAAAGAATTATAAAGCTAACTACGCTATGCTATTTAGAGCTAAGTTCTTATAAACGAAGACATGTGACATCCATCAATCTGTACTGGGCCCAATTGGCCCATTCCCTTTTCTAAAGTGGAGGCCTGAGTTCCAGGCGTCCCACGTAGATATGTGCCGTTGCCCGCAATATTGACCGAAGTGGGAATATTGCTGGCAATATTGCCACCAATATTAATACTTCGGGTAATATTGCCACCAATATTAATACTTCGGGCAATATTGCCACCAATATTAATACTTCGGGCAATATTGCCACCAATATTAATACTTCGGGCAATATTGCCACCAATATTAATACTTCGGGCAATATTGCCACCAATATTAATACTTCGGGCAATATTGCCATCAATATTAATACTTCGGGCAATATTGCCACCAATATTATTACTTCAGGCAATATTGCCACCAATATTAATATTTCGGGCAATATTACCACCAATATTAATACTTCGGGCAATATTGCCACCAATATTAATACTTCGGGCAATGTTGCCACCAATATTCCCACTTCACGGCAATATTGCCGGCAACGGCACATCTCTAGTCCCACGCCTTAAAAGGCTGATTATGATTTACTTATAAACAATCTGTCAATATTCCTAAATTCCATTTTCTAAACCACTTTATTCAAATCAAATCAAATCAAATCAAATCAAAACATTTATTTCAAATAGACCATTTACAGGCACTTTTGGATAGTCAAATGTCGGTCAGTCCAAGAAAAGTGAAGCTAAATTGCACGTTCCAAAGAGTAGGTCTCTATGGAGAAGAACGTGCAAGAAACTCCATGGACACTCTTTTAAATCATATTATGTGTTACATATAATGCTTGGTTACATATTACTTGTTGCTTCTATCATGTGAGCACAATGTCGATAATGAAATAAAAAATGTAAAATAATTAAAAGATAGAAACTGAATTAAGCCACTGGCAGCTAAGAGATGACCAGTCCCAACTGACGGCACCCGTTCACGAGCATGACGCGTGCATCAGCCCCACTCAGCTCAACCATTTTGAAGGGAACTGAACGACCCAATAACACGTGCCACCAACAGCGAGACATTTGAGTGAGCATGACAAACTCTCAACTGCCATGCTCGTAATGTCAAAAAATAAATAAGTTGTAACCTAATAAAAATGCTCCATGGTGCTTCACATTCACAAACTTGGAAAAAGTGCTTCTACATTATACAATGCAATTGTGTCTTTCAAATTAAAAAATAATAATATTAGTTTCCAACTAATCAACTAATTATTACGCCCTAGTGGTAGTGGAGCTGGACCAGCATTGAGCCAAGCATTTTTATCTTGAATATAATCCTCCAACTTATAATATGCTTGCCTGCATAGTGTGCGTTTAATACAAGATTTAAATTTCGTTTCATTGAGTTCTAATATTTGGGGTGGTATTTTATTATAACATTTCAAACAGTACCCCATGAAAGAAGAGGCAACTTTAGCCAGTCTGAAACCTGGTTGAACTAATTCATCCCTATTTCTTGTAACATAATTATGTCTATCGCCTCTTTTGCTAAAAAGATGAAGATTTTTTCTAACATACATGATGTTTTCATAGATATATTGACAAGGTACCGTCATTATGTTAATATCTTTAAACAGTTCCCTTAAAGAATCGCACCGGCGGAGATTGTAAATAGCTCTGATGGCTCTTTTCTGTAATATAAAGATTGACTCGATGTCTGCAGCCCGTCCCCATAGTAAGATACCGTACGACATGACACTATGAAAATAACTAAAATAGACTAGTCTAGCGGTATCAACATCCGTAAATTGGCGGATTTTTCTAACAGCATATGCAGCCGAGCTAAGCTGTCCTGCAAGAGATGTTAAGTGAGGACCCCATTGTAGCCTAGAGTCAAGCGTAATCCCCAAGAAAACTGTTTTATCAACAAATTCTAGTTTCTCATTGTTCAATACTATGTCGCAATCACTACTTATGACATTTGGTAAGGAAAATCTTATGCATTTAGTTTTTTTCCCATTTAGAACTAGATTATTAGCAATGAACCAGTTTTGGACCTGCATTAAAGCGTTATTTTCATCGTCAAGATTATTAGTCCTTCTATTTATCTTAAAAATCAAAGAAGTGTCGTCAGCAAACAACACCATATTAAGTTTATTTTTCAACAAATAGGGTAAATCATTAATATAAACTAAAAATAAAAAAGGACCTAAAATTGAACCTTGGGGTACCCCCATTTTCACATTTAATCCCGACGAATTGACACCGTTTATTTGAACTAGTTGCTGTCTGTCATTCAAATACGATTTTAATAAGCTCAACGCTGTTTTGCCTAGTCCGTAATGCTCCAGTTTCAGGAGTAATGTTTCATGAACCACACAATCAAACGCCTTAGACAGGTCGCAGAAGATGCCTATAGCATCTTGTGCCTCCTCCCACGCATTAAAAATGTGTTTTAGTAAGGAGACACCAGCGTCAGTTGTACAACGTCCTTTGGTGAAACCATACTGTTTATCGTGTAAGATGTTATTGGTGTTAAAATGATTAAGCATTTGATTTAACATCACCTTTTCAAATATCTTGCTAAAAACCGGCAAAACGGACACCGGCCTATAATTATTAGTGTCTTTACTGTCTCCGGATTTAAAAAGTGGTATCACTTTACTATATTTCATTAGATCCGGAAAGACTCCTTGATCTATACACAAATTAAATATTAACGCTAAGTACGGCGCTACAGTCTCAATAATTGAGGTACAAACTTTGATAGACATACCCCATAGATCTTCTGTCAATTTAATCTTGATTTCTTTAAAAGCTTTTATTACTGTTATGGGGTTTATATGTTTAAAGTTAAATTCAGTCGAACAGGCTGCAACGTTCGCCTGTAATAAACCAAAAGCATGCGATGGCGACGAATTTAGGGCTTCAGTAGTTTTAATTGGAATACTGGTAAAGAAATTTACAAATTCTTCTGCAACTAGTTTGTTATCGCTAATAAGACCATGATGAGTCTCCAATGTGTAATCATTATTATTTCTTTTGTTTCTGTTGGTTTCATTATTTATTATATTCCAAACCGTTTTTATTTTATTATCTGCTGTTTTAACTTTGTTGCTGATGTATAAGGCCTTAGCTGCCTTACAAGTATTTTTAAACATTTTAGAATAAGTAGCAACAAATACTTATTACTTCACTCTTCCCATTGCCTCGCTCATTTAGAATCTATTTTTACAATAAAGATAAGAAACATATTAAAACATATGCTTTCCGTACTAAGTATAAAACAATAATATTAGATATGCACACATATTTTATTTTGCCTTCAAACCACCTGGTGGTAAATGGACACTGAAGTGTATAAATATAAATATTGTTCATCTGCATAATATAAGTAATAAAAAAAGAATAACATTATGCTATAGCTCACGTTATTAGATAATATATTACAAAATCAATGTTTACGTACGTGTTTCTGATGTATAGAATAATAATTATTATTATAATAAGTCGATGCCACGTAATCACTTAAAACGATTAGTACAATTACGAGTATTTAGTAATAGAAGATATTATAGCACTTATACATAAATAATACATAATACATATATCCATAAAAGTGTTTCTTTAAAAACGCATTAGTTCTTCTTCAGAATACTAATCGACTAAAAAAATGTGTTTTTGATATATTTTATAATGATTCACAGAAACACTCAGAAATATTCATGAAGCTAAATTAACTATATTTTGTTTTTCCAACTATATTTTGTTTTTTCAACATCTACAACTTTGCCATCACCAATCCACGACAAAGTTCACAAATAAAAAAAATATATATATAGCACTAAACAGACAACTAAATCATCGGTAATGTTCACAAATACCATTACAATTTCCGGTCCTTGAATAAAAACAATGGCGTGCGCCTGCGCATGCCGTTATACTCAAATTGATCCATTACATGAATTTGGTTAGGCCTTGACTAGGCCTTAATACGATAGACACAAATGGAAACTGAATTATGTAGTTGAAATGTCAAGTACATATTAAATTGTGAGACTGAATTGATAGTCAGACTTTAAAATATTCATAGCTCTCTATTTGTCTTTTTTGAACACAGATTTTAGATCAAAATTAGTTTTGTTAATCACACTAATATTCAGGCAAAGGTTAGTGAGTGTATGTGTGTGTGTGTTTGTTTGTTACTTCTTCACGCTCGAACGGCTGAATGGATTTCGATGAAAAAAAAAAAGAAGACGGGACCGGGATTAATAGCACATACTTGTGGAATACTTTTATCACGAAAGTATGTTCCCCAGGAATAAATTCGCGCACTGATCTCGCGCGCCTTAAGGAGTTGTCAGCAACAGCGGGGGCCCATCCGGGTCGAAGCCTACTGGGGCCAGGGTTATCCGAAAGGGAGATCGAGCCCCGGTATGAAGGCTAGAAGGAACGGAGTGGGTTTTTAGTCAGTAAGAGTCTGACACTATCTCCCGCTCCGCCCAAGACCGGGGGTTGTCGTTGGATGATTTCCCCACCATAAAAAAAGGGATAAATTCTTACTATTACGCGAGCAAGGCTGCTGGTATCAGCTGTTTTATTATTATTTTTATACATATTTTAAAATATGTGCTATGAGCAGATAACCAAATAGTAGGTGTATTCGTATTTATTTTAGAACTGTGAATGAAAATTCTAGCGAGAAATTGAGCCATTTGAGTAAATTAGTCCCTTACTTTGTGGTACTGTTGATGTTAGTAAAATATCATAACTAAATCACCCTGTGTGTGTAAGATATTTCTTTAGGTATTAAAAGAAAAACTTACATTTTCCTATGGAACAGTGGTGGCCGATTGGTAACAGTCCCGAATTACGAGTTATAAGGTCTTGTAATTTATTTCATCACCACTGCTCTCAGAACTGTGAAGGAAAACATCGCGAGGAAATCGGCATGTCCTAGAACCAAAAATTCGAAGACATGTAACATTCACCAACCCGCACTGGGCCCGCGTGTTGGATTACGGCCCATTCCCCCTCCTAGAGAGGAGGCCGGTGTCCAAGCAGTGGGAACATTAAAAAGGCTGATACATACTTAGCCTTTTTAATGCTCCCACTGCCCTTTTTAATGAACATTTATATAGGGTGACTGGTAGTTAGTGTACGATACTTAAACACGTGATTGTGCTCATGATAACCAATAACTTTTACTAAGGGAACAAACCAGAAATCGCGAAAAAAAATCAGCTGCTCAGTACATATATGTTTGCCTAATGCACTGAACAGCTGATATTTTTTTCGCGATTTCGGCTTTGCTCCCATAATTAAAATTATTTGTTATCATGAGCACAATCACGCGTTTAAGTATCGTACACTAATTGCCAGTCACCCTATATGTATGTATGTACATTTTCATATAATATATTATTCCTAGCTTCCCCATGATATTTTAACAAATTACTGAGTCAGTTAATTAACGAGAAGATATAACGACGACCTTTGTACCCTTTACCCGGAAACCTAACTATATGGTGTTAAATTCCTAATACAAATACACAAATCGCATTCCTAGTACTCAATAAGTAATTATGATTGTTGGCGTCATATAACCATATACATTATTTTCCCTCTAAGCATTTTCCCTTCCAATGGAAATGTACGTCATCGTTGTGATGAAAAAAACGTTATATCAAATAACTGTTTTATTTCGAAGAACGAAAATGTTAACAGGGATTCCCTTAGTACATAAATTTTTAATCATTTTTCTATTAATTAGTTATATCGTCTGTTTATTCCCGTGTAAATGATGATAACAAAATCATGTAGTAATTAATACTGCGGGGAATATGGTTATGCAAAATAATATTAATGATTCAAATATAAATATTAAAATTGTGTCGTTCACACGATCAAACTAGAAGATAACATTACATTTTAATAAATGTTATCTGTATCAGTATCTTCACAGCCTTCAATAATATTTGCATTTTATCAGATCTCTTACATTATTTGTGTTGTTATTATCTCCACTAATATTTTAAACAGGTAAAGTTGTTATGTTTTTTTGTTTGTAAGAGATTATCTCTAAAAGTACTGATCCAATTGCGAAAATTGTTTCACCGATAGAAAGCTGCTTTATACCTGAATATCGTAGGCTATATTATATACACCCTTAAATGTTGATCGTTTTAATCCCGTGGAGGACCGATCCGGTACATGAAACACTATCGATTTGTAAAGATAAAATTAAAAAATAAAGTACAATTTTTTCAAAACTCGTATTAATTTACGCATGTACGAAATTAATTTCTTTAAGAAAACGTCAGCTGAGCGAGTCCAATGACCTGTAGGTAGTAGTCGGCGTTGCGTACAAACTACCAGTATTTCATGTACCGGATCGACCCTCCATGGGATTAAAACGATGAAAATTTAGCGGTGTATATTCGCTTGAAAGCAAGTTTCTCCATAAACACTTTGGACCACCGTTTCACCCTCATAGAAGGTGAATTTTGGAAATTCCTCTCTTATTGCTCACCGACATCATAAAAAGATCCCTGATGTAAAATGTCACACTCCTAGTCCCACTAATTTCGGCTGTGTGTTTGTGTGTCATTTAGTTTCTTCTTTTATTTATATATAGATACTAGCTTTTGCCCGCGGCTTCGCCCGCGTGGCATTAGGTACTTAAGAAATCGGGATAAAAGGTAGCCTATGTTCTTTTCCATGTCAAAGGCTATATGCATGCCAAATTTCATCCAAATCCGTTTAGCCGTTTTTGCGTGATTAAGTAACAAACATCCAAACATCCACACTTTCACATTTATAATATTAGTTAGGATTGAAAAGTGGCAGCCCAGTGATAACGGCCGACGTTTACAAGTTGGAGGTCGTAGGTTCCTAACCTAGGCAGGCGATTTACTTTGTGTAATTTATATCATCACCACTGCTGTCAATTCGAAGATTGATCAACCCGCACTAAGCCCGTATGGTGAAGGCCCATTGTCTCACCTAGAGAAGAGGCTGGAGTCCCAGTATTGGGAAACATTATATTTATTTTTTTGATCTGATATTTACCTTACTTTAAAATGATCAAAAGGTTTTTTTATATAGGTAAAACTGTATAAAAACTGGGCAAGTGCGACTCGGACTCGCGCACTGATGGTTCCGTGCAAACTACAATTCCCAAATCGAGTCTCGAAGATTTTTCCGAATTTGAAATTTCTTTTTGTGTCGTTGGTAACTATAAATTTACTGTTTTCAGATTTTTTCCTATACCTGTACTATAAGAACTTGCTTTGTGCCAAATTTCAGGATTCTGGGTCAACGGGAAGTATCCTATGAATTTTGATCTTTGAGAGTATCAAAATATACGTTTTTTTGCCACATAAACGGCCGTATCTTTTTTATTTGTTAACTTAGAAGTTTGATTTTTCACAGCTTGAAGGGACCGCAGACCTGTGTATATGGTTTTAATTTCAACTCGATACCTCCAAGCGTTATCGAGATAAGGGTCATGATAGACAGATAGACAGACAGACGGACGAACAACAAAGTGATCCTATAAGGGTTCCGTTTTTTCCTTTTGAGTTACGGATCCCTAAAAAAAGAATTCAGACCATTGTTTGAACAAAAATAGTAACAGACCAGTAGGTAATGACCTCTTGTTATCAAGTTGATCTATAGGGAAAATATACCAAATTACCTACTCCATACAATGCGAAATCCCGTGACTGTACGAAATCCACGTCATTTCTGTACTTGACATGTTTGTTAAAGGACGAGACATTGACATTCTAGTTAGACCAAAACCTTTGACATTGAATTCGTTTCGTGGTTTTGCAACTATACGCCATTTGTCTTGATACTTAACTATAGCACAACAAATCTAAAAAATACCGCTTGACGTTTCACACTTTTCTATAAAATATTAAAATATAGTATAGGCGTAACTCGCACTATTTCAGCTATTATCTTTTTCGTAAAACCAAAGATTTATGAAGCTATTTTTATTTTATCACAACATTTATACAATTTTTATTCAATAAATTACAATTACTATCTAAACGTACTAATTATATCTAAACGTACTACGTGTAGAACTGTCAAACGGTATTTATTAGATTTGCTGGGCTTTAAATGTAAACAATCTTGACATGTCTTTTATCTAAAACTTGTCTAAAATATTTGTCTAAAAATGTTTACAATTAGATAATTACCTAAAGCGATGTTAGGTAATTAACTACATTTAAATAATCTTTTTTTTTTTAATAAAAAGACATACTTATCAAGATTGTTTACTAAGCAAATGGAGTATAGGTTTACTTATTATATGGCTGTTAAATCAAAACAGCGATTTCCACTAGTCTAATGTCGATCGGTGGCTGAAGTCGGGCTTTAGACTATGTTCTTGGTGATAATCACACCCTAGACTACTAGACCAACAGGCGTGTCAATTTTTATTAATACTTTGACAGTGGTCAGTGGCCCTGACTTCTATACCGATCGTGGGTTCGATTCCCACCCAGGACAAATGTTGAGTGATGACCCCTATCATTTGTTATCATCTATAATATATATGTTAGGGTGGTCCTTATTCCTAAGAAAAAAAAAAAATTCTTTGATTTCGCGGGGCACCACGTTCTTTGAATATATACCATAAGAAAGTATTTCAGTATTTTTTTTGAATTTTTTAATTGATATTTAGAGGTCGCTACCAAGGTTTGAATTTTAATAAAAATTCAAATTCTGTATTTAATAGATTCTTTTATTTTTATAACTATGACATGAAAAACAATACAAAATTATTGTTGTTGTTATAAATAAAGATACTATGTAGATTATTGTAGATATTTGAATCATTTATTTTTAAGATATAGGGGTTGACTTGTTAGTATTAGGGTACTTTTTCCTATTGTCTTTTACCAAAAAAAGCAAATATTGCTTTTGTTCTTCATTGGTTGTAATTAATTTATTATATTCTTCCATTAAAGCAACACCGCGCTCAGCTATGTCATTCACTACTCGCAAAGAATGAACGATATTTTTAGCAGCTACATAATCAGTGTCTTCGTTCCAAGTTTCCACGTCTTTTTTCAAAAAATTGATGGGATACCTAGGATCTGGAAGAATCTTAAGGAATTACTACTCACGAAGTTTTCTATATTTTTTTCGTGGATATGTGTGATATGAACGTTTATTCTTTTTAAACAATCTTCTGTGCCTTCAATTTTCAATGCGTCTACTATTTTTTTCTTATCTTGAACTGAAAGTTCATCATCGAAAAAGGCAAGCGAAACTAGTTCTTCCGACAAGTACCACAAATAATTTAGAATCTTTTTTAGCGCAACAGTAGCTATATTTTTGTTAAATCTTTCAAAGGCTTTAAGGTCTTTCAATAATTGTAAGTCGTTTCTTGGTGCTGACCATGCGGTAGAGGCTTGAAACCAATATTTAACATAAATCATCACCGTGAAAATGCATATTTCTCTCACGGCCTTTTCGTCCTTCTTCGTCAGCTTAAACTGATGCTGAAATAAATAAATTTTCAAACAGTACAAGGCTCTTGCCTTCCATCTAGCTCGAGGTAGACCAGCAGGTCTCCTAAATGAAATGCCTTTTTCAGGAACACCTCCTAAGAAAATGATAGTGAGATTCAACAGTTCCCTGTAGTCATCTCGAGGTTGATGTACTTGAAGTTGCTTTTTGGCAAAAGAAATCCTGTCTGCGACCACTTCTGCAAGAATATTTGCCTCAGGATCATCTTTTATTGTTTTGAAGTCGCTTTGGTCAATAGTGTACCAATTATTCTTAAATCTTTTAAATAATTGTATATCAGGACCACTAGATGGCTGCTAGCTGACAACATAATTACTTATTATACTATTAGATTACTCCGCTACTTGTAGACGCCATTACAAGTTGAAACACATTTCTATGACTTTTACAAATAAAACACGTGAGCTCTCGTTAATGTCTTATTAGAACTGAAGTGCGGGGCGGGCTAAATCTCTACACGTCGATAAGAAAGAGAGGTCGAGGGGAGGAAGGGATAAAAAGCGATTGTCTACGCGAGTTTCACTTGCACGTAAAATGCAATATAAACACTTAAATGAAATATTAATGCAACCGTCATTTAACCTGTCCTTAAACGCTTTTTGTAAAAATTTTGACAGCTGGTAGCGACCTCTAAATCTTGACAGAAAAAAAAACAAAAAAAACCTTATTTCATATTTAGAGGCATATAATCAAATGAGAAAGTGCCCCGGGGATAATTCGAAAGTCGAAAAATAAGGACCACCCTAATATATGTATTAAGAAACAACAGACAACTGATAAACATATTTATATAGTAGATATGTTTATCAGTTGTCTAGTACTCATACCACAAGATCTTGCTTAATTTGGCACTAGATAACGTTGTTGTGTGAAAAGTTTCCTCACGATGTTTTCCTTTACCGTTTTGAGAGTATTGAACAAAGTAATGCGCCTGGTCGGGTTTGAACCCGTGACCGGTGAATCGTAAGTTGGGGTCGTTATCACTGGACATTGCTCTCTGGTGACACATGTACTAATCGGGAAATATAGTGGAATTCTGAAAATTCCCAAAATGACACATTGTTTTGCAAGGAACTGAAATGATTGGTTAGGTTAGGCATATTACACAGGCCTACAATGGTTTTCCCTTTTCATTTCTGAGTAACGTTTTCGATAGATTTTGACACGCTGATTACGAGAAAAATAGTAAAAAAAATCCTTCACGTCAGACTTTTATCTTATTTATAGTTTTAGATTTTGTTCAAAATTGGCCGGAGAGCTCCCTTTAAAAATTGATAGAAAAATATTAAACGAGTTTTATCAAATTGCTACTGCATTAAATAAATCTATTAATATGATGAATATAATCATGATTTATAATTTGCTAATCACTTCATAATTAGTATAAGAAATATGTCTTTATTGCGCTGAAAAGGGGTGATTTTAGCCTCGTTAAGTAATGAGCGTATTAAATACAGATATAACTATATTGTTATGTACAATTTTATGTCAATTCGTAGAAGAGGGTACACGTAGTTAATTATAATTATTTTTGGTATAAATACCCACACCATTTTAGAAAAATCACAGTTTCTTTGTGCACTGGACAACGCAAACTTAAAAATGTCATCACGTAATTGTTTGAATTCTCCCGATAGTTTTTGTTATATTTGTGGGAAATTTGTGACGGTAAAACAACGAGCAAGCATAACAGACTTTGTGAAGAATGTTTACTTCATGTATTTTGGACTTACCATCAGCAACCAGGACAAACCTTGGACACCTCATAAAGTTTGTACTACATGTGTTCGAGAGCTTCGCAAGTGGTCAAAAGGACAGAAGAATTCTTTCAAGATTCAGTTACCGATGCAATGGAGAGAGCCTAAAGATCATGTTCAAGATTGTTACTTTTGCTGCTGTGACATCACTGGACATAACTCCAAAAATAAAAAATAAATTATTTACCCAAACGTAGAATCAGTTACACACGTAGTTTTCCGCGATTCGGGAACTTTACAGTCCTCGCCAGCATATATACAAACTGAAGATTTAATTAGTGACACTGAAGAATCTGACCCTAATTTCAGTCAACGCGAAGATGAGCCTCAACTTTTTTCACAAGCAGAATTAAACGATTTAACAAGAGATTTAAATCTTCCTAAAGATGCGGCTGAGCTCCTCGGATCAAGATTACAAGAAAAAAACATGCTAGCTGCTGGTACATCATTCTCATGGTACCGCAACAGAGAAAAAGATTTTCTTTCGTTTTTTGCTGAAGATCAAGATTTAGTTTATTGTAAAGACATTCCTGGCCTGGTCAAAATGTTTGACATTGAATACGATCCTAAAGACTGGAGGTTGTTCATCGATTCTTCAAAAAGAAGTTTGAAAGCAGTCCTGCTCCATAATGGAAATACATACGCTTCACTACCAGTAGGACATTCTGTCCATTTAAAAGAATGTTATGAAAATATGGAAAAGCTTTTGCATAATATAGCCTACGAACAGCACAGATGGATGGTATGCGGAGATTTGAAAGTTATAAGCATGCTGCTTGGTCAACAAGGTGGCTATACAAAATACCCGTGTTTTCTGTGTGAGTGGGACAGTCGGAATAAAGCACAGCATTGGACTAAAAAAGAATGGCCACCGAGAATTGAACTATCACCTGGAACAAAAAATGTACTTCGAAGAAGCTTAGTTCCCCGAGAAAAAGTTTTACTGCCTCCTTTACACATTAAGCTGGGTATGATTAAACAGTTTGTGAAAGCTTTAAATAAAGACGGAGAAGGTTTTAAATATCTGCGTACAATTTTCCCATCATTGTCAGATGCAAAACTAAAAGAAGGCATTTTTGTTGGTCCTGATATAAGAAAATTAATGAAGGATGAAAACTTCGATGAAAAACTTTCCCATATTGAGCTGGCAGCATGGAAATCTTTTAAGGAAGTTGTGAAAAATTTCTTAGGGAACAAAAAAAGCCCTGATTACAAAGACATTGTGGCCAAAATGATAACAAATTTTGGCTTGATGGGCTGTTCTATGACCATTAAGCTTCACTTCCTGAATTCGTACATTGACTATTTTCCGGAAAATTTAGGAGCCATTAGCGAAGAACAGGGTGAAAGATTTCATCAGGACTTGAAGGACATGGAAAAGAGGTATCAGGGAAGATGGAATCCTAATATGTTAGCGGACTACTGTTGGCTTTTGAAGCGAGATGAGCCAAACCGGAAATTTAAGAGAAAATCACAAAACAGAAGCTTCGGAGAAAAAAGAACAAGGTTTCACAAGGATGATTAACGTGTTTACGAATTAAGCAACTTATTAATTAATTATATTGTACAAAAATTTATTATCATAACTAAGTACTTTTTAATAAATATTTTTTTATTGTAAAAAAATGTATTTTATTGCAATTTTGGTTCATGGTCAATAACTAAAAATCTGGACGTGATGAAGAAAAACTGATTACATATTTGTAATCAGCGTATCAAACTTAGTCAATATCAGTTATTAAACTGAAAAGGGGAATTCATGACCTAAAATTTGTAGGCCTGTGTTATTATTTATATACTCTTTTAGGAAATACCAAAAGTTAAACGGAAAGGGAGTGTGTGTATTGTTATAATTATTTATTTACTCTCATACCTATTTTTTTAAATTACAGTAGAAACATTAACATTTACATTATCATTTAAACGGAAGTAGTGGAATTATTTTTACACTAATGGCAGGATCGCCTTTCCCCCCTTATTTTATAGTAATAAATACGTATTTATATCTATATGTATGCTTATTTTAATTGTATATATACTTTTGTACCCTTGTTTTCTAAATAATATTTCCTATTTTTTATGCACCTGCCATATTGTCTCTCCATCATCCTAGGTTGACTGGTAAAGAATGCCTAAGGTATTAAATTCGCCTTTGAACGATTGGGTTATATTCAGACATTTTATGATCTTTTTTATTAATGTTGACAGGCACTCTCAGCTGATGGAAAGCGATGATGTGGTCGACGATACACGCTTGCCCAGAAATAACTTATTAAATATTGACTTAAAGATCCCCAGGCAGGTACGCAAGGAGTATAAAACCAGGGGATCCAAATGAATTCAAATTTCCGAGCTCTTTAAAACTCTACAAGTTTAGGAGCTTGGAAAATCAACACTAATTTTAACTTGGTTGTACAATCTACTGTTTCTCTAAGCTGTGTACTGTGTTGTGTGCGAAGCTACTGGCAGAAAATTATTTATATAAGCTTAAACTTATCAAGTTAAAAATTGCCTTCTCCGTACCCACAGCCCTATTTTACTTTTACTACTGTTCACATCATAAACCACTAATAACTACTAACGTACATATTTCACTCATTTATCAAGGCTTTAAATCGGACATTTGAACCTATCTATATTTATATCTCTATGTCCAAACAGCCCGGCTCTACGCCGGTTCCTTTCCCAGGCATACAGTGCGTAATGATGGACAGACAGACAGACAAATTGTGCACTTTTTGTGTAGAACTCGAGACAGATGTAAAGATAGCCGTGTTTAGTACTGTTAGGCCCCTCGCCCACGATGACTTTTTGTAGCGATGGTACCGCGCGTTTGATAAGCGTGCGATAGCATTAAAGCGCGTTACTCGCATTTACAACGCGCTGCAGAAGCGATGCTAACGCCGCGACTACAGCGAAGCAAATACGCGACCGTGACGGACAACATCAGGGAGAAAACGGAAGAAGTAAAATATTCTACATACAAAAACTTGATTTTTGTTAATGAATCGCGTTTGCATCGCGACAGAAGCGTGACAGTATCGCGTTTGCTTCGCGACTGAGAATCGTGATGTGGGCAAGGGCATACAACTACCAACTGCATCGTGAAGTTATCGATACGAACGCGCGACAATATCGCTACAAAAAGTCGCCGTGAGCAAGGGCCCTTAAGTGTACCTAAATACCAGAAAATTGAATTTCTCATAATATTTGAAACAGGTATTTATAGTATGTAAGTATTTATTTGCTTTGATTAAATTATTATGTATAGTCACGTAAAAGTTATGTAATACAACAACTTAGTCGATGTTTTGATGACGGCGTGACTGAAGCAGTGATTGAGTGATTGGCTGATGTACTGCGTGTCACGGGTTCAGTTCCCGCACAGAACATAATATTTGTTTGACCCACAGTGATAGTTGTTGCGAGTCTGGAAGTCTTGTGTATGTTAGTTAACATGTTTGTAAACGCACCTTGAGTGAGGTTGGTTGCCTCTAAGAAAAAAAAAACAAAATCCTCTTTTATGTCACGCGAATGTAGTATTTCTTTCGATTGCGATGCAACAAAGCCTTAGTAATAGATCAAGTTACACACAATTTTAATGTTTAAAAATTATCTACATCGAGTTCGTACATTTTACGTAATGCGCGCACAACTCTGCTGACTCAAAATTATGTATGTGTTGTAACGAGTCTATTAAGTGCAAGAAACAGATGTAAAATACGAAATAAATTATTGTGACTTTTAGTGTTTAACTAGGTATAAGTATAACATAGAAACGAGACTTAAAATGTTAAATATTGTTATCTATTTTATTGTTCTACAAAAACCATAGCGTAAGAACTTCTACGCCTGTGATACAGGTTTATCCTAGTACAGGCACATAACATAGTCATACCTTTGTAACTATTCCTAAGATTTTATGTAACTATTTTACCAAACTTTAATTCTGAATAAAATATTATTATTATTATTACTTAACTAAAAAAATCTACAGATTTACCTATATGAAAACTAGGAAAACTGACATAATGGACCGATAAAATGGTGAGGGTCGCGGAAATCCGATAGATGCGAGACGCTCAGTATCAGTCGTTGTTGCAACACTTGGGGGAGGCCTAAGCCCAACAGTAGTCAGCAGTCTTTCAACTGAAGTAATGGTGGTTATGATGGTTATGAAACTGACTTATGCTTGCAAAACTTCCTTATGTATTTATAACTTCGTTTTTAAATTATTAACATGAATTTATTTAGAGGGAGAATGGCCGGTAAGTACTGCCATGCTAAAACACATAAACTAGGTATTGCTAGGTATATAAGTAATACTTTAGAAACGTTAACAACCTAGCTTCATCAACTTAAAACGACAAAAACCCACATTTTTAATAGTGTCTATGTTTCTAATTACATAGTAAAAACCATTAACGTATTTCGTGTTGTATTTTAATTAATTAGCAATAAAAATCTACACCAAGGCGTCTATTTAAATAACTTTCGTAAAGTAAGGTAATTCAACATTTTCTTGAAGTAAGAATATGGTTACATTTAAGTGTTGCTGGTGTATGCAAAGTAGCCAATATAACTTGAAACACGGTGAATAGAGGAACTGTTTATTTATTTAATTAACCAGAACGAAAAAATGCCAATTACACTGAAATTTACAATAGGTACAAATTATGTATACATTTACATTAAAGAAAATATAACTAAACCGTTTGACACTGGGTAGTTTTCAGCACTCTGTTTGCTCAAATTTTGTGTTATAAAACGATCGCCTTTTTAAAACATAATGAAAAAAAAATTGCATTCCGTGTCGGTCTGTTTATCCGTAAACTTCTCCTAGCCATCTCACCAAGTTTGATGCGATTTTCACTAATAGTATCTAATAGCGACAAACGGGGCAGATTTATGAATATAATTTGGAGAAATAGTAAGTCAAACCAAACATTTTATTGTTGGCCATGTGACCAAACTTTTCTTTTTATAACTAAGCAACGGAAAAATGCCATTCGCCTTTTTACAACGCTTTTAAATATTCTTAGTTCCAGAGGGAGTGAAGCGAGCTCGGAATTTTAGGGCACTTTGAGCTCTCTTTTTTTTATAAGCATCTAGAAAGTGGCTTACATAGAAGATATTTATTGACTAAGATAAAATCATTCAAACACTTGTTTTGGCTGACTTAATAATTTAGTAGTCAATATAGATTTTTCGCGGAGTTTCCTTGCGTGATCGAATCAGAAATGAAGATATCCGTAGGAGAACCAAGGTTGCCGACATAGCACAAAGAATCGCCAAACTTAAGTGGCAATGGGCAGGGCACATTGCTCGCAGAACAGATGGCCGTTGGGGCCGAAAGGTTCTGGAGTGGCGACCGCGTACCGGAAAACGCAGCGTTGGAAGGCCTCCTACAAGGTGGACTGACGACCTGGTGAAGGTAGCGGGAATCCGATGGATGCGGGACGCACATGATCGTCCGTTGTGGCGACGCTTGGGGGAGGCCTATGTCCAGTAGTGGACGTCTGTCGGCTGAAATGATGATGATGATGATAGATTTTTAGAGGCGAATAATGCTGTTTTATAGAGGCTTTTTAATTAGCACTCTATAATTTGCACTAGAGCAAAGTCGGGCCGGGTCTCTAGTTAACCATTCACAGAAAGATATCCCAATTAGGCTTAGTCTTCATTTGTGTCAAGTTTTCAAAATGGCTGACATTGAGCAGCATTGACATGAAAGACTAAATTATACTGGTATTTTTAAAATGGTATCTAAGGAATATATTGGTCATGTTGGCAAGTAGGTTTTAATGTATATTTTAAACCACGTAACTTTCCTAATAAGATCCATGTTACATGGTAATCGTGTGTATTTAAAATGTTTAATCTTTTTGCAGGTACTATAGAAGCGGTAAAGCCAAATAAGTGGTTTCCTTTGAATGTATATGCAATGTTCAAATTGATGTTACTTAGTGTATTTCAATGTTCATCGGAAATACATTTCAACTCCACCAAAACCAAACCAGTTCTATCACAGGACCACAAGAAGAGCGGCGATGCGTCCCCGGTAAATGGTGGACATCCCGCCAATACGCACAAACTGTTTTGGAAAAACATTCATTGTGCATACCGCTAAGGAGTAAAAATTTCTGTTCATGTTTTCTGATAACTACAACCCAGTTAAGTCAAGAGTGAATAGGTTACATTTATCATCGCTAATTACTATTAGGTAAAATAGTGTCAAGCGACGCTAGCCTATAAAAAAAATCTATCCATGAAGCAGCAATTTATTGTAATTAAAAGAAAACACTGGATGTTATACAAACCAACGTTTGCCAAATCACTATAATTGAAACCTTGATGTCAAGAAAAAAAGAAATATAAGAAAAAAAAAAGTACAGAGCTGATCCCATATTATTCTTATGACTATCTACTTTAACACCTAGAAATATTGCCAATGAATCAAAAAAATATAATACACGTCTAGACAAACGTCCTAAGATGGATTAAAATATTAAAAATCCGATTACAGCGCCCCCTTCCAGGTTCAGTTGTATTTTCATCCATCCATGAACCCAGCCGTTTGGAGGAGTTAGGTGATACAGGTACAGAAGAATTATTGAATAAGAATTATTATTAAGTATAAAGATAAAGATAACTCTACGACTTACATATTAATAGTGTTGAAGAAAATCACACCGATAATTGTATTACCTGAAAACAAACAAAATATTATGAATAAAACAATTCAGTAAACAAAAAATAAATTAAAACAAACATGCTTAGAATCTTATTATTTCAGTAGCAAAATAACAATGCCTTAATTCCTTTTTCAAATCGATAAAAAGGAAACAAAACTATCGTAATTTTCGAATGACGTAAATCGTACCGGAAATTGGCGTGTAAAACGCGTATCTATTGAAAGCCACTCATGCGCATCTAACCAAATAGGCCAGTGTCAATTATTACAAGTTGGTAGACAGTGTAGAAACCTTTTTATTAATGTTGCTATTGAGTGGTGAATAAATCATCTCTGACATAATGATTTTATCCATTCTGTGGATCTTTAGTTCTTTTATGATCTGCACGCTTAGCCAAGTTGTTATTCTGCAATCGTTAACGCTGTCGAAAAGTGATAAAACGTATGGGAATGACGTCATCTCAACGTAAAGTCGCGTGGTCAGAACAAACGAATAGACAATTCGTAGCCAAGTTTACATCGTTCAAAATCGTTTCTACAATATTTAACGCTACTTCCTTTGTTATACAAACGCTACATTGTAGAACGAGCGGCCGACTCAGGCGCGTCAACATGGCTACCAACTTATCGTTTTCTACAATTGCTGTCACCGAGGCGTTACCGATTAGAGAACGGAATTCGATTGTAACTTGGCTAGGGGGGCAGCATTTGTTCTTATCTAGAACACTGTCACTCAACCAATGAACCAACAAACCAACCAACCAACTCATCAACTTACTAATCCAACTCTCCTGTCACAGGTATGCTGGAAGAAATTTCATTTGAAATAAGCAGTACCTTTGTGCTCTTCTATCTGTATTTGTTCTTTTAATTTTTAAGTGTTTACGTGTACATAAATTAATAAATATAGAGTCTAAACTCCTTCATCATTATCTGGATCATAT
Organism: Mythimna ferrago; assembly: GCA_910589285.2. NCBI lineage: Eukaryota > Metazoa > Arthropoda > Insecta > Lepidoptera > Noctuidae > Mythimna > Mythimna ferrago. Next base: position 19,202,880 of record OU342685.1, read on the forward strand.
CTCAATATATTTCGTATCAACACAACATACATAGTTTTATCTCCCTTATTTTTTTAATAGTGTTATCTTAGCAGTGACGTCCCTTCTAGACATATTATGTACTAGTACTACATAAGCTTGCTAAGTTTCTAGACATGTAATATATAATATAAATAATTTATTGTGAATCATCACACTAACATTATATAAAGACGAAAGTTTAAATTTATGCGTAGGTATGTTTGTTACTCCTTCACGTCCAAATGGCAGGACGGACTAAGATGAAATTTGTCACACCAGACCAGACCAAGTCTTGGAAATCTTGGAATAGCACACAGGACACTACTTTTTATCCAGGGAGTAGGTTCCCTTGGGGGACAGTTTTCTATTATACCTTTACATGGGCAAAGTCGAGCACTTGTGCAATGCGTGGCAATGGGCAGGGCACATTGCTCGCAGAATAGATGGCCGTTGTGGCCGAAAGGTTCTGGAGTGGCGACCGCGTACCGGAAGACGCAGCATCGGAAGGCCTCCTACAAGATGGACCGATGACCTGGTGAAGGTTGCGGGAATCCGATGGATGCGAGACGCGCAAGATCGATCGTTGTAGCGACACATGGGGAAGGCCTATGTCCAGTAGTGGACGTCTATCGGCTGAAATGATGTGGGCAAAGCAGCTGGCAGAAGCTTGTAATTTATATGGCTAGGTTAGAATATCGCCACTGTCTCGTTAGATGGCGCTGTAATCAACATTTCAGTATATTTGGTTTTTAGTGTAATTAGAGCATTATTAAATTAAGGGAAATGATATCTGCGAAAATCTTATTTTCCACTTTATTGGATTTGGTCAAATTGTAGCCTCAAAGTTCGCCTAATTTGCCATGTATCTCAAAACTAGCATATAATTCTAACTATAATGCCTGAGTATCTTATTATTGAATTTGCCATGCTCGGGGCCGTAACTTTCACTTAATACACGATTACATTTTATTAATAACAGTTAATAGAGTGATTTTTTATTTAAACAGTATAGTGTCAAAACCACCCGTTCTCGCAATTTAAAATAGTACCTTTAAAGTGTGCCAAGGAAACGACCCTCAAAGACACTAATTGATTAAATTATTATATAACCGTTTTGCTTAATTAAAATGTACACCTACTCAATTAAAACTGATAATACACGTCTCAAGTTCTCCTAATTCATGCTGACATGTGAGACGTTGAATATGTTATTAAAAATAAAATGAAAAATGCAACTGGTTGATATTTTATGGATGTAATTATGTAAAGTTATAATTGGCTATAAGTTTATCGATATTTAAGAAAAAAAACCGGCCAAGAGCGTGTCGGGCCACGCTCAGTGTAAGGTTCCGTAGTTTCCCGTCTGTCACAATAAGTGTACCCACTTATGAGTTTTAAAAAATGCTTGCATATACGATTATACTGCAAACTTAGTCCAGAAATTATTTTGTAGAACCCTTTTGTCTTTTTTGTACAAAAACTGTTCTTTCCATCAAGTTCAAAATAATTTTCCTAGAAAGTCCTTATAAAGTTCTACTTTTCAGATTTTTTTCATATTTTCTAAACTTATGGTTCAAAAGTTAGAGGGGGGGGGGACACATTGTTTTTTTACTTTTGGAGCGATTATTTCCGAAATTATTGACATTATCAAAAAATGATTTTAGTAAACCCCTATTCATTTTTAAATATCTATCCAACGATATATCATACGTTTGGGTTGAAATTAAAAAAAAAATCACTTCCCACTTTACATATAGGGGGGCTACCCTAATAAAACATTTTTTTGCAATTTTTATTTTACCACTTTGTCGGCGTGATTGATATACATATTGGTACCAAATTTCAGCTTTCTAGTGCTAACGGTCACAGAGATTAAGCGAGGACGGACAGACAGACGGACAGACAGACATGGCGAAACTATAAGGGTTCCTAGTTGACTACGGAACCCTAAAAAAAGAAAGTGGAATGGTGACAGGGCTTAAGAGCACGGCGACAGTTGAATTTTTCATACAAACGTAATACCGCGCTCATTTGCAATTGGAGTATATTTCCAACATATTATGATGTTATTCGGTTATATACGATACTTATCTAGGTTCCTACATCTTTCTTTTTAAAAAAAACTTGCCTAAAACGAAATTAAAGCGAATTATAATTCGCACTTTTTTACAACGTAAATGGCATGTTTTCATTTGGCTTTTCCTGTATTAAAAATAACAAAATGTCCAATATTCTCAATGTAGGAACACAGATTATATTATCAATTTACAAATGATAGAAAACGAATTGGAAAAACATTGAGTTTTCATTCATCATTTTTGGTATTACGAAACACGTCCAATTTATCGCAAATTTCCAAGAGTTACTAGTGCTATCGCGGCAAGCGGGATGTCAGTGTCATTGTGTGCGTGCTGTCATTACTTCAGTTGCGTTCATAGGTCGAGTTATAAATTTTATTGTAATATTTTTGACACTTAAATAAAATAGTACGTAAGCATTTAAAGTTTAATAAAAGGAATACAGAACTCTTGAGGACATGTCAGACTTTAGCTGACTAAAAGCGCCGTCAAAAACCCCTTAAAAAAAAGAGTAAAAAAAAAAGCGCCGTTGACGATTTGGGTTCGGTCCAGATGGTTACCGGATGGCTGGACGGCGATTCCAAGCCCAGGGTGGCTAGAAATCTGGGTCGAGATCCTGGCTGCTGGGGCGTCAGGGTATTCCCTCGTCCATGCGGCCGCCTTCTTCGCTAGCATTACTGTTTCGCAAAAGAGGGCTCGGCGCGAGAGGTCGTTGCCACCGATGGCCCCCACGAGAACGCGGCGGTGTTCCGCCTAAACGGGGCACATATGTACATCTCCACCGTATGCTCCACCGTATCCTTCAGACCGTCCACACAATGGTGATAACCAGGCGTTTCTTCCGCCTAAATCCGACGCAGGAGCCTCCCGTACTTGCCATGTCCGGTGAGTATTTGCGTTACGACAGTCGCTGAGATCCTGCCGGAACTGTCTGCCTTACAGCGACTTGTCGTGGCAGCGGAATTTCGCCCCAGGGTTGCATCTCCACGTGTAAATCATGCTTATGCGTGCAAAGGACTGTTGCCTCCACATTCCATGGTAGCAAGCCTGCAGGAAACCATGCAGGTATATTGCAGGAAACCGTGCTTTGTCTTTGTACCATTAGGATGGCTATAACTCCCTGGCATGCGTTCAGCTTGGCAACTGATCACTTTCGCAGCGACGGCGCTCCATAAAGGGCCATGGACCGAACGATGCCTGCGTAGAGCCTCCAGCAGGAGGCGTCTGGACACCCCAGGTTGGACAGGAGCCGCTTGAGTGCTTCAGTCTAATCCAGTTTGAAAGAAAGAAAGAAAGAAAAATAATTTATTTGGTACAGCACAAGGCGCAACACAAAATAAACAATAAGTAACACGTTTGGGAACCAGACGTCGGAAGTGCTCCTCAAAATACCATCGACTGTCGAGGACGAGTCCCAGATACTTGTGAACTTTTATTGTAATTTGGGAAACCGGCGGTGGCTCGTTCCGAGGGCCATGAAAACACATGCTCTCGGACTTGTGCAGTGCCACCTCGAGTCCCAACTGCTGGATCCTCTTCACGACTGTTGCGTTGCGGTTCAGGACAGGGAGCAGGGTTCTTGCAAGTGAGCCTGTGGCTAATTGGCAGCGGAGATGGGAGCAAGAAGAGAAGGCGATGGAACTTCATCGATTCCTCCCTGACGTGGCGGTTAGGCTCAAGGCAACTTGGGTCGAGCCGGACTACAAAGTCTTGCAGATCCTGACTGGACATGGATATTTCTGGAAGAAACTGTATGATATGCGGTTATGTGAGGTTAGCGTGTGCTATTGCGGTGATGAGGACGAAAATTTTGATCACGTTCTGTGGCGATGCCCCCCTTATGACGAACAGCGACGAAATGTGATGGACGGGATCACTCGCTTGGATGAGAGACCGGCTTACTACTGCAATCTCATGGCCTCAAAAGAGTTCGAACACGAATGGCACAGACTAAGGAGTAAGCAAGCAGCGAACCCGTACTGTGTGTTTGTCTTACCCACGTGAGGGGGGACCGTTAGTACGCCGCCCCAGGATGGGGAGAAAGGCAACATGGGGACAAGACGAAGAAATTTGTAAAGGAGTCAAGAAGCGGCTGCGGTGATAGCGCGCTCATATTTATATGGGTGGGCTGTGTCCGCAGCCGTCTCATTTCGATTCGGCCCATATGACATGATGTCGGTGGGGCCAAGGCTGGTTGGAGGTTGTTGCAACCCTGCGTTCCGCTAGTTCGACTGCCGCCTGTTACGACTCTCCCTTCGTTAGGATCAGCGTGTCGTCTGTATAATAGACCACGCTGACCCCGTTGGGGAGGTCACATAGCACATAGTATGCAAATATGGCTACAAAAAACGGTGACATAAAAATATAAACTACACTACAACTAGTGGCGGAGCCATGAGCGGATGAGAATGCTCCCCTTTTGACGGGAATAGAGCGTTCATCACACCCTTCATAAACAGGGGCCGGTACTCTGTGTCAGCGGGGGAGCCCAGGTACGGAGCTTGTTACGCACCATTTCGTAGGGTCGTCCCCACGGGTCTCTGTCCAGAGTCCCCAGCTACACGTCGTGGGCCTCCAGTTTGGCCAGCCGTATCTCCGCTCTGAGGGTGCGCTTCGCTGTTCTTTATTCCTCGTACGCACCTGGTACGGGTGGAGCCGGATCTTGCGGATGGCCAGTTTGGCTTTTGCAGGGAGCGCTCTATTTGGACCCCGGTATCACCAGGTGCCGGTCTACCTCATTCGTATGATCGAGGCCTACCTGAAGGACAGGTTCATTATCTGCCCCGCTCACCGTGGAGAATGGAAACGCCGAGAGATGTCGTGCGGTGTTCCCCAAGGATCGGTACCAAGATATGGGTCGGACTGTTTTTGGTACTTGTCCTCGACAGCCGTTGGAATTTCGAAGAACACTTCGGAAGTCTGGCTCCCAAACTGGACCGGACTGGGGCTGCCCTGAAGCGGCTCCTACCCAACATAGAGGTCCTTAGCCCTTTGCCGGAGGCTCCACGCAGCATTGTTTGGTCCATGGCCATTACGGAGCGCCGGTGTTGGCCCCATTGCTGTGAAAGCGACCGGGGGCAAAGCTGAACGCATCCCAGAGGATCATGGCCATCCAAATGGTGCGGGGATACCGCACGTTCTCTAGCGAAGCGACGAGCCTCCTTGCTGGTCTGCCACCATGTGATCTAGAGGCAACAGTCCTTGCACGAATGCACAATTTGCGCATGGAGTTGCAACGCCGGGGTAAAAAACCACTGACGAAGGCGGTCAGAGTACCGGCGGGATCTCGGGGCAAGCCATAATTATGGCGATAAATCCAATCTTTGAGGAGTGGGTGAATAGACGTGGAAACATCCTCACCTTCCGCATGACGACACCTCACCTCGTGGTAAGTTCGGAAGAAACGCCTGGCTGTCATCATTGTGTAGACCGCCCGGAGGACAGGGTGGAGCATACGGCGATGGTATGCTCCGCTCAGGCGGAGCACTGCCGCCGCGCTGTGTACTCGTGGGAGTGACCCTGGTACAAGCCATGGACCGGAATGTGTAGGAATGGCAGGTGGTCGGCTCCTTCTACGAAGCAGTTATGCTAGCAAAGGAGACAGTCGTACACGTGAGGGAACATCATTCCTCACGCCCCAGCCACCGGGATCCTGATCCCTTTTTCCAGTCACCGTAGGCGCAGGGTTGCGGACGGCGAGCAATTTGTATCTCTCCGTCCGGCCGTCCGGTAAGCGTCCGTACCGAGCTCGAGACGTCGATGTTGCATAGTGTTCCACTCGCATCTCGAGGACATGTCAGCAAAACCGTAGGGGCCCAGCAGGTTCGAAGTCTACTGAGGCCAAGGGTTGAGCGAAAGAGAACATCGGGGCCTTGAAACGAAAGAACAGTTTTCATTTCCCTAAAAGTCTGACACTAAAAGAGCGGCAGAAGTCATTGAATAATTTCCCACCTATGAAAAAAGCTCTCGACTCCATAACATTTTCTGATTTGACCACAAGAAGACCACCTTGGGCACGCCACAATTATGGCAGTAAGTCCCCTCTTGGAGGCATGGCTGGAAAGACCTCACGGCGCGGGCGTCCTCACCTTCCGCATGACGCAGGTTCTCACCGGACACGTAAGTTCGGTAGGTTCGGGCTGTACCGGATTCGTACGGAAGTGACGCCCGAGTGTCGCCACTGTGCGGAACGCCCGGAGGACACGGTGGAGCACGCAGTGGAGGTGTGCCGCTTAGGCAGAGCATCGCCTTGCCCTCGTGGAGGTGATCGGCGGCGGCGATCTCTCGTGCCAGACTGGTACAGGCCATGGTTCGGAGCGAGGAGGATCAGTGGCAGGCAGTCGCCTCCTTCTGCAAAGCAGTAATGCTAGCAAAGGAGGAGGCCGACCGTATCAGGCAACGGCGCTCACAGCCGCTGCCGGGATTCCGATCCCAATTTCCGGCCACCGTAGGCGCGGGCTTGCGGACGGCGAGCAATTGGTAGCTCGCTGTCCGACCGTCCGGTAACTGTCCGGATCGAGCCCAAGTCATCGACTGCGCGAACTGTTCCCGTGCGCCTCAAGGAGTTGTCAGCAACAGAAGGGGTCCAACCGGGTCGAAGCCTACTGGGGCCAGGGTTAGCTCCGAAAGGTAGCTCAGCCCCGGTACGAAAGACAACGAAGGAACAGGAGTGGGTTTTTAGTCAGTAAAAGTCTGACACTATCTCCCGCTCCACCCAAGAGCGGGGAATATCATTAGATGATTTTCCCACCGTAAAAAAAGACCACCTTTGTATGACATATCTGCTATTGTTATCATAATATGTTGAGATATTGGCGCGGTAATAAAATTTCCAAAAAACGCATTACTAGTTCGTACATTCACAAACAATTCCCGAAGTATTCGGCAAAAATAAAGCAAATAATGAATATACCTCATTTTACTAACAATAAATTGTAAGACGCTCACATACACACACACAGCTGCACTCCGTCACTTGTTTTTGTCAAACAGAGATAGCTATATTCCACGAACGAATTTTGAATACGCGTCAACTTGCAGTTGCGAGTGACATTCGCCGGCCTCTTAAGAAAAACTAGAGCCAGTATAGAATGAAAGTGACCTTAATAAGCCATGATTCTTGGTCGATAATGTCAAAATAATGAATAATGAGTCTACCTTTAAACTTATCTTTAAGAAAGATTGATGTCATATCCCTTTTATAGTTCTCAGAAATCAATCTTGGGAAAACAAATAAGACAATATTGCTGACAGAATGAAATGATTTATTAAAACCAAGACAAGTAACATATCATATTAAATCATAACTAATATGAATCACGTCAAACCTTTAGCTCGGTTTAAAAGTAAAGTCTATGTTTAAACCGATGTTGACAGCAACCACAACTTTAAAAGTAAATCGTTTTTGTTTGGTTTTTTTTTGTCAATCTTCGTGATAATTTTTGCAGGCTACCTATATCCGTTTGGATATTATTACGCTGCTAATTCAGATAACTATAACATTATCGGGAAAGGATATATAAATATGGGCAATACAGCAGTATACTTTAAAAGGTTATTTAATGTATATGGTGATGAATTCTTAACTTGTACAAGTACATCCTCTCCTTACATGCCATGCATTTCACTGTTGTTGGTTATCGTTAGCATGATTAGCGCAGCCCGCTAAAGTCAATGCCTGCCAGGGGAAGTTTGAAAGAGTCACAGCCACTCTAGAACGCACAGTGTAACTGAAAGAATACGGGTGGATTTTAGTCACTAGAAATCTCATTCTACTTTATAGTATGCTCCACCCAGAGTAGGAGAAGTTATTTGATAATGCCCCGAAGACAAAGCAGTGATTTTCAAAAGGTTAAATGTTAATGTTAATGCACCCTCAACCAACCGAGACGCGATAATCAAAGCACAATTGTAAACTGTATTGTTGTTAGCACAGTTGAAAGTATCTCTAAAGCAATAACTATTAAAATAGACACATCAAATAATATCTTCTATCCTTCAGACATAATAATATCAAACAAAATCCACAGCTATTGTCACTTGAATGCACGCTCCGCTAGTTTTGTTGAGACAGACGTCACGCTTGATATTGGGGCAACAATACTATGTTTACATAGTCATACATATGATGGAGAACTGGGCCAGGGATGACGTCAATGCTCATTAACCGTGCAACGCATAAAACCACTGAGAAACGCGAATTTTGTATTGCAAAAATTTTATTCACCTAAAATAATGCAGGTATGTGCAGTGCATAGATAAAAATAGAGATTATGAAATCATAGGTGTCAGTTTTAATTTTAAACCAAATGTATGCATGCATATTTAGGAATAGTTAATGTTCATTTTCATTTTATCGTTGCAAAGATTCAACATATACAAAACTCTTAATCCTGCTCCCATTAAAATGATTTGCAAAACCAAACAATTTGGAGATATGCCAGAATCACGTGTGACTCATAGAAGGAACCTTCAAAGCAATCAGACATAGCTGATAGCTGTTACATTTCACGAAACAACTAATGATTTACTATATTCATGAAATTGAAAATATATTTGTATTTTAGTCACGTAACTGGCAGAAATATAGCGAAACGAATCGAAAGACATTGTTTATTCTGAACAAATAAGTATAATTACAAGTAAAATACTATGGTAACTACGTAGAGCCAGCCAGATACTGAGGTTGCTGTCAACATCGTTACATATTTTGGCATTTACGAACAAGGTCAACTTTTTGTTCCAATTAAACTTAATAAGCATTGGTTGGTATTGGTTGGAAAGATCCGAATCTCATAAAAGGTGATGTAACAAAAAAGTGCTTATCTGTGAAAACAAGATCGAAGAGATTGTGAAAAAGGGCAGAATTATCGTTATGTTGAAATCAGAAATCTAAACTCAACTGAACCCTTTGAACAAATGTTGGAAATTACACAACAACGTCAGACATATTTAGACAAATGAAATAAATCGTCCAGATACTGTCAATGAACATAAAATTACGACGAATTTCTTTATTGCCAAGAAAGCGCTAAACAAGAACTAAACCAAGTACATACCACAAAGATAAACAATAAAATGAGCATTAAACAAAATACGGTACACTTTATTATAAAGATAGAAGAAATAGATCATTATAAGTCAATACAGTAAAAGGCAGTAAAGATCATTGACCTAACAACTAGCGCAAGGCAAACAGGTAACAAGGAATTGATGACACAAGTGTTTATTGAGACATAACATTTTATGTACGTATGAAAAGTGGACGACATTCATCAAATACTACGCCTCGTTGATAGTGGGCCTGTCACTTTCGATTAAGTAAGATATGACACACTTCCGACACTTGAACCAATGAAAGTTACGATGTAATAGAAAACGTTCTACTCGCAAGAGGGCAAAACCAAAGAAGCTATAGATGGACTGAGTAAAAGACATACACACACAATATAGAAGAAACACAATATAGAAGTATAATTTGTAGATGAAGATGATTATATATCGTCAACCCTAAATAAATCAAGATAAGGATAAAAGAACGATGACGATCATTCTAAAGGCAAAAGCCAATCTTGCTATTGACCACATCAATGACGTTATTGTGAAAACTATATTTCCTCATCGATTTTAGAAACCTTAAAAACACGATGACGTACGTGTCTTCGAAGAACTTTAGGCCCATCAAACCATACTCATTGGGATTTTTTAGTCCAACATTCAAAAATTTTGATTCAAGAAATTAACATAGCATCACTATTAAAACTAATCAGTGATGTTATAATCTAAATATAGCTTCCAAATCCGGAGTTTTATCAGTGTGTATCCACGATGATTTAGCAAAAAAAAAACAGTGGGTTCGCTTTTTGACTTCGGTCACGCGAAAATGAAATTAAAGTTTTGGATTTTAATACAAAATTTTACCATAAAGTTATGGAACCTCATCATGCAGACATAGTAACTAGAGTTATTAAGATTAGTCATTCGCACATGTACAAAATTTAAATTAATAATATTGTCTGCAGATGTCTTAAAATATTACAATTGTAGCTATTTAGGATACATATACATATGCCGATGCCGATAAATTAATTAACACTACAGTCTGAATATACACAGTAGCATTCTCAGTCTATCCGAACTTTACAGAATGTGATATACATTTTTGAATTCAATAAAAATAGACATACATATGACCTATGCTTTAAAAGTTCACAAAGCATATTAGATTACATCATATTGTAAACAAACATTGCACACAATTTAATTATACGTACCCAATTAGTCGTTTTATCATTAACAATATGACAATACCAGTCATTATGATGTTTCCTCCAGTATTTCCAATAACTACATATGATACTTGAAGGAAATATTTTAGAACAATGCACAGGAAAGTGCCCTACTATGAGGGATTGCCCGGCTACGCACACCACCGCAAGATAGAACGCAATATAGCTGGTAGTACCAAGCTTTTACGTAATTTAAAAATAGGCATAACTAATGGGAATATGTAACAAGACTTTCCTCTTTTCAAGCAAAAGGGGGGTAAAGCATATTGTTGGAAAAATTAGTAAGTAGGGTAAAACCTTGATGAAGTGAGCCGAAGCAATGAAAAATTTGTGCAACAAGCAAAAAATCTCAGTACAGAGAAGCATGATAGCCCATTGGGCATCGTTCTCTCGTTATGACCACAAGCAATTGGAAAAATACTCACTGGAGATAGAGAAGTGGAGCAGAGGCAAAAAGGGTTTGGTAATTTGCTTTTTATCTTCAATGTTTAATCTAAAGATTGACTAAGATAAAAGGTGATAGCAATACCCTCTTAAAGTCTTAACCCAAACAAGAAAAACAGAATAATTAGGTAATAATATCAACCAACTTTCCGCTTATTTCGCAAATTCTTTCCACCCAATAATAATAGTAAGCGGTGGTTGGTTGGTTGTCGAAGCAGCTGTTTGCATCAGCAAATTGTGTCTGTAATGTGGCGTATAATGTCTCAATGCTGGAATGCAGACGGCATGTACTCTGAATTTACTAGATGATAATATAGATAAAGCTTTATCCATGCTTGTTGAAATAGCCTAAGATGCAGACATGAATTATTTATTATTTTTTATGAATAAATATAAATCATGTCCGCATCACACATGATGACATGATTCAATGGGCTATTTTGGAGAAACTCCGGAAGATAGGGATATTATTTTCAATTGTGTAGAAAATTGGATATTTAGAGACTAGTTCGTCTTGTTCACAAGTTATTTTAAGTAAACAATAGTGTTTGGTTTGTTACCCAATCAGCTGTCTGCATCAGCAAATTGTGTCTGTAATGTGACGCATAATATCTCGTTGCTGGAATGCAGACGGCGTGTACTCTGTACTTACTAGAAGATAGTTATTGATAAAGCTTTGTTCACGCTTGTCGATTTGTCTTAATATTGGGTAGAGATTATAATTTGGAAATCGCAACAGATCAGGAAAGTAATTTTAAAAGTAGAGAGTAATAGAAGCTTAGTTATCTTATATGGTGAAAAATCATAGCTGTAAATTATGTTTTTTTTTTTTATATTGATTCCAATTGAGACACGTCATTCATAAAATATAATCATTTATTTTTATCGGAAAATAAATGAAACATTGTGTTTCTTAAAAAGTTATTTCACAGAATGAGTAATAGTACAATTATAAAGGTGCACTTATTGGCATGCTCCATTATTACCTGATACTTTAGATAGCATGGCCTTTATTTATTAACTTTTAATATTATTACGTCGTCGATGCGAACGAAAGGTTCTGGAAGACGACCATGTACCAAAAGACTCAGCGTTGGGAAGCCTCCCACAAGGTGGATCCTCCGACCCTCACCATGTCATCGGACGTGGTGAGGGTCGGAGGAATCCGATGGATACGAGACGCACAGGACCGGTCATTATGGCAACACTAGGGGAGGCCTATGTCCAACAGTGGACATCTTGGGGCTGAAATGATGATGATTAATTTTAATAACATACTTACTTTTAATCCTAATTACTATCAATACAACCAAGCCCTAACATTCGTAGAACGTAACACACCTCTAGTGGCACATTAACAAAATATATTAACTGCGCTCGTAACTACTCTAGCACATAGAGAAACCCACCAATCGAGATTGTCTGATTAGATACAAAACATAATTGCTTATAAATACACATAAAAACGTTTTTGTGCGATTTATTGACAATTATTGAATAATTTAGTAAGTAAAATGATAGTTTGCGTAGTTTAGTCACGATTTAGCTGCAATCTCGTGATTTTATGCGCGTTCGCACTTGTTTTGTTTTGCGCACTCCATAAACATTTAGAGGTATTTATTAAAGAGCTCAGTTGCTCGAATGACGAGTGTCCTTACGTTTTACTAAAATTTGTTGATTAACCTGCCTTTTAGGGTTCCGTATGTAAGTAGGTAAAACCTGAACCCTTGTAGGATCGCTTCGTTTTCCGTTTATCACAAATATAATTACTTTTCGAGCGATTGGGAAAAAATTTAGACTCGATTCGAGAATCGAACTATTTGCATAGGTAAGTTTATACGGATCCCTCGGTTTGCGAGTCCGAATCGCACGTGACCGGTTTTTTAGCTTACTAGACTTTTGTATCCAAAATGATGTCAATTTTTTTATGAAAAAATGTAAAAGCTTTTATTATAGTTTCTGTGTAAAATGTCCTTAAAAAAAATAAACTAAATGTTTTATTTTTAAATATACGCGGATATAACACTGACTGATTGACATATCAACAGCCAGCCGAAAGTACTGGTAGGTACTAGTAGTGTGAAATTTTAAATAAGGTTTCCTTTTATGACGTAGGTGAACATTGAGAGAGGATTTTCTAAAAGGTCTAAAGTTTGTGACAGTCAGAATAGCGGGTGTAGGTACCTCCTTCAGCGAAATAAATTATAGTAGTTACTAATTAAAATTATTACAAAATTAAGTTACAAGTTAAGTCAATATGACGGGTGTACCTTAATTTTAATTCTGAAGGAGCAACTGATATTTTAAAGCGATGTACTGAATAGTACATTTTAGGTACATTTTAACGATATTTACTATAATCTATTTCGCTGAAGTACACCCGTCATTCTGACTCTCACCGAAGTTTGTATGGAGAAATCTTTCAAATGGGCAAAGTCGATCACTGAGGCTAGTTTTTAAATACACTCAATACACCGTATATTTGTATATCAGCAATATACTTGTAAATTGCGTTCTAGAACTCAGCTGGACAACATAAATGTCATTTATATGAGGCCAGACGACCACAATATATTTTATTTACGCTGTCGTATACTCAACTAGTAATGTTTTAATCAGCTCCTTACACAATTTATTTCATCGTTAATCTAGAAATAGAGACATTTGTGGGATTCTTAAAGATATTTGAACATCAGGGGGTTATTTTAATAACTATCTAAACGATTTATTTGTCTGTGTATTTTTTATACTGAATAAATGTTTAAAATTAGGTTCTGAGAGCAATTTTGCCTGGATATAAGTAGAAAATGATCTTAAGAGCACTTAATCCCTGGGATAAATAGTATCCTATCCAGTCTACTAGACCATGTATTGGATTAGGATTAATAATCCAATACAGGGTCTAGTGAGACCACTAGACCACTAGATTAGTAACATTACTTATTATTATTAGTAATATTACACCAGGTTTGTATAACATTTGGCACATGGGTGATGGGTGTCTACCCGGTTCAGCTGTTCTAGCGTGATGGAGTAACAAATATACATACATACAAACTTTCGCCTTTATACTATTAGTGTGACTTGCTGCTGCTGTAGAAAATTGTCTCAATGGATCTTACTACTGAAATAACTTAGATATATGCTATTTCAGGACATTATCTACGCGTGTACCACGTTTCGTCGAATTCCATTCAGCCATTCGAGCGTGAAAAAGTAACAAACATACATACACACTCACAAACATTTGCCTTTATAATATTAAGTATTAGTACTTATAGTATCGATATTTTATTCGATTTCAAATCGTCACAATAGTAGTACAATGACCCCAAATCCTAATACATCAATCAAATCGATTAGTCGGCAACGTTAACACCAATCAAAGCCCAAACCAATACGTATCACGTTCAATTATTCTTCCATACGAACAAAAAATCGATGGAGCCGATTATCCTCCTAAATAAGGTTAGGAACGCGATACAATTAATCACTCGATTTATTAGCTTTAAATGTAACATGCCTTAGGCCGTAATCGTACAACATTAAACTTTTTTCGGTCGCCATTTTAAAATCGTTGGTCGTAAGTAGATTGACTAGTTGAGGTTTGGTTTAGGTGTGGTGGTACACATGAAAGTAATGTTGGTCGCCAAATTAATTAGAGGAAACAGTTTGATATGTACACTATAATTACTTTATATTTATTGACCAACCCGCACTGCGCCCGCGTGGTGGATTACAGCCCATTCCCTCTCCTATAGGGGAGCCTTGATTCTCATTAGGAGCATATGATTATATTTATAAGTTATGGATGTCTTTGAATACAATGACGTCATATCGTATATTAGCAAGAAAACGAGACAAGAAATATGTAATCCATAACATGATAGAAAAGAGCGTCCAAGGAGTTCCTTGCACATTCTTCTCCATACTGATTAGATGAAGTAGGCTGATTCTTTGTAAACGAGAGAATGTCTCATTCATCTGGCCTAGTCTTTTCTTTAAGTACAAATTAATATTTTTATTTTTTCCCGATCACTAAATGTAACAAAGGCACCCATTTGGGTGAATATAATTCATTTTTCAATTTTGGTGGCGAAACCGTTACTTCAGCTTTCGTGAAAAATAAGGACCTGGGTCCCTAATTTTCTCAAAATCTGAGGAAAAAGTTTCTGCTCTTCAGTTTCTTCACCTCAGTTTTCACGAGAATTAGGGTCCTGGGTCCCTAATCATCACGAAAACAGAAGAAAAAGTTGCGCCACCAAAATTGAAAAATTTGAAAAACGTTTATATTCACCCATTTGCGCCCAGTGGCTTACGACACAAACTATGTAGATTGGTACGAAATCTAGGCCAGATGAATGAGACGCTCTTTCGGTTTCACAGAATCACCCAGTAATTCTTTCGAACAAACCAAAACTTGCGTTTGCATTGAAAATTTCTTACCAGAAACTAAAGATAAAACATGACACAGCTTATTCAGTGAATAAGTACAGTATTTTCATTCATGTGTATGATCACGTGAAGCGTACAATGACGCTTATGACGTATTATAGGAAGTACCAAGTTAATGACATAAAATTAGTTAGTGCAGTCCTTGAACGCAAAAAACAACTGACATTGACCTCCCACACTGGGCCTGCCTGGTGATTGCGGCCCATCTCCTCTCCTAGAGAAGCCTGTCCCAGCAGTGGAAACATTAAAAGTCTGATTTATCATCAGCATTTCAGCCGACAGACAAGACCCAAGTGTCGCCATAATGACCGGTTCTGTACGTCCCACATCCATCGGTTTCCCACGACCCTAACCAGGTCATCGATCCACCTTGTAGGAGGCCTGCCTACGCTGCGTCTTCTGGTACGTGGTTGCCACTCCAGAACCTTCCCCATCGACCACCTGTTCCGCGAGCAATTTAGCCTGTCCACTGCCACTTAAGTTTGGCAATTCTTTGGGTTATGTCTGTAACCTTGGTTCTCCTACAGATATCTTCATTTCTGATGTGATCACGCAAGAAAACTCCGAGCATAGCCCTTTCCATTGCCTTTTGGGTGACTTTAAGTCTTCTGATGAGGCCCATTGTAAGCGGTCACGTTTGGAGCCATATGTCATCACTGGCAACACGCACTGGTCTTAGTCAAAGTCTGATTATTATGCTATAAATAATGTTATTTTTATTATTGTTTACCTGTAGTTATTTATTTTTGTGATATATTTAATATATTCCATTTATTTCAGAATAATGATCATGTTCTTTTATGGTGCTATCAAGTTTCGATTAAACTCTAAAAATAGTTAAATAAAAATGTCGCTTATTTTCAGATGTAAAAGGGTAAATTATTATGTATATTTATTAATTAATATGCAAATCTTTTGATATGCATAGTATCTACCTAATATATTAGTATGCATATTATACATAGATAAAAATAATACGCATAATAATTTTCCGTTTTCACAAAATGAAAACTAAAGTTTAAAAGTAAAACAATAATTTATAGATAATTAAATTTGCCCAATTAAATATGCAGGTCATTAATCAACATATTTTAAGATTTAACAACGTCATTGTTGCACATTTCATTTGTTAATTTAGATGTTTTGTTGAATTTTAATGTTAAATATTTTTAGAAATTTAAATTAAACTAGGAAACACGCAGGTGGCTTAACTGGTAGGAAGCTAAACATAGCTATTATTATGTAGATATTGCAGGTGTCTTTTTGTCTAAGATACAAAGATGAAGTGACACTGTCTCTTGACTAATCAAGGACAAATAATCACTAGTTAATGTCCTCTTTTTATGACGGTAAATCATCACAACCTAGGGGGTCACCCACAACTCTTTAAGTCAAGAGTGAATAGGCAGACGTGCTCTATCGTCGACCACATCATCGCTTACCATCAGGTTTGATGGTGGTCAAACGTGAGCCTATCAATCCTTACTTCCTTACTAATATTATAAAAGCGAAAGTGAGTTTGTTTGTTTGTTACGTCTTCACGCCTAAATGGCAAAACCGATTTTGATTAATTTTGGTACAGAGATAGTTGGGACCCTGGAGACGGACACAGGCTAATTTTTTCAAGCGGGTGAAACCGCGGGTAAAAGCTAGAAATGAATAAAAAACAAAATAACTTCTCCCACTCTAGGTGAAGCGAGAGAGAATACGAGACCTTTATCGACTTAAACCTACCCGTGATCCTTCAGTTGTTTTTTCCGCGTTCCAGCGGCGGTGATTCGTTACAAAATTCCCGCAGCCTAATTTATTGAAACCTTGATTTACTTATTTTATAAGTAAGAAAAACTACGCGCTTTGCATTGCATGCCTTCTCGTACATAACCATAATGGAATCAATGGTAGCAAATTGTATGGTCTACTCTTACATCTATACGAGAATGGATAAAGTGAGAAATGAGTACATTAGAGGAAGTTTGAAAGTGGCGCCAGTGACTGAAAAGTTGAAAGGTAATCGGTTGTCTTGGTATGGTCATGTGAAGAGCATATTACTAAAAGAGTTCTGAGTATACATGTAGATGGATGGAGAGGGAGAGGAAGGCCGAAAAAAAGATGGATGGATTGTGTGAGAAGTGATATGAAAGAAAAGGGAGTTAGTGATAGTTTGACGGGTGACAGGACAGAATGGAAGAAGAAAATGTGTTGCGCCGACCCCAAGTAATATGGGATAAAGGCAGGAAGAAGAAGACTCTTACATCTATACATAATAATAAATCTGTAGAAGTTCTTAATTGTGCACTCATCATGGAAAATATGTACTGAACAGCTGATATTTTTTTCGCGATTACGGCTTTGCTCCCATAATAAAAATTGTTTGTTATCATGAGCACAATGACGTGTTTAAGTATCGTACACTAATTGCCAGTCACCCTATAATATATATTACTTAGGCTTTGTTTACAAACAAAACCTAAGTCGAAAGATATAATAGATTCATTGACTGTTAGACGGTACGAAGTTCACCGGGTCAGCTAGTAAAAGGATTAAAACAATACTAGAATTTGTTGAGACTACGACGATTATTTCATAAACATGACATAGAAATGACCTGTACGCTTAGCCAAGTTGTTATTCTGCAATCGTTAACGCTGTCGAAAAGCGATGAAACGTATGGGAATGACGTCATCTCAACGTAAAGTCGCGTGGTCAGAACAAACGAATATATAATTCGTAGCCAAGTTCACATTGTTCAAAATCGTTTCTACAATGTTTAACGCTACATCCTTTGTTATACAAACGCTACATTGTAGAACGAGCGGCCGACTCAGGCGCGTCAACATGGCTACCAACTTATCGTTTTCTACAATTGCTGTCACCGAGGCGTTACCGATTAGAGAACGGAATTCGATACAAACTGGTTGTTACTTGGCTAGGGGGGCTGGAAAAGTCGATAGACACAAATGATTGGAAGAAAAAGGTGATAAGAGCACGTGATACGCATTTCTTCTAATTGGACGACATAGATATTAATTACTGAGTAAGATGTGTATTAGTAGGTTGCGTTCGTTAGTTCACTTGATAATGAAGGAGCAATGAACTTATTTTGTCTGTAAAAGTCTGGGACTCCCCTCGCACCATCTCTGTTCCTACAGTTGCCCTTCTTTGTATTTTCGGACCATCCCACTGAACTAATGAAGTCCTACCACTTATGTGAGTATTAGTGCATTCGCATGACCTACACACACCACACGCACCGCAAGTGCATACTTATCCGGTGTGCTTCACTGCCCCCAGTATCAAAGATGAACAGATTTGTCGAAACAAAACATTCCTCAGCCCAATTATTGTGATTTTTAAACACAAGTTTTAGTATTTTAACCAATAAAACACGAAAGTAAAGCTGACGCAAAAGAAAGTTGAAATTTCAGAAACAAAGTGCAATAAAACCATTGATCATTAATAAATAGTGAGTGATGAATAAAACAAAAATACGTATTTAAATAACTAATACCTAGCCATTAATGACAGAAAAGCTTCGAAAGTCTTATTTTCTATTTTATTGTTATCATTATTTTTTTCACATTCTATTAAATTTTTTGACATCCTATTGAATTTTTTGACATTCTATTTTAATTTTTTTGGCAACCTATTTAATTTTTTGACAACGTATTTAATTTTTTAATATTGTGTTTAATGTTTTGACATTCTATTTATTTTTTTGATACTTAATTTTTTTTTCGTTATATTATAATTTTAAATATTTTTTACTATGCATGCTGCATTTTGTCAAATACTGGCATTTATACTTATAGCAAACTATAAGTATAAATGCCTATATTTGGCAAAACATAGCGCACTGTACTTTTATATCTCCCTCAGTAATACCTATGTTTACAGACATAATAAATAAGTGATGAACTAATGTCATTAACATAACCGTTTTGACAGATACCTGGACTTAACGCCTTAAATGCTGCCACTTAGTGAGTGTCATTTTAGAACACCTTCATTGAAGTGTACACTTAATCAACGCCAGTGACACTGACCGTCACCAATCAACACTAACTGCATAATGGCAGTATAATTATTTCCATCATTGTGTCTGACGTCAATTGCTTTTGTTATCAGTTATCCTACGCGGACAATTATCTATCAACTGAACTGCATTCAATGCGTTCTATTGTTGAACTAGATAGTGATGGGCTTTCTAGTTTATTTTGTTATCTGTGACGTTGACGTAATGTATGAATATGACTTCATTGAAGTTTGTTACTCGGTCGCGTTTAGTTAGACAAATTACCTACTGTTCTTGATACCTAATTGGATCGTAGTCTCGCCTCATTCACTTAATGACGTAATGACGTCATTATTTTTATGGAAATTACGGATATTTTATTTTGTTTCGTTTAGATTTTAAGAATGTTATCTAACACTGCAAGATGTATCTAGAAAGACTTGATTTGAGGATTACTTGGAAACAAAATGGCATTGCAATTTATAATTTCATTTTGTTTTTTCTAGGAACTTTATAATGCCATATTTTAAAGATTTTAGGAGTTTTGATTTTGTTACCGGAAAATATACTTAGATGAGTTTATTTAGTTTTAATTTTACTATTTTGTCATAATATAATCAATAATGTAAATTATTAAACATTTTCATTTATTCATGTGTTTATAAATTTTCTTTAATATTTGCATACCTGTAACTTAGATAGTTTGTTGGTCTACAGCTATCTGCACTACTACCTACTCATGTACCACAAAATATGGTACATGAATAGATATAGCAATTAAATGATTAATTGATTTATTGAATAATACCTAATACAATAAGCACTCCATAAAGACAGAAGCAACTTGTCACTAAACACGTTAATTTTAATCTAGTACTTAAATACACCTATAAGCCCATAATACCAAATTACGTAACTCGTATCACGTACAGTCGCGCACAAAAATGGCGCAGGTACTATCAGGGACCACCTCGTCGCGTGCCTATACGAGTACAAACGTGATCTGAATGCCAAAACACTGTAAGTGCCACTTACACGGTTACTTTAATTACTAGTCTTATGTTTAGGTATGTACTTACTTACATATTTTTTTGAATTAAGTCATGTGATTATGATAAGCATAGACTTTTTTGCAATTTTGTGTCATTATAGGTGTATTTTTTCACGTACGCTTTTTTTAGTAACAGGATAAAAAAAATCAGTGCTCGCTTGTGAAATATAATGCATACTTATTCCCATTCGAAAGGAGGATGGTTGATAAGAGGCATTTTTTGCCCATCAGCCACTTGATGTGATATAAATTTCATTTAATAGTATACATCATGATAAATACAAAAAACAATTATTTTTACTTTATGAGCGTATAAAAACACGTTCCGATTATGACACAATTGATAGAGTATAGTCTGTCTAATAAGTCAACCGACTTGGGAATTTTGTATAATATTTAATCATTTAAAAAATACTTATATTATATACTTTTCATAAGGTTCTTCTGTTAGTAAACAATGATCTCTAGCTCTTAATCAACCTTGATTATTGAACCTGTGTTGACTACATCAGATTTAATTAAATCCTAATAATTACTCAAGTCGTTTAACTTATTAGACAGACTTTACACTGTGTACGGATGAAACAAACGATGGTCGAAAAGACTAATTATCTCAATAGTGTGCGATACGGAGAGGGGTACAGGGA
Source organism: Mythimna ferrago (assembly GCA_910589285.2). Classification (NCBI taxonomy): domain Eukaryota; kingdom Metazoa; phylum Arthropoda; class Insecta; order Lepidoptera; family Noctuidae; genus Mythimna; species Mythimna ferrago. The sequence goes on from OU342685.1 coordinate 19,223,855, forward strand.
CAAACGAAGAAGTCAACAAGTCCGAATGATATTCAGAATAGTATTCTGTTCTAGTTCATCGTTTGTTTTAATCGTACCCAATCTATCCTATTCTCACGCGTAATCTATTTTTTCTTTTAGGGTAGAAGCGTACAGTGAAACAAAATAAAATAGTACTCGTATAAAAGCTTATAAACAGTAGTTTCAATGTGAGTCAAAAAGAATTTGTTTCAAAGAACGCTTTTAAAAAAAATATTAATTTAAAGATTGAAAAAACGTCAAAAATATACAAAAAAGACCAAGCACTCTCTTTTTGGGCATTAATTAGTATGACTTACTATATTATTTATCACGGAAATCTTATTGAATAATAACAAATGAAACTTTTTTTTCGAGTTTGTGATGGGCGAAAAATGCCTCTTATCAACCCTCCTCCTTTTTATGTTCAAATAATATTTGTGGTATATAATGTGGTCTTCTTCGGTCATAAATGTTTTGAAAAGATATGCATTTTAAACTTTGAATAGGTGATGTAATATCAAACAAATGTACAGGAACGTAAAGTAAATTAATTGTATTATGAAGTGGCACTTACAAGCTATCTTTGGTTACAATGCTAAGTCCAATATTTACATTGTGATATCTACTTGTGCATACAGCGTTGCCTTAAAATTGTGAGCTCAGGAATGTAACTTTAAAATTTTTTATCATTTCATTTCGTCAACTTTAGGAAGAATACTACTAAGATGCACGTAAAATTACAAAAAAAATTAGTTATCTGTGACAATTAATAACAGTTCCTGTGAACCTTGTAAAAATTCACAAGTTGCACGCATTCAAGATTTTGCGATGATAACCTAAAAGCATCTGAAAAGGTATTCAAATGGCAAACTAAAATAAACGTTGGTAGGTTATAAAATAAAATATTAGTAATAAAATTTTACTGGGTGTAGTGTCTTTTTCATTCTGTAAAGTTATCTCTTTCACATTCATGGGGTTTTCAATGTAAAGCGGTGGAAGGCAACATGATTCGTTACATTTTTAATTGTTGAAAAATACTAACAGTTTTGTTTTAAGTATGCTGTGGTGTTCCAAGAAGCTCGTAAACTACGATAAAATTAATACTTATATTAAAAAAAAAACGAGTGAATATTAAAAATAACTAACGAATTAATATTCAACGAACATTCATAGTAATAATTTCAGGGTGACACTTTAAACATGTTTTCATGTATTTTTTCGAAGAAAAAACACAGTTTATTCATATGACATTTCACATAATTAGGGCTTACAGCAAAATTAACAATAAAGTAAGTATTTATTTAAATGAGACAGCAGTAAAGAGCACAAAAGTTAAATGTCACGCAATAATATTTACAAAAACACACTGACAGTAAAATTATCTTAATATCTCATCAATAAACACTGAACGCTATCAAGATGCTGTAAACTTAAATATATAAGGACATTAAAAATGCCAAAATTCTGCGAAAATATTATTCCGACGGTCTCCTTTAGCACCCATATTTATTGAAGAAAAAAAGCAAAAAGTGTTTATTGATCGTTAAACTGTATTATTTTTAATTCAACGACCCGCATAAACAACACAGGTATATTTAAAAAACTAAGGCCTCATTCTCATTGTTTGTATACGGAAGCAATCTCAAATCAAGCAAAAGCAAAAAACTATGACGTAAATGTCGACGTTGACGGATCCTAAGTTATACTTGAAGACAATACTGAGACGTATGAGACAGTTTGACGTGCGACATCAACACTATAACAAATAAATGACGATTCCAGTCTGTCTGATAAAGACGACCTTAATAAAATAAAATATATACAGAATTTTGGCTTTATTTGTATAAATATTTGCATGCATAAATTATAATACACCAAATAGTGTCCGCGACTTCGTCTGCCCAGGATTAGTACTTCGAGTAGTTTATTAGATATTAATATAATAAGCACGCCTGAATAACTCCAGAATAAATAGGTCACTAAAAGAAGCATCCTAATATGCTATATTAGAATTCAGAATTTGAGATTGTTAACTCCTCACGCGCCAATATAGTTACATTATAAAATTTTAGAGCAACAAGTTTCAAGTCATACAAGACAAAGTTATTAACTATTAATTTATCAAGCACGCCAGAATAACTCACAGATGACAGAATTTTTTCTTACTTAACTAATCTTTTTATTTTTATTCTTTTTTTTTGTGTTTTGTTGTTGTGTTGTTGTTTGCTGTTGTTTAGTTTGTTGATTAGTTGTTGTTTGTTGTTGTTGGTTGGTTAGTTGTGTTACGATAACTGTCACAATATCTTTAGAAATTATAGCCTATGTTATTCTGATGTATAAGCTATATTATTTAATAAAACCCGTTCATAAATTCTTACGTAAAAGAATAACAAACATCCATACATACAAACTTTCGCATTTATAATATTAGTAGCATATAATTAACACACATGAATGTGAAAATAAGTTTTTATAAACCGCTTTTGAATGCGACAGTACCTATACACTGTCATTATGAAATATAAAACAAAAGAATATGGATATCATATTTAAAGCCATTCATATAATCGATTTAAACGGAAAGTTGTGAACACAAATGGGGCCGGTGTATACGTCATCACGGTGACCATGACGTCACCGCGATTACATGACTGCACAATCTACTGTTCCAAATAAAATGTGTTGTTCGGGAATTATTCATATCTTTCAACATAGTTTTCTTTCGTATCGGTCAACGAATCATAATGAGTTTTTTTTCGATGAAATTTAGAGTTGGATTTTTTTTTAGCTAGAATCATCAAATCATCATGCTTTACTCAATAACCAAGACCGACATCTATACGTGTTTTCTGAGACACGTAGAATTATTCCCCTTTATCAGAAACAAGCTTTTGCTCGCAGTTTCGCCTGCATACATAAAATATGTCTATGTTACTCAGGAATAAAGTAGCTTTCTATCGGTGAGCAAAATTTTAGCAATCGGACCAGTACTACCAGAGATAACCTCCTACAAACAAGAGTCTGACACTATCTCCCGCTCCGCCCAAGAGCGGGGGTTGTCATAGGACGATTTTTCCCAACGAAAAAAAAAACTACCTCTTCATTATATAATTATTATAGTGTAGATGGTGTTTGCTAGTGCAAATCGTCTTTCCAAAGCCCAGAAAAACGAGAAACGAAGAAACAGCGTGTGGTTTTAATTAGTAGGAGTCCGGAGTAGCGCAGATCCCTCAGCTGGCCCCAAGATAGACGGTATCCACAAAAAAAAGAAAACTAAATATATTTCGCCAAAACAAGTATGTATTAATTTAACGACTTAACGATAAGTTGATACCGCTTTAAACTTGTTTGTACCTTTTTCTTTTTAAAGTATAATCATTTATTATGCATTTTTATATTTACACACTTTATTATTATATACAGATACAAATAAGTATTCTTTTGCATCTATTGCGTCACATGATAAAAAAAACAATTAAACGTACTTATGTTTGGTGACAAGGGTACAGACCTATGTACGAGTAATATTAACTCTATTTACAGAGCGAAAAAGAGAGTGCCACTATTTTTAGCACCGACTATGTAGCGACATCTATGGCACCAAAAAAGATCCAAAAAAATATGAAATCTAGCATCGTGCAATTAGAGTACTTACTCCACGCGATTTGAACGTATACAACAGCCCGAAATCATCTATCGGGCAGTTGCCCGGATCATACGTAACACCCATCGTGGAGGATCCTCCCTATCCAACGGAGGTATGTGGAATTTAACACGCTGTTCCGTTTATCTTTAAAACTGTGTCGTTACTTGACTATAAGATGAGAGAAATAATAGAGAGTACTAAAAAACGCGAACGATCCACAGAAAAACAATTACAAAATTAAGGTAAGGCCAAGAGATGAGTGACATGACGAATATGTATAAGCTATAAAGAATTTAAATACATAAAAGGACCCCTATTTAGCATACAAATCGGCTCGATGATATCTAATTTGGATAATAATTACTTATGAGAGAATTAACGGCACTTAAGATAATACTGTTCGCGTAACTGAGCTCAGTATGGTCAAAATAATAGCTTCAAATGATATGCGTACTTAACTAGTTTTACCTATATTCTTATTTGTCATTAATATGATAGGTTTTAATTTAACACGCTTATATTAGCTTCACCTGTATGTTTGTAACCAACGCCTTTGAGCTCGATTTTGACCAACTTTGGGCGATCAGATTTTCTTCAAACTTTGCACACCCAACAAAGACTGATGACAATACAATAATCCGTGTTTTTTTTCTAGTGAAAAATAAAAGCATAGTTTAGAAAAACTAAAAAACACGCTTTCATAGCATATCAAACTAAAAAGTGTAAAATAATTTTCAATATAGGTAGACAATAATAATAATGAACAATAAAAATAGGTAAAAAAACTTTTTAAGTTAAACGGTTTTATGTTAAACATACATTGCAATGTTTAAGATAAATGTACTAAAAACCAAAAAATAATAAAATAGATACAGTCGTGGGAATTATAAACATATGCATAGACTAGACTGAAATAAAACCGTGGGGCACGTCAATTGTCTACAAATTAATTAACATTTTAATCAACGATTGTAGACAATTGACGTGCCCCACGGTTTTATTTCAGTCTAGTCTATGCATATGTTTATAATTCCCACGACTGTATCTATTTTATTATTTTTTGGTTTTTAGTACATTTATCTTAAACATTGCAATGTATGTTTAACATAAAACCGTTTAACTTAAAAAGTTTTTTTACCTATTTTTATTTTCTAGTTTTTAGTTTTTATTTCGCATTCTGTATGATAATTATTATTACGTATTATTATTATCGCCTGAGTCTTGAGGGGAAAACGCTAACGACGTATCATTTTTAGCCACCCTAACGCCACACAGTCCTCAACACGATACAAAATCTTGACTTGGGTGGTGGATTCAGGCTGGATTAATCAGATACCTAAATTACAGATTCAATTTCTAAATTTAAATCTTATTATTATACGCCATTTGGTGGCTGCGCCCATCTTAAATATTGAGGTTGTATAGTGCACTGTATTCTTCTTGTCAAGCCCTTTTATTTGATACCCATATTGGTGGGATTGATAAAAAATTGTTATCAGCCATTTGGTAGCGGCGGCCATCTTAGATTTCAATTTTGCATAGTAAATTGTATTCTACTTGTTGAGACCTTTCATTTGATACCCATGTTGATGGGATTGATAAAACCTAAGTTATCCGCCATTTTGTAGAGGCCGCCATCTTGGATTTTAATTTTATATAGTACATTGTATTATACTGGTTGAGAACTTTCATTTGATACCCATATTGATGGGATCGATAAAACCTACGTTATCCGCCATTTTGTAGCGGCCGCCATCTTGTATTTCAATTTTTTATAGTATATTGTATTCTGCTTGTTGAGCCCTTTCATTTGATACCCATATTGATGGGATTGATAAAACCTACGTTATCCGCCATTTTGTAGCGGCCGCCATCTTGGATTTCAATTTTTTATAGTACTAGCTGTACCCGCGCGGCTTCGCTCCCGCTCTTCCCTACTTCAGCCTACTATACCCTACCCTACTCTACCCTACCCTACTCTACCCTACTCTACCCAACCCTACTCTACTCTACCCTACTCTACCCAACCCTACTCTACTCTACCCTACTCTACCCTCCTCTACCCTACACTACCCTACTCTACCCTACACTACCCTAATTTTCATTTTTTTTTTCCATAAGAACCTTCTCCTCATAATAACGAACACAACAAAAAAAAAATTAGCGAAATCGGTCCAGGCGTTGTTGAGTTATGCGCTTACCAACACATTTTGCGATTCATTTTTATATTATAGATATTGTATTCTGCTTGTTGAGCCCTTTCATTTGATACCCATATTGATGGGATTAATAAAACATAAATTATCCGCCATTTTGTAGCGGCGGCCATCTTGAATTTATAATGATAATGAATAAACATAATTGTATTGTCACCAAAATCCAAAGTGTATACAAAATTTCAGATTAATCGGTTGACAGGAAGAGGGTGAAATTTGAATTACTAAATTTGATCAAAGAATAAAACAAACGGGGTGAGCTAAATAAAACCGTTTAAAAAATATTAATATCATTATGAATAAAGCGTGAGGTGCTGGATTGACATGCTATGAAAGCGTGTTTTTTAGTTTTTCTAAACTAACTATACTTTTTTAGATTTAAATAATATATGCCAGTTTGTCTCGATAGCTATGGAAAAATTTAGATTTATGATTGGAATTTTTATCAAAGGATCTAATCGAAAAGTCTAGTAGGTCCAATATAAAAATGAGGTAAGTAAGTATTAAAAAAACTGTATTAAAATACTGGCAAAACGATTTACTTAAATATCGTTTTAAATCCAGATAAATATGTTTTAGGTATAACAAAATAAAAAATTAAGAGCGTCTTATATTGAAGTTGTTTGCAATTTATTGTTACTCACAAAAAAAAACATGTATTTCTTCTTTGGTACTATGATAGCACCTTCTGCATATAGATTAAAGATAAAATGCCTTATAAAAGCATTTAACATGTATGTGCTACATACGGCAGTTCAGCTAATACCTAAGCTAATACACCAAGTTTACATAGACTTTACATACGGTCTATGTTTAAAACTGGAACTGCTATGTGGCACATGCTACTTTGCGTTTTAGATGTGTGTAGTTATAAAGATTTAAATAACCTATACCTAAAGATAATCACACAAACACACGACACTATATTTTTTTAATGATGACTTTTTGATTTGATTATTTTTTAATGTGTTCTTAATGCTAATTTGACTTCCATTTATTTGTTATACTTTTTTTGGTTTGACATCGTTAATTTTTATTCATTTGGCATTATTTAATGAAAATTTATTTTTTTAATTATTTTTTTACTTTAATATGCAATCACTTGTTTATTTATTTTTTTATTTGGCTTTTCACGGTTTGTACTTTTAGCCAGGTGTTAGGTGTAGAAAGTAGGTAAATACTTAGGTTTTATTCAGTAACTTTGGTTTTCTTTAGAGTGCGGATGTTATACTAATGTTTTTATAGTAATTTCCAGCAAATATATGGAGTCAGCTCTATTCAGTCGAGTTAACCGAAATACGACTACAATAAAATTCTTAGCTTAGTCGAATACTACTACAATAGAATTCTCAGCTCTATTTTACCTTGATTGCGCCTATTTCAATGATTTGACACATTGTATAGTTCTGTTGATACTTAAGATACAAAACTACACTAATTTTGCATTACAATATCCACTTGGAAACAAATTGCGAATAATTTAAATCGCTACTGAAATTAACTTTAAAAAGTAAATCAAAAACCAAACTATGGTTATCTTGGAAAGAAAAATCGATAAGGAGACCCAAATTTTTTTTTCCAAATAGGTACTGGACTAGCCTGCTACCTTCTTAATTCAAATAACAAGATGAAAGACATCATGTGTAACCCGATATTTTTTCCAAATAATTCATCTATCGAAACATCCTGCATTATAGCTCTTACTTAATTAGTTAGCGAAGAACCGTTGGAATAACCGTTAACCACAAAAAGAAATAAAATCGTGAAGAAATTTACCAAGAAATGCATTGCCCTTGAAACAGGAAAGAGAATTACCAAAAACTTGACGTAAATTGGAAACCTTTTCGTCATCTTTAGCTGCTCGTAAATTCCAATACGCAATAGGTTCCAGACATAATTAGGTACAAAATTATACGCAGTCCATAGGCTAGACGAATCATTACATTCATCTCCCAAATCCTTCACTATCCTAATGCTTAGCATACGCATCTCTTTAATAATATGATTTCGCTTCCATCGATAGGTTTACAATTTCATTATACCATCTTTCAAATTTTTAAAACCATCAGTACTTTATATACCATCACCTATCTCCTTTCTAGTTACATTATCATCTTTCACCAATCTATAAATCATTTCTTAAATGTTTTCTCTCTAATAAAACACTACAGTACCTATTTATATTCATAAAACGAACGATGCCTTTAAATTTCAGTTCATATCCTTGGTTTTGACCCTATACAATCACAAGAAGAATGAGTCCAGGCTATTCTTAGCCAAGAATCACTCTAACGAATGCCCAACTCAATTAAAAGTAATAAAGACTGACATCATACTCATTTGTTCGGAGTTCAGATTATTAATCTATTAGTCTGACATTTGATAGTCGCAATCACAAGCATTTGAGTAGTTAGTTTTTGTTGAGCTTAATAAATGTCAACTACCTACACAATACTTGATATTTTATAGATCTATATGCACAATTTGTGCTTTAATATATTCTACACGTGTTAGCCGTATTATAGGCGTAACTATATTTTAATGCTGTCGATTTTTTTTTTAAATTTCCTTGCAGATTCTAAAATTTAAGATATTATTTTTCAAATTTACTCTATATGGGCATATGTAAATCGTCAGCAGCTAAAGGACGGTAACAATCGGTCTATTCCTAGGGAAAAGAAAAGGCAAAAAACGACACGGTTAATCATATTGTAACCGCACGGTGGAAAATACACTGCTGATAAAGATTGCATCAGGGCAAGTGACAGACGACAGGTTATCTCACCAATTAAACTCTAATCATTCTACTGATGACGTTAGTGAAAGCTAAAAATGCATTCGTCTTGACTGAATTCTTTAGAGGAAAGCAAACCAGATGTCTATGGTAATGTTAAAGTCACGAATTATCTGACAACAATACCTAGTAAATTAAATCTTCATTAAGGTCAGATAGTATATCTGTCACTTAGACCAATATACCTTGTCGTCAGAACGTGCAAGTGATAGTAAATGTTACGGTAATAAACATTCATTTTCTTTGAGGGTGGGAAATCATCAAATAACTTCTGCCACTCTGGGTAGAGCGAGAGGGACTGACAGGTTTTTACTAACAAAAACCTATCCGTCTTCTTTCAGTTAATCTTTGTGTTCCATGGGAGTGGTGACTCTTTCAAAAATATGGAATTGAAGTCTCTAAAATGCATTCTAAATGTAAATTTCATTTTTGACTGTGATGAAGCAATTCGTGCAGCAGCCATGTAAAATCAATTGAATGATGATCCAGTAGATAATTTAACTAAGATTCATTATTGTTCGTGCTATATGCTTAGAAGTGAAACCAACAGAAAAGTGACCCCTTTCTGATGGCAGCTTTGCTTGCCTTACATAGAATATTGATGACTTGCTTGCCAAGAAAAACCCGATCATGTTTAACATTATAGTTTTGACTTCGCTACTTATCTTAGTGCAGAAAGTTGCATAGATAATAAAGTAGTTATTTATCAGCGACTATATCAATATCTAGATTCGCATCAACATCATCAACGTTATCATCATACTGTTAAACATAGACCGCCTTCAAGCGTCTCTACTTTGATTGGTCCTTTGCGTCTCACATCCAGCGGACTCACGCAACCTTCACCAGGTCATCGATCCATAGAACATAATAATTTCAGTACCAACGTACTGAACCATTCATTGTTTCATTACAAAACTGTTGAAATGACTCAAATCACAATAACTATACAGTGACTGAAGCGATCGCGGTTTACCTTATTTATGAAGTTAAGTTATTGATGGGGAAAACAATGGTAGCTATGGTTTACACTTGACCGGTACAAAACCGTTATAACGTTTCATCGCCAGCCTTTTTTACTGTTAACCACAAAATTATATTTACCTACATCATCGTCATTCGCCTTTTCCCAATTAGCTTGGGGTCGGCTGTCAGTCTAACTGAGTGCGGCTAAATACCCGTGTTTTACATGGACCTGCCTATCAGTCCTCCACAATCCAGTTACTGGGCAACACGATACTTTAGATATACTTCTATTGTCTTTTCACCACCCTAAGTTAACTGGTAGAGAATGCCTCTCGAGCCCCGATTGTACATACGTCTGAACAACTTGGATGTCCTTGAAAAACGCTGAATTTTCGTTTTGTACCCACGCTTTTACGAAAGTTATTCGACTAAAAATTTTGGTTTCTATACATATTATTCTATATTTATTATATTATTTGATTTTCCTAGAAAAAATCTTTTTTTTTTTTGTGATTTACGTAAACATTGCAGTTTCCGGGTCAGGTGATCACCTGGCGCTCGAGGGGTTAAATCCGCCTTTGTACTTTGTGTTGGGTGAAGATTAAATAAATAAATATACTGATGGTCAGACTTTCTGCCGTCTGACTACCTGTAACAACCGTCAAAGATTTACGAATGACAACAGGGATCAATGCCTTTACGTGCTTTTCGAGGCACTGGGTGTAAGGGTCAGATATACTTAAAAACATTGTATATGTCATATGAATTAAAAAATTCACATTGGTGGATGCCTCAACCATTGAGCTATCACGACAGTAATTAGCTTTATCTACGCGTACTGTTCATTCAAAAACTATTTTAAATATAGGCAACGCCAGTTTTTGCAAAGTCGTTAGAGTAAAACTTGTCTTCGTTAGAGTACGTACATACGTACGTACGTTGTTTGGCTTTCATTTATTTCAAATTGCCATCGCCACGCAAAAAAGCTTTATCATTATTCGATTATATTATTGCTTCTCTGTCTAAATATAAAAATATCAACCGTCGGTTGGCTGTTTGTCGTCTTAGGAAATTTTCCAGTTTTTTTTTACTAATTATTATCAATTCTTATCTAATGGGAATAAAGTCCAGTTTCGTGTGCACTTGTTCAGCAGTTGACACCAATATAATGTCAGACAGACCACAAAGGTTATCATAAAGTTATAGAAGCAGACGATCGTTGCATAATTTAAGTCTGGTGTATGTTTTGATATAAAGTGTTTTCCAACTAACACACTGTGTTTCAAATAGGACACAGAGTTATTGATACCACTAGCTTAGGAACTGATTTGATAACCATTAATGACCCAGACGATATGTTAGATAATATAAGAAAAGCCACAGTAAATCTATTTGAACACGAACCGCGTCGATGATTGATGACGAACCGGAGCAGAAACAGGCGTAATCTCGGTAAAATAAAGCTGAGAATTTTATTGTACTTAGTATGATTTTCAACACCGAAACTTGTCGAGATGGCTGACTCGATACGTTTGATGTGCCTAATACTACAAAACTAAAAAAAAATATCCGAATTATAATGGACAACAAAATCCTTTTTCAAAAAGATATTGGTTAAATAGACAAACCATGGAAAGACCAAAGAAAAAAAAAGTTGATGAATGTAGTTAAGTAGTAAGAATTAACATACTATGAACTTGTGCTGCTGGTAATACATAAAATGTTGATTAAGTTATAAGTTATAACTGACAATGTTTGAAGAACGATATTCTAGCAGCTTTCATCCCAGACAATCATTTCATCAAACTGCCTAGCCTTTACCTAGCTATATTGGGATCTGCATCTACCTGGGTGCAGCTGAAAACCAGTAGATATTTTACACAGAGCAACTGCCTGTCAGACCTCTACAACACAGTAACTGGGTAAGACGATATCACTAGGGCAAGACTGATGACAGATTGCCTTGTTTCTGACTATCAGTTACGACTGTCAAAGGTCTAAAAATGATATTCGGGGCCTTAAGAGGGACCTTCCCGAGCCATCTATTGTCAACATGAACATGATTTAAAAGCATGTTGTTTTATTCAACATAATTCAAGGCTTGATAAAGAAGCAACGCGAAAAGAGAGAGATAACGCCTGACTTTGTTGGCATTCGGTAATTCCGTTATTTCTTGTCGATACAAGATTACTATAGTATTTTTTTTATATTTTAAATGTAGGAGTGCATCATAAAGGGTCAATAAAAATACCAGATATTCAGAGACCTTTACTGGATAAGTATATAAAAAAAAAACATTTTGATTTCAATAGAAATCTAGATAATATCCAACAGATATATTTGTGTTTTCAAAATATCTTGAGACAGATGTTTTATACGGAAATACATCTTGGGTTGGGGGCTCTTAACGTGTTTTTTAAGGCACAGAGTAAAGTTTAGTATATTAAGATCATCTGTTAATAGACTGACCTCGCAGCCATAAGCAAATTCTTGGAGATCGACTCTTATTATTTCTACACTAATATTATAAAGAGTACTGGTGCGATTGCTAAAATTTTTTCACCGTTATAAAGCTGCTTTATTCCTGAGTGACATAAGCTATTTTTATGTACGCGGGCGAAGCCATGAGCAAGGTGGTAGTTGTTATTATTTTGGCTCTTCAATCCATTATGGTTAGCTACATAGTTGTTAGGTTATAGTTCTACTGCTATACTATATTTATCATGTATATCTGTCTGGAACAACTTGTGACCCACGGATGCCCCTCAAGTTGAAGGGTAAAATCTACAAGTCCGTGATAAGACCTGTCATACTGTATGGATCAGAATGTTGGGCTGTGAAAAAGACGGATGAAAAAAGATTGCATGTAGCGGAGATGAGAATGTTGAGATGGATGTGCGGTGTGACGAGATTGGATAAAGTGAGAAATGAGTATATTAGAGGAAGTTTGAAAGTGGCGCCAGTGACTGACAAGCTGAAGGGGAATCGTTTGTCTTGGTATGGTCATGTAAAGAGGAGGGATGAAATGCATGTTACCAAAAGAGTTATGAGTATACATGTGGATGGGTGGAGAGGGAGAAGGAGGCCAAAGAAAAGATGGATGGATTGCGTGAAGAATGATATGAAAGAAAAGGAAGTTAGTGATAGCATGACGAGTGACAGGGTAGAATGGAAGAAAAAAACGTATTGCGCCGACCCCAAATAAGATGGGACAAGGGCAGGAAGAAGAAGAAGAATCTGTTTTATCTATCTTATTTCAAACCCGGATTTGAGCAGTAGTTATTTAGTATTCAGATACTAATTTTTAACTCTTATTTAACTGTTACTGGATAGTAAACATGGATATGTTTATATAGCGTCTCCGTTCAATACGTGATTTTAAGGTAAATAAGAATCGTTTTTAATTCTAAGCCCGTTTGAAGTTTTATCGTGTTTGAGACTAACGTAACTTTGTGAATGCCAATTTTCACAATTACATGTTTTTTCACTTCCAGAATAGATAAAATTAGGAACAATAAATATACCTAACTTATGACAAGAGTCATGAATCATATCGCACTTAAGTATCCTGAAACATTTTAGGCATAATTATTATAAGCTATATGATGAATTATTAGGCGATATATAAATATGCGAATATGGGGGAATATTCCCCAAATAATAAATAATTTTATAAAAAAAAAACTATATCTAATATCACTGCTTAGTCTGTACTTCTACAGGATGTAGAAGAAATAGTTTGGATACTGCTTCTGCTCATGAAAATAAACTACTTTCTTCAAAGATTTCATAGATAATCTCAAATACTTAATTAAAATTGGACTTCTTGTGTAAATTTATCATCAGGTAAACAACATTAATTTCTTCGAAATTAGCCACGGATTCCTTGAACAAAGTTATTCATTTCTATGAATAGTAACAGCAGGTATTTAAAATACGACCACCCATTTCCATCAAACCCTGTATATTCGGGTTATCCATTTGATGTTAGATAATGATGAAGGTATTATCTGAACTTTGATCCTGTCAAAAAATAACGCATTGAGGTTAATTTATGAGTCAATTATGAGAAATATATGTGCTATTAATTATATTTATCATTTCAAAGTATTCATAGTTTCGAATCATGATTGCAATGTGACCAATTTTATCATCATCTACCTACACGTAAAGAAGCTTTGTACGTCAATTCTAGAGAAACTAGGTACACTTGTCAGAAATCAAATAGAGAAAGTTGAAATTATATAAAGTTTTTAAAATTGAAAGTAAAATTACCAGTTTTACGAATGCAGAATTGTCTTTATGTTCCTTAATATTTATCTGTAACAAACATTTTTAATCTATACATACTAGCAAAGTTTAGAATTTGCAATAATTCGTATTGCTACCAGTTTTTAAGTAAACATCAAATGTCAAAAATGTTAATATGGCTAAATTAATAGCAGCAATATTAATTTACGATCATAATACGAAGGGTTTCATCCTAAATTACTAATTCTACTGTTTTTGTTCTGTTCTGTGTTGTTCATATTCTGTTCTGTGCTGTGTATGTAAAATTTTGATATGTTTCACTTTTGTTTTTCTCCCGAGAATATTCTTGCTGATTCTAGTTGTTTTGTATTTACTATCTATCGTAAATACCTGTTCTTAAGAGATAAACGTTTCGATGAAATTTGTTCTTTTTATAAATCAATAATTATTATAAGTATCTTGAAATGTACCTACTTAAAAATATGCAAATACAACAAGTTTTGGCCTCTTAGTCTAACCACAAAAATTTTAGAGCGGAGACACTTAATAGTTAAAAATTGTAAATAAAAATATACTTTTGGCGACCGCAAACGGTAATACAAATTTATGAATGTAATAATTTGAAGCTCTAACAATTTGCTAAATAAACTATTATATACTAACTATTATATATTAATTCAGTTTCTATCTTTTAATTATTTTACATTTTTATTTCATTATCGACATTGTGCTCACATGATAGAAGCAACAAGTAATATGTAACCAAGCATTATGTGTAACACATAATATGATTTAAAAGAGTGTCCATGGAGTTTCTTGCACGTTCTTCTCCATAGAGACCTACTCTTTGGAACGTGCAATTTAGCTTCACTTTTTTTGGACTGACCGACATTTGACTATTCAAAAGTGCCTGTAAATGGTCTATTTGAAATAAATGCTTTGATTTTGATTTTGATTAAAGCTAACCATAATGACAGCATCATAAAACTTCTGGAGAGTCTTAAAAAGTTTAATGCCATTGAGGTTGCTAGGCTTGACATTTATGTTCGGTACGAAACCAATTATCAATCTTTTCAGAACAATAAAGAAGCCAAAATGTTCCACGCATATATTTAACAGATACAGACTGAAAATACCACAAGTATTCGTATTTCAGTGAAAATTAATTGAACAGATAAACTGCGCAGTTACAAGTTTTTGTAACAAAATTAATTAGATGGACGAAGAGTATGTACGACCCATTGTATTGATGTTACGCGTGGGTAGATCTACGCCGAAAAGAATAACATAAAAATTTGAATAATTGGTTTGTTACGTTTGGTAGTTTTGTTATGTTCAGCGTTTGAAACAACAATACTAAAACCGGAATTTACTAAATTCAATTCACCAAATAGTTTTTAACCGGCATCATTTCTCTGCCGTGAGCTTCTTGCATCTTTATCTTTTGCTTCTATACATTTCTTAATATGCATAATATATCTTTATCTATTTAACAATAAAATTAATCTACACAAGTATAGGCACAAATTCAGCGCTTATTTTTGAAACAAATTCTTCCAGCATATCTATGAAAGGAGAGTTGGAGGAAAAGAAATGTATCGGCTAGTACAAAAAACAGTTCATCATTATTTCGCGATCATCATTCTCAAGTGGTCAATATTAGTAAGATCTGATCGATGCCCTTATGTAATCCTGATTAAGTGCACAAGAAAATGCATATTTATTGTTGCATAGAATTTAAAATAACGTCTTTAATTTTAAATATCTACATGCTCAATATATTCAATTGTATGATTGTCTCCAATCACAAATTGATGTAGTATGGTCATAATGTAATTCAATCAACGAGATTGAATTATTCTATTGTTGTTCGATTTCTTTGCTCTTGTCAAGATACTTTTAATTAAAGGCTGAGAATCTTTACAATTAGCTTGCTCTCACATAATACAATAATTATTTTAATGATATTAAACGTAAGCTTTTTTTACATAATTTTTTGGTTTATATCTGTGTGGATGATATCATCAACGTTATTTACTATCCTCACTACGAACTCGTCAAATTTTAATTACAATGACACTAACACATTTTCCATTAGGCTGATTTTATTGAACATAGCTTGACCACTATCTCACCTAATGGTAAACGATGATATGGCCGACGATGGAGCGCGCCGACCTAGACGCAACCTATTCAGTCTTGACTTAAAGACCCTTAGGTTATAGCTATCAAGAAACTCAGACTTCGGCAGGTCTCGCGCCGGGCCTTGGTTGAGGACATGGTCCGGAGCGAGGAGGAGTGGCAGGCGGTCGCCGACTTCTGCGAAGCAGTAATGCTTGCAAAGGAGGAGGCCGAACGCATCAGGCAACGGCGTTATCGCCGCCGCAACCGGGATTCTGATCCCGATTTCCGGCCACCGTAGGCGCGGGCTTGTGGACAGTGAGCAATGAGTAGCTCACTGTCCGGCCGTCCGGTAACTGTCCGGACCAAGCCCAAGTCGTCGACGGCGCGCACTGTTCCCGCGCGCCTCAAGGAGTTGTCAGCAACAGCAGTGACCCAGCCGGGTCGAAGCCTACGGGGCCAGGGTTATCCGAAAGGGCGCTCGAGCTTCGGTATGAAGGCTAGAAGGAACGGGGTGGGTTAAGACCCACCCCGTTCCTTCTAGCCTTCAGACTCTTACTGACTATAAGTAGTCAGTAAGAGTCTGACACTATCTCCCGCTCCGCCCAAGAGCGGGGGATGTCAATGCATGATTTTTTCCCACCATAAAAAAAAAGACTTCGGCAGGGAATTCTATTCCTTAGCTGTACGCATACCAACCACAAATAGTTGCGTAATAGCTAGAAATAGAAATAATAAGCAATTTTTTTGGCCGCACAATAAATGGTAGACGGAAGCCTGGACCATTCTTTGTGGTACAATTGATGTGGGAGGTGATAAAGATGAGCGTACTTTAAAAATCCGGGTCATTTCAATCTAGTATATTAGTTTTTTAGTTATTGGCGAAAAATATTATCCGGTAGCTAACTGGTGTAAACAACATACACAGCTATGAACAGTTTAATTGAAAGAAGTTTCCTAGATGTTACCTTTAAACCTTTCAAATACCGTAATTAGAGAAAAGACAATGAGAGAATGAACGCTGGCGTTCACTTGGGGTTTAATTATATCAATTAAACTTAGTCAAAATGCTATATTTACCTGCTAGCATATAGCATTTTGATCAAGTTTAAAACGCAAGTTCAATACAATTATATATATTCAAGTCAGGCTTTCGGAGCCAATGTGGAAAAGGAAAACCCATGACCGAGAACTGTAGAAAAATATGGGAGAGGCCCATGCTAAAGCAAAGCAATCTTCTAAAACCGATGTCGAAAAATAATTATTTTATTAACTGAACAGTGTATTAGATTGTTAATAAAGGTAATTATTGTTATAAAGGAAATTTTCAAAGCCTTGCAGAAAAAAAAAAACACTATTTTTCATCATTGTTATCTGTCCAGACTAAACTAATAAATGTCTGAATAATTTCAAATAAACATTCTTAGACATTCCAGATTTAATTTTAAACATGGTTAATATCGTATGTAAGTCATTTAAAACCATTATAAGGAAAGATAGCACGCTGCGTGCACATGATGGTGCCCCCAGTATTGGATCCCGACCCTTAAAACTTAACATCATTAATAATTCCCACATTTATTGTGTCTAGGTCATCATTTGACTGGTCTGATTATATCGTCCTTGCTATAACAATAGAGGGAGGAGTTGCTTGTACAAACATTGTTAGTAAGTATAAACAAACCGATCTTATTTGTTTATACTTACTTGCTGGTACAAAGTATGAATCTTTCCGGTAGGTACTTATCGTTTATCGGGTGCAGCGAAAAGGTAACGAGGAC
Source organism: Mythimna ferrago (assembly GCA_910589285.2). NCBI lineage: Eukaryota > Metazoa > Arthropoda > Insecta > Lepidoptera > Noctuidae > Mythimna > Mythimna ferrago. Next base: position 19,241,630 of record OU342685.1, read on the forward strand.
ACGTTTTTCGCATTGAAGATAACTTTGTTGGATTATGTCGGATGTCGAGGTCTTTAAAAGCAATAAAAATGGTTTTCAATTTCGGTTTTATTTTAAGTAAAAGAAACTTGCAGACAACATTTTGGTTTATAAACTAACATTTATTAAAAAATGCAAAGAAAATGAATGATAGAAATAGATGAATTGTTAAAAATGGCGAAATAGTCGGATTTGTGTATTGATAACATCATGGTAAAATAATAGTACCTAAATTCGACTTTTTTTTTAATTATCAATTTTTCCTTCTAAAAATTTTAACCTAAAATCACTCTCCTGTAAAGTTTACTCAATATCGCTTTGCTTTTCAAGAGTCGATATGCGAAAAGTACCTATTATAAAAAAAAATATGAATCACAAAACCGCAATAATACCTACTTAATTCGCACTTATTTTTCTATATTAATTATTTGAAATGAAAAGGATCAGTCATAAATAGGGATAACGTCATTATACCACAATTACGTACTCTATCAATTGCCGGTATGTGTTTATTTGAATGACGATGTATTAATTAATTTATGAAAAAAAGAAAATTAATTCATGTTTAGTTTAGAAACTGAGCTAAGATGTGGTTTAGAATATTATAATATGAGTACATATGTACCTACTTGATTTATTTCAATGAATGTAATCACATTACTCTAACATTATACAGGAAAAATTGTGTATGTACATACATAACAATCATACACACATGTGTATGATTGTTATGTTCTTCACGCTTAAACGACTGAACGGATTTAGGTGAAATAGGCTAGTTGCCGTAAAAAATGTAGGTAATTAGTCCGTCTTTTAGATTATTCAAAAATAAGGGACACGTATTGTTTTATTTGTAAATTAAACCAAAATTGACAAAGATTATAGCCCATTAAAGTTACGTGTAACGTCACGCCGTGCTGCATTTTTTTGCACGGGGGGTTTCGTCACACGTAACTTTAATGGGCTATATCTTTGTTATTTTTTGTTTAATCGAAAAAAGAAAAAATACGTGTCCAATATTTTTTTATAATCTAAAATACGGACTAAATAAAATGTAATTATTTTGACCCTGGAAACTACCCTATTGAGCACACGGGTCATGACCTGAAATAGCATATAAAGATACTTTTAATCACGGGAGTGTGTTCCTTTAGGATATTTTTTACTTTCACGCAAGTTTTACTACAGGCATATAATATAATGTCGTGAACTCGTGACCAGATCTTCAAAATTGATCACTTCATGAAATGGAGAACAAAAACTGGCCAAATCATTTTAAACGTTAAAGTTTGATAATATGTCAATCCTTATTTGGCCTACTTTCTTTAAAACTTTTATATCATAGAAATCCTACATCAATGATATGGCCAAACGATGATTGACATATCACCAAATGTTGACGTTTAAACGATCTGACCAGACAAGTTGGCCATATTATGAAGTGGTCAATTCTAAGATCTGGCCACGACATATCTACTTATACAAGTTACGGTTTTAAACAAGGTACAAGGTTCTTTAGTCATAAACTACGAAAAATATCACACGGCCATGCTAGCGCAGTACACACTATGTCATTAAATTGAAATAATTACAAAAGACAATAAAATTATTTCCATAACACCCGCCTCAGAATGAAATCCATCTATGTACAGACAATCTATTAACTACGTCATTCTGGGTATCATGATGGATGCGAAATCAGGAAATAATTACTTTATTTAGAGATAAATGGTAATATGGATAGCCTATTACTTCATTAATCAGCGCTTAAACCTTAAGTTACGGCTTTTTCTTTACTTTTTAATCGACTTCCTATGATTTTTTTGCAGTTGTAACTGGCCTTTAAGAACTGTTTCACAATATCGCTATTGAAATAACTCAGGCTTTATATTCTGGAATTTTATTTCTATGATATCAATATTCGATTTACAGAATTGGATTAAATTTATTTTTCATTATTAAAACGTTACATAGCGCTAAGGTAAAAGGCGGAGTAAAGCCAGCAACCAACAACAACAACCAAGGCATTCTCTACCAGACATCCAATGATGAGGACATATAGCTAGTGCATATCTAGGAAACAAGGGTATAAAAGAATATTATCATAACTAATATTATAAATGTGAAAGTGTGGATGTGTGGATGTTTGTTACTTAATCACGCAAAAACGGCTGAACGGATTTGGATGAAATTTGGCATGCATATAGCCTTTGACACGGAAAAGAATATAGGCTACCTCTTATCCCGATTCCTTAAGTATCTAATGCCATGCGGGCGAAGCCGCGGGCAAAAGCTAGTTGTCAAAATAAAAAAAAACATATGTAGGTACTATATTTTAATTAAAGTTTAAAAAAATATAGAGATTTTGTTATTTATGTAGAAAATGGTTCCGCAACTGCCGCATAAATGCATATTAACCACCCTGATATTGAGAAGATGCTCTGCCCACAGAAGGATCGACTGCATATGTGGAAGAATAAAATCAGAAGAATCTGAAGAAGAAAGCAGTAGAAGATAATAAGAAGAACGCAGATTCCTAGCGTATGAAGTAAAATTAAATCTCAGTAGTGTCACACACGTACAAATGCGGTAAAAAACATTTTACTTGATATCGAAATGAAAATGGAAATGGGTCTTTCCCTAGTTGATTGAGCTGCTGTGATGATACGATATCATTAGTACCTATAACAAACTGAATCAGCCATTTAAACTCTTAACTTTTAATTATCATTTAAACATACTAATATAAATAATGAAGAGCTTAAATAAGACCCCGTAGAGTCTTGCTAAAAATTCCATTAAACTAAAGCTAACTCTACATTCAGTAGGGAGTACCTATAGTAAAATGATAATTCACGAAATCATACAATTGACTACTATTTCCTTAGATATATGAGATATTCATGCACTCAAGGAGCACTTTGCATAAACCCCATAATACACTACAATACACTTACACAGAACAATAAGAGAAGCGTGAAAGTGGGTTACCGGGACAACAGCGGTTAACGGTTGTTCGAAAACTTCGATGAGAGAGCATCGATAAATAATCGATCGATCGTTGATAAATGGTATCGATTTGTTACATCACCCGTATATATAACTTAATGCGGGTGATTTTAAAGCGGTTGCTGAATTTTGTTAAGGAACAATTAAACTCGGAGAGAATTCCAAGATCCAGATATATTAAAAATGGATTCTTATTAACCATTGACAAAGTGAATTAAAAATAATATCCTTAAATTGGTAAACTATGTTTTAAAGCCGTTCCATAGACATACATCGAAAATAGGCTATTGCTCTATTCACAAATCTTTTCTTTATCTATACGAAAAATGCATTTAAAGAAAATGGTATTGACATAATTCAACTAATATTTATTCCTTGAGCATTACACGTGATTGGACAAATTCTAAAATTAGTATAAGTAAACCGGCACTACTTCCAACCACGTGGCCACAAGATCGTGAATTAGTTGTTAAAATTACAAACGTGTATTAATAGACGCAAGTTAGTAGAATAAAATATGTCAATAAAAAAGCGGATACCAGAATGATAATAACGAGGGACAGTCTATGAATAATAATATAATCGTTAGTTCAAAAAATATTCAGAGTAACACGAAATATCAAGTTACTGGTACAAGATATCTCTGTCAAAGAAACTTTTTTTAATGTCAAGTTTCTATTCAGTTTTCATTTTGATGTATAATTTCATTCTAGCGGACTAAATGTATCGTTTTTTTGAAAATTTAGTGAATGATTTTGACAAATCCGGAAAAGAAGAAACTGTTTTGACTATGTTTGTGATCAACAAAAAACGGAACGCTTGTGCCTGTATTAAATTATATTTAATTTGATTTTTTACAATTGGCATTAAACTGGTTTCAGGTCTTGGAGAATAAATTGGGTAAATCAACCGCAACAATTTGGTTGATTAAATGCTTGAGGTAAATCTAAAATTAGACACGTGCGGTCTCGTAGGAAGCAAATCAGGTCAAAGTCGGTTCAAAACCGGAATACTTATAAATTTTATGATAACTATCTGCTTTTCTTATGGAGACAATTAACATATAAATCCGGTTTAAGAACAAAATATATTCTTATTATTTATCAACAACGTCACACAGTTCACTTCTTGTACAAGTTTAACCAGCGTCATTATATTTTCTCATTTAGCCAAAAATATAAACAGGTTGCAAAAAACACTGGCCCCTCAGTTCGTATAGAAATTTAAAGTGTAATTTGCAACATTTGTAATTCAATGTTCAATGTTAATTACCTATTGAATTGTTTCGCAAATGTCTGTTATCACATCAACAGCAGTATGGGCTTCATTGACACTTTCAAATCTATTGTAGAAACAATCAACCATTAGCTTTTTTAAAGCGTGACATATAAGCGACGGAATGCTAGATTAATATCTCCATTATAATTGCCTAGTATATCATTCAGGGTAATGCTATAAAGACGAATGGAATTGTCGGTGGAAACAAAATAAAACAATTCGTTCGAAAACTAGTTTTACGTGTATAATTTGAATTGAATCGAACATTCATGATTTAGCATAATGCATGAATAGTGATAAGTCGGATTGTACTGTATCTAAAGTTAGTGAATGAACTCTGAGCCAGACGTTTTTAGGTTCAATCAAGTTTTCACCGGAAAAACTTGACATTTATCATGTAATTTGAAGGTATCTGAAACATCCGTAAAGTTAACTGAAAGGGTTTTATGAATTATGTTTACCTTTGGAGGTGCTGGCTCAGGAACATCGGAGTCCCATTCCGAACTGAGATCGTCACTGGATGCCTCCGTATAATCCTCAGTCCAAGGCACTTCCAAAAGGGACATCTTCATCTGGTCGTAACCAGGAGACATGGTCTGCGGTCCATAACCCGGCGGCAGAGGACTCGAGGCCCGACAGTTCTCACAATTACACGGTTTTGGTCCAAAGCTCTCCTTAGTAGGAGAATCTTCTTTATGTGCAGTTTTGCTTCTTTTTGTATCTCGTTTGCGCGCACTCCTAGGTGATAGTCTGTTATTGCACTGTGGTGGTATATAATACTTGGTGGGTTCAGATGACCTTCTTCCACTCCTCCCACAGTCAGGAGTTTCTATCTTTACGGGGGTCAGCAGAGACATCTTTTTAGTGAGCTGCTGACGCTCCGCGTCTGTAGGCCTATCTTCAGCTTCCATGGTGTAGCGTATAATGGGTATGGTGAACGTGAACTGTTCCGTGCACTCCGGCATTATTATGAAGTATCACTACGCGTACTGCCTCCAGATATTTGGATGACAGGGTAACGACATTTTAATGCAAGGTCACATTGATTGTCACTTGTGGTGCGCGGGCTATGGTGCGGCGGACGCGAGCGTCATGCGCGCGGGTAGAGCGAGCACTGCGCATGTGACCCGGTAGACTTCACGCGCCGCGCGCGCGCAACTGAACCGCTCAACGAAATACTATGTCGATGTACAAGATATGCGGGTGATAGCCCGACACCCAACGTTTATTTAGAAATCAGTAGAGCCTTGTGCGTGGCTTAAATATTAAATTGCTCCAACTTGTGTGTTGCAATTTGTATCACTCTAGTTTTTCACGAGGTATGTGGTATTGATCACAATTAATAACTGCGGTTTCCTTTTATTCCATGTATAGGGTTCGTGGACTTATTGATGTAGTCAGGTTATTAATTAAAGTTCGTGTGAACACATTCCAAATTGGAGTCGTCATGATTTGTTACAGCTTCGTTTATGGGAATGATATTGTTGGTTTATTGAGATCACACATGTGTTCTAATGGGTTCGTTATTCAGTTTTTGAATTACTGCAAACGTTTGTTTTAGCGGTTGAGTCATTTATGTTGTTTTTGTCAAATATTGGTGTAGTTCCAATTTTAACGGTTGAGAGGCAAGTGAACGGTAAAGTGGGGGAGACGATAATTTGTCAACAACGTCTGAACGGTTTTAATTGAAGAATTGCTGTTGATGATGATAATACTTGTTACTAAACATGAACCACGGGGCAAGGCGCTGGACTAGTTATAGTTCGCATTGATTCTAGGAACGTTATGGTCTGTTTAACTAAATGAATTGATGCTGTGAACACTGTTATCTTATCTAGACCTTCCGCGTAATACTAGGAGCTCATTGCGTCATAGACGATGATATAAATGCAACAGACTGAAGATACAGTTAATGATAATGCTGCGATTTTCATTGAACTGTCATCCTACCTACCAGAATCAATTTTAATAATTCTTGTAAGCAAGCAAGTAGATATTTATATCAGCAAAGTTTTTTTGTATAAGGAAAATAAAATGGACTCATCCAGTACACAGGCAACAAAGGTTAATAAGACTGACCTAGCAGCAACAATGGATGATTTCAAAAGTAATACACATTTAAATTCCTTTACGTAGGTTACAGACGCAAAATCAAGTACAAATCGACTCCTATGCAAACTGAAGGTGCCAATTATATAATTATATCTATTTAAAGATAATAATAATAAAACAAACCCTGTAAAAGAAATGAAAATAAAACAATTAACTGTCTTGATTGCTTTATTCTAGAGACATGTTTCAGGTTCCTCATAAGGATCACTTTATTTATTCTACCAACTGATTTACACGACTCAAAGACAACTAACACGATCCATTTTACGACCTAAACTGAATTGTTAAAAGGATGGAGCTATAAATGGTGTACTCTACCCCTCTTTCTCGCTCTCACGACTAACATTTTAACAGGTAATGGTAAGCTTAACATACAAAAGTATACATATCGTTGTCTTCGTCGCATCCTCTTTTACTGGCCCGAAACCATCTCAAACGTAGAGCAGTTGGAAAAATGCCACGAAAGCCCGATCGACCTGCAGAGTGCAGATCAACCGTCGTAAGTGCAGATGGATTGGTCACACGCTTAGGAGGGATTCCGATCACATACCTAAACAGGCGTTGGAATGGAATCACTAAGGGAAAAGAAAGCGTGGCCGTCCTTGGCTAGCCTGGCGACGTACCGTGTTGGCAGAAGCGAAGGCCATAGGATTGACATGGAGCGAGTAGAAGAAGCTCAAGACCGATCGCTATGGGTGACTACTGTCGACGCCCTCTACCCCAGTTAGGGGACATAGGATCTTAAGTCGAATAAGTCAATGTTCCCATTGCTGGGGCTCAGGCATTGTCTCTAGGTGAAAGAATGAGCCGTGAGTGACACTGATGTTTGCCGGTACTGCAATCAGGAGAGGGAGACGCCTAAGCACCTTTTGCGTGAATGCGGTCCCCTTATCCACAAACGCAGTGTCCATCTGGGCCGACACATTATTCGCCCGGAGGAGATTAAAACTCTAAAAGCTAGGAGTATTCTAAATTTCTTGGAAGCCTCCGGGCTAAAAGAGTTACTCTAACAAGGTGACGAGTCACAATAGATCTTTGAGGTCGCAGTGACTACATCCCCTACACTATGGGTGATGCATAGCCCCTTATCTTCTAAATAATAAATAATAATAATAAGAATGAGCCGTAAGGTCAGTAGAAGCACATTTCTACGAATTTTTTTTTTGAGGGTAGAGGTGATGAAATAAAGTTCACAAAGTAAAGTGCCTGTCTAGGTTTAGCACCCACGATCTACAACTCCTAAGTCGGGGCCGATATCGCAGGGCCACCACTGCTGTTTACAAAATTACAGTTACAGCAAATTAACAATCTACACATTGTAAGGAGGTAAAGTTTGTTTTTTTTTGTTTGTAGGAAGTAATCTCTGAAAGTACTACTTCACCGATTGAAAGCTGTTTTATTCCTGAGTGACATAGGCTATATTTTATGTACGGGGGAGAAGCTGCGAGCAAAAACTAGTATGATATAATTGGCAAAACTTTCCACTGTAGGTGAATGTGAAGAAACTGCATTTAACATGATCTTTCTGTGAAGAAAATTGGAACACACGTCAATTTTTTGCATTGCCTCGTTACAACTTAAAGGCCACTAGCTCTGGTACAATAGGTAATAAATTGACAAAATAATTTATTATTCCAGTTAAATAATATGGTATAATCGTATAATATAACAAGCATGACTTAACGATCTTTTCAATGTAAAAATTTTAAACGGGTCATAAATTGTGGGGAAAAAACTTGTTGACATTATACACTAGTTAGTAATGTCAAACCAAATATTTAATGAGTTTAAAAAGGGCATTTATAGGCAAAAATATTACTTACGTAAACCACTAACAAACTAGTATGATATAATTGGCAAAACTTTCCACTGTATGTGAATGTGAAGAAACTGCATTTAACATGATCTTTCTGTGAAGAAAATTGGAACACACGTCAATTTTTTGCATTACCTCGTTACAACTTAAAGGCCACTAGCTCTGGTACAATAGGTAATAAATTGACAAAATAATTTATTATACCAGTTAAATAATATGGTATAATCGTATAATATAACAAGCATGACTTTACGATCTTTTCAATGTAAAAATTTTAAACGGGTCATAAATTGTGGGGAAAAAACTTGTTGACATTATACACTAGTTAGTAATGTCAAACCAAATATTTAATGAGTTTAAAAAGGGCATTTATAGGCAAAAATATTACTTACGTAAACCAAGTTTTGTTTAACAACCACTATTTACTATTAATATAATGAATACGAAGAAAATTAGAGCTAAGTTACCTATAAGATGCTTACCCTTTGACAGATGTACCAACGAATACTATCAATTTATGAGTATATTGCCATTAAAATGTAAAAAAAACCTCTCAAGTGTCGGCGGAAATCTTAAAATTCTTAACATCTATACGTCGAGCGTCGAAAAATTGACTTCAACCCATCTTATTTTATTTTATTGCACTTCGTCGAGTGTTTTATGCGTAAATTGTCTTGTCTGGACCTTAAGGTCTACTTATTTATCACTTATCAAGTAATAAATCAATAATAATTTACTTACCAAGATATCTTCCTGTTATTCTTACAATAAATTTATTTAAGTTTGAAAATACGTACGTCATGAACTTTTGTTAAAAATAATTTTTATTTAAAGAGGTGTCGACCATATTTTTGTTTTTGGCTGTTCAATTGTCATTATGACGTTATACGTATTCGTTCCGGTGTTGTGAGTTTTTATAATGAATATATTTTGGATTTAAATAACAATAACTTTTTTTCGGAAGAAAAATTATAGCGTGGCAAGTCTGTTAACAAATTCAAGGTTTATAAACACAATACATACGAACAAAAAGGTGTGATTTTACTGAATACCTATAAAAATCTTTTTTTAAACAGACATGAGACTTTTAATTAATAAACTGTTAACAAACATTTATTGTGAACATTGTATTACAGAAAAGAAATAATAAAATATAATAGCATAATATTTCCACAACATAAATCGATTTGAAACGCAATATCTATATTTATTATCTAAATAGTAAACTTTTATCAGGTTTTTAAAAATAAAACCTAGACAAGGCGATAACATATGGTGACCAATCACAAAGCACTAATAGTAACCGGAACTTTCAGAAATTATTTTGAAAAAAAAAAACAGCAGTAACACAGAGGAATTAAACAATTTTTGAGCAAAAAAACACGATATAAGTATAAAGTATAGAAAAAGTTATTTGTAATATCTTTTGTTACTGCTTGTACTTCACAATAAATTTAAGTTTGATATCATAGTTATATCCAGGAGGATACGCAAGGAGAACTTAGAATCGCATTCTTAAATGCTGAGGGTCGCGACCACCATAAATAATAATGAAAGTGATGAAGCAGGGATGCTTCATCACTTTCATTATTATTTAGGTGCCCATAAAATAGATGTTTTAAAACCTATTTTAGAAGTACTATTTCAATATAATTTCAGTAAATAATTAATAGTAAACAAGAGACAGAAAATTAACCCTTGTTAGTAAACTGGTCTTTGATGCCTTTACCTTCGCCAAACATCATAAAGGTGGATGACTTCAGGACAAAGTCTCTTCTGATAAAAATTTAAATATACTATATAGAATTTAAAATGCAACCATCACTTAATTTATGAAAGCGGTTTCGAGAGCACCCGTGGATGCCGAGTGGAGCCCCGACTTACTAGTTGTAGGTCGCAGGTTCAAACCCAGCCAGGCGCATTACTTTGTGTAGTTTATTTCATCGCCACTGCTCTCGGAAAAGGTGAAAGAAAACATCGTGAGGAAACCGGCATTCTCACAGAACCAAAAATTCCGCACTGGGCCCGCGTTATGGATTACGGCCCATTCCTTCTCCTAGAGAGGAGGGTTGAGTCCCAGCAGTGGGAACATTAAAAGGCTGATTATGCTATGCTTTGCTATGCTATGATTTTGAAGAAACGATATCTGTCGACCCTGGCTACATATCTCTTTTGTTGTATGTACCTCATTTGCGACACCGGTAGCAAGAAAGAGAATATATATATACTCATCGAAGATGGGAAATTGGGGATACAAAAAATACCTTTTACGATACTAAATTAAGCATTCCGTATATAGCACCATAATCATCGGGGTTTTATCAGACGTCAATAAATTTTTCATAGCTTCAAGTTTTTCTAAATTTTTGAGGTCAGTGTGGTCAATTAATTTATTCAAATATGGGGTTTTTGCATCCAAATAGTTCGAAGAATCAATAAACTGCTTTTTTTTAAAGTGGGAAATTGTCTAATGACTTCTTTCGCTCTGGGCGGAGCGGGAAGGCGTGTCAGATTGTTACTGACTAAAACGACACCAGTGTCCTTCAGTGGCCTTTTGCGTTCTAGAACTACAGGTTTCTTTTTTAGAAATTCTTAGGTGCTAGCGGCATCGGCCCTGCTGGACCCCTACGGTTTGCTGTTGACATCTCTTTGAGGCCGCGTAGATCACTACGCTCTGTCCACGACTCGGTCTGGGTCCGGTCGACGGCTGGACGGCGAGTTACCCATGGCTCAACGTCCGCAAGCTCGCGTCTACCGTGGCTGGTACCCCATAAAACTGCTATAGTTTCCCAAGGAAGTATTTATATAAAAAAAAGAGTTTTATGCAATTCGTTTTACAAAATCTGATAATTCTCAAGATACATGTATTCTGGTCTCTGGTGATCCTTTGATAACATTGTGGACATGCAATGTGGTGATCAGAACTCATTATGTACTTATTCTCAGACTATTTATATAACCATTGTGCATGAGAAGTAGATAATAAATAATGTTGACTTATCTGTTGGCTCTTGTATTTATCTAAGAATAGACATTAGATTAGAGTTTTTATTTATAACATTAGTTTCAACAGGACGGTCGGCGTAGTGGTTGAGGGATTGGGTGCTTTAGGATTGGGCACCTACTACGCTGCGTGTCGCAGGATAATTCCCGCTCGGTAAAAAATAATTGTACGGCATTTTTTTAGGTGGGACATGTCTTCTCCCGTTCCTGAGGGGAGCGGAAGAGCGTCATTGTCATACTTGCTGACTGAAACCCACTCCTATGTTCCTTCTTTACCTTGCGTTCCACGGCCTCAGATTTTCCTTCAGAAGCGAACCCATGGCTCCAGTAGGCTTCGGCCCTGCGGGGCCTTTTTTTTTTGGGAAGAAAATCATCCAATGAGAACCCCCACTATTGGGCGGAGCAGGAGATAGTGTCAGACTCTTACTGACTAAAAAACCCACCCCGTTCCTTCAAGCCTTCGTACCGGGGCTCGAGCTCCCTTTCGGATAACCCTGGCCCCAGTAGGCATAGACCTGTCTGGGCCCCTGCTGTTGCTGACAACTCCTTGAGGCGCGCGGGAACAGTGTGCGCCGTCGACGACTTGGGCTTAGTCCGGACAATTACCGGACGGTCGGACAGCGAGCTACCCAATGCTCACTGTCCGCAAACCCGCGCCTACGGTGGATAGAAATCGGGATCGGAATCCCGGCGACGGCGAGAGCGCCGTTGCCTGATGCGGTCGGCCTCCTCCTTAGCGAGTATTACTGCTTCGCAGAAGTCGGCGACCGCCTGCCACTCCTCCTCACTCCGAACCATGGCCTCAACCAAGGCCCGGCGCGAGAGGTCTCCGCCGCCCGTCGCCCCCACGAGGGCACGATGGCGATGCTCCGCCCAAGCAGGGCACACTTCGACAGTATGCTCCACCGTGTCCTCCGGGCGTTCCGCACAGTGGCGACACCCGGGCGTCACTTCCGCTTTAATCCGGAACAGGAACCTCCCGAACTTGCCATGTCCGATGAGGACCTATGTCATGAAGCTAAAGGCCCTGCGGGGCCCCTACGGTTTGCTGACATCTTCTTGAGGCGTGCGTGAAACTATCTACCTTACCTATTCTTTGGGCTATGTTAACCTTGGTTCTCTTGCGGATATCTTCATTCCTGACTCCTGAAGCAACAGTACCTATAATCTTATTCTATTACCAACCAGCGTCAAAGCTTATATCACCATTTCCAAAAGCGATTTATTAGCGTCCCAACTACAGACTACATCGTGACGTGACCATTTCTGATGCTTCTTAAGGCCCAAGCGCCCGAACAGTGCCATAAAACAGTGACTTTTTGAAGCCTATCTCGGTAACGTCGGGTTAATATGGTTGAAAAAAATATATGTTTATTTTAGATTCATAAACAATATTATCAACTATTGATTTTTTGTACTTTTGTCTAAAAAAAACATTTAGCAATTTCGTAAATTTTTTCTACTCCTTCGAAACGGCTTGGATCTTTACAAACATTTTTCTTCTCTTCAGAGTGAACATGTAAATTAATCAATATTTTGCAAAGAAAACGGATTTAAAAGTCAGCGGTGCTTTATCCAGGCGCAGCTGGCCAGAATTAAATGCACAGACAGGTACGCGTACTGCCACCTAGGCACGGAGTACGAGTGTAGTGTTCATTTAAAATTGTTCAAGGGACTATAAGCTTTAAGTATTCAAATAACATACAGGCCTACGTCAGGTAGCTTCTAGTTATTTGGCATTATGCTAAACTGGACCTATTTGGCACAGCCGTGACATTGTTGTTATTGTTTTTATTTTACTTTTTTATTTATTTATAATTTTGTAATTGAAAATGTATTCTTTCTTCTTTCTTCTGGTACACCTTTACGTATTAACATAAATATGCGGATTAATGATCCTTTAATGGTAAGTAGATCGGTAAGTTACGGGATGAATCTATTTCTGTTCAGTTATGTATATCGGATTATAGAAATCGAAACCGATTGAGACAAGACTCTAGATCATATGCCGTGAGAAATGGTGTGATAGTCACTAACCATAACATCATCCATACTATCTCTATCTAATATTACGGTTGCAAAAATGACACTTTATGTTTGTTTGTTACGTTTGACGGGTAAAACGCTGAACCAATTCAAATGATTTTCGTGTAGCAGAAATAGATTACGAAGAGGAAATGTAGGTTCTAGAGTGGTAACCGCGTACCAGAAGACGCAGCGTTGGAAGTAAGATGAATCGGTGACCTAGTGAGGGTTGCGGATATCTGATGAATGCAAAACAGACACTTGGAGGAGAAATACAATTACCGGCACGGATCTTGAGCGCTCGGCGTCAGAGTGGGGATCGCTTTGCGCATTCCATACATTGACGAGCCAATCGTCTTCGTTGTTAGATACATGCAGCAACGCAGGGAGCGAATCACGAGTGACGTCTTTAACACGATGGCGCGGCGAGCCAATCACTGACACTCCCCGCCCCCGTGTCTCACTTCGCACCACTAAAGAGACCGAATATTTGACTTCTGCGCAACTTGAAGCCAGCGCTCAAGATCCGTTCCGATAATTGTATATTTAAGTGTGAACGTCTTCTCCTCGCTGTATGTATGCGTAGTATGTGTATGTTCGTCACTCCATTACGCTTAAACGGCTAAACGGATTCTAGATCAAAAAATGAGACACGGTTTATTATCCAATGAGTATGTACTTTTGGGATCTTTTTCCGGGATTTGAATGAAAATATAAGGTAAATTTGATAGGTATGCGTACGTACCTACGTGGCTTTGGCAGACTAAGGTCAAAGCACCACCTAACATTATTATACAGCAATGTAAATACTACATTGCGTCAAACATTGCGTAAATACCGTAAACAGCCGTATTATTTATTTAAATACGAGTATAATTTTATATACATTTTGAAATTCAGTATACATAGTCCATATTTACTAGACACCGAATGCTGGCGCCACTTGTCTTTGACATCAATATAAATAGAATAGAATAGAATAGCATAGAATAGAATAGAATAGAATAGAATAGAATAGAATAGAATAGAATAGAATAGAATAGAATAGAATAGAATAGAATAGAATAGAATAGAATAGAATAGAATAGAATAGAATAGAATAGAATAGAATAGAATAGAATAGAATAGAATAGAATAGAATAGAATAGAAAAACTATTACAACACATGTTGCCTTAGTTCTCTAGTTTTCCGTGTGTCAAGTTTGACTGGATATGTCACAGAACAATGCATCGGCATACGCGTATGTCCTTAATCGGCCGTTGGTGATTGTTAGTTAAGGTTTTCTTGCTAAAACGATTACGTTTTATTTGATAATGGTTTTTTTTATATATACAAGGTACTTTCAGGAGGTACCATCGACCGTCACTGCTTACCATCAGCTGGGATCGCAGTCAAGCACTAAAGAAGGCGTCAGATAACCGTGGAATAAAGTATATTGACCTTTCCCTAATATCTCTGCGTAGGTACCCGAAAAACAAACAATGAATTGCTTTTCATTACTTAATCATGTAAAGGATCACGATACATACCGGTTCAAGACAGCTTTATGTCTTAATTTCCGTTTTTTTTAAATTAAGAATGTCAACAAATGTAGGTGGGTCAATGACCGTTATCCACGTTTATCTGACGCCTACCTTAGGTTGAGTTGTAACATTTAACTATAACGATAACAAAGCCGTTAATAGTTGTCAAATCTTCGAATTGACCAATAGGCGGCCGTTTCACGGCTGGTTATGGTTTGGGTATAGTTAAATGGTGCAACTCACTCTTAGTGTATATCAATAAAATAAAATAAAAGATAATTATGTCAGAGTCAACAATAGAATGGGTAGATATTTTTTATTAAATCTCCCAACGAAATTAGTGTAACTATTTATTGTCGTATTCGTAGCTTTAGCAATTCTGAAGAAAAACCAAGTAACAAAGAGGTTACGAAACTCAATAAATATTCTTAGTTTAAACTCCTTAAATAATCCCAATAATATTTTAGATTTATATTCCCACAATCGTAAAATAGATTGTCGAAAGTCGAAAATGTATTTAACGTTATTATCATCATCATTATCTCTGCAAAAGACGTCCACTGAGGGACATAGGCCTCCCCCAAATGTCACCACAATAGCTTGTCATGTACGTCTCGCACCTATTGGACTCCCACCATAATTGGCTCACTTCCCCCTACGCATTGACGTGCACTACCAACATTACACGTGGATATCTAATGTTTCAGTATTTCGATAATCTCTATAGACCAAGTGTCGCCACAACGACCAATCCCGCATCCATCGGATTCCCACTGTAATAGGCATGCTTCCCCCTTTGCATTGACATGCTCTACCAAAATTAAGTGCGGTTATCTAATGTTTCGGTATTTCGAAAATCTCTATAGACCAGGTATTGCCACAACGACTGGTCCTGAGCGTCCCGCACCCATCGGATTCCCACTGTAATAGGCGTGCTTCCCCCTTTGCATTGACGTGCTCTACCAAAATTAAGTGTGGTTTTCTAATGTTTCGGTATTTCGATAATCTCTATAGACCAAGTGTTGCCACAACGACTGGTCCTGAGCGTCCCGCACCCATCGGATTCCCACTGTAATAGGCGTGCTTCCCCCTTTGCATTGACGTGCTCTACCAAAATTAAGTGTGGTTATCTAATGTTTCGGTATTTCGATAATCTCCATAGACCAAGTGTCGCCACAACGACCGGTCCTGTGCGTCCCGCATCCATTGGATTCCCACTGTAATAGGCGTGCTTCCCCCTTTAGATTGGACGTGCTCTACCAAAATTAAGTGCGGTTATCTAATGTTTCGGTATTTCGATTTCTATAGACCAAGTGTCGCCACAACGACTGGTCCTGTGCGTCCCACATCCATCGGATTCCCGCCGTAATTGGCCCACTTCCCCCTAGGCATTGACGTGCGTTACCAACATTACACGTGGATATCTAATGTTTCGGTATTTCGATAATCTCTATAGACCATGTGTCGCCACAACGCCGCGCCGGTCCTATGCGACCCGCATCCATCGGATTCCCACTGAAATAGGCTTGCTTCCCCCTTTGCATTGACGTGCTCTACTAAAATTAAGAGTGGTTATCTAATGTTTCGGTATTTCGGCAATCTTTATAGAACAAGTGTCGCCACAACGACCCTTCAAATGCGTCTCATCATTTTCGTACTGTAATTGATCCGTTTTCCGCTTGGCATTGACATGCGCTACCAAAATCCCAATTATCCAATCCAACTTTTCAGTATTTCGACAATCTCTATAGAATATGCCACTCTGTCTAAACCCAAGGAGTGTTGAGACTGATTCATTCATTGTTTAGGAATTTACAAAAACAAGCACTCAAAACCACACATGTTTACTGTATAGACTTTACAAGAAACTTTAACCTCTGAGTTTATTTCGATATTTATTCTCAGAATAATCAGCTCAGAACCAATGGCGTCATCTAGTTTAAATTAACGAAAAAATTGCGATGATTGTTATTTACGTATATAACCGATTCTGTCTGTATTGAACGTGATATATTTAAAACTGCTACTAAGATTTTCATGCAGTTTTCATTCAAAATTATAGTAGAGACCGAGAATTCTATAATACTCGTATGCATGATTAAACCTTAACCTTCCTCATGAACACTCTATCTTTAAATGAAACAGCATAGTCGGCCATATAATGTTCCCACTGTTGGGACTAAAGCCTCCTCTCTAGGAGAGGGAATAGGCCGAAATCCACCACTTGGGCCCAGTGCGAGTTGGTGAATATCACATGTTTTCGAATTTTTGGTTTCCTCACGAAACATCGTGAAACAACGGTGAAGGAAAACATTCCTTCACCGTTTTGAGAGCAGTGGTGATGAAATAAATTAAACAAAGTAACGCGCCTGGCTGGGTTTGAACCCGCTACCTACAACTCGTAAGTCGGGGCCGTTACCACTCGGCCACTACTGCTCTCTTTTCATGAAAACCCGGTTAGCAGTTTTAAATATATCGCGTTCATACAGACAGATAGACACGGGGGAGGACTTTGTTTTAGAACATGTAAGGATGATTCAAATTTTTCAGCAAAAAGTTTTCCCATAGTCGTTCACGAATGACGAATCATATTTCACTCAAAACTACCTACCTATAACTTAAGTCATATATTTAAACGTATTCATACTATTTTTGGCCAAGTGAAGTCAGTATTCACTTGTCCAAAAATGTGTTGTTTCATGATACAGTGATTCAGTACCGTAACCAATAAAGCTATTAAATCTCACGCGGTCGTTGACGAAACCAGGAGCATTGACACTGTACAACTACAGGAAAATCAAATGCAGTCACTTGATCTAAAAGTCAAAGAAAAACTCCGAATAAATCAGTGAATATCGTCATCGGTCATGAAAAAACCTGAAGTGTGAAACAGGTAGTAAAAAATGAGTAAAAGAGATTTTTGAAACCATTTTCATCCAGCGGCATTTCAAGTGTGAAAGTTGAAAATGATCCCAAGGTAACATACTCCCGAAGTAAGGAGTATCTTACCGATTAATTACCTATATAATTATGAAGGATGAGGGCGCATTTGTGGCGAAACGGCTACTACGAATGGATTTTCACGAAAATTAATTTATTTGTACCCTATCAATCGCCTTATTATTACAGAAATAAATACAATCAAAACCCAAACACTTACGTTCATTTTTAAATCCGTTCAAATGTTTAAACGTGCAGAAATAACAAGCATACACACATGCATACAGATGCCTTCGTCCATTCTGCTAGCAAATGAAACGGCCGCAGTGTGAAGGAACAAACATCCTCAAGCCACAGCTACCGCTACATGAAACGCCCTGGTCGTTGAGAGTCCCAGGTCGATCCTCGCCCACCATATAGGCTTGTGGACGACAAGCAACCATCCAACCGTCCGGTAACCGTCCATAAACTTTTTATAATGAAATAAACTCTAACTTAACCCAGCACACCACCTTCTATATCTTCTTCAGTTATAAAAGAATTGTAACCGGGAAAAAGTGTATGGTTAATTTCTTTAGTTAAATCAAGCAAATACCAGTAAACCAACCAACCACCTTGGTTATTTTTTGCAACATTCTTTCTTCAAAGAACAGGAAACTACTTAAATCGATGGTTACAAAAAAATAACAGTAAAAAAAATAACCGATTGTTATCGTAGATTCGACCCAGATTGCCTAGGTAATGACCTGCGTCCTTGTTCGACCTGCCGTGACCTTGCCGGACGAGCAGACACTTTTTTAAACGAATATTCTGAACAATCATTCCTAGAATCTTGTACAAGATCAGAATAATAGTACCTGCCCAAAGGTATAAAAGACTTCTGAGGAATTTAATTACTTTGACAATATTAAATTAACAAATGACCATTTTGCAATAAAATCTGAAGTCCGGTACAAGTTTTCAGAAAAGACAACGGATTTGCCGGAGTTGAAAAATCTTTAGGGTACATTCGTCACAATAAGTATTCACATTAAATTAGCTATTATTAAATTTATTTTGCAAGTAAGTAACTGTTAAATTTCTCTATTTACATACTTATAAAATACTTATCTAATAATAATATACTCATAGACAACTTGAACTAAACAAATTAGTAACATATTATGAACGTATAAAAATAATTCATTGGGAATAAATAAATTCATTCACTACGCTTAGAACGGGAAAGATGCTCAAAACGCTAGTAGCATTTCCTGGTTGAATAGCGATGATAACTCGTTGGCCAAAGAAAAGTCCAACGGTGACTCGGTCACCGCATGGAGGTTCAACGCCGGGGCGAAACTCCACTGCCACGACAAGTGCATGGCAGACAGAGTTCCGGCTAGATCTCGTGGTGACATGAAGAGTCGACTAGCTATTTACGGATGTCTCACCAACTCCTCTAATGTATCAACCTCAAGCGACTAAAACATATAACTCTCGATAAGGTTCGTCTTGTATTTTTTGCACTTGCACAATTATTTTAACTATTGACTCAAATCTAAAAAAAATCAACGGCACTATGGTTCAAAAACTAATCTACTGCATCTAAGTACTCATTTGAGTATAGCAACCTGTTACAGCAGATTTTCAGTCGTCAATTTTATACTAGTCATATTAATTATAAAACTTTCGATTATGCATAAGCATTCATTTGGTAACAATACATACGATAAATGAATGTCAGACCCCAAGAATTATACAAAAATTCAATTTTACGCTGACAGGCCCGCGAGTGCTTTCGAAATGTTATGTTTTGTTAAGCAGTAAAAAACAAATAAAATCATTAAAAAATTATAACTACCCTTAACTGTTTTGACGTAGGTACTCAGTTGAGTACGGCGCCGCTAAACGGGCTAAACACAGAACCCATACTATGAACCTATGTACCAACACTAACAACCACATCGTCCAGTAAACAAATCTAACAATTTTTTCACTTAACTTCTTTAGCGGTTGAACACTAAACAGAAAACGGAGGCAAAACCATGACGCAAGCAAATAAAGCGTGTTTTTAAAACGTGTCTATAAGGACCTTGAGAAAAAATTAATACGTCTTTGGTTCGTTTGAACTGATATGACGCCGCTATATGGTTCTTAACGAATACCATCACCGGCAAAAAAGCAAAAAGTAACAGGGGATTCTTCGAAGCCTATACATCCAAATTGGTGAAGATTTTCCTAATTTACCGTTACTACATTAGAGTATGAAATGGTTTTTACAAAGAACTTTAAAGATGGACTCGTACTGTCTAATTCACTTGAAAAGTGAGAAGTTAGAGGAACTGTAATAATTATCGAACATTTTACCATCATCAATCTACTTGCTAATCTTGGTGTCTTAATTTTTCTTTTGTTAATGTCTTTGGCTCCTTTATGCTATATCTTCGTATGCATTGTTAATTTGTTTGTTATTTATTTAGTGATTTACTTACACAGTCTAATATTTTTGTTGAATTTGGCAGCAAATGTATCAAGTCGAAGTCGTTCTTGGTAATTTTCAATGAGGCAGTTAACACGACAAACAAAATTCTCAGCTCTATTTTACCGAGATCGCCCTGGTTCAATAATTCCACATATTGTTCAGTTGCTCAGACACTTGAGATACAAAACTACATTGATTTTAATTAACAATATCAACTAAGAATCAATTTGCGAATAATGAAAACAGCCCCAGAACTTCACTCGAAGTAATCCCGCCATTAACCTGATGATTTTGAATGTTCTTGTACCAACAGGATATAAATAAATATATTCATAAATAAATAACAGTTATAAAGTACTGGTTAATGAAGATACAGCAGGAGCGTAGATGCACTAGAAGACAACTGGAATAGATAATGTGGGAGATTCAGACGTTCGGAGTGCAACATAAGAGACCTATTAGATATAAGTTAATAGTCTGAGGTGAGAATAGTTGAATGGTCAGAAAAGGACGGAAAAATGAAACGGATCTGGTCAACATGCCCGGAACACTTTATCATAAGAAGCAAATCAAAAGAAGTGAAATAGTTGAGTACCTACCGACACTCAAGCAGAACATTTACCGTTGACAGGTAAACTGCCCCTTGAAATCCAATCATACCGTATTCGTATACAAATCGGTGTTGTTAAATATACATAAATGTAATTCTTCACACGTCATCCTGCGTATGTAGTACGTATGTATGGCAAGTCAATAATTTGTATATAATGAGTGTTCTTCACTTAATACTTCACTATTAACCATAAATGTTGTTCAGAAATCTGGAGATTTTTGTATTGCAGTCATTGAATTTGCTACTGACTGATCAAATAGATTTATATTTTAGGATTATCATCCGGCTCGTCTCGATTAAGAGGAAACTTGTGAGTCCTAATTAACCTCTATGGTACAATGAGCAAAACCAAAAGACTAAAGCAGAGTAAATGGCCAGGTAAAATCTAAAATTCCAATGGCACATTATTATTGTAACAAAATTAAATTTCGGAAAAATGTCTAGTTCAATCAACTGTTAGCTTGACCAATGAACAAATAAAGAAGAAGAAATTATATAGACAATGTGGCGTAATTTAACAATAACTTAACTATATTTTTGTAAAAATAGTACTAAACTTATTCTACGGATTAAAAAAAAACTCGCACTAAAATAATAAATAATCTCATTTTTTCCACGTTGTTAGTGATTTAGTTTGAATCCTATTTTAATAATGTTTATCATGTACCCATGCAAAGTTTGACCTATTTTCACTTACGAAAACGAACGATTTAAATGTAGCCCGTTGTTGTAAGGTCACTTTTTGCAAATGGGATGGGTCTAAAACAATACCATGACGTCAGCGTTCAAGTATTTATTTGTTATATAACTTTTGTAACGAACTGTTAGAGGCCAAGGTCAGTAAACAACGATAGTTTAAAAAAAATAAGAATTCTTAATTTTTTTTTTCTCTATATCCTGATTAAAATTATTAAAATAAGATATCAGACATGATTGTGTCTCGCATTTTTGGAGTTATTTTTCCTCTTTCCTGTCGTAAAGCGAGCCGATTGGTCCCTGCAAAACCAACCTTCTATTACGTAACCGCGTCTAATACTATCACATCAACGAGAATGCTGAAGGTATTACAATAATAACTGCCACAAACATGTATAAGGCGACTATTACACGGTCATACAAGCGTCAATCAATTCCATCAATCATGAATGATGGTTTTTGTCAATCAGTACTAAAAAACGTCAATCATCGCTTCAGACGGTAGGTTTTGCGTCAGTCAAAACTTTGACTGTGGCATAACTGACAGCAAAACCTACTGTGTAATGTTCGCCTTACTTTTAATTCGAGACATTGAGTTACCATTCGCAGGTCAATTTTATTGGCATTTCATCACCATTTTTACTTCATATTAATGACGGGCGCCAATCTTTGGTGTCTTCGCTTTAAGGTCAACGAAATGCTTAAAGTTATTTGGTAATTCATCGTTATTATTTTAATTTGGCTTTAAAAGCTCTGATTTTACTTCCACTGTATTTACTTTTGACGGCTTAAAAGGGTCGGTTTGTGTTTGTAGGCACTTTTGTATTGAAATATGGGATATGTTTTTTTGTTTTAATTTTCCTGTGTCATTGTACTTTATTAATTTGTAGTGGGTGTGTATGTGTTTGTAAAACTTCGTATACGGTTTGTTTCTCAGCCATTCATACTCTAATTGGCTGGTCTAATTGAATGACTTCGCATCATCCAAGTAAGGATGTACTAAAGTCATTAAAACGCAATACCTTTGTGAAGCTTATTTCATCGTTTTGTTAGCAGATATACACTTTATATACGACCAATTGCAAGTTGGACTCACACACGAGTGATTAAGTGAAAACAATTAACTAAAATTGGCGGATAAACTTTGAAATTGAGAAAATATTCACCGAAGCATCGATATGCGTCACGGCCTATTCTCGAACTGCTAATGCAAGTCTAATTTTTTTTGGGCCTCTTGACCTAGGTCAACAGGAATTACCCCATTGGTTTTGATTATTTTGCGAGTATCAAAATTTTGCGTGATATAATGGCCATATCTTTTGATGTCGTTGACTTATTTGATTTTTAATTGCTGATTCACAACTTAGACCTTAATTTCAACTCACTTAAATACACACGACTTAATATTAGACATTAATTTCAACTTCATTCTCCACAGTTTCCTGAGGAAAAGGGTTTTGGCAGATAAACGAACAATGAAGTGATCCTATAAAGATTCCGATTTCCATTTATAAGGAACCTTAAAAAACACTCTAATAAGTATGATTGCCCGTCAGATCTTCGGCATTTTGTACTTCATCATGACTATGAAATATTAGAAATAACAGCCAAGGGTTAGAACTAGTGTTGCCAGGTCCGATTGGAGTAAAATCGGGACTGATGGTAAAACAAATCGGGATTAAGGGTTTTAAATCGGGACCAATAAAAAAAAAAATTTTATTGGGTTGAAAAATCATTCAATGACTTCTCTCGCTCTAGGGTTGAACTATGTTCTTCAGTTGCTCTTTGCAATCCAGGGCTACAATCACTCTAGATGAGCTGTGTGTCATTTTAACGCACTTAACATGTGTGACTATGATGCGAACGCTACTGATATATGTTATATTGTAATATTTACCTAATTATAATGGGTGTTAATTAATTATTTTTAGCGTCCCGATCAGGAGCAAATCGGGACGCGTCCCCAGACCCCTCAAAATCGGGACATACCGCGCAAATCGGGACTCCTGGCAACACTAGTTAGAACCGACGATTTTACGTACATTTTCCAAAAATATGGTTGATGATTATAACAATAATACAATTGCAAATTACGAACAGCTGTATCTACAATAAGTATCGTAAGTATGCGGATTTCAATGACACTCGTATTTTCTCATTGACGTCATAATCTTAACCATTAGCACTCCTATGAACAGCCACGTCAGTGACTTTCAAATTCTTAACATTGCAGAAATCTATTCTAAATACATATTTACCTAACACTTTCTATGGAGCTAGTAGTTTAGTATCGTATTGCTGATCATTTTGGTCAATATGTTAGAAAACAAGCAAACTAAAGAAAATACAATAAAAAATGCCCAAAACAAATCCTAAAAGTATATCTATTCTTTGGATTTCGATTAGAATGAGGTGATAATTAAAGCTAAGTCATCCTCCATGTATTCATCACCTTATTCGGAGCTTTTTCACACAGTATTTATAGACATATTGAGGACGTGAACTATGGACCAATAGGAAGAACTGACTAATTGAAAACTGTTCTATTTATGATAAAAATCTGTTTACTACGTGAACTAACACAAAAGAGATCTCCTTCTTTATCTCGGCCTTTTTAAATTTATTTATTCACAATTTGTTTTTATTTTTACATCATCAATTCTGCCAAAATGTAAAACAGTTTGTGGGGAACAGATATGAATTATTGAAAACTTATTTTGAATATTATCATAAACTCATACAATACCTACAAACTTAAGCCGTTTAAGACCAAAGTTTTACTTTGGTCTTAAACGGTTCTATCGTCCACTTAGCTTATCTATCGAAAACCCGCAACCACAACTCACTTTTTCATTCACATTCTCCACATTATTCTTACATCCGCAACCAAACAATGCCCACCACCAATCACATAAGCATATATTAAACGCGTACATATACGGTACAGATTGTCTGATGCATCCCAAAAGCGGTGCGGGTGTCGGTAGAAAGCCTTCCAAAGAGAAATGACGTCACAATGACGCACGAGACGGCCAAGTATTTGGAGCGTGTCTACTGACGTCACAGGGTAGACTGATATACATATAAGTACATTTGTAAATGAAATAAACGTAGGTGATATACTGAGAGAATTTAACAACCGAAACGCAAATGATGAGGAGATTGCAGAACATAAAATAATAATGATGAAAATGACAGTTATGAAACTGAGAGATATGATGACAGGTTGTGGAATAAAGAAATGAAATGCCGTCTTGACAAAACCCAGAGTAGAATGGGCAAAAGGGGCAAGTAAAAGACGATAAGCACAGCTAGGAAGGTTGGTTAACATACTGGATTTAAACAAAAGATCACATGTCTATACTAAATTTATAAATAGAAAAGATTTGCATTTTATTTGTAATGAATAAACTCAAAAGCCTATTTTATTTAAAAATTCTTTCACCAGTAGAATTACGTTTTGTATCTGAGTGAATTAGGCATATATTTTCTAATTTTACGCAGACTAAGCCGCTGGTAGTAGTTAGATAAAAATAAATTAGGTTGAAGACATATTTGTAGACTTGTGTACCTGTTTTGAATAACATATATATTTTATTCTGCATTTGATGGTCGTACGCATCCAGTTAGACTGAAAACCGAACCCAAAGGTAGTTGGGAAAAGAGATGATGACACTGTATTTGACGATTAGGCTGAGAGAAATACTATTAATAAAGCTAAATAGGTAAACCATCGGAATGGCGATTAAAGTATGGAAAAAGAAGAAACTTAATAAAAAGGTAAGAGAAATTATAATGAGGTTGCAAATAGTCCATTAATAAAAATTGATATCATCTTGGTGATTTATATCCCTTTCTTGTTAGATCATTCAAGAAACCGAATGAATGTGATGACTGTCTAAATCTCAATTACTCAAAGGTTTGCTAGGAGAAAACCCAACGACGAGCATGAATTATTCAATCTGCTTATTGTTCCCTCTTAAGGTGTACGAATATACACACTACACGCGCTTGGTCACGTCCACATCATCTTACACGACACCTAATAATACCTACACTTTATATTATTTCTTTTCTAAAATTATCTAAAGGTTAAATCAATGATCAATATTCTCGCAAGTTTGTTCACAATGTTAAAATTTAGATAAAAATCATCAGACATCAGTAGATACAAAGAGATGAGAGCTTGATGATTCCTAACACAGGGTATCATTATCCAAGTACGAATTTCTGTCTCTCACAAAGCGAAGACCATAAAATCGAATTATTTTTGTTTTATATTTTTAAAAACGTTGCCCCACAGTAGGAATAGCTCATGTACCGTGGGTGCGTTCACAAACATATATACTCTCAAAACAAGACCCATACCCGGAGCATCTGTAGGTCATACAAATATTTCAATTGATTGCTTTTACCAGCGATTCTATCCGGTAGCTTATCCTAAGATAACTGCATTCTCGACAATAATATTCATAAATACCAAAGTTATTAGCATTTTTTTTATATCTCAAAATGTCAAACAAATTTATAGAAATTATTGTACAGGCTATTGATATGAATGGAAAAACATTTGATTGATTCGAATATCGACTATGAATTTACCAATTATGATAAATTTTTGAGGACAATTATGAGATTTCGTTTTTTTTTTTCACTTTTGACTACAAAACAGCTATGATCAGTAGTAGGTACGGATAGAGCCAATTTTTTTTTTGTACTAATTAAAAAATAGGGTTGTGGTTATCTACCAGTAAATCAGATTCCGCAATAAGATCAATGTACTTCCATAGATTATCCCTTAGACAAATACGTTTGCGTCTGTACAATACAAGTGTCGATGAGAATGTCTTATCGATAGATTTGCATATACTTAAGTCTATCAGTACCACCTCACATTCCAACTGCCCGGCCTCCAAGCACGTACGCTCTGGTTCCTTATAGCAGTGGGAGCCATAACTTGAGCATAATGACGTCAGCGTGACGCACAAGATGGCCGCCAGCCGAACCGTGTCCGCTGACGTCACGGGACTGGATCGAGACAATACACAGACATGTATAGTAGTAGAGGAAGAGCATTGAAGAGATATTCTTAATTAAATATTGGGTAAATAAGAAGTAATAGGACTGTTCCATTGGCGGTCTCGTCATAGCTTGCATGCGGTGATGAAACTACTAAAAACGCAAGCGTACGTAGATTGGTGATGCTACCCAGCCCTGCATTTTTTTATAAATATCGCAGCATAATATGCTTTCAAGCGGGTGCAGCCGCTGTCAAAAGCAAGTCTAGAAAAAAATCGCCATTAATGCCGGGGTCCCACAGGGGTCTGTGCTCGGCAACATTGTTCTTACTGCACATAAATTATTTTTTGGGTATGCAGACTACAAGCACTATTGCTGAGATTAGGGAAGACTGGATCTGGTGGGTCACAGATCCAGTTTCTCCGAGTAGGTAATATTTAATAATACATAATAATAATAAATCCAAAAAAAATTAACAAAAAATTAGTTCAAACTCAAGATTTGTTAAAGGGCAATGGAGCGCAACATAGATAAAAGATTCAATTAAACTGTTTCTCGTTCCAAATAATCTTTTCAAATTAAGCATTTATTTCAACTAAACCATTTAGAGGCAATTGACAAGAAGTCAGTCAGTCAGAAAAGTTATGCTAGTTGTACATTCTAAAGCGTAGATCTCTATGGAGAAGAATGTGCAAGAAGCTCCATGGGGAAAAAACAGCCAGGCTGAAGTGGGAATAGGGTGACCATGTCACAGATGAGCAAGGATCGTCACTCACTGGACGCCTGAGGAGTCGACGGCGTCGAGACCAACCCTGGCAAAGGTGGTGAGACGATCTGATCATATTCACGGGCCAAACTAGACCAGAGATCGCCTATAGATAGAGAGGTTTAGGAAGAGAATGAAAAGGCCTTTGCCCAGCAGTGGGAGGAAAAATAGGTTAGGATAAAAAACAATCTACATCTACACTAATATAATAAAGAGCTAATCTCTGGAAGTTCTAGTCCGATTGCTAAAATTTTTTCACCCATAGGAATGGGCTGCTTTAATCCTGAGTGTTTAAAGTGCCTATATTTTAGTACATAAAATATAGACACTCACACCTCGGACGAAGTCGCGGGCAAAAGCTAGTAATAAGTAATGTTTAATACCGTCATGATGACGGTACTAAATGTTAATTTAATTAATATTATTTCACGCACCTAACGTATGTAAGTGAATTCCAGTACCTAATGCCTTTCATTCGTGCCAGTAAGTGCGTCAAAACACCGGATTATGTTGCTGACTCATGCTATAATTATTTTGAACCCCTCAGTACAGGCATGCCAAACAGGAAATATTTAACATTATTGTTAATTTATTACCATTCTTTTAGGATTTAACCGTTAGGGTGTTTTTAATATCGTGCGGTTTTTATCATCACGCATGCGGGAATGCCCCGCACGCGTAACCACAAATATCCATTTCATACAAGTATTTATTGTAATGCGTAGAATACGCACGCGGGACGTGTTCTTTTGCATTATGAAATTTTCTGCATGCGGGACAATCCCGCATAGGTGATCAAAACCGCACGATATTAAAAACGCTCTTACTAAGACAGCTAGCTAAATACCATAGAAAGGGGCCTTTAGGGTTCTTTACTTAATTGTTTCATCTTCAGTAAAAAAATTATTTTATTATATATCAACTTTTTTTTTCCTACATAGATAGAAAAATAATAGCATAGCATAATCAGCCTTTTAATGTTCTCACTGCTGGGACTCAGATCTCCTCTCTCTAAGGGAGGGAATGGGCCGTAATCCACCACGCGGGCCCAGTGCGACTATTATTTTTATTTACTTTAAATTTTTTGTTATTGATAGCCTTGTGTTGGAGCTCTATCTCGCCTGATGGTAAGCGATGATGTGCTCGACGATGGAGCGGTCTTGCCTAGAAATAACCGATTCACTCTTGACTACCTATTCCAACCATCTAAGCATTATCATTACTTATGGTGTATAGCCATTTCAAAAAATTCAATTACGAACCTACCAGTAGACTTGAATTTTCGCAGAAGAAAAGACGTCCATTATAATCTTTGTTCTACGCTTCCAATAATTTTAAAAGTCACTTTGGCTGTTTACAACACCATTGTTTACGCAAATACTTCAAAGAAGACAAATGAGTAATTTACTTTTATAAATAAACATAAACCATACATCTGGCATGAAAGGTTAAAATATTTTTCTTGTTTTTAAGTATTTAAAGGAAAATATTATTTAAGTACAAACAACCCGTTTAGTAGTTTTTAAATTTATCGTGAACAAAGCAGACATACAGATACGGAGTCCAGGATTGCTTATAGCCAGTTTTTTCATCTAAAGTAACAGCCAAAGTAACGTCATAAAGTAAAAGTAACGGTCAAATTCGTTTCTTCAAAATTTTAACTGTTGATTTAACTGTTACTTTTGCCTTTAACTTTTACTACTCATTAGGGGGCTGTTAAAGCTAAAGTCACTGTCATTTTGACAAAGTTGTAGGTTATTTAGGTTTCACTAATATGTCTTCACGAACTTCGTCCAGTGAAAGTTCAAGATCATCAGACGATGAACTTATCGTTAGTTATTTAACGCCTAGACGTAAAAAGTTTAATGTTCGCAAAGATCATTTCGTATGGGACGACGCTGATTTTCTGTTCCGATACAGAATTTCAAAGGAAACAGTTACATACCTCAGCCTGTTGTTACAAGATAAACTGACGCCAACCACGAGAACGCCAACATTAGAAAATTAAGTTTATTTTCAGTTTGTATTTAATAAGACTACGTTAAATTAACTAATGTACAGTACGGCCGTTCTATCTTGGCGAGTGTGAAGTTAGGCTCTGCGAACTTTAGCGCTTGTGTACCTACTCGTATAAAAATAACGGTTTAAAAAAAAAAATCCAATAACAGTTGTTAATAGCAATAACAACAACTAATAGCATTAATTTTTTTAAATCATTTAGGCGATTAACACACGGCACCGCGCACCGCCGCGGTTGGCGGTGAAGCGGATCTCATGTTACAATGGTCACTTAGAAATCCGTTGATACCTTACACACGTACACCGCCCGGCCGCGCGGTCGAGCCACGGTCGAGCGGTGCTCTCGCAACCACCGCTCCTCCGCGCTGATTTCCGCGCGGTGGAGCGCGCTTACACACGGGGCACCGCATAACCGCGCGGATTTTTGTGGATGCAGGACGTGTTGCAAGTGTTTAGCTTTGCTAACAAATAATCAAATGAAGAAGTGGACATTCGTGTATAGTTCAAAAAAAATATTTTCGTGTTTTCTCAAACTTTTGTAGGATAACATGAAAGTCCCATTTAGAGTTCTGCTACGTAAAAATGGATGAACTCAATAACTTCTTACTTTTTTCTTTCTACGCCATAAAAGCCAGATGCTGCCACCACTTCAGAGTCCATTTTCGCCAGTGGCTGTGATAAAACTGGTCAAAATTGCGTTAAATCCATCCGCGCGGTTGGGCGCATAAACCGCCTAACCGCGCGGAGCACCGCTAAGAAATCCGCTTCACCGCCACCGCCCTCCGCGGCGGTGCGCGGTGCCGTGTGTTAATCGCCTTACTTATGTTATCAATCAATTCAATTCTAAAAAAATTCGTTCGTTGGCGTTCGTATAAACAGAATCAACTGACATTCGACTTTTTGACACTACTTGACAGTGGATATTGCGATGTTGTCATGCGTAAAAAAAGCTCCCCACGTTTTTTTGGGGTAATTATGCCGTTTGTGTTATGGTAACTCTATTGACTTTTAGTTTAGCTGTTAGAGTCTGTGCGGAAAGTAAACCATCGTGGGATTTGAGGGCGCTGCTTTAGATAAATATCGTTTTTGTTATGTAAGCAACATTGTGACGTCATTATAGTGCGACTGTTAAATCTTGATATTTTGAAACTATGTTAGACTAGCTTCTTCCAGCGGCTTCACCCTATAATAAAAATTATCCTATTGGCTGAATTTGCTCACCTAATGAAACTGCAAAGTTATAGCTTATGTGCTATATTATTGCAATGTTTATGATTAAGTTCATCTGTCTAGTAGTTTTTGCGCGACACATCCATACATACGAGTACCTCCATCCATCTTCACAAACTTTCGCATTTATAATATTAGTTGCCTATTTATTGAACTTGCTCATGTGATGAAACTTAGTAAAAATATAGGTTATAAGCTATATTATTGCAACATTTATCATTAAATTCATCCGTTTATAAATTTTTGCGTAATGCCGTTAATTGTGGCGACACCTGGGGGAGGCCTATGTCGAACAGTGGACGTCTTTCGATTGTAATGATGATGAACATTTAAATGCAAACACGAACCGGTAAAGAAAAATAGCGTGAAGAAACCGCTGTACTGCCTATCTAGGTAGTTTCCACCAACGACCACTTACCCAATTCCAACGAAAATGGTTCTATCACTTTGACTGGGATCGGTCTATTATCACTGACTGGAATATTGTAGCTAGCAGCAAGTTTATGTTTACCCTAGTTAAATTTAAAGGTAAAAATGGGACACACTACCACTTTCTCGTTGTCTTCCTCAGTACATTTTTCCCTTTTGCTAATCAATGAAAAATATGAACTTAATGACTATGAAAATAAAGTACACTTCAGAATTTGTAATGTTGCTTTGTAAAAAATCTATTTAGCCTGTAAGGGACCCTCTCGTATATAAGATCCTTGGGATCACTTGGTTGCCCGTCTGTTTATCTGTTAAGACCCTTTAACTCGAGAACGTTTGGATGTATCGAGTTAAAATTAAAACCATACACTCAAATCTGCGGTCTTTTGAAGTTGTGAAAAAATCAGACTTCTGAGTTAACTAAAAAAAAAGATACGGCGTTTA
The DNA here is from genome assembly GCA_910589285.2 of Mythimna ferrago. Lineage (NCBI taxonomy): Eukaryota > Metazoa > Arthropoda > Insecta > Lepidoptera > Noctuidae > Mythimna > Mythimna ferrago. The sequence goes on from OU342685.1 coordinate 19,273,035, forward strand.
TGTCGCAAAAACACATATATTTCGATACTCAAGGGAATCAAAGTTCATAGGGTGACGTTGACCTAGAATCCTGAAATTTGTCATAAATCAAGGTCTCATAGAAAAAGTACAGGGAAAAATCTGAAAATAGTAAATTTGTAGATCCGCCAAAAAAAAAAAAATTGTTTGCAATTCGGAAAAATCTTCGTAATTCAATACGGGAAATGATTTCATAGGTAAATTTGTACAGAATCCTCAGTGCGCGAGTCCGACTCGCACTTGCCCTTTTTTATTTTAGTTACTGTATCCTTTCTCAAGCCTGAAAATAAATATTCTAAGTTAGTCGAAATGCATTATAAATTTAAAGTATCAATACTTTTTATACTAGCCATCGAAAATATTGACCAAAACAAAATAAACAAATATCGTCATGTTTAAATGAATTTCCGTTTAATTTATATATATTTGGAGATAACAGGGACTGGAGTTCACCTAGGAAGTCTACAAACATTAAAATAAAAGCGTTACGTACCAAAAACACAGCACGCCAATGTTTCCCAAGTTCGTGACTTTGTTTTGATCAATAATGATGTGATTGGCCATTTGTTACCTTTGGCAAAACTGTAATATATTAAATATTATTTTCCTTGCAGCTCAGTGAAATTTTTTATCACATTTCTGAAGATTTCAATTAAAAATCACAATAAAATAACATAATAAACAAACATGATGTGACGTTTGGCATTTGACGGATGGCTGGGTTGGGTTGCTACTTAAAATCTTTAATGTTGTTTTCACTTTACGCCACGACGGTTCTTTTATCGCACAGACAATACTTGGATGAAGAAACACATTTGCTATAATATCAGTAATAGTCAAGTAAAAGTTAATACTTTTACTGATAGTTTTAGTTGTTGATGAAGAAACTGGCTGTTAGTTTTATAATATGTAAGGATAAGAACAGACCATGCTAATCATGGTGCTAATACTCGTATCTTTATGGTTCTTTTTCTTTTTTTAGTTTAATAATACTTTGATATTTATGAACTTAAAATCTACTTCCATGTTGGATGGAAAAGAAAAGCAAACTATGGATTATTTCAACAATAACGATGACTAAAAACAACCGTCTATGAATAAAGTTATAATCGAACATAGAAACCCCGATATCTACAATGTTTCAGGATATATTATATTATTCTAAATAAGATAGTTTCAGTTTTTTTTAAAGAATTTCCACACCTGGGAATGAAACAGACAATACTATTTACTAATCTAAGGCCTAATTTATCAAACATCACATAATTGTTATCTAAAGAAAAAAATATGTTATAGTCTGTCTAAAAAGTCAAACGAGTTGGGAATGTTGTATAATATTTAATCATTTAAAAAATGGTTATATTCGATAATTTTTATAAGGTTCTTTTATTAGTAAACAATGATCAAGATCTCTTAATCAACCTAGATTATTGAACCAGTGTTGTCTACATCAGAATTCATTTTACCCTAATAATTACCCAAGTCGTTTGACTTTTTATTAGATAGACTCTATCATTTTTATTCAGAGTTCCAAAATATCTGGTTATTGAAACATCTGCCCTAAATAAGAAATGTCAAGAAATTGCCAAATTGACACAAACATGACGTCTATGACGTAACTAAAATTGTTGTAAAATCACTCAATTAGATTAATTACGTCGGAAGATAAAAAAATAGTGGAGATTCATCGAAATGTGACGTTTAATAAAAATATGGAAATTGTCCCTCATCACATAAAACTATCTATCGTTGCAAAACGAAATCAGCCTTATTATAATGTTCCCATTGCTGAGACTCAGGTCTCTTTTCTAAAAGGGAGAATGGGCTGTAATCCACCACGGAGGCCCAGTGCCGGATTGCGAATATCACATATCTTCGAATTTGGGATACGCTGGTTTCCATCAGCATTTTTAAAGGGCGAGAGCTGTATTAGAACGAGGGTTTTTATTTTATAATTGATAGGGTCGCGTTTGACCATATTTCACCTGATGGTAAGCGACGATGTGATCGAATACTGGGTTGCGATAGTCGCTGTCTCGTTTTCGAATTTATGAAAGAAAAAAGCTTTTTTTTTTAATGGTGGGAAAAAATCATCCAATGACATCCCCCGCTCTTGGGCGGAACGGGAGATAGTGTCAGACTCTTACTGACTAAAAGACCCACCCCGTTCCTTCTAGCCTTCATACCGGGGCTCGAGCGCCCTTTCGGATAACCCTGGCCCAAGTAGGCTTCGACCCGGCTGGGTCCCTGCTGTTGCTGACAACTCCTTGAGGCGCGCGGGAACAGTGCGCGCCGTCGACGACCTGGGCTTGGTCCGGACAGTTATCAGACGGCCGGACAGCGAGCTACCCATTGCTCACTGTCCGCAAACCCGCGCCTACGGTGGCTGGAAATCGGGATCAGAATCCCGGCGGCGGCGGCGGCGAGAACGCCATTGCCTGATGCGTTTGGCCTCCTCCTTTGCGAGCATTACTGCTTCGCAGAAGTCGGCGGCCGCCTGCCACTCCTCCTCGCTCCGGACCATGGCCTCAACCAAGGCCCGGAGCGAGAGGTCTCCGCCGCCGATCGCCCCCACGAGGGCACGGCGATGCTCCGCCCAAGCGGGACACACCTCGACTGTGTGCTCCACCGTGTCCTCCGGGCATTCCGCACAGTGGCGAAAGAAAAAGGCTTCGCTGATGTTCCTTTGCCCACGTCTAAATTTGTCTACGCTACGCCTCTGTTTAAGTGCAAAAGGTACAGGTTAACTATAGGTACGTCGTGTACCGGTACAAACATTATTACGTTGTAATAATTTATAATGTACCTACGCGCAGGTATTTCTAACCGCATCCCTGAATCCTAATATGGTCACTGACGCAAATCCAGCTGCCAGTCTATCGCACATTATTTATTAACGCTTTTTTAAACAATGGTCAGTTAAATCTAAACTGTTATAGTACGGTCGAAATATCTTGACTGTTGTGAACTTCGAAAAATTAGCTGCGCAGTAATTCTTTATAAGAATCATCCTACACTGATATTATAAAGAGGTTAAGTTTGTTTTTTTTTTTTGTTTATAGGAGGTAATTCTCTGAAAGTACTGATCCGATTACTAAAACTTTTTCACCAATAGAAAGGTGCTGAACAAATATACCTACACCTATATCACTCAAGAGTGACTTAGGCTCAACTCACACCAAAAGAGCGTCGAAGCGCAGCGAAGCGGAGCGCAGTTTCAGTGTCATATGAATTTTAACTTTATTTTCTTTTCTATAATACTTATTATCGCATGAGAAACTCAAACGAGTCGCGCGGATGCCTGCGGCGCCGCGGGAATTCCGGCGAATTCTATAAACGGTAAACTGGTCGCTGCGCTTCGCTGCCCTTCGCCGCTCTTACGGTGTGAGTTGACCCTTAAGCTACACTTTGTACTAGGCGAAGCTGCAGGCAAAAGCTAGTGGTAGGTATTTACTCAAGACTGAAGTTTTGAACCGACGAGTGCCCCATAATATGTGTTAATGCTGCATATTAATGTGCCAATAATTTTAGTTTGTTTCTCATTTAAACTTAGTACCTACCTACTTCTGAATAGGATTATTAATATTTAAAAAAATGAGAAAGAGAAGACAGGTAAAATGCATAAAAATCACTTCGGTATAGTTCGTGAGAGGTGATTCAAAACTTTGAAAACAAGTGTATGCAAACAAATAATATAGTAGATACCTAGCTATTTATTTTACAAATCTACATATCATTATTATTATTTTTTCTTATCAATGAAATGAATGAGAAAGCTACTTGATGAATGAATGAGCGTATCCGCCTACAAGCTATTTTGGCACGATCCCAACATTCTTGTTTCACTATTCACTACAAACTCTACGTTTCTCAACATCAGAATCATCAGGTTTAATATTATTTTTATAAACTTTTCAGAAAAGCAACACTTAACGAAAACTTTTCACAAAAAAAAATAACCAACTTCGTGAAAAACACTTAGGATCAAAATAACTTTAATTTCGGTAGTCGGTGTTTCTCAGTATTGTTTTTTTCGTATTTTAACACAGACTTCCGAAATTAAAATGCATTACACACGTAGCGGCATCTATATCACCACTTAGGAACTAAAAATACAAAATATAATATAGTTCTTTGTATAAATAATTAGAACATTTGTACGACAGTCCAAAAAAAAAAGACAATTGGGCAGTTGCTTGGACGCAACCCTAGCCGGAGGATCTCCCCTTTTCACATGACTTTTTTTTGGATGGATGGATGGAGATTGTACACTTTGTTCTTTATTGGATACAGAGACCCTACCACCAGCTCTTATTACGATCCATTAGACGACCTAAACAGAACTGAAAAATGGATGGAGCTATATAGGGCCGTGGCAAGGGGGGGCATTGTGGGGCAATGCCCAACCTTGAAATCACAATGCCCTACCTCACTCTCACTCAGACGTGGATTTCTACATCCAAATCTGGAAGTTCAACCATCTTGTTCACTTATTCTTCATTATTGTGGATTTAATATCCATGATCCATGCTCATTCTCTGTCAAAGAATTTTTCTGTCTACGAATAGCTTTAGCTTGGGCTTGATTATTGAATGTACATCACTGATCAGTCACCACAAGTCAGTGATATACATGGTGATTGATTTAGATGCCCGTACTTCGAGAGCAGAACAATTGTGATAATTTTTTTACTTCCACCGTGTAACCAATGTTGCCCTACCTCAAATTCGACTCTAGCTACAGCCCTTCGCTCACACGCTTGATAGTTTAACTCGTCCTAATATGGTCGTGGAGCTCTCTTTGGACTGGTACCACGGTCCCAACTTCCATCATTTTTTTTAAGCTATTGCATAGCTTATATCGCGGGCCTTGAGCGTGGAGACCGAATCCAGAAATTCCGTAACGAAAATAACCTAGCACCCCCCACTCATTTGTTTTTTGAGCGTGGTGACCGATAAGAAAACAAATGAGTGAACAATCAATCAAAATTCAATTCAATGTGTGAAAGTGTAACTTCAATTAATATCAAAGAAAAAAAAAACAAAGGAAAAAAAATACTGCATAAATAAAATAAATAAATAATTATAATTGCATAAGTTGATAAAAATGCTATGCAATAGCTTTACCGCGGCAGTCCCCGAGTGCCACACGTCTTTTTTTTATTACTATTTCGGGACCACCATGAAAAATTAAAGTAGGTACAGTATATTAGGGAAGTTTGAAAGTGGCGCCAGTGACTGAAAGGTTGAAAGGAAATCGATTGTCTTGGTACGGTCATGTAATGAGGAGAGATGAAAAGCATGTTGCTAAAAGAGTTATGAATTTACATGTGGATGGATGGAGAGGGAGAGGAAAGCCAAACAAAAGATGGATGGATTGTGTGAGAAGTGATATGAAAGAAAAGGGAGTTAGTGATAGCGTGACGAGTGACAGGACAGAATGGAAGAAAAAAACGTGTTGCGCCGACCTCAAATAAAACGGGACAAGGGCAGGAAGAAGAAGAAGTGGTCCTAAAATACTATTTTAGGACCACTTCTTCTTCTAGTCCTAAAAATATTATTTTTATAGATGGAAGTAGGGACCGCGGTCCAAGCCCAAAGAGCCTCACGACCCGTCTGTAATTGTTATTGTTTGATTTCATATGTCGGTTTCACTTACCTAGGTACTAAGTAGTAGGTAATACTTTTATGTTAATAAGCTCATGTTCATCCTATCTCCTTACATGGTGATTGACGCAAATACTGACGCAGGACACCCAATATTGGTCTTGATGTAGACTTTTCTGATTTGCAATTCCTGAATAATAATTGTGCGTTTGACCTTATTTATAGAGAACATAAAGGCGAAAAATAATAACAACTAGGGACTTTCACGGTGTGATCAGTGATGACATACCTACTTACTTAAAACATAGATAAATATACCTAGTACCATATTTGTTAGTAAGAAATTTATTTAAAAAATCGATTTTCTTTTCTATATTTAATGTCTTAAAAAAATACGTTTTTTTTTTTTTTTTTTTTTTTTTTATTGTTGATAGGTTCGCGCTTGACCGCTATCTCACCTGATGGAAAGCGACGATGCGGTCGACGATGGAACGCGCTTACCTAAAAGAAACCTATTCACTCTCGACTTAAAGATTCCCGGGTTGTAGCTATCAGGAAACACAGACTCCGGCAAGGAATTCCACTCCCTAGCCGCACGCACAATGAATGTGTTCCCAAAACGTTTTGTGCGTGTTGGTGGGATATCCACCATATACCGGTGGCGCATAGCCGTACGTCTGGTAGTCCGATGATGAAACGGGCTAGGCGGAATTAGGTTATGCAATTCCGACGCACACTCCCCGAAATGCAACCGGTAGAAAACCGACAGGCTAGCAACTCTGCGTCGATGCTCAAGACTTTGAAGCCTCGACTCGACGAGTGTATCATCGCCAATTATCCTTCTGGCTCGCCTCTCAATTGCCTCAAGTGCATCAAGCTGGTATCGGGCAGATCCGTCCCAAAGATGAGAGCAATACTCCATACACGATCGAACTTGCGCTTGATAAAGTTTGAGCAGCTGTTCCGGCGTGAAGTACTGTCTGACCTTTGCGAGAACTCCCAGCTTTTTTGCAGCCAGTTGAGCCTTTGCTTCGATGTATGGCCCAAAGTTGAGTGTTGATGTCAGCGTAACACCAAGAAGGTCAAGATGGTCGGTTATCGGCACGGTTACACCCCGGAAAGTTGGAGCAGGACTGAATTGGCTCCTTTTAGCGGAAAATAGACACGCCTGGGTTTTTGCAGCGTTGAACCTGACCAAATTGGCATCGCCCCATTCGGAGACTGCCTCCAAGGACAAGTTCAAGCGCTCAACCATAGCCTCTCGAAGAGACTGGATCTGTGACTCACTAGCTCGCGCGCTGGATATGTAACTCTCAGCAACAGTGCTGTCGTCTGCATACCCAAAGGTACCGGGCTTAAGCAGATCGTTTATGTGCAGCAAGAATAATGTTGCCGAGAGTACTGACCCCTGAGGGACCCCGGCATTAATAGCCATTTGATCAGACGAGCAGCCATCGATAACCACTCGAATGGACCGGTTATTCAGGAAGTCTGCGATCCAAGCACACAATCCAGCGGGTAAACCGAAAGAAGGAAGCTTACTAATAAGGCCTTCGTGCCAAACCCTATCGAAAGCCTTCGAAATATCGAGGGAAACGGCAAGCGCTTCCCCGTGCTTCTCGATGGCCTCACTCCAGATGTGGATGGCATACGCTAGAAGATCTCCAGTTGACCGATTTCGGCGAAAGCCGTATTGACGGTCACTGAGAATATCATTAGCTTCTAGGTATGCCAGGAGCTTAGTGTTGAGTACACGTTCCATAGTCTTACAGAGAATGGACGTTACTGAGATTGGTCGGTAGTTAGCTGGGTCAGCACGACTCCCTTTCTTGGGCACGGGCTGGACATTAGCTTGCTTCCATGCCATCGGCACTTTTCCAGCCTCAAATGAAAGCCTAAATAGGCGTGTCAGGATCGGAGACAGTTCAGGCGCACACGTTCTCAGAACAATTGCTGGTATCCCGTCCGGACCGCTAGCCTTGTTCACGTCAAGGTTACGCAACACCCTACGGACGTCCTTCTGATGGATGCGAATATCTGACATACTCGCATCGCAACCATCAGGATGAGCAGGGGGCCGCGCGTTACCTGGGTCTAGACGCGAAGATTCCGCAAAGAGTGAAGCAAACAAATTTGCTTTCTCCTCAGCGGTATGTGCCAGCGACCCGTCGGGTTTCAGCAGTGGCGGTAGTGAGGGGCGGCAGAAGTTCGATTCAACCGACTTAGCCAGGGACCAAAACGCCTTACTACCCGCAGGGTATGAAGCTAGTTTGTTCCCGATGCGGCTAATGTGGTCGAACCGAGACCTCCGCATCACCTTCTTGCAAGACTTGGCAGCTCTGTTGAAGGCTCTCTTCTTCTGGCTTACGTCATTCGTCTTGCGCATACGAGCGTCGGCCCATGCCTGATATGCTGCGTGCTTGAGCGCGTTAGCGCGGCCACACTCCGCACCAAACCAAGGGTGAGCCCGGCCAGACATGGTTACGTCGGAGAATGGAATATAGTACTCCATCCCCCGCCGCAAAACATCCGTCACAGCATCTGCGCACGACGATGGATCTCCCGAAGAAAAGCAAGTAGGCTGCCAAGGATAACATGCGAAGAAAGATCGCATGCCATCCCAATCTGCTGACCTGTATCGCCAAACCCGCCTGGTGCCTCTAGGGCTGGGATCGGGCGGAGAGTAGACTGATACAGATTTCACCAGACAGTGGTCGGAACTACCTAACGGTGATGATATTGCCACTGAATAGCGGTCTGGATCTGTTGTCAGCAGAAGGTCTAAGCAATTGGCCGTGTGCGAATCAACGTCCGGCACCCTTGTTGCTCCCTGGACCAGCTGGGTGAGATTTAACGCTAGCGCAAGCTTTCGCGTCTCTCGACCAGCATGGTCTGTGCACTGGTATGGGAAGAGCCACTCCTGATGGTGTGCATTAAAATCCCCCAGTAACACCAATTGTGCAGAAGGGTACCTCTGCTGAGCCGCATCCGCCGCCTCACTAAGGTACTGTATGAGCCCGGTCGTCTCCTGATCGCCACTGTGGGAACGGTAGACACAAGCATAGATAATTTTATCCATGCCTGTGTCCACCAGAGCCCAAAACGTTGAGAACCTGGAATCTTCAAGGTTGCGGAGACGCCGATAGCAGATGTCGTCCCGGGCGTACAAACACACTCCAGCGTGCGGTTTAAAATTGTGCTCCAGGGTAAACCCTGGGTAAGACAGTTACGTTATACGTTATACCAAAATGTTAGAATTCAGGCTATTTTTTTTTGTTCTAATATAAATGACCTTCTGAATGTTATTGTTATTGATATAGATTAACCCTAATTTATTCATTACAAATTATTCAAATGAAAAACCTAAACTCCAATGTAGAGCAATGAAACAACTATCTAGCAGCGCCATCTACTAAACTAAACATAAACTAATCACACGGATCGAGCCTCAACATACAATCAACTTGAATTCTTTACTTAGCTCGCATCACGTTCACTAGATGGCGATACTAGTACGTTGGACATGTTTTCTTTTACTATTCACACGTGTGATGTCCTACGTCAATGTTTACAAACAAATTAGTACAATGTGTGGAATGAATTTTTGAACACAGTAACGATTTAAACGTATTTGAGACAGTAATAATGTGTATTGTATTCAAATATAACAGCTCAAATCTGACTTCTAAACGAAAATTACAAAAAATTTAGAACTTGAACACAAACTAAAAAAAAGTCACGTCCATATTACAAATCGAACAAAAACTTATCGAACAAAAATGTACTCGAACACATCATTATTAATAAGTATTATTGATAGCTAATGAAATACCTGCTCCGACTCACAACATTCTATATTTAGATTTAATAAGACAAAGATATTGAAACAAATCACATTCCACTCACCTTTCTTAGCGCCTTATTTACGTCTGACAGAGGGCTGGGCATGTAGAAATCCACAATGCCTAGAAGGCAATCATCACAACGGCACACATCACTTGGAAGCGAGGACATCGACCCGAAACTGCTACAGCTGTCCATAGAATCCGTCCGCACTAATTTTCCCGTACTCAACGCCTCCATCTTCGCGACCAAAAGCGACTCCATGAGTGATCTAGGTCTAGCTGGAGACCTTGATCTTCGGGCGAAGTCAGGGGATAATGGTCTGCAGTGTTCTAACACGTCTGGCGATAAAGGTCGATGTCGCGTGAAGTTTAGCGCCAGGTCCGGAGATAAGGCGCGTCTCGACAAGTCCGGCGATATAGGACATGCCGCGGCGAGATCCGTCGACGAAGTCCGCGTGAGGGGCGGAGTGGCGCTCCGACAATGCGAAGACGTCATCTTAGTCGCCCGCATTGGTACTGATGTTATTGATTACCGCATCGCTGAGAATGTTTTTGTTTATTCTTAGTGGCACTAGACGGCGTCTTAATGGGAATATCCCAAACGGTTACAGCACTTGTTTGATTTTCGCCTCAAAGTCAAACACCTCGGATAACCTTGACAATATTTTTTGTTGGTTTATTGTTACATCCTGCAACATTCGAGCGGTCAAAAAGTTTAATTCGACCAATATATCCGTATTTATTGCTCAGGCCTCAGAACCAGACCTACAATTGTGTCATATAAAATTTCTTAGGCCTCTTATAGAGCGTGTATTAGTAGTTATTGCCATAACTTCACTAAATTCAGCGTAAATCAATATCAGAAGGTTTTATAGACATGTTCGTAGTTGTTTATTGATTGTATCTGGTATTAATTGTGGCGATAAATTATTTATTTTTGCGCTGTTAAAATTTTATCATTTTTAAATCAACGCTAAAGGTATTACACGGTATTTATGTTTGTTAACAGCAGTTTAAATAATAAATGTTTACTTTCTCTATCTTACTTGAAGTTAATATTTGTATTATGTGAGTATTGCGCTTATCTTATTTAACGATTTATGATACCGCTTGTTGGTTACTGTTTCTTGTTTAGGTTTGAAAATCACGGTCTGCCGATCCCTAAGCTAACCTATCTGAAAAGTGTTTTATTTCTACATTTAAAATCGACATATTTCATCATGGCATCCAAAAGTTATATCAACTCCGACCATATCTCATAACTCCAACATTAAACCTTCGAACTTAAGCACAACAATGTAACTGTGCAGCCAAACGGCCCGTTCCACTAGTTACAAGCCTAGCCATACATTAGCATGACAAACTGCCCAACAAGCCGACAGCCACACTACGTTTGTTTACATCGCACGGTTTCAAGCACTCGAACAGGAGGCTATTACTTATTCCGCACACATACAAAATGTAGCCTTCGCACACCGTCCGGCCACACCTGCGCCTGAGTCGAACGTGGAGGTAGAGGTGCTGGATGAGACCGAAGCCTTTACATACACCCTCTTTTACATATTTTTTAATTAGTATAAAAAAAAATTGGGCTCTATCCGTACCTACCCATTACTGATCATATTCTTGAAGTCAAAAGTAGAAAAATAATCCCAAAATTGTCCACGGCATAATTGGTAAATTCACAATGGAATCAATCATTCATAGCAATTTCTACAAGAAAATACTACGCGTAGTGTTTTTTTCCATTTTGATCGTCGTTTATTTATTCATTCAGCAATAGCCTGTAGGTATTTTCATAAATTGAGTGACATTTTAGGATATAAACTAACGATAATAAATTTTCTGTTTATGATAATATTCATACTTATTGAGACTTTACTTAAATAATTATAACAAGAGCTTTTATATAATTATGCCCTTTAAATATTTGTACTAATTATTAAAAAATTTATTTTAAAAAACGTATGTAAAAATTAGTGGTATATACTCGTATATGCCCTTTCAATCTTGGCTTAAATATTCAACTGTAAATAAAATCTGCTGTATAGGATTCCCTAGTTTTGTTTGTCATGTTCTGAAACTACTTTCCATGTCAGGCTGCCTGGAAGAGACCACGGATTGCGATAAGGCCGCCCATTGAATGTGTTTTATTTATAATTTTCACTTTCGTATGTATTATGTTGTTTGTTCAATAAATTAATTAATAACACAATCATAGCTAACTAAAAGCGTTTACGAAAAAAAAAAATCCATATTTAAAAATTCGAATGAAAAAAGTATTACATATCGCTTTTCCTTTGTTTACACGTAAAACGGTACACGAAATAAACCGTTGTTCATTATAATAATCGAATTTATGTTTCTTTGTCTAATGCACGGAGCAAGAGATCATAATTAAATACTCTATTGATCCACGATGCCTTATTAAAAATTATTATTTATAGCAAGGACTTGATTTGCACACAAACGAACAGCCATCGAACGTCTGGGAAAGAATTCCCTTTCATACACCTAGTAATTATGGTAGAAAAAATATGAGAACAGATGGTGGAGCCTGAGAAGTATGGTGGGTTATTAAATATTAATAATTAGTTTTTATGCATTTATACTTTGTAAGATAATAAATTCAAAACGCGAGCTTATTTTCTTTATAAAATATTATATAAAAAGTAAGCAATCTTCATTAGTTTATTGTTTTCGTATTTGCACAGCCTGAGATGCATGTAATTATAGTTTAAATAATTCGTATTGGATGGCGCTTAGAGTTAGGTTAAATATCAGAATAAAATGCATTTTCTGGTTATAAAGAGACGATTCTATGAATTTTGAAGTAAGACGATTTAATTCTCATGTTAGGTATACAATTACACACTTCCAAAAAACGTTATTGTATATTATATTATTCCTATGCACATTGAAAATCATGAAATAAAAATTTAACAACCCCTTTTTTTAAGATGAGACATCATCAACTAATTTGTGCTTCGATTGGAGCGAGAGGGACTGCCCTGCGAGTGCCTTAAGGAGATGTCAGCGAAACTGTGGGGTCCAGCAGGGTCAAAGCCTGCTGGGGCCATTAGTTCACTTTTGAAAGGAAAACCCGGGGTCTTGGAACGCAAGGCAAAAAAAGGACATACTCTTTGCGAGTTGGTTATAGGTAGTCAGTAAAAGTCTGACATACCCTACCGCTGACCCTAAAAAAAAAAAAACGATATTCTATTACCCTTTGCATTACGGGGCCACGGTGACTATTTCGAACAATCTCACAACCTATATTCAAAGACCTTTAAACTAAGAACTCTGTCTATACTTTGCACAATTTGTTGTGCAAGACAACAACAGAGACTAACCTCTAACCTCCAATAGGGCAAATTATTACTCTAACACTAATATAAACATACAATTTAATGTCTAATTCCACAACCGTGTAATAATTCCTTCTATCATAAATCGCTACGTGCTTAAAGCTTGGCACACACGGCTAGCTATAATGTACAATACATTACAATTCTGGATGTATATTTTTACGCAATGAGTGTCGAGTCTACATTAGCGCAAATATTACGTAAATAGGAGTTATGTTTCCTTCATTTAAAAGCCAAAGCGTCTCCAACTTAAATACGCTTTAAAATATAGGAAACTAACATGGGCGCTTATGGCAATATCCTAGGATTTTGGGCTACCGATTCAAATTCTTTAATGGACACACACCAGAACTAATAAATAAATACAAAAAGCTGGCATTTCTCCAGAAATGATTACCCTAAATGATATTCCTAGGTATGCCAATGGTGCTCAAATTAATGAAAAATCATTTCATTCTACTCAACGCCAAATACTAATTGAAAGGTATCTCAAAAATACAGATTTAAGAGCATTTTATCACATTCATATGATATCTCTTGTAGAAAAATTAGTGACTGTAATGAAAGCTGTCAGTTGAGAATGGAGGAGAGAATGCATTTGACAGGGTGAGAGAAGGAAACATATTACACTGACTTCAAGCTTGACGTAGATTAAGAACAGGAAGATGGTGCACGAGATCTTGTGGGATCTCGGGTAAGTTAATACATTATAATCAAATCATCATCGTATGCCTAGCCTTTTTCTGACTTGCTTGAGATCGGCTTCCAGTCTAACCTCACCCCGCCTCACCATCAACGATTACATCACTGCTTAATTTAAAAAAAAAACCGTATGCGGCTGAATTCCTTTGTTTTACATGAAACGACTGCCTATTAGACTTCCACAATCCACTTACTGAGCAATACGATACTCCTTCGTAAGACTGATGGTCAGAATTTCTTACGTCTGACTAATAACAACTAATAATAATCAAGTATTACATTTTAATGTTCTGGTTTTTTTATTTGACATTTTATCTTTGTAACTTTAGTTGTTTAAATTGTTTTCGTGCATATGGTCTCCAGTAAATAAAACATAGTACACCAACAAGATACCAAAATACTAATATTATTATAAGACATATTATATACCTGTTATGACATATCCTATGTTGGAGATTAAAAATATATATATATATCTAGAGTCTGTATAAAAAGTCAAACGACTTAGGTAATCTAATCAAGTAATCTAATTCTTGAAATCTGATGTAGTCAGCACTGGTTGAATAATCAAGGTTGCAAAGGTTGTTTTGTATGTAATATATATTACAGATTTTTTAATTCGTTTAAAAATTTACAAGTTGTTTGACTTTTTAGACCGACTTTACGCCTGATTTATTTGTATACTTCCATAGTACACTTTTTCAAATTATATCTGCCGTATACAACGGCCCTTATGCGCCTGCGCAGCGGGTGGGCCGCACCGCCATGTTGTCTGTCTCGATCTGATCAGTTCATCTATGTTAGGCTAAATTATATGGTTGTTTATGTAAGCTATTTGTCTAAGAATGTTCATGTTATAAGGAGCGTAAACTTAAATATTTGAAACTAGCTGACCCGGCGAACTTCGTACCGCCTAACAGTCAATGAATGTAGTATATCTTTCGATATAGTCAACCGATTGCGATGAAACAAAGCTTAGGTAATATATCAGGTTACACACAATTTTAATGTATAAAAGTTATCTACACTGATTTCGTACATTTTACGTGATGCGCACACAACTAAAAACTTCTACAGATTTTTTATAATTATGTATAGGTTATTTTTTGGTGACTCTGGTATAATTTCAGCTAGCTTTGGAAAAGCTATCCAATTCAGTCACGCCATCGGTTTTTTTGTACTAATAAACTGGAGATTTGATATGATATAATGTATAATTTATTGATTGCAATGTAAAATAGTAATCTTATACCAAAAGCTTATACTTGACTAAGTGACGATTTCACTACGACTATTGGCTATTATATTTGTAGAGTAATCCCTTACTTCGTTATAAACAACAGTGCACAAAACTGATATCATGTAATTGCATAGTATATTCGATATCCCTGAAATTTTAGGAGTCCAATGCTGTGACACTGTGTTGTTGGAGTCATAAGAATTTCACATATATATTTCTTCACAACTCTAGCTGTGAAGGTACCATTGCAATATAATCATTCAAATTTTAAAAACTTGCATAACTAAGCTTAAAATTGGGATCAAAAGACCAAACAAGAGCATTCAAGGACCCATAATAAAACCAAATTATGAAGCCATTTTAACATTGTCTCTATTATTTTAGCGTGGGAAATTATTAGTGTTTATTATATCTATTGCTTATCAATGTCTAAAGTATAACTGAAACATTAGGCTGATACCATAAAACTGACGCCTGCAGGATTGTACGACAGAGTTACTACGGCCCTGAAACGTAAAGGGCAACTCAAGGAACCCACGTGGGTTTCAGTCATTATACCTAAGACTAAGATTCCTTCTCGCCAAAAGTAGGAGGAGTTATTTGATGACATCCCACCTGAAAAAAAAAAACTATCAAACTAAAATTCTAGAACCGTTCATTACCTGTCAAAGTTGTCAAAAACAACAAGTTTTTGCGCTATATCACACATGCTTGTAATGTCCATATCGAGGAGATCGATGCCCTGTTCGATTAGCGATCGCGAGACATATCATGTTTCACACGATCGATCATACTGACAAGTTCGCAATTTGCTGTTTTATAAACTTATGATGTAACGGATGTGACGTAAGGAGATATAAGTTTATGATAGATTTTCTTGGAGGTAAGAAGAAAACTATAAGACTTACTTATATTGCAGACTTTAATCAATGGTCATGATAATGTAGAAGGAATGACTAATGCAGTTGCGTATCGCGGAACAATTTCCGCACACAACAAATATTTATATGGCCTAGAGATAGTTATTCTGGGGCTGGGTGACCTGTGTCGGGGAAGCGCGGATATCGTGTTTATAAACAAGTAAACACGATATCAACGCTTCCCCCGCACAAGAGAAATTTCAAAGTATTTTTCTGAAGAAAAAAGAAACACCGCCTATGGATCTGCAATACTAAGGGCTTAGGGGCCATAGGTGTATTGCCTAGGTACCCATTTCATGGAAGATTCTCCCAACTTTTGTTTTAATCTGCTTCCTGGCAGCTGTAGTTGAGTCTTTAAGTCAAGAGTAAATTAGGTTAGTTATAGGCAAACCACCTTCGTCTACCACTTCGTCGCTTATTATCACCCCGATATGGTCTAGTACCCACTCCAGAGTGTAGGACAACTGATTCGAAATTCAATCATGGACGCCAAAATACTGATAACTTCACACAAAAATTTGGCATATCAGGGGCCAGGTACCCCTCTGAATATTAAATCTACATATACGCTATTGCTTCTGACTGCACAAATGTATAAAAAGATTGCATGTAACGAAGATGAGAATGTTGCGATGGATATGTGATGTGACGAAATGGATAAAGTGAGAAAAGGGTATATAAGAGTGAAAATGGCGCCAGTGACTTAAAAGTTAAAAGGGAATCATTTGTCTTGGTATGGTCATGTAAAGAGGAGGGATGAAATGCATGTTACTAAAAGAGAGATGGACGGATGGTTGGAGAGGGAAAAGGAGACCTAAGAAAAGATGAATGAATTGTGTGAGGAGTGATATGAAAGTAAACGGAGTTGGTGATAGCGTGACGGGTGACAGGATAGAATGGAATAAAAAAAACGCGCCAACCCCAAGTAATATGGGACAAAAGCAGGAAGATGATAATGATATGTAAGAAAATTTATAATTATACCAGCAGATTATTATAACGAAACATAAATAATTAGAGCACATCTTAACACGTTACAGTATTTGCATTTAATAAATCAATTAAGTATTTCGTTTCGATTCTGTTGGTTTCATTGATTCAGTGAGCAAATAATTAAATTAATTATCTCCAACACCGAATTCGATTAATTGATTCGTGACTACATTTAATTTATTTATGCTCGCACTGAAATTCAATTAAGGTCATCACACACGGTGAATATATTTCACAATATCGCCAGCCATGGATTTGAATGAAGCCTAAACCTACGAGTATAATCTTAAATATTTTTTATTTTGCAAACATGGGTATTTACATAGGTGTTTTTTTTTTTTATAACAGAGTCCTCCACATGGAGTTTTGCATCATCTACGTTTGTAAATTGAATGAAACAATAATTTTTTTTTTTTTTGCCACAACATGAGCATGCATAGGTATTTTTATAAATTTTGGAATGTCATTGCAAATCAGCTATCCCTCACGGTTCCTATTGGTTATAGCGTAGTGTAGCCTATAGTCTCAATAAATGGTCAATACAGAACAGTTCCTGTGATTCAAAAACACGATCACAAACAATTTTTTCAGCTTTGTAATATTAATATAGATGCAACGCAACCTAAGGCAGTGACCCTAAGGTTTATGTTAATACCAGCTTCTTTCAGTGGTTTTACCCACGTCGAATTAGTACTCCTTATAGATTTTAGTGTATGGGTTAATTTAGATTTTATATCATCATCATCATCATCATCAGCCTTTTTGATGTTCCCACTGCTGGGACTCAGGCCTCCTCTCTAGGAGAGGGAGATTTTATATACATGTGTTTAAATATACAAACTTTCAACTTTATAATATTAGTGTGTTATAGAACTTATGTCAACTGTGTTTGATAGACTAACTTTATAATACTTTTTTTTTAAATCATCGTCGTCTCCCTGTCCTAGGCCCGTGTTAATAGAGTCAGCCGAACTTGTCTTTCTTCCATTTTGTCCTGTCACCTGTCACGTTATCTCTAACTGCCTTTTTTTCATATCATTTCTCACACAATCTCTCCATCATATTTTTTTTGGCCTCTGTCTCTCTCTCCAATGATTCGCATGTAGGTACACTTTATTTTAGTATGAATTATTAGATATATTATCTTCCCCGTGTGTGGCGGCCTTTAACTGAATTCAAAATTAATATAAACATATCACAACGTGTTGCGTTTAAAAAAGTTGAATTAATCAACATACATGACACGGTAAATACGAATGGTATAAAAAATATAATAACACATGTAGGAAAGTGTAACGCTAAAATTGCTTATGTTATTGAGGCAATTACTCAGCTACCTATTTGGTTAGTTATAAATATTTTGGTCGAGTTGTTTCAATTAGTTTTTTTTTTTTTGTGTTATAAAATATCGATGCCAATTGCATGAAGCCATAATGTTGCTCCGGCCCCAAATAAATTGGATATGATGTACGATGAGAGCAACCGAATGTTGATGATGCAAGCTTTCTTTGTTTTTCTTCAGGTAGCTACAACTTATTCTGAAACAACTTGTTTTGAAATTGAAATCAGTAATTTACAATATGTCGGCGATGTTTGCAAAGGCGAGGATGAAAGGCCTTTCATGCCATCGTCCGAAAGCGGTCTTCCAGTCAGCCTCGATCCTGAAGTAGGCGTGCGTAACTCTTTACTGAACTGACTCACTGTTCCGAAAGATTGGAACGTAAGGTTTTAAATGCATCATTTAGAACAATTGGAACACTGAAACTCTCTACTCTAAATGACCTGTAGTCTTGTCTTTTTAAAATTCAAATTAAAACGTAAATAGTGTACCCAAATATAATTAATGACCTGAACTATAAACATCTGCTTAAAATGATTCTTAAATCAAAATTCAATTGAATAAAACTGTTAGTATATATGATGCGACGTAATAGATCACGATTCATAACAGTCAGTATCTGTGTTTGTATATTTTGAGCTGTTGTTCCAAATGATACATTTATATCGCTATTCCGGGGCAGTGATATATATCAGTGATTCAGATGCAAATGTTCCAATCGCAAAGATGACACACTTTGCCCACGCCTATCCTGAATTCAGTGCGTGCCAGCTCCTACGACATCCTGAGTGTTTTATGCGGTAGGTGGGATTGCCCAATGCTGCGTCACTGGATCGGACTTTATATGTCTACGAGTATATCCTACATACTGTGTGGATAATGTGACGTTCAACTCCAGACATTTATTTATAGTTATTATACTTTTGAAGATACTATCATATTTTTTTACGTGCAGGTTCAAAGGGGACTGGGCGGGTCATGTCAGCCGCATGCACAGGGACCGCTGGGCAAGCGTCGCCACACTGTGGGTTCCTACTGAAGGAAAGCGCCCCATCGAGGCCGGCCTAGAAAGAGGTGGCGGGTAGGGGTCGCAATACCGAATCATTTAAGCAAAATCGGTATTTTCGGTATTGGCTCCAGACCAATACCGATAATCCGGTATTTTCGATATTTCCGGGATTTTAAGCTAAAGTTAGCAAATTTAGTATGATAAAGTTAGTTTCCGAAAGGAATAGTAAGTAGGTACCTAAATGAACTTATCTTCTAAATAAAACAAAATTTTCAATTGGTAATCAATCAGTTCTTAGTAATAATTTACTAATACTAAATGCCCTTTTATTCCTTTACACAACAACTTAGGTTAACTAGTTCAAATACTTTAATTAAATCTAGTGTTTGACTAGGAAGTAGGAATCAGTTCTAAAAATAAAATGTCTATCAAACTTAAACATCTCACAACAGTCTCAACATATACAAAACGATACAAAAAAATACACTTTTTATAAATTCTCATAAAACATAAAATTAATAAATTCTCACGTTTACTAATCATCAAATAATACTCTAATTAACAAAATAATAAAAATGCTTAAATTAAATTCAGTACAAATCAAATTGAGTTATCAAGAGGTAATCAAAATATTATTAAATCTCCATTAAATTTTTGGTTGAGCTTTGTAATGAGATCGTAGAAACAGTAAAGTATCAAAACTTTCATCTTTATCGCAAATGATGAAAGTTTTGATACTTGCAGTTTGTATTGATGTGCTGTTCTGTTTTAGCATTTGCTTTTTCACCGCCATTTCTGTTTCTTTAACGGCACTGCAGCTGAAGGGAGATCATCATACGCAGAAATAGTAACACCATGTGTAGATTCCAGATTAAAATCTTTGGGTTTGACAACATCCACAATGTGTTTTCTCATCTCTGTGCAATCTGGCCTTAAAAATACATCACAGTATTCATTTGCTGAATCGAAATAGGTTTTTGGGTTATGTAGATAATTTAAGGTTGAAGCAACCAGCAACCTTCGTTCCTTAACTCTACGTTTCAGAGAAGTTACAAGTTCACGAGCAACTAACTCATGTTGCATGGCGTCTAATTTTGCGAACATAAACTTCAGAGCAGTATCGGCAGTAATTAGGCTAGCGCTTCTTTTGCACAGTTCTTCGACAGTGGCTTTTAGTATTTCAAATACTCTGCTGAGATCAGCCAGACGTCGGTATTCACTTTCTGATAGCTCTTTTTAAATCTATCATTGCCTTCTGGATCGGAATTTAAGCATATCTGCTACTCGCGCGCGCGTAATTTGGATTAAATGGCGTGTAAGTTTTTCTATTTGTATTTGTTTTTTATTTATTTTACTAAAACCGAAAATACCGAATATCCCGTTTTTTGTGAAATGAATACCGGTATTAATTAGACCTAAATTTGCCCCGGTACTCCGGTATTTTCGAAATTCGGTATCCCGGTTTGCGACCTCTAGTGGCGGGATGATTTGGACGCCACGACGGGACAGTAATGGCTAAAAACAATTTTTTTTTTAAGTATTTTCTTACTGGGATTCAATGAGGTTTGAATTAAATGTTTATTATATACTAGTTTTTTCCCGCGGCTTCGCCCGCGTACATATAATATAGCCTGTGTGTACTCAGGAATAAAGCAGCTTTCTGTCGGTGAAAAAATTTTAGCAATCAGACCAGTACTTTCAGAGATCCTAAAACTAAAAAAACTTTACCTCTTTATTATATTAAGTGTAGATTATCGATAATTTGTATACTTTATATTTTGGTTATAAATAAATCTAAAATCATATAGAAGGTATATTAAAAAAAAATCTATCAGTAAAGCCAACGTAACAGGAGGACCGACCAGTTAAGTTTAACAACAAAAACCGCAATAGCGGGAAGTGGCAGCATGGCCGACATGCTTGCAGCCAATTAATGCCTTTACCGAGAAACATCCACATTATTTTGTTAATCATTCAACTTCCATGTATTTATTAACAAGAATTTTGAGGAAAAAACTTGACCCAATTGTTGAATGAGTTTACTGGTAAACAGTAAATATTATGTAAAACAACAAGCAACAAAAAAGTGTTTACTAAAGCCAACCGTTAAAACCGGTTAATCTCCGTAGGTAAAAGCTGAAAATGAGGTATTTACAACATTTTTTTTTCCAGGCATATAATTATCTTACTAGGGCCATGGGTGATGCGAAAAAGACCCCCGGGGTTCTGGAACAATAGCAAAGAAGGAACAGGCGTGGGTTTTTAGTCAGTAAAAGTCTGATACTCCCTCCCGCTCCGCCCAAGGGCAGGAGGTGTCATCTAGATGATTTTCCCACCAAAAAAAAGGCATTTAATTATTTTAATCGACTTCTTTAGTCTTCCCGTCCGATTATAACTTAGGTGTTTTCAAGACTAGCGTGAATAGGCTCTTAATAAACTATTGCGCTTCACGATTGCTGCACTGCTTACAAACAGGTGGAATCGCAGTTAAGCACAAACTAATTATAATATTTAAAAAAAAGGACACGATTTAGGGTCTAAACAGACGGACCGCATTTCAACTGCATTCCAACTGCAAATTGCAGTTTAAGTGCAGTTTGAATGCAGTTGACACGACTGCCATAGAACTGCAATAGAACTGCAAACCAAACGTGCGGTCCGATTGCAGTCGTGTGAACTGCACACCGACTGCATCCGAACTGCACGATGCGCGGGAGGGCATCGCTGCAATTTGCAGTTGGATTGCAGTTGAAATACAGTCCGTCTGTTTAGACCCTTATATAAAAATTAGTTATTCCCTACATTGTGATGAGTTTTGCGAACAAAAGTACCTATACAAAAGAGCCGTTTATTTTACTTTTCATGAGTTGATTTCTAATATACAATGACTTATTTATTTATTTAAACTTAGATAACCCGTACCCCAAGTTTCATCCAAAACCGTTCATCTGTTCCAGCGTAAAGGAGCAACAAACTCACCCACATATGTACAAGCCCTTATATGTATATTAGTATGACATATAAATATATCAGAACATTCATATATTCATTGGACAGAACATACAGCAATAAATCAAGCAGCTGTTACTTCGATGCATTATACTATGAATTGTGCTGCTTGCTAAATGTCGCCCGTCATAGCCAAGTTACACCGAAGTTATAGCTTGGCCAGTATGTTGATCATACTGTACTGGTTTATCAAATTGATAGGACTGGTAAGTGAATATGTGTTGCGAAAGTTATCGAGTTGTTTGTGTGGGAATCTAGATAAATAGTGTTGGAATTTAGTTATTTGAATAGGATTTTAAGCTATTGCATAGCTTCTATCGCGGGCCTTGAGCGTGGAGACCGAATCCAGAAAATCCGTAACGAAAATAACCTAACACCCCCCACTCATTTGTCTTTTGAGCGTGGTGACCGATAAGAAAACAAATGAGTGAACAATCGATCAAAATTCAATTCAATGTGTGAAAGTGTAACTTCAATTAATATCAAAGAAAAAAAAACAAAGGAAAAAAAATACTGCATAAATAAAATAAATAAATAATTATAATTGCATAAGTTGATAAAAATGTTATGCAATAGCTTTACCGCGGCAGTCCCCGAATGCCACACGTCTTTTTTAAATTTTTTCTTGACTACTCTTTCAACCCGTTGTTGAAAAATTTACGGTCCGGACTAAGCGTTTCGCCACATCGATCATACCGAAATCGTTTTTCACGAAAACATTAAACCGTTCGAGACCGCTTAGCTTCGCACATTGCTGCACCGCACCCAAGCACCCCCGCGGTTGGTCATGCCGGCCCCTGCGATAGAGAATCAATTGTTTTTTTCAATTCGCGCCGCATCACTTCGTGATCGCATACCTATACGAGTAGTATACGGGCTGATTAGTCAAATGTATGAAGTGTGCATCAGAATTGCGTAGCTTAGTTCCACCAAGCTCCATCCATCATCGGACCACCAGACGTATGACAATGCGCCACCGGTACGTGATGGACATCCCACCCATACTCTCAAAACTTTTTGGGAACACAGTTCATTCTATGTACAGCTAAGGAGTGGAATTCCCTGCCTGAGTCTGTGTTACCTGATAGCTAGACAAAGTCTCTAAGACTTCGAAGGAGTTACCGCAGCCCTTGCAAAAAAGGTCACCAGAAGGAACGCCGTGGGTTTTACCCTGTAAAAGTCTTACACTAAGAGCGGAAGAAGTAATTGGTTTATTAAAATTTTATTTAATCATCATCATCAGTTCATATATCGGTTGAAATGATGATGATGACGTCCACTGTTGGACACAGGCCTCCCCCAAGTTTTCTCGCAACCTTCACCAGGTCATCGGTCCACCTCGAAGGACGCCTTCCAACGCTGCGTCTTCCGGTACGCGATTGCCACTCCAGAACCTTTCGGCCCCAACGGCCATCTGTTCTGCGAGCAATGTGCCCTACCCATTGTCACCCATTCATTAAACCCCAAGCGAACGCCGGCGTTCGCGCACCTATTGTCTTTCTATTGTGTCTGTAATTTCCACGATTGAAAGGTTAAGTTTGGCAAATAAAATTTATTTCCAACCTCAAAAAGAATTACCTACTCACAATATTACCTATAGTATATTACCGATAAAAATTACCGTCGTGAGAACTTCGTATTTTATTGCCATACCAAATACAAATACTCATGTTTTACTGTTCTCACCTCCTGAATACAAATTCGGCATTATGTAATAAACTATATCAAAGGTTTCACGTCACGTGTTGCGTGGCATTGGGACATAAATTCTTGTGGAAGGCGGCAGGACCACCGGCGGAGTTTTAAACCTGTACCATACGTGGATTGTGGAGGTATTAATTCGGCAAAGTCTATTCTTAAGGCTTATAGTCCCTTGAACCATCTGGCCAAAATTATGTGGACTCACCTCTCGCACCCACCTAGGCGACAGTACGCAAATCTGTGCATTTATTTGCGGCCAGCAGCGCCTTGAAAGCGCGCGGCTGACCTTTAAATCCATTTTCTTTGCGAAATATTGATTGATTTACATATGCGATGTTTACTTTGAAGAATATTCAACCACCAATTTTTATGTGTAAAAATGTTTCTAAAGATCCAAGCCGTTTCGAATGGAAAAGTTGCGTAATTGCTAAATATTTTTTTAGACAAAAGTGTTAATAGCACGAAAAAATCAAATGTTGATAATATTGTTCATGAATCGGCGCTTGGGCCTTAAATCGTTGCAGCCTTGTGTCTTGAAGTTATGCGGGAGATAAATCCTTATATAGTATTTGTAAAACAAAGGCATTCACGGCGTCTGTCTGTCTGTCTGTATGTATGCGATAAACTCAAAAACTACTGAGCGTATGTCCATGCGGTTTTCACCAATATACTGAGTGACTCCTAAGAAAGATTTAACTGTATTATACATGCATAGTATAGTTAAGACAAACCGAGAATTTCAAAGATTTCTAGCGCTCGAGCGAAGCTGGGGCGGGGGTAATATTGATTGATTATTGAGGTTGAGACATAATTCTCTTCACTTTAAAATATAACATAGTAAGAACTTTTCTAAGCAGATCTATCATGGTTTACCTTAACTTTTTTGTAGTGGGTATAAAAAGAAAATCGTTTATTTCAGTCTCGCGGACCAACAACAAAACTCCAAAAAAAAAATCAAAGAAACCACGGTCCAAATCAGAGTAATTATCAAATAACTCCTTTCGCCCTGGGCGGGGGGCAAGATAGAGTGTCAGACTTTTACAAACTACAACCCAGCAGCGTCGATTCTTCCGAACTTTCGCGAAGCCCTCGTAGACATTGACCTTATTGGGCCCTCTCAGATCTGTCAATTATTTTGACAAAAAGATAACCACCTATTTCAGTTCTTTTCGTAAGTACCTAATTCTTTAAAAAGCACATCATGTACGTTCTATCATACCTTCTTTTTCTTCCTGCCCTTATCCCATATTACTTGGTTTCAGCGCAACACGATATTTTCTTCCATTCCGTACTGTCTGTCACCCGTCACACGATCACTAACTCCCTTTTCTTTCATATCAGCCCTTGTGAGGAATCCGTACATCTTTTCTTTGGCCTCCCTCTCCCTCTCCATCCATCTACATGTATACTCAGAACTTTTTTAATAACATGTGTTTCATACCTCTTTATCGCATGACCATACCAAGACAAACGATTGCCTTTCAACTTTTCAGTCACTGGCGCTTTTTCAGACTTCCTCTAATATACTCATTACTCACTTTGTTCATTCTCGTCACACCACACATTCATCTCAACATTCTCTTTTACGCTACATGCAATATTTTATCATACATTTTTTTCACAGCCCAACAATCTCAATTCAATCCACACAGTATCACACGTGTCATACCAACCTACTATCACTGAAAAACTTGTACACACATATCTAAAATCTCATTTCAAATCTAAGTCTTACAAAATAGCAAAATATTAAAAGTCATTGCATTTTGACCAATTATATGGTCATAAACGAACATAATTTCACACCTTATATCGACACTTGCAGCCGGAACGGACACAGCAATAAAACACTTAATTATATATAATTAGATGTGCCTTCATTCGCACACTCGGTTTCAGTTGCGACATGGTCGCGATCAAGCTGGTTTAGGAAGAATGTTCACTGGGGGATATTTATTTAACCAACTATCACAGCTGTCCCTACATTAGTTGATACTTCTAGAATCTAGAGAGACGGAATCCGTTTAGATTTTTAACCGACTTCAAACTAAGGAGGTTCTCAAATTAACTGTATATTATACTAGCGGCCCGTCCTGGCTTCGAACGGGCAATAAATAAAGCCTATGTTACTCAGGATGAATGTAGCTTTCCAATGGTGTAAGAATTTTTGAAATCGGAACAGTAGTTTTTGAGTTTATTCGTTACATACAAAAATACAAATCTCCATACAAAATCCTCTTTATAATGTTAGTAGGTATAGATTATTATTATTCTATTAATTTACTATAAGTAGTTTAGTTAATATTTAAGTATTTTTTTATGTACATCAAAAAAAATCGCTCAATCAAAAAAAAAAAAACAAACAACAATCAATCTTTCAAAAATCGAGAAAAAAAAATCCACAAAATTTAGTTATAAAAAATACAGACTTCAGAAATTAAAGTTATTCTGTATTTTTTTTTTTAGAAATAGGTTGTACTTTTTAGGAAAAAGATTTTTCGCAGCAATAACTGAGGAGACTGCGTACAAAAATTGTCAAAGTCTCATCATACAGCGCGGCAGCGCTAACAATCATAGAAAAGTCAAAAATAGATTAGATTGACCGAGCTACTGCAAACTTTATAATTATGTGTATCTTGTTAGAATTTTTAAAAAATATATGAAACCCTTTTAGTACTAGGTAGCCAAGAATGAGCTACTCACGGGTGTTATTTTATATGCATTTTTAAGTCACACTTAAGTCTAATGTATGAAAATCCCATGTCACAGTGTTTGTTATAGATCTCTTCCAAAACGTCTTGACCGATTTTATTTTTTTGTGTATACAAGGTGCAGTTTTAAAACTGCACAATATTTCAGGAGGTTGTAATAAAACTCATAAATAATCATGTAAAAAAACGATACCTGGTCAATAATCAGTAATACTTGTTATTTAATTTTTTAATTACACTAAACTAAATCGATTGATCGATGGCCGCGGGGGCGTGGCTAGGGTGTGGCGTGCGGGATGATGATTGGATGATACATTATTTATGAAACTATCGTTGCGAGTTAGTGTCTGTGAAAACGCCCTTTATTGTTCCGTGTTTGTGTGTGTGAAAAAAGCGCGGTTATAAAAAAAAAAAATTACCTACTTATATTATTATTGATTCGGGTCGAGAATCACTAACATAATTACCTCCTGAAATATTTTGCAGCTTCAAAACGACACCTTGTATTTGGTAGGTCTGAGGATAGGTCATAGCCAATTTTTACGCTCCTAACTCGATGCCTCCTTTTTAGGGTTCCGCACCGGAAAAAAACGGAACCCTTATAGGATTACTTTGTTGTCCATCTATCAGTCTGTCTGTCTGTGTGTCTGTCCGTCAAGACCCTTTATCTCGAGAACGCGTGGAGGTATCGAATTGAAATTAAAACCCGCAGCCTTGAGTATATACTCAGGCCTGCGATCCCTGATGGTCCTGCTGGTGGTGCAAGCTGTGAAAAAATCAAACTTCTAAGTTAACGAATAAAAAATATACGGCCGTTTATATCGCAAAAAAACGTATATTTTGATACTCTCAAAGATCGAACTTTATAAGGTACTTCCCGTTGACCCAGAATCCTAAAATTTGGCACAAAGCAACGTCTTATAGCACAGGTATGGGTATAAGACCTTGCATTGTGTGTGGGTATACCTGAGTCACAAAAAAAAAAAAAAAAATTGCAATTCGGAAAAATCTTCGAGACTCCATTCGAGAATTGTAGTTTGCACGGAACCATCAGTGCGCGAGTCCGACTCGCACTTGCCCAGTTTTTTTTTTAATATTTTATGGCATAACAACGTTCGTCGAGTCAACTAGTATATTATGAAAGCAAAAGTTTATATGGGTATGTATATTAGCTATACTTCATACGCATACGGCCGAACAGATTTGCATGAAATTTGACACCTGGACAGCTTATATCCTAGATAATGAGACAAATAATAAGTAATGACACAGGCTATCATTGAAAATGAGACGAGGTATCGTTATCGCCACGGTTCTTGAGCGCTCGGCGTCAGAGTGGGGATCGCTTTGCGCATTCCATACATTGGCGAGCCAATCGTCGTCGTTGTTAGATACATGCAGCAAGCGCAGGGAACGAGTCACGAGTGACGTCTATGATACGATGGCGCGGCGAGCCAATCACTAACATTCCCCATCCCCGCGTCTCACGTCGCACCACTAAAGAGACCGAATATTCTTCTTCGCAACTTAAAGCCAGCGCTCAAGATCCGTGCCGATAACTATACCAATTCTACGCGAGCGAGGAAGCTAGCAGAAACTATAGTTAATTCAAAGAATAGTCGTCCACAATCTAGCGTGAATCATTCTTAATGTCATATAATCATTCAGCCGTTTGGTGACTATAATTTTCATGTCATAAGAATCAAATTGTTAATAGTAGCAATAAGTCATTGATCTCAAGTGTTTTATAAAAGCGTGTATGGACATAATTATATGTTATTGTAGCGCGTAATGTTCTAGTTTTAATTAAATTAATAACGTCAGGATGTATTAGCATTAATGGTGTAGCGGTATCGAATATCATAGGAAATTATTTGGTTGTTAACTTACTGCGAAAATTGCCTTGAAAAATAAGCACTCCTTATAATACAGGGTGTTAAAGAAAGATCTCCGTAAAGGGCTTGCTCAGTAGATGAAACTGAACAATCTTCCACAATTTTTTTTTCCGGAAACGAAAAAAGAAATCGGCCTCTCCATACAAACTGCCCAATAAAGTTTATA
The DNA here is from genome assembly GCA_910589285.2 of Mythimna ferrago. Taxonomy (NCBI): domain Eukaryota; kingdom Metazoa; phylum Arthropoda; class Insecta; order Lepidoptera; family Noctuidae; genus Mythimna; species Mythimna ferrago. The sequence continues at coordinate 19,301,557 of OU342685.1, forward strand.
ATTTTGTAAGAATAGGCTGATTTCCCTTACACCCAGTATATCGACCTTACTTTTCCATCCCAACAAAGTGATGACAAGATTGGAAACAACCTCTCGCGCCGGACCTTTTCCAGGGTATGATCCAGAGTGAGAGGAAATGCAATAATGCTAGCGAAAGAGATGCATGGACGAATATCCTTACACCCCACAGCCACAGCGACAGGACACCCTCGAGTGTCGCAAGGCAATCTTCAGCCACCGTAGGCACGGGCTTACAAACTACAAGTAATGGGTAGCTCGCCGTTTGGCCGTTCGGTAAGGATCGGGCCCGAGTCGAAAATTTGACTTTTGCGTGCTATCCTGGAGCTTTTAAGGCAGAACTACAGCACTCACCATACTTAGGAGGTATGTTATTCCTTAGGTAATATAAAAAGTCAAACCATACCTTTTCGTTCAATTTAAACGCCTTATATGGTTTTTTCACTAGGCAATTGCTTTATCAATGAAATGCAAAAAAGTCTTAAGATTACACCTTCTATGTACCATCGTGGTCAGTACAGTATGACCACTTAAAAAAATTTCGCTTGTATCCTGCGTTGCAGCGCCAAACCAAACCCTTTGACATTTTCGTTTTGAATGCAATAATGAACTTAGCGATGGTCAGGCGGAAGTGTCTTTAATGGTATATCATACATAAAAACGTGAAGCTGACTCGATTGCAGTACCTAAATAAGTAATTCACTTTTCACTTTCCCGAGCCTATTCATTAAGTACCAATTAAAAATAAGAATAATACATCCCATTAATTCACATTCAATTAACAAATTCTCGAATTGAATTGAACGAGAGATAAATAAATGACGGTTGGCTCGAAGCCGCCACCTCAGGCGTAATCGTTTCGACAATCGACGCGCGTTCGATTAAAGCAGGGGTGCTCAATCTACAACCAGTCTGGATTTGTGACAATTACAATATATGAGCATTATAAATGTTATGTTAGTTTTTATTTTCTAAGCTTGACAAAAAGATAATGGTATCTCCTTATTGATAATAAACATACACAAACGTACGAAGGCGGAGTAATGCTTTGGACATTCTTACCATGAAGGAAAACCTTGGTTATGGGCCTCCAATATCCAATCCGTATCTGAGCAAATTCAGCTAGGACAGAGCCAATTAATCCAAAACCAGGAAAATTGATCCTAGACCGAGCAAACTGTCTTAGGATTGAGTTAATTGACCCAGTATACTGAGCAAATTGACCTACGTTCAAGCAAATGACCCAGGGCAAAGCAAATTGACCCAAGTTCGGTCAAGTTGACTAAGGACTGAGAAAAATTTAAAAAAAAAAAACATATTAATCCAGTATCAAGATTTGACCCACAACCAAGTGAATTGAATCAGGACCGAGTAAATGAACCTAGGATCGAGTAAATTAGCGCCCAGTTAAAAAAACCTACACTTGGCATTTTGTGTAGAAAGGTTGACGAAAAAAAAAATCTCTTGGCCTTGGTTATGCAGTCAAATTCTCACCAAACCAATAAAACCAAAGTTTGAACACCACTGGCCTGACGAATTATGGATTATACACACACCATTTTAGGGTACTCAAGATTATTTTTAAACAAAGGTAATTTTCACATTATTCTTCGAAGAAAGGGTAATGGTACGTCATTATGCTATTATTTCATTTTTATTCAAATTGTGAGGTTATAAAATTGTAATAAACGGATAATTTCCGAATTATGATAATGGGCTGTTGCAAAATGTTCCTTGTTTTTTGAATATCATGCGAATGGCGTTTCGCACTGTTCATGGTTCAGACTATGAGTTAGCAAGCAGTTTATTTCAGCGGCAATGGGTAAAATATTGTACCTAAATATTTTAAAACGTTTGTAGAATTTATTTTTAAAATATATTCTCTTCTTTTTCCTCCAGGATATTATTTGCAAAATATGTAGATCATCATGTCCTTTCCTAGAGTAGTGATGACCCAGTGGTAACGACCCCGTTACAAGTTATAGATCGCGGGTTCGAAGCCAGCCAGACATATTGTGAAATTTATTTCTAGACCACTGTTCTCAAAACGATGAAGGGCGATTCCTCACGATGTTTTCGTGAGGAATCGCCTATGTCCCAGAACCAAAAATTCGAAGATATGTCATCCACCAATCCGCTCTAGGCCCGCGTAGTGGATTAAGGCCTATTCCCAGAGAGGAGGCATGAGTCCTCAGACCTCTTCTTTATGAGAGGGAATGGGCCGTAATCCACCACGCAGGCCCAGTGCGGGTTGGTGAATGTCACTATTTTTTGTTCTAGGACAAACCGGTTTCCTCACGATGTTTTCCTTCATCCTTTTGAGAGCAGTTGTGATGAAATAAATTACACAAAGTAATACGCTTGGCTAGGTTTGAACCTGTGATCTACAACTCGTAATTCGGGGCCGTTACCACTCGGCCACCACTGCTTTGATCTGATTTTACTGATATTTATTTATTAAGAAATTATTATAAACAAAAATAACAAGCCCCAGATTTACGCACTGCAATTTTCTCAAATAATTACGCAAGACAGTGACAAAATGCACAAACAACATTTTTGCATTAAGACCGCCTCTCACACCATCTGAAAGCGGCGCTAGCATGCATTCATCACAGCTAATTACCTTTGAACCAGTTCTTATTTATTCGGTGTAAATGATGTAATTGGTGACAGCATTAAATATTGTGATTAGTCATGTAGAATGTATTATTTAAATTCGAGGCCAATTTCTAAAACGGCCTCATTAATCGGATTAATTTAGAAGCTATTAATCGCTTTCCTCGTAATGTTTCTCTTGTAATAATTTGTAGTACAGCTCAGCAAATGTGTCAATAGTCAGTGGCGTAACGAGATGACTAAGAGCCCTGGGGCGGCAAAAAAATCCGCGGCCCCTGTTTTTTAAGTGGGTAATTATCCAATATCTTCTCCAGCTCTGGGTTGAACAGGAGGGAGTTTCAGACTTTTACTGACTAAAACTAGTTGCCATGATTAAAGTAGTGTTGCAACAATCTATTTTATTGAGATTTCAAAGGTGGGAGAATTTTGCTCTAATTATAGTAATAGGCGTGAGCGAAATGGGCCCTCACTCACGTCCTCGTACTCAAACGGGCCTCGCGTGAGCGAGGGCTCTAAAGACGAAGGTTTTGTTTTATAATTTATAAGTTCGCGCTTGACTATATTTCACCCGATTGTAAGCGACGATGTGGTCGAACACTGGCCCACGTCTAAATTAGCCCACACTACGCCTCTGATGTTACGCGTAGTTTTATTACCTAGAAACTTACATTTTTTATTTACAAACGCGAAAGCTTTTGCACATTTTTATTATTATGTCAGCCAAGAGACAGCTAATAAACACTTCTTTTTGCGTAATTTATGTCAAGAGATTTACCTCGATATCTTCTTAAAGTCACAAAAAAGAACCCACAGAGAAAGTGAATAACACTGCAGAAAATCGCAATAAAAGTTAATTTGAATCGTAAAATTAAGTGTACAACGCATTGACATTTTAAAAACTCATTCCGCCACCAAAAAACTGTAAATACAGCCGGATTAAGGGTACACAATTACATTTTAGTGGACATTCATTACTTTTAAGACTTCATTGTGTACTTAATATGGTTAATTTGGGGAAATAAAATAGTGTGAATTGAGATACTTTAGTGTATATTTTGACATCCAGTTATGATTGCTTTTAGTGGTTTTACATCATAATAATTTATTAAAAGAAAGAAAGAAGGCATTAAGTCCATCTTTGTACCTGTGCGTTGCATAAAGTTCTAATAAATAAATAAATAAATAAAGAAAAAGAATTTATTTGGCAGAACACAAGGCGGACATATTATATTTAGATAACACGTAACAAAAAAAAAAGTACAGTTATGTGCCTCACTGTTGCATTGAAATAGGTCCAGTTCAGCATGAAACCAAATAGGTTCTAGTGCCTGACGCTTTTTTTTTTTTTTTTTTTTTATGGTGGGAAAAAATCATGCATTGACATCCCCCGCCCTTGGGCGAAGCGGGAGATAGTGTCAGACTCTTACTGACTAAAAGACCCACCCCGTTCCTTCTAGCCTTCATACCGGGGCTCGAGCGCCCTTTCGGATAACCCTGGCCCCAGTAGGCTTCGACCCGGCTGGGTCCCTGCTGTTGCTGACAACTCCTTGAGGCGCGCGGGAACAGTGCGCGCCGTCGACGACTTGGGCTTGGTCCGGACAGTTACCGGACGGCCGGACAGTGAGCTACCCATTGCTCACCGTCCGCAAGCCCGCGTCTACGTTGGCCGGAAATCGGGATCAGAATCCCGGCGACGGCGGCGGCGATAACGCCGTTGCCTGGTGCGTTCGGCCTCCTCCTTTGCGAGCATTACTGCTTCGCAGAAGTCGGCGACCGCCTGCCACTCCTCCTCGCTCCGGACCATGGCCTCAACCAAGGCCCGGCGCGAGAGGTCTCCGCCGCCGATCGCCCCCACGAGGGCACGGCGATGCTCCGCCCAAGCAGGGCACACCTCGACTGTGTGCTCCACCGTGTCCTCCGGGCGTTCCGCACAGTGGCGACACCCGGGCGTCACTTCCGCATGAATCGAGTGCAGGAAACTCCCGAACGAACCATGTCCGGTGAGTACCTGCGTCATGCGGAAGGTAAGGACGCCGTGAGGTCTTTCCAGCCACGCCTCAAAGAGGGGACTTACCGTAGTGCCTGACGCTGGTTTTTTTTTTACTTTGGTTACTGGCAACTGGTCTTTATGGTCGACCACATCATCTCTTATCATGAGTAAAGACAGTTTTGTCAACGCGAGCCCTAATATAAATAAAGCATCAAATACAGTAGGTTTGAAATTAAGATGAGAAAGAAAGAAAGAATATCTATCATTTATTTGTGACCAGTTAGTAATTTAGATCCATTTAGTAAGTAAATCCATCTGTCACATGAAAGGATAACGGCTAGCTAATGGCGTCGAACATTTGACAGTTGAAATCATATCATGAGGACATATTACCGATACAAAAAGTAAATACATATCTTATGTCCTTTACCGGTACAAAAAAATAAACAAAAATCCATCAATCAATACCTTTTTTGTACGTGAGAAATCTTCAAAGGAGTCCTGCTTCTCTGTATCCAGAGCTAAAGGGAGTGTCAGACTTGACTGAAAGCCACATGTGATCCTCATCCGGCCCCGAGTCGAGCGAGGGGACGTAATGTTCCACGCGCGTCTCAAAGAGATGTCAGTAAAATTGTTAGAGCCGACGCCTTCAAGGGCTGCAAATTGTTTGAAGGATATAACGTAGGCTTGCAATAAAAGACAACTGAAGGAACACTGTGGGTTTTAATCAGTTAACGTCTGACACTCCCTCACGCTCCAACAAGAGCGAGAGAAGTTATTTGATGATTTCCCACGCAAAAAAGGGGTCAAAGTACGAGATTAATCTACGCATGCCGAGGTCAGCCCGTGGATGGTTTCTACCTACCATCCTTTGCATACCGAGTTTCCTCCATGCCTCGGAAAGCAAGCTAAGCCATTGATCCCGGCTGCCATTTAAATATCTTTGACAGTCTAAGTTACGGATAGTAAGAAGCAGTAGAAATATGACACTCCCTGGCGCTCCTCCCAGAGTGGGAGAAGATATTTGATGAGTTCCCGGGTAAAAAACGTGTCCATGAACAAACATGTCCTGAAATAGCAGATGTCACTTTTACGAACTTTTATGTCAGGCCTATATGCCTATATGTTCCTTTAAGACAAGCCTCTTTTTTTGAAATGTCAATGTGAGAACACTGTAGACTCTATGAATTCTTAGATTACTTCTTATTTACAACTCACTTTTTTTATTATGATTTCTTTTTTTTTTGTGCTTTTGGGTATAATATTGACTGATCAACACTGTTCTTACATAATATCTATTATTACTATAATATTGAAATATTGTAATGACAACCACTTTTTTTAAAAAACAGTAACCATGGAGTTTCTTGCCGACGAAAATGAAACGACCAGTTTGGAACCGTGCACTAGCTTCTGACGTTTTATAAGTGCCCATGTAGGCCTATGTGAAATAAAAATATTTTGAATTGAATTGACAATTTTCGACTTTCACACGGGCTAAGCCGCTGGTAAAAGCTAGTATACACCGTTAAATTTTAATCGTTTTAATCCCGTGGAGGGTCGATCCGGTACATGAAACACTATCGATTTGTAAAGATAAAATTAAAAAATAAAGCACCTCTTTTTCAAAACTCGTATTAATTCACGTATGTACGAAATTAGTATCTATAAGAAAACGTCAGCTGAGCGAGTTCAATGACCTGTAGTTAATAGTCCGTGCTGCGTACAAAGTACCTACAGGTCATTGAACTCGCTCAGCTGACTTTTGCTTAAAGAAATTAATTTCGTACATGCGTAAATTAATACGAGTTTTCAAAAAGAGGTACTTTATTTTTTAATTTTATCTTTACAAATCGATAGTGTTTCATGTACCGGATCGACCCTCCACGGAAATAAAACGATTAAAATTTAACGGTGTATAAATAATTAAAAGTGAAATTAAATAGTAGCTATATCAGATTCATTTCAAAGAGTTAGGCAACTCATTAATGCTTCTTTTAAACAGTTTACACTATCATTAACATCATTCTACATCAATAACTGCCGAATAAACACTCCGAGCATTTCTTACCGCTCTACTTAGGGTTGCCTAATTTTGTAAATGACACTTATTTTGGTACGAGTACGACAGAAATTTTTTAATTTGTTTTTTTGTACTTGTTATTTTACAAAAGTACATTTTTCCCCATGCCAATGTACAAAATAATTATAAAATTGTTTTACTGTGGTAAGAATTTTCGAAAAATACATAGTCTGTAATAACTTATATTTTATAATTATTATTGTTGATAGGTTCGCGTTTGACCGCTATCTCACCTGATGGAAAGCAACGATGCGGTCGACGATGAAATGCGCTTACCTAGAAGAAACCTATTTTCTCTCCACTTAAAGTTTCAATAGAAATCAATTAAATTCATTTAGATTTCATGTATTCAAATTAATTTAATTCAGTCCAATTAAATTTATTCAATTTAAATTATTTTTACTTTTTCAGATTATACCTATTACATAATCCAACGCAAAATAGAGTACTAAAATTAAATGAACTAGTAGTAAAATAGAGTAAGTGAGGGGGTCCATACATAGGGACTAATGATCTCTAGAGTATATAGTTCATTAGTCCCTACCTACAGACCCCTTATACATTACTCCAATATAAGAGTAGGTACGTTTGATAACCCTAACTCCACCGGCTCTCCTAACGGTAAAGTTTAGCCCCAGGCAATGTGTGCACAAAACAACAGTATACATTACCTTATCTGTAGGCAAATACATTACGACTAATTAATTTTAGGCGCGACTCGTTAATCACTGAGGTTTTAAACGTGTAATTATTGGTAGTGGGTTCTGTAGGTGGTAATTGCAGTCCAAAAATTATTTGGTCATGATTTATTGGTGTTAATTTAATTTCTTTATCCCTTTGGCTGTTTATGTGGGCAGTTGTTTGTAGTTCAATTTAATCATCCGTCACAATCACCAATAAAAGATACAAATCTAAAAGAGTGACTTGCAACTTCGGTTTTATTTTCCAGGTAGGAAATCATCCAATGACTTCTTCCTCCCTAGGACAATAGTAGTAGTAACACTGCCCTGACTACTTATCTATATGTGCCTGAGTACACATACATTTTTTTTTGTATACATTTTTAGAAATATTATAGAGCTAAAAAGTTTTTCTTTTTTGAACAGACTCTAAGCTCAGGAACCGCTTGTTCGAGTTAAAAATATTTTTAGTGTTTTAAAGCCCGTCTTTGAGGCTATACAAAATCATATTCAAAGCATTTTATTTCAAATAAACCATTTGCAGGCACTATTGAAATGTTTAGAAGTTAATCAATATGCTAATTGTACATTGCAAAGCGTAGATGGATCTCTATGAAGGAAGAAGAATGTGCCATAAACTCTATGAACACTCTTTTCAATTACCAAAGACGTGGGTAAAACTGCAGAGGGCAGATAGTTGGAAATCATTCCTAAATAGATTTATATCTAAAGGACCCCCAAAAACCTCAGCTATTCACACAGATGTGTACCAACATACAACAGAGTGATATGCGCTTGCAAATTGACACAAAAACAAATGTTCTGCGCACGGACATTAATATAATTGCTCAGTGCTCTATTAAGATGGCTGATAACTGCTACTGCTATTTATCTTAATTATTTTTTTAATAACCGCACATTACAGTACGTTGAGAAGGTTCATTCAGCTTCATCCGTAAATATGGAGTTGGTGGGTAAGAACATTTATTACAATGCGCAAAACTGTCAAGGAAGCTATCAGTCGCAAGCGTTACCAGACAGGCTGACCTCTAAAATCAATGGTTGTTGCAGTCCGGGGCTTTCAAATCTAATTTTTCAATACCAAAACCTCATCTTTGAAGATCAGAGTTGAATCATCTCCAATCTAATGTTTTAAATATCTCGGGCATTTTTTTTTCGGTGGGTAAAAATCTCTCTTGAGCGGAGCGGGAGATAGTGTCTGACTATTACTGACTGAAAAATCCACCCCGTTCCTTCGTTGGCTTTCATACCGGGGCCGAGCCTCCCTTCCAGAAATAGTCCCTTGGCCCCAGTGGGCTTCGACCCTGCTGGACCCCTACTGTTTGCTGACATCTCCTTGAGGCGCGCGTGGAACATTACGCACCGTTGGCGACTTATTCTCTGCCCGGACGGTTACTGGACGGAGCCATTGCTCGCCGTCCGCAAGCTCGCACATACGGTGGCCGGAAATCGAGATCGGGATCCCGGCGGCTGGAGCGTGAGGGTCGCTAGCACGCGCGTGCGCAGCCCTTGGGTAGCATTACTGCTTCGCAAATAGAGTGACTGCCTGCCACTCCTCCTTGCTTCGGACCATAACCTGCACTAAGGGCCGCCGCAAGAAATGGTTGCCGCCAACCCATGTATGTTAACATTAGGTGTCAAAATGTCACCCAATATGATGCGCCCAAAATCTGACACGTCAAACGTCTTGCTGTAGGTTATCGTAGTACCCACGAGTATTGGGTGACCTGGAGGTCAGATAGTCAGTCGCTATAACCAGCTTTCAGCTTAATTCAGCAAGACAGGAAGCCGACCCCAACGTTCTTGGTAAAAAGTAAGACAGATTAGTATATTCAGTGAACCTTCTGTATTGCCCTAGGCTTTTATCACATTATCATAGTCTCGTTCCAACTATCCATCACAAATACGATTAAATCGTAAAATTTAATTTGTTTGAACTTTATTGACGATACGATCTTACTTCAATTTGAAAGCTAGTTAAACCGACGGTGAAGTTGGTGCAGTAGTTGTGACATTGGCTGCTGCGCTATGTCTCGTAGGTTTGATACGGAACAAATAATTGTATCATCATCAGCCTTTTTAATGTTCCCACTGCTGGGACTCAGGTCTCCTCTCTAGGAGAGAGAATGGGCCGTAATCCACCACGCGGGCCCAGTGCGGGTTGGTGAATGTCACATGTCTTCGAATTTTTGGTTCTAGGACATGCCGGTTTCCTCACGATGTTTTCTTTCACCGTTTTGAGAGCAGTGGTTATGAAATAAATTATACAAAGTAATGCGCCTGCCTGGGTTCGAACCCGCGACCTAGGTACAACTCGTAAGTCGGGGCCATTACCACTCGGCCACCACTGCTCGGCAATAATTGTATGGCTACAGATAACTATTTTGGGTCTAGAGAAAACCTTCGTTGCTTAGTTCGTATTCTTCGAAATCGTAATCACAATAAAATTATGAAGGTGAAAATTTGTATATATGTACGTTTGTTCCTCCACGCTTAATGGACTGAACCTTGAATGAAATGGCACACTAGCAAACCGTAATAATATAATAATAGATAATATTCCAACAACTATCACACAGCGCCGTCTAGTCCCAAGCTAAGCAGAGCCTGTGTTATGGGTACTAGACAACTGATAAACACACCTATTGTATATTTCTAAATACTTACATATTATAGATAAATTACACTCAGACACAGAACAAATGATCGTGCTCATCACACAAACATTTGTCTTGGGTGGGAATCAAACCCACGACCTCCGGCATAGCAGTCAGGGTCACTAACCACTACACCATCAGGCCTGTCAAAATATGATTTGGAATAGGACGTAGAAAGAATATTCCCGTAGGTTACTTGTCTACTTTCAAGCGGACGAAGCCGGTGGCAGTAACCAGTGTCTATCTATAGACATATATAAGTGTATCATGTACATAGGTTTTTTAACATTCAGCCGGTTACCTCATAACTCCAGGTGTCTTGAAAAATCACTCAGCAATATTATTTGCGCTTCACTTTTGCATGATCTGCATGTCATGTTTAGTTCACACCACAGAACAGTACGCTTAGCCAAGTTGTTATTCTTTTAACGCTGTCGAAAAGTGATGAAACGTTTGGGAATGACGTCATCTCAACGTGGTCGGAACAAACGAATAGAAAATTCGTAGCCAAGTTCACATCGTTCAAAATGATAGAATGAATTTCTACAACGTTTAACGCTACATCCTTTGATAACAAACGGTACATTGTAGAACGAGCGGCCGACGCAGGTGCGTCAACATGGCTAGCCACTTATCGTTTTCTACAATTGCTGACACCGAAGCGTTACCGATTGGAGAACGGAATTTGACACGATACGGTTGTAACTTGGCTAGGGGGGCAGATAAAAGAGGTTAGAGTGGCCTTGTGGGCTGGGTAGGCGTGCCACAAAGTAGGGCAATGCTCATAGTTCAACAACCAATAGCAAACTTGCGATCTAAGTGTGCGTGGTCTGTTAGTTGCGTAATGCGCGTTCGTATTGGTTTATTGCCTGTAGTGGAGTTAAAGGGTTTGGGACAAGCGGCGACACTCATTGTAGTACAAATCGGAAAGTATTTATTTTTTAACCTCTTTCATCTTTTTTGTGGTTCACACCACCATCTAAATTAAGGTGGGTGCTCCAGGTAGCCCGCGAAAATGAAATTTCCGTAGATGCGCCTTTTTTTGTAATTTACAGCTTAATATTGGATAGTATGATAATTAAAATTACATTTGCGATAGTGACATAGATATATACATTTACACAATTAAGCTTATTAAAGCTACCATCATAACGCTCTAACTTAGAGAAGAGATAAAACGTCAAGAAATCACATTTTACCAATTCCCAAAGTTAGAGAGATTTTTTTTTAATTTCAGTGAGCGTTCACCTTAAATCAATATGAAGCCCACTCACTCAACATTTAAAGGGCCATACCAATTTGTAAAACTTTTTACCGTACCGAGAATTAATGGAAAAATGCGTCTGAGAATCATTTAAATTCTGAACACGTTTGCAAATGCCTTGAAAAGGACCATTTAAAGGCACCGGCGAGCAATACAATCAAATAAATAAATCTGCAAAAACTTGGGACATTTCGCCACATATCTAACCTTACCAAAACAAGTTGCGTCGTATCACCTCGGTCTTTAGGGCTAGCGATTAATGTGTAATGTAAAGAAACACTGGCACATGGTTGACACCACAGAAAAGATGAAAGAGGATAGAAAGGAAATATTTTCCGATTTGTACTACAACGAGTGTCGCCGCTTGTCTCCCACCCTTTAACTCCACTACAGGCAAAAAACCAATACGAACGCGCATTACGCAACGAGCACACCACGCACACTTGGATCGTTTACTATTGGTTGGGTCAATTATGAGCATGATCATATTTTGTGGCACTCCTGCCACGCCCACAAGATCATTCTAACCTCTTTCATCACACACACCAGAGCCGCATGATTCGTGTAGAAGAGTTTGCGGCCCAGGAACGCAAGGGTCAAGTCAAGGAACATAGGTGGGAGTTAATCGGTAAATTTCTGACACTCCTTTCGCTCCGCCCAGAGCGGGAGATTTGATTTGAAGATTGGCCATCCCGAAAGTGGTTGATACATCAATACAAGACAGTGCTTGATAAAGTAATTGTTTTAGAAAACAATATAAACCTTTTTTCAACTTCTTTTTGCCTTGATCGAGGTGCATTAACCCGATCATGAAACCTTCTGGAATGATTCCAGACAATTTAACAAACAAGCATTGAAAGAGTTTCTATCATCTCCTATAGGTATAACTTCTTGAGAGATCGAAGTAGCAAACAGCAAAACTAGACGTACAGTAAATATCTAGTGAAACGGCTACTTCTAGGCAAGCGTGCTCCATCGTTGACCACTTCATCGTTTACCATCAGCTGACATAGTGGTCAAACGCGAGCCTATCACTATTAAAAACAAATATATTATGTATAAAAAGAACTTACTTAAAAAGAAAAGGCCAGACTCACTAGCTCATCAATGGCCAGCTAAAACCCCTGGGATCAAAAATATGTTTTTTTTTCTCGCAATATTAGTAATAATTATCAAAATTCAACGCTTAAGGAGATCAAAAGTTTTATGTGAGCGTAGCCGCGGGTATAAGCTAGAATTATCCTCATCATCATCATCATTTCAGCCGAAGGACGTCCACTGTTGGACATAGGCCTCCCCAAGTGTCTCCATAATTAACGTCCATAGTGGTCAAACGCGAGCCTATCACTTAAAAAAAAAATATATGTATAAAAAGAACTTACTTAAAAAGAAAAAGCTAGACTCACTAGCTCATCAATGGCCAGCTAAAACCCCTGGGATCAAAAATATGTTTTTTTTTCTCGCAATATTAGTAAGCAAAAATAATTATCAAAATAGATCAAAAGTTTCATGTGAGCGTAGCCGCGGGTATAAGCTAGAATTATCCTCATCATAATCATCATGTCAGCCGAAGGACGTCCACTGTTGGACATAGGCCTCCCCAAGTGTATCCACAATGAACGGTCCTATGCTTCTCGCATTCATCTCATTCCCACGACTCTTACCAGGTCATCGGTCCACCGTGTGGAAACTAGAATATATAGATATATTAGACAGCCACGACAAACAATAAATTCACAAACAAAATCCAAACCCAGCCAGCCCTAAGGCGTACACGATCACAAAGACACTGCAGCGTAACAAATCACTCGCAACTCGTATAACCATATACACAGCATGGAAAAAACAGCACCACACTCGATCAACGTCTGAACCGATACTATACATTCTTGACGAAAACTGTTGGTATACTGCATATGGTCTGTATGCTGTGTTGCTATGTGATACGACTCTTTGGCCAGCGGTAATGTCCTGTTCAGTTTTTTGCAGCGTCCCTGTCTTTGAAACTGTATGATGCTCGTTTCCCACTTTAGTACGTGTAATGATAGAGCGTGTTAAGCTTACCTAAAAGAGATTGTGACAAGAGATTTAAATTTCTGTTATTCACTACATATCGGGCTGATGTCTGCAACTCCTCGTATTTTGAGTGTGAAAGAGGCAATGTATCTAACAAAAAAGTATTCAATATGGATCTCGATTTCTGCAAGAAAATAGGCAGACCAAAGAAAAGATAAATTCAAGTAAAAAAATTGTCAAAGGTGTGGTTAAAAACTGTCAAGAAGTCAAAGGTGACTACGTTGAGGCCAAATAAATTGTAACTTTTTTTTTTTTGTAGTTTGTAAAATCATCAAATGACACCTCCCGCCCTTGGGCGGAGCAGAAACTGACTAAAACTCCACTCTTGTTCCTTCTTTGCCATCGTTTCAGAGCTCCGGGGATCTCTTTCACACAACCCATGGGCTCAGTAAGCTTCGACCCTGCTGGGCCCCTACGGTTGCTTAGACAACAAAATCTATGAAGACGTACCATTATTCCAAACAACTTTATTTTAATTACCACGCAACATAACCTGAATATTTGACAAACTATCGACCCAGCCTACGTGAAGCTATTCAGATTTATTACTTGATACTTGTCTTGAGTCGATCGAATCGCGATCAAGCCTAAGTTACGGCAATTATTTATTGTACCAGTCTAAGTGGGTTGGCCGTATCTAGTTCATTTAAATACAATTCAATTTCCAAGGGACACTTGTCAATTTTACAAATTGCTTTTTGATCAGGTTTGATCTTGATATCTTATGGTGTCATAATTTTGATGCAGTATAAATCATTTATTCATTTGTTTAAACTTCATATGTCAATGCAACAAAGACCAGTAAAGCTTTTGTTAAAAAAAATACTACACTGTGGTAGGATGAGCACAATAAATATTTGAAATGTAAGGAAGTATCATTGACATCAGATACTTATAATACAGCTGGCCTATTGGACTAGTGGTTAGTGGCCGTGACTGCTATGCCGGAGGTCGTGGGTTCGATTCCCACCCAAGACAAATGTTTATGCGGTGAGCACGATTATTTGTTCTGTGTCTGAGTTTTATTTATTTATAATATCATGTACATATGTAGAAATATAGATGTTGATCAGTTAGGAACAGACTGATGCCGTTTCAACCTTTATAATAAGTAACCAACTTCCTGCCCCTGTCCCATCTCACTTTGGGTCAACTTATCACGTTTTCTTTCATTCGACCTTGTCATCCGTCATGCTGTCTTTTATTCCCCTTTTCTATCGCACACATTACTGCTTAAATTGTAAAGGGCCACAAATCAAAATAATCAAATATAATTTTTATTGCAATAATCGTATCACTTCTCTATAATATTCTTATACATTCAGCAATCTGATTTGACCATTTATAATGCGAGAATACTGGGTGTCTTTTTTACTACACACATCATACAATCCCTTCATCTTTTGTATGGTATTCCTCTTCTTCTCCAACCAACCACATTGCTTCTTTACTACATATAAAATAACAATACTAAGTGTTTCGCTCTTGTTATTCTGTACGTAGTTGCTTCAAATTTATTGCAACAGTGTGATGAAAATAAATGTTTGTGTGTGAATTTCAAATTTGATGTATGATAACAACGAAGTTTGATTTGTTTAGTAAATTTTATAGACATTATTGATATCGTGCACTAGAAGGTTCATGCAGAAGAATGATTTGATGATTTTATCTACACTATAATATTATAAAGAGGTAAAGTTTGTTTTTTTTTGTTTGTAGGAGGTAATCTCTGGAAGTACTGGACCGATTGCTAAAATGTTTTCACCGATAGAAAGCTGCTTTATTCCTGAGTGACATAGGCTATATTTTATGTACGCGGGCGAAGTTGCGGGCAAAAGCTAGTACTTCCAAGTAAATAGGTATATGTTTCAGAAAAACCGGCCAAGTGCGAGTCGGACTTGCGCACGAAGGCTTTCGTAACATCCATAGTAAAAAACGGCAACAAAAATCACGTTTGTTGATGGAATCCCACTAGAATATTTATTTTATTCTGTTTTTACCCGACTGCAGGAAGGATTATATTTTTCTTAGTATTTGTTGTTATAGCGGTACAGAAATACATTATCTATGAAAATTTTAACTGTCTATAGCTACTACGATTCATAAGACACAGCATACAGCCTGGTGACAGGCTTACAGACAGCAGAGTCTTAGGCTGACATCAGACGGACTGCATCGCAGCGATCGCACGTGGTCGATATAATTTAACTGCATGCAGTTGTACGTTCGACTTCGTGCAGTCATAATATCAACTGCACGCGGTCGGCTGCAATCGAGTGAAGTCAATATCAACTGCATGCAGTCGTGCCTTCAACTTTACGCGGTCGGCTACAGTCGTGTAGTGTACACGCTGTCCATCGCTAACCGCATACAGTCAGTGTAGAGAGCATACGCACATTGACGTTGTCAACTTTATTTTGAGGCACTTAAAGATCAAACCATACACTAAGCTCCTGGCGTAGGTGCGTGGCGCCAACTGCGCAGTCAGATCAAACTGCATGCAATTGAATATATGGACTGCGTGTGGTTGCTGCAATGCAGTCCGTCTGATGGCAGCCTTAGCAATAGGGTGCCGTTTTTATCCTTTGGGTACGGAACCCTAAAAAACGGCGTTAGCAATTAATATTCAATTATTGTTAATTTTCTCGGTTAAAATAAAGAATAAAAATGCGGAAAAAATCAGTATCTCATTAAGAAACTCGTTCGTAACACAATGGATCATTACTCATGACAACTTGCGTCAGAAAAAGAAATCCTCGTCATTAAGAATGAAAATATTATTATAATAACGTAGTAAAGTAATATATATTTAATAAAAACTTGCCAGTACCTAAGTAGTGATATACTCGTACTTACCTACTCGTATTAGCTTCTTAGCAATGAAATTATTTTTTTTATTAATGGATTTTAGTATATATTTCGTGACATTAGTTCAACTGTGGAAACAATGCGTTTCAAACAGTACCTATTCAATATTGTTCGTTTCAATTACAATCTTAAATACTTTTCTTCTCCGCAGGCTATAGGGCAAAATCTGTAAAATGTCAATGATATTACTTTAACAATCGGTACAAGTTGAAAATGGGAAACATTAACTCTGTGATGAAACTACTGCCAAATTCTTACGGAAATACTCGCGAATTTTAATTTGGGTTGTCATTTTGGACCGGGACCGCGGTCCCAACTTCCACTTATAATTTTTTATTTTTTTTGTAACTATACTTTAAAGCCTTATTCCCTGTGGTTCCAAAATTCTACAAAAATAAACAAAAAAAAAACATGTTAATACGACCCTATAATTTATATCTACAGTCAATCGGGTATTAGGTATATATTTTTTTATATAATAACTGATTGTTTGTATAAACGTTTAAAAGGCTGACAATTTAAAACAATACTACGATTTATACATATACAAATAAACAGTTCCACGCATTACCTACAAAGATAGACCCCGCCCTAACGTTCGAGGGGGCCGGAGTCCCGCCCAAAGCGATTACCATTAGATCTACCAAGTAATTCTTACAATTTGTCGTGGCCCTTATTAGACGAATTTATTACCTCACCTTAATAGGTCCATATACTTTATATTGTTACCTTATTCGGTTCACTGATAGCTTTATTTTGTAATTTAAAATTGTGGAATTTTAAGTGTTGGACGCTTAATATTGCCCACTTTGGGTATTATGGCTTGTAAACGGTTCTGGTATAGCTATGATATTTATACGGGCTTTAAATACAAATATTTTTTTATGTCGAAATTGATGATACGCAATTGGGATTGTATGAATTTCTTGATTCTTCTAAAAAAAGCGGCCGTAGTCTGTGTTTCCTAACAGTTAGAAGCTACCATATTTAAGTCAAAATTGAATATAGGTTAGTTCTAGGCAAGCGTGCTCTATCGTCGACCACATCATCGCTTACCATCAGGTGAGATAGTGGTCTAACGCAAGTCAAACTTTTATTTCATATTTTGACTACCTAAATATTTATAGAAATGTTTAATTTGATGCTCGCATCACGTAAAATGTACGAATTTTATGTAGATAACTTTTATACATTAAAACCGTGTGTAACTTGATATATTACTCATGCTTTGTTTCATCGCAATCGGTTGACGGTTGATTATATCAATTCATTGACTGTTGAATAGGTTAGTTTTGAATAAAAAAATAAAAACAGTGAGGTAAAAATTATCTAAAAGGATGCTTAAATTTTCCACACAAGAAGTTCAATAATAAATGTGGATCTACTACATCTTTATAATTTAACAAAATCATCAAATTATACTCCAAACCAGATAGGTCCTTTAAATTGCATCTTTTACCAGTATTCCATAAATCTAAAGACCTACAGAAGAACGCCTCAAAACCGTAAACACTTCAAAAGTGAAATACAACGTGAGAAAGAGCCGCAAATTGAGCATTATCTTTACGGTATTGCCCATAAAAAAAGTTATCGTTGCTTTACTAATTAAAGCCTTTAAAATCGAGACAGCTTAAGACCCGAGTTTTTTGGCTGCAATTTACAAATTGACCAGCACATTAAGGCCTGCGGTTGAATACAGAACTAAGGTAGATGGATGGAGTTTGACAGTTTTTAACTGACATGCAGCGCCACCGCAAAATGTCGAGAAATGTTGGTGTATAAGCACGGGGTCCGATTTCGTCGTACGTTTACCGCATATTCATAAGTTCGCAGTAGGAGTCGCTTCAGAACTTAATTATTAGTTCGTTGTATTTATTGTCGATTCGATGAAGTTTTTCTGAGCTTGACGCGGTGGGGGATCTTGGTGGCATGTGGAGAACATGAATGGAATAAGGATTTGTAGAAGTACATTATCGTTTAGAAAAAAATGGGGCACAAACAAGTACACGCATCTTTGCAAGACCCAATCAATGATTATACTTGATTTATAGCTCATCATTAAATGATTATTTGTTTTGGCCCCAGCTCTTCCTTTGTACAACGATAGTATCGCGGGGTCACACTTTCAAAATTCTTGAAGGAAAAATGGATAAAGATCGAACCTGGCGTGATGGTCTGGTCTCAATTCTGGTCTCAACAAAGAGACCATTCAAAATATGGAGTTGGCCTTTGGCCATTAGTGGATAAAACAATAGAATTGATAAAAACTTCAGTATACAGGTAACTATAAATACCAGTTTGCCCTTTATCATGAGGAAACAGAGACCATCATTCTTCATTCTGAAATGAAAATTTAGTTTTTACTGGGTTACAAGAACAGTTTTTAGAAAACAAGCGATGATGGTCGTTGTATTATTTTAGTTTTATATGTTTATCATTTCTCGGTATACGAGTCCATGGTGGTGATTGTGTCCGTGGTAACACTGGACCTTTGTGTTCTTTTTTTTTTAAATTATCGTAGCATAAGCTGAGGTAGGGGCCTTTTGGCCTCGTATAAGGTATTTTATTCTTTTTAGATAAATGTTGTTTTTTTTTAATAGTGTTTGTACATTTTCGTCGTCTGTTTACCGAGATACAGGTATCGTCCTAGTTTGCCTACAGAAGCTACCATGTTATGTCCTAGTCCATTAGTTAATGTAATTCGTATCTAGTATTATTTTTAGTGTAATAAATAAATATTAAAAACATTAATGAACCTTTTCTACCTTCTTACTGAATGCCACTCGGAATCTAAGGCCGCCAGTGGAAAATAAATTAATTGTTAGTAATTTCTAGGTATGTCCGTTTTTGTTTGGCGGCCTAGCCGACTACAGCGAGACCGGCACGAATACCAAGCATTCACTACAATGAGCAATCTTAGGGTTCGGCCTGAGTATACAAGCGGTGACTAGGGCGGGTGCGGACGCGGTGGCGGACTTGATTAGGTGGCTACAAGACATCGCTAAATGTTGAAGCAAGCAGGAGTGGCTAGACATGTTTCCATCGAAGAAAACAAAGAAACAGTCGTTCGTTAGCACATTGGGGGACAAACTGTCCCCCAATATGACACGCAACCACAGAACAGATGAAAGAGGTTCTGTGCATGTTGTTATGTGATACATAAGGGGACAAAATGAAGAGGCATTACGTTGCCTAGCGTTCCACAACTTGCCCCCAATATTTTACAACGCATTCGCGAGTTGCACATCATGTTGGGGGACATTTTGTCCCCTAATGGCTTTAATCATTCAGTCACACTCGGGGCCTTTTTAGAGGGGGTCATCAAATAGGTA
Organism: Mythimna ferrago; assembly: GCA_910589285.2. Classification (NCBI taxonomy): domain Eukaryota; kingdom Metazoa; phylum Arthropoda; class Insecta; order Lepidoptera; family Noctuidae; genus Mythimna; species Mythimna ferrago. Next base: position 19,321,165 of record OU342685.1, read on the forward strand.
ACTCTATCCACTCGTAATCCTCCTGTGTTTCAACAGTTGCCCTTATCCCAATTTTTCGTACCCGCGCAAACCCCTTACCCTGGACGAAGCCTTAGATTTCTTATAGATCTATAAAAGTTACGATATTTTGTAAGACATAAGGCAGCGATGAAGATATAGTGCCCTTTTTATGGCGTCTTGTGTGGTCTGCAAAAAGCTTATTCTTATCCAGACTAAAAATGTGAAGAATACTAAAATTGCCTCACGATTAAAAAGTATTATTTATCCTCTAATCGCTTGACAAATCGCAATGACTAGCTATGAACACATAATATCTTTCTGCTTTTAACTTCTGGCAAGGGAAAATCTTTACAGTCTTAAGAGGGCTCTTTTCGAACCATCTGTCATGAACGTGAATATGGTTCACTAAACCCCAAGCAAACGCCAGCTCCGGTCTTTCATTGTCTTTCTATTGTGTCTCTTTATTACGGTTTTCGAAAGGTTAAAAGCTTGTTGTTTCTTCCAACGCAATGTTTGATAAAGAAACAACCGAAATAAGAGATTACGCTTGAACGCTCCGTTAGCATTTGTAAATTCCGTCAATCACTCGAAAATTTCACAAAACTACGTACAATACGTGTTTTTTTTTACCTTAGAAGTTTTTGTATTTTCGACATTCAAAATCTCGCCTACTGTTTAATTTAAAAAGTACATTGTGAAGAGGCAAAGTTCACGCACGATAGTAGATTTTAGTAGGTTAGTTACTGGATTAGTTTTACACAAATTTAATTTTTAATTTCAATAAAAACTTAGATAATATCCAAAAGATATCTGTGTTCCCAAAATATCTAGAAAAAAATGTGTAATAAAGTTATAATCATGCAAGAGTGAGAGTATTGAAAAATATCTGAGATTGGGCGCTCTTAATTGGCAAATATACCACGTTCACCAAACCCATCAAGTTATAAACGTATCGCCTTCAGAAGCACGTTAAACTTTATGATCCAGTCATTATCGGCACAAAATTCTTGCCATCAACTAGCGTATTTCACATCTGATTCAACGCCAAAAAGTTTGCAAACAGTCGTAAATCCCACTTACGACATCGTTCCCGTTTAAAGTACACTGAGTGTACGCAGTAGCGTAACTGAACGGGGGCGAAGTGGGCCATCCCCGCGTTCTTGCACCCAAAGAGACCTCATGTATGCGAGGGTTTTGTTTGATAATATTTATAGGCTCCCTTTTGACCATTATGATGTGGTCAAACATTCAGTTGCGACAGTTGCTCTCTCATTTTCAAATTTATAAAAGAAAAAGAAAATCGCCTTAAGTTAAGTGGCCGTGGGTAGGGCACATTGCTAGCATGAAAGGTTCTGGAATGGCCACCACGTGCCGGAAGACGCAGCGTTGGAAGGTGTCCCACAAGATGGATCGAGAGCCTGGTGTGGGTCGCGGGAATTCGATTGATGCGAGACGCACAGGACCGGTCATTATAGCGACACTTGGGGAGGCCTATTTCCAACAGTGGACGTCTTTTGGGTGAAATGATGATGATGATGAAAAGAAAAAGAACTCACTGATGCGCCTTCATCATCATCAGCCTTTTTAATGTTCCCACTGCTGGGTCACACGCCTCCTCTCTAGGAGAAAGTCTTCGCCCACGTCTAAATTAGCCCACACTACACCTCTGAGTATACGAAGTACACTCATGATGAATGGCAACCACCGCACCTGACCTTTCGAAATGCCAGTTGGGATCTCACACAAGTATCGTAAATATCGCCGAGAACTTTCGATACGATGTGCAGAATTTTAACGAAGACATCATGGGTTCTGACGAGATCATAATCGAAACATGTTCGTTGTATCGTTCCGGGATAGGGCTGTCCGAATTATTCTGGGAAAGCCGAAAAATGCAGTGCCTCTACAAAAGATTCGTCTGGAGTGAAGTGGATTTTAGTTATTCAACGTATCCATATTGCGAGAAAAAATTAAAGAGGTTAGAAAGGAAATACTTTCCGATTTGTACTACAACGAGTGTCGCCGCTTGTCTCACACCCTTTAACTCCACTACAGGTAATAAACCGATAAGAACGCGCAATACGCAACTAACAGACCACGCACACTTAGATCGCAAGTTTGCTATTGGTAGTTGAACTATGAGCATTGCCCTACTTTGTGGCTCGCCTGTCCCGCCCATGAGGCCATTCTAACCTCTTTCATCTGTTCTGTGGCGAGAATTCAAAATCTCCTCGCGATTGTCGTCAGAGTGTCTACGCAAGTTATGGTGGTGGTAATCTGAAAGGCTCATCGTGACAGTTAAAGTGGATGGGAAAAGGTCTCGTGGACGCAGTCCAATACGTTGGTCCAAACAGATCCACACCGCTTTTTACTCTACGCTATACGATTGTCGTCAGAGTGTCTACGCAAGTTATGGTGGTGGTAATCTCAAAGGCTCATCGTGACAGTTAAAGTGGATGGGAAAAGATCTCGTGGACGCAGTCCAATACGTTGGTCCAAACAGATCCACACCGCTCTATACTCTACGCTATACAATGCCCTTCACACCGCCAGAGACAGAAACTGATATCGGAATACCGTACGAATAAAAGTGATGTAGCAAGGAGGCCAAGATCCTCAGCTTAAGACGACGAGCAGGAGCACGGCGCAAGGAGGAGTTCGTTTTTCAAAGCACATTGGATTCGGTTTGATACCACGATCTACAACTCATAAGTCGGGGTAGTTACCACTGGACCATCATTGCTCTATGCGGTAACACATAGAGCAGTGAATCAGCGGAAAATCAGCAGTTACCTCCATTACATATTAATTTTACGAGCCTACACGAGTTTATCCGATATTAAGACCTAACCAATTCCCCTACAAAAAAAACTTGTTACACTGGTAACCCTAACGCCCATAATTTGCATTTGAGTGAAATGTTGCCAGTTGATCAGAACGGTGTCCCACAGAGCAACATTTCGTAAATCACGCAGCGCTGGACTTGAAACATGAATATTGTGGACAGTTCTTATCTGACAAATTTACCTTTAATGGCAAAGGGAATCCAGGGTATCAGAGAGTGCATCAGCAGTATTCCCAACGGTACACTGTTAGCTGTTAGGCTGTGGACATTACCGGCTTGTAGTTGCCTATTTACAGTGAATATTGACTTTTTTGAGCTTAACTCTTCGAATGCCGTAATTAGAGACACAATAGAAAGACAATGGCTTATGTCGAACTGTGTAACTAAGACATTCAAAAGGTTAATTATAGAGACACCATTTAGATCCCTGTACGGTTCTCTTCTATAGAAAACGACTAATTGGAACAGTACACTAGTCTCCGACGTTTCATAAGTGCTCATGCAGGCCTGTCTATACATATAATAAACTAGCTTTTGCCCGCGGCTTCGCCCGCATACATAAAATATAGCCTATGTCACTCAGGAATAAAGCAGCTTTCTAACGGTGTAAAAATGATCGCAATCGGACCAGTACTTCCAGAGATTACCTCCTACAAACAAAAAAAAAACAAAAAAATACAAACTTTACCTCTTTATTATATTAGTGTAGATCTGTAGAAGTTTTAGTTGAAAGTAGAAAATGTACAAAATCGATATAGATAAACTTTTATACATTCAAATTGTGAATTACTTAATATATTACTTAGGCTTTGTTTCATCGCAATCGGTTGGCTATGTCGAAAGATATACTACATTCATTGTCTGTTATGCGGTACGAAGTTCGCTGGGTCAGCTAGTGTGAAAAAAAACTATTTTGAATTTGAATTTTGAATTGAATTAAATCTTTTTAAAGAAAACCTTAGGTTTAAATTATTAATTCTCAATTGGAGGTAATAAGGTAACACCATTTTGATGACTCCACGAGTGTAAATTTTTTATACTTCCACAATTTATATTTCCACAACTATCACACAACGCCGTCTAGTCCCAAGCTAAGCAGAGCTTGTGTTATGGGTACTAGACAACTGATAAACATACTTATATATTTCTAAATACATACATAGTATAGATAAAATACACCCAGACACAGAACAAATGATTATGCTCATCACACAAACATTTGTCTTGGATGAGAATCGAACCCACGACCTCCGGCATAGCAGTCAGGGTCACTAACCGCTAGACCAACAGGCCAGTCAAAAATGATAATATTTGATGGCTATCAACAATTAAATGCGTTGATAGAAATATGCATATTAGATATTTAGATGTTACCTATGGATTAGGGTGTAAAGTTCCATAAACTTCCAATGAAAAGGGGGATCCTCCGACTAGACGGGTGTTGGGTCTGGTCTGGAAGACTGCCCAATAGTTTATTTCGGGCAGTTTTATGTGTTCTGATTGTGCAGAGAAATCTAAAATAAAATTCAAAGTGACTGTAAAATACTTTTTAAACTTGACACTGGTTAAAAGCGAAAACCGTACGAAGCCAAAACAAAAAAAAAAAATAACGCGAATTTCATAAATAATTTTGATAAACTTTTAATAAAATTCTCCACTTGATATAACAAGTGGCAGGATTGCATTTAAATCATAATTTCGTGGTTAAAAAGGCGATCTAAAGTGCCGACGAAATAACCTTATCAACATGTTTTTGACAGTTTACTTGTATATCAAGTTGTATCATGTAACAATTCTGCTGACAGAATTTAATTTTATTATAGTACGTTCCTTCACATCAGGTTTCACGCGTTTTATAAATGGCTTTTCCTTAAAAAGAAAGATCAACGATACGGGCCTATTTTGGGCAAAGAATTTGGCAGTAAAAGATGCACACACATATCAAACACACAACAAATGATTTTGTATACAATATAGTTTTTTTTTTAAGAGGGGTAATCCAATGACTTTTCTCGCTCTAGGGTAGAGCGTAAGGGTGTGTCAGACTTTTACTAACTAAAATCACACCTACGTTCCCTCCCACCCCTCATCGATATCTGAGATACAGTGTACTTATAACTAATCTCTGTTACATCCTTGAGTACTGCAGTATAGTTATCGGCACGGATATTGAGCGCTCGGCATCAGAGTGGGGATCGCTTTGCGCATTCCATACATTGGCGAGCCAATCGTCATCGTTGTTAGATACATGCAGCAAGCGCAGGGAACGAATCACGAGTGACGTCTATGACACGATGGCGCGGCGAGCCAAGCCAATCACTGACATTCCTCGCCCCCGCGTCTCACGTCGCACCACTAAAGAGACCAAATATTTGACTTCTTCGCAACTTGAAGCCAGCGCTCAAGATCCGTGCCGATAACTATAACAGTAAATAGTCTGCGTTGTAGATTTTATCACCCAGACGGGGTCAGGCATTGACGTAAAACGTTACAATTGAATATGAAGTCTATTTTTACTTTCTTCCTGACGTTGTATTTGCCAGCAAATGTATTTGTCAACCTTCTCGGCAAACTCGCTGTAGTAGTCAATACTACAATAAAATTCTCAGCTTCATTTCACCGAGATCACTCCATTTTTTATATAAATTCAAAAAAAAATTGAAAAATTGGAATCGAAGGTGCAATATAATTAATCGGAAGTTCGAACTTTCGGAATCAGAAACGAACCTCTCAGCAGCGAGCCATAGCCAGTACCTACGGCTATGAAGGGTATCCTGACCACCAGCATGACTACTTGGTCATACCTGGTCATCGCCCTCAGCCTCATCAGCGACCTTAGCTTAGCACACCGCACCTTCGGCCAGTCATATGAAGAGCCATGAAGAACCTCTCCTGGTCGACGCCAGCAGTCAAGCCCTACGTCGCAGCTTATTTTAAAATAAGTAATACTAAATACATTTGCTGCTTGAATTTATTTTACTTCTGATATATCAGGTGAATTTACAATAAATAAAATGAGGAGGCTTATAAAAGCGGTTCAAACTTAGCTCAATAGACACCTCCGGGGCCCTAGAACGAAGGTAAAAAAGGAACAGGAGTGGGTTTTAGACAGTAAAAGTCTGACATTTACTGTTTAAAACCCAATCAATCAATCAATCAGTCAACCAGTCTCAACCAAACCAACCAGTATCAATCAGTTTCAACCAATCATCATTATACGTCTTTTAAATCTTTATTACCTTCTCAATGATGGACAGACCATTCTTCATCACTATAAAACTTAAACTAATATCCAAGAAAGGTTATCCACGTCTATTTAAGTCTGTCTGTCTGTCTGTCAAACACACAGATATCTATTGACGGCCGACAGAACGCATTCGCACACGTTTCGTAACAATTCGCATTTGCATGATCTGTTGTTTCGCTTAATTATTATTTAAATTAGCTGTAGGTAGTTGGTACAATAGGGACACATAAACAAAAGCCTAGTTTATTCTTGTGATTAGAAAATAAGGGTGAGTTGCACCATTTAAGTATAACGATAACAAAACCGTTAACAGTTGTCAAATCGTCGAATTGACCAATAGGCGGCCGTTACACGGCTGGTTATGGTTTGGTTATCGTTATAGTTAAATGGTGTAACTCAGCTTAAGAAAATCAGGTTGATAGCTAGGCTGTCAATTTTAATCTGAATTTATTTGATACATTTCTCATCAGTCATCATTATCTCAATGGAAAACGACCACTGCTGGAAAAAAGGTTTCCCCAATTGTCGCCACAACGACCGGTCCTGCTTCTCGCGCCCATCGGATTTCCGCGACCCTCTACAGGCCTTTGATCCACCATGTTCCGGCTTCCAAAGCTGTGTATTACTGTACATTGTCACTACTCCAGAACCTTTCGTCCTCATCGCCCATCTGTTCTGCGAGTTATAGCCCTGCCCACTGCCACTTATGTTTGGCGATTCTTGAGGCTATGTTGGCAACCTTGACTCTCCTGCAGATATTTTCATTCCTGATTCGATCACGCCTCTTTGTTTTATACTTTGTAAAGAAAAATATGCGTTCTATATCTTGTTAGGGCTTTTTCACGTTTTCGTCTCCAACTCTTTATCATTAATTTAAAACTAGCGATCTGCCAGAGCACAGCTGTTACAAATCTTTAAAATTCTCATTTTTTCTCTCTACAATTAAATGCATTTTTAAACATCTTCATGAAACACTTTTGTCTATTAAAGAAAACCGCATAAAAATCGTTCAATAGTTGTTAAGGTTTTCGCTTTCATACAGACAGACAGACGCGATGAGGAATCTTGTTTTATAATTCGACTGACCCTAAGAACAAAATCGTTTACGAAAGTTTATCGATTTACGGTATGAAGTTTTGAAGTTCTGTGTAAATACTCTTAATAAGATAGAGTTCGATAGTTATTTCAAAAATGTGTTTATTTAATAAAAATATATTGCCATAGTTTTTAGTGTATATAATACGAATCTACACTAATATAATAAAGAGGTAAAATTTGATTTTTATTTTTTTTTGTTTGTTCATACAATAATAACTGATAATCTCTGGAAGTACTGGTCCGATTGCTAAAATTTTTTCACCGATAGAAAGCGCCTTTATTCCTGAGTGACATAGGCTATATTTTATGTATACGCGGGCGAAGCTGCGGGCAAAAGCTAGTACGTAATAAAATACACTGTCTAATTCTTCCAAAAGATTTTGTTCTCGAGACTCGTAATTATGTATGTACTGTACACCTAAAGATTCGTGACAGTTCTTAAAATAACCAAGTAACTAAGTACGTATAGTATGTGTTTAGAAACTTAAAAAACAAACTGGTAAATTCCTAGTTACCTAATAAATAATGTATCGTGAACAAGAAGATATAAATCAACAAGTGTCAATGATTTTTATTACGCCCATTTTCATTGTTTTATACTTGAGACAATAGTGATTAATTCTAACATATACCGCCCAAAATGGACCTTGACAGTTGTGTAGTACATTGTAAATAAAATTGATTATCATGTAACTTCGCTGTGGATCATATTGAATTGAAAAGAAGCGAACGGAACGAACTTCCTCATGCCCCAGCCGCCAGGATCCCAACTCCGTTTTCCAGCCACCGTAGGCATGGTCTTGCGAATGGCGAGCAATGGGTAGCTCGTCGTCCAAACTGAGCCTGAGTCGGCGACGGCGCGTAGTATAGTGTTCCACGCGCTCCTCAGAGAGATGTTAGCAAAACCAACAGGGCCAAAGCTGAAGCCATGGGTTTGCTTCTGAAGGGGAAACCCTGTAAAAGTCTGATACGCTCTCCCGCTCCGCCCTAGAGTGGAAGAAGTCGTTGAAAGACATCCCACTTAAAAAAAAAACGGTATGAGAGATTACTGTCTTCTTTTTCGAAAAATAATTTTCCGGCCACATACATACCTACAGGTTTGACTTCTTGAAAAACCAACCCGGACCTCTAACTTCCTTAAAAAAGTTCTTGGAAATCTAAAAGCATATTCTCATTGCACATATCACTCCATTCCATCAGATAAATAAGATTAGAGGCGTTGTATCGTGTAACATGGGTAGACAGAATCATAGATTAGATTCTGACAAGTTGTCTATGGTTCACGCCGCGGGTTGTCGCTGGTCTGGTTCGAACGATGCACGCTCTGGTGCATGTAGTTTTGTCTGATAGATACTTTATTTGATGTGATAGATGTGTTTTTTATTAGTGATCCGTAACAGCTAACCTAAGTAAGAAAGTACCTCTTGATCGCAGTAAGAAAATCGTGTGGCAAGCTAGCGATTTCTTTACTGCTACAAAAAATGAATTATGTATAAAATTAAATTGTTTATTGTGCGAGGTGTGATTGTGAGACCATTTTGCCGTCATGTCTAGGCATGCACTACACGAATAAAAAAAAATTAAAATTAATATTAAAAAATAAATATTTAGATTCTTATCGCACCCAACGTTTTCTATTACAACTTCCAAACACAAGGTTACAATCTATTGTAAAACTTTTTGCTTGTCATGTTAATAAGGACAAATAATAAAGCACAGAGAAAAAAATATTCAATTGTTGCATTCATACGCAAAGCGGTATTATTCATGAATCTTATTGCGTATGTTTACAACTACGACGAAGTACTACGGTTCGGTTTTTCAACGTTTGTTTTTTATTCTAGTGATGAACTGGTATTTTATTGATTATATTATTTATCGGAGCTGTATGTCTAGTGAATAACAACACTTTTGATGAATTAAAGGCCAGCACCCTTAGCCAAATTGATATTCTGCAATCGTTAACGCTAGTAGAAAACTTCAAATGTACGGGAATGACGTCACCTCAACACTCAGTCACGTGGACCTTTTTTCATTACCTATTAGGTACATTTAAACTGTTCCTAGCTATCAATATACCTACAGCTAAACAGACTCACAAAGTTAAAGTGTGCCAAAATAGCACGGAAAGGAGTCTTTTGGGTCTAAAGCTAAGCGACAAAGTGAGAAATCAAGATATCCGAAAAATCACCAAGGTAAAGGACATAGCAAAAATAATAATGAGCCAAAACTGGTAATGGGCTGGGCATGTCCAAAGATCACCAGGGAACAAGTGGTCCAAAATTGTCACGATTTGGTACCCTCTATACAAAAAAAGGCGAAAAGGCAGGCCGGTCAAACGTTGGAGTGATGACATAGTTGCCACAACTGGAATAACCTGGAACAGACTGGCAAGGGATAGGAACAAATGGAGAGAAATGGAGGAGGCTTTCATCGCCAGAACGGTCCTTACAACCAATACTAACAAACTAGGATAAGCAAATATGTACTAACACAACCAAAAATAATTAGATATGTAAAATCTTTGTAAGGAATGAATAAAGCTGGTATTATAAGCTATCAATATTTATTAATCTATTAAAATCATCAATTATCTCCTGCCTGTCATGGTGAGAGACCGTATCAGATTTTTAGTGACTAAAACTTGCCAAGTTCCTTCAGTTACCTTTTGCGTTCCAATGTCGGGTCGTCCGGCTTTTTAGACCGGGACCACTTAAACTTATAAAAATATTTTTTTTTGTTTTTGAGTAGTATTTTGGGACCACAAATAAAATAAAAATATTTAGTTTTTTTGGTAACGGTCCTTACTGCGTTAATCCTTGTAGTACCAAAATACTACATATAAAATATATTGGTTGAAGTTTGGACCGCAGTCCCGGTACAAAAAGCTCCACGACCCCGTGGACCACGGTAATTCTTGCGAACTGCGAACAAGACACAACTTCTGTCGGGTCAGCACGTTTCATAATAAGTATCAATTAGTACATAATTTTCACCATCGAACATTATTGATTTCGTGCCAGATATACCTACCTGTACGTGTAGAACCTCAAAACTCATAATTATGATTGAAAGGGCACTAACTGTATCAACTTTCCAATGACAGCTGCACAATTCACCTTTCAGTTGATCAATTATCTCTTATTGAGAATTCTTAAATATTGATTATTCGATTGATTCTTGTGAAATCTTGGTTATGGTTTTAACTTTCAGATTTTTACACAAATTATGAGACTTTTCAGACTGGATTTCAACCGTGGAGGAATCGAAGGCGGTTGCCTCCTTCTGCGATACAGTAATGATAGCTAAGAAGACATTCGTTCGCTTGAAAGAACGGCCTTCCTCACCCTTCAGCCACCGCAATCCCGACCCTGAATTCCAGCCACCATAGGTGTTGCCTTGCGGATGATGAGCAATGGTTAGCTCACCGTCCAGAGTGCCTCAAAGAGATGTCTACAAAACCGTAAAGGCTTAGCAAAGCCGAAGCCTACTAGGGCCATGGGTCCGCTTCTGAACGGGAAACCTGGAGTCGAGTGCAAGGTAAAGAAGGAACTTTGGACTTTTTAGTCATTAAAAGTCTGATACTCTCTCCCGCTCTGCCCCAAAGCGGAAAAATCATTGGAGGAAGTCATCCAAAAAAAAGCCTATTAGGTACATTTTTGATTATCCCGAATAGTTATTGCAAGATATTCTCGAATACCCCATCATTTATACTCGCAAAAACATTAAAGCCAATAAACAAACAGACATTTTAAACATTAACATTCAATACAGAGACTGCACTAAATAAAATCATGTCCACGTCCGACTCAATGGCTAACGCATATATTCTTGCATATGATTTATATGCTCGACGTGCGTGTATTCCATAGAGCACGGAACGCCACGCAGACAACTATTAAAATCAGCATGGCTTCTAACATGGAGCGATTTTTTTTAGGTTAAAAAAAAAATAAAAAAATTTGCGCTTTAACCCTAAAGCGCAATTTTCTTGTTTATTTTTTTTTTTTTTTTGAGTAAAAGGGCACGTCAGAGATTACTGACTAAACTACCTATGTTCCTTGATTTACCTTTTGCGTTTTAGGGCTTCGGTGACTCAATCTCACCTAACCTATCCCAGCAATGAAAGCCTTTGCCAGTCCTTCAATGTCTCTTTTAACTAATCCCGTAGGCCAAGCGGGTTACAGTCCTACTGGGTATTAGAGGTCACATAATAATGTGTGCCACTGGCATCTGTGGATAATCCTTTACACATGACTGCCAATGATTTACACTTAGTCTGATGTCGGTTTTGTAATATATATTTTGAGTTTTATGTCAATAGTGTGTAGGATTAAAGTCACTTTTATCTCCATGAAAAGTCCCATTTATTTTCTTCAATTATACTGACATCTTTTAGAGGCGCGCGTTGATTACAACACCACAAATTTTGGCTCTCATAACTATGGTTAGAATTGGCTTCTATAAGCAAACTGCGATAGTGACACGTTTCCTCTGAATTTAATCTTGGCAATATTAGTAATATTCGTGCCTTCGAAATTGTATCAAGTATACATAGGTATGTTTTATCATAGTCAGAATTGTCACGGGCCATGAGTAAACAGTGATATTAACACGCATGGTTTGAATAAAAAGTTTCGGTTGTCTCTCTCTCTTTCTCTCTCTCTCTTTCGGTTGACTTGCTAAAGTCAAAATCGGTCATTTACTGACACGCTTGGTTTGTGTTAACTTTTGACGATGCCGTCTCTAGCTGTGCCCGCTATGGCGCTTCGATGCTCTGTGGTGTATTCTATATTAATAATTATAACCACGTGAATGTTTTCGAAGTCATAATTGGGTCAAGACAAGTAATTATGCGGATAATTGCGTGCGCAGCCTCTGAGTGAAGGAGGTAAGAGATAAATCAAACTAAGTCCTGTTTTAACTGGTATTCTAGATTGTTTACCGGAAAAATCAGTGCAAAATATGTAACTACAAAAAAAAAAACATAACATTTTTTTTTTTTTCGCAACGAATTACGCTAGATGATTTTAGGGTGAAGTACCTAACCCTAGAGAAATTCGAAAAATGTTTCAAACTGTAATATGAAGATTTTAAATATCTACAATTTACTATAGCAACGTACGAGCACTTTAGGTGAAAATATATTATCATGTATTTACTGAAAACGTTTCTTAGTCTCCATCTTCTGGACTATAGAGTGGAGCGGGAGGCGTTATTTAAAGATTTCCCAGCTCAAAAAAAACATGATACATGGGTAAATCGTGCGTGGGCTTTTGGACGACGAGCAATGGGCAGCTCGCCGTCCAGGCGTCCGGTAACCGTCCAGGCATCGGGTAACCGCCCGGACCGAGCCTGAGTCGTCGACGGCGCAAAGTGTTCCACGCGCGCCTCAAGGAGATGTCAGCAAAACCATAGGGGCCCAGCAGGGTCGGCGCCGGGGCTATGGGTTGACTTTTGAAAGGGAAACCCGTAGTCCTAGATTGCAAAGAGCACCAGAAGAAACTTATGTGAGGTTTTAGTCGTCAGCAAATGTCTGACACGCCTACCCACTCCGCACTAAAGCGACAGAAGTCATTGGACGATTTCCAAACTCCAAAAAAAACATGGGTATATCGTAACATCAAAATCTAGGTTAACAGATTACCAAAGATTTGGCAGACCAAAAAACATTAACTCCTAAATCATATCTTCTAGCTATTGAACATATCACTGCTAATTAAAAGCGACATAATTCGAAATTAGCGTCGCTCCCTATTAGTGTCTGTTAGGTGATTATAACTTCACTAATATTATAATGGCGAAAGTTGTTATGTATGTGTGTTGTGTATTTTTACTCCTTCACGCTCAAGCGTCTGAATGGATTTAAATAAAATTTGGTATACCTACAGTTAGACCATGACCTGGAATAACATTGTATTATTTTTGATGATAGCTAGTTAGATGATGAGTTAATTCTTCACTTCACTCAGGTTCTTATATTAACTCTCTCGATGTGCTCGGGAGAATTTCCTTACTAAGTTCGGGATTAAAACTTAGCGATCTTCATTTCGTTCGGAATTCAACATATCGCTCACGACTTTAAAGGTGTTTTACTATCTTGCGGTTTTGAAACCACGCGTAACCCCCGCAAATCCATTTCATACAAGTCGTCGCCCTCCCCGCTAACTGTCGTATCTCACAAACTGGCGTATCTGCACTGATATTACCTACGTGTTCATAACATTATTTCAAATAACTTCTCTCTAATCGTCGTATCTGTGTCGTTTAACGTTTAGAAGATATTCACGTATTTTGTTTTGCATGAGTGTAAAAGAAGGGAAAAAATATCCTCACTACCTTCGTACCTTAGGGCTTTAGGGCCACTACTAACTAAAAGAATATGCCAAGATTAATATAAAAAAGACTTATTAATTCATTAATGAAGCTACAGCTAAATTAACTACATGAATATATGATTTTAACGCCCGACCGAAAAACGGTCACCCTGGAAAAATATCAATTGCTAGTTACGACAGTTAGCAGGGAGGATGACGAAGTATTTATTGTATGCGTGGAATACGCGGGATGTGTTTTTTTGCATTGTAATTTTTTTTGCATTCGGAGCAATTCCGCCCGCGAAATGAAATCCGCATGATATTAAAAACACCCTAAGACACTTAGTTTCTTATTCTTCAAGTCGCGGGCGGCATGCTTTATTCCATAGTCACATAATCTACTACTATCCTGAGAATATGTTCCCTTCGGATTATTTTCTACTTTCACATAGATGAAGCCGCTGGCAGAAACTAATCCTAACTAATATTATAAATGTGAAATGGATAAGTAGTAGTAGAGATATAAGTAAATTATTATTTACCCCGGTCATGAAAATCTTCATACGACGGTGAACACACCAATTTTTAAAAAGAAAAACAGAAATGGCATAGGTAATAATAACGCCCGGCGAACTTCGATTCTGTCAGCAGTCTTGCCAAGGGGTATCGTGTTACTCAATCCGAAACTCTGCTGCTGCGACATGGTATGGCCACATCTACTCATGTGGTATTTTTTTTTTATGGTGGAAAAAAACATCCAATGACAACCCCCGCTCTTACTCATGTGGTATGCCGACAGCGACTGTGGCAATTCAGCGCTATGCACGTCACTATCACGGCGGTAAGTTCTTTGAAGAGTGGTTGAAGCGCCGCGGCGTCCTGACCTTCCGCATGACACATGTCCTCACCGGACATGGCGAGTTCTTTGAGGCTCTTTTTTCAGATTAAGGCGGAAGAAACACCCGAGTGTCACAATTGTGTGTACCCGGAGGACACGGTGGAGGTGTACCCCGCTTGGGCGGAACAACGCCAGACGATTGCCAGACACTGAGCCAGAACCTCACAAAGCGATTGATCCTCACAATAAATTAAATTAAATAAGCAACGTTTAAAAACTTCTGATAGCCATTATTCCCATCATCACGCACTCCATCAAACTAAGACAACATGTGCTTACCATGTTGTCTATGCCATGTTTATATTGCTAACAAACCGCCATATTTATGGTTTGTTTATTTTTTTTCTGACGTAGGTTGTAACATGTTGATATGGCTGAAATGTAGACGAATTCTTACTGATTTTTGTGCTTTCAGGAGCTTCGAAAAACGGATGCGGCATATATAGAATATGCCGCATCCGTTTTAGTAGGTACATGATTTTGATATAAAATATTCTTTACAAAATGACAACTATAATATAGTTTAGTAGGGTAACTTGCCGTGTCTGACAATGTGACTATGTACTATGTAGATATACTATTGAAATCTATGGTGACAGCTTTGTTTTTTAAACTATGAATACGCAATGGACTTGAATGCGGTTTTCAAGATAATTCGTTGTGGAAGGTTAAAACTTGCAAATAATAAAGAAAACTCAATGTTTTCACCATATTTTGTAAATTGCTACAGTGCGAAACAATGGCGGATCACTAGTTTAAGCTGAAAAGGATGTACTGATGTATCTCAATAATTTATTATCACTGATGAACCTGTACATGTTTCAATAAGTATCTTTAATCATCACTTTCTCCTCAATATTTAAGGTGTTATCTGTGGTCTAAATAATAGATTTTAAACGTACTTTTTGATCGCGTTAACTCCCCTATCTATAAAGATTTGTATTTTTGTTTGGCTTATACATACCAATTTAATTACTCATATTATAATATAAATCAAAAAGATTTTTTATAATAATTGATAAAGCCAAAAACTTCTGGACGGATCCTAAAAATTCTTTCATTAGTACAATACCTACAGTTTTATTACTGACTTAGGAATATATTTTCAAAGCCACTGATAGAAGTTAATGAATAAACTCAAAAACGATTTTAATTTATTATAGATAAATTCTTTGACCAGTTTAATGTTAGTTTAAGACGTAGACTATACACCGCTAAATTTTAATCGTTTTAATCCCGTGGAGGGTCGATCCGGTACATGAAACACTATCGATTTGTAAAGATAAAATTAAAAAATAAAGTACCTCTTTTTCAAAACTCGTATTAATTGACGCATGTACGAAATTAGTATCTTTATGAAAAAGTCAGCTGAGCGAGCTCAATGACTTGTAGGTACTTTGTACGCAACGCCGACTATTAACTACAGGTCATTGAACTCGCTCAGCTGACGTTTTCATAAAGATACTAATTTCGTACATGCGTCAATTAATACGAGTTTTGAAAAAGAGGTACTTTATTTTTTAATTTTATCTTTACAAATCGATAGTGTTTAATGTACCGGATCGACCCTCCACGGGATTAAAACGATTAAAATTAAGCGGTCTATATTTTTTCTAGTTTCATGTGGGTGAAGCCGCCGGCAGAAGCTAGTTTGAACTGAAACTAAAAAATCGCTTCAACACTGATGCGGTCGAAGAGGACCTACTTAAAAAAACTCATACTTGGCCCTTGTGTTCTGTACAAGACATTTGAAGCCTCAAGAACATAAAAGATACAAAAGAGAGGACAAAAGACCCCAAACATGTCGCGCAACGCTATATGGTCGTTGCGCGCAACGTTGTCAAATCGTCCAACAACGTTGCAAATGTTGGGGGACAAGTTGCGGGAAAGTTGCCAACGCTGCAGCTTCATGTAGATTAAGCATTGCGCGTCATGTTTGGGGTCATTCCGTCCCTTAATGTATCCGAGGTTTTATAGCATCTTATTCTTCGAAACACGATGGTCTGTCATGATAAGATATTTGATGGTTTCTGTACATATCGGAAAACATCGAAACTGATTAGCACATCTTATGTTTTTTTTGTATAGTAGACTAGGGTGTAAATCAACCGTATCAATAAATTGTTACTACCGAGTACCGGTTATAGAAATACGTGGTTACTTGTGACTTTATTTCTTTTTTTTTTAAGCTATTGCATAGCTTCTATCGCGGGCCTTGAGCGTGGAGACCGAATCCAGAAATTCCGTAACGAAAATAACCTAACACCCCCCACTCATTTGTTTTTTGAGCGTGGTGACCGATAAGAAAACAAATGAGTGAACAATCAATCAAAATTCAATTCAACGTGTGAAAGTGTAACTTCAATTAATATCAAAGAAAAAAAAAAAACAAAGGAAAAAAATACTGAATAAATAAAATAAATAAATAATTATAATTGCATAAGTTGATAAAAATGCTATGCAATAGCTTTACCGCGGCAGTCCCCGAGTGCCACACGTCTTTTTTAAATTTATTATTATTGTTATTAAGTGCATTTTTTTATTTATTGATATTAATATATTTTTACTGTGTTTTGACTACTTGTATTCCTAGCTTTCAATCTTTAATATTCGCAATTATTTTTGAATAAATCAATCAATCAAATCAATCCATCAAACTTGACACAAAATTTTCTCCCCTAAGGTACCTTGAAAGAGTATATGAAAAACTCTCTCTAAATCCTTTCATCTCTTGGAGTCTTTTTTAACCAGATTAACTGGTAGATAATGCCTCGTTGCATTAGGTGCGCTTATGTACCACTACTATACATAAAAAATAAATAATTATAATATGATTTATATTCATTGTGTGTACAGTCTAAGGAATGGGATTCTTTGCCAGCGGCTGTGTTTCCTGATGACCACAGCCCAGGGGCCTATCAGCCAAGAGTGAATAAGTTACTTGTAGGCAAGCACACACACACTGTAGGGTACACTATCGACTACTTCATCACTTACTTTTAGGTGAGACAGTGGTCAAGCGTAAGAATATTAAAAATATATATACAAGGTGTAAGGGACAGCCCTCCACAAACTTTAAGGGCTTGCTCAGTAGACGAAACTGAACAACCTTCCACAACATTTTTTTCAGGAAACGAAAAAAAAAATCCGCCTCTCCATACAAACTGTCCAATCAAGTTTATAATTTTGTGTGGTGAGGTGGTTTTTTTTTTCGTTTCCTGAATAAAAGTGTTGTGGAAGGTTGTTCAGTTTCGTCTACTGAGCAAGCTCTTAAAGTTTGTGGAGGGCTGTCCCTTACACCCTTTATACATATATACACAAGAATGTTACACTCTCACAAGTAACCAATTTGCAACAATAATAACTTAGATTTTAAGTTCATCATCATCATCATTTCAGCCGATAGCAGCACTTAGAATCGTGTAATTAGGGGTTTCGGCGCTTTGATGACTAGAATTTAAAATTATAGGTATATTATACATTTACATAATTATATAAGTGTAAATATATCTAACTTTCAGTAGATTGTGAGCAATAAATTATTAAATAATTTTCCAACACAAAAATATGTATATAACAATCCATATTTTTAAGTAAGATGCTTTTCTTGTGGAAAACAAGGCAGGTTGGCAAGATTCGGTTGCAAGATTGTTCGAAAGATACCGCAGTTCTGGACACAAAGGGCAACTGAAGAAACATGGCTGGATTGTAGTCAGTAAAAGTCCTCTCTGTCACTCCACCCAGAGAAGAAAGAGATATTTTATGATTTTTCGAATCTAAAATAGTGATAGATTTATAATAGAAGACGCACTTTTAATTTCATTCAAATAAAATCCTTAACTGCTTTGCTTTTACCCAAATATGTTCAGTTCAGTTTCTAATCTACCTAGATGCAGCTGAATAACAGCAATTTACATGAAACGACTACCTATCAGACCTCCACAACTCAGTAACTGGATATTACGATACTTCGAAATAAACATTTTGTTTTTTTTTTTTTTGAGAGGGAATGTGATCGAATTACTTCACCCTGCTGCTCTACAGGGAAGTAAGAGGGCGTGTGACATTTTACTGACTAAAACCTATCTATGTTCCTTCATTTTCCTTTCTCTTTAACTGATCCAAATCTTAATATAATAGAAACCTTAATAATAAATTAAAAAGCTATCCATCTAATTCACACTCCACAATCGAGTGGGTTCAAATGTCTCGATGGCATATCGTTAATCGAAAATAATCGAGACGAGATATTGATAAGCCGTTGTGGCAATTAGCGTCACGGTGAGCGAGAAGATCAATTGTAAGATTACTTCAATCAAATATTCTTGATGCTGGACCCGAAAGGCGGTCAATTATCAGTCAGATAAAATAAAAAGAACGTTATTTGTTTTGTCCTATGTAAACAATTGAATGCCAGACTTTTTATGATGTTTCCGGTTTCGATTTGTATTGATTTATCGATCACTTGATCGATTTATGCTGCGATATTTTTGAGGTCAGTTTTTTTTTTTTGTATTTTTTTTTTAAATATGCGGCCTGTAATTGAAATAAAATGAAATTTAAATGTAACATACATAGATTTACGCTTGATTTCAGACAAGAAGTCACAAATAACGACGAAGTTATAGCAATAATACCAACTTTACCGATCGCTTAAAGTTACTTCACATGTCGCAAACTTGCTTAACGTCAATCTGCATTAAAATGTAACACAATACTGCACTGATTTAGATTATCCGCACTGACGTTTAATCCGATAGAGCTCATCACTGTCACCAATCGGATTAATGCACTCGAAATCGATTCATCAACACATCACTAAGGTATAATATCGTTTTTTGAATTCGGAATTCGATCGCGTTCGATACGTGTATACTGTTCACTGGTTGTACAACTACTGGCGTAGTACTCGAGATAGTGTTGTGTGTCGCTTTGCTCCGCAGCTTGCGACCGATTAATTCATGATTTAAGATAAGTTTTAAGACGTGGGATTAAGGTTGCCAGATGTCCGGGATTTCCGGGATTGTCCCGGAATTTCACGTCTTGTCCCGTGTCCAGTAATTCGAATACGAAAAAGTTTATCTTAAAATAAATAAAACAATAAATTAAACAACAATAAACAGGTCTTAGCCAGTTATGTAAAAGTCTATCAATGAAAGGATTATTTTGTTTGTTTTTTTTTTTAGTCTGATTTTACTTAGTTAATATGAAAGTAAATCATAATGTACTTGTTGATTGGCATTATCTCTTAATTAATGGTGATTTTTACCAAAGTTCTTTTATCTGGAAGAGTAAAAGTATAAATTAAAAAAAATACGGAGGTATTTATCTTTAAATACAAATATAAAATTAGATATCCCGTAATTTGTATATTCATAGTTACAGCTGGCTATAGCCACGGCCCGACATGGAATTGTCCCGGTATCGGTAAGTTTCACACATTACATACATACATTGCGCGTACAGCTAAAGAGTGGAATTCCTTGCCGGAGTCTGTGTTCCCTGATAGCTACAACCCGGGAATCTTTAAGTCAAGAGTGAATAGGTTTCTCCTAGGTAAGCGCGTTCCATCGTCGACCGCATCATCGCTTTCCATCAGTACCCCTAGCCAAGTTGATAATCTGCAATCGTTAACGCTAGTAAAAAAACTTAACATGTACGGGAATGACGTCACCTCAATGCTCAATCACGTGGACAAAACAAAAGAATCGAGGACGTGGTCAACTCGAAGCGTTCGACGCAAGCAAAACGGTTGTAACTTGGCTAGGGGAGCACGTGAGATAGCGGTCAAGCGCGAACCTATCAACAAACAACATAAAAAAAAGTTCAGGTCTGCCAACCCTACGTGGAGCCCGAGACATCGCAAGTTTTTTGGCGAATAGGGACGCCCGCGTGACAGGACGGGTTGTCTGATAAAACTGTAACAGTATTTCTAGTTTTGATTTGATGGATGTTCTCAATTAGTGTCCGAGTGACACTGAGTGATGGTAATCGGTTAATTAACAGTGTTTAGTGTTGCTTGATGTGATGTTCCGGCGCTTAAGGTGTTCGTAGCATCCGGAGTGTTATGTTGGAACTTATGTTGCTGGTTTTTTTACGATAGCGGCACATTACCTAAGACTATTTTTTATTGGTTGTACTCGCGTTGATCACTATCTCACCTGGTGGTAAACGATGATGTGATTGACGATGGAGCACGCTTGCCTAGAAGTAACCTATTCACTCGTGACTTTAAAACCCCTAGGTTGTATTGTAGCTATCAGGAATTACAGACTCTAGACAGTATCTTGTGTGGCAAAAAGCAACTGAAGAAACACAGGTTGTATTTAGTCAGTAAAAGTCAGACACTAATTCTTACTTCTCCAAGAGCGAGACGTTTAAGACGATTATTTCCCATCGCACTTTCGACGAATCCTACTTTACAATAAATTAATTATATTTTTTTAATGTTTAAGATGGCTCTGACGTCACAGTTGTCGTAATGTTTAATCATTGGCAACTAAGCTGCGTGTCGCGCGTTCTATTCCCGCACGAAACAAATACCTAGGTATTTGTATGGCCTACATATTATAGTTGTTCCGGATCTGGATGTCTTGTGTAAGTATGTGAGTTTAGTGAGAGTCTGTATAAGTACAAACGATACTGGAATAATTTCTTTTTTTTTATTATTTTAGCATATTTATGTATTTTATTATATATTATATATAAAAAAATTATTTTTTTTTTTTCCGTTTTCATTATTTGTTATTTGTTTATTGTGCAAACCTACCACAGTGATCTCTATTTTAAACCCAAAGGTTGACTGGGAGAGAATGCCTTGTTGCATTAAGTCCGCCTATGTACCACTACTGTAGGTACATGAAGTTTAAATAAATAATTTCCAAAGCCCATGGTGCAAACCTTCCCATCCGATTATAATTTAGTTATCTTCAAAGCTAGTGTAAATAGGCTCTCAACAAACTATTGCGTTTCACCATCAACGTTTGCATCACTACTTACCATCAGGTGGGATAGCAGTTAAGCACTAGTTTACATCAAATAAAAAAAAGGTTCCTAAAAAAAAAATATGTATATCTATTTAATTTAATGATAATCCAATGCAATTTAAAGAAAATCCAATCCAATGATAATGAAAATCCAGTGCAATATAAATTAATTTAATTTTAATTTTATGTAATTTTAAGATATTTTTTTATTCTGTATGTGTATGATTGTTGTAACCAAACTAAGTCTTTACTTGAATTAAATGAATAATAATAAAAAAAAAACTACATAAAAATTCACTTTTTTTTTGACTGACCGTCATCTTGACAATTCAGAAATGCCTGTACTTGGTCTATTTGAAATAAACGTTTCTGATTTCTACAAAAACTTGGAACCAGTTTCACAGCAAGCAAAAAATATTGTTAAAATATTTGACTAACGCACTAATTCGAAAGCATGCAGAGCAACTTACAAGCTGCACATTGACGACAAAACGAGTTATAGAATACCTACCTACTACTAGATGTGTACGTAACATGTAGCTTTAAGTTTATTACATAAACGAACTTATTTGACTGGTCTGTTGGTCTAGTTGTTAGTAGCCTTGACTGCTATGCTTCAGATCATGGGTTTTATTCCCCACCCAAGACAAATATTTGTGCGATGAGCACGATCATTCTGCTTGGTTTAAGACTAGATGGCGTTGTGTGAAAGTTGTGGAATGCTATTATTATTTCTTATAAATTTTTATAATAACATTTATAAAATACTACATCAGTTTCTGTTTCGGTTTATCCCCTCGAGCGCCAGGGTTTAATGGAAGGGCACGCCACAATCATGGCGGTAAGTCCCCTCTTTGAGGGGTGGCTAGAAAGACCTCATGGCGTCCTTACCTTCCGCATGACGCAGGTCCTCACCGGACATGGTTCGTTCGGGAGTTTCCTGCACAGGATTCGTGCGGAAGTGACGCCCGGGTGTCGTCACTGTGCGGAATGCCCGGAGGACACGGTGGAGCACACAGTCGAGGTGTACCCTGCTTGGGCGGAGCATCGCCTCGTGGGGGCGATCGGCGGCGGAGACCTCTCGCGCCGG
The DNA here is from genome assembly GCA_910589285.2 of Mythimna ferrago. Classification (NCBI taxonomy): domain Eukaryota; kingdom Metazoa; phylum Arthropoda; class Insecta; order Lepidoptera; family Noctuidae; genus Mythimna; species Mythimna ferrago. Next base: position 19,343,646 of record OU342685.1, read on the forward strand.
GCCTTGGTTGAGGCCATGGTCCGGAGCGAGGAGGAGTGGCAGGCGGTCGCCGACTTCTGCGAAGCAGTAATGCTCGCAAAGGAGGAGGCCGAACGCATCAGGCAACGGCGTTATCGCCGCCGCCGCCGCCGCCGGGATTCTGATCCCGATTTCCGGCCACCGTAGGCGCGGGCTTGCGGACAGTGAGCAATGGGTAGCTCGCTGTCCGGCCGTCCGGTAACTTTCGGTAACAAGTCGTCGACGGCGCGCACTGTTCCCGCGCGCCTCAAGGAGTTGTCAGCAACAGCAGGGACGCAGCCGGGTCGAAGCCTACTGGGGCCAGGGTTATCCGAAAGGGCGCTCGAGCCCCGGTATGAAGGCTAGAAGGAACGGGGTGGGTCTTTTAGTCAGTAAGAGTCTGACACTATCTCCCGCTCCGCCCAAGAGCGGGGGATGTCAATGCATGATTTTTTCCCACCATAAAAAAAGGGGTTAATGGAAAATAGCCATGTTTACGAAAATAACCAAAAAAATAATTAAAAATAATTTCTAGGAAAAACAACTACTATAATAGATATAGAATAATATTTATATAGAAACCAAATTTTCGGTCAAATAAATTTCGTACAAACGTGTGTACGAAACGAAAACTAAGCGTTTTTCATGGTCATTCAAGTTGTACAGACGTATGTACAATCGGCGCTCGAGGGGTTATGGCTGTAAACTTGACGATAATCTAGATGTGAGGCGTCCACATTAGGCGGCTGCAAACTTGACAGTAAACTGAATCGTGTGTGGCCAGCTAGCACAACAGACGCGTCAAGAGGATTGCTGAGTAGGTATGTACCCTCAGTAGATACAAAACTGAATTTGAAGAACATTTATAATTTCAGCAACTCCAATCCTCTAAATACTAACTCTGTTTTTTTTTAAATACGTTTAAGTTTTTATTCATAAAATATTAATACACTAGCTTTTGTCCGCAGCTTCGCCCGCGTACATTAAATATAGCCTATGTCGAACTAGTACTTTCAGAGATTACCTGTTACAAACAAAAAAAAAATTACTTTTTTTTCTATTTATACACAGTGTCTCTATATGTCATCTAACTGTCCTGTCGCAGGTCTGCTGGAAGGAATTTTGTTAGAAATAAGCAGGAAAAGGTCCTGCTGTACTCTTTTATCCTTATTTGTTTTTTTCGATTTTAAGTGTTTTTGTGTACATAAATCAATAAATAAATATTATTATTATACTTAGTGTAGATAAAAAAAAACGTGTTATAACTTATTAGTATTTGTTACTCTAGTACCAACTTCCCTTAATCAGTTTTAAGCTATTGCATAGCTTCTATCGCGGGCCTTGAGCGTGGAGACCGAATCCAGAAATTCCGTAACGAAAATAACCTAACACCCCCCACTCATTTGTTTTTTGAGCGTGGTGACCGATAAGAAAACAAATGAGTGAAAGCAGCTGTCGGCGTTTTGGATGGGTGAGGTTAAGCAGCTGTTAGCGAGGTCTGGTTTTTGATGGAAGAGGTTAAGCAGCTGTTGGTGAGGTCTGGTTTTGGATGGAAGAGGTTAAGCAGCTGTTGGCGAGGTCTGGTATTGGATGGGTGGGGATAAGCAGCTGTTGGCAAGGTCTCATTTTGGATGGGTGGGGTTAAGCAGCTGTTAGCGAGGTCTGGTTTTGGATGGGGACGGGTTAAGCAGCTCTTGGCGAGGTCTAGTTTTGGATGGGTGGAGTTAAGCAGCTGTTGGCAAGGTCTGGTTTTGGATGGGTGGGGTTAAGCAGCTGTTGACGAGGTCTGGTTTTGGATGGGTGGAGTTAAGCAGCTGTTGGCGAGGTCTATTGCATAAGTTGATAAAAAATGCTATGCAATAGATTTACCGCGGCAGTCCCCGAGTGCCACACGTCTTTTTTTTAGTATTTGTTGATATATCGTCTAAGAAACTTTATTTATTTACACGAATAATTTGAATTAAAAAAGAAAAATTAACTAACGTTAGCTTCCCATAGTTAAAAATCATAAATCAAATGTCAACAAATCAATCACAGCATCTTTTCCGAGTATGTTATCATTTCAATGTTTTACTAATGACTATCCTTGATTATTGTATAATTTATTAATTTTATGTTTGTTTGTTTGTTTACATTTCCGTGACCCTTTAACTTAAGTAGCGACATATAATACAAATTTACTGAATATAAAAAATTAAAATTGATAGTTAATTTCCCATTGATATCGATGTGGTTGAATTTTTTGATGCCTAATAAGTTTTTTTTCCACCTGTTTGTAATAATATTATTTCTAGTTTGTATTTAAATCTTTTAAATTATAAAATTTATTAGTTTACTTAGATGTTTATAAATAGTTATACAATTATGATTTGAAATTGAATAAACAAAATTGTAAGCAAAAAAAAAACAATATCCAAAAAAAAAAAGTTTTCCTCTATGCAATCACATCTGCTTTTACTACAATTGACAATGAATTTTAATGACCTCATAATTTTATTTTAAAAGTTATTACTGTGACATAGAAACGTTTTAAAAATAAAAAATAAAACGTATTTGTTTGTAATAGACAATCATCAAGTCTTAAAATTCTAACTAAACTAATACTGAATGAATTTAAGAAAAACCTCTCAGTTTATAACATAAACCACGCGTTTTAAGAAAATTCCTAAATGTATATTGTTTTTTCCACACTCGTGTTTGTAAAATGCATCAATTAAAGTTATCCAGAACGTAAATGCTTACGGATGAAAACGTCATACTTAATTCTTTTAATTTTTGAAAACTTTACATTTCTAAAAATATTAATCCTTACAATTTATACAATTTGAAAATCTTACAATTTATGCAAACCTTACAATTGTTGAAATATGAAAACCTTATAATTCTTAAAATATGAAAAGCTTACAATTCTTAAAACATGAAGACCTTACAAGTCTTAAAATGAAATAATATTTTTAGTTTTTGTATTTATCTAAAAAGTGCTAAAAATATCGCACTGACAAAAATGATTTTATTCCCACACATTGTGTTGTTAATTTTGGATAATAATAAATGTTAATTGCTAAATAAATGTCCCCCTTTCTCGATAAAAATCTACCGTTCGCAATATAATGAGCTTTTTCGTCAGACGACATTCATAATAATTGCAATTACTGTCAATCAGAACGACGCCCAATTTATTTCAATTACCTTTCGGCTATAATTTGGTTCATTCATTATAATCATTACTCTGTTCCACATAAAGGTAAGGCATCCATCTTGAATGATCTCGAATGCAATCGTAATGCAATGTCATCTTGCTTTAATTCGGAATGCATTGCAAAGCTGATTTTAATCGAAGTAATTTGTCGCATCTTGAAAGGCATCACTGAACTTAATTTCCCAGCCACATTGTTATCAATTAAAAACCAATTCAAGAATTATTTTTATGCCCTTTTTGATAGCTTTTGAGTATTCTTCCAAAGTCGGACGTCGACAAAGAAGTATAAAGGCAGTATTCTTTTATATAATACGCCCCAAATCTATATTTACACTAATATAATAAAGAGGTAAAGTTTGTTTTTATGCTTTTTTGTTTGTAGGAGGTAATCTCTGGAAGGACTGATCCGATCGCCAAAATTTTATCACTGATAGAAAGCTGCTTAATTCTTGAGTGACATATTTTCCGAACGCGGGCAAAAGCTTGCAAATAATAATAGATTTATTTCGGAGAGTAATAACTACGCGTCTAAAATTTTTAATATTAGCAAGAAACTTGGAAATCCAATAAAATACAAAATATTTTATTTCACATAGACCTATATGGGTACTTATAAAACGACAGAAAGCAATGCATATGGCATATGGTTCTATTCGTTGTTTCATAAGAAGATCTCTACGACTCTCTTTTTTAGGGTTCCGTAGCCAAATGGCAAAAAACGGAACCCTTATAGATTCGTCATGTCTGTCTGTCTGTCTGTCCGTCCGTATGTCACAGCCACTTTTTTCCGAAACTATAAGAGCTATACTGTTAAAATTTTGTAAGTAGATGTATTCTGTGAACCGCATTAAGATTTTCACACAAAAATAGAAAAAAAGCTATAAATTTTGGGGGTCCCCATACTTAGAACTGAAACTCAAAAATTTTTTTTTCATCAAACCCATGCGTGTGGGGTATCTATGGATAGATCTTCAAAAATGATACTGAGGTTTCTAACATTATTTTTTTCTAAACTGAATAGTTTGCGCGAGAGACACTTCCAAAGTGGTAAAATGTGTGTCCTCCCCCCTCTAACTTCTAAAATAAGAGAATGATAAAACTAAAAAAATACATGATGTACATTACTATAAAAAACTGCCAACGAAAATTAGTTTGAACGAAATCTACTGAGTAGTTTTTTTTTAATGCGTCCTAAATCGAAAAAAATACACTATTATTAAAACATCGATCAAAGTTACAACACATTACAAGAGCTTTTATATTATGTTACTTGCTGCTACGGAACCCTTCATGGGCGAGTCCGACTCGCACTTGGCCGGTTTTTTTTAAATGATTTTGTTTTACAATATTTTTAAATTACAATATTATATGAAAGGACAGCGTAAACCAGTCAACGTAGTACTTACCAAATAAGTAAAAAAAAATGGATCGAAATAAAAACATATCTGTGAGCTGTCTATAGTTACTTAATTCCCTTACCTACTTGAATCTTTAATGTAGATTTGAGTCTACAACCACTGTCTTATTTTCTTTCACATAATTAATATGATACACCAGTCTATCCAAAAAAGGAAACTCTTCATCTGCATTCACATGCCTTTTATTTATTTTTTTTAACTGGGAAATCATCAAATAACTTCTCCCGCTCTGGGTGGAGCAAGAAGGAGTGTCAGACTTTCTTTGACCAAAACCCACTGAATTCCTTTAGTTGTCCTTTGCGTTTCAGAACCTTGGTAACTCATTCGAACATTCCCGCAACTACACAAACCGAAGTGGAATTCCCTGCCGGAGTCTGTATTTGCTGATGGCTACAACTCAAGAATCTTAGAATTCTTAAAGACTAAATAGGTTACTTCTTACTTAGTAATCCGATGAATGCGGGACGCACAGAATCAATCATTGTGGCGACACTTGGGGGAGGCCTATGTCCAACAGTGGACGTCTGTCGGCTGAAATGATGATGATGATGATGAAATAGGTTACTTCTAGGTAAGCGCGCTCCATCGTCGACCACATCGTCGCTTTCCATCAGGTGAGATAGCTACGATAGGTCAAGCGCAAACCTATCAACAATAAAAAAACTTGATTATTAACATTGAGCATGTTTGATATTTTGGAATGGTTAGGGAATAATTTTGCACCAATTGCTTTATCAGTATAAAAGTACTATCATTTATGTGGTAGAATACAATATTCATTTATTGCGCTATCGTACACAAACATGACAATTTATATTACATTAAAAATTTAACACTTTAAAACTATTACAATTATTTTACATTAAAAAGTTTATCTCTCCGAAAAACTACTGAGGTGTCAAGGGACACCCGGATGGAACGAAGTTCCGTTCTGGCTTGCTTTCTATAAGAGAGAGAAAGAGAGAAAGACAGAGAAACATGCGCACGCCGCACGGCTTACAATAGCTTACTATAGAAAAAGTGTCGTTACAACTTTTTGTGAGAATTTTTTCCGTCTAGCCAATACAATATAACTAAAAAATACTATCCTATTTTATGTACATTTTGACAGCACTATTTCAACATCTTCGAAACCATGAAAAACGACACTCATGACGAAAAAGTTGATAATTTCTGACATCCGCCATCTTAGATTTACATTTTGACAGCACTATCGGCTTCAACAACCTCGAAAACCATGAAAAAGACACCCATATGGAAAAAGTTGATAATTTATTGCAGCCACCATCTTAGATTTAAATTTTGACAGTACTATCGGTTTCAACACCCTCGAAAACCACGAAAACGACACCCATGAGGAAAAAGTTGATAATTTCTTGCAGCCGCCATCTTGGATTTACATTTTGACAATACTATCGGTTTCAACAGCCTTGAAAACCATGAAAACGACACCCATGACGAAAAATTTAATAATTTTTTGCAGCCGCCATCTTGGATTTATATTTTGACAGTACTATCGGTTTCAACACCCTCGAAAACCATGAATACGACACCCGTGACGGAAAAGTTAACAATTTCTTGCAGCCGCCATCTTGGATTTACATTTTGACAGTACTATCGGTTTCAACACCCTCGAAAACCACGAAAACGACACCCATGACGAAAAAGTTGATAATTTCTTGCAGCCGTCATCTTGGATTTACATTTTGACAGTACCATCGGTTTCCACGCCCTCGAAAACCATGAAAACGACACCCATGACGGAAAATTTGATAATTTCTTGCAGCCACCATCTTGGATTTATATTTTGACAGTACCATCGGTTTCAACACCCTCGAAAACCACGAAAATGACACCCATGGCGAAAAAGTTGATAATTTCTTGCAGCCGCCATCTTGGATTTACATTTTGACAGTACCATCGGTTTCCACGCCCTCGAAAACGATGAAAATGACACCCATGACGGAAAATTTGATAATTTCTTGCAGCCACCATCTTGGATTTATATTTTGACAGTACTATCGGTTTCAACACCCTCGAAAACCATGAAAACGACACCCATGACGGAAAAGTTAACAATTTCTTGCAGCCGCCACCTTGGATTTACATTTTGACAGTACTATCGGTTTCAACACCCTCGAAAACCACGAAAACGACACCCATGACGAAAAAGTTGATAATTTCTTGCAGCCGCCATCTTGGATTTACATTTTGACAGTACCATCGATTTCCACGCCCTCGAAAACCATGAAAACGACACCCATGACGAAAAATTTGATAATTTCTTGCAGCCACCATCTTGGATTTATATTTTGACAGTACTATCGGTTTCAACACCCTCGAAAACCATGAAAACGACACCCATGACGGAAAAGTTAACAATTTCTTGCAGCCACCATCTTGGATTTATATTTTGACAGTACCATCGGTTTCAACACCCTCGAAAACCACGAAAACGACACCCATGACGAAAAAGTTGATAATTTCTTGCAGCCGCCATCTTGGATTTACATTTTGACAGTACTATCGGTTTCCACGCCCTCGAAACCCATGAAAACGACACCCATGACGGAAAATTTGATAATTTCTTGCAGCCACCATCTTGGATTTATATTTTGATAGTACCATCGGTTTCAACACCCTCGAAAACCACGAAAACGACACCCATGGCGAAACAGTTGATAATTTCTTGCAGCCGCCATCTTGGATTTACATTTTGACAGTACCATCGGTTTCCACGCCCTCGAAAACCATGAAAACGACACCCATGACGGAAAATTTGATAATTTCTTGCAGCCACCATCTTGGATTTATATTTTGACAGTACTATCGGTTTCAACACCCTCGAAAACCATGAAAACGACACCCATGACGGAAAAATTAATAATTTCTTGCAGCCGCCATCTTGGATTTACATTTTGACAGTATTATCGGTTTCAACACCCTCGAAAACCACGAAAACGACACCCATGACGAAAAATTTGATAATTTCTTGCAGCCACCATCTTGGATTTATATTTTGACAGTACTATCGGTTTCAACACCCTCGAAAACCATGAAAACGACACCCATGACGGAAAAGTTAACAATTTCTTGCAGCCACCATCTTGGATTTATATTTTGACAGTACCATCGGTTTCAACACCCTCGAAAACCACGAAAACGACACCCATGACGAAAAAGTTGATAATTTCTTGCAGCCGCCATCTTGGATTTACATTTTGACAGTACTATCGGTTTCCACGCCCTCGAAACCCATGAAAACGACACCCATGACGGAAAATTTGATAATTTCTTGCAGCCACCATCTTGGATTTATATTTTGATAGTACCATCGGTTTCAACACCCTCGAAAACCACGAAAACGACACCCATGGCGAAACAGTTGATAATTTCTTGCAGCCGCCATCTTGGATTTACATTTTGACAGTACCATCGGTTTCCACGCCCTCGAAAACCATGAAAACGACACCCATGACGGAAAATTTGATAATTTCTTGCAGCCACCATCTTGGATTTATATTTTGACAGTACTATCGGTTTCAACACCCTCGAAAACCATGAAAACGACACCCATGACGGAAAAATTAATAATTTCTTGCAGCCGCCATCTTGGATTTACATTTTGACAGTATTATCGGTTTCAACACCCTCGAAAACCACGAAAACGACACCCATGACGAAAAATTTGATAATTTCTTGCAGCCGCCATCTTGGATTTATATTTTGACAGTACCATCGGTTTCAACGCCCTCGAAAACCATGAAAACGACACCCATGACGAAAAAGTTGATAATTTCTAGCAGCCGCCATCTTGGATTTATATTTTGACAGTACCATTGGTTTCAACACCCTCGAAAACCATGAAAACGACACCCATGACGAAAAAGTTGATAATTTCTTGCAGCCGCCATCTTGGATTTACATTTTGACAGTACCATCGGTTTCAACACCCTCGAAAACCATGAAAAAGACACCCATGACGAAAAAGTTGATAATTTCTTGCAGCCGCCATCTTGGATTTATATTTTGACAGTACCATCGGTTTCAACACCCTCGAAAACCATGAAAACGACACCCATGATGAAAAAGTTGATAATTTCTTGCAGCCGCCATCTTGGATTTACATTTTGACAGTACCATCGGTTTCCACGCCCTCGAAAACCATGAAAACGACACCCACGACGGAAAATTTGATAATTTCTTGCAGCCGCCATCTTGGATTTACATTTTGATAGTACTATCGGTTTCAACACCCTCGAAAACCATGAAAACGACACCCATGACGAAAAATTTGATAATTTCTTGCAGCCGCCATCTTGGATTTATATTTTGACAGTAAAAGTGTCGGTACAATTTTTCGTGAGAATTTTTTCCGTCTAGCCCCCTTTCACAACGCGCGATAAGGGATAGCTGTCTACTCTCCATCCGTCTTACGCTTTTTCGATCAGGGTCACGTGTCCTGACGCGAGTTTAAGATTTTATACCCATTACAGAAAAAGTGCTCAACGCCGCTAAAGAAGTTTTCACTTCAAAAAACTTTTGTAGGAAAAATATTGTAAGTCTTTAGCAAAACCATTCTCAACTGCAATAAACAAGTCTACAGAATATATTTTTTCACCCGTCTTCTGATGCTAAAATGACAATTTTATGGGAATGTCCGTATTGCGTAACATAACGAATAGGCGACACTTAAAATCAACAAATATAACGTTTGGTTACTTCTTGAAGCTAATATAATGTGGAGTCAGACCTTTCATTTACTATCTTTTCTATTTTTGAAGTCGTCATCAAACGGCTGGTTACTTTTTATTTTTTTTGTTGTTTGCCCTGTACAAGTCACAAATAAATGTTTTTCTTTCTTTCTTGAAGTTTTCACACAACTTAATTGATCGAGAGGGAGTGTCAGACTTTTACTGACTATAACCCTCCCGTGTACCTTTAGTTGCCTTTTGTAGTCACTGGCCTCTATTACTTTTTCGAAGAATCCCGCAGCTCTGCATGATAACAATTTTAAACACATATCAACGTTAAAGTGTACAAAAGACGGCCTTGCGGACAAGGTAATCTTGAAACATTGCAGGTGCAAACGTCAGCTGAGCGAGTTCAATGACCTGTAGATAGTTTGTACGCAACGCCGACTACTAACTACAGGTCATTGAACCTGCTCAGCTGACGTTTTCTTAAAGAAATTAATTTCGTACGTGCGAAAATTAATACGAGTTTTGGAAAAGAGGTACTTTGTTTTTTGATTTTATCTTTAAAAATCGATAGTGTTTCATGTACCGGATCGACCCTCCACGGGATTAAAACGTTTAAAATTTAGCGGTGTATATGTTATGGACCGAGTGATTAATGCGGGCATTATAAATAATGTTCGAGCATTATGAATAATGTCTAGCTCTATTGGACCAAGTGATTAATTATTATTTAACTTCAATATTTATCACATTGCGCGGTCATTATTATATTGCTACATGGCAATTGGGCAATTTGATAATAAAGCTAAAGACGCGGTGCGAGGGCGGGGAGGGAAGCACGCAGGGTGTGACGGTTGCATATTAGAAAATCAAAGCTTTCCTGAGTAAATTTCAAAAGAACAACGTAGTAATCAACAAAGTTTAAAATAACGATGGTCATTTGATCAGCTGACCAAAGTCTAGAATATCAATGTTTAAATTATTTATTACACTATTGATCAAATCGTTCAAAGGTCAAAATGGATTACTGGATAAATGATTAATTATCAAATGGGTTAACTGAAAAAGGTAAAAATCTCGAATGGACGAAACAACTTGGATGTAGCGTTCGCCGGCCGCTGCCGCGGCATCGCTCGCTGCGCTCGCTCGGCTCACGCGCGTTTGGTCACAGTTCTAACCTAACCTAACCTATTTAACCCAGTTCAAAGTGCAATCAAAATACAATCACATTTTTACGAGAGATTGTAGGTATTATTTGTTATTTCGAACAGGGAGAGTTGTAAGGTAGATAATAGACTCCTTGATATAATTAATCCAAATAAGAGAGTCTGATTATTTTAATGGTTTAATATTTAGTTTATTTTAAGTTAAATGAAGTACCAATAAAAAAATGGTAATTAAATATGTTTGTATTACTCTGCCCAAAAGGTGATAGGCCGTATGTATAATGCCCGGTCAATTTGATTATTTGAATAATTATTATCAAATCGCACTCTCATATTGGGCATTTTCCATAATGACCGGGCATTATGTATAATACCCAATTTATCATTTGGTCCATAACATATATATATTTTATAATTGATATAAACTGACTGCGATCCCACCTGATGGTAAGCAGTGATGCAATCGTTGTTATAGCCTTATCTAGAGTTTGATTTTTCACTGCTGCTTGGGGTAGCAGACCTGAGTACGTCTTGGACATTAATTTTAGTTTTATACCTCTACGCGTTTCTGAAATAAACGGTCTTTGTTAGAATTAGGGCTCCAAAAGAGAAACTTCATTTTAAGGATTTCAATAATAACTGTTTATTATCCTTTTCTTTATATTGGAAGGTGTGTTTCAGTAATATCACGTGAGACGTGTGCTCCTAAGCAAGGCTAGTAGAATACAGTAACTATAACCATACTAGGGATTTCAGTCAAGTGGTCACGGGGCGTTGTCCATTAAATATAATATTTATTGCTTAGAAAGAGAAAGACCATAGTGTTGAAGCAGGATGGATTTGTTTTTGTTATATTCCAACACGCCCCCCTCAAAAATAAATCCCTTTTTCTTTAATCGCAATATAATATCTATTACATAATATCTACTATATCAAACACCTTTATACAATAATAAAAGCACACACCTTCCTTCTTTCTGGGAATACAATATCATCATGGTCCAACATTCGTTGCGCAGGATTAGGGAAAACCCAGTAAAACCTAATCAGACCAATCAATCATTTCACTTATTATTGAAACTATGAATCTTATTCGTCTACTTATCATAACCAAGCTCTTATTATTAACATAATATAATAACATATCCTCATGCACACTGCATCTATTTACAACGTCACCCCGAATTTCATTCATATCTGGGTGTAACGCACCGTTGGAAATTTCACAGGATACCAGCTATCTGGTTAACTTGTAGAAACAAAAACATTATAGTAACATATTTCTCAACCTGAAACTTAATATCTGTGTGTTCGTTTGTGGCTGGTAGGATTATTCGCAATGCTTTTGCATCTAATATTTTTTTATTATCATCATAAATAAAAACAGCATTTGCTACAGTAATGAGTATAAATAATACTTAATATGTAATCATTTTCACCAAATACTTTAATCACAGTATCATTAACTGTTTTACATTACACCGTATTCTGCTTTACTACTGTGTACTAAGTATCTTGCCATTGTTAGCTGCCAATTTATTTGCTAGAAAATTGTACATTGCTTAAATAATTTAAACAATTAACCCACAGTACATTTTATATTTATTCATCATTACCAATTTTGGTCACAATCAACAAACACCCACCTATATATTTTATTAAACTTGAGATTTATAGTTCCTTTAAAATATTTTAAGACAGAGGGTCTTGTATCTAATTGTAACCATTACAAATAGTCTTTTTGTTTGCATATCAACTCGAGATGTAAACAGTAAACTAAGATTAGGCTCAATTGCATGGCATGATTCAGCATCAAGCACCTCATAGGATTTCGTCAAGGGGCTCTTATAATTTCTCATGAGCTCAACGTTTTGTTATCAACATATTCAACTTTCAAGGAGTGTATGGGCAGATTTATTGCCCCTAAAGCATTCCTCAAGTTAAACATTTCAAGAACTGTTATTTATTTACATTTCCTAATCCAAAGTAATTTTGTTTTCTGACCTATTTTATTTTTCACAGAAAACATTTTATAAATTTTATGTCAACGATTTAATAAAAAATTTTGATTGGGTATGTTTTACTCAACTAGGTTACACATTATAACATAGTTGTTAAAATGCAATAACACAGACTTAAACTAAAAAAAACTTTTTCTTTATCACATAACATAAACATCACGCCTTTATTACCCAAAGGATCAGGCATAGGTGCACCTATAGTACACCCACATTTCATCAGTTATGTTTAATTCCCTTACTTATTTATTTATTTATATGTACTTTATTGTACACCAATATAATAGATAACAAACCTTATAATAGTGAGCAAACCTATTGCCATCAACAAGGCACCAGACTTCGTGCATTATCATCTCCCTAGCCTTTTCAGTCTGTTTTTGGGGTTGGCTACTGATCTGACTAGTTGCGTCTGAATACCAGTATTTTACATGGAGCGACTTACTAGACCTCCACAATCCAGTAACTAGGCAACTACTAGACTTCATTCATGACCTGCATTGAAACTTAAATGCACTGATCCGCTGATGAATATTAGGAATACCTTTTTGTATAAGCTCACCGAAACATTAGGAAGGAACCAATAATATACAGATTACATACATCCATATAATGACTTCATTAATATATAAACCACTATTTGTCAGCCAAAATACCCTTAGCTATATTCATATACTAAAATTTCTTGATAGGCAAAAGTTTAACTAAAACTTTGCTATTCTTTCAACTGATACAAAGGTTTCATTAACATTTTTCTGATTATAACCACGAGCCACTAAACTCGTTTTACAACTTATTTTCAACTGTACTTATTTACTATCAATGACTTTTCTTTATTTACAATCAATTTGATTTAATCAAATTAATATTACTTTTATCTCTATTTAGAACTATATTTCCAGGTATCATTTTCAATCTGTACTTAATTGAAAACATTCTTCACTTAAATGCTTATCATACCAGCATTTAATTCTAATATTTTTATGGTCCAGCACACAATAAGTAATAACATATTATCAAAAATACGGTTGCCATCGTATTCATTAAACGAAACGGAAAAATAAGTTTTGCGTCCTACACTTCGTCTCTAACTATGTGATGTTTCTCGTTCTTAAAATGAAGTTAACTTATTTCCATTGTGATATGACAATATCGAGCTCTCCACTGTTTCCCAAACAGATTTATTTGCAATTACGCCAGGTATTGTATCATATGTTCGTTTGCTTAAAAACTGATTGATTCTTATCAGATCCACACCTCTTTCCAAACGGGTGTACCAAGTCAGAGTTACCAAGTTATGCTATTTATAGTTCATAACTCATTTAGGCTCAAGTTTCACTGGCCTATTTGATAAGAATTTAATCTCATCCTTTTTACATCTCTGACTCCCACAAACATTTTTGGTTTACCACATCCCACATTTTATAACCATTAAATTTGATTCATCATCAACGAAATTCCCTTTGACAACCTCTTTGCCAAATTTCGTTTTTAGACTTTTACTAATTTAGTAAACAGTAGAATCAAAAACTTTAAAATATACGGTTTTGGCTTATTATTATGCCATAACTCATCAGGTATATTATCTAATCTCAGTGCTCCCCAGAACAATCTAACTCTAGAACGATTTGTCTTATTTAGACTCGTTTTAGCATCGGCATTGTTCATCATACATCAATCGTTCGGCCATACCATTTACAGCCAGTGTATGCGGCACTGTTTAGGGATAACCATACAATACCTTCCCGAGCTCAACTCTTCCATTTAATTGGATATAATTTCCCTTTCATTATCACAACATAAAGTTAACAATTCTTAGACCAAGATGAACTTCACATTTTGCAACGTAATCCCGAAACTTAACAAAAACTTTTGATATATCCTCAAAATCACAACATAGTTTTAAACTTCAATAGACGAGGAAAAAAAACTGTTAGGACCGCAAAACATCTGTGTGCACTTGAGATGAAACGACATCTCGTTTCAAACCTTTTTTTTTTTTTGTTTTCAATTTATCAAATAACAGACAAGTTTTTGTCATCTACAAACTTGACACACAATGTACCGTTAGGTCTAATATTATCAATTGTACAATTATCAGACAATAGTTTCAATCATTTAATCTATTCTGATATGCAATTATTTCATTCCATAATAATTCATAATTATTACTATTTGTGACTTTATATAACGAGCATTTGCTATTTAAAGCATTTTCAAGCACTAATCAGCGACCGCTCAGAAGATTGTTCAAAGACTTACCCTTATTATCGGCTTACCATCGTTGAACATATTGACCCCGCCATTTTTACCAAAAACGACAGTCATTCCCGATTGCTGCTTTTTCTTCGCCGACGACGTCCATTTTACTGGTCACCTGGTAATTCCCTTTCTTCGTCGCTCTTATAGCCGCACCAATATAGCAATTGAATCGTTTCTTGGCTCCTCACGCTCATTGAAGTTTAGTTTCAATTTTTTTTTTGATTTTCAAATGATTTGCTCCAGATTACCAAACAAAAATGAATTTGTTTGCCCATCATATCACAGCCCACCATAAAAGCAAATCCAAAAGTATATTATTTGAGTAGTTTGGTTTTGAAGTAACCAACTATACCGTTTTATTGTTGGCTCCTTTGTTTTCACTAGCGCTTTTGTAATTCTTCAAATCTCCTTTTTTTTTTTCAGAGTTAACATTTCCTGGGTTCCAAATTGTTCTTTATTGACTTTTGTTTTTGTCGATGCTCTCTCGAATTGTTTGAAGGTGTGACTTGTGGTCTCGTAAGTTTCAGCCTAAAGTACTTTTAGACCAAGATTTCATACATATCTTGTAAGTTTGATTCCATGATCTCGCAATCTCGTTTTCCAAAGTTAACGTTATGTTGTCTTCAGTCAGTATCTCGATTGCGGTGACAATGCTGCTCCTGACTCATTTGGTAGAGTCATGTTTGGCGGATCACTTTATCGGATTCTAATTGTGTGCCTGCAGCCATAGGTTCAGTGACGATTTTATAAAATTCTTGAAAATATTTGGTTAGTGTAGAAAGGTGTTTCTAACCAATTTCAAACTCAGCAACCTTTTAAAAGACAGCTTCGTCGCCACATAATGTTCTTTACTCACTTGGTACTTGTTTCTTCCAGAACTTCAATTTCGACAACGTTCAGTAGGTTATTCACTTGATAATTTTTGAATTCGAAATGTCCACACACTATATTTATCACCATCAGATTGTTTAATGTCCCATTTGTTTAATTTGATGCACAAATCGTTTTTTTTTTTATTATTTAATGTTCGTTTATTTTCACTTTATATTATTTGCACTTTGGTTTAGCGCTCTGGGCCCATAACCTGTTAGAATTAGGGCTCCAAAAGAGAAACTTCATTTTAAGGATTTCAATAATAACTGTTTATTATCCTTTTCTTTATATTGGAAGGTGTGTTTCAGTAATATCACGTGAGACGTGTGCTCCTAAGCAAGGCTAGTAGAATACAGTAACTATAACCATACTAGGGATTTCAGTCAAGTGGTCACGGGGCGTTGTCCATTAAATATAATATTTATTGCTTAGAAAGAGAAAGACCATAGTGTTGAAGCAGGATGGATTTGTTTTTGTTATATTCCAACAGTCTTGACAAACGACAATAAAATGATTCTGTAAGGATTAGGTTTTTGCCAACTTAGGTACGGAACCTTAAAAAGAGGCTATGATATGCCTTTATTTGAAAAGCTCTGTTTCCACACTTTCGTAGCAGTACTCACGCGCACCAATATCGTCGGAGGCTCGCAAATAAATCACGCGTTGACACCTCATATATCTCTCTCAGCAATATTGTTTTAAATCGATTCATTTCAATCGATACCCGACTAATATCGATCATTCGTTTTCTCTAGCAGACTCAGCACCTTATATGAGAAAATTCATCGGATTTTCCTAAACCGGAGATTTAAAAAAAGTTTTAACGTCCCGTCGCATCGCTTATCGTCTTTACCTTGTTAACAATGAATGTAAAATTGTGGAAGGTTGTTCAGTTTCGTCTACTGAGCAAGCCCTTAAAGTTTGTGGAGGGCTGTCCCTTACACCTTGTATACATAATAGACCACCACCAAGTTCATTTTTGCTTGCAATCGAAACGAAAACTTCAAGTGGTTTGGTTTGGCGCCGCGCCGCAGGATTCAAGCGAATTTGTTTTTAAGTGTTCAGGCAGAAATGACCGTGATGGTACCTATAAACTTATTTAAACCTCGGACATTATAAGTTCCGATTTTTATCCGAAATCGGAATCGAAGAAGAAACATCAACTGGAAGCTCCGAACTTCTGAAATCGGAATTGAGCCTCCGACACATCTCTGCAACTAACTAATACTATCGGCTTACAGTACAATTCACGAATGATGATTGCCGTGAAGTTAGCCTTTGCAAACGTTCGCGCATACTACACTCTTCTCGTACACGCACGTCGCCATTTGGTTCCTAAAACACATTACAGCGCAGCCTTCTGCGCAAACTTCACGGCCGCCATCATTCGTGAATTGTACTGTACAATGTGACAGATACAGATTGTAGTCCACATGTTATCGATAGTTCGTCACAAACTGTCACAATATTTTATGTTGTAGAATTATCACAAATTGTAACGGTTCTGAATGGTAATTTGACGAACATTGATAGATTAGTTAAGTAGTTTGGTTGACGTGTTTTATAGAAATGAAATATGGAACAAGAAGTATCTTTAAGAGCGGGGGTTGTCATAAGATGATTTTTCCCATCGAAAAAAAAAAAAAAAAAAAAAAAATCCGCCAAAGCGAAGCTTATATTGATAGTGGTAAGAACATTGCGAAATAATAAAAAATATATTAGACTTTTTTAAAGTAGGTAATAAGTATATTATAAAATATTTCAATAGTGTTTATATTTTCATAATACTACCATTACAAATGGTAAAGTGACTCTGTCGGCCTGTTAGGCTTTAACGGTTAAACAAGTGCACCGATTTTGATGAAATTTGGTATCGAGTAAGCTTGAACCCCAAGGAAGGACACAGCTTTTATCAGGCTTCGAATTCGCTTCCGCAATAACCGATATTCGCGCAGACAGTAAACAAAAACAATTGCTTAAATATCAGTCAAACCATTTCGGAAGAGTTCGGTAACAAACACACGAGATTTTTTTATATTAGACTTGTTACACCAGCTTAAATAAAATATAGCGTTTGTAACTCAGGAATAAAGAAACTTTCTATTGGTGAAAAAATTTTCGCTTCCAAAGATTACCTCCTAAAACTCACTTTACCTCTTTATAATATTATTGTGGATCTCTACAGTACCTTTACTACCTGTAAACCTCCTCACGTCAAATGTAAATTCAATGTTCATCACGTCAACACCATACAGCATACGTATTTTTATACCTTCCAAAAAACTCAGAGCAATGATATACAGCAATATGTTTATCAATAGCAACGTCTTGCTAACATGCGCGAGCGCAAGCCACTCACTATAATGAAAATACTGGTAGGCGCTAGAAAGCCAACAAAAAATATTTTGATTCCTCCGTATACTGCTATCATTATAGTCCAAGATCCCAGAGCTCTCTGACGTAACTTATTTTCACATGGATGAAACCTTAGGAGATATCCGCAGGAGAACCAAGATTGCCGACTTAGAACGATGAATCGTCAAACTTAAGTAGAACAGATGGCCGTTGGGGTCGAAAGGTCCTGGAGTGGCGACCGCGTACCGGAAGACGCAGCGTTAGAAGGCCTGATAAAAGGTGGACCGATTAACTTGTGAAGGTTGCAGGAATCTCAGGTTGCTCTCAGGCCTCATCTCTATCAAAGGATCGGCCGTAATCCATCACAAGTGTTTAAATACGGATTGGTTACTAGCCTAGTTCAGGTTGGTCACGGGTAGGGTTGCCAGGTCTCAAAACAGAAAAGCCGGACAAAACCAGCCAGTTTAGCCGGACTTATGGATAAAAAGACCATCATTTTTTTTTTATGTGAAGAACGCCTTTTTTATTGGCCAAAAAAAATCTTTTTAAATTCTTATAAATATAATTGTTAGGCCACTCCACTTGCGCTAGCGATACAAGGTAAGGCAGAACACATTGACAAATCTAAAAAAAATGGCAATTTAAAAAACCTAACCAAAACCAGACTGCCCGGCTCCGCTTAATTTCGCCGGACACAAAACCTAAAAGCCTGTCCCTGTCCGGTTTTATCCGGACGCCTGGCAACGCTAGTCACGGGCCTAGGGCGGCTCACAGCATAGCATATATAGTCAGCCTTATAATGTTCCCACTGTTGGGACTCAGGCCTCCTCTCTAGGTGAGGAAATTCACCACGCGGGCCCAGTGCGGGTTGGTGGAAGTCACATGTCTTCGAATTTTTTGGTTCTAGGACATGCCGGTTTCCTAATGATGTTTTCCTTCACCGTTTTGAGAGCAGTGGTGATGAAATAAATTACACAAAGTAATGCGTCTGGCTGGGTTTGAACCCGCGGCCTACAACTCGTAAGTCGGGGCCGTTACCACTCAGCCACCGCTGCTCTCGGCGGCTCATGGCGGCTCAATCAAATTGAATCAAACGCAATATCTACAAGTTTCATAAGAACTAAAGAACGTAAAAATTACACATCGCACCAATAAAACTAACACAGCCATCTTAACACCATCTGTGCCTATGTACAGACCACACAATACTCAATAAGATAATTTATTAAACATTATTTACGTCATGCCTTATGTAATTACATCTCATGATGTAACCGAATCAATCGGCTGATGCATCTATTGTTGATAAAACAAAGATGATTTTTTGCAAGCTGTGTATCTACACTATATATCTATACTAATATGTATTATAAAGAGGTATGTATTTGTAAGTTTGTATGTAGGGGTAATCTCTGGAAGTACCGGTCCGATTGATAAAATTTTTTCACCGATAGAAAGCTGCTTTATCCCGGAGTGACATAGGCTATATTTTATGTACCTACGCGGGCGACGCCGCGGGCAAAAGCTAGTAATATAATAAAGAGGTAAAGTTTGTTTTTTTATTTTTTTGTTTGTAGGAGGTAATCTCTGGAAGTACTGGTCCGATTGCAAATTTTTTTCACCGATAGAAATCTGCTGTAATCCTGAGTGACATAGGCTATATATATTATGTACGCAGGTGAAGCTGCGGGCAGAAGCTAGTAAGATATAAAGGTAGGGTTACCATCTGTTTTCGAAGATACTTATAGAGTGCAAATGTGTGATTTTCAAAGGGGAAAATTGAGTGTACCTTAGGTATTAGAAAAAAGAGGGGGGAAAAAGGACCTTTAATTGTTTCACTTTTTGCGAAACAAACTTTTCGTTGTTTTGTAAAACATTTGGACAACTACCGAACTGTTTCAATGACAGGGCCATTGCCCATTTGAGACCATGAGCGGACAATTGACTAGAGAAAAAATACTTTGTTCATTAATTTTGCTATAAAAAAATATGTATTCCCTTAGTTCCAAATGAGCGCCACTATAATAAACAATAAGTGGTAAATAAAAAGTAAATTTATGGAAAAAACAATAGTTTTATCATTGATAGTAATATTTGTTGTCCGTCTTTGGCCTGGAACACCATAGAAGCTGGGCAATCCCTTTTAATTAATAACCGAGATCACTAACAATATTTCAATG
Source organism: Mythimna ferrago (assembly GCA_910589285.2). NCBI lineage: Eukaryota > Metazoa > Arthropoda > Insecta > Lepidoptera > Noctuidae > Mythimna > Mythimna ferrago. The sequence continues at coordinate 19,363,814 of OU342685.1, forward strand.
CATTTGCGATCTACTGCTTTCAGCCGCGGAGCGGGGGTAAGAGCGGGGGTTGTCATTGGAGGATTTTTCCCATCGGGAAAAAAAAAAGCGTCCAAGTCTCAGCGCCATATGAAAAGATCGAGAAGACCAGAGTCCGCACCAGTTTGGTTTTGGTCTTTACGGAGATGTTGCGGTCCCTCCAAATTTTTTATAGCTAAGACATGGCGATCTTAGCTATACCAATTCTTCTACGGACTTCCTTCTCGCACGAGCCATCGTTACTGACATTGGAGAATAAAAAGAGAGAACAGAGAATAAACTTGTCTGTTATTTCCATTTTACATTTTTATTTTATCGGAGCCCAGGTAAATAAAGTTGACCACTATTTCTAAGTCCAAAGCGCCAGTGAGCTCCAATTTTCCAGACCTATCCACACCACCATAACCTTGGTTTTCGACCTGTTCACGGAAAGCCCCATTTCCTCGCTAATCCACTCCATCCAGTGCAACTATTTTTGATTAATTTGCCAAATTTTACCTACCTACACCAAAATTACCATCAGCCAGATAAAAAATCCATTGGAATGTGAAAGGGGGATAGGTGATTTATAAAAAATATTTAATAGTATTAGCAAAGACAATAAAATACTTCCTGAACATTGAACTTCACCTTTAAATATTTCACTTTATCTCAAGCGTAAGTTTTTCTGCTTCTTAGGCATTCTTGTTCGCAAAATTCAAGCAAAAAAAAAATTACTGGCATTTTGGTGACAGAAACACAGAAACTCTATTCTTACATTCAAGTTGATTCAAGTATTCTTATTGCATTCTAGATGTTTATCAATATTAAAATAACCAACAATAATACCTACCGCTATTACGACCTTTATGTGGAAAAAAGAAACATTATGCTAAAAAGAGACAGGGATACTTATTTCGAATGCTTTTGAAATCGCCCCATAAGTTAGTCTGGTGTTAGAGCGAGACAGCTAACATTCCCACGTGCCGCAGTCGAGGTCAGTTCGCGCGTCATTCACGCATGCGTTATGTCATTGTGTGGAAAGGGCTTTCGAACAAAGGAAATTAGTTTTGGTCGACTGCAATCGATTATAAACTCTATCAAAATAAAAATAAGATAAGATATTGAATGGTTTTATTTTTAGTATGATTTGCAGTGACCTAATTCGCGAGTTTTGTCGATAGATTTATGGATATGTATATCAAAAGGGCATTTGTTTATGTTTGCACAAGTTTGAAGGCAGTTGTTTGACACCTTTTTTGGTGTTTTACAACTGAATTCATTTACATATTTAGTTATTTTTAAAGAGCTGCATACTTAATAGATTTCATGAAAATATTTCTCATAAGGTCAACTAGCTCCATCTATTTTCATATTGTAGATTTTTTTAATAAGATTGATTTCTTTTTTTTATGGTGGGAAGCCATCCAAAGACTTCTCCCGGGCTGGGTGGAGCGCGAGGGCGTGTCAGACTTTTACTGACTAGAACCACACCTGTGTCCTTCAGTTGCCCTTTGCGTTCTAGGGCCACCGTTTAAACGGTCACGCAGCTCTAGCGGGCATCGGCTCTGCTAGCCACCTTCAGTTTTGCTTACATCTTTTTGAGTCGTGCGTTGGAACTGGTGTCAGATTAGGGTTTTGTCAGTAACAATCTAGCACACCCTCCCGCTCTTTTATAGAGCGAGATAATTCATTTCATGATTTCGAACCTCAAAAAAAGATTATCTGTATTCCTAAAACTGTAGTCTTTTTGAACTATCCCTCAGGTATCTTTTACAAGGCTTCATTACCTTTAGTTCAATTCAAGTTTAGCTTCATAAACGTACAATTTATTAGGTGGCAATTCTACAGCCTTTTTTTTTTTTTTTTTTATGGTGGGAAAAAATCATGCATTGACATCCCCCGCCCTTGGGCGGAGCGGGAGATAGTGTCAGACTCTTACTGACTAAAAGACCCACCCCGTTCCTTCTAGCCTTCATACCGGGGCTCGAGCGCCCTTTCGGATAACCCTGGCCCCAGTAGGCTTCGACCCGGCTGGGTCCCTGCTGTTGCTGACAACTCCTTGAGGCGCGCGGGAACAGTGCGCGCCGTCGACGACTTGGGCTTGGTCCGGACAGTTATCGGACGGCCGGACAGTGAGCTACCCACTGCTCACCGTCCGCAAGCCCGCGTCTACGTTGGCCGGAAATCGGGATCAGAATCCCGGCGACGGCGGCGGCGATAACGCCGTTGCCTGATGCGTTCGGCCTCCTCCTTTGCGAGCATTACTGCTTCGCAGAAGTCGGCGACCGCCTGCCACTCCTCCTCGCTACGGACCATGGCCTCAACCAAGGCCCGGCGCGAGAGGTCTCCGCCGCCGATCGCCCCCACGAGGGCACGGCGATGCTCCGCCCAAGCAGGGCACACCTCGACTGTGTGCTCCACCGTGTCCTCCGGGCGTTCCGCACAGTGGCGACACCCGGGCGTCACTTCCGCATGAATCGAGTGCAGGAAACTCCCGAACGAACCATGTCCGGTGAGTACCTGCGTCATGCGGAAGGTAAGGACGCCGTGAGGTCTTTCCAGCCACGCCTCAAAGAGGGGACTTACCGGCAACTCTACAGCCTCAATTCCTACGATTACAGGTAAAATTACGAATAAATACTAACGCGGGAAATACTAGTTGAATCATCATCGTCACTTTCCTGCCCTTGTCCCATGTTATTTATGGGCGTGGTAACACGTTATTTTCTTCCATAGGGGCCATTCAAGTATTACGTAAGCACTATAGGGGGATGGGGGGTTTTAGCATTGCTTATTTTTGATAACATGGGGGATGGGGGGTCTAGATGGTGATTACGTAAGCAGTATATATTTTTCTTAGTTTTTTAAGAGAACGATCACGATGTTCCAAAATCACACGAAAGTGAGCAGATACACATCACTGAGCAGCAAAAATCCAATGTCTACTCTCTAAGATTTAGAGTCATGGATTCGAATGTATCATGGACACAAGACTGTTAATTTTAATTAATATGTCAAAATTTTAAATGAAGTTGTAGACTTACAACTAGTGCTCATAAATTAATACCAACACATTGACAAATCCTTGTACCAATGTTTACGTAAGCATGGGGGGAGGGGGTGAGAGCTATGCTTACTTTTGCTGACAAGGGGGAGGGGGGAGTTAATATTTGCAAAAAATCTGCTTACGTAATACTTGACCGGCCTCATACTGTCCTGTAAACCCACGGCACGCTATCACTGACATCTTTTCTTAGTCCTCCCTCTTTCTTTCCATTCATTTACATCTTATAACTCTTTTAGTAACTTGTGTTTAATCACTCCTCTCCACAAGACCGTACCATAACAACCGATCCCTTTTCTTTTCAATCCTTAAATGTATAATATACTAACTTTTACCCTCGGCTTCACCCACGTACCTACATAAAATATAGCCAATGTAAGGAATAAAGCATCTTATTAAAAAATTTTAGCAACCGGACCAGTACTTTCAGAGATTACCTCCTACAAACAAAAACGAAAAAAAACTCTTCATAATAAGTGAAGATTTAAATATATTTAAACTAGTGCTTGACTGCGATCCCACCTGATGGTAAGCAGTGATGCAATAATATAATTGATGGTGAGGCGCACTAGTTTATTAAGAGCCTATTCACTCTAGCCTTGAAGAAACCGAAGTAATCGGACGGAAAGACCGTAGCAGGCAAATTGTTCCAGTCTTTTGGAGTAGTAAATGACATAAACGAAGTAAACAATGAATAAAATTTATTCAGCATTCACATTATAATAATTTTAACTTAACAATAATTTACTTATTAAAACATAATGCTGTAAAAATCTAAGGATACATACATAATTTTCAGAATTAGTTTCATGTCAAAATAGAAATAGATAACTTTACTGTATAATAAAAGGTAATATTAAAATGTATGGAATGTTTTTCTTTAATAATTATTATTAATCAAGAACCTTATTACTATTAAAATAATCTCATAAGGCAAGATATTTTGGTATAAAATAATATCACTAAGGGAAAATTTAAACATTTATAGTAAAGAAACATTTATTATTAAACTACGAAAATGATATGTTATTATTCTTTGTTATTCTTGATCGAATGAAGTTTATAAATTTATTTTTAAATAAAGATAGTAAAACAAAACAAGTCTACTCTACATCGTAATACTTTTACGGTAAAATATTTATATTAAAAATGTAACTTAGTGTAGTAGTAACAGTTTAATATTATGAGAATCATATTAAAATATTCCTATAATAATCATTTTCATAGGAATTGCTATGTTTCACGAGTTATAGGTAAGTCTAAAACAAAACAAGGAAAGAGGAAAACCTGTAAAACCTTTGTTCAAAATATTTGTATACTATTGACCGTTATTTATTTATATTTGACGAAACAGATTAATTTTGATTAATATAAGGCTGATATCAGACGGACTGCATCGCATCGACCGCGCGCGGTCGTTAAATTTAACTGCATGCAGTGGTACGTTCGACTTCGTGCAGTCATGATATCAACTGCACGCGGTCGGCTGCAGTCGAGTGAAGTCAATATCAACTGCATGCAGTCGTGCCTTCAACTTTACGCGGTTGGCTACAGTCGTGTAGTGTCGACGCACGTTGTCCATCGCTAACCGCATACAGTCAGTGTGCAGTTTATTACAAAGAGCAAACGCACATTGACATTGTCAACTTTATTTTGAGGCACTTAAAGATCAAACCATACACTAAACTCCTGGGCTAGATGCGTGGCGCCAACTGCGCAAAGTCAGATCAAACTGCATGCAGTTGAATATTTATGGACTGCGTGCGGTTGCTGCGCTGCAGTCCGTCTGATAGCAGCCTAACTGGTATACTAAGAGTAAAATTAAGAAACAAATAAATAATGTTTTAAAAGCAAAAAAAAAAAACCTCGGATATCGGAATACTGACTTTTAAATAAATAATAATTAAAATATTAGAAATAAGCCTCATAATTTTTCATATAGCTCAGTATTTAACATTTCAAAATATTTGTATTTTTTTTTAACTATTTTATTTAGTACAACACTTTATAGTTACATTGATTTTTATAAGGAAAAATAACGAGAAGTAACATGTTTTACATCTATTTTCATTATGTTACGCTACGTGTGTATAAATAATTAAAATAACAAGTAACAATAGGAAAACAAAACAATAGTTTGATCTTAAAATATAGGTATTTTGAAATCCTGCGTATTTTGTTAATAATATAAATAATTCAGAGAAATTGAAGGTCCAGCGTTCGTTATATTTTTTTAAATAACTAAATGTCAATGTAAACATAATTACTTTTTGCGCATAACTCTTACGAAAAGGTTAATTTCGATTTATTTTGATTGCGTAGTATTATATTTTAAAATTAATCGGGAAATAAATTAGCTTAAAACCAAAATATAAGACAAAAAGTCATAAGGAAGATTTCATCACAATTACGATATTATATCTATTTATAATATTAATGCCATTAATTTCATCATCATCAACACGAAAGTATTTTTTGTTTAAGAATATTAAAATTTTGATTCTCACTAATTTCCTCCAACTATAAATTAACCAATCATAAGTTTCAATCAATTACATGATAAGAACCCAAATATCAAATTTTTCAAATTTAGAATATTGAAGCTGCCTTAAAAACAAAAATACTCTTACACGTAATCATCACAAAAAGAAAAAGTTATTAAAAAAAACTATAATATTCATAACGTATCAGAGTCTTTTACTATAGAGTTCTAAATTTAAAAAGTAACCGCCAATGCCATCGCACAGATTCCCGCGTAAATCAAACTGCTATTTTTTTACAAACGTCAAATAGATGTCACTGGCAGTAACCGAATTTTCTAAGAAAGTCTATACATTGGAAACTTTGAATAGAGCAAAAGATTCAAGTTAGATCCAGTTGGAGTTGATCCTTTGCCGCCGATGTCCGCACGCAGGTCGCTCAAGAGTCCTGGCCCTCAATCAGCGTTTATCATCTGGAACAAGGAATTTTACTTTTTAATTTATTTCGATATTAGAAGCAAGGGTGTCTAAAGAATCCTGAGCGACCTGTATTAAAAGGACACACAATAAGGTTTTGGTTAAAATGTTAAGGTTAGCATGCATTTCTTCGTAGATATTTTTTTTAAATATTTTCAGGTTCTTCTCAGTTTTCTTTAGTAAACGGTTTTATTTTTTATCTTTATATGGAGCTGCAAATCCAACTAAGTTTTTCGTTGAAATTTTTACAGAATAGGCGGGTGGATAATAATTTTCATCAAAGCACTTTGTTAGTTTATATAACTCTTTATGGGAAAAACGACACACATATTCTGAAATTATTTTTTTTACGTGGCAACAATCAGAATTAATTTTAGAATGGTTTTTATTCTTACTACTTATGACTGAAATAAAAAAAACCTAGCAGCAATTAAAATATTTTTTACACCACCTGCTCGATAATGTCGTTTTATACGTCATACAAACCTAACTTAAAGCAAGTCATTCTATCCCTAGGGAAATAATGCAGTATCACCGATCCCTAGGGAATAATGAGATTTGAATTTGGAACATCAAAAATCGTCAACATTGTGAATTAAAATATACGTGCAAGTACAAGTCGACTCGAAATTCAAACTGGCTACTAACTAAAAGAAAATTGAAACTATAGAACCTTGGAGTACCTAGTGAATTTTGTTTGTTTGATGAACTTGTAAATATAATACTTATATTTCTCTAATACGTATTATATGATTTGGTCGACCAAAATGTCTTTTCTTTCATCTCACAGATGGTGTAAAAAGTACTTAGAGTATGCAACACGGGGATAAAGCTGTCTTTGTCTTGGGCGGCTTGAAATCCTCACTTCACTCAGGGTTCTTTATTAACTCCCTCGCAATGCTCGGGAGTTAATTATGTAAATCCCTCACTAACGTTCGGGATTAAAATCAGCAACCGTCGTTTCGTTCGGAATCCAACATGCCGCCCTCGACTTAAAGACACTGCTTTATCCCCTAGTCACATAATCTACTATTACAGGCTCCACTTCAGATCTTTAACTTTTCAGTAGGATCAGCTTAATCTAAGGTATTTTTTATAGTATACAACATTAGTTTTAGTAAGTGTATGCAAAACTTGAATCACGTGTCTAGTATTCTTATGTAAAGAATCTATGTACAAAATTTAATATATAAATACATAGTCACCGGACTATCCAGGCGACTCAGGGGTTGTTTTGTACTTGCACATAGCTGTTTGCTGGCGCCTAATGCTCACTATGACCTGCCGTGACCAACTTGTGACTTTTTGAATATCTTAGGGAAAAATATAACATGGTGTAAGAACTATTGGAATCCATTCAGTTATTAATTTTGAACAAACTATATTCAGTTTTCGCAAAAACTAGAAATAATGTAGAGCAAATTTCTAGACCTACTGGTAAAAAGAGGTCAATATTTATAAGTTTACTTTCCCGTGGAAAAAAAAAGCTCTCTCCAGCCAATAAATCATACAATTTACAATGAAACGAAGACAAAAATGGCGGCCTAGTGTCGCAGTATTTATGCAAATGATATCTTATTGATTATTCCAATGACATTTAAAATCTGGTTCCTACAACAGTAATTTCTCGTAGAGATGCTTCTGAACGTGAGGAAAAGTAAATCACCTTGAACTTTGGACTTTTCTACCTTGGTAAAAGACAAAGAGACGCAGTACAAGAATGAGGAAGTCTTCACACATAATTGGTATTTGACAGCTTCGCGGAACTTTATTTGTCAGTCATCCGGATTATCTTTACATACTCGTACTTGTCTTATTGTTAAGTGCAATAAAAAATATTGTTAAGTGCCGTACCGTTCTATTCAAGTAGTTCATTGGGATTTTTAGGGTTCCGCACCCCAAAAGGAAGAAACGGAACCCTTATAGGATCACTTTGTTGTCCGTCCGTTTGTCTATCTGTCAAGACTCTTTATCTCGAGAACGCGTGGAGGTATCCAGTTTAAATTAAAACCATATACTCAAGTCTGCGGTCCCTTTAAGCTTTGAAAAAATCAAACTTCTACGTTAACGAATAAAAAAGATACGGTCGTTTATGTCGCAAAAAAACGTATATTTTGATACTCTCAAAGATCGAAATTCATAGGGTAATTCCCGTTGACCCAGATTCCTGAAATTTGGCACAAAGTTAGGTCTTATAGCACAGGTATAGGAAAAAATCTGAAAACAGTAAATTTGTTGTTACCCTACATCACAAAAAAATTGCAATTCGGAAAAATCTTTGAGACTCCGTTCGGGAATTGTAGTTTGCACGGAACCCTCGGTGCGCGAGTCCGACTCGCACTTGCCCAGTTTTTTTTATTTGAGGTTGTGATTAAAACATATTTGTCATAATCAATTTCAAATATCAGTCCTGTCGTAAGGGCCAACAGGGCTGAAGCCTACTGGGGCTATGGTTTGACTCACAGAACAGACGAGCAGTTAGAATGACCTTGTGGGTAGGCCAGCCGTGCTAGGGATGTCAGAAATGCAAAAAAATATCGATATACATCGATATCGATATTTTTGAAAATATCGAAATCGAAAACGATATTTTTTTTAAAAATATCTTTTTTTTTTTTAAGAAATCGATTATTTTTTTTTTTAAATGTCGATATATCGGTACTTTACGAAAAAAAATGGTCTAATCTACTTCAGTAATCTTAGGTAGATGCACTGCCGTGCCACAAAGTAGGGCAATGCATATAGTTCAAATACCAATAGCAAATTTTGCGATCTGTGTGCGTGATTTGTTAGTTGCGTAATGCGCGTTCGTATTGGTTTATTGCCTGTAGTGGAGTTAAAGGGGGAGAGACAAGCGGCGACACTCGTTTTAGTACAAATCAGAAAGTATTTCCTTTCTAACCTTTTTCATCATTCTGTAGTTTGACGTCTAAAAAGCTAACCCGTGTTGCTGAAACACAACGGGAAACTGAAGGAATATAGGTTTTGATTTTAGTCAGTAAAAATCTGACACACCCTCCCTCCGACAGTCTTCTCGTCCGATTATATTTTAGGTGTCTTCAAGGCTACAGTGAATAGGCTCATAACAAACTAGTGCGCCTCACCGTCAGCGATTGCGTCACTGCTTACCATCAGGTGGTATCGCAGTTAAGCATTAGTTTTCTCTGAAAGTATCAGCCCTATTGCGAAAATTTTTTCACGAGTAGAAAAATGCTTTCTTCCTGAGTGACAGGTGTGTGACAAGTGACAGGATATGTACGCGGGCGAAGCTTATAAAAAAAGATGATTTCCCAACTCGAAAGAAAAGTAACAGTCCTGTAGCGTTATTTTAAGAAAAGGTTGCATTGTGAGTCATGGTTGGAATACTTTTACATTTACAATTCTGTCTGTCTCATTGCTTTGTTTTTGTTATTTTGCATAGTTTTGTTTGTATCTCATTGGAATTTATTTATCTCAATGGAGATGAAGATCTCATCTGTATGATAGAGGTCGGTATTGTTTGATGAACAGTATGACTACCGTTTAGTTGAATTATGATTAATATAATAATCTTATTAAACTAGTGCCACCATCAACGATTGCTTCACTGCTTACCATCAGGTGGGATCGCAGTCAAGCACTAGTTTATATATATATATTTTTTTAAACCATGTCTATAGCAAGTTTCACTGTCAATTGCTGGTGTTATATTAAAATAAATAAACTAATGCCTTTATGATGTAAATCACAAAATAAATCGACAAAATAATTAAATGAACATTTAAACAACTAGTATCCAAATTATCAACTTCACACACAAAAATGAACAATTCAACATCTGACTTCGGTGGTTGTAAAATCATTTTTATTTACCACAGTTTTTTTTTTGAGGTGAGAAATCATTCAATGACTTCTTTCTCTCTAGAGTGGAGTGTGAGGGCGTGTTTGACTCTGACTGAATAAAAACACACCTTTGACCTTCAGTCACCCTTTACAGTCTAGAACCACGGAATTTCTTTTAAAAATTCCCGTGACTGTACACGAACTACATATACCTATGTATAACTATAAGTATATATATATTCTATATGTATTATGTATGGTATATATTATTTTAGGTATATTTAATTATTTATGACTTTTGATTAAGACTTCACACATTCTTCTTTTGCTTCCAACACACCATGGTCTACATTTCTTTTTGATTTCTCCTTTCGCAGGTCTGCTGGAAGAAATTTCTTTGGAAATAAGCAGTACCTTTGTACTAACGTCTCTTATGTATTATCTTTTTCTGTTATTTTCGTGTGTTCATAAATAGTGAAATAAATAAATAATTACAACATACTTATAAACAAATAAATTTGATAAATATATAATCTAATTGGCATAAATACAAACTGGAAATAATAGTAGATATGTAGTATGGACACGCATAAAAATAATCTTAAAATCCCCGTTCGTCAACGTCCATCATCATTACTCAACAAATATTTCTAATAGTATTCATAAAAAACACACATGCAAGTTTATGACCAGTGCATATCATGGCATCACTTATGGTGCTGTACATTATAACCTGTGCATATCATGGCGTCACACATGGTGCTGGCAATAAAAGACAAGAGAAGCATCATACAAATGCACAACGCGGACACTTGCATTACGCACACACGCACAATTTTAACTGCTTATATAGACACAGGCCTGTATGGATATAAGCGATTTGACACTTGCTCAATACTCGTAGGGTTGGCAACGATGAAAAAAATACTAAAATCAATCTTGAAAAGTGATTTTCTGTCACAAGAACCAATACTTAATGTAACGCGATCGAAATGTTTAGTCCATGTTTTTGATTGGTTAAAACTTTGGAGCGGGCCAATCGGAGCACCGAACGTCATAAACGTACTGATTGCGTTAATGTGAAGCCAACTCGCACCAGGCACTCTTAAGTCTGAAGAATATTTTTTTTATATTTTAAGTGTTTTCATACCGATAAAGTCAGTTTAATAAGTTTTAAACATTATGGGTCTTTAAGTCAAATGTGAACAGGTTGCTTCTAGGCAAGCATGCTCCATCGTCGGCCACATATGATACAAAAGTGGCACAAAATGAGTATGATAGTGGTCAAACGCGAGTCTATCTACAATAAAAGTAAAAAGAGTATAGGAATATAGGGCATTTTTATTTTATTATCATCTGACTAATTGTACCCCACAGTTTCACGGTTTCGGTTACTATACCGCCCCTTTTGACCGTAGCGTCATGTTATGCAGTCATTTTCTACAAACAGTAGTTCCCGAGGTAAGCACGATCAAAAATAAACTCTGAAATTTATTAGCCTAATAATATTAGTACCTATATAGATATAGATCTGACGCAGGAGAATGAGGAAGGAAATAGAATGATTCAAATCCAACGAATGACTGGACAGAGAACTAGGGTCTGTATAACGGGATGTGTTCACGGAAGCATAGTATTAATATTTAACAATATAATAGATTATATTCAAATGCATTTTATAATTGAGTCATATCGAACCGCAGCAGATTAATATTTATGTGGGTATGTAGTGTAAATTATGTATTATTCTCCTATTAATATGGAACACACGTGCGTAAATAAAATAGGAATATATAAAACAACAAATAATAATTAAAATGCGCAAAAACTTCCATATCAGTACCGAACCTACGCACATTAATGAATTTAATTATTAGGTACCATAAAACTGTATAGCATAACAATTACAAAAGATAACTAGTCTAAGTAGTAATTTAACGCCTTTGATAAGTGTTTTACACACCATAAATACAAAATAGATAAGTACAGAAGTCATCTACATACAAAGCGCGCTTGAGCAACGCACACATAGACACCGCTCACGGACACGATGTCTCGGTCGCGTCTCGGATCACTCGTCGAACAGTTCCGGCTCAAACGCTCATTAGTGTGCATTCACCGAGCGTAGGTATAAAAGTGAAGTACATACATGAGATTGTCTTCTGTACCTATCTATTTTGTGCCATAAACTTGTAGACGATGTCAGCCCTACGTATGTGTAAACGTGTTACACACACATAGAAGCACAACCGGTCGATTGACGTCAATGATGGGTGGGTCGAGTGAATTAAAAAAAATATTAAAACTATCAGTTTACTATGGACTGAAAACGACACAATCATAACATGCCATTGTTCAACTATACCATTACCCACGTACCAACAATCAAGTCGATTTCTTATTTGCACACGACGTTTTTAGGGTTCCGTAATTTCCGGAAATTCATCATCATCATCATTTCAGCCGATAGACGTCCACTGTTAGACATAGGCCTCCCCCAAGTGTCGCCACAATGATCGATCCTGTGCGTCCCGCATCCATCGGATCCACGCAACCTTCACCAGGTCATCGGTCTATCTTGAAGGAGGCCTTCCGACGCTGCGTCTTCCGGTACGCGATCGCCACTCCAGAACCTTTCGGGCTTCGGCCCCAACGGCCATCTGTTCTGCGAGCAATGTGCCCTGCCCATTGCCACTTGAGTTTGGCGATTCTTCGTGCTATGTCGGCAACCTTAGTTCTCCTGCGGTTATCTTCATTTCTGATTCGATCACGCAAGGAAACTCCGAGCATAGCCCTTTCCATTGCTTTTTGGGTGATTTTAAGCCTACCGGAAATAGAGTATGACAGATATGTTTTCAACCACAGAGTCGCCATTTTCTCCAAAGACCCCATTAAACTACTTGAATAGAAAGGTACGGCACTTAAATTATATTTTAGGGTTCCGTACTTACTACCTAAAGAATAAAACGGGACAACATTTACTAAGACTGCGCCGTCCGTCTGTCACCAGGCTGTATCACATGAACCGTGAAAAGTAGACAATTGAAAATTTTACAAATGATGTATTATAAGTATTTGTTGCCGCCATAGCAACAAATACTAAAAACAAAATAAAATTAATATTTAAGTGGGGCTCCCATACAACAAACGTGATTTCATTTGACTGGCCTGTTGGTCTAGTGGTTAGTGACTCTGACTGCTATGCCGGAGGTTGTGGGTTCGATTCCCACCCAGGACAAATGTTTGTGTGATGAGCATGATCATTTGTTCTGTGTCTGGGTGTAATTTATCTATAATATGTATGTATTTAGAAATATATAAGTATGTTTATCAGTTGTCTAGAACTCATAACACAAGCTCTGCTTAGCTTGGGACTAGACGGCGTTGTGTGATAGTTGTGGAAAATTATTATTATTATTATTATATTATATTGCTGTTTTTTTTCCTCGGACGGTACGGAACCTTTCATGCACGAGTCCGACTCGCACTTCCCAGTTTTTTGTGAACCATCTCAAGACTCGAGATCCAGATCCTATTGTTTGATCTCGATTACAAAGACACGTACTACAGTTTGCATCATCAATGATGACGTCATTATCAAGAGCAAGAACGTTAATGTGAATTTTATAACCTTTACTAGGTAATGTTTAGTTTATCTACGTCGTACAAATGAATGTATTATTAATGGCTTAAACACCAGTAAATATTTAAAAACAAATTGAGTGCGTTTGTGCAGGAAATTGATTTTTACGCCCTCGGGTGCGATAAACAAACAAATTAAAAGATAAGCACTTATGCAGCTTTTTAGGTGTGATATCATCCTTTGACTTTAGGGTGTGTTAGACTTGTATTGACTGAAACCACACCTAACACGAGTGTTTCCTTCAGTTGCCTTTTGTGTTCCTGTACCCTTAGTCACGTTGATATCTGCAATCGTTGACGCTAGTAGAAAACTTTAAATGTACGGGAACGGCGTCATCTCAACGCTCAGTCACGTGGTCAGAACAAAAGAATGGGGGGCCGTGGGCACGTGGCCAACACGAGGCGCTCGACGCAAGAGAAACGGTTGTAACTTGGCTGGGTTGCAGGACCATGAGAACCTATGTCTTTTAAGCACATAGGTAAACCGTTTGTAGAAAGCCTTAATTTGAAGCAATCGACAGTTAAGCTTCTAACACAAGAAGAGTATAGACTATCAACAAAACTCCAATTTCGACCTTAGAACGTACTATTATAATTTATAAAGTTTATACTTAAGGTCTTTTTAACATAGCATGAGTTGGATGACAGCAGGACGAAAATCTTTAAGATAAGAGAAAAGGACAGGTAGCTACATTGTATGAATCTGACAGCTGTCACCCGCACCATCCTATAGAAATTGTAGTGTAACACTATGTCATATTTTTAATGAGTGTGGGTGGGTTTCTCAATTGAGTATTTTGAATTAAGAACGCCTCAAACCCTACTTAAATGCCAAATTTTGATAGGTTTTCAGGCTAGATTAGTTTGAGAAATGCTTAACTTCAAATGCTTAAATCAGAAATCTGTTTTTTTAGGGTTCCGTAGTCAACTAGGAACCCTTATAGTTTCGCCATGTCTGTCTGTCCGTCTGTCTGTCCGTCCTCGCTTAATCTCTGGGACCGTTAGCACTAGAAAGCTGAAATTTGGTGCCAATATGTATATCAATCACGCCGACAAAGTGGTAAAATAAAAATTGGAAAAAAATGTTTTATTAGGGTAGCCCCCCTATATGTAAAGTAGGAAGTGATTTTTTTTTTAATTTCAACCCTAACGTGTGATATATTGTTGGATAGGTATTTAAAAATGAATAGGGGTTTACTACAATCATTTTTTGATAATGTCAATAATTTCGGAAATAATCACAAAAAAAACAAAAAACAATGTGTCCCCCCCCCTCTAACTTTTGAACCATAAGTTTAGAAAATATGAAAAAATTCTGAAAAGTAAAACTTTATAAGGACTTTCTAGGAAAATTATTTTGAACTTGATGGAAAGAACAGTTTTTGTACAAAAAAGACAAAAAGGTTGTACAAAATAATTTCTGGACTAAGTTTGTAGTATAATCGTATATGCAAGCATTTTTTTAAACTCATTAGTGGGTACACTTATTTTGACGGACGGGAAACTACGGAACCCTACACTGAGCGTGGCCCGACACGCTCTTGGCCGGTTTTTTTTGTTTAATTGTGGTAGATAGACTAGTGCTGACCAGTACTTTACTGCGATCCCGCCTCGTGGTAAACAGTGATGCAATCGTAGATGGTGAGGTGCACTAGTTTATTAAGGGGCCGGCGACGGATGAATTTCCATACAAACGTAATACCACGCTCATTTGCAGTTGGAGCATATTTCCAACATATTATGATGATATGCGGTTATAGAAAATATTTATCTAGGTTCCTACGTCGAGAATATTAGAAATACTGGTATTTTTAATACATGAAAAGCCAAATGGCATGTTTTGCCATTTACGCTGTAAAAAAGTGCGAAATACAATTTGCTTAAATTTCTTTTTGTTTTTTTACAAAAGAAAGACGTAGGAACCTAGATAAATATTTTCTATAACCGAATATCATCATAATATGTTGGAAATATGCTCCAACTGCAAATGAGCGTGGTATTACGTTTTTATGGAAATTCATCCATCGCCGGCCCCTTAAGAGCCTATCTCTATTTAGGTGACTGCAAGTCACCTAAATTATAACCGGACGGAAATTCACGGGAAGACCGCAGCAGGAAAATCATTCGTCCTTTGATGTACACGGTATACACGACTAGTTGAGTTGTCATCGTTGTAGTAAAACGATGTTTTGTTATTCTTTTAATCAGTTAATGTGATCAAATAAAAAAGCACTCATTTAGTAGTAAGCTTTATTTATGAGAAAGAATACAACATAAACGCAAACAGTTTTTTTAACACAAGACAGGTCACGCTACTTTAAATCTGACGTCAAAATTAATGAGGACGTCAATCTCAGAAAAACTGTAACAAAAACTTAATATGCGTCGTCCAAAACTAATTAATCGTATTTATTTTAGTCAGGCCGATTTCATATAAATTTTAATGCTAAAAAAATATTAAAATCACATCATGACAACACGAATACAACGTAGAATCATCATCATCATCGGCCTTTATAATGTTCCCACTGCTGGGACTCAGGCCTCCTCTCTAGGAGAGACAATGGGCCGTAATGCACCACCAACACGTTTCCAACATAGAATAAACATACCCATTAACATTATAATTATGTATGTAGCAATCGGATTCATACGGGATCGAATATCCCCATTTTCGTTGTACTATGTCATCTTCTGAGTATATAAGTATAACCTACTAACTTTGAATGCATGTCATCTATCACGTAATTCCATTTGAATTGTACTTTTCCTCTATACTCATACAAATTCCTGGGTATCTCGCGCATTCCTACTCACACACATACACGATCATTCACACCCTAACAAATTGCAATTGTAATTGACTGCATAGATATCAAAAAGTTTTATAACTCCTTTACCAACTTCATTCACAACATCTAATGCCTTATGTCCTATACGAATAAAAACCAAATTCTTTTAAATAATAATAACAATAGTAGTTGGTACAGTATCGTCTGAAGAGCCTTGTAGCTTGAGACAGATCATCTCATGGACACTATTGACGTCAGAGAGCGGGTGTTCAAATATCATTTCGGCAGTTTGACCCCAACAAGCTACGGAGTGTTTGGAGAGACATCCAAAATTAGCCACCGAAAGGTCATTACATTCGTTACTACATAATTATTTACGATCCGTGATGACGTAGGCTTGTTTGAAGAAATATGCAGTTGTCTTGTAAGAAATTATTTGTGTAATGATGATACAGTTCATCCTTTTTTTGTGGCAGTACTGCTTTTAATTTAATACGCCAGAAACTTAGGTTTATTTATTTATTCAGAATTACATGAGCATAGGCGAATATATCAGTGACAGATAAAGGATAAACACTTCTAAATTATGTTTATTATTGTCATTTGCATTAGAGCTAGCTATTTAGCAATGGACAGATACGTTGACAGCTTAAAAAAGAATTTTAAACATTTTATTTATTTAAACCTTGTGGATAGTTTTTGTGCACACGTAGGCGGGCCTAATGCAACAAGGCATTCTCTACAAATCAACCATCGACGATTGATCAAATAAGTTTAACGTACCTAGATAGTTTTGCATATATATAAAACTAACGAGTATTGCTAAACAAATAGTAACAAATTTTCAAGCAAAGATAAAATAAATATTGCATATATTAACGAGAAATTTGATAAATTACAATATATAACTACCATTGACGTCACACACTTTGTTAGTGTTTGTTGATTTTATAAAACTCACTACAGTCAAAACTTCAGCTGTAATCGTTTTGAACGACTAAATTAAAGTGACCCTAATGATTAAAATTACAACTCTACTATTACTTCACTGTACAATGCCCCAAGCACTTTACACAAGAATAAAAGTAAATACACTCTCTCGACTGTATGAATATGATATTTATGCGACTGCATTCAAGCAAGACCACACTTTCTATTAGAAATAGAAAGAGCTCACTTCATTATACTTTAGAAAGGTAACGTTCCTTAGGTCTAAAAACTAAGCCTACAATACGCACATAGCATAATCAGCCTTTTAATGTTCCCACTGCTGGGACTCAGGCCTCCTCCTTAGGAGAGGGAATGAGCCAGAATCCACCACGCGGGCTCATTGCGAGTTGGTGAATGTCACATGTCTTCGATTTTTTAGTTCTAGGACGTGCCAGTTTCCTCACGATGTTTTCCTTCACGGTTTTGAGAGCAGTGGTGATGAAAAAAATTACACAAAGTAATGCACCTGGTTGAGTTTGAACCCGCGATCTGCAACTCGTAAACCGGGGCAATACGCACGCTTAACTTTAAACGCGTAATCGTGACAATCGTTTTAAGGGCATCACGATCATCGTTAATAACAAAAAGAATTAAGACAACGTCACAAAACTAAGTATGGTTTATACATTTTGAAATGCTGCGTGCATTTGATTACCTAAAGTAAGTAGACAAAGTCTGATATTTAAAAATAACCTGATGACAAGAAGAAATTTACATAAACAGTTCGTTTTCCATAAAAAACTATTATGTGCGCTCATTATTCTGATGAGCTAGAAATAAAACAATGGACTGAAAGTGGAACCTTAAGGGACTCCGATTAGAATAATTGCTAGTTGTTTATAATGCAACTTGTAACTGGCCAAATTGTGTATTACTTATACCAAAACATTTTCTTTTTTTTCTAAAAATGATCTAGCACATTTTGTATCATACTGATTTACGTATTGGAACACCAAAGTAAGAAATATATACTTTGAAATAACAACACGCTATAGTACGAAGCTATGGTGCTTTGTTTCTATTACATACATTCCAAGTGTACAAAAAAGGGACAGAAGCTCGGTTGGATGATTGCTGTACCCATAAAGAACCGTGGAGATGGACCCGCATCGAGTAATAGAGCAATCAAAATAATGACTGCAACAAGACCGTGACCAATTGAAATGCGACCATTTCTATTATTTATTTTTTTTCCCCTATTGGTAGATGTGAAGCTTTCTTCAAATGTATACGCCTTAGTGGACAATTCTTATTAGGAACATTGCGTTGAGGATAAATTAATGGGCCTTAACAAGTCTTAATTTCACACCTAATTAGTAGAGCAATTAATTGGACAGCTACTCGGACACTGGTAAAGGCAGTATTTTATCTACTTGCTTGATTAGGAATATAAGGGTACCTTCAGGATATTGGGTCGTTTAAATGTAAGAATTAAGTATAAATTAACACACATCATCTTGTGCTTTAGTTTGGCTCAACATTTATAATTTGGATACTTTGAGTGCTAAAACAAGAAACTGACAATATTTCTAGACTTAATTTAAAAATATGAAGGCAACCAATGATCTAAGACTGCAGACATTTTCTCAGATAGCGAACTATAAAAAGCTACAAACATACGAGGGACACATACTACACAAACAATGTAAAACAATTGTCAATTATGTACAACCGCTGTAACTAATATGTTCCTGCTCCAGTTACCATGTACAATAACATCGGACACGTGAATGACGGATGTGAGCATCCGCTTTACATACAAATAACTGTAACCCACGGATTATAGCCATCATAGGATATGAGGAATCAAACATCCTGATGAGACGATTATCTGGTGCATGGAATTTTGCCTGGTAGCATAATAATATTATATATTAAATATTTTAATCCCAGTGAATTTAATCTGAATTGTGGGAGTCATAAGCGTTGGCGTAACATTGGAAAATTACAAAAATAAAATTATAAAAAAACCACTGAAAAGTTCGAAACCAGAACTGCCGGAAGTGATTTTTTAGTTTAATGTTACTAACTGCATCAGACAGCTTAAAAAGTGCATGAATTGAACCCTTCTTGGTACCTAGTTAAGTAAAACGCTGACTGATTTTTTTAACAACTTGCGTTATTAGTTATAATTAGCAATTTATCATTTCCTTCACCTTTGCTCTTTGCATTTACTTCTTAATTATATTTGCTACATACCAAAGAAATTAATTCCGTAATATTAACCAAGTTATCAAAAATGTAAATCAATTTTTCAAAAAGTTGTTCAAACTACTGACACGATGAATCGTAAACTCGAAAGCTGCAGTCTTGTGGTGTCAATGCCAAAAACCTTGTTAATGGTGCTTAAGAATTCAAGAAGATAAAAATCTTTATCAGATCGCATATCAAATAGGTATATCTGTAGTATGCTAATTCCCTTATTAATTCACGATAGTGGTTAATGTAAAAATTCTTATGCCAATTTTGAGATAAGAACTGAATTTGATTAACTATTAATTGCTGATACAGATGATGTTAAACGATAAGGATCAAAACATCATTGAATTTAGAACAGTAAAAAGTTCATAAATATATTCGTAAATGCAGTGAATTTTATTCGATTTTGGAGATTAGAACTTAATTTAGTTAAGTATTTTCTGAAACATGATAAGCCACAAGGTTCAAAACCAATATTGAATTTAGAAGATTAGAAATTCATATAGCCGTTAAATATTACGAATTTTAATCCGATTTGGAAATTAGAACTTAATTTGGTTAAGTATTTTTGACCCAGATGATAAACGTTAAGGTATAAAACCATATCATATTTATAATCGTTAAAATAGCGAATTTTATTCTGATTTATTAAAGATAAGAACTCAATTTGGTTAAGTATTTTCTGACGTAGACGATAAACGAAAGATAAATCTTAAAACAGCTTTGATTTTAGAGAAGGAATAGATTTGCACAAATGAATCTCATTTTGATTTAAAGATAAGAACTGAAATTAGTTAAGTATTTCGATCAGACGATTAAGGAATGATGAACCTCTGAACAAAATCGAGGTTAGAAAAGCAGAGGAGCGTTTGAATGCTGTCAAACACTGGAGGGGAGGAGGGGTTAAGCTTGCCTCTTCAATAGACCTAGCATGCAACAACAGAAAAGATTTTAATTTGAAAGCTTTAAGTATCTTCGGAAGTTGATTCATCTTCTTCCAAGTCATGTTTATTATAAGTAGTCTCTTTAGCTTTTAACAGCCGGGTAACACATACGCTCTAAGTTATTGTTCTATCGTCAATCAGTTTTAATCTTCAACTGTCTTTGGAAGTTGATTCATCTTGTTCTAATTCATGTTTATTATGAGAATTTCCTTGAACTTTTAACGGCCAGTTAACATACACCCTATAAATTATTGTCCTGTCGTCTATAATGAACAACTAGTATATAGGCAAATCAAAATTCATCTCATTCATCATCAGTTATTTTGCCGAGCTGTTTAGGGTAAAATTGTGGATGTTAGGATCCAAGTGCTCACAAATTGTAAATATAAAGGTATATAAACGTGTTGACACGTTGACACAATCTATGGCTAGCTTTTACCTTGAACAGAGAATAAACATTGCCATACAACGTGGCAATGCGACCAGTCTTTTAGGTACAATATCAGTCAACAGCAATGCGAAGTAGTTTTTTGACGTCATACTTTTAAATTGTTTTTAATAATTAGTTTAAATAAATTAAGGATAATGTTTGATTTAGTGAATAGGTACCTTGTGTGATACAAGAGCTATGTGGACAGTATGTAGCATTTGTTAGATAATAAAACAATTAATTAGAGCTATACTCGTAATACAAAAAAAAAAATCATCAATTGACGTCACTAAGTATTTAGTCAAGGAAGACGTGAAGGACGTTGAGATTAAAAAAATTGTTTGACAAGCGACGTCAGTCACTTTAGTGAATCACTATTGAACGTTTTTAGTTTAAATAATGGATTCATATTGGCTAATTTCGTTCTGCATTTAGATAAACTTACATTCATTGAATACTTTCAAATCGTGATGACGAACTCGCCTGCATTAGAGACGATTATATTAATTTCCATTGTAGATTCAAAGATAATTATGAATGCAAAGATTTTATAACAATCAAGTTTATTTTAAGTGTTTTCGAAAGTGACTTCTGATTTAGTGCGTCATTAGAAAATTGGTAGCCTGTTGTAGATATGCATTAAGAATTTGCCTTTCATTATTAAGCTATTACGAAACCTAACACTTTGTTGAGAAAATTATTTGTTTTTGTTAACTGTGTCAAAAATTTCCTTTAAAAAGGTTATACAAACTGAAAAGGGTTAATAATAAGACTGCAATAAAAGAAAACTCACCTTTTTTGGCAGGGTTGGTGACTCGAACTCGTCATCGTCACGGCTGGACAGCGTGGAGCAAGATGAGCACGCGGAGTCTGCTGACAGGGACCTGGACCGCAGCCAGTCCACCTCCTCCTCTGTGGCACCCACCGCTACCACGCCGTCCGAGTAGTCGCTCACCACCACACTGGGGGTCCTCACGCACCGCCCCCTTATCTCGCAACCCTCGCTGCTCCTTCGCCCCAGTTCCACATCATGAGCCTCTATCAAAGTTCTCTCTCGTCTCGGCGACATAGTGTCGGGCGGAGGCGTGATATCCCGTGGATGTGAGTGTCTCCGCAGACGTGTCTCAAGTTCCACTGCGGAGTCGTCGCTGAGGTCTCGGCTGCGGCGTCTGACTGCTGCTCTGTCGTCGTCGTCTGAAGAGGAGATGTCTTCGAGTGGAGAGGAAGCCCGAGGAGGGCGGAGGTACTGCATCGGGGCGGGCTCGAAGCGGCGCAGGAGCTCGGAGACGCGCGGTTGCGCCTGTCTCGAGACGCGGCCTGTCGGCGGCGCGCGCACGCCCGCACTGCCGGTTGTTCGACGCGGCGCGTGCGCAGGTGCCTCCCGCTTGTGTTCGGGCGACACTCCTGCGCTCAGCTTCAAGTAGAACAGGCTGTGGTTCAACGCTTTTTCCCGCAGCACGCGGCGGAAGTCTTCGGTCGCCGCCGGCTGGCGGTTGTCGATACGCGGCATTCTGGCTGAAAATTTAAGAACACAACTTACAAAAGTGTACTTTTTAAAAAGGGTTTTTTATCATAACAGTATTGTATTTACGCATATCTTTATATTTAGGTCAAGTCAGAATAGTTAGTACCAACATGTACTTCTTCTAATTTATTACATGTCACTGTAAACATATCAGTCTTATGGCCTTTAAAAAGTGAAGGAAATAAAACAACGCAACTAATATTGTATCTCTCTATGGATATGGTATAAGGCAACGCTAGTTAAACGATTTATTTTAATTAGTAACACAATTCTACTGACCTTTTTCTAATTTAACCGGATCTCGTAAACCGTTTCAATAATTGAACATTTCAGTCTTATCTGTAACAAAACAAATAACGGTTAGTTTTTTATAAGCCAGGATACTGATAACGGTTAACGTCAATGAATAATAATTGTGATTTTAAAATCAGCTCTTATCAGTTCGCTGATACACCTACAAAAGCCATTAAAAATAATTAATCCTTTATTTTATTTTGCTACTGGGTGAACTATATTGCCAAAAAAAAGATCAGTTGTTGTGATATCCACAATATATATTTAAACCTTTTGATCGCCAAGCGTTTCGCTCCCACTTCATTGTGGACCTTATTATCGATATTTACAAAATACTTTACGACGAACTTTTTATTTACGTTCTTGGATGAAAACCCTACAAATAAAACGTTCAATATTTCATAATCTATGCGGAGCAGAATGGCACGATATCACGCGCGAACGCCAGCGTTTGGTTGGGCGAAACGTACCAAGTGAACAAAGATATAGAAGGTAGTATAGACCTTAAAGAGGCTTTAGAAGTTAATACTTCAAGATACTATAAACTCCAGAACACTATAAGAGCTATGGAACACACTGAATGCGAAATATATACATATACAATCAAGGAATACAATCAACAACCGCATCCGATACAATCAGATACATAAAACTCTATAAATAAAAAACATTTCTTAGCTCACACAGTTTGTTTTGCTCATGAAACACAAACAGATGTGCAGCCTACGAACATTTCCATCGAAGCAGACAAATCAATTGTTCGCATTAGAAACAGATAAAACTACAATGAACAACAACAATAAACATATAATGGATTTAATGACGTCACGCGCCAGGCCAGCGACCGTGAAGGACCAATTGGTCTCATGATCGCAATTCGCAAGATTCGTAACGCAAAGCTTTATAATCGAAGCCTGCTAGGGCTGCAGGTTAGTTCGAAACAAATACCGTGGCCTTGGAAATGCAAAGAGTAATTGCAAAAATTCAGGAAAGTTTAAGAACTTTGGGAACACATTCAGTATGCGTATAATTAAGGAGTGGAATTCACTGCTAGAGTCTGTGTTTCCTAATAGCTATTAACCTAGGGGTCTTTGAGTCAAGAGTGAATAGGTTACTTCTAGGCAAGCGTGCACCATCGTCCGCTACATTATCGCTTACTATCAGGTGAGATAGTGGTCAAACGCGAACCTATGCATAATAAATAAAGCCAGTAAAAGTCAGAGAGGGGGTCTCTCAGCCCAGAGCGGCAGAAGTTATTTGATGTTTTTCCACCCCTAAGTTCAAAAAACTAGCCTGACGAGGAAGAAATGAGACATAAACATGATGTTCAGTCAGCGGTCAGAAGTGCAATTGCAATCTGCCAATGCTAAAGTGTCTATAATAAAATAATTTCCGACATGGTTTGTGAATTTCAAACTCAAAGCATTTATTTTAAATAAACAATTTACTTTTAAATTGTCAAGATGTAGATCAGTCAAAAAGATGAAACTAATTGCACATTCCAAAGCATAGGTCTCTATGGAGAAGAACTAAACAAAAGTCCTGGGTTACATATTTAGAAAAAGTGCATGAACTAAACGAAATACTTTTACCATTTCCAGAAAAACGTTTAAACTATAATAATGAAATTAATGCTGTAGGACTACTTCTCATATAGTCAAATATAATACTGCAATTAAGATAGCGTTTCCAAAAACTGATCTGAACAATTGTGATGTGGTCGCAGAAGCTGCAGATGCTGTCAGTCATAAGAAGCTGAAGAGCTGTCAGAATGCTGTCAAATGACATATGTGTAAAGAAATGGCATATGTGTGTTTCATAAAATCCGTTCACCATTCTAGCACGAAGAAGTAAGAAACATAACACACTTACAAACTTTCGCCTTTATAATATTCTGCAGATCGTATCTAGGTAATAGAAATTGTTTTACCGTTTGGAAAATCCATGAAAATCTAGAATTATTCGTGTTTATTTAAAGCTTAGATATCTTAGCGCTAGGCAATAAAGGCAGTATGCTTTAAATGCAAACTCTCCGTGTCTAGAATGCTTGTTTTTATTACACAAGATATTAATTATAATTCTTTGTTTACAAACATTTATTACAGCATCGTTGATTGTATCATCTTGTACTACGTCTTAATGATTACTAATCAGAGTAAAGAAAGCATTGTTATTTCAGAAAGTATTAACGGTACAAGTAATATCTATAAAAAAGACACCTTCCATTGTCACTATGATCATCCCTTTAGCCACGTCTACTACCACAGGGCTAAGGCCTCCCTCGGAGGACACGGTGGAGCACACAGTCGAGGTGTGCCCTGCTTGGACGGAGCATCGCCGTGCCCTCGTGGGGGCGATCGGCGGCGGAGACCTCTCGCGCCGTGCCTTGGTTGAGGCCATGGTCCGGAGCGAGGAGGAGTGGCAGGCGGTCACCGACTTCTGCGAAGCAGTAATGCTCGCAAAGGAGGAGGCCGAACGCATCAGGCAACGGCGTTATCGCCGCCGCCGCCGCCGCCGGGATTCTGATCCCGATTTCCGGCCACCGTAGGCGCGGGCTTGCGGACAGTGAGCAATGGGTAGCTCGCTGTCCGGCCGTCCGGTAACTGTCCGAACCAAGCCCAAGTCGCCGACGGCGCGCACTGTTTCCGCGCGCCTCAAGGAGTTGTCAGCAACAGCAGGGACCCAGCCGGGTCGAAGCCTACTGGGGCCAGGGTTATCCGAAAGGGCGCTCGAGCCCCGGTATGAAGGCTAGAAGGAACGGGGTGGGTCTTTTAGTCAGTAAGAGTCTGACACTATCTCCCGCTCCGCCCAAGAGCGGGGGATGTCAATGCATGATTTTTTCCCACCATAAAAAAAAGGGCTAAGGCCTCCAACCCATACATTCTCATTCCAACTGTCCCTGTACTTCATAGTACTAAGCTCCCATTGTAGTTAATACAAAACTTTATCTCCACACATCATAAGTATTCATGTGAATGGATGGAGAGGAAGAGGGACATCAAAGAAAAGATGGATGGATTGTGTAAGGAGTGATATGAAAAAGGGAGTTAGTATTTTACTAACTTCACTACCAGGTGACAGGACAGAATGGAAGAAAAAAACATTGTTGTACCGACAAGAAATAAAACGGGACAAGGGCAGGAAGATGATGACAGACTTTCATCCCCACATACTCACAATAACCTTAAGAAATGATAATCTTTCTAAATCTTTATATTATCTAAGAAAGGAAAATGTCTAATGTAATTTTCATGTAATTCAGTGAAAAATAGCTAGTTATGTCGGAACAATGAATCGCTATTACAGCACTTGACAATCCAGTTTTTCTGTGAAATTACTGTACTACGCAGTTTAATGACAGTTAATTGCTTTGATGTTTCTCATCGCCAATTATGATTATAGTCATAGTCATAGTAATTTATTGGTAAGGGATTCTTACAAGTCAAATACAGATTCTTACATTATATCTACTTAGTCAACAAGTGATTAAATACAATGTCAAATGATAAAGAATGTCAAACATATAAAAGAAAATACAAAATAAAAATACAATCAAAATATAATCAGTAAGTGAGTATCAAACATAAGTGCATCTTATTAATTCTTATTGATGTTATACTGACGAGAAGGGATGGGATGGTACTATTCTTTACGTCCGAACACGGTACAAGGATGCTTAACTAGATATAACTAAAACCTTTAAGGATCTGGAATAATCTCATCATCATCATCATCATTTCAGCCGTTAGACGTCCACTGTTGGACATAGGTCTCCCCCAAGTGTCGCCACAATGATCAAATAATCCGTATCAAGATAATTTTCATAATCCATAATCCATCAAATGCGGTGGATGCGAGACGCACAGGATCGGGCGTTGTGGCGACGTTTGGGGGAGGCCTATGGCCAACAGTGGATGTCTTTGGGCTGAAATGATGATGATGATGATGATAAATCAACTTAATAACAATAGGCTAGTTGCCGTAAAAAATGTAATTAATCCGTCTTTTAGATTATTCAAAAATAAGGGACACGTATTTTTTTATTTGTAAATTAAACCAAAAATTACAAAGACATAGCCCATTAAAGTTACGTGTAACGTCACGCCGCGCCGTGCTGCATTTTTTCGCACGGAGTGACGTCACACGTAACTTTAATGAGCTATATCTTTGTTATTTTTTGATTAATCGAAAAAAGAAAAAATACGTGTCCAATATTTTTTTAAATCTAAAATACGGACTAAATAAAATGTAATTATTTTGACCCTGGAAACTACCCTATTCGCCAAAGAACAACACATCACTGATGCTTCGGGTGTTCAACAGCCCCAATGGCCTCGTCACCTCGTAGCTACTGTAGCCGGCAGGGTGGATGACCTAATAGTGTCTCACTGGAAGACAGTACACAGACCCTCATTCAGATATGTAACGTGTCTAATTCATTAAACCCCAAGCGAACGCCGGCGTTCGCGCATCTATTGTCTCACTATTTTGTCTCAAATTGACGGTATCTGAAAGGACAGTAACTGACATAATTTAGTCATATTATTATGTTATGAATCTCTCATGTTATGGTCTGAAAATAAAATGTATTATTATTACAAAAGTTTTATACAAAACGACAAATAATATTAAAAATATTTGTTTTTCTCAAAACATCAAAATAAATGATAAAATGTAGCAGCATTTTGGTATGAGAAAGACTGGGAGCATGGTGGTAACAATTGTATCTCTTTTGTACGCGTAACATAACATAATAGTGGTGACGTCATATGTCCGTATTATATGCATTTTTTTTTCAGTTACTTGACAGTTTCTCCTACCACCAGATTTTGAAGTTTTTTAACTTACCTAGTTTTAAAAGGATTTGAAAAAATCTTTCGTTTTTTATGTTGGGTAAAATTATTTTTATTAATCTACACTAAAAGTATAAAAAGTTTTTTTTTTTCGTTTTTAGGGCGTATAATCTCTGGAAGGTCTGGTCTGATTGCAAAATTTTTTCACCGATAGAAAGCTGCTTTATTCCTGAGTGACCTAAGCTATATTTTATGTACACGGCCGAAGGCTAGTAAAATGTATTGAGTGAACTGTTTTATTAAATGCGGTCAACAAAACAAAAATAGCCAATAAAAAACAGAAAAATTTTCCTAAAACCTAAAAAGTTTCCTTCAAAACGATTCCATTCACGTTCACCTCTTGCATAAGTAACATCACTGTCAGCCAATTGTGATGTATGTGGCGTTTGACATGCGCGTGCGCGTCATCTGCGTACGAGTACGATTCACTGATATTACGCTAATCTATGGGAGCGAGTGGCACGTGAACAGAAATTTTTAGCACAACAGCTTTAGGCAAAAAAGGGGTCATGGAGTTAAGTTAATGAAGAGTACCTACCATACATCAGAAAGCTTAAACGACACTGGACTTGAAGAATTCTAACAAATAAAAGTGCTTCATGTAATCTACACTAATATAATAAAGAGGTAAAGTTTGTTTTTTTGTTTGTAGGAGGTAATCTCTAGAAGTAGATACTGGTCCAATTGCTAAAATTTTTTCACAGATGGAAAGCTGCTAGGCGCGGGCTTGCGGACAGTGAGCAATGGGTAGCTCGCTGTCCGGCCGTCCGGTAACTGTCCGGACCAAGCCCAAGGCGTCGACGGCGCGCGCTGTTCCCGCGCGCCTCAAGGAGTTGTCAGCAACAGCAGGGACCCAGCCGGGTCGAAGCCTACTGGGGCCAGGGTTATCCGAAAGGGCGCTCGAGCCCCGGTATGAAGGCTAGAAGGAACGGGGTGGGTCTTTTAGTCAGTAAGAGTCTGACACTATCTCCCGCTCCACCCAAGGGCGGGGGATGTCAATGCATGATTTTTTCCCACCATAAAAAAAAAAAAAAAAAAAAAATGGAAAGCTGCTTTATTCCTGAGTGATATATTTTATTTACGCGGGCGAAGCTGCGGGCAAAAGCTAGTAAGTAATAAAAGGGCAAAAGCTAGTAAGTAATAAAAGGGCAAAAGCTAGTAAGTAATAAAAGGGCAAAAGCTAGTAAGTAATAAAAGGGCAAAAGCTAGTAAGTAATAAAAGGGCAAAAGCTAGTAAGTAATAAAAGGGCAAAAGCTAGTAAGTAATAAAAGGGCAAAAGCTAGTAAGTAATAAATGTACCTATTTCTAGGCAAGTGCAGCATTATCGACTGCATTATAAATGGCATCTGGTGAGATAGTGGTCCAAATTCTTTGTATACAAAGAAGTCCTTTAGATTTTAAACATATCACGTCTATTTAAAATAGATGAGGCCGGTGTATCCTAGCTGAGTACCCTGAGGAGAAACACCGAAACAAACTCAGAGTTCAATGTCTATTTTATAGTCCATATAGTAAACATGTTATAGTCAAATCATATGAATACCATGCAGATTAGTGTCTGAGATAGTCTTTTGAGAAAAGAACCAAATAGATTTGAGTGGACCTGTCCAGTCAGTGCAAGTATTTGTCAGTATTCGTGTGGTCTCAACTCTGAACTACTAAGGAACTCAACAGCAATACCGACTGCCTATTGAAAAGTTTCACATGTCTGACAAATATTAACTACTACATTTAACTTTTAAAAAGTGAAAAAAAAACCGTGAAAACTGTTGATCAGATTAAAAAAAAAACATATGGTCGTCACAAAATTGTCATTCATGTATTTTTAACAGTATTATGACAAATTGTCGAAACCAAGTTTAGGTGCTTTGATTCCAACATGCATGCGCATCATCTGCGAACGATTCACTGACATCACACTTATCTACGGGAGGTACGTGTACAGATCTTGATCGTTACAACAGCTTTGGGTTTCCACATGAAGGTACATTTAAATAGATAGGCTAAAGCGAAAAACTTAAAGTATAGCATACGTGTAAAGCTACATACATTGACCTCTGTAGACACAACAAGGAAGCATACTGTGCTTGCAAAGCATAAAACTAATCAGCTTTTATAATGTACCCCAGCTGTTACTCAGAACTTCTCTCTAGGAGATGGAATGAGCCATAATCCAATTTGACTGGCCTGTTGGTCTAGTGGTTAGTGGCCCTGACTGCTATGCCGCAGGTCGTGGGTTCGATTCCCACCCAGGACAAATGTTTATGTGATGAGCATGATCATTTGTTCTGTTTCTGGGTGTAATTTATCTATAATATGTATGTATTTAGAAATATATAAGTATGTTTATCAGTTGTCTAGTACTCATAACTCAAGCTCTGCTTAGCTGGGGACTAGAAGGCGTTGTGTGATATTTGTAAAGAAAAAAAAAGAAAAAATAAGCGTGTCCAGTACGGATTGATGGATGTCTCATGTCTTGATTTTTTTTCTTGCAAAGGATATGGAAACTGATATTACGCTTATCTATCGGAGTTGGCAGCACGTGTACGTGCACGTGTATCTTCATCGTTGCAACAGTTTGGGGCTTCTACAAGGAGGTAGGTTGATAAAACATAAACTATTTCAAGAAGATCAAAATACATTGCTCTGGCGCCATACGAGATCGTTCGGAATCCATTCAGCATGTCTAGCCAAGTCATGACCGTTTCGTTTCGATTCTCTTTTGTCGAACGCCTCGAGTTAGCCACGCCTCCGATTTCTTTGTTTTGAAAATTTTTTCAGGAAACGAAAAAAAAATCGGCCTCGCCATACAAATTGTCCAATCTAGTTTATCATTTTGTATGGTGAGGCTGATTTATTTTTTCGTTTCCTGAAAAAAAAAATTGTGGAAGGTTGTTCAGTTTCGTCTACTGAGCAAGCCCTTAAAGTTTGTGGAGGGCTGTCCCTTACACCTTTTATACAGAATGTATCTGTTTTATATACATACCAATTTCCGCCAAAAATAAAGATATTTACTGCAATTTCTACGCAAACGATTTAATGCACCACTGCATATCTGCTTGACATAATATGTACCTATATTATGAGTCAATCTTAAACCCGTTCTATTAAAAGAAATGTCTACTGGAAAGATACCGATGACTCTTTGCGATTAAACTGCCGAAGCCTCAGAACCAACTGTACTTTGGTACCGAATCAAGTCAAAGAATTATAAGCTCAGCGAAAATTCTTCAAATAACATTCTTTCAAGTAATTAAGTCTTCTATAAATGGGCAAAAATAATTAACTGGATTCCCTATGAGATACGAAAATCATAGTGAAACTTAATTATGATGATATTGAGCTCTATTCAGCATGGACTTTTAAAAGGAGTTTTAGGGATTGTTATGCTCCCTTTTTTGGTGTCTAGGTTGCGGTTTGGTCAAAAAAGCAACTGTTCCTACATGTTCTTTTTTAAAATTCATTAAGATGAAGAAAACCGATGCCAAGAAAAAGTACCAAGACTTTTTTAAGGTAGAAAATCGTACAATGACTTCTCCTGCATTAAGGTGGAGCGGGAGGGCAAGCCGCAGATGTCTGTGTCCTTGGGTTACCCTTTAAATTTTAGAACCACAAGTTTTCTAAAAATTCCCGCTGCTTTAACGGGCATTTGGCCTTGCTGGGCCCCTAAGGTTTGTTGACATCTCTTTGACGAGCGGGTAGAACACTACGGTCTGCCAACGACTTGAACTCGGTCCGGACGGTAACCGGACGACCGGACGGCGAGCTACCAATTGCTCTTCGCCTGCAAGCTACGCCGTGGCTGGGCCGCGAGGATGTCCGTGCCCTCACGCGCGCGGCCAGCTCCTTCGCTAGCATTACTACTTCGCTGAAGGAGGCGACTGCCTAATATGCTAAGACTATGGGATGGTTCCGAAGAGACACTGTGGTCCTGAATCGCATAAGGCAACTGATCCCATAAAGACTCTTCAATATTTAAACCTGCAGCCCATTTAAAACAACCAATATATTTTTGTTCTTTCTCAACAAAAATGCTGTAATAAACTGCCGCATCCATTCCAAACGTGCTCCGGTCACACACGATCAGGCGGAGTGTCCTCAAGCCATGTGACGTCAAACGCAGCCTTGCCGCGCTAAGGGCAATACAACACGCACCGAAATAGCTTAATTTAGACAATTCCAAGCAAATTGGGCTTGATTGACCGATGCTGAGGATAAAACTTACAAAAGTTGGGCTTTTTGGTAAAGAAAATGTGAATTGACTTTTTTTTAAGTAGCAAGAGGGACCGTTGGACTTTTACTGACTAACTAGCCTATGTCAGTCAGGAATAAAGCAGCTTTCTATCGGTGAAAAAATTTCAGCAATCGGACCAATACTTTTCCGCCTACAAACAAAAAATCAAAGGGGATTGCCCAGCCTCATGGTGTTCCAGGCCAAAAATGGACATCAAATATTACTAAAAAAATTGACTGTTTTAAAATCTCAATAGTATTCAATACCTAAAAAACATATACAAGTTGACGCCATTATTTTAGAAATATTTAAACAAGAGTAAACTTTTGAGGTTATTTTCCTATATGATAATGTCTCTGACTACGAGATAGCTACTAAAACTTCTCGTTTTTCATTGCTCGATACTTAGATTATCAAATGAGTGATGTTCTTAATATATTTTTATCCAGTTGTGGTTGTACAGTTGTACTTACCTCTTTATAATATTAGTGTAGATACCCACTCCTATGTTCCTTCTCTGCCTTACGTCCCAGGACGGACCCCGGGTTCCTTTTCGAAAACCTACCCATGGCCCCAGTAGGC
Source organism: Mythimna ferrago (assembly GCA_910589285.2). Classification (NCBI taxonomy): domain Eukaryota; kingdom Metazoa; phylum Arthropoda; class Insecta; order Lepidoptera; family Noctuidae; genus Mythimna; species Mythimna ferrago. The sequence continues at coordinate 19,396,143 of OU342685.1, forward strand.
TTCAACCCTACTAGGCCCCTACGGTTTTGCTGACCTCTCTTTGAGGCGCGCCTGGAACACTACGCGTCTCAGACAGCGAGCTATAGATACCAGCACGGATCTTGAGCGCTGGCTTCAAGTTGCGCTGAAGTCAAATATTCGATCTCTTTAGTGGTACGAAGTGAGACGCGGGGGCGGGGAGTGTCAGTGATTAGCTCGCCGCGCCATCGCATCATGGACGTCACTCGTGATTCGTTACCTGCGCTTGCTGCATGTATCTAACAACGACGAGGATTGTCTCGCCAATGTATGGAATGCGCAAAGCGATCCCCACTCTGACGCCGAGCGCTCTAGATCCGTGCCGATACCTATACCCATTGTTCGAAATGTGAATTGAGTTGGAAGTTGAATTTAAAAGCTCGACATGGGCCTCCTCCAGGTGTCGCCACAACGTCCGGTCCTGTGCGTCTTGTATCCATCGGATTCCCGCGACCTTCACCAGGTCATTACCCGGTGTAAACATTTGTTTTTTTTCGCATCATCAAATAATTTCTCCCGCTCTGGGTGTAGGGAGAAGGAGTGTCAGATTCCGACTAAGACCCACATATGTGCTTTCAGTTGCCCTTTGCGTTCCAGGGCCGCGGCGGCTCTTTCAAACAATTTCTTAGCCAACATCTGATTATCCAACGACATGAAACTGACGAAAGAATTTCAAATTACAACAGTACTTACTAATTAAATAAATACGGAAGACAGAAACAAAAAACGTAACACGGCAACGCAATTCTCTCGCGTTGCAAGGCGTTGCTGCAACATGGCCGTTGCAGCAGCTACAATGGACGAAGTCATCGCGCAACACTCATTTGTCTGCGTTCCGATGTGCAACGTTGCAGAACTATAAAGGTGGGGCTACGCTAGAGCAACCTAGCACGAGCACGAGAGGACAAGCCGAGCCTAGTGTCGCTGCGCGTGGGCCACATAAAACAGCCACAAATGCAGCTTCACTTGTGGCTGGTAGCTGCTGCTTTTTAACACGCTTATATTAGCTTCACCTGTATGTTTGTAACCAACGCCTTTGAGCTCGATTTTGACCTACTTTGGGCGATCAGATTTTCTTCAAACTTTGCTCACCCATCAAAGACTGATGACAATACAATAATTATCCGTTTTTTTTTAGTGAAAAGTAAAAATATAGTTTTAAAAAACTAAAAAAACACGCTTTCATAGCATATCAAACTAAAAAGTGTGTGTGTGCTCGATTTACGAAAAATATGGCACAAAGCGCCCCACGATTTTTTCACAATGATATTAATATTTTTCGTTCATTATTATTATTTTCTACCTATATTGAAAATTATTTTACACTTTTTAGTTTGATATGCTATGAAAGCGTGTTTTTTTAGTTTTTTTTAACCCATACGCTCAGTGTACGCATACATAATGGACTCTGACGTAGAAGGTTTAAATGTGTAAGTGGCGTGTTACGGCGTTTAGTCGCCGGTTTGGGCCACCAGAAGCGAGCAGCGGTGATTTGTAGCTTGTGAAGGCCACTGGCTTCATACGTCTCCGTGTGCGGCGAATCCTAAAATGTATGAAATCTACAGGAAATACGCCAGTGGCGGCGTTTAGTGGTTGTAGCCGGTGACTCGTATGCGGATACCCTTAAATTCGTGTAGTGTCACTCGTGCTCGGTTCCTCTAGAGTAAATCCACACTATACGAATTTGAGCTCGGCTCGTGCTCCACTCGTGCTTGGCTCCTTTAGTGTAGACCCACCTTAAAACGTTATTTGCATAGTTATATAGCCTAGATACTTATTATAACGTCATCATACTGTTATGTTTCTGCCTAACCACACAATCCGACTCCAAAACTGCACATCGTACCAATTAACAAAAAAAAAGAAAAACGATTACTAAACATAAAGACGAAAGTTTGTATTTGTGTGTGTGTATGTTTGTTGCTCTTTCTTGCTCAAACAGCTTATCAGATTTAGAAGTACACGGGTAGATAGACCATGTTCTGGATCTCGAGCAATACAGTATAATTATTATGCTCCCTTAGGATGATTTTCATGTTACACGCGGGCGAAGCCGCAGCCACAAGCTAGTAAGTAATTATAAACCGAAAGGGCGATATGAAACCTCCTTTAGGTGAAACCAGAACGTTTAACCCAATCATATATTTGCATATATCATGCATTTTTTATCCCACTAAGGTTAAAGTATAAGTAGCTTACAAAGCAAAGTACAACATAAAACGTAATTAGTGAATGGCTTGGACGCACTTGTGATTACATGACTAACGTTTTTACAAGGAACTCCTTGGGAATTTCAAAGAATTCATAGATTAGTTGCTTTGAAGTGTTTTGGTTTTTAAAATCAGATTCATGACAAAATATTGCTAGACATGTTTCAAGTATGAATGAATATGGGTAAAGAATTGAGAAAGACCGAAAAATTATCGATGTAAGTATTGTGAAATGGAGCATATAGCTAGAAACAGTAGAATAAATACTGAAAGAGACAGATGCAAACTGAGCGAGATTCACCAAAAGATACGATGAAGTTTCTGTCAAAGTTCATTGTAACGATAACATTGATTTCTGCTGTTGCACCAGTTTTTTCAAAAAATTACGTTATTTAATCTGCTTTAACCGTAACTATAAATATTGCCTTCGAATTTCAGCGGTTAATGATAACATTATTTGTTTCATCATTTAAAATAATAATGTGAAGTCACTAGTTATCGTCAAATTTAGTTGGTGCAAACCAATCTTACATCTGTGTATGAAAAATCTCAAGTATAGTATTTGGGTAAGAACAGAAAAGTGATGATAAGACGAAATGGGTAAGGACAGAATAATGATGATTAGACAAAAAAAGTTATTAAAGAGGAAGAGGGAGATACCCAATTCAATTCAATTAAAGAAGAAACCGAATTTAACATACGTATAACTTTTCCACAAAAATCATTAAGATCCTTGTTAATATCCCTGTACGTTAATTTATTAATTAGCACAAAATAACCGTAAAGTCATTATTACGAAAAGCAATTATCTAACTATTATAACTCCTAAGCACCATGGGTGGTTAACAAGAGTGTATGTATACGAATTATCTGCTTCTAATAATAACAAATATTTATGTTGCACTTGTTCAGTACCTGGTTTTACCCTTGACCAGATGTGTAGTAGTAGGTAAATATATAAAGAGCATACAACAGAACGTCTAAGCTTTGCGAAGAAATGATATTAACTGTTTTTTGTTGATAACATTTCTCTTTTTTTTAATTTCACACTAATAAACTTACAAGATTCTTAGATTTAAAATATTAATTAAATATAGATTAAAAAAAAGATACTTCTTAAACGTTCATTAACTATGTGTACGAGCGTATGTTCCTACTTCGTAATAATAGTTTTTTTTTCGACGGGTAAAAATCATCCAAATGACCTCCCTCGGCGGAGCTGGAGATAGTGTCAGACACACACTGACTAAAAAACTCACCCTGTTCCTATTAATAGTCACTTTATAATAAATGGTGGTATAGAAAAAAAATATAATAGTATTGAAATTGTCTATAGGAATAGATATTATTTTAACAATTATAACAACAATTGAAAAACAAAAAAAAACAGATATCTCAGCAAAGAAGCCCAGGCGCCTGACGAAGCATAAAGAGCTAAAATAATGAGATATGGCAAAGTAAAGAGAGACATAAATTTAAAGCAATTTTGCAAAAATCAAATCAGAAGCAGGCTTCGTCCTGGAGTGGATGACTTTCCTCAATGATGATGAACACTTTGGTATAAATAATAAAACCAGCTAACTCATTATTCACTATGATCAATATGAGTATAGCCTTCGAAGAATTGAACATTAACAGTGAAGTAAGTTCAAGGTAAACACTACAACTAATCCGGAAAAACCTAAGTGCTTTGAAGCTGAATTTGTCAACGTATTCAGAAATGAAAATGTTAAATCAAACAAGAAAACAACATGTTGTGATAAGTAGGAGAAGGAAGGAAAAACGCACAATTTGAAAACACTAAAAACAAGTTAAATCTTACATTGGGTGCCAATGTTCATCGAAAACATTTTCATTTGTAATAAACCATAATAATTACGGTTTTAATTTTTAATTTTGGTTTTGAAATTATTCAATAATTAATTTTTTTTCCTGAAATTGTGTGCTGTTTTTTGTTTATTTTGTTTTTTATTTCCACAACTATCACACAACGCCATCTAGTCCCAAGCTAAGCAGAGCTTGTGTTATGAGAACTAGACAACTAATAAACATACTTAATATATTTCTAAATACACACATAATTATATATAGATAAATTACACCCAGACACAGAACAAATGAACATGCTCATCATACTACAAACATTTGTCCTAGGTGGGAATCGAACCGAATTATGATTTCATTTTTTTATTTTGTTTTAAATTTAATTTTATCCTTTTTTTACTATATTGTAAACTGATTTTTATTTAATTTTATTTGAAAACTCTTTGAAATGAAGATCTTTAGTACATACCGGCAAAAACTCAATCACATAAATCCCAGAATAATAACTGTTAAAACAGTTAACTAGATCTCACGTAATTAATGTTCCGAGGTTATTCTTTGTCACCAACTTCAAATAAACACAATCACTAAATTATTTCTGCGTCTCAAAACCTACCTAGATCCACGATCTAAATGCCTAGTTACCTAGTACATTCACCCACAGCACTTGAGGTCACGATAAACACTACGCTACACTCCACGCTGTGCAACGAATTGCACGTTATAGTGCTAAGTCGTAAAATCTATGACGTATTCGGAATTGCGCAAGTCGATTCATTAAACGCGAAGTATTCACGCTTAAATACAATAGGAAGTTTTCTGATTACTTTGAAAATATATTGCATAGACCTAATTTGAACTACGTTTTAAAGAATCTCTATACAGAGCCGGATGACGGAAATACAACCCTAAAAAGTCATACCAGTGGCAGTGATGCAACATTTATTACCAGCGAATAATTTTGATTATGTCTACCTCGAAAAGTCGAAACCTATTGAAAAGGATCAAGGACTATTCTAATTTTTAATATATCGTAAAATTAAAAAATTATTGCATTAAGCAAAAGGTTTCTAGGACATCATCCATAACTAAGATATTTTTAAACAGTCAGCAAAAAAAGGTAAAATAAAAATTAAGCCTATCGATCCTATTTCATGTAGGTAATCAAAGGTTGGATCAATAGACAGGAAATAGTTCCTGGAAAACGTACCTTTTCTGCAACTATAACGGTTCAGGTACGCAGCTACCATAGCTGGCCTTACTGACCCGTCTCAAAAATACAACCTGTATAGTTTGATTATATACGACGATATATAATCCAACTTTGATAGTAAGTTGAAGTTCAAAGGTCATAACGAGAAAATACCGAGACGTAAGAATTCAGGCTCTGAAGACCGGACGCCATTACTTTTCTGTGGAGACTAAAAGTGAAATCAGAAAATAATTGCGAGGGAGATGAACAGAGGTCATACGAAGATACCGCAATCATGTCAATACACCGATTATTACGGTTAGTAGTTTTTCTTTTATAGTGGACGTTGTTTACACTAATATTATAAAGCGGTAAAGTTTTTCGTTTGTAGGAGGTAATCTCTGAAAGTACTGGTCCGATTGCAAAAATTTTTTCACCAATAGAAAGCTGCTTTATTCCTCAGTGACATAGGCTAGACAATGTTTTATGTCCGCGGACGAAGCTGCGGACAAAAGCTAGTATGTAATAAACAGACGAGTGCTCGCAACAATCCCGAAGATTTGCTATAATTCTATCGCCGAAATACTTCATCAGATTTTCACCAAAATTAAATTGAACTACTTGGCGGCAAAATTCTTTCAAACCAAAAAACAACATTTGACGAAGAGATCGCTGAAGAAGATATAAAAATAAATCTGTCTGCTTGAGAACCTCCTTCTTTTTGGAAGTTAATTAAAAATGTCATGGTATGAGTCTTAGATGGGCTGCAGGATTGTTCGAGAGTTACCGTGGCATTCGAACGCAAAGGGCAACTGAAGGAACAATGTTGAGTATTAAACAGTAAAAGCCTGACAATCCCGCACGCTACACCTAGAGGGGAACGAGAGAAAGTGTCAAATTCCAGTGCCACGATAACTCTTTCAAACCCGCAGCCCTACCGGAGCCTAGTCTTTTTTTGTGACGTGGCTTGCAGACGGTGAGCAATGGGTAGCTAACGTCTGACCGTCCAGTAACAGTCCAGACCGAGCCCAAGACGTCGACACGCGCCTCAAGGAGCTGTCAGCAAATCATAGGAGCCCAACAGGGTCGAAGCCTACTGAGGCCACGGGCAGTGTAAAGTGAGACCCGGGGTCCTGTGACGAAGGCAAAGATGAAATAGGAGTGGATTTTTAGTCAGTAAAAGTCAGACACTATCTCCCGCTCCGCCCAAGAGCGGGCGATTTCATTGGATGATTTTCCCACCAAAAAAAAACCAATGTGACATTTTCGTATTAAAAAGACGAGGCCGTAACTGCTAGGCCATAACGACAGCTGCCCTTAAACTGAATAAAACAAGCGGGCAAACACTGAAACATCACTTTAAATTTCGCAAACACTAAAAGTCAATTAGCCCATTATCTTAATAGTAAAACAAACCATTTCAAAATGTTAGCAATTATAGTTAAAATCTATTTGGTTCTGCAAGAGCGGCCAGGCGAGAAGCGTGTTACAAGAGGACTTGACGGCCTAGATTGACTGATAAGGATGAATTAGGACTGATAACGCACGCAATATGACATGGAACAGTAGTTGGGTAGAAAAAAATCTAGATTTTTAATGACGAAGGCTCAGGCGTATGTAACCGGCGTATAGCGACATCTATGACGCAACATAGGAACTAAAAATTCGAATTTCAATTGGACAGTTACCAAGAGTATAACAGGCCCCATACACGGTACGATTTGTCTGTACGATCTGTAGCTTCGACCGATCGTAAGTTACGAATCGATAGTGTTTTTCAAGTTAAAACTTTATCAATCTTGACATACACTATCGATTCATCGCGATCGATCTGAAGCTACGGATCGTACAGAGTCAGACAAATCGTACCTTGTATGGGGCCTTTAACATCTGTCAGTTCGAAAGATCCTCCAACCAGACGGGTGTTACGTCTGATGGGCAACTGTCCAATAGATGATTTCGGGCTGTCGTATACATTCAAATCGCGCGAAGAGCTTTGATTGCGCGAAGAAGGATTAGTTCTTATGTGGTGCCATAGATGTCGCTACAACTCTAAAGGAACATTTCTATTACCACATTGCATACCTACTCTCGCTCCCGCTGGGTGGACCTAGAGGGAGTTTCAGACTTTGACCACATAATGACCACTATAAGCACCCTCCAAACAGTCTTCAAAGTTACGCTAGAAACATTGAGCTAGAAAGGAAAGATATGAATTTAGGTAGCGTGACCACTGGTATTATTAACCCGGAAAAAGTCAATCGACCGTTATTTATAAGACATAGTATTTCCTCATCAATGTAACTAACTGACTTCGAGTACTTAATTGAATAAATATATCAGTCAATTAACCGAGGTCATTGAACGAGTTACCGATCCAAGAATCGAAACCAAGACCTCAAGCTCAGTATGTTTTTTCACTAGACCACGGCGCATACTGTTCCACGCGCTCCTCAAGGAGACGTCAGCAAACGGTAAGGGCTCAGCAGGGTCGAAGTAGGCTTCGACTGAGTGGGACCAAAAGGTTTATTTCCGAAAAGAAAACTCGGCCCAGGATCGAAGGCAAAGAAGGAACAGGAGTGGGTTTTTAGTCAATAAAAGTCTGACACGACCTCCCTTTCCGCACAAGAGCGGGGGATGTCATTGGATGATTTACCTAAAAAAAAAGACCAACACAGCAATCCAACTTAGTTGTGTAACCAACAACCGAGTTGTAATTCGTAATCTGGTGGTTCAAAGAAATGATCCAGTTGAGGTTTAAATATTGTTTACATTTCCAGCTAAAATTACACTAAAACCACATACAACGAATTACATGTGTCACCGGCCTCATCTAGCTTAAACTGACGAAAAAATTTAAGTGTAAAGGTAGAACTGCACTGCGTTTACTGTCTCCATACATTTTATATGACAACTAGACTTGTAGAGCTACATCAGATCCACGCCACGCGACGTCGTTCTACGTACAAATCAGGCGTGGTCCACGTGTGCGTCACTTTAATGTAGTTCTAGCTTAAGTTTTTTTGGGCTGCTATCCCACTGGCGTCTTACGAACGTTGGCGCTTCTCCTAAACGTTGGCGCTGCGCAGACACTACGTTAACGTCGTGAGTTTCTAGTGGTGAAGTGCCAACGTTCAGCAGACGCGACGCTAACGTCGCAAGTTTCTTTCATACACCTCAAACCGCGACGTTAACGACGTGTCTGTTCAGCGTTGGCGCTTTACTACTAGAAACTCGCGACGTTAACGACGTGTCTGCTCAGCGTTGGCGCTTTACTACTAGAAACTCGTGACATTAACGTCGCGTCTGCGCAACGTTGGCGCTGCGCAGACGTTGGAGAATCGCCAACGTTTGTAAAACGCCAGTTGGATAGCAGCCTTAGGGTCCCGTACCAAAAAGTTAAACGGGACACTATTACTAAGACATCGCTGTCCGTCTGTCTGTCCGTCTGTGACCAGGCTGTATCTCATGAACCGTGATAGCTAAACAGTTGAAATTTTCACAGATGATGTATTTCTGTAGCTGCTATAACAACAAATACTATAAACAAATACTATAAACAGAATAAAAAAATAAATATTTAAGTGGGCCTAACTGCAAAAAAATAATTAACATCTTTTGTCACGCCATCATCATCATTTCAGCTGATACACTTCCACTGTTGGACATAGGCCTCCCCCAAGCGTCGCCACAACGAACGTTCCTGTGCGTCCCGCATTCATCGGTTTCCGCAACCTTCACCAGATTTGAAAAATAGCTTTAGGAACCTAAGGAACCTATTTGAGAAGTATTATAAATAATACATTGACAGAAATAGACACGAAATTCGCTAGGAATGTCTTTTTTTAGGGTTCCGTAGTCAACTAGGAACCCTTATAGTTTCGCCATGTCTGTCTGTCCGTCTGTCTGTCTGTCTGTCCGTCTGTCTGTCTGTCTGTCCGTCCTCGCTTAATCTCTGTGACCGTTAGCACTAGAAAGCTGAAATTTGGTACCAATATGTATATCAATCACGCCGACAAAGTGGTAAAATAAAAATTGAACCCTAACGTGTGATATATTGTTGGATAGGTATTTAAAAATGAATAGGGGTTTACTAAAATCATTTTTTGAAAATGTCAATAATTTCGGAAATAATCGCTCCAAAAGTAAAAAACAATGTGTCCCCCCCCTCTAACTTTTGAACCATAAGTTTAGAAAATATGAAAAAAATCTGAAAAGTGAAACTTTATAAGGACTTTCTAGGAAAATTATTTTGAACTTGATGGAAAGAACAGTTTTTGTACAAAAAAGACAAAAGGGTTCTACAAAATAATTTCTGGACTAAGTTTGTAGTATAATCGTGTAAGCAAGCATTTTTTTAAACTCATAAGTGGGTACACTTAGTGTGACGGACGGGAAACTACGGAACCCTACACTGAGCGTGGCTCGACACGCTCTTGGCCGGTTTTTTATACTTATATCATCGAATAATTGCAAACTGTAAGTGTAATAAATCTTGCATTGTAATTCTCAATATTTGAGTAGATAATTTCGCGTACAATTAAATCCAAGAAAATTCTAGTTTGAAATGCGTTATGTAGGTAGTATGTTACTGAGATAAAAAAGCTTATACTTTTATGAGTCATATTATAAATTGACGGATTGGCTTTAACCTTGGGGGTGCGCTTCATTTTAACAAGATGGAACTGAATACTAGTACTTTAAATGAAGCAGTGGCAGCATGAAAGGGTAAATACCAGGGCATCCGCCAGGGGCCGCAGTCGATTAGAAAAATAAGCTAATATTTGAACCTTTTTATATTATACTACCTTTCATAATAAACTTCAAATTAATAGTAAGATAACTATGTAATTTCTCAAATACGATGCCATACATATACATGATCTGAAGAAATGAAAAAGAGGAATGAAAATGACGTAACTCATTTACAAGATTATTGCAAAAACAGTAACTACACGTGTAAGTTCTTTAGCGCATTTATTAGGTACCACAGTTTGTCATCGCTGTCGTATTTATGATTGTTCATTTGTATAAATCTACTAAAATATGTTAAACCCAAAATTTAACATTAACCTGATGATTATTTATTTATTAATTAAAAAGTTTAAATTTTATTAATTATTATTATTAAGGTGATTTAATTTTATGATGGTCAACCTTTTTTAAATTTACCATTTCTCACATATCTTTTTTTTAAAGTGGAAATCATCCAATGACTTTTCCCGCTCTAGGGCGGAGCGTAAGGATATGTCAGACTTTTACTGATTAATACCACACCTATATTCCTTCTTTGCCTCTCGTTCCAGGACCCTGGGGTTCCCTTTCTGACTACCCATGCTTCTCGCCTTCACCTATCGTTAGAAATACCCAGTTTTGATTCAAATACCTTGCAAAATATCCGCAGGAGGTTACCAACATAGCTCGAATAATCGCCAAACTTAAGTGGCAGGGAACATTGCACGCAGAACAGATGAATGGGGACGAAAGGTTCCGGGTGGCGACCACGTACCGGAAGACGCAGCGTTGGAAGGTCTCCAACAAGGTGGACCGATGACCTGGTCAGGGTCGCGGGAATCCGATAGATGCATGACGCACAGGACCGGTCGTTGTGGCGACGCTTGGGGGAGGCCTATGTCCAACAGTGGACGTCTTTCGGCTGATATGATGAATTCTTTGCAAAAAGCACAAGGGCCTCGCAAAGATTTGGGGCCTCATAACGGTAAAGGTCACCTCTGATGGAGCGCGTGCCTATCTGACCACCACGACCTAGTTACCGGAGCGCAGAATTCGTAGAAAATGCATTTATTTTTTCCTTTTGATATCAACCAAAGTTATTACCTAGGTTGACGTTACACAAGGAAATCCTTCTTCTTTCTAAGAAGGAATAACAATAGACACATTAAATACCAAGTTAAAGCCATAAAGCTAATGCCAGGGCTATGGCATTGTTTGAAATAGTCATAGTGTGTGTGTGTCATTCAAAATCAAAGTTCGCGAGTTGATTCGTAAAAGTTGGCAGTAGTTTCATCACAGCGTTAATGTTTTTCTATTGTCGATTTGAACCAATTATTTGACTATTTTAGTGCATGTATGTAGTGTATTAATTTGAGTATGTATTGTATAGTTGTATATATTTATTCTATGGTTTATTAGTATATCTATTCTATAGTCTATTAGTATATCAATTCTTGTATTTGCCTTTTTCTCACTCTTTTATTGCACCTACCACTACTTTTTCTCCGCATCATCCAAAGGTTGACTGGAAGAGAATGCCTAAGGCATTAAGTCCGTCTCTGTACCCATGTGCATAAAGTGTTAAATAAATAAATAGTGGCCCTGCAAAGCAGTCTTTCAAAATTTTAGTCAGTAGGAAAAAACTTACATCCAGAAGTTCAAACTGATGGTACTAGGCATGACTTTTAAGTTCTGTCGTCTAAATATTTCCCGCTAATTTTGAATTTAGAATTGCTCAATTTTCAAATTTGTTTGAATTTAGAATGGCAAAACAATTTGAATAATTAGGATTGATGCAACTATTAAGGGTGAGTTGCACCATTTAACTATAACGATATCCAAACCATAACCAGCCGTGAAACGGTCGCCTATTGGTCAATTCGACGATTTGACAACTGTTATCGTTATAGTTAAATGGTGCAACTCACCCTTAGTCACAGCGTTGTTTTGAATCTATCAAGTCGCGCACAAAAATGAATGAATGACAAAATTTAAAAGGCATCCTCGTATTTCAACGAGCAATGAAGCGCAGTAACAGTTATAAAAAGTAAAAACGATGAATCGCTAAACTTAAGTCTGTTAAACTAGCGCGCCTCACCATCAGAGATTGCATCACTGCTTACCATCAGGTGGGATCGCAGTCAAGCGCTAGTTTATATCAACTAAAAAAAAGTGGCAATGGACAGGACACATGGCCGAACAGATGGCTGTTGTGGCCGAAAGGTTCCAGAGTGGCGACCGCGTACCGAAAGACGCAGCTTCGGAAGGCCTGCTACTAGGTGGACCAACGGCCTGGTAAAGGTTGCGAGAATCTGATGGATGCGAGACGCACAGGATAGTTCGTTGTGGCGACACCTGGGGGAGGTCTAAGTCCAACAGTGGACGTCTTTCGACTGAAATAATGATTAGGTAAAAGACTTGACTAACATCCCGAAGTTCAAACTGATGGTTTGCCAACTGGCAATGAAGCGCAGTTTAAAAAGTAACAGATAAAGTAAACACACACTGTTTGATACATACACTGTGCTCCGAAATCAAAATAGCTGATGTGGCTCAAAATGTTGCCGAACTTAAGTAAGAATGTGCAGGACATGACCTGCATGCCCGACAAACTGTGGGCTAAAGTTGCACTCAAATGGTGCCCTGAGACAATGAGACAAGGTCGCTGTAGATCTCGAAGGAGATAGCGGGACGAACTAGACCGACTTCCCCAGAACTAGAAGAACGTCATCTCAACGCTCAGTCACATGGTCAGAACAAAGGATTGGAGGCGTGGCGTACTCGAGGCGTTCGTCACAAGAGAATCGAAAAGAAACGATCGTAGCTTGGCTAGGTCTGGAAGAAAGAGTGAGGAGTGGGACAGGATAGGCTCAAAAAAAGTCTGGCACTCTCTCTTACCCCCGCACAAAACATAAACAGAGGTACATAGTTATCGGCCCGAATCTTGAGCGCTCAGCGTCAGAGTGACGAGTGACGTCTATGACACGATGGCGCGGCGAACCCATCTTCGTCTCACGTCGCACCACTAAAGAGACTGAATATTTGACTTCTGCGCAACTTGACGCCAGCGCTCAAGATCCGTGCCGATAACTATAATAGTAACTTATCAGACTAAAACGATACATTCTCCAACCAATATAATTGATTCGTACCATTCGCTCCGAATGAAATGACATCACGTCTTGTTTCTATTGTCATAGGCAAATTACCTAACAACACCTTGTTTTTTGTTTACTGACTGAATAGGTACAAAAAAACCAAAACACAGAAAAAACAAACTGAATTATTCGTAATGCTGGTAATAATAAGGTCGACGATTCAAAACAAACGAAGGCCACGTTTTGTTTGAAAACAATTTCTAGTATTCAAATGAAAACGTAAGTAATCAATACGTAAACGTATACACATTATTTTTAGTACATAAACACCACTAAATTTTGATCGTAAATTGTGAAAACGTCAGCTGAGCGAGTTCAATGACCTGTAGTTAACAGTCGGCGTTGCGTACAAACTACCTACAGGTCATGGAACTTGCTCAGCTGACGTTTTCTTAAAGAAATTAATTTCGTACATGCGTAAATTAATACGAGTTTTGAAAAAAAGGTACTTTATATTTTAATTTTATCTTTACAAATCGATAGTGTTTCATGTACCGGATCGACCCTCCACGGGATTAAAACGATTAAAATTTAACGGTGTATAATGCGGAACCTGACTATAGTTTGTTCAGAATCAGTAACTGAATCAATTCCAATAATTTTTACACCATGTTATATTTTTTTCCCAAAAATATTTAAAAAAGGCCACAAGTTGGACACCACCGATACTGAGTACAATACAGGTAGCGGCAGGTCATAGCGGGCATTAGGCCAGCGCACAGCTGGATGCGGAAGCAAAACTACCCCTCAGTTGCCCGGGTGCCCGGTGACCATGTATTTATGTCGCCAACTAGGTACCATAGCTCGTGAATCAGGCCACAGATCGTTTTCGTGCGCCATCGTCAACCATACCATCGCTAACCATCAGGTGAAACTTTCGTTTGACCATTACTACTCTGTCAAGAAAGTACCGGGAAAAGATCAATAATACACAAAATTTTTGTTATTCATCCAAATTTATTTTATCACCTTCAAAGTAGGCCCCTTCAGAAACGATACACTTACGCCGACGAATAATCCAATCATCAAAACATTTTTTAAACGCTGTTTCCGAAATTGAGTTGAGTTCTCTCCGCGAATTCTCCTTTATTTATTTATAACTTTATTGCAAACCTTAGCTTAATACAGGATAAACATTTGCAAAAGATTATGTGTGCAATAGGCGGTCTTATTGCACAAGGCAATTTCTACCAGACAACCTTTGGATGGACTGAACGAGAGGAAAAGATTTACTTTAGGTATGTCTTTTACAGATTGAAAACGGGCGCCACGAAGTGGTAATTTGAGTTTAGGAAAAAGATAGAAGTCGACTGGAGCCATATCTGGCGAATATGGTGGCTGCTCGATGGTATTTGTTGAGTATTTGGTCAAAAATTCGTTCACAATGATGGCCTTGTGCGAAGGCGCATTATCGTGGTGCAAAATCCAAGAATTTTCTTTCCACAAATCTGGCCTTTTTCGTCGCATAACACTCAAATAATATTCTTTATTTACCGTTTGACCTTCCGGTAAGAATTCCGAGTGCACAACACCGCGATAGTCAAAGAAAACAGTCAACATGACTTTGACTTTCGATCGACTTTGGCGTGGTTTTTTCGGTTTTGGTTCAGTTGGAAGGCGCCACTCCGAAGCTTGTTGACTTGTTTGCATGTCAAACTCGTACACCCACGTCTCGTCGCCAGTAAAAACGCGTTTTTTTGTAAATTCAGGGACTAGCCGAGCGGCAACATGTTTCATACCCAAATGATTAGTTAAAATGGTACGGATCGACTCGTGAGATACAGAAAGTTCGGCGGCTATCTCTCTTAAACTTGAATGAGGATTTTCAGTCACTATTCCCTTCACTTTTGCCATGTTAACTTCAGTTGCAGAGGTTGATGGCCTACCAGAGCGAGCGATCTTCCATCAAATCTCGACCGCTTTTGAATGCTTTGTACCACTCATAAGCACGTGTTTTTGATAAAGTCGATTCACCGTAAGCCTTCTGTAATATTTTCAGTGACTCCGAACACGAAATTCCATTGGCGATGCAAAATTTAAGACAAACTCTTTGTTCGATGTTTTTGACCATTATGAAATTTGCAATACACACTAGATATGATATAACTAAAAACAGCACTGTATTTAATATAAATAACAGATGCACCTCAAACTCCGCGCCAAAATGGAAAACAGTTGTGCCAATCTAGCAACAACAAAAAAATCTAAAATTTGAATTTAGAACCATAAACAAATCATCCATTCCCGATACTTTTTTGACTGAATTTATATCACCTATCAATAAAAAAAAATATATATTTCCCGTGAACAATAAAAACGTCATTGGTTTGTTTTTTTTTTTTAGAACCATTTGCAGTCTAGATTCAACATAAAAGGGGAAGGAATAAATTATATTTTCGACACACTTGCTCAGAAAGTGACTATAACTGCACTACACTTAGGTATATAATGTAGCTTGTAACCAAACTGTGACTTTTTGATTACCATTATGCACAAGTGCGATAATGTAGTAATAACCTTTTTTGTTAAACCTTTGTTCTCAAATCAAACATTGAATTCTAAAAAAAATACATCAGGTATTGCGTTCAATAGAACAATATCTTGCTTGCTTATTTTATGCTAATTTGTGTTTAAATAAACTATTTTAAATGTTTAATAAATAAAACCTTTCATAAAATAAAAATATTTTTTCTGTTTATAAACATAAGCAACCTCATTCTTATTTTTATTCAAACAGCCTAGCTAGAGTAGCTAGTCTATGGCCGCCATTTTGGATGCGCGCGCATAAGAAGAAAGAACAATTATATTGTTTGCCGCAATACTAAAAATATATGCTGATATAGCAATAATTAATTAATTTGTAAAAATTTTCTTCTCAGGTGTGTCGAAAAACGTTGTATGATACACGTGAATATTGGCGATTACCGTCCTCGGCTCTCTTAAGATCTGCGGCTCGGGTCTTAATACCGCCTCAGCGGTAATCACCAACATTATACACTTGAATCATAATGTATTATTAAATACAGAACAAATAGCTCTTTTTAGAGCAATATTTTTGCTTCACAAGCTAGAAACAGACGGCGAGTAGGCATTATGAATTCCTATTATTTTTATATTTTATACCTTTGTTTTTTTTTTATTCTGCATCAATTCCTGGAATAATGTTGTTTACACTTCTCTCTGAATAGGTATTTACTTGATATTTTTATTTATACTTGTTATTGGTAGGTTACGCGTAGTAATAATAATAATAAAGAGCCCTAACCATGCACCGGTAGCTTGGACCCTGCTCCCGACCCCGGCGGACAACTATTATTTTTATTTTTATTTTTTAAAGAAATCTTTAAAAATGTAAACCATCTATGTGAAGAAGACAAATAAAGAAGACAATAAATAAATAATTCAGTTATAAAAACTGTTAATAAACGAATAAATAAATAACCGATTAACAAATATTTAGGTACCTTCGTTTCTCACCTACTTAACATAATTTCAAAAAAAAAAATATCGAAGTTGTTGGAAATAATTTAAGCCACCATGACAACTAAGTCGCGTATGAGACATTTGACTTCGTTTTTAACCGACTTCAAAAAAAGAGGTTCTCAAGTCGTCGGAACATTTTTAGTCACGCAAAGGGCAACTGAATAAAAACAATTAGCTTTTATTCAATAAAAATCTAACACCGAGAGGGTGCGAGTTGAAGTTATGTCACGATTTTCCACTTCAAAAAAACAGTAGTAACTAATAGCTACGTCAAAAAAAAAAATATGCTCAAAATGACATGCAGAAAGATTAACGACTTAAAAATGCAGATTACTCTAACAAATCATTAAAAAAAAAACAATTAAAAACACAATTATTTGTACAGTTACAATATAACTCAGTTTTGCACTTCTTAATGCCTAATAACACACCTTCTTAACACAGTGACATATGTGACAGTAACACACATTGTACTTCCAACTCTAGCTTCTTTGAAAGAAGGTTGAAAATAGCATGAAAGATTTGTAACAAAAGACATTAACCGGATTAGAAACCGTAACGTTCATATGAGAATAGTCTTGGTTATCGCAAAGTAACTGTGCATAATAAATTAACTTTTCCCACAGCAGAATGTTCTGTAGAAAGTAAGGCACGTAATTATTTTCTCTGTAAGTAATAAAATGAAAAGTTACCTAGGAATTTTTGTTTATTTTACTTTCTTTTTATTAAGTAAGTTTACTTGATAGCCTATTACTGCGCTCATATAAAAATATTTCATTATTCAAAATTTAATTTAATTTTAAATATTACTAAGTCTCTATTTTCACCAATTTTCCTTTCGCAGAAATTCTGGAAGAGATTTCTTTAGATATAAGCATCACCTTTGTACTATTCTTCTGTTTCCTTCTTCTGTTCTTTTATTATTGTGTGTACTTAAATTGTTAAATAAAAATAAATATAAGCCTACATGGGCTTTTATAAAACGTCGGAAGTTAGTGCACCACAGTTCCATTTGGTCGTTACTATGAAGAAGAACCGGCAAGAAATTTTTAAGATATAAAATATTTTTATATATAAGAGTTTATACTGTACACTGGATCCTACTCTTGAATCCGATCTTTCTGTATCAGTCAAAGGCTTTCGTTCTAAGAATATCATTTAGTTTATTCCTCCACATCCATGAAAATCAATTTCCTCACAACTTTTCAGGCACCTATTCCTAATTTTATAAGTATCTACTCAATTCTTCTTCATAAAAATGCACGCTTTGGAATATACAACTAGCTTCATCTTCAAGAGTCTCTCGACGGTTCAGAAGTGCTTGTAACTGATTAAACTATAACAAAATAAATAAATAAAATAAAATAAAATTAAAATAAAAACGTCTGAGTTATCCATATTCGTAAAATCCAAATAACTCTAATAGTTATTTGCTGTAAAACATAGTTCTTAGGACTCATTAAAATACCCACATAAGCCGTGAAATTTACAGTACCTACTTTCAAAATTAATTAACCCATAATTATAATAAGCACTTAAAAAACCTTAACTAACCAGTAATCTAATGAGTCTATAGCGTATGAAGGTAAGTATTAAGAAATACGTAATTATCATTGTTTTTGTTATATATTTTAATATTTCCTTTAGCCTTGTAAGTGGTAAAATTTATCTTTGTGGTAATCGTAAAATCAGTAACATTCAAAGCCATTAAAATAAGGATGCGTTAATTTTGTTGTGTAGGCCGTTCAACTCATGTTTTACTAATAAAGAAATATATAATAATACGTCTTTAACAAAATCAGTAGGTAGTTTACGAACAAAATACATGACCAGTCAGTGAAGTTTACTTTGTATGATTTGTGTCACAACCATTGAAAAAAAAAAAAAATTCGAAGACATGTGACATCTACGTTTCGAAACATCGTTAAGCGGACGCCCGCGCGGTCTCATACAAAAGTGCTCCGTTGCGAGAACCTGCGACCTTTTTGCTACGTAATAAATATTAAGTTCTCCATCGGCACGACTACATGCACGCCGTTAAAGTTGAACTAGTGACATAACGCAATAATCTGGTTTCTGCGACAGGAATAGTCACACGCGACACACGCGCTTTGTCACGCGACGGGCGCTCGTCCGATTCGGCCCAACCAGGATACCTGGATTATGTATCCTTCTCATAGAAAGGAGGCCTTAGTCCCTGCAGTGGGAACATTCTAAGGCTTGTGCAGAGAACTATTGAATAGCCACTCTATGGCGACATCTATACCGCTACTCGCGAATTAAACTAACAAATCTTGAGATAACCAACACGATAGGGTATACCTGACAGGTTTACCTGCACAGTTACAACGTATACCTGTCAGTTAAGCTTGTATGGAAACCTGCACAGTTGTGCAACATACACGCTGCGGTTTACCTGCGCAACTCACCTGTACAGGATTAGTGTATCTTCCCGATTAACATATCTACAACTAACATGATACTGGAATAATGCACATCATTGTACACCCCAAATAGAAATTCGATCTATCTTCACTTCACTAGGATGAGAAATGAGGATGACAGATGAGAATCTTATTCAGGCAATTTACGTCGAAAGGCAAATTCCTAAGCCTCTTCTGCGAAATCATTGATTAATTTAATAATGACGAAAAATGTCAACCATAACATCGAACAAAGCATGCATGGAATGTTACTAGCAAAATATTCCATATAGCCTCGTTCCGACGACCGCAAACAAACCGACAACACCACATACTAAATTACATTCTATATCTATAGAGTTAAAGTTCATAATCACTTTGTCATTACAGTTTTGTATTACGTCTGTATTTACAACCCTTATCAGTTTATTCATTAAACAAAACTGTGAATATTTATAATGCTGGGACCACACTAGCGTATTATGTCGCGCCAAAAGTTCATGTGGGTCTGAAAGATCCCACTAAAAATAGGGATTTTTCAAGTAACTTCTCCCTTTCTGAGTGGAGCGAGAGAGCGTGTCAGACTTTTACTGACTAAGCCTACACGTGGTCATTTAGCCTTGACCGATACGTTCCAGGGCCGCGATAACTCTTCCGAACCATCCGTAGCTCTCCCAATTAGGCCCAATGGGACAGTTGTTCTATCTCACAATGTCAGGTTTTTTTTTTATGGTGGGAAAATATCATCCAATGACAACCCCCGCTCTTGGGCGGAGCGGGAGATAGTGTCAGACTCTTACTGACTAAAAGACCCACCCCGTTCCTTTCAGGCTTCATACCGGGGCTCGAGCGCCCTTTCGGATAACCTTGGCCCCAGTAGGCTTCGACCCGGCTGGGTCCCTGCTGTTGCTGACAACTCCTTGAGGCGCGCGGGAACAGTGCGCGCCGTCGACAACTTGGGCTTGATCCGGACAGTTACCGGACGGCTGGACAGCGAGCTACCCATTGCTCACTGTCCGCAAGCCCGCGCCTACGGTGGCCGGAAATCGGGATCAGTATCCCGGCGACGGCGGCGGCGATAACGCCGTTGCCTGATGCGTTCGGCCTCCTCCTTTGCGAGCATTACTGCTTCGCAGAAGTCGGCGACCGCCTGCCACTCCTCCTCGCTCCGGACCATGGCCTCAACCAAGGCCCGGCGCGAGAGGTCTCCGCCGCCGATCGCCCCCACGAGGGCACGGCGACACCCGGGAAAGTTGGCCTAGTATAAATTCACGTGTGCGTAAACTATTTTCTATGACACCCGAGTTTTTCTTTTAGAAATAAAAATGTGCACGTGCATTACACACATATTTATCGAAGATTTTCTTGCCTTCGCAATATAATTAAGCCTGCTGTTTTGAGTGTCGGACTTTTACTGACTATAACCCTACTTTGATCCTTCAGTTGCATTTTACGTTCCAGGGCCACCATATTTCTTAACCCTAGCAGGCATCGGCCCTTGAAGGGCCCATCAATTTTCCTAAAAACATTATAAACATGTTCGGCGCGCGAACATGTTTGTAATGTAGCGAGCCTTACCACAATATACTCGTAAATCACTCAAAACACAATTGATGCTAAACGCATTTAAATCAGATCGTTCTATTTCTGTCAATCATTCGAAGATGACAACAATAGAATGATATTTTTTCAAGAGGACTTACCGCTAAACGAATAATAAAACGTTTTTCTACTTTATTTATTTCAGTCTGTGCAGTTGATACATAATTACATATATAAACTAATATAATTCCTATTTACATAGGCGTGTTGAACACTAAGCGATATTATTTATAGAGCAAGTTATTCTTAACCTTTTGAATGTCTTAAGTTACACAGTTCGACATAAGCAATTGTCTTTCTATTGTGTCTCTAATTACGGCATTCGATGAGTTAATCAACCCTGAGACTAGTTATAGTTGACAGATTAGCTCGCTGTCCGACTGTCCGGTAACCATCCGGACCGAGCCGTCGACGGCGCGTACTATTCCACGCACGACTCAAGAAGATGTCAGCAAACCGTAGGGGCCCAACAGGGTCGAAGTCTACTAGGGCCAAGTATTTATTTCTGAGAGGAAAACTCGGTCCTAAGACAAAGGCAAAGAAGGAACAGGAGTAAGTTTTTAGTCAGTAAAAGTCTGACACACCCTCTCGCTTCGCCCAAGAGTGGGAGATGTCATTGGATGATTTCCCTACCAAAAAAAAATCTAAAAATAAGTATAGTTGTCAGAAACACGTTAGATTTTATCGTGGTATCGTTTCACCATAAATGTGTACCCAGCTTTAGTGATATCCCATGATATGTCGCCATAACTTCAACCGGGGTGACGATAACGTACTACCTAATTGAATGTACTTAGTTCCACCATTATGGTTTAGATAACATTTGACGTCATTCGCATAGGGAAGCTTTGATAGCGGGATTGATAGCATTGTTTTGAAAATATTATGAAATAAATGATAAGGATGTGTTTGGTTTTGTTCTATGTGTGTTTTATTAGACACGTGGGGTTTGTAACGGTTTTCAGTTGAAGGGAAAGCTATATGTTCTGCTGGTTGTGATAAGAACCAGAATATAAGTACAAATAGATTTGTTATTAGTAATAACGATAGAGCCTTCTTCAGGAACTTTTAATCGTTTACATTTCGGGAATTGATGACACAGTTGATCATAAATTGAGAAGCCACCAGATATGAAAAGAGTTAATCAATTTTCACACAAAGAAAAATAATTATTTTATGGGTGTATATTTTAATTTTTGCGCGATTAAAAATGGCTATTTTAAAATTAAACCGATAAGCATATTCTGTGACTTATTTGTAAAGTAAAAAAGCCTGTCATTTTGCAAAAAAAATTAAAAGGAATGTTGCTCCGCACTAGGAATTACTCGTGTATCGGGGGTACGATCACAAACATGTAAACTCACGTACACAAGACACCAACCATCTGGCGGACAGAGCTCCGGCGGGATCTCATGGTGAAATGGCGTCAACGACTATCGCAACCCAGTGCTGGGCACGCCACAATCATGGCGGTAAGTCCCCTCTTTGAGGCGTGGCTGGAAAGACCTCACGGCGTTCTTACCTTCCGCATGACACAGGTACTCACCGGACATGGTTCGTTCGGGAGATTCCTGCACTCGATTCATGCGGAAGTGACGCCCGGGTGTCGCCACTGTGCGGAACGCCCGGAGGACACGGTGGAACACACAGTCGAGGTGTGCCCTGCTTGGGCGGAGCATCGCCGTGCCCTCGTAGGGGCGATCGGCGGCGGAGACCTCTCGCGCCGGGCCTTGGTTGAGGCCATGGTCCGGAGCGAGGAGGAGTGGCAGGCGGTCGCCGACTTCTGCGAAGCAGTAATGCTCGCAAAGGAGGAGGCCGAACGCATAAGGCAACGGCGTTATCGCCGCCGCCGTCGCCGGGATTCTGATCCCGATTTCCGGCCAACGTAGACGCGGGCTTGCGGACAGTGAGCAATGGGTAGCTCGCTGTCCGGCCGTCCGGTAACTGTCCGGACCAAGCCCAAGTCGTCGACGGCGCGCACTGTTCCCGCGCGCCTCAAGGAGTTGTCAGCAACAGCAGGAACCCAGCCGGGTCGAAGCCTACTGGGGCCAGGGTTATCCGAAAGGGCGCTCGAGCCCCGGTATGAAGGCTAGAAGGAATGGGGTGGGTCTTTTAGTCAGTAAGAGTCTGACACTATCTCCCGCTCCGCCCAAGGGCGGGGGATGTAAATGCATGATTTTTTCCCACCATAAAAAAAAAAAAAAAAGACACCAACCATCTGTAAATATTTGCTCCGTACGGGATCCGAACCCGCGACACACAGTGCAACAGCCAAACGTTAAACCACTGCGCCAGCCGTCCTGTCATCATATAACGAGACCAGTTCTGAGAATACAATTAATTTTATTAGTTGCACATTCACATCCGTTACTCGATACGTATTACATCTGTGAAATGTAGTAACAGATATACCTAATGACGTACATCTTTGTCAGAGGCGTTGTGTGAACTAATTTAGATGTGGGAAAACGCAAATCAGCGAGGCCTTTTTCTTTCATAAATTCGACAACGAGACAGCGACCATTGCAACCCAGTGTTCAGTCATATCGTAGCTTACCATCAGGTGAAATAATGGTCGAACGCGAGCCAATTCAATTCATCATCATCATCATATCAGCCGAAACACGTCCACTGTTGGGCATAGACCTCCCGCAAGCGTTGCCAGAGCCCTCACTTGTGCGAGGCCCCTTTAGTTACGAGGCCGTGGGTGAGAGCCTACTTCGCCCGCGCCTATCATACGCGGCAAAATCATCCAATGACATCACCCGCTCTTGGGCGGAGCGCGAGGGTGTGTCAGACTTTTACTGACTAAAAACCCATTCCTGTTCACTCTTTGCCTTCGTCCCAGGGTCGAGTTTTTCTTTTAGAAACAAACCCTTGGCCCCAGTAGGCTTCGACCCTGCTGAGTTCCTACGGTTGCTACCAAATAGTACTGCAAAAACATAAGAAACAGATACATACGCAATCTAATAAAAAAGTGACTATGCATTCAGTATCAAAAAACTAAATTATAAAAAATCGAATTAAAAACTAAAGTAATATTATACAAAATCATTAAACAGCCAAGTCATGCGTGTAAATCTAACATAAATTATCAATTAAAAAATTCAATCATGGTCATATCGGAAAAACCACGACCCATTTTGCAACGATACCCAAAATTGTATATTAATAAGTATTCGTACTTAGGTATAATCGAACATGCAAGCTCATACATAATGTACATTACATTCGCACAAGGAAATAGAATTTAAATGAATTACATTGTTATACCATGAACATGCATAAGAAAGAAAACTTGTAAATATTCCTGTTGGGCTCGTTATTTGAGTAACTAAAGTAAGCAGGTAATATTATTCAATTTTTTACTTAGTCAAGCCTTTTTGTTAATGTTATTGGCTTAGATACTAAGCCTTTTAAGCCATGTCTTCGTAATTATTTTCATTAGAATATGGATATATCTACGCATTCTAATGTTTTATTTTTTTGTATTATTTGGTAGCAAACGTATCAAGTCAACCTTCTCGGCAACTCGCTGCCCGGCCGTCCGGGGTAACTGTCCGGACCAAGCCCAAGTCGTCGACGGTGAGCACTGTTCCCGCGCGCCTCAAGGAGTTGTCAGCAACAGCAGGGACCCAGCTGGGTCGAAGCCTACTGGGGCCAGGGTTAGTTTCGAAAGACAGCTCGAGCCCCGGTATGAAGGCTAGAAGGAACGGGGTCTTTTAGTCAGTAAGAGTCTGACATTATCTCCCGCTCCGCCCAAGAGCAGGGATGTCATTGGATTTTTTTCCACCATAAAAAAAAAACCTCGGCAAACTTCGCTAAGATATTCAACACAGCAATAAAATTTCAGCTCGATTTTATCGAGATCGCGTCGTCGGTTTCAATGATTCCACATATTGTCCAGTTGCTCAAACACCTGAGATACAAATCTATTCCAATTTTACATCACAATATCCACTATAAATCAATTTGCGAATGATAAAAACAGACAATGAACTTCACTCGAAGAAGTCCCGCCAAAATCTTTCCTAGTCAAGTCTAGTAGTCTTTGGGTTAGTTTATGTATGGATCAGAGTGCCAACAATGGCATGTTTATGACATTGCGCGCTCCGATTGGCCCGCGCTAAACTCTGAACCAGAGTCAAACTTGTTAAAGGAACTCGCACTTAACGCAGCGAGTGCTGTGAGTGCTAACTAGTGATGTGCCGTTGCCAGCAATTGCCGTGAAGTGGGAATATTGGTGGGAATTTTGCCCGAGCAATATTCCCATATTGCCGCCAACGGAACATCTCTAGTGCTAACTAAATAATCTAATACGTATTATTTGTGATATACATATAGCATAGTCGGCTTTTAATGTTCCTACTGCTGGGACTCAGGCCTCCTCTCTAGGAGAGGGAATAGGCCGTAATCCACCACGCGGGCCCAGTGCGGGATGCCCAGTGATGGATGTAACACGTCTTTGAATTTTTGGTTCTTGGACATGCCGGTTTCCTCACGATGTGTGATATACATGCGATTGCCAAATCAATCTAGGTCATCAAGGTACGGACTGAATAAATTAACCGACTTGGTATTAGATGGATCTCATAACTTTTTACGGTAGAATTGAGTTACAAGTTTTAGTTTTTTTTTACGAAATTATATTTTTGATAGCATTACATTTGAATTTATGTTGGAGTCTATATGGTAAAAATAGAATGAAAAACTTCAGATATTGCTACGAGTTTCAACTTTTCAAAAATGCTATAAATAATTTTGTGGTAAACCACAAAATTATTTGCCTGTTTGCAATACGTGATGCAAAATTCCAAAACAGTACCTACGTCATCAAAAAAACCATTTCATTACTCATGAACGTTTCGTCTTTCAAAAGCTGATAACAAATTAAGTTTGTTTTTGTTTATGAATAGGCTTGTATTTGACCACTATCTCACCTTATGGTAAGGGATGATGTAACCGACAATAAAGCAGGCTTGCCTAGAAATAACCTTTTAATTCTTTTGACTTAAAGACCCTAAGGTGTTAGATATCAAGAAACAGTGCCGGGAGTCCGGTGATCACCGGAGTGCTCGGAAGCATAGGCAACACACACAGTTGCCTATGGGCCGCCACTACAAAGGGGCCGCCACCACACCACAAAAAAAAAATCGATAACGGCTCAGTTAAAACAAAAAATACTGAATTTTGTTACAAATAGTAAGACGAAAAACTTTTTTTTTATCAGCGGGAAAAGATAACATTTAAAAATCTGCGTGATCAAGCAGCACAAAATATGAACAAAAATGGCGCCTTTCGCACATTCTAACGCGCTAGACCAATAGCAGCACAATAAACAATTTGAGGGCCTCCACCACATGCTCTGCCTATGGGCCGCTGAAATCTAAATCCAGCGCAGTCAAGAAATACAGACTCTCACAAGGAATTTATGAAACAGTCTAAAATAAAACACATCACATATTCTCCGTAACAACTGTAAAAGAGCCACTTCTTAAAACTATTATGCATATCTCGTGACTCAAGTTCTTCGTTACATAGTACCGCTCTTTGCGTAACAATGTTACATTTATTGCTTATTACCATATAACAACTTTATATCACGACTGTTATGTCAGATGGATCACATACTTTTTCCCGTGTATTCGCTTTAGTGGCCTATTTTACTGAAAACTGTTAATTTCTCGTGATGAAGCTATGTATATCTCAGCAATCGTGTAGCTTTAAAATCAGATTACTAGTTTTGGAGATTAGCTCTTATATCCAAACTATATGTTAACTATATATTAACTATATGTTAACTATATATTAACTATATTAAAATTACTAGCTTCTATCAGCGCCTTCGCCCGCATGCAAGTGGAAAATTAGTCCACGGATATAAAGTATTTGATGTCCTATTCCAGCGCACTGTCTACTCATGAGCCTTGATATCAATCCGTTCAGCCGTTGGAGAGTGAGGGAGTAACAAACATAGACACACCACACACCGTGGGCTTGCGGAAGACGAGCAACGGATTGCTCGCCGTTCTGCCTTCCGGTAAGGACAGAGTCGTCGACGGCGCGTATTGTTCCCCTCGCGCCTCAAAGAAATGTTAGCAAAACCGTAGGGGCCCAACAGGGCTGATACCCGCTAGGCCCACGAGGAATTCCTAGACCGGAAACCCTGGTGAAACCCAGTGAAAGTCTCTCAAAAATGCCCTCATTAAAAGTAAATGGGTGATTTACCACTTCAAAAATAAGGCATGCCACACAAATACATTATTTTTTTCCCCTTTACATAAAATAAAAGTAAGACAGTATAGATTACCATAATCACATTGACAGTTCGGTCATTTGTAAAAAAAAAAATACATTTGCTCACTTTCATGACTTCTGAAAAAGAAACCATAGATGGTTCGTCTAACGACAGTAATCAATCGAACTGTTATCTCCGTGTTACTTCGATCACAGATGGCTACTAGATTGTTTTTGTATAACTTTTATCACTTTTATCGATTGTTTTTTTATATGTATATAACACTTTTATATCCAAAATAATGAATTAAAACGTTAGCAATAATGATGATGTTGGACCCAGTCTTGGTAGGACCCATTTTTTTTAGGTGAAAAAATCAAGGGTGGGAAAAATATCAGAATTTTACTGACTAAAAAACCACTCCTATTCCTTCTTTGCCTTTCTTCCTAGGGCCCCGAGTTTCATACTACCCTTTCATACTACCCGAGAAGATCTCATCAGCAAGTCAATATACCGTGTAGCGGCACCGTTTAAGAACCATGTAAATTAGTGTCCGAAATGATCTTTCGAAGATAGAACCACACAGATTTGAGTGGATCTGTCCAGTCGATGCAAGCATTTATCAGTATTCGTGTAGCTCACCTCAGATGTTGTTGCATCAAGCATTAAGGCACTTTTACCCGCCTAGGCGGCGCGGTATTACGAGTATCTGTTTATTTAATTCTGGCCATCTGCGCCCGGATAGAGCCCCGCTGATCTTTAAATCCATTTTCTTTGTGAAATATTGATTGATTTACATATGCTATGCATACTTTTAAGAATATTTAACCATCAATTTTTCTGTGCAAGCCGTTTCGAAGGAGCAGGGAAAAGTTGCAAAATTGCTAAATATTTTTTTTAGACATAAGTACCTATTAATCGCACGAAAAAATCAATAGTTGATAATGTTGTTCATGAATCTATAATAAACATATTTTTTTGAAATCTATTAACCTGTCCTTTACCGAGGAGTAGGCATCAGAAGTCACTGTTTTATGGCACTGCTCAGGCGCTTGGGCCTTAAATCATAGCATAGTAAATCTTGAGAACAGTCATATAACAGAAAGATAAAATACGCGAGTTAGTTTACAGGTCACAAAATGAGTAACATAACCGAGGTAACTTTAAACCACATCGCTGGCGGAAAACCACCTTCAATCGTTTGACGTCAATGGACACTCATCCTTAGGAATGGCAGCATTTCCGGACCACTTTGCCTGAAGTTACCTACGTTTTGAATGTACCTAGTTACCCAAACACAGTTTGGTTGACATAAAGAGGTACAATTTATTATTGGAAGTTTTGATTTCTTTAAAGAAAGGACAGTCACCTATTGGCTATAAAGGCGCCACGGTATCCTTACCTTCCATCTGACGCAGGTCCTCACCAGGATAAACCAGTTATGGAGGTACCTGTTACGGATTCAGGCGGAAAAAAAAACTTTTATTTTACCACTTTGTCGGCGTGATTGATATACATATTGGTAGCAAAATTTCAGCTTTCTAGTGCTAACGGTCACTGAGATTATCAGCGGACCGACGGACAGACAGACAGACATGACGAAACTATAAGGGTTCCTAGTTGACTACGGAACCCTAAAAACGCCCGCTTGTCAACGTAATGAGGAACGCTCGGAAGCATGTTTGACCACTGTCTCACCTGATGGTAAGCGATGATCGACGATAGAGCACACTTGCCTAGAAGTAACCTATTCACTCGTGACTTAAAGACCCCTAAGTTGTAGCTATCAGGAAACACTCCGGCAGGGAATTCCACTCCTTAGTTATACACACAATAAATGTGTTCCCAAAACGTTTTGACTGGCCTGTTGGTGGAGTGGTTAGTGACCCTGACTGCTATGCCGGAGGTCATGGGTTCGATTTCCACCCAGGACGAATGTTTGTGTGATGAGCATAATCATTTGTTCTGTGTCTGGGTGTAATTTATCTATAATATGTATGTATTTAGAAATATATAAGTATATTTATCAGTTCTCTAGTACTCATAACACAAGCTCTGCTTAGCTTAGGACTAGACGGCGTTGTGTGATAGTTGTGGAGTTGTTTTATACGTATGGGTGGGTTATCCAATGCACCAAATACCGGTGGCGCAACGCCGTACGTCTAATCGTCCGATGATGGAACGGCCTTGGCCAAATTAAATTATGAAAAGTGATATAAAAAATCGCTCTCATTATATTGTTAAAACTTCAGTCTCATTACGGCATGTTATCATATATCAAGAGACACTCAGTGATAAGAGTAAAGCTAACATGACACGCCCCGCTTTCTTAGACATTCCTGCACCTTATTACACAGTACTGGTACACTTGATGGCTTTCAACGATGTTATCAGATATGGTCACTGGTTTCAAACGACTAAGAAGATTATATTTATAAATACTCACTATTGGGTATGGTTATGTTGTGGAATTTTTTGAACGTCGAGTTACCGTGACCCAAGGTGGAACGCAAGGGGCAACCGAAGGAACACGGGTGTGTTTTATTCAGTAAAAGTCTGACGCTTTCTCTCGGTCTACCCAGAGCGCAAAAAGATAATTGATGATTTTCATTACATCTGTTGTATGATTTGACCACAATGAATAGTTTGGGATTTAGAAGTGCTTATCTCTGGTCTGAGATTGTCCTACTCATTTCAGAGACTAGTGTTTGTGTGAAACTGTGACGGAAACATTTGACTCATGTAGTTACAACTGAAGAAAAAGATTGACGAATTACACTTTTAAAAAATAGTTTCTTTTTACCTTACCTTGCAAAATAAATAAATTTTATCTTCTTCATGTCAGTAACTCTTTGGAAGTAGTTAAAATTACCCACTGAAACTAGATCTAAATTTGTGAAAATTGGTATAAAAACACGTGAAGTATCATAAATGATAAATGATATTTATTTTGCAAATAGGTTAAAAAAAAAAACACTTTTACACGTAATTTTTTTTTTCAGTTAGTTTAAACTAGATAATGCCGATGTTTCCTAGCTGACTACCCCGAGAAGAAACACCGAAACAAACTCAGGAGTCAGTCTCTTTTAAAATCCAATAAAGCTGCCAATTGTTGTACTAAATATAAGGCTCAAATGCACAATTTATTATCTTGGTGTACAATAAAGGATATATAAAGAAATAAATAAATAAAATCCATACAGTAAAATGTAATGGTCAAATCATATTACATGCAGATTGGAGTCTCAGATGGTCTTTTGAAGAAAGAACCATACAGATTTGAGTGAACCTGTCCAGTCAATGCATTTGTCAGTATTCGTGTAGCTCAAACTTAGGAACTACCAAGGAGCATAACGCTACAATACTGTTTGATATCTAACTACAATACTGTTTGTAATGATATCCTGCCATTCTACCTTCAGCCTTCAGTCACAGCAAAACAAGTCATAAAAAATGTATACTAGACCTATATTTAAGTACGTAGATCTGAACTAAATATCTAGTCAACTAATTGAGATATATAAAACAACATTATCAAATATGCACCAGTCAACTTTAGCAAACGAGTTTAGCGAGTATGTCTTGAACCATAAACAAGATTCAGCGGTATGCAGCATTAGACATTTTAAGTATTGCTCACAAGTGCGTCATAGGTATAAAGTTCTTTTTTTTTTAATCTTGATGTCAAAATAATTTGAAACTATAAATAACGGATTCAAGTTTAAGTAAGTAAGTACTACTAGCTTCTGACAATGGCTTTGCCAGCGTAAAAATAAGATCCCATACAAACTATGTACCTCCATTTATGGGGTGAATTTGGGAAATCCTCTCTAAGTGTTTATAAACAAAAAGCAAAAAAAAAAGAAAGAAAAAAAAATATTTCTGACTCACACACGACAAACAACAATAAAACAAAAATAAAATGTTTACTAAACTATAAATAACTTAAAATAAAAAATGTAACATCAAAAGAAAATAACAAAAAATAAAAAAAGGCCTGTGCAAGGTCAAAAACGCTCCCACATAGAAATCTCAGCGTAGAAAATAATTTATAGTTCTTTTTTGAAGTGTGAAATCATCAAATGACTTCTTCCGCTTCGGGTGGAGTAAGTGGAGAGACTTTAACTAACCAAAATCCATCTGTATTCCTTCAGTTATTCTTCCCCTTCCGTGGCCACAGTAAATTCTACGAATATTCCCGAAGCCCAAAAACATTTAACTAACCACAGCTTAGGCTTACCACCTCTCCCTATCATTAATATGAATAATCACAAACATTTATATATTCATTCAATAATAACAATAAATAAAAATAATCGTATACGTGCGTCATAAATGTTCTTTTATGAATATTTGTATTATATCTGTTGTTGTTTTTTTGACGTCAGCATCTGCAAATACCTTTGTAGAAAGACAACAATTTAATGGATAATTTATTCGTTTCAAAAATACTGTTAGCTAATTTGTCACTTTGTTTGGCACCGCTCTGTCGAATAAGGTTGAGAGGACACAAGTTGTAGGAGACTAAAATACTGCTTAAAAAATTCTACAATAAAGTTCCACTACGCCGCTTCTACGCTGCGTCTACGAACGCCTACGTAACATCTACGCAGCATCTAGCGCAGCCTAAGAAGGGCTTACGGTGCGTCTACGAACGCCTACGAAGGGCTTACGCTGCGTCTACGAACGCCTACGAAGGGCTTACGCTGCGTCTACGAACGCCTACGTAACGTCTACGCGGCGAGTCTAAGCAGCGTCTAACGCAGTATTCATAGTAGGCCAATAATAATAATAATAATATTTATTGAAATTACAACAGCACAACAGAGATCCAATAGTTTGGAACAACTTATCAACTAAAGAGACTTAATACATAAAAAAAACTCCACCTACTGCTGCATCAGCAACCGCAACCAGTACATGGGCACCGGCTCATCATGCTGGGCTAGTGTTTGAAGAAGGCCATTGGAGCTGGTTCTAAATCTGCAGCCTTCTTCCTTATTATAGAAAATCAGCCACATGCACTATTGAGGCCATGCCCGATGCACTGCAGTATCTAGACAGCCCCAATAGCACCCTGAGCCCTGAACCCATTATTATATTGGACCCGCAGAGCATCAGTTTACAAAGCGATAAACCAACATCTATACTTCTTTTAAAACCTGTAAAGATCTGTTTTTCCTAAAACTTTACTTTAGATAATTATTTCAAAGTTATGTAGGTATTGTGTTTTTATAGGCATGTAATTATTTTATATATATGCTTATCTATAGTGTTTGATTAATTTGTTAACAAAACACTGCAGACTACCCCCTGTATTATTTTAAACTGGAGTCAAGAGAGGTTTCCTTCTCTATTTCGAGTTAACGATTAAAAACAATTTAACACTCAGGCCGAGGTGGCATTCATTAGATTCTTTTTGTTCAGCGTTTTCAATTTTTGATATTTCTGGCGACAACATTTAAATAAAAAGAAGACTAGCTGCCTGTCAGAGGCTTCGACCGCGAGAAAATAGAAAACGTACCGCCGGGATGAAATTAAAGTACTCTATGTTCTGTTCCTGAACATGATCTACCCGTGAGCCAAATTTTATCCAAATCGCTTCAATTGTTTGCGTATGAAAGAGCCACAACCATCACTACATATTATTATAAAACAAAGTCCCCCGCCGCGTCTGTCTGTCTGTCTGTTCGCGATAAACTCAAAGTCCACTGCACCGATTTTCAAGCGGTTTTTATCACTCGATAGCGTGATTCTCGAGGAAGCTTTTAGTATATAATTTGTTAATTTTTTGTATTTATTTCTGTGTACATTAACGATATTTGTTGAAGACGTCGGGAAAAAATAAAATAAGCCGTCTGGGAGCTTTCATCGAAAACGCTGCCTAAACCCTTTGAGATATAACAAAATAATGTATGGTAGAATTGTGTATCTTATATCGGTCTACAGAAAAGACCGTAATGCCACGCTGGCGAAGCCGCGGGCAAAAGCTAGTACTCATATATAACAAACTTTCACCTTAACTATGTTAGTGGGATTAGCTAACTTATTTCTTCTACGGTACCACTTTAAAGTCTGATTTTATCACATTCACATTTTCCAACACAAAACACACTTAATTACTCAAATAAAAGTCAGTTTACCGACATCTTTTACTAGCATTGACATTATTAATTGCCCGTCACACATAACCGTTCTTTGACAGGAAACACGTACTAGTATCATAGATGTTTTGTCACTTTAACGGGACCCTAAAAACCATGGGAACCGATTACCATTAGACAGTTTTCACAAGAGATCTCGTCATCATTGTTACGTGAAACTGTGTTGTTTCCGTCTGATAGTGCTCGTGATCTGGTGTGGCCATTATCATAAGTGTGATTGTGATTGCCGCCTTTCTTTTTTGGTGTGCCGTACCGAAATTAGCAAGATGAATGTTGAAAGTTATTGTTTTTATGGGCGCGGAATGTTTTTAAAATGAATTCGGAATATGAATGATGTAGACACGTACAAGTGTAGAGAATAAAATTTATTGTACACCAAAAAAGTAACACAACTTATAGGTACACTAACTTAATTCTATGGGGACAATGGCGGTCTTATCGCTAACAGCGATATGTACCGGACAACCTTAGGATGGATCGTAAGAACTTAACATGCTACAAATCTTTGTCAACAGTTAAAAATACAGGAAATCTTCATTGTCTCAATTACATGACTTTCCTGGCATAACAAGAAAAAACGGCGCATCATAACAGACACTAAACGTGTGGGCTTCAACAGACGTGAACTAGTAAATCGTCGCGTCGGCATCGCTTACAAAACGAGTGCTCAATTGGAGATAACTGCGAAGTAACGGATGGATTCACTTTTATATTCCTGTCTGCATGCTGATGCCGCCCGTGTACCTACGTCACGTAAATTACCGACACTTCGGGAGAGAGATATCAATGAGTCCATGATCTCACTGGATTATTCGAAATGAACCTTGACAAAGTACAGAATCCACAAGTTCTATCACACAACTGTCTAATCCCAAGCTAAGCAGAGCTTGTGTTTTAAGAGTACTAGACAATTGATAAACATACTTATATATTTCTAAATACATACATATTATTATAGATAAAGTATATCTAGACACAGAACAAACGATCGTGCTCATCACAGGGAATCGAACCCACGACCTCCGGCATAGCAATCACACCCAGTAACCACTGCACCAACAGGCCAGTCAAAACTGAATGTACAACAGTTGTAAATTCAGTGTTCGAGCTCATTAAAAGTAATGACGTTCTAATGGCCACTGATCAAAGGAGCTGTTGGCAGATTTTTGTGAGAAGTTTGAAAATATTGGCAGATTACCGCATACGTCAGACATTTACGAGATTACCATTCTATGTCACTTCTTTCAATGAAGTGTAAAGTCATTGTAAAGTCATAATGACATTTTAATAGATTACCAAACTTACTAAAAATGATATAATAATAAATTCGTTTATTTCTCCTCACAATGATAAACTTATTCAAGGTTTTACATATGTTCCGTTTTTATATTTAACAATGTAAGGAGCTGGTGTTTGAGTTAGGCATAGAAAATCACCAGTAGCCTGATTCACGTAAAATCAAACAAGCCAAATATCGTTGAAGTTTTAAAGTCGTTCGATCGAAGTCCTATCCAAAAGCGGTATTCACGTGTTCCTTAATCGGGATTGGAAAGAACGACAACTCAACTAGCTCGAAACTAAACGATCTATCGACGACTTATTTCCAGTTAATTACATTTTTTTTTTTTTTTTTTTTAATCTTATAAATTTAGGGACTTTTGGTCACAGTACAACTAATAAGTATTCTACTAGGATACTGAAATACAGTTTTTTTTTTTTTTTTTTTAAATCGACTCTTCGACCAAACGACTTTAAAATCGGTTTCGTTCAAACTCGATTGATGGATGTGAATACGAAATTGGTCTAAACGACTAAATCACTACGATATCGTTACGGTTTTTTATTATGTGCTACCGGTCCCCACCCCACGGAAGACAGTTTTTTTTTTCAAAATCAACAATTTTGAAATCAATGATAGACCATTCTGACACTATTGTAATAGCAGACTTGAGGCCAGGTCATCGGTCCACATTGTGGGAGGCCTTTCAACGCTGCATCTCCCTTCATTGGTTATAACTTAATTTTCTAATGTCTTGTGTAGGTGTGTACTTATACATACAAGATTATTGTATGACATGCGATACCTACACAGTTCTATAGCGGTATATATACACGTATATGCAGTAAATACGCAATAAGTAAATTAATTAAGGATGTATCGGTAAAGCCAGTTGATTATTTGGAATACTTAAAAATTTTTTAGGGTTCCGTTTTTACCCAAAGGGTAAAAACGGAACCTTATTGCTAAGACATCACTGTCCGTCTATCACCAGGCTTGTATCTCATAAACCGTGATACCTAGATATAGTCTATCTAATAAGTCAACCGACTTGGGAATTTTGTATAATATTTAATCATTTAAAAAATACTTATATTTGATACTTTTCATAAGGTTCTTCTGTTAGTAAACAATGATCTCTATCTCTTAATCAACTTTGATTATTGAACCCGTGTTGGCTACATCAGATTTCATTAAATCCTAATAATTACCCAAGTCGTTTAACTTATTAGACGGACTCTAGTAGAAAATTTCACAGATGATGTATTTCTGTTGTCGCTATAATATAAAATAGGAAAAACGGAATAAAATAAATGTTGAAGTGGGACTCCCACACAATACACGTGATTTCTCTAACAATGTTTTTCTGAGGATGGTACAGAATACGGAACCTTTCGTGCGCGAGTAAGACTCACAATTGGCCAGTTTTTTTACTTTTCAGCCTGCTCGATATTCAAACAATTGCCCGTAACTTCTTGTCTATTTAATTGTATTTAAAAAGCACGTGTTGAGTCTTCTTAGCACGTGCTTTTCAATGAACTAATATAAATTCCGCCAGTATGGTAATTCAGTTCAAACCAGTATTTTTTTGCGAAATCGTTTGGTATGACGTATATTGAAACCAGCTATAAATAAAAGACGATACCATTAAACACAAACGCAGTTTTAACACATAAAACATTTAATTATAACTTCGAAAGTATTCAAAAATATAACACACTGAAAACAGAGCGTAAAGCCCGCCCACTATCGGCATAGCATAGCATAATCGGACTTATATTGTTCCCACTGTTGGGACTCAGGGCTCCTCTCTAGAAGAGGGAATGGGCCGTAATACACCATGCGGGCCCAGTGCGGGTTGGTGGATGTCACATGTCTTCAAATTTTTTGGTTCTAGGACATTCCTCACGATGTTTTCCTTCACCGTTTTGAGAGCAGTGGTGATGAAATAAATTACACGAAGTAATGCGCCTGGCTGGGTTGAACCCGCGCCCTACAACTCGTAAGTCGGGGCCGTTACCACTCGGTCATCACTGCTCTCACTGTCGATATCGGTAAAGAAAAAGATCCTTTGGCATTCCTACATACAAGTGCACACTGTCGGAAACTATACCTCTAAGGCAAAAAAAAATAAACGTTGCAGTGTTTTCTTTTTTTGAAAAAGTTAAAAAAAAAACACGCCGTCATCTCATTGACGTAGTTAGAACAAAACCAAAACGGTCTTATAATCTACATAACATTTTGTACACAGAGTCAACGAGGCATAAAATAATTAAGCGTCATATAATTTAATTGTTGAGACATGATATATAACGGGTACATAAGAAGATAAAATCTCGCATGTTTAAGATAAAGAGATTTATCCTCCTGTCAACTCTCACACGGCGAAAACTTTTCCGTGAATTCTCTCCTTTCTAGAACAGAATAGGCGCACGCGCATCCAACACGAAATACGATTAAAAATAATCGAGCTATCACGCGATAGAATTTCATGTAAATTAATTACGAAAAGTGACAAGAATTTGCTATGGTAATGTATCATTTTTTCTCATCTATACATAAAAAAGGAGAAACTAACTGACTGACATATCAACACACAGCTGAAACTTCTGGGACTAGGAGCATGAAATTTTGCACAAGGTTCCTTTTTGTAACGTAAGCGAGCACTTACAGAGGATTTTCCGAAATTCACTCTCTAAGGGGACGAAACAGGGATCTTGAAAAGTAGCAGAAACAGTGACCGTGGCAGAAATCCCATTGAATTGAACACTTTCCCCATTGACAGGAATGTGGATGAAGTTTTCGAAGCTAAAGAAGAAAAAAGAAGGAGCAAAGCATTTATTTCAACGTGAAGAAGTAACAAATATACCTATAAATACACACACACAGACACACTTTCGCCTTT
Organism: Mythimna ferrago; assembly: GCA_910589285.2. Lineage (NCBI taxonomy): Eukaryota > Metazoa > Arthropoda > Insecta > Lepidoptera > Noctuidae > Mythimna > Mythimna ferrago. The sequence goes on from OU342685.1 coordinate 19,433,373, forward strand.
ATTCGTATGATAGACCATTTACAGGAGCTTTTGAAATGTCAAAAGTAAAAAAGAAACTAATTGCACATTCCAAAGCATAGATCTTTATGAAAAAAAAACGTGTAAGAAACTTCATGGACACTCTTAATAACCTCTCATCTTATCCCTTTTCAAATACTGAATTGAAGTGCATTTAAAATTCACAGTCAATGACTTAACCTTCAGTAAAAAAACGGTTTGTTCAGAATTTCAGTGCAACATTGTTTATTTTTTAACCTGTTTCCTGTAACGAGTACAAAAAAGAAAAAAATGGAAACCGTGACAGTTGTAAATTCATTGTTATATTGTTTGATATTTTGTGCAAAATGAACAAAAATGAACGTAACAAAGTGGAACCTTGACATTTGTGGCGGACGAAACAATGTACAACAAGCCATAAAGGTGCGCACTTCTGGTCTAATTTCCCACCCTAAATTCAGGTAGATGAACTGCGAAACAATTACCTACTTTAAATTGTACACTCACTTTCAGATATGTATAATATATTTGTACACGTTATAATGTTATAGATATATGTATCATCAAGGCTAGAGTGAGACTTAATATGTAGATACAGTTGCCATCACGGATCTTGAACACTTGCGCAGAAGTCAGATATTCGGTCTCTTTAGTGGTGCGAAGTACGACGCGGGGGCAGGGAGTGTCAGTGATTGGCTGGCCGCGCCATTGCGTTTTAGACGTCACTCCTCATTCATTCACTGTGTTGCATGTATCTAACAACGAAGACGATTGGCTAGCCAATGTATGGTATGCGCAAAGCGATCCCCACTCTGACGCCGAGCGTTCAAGATCCGTGATGGCAACTGTAAGCTTCACGCAAGCGTACACCAAGCGTGTTACAATGAATACGCGTCTATGATGCTACGCGGCCGTGGACAGTAGGCCTAACCCAAAAGCACTCCTATAGCTTATAAGACGCACGAAATCGAGAAGAACACCAAATTTTTTAGTAGTAATATAAACTAGCGCGTTTCACCATCAACGATTCATTAGGTAGGATTACAGTTAAACACTAGTTTATATTAATTAAAAAATCTCTTGCAGTCGGTGAAATTGTTCGAAAGTGTTACCGTGGCTGGACCACAAAAGGCAACTGAAGAAACACAGGTTGGGTTTTAGTCAGTAAAAATCCGACACTCTCTTCTCTCTCTTGACCCAGAAAAGGAAAAGTCATGTGATGATTTCCCATAGAAAAATAAAAAATCTTTTAGATATACAGATACGGAAATCTTAACCACTAAAAGAACGTATGGAACATAAGGCCTTATGCTAAAAAAGTAAAGGTTTTCTGAAGAGAAATAAGAAATAACAAGTCTAATTAGATACAAATTAAAGACAAAACAGACAAGATATCTAGATTATAGATTTGTCAAGATATCTAGATTATAGATCTAGATATCTTGACAAAACAAAATGGTTTTTACATAATTTAGCGTGAACGCAGTTTGATTTTCTTTTTATTAGCTAACAATTTCCACTCCGTTGAACTTGATACTTACTAAAGAGATGAGAAGCAAATAGCTAGGTTTTTCTTGTAAAAATCTCACCCTGAACGATTTGATATCAGGATACACTAAAAAAAAAGAGGTAAAGTTTGTTTTTGTTTTTTTTTTTTTATTAGTAGGAGGTAATCTCTGAAAGTACTGATCCGATTACTAAAATTTTTTCACCGATAGAAAGCTGCTTTATTCCTGAGTGAGTTAAGCTATATTTTATGTGAGCGAGTGAAACCGCGGGAAAAAGCTAGTAAAAGACAAAATACAATGTATTTTATTATATTTCTTTGATTTTTTTAAATATATACTTACATCTTAACTATTAAATATTATAGTATAATATATTTTATTATTATAAATTGCCAAAATAACAAACTAAAAAATTTCGTGTTAAATAACAAATTCATAAAATTTTTAATATTAAAGTTAGAGCGATATATTTTTACGCGGCTGTGCTACATTAAAAATGATTAATAACTTTCTGGTCCGAATACGTAAGGATATCCTCAGTGAAGTGTAGAATGAAACCGTCAGCTGTCACAACATGATTGAATAATTGGCAAAACATAATGACCCATTCTCTATTACCTGGCAACGAGCAATTAGCAAAAAAATAACAGTCGGAAGACGCAGAGACGCCGTTTGTTCCGCGCGCAGTCACGCTATTTCGACTATCGCGGCATTCACGCCACCATCGACCAGTAATCGATTCCATTGCTTCCGTACGCGTGTGTTATCTACAATAATTTAATTATCATTCGAAAGTTACTGTAGTGAATTATGGGTTTTTTGTTACCACACAATACTGGCGATTTTTTGTTTTATGAATTTAGGCCTGTTGATTATTGTTGATCAAGTTTTTGTTGCAGCTGGCAAAATTCAAGAAAAAAATTGTCTATGCTCGACTTGGTATTTATTAAGCTTTTTTGTAACAAATTGTTTTGAAGTACAATTCACGCATATGATTAACGAAACATATCATGTACAGCTAAGGTTGCCAGATATTCGGGATTTGCGGGATTGTTCCGTATCCAGTAATTCGATCTATTGTCCCGGATTCCGATAAATATAATAATTAAAAAGCTATAACAGTAATTAACACGGTTAGGTGGCATGCAGCTAAGTAAAAGTACAAGTCTATTTAATTAACGAACCGCAAGGAGAGGTTTATTTTGTTTAATTTTTATTTTTTATTCTGACTTTATTTAGTTTATAAGATACATACAAGGTGCAGTTTTAAAACTGCACAATATTTCAGGAGGTTGTAATAAAACTCATAAATAATCATGTAAAAAAACGATACCTGGTCAATAATCAGTAATACTTGTTATTTAATTTTTTAATAACACTAAACTAAATCGATTGATCGATGGCCGCGGGGACGTGGCTAGGGTGTGGCGTGCGGGATGATGATTGGATGATACATTATTTATGAAACTATCGTTGCGAGTTAGTGTGTGTGAAAACGCCCTTTATTGTTCCGTGTTTGTGTGTGTGAAAAAAAGCGCGGTTATAAAAAAAAAAAAATTACCTACTTATTTTATTATTGATTCGGATCGAGAATCACTAACATAATTACCTCCTGAAATATTTTGCAGCTTCAAAACGACACCTTGTATAGTAATATAGTAATCATAATGTCTGTACTTGTTGATTGCCTACTATAAAAGCAAAGTTTTCAATTTTTTTTTTATATTGATTTTCTACTAGACTTCTTTTATCTGGTCTAATAAAAGTATCTATAAGGCAGCGTTCCCACTACGCCGGACCGGCAGATCTGCCAAAAACCGGACACCGGACAGAGTGTTCACATTACATCGGATCCCGGAAGAAATTCAGACAGTACCTCAGTTGAATTTGGACCTGCGCGCACAATGGACGACGAAATTGTTGTGTTGTGGTGGTATCTTAATAGAACAGGTCTCTCTTGGACAAGCGTAATTAAAGTTTCTGCTTGAATATCCATGCTAAACGTCTACTTTTACCAGAAAATGCGAGCCGAATGACGTGAGTGGAACACGGGCGGGGCGAGGGGAGCACGAGCGGGGGACAGATACCGGCACAAACTCGTTCACATTACTCCGGGCCCGGTCGTTCTACCGGCAATTCGTAGTGACAAAACGCTCGGTAAAAATGCCGGGCTCAGCAAAAATGCCGGACCCGGGATAAAGTGAATAGCTTCATATAAATTGTACAGCCACTAGCCCTTCCGGCAGATTTACCGGCGCGGCAGATCTGCCGGTCCGGCGTAGTGGGAACCTGGCCTTAATTTGAAAAATAAAAAGCGGTTTTCTAGAATTAGATATCCCGTAATTTATATTTATTTAAATATCCATAGCTATAATCACGGCCCGACTTGGAATTGTTCCGGACTCGGTAAGTTCCGATTTGGCAACTTTATGTACCTATAGCTGAGACAAATATATTTTGTGCATTCAATTGTAATATATTAACTAATGATATATTGTTAGGAAGTCACTATACAAGAAATAATACAGGTAATTAGTTACCAAATTACTAAATTGACTTACAAATTACAGCTACAAAATGACAACGATCTCAAGATAAAAAAACATACATGGTCATTAAATATTATATTATGACATCTTTGCTGTTTTTATTTTTATACACACCATATTATTTGTATTCTAAGCTCAGTGTTATAAGAAAAAAAAGTCATACTTTGACGCTCATACGTACAAAGACTTACAATGATTACTATGATTACGTAGTATTACTGCTACTTAATCATAGTATGTAATTGCAAGACTTTGTATTGGTAATGCTATTTCCGATCCATTATTAAACATTAGCTATCTCATATACCTACACTTTTTTTTAGGTGGAAATTTTTAGTTTACGCAAAACCTGAATATACTTTGTTCAAAATCAGTAACTGAATGAATTCCCACAGTTCTTACACCATGTTATATTTTTTGCCAAAATTATTTATAAAGGTCACAAGACGGACACCACCGAAACTAAATACAACACAGGACATGAAAGGTCATAGAGGGTATTATTCGCCAGCAAACAACTGGGTGCAAGTGGAAAACAACCCCTCAGTCGCCTGGATGGTCCGGTGACTATGTATTTTTGCTGTCATAACAAGCTTATAACTTTGTGATTTTTCATGATACAGTTATGAAATTTTGTACATAGATTCTTTATATAAAAATACTAGACACGTGTTTCGGGTTTCAATATAATGTTGTATAGGTGGAGCGAGAGGGAATGTCAGATTTTACCGGCAAAAACCTAGTGTTCCTTCACTTGCCCTTTTTTGCGAGGGCTACGGTAACTACTTTAAACAATCCGCCGCCCTTACCAAGCATCGGCCCTAACTGGCTCTGTCAATTTTGATGACATTTCTTTGAGGCGCACATAGTACATAACGCGCCGTCGCGTCTACCTTGGCTTGGGCCTTACCGGACGGCCTGATGGTGAGCCATGAGTAGCTCACCATCCACAAACTTGCACCTACATCATCATCAACATCATCATCATCAGTCTTTTTAATGTTCCCACTGCTGGGACCCCCAGGCCTCCTCTCTAGGAGAGAGAATGGGCCGTAATCCGCCACGCGGGGCCAGAGCGGGTTGGTGAATGTCACAGGTCTTTGAATTTTTGGTTCAAGGACATGCCGGTCACGATGTTTTCCTTCACCGTTTTGTGAGCAGTGATAATGAAATAAATTACACAAAGTAATGCGCCTGGTAATGTTTGTACCCGCGACCTACAAGTCATAAGTTGGAGCCATTACTACTCGGCCACAACTGCTTTCAACAACTTGCAACTTGCACCTACATTGGCCGGCAAATATAGTCCATGAAAATTATAAATTGAAAAGCCTAAACACCACATACCTACTTGTATATCGCAAAAAAGCCAGTAGTCCTAACTGAACAAAAACCGCTGATTATCACCTTCCACCCACTCACACTTGACTGTTCGGTGCTGATAACATTATCACTAAACAAACCACAGTGGTATATTTTATCAAAAACATCGGTTTAAACATTTGTTTACTCTGAGTAGGTATCAAATAATACATATTTTTCATTTTATTTTTTCAACAAATTTTATGAAGCTAACGTATCAGGCTGTAGGAATCAGAGATAACAAAAAGGCTTAATTGCTTTTTTTTTTATTCAGACCTTACTTGTTCCACGACTGAGAAAAGGCCTCCCCCAATTCACATCTTTACTACCGACAGACATTTTAATGCCTGAAAGCAAAGTTAGAAAGAAAAGAAAGAAAAACATTTAATTGCAAAAAAAAACTGAGGACCCGATTGCAGTGCCACCTACTGGGTCCAATTGTATTTTCAAATCTTCCAGCTCAAATATAAATACAACGTCTCATCCAAATCGGTCCAGCCATTTAGGATAAGTTAGGAGACGAACACATATAGAAAAATTATATACAACATAGTTTTTAGTATATATGTAAAACCCGAAACACGTGTCTAGTATTTTATGTAAAGAATCTATGTACAAAATTTCATAACTGTATCATAAAAAATTACAAAGTTATAAGCTTGTTATGTTACCCGGTTGTGTGGAAAAAAACATGGTCACTCAAGGCCATGGCCATCCAGGCGACTGGGAGTCTGTTTTGCTCCAGCCACCCAGCTGTGCGCAGGCTAATGCCCGCTGTAATCTGCCGTAACCTGTGTTGTACTTGGTGTTGGTGGTGTATAACTTGTGACTGTTTTTGAAACATTTTTGCGAAAAAATATAACATAGGTAGTGTAAAAATTATTGGAATCGATTCAGTTACTGTTTCTGAACTATATACAGGTTTAACATACAAGGTGTAAGGGACAGCCTTCCACAAACTTTAAGGGCTTGCTCAGTAGACGAAACTGAACAACCTTCCACAACACTTTTTTTCAGGAAACGAAAAAAAAATCCGCCTCACCATACAAAATTATAAACTTGATTGAACAGTTTGTATGGAGAGGCCGATTTTTTTTTACGATTCCTGAAAAAAATTTGTGGAAGTTGTTCAGTTTCGTCTACTGAGCAAGCCCTTAAAGTTTGCGGAGGGCTGTCCCTTACACCCTTTATACTAAAAAAAAATATATACTAAAAATAATGCTATTTATATAAGTAATGTATCGGTAATCCCAAATGACATTATGGTAAGGACATGTAGCTAAGTGAGCGATTAAGGAGTACACTTGCTATGTATAATATTTATGATCACGTTTACCTCGGCCCCAATAAAAACAATAGTTTACTTTTACGAGCAGAGCAAAACTGAGGAATACATTACGGTGACATACTTGAATGTTATGAAAAACAATTTGCATTTCTTGTAAACCATTTACTTTGCTGCACACATTTTTCAGAGGAAACAAATGAAAATTGATAGAGTTAAGTATATCAACAATAGCTCTAAAAACATAAATTATATTTAACTAGCTGTCCTGAAAAACTTTGTAGGTACCGCCTTACAGTTAATGAATGTAGTATATCTTTCGATATAGTCAACCGATTGCGATGAAACAAAGCCTAAGTAATATATCAAGTTACACACAATTTTAATATTTAAAAATTATCTAGAGACTTGATTCCACCATCCCACTTCTTCCATCGGACAAGCCGACGAACGGCGAGTATCCACCCTTATGTTGTTGAAAGTTCTACGGTCCGGACCAAGCGTTTCGCCTCTTCGTTTATACCGCGTACATCGAGAGACTGGAACAATTTGCCTGCTGCGGTCTTCCCGTCTGATTATAATTTAGGTGTCTTTAAGACAAGAGTGAATAGACTCTTAATAAACTAGTGCGCCTCACCATCAACGATTGCGTCACTGCTTACCATCAGGTGGGATCGCAGTCAAGCACTAGTTTATATCAATTTAAAAAAAAATCTATTTTGTACATTTTACGTGATGCGCGCACAACTAAAAACTTTTACAGAATTGTTATATTATGTATTGATGTCCCATTTTATCTCGATCGGCCTCCCCTAGTGCATAGACGGCGTAAGCTAACCGTGCTCCACGCGTTTGTGTGAAACCAATCCATTAAAAAAAGACATAATAACAAAAAATAGATACATATTATGTAGGTACTTAGAAAAAATACATAGACAAGAGCCATGGTGTTTTTTAGAATTCCGTACCCAAAGGGTGATGGCTCCGACTTACGAGGTCGCGGGTTCAAACCCTGCCAGGCGCATTACTTTGAGTAATTTATTTCATCACCACTGCTCTCAAAACGGTGAAGGAAAACATCGAGAGGAAACCGGCATGTCCTAGAACCAAAAATTCGAAGACATGTGACATCCACCAACCCGCACTGGGCCCGCGTGGTGGATTAAGGCCCATTCCCTCTTCTAGAGAAGAGGCCTAAATCCCAGCAGTGGGAACATTAAAAAGGCTGATGATGATGATGATGACCCAAAGGGTTATTATTTGATTCCTCTGTTCTGTGATTATTACTAAGACTTCGCTGTCTGTCCGTCTGTCTGTCTTTCACCAAGCTGTATCTCAATAACCGAGGTAGCTAGCGGTTGAAATTTTTACAAATTATGTATTTATGTTGCCGCTATAACAAAATAAAATAAATGGCTGCCATACAACAAACACGATATTTTTTGCCGAATTTTCCTAAGGACGGTACGGAACCCTTCGTACGCGAGTCCAACTCGCACTTGGCCAGTATTTTTAAACTTATTTATTTACCTAATAAGTAATATTTTTGTAACATAATGAATATTTCATTTTTGGTATAGAAACCAGCTGTATTTGAATTTTCTGGTGGCATTTTCAAATATATGCACAAGAGCGAATTAGTTAATTTTTTGCCCAGTGTTATTATATCTTGTGATAACCGGCTTTTGTTCGATAATATTACTAGTTTGGTTTGTAGTTTATGTCTCAAGTTCTCGAGAACCTGTTTATGTTTTAGGAACATTGATTAAAACCTAATAACTAAATCATCATATCTCGCCATCAAACTGTAAAGTTTGGCGAGGATATTATGTATTTAAACAACGAAAACTGTTTATGAATTAAATTAAAAAAAATATTAATAATAATAAATAAGTACACTTATTTGCATTCGTACAGTAAGAATCAGTCAAAAACCAATGTCAAGCAACTACTACGTAGTTCCCTGGAATTTTTGCTGAACTGGACCTATTTGGCGCAGTCATGAAACACTCATCGTTAGTGTTATTTTTTTTAATCATAAGTTTCGATATGTTGTTTCTACACTGTGTGTATATCATCTTACTGCCCTTGGCCCATAGGGTCGGCGCAACACGTTTTTTTTCTTCCATTGTGTCCTGTCACCCGTCATGCTATCACTAACTTTTTTTTTTTAATTGAGATAAACTAATGCTTGACTGCGATCCCACCTGATGGTAAGTAGCGATGCAATCTTTGATGGTGAGGCGCACTAGTTTATTAAGAGCCTATTCACTCTAGCCTTGAAGACACCCAAATTATAATCGGACGGGAAGACCGCAGCAGGCAAACTGTTCCAGTCCTTCGACATACGCGGTATAAACGACGAGGCGAAACGCTTAGTCCGGACCGTAGAGGTTTCAACAACGTAAGGGTGAATATTCGCCGTACGTCGTGTTGTCCGATGGTAGAATTGCGATGGCGGAATCAAGTCATGCAATTCCTGCGCACACTCTCCACGATGCATCCTGTAAAACACCGAAAGGCGGGCTACCCTACGCCTGTGCTCAAGGCTTTGAAGGTTGGACTTAACCAAATCTGGATCACCAATTAGCCTCTCTTAACTTGCTTTTCTTTTATATCACTCCTCACAGTCCTCATACAATCCATCCGTCTTCTATTTAGCCTCCTTCTCCTTTCATCCATCTACATGACTGTATCTATGTATGTATGTCAAATATAGTCTGTCTAATAAGTCAACCGACTTGGGAATTTTGTATAGTATTTAATCAAATAAAAAATACTTATATTCGATACTTTTCATAAGGTTCTTCTGTTAGTAAACAATGATCTCTATCTCATAATCAATCTTGATTATTGAACCCGTGTTGACTACATCAGATTTCATTAAATCCTAAAAATTACCCAAGTTGTTTAACTTATTAGACAGACTCTAAATATTTTTCTTTAATTATTTTCTTTTTCTTTAACTTTTTATTATCTACTAGCTGACTTGACAGACATTCTGTCAAAAGCCTAAACGAGTTTACAGCAAGGGTTGAGAGTTGACCCTAATATTGACAACTAGGAAGTATGCATGTAATAAAGTAAAAAATATGTTTATACGTTTTTCTGTGCAATTTTTCTAATTTTCATCCCTATGAACGTTTCTGAGACTTCTATTAAAAAAAAATAACCCAAATTGGTCCAGTCATACCTATTATATTCTTAGTCAGTCTATAAATTAAGCCATTGGATAAAGCTCAATAAAAAGTTTTCCAATATTCATACCGAGTCACCCAAAATTATTCATTTCATTTTCTTTTTAGTCTATTCAACTAAATTATAGCCAGCCTTTATTATCTAAGTGCTGGTCAAAGATCTCTGCTATAACTTCCAGCTCTTTCGATCCAAGACTAAGGCCTTTTTGACGTAGTACTATGATAGCAGGACGAAAATATGCCCCAAGTCGTCGACGGCGCGCACTGTTCCCGCGCGCCTCAAGGAGTTGTCAGCAACAGCAGGGACCCAGCCGGGTCGAAGCCTACTGGGACCAGGGTTATCCGAAAGGGCGCTCGAGCCCCAGTATGAAGGCTAGAAGGAACGGGGTGGGTCTTTTAGTCAGTAAGAGTCTGACACTATCTCCCGCTCCGCCCAAGAGCGGGGGATATCATTGGATGATTTTTTCCCACCATAAAAAAAGGACGAAAATATGTATCTTTAAGATGAGAAAAAAGGATAGGTATCTAGGTATATTGTATGAATTCAACAGCTGTCACCCGCATCCTATAGCAATTGTAGTGTAGTGCGAACCATTGTGGTTAATTTGGTCTAACTGGGCCCGCCATCCTTTGACCAGTCTGTCCCGACCCGAAGCCTATCAGCTGTGTCAGACTCAGCTCCAAGATAAAAACAGTTGACGATCACATAATAGCGATCTGTCATTATCACATTTAGCTTTTTGTTAAATGTCAATCATTGACAATATCGATCGATTTCTCCTCTCTCACTTTTGACTATATGTAAGTAAAATTTTTAAGAAAAAGTTAGAAATTCGTAATGGTTAATTCCAAAAAACTTTTTACATCTAAGTGATCGATCGCTTTCTTACAAAAAATTAGTTCGTTCATGTTTCGCATTAAAATTGAATTGACTTTAGTCACGAAATAACATGAGATTTACAAAATACTAAAACCAAAAAACAAAATTGTGAGCAGTTCTTGCTCATTTCCTTAGACTGCTAATATTTTTGGGTATGATATTGAATATAAAGTTACATTCTGGCCATAGCCACACAGCGTTAATAACCGATAAAATTACAAAGAAAAGAATAACGTACCTAATTAACATAAAGTTTATTTGAAGTTACAATATTCTAAGTTAATCCGAAAATATCATAGTTCGATTCGAAATAACCTGTCTTAAAAACGCCAATTTCATGTGTAAACAGCTAATATAAGAGTTCAGTCGTTTTCTCATAGATCTTATCAGAACTGGATTTTTATTAAAAAAAAAAAAAACGGAACCAACTTGGAAGTATCTTCTAAATCAAATTCTAAATCGGTTCATAAACGATGGAGTTCTGAGGTAACAAACATTAAAATAAATAAAACACAACCGAATTGACAAACCTGATCCATTTTTTATAGATACAGCAAAAAAAAAGAGATACTCTTAGAACAAAAACAGTTAGGATTTCTGTCGAGTCAAACGGTTCACTAAAAATACAACACACGATAATCACAAATTGTTAGCTACTTACTACAAAGGATATCGCACAGTAAATTCACGAAAGAATTTATTCACTGGCGCAAAATCTTCCTTCTGTAGCTGGTAATGTGTGGCTATTAATCTAAAACCATTGTTAAACTGTTATAACACATTGCTTGCTGCAGTAACTCGGACGTTATGTGTTATTGAAATGTTATATGCATAGTAAATCTAGTATTGTAGCGTTGTATTGTTTCTAAGATAAGGCTATCTTGGGAGAGTAGATATTCGTCTGTGGTTTTTAATTTTATTCGGGCATATGCACACACATTGAAGATATATGTATTATTATTTATTGCATTTAAACATCTCAGGACCCTGAGGTCCTGGACCTTTGGAAAGTGTACGAAAGGCCGAAGCTAACTCGCAGAGGCTCTTTAGATAATTTTAATGGAACGTGATTTTACGTGATACCAACCGATGATTATCCCTGTACGCGCTATGCTAGTGCACCCAAGGACAAACCCCGGTTGGTGAAAAACTGTTGTAACATATGGAACATAAAGATAAAGAGCTATGGTTTTTGGAGTCTTAAGTGAACTGGTAACCTGGAACTATGTCAAGACTATGGCCCCTGCCTGAACAATGTTATTAATATTCATCACATCACACTAATATTTTAAAAATGTGGGTTTGTTTAATAATTCAAATGAAATTGGGACACGGGTAGACCATATCCTGGAATAGTAGATACATTTACAATTACCGGAACGGATCTTGAGCGCTGACTTCAAGTTGCGCGAAAGTCAAATATTCGGTCTCTTTAGTGGTGCGAAGTGAGACGCGGAGGTGGGGAATGTCAGTGATTGGGTCGTCGCGCCATCGTGTCATAGACGTCACTCGTGATTCGTTCCCTGCGCTGCTGTATGTATCTAACAACGACGACGATTGGCTCGCCAAAGTATGGAATTCGCAAAGCGATCCCCACTCTGACGCCGAGCGCTCAAGATTCGTGCCGGTATTTGTATGTAGCATACTTTTTGTTGGGTATATATTTTTACTTTAAGGGGGAACTAGCTACTAGTAGAAGCTATAAAATATTATATCGATTTATTACACTACCATACAGTTAAAATACGATACCATTTAAAATCTTCTCAATTCTGCCATAATCAGGTTTATTATTGCGAAATAGTAATATTAACATAAACGTCCGTCAACTCCATAGATATAAGAAAATTTCTATGGTTCACTCACTACCTAAAGTTATGGACACATAAAATAGAATTACGTTATGTTCGTCGAGCATTTTGCTTCATTCAACTAACGAATATTATATTTACCGATTATAATTTGGGTGTCTTCAAGGCTAGAGTGAATAGGCTCTTAATAAACTAATGCGCCTCACCATCAAAGATTGCGTCGCTACTTACCATCAGGTGGGATCGCAGTCAAGCACTAGTTTATATCAATTTAAAAAAAAATATACATATATACCCCAGTTCTTTACCTGTACCCTTCAGATTAAAATTAATCATTTTGATCCGCTTCATTCAAATGTTCATCTTCAAATGTAATCACACCACATTGACACATAGGTTATTGAAATCGTACGCAAGTGTTCACTACTATCGCATCCTGACTTTGCTTTGCTTTGACATCCTGAATAACCATCCCATTGATATCTTTGTCTTCTTTTACAATTCCTTCCATTATTGTTTTCAGACTTATAACATAATCAAAACCAAAAGTTTATAACAGTATTGGACATTACAACACCCATATTTTCTAGTCCATTACCCTGTTTCTAGTCCTATGTCCCATAGCCTGTGTCTGATGTTGTTTTGGCCCAACCGAGGTACTATCTTACGCAATTTTGTTTCTATTGTACTATTTACTCTGTGCTCAATTTTGCTTTCAAATTAGCCTAAGGTGCGAGTTATATTTATGTCACCGGATAATAGGCTAGTTTCCGTAAAAAAATTAATTAGTTCGTCTTTTAGATTATTCAAAAATAAGGGACACGTATTTTTTTTATTTGTAAATTAAACCAAAAATGACAAAGATACGTGTAACGTCACGCCGCCGCAGTGCTGCATTTTTTCGCACGGGGTGACGTCATACGTAACTTTAATGGACTATATCTTTGTTATTTTTTGTTTAATCGAAAAAAGAAAAAATTCGTGTCGAATATTTTTTTATAATCTAAAATACGGACTAAATAAAATGTAATTACTTTGACCCTGGAAACTACCCTATTCTAAACAACCTTAGTTTATGATAAATCGCATAAAATTGGAATCTCTTTATTTTCGAGACGACTTCAAAACAGTATAATATCAAAACAATGAGATTTTTTTTTTAAGAATTTACACTCTTGCCAGGTTTCATAAAATCTTGCGATGTTTGAAGATATTCGGTAACGGTAAAATACTAAAATAATATATTTTAGTTTTTATTTGGGAATTTATAAAATTGCTAGATTCTGCTAGCAGCTTCATCCGCGTGATAGCAGAAAATTATTCCAAGGGAACACAATCCCCAGGTAAAAGGTATTCCTGGCTATTCCATGACTTGATCTTCCCTTGTACCAAGTTTTATCGACATTCTTTTAGCCGTTAAAGCTTGACAAACAAACATAAACTCACTCATTCAAACTTCCCCCTTCAGAATATAAGTGACGAGCTTCTGCCAGCGGCTTCGCTTCTAGGATTCTCCATACACACTTTGGACCCCCGTTTCATCCCTTTAGAAGGTTAATTTTGGAAAATCCTCTCTTAGTACTCGCCTACGTAATATACCAGGTGCAAAATTTCCACTCGTGGGGGCGACCGGCGGCGGAGACCTCTCGCGCCGGGCCTTGGTTGAGGCCATGGTCCGGAGCGAGGAGGAGTGGCAGGCGGTCGCCGACGCGTGCGAAGCAGTAATGCTCGCAAAGGAGGAGGCCGAACGCATCAGGCAACGGCGTTATCGCCGCCGCAGCTGTTAGCTCGCTGTCCGGCCGTCCGGTAACTGTCCGGACCAAGCCCAAGTCGTCGACGGCGCGCACTGTTCCCGCGCGCCTCAAAGAGTTGTCAGCAACAGCAGGGGCCCAGCCGGGTCGAAGCCTACTGGGGCCAGGGTTATCCGAAAGGGCACTCGAGCCCCGGTATGAAGGCTTGAAGGAACGGGATGGGTTTTTTAGTCAGTAAGAGTCTGACACTATCTCCCGCTCCGCCCAAGAGCGGGGGTTGTCATAGGATGATTTTCCCATCGGAAAAAAAAAGGTGCAAAATTTCAGTTTGCTAGTTCTAGTAGATTTGGCTGTACGTTGATATGTCAGTTTCTTCTTTTATATAAATGTATAGATATGTTACCATTGGCAGAAGAACCAAGGTTGCCGATATAGCACGAAGAATCTCCAAACTTAAAGTGGCAATGGGCAAGGCACATTGCTCACGGAACAGATGGCCATTGGGGCCGAAAGGTTCTGGAATGACACTTGGGGGAGGCCTATGTCCAAATGTGGACGTCTTTTGGCTATAATGATGATGACGATGATGTCACGAATTTCATGACAAACGGCTTCTTGATTTCTTACCCCAAACCCCGTTTCCTTTAAGGATTACAAATCTTAACACAATTTTTAATACGTCATTGTTCTCAATAAGTTACGCTCGTTCACGCAGGAGGACATAACGGGTGAACGTCCGCTTGTTTGTCGTCGGATTGTGATCTGCACCGTTTTTGCTCAGCATCCGTAACGTTCGGGCGAGCCGTACGTGACTCGGTAGTAACTAGAATATTAACTACTCTGGCTAATTGAAATTAGCTCAGTAAATCTGTGAGCCGTTGAAGCTGTAGTTAAATTTTGAGGAAATGGGATTGATGGTCTATATATTTATTGACCAATTTATATATACATCTCGTGGCCAGACCAAGAAAACTGGCCAAATCGTTTTAAACGTTAAAGTTTAATGATATTTCAATCCTCGTTTGGCCTACTTTCTTTAGATCTTTTATTATCATAGAAATCCTACATCAATGATGTGGCCAAACGAGGATGACATATCATCAAATGTTAGCGTTTAAACAATCTGGCGAGTTTTAGTTGGCCATATCAAGTGATCAATTCTAAGATTGGCCACGACATACACATAAAACAAAAGACAAGAAGAAGGAAACAGAAAAATAAGTAAGAAAGTGATGCTCGGTGGTGCTTGCTTATGTGTGCTTGATCGTATATAAAACTAACTTCTGCTCGCTCGTTTCCTGAATCTAGAGAATTATCTTATATTATACTTCTGGGATAAAAAGTCCTATGTCCTAATTCAGGACATGATCTACCCGCGTGCCTCAACTAAATTCGTTCAGCTGTTTGAGTAACAAAAGTATTTATAGCTTCTGCCAGCTTCGCCCACTTGATATTAGGTTTCTGCATACAAACTTTGGACTCCCATGTCATTCCTTTAGGGGTTGAATTGATAAATCCTCTTACTGCTTGCATACACTATAAAAGGACAACCTTGTGGAAAATTCCACGCTGCTAGTCCCAGTAGCTCCAACTATAAGTTGATATTTCAGTCAGTCAGTTTTTCCTCTATATCAGTGTGATAGACAGTCTATTCCTCTGAATAAGTTAGGGTTCATCTGGGTTTGGCCTTCTAGTCTATATGAATGCAGAGCAACATATATAGGAAAAGGCCAAGGCATATTGTTTTTTTGCTTCTTGAATCTAGATCTCCGACGTGTTTGAACTTATGAACGTCTTTAAATTCAATTCTATTTATAGAATTTCTGGCTTCTTTAGACCAAGGATCTTTCGGCTTCTTTGTATCATTGATAGTTAGTTTTAATTATCGATGCATAAGCCTAGATAGTCTATTACGTAGTTGTTAATAATTAAGAGTTTCATCAATTAATTATTTATCTGTAGGCTTTTCATTGCAATATGCTAATGGTCAAACGAATTGGAACAACTACGTTGATAATATTAATAAGACAGTTTGAATGAGTTTATGATTTGAGGGCATATCATTATTATTGTCAGTTTTGAATTTAATAGTACACTTATTAAATATTCATTGGACATTGCATAGTTCCTTTTGTGGCTGAAAAAAGTCGTTATACACAGTCGTCTACTTCCCTTACTTGTTATAGTTACATTTCCCACTGTTTAATAGTTCCGGGAATAGGTTAGTTTCTCACATTGAATATTTTGAAGATACTGTAAGTACATCGTTTTGTGTGTTTTGATTTGGCAACCAAAACTATGCCAGTATAACAATGAATTAGCCTAAGGAAACATAACAATAGTCTTCAATAGTAACAGTTAAGCCTATCGTTTATAACCGCCATTATTTTATTGACTGTCAGTTGGAACTAAGAACACTTATTTAAAATTTAAATTTCAATCTCTTTAATCGCCTATAACCGGTGATTTGAATTTGGAACACAGTTTGTAAATAAAAAAAATGAGTAAGTAGGTTCGTTTACATACAAATCAGAATAACACTATGAATTTTGCGAAAATTCAAATTTCCGATTCGATATTTTGAAAAAGGAATATGGAACTGGCATGTAAAACGGCTAATTTTTCCTTTTGTTTAGAAGAACTGTAGGTACTTACTAGTTACGGTACCCACGAAAATGATTGACCTATTGTTGAATTGCGGAACGAAAACAATGGGCGATCACAGAAACGGGTATTCAAACGGCACAAATCTTAAAACCATTCAAATAACAACAAAGAGCAATATCCGATAAAGGTCCAGCTTACCTGCAAACTAACTCCGCTTTACCGTTAACACTGTACACCGACACTTGAGCACTTAAAAAAAAAACAATTACACGACCGTCGACCACCGGTTGCGCCAACCAACTACAGCAACTCAGCAACTTCGCATTCGCGCTGCGAGTTGCTCAGATAAGTGATTCTAGATAGTGCAGTAAAAGTAAAGGTGAGCGCACATGAGTTCACTGACGTTGATGGAACGTATAAATATTGAACGAACCGTGTCGACGATCTAAAGCTACGCATAATTTCTAGGTCAATTCACTTTGTTTTGTTTCAGTTAATTTTGTAGTAAGTATTCTACGAAAATTTCATATTAAATGCAACAGTATTGCTGTTCCTCTCTGTAATTATTATTTTGACTTTAGAGCTTATATTTTGGTTTTTTTTTACATTTTAATGAATATTCTGACATTACAAATAATCCTTTTAAATCCATATTAAATTAATAGTACATTATGATATAAGTGTGTAATGTTTAAGGACCAATTAATGCAAGCTTTGTGCACATAGCTGTGAATTAGACATGGCATTACGCAACTTAAAACATTTCACTAGCAATTCCAAATATTAAAACTAGCTTTCTTTGTTCATATCATACAAAGAATACGAATTATTGCTAATGACTTATCTCATTTGAATTTTAAATGCACATACTTCATTCGTTACATTCGTTCATAATGGACAGGCGAAACGAAATTGGAGCGCAATGAATTATGAATTTGAGAAACTGTATAGAATTACAAACCAAAGTAGGTTCAGAGTGGTTCAGGGTTGCGGGATTGTTTAAAAGAGTCACCGGCGGCCCTGGAACGCTAAGGGCAACTGAAGGAACACAGGTAGATTTTTGTCAGTAAGTAATTGTAGGTACCATCAAAGACACTTCCGCCGGACCACCGCTAAGTTCATTTTGAAGGCTTCAAATGCCCTCGCCACACTAGACGGAAATTCCGTCGCGGAAGATCGGCGACGGAACGTTAACACAAGTTATTGCATATAAACTACGACCGGCGGAGCGACTGATCTTCCGCGTAGGGTGCCCGCTAATTGTAGTTTATATGCAACTAGCTGTTGCCCGCGGCTTCGCTCGCATACATAAAATATAGTCTATGTCACTCAGGAATAAAGCAGCTTTCTAACGGTGTAAAAATGATCGCAATCGGACCAATACTTCCAGAGATTTCCTCCTACAAACATAAAAACAAAAAAAACAAACTTTACCTCTTCATTATATTAGTGCATAGATAACTTGTATTAACGTTCCGTCGCCGATCTTCCGCAACGGAATTTCCGCCAAGTGTGGCAGAGGCCAAAGGGTTTGGTTTGGCGCCGCGATGCACGATTCAAGCAAAATTTTTTTTTTAATGATCATGCAAAAATGACCGCGATGGTACACAGAATACAGGACACATTGCTCGTAGAACGGATGGTCGATGGGGTCGAAAGGTTCTAGAGTGGCGACCGCGCACCGAAGGCCTCCCACTAGATGGTCCGATGACCTGCAGGCTTACTCTCCAAATTAATTTCAATTTCAATCTAAAGTCAATCCGATTGCAATGTCAATTTTGACGTTACGTTTGATTTGGTACTCTTGAAAACAATATTGTCAACATATACGATTTCACTTAGTTCTCAAAATGGTCACGCAATTTTAAACCAATTTGGCGCTAGCATTAAATTTAAGGGTACGAAACGTCACAATCTCAATGCGGTGAATGCAAGACGCACAGGACCGTTCGTTGTGGCGACACTTGGGGTAAGCCTACAAGTCCAACAGTGGACGTCCTTCGGCTGAAATGATGATGATGACCACATGCACGATGTTCCTTTTACACACCGGCCAGCGCAGGCAAAACTGTAGTGAAGCTTGTGCGTTGTGTTGATCCATAAAAGTCCGACAGTTCCTCTCGCTCCCCCCTGGGAGGGAAAAGTTATTTTAAAATTTCCTATCTAAAAAAAAGTTAATACATAAACTTTCAATCATAATTCAAGACAATTTCAATCTATCACTACCAACTTAAATATCATCTTTAGCGTTGCGTCGTCGATAAGTCAATTTTAATTAACGATTTGGATTTTAAATCAATTTAAATTAATGATTTGGAATTTTAAAAAAATCATATGAAAAGTTTGGGTTGTAATGGAACTTGAACTATGTCATATTTGACGTTAAAAGTTTGTTGTCCCAAAACCTGAAAATGATTTTGAATTCAAGTACATATTAGATATCATATTAATACAACATGTAATTTTGTAAAACGGCAATAAACAGAATTTGACAGACTACATTTATAAATCATTGACACTACGTTTTCGTAATGCTTAAAATTGAAAACACGATTTTGAGCTAGAGTAAAATTTTAACTTGACATATTACTCAATTTTTAATTCTTAATTCAACTACGGGGGGTAAGTAAGTCCCTTTTAAATGTATTTGAAAATACATGAAACATATCCAAGGTATTCCACATTGTTCTCGATGGGTTGAAACTCTTGGGCCGTGGGGTCCGAGTGCTCATACACTTTTTAAAGAACTGTCAAGACGCTTAGTTGACACTTCGTGTGACCCAAGGGCTGGTTTTTACCTCGGTCAGAGATTAAGCATTGCCATTCAACGTGGCAATGCCGCCAGCGTCTTGGGCACACTTCCAGTCGACAGCGATGCGGAGGAGTTTTATGACGCCATATTTTAGTAGGGAGTAAGTAGCCTTTAGTGTGTATAGTTAGGTTAAGCATACTTAAATATATATATTTTTTTAATATTTAAGTTTATTATGTATATATTGTCTTGTAATTAAATAAATATAGGCGTATTTGTTCTCAAGCACAATATTTCACAATTTGCAACACTACAGCTCCACGGAGTTTTCTCCAAGCTACGCCAACCAGTAAGGTCGATGACTCGCCCATCTACCGTGAAAAATGTACCAGCTTTGAGTAAAAACATGTTTCTTTAATAACAACATTACTATCAAATCGAATAAAAAGAAGCATAGTTACCTACTAACTTATAAAAAGAACTAAAGCCGTATATGAAAATATATAAACTTTTATGGGCTCATAACGCCTTCTTTGTCGTCTGTCGATCACAAAACCAGAAAAATCATAAAATTATGAAAGATCTTGTCGATGCGGCTGGATGATTAAAACACATTAAAATTGTAATGATCGACACAACGAAGAAGAAAGATTTGCGGGGTTACCATGACGTTCAAAGTAAGATTGTTTTAATCTTGTTTCCGTGTGGGTAAGAGATGGCGCTATACAACCTGTATAGCTCTGTCTCTTTCCCACACTGAAACAAGATTAAAACAATCTTACTTTAAACGTCATGGTCTAGGTCTTGAACTGGGGTTCCATACTATAAAGTGATAAAATCTCATGAAAAATTATGTTTCTTTATATTATACTCTTTTAATTTGATTTTGTGGGCTTAATTAACGAAACCTTGAAAAGAAAACCCTACAAATCTTGATATCATGCTATAATTTATAGCAAAAAAAAGTAAAATGCCTAAAAATGCGACATAACACCAACCGCTAAGGATTTCAATTGTTATAATATTACATTACAGAAACAAAGTTCTTTCAACAACGCTCAAGAACTCTGTGGTAATATTAAGAAAAATAATATAAAGTGATTTACAAGTTGTAAAACTTTTTACTACTTAGTACTTACGACATACCTATTCGTAGGTATATACGCAAATCGCCAAACTTTCAAAAAATTCTTCAGCAAACAGATCTAATCAACGGCTTTTTTCGAACTACAAAGTGATGTCAGCATAAAATTGGAAAATCTTAATTCAAATTGTTCCGCAAATCGATATCAAAACCATTCATACCAAGCATTCGTACCAAGAAAATCAAAATTAATTGGAATCGCAAGTTTGTACCTACAAGTTAATTTTGAAGAAACCTTAATAAACCTTGTACCAACCATAAACATAATATAAAAGACTCAAGGAATCCACCTCGAGACTTTACAACTTAGGTATGCATCAAATCGTTAGTGCGATTGACGTCATCAGCTGAAGATCCCGGACTCCAAACGTGAGGATATGTAGCGAGAAATAGTTCTCAGAAACAATACCTACCTGCCTTAAACAAAGAAACAGATTGCATCTGGTATTTAATACTTAGGTAGGAGCACAAATCAAGGTAGATATAGGTAAAAAAAAAATCAAGGTTTCCTAACGATCCAGTAAGCGTAGCAGTACTAAACTGTGCCGTATTGGATAACGAACAATATAAATCTGTCTCGAGTTCTCGCCTTATCTCCAGCAACGGGGTGTGAGGCAGAAAATTGTTATCTCTCTGAAACTGATCACTGCTGCAATAAAAGATGTCTTCAAAGTCCTCGACTGAAGAGGGCTAGGCATTAACGTCAATGGTGAGTACATCACTCACCTTCGATTTGCCGACGATATAGCAGTCATAGCTGAGCCCATAGACGACTTCGATACAACGCTCGATGCCCTCAGTAGAATGAAAAAAAATGAACATTGACAAAACAAAAGTCATGCTTAACACTCGTGTAACACCTAATTCTATCAAGATCGGACTCTGTACACTCTAAGTGGTAGACGTAATCATTGAATAAGACACAACAGAGCCGACAAAACCCGAAGAATCGCCAAACATAAGTGATAGTGGGCTGTGCAACATTTGATTGATAGGGCCGAAAAGTTCTGCCGTGCTGACCACGGTAGTCGCAGTGTTGGAAGATCTCCCACAAGGTAGGTAGACCAAGGTCACAGAAGTCTACTATATATGTGAGACGCACAGGATCGGTCGATGTAGCGACACTTGGGTTATGTTCAGCGGTGGCCTGTCTTTCAGCTGAAATAATGATGATGATGATGATGAAAATGTTGCGATGTGTGCTTAAGTAAATAGTACATGACAACACTTCTTTTATCTCTCAGCTACACACAGGTAACTAGAAAATTACCACAATGTATTCAAGAAAAGGTTGGGTAGATGATACTGTTTAGAAAGCAGCATATCTTTTAGTTTCAAAATCTAACATTTACACACCCTGTTGTTGGTTTTTCTACTCTCATCGACTAACAATCTATGACAAATGACGGATATTAAGAGCATAGACATAGTTTCGCAGGTCATAAGCTATTAAACTCATTATATCATGGGAAACGAGAAAATCTTCCGTCATCGCGTGCGTACGCGCACTATTGTTTATTGAAGATACGAAGTACCTAGCTGATGACACCGTTTTATGTATAACTAGTCTAGTCTCTATTGAGATAACGTATAAAACAGACCAGTGTGTATATGACATAGCAAAAACAATTTACTAGATTTGTCGTTGGTTTTCGATTTGTGAGACAAAAATTCTGAGCGCCTTGCGAGTTTTCCTTTTAAAACTTGCATATTATCAAAATTTTCTTGGAACATTGATTGACCCTTATTTTCCAATGACAGATGACTGGCTAGTTTCTATTCTAGTTCTATAAACCACATATTTTTTTCTGATATTTTCTACTGTTAATAACGTCATGTTCATTCATCTTTTTTATTGCAATGACGTTAATGTACGTACTTAGTTTAAAAATGAACTGCTTTCGCAGGTTGATAAGTGCTTATTACACAGGCGATACCGCGGGCAAAGTGTAACATACCACGTACGCCAGTAAAATTTCCTGTAAACGTTTGAAATAGGGATTCCCCACGCGTTAAGCAAAAACAAAATATTCCTCAAGCTCTCTCTGTCTTTAAAACAGGGCTACCAAATGTACTGATTTTTTTTGAGGTGGCAAATAACTTCCCCAGCTCTAAATGGAGTGGGAGGGCGTGTTAGACTTTTACTGACTAAAATCCACCTGTGTCCCTTTACTTCCTTTTGAGTTCCAGGGCCACGGTGTTTTTTCGAAAATTCCCATAGCCCTAGCAGGCATCGGCCTTACGGTCCCTCCATTTCGCTAAAATCTTGAAGTTGATGACTTACCACGTTGATTTAATTTTCTGTAATTTGTTTTAAACGTAGTATTTTTATTAAAATAAAACTTATGTAATGCTTCGACAATATTATAACCAAATTACAGATCATAACGTCTTTAGAGTTATCAAGAGAGGTCTGTGCGAGTATATTACAACTCTACGCAAGCTAAGAAGCAGATACAAATGAGAAAAAAGCTGAAACTAGAAAGAAAACGTATAATTTTAAGTGTGTCCCTAAAGGAAGTATATTGGGCCCTATGCTGACTAGAGCTTGTGAAAATATAAAAAACTTTATTTTGATTAAAAAAAATCCTGGTCATCTTTATTCTGAAATCATTAACTATCTAGTTTTTTCAAGACTTATTTTACTACTTATAGTTGTACCGGATGCAGCTGGATGTGATTTAACAATTTTCAGAGGAAACATTGTTTTGATCAACTACAATTTAAAACGCATTCAAATTGTAAGTTGTGTAATCTCTTATATCAATTGTTTACGATTGCATCACAGGGGTTATTAGTTAATTAAGTACATTTACTTTACAATAAGTATTTGTTCTTAACTAACAAAGATAAAACACAAACAAAGATACTAGAAAGCATGACATGTGTAGTGAATGGCGCAAATTTTGTTCATGACGCAAAATTAATTAAATATTTGTAGTTAGTTTAAGTAAATAGGTGGATAATTGGTTTGACTGTCGTATCAAGAGACACATTGCTGCCAGGGCTACAGGTTTGTTCCAATGAGTTACCACACCCCCGGAGCTCAAAAGGGCTATTGGATTAACATAGGTAAGGTTTAGTCGATAAAGTCTTTCTCTCAGTCCACCTAAAGTTAAAGGATGTAAAGAAAATTTTAGATATTCAATTATTATGTTCTTGCTGGAAATAAGTCAAACCCTTTTTGTATGGTTGAAAATCATCAAGTTACATCTCCCGCTCATAGGGTGGACCGAGAGGGCGTATCAGACTTTTACTGGCTAAAACCCACCTGTATCCTTCAATTGCCTTTTGTGTTCCAAAAACGGTAACTCCTTGAAACGTCCGCAGTTCTAGTTCATCGGTCTTTTGGGTCCCTTAGGCTTTGCACAGATTTTTTTAACACTCGGAAATAAGTCGCATCTGACCTATACAATATACACAACTATCTTGTACACAGTAATCTTCATGTTAAGAAAAAAAACAAGCGTCCTCGTACCCATATTGTTTTCCTAGTCGCTTAAGAAGAGGGATTCTGTCCTGCTGCTGAGCATTAACCTTCTTCAACTCCTTTCTTCTCTCAATTTTCAACTCATTCTTAATCCGCACTATCTCGAACCGGGCATGCTATTTTCTAAGAAAACAGCCTTGAGCGCAGCGCTGGCCGCAGGGACGAAATCCAAATATGTACTGTACAATATATTAGCAATCCAATGCGATTATACATTGGATTGTTAATTAAATGTAATGCGCTTTCGACTCGTCGCTGAGGCCAACGCTGCGCTCAAGACTGTTTTCTTAGAGAATAGCACCGCTGACCTCGTGGTACGCGTCTAAACCATCTCGCCACCTCTTTCTGGCACAAATAATTATCATCATCATCTTCCTGCCCTTATCCCATCTTATTTGGGATCGGTGCAACAGGTTTTTTTTGGCACAAATAATATTCGTCCAAACTTACCGCCTACATACAAAAAAATATAACAACAAAAAGAAAACTTTACCTCTTCACTATATTAGTGTAAGTGTCGACTGCCTATTTAAACTTTACAACCCACTATCTGCCATCAGTAGCATCTTTTTTTAAAATTGATTAATCTAGTGCTTGACTGCGATTCCTCTAATGGTAAGCAGTGATGCAATCTCTGATGGTGAGGCGCACTAGTTTATGAGCCTATTCTTCTTCGTGATAGTATAAAAATATTTCAAGAGAACATTATACCCCGGATAAAAAGTATCCTATGTACTATCTCAGAACATGGTCGACAACAGTACCAAGTTCCATCGAAACCTCTCTGAAACTTTCGCCTTTATAAGTATGATCTCGGTACCACGATACCTCTTGACAAGACTGGTGGCAGATTTACTTACGACCGACTACGTTGAAGACATAAGTATGACGACTAAGTACTACTAAACTAATTGAAGTTTAATACATACATAACTATGACACTGTCGACGATGCGGCACGAAGTCATTTTGTCGTTGCCTATTCGACGCTAGCTTAACAAATTTGAACCATCACAATACTGCGCTCCATAGCTCGCTGATAAACCTCGCTCCTGGACCTCTGCTGAAGTGTCAAAGATCAGGTTTGTGCTCCATATGTGCTACTTTAAAGTGGGATTGGGCCGGACATGTCTACCGCAATTTCAGATGAACTGTGGGTTAATAGAGCCACTTGTTGTGTCCCCTTAAACGCAAGGTGACATCGCGGCAGACCAAGGTGAAGGTGTAAAGGTGAGCTTGACAACTACCGGAGGGACTGGCCCGTAATGGCCGCGGATAGACGTAATAGGACTACTACATAATAGGACTACTACTACTATTATATGCACAGCTTTGATTGAGTTCTGACTTTATGAGTTCGTGACACACATAAAATCTGGCTTGTATTCTAAACTATAACTATAATTTAGAATACAAGCCAGTTATAACTGCGTAAATAAATGTTGTTTCTGGCAAAATTAACAGGAAAATAAACATACCGTAAAAGGCAATATACCAAAAAAACAAATAAATTAGCATAGACAGGTATTCATTAAGAATTAAATTAGACTATGATGGAAAAAAACATTCTGCTTCTCCGGTTTACCTGCCTATTGGAAGGAACCTGTGCAGGTTATAACTTGTCCTGCTAGAACAAGAAAAACGAGACCTTTAAAAGCATATTCAGGTAGTTCAAAAAAGCTGCGTCAATGTCCGAAAGAGTTACCGTGGAACGGGAACACGACTGACGGAACACACATGGATTTTAGTCAGTAAAAGTCTGACACTTCCTGTCACTACACCTTGAGCGGACTTGGATGGAGCTTAATAATATAATATTCCACAACTATCCTGCCTAGTCCCTAACTAAACAGAGCTTGTGCTAAGAGTACTAGACAACTGATAAAATAGGTACTTACATATTTCTAAATACATACATTATTATAGATAAATTACACCCAGACACTGAACAAACGATCGTGCTTATCACACAAACATTTGTCCTGTGTGGGAATCGAACCCACGACCTCCGGCATAGCAGTCAGGGCCTCTAACTACTAGATCAAGAGGCCAGCCAATTAATAGCTTACGACTTTGTCCAAGATAAGAGAAAGAGAGAGCAAACGCCGGCGTTCGCTTGAGATTTAATAAAATTTAAAGAAAAATAGTAGCTCAAAAAAATGATGATCGACAGCCCTAGTGACCGCCAGAAGTGGTAATTATATACAGGCAACACCCACCCAACTTCTAACGTCAATGCTACGTCAAAACCTGGCGGAAAATGTTTGATAATCCTCAAGTAATGACGTAGCCAAGACTACAGTCACAAAATAGATAGGTACAGAAGACAACCTCATTTATGTACTTCACTTTATATACCTACGCTCAGTGTACGCACACTAATGAGCGTTTGAGCCGGAACTGTTCGACGAGCGGGCCGAGGCGCTCCGAGATATCGTGTCCGTGAGCAGTGTCTATGTGTGCGTTGCTCGAGCGCGCTTTGTATGTAGATTGACTTCTGTACTATATATTTTGTGCTACAGTTGTCTTAAAATGTTTTCGTAAAAATCTCGTACTCCTTGACCTCCTAAATTTCCTTTTTTAGACAGAGATACAAGATTCAAGTTCGTAACCTTTAGTTCTGGTTCGAGATGAATCAGTAAATGCCTAGGTAGGTTTTAAAGAGCAATTAAAGTTTAAAACCGAATGACAAAAGCATTGTGATTTTTTTTTTTGTTCATCATAGAGGGTTCAGGAATCCAGTATACAGTTTTACAATTACATACATACAAATAAAATGCTCTTTAATTTTCCTCTTGAAAAGATACAAGAGAATGATAGTCGCATGTGGAAGAAAGTGCTTTGGCACTCTCTTCGACTTCGACGCACTGCAGTGACAGAGAAGTAATCAACATAGCAGTTGAAAGACAATGCGGACATTGAAGAAGAGGATAAATCAATACAAGATTAAAGGTGAAAGGAGCCAACTTTGCAATCTATTTTACAAACAATAAAGTATCGTATGTTGTGCTTACCAGTAATGGATTAGTATACTAGATACTATAAAATTTTATTTGATGTATCTCATATCCCAGTTACTACTCCTATTCTTTGAGGTTATTCAATGAGGTTGTGGAACTCACTTCCGCCTAGCATTCGAGATTTAAAATGGATCTCACTTTTTAAAAATCGAGTAAATGAGCACTATTTTTCCTCTCAATTGTGATATTTATTTATATATTGTAAGTATTATGTATGATATTTATTTATTATATTTCATTAAATGTGACTTTGTATTAAGACTTCACAAATTCTTCTTTTGCTTCCAACACACTATGGTCTACATTTCTTTTTGATTTCTCCTTTCGCAGGTCTGCTGAAAGAAATTTCTTTGGAAATAAACAGTACCTTTTTACTAATGTCTCTTATGTATTTTCTTTTTCTGTTATTTTTGTTTGTACATAAATAGTAAAATAAATAAATAAATCCCATATCACTACGGGATTGTTCGAAAGAGTCACCGTGGCACCAAAAGGTGGAAAACGCGGAAATTCTTTCTTTGGTGTCAACAAAAGTAGGAGCCCAGCAGAGCCGAACCCTACTGGGGTTATGGGTTGACTTTTGAAAGGGAAACCTGTGAAACACGGGCTCAGGCAGGGAATTTCACTTCTTAGCTGTACGCACAATTAATGTGTTCTCAAAACATTTTTGCATATTTATTTATTTATTTATTCACAAAATCCACAGCTCTTTAACAAAAATTTTACTTAAATTATAAACTGATGTTACAGCCAATTAAGGATTTACAATTTACTATCTAAACATTTATGCCTCAGAAACAAACAGAATAAAACGCTAGTACCATTCAAGCCTAGTAGTGGTGTGCTGTGTGAGTGGGTGTGTTGGAGTGAGTGTGAAGAGTTGATGTGGTGTAATGCATATGGGTGGAATGTAAACCATGAACCTACCGGTGGGGCATCGCCTTAAGTCTGGTCGTCCGATGATGAATCAGGCTTGACGGAATTAAGTCATGTAATTCCGACGCACATTCCCAGAAATTCAAGTGATAGAAAACCGACAGGCTAGCAACTCGGCGGGAGTTATTGGATTTCCCACTCTCTAGATGACAAAACAAAAGCCCATCGACGAATAAAGTGCATATTCTTCAAGTTGCATATTTTTGCGCTGTTTTAAATATCTAACTGAAAGAGACTAGGTGTAACATGATTGTGCAAACAATATTTTACAAGTGTAAATACAGATAAAACAGTTGTAAAGATAAATGTGCACATTATCTCATATAATATTAAATAACATTTTACTAACGTAACTGTTTGTACAGTCGTCATGAAAACTATTGCTTGGAAGCAATTTAAACATCTATCAGATTCCCAAAACCTTTTATCAGGTTTTTCTCTATAGGAAATGACCAATTTGCAAGTGTGCTCTAGCTTCTTTCTATATATGTATTTCCTACTAACACGCAGGCGAAGCTGCTGGTAAAAGCTAGTCCCGATATAAACCGAGGCCCAGAGGACATATTGATTTTAGTCCAGTTTCTAGTGCAGTGTGTAGGTATAATACGAACGTACCGAGCAATATTACGATTTTATTATCTTATCGTAGTAATGAATTAACGCTCTAACAACTGGGTTAAATAGAAAAGCAGGTAAGTGCACTACGAGTATTACAGTGACGTTTTAATCCACAAAAGCGCTAGAATGAGTACCTACCTAGGACTCATGATCTATATGTTTATCCTAACTAGAAGTCGCTTACAATGGGTCTCATCAGAAAACTTACAGTCACCCAAAGAGCAATGGAAAGGGCTATGCTTGGAGTTTCCTTGCGTAATCGAATCAGGAATGTGGATATCCGCACAAAGAATCGCCAAACTTAATTGGCAATGGGCAGGGCACATTACTCGCAGAACAGATGACCGTTGGGACCGAAAGGTTCTGGAATGGCGACCACGTACCAGAAGACATAGCGTTGGAAGGCCTTCTACAAGGTGGACCGATGACCTGTTAAGGGTTGCGGGAATCCGATGGATGCGAGACGCACAGGACCGTTCATTGTGGAGACACTAGGGATTCGATATGGTGACACTTGGGGTAGGTTCCAATAGTGGACGTCCTTCGGCTGAAATGATGATGATGATGAGGATAATTCTAGCTTATACCCGCGGCTACGCTCACATGAAACTTTTGATCTCCTTAAGCGTTGAATTTTGATAATTATTTTTGCATACCGAGGTATTATTATTGAGGTATAATTTATTACTAATATTGCGAGAAAAAAAAAACATATTTTTGATCCCAGGGGTTTTAGCTGGCCATTGATGAGCTAGTGAGTCTGACACTTGGGGGACGCCTATGTCCAACAGTGGACGACTTTCGGCTGAAATGATGATGTTGATGATGATGAACTAGAAGTAGAGGCGTAGCGTTGACTAATTTAGACATGGGGGAAGGCGTATCAGCGAGGCTTTTTTCTTTCATCTTGAAAACGAGGCAGCCACTGTTGCAACCCAGCCTTCGACCACATCGTCTCTTACCATCAGGTGAAAAAGTGGTCAAACAAGAGCCTAACTACTATTAAAAAAACCGAACTTCTTAAAGAGGCTTTTCTGGAATTTCAAACATGTGCCTGCAGTTACCTAAGTTCCAAAGCCGCGGTAAATCTTTCAATCAATCCCACAGCTTGTTTAACATAACTCCCGGTAGATTAACTGTTAAAGGAAAGACTAGTGATATATTCTTTCCTCAAATAAATAAAAAACAGGTTTAACAACATAGTGACGTCAATGAAACACGTGTGCAGAAGTGTAGGTAAGCCTACATCAAGCATTGCATGTAAATGTGTTTGAGGAAGGAAAGATAGGATAAAGCAGACTAGAGGAAAATAACGGTGGAAAAAATAAAGTGAAGCTTAGATGTCTGCGCCTATATTTAGCCTTTCGGCTGAACTGGGATATAATCTACATAAATGTTCTCCAGGTGTCTGCCAATAAAAAAGGATACAACTTTAAGCAAGCTTTAGTTTGCTTAAAGTTGTATAAAAAGTTAAAGTTGTGTATAGTTATAATACAGCAATATTAGAAATAATTTCCATTAAAACAATGTTCCAAAATAAGAAAAATTAAGTCAATCCACTCCAATAGAACAATCCAACAGTACAAGGCCACTCTGAACTAAGGCGTTCCGAACTATGCTTGAAAAATTCGCGATCGTATTTGACATATTTTTAATAATAAAAAAAAATTACTGCGCAGCCAATCGTTCGAAGTTCCGCGGTCAAGATATTTCGGCCGTATGCAATACGGCTGAAATATTTCACAATAGCTTTTTAGTGAATTATTCACTATAAAGCTAAACTGCGAAAATACCTTTGGAATAGTAACTTATCAGATTATTCGGATTTTAAGCTTTAATTGAATCACATATTCGATTATTATTTAATATGGAATAGAAAAGTGTGCACATGTTGGCGAGATTTTCCTTTTATCTTTTGGATCTTATGGTATAATTAACAGAATTCCAAAAACGAAGTTTGAGAACCTCCTCACCCTCATCTAATTTTTTTCTTTTTTGTATCTCGTTCAGCAATATCTTAGCTGAACAACTGTAATGTGAACCGATTTTGACGATTTCCGAAACACGTATGTTTTGGCAATCGGTGTCAAAAGATGAAAAAAAAAACCGGCCAAGAGCGTGTTGGGCCACGCTCAGTGTAGGGTTCCGTAGTTTCCCGTCCGTCACAATAAGTGTTCCCACTTATGAGTTTAAAAAAAGGCTAATTGTTACGTTAACATACTAAGTACGGAACTCTAATAAATACGGAACCCTAAGAACGGGCCCACAAAGGACGGTGATAACTAAAACAGTATGCAAATAGTAGAACAGCGATTGTGCACTCGTAAAATTACGAATTTAATTAAGAAGCAACGATTTTTTACTACGGCAGGTCATGAAAGTTATTACGCAACGACATCTATCGAACCATTTATGAACTGGTTCGATAAAAATGTTAAGATAAAAATCTTAACATTTTGATAGATGGCGTTAAAAATGAATTTTCATATTGTTCTAAATTGCTTTAGCATGTTCCTGATAGAAGTTTTATATAGTTATAAGATAATACCGCCAATGCCAAGGAGAGACCAACCGGACAATTCGATAATACCCGACCACATCAACTCAGGAAAAATCCTAACAGCGCGAACGCGAAATAGCCTAGCGCCATCTCTCGGGGAATTGGGTTATTAATTAATACATAGGTACCAGAAGAAGTTTTCGGTGGTAATTTTGGATTGCGAGAACCGATTTTAATAATTCTTTTTTTGTTTGAATGAAGATACGTTCAGGATAATAATATATGTAAACGAAGTTAAAAAAAATGCTTGCATATACGATTATACTACAAACTTAGTCCAGAAATTATTTTGTAGAACCTTTTTGTCTTTTTTGTACAAAAACTGTTCTTTCCATCAAGTTGAAAATAATTTTCCTAGAAAGTCCTTTTTTTTTTTTTTTTTTTTTTTTTTTTTTTTTTTTTTTATGGTGGGAAAAAATCATGCATTGACATCCCCCGCCCTTGGGAGGAGCGGGAGATAGTGTCAGACTCTTACTGACTAAAAGACCCACCCCGTTCCTTCTAGCCTTCATACCGGGGCTCGAGCGCCCTTTCGGATAACCCTGGCCCCAGTAGGCTTCGACCCGGCTGGGTCCCTGCTGTTGCTGACAACTCCTTGAGGCGCGCGGGAACAGTGCGCGCCGTCGACGACTTGGGCTTGGTCCGGACAGTTACCGGACGGCCGGACAGTGAGCTACCCATTGCTCACTGTCCGCAAGCCCGCGTCTACGTTGGCCGGAAATCGGGATCAGAATCCCGGCGACGGCGGCGGCGATAACGCCGTTGCCTGATGCGTTCGGCCTCCTCCTTTGCGAGCATTACTGCTTCGCAGAAGTCGGCGACCGCCTGCCACTCCTCCTCGCTCCGGACCATGGCCTCAACCAAGGCCCGGCGCGAGAGGTCTCCGCCGCCGATCGCCCCCACGAGGGCACGACGATGCTCCGCCCAAGCAGGGCACACCTCGACTGTGTGCTCCACCGTGTCCTCCGGGCGTTCCGCACAGTGGCGACACCCGGGCGTCACTTCCGCATGAATCGAGTGCAGGAATCTCCCGAACGAACCATGTCCGGTGAGTACCTGTGTCATGCGGAAGGTAAGGACGCCGTGAGGTCTTTCCAGCCACGCCTCAAAGAGGGGACTTACCGCCATGATTGTGGCGTGCCCTCCTAGAAAGTCCTTATAAAGTTCTACTTGTCAGATTTTTTTATATTTTCTAAACTTATGGTTCAAAAGTTAGAGGGGGAGGGACACATTGTTTTTTATTTTGGAGCGATTATTTACGAAACCATTGACATAATCAAAAAATGATTTTAGTAAACCCCTATTCATTTTTAAATACCTATCCAACAACATATCACACGTTAGGGTTGAAATTAAAAAAAAATCACTTCCCACTTTACATATAGGGGGGCTACCCTAATAAACTTTTTTTTTCCAATTTTTATTTTACCACTTTGTCGGCGTGATTGATATACATATTGGTACCAAATTTCAGCTTTCTAGTGCTAACGGTCACAGAGATTAAGCGAGGACGGACAGACAGACGGACAGACAGACATGGCGAAACTATAAGGGTTCCTAGTTGACTACGGAACCCTAAAAAACGGAAATACAGACTTCCAAAATTAAAGCTATTTTGTATTTTTATTTAGTTTCTTTTGAAGTCGGTTGTATTAGACAATAAATAAATAAGTTCCTTGTTCTCATAGATAGCTCGAACCTAGCCATTGGACTTGTCATACTTTTAACAAAAAGCACAAAGTTAATACGGTACAAAACCAGTGGATCAAAGACCGTTACGTTCCTGAGCATTACAGAAGTCAAGAAACTGTTCCACTCACTGCGCAGAGCTTGCTCATTTGCTGAAGAGGGACTTGGAAATGGAAGTTTAGATTACTTATGCTGGTTTGAATCCTAATTCACATACATATCGGTATATGAACCGATGGGATACAGATCCCCATATACGGCCACTATAGGCGCGGGCTCGCGTCCGCGTTTGTGGACCAATATTTTTGAGAAAGGGTGAGGCCTTTCTCTCATAAACCGACCGTCTGGTAACCGTCTGGACAAGGGAATCCAATCCCGCAAGCGCGAGATCCCGCAAATTTGGGATTACACATACACATTTTTATAAGAAAATTGGATTCCGACGACCTGCCGCCGTTTAGATTATATTTGTTTTATCCATCCATCCATTAAAAAGTGATGAAACAACTTTACATGGAAATCGTGACATTTTTTATAGTATATGTCTGGAAAATAATTATTTTGTTTTCGATTTCGCCTTGCAGTTAAATAATATTTGAATTTCTATTTTGCGTTATGAGAGTCTTGTATCGCAACTGAAACGGAACGTAATCAATGTCAGTTTAGGTACTCTATGTACTCTATGTATACGTGCTTTAGTATTAATGGCAATTGCTGTACTAAATAATAATAATAAATAAATAAAATAAATAAATGACCGAGGATTCACCACAGCACGTGAATTTAATTTTCTTGTTCCATAAAAGCAGCTGATTTTTTACGAAAATATTTGCGATTCGAAAATGATTAGAAACTCGATTCGGGAATCGAACTATTTACGTAGGTTTTATGGTGAAACCCTCGATGTGCAAATCCGTCTTTCACTTGACCGCGGGATTGCTGACATCAATCCTGCAGGCATGCGGGGTTGGATTCCCTAGTCCGGACTGAGCACAAGCCAGCAACGGCGCGGAGTGTTCCACGCGCGCCTCAAGGAGATATCAGCTAACCGTAGGGGCCCAGTAGGATCGAAGCCTATTGGGGCCATGAGTTTGCTCCTATTGGGGCCATGAGTTTGCTTCTTAACCCCTCGAGCGCCAGAGTTTAATGACCCGGAAAATTGCCGTGTTTACGTAAATCACCAATAAAATAAATAAATAAATAATAAAAAAAATTTTTTTGGTTTTTTCTAGGAAAAACAAATAATATAATAAATATGGAATAATATAATATAGAAACTAAAATTTTCGGCCAAATAAGTTTCGTACAGACGTGTGTACAAAACGAAAATTAAGCGTTTTTCAAGGTCTTCAAGTTGTACAGACGTATGTACAATCGGCGCTCGAGGGGTCGGCCCTGGAATGCAAGGCAACAAAAGAACTAGGAGTGGGTGTTAGTCAGTAAAAGCCTAACACGCCCTCCCGTTTCGCCCAAGGGTGGGAGAAGTCGTTGAATGACTTTCCATATAAAAAAAAACGTTACACCTCTGGTTTGTACCATATTTCTTTCCTCCATGTTTGCGATGTGGCTACGTCTTCTCAATAGATATTGAACTGAAATCAACCTTGGAGTAGATACTAGCACCAAATATGTCGCGCAACCATGTTGGTTGAGCTTAAATATTTTTATCAAAAATGTTTATCATACATCATGACGTGTTATTTACAATTCTTGACCTAAATA
The DNA here is from genome assembly GCA_910589285.2 of Mythimna ferrago. Taxonomy (NCBI): domain Eukaryota; kingdom Metazoa; phylum Arthropoda; class Insecta; order Lepidoptera; family Noctuidae; genus Mythimna; species Mythimna ferrago. Next base: position 19,468,250 of record OU342685.1, read on the forward strand.
TAAAGAAAAACCGTTATTTATAATGAGTAGGTACTCATTATATAAAGTACATATCGTGTAGCTACGTAGCTAGCATAGTATAATCAGCTTTATAATGTTTCCAATGCTTTTTTTTTATGGTGAGGAAAATCATCCAATATCAACCCCCGCTCTTGGGCGGAGCGGGAGATAGTGTCAGACTCTTACTGACTGACAAACCCACCCCGTTCCTTCAAGCCTTCATACCGGGGCTCGAGTTCCCTTTCGGATAACCCTGGCCCCAGTAAGCTTCGACCCGGCTGAGCCCCTGCTGTTGCTGACATCTCCTTGAGGCGCGCGGGAACAGTGCGCGCCGTCGACGATTTGGGCTTGGTCCGGATAGTTACCGGACGGTCGGACAGCGAGCTACCCATTGCTCACTGTCCGCAAGCCCGCGCCTACGGTGGCCGGAAATCGGGATCGGAATCCCGGCGGCGGTTGGGGCGCTGTGTGTGACCGCCGCCGTTGCCTGATGCGGTCGGCCTTCTCTTTTGCTAACATTACTGCTTCGCAGAAGGAGGTGACCGCCTGCCACTCCTCCTCGCTCCAGACCATGGCCTGTACCAAGGCCCGGCGCGAGAGATCGCCGCCGCCGATCGCCCTGCCCAAGCGGGGCACACCTCTACTGTGTGCTCCACCGTGTCCTCCGGGCGTTCCGCACAGTGGCGACACCCGAGCGTCACTTTCGCTCGAATCCGGTGCAGGAACCTCCTGAACTTGCCATGTCCGGTGAGAACCTGCGTCATGCGGAAGGTGAGGACCCCGTGAGGTTTTTCCAGCCACGCTTTAAAGAGAGACTTACCGCCATAATTATGGCGTGTCCAGCACTGCGTTGCGATAGTCGCTGACGCCATTCCACCATGAGATCCCGCCGGAGCTCTGTCCGCCATGCTGCGACCTGTTGCGGAGCACGTCATGGTTAGGCCCCTGGAAATCAGAACTTCTCGTTTTACCTCGTATCTACCCAAATTAAACATCATTCACCTGAGATTGACATACTATCATTTTATTTCTGAGAACAAAATTATGTCTACATTTTCCAACAGATTACACGTCATTCAGATAACTTGTGTATACCTAATCATCGCTGTTGACTAGGATTATCGTTTTAACAATGGATTAGGCTGTATCGTTAAAGTTGTGCGGGGAAATGGGATAAACAAAATCATACGAGAATTTAATGACGTTATTAAATTTTTATTACGAATGCTTTACGCCAAAAGTGTTTTTAACCTTTTCCGAGTTTGTTGACTCGGATCACTTTAGATTAATAGTTGCGTAATTTTGAGTCAGTCTGTACCTAAACTTTTCAACCTCAATAGGTACCTACTTCTAGCTCCATCTTTCGACCTAATACTCTTTGACTATACCAAAGAAAGGAGCATAATACCTACCTAAAGCTATACCTACTAATGTTAATTTTACTGTAATTTTACTTTAATTTTTAGGGTTCCGTAGTCAACTAGGAACCCTTATAGTTTCGCCATGTCTGTCTGTCCGTCTGTCTGTCCGTCCACGCTTAATCTCTGTGACCGTTAGCACTAGAAAGCTGAAATTTGGTACTAATATGTATATCAATCACGCCGACAAAGTGGTAAAATAAAAATTCGAAAAAATGTTTTATTAGGGTAGCCCCCCTATATGTAAAGTGGGAAGTGATTTTTTTTTTTAATTTCAATGCTAACGTGTGATATATCGTTGGATAGGTATTTAAAAATAAATAGGGGTTTACTAAAATCATTTTTTGATAATGTCAATAATTTCGGAAATAATCGCTCTAAAAGTAAAAAACAATGTGTCCCCCCCCTCTAACTTTTGAACCATAAGTTTAGAAAATATGAAAAAAATCTGAAAAGTAGAACTTTATAAGGACTTTCTAGGAAAATCATTTTGAACTTGATGGAAAGAACAGTTTTTGTACAAAAAGACAAAAAGGTTCTACAAAATAATTTCTAGACTAAGTTTGTAGTATAATCGTATGTGCAAGCATTTTTTTAAAATCATAAGTGGGTACACTTATTGTGACGGACGGGAAACTACGGAACCCTACACTGAGCGTGGCCCGACACGCTCTTGGCCGGTTTTTATTTCTGTGATGCTTTAATTAATCTTGTTTTTCTCATATAAGTGTATTTATTATTTTTGAGGGAATATAGTACTTACATAATTATTTACCAACCATAAATATAGAGCTATCCACAGAACACATGAATCATAGTCTTCTTTTCTGTGGAGCTATTCATAGCACTGTAATTAGTTAACTGTCAGAATCCAGTGGATTTTGAGGCAATAATTTGACTAAGTTAAACAAAGTGGAATGTCCGCTTTTAGAAAATACCATTCCACCAAACTCCCAAACTCCAAACCTACTTCCATACTCCCAAAAACCATACCATACCTCCCATACTCTAATAAAGACAAAAACTAAACATGCTGAGTAGGCAGCGCCATCTAGATGGTCGGTAGAGCCAACATGGTCGCTACTCCAGAATGGTCACCGTGTACCGGAAAACGCAGCGTGGAAGGCCTTCCATAAAGTGCACCAAAGAACAGGTCAAGGCCGCAAGTGGTAGGTGGTCAGCAGACTTGCTAGATTCGAGACGCACAGGAGTGATCGATGTGGCGATACTTGGACTAAGTTCATGTCCAGCAATTAATTTTTGTTATAAATGGTGATGAATGAGCGTAACGAAATATGTAGGTAATCATTAATCATTCCTGAGCGCCAAAATTCATCATCATGACGCCGTGGTATCAGCATCCTATTTTGAGTAGGTACAGGGGGTTCCCAAACATAAACAAATATGTTTTGGTTCTATCTAATAACGAATACCTACTTGTTTAATTAACGGTATCTTGCGTAATGCCTAATGAAGAGTGATAAGGAGTACTATACGGGGAAGGCCTTTGTCCCCGTTTAGGTACATACGTAAAATACGAGGCAACAAGTAAAATAAACGACAGCAATGATGTAGTTTCCCGTTTCCCATATTATTAAGTACATAAATATAGATAATGTGGGAAGTTAAAAGTGTAATGCAGTTAAAGTGTAGGTTGGTAGGCGATATTTTAGGTGGTAAGGTGTTAGGTGTAGACCTTACCACATTCTGGAGCTTAGTCGGGAGTCGCATATTGATTCCCGGTCATTGTAGGCGTAGGCTCTCGGACGACGGGCAATGTAGCTCCCTGTCTGGCCGATTAGCATGAACCAAATCCAAGTTGACTCAAAAACATTTCAGCAAAACTCAGATGACCGCTTCCAATTCTTTCTTACCATCTCAACTCAACAGGACCGAACCATCGACCGGACGAGAGATGGCCACTGCCTAACGCCTCCACGAGGACACGGTAGTGCTATGCACTGCAGAGCAGACTTCTAACGTATACTTACTTCACTGTATCCCCGGGCGTTAGGCAGTGGTCCGACCGCCGACGATGAACGAGAAACGAGTAGAACAAGAAACTATAAACGAGTTGGCGATCAGCGGAAAGCGAGTGTGTAGTTTCGATAGTTTTGTCGCCGGGCTATAAGCGAGTGTACTTTCAATGCCGTCTGTTAAGAAATGATCAAGCGAGCGAGCATCGCTGAACGAGTATCGCTGAGCGAGTTTATTTATAGAGAAAATCTCCGATAGTTAGTCGTTTTCTCGCCGGCAATCGGACCACTGCCTTAGGGTCGAAAAGACGTTAAGCGGACGCTCGCTCGGTCCCATAAAAAATTGGCCGTTGCGGGGACCCGCGCGGGCATCCGTCGCGATGAGCCGGGCCTCGCGCCCCCTTTTTTGCTACGTAATAAATATTAAGCTCTCCGTCGATACGACTACACGCACACCGCAGCTGGATAAAATTTAAGTTGCTTCATACATAAAGATGAGGTCATTATGTGCTTTTACGGCTCAGATTTAAAGTATATTCAAATTAAACACAAAATACGATCAAAAAAAGAAAGATTTATTTACTTCAGTAACAGTCTTAATGTTAGCTCTTATCGTAAACCCTACACGCCACCCGAGGCCGCAGGAAGATTTAGGCTGTCCCCAAACTTCACGGCTAAGTAAGAAAGTGCTTTCTGAAGCTCTTGGTGAAAAATAATCACACACGCTGCAGCTAGCCCACTGAGACAAGTCTCGGGGTTCCGCCGCAGTAATGTACTGTCCACTGACTAGCACACCATGAATACAACAATCTGGTTCCACACAAACCCAGCATTGTAACATCAAGCACAGAAAACCTGCCGATCTTTGAGGAACTTAGCCTGTATGATCAACACTGCGGCCTTAAGAACCCCCAAACGAAAGTATAATTAATAACGACTATTTACAAATAACAAAATCAATTCAGAAATTAAACGTTATGTGTCATTCTTTTTCTTTAACTATTTTTGTATGAAATACCAGTGAATACATGTTTTTTTTAATTTACTAATAGCATCTGGTAAGATTGAAGACATAATCCCAATATTTTTGGGTGAAAAATATATACAATACAAAATACATACAATCAAGTATTGTAAGCATTAATATACAAAATCATAAGAACACAACATATTGACGGAAACGTAATGATGTTGCATCATAACTATTTAACACTAATTGCATATTTCTATGCTTGGTTTACAATTGATAGCATTTTTCAAAAACTACTTTTCCATAGATGAAACAATGAGCTATATTTTTTTATCTATGGTATTTGGCAGTTTTTTTTATTTTTAATATACAGACGGTCATGCGATGTAGCACCATAGCATGTGATTATTTTTTATATAATTATTTATAAATCGAGATCTGCAAGGAATTACATTGTAACTCAGTTGAGGACATTTTGATTTACTAATTAATCATATTCTTGCTGCATAAAATGCATAATGCGAATTTTCTAAAACTGAGTTACAATGTTATTCTTTACCGGTCTTGAGATATATCTAAAAATCAATCAAAAGTCAACATCGCATGTCCAGTAAAATAAGTACTCAATGAAAAGTTATCTTTTTTTACTTTTTGTTTTATTATTCAAAGTTAACTCGATAACTTTTCAATAAATACTTTAGAACAGATCATTGATTCATATTAACATAAACTTTATTGCTTTTTTTCTTTTCAATTAAATTTGTTTTTTTAGGAACTTTTTTTACTCAAAGTAATGTTGAACAAACAAACCTACAAAACATAAATAAAAAGTAATACAAGGATTCTTTTCGCGTGAAATCTACTGAATATTAAGAAAATGGACGAAAACTCTTTTTAGAGGATTATGGTAGACAAACACCATGACAATATGGTGGTGATTTATATTGTTGTTGTTGATCAGTTCTTCTTTTTTCTTGAAAATCGTTTGTTTTCCTCGTAAGTCCTTCTTGACCACTCTAGTCATTCAATTCATCTAAATATCCTTGATAGTGTGATGATTTTAAGTTGATATTAATTTTCGATTTTTTATTAAACTTCATCTTATTATGCTTGATATAACTTGAGCATCTTTGAGTGATCAAATGCATTTTCATAAATATTTAAAAGGCGTTGTTCTTCCATTATTTAAATCCAAACATAATTTTCTTGTGCGTTTTCAACATAGTTTCTTTCACTTTTCTCAAACACTCGCTTTCTAATTGTTTCCAAGTTTGTCTATTCATCTAACAATTCATAATATATTTTCTCACTTCGCGGCAGTAAAATTCCACGGATGCACTGAGCATAAAAACTCTTTTCACTTATCCATAGATAAACTAGACGACAAGAAGTCATACTTTTAACAAAAAAAAAATAGTTTACTCTATGTAACTAATATGTACACTGGCACAGCCTTATTTAAATGTTTTGTGTTCACTTGATGAATGCTTCTGGAGGGATCTTCCCTTCTGTGTTTAATTGGTTGAACACAAATAAGGCACGTTGAAAGTCCCATCCTGTCTGTTGTAGGCAGCTGGAAAGAAAAAAGCATTATTGGTTAAAACTTATGCTGTGAAATAATTATGACCCATATGAGGATTCCTCGGAAAGCACAAATCTTGAGCGCCCCGAGCGCTCAAGATCAGAGTGGGGATCGCTTTGCGCATTCCATACATTGGCAAGCCAATCGTCGTCGTTGTTACATACATGCAGCAGCGCAAGAAACGAATCACGAGTGACGTCTATGACACGATGGCGTGGCGAGCCAATCACTGACATTCCCCGCCCCCGAATCTCACTTCGCACCACTAAAGAGACCGAATATTTGAGTTCTGCTTAACTTGAAGCCAGCGCTCAAGATCCGTTCCGGTAATTGTACTCACTTAGTGCCATTACTGAATACAAATACTTTGATTCGAAATGTTAGTAGATGGCACCAAAAATCAGTTCTGTAAAGTCGGATTACTTCGGTTCTGACTGAGGTATAACTTTAGCTCAAACTCAAGCTCCTTATCCAACAGATACAAAATCTCGCTGATGGTGGCGCGTATGATGAATCATTCGGTACCCTTACCCCTAACCAACTCTTTGGAAAATGCAATACAGATTTTTTTTTGTTATTGATAGACTCGCGTTTGACCTCTATCTCACCTGATGGTAAGCAACAATGAGGTCGACATGGTGGAGACTGATTGCCTAGAAGTAACCTATCCCTAGGTTGTAGCTACCAGGAAACACAGACTCTGGCAGGGAATTCCAATCCTTAGCTGTACGCACAACAATGAATGCGTTCCCATAACGTTTAGTGCGTAGGGGTGGGATGTTGACAATGGAATGGTGAATGAATGTGCGTATGGACGGTGGCACATCACATGGTGGTCAGATGATGGAACAGGCTTGGCGTAACAGGCTAGTTGCCATAAAAAATGTAATTAGTACGTCTTTTAGATTATTCAAAAATAAGGGACACGTATTTTTTTATTTGTAAATTAAACCAAAAATGACAAATATATAGCCCATTAAAGTTACGTGTTACGTCACGCCGTGCTGCATTTTTTCGCACAGGGTGAAGTTACACGTAACTTTAATGGGCTATATCTTTGTTATTTTTTGTTTAATCGAAAAAAAAAAAATACGTGATCAATATTTTTTTATAATCTAAAATACGGACTAAATAAAATGTAATTATTTTGACCCTGGAAACTACCCTATTATGCAATTCCGACGCACACTCCCCGAAATGTAACCGGTAAAAAACTGACAGGCTATGTCAGTAAAGTCTTGAGCATCGACGCCGAATTCTTAATTCGATGTCGGTGCTCAACTCGACTTGAAACTCCGACTCAAAGAATGCATCTTTACCAATGATCCTTTTGGCTCGTTTTCTAATTGACTCAAACGCATTATGCTGGTATCTGGCAGAACCGTCCCAAAGATGAGAGTAGTACTCTGTACACGATCGAACTTGTCCTTGATAATGTTTGAGCGGCTATTTATTTATTTATTTAATCTTCATGCAACACAAAGTACATAGGCGGACTTAATGCCTTAGGCATTCTCTACCAGTCAACCTAGGGTGGTGAAGAGAAAATATGGTAGGCGCACAAAAAGAAAATTATGGTATTGAAACAAGAGTTAAAAAGTATACATAATTATAGATAAAATACACATACACGGCGATCTACGGCAGCTGTGTAACGTGATGATTACTTTATTTTTACAGAAACTCACTTGATGCTCCAATGGTCGTTCATGCCGGTCTGTTGGCTGAGCATGGTGAGCATCAGCTTCTGCGTGTCGTCTTGTGAAGGGGCCACCATGGCGGGTGTTGGCGTCGGCGCAGGCGTCGGTGGAATCGGCTCGACTACCACGCCTGTCGCGAAGGCTGTGTCCTCCTGGATGGTGAAAATACTTGTTGTAGATATTGTTTTATTTGACACTTAAACGCCTCGAAAAAAAAACCCTTAATAATAATAGCTTTGTACTCATCTATCTGTATTAGTTCTTTTCGATTTTAAATGTTTGTGTGTACATAAATAAATAATAGCCTATGGTAAATTATTTCATTCCTTTTAATTGTACTAGAAAAATTAATATTAAGATGGCTAATAGGTTAAGTTCCTTTTTAGTAGTTTTGTTTAGTTGCCTTTTAGTTGCTTTTTAAATTATTTATATGTACAAGGTGCAGTTTTGAATCTGCACAAAATTTCAGGAGGTTATTACGTAAATAATCATATTATAAAAATAGGATATCTTGTCAATAAATACCAAATACTTATTTTTTTTTTCTATTCTTTTTTTATATACATAGAAAAAACTTTAGACTTTGGTTTCGTTAAGTGTGCGTATAGATTACAAGAAATCAGCCAAAATGCCTGAATCACAAACTATGAGCTATTAAAAAAGATTATTATCTGATGCTGTGGTAAAAAGTTCTACCAGTCTATGGATTGCCTGGCTGGAGTCTGGACAAACACTTAAAGGGATCGACAGTGCCACATTGTCTCTAACATTATTTCTCTTTAATAGTCAAAATAGTATGAAAACAGAAAAATATCAAGATGTACCTGTTCCTTAGTAGTATTAGTGACGAACAGCATATCGTTGATAATGCAGAACCCGCCGCCGGCGTTCGGCACAATCACAAATGTGCGGTGGAAGGAACGGATGGGGTTCCCGCTCGTATTGGTCTCCTTGTAGACGCCGTTCATTGTTAGGACGATCATGGCGGGCTGTGGGAGGTTAGAGATTGTGTCAAAATTATGGTGAATTAATGAGAGGAAGAAATAATAAGTATGACATTTAAATCATTTTCCCATGTCTTCCATTTCTGATTTTGTAAATGTATTTGTTAATTTTTTGGGTTCCGTAGCCAAAGGGTAAAACGGAACTCTATTACTAAGACTCCGCTGTACGTCCGTCTGTCTGTCTTGTCTATCTGTCCGTCACCAGACTGTATGTCAGGAACCGTGATAGCTAGACAGTTGAAATTTCAACAAATGATGTATTTCTGTTGCCCCTATAACAACAAATAGTTTAGAAGTTAGTTTAGAAAATATGAAAAAAATCTGAAAAGTAGAACTTTATAAGGACTTTCTAGGAAAATCATTTTGAACTTGATGGAAAGAACAGTTTTTGTACAAAAAAAGACAAAAAGGTTCTACAAAACAATTTCTGGACTAAGTTTGTAGTATAATCGTATATTCGTCGGTTCACAAACGCTTCGTGCCTTTATTGAGTAGCGTTGTGCGCGAGTTCGACTCGCACTTGGCCAATTTTTTTTTATTCATCTACAAAAGTGGATTATTTCTGAGACACCCAGTATAACAACTGTTTGTGATATAATTCACTTACCGTAAACACAAGTAAATCAACAGCGAATCCCATCAGGTCGTGGGTTGTCTTCGGCAGGTCTGATAGGAAGGAGACCACCTGCAACCTGCCCGCGCGCAGGTATCGGCGTCGAGATTCACGCTCCGTGATACGCATGATATTGCGGCTGTTTGTAATGTAGGAGTTCAGTCTGGAAATTAAAATACAGATGTTTATTAGACTACTAGCTTTTGCCCCACGGCTTCTAAAACCTATATCACTCAGGAATAAAGCAGCTTTCTATCGGTGAAAAAAAATTAGCAATCGGACCAGTACTTTCGGAGACTACCCCCTACAAACAAAAAAAAAAAAAACTTTACCTCTTTATTATATTAAGTGTAGAAAAAGCAAGGGCATAAGAAAAGTCATGTCTTAATTGATATTTGAGTACAAAAAAGACATAGAAAACGAAATTAATAAGATTCTTAGTTTTCATTGCTTTTTTTGCAGTAAGTTAAAACATTTCGTCAACCTCTAAGTATATTTTGAACCTATATTGATATTATACTGGAAAAGCAATACTATAATATTGTCCCAGTATAAAGCACATTTCAGAAAGACTACTTAACGTTTAAAAATATTTACGATTCAGTTTCTCTCTAAAATAGTTTATTATTTTATAGTATTTATTAGTTTATTATTTTAGCATATATATGTATTTTATTATTATAAATAACTTATTTTATATTTTTCCATTTGAATTATTTGTTATTATGTATTTGTTTATTGTGCAAACCTACCACAGTGTTGTCTTTTTTAACCCAAAGGTTGACTGGTAGAGAATGCCTTGTGGCATTAAGTCCGCCTATGTACCACTATTGTACATGAAGTTTAAATAAATAAATAGTTTTTGCAATCCCCAAATAACTCTGTAATATGTATTTTAAAATAAGTACAGTAAATTCATTTAGCTCTGGGGTATAGCTTTGGCCAAGCTTGGTTAATAAACCAATATGAACTCAAGACAATGTATTTACAGTATTTTTAGTGGTTTACGAATTTGGGCCAATGTTATAACTCAGAACCAAAATAAGACTTTACTGTAAGTAAACTCTTAAACGCCGTCAACGTACCTTTGAGAAGCAGCATTTCGACTATCATTCGTCAGGTAGCTAGCAGCCATAGACATCGTCGCATGCTCATGATAAGCCTCAAGCAGCGGCTGCCGTGACTCGGCGTCATAAATCGCGAAGTACTGAGTAAGGAACTCGCGGACCAAGTCCTGGCCTGCTGGGTCTACCAAGAATGATTGCTGGCGAGGTGGGAGGTGCACGTCTTCTAGGACATCGAAGCCGATGGCTGGGGGCAGGTCCACTCCGTCCTGTTAGGTAGTGGTGAAATGAGGATTAGTAGTGGGTATTTGAAAAAAAATTAAGATATGTTTCTCGGTCCATTTTATCGAGTAGTTTATAAAACATGATTTGCTGTTTTCAGAAAAAGACAGACAGGCCACTTACCTATTTGTAAGGAAATGAATAGTGATTGTTATAAGTGTGTTTATGTTTTATGAATTTTGGGTTTTTTTATTATGTTTATTAATGATAGGCTCGCACTTAACCGCTATCTCACCCGATTCTAATTATTGGTTAGGAATTAAATCGTTTGTCTTAGTATAGCCATGTAAAGAGGAGAGACGAAACTATGATACTTAAAGAGTTATGAATATGCATGTGGATGGATGGACAGAAAGAGAGAGGTCAAAGAAAAGATGGATGGACTATGTGAGAAGTGATATGAAAGAAAAGAGAGTTAGTGATAGACAGAATGGAAGAAAAAAATGTGTTGCTGACCCCAAATAAAATGGGACAACAGCAGGAATATATGATGATGATGGTTGGATGTTGTAAAATGATTCAACATAACCTTTATTCACTATGACAAACGCGCAAGTAAAACCGTGCATTATCACATTTTACACTGCAGTATATATTAGGACACAAACATTTGTATTTGTCGAAGCAAATATTTGTATAACCTACTGATAGGTATCTGTTCCAGGCCTGGATATCTTGTGTATGTAAGTTTATAAGTTTGTGAACATACCAACGATACAGGAGTTATTCCTAGTGTGAGCTAAAGCATTTTTTTTTTAACCCGCTTATATTAGCTTCACCTGTATGTTTGTAACCAACGCCTTTGAGCTCGATTTTGACCAACTTTGGACGATCATATTTTCTTCAAACATTGCACACCCATCAAAGACTGATGACAATACAGTTTAAAAAAACACGCTTTCATAGCATATCAAACTAAAAAGTGTAAAATAATTTTCAATATACATAGGTAGAAAATAATAATAATGAACGAAAAATATTAATATCATTATGAAAAAAGCGTGGGGTGCTCGATTTACGAAAAATATGGCACAAAGCGCCCCACGCTTTTTTCACAATGCTATGAAAGCGTATTTTTTAGTTTTTTTAAACTATATTTATTTTTAAGAATGGTTCCACGAAGCTCTATAACGATTTCAGCGAGAACTACATTAGACTGACGCACACGTAGGTCACGCCTGATTTTTACATAGTCGCGTGGCCTCACGTAGCATGGGTCTAATGTAGCCCTGCAAGACTAGATGTATAGAGATTTGCGTCCATGGCCCACGTGTACCCAATGAGTTCTACCTTTACTTGCGCAATGTCATAACCAATCAAAGCCGACATCATACCAATACTCTACCAATTATTGTTTGTGAAGTTTGTAGGTGTTCTTGTGAACACCTCTATCTGGTTGGAAAACCTGTGACACAGCATATAGTACATTTAAAATACGAAGAAAAAAAAAACCGTTACAAAAGTTACTTACCAACTTGGTCAGCTTGGGAAACTTCTTCCGCACATCGCTGGAGACAAACAATATAGCAATGGCATGAAACATGAATCATTCTGAAACTCAAATACTTTATTAATTTTCAGTATCTCTTAGGGTATTAATAAGACAAGCTATTGAACAGGTTCACGGAAATCTAATATCTAATTCCGTACCACTAATGTTCACAATCGTTTAAGCTTTTACAAAGCAACATACATCATTTCAGCTGGTTTAGACATGATGTTTCTCTTAGTGTTCCCACCAAACGCTAAGCACAAAATGTATGGCAATGACATTACCCGTCACGGCACACACCAGACTCCCGCAGTTGATGTCATTACCATACATTTTGAACTGGGCGTTTGACGAGAACGCTATCAGAAAAGTAATTTTACTAAAAGCGCAGATATCTGAAAACTACTCGATAGCTACATCAATGCAATGTATGTAGTTGAATTGTCAAAGCGAAAACCATTGTGATAACCAGTGATTACGCAATTAGAGCATCGCGTTGGAATGTGTTTCAATGCTAGCACAAATATGAATAATTAACGCGAAATTTGAGTTCTTTAGCTTGTCTAATTTATACCCTAGACACAACAATAAGAAATATAATAAGACGTTTCTTTGACTTATTTATAGGTGCTGCCTCTTTTTTTAATGTTCATTAATTAATGTTTGCATACCTATATTTCATTTATCAAGCTTTATTTTTACAAAAAAAAAAATACCGATAAAATCACAGATTTCTAGTTACTTATTTGTATTAGTATATTATACACTTGTGTCTATTACATATCTGTGATTTTATCACATATTTTTACCTTTAAATATTTTATCATTAAACTTTATACATTCAGAGGTATGAATAAAGTCTAACGAAATATTTAAATGTACAGTCAGGGAAGCTAATTGTGTAGTAACTTGTCATGTGTTAATATTTGCCTTATTTTAACCATTTCACACGACTGTGAAAAATATATATATTTTAATTTGAATTTACTGCTAATTTAAGTCGTTATATTAAGCGCCAGATAAACATGCATTAAGGTGCACCTTTCCATGTAAGTAAACAAATAATTAATTTTGATGGTTTTTCATTAATTGAAAATATTAGGAATCATAATAGATGTCGAGTCAGCACAGCTTTATCTTTCTATTTCCGTTTTTTTTTTTTTAATATTACTGGCAATAAATGTAGTCTGGTCAATAACAGTTATCGCAAATTTATTTGGCGCCCACTATAAAATATAAACAGCCTGCCAAGCAATCGTATTCACTGACTATACACACACTTGCGATAATTGATAGTGATTCCTCGATAATATATACTTCAAGAATAAAAGCCGTATGTAATATAAATCTCACTAGTATTAAGTTTTTTCAAATTTATATTACAGTTCTATAAGAATTAACAGTAGCTTATATTACCAAAATACACTCAAAATAAGAATGCAAATCATAAAGTAAAAAGAAACATTGCATAACAGAGGCTGCACATACAAAGATTCATTATATGTATATATGTGCATAAAAACGTTAAGATGGAAGTGCCCCAGCGTAGTCTGCGCAATTAATTTGTTTTCTTTTTTCAAGTTTTATGCATTTTGCAATTCAGTGTCAGAAGAATTGAGAGGCTTTCCATCTTAAGAAAAATCAACGGTTGATAATAGTCAAAGAAACGTTCGTAACTAACATTTTGCAAAAACATAATAATATATAGGACATTCTTTTTTTCTAACGACAATTGTTTGTCCCCACGATAAATAATGAAAATCTTTCTCTTTTTTATTTTAAGGTTATTAGTAAAAAATACATACTAGGGCTTTTTTTATAATATTTTACTTTTTCCCGCTAAACACTAACTACAAAATGTATGGTAATGACATTACCTGAAGTCACGTGACAAGTGACGTAACAAGCAATGTCATTGCCATACATTTTGTACTTAACGTTTGGCGGGAACGCTAACAGAAAAGTAATTTGCCTAAGCCCGTTGATTGGACATTGGACGAATACGCCAACAAGAGCGACCCTTTTAGTACTGATCGATTTGTCGATAGAATAAAAGAACGCCCAGATATTTTATACTTCATGCACAGAATATATTTCTTTATACGCAAGAAATGGTCACGCAAGCAGCTGCAATTCAAAGTTATCAAAAACTGTGATGTAAGATGAGATGACGTCACTGACATGACAGAGTATAAATGTTGTGCAACTCAAGTATAGATAATATTAATTCAGTGTTTCTAGGACATAATATGCGTCAGAAGTAGTAGATAGGTTGGAAAGTTAAGCGTTGGCGACACCAATTTATTTATGTTCTAAGAAAAAAATGTCGTTTGTGAAGTCCCTTGCTAGAAGCAATTTTAAGACCTACCTACTCAAATGCGGGGGGGAGGTAAATGGTTAATGGATATTTAATAACGATTGTGATTCTCAGATGACACATCTCACATAATTAAATTTTGATAAATAATGAAAATGACCATTAAATATTTTGGATTCGTAAAGGCCTCTTACTATGATAAGATTTTGTAAAAATCCATGACGTTAATTAAATTTAAGATGTTTTGTTTATCCGAAAGAGCTACGGGCCCGGGCGTGCCCATGTTCGCGCTAAGTATAACGCTACTTTAAAAGATTATAGTTAGAAATATGAATAGTCAAAATTAGGCGGATTTTGAGGCAACAGTTAAATAAAGTGAAATGTACAATTGTCGCAAATACTATTTCATTAATTGAATAACGCTTCGGTACACTAAAAAAAACACACTAAAAAAAATTAGTTCGGCGCCATCTAGTGAGAATTTGAGCACTTTCGGGTCCAGAGCTTTTCGCTGTATGGTTGATCCCTTCAAATGATGCGAAACCTCAACTTTCCACCTTTTATTCAACATTTGAACACTCCTATCATATGACATATTCATCTTGCATACAAGTTTATTGATAAAATGAATGTATAATATGCATAAGTTTATGTTATTTTATTCTGTAGATCGTTGAATCTGCGACCGTGTCCGCGACCTAGATTTACCTCTAGGTTCGACAAAAGGTGGTGGCAGTTTCTGAAATGTAATAAAAAAACAGGAGCAGAACAATCTTGGTAAAGAGACACTCGCAAAAGGAAAACGTTAACCGTTTTCTTTTCGTATACCGAGCACATGATTTTATTCGCCATTCATTATACACCGTTAAATTTTAATCGTTTTAATCCCGTGGAGGGTCGACCCGGTACGTAAAACTGACCTGTAGGTATTTATTAATCTGTAGGTTTTTAATTAGTAATGACCTGTAGGTAGTTTGAACGCAACGCCGACATCTACTTACGGGTCATTGAACTCGCTCAGCTGACGTTTTCTTAAAGAAATTAATTTCGTACATGCGTAAATTAATACGAGTTTTGAAAAAAAGGTACTTTATTTTTTAATATTATCTTTACAATTCGATAGTGTTTCATGTACCGGATCGACCCTCCACGGAATTAAAACGATTAAAATTTAGCGGTGTATAGACCGAATTTTCTTCGTGCTGGGAAAGTTGGAATAATACCTTTTTATTTCGCGACTCATGTAAGGGGTTTTCTAGCAAGAACACAAAATAAAAAACATCAGATCAAATTATTAGTTTAAAAGATATGAAAACTAATGTTACAGTTCTGCTCCTATTTGAATAATTAAACAAGACTACAGTAATGTTGTATCGACCAAGGAAATAAATATTGTTTGAACAATTTCATATTTAACCCCTCAAATTTCATATGATACTGCTTAGGGTCATATAAAACAGTAATCGAAACACCAGCCAACACCGTAGATACCATCGAAGTAATTTCTGCCTGATCACTTAAAAAATATTCGTTTGAATCCTGCAACGCGGCGCCAAACCAAACCCTTTGAAGTTTTCGTTTCGAGTGCAAGCAAAAATGAACTTAACGGTGGACAGGCGGAAGTGTCTTTGATGGTACATAAGCAGTAAGTTGAAAATAACTTGTTTTTTTACGTCAGGTAAAAGAAGATAGGCACTCGAAAGGTTAAAATAAATGTAAATAATCCCCAAGACCGATGTGTTTGTGTATTATTCCAAGACATGTAAGTATTCTCCCAAGACATGTAAGTCCTAAAAAAATGTCGAAGTACATAATTTCCCCAATTAAGATGACAAACACAATATTAAACTACTAACGTTTCTCCACGTCTGACTCAACAGAACATCCCATTTACTTCTGTCAAAGAAACCCACAGATTCCCAACCCTCAAAAGAATTACACCACAAGTGAAGTTTTCCACCAATATGTATGTTCAATAACACTACCTGACGTAGATCTCGTGATCATTAAACCTGGTCAGCAAAGGATTTCCTTTCAGGTACAGCTCCACTAACGGCAAGGCCTTCAACGGCTCCAGGGATCCGATGTATGGAATCTAGAAATAAACAAAAAAAAAATTATATTACTAGCTTTTGCCCGCGACTTCGCCCGCGTACATATAATATATAGCCTATGTCACTCAGGAATAAAACAGCTTTCTATCGATGAAAAAATTTTAGTAATCGGACCAGAACTTCCAGAGATCCTACCGGACCTCCTACAAACAAAAAAACAAACTTTACCTCTTTATTATATTAGTGTAGATTTATTGCAAATGGAAACAAAAGGCAGTTTGAATGGTTTGGCATTTATAAAGATTGGTGATTGTACTATCATCGTTCAGAGTCCATATCTGGACCTCTCGCATCTAGCTTTGGTTCAAGCCATAGTCATAATAGCAAAAGGGAATGAAAGAAGGTGGCGGAGACTAAAAGAGAGGACATCATCACGCCACAGCAGACGACACCCAGCCACCGCCACAGCAGACGTCCCGAGAGTACCGTAGGCGCGGGCTTGCACCGTAGGCGCGGTTTTGCGGACAGTGAGCAATGGGTAGCTCGCTGTCCGGCCGTCCGGTAACTGTCCGGACCAAGCCCAAGTCGTCGACGGCGCGCACTGTTCCCGCGCGCCTTAAAGGAGTTGTCAAAAACAGCAGGGACCCAGCTGGGTCGAAGCTTACTGGGGCCAGGGTTAGTTTCGAAAGACAGCTCGAGCCCCGGTATGAAGGCTAGAAGGAACGGGGTGGGTCTTTTAGTCAGTAAGAGTCTGACACTATCTCCCGCTCCGCCCAAGAGCGGGGGATGTCATTGGATGATTTTTTCCCACCATAAAAAAAAGACGTCCCGGGAGTCGGGAGTCGCAGGGCGCTTTCCCGCCACTGTAAGCGCGGACTTGTGAACTGTAAGCGCACTCCTGTGAACTGTAAGCGCGAGCTTGCGAATTGTAAGCGTAGACCTGCAAACTGTAAGCACAGGCTTGCAAACTGCGAGCAATGCATAGCTAAACTGTGATAAAGACCGAGTCGATGGCGCGTTGTGTTCTACGTGCGCCTCAAAAAGATGTCAACGGTGTGAGATTAAAACCTTTTTCAAGAGGCGTAGATATAAAAGGTCGCACCGGAAGTATAAAAGGCTCGTTATGGCACTGTGGTTCTTGAGAGACAGTCTGGTGACAGAAAGACAGACGGACGGACAGACAGCGAAGTCTTAGTGATATGGTACGGAATCCTAAAAACAGGTCATTAGATGAAGATGGAAAGTTAGTGGAAATAAAAATTGACAGGCACTAACTCAAAGAGTTTGGTAAGTCATTCATGTGTCGTTAAAATCGTTTTAATCCGGGTATAATCATCACCTTAGCCACAATTACCTTAGATCTACCACAAAGTTCAAAAGTTCAAAGGTTCACCTCACGGAGCTGCAGTCACCACATGACACTGGCAGAACAGTTAACGCCGGCTCAGTTGCCAAAGAAGAAAAAAAAACCTGGTTTATTAAACTCACCCGGTTATCACCCATATACAGGATCTTCAAGTTCTTCAGTTTTGTAGCGAGGATCTTCAAGTGTTCAATACCATGAAGTTTGTTGTCATTGAGGTTTAATGCCTCAAGATCAGGAATGTTCTCAGCAATAATGTCAATAGCAGCCAGCATGATAACTGGGCGGAATAGGGCACAGAAGATGTCCGCCAGTTCTGTCAAAGCAAAAATAACATTAGGCAGGCGCAATGGTTTCACTGCTAGCACGAGTCATGGCTAGCTCTAACATGGTTCTGAGGATGATAGCTGACAGAGTGGACTCTCCTTACATTGTTCACAGCAGTAATTGGTAAGGCAGGTGCCAGATAACCGTGGCATAACGGTCATTGACCTTCCTACATTTGTTGACATTCTAAATTTCAAAAACAGAAATAAAGATGTTCAGCTGTCATGAACCAACATTTATTGTGAACCTTTACATGATCTAGTAATAAAAATTCATTGTCTGTTGTTCGGGTACCTACATAAAAATATTAGATAAAGGTCAATGTGTGTCATTCCACGGTTCTCTGGCGCCTTCTATAGTATGGTGTACAATTCAATTCAATTTCTTTATTTCAGACAATACAGAGTAAGATTTTTTTGAGATTGAATTGATATATTCAATATATCATCGCTTACCATCAGGTGAGATGGTGGTCAAACGCGAGCCTATCAATAATAAAAAAAAAAAACAAAATATCACACCATTATATAAAGCAACAAGTTCATTGTAAATAGCTATTTACATAAAACTTAAAAAACAAATGGGGCCTAAACCCTAAAATCGCCCTGTGGTTGTACACTGCTATAGTCAGGCCGATAATAACGTATGCCTGCGTAGTATGGTGGAGGAAAACAACTCAAGTGGCAGTCATTAACAAACTTAAACAAACAAATGTTTGCAGAGACTTGCATGCCTCATATCAACAGGCCATGTCCACAACCCCAGGAGCTGCTCTAAATGCCCTGCTTAACCTACCGCCACTTCATCTATTCAATTCGAAGGAGGCGAAAGCGTGTGTACAGAACAAACAGCACTGGCAAAGCAAACTGGCGTTCTCAAGCACTGAGATCGCTACACGAATCAGTACTTGAACACGATCAACTAGCTATGACAACAGACGTCATGCTTCTACAGTGTAACTTCACAAGAAATTACACAGTGGAACTGCCGAGCAGAGAGGTCAAGCAACCTCATTACTTGTAAGGCTGGAAGCCTGATCTGGTTTACAGATGGGTCCAAAATGGGTGAGAATGTAGGATGTGGAATATTTGGCATTAGCCTGAAATTCAGCAAAAGCTTGAATCTGGGTAAACATGCCACCATATTCCAAGCGGAGGTATACGCCATTATAGAATGTGCGGAGGCCGACTGTCAACGAAACTACATAAAACAATTAATTCTGATTTACTCAGATAGCCAGGCAGCTCTTAACGCCTTGAACTCGAATACCTTCGAAACTGGTAAAAGACTCCATTAACAAACTGAGGCAAAGGAATAAAGTTATTCTGAGATTGGTACCAGGTCATTCTGGAATCAATGACAACGAAAAGGCTGATGAACTTGCAAGAACTGGGGCACAAGGTCATCAGATAGGACCAGAACCCTTCTGTGGTATCTCAAAGAACCAGGTCATGCAGACCCTTAAGGGTAACCTATTTGGTGATTCAAAAAAGCACTGGTTGGTACAACCAGGACTGCTACACGCCAAATTTCTTATAGAAGTCTACTCACAAAAACGAACTACCAAGCTTCTTGACCTTAGCAGGACGAACATCAGTGCGATAGCCCGCGCCTTAACGGGCCACTGCAAACTAAACAGGCACCAATTTCACATGAAACTGAGTGACACTGATGTTTGCCGGTACTGTAATCAGGAGACGCCTAAGCACCTTTTGTGCGAATGCAGGCCCCTTATCCACAAACGCAGTGTCCATCTGGGCCAACACATTATTCGCCCAGAGGATATTAAAACTCCAAAAGCTAGGTGTATTATAAATTTCCTGGAAGCCTCCGGGCTGAAAGAGTTCCTCTAACAAGGTGGCGAGTCACAATAGATCCTTTACGTCGCAGTGACTACATCCCCTACACTACGGGAGATGATAGCCCCTTATCTCCAAAAATAATAATAAATACATCAAACTTTATTCCTTGTCTCAAAGAAATAAAGCTTTATTCCCAATGAAAGTTTATTTAAATATGTTTGCTACTCTTTCATACTCAAATGGATGAATTTGATTTCATATTGTATTCTCCTTATTCTTGGAGTACATTCCTTTAGGAAAATTTTCTATATATACATGGGTGAAGCCGCTAACAGACAAACTTTAAGTAACAAAATGGTTAACTCTAACTCTTTCAGAAGTTAATGTCTTTGTTAGTTATCATAACTTTTTGCCTGTGACTTCCAAAATAAGTTTTGATTCAATTTAAAATACCTTTGTTATTATAAATCACCGCAACTAAAATGGGTCCATTGTGATGATTTAAAATGTTAGAGATTGCTTACATGGTATCTTATTAAAATTTTTCAAACAAGAAAATTGATAACTTATGAAAAATTTATAAGATTCAGAATCTAGTATTCATTTCAAAAAGTAAATATTATTAATTCATAAATCCCCAAGTGAACGCCAGCGTTCACACTGCTATTGTCCCTAATTGACGGTATTTGAAAGGTTAAAAGACTTAAATGATTTCTTACCTGGATCTGCATGAAACTTGGTCAAATCTAATGCCTTAGTAGCAGCATTGTATCTCTTAGCCATAGCCAGCTTCATTTTCTCCTTCATCTCAGCATCAATAGCAACACTTGGTACAGCATTTCTTACAATCACCATTAACTTGAAACCATCTGACATGGTAATCTTTCTATCAGCATGGAACAGCTTTTCAGCCAGCTTAACATCATCAACATAGAAGACGGCTGCATTTCCGTTGATCTTGTAGTAGTGTGGAATGAAGATATCTGGTGAGATGTGGCTCAGAAGTGTCCGTAAAACCACATCTTTCTCATGTTTAGCTCCGTATGGGATGATAATCTGATACCATGGCAGTGGTCCAGCAATGAACTTCTTTTTAATCATTCCATGACCTGATCTTGGTGCTGGGGAGTTGAGACGACCTCCGCGGCCTCTGAATGCTCGGTTACGCTGTACATGAGGACCTCCAGCAGATCCTGTCATATCAATGTCATCATCCAACAGTAGCTTCGCATTGTTCCATTTGTTTTTACCTTTGTTTGTACCTGGTTTGAAACTAACTCGCCGTGTGTTACTGGTGTGCATTCTGTCGTCATGTTCTGTAAATAAAGTTAGTGTCAATCTCTTTTACCTTGTTTTTTTACTACAGTTGATTAGATGAACAATGAATAAGAAAAAATATACAAAATTAATGGACATATTACAATATTGCATGGCAAAAGCAATGACGCCCGATGGGAAATACCACGAGCCAAAAGACAAAGGGAAAAACAAATCACATTTAATTAGAACACTTACCAAAATGCTCGTTTTTGAAATTTCTAATTCTTCCACCATTTTTAGGCATTGTTCTGTGATTACGCTGAATGATGTAAAATTATCACCACAGTCAGTAAAATGAAATAAGGTTAAAGTTATGACGCACAACGCGTCTCTCACTTCTTATACCACTCTCTTAAACTTGCAATGTATTAATTTATGCAAACTTCCTCAAATGGATATGGATAGCAATAATCCGATATTTTCTTGGTTTTAGAGAAGGAAGGCTTACGATTTTGCGATAAATTTTACACGATAACAAGAGAAACGTAGAACAAGAACATGAAAGGAACTATTGAATGCAATTGAATGAAACTTTTCATTCACTCATCTGTGACTTGTGAGTTTAACAGATAATAAATTAACTAGGTGCAAAAAAAAGGAACAGTAAAAATCGAAGTCAGCGTGAATCTTACCAGATAAAACCAAAATAGATCAATCAATCAATCTTCCTACCCTACAAGTTACAACGTCAATTTTCACTTTAACCGGTTGCAGCTAAACACACAGTACTTACCACTAACGAATAAATAAACTTATGTAGGTATGTGTCTATCACTTCCATAGTTTGAGTACACACGCATTAAATAATTAATTATCAACGATTGCTCTCATTTAATATCTCATTCTATCAGATGAAGTTAAGCTAAGCCTTTCGCAGAAAATTCTTATTAGCACCTCGCCTCAGAATAATTAGTTAAGTACCTACTTAAATAATTATGTTGACTTTCAACTAGTTGTACCGGTACATATTACTGCTCGACATAGTGATACACAGTTTATTTTTATAACTTTTACAGTAATCATTATAATTGTTGTTGTTGTTTTGTTGTTGTTGTTTCAGTATAATTGTTAATCAGTAATAATTATTATTTCTGTAAAAACTGGAATAAATCGATTCTGGGTTTATTTTGGACCATCTCTTTTTTTTAGCTATGAATAAATTTTGCAATCTTGTGATTTATTACATTTTCACAAGATATTTTTGACAGATTGCAACTACGAAGGGTACAATTTGTCCCTCTGACGTATATCCAATGATCTAATAACGTCAACAGACAACGAGCCAATCTAAACATACAAAGAGATATCGTTATTTACGCAGAGGAAAATCTTGGTTGTACGCTTTAAGAAAAAATAAATAATAGAAAGAATATTGCCAGGGTTGGACCAAGTGCTGCCCAGGAATGAAAGTAGTTCCAGTGGGATCATAGCATTAATTTAAACAAAAAAAAAAAATATTTTAAAAAATATTGGTCCCAGGAGAACCAAATAGAGAAATATTTATTATAAACAAAGGTTGTTTTACCTTTGTTTTTAATAAATATTTCTCATTACATCATGTTTCTTGTATCAAAACCGTTCGAGTTAGTGTTTGAGGATAGTGTATAGTCTACTGTAGCCAAATATTCCTCAAATTGGCCTCAATATTATCCTTGGGGGCCAAAAACTTTTTTCTTTTGGCGGAAACAATATTTTAAGATGGTTTATACTTTTTCGATTGGAAATAGCAGTAGGAAATACTTTTATTAA
This sequence comes from Mythimna ferrago, assembly GCA_910589285.2. Taxonomy (NCBI): domain Eukaryota; kingdom Metazoa; phylum Arthropoda; class Insecta; order Lepidoptera; family Noctuidae; genus Mythimna; species Mythimna ferrago. The sequence goes on from OU342685.1 coordinate 19,491,283, forward strand.
AACTCTCCAAGGTAGATTAAGCTCAGCTGCATAATATGCAGTGACAAAAACAAGGCAGTTGAGAGATAGGTATAATCATAGCTAGGAAATAAGCAGTGTAAACTACACTGCTTATTTTCACAACATTATAGTTTATGGTATTTTTTTCTGCAGCTGATGTAATATTAATTTTCACATCGCAAAATAGAGTAATCCGGACTATTTATAAAATAGATATACTGAATCTGTCTTCACTTCATATTTTATATGATCGCAAAAACTTAGGACTTTTCAAATAAAAGCAATTTTCATAATATAAATACGCTTTGGAAGTTGATCCACTATACTTTACTGACTGATTTATAATTAGTCATAATTATGCAATATTCATTAATGTAATAACTTTTTGATAAATGATATACTTATTATTGACCACCAGTGCCCGCGACTTCGCGGACACCGCTAGTCAATAATATGTCGCGTGGACTACAGGATTTTGAATTTATTTTTTCTAAAATTGAAGCAGCCTAAGTTAACCTAGCCTAGCCTAGGTTACCTGCCAATAAAAGTCCCGTTAAAATCGGTCCAGCCATTTCAGAGATTAGCCGGAACAAACAGACAGACAGACAAAAATTGTATAAAATGTTATTTTGGTGTATGTACCATATATATATATTCATATGCATGTAGTAAAAAGCGGTTATTTCAATATTACAAACAGACACTAATTTTATTTAAAAAGATACACAAAAAGTACGACACAGTTGGCGCAGTGTTGAGTTATTGACTGCTGTGCTGCATATCACGGGTTTTTTTCCCGCACGGAAAAAATATTTTTATGGCCTACAGATAGGTGTTTTGGGTCTGGGTGTCTTGTAAATATGAGTTTACTTGTTTGTAAACACACCTATAGAGGCAAAGTCAGTAATTAGTTACACTGAAAACAATTGTTTAGATTTTCTCGTAAATAAATAATTCACAACAAAACATTTTTTTTCTCTTGACTCCTGGAACAGATTTTGGAGCGCTTTAGTTTACTGATTAGTATTGGACTGAGGAACAAAAGTCACTATCTGTGCATTCTGGGCAGCACTTAATTCAACTCCCCTAAAAAAATTGGCAATGTCCTTTTTAGTGTTATTGATTACTGACTCTAAAAACAATTATCAAGCTACTTTTCTACAATAAATTATCCACACAAAACATTTTTTTCCCTTGACCCCTGGGACAGATTTTGGAGCGCTTCAGTTTACAGATTTGTGTTGGCCTGAAGAACAAATTCCACTATTTGCGCAATCTGGGCAGCACTTAATCCACCTCCCACATAAAAATTGGCACTGTCCTTCTTAGTGTAAATGATTAATGATAGCATATTATAGTCAGTGATCAATTACGCTAAAAACAATTATCAAGCTACTTTTCGAAATTCACAAAAAATATTTTTTTTCTCTTGACTCCTGGGACAGATTTTTAAGCATTTCAGTTTACTGATTGGTGTTGGCCTGAGAAATAAAATGCACTATGTGTGCATTCTGGGCAGCACTTGGTCCAAATCCCATACAAAGATTGGCAATATCCTTTAATCAAAATTCTGGTTCTGATTTCTGTTATGATATCCTTTGTTTCAAGCGAGAAGAGCTAAAACAATTTATAAGTAATAGGTACATTATTCAAAAAGAGTTATAGTACAAAAAAATTAAAAAATACTGAAAAAATCTTTTATTTCTTATAATTAAACAATCTGAATATTATAATTATATCGAAAGGAAATGAATTTTCCTCGTACAAAAAAAATGTGTCTTGGTTATAATTACGTTAATATATTTATAAAAAAGTAATTAAGTATATACTTATAAATTAAGTAAAAAAAAAAAAAATAAAAGTGGCTCCGCTTTCGAGAGGGATCCAGTCGTGCAACGGACGAACTAGAAGGCGGAAGTGCGGCTTAGATGGTGTTACGAAGGTATATCTGATTCATCTGTGTTTGTTTCACGTGACAACCCGATTACAATACCTATTTTAAAATAATAAAAAAAAAACAAATATTGTTTTCAAACATCAGTCTGTTTCGTATGATTTTTGTATAATAATGTAGTCTGTAGGTATGATGAGTTTTGCACGAGTTTAGGCAAAATCCTGCTTCATATGTGCCTAATCCATATGATCAAAACCCCATATGAATTATTAAATAAATTAGTTTTTCTCTTCTCCAGCACGATAGGAGCGCTATTTTTGCGTGATTTTCCTTGTCCAATTTTGGGCCGTGTACAAATTAAAATTTTGTGTTATACAACAGTATTCTTGCTTTCTCATTTAATACAATTTTAAACTCGAGTTTAAAAAATGATTTACAATGATTATTGTTGAATGCACCAGATTTTTCCGTGATAATATTATGATCACTTATATATTTTTACAAAATCACATTATTGTTGTTGTCAAAATAAGATTATTTTCTTAATATAGAGCCCATCTACATAAAGTTTTTCATTTTTGTTTCTGTTTCATATGTTACAAATTCTGATTCATTTGGGTACAAAATATTTTGAAAACTACTTTAGAGAATGAGTTCCTCAATCAAATTTAAGTTATAAATTATTATTTTATATAATATAATATGTTCTATTTGGTATATAATATGTTCTATTTGTTATATTTTCCTATGAACATGGCTGAAAGTGAAATTAAATTTTTGCCGGATCAGCGAAGAACTACCCGAATTTATTAAAACACCCACTGAACTTCACTTGAAGAAATCTAATGACAGATATTATAGGCATAGGTATCTAAAATATTGAAATAAACACCCCACGAGATTTTTCTTTAAAAATTTATTGAATGAATGAAATGAACTAAATAATTGTATTTTATTTTTCAATTCTGGCAATACTACGTTTTTGTTAGTCTATGACTCGCTTGTACACTCCGTTACACGCAAGATTCTATTGATTTTCTAGTTTTTCTACAAGAAATCTTAAAGTTATTTGATTTTTTACTGATATTGTAATGGTTATTTCTCTAAACTCATTAGTAGCTTAAGATATACTTATTTCAACATTCATTTGGACAGATTCCTGTTTCAAAACAAAGAATCAAAAGGGCATTCGTCGCTAAAATTCAATTTATTTTCTGTATGAAATCAGAGCGTTTAAAAATAAAACGACCATAGACAACATTCCTGTGCTTTTCGAGTCTGCCATGTTTTGTCCTATTTGTCGCGCTTGATCAACGCGTTCGCGTTTACTGTTCAAAACTGTTATTTTCTGAATGTATTACGGGCTGTGTTTTGTTTACAAATAGTGTAGTTATTGGTGTTGTAATTATACTGTTTAAACTTTTGATCAAGCAATCACTGGGATACTTGTGAGTGCGACAGTGAAGTTCGTATTTCATAAAATTTTATATTCGTTTGCTGGCCATCAACTGTCTGCATTCAGAGGCATTCCGTCGTAATTTTTGAAACATTCTGATTGGTATAAGTGATTTCATAATATTTTGTCGGTCCTGTCTGTGACGCAACCCACGTGCACATATTATAGCGAGCATCTCATGCACATTTGTTATTATTTTGTTCGTGAGTTCGATTCGGAGCAGTGAGGATCGGAACGGCGAAGGGAAACCGCGTCGCGCGTCTTGCTCGCTCACGTCGCGTTCGGTTGAATTCATTAATTTGTGGGTAATATTGGACGGTGATTTCTAATCGGGTGTGAATTAAATAGTGCGGGATAGTGTTGTTGGTCGATGTGATTAGGTGCAGCGCACACGTGACACGGGACGAGTGTTTGGGTGTCAGTCGGCTGCGGCTCGCGGCGCCGCTACAGTCGCCTGCAGTGCGGAGCGCGACGGGCGTTAGAGGTGAATCACCGCTCGGTGCCGTTTTGATCGTGCTTGTTTACCCGCGTGTGCATAAGTGCGTGGAGCGGAAGTGCAAGGCATGTGCGCCGCGCGTCGGCGCCGATGACATCGCCGTCCGGGGCGACGGCGTTTTGAGCGCGAGTGTGTGATAGCTATGTTCCTTGGGTTATGAGTGTGTGACAAAGTTGTAGTGCGCTGAGGACACTGGAGCCCCTAGACGGAGTTGGGCCCGCCGGGGCGGCCCTGGTGCTTCTCGGGGCTCCTCACGAAGGCAAAATGGCTGCGTGGAACCGCCACCACCATTTCAACATGCTCATGGACGAGAATGCCAAAAATAAGTGTAAGTATAATGATAACATTCGAATTTTGCTATAACTTTAACAGAAAACATGATTCAGTAGTATGTAGTCACAAGTTTTCCTCCTTGACAACAGCATGATTCCAAGTTTATGTATACATTTCACCATATTTACTCAAAAACAACTATATCAAAAGAGATAACACTCCCATTAGTCAAGTTATTAATGTTAAGCACACAGTATTTTAGTTAGCTAAGTAAATGCTATTGAATTCACTTAATTTTGCCTCAATACACTTATTTTGTAAGGTAGTTGCACTTTTTCCTTTAGTTGGTTGAGTAGATGAATCATTGATCACCAATCCTTATTTAATCAATTTTGTTTACATGGATATGTCCAACCTTTTTACCTTCCTGCACCATAGATTGTAGATACCAAAAATTTATATAAAAAAAAAATCATCTACCTACCTTCTTGTATGCAAACAAACTCTAAACAGCAGACATTGACCCCTGTTCTATAAAAGAATTTGCATTTTTTCTAAACTAGTGGTCCAATTGGTATTCTTTCATCGAACCTCAGCAGATTAGCTTCAGCGATTTATGGATGAAAATAAGAGCAGCCGATCAGATCACTGGAGAAAATACTACATGGTTTTAAAATATAGGTAATAGTGTCTTGCACCTATTAGTTTGCTGAATTTGAGGGTAGTCTTAAATTGTGTGAACTTAAGACTACCCTCAAGTTTAGCAAAATTTTAACAACATTTAAATAAATTACTAAATAATTTGTTTAATTTTTTGCCAAGAAATATTTTGTACATGACATAGTTGTTTTTAACCTGCAGCAAAATATATCAGAACATTGAAGACAAAGCTAAAGTTTCTAAACTCTAATGCTCATTCTCTCAACTCTCAACAAATACCTAAATCCCTTTTGATCTTACCCCAGGCTGCAACAATCCAAGTGAATCAAATCACATGGGCCCTTGATTCATTGGACATAACACAATTTTCCATGTTATGACCTCCTTTAATGGTACAACAGGCTAAACAAATGCAGGTGAATAAAGCCCTGTGGGTGTACATTGTTGAATGCACACAGCCCTCTGTGACCCACCTGTAGGTATGAGTACATCCTGCCCTACATCCCTTTGACCTCGATTTAACACCGACATTCAGTTGCACTGTTTTCCAATACCAACCACACGATTCATTTTACACCTGAAACTTAACCATTTACGGGCCGCAATAAAACCTCTTATGTAAGATTCTCAATCTCAGCATTCCGTATTTTCGAAAGCAGCGAAACCAACTCAAGAGTTTCGTACACCGACATGAAAATACCACGCCGTAATTAAAGTGTTAAATTCGGTGTCCTACATTTCGTAGCCATCAATCAACAACAATAAATAACATAAGCCGCGTATGCTGCAAATAACCTAACAACAAATTATTTTTACATGTTGTAAATATTAAATTGTTTTATGACATAATTTGGACTTTATTTTGGGGCGAATTATGATCGGTCCATATAGCCTCGACCCTAAAACTGTTTAACGCGGCGTCGACCTCCCCAACCTTTAACCTAATTCCGTGTTCAACCCTCGCAGATGGGTGCTTGCTGCTTGCATTGATGCTTTTATTAGATAATACGACTTTACGTCTTTGGTAAGAGCTTATCAAAGGCATCGAACGAGTATATCGATCATTTCATTTGACACTTATGTTATTTATTTACTGTCCCATTGTTTAACAACATCGATTATTGCAATATAATGAATTCTGTAATTAAATAACGATCTCTGTAACATCAAACGGTAGTTTTGTCAGTATGATGACCCGCTTTAAAGTCGGTAACACCTATATTTTATTCGACTTTCCGGTGGTGATGCCCGCGACTCTCACCTCCCACGCTTTTGGCACTCCACCGGAGATCGTTGCATTTGCCAGTTCTAAATAACACAAAGACTGTTCTTAATACCCAGTTTCTCGGAAAATCGGGACATGTTACCCCGGATTTAAATTAACATTTATAGTTCAATAATTTACACAATATCCGATTACGCAAATAATTAAAGATAAATAAGTGCTGCTAAACCGAAATAAACATAAATGTAACAAACTTATTGCAAAATTAAGTGACTAACTTAGTGCCATTTCATATTTCAATATTCAATAAATCATTCTCAAATAATATGAATGCGCTCAGTTCGAATATAATTATTACGAAAACAAAAAGAAACTAGGTGGCCACCTTGGCAGCTGTTAGCACCGCTGAGGGGTGAACGTTCTTTGTAAATAATCATCAGGGATTTCCGTAGAAGCCGTTTGGCTAAATGCGAAATCTTCCTTGCTTATAAGGATAAGGATGAAGACTTCAGATAAATTCGCTAACAACCTATTTGAGATTCATGAATACGAAATAAAACATGCTAATTTATCTCAGAATGTTTGAGGAAACACAATTTTAGTCGAATAAATTAGAAGGAGCGAATTTGTCCCGCGACATAAACATTACAGCTAAAAAGAAAAGTGGACACAGCTACAAAGTCCAAAAAAATCTGGGGTACTGAAATGTCGATGAAAATTGTAATGCGGTGGTCGGACCACAGCCTGGGATCCGAGTGCCAAATATTTACGTCGGTCGTTAGTGCCGGAACCATCGGCGGTCTCGCATTTTTTCCGCCGCGATCAACTTTCATTCACTGTCTGAAAGCTGTTGCTACGCGGATGCTGGCCTCACGGTGCGCTGTCATTAAAACCAAACGCTCGTGCACCGCCGTCATGTAGATGATATCGTGTTGTTTGGAAAGTGCTCGCTTACAAGACTTACATTAAGTATTTAGTTTTGTACTTTGTGGCGATACCGCCTCGCTGTTTACAAGATTATGAGAATAAATTACTGCCAGATTGTGAATCAAACATGAACGTCGTAAAGTTGCGTTATTGTTTGATTGCCTAAGTTCAATCAGGGTCATGCAGATGATGATTTGAAGAATTCTTATAACTTTAAACGTTGTCTTTAACTGTTGAATCGAACGGTATCTGTAGAGTGTACGAAAAAACTATAAAAAAATAATGTGTTCACATGATAACGAAGCCGATTACTAACCAGTTACTTACACGTCGGTGGGAGCGCAGTCGGGCCGCCTCGCGAGTCATGCCGGCGGCCGGTGAATGGTCACCTTTCTCCGACACACAGTCTAGACGACTTCGTTTCGACCCGTGAATGAATTTCACATTGGAATGCGGAACGACGATTTATCGTTCCCCACCAAAATTGTCTGTACGCATTGTGCCGGTGAAATTGTCTCGAATAATTAGAAATTTCTTAGGTCAGAAGTCGTAATAAAGTAACATTAAGCCCAGGAGAGCGGCGCGTTTTAATGAAATTCAGAGCAACACGAAATTAAGTTAACGCGATTGTTTGAACAAGAAAGATATTTGTCAATCATCATGCTTTACAGGCAGTATTTCCAGTGCTACAAAAACACGATTAACTTGGTTAATTACGAAATAATTCCGTCAATACACTCCTTTGAAATATCTGAATTGAACGAGTTAATCTGGGTAGTAATTCATACATGGCAGACGAGGACAATACGCGGGCAGCGTGCAGCGTGGGCAAAGTGTGTGGGCATTCAGGTACCCTATGCAAATAGTTAAGATTTCTCCGGCGGGCTAGTGATCGCGCCCCATTATTTCTGCAACCACGATTTCATTGCGCATTACCTAGGTATTTACATTTTAATTGGAATGAGTCTCGCTTAACACAATAAACATACAGAGTCCGATTTATTAAACATCCTTATCTATCCTCAACAATTTATTATAAACGCTGTCTCTATAAAAATCTTGTTCTTTAGAAAGTGTATCCGATATCAATAAGGTAAAATCTGAAAGTAAGTACACGCTATTCTCACTCAGTGCTTTATTATGAGGAAAATAAATTAAGTATTTTATTATAACTATGGTACGAAGTTGACGAAGTATGACGGAGTCAGCCCTAAAGTGCCCCTCGGTGTCATCGACCGACAGCTAAGGTTTTTGCGCGTCCAACGGTGCTGTTATTTTAATAATTGAATGAGTATGGAAAGCATTATGACTTAACGGTAACTGGATGAATGTGTAACGTCTGATGATAGCTCGTTTTAAAAAGTTTACACTCACTTTTATTTAATAAGTTTAATAGCATCAAGTAAAATTATTTTAATTACCAAAAGGTTCATAATCTAAGTGATTTACTTAACTAATTACACTAAGAAATGTTTTTTATGACCAGTTTGTCATCAGCCAGACAAGTCGATTCAATATTTTTATCAGTTTATTCGCCAGTGCCAACTGTGACACGTTTATTTATTTTGCGACCTTCACACTCGAGTGTTCATTGCCCTTAGCTCGACTTCCTGTTCGAGGTCTTTCAAGACCAAGTTAAATTGATCGTCATTTAACGGATATCAGTAAGCAGTCTTTAACTTGGGGGTAGATTTAAAATAATGAAGATCAATCTTGTGACCTTAAAATCTGATTAATAAATTGAGTAATTGGTTCGATTGTGAGTAATTCGAGTTTCCTATTTCATATCATAACATTAAATATGAACAATGAGTAATGCCGGTGTCCATTTTGGTGGTGTTGCGCTTGCGCATCCCCATCGGGCCCCAGCGTCGTTGACCGCCGACGGTTTTTGCACATTGACGCCGCAACGGTGGCCGCTTGCACAATCTAGAACGACACACTTATCTCGCTCGGATGCTGGACAATGGTCTGCGTCGGTGTCTTGAGATGTTAAGTAAATTGCCCGCCGAATATCTATGACGCATTTGATATTTGAATCGAAGACGATGGGGCCCTAGTTCTTGTTTTGAAGGTTACCTCTGCAAAGTTCGATGTTCTCGTCTTGGGAGGGATAAGAATAGGTATAAAGTGTAATTTGGACACGCCTGTAGTTATGTTACTTACTAAAGTTACTCGACTTAAGTTAATTAAGTTTGCTGCAGTATCTAAAGGACAGTAAGCGCATTATGGAAGAACTTACACCAATCAAATCTCGCTTTTGCTGAAAAGTAGTGCTTTAAATAAATAAAATAAAAACGTTTATTCGACACAATTAACATATTGTGGTTAAATAGTCACATTTAACAAGTACAATGTTTCACAGTACATCTGATGATATCTGGTGGTCCATCGTTCAGCCATGAAATTCAGCTAGGAAGTACATATTTAGTGAGTATCGCTATATCGCGCTTTGCTTTGATGCTATGGAAACCTTCGCGAGTAACCGGGTAAACGCCGCAATACAAAAGATGCCTTCATAAACTTATTCCTGGTTTGAAGCCAAACCACGGATACTAGCGATTAATTAATATTTACCAAAGTAAATATAATATCTACTGGCGTTACAACAAAGCGGAGCATCCGCCACGGCCGAGCTCAAACGAAAGTTAATTAACGATAATCGGTGTTATTGTTTTCTGACAATCTTTATCTTGTTTGACAGACAAATTGACGAAATCGCGCTAAGTGATTTGTTGGGATTTACGAGTTCAAAACAATTGAGTGAACTGTAAAAGACCCTTCATTCCCCGAAGATTAGCCGAACCGAACGAGACCGCACGCTTTTTGGTATATAACTCGCAACTGCTGAAAAGCTGTTCATCCTAATTACACAGGAGGCGTGGTTAGTTCATTAATTTCTTTGAGGTAAATGCTTTGTGGGAAATGGTCGTAAATTAAACTACTTATCTTCACGCTCTTGTTCCAAATGGGATAAATAGAACTGTAAGAGACATCAGCGCTAAATATGTCTAGTTCTATACTCAATGTGTTGCTAACGCACTTCTCACGGTCGCTGTTTCAATAAAAAATCTACATAAACCAAAGAAAATGTTATACACTACTTATCACAACCGAAAACGCGCCAAATGTCGTTGACAAGTCAAGTTCAACAGCACTCGTATAGATTTTGGGGTCCGATCCAATCCATCGTTCAGCGATCGATAAGATACACAATCGTGTATCGCTTCCTTGTGTCTGCCTATTCTAGTGTTGTGTCCGCAGTCGTTGCGTTTGCGCCGCGTCCTTTACGTTCTGTAAGAATCAGAAAGAGATAACACGACAAAGGAAAACGTTTGGCTATGTGTGGATGGAGCGTGAGGCAGTAACGGCGCGGGCGCGGTGTTTTCGCGCACGTTTCGCCCCCGCGCGGGCCCCGGGTGAACGGCCAGACAGGCGGGCGGCCGGCCGTTAAACCTGCCTTGGACCCGTCCTGTGGCCTCGCGGGCTTCGCGTGCTACCATCTGCAGCGCGCTTGCCGCACCGGCGCCGCCGACGACGTCTGTGACGACTGACGATGTGACGCTGACGCAATGACAGCTCCACGCTTCTATTTTTAATTAATGACATCCTTACAACTTTACGACCTTCGTGCTTTGAAACCTTTTTTTTATTCACTGTCAACGGTTTCTTTTATTGGCTTTGTTCTAACGTTTACCTACCTGCTTAGATTGTAACTTTCGTTTACTAATAGAATGGAGATTTGATAGGAATTCAGAGTCACAGGTACATATTTGACACTTAGGTTAATGAATTACACGCTTGAGTTGTTGTGTACTTTATGTTCTTTCGAATTAATACGAGAAGTTTCTCGAATAATAACTTAATGGCGCCTAATTTAACCATATAGTAGTATATAATATAACAAGATTTATAATTATAATGTATTTTAACCTGAAACTTTAAAATACAGGCCTAGGCCTAGTTTAGAATCTCGCAAAATTAATACATATTTCTTTCCCAACTACCTGTCAACCTAAAAACCTAATACAATGTTGTTATCTGTAGAGATAAATAAATATTTTAATTACTATTAAATGAGGTCTACTAACAACAGTGTAATCGCTACCACACTTAAGTGACGCAAAACTAATCAATAATGTTATGTATTCTTTTGCTCAATCGTCAATAAACACCTCTGTTGCTACTCGCCGAAGAAGTGTTCGATAAAAACAATCGCAAATACAAGATAGTAACCGTGGAATTTAGCATTGTTTACTAATGAGGATGATATGAATATGTCATGATATAAATAATACAGATTACTTATACAATAAGACGTCCCCATTCGTTATCGCACACTTCATTAAATGGGTCACATTCTGATGCATTCGATTCTATTTTCCTCTCGGGCCGAGCGTGCGGGCCAAGGTGATGTTTATGCGCCGCGCCCGCCAGCCACTATGAAAATCTACTGGATGCATTATTCTTCTGCCTAAGTGCTTAATAGAATACTCACTGAATAATTCACAAGTTGAAGACGGCTAATAAAAGCGTGCTCGACAAGACGGTGGCGGTCGATATGTAAAGAGATGAGATCTATTCAGGAATAATATCGTGGTTGTTTACGGTGCGGCTCTCGGTTGGATTGCGTCGCAACGGTCGCTAGTTTGCCCGCAGCTCAGACGGACGCGATGGGGGGACACAGGTGGGATGGAGCGAACGTCTGCGTCGGTGCTTTTTCATTCTTTGTTTGCGTCGAGGATTTGCATACAATCGGAGAAATTGCGTGGCTGGCAGCAGCCGAGAAAAAAAGAATTCGTGTAGTTTTATGCATATGACTGTTCGAGGTGCGGCTCCTGTACTTTTTTCCCCCTAATACTTCAAAGATATTTTTGAGTAATCGCTAGAATTTCGCTGCGGGCTCCCGCTCAAGTTTATTCCTCTCAGTAGATCTTTTAAAAGTAATTGGATTTCTTGTAGGTTTTATTTATTATACTAAGTTAGAATGAAACGTCACAGCTTAGAATCTTGTTTGAAAAGTACAACAACGTAAGTAATAATTACTCGACATGGAGATTTGATAGTAAATCGTTCACCGATAAGCATGGCTCGCGGTCGGTCAGTGTATAGTTTACCGACTCGTTTGTCATCTGAATCACGTGGCCTTCCGTTCGGTTATTACTAGCAAGCATTGGTTTCGCGCGTTAGTTGTGGCGGGCTGGCCGCGCCGACATAGCGTCCTTATCGGCGGAGACGTGAAGTGCGCATCAACGCCGCCACGTGTATAAACATTGTTTCACAACAATAACACGCGGGTGACGCGGGCAAGGACGCCCGACGATGCCGGCCCAGCGCTCACCGACGCATTGATTCTCTAACTACGTTCTGTGCTCATCCACAAACAAATACTCAAGTGTCCACAGTTTTAGACAGTGAAAAAACACGATGAGCGCATTCACTTGTTTGCTTCCACTCCGGACGAGGATGTCTTACGATGTTTGGATTGCTCAAGTGCTTCTTTGTGACTTAAAACGCTAATTTAGTGGTTTTTTTTTGTGTAGTGCAATTTACAATTTAGTTTAGTGTTGTGTAGTGATGGATACCTACTACGAAAGTGAACCTGGCAATCGTAAGTTTCACATTGTTATTGTGCATAGTGCCCCGAGTAGCATTGCTACCAGTAATGCGTCAAGGAGATCGCCTTAATGGATTCCTCGAAGTCTCGACACGAGAACTGCGCAGTTACATCGAACTACGATCGGCCATACATTTTACTTAAACTTCCATGACACGGTTTTAATGCGACCTTGTGCTTAATAATATCAAATTAAAGTTCTTACTGGGCCCACTACAAACTGACTTAAAACTCAAAACAGCATCAGAAACCGACTGTTCCTATAATGATCAATTTGTAGATAAATCTGTCGAAACACAAAGTATAAAGTTGTTAGATTTGACACTTGACTATTACATGATTTCCCAGATTATAATTATTACTGAAATTTAAACAATATTAATTAAAACAATACAGTATGTGGACACAGGGCGATAAATTAATTACACTGAAAATTGCAATTGCGGTTCGTAAACAGCGAACGGTGGTATCTTGCACCTCCCACGCCAATCTACCGGAGGCTAGTCACATTCCTGACATACCTACCACAGGTTGTCGGCCGGCAGCGCGGCCGGTTCCGAACGTTTGCAGCACAGCGATGACGTAGCCGCGCGTCTCATCCGTTCGTCGGCCCGATACCTTCGTCACACACACAGCCTTTCCACACCTCCCTTCGCACCACGACGATCCGATCTCCAAGGGGGAATACGACCTTGTCGCAGAGGTCTACGTAACCTGGACGCCCTTACTGCGCAGTTTAAATGCAATCTTGTTATAATATCACCGATCGTCGTCGCTCGGGTACAGAAATCGCGTGCGCTTTCGCCGCGTGCCGCCTTTCTATGCCGAATTGTCATATGGTCCTAATGTAGTATTTATCGTTTGTATGTAATTTATGCCATGAAAAGGGAAATGGCCTTTTTGTCATTGGCAGAATAATCAAATTGATATGTTAAGGGAATAAAGTGAATTTGGAGGGTATCAATTTTTTTTATAATGTTTTTAAATGTTTGTAAGTTTTTGTTTTCTGTACTGGGCGATGTGGTCGCTAAGCGACAAAGCCCTTTAATTAAATAATAATAAAAAAAAAAAAAAAAATGTTTATGGAAGAATAAACTTGCAAGACAACAAAGATGAATACACTTTGTTAGTTGTTCAGTCATTTTAGTACGGAACTAAGAATGTTTGTAATGCTAATAGGCGGATGCGGCCTGATTTTCAATCGGAGCGGAGTCGTACATCCATTCATCTGAGCGTCCGGAGAGTTGAGTTATCCGGATGTAGATAATTTTAACATATTTATGTATGCCACGAGAATGTTATTGGTTTAACTATTCTGTCGTACGTCTTCGAAGATGCATTCTATAGATTACTGAAGCTACTCTTATGTTCGATTAGCTAAAGACTGACTATGACCTAGATATTACTAATTAGCCGTCATCCTTTCAATGCAAACGTGTTTCTAATCGAGAGCTCTATTATTACTCCTTATAAATTTAATGATAATTTTATGTATTTTATCATAATAAGAAATCAAATTCATAAAATAATGTGATGGCCAGTTGTATAAAAAATCACCAATTGAGTAAATTAAATATCAAATACAGAATAAATGCGTCTTTTAGGATTCCTTTTTAAATCGTATTATTTTCAAAATATAAAATAATTGTTTGGAACTTAGGGTGTCCTAAAGTTTTCCCAAATCAAAAGTTACTCTTATCTGTCAAGGGGACTTAGGGGTTAAGATAACATGTCAAAGTGCTTTGCACTATAGAGCATAAATAATCTGAAAATTTACAATAACAACGAAGTGTTTAAAGGATATTATTATTATTTTTTGTTATTATTGATAGGCTCGCGTTTGACCGCTGTCTCACCTCATGGTAAGCGATTATGTGGCCGACGATGGAGCACGCTTGTCTAGAAATAACCTATTCACTCTTGAATTAAAGACCCCCTAGATTGTAGCTATCAAGAAACACAGACACCGGACTAAAATGCAAGACTAACTTAAAATCTTTGAATCCAAAATCTCCTAAGACGTAATTTTCATTAATTCTTTCCTACTGCGTTCCTCAAAGTTCAAGATATTGCACTTGTTTTTAATTATCACTGTCACTTAACACGACTTTGAGACCTTCACCTGAACGAATACAGTAAAATATGTGCAGTTCAAAATTCTATCGACCCTTGACCTAAATATCCCGACTAATACCTACTTAAATGCAAATCATTGTATTAAAATAACATGTTTATTTGCACCTTGTCAAACAAATACCCGAGTTCGCGAAACCATTTTCGCACACAACAGTACTCATTTCACAATAAACTACGCAGTTGCATGCTCGTTGATGCACATGTGTGTGTGACGATAACATCGCGAATGCGCGTGCGCATACGTACTTGATAATAGGCCTGATAGCCTACCAATATTAGACGCTACGTTTGTTTGATCGTGTGACTTTTTTTTCCAAACAGGTTAATATTAACTCAAAGTTTAAAAAAACTGTATTTATTTAGGCTGTAGGTACCTCAGTCTGTACCTACATGTTTTAAAACACTTACACATCTTAAATGAAGATTTTTTTCAGCCCCTTTAAGCACTCGTCTCGATATTTTTCTTTGGCCGACTGCTTGGAGCCTTCGCCAATTACGATCCTAAAGCACCCTTACTGCACACTGAGCCCTCGCTAATTAAAAGTGAACGGTAGATCATTTAACCTAATCCTATTCTATTAATTACTACTACATAAAAGCCTGAAAGAAGTAGTTGCCAGTTCAGAAAATTTTGAAAATGGTGCTACACAGACCAAATAAGAAACTCAAAGGTGTCAGTATAAATTGTAGGGGCCAAGCAGGGTAAAAGCCTACTAGGACTATGGATTGGCTTCCGAAAGGTAAACCTGGGGTCTTGGGACGCAAGGCAAAGATGGGACGTAGGAGTGGATTTTATTCAGGAAAAGTCTAACATGCCTACATAGCGGGAGAAAGCATTAGATGATTTCCCACCTAAAAAAGCAGCCCCCCTAGCCAATTTACAACCGTTTCGCTTGCGTCGAACGCCTCGAGTTTGCCACGCCCCCAATTCTTTTGTTCTGACAACGTGACTGAGCGTTGAGATGACGTCATTCCCGTAAATTTGAAGTTAACTAGCGTTAACGATTGCAGATTATCAACCTGGCTAGGGGTACAGGTGTCAACATATAAACCAATAATCATACATAACTGCATTTTTTATTCATCCGATGCTTCTAATTGTCAGGGAAAGGTTCTGTCTCTCGTAGGATGGTATACCTTGATGCAGTAGTTTTAACTAGATCTGTTTCGACTTTACTGACTAAACTACAAAATTGCTTATATATATAACGACTTTTTGTCTGCGGATAATATAGTCATGTTTTTAAACTGACAGCGCAAAAAATCTGTTAAGTGCCATAAATTAGCTTATAACCCTTCGTTCCCTTTCGCTGGTAATTACGCCTTTTTGGAATTAAGCGTACAGTGCTTCTGTAATTCCAGTTTATTTCAACTCGATTTCGAGAGAAACAATGTAACCAGACTTTCAAGAACTCATTAAAGGTATTTTTGTAATTCAAAACTGCTGTGAATTTTTTTATATCTTGTTTATGCGACACCTGTTGCGTCAATTAAACGAAATGGCTACAGAAATTAGGTCCAATTTAAATAGATACCTGTGTACGCCTACGTAATGAGAACTTGTGAGACGTTCAAGAAACTTTTCGCTCAACAAAAGTAGCGAGCCTCGAACATCGTTGTTTTATTATGAAATGTCACGTCGTACCAGACGGTACATAAATAAGACCAAATTAACTTGTCTGCGACCTCTGGATTAAACACGATAAAGTTCACATTCACACCTTGGATTACGTGTTAAGACAAATTCGACTCTCCTAACAATATATTAAGCAAATTTTGATTAATATCTCTCTCAGTCCCATCTCTTAACATTTTCAACTCAACTCGACCGAGGATACTTTGTTTTATGGGGTTTTATTTTATTAGGTGATTTAATTTTACGGGTTGAAATGAATTTTTTATTGCCAGAAGACGTTCATGATCGAAATTTACGACCATTAAGACTTGAATTAGTCGCGTAATTTTGTGTGAAGTTGTTTTAAACTTGGTAAATCCTGGAGAAAGTAACATTCTAGTTACTTCACGGATATCATATAATCAGTTATTTTCATTAAATTACTTACAGTTTCCTCGAATCACTGACAAATATCACTTGTTGCAAAAATAAAAGTTTTTGCCCAGCAGGGTTTGCTTGAATTTGAATTTAAAATATTTCAAGGAAAACATAAATATTTTATAGATAAAAAGTAAGAAAATGAGACCGCGAGGATCCCACCGCAGGTTCCAGACATGTAGAAGCATCCCCGGAGGACAGACCACTATGAGAACTTCGGCGATACGATACTTAGCGACTAGTTCTACGGCTTTGGTGGAGCAAGCAAGGATTCTTACAAGCAACTTAACATGCTGTAAAGTTTAAACTACATTGTTTTGCTGTCTCTAGATAATATGGAAATTGTAGCTCAAAGGAAACCGTAATATTAAATAACCTTACAACTTTGGAGTCTCACTAAGCATGAACCACCACCAATGAATTTACAATCCAGTTCCAAATTACTGTTCCAAATTATCCCATCGCTAATAATATCGATTTCTAACGTGTTTCCATAAACACAGAGATGACGTCGGCGTCGTCCATAGTCCGTGAAACAAGTCAATCCGGAATGATTCATTCACCTTTAGCATACCTACCAAGTATTTGGATCCGGCAGTATGTGGGCGGCAATCAGGTGAATAAAGCTTGTTCACACGGCAATTTGATCTATTACGATACCAGATTGATTGAGATGCGACGCCCGCGCCGTCTACCGAACTAATAATGACCAAGTTTAATACTGGTTCTTATAGAATTATCACCGTGAATGTCCGACAAATAGATCGCTCCACAGTTTACATACATTTTAATATCATCAAATAAACTAAATTGAGGAATAGCTTCAATATTAGTTTCTTACCGAACATCCATTTGCGGTGATATGAAAATAGTCTTGTAAATAATTGTAAATCATTGACTATTTATTAGCTGAAGATCAAAGTATTTGCTCTACCGTATGAACGGTCAACCGTTGTGTTTGATATAGCAGTATTGAACAACAGTTGTAGATTTTTGCATTGTAACGTCGGTGTTGGAAACTTGTAAAGTTATTTGTCTAAGTTTTTTTATGAAGTCAATGTTTATTTTTAGGTAAAGACGAGTTTATTTGAAGTCGATTTAGTGGATTACCATATTTATTAACCGTTTGGTAAGAACTTCATGACATACTATATTTAGCAAACTTGGAGTTTTATATTAGTCTACACAATACATTGATGTTCTGACTTTGCAGGGATTGATCTTTGGTTTAGTGTTTCTTTTTCATTTAATCGATGTTTATGTTGTGTCTCATGTAAGTTGTTGTAACATAATGTGTGTGTTTGTTGCAGTGGGCGTGGTCGGCGGCGGCATGCCGGAGGCTGCCAGCGGCGAGCGGCGCCACGTGCCGCTGTACGGGAGACTGGTCGCCGAAGACCAGCTGGCCTCCATGTCCGCGCCCTCAGACATTCAGGTGAGCGCCACTGTGCGCGACCCCCGAGCTTTCTGCTGCTACCATACCCCCGCCCAGGTAAATGATGCACGAGGCAGTTTGGGGGACTAACGTCCTAAACACAAATTAATTTTGCTGCAAAACTACAGCTAGTACCAGGTAAAAAGTTTCATTATCATATACGATCACTTCTGAACCCAATTCCATGAGAAGCGTGCTATAATGCACTTGCATATTCTTAAAGTTTTTTTAAACCTGTGACCTCCGCGCGCCACACCTATTGTTTTATTAAAAGAGCCATTAACCACGCGCGTCTAGACATTACGCGCAAGTAAATAAATTAGTCAGTAAAGTGGCACTAATTACCTACTACAACTAAGTTCTCTTTCACTGAAATACTAGTGATGTATTTAGTTAGCGTTGAATACCAACTGGCTACGATCGATAGATACCCCTCGTCTAGACTGGGTTAATTAATAAATGTGTCTGACTAGTGTTTCGCGCGAAAATATTGGGTTTCCTTATTGTCAGAGTGAACATGTTTCAATACAAAACTTTGTTAGATAATCTCCAATGTGCGCGGCGAGTACGCCTAGTGACGTTCACAGTACCGGGACTAACGTATGGTTATTACTGACAGTGATTGCGTTAGGGTTATATTGTAGGTTTGCCTCAGGTGTGAACCGATTGTTCAACATTTTATTGAATAGATGTTTATACAAACCGTCTCGTGTATTAAGGCGTCTACGTGCGACTCTTACTTAGCTTCATGAATGTTATGTTAATTTTGTATTCTATCCTACCTTTTATGTTACCTATAATGCCGTTAATTTTTTACACTTTTAAAATCTGTTCTGGTGGAAAATACGAGTATTTTGCAGATTTCACCTTAACGTGAGTTCAAACACCTATGCTTTGTTTTGTTGTCTTGTCTGTAGTGTAGTGACATCCAAATTGCCTGAAACATCCTTAGCTTATTGCTTTTTTGTCAGCTTTTCATGTTGTTCTTATATTAAATGAATACTTCTCGCTTGCCCAGGCTATGCAGGCCCGAATACCACATCACTTTCGAGACCCCTCGACAGCACCGCTAAGAAAACTCAGCGTAGACCTCATCAAAACCTACAAACACATAAACGAGGTAAGTGAATATCTCATATTTCAATTAATCGGTTAAATAATATGTAAAAAGAACTCTTCTGGCACGTGTAATACCGAATGATATCACAGTTACAGTAGGTAGTCGATAGAACATCGAATAACAATCGATCATCGCATCGAATAACATCCGATTGTTCGATTAATCCGGAATTAACCGGCGTCATCTGCGGTTATTAATTTACTTACTCCGTACCATATATGCAACCGCCATTGTTGATTCTCGCTCGAAGCTATTAAACTGCCAGTACTTTCGTAATTATTGTTTACATGTCGTATGCGGAAATTGCTCATCAGCCTTGCATCATGTTTTCATTTTTAACCCGTTGTTATTTATAATACAGTGTACAGTTCATTGGTCGTTGCTGTTTTGAAAGCGATCGGTTCTGTTACAATCTACATCCCACATATTGGCAAAGAAGGCGTTGCAGGTACATACCATGCGTTGTCAGTTCCGACCTTTTTCGACACGGTGGGCGAACCGTTGCTAGGAGGCGGCCCGAGGTCGCGTGGGAGCAGATTTATTGCATCGTAAATAAAAAATTCTCAATGAACTACTGACTGTGCTCTTCAATGAAGCGGTGACCGGGTTAATTCTGGTGCCATATGAATATCGCAGACTCAGTTCGCAGTCTGGTCCGATTTTACCTACGAGAATTGTGTGGAGCGCGCTTTTATAGTTTCATGAATTTTAGATACGATGTTATTTATATCTGCAGGCAGATAGATATTTATGCTGAATCTGATTTCCCGAAGAATTGCTAAACTTAAGTGGCAGTAGGCAGGGCACATTGCTCGATGGGCTGTAGGTTCTGAAGTGCCGATCGCGTACCGAATAATACAGCGTTGGAAGGCCCCACAAGAAGGCCGCGGGAATCCGTTGGATGTGAGAAGCACAGGGCCGATCGTTGGCGTTGTGGCGATACTTAGAGGAGACCTATGTCGAGCAGTGGACGTCTCTCGGCTGAAATGATAATGATGATGATGAAAACTAAATTGTACAAATTGTCATTACTTTACTTCTGAATCGTTAAATCATTAGAATGTCTGTATAATACTCATGCCTCAGGATAAGCGAGTCGAAACATTTTTGTTTAAATGATAAATGTTAATGAGTGCAGTAGCCGTCTGCCCCTGCACTTTAAACATGTTGTTTAGAAGTCAATCATGTCGTCACCTCACGGCCGCACTGCGCAAATGGGCTTCGTTCTAGGAAAACGATTTCCTTGCTACGCAAATGATTTCTTTTGCCATCGAAATCTTTTTTACCGTAGGTACGACAATACTTAACAGAACTACTGCTGCAGCTTATCTACAAATTAGAGGTTTTGTTTAAATGACAATGGATCGATATTTTTCATTCGATGTGTCGATGATTTATCGATGTGTCGATATCATCATTTTCTTCTTGCTCGTGTCCCGGATCAGTGCAACAAATTTTGATCCGCAATTCACCCCTGTTAACGGCAATATATCTGTTTATCGATATAAAACGATCGATATACTATTAATGACCTTTGCAGTCACGTGCAAGTTTTCACTGCGGCGTTAGTCTCTCGCGCAGTAAACGCGGCGTCGCAGTTTTCTTTACACGAGCCACAAATGACGACACGAGAAACGTGGAAAGTTTGACGTAGTTGAAATTGTTTTCTAATATTGTTTCATTTAGTTTTAAAGGTGCATTTGCTCTATCCTTTGTGTGGAAATAACATCTTTCCTGATCAGTGTCAACCTTTACACTTCAAGCTTATCTCAAAGTCATACCATAGCTGTAACAGTTCACTAAAATCGTGATCGCTTCGTTGTTATTACTGATAATGTCATTGATTATTAGAATCTTTTTGAAATATCTAACAGCTTATCAAATGTGGTCGTGTAAAGTGAATGGACCTCACACACTCTGTATGGTTCAATAGATCACAGCAGTATTACAAACGATAATACTTACATTATTATCTTCTTCATAAAGAGAATCTTACATTTATTTATACTCGCGTAAATCATGAAATATTCAGGCGGAACCAAACATCATAAGCCGTATAAGGATGAAACATTCTATTTACAGCAGCACAAACAAAGCTCGTCTTTAAGATCTAAAAATAAGATTAATAAATCAGTGTTCCAGGGAGCTCGGAACACCTTTATTTTTACCCGACTGCAAGAAGGGTTATGTTTTTATCTAACTCAATGACAAAGGAAAGACAGCGATAAAATTATTTGACGTCACTCAATCTGAATAGTCAGACCGTCTGATTTTAAGGACTTGAAAGCTCCTTAATTTTGAAAGAGCGTAGTTTAATTGCTAATATAAATTGAGTGAGTTCAGTCTCCAGGTTTTTGTTCGGAAGTTTTATAATCCATTTCCAAACATTGACTAGCGCCGTTCTCGAGCGGCGGCAATTAATCTTCGTATACGAGAGACACGTGGTGTCTCCCCTCGCTTTCTATTTATTTTCGGACCTGATTATTAATAGAAAATATTCTATTTGCGTTTGTAAGGTGGTCATTGCCCTATTTGGTGGTGTGTTTACATGGCGCCCTGCCAGATTCGAGACGCGTCGTGTGGGAGTAGGTGCACGGGTATTAGGAGTCTTAGAACTTGCATGAGCTTGCCTGTGATAAACTAGGCTAGGAAGCGGAAGATAAAATTGAGACGGTTTTAATCCTTTCACGCTTGAAACAGCGTGGATTTCAAAAGACGATTGAAATAAATAAAAAATATGGGAAGTCCGTGTTTCTGGTTGTGTTGCGTCGTCGTTATTTAACATCGACTTCCGAAAATAAAGTTGTTTTTACACTTTTTAGTGTCTTATTTATTTAGAAGTTGGATAATTATTTTTGTATAAAGTTTTTTTCTTTTCCACTGTTTAGTTTTTTGTATCCTACATCTAAACCTAAATATTGTGCAGGTTCTATAGAGTACTAGCTGACTTGGCAAACGTTTTTGTGCTATGTAAATCATCAAAGAAATTGGGGGCGGGGGTACGAGGATAAAAATTAACCTACAACCTATCATTATCAGACCTGCCAAATACCTATACACAAAAAAAAATCATAAACATCATGCAAGCCGTGAAGAGTTCGGTACAAACACTGTGACACGTGATTTTTATATATTAGATTACCATTTTAAAGCCAGAGTTCATCTCATAACAAAATATGTAATTCCATTATGTTGTTATATGGCTAGGATATATTGTTTTTACTACGGAGTTCCTCTTCATCTTCTGGCTTCATCATCAACTTGATACCTTTATTGACAGAATTATTTATATTTGTTTCATCATAGTCGTAACTATTTTAACTATGTCAAGTTATCTGTATGTTTGTGTAGTTCCGTTGGCTGTTTGTGGTCTACTTCATCAATTTCATTTCAACATGTCACATTTTCTGAATGCAAATGCATCTTTTGATAAAAATAAAAAAAACCGGCCAAGTGCGAGTCGGACTCGCCCATGGAGGGTTCCGTAGCAGCAAGTAACATAATATAAAAGTTATTGTAGTTCGTTGTAACTTTGATCGATGTTTTAATAAAAAATTTTTTTTTTAGATTTATGACGTATTAAAAAAAAAACTATTTATTAGATCTCGTTCAAACCAATTTTCGTTGGTAGTTTGCATGATAATGTACATCATATATTTTTTTTAGTTTTGTCATTCTCTTATTTTAGAAGTTACGGGGGGGGGGACACACATTTTACCACTTTGGAAGTGTCTCACGCGTAAACTATTCAATTTAGAAAAAAATTATATTAGAAACCTCAATATCATTTTTGAAGACCTATCCATAGATACCCCACACGTATTGGTTTGATGAAAAAAAAAATTTTGAGTTTCAGTTCTAAGTATGGGGACCCCCAAAATTGATTGCTTTTTTTCTATTTTTGTGTGAAAATCTTAATGCGGTTCACAGAATACATCTACTTACTAAGTTTCAACAGTATAGCTCTTATAGTTTCGGAAAAAAATGGCTGTGACATACGGACGGACAGACGGACAGACAGACAGACAGACAGACAGACAGACAGACAGACAGACAGACAGACAGACAGACATGACGAATCTATAAGGGTTCCGTTTTTTGCCATTTGGCTACGGAACCCTAAAAATCTAATGGATGATGGATTCCATCACCAGAATTTGATTTTAATGACAACGGGAATAATCTGGAAGTATATACTTTTAAATAAAAATTGAATTTTCCAAACCGGTTCATAAATGACGTAGTTCTGAGGTAAAAAACATAAACAAAATATCTTCAACAAAATTGAGAACCTCCTGGTTTTTAAGTCAACTTTTTTTTAAATGTTATAAACCAACCAGTGCTTGACTGCGATCCCACCTGGTGGTAACCAGTGATGCAATCGTTAATGGTGAGGCGCACTAGTTTATTAAGAGCCTATTCACTTTAGCCTTGAAGACACCTAAATTATAATTGGACGGTTAAAAAGAAAAACATTCAGCAAGTGATCTCCACTTTTAAATGTAGCATGTAAGGTCGATATAAAAAAATAGTTGGCAACTGAATTTCAATGCATTCTTCGTCTCGTATTGCAATTTTCAAGCGCAATACACATGCGTATTTTATTAGTTTACGTAATACATTTACGCAAGTGAAGCCGCGGGCTAAAATAGTGGAGTGCTATTAATGCACGGGCTTGTGCTAAATCTGGTCGTTTCTATTGCGCTGTCAATAACATGTAAACAATGAAATTCCACTGTGCTGATGCTAACTGGCCAATATAAGGCCAAGTAGCGTTGCCACGCGTCCGGATGATGCTGGACACGGTCAGGGTTTTAGGTTGTATGTCCGGCCAAAATAGGCTGAGTCCGGCCTGTCTGACTTTGGTTAGGTTTTTTAAATTACCATTTATTGTTGATTTGTCATTGTGTTCTGGCTTACCATGTATCGCTAGCAAAAGCGGAGGGGACTAGCAATCATATCAGACAATTTTATTGTTGCTTCATTAGAATTTGAAAAGACTATGTTCAACTAGCTTTTGTCCGCGGCTTCGCTCACGTATAGCCTATGTCAGTCAGGAATAAAGCTGCTTTGTATGGGTGAATAAATTTTTGCAATCGTACCGGTACTTACTTTCATAGATTTCCTCCTCAAAACAAAAAAAAAACTAACTACCTCTTTAAAATATTAGTATAGTAATATAGATAAAAAGGCGATTTTTAGTAAAAAAAAAAAAATCTAAATTGTCCGGCTAAACTGGCTGGTCTATCCGGCTTTTCTGTTTTGTAACCTGGCAACCCTAACGCCAAGTCTGACGCTACTTGCTGTAACGTTTTTTCGGGTCAAGCAACGTCACTTCCCGACGTTTTTTCTATTTCTCGGAACTTGATTTCTATTTCCTCTACGCCTCAACATTTGTTTCGACTTGATGAACGACCAAAACAAACTGTACGTTTCGTTGTAAATTAGACTCAGTTTGTTTCTCTGGCGCCAAACAATTTAACCAATAACGATTTGTTTATAAATTCCCTTTTTCTTCAACTTGAACCCTTTTCCGAGAATCGTGAAGAAGAACCGCATAATTACATAAATAATTGTAAAGCATTTTTTATTGAGACTTTACTTAGATAATAACTAAATAACTATAATTACAGTAAATTAAAAAAATAATAATAATAAAACCCTACGCTAAATACAATCAACTAAAATCAAACTAAAAGATTGCGTCACATCGCTGTCGACTGGTAATATGCCCAAAAGGCTGGCGGCATTGCCACTCTGTATGGCAATGCTAAACCTCTGTCCGAGGTAAAAGCCAGCCCACTACTAACTTCTAGATCTTCGTAAAGTATGTTTGTGTTGGTCAGTCGGTAAATAATCTTGAATAATAATAATATAATCAGTGTCTGTTTGTCGGTAGTTGTCTATTAATATCACATTGCGGTTTCGCCGGCGAAGTTATTGGTTTCAAATGACCCAATTGCGTCATGTTTTTTGCATTCCGCTGACGGACAATAGATTTGTACATTTGCTTCAGTGAAACTCAGATTGACCCGAAAAACAAACGTCAATGTTTTTCTGACACAAATTATGCATAAATTATGCTATTTCGTGTTGTTTACTTATACATAGACATTCAAAAAAAGGTCTTTTTGTTACTTAATTTGATTTAATGCCTTGTACAGTTGATATTTATCTACTATAGTCTGTCTAAAAAGTCAAACGACTTGGGAATTTAGTATAATATTTAATAATTTAAAAAATAATTATATTCAATACTTTTTAAAAGGTTCTTCTATTAGTAAACAATGATAAAGATCTCTTAATCAACCTTAATTATTGAACCAGTGTTGACTACATCAGATTTCATTTTACCTTAATAATTATCCAAGTCGTTTGACTTTTTAGACAGACTCTAGTTTCATGCAGCGCAATTTTTTTTTTATCTGAACAGGCATCGCTGTAATGAATCAAAACACTAAAGAGTCGGAGCGTTACCTAACCGCATACAATACCTCATCAATACAGTCTCAAATGGAGCATGTAACGCTGTGTGAAGCAAGGCCTGTCTGCACTGGATGCAATAGGCGACAATGACTAACGCCTGCGGCCTGTGGGCGAATTTCGCAACGCCGACCCGTCGATGCCAATACGAATCGAGTCAAGGAGATAGGCACTGCTTTAAGATCGAAATCTCACTGTACAGTTAACCACTGCGGGTTGCCTTCTTTTTTATCCTTATCTCGGGTCTAGACTGATCCAACCCGACTACGATTAGATATATGTACACTGATTTCTTCGAATCGATATTTTATCAAACGAATTGCTTCATCTCTGTGACACGGTCGAAAAAATAACATTCCTAGAATATATCTAATTCCACACTAGAATGACGTGTTTGCTTGTTTTTGAAAGGCCAATGAATCTGCTAATGAGTAAACATTTATAAAAAACGTTCCTACACTTGTTACATACGCAATGTATGTAACATTTTTCCATCTGTACGCACATGGAATTTGTGTAAAAAGTCCGCGTCACGAGGCACGCTTTCGCCCCATGAATACGATCGTGTTGATACGACACGAATGGCAGAGCATCAGCTGTTTGAGTTATCTGCTTGCAATTAATTGCGATATCGCCCATTCATAGCGGGCGGTTAGTTTCACAAGAAAGTGTTCTGTTCTCTTCTTACATTAAATAATAGCTAAAGAAAAAGTCTTGCAATTCAATCATGAAATATTTTGATGATTTGGCAAAATTGATTTTTCATAAGATACCCTACTAAGTTTTAAAGGATTAAATTTCGATTTCTTTATAAAGGACATCTTTTATATTGTTTGGCACACGTTGAAAACACCGTACAAGCCTCTTTCTCTAAACTAATCACGAGTACACGTCGAGCAAACAGTGTAATGCAAACGGGCCAACTAAAGTGAGTCAAGGTGAGTGTACGACGTCACGCTTATACTGTTGCCACCCGGATTATTGTACACGACCCGGCGCCGGCGAGGTGCGGTCTACGGTCTACCTACTCTTGGAAACTCGCACCGTTTCCATCAAGACAAGGCGCCCCAACTGCCAAAATGAACTCACCACCACTCATGAGAGCGCACAAAACGCTCTGACACAGACGGCATTGTTTCGACCGCTTAGCGACAGATACATACCGTGTAGCGTGCCATACTAAAATAATATGCTGTACCTATTATTATAATTATATGTCTGACGGCTCGAATAGATTACCTGCAATACTAAATTTGTACACCGTGAGGCGCTTACGACGCGAACGATATCGTTCGTAATTTTTAATTAACATAATTACTTAAACATTTCCGTGTTAAGTACTATGTTACCACGTGACTGATTTGTTGCAAACAGTTTAAACAGAATTTACATGAAAATACGAATACTACCAATAAAGAATTACTTTGAAATTAATTTGTTTAGGTTTATGAAAATGTTGATTGAAATTTGTACAATTTCATATTACGAATCACGCAATTTTTTTACTAAAAACGATTTTTTTACGAACATAAGATACGCCAAAAATAAACGGTTACGGCTATTAAAACAATTTTCTGATTGAAAGGAATTAGAGCAACAGCATAAAAGTTTCGTTATACCCTGTCTATACGGTTAGTAACCGACAGATTGCGTGTGCAAAAACAATGATCGACATTATTTTGTTACCAAAGGCCTATTACGGAAAAAGCGCGTTAAGCAACGAACAATGAAAGTTTTCGCGACCTCCCCCGAAATATCGCGCCAGACTGGAACCCCGGTTGCTGTGCGGGTGTACTACATCGGAATTTAGCGGGTGGTTGCGGCCACGTCCCTGAAACACCCAGCCGATCGGTGCCAAGGTGTCCGACGGGTTACTAATTGCGTGTTAAAATTTACTTGACATCGCTCAACCTTCGTCGATGGCCAGTGCATCGAGACCTGCGTCAGCTGCTAATTTATTGTCGTACACAATAAACACAGAGAGATCTCATGAAGTTGGTCATAATTCACGTTTTACTCGGAAACGTTCACGTTTACGTTTCTCAGGTGGTCCTCTGCTTACAACCTTGTCACAGATAACCCCAATAGCGAAGTATTGAAACTTTCGCGGGAATGGGGACGCGACTTGTCACCGCCGACTGTGGTCGCTTTGTTTAATTAATGAATCGTGGCCCGTTATTTTCTTTCATGAATGTTCGGTCAGTCTAAGTGATCGATTACACAATGTTTCACTTAACGGTTGAATATGTCTTGTCGTTTCAAACGCTAAAGATTTGGCCACTTACAGGTGCCAAGATGCATTGTCGCCAAAGTTGTGAAACTTGTCAGGAAACTTTTGAAAAACATTTCAACACAAATGTTTTTAGCCTTCACTAAATAAACTTAGTCGAATTGTAGTACGGTAATTAACTTGCTTCATCGTTAACTAATTTAATTTTATCAAAAATAAAATAAAGCCTACATAATACAATAGAAAACACACCTGTAACATTCACAGCACTAATGATGATGGGACAAATACATAGTTTATTTATATGAACACAACAGGCGTGTCGGTGGCACAGAGTGCGTTAAAAACTAAAGTCCTACATGTGTAAGTTAACGGTGTTTACTGTGAAATGTATGTCACGCCCATAACCCGCCTGATAATAAAGTGTTTCAAGGAGACGATTAAGTAACTATATGACTTATTACACACTTGCGTGCACTATCCAATGCGTCGCCAACACTTCAATTCTATCAACACCTACATAAGAACTATTTTTGAATCTCCTTTTTAACCGACTTCATTTCTCATCGCATTTTCTTATAAGTACAGTCAGTACCTTGAGAGACTGAATGTCAATCAATTGTATAATTTACTCAAATTAACAATACGTAAAACAGTTACGTAAGTATTCATCTTATGTAGTATCATTCGTTACGAAACAGCTATAAAGTGTAGCCGTAAAAGACATACGAAGTTACACCAGTAATTAAATATCCAAATTCAACGCCATAATTTTCTGCGGTTTGCACAAGGTAAGTTGAAATAAATTGTACCTTTCATTATCATATGGGGGAATAAATAACGTGTTATTACAACAAATAATACAAAACGTCCGGTAAGGTTTCAATAATTAAGTTGAGGCGTGTGTAGACTAACCAGCCCACGCTCTATGGGGCCTCCTTATTATAAAACAATCGATTATTTCCCCACGTACTAAATGTTTCATATTGAATGAGATGATATCACGTGAACGTGAGCTTACTGATTGGCCACTGAAATGCAGTCTTTTTTCATTCATCCATATGACATCCCTTGACTAAAAACCCATCCCGTTCCTTCTTGCCTTTCATACCGCAGTCGAGCCTCCTTTTTGGAAACAGACCCTGGCCCCAGTAGGCTTTGACCCAGCTGGGCTCCTACGGTTGTTGACAACTCTTTGAGGCGTACGGGAACAGTGCGCGTCGTCAACGACTAGGGCTCGGTCTGGACAGTTACCAGACGGTCGGACAGCGAGCTCCGTCCGCAAGCCTGATGCACAGTCTTGAGAATATTTACAATTAAAGGCAAAGAAATGAGTGATGCCATCGTGACAATTCTGCCTGTTCTGACAATACGCACAATGATTATATTCCACTTGAAGAAATTACCATTTGAAAACAACCCGCTTTTACTTCACCCCTGAAATAATGTCTTCATTCAATTTGGTGAGAAATATAATTTGTCGTCCCTTAATTTATAATTAATTTCTAAGTTTGTTGGATATTATTGTGCTGCCACTCGCCGCTAATTTAGGATTTTTGTCTCGAGAACAAGGGGAACTTTGTTCTCTTAATTTTCATGCAATGCTTGCTAATTACTTACATTCATTCTGAAAAATCTGAAACGAAAATCAGACCTTTAACAAATCATTCATTCATTTGTCTATCATGATTTATTCAATTCATTTCGTATACATAAATACAGTTTGTAGCTCAATAGACCACTTTTTAATACTCATCATCTATGTAAATATGATGTAAAATTGCGTTTTTATGTAACATTGAGTTACACGTGGCGTTACAACGCCATGTTCTATAATTACGTGTCATTGTGTGTTACAATGTTAAGAATCTCTGGCTCGCATTGATACGTCGACATAAGGACTATTGCATTAAAGAATGATGTGTGGGAAAACCTGTGAGTGTTAAGCTAGAACTACATTAGACCGACGCACACGTGTTACACGCCTGATTTGTACGTAGAACGACGTCGCGTAGCGTGGATCAAGTGTAGCTCTACAAGTCTAGTTTCCATATAAAATGCATGGAGGCCGACGCGCCCAAATCGGCGTGTGTGGCACAGTGAAGGTTATAATTAGGGTTGTTATGGAGCTCCGAAACTATCGGATATTCTAAGTAAAAGAAATATCCCTAATCGTAACTGAAACCGATATAAAAGTTTCGGCGTAGTCTAAATGAAAGGTTGCGATATATTTTTGTTTGTTTTGCCCGACCATACAAGTAATAATCTAGACTAGAAATAGAAATCAAATCTTACTATTTGTATTTCTTTTATAATTTCATAATTCTCATATCCGTAACTGGTATGAAAGGAAGCGTTGGAAGGCCTCTTACGAGGTGAACAGACGAGCTGGTTAGGGTCGTGGGTATCCGATGGATGCGATGTGAGACGCAAAGGACCGGTCGTCATGACGAAACTTCGGGAGGCCTATGTCCAACAGTGGACGTCTATCGGCTGAAATGATGATGATGTTTCAAGCACTAAATGTCCCCGCTCCGCCCAAGGGTGCGGAGATGTCATTGGATGATTTCCATAATATCCCACCAACAACAAAAAAAAAAGACGTGTGGCACTCGGGGACTGCCGCGGTAAAGCTATTGCATAGCATTTTTATCAACTTATGCAATTATAATTATTTATTTATTTTATTTATGCAGTATTTTTTTTTCTTTGATATTAATTGAAGTTACACTTTCACACATTGAATTGAATTTTGATTGATTGTTCACTCATTTGTTTTCTTATCGGTCACCACGCTCAAAAAACAAATGAGTGGGGGGTGTTAGGTTATTTTCGTTACGGAATTTCTGGATTCGGTCTCCACGCTAAAGGCCCGCGATAGAAGCTATGCAATAGCTTAAAAATGTCCAAGAGTAGACGTCTTTCGGCTGAAATGATGATGAACCAGTATAATATTATTCCTAATCCGTATCCAGATACAACATCACATAATCTATATACATCCCTAGTTATAATGTAATGTATGTTTGTATGTGGTACTTCAACTTTCCTCCTTCACACAGTAAGCGGCTTTTAGCAGAATGAGGTTTAACCATTTCAATGCTTAATTGACAGGCTGGTAGCCTTATCTCTTATCTCTGCAGCACTGCAGATTGACCTATTTCCTTCTAGCTCCCATTGTATCTATTATTGTCTGACGAGCACTTGTCTGGTTTTTCTCTCTTAAATAACAATCCCCGTTTAGTAATTGGATTGTGTCAGGGACGATCGGGCCCACAGAACAGATGAGAGGTTAGAATGGCCGTGTAGGGGGGAGGCGTGCCACAAAGTAGGACAATGCTCATAGTTCAACTACCAATAGCAAAGTTGCGTTCTAAGTGTGCGTGGTCTGTTAGTTGCGTAGTGCGCGTTCCTATTGGTTTATTGCCTGTAGTGGAGTTAGAGGGTGTGAGACAAGCTGCGACACTCTTTGTATTACAAATCGGAAAGTATTACCTTTTTAATCTCTTTCTTCTTTTCTGTGATACCGGTGTACCGTAAAACGTACGTGTTCCTAAGGCAGATTATTCAATGTGTTATAACTTATTATTTATTATGTTGCTAAGTGGAGATTTCATTGTCTGAAATAGTATATTGTATACCTATCGATTACCGATTGTTGCTAACTATAAAATTACTGAATTGTTTGTGCCTTGAAATAGGTTTGCGTAAACAGAACTTTATCAGTGATATCGATAGTTCGCGATATCGAAATCTAAATAATGTTAATTAGTTTCATCTTTTACCGTCTAGACAACGTGTAATCAGTGTTGTTTCTCGTTATGTTGTATTAATGTAAGTAGAAGGCATCACAATGCCCTCTTCCATAGAGTGGCGTAGCTACTAAGGGGCTAGGCGGGGCCCAAAACCCGATTAACAAACCGCTTATTGAACGTATTAGTGTTTTTGCCATAGTGTATGAAATTACCACAGATTACTAAAAACGAGTTGCACAAATTAAGCTACGGGCGCGTCGTGGTGTTGCCACTTAAACTAACTTTATAAAATTGTATTTGTCACCTTATATATTTGTTTTATTTTTATTAAATAACTTTTCTGTACTTATTTTTAGTTCCTTTTATTTACTGCACCGTTCCAGCGTCTTTATGTCGACACAGCGACCGGCCCACGCTGAAAACCAGTGCTGTGAGCTCAACGCATTATGCGTGAGGCCGCAGCTTTATGCTGAGCGTTCGGCCGTTTTGCGCGGAGGAGACGCATATCTTCCCTATCAATTGATGTTATGTTCTATTACCTAGTTGTAAGATTGCGTCTTGAACGCGCAAATAAACTGTTTTTTTTTTTCTTTCTTTCTTCTTTCAACGAAAGAAAAATTTTGCAAAAAATATTTCTGTTGATAGTGAAGCAAATAATGTGACCACTGCGGTATTGGTTGAAAAGCCTACTCATGAAGATTCGGCAACTAAGCTGTGAAAGATATCGTTGCCGATCACATTAACGGCGACCATGTCTCCATATCATTGTGTGCATGTTAATGATAAATCTTCTTTTAACTTGGGATTTATATAAAAGATAAAGTAGCATTGCATTTTTAAAATATGTATATAAATATTTTAAAAATATATTGAAAAAGCTTAAAACAATTTAGGGGCCCCAGTTTGTTTTTGCCCCAGGGCCCTTGGTCACCTAGCTACGCTACAGCTCTCATACATCCGTGTACCGCCATACTCGGATGCAGTGCAGGTAATCACGTTTGTACGGTTACCGGCAATTAGCCGCCTCTGTTTTCTAGTTGGCCGTCTCTTCTAACTGCTGCCTGTTCGTTGTTACTGTCTGGGGTTAGAATTGAAAATAAAAAATACATTTCTTTGATCGCATACGTATTTTGATGACAGCACCAATGTCTACGTGACAACCGTTGGGGCCCAGCAGGGTCGAAGCCTACTGGGGCCAAGGAAGATTCGGCCCCGGTACGAAAGGCAACGAAGGAACAGGAGTGGGTTTTTAGTCAGGAAAAGTCTGACACTATCTCGCGTTCCGCCCAAGAGCGGGGGATGTCATTGGATAGTTTTCTCAGATAAAAATAAATGTCTACGTGATGTGCGGTCGAAATGAAGCTTTTAAAAAAGTCAAGTTTAAAATCTAAACTAGACGTTACATTGAAATTTTTGTTGTATAAATATATTTGATTACTGCACTTAACTAAAGCACTCTATTTTGATTGCTAAACAAGACAGCCGAGCTAGGACATCAGCGGCCACTTTCAATAGTGTTGATTTTACGATGATTACTTAGTTGCTAATATAAATGTTATCTCGGCGTTTCCCTAATAAAATAAGTCTATTAGTGGTGCTGTAAAAGGAATGAAACTGGGGTGGTAAACAGAGCCATCCTCGTTTAGTGCCTCTACAGTGAGCGTTAATCTCGTTTTTCGCAATTAGTCGGCGGCAGCCTCTATTGCCCACCCCGGTGGGGGTAAATACGCTTCATCTTTTTACTTTTTTGTTTTATATTTCTTTTTAAACAGAGTGTTTTTATGTTGACCACATCTCGGCTGTGTTTCATAGGTTTTTGTTCGATTTACACTGTACTTCTCATTGAGAAACTGGTTTCGTTCCAGCCTTACGGGTATATGAAGACTTTAACGTACCATTTCAAAGAGAAAAATATTTTTGCATCCTGACATTTTGACATTGAAACTCCATGAATAGTTTCACTTTATCATTCTGTTAAAGCGATGCTTAGATTTTCAGAACGTTTAAAAATATTAACTCTTTTGGAAAACTAATATTAGAAATAATCGCGGGTTCGACAAACTATTGTATTACACGAGTGCGGGTCACCTTCGCCTCCAGGTCATTGATGTCACCTTGTTTCGGAAACTTGATCGGCAACAGTTATCGCACACACAAACTTACTGACTTTCATTCATCATTGTTATTTCTGCGTTTCGTTTTCATTCTTAAGTTAAACGCGTTCGTGAATAATATCATCGAGAGAAATCGCATATCAGTTGGGTAACACGGAGATACATTGCTCGTGTGTTCTAGTAACAAAGAACGACTTGATTTCCTACATGATGCATGTAACATATTAAAATACTTATTATTTCTTATGCATACAAGAGTGTTATTACTTCATATTTACCTCGAAATATCCTTCAGTCAAGTAGGTGATTAATGTAACTTGTGTATTCATTCTCACAGTCGGTGCATGCAAGGCCGCTTACCCGACGAATGAATCAGCTGATCCCAGTCACTGATTCACTGCTTCACCGCCGCACCGCACCTTGCATTGTCTAACAGCTGACTTTTTATACATCCACTAATATAGACATTTTCAATTAAAATTTTCTACCCTTAACTCCTTATTCGACTTCTTCAACATGTTGCTCGTCTAGACGCTTTATACTTTGTCCAGTCCTCAAACGGCGTTGTGGTCAACGAAGCGAATTGTTTTAGAATTCTTCAGTTTTAGAAATGTAGCTTTGAATTTAGTAACATCTTTTGTTATAAAGCATGTTAACAAACTTCATACATTATACCAGCATAATACATGTGATCATAAATTGAGAGAGCAAACAAACGATTATGGCGTTGTAAATGGTCACAACAAATATCGCAATACAGTTCAGTTCCGTCCAGTGTTAAATACGAAAATAGGTTTGACCTAGCTGTTGTAATCGCGTGGGATTGCGGATGTGTCACACGGGTTTACCCAACCGGAAAAAACTGGATGTAATGCTGAAAGCTGTTACCATAGTAATGATGACAGTAAAATGCATGGTGTTATATATAAATCGCTTGAAATAACGCCAGTCAGACTGAAAATAAAGCAGTAAGACCTAGAAGGCTAGACCGTTTAGTAGTTAACGAAGGGGTTGTTAAGTCCCACCGAGGCATAACACGAGTCTAGATTAAAGGACACTAAAACAATGGATTTCCCATTCGCAGCCGGCGCTCAATGAGTCAGCTGATGTAGCAATGGCCTCAAGTGAGTCATTGCTGATCTCAAACAGATACGAATCGCTCGTTGGATACGGCATGGTAACCGAATCAGCTGTCATCTGCACAGTGAAAGCTGAATATGACGAAACTCTTATTTGCAACTTTAAACACTGCATAAATATGACTTGATTGACTAGTTCGACGAAATGTCCCTGCAACGATTATGAAGTTGCTTCATACAGATTCACGTTTGGTTTTGAAATCTATGTTGCACAAGACGTCAATGACGTAAGCGAACACTAAGAAAGGGTTTTTAGAAATGTCATCTTTCAGGGGGTGAAAAGGGAAATTTCGTCTGTATGCGAAATCTTATACTTGTTTAAAACTTAACCAACCTAAGTAAATAATTGACAATTGTTGTAGTCATTATTTTTTAAGTCTGAAAAAGAAATGCTCTCACACGAAGCCGGGGCAGGCAGCTAGTCTCTTCATAATTTAAAACTAAATCGTTTTACGCGTCTGTCTGTTTACTCGCTATCTTCTTTTGAACCACGTAATGGATTTTGATGTGGTTTTTCACTGACAGAAAAATTAATAAAGAGGTTGTATGTATAATTTGTAAACGTGCAAAGCCAGAGTGGGTTATAAATAAATAATAAACAGATAAAAATATATTCAAAACTACTACTGATAAACTAACTTTTATTGATAGTGAAACCAAATAACAGATTTCGGAAAATTCATAGTTTGGCATATCCATTCTCTAGTTTAACAATTTCGGATATGCTTGTCCGCAACAGGCGAATGCGTCCGCAGATTTCGTAGCGTCCTTGTCATTAGTGACGTACTTGAAGCGATTATATGGCCGGAGCCGAATGATTGCCTCGTTAATTCCTTAACTTGCGTGTCACCGATTTATTTTAAACAGTTGGAAAAATCTTGCAATAATTTAAAGGTGACAGCTGACAGGAAACCGCTGGCTTGTTCACGGGACAAAGTCATCAAGATTGATGTGAATGTGATGTAATGATGAAGAATTGTTTCGATAAACAATCGGTTCTATGAAATGCAGGCTTACGCAAGTTTGACGTAATTAACGGACGCAGCGCGAGTGCGGTGTGACGTTGGGAGTCGCGGCCGCCACTGCGATAACCACCCACTCTCGATTTCGCGCTGACGTCGCTCGTGATAAGTTGATGATTCGCATTTTGTACACTTACACCGAGTTTCCGAAACGCAAATCAAAATCAAAATTAACTAATCAGCTGTCAAATCTCTTGTCAAGTATCAGTTGGGTTGCTGAAAGGATGATCAACTACTTTGATTTGATCATCTGATTAGTTGACCGCGCTGTCAGATCTTAATACAAAATCACATGCGAAATGCCATTTTGGGTTTCTGGAACGCTGATTATTTTGATCATAGATTAAACTAATGTCAAAAGCTTTGTCAAAAAATCAATACTTTAGGCGTGGGAAAAGTATGTCATCTTTGCGATTGGAACATTTGCATCTGAAATCACTAAAATGTTCCGAAACAGTGATATGTATCATTTGGAACTTCGATTCAAAAGATACAAACGGAACATTTAGAACATCGGCTCAATAGATTCAAACGGCACATTTGAAACATCGGCTCACAAGAAACAAACGGAACATTTGAAACATCGACTCACAAGATAAAAACGGAACATTTAAAACATCGGCTCAATAGATTCAAACGGCACATTTGAAACATCGGCTCACAAGAAACAAACGGAACATTTGGAACATCGGAACATTTGAAACATCGACGCACAAGATACAAATGTTATGAATCGTGATCTGCTATGTTGCGTCAAATTATAAGTTTTATTGAAATTTAATTTGACAATAATTTAAAGTAGATGTTTTTAGTTCAGGTCGTTAGTTATACCTATTACACTATTTACGTTTAAATTTGAATTTTAAAAAGACTGCTGGTCACTTAAAGTAAAGAGTGTTTGAGTGTTCCAATTGTTCCAAATGATGCATTTAAAACATTACTGATGTACCAATCTTTCGGAACACTTAAAATTTTGTGGAACAATGAGTCGGTTCCAGTAACGAGCTACACACGCCTACAGTGCATGTTGACAAATTAACAAATAAATAATATTGGCTATTTACGTGAACCTTGTGGTTTCTCTGCAGATTATCATTTTTACGGTATGAAATCATATTTATTAAGTAAAATCACAATGTTTTTAATGTGTTTTTGCAAAAAGCATTTCATTTTTGTGTTTTGTTGTAGATGTCTTTTTCGGATATATCCACAAGGAGTGATGAAGAATTGCATCAAACTCGGCAAATTTTTTAAAAAAGGAAGTATCCCTACGCGTACTCAGAAAGAATATAAAAAAATTGGGACCGAATGAGCAAAGCCGCAATCACGTTCCTAGTAATTATGATAGATCCAAAAATAAAACCTTTAACATTCAGAAACAAATCTATCAGTGCATTGGAAAAAGTACTATTTTTACGCAACAAGAGCATTCCAAATAATAGTAGCTGATGATATAAGGATGCATAAATCAACAGCCAGTTGAAATCAAGCCTCGATTCATCTCGATTCCCCTAACAGAAGAAGAGTGCGATATAATTAAAAGTGGATTTAATAGCTTTATAAATTTAGTTCTAATCTCATGTATAAGCTATCACTGAAAAATTAAGATGAATGATTATTTAAATATAAACAAAGATTCAAATCAAATGTTTAATTTCAGTATTAAATAGTTAAAATAACATTCTATTAACAACAATAACATTAAATACAATTAAAAAGATTCTGATTCCACATTCCAAGCGTAGATCTCTATGGAGAAGAATGTGCAAGAAACTGCAAGGATATTTTCAATCTTGTTTTATTATTAGACCTTATCAGCTATTCCATCTTTTAAAAACTGTTGTAGGAGTGTTTCTGCCATTTCATTTTGTGACTGAAACAAATAAGTTTGTTAGAAAATTATAATAAAGCTTATGAGAAGACGATCTTTATAAATGTAAAGAGTGTATAAGATATGCTTTCTAAATTATATACCTCTTCATCTGTATTGTTTTATTTGTTTATTTAAAATAATTTCCCAAGTTGATCAGAAGTTATAGATCTGTATTCATTATAGCTTGCTAAACATAAAGACATTGGCCGACTGTATAGTTACATTTTCATTAGCGATGTTCTGCCTCGTAACAGTCGTAACCCTTTTCAAATTCGAAAAGGCAGTGTAGAGCTGTCTTTGAGTTCTAGGCACCTCAGCGATGCTGTTTTAATCTCTAATTAGACATGCCCAAGCTTATTTTTTTGTATAATTGAGATCGCATTTGTTGCTTTATGTTCTATAAGGTTTTTCTATCTAGAAAAAAAAACCTCTAAAATGTACCTATATCTATTAATTACTAAGATGTAGGTGTTTCTTCACTTATGTAAAATTTGTAACTTATTTGTGGCGTACTTAATTTTGAACCAGTTTTAATAGTTTGCACTTTTATCTTTCTGTGAAATCTTTCCCTCATGAAGCCATTTAAAAAATATTATTAAATATTAATACACAATATTTGAAATTAACGCGAGTTTTGACATATTTATCTGTAGCAAGCAAAGTTGTTTTGTTGTCAAGGACGACGCAGGTTATTTTTTTTTTTTATGGTTTAGTACAAGGTCTAATGGAACTATTTCACAGTTTATTGATGTCAACCTGAGTGTTGCCCTTCAGAAATAAAAATGTTATTTATTAAACATAATCAATCAAAAGATTCTACATTAACAAACAAACTTAAACTATTTATACTAAAACCTAAATAAATACCCTAACGTATATAAATAAAACACAAAAACACAAAGTGCACTCAGGCGTCGAAGTACTCCTCCACATCGCTGTCATCCGGGAATGTGCCCAGAAGACTGGCAGCATTACCACGTTGAATGGCAATGCTAATTCTTTGAGCGAAGAACAAGCCAGCCCTCTGGTCACGCAAGGTGTCGATCAGTCGGCGAGAAATTTCCTTAAAAAGGAGACGCGCATTCGGACCCCATGACCCAAGCGTTTCGACCCCAAACGGCTCAAAACTGTAATTACCAATAAGGTTACAGTATTTGCGCCGTTTAAGGGTCTCAGCAGCCGCAGCGGCAGCGCCAGCACAGCCCGCCGTACATGGAATGTGGGATGGCGCAAGGGTGTCGACACAGGTTGCGTCCCACACCAGAGGCCTACCCACCTTCCACGGTACCAACGTCATACCATCTGGTCTCTTTCCATCGTCACGTACCAAGCCATTTGGTTCTAATACAGTTGAAACTGAAATATCCAATCAATGTGACCATAACTAAAAACAATCCACATGACAAATCAAAATGATCATAGATTAGTTAATTTTTCACTAATCATCCTTTCAGCAACCCGAATTGATTTGACACAGCTGTTAATTTAACAGCTGATCAGTTAATTTTGATTTTGATCAACGTACCGGAAACTGGCAGTTAGGTAACTAGATTAGAGCAATGGAGCTTAGGTAGACGGATCATTTATCAGAAAGCGGACATTGCTCCTCCACGTACGTGTGACAATTCTTACTAAATGAACGTTGCTTAACAATACTGAGAACCTCTTTTATTACCATGTGAATATATTTAAACATTTTTTTTCATCATTATCATTTCACGACATCCACTGTTGGACAAAGGCCTCCCCCAAGTGTCACCATAACGACCGGTCCTGTGCGTCTCGCATCTATCGTATACCCACATCGGTCCATCACAATTTTTTTGCTCAGTAATACTAATTATAACAGTTTTATTGATTGTCCGATCAAAGTCAAGTGCTTGAACTAACCGGGGAAAAAAATCACCTATCTGTTTGTATAAACATCCGTTCGATGCGATATGTGGAGATCACCTATGCTATAGTTAGCGGTCAGAGCGATGCCTATCGGGCATTGCACTATTGACTACATCTTGTAGGTAATTGTATACGTCAAACATATTATCTACCTATGTATTATAGAGAGAAAGAGTTACCGTGGCCCCCAAACTGAAGAAACTCTGGGTTTTAGACAGTAAAAATCCTCTCTATCTCTATCCAGAAAAATGGTTTCATAGACTACTCAGAAAGGCATGCCATGTTTTCTCTTCACCACCCTAAGTAGACTGGTAGAGAATGCCTAAGGCACTAAGTCTGCCTTTGTACTTTTATGTTGCATGAAGTTTTAATAAGTAAATAAAAGGAATTGGTGCAACGAAATCCTTTAAAATTAAAAAAATTAAAAACTTAAATAATGTTTCACTTGCAATTGGAAGTAAGTAAAGGAAACAGTCAAACAGAAGCAATTTTAAGCGTTTTCCTAGGGACCTTAATATCGATTTATTCTGCACCAGTGTGAGATGGCAAATGGCACAAACATTTTTCAATGCTAGTTAACTTCTCTCTTAAGGGCCAAGCGCCCGAAAAGTGCCATAAAACAGTGATTTTCTGAGGCCTACTCCTCCGTAACGGCTAGGTCAATTGGTTTGAAAAAAATATATGTTTATTATAGATTCATGAACAATAATATCAACATTTGATTTTTTCGTGCAATTAATACTTTTGTCAAAAAAAAAAATTTCGCAATTTCGCAACTTTTCCCTACTCCTTCGAAACGGCTTGGACCTTTAGAAACATTTTTACACATAAAAATTGGTGGTTAAATATTCTTCAAAGTGAACATTGCATATGTAAATCAATCAATATCTCGCAGAGAAAATGGATTTAAAGCGCTTTCCGGGCGCTGCTGGCCGCAAATAAATGCACAGATTTGCGTACTGCCGCCTAGGCGAGTGCGAGAGTTGCGTATCACATAATTTCGGCCAGATGGTTCAAGGAACTATACGCCTTAACTAATGAATTAACTTTTATGTAAATTCTTTTTATCTGTGTGGGGATTTGTAATTAGGTATTTGATAACATTACATTCATTATAACATTGGTTTATTAGTCTGTAAGCCTTATGTAAAATAAATTGTGTAGCGAAAAAAAGAAACAAGAAAAATCTACCCATCCTAGAGCTTCCTCTAAACGACGTCAACACAAATGATGTGTTGCAAAATAATTAAATGCTTATTGTTTATAGAATGTAACACGCACCGAATCGTGGTATCCTCATAATTACGTTTGTTGATCGACCAACTGGTTTTTACCAATTTCGATAACTGACAATTAGCATTCTGTGCCCGCAATGCCTGCATCCGGCTTGTATATAATATTATCAAATTATTTAGTTGGCAACAAAACAATTTACGTGCAGCCAGACATCCGGTAGGTGTCATTATTACCCGGTACTAGCTCAGCTCAATTACCGTTTGACATTTAAACTCAAAGGGCGTATTGTTGGAGCGCCCTAACCATTTGGTAAATAAACAGAGACAGTACCACTGCTCACTTCTGTTAACAATTACTTCAGAAGTTGTTTTCCTATAATTATTATAATTATTTTGAACTCAGTCCGGTGTAACCCGTATAACTTCCTTTTTTTTACTCATGTTGTTCGACGCCTACGAAGAATAAACGGAAGGTGTAATACTAAGGAAATCGTCAGTCCAAATTGGGCTCAGACCTTAGCACTATGGACGATTGAACTAATAGTTATTGTGTTTTTAATCTTAGTATAGCGAATGGGCCTGTGTGAACAATGCCACACATGGCCAAACATCCGGTCTGTTATCGCGCGAAAGTTCGATAGAAGTGTTGCACGCACTATTCTTTTATGAATGGACATGGTTACTTTTTTATTTGTACTCGCATTTCCTCTACCTTTACAGTTGCTGTTTTTTGGCTAAGTCCGTCCTTTTATCGCAAACTGGCTCTCCCCTGCGGTTTCACCCGCGGCTTTAGTTAGGTACTGCTCCGTTCTTATTGGTCTTGTCGTATCGCGATGTTATATAGTCAATAGCCTTCCTCGATAATGGGCTATACAATACTAACTTAATTTTCCAATTAGAATTATTACTTCCCGAGATTACCAATTTTAACCACGCAAACAAACTCTTCAGCATTATAATATTAGTATAGATTTTCACACCTCGTTATCAGCCAAAAAAGTAACGATAACAAGCATGACATTCAATGGAGACGGACTCGAATTTCATTCAATAATCGCGTATGTGATAAAATAATCTAAAAGCAGTGAACTGTGACTACTTTAGTTAAGTTACGAGACTATTATCATAGTTTTGTTGTTAATTGACAGCATCTTTTACTCATTCGTTTATTGCTGCTGTAATAATTTACAAATATTTATCATGAAAACATAAAATAAAGTACTGGCAGATTATCAGTCACACAAATCGATATTATTTATCATAACAAGTGGCATTTATTGTTGTTGGCAAATCCTTTGTTGCCAAGCACGTCGGTTCCGCCATGGCATTTAGCGGAGCCAATAAAATGTCTGCGTCACACAATAGATTAATGACATTGTCGGAAGCGCGGTTCTAGATCTTGCGAATCTAGTCTGTTACCAAGCGAGGCGGCCGGATGAATGGCAGTCTCCATGCGCGTGAGTGGATTGCGCAACGGCCGGTGACGCAACCTGTCGCGCCTGCGCGGACCGTTGCTTGTTAGTATGCAAAATAAGTGAAATATTCGTGTCGGCCGGCCATGGCATGCGCTTACGGTTTCGCTCCCTAGATGTGCGTGTAATTGTTTCAGCGTGAATTCGTTGTCGTTTAAGGTCACCTGATTTTCCTTTTTTTTTTCTCGTAGGCATTGTTTGAAAACACTATCTGATTTTATGGTAGGTTAGCGGTACAAAGTACAATGCTGAAAGGACTTACACCTTATTATATAAATTCTTGGTAAGATTTGTGTCGTTCTGAGTCTTGGATTCACTTCGTTGGCTCCGTAAAGTTTCCAGGTATCGGAGACTCAGGATGTCTATAGGTTTCTTCCTACATGCCTTCCGACTCGACGCAGAATTCGCACGACATGAGAACTTGCAACGTTTCGAGAATGTAGAGTTTCCACGACTTTCACTGGTTCGGGAATTTTTATTAGTCATTTCAACTTCAATTGTAACAGAGCTTTCCACTGCGTGAAAAAAATATATGTTGGCGACTTTCGTGATTCATTGTTTCTAAACTTTTAAACATATGCTTTATAGAATTAGCGATGTATCGCAGCACGTGTCCACTAATGCCAACCTTGATGTTGTTTAGCTCCACACCCACAGTGATCTTTGTATCATTCCTTGTTTCATAACAACTTTCTTTAATAGCTTCGGCATGTTGAAACATCCATAATTTACGAATTACAGCCTGTTATTTTTAATTAATTACATTTTTAAAGCTATAATATTGTCATTTATTTATCTTAGTTGGAACGTATTTTCTAATTTGTATGTTAATTAGCTTTGGGCTAAGTAGTTTTGATAAAGTTGTTGTGGAATGTGTTACGAGAATCCGACAATAAGCTAGTGGTCGTCTGGTAACTGTTCTGTAAGCGCTGCCGAGGCTATGACACAAGCGGCCTGTGGAAACTTTGCTCATTAGCCGCCACGCTTTCATGAAGGATAACGCGCCGCGTCGCGATGCACACCAAAGGTTTCGCCATTCGGCCCGCGGCCCCTCGGCTTTCGGCCAATTGTTGCGTCGATACTCTCTAACACTTCAATGCCAGGTGTCCTAATTAGATCAACTTTATCGCTTTCGTTACAGGC
Organism: Mythimna ferrago; assembly: GCA_910589285.2. Taxonomy (NCBI): domain Eukaryota; kingdom Metazoa; phylum Arthropoda; class Insecta; order Lepidoptera; family Noctuidae; genus Mythimna; species Mythimna ferrago. Next base: position 19,534,934 of record OU342685.1, read on the forward strand.
ACGGCTTTTTAAATGGCTGTAGTTTAATTGATTCTTAATTGACCTGTAAAATTACATTGAGGTTTATAGCGCCGATGAAAACTTTCAGTTTACCTTTTGTTGAGATTTATTTAGCCTTCTATTTTTGTACAATGTTTTCTGTACTTCCAAACGTCAATGAAGTTTGGAGTGCGTAAAAGGTTGTCGAAAGATGCTACACATTGTCAGTTGCGAGAAAGTTAGTAAATCCGTTACTTTACGTGTCCTCGTCACATCAATTCACGTTCCTCTGACAGTTCCACGCTTCAACAAGCAATATGTTTTACAGGCGAGCGTCGTTAAGTTGTTATTAACAACGAAATATTTTTGTATAAATATTATTTCTTTTGGATACAGAATATACTGATATATCTAGTTTTGCTTCCCTCAAAATTAAAACATCGATATCACCGCAATTGAAGTACAGACGGTCACAAAAGTTGCTCCTTGATTTAAATGTATAGTAATTACAGATTAACTGTACTTTTCAGTTTAAATATGGACACAGTAAAATAGAAGCCAAGTTACGCAATTTATTTCTCACAGTTGACACTACTTAGTGCGTCTTTGTGTGATCCCTCTTTAATAAGTAGGTAGTTAAAAACGCTAATGTCTTCATTGCTTTTATTCATAAATAATCAGATGAACATAAAATACAATAAGTATCTATCTTCGTGTTACACTATTCGCATAGAACAAATTTTAAATATTGTGTCTGTGAGTTGTAACAAAAACAAGTTTAATAACCTCATGGTCGTTGCCGTTTTCGGGGGCCAGGTAACAGATCATAAACATCTTGCGAGGAATGGCGACAATCAGCGGACCTCAAATCTACCTGGAGTTATCTGACACAAAAAAAGAACCTTGAATACAAAACTTCTATTCAACAACCCTTAGCCTTATATTCGAAGGTCACATCATTTGATATACGACGTGACTACCAGGAAAAAATCTGCACCAAATTGGCTCGCCATAACACAAAAATATTGCAAAGGAGACCGATGCATTCCGGGAACTGCATTGAAGCGCAGTGTATAGGATGGGCGATCCAACTATCTGGAGAGCAGCCATGCGATATTGTGCCTTGCTCAGTTCTCTGTAGGACTGATATTCGGCTACCGGCGAACAGACGCACGGTGGGGCGTTGGCCTGTTGAGAATGTTTGCCGCTGACCTAAGTGGTCAATAATGATCTGTTATACAGTTTATACTACGTATTTTCTTTACTGTTTCTTGATAATATGAGAAGAAGTATTATTTTAAGAGATCGCGATACTTTGATGTAGCGATAGCGGTGTATTTTTGTATCTTTTTCATATTAAAACGAAGCCATTGCTGTTCTTACCGCTCAGTGTAATTAAAACGGCATCGCAAGCGAACTTCATTATGAGACTTAATCAGTGCACAGCAAGACAGTTAGGTAGTTACCTTAGGTACTGAAAAGCGAGTACGTAAAATAATAGTTTTGCTTTTATGAGCTTATTATTCAGAATTCAATGCTCGAACATTGTCTTCAATTAATTTGATGTTCTTGTAATTAACAGAGAAATAAGCGCTTGTAAGGGAAGTAATTAATTACCAAAAAAATCAAATGAACATCTTCGTTGATATGATTTAATTTTGTAAACATACGGAATCTGTATACTCACTGTGTAATTAAATATTCGCGCGAATGGATATATCAGTTTTGTCATCGTCTGTACGTGGGTAGTGCAGTGCGTCCTAGATATTCCGTGCTGGGTGGTCGGCACTGGCCGCCGGTCGACGTGAATTGTTCTCGATTCGCTACTTTTTACCTGTTCATCGTCGGGTGCAGTCAGCCGAGATTGCTTTTAAACTTTTAAAACTTGGAATATTTTTACTTCTTTCCTACACCGATTAACTCAGTCGGCCAGTCTGTATTGCAAATGAAAATAGAGCAATGAATCATAAAATTCGTTTTGGCGCCATCCAACTTGTGGATCGTTTTTCTTCATGAATGTACATTCCAGTACCAGGTTAAGTCTAATGTTTTATTGTCATGAGCGAGATGTTTAATAAATTGAGACATTATAAATAGCTTTTGCTTACCGCAGTTTGACCTGGATCGACGTCCAGTCGATGGTTCATAAAAAAAAAAAAACTGCCTGTTTTGTTGTTTATTTCCGTGATTTTATTGAATATCTTCAGCAACTCTTGCCTGGAAGTTAATTCATTAAATATTATATATATTATATAATTTAATAAGTAAATAATAAAATCAAACATTTACATAGCAACTTACTATGGCCGACTTATGTTTTGTTTCGTAAATAAACATTCTTTCTTTTTAAATTTTCCTGTTTTCTCAAAATGTGTAAGGTTTCATTTGAAAGGTACACTTGTTGAATTGTAAATATGTTAATATTTTATATTATACAGATGTTGTTCTTACAAGTTGTTCGTGAATCTAAAAATATGTAAGTACTGGAAATGCGCAGAATAGTGGTTTCACCGAATAACCGAATACCGGATAATATTCGTTTAAGTTCTTATCGAACCGAATATACTGCCGGATAATTCGGTTCCGTGTTCCGTAATTTTGCGTTCAATGCGTTTCGATTGTACAACAAACATTACAGAAATCATTTCTTACAAAGTGAAACAAAACAAAACGAAACAATAGTTGTTTAATAAATATGATGGTTAGAATATGGGATTCCGTTAATTTATTTTGATCTAAAGGCATTTATAATGATTCATTAAATCGAATATATTCGGCGTTTCAACCGAATGATTCGGCCGAAAACGAAGACCTCAAAATTCTGCCAAATACACCGAATACCTAATAAGTTTCTGCCTGAGGTTTGAGGCACGCGTAAAAGTAGATAATATATTTATAATTAGCCTAAAAGATAATATACTTGCGGATATGGACTACCCGTGTACCAATTTTCATTCAAAAAATCCCATTCCTCAGCCGTTAAATAGGGTAGTTTCGAGGGTCAAAATAATTACATTTTATTTAGTCCGTATTTTAGATTATAAAAAAATATTGGACACGTATTTTTTCTTTTTTCGATTAAACAAAAATTAACAAAGATATAGCCCATTAAAGTTATGTGTGACGTCACCGCGTGCGAAAAAATGCAGCACGGCGGCGTGACGTTACACGTAACTTTAATGGGCTATATCTTTGTCATTTTTGGTTTAATTTACAAATAAAAAAATACGTGTCCCTTATTTTTGAATAATCTAAAAGACGGACTAATTACATTTCCATGCCTAATTACATTCCCATGCCTATTCTATAAATCTCTTCAGCCGTTAGTGCGTCAAGGAGTAACAAACTTACACACACATAAAACCTTTCGCTTTTGTGATATTAGTGTGACGCAACACAGTAATATTGATATTTCTGAAACAATATTATTTATTAAATTTTCCAAAAAGTCATTGTATCTGTGAATATATCGTCTATGCTCGTAGATACTAATCATCATCATCATTTCAGCCGAAAGACATACACTGCTGGACATAGGCCTCCCCCAAGTATCGCCACAATGAACGGTCTTGTGCGTCTCGAATCCATCGGTCCACCTTGTAGGAGGCCTTCCAACGTTACGTCTTCCGGTACGTGGTCGCCATTCCAGAACCTTTCAGTCCCAACGGACATCTGTTCTGCGAGCAATGTGCCCTGCCCATTGCCACTTAAGTTTTGCGATTCTTCGTGCTATGTCGGTAACCTTGGTTCTTCTGCGGACATCCTCATTCCTTATTCGTTCACGCAAGGAAACTCCGAACATAGCCTCCCTAGATACAACTTACTTACAAAAATGTCCTAAAATATAAACCAGTAAGTTATGGAATCGTTTGATGTACTCTGATGTATTAGCGTTTTATTTTTGCGAACTTGACAAATAACTCAAACAGAAACATAACCTATAAACGGCCTTAAAGCCTTCGAGTCCACGTCACTATGACCTTTACCCACAAATCGTCTGTGTGAAAGATCAAATCATAAAATACCTATTTATTAATTCATTGATAACATCATATTATGCAGATTTTCTCGCTTTTAACTCAGTCTGAACAACAAACGCCCACCCTTAACTTCTCAAGGACGTTCGGATAGAAATGGATAACAGATTCAAGTTAAAAATACTTTACCTCGTCTATATTTAGCCGAGTCCAAACATGGCCGTCATAATAAACAAAATAATACATAATAATTTATGTAATTTCATATAGCGTTACACGTGTCATCATTATTACTTCAGCTGAAAGAGGTCCATTGTTAGGCATAGGCCTGTATGTCTCGCATACGTCGGTTTCTCCCCACCGTTACCAGGTCATGAGTCCACCTGGGCTTGCGGACGGCGAGCTATGGGTAGCTCGCCCTGCGACCGTCCGGTAATTATCCGGACCAAGCCCAAGACATCGACGGCGCGTATCGTTCCACGCACGCCTCCAGGAGGAGTTGTTGGCTGAGTTTTTAGTCAGTGAAAGTCTGACACTATCTCCTACTCCGCCCAAGGGCGCGGAGATGTCATTGATATGTCGGGCGCGGAGATTTTCCCACCTACAAAAGAAAAAAAAGGTAATTATTCCACTTTGTTCGAGACCTTCCCCACGCAACGCCTATAACGTCTTCTGGTAAGCGGTTACTACTCTAGAACCTTTCAGCACCCACGACCTTCTGTTCTGCAAGCAATGTGCTCAGCCCACTATCAATTGTGATAGGCGATTCTTCGGGCTACGTCGGTAAACTTGGTTCTCTTGCTCACGCAAGTAAACTCCGAGCATAGCCATCTCATTGACCTTTGGGAGACTGTAAGCCTTTCATGAGGCCCATAGCGAGCGATGACGTTTCAGAGCCGTAAGTCATCAATGATAAAACCACAAAAAAAAGTATTCTCTTGCTTGCTTTCATTGTACTCAAAACTGTGAAACAATTTGTAGATCACAACTGGTTTCTGGCCGTGGGAGGGACATAATCTGTAACACAGGTTCTTATGGGTATGTGTTCAAAGCACCGGTCTCTCTCTTCGTCAAACCTCGGTTTGCTCAGCAATCATAAATTGACTCCACGTGCTCTGGGTGGGCCGAGAGGGATTATCACGCTTTTACTGACTACCTGCCCTACGTTCAAAAATAACCAGAGTCGAGTAGAGTTGCTACCCAGGGTCTTTCTTTTATAACTCGAGTAGCTGCCCTAGAGTTAACCCAACTAACTCTAACTAGGGTAAGTTGGATTAAGCGGCCAATGCTCTCGGCCGAGTACTCGGTACGTGTAAACACAGTACTGAGTGCTCGGCCGAGCGCTTATCTCTATAATTCGCTTACATCACTGTCTCGGCCGGGCAACATTTTACTGTCTCGCCCTTTTACTCGGTACGTGTGATCAAGGCATAACATTGACAGTTGAACTCACGTTCGCGTTCAAAAATGCCAGGGTAGAGTAAATTATATTATGATGTCATTAGAGTTAAGTCTAAACTCAAATTTGAACGCAGGACTGTGTTTCTTCAGTTGCTTCATACGGTCCAGAGCCACCTTATTTTAATTAGTTCGGAGTCGTCGCAACATTTATTTTTCTTCCACATTAGATAAAATCCCCCTAGCCCCAAACCCCTAGCTTAAGAACGTCATGAATTCATGATAAAAATAGACATCGGATTGGATCCGAGTTAAAAATATCTTGTCTGAATCGGGATACGAGATCCACGAGATGCGTTGGCGTTGCTATGTGTACCAATCTAAGGTAAAACCTATTTATAAATGATAAATAGAGGGGAAAAAAAAATATGATGTCACTTTTAAAAACAAAGTGTTTTATCACTGTAGGAACTTTCCTCTTGCTGAGTGAAAACTGAAAATAAAAGAGGGATTACATGTCTAATCGATAAGGAAAATATTGTTTCTGAAAGATTTAAAGGTCAGGATGGTGGGTAGCAATAATAACCTCCTAGTGATATCACGAATCTGTTTTCAAACAAGTTTGTTATAGGCACCCGTGCCTAATAATAAACTTTTTTTTCTCTTTTTTTTTAGATGAGAAATCATCCAATGACTTTTCTCGCCCTATGACTGAGCGGGACAGACAGGGAGCCTGTCAGACTTTTGAAGAACTAAAACTCACTCCTATGTTCCTTCTTTTCCTTCGTTCCATTGCCCTGGGCCCAGCACAACTCAAGGCCCCGAGTAGGCTTCGATACTGACTGACCCTGTTTAATCTAAACCGAAAAAATGTAGCACAGTATGACCGGATTTAGCTATTTGGGACTTAAAGCTGATAACGTGTGTGATAAGACTGTAAACCGGAAGTTTTTATCATTAGTTAATGAGTAATAAATAAATATTTTTATATTAATTAGTTTATTAACTATTGACAGATCATTAACGGCAGTGATATAGAATGTTTGTGCTACAAAATCCTTTATGTACATAACCTATGGAACTTTCTATCTACACTCATTAACACAATCTAGGAATATGTTATCAGTTGTTCAATATTGAAAAAAAATAAAAACTACATAAATGTACATAAAAATTTCTTATAACATACCTACTTCTATCAAAATGTGTAGTATTTATACTATACTCGAATAAAAAAATAGTATGGCTTTTCGAGTAGATATTAAAAAAAGTTAACAAAAAGTATATTTCTGTTTTCGGCTATTTAAAAAACCATCAAATTGTTTACAAAACAAACATTAATATATTTAATTAGTGTTTATTTTACAGATTATAATATGTAAAGGCACCTTTCACCTCTGCAAAAATTGATCATTCTCAAAATAAAGTTATTGATATGTCTTTGTGGTACTTACGTAAAAATGTAATTATCAAACTTATGGAAAAAAAATCAAATTAGTCTCTGTCAACGTTACTTAAGGCGTATAGTTCCTTGAACCATCTGGCCGAAATTATGTGAACGCAACTCTCGCACTCGCCTAGGCGGCAGTACGCAAATCTGTGCATTTATTTGCGGCCAGCAGCGCCCGGAAAGCGCTTTAAATCCATTTTCTCTGCGAGATATTGATTGATTTACATATGCAATGTTCACTTTGAAGAATATTTAACCACCAATTTTTATGTGTAAAAATGTTTCTAAAGGTCCAAGCCGTTTCGAAGGAGTAGGGAAAAGTTGCGAAATTGCTAAATTTTTTTTTTAACAAAAGTATTTATTAATTGCACGAAAAAATCAAATGTTGATATTATTGTTCATGAATCTATAATAAACATATTTTTTTTTCAAACCAATTGACCTAGCCGTTACGGAGGAGTAGGCCTCAGAAAATCACTGTTTTATGGCACTTTTCGGGCGCTTGGCCCTTAATTTTATCTCCTTTTTTAGGGTTTCGTACCTCAAAAGGAAAAAACGGAACCCTTATAGGATCACTTTGTTGTCCGTTCGTCTGTCTGTCTTTCAAGACCCTTTATCTCGAGAACGCGTGGAGGTATCGAGTTGAAATTAAAACCATACACTCAAATCTATGGTCCCTTAAAGCTGTGAAAAAATCAAACTTCTAAGTTAACGAATAAAAATGATACGGCCGTTTATGTCGCAAAAAAACCTATATTTTGATACTCTCAAAGGATTCGGAAATTGTAGTTGGCGTGGAACCCTCAGTGCGCGAGTCCGACTCGCACTTGCCCAGTTTTTTTTTAAATTTCAGTTTAAAATTCAGAAGAGAAATATGCCAGGCACAATTCACGTTTACATCTTTTTTGTATGGCTAGAACTATTAATGTTGTAATGGTAATAAACCTAAAATATCCAAAGTCAGTGTTGACATGTATATTTAGTTTCCATTTCCTTTGAACTAAGTAAGTACCTTTAGACTTAAGCACTGAGGAGATCAGCCACATATGTCATATAGCCCGAATTTAGGGATGAAATTGGGGTCAACATTGATCGTCACCTAATCCTATTTCTCGTTTCACGTGTTAGCTGTGGCGCGTGGGTAGCGAATGTAGGCTTAGCTTCCGATTCCGCTAACCGTGCGTCATGCACTCGAAGCCGTGACGTCGGCAGCTCATTATAGATAGATGTATAGAATAGGTATATACTTTATTGTGTACCGCACTTCAGTTACAGCAGCGTGTTTTGTACAAGATAAAACGTCACGGAGCTTTTATTGTTTCACTAGCTTCTGCCAACGGTTTCGCCTGCGTCTTTGTAGAAAATTATCCCAAGAGAAGATCTTATTATACGTATATGTCGTGGCCAGTTTTTCGAAATTGATCATTTCTTGATATGGCTAAATAGAACTGGCCAGATCGTTTTAAACATAAAAGTTTAATGATATGTCAATCCTCGTTTGACCTACTTTCTTTAGACCTTTTATTTTATTATCATAGAAATCCCCATGATATGGCCAAACGAAGATTGACATATCATCAAACGTTAACGTTTAAACGGTCTGGCCAGTTTTAGTTGCCATATATTGAAGTGTTAATTCGAAAATCTGGCCACGACATAAAAGGTATAAGGGACAGCCCTCCACAAACTTTAAGGGCTTGCTCAGTAGACGCAACTGAACAACCTTGCACAAAAATTTTTTTCAGGAAACGAAAAAAAAAAAATCAGCCTCACCATACAAATTGTCCAATCAAATTTATCATTTTGTATGGTGAGGCTGATTTTTTTTTTTCGTATATGTATTACTTCAAACATTTTACAAGTGCCCATGCAGGCATATATTTTGAATTGAATTATATGCTATTCTATGAGATGGCTTACCCGTGTGCCAAATTTCATTCAAATCTGTTTAGTCTTTTGAGCGCGAATGAGTAATAACATGCACACATGTATACATACAAACTTTCGCTTTAATAATATGTAGTGTGATTAATATAGTATGATGTGTTTTTTTTATCTGATTACGTTTTCCGTTATGCGCTGAAGGGACGAAATGATTCATAGAGATTTTTTTAGGTGAGGTTTAGGTGAGCTGGCATTATTTTATGTATTGATTATTTTGGAAATAATAATTTTCCAAAATAATCATCAGATGATGATGATGATTATTTTGGAAATAAAGTAGGATGGGGATAACACAAAACTCGGGACAACGGCAGGAAGATGATGATGATGATGGGGGATACTATCCAGTAGTAAGATGGTATAAAGACAAAAAGCCATTTTATACAAGTTAGATGGGATAAAACAAAAACGGCTAAAGCTCGCAGAACAGATGGTCGATGGGGACGAAAAGTTCTGGAATGGCGTCCACGTACCGGAAGACGCAGCGTTGGAAGGCCTCCCACAAGGTGGACCGATGACCTGGCGAGGGTGGCAGGACTCCGATGGATGCGAGACGCACAGGTCCGGTCATTGCGGCGACACTTGGGGGAGGCTTATGTTCAACAGTGGGCGTCTTTCGGCAGAGATGATGATGAGATCGGATAAAAATACTATAAATGTGCAACAGCAATAAAGTACTGATCTCTATGTGCTATATGTATCTTTCGATCCGGCGACGCTGGTTGAATTCCTAGAACCTGAAAACCTAGAACAAGCTAGACCTACTTTATAACAGAGCGTCTTAAATTTACTTCGCCTCGTGTATACCCAGTGGCGGATTAAGCCAGCGCGGGGCCTGTAGCAAATTCGACCAAGGGGCTCCTGTGTAGACCTATTTAGTACTATTGTTCTGATTTTAATTTCCAATCGCTAATGACTCAGTAGATTTTTAGATCGTAAAGTACCTACGTTAGTGAGGGAAATCTAAGAGATTGACTGTCATATTCAATGAAAAAATCAGTTGTATTCGCATTTCAATATAGACTAGATTTTATTTTATTTATTTATTTAATCTTCATGCAACAAAAGATACAAAGGCGGACTTAATGCCTTAGGCATTCTCTACCAGTCAACCTAGGGTAGTGCAGAGACAAAATGGCAGGTGCATAAAAAAAAGAAAATATTATTTAAAACAATTATAGAATTATATATAAAGCTAAAACTAAACATACATATACAAAAGCATATTTAATAAAATATAAAGCAATACATACATACAAATATATACTATATATATATATATACACACAAAGAAAAGGAGTTTTGAGATGATTCTGCTATTTGTTCAGAAAGTAATTCCGCAACTTCCGCTTAAATGCATACTGACTCGTGGCCGTTCTGATATCAAGAGGTAGCGAATTCCATAGAAGGATAGACTGAATATAGAAGGAGGAATGAACAACATCAGAAGTATGAGAAGGACAAAGCAGTAGGAGATTGTTAGAAGAACGCAGATTCTTGGCGTGTGAAGAACAGAGATATTGGAAGTGAGATATAAGATAAGAAGGAGGGGTAAGAGAGTTGAGCAAAGAAAAAAGAGTTGTCAAAGCTCGCAGACTTCTTCTTTGGCGAATAGGCAACCATTTGAGCTCCGATCTGAAGCTTGAAACATGGTCATATTTCCTCAGGTTAAATATGAACCTGATGCAGTTGTTCAGGAGCCTATCAAGCTTATCCAGCAAGACTGCGTTCAGGTCATAGTAGCACACATCACCATAGTCGACTATAGGGAAAATTAAAGTCTGCACAAGCATTGTTTTCGTCTTTGCAGGCAGAAAGTTTCTCAGACGATACAGATACCGCAAAGTCCCATTGACCCTTTGACAGACACTAGAGACCTGACTTTGCCAGCTAAGCGTCGAGTCAAGGTGTAAACCGAGGTCCTTTACCGTAGGGCTGATGGGAATGACGGCACCCTTGTAAATAATAGGAGGTAGAGAACCAACCGCCACTCTACTCATCATGCGTGCACTACCAATGACAATGGCCTGACATTTTGAGGGGTTTACAGACACGCCAAACCTATCAGACCAGTCACTAATAGCACTCAAATCACGATTCACATCCTCTATAGCGTCTGACAAACTTTCCACCCGCGCAACTGCATATAATTGAAGATCATCGGCATAAAGATGATACGCACACCGAAGACAGAGAGTTATAAAATTTATGAAGATGGAGAATAATAATGGAGAAAGAATACCGCCTTGTGGAACACCAGCATCCAGGTCACGCCAACTTGATGAGCTCTCATCAACGCGAACCGACTGCTGACGTCCCCGAAGATAAGAAGAGAACCATTCCAGCGCCTCGGAAGAAACCATAAGATGGGAAAGGATAGATAGGAGTATGTCGTGACTGACGGCGTTAAAGGCATTGGAGAAATCTATTAATACCAACACAGTAACCATTGTGTCCTCCATTGCTTCTCTAATGTCGCCAGTCACTTTAAGAAGAGCGGAGGCTGTACTGTGGCCAGGTCTGAATCCAGACTGGAATGAGCTCACGAGGTTGTGTCGGTGAACAAACCCCGAAAACTGCTTGTGCACGCACGCCTCGAGCACTTTAGAAAGGAACGGAAGAATGGAAATTGGACGAAAATGACTCGGTAGGGAGGGATTTGAAATTTTAGGAAGTGGACGGACATAGGCCATACGCCACAGGGATGGGAATTGACCAGAGTCGAGAGAAAAGTTAATAATGTGGGCAATGGGTGAAAGGAGAAATTCAAGGATCAGGGTGACCATATGACGACTGATGTCATCATGGCCCACGGCCTTAGATTTAATAGACAGGATAATCTTTTTAATTTCATCCAAGGCGACGGGAGAAAAATAAAATGGCTCTATGATTGGACTTGGTAGGCCAGAAATGAAATCCACCGTCTGGGACAACATTTGAGAGTTCAAATGACTGGTTGTTGAGAAATGACGGTTGATATCATCCAGACCAATTGTTTTTGGGAAATCCACATGACGTGCCTTACCGACACCAAGAGTTCCTAAGAATTTCCAGATATCGGCAGGAGAAGAAGATGAAATGTTATCAAGAATGTGGCGGCGTTTGGCGTTTCGTATCACCTGATTACACCGATTTCTAGCAGTTTTGAAGAGGTTCTTATTTTGGTCACAGCGATCCCTTCTGTATTTTCTAAATGCTTTATCCCGAGACTTCATTGCAACACGAACCTCTGTCGTCATCCAAGGAGCAGGAGGACGCCTAACTTTAACCCTCTTTACAGGCGCATGTTTATCATAAAGAGCTAGGACCGTTTCATTAAATATGCGCAATTTATCGTCTACGGTTATTGCTGCTCCCAGGCGTTCCCAGTCCAATTTCGACGCATCCTCACGCAGCTTTTCAATATCCATGCGCGCAAAACAACGCATGTGCAGAATTTTAGGGACAGGTTTAGGTGGCTTAAGGACGTAAGAAAGGAAAATGAGGTCGTGGTGGGAAAAACCAGGTGCAGGACACTGGCCATGAGAGGAAACAAGGGTGGGAGTGGACGTTAGGATCAAATCGAGCCACGTGTCATCACCAGAAGCATTAAAATGAGTGGGCTGCAGTGGAAGAACATGGAGACTGACGGACTCAATTATGTGAAGGAGTTTACGGGAACGAGGAGTCAGGAGAGTAAGGTCTGTGTTAAAATCACCCATGATGATGTAATGTGCATACTCTGACCCTACAGACTCCAGTGCCAATTCTAGGTTTGAAAAGTAGTCAACGGCGGGTGGACAATATACAACACCTAGTAAAGTTTTGACACCTTTGATGTAGATCTCTAAAAAAAGATATTCAGCGGAAGCACAGGAAGGAGGAGAAGTGGCAATAATTTTGAATGGGATATCACTGCGGAGATAAATGGCGACACCGCCCCCTCCCCTTCCAATTCTATCGTTGCGGATGAGAATGAAACCGGGAAGCGGGTAGGAAGTGGATAAAAGATGAGGCTTAAGCCAACTCTCGGAAATCAGAACAGCGTGAACATTAGCATTTGAGAAGGTGTCGAATAGCTCAGTATAGTGACTCGGCACACTCTGGGCATTGATGTGGCAAACATTAAACAAGTGACCATTCTGTTGATTAAACGTCTGACACACAAAGTCACCAAGGGTGCCGGTCAACGAATTAAAACTTGCATTAGCAGAAGACTTAACAGAATCAAATGCGGAATGAAAGGAATCATCATCCGATCCCATAAAATAAAAAATAAATAAATATAATAAATACTAGAAAATATATATATATATGTATAGCCTATTGCAAAAAAAAAAAAGAATATGACCTTCAGTGCAACAACACTGTCTGTGCACCACCCACCAGCAACACCAGCAGAATAAATACAGTAATATAAAACAATTATATATAAAGATAAAAAAAAATAAAACATAACAGACAGGAACAATACTACAAACGAGGAACAAAATGATACGATGCACAAAGTTACATCATTCAGCAACAACGAAACGCAATTTAGGAACGAACTGAACAAAAGTACGACGTCACAAACATTTAAATTTTGACAAAGCTGAATGACAAGTGACAGCTGACAGTAACTGACACTTGACAGTAAACAAGTAACATTGTTAAACAATTAAATAATTAGAAAATACATGATAAAACACAAATTTTGAAGTTAAAATATATAGATTAAAGCGGGTATAAGTGTACAAAACAAATAACGTAACAATTATATGAACTACAATGACCCAAGCACCACATAACAACAACAATGTTATTTTGCCTTTTAGGGCTATATTTTACCGAGACACCATGGCGGCGCGACCAGTCGCCGCTACCAACAAAATGTATATATACAGCTCTATAGAGGGTTATTCACCTGGTGTCCGTTTGGTAGCGTGACCAGCTCGGACGTGTGGCGACTCTGGTGTCTGTATGGTGTCTAGTGTGTCTAGTTTATCTAGGCGCAACTGTGTGTCGCGCAGCCATGGTGTCCCGATGAAATATAGCCCTTAGTGTAAGATCCCCGAAGGCGCGGTGCCTGTAGCATTTGCTACTCTTGCTATATGGCTAATCCGCCACTTTGTATATCTTTTATTCTTCCATACATTTCCTAATTTACATAACGCCTTCCTGTAATTGATAGTTTGCTCAAATTATACGATCTTACCGGCAACGTTGAAGCGTTTCGTACGAACTACGAAATAACTATACGTTATGTTCCTAGGCGCACAACATTAATTACAGTTATGTCTCCTCATTGGCAGCTTGTAATTTGTATAATGACGTCATAATTCCGTCTTTTCTATTTTTGGCTTCGAGATAAAACGATAATTTTGTTATTTGTATGATTACGTACCTTTGAGTAGACTTACGACTTATTAGAGTCTGTCTAAAAAGTCAGGGGAATTATTAGGGCAAAATGAAATCTGATGTAGTCAACACTGGTTCAATAATCGAGGTTGATTAAGAGATCTTGATCATAGTTTACTATTAGAAGAACCTTATAAAAAGTATCGAATATCGTAAGTATTTTTAAATGATTAAATATTATACAAAATCCCCAAGTCGTTTGACTTTTTAGACAGACTATAGCGATGCGCACCAGCTTTGCCCGGTTGCTACAAATCTTGGGAATTCTGTGTTACTTAACTTTAACATACATGTATTATACACCTAAACCTTCGTCATTAATCAATCTGTCAATTGGTAAAAACCGCATGAAAATCCGTACAGTAGTTTTTAAGGTTATTCCGTACAGACGGACGCAGTAGGGGGGGACTTTTCTGTAATATGTATGTAGCAAGTATCAAGATTAGCATTAACAATGAAAATATGTTGTATTAACATTAGTTGCATTGAAAAAGTCATGCTCTTTTCTTCGAGTGGGGAATAACCAGATGTAAATTGCAAACACAGGCGCCTTTGATTTTTTTTTCCTCAACTAAATTTATTCATTCCGAGCTATTTATAACGCAACGCATATAATGGTCGCGGTCGCTGCCTTTAATGATACCAACGAAGTGTTTATTAATATGTCCATGTATAGACAAAGGATTCTATTTTAATATTATTTGTACTTACTACTAATTATAGAGGAGTAAGATGATTCCTAAAACTCACTGTATATCCTCGATTCTGTCTACAAAAAATCTATACACCGTTAAATTTTAATCGTTTTAATCCCGTGGAGGGTCGATCCGGTACTTACATGAAACACTATCGATTTGTAAAGATAAAATTAAAAAATAAAGTACCTCTTTTTCAAAACTCGTATTAATTCACGCATGTACGAATTAGTTAATAGTCGGCGTTGCGTACAAAGTACCTACAGGTCACTGAATTCGCTCAGCTGACTTTTTCTTAAAGAAATTAATTTCGTTTATCTTTACAAATCGATAGTGTTTCATGTACCGGATCGACCCTCCACGGGATTAAAACTATTAAAATTTAGCGGTGTATATATTTAAAAGTAGTCAGTCATTGTTCTCAAATAAATGCAATAAAATTGTATAACAAATTGCCTACTTCACTAAAACAGGATTTGTATAACAGTACTTTTAAAGCAAGTCTTAAAGCGTTTCTTTTGGAAAAGTGTTTATACTCAGTTGGAGACCTTTAATTGTATAATATATTTGAGCAAGTATTTAATTTGTAATTAATTATATCAATTAGGACATTATTTATGATTTAACCAATGACTTTTGTTATAAATTATTATTATTGTATTTGTTATAATTATGTAATGATTTTATTTAATCTAGAAATTAATTTAATGTAGTTTTAAGGACATATTTATAATTATCAATCTGTTCGACACAACTATGTTGTTATGAATAAAGGTACTACTACTACTACTACCTATCTATTTATATAAAAGAAGAGACTGACTGACTGACATATCAATGCACAGCCAAAACTGCGGAAACTAAAAATGTAGAATTTTGCACAAGGTTTCCTCTTATGACGTAGGCTAACACTAAGAGGGTTTTCCAAAATTGACTACTCATGGGGTTGAAACGGGGGTCCAAAGTATCTATGGAAAAAACCTGCTTTAATACGGGCGAAGCCGCTAGCAAAAGCTAGTTTTAATATAAAATGCCTTTCAATAATCAAATACTAAAACACCATTTGTTTGTTTACAAACGTTGTCATGTTCAAACGATCAATCGTCAGTCCATCGATAATTTTATTTCCGTTCACAATTACACGTTTGCGCAAAACTAAACCAACCTAGGGTTTTCAGCCGTTAATGGTTTCTGGGAATTAAAAAAAAAACCCACAGGGTCTGATAATACTGCGGTTTGATTACCTAGAACTGTGGAGGGGTGTTTATTGAGTGCTCGATTGCTGACTATGACACAGAATATATAGATACAGAAGGTCCATTCGACGAATGATACAAGCGCAAACGTCGATCTCATGCTTTCTCAAACTAATACCAATTGCGATATTTTACGTTGACGCATATTTATGAATGCATTTTTGGATTGAGCGATAAATTTCTTTTTCGAATAGCATCTTCCAGCGGCTTCAAGTAGGTATATGCCTGTCTCTCAGTGATAAAGTAGCATTTTACTGTTGAATTAAATTTTTTAATTGGTTTTAAAGTTTTTTTTATTACGAACAAATAAATCATTCCATTTTATGATATTAATATAGATTAGGATACTATTTGTAATTGACTTGAAAGCTAAAACACTTACATAATATACATTGACGCTCTATCTAGTGCGTACGTTTTCGCTCGTTGAATAGAGTTAACCTTCTGTACCAGTCTATTTTGTGACTATGACTTATCAATTCCGAGTTCCGATTACTATTGACATTACACAGCGTGATTCACTATAAAAGTGAATCTTTATTGCCTTTTTGACCCTTTCTCTTTGTTTACAAGCTGCTCCACTCGGCCGGGTATTATTGTACCCTAGAATTCCCCATAGTAAAATTTTTATAGAGGTTTTTTAATACGATTTTATGTGTATTTGTGTGATAATGTCGTCGGTGTGAGCTGTGGATGCCAGTTATCATAGGATCCTTATGAAATACTGACAGTTTAATAAATTACGTTTGACTTTTTAACCCTTTTATCCTGTTTTCGTTCTCTTCGTACCAGAGAGAAATGATTGTTGATACCTACATAGAAACTATAATAATGTTATAGGCATTCACAATACATTCCTATGACGTTAGTAAGAACTTGCATGTTGCTCTTATCTGAACGTATTTCCCGAATTGACCTATGTTTTTGTTATTTTCCCTGTGATTAAACTATAAAAATATTAAAAAAAGAACAGGTTGTTTTCACCTATTGTAAACATTAATAACAATATGCTCCTAATTAATCGTGACACATGAAAAAAGTTAGTTTTGTTTTTAATGATCGAGGCATAACAGGAAAACCAGAATCCATCTTTTTCGGTTTATCTGCTTCATTGTAACACCGGGTTTTTACGCTTGCGACTGTGGAATTAATTATATAAAATACGGGATTAGTTTAGTGAGCTATTTAAAGGACCAGGAATTAGTCAAGATATTAGGTACATTGTTAGATCGAAGAACTAAGTGTTTCCGTAAGCAATATGACTTTTAGAATAAAAATATTATTATTCTACTTTTCTGTCTATCGATTACACATGTATGGCGCGATGAAAACAAAATCTGTGATAAGTGATAACCCCAAACCGATGGCTTAGAGTGAATACCTCGTAACTGTCAAATACGTAACTTTTCAGGAGGCACAAAAAACTAAATTAGACCTTTATTATCATGCAATTTCAATGTGCTTATACATGTTTTATTCAAATATTTAAAACTATTGGTTTATTATTACAAACGCTTGTTTCCTCTTGTTTTTAATTTGTTTCCGCTTTTTTACCGCGCCGTCGCAGGTGCAGATCTTGCTCAAGTCAGTTTGGTGTGATCACACACCAAACTGACTTGAGCAAGATCTGCATGCAACATCGTAGATGGCGCTACAAGTATTGAATCAAAATTTTGCGCGATACAAGATTGTGCGTTAGGAGCTTTTCTTTTCAGAAATGTAATAAAATAAAATTACCTAAAATTGCATATCCGAGGTTTTCATTCTAAGCCATCGAAATGTAAATCCCAGAAAGTGCAAATAAATTAGGCAGATTTTAGTAACCTCTATTCATAACATGTCTCACATCTCACAACTGTCACCTTTTTAAAGTAAACAGCAAATCGAAGAGCATGTCCAGATGATGCGTTTTACGCATGAGCCATGTCATTTTGCTAAAAGTTTGTAATCTGCTAATTCATAATGATTGTAATTGTAGTTGTGTTGTGGTTTGCTTACCATCGATGGAAACATAGTAAACAAAGAGAAAGGGCTTCACAAAATATTTCTATTCGCTTAGCTGAAAATACCATATGACTATTCGAGTATAACTTCGTCGATAAAAAGCTCTATAAGAACCGAAGTTATCACGCTCCATTTTTAACCAACTTACCATCGGTGGGATCGCAGTCAAGCACTAGTTTATATTATTAATTAAAAAAATAAACCAAACGCCTCGACGCAGCAATAGGCATGATGGCACCCGAGGATCCGGATTCGCGTTTTACGCGCGATTGTGAAAACGCGATGGAGCTGTAGTCTGCTCTAGTATCTCAAGAACGCGCGAGTGACTACGGTCGCAAAACTTATCTGGTCAGGCCCTAAAATTAACCAGCATTGTTATCACGTGTAGGTATGTATGTGGTTTGTACACATTAATATTTCTGTTTTCGAGAAACACTCACGATCGATTTTGTCCAGCCTGAATGCCCTAATGAAAGCATAGTGCGTAGGTATAGGTACCACAGGGCGCCTGTGCATGAACTACACGAAGTTTTGCGACCTTTTCGATTTTCAATTAATCACTTGATCATCCGTAAAATGTTTGAATAATCTTTTTCACATGGCCAATTTCTTGTAATTAGAAATAAAACGTTGCAAATTTAGTCGTTATAATTATGTCGTCTCAGCGGCTATAAATCGTATTTTTGACAGATTTAGGCTGACATTATAGAAAACTTTAAAGTATGATATTGCTTTTCAGACAGTAAAATACCGTAATTCGGTATAGAATACACTCGGTCTTTATGGGCTTTCAGAGTACAATACATTGTCAGTTAAGCTTACTTTTTCCACCAATTCGCCATGCATCTTGGCAGCAATTTAACAGTCTCGTAAATCAGGCTGTCTCAGTTCGTTGAACAGTAATTCAAACAAAGTCTAGACGAGTCAATAGCTAAGATATGCAAATGACCTGTGTAAGCGCACTCTTGCGAATGTTGTACACGTCTGCTTAAATGGAGACCTCTAATTAGGTCAAGATTACAGGTGTTAAACTTTTACCCATAAAATAAATTACCTAACACCGCTGATTTTGCCCGCTGTGCAAATAAAAACCACCTGCTCGCAACTGTTACAATAAAAGTTAAAAAGCTTTTATTTTTAGCATTTTGAATAATCTGAACAGCCTAATACTCGTTTACTGAACCCTCATCACCAAGATACTTAATACCATTGTGAATTTCTGCTCTAAATGTCACTTTAACTTTGAAATTAACCCTCTACATATGTGTCGATTACATCTTAAAGCCTAATATTATCACCAACTTCTTGAAGGACTTGGGAGTCTTAAAAACTCGTTTGGATCTGAAGTATCTAATATTTGTTAAGTCTTCATGGTACAGATGTATTTCACAACGCTCGGGGACATAGGATCAAGACGTAATTTTGTACGATGAAAGCGCCAAAAGCGTGACCTTTCTAGGGTCGCTTTTAATGGAGATTTGTCTGGCCCAAACATGACCTTTGCACGGTTAACCTCTAACGATACATTATTAATGTCTTTGTATAATACTGTATTTACTTCTACTCATTTTATTACGCATGAGGATTTTTCAGATTTTTTTTCTTCGTCACTTAAAGTAAACAAACTGTTTATCATTGGCGACAGCAATTTTATCTCTGATTAAATTCACAGAATAACTGCCGGAATGAACGGCATTGGTATTTTTATTTGCTCGTTGCATTTCAAAGTAACAAGGAAGCTTGAATCAGATACAAGCATCAGAGCCATAAGGATACAGACAGATTAGTGATTCATATCCTTTCGGAGAACACGAGCTCATAAATATGCTTCTGCAAATCACCATCTCAAAAAATCCGGATGATATCATATGACTTTCTGTCTCTCAAACCAGCTCATGAAAGCTTTCCCGCAGTGGTTATTATTATAAAGAAGCCCGCATTATCTAATCACACTCATTAATCACTAGATTTACTCATCCTTGACACGGTTACTTGATATTTTAAAATACTCTCAGTTCCGTTATGGCAGCTTGTAAATTCAACACGGGACCGCAGCGCAGGGCAACGTGTTAATATTTCACATACCCCTCTATTGCTTCTAAACTATGAAAGGAAAAATGAAACCACGGCTAAAATTTTCTCTACGAACTTATATGTACGTAGGTCTTTTCTTAATTAATATTCAACGTAATAACAAGGGGCGTGCGTGGGAGTGTGTCCCATTTTGTAACGGAATACTTTTATTTAGGTTTTTTTCCACAAAACTTGTTACGAATGTTGATTACCTTACATCTGTTTAGTTCCGAGAATAATTGAATATGTTTTGTATTATTAACAAAATTTTTTCCGTTTCAGGTATGTACCTATTCTTGTGACTTCAATTCGTCATTGGGTTGACGTAAGTGCAAATATTTATGTAGATTAGTTTACAACCTTCACAGGGCGTTTCGAGACGCCATGTAGGTAGTTAAAGGTCTTCGTCATAAATACATAAACCAACAAGGTAAACTCTAAAATTCTTCCTCATCAACCCGTATAAATATTAAAGCTACAGTTTCCATGGAAGGTTGTGCGGAAATGTATAATCGAAACGGTCCAAAAAAAAACACGTGCGAGCGAAAGGAAGGATTTCTTAGCCGTGTGTTGATAAAAATTATCATCATACAAAATAGCAATTGACAACAACCTGTTGCTATAACGCTTTATCAGCACGTAGTGTTGATATCGAAATTCCTTTAAGGATAATTCGAATCGTTTTATCTCGATGCCGCTTCAATACAATAATACATCATTGGAAGACCGTGAGTCATCAATTTTTATCGAGTATCGACTAGCGCCACACCTAGTTTCGCCGGCTATACTTTGCACCGGGCTCCGTTAGCATTGGAGTTTTAATCTTGTTGATTACAGAAGTAGACATTACAAAATTGTAATCACTAAGTGGATTACCGGCGTCCGTCTGTGTTTGTGCACTATTGTGCACAGGTACGGTCTATTTGTCATACACCATTTTTATTTTGCCCAGTGGTAATGGCTCCAACTTACGAGTAGTAGCTCGCGGGTTCAAACCCAGCCAGGCGCATTACTGTGTGTAATTTGTTTTATCACCAATACTCTCACATCGGTGAAGGAAAACATCGAGAGGAAACTGGCATGTCCTAGAACCAAAAATTCTAAGACATGTTATATCCACCAAAGCGCACTGGGTCCGCGTGGTGGAATACGGCCCATTCCCTCTTCAGGAGAAGAGGCCTGAGTTCCAGCAGTGGGAGCATTGTAAGGCTGAATATATTATGTTATGTTTATTTCCACCATTGTTAATGTGGTGTTCACTAGAATCACTAGTTAGGGATTTGGGTTTATAAATGAAACAATCAAATTGTCAGTAAGCAGGTACAACCCAAGAAGTTACGTCTAGTCGATGCCTGGTAAGGATCGCGACTGCCGTGACGTCAACTACTTGACTTGTCCTGCATTTAATGTGTATACCACATCTCTTCCTTTTTATAAAATGATTTGGATTTCAAGCGTAGTTACAGTATTTAACACTTGAATTATAATTTACAAAAATTGCTAGTTCGGTTTTTGAAGTACAATTTATATATTCCGGATTTTTAAGGTGTATCCCACAGTTAACATTTTATTTTCTTTTGCCTTCCACGGTCTGTGCATTTAACCAGTGTCAAGTATAGAAAGTATATACAGGGTTATTTGTATAACACTGGCAACCTCTTAGGACTATGTTAATAACATCATAAACGACCACTTTTGTTCTATGACTTTTAAAAATTTACCATCAGATTTTTATACAAAAATAAAAATATTTACATTGAACGTTCTAAATATTACGAAGTCTACGCGAAGCAAGCGGTAATACAATAGCGGAGGTGAGCGGGGATTGGCTGGCGGAGGTGCTTGATGCACTTGCGTCGCGTCATACAGACGTAGGTAGGTATAACAAAATGCAGAGTTGAAACGAACAACGAAATCTTGAAGGTTTGTTTTTAGTAAATGTATTATGTTTTGTAAGGGTCAACTCACACCGAAAGAGCGGCGAAGGGCAGCGAAGCGGAGCGCAGTTTCAGTGTCATATGAATTTTAGCTTTATTTTCATTTCTATAATACTTATTATCGCATGAGAAACTCGAACGAGTCGCGTTCATAGAATTCGCTGGCATTCCCGCGGCACCGCGGGCATCCGCGCGACTCGTACGAGTTTCTCATGCGATAATAAGTATTATAAAAATGAAAATAAAGTTAAAATTCATATGACACTGAAACTGCGCTCCGCTTCGCTGCCCTTCGCCGCTCTTTCGGTGTGAGTTGACCTAAGAAGTCAGAACAAAAGTTGTTGGTTAATGATGTTAGTAATACAGTCCTACAAGATTGTTAGTGTTTTACAAATAACCCTGTATATTTAATTTTCAGTCACTTGGATTTCCATTGGAATGCGGGTGTATCTCTTTATATTTTTGCACTATTTGGCAGCAGAAAATGTAGCTTCACTGACTTGAGGTTGTCTGTGGTTCGCCGTGCCCTCGTGGGGGTGATCGGCGGCGGAGACCTCTCGCGCCGGGCCTTGGTCGAGGCCATGGTCCAGAGCGAGGAGGAGTGGCAGGCGGTCGCCGACTTCTGCGAAGCAGTAATGCTCGCTAAGAAGGAGGCCGACCGCATCAGGCAACGGCGCTCTCGCCGCCGCCGCCGGGATTCCGATCCCGATTTCCAGCCACCGTAGGCGCGGGCTTGCGGACAGTGAGCAATGGGTAGCTCGCTGTCCGGCCGTCCGGTAACCGTCCGGACCAAGCCCAAGTCGTCGACGGCGCGCACTGTTCCCGCGCGCCTCAAGGAGTTGTCAGCAACAGCAGGGGCCCAGCCGGGTCGAAGCCTACTGGGGCCAGGGTTATCCGAAAGGGCGCTCGAGCCCCGGTATGAAGGCTTGAAGGAACGGGATGGGTTATTTAGTCAGTAAGAGTCTGACACTATCTTCCGCTCCGCCCAAGAGCGGGGGTTGTCATAAGATGATTTTTCCCATCGAAAAAAAAAAGGTTGTCTGTGGTAGAATTCAAGAACTCCAACGCCTGTTTCAATGATTCTACATATTGTTCTATTGCGCTGACACTTGATATACTAAGCTAAACCTATTTTACATCACAATATCCTATAATAATCAATTTGCGAATAATAAATTGTAACTTCACTTGAAAAAATTTCGCCAAAAACCCCGCTGTGCATTTCAATTGATTACTTGTTTACAAATATGTATACAGGACGGTAAACACAAACGTTTGTTGATTTTTAACAAAATACCATTTGTTTTAATGTTGTAAAAGTAAACATCCTATTGTAATAAATACCACAATTCAAATAGGTTATATTTGTTATGTGTTTTTAAAATGCAAGAAATCCGTTGCGATATTAAACTTCTTTCGTAAGATTTTAGATTAACATCAAGTTATATTTTAATTTCTTGTTACTACTCCGCTATCGGACCAGTACTTTCAGATTACCTCTTTATAATATTAGTATAGAAAAATAGTAGTAGTAAGGAATCTATGAAAATAATTGTAATGAAATAACTGAGAAGTAACTAAAGGAAGTCGCCAGAATACTTTCATTAATTTATCAAAAAAAAAAAAAAAAAACAATTATCCAAATCCTTAACATAACTCAAAAAATGTTCACAGCGACAAGCCACCTACTTCAGTAACATCAAAAATAAATCATACGAGTAATAACTTGTGTGGTTACAAAGGTTTTTCCGCATGACATCAAAGTTTAAACAAACAATAATGTGAATAGAATTGATAAAACAAATATATAATAAAAAAAATACTCTTTTTTCCCGATTACTCACTGTATCTAGCTGATAGCGAAGTTTATTGCATCACGAGTTAATAGCGTGTTCAGTACACGTGTACCAGTACCTACTACTATTTTTAGATTTGTTTACTGTACTCTATGTATGTTTTACACTTGTGACCCATTAATGGGTATGCCAAAAAAGAAATGTTTGACCCTAATTGTTGCTTACTAATCTAAGACAATGTCCTGATGGGCCCTATTTCCCCCCTTTCTTTTTTGTTGCAATTTAAAAATAACTATTTTACTTTACCAGCTTTTTAAGGTATGGGGTACCCCAAGCAGTGCCAGATTTAGCCAGCGTGGGGCCTTTAGTAAATTCTACCAATGGGCCCCCCATATTTATAAATGACAACGAATTATAACTCTTTCAAACATATTTTTCAAATAGGCCCCAGCTGCCCGAGGACTTTGTGCAGTGATGGTTTCATAGGTTCTTAGGTAGTTGCCTTGGTATAGTCTTTAGAGAAAATCCAGAAGTGATTAGAATTCATATGACACAGGTTTTTACACCCAAGCGGGGCCAACCCCAAATCGCAGGGCCCGTAGCATTTGCTACGCTAGCTACGTACTGACCCCTAATCGTTTGTCAGACTAACTAAAATCACATAGTGTGCTAAAGCTATCTTTGGCTATCCTCTGCGGCCACGTATGACCGCAATCCGCAGATCTAGTCTTTCATTTTTTCTGTGGATGCGCCCATGGAACACGTCGCACCACCGTCTCAGGCCTTTCACTGTTCAGGTAACAGAATCCTCAAGTCTGTTGCCTGCAGGCCACACCCTGCGACAGCCGGAGATCGTACCGCAACCATCGGCGCCCGGTGCGTCTTCTACGAATAGACAACAGTGATATCCAATGGACATTGTTTTTTTTAAATAAACGTCTTGAATTTTTCAGACTTTTGAAAATAAAAACAGGCATTGAATGGTTGATCTATCGATCACCTTTACGTTTTTAAAAGCTACCAGCTTGTTACATTTGATTAATACTAATGTTAAGATAGTGTTCCTGCAAATAGATTTATTGCACAGAAACTCATTTGACAAACAGTAACATTCGCGAGATAAAGCCAACTTGCCAACTAGCTGGAGTGCCTCCAGATTATGTGAGATTAACGATTATTATAATGTTACATCTATATATTAAATATTATGCGTAAGACATTTTTATAAAATTTATTATACGGGGTACTTATTTAAATAAAATCATGTTCACATTTTAAAGTACCTATATTAAAAACGGACATTGCCTGACGCGCACATTATATTGACTTACGCAGAATGATTCAGCAAAATTACTGTTAGGCGCCAAAATTAATCTTATCATTCATGGAAACTAGTTCATTACATATCAACCTGCGACGTCAAGGCGAACCTTACCAGGTAACAGGTTGAAGATAAGAAATGTATTTACTCATTGATAAATAAATATATTGCAGTACGCTGTGCCGCAAACTTTGTTTACTTGATAAGCGGACGATTGCAACCATTTCATAACGCCACATCCGACTCACTGAACAGAGTAGCTTCATGACGACCTAGAGATGCATCCAATTTAAGAATTATCTTCAAATTAGAGAGGACGAACAAGTCAACCTTGGATAAAAAAAAAACTGGTATTCATTCACTGTTAATCGGTATAATCATGCATAAATGCCGTGTCCGGAAGCCGCCATTGACAAGTTTGTACAAATTGCTTTAAATTTTCCCATACAGATGTTGTGTCAGTGCAGAAATTCTTTGCTTCCGTACACGAAGGATGACACAAAAGCCGATATTCCTGAAGCACGCGTGGAGTATTCGCATTCCTGCTTGGCACGATAATGTCGACGCTTCCGATCCCGTCTCTATCCGTCTTCATAACAATGAATACGTCCCGACGTTACACGTTGAATTTCCCACGTCTCTGATGACGTTACCATAAGTAACAAGTTGTAGCGAAAACGGTTCCCTCTTAGAAACTGTGAGAAACTCGTATCTCGATATATCGATACCAGCCGGGTTATCTTCAGCCCTGTTTATATTGAAATTTAGTAGAGTGCCTCTGTACTAAGTTATTCGCTACCCGCTTTTAGCTTGAACGGTAATCCGCCGTTCGTCAAACCGCCCCGGGGAAATTACGTGCCACCTAGCAATTCCTACGCGTAGTGCTACTAGAAAATGTAATTAATTTCATATATTTATTATAATACAATGAACGCTTTCAAACGTCTGTACTTATACGGTACATGTTCACATTTCTTTACACAAATACATGAGTTTTTGTTTGATGGTGGTTTCACGGCACGCTTTATTAACATGAAAAACAAATTTTTACTCGACTACTTCTTCCGAAATATATTTTACCGTTCACTATTAAATTACAAAAAAAGCTCGTTAACGGTAGCTAGCATTTCTCAAACACCTGAACTGACAGTGAAACGAAAGCCGATAGCGTCAAACAGTCGATTTCTGATAATTAAACATGTCACTGAATGTCTGAGCCGCTGATGAGTTGAGATGCCGCGGACGGCACGCTTAAGGCCGCAATTATAAAGGAAAATAAACAAAAAACGTTGTTCGATAGGCCTGGTGGAGGGACACCTGTCTCTATGGAACAGGTTTGGTGCGCCGCCGCCGCACCGCTCGCCTCCAAACCGTGTGAATGGAAGTGATGAGTCTTCTCATATGTACCAAAACTGGTTTCGGTGAGAATGAAGTATAATCACATTTTAGGATTAGGATAATTTTTTGTTGCAGATAATTGAGCTATTATTGTATTGTTCTATTGTGTTGTAACCCCAAAACGCCTGTAGAGGAAGTACAGTTCAATTGACTTGCAGAAATGTACAACAAATAAGACAGCGCAATAAATACATCCAGCAACATTTTCCACATCGTCACTGCCATGATATAGAGGCAGGCGTTACTTTGTGTCCTCGCTCGATCATTATCAATCGTCTCTAGACGCGGGGTCCTGACGAATTGGGACTCATTGGTCCTGTACCAAGACGGACCAAGATTAGCTGCTTTCTATACACTTTAGTTTTGATCAAACTTACTGAAGAGATAGATCTAGTTATAGTTACTGGTATCTACTTCCTATGTATTGGTATTTGCTACACGTGTAAGTACGGTAATAAATCAATATGACGTTGTTTGTTCGATTAATACGACTCAGGTAATTGTTAGACAGATAAAAATATTATTTGGGTTGTTGTTTCGATATAAAAGGCATATCAGACTGTTTTTGACAACGGTAAATTATACACATTACCAGCATTTCTATGAAAGTTAGCTAAGCAAAAGCTTCATAAATCAGAAAATAATGACATTAGTTTAACATTTAAGCTTTTGAAGCTTTTTAAAACAGGCGTTATGTTTCATCATCTTTATCCACCTGCTAGGCATAGGCCACTCCATTCTTGAGCCTACCGTATTCAGGTTTTATCAGCAACAAACGTTTTTGTGCACATGAAAAAACGGGACAATCCCGTAAATAATTTAACAAATATATAAAATATACGTCTGCATTTATATCCCATTGTGAAGCCAACAACCGTTGTAAATGCACCACGTTGTAAATATTTTCATAGAGTCACAGTAAATTGCACGTGCACAAAGTGAAATACCTATCGTCGGGAATCCCCCGGCACGGCGCCTAGCCATGGCGTGATCGGACTTATTCCACCACCGTACACGAAACTTATGGCTTCGGTTGTAAAATTTAAATAAATATTAAGTTCTCTGTTTGATCGCGGCTAATTGCCATTGTTTACGAATTTATTAGAGCGAATATGTTCGTTCCTCTTTTGAATTTGTAAATTAAGAAGAGTATTCAGCGGCGAATTGAGAATTTCGAATTGACATACGTGTTCCACCGTCGACCACATCATATCTTGCTAGAGGTCAAGCGCGATTCCATCAATCTATACTAAGATTATTATCTATACTAATATTATAAGAAGGTAAAGTTTGTTTTTTTTTTTGCTTGTAGGAGGTAATTTCTGTAAGTACTGGTCCGATTGCGGAAATGTTTTCATGGACAGAAAGCTGTTTTATTGCTAAGTGAGATAGGCTATATTTTATGAACCTACGTGGGCGAAGCCACGGGCAAAAACTAGTAATAAATATAACAATTTTTTGCTCATCATTTATGTATAATATTTCAAGTATATGTATATAAAGCCTCGCAAACATAACGACTGTGTTAAAAAGCTTCAAAAGCTTAAATGTTAAACTAATGTAATTATGTACTGATTTATAAAGCTCTTGCTTAGCTAACTTTCAAGTTTTCAACTAAGCTGATTCAGTTAAATTGATTTTGAATATCAAAATTTTTATTGTGCTTTGTCAACTTGTTATTATTGCAGCTTCAGTAAGCAGTCTCGTATTTATCCTGCTTAAATTTTATCTCATAACACGTGTTACTGACGTTAAATAAGTCGCCTTGTTAATAATTAAAATGATTTGATATCCAATAAACCTAAAGTTAGTAAAATTGACAAACAACTTTTGCCTACTCGTGAAATGCCTAAGGCATTAAGTCCGCCTTTGTACCTTTGTGTTGCATGAAGTTTTAATAAATAAATAAATAATTCGAATCCTTCCGCGATAACTCCGACAAATTTAAAATGATTAGTAATCAAAGAATTGCAATGTTTTTCATCGCACATAACGATATCATATGCAATTGTTGCAAAAGGTCTCATGCTATATAATCAACAAGCTGTTAGGTCCAGTACGTGCGCCGCTACTCTAATTGTGCCACTGTTTCCCCTTATTCAATATTTACAATAATTCATTTCCATGGCAATTGCCTTATTTACCTTTGATTGAGTTTTGCCGCCGATATAATTCGCTATGTCCCTATCCCTATAGTTACTAATAAATTGGAATGTTCCGTAATTACAATTATCCCTGTATAGCTCCGAAGTTCCAACAATTCTATAAATAGACTCCGAGCTACATATGTTGGCAATGACGGTAACCTAAACATGTCCCTTCGGCAACTAAATTATTTGTTTACAAACATCTTTTTGAACAAAACATAATGCGAGGAAAAACGTTACAAAATCGGAAATATTGTGACACCTATATCTATATAAAAATAGAAACAAAGGTTCAATAAATTCACAACAAAGCTTCTAACGCCTTAATACGCGCCACATGTTTAGGTATATGTATTAAAATAGACACGTCACGTAAATAAATGTTGTACACAATTAGGAACGCAAGCTTTTATATGCGAATGACGACAACAATGCATAACCGTGCGAATGTACCAGTTGCATATGTCACCAACAATACATGACTCGTTGTCAACAATTGCTCGAGCGACATAACAACTGTTTATGTATTATTTGACGATGACCTGGACAGAGGAAAGTAATAATTTAATCAAAAACGTTGCTAGGAGCAACGATTATGTTGGGAAGTAATTGTATCGAAACAATCTGGAGGCGATTCGTTGCTGCCGTGTTGTTGAACGATAGATTTTTACTATTGTTACGGACCACCAATTGGTTACTTTCCTATGTTTATTTTAATACAATATTTTGTAGTAAACAACAAATCAAACTAAAAATAAAAACTGGTTATTAAATAAGGCAGCAATTGGCATTTCAAATATTGATACGAGGAAAAGTGGAGGCGTGGTGGGAATATTTTGCTATCTCCTTAGTACACACGTGACCTAATGACGTCATATTTCACTATGTACAAGATGCACAATCTAAAATGTGACATCATTCGTCATCGTAATCTGATTATTGACAATTTCCCTTTTCACTAGATTTGAAAGGCTTTTTATCTGACTTAATATTTTTTATTTTTTATTAAATGGCCGTTTTTTACCTATTTTAAGTGTTTACTGTGGAACAAGTAGCTGTAAGTTTTCCTAAAAGTAATAAAATAATAGAATAAAATATCTGAAATGTTAATGGCATTTTTTAATGCTGTTTAAAGAAAATGTTTGATTTTTTAAATTGTCGTTCAGTGTATTTTTTTTTTATTGCTTTAAACTAGCGCTTGACTGCGATCCCACCTGATGGTAAGTAAGCAGTGATGCAATTCGCTGATGGTGAAGCGCACTAGTATACAGGAAAATACCCAATTGCACCGAGACACCGAGACAATCTGGACGCGACTCATAGCTGCCTTATTGTTAGACGGTGGATTTTATTACTGTTATGGACCACCAATTGACTCGGCCGCGCCTCACCTATTGTAGTTTAGGGCCTCAATCTTCACTTTACGACTTTTAAATCTGAATGTAACTGTACTGTTTTGACATTTGTGTTTGCTCAGAGGCTACGCTGATTGATCAAGTGGCAAAGAATACATGGTTGCGCCAAGTTGCTTTTGATTAGTAATGTTTGCCGATTATGATATGGGAAGTAATTTTAGCAGTATGAAATATACGTTCATGTCTAGTATAAAGTAAAAACCCTGATAAATACCTGACTGTTTTAATTTCATTGTTTATTCAAATTACCTACACAGTTTTTTTTTCCTCTTTTGTGCCATTGTTTTTATATTTATACATCTCATTTATTGATAGGTTTATTTTTGAATAGCCTCTTGTTATCGGTTTAAACCAAGTAAAGTTGACCGGCCTACATTGTCCTCTCATAAATGTATTAATATTGTAATATAGAAATATTGTAGAATCAATCTTTTTTTTTTAGAGTTACCACAGAGTTTCTTGCCGGTTCTTCACCATAGGAAACGACCAATTGGAACCGTGAGCTAGCTTCTGACGTATTATAAGTGCCCAACAGCCCTTGTTGGTTTAAGTGAAATAAAATAATTTTTAGTTTGAGTTTGACTGAGGGACGATTAAAAATATTGTTATTGGAATAGAAAGACGAAGATATAGGCAATGAAATGTCGATTTAGTGTTGCATCAGAAGAATCACAAGTATACAGTACTTACAACAACATCGTACGTCCGATAACTAATTTTCGACTCGATCGTGGAGACATAATGCTAGTGTTAACTTAGGCTTCATCCGACCATGGACGCGTAGCTTCTTAGACGCGTATACGTCATTATACAACACGAAGGCACGACTTTGCAGCTTCGTCGTTTTGTATGTAAGCTGTGAACAAGTGTGTAATGACGAATACGCGTCTATGAACCCACGCGTCCGTGGACAGTAGGCCTCAGTATTATTTAACGTCACCAAAATAGGGTAACGTGTCACGGTACTGTCATTCAATATCCCAGCACATCGGGGCTTCTCTTTCTATTCTCTTTGTGTAACCCAACACGGCTGTTAGTCTATAATAACGCGATACTTGATTCGACAGCTTTTTTTTTTAACGTTGAAAAACATCAAATGACTTTTACTGAATAAAACCCAGTGTTCCTTCAATTCCCCTTTATTTCGATGGCTGTGGTAACTCCTACAAACTATCAGCAATTCAGCAACCCTGGCAGGTGTCGGTCCTAATTGGCCCCCAGAATTTTGCTGACATCTCTGTGAAGCGCGCGAGGAACACAATGCGCCCTCGACTCGCTACTGGAGAGCCGGACGGCGAGCTACCGATAGCGCGCTGTCCGCAAACCCGCGCCTATGGCGGCCAGTAGTCGCCCTGCAACACCGATGCTCGATTCAACAGCTAAAAAAACTATCAGATACCAAACAAGTATGGCCAGTAAATAATGTAAACAAAAACAAAACGCAATGCCGACTGGTATTGCGATGCAGTTTTTTCAGTCCAATAATGACGAGAAAACGATAAAATGATCGCATGTCTATCCGTAACCGTGCGCATTGTAATGACTTCTGAATAAGTATAGCGAAATATTTAATCGAATTCCATTCCCTTCACCTCTTTGAGAAAACGATCTTTGGCAGTAGATTTTCAATTCGTTCGTCGTTCCACCATCGGACCACCAGACGTACGGCGATGCGCCATCTGTTTAGTGGTCCTATATCTGCGCTTTAAGACCTTACTTTATGCCAAATTTCAGGATTCTGAGTCAAAGAGAAGTACCCTGTGAATTTTGATTCCCTTGATATTGTTGAAATGTAGGTACTTTTTGTGACATACACGATCGTACCTTTTTTTCCCGTTAACTTAGAAGTTTGATTATTTCACAGCTTCAAGGGCTTCGACTCGAAATCTTCACACGTTCCGGAGACAAAGGGTCTTGGCAGACAGACGGACAACAGTGATCCTATAAGGGTTCTGGAATTTTGGAAGTTTATTACTTATCTTCATTGTGTTCACATAATAAAAGCAAAAAAGAAATATGTAACGAAGATTCATGCAACTCAATACGATTTAAAAGAGTGTCCATGGAGTTTCTTGCACGTTCTTCTCCATAGAGACCTACTCTTTGGAACGTGCAATTTAGCTTCACTTGTTTGACTAACCGACATTTTGACAATTCAAAAGTGCCTGTAACTGGTCTATTTGAAATAAACGTTTCTGATTTCTGTTCCGTTTATTCCTTTTGGGGTACGGAACCCTAAAAACCAGCAAAACCGAACAAGTCTACGCAACTAAGTGGGCCCAGGCCTTCAGTGGGCAAACACTCGCCCCCGACCCAAATTGGCCCTCACTTGTCACACTCCACAACCGTATTCACACTTTCTCGCGTGACTAGCAAAAAATAAATCTGTATTACTCGCCCTTATTGGCACAATTAGCCGCTAAGTAGACCGCTTAATGTATCGACATCGAAACTGTGTTTGCTGGTCATATTTTATTCTGGTGTTAGCTTGAACGTTTGTTATTGTGGAGGTGGTTCGTTCCTTTTGTGTTTCATGTCTTTTGTATGATATCTTCCTCACTAAAATGTTTTGGCCATGCCTATCGACAAGCTATGCTAAACTGGTGTTAAAAACTTTTGGTTTGTGTTTTGATATGGAATATCATCATCAAATATCTTCCCCCGCTTTGAGTTGAGCAAGAGTGTTGCCCTTTTTATCGCGAGCAACGTTAACTCCTTCGAACAAGCCGCAGTACTGGCAGGCGTCGGCCCTAACTAGCCCCGTCAATTTTGCTGTCTCTTTAAGGCGCGCGTGGAACACAACGTGCCGTCGACCCGGGCTAGATCCTTGCCAGACAGGCGGATGGCGAGCGGCCCATAGCTCGCCGTCCGAAAACCCACGCCTATGGTTTCCAGAAAGTGTTCTGCCGTCCCCGCAGCAATGGCTGAAACACTTGGTTACCGTCTTGTAACCTTTCTCAAACACCCAAATAATCCTCAAACGCTGCCTGCAGATCTCATATAAGATTTAAACTAGATAAACCTTATCTATTACTCAGCCTCCTAAACTATCCAGTACAGAAACTAGATAAGATTCTAAAGCGTTTTACTTGTTGTAACGTTAATTTAGTACGGATCGTCTGTTTCTAGGCCTTTTGAAACCTCTGCCAAGTGTATCGTCAGGAATAGATGCATTGAATGAAATAATGAGAACAAATCGAACATAACATAATGTACTACACGGTTCGATTGTATCATTTACCTTGGAAAATCCTCCTTCAATACATATTTGTAGAAACAAATGTGGATATCCCGGAATTTGTGAGTCAATAATTTTGTTTGTTTTCAGTATGATTTAAGTAAACAGTTCATTATTATTCAAGTGTCAGATACAGACTGAATAATCCTATGCGGAATGTTGGAGGTTATGAAAAAACCGACGCATTAGGGTCAACGCAGACAGAGAAGAATAATTCTCGCGCGGTCTCGGGCATTTTCTGACGGATGGCGATGTCGAGGACACGCGAGCATTTTTGTCAAGTTTAAGCAAATATTTGCAGCACTTTATTGTAATGATTTTAAAGTTGATTTTCGGGTGCCTTAATAAAATCCTCTCCGCTGCGCTGCTCTGTCTGCGCTGACCCTTATTCCTTTGTTTGCACAGATCGTATAATGTTTTGATTACAAAGTGCATACATGCAAAAAACTGAGTAGATGCGAAAGCCATTCCACAAACACATACGCGAGGCCCCACCAAATTCGCTCATCGGTATATTTATAGACAAACAGGATATATTAACAGTCCGTTGACATCGGGACACAGGTGCCAGATCAATTCATTTTTAGCATCGTAATCATCAATTACTTACCTAAATTATTCATCGTTTGATAAAAACCTGTTTGTCGCACATCTTCAGTAAATACGTACAATGTACGGGAATCGGTACTTAGCTAATCTGGCTCTATTAACACGAGTATATTGTGTTGTACTAGCTGCTAGAAAAATATTCTAACGGAACATACTCCTTGAGCTCCTTAGAAGTCCTGAGTTGAGCTTTGCGAATACTGACAAATGCGTGCACTGACTGGATAGGTCCACTCAAATCTGTATTGTTCTTTCTTCAAAGACCATCACAGACAAATCTGCATGTTTCTCGTGTGATTTTGACCTTATCATATTTACTGTATGGACTTTAAAAGAGACTTTGACCCCTGAGTTTGTTTCGGTGTTTCTTCTCAGAGTAGTCAGCTGGGAAACACCAGCCTCATCTAGTTTAAACTGAAGAAAAAAATAATTGACGTGTAAAAGAGTTCTTTAAAACCTATTTGCAAAATAAATATCATTTATACTCCCGGGATAAAAAATATCCAATGTGATACCACGACATGGTCTACCCGTGTACGAGCGTAAAGTAACAAACAATACACACACAGTGAAAAACTTTCGCCTTTATAATATTAGTGATACATAGCTGTTTTTTAACCGACTTCTAAAAAAGGAGGAGGTTCTCAATTCGGATGTTTGTATTTTTTTTTTTTTTTTTATGTATGTTCGCGCATAACTTCGTCACTTGCCAACCGATTTGAAAAATTCATCGGGATCTGATGATGGAATCTTGGCGAAATCGAGGGAACTCCTCAAATATTATAGGCAACTATATAGTTCTTTTGGTATTTTTATCAAAGACTTAAGCATTTATAGTCAAAACATGACATTTGATGAAGTGGAACTGGTGAAGACGACCAGAAATGGCCAACGGAAGTTCATAGTCACACCAATCTCTCAATGAACATAGTTACAAATAAATGAATAGTTCTGAATAGGTATGTTGAAAATGGTATCATCGATGTGACCTGATGATGATGACGGAGCTGGAAGATAGGTACCGGAACTCCGAAATTAATCAATGTATCCCAGCCGTGTTTGGGCTTATTACAATTGTCATGAGATGCACTTTGGCTATAAGGTACTATCGAACTGATCTGATGATGATGATGGAGCCGGAAGATAGGCACCGGAACTCCGTAATTAATCAATGTATCCTAGCCGTGTTTGGGCTTATTAGAATTGTCATGAGATGCATTTTGGCCATAAGGTACTATCGAATTGATCTGATGATGATGATGGAGCCGGAAGGTAGACACGGGAACTTCATAATAAAACAATGTATCCTAGCAGGGTTTGAGTTAATTGGAATTGTCATGAAAAAAGGTACTGTGGCTGCAACTAAAAAGTGTGAAATAAAAAACTTTTTACAAAAAAAATAAAACCGACTTACTAAAAAAAACACTAAAACTATCAAAATAACTTTAATTTCGGAAGTCGGTGTTAAATAACGAAGAGGCAAAACTATTACAGAAACACCGACTTCCGAAATTAAAGTTATTTTGATAGTTTTAGTGTTTTTTTTAGTAAGTCGGTTTTATTTTTTTTGTAAAAAGTTTTTTAACATTTTCCTTCATACTGTGTAAATTATTCAAAGCGGCTGCGGCTGTTTAATATCCTAACTTCAATTAAGTTTTTATTACTTAATGGGCTACTGTATAATAAAAATTAAACTAAACTTAGTAATTAAAAACAAACACTAGTCTAATAATATAATTTTTATTTTTTGTAATAGTTTTAACGACAAACACAGCGTTACATTATCCAATTCACGTTTCCATAATTCGCATACTTTTATAGGTGTATTAAATTTATCACACGCTAGTAACCTATTACGTTTGGATAACAGCGGTTTTATCGGCTTGCTCTGTCACTGGGCGGGCTTCTCGCGTCCTTGACTCGGGCGGGTCGTTGACGCCGGCGCTGCGGGGGCCAGCCCTACATTATGCACACGCGACTGCCTCCGCTCCCTTCTGATCGTTCAAGACGTGCTTTGGCGCCGTAGACACGCGTCATACACGCGGCAACCGGAGCCCTATTCAAACGAATAAACGCAGCGATTTTTTTTTATGCTTACGGCAATTTGAATGAATCAGTCTCGTCGAAGACGGCTTGTTGAAACTTTGTAACTTTGAAACCTTTTTTTGTTTGTGACGCACTAAGCTGGAGTTCTGATAGTCAGTTCCTGCTTGAATGTCAGTAAAAATAATTAAATTGATATTTTAATCCGATCATGATAATCTTACCTTTAAAATACAATCTAATTATTATCTGTAACCTGTTTCATTTGAACTACAAACGACTTGCCGTAAATTATTCAAATTCTATTTGATTGCTTTTTAATCCTAAAACTCTTAGAACAAAGTCGGTATAAATATATCTCAACAAAACTGACGCCGACAACATCAAGCCCGCCGAGGACATGCACGTAAACCAGCCCCGGATCTACGATTTTTTCGAACCGGGGCAAAACCTTGATACTGGCGCCCCCTCCCTTCACTGTTTGAGAAAAACTGTTAATACTGCCAATGAGTAGCATTTTTGTGAACATTTGTTAAAATAATAATCCTTTAATAAATTTAAACTTTTTATTATCTAATAACTAATAACTTTCATTTGTGACATAAAACAGAAACACAGAAAAAATATATAACCAGGAAAGACTACAACTTTACACGGCGTGCTTTCTTTTCTGCGAAAGAATCTATTAGCTCCTCAAAGTCCGTTGCATAGGCGGTTTTGTTTTCAATGGCTAGGATCGCGAGGCCAGATAGACGATCCTGACTCATTGTAGAACGTAGATAAGTTTTAATTATTTTCAGTTTGCTGAAGCTTCGCTCACAGCTTGCAGATGTTGTTCCCCTTTGATGATTCCCCTTGGCAGAAAGATCACGGACACTACGCACGCGTTCAAAAACTTACTTGATCTGTTAAGATGCGTTTATAAATCACTTAGTATGTGTTCAAAAACTATCTGGGCGTATGGAAATAGAAAAGTTTGTTTTTCAAACATATTATATTAAGATTCAATTACTTGATAAAAACCTATGAGATTGTAGGAAAAGAGGCTTCATTTGTTCGATATTTCGAAATCTCGTCTCAAGGATTTAGCGCCCCCATGAAACTGCCGCCCGGGGCAAGTGCCCCGGTTTGCCCCCCCTTAGATCCGGGGCTGACGTAAACAAAAACAAAGTCGCCGCTAATGTCCATGTTCATTGACGTTCACGTCCATAGACGACGATTTCCCGAGGCGAACCTCATCCCAGAGGAAATTAGCTTCTTATGTTTCACGCTTTCCTCTGCCTGCGGACAATTGAATCTTCCTAACGCAAATTGATATTTTTTTGCGACACTCCGATTGCCCGATGCAATTTCCCAGCGTCTGGCCTCATCCACTTCGATGCTTCGTGAATCAAAAGTTGCTTAATCATTCTCCGTACAGTTTTTTTTTCTTTCATACAACATGTAACCCACATCTGTATAACGGACTTGATCGGTTAGCAATTTCATTTATTGAATTAAAAGCTTTAAAATTACTGTAGTTTAGCACTACTTTTCCAATGTTTACGACAGAACAAGAGCTTTCGAAGTATTTACCACCTATTTCTTAGAATTTTCTCTCTATTTCCTAACTCCGAGAAATATTAAACGTTCAACATAACATTTCCACTTCAGTAAATTGTACCAAGTCAAACACCATAAAAGTGTGTGTGGAACTTTGTGCTGACAGATAAGTTTACGAGTCGCCCAAACTTGGTGTAAGCAGCGAGGTGTCGAACAATAGAAATAAAACTGTCGGTACTTAATTGTTATTAGTCCCACGCAAGTCGTCATGTTTCATTATTTTCGGTAAGATCATAACTTTGACGGTTCTCATTTCGTTTGTCTTTGGGTGAAGCCAATGAGTTCCACGACCCCCTTCGAACGTCGCATTCGACGCCAATGTATTTGATCAATGCTTGTAATGCTAGTATGTACCTCGTTTTATGGTTCATAAATATTTTTTTGTTCCGTGACCCGTCTCAAAAACCAGAATAACCGTACGATAATCGATTCAGTGCGCATGTTACGTGTTTCAGGGACCCCATAAAGCTGTGTTTCCGCACTGCGCCTATTATAACTGTTTTACGACTGCCGACTAGGTATCCTCGGCGCATGCACGTATATTTCTACGGAGGGTTTTCGAGTACACCAATGTCTCGATGCTAAACGTGTAACGGTATAATCGCTCTCGTTTTATAGGGGTTATATTCGGGGTAATTGCGCCCCGCCGCGGCGCTCCTACCCTCGGAAATGCTCGGCTAATGCCGCCACTTCAACATGTTGCAATACATTCTTCTGCGACCAAAACCACTCGATTTCGTGAAATAAAAACAAACCTGAAACGAGTGGCTTTTGATCGCTCCTGGCTGCCTGACGACAATAATTTAGTATAATATTTGAAATGGGAGTTTCGAATTTCGAACCCTTTGTCGGCAAGTTGTGGTGGGCGTGTAAACGTCTACCTGTATTTATCGCGAATAGATCGGGCTATAATGGCTGTTACAGCCGACAGTGGTACTTGTTTGACCGTTCGCGCACTATATCAAAGTGATTGCTGAAACATTAGGTCGGACCGCGGTCAGGTCGCCCTCGTCTAGACGGCTACTAATTTTAACTCAACCTCCTGCCGATATTTAGTTAATCCGGGCGATAATGAAATGTTTTGTTTCTGTATCAAAGATACCGAATTGAGTTTTCTCTCAGCGTCACCTGAAATGGGTGTTTTTTTTTTCAAATTTACAATGTTTTTCTTCCACATACGCTTACGTTAATGCACGGCTCCAATTAGTCGTTTCCTATGGTGAAAAAGCGGCAATAAACTCCATGGCTACTCTTTTAAAAAAGTGTTTCAGTAGTGAATCATCAGTCTAGTACTCTTTGCTCTAGCTATATATTACCCTTATTCCAACGTATTGTGGCGTGGGGAGACGCCAATGAAAGGCTTTACCTCTAACTTTACTTATTTATATTGTTAGAAGCCTTAAATTAGATATTTCTATATAAAATTATATTCTTCTTAGTTGACATCTATCCATCATTATCGAATCTCTTCTAATTTTTTATATTAAACTTTTTTAATACCATAAACCTTAAAAGATCCATTACGTCGCCAGTTTTAACCCCAACTAATATGTGACCTTCATAGTCGTCACCCGTAGTACCTACGGTTAACCCAAAATATTTTCTTCATCAATACTTTTCTGTTTTCCACCATCTCAGTAGTCAAGTGGCACCCTTCCTAAGTCCTAGCAGTAACATCTTTCATACAATCGTATAACTAACAAAAGACAGCCACTCCGTCGTCCGTTGAATTATATTACTGATATTAAGTAGAGGTTAAGGAAGTCGGGTAGCTATTCCTGGAATGCGTATTCGGGAAGGCCTGTTACATACACGAAACAAACGGTAGGGATTACGCACATCGCATTAGCATATAATGGTGTTATTTGCATTCGGCCACTGAGGCTTATTTTACGCCCGTTTATTTTTCAGAAATCCAACCCGTTCACTGCAGCACAGTAATTTATGCAAAATACCGCACATGATTGGACGGCGGCGGACCCCTTTTTGCCTTTTTAAGCCCCTCCTCGTTTATAGTTCGGACGTAATATGTGCCGACCTGACGAATTATGTGGTTGCTTGGCCAATTTTTCAGATTGATGGCGGTATGTGTTATTCCTTTAATTTACTGCTCTCGTAGCGACAGACCTTGTGTTATATTTTTCCTTCCTTGTTCGATTCGTCACACTTTTTAACCGTTCCAGACTTAAACAGGAAACAGCTAATTGAAACAATCATTTAGCAGAAGCTACCTTCTTACGCTCAAATTCTATAGTTTTTTTTTCTTTTTTGCGAAGAATAAATTAGTAGTGAATAAACCCGCAAAGTTCAAGAATTTTAGTGCGAACCCGATGCCATCTCGAATATCGGAGATGCTTCTAGCTGTGTGCGCCCGACACGCGGGCCGGGAAAGAATTTCAATAAGTTGTTTTCATTTGCAAATTGCGCGCCGCGGCGACACCTAATGGAATAGGAATCTAGGGGGCCGCGTGCCGGCGGCCGCACCAGTTCCGCTTATTGGATTATAAAGAGCTCTTTCGATGCGTTCACGCTTACTACGATTTTTTTCGACTAACGGGATTTGTTTTTAAGAAATTTAACAAGGTTATGTACGTCGGAATTGCATAACCTAATTCCGCCAAGGCCGTTCCATCATCGGACCACCACGCGTACCTTGATGCGCCACCGGTACAAGGTAGACATCCCATCTATACCTACGCACAAAGCGTTTTGGGAACACATTCATTAAGCGTAAGGCTAGGGAGTGGAATACCCTTCCAGAGCCATCGTCGCTTTCCATCAGGTGATATAGAGGTCAAGCGCGAGCCTATCAACAATAAAAAAAAATATTCCCCGAATCTCCTCAGTCTCCCCGGTATCAAGTACCTTGCTCACACTTCCTTAATGTTTACTCTATTAATTTTCAAAGACTTGTGGCGCTGTTCGTCGCATGATGAAGAAGGATCTTTGTCAGGAGGTGCGCTGGTGAAAAATGCGAGAGCGTTATTAGCATCCCGGGACGAATTGGTATGCCGGGGGCATGTTCCGTTCGACCGCCATTAATCATTTATTCATGGGGTTCATGTACACCGACGACAATTTACTATGTATCATAGTTAATTAGATATGTACTAAATAACAAAAGTTATTGGTTGTTCTGATACCTTCCGTGTTCAAACGATTCTGTTTCCAATAAATATATAATTTAAATTATGACTTTGTAATTGGTAACTCTACCACTAAGTTGAAATACCTGGAACTGTCACTTGGAATAACTAACTAACAACATAAGACACATGAATAAAACAATGAAATACAACTAATTTTAGTGAAATTGTGATAGGAAACTCTTGTTACGTAAATATTATAATCGAATGGACAACTTGCACGAGACTGGATAAGCGTTATAGAAATGTAACAATACCTCATATTTCTATGTTTGAAGACAAAGTACAATGCGTCAGTAAAAATTACATACATTCAATATTATTTGGAGAAACGTTATTCCCAGAAAAGCTATCTAATTAATCATCCAAGTCACATATACCTTTGTTTACCTTAAATAATGATGAGTACAAGTACAACCAATACATTTGAGCATTATGCAAATACGTAACGGTATTGGTCGTGCCAAGGAACGCGGAAGCATGTTTTCCAATAAAGCGAGCAATAAACGCATACTCGTGGCCATCGATGTACTCGCATGTACTGCGCGAGCGCCCATGGACACATTCCAACTGACCATTCAAAAGGGTACACCTAAACACTGTGAATGACTAACACGACATTCGCGGAATCTTAGATGGAAACCTGGGAAAATCCTTGATACTAAATTAGCCAAATAAATTGAAATCGAACCGTATAATAGCAGCACTGAAATTCTTGAAAACGAAAGGTCATTGGCAAAGCTAAACGTCAAAATCGATGCAGGATATGATGATAAACTACGAGGTATGAAATGCAGTCATGCCATATTTTCCGCTAATCGAGTTTTGAGAAGGAGCGATTATCACGTCGACGACTAGTTGATTTATTTTTGCTATTGGAAATTTGACAGCATATTAAATCTGGAAACTAAAAAAATGAGAGAACTAAATAACACTTTTTACACTCATTGCTGAACTGAAACAAAATATAATATCGAACATAACTATAGAAAATCGTACGTGCACAGACCCTTTTCAGAACATACGATATACGAATCTTACCGATATTATAAAGAGGGAAAGTTTGTTTTGTTTGTTGAGGTAATCTCGATAACTGCTCAATTGTTTTCGATAGTTCTTTCACAGTTTGCCAACTTGTTTCGTTCCCTTCCCTTTGAACACAGGGCGCGAAGTTGTTGTTCGTCGCGATTGTGTCATATCTGAGTGCGATCTACAAACAAATTGTTGGGAAATGTTATATTATAAGCTGGAATTGTTACGGAGTTTATTTGATTGTTATTGGTTCTGTTAGCGGCCGCTTCTTCGATTCTGCCGCGTGCGGTCGCATTCTCGCTCTCTTTCTCGTTCTAGTAAATGACGGTTTTAGAACTCAAACAAAGCTACAATTAGCTTTTGAATTAGTCGAAAATAAAGGATTTTTGTATATTTCCCAGACGAAGCTCAATCCTAATGCAATAAATACATTTTTGGGAGAAATAGATCTTACATCTTATTGGCGATTGAATGTTACCATCATCGTCGCATCATCATTTTAGCCGAAAGACTTCCACTATTGGACAAACCAACCCCAACCCCAACCAAGCCAACCAACCCAACCCAACCAACCACCACCAACCAACCAACCAACCAACCTCTCCCAAGTGCCGCCACAAAGATCGGTCCGGAGCATCTGATTGCCGCAACCCTCACCTGGTAAAGGTCCACCTTGTAGCCATCCAACGTCTTCAGTTACCGTCATGTACCCATGTGAAGCAAAAGAATTATGTAAGGTAAGAATAGTAGCAGGTGTAGTTAAGTAGTGTCTACTAACTCCCATGGGAAAAGGCTAACTAATGACGTTCCTTAAAAGGAGAACGAAAAATATTCGTTCATTCTTCCATGTCAATAGAGCATCAAACAAGTGCATTTCTCAAAGCAATTTATTTTTCATAGAATAAATGCGGCGGTATCAGAGAGCCCTCGTAAACATGTCTTCAATAAAGTCTTGGAGTGACCCGTGCTCGCCCCGGGCACGACATTGTTCCCCGGTTTATAAAATTACCCCGTTAAAGGAGTGCGCGGCTCAAAGGAGTCTTGTTGGGACATGCTGTACTTGTACGGGTGTTGCTATGTACGTACGTATATGTTTTCGGAAGTTGTTTGGAAGTAATTCTTGCAGGTTATCTTCCTGACTTGTAAAAGTCTTCAAGTTGTCATATTCATAGTTATGTTTTTGTTTTCTGGAGTTAGGAGTTTCCAAAGTCAGCCTCGAAACTTTGAGCCATTTGAGAATTTAACTTCTTGAGATTTTTGTATGGTTTATCATTTTTGACATTTGCGACGTTACTACTTGATGTAGTTCTAAAATCAGATATTAAATGTAGTAGAACAATTTGAAAAAGTCAGCTTGTGAGTGCCTGATCACAGTGGATCACATAATTATTCCAATGTCTCCCTCATCAATTTTGTCATTTCCCTTAAATACTCGAGTCGGAGCTCGTTTAACAGGCCCAAATTATATGTGAAGGCTTTATTCGCCGTGATCACACGGCGAATAAAGCCTTCACATCAGTCAACTCACATCAGTGAGTAAACCAGCAACGTGTGTGCCCGATAAGTATTCAATACACGTTTCCACATAAATTAACCAACAGGTGTGTTCTCCCTGAAATGAACATAAATAAAAAACAGATCAAGCGCGAAATGGCAACATTCGCAATAAAGGTTCCAATGCTACACGACTTTATACAACCTTACCTTTTGAAACGTGTTCCGCGGGAAGCTACAATTGACTATATCATTTCCAAGCCATTAAAAAAAGCTGATCAAAATGTATTTATTTCTTTATCCGAAGTAAAATTAACAACAACATTAAACACCCATTTCAGGCCTTTAAACACAGACTGTTTTTTCACGATTTATGTTATTGAACCTTAAAAACAGATGATAAGTGCTAAACGTCGCCCGCTCCGTACCTTTATTTATATTTAGTGCCTTTATTTATACCTGGTTCGGTGTATGCTAATGTTCCGAAACGGGATGTAGACTGACTGAAATAGCTCCTTACTTGTCACGACAATTCTCCCTTAAACCAGCTTCAGTGAACCGGTGCCGTTATTCCGAGGTATTTCAACATGTACAAGCAGACTGCAACCAAAATTACCCGGCGATTTTGTTGTTGTAATCGTAATAGATGCACAAAATCGTCGGCCACATCATCGCTTACCATCAGGTGAGATTGTGGTCAAACGCGAGCCTATCCATTATAAAAAAAAAAAAAAAAAAAAAACAAAGTTTCAGAAAATGTTGGCCCTCGTCTCACCGCTAGCTAGGCTAACTGGCGCAAAGTTTTGCTAAGAGAGAAAAATTGCGTAGTTTTAATCAAATTATAAGTTGCTTTGGGTAGCAGTTTCAAACTGGACTGCGCTTTAAATCTTTTCATAAAAAGTATAGCTATCATAACTTCTTCATGATGAGAGTTTCTATTGAATTGATTAGTTTCAACTTAAAGATTTTTTATACTCGCTCTATGCTTTTTCTATTGCCGTACTAGCTGTACCCGCGCGGCTTCGCTCCCGCTCTTCCCTACTTCAGCCTACTATACCCTACTCTAACCTACTATACCCTACTCTACCCTACCCTACTCTACTCTACTCTACCCTACTCTACCCTACTCTACTCTACCCTACTCTACTCTACCCTACTCTACTCTCCCCTACTCTACCCTCCCCTACCTTACTCTACCCTACTCTACTCTACCCTACTCTACCCTACTCTACCCTACCCTACTCTACTCTACCCTACTCTACCTTACTCTACCCTACACTACCCTACACTACCCTACACTACCCTACACTACCCTACACTACCCTAATTTTCATTTTTTTTTTCCATAAGAACCTTCTCCTCATAATAACGAACACAACAAAAAAAAATTAGCGAACTCGGTC
Source organism: Mythimna ferrago (assembly GCA_910589285.2). Lineage (NCBI taxonomy): Eukaryota > Metazoa > Arthropoda > Insecta > Lepidoptera > Noctuidae > Mythimna > Mythimna ferrago. The sequence continues at coordinate 19,579,667 of OU342685.1, forward strand.
CAGGCGTTGTTGAGTTATGCGCTTACCAACACATTTTGCGATTCATTTTTATATTATAGATAGCCATGCCCAGTCATATATACACCGAACTGTTATCAAATTCATATTCAAGCAATTGAAGCAGTAATCCATAAATATGCAAAAAACAATCGCAGCGCAGTCTGCGCCGTCTTGTTCTTCGTCTAATGCTTCTTCGTGACCTATTTCTGAATGGATATAAAAGTGCATTTTAAAGACCTCTACAACTATTAGAAGTGTTCTGAAGACTTTCTCGAAGACGTTTGCGTGACATTTACAACCAGTGCTAATTGTCGCTCGACGGTTGCGGTTGTTACGGGAACAGACCTGTATCGAGTGTACTTTGCCGTGGATTTCTCTTGTCTACATCTGATTTGAGCCGATGCAACTTTCGCTCCAGACACGATCTGGTTTTAACGACGTTGTCTCGCAACCGACTGCATTTCTTCCTTTAAATTCCTCGTACATTGTTTCGTTTTAAATGCTTTTATTGTTGCTATGTCATATAATAAGTATTTTAAAGAAGTCACGTATTTTGTGTACCTACGTTTACATCTAATCGGAGCGCATGCAATCAATTCTGATAAAATTTGACTTCGTGTTATAGGTATGAGTTTAATTTTTGATTAATATCATTATCAAGATGCCTAACAAGCTCGGCAACTTTAAAGATTAAGCTTGATATAGCAGTAGTGTGAGCATATGAATGTGAACTTCGATCGAGCGGTTACTGCTCGATCCAAACGTTTCGTCAGACGTTGCCCAATCGGCCCAGAATGCAGTCCCCGGTGTCGTCTGCTTGTCGGGTAAACTGATCCGTGGGCGTACGTGTGCCAACAAAACAACACTAGCGACCACTCTGAGAAAGACAATCTCATTTAAAATTTATAATCATAACATTTATTGAAATCAAACGTCCTACTAATTAATTACAACCAATTTTAACCCTTAGCGAATCAATGTTCATCGAAATTTTATTCCGCTTGAATTACTTTTATTAATTCTTTTGAGTTATTTATCTCTGCGAGTTAGAAATTATAATCCAATCCGCACTTTTTTATAAATCGATATCCATAATTAGTTCCTGTATGGTAATAGAGGAAAAAAATACAATATTGTGTTTAAAGGCCACCGTTACGGCTCATAGGTCTCACGCCAAGCTGCCTGGATGGCTATAGTGTTTAGTTATTTTAATTCGATGCTAAGTTTATAAATAGATGGGTTGCATCGCCTTCGTTACTTCGTAGTAACCAAAGTGACTCGCTTCTACAACTTGCTTGTCCAGTATCCGGTAATATTTCTGGATACTTTTTTTTTATCTTAAATGGCCCTTCACTTCACAACATGTCGTATATCTTATAAAATTTATTTATTGTTGTGTTCTTGTATCCGTGGTGCCTCTTACACAAATTCACGCCGTGTTTCGTCTATTTTATTTTATCTATTTTTTTTTTTTTTTGTTTATGTAATACATATCTACAACATCCGTGAGCGAACGTGTCATCATAGTGAGCCCTAACATACCAGCGCTATGTGGTATTTATTATTTTTAAATATCACGTCATATGCTTAGTTACTCACCTTTTTGACTTCGCTTTTTATTTTATTTCAGTTTAATTAAGGTACAAATAAACTTTTTCTCTTGTTATTTACGCACAGTAAAAAAATCAATCGCTTAGAAAAATTGTTTATCATTTGAAAAAGTGTCTTTAATCGGAACATTCCGATTTGGACACTTTTGTACAAAAAGAATTTCAATATAAATCTTGGACGTTATTACAAAATGTTAGTTTGTTTGTATTTCTAAAGTGGCTATTTAACGGATCGTTTTACGTTGAAGTAGAATGGAATCTGATGGAGATTTAAATGGATTTTTATAATTGGAATAGTCGGTAAGGCTTGCGGCTGCCGATAGTTACCCAAAGCGCGTATATTTAGTAGTTTTCCAAGTTTTCCCAGTTAGCGATATTGTGTTGGTGCGAAGTTCGCGCCGGGTCGCCCAGGGCGCGTCTCTCGCACTAACGTTTTCTTTCCCACAATCTTTGCTTGTGATAATTTAAAACGTGTTTGCATACCATCGGGGCGGAAGAGGGCGCCCTGCCCTTAGGTCCACAACAAGGACGGGCTCTTAATAAATGTTTATCGATATTAATTTTCCAAAAAGAAATTCCATTAAGTTCGTTCAAGATTCTTGCGTTGATACAAATAAAAGTTCTTAGCTGTAGAATTATTTGCGCCACTTGAATGAATGCATTTTTTATTTCCTCGAATCACAGCTAATTAAGCAATCTACGATTTATAATATTCAATCTGGCAATTAGTGTTAATAAATTCGTTTATTTGAAATACAGGATGTTATGAATCATTTCAGTGAATCAACAAGCAAGTAATTTGTTTGAAATAAATCACGCATAAGTAAACACAGCGTCAATCGTCCACTTTTGAAACTGAAGATGTGCCAGATTTTTTTCTAAAAATCTTCAGAATAAAAAAATTAAATAAACCCCAATTCTCTTTCATAAAACGTCGTGATCATTATAGCAAATAAACAATATTTTATACGTTCGCTAGGTTCTCACAATTTAATATCTATCAAGCGTGTTATATAGCTATTGTCTTGTTATATATGTCCGGCTAATTGGCGTGGATGGTGGGGACTGACATCTGATCAGTTGCTAGGACGCGTGACCAAATGCCGTTACCCTACCGAAGACCACTACTCATTCCCATTTGATGAGCCTAACTTGATTGACTGCACGACCACATATAAAAACCTGATTATGTGGACATATTTTTTTCGAGAAAATAAGGCTCGCTCTAAGCTGCGGGAAATTGACATGTCTATGATCTTATTTATGTCAGGGATATCAAACTAATGTCGTTCTGAGAAATGTGAAGACTTTTTTTTGTTATTACTGTATTGAATTTAAGCTTTGAATAAAGACTTCAGTAGTCTTACCTCAATAAATCCAAGCATATAAATAAAATTTGAATAAGGAAAATCATTATAATCCACGTAGCATTAGTAACTCATTCCTATTTCCTGGATTGTCTGTTGCTACTTCCTTTCTGCTTTCTGTGACGCAGCCACGAGAATAATAATGCACATGATTAAAACTTATCTAGCGCATATGATCACGACCGCTAATCCATACGAAATTCAAATTCAATACCGTATAGCTGGCATCGTATAAAAAGAGTTAATATTCAAACTGATGAATAAACCATCGATGCATGCTAGAACATGCAAAAGAAACGACGTGCACTCGATATCTGACCTTTGACAGAATTTAATAAAGTGCACGCGAGTAAAAACATTATTAGAAGCAATGTTCAATACATTACCATAATTAAATAGTCCACGAGTGAGCGCGACAAAGCGTGTCCACGTGACAATTCCAGTAATAACTTTCTCATTGTGACTGGCCGACCAGGACTATCCCTCGCATAAGTTTATATTATAATGGAACCAATATAAGCTGTGTACACACTGTATGCGGGCGCGTCGCTGCCTACATAAATCTCTAGTGATAAATTAGACAATTCCATAAGATAGGGTGCACGCGCCCCCCTACGGCCCACATGCAGAGAGGCCGTTGGGATAATCGACGGGACTCATGCAATTTGGCATAGTATTTATCGTCCCACGTGTGGGTACGCTCTTTTATGTTACCGGCCAATGTTTTGTTGTATAAACTTTACGAGCTGTAACGTTTACAAAAGGTTGACGGTGATGAATTGATGTTTGAACGCTTTTCTATTTTATTGTTGTTGCGATACGTACTTTCGTCACTAATGTCTGTCTTTTTACGTCTTCAACGCTACGTCATCAAGTGTGACGTGATTTATCATCCTGCTATGTTAAAGCAGGCTGTATATCATCTCGTCAAGTATGTGTTTGAATTATGATAAACCAGACTAACATTTTATCATATTCAGATGTGAAGTTCCAGTCGTTTTGAGTCAATTCAAGAACGCTTGAACCCATACAATGTGTTCAGACTCAGAATGTCTCTAGTTTGAAATACTTTTTACCAATCACAATTGCGGAGAAGCCATCGAAGCAGTTGTTTTCAAAGTTCGAGCGAGAGTCAACAATCTCTATATCGGCCATGCTGGAGATGTGCAAGTTTTGTGTTTAAAGACTATTGATACAAACTTGATGACGACAACAACGGTATTAAACTTGCAAGTGACAAAAATATTGTCTATAAAAGTTTGCAGCCGAGTGTTTCAAGAATTATTCAACCTCTTCTAAAATTAAACATATTCACAACATTCTTTTACCACTGGGAATTTTATACCGGGACAAAAACAAACTAGAAATAAACAAAAATTACATCACATCGCGTTCCGATGATTCACGACGCGCAACGTATCAAAACATCAATTTATCGTGAAAAAAAAAATCTTTCACAGCTAAGCTGACCCGAAATAATAGCAGCTATATAGACAGTAGACGTCATTATGGTGTTCGGTACGTCAAAACACGCCGATGTTGACGACCCGAATGACTTGCATGATTCGCCCGGCCATCTCGTATCGATCCTGCTTCGCCCGCCAACTCACTTCACAGTTTTATACGTCAGAATAAAAACCAGTGTATTAATAAAATATTTTTGTTTGTTTCAGGTATGACACGCAACTGATCGTAATTTTTTTTGATGCTGACACGTAACTATGAAATCTCATTAATTTGAAATGTAAAAAATCGAATCTTCACATTTTATGATTCATGTAACTAAACAGTAGAAATTACATGGATTTATGTATTAAATACAGTCGTATCCCCCCAAAAAAGGACAAGAGAAGCCACTCGACTTTATTAAAGCCAATTATCATAAATCAGTAATGAACCTCACGAATACGTCATAGGCCCTATTTGACCGATATCGATCCCAAATTTAAAATTAGGTCGATGTTTGTTACCAACCAATAAACAATCAAACAACTTTCATAAACTTCTTGGTAACGTTTCTGACATGACGTTCAGAATCCGAATGGGAAATACGATCCAAGAAAGTAGACTGTAAGACCTTAAAGGAACGTGAGTAAGTTTTAGTCAGTAAAAGTCTGACAGTTTCTCTCGCTCCACCCAGAGCTGAAGGAGTCATTTGATAAGTTTGTGTTGAGTAAGGTACACTGCGCACACGTGTGCCACCTACGCCGATCTGAGCGCGTCGGTGTCCATGATTATATTTCATATGGAAACTAGACTTGTAGAGCTACAGTAATTCAAGCCACGCGACGTTGTTCTACATACAAATCAAGTGTGGTCCACGTGTGCGTCGGTCTAATGTAGTTCTAGCTTAATAAATCGTAGAATATTTGCAGAACACGTACCTAAACCAATTCTAGACTTTCTTTCATCCCTTAAAAATAGGCCTGAAATCTGTTACCTAGTTTACGACATCCCCAAATATATTTTATCCGTTCCTTTAAGATTAACTAGGATTGCATTGATTCGTCAGATTATTTTGGCCGCGGCTGTCACGTGGGCACCGCTGCTACTGCTAGATATTTCAATCAGCCGGTCAAGGAACTATTACATTGCCACCGCGCCACCATTATCTTGGCCCGGAGATTGATGGCCCAATATTGCGATGGACTCCGATACCCATACATACAACGCTTTACATATACAACAGCCTAATAAAACTTGCAATACGGAACGCGTAATGTATGCCAATAAAATACACTTCTGCTATGACCGGTGTTGGACTATTTATAGATAGCAGTAAAACAAACTAATTTGATCTAGATTCCATATTTTTATTTCGACGATTGAATTGCTCTGATATGAAACGATCAATTATATTTGTCTAATCAATTTTGATTTACGTTATTATATTCTAGTCATTGCCCTCTTCTTTGTATATGGTATTTGTTTATGTCCTGGTATTATTGACAATGTGATTCGTGTTGGTATTAAAAAGGAACTGGTTTTGACTGGGTATTTCCTCGCGTGATATTTTGTTGTTCCGTTTCATTATACCATTATTTAAAGATAAATGGCTGATATCAATCTGTAGACTTTGTTTTCTTTTTTCAATGTCTTTAGTCGCTTCAATACGTTACTAGGATGTCCATTGTCGTCATAGAAGAGCATTGTACTTTGAGACAATACTGGAACCGATTTGCATGAAAGTAGATTAATTTTTGTTTGAGATATCCTTAGAAATCACGAAGTATGATGTCAAAGACATGACGTAAATGACAATGACAAAAATGCACCGGTCGGTGATGCGATAAATTCGCCTCTCTATTCGAATAAAATTGATGGGAAGGCCAATATCGTAATGCGAAACACGGGCGTACACTACGGAACGACTATTTTGAGACCGTATCGGAACCCCGATCTATTTGATGGACTCGGTAGCGTGGTGAGGAATAAAACCCCCTATGCATTGGACGCTAATCATGTTATGTGATCTAACTTTAGTGTTTTGAGTAATTGGGGATTCCCGAAATGTTTTCTAGACCCGTTTTGTTGTGACTGTATCCTATTCCAATAGTGTACGAATTCAGTTATTGTTTCATAATGTAAGTTTATCGATTCTCTTAGCATAATTTCCATGTAAACTAGATAGGAAGTGCGCATGATTAACAACACAATCAGTTACAACTACTTATCTCTGTCTAGAGCAGTGTACGTTACACTATAAAAATGTATATTTGCAATATACTATTTGAATTTCAAACCGTCATAATGAAGTTAGCGGTAAAGTTGGAACAATTGCGCGCGCGCCGGCCAAGCCGCTGGCGCCGCAACGCTCCAGTTGCCCTGTCTGGGCATCCAGCTACCAGATACATGATTATACAGGGGTTACCACAAGCTTTTTGCATGCTAAGCCAGACACATTATTATCGAGTTGTTGTTATGTTATGACTGACTGTCTTGCTTGCATACAGACGTGCAATTTCTTGGAATTACAAATTGAAAGAGAATAGACTGGCTATTCATTGGAAACATGTATTCGTTAGACAGCGTCGGTTATTTAAGACCACACCTGAGTCACGTGCTTGCAAATGTTGAGCAGTTGTTCCAATCTTTTCCATTTCAATTTTAAAACTAGTCAGAAGAACACATTCTCGGAAAGTTAAATCATTCTTGTTTAAAATACAATCTGTTTTCGCAATAGTTTTGTTGTCAAATAATTCTTCGGCGAACGCCAGCTACTCCCGTGAGTCATACTTTTACTCTAAAAATACACTCCAAATTAGTTTAAAATAGAAGACCCCTGTGAGCGCTCCACTCGCTAATCTAAATAAAGAAATTATCAGTTTAACGTTTGCTCCACTCATGTCGTGCGCCCGATGACGGCAACTATTTGTTTTCGCTAATTATATCGTTCCTGCGACTAGACTGTGAGTTACTGCCATGATGACCTACCTAAAAAATGTAAGATAATTTGTGAACATCTGTGGCTAGTGTGATTAGCCTTCTGCTTCGTTTGCGCGTTGTCTAACAAAAACTTGGCTAACATGCTTAATTTTTTTAGCAGGTAAAAACTAACAAATTGTGTTTTGCTTACGTTTGGAAATCTGCATGCCTTGTAAAATATTGCATCACCAACTGTGTCATTTACGCAATTCTAGCACTCTTCGAATCATTTAAGGAGAAGACAAATGAAATAAAAAAAATTATCTTGTTATTCACTCGATTGGGAGACTAAACTGTATACAATTAAAGTGCATCAGTATTCAGTATCGTATCGACCGATTTACTATCTCTATTTTCGTCCCGTTATGTCCCATTGACAATTCCCTCAGTTGACCCTTCGCAGCCGGATGGACCACCTGACGGACATTCTCGAACCGGCACAGACAAATAATAAACACGCGCTATTATTACTGAAACAAATCAACTCTCATGTGTTTACGTCTCTCATTTTTCGTAACAATATATTTTTGTTTCTCGTTGACCGCATTACGATTCTAATGGACTGGAAACTGGAAAAAAACTGAGACTGTCAAAACGTCTCTATCTGTTTGAAAAAAAATACTTTTCAAATATTTTCTCAACCGTGAAGGAAGGCATCCCTCAATTAAATGAGTGGTTAACGCGAGAGTTTACAATCTGGCAAGTTTCCCCACTTGTTAGTCGACTTCGCAAACAGTTGACACGATTCGTCGGCCAAGTTCCGGCCCCCTTATGCACTTTTTTGGTCTTGAAATGCCACCATGGAAACTTTCACGTACCCTTCCGCTGTCGAACTGCAAGTGGACGTGACAACGAGTGCATTTTAAATGATGTCATTTGATACACATTACCGCTCATTCGCTAAATATGTTGCGGCATATCAAATGCGAATATGAAATAATTAACGGCATTCTTCAAACACCAACCGAATGCCGATTCCATAAAAACTTAATGATTAAAGCAGTTCGCTGAGTCTCAGTTTTCGGAATCGATCTCCGAAAACCCTCATCATCTTCGAATAATTTATAATTAGACAAAGGTGCGCGCCGATTTCAAAGGCATTGTAAGATAGGCGATGGGTCATAAAGAGGGCACAGGTCGGCTAGCGACCTTGCGGGTGTATTCTGAGCGGCCGCGAGAGCTATTTCGGCGCGTCGACATCGATCCAAGCCTGCTAACTGGAGCAGCCTCATTGGCACCTGAGATGCATCAAGCTGCTTCAACGATTGCGAGATCGACGTCTTCCAACCACGTGAAACCTGCTGATGCCAATGCCTGACCGCCCTTGTCTAAATTTATCTTTCACTATAACGTATTTTTGAGGTGAACATTCATTGTCAAGTATCAAAGGCACAACTTTCAGACGACACAGCATCAAATTTTGATACAGCCCCTGGAGAGTAGTGGTTTAAGTTTCAATTTTGTATGGTTGCGAGGTGTTTTCTTACGATATAATTGGCGTGAAACTTGAATGCTCGGCGACAATGGAATACTCGCTTATTTTTGGCACGATCGTAGTATGAACCCGGTAACAGAGTGTGGCGGTGATATTTAATTATACTATTACATACAGCGTACGTCAACAGAGTCTGGTGGTGACTGGGGACGGTGTCGTGACGTTTGCTTGACTACACATGATCGACCATGCAGTCTGCTACGTACTTGTTTTGTACGATAAAATGTTTTGTTGCTAACCCAATACAGTCTGTGTTTAAACACGTAATTAAACAAGCCGCAGAGGTAACCGTGAAGTGTTTCAATAACTCTACGTTATTGTATAATACCTTGTAGTTGAGTAGGTATCTGAAACGGCATACATTTCCATCGTTAACTATGAATGCCCTTCCAATTTATTACGATAGATTGAATCAGTTCTATTTTAAGGCAATTAAAATCGATTCAATCAACGAAAATATATGTTGGGGTTATTTTTAACCAATAATAGCTTAGTAACTAATCTTTCTTCACAACTAAGTACAAATATAGTGTGTAATAAAAAAATATTAATCAATCTTATTCGCAGTTCTGAGGTAGATTGCTCAAACGTGTCCATTAGGCACAACACCTCAATGCAATTCATCGGTTATCGGTCCCAGGTTCCCAGTATAACCTCATCAACGCAAGCTAAATTACGATAAGATAGTATGACATTGGCCAAAATTCTCTCGTTCACTTGAGTGGTTCGTTGGCTCAAGGTGACCGGCGGGTGCGTTGACATTCAGACGCCTTTATCAGCCCAGGCGGGTTCACGGCGCGCCTATGTTTATTAGCGGGCTGCCGACTGCTGCCGATACAAACCCCCCCACAATCATCTATAAATCACACGACACGTCAGTGCTATCGCTCCTAATCAAAACAATCGAATTCCTAATAGCCAGGATTAGTTTTTAAATCGTCCTTTATCGTTTGTATTGTTCTCTTTCCTAGAAACAATGCTGATTATGTATGCATTTTGCCTACCATCCCGTATCCGACTTTCATCGTCACAGACCACGTCTAAGCATAATAAGTTCAGCTTAGACGCACAGACGTCAGACGAGGAATTTATCGTCGTTTCATTTACATCGAGCACATTGCATAATGATGTGATAACATTATACACGTCTAGTTAGCAACGGTTGTATATTTTGCATTTCTATTTTAGTGCACCGCTTGAAGGCCGGTTGCACCGAGGCATCCGTCGCTGCGGAATCCACCATCGTCTTGCCTGCAGCCAATCTGTCGGCTAATAGCTCGAATTGTACGTTGCACTGCGAACCGGTGGATTTATTGACCGATATAGCCCTCGCTCGATTACACGCCAAAGGGTAGACGACCCTATTCGAGAAGACAAGACTCGAATGTCCGAATCTTGTTGTGTACCAATAATTGATTCGACTGCCTATTGTCGAATTCGAGGATAGCTACTACCTACTTGATTATGTTTCGATAATCTAATAGAAAAACCCGACCCAACTTGGCAGTTTCTTCGTGAACCTTTTGACGAAAAAATAGTAAGGCTTTAACCTACCTCCTTCGGAATTAAATCATTAGTTCGTTTCTCGAGGCTTGTCGAAAACGTGGTTCGATCTTGCGTCGTAAATCGCTGCTGTCTGCGCCTCAATTGCGAACTAACAGAGGCAATGATTGAGTGCAGCAAAGAACTCTATTAAACCCGAGATGGTATCTCAATGCTGTCACGTGATCCGATCGCCTGCGGCCTATTCGAATCGCTGCACGATTCAGTGTGCTCATAGCATCCAGTCTCCATTGCCATTGCGAGAACGACTATATCAGCACTAATACTTAAACAAATAATATCAGCGTCTTGAATGAGAAACGTAAACAATAACTAGTGTGTTTCAAGCGTTTCCCACGTGTAACAACTATTAAAGATACCGTGAGCTGTGTGACATTTATTGTTGTTTACGTCTCTATTAATTATATTTTATACTTACTTATATCGTTATACAACGTTACTTTTGTTAACGTTCTTTTGCCAGTAAAGATCATGGGAAGCGTTGTAATAAATTGTTAACTCCACATTGAAAAGCCAATTTCTTTTACACGTCAAGATTCAACAATTTTTCTCGTACAAAAACACATTAATCATAGCAATAGCAACAAATCTCAATATGTTTACTTGACAACAACTCTCGGTTGTCTTCGTCAACACAGCCGGCGGGCGTCGGGCGGCGAATAAAGGAATAATGGAAATTATTCGCCGCGTCGCGACCCGCGAACGGTTATCGATGGAGGCAATTTGCCGAATAAATGGCCCGGTAATGATTGGACCCCTCCCGGCGTCGGTAACCACTCTATGTGAGGTCTGTTTGCGTACTAACAGAATCCTTGTACATTGTCCGTGTGCTTATGGGATGTCTGAGAGACGCCGGTTGTTGCTATGACAAATAAAAGCTTTTTAAACAGCTTTGTCGTATATTGGGTGATTACGAACCGGGATACGAGGATATATTTTGCTGAAATGTCAGGATTTTTCAAGATCCCATCAATCACATCGACTAAGTTTAGGGGAGACATTAATTTGGGACATTTTTGTTGACATTTGGGGTTTTGCTTATGAGTACAATAAATTGTTTTACGTCTATTAGGAAGGTATTACTTAGGTACAATTTCTCCATTTGGAATAATGGCCATTCCTTTATCCCATAAAAATCAACGCCCTACTTGTCACTAACACATCGTGTTGCTAATAAGGGCACACAAACAAATATTGAATATTTTTTTACTGTGGACGAAAACTGAAATTGATAAGGCAATTATTTTGCAGACTTCAGTCACACCGTTGCGTAACATATTGTGCAAGATTCATAACAATAAAGTAAGGTTGAGTAATAAGTGTAATAACTAGCCACAACATAAGTTTGTATTTAAGTATACTTGAAACAAAAACTATAATTCATTAACTTTTAGTGTCTGGCAGTATTATCTATTCCACTTTGTACAATTTATCTAATGATATACGAACTCAATAAGTAAAGCAGCTGACGCACTAAAGTTAAGCAATTTGCGCGGTGTCTGATTTTACATAACTTGGATCGATACTGAAATGGCTTTCACTTTTTTGGTGAATTTGTATACTAGTACATATCATAATATATATATATATATATATTTTTTTCTAAATTTGGAAACAATTTTAATCTTCGACTGCGACCGTACGGCGCGGTTAACGGGTGTGAGCCGTCCCGAATTATCCTTCACATGGGTACCTAAAGAGATTAATATTTCAGATGTAGAAGTTTTCAAAGAATTAAGTTACCTAAACTGGATAAAAATAAACTGATTACTTTTAAACTTTTGTTAAACTGTTAAACCTAAGTCCATTCCAAAACATTGTTGATGTGGATAAATTCGAGATTAGAGATTCTGAACGCTTATTCACGGTTTTTTTGTCGTTACACTTCGGTGTAAACTTGGGCTGGCGCCACGCTAACGTGGCAAAATATCTTGGCGAGCGTTTTGACGTTAATTACGGAGCACGCACGCCGCGTCACACTTCGCCCTCTGACCACCCAACCATGTTTAATGTGTTTCCTTATTTGTACACCCCGATAACTTCACGCAACAAAACCAATTTTTGATAAATCTCCAAATATTTGGTTTAAGTTATTAAATAGGTACTGCACACACACCTATTAATTAAAAGCACAAAAAGTGTTAACAAAGCAGTTTTCAGCCTCAAAAAGTTATCAAATATAATTAATGACTGATTGAAACACGATTTGCAGCCGAAACCGAATGTTCGGGTCTTCTTTTAGTTTCAGCCGTTACCGAAACCGAAAACGAAATTGGCGTGGTAACAAAAAGAACTGAAAAAAAAAAGTAATATTCCGACATAGTTATTATGATAGTCAGTATTTGGATGTCTGTCACAACCGACAGCTCAAAGACGGTCTTGTCGAATATTCGGTCACTTTGGCTGTCGCCGAAACCAATTTTTTTGGCCGAAACTTCAGTCAGACTCTACAAAAAGGAAAGCATTATTAAATTCAACCCGCGTGAAATGATATAGGTATTCCTAAAATTAATTTACAAATTATCGAAGACACAATGGTATGTGCATGTAATCGGTAACGGACAATGAAAATTGAATTCCGTTTAATCTGAAGCGGATGAAATGAAATTCTCTAAACAGCGTGCTCTATCTAGGAATGGCCGGGATGCTCAGTTGCGACGACGCGACGCCTCTTATGCATTTCCTTTATTTATGTAGGTACGTGTGTTTGCTCATACGTACATATCTAACGTTTGTTTATGTACACCATCGAACAAAGAAAACCGCACGAGATTAGTGCATATGGACGCTGTCTGAATCTCTTGTGATTTTTCAGTTTAAATGTCCCTTGTGTGGTTTGGGAACGGGCCATAAATTCACAAAATGTTCTCGAATTGAATACAGTGTGGCGTAGACAGTTTTAAAGACTAAATGTACCGATAAGAATTGGCGATAGTGTGTGCTAATCGAATGAATTGGGTCATTTATATCTACTCTGATAAATCAGATCCGTGATTTTGCGTTTTAGCTATCTTTTACAATGATAACGATATGAAATTATTTACGATATGTAAACATTGTACTGTATGAATTAATTGTCTAATAAATTAACACCCATTGAAATGATTAATAAATTTTACATAATTGAAACTCGTTAGTAGTTCCTAAACAAGTTATGAGGCAGTAGCGAAATGTAAAGGATATATCGTACGAACAGTTGAGTGAAATATGCTTTGAAGATTTATAACAGAAGACTCTTGGCGCTACAGCCATTAAATGAAGCCAGGAATTCCCGGAATTCAATTCCCTATTAGCAAACGGTAGGCGCGCTACTCCACCAGAATATTATTTACCGGTTATGCCTACGAATCGTTTAATAGACAGGCATAGCGAAAAATACCTCAAAACCCCTCTATATTCTCATTAAACTTACAGGTTTCTATATTAGTCGTATTCTTAGAAAACACCGACATTTACTGCTAAGGTTTTCCCGTATAATTAAGTAACATTTACAAACCATCTTACGATATAACTATTATAATATGAGGTAAACCTCCGTAATTCCGTTTCATTCAATGTGATTAGATGAAACATTACAAGTACAAAAATAAAAACAAAGCACAAATGGGAATACTTGGAATAACGACCAAGATGTGTATCGAGTTGTTGCAATTTTGTGCGATTTATCTCGTTAATCTTTATTTTTTCCGCCAACTCCACCACAGAGGAATGCGGATCATTTGCGATTCCGGAAAAATGCCCCTGTCAACGACCGACCACCCGATATAGTCCGGACCCGTTATATTAGCCGAGTGATCGACCTGGACTCCTGCCACGATCCCGGCGCCCCAGCTAATTATAAACACTCGCTCATAGAATAAACAATTCCATGCTAATACCACCAAGGAATAAAATTGCTTACACTAACGCGAGCATCACACAATTAATGAGCTGTTGGAACCTATTCTATATAGCGTATGACGCGCTAATTGCTACAATTCCAATACATTGACTTGTTAAGGCCGTTGGGGTCGATAACTCATACATTCCTGTCAGTGAGTAAATATTATGCTTTGATGTTTTTATTTTCGTAACAGAATTATTATCACATCCGAAACATCTGTCCGTAATCTAAAAACTTAATGGCCCCGTCATCCGAACTGACTGAGATTAAACGCAGCTTTGTGTTCAACAGGCCTAAAGACTATTTCTATACTGCCGAAAAGTTTTGCTCTTGCTCGTGAGAGATATGCGTGGAGTCCCAAAGTGGCTCATGTGGGCCGCGCGTCAACTGCCCAAAACAACGAGGTCGGTCTTTATTCACGTATGCGGAATCGTCTACTTGAGCTGGAGAATAGGTATCGCAGCGATAACGAGCCAGTCGTGTCCTCGCAGCCGATTATTGCGGTTGCTACATCAATATATTTGTTCTCGTACATTTTAACCGCTGAAAATATAATTCGCATTAACAAGAGCCTCGTCGTGTGCTCTGCGGAGTCAGGTGTCGGTTTGGTATCTGCGTCTAGCCTTGCGTTTAAAACTGTCAAGGCGAGCGTGGAGGGAGTGCATCGTGTGGCTTGTAAACTGTTTAGCTTGTAAACTCGTAAGCAGTGGTGCAGTGACCCATCAGCCGTGCGTGAAGACGGGACGATGGTGCGCAAAGGGGAGAGGTCCACCGCCACCCTGCTCAGGACTCTGGCCGACACGCTCCGCTGGCAATCTCTCCGCGCCGTCACTTTGGTGCGTTCGGTAAGAAACACAACAACACGCTTCAACGCATACCGCGATTTAACTAATAAAACTTTAGATAATTTTAATCAAATGACATTATAAATAAGCTTACGTGTGCCATTTTGTAGTGCAGTAGTTATAATTTTCCTTTAAGTCTATTATTTACAATACCCACAGGTGTATACAACTGTTTGTAGATGCTCGTTATCGCTGTTTACGCTTACTTCTCGTTTTACTGACGTCACAGTATTGTATAAAACTTGCGAGGAAATTCGATTTATTATCAGATAAACGATAACTCGTATGCTGGTTATATCGATATTGACGTGTGGTACTTAATGTTTTAACATGTGCTCACGACGCGTCCGTGTGACCGTCTTGGATAGTTCACGTGCGTTTATCGGAATCTATCGCAATCTCTGACCTCAAGGGCGGAGATCACGTTGTGTAAACAAGCGCAGTGACACCGTGCCATATCATCCGTTACCTTCGATGCACTCTACATTACAAAAAGCTGGTCGGTATTGTATTCTTTTAATCACTATCGCTGTGGATTTTACGTTTATCACATTGTTGATCAACACAAATAATGTTTTTAAACTTTAAAAAGACCACGACAATGTGTTTCTTTTTACCGAAACAAGCCCTGAATGTCAATAAACATGAACTATAAACAAACAAAAGATTTTGGCACTCGGACACATTCACAAAAAGTTGATACACAAACCAACGAACCGATAAATTAGGTCAAATAAACGTCCAGTGCGATGCATAAGTAACCTAGAACGGTGAGCGAATTGTCGCATTTTGTTTACATGTATACATGTGTATACGTAATACCTACTGGAGTACATAGATACAGGTGCGACGTAGACATTCGGCCCGGGCCTTGCTCTGACCCAGTTAAAGCGCGCCATTTCTTATCTATTCTACTAGATGCAGTCAGGAATGACCAGTCCACGGAGAACTTTGCTTCTTTCCTTGTCCTGATGTGCAAACTAGTAATAGTTTGAACGACGTAATTTTGTCTTGGAAGTTTGAACAAGTCTCAGACAGCGTTGTTATTGCATTGCACCACTCTTGCCAAACAAATGTAGAAAAAGATCGCACCGCAAAAATTAAGTCAGTTTCCAAATGTTCGCTAAGGCATTTGAAATTCTTAAAAACCACCATAACTAATAGAATAAAAATCAAAATATAAAAACTATTGAACCGCCCCATCGTAAGGGATTTTGTCGCAAATCTTTGAAATTTTCAGCGTTTCTTTTCTACAATATACATCTACTAGCTTTTCCCCGCGGCTTCGCCTGCTTACATAAAATATAGCCTAATAAAGCAGCTTTTTAACGGTGAAAACAATTCGCAATTGGACCAGTACTTATGGAGATTATCTCTTACAAACATAAAAACAAACTACCTCTATATAATATTAGCGTAGCTTATATAACCTAAACCTTCGTCTTGAATCATTCTATTGATGAAAACCGTGCAGTAGTTTATTGCCTACAGAGAGACAAACAGATGCGAAGAGTGCTTTGTTTCATAATAATCTACAAGGTTGAATATCACGTTGGAATCTTGTTGAAGTCCCGTTGACCGTTCCAAGAAGGTGATCAATGATCATCGACATACCCGAAGTGGATGACGGTGGACCTAAATAGAAACGAAAAGGAAATATTTCCAAAGGCCCCAATTTCACTAGTGAAGTATTTCCAAAGTTATTTCGTAACTACTAAAATCAATTCGGGCTTAAAATAGAAATTCTGTGAAATAGAATATTTAGCTACACTCGTTTTTTTGAGATCCCAAAATAGATTGTGCGGGTTAAAGCTAATTTAGGGCGTCTTTCTTGCTTCAACATTAATTTCTGAAGATCCTTTCATTTATGTCAACAACTCACTCATCACTGCATCCTGTAGAGTTTCCCAATCTTTGCTGCTGTATGAACTGATCATCCTTATTTGATCTGAACGTCTTAATTTATAAAATCCCGAAACCTGCTGTAATGATGATGATGATATTTCAATCAGTAAGGTAGGTACATATACAGGTGGTAAATGTAAAAATATTATTAAACAAGCTTCTGCTATCGGCCTTTGTTACTATGCTTAGTCATAAAGCTTTCTACTGGTGAAAGAATTTAAAAAATCAGTCATTAGTTTTTGAGTTAAATCGTAACATACAAACAAAAAGTGAAATCTTTCCTCTTTATAATATTAGTATAGATGAAAACAGTAACATACCTACCCAGCCAGACCCAGCACAATTTTAAATAGAAGGAAGGGCAGAGCGCTTGTCTGAGTACCTATTATAATAAGTATTTAAAATTTTCCTCATTATTTATTTTATATCATCAGTTTTTTTTTCTTATAAAATACTCGTAATCCTATTTATTAGCTGTTTCCCGCGTGTTTGGTAACTGAAAACTGTCTATAGCCTTCCTCGATAAATGAGACATCCAATACCTACTGAAATATTTTAAGATTTCAACCAAGTAGTTCTTAAAGTTAGCGCATTTAACTAACTAAACAAACAAACTTTTCAGTTTTGTACTATTAGTATAAATGTATTTTTTAGGTTCTGACACGCCCTCTCGCTCCAACCAGACCGGGAAAAATCATTGGATGATTTCCCACCTTAAAATATTAAAGCCATTACATTCTAGCAATACCTTTACCTAAGTTTCCAGGGTCTACTTCTTTTTTCTCATCTAATTTATTTCCCTAACCGTAATCGG
Source organism: Mythimna ferrago (assembly GCA_910589285.2). NCBI lineage: Eukaryota > Metazoa > Arthropoda > Insecta > Lepidoptera > Noctuidae > Mythimna > Mythimna ferrago. The sequence goes on from OU342685.1 coordinate 19,597,574, forward strand.
ACACTTTTCATATGTAACGTACTAGGGACGTACGAATCCCTGTATCTGATTTGGCAAATCTTTGATCACTTGAAGCTCGTTTTCTTCCGCTCCTGAGATTGGAGGTAATGTTGTAACAATCTATACCTTTTTTTTATGGTGGGAAAAAATCATCGAATGACAACCCCCGCTCTTGGGCGGAGCGGGAGATAGTGTCAGACTCTTACTCACTAAAAGACCCACCCGTTCCTTCTAGCCCTCATACCGGGGCTCGAGCTGTCTTTCGAACCCTGGCCCCAGTACCTAGGCTTCGACCCAGCTGGGCCCCTGCTGTTACTGACAACTCCTTGAGGCGTGCGGGAACAGTACGCGCCGTCGTAACAATCTATACCTTGCAGGATCTATCATTTCGTCTAATATCAAACTGTTGTATAAAAGTAGAACTACACTGCGCACACTTGTGCCACGCACGCCGATCTTTGTGCGTCAGTCTCCATACATTTTATATGAAAACTAGACTTGTAGAGCTACACTAGATCCACGCCACGCGACGTCGTTCTACGTACAAATCAGGCGTGTTACACCTGTGCGTCGGTCTAATGTAGTTCTAGTTTAAAGGATGCAGTAGATGCGTCAAAAGATCTAGGTCGATTAATATGACAAAACTTATTAATGATCTTATAGTAAATATTCATGCGACCTACTCGTAACATCGGCTATTAGTCATAGAAACGTGTCAAATTTGTTGCAGCAACATCTCTGCAATGGTTCTACACTTCCTACACAATGATTCATCCATCATTCCATAAAGGATTGTAACCATCTGGTATATCATTAAAATTAACCGAGTAATAAGCTGAAGTTCTTTGTCTGGGTGATAACTTCATAACACTTTTAACGAGCAAAAGAGTTTTTCTATGTGAGAAACCTCTTCTATGTGAGAGAATGTTAGACTTTTACTGACTAAAACTAGAGACGACCGAAAGTTAGGTTTCGGCCTTAAATACTGTTTCGGCTGAAGCATCGTCTACGGCCAAAAAAGGGGCCGAATATTCACTTCGATCGAGAGTCTTTGAGTTGACGGTTGTGATAGTTACTTACCTAAAAACTGATTGACTCATTCATCTATACGTATGTTTTAATTTTTATGTAGTCGTCGTGTAGGTACAGGGCTCATTGCTCGCAGAACAGATGGTCGATGGGGACGAAATATTTAACTATACTTTTTAAAGTTATAACGTTATATTTTGTCAGTTTAATTGTAACTACGTACGTCAGGTTACTGCCGAAACTGGAAAAGTAGCCGAAAATTCGATTGTGCTTTCGGTTGCAAATCGTGTTTCGGTCAGCCACTAACTATAACCCATCAGTGTTCCTTCAGTTGCCTCCTGCAAGGGCCACAGTAACTCTTTCGAACAAACCCGAATCTCTAGTAGGAAAGAAAGACCTCTGACATTACTTTTTTTAACCTTTAACATTATCAACGGGTCACGTACATCTAATACAATTTGACACACTCCATCTGTGAGTATGCTTTGCATTATTATCATCAGCATTAGTCAGCATTCACTTGGAGGCGATGGGACTCAGCTGTTGTGGCGGCGTCTGGCTGCTATTAATAAAGCTGTTAGGAGCGTCACATAGCAACAGACTCCTGTCTAGTGTGTAGTTAGACTGTAGGGAAATTTCGAGACTGGCTTTTAAGAGTTTCATGGCTTGTTGTATTGTTATTTCAGTTGTTGAACATCTGAAACTGTTGTACCAGCTTGTGTGGTCTCGTTTGTGGAAGCAAAAGTTTAACATTTTTGCCCACAGGCGTTTGTTAAATAATTTTTACTGTTTTGAATATTTTTTGGACTACACCTAGGTGTATGCGTATACGATATTCTTATAAAAAACTGTCTTCACAGCATCACCAAGAGAATGATTGAACTTTTAACAATGACTACACTCGTCAGCAGTACCCTTTGCAATTACGCTTTGTTTAAAAAGGATAAAATGCCTGATATATTCATTATGTTGCGTTCGTCCGGCATGCACGGCCCGTAAACTATGCTTTAAATGATCCTGTGCGGGTATCGTACCTGGTCGCTTTTGGCTTGGCAACTTGTGAACAGTTGCCTCATACACCCTCCTAGCATTTCGTTGTTATTCAGACTCTTTATTAAGCCTACGTAAAAGTATAAAGTGGTGAATGACATCTGACGAATATTTTGCGTGGATCTCGTGAACACCCACCATCTTTAATATCAAAGCGTGGGTGGGAAATTTATTTAAGTGGCCCCAGCTGATATATTAACTAATTTCCAACTTAATCTTTAATCCAGAAATATTTATTTTATTCCTGCACAGTATGTTTGCAATAATTTATTGCGATAAATCTACCGATCCCGTAATAGACGTTAGGAATGCTGTAAACTTCTGAACAACTTTATTTAATCTTCGGTCTCTTTCTGACAAAATTGTCGCTTTTAAATTTGTTTCAAAACTTCATTTACAACTTCCGAGATTCTCCGCTGTACAGTTCATGATAATTCTGACTTTCTTGTTATGTAATTCGAAGGTCGAAATCTGTCGTGTTGCGAGAGCACAGTTCGTGAAAACTGTTACAAGTATTGTACCAAAAGACCATTACTTGGAATTAAAAACCTATTTGTAGCGTCTATTTGGATATGTGAATGAGTATTGTAAGAAACCAAACTCGTTTCTCCGATACAAAAAAGAGCGTACAAAATAGCTTAAAGCTGTATAAAATTGCAGCTGCAGTGTGTGTGCAGGGTTGATCAGTGTTCGGTTCGTTATCGTGGCGGGCAGCAATACATTGGATCGGGAGCGCAGCGGAGTCTAGTCGACGTCGGCGGCGGCGTGCCGTATCGCCGGAGCCGCCATCCGCAGAGATGACTATGCTCGCTCTCATTCATTAGAGGGGCGGGAGGGCCGGGGCGCAAGACGTCGCGCGCCGCCCGACGATATCGATTTTGTCCCACTCTCCCCCCGCGCCCGGCACACACCCCCGCACTCAGCATCCGACCTCGAGTGCTCTCCTCTCGCGCCTACCGAACAGAACACCTCCGACAGAAACTACGCCTTAACGACATGACGCCACAGCTCAAAATTCCAATCCTGCACGCCAGCCTAACGTCCTCCCGCCGATCCCTAATGGACCCTCCGGCCGAAAGTCACTCGGTCGAGATTACAACGACGCCTCCGCCGTCCACGCCGTTGGAAAAAATAAGCTTTTTGTTACAATTAAAATGGTAAATCAAACCAATTTTAGTAATTGCGAGGTCAGACTTTGAAGTGGCGGCGCGCGCTGAGGGCGGGCTTTTTAAACGCGTATGATTTTTAATGGGCGCTCTTGTTCTTGCATAGTTGTATGACGGACTGTCGCGAAAGTGTCACCTAATGTGGAATGCGCAAGTCCAATGCGACATCGTATGATTAAATTATTAGTTGGAATACCTCGATGGCGAGACTTGAAGGATTTATCTACTCCCAACTGTTTGTTACTCTTCACTGCACAGTTTGAGCTCGTCTCTCGCAGATGTTTTAAGCTCAACATACATCTAACCAGAGCCAAAACACCAATGATAAATTCCAATGTATTTTTTCCTTACTTGGTTTTGGTTTTAAACTTCGCTACGTCAAACTTTCATTAATTAACTTATGTCATTGAGATATACCCGTTTATTTCCATGACGGTTATTATGACAGCGTAATGACGTTTACATCGAATGTAATTAAACTGTATTCATTAACATATTGTGACCTATATGAAAACAAAAACAATCAACTGTTTTTTTATTCAATTAGATACCTACCTTACATAACAGTTGCATTTGATGACTTCAAAACATGTTGTCTTAACTATGTTACATTGCAACTAACACAACTGCAAAAGTACTTTTAATTACATACCCACACAAGTATCACACTACGAAAAATAAAATTGCATTCTATTCTAGTTCTAGATATTTACGTTATAACCTTCATTGATAGTACGCCCACATGTAAATCAACAAAACATTTATACAGATTAAAAAAAACAATGTACTATTTAGTTTACCGATCCCTGATCTTTATGAGAACAGAACTGTTGCGGTAGGTCTCGGTGATTATGCATCGTTTTCATCACTAATCACATCGCTTAATACTGACATTATCATTATAACAGAAGCATATCTTATTATTATATAAATTGCGCAGAGCAGCTTTTTAAACGCAAAGGTGCATCAGATCGTTGAAAACTTAATGGCGCTAAATTGTCAGGCCAATTGACTTTGGTTAAGGAATTATTCAGTGCCGCTCAATTTTTTGTTCAACAATTACTTACGCGATATCATCATCGTCTTGATCCTGAAATTACTTTTCGCATAACTTCAGCACCTGCTTCATGTGTTCTTTTTGCTTCTCTGCTCTTCGCATTTATCAACACATCTGCACTCTGCACGTGTGTCTTCCCCACGTGGATATTGTTAACAAACACAGATTGTATCTGATCAGATGTGATCGCAGATTACCGATCAAGCTTGCCTAACCAAAACATGTCTAACGATAACAACAATCGATCAGAATACTTGACAGTTGGATAGTGTCTGGTCTTCGCAAGGAATGAAAAGAAAAATTAAATTTTCATAAACCTATCTTTTTTTGGTTGGAAATAAATATAATAGAATGCTTCGTATTATGTAAATACAACTGCAGCATAACATTGGGCGACACAATGGCCGACCTTATCTAAGAAACGAATCAATGAACGAATGTTTAGAAAAAAATGAACCCGAATTAAATTTTCATATTTACTTAGAAGTCTGGTCCTTACAGAATACTTACGTGACGAAAGGCACGCAGCGGTATATTTGATGTGAATGATACACTGGATGCTAGGCAGCAAGACACCTAGCAAAACAAGATAATATTATCCACGAGTGTACAAATACCGGCACGGATCTTGTGCGCTCGGCGTCAGAGTGGGGATCGCTTTGCGCAAATACATACATAGGCGAGCCAATCGTCGTAGTTGTTAGATACATGCAGCAGCGCAAGGAACGAATCACGAGTGACGTCTATGACACGATGGCGTGGCGAGCCAATCACTGACATTCCCCGCACCCGCGTCTCATTTCGCACCACTAAAGAGACCGAATATTTGACTTCTGCGCAACTTGAAGCCAGCGCTCAAGATCCGTTCCAGTAATAATTGTACCTACGTCAAAATTCGCACGAATTTCCCAAAAGCAACCAGAAAAAAAATCGCTTTTAAATATTAAAAAAAAATAACCCGTAACGCAACAAGATTACTTTCATCGCGGCAGATCAAACAGCTTCTCAAGACAGTACAAAAAACAGATATTCAACGCGCGAAGCCGCAGATAAGATCTAGCATAACGCATCGGGTCAATCGCCGGCATCGGCAACTTCAAAAAATTACGTCATCTCTGAACAGATGCATTTCTTTAAGACAGACTGCATGTGAAAACTTCGTATTACTTTTAAGGCAAATGATTTATCGTCATGATAAGTTCAAAAAGCCAATATTGATAAAAGCGTCAGGCAGAATGAGCAAAAATAATCGACCGCGTAAAATATAAATACCTACATTTAGAGGTCAATAAACTAAAAATCCACGTGTATAGAGTCCAATTTTACAAAAACGATTTCTCTAACAAGAGTCGTGTAAAGGTATAGGTTAATTGCTTGCTATTACAATCATAATGTTCTTACACCCACGCCTACACCCCTCAAGAGGCAACAAAACCCTTCAGCGACGAAAACTACGAGCCTCTAAAGACCCTTATTAGATATTTTGGGAAAATATATAGTCGTTTTGTATTCCTAGAACTGGTAAAGGTTACATTAGAGAGGTCTTATCAGCTAGCAACTAAATGCCAATATGTCAACCTTCTTTGGATAAAGGATGAAATATCGTTGTTATAATATTTAAATAAGTGTCTGTCAACCAAGGTTCTTGATTCAGGAACACCATCAGACAACTGGTTAATAAGGTTACCAGACTGACAAGTAGTCGTATTGGCTATAATAAGGCTAAATAAAAGAACTGTTTCTTTCACCTTCTCCGTGTCGACTGAACTGACTGAATAACGAGAAGGAGTGTCAGTAACTAAAACCCACTGTGTTGCCTCAGTTGCAATTCCAGGGCCTCGGTACAATTGCCGAAACGGATCTTGAGCGCTCGGCGTCAGAGTGGGGGTCGCTTTGCGCATTCCATACGTTGGCGAGCCAATCGTCTTCGTTGTTAGATACATGCAGCAACGCAGGGAACGAATCAGGAGTGACGGCTATGACGCGATGGCGCGGCGAGCCAATCACTGACACTCCCCGCCTCGCACCACTAAAGAGACCGAATATTTGACTTCTGCGCAACTTGAAGCCAGCGCTCAAGATCCGTGATGGCAATTTTAACTGTTTCAAAAAACCCCGTAACACTGGTAAGCATCGGCTCTAGCGAACTCCGTCAAGCTCCAAGCTCCTTGAAGACCAAATCTGTCTAATTAGACTTATTCAATCTCATCCTAATTTGTTCAATAAAGAATGAAAACACATTTTACGAAATACAAATCTCTAAAACAGTTTTGTTTAGAGAAGATCCAAATGTTTGTAATCATAAACTTGCATTATGATTTATGAGTTCGCCGAGGTCGAGAGCTCCTACATCTAGACGTGCTTAAGAGCTTTTGAAGTCGTTATCGAAATGCTTGAGTATATACACACAAACAGAGTACATCTTCATTACTCCTTATCAAAATATTAATGTCACATTATCATTCACAAAGTAACTTATTCAATTAGACGGTCATAAACGTATCACATAAAATTCCGACTGTCAATTTGTTTATCAACTATGTAAACATAATAAATATGTTCGATGCATGTTATTTATTAATGAATAGTATCTGTTAGCTCAGTTATTATGGTAATGCCCCATCAAAGGCGTCTGCCCGGACCTGCCTCAACGAGGGGAACGCTTGGGGTAGGTTATGGTATTGCACTCGCCGATTGCAAGGGTGGTTTTGCATAAGTATACCTCGGCATATAGTTTACAGCCCTGAATGTGTCTGTCTAACCGCTGGATTTATGAATGCTGCGGTGCAATTATGACGTTTCGCAAGTGTGCGTGTGTGTGTTTACGATGTTCCGATTGCTGTGCTAACTTTTCTACGTACTTTATACATTTTACCTGATTTATATACATATTTGTACAACGTTGTTTTCAATTATCCTTCTCACGGCAGTTATAGTTTGTTATAAATTTTAAATCAGTTATCTAGACTGGTACCGAGTTGGAAATAAACAGAGATCGATATGGCTCCGGTGACGACCGAAACTTTCCTGGGCCTCTCGATGTTTTAGGATCACACCTGAAACGTTTTAGGGGCACATTCGAACGGAGCACTACGACATCTTAAAACTTAGGCGAGTACCTGTTGGATTTTTTTTCGCCGGGCCGGGTAATCCGACAGATGATTAAAAAAGCGTGCGTGCCCACTTGACGCACAGTGTTAGCTTTTTTGCGTGTGTGTGCGGTGTGCGGTGGCACTAATGAAACGGGCCCCGGCGTGCGTCGTGGCGGCCTACGTACGCGGGCCTTGCATTGGGTCGGGTCAGTGAACCTGCCCGCCCACTATCGGGGTAAATATGCCGAATGCACACAGATGCGCGCGCCGGCCCCGCGCTCCCTCCGCCCCCACGCGGCCCGCTCGTCGCCGCTGCACTCTGCACGCATACACCCCCGACCCCTCTTAAAACTCCTAATTGATTGCACAAATTTTCTCGCAATAACTGTCTTTTTATGGTGTTAATGATGTAAACTTGCGCAGTTCCACCGCTTTAATTGATACTCGACGACGTGATAAGTTGTAAACCAGAGTACCTAATGCGCGAATTCTCATTTGCATATCACCGCGGTGTCGTCGGCGAGACTATGAAAAATTAATTAACGTACGGAGAATTCTCTTTTTTGGATTTCGTGGCCATCTTTAGCTTTCCGCTGCGATGGATAACCAGTTAAAGTTTTTATTTTTCGAAAGAAAAACTTTCATTAACGCGCTTCATGACCTTTTACTCTTCATATGAGGTACGAGCTTCCGAAAACATAGAATGTGGACAATAAAACAAATTAGTCTTAAGTTGATTCAACATTTTTATTTCCGCGAGTGTTTCCTTCGATGAAATCGTTCGACTGAAATCTTTTATTCAGCATTCATTAGTTTTTATTTAGCCAAGATCAAAAGCAATCGGCGTCTTGGCACGAGTTTACATAACTCTGGTACAATCAAAAGAAAAAGCTCCAGACGATCTATTATAAGTAGGTATGTATAATGTATACGAGAGAGAAAAATGTAGACAGCTGTGTATTTTGTTATAGAACGAGAATAACTTGATAGCGCAATCGATATGCCGATGATTCAAACATTACATCATCGAATGCATTCGGATGATATCACGGTGACGTCACGGCGCAATGCGTATAAATAAAAATGTTAGGCGTCCGTGTGATGCCAACATCCCTCCGTACACACAATAAATACATGCAATAAAAATCGCATAGAATTGCAATGCCATCATAAACGCGCCCGTTTTGGCATGATTGTCGCACAACGCGGTCTTTTAAACATCTTGACCTATTCAATTGTGTGATACATTGCTTATTTTATGTTTCTACAGAGATCTGCGACTGAGAGCAAAATATTGTCATTGTTATTCATGCAATATTCAGGAAGCAAAGCCATATTATGTATATTCAAAAGCATTGCATTGTTGTTTTAGAAATCGACCAGATTTATCATCTATGACATTATGACAGCATAGTTACTAACATTGAAAGGATTTTTGGTAATGGAAGGGCTGATCTCATAATACATATATACACAAAAGAAAACGTTAAATTACATCAGGATTTTCATAAACTACGAAACATTTTCGCGCAACTTTTCCACGTGGTGGTAACACGGCTGTTAAAAAAATGGCGCCTTAATTTTTCCAGCTTTTTTCCAACAAGATTTTCGGGAGTTAACCAAATAATAATTAAAAGGATTTTAATGTAACAGGTGCAAAGTTTTACTTTTTAATGTTTGTAAGTTTTAAATAAAAACTGGCAAGGTTGCTTATTCCGAGAGCAGGGTATCTTCTCCTTGAGACTAAAGTTCGAAGAACTGCTAATTGCAAGTGCAAAATAACAAAGTTTTAATTGATGTTTAACTTGAATGGCAATAACTATTGTAAAGTGCAACAATATTGTTGCCCATTAATATTTCAATTAGATATTGCTTTATTTTCTCTTTGGAGATTTGGAAAAATTGGAAAAAGGGGTAGTCAATGTCGGGTTATCAGATTAGCATGATTATCTTGATAGTATTTCGACGATGAAGTGACAAGAACCTTTATCTACCAGAACATAATTTTACAGGAAACGAAAAAAACGTTTTATTTATTTTAAACGCAAGGTATGAAAAATATTATTATTGGTTATATAGGTTGGTTATCGTGTATATTTAATATATAACCAATAATAATATTTTTCATACCTTGCGTTTAAAATAAATAAAACGTTTTTTTCGTTTCCTGTAAAATTATGTTCTGGTAGATAAAGGTTCTTGTCACTTCATCGTCGATTTCTATCCTATCGGCAAGCATCAAATATTTTCTAATCCTTTTCTTCTCACATAAATATCAAACTACACCACCAGCATAAACACATCACCAAACACTAAGCTGTATCCGGCTCGAAGAACCAAAAAAAAATCTAGAACACACTGACAGCTTAAAATTTATAAAACATTAATATTTTTATTGAATAACAAAACATAACAATACACAAACCAACTTAAACCCCTATAAAAACTCAACCACAACGAACAAACCCCATTACTTTTAGTATCGACATGTCGTAAAAGTTTTATTGGCTTAAATCATCGCGACCCTCGGTACTGTGGTCTCCAGGAAGTGCATGCCAGCATGGTGCTGGTGAATAATTAGGATACGCAGCGGTGCACCGCTCACTTCTCATTGGTCCACCCCTAATTGAATAACTGACGATATACAGAGATTTAGGGCGGCTGGATGCGACAGTGTATTTGGTTCGGAGTTCTGAATCGGTCCGCTAAAGCCGCCGTTTGGTAGGGTTGCGGTATTGTTCGAAAGTGTTACCGTTTCCTTGGAGCGCAAAGGGCAACTGAAGGAACTTATTTTGGTTTTAAATTGTATAAACTCTAAATCATGCTGTGGCCTCCAGTAATTGTGGGAGTGCACTAATTTAAAACTTATGTAGAAAAATGTAGTATTTTACTTGCGTGTGTTCATCCTTAGTTGGAGGTCCTTAATAAATAAATAGACACGGATGGGTTTCAGTCACTAAAAATCTGAAACACTCTCGCGCCCTACCCAGAGCGGGAGAATCAACTTTTAGTTTAGTAAATTAGTAATTTAAAAAACAAATACAACTATTGGAGATATATTTTAAATTCGAAATCACGCTTTTCGTATTTTAATAAAGTTTATTTTCCAATCATATATATGTTAGGAAGACCTTAATAGCTGTTCATTAATCTTTAACAAGCTCTGACCCATTTTCTTCCATGTTTACAGAACATGTAGGTTGATAAGCTACCTATATTGATACATCGTCTATACAATGAAATCTGTAGCCAACCAATTATTATCTTATCAATAAGATAACATTAAGATAATAATTGCTATGCTTTTGCCAATTAAATCTGAAAAGAAAAACAAAAGTTGTTCTGTCATACATTTTTTTTTAATACATATTGATAGGCTCGTGTTTAACCACCATTTCGCCTGATGGTAAGCGATGACGTGGTCGAAGATGGAGCACGTTTGTCTAGAAGTAACCTGCAACAGAGAAAAAAAGTGGGAGTGAATAGGAGGGTAGAAAATAGCCTACCACCTATTCTGTCCCACCAAATATACATAAAAAAATCATAAAAATTGGTCAAGGCTTTCCTAAGGAGTTTTATTAAATCTGATATATCAATCTCATTCTTATATTATGTAATATAATAGTGATGTAAAAGTATAGAACTTGTAAAAGTGATTTATCCGTTTCTATGCTTATTTTGATCTTAAAGATAATAATGTTCAAGCCTCTAAATTTTAAACTACTTTGCATTTATTGAAGAAAGCTAACGCAAAGCAAACGATGGGAATGGTTTCGCGCCCTCATCTCGGATGAAATTGCTGTATAACATAATAATTCAAAAACCCAAATGACAGTATTGTAAAGGAAACTACGCTGCGCACACGTGTGCACACACACGCCGATCTGGGCGCGTCGGTCCCCATACATTTTATATGCAAACTAGACTTGGTGATCTACACTTGATCCACGCCACGCGACGTCGTTCTACGTACAAGTCAGGTGTGTTACACGTGTGCGTCGCGTCGGTCTAATGTAGTTCTAGCTTTAGTGTGATAGTAGGAATTTATAGCATTATTTTCAGGCTACGCGCTACGCGCTCGGCGTTCCGCGCTACGACGTCTAGGCGCTACGAAGCGCTACAAAGTGCTACGCAACGCTACGCAATATTTTCGGCCTACGTCCCCTCCATGACGTCATGCTACGCAAGACTTATAAAAATATCGTCTAGACGTCAAATAACATGATCGACCTTGCTTGTATATTTCAGTTTATCTATCATGGCCAATATTATTTTTCGAGTATAAAAAATAAATCATAATTTTTCAATACTGTTGAACATTTTACTTTGAACTCTAGACTGTAAACATAATTTTTACCCTTTACAAAAACGCAAGAGTTATGAATGAAAAGACAAACAAAACTCGGGGTCTCATAAATCAATTTTGGCAAGACCAATTCTTTAATTTTTTACACGAAGCAAAGTAAATTTTGTCAACATTACGACACAAACAGTGTGTCAAAGGCAACCAAGCATGGGTAGACACGTTTCTGAATTATTCGCCTCCGGATTAACGGAGTATTATCTCGCATAACCTGTCATATTTTCTAGTAGCTAACATATTATTTTAGCTACATTTACACTTATCTATTGAGATAAACAGATGAGTTTCCGTATTGTTTATACAGTTTGCGTCGCGCCACGCTTATGAGTTAAGACGTAGTTAGCTGATTTGTATCAGGCTCGGTTTTGCAACGACAACTTACTACCTACAGGTTGTGCAAGTTGTGCTCTTCGCGTTTCCATCTCCGGCCATGTTTATTAGATAGTTAACCGACGACCGAATAGTGGATCACGTCTCACTATCAGGTGCGCTGCAAACAAAACGCTCAATAGAGGCCGGGTTAAACATGCACGACGGGTGTACGGGTATAATTAAAGTTTAGGAGACGCTCACGTCGCCCGTTAACCTCGTTATCGGGCGCTGGAAGTGGGTGAGACGCGGTGGGGAGGGAGCCAGCCTCGGGGTAGGGGGGAAACGGGGAAAATCAATGACAGCCGCCGCGCGCCGTCTCTCCCCGGCCCGACGCGCTCATCTCGCGGCCACGTGCCGCGGTCACTGGCCTGACTCACCACACCATCCTCTCCCATAGCCACCATCATTTGTCTCCGCGCATCCAAGCCGTTGCCCCTCCACCAATCAAAAACCCGCATTTAAAATTGTTACTCGGAACTATCATTCCTAATTCGAACGACCAATTAAAAAAAAAACTGCACATGCTTTAGTGTACGTAAGTACGTGTTATTCAGATGGCCGAAGCAAATCAAAGCAAAATAGCTTGACATCGGTCAACAAACGAACAGTTTAGTCGAACAGATAAGTGTGCGGTTGCACGAAGCCTTGCCAGTTGTTGGGGGCGCTCGGTCGCCTGTAAAACATACAATGTAATATGTAGGTCGCTGTCAGAAATTTGGGTTATCGTTTGGCCGCGTCGATATGCGACACTTCCGTACCACCGCGATGCGAATGCTATGCACTCGCTGATATTATTGCTATGTCATGATTCCGTGTTACGTAATACCGGCTTCCGAATGCCAGATATTATTGGTCATGTGACGCACTCTGACGCGTCAGTCATATCACGCTTTGGCTCCGTCACCGTTGCATGTTTCAGTATCTGACAATTTGACGACCATCCATTGGACGTCCTAAAACTTTTCCAACTTTAAATATATTTAAATCAAGTTCCCGAAGTTACCAAGCAGTGGCAAAACAATGACTCATATTCGGGGCGAGTCTCGCGGTACCTCATAAAAATCGGTAGCAATGAACTTCCTAGTCCCAAATCCATGCGTCGGTACCTCGTCGTCGGCCGACAGTCGGTACAAATGTTTTATATAAGCATATCGCGACCCGTCGTCGATCAATGTCAACCGCATATTTGGGTCAACGTCCGTCAACCGAGAATTCCCGCGTTCGCCTACTCTTCATTTCCTATAACGCATACGATTACAATGTGCAATGTTCTGTATTTAGAAATACATACATCTATGTTTCTGGATGTAAATTATTCGTAAAAAAGCCAGATAGTTCTACTTTTTTCTTTTTTATTATGTAATGTTGCCCACACATGGAATTACTCCTGTATCGTGGGCGCGTTCACTAAATATGTAAACTCACATATACCATTGCCAGGCCATATAAATATTTGTTCCGTGTGGGAATCGAACTTGTGATACGCAGCGTAGCGGCCAATCGCTCACTCACGACACCAAACCAATCGTATCGTCATATTGCCTTAGAGATGTAGGTGCCTCGATTATAATTACTCAGTTTCGCTCATGATTCTTTTCTATTTCTCTTTTATTTCAATCTATCAAGAGATTTTATTTATCTCCTTAACTACCACTGGCAACCGTGTTGCATGTTTGATTGTATGGGAAGGCAAAGTATATTCCTAGTTTTTTCAGCATTAAGTGTCCTATTTCTCGGTGGGTCATTTATCCAAATAACAATTGATATGGATTTGGCAACTATTCGGGATATATGCCCTAAAATATCTGCAAACATCGCTAAAACTCCGGAAAAATCAAACAATTTATTTTTTGTACATTTGTAAATTAAAAAAGAAACCAAGATACTTGGCCATTTTTTATTAATAAAATTTCTGTATAAATTAAAGTTTGAAGATATGCAGATTGCAAATAATTTTAGATTTTCATTGAACCTTAAAAACAAAAGACTCTTTACTCTGTTGGTAAACTGCCAAAAAAATCAGCTGTGTTGTCAAAATTGACAGTTATCAAGTGTGCGAGTCTAGAAACCACGGTTAAATAAGAAAAATGTAAAAAAAAACCGTTCAATGATTTCATAATACATCTACAAACATTACTACATTCACCAAAAAACTGGGAAATATAACTTCATTGCAGGTGAAAGATGAGGTGATCCACGAATCTCATGTTTCCTCTCTATGTCATCCTGGCTTACCATATCTTTGGGCTGGTAATGAAGTCTTTCTTTTGTATTGAATTGCCACAACTGCTATTTAACATTCATATCAATCAAAATCATTTACTGTTAAATACTCTCTCTTACTCTACTTAATAGTCTAGGACGACCAAAAAACATAACGGCAGTTATAGTACCACGAACTTTTAATGTAATCCATTTTACGACCTAAACTGAATTGTTAAAGGGATTGAGCTAAATAGGGTGTATAGCTCTACCCATCTTTCTCACTCGCATGTTTGACAATTTAACATGTCAGAGTAAGGCTCCTGTTCCAAATAACAGTTCCAAAAGACGAATGCCAATACTCATCTCTAACTTTTTTGTCCTCAGGTATATTACGCGAAGAAAAAGCGGAGAGCGCAACAGTACCTGGGCGAGGATGGCTCGCACAAAAAAGAGCGGAAGTTATATAACGACGGCTATGATGATGATAACCACGATTACATCATCAAACAGGGCGAGAAGTTCCTCGACCGGTATGAGATCTCCTCGCCGATTGGGAAGGGATCTTTTGGACAGGTGAGCATCTAACCCATTTCTAGTAATCTTTCCATAATAGGCTTGTGAAGTCCTTTGCATCATTGGCCATAAATGGAGACACAACCGCAGATCTGAAAGAGATCCAGATCGAAAATCATAAGACGTAACCGAAGCGTTTGAGAATTCTGACAATTTTAGTAATACCTTAAACACAATATGTTCGTCCGTGATCAAATCAGGAATGAAAATATACGCAGAAAAAGCAACCAACAAAGCTCGAAGAAACGCAAAACTTTAGTGGCAGTGCAGCAAAACAGATGGTCGATGGGGCCGAAAGGTGTTAGAGTGGCGACCGCGTATTGGAAGACACAGCGTGGGTAGGCTTTCTAAAAGGTGGACCGATGATCTAGAGTTGCAGGAGTCCGATGGATGCGAGATGCACAGAAATGCTCGAAGGAGGCATAGGTAAAACAGTGGACGTATTTCGACTGAAGTGATGATAATGATAAATCAGTTGTAAAGTTATTCTAGTAAAAGCGACCAAAACTAGATACACTTGTATAATAAACGGTACAAAGGTACACCAACGACGAATGTAATGTATGACTTATCAATTGTGTTATAAAAACGTTCTCAGAAAAGTAAATACATGAGTAACCGTTGCACTTAGCGGTCAAGTACGTGATTCATACAAACACATTGTAATAGTTATCATGTTATCAGTATTAAGCTACTTACAGTCAGATTACTGAACATAATGAGTTTCTAACCATTTCTTTGGTAGTAAACATAGATTAGGACAGTTCTGTAAACTCCAGGTTACCTATAGGATATCGTGTCGATGTTTACTCAGAAAAGATGATTAATACTAAGCTGTAGTAGGGTTCCACGGAATCAGTATTTAGCCTGAAAAGCTACTTTCGAACTGAAGCTACAACACTTCTTGGTTGACGATAAATACAAGCTAATATTAGAGGTTCTTTCAATAGATTTACCCGTCACTTCTGGGTGACATGTAGCCCAAGTAAGAACTTTAATATGCCACAGTTCGCTTAGGATTGAACTACATCACCAGTCAGCATTGAGTCTCACTTTTCTATGCTTCTACCTTTTGAGCGTGTTACCGACTGCCACGTCGATTCCACCGCGTTCTTTCTCGTTCTAGTAAATGACGGTTCTAAGTGACAGAAAAAGGATAGCTCAACCCTTACAGTTCTTGTTAAAATTTAATTGTTACAAAGGCATATGGCAGGCGCGAACTGTGATCTTATGCGTGTTTGTCTCAAGCTTGAGATAATATTGATGGTGCTAAATGGCTATGAGACTATGACTAGGGCTGCAGGAATGTTCCCAAGAGTTACCGTGGCACTGAAACGCAAAGGGCAACTGAAGGAAAACGGGTTTTAATCAGTAAAAGTCGGACTTTTCCACTGGAACCACCCAGAGCCGGAGAAGTTATTTGATGATTACCCATGTCAAGAAAAATAGCCATTCACAGAATTCCTAGCTGAACAGCCTTTGGTTACAAAGGCAATCATTTAGAAATGGGCAGTCTGGATATCTCCTTTGCGCCGGCGCACGCTGTAGTTGTAGCCGTTCTCCTCTGCCATGGGGAATACCTATTGGGTTTTCTATGCATCATCTTCATCTCACATTTAGCCGAATAAGCCTCCCCGGCACTAGGACTTCGGTATTTCCGATATCAACTCCAGAATTTCGTTGGCTGCTTTTTGACCCATTATGGCATAAAAAACGTCGACCTTTACATCATCAATATGCCTGAAGAGCTGCAGAAACGTGGGAGCCTACCAGAACCCTAAAGGAGTTGATTAATCATAAAGTATAAGCATAACCAGCCTTATAACGTTCCCACTGCTGGGACTCATGTACTCTAGGAGAAAGAATGGACTGTAATCCAACACGCGGGCCGACTGCAGATTGGTCACATCTCTTTGGTTTCTAGGACATGCCGGTTCCCTCACGATGTTTTCTTTGAACGTTTTGAGAGCAATGGTTATGAAATAAATTACACAAAGTAATGCGCCTGGCTCTGATTGTGTTATTATATTGTGTGCAAAAAAACAAGGAATACTCTTGTCAAACAGACCTCTGTCTACGGATGTTGCTAATGTTCGTTTCTCAATTTTACAGGTTGTGAAAGCGTATGACCACGAGGAGCAGTGTCAAGTAGCGATAAAAATAATTAAGAATAAGAAACCCTTCCTAAACCAGGCACAAATAGAAGTCAAGTTACTAAAAATGATGAACAGAGCGGATCCTGAAAATAAGTATTATATAGGTGAGTTTTAACTTCAAATATACAACATTAGTAACAGTATACTATATGCGAAACCTGAATTAGTAACTGAATAATTCCAATGATTTTTACACCAGTTATATTTTTTCCTAAAAATATTTAAAAAAGGCCACAAGTTAGACACCACCGACACTAAGTACAACACAGGTCACTGCTGTACATAACGGGTATTAGGAGCCGTCAAACAGCTGGGTGCAAGTACAAAACAACCCGCCTCAGTCGCCTGGATGGCATAACAAGTTTATAACATTGTGATTTTTCATGATTCAGTTATGAAATTTTGTACATAGATTTCTTGCATAAAAATACTAGACACTGTTTCGGTTTTCGCATATACTAAAACATATACTAATGTTCTATTTGGTAAAGATGTATTTAATAAACATCATCTACTTTTAGAATTTTGCTAACAGTTTATACACCGTTAAATTTTAATCGTTTTAATCTCGTGGAGGGTTGATCCGGTACATGAAACACTATTGATTTGTAAAGATAAAATTAAAAAATAAAGTACCTTTTTAGCGAGTCCAATGATCTGTAGGTAGTTTGTACGCAACGCCGACTACTACCTACACGTCATTGAGCTCGCTCAGCTGACGTTCTCTTAAAGAAATTAATTTCGTACATGCGTAAATTAATACGAGTTTTATAAAATAAAGATGCTTTATTTTTTAATTTTATCTTTAAAAATCGATAGTGTTTCATGTACCGGATTGTCCACGGGATTAAAACGATCAAAATTTAGCGGGGTATAAGGAATTAAGTAAGACATGATCTATTTGCCTAGATCTGTAAGGCACAATTTCACATTTTGATTTATTTTAGAATACAACACAAACATTATTTTATATTTATTAACATGTAAACAATAATAGACAATTCACTTATCAATACATATTCGATAAGTAAACAAACCATGATTCACTTTAAAGTTATGTTTACTTTTCTAGTCAATATTGACTATCTTAGAAGAAACTAAATTAAAGTAATATTATTTTATTTACTGTCACTATCGTAAAGTTCCAATTATGAAGTCTAAAGTCCTTATTCTTATCCACGAATAACTTAACAGAAAGAATGTTATAAAAAAAAAACTTTAAAGTACAGCTCGATCATAGAGATTTCCAAGTTATAGCTACATATTTTAAATGACATTGACGAATAAAATGTTTATATTATGAAAGTTAGTATTAATTTAATTTAAAAAATATATAATAACAGTGTGTAGGTATTAAATTAATTGATGAAATAGAAACATTATTAACGGTCGTATCGTCAAATTTAAAATTAATGAGTGAGATTTTTGTTTGTAAGTCTTGACATACTCTCTCGCTCCAACCTAGAGCGGGAGGAGTCCCTGGTCAGGCCAGTATTGACCATGGTAGTCTACCGTATGGTTCACTTCTTTTCATAGCGAGGAGGCCTGAGTGAATGAATATGTGTGTACATACAGGGTGTAAGGGACAGCCCTCCACAAACTTTAAGGGCTTGCTCAGTAGACGAAACTGAACAACCTTCCACAAGACTTTTTTTCAGGTTAAGAAAAAAAAAATCAGCCTTACCATACAAAATTAACAACTTGATTGGACAGTTTGTATGGAGAGGCAGATTTTCTTTTTCGTTTCCTAAAAAGAAATCTTGAGGAAGGTTGTTCAGTTTTATATATTGAGCAAGCCCTTAGTTTGTGGAGGGCTGTCCCTTACACCCTGTATAATGTATGTTTATTAATGAGTTGTCTTTCAATTTTCAGTGAAACTGAAATGCCACTTTATGTGGCGGAACCACCTGTGCCTAGTGTTCGAGCTGCTGTCGTACAATCTGTATGACCTGCTTCGCAACACCAACTTCAGGGGAGTCTCGCTCAACCTGACGCGCAAGTTTGCGCAGCAGTTGTGTACCGCGTTACTGTTCCTTAGTCAACCTGGTAAGACTTTACATATGATTTTTTTTTAGCCTTTATTGCTAGAAATTTATCCCAACTTTGGACTTGGACAAGGATGATAATTCTGCAAAGAGCGAGTAGTTTTGAATTGTTCGTTACGGCCCGTTTACGACCTTGCCGCTGTGAGCGTAACTAAGCGCGGGGCGGTGAGCGGTAGCTAAGCGCGGGGCGGTGAGCGGTACCTATGCGCGGGGTAGCGAGCGGTAAGATCAAAAGTATGAACATTTTTGAAGCACGCCACGAGACACCGCTCATAGCGCCCTGCGACTTCTTACCGATACTGCTCCGCTCGCCGTGCCGCTCCTAAGACCGAAGTCGTGACCAACCCGTTAAAATGATTCTCTGGGCTATATATCCTATGAGTGGCGTCTTTATTGATGGTGATAATAAACACATCAATATAAAGTCATCCAGCATGATTTCTAAATCTGGTCACATTCACAACAACCTAACCAAGAATTTCACGAGCCCAATAACAAAAAGAACGCTCAAATATTTATCGTAAAGCAAAACAATTACTCGACCCTTTATTTTATCAAACCCGAATTCAGTACGAAACTGATGGAAGCCCCGTTTAATAACACAAGCCTGTCCCGAATTCCATTGTCAAGCAAATCTCGATAAAATAGCTCTTATCTTCAACTAATACCTCTCTCTTTTGTATTCCAGAACTAAATATAATTCACTGTGATCTTAAACCCGAGAATATACTACTATGCAACCCGAAGAGGTCAGCCATTAAAATTGTGGACTTCGGGAGTTCGTGTCAACTAGGTCAAAGGGTAAGTCTGTCTATACTTTATAGTCTAAACTATATTTTTGTCTAGAATTAGCATGACCATCAGAATGAACGGTCACTACCCATAGTAGAGGATACGATTAAGAACGACCTTCACCGGTCTGTTTAATGGATGAAACGTATTTTATGACAAATCTAGTATATTAAATAATAAAACGCGGGTGGGTTGCCTAAGAAATTCTTCTTTTAATTAAAATTTTTTTGGAAAAATGCACAACCGTTATTCATGCCAGATTTTTTGCAGACAACCCTATACCATCGTATTCGTAATGAAACAGCGTTTATTTTTATAAAATTTATTTATTAAACAAGTGGGTACTACTAGTATTGACATACCTGTTTAAACCTGGCAACCCATAGTTATGCCAGGAAACAAATAGGCAACCCAACGTTTTTATGTTCTAAAGGCTTCATTCATACTTTCGGTTAGTATTAAATTTATTCGTTAAACACACCGGAGCATTCTTTAAAAAAAAAAGTAGTTTGGCCAGGAATTTCTTAGGCAACCCACCCGCGTTATATTATTTAATACACTAAATTTATCATAAAATACGTTTCATCCATTAAAGAGACCGGTGAAGGTCGTTCTTAATCGGATCTTAGACTACCATATTTTACATCTAAATAGTTACAGAAAGTTGCTACCTAATTGCTGCCAATCTTTAGATAACTACTATAGTATGTTTAAAAAGTCAAACGACTTCGAAATTTTTAAACAAATTAAAAAATTTGTAATACATACAATACTTTTTATATGGTTCTATTAGTAAACAATCATCATCTCTTTGCAACCTTGATTATTCAACCAGTGTTGACTACATCAGACTTCAAGAATTAGATTATTTGATTAGATTACCCAACTCGTTTGACTTTGTAGACAGACTCTACCCCAGATTTTTTAAAAATAAACTACATACACATGGGGCATCCCATCCATACGCACTAAGCGTTTTGGGAACACATTTATTGTGCGCACGCGTACAGCAAAGGAGTGGAATTCCCTGCTGGATTTTGTGCTTCCTGATAGCTACAACTTACGGGTCTTTAAGTCAAGAGTGAAGGTTACTTCTAGGCAAGCGTGCTCCATCGTCGACCACATCATTGCTACTAGACTTGCTACCTTCGTAAAGTATGGGTAGTGATAGTGACCATTCTGATGGTCACGAATTAGCTTATATTATCCAAAAAAATATCTTTGTAGTCAAAGCATGTCAGTATTACAAATTTAATTTAGATGTAACTGTCAGTTTTAGCCAGGGTTAGCCTGAAGGTAAATTACGTTAATTTTTTTACTAAACTGTCTTATTATTAAACACAAAATACCTAGGCTGAAAATATACTTGATATTAACACTCAAAGGAAAAAAACACCGAGACATTTTATTTGAAACCCACGCATTCGATTTTAGACACTAAATAATTATACTATCATTTAAATATTTTATCTATTCACTCTATAGTATTTTAGTTCAATCACTGAGACAGAAATTGATGAGATTTTTTTGTTCTGAACTAGTTTGCGTCCGCGATTTCGCCCGGATGAAAGTAGGTTTCTTTACACAAAATTCTCCAGGACTCCAGTTTCATCCCCTAAAGAGTGAATTTTGAAAAATCCTGTCTTAGTACTCACCTACGCCTTAAAAGGAAATCTTGTGCAAAATTTCATATTTCTAGTCCCAGTAGTTTGATATGTCAGTCAGTCAGTTTCTACTTTTATATACAACATTAGTTTTATTATATATTATGCAAAACCCGAAACACATGTCTAGTATTTTATGTAAAGAATCTATGTACAAAATTTCATAACTGTATCATGAAAAATCACAAAGTTATAAGCTTGTTATATTACCTGGTTGTCCGTACAAATACATGATCACCGGACCATCTGGGCGATTAAGGGATTGTTTTGCTTCAGCACCTAGCTATGCGCTAGCGCCTAATGCCCGCTATGACCTGCCGTGACCCGTGCTGTACTTAGTATCGGTGATTTCCAGCTTGCGACCTTTTTTTAAATATTTTTGGGAAAAAATATAACATGGTCTAAAAATTATCGGAATCGATTCAATTACTGATTCTGAACTAACTCTATTCAGGTTTCGCATATACTAACAATAATGTTGTATGTATATAGATGAAACTGTCTCCGGTCGTAATTTTAATTTGCAAGTACCATGAAATTCAATAGAAGACACTAAATTATTGGAATGCACCTAAGGCGCTTCCACCAATTTATAGAGTCGATTGCCGTACCACGCTAATTGCTGAGATAAATCACATCGGGGTCGTGTGATTCAGTGGTAGAAGAGGCCAGGTTATCGCCAACTCTCACACATTTATACTTTAAACTACTAACCTTCGTTCACAGAAACAAATTAGAGTACAATACTCTATATTAGAGTATGGTTGGTATATTGGTAACCTTAATTTTGACTGAGATGAAAATTTTTGGAAATTGTATGTATACATGACACCTTTCCAAACGTATTATATCACACATAGATAACGTATTATATCACATTTAGGTACCAATGATAACCTTTGAACTCCGGCATGCTAAAACATTGTATTGAATAACTTTTTTTCTTTCACACACTTTCACTACCTTCGACATCAGACGTGATAATTGTGATTTTGGCTGATAATTGTGATGTTGGCTAATAAATAAACCTTTCGGATACCGTAATTAGAGAGAGACATAATAGAAAGACAATGAGAGAGCGAACGCCGGTGTTCATTTGGAGTTAAATGAATTAATAAGGAGTACTTTATTGAGGTTTTTGGTGACTGTCAGTGGCCAGTCAAGGATAAGTCGAAGGAGTGGAAATAAGCATTTACCGCCGGTTAAAAAAAGAAAAAAAAAACATTCCTACTTCGTTGTTTATGTGAGTCTCAAGACTCGAGAGCTATAGCGACACAAGTTCAAAACCCGAGCTAATGATACTGATAAAATTTCAAATTGGAGATCCCAACACACTGACTAAAGAATCGAACCCTCGCACTTGATAAAAATAGACCAAAAGGCTTTTTTTAAAAAACGTTACTCCTGTATCGAGGGTGCGTTTACAAACATGTAAACTTACATATACAGTACACCCAGACCTGGAACACCTGGAAGCTAGACATCTGGAAATCTGTAAGCCATACAAAAAAAAAATCCATGCAGCCAATCACTCAACCGCGTCGTCAGACTAAAAATAAATACCTAATTGAGTTTTTGTTGATAGCGATTCAGAATTCGTATCGTTTCTTCCTTGGGACTTATGTATGGAAGTATTTTTTGCCATTTATTACACTGATTAGGTCCGATATAATTGTTTTCTTTTATCTATTTCGTTATCAGTCCAGTGGGCCCTCTAACTAAGGTCATGGTATGGACTTGACCCTTGTTATCTTTATTTAGTTTGTTCTAATTCTTGTGTCAATTAACTGCTTCTTACATTGTAATTGTATGGAGATTTATTAATTGTAAGTACTGACATTGTTGAAATAATTTTTTTATCAGTTAATTGAAACTGTAAGAACTTGATATTTTGACTAGGGTTTGCACTTTAGGTATATCTGATTATGGAACGGTAAAATTAAGAGTAGTATAACGAAAAAGAGTACCCTTAATTGTTTTACTTTTTGAGAAACAAATATGGTGTTTTAAAATACAATATTTTACGACTATCGAAAAGTCTTATGAAGCAATGGTTTTCTTTTACCATGCCACCATTGTAATAATATTTCATTGGCAGTAAAATATTGAAATGGTGAGATTTCATTTAGTTGAATTCAAATTCATATTCAAAAATAAGTAGAATATGTTAGCGTATACTATTGCGCTCCCCTGCAAATTAGAGTACAATACTCTATTTTAGAGTACGGATGGCAACCCTAATTTTAGCTGAGATGTAAATATTTGGAATTTGCATGTATCTTAAATTATGCATTATAAATGACCTATAAATGCTAAATACCATATAGCAAAGCAGTAGCAACGATGATTTTGACACTTTTCCAAACGTATATATCACGATTAGGTACTAATGATAACCTTTAAACTCCGACGATCTAAAACATTGTATTAAATCACTTCATGACTTTTACAACAAATTGTTCGATGAGATTAATGCGTGGGTGATGAATGGTGCCCTTTCAAGAAGTTTAAAATGTCAAACTTCAATATCTTTACCTGATTGTAGAGCTCAACATTGGATAAAGATTTCCAGCCTTTTTTTTTTAAATTCGTTAAACATTTTTTGCTTAGCTTTATTTTTTCTTTTGGGATTCGCACGGTTTGTGCATTTAGCCAGTGTCAAGTTTAAAGAGTAGTTGGTTTTTGATACGATACGGTGAATGTTGTGGTGGCCAAAGTCACTTCTTATAAATGTTCATATGTGAAAGTGCAGTCCCTATTGTTGATACCACAGAAAAGATTTATTATTTTTTAATTTATTTAGAAGATGAAAGAGGTTAGAAAGGAAATACTGTCCCATTTGTATTACACCGAGTGTCGCCACTTGTCTCACACCCTTTAACTCCACTACAGGCAATAAACCAATACGAACCATCGTCGACCGCATCGTCGCTTTCCATCAGGTGAGATAGCGGTCAAGCGCGAACCTATCAACAATAAAAAAAAAAAAAAAAAAAAAAAGAACCCGCATTACGCAACTATCAAACCACGCACACTTAGATCAAGCAAGTGTGCTATTGGTTGTTGAACTATGAGCATTGCCCTATTTTGTGGCATGCCTGCACCTCCCAATAGGTAATTCTAACCTCTTTCATCTGTTCTGTGCATATTCATTGCATAGCTGGAACTGCACGTCTTGTTCACACATCTACCTCACGGCGACGAATCTTACTCGCTCCGCTTCATAGCAGTGGAAACTGTCACACTGTTTCGTAACTTAGCTTTCACATCCTCGCAGCATAGCTGGATTGCACATTACAGATAGAAAAGCACCCTTAGCCTATGTAGTAGGGTTACTATAATATTTTGGAGTACAAGGAAAAAGCAGCAGCGTTTATAGACGTTTATTTACAAGGTGACACATAAGTCAATCCGACTATAGATAAAATAGTATTAACCAAGTAGGTACTACACTACAGTTACTTTGCAGTCACGGAGAAGTATTGGGCAAATATTTAGTAGAGCATGTTGCGTTGTCATCAAAGAGATTAAATCAAGATCTAAAGAATCATGATGATTGTGATGACTAATGTCATTTATGTATAGGTATAAAAGGAGAAACTGATTGACCGACATGTAAAGGCACAGCCAAAACTACTGAGATTAGGAGTGCGAAATTTTGCACAAGGTTTCGACTTATCACGTAAGAGATGATTTTCCAAAAATCACTCCGGGGATGAAACTGAGATATCCACCGTTTGTTTGAAGAAACCTACTTTCACAAGGGCGAAGCCACTGGTAGAAGCTAGTTGGTAGTATAATACAGCTGCCTCGTCTCATACAAAGAAACGTGACATCTTTAAGTACGGTTTTTTCGGCAGGCAGGCAGGTAGGCATTTTTTTTCGTGTTCGGGCCCGTCCGGTACAACGTCCTGTACAACTGTTAGCAGCGATGGCTCATAACAATTTATAACGATAATATTCGTTCAAAATTGAACTTTGAATTAATATTATTACAGTCCCACCAATAATTTTATTTTAAGTAATTTTTGCTCGTCATAATTTTATTATAGCAGCAATTTTTTCAAATTTTCCTATTAATATTATAAATGCGAAAGTTGGTTTATTTCTCTTTCAAACAAAAAGTACTGAATGGATTTCGATAAAACTTGGAATACGGGTAGACCATGTCCTGGAATAGCAGATAAGATACTTTTTATCCTGGGACTATGTTCCCCAGGGATAATATTCTACTATCACGTGGGCAAAGGCGCTGACAGCTGCTAGTTTACAATAAAGGCGAAAGTTTGAATGTGTTGTTTGTTACTCCTTTGCGCTAAAATTGTTGGCACACGGGTAGACCTGGTCCTGGAATAAGATTTTTATCCTGGGAGTATATTTGCTTGCGATACTTTATACTTTTATCCCGGAAAAGCCACTAACAGAAGCTAATATCACATTTTCAATAAGAATCATCCGCAATCTACTGAAATTTATTTGATCAAAAATTAATAATAAAGATTATAATAATGATGGTTCAGAGTTCAATCCTCGTCGACTAGGTGCAATGGAGGCTAGTTAATAGGCTCGCGTTAGACTGCAATCTCACCTGACGATAAACGATGATGTGGCCGGCGATGGAGCACGCTTGCCTAGAAGTAACCAATTCACTCTTCACTTAAATACCCCTAGGTTATAGCTATCAGGAAACACAGACTCAGGCAGGGAGTTGACTTGATTCCACCATCTCATTCCTACCATCGGACAACCCGAACGTACGGCGAGTATCCTTAAGTTGTTGAAATCTCTCCGGTCCTGATTGAGCGTTTAGCCTCGTTTTATACCGCGTACATCGAAGGACTGGAACAATTTGCCTGTTGCGGTCTTCCCGTCCGATCATAATTTGATTGTCTTCAAGGCTAGAGAGAATAGGCTCTTAATAAACTAGTGGGCTTCACCATTAACGATTGCATCACTGCTTACCATCAGGTGGGATCTCAGTCGTATCCATAAAAAAAAGAGAATTCCACTCCTCAGCTTTACACATGATTCTGAAACTCTGTGCTAAAGTTCTTATTGTTCCTTTCTGTTCCAGATATACCAATACATTCAATCGAGGTTTTACCGGTCGCCGGAAGTACTGCTCGGCGTGCCGTACGACCTCGCGATAGACATGTGGTCGCTAGGCTGCATACTCGTGGAGATGCACACCGGCGAGCCGCTGTTCAGCGGCGCCAACGAGGTCGATCAGATGAACAAAATCGTCGAGGTTCTCGGCATGCCGCCTGATCATTTGTTAGACCAGGTGAGATGGTTTTTTGATTTCATTTGTTTATTTACTGCCCCGCTTGGAACGGGAAACAGATTATATACATAAACCTACCTTTTTTATTGCTCTGTCTATTACTGAAAACCGCATCGCAATCCGTTGTGTGGTTTAAGAGTTAGCGGATACTATGTAAAGATCATTTATTTACATACCTATTTGTTACACATACTATTGTGTGTTGGTTTTACAATTGTATCGTTTTAGCATGGCAATCACTGCACTTTAAATACTTTTATCCGGAACTAGGGCCGAGGGAATGTTCAAAAGAGTTACCATGGCCTTGGCCCTTAAAGAGCAACTGAAGAAAAACAAATGGGTTTTAGTAAAAGTCTGACACCTGGAGTTAATGATCAATTTCCACCTAAGAATCTCAAATGTATGTGAAACAATAACCATTATTGCCTTGCTAAAACGAAACAAAAATTTGTAACTAGCATCTATATAGATGGGGATGTATGTCAAAGGATGACAATGGGCCAGTAACGTTAAGATAGGAAATATATTGCGTATCCTGCCGAAGAGAAGACACATCCAGCCAGAGGAGTTTTGGTGCGAAAAGTTCATTTCAAGCTATGTCTAACATGTAAACAACACAGCTTGAAGTGCACTTTTTACATTACAGCTTACCTCGTTTCATCTCGCTGTCGTCGTGGTATGCCTGGGGCCGTAAACATCTTGTAACTTATAAGATTCTTTATAGGATCTTAAGGAGTCCTATAACTAGCAGGAACTTTTATTTATGTGTCTTATTAGCTGGCCCTCGCGATTTCAAAGACGTCTTTGGTTACTGCTTCGCTTCCCTGGCTCGTAACGTGATGTAAAGGTAGCTATACACGCTAGAGTATACCTGAAAGATTTGCCCGCACAGTTATACCTGTACAACTCACAAGTATAGGCAAACCTATTAGGTATACCCTAGCGTGCATGGCGGGCATTATATAGCCTATATTATTCATCATAAACATGTCTATCAAATAGTTGTAGAGAATTATACTACAACATTATGTAGAGGTAAAACTTGTAAGTGTTTATCTCTGAAACGATTGAACCGATTCTGAATTTTTTCCCTAATATGTAGCTTCATTATCTCTGAGTATTATAATAGGCTGTATACTTTTCATAGCATTAAATTAATTTTATTATACTAATACAACGCGGGCGATACCACTGGCGGAAGCCAGCATTAATATAGTTGCAGGTTTCAGTTTCAGTGTCAACTTAGTATATCAAACGAAATATCTTTATAAGTTTTCTACACCATAGTTTCCTATGTTCGCAGGCACACAAAACAAGAAAGTTCTTCGACAAATTACCAGCGTCAGAAGGCGGTGGTTACGTTTTAAAGAAAGTCAATGGAAAGGATGGGAGGTAAGTGTTAATAAATTGTGATATTGTTTAGTTCACTGTTCCCATACGAATTTCAATGGTTAAGCTATCATATCTTTTGATTTAAGGTTTAATTTTATATTTTGTTAGAGGCTAAAATACAATCGTAAAAAGATTACGCACTTTTCTTGAAATTATCTTGATAAACTAGGGTAGGTTAGAAACTCTTCTGATAGAATTAATGAGTTTGCTAGCCTAAAGGGCTAAGCTATATGGTCTGGCGGGCTACTTCTCAGTAGTTTACGTCTAGGGAAGCCATTTCTTTTATCCAACTTAGTTATTTCACGCCTAAACGCCACCCTTACGTGATGACCAAACTGATCAGCTTGAAAATCATCGAGGGTGGGGTTTAGGTCTAGGAGGTCCCCACGAACAGGTCCATCATGGACTAAGTGTAGAAATCAAACTAATTGCAAACCAAACTTCTTGTTATGTTGTCTGGTAGATATCGTTATTAGCGATAAGACCGCCATTGTTGTACCCATAGATTTAAATTACTGTAAAAAGTTTTGTTACTATTTTCGTATACAATCATGATTCTCTAATAGGACTAGGAAGATTTTCCAATAACGATTATTAGTTTTCGTCTGTGAACATTACACCTCGGTCCTCACCTTCATAATACAAGGTGCAGTTTTAAAACTGCACAATATTTCAGGAGGTTGTAATAAAACTCATAAATAATCATATAAAAAAACGATACCTGGTCAATAATCAGTAATACTTGTTATTTAATTTTTTAATTACACTAAACTAAATCGATTGATCGATGGCCGCGGGGGCGTGGCTAGGGTGTGGCGTGCGGGATGATGATTGGATGATACATTATTTATGAAACTATCGTTGCGAGTTAGTGTGTGTGAAAACGCCCTTTATTGTTCCGTGTTTGTGTGTGTGAAAAAAAGCGCGGTTATAAAAAAAAAAAAAATTACCTACTTATTTTATTATTGATTCGGGTCGAGAATCACTAACATAATTACCTCCTGAAATATTTTGCAGCTTCAAAACGACACCTTGTATATTAGTAGTATGTCTAGTGTTGTTTAAAGCTGAAAGGTTGTTCAATTAGTCCTGTGACTCAATATTGATGTGTGCAGCGGTTACAGGAAGTACCGGCTGCCGGGCACGCGGCGGCTGCACGACATTCTCGGCGTGGAGGGCGGCGGGCCGGCCGCGCGCCGCCGCGGGGAGCCAGGACACTCCGTCTCCGACTATCTCAAGTTTAAGGTCAGTGTAGTAGCATAATCAGCCTTATAATGTTCCCACTGCTGGGATTCAGGCCTCCTCTTTAGGAGAGAGAATGGGCCGTAATCCACCACGCGGGCCCAGTGCGGGTTGCTGAATGTCACATGTCTTCGAATTTCAGGCTCTAGGACATGCCGATTTCCTCACGATGTTTTCCTTCGCCTTTTTGGATATTGTGGTGATGAAATAAATTACACAAATAATGTGCCTGGCCGAGTTTGAGTCTGTGACCTGTAAACTCGTAAGTTTGGGTCGTTACCACTCTGCCACCAAGGTCAAGTGCCATCACATTATTTTATTTGGGAACTTCAATGTCCTCTAGAATGTTAGATACAAACTTGTATTCCACTGATTTTTTTTAGGTGAGAAATCATCCAATGACTTCTACTGCTCTTGGGTGGAGGGCATGTCAGACTTTTACTGACTAAAACCCACTCGTATGTTCCTTCTTTGCCTTGCGTTCCAGAGTCCCGGGTTTTGCTTTCAGAAACGAACCCTTCTTCAACTCCTTAAGGCGCGCGTGGAACACGGACGGTTACAATTGCCGCCACGGATCTTGAGCGCTGGCTTCAAATTGTGCAGAAGTCAAATATTCGGTCCTTTTTAGTGGTGCGGAGTGAGACGCGGGGGCGGGGAGTGTCAGTGATTGGCTCGCCGCGCCATCGCGTCATAGACGTCACTAATGATTCGCTCCCTGCGCTGCTGCATGTATGTAACAACGACGACGATTGGCTAGCCAATGTATTGAATGCGCAAAGCGATCCCCACTCTGACGCCGAGCGCTCAAGATCCGTTTTGGCAATTGTACCATACGGTGGTATTCTAGGGTTGGGGGATTGTTCGACAGAGTTAACGTGGCGTGTGGGCCAGGGCACAACATTCTCATACGTGTTTGTCTCAAGCTTTAGGATAATTTTGATGGTACCTACTAAATGAATACCACGATCGGTAGGCTAGGTCTGCAGGAGTGTTCCAAAGAGTTACCGTGGACCAGAAAGAGTAACTGAAGGAATGAAGGAACACAGTGGGCTTTAGTCAGTAAAAGTCAGACGCTCCTTCTCATTACACCCAAAGTGGGAGGAGTCATTTAATGATTTCCCAAAATCTTTTATGATGTTTAGTTTTACAAAGAATAACAAAGGATTTTCAAAAATTTACCCCCAAAGGGAATAAAATGGGGGTTCAGAGTTCTTATGACGGGTGAAGCCGGCAATTGTTATGAAGAGCGTCTGCGTAACTTGCTCTTATACCAAGCAATCTTCATGACACAATTCCTAATAATATTCCTAACAATTTGCAGGACCTAATCCTCCGCATGTTGGAGTACGACCCCAAGCAGCGCGTAACGCCGTACTACGCGCTACAGCATAATTTCTTTAAGCGGACTGCTGACGAGTCCACCAACACACAGCAAGCACAGTCGCACCACCAACACGGTTAGTTCCACTTACATAAATACTTGAAATTCTTAAGATATACTCTAACTTAACACGAAGGGTTTCTTCATAATAACAGAGACTAACCTTATCTAAAGATAAGTCTTGCTGACCCCCCCAGCCTTCTGTTTGTAATTAATAATACACCGTTAAATTATAATCGTTTTAATCCCGTGGAGAGAGAGTTCAATGACCTGTAGATAGTTTGTACGCAACGCCGACTACTACCTACGGGTTATTGAACCCGCTCAGCTGACGTTTTCTTAAAGAAATTAATTTCGTACGTGCGTAAATTAATACGAGTTTTGAAAAAAAGGTACTTTATTTTTTGATTTTATCTTTACAAATCGATAGTGTTTCATGTACCGGATCGACCCTCCACGGGATTAAAACGATTAAAGTTTAGCAGTGTATAATCAATTTACTAACCTTTTTAACTGCCTATGTCGGATATATCCGACAAAAACTCTCGTGTTTATTCCGCAAGGGTCACACATCCACGACCAAATACTCTGTCTTGTCAGCTTTACTATCAACAATGAGGATTGAAGAGCTAAACGAGATGGTCGCAAAGACCCTGGCGAAATGGACACGTAAACAATTGTCGGACATATCCGACACAAGCGGTTACTTTATTCGATGAAAGTTTGGTTTGAAGGATATTGTTTTGGTCATCGAATATTAGAAGATCCATGATCGATCCACCACAGTGTTGTCTTTTTTAACCAAAAGGTTGACTGGGAGAGAATGCCTTGTTGCATTAAGTCCGCCTATGTACCACTACTGTACATGAAGTTTAAATAAATAAATAATGATTGGATTAGAATTTTAATTTCACTTATTATTTAGAGCATCACATCTAAGTTTAACGCATTATGTACAAATTCAGCAATATTATGTGCAATAAATCTATGATGCACGCAATATCATGATAGGTTGACTGGTAGAGAATGCCTTGTTGCATTAAGTCCGCCTATGTACCACTACTGTACATGATGTTTAAATAAACATCATGTTTATTATTAACTCAACTGCCACTGTCAGTCTTAAAATCATGATTGTTTCTAATGATGTCGTATATGTAGTAGTAAATAAGACTAATATGATCATTTCAAGCTTCTGTCGTGTTCTTTGCTAACATAAAACGCTTCTTCATTTCATTTTAAGTGATTAATGCAAGTTTCAAGGATGTCCTGTGTATGAAATATGTGAAAGTTATGCTATTACCAAAGTTACTTTTAAAAGCAGACATTTAAAATGTGCGACTGTGGATATAAGTACCACAACAAAAATACAAATTTTATTAATTTTAAGATATCTATTCTATTGGACTAACGAATTAAAAAGTATGCTTGACAAATTGGTATGGATACCAACATGGTCGAAAAAAAAAAAACAATAAAATGGTCTGCATTTTGAAGAGAGGCAGTTACGAGCCTTCCCTGGCCAAATTCATCACTCCCCCTTTATATGAATGGCCCAGTAATGTCCATTGTGTGTGTATATTGTTAATATTGGCTATGTTGTGGCGGCAGATGGCCCGTCGGACCCGCGATGACTAGAGCGGTCCGGCGGCCCCGGCCCGCGACACTAGCGCCGCCACACTAGTGCCTATCGATATCGTGCCAGGTCTGCCCTCACTCTACTCACTATCGGAATGTTATGCGCCCCCTCCGTAGCATGCGAGCATGTCGCTCACGCATGGCTTATGTGTACCTGAGATTTACGGCCACCCTTTCCGATAATCACCTTAACAATACTTGGCAATATAGTCTGTCTAAAAAGTCAAACGACTTGAATAATTATTAGGGTAAAATGAAATGTGATGTAGTCAACACTGTTTCAATAATCAAGGTTGACTAAGAGATCTTGATCATTGTTATATGACAGGATTTTTTAACAATAAAAAATGCAAAACATTTTCGTTTAGAATATACCTGTTTGCAAAGATATAATAGTGTCATAAGTAAGTACAAAGTAATAACATAAATCTGCAATAGTAAGAGAAATCTGATTCTAAATATTTTACTCCGCTTATTGGATACATCATCACTAGCCATATTACGATCAACATCTGTTTTAGAACTATCATCTCAAGAAACAAGTGAATGACAACTAAAATTCGCGTTGCCTACAACAGATTTTTTATTTCCTTCAAAAATTCCCAAGTCATTTGACTTTTTAGAAAGACTATACCTATCATTTATCGAGTGAGGCCATAGTGACACATCACCAAGAATGACTAAATATTGTGCAATTTTGTTACCTGTGTACCCTCTTCTCAAATCTTTAAACAATATTTCTTGATAGAGACAGATTTTGATATAATAATAATAATCTGTCTTAAAGTGTACACTAGCATCTGACGACAAGTGACCAAGTAAAAAAAAAAAATGAATTGGTCAAGATTGTTGCTTAGTAAAAGTAAATAAGGTGAAGCCCACAAAGGTTGGCCGCAGAACTCGACTGTATGTTTTATGTTTTCCATGTGTTCCTTTTTATCTATTTATTAATAACAAAAAATATATAACCGTGTATTGTATTGTATCTCTATTATTTCATAGTTTTTTATAGCAACACCCTACTTTTCACTTTCATAAAATTGTGAATGTTCTTTTTTTATGTGTCAACACTCGTCGAGTGCACTTTAGCGGTGCGCCGGCGCAATAGATTTTTACTTCACCAACCAAGCCATATAACCGAATGAAATATTTTAGGTGATTTGTAGTATGATTAGAATGCAGGCGAGATACTTTGCAGAAACTTGTCTTTTTGTTTACATACTCTAATATTTTCACGCTCAGTGCAAGTTGATAGACTTCTAAAGTTGAGATTTATAGAGCGAAGTTCAATCTTGGCATAATAATAGCGTTTCATATGAATATGAACATATATTTTTTTAAATACAGTTCATTTTGTAGAAAACGCTGTGTACCTACTTAGTTAGCCTGAGTCCAGTCAAAGTTCACTCTATACATCTTAGGCTGAGTTTCTGTGCAGTATGAAGTCTGTGATGGCGTGTTGAGTAGAGCAGCAAATGATTAGTGTGTGTTCTGTGCAGTGGGCGCGCGCGTGTGGGGCGTGGGCGTGGGCGTGGGCGTGGGCGGCGCGGCGGGCGCGGCCGAGCGCATGGACGTGGAGGCGGCGCGCCGCTCCGACGAGCTACTGGCGCCCGTGTGTCCGCTGGCGCACAGCCCGGTGGCCATCCACTAGTGTGTGCCGACTGTGCCCCCCCTGGACTGAATCCGATATTTATGATTCTATATTTTTATTTAATACGATAAGTCTGACTGTAAAGAAATATTATGGTGACGATTTGTTACGTTGTACCGTGTATTTGTATTATTTGTTTCTTGATCGCTTCACCGACAGTACTTAGACGACGTCCCGTGGACCGTGTGGTCGCTGACGATCCCGTTCAACGCATCCGGACGCATCGAGGGCATCAGAGCTAGGTTTTTTTATTGTTACGCGATGCATATCAAGGACGCAATATGGTAGAAAATAAATATTGTATATAAAATTTAGGAAACCGACTAATCGATACAGACTGCGACAGAAACTGGATAATCTATAGTTTAGTTACGATCTATGCTAGTTAGGCTTTCGTTCGGTTTATACTATCGCAAGCTTTATATTCTTAAAGTGTCGGCAACTGATGACTGAAATTCAAAGGGCCAATGAGAATTTGTTTATACAAACGAAGAAATAGATTAAGTATTTTTGTTAATGCACAAATTGATTCGACTCGACACAATTACACACTTAAATTATTTAATTAAAACTATGCCCTCGCATTTCAGAGTTGTTGTATAATGTAAAAATGTTTTATTTCCAATGTATAATGCTTGTGATTAAGTCTCAAGTGTTTCATTTAACGCGTATAGGTTACTTTGATCCATTGGAATATTCAGACGATGTGTAAAACAGAGAATAGTGTATAGGTAATTCTATAAAACACAAAATGTACTTGTAGGTTATGAGAAATGTTGAAACATATATAAAAATTTGGGTATTTCAGATAAGAGTTAATAAATTGAATTAAACTGACTTGTTCAACCTTTTTGGATTTGAATCTACAATAGACTAACCTCATTGCAACAGACTGGTTGAAACTTTGTAAACGGAGATATTTTGTATAGCATACACTGAATCACTGCCTTATTGTGCCGGAACTTTTTATGTGTAAGGCCCGCTACTAATTAACGACTTTTTGGTCGCTCGATATTAAATAATCAAATTATTGTCAATATTTGGTTATTGATTTTGTTGACTTTTATTTGTGGAGATAATCTTAAATTGCATTTAAGATTGACGAGAATGTGGATGCACACATTCTAGATAAAGGTTAGCAAATATGATGT
Source organism: Mythimna ferrago (assembly GCA_910589285.2). Lineage (NCBI taxonomy): Eukaryota > Metazoa > Arthropoda > Insecta > Lepidoptera > Noctuidae > Mythimna > Mythimna ferrago. Next base: position 19,632,877 of record OU342685.1, read on the forward strand.
ATAATATGAGGAATGGGTGATGACGTCATCTCTTGTTGTAGATACTGACTATGTGTACAGTTGTCCATTGACTTGAAAGATCTTGTTAGTAGCGGTCCTGGTTCATAGCTCCTTTATTCTGATCAAGTCGTGATATAGTAAAATTTTTATGTTGAATTATTTTTAGTTAAGAATTGACTGAAATGACCATTGTTCAGAATAAAGCAGCTATATGTGACGAATTGCAACTGATAGCAAATTATTTCTTATCGCAAAAGTATTGTTGCGAGTTTTTATAAAAACCTTCCTAAAATGGATTTATTTTTAAACAAAACACATGTAAGGTACAGCTATTCGTTTACATGAAGCATTAAAGTATTTTTCTATATTTAATTTATCTAATAATATGTGCTATCACTTTCGTTTCATTGTAGATTTGAATCTATTTCTAATCTCGCTGTTCTGTATTATAAATTTTTGAAATATCTGTATAATATTTACTGTAATACTTTTCTGCTTCATGAGATATAGGGTTGTTAGAAAGAGTATAAGGAATAAGTATGGGATACACGTTTAATTTGATAATGATAGAGCAATAACGAAGTAATCGACAGGCAGGTTTCCAAATGTATGTAAAAATTATTAAATTGTGTTCATCAAGTGTACCTAATTGTAATATACATTATTATAATTGTTTTAATAATTTAGTTCCTTTTAACTTGATAACTATGCTAAAATAGATGCTGTATCCACCGTATAATATACAGTTATATGGTTTACTCACTATAACACTTGTGTATAACTTAAGAGAATTTTAATTTAATTTTGTGACATACCTACCTTGTTATGGTACCAAGTTGAGGAAATCTGCCGTGACAATGTTTATATATGACAAACTAGTCGGGATGTTAAGTGATAAAGAACACGGAAAACACCAACCTTTGATATAGTTCTAACTAAATCCATTACTCAAGGATGGCCCTAGATGTTTGCGCTTGAGTATGTAATATACTATACTATTTATTTGTACTGTGACAGTATGGGATTATATGGAATGTGTGAGTTGGCATGTGGTGGTGCGCGAAGCGATGAGCTAAAATGTTTATTTCCTATCGGATTGTCAGTTCGCAGGCACTGTAACAATAAAAGGATAGAGCTTTATGTCACTAAGTTTTGTATTTTAAATCAATAAACGATAGCAATTGACCTAAGTACTTTTTATTTTCCTTTATTTGATCTGGTTTGGTGTAAGTGGAAGCATCTTATGCCCGTATATTTTTTCATTTAAAGGATGACCCTTTCAGTTAGCGCAGTTTTTCCAACACCCTGAACTTATGTCCTGAATAGTCTACAATTTTACCTGAAAGACTATTTAAAAACAAAAAATATTCACTTAGGAATTGTAGAATTGTCAGAAGTGGTTGAAAAAAAAAACCGTGTGTAAGAAGAAAATCGAGAGTTGCGTTTGAGAATGAAGCAGTGAAACAGTTGCGTGAGAAGTGGTTGAAAAAAAATCGAGTATTAGAAGAAATCGAGAGGTGTGTTTGAAAATGAACTAGCTTATGAAAAGAATTACTGTAATTGAGAATGAATCAATGAAACGTGGTGTGAGAAGTGGTTGAAAAAAAATCGAGTATTACAAGAAATCGAAAGGTGTGTTTGAGAATGAACTAGCGTATGAGAAGAATTACTGTAATTGAGAATGAATCAATGAAAGTAGTGGTGTGAGAAGTGGTTGAAAAAAATCGAGTATTAGAAGAAATCGAGAGGTGTGTTTGAAAATGAACTAGCGTATGAGAAGAATTACTGTAATTGAGAATGAATCAATGAAACGTGGTGTGAGAAGTGGTTGAAAAAAAATCGAGTATTACAAGAAATCGAAAAGTGTGTTTGAGAATGAACTAGCGTATGAGAAGAATTACTGTAATTGAGAATGAATCAATGAAAGTAGTGGTGTGAGAAGTGGTTGAAAAAAAAATCGAGTACTTATTAGAACAAAATCGAGAGGTGTGTTTGAGAATGTAGCAGTGAAATGTAGAACCTAGTGTGAGAAGTGGCTGAGAAAAATGAAACTATTAAGCCGTGTACGCACGTACGAACACGAACATAGCGAACAGAAAACAGAAACACTAAACTTGAACGTTTGGTTTGTACGTATGGACGGCATATTCGAACACGAACCTGAACATAGTTCGAATCAAGTTCGCGAACAACAGTCGTGAACGCTCTTAATAGCCCTGGCGGCGTCGTTGGAAGTGGCCGATTTTGAAGTAGCGAAAAGTTTTTTGGTGTTCGCATTGGTTCATGAAGAATACTGTCCATACGGAACATACAAATAGATCGCCGCAAACAAGTTTGACGAACACAGTGTTTGATGTTCGTTAGTAGTACACACGTGCGAACCAAGTTGTTGCGTATCATGCAACGCAACAAATTTGTTCGTACGTGCGTACACGGCTTTAGAAGAAAAACAAGGGGTGTAGGGTAGACCGGGGACAATTGAAACAATTTTACTTAAACCGTGTGCAGTGACTTATCTATTGTACCTACATCCCTCTTATTTATACCGCTGAAAGGGTCGTTATCTAGTTCCTAAATTAAACATAATCTGTATCTCTATTTCAAATAGTTAACCTACAATCACCTATTTAAGAAGACCGGGCGCAGTGGTTCTATTGACCCCACCCTAAGGACGGTTGAAACAGTATGTAGGGATAATTGAAACACTGGAAATATTTTATGAACTACTGGAGCTTTTTAATCAATCTTAACAAGTTAACATGCCACTAAATTGTTTATTGAGATCGTGATAAATCCGTCATCGTAACATAAATATTTCAAAAATTATACTTGCAAAAACTTTTTCAGTATAAACAACTCAAAATATATCTTATTTAAATAATTTAAGTGCTCTAATCTGTGCTATTGAATACTATTTCACATTATTAAAAGACTTAATATCTTATTGTGCTTATAATAGCACTTACATGGGGGAGAAAACAAAGTATTCCAGTCTCATACAAAACAGCCTGTTTCAATCTTAACAATGTTTCAATCATGACAATGTTTCAAGCATAAAAATGTTTCAATCATAACCATCGTTTATTGACCCGTATAGGTTTACTCTTCTTGTGAAATTTAATTTCAAAGGAGATCAATCAACATCATTCAAGATCAATCAATCGATTTACCGAATAGCAATTCCTCATATATTATGTTATTATTATTATTATAATGAAAAAATATAGATCAAACTTAATGTCATGGGTTCAATTTTAGGGTCGTCAGAGTTATCGAGTTGCCCATCAGATGTAATTTTAACTAATAGGTAACCCAACCCCAACATAAAATAACCATTTAAACCACTTTTTACTTGTAACCATTAGGTATTTTAATTTTATAATACCTAGTGATTGTGAGTAAAAAGTGGTTTTAAATGATTATTTTCTTTCATCGTAATACTGTTATTTTTTTTAATTCTGTGCGTTTTTATATTTTTTTGTAATTGATATTTTAATAAACACAACCTTTTTCTGTGCAGTCGGATAAAAACGTGGAATATGTGGGGACGTTTGAAACGTTTCAAACGTCCACAGATAAGTCGTTTCAAATGTACCCATGTCACATCTTCTAATTCAATACTCAATATTTTGGTATATATTGACTTAAACATTAATTACCAGTAATAAACACAATCTTAAATAGATAAACAATACCCCAAAATAAGGAAAATTGCCAAAAAAACAAGACTTAAATATGAAAACAACAAAAGTTAAAGATCCGGAATATTTACTTTTTGGCACGAAATTCGTCGAAGCGTCCTGTGCATGACTGTGTCGCTCGCTGGCTCGAGCCATTTTAAACATAAAACCGAACATAGCCGACGATGCAACCAACGACGCGTCACAAGCGTAGGTATTATAGTTTACGAGAAATTGAAGTTGTTGCAATCATGACCTGTTTCAATTGTCCCCGGTCTACCCTACTTGAGAATAAATGTTGATTAGTGTAGGTACTGTGTTTGAGAATAAATCAGAGAACGACAAGTCCTGTGCTTGATAGTAATGCTTGAGAATAAACCAGTGAATTGCCAATATGCGTTTTCAGTGACGCGGAACTGCCCGCGACGTGTGACCGCGCGGCGAGCCGCGTCTGTGCACTTTTGTAAGGGACCGCGTAACGCAGTGTCGGCCCTAAATCGAGCGGAGTCGAGCGAGCGACTTTTAAATAAAACAAATGAACACGCGCCCTCGAGCCGGCCAGAACGGAGTCAAGCGGAGAGTAGTAGCTCAACTCCACGCTTCTCCGTTCTCCGTTTTGCACCACCTAGCTGCGCTTGCAGTGGAAACGCACCCTAAACCACTGAAAGAGGAGAATTATTGGTTTGGGGTACAAAGTAGAATTTGAAGTGGCGTGCACGAGAATAAACCAGTATTAACACAGAAGTAAAATTACGTTTTAAAAAAAAAATAAAGGTTTATTAACCTAAATAAAAACATGAGTTTTATAAGAATAATTAACAAATGTAGCAATATTCCGATCAGAGGAACAGAGTCATCAATAAATCAACAAGAAAGTAATGAAAATACAGAGATACCAGATCACACCGAACAGCTGGCGGGGAGCGTTTTTCCCGCGCTTCCGCACGCAACCGAGTCCAAACCATAAAGATGGCGTGGCGCGTCCCATCGCCTGCGATAGTTTTTTTTTTTTTGTTGCCTCTTCTGTGCAAAGGTAGTAGTATCCAACACCAGTGAATATCTGGAGTAGCATGTAAGTAACTATAAACCCTTTAATCGCATAATGTCCACTATATCAAATTGTCCACTGTATCAAAATGTCCACAGTATCAGAATGGTAATTTTAAAATGTTCACTTTATCAAATAGTCAACTACATCAAAAAAATCCATTAAAACAATAATAATTTCCCTGAATACATATAATTAATGCATAGAAATTTCAGTAATTTACAACGAAAGTATACTTTTTGTTATTTTTAGTTTATATTTTTGTAGAGATGAAGAAGTAACAACAGTCTGTAAATTTTGCTCTTTAAAACAAAAAAAAAAAAATTTCTACATTAGTCAAACTTGGGCACGCCACAATGATGCTGGTAAGTCCTCTCTTTGAGGAGTAGCTTTGTGGAGACCCCTCGGTGTCCTCACCTTCTGTATAGCATTGGTCCTCATCGGATATGGTTTTTCGGGAAGTTCCTGTACCTCATTCAGATGGAAAAAACGCCCATGTGTCTCCATTGGGCGGACCGCCCGGAGGACACGGTGGAGCATATGGCAGAGGTTTACCCCGCTTGGACGGAGCACTGCTGTGTCTTCGTGGGGGCGATTGGCGGCAACAATCTTTCGTATCGGGCCCTGGTCCTGATCATGGTACGGAGCGACAGAGAATAGGATTTTTTTAAGGTGGGAAATCATCCAATGACTTCTCCCGCTCAAGGACGGAGGGGCGTATCAGACTTCTACTGACTAAAACTACATCTTTGTTCCAAAGAGATGTCAGCAAGACCGTAGGGGCTCAGCAGGGGCATGGGTTCGCTTCCAAAAGGGAAACCTGGGGTCCTGGAATACAAGGCAAAGAAGGAACAAAAATTGGTTGCCGTTATAATAACAAATACTAAAACAACAGAATAAAATAAATATTTAAGGGCCCCCATACAACAAATGTAATTTCCTTGCCATTTTTTGCTATGAACGGTATTCGTAAGGTCCGGAACCCTTCATGTGCGAGTTTAACTCGCACTTGGCTGTTTTTTAGGGTTCCGTAGTCAACTAGGAACCCTTATAGTTTCGCCATGTCTGTCTGTCCGTCTGTCTGTCCGTCCTCGCTTAATCTCTGTGACCGTTAGCACTAGAAAGCTGAAATTTGGTACCAATATGTATATCAATCACGCCGACAAAGTGGTAAAATAAAAATTGGAAAAAAATGTTTTATTAGGGTAGCCCCCCTATATGTAAAGTGGCAAGTGATTTTTTTTTTTAATTGTAACCCTAAGTGTGATATATTGTTGGATAGGTATTTAAAAATGAATAGGGGTTTACTAAAACCATTTTTTGATAATGTCAATAATTTCGGAAATAATCGCTCCAAAAGTAAAAAACAATGTGTCCCCCCCCCTCTAACTTTTGAACCATAAGTTTAAAAAATATGAAAAAAATCTGAGAAGTAGAACTTTATAAGGACTTTCTAGGAAAATTATTTTGAACTTGATGGAAAGAACAATTTTTGTACAAAAAAGACAAAAGTGTTCTACAAAATAATTTCTGGACTAAGTTTGTAGTATAATCGTAGCAAGCATTTTTTTAAACTCATAAGTGGGTACACTTTATTGTGACGGACGGGAAACTACGGAACCCTACACTGAGCGTGGCCCGACACGCTCTTGGCCGGTTTTTTTTTTATAAAGTGGAACATAATATAAAGAGTGAAAATTTTGATACAGTAGTCATTCTGATACAGTGGGCATTCTGATACTGTGGAAATTTTGATACAGTGGACAATTTGATAAAGTGGACATTATGCGACTAAAGGCTATAAACGAGTGCACTCACATACTACACCAGATATTCTGGAATGGTGTGCTTGAAAGTATACGAGTAGTAAAGTGAATACGTATGACGGGCTGATGATCTAGTGGTCAGTGGCCCCAGACTGCTAGCCGGAGTTCGTGGTTTCGATTCCCATCCTGGACAACAGTTTGTGTGATGTGCCCGATTATTTGTTCTGTGTCTGGGTGTATATTTATCTATAACATGAATGTAGATATTTAGAATTATATAAGTACGTTTATTAGTTGTCTAGTACTCATAGCACAAGTTCTGCTTAGTTTGGGACTAGACGGCGTTGTGTAATAGTTGTGAAAAAAAAAATACCTTTGGTTGTCTAGTGGCGTTCTTACGTGAGATATTAAAAAAAAACTGCTAGTGTATGCTTGCCGATAATATTGCTAGCCGAGAGTGGCCTTTAATCTGCTTGGGATCTCTTGTATCCAAGCAGATTAAAGATTTAAAAAAAGTAGCACGGAATTTACTTATTTTTTGTCTTTTCCGAGGACTTCAGTCCTATTCCATCGAGCTAAATCTGGACATCCGTCAAAACGGCTGTAGTTGAAAATATGGATCAGAATGATCGGTCACATGAAGAAATTGAATCAAAGAAAAAAAATATGTTTGAGATGGTTGAAAATAATAACAAACGAAAAACTTATGATACGTCTATAATACATTAATAAATATAGGTACAGACAGCTGAAGAAAGTGTACAGGGTTTTTTTCTTTATAGATCTTATCATTTTACCTAAGCCAGTTGTACATACGGCTCTTCCAAGTGTCGCCATAATTGCCGGCACGATGCGTCGGTTCAGTAGCCTGATTCACGTAAAATCAAACAAGCCAAATATCGTTGAAGTTTTATAGTCGTTCGATCGAAGTCATATCCAAAAGCGAAATTCACGATTTATCGACTTATTTCCAGTTACATTAATAAGTATTCTATCAGGATAATGTAATACAGATGTTTTTTTAAATCAACGAATTTCAAACGACTATAAAATCGGTGTCGTTCAAACTCAATATATGGATGTGAATACGGAAATGGTGTAAACGACTAAATCGATACGATAACGTTACGGTTTTCATTATATGAATCGGGGTTTTCATTATATGAATCGGGCTACAGATGAGTAGCGTGGACTAATTTCGTGGGCGAAGGCGCATCAGCGAGGCCCTTCTATAATTTGAAAACGAGACAGCTACTGTCGCAACACTCGCAACCCAGTATTCGACCACGTCCTGTCGTGCCCATCCAATCCATACATATCCTGTTAGATAATTTAATAACGATTCCAATGATATAACTGGTAGCAAGCTAATTACATAACGTACTTTCGAAGATATCGTCGTTTTAATCAGACGCGCCTGAATCGCTCGCGATTTATCTAGTATTTTCAACGATCGATGCGCAACACACATCAGAGGATATAACAAATCTCTCGTCGTTAAAGAGCCCTCGCGTGTGCGAGGCCCCTTTGCGTGCGAAGTCGTGGGTGAGGGCCTACTTCGCCAACGCTACTGCGTCGGTCGGTCTCCTCTGCTGTCGCATCGCATTAGCGGCAACTAATTTGGACGCGGGCGAAGATGCATCAGCGAGGCCTGTTTCTTTGAGTTCAGTTTCACTTTCAGTACTACAGGACCACGTATACAGTCGACATTCAACAAATGAAGATCAGCGGCAGCCGTCGTGTGTGTCGTCAAGTATCACCTGTATCACTATTAGAGTAAGATCCCAGGCCGGCAGACGTCACGTATTTTCTCACGAACGAAATGTGGACGATTGAGTACTATTAGTATGTACTAAGAACGCATGCCTATCTGCTAGCTTGCTTAGACGGCCAAGCGACAATTTCATAGTACTTGTTCACGTTGAAACGCGCGGGCGCGGTGGCGGGTGCGGTTACGAAGACATGGCGAGTTCGTGTTCATATTGGCCGCCAGGCGTTTGCACGGGTTTCGACGCGCAAACGCCTGGCGACAAGTTTATACCGTTTGAACTTACTGACGTCGCGGGTGGATAGCGTGCTCCACCGCTAGTTCGACGTGAACACACACAAACATTTCAAGCGTTTGTTATAGACGCGAACAAGCCCGCTACTTTAGACCGCACGTGCGTTTCGTACGTGAACACTTGGATATGACGCCAATGTTTGATATTTCGTGATCGCGCCCTCCACCGCGCCCGCGAGTCAACGTGAACGAGTACAGGTACATAGTCTCGACGCACTCTGGCCATCGCTATCCGCATACAGTTACTCTGCAGTAATCAGTCATGTGAAGTCGCGTCAAATGCACATTGGCGATCAATGTCATCTTTTTTTTGAGGTTCTTAAAGATCAAATCTTACATTTAGCTCCTGGGCTTGATACGTGGCGTCAACTGCGCGAAGGCAGATACAATGCGATACTGTAGATAACTGCATGCAATGTCGACTGCGCGCGGTTGCTGCGATGCAGTCCGTCTGATGGCAGCCTAAAAACTATGTATAGTTGCCATCACAGATCTTGAACACTTGCGTAGAAGTCAAATATTCGGTCTCTTTAGTGGTGCGAAGTGCGACGCGGGGGCGGCGAGTCAGTGATTGGCTGGCCGCGCCATCGCGTCATAGACGTCACTCCTCATTCGTTCACTGCGTTGCTGCATGTATCTAACAACGAAGACGATTGGCTCGCCAATGTATGGAATGCGCAAAGCGATCCCCACTCTGACGCCGAGCGTTCAAGAACCGTGATGGCAACTGTACCTGCTTGTTTGTTTTTATTCTCATAATATAATTGTTAATTTTTTTTTTTAATCTCGGCCTTTTCTCAAAAAATATAACAAATTATGATCAATTGTTTAAATAATATTAAGTATTTTTTGTTCAAAGAAAGTCCTGTTTTCGCAAAAAAACTAAAATGCAGACTCACCAAGAGAGAAAATAGGTATGTACAATAATTTTTAATTTGGTCTAAAATAAATAGAATTTAAGAAAATTATTTGGTTTACATAAGTTGCTAGCTTATATTTTGCTGCGAGCGTTCTGCACACGCAGAAAATTCCGGGGAAATTGCGAAGGTACTCCTAGAACGCAAAAGGGCAACTGAAGGACACAGGTGTGGTTTTAGTCAGTAAAAGTCTGACACGCCGTCCCGCTCCGCCTAAGGGCGGAAGACGTTATTGGATGATTTCCACTCTTAGAAAAAAAAGGTGTTAAGTTTCTATCGTCATCATTATTTTTAAACTCGTTTTGCGCCATGGAGTAAGTGCAGGATGATGATGTAAAAGTCCTATTGATCGAAAACTTAGGAACCCTAGAATCTAAGACTTGTTTATTAAAATTTAATGAAAAAATTAAGGTAATATAAAAAGGTCAATCAACCTATTGGTAATACTAGCGAAAAAAAAGTTGAAATAAGACTAGACTCACTATCATGAAAAGTATCGTAATTAGCATAATATTGCAAAAATTTCCCAGCATTCTTGGAATCAAACAACATGCTCTGGTAGAGATAAGTAATTTCGAGACACTGTCTAACCGCTCCGATAGCCGTGATCGTCTAGTGGTTAGGACCCTACGTTGTGGCCGTAGTAACCCAGGTTCGAATCCTGGTCACGGCAGTGTCACACACTGTTACGGCGGAGCTACGTTTTTGTTTAATTAGCATTGATTAATTGGAATAATGTTGACATTTTTATTGAATTCCTTTGTAATCCTAAATTACAACAAAGGAATCATATATTTGGATAAATTACAAATTTTCGTGTTTTCTTCGAAGGGCTATTAATGAAAAAAAAAGGGGATATTATTAATTTAAGTTTTAGATTTTAATTACAAATCATTTGACTTAATTTTACATTCGATTTGTTTCCATTTGTGATCCATCGTGAATTTTTAATACAGCGCCATCTAGCATTCTTTACCCTATTGTTAGTATACGAAAGTTCACTAGAGTCCATTGACACCAAGCCCCACATGTATTTATTGTTCAAAACGCGACAACAGATGGCGTTACGGGTATTTGTTTTGGTACAACACACGCCGCAGCTGTTCGCTATCACAGAAATCCGTGAGAGAAAAGGAGTGGTGATTAGGTCTGTCTTTGCCTAAAAAATACGTTTTTTCTATGATTCATTAACATTTTGTGACTGGTGACCGTTATATGTGCAAGTTAAAGTTGTTCTACATGTGATATATTGTTCGTAGCGTCGAAAAACATCGCCAAATAGTGTAATTAACGATGTAAACGTTGGTTATGACGTTTACTACGGTGTATTTGTGTGTGTGTGCGTGAGTGACAGCATTGCCGACGACCGTTGAAGCGAATCTTGTAACGGCATAGGTACCTATTGGATGTGAATGCTGTTTTCGGTAAGTTATATTGTTTTGATGATGTTAGACCTAACCTATTTGGCTCATGCCTGCGTTGGGCGCTCTATATAAGTACGTATATTGTTTGACCTCGATACGCGGCGCGATCTCGTTCGCTATTTCCCTTTGAAAGGCAATTTCTCGCGTTAGTAATTTTTTCTGCACAGACCGCGATGTTTCCGCACGAGTGTTCTGTTTGATTAGCTAATTTATAGTTACGGCTGTAACGATGTAAAATAAAAAATAAGTGGTAGGTAGGAAGTATAAATCTGTTGGTCTTATCACCTCTATGTTTTGTGCCATAGGGTCTATTGTGTTATCGACAGCTGATTTTATTTGTTGCGGGTCGATTAATGTTTAGTTTGCGGAAGCTGTCTAGTTTGTTGATTGTTAGTTAAAATTAATATTAAGTTAATTAATTAGGTGGTTCCTGTTTTGTAACTTCGTAATACAGGCAGAAATGCAGAATTTTAAAGTTTTAGCCGTGTTCACTTGCCTGTATCGAATCGACCCTACGTGTTGAAAATTGATATTCGTACACTTAGCGGTCTGATGAACCCGGCAGCCAGTGCGTCTACACCTGCACTCGGTACCTACCTACTTAATTAAGAGCTACCAATGAGCAATTATAACAGCCCGACTAATTAGTTCCATTTATTAGATTTGTAGGTAGGCAATTCAAGTACATAATAGGTACCTACCTACAGAACCTGTACTTACTCCATCTGTTTAAGTTTTTAATTGTCTTTTTATTTAAAATAAATCGTATAAAAACATATAAAGATTATTTAAATTTACTTAATTCCCTAACATCGGTATAGGTAAATACCTAATTGTAAACATTTTTAGATAAAATTTTTATACCATTTTTTAGATAAAAGACATGTCAAGATTGTTTACATTTAGGGTGAGTTGTACCATTTAACTATAACGATAACAATGCCGATAACAATTGTCAAATCGTCGAATTGACCAATAGGCGGCCGTTTCACGGCTGGTTATGGTTTGGTTATCGTTATAGTTAAATGGTGCAACTCACCCTTAGTTAACTACCTAAACAGATAGAGTATAATAATGCAGTTCCACGTGATTTGTGGGTATTATTGAAATGGATCGACGCAAAACTATGCAAGCAATATAAATTAAGTCAACAAAACATACCGGTATTTGTGGCAAGAAATTAACATTACGGGTCATGGAACTCATAAAATCATAGACGTGACCAACTATCAGACGATCTACATAGCTGCAAAACTGATTTAAATCAAAATGATTATTTCCATTTTTGTTTTAGATTGACTATCAGTTGGTAGGCAGCATATTGGTGCCAATTAAGTTTCTATTAGATACTAATTGAGTGCCTGTTGGAGACAGAATTATTCATAGCATCAATCTAGCCTTGTAAAACATACACATAAATATAGACGTACTAACAAATAGTAAGAGGTAGGTACTTACAAGATAATGCAGTGGTTCCCAAACATATTTTGTCCTGGGCCAACAAAGAATCTAATAATATAAGATGATAATTTAAGTAGATATGTTTATCTAAAAAGACAAATTTAGGCGAACATTACACTGTAGGTTTTGCTGTCAGTTTTTGATTCACAAAAACTCTACCGTATAATGTATAATGATTGACGTTTTTTAGTACTTACTGATTGACGAAAACCATCATTCATTATTGATGGAATTGGATGGATTGACGCATGACCGTGTAATGGTCGCCTTATAATCATTAAAACTTATAACACTCCTAGGTATGTTTCTTTATGTTTTTTTTTTTTTTTTTTTAGCCTAACTAATATTATAAATGTGAAAGTGTAGATATTTGGATGTTTGTTACTTAATCACGCAAAAACGGCTGAACGGATTTGGATAAAATTTGGCATGCATATAGCCTTTGACATGGAAAAGAACATAGGCTACTTTTTATCCCGGAAAAACATCTTATTCCTACGGGAAAACACGTTTAGAGTGCGATAACCGAAGTACACGCGGACGAAGTCGCGGGCGGACAGCTAGTTTTATATAAACTAGTGCTTGACTGCGAATTACGATCCCACCTGATGGTAAACAGTGGCAGTGATGCAATCTCTGATGGTTAGTCGCCCTAGTTTATGAGCCTATTCACTCTTGCCTCAAGAATGTAATGTGAATTTTTATAGAAAAAATAATATTTCTGATACTTAAAATCAGTTCGCATCATCACTTTCCAGTTGGAAAGTTTGATAGTTCTTGCGAACCACCAGCGGTCTGCGGACCAATGTTTGGAACCACTGAGATAAATAAACCGAAGTAACATCGATGTTTCAATTCACATTAGCGACGCAATATTCCTAAATCATGTAGTTACCCATAATAAGCAAAAAGTTGAAACTGGTTTTTGATGCACGACAGCATTCGATGATGGCATGCTAAACATTCGATCATATCTCACTTTAATATCTAACCAGTTTGTTTTGCGTCGATATAAAAGTACCTATTGTTTTTTACACTGTTACTGAATATCCTTTTTAGGGTTCCGTATCCAAAGGGTAAGAACGGGACCCTATTATTAAGACTTTGCTGTTTGTCCGTCTGTCTGCATCTCAAGAACCGTGATAGCTAGACGGTTGAAATTTTCACAAATTATGTATTTCTGTTGCTGTTAACAACAAATAATAAAAACAAAACATTTTTTAGAATAATAAAATCAAAACATTTGTATTGAGATTAGTTCCTTTAGTCTGAGCAATGTTTCTAATATCGAAGAAAATACGGCTAGAAAGGACCATCAATGAATCGTAAATAGGCAGGAGGGTGATGACTGAGGCACGTTTCTTAAATAGGGGAATACAACTATAGGAGAACCGTTACCGACATAAACCAGCAAAGCAAGAATCAGCGAAACTTAAGTGGCAGCAGGTAAGGACTATTGCTTGCAAAATAGATGACCGAATGGGCCGAAAACCTTGTGGGAGTCGCGGGCATCCGATAGATGCGAGACGCAGAGGACCGATCGTTGTAGCGTTACTTGGTGGAGGTCTATGTCCAACAGTGGATGTCTTTTAGCTGAATGATGGGGATGATGATAACTAAGAAGACATCGAAAGGTTTACTGCGTTTGGCTCTCTGATTGGTTCAGAACTTGGAGCGCTCCAATCGAAGCGCTGAACGTCATAAACATGTCGACCACGCTAACGTAAAACAAACTTGCAATGAGCACTCTGGTTTAAATAAACTAACATTAGAATAAGCAGCTATTTCTATAAGTGGTACTAGAATCACCTGTTGCCATAAACCGTCAATTTAGCAATAGACTGTAATGACAGGTGCTGAGTCGAACCCATCACACATAACATGAGTGGCATTTCCAACAAATCTGTAATTTACATATCGTTTAACTTCATTCCCTATAATTTACGTATCTGTGTTGTGTCCTCGTCTAACTAGGTGTTTTAGCCTTCACAATCATAAAGTTGAATACCTACCTTTAATTTGTTGTTATTTTTTGAAGTTTGGTCAGATATCTAAATATCTGACTCTTCTATCACTAGATTTTTTAAGTCCTATGATTTTAGTATCACTAGGATTCTAGATTTCATTTTTGGTATCGTATTACCCAGTTACTTCATTGTGGATTTAATATAGGGGCCATGTAAATTAGTGTTATTCATTTGCGTCCAGTTTGGCTGGAAGCCGACTTTAGCACAGTTGAGACATTGCTAGGCAGATTGATTGTTTCTGTGCCTGTTTCTGCATCATCATCAAAATCATCCACAGTCTGACTTCACCCACCATTGGGCAAAGGCCTTTCTCTTTTACCCATCCTTTGCCATTCACAACCAAGTTCAATCTACGATGGCAACACTGTCGTCTACCCAATTAATCTATCATCAGGAGCCCTGAATCCTGAAAAAGTTCTAGGATTTTAGTATCACTCCTCATCTTCTTCTTCTTCCTACCCTTATCCATACTTGGGGTCGGGTTGCAACACGTTTTTTTCTTCCATTCTGTCCTGTCACCCGTCACACAATCACTAATTCTCTTTTCTTTCATATTACTCCTCACACAATCCATCCATCTTTTTTTTGGCCTCCGTTTCTCTATCTCTCACATCTATATCTATATCTCTCTATCAATCCATCCATCACATTTATACTCAGAACTCTTTTAGTAACATGCGATTTTAGTATCACTAATACACTTTTATTCTGCTGAAAGAACCTTTATAATATTTTTTAAAGCTATACGCTTAATTACTGAAGATTACGAAATACTTGAAGGCCCGTGTCCTGCGTAGTTTAAACAGCGTCCCCAGTTTCAACATTCTTAGGTCAGTATCTCATATCTTCATCTCGTCATGAGTTCTTCCCATCTACATCAATCAGCAAAGCTAACCCATGAACAGTAGTAATAGTAATGTACTTATGCAAGTGTTACTAAGAGACGTGGGTCTCTTCTATTTTTCCATCACTTAACAAATTCCACGCATAACTTACAGCATTTAAATTGTAAATATGTATGAGGCTGGAGGTCGATGCTCTTAAACCAACTGCTCTAGGGTTCGCTACTGTAATGCCGTTATTGTCTACATTCTATGCTCAAATGCTTATTAAGAAACCGGTAATTATAATCTAAGACAGATGTAAGATTTATATATCTAGGCACCTAACAGAAGCAGCATCAGTAAAAATGAATTTAAATGACGATAAATGCAAAGCTCTCCTATATGGCACATATCATACACACGCTCAGCGGTTTTTAAATTTAAAACCGATACCTATTTCATTTCACACATTCAAAAGGCAATATCATGGCTATAAAAATTTGTCACTCTCATCGAATGAAAACCATGATTTTGATCGAGACTTGCGTTTATCGAAACTAGTTTATTGGAATTCGAACGTTTTGCATTTACGATCACTATTTCAAATAACTTCGATGCCGTCATTTATTTCCAGTTAGTTTGGAGTTTTTACTGCACCGCGCACTGCTGGATATAGTAATTATCTAAATTATGTAGGTTTACTTTCAACCTACGCGCTTAATCGTTCGGTGGGAAGACGAGTAGGCGGCAGTGTAGGCGAAATTACTGCTTGTAATAAGAATTGTCTTACTGATTTATGGTACTTCACAACCAAAATCTATAAGCCCAACTTTTTGCATATTAAGGCTCAAAGAACTACGACCTCTATTCTAAATTCTACGAGAAAAAAAAAGCGTTCACTGGCCGATAACTACTGAAACATCAAATAGTGACAATCAACAAAATTCAAAACAGGAAAAAAGTCACCAAAAATAAATTTTGTCCTCAATTTTTCTAAAAACGGCAAAATTTTACGTATCCAGACTAAACGTGTTCAAAATATCTTTAGAAGTTTGTTCAAGAAACTGACAGTGACGATGGCAACTAAAAGACCTCCTTTCAGAAAGGCACGTGAACTAAGCGAAAAGACTGTGGACCTGCCAGAGGTGGCCCTAGCTGCGATCGCGTCGTATAAGAAGCAAAAGGAAGTGGCCGACTTCGTCAATTTTCTACTAGGAGCATTGGAAAGAAACGCGAACTGGCTGAATACAATCGTTGGAAGGCAGAGCAACTTCAGATGTGCACTTATGGTCGGAGCCGGCCCAAATCGCTTCCAACTCCAAGAAATGATATACCCCTCGGGAGGCAGCGACATCAAACTAGAGGTAGAACTGAAAGAGTCTGAAGACCATGACAAAATCGCTATCGCTGCTTTAGTTAAACTTACTAATTTAGACTTGGAGCACCTTCTGAAGTACATAAAGACTCGCTTATGTGACAACACCCTTCTGCGCGAAGATCTTATGAAAGGCAAAGCGTTGGGCGTAAGTTTTGCCGTATTGAGACCCTTTTCCGATAAACAGTACCGAGTGATGGAACGGATCGTTATCGGGAGTTCCATGAAATGTGTCGTGCCTCCGGTCAAAAAGCGGCGACGGGACGAGAAATTACTTACTGGACCTCCTATCAAGAAGACCAGAAAAGTCACATAATAAACGGAACTAAAGCTGCAGGATAAAACATTTTCAACAAAATGGACAGTCGTTATGGTGTACCGCAGTGTCATGTAGCATGTAATGGTAGCAATTTGGGTCGACTGTAAAATGCGAAGCTCACAGTAAATTATACTCATTTTTGCAATGATCGTTTCCGATTACCTATGATGGATGAGGGCGCATTTGTGGCGAAACGGCTACTACATTTTCACGGATATTCATTTCTTTTTTACCCTTGCAATATGCCTTGTTATTACAGAATTAAATGCAATCAAAACCCACATTCTGTTATTTTACACGTTGATGATGTTATGACGACGTTGATGGTGATTAATTAATTGATCCATTAATTAATATGTTAAGCTAAATTGTTTACGAAGGACGTTGAAAGTAAAGAAGGAGAGCGTAATTAGATTCTGGTGTTCCCTTTCGTTAAACTGTGATCGTTTTTCTTCCCTCGACGGAGCGCGTCCGACTTGCAAAGATCAATATCTGTGGAATCAGGGCACCGCGCGCGGGCTAACTTACAGCCACAAATCCTTCCGCCAATAACTTATTACAATAGCACTCGGTGTTACGCAACTGAAGAGTGAAACAATAGTTTTTCCCATTCCGTGTGAGCTTCTGAAAATGGTTAGTTGGGAAGTTTTCGATCTGCTTATCGGCGAACATAAATCAATTTGAAGCATGGAGGCTGCGTATAAGTTGGGTCGCTTGTGAGCCCTTTTTCTAACTTGGGACCGAGCATACAGATTAAGGGAAGCCTCACCGTTGCGTAATTGGCGTAATAGTTGTGTGATTTATCTTATCTTCGTAGTTCCTATATCTACCTCATATTCTTAAGAAGGATACAATTAATTCTATAATATTTTCAACTGGCCTGTTGGTCTAGTAGACAGTGGTCTTGACTGCTATAAAGGAGGGCTTGGGTTCGATTGCCACCCCAAGGCAAAATGTTTGTGTGATGAGCACAATCATTGGTTCTGTGTCTGGATGTAATTTATCTATACATATACCTAAATAAAATTAATATCTATAATATGTATGTACCAATTTAGCAATATATTATATCTATTAGTTGTGTAGTACTCTTAGCATAAGCATCGCTTGGGCTAGATGGCGTTGTGTGCAAGTTGTAGAATATTATTATAGCATTTTCATTCCTGCTGTTAATTTTCCAAGAGGTAAGGCCATAGAATCTTGTTAAACTGTATAAGGCTCATTAACTACATATTTAATTAGTGCGCCTATTAAACCTATGAATTGTGAAGTAGGTAGTAAAAACTTTATTACAAGTAATTACGGTTTCTGCTGACCTGGTGAAGGTAGCGGAAACCGATGGATGCGGGACGCACAGGAACGTTCGATGTGGCGACGCTTGGGGGAGGCCTATGTCCAACAGTGGACGTGTATCGGCTGAAATAATGATGATGAAGTCTTCTGCTCACAGTTTGTTAGAAAGAAAATTGTGTGGCGGCTCAGCATGATCGTGAATAATGTTCCTATGTAATATATTACCTTCTGAATCCTAGCTATCTTGACTTTTTTTATACGTCGAAGCAGGGCCCAATGCGCGGGGCCTGTAGCGTTTGCTACTCTTCCTACATGACTGATCCGGTACTGGAGCTAGGTCTTGAACGAAACGAACCGTTAAGGAAACATCTTAAAAGCATCCTTTGTTCTCAATATTTATGAAATGTTGTGCAGCTATAGACAATCGAGTTTGGGGTACAAGAAAGTATTTTAACTTGGAATATCTTTTATTTGAACATTGGAATTTTGGGGGAAATGTCTTTGGAAAGGTTTTATTGCATCCGTCAGTCCTTTTCTGTAAACAGTATGTACATTATGTATAACATGCCATATAATACACGCACACCCTGTGAAAGTAGTATGTTCAGAACCGCTTTCCGAATCGATCAGAATCGATTTCCGCCTATTTTTTTTAGATATTCGGTTGAGGTATTTTTTTTTACAAGATTTTATTTAGTTTTACCTGTCCCGATGTTTGTTTGTTTGTTAACAAATCTTGTATTTGTAGATACCAATATAGTCTGTCCAATAAGTCAACCGACTTGGAAATTTTGTATAATATTTAATTATTTAAAAAATACTTATATTAGATACTTTTCATAAGGTTCTTCTGTTATTAAACAATGATCTCTAGCTCTTAATCAACCTTGATTATTGAACCCCTACTAATTACTCAAGTCGTTTAACTTATTAGACAGACTATACCAATGTAGTGATGCGCTACCAGTGTAGTAGTTGATTCCCATAATATTTGCCTACAATTAGGATTAGGATAACTAATTTCTTAGACAAAAATTACAGTGCTTGAATTATGATTTTAACTTATTTTTCTAATTGCGATGTGTATGGGTGTGCATTATTCCAGTTATATGTCGTATATTATATTCTGAGTGACTTTCTTAGCCAAATACTTAGGTAGGTACATCAGGTGCTTGTGGAGTTGTTAAGGAAATAGCACCGGTGACCTTACCATGACGTGTAAAAATGCGTGCGAACGAGAAAGAGGGATGGAGCTCCATGCTCCATGTCTTTATCAGTTCAGTTTAGGTCTTAAATTATATATTGAATTCTTTATTTTACACAATCTATATAACAAAATATGTGGATATCAGAGTTTACATAGGCGAGCTTAACTCAAAGTTGAGTTTTCTTCCAGCAAACCAAATCAAGTCAGGTCTATCAAATGAATCGCATTAAGAGCTCGTGGTAGGGACTTTCAAAACAAAGACTACCAGATTTCCTAACGTGCAGTAGCCATTTATTGACTCGATCGTTTTTAGCATATGAAAATGTGGTTTCTTAAGGTTGAACAGTCAGCATAGCATAACAGCTCTTGTAGCGACATCTATGGCGCCACATAAGAACTAATCCTGCATCACGCAACTAAAGTTTTCCGCGTGATTTGAACATACAGAACAGCTCGAAATCATCTATCGGGCAATTGCTCACCAGACATTAACACCCGTCTGGTCATCCGCCCTTTTCAATGGACTTATGTGGGACTTTTACTCTCTGTTCCGCACGCATAATCAGCCTTCGAATGTTCCCGCTGCTGGGACTCAGGCCTCCTCTCTAGGAGAGGGGATGGGCCGTAATCCACCACGCGGGCTCAGTGCGGGTTGGTGAATGTCACATGTCTTCGAATTTTTGGTTCTTGGACATGCCGGTTTCCTCACGATGTTTTCCTTCACCGTTTTGAGAGCAGTGGTGATGAAATAAATTACATAAAGTAATGCAATTGAAATTAGTGATGTTGAATCTGTGTATGTGTTGGGAGATTTCAACGCGCACCCGGGTGAGTCATTTGCAATGCAACTCCTAGACTTTTGCGCGGAACAATCATGGACATGTGTTGATCTTGATCTGTTACCTAACGATTCACACACTTTTGTTAGCGAGGCACACGGATGCCGCCGGTGGCTCGATCACTGTGTGGTCACTGGCGCTGCGCGCTCAACCATCGATTATATGACTATATTATATGATACCTATTGGTCTGACCACTATCCAATGCAATTGACATGTAATTTGAATTTAATAAAACCTAAAATTGTGACATCTAATGAATTTAAAAATAATGTAATATGGGGTGAAAGGCAGGCTAGTCAAATTGAAGCATATCATAATTATTGTCATGCAAATTTGCGGCTTATTGATTTTCCACCGGAATTTGCTACTTGTGCTGATAAAAGATGTAACTGTGATACGCATAAATCTATAATTAATGAAATGTACAGGAATATAGTACGTATACTGGTAGAAGGCGCGGAATCTTCTTGTAGTGTGGCTTCAAATCCCGGTAGGGGCAAGCACATTATAGGCTGGAATAAACATGTGAGGGAGGCTCACGGTAAGGCTCGGCAATGTTACCAGAACTGGCTGTTTTATGGGAAACCTAACTCTGGCCAGATATACAATGAAATGACTGAGTCTAGACGTTTATTTAAGGTGAAATTGAAATGGTGTCAAAATAACCAACAACAAATTAAAATGGACATAATTGCACGACACCATTCCAATAACAACTTCTCAAAATTTTGGAAATCAACAAACAAGTTGAATCTAAAGCCTAGCCGTCCCGTGAGCGTTGAGGGCGAACACAAGCCAGATGACATCGCAAGATTGTTTCGGCAGCATTTCAGAGTCGAGCCGTTTGTAATTCCTGTACAGTCTGAAGCGATGTCGGTGTCTGATGCTGGGGCTATACCTGGAGATATCAATGTAAGGTTCACTGCAAAGGATGTTGATGTAGTTATCAAATCTATGAAGAGAGGAAAATCTCCAGGTCATGATGGCCTCAGCATTGAGCACCTGCGGTTTGCTGGGGTACACTTGCCTAGAGTTCTGGCTTTATTATTTAATCTGTGTATTAACCACTCTTACCTGCCTGACGATCTCATGTATACCATTGTTGTCCCTATTGTTAAAAACAAAACCGGAAATGTCTCGGACAGGTCTAACTACAGGCCTATTTCCTTAGCCACGGTTATAGCGAAGGTAATGGACAGTTTGCTTGACGGCCATTTAACAAAACATATTAAACTGCACGATGGTCAGTTCGGCTTTCGAACTGGTCTATCCACTGAAAGCGCGATTTTGTGCCTCAAGCAGACTGTGCAATACTACACCGCGCGTAAAACACCAGTATACGCGTGTTTCCTGGACCTGTCCAGGGCATTCGACTTAGTTTCGTACGACCTGCTATGGACTAAAATGTGCCAAGACACTAGTCTACCCCCCGAAATCGTATCTATATTTAAGTACTGGTACAGAAATCAGAAAAATACTGTTAGATGGGCGGCTAGTAGGTCGGATGAATATAGGTTGGAGTGTGGGGTGAGGCAGGGGGGGTTGACCTCACCAAAGCTATTTAATTTATATATGGACCGCCTGATTGGAGAGCTGAGCAGCACTGGCATCGGGTGTCATATAGACGGAATTTGCGTAAATAACATCAGTTACGCGGATGACATGGTGCTGCTCAGCCCCTCAATCGGTGCGTTGCGCAAGTTACTCCGTATGTGTGAAGAGTACGCGGAGGCTCATGGGCTCAGATACAATGTAAAAAAGAGTGAGATTATGGTTTTTAAAGCACCTAGAAAAGAGGTCACGGTGTTACCTCCCGTCTCACTCTATGGTACACCATTAAACCAAGTCAGTCACTTCAAGTATCTGGGTCACTGGGTCACAGAGGACCTTAAAGATGATATGGATGTGGAGAGGGAACGCAGGGCGTTGTCTGTTCGCTGTAATATGTTGGCTCGCAGATTTGCACGGTGTACTGAACAAGTGAAGGTCACATTATTTAGAGCTTTCTGCCAGACCTTTTACACGTGCAGTTTGTGGGCCAAATACACGCGGAGGACATACGACGCCCTGCGCGTGCAATATAATAACGCGTTCAGGGTGCTGATGGGGCTGCCGCGGTACTGTAGCGCGAGTGGCATGTTCGCGGAGGCGCGCGTGGACGGCTTTCACGCTGTCATTCGAAAGCGAAGTGCGTCTTTACTGGCGCGGGTGCGCGGCGGCCCCAGCGCCATCCTGACTGCGTGCGCCGCCAGATGGGACTCTGTACTGATGGCGCACTTGATAGGCCTACACGCGAGAGCAAGCGCCTAATATATTATCATTATTATTATTATTAATTTATTAATGCTTTTCTAACACTAGGCTAAGACATTGTTACTAACAATCTATGGAATCAATTCTGAAATAAATTTTATTATTATTATTATTATTCTCTTTATTCAATTCTTTTTTACATATAAAATTACATTTTTAAATATTTTTTTAACAAAATTATACAAAAGAAAAAAAAAAAAAAAACATTTAAAAATATAAAAATATAGTTATCCACCGGTGTCGGGAGCAGGGTCCAAGCTACCGGTGGTTAGGGCTCCAGAGACAGGAACCTCCTCACAATGCGAGCCGTATCGAGGAGTACTGCCTTCTGTATCAGGCCCTTGATCCACCCGTGCAACGATAGCTTCGACAGATGGTCGTCGAAGCTTTTGGCTATAAGGCCATTAGCGGTCACAACAATCGGCACAATGATAGCCGAGTCCACATTCCACATGTCGACAACCTCGTGTGCTAAGTCAAGATATTTTATTTGTTTTTCTTTCTCAGCTTTCACGAGATTCTCGTCATGCGGGATGGTGACATCGACTATCATTGCACGGCGCGCTAATCGGTCTATCACCACTATGTCCGGCTTATTGGCTACAATAGTCCGGTCAGTAATGATTGACCGATCCCAGTACAACGTGACATGGTCATTTTCAAGAACTGGGTCGGGCACATACCTGTAGTACGGTACCTCAGAGTCCACTAGGTTGTACTTCAAAGCAAGTTGCTGGTGAAGAATCCTGGCTACTTGGTTATGCCTGTGCAAATACTCGCCGTTAGCCAGACGAGAACAACCAGAGATAATATGTCTGATGGACTCACCCGGACGATGACATGCCCGACACACGTCAACCGTCCCGTCCCTCATAATATGTCTCCGGTAGTTGTTCGTCAAGATAACCTCGTCCATAATCGCACAGACAAAACCTTCAGTTTCTCCGAAGAGGTTGCTGAATCGTAACCAGGCCACGGACGCCGAAAAATCTACATCAGGCTCATGAAGAGCCCGAAAAAAGCGCCCGTGAAGCTCCTTGCCTTTCCATACTTCCTTGCGGTCATCAGTGGTAAGTACCACAGGTTTGCGCCAGTTCTCTTTAGCCATGGACAGCGGGGTGAGTCCCTTGTCCACTGCGACCACATCGCGGTGCATACCCACGTCGGTTTTGAGAAAATATTCTCTGAGGCTGCACACCTCGCGGTTGTGTAGAGTCTTTGCATTCAAAAAGCCTCGACCTCCACACTTCCGCGGGATGTACAGTCTCATCACCGAAGATCGTGGGTGATGCATCCGATTTGCGGTCAGCAATGTACGGACCCGCCTATCCAGAGCGTCTAACTCAGTCTGAGTCCATTTGAGTATGCCGAAAGAGTACATTAAAACCGGCATGACCCAACCGTTGAAGGCGCGCACCTTATTTCCGCCTGATAGAAGGCTGTTTAAAACTTTCTTCAGGCGGCCAAAGAAGCGCTCCTTCAACGTTTGCTTCATGTCAGCGACGTTAATGCCTAACGCTTCCGACATACCCAAATACTTATAAGTTTCGGTCGAGGAGAGGGATCTAAGGTATATGGGATCCGAGAGTTGAATTCCCTCGGATTCCACTATCTCCCCTCGCCTTACATGCATGACTGCACATTTGTCCACACCAAATTCCATCCTGATGGCACTACTGAAAGTTTCAGTTACCTTCAGTAGTTCCATCAGTTGCGAATTGTTGTGGGCAAAAAGTTTCAGATCATCCATGTAAAGCAGGTGAGATAGGACCTGACCACCTCTTCTTTATTATTATTATTATTATTATTAATGCGCCTGGCTGGGTTTGATTCAAGCAGTCTTCCACCATAATTATTTATCTGACCTTTCACACAAAGTACAGAAAAATAAAAATGTCAACAGTGTAAACACAAAAATGTGTACAATTGTTGAAAGCGTTTCTTCAGGCGGGTCCCGAGAGCGACATATTACATTTGGAGTGTCGTCACAAGTGTCGGAAACAAATGTCGAGTGTCGCCATGTCTGTTGGTAACATGATGCACTGTTTCAATGATATACGAATTTTTAGGAGAATATTATACGACTTGTGTTTTTGAAGGGCGATGAGTAATGACCTTTTAAAAGGTGTCTTTTGGTTTGTTGTTTTTGTAATAAGTAGTTACTTTAACCCTACAATATTTTTAAAACTGTTATTTATTTCCGTAGGCTAATAGTAAACTTTAGGGCTGTTCTGACGTGCAAATCCACTACACTGTAACTCGAGTTAAAGTGTTTTGCTTTAATAGTGCTCATTAAGGTCATAGCACACATAAACGACTCTGCTTCAACACCGCTCCCACCCAACACCGCCCTAAAATAAGACGACTGCTCGCAGTCCACGCGGCGACAGCTAGCAGGCACCCAGCAGTCCACCCGCCGACCGCTCTCGCTTTTGTGTAGATACTGACCAAATGAGCGGCGCCGCTGCGGCGACTGCCAGCAGTGAGCGCGCGGACACCGCGCCGACCGCTCGACTACAACGTGCGGCCAGCGAGGCGTCAACTACCGAGCAGTCTGACGGCGGTAAGCTCGCTGACAGCGAGCTGTCTGCTAATTTATGATGTCAATGTAAAATATATCTTAAGGGCAATATTTAAAGCCCATATTTGAACGATATTCTTTTTGCCGGGGGGAGCAGAGTCGTGAAGTGTGCTTTGACCTTTAGACTATTTCGAGGCCGCTACATATACCCAAATTATTGTTTTTTCATTTTATAATACGTAGAGGTAGATATAAGCACATATAAAACACTGTAATTTAGTTACTAATTTAAATAATTCTAATTGTATGCATACTATGGATGTAAAATGTACATGACTGCATAGAACGTAAAAATACCTTTCATTTGGTACCTCACACAATGATATAGCACTATGTATTATAGTAATATTACTTAAACATACAAAAACCAAAAAAGTTTTAAATGACATTTTCGCAAAATATAGAATCTATTTCTGTGATACAGTGTTTAAGATTCATACGTCAGTGTTGTGTTGTTCTTTAATTTGCCAAATTATCTTTAAACTAGCGACCTACTCCAGTTTCACACGGTTGACAATTAGTCTTTAAAATTGTCGGCTATTCTCTGCAATAATATTGATGTATTATACATTTAAACTTTCCTCATGAGTCATTTCATCTATTGGTGAAATAAATCCGTGCTGGAGTTTGTAAGTTGATCGCGAACAGACAGACAAACGCGTTGAGGGTAGGTATTTTGTTTTTAACATGTAAGAAAGATTTTATAAACAACTTCTATTATGCTCACCCTTTCAGATAATGTTTCTTACATTTTCAGTCGTTTTTGTTCGACAATTAGTTAACGTTTATTCTCAGAGTTTGCATGAGTTCTCACTACAAGGAAAGAAGACGAGGAATTAAACTAAAAGAACCATAATATTGTAAAAATAATTTACGAGACCACTGCTACTATTAACACAGTGAATGGGAGAAAAATTTTCTG
Source organism: Mythimna ferrago (assembly GCA_910589285.2). Lineage (NCBI taxonomy): Eukaryota > Metazoa > Arthropoda > Insecta > Lepidoptera > Noctuidae > Mythimna > Mythimna ferrago. Next base: position 19,658,938 of record OU342685.1, read on the forward strand.
AGAAAAAAAAACAACCAAAGCAAGACAAGCCAGGGTAAATTCAGCGACGTATATTTAAAAAATGTAAGACTTCGTGTATAGTATTATAAGGAACCCGCATAGGGTAGCCAGGTCTTTAAACCGAAAACCAGACAGACCAGCCAATTTAGCCGGACATTTGAGTAAGATGGCCGACAATTTTTTTTAAAGTCAATGTTGTCTTTTTTATTATTGGCGATATTACATATATATTATGTATATATATATTTAATTCTAATAAAACAAAAATAAATTGATTGATTATTCATTGACAACCAGGGAATTTATTTAAGCGGTACTCTGGTTAGCGACCGACATAGTAGGTCTAGAAATACGTGAATGTCCCGGCTAGGTATTTATTATTCAATTGCGGTTTAAACGACTGTGCCAATCACCATACTTGAAAGTCATGTCAATGTATAATTGCTAGTCCGCTCCGCTTACGCATGCGATACAAGATAAAGTAGAAGACACGACAAATCTAAAAAAAAAAGACGTGTGGCACTCGGGGACTGCCGCGGTAAAGCTATTGCGTAGCATTTTTTATCAACTTATGCAATAGACCTCGCCAACAGCTGCTTAACCCCACCCATCCAAAACCAGACCTCGCCAACAGCTGCTTAACCCCACCCATCCAAAATGAGACCTCGCCAACAGCTGCTTAACCCCACCTATCCAAACACAGACCTCGCCAACAGCTGCTTAACCCCTTCCATCCAAAACCAGACGTCGCTAACAGCTGCTTAACCCCACCCATCCAAAACGAGACCTCGCCAACAGCTGCTTAACCCCACCCATCCAAACACAGACCTCGCCAACAGCTACTTAACCCCACCTATCCAAAACCAGACCTCGCCAACAGCTGCTTAACCCACCCATTCAAAACCAGACCTCACCCACAACTGCTATTGATTGTTCACTCATTTGGTTTCTTATTGGTCACCACGCTCAAAAAACAAATGAGTGGGGGGTGTTAGGTTATTTTCGCTACGGAATTTCTGGATTCGGTCTCCACGCTCAAGGCCCGCGATAGAAGCTATGCAATAGCTTAAAAAATCTAATTTAAAAAGCCTAACGAAAGCCTTACAGGCCGGTCTCCGCCTAATTTAGCCGGACACGCAACTAAAAAGTCTGTCTCTGTCCGGTTTTACCCGGACGCCGGACGCCTGGCAACGCTAAACCCGCAAAGTTTAATACCAGAACATCCCAGCGACTTAATATAAACCACCGGTGAAAAGAAAGTACGAAATTGTGGAACGAGGTAATAACAATTTTATAAGAACAAATAAATGCATCTACGATGCCGCAGGGCATAAAGAACCTTCATAAAATGAAACTGCTTTTAGGGTTAAATTTTTATTTTAAACATAGAAAGGGATTTTGATGGCCCTCCCACGTCGTTCTATCGCGTTATCTTTAGATTTAGAACTACGCAATAATAATACGCAGTTGAAATGGTGATTCAGGGCGCCATCTCGTACTGAGTGGATGTCCTGATTTAGTGATGACATTCTCATAAATTATTGTGATGAAGAAGTGTTATTAATGATTGCCTTTGATGCGAATGAGCAATTCGTTATGCGTCTGTTTTAGATTACTGCCACTTCAAACTTCACGCGACTTTTAGTCGAGCTTAACAAATCATTTTCTGGAAATGTGTTGGCAAAAGTTTAACGACTGTATTTGGAGTAAAACATGTGAAGAAAGTTTTCAATATCTATCGAAATATGTAGATTTTTGGCTTACTTCCTAGATCGTTTGGAGTTGAATACCACGTAAAATCAATTAAAAATCCACTCGTTACCATAGCAAAGAAGAGACCAAAAGGTTTCTTGATTAATCTCTGTATTTTTTTTTTTGTTGATGTGGTGTACAATATAGAATATTATAATAAAGTAATAAATATGATAAATGATAACTGTAAATTTTTTATTTATTTATTATTATTTCAGGTACAAACCCAATTATAGTAGATTCGTTCTTATCAAAATGTTTTAGGAACACAATTATTGTGCGTACAGCTAAGGAGTGGAATAAATCACTTAAGTAATTATAGTGGTAACAAAATAAATTAAAATCATTATTCGATAATTTATAAATAATGTATCTGTACTTTTAAACGTAATGACGTGTTATATGAATAGGTACATAGGTACCTGATAGCAATAGGTGAATAGGTACCCAATGATAATTGATTTTTTCTTTTTAATCATCATGATCTCCCTAGCCTTTTCCCAATTAGCTCGGAGTCGGCTTCCTGTCTATCAGGATGTGGCTGAATACCTGTGTTTTATACGGAGCGACAGAAGCAGTCGCCTATCAGACCTTTACAATCCAGTTACAGGGCAACCATGATACTCCTTGGATAGACTGAGGGACAGACTTTCTGCCGTCATACCTATAAGATCTGTCTGTAATTTTGGTTTTTAATCATCATCATCATTTCAGCCGATAGACGTCCACTGTTGGACATAAGTCCCAAGCGTCGCCACAACGAACGATCATGTGCATCCCGCATCTTAAGTGACATTGGGAAGGGCACAGTGCTCGCAGAACAGATGGCCGTTGGGGCCCAAAGGTTCTGGAGTGGCGACCGCGTACCGGAAGACGCAAGCGTTGGAAGGCCTCCAAGGTGGACTGACGACCTGGTGAAAAAATTGTTAATGTTACACAAAATTGTCAAATATTTCTGAGCATAATTGCAAAATAAAATTCTACGCTGGTGGGACTGACTTTTTAAAAAAAGACACCTCCCGAATTAGTCCCAGTCAGTCCCATTTAAAACTGATGATCCCTAATACCCTAACTTTATTTCAATTATACATCAATAAGGAGAGTTGTTTACACATCCAATTACGAATATGTCAAGTTAATGTCCCCTTAGTGACACCTTTGAATTTAATGGCCATACTAATTTAACAATAATGGGTATTAGTGAGCCTTCCGGCGTGTTGCAAGTAATTTGTGACTGATTTCCGAGCTATGTTTTTTGATGAGGTAAGTATAGGTTGCAATACACTTTATTTGCCTAGGGGGCGTCGTTCAGGTGATGATGATAGTATAATGTAAGCAGGCTTTTATGTTTTTCATTACAAAAATTGCGTCTATTTGAGCGTGATAATGTTTAGTTTTTTGGTGGTTTGCAGCAAGTTGTGTCGCGTCACCATAAATATCTATCTACACTATATATATCTGTTATTATAATATATAATTTATATATGTTATGGACCAAATGATAAATTGGGCATTATACATAATGCCCGGTCATCATGAAAAATGCCCAATATGAGAGTGCGATTTGATAATAATTATTCAAATAATCAAATTGACCGGGCATTATATATACGGCCCATCACCTTTTGGGCAGAGTAATACAAACATATTTAATTACCATTTTTTTTATTGGTATTGTAATTTAACTTAAAATAAACTAAATATTAAACCATTAAAATAATCAGACTCTCTTATTTGGATTAATTATATCAAGGAGTCTATTATCTACCTTAAAATTCTGCCACTTCGAAATAACGAATAATACCTACAATCTCTCGTAAAAATGTGATAGTATTTTGATTGCACTTTGAACTGGGTAAAATAGGTTAGGTTAGGTTAGAACTGTGACCAACCGTGCGTGAGCCGAGCGAGCGTAGCGAGCGATGCCGCGGCAGCGGCCGGCGAACGCTACGTCCAAGTTGTTTCGTCCATTCGAGATTTTTACCTTTTTCAGTTAATACATTTGATAATTAATCATTTATCCAGTAATCCATTTTGACCTTTGAACGATTTGGTCAATAGTGTAATAAATAATTTAAACATTGATATTCCAGACTTTGGTCAGCTGAACTTTTGATCAAATGACCATCGTTATTTTAAACTTTGTTGATTTGTACGTTGTTCTTTTGAAATTTGCTCAGGAAAGTTTTGATTTTCTAATATGCAACCGTCACCCTGCGTGCTTCCCTCCCCGCCCTCGCACCGCGTCTTTAGCTTTATTATCAAATTGCCCAATTGTCATGTAGCAATATAATAATGACCGCGCAATGTGATAAATATTGAAGTTAAGATAGTAATTAATCACTTGGTCCAACAGAGCTAGACATTATTCATAATGCTCGAACATTATTTATAATGCCCGCATTAATCATCCGGTCCATAACATATAAACATATATTTACACTTAATATAATAAAGAGGACAATATTTTTTTTTGACTTATCTACACTATATCAACACTATAATAATATAATTAAGAGGTAAAGTTTCTTTTTTTTTGTTTGTAGGAAGTAATCTCTGAAAGTAATGGTCCGATTGTTAAAAAAATTTCACCGATAGAAAGCTGTTTTATTTCTGAGTGACATAGGCTATATTTTATGTACGCAGGCGCTAATTAATTTAATTAAATTAAATTTCCGAAGCCGCTAGCAAAAGCTAGTTGTGTGTGACAGACCCACAGCGCATGGTGTAGGTCCTCATCTTCCATACCGCAATAACACACACTGACCTCGCATAACTTTATATTGAACAGTCTTTTCCTGAAGCATCCGTGCCCCGCGAGAATCTGGGAGACCTAGTAGTCTGGGATGACCCAGTTGCACTTAAATCTGACTGCCACGTCCGGGAAGAAACGGTATAGTTCCGTCCTTTCTCCTCATTCGTCCATCTCCTTTGCCAAGCATCCATCGTCTCGCTCCAGATCACCTCCCTCCGTCTGGCCAACTCCCGCCTCCTCACGATCGGCTCCACCTGTGCCTCGGTCGCGGCCTGGCGCTCCTCATCATATCGCCCAGCACGGATCACCTCCAGGTCGGCTTGCAGCAATGGGTAGCTCGCTGTCTGGCCGTCCGGTAACTGTCCGGACCAAGCCCAAGTCGTCGACGGCGCGCACTGTTCCCGCGCGCCTCAAGGAGTTGTCAGCAACAGCAGGGGCCCAGCCGCGTCGAAGCCTACTGGGGCCAGGGTTATCCGAAAGGGAACTCGAGCCCCGGTATGAAGGCTTGAAGGAACGGGGTGGGTTTTTTAGTCAGTAAGAGTCTGACACTACCTCCCGCTCCGCCCAAGAGCGGGGGTTGTCATTGGATGATATTCCCCACCGAGAAAAAAAAGACTCAACTTTGACTTCTAACTCACCTGATGGAACGCGATGATATCATTTGATGAATTTTCACCTCAAAACAGCTACACAAGCTAATTTTATAAATACCTTTGTTTCCAAAGCCGGTATTATCCCAACGCTTTTCCTAACTACATCCTTTGCAATAATCAAGCACTTCACGGGATCCTCTCGCATGACGTATAAAACTCGTGTGGGTAGTTAAAAACCCGGCGATACGCAGCTGTCCCCGAGTAATTCATCGACCCTTAGTCCACCTGCTTCCCTGGTACCTTGCTTTATGGGATGGGTCTTTGTTTGATGTGTTTCGTTCAACATCCTATGGGCTATGGCTATGTGATAACGGGATTAACTTTTTTGAAGGATGTCGTACGGAAATAGAGTTTGTTTGAGGTGGTCGTCTAATCTTCTTTTAAGGTGTTTCGGTTTTTATAAATGTATTTTAATAAACTTAATTTCTTTCGTTTCTTTTGTTTCTTTCTCTTGCCTTCCTGATTTTAAGAAACTCTCGGGTGTGTCGCGTCTCGCACTTTTGACTGGTTTTACATGTTTATTAATACTTAAAACAAAAAGAAATGAAAAATTCCAATGCCGCAAATTACGCGGGATCCGCGGGATTGCTGACTTCACTCCCGCAGGCATGCGGGATCGCGGTTTTGATGCGGGATTGATTGAATTCTTAAGTCGCAACTAACTAAGCGTTTTCCCTCGTCATTTATACCGCGTACATCGAAGGTGTGGAACAATTTGCCTGCTGCGTTCTTCCAGTCCAATTATAATGTACCTACATTATAATTATATATATATATACAAATATAGTCTTCAACGCTACAGTGAAAAGGTTCTTAATAAACCAGTGCGCCTCACCATCAACGATTGCATCACCGCTTACTAACAGGTTGCATTACACTAGTTTCATCATCATCATGATCATCATTTCAGCCGATACACGTCCACTGTTGGACATAGGCCTCCCCCAAGCGTCGCCACATGGAACGTTCCTGTGCGTCCCGCATCCATCGGTTTCCCGCTACCTTCACTAGGCTACCTTCGCCACCTTACACTAGTTTATATCATTAAAATAATAAAATATCCACAATATCCTTTTCGTCAAAGTGTACACACATTACTTTTGTATCATCTCGCTTGAAAGTGTATCTGACACATATAGGTAGAATAATAAATTCATCGTAGGATTTGCCTGTAAAGGGCCCACCAATTTTATCCGGATACCGCCCCTTCCCATTTTTGATAAACGAGACGCTTGATCGAACCTCTGTCCGTAGAAGGGGTTCTTTTTTGATAATATCTCGTCACGAGACAAATTTGTATGTGATGTAGGCCTAACTGACCCTTTAGCAAGATAAACCCTTGCTGGGTAGGACAGACGTATGGGTGATGAACGATAAAATGTAGACTAGCTACAGCAATATGGCGGATATGGACTTGATTTTTTCTAGATAGTCAATACGAAAGCCAGGCAGCCTCAAAAAGAGGTCATTATGATTACTAATTATTAGGTTAAGCCCGATGCCTGCTTGCTAGGGCTCCGGAATAGTTCGAAACAGTAACCGCGGCTCTAGAACATTTAGAGGAATGCGGAACATGGTATTAAGTCCCGCAAACCTCCGCTGAAAAGGGGGGCTCCGACCAGACGGGTGTTGTGTCTGGTCCAGGCATCTGCCCGACAGAATTTCGGACTGTTGCATATGTTCTAATCGCTCGGAGTACGCTAATACTACGATGCAGGATTTCTAAAGTTTAGTTCCTATGGGGCGTTATAGGTGTCGCTACAAACGCAAATTGGAGTACCACAGTTGAGTTTTAGTCACTAAAATTCTAACATTCTCTCGCTTTAAAGCGGGCGTTGTTATTATTACATGCTTTCCTACATAAAAGAAGGCATGATCTGTTTATTATATCAGTCAATGTCGTTTCTTAAATCGTAATTCTGAAAAGAAAACATTTCTGTTTTCCTCCGAAAATAAAGTTTCGTTCGCACTGCTTCCTAAAGCCAACTTATAGCGCGTCAACCGATCTATTTTCCATAACAATATGGTACGCTGGTGTACATTCACCGTCCACAATCCCGTCACCCATAAAACATATAAACTTTAAATAAGAAGAGAGACGGGAAAATCGCGGCAGTTTTTCATGGCGGCAATAAATATTATTAGATAAATATGTATCATTGTAGCGTGTCAAGCGCTGTTTCGAATTTTCGATACAAAGGAAAGGGGAGAGAATTTGAGAATTCAAATAGTTTCGAACTAGAGCCATGGGCTAGCGACTTGGCTTTGTGTCTTCAAAGAAATGTTTGCCTTTTATGTTACGTGTCTATATGCCGTTACATGTTGTTTTGAAATAATATATCTTCTCTTTGACACACGCTCACGCATAACTTTGAGTTATAACAAATATCAGAATCGTGCCAAATAATGTATTTCTTTACCGTAAATGTTTCTTCAAAATTTCCATATATGTGCCAAAATTAACCGTTGGATAATGCAAACAACGGTGGCATTAAAATAAATGTAGATTAGTAATTCTTTTTTGTACAGTCACGTTTTTAATTAAATAGAATTTATAGGCAGTGAACGTAACATTATGCAAGTCACATTTTCACATGTGACTTGGTCGACTTTATTGCTTTCACGTATTACTTGCAAATGGCGCCCAAAACGGGACTCGGAAATATTATTCTACATTTTAAAGGCATATTACTTTTAAATAAGTAACATATAGAATGCGTGTCACATATTCCAGTCAGCAGATGTTATACGAAATATATAGAATTTATAACTTGACAAAAACAGATAAATCGAGGGCCCTGGTGTAATTTATGTGCGGAAAATAAATCTGTAAGCGGATACAAGTTTATCCGTCCTTTCAAAATAAGGGTACATGGCGCAGGTCCGCTCTGCTCGGAAGTCGGATGACGAATGTCCGCATCTTTGCCCTGGGACGGGTTATATAATGCGTAAAATTACTGTCTTCAACTATCTTCATATGTTTCGCGTATAACGTTCTCTTCTGATATACGTTTATTTATTTAGGCGTGTATAAATCACTTTTGGGATGCACATATATTTTTAGCGTGAGGTCGTTACGGCAAATGCCGTTTTATTTGAAATGATATGAGCTGTTGGATTTATTATTCTTCTCGAATTTGTAACTTTACGAGACTTGTTAGGTTTTCAAATGGAATTTGTTAGTAAGCTTTTATAACCTGTGGAAATATTACGATACACAACTTTTTATTATATTTTATTAAAACCTGTTCATGTTGAGAATTAGTGCTTAACTTTAGAAACCTTAATGCTTAACTGCACAAAGGAATTTAAGGTTTCTTGCGATGTAAGTACGGTCGTAAAGTGTTCCAACTTTAGTTCCCACTTATAAATGCTGTAGTTCATTCTTGAAGCTCCTGCTGGGTATCACAGTATCTTTAACATGCTGTACCAAAGGCCCTTTACTACTCTAGTTTAATTAAAAAGTGGTTAAAGTCTGTACTGGACTTAGCAAGATTCATTATAGCACTTCTTTCTGGCGCCCAACACGGGACTACTTTATTTCGCGTTATATTTTAATTTTCAACAGTTTTTGTTAGTTCGAAACAGCTTACACGTTATAACAAGACCTTAAATTTTACCTGAAAGAACCGTCATAAATTAAACATGTTTCATATTATGAGGGTAGTCCGAAATTTCCCACTTCTGATGTTCAATCTTGAATCTCCCGCTGAGACGGTACTCTGTGGTACTAGGGTATGTGGATAGTTGAATACCGGTCACGTACGAGTTACTCGCCTTTAATTAAGCGGTGATTAAACTTTAACACTGGACTGGTGGAGTAGACTCGCCAGCTTGACTTGTGGCTCAACGCTCTTCCATTCTTTCATTAATTGTTGTTTTGCGGTGCATTGAATACAAAGCCTTAGACAAGTGTTTGTTCTGTTTCATTAGATGCAATCTCTTTTGATTGTATCTAACTGTAACTGTAACGAATTTATACGAATACTTTTTTCCGTTAAGTAGTTCATAAAGGTTTGACTTTGAATAGCTAACTTGGCTTTAAGTGCCAAAGGTTTAGAATAGAACAGAATATTTATTTATTTGCTTAGAAGTAAGTGTTTACAATAAAGTGATAAATTAATATTAAAGTATCCTTGTAAATTATGCCATTTCGGCATGCAATCACTGATGCAGTCCATTATCATATTAAGTATGTATAAACATTCATGCACAATTATCTTCTAGAAAATCGTATACGCAGTAGTAACATTTGTTTAATAAAAGTGCAGTTAGTTTCGTTTTGGAAATTGAATTTGTTGGTTCCTCTTTTATGAATCTGTTTAAATAGCTTAGGTGAAATAAAAGCATAGAAGTTTCTATTAGGCAATAACTCTTCAAAGGCCTAAATAAATTAATTACAAAGAAGTTATGGGCGTTCAGAAACACCTAATTACGTATGATGTATATTAATAAGAAGATGTTATAACTCAAAAAGCACACTAAAGAAACTGGGAGGCCTCCCGTTCAAAATATATTTATCGTTTACCTAATTAGCCATTAGAAGGTCCCTTTTTCCTGAGAAAGCAATTAATTTACAATTATGTACGAAGGGCTGCACAAAGTCTTATTAAATAAAATGTTTCAAAGACCGCTCCCCCATTAATTTCGGGCAATTTCTTTCTCAGACGAATCTTTAATTATGAAAGATTTATAATTTCTGAAAAATTCTCTTTTACACCTCTTCACGTTTACTTTCTTTGCTTTATGGCTTTGATTTAAGTATTGTATTAATGTCTTACTAAGGTTTTACGAAACAGTTTTTATTATATGATTTATTTTGTATATTTTAGGAAAGCTTGCAGACGTTTTGATAACTACATTGCTAATTACAAACTTACACACATAATTACAAGATTATTAATTCTAGTATGATATCTACTTTCTATCATACTATATTTTATACGAGTAGTCCAATGTTTGAATGGCCAACTGTCTCTTTAAACATAATAATACTTTCCACTTACCATCTCACTAGTATCTAATAAGACTAAACGTCCTAACTCATTAACTCAAACTCTCCATAATTACGTCGTCGGTATAATATTCAGCCGTTTCTAGAAGCCTATAGTGAATATAAAATGTTCAATCATGATCTCCAGGATCACTTACCGGCCTCATCTTGGTGACCACAGAGCAAGGAGGCGTCTCACCGGCCGCTGCTAAATACGACGTTTCGAACTTTCTTTATAAACAAACCAAACGAGTCACAACAACTATTTTAACAATTTTGTAACCCAAAGTCACAATACTATGCCTATGACAGCCCAGCCAATACACAGTTGTTTGTTGTGAAGGTCAGATAGGCGAGGCGGTCGCTCAATATAAATTACCTGTATTCTGCTGTCTCTGGTTACACTGAAAGCCAGTCCTAAGGTAGTTGGTAAAAGGCTAGGCAAATCTCAAATATTATTTAGTGAAATATTATCAAAGCTTAATTAGTGAGATTCTACGGTGTGTAACGCAACCTTTTGATGTCAGCTTTACGATCATAAAAAAATAGTTATGCATACTACAAAATCTTCTTAGAACTAAAAAAAAAGTACATATGAAATAAAAAAATACCTTTCCGAGAGCATGAAAGCGCCTAACTCAGGATATGCTGCGATATACCATCAAATGCCTGTACAAGTACGAGTATTATACATGTATCCTGTCCCTCATTCTGCATAGACGGAGATAGAGAGAGAGAGAGAGAGAGACGGTAGGCATCAGAGTGGGATGGCGCACTTCGCTCTAATCGGGTTTCTCAAGACACCTCAAATTTTCTTGTTTGGCGCCTCTACTCGCATTTCATACTCTGCATTAAAAGCCCACTTTATCTTAGTATTTGAATTTTTAATAAGGATAAAGTCAACACGGCTTTTTATACCCGAAAAATGTTCGTCAAATATACGCCTAACGAGCGTCTCTGGTGGAGTGAAGGTAATAGCGTGATGATGAAGGAACTTTACATTTTTTCGATATAAAATATGGTAAGTTGGTTTCTGTTAGTTTTTGTTGGAAATTATCAAGAAATAATGAAGGTGACCCTAGAAGATTAACCTAATAATAAGGGCGAGATATTTATAAAAGCTTTTTATGTAAAAATAGTGTAAGTGAGTGTCACTTTGGAGACTCCAGCGCCGTTTTAGTAAAAAGCCATTTAAGAGGTTATGGATAAAAGGGTCAGTAGTATCATAGACTCTTTTTCTTTTTATACCGGCAATAGAACTGTCCTTTTATGACGTAGGCGAACTAAAAGGATTTTCCAAAATTCACCTTCTAAGCGGATTTAATGGGGTTTGTTGTTTGTTGTTGATCGAATCAGCATTGCCATTCAACGTGGCAACGTGACATTCGTTGTCAACGTAGTCCCGTTGACAGCGACGTGGATGATTTTTTTGATGCCAAGTGAATTATTTTTTAAGTACACGTTTGTACATACTTTTTTTCATTTTAATATATCTATTAAGTTGTTTATTAGTTTAGTTCTTTGTAAGTACAGTATGATTAATTAAGTATTTGTAAGGACGTAAATAACTTAATCCTTCTCTTCCTCTTCCGAATCTCCAGAAAAAGTCTACAATTCATTCTCTTTCGATATCTTCATCAATGAATCTCCTTAATTGAGAAACTCCGTAATTACGTTGACTTACCAATTCATTCGCCGTTCACTCGCTCTTTCATTCACTCGTTCACTCACGTTGCACAAGAGGAAAAAAGCTGAAGAAATATTGGATTTCTCAGGGCGCGAGGTTTCAATCGTGGCTGTATTTAATTAAGAGGAACCCATGGGGTTTCCCTGTTACGGGTAACGTAGAGATTTTATTTTGCCGTGCTGCCGTCTGGTAAGGGTATTAAGTAAATAGTGGTTTTAACTGCTGTGAATAAGTGTGGGATGTTGGGGTAAAAATCGGATTTAGGAAGGTCTTTGTTGCGGTGTAAAATTCAGGGTAATCTGTTGCTTTTTTACGTGTATCCTATTCTGCGTAAATAGAGGGAGTATCAGACTTTTACTGACTAAAACATAGTACTTATTCCTTTTAGTTGTCGTTTTTGCGAGAGCTGTGGTAACTCTTTTGAACAATACGCAACTCTGGCAAGCTTCGGACCTAACTGGCCTCATCAATAGGGTAATTGGTTGCCTAGTACAAGATAAAGATTATGATAGTTCTTAAAGAGATTTTTTTATATGTATTTAAAAGTTTATTGTTTTTTATCGTACTCCTTGACGAAGTTTACATGTATTTTTTTCCGACTCTCCTTTCTCAAATTTATTAAAAGAGATTTTAGTAACAAGAATCACTTTTGCACCTATTTTTCTGTTTCCTTCTTCTTGTGTTTATTTTATGTGTAAAAATAAATTGTTATCTAAATAACGTCACTAATATCTCAATTCGAGAATTCGACTTTTACGATATGTAAAGGTAAATTCTCGTTTATTATATGCAATTTGATAATTTTGAAGTCGTCATATTATTCTACTTGTTAAAAAAGGTTTCAGAATGTTACTCAACCTAACTTCAAACTGTTGGTATGGTTAACATAGTGGTTGAGTGATTTGCTGCTTCACTGTGTCGTGGGTTCAATTGCTGTACGTTATAAATATTTTTTATGGCCTACAGACTACCTATTTGTTCCAGATTTGGGTATCTTATGTATGTTACATGTTGGTAAACGCAGCGCGTAATTTCTAGTATGAAGCACTAATGCTACGTTTACATGTGGGCCAGCGTCGGCCAATCGCTATTGTGTAGCCATTGTATAAACGGGGAAACCTCGTTAACACTATGGCGATTGGTAGCATAAGAAACTGACTATGTTCGTACAGAATACGGAACGAATAATACTTTCAAAATAAGTAAGTTTTATAAGAATTGTTGGACAGTTAGAACACGGCTTCTAACGTTTAATAAAATGAAGTTACAAACATCGTCAAGTAAGACATTCGCATTATTTTGTTTCTGAACTTGTTTATTTCAGTTCAGAAATATTGTGACTATTTCTGCACTAGCATAATCATATTATTCAGAGGAGTGGTGGTCCAGCAGTAATGGCCCCGACCGACGATTTGTAGGTTGTGAGTTCAAACCCAGCCAGGCGCATTACTTTTTGTAATTTATTTCACTACCACTGCTCTCAAAACGGAGACGGAAAACATCATGAGGAAACCGGTATGTCCTAGAACTAAAAATTCGAAGATATATGACATTTAAAGATATTTGACTCGCATTGGACCCGCTTATCCACCATGCGGACCCAATGCAAGTTTGTATATGGAGTTTGAATTCGAGTTCCGGCCCATTCCCTTTCCTAGAGAGGAAGCCTGAGTCCCAGCTGTGGGAATAATATTATAAGGCTGGCTGGTAGGCTGGTCTCTTTTTTTTTGTAGGTGATAAAATCATCCAATGACATCTCCACGCTCTTGAGCGGAGCGGGAGATAGTGTCAGACTTTTACTGACTAAATACCCACTCCTGTTCCTTCGTCGCCTTTCGTACCGGGGACATTCGTCCTTTCAGAAGCAGATTCTTGACTTCGACCCTGCTGGGCCCCTACGGTTTGCTGACAACTCCTTGAAGCGCGCGTGCAACAATAAGCGCCGTCGTCTTCTTGGGCTCAGTCCGGACGGTTTCTAGACGGTCGAACGGTGACCTACTCATTGCTCGCCGTCGGCAAGCCCGCCGCGCCTATACGGTGGCTGGAAATCGGGATCGGAATCACGGATCCGTATGGCCCTGGCCACAGAACAAAGAGAGGTTAAGATGACCTTGTGGGCGGGGCAGGTGTGCCACAAAGTAGGGCAATGCTCATAGTTCAACTACCAATAGCAAATTTGCGATCTAAGTGTGCGTGGTCTGTTAGTTGCGTAACGCGCGTTCGTATTGGATTATTGCCTGTAGTAGAGTTAAAGGGTGTGAGACATGCGGCGACACTCGTTGTAGTACAAATCGGAAAGTATTTCCTATCTAACCTCTTTCATCGTTTCTGTGGCCAAGACCCTCTGGCATGCGTTCAGCTCGGTGACGGTGGTATGCTGTATATTCAGATTTTGCCAACTCCTATAAAACAGTCAGGCAATACTCTGGATAAGTTATGTTCTTGAGCCCTGACCTACCACATTTGTGTTTATAACGCCACTCAGTAATTACGCCCCATAGTACTTCATGTTTCCTATCACGACATTTACCTAGTTAAGGTCGTTATGTTACTAAAAATGTATTATTACATTACGGTTTTACCTTGGCCTTTTTTCCATACATTTTTTTTCCAGATCCCTCTATTTCTTTCCGACTTTATCGGTACACTAGCTGTTCCACAAGGTTTTACCCGTGTTTCAGGTTACTGCTCCATTGTCAAGGGACCTGTTCGGAGCAATACAAGCGAACAGCTAAACTAACAAACGTAATTATTAAAGTCAGTACGTATTCGGTCGTCGATCGCGTAACTCGAACCATACCAAAACCATTCAAACCATCTTTTAGAATAAACCAGCTTATCTTTCTTACTTAGAACTACTTCTATCTGCATATTTAGTTGTCTAAACCATAAAACCATAACCAAACTAAGGTCGTATCATTTAAACCGAACCAAAATCAAACCATAACCATCAGATAAACCAAAACCACTAAAATATCAACCAATCAAGAAAGTTGGTATTGCGCAGACAGATACCTTTCTACAGGACGTCCTTGTCATTTTTATCAACTTATGCAATTATAATTATTTATTTATGCAGTATTTTTTTTCTTTGATATTAATTGAAGTTACACTTTCACACATTGAATTGAATTTTGATTGATTGTTCACTCATTTGTTTTCTTATCGGTCACCACGCTCAAAAAACAAATGAGTGGGGGGTGTTAGGTTATTTTCGTTACGGAATTTCTGGATTCGGTCCCCACGCTCAAGGCCCGCGATATAAGCTATGCAATAGCTTAAAAAAATATTGAAAATATTTATTATTGTTTTTATTCGTCTGTATCTGAAGTTATTATTGCTACACACCATCCAAGCGCAACATAGATTTTATAAGTAACATTGTTTCGCTTTCACGATTGAACTACTGCACAGCTTTTGATGAAATTTGGTACGGCGGAAACTTTAACCGCAAAAAAGGTTTCGGTTTCTCGTCCTATGTTCCTGCGAAATCCAAATAGTAGTTTTTGCGTGAAAGATTAACAAAAATTCATACAGCCAAACATACAAACAACAACAGTAGGATATCCAGTACCTACCCTACAGACTTGGACTATTCCTTATTCTGTGCCTATAGATGAGGGGTGTCTATCAAGTATCTTTTTAAATAAAGAATGGAAAAACTATCCGCTATCGTTCTTTGAAAACATATCAATTCCAACTAAATAAACATTTCATCAAGTTTTTCTCTCTTCGAACAAAACCCTGGAGAACTCCAACTAAAAAGCACAAAAGCTTCATTTTCACTAAATATAGGTTATCTTTCAGTTGAAACTACGTTTAAATGACTATCTTTTATGGGCAGTTTTTTCTATTCAAATTGAATCTCAACATCTGTTGGTCTTTCGCCCAGGGGATCTCTGAGATTAATCCAGTCGGTCGCATTGTGCCCAGTTATGAATGATGGTTGCCCGCTCGGCTTGGATGGGCAAACTGTTTCGCTAACTAACGCCCCTTTTGTTCTGATTGTGTTTGTCGAGGGACCTCCAACGATGTGCGGTTGGAAGTATATTAGTTCTATTGTCTAGTAGTTATGGAACCAAGTAGGCATACATACAAGTATAAGAGATGAAAGATGGTCTGTATGATGTCGTGATAATATGATATGACTTTTTTTTGGTGCAGTATTGTGTCAGACTTTTATCACAAAATAGAAGAAAGAAAGAAATCACAAAAAAAAGAACCTCACTTCACTTTTTACCTACGCTAGGCGATCGCGCTAGGGTCAGCGCGTTGCGCCGAACTGTACGAGTGCGACTGGGCGATTGAGACGAGATATCGTGTCCGTGAGCGGTGTCTATGAGTGCGTTGCTTGAGCGCGCTTTGTATGTAGATTGTAGCTATCTATTTTGTGCTTTTATAGACTGAAACCACAGATATCCATGACTGAAACCCACTTTTGTCCGTTGCCCTTTGCGGTCTAGGACCACGGGATTTCTTTTCAGAAATTCCCCCGTGGCCCTAGCGAGGCACACCTTCGTATGCTCTACCGTGTCCTCCGGGCGTTTACCCCATGCGTTTCTTCCGCCTCATCACCATCATCAAAAGCCGAAAGACGTCCAGTGGTGGAAATAAGCCTACCTGAAACAGCCTTTTTGTCTCGCATTTATCAGATTCCCGCAACTCTCACGAGGTCATCGGTACACCTCGTGGCAGGTCTTCCAATGCCAGTCGCTACTTTCGAACCTTTTGTCCCCATTTCGTTCTGATGCGATCACGCATGGAAATTCCGAGCATAACCCTTGTCATTGCTCTTTAGGTGATTTTAAGCCTTCTGATTCTTCCACGTAAAATTATGAAACTGGCTGGGGGCAGTATTAGAACACATAAGTGGCTAAGAGTAGGACTCTTTATCACAGATGTCAATTTACCTGATGATCTTTAGCACTGCATTAAGGTACCCAAAGATCTACCTAATGCCATCACCAATGTGGAATAACGAGAGGACACATAAATACAGATGTTTTGACCCGTCAAAGTATTCACAAAATATTCAACAACGACGCTAGGGTAAAGAATTATGTATGGACAGTATTTTAGCATTTCATGACGGCCTGTATTTCCCATATCAAAATACAAGGAAAAGCGGATTTAGTAGCAGTAAACATGGGCATATATGGAAATGACTGCGATTATCCTTATAAATGGTTAGTGTAGCTGTAACTTTCTCAAATGAGACCGATTCTAGGAAGGGATCAGGAAATATAAGAATATTTTTCTAAGGAAAATAAATAGTGGTAAGGAAAGAAGATTGAAAACCCCTCGACAAAGACGAAGGGAAATGAGTGTTTTTAATAAACTGGAAGCTTGCAGAGTTTTAGCGATAGGACAAAATTGATAGTAATATCCTGAGGCTTTATCGATATTAATTAAGTGTCGCCTATGTCTTTTGCAGACTTTTCTATGTTGGGAATATTAATATTCGACGATATCGAATATTTCTTGATATTAATTTTATGCGGGATTTGCTTTTTCTTGCAGCTTTGTTCCTGTGGTGATACCGAGACTGAAAGGCCTCGGTGGCAAATTAGGCGGTTCTTGTGAGATTTCACATGAATCTTGCATATTTCGCCCTCGGTGTGCTAACCAAAAGAATTTTCATAGTAGGTACTTCTTTTCAGCAAACAATTTTACCTCCTCATAACGCTAGTTTAGATTTAGCTTTAAATGCTACCCTCAGATGCAGTATCCCATTTTTTTAAATTCTGCTTTTTGCATCTTAAAGCTAAAAACTTTCCGCATCAAACAGCCTCGTCGAAAAATCAATAGGTACTTTATCACAGAAACAGTGAAAAAATACGCTATCCGACTGTCCGTACTTACATTTTTTTTTTTAAATTGATATAAACTAATGCTTGACTGCGATCCCACCTAATGGTAAGTAGCGATACAATCTTTGATGGTGAGGCGCACTAGTTTATTAAGAGCCTATTCACTCTAGCCTTGAAGACACCCAAATTATAATCGGACGGGAAGACCGCAGCAGGCAAACTGTTCCAGTCCTTCGACGTACGCGGTATAAGCGACGAGGCGAAACGCTTAGTCCAGTTAGTCCGGACGTAGTCCGGAGTAGTTTTTAATGCGAAAGTAACTCTGTTAATTGGTTTCGAAATACGCCTTAACCCCTAAACCAATCTAAATAAAAAATAGAAATGTATCTAAGTACCTTTTTTTTTCCGATTGGAAAATCATCCTATGACAACCCCCGCTCTTGGGCGGAGCGGGAGACAGTGTCAGACTCTTACTGACTAAAAAACCCATCCCGTTCCTTCAAGCCTTCATACCGGGGCTCGAGCGCCCTTTCGGATAACCCTGGCGCCAGTAGGCTTCGACCCGGCTGGGCCCCTACTGTTGCTGACAACTCCTTGAGGCGCGCGGGAACAGCGCGCGCCGTCGAAGACTTGAGCTTGGTCCGGACAGTTACCGGACGGTCGGACAGCGAGCTACCCATTGCTTACTGTCCGCAAGCCCGCGCCTACGGTGGCCGGAAATCGGGATCAGAATCCCGGCGTCGGCGGCGGGGGCGATAACGCCGTTGCCTGATGCGTTCGGCCTCCTCCTTTGCGAGCATTACTGCTTCGCAGAAGTCGGCGACCGCCTGCCACTCCTCCTCGCTCCGGACCATGGCCTCAACCAAGGCCCGGCGCGAGAGGTCTCCGCCGCCGATCGCCCCCACGAGGGCACGGCGATACGATACGGCTCCGCCCAAGCGGGGCACACCTCGACTGTGTGCTCCACTGTGTCCTCCGGGCATTCCGCACAATGGCGACACCCGGGCGTCACTTCCGCTTTACTTTGGAACAGGAACCTCCCGAACGAACCATGTCCGGTGAGGACCTGCGTCATGCCCATGTCCAGCCAAGCCTCAAAGAGGGGACTTACCGCCATGATTATGGCGTGCCCAGCACTAGGTTGCGATAGTCGTTGACGCCATTTCACCATGAGATCCCGCCGGAGCTCTGTCAGCCATGCCGTGACCTGTCGCGGCAGCGGACTTTCACCACGGCGTTGCATCTCCACGCGCATATCGTGCATGTGTGCAAGGACTGTTGCCTCGGATCCCACGGTGGTAGGCCAGCCAGAAGGCTCGCCGCTTCGCGGGAGACCGTGCAGTATCCCCGCACCATCCTTATTGCCATAACCCTCTGGCAGGCGTTCAGCATGGCCGCCGGTTGCGTTTTCAGCGACGGCGCCCACACCGGCGCCCCGTAGAGGGCCATGGACCGAACGATCCCCGCATAGAGCCTCCGGCAGGAGGCATCTGGACCCCCAAGGTTGGGCAGGAGCCGCTTGAGCGCGGCCCCAGCCCGGTTGAGTTTGGGAGCCAGACGTCGGAAATGCTCCACGAAATTCCACCGGCTGTCGAGGACGAGTCCCAGGTACTTCATCGTCGACCCGACACCTATGTGAACTCCTCCTACCGTTAGTTGGGAACTCAATGGAAATGTATCTACCTGGAGAAAGACTTAAGATACTCCTTACAAATGTTCCACAAGGGCGAAGCCGCGGACAGAAGTTGTTTTTATTAAATTTACTTTTATATGTTTATATCATTCTTCTACAAAATCCCTATTTTCTCTAAACTTACTTTGATTGAATTGCCACTTTTGGGCTTCCGAGAGAATTATGATTTCTCGCATTTATGAGCGGCGAACCCGATTTACGTTTCCATACAACCGCTGTTACGTGATTATGACATCATTCTCGGGATATTTTGGAAACAGATATTTTGTGGATATTATAATATATATGTCTATGCCTCTATTGAAATTTAAATATATTGTGTAAAACTATTCCAAGAAAGACCTCTGAAAATCCGCTATTTTGCGAAAACATTGGCCAAAAAAAATCTCTATATAAACCTTGCACATGTAATCGAGATTTTAAATGACAAAAATTTAAAAAAAAAACTCTTATTTCCTGGAAAAAGTATTGAGAAATGTTTCGACCTAGCGTTCAGGCGTTTTCTCAATTTTTTCGCGTTTCCTCTTAATCAAACATTGCGTTGGAAGGAAAAATAAGCTTTTAAACTATGTTTTCGTTGACGATAGACGACTCGGAAAGCCCTTTTTAATTATTAGTTTAGTAGTCTACAGTATAACTTACTAGCTTCTGCTAGCGGCTTCGCTCGCGTGAAAGTAGCTTTCTCAGTACAAACTTCCAACCCCCGTTTTACCCCCTTAGGGAGTGGAGTTTCGTAAAATCCGTTCTTAGCGGATGTTTACACCCTATAAGGAACCTACCTGCCAAATAAGTTTGTAAGTGTTATAGTTTTTGTGAAATCGTGATTATCTTTTCGAATATCGTAATTAGAGACACAATGGAAAGAGAATGAGAGAGCGAACGCGCTTCGATTGGGTCCCAATTAACTCATCGAGTGCCGTAATTAGAGACACAATAGAAAGACAATTGCTTATGTCGAACTGTGTAACTTAAGACATTCAAAAGGTTAATCATCAATCAATTAAATTAATCATTGACATTTTATGAATATCTTTTGACATTATTATAATATTGTTCAATGACTTTTTATTGCATATTGACATTATATAAAATAGTTAACATTGAAATTATCTCATTTTCAATTATGTATGCATAAAAATAACTTGGTCCATAAAGTTACTCGTATTTATTTAAAAACTGCAACTATTATTGTTATTATTTTACTTAATATTGCATGAATTATAATTGTGTGAATTTACTAATTAGATACTCATTTAATATTTCTACATCAGCAAAGGTAGTATATGTGATTCCTTTTAACATTAAAATCTTCATATACCATGTACTCAGAAATAAACGATTCTATTCTATTCTAATCAGTGAGTGGTATTTCTTTTATATAATATATAGGGTGACTGGTAATTAGTGTACGATACTTAAACACGTGCTTGTTCTCATGATAACCAACAACTTTTACTATGGGAACAAACCTGAAATCGCGAAAAAAAAATCAGCTATTCAGTACATTTATGTTTGCCTAATGTACCGAACAGCTGATATTTTTTTCGCGATTTCGGCTTTGCTTCCGTAATAAAAATTGTTTGTTGTCATGAGCACAATCACGTGTTTAAGTATCGTACACTAATTGCTAGTCACCCTATATATCTGATAGATTGCAGGAACTCTCGAAGACTTCTCGATTCTTTCCCTATTTCGTGAAACGTCCCAGTATCCTGCAAGCGATGTCAACAACTACACTACTTTATCCGTCATATAACAGATCGTCTATGTAATTCTATTCTAGCTGTATTAGTTGTCCCTTTTGTGCCCGCCGGGACCCAGGTGGCCATTGAATTGTTCTGCACAAAACCATTTAGTTCCTCTGAACTGGACACTCCCTGAAGGTTCTGTTGCTATTAACTAGTTCCTTATCGTTTGTTTGTAGGACCTTCTTATAACATTTGTCTTAATTTTTCCGTAAGGACCTTCTTTATGGGTTGAATTGTTTTCTTTTTATTCATGATGTCCATTTGAGGTTGTGAATGTTTTATTTCTTGAAATGTTTCTGTTAAGTGAATCGTTACATTTGTTGATAGAATAGATTTAGATGCTAGGTACTTTGGCTCTCCAAAAGACGATTCCTTTTTTATAAAAATAAAGTCAACTACAAACATCGTACTTTAGAAATGCTTGATTTGGGTCAGCTCCTTTTAACAGTTGAAAATTATTAATGGTACGAACCTTTTCAGTCCTACATCCTAAAACTTTTAACAGCATATTTCCTTCACAATACAGAAATGGTCCATCATCCCGACCTTTCTTTGCCTCAATTTCTTCATCCAAGTGCTCTCAGGTACACATATCAAAATAAACTGCTTCAACTTCACGCCAGCCGAAATCACATCATTTCTGAGTACCGCCGCCGTACTAAACTTGAGATCCTATTCATCTTGCCCCACTTTAGCTTGAGAGGTCGAATGCTTTCTTCACGTTTTCTTGTGTATATAAATTATGAGTAGCTTATTCAAAAGATTTGTTAGGAAATTGGTTGTAGTTATAATCAATGTTGATATTACTTTATCTAAACATAACTTCTTGAACACTTTAAATGATTTGTAATCTGTATATCTGTGTTGTATGTTTATTTTTATTGTTAAGCTTAGTACATGTAGTTTGTGTATAAGTTGTGTTACTTTTTTGGTGGAAAATACCACCACAGCATGTTAAAAGAATATTTTTTTTTTTGTATTATTTTTATTAAAGTACCAAAAATTTATCTCACATTAGTTCATTTAAAATTTGAACCCAGTCAAGCATCAAATTTTGAGTTGACAGAGTAACAGTTTTTTTATACTTAATATTTTTATTAGAAAAAATATTTAGACATATTAAAGTAGGTACCAAAAGACTAACACCCAATAGTTAATTCAAAAGAATCCTGACCCTTAAACCAGGAAGATCCTGTATCTTAGGCGCTGCGCAAATGTGGACACTTTTAGTTTTCAGTTACCGACAACGAACACTTTTTAATCGTCATGAGTATGTGTTAAGTGGAAGAAACTGGATACAAAAAAAAAATATCTATGGTATGTGCAGGGATTATTTCATACTGGTCGAAGCCTACTGGGGCTAGGGTTATCCGAAAGGGCGCTCGAGCCCCGGTATGAAGGCTAGAAGGACCGGGGTGGGTCTTTTAGTCAGTAAGAGTCTGACACTATCTCCCGCTCCGCCCAAGGGGGGATGTCAATGCATGATTTTTCCCACCAAAAAAAAAAAAAATTCGTAGGTAGCTTGTATCTGTCACAAGACACGTTTGCGAGTGTTTTCTAATAAATAGTGGAATTAATATACTGCATAAGTACTAATATTGAGGTTGACAGTGGTACCTCTACCAACCAAATAAACATTACAATGAGACTAAATTATAATCCAATATTGATAAACGCTTCAGCTTTCCAGATATCAAAACGCAATTTATTCCACACCGCATTCTGACTCCTGTTAGCTTTTGAATGCATTCCCCAATCTATTGTCGAATATGATTTAAACGACTCCCATAGAAACTTGTCAATGGATTTGAGGGCACATCCTTTGTGGCGTCTTTATGTTAGAGACTGCGTTTTCAATGGATTTTTTGAACGATTTTAAATCCAATAGGATGAATTTTAAATTGAAATGTGATGTTGTGTTTTGTGGTGAAGGGTGAAAGTTTTTTCGATCATTTTAATGTGATCTACAGTAATATTATAAAGAGGTATAACCTAGGGGTTTTTAAGTCAAGAGTGAATATATTGCTTCTAGGCAAGCGTGTTCCATCGTCGGCCACATCATCGCTTATCATTAGGTGAGATAGTGGTCAAAAGCGAGCCTATCCATAGTAAAAAAAGAGGTAAAGTTTGATTTTTTTAAATCTTTTGTGATTGCTAAATGTTTTTTCAGCGATTGAAAGCTGCTTTATTCCTGAGTGATATAGGCTATATTATATTTACGCGGGCGAAGCCGCGGGCAAAAGCTAGTTTAGGATATTTTGATGCTGTAAACATTAGTTAATTGGTGCTCAGTGCATATTATAGGTATATTAACTTTTCGCACACCGCCAATTAGAGATACAATAGTTGTTCTCTAATTGAAAACAAACGCTTGAGGTTTAATGAATTAAGTCAGTACTTGCTAAATAAGTTTAAATTCTAAACAAGATCAGAGTTAAGTACCTTTTAAATAGCTGTGCATGCACCTCTATCATTGGCCTCGTATTTTGAAAAATGCAGGTCGTTGTACAAGATGGGCAGCAAGGTAGGTGGCGCATATGCAAGGTAGGTGGCGCCCTATGAAGAGATGCACACTGGTATTGTGTATTAGATGGATCGAGGAACTCATTTGACCAGGGCCTCAAGTCTGCTATTACAATAGTGTCAGAATGGTCTATCATTGGTTTCATAATTTTCGATTTTGACAAGTTTGGTAATCTACTAATATAATGGCTTCATTATGACTTTCCAATGGTCAACCACTGACACTCCATTGAAAGAAGTGACATAGAATGGTAATCTCGTACATATTGTCAAAATGAATATTTGAAAGTTTGCAGTAATCTGCTAAAACTTTGACAGTTTATTTGATCAGTGTTTTACCATTAGAACGTTATTGTGCAGTTATTGGTTTTAATATGCTCGAAATTATCATTCTACCACAATTCTATTACAAGACCATTGACTGATCAATGATCGATCATTATGAATTAGCAGATTACAAACTTTTAGCAAAATGACAATTGGATCGTGTTGGAATGACGAATTTATAAAAATAGCAGACTTGGGGCCCAGGTTATTTGTGCTAAGTCGGGTCTGCAGTCGGTTTTTTTTTTTTTTTTTAATTGTGATAAACTAGTGCTTGACTGCGATCCCACCTGATGGTAAGTAGCGGTGCAATCTTTGATGGTGAGGCGCACTAGTTTATTAAGAGTCTATTCACTCTAGCCTTGAAGGCACCCAAATTATAATCGGACGGGAAGATTCCTGGAAATTTGTGGTTTGGCCACTGCAGTTCGCATCTATGCGGGAGGTGATCTGCCGGGTGATGAAGTGTGAACTGGTGGGGTATTGCTGCATCCACACCGCGCATCTCTCGTCCTCTACTGGGACTTTCAAGGAGACTGTAAATCTCAAACATTAACAGCTGTTTAAACGTGCAGGTATTAGTTGATACCCATGTAGAGGGTGACGGCCGTCTTGTTCCTGTTACTCCATTTCAACATTCATTAGCGTTATGTCCATTTCTTTAACATGGGCGGATATATTGGTATATTTCCTGGAATATTCCCATGCCCAGTGTGATCACTGGAAATGTGAACATTCCAGCCGAGAAAGAGAGATATATAGGTCGGTTTGGCGGTGGACCTGTGGTGATACTCTTTAGCTAGTGCGTGTAAATCGATGATAATAATGGTTTCAAGCTTCTGTTCTTAGACACGTTAATTATTAATTTTTTCTTTAGACATGTTAATTATTAATTTTTTCGACATGTTTTAAAGACATGAGGAATAAATAATGTGGGAGTTGATCAAGCATATATGATCATCCTTTCAATGTTCCCACTGCTGGGACTCAGGCCTACTCTCTAAAGGGAATGGGCCGTAATCCACCACTCGGGCCCAGGCCTGTTAGTGAATGTCACAAGTCTTTGAATTTTAGTTCTAGGACATGCCGGTTTCCTCACGATGTCCAATTTCCTTCATCGTTTTGAGAGAAGTGGTGATGAAATAAATTACATATAGTGATGAGCCTGGCTGGGTTTGAACCCACGACCTACACTGCTCTTGTTAAAGTTGCTCAATTTAACCTTAAGTCAGAAATATGATAACTGTGGGAAGAGGAGCCTACAAATAAGCTTAGAACTATTTTCTCTATCCAACAGAGATGAATAATTAGAAAGTCCCATTGTCTTGAAGCATTTACAACTGTAAATAGGCGTAACAGATCTGCCTTGTAAAGAGTAGTTTCAATGGTAAGAAATCTAACTATAAGAATATCTCACAACTTTCAAACAACA
Organism: Mythimna ferrago; assembly: GCA_910589285.2. Lineage (NCBI taxonomy): Eukaryota > Metazoa > Arthropoda > Insecta > Lepidoptera > Noctuidae > Mythimna > Mythimna ferrago. Next base: position 19,684,308 of record OU342685.1, read on the forward strand.
TAGCTTGGGCTATGTATACTGATGATGTACCTGCTACACTCTTATTCATAAACAAACTTAAAATATATTTCTATAAATTACACCCAGATACAGAACCAATAATCGTGTTCATCACACAAACATTTGCCTAGGCGGGGAACCGAACCTACGACCTCCGCCATAGCAGTCAGGGGCACTAACCAATAGACCAACAGGCCAGTCAACTATCTCCACGTCTCATAAAACCGTTAGTAACACCAATAATTATTCTGCCGTAGGCGCGGGCTCGCGGACGGCGAGCATGTGTTTGTCATGCTCACTCAAATGTCTCGCTGTTGGTGGCACGTGTTATTGGGTCGTTCAGTTCCCTTCAAAATGGTTGAGCTGAGTGGGGCTGACGCACGCGTCATGCTCGTGAACGGGTGCCGTCAGATGGGACTGGTCATCTCTTAGCTGCCAGTGGCTTAATTCAGTTTCTATCTTTTAATTATTTTACATTTTTTATTTCATTATCGACATTGTGCTCACATGATAGAAGCAACAAGTAATATGTAACCAAGCATTATATGTAACACATAATATGATTTAAAAGAGTGTCCATGGAGTTTCTTGCACGTTCTTCTCCATAGAGACCTACTCTTTGGAACGTGCAATTTAGCTTCACTTTTCTTGGACTGACCGACATTTGACTATTCAAAAGTGCCGTTAAATGGTCTATTTGAAATAAATGTTTTGATTTGATTTGATTTGATTTGCAATGGGTACTCGCCATCCGACTGTCCGGTCACCTTTCGGACCGAGCAACCGTAGGGGCCCAGCAGGGTCGAAGCCTACTGGGGCCATGCGTGATGCGAAAGACGTCCCTTTGGCCCTGGAACAATGGCAAAGAAGGAACAGGAGTGGATTTTTAGTCAGTAAAAGTTTGACACTATCTCCCGCACCGCCCAAGAGCGGGGGAAGTCAGATAAACCTAACCAACTAAAAAAAAAAGCACCAATTATTATTAAAGCTGCTGAAACACTTCTAGTAAGAATAATTCGATCAAGTCGTGGACACGGTGTCTCAATTAGTTTTTAGTTAACAATGACCAAGTTTCCACTTCGGAACTTGGACGGTCGTAATTCTGAAAGTTTAACGGTAGATACGGCTAATTATATCGGATTACCGGTGTCTGTGACTGTCTCACTGGATATAATACCGGTGGAAGCTTGTGGTTCGTTTGTTCTATCTGCTTTAGGGTTCCGTACTTTTTTTGGTGGGAAAAAATCATCCAATGACAACCCCCGCTCTTGGGAGAACCGGGAGATAGTGTCGGACTCTTACTGACTAAAAGACCCACCCTGTTCCTTCTAGCCTTCATACCGGGGCTCGAGCTGTCTTTCGAAACTAACCCTGGCCCCACTAGGCTTCGACCCAGCTGGGTCCCTGCTGTTGCTGACAACTCCTTCAGGCGCAGGGTTCCGTACCTCAAAAGGAAAAAAACGGAATCCTTATAGGATCACTTTGTTGTCCGTCCGTCTGTCTGTCTCTCTTAAGAACGCGTGGAGGTATCGAGTTGAAATAAAAACCATATACTCAGGTCTGCGGTCACCTGAAGCTGTGAATAAATCAAACTTCTAAGTTAATGAACAAAAAAGATACGGTCGTTTATGTCGCAAAAAAACGTATATTATGATACTGTAACGCAGCTCAGCTCGTCGGTAGGCTCGTATAGGGATTCTTCTATGAAATCGAACACTTCGGGCGGCGCACTCTTATATTTTTACTTATTTGAACGAATTCATGCTTTCCTTACAAAAATTACTTCAGCACTGAAAAAACAACACACATTCTTTTTTCTACCAACTTTCAAACCTATTCTAGAACAGCATAATTCTTGGAAGCATATTTTACAAGCCAGTTCGTTGGCTACATAAAAAAAGCAACTCATGCGATCTCCTTTCGATATCACAATACTCTCAAAAATCGTTTTTTACAGGGTACTTCCCGTTGACCCAGAATCCTGAAATTTGGCACAAAGCAAGGTCTTATAGCACAGGTATAGGAATAAATCTGAAAACAGAAAATTTGTTGTACGACACAAAAAAATAAAATGTTTTTTTTTTTGCAAATCTTCGAGACTCCATTTGGGAATTGTAGTTTGCACGGAACCCTCAGTGCGCGAGTCCGACTCGCACTTGCCTAGTTTTTTATAATTTTTTCAACAAATAGTACAAAAGTGGCTTCATTTTTCGCAATATCGTTCAATAGATTTCCGCATTATCGAGCAGGCAGACATTTTACATCCAAGATTTACGTAACAAAAACCCAAGAAAAATCTAGATTCAGATTTTAATATTTCCAATGCCCCAGCTCTTTGCGGGCTTCAAACAACCATTGTGTAAATCCCTCGGACGAATGATTTTATCTTTTTTATCTTTTCTATCTTTGTCTCCAAAGTAAATAAGAAGATGGAGTCCCGCTTCCACGGGTTCCCCTTCGAGATCTGATAACCATCTGCTTTTATTGGATTTTAAACTTTGGGCTTCTTATTTTAAAATCAATTTTGTATTAACGATTGGGGTTCGTTTGTACTTATTCTCTTCATTGGAGAATTTGTTCGGTCTTTCATTTCGTTTTGTGTTTTGGAAATGTGAGACGCGTTTTGCTAATTTAGAAAGAAATAGCTTTTGCCTACGGCTTCGCTTTCGTACATAAAATATTGCCTATGTCAATCAGGAATAAAGTAGCTCTCTATCTGTCTATCTTTCTGTTAATAATTTTACTTTACCACCGTACACTCTCAATAAGGTTCAGTTGAAAACCAGCGTCAGGCAATTACTACGTGGCTGTCTGGCATTTTTGCTGAATTGGACATATTTGGTGCAGGAGCGAGATATACAATGTCAGTTATATATATGTTATCTTATGTGTTTACATTATGTGTATGTGTGTGCCAAATAAAATATTTCTTTCTTTCTTAGTGAAAATTTTAGTAATCGGACCAGTACTTCCAAAGATTACCTTCTACAAACAAAAAAAACAAACTGCTTGTTTATAATAGTGTAGATTGGTACTGGAAAGCCAGGCAAGAATATAATACTGTTAATTACTTTTAAAGATCTTATCGCAATGGACGCTAACTAGATTTAGATTAACTGAAACGTAATTAATAAATTAACAAGTTAGACGTTATCTAGAACAAGATCTATATAAAACAAAACTCATTGTTGAGTGTTGAGCCTTTCGTTACAATAGGCACAAAGTAGAATAAAAACCTAATTTATTTATTACTAGCTTTTGTCCGCTACTTCGCCCGCGTACATGAAATATAGCCTATGTCACTCAGGACAGTAGGGACCCAGCCGGGTCGAAGCCTACTGGGGCCAGGGTTATCCGAAAGGGAACTCAAGCCCCGGAATGAAGGCTAGAACGAACAGGGCGGGTCGTTAAGTCAATAAGAGTCTGACACTATCTCCCGCTCCGCCTAAGAGCGGGATTGTCATTAGATGATTTTTCCCGACATAAAAAAAAAATGTCACTCAGGAATAAAGCAGCTTTCTATTGTTGAAAAAATTTTAGCAATTGGTACTTCCAAAGATTACCTTCTACATACATAAAAAAGACGTGTGGCACTCGGGGACTGCCGCGGTAAAGCTATTGCATAGCATTTTTATCAACTTATACAATTATAATTATTTATTTATTTTATTTATGCAGTATTTTTTTTCCTTTGTTTTTTTTTCTTTAAGAAGTTACACTTTCACACATTGAATTGAATTTTGATTGATTGTTCACTCATTTGTTTTCTTATCGGTCACCACGCTCAAAAAACAAATGAGTGGGGGGTGTTAGATTATTTTCGATACGGAATTTCTGGATTCGGTCTCCACGCTCAAGGCCCGCGATAGAAGCTATGCAATAGCTTAAAAAAAAACAAACTACCTCTTTATAATATGAGTGTATAAGTATAGACTAGCTGTCCCCCGCGGTTTCACTCATGTCTTTGATTACTGCTCCGCTCCTATTGGTCGTAACGTGATGAGCTATTAAAAAATAGTAGTTTATGTGACTAGGGGATAAAGCAGTGTCTTTAAGTCGCGGGCGGCATGTTGAATTCCGAACGAAACGAAGGTTGCTGATTTTAATCCCGAACGATAGTGAGGGATTTATAAAATTAACTCCCGATCATTGCGAGGGAGTTAATAAAGAAACCTGAGTGAAGTGAGGAATTTAAGCCGCCCAAGACAAAGACAGCTTTATCCCCGTGTTGCATACTCTACTTTTTACACCATCTGTGAGATAATCAAAAGACAATTTGGTCGACCAAATCACATATTAGAAAAATATAAGTATTATATTTACAAGTTCATCAAACAAACAAAATTCACTACTCCAAGATTCTATAGTTTCAATTTTCTATAATGCTCCCGTGTCGTCAGTACGCACGTTTTATTCTATTTTCTTTTTTTTGTTAGTGGCTAGTTTGAATCATAGTGATTACATACTCTTTGGTTTGAATTTCGAGTCAACTTGTTCGATGCGCCTACATTATAATTCACAATGTTGACGATTCTTGATGCTCCAAATTCAAATCTCATTATTCCCTAGGGATCGGCCATACTGCATTATCTCCCTAGGCATATAATGACTTGCTTTATGTGAGGTTTGTATGACGTGTAAAACGACATTATCGAGCAGGTGGTGTAAAAAAAATATTTCTTCAATTCCGAACTAGTAGTTCCTGGGATCACTGGCTAGTGAGAGCGATATTTGGCGCAAACGTGTGACAGACAATGTGTTTTTTTTTTGTTTTGTGTTTGTCTTAAGTTTTTGTTGTCTACAATGTTTCTTGCGCCAAAATAAATACTTTTCTTTCTTTCGATGTAAAGAAATGGTTCCCTTGAGTCTAATAGTTGTAAGTAATTGTATCTATAGACAAATGAAATGAATAAATATGAGCAGCTTACAATATGCTCCATAGCACTTATGTTTTCTATAGTAACCTGCCTCGTTGGTGGTTCGTTTCCTGGGTCCGGACTTTTGCAGAGCGCAAATATCAGCTGCGACCTACTGATTAACTTTGTGAGGCATTGAGGAGTCTCGGTGTCTTAAGATGGTCACCCATCCAAAGACAGACCTCGGCTAGCGTTGCCTAACCTTGACCGATCCGTGCGCCTGTTTTTATTCTAGCTTCAAGTTGCTTCTACTATTTTGCAAAGTAACCAGATCTTTAACTAAAAGCTTAGTGCAGCCACAATATCAAGTTCGTTAAATCATACTACACAGTATTAAACAAGTTTCTCATACGTTAAAGGGGCAGTCAAATGTGAGGGTACGAGTGTACTTGGTCAAAGGGTTCCAGTTCATAATGGCTGACCCTTGAACTCAATACATTATTAGAGACGGTGAGTAATGCGGCGCTACACGTGTAGGGAGGTGTCGCCGTGCTTGACTTCTCCAGATCTTCTATGGAACAAGAATCTAAAGGCGTTTAAGGCCAGGTTCTACTAATTTTGAACTTTTTATACGACTTCGACTGCCCCAAAAAAGGAGTGTTTACAAAAATTTTCATCGCAGTCCGGGGGACTTTTTATATAAGAAAGTATTTATTCTACAGATTGGTCGACTGCGATGAAATTCTTTGTTTTGTAGATCAAGTAGTTTTCGAGACATAATGTTTAGTCAGTGATTGACAACTTTCATTTTTATTATTTATACAGTTTAATTTATTAACATCTTGTTTTTTGCTTCTTAGTTATTTTTCAAATATAAAAGAGAACACCATGACATTTTTTTAAATTAAAATTGGCTATATGACTAACCGCCGCCGGGAAAAAATTGTATGATATCAATTAGATAGCTTGATAAAAAAAAAACGCGAATCTGACTCACGATTTCAAACGTGTATGTCTACGAGATTAAGTCACGGAAATATTTGAAAGTTCAAAAAATAATTTGTTTTTTAAAACGGCCTCGCAAAAACAAAAATTTTGAATAAGTAGTTATTTTTATTTTTTTTAATTAAAAAAAAAACGCTGTTACGGGGCCGCAAAATCGACATAGACTCGGGCGGAGTTCATACAAAATACTCAGGTACTACAACCGGCTCTTAACGTAGTTTGAAAGTTGTTTATAATTCCACTAGTTTCTGCCAGCGGCTTCATCCACGTGGAAGTCGGTTATTACGGACGCAAAGTCGAAGCCAGATAATAGCCTATGTCCTTCCTTGGGGTTCAAGCTTACCTACTCCGTACCAAGTATCATCAAAATCGGTTCAGCAGTTAATCCGTGAAAGCGTAACAAACAGACAGGAAGTTAGTATAGCATAGTCGGTCTTATAATGTTCCCACTGTTGGGACTCGGGCCTCGTCCTTAATAAAGGGAATGGGCCGTAATCCACCACGCGGGCCCAGTGCGGGTTGTTGGATGTCACATGTCTTCGAATTTTTGGTTCTAGGACATACCGGTTTCCTCACGATGTTTCCTTCACTGTTTTGAGAGCAGTGGTGATGAAATAAATTACAAAAAGTAATGCGCCTGGCTGGGTTTGAACCCGCGACCTACAACTCATAAGTCTGGGCCGTTTCCACTCGGCCACCAATGCTCCAGGAAGGACAGGAAGTTACTTTCACATTTATAAGATTGTAGCCAATCTTGTCTGTGAAACGTCCAAACGGGAACATTTATACGACTTCTGTACAATATAATCTTTGGTCCATAAATCTGTTGGTCAGACAACCGGTGCGGGTCAATTTTCCCCAACATCTGAGCCCTGGCGGAACAGACAGACAACTTTGTTTGCCTTTTATATTATTGGTTTTAAGGAGCCTGCTCAGTACACCGTAACGGCATGGTTGGCGCAGTAGCTGAGCGATTGTCTGCTGCGTTGCGTCTCGCGGGTTCGATTCCTGCACGGAACAAATTTTTATATGGCCTATGATCGTTGTTTCTGTTCTGGGTGTTTTGTATATGTCGGTTGTATATGTTACAAGGCGCACTTATGATACAGGAGTTATTACTAGAGTGGGGCAAAATTAAAAAAAAATTACAAAAGTCACAACATAATTAAGATTAAAAAAAAAAAACACTACCTCTAGCTAGGACGTATCGTATCAATGGCGTATCATCATACGCGGTTATAACGCATAACGTTATTTTTATTAAGCACTATCTCACCTAATGGTAAGTGATAATGTGGTCGAGGATGAAGCACGCTTTGCCTAGAAGTAACCTAATCACTCTTAACTTAAAGCATTATTTAACTGGTGTCGAAACGCTCTGTGCATGGCAAGCGACGGTGTTGGTCGGTGACAGAACGGTCTAGAGCCTACTATATCGGTTTGTTAGACGGCATTTGGAGAGAGAGAGAGGGAAAGAGTTTTAGATTTAAAAAAAAATAACAATCTTCTGACCTTATAGGGGAAAGAATCACATCATCATCATTTCAGCCGATACACGTCCACTGTTGGACATAGGCCTCCCCCAAGCGTCGCCACATCGAACGTTCCTGTGCGTCCCGCATCCATCGGTTTCCCGCTACCTTCACCAGGTCATCGGTCCACCTTGTAGGAGGCCTTTCAACGCTGCGTCTTCCGGTACGCGCACTCCAAAACCTTTCGGCCCCAACTGCCATCTGTTCTGCGAGCAATGGGGAAGGAATATTCGAAGGCAAATAGGTCCTAGACGGCCTAGGTGGTACCGACTAACACCTTTTTTTATGGTGGGAAAAATCATCCAATGACAACCCCTGTTCTAGGGCGGAGCGGGAGATAGTGTCAGACTCTTATTGACTAAAAGACCAACCCCGTTCCTTCTAGCCTTCATACCGGGGCTCGAGTTCCCTTTCGGATAACCTTGGCCCCAGTAGGCTTCGACCCGGCTGGGTCTCTGCTGTTGCTGACAACTCCTTGAGGCGCGCGGGAACAGTGCGCGCCGTCGATGACTTGGGCTTGGACGGACAGTTATCGGACGGCCGGACAGCGAGCTACCCATTGCTCACTGTCCGCAAGCTCGCGCCTACGGTGGCCGGAAATCGGGATCGGAATCCCGGCGGCGGCGGCGAGAACGCCGTTGCCTGATGCGGTCGGCTTCCTCCTTTGCGAGCATTGCTGCTTCGCAGAAGTCACCGACTAACACCTGATAGTCTTGACTTGCCACGTTCCTAGCATGGTCATGGTATAAACATGGTATGTTACGGTGTAATGGGTAGACTCCTTTATACGTCAGTTATATCTTTTATATTATATTTCCTTTATCTCACAGTGTATTGGGAGAAAAGAAACGGAAAGAAAAAGTATTTCTCTCGCTTGTGGTTAAGCCACTTTAGAGTTCTTTATTATAGTCTTCGAAATTGGAAGTTTGAGGAGTAAACGGATAGTTGGGAGCTCGTGAAAAAGTATTGGTTAAAGCAGATCTCTCAGAACTTTTTGTTTTTACAAAATATTTTATGGTAGTTTATAGCGGTTGTTTCACTACAATGTGTGAATAGAATAGAGTGTACCTAGTAGCATTAATTACTCTTTCTTTTTTATTCTTTACTAGCTGTGCCCGCGACTTCGTTCGCGTGGACTACAGGATTTTGAATTTATTTTATTCTAAAATAAAAGTAGCCTTTGTTACTCCTTATTACATCAGCTACCTGCAAAAAAAGTCCCGTCAAAATCGGTCCAGCCATTTCAGAGATTAGCCCGGACAAACAGACAGACAAACAAAAATTGTAAAAAATGTTATTTTGGTGTATGTACCGTATACATATTCATATGCATGTAGTAAAAAGCAGTTATTTCAATATTACAAATAGACACTCCAATTTTATTTATATGTATAGATGTATAGATTTACATTATACTCAGTGTGAAATAGAGTTAGGTACTTGTACAGAACAGATGAAAGAGGTTAGAATGGCTTTGTGGGCGTGCCACAGAGTAGGGCTGTGCTCATAGTTCAACTACCAGTAGCAAACTTGCGATCTAAGTGTGCGTGGTCTGTTAGTTGCTTGGTTCGTCGTATTGGTTTTTTGCCTGTAGTGGAGTTAAAGGGTGTGAGACAAGCGGCGACACTCGTTGTAGTACAAATCGGGACGTATTTCCTTTCTAACCTCTTTCGTCTTTTCTGTGGAACCCTTCATGTCCGAGCCCAACTCGCACTTGGCCGGTTTTTCTTTCTTTCTCTTTCTCTTAAATGACAAATGTACAAAGGAGAGACAGAGAAACCGATAGGAATGGCATACAACGACTTTGTAAAGCAATATTACAGTACTTTTGTATAGCTATCTCATCGCTTACAGGTCGATGGAAACCCGTTCCTTAAAGTGGCCTATTACAACTGCACAGTACGGGTTAAAGGCTTATTGCTACGTTGCTGTGTTCTTAGTTCTTACATTATCTGACTTCCCCTTCAAATAAGAAAATGGATAAAAAAGAGAATAAGTTAATACGAAAATAATACACTGCTTATTCTCTTTTTTCCATTTTCTCTTCTTACCATCAGGTGGGATCGCAGTCAAGCACTAATTTATATCAATAAAAAAAATGTTTACGGTATTTGACACATTTTATTTTTAGGGTTCCGTACCACAAAAGGAAAAAAATGGAACCCTTATAGGATTACTTTGTTATCTGTCTCTTTTCTGTCGGTCTGTCAAGACCCTTTATCTCAGGTACGCGTCGAGGTATCGAGTTGAAATTAAAACCATATAGGTACCAAATAGGTACTAGGTATGCGGTCCATTGAAGCTGTGAAAAAAATCAAACTTCTGAGTTGAAAGATAAAAAGATACGGCCATTTATGTCGCAAAAAACGTTCTCTCAAGGGATTCAAAAATCATAGGGCACTTCTCGTTGAGCTAGAATCCTGAAATTTGGCCTGAAGCAAGGTTACATAGTATAAGTATAGGAAAAATAAAAAAACTGTAAATTTGTAGTTACGTCACAAAAAAACTCGTCACCATCAGGTGAGATAGTGGTCAAACGCGAGCCTACCCGTAATAAAAAATAAAAGAACCCACGGTCTTACAGTAATTTAAAATCCAAAACTAGAAATTTAAATAGACATCTCTAAGTCAGACCTAGAAAACTTGAAACCACTCTATCTGAAATAGCGGTCAAGGCCGAGAAAGCTTTTTAGACTTAACACTTAAGCGTCTGCATATGAAGACGTTTCTAACAAGAACTAAGTCCGTGGTCTAGTTTATTTGTTAGATTTGTAAGACACCACATCTGGGACGGCGAATGCAAAAGGTAAGAGTGTTTTTAATATCGTGCGGATTTCATTACGCATGCGGGTTTGCTCCGTATGCAGAAAAACTCAAAATGCAAAAAAACGCGTCCCGCGTGCGTATTCTACGCGTTACAATAAATACTTGTATGAAAAAAAAAAAAGTTACGTGCGTGATCTCGCATGCGTGATGAAAAACCTCACGATATTAAAAACACCCTAACTGGTAGGTAATAGGTGCGTTTTATTTAGTAAGTCTGACACTTCCTCTTGCTCCATCCGAAGTGGGAAAAGTTATTTTACCACCACAAAAAAGAAATGAAACCCTTCTGCCGATTCCTTCACCTGCCCTTGACGTTCTGGGCCACAGAAACTCTGTCAAACGTTTCTACATTTGAAGCTAATAAATGAATATGATTTTGTTCATATTTTATCGGTTTCCATTTCCCATAGAAAAACAATGCAAAAAATGGCCATTCTAGAAACCTAAAACCTAATTCAATAATTCTGACTGAACAGACCATGACTTCAGAGTTTATTGTTTCCAAAAAATCGACGCACTGCAGCGCCATCTTTATTCAAAAACCTGAAACACATCAACATTTACACACATAACGAAGAAGTACTTATCACTGCCCTACACAACTCCACTTCAATTCCTCATAAACACTCGCCCAGTAACATCATTACGTCCTACTAAATCTCAGTTTATTACCTCTCTTTTAATAAAGCCTGCAACATTTTACGGACCCCGTGAATACCCGTGTCCGAGCTAAGTGCAGTGGGTGATTGGAACCGGTAAATTTATCGGTCCTTACTTACTACGATACAGAAGTAAAGAGTGCAATAAATCCTGGTGACGTATTAGAGTGGTGACGTCGCACTGAGGGAAAAATTCGAAAGTACCTATGGGATTAATCTAGGAAAGGATTGGAACGGAGATTTTTAGTTTCAGTACCGGTTTTATAGCAGGGTGCTTTGATAAATCTAGTTCGTTACCTAAGTAATGTGCAGGTTTCTGTGCTACATATGGTTTTTATTACAAGTAATCTCCGAAATGTACCAAATGTAGCATTACATAAAGGAATGGTAGGTGTGAGGATGGAAACCGACAATAAAGTTGGAAAAAGTGTAATTTACATTAAGTGTTTATTTATTTAGTACATGGAGGACTTATAGCTAATAAAACCAGACAAAAAGAGTACCATATAATCATTAGAAAGCCAATTAAAAGTCTTCGCGTATAGACATTGAACACAAAAATAAAAAATCTTCGTTTTATAGTCAAGTGGATACAGCATAAATCCTTGATCTGAACTAAAATAACTCGAAATTCAAAATTTAAAAGTTTTTATTTCACATAGGCCTACATGGGCACTTGTAAAATGTCAGAAGCTAGTGCACGGCGGTTCCAAATTGGGCGTTTCCTATGGAGAAGAACCGGCAAAAAACTCCATGGTTACTAATAATAATACTAATAACTAATCATATATAATAATAGCTATACATAATCACTAACCAATAATCTATTAAACGTATTGCTACTTGAAAAATTTGAGGCTTAAACATCTTTTGGCCGAGTTCAAACTAATTGTACTTCGTATAGTACTTCAACAAAACGTCAATCCTATCAATATCGTTCCTGAAAGGACAAATTCAAGCACAGAAGATACTTCTTCAGTTTTTATTTCGAAACTATTAACCGCGAAGAAAACTCGAGCTAGGATAAACAGGCCATTCCATTATGAGAATAGCCGGCACAGATGCGGGTCGAGACTGTTTCACGAGAAAATACTCCAATGAGTTACTAGCTGCTACCAATCCCGTTCGCCCGCGGCTTGCTCACAGTTCTTTTGTCCGTTCAATATCAATATTCCTTTCTTTTTCTTTGCCAGATTTTCGAACAGTATCCACAAAGAAAGCTTGTCTAATTTCCTTAAAGCTTATTCAGTTTCGTGTCATCTATCCAAACGTTCAAGTCAATACCAAAGACCGTGGAGCATGTCCTATGGCGTTCCTCGGCAATGTCGTAAACCTTCGGCTAATTTCGCATTGCAGAATTTCCGCCACTAATAAGTCTTCGTGTTGTTCCAAGGCGGGGTGAATTTGCGTTAAATTATAAAGCTTATTAACCATTGTTCCCCAGTGTGTCGTAACCTGCCGCAATGAAATACTCCACTGTAGGTACGTTACTCTATCCAAGTTTCTCCTTGACTTCACTTGAATTATGTATTTGGATACCTAAGTATAGCGTGAGATTTTGATTAATTAAATTCTGAATGCGACATTTTTCTTTGTCTTCGTCTGCTCGTCTAGACGGGAGTTATGAGACTCATTTCATCTTATTTGTATTAAATTCTCAAGGAATCGCAAATTATTTTGTCTCTTGAAAGGTGTAGCATGCTTCGGGATAGTAGAAACTCGGAGCTTTTTTTGTTTTTAGAAGGAATTTGCAAACTTATTTGTTACAACTCGTAACATTAAAAAAAAAAATAGCAGTTATACAAATCATATGTCACGATGACAATTATTATTTCTCCAACACGTTTACAATTTTTTTAAATATTTTATTTAAATTCAAAAATAGTTAAATGGAAAAGTCAAATAGCGAATCTTTCGAAAAACAAGGTTCCGGAGATGAAGGTGGTGGTAACCAAATAGACGAACAGCCTACAACCTCAAGGGCAGAAAATATTCCGGAAATGAATTCGCACAATATGAATGATTTTAAATCATTGGACTTTAATTCTGCTGATGAAGTTAGGTGAGAAATTAGAACATAATAATGCATTGATTTTGTTGTATAAACGTCTCATGGCAGAAAAAATACAATTCCTTAATCAAATTTCAGGCAAGCAATGAAGGCTGTATTAAACGGTCACTTGCCACCGCAATCGTTTTCAGAAGAAGCTAATCAAGCCCGAATGAAACACAATAAATCAGATCCGGTTGAAATTACCGAACAGCCCAATAAAGCGCAAGCTCACGACTTACGAAAAACTGTCCAACGCCAGGTCCAGCAAAACTTATATCGCAAAATGAAGTCTACAGCCAAGACTACTACAGGAAATGCTCTTACATCTTCGGCGCTGAAAAGACGTGGAAGACCAATGAAGGCCGGCCCTTCGAAATCCATTAAAACACCTTCAGCCAGGAAATCGATATACCTCGGGAAATTATCTAATGTTGTCCAATTTAACCACCAATGGGCTTCCGAGAGTGCGTCTGATGGGGACTCCGTAGTGTATTACTGATGATTTTTGCCTCTGTGTTTGTTAGATAGTATTGTCTTATTAAATTAAAATTATCCTATTGGATGGAAGCGTTTCTTTGTTAGTAAATTGCAGGATCAAAGATTTGTTTATCAGCTTGAGTGGAGATCGTTTATGTCGGTGTATCGGTGAGCGTGCTATCGTATTTCAGCAATCTCTTAGCGGATCGTATCATATCGGAAATTGAATTTCCGATTGGCTCTCGACTGCACAGCAGACTGTCTGTAATGGATGGTCCCGCGGTCCCTGTTTCGCGGAGTTCATGAGAATGATAGATAGAAATACTTGGAGGCGTATTTCAAACGTTCCGATGTGGAAATTGAGGAATATTGATGTAGTCCCTTCTTCGTTTCTGTTTATTTTGCGTTTTTTTTTTCGAATGAATGGTGTTTATTTTGGCGATTTCAAAGCGGTAGGTTTCGATTTGGTCTGTTTATTGAATAAAGATGAGGTCACGGTTGTAAGAATGTCAATTTCCTTATAGTATGTTCTATAAAAAGGTTTGTTTTTCATTACCCTCGAAAGAATTTGAAAAATATTTCCATCGATAGATATAATGTAGGTACTACGCACTAGATTAGGCGTGCCAACATTCACTTCAGTCAATTCAGGTGTAATGTCGACTGTACACTTTGAAGATTACACTATGTTGAATGAAACGCGTAACATTTTGGTCGCGAAAAAATAATCAAAATATCCTCTAAAAGCCATCTTAGCGCTGCATGTTCTAATTGTTCCATTAGACGACATAATGCCAAAGTAGAGCTGCAGCGAACTTTTTTTTTAACTTTTCAGTATTTTGACAAATAGTTTCCATGAAAGGGCTTATTCATCACCAGAATATAAGTCGATGAATACTTCTCACTAATTTCTTACAGAATAGTACAATTTAAATGTTATAACCGATAAAGTGGCAAAACAAGGTAGCTGCGTTCAATTCACTACACGTTAGTGCACGGGACGCGTTGTTTGTACATGTTTTGACAGGTAATGTAATATGTAGTGAGAGATATTGAGTTTGAGCCGAGCCGTGTTGACGGCGTCGATATTGATGTTGACATGTTCGAAATAAAACGTGCTGCGTCCTCTAGATAAGCTATTATTTGAACATGTTTCACTGGAGCGTGGTTCAGAGAAATGATAGATACTGTCTTGTCACTGGATTCAATAGGTTTTTATTCTAAGCGAGTTTTCTATGGAAATATTTAGATCAGATTTAGATTCTTGTTTTTGTAAATATTCTCGATAAATAAGAAGGTTAGTTTAGTTTTAAAAACTTAGTGCGTTTCAGATTCAACGATTGCATCACTGCTTACTATCAGGTGGGATCGCAGTCAAGCACTAACTTGTCATTAAAAAAAATTCTATTTGGCGGGCAACTTTTTTAAGTTTTTTTTTGACATTATCTAAGTTATCTTTTGGGATGAATACGATAAATATTGTCTTTCGTAAGCCATCCTTATTTATGTACAAAACCAACTATGCATACATCCACGGTGTTGTCATTATTCTTTGCCTTATTAGGCAAAATCTCGTCCAACCCTTCTACTTCAATATCACAGGGTACTAATGACCTCTGTATTCGTCCCAAGAACCTGCTTACACAATCCCAACCTTAAACAATTCCGTTGACAAGTACAGAACTTAACACAGCTTAAATAGCTCGCATACATTACAAGAGCTAAGTAAAGTAACTTATCGGCCATCTTACGTCCCTTGGCACATTTTACAAGGAAACTACATGCAGCTGATGAACTTGCCCAATGCTATGGACCTTTACTTCGGGCCTTTCCGCAGTGGAAAATCAACTTTAGGTATCATATGTTAGAGTTGGTTTTTAGATGTATAAGACAGATTTTTGACAAGAACATCGTTCCCAAAATGAAGTCCCGGTAGTGAAATGACCTCTAATAATGAACTATGACCCCCGGTGTAATCTGAGGACTCTGGGTACAAGTTTAAATTACATGGTCGGCCTAATTTGGACCCGTGACGAAGTGGACAACGTGTGTTAATCGCTGGTTTTATTTATATCATCACGCTGTGGCTCTTAGGAGGGGTGGTAGAGTGCTATGATTATACTAATTGGAATTTAGGAGACTTTGCTGTTACTTGCTTCAGGTGGTGAATACTCGAAAATTGTTTGTTGTTTATCTGTGTCTTGTTTTAATTTAACTTTGATACTTTCATAATCAAAATCTCCATTAAAAGCATCCGTAGTGATTCTATTTGATATACTATATCAAGTTACATTTTTAGTTACAAATCGATGCAACGCTTTTTTCCTATTGTTTTTTTCTTGCACTTTGATCAATTGTTTTTTTTTTATTATTATCTACTATTTATTAATTTAGAGCAGTGGTGGCTGAGTGGAAATGGCTCCGACTTACGAGTTGTAGGTCACGGGCTCAAACCCTACCAGGGCCATTACTTTGTGTACCTAATTTCTTTCATTACCACTTCTCTCAAAACGGTGAAGGAAAACATCGTGAGTAAACCGGCATGTCCTAGAACCAAAAATTCGAAGACACTCACCAACCCGCACTGAGCCCAGGTGGTGGATTACGGCCCATTCCCTCTAGAGAGGAGGCCTGAGTCACAGCAGTAGGAACATTAAAAAAGGCTAATGATGATGGTGATTTATTCTTTGGTTTAAATAACTGGTGTGTGTCAGGTAAATATAATAATCAATTTTTTCAACGAAACTACTACAGGATTACCTACTTATAAAACACTGCATAAAAATGTTAAAAACTCTCTATTTACCCTTTAGAGCTTGTATTAATAATAAATTAATTAATGCATCGCTCGCAACTTGCGAGACGGGGCTGCAAACTTGCCTCCGCCGGGACCCGGGGCCCCTGCTGTGTGTACGGGGCCCCTGTACATGTGTACTGTGTGTTGTGTAGTTGTGTACTTATGGCTTTCTGTGTGTGTTGTGTTTCTTGTGTTTGCAGTTTTCAATGCATGCTTCATTATGTGTGTTGTGCCGTGGAGTTTTGTTTAGAAACGTATGATATTTTACTTTTATTTTTAATTATAGTATGATCATTATCATCAATTCAATAATAATAGGAGATTCTTACCAATCGGGGGTTGTCTTTGGGTGTACAGGGATAACCGTCGGCTGGTACCATGTTCTATGAAAATTGTCTAAGGTGCCTCTGCGAGATAGTTTTGGCCCCTTGTAAACCTTCTAAAGGTACAGGATCCTAGGGTCCTGAGATAAACATTCTGTATTTATGACTTGTAAGGATCCCTTACCAATAAACTACTATGACTATGACTACTATTACTATGACTACTGTGACTAAATAAATATATGACAAGTATCTAATAATAAATCAGTTATTATCAGGCATCTTGATTCATATAAAAGGTGTAAGGGACAGCCCTCCACAAACTTTAAGGGCTTGCTCAGTAGACGAAACTGAACAACCTTCCACAATTTTTTTTTTTCTGGAAACGAAAAAAAATATCAGCCTCACCATACAAAATGATAAACTTGATTGGACAATTTGTATGGCGAGGCCGATTTTTTTTTTCGTTTCCTGAAAAAAATTTTGTCGAAGGTTATCCAGTTTCGTCTTCTGAGCAAGCCCTTAAAGTTTGTGGAGGGCTGTTCCTTACACCTTGTATAGACCTTCTAGGCCTGACATTGATGATCATTTAAACTACCTAGGCTTTTTTCCAATTTGGTTTTCTTTTTTTTTGAGGTCCTGCTCTGCTATTACCGACTAAAACTCACCTGTGCTCCTTCAGTTTCCCTTGGCGTTTCAGGGTCATGATAATTTTTTTAAACATACATTCCCGGAGCTCACTCAAGTATATGTACCTTTTAAAGCTAGAACTACATTAGACCGACGCACACGTGTAACACGCCTGATTTGTATGTAAAACGACGTCGCGTGGCGTGGATCTAGTGTAGCTCTACAAGTCTAGTTTCCATATAAAATGTATGGAGACCGACGCGTCCAGTGCCCTCAGCCAAGTTGATAATCTGCAATCGTTAACGCTAGTAGAAAACTTCAAATGTATGGGAATGACGTCATCTCAACGCCCAGTCACGTGGTCATAACAAAAGAATCGGGGGCGTGGCCAACTCGAGGCGTTCGACGCAAGAGAAACGGTTGTAACTTGGCTAGGGGGCAGATCGGCGTGTGTGGCACACGTGTGCACAGTGTAGTTCTACCTTAAAGCAAACATCTGAAACTCAGCCAAGGCAAGACCAAATAGTCGAGAGCGAATTTACGAACTCAAACACTACAGCACGCAATTACTCAGTACGTGTGCGTTCCGTTTGTCTTAGCAAATTAATTCAACATGAATTCAGCTCTCAGGTGCTAAATCCCACTTGGTAAACTTTCGGCTTAGTGGCTGAACGATCCTAGTATATAACTAACTAGCTATTGCCCGCAGCATCGCTTGCGTACATACAATATAGCCTATGTCACTCAGGAATAAAGCAGCTTTCTATCGGTGAAAAAATTTTTGCAATCGGACCAGTACCCTTAGCCAAGTTGCTAATCTGCAATAGTTAACGCTTGTAGAAAGCTTCAAATGTATGGGAATGACGTCGTCTTAACGCTCAGTCACGTGGTCAGAACAAAAGAATTGGCGGCAAGGTCAACTCGACTTCGGCGCAAGCAAACGTTTGCAACTTGGCTAGGGGGGCAGTACCTCCAGAGATTACCTTGTACAAACAAAAAAATCAAACTTTACCTCTTTATTATATTATTATAGTGTAAATAGTAGGCGAGACAAAAAAAATAATAATTAAATAACGTCCTAAAAAAAAAATATTTCTCGAGTTATCCTGTAAAATTCATCATCTCAGCCGACAGACGTCCACTGTTGGACATAGGCCTCCCCCAACCGTAGTCACAATGCACGATTTCCGTAAAGTTCACCTTAACACTATTTCCAAACCTGGAAATGAACCCTAGACCCTCAGCATTTGCTCTCGCTTCCACAAAACCAACGAACTAACCTATTATAAATCATCGCTACAAAACCCGACCCCGGTCCTATTTTCCTGTTCCACAAAAAAAAAACATTTTTTCTTCCCTTCAAACTATTAAACGATCCGTCTGCACCAGGATTTACGTCTGATTGTCTTCCTTATTACGGAAAAAATACATCCCGCGCCTTATGCGGGGTAATCAGTTACCATGGGGCACCATAAAAAATATTCCATCATGTCAAATAAGGCGTATTTACTCAATACAGCCATAGTAGCCTTTTTCACAGTATGAAAAATTGTTTACGGCGACAGCGACACGCTTGCGACTTAGGGTTCCGTTGTAAAAAACCCTAATTTCCGTGCACCCTTTCATTTATAACCCGGCAATCTGGAGGCCCCGTAGCTTATTTATAGGGGTCTCGGCCATTTGATGGGTGGGAGTCAGAATGTGTAATGATAAAGCTTGTAAAAAAATTGGGTAGACTTGCGATTTTGTCGTGCGATTTTTTCAAGAGCGTTTACTTTGTTTTTTAATGGAAGTAACTTGTTTGCTAACTCAGTCACGAAATCAGTATTGAAAAGTGTTTTAGCGTGTTTTGAGCTTAATGAAATGAACTTCTTAATTATATCTTTACTAGATACTGCTAGCGGCTTCGCACTCTTGAAAATTTTCGGAAAAGACCATATTTCCGAGATTAAATGTCCTATCCTATGTATTATTCCAGGACATGGTCTACCCGTTTGCTAAATTCCATCCAAATCCTTTCACTCGTTTGAGTGTACCGAAATAACAAAGTAAAACATAGACACAACTTTCAGCTTTATAATATTAGTGTGCGGTGTGATTTTACAAAAAATATGTTTTGTGAGGGGCTTAAAATATATTTTTTTCTTACCCACTTATTTTTAATAGCTGTGTAAATATATGTACATCAATATCTGCCAAACCTTTTCCGAACTATGTTGGATCTAGAATCAAAAGCCCTTACGCTCGTATAAAAAACAAGAAATCAAATCTCATAAAACTTTGAAATTTTAGCCAAAGCCGCAAAAATGGCAACTTTTGGGCCCATGGGGAGCAAACAATTGCAAAAATAATACAAATAATATCAATAAAAACTAAAAATACATATGTTCTAAAACAGTTATATGCTAAAATTTCGCGGGATCAACCTTAATTTTTCCCAATTTTTAGGGTTAGTAAATAGAAAACCCCCTTATGGACCTTCATCCTTTGAAAACAAGTAAGCTTGAACCTCACGGAAAGACAGGTTATTTTTTATCTTGTTTCGACTTCGCGTCCCCATAACCGATATTTACGCGAACGCTGTCATGGGCTAAAAAAGCTAATTGATTAATAAGTTTTTGACTACAATTGCCGTCATGGATCTTGAGCGCTGGCTTCAAGTTGTGCAGAGTCAAATATTCGGTCTCTTTAGTGGTGCGAAGTGAGACGCGGGGGCGGGGAGTGTCAGTGGTTGGCTCGCCGCGCCATCGCGGCATAGACGTCACTCCTGATTCGTTCCCTGCGTTGCTGCATGTATCTAACAACGAAGACGATTGGCTCGCCAATGTATGGAATGTGCAAAGCGATCCCCACTCTGACGCCGAGCGCTCAAGATCCGTTTCGGCAATTGTACTGTGAGTTGTGTCATTCCTTGTAAGTGTGGGTATTGTAAGACGTCCTAATACGACAAAACTTCACGACAAACCAGTCGCTCGTCTGTTTTCACAAAGCATCTTCATGTAGTACCAACTTTACGAGTGTTAGTTTGGCTGTTTGGCCGTCACGATGATATGTTATCATCGTTCGCTATTTTTGATGCTTCGTCCTCAGACCCGGCACCCCTATCTAACCCGGTATTGTGTCGCGACTCATAGATAACCCCTTGTAAGTGGTTCTTTTCGTCACGTCAGATTCTGGCAAAGAATGGATTCGCTTTTATGATTTTGTGTTGAGAATAGTGGAGTCGTAAAATGAAGAATGTGTGGAAAGGATTTTTGCGAAGCCACCTCACCTCATATGGATATGTGAAGCCATTTTCTGCTCTTAACGTCAAGGTGAACAGGGTCCGCGATAGCTTGCTTCAATAAAATAATAGAAGGGGGAACTACGGACGTCATGAGTGGCTAGCCAATTGGAAGTCGTACTTAGTTGTGTGTATGTGATGTCACACGTCATATTCACAATCACGTTAGAGTTATAAAAGCGAAAATCTATGTCTGTATGTTTGTTACTTCTTCACGCTCGAGTGACTGAACGGATTTCTATAAAACTTGGTAGAAAATAAAGCAACAGCACAATATTATTCTTTTTTTTTTTTTGGAAGTAGGAGGTAGGTAATCTCTGGAAGTACTGGCCCGATGGCTTAAATTTTTTCATCGGTAGAAAGCTGCTTTATTCCTGAGTGACATAAGCGGGCAAAAGCTAGTGATATATAATTCCGATATTAATTTTTGCGAACGGCATTGCACGCGTGAAAGTTAAAAATTATCTCCAGGGTTAAAAAGGTCGGTAAAGATATAGCTCTTGCCAGCGGCTTCGCCCACGTAAAAGTAGAAAATTGTTCCGAAGGAACATACTCTCGAGATAAAAAGTATCCTAGGTCCTTTACCAGGACAAGGTCTACACGCCAAGTTTTATCCAAATCCAATTGGACGTTTGAACGTAATTTTGGGAACATTATAAGGCTTATGCTATATAAAGCTGACCTTAAACTCAGCAGTAGCGTTATAAATGGTGTAAATTATCAGCTTTTCGATCTGAAATTTCTCAGTTGCAGCCCGAAGTCTGGATTCCCAGTTCATCGCATTAGGCTTACCCCATATCTCATCATCAAATGACTCCTGCTGGTCTGGGTGGAGTGAAAGAGTGTCAGATTTTTACTGATTAAATTCACCTGTGTTCCTTCAATTACCTTTTGTGTTCTAGAACAACAGTAACAACAGCACTAGGTTCGTCTTAAATGGTGTTTAAACTTATCTAGTGTAATGTGACTGTGCCATAGATACACTTTTACCAATTCCTTGGAGAATACCTGCAGACGTATGATCTTGAATGCGTGATGATCTGTTTATGTTATTCAGTAACATTTCATCATCGTGATTATCATTTCAGCCGAGAGACATTTTTTTGCTGGACATAACCCTCAACCAAGAGTCGCCACAACGACCAGTCCTGTGCGTATCGCATCCATCGGATACCCACCACCTTCACCAGGTCATCGGTCCATCTTCTGAGGCCTTCCAAAGCTACTCAGCTTTGGAAGGCCTTCCGGCACGCGGTCGTCACTCCAGAACCTCTTATGCTTAATTCTTTCAAATTCTCTCAATTTAACGCTAAAGTTTAAATCCTCGATGAATTCTAAAGCCATTCCTCACTATGGTTAAGCCGGACTTATTTAGTCAACTTTTTCCTTTTTTCGCAACAATATATTAAGTGGGACCTTTTCGCGAAATCCGTTCAAATTACTCGCACCCTGTATCCGGGGATGGAGGGAGGGGGGAGGGAGGATCACCCCACGTATTAAAGAAGGGATTTTAATTATATTTGGACTTTAAAAAAGTGGCCTGGCAAAGTGATTGTAGTGTGTTATAAAGAAGTTGCTGATTTCGGAATTAGGTCGTTGTTTATTGTGTTTGTGGGGTGTGTCTGGTACATCAGTTGTTGGAATTAATGAAAATTACGGCTTACGGCACTAATTGTTTCGACGCCATTATGTTTTAGTGTAAAATAAAATTTCACACTGATGTTTTAAAGGCGCAAGTTTGTATGTGTGCATGTTTGTAGGCGGTCAAACGGCTGAACGAATTTGGATTGATTTAGGTACGCAGGGTAGTTTTCATTCCGGAAGTAGAATCACGCACTGCACTGGTAGCGCATCGGCATTGGTGTATCTCTCACGTATGTATCTAAATTGACTTTTTTTTTTAAGTTGATATAAACTAGTGCTTGACTGCGATCTCACTTGATGGTAAGTAGTGTTGCAATCGTTGATGGTGAGGCGCACTAATTTATTAAGAGAGTCACACTAGACTTGAAGACACCTAAATTATAATCGGACGGGAAGACCGCAGCCGGCCGATCCCGAAATAATGAAGAATTATTTTGGGTTTTTAATGCTTAATATCAATTTTAAAAATAACTGACTTTGATTCAGTAGCCGATTCGCAACATACTACTTTCAGAGTGTGTTTATTGTTACATGTTGTATATCACAAAAACCCCCCTTTTCTTCTTTCGTCACAATTTATCTACATCAGAACCTTATTGGACATCGTGGGTCAAACAGAATGTCTTGTATACGGCTCACTGTCAGAGGGTAAGCAGTTATGACAGCTCAGATAAGACTCGGACAGCCGGGTTCAAGATAATGTCAGTGCTGTCCGGTTTTGTCTTTTGTACTCAATAGGGTCGTTTTTTCGTAGAATTTTGTAGTTACGTAATTTGGGAGAAGTTCAGGGTCATTTGTGTGAGAGAGCTTTCTACAATTAGGGTATGTTGTCTCACTGAGAACGATAATTTTTTAAACAGTTTTAAGTTTTAGAGGCAATGTTCTAAAATAAAGTTCACCAGGTGGCAGCACTGAGGCGTTAGGTCCAGGCACTAGAGATCAGTGGGTCCAGGCAACCGTCAAAACGCAGACAAATGACATTATTTAGACATCAACGTCAACGTCAAACGTTAGACGTTAATGTCAAGTATTGTGCGTTTCACTTTCACTTAAGAGGTTCCTTCGCCGTAATGTTGGCTCCCCTGTCTGTCTACAGAAAAAAGAAAGGAAAAAGAAAATAGTTGTCTACTCTAGCAAAATTGTTGCACGAAATGCGAAACGAAATAGATTTTTATTTGAAAGTATTGCAGGACAATCGAAATGGAGCCCAGCGTGAAAGTATACAACTTTATTCAAAAATTGTTTTTACAGTTTCCAAAAAAAATTATAAGGCAATTGTAAAAGTAACGAAATATCAGTACCTATCTCCCTAATATTAAGTAATTTCATTGCTAAAAATGTAGCAACACAGTTTTTCCGTAATGCCAAAATTACGGCAAAGGAACCTCTTAATTGAAACGCACTGTATACGTTTTCAAAGGAAAAGACCTGACGGCAAAGTGGTGCCAACTGGTGTGAATTTTCCTGAACAGCCTCATTGGAACAAGGTGTAAAGTTCCGCAAACCTTCGTTGAAAAGAGAGGATCCTCCGATCAGACGGGTGTTGTTTATTTATTTATACTTTATGCACACAAGAGTCCAGAGGCGGACTTAATGCCTTAAGGCGTTATATCTAGTTCTGGAACGTTAACGTGACTTTTTTATACCAGGAGTATGTTCTGTCTATAATTTTCGGAAAGAGCTAGTCTGTCATTAAATTATTATAGAGAAAAGATATGTGTTCTTGTATTTTTGTTTGTAATTAATAAAATAAACTCAAAAAACTGCTGGACCGATTTAAAAATTCTTTCTCCTGTAGAATGCCATTTTATCACTGAGTGACATAGACTAGGTATATATTTTTTAGATTCACGCGAGCCAAGCCGCTGGCCGAAGCGTGTAAAGGACAAGGTACGATGAATATTTTTCAAAACAATACATTTCTCAACTTCACCTTTTGACTTGTTCACTGCAGCTTGTCCCTCCCTTTCCTCGTCCAACTTCACCTTTAACTACTTAATCATTATTCATAGAGTTACCAAGTTACTTTTTATCGTAAAAACAAACTATGGCAATGTTCTTCAGGAACTTTAATCACAAATACAAACTATTACGGCTAAGTTCAATGCCTCCTGTGTGTCTTTCTACTGAGGCGATTTAATTCTCGATAACTTGAAGGAAAACTTAGCTAAGTTGTAAGTTACTTGCTTAGGTAAGTAAGGTTGGTAACTGTTAGTGCTATTGCGAAATTGGTTTAGTATGAGATTTATGTATTCGCTTGCTTCTGCTGGCCTGGGACTCAAACTGTAACCGTAACTGTTTAAAACAGTTATAACAGAAAAACACTTTTAAATGTAACAGATACAATAATGTTACCGAATGAAACTGTAACCTTTTATATGTGTTAATATGTGTAACTGAAATAATTGCACAGTACCATAAATAAGTAAATTGTAACTTTGCCAACGCTGCGTTTACCTGTTACACTTATTAACACTGTTAACGCTTTTATATCTGTTACAGATATGTTACGGTTACCCTTTTTTAAGTGTTTTGGGTTAACACATTGAAAACACATATATAAGTGTTACATTTTTGATTCTGTTACACATTCAACATGTAACACTTATAATTCTGTAACCTTTATGACGGTGTTTTTAAGTCCCTGCTGCTGGCGGCTTCATCATTTCAGCCGATAGACGTCCACTATTGGATATAGGTCTCCCGCAAGTGTCGCCACAATGCACGATCCTGTGCGTTTCGCATCCATCGGATTCCCTCAACCTTCACCAGGTCATCGGTCCACCTTGTAGGAGGCCTGGCGGCTTCGCTTCCATGAAAATATAAAGTTATGTCAAGGAACTTTATGTTCCTGGGGTATCCTGTGAGCTACTCCAAAACATTGTCTTTCCATATACCAATTTTCATAGTGGATCTACTACTTCAAAATTCATCTTTGCTAAATATTTGATGCCTACAAAAAAATAATAATTGAAATCGATCAGGTGTTACTTGTAATGTAAGAGCTTTAATATCATAAATAATCTTATTTTACTGACATACGTTTTCCCAATACCTCCACAAATCCTTCCAGGTACAGTAGGCACAACGGATCTTGAGCGCTCGGCGCCAGAGTGGGGATCGCTTTGCGCATTCCATACATTGGCGAGCCAATCGTCTTCGTTGTTAGATACATGCAGCAACGCAGGGGACGAATGAGGAGTGACGTCTATGACGCGATGGCACGACGAGCCAATCAGTGACACTCCCCGCCCCCGCGTCTCATTTCGCACCACTAAAGAGACCGAATATTTGACTTCTGCGCAACCGCTCAAGATCCGTTGTGCCTACTATATACTTTTCTCTTGCCACTTTGAACCAGTCCTTGCGGTAGGTATCTAAGTCATCTAAATACCTCTTCCCGGGTCGGCCTCAGTGATGACTAGTGTTGCCAGGTCCGTTTGTATAAAAATCGGGACAGATGGTGTAACAAATCGGGACTTAGGGTTTTATATCGGGACAAATATTTATATTTTTTAATAAAGACTTTTTTTAGGTAGGAAAACATCAAATGACTTCTTCCGCTCAGGGGTGGAACGAGAGGGCTTGTCAAACTTACTGAGTAAAACTCAGACTTCTTCAATCGCTCTTTGCGTTCCAGGGTTTTTGATTTATCGGGACATTTAGCGTCCCGATCAGGTGCAAATCGGGACGCGTCCCCAGACCCCTAAAAATCGGGACATCCCGCGCATATCGGGACGCCTGGCAACACTAGTGATGACGTCCATCCTTAGGCACCTTTGGGAAGACTTGCCCAGCGGTCAATGCGCATGCGGCTAACATGACCCGCCCTGTTTCAATTTAATTTAACAAAAGTGCAACAAAGAATTCATTACTTTCAATTAACTTGCTTTTTAATATTCGTTTCTATTTACTTTTTACCTTTCCCCGGGTTAAAATGAGCTGCAACAAATTACTTTTAAACCAAAGGATTTTCTTAACTGAATTCTCATTACTGGATAAAAAAACTATCAGAGAGAATATGAAGCCTCAAGAGAATAGATAAAGTTAATGAGATCGCTTCATTGCAACTATTAGATTTGAATCTATTCTTTTTAATAAGATTAAAAGAGGGGTTACTTTCTCGGATCCATTTGAAAAAGTATCCGGAATGTTAGCTTAGGAATTGCAAGTTTGTTCTTTCGAGCGAAAGGATTTTTTCTTTTGTATTTTTTAGATGGATGGAGAGGGAGAGGAAGGCCGAAAAAAAGATGGATGGATTGTGTGAGAAGTGATATGAAAGAAAAGGGAGTTAGTGATAGTTTGACGGGTGACAGGACAGAATGGAAGAAGAAAACGTGTTGCGCCGACCCCAAGTAATATGGGATAAGGGCAGGAAGAAGAAGAGTATGTATTTTTTGGGATCCCGCAAATGTGGGATCCCACACCTTTTCTGCGGGATCAGAATTGTGTGATTACTCAAGCGTCATCCCGCATCTCGGCGGGACTGAAGTTTTCTATAAGAAAATTAGATTCCGATGACCGGCCGCCATTTTGATTTTTCCGAACCGGAACCGGGTCTAGGAACATGAAATTGTGCACAAGGTTTCCTTTAATGACATAGGCGAGCACAATTTTTTGGAAATTCATCTTTTAAGGGGGTGAAACTGAGTTACGTTTTTTTTGTAGGGATATTGTAGACATTTTTTTTCCGTTGCCTGGTTTAAAAGAACTAAGCGGACAAACAGAAAGACACGAAAAGCGACTTTATTTTATGAGTTGAAAACGGGGTGTAGGAAAACATCGTGAGGAAACCGGGATCATGTCTTAGAACCAAAAATCCGAAGACATGTGACATTCACCAACCCGCACTGGGCCCGCATGATTCCCTTCCGTCTCCTAGAGTGGAGGCCTGAGTCCCAACAGTGGGAACATTATAAGGCCGACTATGCTCTGATGCCATGCTATAATGTTGAGTTGAAGATGTACTTCTGGTTGCATTTGTTTCTAAGCCGTCGTCGGACAATGGTACCTACTTATGTTAAACGACACAAAAGTGAAGGTATAAAAGAAAGTACATAACAATGAAAGTACATGATTATGAAAGTGGTCAATTCTCTCGAGTCGTGATTGTGTGTCCAGCGATAATTAATTATAGTCATGAATGCTTGCCGTGTGTCCACGATACGTTTTTTTTTTACGGGTATCGATCCTACTGGGTATACCCGCAGGAGAACCCAGGTTGCCGACATAGCACGAAGAATCGCCGAACTTAAGTGGCAATGGGCAGGGCAGATTGCTCGCAGAACACAGATGAACAGATGGCCGTTGGGGCTGAAAGGTTCTGGAGTGGCGACCGTGTACCAGAAGACGCAGCGTTTTAAGGCCTCCTACAAGGTGGACCGATGACCTGGTGAAGGTTGCGGTGATCCGATGGATGCGGGACGCACAGGACCGTTTATTGTGGCGACACTTGGCGGCGGTCTTGTGAGTGGGCGTCTATGGGCTCAAATGATGACCCTACTAGGCCCCTACGCTTTTGCTGACATCTCTTTGAAACGCGCGTGGAACACTATGCGTCGTCGTCGGGCTCGGGCGGCTGGACGGCGAGTTAACCATTGCTCGTCGTCCGCAAGGCCACGTTCACGGTGTCGTGTATCGCCATCTGACACTCTACGCCTGGGGTGTCTCCTGTCGCGGTGACTTAGCCGTGAGGATGTCCTTTCCCTCACGTTCCGTTGGTAATTGCTACTGTTATATGATCAATAAATCTGCCTAACCTTTTCCCAAGTACCTTGGGGTCGGCTTAAATACTAGTATTGAGCTGCTTCTGGTCAGACTAGAGACCAGAAGTACAGCTACTTCTGGTCAGATTCAGCAATCCCAATATTTTTGATCAAGCAATAGTCCATCTCACGCATTCACCTCCACAACCCGGTAACCAAAGCTAGTACAGGCGTAGGGTAGCCAGCCTTTCGGTCCTTTACAGTATTCATTTTGGAAAGCGTGTGCGGGAATTGCATGACTTGATTCCTCCATCTCATTCCCACCATCAGTCCACCCGACTCGTCGGTGATACTACTAGACTGGAACAATTTGCCTGCTGCGGTCTTCCCGTCCGATTATAATTTGGGTGTCTTCAAGGCTAGAGTGAATAGGCTCTTAATAAACTAGTGCGCCACATCATCAACGATTGCATCACTGCTTTCCATCAGGTGGGATCGCGGTCAAACACTAGTTTATATCAATAAAAAAAAATCTTGAGGTTACTGGCAGATAGTATTCTTCGATGAGCAAATAGCAAAGCAATTTAGACAGAGATGTTCCAATTCGGCAACGGATTTACAGCGCGATTAAGCGGCTAACGAGTCGAGTGTTTGTGGTGGATTGTTTGTGAACACATCGTTGTCACAGTTGCTATAAATAAAGTAACGCTAGAAGGGTTTTGTATACTTGAGAAGAAAATAGTTTGGCTTTCCTTTAGAACCTGCCCAAGCCAAGCCAAGTTACAACCGTTTCGCTTGCGCCGAACGCTTCGAGTTGCCCGCTGCAAATTCTTTTGTTCTGACCATGTGACTGAGCGTTGACATGACGTTATTCCCGTACATTTGAAGCTTTCTACTAGCGTACCGATGCAGATTAGCAACTTTGCTAGGGGTACTGGCCAGACTATAATATAAATAATAATCCACAAATTTCACGTAGGGGCCTAGCTGGGTCGAGACCTACTGGGGCTAGGGTCTGTTCTCGAAAGGGAGGCTCGGCCCCGGTATGAAAGGCAAGAAGGAGCGGGGCAGGTTTTTTAGTTAGTAAGAGTCTGACAGTATCTCCCGCTCCGCCTAAGGAGGGGGGATGCCGAAAAAAGAAAATCTACTCCCGAAATAAGCAGAGCTTCCGGTGTGAGTGTTAGACAACTGATAAACATACTTAAATATTTCTAAATACACGTAACATACTTGTATTAAAGATAAATTACACCCAGATACAGAACAAATGATCATGCTGATCGCACAAACATTTGTCTTGGGTTAGAATCGAAACCACGACCTCCGTCATAGCAGTCACGGCCGGTAACCACTAGCTAGACCAACAGGCCAGTCAACTATGAAGTACGAGGCATTTTTCAAAACAATACATTTTTCAACTTCACCTTTTGATTTGTTCACTGCAACTTGTCCCACCCTCTCCTCATTCAACTTCACCTCTAACTACTAAATCATCTACACTAATATAATAAAGAGGTAAAGTTTGTTTTTATGTTTTTTTGTTTGTAGGAGGTAATCATAAAAAATGTACTCTGTGAGGTAATCTCTGGAATTACTGGTCCGATTGCTAAAAATTTTTCACCGATAGAAAGCTGCTTTATTCCTGAGTGACATAGACTATATTTTATGTATACGGGCGAAGTCGCGGGAAAAAGCTAGTTATTCATAAAGTCCTAGGCCAATAGGCCAGGGTAGTAGTTATTGGATCCACCAAAAAGCCTGTCTTTATCAGTAAAAGCAAGTTTGGACACGTTCATAAATCCAAAATCTCAAATCATAAACCGCCCAGTGTATTCGCCTTGAAGAGTTATTCTCTGACTGGTGTAATCTCACTAAGGGCGTTCCTCAGGGTAGCGTTCTCTCTCCTCTTCTTTTTTCTATCTTCATTAACTTTGTTACCAGAGCAATATCTTCTAGTTTCCATCTTTACGCAGATGACTTGCAGCTTTACCGACATTTTACTATAGCTGATGCAGATTCTGCGATTGCTGCCATGAATCGTGACCTGGCTTGTATCAGCGCTTGGGCAAAATCATTTGGCCTGCAGATCAACCCAACTAAATCACAGGCCATGATCATAGGCAGTAGATTCGTCCGCAATGCGGCAGTAGTTTCTTCTCTGCAGCCTTTACTTCTCGATGGTGTCTGTATTGACTACACCGAAACTGCAAAGGATCTGGGTGTCATCATTGACTCCAATCTTTCGTGGCGTGCGCAGGTCAATGAAGTCAATCGGAAGGTAAATTTCTCCTTCCATTCACTCAAATGCCTCCAGGGTCTCTTGCCTTTGAAAACGAAAATCTCTTTGGCCCAAACACTTATTCAGCCGATTATAGATTATGCCGACGCCTGCTACCTGGATGCTACTGAGGAGCTATTAAACAAGCTTGAGCGACTGCAAAACTTATGCATTCGGTTTGTTTTTGGTCTACGAAAGTATGATCATGTTTCTCATCTTCGCAAGGAACTCAAGTGGCTCCCCATCCGTCTTCGCAGGAACACTCGGATTTTATGTCTCCTTTTCAACATCCTACACAACCCTTCTTATCCCTCCTACCTGCGCGACCGTTTTTCTTACGCATGCGCTAGCGACGCGCCGTGCAGATCACACCTGATATCCCTCCTTAAAAATCCCCCCTCATAAATCCAGCTACTATTCCTACTCTTTCTCTGTCCATGCAGTAAGGTTGTGGAACTCTCTTCCGCCTAGCATTCGTGAGTTGAAAACTATTTCTCTCTTTAACACTCAAGTAAAGAGCAAGTATATATATATATATATATATATTATGTATTTTTAGTATAAGGTATATATATAATTATATAAGTATTTATTAGCTTAAGATTTCACTAACTCTTCTTTACTTATTTCTGCACACTGTTGTCTACATCTCTTCTGATCTTTCCTTTCGCAGGTCTGCTGGAAGAAATTTCTTCATGAAATAAGCAGTACCTTTGTACATAATTTATAATAATGTTGTATCTTCTTCTTTATACTGTGTGTACATAAATTATAAAATAAATAAATAAACCGGTGTCCAACCTTTACTTGTGCTCACACTAAGTTGTAGTAGAGGACCGCAACATTTCTCGTTGACCACCTTTCTATTGTACTTCCACAAGAAAAAAAATTGCTCATCAATAACTAATACATTAGCAGATATCTCATATGTCAGAAAGCCCGCCTGGCCGGCCACCACATATACCATTAAGATAAGAAACAAAGCTAATTGATGAGATTCAATAGAAAACAATAACGCACCATATCTTGATTTACTGAGAATACTTAGCGACGTGAGAGTATTGATCAGACAAGCTGCAACTTAGGGGTCTTTAAGTTGAATAAGGTACTTCTAGGCAAGCGCGCTCCATCGTCGACCACATCATCGTTTTCCATGCCAGGTGAGATGGTGGTCAAACGCGAGCCTATCAATAATAAAAAATAAAAAAGCTATTCTGTTAATTACAATTTTGATTTGAAACGTTGGCACGGATTTGTTCATTATTCTGGCATGATATCTATTCGTAAACCAGCTCTGTTGAATATGGATCTCTAAGATTCAGCTAAATTAGACGGTCGGTTGGAAGAGAATATTTTCAGGATCAGTACTATTTGGAACTAAGCCTTCTCTTTAGCGCGATGACGTTTGAAAGGTTTCCGTGGCCCTGGAATGCAAAGGGCAACTGAAGGACACATTCACACAGTCTAGAGCCGCGTACAGATATCGCGAGGTACTTATGCGTCGCGACTGGTTCGTCAAGTATGCCTTAACCTGAGGCATACGACTGTATATTTATGCGTGCGTCCCGAACGACACATGCTCAAGCTGAGCACGTAAATCACCACGTACGGTGTTCTTCAGTAGAAAATGTAAATAACACCTAACCGTCTACACGTAGCGCAAGGCTCGTACTGAGGCGACGTTCGCAACAATCATATGACGCGAATGCTCACTGTGAGCACACACGTCCACAAAGCTCGAGGCATGCGAGACGAACCATTCGCGACGCACGCCTCGCGATGTCTGTACGCGGCGTAGTACTCATACCACAAACTATGCTTAGTTTGGGACTAGATGGCGTTGTGTGAAAGTTGTGGAATATTATCCCAAGCACAAGGTTATGTAGGTACCTTTTGTGCTTCTGAAGTAATATCAAACATGAAAAAAGTACCTACTTAGACACAATTCAGAGCTTGTCTCATGTATACTCAGAGGTTCCGATAGTAAATCACGCACAGTGAATAGTAGGACGAGGAGAGGTTATCTGTTCGGGAGGCCGCGATTATCTAAACGATTTCACTGACTAATGTATCTGACGATGTGCGGTTCAACCCAATTTGAGAACGAAATTACAAGATAACACTTGTATAAGTCCAAGTACGGCGAGTATCCACCCTTACATTGTTGAAACTTCTACGGTTCGGACCACAGAAAAGATGAAAGAGGTTAAAAAGGAAATACTTTCCGATTTGTACTACAACGAGTGTCGCCGCTTGTCTCCCACCCTTTAACTCCACTACAGTCAATAAACCAATACGAACGCTCATTAAAAAAAAAAAAAATGAACATGGACAAAACCAAACTAACATCATAGCTTCCCACCAAAAATAAAACTCATACTAAAAACCATACTATTTTAACTAGTTTTAAATTTACGTTTACCTCAATACTCTTTAAGATCGACAAAAGTGTCGCTACCTCGTCTAGATAATCTAGATTTTAGTGTTTCCATTTAACCACGGGTTTATTTGCTGTAAAACTGTCGTAAATATAGTGTGGAAAACATAGAGCACAGAGTAATATTGCGCCCGCAACGACTCCAATGCTGATAATTGTCGCGGTCGCTCTCGGCTGAGTATTTAGTCTAAGATCCGATTAAGAACGACCTTCACCGGTGTGTTTAATGGATGAAACTTATTTTATGATAAATTTAGTGTATTAAATAATATAACGAGGGTGGGTTGCCTAAGAAATTCCTGGCCAGACCATTATTAATTAAAAATTGAAAATTTACTTTATTTTTAGAAAAATGCACAACCGTTATACATACCAGATTTTTTTGAAGACAACACTATAACATCGTATTCGTAATGAAATAGCGTTTATTTTGATATGGAATTTGTTGTATATCAAAATAAACACACCTTTTTATACATACCTGTTTATACCTGGCAACCCATAGTTATGCCAGGAAACAAATAGGCAACCCAACATTTTTATGTTCTAAAGGCTTCACTCTTTCGGTTAGTATTAAATTTATTCGTTAAACATACCGGTGCATTTTTTCAAAAAAAAAAAAAAAATGTTTGGCCAGGAATTTCTCAGGCAACCCACCCGTGTAATATTCTTTAATATACTAAATTTATCATAAAATACGTTTCATCCATTAAACAAACCGGTGAAGGTCGTTCTTAACCGTATCCTCTACTAATTGTAGCGACATTTATATGTCGTGGCCGGATCTTAGTAATTGATCAATTCATGATATACCCAAGTAAAACTAGCCAGATCGTTTAAATGTTACCTAACATTTGATGATATGTCTATCCTCAATCCAGGGACTAAAAGAGGTTACGTACCTCAAAAACATACCGATTTAAAATGAAGTTTGAGCTATACCGATACCTTTACAAATAAAGGTTGGACTACATAGTTATTTAACCTTTACACCATTTCGGTAGCGGTATGGCGTGGCGCGAGTGCAAGAGGAGTCGAATATGTTAGAATTGGTGTAGGTATTTGTACTTACAACCATGTGCAACAATCAGGAAGTGAACGACAGACGGAGTGGTGAGGCGGTGCGTTTTCGAAAACCCTTATTTATTAAGGTTTAGGCACTACTACCGATTCATATAAAAAGGTTATGTTTGTATTGCTACCGAAATCATTATAAAGGTTTAGTACTTCTATGCATTTCCAACCAAAAATTCTGCTAATATATCTACACTATAGATATTACGGTATGACATCATACCAAAATTTAAAGGGTACTTACCTTAATTTTTGGGTAATTCTGTCCCTGGCTCTATATATCCAACTACATATGACTTGCCTGCCTCTAATAGTGCCCACACAGACGCCTCGTTGCTCTATGGTAGATAGCAACGATTCAAACTGCACGGAGGTTTTATAAGGAGCCTCTTAACTTTAGTCTCTCGAAAACACTTAAGCGTGGTTTAGAGTGGGGGGAAGTTGGTTGTCTGCGCTTTCGTGTGATGAGTACTTACTGCGGGTTTTTGATTCTTTTATGGTAAGATTTAGTCACCGTCTTTGAAAATGTGGAGATCATGCTTGGTAGACTTGGTGATGTTAATTTCAAAACACTAAAGCTAGAACTACATTTTTTACAACTAACGCACGACGCCATAACACAACCTCTGATTAACTTGAGTCTAGTCTCATTGGAGTGGAGTCCTAGACAACTGAAACATACTTACGTATTTCTAACATACAGATAAATTACAGTCGGACACAGAACAAATGATAGTGCTCAACACACAAACATTTGTCCTGGATGGGAATCGAACCCACGACCTCCGGCATAGCAGTTAGGGCCACTAACCACTAGACCAACAGGCCATTCAAACTGACGAAACATTAGACCGACGCACATGTGGACCCCGCCTGATTTGTACGTAGAACGACGTCGCGTGGCGTGTATCAAGTGTAGCTCTACAAGTCTAGTTGCCATATAAAATGTATGGAGACCGACGCGTCCAGATCCGCGCACGTGGACCATCACATGTGTGCACAATGTAGTTGTAGTTTTGACATGCCTGTTGGTCAAGTGGTTAGTGGTCCTGACTGCTATGCCGCAGGTCGTGGGTCCGATTCCCACCCAGGACAAATGTTTGTGTGATGAGCACGATCATTTGTTTTGTGTCTGGGTGTAATTAATCTATAATATGTATGTATTTAGAAATATATAAGTATGTTTATCAGTTGTCTAGTACTCATAACACAAGCTCTGCTTAGCTTGATACAAGACGGCGTTGTGTGATAGTTGTGGAATATTATATTATATTATGTAGTTCTAGCATTAGACTTCGTAAAAATTATCGACGGGTCTAATGATGATGTCGACTATAGTTTGAGAGTTACCTTGACCCTTGAACACAAAGGGCCACTAAAGGAACACAGGAAGGTTTTAGGTAGTAACAGTCTGACACTCTTTCTCGCTCTGCCCTGAGCAGGAGAAGTCATAGATCTCAGTTCAAAAAAAATATCTAGTTTAAACTGACAAAAAAAATGACGAGTAAAAGGGTTTTTTAAAACCTATTTTCAAAATAAATATCATTTATCTGAACTAATATTATAAAGAGGAAAGATATGATTTTTTGTTTGTTCGTAAATACTTATGTTACGATTTAATTCAAATACTTACTACTAAACCGATTTAAAAAAATCTTTTACCATTAGAAAGCTACATTTTCGCTGAGTAACAGCATATATTTTCTATTACTACGCGGGTGAAAGCCGCTGACAAAAGCTAGTCATTTATCAATGTAGAAAATCTGCATCACTAATATAAAATACACTCGTACATACGTACACACTCTTTCACATTGAAATACATGCAGCACGTGACCACAGTGATTGTAGATTGTAGACCACAATTGACGAAGTTTTTATTGAAGTGTCCTCTTGTGTATTACATGTGCACTTTGATACTCTGATATTTAGATAAAGTTCTAGTGATATTCAAAAAAAGTGTTTGATTTGGAAGTTGATATAGATTTTTATAGTGCTTACTGTTTTTGTGCTCAAAAATGTGGAGATGTTTATGTGATTTTTCTTTTTCTATCAACGCACCTAACGTTTTGGGATATATTCATTGTGCTTACGGCTAAGGAGTGCAATTCCCTGCCGGAGTCTGTGTGTTCTGATGGTAACAACCTGGGGATCTCAAGGTCAGAAGTGTTAACAAATAAAAGGACTGGAAGACATATTCCCCTCTTTTTTACAAAGAGTAGTAATATTTTTGAAATAGATCCACTCTAAGTGAGTGTACTGTTTTGTGAGATATTGGAGTATGTGTCAAGTGATGAAAACTAATACTCAAGTAGCATCCTCCATAAAAGTGAGTTATCATAAAAATATTTGTCGCTATATTGTTTTCAACTTTCGTGTTATGAATTGTTGGTACATTAGCAATTATGACGTCATCAGGTCGTTCATCTGTATTGTCATTTGTGACTCATTAATCTATTGTAGATTTAGTAACGAGAACAAAGTTCAAGGGAGTTCACTATCACGGGATTGAATTCTTAATTCTTTATTGTACACACAAAAACTTAACCTTAAAACATTCATAATTGACAATTCATGTACAAAGGCGAGTTTAACTCAACAATGAGTTTTCTCCCAGCAAACCTTTGAGTGACAGAGAGAGATCACATTCGAGGGTAGGATCCAGTGTACAACATAAACCTACATAAATACGACTATTATATATACATAAACAAACATATAATACATATACTAATATTATGTCAATTGAGAAAGGAAGTGCTCTTTAATTTTCCTCTTAAAGACATCCCGAGAAGGGCTGTCGCGAAGGGATTGTGGGAGAGAGTTCCAGAGACGCACTGCAGTTACAGTAAAGGAGCCATCATAGCGGCTGGAAGTATGGCGAGGAGTACGAAAGAGAAGAGAATTGATAGTGTGACAGGGTTTACCCCTTGGCACAAGGTATTCGAAGCGTTCACGAAGGTATTGAGGAGCATTGGGATTGTGCAGGATAGTAAAGAGAAGGGATAGAATGGGAATATATCGCCGACGCCGAATTGAATGTGTGTGATTGTGTACAATTACCGGCACGGATCTTGAGCGCTACCTTCAAGTTGCACAGAAGTCAAATATTCGGTCTCTTTAGTGGTGCGATGTGAGACGCGGGGGCGGAGAATGTCAGTGATTGGCTCGCCGCGCCATCGTGCCATGACGTCACTCGTGATTTGTTCCCTGCGCTTGCTGCATGTATCTAACAACGACGACGATTGGCTCGCCAATGTATGGAATGCGCAAACTGATCCCCACTCTGACGCCGAGCGCTCAAGATCCGTGCTGATAAACTATATTATAAATCTTTAGAAGTTTTTAGTTGTGCGCGCATCACTTATAATGAATGAAATGGATGTAGATAACTTATATACAATACAATTGCGTGTAACTTGATATATTACTTAGGCTTTCGTTTCATCGTGAACGGTTGACTATATCGAAAGAAATCTACATTCATTGACTGTTTGGCGTTACGAAGCTCGCTGGGTCAGCTAGTTTTCAATGATGAAAGAAAAACACATTAAGAAATGGTCACAATGTATAATTTGAAAATAATATTTTTTATTTAAAAGATAGGAAAGAAAGAAAAATAACAAAGGTTCATTTCCCGCCACTCTGACCGCTTTGACCGCTGGCGCCTCCATTGGCTGAGTAACCCGCACTGGCACTGAAGCCTGCCTGTCCGTTTGCTCCAGCACCACCATCAGCGCCTCCTGGGAATATACCAACATTATTATTTATTGGGGCCGAAAGGTTCTGGTGTGGCGACCACGTACCGGAAGACGCAGCGTTGGAATGCCTCCTACTAGGTGGACCGATGACCTAGTGAAGGTTGCGGAAATCCGATGGATGCGAGATGCACAGGATCGTTCATTGCAGCAACACTTGGGGGAGGCCTATATCTTACAGTGGACGTAAAACGACTGAAATGATGATGATGATGCATTGTTTATTATTTTCCTCAACGTCTTGGGCATTTCTGGAGACTATGAGGTCCTGGAAGTTTGGAAGGTGTACGAAGGACCGAAGCCAACTCGCAGAAACTCGGAACGAAGGTGGAGACATGAGTTTGATTCTTACCGGAGGAACTAGACCGTAATGCCAGCCATACACGGTCATCGGCTGGCATTATGGTTGAAGATAGACGTGTGTGGAAGGAAAAGGAAGAGGAAGGCATTTTTCCAGCAGTGGCATATAATAGGCTAACTAGAATAGATTTCCGAAAGAGATAGGTTATTAATGTTATTATTATCCTTCTTTTCAATTTGATGATAATAAACATTCGTCTATTATAAAATAAAGTGTTACCGTACCTCCTGCATTACCTCCAACTCCCGCGCCGAAACCTGAAAAGAAAATATCGAGTGTCAGAGTAAAGTCATGCATTTCTTCATAAAATTAATATGAAATGGCATGTAAGCCTTCAAAATATCTTAAACTAGCTTTTATCCGTGGATTCACCCGCGTAATTAAAATATAGCCTATGTCACTCAGGAATAAAACAGCTTTCTGTCGGTTAAAAATTTTCGCAATCGGACCAGTACTTTCAGAGATTGCCTCAGTAAAAAAACAAGCTTTACCTCTTTATAATATCAGTGTAGATTAGTTTCTTTCAGCGGTTTCAGCGGTTAAAATTATAAGAGAAAAAAATTATCCTATGTTTTATTCCTTTACGCAGAACAGATGGTCGATGGGGACGAAAGGTTCTGGAGTGGAGACCGCGTAATGGAAGACGCAGCGCTGGTAGGCTTTCCAAAAGGTGGGCTGAACCTGGTGAGGGTCGCGAGAATCCGATGAATTTTTTTTTTTGATGGGGAAAATCATTCAATGACAACCCCCGCTCTTTGGCGGAGCGGGAGATAGTGTCAGACTCTTACTGACTAAAAAACCCACCCCGTTCCTTCAAGCCTTCATACCGGGGCTCGAGTTCCCTTTCGGATAACCCTGGCCCCAGTAGGCTTCGACCCGGCTGAGCCCCTACTGTTGCTGACAACTCCTTGAGGCGCGCGGGAACAGTGCGGACCGTCGACGACTTGGGCTTGGTCCGGACGGTCAGACAGCGAGCTACCCATTGCTCGCTGTCCGCAAGCCCGCAGAATCCGATGGATGCGAAACACTCAGGATCGGCTGTTGTGGCGACACTTGGGGGAGGCCTATGTCCAGCGGTAGACGTATTTTGACCGAAAGGATGATGATGTCCTATTACAGGACACGGTCTTCCCTTGAGCCAAATTTCATCCAAATCCGTTCAGTAGTTTGAGTGTGAATTAGTAACAGACACACACACAGTCATACATACAACCATTTCCTCTATAATATTAGTGAGATTCTTACTTCCGCCTGCGTTACCACCGACGCCTTGCTGCATGCTCTGTAAAATGAATTTAGTCATTATTACTTACATTTAATATAGTTATGCTGTCAGGTGAGATGATGGTCAAGCGCTGAGGTAGCGCAGAGGCTGAATTACATTAATTAATTTATTTATTTAACATTTACATGCACAGTGATGGTACATAGGCTGACTTAATGCCATAAGGCATTCTCTGACAGTCAACCTTTGGGTTAAAAAAGACAACACTGTGGTATTAATGTCTATGTTAATGTCTGTACATGCACACCGGCAATATTGCCCGAAGTGGGAATATTGGTGACAATATTGCCGGCACCGGCACATCTCTATGCACACCTGTATCGTAAGAGCAATTCCTAGTAAATAGGCTAGTTGCCTTAAAAAAAATGTGATTAGTCTGTCTTTTAGATTATTCAAAAATAAGGAACACGTATTTTTTTATTTGTAAATTAAACCAAAAATGACAAAGATATAGCCCATTAATGTTACGTGTAACGTCACGCCGCCGCCGTGCTGGATGGGCAATGGCAATGGGCTATATCTTTGTTATTTTTTGTTCAATCGAAAAAAGAAAAAATACGTATCCAATATTTTTTTATAATCTAAAATACGGACTAAATAAAATGTAATTATTTTGACCCTGAAAACTACCCTATTGTAAAGTAAAAAAAAAGATTATGGTTGGCGCGTTATTGGAGCAATTGGCTGCTTGTCGCCGTTTGAACCTTGTGTATGTCAATTTAAATTATTGTGCAACGGTAGAGGACAATATTGCTAGTGTGGGACACAGTTTTAACCTTTCGGATACCGTAATTAGACACCCAATAGAAAAGCAAAGAGAGAGCGAACGCCTCGCTTGGGGTTTAATGAATTAAAACGAAAAACAAGTTTTTAATGAAAATATTTCTTTCATAGCAAGCTTTTATAATACGGTATACGAGTAATGCTTTATAATTAATACTCGTCAATACAAATCGAACGAGTCAAAACTCGATGGGATTGTGTCGTTTTATTGCGGAGTTCCTATGGCCGCCTTTCAGCTCCATCATCACATCAGCTCCATGTCATCATAATATTGCATTGTCACGCTTTTTACACATGTATACAAAATTTCAGCTCAATTGGTAACCGGGAAGTGGATCTTTAACTTGCAAGATTTGATGACAGACAAAAATCGGGGTGGGAAACTAAATAAAAGCTTGTAAAAATAAGTTAGATTAAAGTAGAAAAATATACAAAAAAATTGAATATACTCACGTTTCCAGCCATCATGACAACCACGAAAAGAACGAAGATATTCTTGAACATTTTGTTTTCAAATCTGTTAACCGTTTAGTTCCAAAGGTCCCAACAAATTGACCTAGTATCAGGGCT
The DNA here is from genome assembly GCA_910589285.2 of Mythimna ferrago. NCBI lineage: Eukaryota > Metazoa > Arthropoda > Insecta > Lepidoptera > Noctuidae > Mythimna > Mythimna ferrago. Next base: position 19,724,644 of record OU342685.1, read on the forward strand.
GAGAGCTTTTATACAAAACTCAACCGCAGTCAGATATTTTTTTTAGTAAATTATGATGGCAAAATGATTGTTGTATTACATAAAAGTGGCTATATTATGTTGACGCAAGGACAGTTTAATTTGACGCTAGTATTTACTCGTGACTTTACCTCTTTAACCAACTTCAAAAAACGTGACTACGGAAAGCTTTTTTTTGTTAACGATATGTTCGCGTTGACCAATATCTTACCTGATGGTAAGCGATGATCTGGTCGACGATGGAGCAGTCTTGCCTAGAAGTAACCTATTCAATCCTGACTTAATGTCCCTTAGGTTGTGTATTGTGCAGCTATCAGGAAACATAGATTCCGATAGGAAATTCCACTCTCTCTCTCAATAAATGAAATGTAATCTTAACACTCCTTGTACGTATGGGTGGGATTTGCCAGGAGCGCCGACTCCGTACGTGCTCTGGGGTTCGGGCACTCATGAGAAATAAACAGTGGGTGCATCCCCGAGAATAGACTTCAAGAAACAGATCAGTAATCGCCTTTTAGGAATGGGCGTTTTTTATTACCCGACGACCCGTTCACCGTTTAGAACGCCGGTTGAGACGCAATTTAAGGCACACATAATATAATTAGTAATGAAGTACGTAGTGTGTGAGTAGGACATTTATTTATTTATCGGTTGATTAGTGTGCATTTCTCTTCTCACACTTCGCTACTTTTTCGAGTCATCAAATGAGCATGAGCACCCATGAGGTTTTCAAAAAGGCCGATGCCCTTGGGATTTGGGTGGTGCAATGACAGTATAAATATAAAGAAGAACCTTCATAAATTATGTATATAGCTATGATGTAGGTGTTGGTATCTGAAATACATCTATTAAATCGTTAGAAGAACAAATCGACATCCATTATTTCTTTTTTATGTAAAGATTCTATTTATATTTAACAACTAAACAATTGTCGCTTCCTCGCCTATCATAAATAATTTTAGAGCACTCAAATAGTTTACGCGCTATTTATGTATAAAAATAAATGTGAGCTACTGCGTAGTATTTTTCTAGTTGTATTGAAATTATAATAATCAAAGCAAATTGTAGTATCAGCAGCAAAATTTCAATTTAAGTCCGGTGCGAATAAGACACTGTGCGAATGGGACATGATGCAAATGGGACATTGTGCGAATGGGGCTATCTGCGCCAATGGAACTTTGCGAATGGGACATTCTGCGTCAGATCTCTTTGTATTTGTGGATATGTCGTGGCCAGACATAGAAATTGATCACTTCATGACATGCTCAACTATAACTGGTCAGATTGTTTAAACGTTTTTACGTTTGTTGGTATGTCAATCTTTGGCCATATCCTTAATGTAGGATTTATATTCTACGATATGATCAGTCATGTTTGACCGTATCATGAAATAATCCTGCGTTTAGCTGTTTTTATGATCATTGATTTGGTCTGTCCATATCATGATCAAGCCAGCAGCTAAGGTTATATTTTATGAAATGGTAGGTCATCATCATATCAGCCGAAAACGACCGTCCACTGTTGGACATAGGCCTCCCCCAAGCGTCGCCACAACGACCGATCCTGTGCGTCTCGCATTCACTGCATTCCCGCATGATGATGATGAAGGAAACTCCAAGCATAGCCCTTTCTATTGCTATTTGGTTGACTTTAAGTCTTCTTATGAGGCCCTTTGTAAGCGACCACGTTTCGGAGCCATATAATTATGTCATCACTGGCAACACGCACTCACACACTCTAAAATCTGGCCCCGACATATCTACACACATATTTCTTTAACAAAACCTTCTGAATTGCAATCAACACCACGCAACTTTAGAGGCGTCAATGTAAATTCATGCGCTTCAAAGAGGCTATCATTTGCCTAGACGAGATAACAGACTAGAGAATTAGATCTCTTTGCTTCAATCAAGACATGAATAAGCTTGATTGAAGCTATTCATACAGACTTGTAAGGCTTCATTCAATTTTCCTCCAATTAAACTTGTTTCTTTGAAAAATTCTTTCTGATATGGTCTGTATTTTATTGTACCAAGGTTAAGCAGACGATTACTGTCATAGAGACCACCTATGAACTCCTAAACAACTGATAAGGGCACAGTTATCAAAAATTGCTAAAAAGACTGAGTTCTTAAGAGTAAGTACGCTTAAGGATTCGGTCTTTTTAGCAATTTTACAGTTTTCGAAATTTCTAAAAATATACCGCACTGAATTACACAAAAAAAAAAGAACCTTAATAAATGTGCTAATAGTTTCACCGCGAGATATTTGCAAACCTATCCTAATTTTGGAGAAAAAAATAATTAAAACGTAAATCTTGCAAATAGAAAGATAAGCTAAAGAGATGTTTTTGAGAGATGTGAACAAATTGAAAAAAAAAATTCGCGTAAGGGAACGGCCATCCTCACACTCCAGCCGCCTAGACCCGGATCCTGATTTCCAGCCACCGAAGGCGTGGGCTTGCGGACGGCGACTAACGGGTAGCTCGATCAAACGGTTACCGGATGGCCCGATCGGTCTGAGCCCGAATCGTCGACGGCGCGTACTGTTCCAAGCGCGCCATTAAGGGACACTTGTGATCCTGAAACGCAAAGGGCAAAGAAAGAACTTAGATGTCGTTTTTGTCAGTAAAGTCTGTCTCGCACTCTCGCCCTCGCGCTCCATCCTTAATTCATTAAACCCCAAGCGTTCGCGCATCTATTGTCTTACTATTGTGTCTCAAATTGACGGTATCTAAAACACAAAATATAGGAACAGAAGTCAATTTACATACAAAGCACGCTCGAGCAACGCACACAAAGTCACCGCTCACAGACACGATGTCTCGGTCGCGTCTCGGATCACTCGTCGAACAATTCCGGCTCAAATGCTCATTAGTGTGCGTCCACCGAGCGTAGGTATAAAAAGTTAAGTACATACATGAGATTGTCTTCTGTACCTATCTATTTTGTGTCTGAAAGGTTAAGCGGGGGAAGTCATTAGATGATTTCACACCTCAAAAAAAAAGCATCTTAATCTTACTCACAAAATATAAATGACATTTTTTAATTCCCCTCTCAGAGGTCCACACTACCCCGCCTCGCCACTCATGGTGCATGTTTATGTATGAATTCACTACATATTTCATATTCTTACAAAACTTTTTGGCTCTCTCCACGTTTGTCCTTTCTCTAGGAGCTATTAACTTCCACCAAAAGGCTGTATAATGGCCTTGGAGGGCATTAGTGCGCCCGCTGTGCTAAGGACCTTCGCCGTTCTGGCCCTCCCGGAGAGCTTCCGGCGGAGGCACTATGACGTCATATCCGCCCTCCTAAATTGCCATTAATAATTTATTTATTTTTGATGAAAAATTTCGGGGAGTATTGTCGATTGATGAGTGACTGGTTGTCGTTGGCGTAATTTCACATTACTAGGGTTATGTTCGCCTCAAGGAGTTGTCAGCAACAGCAGGGGCCCAGCCGGGTCGAAGCCTACTGGGGCCAGGGTTATCCGAAAGGGCGCTCGAGCCCCGGTATGAAGGCTTGAAGGAACGTATTCCCATCGAAAAAAAAAAAAAAAAATGGGTTATGTTATGCCTTATAATGTTATGTGTTGGGACTCAGGCCTCCTCTCTAGAAGGGGGAATGTGAAGGGTAGTGGTAGTTTATGTCACGGAATTTGAATCTCAGTATCACACTAATAAGCCGAAAATTTAAGTATGTGTGTTTGTGTGTGTTTGTTACTCTTTCACACTCACTCTAACGACTGTTCTGATTTCACCAAAACTTAGTACACGGGTTGACTATGTTTTGCACATAAGATACTTTTTATCACGGACCATAGGATATAGGATACATAGATATAGGATAGGCACATAGGACATTTTCTACTATCACGCAGACGAGTCCACTAGTGGCAGCTAGTCATGAATAAGCCAACGCTTCTTCTTTCCATGAGCCTGGTGGCTGCGGCAGCCCTAGAACACAAAAGGGTAACTGAAGGAACACTGGTCGGTTTTACTCAGTATAAGTCTGCCACTCTCTCTCGCTCCACTCAGAGCGCGACACTTGATTATTTTCCACCTCAAAAAAAAAGCATCATATACAACCAGTTTAACTTTAAATATTATAATTTTAGTAAACATTAGAAACTTTTTACCTTTAACCTTCGATTAGCATAACATTTTTTGGTTCCGAAAACTTTTCAAACCAATTCTTCTAAAACCCAAAACACGCAACAGAAATTGTGGAAACTTTGAGCCAAAAACTAAACGTGAACCGTCTCCCACAACAAACCGCAAAAGGTCAAACTATCGAACAACTTACCACTATTGTATCGAAGAAATAAAATATACTATACTAACTTTTGCCCACGGGTTTACTCTTATTAAAATTTTCTTTTTTTTTAATGATATACAACATAAGTTTTAGTATATGCGAAACCCGAAACACTCTTCTTCTTCTTCCTGCCCTGCATTTTATTTGGGGTCGGCGCAACACGTTTTTTTTCTTCCATTCTGTCCTGTCACTCGTCACGCTATCACTAACTCCCTTTTCTTTCATATCACTTCTCACACAATCCATCCATCTTTTCTTTGGCCTCCCTCTCCCTCTCCATCCATCCACATGTAAATTCTTTAGCAACATGCTTTTCATCTCTCCTCTTCACATGACCATACCAAGACAAACGATTTCCTTTCAACCTTTCAGTCACTGGCGCCACTTTCAAACTTCCCTAATATACTCATTTCTCACTTGCGAAACCCGAAACATATGTGTCTAATATTTTTATGTAAAGAATCTATGTACAAGATTTCATAACTGTATCATGAAAAATCACAAAGCTATAAGCTATAAGCAGTTATGTCAGCAAAAATACATAGTTAGCGGGCCGTCCAGGCGACTGATTGGTGGTTTTGCAATTGCACCCAGCTGTTTGCTAGCACTTAATGTCCTCTATGACCTGCCGTGACCTGTGTTGTACTTAGTGTCGGTGGTGTCCAACTAGTGACCTTTATAAATATTTTTTTGGTAAAATTATAAAGTGATTTAAAAATGGTTTGACTCGATTCAGTTACTGTTTCTGAATATAAACTTTCAGCCAAAAACTAAACGCGAACCGCAAAACGCAAAAGGTCAAACTATCAAACAACTTATCACCATTGTATCGAAGAAATAAAATATACTATACTAGGTAACTTTTTGGCGGGTTAACTCTTATTAAGGCCCTAGCACTCGAGCAGTGACTTTCTGAAGCCTATTCCTCGGTAACGGCTAGGTTAATAGGTTCAAAAAAAAAAGTATTGTAGATTCATATACAACATTAACAACATATGATTTTTTCGTGCGATTAATACTTATGTCCTAAAACATATCTTTACACAAATAAACAGAAAGTGTCTATCTATATATTTGAGTGGGTCCCTAGATGGTTTGAAAAGACAATTGGATTCGGTATGTGGCGCTGCAATCGGATTCTCAATTTTTCTCTAACGATTATCTAATTTTCAGACAGGACGTTTGTCGTGACCGCTGGTATTATTTATAATTAACTAGCTGTTGCCCGCTCTTCCCTACTCCACCCTACTATACCCTACTCTACCCTACTCTACCCTACCCTGTCCTACTCTACCCTACCCTATCCTACTCTACCTTACTCTACACTGCACTACTCTACACTACTCTACTCTACACTACTCTACCCTATTCTACCCTACTATACCCTACTCTACCCTACCAAACTTCACATAAACCATACGAACAAAGCCTAAACATTTGGTTTCGATAGGTGAGCCCGTTCTTGAGTTATAAAATTACAACGAAAAGTGGCATTGATTTTTATATATATAAATAGATTATCTGCTGAAGAGTTGAAACGTGATGACCAAACAATCAAAAAATCTAAACAAAACATACTTTCATATATATATGTATAATATAATATCACCAGCATTTACATCGACAATTCGCTTCTCACGCCATTTCCTCCAATGCAATTCGATTCCCAGTAAAAAGTTTTTTATTTCCCGCGTATCCCTTTGGTCCATCGATCCAAGGATATAAGGTATACAGAACCTAATATACAATTTAAATTGTGTCCCAAACTCGTAAACGGGAGGTCCGGGGTTTACGTAAACCCTTTAGTTTTTACAACCCTCAATATTTTGCTCCTAAATAAGTTTCACGATATGGTTTTGATGAGCGACTCGCATTATTCTCAGGGTGTTGTGGTGTGTTATGGCCATGTTTGCAAAGCTTGGAGGGTAAAGGAGACAATATTGTTGTTGTAGGGTTTGCATACAAACATATCATCCCGCTTGTGTTTTCTGAACAGGGTTGAAAGAGGTTTTTGAAGAGGGAAATCATCTAATATCAGACTTGGGCTTGTGGACGGCGAGCAATGGGTAGTTCCTGGTTGTTTGCTTCATGGTAGGTCACCATCCGACCATCCGGTAACCGTCCGGACCGAGCTCAAGACTTTGACGGTGTGTATTGTTCCACGCGCACATCAAGGAGTTGTCAGCAAACTTAGGGGCCCAACAGAGTCGACGCATACTGGGGTCTACCCAAGGGTCTGCTTCTGAAAGGAAGATTCGGCCTCGGTACGAAAGGCAACGAAGGAACAGGAGTGGGTTTTTAGTCAGTAAAAGTTTGACACTATTTCCCGCTCCACCCAAAAGCGGGGGATGTCATTGGATGGTTTTCTCACCTAGAAAATGATAAATGATAAATGATCTTTATTTTGCAAGTAGGTTTTATAAAAACACTTTTACACGTCAATTTTTTTTTTTTTTTTGTCAATTAATGCTAGATGAGGCCGGTGTTTCCTAACTGACTACCCTGAGAAGAAACACCGAAACAAACTCAGGGGTCAAAGTCTCTTTTAAAGTCCATACAGCAAAACATGTAATGGTCAAATCATATGAGAACCGTGCAGATTGAGCCTGAGATGGTCTTTTGAAGAAAGAACCACACAGTTCTAAGTGGACCTGTCCAGTCAGTGCAAGCATTTGTCAGTATGCGTGTAGCTCAACTCAGGACTACTAAGGAGCTCAACGACTTGACGAACAATGCCAAAGAAAGGACATTTGGGTAGGCCACATCAAATACTCAAAACTGCCAGACATCATGTGAAAATAAAAGAAAAGGAAAGAGTAATATAATCCACATAGTTCTCACATTAAAAAAATGTATATTAACAGACTTTTCCTTCTAAAACCATCACTAAGGAAGAACTGAATTTAGGTAGGAACAGAATAGTGATTCAGGAGAAAGGAAATGATCTTTGATTTGATTTGTCTGGCCTGTTGGTCTAGTGGTTAGTGGCCCTGACTGTTAAGCCGGAGGGTTCGATTCCCAACCAAAACTATTGTTTGTGTGACGAGCAAGATCATTTGTTCTGTGTCTGAGTGGCACTAGATGGAGTTGCGTTGTGTGATAGTTGTAGAATTTTATTTTTCGTTTATTCATCAGTATTACATAATATTATAAATTACATTTTTAAATATTTCATTAAAAAATAAATAAGACAATAAAAAAAAATTGAAGCCCACCGGCATCAGGAACAGGGTCCAAGCTACCGGCGGCGGCGGTCAGGGCTCCAGAGAAAGGAACCTCCTAACAATACGAGCTGTGTCCAGAAAAACTGCTTTCTTTCTCCTGCTTTGGAATATTATTATTATTATTTTATTATTAATCGAAGGTTTTAGCTATTGTCATGGCGATTGAGTGAATGGATTTCCTTAATTCATTAAACCCCAAGCGAACGCACCTATTGTCTTTCTATTGTGTCTGTAAATTCCACGATTGAAAGGTTAAAATTAATTATTAAATCGTATAATTACTAGCTGAATCAGCAAACAATGTTCTACTAAGTATATAAATTATCAAAGAAAAAAAATGGGTGTGGAGTTAGGAGGGTAAAAAATACCTTACAATCTATTTACAGACGTACTTACTAAATGTAAGCAAAAAAAAAGCGAATTCGATAATAGGTAAAGTGTAGTTCTGCCAGCAGTTTTGCCCGCGTCAAATTGGAATATTATTGTAAGGGAACATACTCTCAAGATAGAAAGTAACCAACTTATATGACATTCCAGGACATGGTCTACCCGTGTGGCAAATTTCATCCAATTCCGTTTAGCTGTTCGAGCATGCAGAAGTAACAAACAAACTCTCATAAACTTAGCGTTCCTGATCGATGTGCGTTCTAATAAATATGTTGTTGATTTATCCATTGCCAATGGACCTTGTGTGAACTCTGATTCTTATTAGAGATTGATTGATTGACTGATTCTTATGATTGTTCAAAACCTTGAACCCTATCTGGGTTCAAGGTTTTATTTACCGATGTTGTTATGATATTAACCTTTTTACGGGCAGAAGGAAGAAGGGTTCAAAATTTAAAAATCGTGTTCCTAGTACTATATTCTATTTTTTACTATGACTATTTGATCACATTTTAATTCCCCATTAAATATTTTTTTTTTTGTTGGGAAAAATCTTATGACAACCCCCGCTCTTGGGCGGAGCGGGAGATAGTGTCAGACTCTTACTGACTAAAAAACCCATCCCGTTCCTTCAAGCCTTCATACCGGGGCTCAAGCGCCCTTTCGGATAACCCTGGCCCCAGTAGGCTTCGATCCGGATGGGCCCCTGCTGTTGCTGACAACTTCTTGAGGCGCGCGGGAACAGCGCGCGCCGTCGACGACTTGGGCTTGGTCCGGACAGTTACCGGACGGCCGGACAGCGAGCTACCCATTGCTCACTGTCCGCAAGCCCGCGCCTACGGTGGCTGGAAATCGGGATCGGAATCCCGGCGGCGGCGAGGGTGCCGTTGCCTGATGCGGTCGGCCTCCTCCTTAGCGAGCATTACTGCTTCGCAGAAGTCTGCCACTCCTCCTCGCTCCGGACCATGGCCTCGCCCAGGGCCCGGCGCGAGAGGTCTCCGCCGCCGATCACCCCCACGAGGGCACGGCGATACTCCGCCCAAGCAGGGCACACCACGATTGTGTGCTCCACCGTGTCCTCCGGGCGTTCCGCACAGTGGCGACACCCGGGCGTCACTTCCGCTTTAATTCGGAACAGAAACCTCCCGAACTTGCCATTTCCGGTGAGGACCTGTGTCATGCGGAAGGTAAGGGCGCCGTGAGATCTTTCCAGCCACGCCTCAAACAGGGGACTTATCGCCATAATAGTGGCGTGCCCATAACGGGGTTGCGATAGTCGCTGACGCCATTCCACCATGAGATCCCGCCGGAGCTCTGTCCGCCCCCCATTAAATACTCAAAGACCTCAAACAATAACTAATTTTTATTGTTCTGTGTAATTTAATTTGATTAAATGAAACAGTATAGTGAAATTTAATTTGACCCAATGTTACTGTGTAGTCTGTTTTTGGGATTCATTTTGATTTACTGTAATAATTTTTTATTTAGTTTAATTTGAAATTTTGAATGGAAATAATAATAATGGATGTATTCTGACCTGAATATAAATGAATATTATTATTTTATTAAATATTTATTAGATAAGATAAATCCTACCTGTATAATTTTGTATGGCAGTTTTTTTTCCGTTTGTCAAATTGTTTTAACCTTTATAAGATAGGGTATACAGCAATGGCTGAATTCCTTTTGTCTATAATCGAGTTGTTATGTCTTAATGTGGTGGGGTTATATATCCGCACTAGTGACAAAGTGTATTTCTACACTGCATACCTAACAGCGGTAAGGATAGGACCGGATTTTCGAGTAAATGTGTTGAAGAGGCTTTGTCGCATCTATGTATGTAATTCTATTACTAAACCCCTTTCTGTCTGTCTCGGAACTTCTGCAACAGAATGAGAAACACGCTCTAACATTTACAAACCAGAAATAAATGCGAATACTGTAAATCCACAAGGGCGTACGAGAACTTAATAATTACAGTAACAGCACAACTTCACCGATGTTAGTCTAGAATAATTAAAATATTGTACTTGTATATGAAGGGAAACACCGGCTTCTTGCTCTGAATAATTGTGTGCTCTATGTTATAAGTGACAGCGGAAAGTAACAGAACCGCCATGCATAAGGGACAAGTTTCCGCAAACTTTGAGAGCTTGCTCAGTGGACGAAACTGAACAACCTTCTACAATATTTTTGTTTTAAATCGTCCTCGACTGGCGCACTGTCCAATCAAGTTCAGTTTCCAGGGTAGTTTCCAGGGTCAAAATAATTACATTTTATTTAGTCCGTATTTTAGATTATAAAAATATATCAACATTTTCCACAAAACAATATAATGTAAAATTGATATTTACAGTAAATTGTGATCAATACTTAATAATAAAAAAAACAAACAAATACTAAAATTAAATTAAATCTATATTAAATCAAATCCATTTTAGATCAATCAATTCAAATCAATTTTAGTTTAATTTAATCTTAAATTCAACTAAAATAAAAAGAAAACACAGTAAAACCTTAATGCAGCATCGCGGTTGTTTTTCCCTGACCACTTAAAAAAATGTTCCCTTGAAGCTTACGGCGCGGCACCACACCGAACCCTTTGAAGTTTTCGTTTCGAGTGCAAGTAAAAATTAAGTTAGCGGTGGTTTTTTTTTTTTTTTTCGATGGCAAAGTCATCTTATGACAACCCCCGCTCTTGGGCGGAGCGGGAGATAGTGTCAGACTCTTACTGACTAAAAAACCCATCCCGTTCCTTCAAGCCTTCATACCGGGGCTCGAGCGCCCTTTCGGGTAACCCTGGCCCCAGTAGGCTTCGACCCGGCTGGGCCCCTGCTGTTGCTGACAACTCCTTGAGGCGCGCGGGAACAGCGCGCGCCGTCGACGACTTGGGCTTGGTCCGGACAGTTACCGGACGGCCGGACAGCGAGCTACCCATTGCTCACTGTCCGCAAGCCCGCGCCTACGGTGGCCGGAAATCGGGATCGGAATCCCGGCGGCGGCGAGAGCGCCGTTGCCTGATGCGGTCGGCCTCCTCCTTAGCGAGCATTACTGCTTCGCAGAAGTCGGCGACCGCCTGCCACTCCTCCTCGCTCCGGACCATGGCCTCGACCAAGGCTCGGCGCGAGAGGTCTCCGCCGCCGATCACCCCCACGAGGGCACGGCGGTGCTCCGCCCAAGCAGGGCACACCGCGGTTGTGTGCTCCACCGTGTCCTCCGGGCGTTCCGCACAGTGGCGACACCCGGGCGTCACTTCCGCTTAAATTCGGAACAGGAATCTCCCGAACTTACCATTTCCGGTGAGGACCTGTGTCATGCGGAAGGTAAGGACGCCGTGAGGTAGTTAGCGGTGGTCAGGCGGAAGTGTCTTCATGAAATATTACATAAACATTAACCTTTCAGATACCGTCATTTGAGACACAATAGTAAGACAATAGATGCGCGAACGCGGCGTTCACTTGGGGTTTAATGAAATTAACAACACAGTACAATAACAGGCAAAAATCGTCCATTATCATAGCTGAATACGTGACTTTGTTTTAATAACAGGATCTGTCCCCGCTTCCGCTTGTCCCCTAAACCTGCACAGAAAGGGTAATCCAGGGCCCTTTCGCAAACTTTGTCAACTGCTTCCCAGGGAGCGATATCTGGAGTTCAGTAATTTTAACTAATGACACTTCGCGAACGCTCGCCAAAGCCTGGTTTAGGCCGAAATTTGGTGGCACAGGATAAAGGATTCCCTCTTCAGTCCCAGATTTGAGAAATTACTCTTTGTCGAGACTTTTGTGGTTGCAGCTCTTAATGAAATGTGTTGCTTTGACGTTTGGCTTAATGATGAATGTTGTGTGAATTGCTTGTTGAGCGAGATAGAGCTACAAATTTTCGACTTAATTTTTGCGTCTTGTGTTAATATTCTGGACGTGTGTTGAAATGCTGCTGATGTGTGTTGTTATTTGAATTGTATTTAGGGTTGCCTCTTGTTTCGGCTTAGAGGTATGAAGATCTAAAATATAGTCAACCTCTAAATTTGAACCACTTCTGGAACATATCTCTGGGAAAATCTTCCAATGACATTGTTGCCCTGCTGTTGGACAGAGCGGAAGATAGTGTCAGACTTTTACTGACTAAAAACCCAATACTGTTCCTTCTTTGCTATTGTTCCAGGGCCGCGAGGATCTTTTTTGTATCACCCATGGCCCCAGTAGGCTTCGACCTTGCTGGGCTCCTACGGTTGCTGACAACTCCTTGAGGCATCTTTCTCCCTCTGTGTAGGAGTGAGATCCATCTGATGATGTCACATGTCTTTGAATTTTTTGGTACAGGCCATGGTCCGGAGCGAGGAGGAGTGGCAGCCGGTCGCCTCCTTCTGCAAGACAGTAATGCTAGCAAAGGAGGAGGCCGACCGCATCAGGCAACGGCAGCGCTCACAACGCCCGAACCGCCGCCGGGATTCCGATCCCGATTTCCGGCCACCGTAGGCGCGGGCTTGCGGACGGCGAGCAATGGGTAGCTCGCTGTCCGACCGCCCGGTAACTTCCGGACCGAACCCAAGTCGTCGACGGCGCGCACTGTTCGCGCCGGTGTTTTCAGCAGCAGCAGGGGCCCAGCCGGGTCGAAGCATACTGAGGCCAGGGTTATCCGAAAGGGAAGCTCGGTCCTGGTACGAAAGGCAAGAACGAACAGGAGTGGGTTTTTAGTCAGTAAAAGTCTGACACTATCTCCCGCTCCGCCCAAAAGCTGGAGCTGAATCATCTAAAGATGTCTTTAGATGATTTTCCCAACGGAAAAAAAATGTCTTTGAATTTTTAGTTTCTGGACATAGATTCCTTACACGATTTTTTTGTTTCACCGATCTGGAGATTTTTGAGGTGCAAAAATCATCATATAATTTCTATCGCTCTTGGTGTAGCGAGTCAGACACTTCCTGTGTCTGACTTTTAAAGGACTAAAATCCACTTGCGTTCCTTTAGTTGCCTTTTGAGTTCTAAGGCCATGCTAACTCTTTAAAACAATCCCGTCTTAAAAACAAAATATAGTCTTCAAAGCTTCTATCCAATTTAATTGTTAAAGTTTAAATCCCAGACTGTTCATTTCCATCATTTCTAAAGCAATTAAAACATGGTTTCTCAACTTTGTTGATCACTAGAGGCTTCGTTATTCATCGGTCGACATCGACAGTATGATAAACTTATCTAATTTGCATGTAAATAATTGTAACAGATTGAGTCGTCCGTTCGAAGGTAAATTGTATTCATTTGTATAATTCGTCCTCTGAAACTCTGGTTGTTATGTAAAATGGTTCTAATTTCGATATTGTTTCGTCTGTATTAATTTTCGCGTTTCATCTGATTTCATTCAGCCAGAAAAGGGGTTCAATTGGGTTTAACTAACTGTTCCAAATTGCCTCCAGATTTGTGATGAACTTTATACAATTTTGCTGTTTTTATTACCGTACGTGTTTAAGTGTTAAGAGTTCTGAAAACACTTCTATGTTTACAAGTGTCTTATGAGGCGCTACGAAACATTTTCTAGCATAGAAGTGTTCTATTCTTGTATGGAAACCTCTCAGCTTGTTAGGAGTTTCTAGCTTGATCTTCAATTGTTATTTTTAATATTCAAACTAGATTCTGCAAATGGCTTAACCCGCGTGATAGAAGAAAATTATCACAACAGAACATATTTTTGAGATAAAAAGTATCTATGTCCTAATTCGGGACTTGGTCTACCCGTACGAAAAGGGAGTTAGTGATAGTTTAACGGGAGACAGGACAGAATGCAAGAAAAAAACGTGTTGCTCCGACACCAAGTAATATGGGATAAGGGCAGGAAGAAGAAGAAGGTCTACCCGTGCGCGAATTTCATCTAAACACACAAAGTCAATATTACCATTTAAACACAGAAAGAAGTACAAAGAAGATAGAACAGTGAAGTAACAAACATACATACTCACGCACTCACATAGGTATATATTATAATAAGTACATAGAACGTTCACCATCATAGTATTAGTATGACTGCCAAATAGAAAATTGCCGTGAAAGGAAACCCAAAACAAGCTATCATAAGTGCATCTAAATTAGTTAATATTTAAACTGGTCACTCTCCATCTAACCGATTTTATCAATCTTCATCAGTGATCAATCAGTCCACCTTATGGCCTCAGTCTCACCTATTGTTACCACTAATGTTATGGTGGTATTCATTTGCTGTATTTAGAAACTCATCTCACTCACTCATCAAACTCATCATCTTGATCTAAGTGAACAAGACTGTAATGAAAACTAACGTGTATTTTATTTCATTTGCAGATGGGTGCAGACGGTGGTGTTTTGTCTGTAAGTAATACATAGATTGTTTTAAGTACAAGTTTCTTCAACTACAATTCCTTTGATGAACCTTTTCATTTCCAACTCTCATTTCCTACCTTTGTCTGTATTCCATGTTTCTATTCCGTTCGGTTTTTCAATTCTTCCGTTGTTTTTAATGTTTTCTTCTAATAAATGTTCCATTGTTCGCGTTTTCTGATTTCTTTCTTTGTCTGCGCTTATTGTATCTAATTGGGTGGAATTGTAAGGTTTTGTTTTTCCTAAGGGATTTTGTTTAGTTTTATTTTTATATCTTGAGAATTTAATTAGAAAAAGTGGATAAGTTTTGTTTGTATTTCAAGAAATTTCCAGTCTCCGGCGTCGCGTCTAAAATCAATCAGTCCCACTTACATAACTACAAATTGAAAAGTAATTTCGCTTGAATAGTGGAACGAATGGAATTTATTGGAAAACGAAAACTTTTGACTTATGATTTTCATTAGTAATTTTCGAACAAAGAGAAATTGCTTTTAATAAATCACAAGACGTCTACTTTCAAAACCATATATCACGAAGCACACAAGTAAAAGAAACAAAGGCTGTACTGAATAATAAAAAGAACAAAGACAACAAGAAAGCAATTAGCACAACCGGACACATCTTATAATTGTTTACAGACGAGAATTGGCGAGAAATTTCAGCCGGTGTAATGAAAAATGTTTCCGGGACTTTGTCCTCGGTTCTTTATGGGCCAACTTTTGCGGGTGGGACTTAAATTATTTTAAGTGCGGCCATTTCTGCACGCCTTGCGGTTATCGTCTGCCCACAGTGATTAATGCAGCCAACTCGGCTTTTGAGGGATTTACACTTGGATTCTTGTCTCACTCGCTTCAATCAGCGGTGTTGGATGTTTCAAGTTTTGGACAGTTTGTATTCTCTTAATTGGTGGCTGTTTTTCATTTTCCGGGTTTGCGACTGTGTTTTGTGTTTTTGTGTATCTGGCAGGCTTTTGTTTAATCTGTCAAGTGAGAAAGTCGTCTATCCGTCAATCCATAATGGCATCTGGCTCATTTGTCATTAAGAGTAAAAATAAGAAAACTAGAAATTTCATTGTTATCTTTACGTCTACACTAATATTTTAATAAAGAGGAAAGATTTGTATTTTTTAAGCTATTGCATAGCTTCTATCGCGGGCCTTGAGCGTGGAGACCGAATCCAGAAATTCCGTAACGAAAATAACGTAACACCCCCCACTCATTTGATTTTTGAGCGTGGTGACCGATAAGAAAACAAATGAGTGAACAATCAATCAAAATTCAATTCAATGTGTGAAAGTGTAACTTCAATTAATATCAAAGAAAAAAAAAACAAAGGAAAAAAATACTGTATAAATAAAATAAATAAATAATTATAATTGCATAAGTTGATAAAAATGCTATGCAATAGCTTTACCGCGGCAGTCCCCGAGTGCCACACGTCTTTTTTTTTTTGTAAAAAAACTGGATCGATTTTCAAAATTTTTTTACCAGTACAATGCTAATTTATCACTGAGTGACATAGTTTTTATATTTCTACTTTTACACTTGCGAAGGGGCTGATATAAGTTAGTCTAGTCTATCTTAAAGAGAGGAAAGTAATTGATATTTTCGACTTAACTGTCTGCAAGTACTATTACGATATTATATTATGTTTTATGAAGGACTGGCGTCTGCCATCGATATCGCCATCGTAAAAGTAGAAAACTTGATGGGAACTTACTGCCGAATAAAAAAGCAACCCATAGGTATCCAAGACATGGTTTATCCATATGCCAAATTCCTTCCAAATCCGTTCAGCTGTGAACGTAAAAGAATAAATTTTTCAACGTAGGAAATTTTCGTTTCTATAATTTTAGTGTCTTAGATTTTATACCCTTACCTATGCATGAAGAATTCTTAATAAGAAATGTTATCAGTCAACACGTAGAACATTTACTGAAATGGGTTGTAGTTAAAACAAGAATAATATTCCCTGATAATAAAGTTTATAGCATACTAGTTGCTGCCAGCGGGTTCGCCTGCGAAAATTGTCTGAAGAGAACATGCTCCCGAGATAAAAATATCCTTTGTGCTATTCCAGCACATGGTTTGTGCAACATTTGCACCAAGTGCAACCCCATTTTGTGACCAGGCAATGTGTGTCCATTCTAGGTTGCCTGGAAGAAATCGCCTGGTGCGATAAGGCCGCCAATTGTATGTTTTTCTTTTATTATATGGTTTCCTTTTGTTAATGTACCTATAATCTTGGTGTGCAAAAAGTATGTATAAATAAATAAATAAAATGGTCTACCCGTGTACCAAGTTTCGTCCAAATCCATACAAACGTACACAGAATCATACTAATTTTCGTCTTTATATTATTAGTGCGGTGGCCACGGAGATAATAGCCTAGAAAGGAAGGACAAAAAAGCTTTGGTAAGCCTTTATCTCTTAATCGTTCCATCAAAATCCGTTCAGCAGTTCGAGTGTGAAGAACTATGAAGCTAGAATTACATTAGACCGACGCACACGTGTAACATGCTTGATTTGTACGTAGAACGACGTCGCGTGGCGGGTATCAAGTGTAGTTCCATAATGGTACGGATACCGATGCACCCAGATCGGCGTGTGTGGCACACGTGTGAGCAGTGTACTTTCTACCTTGAAACATACACTCACCACACACTCACCTTTATAATATTAGTATAAAATAGTCACTGTAAAATCTCTCACTGAGCTTCAAATATGAAGTAAGTTTGATATCGAAATTCACTCTTATTAATTCATGACAGCATTATCATCTGATATTCGTTGTCTAAATTATTCGTTTTAGTGAATTCTAATTAATGACAAAACAATCCGTTGTGTTGAGAACTTTAATTGTTTACGAGTCCATTTCGATTGTAGAAACATTCCGTTGTCTACTCCAGTTAAGACTTTATCGCCTAAATAAACTTCAGATCGTAACTCTCTTTATTAAAGACACAGAATTAAAGGTCCAGCAAAATATTCGTACCAAAAGATCTACTTAGCAAAGGGTACGTCATTAGAACGGTCGTAAATCTCGTAGATATAAAACTGCAAACAAGTAATTACTCTGACCCAAAGATCTGGTACAAAAGGAACCCAGATTAAAAACAGGGGTCCTACTATGACGTGTTAAAATTTCAGGCGTGCGAGCGAGTAAGAGGGACGGAGCTATACACGCTATATAGCGCCATCCCTTTCTCAACAGTTCAGTTTAGGTCGTCAAATGGATTAGCTCAGGTAGGAGCTCAGTCTATGTCCATAAAGGAGGAAGTAAATCCGGCAAAAAACAGATAAGCGGACGTTGGGAGAACTTAATTCGAAACGCTTTTAGAGCCGGCCATAATATTTTTCCCCCGAATCTGAGATTCGTTATGTTATCTAAAAACAGGTTTTAATTAAATTTTTCAACTATCAGATGGGACAAGGGCTTACGGCGGAAAATACGACTAATAAACTCTGCTGTTTCGTTTATTTCAGTCGGAACACTGGAGCGTTGATTGGCGATTCGATAAAAATAGTCAATTTAATGAAAAATCGTAAAAATCCCTGTTCCCGAATGTAAAACGGATAGAATTAAAATTTTATTTTACGTTTCACTGTGGAACATATAATGCTTGTGTTTTTTAATAAAACGGAATTGCTAAGGACGGTTGTAAAATTTGAAGATCTCTGAATTAATAGGGGGATTTTAATTGAGTCGGCATTTGCATAACTAAGCATCATTTTATGTTTACTTCATTTGGGGAATTTTGAAGTGTTTCTTGAGTCGGAATGCCTGGAGATGGGGAAATAGTTGGAACCGTTTGTTTGAGACGATCTCCTAACATTCCTTCGAGTTCTGTTTTAGACTCTTAAGTTCCTCTCTAAGTTTTATTTCATTCGTGAGTTAGTACAATAATTTTAGTATTTGAAAATATTTAAGTCGGAAAGTCATTTTATTTTTCAACACGCTTTTAGGTGTGCTATGTCGCTTATCCCAATGTGTGTTTTGAACTAGTGCGGAAAAGTGTGGGGGCCAGATCTCGCTACATTTTATTATATCTATTGTAACAGTCGTGCTGCAGCCTATACGCATCAAAATACCTGTAAATATGCGAGCCATTTTTAACAATATTTTTTTTTTAACTAAACCCTTTCCGTTCTAAAGCGAGAGAAATCATGAGATTGCTTCCTACCTCCCAAAAAAATCTGCTTAGATATATGAGTATCATTTTAGACAACGGTAGATTGCCGTCCGATTGTCCGGTAACCGTCCGGACCGAGCCCTAGTTGTCGACGACGTGTTTCACGCGCGCATCAAGGAGATGTCAGCAAAACGCAGGGGCCCTGTAGGGTCGAAGCCTACTGGGGCTATGGGTGATGCGAAAGAGAACCCCGGGGCCCTGGAACGAAGACGAAGAAGGAACAAGAGTGGGTTTTGGTCAGGGAGTTGTCTAAGCCAGGATGCAACCATGCCAAGCAAGGCCTACCTTTTTTTTTTCTTTTCTTTTCTTGGTATGAAGGCTAGAAGGAACGGGGTGGGTCCTTTAGTCAGTAAGAGCCTGACACTATCTCCCGCTCCGCCCAAGAGCGGGGGTTGTCATTGGATGATTTTTTCCCACCATAAAAAAAAACCAGGCCTACCTAAAAACAAAAGAAGGTCCAGTACTAAATCTCTCAAACACTTGAACATTATTAACCGCCGCCGAAACTGCTGCGAAATAACAACAATTATTAGTTTTCTTGTTTTGTTTAGCGCAAAACTTTCACACATTGGATGTTGGTAGTAGTTTTTCTGATTTATAGACTCGGCTATTACCCCCAGTCGGTGTGGCACGTGATGTGGTAGTGTTAGTGGGCGCTGTAGTCTAGTGATGTTACACGATTGGTGCACTTTCGGTTTTGTTGAGATATTGCTGGTGTAATAGCGAATTGAATTTGATATGATAGACGGGATTTCTCTGGCTTTTGATAAGATATTTAGGTACTGAAAGTCGTTTACCACCGGAAAACCGGTTTTGTAGGAAGGCTTCCCACAAGGTGGACCGATGACCTGGTGATGGTGGAGGCGAACAGGACCGGTCATTATGGCGACACTTGGGGAGGCCTATGTCCTACCGTGGACGTCTTTCGGCTGATATGATGATGATGATAATGATAGACTCTGCTATTACCCCCAGTCGGTGTGGCACGTGATGTGGTAGTGTTAGTGGGAGCAGTCTAGTGATGTTACACGATTGGTGCACTTTCGGTTTTGTTGAGATATTGCTGGTGTAATAGCGAATTGAATTTGATATGATAGGAGATGGGATTTCTCTGGCTTTTGATATCTTAATTTTAGGTTTAAACATTTGTTAGATAAATATGTACAGAAAGTCCTATGCGCAATTCTTGTTGATGCTATACCTAGAATTTATTTTCATCCAGACTTGTTCATTTATGATTTCTGACATCTTTGATCAAATGAACATATTTCTGAAAACTGTTTAGAGAAGTTAATTATGTTTTGTTTAAGTACCTACCTATATTCGTGTATTTAGTTCATTCATTTGAGTATATTATTCCACACCGCTGAATTTTAGCACATCAGAAAAGTGCCAAGAATACTGGCACAATTAACACGCCCAATGCAATTACAAGACTTCAGACTGAAGCTAGTGCACGGTTTCAATTGGTTGATTCCTACGGAGAAAAACAAGTAAGAAACTCCTATAATTATTTAGGCAAAGTATCTATAAATTATACAAAGACAAGAGAAACATTCTTTTAAAATCATTGAAATTTTCTGCAATGGATGTAGTTTTTAATAGTATTAGCGAAACCTAATTGTAGCGAAGCAAAAGTTTTATATTCTTTTATAGATTTAAGAAAGTAGATTATATTTTGTAGTTATAGCGTAGATATTAGTGGGTACGATGGAATTGACATCGTCGCATTAGTGTGTGAAAATCCCTTATATGTTTAAAAAAGATACTTAAAAAAAAATCGAAGGGCTGGCACAATTAGCCTGCTGCGGTCTTCCCGTCCGATTATAATTTGGGTATCTTCAAGGCTAGAGTGAATAGGCTCTTAATAAACTAGTGCGCCTCACCATCAACGATTAGATTACTGCTTACCATCAGGTGGGATCGCAGTATAGTTTATATTACATAAAAAAAAATCTTAAATACTCAGCAGTAATTCTCCTTTCTAATTGTAATTATATTAATTAGTTTATTAATTGGTTCTTTATTTATGTATTGTATTTTTTTTTTTTACATTGTTTTTTTAAGTTATTGTACACTGTCAGCCCGAAATCTTTTCCTTTCGTTTAAGTCCATCCAAAGGTTGTCTGGTAGAAATTGCCCTGTGCAATAAGACCGCCTATTGTACACTTATATTTGTAAATGTTTGTCCTCTATTATGTTAAGGTGTGCAATAAAGTTATACAAGGCTGATTTTTATTTTTTTTCGTTTCCTGAAAAAAATATTGTGGAAGGTTGTTCAGTTTCGTCTACTGAGCAAGCCCTTAAAGTTTGTGGAGGGCTGTCCCTTACATCTTTTATATTATTATATTATTATTGTAAGTAGTAATGCTTCTACACCAGCGCCATAAAAATGCTGCAATAATACTCAGAAGTACTTATTTTTTCATTGCAACACCAACATTAATATTCCTTTTCTCTCTCAAGTGTTCCCTTGCCAATTATAACACTTTTATTTTCCATACATGTTTTTACGCCAGCCAAGTATTTATCATACTCGGGAACTTCTCTGGAACTTGGACTATACGTCTGCCTGCAACTTCGCTTGTGTTTTTTTATATTTTTTTTATTAATATATTTTAAAGTTCCACGTTTGTGTTCCGGGTTTTTTTTACGAGTTTTTTTTTTCATTTGAATATTAATAAACGAGTGTAGGATGGAGGAAGGAGAGTTTTGTTTTGTTTCTTTTAGAGGATTCTGATGAATTGCGGAAGTTTTTTATTGTTTTTGTATGGTTGTGATTTAAAACAATGCAGCTCTCGACTGCATAATTTTTTTATGACTAGAACGGTTGGTAATAATAATGTTCAGAAAGCGGTTTTTTGCTTAAAAGAACTCAAATTAAATTGCTAGGAGTATAATTTCCGGGCGTCGTCGAGGCGGTTGATTTTCGGCCACCGTCGGCGTGGTCTTGCGGACGACGAGCAATGGGTAGCTCACTGTCTGCACGTCGGACAAAGACTTAGCCCAAGTCATTAATGTCGCGTGGTGTTTTACACACACTTCAAAGAAATGTTAGGAAACCGTAAGGGCCAGCAGGGTCGATGCCCGCTAGGGCCACAGAGACTTTCTAGAAAAGGATACCCACGTTCCTAGAAATTGTTCAGGAAATGTTTGAGGCTAGGTTGGAGATACCCTAGACCGAGATAAACCACCCAAATTCTTATAGACCGTATGTCTTAGTAGACGCTAACTTTACGTGCCTTAGTAAGTAACTACAATTACCGGAACGGATCTTGAGCGCTGGCTTCAAGTTGCGCAGAAGTAAAATATTTGGTCTCTTTAGTGGTGCGAAGTGAGACGCGGGGGCGGGGAGTGTCAGTGATTGGCTCGCCGCGCCATCGTGTCATAGACGTCACTCGTGATTCGTTCCCAACCTAACAACGACGACGATTGGCTCGCCAATGTGTGGAATGCGCAAAGCGATCCCCATCCCCACTCTAACGCCGAGCGCTCAATATTCATGCCGGTAGTTGTACTCGTGTTCTAGGCCACTGCTCGACAGTTCCATTAACTTACTACAGTTTTTTTTTTTATTAACCTATACTTTCTCACTGCTGGGTAAAGGCCTCCTCCAACTCCTTCCATGTATTCTTCTCTGGAGCCACCTCGAACGAGCCCTTGCGGTAGATGTCTAGGTCGAGTCCCGCCACCTCCTCACAGGTCGACCTCGGCGGGGCGTCGTCCGTCCTCTGGTACCAACTTTGTGGAGATTCTTTCGTGCATGCGACTGATATGACCCGCTCAACCCCGTTTTAGCCTGGCATCCTTTTTTCCTACGTCCATGATTCCAGTCTTTTGCCGCGCCGTGGTGTTCTTGTGTTACCAATGTGTACTTAAGTTACCAATAACATTTAATAAGTTTACGGTAATCAGTCATAAAAAAAAAACGTACTTTGTTAATTACTGAATTGTTGAACACAAAAATCGCTTTCAAATTGAAAATCAAACAGCACGCATTACCTTCATTAAATTGAACTTCATTTAAACCAATAATAAAATGAACCAAATTCAAATTGAACGACAATATTCGGCCACACCCGTTCAAATAATATAAACAACGGGTTATTTTATCCGACTCATATGTAATGGGGGTCATTAAGAACGGGAAGGGGTGTAAAGATAACGCCAACCAAATATAATCGGTACGTTTGTTTGTTGGATAGGCTTGCTATTTTATGGGGCTGTGGTTTTTGCATATTTTTGGCGGTTAATTTGTAGGACTGTATGGTTTATTTTAACATTTTGGAGGTATCTAAAGGCCTATGCACACCACGGTTTTTAAACGCGCCGTTGACACGGTAATAATGTCATATTACCGTGGCGTTGACGCGCGTTTGACGCGATATGCACGCGAGTCAGACGCAGCCTGTAGACCTTTAAGGCCCAAGCGCCCGAAAAGTGCCATAAAACAGTTACTTTCTGAAGCCTTCTTCTCGGTAACGGCTAGGTTTATAGGTTTGAAAAAAATGTATGTTTATTATAGATTCATGAACAACATTATTAACATTTTATTTTTTCGTGCTATTAATACTTTTGTCTAAAAAAAATATTTAGCTATTTCGCAACTTTTTTCCTACTCCTTCGAAACGGCTTGGATCTTTAGAAACATTTTTACACATAAAATTTGGTGGTTAAATATTCTATAGAGTGAACATTGCATATGTAAACCAATCAATATCTCGCAGAGAAAATGGATTTAAAGCGCTTTCCGGGCGCTGCTGGCCGCAAATAAATGCACAGATTTGCGTACTGCCGCCTAGGCGAGTGCGAGAGTTGCGTTCACATAATTTCGGTCAGATGGTTCAAGGGACTATACACCTTAATACGATAAAAGCATATTTAGACACGTGCTAGGGCAACGAGTAGAACGTTTTTTTTTGTAAGTTAATGCAATTAATTATTATTATAAACCAGCTGACCCCGGCGTACTTCGTACCGCCCAACAATCAATGAAAGTACATAGTACGAGTATAACTTCCGATATAGTCAACCGATTGCGATGAAACCAAACCTAAGTAATATATCAAGTTATACACTATTTTAATGTATAAAAGTTATCTGCATCTATGTCGTATATTTTACGTGATACGCGCACAACTAAAAACTTTTACAGATTTATTATACGAGTATGTATAGATTTGCAAAACTGCAGATAACTCTTTTCACTTTACACCCTTTAAAAAAAAATACAAATGTAGGAACTAGGTCAAGTGATACACATTTTACAACACTGCAACAAAATATTTCACCAGGGTAAATACCCCAAATACCGTCCCACGTTCCCACCATAAAAATGTAATTAAACAAAATATTCCACTAGCCCCCAGATAGCGGGGGATCGTCGTGATAACACGTCTGCTGGCGACCATCCATCTTTGTCTCCCAAAGCCTTATCGCTGACGACGGCCCTTTCACCTTTCTTTTTTATTACATTAGATAACATTTTTTTTTTTTGGGACGAAGATACGGTGTCTGTACCCTAATATGAGTGTTGCTAGGTTATGTTTAAGCAGTAGATTAGCTAGTCTCCGGTTTTTAGGGTTCCGTAGTCAACTAGGAACCCTTATAGTTTCGCCATGTCTGTCCTCGCTTAATCTCTGTGACCGTTAGCACTAGAAAGCTGAAATTTGGTACCAATATGTATATCAATCACGCCGACAAAGTGATAAAATAAAAATTGGAAAAAAAATGTTTTATTAAGGTAGCCCCCCTATATGTGAAGAGGGAAGCGATTTTTTTTTTTAATTTCAACCCTAACGTGTGATATATTGTTGGGTATTTAAAAATGAATAGGGGTTTACTAAAATCATTTTTTGATAATAACTTTTGAACCATAAGTTTAGAATATATGAAAAAAATCTGAAAAGTAGAACTTTATAAGGACTTTCTAGGAAAATCATTTTGAACTTGATGGAAAGAACAGTTTTTGCACAAAAAAGACAAAAAGGTTGTACAAAATAATTTCTGGCGGCCTTGTGTGATAGTTGTGGAATATTATTTATATTCTAAAATCTAGCCCCAACACATGCTCTGTCTCATTTTGTTCAAAATTTAACACTCCATATCTTGCATTGTCAACACATGCGCTTAGATTATTTCACCCCAAAACAAACAAACATACGTGATTCAATTTCAAATTACCATCTCTAAGATCTTCTTATGTACATCAAACATAGTCTTAAGACTCAACTCAGAACCTTGCTTAGCTTTGGTGAAACCCATTAAATTGTTTAATCTCTAACATTTGTTGCACATAATGTTGAACTTAGACTTTTAGGAGTAAAGGTTAAATGCTTTTGTGGGAAAATATAATTAGGATGCTGAAAATACCCCATAATATCTACAGTAATATTATAAGGAGTTAGTTTTTTGTTTGTAGGAGGTAATCTCTGAAAGGATTCGTCCGGTTGCTAATTCACCGATAGAAAGCCGTTTTATTCCTGAGTGACTTCGGCTATATTTTATTTACGGGGGCGAAATGGCGGGCAAAATCTAGTTAGTATACTAGGAATTACTCCTGTAGCGTGGGTGCGTTCACCAACATGTAAACTCACACGTAGAATAACAAACAGTACCTAGGTCAAATATTTGTTCCGTACGGGAATCGAACCCTCGATACTTAGCGCTGCAGCCAATTGTTCAACCACCGCGCCAACCATAGATATCCGTGGCGCCAACCGTGCCGTCAGTTTTAAGTAGGTACCCACGCTATAAGTCTTTCTATTTTGAGGTGAGAAAATCATCAAATAACTTCATTTGCTCTTAAAACGCAATAGGCAACTGAAAGACAGAGGTGTGTATTTGTCAGTAAAGGTTTGACACGCCCTCTTGGTTACACCCTAGAGATATTTCCCACAATAGACGATTTGATGTCTCAATAAAAAAAAAATGCATGCTTTCATTCAGGCATACCGATCGCCAAATTGCAATAGGCCCACACGGTGGTTTATGGCCCATTCCCTCTCCCAGAGAAGCGGCCTGAGTCACAGCAGTAAGAACATTGTTTATTTTATCTGATATAAACTAGTGCTTGACTGCGATCCCACCTGCTGGCAAGCAGTGATGCAATCTCTGATGGTGAGGCGCACTAGTTTATTAAGAGCCTATTCACTCTAGCCTTGAAGACACCTAAGGCTAATTATGCTTATAAAAATCGCCTGTACACCATAATTATCCAGAAACTCCCATTTAAACACAAACAAAATTGTTATCATCGAAAAACTTAACAAAACTTTGGTTTCTATCTTTCTACCAAAAGATAAAAAAGGTGACTGCCTCAACCCTTTGTTTTAAAACTAAACTTTTTCGTTTTATCTTTTCGAAATAATTGTATCCGAGTAAAAAGAAATAAAATTCTCACAGAAAGAAATCTGCATGAAACTCGTTTGCTATTCAATTAGATAATCCTTTTTGTTGAATATTTAAATGCAATTTTGTATTAAAGTCTGCGTTTTATGGAAAACTTTACAACTCTCCACTAAGTATGAAAAAGTGAGTTTTAAGTAAATAATACTCTTTAAGTTAGGATTAAAAATGCCAGATTGCGCTCAGCGCTCGTGAAGACTGGTGAACAATAGTGGAATAAACTTTTGTTCAAAGTATTACTATGTTTTGTTCAAGTTATTAAATCAACAGTCAAATAACAATTTAATCAATAAATATAAAAGCAAAGCATTTTGTGCCGGTTGCTGTGGAGACTCTGGACAGTTGGAGTACGGAGGCAAGATCTTTTGTGCGGGATTTGGGCCGTAGGCTCGGTGAGGCAACGGGTGACTCCCGGTCCGGGTCGTTCTTGGTGCAAAGAATGGCCATCGCTATTCAGCGAGGTAATGCGGCGAGTGTTATGGGCACCTTTGCACCGGGAACGATCAGGGGCGGGTTATTTATTGACATTTGACGTTTCATTTGTGTAATGTTAGGTATTAAATAAAATAATGTTTTTATACTTTTGATAAGCTTGCAACTGACTGCTATCTCGCCTGATGAAAAGCGAAGATTTAGTGGAAGATGGATGCTTAGAAGTATTTGTTTTTTATCAGATATAAACTAATGCTTGACTGCGACGGAGCATTGATCGACTGTTACAAAGCTCAGTTACGTACGAAATGCGATTGCTTCAAACTGTCCAATTGCTCTCTCCGGACTCCTAATAGTGGAATAGTTTTAGCCAAGTCTTGCAACGCTGCTACTAAAGTTTGAGACTTAAGGCTTTGCGAATAACCACGTTTCAGTCAATATGGCTTGCTCTATGTCCAGTATGTAACTTGCCTAGAGTTGATACTTCGGCTGTCTGTTTCCGCTCTAGCAAAGCATTAACAGCCTTTTAATGTTCCCACTGCTGGGACTCAGGCGTCCTCTATAAGAGGGGAATGGGCTGAAATCCACCACGCGGGTCCAGTGCGCGTTGGTGAATGTCACATGTCTTCGAAGTTTTTGGTTCTAGGATATGCCGGTGTCCTCACGATGTTTTCCTTCAACGTTTTGAGAGCAGTGGTGATGAAATAAATTACTCAAAGTAATGCGCCTGGCTGGGTTTGAACCCGCGACCTACAACTCGAAAGTCGGGGCCGTTACCACTCCGCCACCAATGCTCTTGTTGTAAACTCGTTAAAAAATAAAAGGCCCGTTTTGACATTGATATTTGTTGACACTTGTCCGTGGGACCACTAATGAAGGCTATCTTGGGTGAATTATCAAATTACGTCTTTGACTTTTATTCACTTAGGGTGTTTTTAATATCGTGCGGATTTCATCACATCGTTCATCCACACGTCCACAGTCACGATCCTGTGCGTCCCGCATCCATCGAATTCCCGCAACCTTCACCAGGTCATTGGTCAAGTCCACCTTGTAGGAGGCCTTTCAACGCTGATTTCATCACTCATGCAGAAAATTTCAAAGTGCAAAAAACGCGGCCGGCGTTCGTATTCCACCCACTACAATAAATACTTGTATGAAATGAACATTTGCGCTCCCACCGGACAGTTACACGTGCGGAGCAATCTCGCATGCGTGATCAAAATCGCACGATATTAAAAACATACTCAAACTAACTCGTACCCCTTCAGTTGCGCTTTGCGACCTAGGCCCGTGGTGACTCTTGAACAAATCCAATCCTCCTAATGAAGCCGGTCTTTATAAAAAATTTTGGTTAGAAATCTAACCAAAACTTTTATACAACTTTACAACTTGCAACGCTGCAACCGAATCACATCTTACCACTTTAACAGCACGCAACTTTACCAACACTTGGAACTTTCAACTTTTTACACATTACAAAAGCAATATAGTCCCATTCAAAGTTCAAACGTGCATAAATCACAAAGTCTACAGCAGTTTTAAAGGTTGGTACAGACTGCTGTATCGTAACATGCAATGTTACATGAAAGAAGCATTTCGTAATTGTGGACGCAACGCGCGCAACCTAACTGACCATGTATCTAACTACTCGCATCTGTTTCTAGCATTTTGTTTTAAAGATGGGAATCATCCGATGACATTTCTCGCTCTTTTGGGGTTGGCGTGTCAGACTTTTACTGACTAAAACCCTGTTCCTTTCTCTCCTTCGTTCCAGGTCCCTAGGGTTCTTTTTCGCATCACCCATGCTCCAGCAGGCTTCGACCCTGCTAGGCCCACGAGTGCTCACGATTTGAAATGTTCTGTTCGTGCGCGTAGTGTGTACGATACGTACACACAAAGCGTCCACACTATAGGAATTCTTGGAAGGCTGTTATATTGCATGATACATTTTACAGTGTGGACGGCAAATTCTTTCATTGCGTGTTACATTGCATGTTACATTTGCTAAGTCTGTACATGCCTTTAGATCTCACAAGTCTATAGTTTTCGAGTTCCACAGTTCTAGTCGAGTTTGCACCCACAATGAAAGTCTTGCGACTCGCCGACTTGCGACCGCGGTTCGACTTACTGTGAATAGCCCGCCTGCGAGTTGCGGCTTATTGTTGTATGATTAAATAGCGTAGTTTAAAGTTTAGAGTGAAAAGTTATGACTTATGTATGGATGAGTTTTATTATGAGTGAATATTTAACTCGAGATTTTTTGTTGAAAGTAAAAAGAGATACGAAAGCATTGGTCTGAGAATTGTAACTTTTCTGAAAAAGTCTATTTTCAAATTTTTCTTCATGTATATCTCATTCCAGGCAGTGGGAACATTAAAAAGGCTGATTATGCTTATGCTTATGCTATATCTCATTCATATGTACAAAATGCTCATCATTGTACGGTACAACCAGTGTAATTCCCTGTTGGAGTCTGTGTTTCCTGATAGCTACAACCTTGAAGTCTAAGTCAAACTCTATCTTTGATCATATCATCGCTTAAAAAAAATCAATTAAAAAAAAAATAACTTTTTTAAAAAGGTACCACACACAAACTAACTTTGTCGAACTTTATTGTGATAGGTGACGCTGTACTCTGACAAGTATTAATTGCAACCGTATAAATTATATTAATGCTAATAGCTCAACCAGCAAACCTCCAAGCAATTTCAGCCTCTATTCTCTTAAGATACGGTACAACTGAGATAATATTCCCTCAAGACGCAATTATAATATGACCGCAGTACGATGTTCACGCTATGGCTGGCCTTACAAGCCAAGACACAGATTGTTACGAGAAAGGAGATTATATGCAGTGCACCAATGCGGGAACATCAGTGTTTATTGCGCTGGATAATCCTATGGTAGGCTATGCGCAGCGTGTTAGTATTGTACGGTACGGCTGCTAGCACGCTGTAGAGAATATTGTTTAAGATAATTTGATAGTGGAAGAGATTTAATTAGAACAATTGAATGTAGAAAAATTAAATTAAAGTTAAATTAATTACGTTGTCTCTGTTTAATGATTATTTCTTTATAGAGAGATTGAGTGAACGGTTTACTTTGAGACATAGTTAAATAAATAAATAAAACTCGTTTTCGTATTTGTGTCCAATAAAAAATTAAGAAAGAGAGATAAAAGACCACGAACACGCTGGACAGACTCAATATAGTACAAGGAGTATTACAGTAGGAGTGTCTTCTTAGCAGGTATTTAGGTTATACATTGCCAAATGCATAATTTAGGAAAAAATATATATATATGAGTTTGTTTCGGTGTTTTTTCACAGAGTAGTCAGCTAGGTAGTACCGGCCAAATCTAATTTAAAGTGATGAAAAAATGGACTTATTAAAGGGTTTTTTAAAACCTATTTGTAAAATAAATAAATTTACACCCAAATTATCTTTTATCAACGTTAAAAGTAGAGATGCAAGTGCCACAAACTTAGTTGTTATAATTCTTGTCTAAATATCTTTTATCCCGTATTCTTGTCGTCTCATGCACGCGACAAATTACAGGCCAGTTATCTCAAGTGCAATGAAAACACAAGCGATCGCGCGCAGAATAACTATAAGTTTAATCACGCTGTACACACAAGTTACGACGTGTGCTTTGTTTCAAGCAACAGAA
This sequence comes from Mythimna ferrago, assembly GCA_910589285.2. Classification (NCBI taxonomy): domain Eukaryota; kingdom Metazoa; phylum Arthropoda; class Insecta; order Lepidoptera; family Noctuidae; genus Mythimna; species Mythimna ferrago. The sequence continues at coordinate 19,754,637 of OU342685.1, forward strand.
TTTATTTCACTTGACTATAGACAGCGTGACAACATAGTACGTTAGTGGCGACACGTTTTGGTGTCAATTTATGAATATTAGTGATGAAAATTTTATTAAAAGCATGCAGCTTTTATATGAATCTAATATTGGTCACGTACGTACTAGGTACACGTCATTGCTAAATATTGGTTATATGCGGGGTGTAATGTTTTCGATAAATGGCCGTACAGTTAACCGTCGCGTCATCGGTAATTACAAAACCAAAAGATGACCTCGTATTTTATTGGAAATCCGTACTATGATAGGCCAGGATATCTTTAGCACTTACAACCTCTACGGTCCGACTAAGCATTTTACCTCGTCGTTTATACCGCGTACGTCGAAGGACTGGATCATCTGCCTGCTGCGGTCTTCCCGTCCGATTATAATTTTAGTGTTTTCAAGGCAAAAGTGAATAGGCTCATAATCATAAACTAGTGCGCCTCACCATCAGAAATTGCATCACTGCTTACCATAAGGTGGGATTGCAGTCAAGCACTAGTTTATCTCTCATTGTCTTTCTATTGAGTCTCTAATTACCGTATCCGGAAGGTTAACAAAAAACCTACTCAACCCTGTTATTGAACAGCACTAATTAGAGCTAACAAGTATACGGTAATATTTATTCTGCAAGCACGCTGTAAATAACTACCTATTAAACTTATCACGCTGTGCAATTGTACGAACAAGGTAAGACGTAGATTACAACGACGCAGATCGTGTGTACCGGTCTTAACATTGCTGTTTATTGCACTGTCTATGGAACTGTACCAAGCGTTTTATCTCTTATTTGTTGATGTTAAAAAGAGCATATTAGATAGGTAAATGATAACATAATACAAGTATTTCTACATACTTTACAAGCATCATCTATAATAGTTAAAGGGCGAATTTCACCAATGAATCTTAATTAATGGTTTTAATTGATTTAATTAAGGGTTTTAATTTGTCAAGATGAAAGACTGCCTTTGATTGAGTTTTAAGACAATACTCCGTAGTCGTGTTATTATGCAAGACACGTTCTAAATAACTGCTAAGTTTATTACGCTGTGCAACTGAACATATAAGTTAAGACCTAGAGTACAACGGCATAGGTCGTATGAAGGGTTCCGAACGTAGCGGTTTTTTTACGACACTATGTGATTGAAAGGTTTATAAAAATAAATGTAGAGAGGTTGCCAGTGTTTTAAAAATAACCCTGTATATTATTATAATATTCTAAGTACCGTGTTAGTGATTCTGTAAGCACGCTCTAAATAACTATAAAGTTTATCACGCTGTGCAATTGTACATACAAGTTAAGGCGTGCACTGTTCTTAACATCGCTGTTTATTGCACTTGTAATGTTTGGAATTCTGCGAAGCGTGTTTATCTTTTAATTGCAGATTTAGTGTTGTTTGAAATAAAGAACTTTGATTTTTTATAGCTAAAAAGTCTTTTTGTAGATTTTGAGCAAATTTTTTTTTTGAGAATTTGGCTAAATCGTCAGTAGTTTATCTCACTTTCAAGTTCCATCAAAATCGGTTTGGCTGTTGAGAAGTGAATGACGTCATGAATCTATGAACAATCCTAACTTTCAAACATAAGTAGGTATACATTTATTTTCCTGTTGGATAGTATTTATGATTTAATTAGTTTTTCTTTTGGTTTATTGTGTTACTCGAAAAGCTTAATGAATCTCTAGTTTAAACTGGATATCCTGAAAAATAAAAAGGATGCACAAATGAATTTCTGAAAGAACAAAAGCATTTCTATTAAAGTAATGTATGCAGCTGCGATCTACGAAGCAGAATTGTATGAGCTCATGTTCACATTATTGTCAATGCAAGCAGTGTTCAGCACCATTCCATACACATTGACATATAAATCGCTTTGTTCTAGAAAACTTTTAATTTCATGATTATTAAAATAACTGCTATTTTACGACACAGAAATTTCTTTTTATACCACAACTACCTCACAACGCCATCTAGGTAGTCCCAAATTAAGCCGAGCTGGTGCTACATGAAGATAACTGTTAAACATCTTTAAATATAAAAATCAATGCCACTTTTCGTTATAATTTTATAACTCAAGAACGGGCTCACCTATCCAAACCAAATGTTTAGGCTTGGTTCGGACTATTTGGTAGATGGTTTATGTGAAGTTTGGTAGGGCAGAGTAGGGTATAGTAGTGTAGAGTAGGGTAGAGTAGTGTAGAGTAGGGTAGAGTAGGATAGGGTTGGGTAGAGTACGGTAGAGTAGGGTATACCCTACTATAGTAGAGTAGAGTAGTGTAGAGTAGGGTAGAGTAGGATAGGGTTGGGTAGAGTAGGGTGGAGTAGGATAAGGTAGGGTAGAGTAGGGTAGAGTAGGGTAGAGTAGGGTATAGTAGGGTAGAGTAGTGTAGAGTAGGGTAGAGTAGGATAGGGTTGGGTAGAGTACGGTAGAGTAGGGTAGAGTAGGGTATAGTAGGGTAGAGTAGTGTAGAGTAGGGTAGAGTAGGATAGGGTTGGGTAGAGTAGGGTAGAGTAGGGTATAGTAGGGTGGAGTAGGGAAGAGCGGGAGCGAAGCCGCGCAGGCAAAAGCTAGTACTTATATATATATATTTTTTTTAACTTGTATAAACTAGTGCTTGACTGCGATCCCACCTGATGGTAAGCAGTGATGCAATCGTTGATGGTGACGCGCACTAGTTTATTAAGAGCCTATTCACTCTTGCCTTAAAGACACCTAAATTATAATCAGACGGGAAGACCGCAGCAGGCAAATTGTTCCAGTCCCTCGATGTACGTGGTATAAACGACGAGGCGAAACGCTTGGTCCGGATCGTAGAGGTTTCAACAACATTAGGGTGGATACTCGCCGTTCGTCGGCTTGTCCGATGGTAAAAGTGAGATGGTGGAATTAAGTCATGTAATTCCTGCGCACACTCTCCAAAGTGCATCCTGTAAAACACCGAAAGGCTGACTACCCTTCGCCTATGCTCAAGACTTTGTAGATTGGACTTAACCAGATATATATTTCTAAATGCATACATAATTAAACCCAGACACAGAGACAATAATCGTACTCATCACACAAACATATGTCTTGGTTGGGAACCGAAACTACGACCTCCGCCATAGCAGTCAGGGCCACTAACCACTAGACCATTAGGCCTGTCTGACCGGTTGTGATGTACTTAGTGTCGGTGGTGTCCAACTTGTGACCTTTTTAAATAGTTTAGGGAAAAATATATAATGGTGTAAAAACTATTGGAATCCATTCAGTTACTGATTTTGAACAAACTTTATTCAGGGTTCGTATAAACTAAGAGTAACACACAATTTCGCATTTATGATTTTAATGTGACAAAATCATCCAATGACAACCCCCGGTTTTGGGCGGAGCGGGAGATAGTATCAGACTCTTACTGACTAAAAATCCCATCCCGTTCCTTCAAGCATTCATACCGGGGCTCGAGCGCCCTTTCGGATAACCCTGGCCCCGGTAGGCTTCGACCCGGCTGGACCCCTGCTGTTGCTGCAACTCCTTAAGGCGTATAGTCCCTTGAACCATCTGACCGAAATTATGTGAACGCAACTCTCGCACTCGCCTAGGCGGCAGTACGTAAATCTGTGCATTTATTTGCGGCCAGCAGCGCCCGGAAAGCGCTTTAAATCCATTTTCTCTGCGAGATATTGATTGATTTACATATGCAATGTTCACTTTGAAGAATATTTAACCACCAATTTTTATGTGTAAAAATGTTTCTAAAGGTCCAAGCCGTTTCGAAGGAGTAGGGAAAAGTTGCGAAAAGTTGCGAAATGGCAAATTTTTTTTTTTTTTGACAAAATTTTTAATTGCACGAAAAAATCAAATGTTGATATTATTGTTCATGAATCTATAATAACATATATTTTTTTCAAACCAATTGACCTAGCCGTTACGGAGGAGTAGGCCTCAGAAAATCACTGTTTTATGGCACTTTTCGGGCGCTTGGCCCTTAAGGCGCGCGGGAACAGTGCCCGCCGTCGACGACTTGGGCTTGGTCCGGACAGTTACCGGACGGCCGGACAGCGAGCTACCCATTGCTCACTGTCCGCAAGCCCGCGCCTACGGTGGCTGAATTGATTGGGTTCATATTTTTGCTAGATTTATTAAAAACTTGCGGGGTTTGTCTTAGTACGACACTTGAGGACTTTTGAGAGTCGTCTTTATCGGTTCTAGAATGTCACTTTGTCTGCTAGTCTAGATTTCGATGTTTGAGAAAATCTAGTCTTGTGGTTTTAAAGTAATTTATGTTCGTCACTTTTATCTTGTTTGAAGTTTTTTAGTTCTAATTTTATCTTTATTCGAAAATGATGAAAAGTGAAAATCTCAAAAGTGTTACGAGTTTTTGTTGATCACTTAAGATTGATTAAAAGTTTGTAGAAATGTGATTTATCTTACTTTTGAAATGTTTGATGATCAGATAACTTTGTATTTTTTCTCGAATAAGTTTTTTTTTTGCAAATAGATTCCAACTTTTGTACAACAAATCTCAGAAATATTTAGATGATTTTAATTTATTTTTACGTGAATTATTCCGATATACCTAGTTATCCTGCTATTGGGGACGGAAACAAATATCATTAAAATCAGTGCATCATCACCATCACCAGCCTTTTTAATGTTCCCATTGTTGGGACTCAAGCCTCCTCTCTAGGAGAGGGAATGGGCCGTAATGCACCACGCGGGCCCAGTGCATGTGAATGTCACATGTCTTCGAACTTTTTGTTCTAGGACATGCCGGTTTCCTCACGATGTTTTCCTTCACCGTTTTGAGAGTAGTGGTGATGAAATAAATTACACAAAGTAATGCGCCTGGCTAGGTTTGAACCCGCGACCTACAACTCGTAAGTCGGGCGGTTACCACTTGGCCACCACTGCTCTCGCACGCTCTGCTCTCCACCAACCCGCACTGGGGCCGCGTCGTGGATTACGCCCATTCCCACTCCTAGAGAGGATCAGGCCTGGGTTCCAACAGTGGGAACACTATAAGGCGACTATGCTGACGTTTACGTTAAGGGCCAAGCGCCCGAAAAGTGCCATAAAACAGTGATTTTCTGAGGCCTACTCCTCCGTAACGGCTAGGTCAATTGGTTTGAAAAAAATATATGTTTATTATAGATTCATGAACAATAATATCAACATTTGATTTTTTCGTGCAATTAATACTTTTGTCAAAAAAAAAAAAAATAGCAATTTCGCAACTTTTCCCTACTCCTTCGAAACGGCTCGGACCTTTAGAAACATTTTTACACATAAAAATTGGTGGTTAAATATCCTTCAAAGTGATCATTGCATATGTAAATCAATCAATGTCTCGCAGAGAAAATGGATTTAAAGCGCTTTCCGGGCGCTGCTGACCGCAAATAAATGCACAGATTTGCGTACTGCCGCCTAGGCGAGTGCGAGAGTTGCGTTCACGTAATTTCGGTCAGATGGTTCAAGGGACTATACGCCTTAACTTGGTCGCTGACAGCTTCACCACATTGAATAGCAGTGCTGATTTTCTTGTCTTGGAATTAGACGGCGTTGTGGAATATGATTGCTAAGTAGAGCTTGTGTTATGAGTACTAGACAACTGATAAACGTACGTCTAAATACGTACAAATTATAGACTATATGTGCACGATCATGATGATGATGATGTGTGAGCACGGTCATTTGTTCTATGTTTGTGTGTAAATTACATACAGGCACAGAACAAATGATCATGCTCATCACGCAAACATTTGTCCTGGGTGTACCCACGACCTTCGGCATAGCAGTCAGGACCACTAACAACTAGACTAACAGTCAGTCGAAAATAAAATACTATTCTTGATAATATAGTTTCGAAAACTTGGTTAGCAACTTGCGTGACTGTCTTGGATGAAATTAATTGTTGTCTGTATATTTTAGTTCCTAGGACACCTGAAATATTTATTATTGCGGTTGCTTTGGGTTTTCACAAAACCTTAAAGTTATTTTTAGTTGTTTGGAATCCAGCGTATGAATGCAGGTTTCAAATGCTTTGAGTTATGTTTTCCTTTGCTTGAGTTTTGATATATCCTTTTTAAGGAATATCTACACTGATATAATAAATAGGTAGGGTTTGTTTTTGTGTGTTTTTGTTTGTAGGAGGTAATCTCTGGAAGTACTGGTCCGATTACTAAATTTTTTTCACCGATAGAAAACTGTTTTATTACTGAGTAACATAGGCTATATTTTATGTACGCGGGCAAAACTAATTTAATAATAAGTTGGTAGTTTGGTTATAACAATCTAAATATATAAAACTAGCTTTTGCCTGCGGCTTCGCCCGTGTACATAAACTATAGCCTATGTCACTCAGGAATAAAGTAGCTTTCTGTCGGTGAAAAAATCTTAGCAATCGGACCAGTACTTTCAGAGATTACCTCCTACAAAGAAAAAAAAAGACGTGTGGCACTCGGGGATTGCCGCGGTAAAGCTATTGCATAGCATTTTTATCAACTTATGCAATTATAATTATTTATTTATTTTATTTATGCAGTATTTTTTTTCCTTTGTTTTTTTTTTTTCTTTGATATTAATTGAAGTTACACTTTCACACATTGAATTGAATTTTGATTGATTGTTCACTCATTTGTTTTCTTATCGGTCACCACGCTCAAAAAACAAATGAGTGGGGGGTGTTAGGTTATTTTCGTTACGGAATTTCTGGATTCGGTCTCCACGCTCAAGGCCCGCGATAGAAGCTGTGCAATGGCTTAAAAACATAAAAACAAACTTTACCTCTTTATTACATCATTAGTGTAGATAGTTTAGATGCAGATAAAAAAAGAGAAAGTGAATGAGTGAAATATTTACGCACAGCCGAAACTAGGTACTTGGCCTAGGAGCGTGAAATTTTGCATAAAGGTAGAACTACACTGCGCACACGTATGCCATACACGCCGAGTTGGGCGCATCGCTCTCCATACATTCTATATGGAAACTAGACTTGTAGAGCTACACTAGATCCACGCCACGCGACGTCGTTCTACGTACAAATCAGGCGTGATCCACGCGTCGGTTTAATATAGTTTAGCTTAAAGCTTACTTTTATGATATAGGCGAGCACACGAGCGCAAACCTATCAACAATAAAAAAGACGTGTGGCACTCGGGGACTGCCGCGGTAAAGCTATTGCATAGCATTTTTATCAACTTATGCAATTATAATTATTTATTTATTTTATTTATGCAGTATTTTTTTTTCCTTTGTTTTTTTTTCTTTGATATTAATTGAAGTTACACTTTCACACATTGAATTGAATTTTGATTGATTGTTCACTCATTTGTTTTCTTATCGGTCACCACGCTGGGGGGTGTTAGGTTATTTTCGTTACGGAATTTCTGGATTCGGTCTCCACGCTCAAGGCCCGCGATAGAAGCTATGCAATAGCTTAAAAAAAATATTTTTTTACATGGAGTGAATGCCTATCTAACCTACAGATCCCAACAATTTTGTAACACGCCTTTGTGTCAAGATATCTTGGCTTCTATTCATAATGACGGTCAAAGACCTACCATTGACAGTTATATCAACGACTTAACATACCTCATCATCATCATCATCATTTCTGCCGAAGGACGTCCACTGCTGGACATAAGCCTCCCCTAAGTGTCGCTACAATGAGCGGTCATGTGCGTCTCGCATCCACCTCTCAGCAGGTCACTGGTCCACCTTGTGGAGGCTTTCCAACGCTGCACACAAGAACCTTTCAGCCCTATTATCCGTTTTTCGAGCAATGTGCCTGTAACTTACCTACATGACAATTACTTAATAAAAATATCTCATATTAAATTAAAACCTTAATAACAAACAAAACGCATCACATTCCATCCAATTCAAATTCCATTAACACTATCAATTTCCTTATTTATTTACGAAAATGGTTGGACAATAAATATTAAGCGGTTTCAGACACTATTAGGGGCACGCCACACGAAAAAAATTGTTTAATTATTTCAATGTTACGCTGGTATCACCGATAAACTTCGGGTCATATCTAGATGTGGCCCACAAATGACTGTAATTGTTTTTGTGCTAATAACCCTGTGACATGCTAGGGCCTGGAGAGCTTGAATTTATGTTGGCTATTCCTGTTTTTTGGACTTGCTGACGATTTGGTCACTATGTTCAAATCAACTTATTTCATTTTTAATATTTTGTCACTGATGATATTGTAGCTATATAGGTATTGTCAGATAAAAAAGCTTTAAAATATAATATAAGAAATTTTGTACCCGAGGCTGCCCCCTATCCAGCCTAAAATAGTGTTGGTAATACTTTTTCATCCATCTACACTATATAATATTATGAAGAGGTAAAGTTTGTTTTTTTTTTATTATTTTTTTTGTTTTTAGGAAGTAATGTCTGAAAGTACTGATTGCTCAATTTTTTTCACCAACAGAAAGCTGCTTTATTCCTGAGCGACATAGGCTATATTTTATGTGCAAAAGCTATTTTTAATATTTTGTCACTGACGGTTTTGACACCACCAAATTTATTGAAGCTGTTTTGTTTAGTAGTGAGATAAAAACATGATTTCTCGAAGTATCTTAGATCCAACCTAAAATAGTTTTGGTAACGCTTCTTTCCGGGGATACATTAGTGTTTTTTTTTAATCGTACTACTTAACAGTGCGTGTTTGAATAGTCAGTGAAAAAATGTCAATGTCATGTAAAGCGGACACTGTGTCCGAATTATCAGAATCTTTTTTTTGAGGGCTCAGTCGCGATGGAATCCCGGGGGCAATTTTGGTGACACGTTTATTGTAGGACCAGGGATAACAGAGGAATGTGTCGTTGTAATTTGGCCTCCGCCTTTAGCCTTAGGCTCCAGCTAAGGATAAATCATTTCCTTTTTTATTTTTTCGGTGGAGAAATTATGTATGTTCGTTGTATGGGCGTCGGGCTGACGTAGCCGCGATCTTGCGGACGACAAGCAATGGGTAGCTCGCCGTCCGGTAAGAATCAAGCTCGAGTTGACAACGCGTTGTGTTCTTCGCGAGCTTTAAGCTAGAACTATATTAGACCGACGCACACGAGGGCCACGCCTGATTTGTACGTAGAGCGATGTCGCGTGGCGTGGATCTAGTGTAGCTCCACAAGTCTAGTTTCTGTATAAAATGTATGGATACCGACGCGTCCCTATCGGCGTACGTGGCTTTTAAAGAGATGTTGGCAAAACTAAAGAGGCCAGTATATGCATCTTAGAGATGCGGTAACGTTTGAAAGAGTGACCGTGGCCCTAGAAGCCACAGTTCTACGAGTATTACAAGACCAATGACTGACCAATGATCGACCATTATGAATTTAGTAGATTACGCACTTTTAGCAAAATGAAGATTGATGAAATTTATAAAAATAATCATCATCATCTTCCTGCCGTTGTCCCGTTTTATTTGGGGTTGGCACAACTCGTTTTTAGGGTTCCGTATCTGTTTGTCTGTCTGGCAAGACCTTTTATCTCGAGAACGCGTGGAGGTACCGAGTTGAAATTAAAACCATATACTCAGGTCTGCGGTCCCTTTAAGACAAACGATTTCCTTTCAACTTTTCTGTCAATGGCGCCACTTTCAAACTTGACCTAATATACTTATCTCTCACTTTATCCATTCTCGTCACATTTCTAAATATAACATACTTGAATCTCAGAACATTAATCAACGATCAAAGACTGCTCTATTTGTTACGAATTTTTGTCAAAAGTGTGAAGATATTCTTCTTAAAAAAACTCATTTATGGTGTGATTACGTTTTACTATATTACTATACACTGTTAAATTTTAATCGTTTTAATCCCGTGGAGGGTCGATCCGGTAGTAGTAGTCGGCGTTGCGTACAAACTATCTACAGGTCATTGAACTCGCTCAGCTGATGTTTTCTTAAAGAAATTAATTTCGGACGTGCGTAAATTAATACGAGTTTTGAGAAAAAGGTACTTTATTTTTTATTTTACCTTTACAAATCGATAGTGTTTCATGTACCGGATGGACCTTCCACGGGATTAAAACGATTAAAATTTAGCGGTGTATAAACGGGATCCATGACCGCAAGTACTCGGTATGTTATTCAAATCTGATATTTTACTACTAAATATAAGTACGTATGTTTTTACGATGTGTTTTATGGTAGAGCGTTCTTCGCGAGCTTTTAATATCGAAGATTCCATAAATGGCGGTTTCTTTTGAATATTAAAAAGGACGTTATTGCTACTAAAGTTTTGCCAATATTATTCGTTTTATGTATATATTATTATCTTATTTATGTTATGAGTATTAGAAGCCCGTGACTAAATACTGTTTACGCTCGAAAAAAAGGGCTATGCGCGGAGTTTTCTTGCACGATCGAGTCGAGAGTGAAAAAATGCACAGAAGAACGAAGATTACCCACATACCCCGAAGAATCACCAAACGATGGTCGATGGGGTCGAACAGTACCTCTACAATGAGTTTAAAGCAATAATATTTGTCGATACTCGATACCGACTACGTAAATATTTTGTATGGCAAATTTTGGTTCCATAAGTGACCGCTAGAGGCGCTGTAAAATTTGCCATACAAAATATTTACGTAGTAGGTATCGAGTATCGACAAATACTATTGCTTTAAACTCATGGTAGAGGTACAGATCAGTGGCCACCGCGTACATGAAGACGCAGCGTTGGAAGGCCTCTCAGAAGGTAGACGTATGACTTGGTGAGGGTTACGGGAATCTGAAGGATGTAGGATTTTTTTTGACGTAGTAAATTATTAAATGGCTTCTCTTGCTCTTGGGTAGAACAAGAGGGCATGTCAGACTTTTACTGATAAAACCCACTATGTCCCTTAGTTGACATTTGCGTTCCAAGGACACGGTCACTATGGAACATTCCTGCAACCCTAGAAGCAGTCTCTAGTATTTATTAAATTTTCAGGGTTTTACAGGATGCATTTTGGAGAGTGTGCGCAGGAATCGCGTCACTTGATTCCGCCATCTCAATTCTTCCATCGGTCAACCCTACGTTCGACGAGGATCCACACTATCCACCCATACGTTGTTGAAACCTCTACGGTCCGGACTAAGCATTTCGTCTCGTCATCGAAGGTCTGGAACAATTTGCCTGCTGCGGTCTTCCCGTACGATTATAATTTGGGTGTCTTCAAGGCTAGAGTGAATAGGCTCTTAATAAACTAGTGCGCCTCACCATCAGAGATTACATCACTGCTTACCATCAAGTGGGATCGCAGTCAAGCACTAGTTTATACAATTGCCGAAACGGATCTTGAGCGCTCGGCGTCAGAGTGTGGATCGCTTTGCGCATTTCATACATTGGTGAGCTAATCGTCTTCGTTGTTAGATACATGCAGCAACGCAGAGAACGAATCAGGAGTGACGTCTATGACGCGATGGCGCGGTGAGCCAATCACTGACACTCCCCGCCCCCGCGTCTTACTTCGCACCACTAAGGAGACCGAATATTTGACTTCTGTGCAACTTGAAGCCAGCGCTCAAGATCCGTGACGTATATTGTATCAATAAAAATAAAAAAAACTTTTTACTAATCAGTAACAGCTATATTACCTACATAACGACAGTGCCTGCTCGATTTATAGCAATAGGCTTTTCCCCTTAATGGAACTGCGCACATGCACGACACTACCCTTCTGCCCAGCTCCTTGGGGACCAGAGTCGTGACGGTAACAATAAGCGGGGACTTAAATTAAAACAACTTTAATAACTTAGTCCACTGTTCCACTAAAATAAATAATGCGGAGGATAGTTCTCAAAGAATTTATTTTCTCACTTATTTGTTCTTACAATTCTCGCGAGATTTCTTAGATTTATTATGAGACCAAATACTCGAGGACTCGGAGAGAATTTTATAGAGATGGAGTGAAAAGTTTACTTGAAAAATATGGGAATAAAACATTAGCCATTGTCGCTTTCTCCCTCGCTATCTATTTTGAGGAAGATCTCATTTCTTCAAACGAAAGTCGCTTCTTCGAAGAATCGCCAAATTTAAATAGTATTAGGCAGGGCACATTGCTCGCAGGACAGATGTTCTGGAATGGCGACCACGTACCGGAAGACGTAGCGCTGGAAGGCCCACAAGGTGGACCGACGACGTGGTGAGCGTCGCAGAAATCCGATGGATGCGAGACGCACAAGACCGGTCATTATGGTGACACATGGGGGAGGCCTGTTTCCAACAGTGGACGAAGAGACACTACAAAAAAACATTTTTTTTCAGGAAATTATTGTGTACTCGTAACTTCTTTCGCTCTAGTTGAAACGAAAGAGATCGTCAGATTTTAACTGACTAAAACCCACCCGTGTTCCTTCAATTTCCATTGGTTTTCGGGACCGATTGCGAATACTTTCGAAAAGTACCGGGGAAAATACAAATCTTTCCTTTATAGTATACTAGCTGTCCGCCCGCGACTTCGTCCGCGTGTACTTCGGTTATCGCACTCTAAACGTGTTTTCCCGTAGGAATATGATGTTTTTCCGGGATAAAAAGTTGCCTATGTTCTTTTTCATGTCAAAGGCTATATGCATGCCAAATTTCATCCAAATCCGTTCAGCCGTTTTTGCGTGATTAAGTAACAAACATCCAAACATCCACACTTTCACATTTATAATATTAGTTAGGACTATTAGCTTTTGCTTGCATATTCACCCGCGTGCATAAAATATAGGCTATGCCATAAAACAGCTATAGATAGCTTCTCTATTCCTGAGTGAAAAAATTTTAGCTATCGGACCAGTACCCCTAGCCAAATTGCTAATCTGCAATAGTTAACGCTAGTAGAAAGCTTCAAATGTACGCGAATGACGTCGTCCCAACGCTCAGTCACGTGGTCAGAACAAAAGATTCGGCGACGCGACCAACTCGATGCGTTCGACGCAAGCGAAACGGTTGTAACTTGGCTAGGGGGGCAGTATTTTCAGAGATTACCTTATACAGCTAAAAAAAAAAAAAACTTACGTCTTTATAATATTAGTGTAGAAGTGTAGAGTATAGAGTAATGTTGTAAAAATGAAAGATTTATATTTCAGTTGGTAATGAGTAAACTCAAAAACTAATACACCGACTTTAAAAAAAAAACACACACACCAACTTTATCATTGAAGCTATATACTTTCTACTTTCACGCTGACAGAAGCCAGTTTTGTAAAAATTAGACATAACAAATATTCGTTTTAAGATACTTGATGTAATAATATTTCGCTTAATTTAATTTAAAGGATGATGATCAATCAAATAAATTGGCCCGAAAATCAATTCCCAAACAAAACAACAATATAAAACCAAAATATGAAGCACACAAAGACAGCTCAGATTCATAAGCACCGCCATTTCGACTTAATACATTTTACATTACCACATTTAAATAATTCTCTTAACCCTCTCAATGCGAGTGCTACTCGGGCGTAGCGGTTCTCGGCGAAAATCTCAAAATCGTTGTATTGTGCGTTGATATTTCAATTCGTTCGAGTCCCTAGAGCGAGGCTGAATGCTCTCTTTGTTTATTTTAAAAGGAGGATGGAATGGATGGAACAGATGGATGTGGTAGATTGTGGAGGTAATTAAGGGTTGGATGTCGGAAGATCGTTTTTATTTGATGGAGTGGGCTGTTTATTTTTATATGCGGAAGTCGTTAAGAATTGTTAGAAAAAGATTTCTAATTTCAAAAGCTTATTCAAATTGTTTGTGTTAGTGTTAGCAGAAATTTCGAATAGTATGAACTGTGGCTCATGTCATACTGACTGATTGTCACTATAGCAATCACGTATATTTTTTATGTCCGTCCATTGGAAGAAATATTTTTTTTTTTAAAGTAGTTTTCTGGTGACTACGACCTCAGGATCTTTAGGTCAAGAGTGAATAGTAATACTTCTAGGTAAGTGCGTTTTATTGTTGACTACATCATTGCTTTCAAATAGGTGAGATAGTGATCAAATGCGGCTCGCATATAAAAGCAAAAAAAAAAACTACTTAACCCAGCGGTTGAGCCAGTGAGTAGTGTGTTTATATGCGACAAAATTATTGCAATACCGGTTATTTTACGAAAATCTTAGGAATTTTGCAAACATGATAGATTTTCGTAAATATACTACCTAAAATCGCAAGAATCCTGCGCAATACGCATATTTGTAAAATTGCCACATCAATTGCTTAACGACTGAACGTGTTTTCTATTAGGAAGCGCAGGCTGCGTCTGACTGGTGATTAGATGCGCGGCCATTCTAATGAATCTCTGATCTTTTGTTGTTAAAACATTCCTCTTCTCATTCAATAGCCTAAATTGGATTCACCGCACATTGCCGCCGCTATGGTTACCACGAAATTAAAATTTTCTTATTTTTTTGCATTTTGCCGGTCAGAGAGAGAGAGAGTTGTTTTTTGATTGTTTTTTTTTTTATTTATGGAAATATAATCATTCGAATCATCAATACAACTCTCTCAGTTCGTCTTATCCCATTGAATTATGCTTTCGTAAAATAATCATATTTTAAACAATCCTGCAAAATGCTAAAAAATTGAGAAAATTTGAATTTCTTGGACTATCTTTGAGCATCCCCCTTAAGTTATGTATGACCTATTTTAATGTAGCAAACAGCCTGTCTGCTTTCTTTAATTATCTTCGGATGATGTTATGTCAGGCTTTGTTTAGATTGTGGATAGCAGGTTTATTATAAATTCATCCAATCTAAATTGGCTGAAACCGCAATTGTCATTACCTCTATTTTGATAAGTTCTTTGTAGCTTCTTTGTTTTCCATAAAACGAATATCTTGTTGGAAAATAGTATATTTTAATTAACATACGAGTACCCTGTGCAACAGTGCAAGAGGACAGTGATGGCCCAGTGGTAACTATGCCGACTTACGTGTTGTAGGTCACGGGTTCAAACTCAGCCCGTATTACTTTGTGTAATTTATTTCATCGCCATTGCTCTCAAAACGGTGAAAGAAAACATCGTAAGAAACCTGGCATATCCTATTATAAATTAGGCGTCTTCAAGGCTAGAGTGACTAGGTTCACGATTGCATCACTGCTTACCATCAGGTAGGATCGTAGTTAAAAATTACGTAGATTATGTGAATTAAAAAAAATATTGTTACAGCAAAAATAATACACGTGTATTTTTCAAATAAAGCATTTCAAATTGCGTCTGGTTTAGTACTTAGGACTTTAAATTTATCCCTAAGGTAATATGAAATAATTTTCCCCACAGACTCTTAGAAAATTGCCTGCAATTCACAATGCACCTGCCACCGACCATTGTTCATGGCACAAACAATTGTGTTAGAAATGTTTTCTTTTTAAATTGTTTATGTTATTATAAAACGTGACCTGACTATGTTCTTCTTGTGACACCCGAAGATTGAAAAATTAAAATATAATTGCTTCGGTTTTAAACGTGCAGCTTTTAAAGTCTCCCAAAGGTTAAATAAAAAAGATTTAACTATTTTGGAATTTATTGATATCTGTTGAATACTGAGTTTTTATTTTTTTTATTTATATGTTTATCTGACATAGATAGAATTAGAAAAATAAAAACACTTAACTAATAAAAACTACATTATAAAACTGTTACTTGAAATTTGGCGTCAAAAAATTCCTCCGCATTGGAAGTGTGCCCAAAAGACTGGCGGCGCGGTCAGTCATGTTCTAGATAAACTTAGAAAAGTAGGATATGAATTGAAAAAATCTCAAACTTATCATTAGAGAAAACTGAAAATCATATAAATAGAAAAAATATAGTTTTTAACACTAGAAAAAACAGTCGTTTTTAACGACATGCGACAGTTAATTCATAGTTTCTAGCTTTCAAGTCGTGTTCAAAAATATACATAATTTAAACATTAAAATACCTCGTTACGGGTCTACAATTAAATTTTATTGGCACTATAAACAAGCCTAAAGCTTATCAGAACAAAAAATATCCGCACACTGGGGGCCGGAATGACCAATTTAATAGAGTTGATCGTGCGAGCCGTAATGTAGGTGTGTAATACCATGAGCGGCGGCGGGTTAAGGCGCATAGTGCCTTGAACATCTTTTTTTTTGTGGTGGGAAAAAATCATCCAATGACAACCCCCGCTCTTGGGCGGAGCGGGAGATAGTGTCAGACTCTCACTGACTAAAAGACCCACCCCGTTCCTTCTAGCCTTCATACCGGGGCTCGAGCGCCCTTTCGGATAACCCTGGCCCCAGTAGGCTTCGACCCGGCTGGGTCCCTGCTGTTGCTGACAACTCCTTGAGGCGCGCGGGAAGCCGGGAACAGTGCGCGCCGTCGACGACTTGGGCTTGGTCCGGACAGTTACCGGACGGCCGGACAGTGAGTTACCCATTGCTCACTGTACGCAAGCCCGCGCCTACGGTGGCCGGAAATCGGGATCAGAATCCCGGCGGTATACCGGGGCTCGAGCGCCCTTTCGGATAACCCTGGCCCCAGTAGGCTTCGACCCGGCTGGGTCCCTGCTGTTGCTGACAACTCCTTGAGGCGCGCGGGAACAGTGCGCGCCGTCGACGACTTGGGCTTGGTCCGAACAGTTACCGGACGGCCGGACAGTGAGCTACCCATTGCTCACTGTACGCAAGCCCGCGCCTAAGGTGGCCGGAAATCGGGATCAGAATCCCGGCGGCGGCGGCGGCGGCGATAACGCCGTTGCCTGATGCGTTCGGCCTCCTCCTTTGCGAGCATTACTGCTTCGTAGAAGTCGGCGACCGCCTGCCACTCTTCCTCGCTCCGGACCATGGCCTCAACCAAGGCCCGGCGCGAGAGGTCTCCGCCGCCGATCGCCCCCACGAGGGCACGGCGATGCTCCGCCCAAGCAGGGCACACCTCGACCGTGTCCTCCGGCCATTCCGCACAGTGGCGACACTGCCTTGATCATCTGGCCGGAGATAAATGCACAACTGCACATATACTCGTACTGCCATCTATGCCCGTATAGAACCTCGCTGACCTTTAAAACCATTTTCTTTGCGAAATATTGATTGATTTTCAAATGCTATGTACATTGTGAAGAACACTTAATGATTATAATTTGGGTGTCTTTAAGGCTAGAGTGAATAGGCTCTTAATAAACTAGTGCGCCTCACCATCAACGATTGCATCACTGCTTACCATCAGGTGGGATCGCAGTCAAGCACCAGCTTATATCAGATAAAACAAAAACCGGCTGATTTTTTTTTGTGTAAACCATATTTCTAAAAAACAAAACCGTTTCAAGGGAGTAGGGAAAACAAGCGAAAAAATATTACGTTATTATTATTTTTTTTGTCAAAAGCATTAGTTATACTCACGTAAAAATCATAATTATTTTGATAATGTTGTACATAAATCTATAATACCTAAACATTTTTTTTTCAAACCTATTAACTTAGCCTTTACCAAGGTACTCCTCGGTAACGGCTAAGTTAATAGGTTTGAAAAAAAAATGTTAGGTTTCAGAAAGTCACTGTTTCATAGCACTGCTCGAGAGCCAGGGCCTTACCAGACGCGGACGGAACAAATGTGGTGCATTCGTCAGACTCGCACTCATTTGCACGGGTCTCGGGTCTAGCCGACCTCACCGGCAGCGTAGTGTTAGAATATAGGTGAGTTTGCGTACAGAGATTGAATAGTGCATAATTTTACTATCAGTCGGGATTTAGAAATTGGTGTGGTTGGTAATTCGCTTCAGCAATTTGTTTTTCGTATGCAAATTGTAATGTTTGTGGATTGAGCTTGATTAATCTCTGGAATCGTTAGGTAGGGTTGTAATTATATAGTCAGGATACAAACATTCAGGTTTTCGCTTACAAATAAGTGGAAAAGAACTTAGTAGCGCTGTTATGTTTCTTTCAGTTTCACAAAATTTCTTTTACAGAATAGACCGGCGGAACATTTTAATTAGCTAAATGAGATACTATTAGAATTTTTTGAGTTATAAAATGCAGAACGGAGATGACAAGTAATTAAATATTTCTAGTTCTGTTCCCGAAACTTTTTTTTCAGTTTACTTTCGTAATGAAAATATCAACATATTCATTTATATTTGACACACATTTCCAAATCAGTCGTACAGTCTCTGACTCTGGCCTACTCTGTGGCGGGTTGTGATGTTGTCCGCACCCGCAATGTATGACCGTTCGTGACGCTATTATTTATCACTAGCCGTGCTTCGCAGTGTCACTCGCCAGGGTAGTGTTGTTGAATGAAGCAAGAATTGGGCTGGCAAATGAAAAAATATTTAATCAACTCTGAGTTCTACAGATAACCCTTCAAAAGTAAAAGCAAAACAGATTTCTTTAAAACTTCAACTATCATACAGCTTAATCATATTAGTTTGTATTGTTCGCCAATATTCAGTATGAAAATTCACAAAGAAAATTCCCTATTTTTATGACTGACACACTTTATTCTACGTGATACATTCTCTGTGTCTTCTCTACTCTGTAGCCGGTCATCAGTATCGTCCGCAACGCGAAGTGTGACCGCCCATGCTATTATTTTCTTTTTGTGTTGAGAAATGCATCAATGTTTTCGAAGTCCTAGATTATATTTCAGTTCTGTTATTATCTCGTACACATTGAAGTAGTCATAGAAAATGCAGTATCAAAACCAAAAAAATAAAAATTCTTCACATTTATTGTTGTTACACATTACCCACGTTCGTCGCATATTCCCTGTATCTGCCCTACTCTGTGACCAGTTATAATAGTGTACATTACCCCAGCTGGAAAGTAGCACGTGGAGCGATATGAGTGGAACGTATAATTAGTGCGTCATCTGGTGTAGATGTGCGCCGCATATAAAATTAGTGCGCCTTGTCGTTTTGGAAAAAAATGGAAAAAACGATTCCAGCTGGAGTAACGTTACCCCAGCTAGAAAATTTTTAAAAACTAATCGGAGAGAAAAAAAATGTATATGAGCAGATAGCTTATGCTTGTGCAAAGATGTGCCTCGAAAATATAATCAGTGCGTCTTCAGGTTTTCGAGATATTGCATTTCCTGCTGGAGTAACGTTTTGCAGAATCGTGTATCTCTAAAACTACTGTATGTGCGGCTGTACTATAAACATACACGGGTAGCTCTTGGTATGTGCGTATATGTGACAGAATTAGATTTATAGAAATATTTCTAAGTCTCGAGTTATTGCACTTTTTTGAAAAATCGATAAATTATCACAGCGCTTTAATGAGAAAACTAGTAAGCTGTCTGAAAACGGTATTCAGTCCCGCTAGACGTTTACTATAAGCACATATCAGTTTCAAAAGCGCACATGCATGCGTTATTGAATAATATTGCTAAGACTCGAGACGACGGTGCACTAAGTTTAAGGTCAACATACAAGAAACTGGCTCAATCCAAGATGTGAAGGTGTATTACCAATGATTAGTGCGTATAATCAAGTGATATATAGTGAAAATTCAGCTTCGAATGTTTCGTAAATAAGAAAATATAATAAAAAAACCAAACGTGTAGATAACTGCCGGCTACCCGACCAAATTCGAATGGTCCCAAAAAAGCGACGGTTTAGTACATACACATGACCTTCTTTTTTGAACGTGTTAAGCCTAAGTTATTGTTTGTACAGTCGCGTTCAAACGTTTGTTAGCAATAATAATATGACCTAGTTTTAATAATAATAGGTATAAGTGTCTGTTTGTAACGCGGTGAGCCAATCACTGACACTCCCCGCCCCCCCTTCTTACTTCGCACCACTAAAGAGACCGAATATTTAACTTCTGTGCAACCACTCAAGATCCGTTGTGCCTACTGTAGACACCGCCGTCTTAAACTAAGCTGGGGCTCTTGGGCAGTGTTGCCAACTCTATACCACCAGTGAGTGCTAAAAATCGTCTCAAATAGTGCTAGATTGCTATGGATTTCCAAAAATAGTGCTATATGAAATAAAATCAAACGAGTAAAATTTTTTTTTACATGAATTACTTTTTTTTACATAAAAACTGTTAAAATTATTATTTTTAATCATACATAATTACAAACAAACAAAAAAAAGATAAGCTTGTAGAAGAAAATCCTAGCCAGTGCCTCGCCAGCCTCGCACCACACTAATCACACCACTATCCGGTCTCACACGCTCCTGCCTCCAGCTACTGAGCGAGCTTGCGTCGCCAGACGAGGATTTCTAAATATCCACTATGAATCAATTTGCAAATCCAAATAAAAGTCACTGAACATCACACGAAGAAATCCCACCAAAAACTCATAAACTTATTGTCTATGTGTAATTCCATAGATAATAAATCTATGTGTCAGCAATACGAATGTGTTTGTTACACTGCAGGCATGCTGTGCGTGTGTGTTTTATTAGAATCTGAAAAATTCGCTTAACTATTAAATAGTGCTAGATTGAGTGCTAGGTGCTGTATGTTCGATTTCAGTGCTGGCCTTGTGGAAATAGTGCCAAATCTAGCACTGAAAATGCTAAGTTGGCAACACTGCCCTTGGGTACACAAGAATTGGAGGCCCCAGAAAACGAAGTGAGCTTTGGAAGTTTTTCCGTTATTTCTTTTTAAGCTGTATTTTTTTTTCTTTTTTGTGAACCACTTAAACATATTCTTTTTGACATAATGAAATAATGTTTAAACGAACCACAAAAGAACAAATCAAAACTTCTGTTTATCTTACTCAATTTTAAATATAAAACGAAACAAAATAACTACACTCACTCATAACAGACTGAAAGTTTAATACATGAATACATCATTCGGGGATTCCCCCGACCATAGACAATGTCGACATTTATGTTAGGCCTTGTTTAGAAGGTGCAGCTTGACTTGGGAATCGGAGTGATTGCGTGAGTGATCACTACATGATGTACTTAGTAAATTAGGTCGGATGCGTTCGGAAATATTATTAATTCGTACAGTAGAAATAGTCGCAATCATCGATATAATGCAACGAAGACAGACGGTCCAAGAAGGCTCATTTCTATCTGGAAGCTGAGGCCGAGAGACGTCTATATGGATTTGTAGTTCGGGATTCCAACAACTGAAGCGTCGAAATTGCTCAATCAGTAACGATTAAACACGCGCACCGAGCTTGTGCCAACGTTCGTACGCGCAAAGCAACGAGCTTAATTTTAGTAAGCTCGTTAGTTTAGTTCATTTGTCACTTTCTCAATTTCGTACCGCTCATATTATTAAAACTGTATCTCACCACCAGTCGCTGTTGTTTTTTTATTCGCCCGATTTATAATTTTCCATACTTATAGATTCTTTTTTGTTTTTATTATTGCATGTACCTAGGTACGTACCTAATGCCAAGTTTATTACTTTAATATAAGAACTTCCTGGGAATTTCTGATGTGCCTATGGTACTACAAAATAATATGTTCCTTCTGAAGCAATGGTAGCTTATCTCGACTTTCAATAATTTGTACGAATTACGTCTATAAAATAAAATATTTAGTCCGATAATAATAAAAGACAAAAGGCAGCGTATTTCCGGTCGACCCCAAGTGACAAAAACCCGTGCTACGCCACTGGTGTGTGCTAGGTATGGTTAAACTTTTCAGCAATAGATGGCGTTATCACAAAATCAGCAAATGTTCTCGAACTCTTCTTCTTCTTCCTGCCCTTGTCCCATTTTATTTGGGGTCGGTGCAACACGTTTTTTTCTTCCATTCTGCCCTGTTGTTCATACAATAGCAAATGTTCTCGAACTATTTATGAAAAATTGTTGAATTCTAATTACTGTGTAAATACCAAGAATATTTACGAAAATAAACCAAAGTTAGGTCCTGTCATTTTACCATAATAAGATTTGCAAATATATCAATATATATGTCCGTAGTATATATTTAATGTCTTTGAATAAAATAAATTGTGATACCTATCCGTTTTTAAGTTTTTCTATAATGTCTTTAAGTTTTCAAGATATTGTTACTAACAAAATATGGACTTCGTCCAAAATAAATGTTTCTTATCAGGTATTATTATTTTGTTTATTAATTAATATTACATGTAAATTAAATTTTGAAATATTTCAATGTAAAATAAGTAATACATTTAAAAATATAAAAATAGTAGCCTACCGGTATCGGGAACAGGATCCAAACTAAAGGCGCTGCGCGGCGCGGCGGCGCCGGCGGTTAGGGCTCCAGAGCAAGGAACCTCCTAACTATACGAGCCGTGTCCAGGACTACCGCGTTCTGAATCAAGCCCTTGATCCAGTCGCCTAACGAGAGCCTCTCAAGGTGTTGATCGAGGCTCTAGGCTTTTAAGCCATTGTCCAACATGACTATCGATATCTACAATGATCACAGAGTCCAGATCCCTCACGTCGACATCCTCATGAGCCAAGTCAATATGCTTAATTTGTTTATCTTTCTCGGCTTTCACGAGCTTCTCGTCATGCGGAACGGAAATGTAAAAAAAAACTAGCCAAAGAATAAACTTTGGATAGTTTTTAGTTAACGGATCAATTCAAATCAATGTAACGTGTGTGTGGTGGGTGTAGAGAGAATTTTGTTATTATTATTATTATTTTCTGTAAATATTTTTTAAATATTTCCTAAAACACATAAAAATAAAGTGTCTGGTTTATTTATTATTATTATCCAAAAAAGGTTTATTTTGTTATTTATTTTCTACTTCAGTGTACTGATGCACAACACGTGTCAATTGAGTAAGGAGTAAAGTTAAGAAAGTCATGTGTATGTACTAAACCGTCGCTTTTTTGGAACCATTCGAATTTGGTCGGGTAGCCGGCAGTTATCTACACGTTTGGTTTTTTTATTATATTTTCTTATTTACGAAACATTTGAAGCTGAATTTTCACTATATATCACTTGATTATACGCACTAATCATTGGTGTACACCTTCACATCTTGGATTGATCCAGTTTCTTGTATGTTGACCTTAAACTTAGTGCACCGTCGTCTCGACTCTTAGCAATATTATTCAATAACGCATGCATGTGCGCTTTTGAAACTGATATGTGCTTATGGAAAACGTCTAGCGGGACTGAATACCGCTTTCAGACAGCTTACTAGTTTTCTCATTAAAGCGCTGTGATAATTTATCGATTTTTCAAAAAAGTGCAATAACTCGAGACTTAGAAATATTTCTATAAATCTAATTCTGTCACATATACGCACATACCAAGAGCTACCCGTGTATGTTTATAGTACAGCCGCACATACAGTAGTTTTAGAGATACACGATTCTGCAAAACGTTACTCCAGCAGGAAATGCAATATCTCGAAAACCTGAAGACGCACTGATTATATTTTCGAGGCACATCTTTGCACAAGCATAAGCTATCTGCTCATATACATTTTTTTTCTCTCCGATTAGTTTTTAAAAATTTTCTAGCTGGGGTAACGTTACTCCAGCTGGAATCGTTTTTTCCATTTTTTTCCAAAACGACAAGGCGCACTAATTTTATATGCGGCGCACATCTACACCAGATGACGCACTAATTATACGTTCCACTCATATCGCTCTACGTGCAACTTTCCAGCTGGGGTAATGTACACGTTATAATAAGCGTCCATTCCACAATGTAAGAATGTATGTGCTAAGAAATGCATGAATGTTTCCGAAATATGCTCCAGAATATCTATATATTTTCGGTTCCTTTGCTGTCTCGTACAGGGTGAAGTAGTAGATAATGCTTCCCTGTAATTATTGACACATGTCATCTACGTTTGTCGCACATTCTCTGTTCTTGCTCTACTCTGTGGCCGGTAATAATAAGCGTCCACTCCGCGATGTATGACCGCCCATGGCGCTATTATTTTCCACATTGTTCGGCCCGTCACTGTTGACGGGTCACCTTGCTTTATTTTGCGATTTCCATGTATCGTTTCAATAAAGTATATTCCATTATTTTACGAGTTAATGCTGCGTTGACATAATATTTTGTACGGTGATTTAATCTTGGTTTTAAATTAAAATAAAGGTTTATTTTGTAATTGTGATGTAATTTTCATGAGGTTTGTGACCCATGTTGCTTTAATAAGTATTCGTTAGGGATGAGTACTATTTTTCGGGGAATAAAAATCCTCTTTTACTTGTACTGTCTGAATGTTACTGGTATCCGTGGAGGGATCTTTCCAGTTCTTCTCTATAGGAAACGAAAAGTTGAACCTTAGAACTGGCTTCTTTTTTTTTTAAGTTGGAACTTAGAATTGCTGGCACGGATCTTGAGCGCTGGCTTCAAGTTGCGCAGAAGTCAAATATTCGGTCCCTTTAGTGGTGCGAAGTGAGACGCGGGGGCGGGGAGTGTCAGTGATTGGCTCGCCGCGCCATCGCATCATAGACGTCACTCATGATTCGTTCCCTGCCTTGCTGCATGTATCTAACAACGACGACGATTGGCTGGCCAATGTATGGAATGTGCAAAGCGATCCCCCCTCTGACGCCAAGCACTCAAGATCCGTGCCGGTAATTGTATCTTAAAACTTCTCTTGCTTTGGGTGGAGCGGGAATGAGTATCAGATTTTTACTCACTCACTTATGTTTCTTTAGTTACTAACTCTTTCGATCAGGCTCGTAGCCCTGTGTACTGAGCTTCTGACGTTTTATTAATGCCGATGTCGACTTACCTTTGTAATATAAAAGTTAAGCAGAGTGTGCTTGTAATAACTTCTACAATTTATTAGTTATTAGTAAGGCCAATATACCGATACGATTTCAGACTCCAGAGCTGTTGTGTACTTACGCGTATGTTAATTATTTAATCTCCATGCAACAAAAGATACAAAGGCGGACTTAATGCCTTAGGCCATATGTTATTTGTTATAATTGTAATAGTGTTAATTGTCTTTTCTAAAATATATCTTAAATCTCGATAAATGGGGAATTTGCGTGTTTTACAGGAAACGTCCGGACGTTTGCTGTATAAAACCCAAATTCTGTGTTAAGCTAGCTTTTGCATTAACTATTATTTTTGTATGTACATGTTTTACTTGCAATAAACAATTTAACACTTTACTCAACCCGGGAATCGAAATCACTCTTTTTTAACAAAAACTCAAAGTGCAGACTAACCGACTACATAGCATTAATAATGCCCCTAAAGCAGTCTACAAAAGTCGTACGCAAAATAATGAGCACATAATAGATTAACTCCCCTCTAGAACCCCCAAAAATTAACTCACAATCAATCTAAATGCAAATTCATTCACGAGAACAGTCTGGTCGGTACTCCTTCATATAATCTGCTTTGAATATTACTTCTCTCATTTTTAATTGCCCGTAAAAACCGAAGTGCATTTTTCTCCTCGTATGAAAGGCTTCCTAATTAAAATTCTCGTTTCACCCCCTTGGGGGGAAAAGCAGTGAGGGTTGATAGGGGGTGGAGGGGTCGAAGGAAACTATTTTCCAGGTTGGCGTCGTATTTTCACTTGATAAGATCTGGACATGATTATTTATGTGAACATTAGGGGAAGTAACCCCATCGATATGCCTCTTTATATGCGGTCGGTGTACTGTTGACCGCAGCAGTGGTTTAATTTATTTTCTTGGAGTTACGACCTGTGTTGTGGTGACGATATTTTTGCATTTATTATGGGAAGTCACACTATATATCAAAGTGAACAAAACTATTATTTTTTATGATGGGAAATCAATCATCCAATGTCTTCTCCCGCTCTTTTGTGTCTGGCTTTTACTGACTAAAACTCACTCTTGTTCTGTCTTTGCCTTTGTTCCAGGGCCCCGGAGTTCAAAACAAAAACATCTTATATCGCACAATACCATAAAGGTGAAAGTTAGTGAGTGTGTGTGTTTGTATGTTTGTTAATTCTTCACACACAAACGGCTAAATATGCCTAAGTGCTATTGTAAATAAGTTCTGCTTTTTAAATGTAAAGAAGTAACTAACATGCTTAAACAAACACACTCACAAAATTTCGCCTTTTTACCGCTAACTTTATAACGCTAGTGTGAAGTGTGATATGCCTCCGGCCGTCCGGTAACTGTCCGGACCAAGCCCAAGTCGTCGACGCGCACTGTTCCTGCGCGCCTCAATGAGTTGTCAGCTACAGCAGGGACCCAGCCGGATCGAAGCCTACTGGGGCCAGAGTTTTCCGAAAGGGAGCTCGACCTCCGGTATGAAGGCTAGAAGGAACGGGGTGGGTGTTTTAGTCAGTAAGAGTCTGACACTATCTCCCGCTCCGCCCAAGAGTGGGGGATGTCATTGGATGATTTTTTCCACCGTAAAAAAAAAGTGGGATATGCCTTTTATGGTCACTTTCCATCCTTGTTTCGGTCTCTTGTATCACTTTTGAACAAAACAGTACCAACCCACAATTCTAAAGAGTTAGATAAGTTTTTCAGTTCATTCGTTAAGTGGGCTGTGAAACAGTTATTTATTGCGTCTTTACTGTGCGCCTGATAGTTAAAGCCGTTTAAAAGGGAAACCGAATGGTTTACTAAACAAATGTATATAGATTTTGTAAGTTATTACCATTTTAGGCGGGGATTGGGGGCTTGTTTTTAGAGCTGTCTTAATAAGCTGTGTTGATTTAATTTTGTTTAAAAAAGCTGTTTGGGTTTTTTTTTTGAGGTGTGGAAACACCAAATGACTTCTCCTGCTCTGTGGTGGAAAGAGCGGGGTTGTCACCCTTATACTGACGAAAACCCACCTGAGTTCCTTCAGTTTCTCTTTGCGTTTCAGGTTAATTCTTTATCAGTTTTTCTCAAAAATGTGAACTAACAATTAAATAATCTGTACTGTATATAATAAATCTGTATAGTTTTTAGTTATGCGCGCATCACGTAAAATGTACGAAATCGATATAGATAACATTTATAGAGTCTGTCTAATAAGTCAACCGACTTGGGAATTTAGTATATTATTTAATCATTTAAAAAATACTTATATTCGGTACTTTTCATAAGGTTCTTCTGTTAGTAAACAATGATCTCTATCTCTTAATCAACCTTGATTATTGAACCCGTGTTGACTACATCAGATTTCATTAAATCTTAATAATTACCCATGTCGTTTAACTGTCTTTAATTGTCTTTGCATTGCTATAATACCTATAATGCGATTCTCATAAAACAATTAAAATTAAACAGGGCATCAAAGCATAGTTTCAGGGTATTGCTTTGTCAAATTAAATTGGTTGAACGATAAACCAAATTGTTGTTTTAATCTAAATGCCTTGATTAAAACCATTGAGGTTGAACTTCTATTCAAAGATCGTAATTAGTGCGAAAATTGAATAGTTAATGTCTTTGAAAATTAATATTTTACTCGAAGAAGGATCCGTAGAAGTAGGTAAGCTTTTTGTTTTGAGGTAAGAAATCATCCGATTTCTTCTCCCATTCGAGGGTGGGACCAGAGGGCATGTACAGACTTTTACTGATTAAAACCTGTTGCCCTTTACGTTCTAGGGCCATGGTAGAGTGGGGTAGGGTAGAGTAGGGTAGAATAGGGTAGAGCAGGGTAGAGTAGGGTACAGTTGACAGCTTAGCTAAAAGGTATCACAACATAATTATTAGGCGGTACGAAGTTCGCCGGGTCAGCTAGTACTATATAAAAGAAAATCCCCGTCAATAATTATATAAAAATGAAACAAAAAATACATAAAGAATGATATTCTGCAACCATTAAAAAAGCGCGTGCAAATGCATCTCATATAGGTCAGGATGTCACAAAAAGTCATAATAATTCAGCTCTGGGCTTTCACCTTGTTAGCTGTGGGATGACACTAATTAAAGGGATGGTGTCATGCAAGAGTGTGCTAAAAACAATATCCTTTTGTAAAGTTACTAATTCATGCCACCGGTTTTGCCCACTTGAATTTTTAATTAATATATTTTAAAATAACAAATTATCCTAATTACTGTGTTTAATTAAAATTAATTAAAGTCACATATTAATGAATTTAATAAAATTCTTGTAATATCAATGATTTGCATGTACTTAGCTTTTTTTTAAAATATTTCTTTCTTTCACATATACAATATATTTTAACCTACGTCACTAAGTGACAAAGTAGCATTCTACTGCTAAAAGAATTTTACAGAATTGGTTCCGTAGTTTCAGAGATAATTTTTACCTCTTTTTATGAAAAACAAAAGAATACTTGTGTTAATATCAGGAATGTGCACTAGTAAAGTAAAAAATAAATAAAAAAGTAAACAGTCAGTATTTAATCAAACAGCATTGTAATATTGCGAGCCAAACTAATGAAACAAAAGTAATAAACACAAATCATTACGCATGATTTGTTTCAACAGTTACCAACAAAAAGTAATTAACAAATTTTAAAACACCTTCATAATGGAGCACTCGAAGCCTTTTTCTATTAAACCTGCGTGTTTGAACTAAATCTGTCTAAACATATGTAGTAAGATTTAGTACGTCTAGACCAATATTATGGCCGTGGAATATGAATGAAATGGCTCTGAGACCTTTCAGTTTTTAGATATAACTTGTATTTCAATATAATAATGTTGCTTTTACGTAATTTTTACCTGTATATTTCTAGGCTGAGCTAGACATTTGTTTGATGTATGTACGTTTTTGTATTTTTTATTTATGTCACTGTAAATGCCACACATTTTTTGTGTCAAGTAAATGCGTAAAAGACACCTGTCCAAGTAATGCTCTGTTGAATTCAGAATTTTATAATTGTTAGTTTTGGTAAATACAGGTTTCACTTAAGTAGCCAACCATTTTAACAAAAAAATAAAAACAATACAGAAATCTTTCCCAAGTGGAACTTTCAAAAGAGAAATCGTGGTCCTAGAACGCAACTGACATACCTACGTAGGTTTTAATCAGTAAAATTCTAACACGCACTCTCGCTCCACCCTAGAGTGCGAGAAGCCATTGGATGATTTCTCACCTCAAAAAAGACGTAAATTTCACAACAAAAAATACATAAACACGTACCTCAGTTACTGATTGTGCGCTCCGGCATAACCTCATCGTGCGTTGCGCAATATCTCTTAAAAGCTGTTTTACGAGGCCCGTTTATACGCACCCCACCTAAATAAATTAAACGGTACACCCCTAAATAGACATGCTAATTTCTATTGTTTCAAATAATATTTTTTTTCTTTTTGTGTCGTAAATGTTGCAGATGATTTGTAAAGCAATAATGGTTTATGTGTGACGGGGACTTTATCTAATGTCATCGGAAATGGTATCGTAATAAATTGCTTACAATTACGAAAATTACGATAAGTGTTATAGAATAACGTACTATCGTAACAAGCCGTACATTATGTTATTTTAGGGTCATATTGACACTTCGAGTAACGGCCCCGAATTACGAGTCGTAGGTCGCGGGTTCAAATTGAGCCAGGCGCATTACTTTGTGTAATTTATTTCATCATCACTGCTCTAAAAACGGTGAAGGAAAACATACCCTAGAACTAAAAATTCGAAGACATTTGCCGTACACCAAACCGCACTGGGCCCGCGTGGTGGATTACGGTCCATTGCCTCTCATGGACAGGAGGCCTGAGTCCCAGCAGTGGGAACATTATAAGGATGACTATGCTTGGCTACCCACGAAAGTTTAAGCATTGCTAATATGCTATACATCGTGACAATGCTGCCAGTGTTTTAGGGATACTTTCAGTCAACAGATACGCAGAGAAATATTTTTACGGATATTTTAGGTGTATAATAATATATATTGTATTTATAAAAACAAACAAATATTTGTACGAATATAGATTTGGAACAAATATTTGTACAACCTACAGATTGTCGTACCGGGTCTTGTATCTTGTGGATGTGACTTTACGTGAGATTCCGTAACTTTTTCCTAACTAGCTTTTTTTTTTTTTATGGTGGGAAAAAATCATGCATTGACATCCCCCGCTCTTGGGCGGAGCGGGAGATAGTGTCAGACTCTTACTGACTAAAAGACCCACTCCGTTCCTTCTAGCCTTCATACCGGGGCTCGAGCGCCCTTTCGGATAACCCTGGCCCCAGTAGGCTTCGACCCGGCTGGGTCCCTGCTGTTGCTGACAACTCCCTGAGGCGCGCGGGAACAGTGCGCGCCGTCGACGACTTGGGCTTGGTCCGGACAGTTACCGGACGGCCGGACAGTGAGCTACCCATTGCTCACTGTCCACAAGCCCGCGCCTACGGTGGCCGGAAATCGGGATCAGAATCCCGGCGGCGGCGGCGGCGGCGATAACACCGTTGCCTGATGCGTTCGGCCTCCTCCTTTGCGAGCATTACTGCTTCGCAGAAGTCGGCGACCGCCTGCCACTCCTCCTCGCTCCGGACCATGGCCTCAACCAAGGCCTGGCGCGAGAGGTCTCCGCCGCCGATCGCCCCCACGAGGGCACGGCGATGCTCCGCCCTTCCTAACTAGCTTGGGGTAGGCTGCCAGTCTATCTGGATACGGTCGAATACCCCTTTTTTACATGGAGCGACTGCCTATCCGACCTCCACAACCCAGTTACAGCTGCCACCACGGATATTGAACGCTGGCTTCAAGTTGCGCAGAAGTCAAAAATCGGGTATCTTTAGGTGGTGCGACGTGAGACGCGGGGGCGGGGAGCGTCAGTGATTGGCTCGCTGCATATCGCGTCATAGACGACACCCGTGATTCGTTCATTGCACTTGCAGCATGTATCTAACAACGACGACGATTGGCTCGCCAATGTATAGAATGCGCAAAGCGATCCCCACTCTGACGCCGAGCGTTCAATATCCGTTGTGGCAGCTGTACTAGGCAATACGATACTCCTTGTTTAGACTGATGGCACAAAATAGATACGTACAGAAAACAATCTACGTACAAAAAACAATACACGCTCGAGTAACGCACACATAGACACCGCTCACGGACACGATATCTCGGTCGCTTCTCGGCTCACTCGTCCAACAGTTCCGGCTCAAACGCTCATTAGTGTGCGTCCACCGAGCGTAGGTATAAAAAGTGAAGAACAAACATGAGATGGCCTTTTGTACCTGTCTATTTTGTGCTGATGGTCAGACTTTCTGGCCCCCGACCACCTGTAAAGACTGTCAAAAATGTACGAATGACAACCGGGAGCAACGGTTACGTGCTTTCCGAGCATTTTCCGAGGCACGAGGTGTCATTAATATAATAATTATTTATTTATTTCTTACCAAAAATTATAGAAAAAATAAGTAAGTCGTCTACAGAGACAATTTTATTATTAACTAGCTTTTGCCCGCGGCTTCACCCGCGTACATAAAATATAGCTTGTGTCACTCAGGAATAAAGCAGCTTTCTATTGGTGAAAAAGTTTCAACAATCGGACCAGTACTTTCAGAGATTACCTCCTATTAGTGTAGATTTGTGGAAGACTGGTGCCTAAACTTAGTTCTTTTTTTTACAAAAATCTATATATTAGGTCACACGGCCCTAATAAAGTTTCTAATTAATGTCCTAGATAAACTTAAAAAAGAGCCTAAACTAACCCTTATTTATAAAACAGCTAATCAGATAGCCAAAGCACCAACTAGCATTTTCACTAAGTCCCTACATCTCACGTGCTAGATCACAATAAAAATCAGATAATAAAACAGTGTGTACCAGATAAAACGGCACAGCGCGGTAATCCTGTCTGAGTGGGACTTAACTGTCAGCCAGTGTAATTACTCAGCAGACATGTTTGTTCTCCAGTGTACCTGCAATTGTGTAGGCGATGTGGACGATGTATTGACGAATGAATTTGTCGTCTTGTACTTTTTGCCGTCTTATTCACTTTCCAAGTGAATTAAATTAGTACGTTTTGGTACAAGTGGAGAAAGTTTGTCATTGTCGGGCGGAATTTGCCCGAGCTGCAGGCGAGGGTGTTACGAAGCCGGGTGCTACAGCGACAAATTTTCACGTGTATCAAATTATGTTTTTCTTATTGGAGGGCCTTTTTAGGAAATAGCCATTAAGTAGGGTAACACCAAAAGTAAGAAAATTTCGTGGCCTACCCTGGTTTATTTACACCAGGGTAGCCCACGAAATTAAATTTAAAGACAAGTGATATCCATCAACCCGCATTGACCCTGCGATGGATTATGTCTCATTCCGCCTCATAGAGAGGAGGTCTTAGTCCCAGAAGTGGGAACATTGAAAGACTTATTAATACTTATTATTATAAGATGGTGTAAATATGTTATCATCATCATCATCACCAGCCTTTTTAATGTTCCCACTGTTGGGAGTCAAGCCTCCTCTCTAGGAGAGGGAATGGGCCGTAATCCACCACGCGGGCCCAGTGCGTGTTGGTGAATGTCACATGTCTTCGAATTTTTGGTTCTAGGACATGCCGGTTTCCTCACGATGTTTTCCTTCACCGATTTGAGAGCAGTGGTGATGAAATAAATTACACAAAGTAATGCGCCTGGCTGGGTTCGAACCCGCGACCTACAACTCGTAAGTCGGGGCCGTTACCACTCGGCCACCACTGCTCTGTGTTATGCCTCTATTTAATTAATTATCCAGCAGATTCAAAGACTAGAAGGGTACAGTCGTAGAGAAATAAACAAAAATCGAAAAGATTACTTGCCCAAATTAGAAAACGAATCCAGTGAAAAAGCAGCAGTCTGAAAAAGCGAACGTTTAATACTACGAAATAAAAATCCCATCCAGTTGAATCAAGTAAAACTTTGGCGAGTTTTAAGTCTAGCTCAGACGGAATTTTAAGTGTTGAACTTTTAGTTTCAAGAGGTTTTAAGCTATCAATCGAATGGATACTCTACTTAGGGTATACATTATTTATATCTTACTTACTTAAGGCCAGGCTCTACTTCTTCTTCTTCTTTTCGTGTCGATCCTCTCAAACTATACATTTTCTGATCAATATTTGGCAACCCATACAGCTCTATTGAAAACTGCAGGTTGTTATGCAGGATGGGCAACAGCCAGGGTCTACTAATTTTGTACTTTTTTTAAACCTCTGATAATCTACAAATATGAAAGAAATCACAACAAAAAATGATTTTATTCAAATTGTCCATAATATGATCAACCGCAGGTAAAAAAAAAAAGAAAATTAGTTGGCACGATAAAAAAAACACGAATCAGACCCTATCTTAAAATTTCGACTGTGTATATCTACGAGATTACGTCACGTAAATATTTGTAAGATACATAAAATAATAAAACATGTTTTTTAAAAGGGTCTGGCAAAAACGAAAATCTTGATTAGTTACTATATTTTATTTATAAAAAATAAAATCTATTAAGGGTCCGCGAGATCGATGTAGACCCGGGCAAAACCTATACAAAATACTTTGTCACTACAATCGGCTCTTAACGCTTTTACTAAGTAAAGATTTATCTGCATTTTGATGGACTTCTTTCTTATTTATTCATGTGTAATAATGAATTGGATGAACTACGTAAATAACCTAAATTTAGTTTACATTATGTGGGTTGAGCTTTCTTTTTTTTTTTAGGTGATAAATCGTCATGTCATTATGTACCTAGTTGTAGTAGTACCTTTTTTATGGTGGGAAAATCATCTAATGATAACCCCTGCTCTTGGGCGGAGCGGGAGATAGTGTCAGACTCTTACTGATTAAAAACCCATCCCGTTCCTTCGTGCCTTCATACCGGGGCTGAGCTACTCTTTCGAAACTAACCCTGGCCGCAGTAGGCTTCGACCCAGCAGTAGCATCCACCTCAGTATGTAGTACACATAACTATATACTCTGAGGCCTTTTTTGGCCTCGCCCGAATTATCAGGCTAAAAGGCAAAGACCTATTAATTAATAATAATAATATATGTATATAATAATAATATTCCACAACTATCACACAACGCCGTCAAGTCCCAAGCTAAGCAGAGCTTGTGTTGTGGGTACTAGACAACTGATAAACATACTTATATATTTCTAAATACATACATATTATAGATAAAATACACCTAGACACAGAACAAATGATCATGCTCATCACACAAACATTTGTCCTGGGTGCGAATCGAACCCACGACCTCTGGAATAGCAGTCAGAGTCACTAACTACTAGACCAACAGGCCTGTCAAATTGTTTTGTTGTTGGTTTTTTTACTACTATTTATTATTTTATATGTATTATTTGATTGTGTGTCAAAAGTTGTATTTTTTTAGCTCTAAGTGGAACAAGACGGAGAGTCAGACTTGTACTGACTAAAACCCACCCGTTTTCCGTCCGTTGCCCCTTGGGTTCCAGGGCCACGGTGTGTCTTTCGAACAATCCAGTGGAATGTGGATAATCTTGTACTGAGTTGAAATAATTTCGATTTTTCAAGTGCGATCTCGAAATTTGCTCATACTATGGAAGCATGGAAAAGAGGGGTTTATACACAGCAGTGAGACTGTATCATCAGGATTTTTTTCCAATTTTTTGGAAATAATTTTTTCTTCACAACCTAACCGAAGCTCAGAAGCAGCGTGTGGAGTGGTGCCGTAATATGAACCACCGTTATCCTGAAAAATATGTTATTCTTTTTTTAAAAGCTCAACAAGCAAAGAATTGTAAAATAAAGTCCAATTAATCATGGATTAAAACTCACACCGATAAAAAACATGGCTACGAAACTGCTCCGATATTTTCCGTTTACATTTATCAAATAACAGTCCTACCATTTTTATTGGCTTCGTATTTTCGAAACACCAACCAAAAAATCAATGAAAAACAGTCCACCACATATTTCATTCGCACAAAAGAATTTCCGTAACAAAGAAAATGTACCGATATATTAAAATAAACAAATATGCCTGTAGGGTGTATGAAAATATTGATTTAAAACGCGCGTTTTCAACGTGGAGCGCGATGGACTGGCGAAAGATCGTTTAATTTTTCACACATTCACGGTATGGTGTGGTCGGATGGACACATTTTGTTCAGGCTGTTACCCCTGCTTTTCCTGTGTTTTTAATACTATCAAATATACTGATGAAATTTGTGGAAAGGGGGAGCGGACGCGCCTTGCTAATTCAATCTTTGGCCTACACGGCCAAATATTGAATTATATATTATCATGGCGGTATCGAAAATTTTGTTAGGTGTGTGATTGAGTTTAACGTTTATATCGACCCTATTTGGTAAGCAATAGTTTGCGTTTTTTGCAGGGAGAGATTTTTACTTTCCTAAAGTACTTATGACTAGATTCTGCTGCGTCTTTGCCCGCGTGATAGTAGAAAACATATGTCTATGTCACTCAATAAATATAAAGTAGCATTCTTCTTGGGAACGAATTTTTAAAATCTGTCCAGTACTTTTGGAGTTTATGTATTACAAAGAATAATAAAAATTATATTAATTATATTACTTTATGATAATGACTTTTTGAGGCCGGAGATGGCGGGACGACCTGGATGTCTTCCTTGAAAAAGGAAAAACCCGTTTCTGTAAAAAGCGCAGACTATCAACATTCTTCCTGAATAGGCTCGATATGTATGTTGATAATATATTAGTTGTTTTTTTATTTCTTATGATTATTGTTTTGTTTTTTATTATTATTTTTTTGTTTTTATCTGTTGTTTTTATGTTCATGATATTGTAATGGGGGAGACGTAATTAAATGGTTGCCAGTTTGCAAGTTAATGAGTATGTGATCTTCTTAGTCGCCACACATGTTGATTTTTACTTTCAACACTACTAGGTAGTAACTATTTCTTAACTTTGGTCCTTTGAGCCGATTTACCATAAACGAAATTCGCTGTATTTGACACCGTTCATGTTTTCCTCTTCATCCTACTTAATAAACTTTGGAGACAATCTGCAAACAAGAACATCACCATAAACTTGGTCAATTATTCCTTCAAAATGATCCACCATTAACCGATTATGAGTTTATTCATAAAGACCATTATTAGTCTTACCTAACTCATAAATTTTGTTCTTCGAAACATTCCGCAATTTCTCTTGAGATGGTGTTCTTTATGGCATCTTCAAGTTTATTACGCCCGTGAGATTTTCGCACAAGTGTCTGCAGTCAGAAAACACCTATCTTAGGTTATTGTTATTATTTATGGACGTTTGTTGTTTTTCTCTTTATTGCCAATATTTGGCGGCGAGTTAGAAATATTACGAAAAGTTTTGCATAAAATATTCAGTGTTTAGTTTCGTGTTTTGTGAGAATGAGAACTGATCTTAGTTCTGAATAATTTAGTTGTTTATTTTCTGAATATTCGCTTATTTATTTATTCTGTAATATTTAACTCAGCGTTGCGAATGAATGGTACAGACTCAGAGTTGATTAAACTTGATTGTTTTTTTTTCTTTGCTTTTGTTCATATTTGTGTGGTCATAGTTAAAATATACTTCATCATCATCATCATAATTTCAGACAGAATTTTAGACATAGGCCTCCCCCAAGTTTCAGCATAGTGACCGGTCCTGTACGCTTCGCATCCATAGGGTTTCCACAACCCTAACTCGGTACACACTATGCGACATCGTCGATGATTTGGGCTCGGTCCTTATTAAAAATCCGCAAGCCCTCGTGCGGTGGCCGGGGATCGCCATGCGACTCCCGATGCCCGAGGTTTTTTTTCCGGCGTGTAAAAATCATCCAGATGACATCCCCCTCTCTTGGGTGGAGCGGGAGATAGTGTCAGACTCTTACTGACTAAAAAACCCACCCCGTTCCTTGTTGTCTTTCATACCGGGGCCGAGCCTCCTTTTCGGAACTAGACCCTGGCCCCAGTAGGCTTCGACCCAGCTGGGCCCCTACGGTCCCGATACCCGAGGTGAGGTGTCTCTTGCGGCGGTTGGGACGTGAGTATGTCCGTTCACTGACGATCCTTCACTAGCATAGCTTTGATGGCAAATCAACATCACTAATTGACAGGCATATTTCAATTCTATTGCACAATATCTGTCATAATAAAAGATCTTCTACTTCCGTCACCGTTCGGCTAACCCCGATCTGTATCCGGCTTAAAATGAACGGTAGCTAATTTTAGTTTATTTTCTAATAACTGTGTTTATAATTGTTTCGACAGTAGACTGGTTACATTATTTGCTAGATTTAAGCATGTTATTATATTTTGGTTTAATAATAGCATAATCAGCCTTGGGACTCAGGTTTACTCTCTAAAAGAGGGATGGGCCTTATTACACGGGCCCAGTGCGGACTGATGGATGTTACATATTATCTACCAATTTTTAGTTCTAGGCCTAAAAATTGGTAGATAATTAAAAACTTATAGGTTTTGTCAAAAATATTGCATGTAGCGGAGATGAGAGTGTTGAGATGGATGTGTGGTGTGACGAGAAAGGATAAAGTGAGAAATGAGTACATTAGAGGAAGTTTGAAAATGGCGTCAGTGACTGAAAAGTTGAAAGGTAATCGGTTGTCTTGGCATGTTACTAAAAGAGTTCTGAGTATACATGTAGATGGATAAAGACGGAGAGGGAGGCCAAAGAAATGAAGGAGATGAATGAATTGTGAGAGGAGTGATATGAAAGAAAAGGGAGTTAGTAATATGGTGACAGGTGACAGAGCAGAATGTAGGAAAAAAATGTGTTGCGCCGAGCCCAAGTAATATGGGATAAGTGCAGCATAGCATAGCATAGTCGGCCCCATAATGTTCCCACTGCTGGGCCTCAGGGCTCCTCTCTAGAAGAGGGAATGGGCCGTAATCCACCACGCGGGTGGGTTAGTGGATATCATATATCTTTGAATTTATAGTTCTATTATATGCCAATTTCCTCACGATGTTTTTCTTCACCGTTTTGAGAGCAGTGATGATGAAATAAATTACACAAAGTAATGCGCCTGGCTGGGTTTGAACCCGCGACCTACAACTCGTAAGTCAGGGCCTTTATCACTCGGGCACCACAAGATAAGGGCAGGAAGAAGAAGAATTCAAAGAAAGTAACGGTGATTTCACACTTCCTCAAATCAGTTCAATTCACGTAACCTAAATTAAGCCCATCATCTCCAATTTTACTATCCCCAGTTGTATCCCTAATAAAACAGCCATTTATTGCAGAACCCAGCCACAATAAAGTCTGGCAACACCAGTACGTCTGCGAGACGTATTCAATCAAACGTCGCGAATTTTGTTTATATGATCGTACGTCTGCCAGACTGCCTGTCAAATGTTGATGTCGTAAAGTTTAACGTGAGCGTTTATCGCCCGTTTTAGA
This sequence comes from Mythimna ferrago, assembly GCA_910589285.2. NCBI lineage: Eukaryota > Metazoa > Arthropoda > Insecta > Lepidoptera > Noctuidae > Mythimna > Mythimna ferrago. The sequence continues at coordinate 19,792,728 of OU342685.1, forward strand.
TTGAGGCCATGAAAACAGCGGGCTGGTGAGATTTGTTCTTGTTAGTAATTTGCTTTTTGGTATGTTGGTTTGTGGGAATTAAAGTCACCCAAAACTAAAAAACTGGGTAAGTGCGAGTCGGGTCCGCACTTAGGGTTTCATACAAAACCTGTGAAAACAGTTCAATTCCCTAATATATATTCCAATATATTTCCGAATTTCAAATACACGTTTTTTTTGCGACATAAACGGCCGTATCTTCTTTTTGTTGTTTACTTAGTAGTTTTATTTTTTCACAGCTTCAAGGGATCGCAGACCTGAGTTATATGGTTTTAATTTCAACGGTATCTCTTGACATACAGACGACAAAGTAATCCCATAAGGATTCCGTTTTTTCCTTTTGTGGTATGAAACCCTAAAAATAATGAAAATTAGTAAATCAAGAAAAAGCTTTTTAGAACATTGCACGCATTGCAAAATAGCTAAGGTACTCGTAATATTAAGAAATAAAAAGCTTCGGTTTCTGTAATATATAGGAATATACTTATATAAAAGTTAAGCATATCTCGAACTGCATATTTTTTAGAAACTATTGAGATCAGGTAACAGTATAACAGATCAGGTATCCATACAATTATCATGAAATGACTTAAAAATTTAATTCATTAAACCCCAAGCGAACGCGCACCTATTGTTTTTCTATTGTGTCTGTAATTTCCACGATTGAAAGGTTTAATTTCCAACTAAGGTCTCTGACAATTTTTTTTTTTTTTTTTTTTTATTATTGATAGGCTCGCGTTTGACCACTATCTCACCTGATGGTAAGTGATGATGTGGACGACAATGTCAGAGTAACACTCAGAATGGCAGGAGTTTGGTTTTAGTCAATAAGAGTCTGACACTAGCGTTTAACGTCCTGTTTATGTGTGTTATATACTCGGAGTTTCCTTGCTTAATTGCATCAGGAATGATGATATCCGCCACCAAAAGTGAGAACCAAAGTTCTACCGTAGACGTGGACTTGCGGATGGCGAGCAATCGGTAGCTCTCCGTCTGACCGGCCGGGAACCGTACGGACCGAGTTAATGTAAATGTAGATGGGGATTTCCCACCTAAAAAAGGAAAAAAAGATGAACCAAGGTTATTGAGCAGCAACTAGACAAAATATTCACTTTTCTTCAATTCGTAATAATAGTTCAAAACATTCTCTCAGTTTTGACGTTTGAGCTTAGCGAACAAATCAATACTTTTCGTCTCGCACAGAATTCGTTCTCGCTTCTTGCCTATTCCCCGCTGATTTTATAGACCCACACTGTCACGCACCGTAATAAATCATGGCGCCACGGACATTGTAAACGGCGCTTAATTTCTCTGCTCTCCAAATTAACTTTTACTCAGCGGATTCGGGGAAATGTGTAGCCGTCTTTATAAGTTCTATTGAGTTCAGTAAAAACATAATTTCAGTACGGAATTATGAATATAAATTACACGTGGGAGTCGACATTAAATTGTGTTTTAGAAGTAAATATTGTTCTAAGAAAATGAAATCTTGTACTTGATAAGAAATTCGATCTTTAGTTTGAATATTGGATGTAATGAATATTTTATCTATTATTTATACAGTGACCTTATTATGGCCCGTTTTCTGGAAAATCCCGTCGGGCGTTTGCTTTGTTCATTTTGAACTACTATATAAGTAAACTCAGTTTGTTTTGCGATTGCGTTTTTTTCTTTTTTTTGGTACAATATGTTATACGATATATTGAGTAATTATCTGTCTGATTAGCCCATTATGTTACACTGCTGGTTAAAGGCAGAACACTGTAGACTCCGCGGATTTATAGATTACGATTTTTAAGGCAGCTACGTTGGGCACACGTGGGCCTCGTATTCCGGCCTGGGCGCGTCGGTCTCCATACATTTTGTATGGCAACCAGACTTCTAGAGATACATTAGAACCACGCCATGCGACGCGACTCTACGTACAATTCAGACATGGTCCACGTGTGCGCTTAAATGTACTTTTGGGTACAAAGCTGACCGGACTGCATTGCCCTCTCATATCTGTTAATATTATAATAGATGGAAATATTATACAAACAATCTTTTTTATAAAAGAGTAACTATGGAGATTCTTGCCGGTTCTTCTCCATAGGATACGACCAATTAGAACCGTGCACTAGCTTCTAACGTTTTATAAGTGCCTATGTAGGCCTATCTATACATAATAATCACGTAAAACGTACGAAATCGATGTAGATAACTTTTATACATTAAAGTTGTGTTTGATTTAATATTACTTAGGCTTTGTTTCATCGCAATGGGTTTACTACATGAACAGAATCTTTCCGCCGAATAATCAATGACTGTACTATCTGATACTACATTCATTGACTGTTAGGTGGTACGAAGTTTGCCGGGTCAGCTACTGTGAAATAAAATGACTTGAATTGAATTCAAAATATAGTCTTTATTTTGGTATTTTCTCTTCAATTTAGTTTTCATCTTGTAATTTTCAAAATCACTCACAATAGTGCAAGAGTTTGCAAACATGTAAATTGAATTCTTTTCATGCATTGCAACTCTACAATACACAGTGACGTAAGGTACCATTCCTACCTTTTGTAAATAACTACAAACCATGTAAATCCCATCAATAAGTGTAAATCAAACAATTTGCATGGAGCACGGCAAATAGAACCGTCTGTGTTGTTCGTAGATGAAAGTTAAATACAAGCGCAATTAAAACGCGGCGCCAGGGGGCGCTGTGCTGTGGTGACAACCACTACACAACTAAAGGGATTGTACACAAATAAATGTATGTGTGTTGTTTCTATGTACTTGTTTTGTTTGTAGTGCACTGCAAAGCTAGGTAAACGGGAATACAGATGGTACATTTTATTTTGAGAGCTTGGAAATCGTCGAATGATTTCTTCCGCCCTAGGGTGCGGAGAGAGGGCGTATCAGACTTTTATTAACTAAAACACACCTATGTTCCTTCTGTTGCTCTTTGCGTTCTAAGCCTTCGGGTATCCTCTTCAGAAATTCCCCATGGCCCTAACGGGCAACTGTCGTAATCGCCTCGGTTGGGCAGCATTCAGGAAGCTGCACGTATACAAATTTCAATAAACTTACTCGAAACCCCGCTCTTATACAAACGCTTTTATTCACGCTATAGACTGTTTTTCGCACTAGTGCAGAAAAGTGCGCGTGTTCCCCCGCCACAATGTTATTGCATTTATTGTATCAGGCTGGGCGCGCGTTGACTCCTACGAGTCGCCGGTCAACCCCCGTTTATTCATTTCTTCGTAAATGTATTGTAAAAAGTCGTATAATACACGTGCAAAATCACTGCAGCCCTCGGCTCCATAACATACTCGCCTACTGCTCGCGCGAATTCCGCCTTGGTCGCAAACTTTCTGCACTTGTATCAAAATGTACTATTCTCGTTTTACCATACATACACGTTAGTTGTCTCTTTTTTTAATATAATAATCTATTAGTGTCTACATGTTGTTACTACATTGTGTGTATCTACGAGTGTGTATGTCAAATAAAATAGTTTTCTTTCTTTCTTTCTTTCTTTCTTTCTTTCTTTCTTTCTTTCTTTATACCACAGCGCCTCTAAACGAAAACCGATGACCAATGCGTGTTGCCAGTAATGATACATGGCACTGAAACGTAGTCGCTCACAATGGGCCTTAGGATATAAGTAGTGATGCACCCCCAGAAAAGATGAGAGGATGAAAGAGGTTTGTGGGCGGGGCAAGCGTGCTTCAAAATATGATCATGCTCATAATTGACACAACCAATAGCAAACTTGCGATCTAAGTGTGCGTGGTCCGTTTGTTGCGTAATGCGCGTTCGTGTTGGTTTATTGCCTGTAGTGAAGTTAAAGGGTGGGAGACAAGCGGCGACACTCGTTGTAGTACAAATCGGAAAGTATTTCCTTTCTAACCTCTTTCATCTTTTCTGTTGTTGCACCCACAGGGTAATGATTCTTCATTAGCCTGTGGTCGTCCGAAAATGAACGGAATCAATTACCTGAAATATTAATTAAACGTCACTTCGCCACTTCAGCGAATCAATTAAATTAAATACATAATTAAAATTGAAACCATTATTTTGTTGCATATAACATACAATTATTTGCAGTAAATTACAGTTTTGGCTCACATCCGTTGATACGTCACATCATTTATGCAATATCTAGTGTAAGCTGACCTGGCATTACGTCGGTTTTCAGCACAGCGAAAGGTCAGTATAGCCTGGAGTTGATATAGATTGTGTTGACCGTCAGTACTTTGTGGTTTTCAGTCTCGCCTTTGTACGAAATAATTGTTCAAATGCAGTATTGAAATGTATTTGTGAAGGTTTATTATTTACTGGGCAGTGTTGAATATAATGAGCGCTCGTTATCAGCGTGTAATAAATTAGCGTGGTTTGGGGAAAGGGAAGATATTAAAAATGTGGTAGAAATAAAAGGTGAGAGCAGTGGTGGCCGAGTGGTAATGGCTCCGACTTACGAGTTGTAGGTCGCGGGTCCAGACCCTGCCAGGCGCATTTTTTTGTGTAATTTATTTCTTTACCACTGCTCTCAAAGCGGTGAAGGAAAACATCGTGAGGAAACTGGCATGTCCTAGAACCAAAAATTCGAAGACGTGCGATTACGTCCCATTCCCTCTCCTAAAGAGGAGGCCTGAGTTCCAACAGTGAGAACATTATAAGACCGACGATGACTTCAAGTACCCTCAATCTTAGTTCGGTCTTCGTCATAATTGTTAGTTTTCTTAATTATAATGTTTTCATATTTATCATACTTAGTATTTTTTAGTTTATTATATTAGCATATATAAGTACTTACGTATTTTATTATTATATGCAACTTTAACGATACTACATTATATTTCAAATATTTGTTTTTAGGGTTCCGTAGCCAAATGGCAAAAAACGGAACCCTTAAAGATTCGTCATGTCTGTCTGTCTGTCTGTCTGTCTGTCCGTCTGTCCGTCCGTATGTCACAGCCACTTTTTTCCGAAACTATAAGAGCTATACTGTTGAAACTTTGTAAGTAGATGTATTATGTGAACCGCATTAAGATTTTCACACAAAAATAGAAAAAAAGCAATAAATTTTGGGGGTCCCCATACTTAGAACTGAAACTCAAAAATTTTTTTTTCATTAAACCCATGCCTGTGGGGTTCTATGAATAGGTCTTCAAAAATGATACTGAGGTTTCTAAAATCATTTTTTTCTAAACTGAATAGTTTGCGCGAGAGACTTCCAAAGTGGTAAAATGTGTCCCCCCCCCCTCTAACTTCTAAAATAAGAGAATGATAAAACTAAAAAAAATATATGATGTACATTACTATAAAAACCAATGAAAATTGGTTTGAACGAAATCTAGTAAGTAGTTTTTTTTTAATGCGTCATAAATCGAAAAAAAAACACTATTATTAAAACATCGATCAAAGTTACAACACATTACAAGAACTTTTATATTATGTTACTTGCTGCTACGGAACCCTTCATGGGCGAGTCCAACTCGCACTTGGCCGGTTTTTTAACTTTTATACACACCTACCACAGTGTTGTCTTTTTAAATCTAAAGGTTGACTGGTAAAGGCTTTCCTAGGTACCACTACTGTACATGAAGTTTAAATAAATAAAAAATAACCACACATAAATTATAAACGCGCTTCTGGTTTCCTGTGGGTATTTATCATGGAAGTTTTACGAATAGTTCCAATTTTTCGAATAAAAGCTTGTGACAAATAATTGTTGCCCTGTCATTTAGTTCCCATTGTTCTGACGGAAAAAAGTCCTGTTATTTGTGCGTGCATCGTCTGATGGGACGACAAAACAATAATAACTATGTATTATAATGTAGTTCCGGAATGATACTTGTGCGTTTGGCATTTGTGATATTATTTTTTTGCGTATTGGCAAAATTAGGGTTGCCGAAATAGCACAAAGAATTGCCAAACTTAAGTGGCAATGGGCAGGGTACATTGCTCGCAGAACAGATAGCCGTCGCTTCCTACAAGGTGGATCGATGACCTAGTGAAAGTTGCGGGAAACCGATGGATGCGAGATGCACACGAACGTTCGTTGTGGCGACGCTTGGGGGAAGCCTAACATCCAACAGTGGACGTATATCGGCTGAAATGATGATGATGATGATGATTGGTATCAGAAATTGTATTTGATCTATAAGTTATCCAGCAATAATTAAAGCAGTTTTTTTTTTAAGTAATTATGTAATAGAAAAAATTATCTACATAATATAATTGTATTGAAAATTCATGTCAAGTCATAGAAAAGTTATCCAAGTTGTGATTCAAAATTAGATTCTTCCAATTTATATTTGTTCATCACGAGATTAAATAGCACAAAATATTTGCGTCAGATTTTGGTTGGAACGTTTTTTTTTTATTATCGCACCATGTATTAGCCTTTTTGGCGTTGAACGTATTTACTTTTATACTTTGTAATTTCATTTTGGTTTTAGTTAATTAATAGTTACAAAGAGTATAAATATTATACTCTTTAGCACAAAAATGACAGTAAGAGCTTAAAGTTAATACGGTGTAAAAATTGGGAAATAAAATTTTCTTTTTACAAGCTTTTATTTAGTTTCACCTGTCCCGATGTTTGTCTGTCATCAAATCTTGTAAATTAAATTTTACCCACTTCCCGGTTACCGACTGAGCTGAAATTTTGTATGCATGTGTAAATCAGATGACAATACAAAATTATTGTGACAAGGAGCTGACCTGATGATGGAATCGGAAGGTGGCTATAGGAACTTGGTAGTTAAACGACACAACCCCATCGAGTTTGGGCTCGTATGATTCGTCTTGACGAGTATTAATTATATAGGTATACCGAGCTATAAAAGCTTGCTATGAAAAAATGATTTTCATTAAAAGCTTGTTCTGTCTTTCTTTCTGTTATAGCAGTTTGTTCTAAAAAGTACACACGCTTTAACAGAAAGCTCTCGATTTTCGCCAACCCACATATGACTTTAAAACCACATCCTAAAACGGAGTTAATACAAAATTCGGCTGTCTGCAAACGCAATCCGGTTGTTCCGCCACAAACACTGGAGATAGGGACTCACAAACAGTCGCACACGGCACAAAGGCACAATGGGACTTCAAAAGCCGGAGGCTGTTCCCGTAATTAAAATCTGCCTTTTGGGTTTTGAAGTCGGTTGGTGTACTGATGTAGTGTAGCGAGTTGAAGAATGTGCCGGTAATTTGCGACTTATTTCGGTTTTAATGTTTTTTTTTTTTTTAGTAAAAATATACGTTGTGGAAGAGTTTTTACGGTTTACTTGGACTTATTTTTGGAATTGGTGATTGGGGAGTACCTACCTAATGTACCTATACATGAAAAAAAAAAATGCATTTTAAAACGAAATCGAAAGTAAACTGCCCTCAATAAAATATATACTTATTACAATATAAAGAGGAAATATTTTGTTTGTACCTAAGGAATATTCACAAAAACTACGGGAGCGGTTTTAAAAATTCTTTCGCCAGTAAATAAAAATAATTTAAAAAAATATAAATATTCCCAACAGAAAGAATACTATTTTATTTGGCATACACACTCGTTGATACACACAATGTAGTAACAACATGTAGACACTGATGATTATTAAAAAAAAGAGAAAGAGAGAAAGTAGAATGCTACTCAATCGCAATTGATATGAGCAGCAAAGTAGATAATATATATCTATTTTAACACGGGCGCCGGCAGAAGCTAGTAACTAGTATTTTTTTTTTAATTATTATTAAGCTCACGTTTGACCACTATGTCACCTAATGGTAAGCGACGATGTGGTCGACGATAGAGCATGCTCGCCTAGAAGTAACCTATTCACTCTTGACTTAAAGAGCCCTAGGTTGTAGCTATCAGAAAACATAGACTTCGGCAGGAAATTGTAACATAATCTGAAAAATCTTTTAACACAGCAACATAGTATACAACCTTCTTTTTATTTTGTGCTTAACCTGAAACACCTGTCTAGTATTTTATGTAAAGAATCTATGTACAAAATTTCAAAACTGTATTGTGAAAAATCACAAAGTTATAAGCCAGTGGGACCTGTAGCCCGATTCACGTAATGAAAACCGTAACGATATCGTAGCGATTTAGTCGTTTAGTCGTTTTCCGTATTCACATCCATCAATCGAGTTTGAACGACACCGATTTAATAGTTGTTTGAAATTCGTCGATTTAAAAAAACATCTGTATTACATTATCCTGGTAGAATACTTATTAATGTAACTGTGAATAAGTCGATAGATCGTGAATACCGCTTTTGGATAGGACTTCGATCGAACGACTATAAAACTTCAACGATATTTGGCTTGTTTGATTTTACGTGAATCAGGCTACTGGTTGGCGATAAAAAAACATGGTCACTGAGCCACCCAGGCGACTGAGGGGTTGTTTTGTTTCCGCACCCAGCATTGCGCTGGCTCCTAATGCCCGCTATGACCTGTTGTGTTCTTAGTGTCGGTGGTGTGCAACTTCTGACTTTTTCAAAATAATTTTGGGAAGAAATATAACATGGTGTAAAAATTATTGGAATCGATTCAGTTAATTGATTCTGAACAAGCCATATTGAGGTTTCGCATATACTAAAAATAATGTAATACTGAAGCAAAATATCAAATGATTTTATAGTCGATGCGATATATAATTCGAAAGTGGGTTAAGGTCGGTTTGACGTATTAATTGGCTGTAATAATGCATTGGAATGCAACTCGACCTAGTTTATGTACATAAGTATACGAATTACGAACAAAGGTGTAACAAGAATATCTTGTTTACGTAAAATACTTTTGGAGATATACTCGTACCTACTAGACTAGCTTTTGCCCGCGGCTTCGCCCGCGTACGCAAAATATAGCCTATGTCATTTAGAAATAAAGCAGCTTTCTATCGGTGAAAAAATTTTAGCAATCGGACCATTACTTCCAGAGATTACCTCTTACAAACAAAAAAACAAAAAACACAAAAACAAAACACACACACAAACACAAACTTATGACAGTCCCATATCATGTTCTGACAATTACTGTCTATTCTAGGTTGCCTGGAAGAGATCGCGGAATGCGATAAGGCCGCCCATTGTACGTGTTTTAGATATAAGTTTTTCTTTGTTTAATTTTGTGTATACAATAAAGTATATAATAAATAATAATAAATAAATAAATAAAACAAACTTTACCTCTTTATTATATTACTGTAGATTAGGCGTGCCGAATACTCACTTCAGTCGATTCAGCCCCCGTTTCGTTTGCGTCGAACGCTTCGAGTTGACTTTACCGCAAATTCTTTTGTTCTGACCACGCGACTGAGCGTTGAGATGACGTCATTCCCTTACATTTGAAGCTTTCTACTAGCGTTAACTATTGCAGATTTGCGACTTGGCTAGGGGTACAGATGTAATGTGGTCTGTATACCTTGAATATTACCCTATGTTGAACGAAACGCTTAAGTGCCACGAAACTCATGGCGCTTAAGACATTTTGGTCACGAATAAAGTATCCTCTAAAAGCTATCTTAGCGCTGCATGTTTTATTAGTTCTGTTAGACGACATGATGCCAATGTAGCGCTGCAGCGAACTTTAGTTTTAACTTCTCTGTATTTTGACAAATAGTTTATGAAAGGGCTTGTCTATCACTGGAATATAAGTCGATGGATATATATCATTCATCGAGATATTATAAATAGTCGTACAAACAAAGCCAGTGACTGAAAAGTTGAAAGGAAATCGCTTGGTATGGTCATGTGAAGAGGACGGATGAAACGCATGTTATGAAAAGAGTTCTGAATATACGTGTTGATGGAGAGGGAGAGGGAAGCCAAAGAAAAGATGGATGGATTGTGTGAGAAGTGATATGAAAGAAAAGCGAGTTAGTGAAAGTGTGACAGGTGACAGGACAAAATGGAAGAAAAAAAAAGTGTTGCGCCGACCCCAAGTAATATGGGATAAGGGCAGGAAGAAGAAGAAGAATAGTCATACAAATTAACATACTAATATGTATGAATATCTAAATATCGGCTTAGGTATACTATTAAAACGTTTGTATACATATTGTATGCATAGTCATTAAATACTACACTGATATTATAAAGAAGTAAAGTTTGTTTTTTGTTTGTAGGAGGTAATCTCTGAAAGTACTGTCCCGATTGCTAAAATTTTTTCACCGTCAGAAAGCTGCTTTATACTTGAGTGACATGTGTTTCAATTGCATTATGATTACTATGCTACGTTATATTTGCCCCAAAAACCGCCTGTGATGAGCTGTATTTTACTTGGATGATATTTTTTAATAATTACACACACTTATTATAAAGGTGAAAGTTTGTGAGTGAGTATATGTGTTTGTGACTTCTTCACTCTTGAACGGCTGAACGGATTTTGATGAAATTTGACACACAGGTAGACCATGTTCTGGAATAGCACATAAGACTTTTTATTCTGTGGGTATGTTTCCTTAGGATAATTTAATGGCAATAGCCAATATTTTGTAATTTCATGATATTATATGATAACACGAAATTGACCCTTATCTCCAATAGTTAATCTATCCTAAACTAATATTGAATCACATAAAATATAGTCGAAAACTTAATATTCATTATGTCATAGTAGACGGGATAAGATTGCGGTAAGGAAGTGCTCAAGTGTTGGATCTCGGGCACTGAGCCAAATCGATCGGCCATCGCTACACTGTCTCGGTGTCTAGGCTAAGGTTCTGATGAGAAGCGCTAAATTAGACTAAATTATTCAATGACTACCTTGGAGAGGCGTGTCAGACTTTCACTGACTTAGAGCCCACTCCTTTGTTTCTCTTTTGCTTTGCTTTCCCTATCGGAAGCTAACCCATGGTCCCATTACGCTTCGACCCTGCTGAACCCTTACGTTTTCGCTGACATCTCTATGAGACACGCGTGGAACATTACGCGCTGTCCACGACTCGGTGCGGTCGATTACCATACTACAGGTTGGTGACCTACCTATTGCTAGTCGTCCACGAGCCTGTTATTACCGTGGCTGGTAGTCGGGGTCGGGATCGATCAGTGGCTGGGGCGTGAGTTTGTCCGTTCCTTCAAGCGTGCGGCTTTCTCCTTCGCTAGCAATCGTCGGAAAACTAAATTTTTAACAGAATAATAAAAAAAATATTTAGACACTAACTGAACCGGCAAGTTTGCCGGGTCAGTTAGTGTCTAAATACTAGTACCACCTAATAATCAATGAATGTAGTATATATTTCGATGTAGTCAAAAGATTGCGATGAAAGAAAGCCTAAGTAATATTTCAAGTTACTAACAACTTTAATGTATAAAATTTATCTACATCGATTTCGTACAAATTTTCGTGATGTGCGCACAACTAAAAATTTCTACAGATTTATTATATATACACCGCTAAATTTTAATCGTTTTAATCCCGTGGAGGGTCGATCCGGTACATGAAACACTATCGATTAGTAAAAATAAAGTACCTTTTTTTCAAAACTCGTATTAATTTACGCATGTACGAAATTAATTTCTTTAAGAAAACGTCAGCTGAGCGAGTTCAATGACCTATAGGTAGTAGTCGGCATTGCGTACAAACTATCTACAGGTCATTGAACTCGCTAATTGATAAGAGTTTTACTAAAAAATGGGATATTTTTAATATTTATGGACAGATATGTGTTTAAGTGTATATGTATACAAAATAAACAATATCATTTACTAAGGAAAGCTACACCTACCGCTACCCCACCACACGTCCCCTATCTTGCGGCACAAAATCCACACATTTACGTATGTTTAATTCACCGAACATTCTGACCCTTACAAATATTTAATTAAGGGTCAAACAGACAATGGAAAGATTCTTGCTTGACCCCTGTTATTTGCCTCAGGCTACCGTCAGATTTGTAACATTTTATACATTCCGACATTGCTGCAGACAGGTATGCCGTTCCTAAAGATTTTCTTGAATTTTTTAGAGTGCTAGCTCCCCCGCCAGTGGCTTCCCCCCTCACGTGACCATAGAAAATTTTTTTTTTTTTTTTCGATGGAAAAAATCATCCAATGACAACCCCTGCTCTTGGGCGGAGCGGGAGATAGTGTCAGACTTACTGACTAAAAAACCCATCCCGTTCCTTCAAGCCTTCATACCGGGGCCCGAGCGCCCTTTCGGATAACCCTGGCCCCAGTAGGCTTCGACCCGGCTGGGCCCCTGCTGTTGCTGACAACTCCTTGAGGCGCCCGGGAACAGCGCGCGCCGTCGACGACTTCATCATCATCATCATTTCAGCTTAAAGATGTCCACTGTTGGACATAGGCCTCACCCTAGTGCCGCTAAACGAACGATTATTTGTGTCTTGCATCCATTGGATTCCCGCAGCATTCACTAGGTCAAAAAAATTCGCTCTGTCACAATCCTTACAAATATTATTAAAGCGAAAGTGAGTTTGTTTGTTTGTTACCGCCTAAATGGCAAATTCGATTTTGATGAATTTTGGTACAGAGATAGTTTTGACCCTGGAGACGTACATAGGCCTTTTTTATAAAAAAAGTGAGAAAAGGGGGAGAAAGAGGGAAGGTCTTTTATGTACGCGGGCGAAGCCGCGGGCAAAAGCTAGTAATATTATAAAAGCGAAAGTAGGTGGGTGTGTATGTTTGTGTTTGTTACTCCTTCACGCTCAAAATTACTGAAGGGATTTAGATGCGAGTAGATCATGCCCTGAATTAGCACATGAAATATGTATCTTTTATCTCAGGAGTATTTTCCTTGGGATAATTTTTGCTATCACGCAAGCGAAGGTACTGGCAGATAGCATAATATTTATATGTCTACGTCATTCACTGACATTTAGTTTCACCCTTTTTGAATTTTCAGAATTGAATCGAGCGTTGAAACATTTGGGGACTGCCGCGGTAAAGCTATTGCATAGCATTTTTATCAACTTATGCAATTATAATTATTTATTTATTTTATTTATGCAGTATTTTTTTTCCTTTGTTTTTTTTTCTTTGATATTAATTGAAGTTACACTTTCATACATTGAATTGAATTTTGATTGATGGTTCACTCATTTGTTTTCTTATCGGTCACCACGCTCAAAAAACAAATGAGTGGGGGGTGTTAGGTTATTTTCGTTACGGAATTTCTGGATTCGGTCTCCACGCTCAAGGCCCGCGATAGAAGCTATGCAATAGCTTAAAAAAAACTGCTCTTATTACTAGGCTAGGATTACTATAGAAAAAAAATAATATTATGATATCATCAATAAGCTTGTGTAACAAACAGAAGGCGGGTTTTCGGAGGTAAAAATATGTTCAGAATTTCCTTTAAATCTTTTTGTTTGAACCCCATATCGTTCAATGAATACAAAAACCCTGGATTTATCGTGTTTATTGTTTGAATGATAGCCGTTTCCCGATAGGGAATCGTTTAAATTGCCTGCGTCAGCTACAGACGTCGGGAACTCGTCAATCTTGTTTCCGTATTCTCATTTCCCCCTTTTTTTCTAAACGATTTGGTGTTTTTCTCTTGCCTCAGTGATTGTTTTTATTGTGTTTTAAAGCAAATGTGCTGCTTAGAGGCGTTTGTGTTTTGTTTTTTTCATTAGAGATGGGATGTGTGAATGGGACTATGTGAAACATAATATAGCTGAAAGAGATGACTTTTGAGATGAAAAGAAACAAAGAAAAACATGTTACTTGCGGGAAATGACGCAATCTTGGTACTAGTAGGGAAAATATGCGCCACGTCCGCGCAAAATGGCCGAACGCTCAGTATTATGTCGTGACCACAAGCATAGTGCGACTAGTCAACAGCGCTGGGCCTCAAGTCTGCTATTACAATAGTGTCAGAATGGTCTATCATTGATGTCATAATTGTCGATTTTGACAAGTTTGGTAATCTACTATTATAATGGCGTCATTATGACTTTCCAATGGTCAACCACTGACACTCCATTGAAAGAAGTGACATAGAATGGTAATCTCGTACATATTGACAAATGAATATTTGAAGTTTGCGGTAATCTGCTAAAACTTTGACAGTTTATTTGATCAGTGTTTTACCATTAGAACGTTATTGTGCAGTTATTGGATTTAATATGCTCGAAATTATCATTCTACCACAATTCTATTATAAGACCATTGACCGATCAATGATCGATCATTATGAATTAGCAGATTACAAACTTTTAGCAAAATGACAATTGGATCGTGTTGTAATGACGAATTTATAAAAATAGCAGACTTAGGGCCCTGGTTTTCAGCGTGTGCCGATGACATCATCATCATTTCAGCCGAATGACGTCCACTGCTGAACATAGGCTTCCCCCAAGTGTCGCCGCAATAACCGGTCCTGTGCGTGTCGCATCCATCGGATTCCCGCGACCCTCATGAGGTTATCGGTCCACCTTGTTTTCTAACGTTGCGTCTTCCAGTACATAGACGCAATTTCAGATCCTTTCGACACTACTTACCATCAGGTCACTGCTACTCAAGTTTGGCGTTTCTTTGGGCTATATCAGAAAAAATTAAATCTGTAATTTTGAATAAAGACGAAATGTGCTAGTGATATTATTATTTAAGCATAAACTACATAATTAGCCAAATCACTGAAAATTCAGAATGGCGATGAAAAAGTTAAGATATTCAAACGATAAAGCTCTATAATAATAGACTATTATTTCTTCCCCAAACCATATCTGACCTCATTTAATTTCATAAAAAAATTCTCGGTTCCGTACTTACGGCAACGTGGTGCACCATTAGAACCACTTGGATCGGCTTAAAAACGCACGATAAAGCTATCAGCGCCCCCTTAATATTGTTCTCATTTAGGGTGCCTTTCCACCAGTAATGTGCGAGGTAACTAAGCGATGCGTGAAGGAACAGGACCACCAATGAGATCGCTTCACTTCCCTAGGTAAAGTAAAGTAAAGTATTGGTAAAGTCTAATGGAGTTAGGTTTTGTTTTAATTACCTGGTTAAGAGCAGGACTTGCTCATCAAGGGTCCGTACAAACTACTACTTATGTAAGTAAATCGATTCTCGAGAGTCCCGACGAATAGAATAGAATAAACTTTATTGTACCCGAAAAAGTACCATAACGTAAACTTAAGTCTATGGGTACAATGGCGCAAATTTATAGCTTTCAGACATTTTTCTGTTATAAGACCTTGCTTCTTGCCAAATTTTGGGAATGTAGATCAACAGGAAGTATCCTATAATTCTTGTTTTCCTTACGAGTGTCAAAATATGAGCCCTAAACGGCCTTAACTTTAGATCGTAGTGACTTTGGAAGTTTTTCTCTTCCAAGAGGTAGCAGACCTAAATTATTTGACATCAATTTCAGCTTAACACCTCCAAGCATTCCTGTAAAAAAGAATCTTGACAAACGGGCACAAAGCGATCCTAGAAGGGAGCCGTGTTTTATCGACTGAAGTTCGGAACCCTAAACCTCAGATCGCTACGCAACTTCACACTGCTCAATTTACTGCTCACAGCTTTGCTAGTTCAAACAATAACACATCTTCACAGATCCTCGCAACCCCTTGCTAATTCTTAGACCTCCGGTGGAAAAGCGCCTTTACCCACGAAGGATCGATTACCCTAATTTTAAGGGGTGTCTAAATATCTCGCGATACGGTTAGCCTATTTATTCGGCCGTATCTCTGCTACCACCCCTGAGGCTCATTTACCTTTAAGTATGTTCACGATAACGTGATTGACCCTATAAATAGATGGTCGATTTCTTCAAGAAGTATTGGAGGGTATTAAGAAGTGATTTGGCCATGTGTGGCATAGCAAGAAAAATTACTCTCGTTTAGGGCTTTGCCGAAGTTGGATAATCTATAGGGTCCTTACATATGAAATTGGTGTTTTATAAAACGGGTCACTTTGAGCTGTCATAACTTCGCATCGACTTTTAATTTTAAATATTATATTGAAGGCATGTTATTATATACTTTTTCGAAATCAATAATTTATTTATTTCTTTGGGTTTTGTATTTTCTGTATTAGTTTGGTCTTCACTAGTGCGTGCGTGATACATTACGTCGTTAGCGCAGTATAGGAGAGGTGGATCGTCCTATGTCATCCCATGGCACTTAGGTACGTAAGAAGTTATCGTTATTGATTATATCAAAGGCCTGCAAATCTTCTTGGTGACCGGGGTACGCCGTGGGTACATTTGAGTAGAAATCCGTGCATTGCACATATAAATATCTACTTGCCTTTTCCTTATACAAAATTGCTTAAATACTTTAGCGGCCACTAATAAAGTGACATTAATATGGCAAGATGATTGCTGTTATAATAAGTTGGGTAGAAATTATATCTACCAGATCTTATGAATCGATAGGCGTCCTGATTTGCACTTTTTGGCCCAAAGCCAGAAACGGAGTGTTCAATCGATCCTTCTGATTGCTAAAGTGGAATTTGATCACTTATGTTGGCACCTATAAAAGCGAGATTCTGATATGGCCCATCTTAGGAATAACGACAAACAAAAATAGGTTAAATAGTATTTGTCGTATCGTTCAAAACATTTATAAGCAAAGTTAAGAGGGGATTCTGAAAGAGCTTCGCATCAAACAAAGACTTTCATCGATTGTGCAACTGCGAATCATCAAAATGTTTGGACAACAGCAGTGAAAGCTCTTTGGGACGTTTAAATAGTGGTACAGGGAAAAGTGGAGGGCCAACGTTTTCGTACTTACGAGATGAACAGACCTCATCAAATCATCTTCAAAGTCATCCTCATGTACATTCAAGCACATGCAGTGCCACGAATAGAGAGATAGAGAAGTCTTGCCAAAGCCGCAACCAACCAGACAATCCATGACTAAGATCACTCCGTCAAGAGTGTGAACGACTGAGAAGACGAAAAAGAGATAACAGTTTTACAACAAAAAACCCGAAAACAAATACCCATCTCTCCATTCAACACCAAATCACATCACTTAAACACAATCTACCGACGAAAAAAGAAACACATTTCCTAAAAATAGCCGTGAATTTCCTCGAACAAAACGTAACAAATTCCCCATTGCTACCTGAACAATTCATCTGTAACAGTTTGTGCATAAAAAGCGCCCATGTCCGCCATTATGGACACAAAGACAGTAATGACGGGCGAACATTCAGACGGACTAATGAGCACTGTTACCGTCGACAAAAACTGTTAGCGTCACAATGGTGGTGCAGACGTGTTGTGTGTCACTTCTACTTTTTAAACTTCTATGGTAGCTGTGTTATTAGCTGCAATTACGGTTTTGTCTTTTTCGTGTATCTAGGAATGTGTGACTCATGGAACTGTTGTTTTAAGCGCAGATTTTTGCGAATTTTCATCTTTCAATAAAGCCAATTCGAATATTATGTAGTTCTCTTTTTTTATTTTAGTGCAGTCTTTCTACAAAAGTAAATGATATGACTAGTATCTGTGTGGCTCTAAGGTTATCTAAGGACATCATTAGGATGTTGAATGAGCAATGTTAGAGTCGAAAAGAACTGCTAGCGTCACTATGGTGGTGTAGACGTTTTGTGTGTAAATTCTACTTTTAAAGCTTTTAAGGTACCTTTGTTATTAGCTGCAATTAAATGCTTTTCTGTCTGTCGTTTTAAGTGCAGATTTTCGTGAATTTTCGTCTTGTATAAAGTCTTTTGAATGTCAGGTGGTTGACTCTTTTATTTTACAGTGGTATTTTTATAAAAGTTAATGGTATTGTTAGTATATCTGTTGCTATGATTTGTGTGGATCTAAGTTGGACCAGTCACTCTTGGGTTTTCCGGTTAGTAACTCGTTTAGAAATTCATT
This sequence comes from Mythimna ferrago, assembly GCA_910589285.2. Classification (NCBI taxonomy): domain Eukaryota; kingdom Metazoa; phylum Arthropoda; class Insecta; order Lepidoptera; family Noctuidae; genus Mythimna; species Mythimna ferrago. Next base: position 19,810,569 of record OU342685.1, read on the forward strand.
TCTAATTATTTAGTAAGTTTGTTTTAGAGTTTTTTTTTTCGTTCAAGTAAGTGTTAGTGTATCTGTCGATATGATCTGTTTGGACCTAAGATTATCCAAGGCCATCATTCAGACGGACTGTTAGTATCAACAAAGACTGTTAGCGTCACAATGGTGGTATAGACTAGACATGTGTGTCATTTCTACTTTTAAAGCTTCCATGGTTGCTGTGAGCTGCTATTACGGGTTTGTCTTTTTCGCGTATGTACAAATGTAGGGATCAAGGAACCATCGTGTTTGTTTCAACACTCAAATCATCACTTATCTTTTCCCGGCTTGTTTCGGGCGAGTGAGAATGTCAGACTTTTACTGAGTAAATTCCACTGTCTTCAACAATCTTGCAGCCCGTTGTCGGTTAACAATAACGCAAAAGATTATGAATGTTAGTTTTAGAATTAGTTCGAAATCTTTCAGATTGTATAGATTGCATTTGAACCGTAATGTAGCTGAGATGCTGCTTCGCCACAATGGTTACGTGTTCGTACAAAGTTGTCACTTCTACTTTTAACGTGTCTATGGTAACTCGTGACAATTTTGTGTTATTAGCAGCTATTACGTCAGATCCAGGTTTTGTTTGCTTTTCTGTCTGTCCGTCTGCCATTTTGAACAAAAGAGTCTGTTAGAACTGATTACTAAAATTATATGTATTAGCATTTTAGTCGGATTTGCGTCTAGGAAGCCTCATTATGAATACTTTTACTGTTATATGAATAGCTCAAAATTATATTTCTGTAAACATTCAAAGTTTATTCTGGCTTTTGGTATGAATGTTAATGTCAATAATGAAGGCTACATATTTGCTTATGAGAAAACAAACATTACACAATTATTTATATTTTATTTTTTTAGGGAAAAATGTTGCTTCACTTTTGTAAATACTCCTGTATCATAGCTGTATTCACAAACATGAAACTTGTCATTTCGTAATGAAGCATTTTATTAAACATGCTATATACAGTAATTAATTGGACTTCAGATTTATGTACTGTAGGCATGTTGTCTTTACTGTGCTGATTGTCTTAGTCTGTCTCTGTACTTATTAAAATAAAATAAATATAGATTAGACACTGGAACAACTTTTTGTAGACCATATAAATAAGTGCTTGTTCTATGTGTAAATCGGATCTGTGACACGCAACGCAACAACCAACCTTTCAACCACTGCGCCACCCATGCGTAAAAGTTGCAAGTTTTCATAATTTCTTCACTATACTTATCTTTTGTAATCATTATACAGCCATCTTTGCTATATAACAAAAGTCATTCTACCAAGTACTACAGCTTCACTAAACATTCCTCCACGGTTTTCCTCAACAAAGAGCCATAAAGTGTGCCACTAATGAGACGTCGCCCGCCCATCACTCATTAGTACCGTAGCACGCGACTGTACTATTTTATGTAGCTCTGTTCGCGACTGTACTGCCAAGATGTTAACGTTTTCGGAGATACGAGGAAGGACTAGTGTAATGCGTTGTCTCTTTAGGTCTAATATCATAGTATCAGTCAAAATTAGTCATTTAGCTAGACATAGTACTGTAGCACGCGAATGTACTATTTTATGTAGCTCTGTTCGCGACTGTACTACCACAAAATATATAGGTACAGAAGGCAATCTACATACAAAGCGCGCTCGAGCAACGCACACATAGACACCGCTCACGAACACGACATCTCGACCCAACCGCCCGGTCACACTCGTACAGTTCGGCGCAACGCGCTAACCCTAGCGCGATCGCTTTGCGTAGGTATAAAAATTGAATTACATGCATGAGATTGACTTCTGTACCTATCTATTTTGTGATTGTAGTGCCAAGACGTTAACGTTTTCGGAGATACGAGAAAGGACTAGTCTAATGCGTTGTCTCTTTAGGTCTGACGTCATAGTATCAGTCAAGTCATTAGTTATTTAGCTAGACATAGTACTGTAGCACGCGACTGTACTATTTTATATAGTTATGTTCACGACTGTACTGCCAAGATGTTAACGTTTTCGGAGATACGAGAAAGGACTAGTGTAATGCATTGTTTCTTTATGTCTGACGTCATAGTATCAGTCAAGTCATTGGTCATTTAGCTAGACATAGTACTGTAGCACGCGACTGTACTATTTTATATAGTTATGTTCGCAACTGTACTGCCAAGATGTTAAAGTTTTCGGAGATACGAGAAAGGACTAGTGTAATGCATTGTTTCTTAAGGTCTGACTTCATAATAACAGTCAAATCATTAGTCATTTAGCTAGACATAGTACCATAGCACGCGACTGTACTATTTTATGTAGCTCTATTCGCGACTGTACTGCCAAGATGTTAACGTTTTCGGAGATACGAGAAGGACTAGTGTAATGTGTGTTCTCCCTAGGTCTGACGTCATAGTATCGTCAAAACATTAGTCATTTAGCTAGATATAGTACCGTAGCACGCGACTGTACTATTTTATATAGTTTTGTTTGCGATTGTACTGAAAATTTGTTACGTCTTATGAGAAATAACGTAAATTTGTGTAATACTTACTAAATTCGTGTAATCTTGACCGTTCTAATACGCACCTCCGCTAAAATAGTGTCACAACTCAAAAATCAAGTTATTGAGAAAAAAGGTCTATATATTCTGATTTATTGATGTGACACAACATATAAATAAATAAAAATAAGTTGCCTGTGGGCAAATAATTGAACTACAAATATTTAACTGACCTAATTTAATGTATGATGAATTCTGAAATTAATAGCGTAATTTTCAGCAAAAATCATTTTTTGAGTTGTGCCACTATTTGAGCGGAGGTGCAATATCAATAAGTCATTAGTCATTGGGTCAGATTTTAGTCCACTGGACTCAAATGTACTTTTTAAGTATTTTGTTTATGAATGTACTGCGTGAAAAGACTTTCCATAAGCATTGTCTTCAGACACCTCAGTAGATATATACATTCACTGAGATAAATCACAACTCACAACTAACTTCGTTACTCACCTGGACGGCACTGTTAGTAAGTTTGTACGTAAATGTACTGTTTTGTGTGTAAATGTATGTAATGGTTTCCGGAAAAAAAAAATGTGGAAGGTTGTTCAGTTTTATTAACCGACCAAGCCCTTAAGGCCCAGCGCACACCGCTGGAGGCGCGGCGGAGCGCAATTGAAGACAACAATTTAATATAAACCTTAACTACCTTGACATACGGTCTACAAAAGAATAAATTCGCATGCGGCGCTCGGAGCGCCTTCAAGCTACTACAAGAGCATGCGTGCGAGTGCTCCAGTCGCCGCCATGCTGCTCTGCGCTCCGCTGCACTGCTCTGCGCTCCGATGCATTGCTCCGCGCGCGGCTAGCTGACGGTCAAATGCACATTTTTCTTTTTCTTTTCCATTTTTCTTCTTCTTCTTCTGCAAGCGCAGCAATAATAATCATGTCCCAGTCCACATCCATTACGAACGAGAGCGAGTTGTCTGTGCAAAGTATCGATCAGCACTAAATGACATGGCCGCGCTCGGAGTAGCTGCGCGCCGCCGCGCTCCTCTGCGCTCGAAGGCTCTCAAGGGCTCTTGGCGCCGCTCGAAGCCCGCGGAATCCGCCCGCGCGTTTCAAGGAAATGCGCTCCGCCGCGCGAGTATACCTGACAGGTTTGCTTGCACAGTTATACCTGTCAGGAAAGCTTGTATGGAAACCTGCACAGTTGTGCAACATACAACTCACCTGTACAGGCAAACCGGTCAGGTATACCCTAGCGTGTATTGCGGGCATCAAAGTTAGCGGAGACCTGTTCTCTTACAACTTGTACCTATATTCGCAGAAAGAGAATTTTGCGAAGTAGTTACATAGATGTTATACATAGTATTGACGAAAAATCTTAACACCGCGATATAGAAAACAGTACAACGCCATCTATCGACTCACGTTAAACTAATCATTAAATAATGTTTCTAGTATTCCTACTATAACATTAAACACGGACTCACTGCGAACATTCAAGCACACACATACAATTCTCTAGGTCCATATAAAATTGCAATTTAATATTTATCAGAATTTAAATTCAGAACTCCCAAAGCAAAAAGGACCACTAAAACTGTTTATTTCACTTTGAGCTCAAAGAGCTTTATTACCAGCCAGTATCCACGTCCCCGTGACTTGAAATTAATTATAACAAATATGCACAATGCATGTTTCGAAGTCAAACACGGTGTGGCAGGCTACACGACAAATCCCTCGTAATCTGCCATGCTGCCATAAGCTATGCCCGCCGGTTGCCATTGGCATTTGTTGCCAAAGTACATCGAACGTCTCAGCTCTAGCTAGACCGAATAGGGTTTGCAGGAGAATTAATGTGAACGAGTTTAATATGGGAAATGAGTTTACTTGGCGGGTTTTAGAGTGTATCAAAATAATCCTTCTTTTTTTTTGGATGGTAAATCATCCAATGACTTCACCCGCTCTATGGCGGAGTGTGATCGACTTTGTCTGGCTAAAACCACTACTGTGTTCCTTCTTTGCCCGCTGCTTTCCAGGATCACAGGTTGCCCTTTCATAAGTCAACGCATGGCCCTGTCTATGCCTACTGGGGGATGCAGTCCCTACGGTTTTGCTGACAACTCTTTGAAGCGCGCGTGGAACTCTACGCGCCGTCGACGACTCGGTCCGGATGGCTACAGAATGGCCGGAGTTACTCATTGCTCGTCGTCTGCAAGCCCACGCCTACGTTGTCGGGGTCCTGGGACAAAAATCTACACCCCATGACGCTCTAACGGGTAGCTCGCTGTCCGGACCGAGCCCAAGTCGTCGACGGCGCGCACTGTTCTCGCGCGCCTCAAGGAGTTGTCAGCAACCGTAGGGGCTCAACTGGGTCGAAGCCTACTGGGGCCAAGGGTCTAGTTCCGAATGGGAGGCTCGGCCCCGGTATGAAGGGCAACGAAGGAACGGGGTGGTTTTTTAGTCGGTTGATTTTACCCACCGAGAAAAAAACCCCATGTCGCTCCACCCTGAGCCGGAGTTATTTGATGATTTCCAACAAAAGATGGGTTTTACTAAAGTATATTTTATTTGTGTTTCTTTAGTGTTATGAAAGTTATTTCTCACTGTAATAAACCATTTCAATACCTGTTTATAACTGTTTTGTAACTAAAGTAATAACTCTGGCGAGAGCTTTGTTATCTAGGTCTGAAGAGTTTCTGTCTGAAAAGTTTGACAACCCGGGAATTGACTGACAGCTCTCAAAACTGTAAACTAATTAGGTTTTAGGATTGAGCTGTTTTACGCGTCACTCAGAATTAGGCTAGGGATTTTTTATCTAGAATTCTGTATTAGATTTCTTGATGGGTACAACCGGGGTATCTTTAAATCAAGAGTGAATAGGTTTCTTTTAGGTAAGCGCGTCCATCGTCGACCACATCGTCGCTTTCCATCAGGTGAGATAGCGGTCAAGCGCGAACCTATCAACAATAAAAAAAAAAAACATTCAGCTTTTAGAGTGTGAAGGAGTAACAAACACACATTACGATTTTTCGTCTTTATAATATTGAGTAGGAGCAGCCCTAGATTCAAGCTAATAAATTAATCTGAACATCCTGAACCGGTGTTAGTTTCAAGCAGAAACACTTGCTGCAGTCACTGCCGGGAGCTTCGATATGTTCCTTGCAGGTTGTAGCTTAGACTTAGAACAAAAAGATAAGGTTTGGTCCTAACATCGGATTAGATGACTAAAAATCTGAAGTATTTCGATACGAAACATAATTATTACCGACTAGCTTTTGCCAGCGGCATCGCTCACGTAGGTACATGAAATATAGCATATGTCACTCAGGAATAAAGCAGCTTTCTATCGGTGAAAAAATATAGCTCAAGTGTAAAGAAATGGACTAAAGTTGAACACGTAATAATCAGCTTTACATTGTTCCCATTGCTAGGACTCAGGCCTCCTCTCTAAGAGAGGGAATGGGCCGTAATCCACCACACGGGCTCAGTGGGGTTTGGTTTATTAGAGTCACATTATTTTTAAATTAAAGGAGAAGGCTTTGTTCAAAGTTTCCTTGCGTGATCAGATCAGAAATGAAAATATTAGCAGGAGAAGAGGAGAACCAAGGCTACCGTCATAGACCGAATAATCGCCAAACATAAGTGGCAGTGGACTAGACACATATCTCGCAGAGCAGATGTTCGATAAGGCCGAAGGTTTTGGAGTGGTGAACACGTACCGAAAGACGAAGAATTGGGTTGGAAAGCTTCCCATAAAGTGAACCAACGATCTGTAGCCTCATTCACGTAAAATCAAAGAAGCCAAATATCGTTGAAGTTTTATAGTCGTTCGATCGAAGTCCTATCCAAAAGCGGTATTCACGATCTATCGACTTATTTTCAGTTACATTAATAAGTATTCTACCAGGATAATGTAATACCTACAGATTTTTTTTTAAATCGACAAATTTCAAACGACTTTAAAATCGGTGTCGTTCAAACTCGATTGATGGATGTGAATACAGAAATGGTCTAAACGACTAAATCGCTACGATATCGTTACGGTTTTCATTACGTGAATCGGGCTACTGGTGAGGGTCGTGGAAATCTAATGGACGCGGATGTCCAGCTGAGGATACCTTTCGGCTGACATAATGATGATAATTTTAAGGTCCCTTGAAAGGACGGTATCTAATTATTTATTATCGACACGAAAATTGGGAGCCAAAAGTTTCTAAATGGAGATTTCAACTTCCGCAAATAAATCCAAAAACAAAAACATTTAAAATTAAAACAATCGTTAGCCCAAAATAACTCTATAGAGATAAAAATTTCCTCGAAGGCCCAAAAAAGGGTTGACCCCAATTTAAGGGGTGTCCCCAGATAACCGGCTTGATAACATTAATCAAAGGACTTAAATGTAGAGTTTTTAGGGTTCCGTAACCGAAGAATAATGAACGGAACCCTGTTCATAAACCTCTACTGCACTGTGTCCGTCTATTCGTCTTTCTGTCAGCAGGCTGCAACTCATGAATCGTAATAGGTAGACAATGGAAATTTTGACATATTTTCTGTGTATTTTTTTTTGCCACTGTAGCAATATTTGTAACACTAGCTACTGCTAGCGGGGTCACTCGCAAAACTCATGATATGGAAATAATTTATAGCCCGCGACTTCGTTCGCGCGGGCTACAGGATTTTGAATTTATGTTTTCTAAAATAAAAGTCTATCTTACTCCTTATCACATCAGCTACCTACCAAAAAAAGTCCCGTCAAAATCGGTCCAACCATTTCAGAGATTAGCCCGGACAAACAGACAGACAGACAGACAAAAATTGTAAAAAATGATATTTTGGTGTATGTACCGTATATAAATTCAATATTACAAACAGACACTCCGATTTTATTTATATGTATAGATGTATAGATAAGCACCCAGAGTCAGTGCAACTACAAATAAGTGAATTAATTTTTAGGATCGTTTCAGTACTTTCAGAGATTTCCCGCTACAAACTATTAAACACCTCTTTATAATATTTGTTACGTACATTGATTAAATCAAATAGATCTATGTAATAAAAGTGATTTTTAGTACCTACCTACGGAATTCTTTGTATCCGAGTCTGATTCGCACTTGGTCGGGTTTTTGGGTTCCGCCGTCAATTTTCTGGTCAGTGCTCGCGTAATTTCAGTTTCCTTGGCAATTTTTCAGGTCAGCTGTTTGTTATAAACATTATCGAGTTTCTTGTGGGCAGGGCAGGTGGCAAATAAATCTCTTCGTGGCTTGTGAAGATTGTGAAATGCAATTCTGAGGTTTTGGCGCAGATGTGAGATTGTGTGGAAAAGCTCGCTTGAGTTTTTATCGAAGAAATCGTTTTTCTTACCGTGGTTTTAGTTTTCATTTCAGAATATAGTATACTAGCTTTTGCCCGCAGCATAAATAATATACACGCCTACTTTTTAATTAGCATACAAAAAAATGGGGCTCTATCTGTACCCGTCACTGATCATATTTTTGTAGTCAAAAATAGAAAAAACCGAAATCCTAAAATTGACCACGAAAAGGTAAATTCATCATAGAATCAATCAAACATAACAATTGCTAGTAGAAAATACCGCAGACAGTGTTTTTCCTTAATAATTGTCACTTATTCATTCATTAATCAATAGCCTGCACAATATTTCCATAAATTGAGTGACATTTTGGGACATCAACCAACGCTAATAACTTTGCTGTTTATGAATATTATTTATTGAGATTTTACTTATAAAATAACAAGGGCTTTTCTAATAAGCCTTTTAAGTATGTGTACTAATAAAAAAATTTTGGTGTATACATACGTAAATAATTTATAATAGCTTATGTTACTCAGGAATGAAGCAGCTTTCTATCGGTGAAAAAATTTTTGCAGTAAGACCTGTACTTAAAGAGATTACCTCCTACAAACCAAAAAACAATATTAGTGTAAATTAACTAAAAAATTGTTAAGAAATCAGAAAACTTTACAAAACTATGATGACCAGCCATTGATAAACATGATGGTAAGAACACGGCTGACCACGCGTCTATCTTTTTCCAAATTTAGATAATCAATCTGGAAAAAGATCTGAAGCGATCGACAATATTCGGGAACGGTCGGCAACCTTGAGAGCAGTCAGTACGAGTAATAAATTATATCACATTTCCTATCGACTTATACTCTAGTGATAGACAAGCCCTTTCATGGAAACTATTTGTCAAAATACTGAAAAGTTAAATAAAAGTTCGCTGCAGCGCTACATTATTTGGCATTATGTCGTCTAACAGAACTATCTAAACATGCAGCACTAAGATAGCTTTTAGAGGATACTTTTTTCGTGACTAAAATGTCTTAAGCGCCGTGAATTTCGTGGCACTTACGCGTTTCGTTCAACATAGTGTAATGTTCAAGGTGTACAGACGACATTACACCTGAATCGACTGAAGTGAATGTTCGACACGCTTAATCTAGTGCGTAGTACATATATATCGATGACATTACTACACTAATATTATAAAGGTAAGAGTGGGTGTGTTTGTATGTTTGTTACTCCTTTACGCTGAAACTGCTTTAGGGATTTGGGTGGTACACAGGTAGACCATTTCATGCTACTTATTTTATCCCGAAAGTATTCCCGGGATAAAAAAAAGTATCTGTTATTCCCTTGAGTATTTTTTTATTTTTACACGGACGAAGCCGCGGGCAGAATCTAGTCTACACTTCTGCATAAATATTATAAATAGGCAAAGTTTGTTTTTTTTTTTGTTTGTAGGAGTACTGGTCCGATTGCTAAAATTTTTTCACCGATAGAAAGCTGCTTTATTCCTAAGTGACATAATTTATATTTTATGTACGCGATCGACGCTGCGGGCTAAAGCTAGTCTTTTATAAAACCGTTAACATTTAAGTAACTAGTTTTAGATTTATTTAAGTATTCAATTTAAATTCAAACTGCCGTCTAAAGAATTTCAAGAACGATAACGCCTATTCATAAGCAATAGGGGGATAAAATAAGATGAAAAGGACCCCCGTAATAACTCGCTAAAGGTACATAAATAATACATTTTTGAATACAGTACAAGTTCGGTAGTTTTATATGACTGTACCTTTATGATTATACCCGTATTATCTACAGGTTGTTTGAAAAGATCTGTTTTTAATGGCTATGTTTTTTGGTTCATTAACGTAAATTCATTGTGGTATGTTAATATCACGAAGCATTTTTATACGGAACCCACAAGGGCCGAGACCTGCTAGGGCTGCAGGATTGGCCGAAAGAGTTACCGTAAACCTCGCGAATTGAAGTAACACAGTTCACAAACACACATACAAAACACAGTTCACAGTCAGTAAAATTGTAAAGTTTCAATTAAAAAAAAGTCTTTTACCAAAACATCAGAAGGTTTACAGTCAAAGGGCAATGGAAAGGGCTGTGCTCGGAGTTTCCTTGGAATGAAGATATCCGCAGGTGAACCAAGGTCGCCGACACAGCCTGAAGAATCGCCAAAGTAATGTGGTGGGCAGGGCACATTGCTCGTAGAACAGAATATGGTCAATGAGGTCGAAAGGTTTTGGAAAGGCGACTGCGTGGAAGACTCAGCGTTGGACGGCCTCCTAAAAGGGTGACCGATGACCTGGTGCGAGTCGCAGGAATGCGATTTATACGAGACGCACAGGACCGGTCGTTGTAGAGTACTTTAGGGAGGCCTATGTCCAACAGTGGACGTCTTTCGACTAATATGAGAATTTGTACGTGCATACGTAAAGCTAACCAAGAACAGTTTTTTTCTTTTAATTCATTAAACCCCAAGCGAACGCACCTATTGTCTTTCTATTGTGTCTGTAATTTCCACGATTGAAAGGTTAACTTATATTGTACTTTTTTAATTTACGGCCAGCATTAAAATACGTAGTGTTAATCACTTTACAAAACTCGACACATCCTGTATATACTCTTTCATTCAAACGAGTTAGTAGCAGTTAAGTCTACGGGAAGTCCAGAGTTACCCAAAGCGTTTACACTTCGGAATAAAATATGTATATTTTAGTGAATGCAGTGTAAATTTTAAGCAGTGTTTGAGTGGCATACACTTTATTTGAGCAGATTTTATGAATGGGAAGTTTTAAAGTTTATCCGTGCTCTTTTTAGTGAAATTTGAGATTTTTGAGGGATAGTATTTCGTTACATCCTTGTTTTGTTTGCTGCGCTGACTGACTTTTTATATATGCATGCTATGATTTTATTAAAATTTATAAAATAAAGAAAAAAAGGTGTGGGGTTTTGCTGGGAGCAAATTAATTGTTGAACTAAGAGGATGCAATCCGACATATGTACATTATCACTGTTTTTATACAACCGCTCTTACGCGATTATAACGTTATTACACATTTATCATTAGATATTTTGGAAACAAAGTATCTTGTCGATATTATCTAGGCTTCTATTAAAATCAATTTATACATTTTTTTAAAACTAATCCAGTAAATACTTCTGAAAATCTGCTATTTTGCATGAACTTTGACACTTCATAATTTACTCAATTTAAAAAATCAAAAAGTATAACACTAGAAGCCTTGCAAATTTTATCAAGATTCTAAAGGGCGACAATTTTTTCTCAAAAATTTTAAATAAAAAAAAACTCGTATTTCCTGGAACAAGTTTTGTTAATTGTTCGAGTAAATCATGAAATTAGCGAATGTTAACAGAGTTTTCGGGCGTTATCTTATCTGTCTTTTTTCGCGTTGCCTTTTCGTAAAACATCGCATTGAATTACATTAGATGAAGTCACAAGCTTTTAAAACATGCTCGATATTGATGATAGACGTGTGGAAAAGCAGCCTCTTAATTTAAATCTTGCGTTAATTTTCGGACACCCATAATTATATGAATTGTCAAATCACTGTATTAATGTTAAGTTTTGTATGTATTATAAAGAATTGAAAATTAAGGATGACAATGGACAATGTACATGTATATATTGTCTGTTTAACGTGTTCATAACTATAAGGCTTACAGTTTTATTAAAACAATGCCATTAAGCAGGCATTCGTTACAGTCATTAAAGTAAATGAGCATTGTTTTTTGCACGATTGTCAATTTAATTCATTAAGCGTTTAAACATCGCCGTCCGGAAAAGTGAGACGAATCAATTCCAACATAATTATCTCACGGCTCTGTTTGTGTTCAATGATTTCATTTATCAATGTTTTAATTTCGACCCGTTTTTACGCCTTTTTTATAGACTTTTGGGCAAGACCTAGATCGACGTCGATGGCGCGTATTACTTCACGCGCGCCGTTGGTGGGGATTATGGATAGGCTCGCGTTTGACAACTATCTCAAATGATGGAAAGCGATGATGTGGCCGATGATAGAGCAAGCATGTCTAGAAGCAACCTATAAAACCTATTCACCAAACTTAGGTCATAGCTATCAGGAAACACAGACTCCGGCAAGGAATTCCACTCCTTAGCTGTACGCATAATGAATATGTTCCTAAAACGCTTTGTACGTATGAGTGGTTTCTAAGTTTATCTAAGACATTATTGACACCCCGTGCCTCAGAAAGCACGTAAAACCGTTGTTCCTGGCTCTCATTCGTAGATTTTTGACAGTCATTATAGGTATGTAGTCAAAGCAAAAAGCCAAATATCGTTGAAGTTTTGTAGTCGTTCGATCGAAGTCCTATCCAAAATCGGTATTCACGTGTTCCTTAATTAGGATTGAATAGAACGACAACTCAACTGGCTCGAAACTAAACGATATATCAAACACTTATTTCCAGTTACATTAATAAGTATTCTACCAGGATAATGAAATACAGATATTTTTTTTTTAAATCGACTCTTCGACCAAACGACTTTAAAGTCGGTGTCGTTCAAACTCGATTGATGGATGTGAATACGGTAATGGTCTAAACGACTAAATCGCTACGATATCGTTACGGTTTTGATTACGTGAATCGGGCTACAGGGGTCTTATCGTGAAGTGTAAAAAAAAGTCATTTGTGTAAGCGAGAAAAAGGGATGGAACTATACATCCTATGCAACCTTTCAAGAGTTCAGTTCAGATCGTCAAATGGATCCCGTCAAGAGTTTGTGGTAGGGTCTCTGAAGGGTATCATATTGCCCAGTAACTGAGTTGAGGAGGTCTGGTAGGCAGTCGCTCTATGTATTCAGCCGCATCCGGTTAGACTCGAAGCCGGGCGATCGGCGGCAGCGATTTCTCGTGCCTGGCCTAGGTACAGTCCGAAGCGAGGAGGAGTGGTAGGTGATCGCATCCTTCTGCAAAGTGTAGGCGCAAGCTTGCGGACGGACCATCCGGTAACCGTCTAGAATTCTAGACCAAGCCCAAGTCATCGATGACTAACATAAGTTATAAGTTTTTCTCAATTGTTTACTAACCCATATCATCATCATCATCATCATCATCAGCCTTTTTGATGTACCCACTGCTGGGTCTCAGGCCTCCTCTCTAGGAGAGGAAACGGGCCGTAATCCGCCACGCGGGCCCAGTGCGGATCCACCAGGATGTCTTATGTCTTCGAATTTTTGGTTCTAGGACATGCCGGTTTCCTCACGATGTTTTCTTTCACCGTTTTGAGAGCAGTGGTAATGAAATAAATTACACGAAAAAATGCGCCTGACAGGGTTAGAACCTGTGACCTACAACTCGCAAGTCGGAGCCATTACCACTCGGCCATGCTCTCTACTAACCCATATGGATGTCACTAATCCGAATTAAAGATTATTTTTATTTTAAATATTTAATATATTTAGTCAGTAAGTCTGACATGTCTTCCCGCTCCGCCCCTCATTGGATAATTTCTCACCTAAAAAAAAAGAGCTAGTAGGGAAAAAACTGGACGATGATCATCAAATAGTAATAAAAGGTGCTTACAAGAATGACACAGATTTCTTTTAAGGCACTGTTACATTTCTTGTAAGTAGTGTGTAAATGTCATGCATAACAAATTTACAGTACCTAAATATTAATATTTAATAACCAAGACGCGCTTTCTCTCATAAAAGCAATTTACCGAATCAACATGTCAAAGAATTTCCTTGCCTCTTCTTATTCAAAGAAGTCTTATGTTTTTTAAATTACGTAACACAAGGATGGTTATAATTTACGAGAATACATTAAAAAGAAAAATAAATAAAATATATATATTAAAAGTATCATTTGTACAGTTTTACGCGATGCCGTTAATGGAGTCTGAAATAGTTTTATAGGAATCGTTAAAGACGGTCAACTGTGATTAAAACAGTTTTTATTATCTTTCATTTTTATTGAGCTGTGGCGGTGTTTTTCTGTGTAAATGGCGTATGTGTATTTGTTACAGCATCCTTGATATTTACTCGTGTGTTGTGGCGTATGATTTCTATTCGGCGTTCTCCAAACCTTCAAACCAACAACTTCCTTCTTGTCTAGCCGGATTTAAAAATATTCTTTTCCTATCAACATTATCAAATTAGGCGCGTAATCCGAAGCACAACAAATTAAGTGTTGAAAACGATCTCAAATACAACTCGTTTAGTTAACGACAACCTGCCGACGTTATTTTGACACGGCTCCAAAATGTCGCCCAGAACCAATCTCTAATTGCATTGGCTTCCCTAATTCCCGTCTAACCACCTAACGATGACACGTCGACTGATACTTATTATTTATTTTCCAGCGTTCTAAATACGGCGGTGGCGGCGCAAAGGCAAATTAAACTGTGAAAAAGATCAGACGGAGAACATGGCGGCGGCGATTGCGCGCCAAATCCCGCGTCACCGCCAGCGCCATCTGTTAGCGGCCGGCGAGCACCACTTCCGTAGTTTGAATCATTCGAACCGTTCGAAATAGTCATTTGCGATTTAACTGTGACACACGACAGTGCGGGGTCGTAATGTGATATAGTGATATATATATTTTAGTGTTGTGTTGTGTTTGTGTGTTTACGATGTCTGAGGAGAGGTCGCGGCGGTTGTCGCAGATCTTCGACCCTCTGGCTCGGTTCACGGACCTAAGCGGGGCTGGCCATTCGGCTAGTACCCCGAACAGTCCCCGACTGATGCCAAGGAGGTCGCGAGATCCGCCGCCCCCGCCACCTAGGTGAGTTAAACTAAGACCTTCACTACTTTACGTTTCCTCAAAGTTCCCTTGAATTGGACCTCAAGGATGGCCTTGGTGATCCTTGAAGCAGTTGTTGTTTACTGAAGAAAACTTCCTGTATTGTTAAAAAGCGAACGCGAATTCTAAAGTCGGGTTCGCTGCGCCAATTTTCTTACAAAACATGTCACCCTTTCATCTCGGCAAACAGAAACTGTTAAGCCACGCCCCTTTTCGGTTAGCGAACAATGTTATTCTGTTAGCAAACATGAAAACACGGCGCAGCGGACCCGGCCTAACCTTTCAGATACCGTTAATTTGAGACACAGCAGTGAGACAATAGATGCGCGAACGCCGGTTTTCGCTTGGGGTTTAATGAAAATGACAGTTTCATTCAATACCTGTGACAAAAATGTCCATTTTCCACCTTGATAGGTTTTTGACAGTTATTGTCAAAGAGATATGACTTGAACATAGTTAAAAGTATTTTTTGTAAAGAATACGAAAATAAGTGCTAGCTAGGGCTTTGGAATTGTTCGATAGAGGTACCAACGATACCTACCCTAGAACGCAAATGGAACACTGGTGGGTTTTAGTCAGTAAAAGTCTGACATTTCCTTTTACTCCACTCTGGGAGGGGGGGAAGATATTTTCATGATTTTTCCACCTCAAAAAAAAAAGTTTTGATTGAAAAACTGACTCTCCTCCAACTCCTAAGGCAGTAAGTAACTATGAGTTATGACTCACTTTTTGTCAAATACCTATTCGTCGTCAGAAACGAGGGTAGACACAATAGGGGCAATCCTTTTATCTGTGACGCCGTCATGACTAATGTTTATTATCTGTCATCTGATTACGTTTGTAGCCGTAACAATCTATTTCTGGCTCCCACAACTCGTGCGCAGATTTGTGGTACAAAAGGCTTTGTAATTTTAGTAAAACAGAGCTGTTATTGAATTTTGTACCTTGATGAGTTATTTTTAAGGTTAGTTATTCAATGAACTTGTGTGTCATGTATGCGATGAATTTTCATATTGAGCGAATTATTTCACGGTGTCTTTGTGTGATTTTTCATGTTGTCTTATAGAAATAGATTGCGAAATCGTTATATTTTTTAGTGTCCCAGCTGTTTTGTTTTTATTAGTAGGCGCTTATAAAAAAAATTGTTATTTTACATATTCTGTTACAGTCAATTTAAGTTTTTGGCAGTCTCTTATATCTCGCATGTAAGAAATCTTTTATTTTAACTAGTTATAATTTTTTTACGGTGAGAAATCATCAAATAACTCTTCTCGCTCCACCCAGAGGGAATGATAAAAATGATAAACGATATTTATTTTGCAAATAGGTTTAAAAAAAAAACTTTTACACGACAATTTTTTTTTGACAGTTTAAACTAGCTGACTACCCTGAGAAGAAACACCGAAACAAACTCAGGAGTCAAAATCTCTTTTCAAGTCCAACTCTCATATGAATTGACCATTTTATGTTTACTACATGTAATGGTCAATTCATATGAGAACCATGCAGATTAGTGTCTCAGATGAAAGAATTAATTTGATGATTGCCACCTAAACAAAGAAAAAAACCGGCCAAGTGTGAGTCAGACTCGCGTACGAATAGTTCCGTACTATTATCTAAACAACATTGAACCATATAAGTTTTATCAATATAAGCAAAAAACGGCAAAATAATCACGTCTCTTGTATATATCCGCACTTAATGATTCATTTTATTATTTTTATAGTATTTGTTGTTCTATCTAGCTATCACGGTTCATGAGACACAGCCTGGTGATAGACAGACAGACGAACAGTGGAGTCTTAGTAAGAGGGTCCCGTTTTTACCCTTTGTGTACGGAACCCTAAAAAGTAACATGTGCACTAGCTACGGACCTTTTATAATTGCCCATGATGTAGGCCTATATGAAATAAAAAGATTTCGAATTTAATTGAATTGAATTAATGATTAAATTCGTAACTAAACAATATGACCGTTGTTGGTAGATAACACTAAAGCTGGGAATTATGATCCCTATCGTTTGTAGACCCATTCATTAATGTCTCAATCTAGTTACAAAATTATTAGCATAATTATTAGAAACCATAGAGCACGGAATGGCCTTATCGACGACCAATTTGGAACCGTGCACAAGCTTCTGCCGTTTTATAAGTTCCCAAATAGGCAGGAAATAAAAAAAAAAAGACGTGTGGCACTCGGGGACTGCCGCGGTAGAGCTATTGCATAGCATCACTCATTTGTTTTCTTATCGGTCACCACGCTCAAAACAAATGAGTGGGGGTGTTAGGTTATTTTCGTTACGGAATTTCTGGATTCGGTCTCCACGCTCAAGGCCCGCGATAGAAGCTATGCAATAGCTTTAAAATATTTGTTTTTTTTTTTGGGAATGACCCTATTAAGATAAAGAATACTCTACATCCAGTACCTAGTAGTGATGTAACAAATATTCGCATTCGCGCATTTTTTGACATTCGCATTTGCATTCGCAAAAAAACATGCGAACATTTAGGGAAAGTTTTCGACAAACAAAAGGTATAAAAGTATTGATTGAATGTTTATAGAATGACAATACACCTGATATGATTTTAAATTTAATTTAATATTTTTCTATCACACAACTTGCATTTCACATTTTCAGTGTTACAAATTGTGGAACCACATTTTAGAAGAAGGAGTCATAGTCACGTTTTTATATCACTTTAATTTAATAAATACGATATTTTGCTATAATTTGGCCTACCTATCGTTACTTTGCTCAAACTGATTATTTTAAATTAATTAGTAAACTATTCTAGAGTCTGTCTATTGAAAGAGTGACCTGAGAAAATGAAGTTAAAGCCAAAAATTTTGAATGTGGGATTCTTGTGTTATTAATATAGTTAACAAATTTCATTCCTAGTACAATTTTTCACGCGTGGCAACAGTCATTTTTGGTTTAGACAAGAAAGTTAATGTGGTGCTTTTTCTCTTGTACATCATAATTTGATTATAACGTGTTTTAAGCTGTTTTTACTTATTTTAAGTAACATTTTTAATGATAAATAGTCCTCTATCTTTCTATGTGTGTAAATCGAGTTGTTAAAATCAAGAAAAACAATGGTATCTCATTTTTATAAATAATTTACATTTGCTGGTTTACACTTTTTAGTTTGCCATCAGGTGAGATAGTGGTTAAAGGTAGAACTACAATAGACCGACGCACACGTGTAACACGCCTGATTTATACGTGTGACGTGGATCAAGAGTAGCTCTACAAATCTAGTTCCCTTAAAAAATGTATGGAGACCGACGGCGTGTGTGGCACACGTGTGCGCAGTATAGTGTACTTTAATGTACTAGCATATCAATAAAAAAAAAAAAAACTGTGGCATTGGTCTGCATGGCATGCTCTGTGGTAAAATCAGATAATTTATAGAAGTTATTGCAAATATAAAGCTCTCAAGGCAATTGTAGGCGTTATGCAATACTGGATTAAAGCCTGATTGGATGTTAAGATTCCATTTGTAAATTGTCTTGTTCGAGATAGTATCAGTGTACTGTACCTGATAATTTATTCTAAAGGGCGACAGTAGCAATCGGTAATTATCTATCTTCTATCTGTTTCGCTCACTGACATATCAACGCCAAAACTACTCGGACTAAGAGCGTGAAATTTTAACAAGGCTTCCTTTTGTGACCTAGGGGAGCACTAAGAGAGGAATTTTCCAAAATTCACCCCCTAAAGGGATGAACCAGGGACACAAAGTTTTTTTGGGGAGACTTACTTTCACGCTGGTAGAAGCTAGTATAATAGGCTAGTTGCCGTAAAAAATGTAAGTCCGTATTTTAGATTATTCAAAAATAAGGGACACGTATTTTTTTTATTTGTAAATTAAACCAAAAATGACAAAGATATAGCCCATTAAAGTTTCGTGTAACGTCACGCCGTGCTGCATTTTTTCGCACGGAGTGACGTCACACGAAATTTTAATGGGCTATATCTTTGTTATCTTTTGTTTAATCGAAAAAAGAAAAAATACGTGTCCAATATTTTTTTATAATCTAAAATACGGACTATATAAAATGTAAATATTTTGACCCTGGAAACTACCATATTATAATTTACGGAGACAATGACTTTTTTTTTTTAAATTGCTTGCAGTGCTTGACTGCGATCCCACCTGATGGTAGGCAGTGATGCAATCGTTGATGGTGAGGCGCATTAGTTACTGATATATATAACGCACAGCCGACACTAATGTGACTTAGAACGTAAAATTTTGGACAAGGCTTTCTTTTATGGTGACACAAAGAAGGGGTTTTTGAAAATTAAACTTTTAAGGGGGTGAGGGGGAATTTTATTTGTTTGCAATATTCCTTGAAACTTAGCATAAATAGTAATCTAAGTAAATAAAAAACCTTTTACAAAAAAAAAATTAAACCGACTTCAATGTAAAAAGATTAGAAGAGAAGAAGAAAAGTTTTTTATTTTTCACTTTTTAGTTATGGTACCACCACTAAAAAGTACCCCTCAGACAAACTTAAATACCTTATAACCGGAGTGCATCTCATAACGTTTCTAATAATCCCAAACACGATTAGGTTCATCACCATATCAGTTCGATACATCACCCCCCCCTTTCTTTCAGTCAGTCATCGACTACACGTATAAACAAAGCAATTTTACTTCTTACGATAATTCTGATGAGATCCTATGAGGAGTTCTGTTCCATATCTTCGAAGTTCATGACCAGATCATAACAATATTTCAATGGACCAACTTGGAAGCATAAACTTTCAATCAAAAAAAAATTTTCAAAATCGGTTCACAATTGACCGAGATATCGGTGAACATACAAAAAAAAATACACTCAGCCGAACATAGAACCTCCTCCTTTTCGAAGTCGGTTAATAAAAAAAGAATTAATACTCAAAAGTACCCTTATAAAAAAATCCAGGGAGATTTAGGAAGATTCTTATTTCTTGAGCTGAAAAACTTGAAACTTTACATTTTTGTCTTGTTCTTGCCGGACTACGAGGTACCCATTGCTCGTCGTCTGCTCCAAGTCGGCGCTTACGGTGGCATTCCCTCATGGTTTCACCTATCCCCTTCAGTTGCATTACTGTTTCTAAGAAGAAGGCGGCCGCTTCTCATTTCCTCGCGCTTCGGACCATGGTTTGAACCAGACCCGGATGCGAGACGTCCCCGCCATTAGCCCTTGCGCATACCTTGAAAACAAGCGACTCTGAAAGAGTGACAATCCAAAACCAACAAAACGTACTGAGTCGAAAGGCGGGTAACATTACCATTAAGTGAATTCGATCAATTCAGTTGATCTCATCAGATAATCCGGCTCGTTTCGACCCCTGCTAATTAATCATTCAATATTAATAATAGCTCATTTGTTAGTATTAATCCTGTGGAAGTACGAAGCGAGTTCCAACCGTGTTCAAGTATTAATAGTGAGGCAAAATATTGTGCATTTAAATTAATGAGGACTGGCAAATATTTATGATATATTCTGCTCATTTTTGGATGTAGATTGGGTTAAATTTTTTAGTACATATATGCAGTTTTTAGTGTTCCGTAACTCAAAAGGAACCCTTATAGGATCACTTTGTTGTCCGTCTGTTTGTCTGTCAAGAGAGTAGTTTTCGTTGACCTATAATCCTGAAATTTGGCTTGAAGCAAGGTCTTGTAGCACGAGTTTATGAAAAAAACTGAAAACTGTTTTGTGGTTACATAACATTTTTTTAAACTATTGCATAGCTTCTATCGCGGGCCTTGAGCGTGGAGACCGAATCCAGAAATTCCGTAACGAAAATAACCTAACACCCCCCCACTCATTTGTTTTTTGAGCGTGGTGACCGATAAAAAAACAAATGAGTGAACAATCAATCAAAATTCAATTCAATGTGTGAAAGTGTAACTTCAATTAATATCAAAGAAAAAAAAACAAAGGAAAAAAAATACTGCATAAATAAAATATATAAATAATTATAATTGCATAAGTTGATAAAAATGCTATGCAATGCGGCCCGTGTCACACACGTTCGAAAAAAGTTGCCAGCCTTAAATTCCATATTGCCAGGTTTTGTATAGTGACTGCATAGCGAATACTAATTATTCTTTGAATTAATTCTGAACTTAATGTATTTCTGATAGCCTAAAAGGATGTAGATACAAGATAATTATGTAGTTTGTGAGTAGGAGTATGTATCTGGGCATAATCTGTGGGTGCGGCTTACAGATAATGGCTTGATACGCATACTTAGTCCAAAAGGCATAAACTGGATTTGGTTTTATACCTCAATATGTTATCTATGTTACTATTAACTAATAGAGTTAAATTCTAGGTCTGCTTATACACCTCAAGTTTTTAATTAGTGTGTTTATATCCCTAAATGCCACTCGATTTATGGAATATTGTACAGGCTTTATACTCTATACTCAATTCTTTATTGCATTCCACAATGTACATAAATTCCATAATGTACTTTTGATTATGAATACAAAAAACAGTGCGCGTAGTATTTTCTAGTAGCAATTGTTATGAATGATCGATCCAATTATGATTTTATTAATTATGACAAATTTTCGTGGACAGTTTTGAGATTTCGTTATTTATTAGGTTTCGAACCTCAAAAGGAAAAAACGGAGCCCTTATAGGATCACTTTGTTGTCCGTCCGTCTGTCTGTCTGTTTGTCTGTCAAGACCCTTAATCTCGAGAATGCGTAAAGGAATCGAGTTGAAATTAAAACCATATACTCAGGTTTGTGGTCCCTTAAAGCTGTGACAAAATCAATTTTCTAAGTTAACGAATAAAAAAGATACGGTCGTAAACGACCTACATAAATGTCGCAAAAATGTATATTTTCATACTCTCAAAGATCGAAATTAGACGCATTATATGCATGGTGTACGGCAGCGTAAAGTTTCCATACAAAACTATGACACTCTGTCGACGAAGCGACAACGACATGACGTCACGAGCATGACGTTGGCGTTGACGTGGCTTCACGCAGGCGTACACGAAGTGTATAATACTACTCGTCGGTGGGCGTATCAGTATTTTTTTAAAACTTTATCCTACAGTATACTCATGTATCATGAATTCATGAATGCGTTCACAAACATGCAGTTCACAAACATGCACTGTGAAACCTGAATATATTTAGTTTATTCAAAATCAGTAACTGTATAGATTCGAATAGTTTTTACATCATGTAATATTTTTTCTCAAAAATATTTTAAAATGTCCCACCACCGACACTAAGTACAAAACAGGTCACGGCAGGTCATAGCGGGCATGATGTGTCAGCAAACAGCTGGATGCAAATGCAAAACAACCCCTCAGTCGCCTGGACGGCCCGATGACTATGTATTTTTGCTGACTTAACAAGCTTATAACTGCGATTTTTCAAGATACAGTTATGAACTTTTGTACATAGATTCTTTACATAAAAGTACTAGATCCAGCTACTATTCCTACTCTTTCTCTGTCCATGCAGTAAGGTTGTGGAACTCTCTTCCGCCTAACATTCGTGAGTTGAAAACTATTTCTCTCTTTAAGACTCAAGTAAAAGAGCACTATCTTTCCTCTCTTGTGTGATAATCTTATTTGTGTATATATATATATTATGTATTTTTAGTATAAGGTATATATATAGTTATATAAGTATTTATTAGTTTAAGATTTCACTAACTCTACTTTACTTATTTCTGCACACTATTGTCTACATCTCTTCTGATCTTTCCTTTCGCAGGTCTGCTGGAAGAAATTTCTTCATGAAATAAGCAGTACCTTTGTACATAATTTATAATAATGTTGTATCTTCTTCTTTTTACTGTGTGTACATAAATTATAAAATAAATAAATAAATAGATCCATGTTTCGTGTTTTGCCTATACTAAAACTAATGTTGTATACAAGATAGAGATGGATAAATCAGGGTTGCCTCTCCATGATTTGATTCATACAAAGTATGAATTGAAAAAGTCATCTATATAGGGTGACTGGCAATTAGTGTACGACACTTAAACACGTGATTGTGCTCATGATAACAAACAATTTTTATTATGGGAGCAAAGCCGAAATTGCGAAAATAAATCAGCTGTTCAGTACATTAGGCAAACATAAATGTACTGAACAGCTGATTTTTTTTTCACGATTTCAGATTTGTTCCCATAGTAAAAGTTGTTGGTTATTATAAGCACTATCACGTGTTTAAGTATCGTACACTAATTACCAGTCACCCTATTTATAGTATAAAAATCAATGCCAATTTTCGTTGTAATTTTATAACTCAAGAACGGGCCCACCTATCCAAACCAAATGTTTAGGCTTTGTTCGGACTATTTAGTAGATGGTTTATGTGGAGTTTGGTAGGGTAGAGTAGTGTAGAGTAAGATAGGGTAGGTTAGAGTAGGGTACAGTAGGGTAGAGTAGGGTAAAGGAGGGTATAGTAGGGTGGAGTAGGGAAGAGCGGGAGTGAAGCTACGCGGGCAAAAGCTAGTACTATATATTTGCCCTGAATTTTAACTCATTTGACACAAGATGAGCTACTTGTAAGTAACCAATTTTATTAACATGTTCGTCAATCCCCAGGCCAATCGCTCACTCCTCCCGCCTGGACCCGCTGGAGTACGAGCTGGTGGCTGCAGAGGTGGGGTCCATCAACTGGCAGGAGAGGTGTCTAGAGCTGCAGTTAGAACTGCATCGCAGCAGGCACCAGGCCACCAGGGTGCGAGATATGCTGAGAGATAAGGTAGGGGCAGATTTAAGCGCATATTATGTGTACCTGGTTTTTAATTGGAGTGTTTTCGCAATGAAACTCTTGTCGTTTCCACAATTTTTTTTTATTTTATGACACGTAAATGGTGTAACTTATAAAGAAACACCCTACTAGCTTCGTTTACAGGGTTTTCAATAAGACACATGTCTACACAACATAAAACAAGTTACAGTAATGTTTTTGCAAAACAACTTAAGAAAATTTGAAATTCGTGAACTTCTCGGGAACACTCACCTTCATCATCATCATTTCAGCCGATACACGTCCACTGTTGGACATAGGCCTCCCCCAAGCGTCGCCACATCGAACGTTCCTGTGCGTCCCGCATCCATCGGTTTCCTGCTACCTTCACCAGGTCATCGGTCCACCTTGTAGGAGGCCTTCCAACACTGCGTCTTCCGATACGCGGTCGCCACTCCAAAACCTTTCGGCCCCAACGAACATCTGTTCTGCGAGCAATGTGCCCTGCCCATTGCCACTTAAGTTTGGCAATTCTTTGTGCTATGTCGGCAACCTTAGTTTTCCTGCGGATATCTTCATTTTTATTCGATCACGCAAGGAAACCCCGAGCATAGCCCTTTCCATTGCTCTTTGGGTGACTTTAAGCCTTCTGATGAGGCCCATTGTGAGCGACCACGTTTCGGAGCCATATGTCATCACTGGCAACACGCACTGGTTAAAGACTTTCGTCTTGAGACACTGTGGTATGTTGGACGAGAAGATACCGCGTAGCTTCCCGAACGCTGCCCAACCGAGTTGGATTCGACGGTTGACCTCTTTCTCGAAGTTAGACCTACCCAACTGGACTGTCTGTCCGAGGTAGACGTAATCGTCCACAACTTCGAGTGTAGAGTCTCCGACCTTGATAGGAGTGGGTGCTACATGGTTGTTAATCATGATTTTGGTTTTATCCATGTTCATTTTAAGACCCACTCTTAGAGAAGCTCTACTGAGGTCATTGAGCATTGTGCTGAGCTCCTCCATAGTCTCCGCCATGACTACTATGTCGTCGGCAAACCGAAGGTGAGTGATGTACTCGCCATTGACATTAATGCCTAGTCCACTCCAGTCCAGAACCTTGAAGACATCCTCCATTGCGGCCGTGAACAGTTTCGGAGAGATGACGTCTCCCTGCCTCACACCTCGCTGCAGGAGGACAGGTTTCGAGGTCTGGTCCTGGAGTCGGACTGACATGGTGGCGTTTTCGTACAAACACCTCAGCACTTCGATGTACCGATAGTCAATTTGGCACCTCTGGAGAGATTGCAGCACAGCCCAAGTCTTGATCGAATCAAAAGCTTTCTCGTAGTCCACAAACGCTAGGCAGAGAGGCAGGTTATACTCCTCGGTCTTCTGTATGACCTGCCGTAGCATATGTATGTGGTCTACGGTGCTGAAACCTTTTCGGAATCCGGCTTGTTCGGGAGGCTGGAAGTCGTCAAACCTGCGCGCAAGACGGTTCGTGATGACCCTGGAAAACAGCTTGTAGACATGGCTCAGAAGTGAGATGGGCCTGTAATTCTTCAGCAGGGTTTTATCACCCTTCTTAAAGAAGAGTACCACCACACTTCTGCTCCATGCCTGTGGCGTTTTTCCCTCGAGTATGACGGAATCGAACAACTTCTGAAGGGCCCATAGGACCGGTTTTCCACCCGCCTTCAGGAGCTCAGCCGTAATTCCGTCCTCACCCGACGCCTTGTTGTTCTTCAACTGCTTCAGAGCCATCCTAATCTCGTACAGGCTGACGTCCGGGATATCTTCAGTGTAGTGTCGAGTCAATCTAGCTCTTGGGTTGTTTGCCAGATTTGTAGCGGGTTTGGAGATCGACGTGTATAACTGTCCATAAAATGAATCGATCTCTCCCAGAAGCTCCGATTTGGCGGATATGACTCTGCCATCTTCGGTCTTCAGTTTCGTGAGTTGGCTCTGCCCAATAGACAGATCCCGTGCAAAAACTTTGGAGCCCTTATTCCGCTCAATCGCGTCCTTAATCCTCTCGGTATTAAATCGGCGAAGGTCGCGTTTCAGAGACTTCGAGATCTGTTTATTGAGCTGCCGGTACGTGCACGCATTATCTGAAGACTGCAAAGTCATTTCACGCCTCTTCTTCATGAGCTCGAGAGTTTGATCCGTGAGCCTCTTGGTCTTACTTGTACGGGTCTTAAAAAACTGACACTCACCTTAATGGGATGCAATTTGATATACATTTTCACTGTTTTTCATACAACTGCTCTTACGCGATTATGAAGTTAATACACATTTTTCATTAGATATTTTGAAAACACAGTGTCTTGTGAATTTTATCTAGACTTCTATTGAAATCAATTAAAATAAACTTGTGAAAATCTGTTATTTTGCATGAACTTTGACACTTCATAATTTACCTCATAATTTATAAAATATAAGAATAAGAAGCATTGCAAATTTTATCAAGATTCTAAAGGGTTTAGAAAAAAGACACGTATTTCCCGGTACAAGTTTTGTAAAACGTTAAAGTAAATTAGGGAATTACCGAATGCTAAGAGAGTTTTCAGGCGTTATCTCTCTTTTTCGCGTTGCCTTCTCATCGAACATCGCTTTGGATTGCGTTAGATGAAGTAACAAGCTTTTAAACCATGCTCGATGTTGACGATACGCGAATTGAAAAGCAGCCTCTTAAAGGAAAACCTTAAGCCTTACAATTGCCAAAACGGATCTTGAACGCTCGGCGTCAGAATGGTGGGGATCGCTTTGCGCATTCCATACATTGGCGAGCCAATCGTCGTCGTTGTTACATACATGCAGCAGCGCAAGGAGTGAATTATGAGTGACGTCTATAACGCGATGGCGCGGCGAGCCAATCACTGACACTCCCCGCCCCCGCGTCACTTGGCGGCAATTGTACCATGACGTGTTAAAATGTAAAGCGTGCGAGCGAGAAAGAGAGACGGAGCTATACATATTATGTAGCTCCATCTCTTTATCAGTCCAGTTTAAGTCGTAAAATGGATCGCGTTAGGAGCGTCAGGAGCCTCTTAAAAAAATTACTGACCATTATTATCGTATTCCTCTCAAACCATACCACAAAACCAGCCAATTAGTTCCAACCTCTCAACTCAAATCACAGCTATCCGCTACAAATCGGCGATACGGACAATAGATTCTAATTACCGTGTCGTAATTAATATCGAGTTAACAAGGAGATATCGATGACGTCATCGCGGTGACGTCGATTCGTGTCACCATACGTCACAATTACATGGTACACGGTAATGTATTGATGTATAGACAGGTTGCGGATGTATGTTTGTCGATTAGAGATTACATTGAAGATAGATGTATTGGTACTGTTGGTGTATACTACATACATATACCTTCTTCGATTTTTATTTTATATTATCGAAAACCCTATTAACCCAAAGAAAAGATGGATGGATTGTGTGAAGAATGATATGAAAGAAAAGGAAGTTAGTGATAGCATGACGAGTGACAGGGTAGAATGGAAGAAAAAAACGTATTGCGCCGACCCCAATAAGATGGGACAAGGGCAGGAAGAAGAAGATTATCGAAAACCCTATCCAAATCCGCGGTATGAGAGACTTTACATTCTGTTCCGCATACCTCTAAGCTGGGTGTAAAGAGCCAATTACCTTCGTTGAAAAGCGAGGATCCAGATGAGTGTTATGTCTGGTTTGGACAGCTGCTGGACAGATGATTTCAGGCTGTTGTACATGTTCAAATCGAGAGCTTTAATTGCATGCAGGATTTTTAATTCTTCAGTTCCTATATGGCGTCATAGATGTGGCTACATCAGTAACCTTGGTTCTCTTCCTGCGGTTAACTTTTTTCCAGATTCTATCACTCAGGGAAACTCGGTGTTGTTTCCAAGGCCATTTGGGTGATCTTAAGTCTTCTGATGGTACTATTTACCTCGCATTGTGCCTTCACTGGCAACACCTACCTACTGGTTATAGACTTTCATGTTATGTTGAGACGTTGTATTGACTACAGTGACTATAACATCGACTAATTATCATAATTTCGACCCTATTTAGGAAAAAAGTCGTAAGCGACAATGCGTTTTTTGCAGGAAGGTTTTTTTTAACGATACTTGTTCTATGAGCTCTTGATTTCCGGATTCTAGGCCAACTGGAATTACTCAATACTCTATAGGTTAAAATAAGCTTCAAAATATGCGCCTGAACGGGATAAAAATGGCTTTATCTTTAGGGGGGGACTTCGAAGTTTGATTTTTTTACTATCGCTTGGATTAGCAGGATTTATATATCAAATACTTAGGATATCTGATATATAAATATAATTTAAACTTCATATCTGTGGAGGTAAAGCGTAGGCGTTCCTGAAAAAAAAGGTTCTTGTCAGCTGGACAGATAGACAACAAAGTGATCATAAAAGGGTTCCAATTTTGCCAACTAAGGTTCGGATCGGAACCCTAAAATTACGACTTATTATTCATACAACTATTTATCTAATAGAGTATTTCATATTAACATATTGCTATAAACACTTATTGATTAGGAAAGGCAAAATATCTTACTGCAAAAAAGCGAAAGGTTTGCTATTACAGAACTAAATATCGAATAAAAGAATAATCAGCACAGTTTAACGACTATACTGCTATCTACGTATCACCAGAAACACAAAGAAGTTAGCCAGCCGTCATCTGTTCTTTATAGCCTACAGATTTAATTTGGTACGACGTTACTCACGAACCCCTGAGTTTTTCTGTTCTGCTGACTATCCGCACGAGGAGTTTATGATAGATGGCTGATACATTTTTCATTGGTCGGCTGGATATTTTGTGGGTTTCAAATGTTTTTTTTTTGGGCTTTGATGTGTTGAGGGGATATGTTTTATGTGTGTTGGTAATGGGATAATAAAATGCAGTTTTATTTTTGTTTTACTGTAGAATAATTGTAAATTAAGTGAAAAGTATCATCTGTTGTACTAGTCTGTAGGAAAATTATCCAAATTTTTATTGACTGTAAGTAATGCTGCACTGCCCAGTTGCTTCGGCATCCAGTCCAGAACAAATCGCAATTGCAAGAAGTTGGTAGAATCATCGCAGCGTTGATTGGTTGGATTCATTTTACCTATTAACATTGTTAATGTATTTATCAAAGTATATTTTATATTTCCTTTCTATTCGTTTACTATTAGGGCACCTATTATAATTTCTGCACTACCCTGAGGTCCACTAGAAAATATCTCAGGCCTACCTTAGCGCCTTTGTACGAGTACAGTGTTTCTTACTAGTACATAAAGTTTTAATAAATAAATAATGCTCAGTCACTTACATTAAATATGAACTTCTCTTCATAGAATTAGTCGCCTCTATCATATCTGGTTAAACCAACTGGGCGGGAGGACACCAGCTTTTTTTTGGTGGATGTTATCAAATTACTCCTTCTGTTTTGAGTGGACCGAAAGGAAGTAGCAGACTTTTACGGACTAAAATCCGCCTGTGTTTTTTCAGTTACCCTTTTGCGTTCCAGGGCTCTGGCACCACCATGCACCCAAATTAATTCTGTTAAGAAATTAAAGAATACGATAGATATCGCAACCAGTGACTAACCTTTCAAATACCGTAACTAGAGACATAATAGAAAGACTATGAGAGCGAACCCCGGCTTCGCTTGGGGTTTAATGAATTAATCACTGGCGCATCATGCGTCTATGGTTCGAAGAATGCCATTGGAGCTGGTCTTAGATCTGCTTAGTAACGGAACAGCCTTCTTCCTTTGCAAAGAGGCAGATTTAACTATACATTTTGTATCTCTATGGAAAATTGGAAGCTGTTTTTTCATCCCCACGAAATATTTACCATCAGACAATCATAACTTACTTGACCTTATCTAAATTCCCTTTGTCACATTCCATTTACCCTCCTAGACGAGCAAAACTTCTATTCAACTACATACCTACATACACCTATATACCGTATAATGCCTGGCTCACACCTACCCAGTGACTTGTGAACAGTCCTTCATACGTCACTGGCCATGCTATGAAATGCCATAAAATCAGTCGGCTATGAGAGCCGATATGGACGTGAAACAAGGGGGATTTACACCGACGGCTATAGACGTACGTATCTGTGTGAAATTTTCTTAGGGCTGGTACAGACCATACGTAAAAAATGTACTGCCTTTCGTTGTCGTTCATATTTTTTTTATGCTCTAAGTACCAATCATAGAGAGCATTTATATAGGTTAAAATCTACGCTTTAAAAAGGAAAAAAAAAGAATTCCGAGATAGTAATAAATTAAAATAATAAATCCATTTATTTTGGAAATCAGTCCATATGCATAGAATAAGAAATTGAAAACAAAAAAACATAATAACATTTGTGAGCAAAATAAAATATTTTTTTTTGTTTATATAAAATTTTACTTGTTTGTTTTTTTTTGCAAAACAAAAGTATCTAAACAATGCATATTGTGTGGCCAGTAATTTAGTATTTATAAATTAGCTTTACTACCTGTTCATTGGTTGGTTTGCGGTTTCTATAAAAGGGCGGTAGGTCAACATTATGATTATGTCAAAATTGTTAAAATACTCCTGAAAGCGGTTTTGTCATGACGTGACACGGTTGTGGCTTCGCTGTGGTTAGTGCACCCAGTTGTTAATGTAAACCACTTCTGTCCACTCGTCTATATTGTCATATATTACAGAAACATGTCTACCTTCACTAGATTGAACGTGTGTAATATATTAAAGGCGAAAAGTAAGTTTTTTTTGTGTGTATGTTTATTACTTCTTCACGCTCAAACGACTGAACGAATTTGCATCAAATTTAGCACACGAGTAGACCATTTCCTAGAATAGCACACAGAATACTTTTTATCCCGGGAGTAAGTTTGCTTGCCATGCCGGTGGCAGGTCCTAAAACCAAAAATTCGAAGACATATGACATGCACCAACCCGCACAGGGCTCGCGTGGTGGATTATGGCTCATTCCCTCTCCTAAAGAGGTCTGAGTCCCAGCAGAGGGAACATTATAAAGACGACTATCTATCTATGTTTCCTTGAGATTATTTTCTACTTTAACGCAGTAGCAGTAGTTGTTTTTTTTATTAAAAAGTAGCCTTTGCCCGCGGCGCCGCGTACTTAAAGCCTATTTCACTCAGAAATAAAGCAGCTTTCTAACGGTGAAAAAAGTTTACCAATCGGAGCAGTATTTCCTGAGATTAACCTCCTACGAACAAAAAAACGAACTTTACCTCTTTATATTAGCATAGATGTGAAAATTAGGCTGAAAATATCTCAAGCCTTTGGTAGGAGTTCACTAACAAATTGTATGTTAGATTTTGTTTCTAATTATTTTTGTATTTTTTATATCTAAGTTGGGATATGGGCCCCTGCACACAATTCATTTAAATACGGGTTTCATATGAAGTCACTTAATCCGTTTGCACGTCTGTACTCACCTTTATATTGTTGGTACACTGCGCCATTTATGAAATCACTAAGCCTGGATAAAAAGCGCCGATACCCTGGATTTTTGTCATAACTCCCGGGCAAATTAGTTTTTTACCGGGATATTGTTGGGAAAGTAACGTATGGCCATTGTGACAGGCTTTGTAATGTTTTTGCTTTGTTTTAACATCGTGTCTATAACAAATATGAAATCTGTTCGAAATATTATTTACTAGCTGTGCCCGCGACTTCGTTCGCGTGGTCGAGGATTTTGAATTTATTTTTTCTAAAATAAAAGTAGCCTATGTTACTCCTTATTACGTCAGCTTCCTGCCAAAAAAAGTCCCGTCAAAATCCGTCCAGCCATTTCAGAGACTAGCCCGGACAAACAGACAGACAGACAAAAATTGTAAAAAATGTTATTTTGGTGTATGTACCGTATATATTATATATTCATATGCATGTAGTAAAAAGCAGTTATTTCAATACTACAAACAGACACTCCAATTTTATTTATATGTATAGAAGATGTATAGATCTGTATAGATGACGGGTTACTGCGAACGGCTTTGCCCGGGTGATAGTAGAAAATTACCGCAAAGGAACATATATCGGGATAAAAACTGTCATATGTGCTACTTTGGGACATGGTCTACCCGTGCACAAAGTTTCATAAAAAAACCATTCACACGTTCAAGCGTGAAGTAGTACCAAACACACACACACACACCATTACTTGTACAGACACCCATACGAGGACTATAGTCATAAGTCACAATCCGAGGACCTCCTAGGAAACTAGGTTAGAGACGACTTACGACCTTATTAACAAGACAAAAAGAAAGAGAAAACAATATTTGGGGTGACGAGACTATTCGTTTAGCGCTATCTCAACATTTTTTAGTATGACTTTCTGTAAACGATGTGGGGACCTCAATACACTCGCAAACCCGCCTGGGTAGTACCATCCGAGGACCTGTGTGTGAGCTAAACGAGGACCTTAACCATGTGACCAGAGACGCCTATACGAGGACTTAATTTTTCACACTTTTTCTTATTACTTGCATGATGCGAGGACTAGTACTAGAATATTCACGAACAATACGAGGTCGTTTTTCCAGGTAGGGCTTGTACTAAACGAGGACCTTTTTTGAATTTCCAATAGCCGTTTCTTACACACTTATAATTTTGCTATATTAATATTTGAGCTATACAAGGTGTCGTTTTGAAGCTGCAAAATATTTCAGGAGGTAATTATGTTAGTGATTCTCGACCCGAATCAATAATAAAATAAGTAAGTAATTTTTTTTTTTTTATAACCGCGTTTTTTTTCACACACACAAACACGGAACAATAAAGGGCGTTTTCACACACACTAACTCGCAACGATAGTTTCATAAATAATGTATCATCCAATCATCATCCCGCACGCCACACCCTAGCCACGCCCCCGCGGCCATCGATCAATCGATTTAGTTTAGTGTAATTAAAAAATTAAATAACAAGTATTACTGATTATTGACCAGGTATCGTTTTTTTACATGATTATTTATGAGTTTTATTACAACCTCCTGAAATATTGTGCAGTTTTAAAACTGCACCTTGTATTATTAGATATTTAACCAGTTACACACACCAATTTCTCGATTTAAGTACTATCAGAGGACTTAGCATGATTTAACTGATAATGTTTAAAATGAAAGGGAAGGTATTATTCTAAGCACTACGTCTCGACTAATCAAATTGATTTAGACTTTTAGTTGTGTCAGAAACACGTGGACAATTACAATTTGACAGCAATTGAAAGATTTTATAGTCGCAACTTTAGATCCACAATAATAATCTAAAGTAACAGGTAATATAACAAGTTGACATTCATATTCAACTATTATTCATTAATCTATCCGCTACGCGCTGTATGTGGATTGCTGACATATTATACAAGGTGCAGTTTTAAAACTGCACAATATTTCAGGAGGTTGTAGTAAAACTCATAAATAATCATATAAAAAAACGATACCTGGTCAATAATCAGTAATACTTGTTATTTAATTTTTTAATTACTCTAAACTAAATCGATTGATCGATGGCCGCGGGGGCGTGGCTAGGGTGTGGCGTGCGGGATGATGATTGGATGATACATTATTTATGAAACTATCGTTGCGAGTTAGTGTGTGTGAAAACGACCTTTATTGTTCCGTGTTTGTGTGTGTGAAAAAAAGCGAGGTTATAAAAAAAAAAAAATTACCTACTTATTTTATTATTGATTCGGGTCGAGAATCACTAACATAATTACCTCCTGAAATATTTTGCAGCTTCAAAACGACACCTTGTATCAATACACAGTTGTGTTAATGTCACAAAGCTGCAACTGAAATCATCTACATGTGACACAACTCTTTAACGGTCAAGTGTATTGTCTTCAAACTAAGCATGCTGTTTGTTAACATTGCATAGCATTACAGTTGAGTAAGTGAAATGAAGTTGCAGCTTGAACCGTCTCCATGTAAGACTGCTCTTCAACAGTTACTAGGCATCGCCCGCTCTTGGGCGGAGCTGGAGATAGTGTCAGACTCTTATTGATTAAAAAATCCACCCCGTTCTTTCTTGCCTTTCATACAGGGGCCGAGCCTTCCTTTCAGAAGCAGACCCTTGGCCCTCTGGGCCCTTGCTGTTGCTGACCTCTCCTTGAGGCGCGCGGGAACTCGGCCTCCTCCTTTGCTAGCATTACTGCTTTGCAGAAGGAGGCGACCGCCTGCCACTCCTCCTCGCTCCGGACCATGGCCTGTACCAAGGCCTAGCGCGAGGGTTCGCCGCTACCGATCGCCCCCACCAAAATACGACTCGCTAGTTCTAGCGCAGGGAGAGTTGTACCAGGCGGCGTATGATCTAGCAGCATGCGGGGTTGCGATAGTCATTGATAGGATCCAGCAGTTGGGACTCGAGGTAGTACTGCACAAGTCCGAGGCTATGTGTTTCCACGGCCTTTGGAACGCGCCACCATCGGGTTCCCAATTAACGGTTGGAGGAGTTCACATCGGAGTCAGGTCAACGATAAAGCACCTGAGACTCGTCCTCGACAGCTAGTGGAATTTTGTGCAGCACTTCTGAGATCTGGCACTTAAACTCAACCGGACTGGCTCAAGCGGCTCTTGCCCAACCAGGGCCTGGGGAGTATAGACGCCTACTGCCGGAGGCTTTACGCAGGAATCGTTCGGTCCATGGCCCTTTATGGGTCGCCAGTGTGAGCGCCGTCGCTGCGTCAGCAACCGAGAGCCCAGCTGAACGCATGCCTGAGGGTCATGGCAATACAGATGGTACGGAGATACCGCATGGTTTCTCGCAAAGTGGCGAGCCTTCTTGCTGACCTGCCACCATGGGATCTGGAGGCAACAGTTCTTGCACACATGAACAATTTGCGCGTGGAGATGCAACACCGGCGCCGGGGCGAAAGTCCGCTGCCCCGACAGGTCGTGGCATGGTGAACAGAGTTCCGGCGGGATCTCATGATGGAATGGCGTCAGTGACTATCGCAACCTGGTGCTGGGCCTGCCACAATTATGGCGGTAAGTCCCCTCTTTGAGGCATGGCTGGAAAGACCTCACGGCGTCCTCACCTTCCGTATGACGCAAGTTCTCACCGGACATGGTAAGTTCGGGAGGTACATACCTGCACCGGATTTGTGCGGAGCACACGGTAGAAGTGTGCCCCGCTTGGTCGAAGCATCGCCGTGTCCATGTGGCGATCGGCGGTGGCGATCTCACGCGCCGGGGTTTGGTACAGGCCATGGTCCAGATCGAGAATGAGTGGCAGGCGGTCGCCTCCTTCTGCGAAGCAGTAATGCTAGTAAAGGAGGAGGTCGACCGCATGAGGCGCTCACGCCCCAGCCGCTGCCGGGATTTCGATCCCGATTCCGGCCACCGAAGGCGCGGGCTTGCGCACGGCGAGCTATGGGTAGCTCGCTGTCAGACTGTCCGGTAACCGTCCGGACCAAACCCAAGTCGTCAACGTCGCGCACTGTTGAAGGAACGGGGTGGGTTTTTTAGTCAGTAAGAGCAGGGGATCTAAATATTTTTTACCCGGCAAAAAAACTCTATTTATTTATAGTTTAAAAGTTTTTAAATTGTAATTTTCAAGTATTTTATGTCTTTAATTTAATAAGTTTAAATTAACAAACTTATTATTTTCAAAATTATGCTCGCCATGTGTTTGTTATCTAAGAAAAAGTAATGTTTATTCTGCACAAGGCACTCTTATTTCCCTCAAGCAATTGAGAGAGTTTTGGCCTTCTTAGTATCGTTTAGACTTGTATTCAATCAGCTGATCGGAGTTGTCCCTCTTAACTGAAAGAGTTATGTTAATCATTGATATGTTTACTATTTTTATATGATAAAATTGAGTATGGCAATTAATAAAAGGGCATAAAATGCGGATCAATTTATGCTTTCTACTTAAGATCGGCCAAATATCAAGGACGTCCGGGCCTTGGTTGAGGCTATGGTCCGGAGCGAGGAGGAGTGGCAGGCGGTCACCGACTTCTGCGAAGCAGTAATGCTCGCAAAGGAGGAGGCCGAACGCATCAGGCAACGGCGTTATCGCCGCTGCCGCCGCCGCCGGGATTCTGATCCCGATTTCCGGCCACCGTAGGCGCGGGCTTGCGGACAGTGAGCAATGGGTAGCTCACTGTCCGGCCGTCCGGTAACTGTCCGGACCAAGCCCAAGTCGTCGACGGCGCGCACTGTTTCCGCGCGCCTCAAGGAGTTGTTAGCAACAGCAGGAACCCAGCCGGGTCGAAGCCTACTGGGGCCAGGGTTATCCGAAAGGGCGCTCGAGCCCCGATATGAAGGCTAGAAGGAACGGGGTGGGTCTTTTAGTCAGTAAGAGTCTGACACTTTCTCCCGCTCCGCCCAAGAGCGGGGGATGTCAATGCATGATTTCTTCCCACCAAAAAAAAAAAATATCAAGGACGTAGTAGTCAATTCTTCATGCCAAAGACTAAAGAATTAAATAGACTTTTTTTATAGATAATTAATTGCACTCAGAATAATGTTTCAGGACATCTAGCAATGTATAAGAACTCTTTGGTTAAATAAACTGAAATTCTAGAACTTAGTGTATTGTTTTTCAGTGCATGACATATTTTATTTATAATGCTATTCTCAAAAACATATATATTGTGCATTCTCAAGTCTCGTACAAGTACATTATAACATACTTTTATGTAAAAAACCATCCGAAGTTTTACTCTCTCAGAACAGAAGTTTCGATACTTTTGAAATTTCAATAATCAATACACACGGAAAACCTATCCAAATGGGGACCTAAATACACTTGTCAGGAAAAGCTACCCATGTGGGGACTTACATACACACTGTCTGGAAAAGCTACCATTCCGAGGACATTTGTGTGAAGATTTACACATAAGTCTCCACAAGGTACTAAAAACATGACTGAAGTGTTAAAAGTCGTGTGTAAAAATTTTAAGTGGCGCCGCCTAGCGGTTACACACGATCGTGTGTGAACATGAAATTTCGCAACCAAACCGAGGTCCACAAAGGTTGATATCAACTTTTCCTTATTAAGTATATAGAAAGGTTCAAAATCGAACGTAGAATACGATGAACTGGGTCGGGCCATCCGAGGACGTACGAAAAGGTCCTCGCATTGAAAAGGTCCTCAGATGTGCCTTGTGTATTCAAGCGCATGTCCTCGCATGGTACTTAAAACAAACACACACACTCACAGACTTTCGCCTTTATAAAATTACTCTGATCTTTTATTGAGACTTTATATTTTCGTTGTTCCCTCTCGGGTCCGATCTCCAAAGTTAAACAACGCTTGCCAAGGTCGGTCTGTGGATGGGTGACCATCACAACGTACCGAGATTGTCCTATTCGATATTAACATAATTTTGTATTATTGTGACGGATGGAGATTATGCAAATAAATGAAATGAAATTATTTAATCATGATTTTAATAACAATTCCCAAACTCGTTTTAGAACTTCTATCAAATTTTTCGTAACAGCTGTCGCGGAGCCAATTTGCATTTAGTTCCCCGGAACAAAACAAACAATTATTTGCAACAAAATGACAATGAAACAATTCGAATTTGTTAGGCGATTTGTAAACTTATGGAGTTCAGACTCAAAAGTTTTAATTAAGTAAAGGGAATTTCAGTAAACGTTTCAGTCAATTTGTGAAAGTTTTAACGACTGTCAACACTGAACAACCCGGGACCGATTTAAGGCGACGGTGATCGATTTTGAAGTGGCAACATTGAAAAAATGGCGCCCGGAGCCGCTGTGACGTAATCGGAAATGGTTTTCGATTAAAATATCGGACAGAAGTACGAAGTGGGATCAAGGAAATTGTGAATCTCGGCGGAATATTTAATGATATGTATTAAAAGGAATTTTAAATTTCTAGGAAATTGAGTATTTTCCTGTATTTATTTTTATACTAATAGGCGACAGACAAATGAAAAAAAATACATTGTTTTATAGACATCGAATGTATTTTCAAACTATACAGAGACCCACTCAAATACACATACATTTCATTCAAATCGATCGGATCGGATTCGGTTTAAAAGGAGTTAGATAACAAACACAAGTACAAGAAAATTATCTATAAAGGGAATTACCACTCAGTTATTAATCAAGTAATCTCAGAAACTATAACCCCTACAAACTTAACATTTGACAGGCAGGTTCTTTATAGGGTGTAGACATCCGCTAAGAACGGATTTTCAGAAATTCACCCTCTAAGCGGATGAAAGGGGGTTCAAGGTTTGTATGGAGAAACAGACTCACGCGGGCGAAGCCGCTGGCAGAAGCTAGTATATTATAAATATTACAAAGAGTCACTTCGACAGACGTATGTAGAATTCTTTCTGAGATATTTATCTGTGTAAAAACACACACAACACCGAGTATCGCTCCGTAAATGTTTCCCAAACCAGCTATAAAACTTCAGCATTTCAAACCGAACTTGTACAGAACTTACAGTTCAGCGCAAGATAAGTTCTCACCTAGCAAAACCTATCCTTCACTTTAAATCTGATACCGGTGTAAGATCCCGGGAACACGTTGCATGGCTGTGGGCAAATCCCGCGAGAGTGCAGCAAGAAACTGCCATGCATCTCGCGCAGTACCGTGGCTAGACGTGGGTGAAATGGGCCCTTGCCCACGGCCTCGCACCCAAAGGGGCCTCGCACAAGCGAGGGGTTTTTAAGAACGAGGTTTTTTCTATAATTGAAAGGCTCGCGTTTGACTACTATTTCACCTGATGGTAAGCGACGATATGATCGAACACTGGGTTTTTTTTTTTGATGGGTAAAAATTATCGAAATGACATTCCCCGCCGTTGGTCGGACCGGGAAATAGTGGCAGACTCTTATTGACTAAAAAACCTACCCCGTTCCTTCTTGCCTTTCATACCGGGGCCGAGCCTCTCTTTCGGAAACAGAACCTAGCTCCAGTAGACTTCGACCCAGCTGGTGGGCCCTTACGGTTGCCAACAACTCTTTGAGGCGCGCGGGAACAGTGCGCGCCGTCGACGACTTGGGTTCAGTCCGGACAATTACCGGAAGGTCGGATAGCGTGCCCGAACACTGGGTTGCGACAGTCGCTGACTCGTTTTCGAATTTATGAAAGAAAAAGGCTTCGCTGATGTGCCTTCGCCCTCGTTTAAATCAGTCCACGCTACGCCCCTGATCTCGCACCGCATAGTTTACCGGGGCCGGCCACTTACAGCGAGGAAATGTTTCGCTGTCGTATGTTAGTGGTATGACGGTGGTTTATAGTTTGGGTAAGTGTTCGCCGCTTTTTGGGATTCTGTATCTCAAAATCGTGGAGGTATCGAGTTGAAATTGAAACCATATACTCAGGTCTGTGGTCCTTTGAAGCTGTGAAAAAGTCAAATTGGAAAAAATAAGATTCCGCCGTTTATGTCGCAAAAATCAAAATTCATCCCGTTGACCTAGAACCCTGAAATTTTGTATGAAGCAAGGTCTTATAGCACAACTATAGGTATAAACCTGAAAACTGAGAATTTGTAGTAAATAAAACTTACTTTTCGGAAAAATTTTCGAGACTCGATTCGGGAATTGAACTATTTACATAAGTTAGTTTGTACAGAACTCTCAGTTTGCGAGTCCAACTCGTACTTTCCCAGTTTTTATTTGTCGAGTCGAGGCATTTTGGACTTAATAACAATTGCACTTACGGTGAAAGTTTGTGAGAGTATGTACCTATGTTTGTTACTTTTTCACACTTGAACGTCTTGAACGGATTTCGATGAAGCTTGGTACACAGGTAGGCTATGTCCGGGAATAGCACATAGGGTAATTTTTATCTCGGAAGTATATTCTTATTTTCCCTTGGGGTAATTTCCTGCTATCACGCAGGTGAAGCTGCTGACAGCAACTAGTAATAATATTTATTTGAGCAAGAAGGAAATAATTAAAAAAAACAATTAAATATTGGTTTGTTTAAGTCTATCTCTCTCTCTATCGGTTCTCTTGTGTCCTATGCTTGAACTAGATTTTCCATTGTCTTAGCCGAAAGAAGCTTAAACATTATTAAATAATCACAATAATGATACAAAAATGAAAGAATTTCTACCTATTTAGTTAGTACAGTATTTAAGTAATAAAGTGCTAGTTGGACAAGCGCGAATTTTGTATCATTTTTAGGGTTCCGTAGCCAAATGGCAAAAAACGGAACCCTTATAGATTCGTCATGTCTGTCTGTCTGTCTGTCTGTCTATCCGTCCGTATGTCATAGCCACTTTTTTCCGAAACTATAAGAGCTATACTGTTGAAACTTTGTAAGTAGATGTATTCTGTGAACCACATTAAGATTTTCACACAAAAATAGAAAAAAAAGCAATAAATTTTGGGGGTCCCCATACTTAGAACTGAAACTCAAAAATTTTTTTTTCATCAAACCCATACGTGTGGGGTATCTATGGATAGGTCTTCAAAAATGATACGGAGGTTTCTAATATCATTTTTTTTCTAAACTGAATAGTTTGCGCGAGAGACACTTCCAAAGTGGTAAAATGTGTGTCCCCCCCCTCTAACTTCTAAAATAAGAGAATGATAAAACTAAAAAAAATATATGATGTACATTACTATAAAAACTGCCAACGAAAATTGGTTTGAACGAAATCTAGTAAGTAGTTTTTTTTTAATGCGTCATAAATCGAAAAAATACACTATTGTTAAAACATCGACCAAAGTTACAACACATTACAAGAACTTTTATATTATGTTACTTGCTGCTACGGAACCCTTCATGGGCGAGTCCGACTCGCACTTGGCCGGTTTTTTCTTTGTTAACTTACAAGTTTAATTTCATTGTTTTTGAACCACTACATACAAACTTAGTAATTAATTACTGTTTTAACTAGATTATATAAATATACAGGTCTCTCTTCTAACCCCGAAATTATGGAAACTATAATACACTTTTATCATAGAAATGAGAGCATCTATCCTCTATACTATGGAAATTGCATGAATACTCTCAAGCTCTTAAAAAATTGTCCTATGAAAATACAGAGAAATTGTTAGCTGTATTGAAATAAAGATTAATTTTAGGGTTCCGTACCTCACAAGGTAAAAACGGAATTGTCCGTCTATCCTGCAGTCGGTCTGTCAAGACCCTTTATATCAAAAGCGCGTGTAGGTATCGAGTTGAAATTAAAACCATATACTCAAATCTGCGGACTACATACAATCTTTGGTATGTCTGAAATCAATTTAGATTCTATATTAAAATGACGCTCATTAATTTGAAATATTTATATTTAAGACCGAAAAACCGCTGCCTACATCACAGAAACTATAACTTGTACATAATAGGTAAAGATTACTCCTATGTACCAATTTTTTTAGGGTGTGAAATAATTAAATAACTTCTCGCGTACTGGGTAGAGCAAGAGGGTATGTCAGACTTTTACTGACTAGAACCCTACCGTGTTGCTTCAGTTGCTCTGTCAGTTCCAAGCTCGAGGTGACCTGAATCTTGCTTATATTATGCAAAGAATAGTTTTCACATGGGAGCATTTCGCGAGGCGCTGCAATGTTGTACAAATCGTATGCTGCGCGCCTATGCACGGCGGGATAGCATAGAGTAGTGAACGATAGATGCAACGGCATTACGATCTTGTAGGTGAATTAAAGTTAATCTTTAAGGGGATGCAACTCGACATACATTTTCACTGTTTTTCATACAACCGCTCTTACGCGATAATGACGTTATTACACATTTTTCATAAGATATTTTGGAAACACAGTTTCTTGGGGATATTATCTAGGCTTCTATTGAAATCATTTAAGACTTGACTTGCTATTTTGCATGAACGACGCTTCATAATTTACTCAAAAATTAAAAAAAGTCAAAAAAAGTATTACAATAGAAGCCTTGCAGATTTTTTTATCAACATTCAAAATGACGACAATTTTTTTTCAAAAACTTTTAAGGGGTTTGAAATAAACACGTATTTCCTGGAACAAGTTTTGTAAAATATTCGAGTAAATCACGGGATTACTGAATGCTAACAGAGTTTCCAGGTACTATCTTTCTTTTTTCACATTGCCTTTTCGTTAAACATCACGTTGGATTGCGTTAGATGAAGTAACAAGCTTTTAAACAATACTCGATGTTTACGATAGGCGAGTGTAAAGCAGCCTCTTAAATCTTTGATAAAAGACTGGACTATATATGTATAAGTGAACACTTCTTAAATGAGAGCACAGCAAATGTTTTTAATATCAATAACTATAGATTAGTAGTTTATAACACTAGAAAAAATAAATTGAGAGGAGGTAGTCTAATTCTCGGGCATGTCGATAGGCAAACTGAAATTTGTGAACCAATAAATAAATTATATAAAATGGAATGTTTTGAAATTAGTTGTACTAAAGATATTATCACTGGTCTTTATATCTGCTGTTGCTATCGAAATCCTGTAGATAAAAATTATGAACAGTTCTTAGAAAGGTTGGAGAAGCTATTGGACTATTTATTCAATAGGAAATGCATAATTTGCGGTGATTTTAATGTTGATTTGCTAGTGGACAATAAAAAAAGTACAGAATTCCTTAATTTGTTAAAATGTTATAATTTTAGGCATCTAATCTCTTCGGCTACTTTCTTTCGTAATAATAGTGTTTCATGTATCGACAACATCATAACCAATCTGCCTGATGCGTGTGTTTTAAATTGTGAAGTAGATCAAAATGGGTTGGCTGATGGGCATGCGGGTATTTTTGCTGATGTTTGTTTGAAAAATCGATCCACTCCAAATTCCAATGAGAATCAGTTTATTGTAACAAATAAAAGAGTATTCAATAGTAAAAACAGTGCAGTATTCGCACAGGGCATTCTTAACGAATCTTGGACTGGTATGGGTATTAATACTTTTCTTAAAAGGTTTTATAAAGTGTTTCGCAATAGCTACAGAAAGAGAGAATGTAAAACTAACCTTAAAAATAAGTCACAATTAAAGTGGATCACTAAAGGGATACGTACTTCCAGTAAAATGAAACGTTTTTTATGTGCAAGTAATGGAAATAATCTTGAACCGAGTGTTTTAAAATATAAAAATATGTACGTTAAGTTATATAGAAATATTGTTTCCAAAGCTAAAAAGCTTGCTATTATGGCTCAAATAAATAAATCACATAACACGGGTAAAGAAATTTGGAAAATTGTGAATAAATGCACTAATAAAGAGAATATGATTCAGCAGGAACTTAGGCTTAAGGTTGAAGGACGAATTATAGTGGATCCAGAGCAAATAACTAACTTACTGGTGAATCAATTTGATTATAAAGGTGCTACTAATGTAAATGAAGAAAATCATACTATGGCATTTCTTCTTTCACACACGGATAGGGTTATTAGTGACATGCATATTTCTCCCACCACTCCAGACGAGATTTGTTCCATAGTTAAAGGAATGGAAAACAAATATTCCTGTGGTTATGATGAAGTTCCTATTAGTCTGATCAAGGAGCACATTACTATACTAGCCAAACCTCTGTCTGACTTCTTTAATAATTGTATAAAAGAAGCTATTTTCCCAGAACAACTAAAAATTGCAAAAGTAATACCTGTTCATAAGAAGGGAAGTAAAACTGATCCCAATAACTATAGACCCATCTCTCTGTTACCTGTGCTGTCAAAACTATTTGAAAAGATTCTTAAAAAGCGACTTTAGTACATTTGAGACTTAACAAAGTGTTAAACAGAAGACAATTTGGATATCAAAAGGGTGTTGGCACTTCAGACGCAATATATACATTATTGGATGATGTCATAAATAAAATAAACAATAAAATGAGAGTTGCAGGGATTTTCCTAGATTTAAGTTCCGCTTTTGACGCAATTGACCACGAATTACTTTTGACTAAGATGAGGTATTAGGGAATAAGAGGAAACGCTTTGCGACTATTCTCTTCCTACTTAAAAAACAGGCGGATGTACGTTGAAATTGACAAAACTCAGAATAATTATAAGAAAATGTACAAATCCAAAATTGCATGCATATCGAAGGGTGTCCCACAAGGATCGATTCTTGGACCTATTTTATT
Organism: Mythimna ferrago; assembly: GCA_910589285.2. Classification (NCBI taxonomy): domain Eukaryota; kingdom Metazoa; phylum Arthropoda; class Insecta; order Lepidoptera; family Noctuidae; genus Mythimna; species Mythimna ferrago. The sequence goes on from OU342685.1 coordinate 19,853,998, forward strand.
TTTAATATATATTAATGACTTGATTAATTATTTAAATACAATTTTACCTGACATTAAATTAGTAATTTTCGCGGATGACACGAATGCCATAGTGGCTGCTAATGATATGGTGGAGTTGACCGAAAGGGTAAATGCTACGTTACAAGCATTTCATGTATGGTTCACAGCAAATAAATTATCTATTAATAGTAAAAAGACCCAATTAATGTTATTTAAAACTACATCTCGTAACACTGATAATTTAAATGTTGCCTTAAATGAAATTGAAATTACGACCGTTCCCGAAGTAAAATTTTTAGGCATACATATTGACCAACTCTTAAACTGGAAACCAGAATTAAAGGCAGTCGATGCATCTGTATCGTCTGCGTGTTATGCTCTAAGGGCCCTGAGAAATGAAATCAACATAGAACAACTAAAAATAGTATATTTTGCGCTAGTGGAGTCTAAAATTAGATATAGCATACTTTTTTGGGGAAACAGCTTTGATTATAATTGCAGAAGAGCTTTCGTACTACAAAAACGAGCTATTCGTACCATGGTCAGAATCTCACAAAGGGAAAGTTGCCGACCGCATTTTGTACATTTAGGCATTCTTACAGTCCCAGGTCTTTATGTACTAGTACTTTTAAGTAATTTGGCCAAAAACATTCAAGACTATGAGTCAATGGAAGAACGGCAGATTAGGGAAGGCACCCGTAGACTTGATTTGAAGAATAAAAATTTTACTAATCACAACTTAAGAATTATTAAACACTGTCCACGATACCAGTCCGTAAAATTATTTAACAGGTTGCCTTTAGATATAAAAAGTGCTGTCTATAGTAGTACTTTTAAATTAAAATTGAAACAATTCCTATTGAATAAGTGTCTATATGCTGTAGAAGAACTCTAATTTCTGTTGCTTTATCATGGTCATCACTTTATTGATTTTATTTATTCTTTTACTTAATATTGATCTTATAATTGTTATTTTTTTATTCATTCTGACATTCTTTGCTATTTTATTTGTAATTGTTTTATTGTAATTTATTTTAAATTTTGACCATGTGTGATTTATTAATTTATTAATGAAATTTATATTTATTATTTTTAAATTCTTGACATTTTTACTTTTTTTTTTGTTTGTTTTTAAACTGTAATTTTGTTGATTGTGTGTAATTCAGATACAAATTGTTTGTTCATGAATAAATGACTAATGACTAATGACTAATCTTAACTAGTATCCCGACCGGCTTTATATCGAGTTTGCCGCGTCGCCGAATCTTTTGTTCTGACCACGTGACTGAGCGTTGAGATGACGTCATTCCCGTACATTTGAAGCCTTCTACTAGCGTTAACTATTGCAGGTTAGTAACTTGGCTAGGGGTACTGATGTTAAGCGATGATGTGGCCGACGATGGAACACGCTTGCCTAGAAGCAATCTATTCACTCTTAACTTAAAGACCCTTAGGTTATAGCTATCAGGAAACACTCCGGTAGGGCATTCCACTCCTTATATATCGACGTATTAGTCTTCTTCTTTGTTGCTCTTTATTTTACTGAAAATAGCAACATAATTCGTTGTGTGGTTTAGAAGGATTGAGCGAATAAATAGACAGACGCGGAACGAGGACTTTATTTTATACACCGTTAAATTTTGATCGTTTTAATCCCGTAGAGAGTCGATCCGGTACACAAAACACTATCGATTTGTAAAGATAAAATAAAAAAAGTACCTTTCTTTCAAAACTCGTATTAATTTACGCATGTACGAAATTAATTTCTCTATGAAAACGTCAGCTGAGCGAGTCCAATGACCTGTAGGTAGTAGTCGGCGTTGCGTACAAACTACCTACAGGTATTTGGACTACTACCTACAGGTATCCCTCTACGGGATTAAAACGATCAAAATTTAGCGGTGTATAGCATAAAAGGTAAACTTTAAATCATGAATAAAGCAATCTAAATTAAATTCTACTGTATTCCGAAAGTACCAAATGATTAGTGTAATTCGTTTAATATTTATATTGTTTATTTATACATACTTATTTGATACATGTTGACTGACCTATACTGCAATATTAGTAACTAGCTTTTGCCCGCAGCTTCTCTCATGTATATAAATATAGCCATGTCACGCAGGAATACAGCAGTTTTCTATCGCTGAAAAAAATTTTGCAATCGGACCAGTACTTCCAAAGATTGCCTCCTAAAAACAAAAAAAAACAAACTTTACCTCTTTATAATATTAGTGCAGATGATACAATATTACTAGGTATGAGATGACTTTTTAGCTAGCGAATGAACTAGACAGAAAATATGTACGTTTATCTAAAATTCCATATTCAAAGAAAGTAAATTAAAAGCCGAAATAATGTGATACCCAAAAAAAAAGCCTCGCCACATTTGATTTACGAACGTTCTCCGCCTCTGTACCCAAATTGCTCTGTGCAAATCTCCAAAGAGTAATTCATCACGTCTCTCTCCGGTCCCGATAAATCAATCGACTAACTGTTGCCGACTAAAACAGATATTTTACGTAAAAGACGATGACCATATCCCTATGTATTGCTTGTCTTATTTGATTTATAGGAAACTGTATGAAGAATTTGTAATGGCAAGTTTTTGTAGGATAAACGGCGTGGAGGATAACTGTCGGGGTTTTGAGAGATGAGCTTTTGTTTTGCTGGACGAGCTGAGTTAACATAGGTATTTTTTTTTTTTTACAAAATTTTGTTGGTACTCAAAATTACGACAACATTCTTACATAAATACAAATAAGTAGAAACAAGTTTAACGTGACCCGGTTAATGAAAAAAAGATTGAAACCTTAAGTTCAACTGAATACTTTGCGCGAAGGTATTTATTTTTAGGTGTAGGGCAGACCTGTCTCGTACTAATTGGTCTCGTATGTCGAGATAATTTTTTGGGTTTTTTTAATTTTATGGTGGGAAAAAATCATGCATTGACATCCCCCGCCCTTGGGCGGAGCGGGAGATAGTGTCAGACTCTTACTGACTAAAAGACCCACCCCGTTCCTTCTAGCCTTCATACCGGGGCTCGAGCGCCCTTTCGGATAACCCTGGCCCCAGTAGGCTTCGACCCGGCTGGGTCCCTGCTGTTGCTGACAACTCCTTGAGGCGCGCGGGAACAGTGCGCGCCGTCGACGACTTGGGCTTGGTCCGGACAGTTACCGGACGGCCGGACAGTGAGCTACCCATTGCTCACTGTCCGCAAGCCCGCGTCTACGTTGGCCGGAAATCGGGATCAGAATCCCGGCGACGGCGGCGGCGATAACGCCGTTGCCTGATGCGTTCGGCCTCCTCCTTTGCGAGCATTACTGCTTCGCAGAAGTCGGCGACCGCCTGCCACTCCTCCTCGCTCCGGACCATGGCCTCAACCAAGGCCCGGCGCGAGAGGTCTCCGCCGCCGATCGCCCCCACGAGGGCACGGCGATGCTCCGCCCAAGCAGGGCACACCTCGACTGTGTGCTCCACCGTGTCCTCCGGGCGTTCCGCACAGTGGCGACACCCGGGCGGGGTGATCGTTAAGATGTGCTCAAGAATAAAATTCTAGGTGGCCATAGACCATATTTTCAAATCATACATTTCTCTGTAAATCCAGAATATGTATCTAAATTGTTTCAATCTTTAAACCAGCATTGAAAACATACCCGTATCACCCCCACTATTTGCTATACAAGAAGGTACTAGGCTCTCATAATCGGCAGTAGTCTAACAGCCGTAATCAAGCATAGTATCGCGCTGTAAATATGAAGGTATACAAAAGTTTAAAAATAAGGCAGCTATTATCTGAACATAAGTTTCTCTGTAAACCCAGACAAAAAAAAAATCAATTAACAAAGAAAAACGGTTTCCTATGTCCTAACCATTCAATAGCTCGCTGTCCGACCGTCCGGTAACTGTCCGGACCGAGCCCAATTCGTCGACGGCGCGCACTATTCCCGCGCGCCTCAAGGAGTTGTCAGCAACCGTAGGGGCCCAGCTGTGTCGAAGCCTACTGGGGCTAGGGTCTCTTTCCGAAAGGGAGGCTCGGCCCTGTACGAATTGGATGGTCATTTGGTTGATCTTTACCCACCGAAAAAAAAAAACAACCATTCAAAACACGCCTGCCTTACTCGAGCTATCTCCCAGGAAAAGTACTAGGATCCCATAACACTACAGTAGTCTAACGGCCATAGTCACGCATAACATCGCGCCGTAAACATGTACATAATTATGTTTAAAAAGCAAGAACACCATATGAAAACAATTCCAATCATAAACTTGTCAAAATACAAAGCCTATGAAAACTTTTGCTATCTCCAAACAATGCCTGTCTTACCCACGCTATCTCCCAAAGCAAATACTATGATATCCCGACAGTAGTCTAACGGTCATAGTCATGCATAGCACGAGCTACGGTGTTCACTCAAAACCCACCTCGGCAGGGCTATCAAATCTCTACCAATATACTGAAGATACTGCAAATGGAATAGATAGCGCTCCAATAGCATTTCACGGAGCTGAGGTGACCATATAAACGGTTTAAAGCGTCTTGTTTTTGAAGGAAATAGATAGTAAAAGTCTGTTTTGTAGTGTGAAGAAAATAAGAAACGTAGTCTTCAAAGAAGATAAGTAGTAAGTAAGTAAGTAGTTGTCTGTTATAGTTGAAGTTTTCATGGAAACCGATGGATGGATATAAATCCTAACTAATCCTAACTAATATTATAAATGTGAAAGTGTGGATGTTTGGATGTTTGTTACTTAATCACGAAAACGGCTGATCGGATTTGGATGAAATTTGGCATGCATATAGCCTTTGACATGGAAAAGAACATAGGCTACCTTTTATCCCGATTCCTTAAGTACCTAATGCCACGCGGGCGAAGCCGCGGGCAAAAGCTAGTGAATCATAAATGTTTGTCTTGTATTTTTTATTTATGTTGTGTACAAAATCTACACTAATATTATAAAGAGGTAGTTTGTTTTTTGTTTGTAGGAGGTCATCTCTGAAAGTACTGGTCCAATTGCGAAATTTTTTTCTTCTATATAGAAAGCTACGAGTATATTTCTGGGTGACATTAACTATAATTTTATGTATGCGGGCGAAGCCGCGGGTAAAAGCTTGTCTGATTATAAGTCTATCCAAGGAATATTGTATTGTCCAGTAACTGAGTTGTGGAGGTCTGATTACTGTTACATTAGGTCTGGTCGGGCTGAAGCAGTAATATAAAACTAATAATACAGAACTCAGGAAGCAAATCCAAATAAACACATCGTCATACTTACAATAATCATTTTGAAATAGTACATTTTGATACAAGTGCAGAAAGTTAGTCATTAGTTATGTCACTCAAGAATAAAGCAGCTTTCTATCGGTGAAAAAATTTTAGCAATCGGACTAAGTACTTCAAGAGATTACCTCCTACAAACAAAAAAAAAACTTTACCTCTTTATAATACCCCACGGTGATGCGAAAGAGATTCCCAAGGCCCTGCAACAATGGCAAAAAAGGAACAGGACTGGATTTTTAGTCAGTAAAAGTCTGACACTCGATAGTTTCAGACCGCTCTGCCCAAGAGCGGGGGATGTAATTGGATGATTTTCCTACCTAAAAAAAATCTTTATAATATTAGTGTACATTTTCAGGCATCTGTAATGACTTTCAAAGATCTTTGCGAGAGGTAACGTAAAATATCCCAATGAAATCTAAACTTATGGTCGTCCCAGATGGTCTGTCGCACAGTGTTGCAACCGACACGTTCCGCGTACGAGCGTCTGGACCCAATATTATTGTTACAACTTACAAAGATAATTTTGTCTCTCTTCTGAAAGGTTTAGTAGCTCTCAAATGCGGGGAGACTTAATCCATTACAGCATCGAAGTCGGTCATATTTTATGTTAGGGACAATTTTCGGTTTGGTTTTTCGTTTTTGGAAATTTATAGGGTGTGGCGAAGAATGGGTAATGTCTTTGGATGGCATATAAGTAAGCAGGAGTTCCTAAATCAAATTGTATATCTATTTTCCTGAAAATACGCCATTTTCTCATTTGATGTAAGATTGATACTCGAAGTTTTTATTTTCCTGGTGACTGCTACTAACTTTTTTTTCTTTATTTTTTCTTTTCTAATTTCGTAAATCTCAGTGGGTGGAGATTAGCCACGTAGACAGAAGATTACAGTACTTAAGCGTGTGCGCAAACACAGGTATATTCACTATTTATATTATACTCTTATAGTCCGATGGACAGCAAGTTGACGCGAAAAACCTAATTGCGCTTTTTATCCGACTTGAGAACAGAATCCATGATCATTTAGTTCAGTTTTTTCAGTTCATTTATTTTTATTATTGACTGGCTCGTGGCATTATCTCTCCTGTGGGTAAGTAACGATATGGTCGACGATGGTGCACGTTTTCCTAGAAGAAACCTATTCGCTCTTGATTTAAAGACACCCAGATTGTAGCTATCAGGAAGATAGACACCAGCGGGTATTCCACTCATTAGCTTTACGCACAATGTTCCCAAGGTTTTGTATGTAAGTATGGGTTTTTTTTTTCTTTTTCGATGGGAAAAATCATCCAATGACAACCCCCGCTCTTGGGCGGAGCGGGAGATAGTGTCAGACTTTTACTGACTAAAAAACCAATCCCGTTCCTTCAAGCCTTCATACCGGGGCTCGAGCGCCCTTTCGGATAACCCTGGCTCCAGTAGGCTTCGACCCGGCTGGGCCCCTGCTGTTGCTGACAACTCCTTGAGGCGCGCGGGGACAGTGCGCGCCGTCGACGACTTGGGCTTGGTCCGGACAGTTACCGGACGGCCGGACAGCGAGCTACCCATTGCTCACTGTCCGCAAGACCGCGCCTATGGTGGCTGGAAATCGGGATCGGAATCCCGGCGGCGGCGAGAGCGCCGTTGCCTGATGCGGTCGGCCTCCTCCTTAGCGAGCATTACTGCTTCGCGGAAGTCGGCGACCGCCTGCCACTCCTCTTGTATGTATGGGTGGGATATCCAATTATCCACCATGTACCGGTGGCACATCGCCGTATTTATGGTGGTCTGACGATAAAAAGGACTCTTTCTCGCTTTTTTTTATGGAAAGAATGGTGTAAAACGATGTCGCAAGGGACAAATCTGTGCTGCATAAACATAAACAGTAGTGATGGTACTTCGTGCTTGTTCGGGAGCACGTGTTGACCACGGAAAAGATAAATGAATTCACTTTAGGTACCCTGGGAATATGTCAGAGTTAAATCCTTGCATTCTCCTGCGCTTTTAGTACGTATAAAATATTCGAGGTATGGATGTAAGTAAATACAACGTGTGTGGTCCATGCGATAACAGGATGGCGATTTGCTTGTAAAATGTTTTTGACTCAATGTTTTCAAAAAAACCAGCACCACGCAGATTTTTTACAAGCTGTTTAGTTGTTATTTTATACTATAAATGACACTCTGTTGGTGCAGTGATTAGGCAATTGGCTGCTGCGCTGAGTGTTATGGGTACGATTCCCATACAGATCCAATATTTGTAAATATGGCCTACGATAGGTTGTTACGGGTCTAGTATCTTGTGTATGTGACTTTATTTACATGTTTGTAAACGCTTCCACGATACAGGAGTAATTTCTAGTGTAGGGCAACGATTTAATAAAGAAAGTAAAATAATGAAAACTGGACAAGTGCGAGTCAGACTCGCGCACGCAGGGAAAAATACCGTTTGTTGTATTGGAGCACCCTTAAATATTTATTTAATTTTGTTTTAAGTATTTATTGTTATAGCAGCAACAGAAATACATAATTTGTGAAAATTTCAACTGTCTAGTTATAGCGATTCTTGAGATACAGCCAGGTAACAGACAGAGGAACAGACAGTGAAGTCTTAGTAATAGGGTCCCGTTTTTACACTTTGGGTACGAAACCCTAAAAAGGACAATTGAAAAAAAAAACTTTTGCTTCCGATTTGACAAATATTTACTGTTAGAAGACAGGCTCTAAAACTTTTGACTTTTAAAACTGTTTAAAAGTAAAATATCGCTGTCGTTTATAACTTGTACCAGTATTATGAGTGCAGACTGCCCTGCTGACCGCAGGGTACGCAAATTTATACGCCGAGCATGCTCTGTTAATTACAATGGATAATAATTTTATTTAAGCGCAATCTTTTACCGCCGCATATGTCTGTGAGCATTTACCTTTGTTGGGAAAGTTTTAATTCTATAACCTGTGACGTTAATTTTAACCCTGTTTTATTAAAGAGCCTTTTTAAAGGTAAAATATGGGATAAATAATTTTTTTTTGGTTGGGAAAATCATCCAAAAACATTTCTCGCTCTTGAGCGGAGCGGGGGGTGTGTCAGACTTTTACTGACTAAAAATCCAGCCTTTTTAAAGGTAAAATATGGAATAAATAATTATTTATTTTGGTTGGAAAAATCATCCAAAAACATGTCTCGCTCTTGAGCGGAGCAGGGGGGGATGTGTCAGACTTTTACTGCGTAAAAACCCACACTTGTTCCTTCGTTGCCTTTCATACCAGGGCTGAGTTTTACTTTTAGAAGCGAACCCATGGCCCCAGTAGGCTTCGTCCCTGCTGGGCCCCTATGGTTTGCTGTCATCTCCTTGAGGCGCGCGTGGAACCCCTTACCCATTGCTCGCCGTACGCAAGCCCGCGCCTTCGTTGGCCGACAGTCGGAATCGGGATCTTGCAGCTGGGGCTTATTCCGACAGTCACAATGCAATGATATATAAAAATATATTTTAACGTTTGTTAGGGTAATGTGTAAAAAAACAAGATGGCGGCATTAGTTCCCTTTTTTAATGCGAAAAATCATCAAATAACTTCTCTAACTCTAGGTGGAATTAGAAGTAGTGTCAGACTTGTACTGACTAAAATCGTCCATTTTCCTTTAGATCCCTTTTATGTTCTATAACCACGGTGATTCTTTCTAACTATCTCGTAGCTCTAGCCACTATCTCTCAGCTCGGGCGGAATTAGGTCATAACCTCTTTCGCTTACACCTTACACTACACAAACATACAGAGGTTCTGACCGCAGGCCATGCAAATTTATCTGCTGAGCGCGCATGCTCTCTTAATTACTACGCCTAATGCTCTTTCGATAACCGCTAACGTTTAATTGAAACACCGGTGTTTCGGGTTTGCGTTTAGGGTTTAACCTTTTGGGGTGTTTTGGTCGTCTTCAAGGTGATTAAGGAATTTGGGTCGGTAGGTCGAGGACTGGAGTAAGGAAGCGTTTGTTGTTTATGTTATCGTGTCTACCGAAATTAGGAGTGTGTTACATAATTATTTTATTAGAGAAATATTATATACAGGGTTATTTGTAAAACACTAACAACCTTGCAGGGCCCCAAGTCTGTTTTTTTATAAATTCGTCACTCCAACACGATCCCATTGTCATTTTGCTAAAAGTTTGTAATCTGCTAATTCATAATGATCGATCATTAATCGGTCAATGGTCTTGTAATAGAATTATGGTAGAATGACAATACCGAGCTTATTAAAAGCACTAACTGCGCAATGACGTCGTAATGGTGGGTCACTGATCAAAGGAACTGTCAAAATTTTTGCAGATTAGCGCATACGTCAGATATTCATTTGTCATTATGTACGAGATTACCATTCTATGCCATTTCTTTCAATGGAGTGTCAGTGGTTGACCATTGGAAAGTCATAATGTCGTCATTATATTAGTAGACTACCAAAACTTGACAAAATCAACAATTATGAAATCAATGATAGACCATTCTGACACTATTGTAATAACAGACTTGAGGCCCAGGACTGTATTACTAACATCATAAACAATAACTTTTGTTCTATGACTTTTAAAAATTTGTCATAGTTTACTTCATCAGAGTTTCGCATAATACTAAAACGAAAGTTGTACATAGTCCGTAGTCTAGAAATATCTACGAAATTACCGTTTATTTAAACGGATTACTTTGAACGATTATCGGATTGATTTGGAATAAATAATTATAAGTTCAATTTATTATTTATTTATTTATAACTTTATTGCACACCTTAGCTTAATACAGGATAAACATTTACAAAAGATTATGTGTGCAATAGGCGGTCTTATTGCGCAAGGCAATTTCTACCAGACAACCTTTGGATGGACTGAACGAAAGGAAAAAGATTTAGATTTTAAGATTTTTATTATTCACCTGCCTTGCCCCTATTTCGTGTTATTTGGGGTCGGCGCAATATATTTTTTTGTCGTATGAAGGGCAACTGAAGCGACATTGTGTGTTTTAGTCAGTAAAAGTCTGACACTCCCTGGTACAATTACCGGCACGGATCTTGAATGCTGACTTCAAGTTGCGCAGAAGTCAAATATTCGGTCTGTTTAGTGGTGCGAAGTGAGACGCGAGGGTGGGGAGTGTCAGTGATTGGCTCGCCGCGCCATCGTGTCATAGACGTCACTCGTGATTCGTTCCCTGCGCTTGCTGCGTGTATCTAACAACGACGACGATTGGCTCGCCAATGTATGGAATGCGTAAAGCGATCCCCATTCTGACGCCGAGCGCTAAAGATCCGTGCCGGTAATTGTACCTATCTATTTTGTGGTATAAGGGCCTTGGTCCCTGTATGGAGAAGAACGTGCACTCTTTTAAATCAATAAACGGTTACAAAATTATGGTTACATCGTTAATGTAAGCAAGTAATTTCTACTTAATCTTTGATAAATCAAAAACTTTCCTCTAATAAAATAATAAAAAAAAGAAAACCACGTAAACTTTGTGTATCCGTTTGTCGTACACTGTCGGCCACAATAAATTACTGCCACGTGTCACCGATAAAGCTAATTTACTCGTAAGTGGTATTTTTGTAATTAATGTTACACTATCCGACCGTTACACTGTGCGTTATTATACATTCAGCGATTAGATTGTTTTATTATGTTAATTTTCTTTTTGAGCTATAATTGTGGCCTGCGGTGTACAGGTGAAAACCTTCAGTAATTTTTGTAAATGTATTAGGAATTGTGAAATACTGGGAACTGGCCGTATATAAGGTAACTTATACCCCTTTCTGATAGCTTTATCAAGTCAGATCTAAAATTATTGTATTATTAATACTTTTGGTTAGGTAGCTGCGTATTAAATTCCATGTAGGTATCCAAAATTCAAATCAAATTCAAGAAATTAAATTGTGTTTTCGCCATTAATATCGCTAAATTCGTTTATGTGAACCGTAATAATAAAAAGATTTATTCGCACTTTAGTGTTATTTCTACGAAATTACTCTTTAAAGGTATGTAATATCATACACCTAGGGTATATCTGACAGGTTTTCCTGTACCTACACTCGCGCCAATCGACCTGCTAGTTATACTAAAATCTCTCTGGTTAATTCTAATTTTGAATTTCGAATTATTGTGTTTTTTTCTTTTATTTATAACGTGCCATGAGTTTCAAATGAGCTAAAGAAGTCTTGATAAAAGAGGCTCTACATTATTATCATTCAAGTCTCACCCTAATCATAATAACACTTCAAAAGTAACACCTACTTTTCAAATAAACCCCTTTCACCCTTTCAACCTCATACAAAACACACCCTTACAAATACAAGAGCAAATTAACGAACTCTTCCATATAGTTCAAAGACTGAACTGATCAAAGGCTACAAGGAGTGAACTAGATGAACGAGTAGGTCATCGGTTCACACGGCGTCTCATTCACTGGGAAGCAATTACGCCCGCAGGGATTATGTTCCAATCGCGGTTCTAGGTTCAGACGCTTTTCGTGTAGATTGGTGATCTGGTACTTAGGAGGGTTTTGGTTGGTTTATTTTGGTGGAAAATGTTCCGTGTTGGGAGAATAAATAGGATTAAGTTGAATGGATGTGAGAAAAATTGTGGTTGGTTGGGTCTGAAGGTCAATTTCCGTATTTAAAAAATGGCTTTACATGTAAAAGGAATCCCATTTTGTTATTAAGCGAATTTGTCATTTTAAGGAGTTGACATTGTATGAACTTTACCTTATGCGAAGTTAATATTGTGAGAAATCGACATTTTGAGAAATTGACATTATGAGAAATTGACATTATGAGAAGTTGACATTCTTATAAATATACATATGGTATAAAAACGGTAGAATCAAATAGGTATTGGTATGAAGAAGTGTGGTAGGAATATCTCGCTATCCCTTTTGCGCACAATGGTGGTGACGTCACATTTCATCACAATTGAATGGTTTCTAACTTACTTAATTTTGAATGAATTTTAAAACATTATTTTTAGTTGCAATGTAACATAAAGTTACGATTCAACAAAATAATAATAATACCTAATACTGTGATGGAAAAAAAGAAAAAATATTCTTTTGAAAACATCATTATTGAAGTGAGCGGAAATCGATTTTGTATCTTATAAAGCAAAAATGTTTTTTCTTTCACAATATATACCTGGTAAACATCATTCAAGTAGATAGATATTGAAAGTGTTGAGACATTATTTTTATTCTGATAGCTTTCATGTCTTATTTGAAATATTACTAGGGGTAGAGACCTATTACGAAGAATATTGCTCTAAATGCTGAAAGGTTCATTGAATTGTAGGGACATAGATCATAAAGGTACTACTACACTGCGCACACGTGTACCACACACGCCTTGCCGATCTGGCCGCGTCAGTCTCCATCACAGAAAAGATAAAAGAGGTTAGACTGGAAATACAATTACCGAAACGGATCTTGAGCACTGGCTTCAAGTTGCGCAGAATTCAAATATTCGGTCTCTTTAGTGGTGCGAAGTGAGACGCGGGGGCGGGAAGTGTCAGTGATTGGCTCGCCGCGCCATTGTGTCATAGACGCCACTCGTAATTCGCTCCCTGCGTTGTTGCATGTATCTGACAACGACGATAATTAGCTCGCCAATGTATGGAATGTGCAAACTGATCCCCACTCTGACGCCGAGCGCTCAAGATCCGTGCCTGTAAATGTACTTTCCGATTTGTACTAGAACGAGTGTCGCCGCTTGTCTCCCACCCTTTAACTCCACTACAGGCAATGAACTAATACAAACGCGCAACGCAACTACCAGACTACACACAATTGGATCGCAAGTTTGCTATTGGTTGTGTCAATTATGATCATGATCATAATCATATTTTGTGGCACGCCTGCTACGCCCACAAAATCATTCTAACCTCTTTCATCTGTTATGTATAGATACTATACTTGTAGAGCTACACTTGATCCACGCCACGCGAAGTCGTTCTAACTACAAATCAGGCGTATTACACGTGTGTGTCGGTCTAATGTAATTCTAGCTGAAGTCTCTTCTTCTTTGTCCGTTCCTGATCCCATTATCTGGGGTCGGGTCTCTTCACAACTCTGCGCCAGGACCGTCTGTCCTGGGTGCTCGATTTTGGCAATTGAGCTTTCATAAGGTCTCTCTCGAAGTTAGACCACCGCGTTAAGGCCCAAGCGCCCGAAAAGTGCCAAAAAACAGTGACTTTCTGAAGCCTACTCCTCGGTAACGGCCAGGTTAATAGGTTTGAAAAAAATATATGTTTATTATAGATTCATGAACAAAATTATCAACATTTGATTTTTTCGTGCTATTAATACATCTGTCTAAAAAAAAATATTTATCAATTTCGCAACTATTCCCTACGGCTTGGATCTTTAGAAACATTTTTACACATAAAAATTAGTGGTTAAATATTCTACAAAGTGAACATTGCATATGTAAATAAATCAATATTTCGCAAAGAAAATGGATTTAAAGGTCAGCCGCTCGCTTTCCAGGCGCTGTTGGCCGCAAATAAATTCACAGATTTGCGTACTGCCGCCTAGGCGGGTGCGAGAGGTGTGTCCACATCATTTTGGCCAGATGGTTCAAGGGACTATAAGCCTTAATGGCGGGCGGCTTCTCCGTCTCTTTTGTTTGGGTGAATTTGAGCTGTTTTTACCACAAATACAACACAACACTTTAACATAGTTCTTAAGTACTTCACGTTATTTTCAAAATGGCTTTCAGCAGTAATTACAAGCTTAAACTCTGACCATAAAAAGTTTATTAAAAATTCACTTACAACAGCTGTTCGGATGAAAAAACATGTTGCTAAAGTGAAATAACAAGTTTTAACTGTTCTAATGGCGGTCGCAGTCGTGTCGGAGTCGTGTCGTGCTGTCGTGTCGTGTGACGTAATCACGTAATGATCATGATTTTGTACACACTGCTTTTAAAGCTCGCGGATTAACCTTAAGTTCATTTGCAATACCTACAAGCACCTATTTTTATTTGAAAAGCTAAAAAATATATAACAATATTTCTTAAATCATTAGTTTACTGACAAACAACTATCCTAAACTGTAAGGCTTAAAAACATGAATGGATGTTTAAAAATATATTTATATAAATATTAAATAATGTGTATTAAAATCAGGGTTTTAAATACTTCGTTTTTGTAGATATTCGATATTTTAGCGGATGAGAATTTTACATATTATTATTATTATATATTCTTTATTGTACACCACATATACAAAAAACTACAGGACAAACATTATAAAAAATAAGTGTACAATGGGCGGTCTTATCGCACAGGGCAATTTCTTACAGACAACCTTTGGATGGACTGAAAGAAAGGAGAAAGATTTAGGGTTGTCAGTGTACAACAACAGAAAAAGAATAATATTATTGATAATAAATAACAACACAAATACCTACATATATACACAAATAAAATATACTAATAAATATCAAATATATAATTAAGCCAGGAGAAGGAAAAAAATTAAAAAATCAAAGGGAAAGGTAATGCTCCTTCACCATTTTTTTAAACGTTGGTAGCGTTTGAGCACGTCTCACTTCAATAGGTAACGCATTCCACAAGCGTGCTGCTTGAACAGTAAACGATTTGTCAAAGAAGGATGTGGAATGCATACGAATACTTAATTTCAGGTTTTCCGATGATCTAAGGGACCTAGAATGTGTGTCACAAAGGAACTGAAAGCGTTCTTTAAGATAAAAAGGAGTAAAAGGATTAAAGAGCACATTATAAAGCAATGAAAGTATATGAGCATTCCGGCGAAGACGAATAGGAAGCCATTTGAGCTGAGTACGAAATTCGGAAACGTGGTCATACTTGCGCAAACCAAATATGAACCTGATACAGAGATTTTGAAGTCGCTCAAGCTTGTCCAATTGGTCTTGGGTAATACATTGGTACATATTTAATGCACTCTTATTCCATAGTGCACAGAATACTGTTTATATTGAAATACGAGTAGTAAGAGGCTTAAAACTTGAAATTATATGATATCATCTTTATTATCATCAATCTAGATCGGCACAGTCCACTATTGTATACCTATGGCAACTCATTCTAAGCTGAATCACTGTCTCTCAAGATACAGGTGCCACCCTAGTTTGAGTGGCAGGGTTTTCCATTATTGTGTACAGATTACAGTCCATATATTGTATTGTATTGTGTTTCTACCAAAAGCTCACTCGGGTTGTTTTTTTATGTAAAACATGTCAAATCTGTATTTTTATGAAATAAAGATATATTATTATTATTATATCACATTCGAGATTTAATTTTTTTTTCGTGCATCATTTGTGCCGATGAGATCCATATTAAACACACTACTATTTCAGTATAAACATTAAAATTCAATAAAATGAATATCAAGATGGGCGACCAGCCGATTTTCCTTAAAGGTGAAAGCACGTGAGCATATTCGCAAGAAGTTAGCAGAATCATCACAGCACTGATGGGTTGGATTTGTTTTTTCACAGTTGCATTGCTTATTCTTGAACCTGCCATATTATGTCTGCCTAAGGCATTAAATGCGCCTTTGTGTTATATGCATTAAGTTTTACTAAATAAATATGATGACAGACATTCGAAATACCTATAGGTTTCTTTATATATTTTTTATTAATTGATATAAACTAGTGTTTGACTGCGATCCCACCTGATGGTAAGTAGGAATGTACCTATTGCACGCACTACTAAAATAGCTTTCAAAAACTAAAAGTGTAAAACATTAAAATTATATGATAACAGTCCTGAAATAGTCATAAATTATAGAAACGTGGAATATATAACGTCGCTGTGTCGTGTTCACGTCATGTTGAGTAATCGCTACCTGAATATTTCGGACGTACATCGTGTTACTCCTGATTCTACACGGTAGCTATGAACATCAAAGCTAAGCAAATATTTAGCTACATGTTTTACACATTACTTAAATTATAATTGACGGAGATCAGTAGGGTCGATGCCTTATAGGGATACGAGATTGTTCGGTTACGCTTACCAACGCACAAAATGTATTGGTACAGAAGTCAATCTACATACAAAGCGCGCTCGAGCAACGCACACATAGACACCGCTCACGGACACAATATCTCGGAGCGCCTCGGCCCGCTCGTCGAACAGTTCCGGCTCAGATACTCATTAGTGTGCGTCCGCCGAGCGTAGGTATAACAAGTGAAGTACATACATTTTTTTTCCGATGGGAAAAATCATCCAATGACAACCCCCGCTCTTGGGCGGAGCGGGAGATAGTGTCAGACTCTTACTGACTAAAAACCCACCCCGTTCCTTCAAGCCTTCATACCGGGGCTCGAGCTATCTTTCGAAACTAGATGCATCTTAGGGCTACGAGATTGTTCGGTTACGCTTACCAATCGTGGCCCTGGATCGCAGTTGGCAACCGAAAGTACACTTGTGGGTTCTACTCAGTAAAAGTCTGATACTCCCTCTCTCACTCCGCCCAGAGTGAGAGGGGGTTATTTTGATGATTTCCCACAAAAAAAGCTATGAACAATTATTTCCAAAAGCTCGTTCCATCATCGGACTACTACTAAACGTACGGCTATACGCCACCGGTATATGGTGGATATCCCACCTACACGCACAAAACGTTTTGGGAACACATTCATTGTGCGTGCGGCTAGGGAGTGGAATTCCTTGCCGGAGTCTGTGTTTCCTGATAGCTACAACCCGGGAATCTTTAAATTGAGAGTGAATAGGTTTCTTCTAGGTAAGCGCGTTCCATCGTCGACCGCATCGTCGCTTTCCGTCAGGTGAGATAGCAGTCAAGCGCGAGCCAATCAACAATAAAAAAAATTGTTGTTTCAAAATAATCAATTCCACGATAGTATCGTCTCGATGAATGTGCCTCTATATCAGTCTTTTCCAAAGTGGGCGACAACGCCCCCTTGTGGGCGCTGCAGGCCTAAAGGGGGGTGGTAAGAAACCCAGAAAAAAATGGGGGCGTTGTGTAGAGGCTTCGGGGGGCGATTTGTAATTTCATCAACTTATTAAACAGCATCAGATTCACCCTTCACATTAGTTTTTATATAAGAATCGATTATGTTTGTTTTATTATGAATAAAAGATACTCTGTCTGAATACTATAATTCTCATTGGCAGGTGTAGTCCGTAAGAGTTAACTTGAGACCTGAGCGCCGTTGTGTACTACCTACTGTGCTCAGGTCTCAAGTTAACTCTTGCGGATTATAGTAAAAGCCTCTTTTAGAATCAATGTTTAATCTCCGCTAATAGGTACAGCTCACAACAATTAAATAATATAATTTGAAGTTATAGTGGTTTTTAAGTAGGTAGGTGAAAAAATGGGGGCGCTAAAAATTAATTTATTCTCAAAGTGGGCAGTAGACAAAATAAGTTTGGGAACCCCTGCTCTAGATGGTGCCTCTTCATCAGTGGAGCGACGCTACTCATTGAGAAATAGAAAAACAAAGATAGATGAAAACTTTGTTTACAAAAAACCATAGTACTAAACTTGCTTTGAAATATTTGCTGTCCACTCGCCCAGCCCGTGTGTCACTCATGCAAGGTTGCACGAATTTCAAACATGACTTCGTCCCTTTAATATTCCATAGCTGGCTCTTGAATACTAATTATTATTTAACTTACATACTCTGCCTAAGCCTGTAAATCATTAGCGTGATACTTCGCGTGGAACTTCGTAGTTAGATTTAACTTGTAATTTATTGGACTAACTAAATTATGATGTTCCAACTATTTTTATTGCTGTTTCCTTATTTATTAGGAAGGAATTAGAATAGTTTGTATTTATAAGGAAGTAAGTTTTAAGGGTAGCGGTAAATTAGAATTCCTGAAGACATATTTCGTGGTAAAATAAAATGTACTTGGGACAATTTCCTGAAAAAGACACGCTACAAAACTACACAGTAACACATGTACGTGACGGTAATTTGTAGTTTTAAGCTATTGCATAGCTTCTATCGCGGGCCTTGAGCGTGGAGACCGAATCCAGAAATTCCGTAACGAAAATAACCTAACACCCCCCACTCATTTGTTTTTTGAGCGTGGTGACCGATAAGAAAACAAATGAGTGAACAATCAATCAAAATTCAATTCAATGTGTGAAAGTGTAACTTCAATTAATATCAAAGAAAAAAAAACAAAGGAAAAAAAATACTGCATAAATAAAATAAATAAATAATTATAATTGCATAAGTTGATAAAAATGCTATGCAATAGCTTTACCGCGGCAGTCCCCGAGTGCCACACGTCTTTTTTTTTTAATTGATATAAACTAGTGCTTGACTGCGATGCCACCTGATGGAAAGCAGCGATGTAATCTTTGATGGTAAGGCGCACTAGTTTATTAAGAGCCTATTCACTCTAGCCTTGAAGACACCCAAATTATTATCGGACGGGAAGACTGCATAACCCTCCTTTGGCTTGGCCACTGTAGACGTGGGGTGGACTGCGAGCAATGGGTAGCTCGCTGTCCGACCGTCCGGTAACTGTCCGGACCGAGCCCCAAACGTCGACGGCGCGCACTGTTCCCGCGCGCCTCAAGGAGTTGTCAGCAACAGCAGGGGCCCAGCTGTGTCAAAGCCTACGGGGGCCAGGGTTAGTTTCGAAAGAGTAGCTTCAAGCCCGGTATGAAGGCACGAAGGAACGGGGTGGGTTTTTAGTCAGTAAGAGTCTGACACTATCTTCCGCTCCGCCCAAGACCGGGGGCTGTCATTTGATGATTTTCCTACCAAAAAAAAAAACCTTTGGCTTTGCCGGATTGCTTTTAGTCGGGTAAAAAGGAACAGAAGTGGGTTTATTGGATGATTTCCCACCAAAAAAAAAGTTAACCCTTTTAGACTTTAGTTGACAGAGAAGATAAATGATGTATGTGAATTCGAATCTAGGATATAAGTTTGTCTGTAGAATATCATGACCCATCATGGGTACCAAAACCAATACCTCATGGAGATAAATGATGAATGTGACTTACCTTTGAATCCTATGTGTTTTACTTCGACATGCTATCGGTATGTTTGTAAGAAATCTTTAATATTCTCTGCTTTTCACTACTATTTTATTACCAATGCCATTGGTAGGTACTTGTCCGGTTTCGAACCGTAACCTCATACATGAGAGGTGGGTGTCTTAACCACTGGGCCATCTCGACACCAAAGTTCATCATCATCATCATCATCAGCCTTTTTAATGTTCCCACAGCTGGGACTCAGGCCTCCTCTCTAGGAGAGGGAATGGGCCGTAATCCACCACGCGGGCCCAGTGCGGCTTGGTGAATGTCACATGTCTTCGAATTTTTTGTTCTAGGACATGCCGGTTTCCTCACGATGTTTTCCTTCACCGTTTTGAGAGCAGTGGTGATGAAATAAATTACACAAAGTAATGCGCCTGGCTGGGTTCGAACCCGCGACCTACAACTCGTAAGTCGGGGCCTTTACCACTCAGCCACCACTGCTTTCACACGAAAGTTAATGAAGTAAATATCTATAATTATATATAAAAATGAACAGCTGTTTGTTAGTCTCGCTAAACCTCGAGAACTTCTAGACCGATTTTGAGCAGAAGCATACAGAGAAGGTTTAAAAGCAAAAAAGTATGTTCGTAGGGTAGGTAGGTAAGGTATATAGAGTAGGATAGGTAATGTAGGTCATCAACTGACTTCCTACTCTACCTATGTAGGTAATCAGTTGACGGGAGAGAAGCCGCGGGCAAAAGCTAGTCTACCATTATATTGAACAGTTTGACGATTTTTATAGTGTAGTATTTGGAACTGGGACACAAGTCTCGCTATATTATTTTTTATGTGTCACAAACATTTTTATTCCATTTGTGAACTTATCGGAACATCGAATTTTGCAACTTGTGCCAAGATCTTGTTGCTGGAACCATACTCCGCTACAAATGTGCGAACAAGGCTCGAAATGGGTTGCAATGTACTGGCACTATTTATATTTATGAGTGTTATGTAACGCAATATCACGGTATTTCCCGAAGGCATAAGTGTTTATGTGTAAGGCTAGGTGCCTGATAAATTGAGAATAGCGGTCATTAATTTTATGATTAATATATAAATGTAGGAAGGCGTTTATTAGTATTCTTAATAAAAAAAACCGAATGTGAGACTCGCGCACTAAGTGTTCCTTACATACATACAACATTAGACACTATATTATAACCTTTTTTTTTTTTTAAATATTTAACAACTATCACACAATGATGTCTAGTCTCAAACTAAGCAGAGCTTGTGTTATGAGTACTAGACAACTGATAAAAACATACTTACATATTTCTAAATACATACATATTATAGATAAATTACACGCACACACAGAACAAATGATCATGCTCATCACACAAACATTTGTCCTGGGTGGGAATCGAACCCACGACCTCCGGCATAGCAGTCAGGGCCACTAACCACTAGACCAACAGGTCAGTCAAAATTTATAATAATAACTATTATTAACAATATGGAGTAAAAAAAAAAGAAAAAAAAACACGTTTGTTGTATGAGAGCCCCAATTAAATATTTATTTGTCTGTTTCGTATTTGTTAATAAAGCCGCAACAGAAATACATAATCTGTGAAATTTTAACTGCCTAACTGTCACGGTTCATGAGATACATCCTGGTGACAGACAGACGGACAGACGGAGTCTTAGTAATAGTGTTTCGAATGAATTAAAGCAAAATAGTTCGTGGTTAAAGCTTGTTTTTTGGGTAGGACTACTCAGAGACATTAGGAAAGAGGTCAATATACTATATTCTCAATTTATTTGGAACCATAATATACAACATGTAACTAGAATTATAGCGTCACATAGGAGCTGAAAAATAAATAGTAATTACTTTCATGGAAATATCAAATATTTGACCGCCCCGGGAATCGAACCAAGGAACCCACGCTCAGCAGTCGCACTTACGATCACGACACCAACGAGGCAGTTAATAGTAATTTAGCAGATTTTTAACCGAAAATGTAAGAGCAAAAACTCGTCAAATGCATAACTCATTTAGCGTATTTTTGCTTTAATTCAATTCTCCTAATGCAGTCTTCAAAACAACCATTTTCTACATTTTCCATAACAATAGTAAAATACAACAATGCTTTTTCATAGACATATCAACCACAGAGCATAGACTATCTCCCTAGCTACGGAATCTGAGACAAAAACATTTGTTTGCAAAAAATCTTTTAACTTTTGATGTGCAAATTAACCATTGAAAGTCTATGGGAGTTTTTTTTTTAATTTAGATATTTCCATGGTGTTTACTTTGAGGGTGGGTAGTAGACAATGGAGCCTAATCAGCATTTCTCGTTATTATGTTGGCTAAGGCTCTGGTGCCGGTGTCCCAAAATCATTAAAAGTTTAATTAGAATTTTGTTTGTTAAAAGTCGCGTAGATAGGTGATATTCACTTGTTTTTTAATAAAAACTTTATACAAAATTAATTTTAGGATGAGTAGCACCATTTAACTATAACGATAACCAAACCTTAACCAGCCGTGAAACGGCCGCCTATTGGTTAATTCGACGATTTGACAACTGTTAATGGCTTTTTTATCGTTATAGTTAAATGGTGCAACTCACCCTTAGTATATGCAATACCCGAAACGTCTAGTATTTTTATTTAAAGAATCTATGTACAAAATTTCATAACAGTATCATGAAAAATCACAAAGTTATAAACTTGTTATGTTACCAAAAATACAAGGTCACCGGGCCATGCAGGTGTCTTGAGTGGTTGTTTTGCACTGCACCTAGCTGTTTGATGGCGCCCAATACCCGCTATGACCTGCCGTGACCTGTGTTGTACTTAGTATCAGTGGTGTCCAACTTGTGGCCTTTTTATTTTTTTTTGGGAAAAAATATAACATGGTGTAAAAAATCCATTAAGTTACTAATTCTTAACAAACTATCTATCTATATATATATATCTATATCTGCATGGTTCTCAAGTGATTTGACCATAACATATTTACTGTATGGACTTTAAAAGAGACTTTGACCCCTGAGTTTGTTTCGGTGTTTCATCTCAGGGTAGTCAGCTAGGAAACACCGGCCTCATTTAGTTTATTAAGTACATAAGTTTAAAGAACTTTATCCAGATTAGTTCAGTCATTCTGAGTTTTGCGCTTAGCTATATAATTTTTTTTTTCACAACTATCGCACTATTTCATCTAGTCCCAAGCTAAGCAGAGCTTGTGTTATGAGTACTAGACAGCTGATAAACTTACTTATATATTTCTAAATACATATTATAGATAAATTACACCCAGACACAATTACACAGAATTAGTCATTTATTTTTACTAGGGTTACATACTCAAAGGGCTATCACTCGTCTATCCGTCTGTGTGTTATTAGGCTCTGTTCTCATGAAACGTGATAACAAGGCAGATTATATATTTCTGTTGCTGATATAACAAAAAATACTAAAAAACAGAATAAAATAATTATTGAAGTGGAGTCCGTGATTTTTTTCCCGTTACAGTATGGAAAAGGAGGCCAAAGAAAAGATGATGGTTTGTGTGAGAAGTGATATGAAAGAAAAGGGAGTTAGTGGTAGCGTGACGTGTGATAGGACAGAATGTAAGAAAAAGACGTGTTGCCCCATGTGTTGCGCCGACCTCAAATTATAAAATGGGACAAGGGCAGGAAAATTATGACAGAGAGTACGGAACCCTTTGTGCGCGAGTCTGACTCGCACTTGGCCGGTTTTAGTATAGATTTCACAAGGTTTCCAAGCCTATGATTTCATTACATTTTCTTCAATTGAAAGCAATTGAAACCGATCTATGACGCTGATGTCCCCAAGGCAGCCCTCAAAAATCAAATTGGGGCGCAAAACCTTTCGTTTCGGGAAAATTAAAAAAAAACCACTTTAAGATGATTTCCCTTCATCAAATTTGAGCCAGCCTGGCCGTTTGATTGAATTAACATGAAAGTTTTTCGGCCGTCTAAAAATTTATCGCCCTAGGATTTTTGCGACCATCCGACTCGTAAAAATCCAAGTTTAACTTTGAAATTACGTTTTTATTTTATTGGGATACTGGGTGGTTTTATGTGTTTCGATTTGGTTGTTTTCTTTTTTTGATTGCTGTGTCTATGATTATAGCTGTAAAAGTTTACAGAGAAGCTTCCAAAGTTTCTGCTGTGGTTGAAATGTAAATTGATTACTAGCTATTTCTGCAATGTTTGGTATGTGTATTTTGTTTAGGCCGAATCTGGCAAATACTTTTAAAAGTGTATGAAGAGAAAGTTCTGCATGGATAAAAACTCGTTGTTTCGGGATGTGGTCTATCCGTGTACTGTGTACCAAGTTTTATCGAAATCTGTTCAGCTATTCAAGCGTGAAGAAATAATAAATGTACACACAAACTTTCGCAATTATAATATTAGTTTGATAGTAAATTTTATTCGGTGGGTTCTGGAGTTTTGATCAAGAACTAGAAGACGCAGTGTTGGACGTTCCTTTGAGGTGAACTGATGACCTGGCGCGGAGACTTAGGTCCAACAGTCATCTTTCGTCTTCCAGCTGAAATGATATGAAATGAAATTTTATTTTTTGAACAAAAATTAGGTTTATTTGTATTCAAATTTAACGACAGCTAATGTTACGAGTGTACAAAAGATTTCAGTACCCATCGTTCAAATTATAATCGAACTGTCGCTGAGAAATTGAACCAAATTACATTAAGCAACATAATATTGGACTTTTAAACATTCCCCTACTTTCCTCATTATCCCTAGATTTCCCAAAAGAGGTGAACTCACCGAATACCTCCGCGTAAACAATTATGAAAATTTATCAATCTTTCCAAGACATTAAAACGTGGAATCACATTTTTTTCATTTAGAAAGGGAAAAAAAAATGTTCGGTCAAATGGCGGGGGAAGCGTTCTTGGCTATAAGAAGACGGTCATTAAACATGATCGCTATCATAATTGAATTAAAAATTCCGACACGAGCGCTCCTAAGCGTTGGAGGGGGACAGTTAATGCTATTGCAGTTGCCAGTTCGCGTCGAATTTGACATCATATCATTTTTTTTTTGTATCTGTGTTTTTAGGTAGTTCGATTGAATGGGGGCCGTTTTAGAGGTACAAGTGTTTTTGGAGGACAATTTGGTTTAAGATAGGTTGAAGACAAAGATTCAGTGAGTGAGAGCAGTGGTTGCCGAGTGGTGGTTGCGCTTGATTTACGAGTTTTAGGTCGCAGGTTCGAACCCAGCCAGGCGCATTACTTGGTGTACCTAATTTATTTCATCACCATTGCTGTCAAAACCGTGAAGGAAAACATCGTGAGAAAACCGGCCATGTCCAAGAACCAAAACTTTTTCATAGCTAATTCATGAAGCAAGAATGACTCTGTATTCAAACGAAATTAATAATAATAATAATAAATTGACTCAAAACGTAAAAATACTTTAAAGTAACTGTACACTTCTCTGCAGCCATTTGCATTACTCGTATGAGACAAAATTAGTTCTCTGGGCATTCGCAAGTGGCGCTTCAAATAGGTACAAAGAATTAACTGTCAAACATATGGAACAGCCTGTCCAGTGGTAGAGTTACAAAGAGATGATCATTGTTTACTAATAGAATCTTAAAAAAAGTAATATGTGTGATATAAAGGGTGTAAGGGACAGCCCTCCACAAACTTTAAGTGCTTGATCAGTAGACGAAACTAAACAACCTTCCACAAAAATTTTTTTCAGGAAACGAAAAAATAATTCGGCCTCTCCATACAAACTGTCCAATCAAGTTTATAAATTTGTATGGTGAGGCGGATTTTTTTTTCGTTTCCTGAAAAAAAGTGTTGTGGAAGGTTGTTCAGTTTCATCTACTGAGCAAGCCCTTAAAGTTTGTGGAGGGCTGTCCCTTACACCTTGTATATAGCTAATAGATTTTCCTTTAAAAAATTCCAAGTCGTTTGAATTTTTAGACAGACTATATGCAGTAGAGAGAGGTCAGTGTGCACCTACTCCAACCCTTTAACAGTTCAGTTTCGGTCGTCAAATGGATCGCATTAAGGTCTCATGGTAGGCCCTCAAACGCTATTCGTATGCAAAATACACAAATCTGTTGTACCTGTGTTCCTAACTTCAAATCTACTTAGAATATGTTCTGGCGTACCCCAAAACGCATCTTGATTACATTATTCTCCCCCTCGCTACAGTTTGAACTATTTGAATGGAAGTTTCTGTTATCTCGGCAGCCGCGGGGTGTCGACTTGACAGACAGACTCTGAATGCTCAAGATTACTGAATGTAGCATTCACTGAACTTCAGTTTTGTAAAGTCATTATTGTTTGTTTAGGGTTTGGTCTCCAGAATAGGGCACTGTTTTGTCTGTACTTCCGTTTTCAGTGGAATTCATAATAGAATGGCATTCAAATCAAATCAAATCAAAAACATTTATTTAAAATACACCATTTGCAGGCACTTTTGAATAGTCAAATGGGCGTCAGTCCAAGAAAAGTGAAGCTAAATTGCACGTTCCAAAGCGTAGATCTCTATGGAGAAGAACGTGCTAGAAAGTCCATGGACACTCTTTTCAAATCATAATTATGAGTTACATAGATCTTGGTTACATATTTCTTGTCGCTTGTAATATGTGAGCACAAAGTAGATAAGTAATATATATATATTTTTATATATATTTATATAACATATTTTTTTTTAAAAAAAAGGTAATTTAAAATAGAAACCGAATTAAGCCACTGGCAGCTAAGAGATGACCAGTCTCCGTTCACGGGCATGACACGTGCATCAGCCCCACTCATTATTTTTTCACTTTCTGGTATAGATAGATGGACCTTTTATTTTTTGGCAACTTTTCATGGTAGTTGCCTGACGTTGGTGTAGATCATATAGTTTACTTTTCGTCCCGGTACTTTTGGTATAAGAAGCCATAGAAGGCGCAGTACATTGACCTTTTTTAATATCTCTGCGTAGGTACCCATAAAACAAACAATGAATTGCTTTTCATTACTAGATCATGTAAAGGGTCACGATTGTTTTTACATGTCGATTCAAGACAGTTTTATGTCTTTATTTCCGTTTTTAGGGTTCCCTACCTTAAAAGGAAAAACGAAACCCTTATAGGATCACTTTGTTGTCCTTCTGTCCGTCCGTCTGTCTGTCTGTCAAGACCCTTTACCTCGGGAACGCCTGGAGGTATTGAGTTGAAATTAAAACCATGTAAGTACTCACATCTGCGGTCCCTTGAAGCTGTGAAAAAATCAAACTTCTGTGTTAAAGAAAAAAAAAAGATACGGCCGTTTATGTCGCAAAAAAACGTGTGTTTCGACACTCGTACAGGAATCAAAATTCATAGGGTACTTCTCGTTTACCTAGAATCCTGTTTGACATGAAGAAAAGTCTTACGGCACAATTATAGGAATAAATCTGAAAACTGTGAATTTGTAATTACATCACGAAAAAAATATATTTTGCGATTCGGAAAAATCTTCGTAGCTCAATTCGGGAACTGAACTGTTTTCACATGTAAGTTTGTGCGGAACCCTCAGTGCGCGAGTCCGACTCGCACTTGCCCAATTTTTTAAATTTAAGAATGTCAACAAATGTAGAAAGGGTCAATGACCGCTATTCCACGGTTATCTGGCCTGAGTACCTATAGAAATATAATTCTTATTTTTTCACAGATTTTCTTTTACGTATGTAAATTTCTAACACATTTCCCACCTGTAGAACGATTTATTACGCGTATGACGTCTAAGTATTCCTCATAAATGTTCCTCACATTTTGCCAGTCACTACAACGCTGCTTCGTGTGTAAACTCGTTAGTATCTAAGTGCCCGAGGCTGGCTCTGTGCTGTGAAAGGTGACATGCTCTTATGTACTTTGAATATTTCACACTTTTGAAATTAAGTTTTGCTTAAGCTGCTCTCCGCGTTGTTATTGTGCTGTGCATCGGAATTCCACAATTTAATTTCACCAAGCTTATTTCATCATCGGACCACTAGTCGTACGGTGTTGCGCCGCTGGTACGTGGTGGATGGATATCTCACTCATACTGACAAAATGTTTTGAAACACATTTATTGTGCATACAGCTATGCATTGGAATGCCTTGTCACTTTTTAAGGGCCAAGCGCCCGAAAAGTGCCATAAAACAGTGATTTTCTGAGGCCTACTCCTCCGTAACGGCTAGGTCAATTGGTTTGAAAAAAATATATGTTTATTATAGATTCATGAACAATAATATCAACATTTGATTTTTTTGTGCAATTAATACTTTTGTCAAAAAAAAATATTTAGCAATTTCGCAACTTTTCGCAATTTTTCCCTACTCCTTTGAAACTGCTTGGACCTTTGGAAACATTTTTACAGATAAAAATTGGTGGTTAAATATTCTTCAAAGTGAACATTGCATATGTAAATCAATCAATATCTCGCAGAGAAAATGGATTTAAAGCGCTTTCCGGGCGCCGCCTGCCTGCAAATAAATGCACAGATTTGCGTACTGCCGCCTAGGCGAGTGCGAGAGTTGCGTTCACATAATTTCGGCCAGATGGTTCAAGGGACTATACGCCTTAATCCAAGAGTGAATTCAAAACTTCTAGACAAGGGTGTTCTATCAACGAAATAATTGCTTACCATCTGGTGAGACAGTGGTCAAACGCGAGCCTATCTGTAGTGAAAAATAATGGTCTATTTGAAGGAAATAATTAATTCCCTGCTCCGAGAGAATCATTGACCGATTCTGCTTCGCTCACCCGTCGATTTTCATTTTGTGCGTAGTCCTCCAAATATTAAAAACAATTGTTAATAAGCGTTATGACACAGAAAGAACGAAGTTTCTGTAAACTTTCATGAAGTAACCTTTACTACAAAACCCAGGGATATTAACCTTTTCAAAATAAAAAGACTTCAAATATTTTATTTTATTGTTTTAATATTATTAAGAGGTATTGTTCGTTTTTTTTTTGTTTGTGAAGGAGGTAATCGCTTAAAGTACTGGTCCGATTGCTAAAATTTTTTCACCGATAGAAAGCTGCTTTATTTCTCCTGAGTGACATAGACTAGACATATTTGATGTACGCGGGCGAAGTTGCGGGTAAAAGCTAGTGTACTATAAACTGAAGATGTTTAACTATTCCTGAGTTAGCCGAAGTTGTCTGTAATCTCTGGCGCCTCGAGGCTTGTCTCTATGGTTTGACAACTTGACAGACAGACAGACTGTCTGCATTGTTGTTGAACAAGAATGCCGTCTAAGAGCTGACACGCATGATTAACTGGTACCTATGTATATGTATTCGGTTCAATAGAGAATATGCATACAATGTACTGTTTTTAATTGCTAATTGAAATTATTTTTGGTTCTAATAAACAAAATTATTTTATAAACAAATAGTATTTCATACTATCTTTTGCTCGCGGCTTCGCCTCAACGATTGCATCACTGCTCACCACTAGGTGGGATCGCAGTCAAGCACTGGCTTATATTATTAAAAACATGACAATTTTGTCTAGTTGCCTTTTGCTTGAGGCGGGAAATCATAAAGTAACTCCTCCCGCTCTGGGTAAAGCGATAGACAGTGTCAGACTTACCGCCTAACACCCACCTGTGTTCCTTCAGTTGCCAATTTCACGAACATTCCGGCAGCTCGAAGCTAAAGACCTAAAATTTCACTTACACACTTCACCTTTAATGTAGGCTGACTACTAACGGCTTAGACGAAATTATATTCAGGAAATATATATTTCAGAAGAAAATTGTAAGGTTTTACGGGCGATGGGTTTCATTTTCAATTAGGATTAGGTACTAATAGGGTTTCGGGTTCATTTATTTCGTGGAAATCAGCGTGTTTTATGTATCTGTATTATTCCGTAGCTTTCCTTTCCTGTCTCTCTTTCCAGTATAGCTTTCTTCTCGTATATATATTTCGTTATTGTCGATGGTTATTGTACTCGCACTACAGAACCCCTAGCCAAGTTGCTAATCTGCAATAGTTAATGCTTGTAGAAAGCTTCAAATGTACGGCAATGACGTCGCCTCGACGCTCAGTCACGTGGTCAGAACAAAAGAATTGGCGGCAAGGTCAACTCGAAGCGTTCGACGCAAGCGAAACGTTTGTAACTTAGCTAGGGGGGCCGTACATATTTGTCTTTTCTACTGCAGAATCACACTTTACATTATTATGTATACATATAATAAATCTGTAAAAATTTTTGTTGTGCGCGCATCATGTAAAATGTACAAATTGGATGTAGATAATTTTTATACATTAAAATTGTGAGTAATTTGATATATTACTTACGCTTTGTTTCATTGCAATCGGTGGACTATTTCGAAAAATATACTACATTCATTGACTGCTAGGCGGTACAAAGTTCATCGGGTCGGCTAGTAATATTATAAAGATGAAAGTATATTTTCTTATTCCCTCACGGTCAAAAGACTTACGGATTTGTATGACCTATGGAACTTGGGTAGATCACATTCTAAAATAACATAAAGAAAGAACAGTTTTTACCTCGGAAATATGTTCACTTTGTATACGCGAGTGAATTCACTGACAGAAGCCAGTTGCATTGCCTATAGAGTTTTTGAAAAATCTAGTACCTACTTTAATTGAGCATCGTGTCCACTCCAGAACTATAAAAACATTTTTTTTACCAAAAAATAAAATACTGTGCGTGTCCAACCACGGATGGTAACGTGCTAAAAGGCTAAAACCCTAATACCAATTTAAAAAAAAAACCACAAACGTCAAAATTTTAACAATTCGCACGTGTCTAAACCACACTCAAAACTACAGCAGAAATATCAAAAAGGTATATCTTTTTTATAGATTTGAATGCAACTTGCTGCGTTTTCATTTTGCCCAGTGGAATACAAATCGGTATTGTATTGAATTCAATGCATCGATTGAATTCAATGTGTTTAGCCGCAGGCGGAGCCGGCTTTTATTAAAATTTTATCAAGATTGAACGATTGTTAAGTGTTATTTTATTGGAATTATGTTTTTAACAAATCGTTCAGGAGAATTAGTGTTCGTAGTATTAGACGTGTTATGAATTTATTGACACTGTATGTAGTGACGTCCATGGAACTTTGCGATCAGCCCCCCTAGCCAAGTTACAAACGTTTCGCTTGCGTCGAACACTTCGAGTTGACCTTGCCGCCAATTCTTTTGTTCTGACCACGTGACTGAGCGTCGAGGCGACGTCATTCCCGTACATTTGAAGCTTTCTACAAGCGTTAACTATTGCAGATTAGCAACTTGGCCAGGGGTACAGGAGCTAATTTTAGACTTGTGACATTTCTCTTGTTGGTCACTCACCAGCGTCAAGTCCTTTTTCCATCAGGTTGGCCTTTTTTCCATAAAAAAAGTCATTCTTAAACTAACTTACTTTTCAGTGTAATTGATTACCTACTACCTATTATAGTCAGTAATTAATCACGCTGACTACAATTATTAAAGCTTAATAATAATTGTATTCAGCGTAATTAATTACTTTTCGAAAATAAATAATTCCCAACAAAACACATTTTTTTATTTTCACTCCAGGAACTTCGATATTATGAAGCGCTTCGGTTTACTAGTTAGTATTGGTCTGAGAAACAAAATGCACTATGTGTTCATTCAGGGCAGCGTTTGGTCCAACATCCATTCAAAAATTTGCATTGTCCTTTTTCATAATATAAGTGTATTGGTCGATAAATCATTACTGTTGTGCTTTGCTTAGGTAATTTTTACTTAAATATTTAATATCTAGTCTCTTAATCTATAAGCTGCAGCATTCAATCAACTGGTATGTCACGATTGACACAGTGGTTAGGCATTACTGCTGCAGAGTGCTGCACAGCGTGTCATGATTTTGATCCCGCACGGATTAAATATTTGTAGGTATGGTCTACAGATAGTTGCTCACGGGTCTGAGTGTTTGGTCTAAGAGAGTTTACATGTTTATTAATGTACCGTTTATAATTGTGAATATGAGGACTGTGTGAATATTTTTTCAGTTATTTTGTATGTCTGGCAATTTTGTTGTTCTACGTTGGTCAAATCGTTGAGCTCCTTAATAGTCCTAAGTTGAGCTATACGAATCTGTGGAGCTATACGAATAATGACAAATACTTGCACTGACTGGAATAGTCCACGCAAATCTGTGTGGCATCTCAGACACTAATATGTATGCTTCTCATATGAGCTGTATCGACTTTGACCCCTGAGTTGGTTTCGGTTTTTCTTCTCAGGACAGTCAGCTAGGAAACACCTCATTGAAACTGACGAAAAAATTGACGTGTAAAAGTGTTTTTAATAAACGTATTTGCAAAATAAATAACATTTACTCGCTGTATAGAGAGCGCAGAAAGTGAAAAAAAAAATTAAGATAAAAAATCTCTAAGACGTTTTCCTATTTCACTACATGTCTATTTTTTCATGATGCAATATTTCCACGTTTCAAATGACCGAAAGCTTACGAAAACTCGAAATTATTCTCGAATAGAAATGTAGAAATATTCAGGTTTCAGAGCATCGAAATAGAAATCTATTACTTTCAAGTAGTTGAAAGATTCGGTTTACAGAGACATCCCGAATTTCTGATGTACGTTTTCTTTGATTTTTTGAAATAAAAGTTCGGTAAAAGGTAGAGGTGGGGGTATATGTTGTGTTTATTTTAGTTTTTGAAAGCTGAGTTACTGTCTGTAATTATTATTGCAAAGAACTTTTTTCTTTTTTTTTTCGATGGGAAAAATCATCCAATGACAACCCTCGCTCTTGGGCGGAACGGGAGATAGTGTCAGACTCTTACTGACTAAAAAACCCACCCCGTTCCTTCAAGCCTTCATACCGGGGCTCGAGCGCCCTTTCGGATAACCCTGGCCCCAGTAGGCATTGCAAAGGACTTGGAAAATGAACCGCTAGGGACGGAACATAATAAACAAACGGGGTCCAGGCCCACAATACACTTATGATTTAGCATCTTGAAAGTTTTTGGTAGGTACAAGCTGAAAAGGCTTTTTTGCTTTATTTTTTGTTATTGACAGGTTCGCGCTTCAACACTATCACCCGATAAGCGGTGATATTGTCAACGCTGGAGCATGCTTGCCAAAAAATATTTTTTTCACACTTGACATAAAGACCACAGATTGTAGCTATTAGGAAACAGACTTTACTCCATAGATGTTCGTACAATGAATGTGTTTCCAATATATAAGTTTTTAGCCTAAGGCAAAGAAGGAAAAAAGAAGTGAGATTTAGTTAGTAAAAGTCTAATACGCTCTCTCTTCTTCTTCTTCCTGCCCCTATCCCATATTACTTGGGGTCGGCGCAACACGTTTTCTTCAATTCTGTCCTGTCACTCGTCAAACTATCACTAACTAACTTCCTTTTCTTTCATATCGCTTCTCACTAATCCATCCATCTTTTTTTCGGCCTTCCTCTCTCGCTCCATCCATCTACATGAATACTCAGAACTCTTTTAGTAATATGCGCTTCATCCTTCTTTACATGACCATACTAACACAACCGATTACCTTTCAACTTTTCAGTCACTGGCGCCACTTTCAAACTTCCTCTAATATACTCATTTCTCTCGCTCCATCCTAAAGTGGGAGAAGTTATTGGATGATTTGTCATCTAAAAAAAAATACCTGCTTATTTTCCACTGCATTACTATCAACCATAGATCTATCAACAGCTCTACAGTTTGAAACAATTCCAGTTACCATGGCAACGAAGCTGATCCTTCGCGCCAATTAGAGCTAATACGTGGTGTTACCCGCTTTCAGCTGTTATACCAGTTTGACGTCACATCCGTACCTGTATCAGCTCAGCGTTCGTAGCTTTGAATACGATCGTTTGTTGGTATTGTTTAAATTAAGGTGGATTTTAGAGGATTTTATAGTTGGCATCTAAATAAGAGCATCGAGCATTTGTGTATTACTGAAGTATATAAGCTTACCTTCAGCTTATTTTGTCTTTTTTTTATCTGATATAAACTAGTACTTGACTGCGATCCTACCTGATGGTAAGCAGTGATGCAATCTTTGATGGTGGGGCGCACTAATTTATTAAGACCCTATTCACTCTAGCCTTGAAGACACCTAAATTATGATCGGACGGGAAGACCGCAACGGGCAAATTGTTCCAGTCCTTCGATGTACGCGGTATAAATGACTAGGCGAAACGCTTAGTCCGGACCGTAAGGGTTTCAAAAACGTAAGGGTGGATTCTCGCCGTACGTCGGTTTGTCTTATTAGTAAATTATAGTATAATATATGATATTACTGATTTACTTATTAACTAGCTGACCCCGCGAACTTCGTAACGCCGAACAGACAATGAATGTAGTATATATTTTGATATACTCAATCGATTGCGATGGAACAAAGCCTGAGAAATGATCAAGTTACACACAATTTTAATATTTAAATGTTATCTTCGAGCAGTGGTGGCCGAGTGGTAATGGCCCCGACTTACGAGTTGTAGGTCGCGGGTTCAAATTCAACCAGGCGCATTACTTTGTGTAATTTATTTCATCACCACTGCTCTCAAAACGGTGAAGGAAAACATCGTGAGGAAACCGGCATGTCCTAGAACCAAAAATTCGAAGACATGTGACATTCACCAACCCGCACTGGGCCCGCGTGGTGGATTACGGCCCATTCCCTCTCCTAGAGAGGAGGCCTGAGTCTCAGCAGTGGGAATTAAAAAGGCTGATGATGATGATAATGATGATGAATGTTATCTATATCGATTTCGCTCATTTTACGTGATATGCGCACAGCAAAAAACTTCTACAGATTTGTAATTTATATAGATTTTTGTTGATTTTCTGAACTTAGTGATAAATGATAAATGATCTTTATTTTGCAAGTAGGTTTTATAAAAACACTTTTACACGTCAATTTTTTTTTTCCGTCAATTAATGCTAGATGAGGCCGGTGTTTCCTAGCTGACTACCCTGAGAAGAAACACCGAAACAAACTCAGGGGTCAAAGTCTCTTTTAAAGTCCATACAGCAAAACATGTAATGGTCAAATCATATGAGAACCATGCAGATTGAGCCTGAGATGGTCTTTTGAAGAAAGAACCACACAGTTCTAAGTGGACCTGTCCAGTCAGTGCAAGCATTTGTCAATATGCGTGTAGCTCAACTCAGGACTACTAAGGAGCTCAACGACTTGACGAACAATGCCAAAGAAAGGACATTTGGGTAGGCCACATCAAATACTCAAAACTGCCAGACATCATGTGAAAATAAAAGAAAAGGAAAGAGTAATCCACATAGTTCTCACATTCACAATAATAAAATTTACAAAAGTGTAAATATTACAAATTGTAAAAAAAAGTATATAAAAAAAAAATCAGTCAAATAGTAAAAATAAACATGTCATAATTGTTAAAAAATAATAATATATATATATATATATATACAATATCATAATTGTAAAACAACAACAATCGTCAATAAAAAAAAAGGCAGTTAAAACAAAAAAACATTCAAATGATAATAATTATAGTGAGTAGGTACTGGAGCAGGTCAATCCCAAGCCGTTTTATCCTCGAGATACTCTTTTACAGTATAAAAAGCCTTTTGGCAAAGTTTTCGCTTTACAAATATTTTGAATTTATTAATGCTAAGTTCCTGAATAGGACTGGGAAGCTTATTATAAAAATGTATACTTTAAAACTAAGTAGATACTTACATTATTAAGGTGTAAAATTTTTATTATAAAATAGGTAGGTATCTCAAAAAAGGCAAACGACAACATTAGCTTCGTGAGTAGGGTTTTTTTATGGTGGGAAATCATCAATGACAACCCCCGCTCTTGGGTGGAGCGGGAGATAGTGTCAGACTCTTACTGACCAAAAACCCACCCCGTTCCTTCAAGCCTTCATACCGGGGCTCAAGCTGTCTTTCGAAACCAACCCTGGCCCCGGTAGCTTCGTGAGTAGGTCAATAGGATAAGCATTGCGCTATGCGTACCCTTTTGAATCTTATAAAGTGTAAAGTGTACATCCCAGAACAGATGAAAGAGATAAGAATGGCTTTGTGAGCGTATCAGGCGTGCGACAAAGTAGTACAATGCTCATAGTTCAACTACCAATAGCAAACTTGCGATCTAAGTGTGCGTGGTCTGTTAGTTGCGTAACGCGCGTTCTTATTGGTTTATTGCCTGTAGTGAAGTTAAAAGGTATGTCTTGGTATGGTCATGTAAAGAGGAGAGATGAAAAGCATGTTGCTAAAAGAGTTATGAATTTACATGTGGATGGATGGAGAGGGAGAGGGAGGCCAAAGAAAAGATGGATGGATTGTGTGAGAAGTGATATGAAAGAAAAGAGAGTAAGTGATAGCGTGACGAGTGACAGGACAGAATGGAAGAAAAAAAACGTGTTGCGCCGACCCCAAATAAAATGGGACAAGGGCAGGAAGAAGAAGAAGTGAAGTTAAAAGGTGTGAGACAAGCGGCGACACTCGTTGTAGTACAAATCAGAAAGTATTTCCTTTCAAACCTGTTTCATCTTTTCTGTGATGCACATAATCAACACAGAGCGTTCACAAACAACGTACATTGAATAAAATTATCACCTCAATGCGCTGCGATTTAATCAATGCAATTACAATGACATAAAGGCTGTTACACACAGACGGCGCGGCGCGCTCATTACCATTTCAAACCGCGCGTGTCATTACCGCGCCGGCCGTACGTTGCGATCTTTGCATAACCTTCCCTTCTTGTGGGATAGTTTACGCCTTGAACGTTGCGGGGAATTCAATTTTGTAACCTAAACGCTCGAGGGTGAAGGGTGTGGACTAAGCTTAAGGTGCGGTAGGTGTTTTCGTAAATTTTGGGGTTATGTTTTTTTAAGTTGTTATGGAGGATTTGGCAAAGTTTGTATAAAAGAGATAAGTCGGTGTTTCCTGATGGCTACAACCCGGGAATCTTTAAGTCGAGAGTGAATAGGTTACTTCTAAGTAAGCGCGTTCCATTGTCGACCGCATCGTCGCTTTCCATCAGTTGAGATAGCGGTCAAGTGCGAACCTATCAACAATAAAAAAAAAGATAGATATGGGAAAGCCTTGTTGATGGGAAATGTCTTTCGAGAAACGGCTAAAGGTAGAACTACATTGGGCACACGGGGGTCATGAACGCCGATCTGAGCGCGTCCGTCTCCATACATTTTACCTATAAGGCAACTAGGTTTGTAGAGCTACATTAAATCGACGCCACACGACGCGACTCTACATACAATTGCTAATATACTAGCAATATGTATGAAGGTAAACAAAATCGATTACGAAATGACCATCCCTTTTATGCCTCTGGCATTTGTTCTATCAATCATCTTTTTCTTAAAGGACAAAGGACCGAAGTTAGTTTTTATATATCTAACTACCTTTTGCCCGCAGTTTTGGCCGTGTACATAAAATATAGCCTACGCCACTAAGGAATAACGCAGCTTTCTATCGGTGACAAAATTATAGCAATCGGACCAGTATTTTCAGAGATTACCTCCTACAAACTCAAAAAGAAACAATAAACAAACTTTAGGTTCTGCTTTATAATATTAGTGTTGAAGAGTAGATAATGGTTTTTTATTTGATGACCATCTAATCGGTAATTAACTTTTTTTTTTAATTGAGTAAAACAGGGCCCGCTCCATTTTTCATGGGTATTGGAAATTTTTGATAATCTCGGCTTTTCACAATATCTATTTACGTTTCATTGATGAAAATCTGTTTAGTAGTTTTCAGTTTATCTCGAACAGACTGACTGACTGACAGACTCGGTAGGAGACTTTGTTTTATAATAAAGGTATGATAAAGGCATATGATTTTTCAAATATATTCGACTAGCTTCTGCCAGAGTCTTCATCCGCGTGAAAACAGGTTTCCTTATACATACCTTGGACTCCCGTTTTATTCCTTTAAGTGAGATTTAGAAAATCCTCTCTTTGTTTTTATTCTAGGAAACGTTGTGCAAAATTTCACGCTCCCAGGCTGTAGTTTCAGGGCTTAGGAGAGGCCTAAAAGAAGATACTGATTGACTGTTGTCAGACAGCCAGTTTCTACTTCTACATAGATCGTTCATAAAATAACTATAGGTGAAAACGAGCTGCAAGTTAGATGTCGATCATTATTCAATTCAATAAATTTTGCGTACGCAGCGTACTACAAAACTCTTTGGAAATGTTTTCGAAACTCGATCGAGGGCTCCAGGTTTTCTCCACGTTTTAACTCGCGATTCGAAATAGGGGTGTTACGCTGCCGTAGTCACCGAAAATATTATGATTCTGAATATGTAGGTACCTATAGAATAGAATAAATTTAATGTACACCAAAATAGAAAGAATAATCAATGTATTTAACTCAATTTCTAACAAAAAATTTAGTTGAGCCGTGTACGGATATTCGCATCCGCATCCGCAAATGCGGAATATTCACATCAATTCTAACATCTTCATCCGTATTCGCATTCGATTTAAATTAATGCAGATTTTTAACGGATGCGGATTCAATTTCTATTGAGCTTTGACGTTTTGTTATATCTTGATGCGCTGAACACCACACTTAAAATTTAAATATTTAAAAATAATCCTGTAACCCGCATCCGCGGATGAGGCTCTCCAATATAATCCGCGTCCGCATTCGCATCCACGGATGTCGTAATTTTTGCACCAGTAACAACCCTAATTCGAAATCTGTTGAAAAGTTATGGAGTTTGAAAATTGTTGTGTATTTTTGAACGATGCAATCGATAATGCTGAGTGGGATTCTATTCGCAATTTTCTCTTACGCTTGTTATTTTCAGCGTCTTCCCAAAGTTTTTATTGCAGGAAGTTATTGTTACAGAGACTCTGGATATATTTTTTGTTTAAGTAATATTTGAAAGACAGCTAAAAATGACTGTGAGTTTTGTTATCTTTATTTATTTTTTTTATTTTTGGTCAGCCAACAACTGCTTCCACAATACATTTACATTGAAAATTATTTTGGAACTTCATTGATTGGTGTAGCAATTCATTATAGACTAACACCACATGCACTTTTATGATTATACATAATAATAATTTTTAATTATACGTTAAATAATCACAAAAAATAATAAAAAATAAAATAGGACATTAATCTTAGTAGTAAATCTTAGTTATTATTTATCGATAATATTACAAAGAAGAAGGATTTGTATTTTTTGACCGATTTTAAATATTTTTCTACTTTAACGCGGGTGAATCCGACGGAGGAAGCTAATATTTTATGAATGAGTTCTTCTAATATAGAATAGAATAAACTTTATTGTACACCAAAATATTAACAATTTCACAGAAACTTAAACCTATGTGCACAGTGGCGGTCTTATCGCTGAAAGCGATGTCTTCCAGACAACCTTGGGATGGAATATAAGAACTTAAACAAAAAAGTAAAAAAAAAAAGATCCGATTAGAGATCCGATTACGAAGATTATTTTTCAATAAAATTCAAACATTACTTTAGAGTATCACATGCTTTTCTCCGAAACTGCAGGAGCAAAGTCGAATGATTAATAATTTCATACAAATAATATCTGTGTCGATGATCTTTCGGTCAGTTTCAGACCACATTGCTAGGTTATAAATACTACATTAATAAACCTACTGTTTTGCATTTTACGGCATGGTTGGTGCTGAGGTTGAGCGCTGCGTGTCGCCAGTTCGAATTTCGAATTCGCACGGAACAAGTACGATTCAATCAAGACTAGCTTGTACCAGCGGCTTTGCCCGAGTGAAAGTAGGTTCCTCTATACGAACTTTGAACCACCCTTTCATCCCCTTAGGGGATAAATTTTGAAAAATCCTGTCTTAGTGCTCGCCTATGTGATGAAATATGAAAATTTTCACGATCCTAGTGCCAGTGTTTCGACTGTACGTTGATATGTCAGTCAGTCAGTTTCTTCTTTAATACATAATTATATACATAGATGCAGGTTGCACTCATGAATAATTATGTCTTTTATTTCAATAATCTTGAAATTCTAAATAGTTTTGAAAAATATTTAATTGCGTTGCGTTGTATGAGTTTATGTAGAAAAAAATGTAAAAAAAAAACTATTGTTACGAGCCGGGTAAATTCAGTGCAGCAAACCATGTTTTTTATTTACAAATATGTGCAATGAGCTTGCACAATGCACATATTGGAAAATACTCTCGTTCACTAAAATTTCTTGAATATATTATAAGGCCGATAATAGCGGACATAAATAGGACGTACAGACGTGATCCGGAACACATCACCTTAACCCAATCATTAACATCCCATTAAAATTCATCATCAGTCGAAACGAACGACTATTTTAAGTCTATTAAATACGACAGCCAAATTCAAATTTCAGTTGAGATACACAAATGTGCATGCCATCACGCGTATCGTTCGCCGCGCGATGTTTAATCGCCTGTGTGTGACCGCGCATAATGAGGCGACGCGCGGCCGCCGGCACGTGTGGCAGCGCCCTTATGTCGGATTATGAATTATTATTTGAATTGTATGGTGATGAGTGCGCGGTGTCTTTTGAGAAGTTCACGGTAGGTATATAAGGGTGAAGCACTGCTCACACGTGTGCCACACACACCGATTTTGGCGCGTCGGTCTCCATACATTTTATATGGAAACTAGACTTGTAGAGCTACACTAGATCCACGCCGCGCGACGTCGTTCTACGTACAAATTAGGCGTGGTCCCCGTGTGTGTCGGTCTAATGTAGATCTAGCTTTAGTGTCGCTGCACATGGGCATGGGCATGCAAGCTTCACGCTGGCGTACACTAAGCGTATAATGACAAATACACAATGTGTATTACACATCTATGAAGTAGACAGTAGGACTTAGTCTGTCGCATTTTCGTCTCTGAATTTCAACCAAAACAATCCTCTCACAATTCCGTTCCATTCAATATCGCACTTGGCAATATACCCCTGGTATTAGCGTGCAATGCTGCAATAGTGGGGACTCCTGGGCAAGGCTGGAGTCCGGTTCAAATGCAGCGCATTCTTCGGACAGACGACGGAATTCAATAAAGAAAGGATTATGGACGCCGCGCACACGGATCAACTGGATACTGCTTTGTTTTTCATTGGATAAATAATGAAAGGAGAGAAAAATAATTAAATAAATAGAATATCTATCGAAACGTCTAGTTGACGCGTGACCTGATCTGATTGAAGATAAGCATTGCCATGCAGCGTGGCAATGCCGCCAGTCCTTTGAGCACATTAACATTTAACAGTCGACAGCTATATGGAAGAGTTTTTTGACGCCATATTTTGTTTTTTTTTTTTCGATAATAGAATATTTGCTTAAATTAACAAGAAGGCGCAAAATTTATATCAATGCAACAGTTCTGCTCAAACCGAACTAAAATTAAATAATTACCTACTTACTAATTATAAAAATCTTCACTTACCACCTCCGACGACCGACGACGTTGAGGTCGACTGCGGCGAAGGTGGTGTGACGATCTGAACATGTTCACAATATGCTTTGGCCAAAGATTACTTAGGACAGAAAGGTATGG
This sequence comes from Mythimna ferrago, assembly GCA_910589285.2. Lineage (NCBI taxonomy): Eukaryota > Metazoa > Arthropoda > Insecta > Lepidoptera > Noctuidae > Mythimna > Mythimna ferrago. The sequence goes on from OU342685.1 coordinate 19,894,809, forward strand.
GAGGAAAAGGTTCCCCTTTTCCCATTGCTGCTGCCAGCAGTTTGGCCACATGAAAGTAGCGAATTTATTTTCTAAGGGAAATACTCTCAGGATAAAAAATGTCTATGTGTATGCCACTGTCTACATAGCTTAAAGTCTATGTATGCCTTGCTAGTTTATATCTAGCCATTCAAGCCTAAATAAGTGAAAAGCATTTAGCTTTGTATAAAATGGTACTGTGACAGATTACGGACTTTGTCTGTTGTCGTCTCCTAAACAAACACAGACGTCGCCGTGTTGCTGCACTAAAAAGCGACAATCCATTTCAAACAAACGAAGCTCAGCACCCCTACACATCAATACACTCCCCAACAATATATCTCAATCATTCCCTACTATAATCTCACCTGTACCACTTTATAAAACCCAGCATCCGTATTCCGGGAGTGCAATCGAAAGTCCCAGACGATTTACGCGGTACCCAGTGACTGATCGCCTCTATTAACGGAATCCATCTCTCGGTGCCTGAATTATTTATCGACAAAGATGCATTTAAGTGCAGCGTTCGACTTGCGAACTTCGATAGAATAGGGGTGTTTTTCATTACCTAGTGTGACTTCGTAATGTTTAGAGATTTTTTCAGGATATTTTTAAGATTTAGATAGTTAATTTGATCAAATAAACGTGTTAATAGACGACAAACTAACGGTGTAAATTGGTGAAAGGATGTATAATACTTTGCACCAGCTCCATTACGATAAACTGGTTATAGTTTAATGTTCCTATTATTGCTAGCTTGTGTTCAAAAGTACTTTTGACTGGTTGAGATTTCTACTCGTATTTATAAAATACCTATTTTTAACCGATTTCCAAAAAAGGAGCAGGTTGTCAAGTCAACTGAATTTTCTTATTTTTACACATTAATATTTTATTTCGCCAATAGATTAGACCGAACACAAAGTAATGTTATATCCTCCAATGTACACGATTTTATGATGAAAAACTACATAAGTACATGATTTAAATCATAATATATAACATACCTATATACTGGCATATTGAATAAATTCTTAACAAATTTCAAAATAAATATTCACACAAGCATTGATGTTTAAATAATACCACTTAATACATTTTTATTCCAATATCGCCGAAGAAATGGAAACACTTCTTATGCATTACCAAACGAACCTCATTTGTGGTTAATTCAGAGGGAGCCGACGTAGAACCTTTTATTTACCATGAATTGATTCCTAAATGGAGCTGAAACAAGTACCCTAGTTAGCACCCTATTGCTAGAACCCTAACCACTTGGAATAAGGAGTTTCTCTAATTGAATAACACAACGTGGTCTGGCGGTATTTAGTATCGGATTGTGAATAGAGAGGGCTAGTGGTCTTTGTATGAAACTTCTGGTATAAAGAAGTAGGATTACAAAGTTACTTTTTAGAAGCTCTAATTTCGGCCAAAACTAAGATAAAAGATGTTACCCGAAAAGCTGCCACTCTAAAGTGGGATTGGGCCGGACATGTCTGCCGCGTGTCGGATGAGCTGTGGACTAAAAGAGCCACTTATTAGGTCCCATTTAACGCAAGGCGGCATTGCGCAGACCAAGGCAAAGGTGGAGAGATGAACTTGACTCTTACCGGAGGGTCTGGACCGAAATGGGTGAAGACATGTGTGTGAAATTGGGAGAAGGAGGCCTTCTAACAACATTGGGATACAAGACATAATACGATAATTTGATTACTTTGGGACGAAAGGTTCTAGAATAGCGACCGCGTACCGGAAAATGTAGCGTTGGGAGACCTCCCATTCGGTGGACCAATGATCAGGTGAGAGACGCAGGAATCTGATGGATGCCAGACGCACAGGACCGGTCGTTGTGGCTAAGTGTCGCCACAGCAACTGGTAGGTCTATGTCCAGTAAGTCTATTATTTTATTAGTCTTTCGGTTGAAATGATGATGATAGTCAACTTGTAAAAGCTATACTATTAAAGTACTTACCTACCATATGATGTTTCTGTGGGATGGGCTAAGGAGCTAAGACATAGGCACTATAGGCAGGTCTAACTCATAATGTTTTTCTTCAAAACTAGAAAGAACTAAAAAGAAAGGGAGAAAAAAGTTAGAGAGAGTTGGAAAAGATTTGTAAGAAAAAATGTATTAAAAAGTTACGGTTTACGGTTCTGTAATAGTATTTTGTATTTAGCCTATACTTGGCCACTTCGGGGCAAAGGCAACCACTTTTATAATAATTTTTTTGCTTGATCCACCTCAAACCAGTTCTTGCAGTAGGCGTCTAGGTCGTCTCAACACCTCTCCTTATGTCGGCTGCGGCATTGCCCTTTCCCGAGATTAAAAAAAAAAATGTTTTTAAAAGTGTAAAATGAGGGCGTCCGACGATTTGAGTCGATAATGTGAACAATAGCACATTTACTAAAATAATAAAAATATGTGTAAAAAAAAGTTTATTAACCTTTTTTCAACAATACTAAAATAAATTTTTAAATTATTTAATTTTTTGGTTGATTGTTGGGTTCCAAGCGCTGCCTACAGGGTGGGTTGATTTTTTTGCATGCAAGTGTATATATATTACTTTTTAATACACTTTAATATCCCCAATATTAATTACAGTTATCAATCCGCCCTAAGCACTAAGCCCAACCCTCCAGAAGAGCACTCAATCTAAAAACAATATCTGTAAAGTATTCATGACAAATCGCTGTCTAACGAAGAGAAATAACTGTGTAAATACTACGTGTCTTTAGTATGGGGGAGTGATGGGGCGTGGTGCTAGTGTTAGCGAGTTTTTGTAGGCGGTTTTTACCTTAGAACTTCACTCTATAGTAGTCTATTAATACTTACATAATAAAATGTGTGTAAATAGCCTTGATATCCCAGTTATTTTTAGACATGCATTGGCTATAAACATTGAATGAATAGCTAAATGTTTCAATTCGGATGTACTTTTAAATTATTTGTTGAAGTTTAAAAATAAAAAAATATGAAATTTTTTACAGATCGACGACGTCAGTAGAAGTAAGTGTTGTATATAAGAAGAAGGGTATTTATTTTTTATTTAAAACAACTAGATTGGCTTTTGGGTACCAAAATTTAAAAATGACCACCAAGAAACCGTACTTTTGAAAGCACTTTGTCATGGTTTTTATTAAGAAATTTTTTGCTATAAGCTAAAAAGCTCAGCAGTTACCTATTTATTACAAATCTTTGTTGCTTTTCAAGTAATTTATTAACTTTTTAAACACTGCACACAGAAAGCTCTTATAACACTAAAACTAGTGACCCGCCCCGGCTTTGCTTGGGTACAAATTATACACTAAAACCTTTGTCGGTTATTGCTCTTTCCGTGTGAAAACCGCTACAAAATTGGCTGTTTGATTTAGGAGAAGTCAGTAGTAGGATACTGGCATCTGAAATTCGTAATTTAAAAGCCTCTCATTTCCCGCTTCCCGCTAACAATGCGCCCACGCACAAATCCCGACAGTGGGGTCCCGTAACTACATAACACCGTTTAGATTGATAGCTGATGCAATTTGCGACTGACTTGGATTTATTTCTACTGATAAAAGTACATTGCGGCCCTTTGATAATGTCCGCGTGATTCCTTGTCATTGTTTTGGATCAGGTGGAGGAATGCGGTAGGGGAGTATGGTTTTATCAGTTTTGATATTATGATGTTTCTTTTTGCCTGTAGTGTTGGTCAGGTTTTTTTTTAAACTAAGAAACAAAATCAGGATCTTGGTTTACATGTCGACGCCTGTCTTCACTGGCACAAGCAAGTTGCAAGTGTCAGTGGCAAAGTAATCGGAACGTTATGGTCGCTCTATCGTCTAAAACATCTTCTTCCAGCTCACATAAAGGCATTGCTTGTACAGTCCCTAATTTTTCCCACTATTGACAAAGGTGATGTGTGCTATTTTAACCTGAATGCAGATCTCCTCAATAAACTAGACCGCCTTCTGAATAACTGCATTCGATTTGTCTTCAACCTCCGTAAGTATGATCATGTATATGAACATCGTTCGCTTTTGAAAAGGTTACCTATTCGTCAGCGTAGAGCACTAAGGGCTTTCACTACCCTGTTTTCTATTCTAGACAACCCTTCTTCCCCTTCTTATCTGACTGCTCAAATCCAATTCCTTTGCTCTGCCCATAGTAAAAATCTCCGATCAACGAATAATTGTCTACTACGATGTCCCTCATACCGCTCTGGGTTTATCCGGTCTTATTTCTGTGTTCAAGCGATCTTTCTTTGGAATGAGCACCCGTTGAATATCAGGATGGCATCCAGCCGGTTCTCCTTTAAGATAATGGCACGTGAATACGTTCACAAGAATTTGGCAGAATCATCACAGCGCCAATTTGATGGATTCGTTTTCTCATAATATTTTTTGTTTGTATTTATCTAGATATATAAGTTTTATTTATATATTTATATTGTTTTTAATTTTCTGTTAGTTTGTTTGCTTTTAAGTTGGACCTACCATCTTATGTTTCTGCACCACCCTAAGGTCGACTGGTAGAAAATGCCTGAGGCATTAAGTCCGCCTTTGTACAGTGCTTACTTGTGCATAAAGTTTTAATAAATAAATAAACAAATAAATAAAATCAGACTGTAATGTTGCCATTAAATGTAATGTAACGTTCCATTTTGGTGGATGAGAGACGCACAGGATCGGTCGTTGTGGCGACGCTTGGGGGAGGCCTATGTCCAACAGTGGACGTCTTTCGACTGAAATGATGATGATGATTAATAGTAAAATAGTTTGATAAAATACTCAATTCATCCGTACTAATTAAAGTAAATAAACCATCAGTTCCCTATAAAACTAACAAATCTATCTTCAGGTGATGCGATTTGTCTGTGACTTGTATTTATGGTAATTGATAAGTGTCCTGCGTCGTCCTATTTTGATAATTCCTGCGTGTTTACGAGTCGTTTGTGGAGAAAACGAAAATGGACCTACCTAGAATCATTTATGATTATAGAATACTTTGAGAGTACCTAACCTCTCAAAATAAGAATGAATACGAGTAGGTTATTTCTAGGCAAGCGTGTTCCATCGTCAGCCATATCATCGCTTACCATCAGATGAGATAGTGCTCAAACGTGAGCCTATCAAAAATAATAAAAAAAATATTCTGTGGCGATCCTGCCATATAAGATCAGTTGAAAAACGAAAATGGGGAAACAATTTTTTTTTTCCCATTGATTTAAGTGATAATGTGACCGACAATGGAGCACGCTTGCCTAGAAGTAACCTATTCACTCTTGACTTAAAGAATTCAAAAGAAGTGATAATAACATAAAACGCCAACGGGGATGCCAGCACAAGTCTAACTTAAGGCTTTTTTTTCGGTGGGAAAATCATGCATTGACATCCCCCGCTCTTGGGCGGAGCGGGAGATAGTGTCAGACTCTTACTGACTAAAAGACCCACCCCGTTCCTTCTAGCCTTCATACCGGGACTGAGTTATCTTTCGAAACTAACCCTGGCCCCAGTAGGCTTAACTTAAGGTTTCAAACCACTGATCAGCACGGATTTTTTTTTTGATACTGGTGATTTTACTTGGCAGTGTACTTTATTTAGTCGTCAAAAAGTGCCAGAAGAGCGCAGTAAAAGTTTAAAGAAGAGAACTCAACGCCAGTACATTTAGTGTTGGCGCGCAGCTCCAAGCTACATCAACAGTTTAGAATGAGGTGTCAGGGTCTCCACACACGATCAGACCTGTGCTTCGTATGCCCTTCAAAATCCCATAAAAACTCCATGTCACATACATCACTATAACCACCACAAAACCGATCAATCTAATTTCCTAATGCACGTCTATCCCTGTCGGTTTCCTCCTACCTTAAGACTGCAGGACAATTTCTTAATCGTCGGGAGGGTAGACAAATCACCGGCTACACTGCACTGAGTTGCGGTTCGAATCCCGAGGGAGTTACGGCCCTACACTGCAATTGAGGTGGAGCAAGGGACGGGAGAGAAGCGGGTAATTATAGACTTTGATGTTTTTTTTTTGAGGTGGTAAAGCTATCTAATGACATCTTCTGCTGTAAGCGGTCCGCGAGAGGACATGTCGGACTTATACTAACTAAAACCACACCTATATTTCTTCAATTATCAGGACCTCGAGTGTTCTTTTCAGAAGTTTTCCCATGGGCTTAGCAAGCATCGGCCATGGCCCTGCAGGGCCCCTACGGTTTTGCTGCCATCACTTTGAGGCGTACTTGGAATACGACGCACCTTCGATGACTGGGACTCGGTCGTTGTAGGACGAACGTACGGCGAGTTACCAATTGTTCGTTGCCCGCAAGCCAATTGCCTATGGTGGTCGCAAGTCTCCTGTCACGGCTATTGAGAAGTGTGGATGTGGTATGTTTGCCAGTCGTGATGAGCCTAAACTTGTTTGGTGAGCTGTTGGTCAATAACAATACATTGATGCTATTATAGTAGCAATTTGGCAAACCCCTAACCTGGATGTCTATTGTAATCAAAGCTAGACGTCTCGCCAACTCGACGAAGAATGACGAAGAGAGCCGACCCTATATAATGGAATAAGGTTAGTTAAAAAGAGAAAGAGAGAGAGAGCAGGAGTTTGTTAAAATACCTTTTTAATTTTAGTAGCTTAACAAAGTCCTCCTCCTTGCGTCGTATTCCTCAATGCTGAGGGTCGTGACCTCCCTGCTTCATCACTTTAATATTTATGATGTTTTTCCATTTATACCTGTCTCTGGCGGTGTGAAGGGCCTTGTGTACCGTGGAGTTAAGAGCAGTGCGGATCTGGTCGGACCAACGTATTCTACTTCTACTTTACCAGTCACGGTTAGCCTTTCGAGGTATCCATCGTCTTTCCTTGCAAATTGACAATGTTAACAAAGTGATTTCCACAATTTCTTATATTTTTACTTAATAACCCTCTTCCTCTCCCAACTTGTACCACTACCGTTGGGGGACAACTGCAAATTGCGGTAAAATGGGTTGTAACCCTCCCACTGCAGCGACTTTGACGGATGTACGGACGCTTGCACACCTAATAAACTAATGTAATACGACAACCGACTGTTTATTTACTGGGATGAGGCTTGAGTTATCAGCTGTGACTAGGAACGGAAATTTGGGGGTTAAGTTTGTATTCGGCTTTCGTTTTTGAGTGTCAGTTTTATTGCCATAGGATATAGTTGTTATTTGGTATTGATGGGTACGTTGTCCTTTGGGCACCTTCTTTGTTTTTCAATTTATGAGTTTAGCTTCGCCTGCGTACATAAAATATAGCCTGTTTTTTTTTTTTGGTGGGTAAAATCATCCAATGACAACCCCCGCTCTTCGGCGGAGCGGGAGATAGTGTCAGACTCTTAGTGACTAAAAACCCACCCCTTTCCTTCTAGCCTTCATACCGGGGCTCGAGCTTTCTTTCGGATAACCCTGGCCCCAGTAGGCTTCGACCCAACTGGGCTCCTGCTGTTGCTGACAGCTCCTTGAGGCGCGCGGGATCAGTGCGCGCCGTCGACGACTGGGGCTTGGTCCGGACAGTTACCGGACGAAATATAGCCTATGTCACTCAGAAATAAAGCAGCTTATCGGTGAAAGAATTTTAGCGATCGGACTAGTACTTACAGAGATTACCTCCTACAAACAAAAAAACAAAAAAAAAAACAAACTTTACCTCTTTATTATATTAGTGTAGATTACGAAGGGCCAAATATCAGTAGTCTGTACTGGATTAGTTTTACCGTTGTGCACATATTTTGTGTTCAATAGAAACCTAAAACAGAAGGACTGGAACAGTTTGCCTGCTGCGGTCTTCCCGTCGGATTATAATTTAGGTGTCTTCAAGACTAGAGTGAATAGGCTCTTAATAAACTAGTGCGCCTCATCATCAACGATTGCATCACTGCTGACCATCAGGTGGGATCGGGATCGCAGTCAAGTACTAGTTTATTACAGATAAAAAAAACCTAGATAATAACGTGTTCGCTAAATATCGAGAAAGATGACGTGTTATAGGTAACGTCTTAATCACATAAGAGTGATTGTATGGGAAGTTTCACGAATAGGGCGCTCTTAAAAAGTATAGCCATAAGTGAAGAACGACACCCACTGATCTCCATGATATTTACATAAGATGCCTATGGGGTGAGAATCAGGTGCCCTTGTAAACCTATTGATGGTTCTTGTAATTGTAAGGTGCGTTGATGTATAGTGTGCAACACACTCGAGTGTGAGGGTCGAAGTGACGGATGACGGGCTTCTGAGGTGAATTGATTATGGGTGTAAGTATAAAAATGGCGGATGGAATTGGTGTGACGGTAGTGGTAATAATAAAGACATTCATATGAATGTTTAAATTATATGGCCCTTTTTTGAGGATTGAAAATTATTGAATAGCTCCTTCCGCTTTGGGTGGAACGAGAGGAAGTGTCAGCTTTTTACTGGCTAAACCCACCCGTGTTTTTTCAGTTATCTTTTGCGTCACAAAGTTGCAGAGACTCTTTCGAAGAATCCTACATTTTGGACAGAGCTTGGCCATAGCGTGTCCCGTCAATTAAAAAAAAAATTGCACTCCGGGAGTGCCGGCAGAAGTGAAAACTTGATTATTAACGTTGAGCATGTTTGATATTTTGGAATGGTTAGGGAATAATTTTGCACCAATTGCTTTATCCGTATAAAAGTACTATCATTTATGTGGTAGAATACAATATTCATTTATTGCGCTATCGTACACAAACATGACAATTTATATTACATTAAAAATTTAACACTTTAAAACTATTACAATTATTTTACATTAAAAAGTTTATCTCTCCGAAAAACTACTGAGGTGTCAAGGGACACCCGGATGGAACGAAGTTCCGTTCTGGCTTGCTTTCTATAAGAGAGAGAAAGAGAGAAAGACAGAGAAACATGCGCACGCCGCACGGCTTACAATAGCTTACTATAGAAAAAGTGTCGTTACAACTTTTCGTGAGATTTTTTTCCGTCTAGCCAATACAATATAACTAAAAAATACTATCCTATTTTATGTACATTTTGACAGCACTATTTCAACATCTTCGAAACCATGAAAACGACACTCATGACGAAAAAGAAGATAATTTCTGACATCCGCCATCTTAGATTTACATTTTGACAGCACTATCGGCTTCAACAACCTCGAAAACCATGAAAAAGACACCCATATCGAAAAAGTTGATAATTTATTGCAGCCACCATCTTAGATTTAAATTTTGACAGTACTATCGGTTTCAACACCCTCGAAAACCACGAAAACGACACCCATGAGGAAAAAGTTGATAATTTCTTGCAGCCGCCATCTTGGATTTACATTTTGACAATACTATCGGTTTCAACAGCCTTGAAAACCATGAAAACGACACCCATGACGAAAAATTTAATAATTTTTTGCAGCCGCCATCTTGGATTTATATTTTGACAGTACTATCGGTTTCAACACCCTCGAAAACCATGAAAACGACACCCATGACGGAAAATTTGATAATTTCTTGCAGCCGCCATCTTGGATTTATATTTTGACAGTACCATCGGTTTCAACGCCCTCGAAAACCATGAAAACGACACCCATGACGAAAAAGTTGATAATTTCTAGCAGCCACCATCTTGGATTTATATTTTGACAGTACTATCGGTTTCAACACCCTCGAAAACCATGAAAACGACACCCATGATGAAAAAGTTGATAATTTCTTGCAGCCACCATCTTGGATTTATATTTTGACAGTACTATCGGTTTCAACACCCTCGAAAACCATGAAAACGACACCCATGACGGAAAAGTTAATAATTTCTTGCAGCCGCCATCTTGGATTTATATTTTGACAGTAATATCGGTTTCAACACCCTCGAAAACCACGAAAACGACACCCATGACGAAAAAGTTGATAATTTCTTGCAGCCGCCATCTTGGATTTACATTTTGACAGTACCATCGGTTTCCACGCCCTCGAAAACCATGAAAACGACACCCATGACGGAAAATTTGATAATTTCTTGCAGCCACCATCTTGGATTTATATTTTGACAGTACCATCGGTTTCAACACCCTCGAAAACCACGAAAACGACACCCATGGCGAAAAAGTTGATAATTTCTTGCAACCGCCATCTTGGATTTACATTTTGACAGTACCATCGGTTTCCACGCCCTCGAAAACGATGAAAACGACACCCATGACGGAAAATTTGATAATTTCTTGCAGCCACCATCTTGGATTTATATTTTGACAGTACTATCGGTTTCAACACCCTCGAAAACCATGAAAACGACACCCATGACGGAAAAATTAATAATTTCTTGCAGCCGCCATCTTGGATTTACATTTTGACAGTATTATCGGTTTCAACACCCTCGAAAACCACGAAAACGACACCCATGACAAAAAATTTGATAATTTCTTGCAGCCGCCATCTTGGATTTATATTTTGACAGTACCATCGGTTTCAACGCCCTCGAAAACCATGAAAACGACACCCATGACGAAAAAGTTGATAATTTCTAGCAGCCGCCATCTTGGATTTATATTTTGACAGTACCATCGGTTTCAACACCCTCGAAAACCATGAAAACGACACCCATGACGAAAAAGTTGATAATTTCTTGCAGCCGCCATCTTGGATTTACATTTTGACAGTACCATCGGTTTCAACACCCTCGAAAACCATGAAAAAGACACCCATGACGAAAAAGTTGATAATTTCTTGCAGCCGCCATCTTGGATTTATATTTTGACAGTACCATCGGTTTCAACACCCTCGAAAACCATGAAAACGACACCCATAATGAAAAAGTTGATAATTTCTTGCAGCCGCCATCTTGGATTTACATTTTGACAGTACCATCGGTTTCCACGCCCTCGAAAACCATGAAAACGACACCCATGACGGAAAATTTGATAATTTCTTGCAGCCGCCATCTTGGATTTACATTTTGACAGTACTATCGGTTTCAACACCCTCGAAAACCATGAAAACGACACCCATGACGAAAAATTTGATAATTTCTTGCAGCCGCCATCTTGGATTTATATTTTGACAGTACCATCGGTTTCAACACCCTCGAAAACCATGAAAACGACACCCATGACGAAAAAGTTGATAATTTCTTGCAGCCGCCATCTTGGATTTATATTTTGACAGTAAAAGTGTCGGTACAATTTTTCGTGAGAATTTTTTCCGTCTAGCCCCCTTTCACAACGCGCGATAAGGGATAGCTGTCTACTCTCCATCCGTCTTACGCTTTTTCGATCAGGTCACGTGTCCTGACGCGAGTTTAAGATTTTATACCCATTACAGAAAAAGTGCTCAACGCCGCTAAAGAAGTTTTCACTTCAAAAAACAGGTTCCTTTATGATGTTTCATTTCTAATAGCCAGTTTCTTCATCAACAACTAAAACTATCAGTAAAAGTATTAACTTTTACTTGACTATTACTGATATTATAGCAAATGTGTTTCTTCATCTAAGTAACAGCTAAACTAAAAGTCAATAGAGTTACCATAACACAAACGGCTTAATTACCCTAAAAAAACGTGGGGAGCTTTTTTTACGCATGACAACATCGCAATATCCACTGTCAAGTAGTGTCAAAAAGTCGAATGTCATTTGATTCTGTCTATACGAACGTCAACGAACGAATGTTTTTAGAATTGAATTAATAGATAATAACATAAGTAATAAAATAAATGCTATTAGTTGTTGTTATTGATATTAACAACTGTTATTGGCATTTATTTTTTTGAAACCGTTATTTTTATACGAGTAGGTATAGGTATAGGTACACAAGCGCTAAAGTTCGCAGAGCCTAACTTCACACTCACCAAGATAGAACGACCGCACTGTACATCGTAGTCGTATTAAATACAAACTGAAAATAAACTTAGTGGTTGGCGTCAGTTTATCTTGTAACAACAGGCTGAGGTATGTAACTGTTTCCTTTGAAATTCTGTATCGGAACAGAAAATCAGCGTCGTCCCATACGAAATGACCTTTGCGAACATTAAACTTTTTACGTCTACGCGTTAAATAACTAACGATAAGTTCCTCGTCTGATGAACTTTTTTTTATGGTGGGAAAAAATCATGCATTGACATCCCCCGCCCTTGGGCGGAGCGGGAGATAGTGTCAGACTCTTACTGACTAAAAGACCCACCCCGTTCCTTCTAGCCTTCATACCGGGGCTCGAGCGCCCTTTCGGATAACCCTGGCCCCAGTAGGCTTCGACCCGGCTGGGTCACTGCTGTTGCTGACAACTCCTTGAGGCGCGCGGGAACAGTGCGCGCCGTCGACGACTTGGGCTTGGTCCGGACAGTTACCGGACGGCCGGACAGTGAGCCACCCATTGCTCACTGTCCGCAAGCCCGCGTCTACGTTGGCCGGAAATCGGGATCAGAATCCCGGCGACGGCGGCGGCGATAACGCCGTTGCCTGATGCGTTCGGCCTCCTCCTTTGCGAGCATTACTGCTTCGCAGAAGTCGGCGACCGCTTGCCACTCCTCCTCGCTCCGGACCATGGCCTCAACCAAGGCCCGGCGCGAGAGGTCTCCGCCGCCGATCGCCCCCACGAGGGCACGGCGATGCTCCGCCCAAGCAGGGCACACCTCGACTGTGTGCTCCACCGTGTCCTCCGGGCGTTCCGCACAGTGGCGACACCCGGGCGTCACTTCCGCATGAATCGAGTGCAGGAAACTCCCGAACGAACCATCTCCGGTGAGTACCTGCGTCATTCGGAAGGTAAGGACGCCGTGAGGTCTTTCCAGCCACGCCTCAAAGAGGGGACTTACCGCCATGATTGTGGCGTGCCCATCGTCTGATGAACTTGAACTTTCACTGGACGAAGTTCGTGATAACATATTAGTGAAACCTAAATAACCTACAACTTTGTCAAAATGACAGTGACTTTAGCTTTAACAGCCCCCTAATGAGTAGTAAAAGTTAAAGGCAAAAGTAACAGTTAAACCAACAGTTAAAATTGTGAAGAAACGAATTTGACCGTTACTTTTACTTTATGACGTTACTTTGGCTGTTACTTTAGATGAAAAAACCGGCTGTTAATATTTCAATATGTTTTTTTTATTACTATTATTTCTGTACATTGTTACTAAACCTTTTTGTACTTATTGTACTGTGTCACACGGAACTTTCAGCCTATACTGTGTTACTATACCTTTTTGTACTTATTGTACTGTGTCACACGGAACTTTCAGCCTGTACTGGTAATTAGTTCCACCAAGATACAAGCGGTGACTAGTTTGTGGCCCACAGCAACTTCTAATGCGTTTTCTGTTTATTTTGGCAGTGAGACCGCCATTGTACCCCTAGATATAAATTAGTGTAAAAAGCCTTGTTACTAGTTTTTGGTGTACAGTAAAATTTATTTTGTTCTATTCTATTTTCTTCCTAATTTTATATTACTTTTCTTATAGTCTTAAGTGTAATAAATAGACTATTATTATTTTACCCAGCTTGAAATTATATCTCTGATCTATGACACAATTAAAATTGGTTCCGTGAAGAAAAAAAAAACAAATAAGACTTTTCCTGAAACTTGGTGTGCATACTCTGTATAATAAATGTAATAATATAATATTCCACAACTATCACACAGCGCCGTCTAGTCCCAAGCTAAGCAGAGCTTGTGTTATGAGTACTAGACAACTGATAAACATACTTATATATTTCTAAAACATATTATAGATAAATTACACCCAGACACAGAACAAATGATCGTGCTCATCACACAAACATTTGTCCTGGGTGGGAATCGAACCCACGACCTCCGGCATAGCAGTCAGGGTCACTAACCACTAGACCAACAGGCCTGTCAATATAAAATAGCAGTAAAACAGTTTAATCATGTCAAAAACCACAATTTATAAAGCAAAGGAAAAATATTCCACCGGTTAGTTCAATTTGAAACCCTGCCATGGACCACCATGCATCTTGTACCATGATATATAGCTCAATATAGCCTCTGCAGGTACCTTTTAAGACCGTCTGATGGCTGAAATCGTTCACTCCTGATATATGATGGGTGATGTTGGAAAAATGCGATGTTGGTGTACTGGCACCAGGTTTTTGTAATAGATGAAGCGATGGAGAACGTAGATTGGTATAGATTTGATGCGGAGATTACTTTGGTTGTCTATTTTTAAACGATTAAAAATAAAGAGGAGGTTCGTGCCATAGTCTGTTTTAGGACACCAGGGACTCCTCTCTACAGAGTAAACAAAGCAATTAAAACCAAAAAATCAGTTATTACACTTTATATCTATAACTAATATTATAAACTGGTAAAGTTTGTTTTTATGTTTGTAAGGGTAATCTCTGAAAGTACTGGTCCGATTGCGAAATTTTTTTCATCGATAGAAAGCTGTTTTGTTCTTGAGTGACATAGGCTATATTTGATGTATGCGGGCGAAGCCGCGGGCAAAAGCTAGTTGGTAATTAAGTAAATAGCTGATAAAATAAAATACATAAATACTTCTAATGTTTTAATCTATACATTTAAGAAAGTCCTGTTTGTTACACCATTTATAACGGTTGGACCGATTTTATTGATCTTTGCTTTGTTAGATTCGCCTTCGCCCCAAATAGCAGAATTTTCCAAATACAAATCGTTTATTTGTGCACACAGGTACAGATAGCTGTGAAATTGCCTGGGTACCTTAGTGTCTATTTTCCCTTGCACGTTAGAGTTCAGGTTTTCAAAAATGTAACTAGATGGCGTTGGTTTCTTCCCAGCTAAATGGCGACCAAGGCAATCTCACAAACCATAAACTTGACTTTTAGTTTGACAGAAAATATACACATGCGTCATCATTATCGTCAACAACTGAATGTGAGGGTAGATTGATAAAAAAATATGAGACACAAGCATAACTAATTTCGTGATTCTTATCAAATGTTTGTAAGCGGGCACGAATATTGCGTCTAGCGTAACAAGTAACGTTAAATTTCGAGGCAGTTCATTAGAGTCCATTTGGTTCAATAATAACAACAGCGACTTATAAAGAATGTGTAGCTGGTTCAAATCTCATATATTACAAATCTTTTTTTTTGTTTTCCAGCTTTTGTGTTATAATTAGGTATTATTTATAAACATTTTGAAAAGGATATAATAATGGTATAAAAAACTACTTATTAAGCAATTTTGTTTCTTTTGCAGTAAGACTGCTGATAGCTTAATGTGATATTTTTATACAAGTTGGCTTAGTGGTCTATGTAAAGACTTTGACGCAGTAAGGCACGAGATTAAATCGCAAATCTTGTAAATTTTTTTGCTTTCCATTTAAAACATTTTCAAAACGTTATTGTAAGCTACAATCAACTAACTAGACATTCTTCAAACATATCTGGAATAATTTCGCTTGACTTGTATTAAGTGGGTAGTCAAGAGAATTAGGCATATTCATCATAAAACTGGTATTCAATTGTTACTTATTTAAGGGTACAGAAATAAAAATGAACCGTTCTAATAACGCAAAAACCAGTCGACACTAATTGCAGTGACGTCATGTAAACAATTTTTAGCCCGTAGCATTTGCTACGTGGTTAATCCGCCACTGGCACTATTGAAATAAATAAACTGTTTTTGTCATGTTCAAAATTGTATTACCTTCAAATAATTCTATCCTTTCATAAGCAATTTAATATCTTCACTTCTTTTATGTGTTTTACCTTTATATATAGTTATTTAAATTACGTCTATTAGACGAATACTTAAATTATCTTTGTATGTAAAATTGTAAATATTATATATAAGTAATATTTAGTTGTTTTTCATTAATGTTGTTATTTATTTTTAAAATATTAATTTAAATTGATTAATTTAATTTAATATACATTTTAATTTGATTAAAAAAAAACAATTAAGTATTCTAAACACAAACCTACTAAAAGTAGCGTGACGGGTTTGAACTTACGACCACGTCCACATAAGTCTCCAGTTACAACCATTAGACTATTTCGACTTATGGAATAATGTTGAAATGAACAAGTGCATTACGTAACAGGACCGTATTCACAACCTTACTTCAAAGTTACGTCTTACAGCCAGTTTTTTCATCAACAACTAAAACTATCAGTAAAAGTATTAACTTTTACTTGACTATTACTGATATTATAGCAAATGTGTTTCTTCATCCAAGTAACAGCTAAACTAAAAGTCAATAGAGTTACCATAACACAAACGGCATAATTACCCCAAAAAAACGTGGGGAGCTTTTTTTACGCATGACAACATCGCAATATCCACTGTCAAGTAGTGTCAAAAAGTCGAATGTCAGTTGATTCTGTTTATACGAACGCCAACGAACGAATTTTTTTAGAATTGAATTGATTGATAACATAAGTAAGGCGATTAACACACGGCACCGCGCACCGCCGCGGAGGGCGGTGGCGGTGAAGCGGATTTCTTAGCGGTGCTCCGCGCGGTTAGGCGGTTTATGCGCCCAACCGCGCGGATGGATTTAACGCAATTTTGACCAGTTTTATCACAGCCACTGGCGAAAATGGACTCTAAAGTGGTGGCAGCATCTGGCTTTTATGGCGTAGAAAGAAAAAAGTAAGAAGTTATTGAGTTCATCCATTTTTACGTAGCAGAACTCTAAATGGGACTTTCATGTTATCCTACAAAAGTTTGAGAAAACACGAAAATATTTTTTTTGAACTATACACGAATGTCCACTTCTTCATTTGATTATTTGTTAGCAAAGATAAATTGCAACACGTCCTGCATCCACAAAAATCCGCGCGGTTTTGCGGTGCCCCGTGTGTAAGCGCGCTCCACCGCGCGGAAATCAGCGCGGAGGAGCGGTGGTTGCGAGAGCACCGCTCGACCGTGGCTCGACCGCGCGGTCGGGCGGTGTACGTGTGTAAGGTATCAACGGATTTCTAAGTGACCATTGTAACATGAGATCCGCTTCACCGCCAACCGCGGCGGTGCGCGGTGCCGTGTGTTAATCGCCTAAATGATTTAAAAAAATTAATGCTATTAGTTGTTGTTATTGCTATTAACAACTGTTATTGGATTTTTTTTTTAAACCGTTATTTTTATACGAGTAGCAGCCAGTTTCTTCATCTAAAGTAACAGCCAAAGTAACGTCATAAAGTAAAAGTAACGGTCAAATTCGTTTCTTCAAAATTTTAACTGTTGATTTAACTGTTACTTTTGCCTTTAACTTTTACTACTCATTAGGGGGCTGTTAAAGCTAAAGTCACTGTCATTTTGACAAAGTTGTAGGTTATTTAGGTTTCACTAATATGTCATCACGAACTTCGTCCAGTGAAAGTTTAAGATCATCAGACGATGAACTTATTGTTAGTTATTTAACGCGTAGACGTAAAAAGTTTAATGTTCGCAAAGATCATTTCGTATGGGACGACGCTGATTTTCTGTCCCGATACAGAATTTCAAAGGAAACAGTTACTGAGGTATGTAACTGTTTCCTTTGAAATTCTGTATCGGCCTGTTGTTACAAGATAAACTGACGCTAACAACAGAAAATTAAGTTTATTTTCAGTTTGTATTTAATAAGACTACGTTAAATTAACTAGTGTACAGTACGGCCGTTCTATCTTGGCGAGTGTGAAGTTAGGCTCTGCGAACTTTAGCGCTTATAAAAATAAGGGTTTAAAAAAAATAAATGCCAAAAACAGTTGTTCATAGCAATAACAACAACTAATAGCATTTATTTTTTTAAATCATTTACTGGCCTTTAATAAATTTACTAAAATCTATAAGAGAGTTGTATTTAATAAGTTAGATCAAAAGATTCTACATAAACAAACAAACTTAAACTATTTATACTAAAACCTAAATTAATACCTAACGTATATAAATAAAACACAAAAACACAAAGTGCACTCAGGCGTCGAAGTACTCCTCCACATCGCTGTCATCCGGGAATGTGCCCAGAAGACTGGCAGCATTACCACGTTAAATGGCAATGCTAATTCTCTGAGCGAAGAACGAGCCAGCCCTCTGGTCACGCAAGGTGTCGATCAGTCGGCGAGAAATTTCCTTAAAAAGGAGACGCGCATTCGGACCCCATGACCCAAGCGTTTCGACCCCAAACGGCTCAAAACTGTAATTACCAATAAGGTTACAGTATTTGCGCCGTTTAAGGGTCTCAGCAGCCGCAGCGGCAGCGCCAGCACAGCCCGCCGTACATGGAATGTGGGATGGCGCAAGGGTGTCGACACAGGTTGCGTCCCACACCAGAGGCCTACCCACCTTCCACGGTACCAACGTCATACCATCTGGTCTCTTTCCATCGTCACGTACCAAGCCATTTGGTTCTAATACAGCGGGTACGCCGGCGGTGACAAGAGCTCGACGAATAATATCGTTGATGCTAGCGTGTCGAGCTATGCGGCCTGCGCTCCTGCAGCAGGACAGGCCATGGTGTCCGAGAATGTCGACAGCTTCGCCGCAGTGGCACCGATGTGGAGCAACACAAGGTGCGCCTAAGCGTAGACAGGTTGTGAGCCGAAACGAGGCGTCATCCATCATAGTGCCTATGGTGGATGACGGGAGTGCCTGAAGCAAGTGAAGCCATAAGCCCGACTCCCATTCCCCCACAGCCAGCAGACGCGCACGCTCTGCAGTATTTGAAGACGTATTAATTAGATTGTTACGTATAATACTGCAGAGCGGCACATCCCACCGTCTCTGTGAAGCCAGGTTGTCGGGCAAATCCGTGTTCGAACAAGCCATTTTCCAAGCATTCTACGCATCGGACAAACACGGTACCTCAACATCAACCAGTGAGGAAGATAAAATATTCCTGGTTAATGTATCAGTACCGTGCACCGAGGAGTGGAATGCTGGTATGGAATCATTTACTTATGTTATCATTTATTAATTCAATTCTAAAAAAATTCGTTCGTTGGCGTTCGTATAAAAACAGAATCAAATGACATTCGACTTTTTGACACGACTTGACAGTGGATATTGCGATGTTGTCATGCGTAAAAAAAGCTCCCCACGTTTTTTTGGGGTAATTATGCCGTTTGTGTTATGGTAACTCTATTGACTTTTAGTTTAGCTGTTACTTGGATGAAGAAACACATTTGCTATAATATCAGTAATAGTCAAGTAAAAGTTAATACTTTTACTGATAGTTTTAGTCGTTGATGAAGAAACTGGCTATAGGTACACAAGCGCTAAAGTTCGCAGAGCCTAACTTCACACTCGCCAAGATAGAACGGCCGTACTGTACATTAGTTAATTTAACGTAGTCTTATTAAATACAAACTGAAAATAAACTTAATTTTCTGTGGTTGGCGTCAGTTTATCTTGTAACAACAGGCTGAGGTATGTAACTGTTTCCTTTGAAATTCTGTATCGGAACAGAAAATCAGCGTCGTCCCATACGAAATGATCTTTGCGAACATTAAACTTTTTACGTCTACGCGTTAAATAACTAACGATAAGTTCATCGTCTGATGATCTTGAACTTTCACTGGACGAAGTTCGTGAAGACATATTAGTGAAACCTAAATAACCTACAACTTTGTCAAAATGACAGTGACTTTAGCTTTAACAGCCCCCTAATGAGTAGTAAAAGTTAAAGGCAAAAGTAACAGTTAAATCAACAGTTAAAATTTTGAAGAAACGAATTTGACCGTTACTTTTACTTTATGACGTTACTTTGGCTGTTACTTTAGATGAAAAAACTGGCTGTTAAAGATCAAATTGTCATAATAGTATTCTATAATATTTGACCACCTTGATAAACTCATTTGAATTAGCCCCGAATTGAATACCACTTATCTTCTGCTAATTGCAGAAGGTTCAAATTCGTCTAACTTTTAGGATGTCTTATATTATCTACCTTCTACTGCCAGGTGGGTCAGATTTCTAGTTCCTCTGTGCTTTTTGTAAGTTATGAATAATAAAAAAAAATCGGTAGGATTTATATCGAAGCTGACAAGTGGATATTTAATTGTAATATGACTGGCCTGTTGGTCTATTGGTTAGTGGCCCTGACTGTAATGTCGGGGTTGTGGGTTCGATTCCCAACCAGGACAATGTTTGTGTGTTGAGCACGATCATTTGCTGAATCTGGGTGTAATTTATCTGCAATATTTATGTTTTTAGAAATATATAAGTATGTTTATCAGTTGTTTAGGACTCGTAACACAAGCTTTGCTTAGCTTGGGACTAGGCGCCGTCGTGGAATATTATTATTAATATTCAAGTCGGTAATTACTCAACAATAGGAAAAAAAGCAGGTAAACAGGCTCATCAAACAAAAAGGCAATAATAAAATAATATAGATGTTTATTTCTTACAGTTTACTATTCAACAGTCAGTTTATCGAATAAGATTATAATATTACTTGTAATTTTTTATTGAGGCCATAGCTTAAATATTCGTTTCCCAAATTGGAAAGAGGATTGAAGCTTATGTAACCTTAACAAAAACAAACAAGAGGCAAGATATTTAAAAAAAACCTACCAATTTGCACAACAACATATCAAATGTTTAGTAGGTAACATAAAAAACAAAATTATGTTGTGTTTTAACTTTAAGTTTCATAACTTTTTTAAATTATTTCAAATACATGTATTAAGTAAAACACACATAACGAGGTCTCCAGTACGCACTGAGTAAATATGTAATATTAATTAAATAATCATTTATCAATATCTCGTGTAATCACCATTTTGGTAAATAACAGCTTGCATTTGGGAACGCATTGAATTAATCAAATTTTTACACAAATCTGATCCACGAATACTCTCCCATATTTGTAAACAATGAGCCTCTAACGCATCTGGAGTACGCTCGTTTTGATTATTCCACCGTTGAACAATAACACCCCACAAATTTTCAATTGGATTTAAATCCGGTGATCTAGCAGGCCAAGGAATAGCGCAAATGTCATTATGTTGACGAAACCAAGCCTGCACACTGTGCGAACGGTGTAGGTATTGGACAATTATCCTGCACAAATGTTATCTGTTGCAATTCTTCGCTTGGATATACAGTTCAAACCAGTTCGAACTGTGGGCAACATTGTCTCCTCCAGCACTTCTATATAATTTGCACTATTTACTCGGTTTGGTATTCTCACTAGTTCTCCCGGATCGGCTGCACTCATCCATCCCCACATGTTCACCGTTATATGGCCAGATTGCCTATTGGGCACTAGGTGATCACTTGTGTATCGCGTATTATCTCGACGCCACAAACATAATCGACCGTGTTCACTGGACTTAAAAGCTTTTTCATCAGTAAAGATGACATTACTCCAATCAAAATTTAAGTGATCCATAAGAAACTGCAATCTTGCTCTTTTATGGTTTTCCGTAAGCAAAGGTTTCACAGCATGCCTCCGATAATGCAGCCCTTCACTATGAAGAGCACGACGGACAGTATCGACGCTTGTGTCAAATAAACCAGCATAGTGGTTCGTCGGCAAAAATCCATTTTCTTCGTACTCCCTTACCATGGTTTGACGATGCAACATGTTTATAAGTTTTTGTCTACCAGTTCTTTGACAGTGTTTCAAAGAACACTCTTTTTCAAATCGTCGTACCCATAGAACAACTGTTTTTCTCTGCAACAATAAAACAGAAATATATAATAGCAAATAATGATTATTATAAAGGAGTTTTTTTGTTATATAAAAAGAGTAAAATAAGATTACTTACGTTTACACCGGTCTCTCTGGCTATTTCTGACAATTTTTTACCTTGATTATGCAAAGCAATTATTTGAGCTCTTGTTACTAAGTCTATATACAATTCATACTCATTGTGATAAATTCACCTGATTAAAAATAAAATTGAACGAAAGGAGCTCGAACGAAGTAATCAAAATGAACTTAGCTTACAATCAATTAAGCTTAGTCACAATTTTGTGGTCGAAGTATTATTTATACTACCTACTAATTATTATTTATAAATCCATAATCAACCTACCCTCTCAAGTTTTGAAATTGATACATAGACAATCAGATATTTATAAATTGATATCCAATTTTAATATTTTCATCTCTTTATAAAAAAATATAAATTATTTCAATGTTTAAAGAAACAAAAAGGAACTACAAAAAAAAAGCATTTGAAGCGCAGCAACGCCACCTAGTAGCAGTATAATATAAAGTTGTCGATAACAACATTTCAATCTGATTTTACGCTAGATGGCGTCATTTCTCGCTTCACACGATTTTTTTTCTGTACTATCCAACCACTATTGCAGCCGACCGTACAATTGACTTGTTACAAAAGTATTTATATATCTAAGTATCTCTGTGTCTGTGTTAATAAAATAAGTATTGTTGCTCCTACTGAACAATATTGACTAAGTAGGTACACATGTTACTATTGAATAGTCACTATATTATGTACTAATAACAACAAACTTTTAAATAATCGAGATGGTATTGCTTCATACATGAATGTTTAACATTTACAACATTTAGAAAATAACATTGCACGTTTTTTTTAAATGCTATATGAACTATACTAATATAACCTATAACCTATATTACTTATTACCTATAAACGGGTCACCTATTTATATAATTATTATCTAGTTCAATCTAATAATATTTACAAAATGTATATTTACTTTGCTTATTAGTTCTTTTATTATTATTATTGCTCAACCTTCTACATTATATACATTCCAATGTTTTAACAGTTTAATATCGGAAACACGTAAAAAAAATATCCAAAGTACATCGAAAATTCTTTTGTTTCCGTCATTCGTTATCGTTCGGTTAATAATTTCATCATTCGTTGACTATTAGGCTGTACGAAGTTAATCGGGTAAGTTAGTAAATAAATTTATAAAAATAAAAATTAATCCCAATTTCAGTCATTCTTTTTTTTTGTTGCGGTTCTTATGAAAGAAAAAAATAACTTTACTCAGAAAATTTCAGAAAATTCGATTACTATTTAGTTAATGAACAATAAAATTTTGTTTAAGTTTATAAACTCCCCACGAAAAAGAGGGGTGTTATAAGTTTGATGTGTCTTTGTGTCTGTGTGTCTGTGTGTCTGGCTTTAGTCGTAGCTTTTCAGCGAATGGACCGATTAGAATGCGGTTTTTTTGTTATTTGAAAGCTGACGTTATCGAGATGGTTCTTAGATACAATTTGTGAAGATCTGCTCAGGTGTTCAAGGTAATCAGCTCGTTTGTTGGCTGTGGAAGGGATCTTATACGCTTAATGGATGTATAGTTTACTAATAAACAAATATTTGTGACCTTATGTTTGAAATACTCATGCACGTATATGCCGACGCTATCAAGCTGGTCTGATGATGAAGGTTTGAGGTAAGAGACGTAACATTGGAATGCCTATTAATTCCCATCCAGTTTCGGCTTATTTAGATTTATCTTAAAAATAGTTCTGTTCGTGTCTCATGACGATGAGAACCTGATGACGAAGACCTGATGATAGAACTGGGAAGTGGCTGATGGAACCCTGGAATGCCTACTAGTAAACACATCGAGTTTGGGCTCATTAGATTCGTTTTAACCAGTTCTTAATTTTTTTCATGATGACGAGGACCTGATGCTAGAACTGGGAGGTGGCTAATGGAACCCTGGAATGCCTACTATTAAACACGTCGAGTTTGGGCTCATTAGACTCGTCTTAACCACCGTTCCTCGTTATTTTACTTTTTATAGAATTTATGCGTCGGGGGTTTTATAAAATTTTCAATTTTGCTATTATTATTATTTCGAAACAAAAACTCAAAGAAGTCTTTCTATCATCTAAAACTTTCAACATAGCTGAAGTTGGAAAGTAGGACACAACACAGACAAGAAGAGCGAACAATATCAACAATATTTCACCTCAGAAGAAGCGCAGGTGAGTCTCATCGTAATGATTACCGCAACATTGTGAGTTGTCGAGAAAACGACCCGATTGAGTGGATGCAGGTGTTCTCAAAGAGGATGACGTCATTTGCGCGGATGATGTAGTGCGTAGGTACTAGGGGGGCAGAATTGAAGACAGGTGTATAGTTATGACATTTTTTTGGTCGCGATTGTCTGTTGACTGTGTGAACAAAACTTGGTTTGTCGGATCGAAAACAGAATTTTTAATAGGTACTTCCTATTTTTTACTGGTAAACTAATTATTTTGATGGTTACTTTGAGAATGGGATTAGAGTTGTCATGTCCGTTTGGATTGAGGAGCCACTTCATGATTTTAAAAGGAAACTTACCCCTTATTTAGTAGGAAAGCAGATAATTTTGTAGGCCAAACCCCGAAATTTGTAGTAAAACATATCGAAAGTTATATCAATTTTAAAGTGGCTCCTCAATCCAAACGTCTGAACTGAGGAGCCAGCTGGAACACCGAAAGTACTCAATGAATATTATTGAAAATGTTGTATCATTTAGTAGTAATTGTGTATAGTACCTACTAAAAATTTGAGTCTAATACTGTTGATATTAAAAAACATACAATACTTTTAATGTGGCTCCTCAATCTATACACATGACCCGTCATTTTTCAGAAAAGCATTACTTCAATCGATACGCAATTTCGTTATCATTTAGTAGTAAGTATATTAGATTTGTAGGATAAGAACCGGATATCAAACATGAGTGGATCAGGAGATATAGCACATTTAATGTCGCTCCTCAATTGAGATGCTTCGGTAAATAAATTGGCCTCTAATCTACTATACTTGTGATGAAATTTGGAACAAAAAATACCTATATTTAGTATAAAATTCTACTAAATGTACGTATAATCCCCGCCTTAAAAAAATACATATCTACGAAGTTATTAGCTATTCTTTCATTTCCTATGAAATGGTTTTGAAGGGTGACCATGAATACATTATTTACTAAGACAATCTTTGTTTCATGGCACAGAAGCACAAAACTGCAATTTATGTCGATACTTATTATCTACCCTCAATAATATTTATTTGTAACCTAACGTTCACTAGCAATGAAACTCACTTGTTTGCTCACATATTGACATAAACATAAAGGAGACGTTCAATAAATGTATGGGGCTTGGGCTAAACATAATTAAGAACAGCAATCTGACTTATACAGGCTAAATGGGCATTAAATAAGATTTTTTGTCCCCCCCTTTTTTTTTAAAGTTTATTAAAACTATAAGGTTGCACCACTACAAACATTATTTTAATAGGTTGGCAACCCTGTGGCAATTGGCGTGAAAGTGTATCTATGTGTGTACATTTGTGGTACTTATCCCCGCGTTCGGAATTATGATATCACCGCTGTGTCAAGAAATCGCCAGACGTATGGTACGGTACGGTACTACGGTAATTCGGAAGAACTGTTGGCGTGCTAACATCGAAAATATCGATTTTCGGAACGCGGATATTATATGTGTGTGATGACGGCGACAAAATATCAGACGGCTTTTCGACATAATCCTGGCCCCAGTAGGCTTCGACCCAGCTGGGCCCCTGCTGTTGCTGACAGCTCCTTGAGGCGCGCGGGAACAGTGCGCGCCGTAGACGAATTAGGCTCGGTCCGGGCAGTTACCGGACGGTTGAACAGCGAGCTACCCATTGCTCGCCGTCCGCTAGCTCGCGCCTACGGTGGCCGGAAATCGGGGTCGGAATCCCGTTAGCGGCTGGGGCGCTGTGAGCGCCGCCGTTGCCTGATGCGGTCGACCTTCTCCTTTGCTAGCGTTACTGCTTCGCAGAAGGAGGCGACCACCTGCCACTCCTCCTTGCTCCGGACCATGGCCTGTACCAAGGCCATGGTCCGGTTACCGCCATAATTGTGTCCATCACTGGGTTGCGCAAGTCGCTGACGCGATTTCACCATGGGATCCCGCCGGGACTCTGTCCGCCAAGCCGCGACCTGTTGCGGCAGCGGACTTTCACCCACGTACAAGTCGTGCATGTGTGCAAGGACTGTTGCCTCCAGATCCCATGGTGGCAGGCTAGCAAGGAGGCTCGCCGCTTCGCGGGAAACCGTGCGGTAATCGACCTACCGCTTGTGTTTACTGGACAGATATTCTTTGTGATTTGGATTATCGTTTGTTCGAAAACCATGGCTGTATGTGTTAATTGCACTATTTTCCTGTATCCATAGAAATAATATGTATGGATTTGTGTTGCATAAACATTGTTTTTTTTGGTAAAGGTATCCACTATTTTGTCAGTGTTACACTGGATTGGCAGTAAAGCGAAACGTTGAGAAAGACAACACGGCGTCCTTACCTTGCGCATGACGTAGGTCTTCACCGGACATTGTAAGTTCGGAAGGTTCCAGTCTTGGTACAAACAGTTTTCCGGAGCAAGGAGGAGTGGTAAGCGGTCGCCTCTTTCTGCTTAACGGTAATGCTAGCAACCGTCCGGTAATCTTCTAGACCGAGCCCAAGTCATCGACGGTGCATAGTATTCCATGCGCACCTCAAGGAAATGTCAACAAAACCGTAGGGGCCCGTTCGTTCCGTTTTTTGCCATTTGGCTACGGAACCCTATAAATCAGCCTCTCCATACAAAATTATAAACTTGATTGAACAGTTTGTAGGACTTTACACCCTGTTCTGAATACCTTTAAACCCAAAACATATGAAGAATCTCTGTACCTACCTACTGTGTCGAGTTGTTAAAAATTAAATTTCAAAAAAACTTATCGTAATTTCATTTAACATCATTTATTTTTTCATTTTATTTCAGCCGAAAGAGATCCACTGTTGGACCTCCCCTTAAGTTCCGACTTTATTCTTAACTCGATTTGCTGCTGAGAACCTCCAAGCACAGCCTTCTTCATTGGCCTTTGGGTGACTTGAGTTTTCTTATGAGGCCTATAGTAAAACGCAACGATTCATTGTGAGTGAGTCATAACTGGCTACACACACTGGTCAAAGAATTTTGTTTCATGATACTGCGGGTTTTTGGAAAAGAAGATGGCATGACTTCCCTAATTTAACAAAAATGGACTTACCTAGTTTGACCGTTTGTCCCAGGTACAATCACAACATGGTCACCCTTAATAGCAAATTCTAAATGAAAACTGAGAAGTATTTTTTTTATCAAATACCGAATATGTACAATTTTGATTTGTGCATATGTATTTAGTAGACATTTATACTAAATGTTAGTGTTTTTGGTTTTTGATTTCATTGTGATATCAGGCACATACAATCAATTATTTATTATGTAAAACGTCAGGACTGAGGAGCCAAATAAAATGCATTTATTTACTAAATTTAATCAGTTTTACTACTTTCTCTGTATGCTACAAATTCAAACATACTTACTACTAAATGTTTTTTGTAGTGGAATTATAAATTGACCAATTACTTTCATGTAAATTCACGCTCTTGTGTATAGATTGAGGAGCCACATTCAAAGTAATGTATGTTCTTGAATATCAACAGTATTAAACTCAAATTTTTAGTAGGTACTATACACAATTACTACTAAATGATACAAAATTTTCAATAATATTCATCGAGTACTTTCGGTGTTCCAGCTGGCTCCTCAGTTCAGACGTTTGGATTGAGGAGCCACTTTAAAATTGATATAACTTTGGATATGTTTTACTACAAATTTCGGGGTTTGGCCTACAAAATTATCTGCTTACCTACTAAATAAGGGGTAAGTTTCCTTTTAAAATCATGAAGTGGCTCCTCAATCCAAACGGACATGAGTTGTCGCGTAAAACGATCCGATTGAGTGGATGCAGGTGTTCTTACGAATGATGACGTCATTTGCGTGGATGAAGTAGTGCGTACGAACTAGGGGAGCAGAATTGAAGAGAGGTGTAATATGGTTATGACATTTTTTTGGTTGCGATTGTCTGTTAACTGTGTGAATAATAATGTCCGTTTGGATTGAGGAGCCACTTCATGATTTTAAAAGGAAACTTACCCCTTATTTAGTAGGAAAGCAGATAATTTTGTAGGCCAAACCCCGAAATTTGTAGTAAAACATATCCAAAGTTATATCAATTTTAAAGTGGCTCCTCAATCCAAACGTCTGAACTGAGGAGCCAGCTGGAACACCGAAAGTACTCAATGAATATTATTGAAAATTTTGTATCATTTAGTAGTAATTGTGTATAGTACCTACTAAAAATTTGAGTCTAATACTGTTGATATTCAAGAACATACAATACTTTTTATGTGGCTCCTCAATCTATACACATGACCCGTCATTTTTCAGAAAAGCATTACTTCAATCGATACGCAATTTCGTTATCATTTAGTAGTAAGTATATTAGATTTGTAGGATAAGAACCAGATATCAAATATGAGTGGATCAAGAGATATAGGACATTTAATGTGGCTCCTCAATTGAGATACTTCGGTAAATAAATTGGCCTCTAATCTACTATACTTGTGATGAAATTTGGAACAAAAAACACCTATATTTAGTATAAAATTCTACTAAATGTACGTATAATCCCCGCCTTAAAAAAATACATATCTACGAAGTTATTAGCTATTCTTTCATTTCCTATGAAATGGTTTTGAAGGGTGGCCATGAATACATTATTTACTAAGACAATCTTTGTTTCATGGCATGGAAGCACAAAACTGCAAATTTATGTCGATACTTATTATCTACCCTCAATAATATTTATTTAGTAACCTAACGTTCACTAGCAATGAAACTCACTTGTTTGCTCACATATTGACAAAACATAAAGGAGACGTTCAATAAATGTATGGGGCTTGGGCTAAACATAATTAAGAACAGCAATCTGACTTATACAGGCTAAATGGGCATAATTATTTTGATTTTTTCGAGCATTAAGTAAGATTTTTCGCCCCCCTTTTTTTT
Organism: Mythimna ferrago; assembly: GCA_910589285.2. Classification (NCBI taxonomy): domain Eukaryota; kingdom Metazoa; phylum Arthropoda; class Insecta; order Lepidoptera; family Noctuidae; genus Mythimna; species Mythimna ferrago. The sequence goes on from OU342685.1 coordinate 19,923,586, forward strand.
TAAAGTTTATTAAAACTATAAGGTTGCATTACTACAAACATTATTTTAATAGGTTGGCAACCCTGTGGCAATTGACGTGAAAGTGTATCTATATGTGTACATTTGTGGTACTTATCCCCGCGTTCGGAATTATGATATCACCGCTGTGTCAAGAAATCGCCAGGCGTACGGTACGGTACGGTATGGTAATTCGGAAGAACTGTTGGCGTGCTAACATCGAAAATATCGATTTTCGGAACGCGGATATTATATGTGTGTGATGACGGCGAAAAAATATCAGACGGCTTTTCGACATAACCCTGGCCCCAGTAGGCTTCGACCCAGCTGGGCCCCTGCTGTTGCTAACAGCTCCTTGAGGCGCGCGGGAACAGTGCGCGCCGTAAACGAATTAGGCTTGGTCCGGGCAGTTACCGGACGGTTGGACAGCAAGCTACCCATTGCTCGCCGTCCGCTAGCTCGCGCCTACGGTGGCCGGAAATCGGGATCGGAATCCCGGTAGCGGCTGGGGCGCTGTGAGCGCCGCCGTTGCCTGATGCGGTCGGCCTTCTCCTTTGCTAGCGTTACTGCTTCACAGAAGGAAGCAACCGCCAGCCACTCCTCCTTGCTCCGGACCATGGCCTGTACCAAGGCCATGGTCCGGTTACCGCCATAATTGTGTCCATCACTGGGTTGCGCCAGTCGCTGACGCCATTTAACCATGGGATCCCGCCGGAGCTCTGTCCGCCAAGCTGCGACCTGTTGCGGCAGCGGACTTTCACCCACGTACAAGTCGTGCATGTGTGCAAGGACTGTTGCCTCCAGATCCCATGGTGGCAAGGAGGCTTTCCGCTTCGCGGGAAACCGTCAGCGTGCGGTAATCGACCTACCGCTTGTGTTTACTGGACAGATATTCTTTGTGATTTGGATTATCGTTTGTTCGAAAACCATGGCTGTATGTGTTAATTGCACTATTTTCCTGTATCCATAGAAATAATATGTACCTATGGATTTGTGCTGCATAAACATTGTTTTTTTTTGGTAAAGGTATCCACTATTTTGTCAGTGTTACACAGGATTGGTAGTAAAACGAAACGTTGAGAAAGACATCACGGCGTCCTTACCTTGCGTATGACGTAGGTCTTCACCGGACATTGTAAGTTCGGAAGGTTCCAGCCTTGGTACAAACAATTTTCCGGAGCAAGGAGGAGTGGTAAGCGGTCGCCTCTTTCTACTTAACAGTAATGCTAGCAACCGTCCGGTAATCTTCCAGACCGAGCCCAAGTCATCGACGGAGTATTCCATGCGCACCTCAAGGAGATGTCAACAAAACCGTAGGGGCCCGTTCGTTTCGTTTTTGGCCATTTGGCTACGGAACCCTAAAAATCAGCCTCTCCATACAAAATTATAAACTTGATTGGACAGTTTGTAGGACTTTACATCCTGTTCTGAATACCTTTAAACCCAAAATATATGAAGAATCTCTGTACCTAGGTACCTACTGTGTCGAGTTGTTAAAAATTAAATTTCAAAAATACTTATCGTGATTTCATTTAACATCATTTATTTTTTCATTTTATTTCAGCCGAAAGAGATCCACTGTTGGACCTCCCCTTAAGTTCCGACTTTATTCTTAACTCGATTTGCTGCTGAGAACCTCCAAGCACAGCCTTCTTCATTGGCCTTTGGGTGACTTTTCTTATGAGGCCTACAGTAAAACGCAACGATTCATTGTGAGTGAGTCATAACTGGCTACACACACTGGTCAAAGAATTTTGTTTCGCGATACTGTGGGATTTTGGAAAAGAAGATGGCATGACTTCCCTAATTTAACAAAAATTGACTTACCTAGTTTGACCGTTTGTCCCAGGTACAATCACAACATGGTCACCATTAATAGCAAATTCTAAATGAATATTGAGAAGTATTTTTTTATCAAATACCGAATTATGTACAATTTTGATTTGTACATATGTATTTAGTAGAAATTTATACTAAATGTTAGTGTTTTTGGTTTTTGATTTCATTGTGATATCAGGCACATACAATCAATCATTTATTATGTAAAACGTCAGGATTGAGGAGCCAAATAAAATGCATTTATTTACTAAATTTAATCAGTTTTACTACTTTCTCTGTATGCTACAAATTCAAACATACTTACTACTAAATGTTTTTTGCAGTGGAATTATAAATTGACCAATTACTTTCATGTAAATTCACGCTCTTGTGTATAGATTGAGGAGCCACATTCAAAGTATTGTATGTTCTTGAATATCAACAGTATTAGACTCAAATTTTTAGTAGGAACTATACACAATTACTACTAAATGATACAAAATTTTCAATAATATTCATTGAGTACTTTCGGTGTTCCAGCTGGCTCCTCAGTTCAGACGTTTGGATTGAGGAGCCACTTTAAAATTGATATAACTTTGGATATGTTTTACTACAAATTTCGGGGTTTGGCCTACAAAATTATCTGCTTTCCTACTAAATAAGGGATAAGTTTCCTTTTAAAATCATGAAGTGGCTCCTCAATCCAAACGGACATGAATAATAATTGGTTTGCCGAATCCAAAACTATATCTTCCTATTTTTTTACTGGCAAATTAATTATTTTGTTTGTTACTTTGATAATAAAGATTACTGCAACGATGTCAGTTGGCGATAAAAACGACCCAGTGGATGCAGGTGTTCTTACGGATGATGACGTCATTTGCGTGTATGATGTAGAGCGTAGGTACTAGGAGAACAGGATTGAAGAGAGGTGTATACTGTAACGTAATGTGTAACGTACAGAGTTACACAAAGGAGTGAGTGTTACATGAAGAGGAGTAACAGTTACAATGAGAGGGTGGTAAGGAGGAGGAGTATAGAGGAAGAGTGAGAGTAAGAAGTGTAAGTGTATAGTAAGAGGAGAGGAAGAGTGTTACGCGAGTGTAAGAGGGAGTGTAGTGAGTAAGTGCCTCCAGGGAGTAGCCCTGGCAAGGCACGTGTGGTGAGTAAGTGAGAGGTTGAGTGTGGAAGTGAGGAGTGTGGGAGGAAGGTATGGAGGGAAATAATATATATAGATATGTATCCTTGTGAGGTTTTATGACAAATAAAAGCATATAAAAACAATAGAAATATAAAAGATATAAAGTTATAAAAATATCAGCTCAAACGGCGTCACGGCGGAGCGCAGCAGCTGGTGTAGGCGCAGCCCTCAGCCGTACGAGGGACGGCGAAGGCTGCGCAGCCGCAGGTAGCAACAGATGATGGTCAGGCGACACAGCCCTCCAGCAAAAGGGCCGGCAGAGGTAGAGAGGAGGCCCTCAGAGGCCAGGTCCAATTGTAGTACAACCCTCTGCCGTCAGGGCCGGCAGAGGCAGAGAGGAGGTCTTCATAGTTCAAGGAGCTCAACCAAGAATCTCACACCAGGGAGCTGAGCCAAGGAGCTGAGCCAAGAAACTGTCACCAAGGATCTGACACATGTAACTGCACCAAGAAACTGTCCACAAGGAGCTGACACCAGGAGCTGAACGAAACTGTCTCAGAAACTGACCAAGAAACTCACAAACATGGTTTTTTATCAATTTTGACGGCTATGCTGGCTGTCAATTCATAATTTAAAATTTGAAAATAGGTATCAGCCAGCATTGCTGTTTCACAAGAAAGATATAAATTACAATTTAATTTTAAAGAATGATTCGCAGATAGGAGAACATATAATTTGTTAGCAAATTATATGTTTACAAAATAAATAATATTATGAGTAAAAGAATAAAACCTAAGACTATAAAAATACTCTTTGTTGATATCTAATCAAAACCATAGAAGAAAATAGTAGTGACATGACAGATGACAGTGATCAAAGAAAATAAACATTTTAAAGAGGATATAAGAAATATTATAAAGAGATGTGATTATTGTGAAGTAAAGTAAACGTAAGTATTAATAACATTACAATACTTATGACATTTTTTCGCCCGTGATTGTTAGTTGTCTGTGTGAACTGTGAACTATACTTGGTGTGCCGAATCGATTAAAAAAATAAAACTATATTTTTATAGTTTTCGTATTTTTTACTGTTGAACCAATTATGTCGATATTACTTTCGAAACAACCGAATCAATGTGAGTTGTTAAGAAATATGATCTTATTGAGTGGAGATGATGTCATTAGCGTGGATGATAGATAGATAGATAGATAGATAAATTCTTTATTGTACACCAAAAATAAAGCAGTTACATAAGAAACTTAAAATTAATAGGGTGCCACAATGGGTGGTCTTATCGCTAAAAGCGATTTTTTAAAGACAACCTTTGGATGGATTTGACAGAGAAGGAGAAAAAGATACGCAGGTAGTTCGTGGTGTACTATTTACATATATACAAGACATAAACTAGCAAAATTACATATAATATAATTAAGAACACATAGATTACATATTATTATTAAGAATATAATAAATAAATAAATAATAAATATATTACAAACAATAATATATATATATATAAATATAATTATAAAAGCAGAGAAATACTGTACTTAATGACAATTTAACATTCAGGAGGAAAGGTAGTGATTTGTAACCTCATTTTTAAAAGTTGTGAGTGTTTGAGCTTGCCTTACCGACACGGGCAGAGCATTCCACAGCCGCACAGCCTGAACTGCAAACGACTTATCATAAAAGTTGGTGGAGTGACTTGGCATCTCCAACCTCAAGTTTTCCGATGACCTAAGATATCTAGTATGTGTGTCATGAAGGAACTTGAAACGTTCTTTAAGATAAGCGGGGGTTTTAGGATTGAACAGAACACTGTATAGCAGAGACAAGATGTGTACGTTCCGGCGAAGACGTATTGGAAGCCACTTGAGTTTTGTACGAAAATCGGATATGTGATCATACTTGCGCAAGCCAAATATAAATCGTATGCAAACATTTTGAAGTCGCTCAAGTTTATCAAGTTGTGCCTCAGTGAGATCGAGATAACTGACATCAGCGTAGTCAAGGATAGGGAGTAAGAGGGACTGAGCAAGAGCAATTTTAGTGGCAGTGGGCAGAAAGTTACGCAACCGTCTCAGGGACTTGGCAGAAGCAAATATTTTGCGACTTACCTCTTGTAATTGGGGACCCCAAGAAAGATGTTTGTCTATCCAAACCCCTAAGTTCTTAACCTTCTCGCTTATTGGAATAGCAGTACCGTTGAATAGAACCTGAGGCAGCTGGGACCAGTTTACCTTCGGCATCAACCTAGAGCTGCCAACAACGATGACTTGAGTCTTCGATGGATTTACCCTCAGACCGTGCGCCTCACTCCACTCACAAATTGAAGCCAAGTCTTGGTTAATGATATTAATAGCGGCATCTAAATCCGTATGGGGAGATTGTCTATAAATTTGCAAATCATCAGCATAGAGGTGGTAGAAGGAAAGAAGTTTTTTGGAAATAGAATTTATAAATATTGCGAAGAGTAAAGGAGATAAGACGCCACCCTGAGGCACACCGGCAGAAGTATTACACCAAGAAGAACAAGACTCATCTATGGAAATACGTTGCCGGCGGCCATACAGGTAACTGTGAAACCAGTCAATCACCGTTGGAGATATGTTAAGAGAGCAAAGTATAGCGAGTAGGATATCGAAATCGACGGTATTGAAAGCGTTGCTGAAATCTAACAAGCAGAGAACCGTCATATTTCCTCTATCCATACCTAGACGTATGTCATCAGAAACGTTTACTGTTTACTAGGGCTGTGGTCGTGCTATGACCAGGACGAAATCCGGATTGGAATGGATTCAGGAGACTATTCTTACAAAGAAAAGCACTAAGCTGATTGTGAACCAGGCGTTCTAGGACTTTAGAGAGGAAAGGCAGGATGGAGATTGGTCGATATTCTGAGAAGGAAGTAGGATTTAATTTTTTGGGCAAAGGAATAATTTTGGCTTCTTTCCATATTGATGGAAAGACACCTTTGGAAATGGAATAGTTAAGGATATAACACAGGATAGGAAGGATTTCATCGAGGACAGGGAGTATCATTTTCCGACTGACACAATCACTGCCAACTGCGTTAGATGTGATTGAAACTATGCTCTTCTTAACATCACAATCGGAGAATTGACTAAAATTAAATGGCGAATGATCAGGAGTTGGAAGGTTTGAAAGATGGTTTAAAGTTGACGCCTTCGTGGTCCCATTATAGTAGGACGAAGATGAGAAGTGTTGATTAAGAAGATCTATGTCTAAGTCTTTAGGAATCGATTCTTGGCGTGATTTTCCAACTCCCATAGATTTTAGAAACTTCCAGACTTTAGCTGGATCACCGTTTTCAACAGAATCATGAACATGGTGGCGTTGTGCATCCCTACACACCCTATTGCTGCGATTGCGTGCTTTGACGTAAAGGTCACGGTTCGATGATGTGGGCCTGCATTTAAATTAGGATTTACATACTGCCTTCTTGTGCATGGCATCCCTTACGTCGTCTGTTAGCCAAGGCGCTGGAAAATGTTTGAGCTTTACTGGACGAATGGGAGCATGAACGTCGTAAAGCTGTACGAGTGTATCCGTAAGCAAGTTTACCTTTTCATCGATCGTCTCAGCAGAAACAAGAGGGTTCCAATCAATGCTGCTGGCATCCCTTTGCAGATTGTCAATATTCATACCACTAAAATTGCGAAGCAGGAGAGTTTTGGGCTTGAGCTTAGGTGGACGAATTTTGTAAGAGAGGAATATTAGGTCATGGTAGGAAAACATGTCAGCTGCGCATTGACCATGCTTGCTGACGTGTTGGGGAGAGGAGATAATGGCAAGGTCTAAAAGTGAGGGATTACAGTTGGGGAAGTGGTGTGTGGCACTTGATGGGAGAATTGATAAGTTTGACGACTGAACTATTGATAGAAGTAAGGAAGAGCGAGAATCATTTTTCAGTAAACAAGTATTGAAATCCCCCATGATAATCGTATGACTGTAAGAAGGTGTTAGATTTTCTAGGATCTTATCAAAGGAAGGAAAGAAATTTACCCGTGACGAAGGGCTGTAATAAACCCCTAGAAGTACTTTTACGTGGTTCAGGTTTACTTCCAAAAAGAGATGCTCGCCCGCGTTTTGCGAGGGAGGCTGTGCTGACATATCAATAATTGAAAAAGGAATTTGTGGACGAAGGTATATGGCAACACCACCTCCGCCGCCAGACACACGATCATTTCTTATTAGTTGAAAACCTGGCAAGGAATAGGAAGTTGAAGGGAGACATGGTTTTAGCCAAGACTCGGAAACAAGGATAGCGTGGATGTTCTTACAGTCAAAGTTAGCTAGCATGTCAGAGTAGTGAGCCGATGATGTAATCTGTACATACTAGGGAAGCAGGATTGAAGAGATGTGTACTTATAGTTATGACATTTTTTGGTCGCGATTGTCAGTTGAATGTGTGAACAATACTTAGGGTGAGTTGCACCATTTAACTATGACGTTAACAAAGCCGTTAACAGTTGTCAAATCGTCGAATTGACCAATAGGAGGCCGTTTCACGGCTGGTTATGGTTTGGTTATCGTTATAGTTAAATGGTGCAACTCACCCTTAGTTTGCCTAATCGAAGAAAGAAAAGTTTAACTTTACTTTTATAATCTTCCTATTTTTACTTGTAGCCTAATTATTATGATAGTTGTAATTAATGAAGATTATCGCAGCGATAACAGATAACGAGAAAAGCGATGTAGTGCGTAGACTAGGCGAGCAGGATTGAAGAGAGGTGTATAGGTAATTATGACTTTTTTCGCTCACGGCGTAAAAAAATTTCATAACTGTGAATGTCCCAGCAATGAGAACATTGGGTGATTATGCGTATTCAAGTCAAATGTAACCATGTACTTCTAGTATATTCCTTATTTGGTCTCCCATAACCTTGTCTTGTGCACTCGATTTTCGGAAGTCTCTAAACATTACATCAATTCACACTCGCGGTGTTGCCTCACGATATATTCTCCCAATTCGTTTTATCGTCCATTACGAGCACAGGACATATACCCCAGACGCACATACATATATACACGTCTATGTATGTATAACAGCGATGTCGTAGTGTGACGTCACAATGATTCAGTTAGCGTCGCGTGCATTTTGTGTTGTTGAGGCTTCTACGGTTTAAGATGTTTGTGAAAAAGTGAGGAAGTTTGTTGAAATTATTGATTCAAGGTGAAAAAAAAATTCTGAGTACAGAACTAACAGACTAACGGATAGTCAGGATCGAGTAACTCGGCGAGAAATGGGATAGCTCGCCGTCCGACCGTCCGGTAAACGTCCGGACCGAGCCCAAGTCGTCTCAAGGAGATGTCAGCAACCGTAAGGGCTAAGCAGGATGGAAGCCTACTGTGGCCATGGGTGATGCGAAAGAGAAGCCCGGGGCCTTGAAAAAACAGGCAAAGAAGTAACAACTTTTACTGACTAAAACCCACTTTAGTCAATAAAAGTCTGTCATGAGCCTGATATAAAATAAAGTTACATTTATAAAGACTTAGCCCCACACTGGCTTAATCCGGAACTGATCAGTTAAAACGAGTTCATCCAAAGCAAATAAAAATAAAACTAAACCTAAAACATTCCACAAATCGAATGTAACCGTTCTCGTTCACGTGCTGCACAATAATATCAGGAGTCAGAGATTGTGAGTACAGACGGTTCGTTTCCCAGCCACGTGCTCGCATCTCGACAAATCGTATTTACGTCAGTCGCTATCAAGGTGCGCCGTGGAACCATTAGGGCGTTAGTGCCGGGATTTTGTTATGGGAACTGCCTGATTTGTTAGAACTAAGCTGTTTATCTTGGTGAATTTGTACAAACATACCAAGCGCCTTTTTTTTTTTCGATATGAATAATCATCCAATGATAACCCCCGCTCTTGGGCGGAGCGGGAGATAGTGTCAGACTCTTACTGACTAAAAAACCCATCCCGTTCCTTCAAGCCTTTATACCGGGGCTCGAGCGCCCTTTCGGATTACCCTGGTCCCAGTAGGCTTCGACCCGGCTGGGCCCCTGCTGTTGCTGACAACTCCTTGAGGCGCGCGGGAACAGCGCGCGCCGTCGACGACTTGGGCTTGGTCCGGACATTTACCGGACGGCCGGACAGCGAGCTACCCATTGCTCACTGCCTGCAAGCCCGCGCCTACGGTGGCTGGAAATCGGGATCGGAATCCCGGCGGCGGCGAGAGCGCCGTTGCCTGATGCGGTCGGCCTCCTCCTTAGCGAGTATTACTGCTTCGCAGAAGTCGGCGACCGCCTGCCACTCCTCCTCGCTCCGGACCATGGCCTCAACTAAGGCCCGGCGTACATACTAAGCGTCTGAAATGGATTATGTAAATCTTTACATATATAATTTTTCTGGCATGTGTTCATCACCTAATGCTTCTTAATAACAACAATTAGCTCAAAATATCATGTTCAAAAGCGTGGGCATATCATTGATGTACCAAACTACATCAATGGGGCATATTGATGACAATAACACTGTATTCGACCACCTGTCACCGCCTGCGGTTTCAGTCGAGCTCTGACCACAGTCTCCAGTTGGCAAACTAGTAGCTAGCATCAATTTGGTATTCACCGATGTAGTATTGCCCCAAATAAGTAGCTATTGGGTCGTCTGTAATTCAAGTAGTCTCTTCTAAGTCGTACATTCTTGAGAGTGCAGGGATCGACCGAGACATGACCGTCGTGGTCATGTCTCGGTCGAGTCCTGCACCACCGCAGCTTCTCTCGCTGAATAGACTAGTTTCTGCCAACGACTTCGCTTGCGTGAAAGCCCGAAGTCAAGACATTCTTTTTTAGTCTAATCCACCACACCACATTGGTAGGCGATAATACCCTAACCTGCCAGTACTAAAATATAACCAGTTCTGAACATGGATCGCTCTGAAAGTACGGGTTAGTTAGGTTAGGGTAGGGTTTGTCAGTTATAAAGTACTAGCTTCTGCCAGCGGCTTCGCCAGCGTGAAAGTAGATTTTTTCATACAAATTTTGGACTCCCGTTTCATCCCCGTAGAGGTTGAATTTTGGGAAATCCTCTCATAGTGTTCGCCTACGTCATAAAGGAAACCTTGTGGAAAATTTCATACTCCTAAGGTAGGTGTCAGATAACCATGGAATAACGGTAATTGATTCTCCTACATTTGTTGACATTCATAATTTCAAAAACGGAAATAAAGACATAAAGCTGTCTTGATTTGACATGTATCGTGATCCATTACATGATCTAGTAATGATAAGCATTTCATTGTTTGTTTTTGGCGTACCTACGCCGCAGAGATATTAGGAAAAGGTTCTCCACGTTTATTCCACGGTTATTTAGCACCTTCTCTAGTTCTTTCTAGAAGTTTCGGCTGTCCGTTGATATGTCAGACGTCAAATTCTCCTTTTATAAATGTAAATATTTTTCTGCAATTCCTTTGCTTCCATTTCCTGACAAGAGTAAATTCCCACCACACAAAATCCTGCAAAGCCACGCGAAACATATTATTTATTTCTCTTCACATAGGTAATTCCACTTTGTTCGATCAAGCTGCTTTCAAAACCAATAACCACACGAAAGAGGGTAAAAAGGCTAAAAGCCACCGAATTGAATCCAGACCCGTTCAAAGGGGGGTTTATCTTCCGGAAGGCGCTGGCGTCAGAAGCATGCTTTGAAATTGCAATAAAGCTGCAATCACATGTGCTTCAAAGCAGGCAAAGTGTGTTTTTATAAGAGACGACAGTAGTGGCAATGATGTTAGAAGCGATGGAGTTGGTATTGGTTGTTTTTTTACTTGTCTTTTCTTTCTCTTTCTGCGTAATAAACCCCTCCTCTACTTCTATCTTTTACAAGCCCATGCTTCTTTCTTTCAGTTTGTTTGGTGTTCAAAATCTGTTCGCATCTAGTTAAGTGTATCAGCTTAACTTTACGTAATGTGGAATAATGATCTAGTGAGAGCCGTGGAAGTCCGCTGGGTGCGAGAAATACAGGTCGATCGATGTGACAACGTTTAGGTCAGTTTAAAGGAACAGTTGAAGACTTATGAAGATGAGTGTCTACTTAAGGATACATGGTTATGTTTAACAGTAAAGAAGAACATTCGAAATAGTTAACATGTTTCTACCAACCTACTACTACCGTCCTACCAGATCCAAAATGTAGGTATAATAGAAACGACTTAAAAAACAGATCTTATGTATGACAAAACGCATTTCGAATCTGTATTTCAGCCATGAATTTTTCACTCAGTTCTTTTTATTTTATTTGATAAAACAGTAAAAACTGAAAAGTAAAATGCCTTGACAAGCGTACGCTCTTAAAACACAACAGAACATGCGCCTCCGTTGCAACAAACTCTGGAAACCGCAACTCTCAAAAAACTTTTCCTCTACCAAAAAAATTTCAGGAATATTATCAATAACTTTATCCCACAAACTCCCAACTTCATAATACCACGAATTATGAAGAAGTGGGTCACCTAACTCGGTATGCCGCATCCAAAGTTGCAGCTAGATTTTAAGAGCGGGCTGAACCTTTTGGTATGGAAATGCAGTGAAGATGCATGCTAGAGCCGTGCATAGTAGATTGGATGTAAAATTTTGATTCAGCACATTCTTTGTGCTTGAGAGTGGTGGGAGTCTTTTTATTTTCATCATTGTCCTGCGTTTTATGAGGTTAATTGAAAATGTTATGTTTGGTATGCATTTGTTCGTGCAGTATGTAGATTCTATTTTATTTGAAGCCTGATTTGAATGTACTGGTTTTTAAATTTTAATGAAAGTAAATTAAAATTTTCATATTTTTGTTTTATCATTTCTTTTTTTTTCATATTTTTGTCTTTATTTGGTCCTTAGACACACTTATTTATTTAAACTTCATGTACAGTAGTGGTACATAGGCAGACTTAATGCAACAAGGCATTCTCTCCCAGTCAATCTTTGGGTTAAAAAAGAGATCTCTGTGGTAGGTACTTATGATATTTTTTCTCTCGCTCAGAATGAAACCACAGGGAGTATCAGACTTTTACTGTCCTACATGGGTTTCTTCAGTTGCCCTTTGCGTTTAAGGACCACGATCACTTTTTGGAACGGTCTCGCTACTCTGGGTAATGCTTAAATCCTTAAGCTGACCGACTCATTTATATTGTCGTGTGTAGTTAATCTTTGTTTTTCTTTACGGGACATATTGTAAACTAGCTTCAAGTTTTAAATTTAACTCGAAACCTCCACGCGTTCCCGAGATAAAGGGTCTTGACAGACAGATAGACAGACAGAAGGACAACAAAGTGATCCTTTAAGAGTTCCTTTTTTCGTTTTGAGGTACGGAACCCTAAAAAAACTATTCGTTCATTCAAATTTACCTTATCTCCCTGTATTCTCTGGACCCACTGGACCCACTGCAACACCTTGAACAAATCCACCATTACTTTAAAATTAAACAATTAAACGTACATTAGTCACAATAAAACTTTCTGAAACCACCAGATGTGAAAGTGGTATAACGCGAGCCTATAAAATGTAGTAAAAATAAAGCTATTCATTCATTCAAACTTACCTTATCTCCCTGTATCCACTGGACCCACTGCAGCACCTTGAACAAATCCACCATTACTCTAAAATTAATCAATTAAACGTACATTAGTCACAATAAAACTGTCTGAAACCACTAGATGTGAAAGTGGTATAACGCGAGCCTATAAAATGTAGTAAAAATAAAGCTATTCATTCATTCAAACTTACCTTATCTCCCTGTATCCACTGGACCCACTGGACCCACTGCAGCACCTTGAACAAATCCACCATTACTCTAAAATTAATCAATTAAACGTACATTAGTCACAATAAAACTGTCTGAAACCACTAGATGTGAAAGTGGTATAACGCGAGCCTATAAAATGTAGTAAAAATAAAGCTATTCATTCATTCAAACTTACCTTATCTCCCTGTATCCACTGGACCTACTGGACCCAATGCAACACCCTGAACAAATCCACCATTACTCTAAAATTAAACCACTAAACGTACATTAGTCACAATTAAACTGTCTGAAACCACCAGATGTGAAAGTGGTATAACGCGAGCCTATAAAATGTATAACAGTAAAAATAAAGCTACTCGTTCATTCACTTACCTTATCTCCCTGTACTCACTGGACCCACTGGACCCACTGCAACACCTTGAACAAATCCACCATTACTCTAAAATTAAACCACTAAACGTACATTAGTCACAATAAAACTGTCTGAAACCACCAGATGTGAAAGTGGTATAACGCGAGCCTATATAATGTATAACAGTAAAAATAAAGCTATTCGTTCATTCACTTACCTTATCTCCCTGTACTCACTGGACCCACTGGACCCACTGCAACACCTTGAACAAATCCACCATAACTCTAAAATTAAACCATTAAACGTACATTAGTCACAATTAAACTGAAAACTAAACCAAGTGGGGAGTCCTGGGGAGCTAAATGCTTCTCTGAGGGCGAGGGTAGCAAATTTTCCAAATCCTCCGGGTCCAATAACTCTGCCCTTCGGCAATTTCGATTTAAATGCAAAAGCTAATAATTCGTAAAGTTTGTAATATGTTTGTTTCGCCTGACGTTTCGACGTGATTTCCAAGTTGATTAATTGGGCTTCTTATATTAGTTAAGTTGTTCTTGAAGTTTTGGTAAAGGTTCGATGATTGTGCTTTTGGCAGGCGTTGCGAGTTGACGGCTTGATTTTTCAGTTTGAGTGGACCGCTTTTGAAGTTCTAAGCTGTAGCTTTGAATAAAAATAAAAAATAAAATCTTTTTTTTTTTTTTGTTCTTTTGATTTGTTGTTTTCGATTGATCGTGTCATGATTTAATAATTTTACAAATAATGTATTTCTTTGCCAAACTAATATTCATTAATCGGCGGCGGCGGCTACCTCTTACTTTTGGCCATTTTAAGTTAAGGCAATTTAACTGTAAAATTTATTTAAAATAGGTACCTCACAAATATCATACCACAATTTTTATTTTATTAAATTTATTAATTTAATAATTATTATATTACTTACAAAAACTATTAAACTATAATATATAATTACTTTACGTAAGTACCTACATTTAATTTCCTTTCAAAAAATTTTTTAATTGACATATTTTAATACATATGTAAATAAAAAACTTAAATACTAAATAAACTATTTATAAGTACTAAAACCTAACTATGTACATAAATATAATACAAAATGACAAAGTACACTCAGGCGTCAAAGTACTCCTCCACATCGCTGTCATCCGGAAATGTGCCCAGAAGACTGGCAGCATTGCCACGTTGAATGGCAATGCTAATTCTTTGGGCGAAGAACGAGCCAGCCCTATGGTCACGTGAAGTGTCGATCAAGAGATTTCTTTTATATTGTACATGTTACCGGCAATCTGTATAATTCAGGCATTCTATACAATACTTAGGCAATGTATAGAAAACGTGTAGGTAATGCATGAAATATATACAAAGAACCGGTATCACGTACGAAGAATAAGAAAGAATTTTCCAAAATTCAACAGCAATGCAACGGGGGTCCAAAGTTTTTTTTTTTAAATTGATATAAACTAGTGCTTGACTGCGATCCCACCTGATGGTTAGCAGTGATGCAATCTCTGATGGTGAGGCGCACTAGTTTATTAAGACCCTATTCACTCTAGCCTTGAAGACACCCAAATCATAATGGGACGCGAAGACCACAGCGGGCAAATTGTTCCAGTAATTCGACGTTTGTATAGAGAAAGATAATTTCACGCGGGCAAAGCTACTTGCAAAAGCTAATCTATCACTAACGATGCAATTATGTTGCGCTAATGATAAAATAACTAGTTCGTCTATTTGCAAAGCACATTTGTGTTCCATTTGTAATAATTTGATACGCAGCCATATGCGCTCGAAAAGCAAAGGAAGATATGAAATAACAAGCCAGTGTTGTGAAATGTCCCGGGATTCGCATGTAGACCGGGATTGTTTTCATTCAGTCTTATCTTACGTGTGTTATTTTAGCAACATGTTAGGCAGCTGCTGCGAATTTCAATCAAGTTTTAATTAAGATTCGCGTATGAGAAACTGCTAACTGAAATTCAGTTTTAAAATAATATTAACTGTTTAAACGCTAACCGCGATTACAAGCGACAAACGTAATCGGCCGCGAGAACGTCAACGTTGAATTTAAGTTACAAATAGATGTGCTATGATATGATATGAGCAGTGGTGGCTGAGTGGTAACGACCCCTACTTACGAGTTGTTGGTCGCGGGTTGAAACCCACCCAGGCGCATTATTTTGTGTAATTTATTTCATCACCACTGCTCTTAAAACGGTGAAGGAAAACATCGTGAAGAAACCGGCATGTCCTAGAATCAAAAATTCGAAGATATGTGACATCCACCAACCCGCAATGGGCCCGCGTGGTGGATTACGGCCTATTCTCTCTCATAGAGAGGAAGCCTGAATCTCAACAGTGGGAACATTATAAGGCCGAGTATACTATACTATACTAATTAACACTATACTAATTTACAAATTTCATTTGGCAGTTTCTCATATGCGAATATATGAGAAACTGCCAAATGAAATTGAAAAAGAAATAATATTAACTGTTTGAACGCTAACCACGCTTACTAGCGACAAACGTAATCGGCCGCGAGAACGTTAACGACGAATTTAAGCGATGAAAAGATGTGCTATACCTAATCACATTTTAATCAGAAATTGTTTAAAATAGGTAAAGACATTATTGAAACAAATGTCATCTTCTCCATATTATGTCTATTAATTTTGCCTACTGCGGTGTTCTTGTCCGATTATAATTTAGGTGTCTTCAAAGCTAGAATAAATAGGCTCTTAAAAAACTAGTGAGCCTCACCATCAATGATAGCATCACTGGGTTACCATCAGGTGACCATGTTCCATAACTTTAGCATCTCTAATCCAAACCACTTAAAAAAAAAATATCGCCACAATTCTAAAGCTAAACAAACATCACTTTTGCAATAGAGATTCAAAACGTATATTTGTTTGTTACTATACACTCCTCCATTAGCCCTCTTTGTCTCGTTTGAGTACAAAGGCTTATCCATTTCTTTTCTTTGAAGCTTCGCTCGTATGATTTTCAATATTTTCAAAGATCCCGCTCCCAACGTATGATAAGGTACAACACTACGTCGCCGGTGCAGTTTCCCACGGGCCACAAATATGGCGGCCCTTATTGAAAGCAAACACCATTAAACAGGAGCTCCGGGCGGTATTCCTTAGCTTGCTTTTTTTTTTAAAGGGGCGCGAAGTTCGCGTGAACTTTGGTAAAAGGTTTCAGATCTGTGCAATCGTTGAACTCCTCGCAAATTGGGTTCCTATTTTAGTTCATTTTTTTAAGCTATTGCATAGCTTCTATCGCGGGCCTTGAGCGTGGAGACCGAATCCAGAAATTCCGTAACGAAAATAACCTAACACCCCCCACTCATTTGTTTTTTGAGCGTGGTGACCGATAAGAAAACAAATGAGTGAACAATCAATCAAAATTCAATTTAATGTGTGAAAGTGTAACTTCAATTAATATCAAAGAAAAAAAAACAAAGGAAAAAAAATACTGCATAAATAAAATAAATGAATAATTATAATTGCATAAGTTGATAAAAATCCTATGCAATAGCTTTACCGCGGCAGTCCCCGAGTGCCACACGTCTTTTTTTGGAGGTGGACAACTACCAGAGAACAGACGTGTGTGGAAGTGGATAGGGAGGCCTTCGCCCAGCAGTGGGACATAAATGGGCTAACTAAGTTGTTATAGGTTATAGATATTTTCCTTTAACTATGGTGTGTAGTTTTTGGGTTCTTATTTTACCTCATGTTTTTAAGTTGTATAGATTGCATTTTCCTTTAACAATAGTGCATTTTCAATCAAATAAGCCAAAAAAACAGAAGCACATTTCCAAAATACAATGCTGAAAATCTAATTTAAAATTCACAAGGGTGTTAAAAATATTTCAAATTCTTGACTTTTCTCTACTAAACTATGCATGTATTTATACACATAAACATTCCTTATGAAACACTCTGTACATTGGTGAAAACTGCATCAATTGTGTAGTTTATTGCGAACAGAGAGACGCGATGAGGAGCTTTTAGTAATATGTTGGATCTTATCTCCTTTTTGTATTTTTTTAAATTATTATTGATAGACTCGCGTTAGACCATCATCTTACCTGATGGTAAGTGATGATATGGTCGACGGTGGAGCACACTTGCTTAGAAGTAACCTATTCGCCCTTAACTTCAGGCCCAAGCGCCCGAAAAGTGCCATAAAACAGTGACTTTCTGAAGCCTACTCCTCGGGAACGGCCAGGTTAATAGGTTTGAAAAAAATATATGTTTATTATAGATTCATGAACAACATTATCAACATTTGATTTTTTCGTGCTATTAATACTTTTGTCTAAAAAAAAATATTTAGCAATTTCGCAACTATTCGCAACTTTTCCCTACTCCTTCGAAACGGCTTGGATCTTTAGAAACATTTATACCCATAAAAATGGGTGGTTAAATATTCTTCAAAGTGAACATTGCATATGTAAATCAATCAATATTTCGCAAAGAAAATGGATTTAAAGGTCACCCGCGCGTTTTCCGGGCGCTGTTGGCCGCAAATAAATGCACAGATTTGCGTACTGTCACCTAGGCGGGTGCAAGAGGTGCTTCCACATATTTTTGGCCAGATGGTTCAAGGGACTATAAGCCTTAAAAAGAACCAGACTCCGGCAGGGCATTCCACTCCGTAACTGTACACACAATAAATATGTTCCCATAACGTTTTGTACGTGTTACTTTCTACTTACCTATATCCCGGAATTATTCTCTGAGTATTTGCAGACAATATATATATTATATAGAAACAAGGAAGATTTTTAATTTTTTTTTGCTTATCCCGCATTTTTCCTGGCCTCGTAAGAACATGGGATGTTGATTTTGCAAGACGTGTGTACGTGATTTTTTAAGGAAACCATGTTTTTCCGGGTATCTTCCTTTTATCCTTAGTAGTAAGTTATCTAAAATTATAGTTTACACACACAAAAAAAATCCAAAGATAAATGAAAAAACTTAAAATAAGGCTCATAGGGGTTTTGCGTATATTTCTAGTCATTTGTTTAGCTGGAACGTTTATAGTGTCAACATTAAGATTTGACATATTATGTTACCGCATTTTATTATTATTATTTTTTTTTTGGTGGGCAAAATCATCCAATGACAACCCCGGCTGTTGGGCGGAGTGGGAGATAGTGTCAGACACTTACTGACTAAAACAACCACCCCGTTCCTTTTCGATATTATGTTACCACTTGTCTTATTTTATGTGGAGCGGCAAAATAATATTTCATAGTGTCATTTTATTCATTATGAAATTAAAGGCCTTGAATTTTCTCCTCCTCATCATCATCGTCATTTAAGCCGAAAGACGTTTACTGTAAAACGTGGGTCGAACCCTACTGGGGCCAGGGTTATCCGAAAGGGAACTCGAGCCCCGGTATGAAGGCTAAAAGGAACAGGGTGGGTGTTTTAGTCAGTAAGAGTCTGACACTATCTCCCGCTCTGCCCAAGAGCGGGGGTTGTCATTGGGTGATTTTTCCCACCATAAAAAAAGGCCTCCCCCAAATGTCACCACAACGATCGGTTCTGTGTGTCCCGCATTCACCGGATTTCCACGTCCCTCGCCAGGTCAACAGACCTTCTTGCTTGAGGCCTTCCAGTACTGCGTGTTTCGATATGCGGTCGCCACTCCAGAACCTTTCGGCCCCATCGACAATCTATTCTGTGAACAATGTAACCTACACACTGCTACTTATGATCAATCTGGACTTTTGTTTTTCCCAAAAATAATATATTTTGTTTTATATGATAAACTAGTGCTTGACTGCGATGCGATCCCACATGATGGTAAGCAGTGATGCGATCGTTGATGGTGAATCGCTCTGTTTTTTTAAGAACCTATTCACTCTAGTCTTGAAGACACCTAAATTAATAATCGGACAGGAAGACCACGGCCGACGAGAGAATTGTTACAAAACAAAAATAGAAATGGAAATAATGTAAATATCTCAGTGCTTTTGTTCAATTTTGCACACAGACCTTTAATGGTTTGAGCCTAAACAGTAAAAAACCGGCCAAGTGCGAGTCGGACTCGCCCATGAAGGGTTCCGTAGCAGCAAGTAATATAATATAAAAGTTCTTGTAATGTGTTGTAACTTTGATCGATGTTTTAATAATAGTGTATTTTTTTCGATTTATGACGCATTAAAAAAAAACTACTTACTAGATGTCGTTCAAACCAATTTTCGTTGGCAGTTTTTATAGTAATGTACATCATATATTTTTTAGTTTTATCATTCTCTTATTTTAGAAGTTAGAGGGGGGGGGACACACATTTTACCACTTTGGAAGTGTCTCTCGCGCAAACTATTCAGTTTAGAAAAAAATAATATTAGAAACCTCAGTATCATTTTTGAAGACCTATCCATAGATACCCCACACGCATGGGTTTGATGAAAAAAAAATTTTTGAGTTTCAGTTCTAAGTATGGGGACCCCCAAAATTTATTGCTTTTTTTCTATTTTTGTACAAAAATCTTAATGCGGTTCACAGAATACATCTACTTACAAAGTTTCAACAGTATAGCTCTTATAGTTTCGGAAAAAAGTGGCTGTGACATACGGACGGACAGACGGACAGACAGACAGACAGACAGACAGACAGACAGACAGACAGACATGACGAATCTATAAGGGTTCCGTTTTTTGCCATTTGGCTACGGAACCCTAAAAACGACCTCCTATTAAAGGGATTGGTGTAACTAACAACGAACGTGACTTTTTAAAATTTCACTATCTTTTGTTTTCATCTATGTCCTAAGAATTTTGTACTTAGGTCCAAACATTAGAGAATTTTGCTTAATTAAAGTAGATAACTACAAAGCTATATATATCACTAATTTTAGTACAAATACATAGTGTTTATTAGTAAAAATTCTCAATAAAAAATATTCATAAACGGTAAACTTTATATCCCAAAATGTCACTCAATTTATGGAAATATATTGAAATATTGTACAGGCTATTGAATTATGAATGAATAAATGACGATCAAAATGGAAAAACATTGGATGATAGATAGGAGTGAGATGAAAGAAAAGGAAATTAGTGATAGTGTGACTGCTGGCAGGATAGAATGGAAGATAAAGACGGGTTGCGCCGACCAAGTAACATGGGACAAGGGCAGGCAGTTACCTGCCTCTTTTGTCTCGTGGCTGCAAACGCCACTACCACAAAATAGATAGGTACAGAAGACAATCTCATGTATGTACTTCACTTTTTATACCTACGCTCGGTGGACGCACACTAATGAGCGTTTGAGCCGGAATTGTTCGACGAGTGATCCGAGACGCGACCGAGACATCGTGTCTGTGAGCGGTGTCTTTGTGTGCGTTGCTCGAGCGCGCTTTGTGTGTAGATTGACTTCTGTACCTATCTATTTTGTGCCACTACTGAGCATGAGGTCCAAGACTCGATTCCCTGGTTGGGCAAAAGTGCTGTTTGATTTTTTCATTATGAATTACTCTGGAGCAAGAGTTTGCACACACTCCCGTGTCTTGGAAATCATATATTCTATTCTATTCTATTCGGACTATCAATTTATTTATTAAGGTAGCCATACACGCTAGGGTATAACTGACAGGTTTTCCTGCACAGTTATACCTGTCAGTTAAGCTTGTATGGAAACCTGCACAGTTGTGCAACATACACGCTCTGGTTTACCTATACAACTCAATTGTACAGGCAAACCTGTCAGGTTTACTGTAGCGTGAATTGTGTTTAATGAATCGTGTATAGCTATTACATGCCATGTATGGCGGTTACAGTTGCGTTTTACAGTTAAACCGGAGCATGTACATTCAGTCAAAAAAGTATCGGGAATGGATGATCTGTTTATGGTTCCAAATTCAAATTTTAGATTTTTTTTTTGTTGTTGCTAGATTGGCACAACTGTTTTCCATTTTGGCGCGGAGTTTGAGTTGCATCTGTTATTTATATTAAATACAGTGCTGTTTTTAGTTATAGTATGTTGCACAATTGTGCAGATTTTCACACAAGTTTATCTGACAAGTCTAACTGTACAGGCAAACCTGTCAGGTATATCCTAGCGTGTTGTGGCTACCTTTAAACTTGGATAGTGTAGACAAGTTTAAAATTAAAAGGATTAAGTAACTAAGAATGCTTTATTGTCTGATGTTTTATTATAAACTATTTTTATTTTTTATTATGATTAACAGGTACCTATTCTGTCGATATATATTCATTCTTCAAGGTGAGAAATACCTTTGAGAATTTCTCTTGAAAGTTGAATAAACCTTTTAATTGTTAACTAGCTTCTCCCAGCGGGTTTGCCTGCGTGATGTTGAAAAATGTCCTAAAGGAACATATTCCGATTTCTTTCTTTTTACATGACAGCCCCAAAAAAAGGAGTATTATGTTTTCAGGGTAAAAGCTGATGACCACTTTTTTTGCTTTGGACCTATTCCGATTTCTATCTTTTACTGACTTGAAAAAGTTGATTCCCTCTTTTTTAGCTGTTGACCCATTCCGATCTCTTTCTTTTTACCCACTTCAAAACAGCTGATGCCCTCTTTTTTTGCCGTTAACTCACTCCGATTTTTTTCTTTTTACCGACTTCAAAAACCCATGATTATTTTTTTTTGCTGTTAAGCTAATCCCTACAGCTTAATTACCCCAAAACAAAACCTTCCAGCCCGACAAGTCAGTAAACGCACCTATTACTCGAATCACGTCATTAATACATCGCAGGCGCCGCCCATTGTCCTCGCTCCCTGAAGGGCCGTTGTAAAAACGCGCGCATTATCAAATATGTAGCGGCCAACTAATGAGCGCCCGGGGCGACATTTACTATGTTGTAGTGATGTCACTCATGGTTGTTTCTTTTATTTCATTTCTTCACTAGCTTGTGCCAGCGGCTTCGCTCACGTGCTGAAAAAAAAAATTTTTTTTCAAGGAATATACAATCGGAATTTATCCAAATCAGTTCAGTCGTTTGAGTGCGGTTTTGATGAATGCGGGATTGCTCCGCACGCGTATATCCCGCAAATGTCTATTGTATACAAGTATTTATTGTAATGCGTAAAATACGCACGTGGTACGCGTTTTTTTTTTAACGAACGAACTCGCAGGCGTGATGAAATCCGCACGAGGGCGAAGTTAGTTTATAAATTAACTAGCTTTTGCCCGCGGTTTCGTCCGCGTACTTACATAAAATACAGCCTATGTCACTCAGGAATAAAGCAACTTTCTATCGGTGAAGAAATTTTAGCAATCGAACCTGTACTTTCAGAGATTACCTCCTACAAACAAAACAAACAAACTTTACCTCTTTATTATACAAGGTGCAGTTTTAAAACTGCACAATATTTCAGGAGGTTGTAATAAAACTCATAAATAATCATGTAAAAAAACGATACCTGGTCAATAATCAGTAATACTTGTTATTTAATTTTTTAATTACACTAAACTAAATCGATTGATCGATGGCCGCGGGGGCGTGGCTAGGGTGTGGCGTGCGGGATGATGATTGGATGATACATTATTTATGAAACTATCGTTGCGAGTTAGTGTGTGTGAAAACGCCCTTTATTGTTCCGTGTTTGTGTGTGTGAAAAAAAGAGCGGTTATAAAAAAAAAAAATTACCTACTTATTTTATTATTGATTCGGGTCAAGAATCACTAACATAATTACCTCCTGAAATATTTTGCAGCTTCAAAACGACACCTTGTATATGTGTAGATTAAAATGATTGAATTTAACATTTGAAGTCTTTTTATTTTAGATTATGACCTTAAAACAGTCTCTAAGCTTGATGTAATGAAGGTGCTTTACATCAGAATCTACGTAGATTCCTTCTATAGAATTATATTACTTTGTGACGTCATTCATTCACTTCTGTGTAGTATATCTCTCTCAATATTTTATGTATATCATAACGCAGTTACAAAGTGGTTTACCGGGTTTATAGCTCTGTTAAAGGGGCTTTGGATTAATTTATCAAGCATCATCGTTAAATTACATAGTTGTTTCATTTTGATAATAATCAATGTTGTTAAATCAATTGGTACAATATTCATCAGCAGTTAACCTTTAAATAATACACCCCTACTTTTTAATTAGTATTAAAAAAAATGGGGCTGTATCTGTACCCGTTACTGATCATATTTTTGTATTCAAAAGTAGAAAAAACCGAAATCCTAAAATTGACCACGAAAAGGTAAATTCATCATAGATTCAATCATACATAACAATTGCTAGTAGAAAATACTGCGGGAAGTGTTTTTTCCATTTTAATCGTCATTTATTCATTCATAATCAATAGCCTGCACATTATTTCCATAAATTGAGAGACATTTTGGGATAAACACAAACGCTAATAACTTTGCTGTTTAAGAATATTATTTATTGAGATTTTACTTAAATAATAACAAAGGCTTTTCTAATAAGCCCTTTAAGTATTTGTACTAATTGAAAATTAGTGGTGTATGACTTAAATTCTTTACTTTTTAATGATGACCCATTTATTAGCGGATTCTTATAGCCTGTCTAAAAAATCAAATGACTTGGGTAGTTTTGAACGAAATAAAAAATCTTTTGTTGACAATACGAATTTGAGTTGTCATTCAGTATTTTCTTGAGATGATTATAGTTCTACAACAGATGTTGATCGTAATATGGTTAGCGATAATGAATCAATAAGCGGAGTAGAATATCAGATCATCAGATCAGATCAGATTGCATTTTATCCTAATACTTAATTACCCAAGTCTTTGACTTTTTCGACAAAGTATATTTACACTAATAAACGTTTAAAATGTATTTCATATATAAAGCTACAACTATACGTGTTTTCCGGATAAGGTCTTAGATAAACTTATAAAAGTACGTACGAGTTGAAAAATTTTCCTTGGTACTCACTTGCCCGGTTTTGAACCTGTAATCATGCACGAAAGGCGGGTGCCTAACCCCTGGGCTACAACGAAATTTCATTATCTACTTAATTTTTAATGTGAAAATATTCATAAAAAAAAAATGCTAAAGCAAAAATTAGTCCTTCGAGCCGGATCACAACAAAACTTTAATAAAAAATAACTGTCCAACAGTTTGCAGACCAGTAAAAATTAGTAATACTAAATACATGTCTCTACCAACAAGATCTATGTCCGCTAACATCGCCCATGGGAGCCATATGTCACCATGTTTGTTTGTACGTACAACATTAATATTATAGTGGAACAGCCATGTCAACTAAAGGGGGGGCTGACTTTAACGGGTGAAATGGCAGTTGAAATGGAGGGCATTTATTTAAACTTGTTAATTTTGTGGGAGTGGTAGCTATTGTTGCAGTTAAATAACTTCATTTTTCTTAATGGGTATATTAAATACTAGCTTTTGCCCGTGGCTTCGCCAACGTACATTAAATGTAACCTATGCCACTCAGGAATAAAGCAACTTTTTATCGGTGAAAAAAATTTTGCAATCGGACCAAGGCTTACTACAGAGATTTCCTCCTACAAAAAAAAAACTTTACCTCTTTGTATTCGGACCAGTACTTACAGAGATTTCCTCCTACAAACAAAAAAAAAACTTTACCTCTTTATAACATTAGTGTACACTTATGTACTACATGCAACTTGCATCTGAATTTAGTTTGTTCTCTCATCGCCAAAGTAACTTTTATTGCAGAAAAAGGCAAATATTTTTTTAGATGCATTCATTGAAATATCTGTATTTTTTTATATTTAACCATTACACTAATATTATAAGCCATGGATTGTCCGAAAGGAAACCTCGGGGCCTAGGACGCAAGACAAAGAAGTCAGTAAAAGTCTGACATGCCTTCCCGCTCCGCTCTAGAGTAGGGGAAGTCATTGGATAATTTTTCACCTAAAAAAAACACAAATATTATAAAGGCGAAAGTTTGTACGTGTGTGTGTTTGTTACTCCTTAATGCTCAAACGGCTGAACCGATTTAGGTACAGGGTACACGGGTAATCATGTATTGGAATAGTACACAAGATAGACAGAGACTTTTTATGTCGGCAGTATGTTCCCTTAAGATGTATTTCTTTTTGATGCAAGCGAAGCTGCCAGCAGAAGCTAGTGCTTCATATACCTACCTTCTATAGCCCTTTCCAAATATGAATTATGTATTAAAATATTGCATTTAAAAAAAAGCGCAACAATAAGTAGTTATTATAACCAACCCCTATATTATCGCGCCAATATTTCCTAAACTGTCGCCTACCCGAATATTTAAACACACACTTTATTTCACTTAGCGCCTCAGAGTTATAGCGATAATAATTCGAACATAAACTGGGGTGATGTGGAAATCTACCATTCTACCATTTTCGCCCTTACACGGTGCGGACGGAGTTATGCAACGCCACACAATTGTGAGTAACGAGGGCTGTCGCGTTCAACATACGTCACGACGAAGTGTCACGAAGCGTCACGAAGCTTCACGAAGCTAGGCTATTCTGACGTTTTCGCCGGTGAATTTGTATAATTGCTGCGAATTAAATTTTCGCAGTATTGTGGGTTTAAATGGTGTGCTGATTATTGTAGGTGGAAATCAGAAAATTACTCATTTTCGCTGCTAGTGTTAATTTAGTCTTATCTGTTTTTTATATCATAGCGATATTCTTAGTAAAAATTTTTTTTTTCTTATTTCCTTATTATTAAGAATAAATTTCTTAATAATTGATTACAATCTAGCCTAAAAGACTAATAAGTAATTTAACTCTAACTTATTTTTATACGGTTTTGTTTAAACTTAGCATAGCGTCCTTTAGCACTTATAGAAGTCCATAGCACTTTCTTAGATAAAATAATTAATATTACTAAAATAAGGCAACCATTTTGTTTCAGTATTATTTTGATTATACTTGGAAAGTCATCAAATTATTTTGAAGCGTGAGGGTGTGTCAGATTTTTATTGACTAAAACCCACCCACCTGTGTTCCTTTAGATATTATTTCCGGTTCAGGGTCATAAATTTTTTTGGTAAATAATAAATCTTTCGTTTATTTTTAGTTAGAACAATGTTAAAAACATGCTGAAAGGACCAGAAATTGTGACTAATATGTAAATAGGCAAGGTTATGCGGTGCTGTACAATTTAGAACAATGAGAGCAGCTGTCTAGTTTAACATATTATCTAAGTCCCGGGACGCAATTCTATTTAGATTTTAACACGTTGCGCGGCTAATTTATGCAATGGCTAAAATGTATGCATATTAGGTACAGTGTATAAATATATTGCAGTGTTTGCTTCAAAATGAAGAAATTTAATAAAATAGAGGTATTTTCGTAATTTATGCTAAAGCTATTTTGATAATTTATACAATAGCTAGCTAAAATGTATGCATATTAGGTAAAGTGGATAATATTGCAGTGTTGCTTCAAAGTAAAGGCATTGAAAAAAGCAAAGCTAATTAGAAACAGAAATTAATAGGTTTTTTATTTAGGTGGTTTATCCAATGACTTCTCGCGCTCTAGGGCGAGGCGAGCGGGCGTGTCAGACTTTTACTGACTAAAATCTACTTCTATGTTTCGTTTTTGCCTTGCGTTTCAGAATCCCGGGTTTTCCTTTCAGAAGCGAACCCATGGCCCCTGTAGGCTTCGGCCGTGCTGGGCCTTCACGGAGAAATTAATAGGTGCATTATCAAAAATAATGTTCTATTCAATTTTCTTGTAAAAAACAGCTAAAAATTACTTGCAACCCTATTCGCGTTAAGATTAGACATTTAAAAAAACCTTTTTTACTGTCTATTCAACCGATTTTAACTTCTATTTCGTTGGCATAAGGACGGCATTAAAAGCAAAAAGTTTTTAGAATAACAACTATTTACTGCAGCCGCCATTTGTCATGCCACCAACGTAAAAAAAGTCAAAATCAGGCGAACGGACAGTTATAAAAGGTTTTCATAATTGTCTAATGTTATTTTAAACAGAGTAGGTATAAATGTAGAGATTATGCCAAACGTTTGAATTTCAGAATCACACAGCAAAATTATAAACTACGAACCTAAGCTTCCTGTTAATTATTAACTTCGAGCGCCATATTTGCAACTAATTTCCTAAAGGCAGGTACACACAAGCCTGACAAATACCGGGAATGCCTCATACCGCACGTAGTGAATAACATACCTACCTAACCTAACCGAAGTCCCGAACCACTCGCTCGCTGTTGCTCGTAAAACCGAATTGACAATTTAAATTTAATCTACTTTATGGAGCTGGTGGAGTTACGCCTTACATGCACTATTACACTGTTATGCCATTATATTATACTTTTATTTTGATTATGTGGATGTGAGAGAGGTATAAAGTTGTGCGGTTTTGGAGTGTCTTGGCTGTGTTGTGTGTTCTTAGCTTAAAACGTCTTTATTTTGTATTTCGATTAAATTTTGCTTTTCTTTTACAAAAATATTTATTAAAAAGTATTTTTATTGAAAAAATAATGGTGCAGTTATAATGTAATTATTTGTTAGAACGTTGACATGACCATTTTAATTGATCTTATTGTGACAATTTTTGATTTAATTATTTTTGACTGTTATTTATTTGTAACACTTATTGTTTTCACATCTTTTATTTTTATTGATGATTTTATGATGTTAAATGATGCCCATGTCCAACAGTGGACGTTCTCCGGCTGAAATGATGATGATAATGAAATGACGCGACGTATTTTCAATTATTTTTTACTAAGTAGTAAAAATCCCTTACTACTATGACTGGTCTTTCCTTACAGAAATCTATAATAAAGAGGTACAGTTTGTTTTTTTGTATGTAGGAGGTAATCTCTGGAAGTACTGGTCCGATTGCTAAAATTCTTTCACCGATGGAAAGTTGCTTTATTCCTAAATGACAAAGGCTATATTTTATGTACGCGGGAAAAGCTGCGGGCAAGAGCTAGTACTTAAATAAAATAGTTGAAAAACTAAATCAGATTACCTTGAAAACTACATTACATCTACTCTCATCATCATACATTTAGAGCAGCTTAAAATTATTAAATAAAATAGAAAAAAAAATATTTCCGGTCGTAGGTCTCCCAAAAGAGTTATGAGTATACATGTGGATGGGTGGAGAGGGAGAGGGAGGCCAAAGAAAAGATGGATGCATTGCGTGAAGAATGATATGAAAGAAAAGGAAGTTAGTGATAGCATGACGAGTGACAGGGTAGAATGGAAGAAAAAAAACGTCTTGCGCCGACCCCAAATAAGATGGGACAAGGGCAGGAAGAAGAAGGTCTGCCGAAAGGAATGTATTTTTAGGCAAGCATCGCCTTTGTGCTCTTCTATCTGTATTTTGTTCCTTTAGTTTTTAAGTGTCTGTGTACATTTTATGATCTAGATCTCTTTATTTAATAAATTAGCAACACGGTTCCTAATGTAACAAAATTTATACAAATGGGTGTTAAAATTATTTGTTTCGTGTGACTTCTTAGCTCGTTATGGAGTTTCAAGTAGACAATTCTATCAGAGTTATCAAATAAAGTTAACAAAGGGAGATGGAAGTGTTAATTCGCTTAAGTTAAATGCTTAAAATGTTTATATTGTGTACTTAATTAACTTACAAAATTGTTCAATTGTTTCAGGTAATGATCGGGACGTTTTGCTCCTGTGTAGGTAATTTTCATATTAAGTTATTGTTATAATTTAGGTGTCTTCAAGATTGCGCTGGCTTGCGGACGACGAGCAATGGGTAGCTTGCAGTCCGACCGTCCGGTAATCGTCCGAATTGAAACCAAGTCGTCGACGGCGCACATTGTTACGTACATCGAGGGTCTGGAACAATTTGCTTGCTGCGGTCTTCCCGTCCGATTATAATTGAGGTGTCTTCAAGGCTAGAGTGAATAGGCTCTTAATAAACTAGTGCACCTCACCATCAACGATTGCATCACTACTTACCACCAGGTGGGATCGCAGTCAAGCACTAGTTTATATCAATTAAAAATAAAAGTTTATAAATAAGACTAAAGTAAATAACTCCTATTTCTAAAGCCGGTTGCAGACCGAGAGCTACGCTTAATTAGTTCAGCTTAGCTCGCATAGCTTGTTGTGTAGTTGACTGGCCTGTTGGTCTAGTGGTTAGTGGCCCTGACTGCTAT
Source organism: Mythimna ferrago (assembly GCA_910589285.2). Taxonomy (NCBI): domain Eukaryota; kingdom Metazoa; phylum Arthropoda; class Insecta; order Lepidoptera; family Noctuidae; genus Mythimna; species Mythimna ferrago. The sequence goes on from OU342685.1 coordinate 19,952,797, forward strand.
GCCGGAGGTCGTGGGTTCGATTCCCACCCAGGACAAATGTTTGTGCGATGAGCATGATCATTTGTTCGGTGTCTCGGTGTAATTTATCTATAACATGTATGTATATAGAAATATATAAGTATATTTATCAGTTATCTAGTACTCATAACACAAGCTCTGCTTAGCTTGAGATTAGACGGCGTTGTGTGATAGTTGTGAAATATTAAAATAATAAAAATAAAAAAGACGTGTGGCACTCGGGGACTGCCGCGGTAAAGCTATTGCATAGCATTTTTATCACTTATGCAATTATAATTATTTATTTATTTTATTTATGCAGTATTTTTTTTCCTTTGTTTTTTTTTCTTTGATATTAATTGAAGTTACACTTTCACACATTGAATTGAATTTTGATTGATTGTTCACTCATTTGTTTTCTTATCGGTCACCACGCTCAAAAAACAAATGAGTGGGGGGTGTTAGGTTATTTTCGTTACGGAATTTCTGGATTCGGTCTCCACGCTCAAGGCCCGCGATAGAAGCTATGCAATAGCTTAAAATAAAAATTAAAATAGCTGACGCAGTTTTTCAAGCTACGCATCGCATACACAACTAACTTAGCTTCGCATATTTTAGTTAGCTCACATAGCTTAGTTGGCATAGCTTGCGTTCTGCACACAAGTATCTATGGAAAACTGCGTCGGCTATGCGAGCTAAGCTGAACTAACTTAGCTTAGTTTTCAGTCTGCAAGCGGCATAACACTCATTGTATTAACCCACATTTCAAGCTTATCTTCTATATCACCATATCACCAACTAAGTACTAGATTTGTTTGTCTGTCATTCCCAGACTGTGTCTAGGTTGTCCATTGACAAATGTGGCGCCGGTCTTGTTTGACTCACCGTACTTGGCTGTATTTGCTAACGTTTCGATGCTAAATCACGAAGGATATTACAATAACAAATGTTAGAAGTTTATTGTTGTTGTGGAGAAAAATATTTTGAATGTTATTTTTTGATAAATAGGGTCAATATTTGTTGATAATCTATAGCTATTAGGGGAGCAGTGGTGGCCAAATGGTAATGGTCCCGTCTTACGAGTTGTAGGTCGCGGGTTCGAACCTAGCCAGGCGCATTACTTTGTGTAATTTATTTCATCACCACTGCTCTCAAAACGGTGAAGGAAAACATCGTGTTTAAACGGCATGTCCTAGAACCAAAAATTCGAAGACATGTGACATTCACCAACCCGCACTGGGCCCGCGTGGTGGATTACGGCCCATTCTCTCTCCAAAGGAGGAGGCCTAAGTCCTAGTGAGGAACATTAAAAAGACTGATGAATGATGATGACTTCTGTAACTACCGTCAAACGGAGTGAATGCACAGGCGAATTTCAACAAGACTTCAAAGGTTTTCACGAGATTTCAAGAGGTTACTAAACAACTGTTCACAGTATTTAAGTAGTTATTCTATTTTTAATCAATGGTACCTAAAATCTTTTGCTAGGAACCAATAGTATAAATATATAGGGTTATTTGTAAAACACTAACCGCCTTGATTCGCCGCCTTAATTCACTCCGTTTGACGGTAGTTACAGAAGTCACATCATTCATCAGTCTTTTTAATGTTCCTCACTAGGACTTAGGCCTCCTCCTTTGGAGAGAGAATGGGCCATAATCCACCACGCGGGCCCAGTGCGGGTTGGTGAATGTCACATGTCTTCGAATTTTTTGTTCTAGGACATGCCGGTTTTCTCACGATGTTTTCTTTCACCGTTTTGAGAGCAGTGGTGATGAAATAAATTCCACAAAGTAATGCGTCTGGCTGGGTTCGAATCCACGACCTACAACTCGTAAGTCGAGGCCATTACCATTCGGCCACCACTGCTCTCTTACAGAAATACACATTACCGTTTCGCTACTATCATTTCAAACATTAACAATAACAAAACCAAGCAATAAACTAAAAAATATGCGCCGTAAACGAATTCCGCTTGAATAGACAAGAGTAATATAAAGGCGACAGCCCACAACACATCTCAGCACTAAAGGACCAGTGAATAGGTTATCTGCGAGTAACGGGCTAGCACTGCGTTTTATTGCCTGTATTTCACTGCAGACTGCTGAGTTGCGAACTTAAATCTTATCTTAGCTTGATTACTTTAATGTTATTTTGTTTGTGGCTTTTTGTTTCACAGTTTCAGCCTTCATACTAATATTATAAAAGTGAAAGTTTGAGAATGTTTCTATGTTAGTTTTTCAGGCTCGATCGGCTGAACGGATTTGAGTGAAATTTGGCACCCGGGTAGATTATCATCTGGAACATCAGTATTGGAAAGGTTTTCTGTCCCGGAAGTATGTTCTGTGAAGCCAAGGCCCTGACTTACGAGTTTGTAAGTCGCAGGTTTCAACCTAAGTAGAAGGATTCATCATTATTATCATGATTTTTAGCCGAATGACGCTCACAGTTGGACGCTTGTCCCTTTGACTTGTGGTCCCAAATTACCACTAAAAAAAAATTATAGGTGGATGTTGGGACCGCGGTCCTGGTCCAAAGAGCCCCATGACCCTACATTCTGTTGCAGTAAAAGTCGACCTAGAGATATTTGAGAAGAGTCTTAGGGGACAGTTGACATAAACTTTTGTCCTTTCAGCCCGTCTAGATCAACCAAAATTGGTTAAAGTTACCTTCCTCGAGCTTTTAACATAAGCATGATCTTATGTATTATTTAAACAACTATCTTTTTTAATTCTTTCATTCTTTGTAGTTGTACACCATAACAACTTATAATACAACTGGATAACAGAGTTCATGTACATAGGCGAGCTTAGGCCCCTCGCCAACGACTTTTTGTAGCGATGCGGTCGTGCGTTTCATAAGCGCGCGACAGCATCCCTACAACTAGCGTTAGTCGCATTTGCGAGCGCTATAGAAATAATGCCAACGCGCTACAGCATCGCTACAAAAAGTCGCCGTGGACGAGGGGCCTTAACTCAAAGTTGAGTTTTCTTGCAGCAAACCATTGAGTGATAGAGATGTTTTGTTTTTAGATGGGAATTCAACAGCATCGCTACAAAAAGTCGCCGTGGACGAGGGGCCTTAACTCAAAGTTGAGTTTTCTTGCAGCAAACCATTGAGTGATAGAGATGTTTTGTTTTTAGATGGGAATTCAACAGCATCGCTACAAAAAGTCGCCGTGGACGAGGGGCCTTAACTCAAAGTTGAGTTTTCTTGCAGCAAACCATTGAGTGATAGAGATGTTTTGTTTTTAGATGGGAATTCAACAGCATCGCTACAAAAAGTCGCCGTGGACGAGGGGCCTTAACTCAAAGTTGAATTTTATTCCAGCAAACCAATGAGTGATAGAGAGTGTTTTGTTTTTGGATGTGAATTCATCCAATGACTTCTCACGCTCCAAGGTGGAGCACGAGGGCGTGTCAGACATTATCTGACTAAAACCTAGTCCTATTTTCCTTTTTGCCTACATTCCAGGTTCTCGTGGTTATCAACCCACGGGAACAACTACTTTAAGGCCATGTATTTAGGTATAGATGTATTACTTATCAAAATTATTATTTTTAGAAGCCAAAAAAAGAACTGAACATGAAAGTCAACTTCTATTTAATGGATGACATGTCGTATGTCTCAGCCCTTTTATCTAAAAATAAAGACCAATTTTATTTCAGCAAAAACATCGACATTTCATTATAACAAGAAACATGTACAAGCTGATACATAAAATGACAACTAAAGTAGTTTAGAAAAAGACATGACATAAAAATCTATTATCAAAGGGAATATTTCGAAATGTCAAAAGTTGTGACCTTTTACCTATTGATCAAAATATTCTTTCAGTGTTGTCAATATTTTTTTTTTGTGGATATTAGAATTATTGTAACCTACTTTTAGAAGAGAAACTGTCGTTTCGATGTTTTTAGGGTTCCGTAGTCAACTAGGAACCCTTAAGCGCCCCATATACGATACGATCCGTCTGTACGATCCGTCTGTTCAGACCGATCGTAGCGACGGATCGCAAGTGTATGTCAAGATCGTTAACGATTTACTTCATCGAAGACGATATCGGAGATCGCAACAAAATCCCATGCAATCAGACGGATCGTTACGACGAATCGACAGTGTATGGCCCCTTGCGATCAACGATTCGATTTTGTCAGTCTGACGCCAGTCACCGCACGCATCGCACGCCTTCTTCATGGCGTTACGTAGGTATTCGTACAGTCGTACACTGAGTGTGAGTGTAGGTAGGTATTCGATGAGTGAGGCAAATAAAATGACCACGTGGAATAACGACCATTTATTAGAGTTTATAGAGTTATTCAGAGAGCAAGAGCCTCTGTGGAAAACGAAACACAAAGATTACCATAATAACGTAAAGAGAACCGCATATTACGAAATCTTTTTAGAAAAAATGAAAAAAATAGGTAATACAGCGGACTTAAATAAATTAAAAAAAAAATTAACAATTTAAGAACAGTTTTCCGGAAGGAATGGAGAATATTGATTTCGCTTTTTTAACCCACACTTTTCTAGGCTTTCTTTTTTTTTGTAACTGAATTAAAGTTACCACCACATGTGAAAGCAAAAGAAGTTCGTTTTCCATTTTCTGGAGCACATTTTGAATTATTTGATCACACACTTTCTCCTTCCGTTTCAAACAAGTAAATGAAGATCGTTGCGACCGATCGTTGAAACCGATCGTTACGTGTATGTGCGTCACTTTTGTTGCGATCAATCGTTAACGATCTCCTGCAGATCGATCGTACAGACGGATCGTACCGTATATGGGGCCCCTTTATAGTTTCGCCATGTCTGTCTGTCCGTCTGTCTGTCCGTCTGTCCGTCCTCGCTTAATCTCTGTGACCGTTAGCACTAGAAAGCTGAAATTTGGTACCAATAAAAACAAAAAATATCAATCACGCCGACAAAGTGGTAAAATAAAAATTGGAAAAAAAATGTTTTATTAGGGTAGTCCCCCTATATGTAAAGTGGGAAGTGTTTTTTTTTTAATTTCAACCCTAACGTGTGATATATCGTTGGATAGGTATTTAAAAATGAATAGGGGTTTACTAAAATCATTTTTTGATAATGTCAATAATTTCGGAAATAATCGCTCCAAAAGTAAAAAACAATGTGTCCCCCCCTCTAACTTTTAAACCATAAGTTTAGAAAATATGAATAAAATCTGAAAAGTAGAACTTTATAAGGACTTTCTAGGAAAATTATTTTGAACTTGATGGAAAGAACAGTTTTTGTACAAAAAGACAAAAAGTTTGTAGTATAATCGTATATGCAAGCATTTTTTTAAACTCGTAAGTGGTTACACTTATTGTGACGGACGGGAAACTACGGAACCCTACACTGAGCGTGGCCCGACACGCTCTTGGCCGGTTTTTTTTTCTTACTTGTCACAGTAGTTGGAAGTCTTCTTCTTCCTGCCCTTGTCCCGTTTTATTTGGGGTCGCCGCAACACGTTTTTTTCTTCCATTCTGTCCTGTCAATCGTCACGCTATCACTACTTTCAAACTTCCCCTAATATACTCATTTCTCACTTATCCATTAAGGAAGTATTTTTTTTAATTGTAATGGTTAGGTATACATTTGGCCGTTGCCGGTAACAAGTATTCCACGCGCGCCTCAAATAAATGTCCGCAAACCGTAGAGGCCCAGCAGGGCCTGATAAACGGTTTAACCGCGAGGAATTTCTGAAAATTATATCCATGGTCCTAGAACGAAAAAGGCACCTGAAGGACACTGGTGTGGTTGTAATCAGTAAAAGTCTGACTCACCCTCTCGTTTCTTTCAGAGCGCGAGTTCTTTGATGATTTTACACTTCAAAAAAAAGTTTATTTCCCTTAGCTTTATAATAACTGGATCATCTTATGTTCACTTCTCAAGGTAATAAAAAATACTAAGACGCTTTTCTTGTCTTTCCTTTTAAATATTTTCAAAATAATCTCACTGTGGCCTATTTGCGATGGGTTGCCATTAGGAAATCTCATTTAGTTGACATCAAAGTAGGCTGTGTACATCACTAGCAATCGAATACTCGTACACTCGACAGGGAATTAAATGAATTGAACTGGAAGAGGTCTGACAACTTCTCTATATTTATTTTAATGTCTACGAACAACTTTTTAAATCTGCGTTTCTAGGACCCAAGATTAGTTATGGATTGTCAGCAGTATATGGTTTTAAATGGTCCTTTCATATGGACATTTTTCGGCAATATTTTAATATGATATATTAATACTTTTTGGTAATTTCACATTAAAGTCATCAGTAAACTAGGTAAATATAAAATTTTGCCACTATTTTAAGACTTCGAATAATAAATATTGTTGAAGTTTTTTTTTGCTACACAAAACCATAGCGTAAAAGATTTTACCGTCTGTACACGTTGTGTTTGTGTAGGTAATCTATACGAATATTATATAGAGAAAAAAATTGTATTTTTATTTGTAATGAATCATCATCATCATCTTCCTGCCTTAGTCCCGTTTTATTTGGGGTCGGCGCAACACGTTTTTTTCTTCCATTCTGTCCTGTCAATCGTCACGCTATCACTACTTTCAAACTTCCCCTAATATACTCATTTCTCACTTATCCATTAAGGAAGTATTTTTTTTAATTGTAATGGTTAGGTATACATTTGGCCGTTGCCGGTAACAAGTATTCCACGCGCGCCTCAAATAAATGTCCGCAAACCGTAGAGGCCCAGCAGGGCCTGATAAACGGTTTAACCGCGAGGAATTTCTGAAAATTATATCCATGGTCCTAGAACGAAAAAGGCACCTGAAGGACACTGGTGTGGTTGTAATCAGTAAAAGTCTGACTCACCCTCTCGTTTCTTTCAGAGCGCGAGTTCTTTGATGATTTTACACTTCAAAAAAAAGTTTATTTCCCTTAGCTTTATAATAACTGGATCATCTTATGTTCACTTCTCAAGGTAATAAAAAATACTAAGACGCTTTTCTTGTCTTTCCTTTTAAATATTTTCAAAATAATCCGAAATAACCGAAGTTAAAATTTTGTTCTACTGCTGAAAGAAAAATACTTTCAGCAGTAGAATTCTACTGTATCACTAAGTGACTTAGGTTATATACTTTCTTTTTTCACGCGGGCGAAGCTGCTGGCAGCAGCTATGTATTATACTATATTATTGAATGAGTAAAGTCCGATCAAAACATACCAATAAAAGCAGTTTATCGCAAAACAAATTACACACTTTTGTTTTAGTTTTCCTGCACAAGAGTGCAAACACTTACTTTTTAAAAATGACTTATTTTCTCGTTCCCTATTTCCTACGTATTTTCCTCAACTTTTAATTCCGTGTAGCGCGATCCTGTTTTATAGCATCGGACTTCATTATGCTAATAGGGGTTCGATTTCATCCGCCCCTTGGTTGTCACTGATCACTAGAGATTTTTAAGCCTATCCAGCATTTTGGGGAATTAATTCTGGGAATATTGATGGTTCTTTGGAAATATATTACTAACCTATTATGGATATTTCTAATGTATGTGTGGTTGTAAATCTATATCTGCACAAATATTATAAAGACGTAAAGTTTGTTTTTTTTTTTGTTTGCAGGAGGTAATCTCTGGAAGTACTGGTCCAATTGATAAAATTTTTTCACCGATAGAAAGCTGCTTTATTCCTGAGTGACATAGGCTATATTTAACGTAAGCGGGCAACGCCGCGGGTAAAAGCTAGTACCTAATACAAAGACTTTTATATTACCTTAATTTATCCATTTCATTTTTGAGGTCGGAATTAATCATGTAACTACTCTCACAGTAAATAAAGCGAGATCCCGTGTCAGACTTTTACTGACTAAAACTCACTGTGTTCCTTCAGCTGCCCTTTGCTTTTCAGGAATAATCCCGCAGCCCTTACAGGTATAGGCCCTAGTTATCCCCGGCCATTTTGCTGGCATTGCTTAGACGCGTTTGGGACACAACGCACCGTCGATTCAGACTTAGTCTCTAGCGGATGTTGAGCCGTCTTAGTAGATTCTGTGATTTAGCATAGCATAGTATAGTCAGCCGTTTTAATGTTCCCACTGCTGGGACTCAGGCCTCCTCTCTCTAGGAGAGGGATTGGGCCGTAATCCGCCACGCGGGCCCAGTGTGAGTTGGTGAATGTCACATGTCTTCGAATTTTGCATGCTTTTGATATTAACACAAATAGCGACAACTGTCTTCGATATAAATATATCACACTAACATTACAAAGGTGAAAGTTTGCGAGTGTGTTTGTGTGCTCGAATGGATTTGGATGGAATTGATAAAGCACAGGGTAGACTTGAGAAATACCTTGCCCAGCGTTCTGTGCATGCGGCTGACGTTACCCTCGCAATCCTATTTTACCCTGGCAGCCTTTTTGACCACGCCTATAATACCCGTTTTCCATATTCAGCGTGTTTTTGCTCACAGAATGTTGTGTTTCATAACTCTGTAGCTAACCCTAAGGCACAAGTTTTGCAATGATAACATTCAAGAGCTTATCATTGGGTAATATATTTTCTTTTTCGACAACTATCACACAACGCCTACTAGTCTCAAGCTAAGCAGAGCTTGTGTTATGGGTACTAGACGACTGATAAACATACTTATTTATTTCTAAATACATACATATTATAGATAAATTACACCCAGAAACAGAACAAATGATCATGCTCATCACACATACATTTGTCCTGGATGGGAATCGAACCCGCGACCTCATAGCAGTCAGGGCCATTAACCACTAGACCAATAGTCCAGTCGTCGAATTAGTTTTTTTTTTATTTGTTTAAACACATTGACAAAATATGCCTCTGTCACACTTTATTGTATTGATCCATTGATCGACTTTGGATAGAAAGGAAAAAAGTCCCTTGTAGGACACTGTTTATTCGTCCAATAACATTTAATTTATTATTATTATAAATTATTCTACATTTTAGTAAAGCCAGACAGTCGCTAGATAAGCAAACAATTTTATTATTTCAATTTAAATATATTTCGAAATAAAAGAATCCTTCAAAGCAACGTCATTTGGAGAATCTAAATAGTTTCATGTGCATTCTGTAGTTCATATAAATATTATGATTTTCAAAACTCATTTCTGAGCAAGTATAAGTAAATCATATCGTGTCTAGACATGGGGTTTTGCGTGTCCAGTGTTGGTTATTGAGTTTTATGTCGAAACGGCACTTATAGTATTTTGTTCAAATCGACAGCATTTTGTTCAAATACTGAAACTCATAGAGTTTTATAAGCAAATTAAAACTATGAGTTTCAGTATTTATAGACGAGTTTAAACCTTCTTTCATTACGTTAAAGATGGTCCTTACGTTCGCGGCTTTCAGAAAATGAAGGACCATTTCTTACTCCGTACCTATCTATTTTTTAATATATTTACAAAAACATTTTGACTTATTCATGCTAATTTTTTAAGCTATTGCATAGCTTCTATCGCGGGCCTTGAGCGTGGAGACCTAATCCAGAAATTCCGTAACGAAAATAACCTAACACCCCCCACTCATTTGTTTTTTGAGTGGTGATCGATAAGAAAACAAATGAGTGAACAATCAATCAAAATTCAATTCAATGTGTGAAAGTGTAACTTCAATTAATATCAAAGAAAAATAAAACAAAGGAAAAAAAAATGTATTTATTTTCTTGTAATTAAATAAAAAATATGTGAAAATACTGCATAAATAAAATAAATAAATAATTATAATTGCATAAGTTGATAAAAATGCTATGCAATAGCTTTACCGGCAGTCCCCGAGTGCCACACGTCTTTTTTTTTTTGCTCTTGTTTTAATTCGCTGCGTGGTGCCGTAGCAGCAAAGTCCCTATCAGAATACCAGAGCTAATATCCTTCCTTTTGGTCTCATACTTGTCTATGTTTTGGAAAATTTTCTAACTCCTCGCGCCATAGCGCTCTTAAGGCTACACTCCAACCCTATGTTTTTATTTTTGTCATGTTACCTGTCCTATACAAGTCACAACTAAACCATTTTTTTTATCCTTCCTTCTTTTACCTGCTGACTGTTGTTTTATTAAATGTCTCAGCCTAATCCGAGATGTTATTTTTTCTAAATAAAATTTAACAATTTCAATAAAAATAACAAACAGTTATACCAACCAACTGAAAAATATTCTACAAACTTTCAGACCCATTTCTTATTTCGAAAGCATCATTGTCAAATAAATAAACTGTATAATATTTATACTTGGCTGCTTTTTTGACACAATTACATTTCCGAGGCAGGGTTGGTACTATTGAGTTTAGTAATGAGAAAAACTTTTTGTATATGTACCTTGCTTGTTTTTAGAGTTCCATACCTCAAAAGGAAAAAACGGAACCCTTATAGGACTTTTTTGTCCGTCCATCCGTCCGTCTGTCTGTCAAGACCGTGTCTATCTGTCTGTCTCGGGAATGCGTAGACGTATCGAGTTGAAATTAAAACCATGTACTTAGGTCTGCCGTCCCTTGGACCTGTTAATAAATCAAACTTCTAAGTTAACGGAAAAAATGCCCGTTTATGTTGCAAAAAACGTATTCTACACTCAAGGGAACTAAAATTCTAGAGTACCTACTTCCCGTTGACTTAAAATCCTGAAATTTTGCATCAAGCAATGTCTTATAACACAAATACAGGAATAAATCTGAAAACAAAAAAATTGTTGTTACGTTACAATTTTTTTTTTTTTGCTATTTGTAAAGAACTTCGAGACTCCAATCAGGAATTGTACGGAACCCTCATGGCGCGAGTCTGACTTGCATTGCCCAGTTTTTTGGGTTATATTAAAACTGCCCTCCGACAATTTTTCTTCGAATTTATAGTGTATCCACACGCACTGGTGTGATTTGGTACTGTTTGTCATTTCTGGGTTGAGTTGGGCGGCGGTACAAGTTGTCCAATAATGTCTAATTTGGGTGTTGAATTTAATACGATTGTTACTTACACGCTTTTGTAATTTTTGGGACACGCAAAGATATGTGGAATGTGTGGAATTCAGAACACTCGGAAAGGGTGTTCTGGGTTTAATAGAAGTAGAACACATTGTGAAATAGATTGTCTGGAGGCTCAAGAATACATAGATAATGTCACATTCTGACAGCGGTTGTCGAAATATGAAAATATTTTTTGACCACGAGTCTTTTCGGTGGCGCATGTCGCATCTTTACAATAGAAAAAAAAAAGAAAAAAAGGAAAATAATTGTATCGTATGTGAATATAACAAATCCACCTGTGTTTCAATATATTTATACGTATTTTTATCTTTTTGATAATCGCAGACAAATAGTCACTTTTTACATTCGACCTTACGGATTGTAATCAATCAATCTCTTTACTATATTAGTATCGAACATAGATTGATAAGCTCGCTTTTGAATACTATCTCACCTGCCCCCCTAGCCAAGTTACAACCGTTTCTCTTGCGTCGAACGTCTCGAGTTGGCCTCGCCCCTGATACTTTTGTTTTGACCACGTGACTGAGCGTTGAGATGATGTCATTCTCGCGCATTTGAAGTTTTATACTAGCGTTAACGATTGCAGATTATCAACTTGGCTAGGGGTACAGACGTCAAGCTATGATGTGGTTGACGTTTGCCTAGAAGTAACCCATTCACTCTTGAAGTCTTGACTTATGGACTGCCAGGTTGTAGCTGTCAGGAAACAGACTGCCAGAGAATTCGACTCCTTAGCTGTACACATGATGAAAGTGCTCCCAAAACGTATACCTACACATAGAATAGTGAAGGTCATGTTAATTGCTAGTTCGGGGTTCCAAAATTCCTAGAAATCTGTAAAGCGAAGGTTGTGTTACGGTATGAGGCTCTTGCGTTGTGTAAGTTTTAACGATCGAGTAAGCTGCTTGGCTACCGAAAATGTTTTACTTAGTTCTCAATATGGAAAAATTATCGAGACTTTTCTTCCTTTTTTTAAATATTGGTGTGTCTAATAATATGATAGTTTGTCGAGCCATGGGTAGGTTTTTCTTTGAGGTGGCAAATCATCTAATATTTTTTTCACTCTAGGGCGGAGTGCGAGAGCGTCTCAGACTTTAACTGACTAAAACCACACTCGTGTCCGGGTTTGCCTTTTAGAAGTTAATCCTCGTAATCTTAGGCCCTGCCGGACCCTGGTTTTCCTGACATCTCTTTGAGGCGCGCGTGGAAGATTCGACGACTCATCCTGCATTAGTATCTAGATACTACTTACTTACTTGTCTAGACAAATATCCAAATATCTTACAATCATTGTTTCTATTTTTTTTTCATTAGCATCATTTAGTTAAGTACCTACTTAAGCCTCATCCTTTTTTTTGGTGATTGTCGACAGAAATGAAGAACGTCTTAACTAAATTACAGACGTATTTTATTATATTTTACGATTCCAGCTACACTTCTGTAAGTACCATAATCCTTACAAAAGCTTCGTACATCTCGTAACTCTTAACGATCACTATCTAAATAATTCTCGACCCATCCTAAGCCAACGTATGTCAGTACATCGGAGCACGCATCAACACACTGCCCCAGCAATTACTAGGGTCAAGTGTTAAGGCCGAAATACGTGTTAAATGTCCTACAGGGATTCACTACCGATGTACATTATCACCTACGTAACTAGACCCTTGAAACACTATGTAAACACACCAACCACATCTTAAGAATATACGGTTTTGAGCGACGGGGAAGGTCGACAAAGAATGGTCGAACGATTCCACAAAATCTTGAGGATCTTAATATTGTAGAATACTTAAGATTCAATGTGGATATGCATTATGCAATTATGTGTTTTATTGAGGAGTTGTAAGAGTGTTTTTTGATTGAAAATTGCAACAGAGGGAGGTGGGTTAGTAAATCACAATGGGCTTATAAGACGTGGCTTTAATGTATGGTAACTGTTTGGAAATAGGATTAGATAGTTAGGATTTGTGTAATTTATTTCATTACCACCGCTCTCGAAACGGTGAAGGAAAACATCGCGAAGAAACCAAGAATGAAAAAAAAGCTGGGCAAGTGCGAGTCGGACTCGCGCACTGAGGGTTCTGTGCAAACTACAATTCCCGAATTTTTCGAACAGCAATTTTTTTTTGTGACGTAGGCAACAACAAATTTACTGTTTTCAGATTTATTCCTATACCTGTGCTATAAGACCTTGCTTTGTGCCAAAATTCAGGATTCTGGGTCAACGGGGTCCCTATGAATAAAACCCTCCTATGAGATGGGATGGGGTTCCTATGAGAGTATCAAAATAAAAGTTTTTTAGCGACATAAATGGCCGTATCTTTTATATTTGTAGACATAGAAGATTGTTTTTTTCTCAGCTTGAAGGGATCGCAGACTAAAACCAAAAAGAAAAAACAGCCAGTCCGCCATCATGGGGAGGCCGCCATATTGGATTTGTATTGACGTTTCTTAGCTAGTCATGTGTTGTCATCAGAACTCAGAGCGTGTGCAAAATTTCATCCTAATCGAAAAACGGGAAGTGGGTCAAATTAAGATTCCAAGATTTTCTTACATAGTCAGTTACAAGTGAAGCTAATAAAAGCGTGTTAAAAAAGTCTGACATAAAAAATAAATAATAATAAAAAAATAAAATACATTTATTTCGGACTAAAAAATAATGACCATAGAATTATTAGCTAGAAAGGTCTTAAAATCTGTTAGTATTGTTAGTAACAATGGTCTTAGAACTATGTTAGTATTACTTTATTGACATAGCCTCCTTTCCTAATCTAGATGATGTCCCAACTCAAAACAAAAAAACACGATACAGGAGTAATTCTTAGGGTGAGTTGCACCATTTAACTATAACAATAACAAAGCCATTAACAGTTGTCAAATCGTCGAATTGACCAATAGGCGGCCGTTTCACGTCTGGTTATGGTTTAGTTATCGTTATAGTTAAATGGTGCAACTCACCCTTAGTATATGACAACGTTTTGTTTAAAAAGAAAGAATAGAAAAACAGTCTAACTACTGTTTTATTTTTTTATGATTAACATCTCAAACGTAATATTAGATTTGTACAAGATAGATGTAATGAAAATAATTCTAATCTAAGTAACCAACTCAATCATAAAACAAATGAATCCCTACAAATCCCATATACTATGAACACAAAATCTCCCCAAAATCAAAACCAACTAACCAATAAGGTAGCCTCCATTAAATACTCAGATGATATCGCCAATAATTCCATTCCATTGCCAAAATACCGTTTATACCTAAATTAACCTCCTCAACGAACCGTCTCCAGATTTCCTGCCAGTAAATTTGGTCCTGGACAATAATCTTCCAAGTGCACAGTCAGCTATACGAACAATGACCAATACCAGCACCATTGGGCCCCAAAACACACCAACGTTTGACTTGCGAGAGACCGAGTTAGAATGGTCAGGACCGGATTCCGAATCCACCATTAATATAGATTTTCGATCGCCCTGTCAATATGTAACGGCGATTTGAGAATTTCTGGTCCATAGTACTGTGATTTCTTTTAAGGAAGCTTTATGATATTATCTATGACTGAAACTTAAGATAGAGATGCCTAATTGAATGTCTGTATTTATTTTTGTTCTAAATAACGATGACAAAATGACAATGAAAAATAAAACTTATTCTGAAAGCTGCGTCATAGTCTACATCTACACTAATGTAATAATGAGGTAAAGCTTTTTTATTATTTTTTTGTTTGTAGGAGGTAATCCCTGAAAGTACTGGACCAACGGAGAAAGTTGCTTTATTCCTGAGTGACATATGCTTTGACAAAAGCTAGCTAGTTATAAAATTAAGCAGCAATTAGCATTTTAAATACTTATACGAATAGAGGAAGCGAGATGGGAGTATCTCGCTATCTCTTTTCTACGCGCGTTACATAATGGTGGTGACGTCACATTATAGGTTGTGTGTTTTTGGGTTACCTGACAGTTTCCCATTCCACCTTATTAAAATGTTTGTAACTTACTTAATTTTGAACGGGTTTGAAAAAAAATATTTCTATTTGCGATTTTGAATATAGTCACTTTTTGATAAAAATATAAAAAAAATAATCAAGTACCCAATTTTTGAAAGAAATGAGATCTACAGAACAAAGGTCTAATACTTAATCGGAGCTGAAAGAAACAAAAAAATCTTGAAAGTTTTTCAAAGGTCAATAAATTAGTCTTATTTTTAATAAAAAGATAAGGCCAGGCATTTAGCTTTTTAGCCAAGTTAAGCCTAATTTAAATTGTTTTAAGTATGCTCAAAAGATTACCAAATAACTTGATGATATTTTTATTTCTAATTTCAAAGTGTTCGTATTGTATGTCTGATCTTTGTCTGAATCTTTAGGTATGAGCCAATTTAAAAACTCAACGTTATTTCTGCAGTTTTTCAGCAGCAGCCTTGATTCTGATTTTGTTCCAATGATGAAGAAAAAGATTTGCTCCCTAATGTGGGGTTATCATCATCATTTTGTAGCAATGGGTAGCTCACTGTCCGGTCGTCCGGTAACTGTCCGGACCAAGCCCAAGTCGTCGACGGCGCGCACTGTTCCCGCGCGCCTCAAGGAGTTGTCAGCAACAGCAGGGACCCAGCCGGGTCGAAGCCTACTGGGGCCAGGGTTATCCGAAAGGGCGCTCGAGCCCCGGTATGAAGGCTAGAAGGAACGGGGTGGGTCTTTTAGTCAGTAAGAGTCTGACACTATCTCCCGCTCCGCCCAAGAGCGGGGGTTGTCAATGCATGATTTTTTCCCACCATAAAAAAAAAAAATCATCATTTTGTGGGATTGTTCGAAAGAGTTACTATAGCTCTGGAACTTTTTTTATTATTGATAGGTTTCCGCTTGACCGCTAGGTCCTAACAAAAGAAAAGCTTTCCATCAGGTGAGGTTGATAGGGTATCAACCTCACCTGATGGAAAGCGACGATACGGTCGACGATAAAGCGCACTTACCTAGAAGTAACCTATTCACTCTAACCTTAAATATTCTCCAACGTAAAGGGGAACCAAAAAAAAACTGATGGGTTTAAGTCAGTAAAAGTCTGATTCTCACTCCACACAAAATGGGAGGAGTTATTTAATGATTATTTACCCCCAAAAAATAAAAACAAAACAGCTCTACTAAACCCTACGAGCGTGATTTTACGTCAATGTTATGAATCTCAAAACAAACTTTGTCAAAACCTAATTTGTAATCCTCTTTAAATCCTTAGAAATTTGATTCTATGTCACAGAAGCTTTGAACAAGACAGTTTAATTAAAGCGAATATCTTCCCGTGAGATTCGCTGGCATCACGTGAGCAGAAGAAATCTACCTCTGACCATATATTTAAGCTTTCACTGAGCGGCAATAACAGTAAAGCGTCTTGAGGGAACGGTGGCCAGGGTCGGACTTGGAGCAGCTTCTAAATGTTAGGATGTAGATAAGTCTGACAGTGCAGCGTGGTTTGTGTTGATGAGTATTGCATTTTTATTAATAGTTTTCGTCGTTGAAGCTATAATATTGTAATTTTTAGGCTTAGGCGTTTAATCATATTACTTCTGCTAAGTTGCTCCTTTATTAAAAATTTGGTATTTTTGCATCTTAAAATCTACATAGAAATTTTGTTTGCTGTAGCTAAAATAAACTTTTTTTATGTATGTGATTTGATTGACAGTGTGCTGTCAGCTGTCAGTCTGCTGCTACATTAAATCAATTCACATTTTATCCATTTCTACTTGGATTTTGTACCCGACCTAGTATAATATTATTGTAGTAAACATAATAATCCCGCATCCATCGGATTCCCGCTACCTTCACCAGGTCGTCAGTCCACCTTGTAGGAGGCCTCACATGATCGTTCGTTGTAGCGACGCTTGGGGGAGGCCTATGTCCAGCAGTGGACGTCTGTCGGCTGAAATGATGAAACATAATAATAAATCGTTTTTAATATGGGAGTTGTGTAAGTTATAAATAATACATTTTTTATTAGCATAAATAACATTTTACAAAAATAATGATGCCACGACTCCTGCACTAGATGTAGTAACTATGGTACAGAAACGTTGTTTCTTCTCCCGATCATACGTGTAGAGGTACATATATATAATAAAAAATTTAATTCTGTTACTCTTTCATTCTCAAACGGCTGAACGAATTTTGATTATTTTTATAGATTAGTACACAAGTAGGCCGTGTTCAGGAATAGCACATAGGATACTTTACCCCGGGATTATATTCCTTCGGGATATTTTTCTATAAAAAGGCAGGTGATGTCGCTGACAGAAGGTAGTCTGCACTTGTTTGTACGTACGCACGTAGAGATCTACGCAGTCACGTAAACGAAAAAAAAAAAACTCATTTTTCTTGAAGTCCTGCACAATTGACTTTCCCAAATTCCTCCCTGTTCTCACTTCGGTCGAGATTTAAGAAGATAGGTATTACCTTCTCCAGTACTCACAGTAGAGTGTCTCTCTTTATGGACACCTTAATGGCGTGATGGAGTAAATGCGAAATGTTAATGAAAAGTCCTAGTGGAGTGGCGAGCGATGAACTGGAAAATTGGGAGCGACTGGAGTGCAGGTTCCGATGTGGGCTACACTATACAAGGTGCAGTTTTAAAACTGCACAATATTTCAGGAGGTTGTAATAAAACTCATAAATATTCATATAAAAATACGATACCTGGTCAATAATCAGTAAAACTTGTTATTTTATTTTTTTAATTTTAACCGTTTTTCAGAATAACTCTCTAAATAAACTTCTTAAAAAAATACAGAATCACCCGTTGCGATTTATCGCACGCCGTGTCACTGTGTGTGTGAGTGCATCAACCTGTACGAGGCTCCGCCCACTTATTTTACGAAATGAATAATTTAACCTTAGATGTAGATCGAATTCGATGATCATAATGTACATTAATGTCTTAAATTTCGCTATTTAATTACTCGCTTTTAAGCATCATCACAATGTGAAAATCTTTTAAAAGTCACGTTGACGTCGCGTCGATAGGTACTTACGTATCAGCTGATGAATAAAATGTTAGGCCGAGATCAATAAACCTTATGAGGCGTCCGTGCCTCCGTCCGTAGGTATCATGGAACGCGCGCGCTCGAGATTTAGATACGCAGTGGTACATGAACGTACCTACCAGACGCTGTCTCTAGGTAATGTCATTCTCAAGGTCAGTT
The DNA here is from genome assembly GCA_910589285.2 of Mythimna ferrago. Taxonomy (NCBI): domain Eukaryota; kingdom Metazoa; phylum Arthropoda; class Insecta; order Lepidoptera; family Noctuidae; genus Mythimna; species Mythimna ferrago. Next base: position 19,970,962 of record OU342685.1, read on the forward strand.
TTCCGTAATAATTTCGTTTTTATTTGTAGATTAAATTGGTGGATGTGAAATTTCCCTTCGTACTTTTTAATGGGCTGAGGACCGACAAAAAACACTTCAAGATAATTTGTGCTATTTACGTAGATAGGTAGGTTTTTAAGTGATTTATCTTGCCTGTTAGGTAGGTATTTTTACCGTAGTTAAAATTTTTAAATCAATTTATTTACACTAATCAAATTGATTCGGCTAACAACGTATTTACAAATGACTTTTTATGTACTTACTAATAAAATAAAATAAATACCTAAGCAGGTACTTATGTTACCTGGAGGTGTTGTTCAAACAGACAGCAGTCTAGCACGACGTTGCTGATTTTCTTTTAATTTCGTAGCACAAACACATTCGTTTTAAAGTGTCGAAAGCACTAATCACTAGTGATCACCTTTTCACGTAACGTACTTGCCGACCGTAGTGAGGAAACCAAACCGTAGACCAGCATCCCGCGTGCTGGCCCGTGGCTCTCGCTTGAAGTATTCCAGGATATTTTCCTGCAAGGCGACAAGCAGGCCTTCGTTGCCGCGACCGTCAGCAAGCCGGGGAACGCCGAATCGTCGAAACTCGCGGAGTCTTTGCGTAGCAGCCAGTATTACCCTTTGAGATGGACGTTACGATGTTTCCACTGATAGCATACAAGCGGACTATCTCCACCAACTCTACATTGGAGTATTGGTCTGTCATCTTTCATCACTAGATACCGCAACCGTTAACCGAAGGCGCTGTGGGCGAATATTGCAAGCGCGTGTATGCACACGTCGGCGACGTCAGTTACACTAAACATGATCGATTGATCGATGGCGCGGGGGCGTGGCTAGGGTGTGTCGTGCGGGAGATTATTGGTGCTTTACGTTGCGTGTATGTGTGTGAAAGCGCGGTTTAAATAATGGTGCGTTTGTGTGTGTGAAAGCGCGGTTATAAGGGAGGTATCAGACTAGCAGAGTTTATAAAAAAGGTAGTTCACACATACCGATTTCCATATATAAGAAAAAAAATACCTACTCATTTTATTATTGATTCGGGTCGAGAATCACTAACATAATTACCTCCTGAATTTTTTTGCACCTTTAAAACTGCACCTTGTATAGGTCGTGTGATTGTTGGTTTGTAACGTTGCGTATAGTATTTTGTGAAAGTTGGGTATCTTAGTTGGTTATTGGTTTCAACCTGTTACTTGGGTTATTGGTTCGGGTGGTGGTTGAATGGTTACTAACAAAATGTGGCACGTTCTGAAATAAATGTATTTATTATTATTAAATAATATATTTTTTTTTTTTTTTTTTTTTTTTTTTATGGTGGGAAAAAATCATGCATTGACATCCCCTGCCCTTGGGTGGAGCGGGAGATAGTGTCAGACTCTTACTGACTAAAAGACCCACCCCGTTCCTTCTAGCCTTCATACCGGGGCTCGAGCGCCCTTTCGGATAACCCTGGCCCCAGTAGGCTTCGACCCGGCTGGGTCCCTGCTGTTGCTGACAACTCCTTGAGGCGCGCGGGAACAGTGCGCGCCGTCGACGCCTTGGGCTTGGTCCGGACAGTTACCGGACGGCCGGACAGCGAGCTACCCATTGCTCACTGTCCGCAAGCCCGCGCCTACGGTGGCCGGAAATCGGGATCAGAATCCCGGCGGCGGCGGCGGCGGCGATAACGCCGTTGCCTGATGCGTTCGGCCTCCTCCTTTGCGAGCATTACTGCTTCGCAGAAGTCGGCGACCGCCTGCCACTCCTCCTCGCTCCGGACCATGGCCTCAACCAAGGCCCGGCATTAAATAATATATGAGGAGACTAACTGACTGACATACAAACGCACAGCTGAAAGTACAGGAAGGTTTCCTTTTATGACATTGGTGAGCACTAAGACAGGATGTTCCAAAACCCTCTCCCTAAGGGAATGAAACGGGGCGAGTCCAAAGATTGAAACTGACTTTCACGTGGGCGAAGTCACTGGCAAAAGCCAGCATAATACAAATTATGCAACATCGTATTTTTGCATCTTTGAAACTGCTGAATATCATAATTTGGTAAATGATAAATGATAAATGATCTTTATTTTGCAAGTAGGTTTTATAAAAACACTTTTACACGTCAATTTTTTTTTTCGTCAATTAATGCTAGATGAGGCCGGTGTTTCCTAGCTGACTACCCTGAGAAGAAACACCGAAACAAACTCAGGGGTCAAAGTCTCTTTTAAAGTCCATACAGCAAAACATGTAATGGTCAAATCATATGAGAACCATGCAGATTGAGCCTGAGATGGTCTTTTGAAGAAAGAACCACACAGTTCTAAGTGGACCTGTCCAGTCAGTGCAAGCATTTGTCAATATGCGTGTAGCTCAACTCAGGACTACTAAGGAGCTCAACGACTTGACGAACAATGCCAAAGAAAGGACATTTGGGTAGGCCACATCAAATACTCAAAACTGCCAGACATCATGTGAAAATAAAAGAAAAGGAAAGAGTAATCCACATAGTTCTCACATTCACAATAATAAAATTTACAAAAGTGTATATATTACAAATTGTAAAAAAAAAGTAAGTATATAAAAAAAAAAATCAGTCAAATAGTAAAAATAAACATGTCATAATTGTTAAAAAATAATAATAATATACAAGGTGCAGTTTTAAAGGTGCAAAAAAATTCAGGAGGTAATTATGTTAGTGATTCTCGACCCGAATCAATAATAAAATGAGTAGGTATTTTTTTTCTTATATATGGAAATCGGTATGTGTGAACTACCTTTTTTATAAACTCTGCTATTCTGATACCTCCCTTATAACCGCGCTTTCACACACACAAACGCACCATTATTTAAACCGCGCTTTCACACACATACACGCAACGTAAAGCACCAATAATCTCCCGCACGACACACCCTAGCCACGCCCCCGCGCCATCGATCAATCGATCATGTTTAGTGTAACTGACGCCGCCGACGTGTGCATACACGCGCTTGCAATATTCGCCCACAGCGCCTTCGGTTAACGGTTGCGGTATCTAGTGATGAAAGATGACAGACCAATACTCCAATGTAGAGTTGGTGGAGATAGTCCGCTTGTATGCTATCAGTGGAAACATCGTAACGTCCATCTCAAAGGGTAATACTGGCTGCTACGCAAAGACTCCGCGAGTTTCGACGATTCGGCGTTCCCCGGCTTGCTGACGGTCGCGGCAACGAAGGCCTGCTTGTCGCCTTGCAGGAAAATATCCTGGAATACTTCAAGCGAGAGCCACGGGCCAGCACGCGGGATGCTGGTCTACGGTTTGGTTTCCTCACTACGGTCGGCAAGTACGTTACTTGAAAAGGTGATCACTAGTGATTAGTGCTTTCGACACTTTAAAACGAATGTGTTTGTGCTACGAAATTAAAAGAAAATCAGCAACGTCGTGCTAGACTGCTGTCTGTTTGAACAACACCTCCAGGTAACATAAGTACCTGCTTAGGTATTTATTTTATTTTATTAGTAAGTACATAAAAAGTCATTTGTAAATACGTTGTTAGCCGAATCAATTTGATTAGTGTAAATAAATTGATTTAAAAATTTTAACTACGGTAAAAATACCTACCTAACAGGCAAGATAAATCACTTAAAAACCTACCTATCTACGTAACTAGCACAAATTATCTTGAAGTGTTTTTTGTCGGTCCTCAGCCCATTAAAAAGTACGAAGGGAAATTTCACATCCACCAATTTAATCTACAAATAAAAACGAAATTATTACGGAAAACTGACCTTGAGAATGACATTACCGACAGACTGCGTCTGGTAGATACGTTCATGTACCACTGCGTATCTAAATCTCGAGCGCGCGCGCTCGATGATACCTACGGACGGAGGCACGGACGCCTCATAAGGTTTATTGATCTCGGCCTAACATTTTATTCATCAGCTGATACGTAAGTACCTATCGACGCGACGTCAACGTGACTTTTAAAAGATTTTCACATTGTGATGATGCTTAAAAGCGAGTAATTAAATAGCGAAATTTAAGACATTAATGTACATTATGATCATCGAATTCGATCTACATCTAAGGTTAAATTATTCATTTCGTAAAATAAGTGGGCGGAGCCTCGTACAGGTTGATGCACTCACACACACAGTGACACGGCGTGCGATAAATCGCAACGGGTGATTCTGTATTTTTTTAAGAAGTTTATTTAGAGAGTTATTCTGAAAAACGGTTAAAATTAAAAAAAAAAAATAACAAGTTTTACTGATTATTGACCAGGTATCGTATTTTTATATGATTATTTATGAGTTTTATTACAACCTCTTGAAATATTGTGCAGTTTTAAAACTGCACCTTGTATATATATACAATATCATAATTGTAAAACAACAACAATCGTCAATAAAAAAAAAGGCAGTTAAAACAAAAAAACATTCAAATGATAATAATTATAGTGAGTAGGTACTGGAGCAGGTCAATCCCAAGCCGTTTTATCCTCGAGATACTCTTTTACAGTATAAAAAGCCTTTTGGCAAAGTTTTCGCTTTACAAATATTTTGAATTTATTAATGCTAAGTTCCTGAATAGGACTGGGAAGCTTATTATAAAAATGTACACTTTGGCATCTAAATGAGCATGAGCATGGTTCATCCTTACATTGCAAATGTAAAAACAAACTCTACCACCATTTGTCTGCCACCCAAGCTACGCACATAACTTTCTTCCCCACACATAACCAGCCAGTGTCCACCATGGTTCACCCCATACCATAAAGTAAATAACCATAGCGCTGTCACAATCAGATAAGTGGGGCTGGCTTACAGTTGGACCATAGACTTAGAGAACTGAATCGAGCATTCCTTGTTTAGCTGTCAAATGAATACGTAAAGTGAGATAGATAGTAAATGATTATGCGGACAGTTATTGTCTTTTTAGAATTCTGATTATTTCACGCCACTCAGCTGTAAGTTCTAACTTTGTTATTACGACCATAAATATAAAGAACTGGATTAAGAGTTTGGCTATCAAGTGAATGCGATTTAAAAATTTGTGAGATAGATAAACTGATAGTGCAGATAGTTATTGTCTTTTCAGAATTCTTATTATTTTACGTAAAAGGCTGTCAGTGTCAACTTCGTCACTACAACCATAGATTTATAGAACTGGACTAAGCGTTCCTTGTTTGTCTGTCAAATAAATACGGTTAGAAAAGTGTGAGACGCTTATGGATCGTGTGATCAGTTGTAATCTTATTCTAAAATTGACACCCTATTACTCAAAGGTTTGCTAGAGCACACTGATCATTGAGTTAAGTTCGCATTTATAGGTATATGAACTTTATCATCACTATTTAAATATTATTTTTGTTTTACAATAAAAAATATTAGTGTTCGTCACAGTCTATCAGTATCGCGTTCGCTACTAAAGAAAAAACACAATATTGGAATATTGGTCTCTCTACAGAATAATCTATTTTGTGACGATAACGCTCAGTCCAGTTCTCTATATAACGGCTTGGACACACCGAGGCGTATGTATCGCCGATTGTATTGCCAATGATGTGGAACATGGTTTATGTGCCGGTTTATTTGGAGTGAGTCGTAATTGACGTCGGGATACAGTGACGGGTGGTCGGTTTGGACGTTATTTTTTTAAAATAAAAACAATTTTAATAAATGGAAGTATTTTTAAAAACATAACCTACTTTTTAGTAGGCTTTGGATAGTAAAGTTTGAGTTTGTTTGTTATGAAGTGATTGTTTGAAATTGCTCGTAACAGAAATGAAAAAAGAGGTCTATCTATAACGTCTACTTGTATTTAGTTTTCTTCAATGATATAATGGTTTGTTTGTTTGTAATGCTTCTCTTGATCCGAAGTTGAAACTTCAATTAAGTATATTGGTAGATTGCTACAGTCTCTAAAAATTGTAAGAAAAATAGCTAGTAACTATCAACAACTAGCTACAACCGGCGGGACTTTAAAATCAAGAGTGATTAGATTACTCCTAAACAAGCATGCTCCATCTTAGATCACCTTATCGTTTATCATATCATCGTTTTCTATCAAAGTATAATAAACAAAACTGCCACATAAACAGATACAGGGAGGATTTACTGGAACAAGGTATGATTTTGGTAAATGTTTGAGTATGCTATGAATGGAATAAGTACTGTGATATCGAAAGGAGATCGCATGAGTTGCTTTTTTTATGTAACCAACGAACTGGCTTGTAAAATATAATTCGAAGGATTATGCTGTTCTAGAATAGGTTTGAAAGTTGGTAGAAAAAAAGAATGTGTATTGTTTTTTTTGAGTGTTGAAGTGATTTTTGTAAGGAAAGCATGAATTCGTTTAAATAAGTAAAAAAAAATATAAGAGTGCGCCGCCCGAAGTATTTGATTTCATAGAAGAATACCTACTTTACCTACTGAGAGTTTTCTTTCATACATTTGTTGTCGCATATACAATAAAGTATATAGTAAATAAATAACTATTTCAGCAAAGATTTCATCGTAAAACATCAGTACCCTACCTACAAAAGCTCCTAAAACCCGTACTGGCCGCAATCCCACCAATATTTATGCTACCGTGAACGAAGCCTCCTCCCCAAGCTTTGGGCATTACAGGGGCCTCTACTAAGAAAATCTTTATTAATAGGCCAAGAAGACAGCACTCCAAGTGGAAGGATTTTGGACTGGATTGAGTGACGGAGATAAAAGATATTTTAATCCTGTTTGATGAAAAAAGCTGTGTCTGGTTGTGAGCATGATGTTGGGGTAAGATGTTGTTCATGGAAGTAGCCGTGGCTATAATTTTTGGGAGAATGTTGTGACCACTTTTCCACTTAACATAGAGAAAAAAAGAAAGAAAATAGCATAAAAACAGAAACATCTTTAGAGGACTACAGCATTTAAAGCGCTGTCACTCTTGGACTGCATTTTTTTTTTTTTTTATTAATGATAGGCTTGCCTTTGACCACTATCTCACCTGATGGTAAGCGATGATGTGGTCGACGATGAAGCACGCTTGCTTAGAAGAAACCTATTCACTCTCGACTTAAAGACTCCTAAGTTGTAGCTATCAGGAAACACAGATTCCGGCAGGGAATTCCACTCCTTGGCTGTACGCACAATAAATGTGTTCGCAAAACGTTTTGTGCGTATGGGTGGGATGTCTACCATGCAAAAGAAGGAGATTCGCAGACACATTGTCTCCAAATACACCGTTAAATTTTAATCGTTTTAATCCCGTGGAGGGTCGATCCAGTACATGAAACACTATCGATTTGTAAAGATAAAATTAAAAAATAAAGTAACTTTTTTTCAAAACTCGTATTAATTTACGCATGTACGAAATTATTTTTTAAAAAAAAACGTCAGCTGAGCGAGTCCAATGACCTGTAGCTAGTAGTCGGCGTTGCGTACAAACTAACTACTGGTCATTGGACTCGCTCAGCTGACGTTTTATTAAAGAAATTATTTTATTAATTAATACGAGTTTTGAAAGACGTACTTTATATTTAATTTTATCTTTACAAATCGATAGTGTTTCATGTACCGTATCGACCATACACAGGATTAAAACGATTAAAATTTAACAGTGTATAAAGCATTTTAGCGATTCAATCGAAGAATCTACAGATTTTATTGTAAGATTAAAACACTATAATCCGGTTTTTTATTGATATAAGTAATTTTTAGATGCATCTGGCCTGACTGATATATTTGACTGGTCTGTTGGTCTAGGTTAGTAACCCTGACTGCTATGCTGAAGGTCGTGGGTTCGTTTCCCACCAAGGACAAATGTCTGTGTGAGTTATAGTAGTGGAATATTATATTATTATATCTTCATGATTGGAAGTTAGCTCTTTCACAAGATTTTCATAGTAATTACAATGTTATGTTTATGTAATGTACTGTGTACATGAATCCTTGGTGTAATATTTTAATGTTTTCAGAACAACAGCGCCAGAGTAAATTAACCAAGCAATGTTGACAAAGAGCTATACCGTGTATTTTATGTAGGCAGCTGGTACTATATTATTATAAACATACATGCATAACATTAGACGTACATGGTTTGGTACTGTAATTACAAGTACAGTACCAACTGAAGGCACGGTTGGCGCAGTGGGTGAGCGATTTGCTGCTGCGCTGAGTGTTGCGGGTTTGAGGACAGGACAAATACTTGGATGGTCTGATAGTTGTTCCGGTTCTGGGTGTCTTGAACATGTTTACATGTTTGTGAACGCACTCACGAAACAGAAGCGATTCCTAGTGTGGGGCAACTTTATTTTTGAACAAATTTATTTTTTATTATTTCTTATGTTACTATCTATCCTTTTAGAAAAAAAATTGTGAGATGACTTTCATGTGGGTTATGCCGCTGTTACATATCATTGTGGGCCACATACCGGATCAGTAGCCTGATTCACGTAAAATCAAACAAGCCAAATATCGTTGAAGTTTTATAGTCGTTCGATCGAAGTCTAAGTCGAATCTATCGACTTATTTCCAGTTACATTAATAAGTATTCTACGAGGATAATTTAATATAGATTTTTTTTTAATCGACGTATTTCAAACGACTTTAAAATCGGTGTCTTTCAAACTCGATTGATGGATGTGAATACGGAAATGGTATAAACGACTAAATCGCTACGATATTGTTACGGTTTTCATTACGTGAATCGGGCTACAGGGCGCGTCGGTCTTCTTACATTTTATACGGCAAGTAGACTTGTAGAGCTACATTAGACCCACGCCACGCGACACGACGCTACGTACAACTCCGGCCTCGCCCACGTGTGTGTCGGTCTAGTGCCAGTCGGCGCTTTAAGGCGTATAGTTCCTTGAACCATCTGGCCGAAATTATGTGAACGCAACTCTCGCACTCGCCTAGGCGGCAGTACGCAAATCTGTGAATTTATTTGCGGCCAGAAACGCCCGGAAAGCGCTTTAAATCCATTTTCTCTGCGAGATATTGATTGATTTACATATGCAATGTTCACTTTGAAGAGTAATTAACCACCAATTTTTATGTGTAAAAATGTTTCTAAAGGTCCAAGCCATTTCGAAGGAGTAGGGAAAAGTTGCGAAAAGTTGCGAAATTGCTAAATATTTTTTTTTTGACAAAAGTATTAATTGCACGAAAAAATCAAATGTTGATATTATTGTTCATGAATCTATAATAAACATATTTTTTTTTCAAACCAATTGACCTAGCCGTTACGGAGGAGTAGGCCTCAGAAAATCACTGTTTTATGGCACTTTTCGGGCGCTTGGCCCTTAAGGTACACACATAAACGACTCTGCTCCAACACCGCTCCCACCCAACACCGCCCTAAACTGAGACGACTGCTCGCAGTCTGGCGGCGGTAAGCTAGCTGACAGCGAGCTGTCTGCTAATTTATGATGCCTATGTAAAATATATATAAAGAGGAATATTTAAAGCCCATATTTGAATGATATTCTTTTTGCCGGGTGGGAGCAGAGTTGTTTAAGTGTGATTTGACCTTTAATGTTATAATACATCATAATTGTTCAGTGTCATTTTAACATAACAAGTAATAAGTGAAATATAATATAGAAGGTAGATATTTTTCTCTGAGTCAACTAGCTCACCTGTTGTATCTTGGAATTTTGCAGTTGTGTTGAAAGCGATCAATCTGCGTCCGTTACCGACATTAAAATCTCGGTGACTTTAAGGCATAAAGTCTACCAGACGTTGCCGCAGGAGACGCCTCTGGCGTCGGGAGACTCACGATCCCTGCAGGCTTAACCAAGCTACGATCGTTTCGTTTCGCGTCGAATGCCTCGAGTTGGCCATGCCTCCAATTCCTTTGTTCTGACGTTATTTCAACGCTTAGTCACGGGGTCAAAACAAACGTATCGAAGGCGTGGTCAACTTGAGACCTGCGACGCAAGAAAATCGAAACGAAACGGTATTTCGGCTGAAATTATAATGTTATTGACAGATATATAATATATATATCATCATCATCATTTTAGCCGATAGACGTCCACTGTTGGACATAGGCCTCCCCCAAGCGTCGTCACAACGAACGTTCCTGTGCGTCTCGCATCCATCGGTTTCCCGCAAACTTCACCAGGTCATCGGTCCACCTTGTAGAAGGCCTAATAAACATACATATATAATATACAAGGTGTAAGGGATAGCCCTCCACAAACTTTAAGGGCTTGCCCAGTAGACGAAACTGAACAACCTTCCACAAACATTTTTTTCAGGAAACGAAAAAAAAATTCGACCTCTTCATACAAACTGTCCTATCAAGTTTATAATTTTCTATGGTGAGGCGGATTTTTTTTTTCGTTTCCTGAAAAAAAATTTTGTGGAAGGTTGTTCAGTTTCGTCTACTGAGCAAGCCCTTAAAGTTTGTAGAGTGCTGTCCCTTACACCTTGTATATGTATACATACATTCATCAAATCTTTCTGTTAACTCGCGTTACAATGACGATCATTTCTACGAGACTTAACAAAGCAATGAAAGCGTGTTCAGCGGTGTATAGCAGCTGGATTAGAAAAGCTTTTTATCTCCTCAAGACAAAGACGTAAAGACGTCGAATTGGACACAAACTTGTAAGCTGTTTTGTAAGAGGCACGTTCACTTACCTATTTGTAAAGAAGAATTAGTATGGGATTGCGGCACACTGGGAGCAAATTGATTTAGTCTTATATTCCAGCATTCTCCGAAGGGATGTTTAATTTTTATTACGGATAGTTAAGCCTTATATCACACTAACATTATAAAGGGTAAAGTTTTTGTATTATTTATGTGCAATGTGCATGTTTGTTTCTGTTGGAATAATAATCTTATTAAAAAAGAAAATGATAAAGTATGAAATTTATTTTATTATAAAACCGAACTGATAAAAATTAAGATGGAATAAGAAAGTAAAGAATACAAAACAATAGATTTTTTAAGTAGGTAAGTAAGTATGTAGATCTAATAAGTATCACAGACAAGTTTCTCTCTCACGCTCAATCTGCTGACCGGATTTGGATAAAATTTGGTACACGGGTAGATCATGTCCTTGTAGCTTTAATAGCACATAGTATACTTTCTATTCCACAGTACCCCTAGCCAAGTTGCTAATCTGCAATAGTTAACGCTTGTAGAAAGCTTCAAATGTACGGGAATGACGTCGTCTCGACGCTCAGTCACGTGGTCAGAACAAAAGAATTGGCGGCAAGGTCAACTCGAAGCGTTCGACGCAAGCGAAACGGTTGTAACTTGGCTAGGGGGGCTGGAATTTGTTCTCTTGGGACTGTTTTCTACTACAACGCGGGCGGACGACGCCGTTGGCAGAAGCTAATTACTCGCTAAACCTAAAGTAATCTGAAAATCTAAATATCACTGCGTCGTGTCGGATTTTGTATGAAACTATAATAAAAATTATATTAAATTCGATTATTGACAGAAAAATCTGGTAATAAAAAATTTTAAGCCATGGCTCCTGAGCTAGGAGGCAACTGTTTATAGAGAGAATTGTTTGTACATTAAACACCCTCTTAATTTATCAACGTTTCCTCACTATACCTCAGACAGCACTAAGCGGATTGCAGGCTTACTGGATGTTTATTGTTTTCACAACAATCGTCCGGAGATTACTGAGAAATTCTATTTTTAGTTAATTCCCTCATCCTCACTGAGTGGCGTCTTTTGTTGCCCAGTTTTAGTATAGATTGGAGTAAGATTGTTTGATCGGTTCTCTTTTTTGAGGCTTGATTGAAGTTGCAGATAATTTTCTTTCAATTTTAATTTAATTGTTTCATGATTTTTATATGTGTTAGCATAATGTGAGTACAAAGCTATAATATTAGAGCTAGTAAAAAAATATAAATTTGATTGCCATGGATATGAAAACGCGAGGGAATCTGAAAAGTTTTAAAAATGTCAAAACTGAGTTAAATAGCTGCTTTTCATGATCGGCCAGGACTAGATATCTTTTTAGATATAGATTTGGAAAAACTTGAATGTTTAAGCATTCTCATCTTATGAACCCTGTTCTTAATATTTCGTTATATCAAAGTAAAGTATTCCTCAAAATGCACCAACGATGAAACTTAAGCCTGGTTCCTACTATGTTCCCATTGTAACAACTGTGACCTAAATGTGAACACCTCCATTTAAATATAAGCCATGACACTTAAAACAACACGATTAAGTATCTGTCGTCAAGACGTATGAAGGATTCGTAATAAATTATACAACAGGCATTTTAAACTTCAAGTGTCGTAATTGTTTATTAAATAAAATTACCAAGAAAGCAGAAATGAACTGGAACTAGGTGCCTATGCGACTTACGACATAGCTGAGAATGGAATAGTACAGATTTTGAAATTGGATCATATGTGGTTTTGAAAAGTACCAAGGTGACAGAAATGAACAGCAAACCTAAACTTGCTGTCTTGCATATCCAAGCTATAAACAAAAAAATCTTATCAGCCAGTCCAGCCCATCTTATTACCATCATATAACAGTTAAGTATTGTTATATGCAAATATTATAATGTCCGTTTCACAGATAAAGGAAATCTCTGAGAAAAACAGACATCTATATCTACCCTCGTTCACTGTTAATCATTTGAAAGCGACGCTTACCGAGAAATTATTTGAATTTTATACGAAACATCGTTGCTTCCTTGTTTCAAGCGATCTTTTGCGTTTTTATCTCATGTATGTTGTTTTGTTAAATGATGCTGTTTGGTAATAACATTTTGTACATATTTTGTAAATGAGAGTTTTATCTTTATTTTATTTATTTTTTGCGATTTTTTTTTTATGAATTTGTGTTATTTTCATATATTTTCTTTTCACTCTAGTGTGTGTCACCTGCTTTATGTTTTGATAACCTTTTTTTTTGACTAATTCTTGAGACTTTTTTTTAATATTGATAGGGTCGCTTACCACCTGATGGTAAGTGATGATGGTCGACGATGGAGCTCACTTGCCCAGAAATAACCTATTCACTCTTGACTTAAAGACTCCTAAGCTATCAGGAAACACAGACTACGGCAGGGAAATCCACTCCTTGGCTGTATACACAAAAAATGTATTGACATTATTAAAATATGAACCTACTAGCTGTCCTCTTTCATGTCCAACCTCTGTCTTCCGCCCCAAGCTATGGCTCGCTCAGCCTTTCTTTTTTTTTTCAAAGATGGGAATTCATCAAATAACTCCTTCGTGAGTTGAGCGAGGAGTGTCAAACTTTTACTGACTAAAGCCCACTTGTGTTCTTTCAGTGGCCATTTGCGGTTCATGGTCGTGGTGACTCTTTTGAACAATCCCGCAGCCCTGGGACTGTCATCCCCTTACCTTTATTGGGAAAAAAAATTGTGCATAAATACCTGAGGCTCAAACCCTGCCAGGTGCAATGCTTTTTGTGTAATTTATTTCATTACCACTGCTCTCAAAACGGTGAAGGAAAACAACGTGAGGAAACCAGCATGGCAACATGTGATATTCACCAACCCGCACTGGGCCCGCGTGGCGGATTACCGACACAGCCCGCAGAATCTGGTGAATTTAAGTGCCATCGGGCAGAGCATATTGCTGGCAGAACAAATAGTCGATGAGGCTGAAAGGCAACCACGTATCAGAAGACACAGCGTTGGAAGACTTCTCACAAGCTGGACTGATCTTCTTCTTCCCGAATCTATGGGTTTCTTTTCCTTTAAGTTTTAGGGCCTAATAGGTGGCCGCGTTTATAGCGGCGTCAGTGGTGTTTTTAAGGTTCTCTAAAGTGCAGATGTGCCTTGGGCAGTCCGGTAAGTGGGCCATCATTTGATCAGGAGCACCTACCTGATAACCTGATAGCCTAGTGAGGGTCGTGGGAATCCATTGGAAGCAAGATACACTGAGGCCCTACCAAGATCATATCACATATACGCCGCTAAATTTTGATCGTTTTAATCCCGTGGAGAGTCGATCCGGTACATGAAACACTATCGATTTGTAAAGATAAAATTAAAAAATAAAGTACCTTTTTTTCAAAACTCGTATTAATTTACGCATGTACGAAATTAATTTCTTTAAGAAAACGTCAGCTGAGCGAGTTTTGAAAAAAAGGTACTTTATTTTTTAATTTTATCTTTACAAATCGATAATGTTTCATGTACCACAGTTGTTTCACAACAAAAATACACGTAGTAAACACGAAATTGTCTTACCCAAATGGAGACTAGCTAAGACTAGCAAGTCATTCTTAGTAAACAGCATTCGCTTTTATAATAAGCTGCCAAAGGCGGTAACAGAACTTAGTGAGGGAAAATTCAAATCTCATATCAAGCGTGTGTTAATCGAAAAAGCATATTACAAGGTTAAAGACTATGTCGAAGACACGCTTGTTTGGCAATGACTACCTCTGCACATCTGGCCCCCTGGTAAATCATCAATATTTTGTCTATAACTGCTCCACCTTTGTTTTAATAATTATATATACATTTTTTTTCTCTGACACATTGCTTTTGCAATATTTTTATTTTTTATTTATATTTCAACTGTCATAAATTTGTTAGTAATTTATTTTGTTAACATTTTATTGATAGTTGTAATTATTATATTATTCCTGTTTTTTTTTTTTTTATATAGCCTCTTTTTGTATTGTGAATGTGAGAACACTGTATACTCCACGAACTCTTAGACTACTTCCTATTACGACTTACTTTGTTTTTTACTGAGAAAAATTTTATTGTGCTTTTGTGTACAATATTTGACTGGTCTACACTGTTCTTACATAATATATATCAATATTGTAAAAACAACCACTTTTTTAAAAGAGTAACCATGGAGTTTCTTGCCGGTTCTTCTCCATAGGAAACGACCAATTTGGAACCGTGCACTAGCTTCTGACGTTTTATAAGTGCCATGTAGGCCTATGTGAAATAAAATATTTTTGATTTTGATTTTGATTTTGGTACCGGATCGACCCTCCACGGGATTAAAACGATTAAAATTTAACGGTATATTCTACGACCTAATCTGATTTGTTAAAGAGATGGAGTTAAATAAGATGTATAGCTCCATTCTTTCATTCATACGCCCAATATTTTAATACGTCATGATAAGGTCCCAGGACCGGTAATTTTGACGACACTTACGGCCAGTTCACGACCTTGCCACTGTGAGCGGCATCATAGCATGGGGTAGCGAGCGGTAAGAAGTAATGAAAAGTATGAAAACAGTGGAAGCACACCACGAGACGCCGATCAGAGCTTAGATCGAAGTCGTGAACAGGCCATTAAGGCTTATAGTCCCTTGAACCACCTGGCCGAAATTAAATGGACGCAACTCTCGCACCCACCTAGGCGGCAGTACGCATATCTGTGCATTTATTTGCGGCCAGCAGCGCCTGGAAAACGCGCGGCTGACCTTTAAATCCATTTTCTTTGCGAAATATTGATTTATTTACATATGCTATGTTTATTTTGAAGAATATTTAACCACCAATTTTTATGTTTGAAAATATTTCTAAAGATCCAAGCCGTTTCGAAGGAGTAGGAAAAATATCGAAAAGTTGCGAAATTGCAAAATATTTTTTTTAGACAAAAGTAGGTATTAATAGCACGAAAAAATCAAATGTTGTTCATGAATCTATAATAAACATTTTTTTCAAACCTATAAACTTAGCCGTTACCGAGGAGTAGGCTTCAGAAAGTCACTGTTTTATGGCACTTTTCGGGCGCTTGGGCCTTAAAGTAGGCCTATGTCCAGCATTGAACGTCTTTGAGCTGAAACGACGATGATGGCCAATATGGTTTGAAATTTGTTAAACTCTCCAAAACGGATCTAAGAAACTTAGTGCCCACTTTCAGACAACCACCCCTATCGTAAGTGCCCCTCCGAAATCCTTAGCACGTAGTTAAATTAAAATACCTTGTGACCCTTTTTCATTAATAAGAGATCTTCGCCCCCACACTGAATATTTATGTCGAGTGTATGGTGCAAGCGTGTGTGCTTTTGAAGGAATCTAGGAAATGTAGGGTTTTAGTTTTGTGAGAAAATATATTTCTATAGAAATGAAGCTTCATGCGGTGTAGGATGTATCGATGTTGTGCAATAATTAAGGCGTATTCAGATGACACGCGCCGATCACGCACAGCACATGCACGCGTTGTGCCCGCCTTAAACCCGCACACACGCGGCATCCTTTTTTTTTTTTATGGTTGGAAAAAATCATGCATTGACATCCCCCGCCCTTGGGCGGAGCGGGAGATAGTGTCAGACTCTTACTGACTAAAAGACCCACCCCGTTCCTTCTAGCCTTCATACCGGGGCTCGAGCGCCCTTTCGGATAACCCTGGCCCCAGTAGGCTTCGACCCGGCTGAGTCCCTGCTGTTGCTGACAACTCCTTGAGGCGCGCGGGAACAGTGCGCGCCGTCGACGACTTGGGCTTGGTCCGGACAGTTACCGGACGGCCGGCTGCATCCGCCTCGCTCCCACTTATACTACGAGTACTAGTGACTGGACTTCTTCGTACACTAGGCATTTAGCCATAGTGCGGGCGCAAGGCGTACGCGGGGAAGGTGCAGAGCGCGGAAAGGGCGAGCGCAGGGCAGGCGCGAGGCGGGCGTGGGGCGTGCGCTTGGCGTGCGCCTGTAGACCTCGTTAAATGCAATTTGAGATCTATTGATGGAAAATAAGACTCAAATTCTTATTTAACAAATTTCAATGCGAGTTGGACGCGGGTGGCGTGCGCTGAGCGTGCGTGTGACGTGTACGCGCCCTTAGTGTTTTATTTTTCTGGCTAGGGGTTTTCGAAGTGGGAAATCTTTTACCCACCTATGTTTCTTTTATTTGTCCTTTGTGTCCTAGGGCCTCGATAACTTTTTCAAACGTTGCTGCAGCTCTAGCAGGTATCGGCCCAACTGACCCCTATCTCGGTAGTAGTACTAAACATTTAAAACACTGTATCTATGTACGACTTTAAATCTATTTTTCATTATTTTGCTCAAATCAATTACGAATACAACGACCAAATCGACGTCTTTGTGTCGACACTCGACACCCTCACAAAATAGATAGATACAGAAGATAATCTACATACAAAGCGCGCTCGAGCAACGCACACATAGACACCGCTCACGGACACGATATCTCGGCTCAATCGCCCGGTCGCGCTCATACAGTTCGACGCAACGCGCTGACGTGTGTGCGCTTACTTAGTGTAGGTTTACAAAGTGAAGTACATTCATGAGATTGACTTCTGTCTATACCTATTTATTTTGTGACACCGTCACCGGCTGACGCTGAAAACCAGCGCTAAGGTCGTCACACTAAGCGTGTGACGAGTCGGCATTATGTTGAAACTTCGGCCGTTTTAAGCGGACGTGGCGCATATTTTCCCTATGGAATATTTATAATTTGTAAGCTAGTCCTAAAATTGATCCTTTTCCGCAAATAAAATGTTTTTCTTTTTTACTTTCCTTCTTACTAGCCACTTACAAAGTTTTGTCGGATTTTACACTGTTTTGAACAAAAAAAAACTTACGTGTTGCTTGCGGAGACCTCTACTGACCTTCACGTGGAATTCGGCTCGACCCCTTCCCACCACTACAAACCTCAAGTACCTAACTTATGGACACCCCCGTGTACAAACCTTAAAGGTAGAACTATGCTAAGCACACGTGTGCCACGTACGCCGATCTGAGCGCGTCGGTCTCCATTCATTTTATATGGCAACTAGACGTGTAAAGCTACACGTGATCCACGCCACGCGATGTCGTTCTACGTACAAATTAGGCGTGTCACACGTGTGGGTCGGTCTAATTAGTTATAGCTTAAAACAAGCCAATCTCTCCCACATTACACCACACACCATCACAAGAGTCGTGGAAGCGGTTACTTGATTTTTCTGATACATTTTCATGAGGAAATGCTGGTGATGTTGGTCCATCGGCTGTGATTGGACCCCTCGGCGGATTAGCTAAGTTTTAACTAGTGTCAATACGGCTCCCTTTAGGCCTCGAAGGTAATGTCCGTCAAATTATACGAGTAGAAGCTTTTTTCACTAAACTATGACCAGTCAAATGTAATCTACACTAATATTATAAAGAGATAAAGATTGTTTTTTTTTGTTTGTAGGAGGTAATGTCTGAAAATAGTGGTCCGATTGCTAAATTTTTTTCACAGATAGAAAGCTGCTTTATTACTAAGTGATTTAGGCTATATTTTATCTACGCAGGCGACACTGCGGGCAAAAGCTAGTAATAATAATATTCCACAACTTGTGTTAAAGTTGTGTTATGAGTACTAGACAACTGATAAACATACTTATACAAGGTGTAAGGGACAGCCCTCCACAAACTTTAAGGGCTTGCTCAGTAGACGAAACTGAACAACCTTTCAAAAAATTTTTTTTTCAGGAAACGAAAAAAAAATCGGCCACGCCATACAAATTGTCCAATCAAGTTTATCATTTTGTATGGTGAAGCTGATTTTATTTTCGATTCCTGAAAAAAAATTTTGTGGAAGGTTGTCCAGTTTCGTCTACTGAGCAAGCCCTTAAAGTTTGTGGAGGGCTGTCCCTTACACCTTTTATATTTCTAAATAAATAATAAATGTACCTAACTCTATCTTATATAGACATATATATAAATTATACTAAAACTTTGATGAATAAATAGAAACTATTAAATGGAGCAGTGGTGGTTTAGTGGTAACAGTCCCGACTTACGCCAGACTAGACCCAGCCAGACGCAATACTTTGTGTAATTTATTTCATCACCACTGATCTCAGTACGGTGAAAGAGAACATCGTGAATTTAGCGGCATGTCCTAGAATAAAACATTCGAAGGCATGGAGAAGAAGCAAGTGGCATCTACCAACCCGCACTGGGAATGGGCCGTAGTCCCCGCGTGGTTGACTATGGCCCATTCCCTCTCCTAGGAAGAGGCCTGAGTCCCAGCAGTGGGAACATTCTAAGGCTGATTATGTTATTTTATGAAAATAAATTAAATTAATATTATCTGTAACTATTTACCAGTTTAAAGTATGTCAGATAGAACAATCAATGAACTTCCCAAAAAGCTCCCTCCAAAAACTTAAAGGGTATTTTAATATCGTGCGGTTTTGATCACGCATGCGAGATTGCTCCGCTCGCGTTACCCCCGAAAATGTCAATTTCATACAAGTATATATTATAATGCGGGGAATAAGCACGCGGGACGCATTTTTTGCATTATGAAATTTTCTGCATGCGGAGCAAACCCGCATGCGTGATGAAATCCGCACGTTAATAAAGACCTTCTGCTTTCACATTAGCTCTAAAAGTCTAAACCAAAAGCTTCACCACACGCCTTCTTTAAGAAAGACCATTGTCTTCAAACCACCTACTAAAAGCCTGACCTAAATGCGAAGAAAGGCGTAAACAATCATCTGGAGTAGCATTCAGTCCCGGACTCTCAGCTACGTAGCTGGCCCAGTTTGCACGTTCTCTCGATATGCCGTATTCTAGTTTTGAACGAAGAAGTCTAAAACATTGGATACAGAGTAAAAAGCGATATGTGACCGAAATGTCTACTTTTGGAAGCCCTTACTATGATCTTGAATGAGTATTTGCGAAATGTGATGAATAAGGGTAAAGGGACTATGCAGAAACATGAAACATGAACTTTATTGTCATCATCATCATCATCATCAGCCTTTTTAATGTTCCCACTGCTGGGACTCAGGCCTCCTCTCTAGTAGAGGGAATGGGCCGTAATCCACCACGCGGGCCCAGTGCGGGTTGGTGAATGTCACATGTCTTCGAATTTTTGGTTCTAGGACATGTCGGTTTCCTCACGGCGTTTTTCTTCACCGTTTTGAGAGCAGTGGTGGCCGAGTGGTAATGGCCCCGACTTACGAGTTGTAGGTCGCGGGTTTGAACCCAACTAGGCGCATTACTTTGTGTAATTCTTTATTGTATAACAACTTATAAAATATATTAATATATAAAATAAGTAGATAACAAAATTTATGCACATAGGCGAGCTTAACTCAAAGTTGAGTTTTCTTCCAGCAAACCATTGAGCGATAAAGAGAGATGACAATAGAGGGTAGGGTCCAGTGTACAATTTTTCTCTCATAGCAGAAGGCTTTTAAAAAAGCTCTTTTTCCATCAGATACAAGTTTTAGTGCTTGATTAAAGATCACCTTCCGTTTAAAAATCACCAGTAACAGTACGCCAAAACGAACACCTTTCATCAGTTCTATGTGTGTTCTGAGCTCACACAGAAGTGGACTCTCAGGTCGCGGGAATCCGATGGGTGCAAGACCCACAGAACCAGAATTTTTTGATGACTCCAGGGAGAGGCCTAAGTCCAAGAGTGGACGTCTTTCAGCTGAAATGAGGATGATGAAGGTAGAATGTAGATGTAGCTCAACAAAGTCTTTAGCAACAAAGATATTATTAATGCCGGCGAATTTCCACCTCCCCAAGATAATTGATACAACAATAATTATGTATACCGCGGCCAAGGCAAACTGTCTGTGTTTCAACACCGTACCAATTAGTGAAGCCAAGTAATAAAACGATACTTTGTATTAACACAGACACAGTATATCAAAATTTTCCTCTATAAATTAATATTCTGTGACCCTGTCATCTGCTATTGTTGCCGCGTTTAAAAAAGGCAATTAGTTGTCACTGATGTTCTTACATTTATTGACGTACTTAATTTTATAAAACCTCAACATTAAAAAAAAAACTGGGCAAGTGCGAGTCGGACTCGCGCACTGAGGGTTCCGTGCAAACTACAATTCCCGAATGGAGTCTCGAAGATTTTTCTGAAATGTATTTTTTTTTTGGGACGTAAGTAACAACAAATTTACTGTCTTCAGATTTTTTCTTAAAGGTACCTGTGCTATAAGACCTTGCTTTGTGCCAAATTTCAAGATTATGGATCAATGGGAAGTATACTATGAATTTAGATCTTTGAGAGTATCAAAATATACGTTTTTTTGCGACATAAACGGCCGTATCGTTTTTATTCTTTAACTTAGAAGTTTGATTTATTTCACAGCTCAAAGGGACCGCAGACCTGAGTGTATAGTTTTAATTTCAACTCAATACCTCCGCGCGTTCTCAGATAAAGGGTCTTGACAGACAGACAGACCGACAAATGGACGGACAACAAAGTACTCCTATAAGGGTTCCGTTTTTTCCTTTTGTGGAACGGAACCCTAAAAATCACCGCAGCCTTGGAACACAAAAGGCAACTTAACGAACACATGCGGGTTTTTATCTAGCTTCCAAAAAAGGAGGAGGTTACATCAACTGTGATGTATGTTTAAAATTATGTATACAATTAAGAATAAGAATTATTGGTTCTCAAGTCCTTTAAATAGTTTCTGTCGTCACAAGCCAATCTCCAGTCAGCGTAGGCATGTGCTTAATGACGACGAGCAATGGTTAGTTCGCCGTCCGGCTGTCTGATAAGAGCCAAGCCCGAGTCGAACGCGCGTATTGTCCGCCGCACCGCAAAGAGCTGTTGTTGTTGTTACCTCACTAGTAAACTTGCTCACTATTTAATTTTAGCTGTCTGTGGTATACTACAAATAAAAATTGAAAAATAAAATATGTTTTTTTTTTTCAAAAAAATACAGCTGACATTCTTTGTAAAAATATTTCCAGCCAGTAGCAGTATAATAATACACTTTCTCTCGCTTCACTCAAAACCGAAGTTACCTAATGATATCCAACATAAAAAAAAAAAAATTGATCAGCTAATTTTCCCAACGAAGAGATATTAATTGAACGTACCTCGATCACTGGCAAATGAACATAAAACGAATCAAGTATACCTACCTACCCTACTACATCCTTTCCATTTATAACAGTTTCAATATTTCTATCTTCCGTAAACTTCTGAAGCTTGTTAAAGTACCGTGAATACCAAGAAAATAAGGATTTCCAACAAAGAAGTCTGCTTGAAATCTGGCCACCGGATTTTCACTAGCCAGACGCGCTTTACTAGACTTTGTAGCGTCTTAAGACTTTCGTATCCCTTGAAAAGGAGACGTTGTCATGTCTCTCAATGGACAAAGAAATTCCGTCTTTTGTAACTACGGGTGAACTAAATCTATACTAATACTACTTATTATAAAGCTGAAGAGTTCGTTTGTTTGTTTGAACGTACTAATCTTAGAAATTACCGGTTCGAATTGAAATAGTACATTTTGATACAAGTGGGGAAAGTTTGTCTTTGCAACCGAGGCGAAATTCACCCGAGCCGTATAGGCAAGTGTGTTATGGAGCCGAGTGCTGCAGTGACAAATCTCCACGTGTATCAAACGACGTTTTTCAATACACTTACGAAGAAATACTTTCTCTTAAAATTACGACGCATTTTTGTTCTGAAGAAAATGTTCCAAAGTTGCCATAAATTTTTGTTTTGATTTAGATGGCAGCAGGCTATTGCAAGTACTTATTAACTTAATCACAATATCTGGCGGCAGCCGCGGCGGTACCATCTAAAGAATTCTCTTCAAATCTTAAATTCAACATTTTTTTTTCACAAAATATAACACAAATAAAAAATAATATTTAACAGACTTTTTTCCCGCGCTTTACCTTCGCAGATTGAGGAAGAAGCAAAGATATCAAACCTTACTACTTAATATTAAAAATAAAAATTCAATTATTTTTGAATTTAGAACACGGATAATTGTTAATTTGTTGATAATAACAAAATAATTGTGTAAATAATCTTATTTATTCATGATATTCTGTTCATAAATACGATTTTAATTTTCATGAAATATTAAGAACATAAACATAACCACCTCTTTGCTTTAAAAAAAATAATAATCACGGTTGACCGTGACGAAATAGGAATGAAAAAAGCACGCCCTTGTAATGATAAATTTAAAAAAAAAAAACACGAGGGTGATAAACATTCTTTAATTCTTTAATTCTTTATTGTACACTATAGCAACAAAAAATAAGTGGATAGCAAAGTTCATGTACATAGGCGAGCTTAACTCAAAGTTGAGTTTTCTTCCAGCAAACCATTGAGCGATAGAGAGAGCAACATTAGAGGGTAGGGTCCAGTGTACAATTTTAAAATTAGAAATATTGTGAATAAAATAATAATACATAAACAAATATACCTACATACATAAATACACACATACTTTATATACTATAAATATATATATATATATATATATATTCTATGTCATTGTGAAAGGAAATGCTCTTTAATTTCATGTCATGTTGAACCAATTCGTAGTGTGATAAGAGACAGTTTTCGAGTAAGTGTATTGAAAAATTGTTTTCATGTAGGATAGCCCATTTATCGAGGAAGGCTATACAGGGATATTCGTAAAACACTGGCAACCTGTTAGGACTATGTTACTAACATCATAAACAACAACTTTTGTTCTTTGCTTTTTAAAAATGAATCATATTTTAGTTCATCAGATTTTCATACAAAAATAAGAATATGTAAATTGAATGTTTTAAATATTACAAAGTCTATGCGAAGCAAGCGATAGTACAATAGCGGATGGGAGCGGGGATCGAGCAGGGGGTGCTTGATGCACTTTCGTCGCGTCATACAGACGTAGGTAGGTATAGCAAAATACAGAGTTGAAATGTGTTAGATAGAACAACGAAATCTTGAAGGTTTGTTTTTGCTAAATGTATTGTTTTATAAAAAGTCATAGAACAAAGTTGTTGTTTATGATGTTAGTAATATAGTTCTGCAAGCTTGTTAGTGTTTTACAAATGAGCCTGTATAACATCACGCTATAACACAATCTTTACTATAGACAGACTCACGTTTGACTACAATTTTACCTGATTGTAAACGGGGATTGACCGTCGACTCTTGGGTATCACTGCCCACCCTGAAACTATAAATACAATAAATTGTGTTGGAAGCGAGCTTGCGCACTTTTAAACACTAGTGCGGAAAACAGTAAATTGCTTGGCTAAAAGTGGTTGGGATAAGAGTGGGTTTCGAGAAAGTGTATTGAAAACAACTTTATTATAGTTATAGTAAAAAAATCAATACAAAACACTAATCCGCACTGGGCCCGCGTGGTGAATACGGCCATAATTCCTTCTCCTAGAGAGGAGGCCTGAGTCCCAGCAGTGAGAACATTGTAAAGCTGATTATGCTTATTTATTTATTTATTTATTAAATTAGGTTCACCAACGATTATATACACTGAATACAGCAACATAACACATATATAAAATTAAACTTCAGCGCAACAATCACTTACAGGTAAACACCGCATGCATAAATTAAAGAATTAAGCTACCATAAAAATACATAAAAAAAAAATTCATGAATTGGAAATAATTAAAAGTTTATAAAAAAAACATAAAAGTTAATAATAATCCATAGCAAAATCATTTAAAAAAGAAAAACATAAAAATTTCATTAAAATTATAAAAAAGAAAAGAAAAATATTTAAAATCATAAAACAAAAAATAATTAAATTCATTAAAAAAAAAAATCATAACTAAATATCATAAAAAAATTCATTGGATAAAATTGGTAACATTGACAGAATTAATTACAGTGATAAAATTAATAACAGCGATAAAATGAATAAATTAATAACTTGATAAAATTAAGTTTAGTGACAAAATTAATAAATCAATAACAGTGATAAAATTAATTATGGTGATAAAAATGAATAAATTGACACGACTTTGTATTGCATTACTTATGTAATGCAATACAAAGTCGTGTGAAAATCATATGAGAACAAACAGTAAAACCCGGCTTAATCTCAAACGATGCCGAGAATTTTATCTAGGTTACGTTCACGTACTTTAAGTAATATGAGAAGTTTGAAAGAAACTAATACGGCATCAGATCCATGTGATATATCTTGGTTTACGTTTTATATTCATTTGAAGTTTTAAGGTATAAAAAAAGATGGATGGATTGTGTGAGAAGCGATATGAAAGAAAAGGGAGTTAGTGATAGCGTGACGAGTGATAGGGCAGAATGGAAGAAAAAAACGTGTTACGCCGACCCCAAATAAAACGGGACTAGGGCAGGAAGATGATGATGATGATGATGAAGTTTTAAGGTTTAGTTTGAGATGTATGGGAGAGCAGTGGTGGCTCAGTGGTAACGGCACTGAGTTACGAGTTGTAGGTCGTTGGTCAAAGGCACGTACTTTGTGTAATTTATGTCATCGCAACAGCTCAAACATCTGTGCGCTGAGTGCGAGTTGTTTTTACGTTAACACAATCAAAACGTTTGCCGCGTTTGGCTCTCTGATTGGTAAAGAGCTTGGAGCGGGCCAATCGGAGCGCCGAACGTCACAAACGTGTCGATTGCGTTAACGTAAAATAAACTCACACTAGGCACTCTGATCGATCGTCTGTGCTGCGTGCAATGTGCCCTGACTATTGTCACTTAAGTTTGGCGATTCTTCGCGCTATGTCGGTAACATTGGTTCTCCGGCGGATATCTTCATTTCTTATGTAATCAGTGTGATCACGCAAGGAAACTCTGAGCATAGCCCTAGAACGCCAAGGGCAACTCAATTACTTGTTCCTATTAATCCTATAAAAAAAAAACATAAAATTAGAATAAATGACCTTTATATTAGAAAAGCTACTGATACTGAAACACATAGCCTAACCTAGACACAATCTCAGGATTCAAGAAGGACGAACTCGCAAAGTAATGTTGAAAGGGCCATTAATATTCGCATTTCAGGCTCACAAGTTTCGCAGTAAGAACTTGTATTCAAGACACATTTTAAACACTTTCTTTCAGTATGGTAGTGGGTTGGGTAATGTATTCTTTGTCATAGTATTTGTATAGATAAATTGTAGAAATGTGCCCTGTATTCATACATGTACAAACACTGAATAATATTAGGCGAAGACACCAAAAGTGTGTAGAGATTTTTATCTGATATAAACTAGTACTTGACTGCGATCCCACCTGATGGTAAGCAGTGATGCAATCGTTGATGGTGAGGCGCACTAGTTTATAAAGAGCCTATTCACTGTAGCCTTGAATACATCCAAATTATAATCGGAGAGATAGCAGCAAGCAAATTGTTCCTGTCATTCGATTTACGCGGTATAAACGACTCTTTCACTTTGTGTCGATGTACAGTCCAATTTGGCCAATTCAACGCATAAGTAACCTTTTTTTAGGGTTCCGTACCTCAAAAGGAAAAAAAACGGAACCCTTATAGGATCACTTTGTTATCCATCCGTCTGTCTCTCTGTCTGTCTGTCTATCAAGACCCTTTATCTCGAGAACACGTGGAGATATCGAGTTGAAATTAAAACCGTATACTCAAGTCTGTGATCCCTTCAAACTGTGAAAAAATCAAACTCCTACGTTAAAGAATAAAAAAGATACGGCCGTTTATGATGCAAAAAACGTATCTTTTGACACTCTCAAACATCGAAATTCATAGGGTACTTCCGGTTGACCCAGAATCCTAAAATTTGGCACAAAGCAAGGTCGTATAGCATAAGTATAGGGAAAAATCTGAAAACAGTTAATTTGTTGTTACCTACGACATACAATACCTACAATTTGCTGTTCGGAAAAATCTTCGAGACTCCATTCGGAAATTGTAGTTTGCACGGAACCCTCAGTGCGCGAGTCCGACTCGCACTCGCACTTGCCCAGTTTTTTTTTTATTCAAGGTAATCAAATAACTTCTCTCGCTCTGGATTCAGTAAGTCTGATATTCTCTTTTGATTCGGCAAGAGGTAGTTTTAGACTTTTGTTTTGACTGATATCCGTGTTCCTCATTGTCCTGTCCAGCATTGGACGACTTTCGTCTGAAATAATGATGACCACGCGGACGAAGACGCCAGCAAAAGCTGAAGAAGGCGCTAGATAACCGTGGAATTAAAGTACATTGACCTTTTCCTAATATCTTTGGGTAGGTACCCTGAAAACAAACAATGAATTGCTTTATGCATTACTAGGTCATGTAAAGGATCACGATACATGTCGATTCAAGTCAGCTTTATGTCTTTATTTCCGTTTTTTTAAATTAAGAATGTCAACAAATGTAGTCAATGACCGTTATTCCATGGTTATCTGGCGTCTACTTTAGTATCTACTAGGTATAAGATGTTAACCAAACATTCCATATTTTATTTTATATAATACAATATTTATTTACAGAAAGGCCCAAACTGACACTGAATGCT
Source organism: Mythimna ferrago (assembly GCA_910589285.2). Lineage (NCBI taxonomy): Eukaryota > Metazoa > Arthropoda > Insecta > Lepidoptera > Noctuidae > Mythimna > Mythimna ferrago. Next base: position 19,998,117 of record OU342685.1, read on the forward strand.
GACATAACATTTAGGCCGAACATTCTTACAAAAACTATTTACTACTACTCTAGTCCTCTCGACATCTCGACAACAGACGTTTTCGTCTAGACACGGCAAAAAGAAAAAACATTTCAGTCCTGTCTTCCAAAATACTAGGGCTCTTGGCTTTAATTCGACTATAATGCTAGCAATTTGAACAAGACTGCCTAAGACTGTTCTTCTATCTGTGTGTTTTAAGAGTAGTAATAAGACGAGCTGTAGAAACAATTCTATGGAAATCTAGTCACATTCTTTTTGAATGGCCCTGACTGTTATGTCGGAGGCCGTGCGTCGATCCCACCCAAAAAAATGTTTGTATTTTGATGACTACGATTCCACGATTCTGTGTCTGGGTGTAATTTATTCATTACTAGCTTTTGCCCGCGGCTTCGCCCGCGTACATAAAAAAACAGTCTAAGTCACTCAGAAATAAAGCAGCTTTCTATTGGTGAAAAAATTTTAGCAATCAGACCAGGACTTCCAGAGATAACCGTCTACAAAAAAAAAAACAACTTTACATCTTTATATTATTATATAAGTGATGTACGTAATATATAAGCATGTTTATCAGCTGTCTAGTACTCATAGCACAAACTCTGCTTAGTTTGGGACTAGACGGCGCGCGTTGTGTAATATTATTATCGAGGAGTCTGCGTTTCTCGATAGCCCGAGCCTAACAATAATAAAAAGAGGCGAAAGTTTTTTTGTTCTCTTTCGACAGTTATCATTTTTCCCTGTTAATAAAATACATTTTTGATACCTCACACATTTGAATATGTGACAAGAGACCTACAAAATGGGATTAAACGCTTGCTCGGTGATTGTATACGAACCTTACTCCTTTTCTAATTCATACTCAAAAGTTACAAACAAGTAACAGGCATCGTTGGAACGGTAAACATTTTTATATTGTGTGTAGTAACTAAGATAAAATAAACGTTATTTATTTTGTTTTTACTTAACAGTTTGTGAGAGCTCTACTTATGTTAAAAGATCGTTTTGGGTAGAGTTGTTTTATAAGGTTAAGTAGACCGTAATATTTTACATGTGTATCTAGACTCAATAGTTTTCATGGCGATATGACATCTGGGAGTCTAGTTTCTGCATTTAGCAGGCTATTGGCGGCCAACCTTTGGTGGGTTTTTCCAACTACCTCTCCAAAAACTGATTAGTGCTTCTAGGTTTTTCAGGGCATCTATAAGGGAATTCAGGGATCCTAAGGTTCACATGTGTGTGTGTCAGTAACACCTGCGTGCAGTCAAGGAGCATATGCGCTATAGTCTTCTCCTTATTTCAGTGGTTGTTTTAATTAACCTATTCACTTATTGATTCCTAGTGCTAATTGTAATGTAAATTTTGTGTAGTTTTTTGTATCTCAAGTGTCTACAGAAGTGACCAAGGACAATATGTGGAATCAACGATGATGAAATAGGCGTGATATTTGTAAAATGGAGCTGAGAATGTTATTGTTGTATTGACTACCTTAGCGAAGCTTGCCGAAGAACACAGCATGGACTTTATGATACCGAGATTTTAGGGATGAGATTATCAACTGTATACAGTGTGACTGTACATTAGGCAAACATAAATGTACTGAACAGCTGTTCAGTACATTAGGCAAACATAAATGTATTGAACAGCTGATTTTTTTTCGCGATTTCAAGTTTGTTCCCATAGTAAAAGTTGTTGGTTATCATGAGCACAATCACGTGTTTAAGTATCGTACACTAATTGCCAGTCACCATCATATATGTATCATCTACATAAAGGAAATTTAGGTAAATATACCTAGTCTACGTATTCCAATCTTAGGTTATAAGGTACCAACACCAGAGTTTTTCTTCGTAATTTTTATTGGCATTTTTTTTCTAAAACACGTAAATTTAAGGATAAATGGAAATCAAAACTTCCTGTTGGCTTTGATTTACAAATAAGAGATCATTACATAAGGGTTTCCGCGAAATCTCTTGGTTGAAATTACAGCATCCTTTTGGGACGAGACTAGAAACTAACGGGACATTCAATACGATTCCAGAAATAACGAAGTTTTTTGATTATAAGGACAATGAACTTATCTGAACTGAAAATTATATCAGCATGGCTAAATTGCTGGTGAATTCAGTAGGTACTATTCTGTTGTAACAAAGCGAAATCCCATCATTATTTCTTTAGTTGAAAGAGTATCTCCTTATGATATTTCAAAAGCTTTTGAGGGGTTTAACTATCCAGAATGAAATAGTTTCCGTAGCCCTAGAAAGTAAATGGCAACTGAAAGAACTCAGGTGGCTATCAATTGCTGTGATGTTATATTTTGTTACCTAGTTTTAAGATTGCGCCTTTACGCGTAAATAAACTGTTATTCTTTCTTTTCTTTCTTTCTTTAGGTGGGTGTTAGTCAGATTCAATCTAAAAAAAAACGTTAATTTATCATAAAAAATGTTCTAAAGACTATATTTTCTGTGTACACTGTCCCAACTCATTCATTAAACATAGGACAGACCTCATCACTTTTAGGGTCGGAACACACGGGGCCACACGCGACAACCACAGACGCCGCCATGAGAAGCTAGAAGCGGTGACAAAGGTAGCTGAAGCCCGCGACAGCCACTTACTTTTTTAACACGTTTATATTTTTTAAGTGGAAAATCATCCAATGACATCTCCCACTCTTGGGCGAAAGCGAGAGGACGCGTCAGATTTTTACTGACTAAAACTTATTCTGTTCCTTCTTTGCCATCGTTCTAGGGCTCTGGGGTTCTCTTTCGCACCACCCATGGCCCCAGTAGGCTTCGACCCTGCTGGGCCCCGAAGGTTAGCTGATATCTCCTTGAAGCGTGCGTAGAAAACTACGTGCTGTCGACGACTCGAGCTCAGCCCTGATGGTTACCAGACAGCCGGACGGCAAGCTACCCGTTGCTCGCTGTCCGTAAGCCCACGCTTATGGTAGCTGGAAATCGGGGTCGGGATCCTAGCGGCTGGGGCGTGAGGGCTGTTCCCTGACACTTGTGGCTGCCTTCGCTAACATCAAGGCTCCGCAGAAGGAGGCAACCGCCTGCCATTTCTCCTCGCTCCTGATCAGCTCGCTGTATCAAAATTGGACTTTGACGAAGGTTTAAATACGCGAGTGGTGTGTGGCGGCATTTTATATGGCTGGTGCTGGCCACAAGAAGCGGGAGGTGACGATTCGTAGCGTTCGGCGACCACTGGTTTGAACCATGTGTGGCGAGTCCATGTAAATAGTACATGTAATGTTATCGCCTGTGGCCCGTATACGGTGACCCTTACATTAGCACAAAAACCTTCTGATACAGACCGCATAAACACAGCTATACATATTCAACCCACATTAGGTTGTAATGAAAAACCGTTGGTTAATTCAAATTCTAGGAAGGTAAGGACGTATGACACAACCTTGTAATGAAGGGAGGTAATGAAGTATGAGATTGTTTGAGGTTTTCTGTAAGGTTTATTAAAGGAAAGAATATAGGTCGCTTCATACAATAATACCTACTTATGATGGATCAGAATGAAAAAGACAGGTGAAAAAAGATTGCAAGTAGTGGATGAAAATGTTGAGATGAATGTGTGGAGTGACGAGAATGGATAAAGTGGGAAATGAACACAATCGAGGAAATAGTTTATTTATTTATTTCGGGACAATTTTAAAAGCGAGTTCAATGGCCTGTAGGTAGTTTGTACGCAACGCCGACTATTAACTACAGGTCATTGAACTCGCTTAGCTAGAAAACATCAGCTCTGATGTTTTCTTAAAGAAATTAATTTCGGACATGCGTAAATTAATACGAGTTTTGAAAAAAAGGTACTTTATTTTTTAATTTTGGAACGAAGTTCCTTATTATCTTTACAAATCGATAGTGTTTCATGTACCGGATCGACCCTCCACGGGATTAAAACGATTAAAATTTAACGGTGTATATGGATGGATGGAGAAGGAGGGAAGAATTGAAGGTTCGGAGACCTGTGACATCCATCCGCGTTGTGGATTGAGCCCTACTGGTTCTGCGTTATGGATTACGGCCAATTCCCTAGTCCCAGCAGTGGGACTATGGTATGCTTAATGCTTATGTCACTTTCGTTATGAGGGTGCGAAAAGTGTCAACAGCATGATCTATACGACTGTCCTTGGAAGAAAATCACGGACTAAATAATATGTATTTGCCACGAGTAGGTACTTAAAAAAAAAATCAATTGTTTTTTTTTAAGTTTAGATACTGATGATATGATGTCAATCATCAGCACAGCAGCAAAAAGGCATAGATTTCTAATTATTGCCAATTATTTCGTCAAAATTACACAAAACCGTAAACCTCTAACTCCCTATGCCTAGATGGAGCCACATATGCAATATGGCGGCCATTTCCTGTGCACCTATCGCGGCGCTCGTCACTTCCTCTGCACCAGTTTCCTGTGGCACAAAACTTGATGGTATAATGTTTTAATTATTTCAACCAGCCAGCTGTTTTGTAAGCTGTCTGTTGTAAGAGCGTCCAATTTAATGTCGCATAGTTATATGAGATGTTGGTGACATTGATGTGACGTAAATTGGAAATGTCAGGAGTTCAGGATACAATTGATTTTCTCTAATTATTTCTAACAGCAGGCCCTCGCAGAATACCAGTGCTATGTTATTTATCGTTTTAAATATCGCAAGCGTATGCTGAGTTACGTTACAGTCAAATTGGTTGAATAGAAGGGAAAAAGAGTATTTTCATGATATGTAAATATTTTTGGCAGCCATCAGTAATAAAAAATAATTAAAAAAATAGAATATTGATTATTTAAGCCGAAAGGCGTCCACTGTTGGATATAGGCGTCCCCAAGTGTCACCCCAATGAACGATTTGGTGTCTCTTGCATTCATTAGATTCCCGCAACCCTCACCAGGTTATCAAACGGCTCTACAGCAGAGACCGCTTACCGGAGACACAACGTTGGAAGGCCTTCCATAGGGTGGACTGTTGACCTGACTGTTGAGCCCAGTACATTATATATTGATATAGACTAGTGCTTGACTGCGATCCCACCTGATGGTAAGCAGTGATGCAATCTCTGATCGTGAGGCGCACTTGTTTTATGAGCCTATTCACTCTTGCCTTCAAATTTTAATCGGACGGAAAGACAGCAGCAGGCAGATTGTTCCAGTCCTTCAATGTACGCGGTGTAAACGACGAGGCAAAACGCTTAGTCCGGACCGTAGAGGTAACACTACTTAACCATATCTCAAATGCTTTAGAGACTAACATACATAGCTATATTACATTATAAACATTAAACACGCATCGTTACATACATCGTTTTTCAATCGGCAAATAAAAACCACTTCGCAGAAACTCACCACGTCGAAGTGCTAGCGAAAAAACATATGATTCGTATATTTGCCCAGCATTTTTTTCGTATAATAAAAATATTTTTCACGCAGACACCTTGTTGAACCGTTAACATCGGGCGATATGTTGAACACGCTAACATATTTAACGAGCGAACTTATTCCAAGTTTTGCTGAGTATATTTGCTAGCGTAACACGCTCGATGCTTCAATATTTTGTATTACGAAAGTAGGTGATGAAATTCACAACGTTTATTTATTTTCAGGACCAAATAAATATTATTTGTTCCATTAGGTTTTATTCAAGTATCTAGAAGACTTGCTAGAGTGATATTGAATAGGTCGCTGTAACATTGAAAGTCTTCCTATAGGCATGATCTGGTGAAGCATGTGACCATGCCTTCCATGACCATGGAAGACCACAAAATCGACGGGTTTGGTCGATTAGAAGCCACTTTTGTTATAGGGGTGCAAAAAGTGTCAACAGCATGATTGGCTTTGAAAGAAAACCACAGGCTAGCTATATGATTGCCACGAGTCCCTTAAATAAAGGAACATGATTTTATCGATTGTTTTAATAGTGGATTCTTATCGTTGCAAAACATAAACACAGCAGTCAAAGATAGCTGCTGTGTTCGAAAACGGCGATTATACACAATATCGTAAACCCCTAACTCCCTATGCTTAGATGCAGCCACATATGCAATATGGCGGCCATTTCCTGTACCTATCAACGAAAACGTGAGGGAGAGGACATCCTCAAGCCACCATCTGCCGAGGCGAGGCGAGCTATGGGTAGCTAGCCGTCCAGTAAGGTCCTAACCTGGGTCGATTACGTTTTCTTGAGGTCCTATTGGCAGCCTTTTACGGAACCCTTAAAAATTATACTTGTTTATATTAGAGCAGTAGTAGCATGGAGGTCACGGTCCCGACTTACGAGTACGGTCGCGGGTTCAAACCCAACCAGACGCATTACTTTGTGTCATTTATTTCATCACCAATGCTCTCTATACGGTGAAAGAGTTATCATTCATCATCGTCAGGAAAACGGGATGTCCTAGAACCAAAAATTTCAAACACATGTGACATCCATCAATCCGCACTGAGCCTGCGTGGTGAATCACGGCCCATTCCCTCTCCCAGAGAAGAGGTTTGAATCCCAGCAATGGTTGGGAACATTATGAGACTGATTATTCTAATTATTATTATGCTGCATTATCTACCCTTCTTTCATAACCGAAAACCAATAGCCAATTAATTTTCTTCATTAACAAGTTCCCATGTAATAATAACCGCAACGATGAAATGAAAGAACATCATCGATGCATTCAATTAGCGAACGTACGACTATTCTCAAAGAGATTGAACATTTGCTTGGATTCAACAACACTGGATATGAACGTAGAAATCCTGCGATGTCATAGCTTTCGAATGAATCGACTTATATCTGGTTAAGGCAGGCGCCAGATAAACTTTGTACAACGACTGGTTGACTGGCCTGTTGATCTGGTGGTTAGTGACCCTGACCCTGCTGCTGCTGGTCGTGGGTTCGATTCCCACCCAGGACAAATGTTTGTGTGATGAGCATAATCATTTGTTCTGTGTCTGGGTGTAATTATTTATCTATAATATGTATGTATTTAGAAATATATAAGTATGTTTATCAGTTGTCTAGTACCCATAACACAAGCTCTGCTTAGCTTGGGACTAGATGGCGTTTGTGTGATAGTTGTGGACTATTATTATTATTATTACAACGGTCATTGACCCTCCTACATTTGTTGACATTCTTAATTTCAAAAACGGAAATAAAGATATAAAGCTGTCTTGAATCGACATGTATCGTGATCCTTTACATGATCTAGTAATGAAAAGTAGTACATTGTTTGTTTTTCGGGTACCTACGCAGAGATATTAGAAAAAGGTCAATGTACTTTTTTCTACGGTTATTTATCGCCTTCTATAAGTAGAGACAAACGTTCTTCGAAGCATTGCTGGTAGCAGCTGGATGAGTGTTTTAAACGGGAACTACATTAGACCGACGCGGACGCACACGTGGGTCACGCCTGGTTTGTACGCAGTGGCGCGTCGCGTGGCGTGGATCTAATGTAGCTCTACAAGTCTATTTGCTTTATAAAATGTGTGGAGACGGACGCGCCCAAATTGGCGTACGTAGCCCACGTGTGTCCAATGTAATTCTACCTTTAAAGCATCGAGTTACATATACATATGATAGGCATCATGCTTTTAATATATCTATGTATATCAAAGTCCAGCAATGGACTCATCAGGCTGTACCATTGTTCGAAAGAATTATTGCGGCCCTGGAATACAAAGAGCAACTGAAGAAACACAGATGGTAAAAGTTTGACACTTCCTCTCATTCGACCCAAAGCGACAGAAGGTAGGTATTTGACGATTTCCCATACCAAAAAAAGCCTTCGTAAGGCTGATATCATGAAGATTATGATAATAATATCTGACAGTGGATTATAATAATCTGAAAATAAATGACAGAAAATAACATAAAGCAAGCCATGTTGACGTCACTGACGTAAAATAAATAACAATTTTCATTAAGAGTATGCTAACATCAAAATAATAATTAATGTATTTATTTTACCGTTAATAAGCGAGTACGTAATAACGTACCGCATGCAGTGAATAATTTAATTAACTCACTTAAACTAGCTTTTCATTAAACTGTTGTTTGTTTTACTTTAATTATGTTTAACCGTCTATTTTGTTTGAACCCTTCGGCGGTTTGTTAAACTGAGTTTATTAGAAAATTTCAGACTTTGATGTTGGTTATACAGACTTTGAGTTTGTTAACTCTTGACTGCGCAACCAGTGGTGAGTCTTTTGACGGGTCCAGTTAGACCCGATGCCTGTCAGACTTTTTTTCAAGTGGGAAATTATCTAGTGACTTCTCCCGCTCTAGGGTGAAGCATGTCAGACTTATATTGACTCAAACCCACTCCTGTGTTCCTTCTTTGCCTTACGTTCCAAGACCCCGGGTTTTCCTTCCGGAAGCAAACCCATCGCCCCAGTATGCTTAGACCGTGCTGGGCCCCTAGGGTTTTGCTAACATCTCTGTGAGGCGCACATGCAACGTCGATGACTCGGGCTCGGTTCAGACGATTACCGGACAGCCGGACGTTGAGTTACCCATTGCTCGCCGTCTGCAAGCCTACGCCAACGGTGACTGGAATTGTGCGTAGAGCTATGGAGTAGAATTTTCAACTTCATTTCTGATGGTTACAAAAATCAAGAGTGAATAGATCGCTTCTAGGCCAACGTGCTCCATCATTCACCGACCACATCGTCGCTTTTCATCTGGTGAGGTGGTAATCAAGTAAAAAAAGTTACCGGATTGAGAACCAGCCCTGATTTAGCCTGGGTACAAATTATAAACAGACGCCTTTCTCGTTTATTGCTCTTACTATTAGTGAAAACAGCATCAAAATCCCTTGCGTGGGTTAGGAGTATTTAGCGGATAAATAGACAGACGTGGACAGTGACTCTAATTTAGACTCACAATAGTCTTTGAAGAAAAATCAGATAAAAAACTTATTTAGTTGTCCTACCAGGAAAGGTGATGTAAATAAAACGGCCAAACGGGTACAGACCCTGTATACTTTTGCTTTGGTAATCGTCAGTGTTGTCACTTTTCCCCATCATATTCCATTTTAGTTGTCAGTGCAAATAATACATTTCAATGTTGCTAATACAGAAAATCATCACAACTATGTAACTAACCATAAAAATCGCTAATACTATGTGGTGTAAAGGAACGAAAGTTCACGACATTCCACCACAATATAATCCAAGAGAAAACCAATTATCTGGGGAAGCTCGCCTCAGTTGGACTACAGTTCTTTCACAAGTTGTGCTATTAACGTTTGACACTTGTTATGAATTACTTGCAAGGTGCAAGAATGGTCGGTTTAATTAAGAATCATTGAGGGGAGATGGGGAACTCTGGTATTGGGTGGCGTGTTTACTTATCATATTTTTTGTAATCTAGGGAGGCTTGTTTATCTATGGTGCTGCCGATGCCATTAGTTTGAGTATTGTGGCGTGATAATGGACTAATTTTTTTTTCGGTTTTAGGGTGTTGTTTGTTTTTAAGTGGTCACTTGTAAATGGTGTTGGCTGTTCGTGATTAATTCGAATTTTAAATGTAAAAGGAAGTGAAGGAACTCGGGTTTTAGTTAAAGTCTGATGACACTCCCCTCGCTGCTCTCAGGTCGGGAGAATACATTTGACCATCCCCAAAAAAAAAAAATCCTGTCACTTGGTGTACCTATATTTTTTGTTTTTGCATATGTTACTAGTAATTTTAACAAGAAAATTAATGCCATATTATGAATGTGTAGTGTATTCATGAAAACCGTTTTGTTACGAAAAAAATATTGACTTGATCATTCAACGATTTATAAAAGCTTCTTGTACTTATAAAATAGTTGGTAGCTTCTGAAGAATGCTTATACGCAAAAAAAAACAAGCCTTACACGTGACTATATGCCCAAATACTGTAGAGGTATTAATTCGGGCAAAAAAGGAAAGAATATGTTGTCAGACTTTTTTTAGGGTTTCGTACCTCAAAAGGATAAAACAGAAATCACTTTGTTTTCCGTCTGTCTATCTGTCTCTTAAGACCTTTTATCTCAAGAATGCGTGGAGGTATCGAGTTGAAATTAAAACCATATATAAACGTCCTTTGAAGCTGTGGTAAAAATCAAACTTCTGAGTTAACAAAAAAAGATACCTGCCTTTTATGTTGCAAAAAAACGTACGTTTCGACACTCTCAAGGGACTCAAAATTCATAGGGTACTTCCCGTTGACCTAGAATACTGAAATTTGGAATGAAGCAAGATGTCATAGCACAAGTACAGGAAAAAAATCTGAGAACTGTGAATTTGTAGTTACGTCACAAAAAAAAAACTTCTATGCGATTCGGAAAAATCATCGTAAGTCAATTCGGGAATTGAACTATTTTCATAGGTAAGTTTGTAAGGAACCCTCAGTTCGCGACTCTGACTTGCACTTGCCCGGTTTTTTTTGTTCTAGTATCTGTTCAACCTTTTTCCTTTTACAAAACTTTCATTTCTTTTGCTAAATTTTCTTTCAACAATCGTGTAAACTGTATACGTTTTTCTGTTTCAGGTAAATACAGTTCCTACGAAACGTGAAATAGTAAGTACGGTATTCAGTTTTCTTTTACTTTTAAAAGGTAACTCTATCTGTGAGCGCAATTCTATTGTAAAATACAGTTCTTTGTGTTAAAGTTTTAAAAGGCATTTTCTGGAATTGAGCTGGTTTAAAAAGATACAAAAATCTACGTAAATTGAAGCGCAATACTGCAACGTTGAATAATTCTAAGTAAATTCTCATGAAGGTAATTCTAATGTAGGTGTGCGAAAATTAGCAGGTTGGTTCGTTGTTATAATATAGTATGTTAAATAATAATTTTAAAAGGAGTAATAAACTGAAATACACACAGACCTGGGTCGTTTTTCTTTTTAAACTACAAGTTCTCCATTCTAATTCATCGTTACGGAATGAAAACAGTTTTATGTCAGAATAAGGGTCGTGTCTCACTGTGACGCCATGGCCACGACGCCAAAAGAATGTATAGCTGCGTGGCCAGTCAGCAACAGTCCATTGTGATCAGTTGAGGTACACAAAATAGAGCTGCATGCATTTTCTTGGTTGCGCGAACAGCCAGCGCCGCCATGACGGCCCGGCGAGGTACGGGCCTTATTTTATATTAAATCATATTGCTTTGATTACGAAACATAGTGATTTATTAATTACTTAGTAATTAGTAAATAACTTCTACTATTGTTTTTTTTATTATTTGATAATTTGTAGTATTTTATTTCATACCAGCACACAACTATGAAGCCTGCAAAATAAACTCATTATCATCATCATCATCCTTTCAGCCGATAGACGTCCACTGTTGGACATACGCCTCCCCCAAGCGTCGCCACAACGAACGATCATGTGCGTCCTGCATCCATCGGATTCCCGCCACCTTCACCAGGTCGTCAGTTCACCTTGTAGGAGGCCTTCCAACGCTGCGTTTTCCGGTACGCGGTCGCCACCCCGGAACCTTTAGGCCCCAACGGCCATCTGTTCTGCGAGCAATGTGCCCTGCCCATTGCTTGTTTGGCGATTCTTTGTGCTATGTCGGCAACTTTGGTTCTCCTCCGGATATCTTCATTTCTGATTCGATCACGCAAGGAAACTCGGAGCATAGCCCTTTCCATTCATTATTATTATGTAAAATTAATAATTTATGATGTAAAATGTGGTCATCTTTGATTCTTTTAATTTTTTAAAGTAAGTATCCTCGCATTATGAATTACTCCTGTACCGTAGTGTACATTTTTGTAAACACAAAAATGTAGACCCGCATGCATAACACACCCAGAATCGGAACAACTATTTACAGATCATACAAATATTTTTTCTGTGCGAGAGTCGAACTTGCGACACGCAGCCGAGCAACCAATTGTTCAACCCTTGCGCCGACCGTGCCTTCATAACCTACATAATACGCCTTTTCTCCTTACAGTTAACTAGAAACTACAAAAGGAAACTAAATATAAATATTTTTTATTCTTCGTGTGACGTTTGTAGGTTATTTTGGGTCTTAAAATTTAATTTATAACTTCCGTAGCATTTATAAACCTTGAATAAAGATAGAGCAGTTTTGGCAAAATGACAAAACAGAAATAAATTATTTTATTTCTGGATTTATTTCACACATATGCTTATAAATAGCATGGGATACGTGGGGCATAAGACATAGCTACTCAATGGAATAGTGTGTAGCAAATGAGAGTCACAACATAATTGAGTGTTTCGAGTACATTACCAGGAGTGTACGACATGAACTCGACAAATGGTGCTCTTACTTCTGGGTGGGTATAAAAAAATAACTCAGAAGGCTAAGGTGGGAGTTCCGTTCCGCTTCGCTCCCGCCTCAACCTTCTAGCCTAACCTGTTTATTGATGCCCTAAAATTCTTTATTCTTTATGTCGCACTAGTAAACGCACATCCATTTGTTTTAAGCACACGTAGTACACTTCGTTATCATTCGACAGCGATGCGGAGAAGTTTTTTGACGCCATCCATGGGTTGTCCGAAAGGGAATCCTCGGGTCCTAAGCCCAAGGTAAAAAAGAAACATAGGAGTGGGTTTTAGTCAGTATGCCCTATAGCGGGAGAAGTCATTAAATGATAAATTATATATTATAATAATAATAATATTCCACAACTATCACAATACGCCATCTAGTCTCAAGCTAAGCAGAGCTTGTGTTATGAGTACTAGACAACTGGTAAACATACACACCCTTAACACACTTCATAGGTTGAACCCAATACGATAGTGGTTTAAAAAAAAATGAAAAAAAAAATCATCTTATTCTTTCATATTTTTGTAATAATGTATCTTATTTTGTATGTTTGTGTGTAAAAAACATAAAATCAATCTCATGGCCAACACTTACCTAAAAATCTAAAACAACACTAAACTCTATTACAGTATATCTTATAACTTACAAAATAAACTTAAAATACCATATAGGTATACAATTTCCCGTACAAAGCTTGACAAACCAGCGCAGTATAGAACCGCTTCAAAAACGACTTCTTTGAAGAGTCCCGGCTCCTCGCCCCGTCCGTTGCTAGGCAACGCAGTCTTGCCTTTAATTTCGCTCAACAAAGGCTCGCCGCGCCTGTTATTATACATCATGCTCCAATTATTTTCGTCTCGTAAGAATAGAGCAGCCTGTAGCCTGGTATACTATTAATATATAGTTTGGTTTTCTGTGATTTTTTATTTTGTAATGTTTTTTTTTTTAAGAAACTAGGGGAATAGAAATGGTAGGTGATTTTGGTTTCAATGAGCGAAAATCTCTTTTTACCAAAGGTTCATTTTTTGGCGATTTTTTTCAACCCGTACACCGAGCCCGCGAGCTAAATTACGGCCCAATCCCTTATAGAGAAGAGACCTGACCACCGGTGGGAACCTTATAACGCTGTTTTTTTTTTATAGTGTTTTAACACACGCTCAAACGGTACGAGAGATTTTCTCAGTCTGTTCCAAGGTCGAGCGTCTCTAATCCATCGGATTCCCCCGACTCTCATCAAGTCATTGGTCCACCTTGCGGGAGGCTTTCCAACACTGCGTCTTACATAATTATTATTAAATTCAAATCATCAATAAAAACCTCTCAATTCAGCTAACTTTACTGAATGACTTTTTCATCCAACGATTCCTGCTCTAGGAGGAATTGGGAGGGTGTGTCAGACTTTTACAGACTAAAACCCACTTCCATGTTCCTTCTTTACCTTGTGTTCCAGGACCCCGGGTTTTCCTTTTCGGAAGCGAACCCATGGCCTTAGTAGGCTTCTGCTCTGTCAGGCCATCATCACATCTCTTTAAGGCTCTTGATCTTTCACCAATCAATTCAATATACCGCAAGAGGACGGCTTAAGGTACTTTGACATTTCATTTAATTGTTGTGAAAGTGATCGTGTACCTAATATCCTGCCTAAAGTTATCAGTAACTAGTGTAACTAATTGCTTTACTGTTTGTTCTCCGTACAGAGGACGTCAAATATTATTAGATTTATTAATACTTGCATATATATAATTAGCCGTACAATGGGAATATTATAAGGCTAATTATAAGGGACAAGGCTTGAGTCTCAGCAGTAGGAACTGCTACTGCAGAAATGCAAAGTGCTGTAGGGCCCAAGCACAAAACTTCAAGGCTACGCCACGTCGTAAAAATCTGCGAGCTCGCCCGAGGCATCGCCAGAATTTGCGAATTGATTCGCATCGAACCTTGTACGTCACCCGAAGCGGCGAGCCTCCTTGCTGGCCTGCCGCTACAGGATCTGGAGGCAAAAGCCAATGCAGGCATTCTCGATTTTCGCATAGAGATGCAACGCCACCAGGACTAAACCCCGCTGCCGCAACAAGTCGCGGAATGGCAGACAGAGTTCCGGCGCGATCTCATAGCGATATAGCGACAGAGACTACCAACCACGCCATAATCACGGCAGTAAGTTTCCTCTTTAAGGAGTGGGTGGAAAAACATTATGGCGTCCTCACCTTCTTCATGAAACAGGTCCTCTCCGGACATGGTAGGTTCGAGAGGTTCCTGCAACCGATCCGTGTAGAAGAACAGCCTGGGTGTCACCATTGTATGGACGGCCCGCAGGACACGATGGAGCATACGGTGCAGGTATGCCCCGCTTGGAGACGATTTATCGCACGAAATCGCATCGCAGAAACCTGCAAACTTCGTATCGAATCGCGTCGCTATTTTGTGCTGGGAACCCGTACCGTAATCCACCACGCGGACCCTGTGCGGTTTGCTAAATGTTACATGTCTTTGATTTTTAGGTTCTATGGCATGTTTTTTTTCACGATGTTTTCCTTCAGCATTTTGAGAACAATGTGATGAAATAAATTACACATTTTAAAGTGCTGGCCTGGGCTTAAACCCACGACATACTCGTAAGTCGGGGGCGTTACCACCGCGCCACCCTGATCTAATGATATTTGTTACATTTCTTATTTTATGAGATTTACGATAAAACTATTTTGGCACGAATGTAGTTATATTTTATTCAGTAATGTTATTTTCTTGTAGTATGTGCTGCTCGTAAAGTATGCGATAATTTGTGAGATAAGCGTGGTTTATGAACAATTTATATTCTATGGCAAACAATTTGGCAGTTCTCTGATGAAGTTTTTCCCATAAAATATTATGATGCTTCATGGATATACTAGCTTCTGTCAGCGGCTTCGCCCGCGTGAATTTAGAAAGTTGTCCCAAGGGAACATATAAAGATAGATAGATATATTCTTTATTGTACACCAATAATAAAATTATAATAGGAACTTAAAATTAAATGGTGTCGCAATGGGCGGTCTTATTGCTAAAAGCGATTTTTTAAAGACAACCTTTGGATGGATTTGTCAGATTTGAGGAACATACTTGCAGGATAAAAAAGTAAGCTATTCTTTTTTACCCGCGTGTCAAATTATAAAATTTCCCAAATCTACAAAAAAATTAAGAAGTAACAAACAAACACACATCCGTACAATCTTTTCTCGTCATAATATTAGTATGAAGATATGATATAAAATAATAAGGTATAAAATATGATTACGCCTTTATTTCACTGCTAACTTCCTTGGCCAACCCATGAAAACAAACAAAATTATTGAAGTGAAAAGGCAAAGGAACACTTTTTGCCAATTGACGAACTAGATGCTATTAATTCTTAATTTGCGACCCGAAATTCATATAACGTAATGTTCTTTGTTTATTAAATTAAATAAAAGAGAATCTGATTGCGATCACTGCTGTTTCAAATTACCTAGTTAACAAACATCTTAGGTACATTGTACAGGTGTGCCTGATTTTTTTTTAAACGCAATACCGTAGTTTTGAAACGCAAAAGCCAACGGACGGACACACTGGTGGGTTTCAGTAAAAGCCTTACGCGCCCACTCGCTCTACCTTAGAGCGGGAGATGTCATAGTATGATTTCCGACTTAAAATTCCTGTAAATGACGGATGGCGATGCCATGGCGTTGAGCGGTGGCCGAGTGGTAACGGCCCCGACTTACGAGATCTAGGTCACGGGTTCAAATCCGTAAAGGCGCATTACTTTGTGTAATTTATTTCATCACCACTGCTCTCAAAACGGTGAAGGAAAACATCGTAAGAAAACCGGCATGCCCTAGAACCAAAAATTCGAAGACATGTGACATTCACCAACCCGCACTGGGCCCGCGTGGTGGATTACGGCCCATTCCCTCTCCTAGAAAGATGAGGCCTGAGTCCCAGCAGTGGTAGTATTAAAAGGCTGATTATGCTAATGGAATCCACCATTACAATTTCAATCTACGAGTATCTTATCTAATTAAACACAGCATAAGTCCGAGTAGTACTTTATCTTCTCCCATTAGAAATGTCCAAGTAACACGCTGGCCCATAAAAATTAAGGAATTACGATGTAAACAACGCAGACCATTAAATTAGTTTACAGATGTGGCGTGTTGCATGCAAACTTTCTGCAGGGGAATGTTGGAAAACGTCTAAAATAAAACTGTAGACGATTTATTTAGATGTCGGGCAAAATGTCGTTTGGAAAAAAACAACGAAAGTTTAAACGTTATTAGTGGTCTTTTTGACGATGTTGCTGTCATGTTATGTTATGTCTGACTTGCACTTAAAGCATACTAGCGTCTGCCAGCGGCTTCACCCGCGTTATAGAATATCATATTATAAAGAGGTAAAGATTTTTTTTATTTTATGTTTTTTGTTTGTACGAGATAATCTCCGAAAGTTCTGGTCCGATTGCTAATTTTTTTTCACCGATAGAAAGCTGCTTTAGTCCTGAGTGAGATAGGCTATATTTTGTGTACGTGGGCGAAACCGCGGGCAAAAGTTAGCATGTAATATTCCACGACGTGGTCTGCCCGTGTGGAAAATTTCGTCCAAATCCGTTCAGACGTTTGAGCACGAAGGGATAACATACATATTCAGACACACACATTTACTTTTGTAATATTATTGTGATTACGGCGATTTCCGAAATGTTTCACTATCTGACAATGTTTTATTCTTGCTCAGTTACTAGACCAAGTTTCCATCTGTAAAATAAAGTACGCTTTTCAGATACCGTCAATTAGAGACACAATAATAAGACAATAGATGTGCGAACGGCGTTCGTTTGGGGTTTAATAAATTAATACACTAATATTTGGAAGCTACAAACGCGTTTGCAATGTAAAATTACTCAGAGATCCGACCACGTAGCTCTACGCTTGTGCTACGCTTCTGTGCTATGATTTTTACTACGGCGTAGACACATTTCCCTCAAGACAGAAATACTACCACACATCCTTTCTTGATAGCTCAGAAATCCTAGTCAGGCAATGTTTTAGTAACTACGCTAGATATCCGTAGCTCTACGCATATGCTACGCTTCTGTGCTACGATTTTTACTACGCCGTAGACACATTACTTTCGAGACAGAAATACCACATCACATCCTTTCTTGATCGCTCAGAAATCCTAGCGACGCCATACAAAAGTTACTACGCTAGATATCCGTAACTCTACGCACGTGCTACGCTTCTGTGCTACGATTTTTACTACGCCGTAGACACATCTCTCTCGAGACAGAAATAACACTACATATTCTTTGAACTCCAACTTACAAAGCTCCCACGGTCCATTATCAGCTCAATATCTGTAAAACGAAGCACTAAAACACTTTATTAATACACAATACTATTTGGAAGCCACAGACACGTCTGTTGTATAAAATTACAGAGAGCTGCGACCAATATGGCGCCGTTTGCAAGTCGTTCCCGTAAGGTATTCCTATGTAGTATTATTAAAGTTGTGTTATTGTTTTCGTTTTTTTCTTGAAGTATGTGGTTATTATTTTTATAGTGAATGAGAAATTATAAATTCTTAATTTTAGAAACTCGCAATCACATTAATATTAGAAAGTTTAACAGTTGTAAGTATGTCTTTTTTAAGGTCATCCAATTTCTCGTTCTGGGTGGGGCATGAAGGCGTGTCAGACATTCACTGACTAAAATCACACTTGTGTTCTTCAGTTGTCCTTTACATTATTATTATTTATGACCAGTCAATTTTTGTAATGCAAATCACATGCAATCAATATATAATTTGTGAAGTCAAAAGTAAAATGAAAAAAAAAAACGAAATTCCAAAATTGTCCAATAATTAGTAAATTCATAATAGAATCAATCATTCATAACAATTGCTACTAGAAAATACTTCGCACAGTGTTTTTGCATTTTCATCTCCACTTGTTCATTTATAATACAATGCTGTACAATATTTCCATAAATTAAGTGACATTTTGGGATATAAATAAACAATAATAACTTTGCTGTTTATGAATATATTTACCTAAACTGCTTTAAATAATGACAAGTCATTTTCTAATAAACCCTACTTTAAAATAATTAAACTCTTTAAGTCGAGAGTGAATAGGTTTCTTCTAGGTAAGCGCGTTCCATCGTCGACCGCATCGTCGCTTTCCATCAGGTGAGATGGCGGTCAAGCGCGAACATATCAACAAAAAAAAAAAAAATAAGAATTTGTGGTGCATTGGTAGGTACTGAAAATAAAACATTTTGTACCTATATTGTGTACTTGTAAGCACAGTAAATATACTGTGTAATGGTCACCATATGAAAGTGTTTATCAGAATTCTCCGTTATATTCGCAAACGTTTCAGCTGTATGCGCGTTCGAAGCAATACAAATAATAAAAGTTATCCTTTTGTATTCAAATTTTGTTATGATAGTTTCATGTTGTTTTGAAAGCTGTTGTAGGTTATGAAAACGAGCTTTGTTTTTTATGGTAACTGTTTATGTGAAACTAGGTTTTGTTAGCGGCTTCGTCTGTGTGACAGTCGAAAATGGTATTAAAGGTTATATTTATACTGCAAGAATGTTTGAAATAGTTAACGCAGCTCTAAGTAAATTGCAAATGGTAAATTATATTTAATCTGCAAATTTAAAAAAAAAACATGTCTAAAACACGTCCATGTTTTCGTTAATGCAAACTAGATGAGGCCGGTGCTTCCTAGCTGACTACCCTGAGAAGAAACACCGAAACAAACTCAGAAGTCAAAGTCTCTTCTAAAGTCCATACTGCAAAGATATATGGTCAAATCAAATGAGAACCATTGGTGACTGAAATAGTCTTTTGAGGAAAGAACCACACAGATTTGAGTGCACCTGTCCAGTCAGTGCAGGCAGTATTCGTGTAGCTCAACTCGGGACAAGAGAAATGAAGGAACATAGGTGAATATCAGTAAAAGATGTTCCCTCACGTTTCAACCTATGAGGGAGAAGTCATATAATTTCCCACACAAAAAAAAGGCTTTATGTGTACTCACGTAATAAAATGTCCTATTCCAAAACATGGTATAACCGTGTGCAATATTTCGTCCATATGCATAATAGTAGGTTAGGTTAGGTTAGGATTAGTCTGCTACCAAGATACACTTATTTATTTATTTTGATACACCAACGACTCATTCACTGGTTTAACATTATAAAAAAGAACATTCGAAATGAAGAAAAATTATTGTGGTTAATTTGTCACTTGCACATCACTTGTACAGTAAATCCTAAGTTCGCTTGCATTGGGCTGTATTTCTTAGGTTAATTAGAAGTTAATTTGGTAACTTCAAAATTGAGATTCTCACTCTTCTTCTTTGGTTATGTATTTATTTATATATATTTTATTGCACACCAAAATCAAATTAAAATTTTATTATTAAAAAAAAACATACAATTGGTAGCCTTATCGCACTCGGCGATTTCTTCCAGGCAACCTGGAATGGACAGAAATTGCCTGGACACAAAATGGATGTATAGTTAAAAAGTCACTTTATTAACTCACATTTTCATATAAAAACTAATAAGGAAACTCAATAACAATTCCACAGCAAATGTCCAGCAAGCAAATCAACGAAGAGCAACTTTAATACAGTAGCCAGTAGCCGCATATTCCACATAACGTAAACATGTTGTGACCGGCCGACGTTATTTCGGAACGCGTTCAAAGTTCGTCACGATTGGGACTGGGAGTAATGCAATTCTGATGGAATAATTCCATTTGTTTCGGTGAATTGGGATTTAAAGAAATGGAATTTGAATAGCTGCTGGGATTATCTGATTTTTAAGTGGGGTGCCTACAAATGTTTGGTCTAGTGGTTTGTGGTCCTAACTGCTGTGCCGGAGGTCGTGAGTTCGATTCCCTATGCCTATTCGGCCATATAATGTTCCCACTGCTGGGATTCAGGCCTTCTCTCTAGGAGAGGGAATGGGCCGTAATCCAACCACACGGGCCCAGTGCGGGTTGGCGGATGTCACATGTCCTCGAATTTTTTGGTTCTAGGACATGCCGGTTTCCTCACGAATGTTTTCCTTTACCATTTGAGAGCAGTGTTGATGAAGTAAATTACACAAAATAATGCGCTTGGCTGGGTTTGAACTCGCGACCTACAACTCGTAAGTCGAGGCCGTTACCACTCAGCCACCACTGCTCATTACAGTTTGATTCCCAACCAAGACAAATGTTTGCGAATGAGCACGATCATTTGTTTTATGTCCTGGTGTAATCTTCTATTCTATATATATAAAAGCGAAATACCAGTTACTGATTAATCACGAAATCTCAGAATCTACAACACCTACAAACTTAAATTTGGCTGGTAGTTTCCCTATGAATGATAAATCCTTAGCGGATGTCTACACCCTGTAGACATTCGCTACGGATAATACGCTAAGGATTTTCTGAAATTTACGAATGCAACGGGAGTCCAAAGTTTGTATGGAGAAACCGAGAAACTGACCATGCCTTGTATTCGCTAGAGTCTGTCTAATAAGTTAAAGGACTTGGGTAATTATTAGGGTTTAATGAAATCTGATGTAGTCAACACGGGTTCATTAATCAAGGTTGATTAAGAGATAGAGATCCTTGTTTACTAACAGAAGAACCTTATAAAAAGTACCGAATATAAGTATTTTTTAAATGATTAAATATTGGTTATACAAAATTCCCAAGTCGGTTGACTTATTAGACAGACTATAGTCGTGCTTATTCCGATGTTTTAAAAACAACCATTTGTATTTAAAAAAAAAAATGAGTTGCATTCCAATTTGAAACTTGTCTCATAAAACATAGGTATATTATTACAAAGATTGACAATCAACTAGAATTCCAAATTCAAATAAACATATCTAACACAGAATAAAATAACAGAACAAAACTGCCACATTTTAACCTTTTAATGCCTTAGTAACAGCAGCCTCTGAGAGGCAGACTGCACCCATTACACAAAATGGCTCATAATGAACAACTTAACCTGTCAAAGGGCAAGAGGATATCCAATTACAAAGTGGCAAATGTAAAGTGCCGCTCCGAGGTGTTTCACGTTATGTCTACAAGATTATTTTAGAGAAATAGTTGGAGAGATGAGACGGGATATTATGTTATTTTGAAACAATTTTATTATTTGTTAAATGTGGGAATTGAAATAATGTTTACTCCAATAAGTTTATTATGAAAAAAAAATTGATTTTCGAAGGTGGACCACCTACATATGCTGTGGCTGGTTATACAGAAGACTGAGGAGTATAATCAACCTCTCTGCTTTTTCTTTTTTTTATTATGGATAGGCTCACGTTTGACCACTATCTCACGTGATGCTAGATGATGTGGCCGACGATGGAACTCTCTTGCCTAGAAGCAATCTATTCACTCTTGACTTAAATACCCCTGGTTATAGCTATCAGGAAACACAGACTCCGGCAGGGAATTCCACTCCTTAGCCGTACGCATAATGAATATGTTCCCAAAACGCTTTGTACTTATGGGTGGGATGTCTACCATGTACCATGTACCATGTGCTTATCGCTTGTAGACTGCGAGAAAGCATTAATTTGATTCGATCGAGTTCTGCGCTGCACTGCAGTCTCTCCAACGATGCCAGATTGACTATCGGTACGTCGAAGTGCTGAAATGTTTGTACAAATACACCACCATGTCAGTTCGACTTCAGGACCAGACCTCGAAACCCCCGATAGCCTAGGATGATAGTCTATCTTGCAATTTCTTACAGGTTAGCACCGCATACACCATAAAAGTAATTGTTCTGTGTCTGGGTGTAATTTATGTACAATAATGTATGTACTTAGAAATATACAAGTATGTTTATTAGTTGTCTAGTACTCATAACACAAGCTCTGCTTAGCTTGGGACTAGACGGCATTGTGTGATAGTTGTGAAATATTTTTTTTTATCATTACAAACTTTTTTAATTTAATGTTACCTCTCTAATGCTCTTGGCATTAGAGAGGTAACATTAAATTTAAAAAAAATCTTAGTGAATTTAAGCTTAATACCTAGTTAAGTTTGGTTTACGTAGTAATTAGGTACCTTCCATTATCATGCTTTTACTTAAACAGCTTATCCAGATAGTTTCAAGTAGGAAATAACACAAAGTTTCCACATTGCATTAAAATGCCCATTAAGTGGAGTTGTTTCAGAGTATGTTTTTCCTCTGAAGTTAGCCTTTTATTTCATTATAACTAAAACTGGATGTACGGAAGGTATTTCGTTCAAATACTCCTTTAGTACGATAATTAATAAAAGTTAATTAAGGTTGTTTTACTCATTCATTAGCATATTAATTTATTCTAGGGACGTTGTGGAGCTCCGTAATCGTATCTGAAATAATGAAATATCCGTAACCTTAACCGAAACTGCTGGTATAAGTTTTGAATAGTTTCAGATAAAGTGTGTGTGCCTACTGGGGCCAGGGTTATCCAAAAGGGAGCTCGAGCCCCGGTATGACGACTAGAAGGAACGGGGTGGCTCTTTTAGTCAGTAAGAGTCTGACACTATCTTCCGCTCCGCCCAAGAGCGGGGGTTGTCATTGGATGATTTTTTCCCACCATAAAAAAAGATAAAGTATGTGTAGGTTAAGTAAATTATTTTTACTTCTAGGCAAGTATGTACTATCGTGTGCTATCGTTGACCACATCATCGCTTTCCATCAGGTGAGATAGTATTCCAGCATGAGAATATCAACAAGAAAAAAAAAAGTTGGAATTCAAATGATTGGTTACGACTACGACAGGTATCTTTAATTAGGATAGTCCTACTGATTTGGTACAATATTTTTTATTTAATGATGAGCCACAGCCAAAATGATCATGATCTTCGCTTGATGTTGAGCAATAGATGAGAGAATTAGAACGAGCGAATCCTAAAGATGCCTGTTAACTATTGTTACGAAATAGTATGAAAGAAATAGGTCAAACATCCTTTCGAATAAAATAAATAAATAAGTATCAAACAACTTTCACGATGTCAAAGCCGTTTCGTCGCCGTCGATATTTCAGCAATGTCCGCACAAACACGTGCTTGAGATCGTTTATCATCGCACAAATATCAATAACTTGGTCCGCGACGAGGCGACAGTTACTAATGGCGGTCGCTGTTTGCAACGTAGGCGCGGCGTTAGGCAGAATACTTGACGTGTTTTTACATGTAAGTAATTTTTTTTCTTCAATATTCTTTGCGTTGAAAGAAGCGTGTTGTTTAATACTAAGGCCTACTATCCATAGACGCGTAGCTTAATTAACGCGTATTCGTCATTATACGCTTGGTGTACGTCTGCTCACAGCTTACATAATATGAGTACAAAACTATGAAGCGGCAATGACACAACGATACGACGTTGACATTGTAAAATACCTACGCATCGCTGGAAAGTAGGACCAAGAAAGTGGTTCTGTCAATAAGTTATTATCTAAGCATTAAATGACAGATAAGCTTACTAAACCTAGTAGTTTAACGCGTATTGTCTAGAGGACAAACGATAGAAGTCTATCCCGACTAAGCGGTGGTCCATCGCCATATTGTTGTGATAGCGTCTATCATCCGGCTCTGCCCCCCTAGCCAAGTTACAACCGTTTCGCTTGCGCGGAACGCTTCAAGTTGACCTTGCCGCCAATTCTTTTGTTCTGACCACGTGACTGAGCGATAAGACGACGTCATTCCCGTACATTTGAAGCTTTCTACAAGCGTTAACTATTGCAGATTAGCAACTTGGCTAGGGGTACTGGTTTAATTCATGGTACGGAGAAATGCGAATGAGAAGCAGACACTTCTTTCTGCAAAACGAGCGAATGTGGTATTCTTTCACTACGAAGAACGGGAGAAGTTCTTTGATGATTTCCCACATCAAAACAAAAGGGCACAATCTAACGACAATCCCATCTTCCTAGCTCATCGTGCTGTGCTGGTGCTACCGCGGCAGTTATACTTTTGAGCCGTTTGGGGTTGAAACTCTTGGGCCGTGGGATCCGGCTGCTCATTTGCTCATGCTTTTTAAAGAATTATCCAAACGCTTAGTTGACTCTTCGTGTAACCCAAGTGCTGGCTTCTACTTTGGCCAGAGAATTCATTAAATCCCAAGCGAACGCCGGCGTTCGCGCACCTATTGTCTTTCTATTGTGTCTGTAATTTCCACGATTGAAAGGTTAAGCATTGCCATTAATAAACATTCCAATAAGTTCGTTGCCTATCTATTTATTTTACTTTAGGCAGATAGGTATTCGCTTTGCCACTAATTTAATTAGGTACGTTGATACTGTTACTATTTTGTGACTTTGTTATTTGGAATCCAATTAAGTACCTTTGAGCAATATAAATAGAAAATTATTGCCGCTTATTGGTCGCCGAATTAAGGCCGCTACAGACAGGTAAGACGCGACAGTACGACGGGTCACTACGATTTGCTGACATGTCCTTGAGGCGCTCGTAGAACACTACGCGCCTTCGACGACTAGGGCTCGGTCCGGACAGTTACCGGACGGTTACCGGACGGCGTGCTACCCATTGCTCGCCGTCCGCAAGCCTATCTTGACACAAATACTTCTATTATAATAAAATCCGTCTGTAATTAAGCTAATCATTGTCAAACCGCGTTACCGTTATCTTCACGATATGGATGTGAAGTTTTGTCTCGACACTTGCCCAGATGAAACTTGGAATGATTTACGAGAGCAAACTTCAACTAGGCGAAGATCTGTGCAAGATTGTTGATGTAGATTGGCGGAATTAGGTTAGGAGATTTAGTTGCGTTTAATCGAGTTTTAGGCCTTGTTAATCAGGCCTGAAACACGATGACAGGGCTGCGCATTTGTCGAAAAAGTTACCGTGGCATGCCGGTTTACTCATGTTTTCCTTCACCGTTTTAAGAGCAGTGGTGATGTAACAAATTACACAAAGTAATGCACGTAGCTAGGTTTGAACCTGCAAAATACAACTCGTAAGTCGGGCCTGGCTCTGAGTAAAAATGGCTGTTTTATAAATGGGAACTCTTATTACAAAGCATAGTCATGATCTGGTATCGTAAAGTATAGTCAAGGGTGTAAACTGATAATCGTATGAAGCTTTTATTCACTGAGTGAAATAAAAAGCGTTGGCAATAATTTATTCACTCAACCATTGTCCAAAATTTTCACAAAACGATATCATAAACTTCTTTTCCTTTGTCCAGTACCTCTACGTGCTTACCTACTATAAACACGTCGTTTCGTCAGTAAACTTCTCAAGCTCCCCCTCGCTCTAATGCATCTTCATGAAGACCAACTGAATCAGAACAGAGATTTACCTCAAGTAGGGGGCCTTATACAGGTTGTTCACTCTGATTTATATATGTCGCGGACAGATCTTAGAATACATCACTTCATGATATGGGCCAAGTAAAACTGGCCAGTATCCCTATCCAAGTTTCTAATCTGCAATAGTTAACGCTTGCAGAAAGCTTCAAATGTACGGGAATGTCGTCGTCTCAACGCTCAGTCACGTGGTTAGAACCAAAGAATTGGCGGCAAGGTCAACTCGAAGCGTTCGACGCAAGCGAAACGGTTGTGACTTGGCTAGGGGGGCAGATCGTTTTAAACGTTAAAATTTGATGATATGTCAATCCTCGTTTGGCCTACTTTCCTTACCTTTTATTATCATAGAAATCCTACATCAATGATATGTCCAAAAGAGGATTGACATATCATCAAATGTTGACGTTTAAAACGATCTGGCTTGTATTACTTGGCAATAACATGAAGTGATCAATTCTAAGATCTCGTAACGACATGTATATTTTTTGTTATTTATAGGCACGCGCTTGACCATTATCTTACCTGATGGTAAGTGATGATGTGGTTGACGGTGGAGCACGTTTGTCTACACATAACCTATTCACTTTTGACTTATGGACTCTTAGGTTGTAGCTATCAGAAAACATAGACTTCAGCAGGGAATTCCTCCTTGGCTCCCGAAATAAACCAATGGAAAAATCGAATAACATGAGAATCGAAATCGAATAACAGGAAAAATCGAATAGCTCCACTATGTCACACTAATATTATGAAGGCGCAAGTTACGTCTTCAATGCTCTAAAACTTAGTTGGATTTAGATGAAATGAGGTATATGGGTAGACCATCTCCTGGAATATTACATAGGTACTTTTTATCTTGGAAATATATTCTCTTAGGGCAATTATGTAGGTACTTTTTGCACCCGAAGCTGCTGTATGTATGTGGTACATTACATACAAGTCAGTTCATATGTGTACCTAGCACAAGTATGCGGTACACATATGACCTGAACCTACTAGTGAGAAAGTACATGTATATGTGTAATTTATTATGTACCACACACCCGCCAGTAACATCACGAACGCACCGACTGCAATGCAAACTCATTGAAATTTCAATAAATGCATAATTCAGTGTAATTTAGAACTAAATAGGATTTGATGTTAATTGTACAGGAGAGCGTTTGTTTGTGCTGTTACTGTAATTTGATTTTAAAATTGATGGTTGTTTTGCAGGCATTTGTTACTGCTCATTAACTAGAAATTGTTGATTATTATTGTAGTAATCGATCAATTATTGAAATAATCGATCAATTATTGAAATTGAAAATTACTTCATAGATAGGTTGGTAAATATGATCTGACAAAGTATTAACATGTTCGCTGCGGCAGTGATTTTTCTATACTTTCCATTCCTGCGGTACAAGGTATAGACCTTGTACCGCAGGAATGGAAAGGTCTATAGAGACCTGGTAATAAAACTTCAATTGTGGCGAAAAAGGCTTATAGACCCTGTAAAGAGAAACCTTAATCTATTTTTGGCTTCTTGTAAAATCTCTTTCCTACACCGAACCAAATTGAAGTTATGCCTTCCGCACGACAAGGAAGTCTATACTTTTCTTAGCTGCACTGTAAGCGAGACATATTACAAGATGTTTAAACCTGGTATCGCACTTAACGTGATACATCACTGTTTCATCAATGTTTTCTGTTGTACACAACAGAAAACATTGCAACGCACATCTTTAAATATTTATAGTACACAATAAAGTTACAATATAATGTGAATAACAGAGTTCACATACATAGACAAATAGGTACAAGCTGAATGCATGTATAATGGTGTGTTTACAATCACTACTTTCAACTATTATAAGTCTTTTTTTTGCCATTGCCATTGCAATATAGTGTCAACTGTTTGTTCCGTTCACGCACAATCATGGTGGTCACGTAGGGAATAGACTACGTGACTAATTGCACGTAGGTGCGGTGCCGCAATCAGCGAAGCGAAGCGGTCGCGTTTAGTTGGTTTGATATTTTTGCATTAGTTTAATACATAAAATAATTATATACCTATTAGCGTTTCTGACAGACGTTGTCCTGTTCAACAGCTGAATTTTCGACAGAAAAAAAAACAAAACCGTCACCTACCGGACTCGATTGTATTTTCAAACCATCCAGAGACCTATCTATTATACACATAATTTTTTATCCAAATCAGTAAAGCGGCTTAGGAGGAGTTAGGTGACACATTTAGAAGAATTATATATATACATAACGCTAACACCTATTTCGCACCAGCCACACGAGTAAAACCATGGCAAGAGCTAGTGTAAAAATAACCCATTACAGTGTACATCCTCCCACGTTCCCCTAAATCACACCTACTCAATAAGTCCCTCTCTAAGAGTTTATTCACAAACAGTGGTTACTATAGCCAGTAAATCCCTTGCTTCAGGGGATATCTCATTACCAAGTTTTGTTAGGCCGGCCAGTTAAGCAGTTTCTGTTACTCGCTTGTTATAACTTTACTTATTTACTTTTTCTTCTGTTACTTGTGGGTTGTAACTACATATGTTTGTGTGTTTGTTAGTTTGGAATCGAAGGTTTGGGTTGGTTTTGAGAGAGGTTTGGTGTAGGTGAAGCTTGATACGAGTAGGTTTTTATAGTAATTTTTTTATTGTTTGTGTGTTTTCTCATATTGTATGAATATTCAATTCTTTTATATTTATTTAATTGTATAATGTTTATACAACACAATTTCTTTTATTCGCATTTTTTTTTAGTTTAATTTAAAATGAATAATTATTAAATTAATGAAAATTCATAATTAAAATTGTAACTTATTACTAGATCGATTATTTATCGTAGGCCCCCACTTAAGCGATTATTATAAAGGCTAAAAATGTTTGTTAGTATCAAAAAAATAATTTCTGTGAGGTATAATTCCATGACGAATAGTTTTTAACTGTAAGAAAAGACAGCCCATTCATTGTACACTTATTTTTAATTATGTTTGTCCTGTATTTTTGTCTATGTGCTGTACAATAAAGATTTTTTTTTATTTCTAGGAGATAATCTCTGGAAGTAATGTTCTGATCGCTAAAAAATTTTCACTGATAGAAAGCTGCTTTATTCCTGAGTGACATAGGCTATAATTTACGTACGCGGGCGAAGTTGCGGACAAAAGCTAGTATTAAATAAATATATAAAAGCACACGACCTAGCTGAGAGCCATAGGCTAATAATATACAGAAAAAAAACCATGTATGCCACGGTAGCGATGCCGCATGAATAACCTAGTTTTACAATAACCTAGTTATTTATTAAGTTTATAGTTTAATACTTGCAACTCCGTAAATCCATATAAATTTAACTAGAATACCGTATAAAGCACACAAGTAACTCCATTCCCATTTGAACTCTCAACACAAAACTAATAGTTTGAAACAATAACAATTGGTTTGATCGCATAGCAGTTAACGAATGGCAACAGGTACAAACCAGAGGTACTATACAAACTGAACCGTTTTCATTAAGCGCTCAAACTACACTCGAGCCATTGAAAACTGACCATAGGCGGCTAAACTGTCCGTAATAACTGGCCTTAAAATTCAACAGCAACCGATCGAAAATAAACTCTATTTTGCTAAACGTTAGATTGGGAATGGATTGTGTAAGAAAAGCCTTTTATGACATCGCAATGAAGCTCGAAACGGAGCATTTCAGTAATGTATTGTTGGATATGAGTTCGTCTCATGCTTATATGAACTTTTGTTGCGCACAAGCGTTTATATTTTTGCGTTCTGTGCAGTTTTCGTTTGTTTTCCCTTTGTTATGTTATGACTGTACAGACTTATATTGTAAAGGTATCTGTTTTTGTATTGTCGATTGGGGAAATGAAACTAATACGACAGGAATTGTAATGAGAACCGTTGCCATGGGAACTGAATTGTATAACAATTGCAGCTGGGTTTTAGGTTAGAGAGTTCGCATTTGCCGCGTTTGGCTTGTGTCACCTGAACCCGGTATTTATTTTTGTTGCTACAATTTGAAATGTTAAATTATCTAGGTACGTACGCCTTTGCCTAGCTAGGATTACTAAGAGATCCCCTAAATTAAGATGCAGAAGTATTTGCTAGGCCTGGGAATTTTTCGAAATAGTTATCGTTATCCGGGAACGCAAAGGGCAACTTTTTTTTTATTGATATAGACTAGTGCTTGACTGCGATCCCACCTGATGGTAAGCAGTGATGCAATCTCTGATGGTGAGGCGCACTAGTGTATCCGCTAAATTGCCCATGTAGACTACTAGTCTACATTTGAAACAACGCCAAATTGCCCATGTAGACTAGTAGTCTACATGACGTCATTCGGGGCAAGCGACTTGGGGCAAGCTAGATAAGAGAAGATTTTTTTTGGTTTTTACGTCTATTGTCTATGTGTATAAATTTATTTCGCTTCCCCATAACATTTTCAACCAAAAACTAAAAAAACCGTGTATCCAAACCATAAAATAAAATTTAAAAAAAAAGTTGAAGTTGACAAAAAAAATAAATGTTGCGTAATTGTCAGTGTCACGTTTGTGTAAACAAAGTGTGTTTAAATAGTTAATGTGGCTCGATTTGCTTGGTGTTTGTTTTATTTTCAAGGTAAGTTAACAACTAATACGTAGAAGTAAAGTTTTTAGTATGAAACACGAAATTTACTCGTCAAAACCCGAAACTTGGCGATACGGTTTCGCGAAAAATTTGAATTTACTGTTGTCAGTAATTGTCGTATTTGTCAGCAAAGGTAAACGCTATCGCTATGACTTTTGTTTATTTTGTAAGTATATTAGACTACCTACATTATTGTAATACTTTTATTCTAGGCCTAAAGTGAAGTTTAACGGTAAATCAACACGCAAAATTTAACGGTTTTACGGCGCGCGCCGCCAGATGTTTATGCAAAATGAAAAGGCTTAAAAACTAATTATTTTGTATGGACGGGTGTATGGTATTATTTTTTTTCTTAATCTATATACCCTAAATATCGTAATTAAAAAAAAAAAACACTATGTCATCGCTTTAGATTTCGAGATATGATTTTTTAAAAACAAGTCGTGTTTAAAAAGCGTTTATCTCTGTGTTTACAGTATCATATTTCGACTCCGTACTCGACGAAACATCAACAAAGCACTTCAATAGGTCGACTCATTCATATTATAAACAAAAAACATAACACTTACGAGTTATAATAACATCTTGACGCTCAATGGATTGTTTATTTGAAATTCGAACCCGCGCGGCGGGAGGCCATAAAAAACGTCTCAAGTGGCGGGCAATTTAGATAAGGTTTGCGGCGGAGCGCGGGCAAGCAAGCGGTTATGAGCCTATTCACGGCGACACTCAAATTATAATCGGACGGGAAGACCGCAGCAGGCAAATTGTTCCAGTTCTTTGACGTACCTACGCAGTATTAACGACGAGGCAACGGAAAAAACAGGGTTTTAGTCAGCAAAAGTCTGACACTCCCTCTCAGTAGATTTCGCTCCCTGAAGAAGTAACACACATACATATACACACATACACATAGATACCTACAAAGTTTCGCCTTTTTAATATTAGCGTGATCATTCTGTCAAGTATCAAGACTGGTCCAGCGTTACTTCACAAACTTTTGAACCGTTTTTTTTTTGTCGTTTTAACTTAAAACTTATTTAGCATAAAAATGTAACTTAACAACTGTGTTGCTCTAAGTTATAATGTCGTCAAATATGCAACGGTTTTCTCGCTGAACGTTTTGGACGAGGTTTATGTTAATCTTAGGAAAATTAAACACTTAGGTCTGAAGTTGGTGTTTTGAGTTTTTTTTAGTCGGGTTAAGTGTTTCTTGGATAACGAAGTTAAAATACTTTGATAGTTAGTTGGGAATTATGGTTTGCTGGCTGGAATAGTTTTTTGTTGGTCTGACTCATGCTATGATTTTAAAGATGCTCATTATTGCTCATAGTCGACTTTTGTTTGAGGTGTGAAGTCATCCAATGATTTCTCGGGCTCTATGATCTAGCGAGAGCCCAAGTCAGACTTTTACTGCCAAAAACCCACTTGTATCTTTCAGTTGCCTTTTATGTTCCATGACCTTGATATCCTTTTCAGAAGTTTCCATGGCCCTAGATGGATTTAGTCCTACTTTTTAACCAACTTCAAAACAAGGAGGAGGTTCTCAAGTTGGTTGAATTATATTTATGTATTGTTATCTCAGAACTTCATTATCTAAGAACAGAAAAGTGTTTTTATTTGAAAGAATAAACCTTCTGGTTGGTACCATTTTCATCCAGTTCTGATGATGGAATCCATGAGGAATTTGAGGTAGGTACTTACTCATTAAATATTACAGTGATTTTGGAATTTTCTCCAACAAGACAAACACTTGTATTCAGAAAGTAACAGTAATGAAGTGCAAAATCATGCAAAATAATGTTATTTGTTTTTTTTTTGAGTCGATTATCTTTTTTATGTTAGTTCTATTTGAAAATGGGTCATTATATTCGGCTTCCAGAAAATCTCATAAAAAGGTTTATTATTGGTTTTTCTTCTATTAAAAAGAATGTTGCGTTGATTTAAATATCGCAGCATATGCTAAGTTAGGCGCCCTTTTGTCCTTGCACAGATTTTAAAGTTTTCTTTTTTTATTATTATTAATCCAATTCTACTGTATGTGTGAGGTACGAATAAAAATGTTTTCTTTCTTTCTTTCTTTATTTAAAAGCATCTGTTTTTAAGAGGCGATTCTAAAATGGCGACTGATCCTAACTTATATTATAAATGTGAAAGTATGGATGTTTGTTACTTAATCACGCAAAAACGGCTGAACGGATTTGGATGAAATTTGGCATGCATATAGCCTTTGACATGGAAAAGAACGTAGGCTACTTTTATCCCGGAAAAACATTTATTCCTACGGGAAAACACGTTTAGAGTGCGATAACCGAAGTACACGCGGACGAAGTCGCGGGCAGACAGTTAGTATTTTATAATTTTAAGACAGGTATACCTTCTCCAATTTAGCTATAAAGTGATATATAACTGTAAGCTTCTTCACCACAGATAGAAACAGTACCGACAAGAATATCTGAAACGTCAGAACAGAGGCCTGACTTGTTCCAACGTCCGGTGCTAAAAGGGGGATGGACGGATTATTTCATGCAATCCCGGTTCTCTGAAATACACACACCCTGTAGTTTCCACGAAGCTTTTAGCCATAAGAAGTGGAACGGTTTTGAAATACCTGAAACTGAATTTTGTCAGAAGATATCAGTGGGGATCATAATTCCTGAAACTACTAATCCCTTTCTTCGTAGTCGGTTATCTAAACAAACCACAATCGTATTTATGATCGAAAACTGGTTTATTTATTTTACACTAGTTTCTCGTAGCGACTTAGGCCCCGTGATAGTAGAAAAATATTCCAAAGGAACACAGTTACGGGATGAATCGTGTCCTGTGTGTGTAATTCCAAAACTTCGTTTACTCGTCTGCTGAATTTCATACAAATCTGTTCAACCGTTCGCGTGTGAAATAGTAATATGCAAACAAACATAGAAATACATACAAACTGTCACACTTAATATGTTACTCTTTTACCAATAAAAAACACTGTAGTAGAATAAGTGTACTATCGAGCAATCGTTATGAGACGATTAGAAATGCACTCTAGAAATAGGGCCGCGTGCAAGAACTAAAACGCTTAGGGCAAATAAAGAAACAGGTTTTAGTCAGTAAAAATCTGACGCACCCTCTCGCTCCAACCTAAAGTGGGAGAAGTTATTTGATAATCTCTTCCTCAAACGCAAAGAGCAACTGAAGGAACACTGCTGGGTTTTAGTCAGTAAAAGTCTAACACTTCCTATCGCTTTACCTTAAGCGGAAGAAGTTATATGATGATTTCCCACCTCAAAAAAACTCCAAGAAATAAGTAATATAAGAGATATTCACTTCAATTTAATCCGTTCAAAACTTATCTTCGACGTTTGACGGGAACGAACAAGAATCCTAAAAGACGAAAGTTGTTCTAAAAATATTATTCCGAAAATTCGTCAGATGTTTTGGACGTAAGGAATTCACAGAAATACGAATTCAAGTTTTCTAATTTCGCTTCAAAGTCCCGGTGAAATGTCTCCAGTATAATTATAAAATGGGGTGAAAGAAATTTTTTGTTCTTTGACAAGGACAGGCGGTAAGGGGTGGCCAGCCTTTAACGTAAATAAATAATCAGAATAATTTGTTAGCAACAATCGGAAATATTAAAGGTTTCTAAAATAATAGGGGGTAGCAATGACTTTATGTTCCGATTAGACTCTTCAGGTGTGCCACATGGGCGCGACGGTGTCCATACATTTTTTATGGAAACTAGACTTGTAGAGCCACACTTGATCCACGCCACGCGACGTCGTTCTACACACAAATCAGACGTGTTAAACGTGTGCGTCGGTCTAATGTATTTCTAGCTTTAACATTATCTTTATAAATGTAAAAGGCAAAGTTCTGTCTCGACTCATCAACGCCCACGCCAAACCTTTGAACCTAGAACGCTAAAATGCAGACGTTCGTTGTCTGATGTATACAAAGAGTAAGGAAGACTAAGGATTGTCGAAAATTCAACCCCTAAGGGGATAAAACAAGGGTCTAAAGTTTGGTGAAACCTACTTTGACGTGGACAAAGCTGCTGGCGGAAGCTAAACTTTAATAAACCTGATTATTTTTTTTAATATTTTTAAATCTTTTTTTGAGAAAACGTCAAAGGCAATGAATGAGTTTTGTTTATTACTAGCTTTTGCCCGCGTACATAAAATATAGCATATGTCACTCAGGAATAAAGCAGCTATCTATCGGCGAAAAAATTTCAGCAATCGGACCAGTACTTTCAGAGATTACCTTCTGCAAACGCAAAAATAAAGAAAAAAACAGTCTACATTTTTATAATATTAGTGTAGATGTAGATTACTTGCCATTTTTTTCTATCTTTCAAAGTACAATACAAAAACACTCGACATCCATATCCAAAATAATCTACCAAAAATCATACCTTCCGCAATAAATTCCATACATTCCGAACCTCTTCAAATCTGGAAATCAACACGCGTCGCTGCATAGCCATCACTTTTTCTTTCGCTCGAGTAATGCGAAAAATATGTCGAAGTCCAAGCCGGCTGGCATCCGTCATAAATCACGGGGCCCGGGGCCCTGCCTGCAATGCGTCCACTAGCCGGACACCCTAATCCGGCCCTGTGTAAAGCCTCGAGTCATTGTGCTTTGTAGTGTGACTGTGCTATGCGCTGTAGATTAGACTTTATGGGTGAGAGCGAAGGATTCGCTGGTTTTAGGATTCTGTGTGTTGATAGTGTGTACAGATTTATCTGGCAAAAATGTGATAAGTGTTTCGAAGTTCTAATGCTGACCGGAGATTATTTTATATCTATAATTTTAATAACGCTAAAGCTAATTAAGTTTTTGTAGAAATCTATATACCTATTTATAAAAGCCAATTGTTGCTGAAATTCTGATTGACTGATCTATCAACATATAACTTAAGCCACTGAACGGTTTGCGCTAAAATTTGGCTAACAGATAGTTATTATGACGTAAGCATGTGCTAAGAAAGGATTTTCCATTCTGGTCTAGAATTTGTATGGAGATTAGCAGAAGCTAGTAAACTATATGAGCCTAATATATGTATAATGTTATATAATATATTGATTTTTATATAATGTTTTGATTTGCTTTTATTTACACTATGGCAGCTAATGGTGTTTTTCTTCAAGCACGATGTACGTCATGCTTTCACTAATTCCGTCAAACATTAAAAGCTTTCTATTTTTCACGCCTAATGTGCAACATGTGTCGAAACGCAAGACTTAGTGGCCGCACATTCATAAATCAAACAGTCACAGTGGACAATGCCCACGCTGAACTGTACTTAATCCGGCCCTGTTTTCGTTTTTTGTTATGACATTACGGTGGGTACTTAAAAACTTTATTTTATACGAGATTTTCCCGCGGCGTGGCTCCTGTGGCCTATAGAAACTTTGAATATTTTAAGTGATAAATATAGCTTCTTTTTAACACGCTTATATTAGCTTCACCTGTATGTTTGTAACCAACGCCTTTAAGCTCGATTTTGACCAACTTTGAGTGATCAGATTTTCTTCAAACTTTGCACACCTATCAGAGACTGATGACAATACAATAATCCGTTTTTTTTTTTTAGTGAAAAATAAAAATATATTTTAAAAAAACCAAAAAAACACTTTTTCATAGCAAATCAAACTAAAAAGTGTAAAATAATTTTCAGTATAGGTAGAAAATAGTCGACCGCGCTTTATATTCCACGAGCTAACATTAGAATTAACGAGGCTCTCTACTGTGGTAGATGTCGGCCTGATTTGGTTCGAAAGTGTTACAGTGGCTCTGGAATGCATGCAAAGAGCAACTGAAGGGCCACTGGTGGGTTTTAACCAGTTACAGTCTCTCACTCTCCCACCAAAACCAAAAAAGTTTTTTGATTATTATTAACCACATTAAAAAAAGTCCTCGAAAAGTAACCATTTTAGTAGTCATATGAGGATTTATATTGTTTTTGCCTAAGCTTCACATAAAATGTTGATGTTACGCTTGTCTTTCTATCAACTATCAAAATAATCGTCTAGACAAATGTAGGTTATTTATATTTCATGGATGAATGATCTGTCCAAACAAATAGCAGAAAATCTAGGACGTATATCGCACTAATATTAAAAACGAAAGTTTGTGAGTGACCAAGATATATGCAAGTCAAAATATGATTTAAAAGAGTGTCCATGGAGTTTCTTGCACGTTCTTTTTCATAGAGATCTACACTTTGGAACGTGCAATTTAGCTTTTTTTTTACTGGTCTATTTGAAATAAACGTTTCTGATTTCTAATTTCTGAGTGTATGTTTATTACTTCTCTATGCTCGAACGGCAGATCAGATTCGAATAGGCCTCCGATAGACTATGTCCAGGAATAGCTCGAACAGGATACTTTTTTTTATCCTGTGAGTATTGTTCCCATGTGATGATAATTTTTCGTCATTAAAAGTCTGACACGCCCTCACTCTCAACCCTAGAGCGTGAGACGCCATCAGTTGATTTAACTCCTTAAAAAAAAAAATTGAAAACTCACGAGAATTCGTAAAAATTTCGGATAATTGGATGTTCTTACCCCTCTTACTTTTACCAAATGAGATTCCATGGATAAAAGGTTGGCTTTCCTTAATCTTAAGCCTAATGGTGTCACCTTATAAGATTTCAATATTTTAGCCCCTTGCAAGGTAAATTTAAGGGAAGTTGGGAATTCAAAGTAGGTCAAAAATATTAGCCTAAATGTATTTTGAAAACCTCTCCCTCTGGGAGGAAACACAGTTCTAGTATCTTTAGCCTTTGACATTAGATTCTAATCCTAGTAGATTCATAGATGTGTGTCGTGGCTAAATTTTAGAAATGGATCGCTTCATGAAATGGCCAAATAAAACTGACCAGATCATTTTAAACGTTAAAGTTTGATGTTCAATCCTCGTTAGACCTACATTCTTTAGACTTATTACCATAGTAATCCAACATCAATAATTATGCCCAAACGAGAATTTGACATGTCATCAAATGTTAGCGTTTAAACGATCAGTAGCCCGATTCACGTAAAATCAAACAAGCCAAATATCGTTGAAGTTATAGTCGTTCGATCGAAGTCCTATCCAAAAGCGGTATTCACGATCTATCGACTTATTTCCAGTTACATTAATAAGTATTCTACCAGGATAATTTAATACAGATTTTTTTTTTAATTGACGAATTTCAAACGACTTTAAAATCGGTGTCGTTCAAACTCGATTGATGGATGTGAACACGGAAATGGTCTAAACGACTAAATCGCTACGATATCGTTACGGTTTTCATTACGTGAATCGGGCTACTGGCCAGTTTCAGTAGGCTATATCATGAAGTGATCAGTTCTAAGACAGATCTTAGAACTGATCACTTCCACTGCCATGACCGATACATACATGTCCCTAAATAAACTGAGACGCAAAAATAACGGGTCACGTAGAAAAACTGCGATATCCCTTAAAGTTAGCTGACTACATAGATCAAACGTATCATAATAATATGTTAGGAACAGACTAGTAATGCTTCCTATAAATTTTAAAAAAAGTTTAATTTATAAAAGTTACAGCTTAACAGCAGATTATCAGAATTTTGAAAATAATCTAAAATTAGGCTAACAATACTTTTCCTGCCTTTATTTAATTCCGAGTTGTTATAAACAATTTCTTCGATTGCTGACATGTGTTTTGCAGCCTATTTACCGTACCTAATACTTATAAAAATGATTACTCTTTTTCTAGAGCAGTCAGGTAAAAAAGTCCTCAAAATACCATTCTACCCTATTTTACAGCTCCATAGTTTTTTTCACCCCATTCAAAATGAATTGCGCTCACAATCTCCACACAATTCACGAGCATTCAAAAATTCCTCCAACATCTTATGTTAACACCATCATAAAATAAACTCTCGTTTACAGTCCAAAAAATAGCATTTTGCACAACACATATCTTGTACAACATTTATTCGGAGAACCACCTTTAGACACGGCCAGAATTCTGTGATCTACCGCGCCCTTCTCTTCGTGAACCTGTGCCTATTGAAGAGGGGGATTTGTGAAGGTATGAAGGGGTTTTGTTACTCTGGTGCTGTTTCTTCAAAAGCAGTACCATAACTAACCATCAAACGCCCTCGCGTACTTAGAATAAATTTTCAATACTCTGGTACAGGGATCGTTAGTTCCATTCAAAGGTTTTAGGCAACGCACAGCTTATCTCGAGATGTGCGTGCCACAGTGTAGTCAGTGGTTACAGAGACTTATGGAGGACTTTTTGTTCCTAATGTCTTTTTAATACTTTATTTAGGCCTAGTCTCGAGAGATTTGCGCATGATTGATTGAAGGGGCGAGGCGCCGAATGTGAATTGTGGGGCTCGCCTGATTACTTATTGATATGGTTGATCGTTGTGGAGTTTTAAGGAAGTTATTGTGGGGAAATATTTGAAGATCATTACCTACGTAGTGTAGTGTGCTTTTTAAAAATGTTGCAGATGATAAATTCTTCACTGACAAAGTTAAAGCCGAGTTTGCATTACATATGAATGTAGCATCTTTACAATATTCAAGAATATAGGACGTTTTTTGTTAGGGAAACTAAAATGTTACTCCACATCGTTAGTGTAATTTCACTATTTAGAAATAACGCGTGTCTATATAGGATAACCAGCTTCTGCCAGCGACCTCGCCCGCTTGAAAGTAGGTTTATCCATACAAACTTTGAACCCCTTAGGGAGGTGACGTCCCCCAAAAGGAGGGAGTGAGTTTTGTAAAATCCTCTCTTAGTGCTATCCTATACCATAAAAGAAAACCTTATGCATTTCACGCTTATATTCATTCTCCGTTTATACTATATCTATAGATAAATAGAAAGCCTAATTAAAAACTAAATATTTCTGGAAATCATTAGAGGTGTTATTATTCACTTTATTTTAGACGGCCCTAACATGTTTTTAATCTTTACTTGTAGTTGTAGATGTACACTGTACACCTCTAAATCTACACTCTACTCTGTACCCTGACAAGCGAGACATACACCGAAGCGCGTAGAATGACGGCCATATTTCGAAGCAGGTGCGCAGCAACCCGGTTGCTGCGATGAGGTAATGACGTGTACTCGAGAGCGCTAATGCATGACTACGGAAGTGATGGCTTGAGGAGACGATGAGCAAGATTGTACGTGTGGAGATTAAGTAATTTTACTTAGGATTACATTAAGTTACGTTAAAAGGTGGCTTAGTATAAACCTTGATGAAGTTTAAGCCTGCCGATTAGGTAAATGAAATTCTGTTTGGATTACAAAATATATCTTATATATGTATATTTTTGTGATTTATATTTATACAATGGCCATAGAGACGATCATTATCAATAGTAAAAGGGGTAATTTATTTCTGTCTTACTCAACAACGGTGCTTAGGATATTCGCGGAAAAAGTAGATATTTCAAATGGGTAAACCATTTACAGGCAGTTTTGAATTGTCAAGGACTCAGTCAGTCAGAAAAAAATATGTTAACACATTCCAAAGCGTGAAACTCCATGGACACTCTTTTAAATCTTGTTATATTACATGTTACAAATATCTCAGTTACATTATATGTCGCTACTATTATGTGAGAATAATGGCAATAAATTAAAAAAAAAAATCTAAACAGACGTAACTGGCAGCTAAGAGATTACCAGTCTCATATGTTAGCTCAAAAAAATACCTTGAAGAGTCTAAAAGTCTCCAGCCTGTGTTCAGGACAAATGTTATTACCACTTCGTGATTATCGATCGAATATACGTATGTACCTATGTTGGTACTACGCACTAGATTAGGCGTGCCGAACACTAACTTCAGTCGATTCAGATGTAATGTCGACTGTACACCTTGAACATTACACTATGTTTAAACGCGTAAGTGGCGCTTAAGACACTTTGGTCGCGAAAAAAGTATCCTCTAAAAGTTATCTTAGCGCTGCATATTTTAATAGTTCTGTTAGACGATGTAGTGCCAATGTAGCGTTGCAGCTGGCTTTTTTTTTAACTTTTCAGTATTTTGACAAAAAGTTTCCATGAAAGGGCTTGTCTATCACTAGAATATAAGTCGATGTTCGTGAATAATTTGTATGTTAAAACAAAGGCTCTTAAGTACTTCAAAAATATACAGAAACCACTGAAGGTGCAAACTTTATTTCCCACACAATTCTCAAACCAGAACGTTTCACAAAACAGTGTTCAAAACTAAACACGAGTAGACTCAAACTTCCTCTTCCGAGCATCGAACTCGGTACACAACGTCCAGAGTCTATACTATCAATTGAAAGCTATCCGCCCGTGATTTCTCCGCTATACCCTTTATTGTGTATCCTCTGAAATAACTAGCATAATTACTTACCCACCCACCAATCAAAAATAAACCTTACTACGTAAAAGATAAAGTTCGTTCTCAATTGAAGGGGGTTATAACTTAGGTCGTTCTGTAATAGAGTGTCGAAGCTTGCAATGTTCAATATTGTTTGCTTCGTTAGCGCATTGTTTTGATATTAATTGTATTGAATGAATGAATGAATGAGTGAGTGAACTATAACGTTGAAAATATCTCGTTCAGAGTAGCTGCCAATCGGATAACGATTGGGTATTTGAACATTGAGAGACGTGAAGATAATTTTCAGTTGAGTGGATTTGAAGTTTGAATTAAGGGTTGTAAATATAACTAGGATTATCACGCAGTGTCGTGTGTTTTGTAATGTTTTTAATGGTTGAGATAATTTAGATATTCTGTTAGATATTTTTTTTTAATGAAAATGGATTTGTTAGTAATCTAGTACGCTATTATTATCTATGGTTTTAGTCTATTGAGTAACTTCGGCCAAAAAACTGTGACAGTGGTCATCGAAATGCCAAGATAATATATTGACTCATAAAATTTTGGTCCCGCATATCAATCCAATAGAGTTTTACCATTTATTTCTGTCCAATAGCTAAACTTTTTCACCGATAGAAAGCTGATTTATTCCTGGGTGAC
This sequence comes from Mythimna ferrago, assembly GCA_910589285.2. Taxonomy (NCBI): domain Eukaryota; kingdom Metazoa; phylum Arthropoda; class Insecta; order Lepidoptera; family Noctuidae; genus Mythimna; species Mythimna ferrago. The sequence continues at coordinate 20,039,426 of OU342685.1, forward strand.
ATGGGCTATATTTTATAAACGCGTGTAAAGCCGCGGGCAAAAGCTAGTTAATAATACACACTTGCTTTTTTAATTGACTGGCCTGTTGGTCTAGTGGTTAGTGACCCTGACTGCTATGCCGGAGGTCGTGGGTTCGATTCCCACCCAGGACAAATGTTTGTGTGATGAACATAATCATTTGTTCTGTGTCTGGGTGTAATTTATCTATAATATGTATGTATTTAGAAATATATAAGTATGTTTATCAGTTGTCTGTATGTTTATCAGTACCCATAACACAAGCTCTGCTTAGCTTGGGACTAGACGGCGTTGTGTGATAATTGTGGAATATTATATTATTATTATATATTATATTATAATGCTTTAGACATTGGCAGAAAATTCGACATCGGCTCTACTTGCCATTAATAAAAATAGAATAGTATACGAGTAGTGTTTCACCACTTTTAGATCGTAAAGTCCAATCTACAAAGTCTTTTTTTTTATGGTGGGAAAAAATCATGCATTGACATCCCCCGCTCTTGGGCGGAGCGGGAGATAGTGTCAGACTCTTACTGACTAAAAGACCCACCCCGTTCCTTCTAGCCTTCATACCGGGGCTCGAGCGCCCTTTCGGATAACCCTAGCCCCAGTAGGCTTCGACCCGGCTGGGTCCCTGCTGTTGCTGACTACTCCTTGAGGCGCGCGGGAACAGTGCGCGCCGTCGGCGACTTGGGCTTGGTCCGGACAGTTACCGGACGGCCGGACAGTGAGCTACCCATTGCTCACTATCTGCAAGCCCGCGCCTGCGGTGGCCGGAAATCGGGATCAGAATCCCGGCGACGGCGGCGGCGGCGATAACGCCGTTGCCTGATGCGTTCGGTCTCCTCCTTTGCGAATCTACAAAGTCTTGAGCTTGAGCACAGGCGAAGGGTAGCCAGCCTTTCGGTGTTTTACAGGTTGCATTTTGGAGAGTGTGCGCAGGAATTACATGACTTGATTCCACCATCTCATTTCTACCATCGGACAAGCCGACGAACGGCGAGTATCCAGCCTTACGTTATTGAGACCTCTACAGTCCGGACCAAGCGTTTTACCTCGTCGTTTATACCGCGTACATCGAGGGACTGAAACAATTTGCCTGCTGCGGTCTTTCCGTCCGATTATAATTTAGGTGTCTTCAAGACAAGAGTGAATAGGCCCTCGTGATTTCGCGCCATTCGGTTGAACAATAAGATTATTAAAAGTCCGTGTAGATTATTAAAATTTTGAGCGTTTTATTTATTGGTTATGTATCTAAGAATGTAAATAAGAAATTCTTCATAAAGTAGTCTGTAAATTTCGAAAATAAGCAACCTTTCCATTTTTCCCGTATTTATACCTATTTAAATGCTTGGGGTCTCAGGGGTTAACAAACTAGTGCGCCTCACCATCAACGAATTCAACACTGCTTACCAACAGGTGGGATCACAGTCAAGCACTAGTTTATATCAATTTAAAAAAAAAAACACTGAAAATATACCACTTTGAGTACAATTCAAGGGCATTGACCTTATCATGCTATACACTACTAAAGCAAACAATCCAATTAAGCCATATCCATAAACTCCAGTAAACAATAAACCATGCCAATAAGCCATGATTTGGTGCTTCAATAAACCGGGGTTCCTGCTAAGTCATAGATATTATCATAAGTGTGGCTGCATAGCTGGCACTGCAGTGCAATAATGCAGCGCATTAGCTATCGCTTTAGAGCGCTGTTTACGCGTTTCTGTACAATATGTAGGTGGTATGTGGAGGGGAATATTGTAAGGGGAGTGGTGGTGTAGTGTATCTAGATGTAGACCCCTAGGCAGTTATGAACAAGATAGACAGATATAAAGTAATCCATCGTCGGCCACATCATCGCTTACCATCAGGTGAGATTGTGGTCAAACGCGAGCCTATCCATTATAAAAAAAAAAAAAATAAGTTGAGTTTAGGGGATGATTGGCCCCTTGGATCGGTCTGTTTTTTTCTAAAAGGTTTTAAAATAGTTGAAAAATAGCTGAACACATATAAAAATCAAGCATGAGAATTTACGTGAAGTTATGTCATTATTTTGGGAGCTTTAAAGCGTCTGTAAAGCAATACGGCCCACGGAATGTGTCTGGGAGTATTGGCGACTTGATTTTAAAGATATTGCCTAAAATATACGAAAAAATCAGCTTGGAGAATTTACGTGAAGTAAGTACTGTTTTTATGTACCTTGATTACCTGATACCTGAAAATTGGCCGTCTATGTAAGCTAGCAGATAGGCATGCATTCTTGAAAACGGGCGTAACTATATATATATAACTATAACTATATAAATACTAACAGTACCTACTTAATCGTCCACATTTCTTTCGTCAGAAAATAGGTGACGTCTAGCGGCCCTGGGATCTTGGACTAATAGATGTACACTTCATTGTAATCAAAAATTACAGTAGGAGATTAAAATTTATATAGAAAGCATATGCTGACCCGCAGGTTTACGTGTTGTAGTAATCAAGGCCGGCGGCGGCTTCCGAATAAACAGGACTTATCCTGAAAACAGTCTTCTGTCCTCTTTTATAATACTGTTGACTCACGTCAAAAAAAAAAGGTAATACATGATGTTTTTTTTCTAAATTACTATATTTTCGACTATCTATTTGTTGTAGACAAATCTGGTCAAAGTAACATGCGCTTAATCTAATCCAGGAATGTTGATTGAAGTGCAACAGACAAGGCCCATTGTGTGAAGGAGCTAATGGGATCGTATGCAAATATAGTGCTTAGTGTGTGTTAGATACTGTTTGCTGTAGATTTGTTAGCGATTGTGTTTAGGTGTTTACCATAGAGTGGGTGAAGGGGATAGATATGTCTTAGGACTAGGGCCTTATGACGTCTTAGGCCCGTATTAATAAACGATGCTTAACTCCGTCCTCAAGTGCGATATCATTTGATCCCCGATTATACGATGTCAGAAGCTCAAGATCATTGCTAATTAATAAACAAATGAGTACAGAATCTCAGTTACCAAGATCAGCTCCTCAATGCTCTGTACTCAATGCTTACTCAATGTGAACGATTACGTCACATTGACCGAAGTTTATAAATATTTTTTTTGTCATAGTTTTGGCCTGGGTACTAAGTTCTTTAAGCCATAAAGTATATAATCAAATTCGTCTCGTTTCGTTACTGATGTGTCGTAAGATTGAAATACTTTTATTTTGTTAAAACTTTGATTATAAGCGCTGTATCACATAACGAAGTAGTTTGCTACCCAATATAGGCTTAAATTGTAAAAAAAGTCATGGATGTATTTTCCAACACTTTACAAATGTTTATTTTGCAACTCAGTGGACACAAATAACATAACGCAATGTAGCGTTAGTACTAACCACAGAATTCAAGGCATTCCTTATATACATTTTTGATAAACGATATCGCATAGGCCAATAAATTTTAATATTGTCATAGTACTCTATTTCATCATAATAAATTAACTTCACTTAAAATATTTTCAAACTCCATGTTTGGCGCTACCGCTAATCACAACCTCAAGTCCCGGTCGGTCTGCACTCATGATCTGGCAGCTCAAGTACAGAGATCTTTGTAAACTTAAGTTTCGAGTTTCGTTTATTAATCAGACAACACTCGGCTGATGTCGTAAACCTAAGCTGAGCTTGAGCTCGAACTTAAGCTTGAGCTTGAGCTTGTGAATCTCGTTTATTAATACGATCAAGACCTCAAGCTTGGTATCAGGTACGAGATCTTAGGCTGAGGAACGTTTATTAATACGGGCCTTAAAATCTTAGAAGATTCCTGTGTGAGAGATACACTGTTCTATACTGGACTGGCCCGTTAGTCTAGCGGTTAGGGGCCCTGACTGCTATGCTGGAGGTCGTGGGTTCGTTCGTTCCCATTGAGGACAATATGTTTGCGTGAGGAGCACAATCATTTGTTCTGTGTCTGGGTGTAATTTGTCTGTAATATGTATGTATTTAGCTATATGTTTATCAGTTGTCTAGTACTCATAACACAAGCCCTGCATAGCTTGGAGCTTGAGGGCGTTGTGTGATAGTTGTAGAATAAAGAATATAATATATACCTATCTTTGTCTCACCACTGATCAAGTCAATCATAACGACATTGACACTTGGTCAATCCGCATCTTTGTCACTCTTAAGGTATTCTTCATCGCCCGGAAGACACACCACCTCCTTCTGCAAAACAGAAAGGAGCTAACAAAGGAGGCGGCCAAAACCGTGAGGCGAAGACAAGCATGTTTTGAACCCCGCCGAAGACGCCCAGGTGTCGGAAGTCTTAGGACGATTTTTGAAGCCATGTGTAGATCACCGTCCAGCCGTCCAGTAAGGACCAAGGGTCGATGACGCGTTGTATTCCACGCGCGCCTCAAAGCGAAATAGAAGAGGTGCAGTAGGACGATGCCTGCTAGGGCTGCGGTAACGTTCGAAAGAGCCCCAGAATTAAAAAAAACTACTGAAGGACACAAGTCCGTTTTAGAAAGTAAAAGTCTGGCACGACCTCTCGTTCCTCCCTAAAGCACGAGAAGTCATTTGATGATTTCCCTCCTCTAAAAAAGACTACATGAATAGGTCATCAAATAGATCAAATTTTACATTTTCAGTTTGACTTGACATTCCTTCGATTTAAATAAAATAGCTCATGTGTAAGGCACACACATGAGCTATTTTATTACTATACTGCTGTTTTATCTACTATCTTTTATAGAAGCCTTTTCTAGGTTAGCTAAGCATCTATATATTTTCCTATGCTCTATGGTATGTAGCTGCAAACCTTAGTCACAAACCTACACACACGTTGTCTCGCCTGTTTGGTAATAGGGGTTGACCGGACTTCCAATTATTGTGAAAGCTTGAACGAACGTCGCTGGTATTAAGCTTGCTGCCTGTAGCTGCTTCTGCTGGGTATAAACGTCGCCCTAATAGGCACCCTAAACTGTAGGATAGGGATGGCGATCCTATATTGAAGAATGAGCTATTTAAAATAAAATAAAAAAAAGACGTGTGCCACTCGGGGACTGCCGCGGTAAAGCTATTGCATAGCATTTATGCAATTATAATTATTTATTTATTTTATTTATGCAGTTTCTTTTTCCTTTGTTTTTTTTTCTTTGATATTAATTGAAGTTACACTTTCACACATTGAATTGAATTTTGATTGATTGTTCACTCATTTGTTTTCTAATCGGTCACCACGCTCAAAAAACAAATGAGTGGGGGGTGTTAGGTTATTTTCGTTACGGAATTTCTGGATTCGGTCTCCACGCTCAAGGCCCGCGATAACTAACTGCGCGATACTAACGTGCTGCCAAAAACTAATGTCTTGGTAAAAAAAATCTACTAACTCGTCTTCACCTATAGACCTATCTACACTAATATAATAAAGAGGTAAAGTTTGTTTTTTTGTTTTTTTGTTTGTAGGAGGTAATCTCTGGAAGTACTGGTCCGATTGCTAAAATTTTTTCACCGATAGAAAGCTGCTTTATTCTTGAGTGACATAGGCTATATTTTATGTACGCAGGCGAAGTCACGGACAAAAGCTAGTAAGAAATAAACTCCCACGCTGTGTAAATCAGAATGTATTTTTGTCATGTCGAAGTGATTTCCTGACATAAATTAATGCAACTATAATCCTCATAAAATTACATTCTTCAACACAGCAAATCTTTGATAGACAGTGCAAAAATAATGTTGACTAGTAGTAAATGCAAGACATTAAGTTCTCTGTACATACTTTTGTGTGCATAAAGCATTTAAAAACAAATTATTTATATTAATCTTTCTACCATTCCGTTAATAAGCTCAAACAATATCTTCCAGCAACCCACTTCGTATAGAACCCTACCTTACTAAAAACAATTTTATTCAATTTCATATTGAAACAATTCAGTTTCAGCATATTTCGAGGGAGGTAAGTCGTACAATCTGACTAGTTTAGCGGTCATTTGAATATTATGCCAGTGTTTGTGGGTAGGAAATAATTTAGCCTAAGCCGTGGTCGTGAGCTTGTTTATGTTCGTTAATACTACGAACAAAATGTCAAGGACTTTGTAACTACTGCCTTATCTGTCGTAATCAGTTTTTCTTTGTACTTGAATTATTGGAGTATATTTTGTCGTTTCTTATGTTGGCTGTGTTATTTTTCTGGTTAACGTGGTTGGTTCCTGATAGCATGGATCGTTGAAAGTTTAATACTATTAGACTTTTTTTGTAGAGATAAGTAATCAAGTCTTATCAACCGATGTTTTTTGTTAAATGTTTGGTTGTCTACCCAACCAGTTCTTTTTATATATGAAAAAGTTGCTACCAGGCTTTGACCGCGTGATAGTAAACATATATTCCAAAGGAACATGCTCGGGATATAAAATATCCTGACGATATTATTGTTAAGTAGTTGGTTCGTAGGAACAGCACTAATTTTTTTCCAATTTATCTGTTTCTACCACATTCACATCACATGGCGTATGGTTTATTTATTTTCATTTTTTTTTATTGTAGATAGGTTCGCGCTTGATCGCTATCTCACCTGATGGAAAGCGACGATGCGGTCGACGATGGAACACGCTTACCTAGAAGAAACCTATTCACTATTTGACACTTCACAGACACACATGTACAGAAGCAGCATTTTCTTCCAGTCAATTTTTGGGTGATGCAAAGACAAATATTGGTAGGTGTCATATTGACACACAAATACACGATATACGATATATTTTAAATTTTTCCCATAAATATTTTAAAAGTTGGACACCACTGACACTAGGTATAACACAGGTCACAAAGCAAAACCACCCCTTAGTTGCCCAGATGACCTGAATTGACTATGAATTTGTGTGGACAACCAGGTAACATAACAAGCTTAGGTTTAACTTTGTGAGATTTCATGATACAGTTACGAAACTTTGTACATAGATTCTTTACATAAAAATATTAGACACGTTTTGGGTTTTGCATACAGGGTGTAAGGGACAGCCCTCCACAAACTTTAAGGGTTTGCTCAGTAGACAAAACTGAAAAAGTGTGGAAAGGCCACAAGTCTTTATTTCAGGAAACAAAAAAAAAACGGCCTCTCCATACAAACTGTCCAATCAAGTTTTTAATTGTGTATGATGAGGGTGATTTTTATTTTCATTTTCTGAAGAAAGTTTACTCTATTTTGTCTACTGAGCAAGCCCTTAAAGTTTGTTGAGGGCTGTCCCTCACACCCTGTATACTGAAACTAATACGATATCCCAAAGCGAATCAACAGCAGTCTCCTACCTACAACCTAAAGTACAAACAGCACAATAGATCACTGCACCGCGCATAGATCGCGACGCGCGATAAAACTGCAATTTGGGTGCGCACCTTTATCGTGCAGCCAGTGTACGCTGTACTAGTGCATGCGGCAGGAAATATCGCCGTTTTATGTGTTTATGTGTACTTGCTGTTTAACGGTTGTGCTAGAGGATTAGTAGACGCCGTATGTATTACTAGAAAGTAAAATATTTGCGAGTCACACAGGAACGCAAAACCTGGTTTATTGAATGAACAAAAAATTTTACGAAAAATATTGACTATCAATATTCTTCGTATTTCGAAATTGTTGATTTTATTTTCGGATAGTGAATCAGACACACAACACAACCACTGCAGTATTGGTTGAAAAGCCTACACATGAACATTCGGTAATTAAACTTTGACGTTGGCAATCATATTAACGATGACCATATCTCCATTTCATTGAGTGTACATGTTAATGAAAAATCTTCTTATATTCTTTCCTTTTTTTGTTTTTTTTTTTATAACTTGTGATTTATGTGAAAGATAAAGCAGCATTGTATTTTTCAAGTGGTATATAAATATTTTTTAAATATATTGATAAAGCCTAAACAATTTAGGGGGCCTCAGTTTGTTCTTGCCCCAGGGCCCTTGGTCGTCTAGCTACGCCACCGGTACAATTCGAAGTGGTATTAAACTATAAAGGAAATCGTATGGACCAACCGCGGTATGCTGGTTGTATACCTATATGGATTGAAAAAGATTAGATCTTGTAAAATTGCACAGAAATTACTTAAATACGTACTACGTACTAACGAACGATCGTTTCACTGCAGTCACGATTTTACAATATGGCGCATTTTTAATGTGTGCTTTTTAGGGTTCCGTAGCCAAATGGCAAAAAACGGAACCCTTATAGATTCGTCATGTCTGTCTGTCTGTCTGTCCGTCCGTATGTCACAGCCACTTTTTTCCGAAACTATAAGAGCTATATTGTTGAAACTTAGTAAGTAGATGTATTCTGTGAACCGCTTTAAGATTTTCACACAAAAATAGAAAAACAGCTATAAATTTTGGGGGTCCCCATACTTAGAACTGAAACTCAAAAATTTTTTTTTCAACAAACCTATACGAGTGGGGTATCTATGGATAGGTCTTCAAAAATGGTATTGAGGTTTCTAATATCATTTTTTTCTAAATTGAATAGTTTACGCGAGAGACACTTCCAAAGTGGTAAAATGTGTGTCCCCCCCTGTAACTTCTAAAATAAGAGAATGATAAAACTAAAAAAAATACATGATGTACATCACCATGTAAACTACCAACGAAAATTGGTTTGAACGAGATCTAATAAGTAGTTTTTTTTTAATACGTCATAAATCTGAAAAAAATACACTATTATTAAAACATCGATCAAAGTTACAACGAACTACAAGAACTTTTATATTATGTTACTTGCTGCTACGGAACCCTCCATGGGCGAGTCCGACTCGCACTTGGCCGGTTTTTTAATATACCACATTTTTTTTTCATTAAAGAACATTTTTTAATATGGCGCATTTTTTTAGTATACTGCATTTTTTTTAATATAGTGCATTTTTTTAATATGCTTCGTTGTTAATATGATGCATTTTTTAAATATCAAATTATACGATAGGATAAGCACACAACATTTCCGTTTTCATCTAGACGTCTGTTTAACGTAACATTCCAACATTTCCGTTCCTAAAATTCTCGTTTCACAAAACTGCTGACCGCGGTTCTCTAGTTTCGATTCGACAGTCGTAAAATATTTTATTCGGTCGCCCATTCCCACTTGATTTCCATTGAAAAGTTTTTGGCTCTGAGGGTAGTTTCTGAAGTCTCTTCGACCACTAAACCTGTGCATTGTTAGATAATAGGCAGTTTGTGGGAGATTTGGATTGGTTATTGTTCAAAAGGATATTATAGAGTACCTAAGAAGAAGAGGATTTGTTTGTCAGTACCTGTTTTTCTTTTTATTATTTGACCTATTGTTAAGCTTTTTGCTTTCTGTACGTACAGCTATTATTATTTATATGTAATATTCTATTTTATATTATTGTTATTTTATTATTGTGTTGTATCACTTTTAATCAGATGTACCTATTATGTGTGAGCAAAAATTATATGTAAAATATAACAGTAAACCTAAAATTTTACATAAAGTTTTTACACACTGTATGTTGTTCTGAAATAAATTTCTTGTTTTAAATAAAAAAATATTGATATTTAGAAATCTACTCAGTTGATGACTACATATATTATATGCTTTGCTTGTACTTTCTTCTTTTTCTATCATTATTACCAATATTTCCTTCACTTTTTTTTAAGAGAAATCTTCACATAGTCTCTCCACTATGGGTAGAACTTAAAGAAGACTTTTACTGACTAAAATCCACGTTTGTTCCTTGAGTTGCCACTTGTGTTCCAGGTCAACGGTTGCTCCTTCGAACAATACCGCAGGCCTTCACTTTTTACTTTACAATTAGTACTTACAGGTTTTTCATTCCTTTTTTACCAAATGATGAAAGTTACATTTTCCTACTTCAACGAACTCCATCCAATTATTCTTTGATTACTTACAGAATATGTAATGACGAAACAAAATAAAGTGCCGCAATCTCAAAATTCCTCGATTGGCTTCCGAAATTCGTTAACCATTCATTCGATTCGTATCCCGTTAAAAAAAAAGTACAGTCTGCAACAGACCGCTACTCATTAAAAGTTTTTACATCACGTAGCTCCAAAAACGAGCATGATGTACTCAATCGAACATGCGCTGATTGTACTGTTTTCACATTAAAATAGTTTTGAATAAACCATTGGTGCCTCTCGACGCCTCGACGATTATTGCACGGAGTAAAGAATAGTACAGAAGGCTAACTCAGTGCAACGATAATTTATTGAAATGACGTATTCCAACAGCCTTTACATAAAAAGTAAAGAAAATCGTCGAACACTGAACAAATTTTATTTAAATTTAAGTTTTTCTACTAAAAGATCGTTTCCATTTGTACTTGAAACGTGTTACCAATTAAATGAGATTTTTATTCTAATAACCAATGTAACTAAATTGATCTGTACAATCGATCTACATATTTAAGGCATTGACGAAGAATTGCAGCAACAAGGATATATCAAACTCTTTCAAGTACTTCTATGAGTGCTGTGTTAACTCGAAAAGTAGCATTATGACTGCTGCTTTGGCTGAAATGCTATCAAAAAACGAAGAGAGAGAGAGAAGGATGATGACATCCTGCTGTCTCTCTTCGCTTTTTTTTTCTTTTATCGAACCATCAGACTGTCGCTAAACTTTCCATGTCATTTCTCAAACAATTCACCTGTCTATCAGCAGTAAAATTTAAAAATACTTAATCAAACGAAAAGAAGAACCGTCGGTTTCATCTGGGTACCAGGCAACTATAACCTTCTGGATAATACATGCGCCCATTCTGTGGTTATTGCGTCTGGGCTGCCCCACGATGGGCAATAACTCAACAGTAGAAACGCAATTAGCGGGCTAGGTGATAACACCTCCCCCATATATCACCTTCTGAATAAAACCTGTACTAGTTAGTAATTAATGAATGATTTATTTTGTGTGGTCGTGAAGTTTTGTTGCATGTGGGTTAGTCTGAAAAGGTGCATACATGGGGTCTTGTGTTTAAAAAAGGAGTGTGTTTTATTTTTCTCTTTTGAGTATGTCTGGGCTTTAGTTAGACTGGTTGGAAATTAACCAAACTTTATCAAATGTGAAAAATTATGTCCTTACATCTTTGTCTTTCTTTGCTTTTTGAGGTGTGAAATCAACAAATATCTTCTCCCGCTCTAGGGTGAAGGGAGTGGGTGAGTCAGACTTTACTGACTAAAACCCAACTGTTGCCCTTTGTGTTCTAATTTTCAGCAACGGATGGTAGCTCGCAGCATGGAAGGTCAATAGGGCGGAAAGGCTACTAGAAGACGCAGCGTTGGTACGCTTCTTACAGTGTGGACTGATAACCTTGTGACGGTCGAGGGAATCCGACGGATGCGATACGCAAAGGACCGGTCGTTGTGGCGACACTCGGGAGAAGTTTTATGGTCTGATCAGTGCTACTGTCCAATAGTTATTTCGGGTTGTTGTAATGTTCTAATCGTGCGGACTACTTTAATACCGTAACGCAGGATTTTGTAGTTTTTAGCTCCTATGTGTGTCGTAAATGTCGCTAAAATTGTATGTCCAACAGTGGACGTCTGTCCGCTGAAATGATGATGATGGTAATGATGAACTCTGAGATGTTACCAACAGACAGTACACTAATAAGCTGCAAATAGGCCGAAGAAGGCCCATCCCAATATTTAAATTTTCTCCATAAAAGTATTATTTACTACAAAGACCTTGAACATCAAGTTCCTAAGTGGGACGACATTATTCGAGAAGGTAACATGACACCTCCATTAGAGCAACTTGTTATAGATGGCGCTTAAAACGCCAGTGACGAGATAATGGCGCCAACTTAACTGGAGTGTTCACGGAAAAATTGATCGGGACAATGGGATCATGTGGAAAATATTATTTTCTCGGTCGGAATATGTTGGAGAAAAACAATAATAAGGAAGGGGCATTCAAAGAATAGGGAGTAAATTGGTAGGGTGTGTATAAGAAAATGTATCTTAAAATTATTTTTGTTCTGAGTGGTAATAAAAATTATGTTGTAGGGCAGAACCAGTGATAGTATATTTAAAAATGTAAATACTACATTCTTTTGGTCGTTTTTCACAATACTGTGTAGGATAAAAAAAAAAATACCTACAAAACCAATATTTTAGACAAATTCATCCAATTTCATCTTCCGAATACCAATCTTAAACCCACATTTCGTCTGCTACCGATCGTCCATTTATTCCCTTTTCACAAAATACCAAATCCCGAAATTTTGCGCAAATGGTAAACAGACTGACCGGGCCGCATTTACATAACTCTCAATTACATTTGGATTTAAAATGGCCGCCATGTGCGTGAAATAGAAATAAAAAAAAATATTGGTGCGATGCGTGCGTGGAACGACCGCACAGGATATAAAGTTTTATGATTTTTGTGCATTCCAGTAACGCTGTTAGCAGTATTGTGAAATGAACCGAGGCCGTTGATGATACCTTTTTGTTGAAAGTTAGCGAAGTTTTTATGTTTTGTGTTTTTCAGAAAGTGTACTAAAGTTAAAAGCATGGTTCTATTATTGATAAATCGATACACTTAGCTTGTTTGAAAGCAATTAAAGTTTTAAGAAACAAAACGTAGTAGAAGTGATGAGTTAGTGATAGTGTGACGGGTGACAGAACAGAATGGAAGAAAAAAATGTGTTGCGCCGACCCCAAGTAATATAGGATAAGAGCAGGAAGAAGAAAAAGACCAAGACGTAGTACTTTTAGGTCAAAGAAAGACTTGGAGCAATTCGGATAGCGCCAACTGTCTTGTGGAATGTTAGGTTAGGTAGTTACCACTGGTCTGGGGCAGCACCCGCAGCTCCCGACACAAGTATACGAGGGAACACCGTCGTGGTTTTAGTCAGTAAAAGTCTGACAGATCCCTCCTCCTACCCAGGTGGAAGACATCCATGAGGATTTCCACCCTGAAAAAAAAAAAATTAGTTTAGGAATACATTAAAAATTTTGCAACAAATCGTGGTGCAAACGGTTATTAACTTACTTACCATAAACGAAAACACCCGTGAAATTCATGAGTGACCAATCCAGCATTTCTGGCATCATTATTTACCAACGAATTGTCATCGAATTTACCCTTAATTTGCGTGCAGTCATGGCCCAGTATTTACCCATGTCCAGCCTGAATAGGCGCTAAATCAGGTTGGTAATACAATGGTTCGGAATGTCCAAATTTGTATGTAGTTGTGCCCCGCGTGGTACAGTAGCCACCTGAGGGCTGGTTAACTTAATTAGCATATTGATTGTTTACAGACGTGTTGGCGGTCGCCCCGTCCTGGGAGACTAGCCTGGGGCAACAAATATGATCTACAGTGTTTAAGACAATTTAGGTTTCAATAATTTGGGAGCTTGCAGCCTTGTTGTATGCTAATTGTAGTTTATTGTTCGTGGTTGCAACAATGGTGGTATGGTATTGCAATTTAGAATGTAGATAGAATATTTTTGCATTACGACATTCTTCGAAAGAGTTACCATGGCTCTAGTAGAAAGTAACAAGGGCAACTAAAGGAACACAGTTGGGTTATAGCTAGCAAAAGTTTGACACTACATATCTTTATTTCCACCCACATTGTTGACGGTGGTGGAAGAGTTATTTAATGATTTCTCTACAAAAAAAAAAGACATTTTATAGACATTATTTTGACATGGAATATTCAGTGGAGAACTATTCTCGATATATCGAGAATACTTCAATCGAATTACAATTTTATGCTATCCATTTCACATGAAACATTGAACTTTATTTCATTTCTCATTGTAAAAACCATGTAATGAAATATCAAACTGCAAGAAATTAACTTCGAGATCTGAAATCCATAATTCAGTTACATTATCGTGAGTTTCCGAACGGCTGACCACCGTTACCAGTGTAACTAGACCCCTCAGCACACTCTTTATTTTTTTATTGATTTTATAAACGAGTTCTTGACTGCGATCTCACCTGATGGTAAGCAGTGATGCAACCGTTGATGGTGAGGCACACTAGTTTATTAGGAGCCTATTCACTCTTGCCTTAAAGACACCTAAATTATAATCAGACGGAAAGACCGCAGCAGGCAATTTTTTAATTTTGTCTTTATTAACGTTATATCGATACAATTTCAACTTATATCGGGTTCAATTTAGCCCAGTCTTTTCTCCATACTGTGCAGAGTATACAGATCTATCTACCCTGGATAAATGCTGCATAACAAGGGAAAATTTTGTTAGAGAAAAGGAAATAGGGGATCAAATTAAGCTGGTTTATGATAGTCATGGCTGGGAATGACATAAGAAATGAAGTGGAAATGACAGGTTGTCGAATGTATATCTATCTATGTTGTGCATTGGTCATATTCTGTTGGACATTACTGCGGGTTCAGTAGGTATGCAGTATAGTGGTTATAACGGTGGACACATGGACATAGAGAATGGACAGAGCCTTGAGGAATGAAGCAATCGTGTGCACAGTAGAACTAATGTCGATAGGTACATTTCATACTTTTGAATTGCGAATGCGTTAACCAGAATTCAAAAGTATATTTATAAAGTAGTGTTCTGCGCATAGATGTAGTAAATGTAAGAAATAACAAAGGGATAATTCCCTTATTCCTAATAGAAAAACATTTTTTTTTCCATAAATATTGACCCCCAAAAGACAATAAAATCGGCTTTGCTTGGAATTTCGAGTTACGTGATTAAATCAGGAATGAAGATATCCATAGGAGAACCAAGGACCTGAACCGAACCGAAGAGAACCACCGATATGGCCCGAAGAGGCACTAGACATAAGTGGAAATGGGCTGCACATTGCTCGAAGAAAAAAGAAAAAAAAAAAAAAGTGGTCGGAGCCGAAAGGTTCAGGAATGGCGACCACGTACTGGAAGATACAGCTTTGTAAGGCCTATCACTAGGTGAACCAATGACCTATTGTCGGTCGCAGGAATGCAATGAATGCGACACGCACAGGATTCGACATTGTGACGCCACATGAGAGAGGCTTATATCCAACAGTGGACGTCTGAAATAGTGGTATCATTTTAACAAGTTTTGAACATTGTAAGTCGTCACCGCGGTGTCAAATTAAAAAAAAAATGATATTACCTTATTTTTAAGTACGGAAATTGGCTTATAGGTATTGGTCGTACATCTCGCTTTGTCTCTTTCTGTCTCCGTTAAATTTAATAGGGTTAAGATTCACTCCATTCTCCGTTGTTTTGGTCATAAAGGTGGACATGACGGACACTAAAATTAATAATTCTGTTGCATTACGTTGAATTGCTTTTACGTTCGGAAATTCTGCGGATTATTTTCTACTGAATGGATGGAGTGTTAGTTATGTACGTGTATTTGAGCGTTGGGAAAATTATTATGCAGTGTTATTACAGTGGATACCTATGTTTTATTTATTTCCATTAGCATTGCACATGTTTGACATTCTGTGTAACTGAAGATCTATAAGCTTTAAAATTACTTTTAGTTTCGTCGTTTTGTGCTGAAAAAATGGACCAAGTTTGCATATTTAATAGAGGTACCTACTATGGAAATGTATTACCTATGGCTATGGTTAGTACAAAGCTCAAATAAAATAGTTTTGATGATTCATAGAGATGCAAGACTGTTTTTTCTTCTTACTTTTTTTTTTGTTACAAAAAGGGAGTTCGAAAGTTAATTTGTTTATGAAAACCACTATCTAGTAAAAGTTAAGCTATTCTAGATGGCCATAGTATTGGCAGTGTTTTCATTTGTTGTTTTATTTAATATTCAACTACAAAAAACATTTCCCAATTAAATAGAATAGAATAAACTTTACTGTACACCAAAATAGTAACAATACATTACACGTTATATACTTGTGCACTAAACAGCTCGTTTTGTTTTCGCGATCTGAGAGTTGGTTAAAAATGGGTTTTTAATTATTATTACCAGGTTTTCATTAATTATCGTCTCCATATTATA
Source organism: Mythimna ferrago (assembly GCA_910589285.2). Classification (NCBI taxonomy): domain Eukaryota; kingdom Metazoa; phylum Arthropoda; class Insecta; order Lepidoptera; family Noctuidae; genus Mythimna; species Mythimna ferrago. Next base: position 20,055,380 of record OU342685.1, read on the forward strand.
TTTTATGTAGGTATTAGAATATATAAAAAAATAAAGGAAAATCAAAACTTTCATCATGCCTCCCAGGTAGCCCAAAACTTCCATCAGAAAAAAAACCTAATGAAACGAACCACAGAAACCCATTACAGTCCCATTTCTTCTCATGTCCTTCTGCGAACACACGACATTAAAATTCCATGTAGCTGAAGATAAATCTTCACGCCATTACCCGCCAGAGGGCGCTTATGGGACAGGTGTTGTTATTTTTGGCCGGAAATTGGGGGGCCACTTTAATTTTGGATACATTACTTTGATGCATGCATCCTATGGTGTGTGGATGGCGGTTTGGTGTATAGAACCAAGAGTGGTACTTTATGGGGTGGGAAAAATGTATATTGTGTAATATGGAGCCCGGTAAGTGCAAGTCTGACGCACTCGAAGAGTTGCGTACCATCGTAATTTTACCCCTAGGTTGACTAGTAGAAAAAATTTTGCAGTAAGTCCGTCTATGGTGGCCAAGTGGTAATGGTCCCGACTTTCGAGTTGTAGGTCGCGGGTTCGAACCCAGCCAGGCGCCAATCTCACCTCTGCTCTCAAAACGGTGAAGGAAAACATCGTCAGGAAACCGTCATGTCTTAGAACCAAAAATTCGAAGATATGTGACATCCATCATCCCGCACTAGGCCCGCGTGGTGGATTACCTACGGCCCATTGCCTCTCCTAGAGAGGAGGCCTGAGTCCCAGCAGTGGGAACATTAAAAAGGCTGATGATGAAGTCCGCCTATGTATAACCATTGTACATAAACTTTAAATAAATAATTTGTCTATACTTATATTATTTTGTGTTATAGGGTACCTAAACGATGTATTCGTACCACATTATACTAACAATTTAAAAAAAGGATCGAAGACTATACGTCTTTAGGGAAGTCCGTAATTTTTGGATCGTGAAAAATAGATTTGTGTTACTTACCCCAAATCTGGGGCCAGAGTCTTCTTCCGAAAAGGAGGCCCCGGTATGAAAGGCAAGAAGGAACGAGGTGGGTTTTATAGTCAGTAAGAGTCTGACACTATCTCCCGCTCCGCCCAAGGGCGGGGGATGACATTTGGATAATTTTTACCCGCCAAAAAAAAAAATCCCCAAATATGACAAGAGCGAAGCCACGGGCAGGAGCCAGTTTAAAATATTATACAATTTATATATATAAAAAAAAAAAACAAGGAAAAAAAGCCACGTTACAAAAAACCGCAAAATCCCCAAATTCATGGCTACATCTCACATAAGCGGACCTAACCCGTTAAAAATGACGGTAGCTGTGTCCGGCACGACAACAAAACGACATGTCACGCTCTCTACTTAACCCTCACTTGCTCTGTTTGTGTTTACGGCTGTGTCCGACACAGGGTTATATGCGCTGAGCTAGGTATGTGTGTTTATTGAGGTGTTGACTTAGCAATGCTGGATTAGAGTGTAGAATACACAGGGTTAATTGTAAAACACTAACAGCCTTGTAGAACTGTATTACTAGTATCATAAACAATATCTTTTTTTTATGACTAATTTAAAAGTACAAGGAAGGTGTCCTGGCGTCCTAGCTAGGTTACACAGTAACCTGTATTAAAGTTCGCCAGCCCAAGATCCCATTCATACAGTTATTTAGAAATACAGAGAGACTGCCTAAGAAATTGAAATTTATAATTATAATGAACTAAGTTTGCCATCTAATGGATAGTGTAAGTATGTGCGTTTGTACGTATGTTTTATATGTTTAGTGTAAGTATGTATGATGTGTGCTCAGTATGAAGTATGAGGGTGTGTGTCGTTTTTTTTTTCTTTTGTTCTATGACTGTTCACAAAACGTAATTCATTTACCTAAAACAAACCTTCAAGATTTCGTTGTTCTATCTAACACATTTCAACTCTGTATCTTGCTATACTTACCTACGTCTGTATGACGTGGCGCAAGTGCATCAAGCACCCCCGCTGCCTGAACCCCGCTCCCCTCCACTATTGTACTATTATTTACTTCGCATAGACTTCGTAATATTTAGACCGTTCGTTTTAAATATTTTTATTTTTGTATGAAAATCTGATGAACTAAAATATGATAAATTTTTAAAAGTCATAGAAGAAAAGTTGTTGTTTATGATGTTAGTAACATAGTCCTGATAACTTTCCAATGTTTTAGGAATAACTCTGTATTTTGATTACCTTTGATGTAAAGAAATACTCGTACACATAAACGGTTCACCACATGGTTGGACACCAACGTCCCAACCAAGGTGACCTTACTAGTTTCAATCCGTGTAGACAGCAGTTGTAAACCATGACCTTCGACGTCCTTGGTTGGAAGGAGCGTTTTTCCAACCACCAAACGTGTTGGCACGTGGTTTACATATATGTAGGCGCAACAGAAACCAAGTTCACCTTGGTTAAAACGCTAGCTTGCAACAGCTTGTTAGTTTGGACAGACAGCGAAGTCTTAGTAGTAGGGTCCCGTTTCTACCCTTTGGGTAAGGAACCCTAAAAAGATGATTTTAACACTATTTCCATATTATTGAAGTGTTAAGAATTGGAACCGTGCATTAACTTCTGACGTTTTATCCAGGAAAAACAACATTCAAAATATTTTTATTTGACATAAACCTACCTATGTGAAATAAAAGCATTTTTATTAATTGGAAAAGAAATCAACGTTTTTAGGAGTCAGGAGTGAATAGGTATCTCAGAAATGAAGATATCCGCAGGAGAACCAAGGTTGCCGACATAGCACGAAGAATCGCCAAACTCAAGTGGCAATGGGCAGGGCACATTCACAGAACAGGTGGCCGTTGGGGCCGAAAGGTTCTGGAGTGGCGACCGCGTACCGGAAGACTCAGCGTCGAAAGGCCTCCTACAAGGTGGACCGATGACCTGGCGAAGGTTGCGGGAATCCGATGGATGCGGGATGCACAGGATCGATCATTGTGGCGACACTTGGGGGAGGCCTATGTCCAACAGTCGACGTCTACCGGCTGAAATGATGATGATGATGATGATGAGTGAATAGGTTATTTCTAGGCAAAGGTGCTCCATCGTCAATCACAACCATCGCGCTAACAACAATCAGAGATAAGAAATTATTCAAACGCCAGTCTGTCAATATTTTTAGTCCTTATTGTCAAACTGCTGGGCAAAACATCCCAAGTCCTTCCAGACATTCTTATCCCGCGCCGCATTCGTCGTGGTACGCGTCCAGATCATCCCGCCTCCTCTTCCTAGGTCAGCCTCGACGGCAAATTCGATAATAATTCGTAATTAAGGCTTATAGTCCCTTGAACCATCTGGCCAAAATTATGTGGACGCACCTCTCGCACCCGCCTAGGCGACAGTACGCAAATGTGTGCATTTATTTGCGGTCAAACAGCGCCCGGAAAGCGCGCGGCTGACCTTTAAATCCATTTTCTTTGCGAAATATTGATGCAATGTTCACTTTGAAGAATATTTAACCACCAATTTTTATGTGTAAAAATGTTTCTAAAGATCCAAGTCGTTTCGAAGGAGTAGGGAAAAGTTGCGAAATTGCTAAATATTTTTTTTTTTTGACAAAAGTATTAATAGCACGAAAAAATCAAATGTTGATAATATTGTTCATGAATCTATAATAAACATATATTTTTTTCAAACCTATTAACCTGGCCGTTACCGAGGAGTAGGCTTTAGAAAGTCACTGTTTTATGGCACTTTTCGGGCGCTTGGGCCTTAAATACAAAACACGTAACGTACACTTGGGGGAGGCCTATGTCCGACAGTGGTCGTCTTTCGGCTGAAATGATGATGATGATGATGATGATGATGAACGTACCTATGACGTATGAGCCGCCAAAATACTTACTGAATAAAAAGTAAACGACTAAAGTATTTTACCTACATGACTTAAGTCCAGGTTTTGTCCAGTATGAAACTAAAATAGGTGACTAAAATAGTTTAATAAAAATGTCAATGTGCTATTATTTTAAGTAAACAAGTAGCAAAATAAAAATAAAAATTGCCTAGTACAGATTTCGGAAGACAGACGATGTGAACATTTGGTAATTGAATGAAATTCGTCGGTAATTTAATATTTTTTTTATTGTACCTGCCTACTTTATACATTGCTTTATGACATAACAAACATTTATCAACTCTAAAGGTTGAGCCCAAACTGATAAGCTTACAAGTACATTAATATTTGCAAACGACAAAACACGCCTTATAAACATATCTTTAAATAACACGTGTAAAAAATGCTTACCTACGTACGCGTACTGACAAAGGAAACAGCAAAAACTGGCGTTTTTTTCCTACACTAGTGTCGACTAAAAATAGAATAAAAAGGTACACACAATAATGGTATTAGTATTGCGGAACGTGTTCTAATAATAAACGTTCTAAATCGATATGCTGTAAAGTTCATTATCGCTTGTCAGCTGACGCAATAAACGCGTCGTAACGTGACGTCACCCGCATGCGCAGTCGAGATATCAGTAGCGGCTAGCGAACGCTAATTTCGACACGACGTAACAAGAGCAGAGTGGCGCAGTGGAAGCGTGCTGGGCCCATAACCCAGAGGTCCGTGGATCGAAACCACGCTCTGCTAGAAACACTTTTTGCATTTTTTTGTTTTTCTATTTTGTTTACAATTTCTTTTTGTAAATTTTGATCACTTTTTCTCATTATATTGATGTTTTAATACTATTGTTTTGTAAGTATTTTTATGGTTTTGTACATTTTTATAAACGTGTTTAGAAATAGTTTAATAACTTTTAAAAATACAAAATTCTAATTAATTATTCAGAATTCTCGTAGATGATACTATAAATAAATTAAGTAGTAGTACTATAAATAAAGTAAGTAACAAGAAATATTAAACTAAAATATAAACACAACTCTACCAATTAAAAGTTCTTCATGGTATTCTAATCTGTCCATAGAAAATGAAGCAAGTAAACTGCTTAATAGCGCCGGCTAATTGGTTGTACTGCCTGTTAGTTATCAAGTTTAAAATATTACCCGTTCAGGGTATTCACTACTACCCGTATGGTACAAGTGATAGGAGATAACGATTTGCCAAACAACTGGAAATAAGGCGAAGTCAATATTATCACAATTGAGGAAAAAATAGACAATAATGTAGTTAATATTAATACTAATGAAGAAAAAATAATTCTAGTCGCTATAGTAATAGGAATGAAGCTGAAAATTAAACGAAGTAAGAAGTCAAACGAAACCTAAAATCAACGTGGCTATCAAGTCGTGTCCAGAAACAGCAATGTGGGTTCTATATTTCGACGCAGTGTACCTGTATAGTTTTTGTGTATATGTCATGGCCAGATATGGCCAAGTCAAACTGGCAAGATCGTTTTAAACGTATGTTTGTACACGTTTGGCCTATTTTCTTTAGACCTTTTATTTTCATTGAAATCCTACATCAATGTTAAGGCCAAACAAGGATTGATATATCATCAAAAGTCAACATTTAAATGATCAATTTTACGATCTGGCCACTAATACTTACGTCCTACATACATACGTGTATGTAGGACGTAAGTATTAGTGTATACGTGTATGTATGTACAGTCAACAAAGTAGATCGTCTGATATAGTTGAATTTTCCACGAAAATAAGTATTGTTTAGGTATTTAATACCTATGAATTCAATTATGTTACATTCATATTCATCTATCCGTTTCAATGTATACTTCAACTATATCTGACGTCTGGTTACTTGATTGTACGTATGTAGTTACTTTATAAATACTCGTAGCTAATTAATATTTGAAATAATTATGTCGGTACATACATTTTGTTATTTCCTCATAAACCAGACAAAATTAATTAATAATGTTAATCACTTCCCTCTTCCAAAACCAACAGAACAAAAAACACTGTTTGTAACCACAACAAGTGCATGTAGTTCTTCTAATTTCAGTGGTTCTCAAACTGATTTATTACTTTTATCTACCATAATAGTGACTTTTATTTTGTTTGATTTGTACATCCGATTTATTTTTCTTTTTCTTTTCTCTAAGTTTTAATTTTGTTTCCTAATAATTGTAATTCTATTTATTTACCTCTATGAAATTGCAGTACCCGACAGGATTCATGTGCACTTGTTTAACTATTTTTAAGATCTTATGATACAGCTATAAAGAATTGAATTGAATTGAATTGAACCGTGAGATATAAATATGGTCCCTAAGAGCTAAACTAATCATGATCAGCGAAAATATTAAAAGTTTAACCTGTCCAAGTAAAATCGATATCAGAGATATTGTGTTTTCTATGACAGTGCTAGTTATTTTTAACCTTAAGGATACATACATAGGTATGCTACCAATTATAAATTAAAATTTTCTTTTGGAGTTTTGGCCCCTTTTTTATGGTGGGAAAAAATCATCCAGTGACAACCCCCGCTCTTGGGCGGAGCGGGAGATAGTGTCAGACTCTCACTGACTAAAAGACCCACCCCGTTCCTTCTAACCTTCATACCGGGGCTCGAGCTCCCTTTCGGATAACCCTGGCCCCAGTAGGCTTCGACCCGGCTGGGTCCCTGCTGTTGCTGACAACTCCTTAAGGCGCGCGGGAACAGTGCGCGCCGTCGACGACTTGGGCTTTGGCCCCTGCTGTCGATAAAAAATCCAAAGTGGTCATGAAAAGGTTGGTCACTACTGACCTACTTAACTATTTTAATTTAGTACCTAATTATTTTTTTTAACTTATTATTTTGATAATGTAACATATAGATTCTCTATCTCAGTACTGTCAACTTTTGGATAAGCAAGTTTGTGTTCGAGATCTGAACTAACAATACAGCTTTTATAAAATACCTGTTGAACTAAAAAACTCAAACTCAAAATACCTATTTATTTAAATTATGCCTTTAAATGGTATACACTAAGTAGATTGAAATTTGTGAATCATCATCATCACTTCAGCCGAAAGACGTTTACGTGTTGAACATACATAGGCCTCCACAAGTGTCGCCACAACGAACGGTCCTGTGCGTCTTTCATCCATCGAATTCTCGCGATCCTCACTAATTCATCGGTCCACCTTGTGGGACTTCCATCGCTACGATTCGGGTACGCGGTTGCCACTCCAGAACCTTTCGGACCCATCGATCACCTGTTCTGCGAGCAATGTGTCCTACCCACTACCACTTAAGATTGAAGATTCTTCGGGCTATGTTAATAACCTTGGTTCTTCTGCAGATATTTTAAATGTGTTAATATGAAATTCCAAAAACTTCCGATAGCTTGTGACTTGTGCTAGGCCTCTCAAACCGTTAAGCTTCCATTTTGAAGGCTCCTGCAATCTCTCGTCTTTAGCTTTTACTATAAAGTTAGCTAGATCTATTAAATTATGCATAATCTGCGCTTTTCTGTTGAAGAAAGCAATATTCAGTTTCATAGAAATCAAAATGGGCAGTGATAATAAAAAATATTAATAGTGATAATAGTAATAGTGATAGCATGACGGGTGACAGGATAGAATGGAAGAAAAAAAACGTGTTGCACCGACCCCAAATAACACGGGACAAGGGCAGGAAGATGATGATGATGAATGATGACTTGCATGTACAAATATGTATTATAGATGATTTTGAGATTAAAACTTTTAAACGTATAATTTTTTATTAAACTTTATTTTTATTAGCAACATGCTCCTGCTAGCTTTTGGACTCGTGGAAATTAAAAAAAAAAATAACTTAATAAAGGAACTTACTTTCGAGATAAAAGTACTTATCGCACCTTTTATTCTCGTGTCTTTTATTCTTATTTCATCCTAATCCTTTAATCGTTGAGACATGCATACAAACTTTCGTCTTTATACATAACCAGAATTAGAGACTCGAACTTGGGTTAGTTTAAACTAACCAAAACAAACTTCAAACTAGCACAATTACATATTAATATTTACTGCGAGATCTGTAATTGTTTGAAACAAGTCTTTTAGTTTATTTTCAAGAAACTTGTGATGTGTATCTTTACTTTCATATAAAATTGTTTTTGCTTTCATCTTTCACGTGTTTTAACTAACGAACACAGACACATTTTCGCCCATTATCCTCATTAAAATACAATGTTAGTAACTGATACATTTTGCGGTATATTTAAACAAATCTTCATCAAGGGGTAAATGAAATAGCTCGCTGTCCGGCCGTCCGGTAACTGTCCGGACCAAGCCCAAGTCGTCGACGGCGCGCACTGTTCCCGCGCGCCTCAAGGAGTTGTCAGCAACAGCAGGGACCCAGTCGGGTCGAAGCCTACTGGGGCCAGGGTTATCCGAAAGGGCGCTCGAGCCCCGGTATGAAGGCTAGAAGGAACGGGGTGGGTCTTTTAGTCAGTAAGAGTCTGACACTATCTCCCGCTCTGCCCAAGGGCGGGGGATGTCAATGCATGATTTTTTCCCACCATAAAAAAAAAAAAAAAGACGGGTTGCACTCCGGGAGTGCCGGCAGAAGTGAAAACTTGATTATTAACATTGAGCATGTTTGATATTTTGAAATGGTTAGGGAATAATTTTGCACCAATTGCTTTATCAGTATAAAAGTACTATCATTTATGTGGTAGAATACAATATTCATTTATTGCGCTATCGTACACAAACATGACAATTTATATTACATTAAAAATTTAACACTTTAAAACTATTACAATTATTTTACATTAAAAAGTTTATCTCTCCGAAAAACTACTGAGGTGTCAAGGGACACCCGGATGGAACGAAGTTCCGTTCTGGCTTGCTTTCTATAAGAGAGAGAAAGAGAGAAAGACAGAGAAACATGCGCACGCCGCACGGCTTACAATAGCTTACTATAGAAAAAGTGTCGTTACAACTTTTTGTGAGAATTTTTTCCGTCTAGCCAATACAATATAACTAAAAAATACTATCCTATTTTATGTACATTTTGACAGCACTATTTCAACATCTTCGAAACCATGAAAACGACACTCATGACGAAAAAGTTGATAATTTCTGACATCCGCCATCTTAGATTTACATTTTGACAGCACTATCGGCTTCAACAACCTCGAAAACCATGAAAAAGACACCCATATGGAAAAAGTTGATAATTTATTGCAGCCACCATCTTAGATTTAAATTTTGACAGTACTATCGGTTTCAACACCCTCGAAAACCACGAAAACGACACCCATGAAGAAAAAGTTGATAATTTCTTGCAGCCGCCATCTTGGATTTACATTTTGACAATACTATCGGTTTCAACAGCCTTGAAAACCATGAAAACGACACCCATGACGAAAAATTTAATAATTTTTTGCAGCCGCCATCTTGGATTTATATTTTGACAGTACTATCGGTTTCAACACCCTCGAAAACCATGAATACGACACCCATGACGGAAAAGTTAACAATTTCTTGCAGCCGCCATCTTGGATTTACATTTTGACAGTACTATCGGTTTCAACACCCTCGAAAACCACGAAAACGACACCCATGACGAAAAAGTTGATAATTTCTTGCAGCCGCCATCTTGGATTTACATTTTGACAGTACCATCGGTTTCCACGCCCTCGAAAACCATGAAAACGACACCCATGACGGAAAATTTGATAATTTCTTGCAGCCACCATCTTGGATTTATATTTTGACAGTACCATCGGTTTCAACACCCTCGAAAACCACGAAAACGACACCCATGGCGAAAAAGTTGATAATTTCTTGCAGCCGCCATCTTGGATTTACATTTTGACAGTACCATCGGTTTCCACGCCCTCGAAAACGATGAAAACGACACCCATGACGGAAAATTTGATAATTTCTTGCAACCACCATCTTGGATTTATATTTTGACAGTACTATCGGTTTCAACACCCTCGAAAACCATGAAAACGACACCCATGACGGAAAAGTTAACAATTTCTTGCAGCCGCCACCTTGGATTTACATTTTGACAGTACTATCGGTTTCAACACCCTCGAAAACCACGAAAACGACACCCATGACGAAAAAGTTGATAATTTCTTGCAGCCGCCATCTTGGATTTACATTTTGACAGTACCATCGATTTCCACGCCCTCGAAAACCATGAAAACGACACCCATGACGAAAAATTTGATAATTTCTTGCAGCCGCCATCTTGGATTTACATTTTGACAGTACCATCGGTTTTTACGCCCTCGAAAACCATGAAAACGACACCCATGACGGAAAATTTGATAATTTCTTGCAGCCACCATCTTGGATTTATATTTTGACAGTACTATCGGTTTCAACACCCTCGAAAACCACGAAAACGACACCCATGGCGAAAAAGTTGATAATTTCTTGCAGCCGCCATCTTGGATTTACATTTTGACAGTACTATCGGTTTCAACACCCTCGAAAACCACGAAAACGACACCCATGACGGAAAATTTGATAATTTCTTGCAGCCACCATCTTGGATTTATATTTTGACAGTACCATCGGTTTCAACACCCTCGAAAACCACGAAAACGACACCCATGGCGAAAAATTAATAATTTCTTGCAGCCGCCATCTTGGATTTACATTTTGACAGTATTATCGGTTTCAACACCCTCGAAAACCACGAAAACGACACCCATGACGAAAAATTTGATAATTTCTTGCAGCCGCCATCTTGGATTTATATTTTGACAGTACCATCGGTTTCAACGCCCTCGAAAACCATGAAAACGACACCCATGACGAAAAAGTTGATAATTTCTAGCAGCCGCCATCTTGGATTTATATTTTGACAGTACCATTGGTTTCAACACCCTCGAAAACCATGAAAACGACACCCATGACGAAAAAGTTGATAATTTCTTGCAGCCGCCATCTTGGATTTACATTTTGACAGTGCCATCGGTTTCAACACCCTCGAAAACCATGAAAAAGACACCCATGACGAAAAAGTTGATAATTTCTTGCAGCCGCCATCTTGGATTTATATTTTGACAGTACCATCGGTTTCAACACCCTCGAAAACCATGAAAACGACACCCATGATGAAAAAGTTGATAATTTCTTGCAGCCGCCATCTTGGATTTACATTTTGACAGTACCATCGGTTTCCACGCCCTCGAAAACCATGAAAACGACACCCATGACGGAAAATTTGATAATTTCTTGCAGCCGCCATCTTGGATTTACATTTTGACAGTACTATCGGTTTCAACACCCTCGAAAACCATGAAAACGACACCCATTACGAAAAATTTGATAATTTCTTGCAGCCGCCATCTTGGATTTATATTTTGACAGTACCATCGGTTTCAACACCCTCGAAAACCATGAAAACGACACCCATAACGAAAAAGTTGATAATTTCTTGCAGCCGCCATCTTGGATTTATATTTTGACAGTAAAAGTGTCGGTACAATTTTTCGTGAGAATTTTTTCCGTCTAGCCCCCTTTCACAACGCGCGATAAGGGATAACTGTCTACTCTCCATCCGTCTTACGCTTTTTCGATCAGGTCACGTGTCCTGACGCGAGTTTAAGATTTTATACCCATAAGTGCTCAACGCCGCTAAAGAAGTTTTCACTTCAAAAAAAAAAAGGGGTAAATGAAAGAACCCAGTTGTCCGTGCCGTCTCCTAGCAACCATTGAATGCTGAAGCTCTAAGGACCGAAGCGCTTTGTCGAAAATATTTTCCAAAATTGGGATATTATTAAAAACGAACTGGTGTAAGATAAAAGGGAAGAGTATCCACTTATTTCAATGGCGAGTGACGGGAATTCGGGACGAAAATGGAACGGGATACGCTTTGACAGCATCGTTTCTTAAGTTTTGTGAATATACTTTTGTATTTTGTGAAAAGAGGCGCTTTAGTTTTACGATTATTTCGTTACCATGTTTGTTTAACTTAATAATAAGTTATTTATTTTTTATAAGTATTTTTTATTGTATAACTCATAAAACAACAGTACAAACAAGTATAAAAACAAGCGTATAGTAGCCGATCTTATCGCACAAGGAAATCTGTTACAGGCAACCTTTGGATGGACTGAACGAAACGAGATGGAGATGCATTTGGGTGGCAGCCCCAAATCTTTGTGTATAAATATCAGAAATAATACTAATAGTACATAGTAACATAAAATTCTTACATACAATTGTATGTTTGTCTTGGTTGTATCTTGTGTTTGGCTATGAAAAGTTTTTTTTTTTACAAACGGTAGTAAAAAGTTATCAACCGTTTCTTGAGCGTGTGTCGCCAATATTTTATTTGACGTTTTTTTATTTTTTTTGTTTAGAAATCATTCAATGGCTTGACGGGAGGGCTTTGTCAGAGTTTTACTGACTAAAACCAACTTTTATGTTCCTTCTTTGCCTTGATTTCCAGGATTCCGGGTTTTCTTTTCAGAAGTGAACCCATGGCTCCAGTAGGCTTCGATCCTGCTGGCTTGTATTCTTTTTAACCGACTTCGAAAAAGAGGAGGTTCTATGTCCGGCTGAATGTATGTTTTTTTTTTAATGTATGTTTACCGATATCTCGGTCAATTATGGACCGATATTGAAAATTCTTTTTTTGATTAAACATTTATGCTTCAAAGTTGGTCCCATTGAAATATTGTTATGATCTGATCATGAACTTCGAAGATATGGCACAGAACTCCTCATAGGATTACAGCAGAACTGTCGTAACAAGTAAAATTGCTTTGTTTATACGTGTAGTCGATGACTGGCTGAAGGAAAAGGGGGAGGGGACGTATCGGACGGATCTGATGATGAAGCCAGGAGGTAAATTAATGTAATCTAACCGTGTTTGGGATTATTAGAATCTTTATGAGATGCTCTCTGGCTATAAGGTATTTAAGTTTGGCTGAGAGGTACCTTTTAGTCGTGGTACCATAACTAAAAAGTGTAAAATAAAAAACATTTTACAAAAAAAATAAAACCGACTTCAATGTTAAAAAACAAAATAACTAACACTGAAAAGTACAAAATAACTTTAATTTCGAAAGTCGGTGTTAAATAACGAATAAACGAAACTATTATAGAAACACAAACTTCCGAAATTAAAGTTATTTTGTACTATTCAGTGTTTTTTTAAGATTTTTCAATACATACTTTTTTTTTTTATCTGTTATAAACTAGTACTTGACTGCGATCCCGCCTGATGGTAAGCAGTGATGCAATCGTTGATGGTGAGGCGCACTAGTTTATTAAGAGCCTATTCACTCTAGCCTTGAAGACACCCAAATTATAATCAGACGGGAAGACCGCAGCAGGCAAACTGTTCCAGTCCTTTGATGTACGCGGTATACATGACGAGGCTATACTATTAATGTTTCCACTGCTAGGACTCAAACCTACTTTCTAGGATATGAAAATAGCCGTAGTCCACCACGTGGGTCCAGTGGGGGTTGAACATTATACAAGAAAATCCTTGAAATAGTAATTTTCTCTAAATGATATAAGTTCTCGCTAAAATAATAAACCCAACGACCAATAAACATAAAAGCCCTTCTAACATGGTTTCCCTTTAATTTCCACCAAGAGCAGTGTAATAAAACTATAGTGTTTAACTCATAAGCACTAATACTTGAAGTAATGGGCTTGACGCGATGTTTCCCACCATTTTTAGGGTTCCGCATCTCAGTTGTTAATAACGGAATCTATACTTTGTTGCCTGTGTGTCCGTCTGTCAAGGCTCTTGTTTTCAAAAACGCTTACGGCTTTTTTACGATTTCGGTCTTTATGGCGAGTGGCGCGGCGAGCGGGGCGGCGTTAGTAAGTGGGCACCGGGCGTTATGAGCGGCGTCTCGTGACGTGCTTCAAACATTTTCATTCATTTGTTCTTTCCACTCGCCGCCTAGCGCTGCAGCTACCGCTCACAGCGGCAAGTCTCTAGCTGAAATTAATCATCATCAGGCTTTTTAATGTTCCCACTGCTGGGACTCAGGCCTCCTCTCTAGGAGAGTGAATGGGCCGTAATCCACCACGCGGGCCCAGTGCGGATTGGTGAATGTCACATGTCTTCGAATTTTTGGTTCTAGAACATGCCGGTTTCCTCACGATGTTTTCCTTCACCGTTTTGAGAGCAGTGGTGATGGAATAAATTACACAAAGTAATACGCCTGGCTAGGTTTGAACTTGTGACCTACAACTCGTAAGTCGGAGCCATTACCACTCAGCCACCACTGCTCTCCTGAAATTAATATCTATCAAATATTCAAGTTTGTTACCACTTAGAGCAGTAAAAAAAAACATCTCTAAATCAATGTAATCTAAACAAAAGGCCGTTTCTGTTCCGTTTATGGCATATACGTTAATCCTCGCAATGGAATTAAAGTCTATCTGAGCCTTGCTAATGACCTAGAATAACAAAATATTAGTAAGCAGTAATGTCGTGTAAAACAAGTAAAGAAAAAAATTCAAAAAATATTTGTGAAACACTGGCAACCTCTTTTTGGTAAATTTATTAGGTCTTGTAAAAAGTCATAGAACAAACTTGTTGTTTACGATGTTAGTAATACAGTCCGACAAGGTTCTTAGTGCTTTTCAAATAACCCTGTATAGTTGCGTCATAAAATAAATCCTTTTTTGCGATTAAGTATAAGTTTAAATTATAAGTTTGTACGGAACCATTGGTGTACAAGTCCGACTCGCACTTGACCAATTTTTTCTAACTGGCAAAGCTAGCAAAAGCTTCATGCAACTGGTTTGGTGGCTGGCCAAGCACTGTTGATAAAAACCAATTGCTTATACACATGTGAACATTCTTATGGTTTACATATTACGGTTGAGTTTGGGTTGTTTTTGTGCTGATTTAGTTTGTAAACTGTTTATGTATGGTGCTGTAAATACAGAAGGAAGAGACGTTATTAATTAAATTAATGGATCGTATATGAGTGGTGGCCGGTATCCTGTTTATGTTTTTGGATAGGCGCTGCGTTTATTTCGTCTTTAAATTAAATAAACTTCTTGTATTTACGAGTACAAACTTGAAACTGGTTTAAAATGATGGTTTAAGTTTTCTATGTACTTTGTATATTTATTTTATTAACGTTATTGTCTTATGGTCTTTTTCTTTTCGTGTAGATGTTCTCAAACTAGATTTTTCAGGCCAATATTTGGCATCCTATACTGCTCTATTGTTGGCCTCGTATAGATCCTGAAAAGTGCTAGTGGTTGTGCAAGTTGGGCAGCATAGCAGGTGACGCATATCCTGTGCAGCAGCTCCACATTGGCACTATTAGAAATGGGTCGAGGAAGCCCCATTTGGCCAAATACCTATAGCTTTGCGTATACTAGATTGTTTTTCCTCCTAACTGTTTCGTTTGTACTCTTATTTGTGTATGCTTTATTTAAATAAATGATTTAATTACTGTTTTTTTATTGTTTCAGGTATGGAATAAATTCAGGTCATCTACAACGGTTTGATGCAATTTGATATAATTCTTCTTTGTGTTTAAAAACTAGCTCACCCGCCGAACTTCGTACTCGCCTAACAGTCAATGAACGTAGTATGTCTTTCGATATAGTCAACCGATTGCGATAAAACAAAACCTAAGGATGAGTTGCACCATTTAACTATAACGATAACCAAAACATAACCAACCGTGAAACGGCCGCCTATTGGTCAATTCGACGATTTGACAACTGTTAACGGTTTTGTTATCGTTATAGTTAAATGGTGCAACTCACCCTTAGTAAAATTTACATATTTTAATATTAACAAGTTACGCATTATTTTAGTGTATAAAAGTTATCTCCATCGATTTTATACTTTTTACGTGATGTGCGAACAACTAAACTCTTCTACAGATTTATTATATGTTTACATAATAAATAAATGGTCATTTTGGTGATGAGGAATATTGCTATCTCCTTCACACTGCATCTGAATAGGTAACATTTTACAATTTTTTTATTACAATTACGTTCTGGTGTCCGTATATTTTTTATGATAGAAAACTTCAAACCGTAATTCGTAGATTTTCGGCGTGGCAACCGCTGAGATATGAGAAGGCGCGTTATCTTGGTGAATAAAGATTTTCTTTTTCTGCATCTCACATCGACACACTCAAATGACAGTGAAATAACAACTGCGCATCCAAAATGATTGAAACTTTGTTTAACCTTTCGTATGCCTTAATTAGAGACACAATTAAAAAGTTAATGTGTCCCGCGTGGATCCGCGTTCCGGACATACAACGGGTTAACAATCAAAAGATGGACAACTACATTCACTAGCTTTTATTGACGAGTGCTGTTATTTTCAATTGAGGTCGGAAATTTTTCAGACCATAGTCTTTCAGCTGAATTAATGATGAATTGATGCAACCTGTATTTCCCTATTAGAGATTTGACGACTGAGGCTTTAACGATAATCAAATGTTATCGTTAAATTCAGTTAGTGCAACTCACCTTACAAGAACTATGTATGCTCCTTTGTGTTACTTAGTCAAAACCTAAGTATTTACTCAGATAAGTAATTCTAAATAAGACCTAAGTTTAGACATGTCTGTCTGAGGTACTGTTCAAATATTTCTCTAAAACGGTCTATTGCAATGCGCTACACTCAAGGCCTCCGCCTATCAACCGGTATGCGTAGGCGCATACCAACGTTCATTCATAGTTTACTCTCTTTACACACCTCCAGTTAAAACTCAACCTTATTTGAAAATGCATAAAGTATAAATCACCTTGTATTTGGTTAGAGGTAGACGTCTTATTTTCATTTTAGTAGTAAGTCTAATTTGAATTTTGTGCTAACGAAATTAGGGTTTATTTTAGTTTGGGTTGGTTTAGAGGTTAATATGCCAATGTTCTTATTGGATAATAGTGTCGTAGGCGATAGACACTTGCATTATTGCGTGAGTCAGATGAATGGGAATGTAAAAATTGCGTAGCCATGAACTTACGTGGGATTTTTTTTCGTGATTTATATTATGGTATGGCATACATTTTGGTTGTGTTGCCAGTGATGACGTATAGCGCTGAAACGTAGTTTTTTTTTATCTATTATAAACTAGTACTTGACTGCGATCCCGCCTGATGGTAAGCAGTGATGCAATCGTTGATGGTGAAGCGCACTAGAGTAGTCACTCACAATGGGCCCCATCAGTTATCTTAAACTTTAAAGTCACCCAAAGGGCAATGGAAAGGGCTATAATAGTAAACAACATTTTATTTCAGGTCAAATATACTCATTTACAAACTATAATGTAACATACATTGGTGTCAAAACACATTTCAAATAAACCAAATAAAATCGCAATAAAATAAAACTCAATGTAAATATAGTACATAACATTAGCTATGCCCAAACTTACCTTGCGTGGTCGAATCAGAAATGAAGATATTCGTAGTGTAGTAAGAGATGGTTTTCTATTTTTTTTTTATATGGTGGGTAAAAATCATCCAGTGACAACCCCCGCTCTTGGGCGGAGCGGTAGATAGTGTCAGACTCTTACTGACTAAAAGACCCACCCCGTTCCTCCTAGCCTTCATACCGGGGCTCGAGCTGTCTTTCGAAACTAACCCTGGCCCCAGTAGGCTTCGACCCAACTGGGCTGTTGCTGACAACCCCTTGAGGCGTGCGGGAACAGTGCGCGCCGTCGACGACTTGGGCTGGGTCCGACAAATTACCGAACGGCGGGACAGCGCGCTAAGAGATGGTTCTCTATGGTGACGGTAATGTTAGGTTACCGACATACTTCGAAAAATCGCCAAGCTTAACTAGCATTGGGCAGCACAATGGTCGCAAAACAGATGGTCGATGGGGGCGAAAGTTTCAAGAGTGGCGACCGAAAACCTACTGAAAGACGCAGCGTTGATAGGACTTCCACAAAGTGAACTGATGATAGTGATGGTCGCGCGAATCCGATGGATGCGAGACGCACAAGACTGGTGGTTCTGACGACTCTTGGGGGAGGTCTGTGTTCAACAGTGAACTCTTTCGGCCAAAATGATGATGACATTATGGTAAGAAAGATGCATGACATGTAATTGAATTCAATTGATAATTTAATGTATACAAGGTGTAAGGGACAGCCCAAGATTGTTCAGTTTCGTCTACTGAGCAAGCCCTTAAAGTTTGTGGAGGGCTGTCCTTTACACCTTGTACATGGGCTGAGATAGTTTAAAATAATACTGAAATCGCGAAAAAAAAAAGTTTTTCCGAATATTTTGATAACATATCATACGTTGAACCTGTGCCTACGTCCGTAGTTCCGGAGATGAGTTTTTTAAGTAGATAAACTTGGGGCACGCTGTTCTAATTACAGTTTAGAGTTATAGGGAATAAGATGTAACGTCTCGCACACCTCTGTTGAATGTGTCTGGTCCGGGCAA
Organism: Mythimna ferrago; assembly: GCA_910589285.2. Classification (NCBI taxonomy): domain Eukaryota; kingdom Metazoa; phylum Arthropoda; class Insecta; order Lepidoptera; family Noctuidae; genus Mythimna; species Mythimna ferrago. The sequence continues at coordinate 20,073,660 of OU342685.1, forward strand.
CTGCCCGACAGTTTGACTGATTATATGAGTGACTGACTGTTGCATTTTTGCTAAGCATGCTGAGAACTGTAATACAGGATAGTTTTCTATGTGGCGATAAAGAGGTCGTTACAAGAGTTATTTTTCATGCATTTCATGATTTCCTACATCACAGTAGGTATGTACCTACCTACTGAATAGCTGATTTTTAAATGACCTGTTTTTGACTGAATCTCATATTAGAAGATGTCCAACTTTCACGCCCTGAAAGGTGAAATTTATTATCTGTGAATATAGCATATTTATTCCAATGAAATAAAATCAACCTGTATACCTACCTAATAACATTAAAATAACCAATATGGACCAAGTTTGTCATTATAAAGTAGGTACTATTTTTTGCCCGCGTACATAAAATATAGCCTATGTTACTCAGGAATAAAGCAGCTTTCTATCGGTGAAAAAATTTTAGCAATCGGACCAGTACTTCCAGAGATTACCTCCCACAAACAAAAAAAAACAAACTTTACCTCTTTATTATATTAGCGTAGATGTACATCTAGAGATCTGCACTAGTTCCGTCTTACCAAATACAGTAATATGAGTTACACCAACATAATTTGACCAAACACTGCCCCCAACATTGGTCCACCATTACCGTTACTTACCCTTCACTTTTCATTCATCCCAACCCTTTTGCCTCGCTAATGAACTTGGTACCAAATCTGCCGTGATTGGTACCGAACACTATTAGTGTATGTTGTGCTAAGGTTAATGTTATGCCCGGCTGTGTATTAGGGTCTTAAGATATTGGGCAGTTGAGTTTCAGTAGTTCAATTAATTTTAAAAGGATCTTGTTAAGGTGAATGCTGCAAATACAGGTCAGTGTCAGGTTCTATGATTATTAACTCTTTGAATGTCGTAATTAGAGACACAATAGAAAGACAATTACCTTATGTCGAAGTGTGTTACTTAAGACATTCGAAAGGTTAACATACTAGCTTTTGCCCGCAGCTTCACCTGCGTACATAAAATATAGCTATGTCACTCAGGAATAAAGCAGCTTTCTATCGGTGAAAAAATTTTAGCAATCGAATCAGTACTTTCAGAGATCAACTTTTACAAACAAAAAAAAACAAACTTTACCTCTTTATAATATTATAAATGTTAGTATAAGTATAGAAGTATAGATGATATACGACTGTAACACGAAAATATTTACGGAATTATAAATCATCAATACAACACTCTCAGGGGACAACTAGTATAAAATTGAATATGTTTTGTATATTGGTCAAATAATTGTCACACAAGAATACATACTTAGTTAAGTACATTTTTATGACGATATCTTTCTTTCCAGAAGTCAATTCAAAACTTAACTACTTTTACCAAAAGTACTCATGACCTACAAAAGTAACCATGTATTAACTGTGTGGCATATAACGAGTCGTTTACTTGTCTTAACTAAAATAAATCCATAACTCTAAAAAAAACATATTTTGACTTTTTAACCTTGCAAACTTTCTTTACATATTGGTCAAATAAATATCCCGAGAATACATACTCAATTATATTAAAACAGGATAACTTTCCATCCAAAAATCCATTCAACTAACTTACCTACTGCCACCGAAAGTCCTACTAAGCATTCATAATTAAAGAAGAGCCAATCTGTCACATGTGAGCTGCGTGGCTTTTAACGTATCGTTTACTTATCTAAACTGAAATAAATCCTTAGATCTAAAGAACCATATTTTGTCTTTTTTAACCTTACAAAGTTTTCTTATGATCTAAAAGTCTATCCAAAACTAATCTACTATCTTCAAAAGTTACTAGGCGTCCATGATTAATGCAGAGCCAATCTGTCACCAGAATATGTGAGCATCGTTTACATAACTTAACTAAAATAAAATTCATAGATTTAAAGAACCATAATTGTTTTTTTTTTTAACTCTGAAACATACTTATAATCTAAAAGTCTATCCAAAACTAATCTACTGCCTTCAAAAGGTACTAGGCGTTCATGATTAATGCAGAGCCAATCTGTCACCACATGGTGAGCATCGTTTACATAACTAAAATAAATCCATACATCTAAAGAACAATAGTTTGCCTTTTTTAACAATACAAAGCTTTCTTACAATCTAAAAGTCTATCCAAAACTAATCTTCTGCCTTCAAAAGGTACTAGGCGTTCATGATTAATGCAGAGCCAATCTGTCACCACATGTGAGCGTATTATAGGCCTGAGATTGAAGGTTTTCTGCCTGATTTGTGAGTCGTTGTGAATCGCTACTTGATGTTTATCGGGTATTCAGATGATTTTGAGTAACGTGTTAATATTCTGTGAAATGTCGTGTCGTGTATGAAATATTTGTGGGTTCCGTAGTGTTGGGTACTACATTATGTCGGTTTCGTCGTATGATTTGCAATATGATGAATAGGTACATCATAACATGAATGAAGAACACGACCCATAAATATGTATACTGTATAGGTTGTTATTTATTGTTTATGATGCGTTTATGTATTGTGTGCTGTACACATATTTGTTTAATATATTTTGAGTTGAGCTAGATTAAATTAATGCGCCCTTAGATTAGCTAGATTAAACTCAGTCACAGCATTCAGGCTTTGATTAAATGATTCAAAAAAGTCAAAAGTATGAGAAAACCTCATTCATATTTTAATTTATTAGATGATCTAACTGCCTCGTTGTATTGCGGTGGCAAGTGCGATTGCTGAGCGTGGGGTCTCATGTTCATTTCCCGGTTCGGGTAAAAAGTGCTATTGGGTTTTTCTATATGGAAATATGTTGTAGCAGCGTAGAATTTGGAAGTTAGTGGTGTGACACCCCGTGCTAAGGAAACTAAGATTTAGTATCTTGTTTTAGGTGGGAAATCATCAAATAACACCTCCCGCTTTGGGAGGTACAAGAGGAAGTGTCAGACTTATACTGAATAAAGCTCACCTGTGTTCTCTCAGTTCTTTATTATTCTCGACCTCGTCTTCCAGTACGTAGTCGCCATTCCAGAACCTTTCGTCCCCATCGACCATCTGTTCTGCAAAAAAACCCTACCAACTTTAATATTCATATAGGGTGACTTAATTAGTGTACGATATTTAAACACGTGATTGTGCTCATGATAACAAACAACTTTTACTATGGGAACAAACCTGAAATCGCGAAAAAAATCAGCACTAATTACCAGTCACCCCATATGTGTATATTTGTTACTCCTTCACGCTCAAACTGCTTAACGGATTTGGATGCAATTTGACACACGGGTAGACAATACCTTACATTCTTTTTACCTAGGGGTCTTTAAGTCAAGAGTGAATAGGTTACTTCTAGGCAAGCGTGCTCCATCGTCGACCACATCATCACTTACCATCAGATGAGATAGTGGTCAAACGCGAACCTATCAATAAAAAAAAAAACCTACCAAAATGGATAGATGCTCAGCAAATCGTGATTCCCTGAAATAATAACATCAATACTGAAAATGACATTTCTAAATAGTATGATACTTTTTATCCCTAGAGTTCGCTTGGTCTAATTCTCTACTTTCCTGCGAGCGACCCCGCTGGTAAAACTGAACAGCGTAAGCATTCGGCGTATCTTGCCTGGGTTGAGGCTCGTGACTGCAAAGCTCCGGATCTGAGCTCAAAGAAGAGAATCTTCAACCTTGCTGCTAAGTCCTACAAGAAGGCATTAAGGAAGGCTCGCTTCGACCGCATCACCCATATTGGCACAAAACTCTCTGCTCAGCCGTCCGGCAGCAGAGCATTCTGGTCCCTCGCCAAGTCGGTCGAAGCGAACTTCTGTCGGCCCTCACTGCCTCCGCTGGCTAAACCTGATGGAACACTGGCTCATACGGCGAGAGAGAAAGCAGATCTCTTTGCATCTCTCTTCGCCCATAATTCTCGTCTTGATACTGGCAGTGCTACTCCACCGACTCTACCTCACTGCGACACTTCGATGCCTGAGGTTCGCATAAGGAACAAAGAAGTTCTGAGAGCACTGTGTCGTCTAGACGTGAACAAAGCTAGTGGACCAGATGGTATACCTGCCATTGTTCTCAAGGCTTGTGCGCCTGAGTTGTCTCCTGTATTGACACGCTTGTATCGCCTCTCATTTAGGACTGGTATAGTGCCCAAGTCCTGGAAGCTTGCCAACGTGCAACCCGTGCCCAAAAAGGGCAGTCGTGCCGATCCCGCCAACTATCGGCCGATTTCAATAACCTCCATACTATGCAAGATTATGGAGCGTGTGTTGAACTCGCGCCTCATGGCATACCTGGAAGGTAACGATCTCCTCAGTGACCGACAGTACGGATTTCGTCGCAATCAGTCTACTGGGGACCTACTAGTGTATGCCACCCACTTGTGGGGCGAGACCCTCGAGAGGAATGGGGAAGCGATTGCCGTTTCCTTAGACGTCTCGAAGGCCTTCGACAGGGTATGGCACGCTAGCCTTTTGAGTAAGCTTCCAGCGTACGGCATTTCCCCTGGTCTGATTAACTGGGTAAAAGACTTCCTGAGTGAACGGTCTCTCCGAGTTGTTGTCGATGGATGCTCATCAGAACCCATGACGACTAATGCCGGGGTTCCTCAGGGGTCTGTTCTCTCTGCAACTCTATTCCTACTGCATATCAACGATCTGCTGATGCCCGGTATCTATGGGTATGCAGATGATAGCACAGTTGTAGAGAGATACCTGCCTAGTGCTCGGGCTAGTAAGGAGCTAATCCGATCCGAAAGAGAGGCTATGGTAGAGCGTACAAATATCTCACTTCAGGCAGTCTCCAAGTGGGGTAAAGCCAATGTGGTGGGATTTAACGCCTCCAAAACGCAAGCGTGTCTGTTCACCGCTAAAAGGAGCCCGTTCACCTTGGCTCCTACTTTTCAGAATTTATCCCTGGAGTACACCGACCGCCTTCAGCTCTTGGGGGTTGAAATTCCCTCGGACCTTAACTTTGGGCGGTTCATTGAGTCCAAAGCCAAGGTAGCTGCTAGGAAACTAGGCGTTCTTGCAAAGGTCCGGCGGTACTTCACACCGGGACAGCTTCTAATGCTATACAAAGCACAAGTCCGTTCGTGTATGGAGTACTGCAGCCACATATGGGCTGGTGCTGCAAAATGCCACCTGGCAGCTTTGGACTCTGTGGAAAGGCGTGCGAAGAGACTAATTGGCGATCCAGATCTGGTTGAGTCCAATCTACAGAGTCTTGAGCATAGGCGAAGGGTAGCCAGCCTTTCGGTGTTTTACAGGATGCACTTTGGAGAGTGTGCGCAGGAATTACATGACTTAATTCCACCATCTCACTTCTACCATCGGACAAGCCGACGAACGGCGAGTATCCACCCTAATGTTGTTGAAACCTCTACGATCCGGACCAAGCGTTTCGCTTCGTCGTTTATACCACGTACATCGAGGGACTGGAACAATTTGCCTGCTGCGGTCTTCCCGTCTGATTATAATTTAGGTGTCTTTAAGGCAAGAGTGAATAGGCTCTTAATAAACTAGTGCGCCTCACCATCAACGATTGCATCACTGCTTACCATCAGGTGGGATCGCAGTCAAGCACTAGTTTATACAAATTAAAAAAAAAAAAAAAAAAAAAAAAAAACTAGTGTATAAATAATGCGAATACTCCCGTGTCTATAAAAAACAAATCTAGAACATTCAACAATGTCTGGATATTGATTTATTTGAGTTTACAGTATGCCTAAAATTACCTTTTATTTAAGTCTAGATCCAGGCCAAACACCGATTTATATTTGAACTGAACTAAACTGAAATTTCTAGACATTATTTATTTGGACTAGCAACTATTTTGACTCGCTCAAATAGGTTCTAATAAGTCCTTAGCTTAGTGTTACAAGCTTAAATCCAGTAATCTGCAAATATTTTTGAAATATGTGTTTTTGTTAAGAAAAACTATAATTTATTCGAGACGAACACTGACAGGCCAAATAGCCAAACACGGCATAAAGACAGACTTCGACTGATACCAATAAGACAAAAATTATAAAAAAAATGTATACTGCATGACGATTATTATTTACTATTCATCATCAGTTCATTTACCAAATAGTTTATAAGATTTAAAAAAATGCTTTTTAATCTTTCGAATACTATTATTTGAGACACAATAGAAAGACAAAGAGGGAGCGCACGATGGTGTTCATTTAGGGTATAATATTTAACTATTTAAAAAATATTATAAGTACTGTTAAGGACTATTTAAAAGACAAGTCAATAGAACCTGTAATTTGCAAGTAGAATTGTAATTTGCAAGAGTAATTGACGTCACTAACTGTGAATATATTTGCGCGCCATGTTATGGCAGGATATGCTGAAACAAAATTGTAATACCTTATGTACCATATTCTGGCAAATACATGTTTTAATTTGAATAAATTTGATTTGAAAAAGTAAAAAATTACATCTTAAGTGAAAAAGGACAAAGGGATGTATTTGTGTTTCAATTAATTAAAATCAAAATCACCACAAGCACCACAAAACAAACCCTTAACCCTTCCAATTCAGCATTCAATTTGTAAAATGCAAATTCTTTATCCGGACAATATGCATAATAACGGACAATGTATCAATTTTTAGCATAAACCTTGCATTGTATACGTAACATGACTTTGTAGGTCCGCAGCGATCATATACATAGTTATGTCGTAGCGCGTGGCTACGGCGTAGGCTGCTATAGTAACCAGACTACGAAAGGTTCAGTTTCCGACGCGGCCGCTTACCGCGTAGACGCCTCTCGCGCGCTACGAACGCAGCCCGAAAGTCGTCGTTGCAATTTTTTTCGCAAGTGTTTTTCCCCCTTTTTCACAAAATTCAAAGGTGGATTTTAATTAATGGTGTGGTGTTCTGTTTCGGCTCGGATGTCATTCTTGTGTGGTGTTAGCCGTGAATTTCTGAGTGTCAACGGCGTTTTTTGAAGGAATTTTCGTGTGTTTACGCTCAGTGTAATTATGTTAGTGTAACTGTGAGATGTGAGTATGTACGGATTGTAGGGAGTCCTATGAAACACGCCGTTTCGGGTTTTATGCAAAAATCTTTTTGAAAAAATTCGGTTTGTTTTTGCGACTTCTGCGTTTCATTTAAGTTCTTTGGAATAGCCATTTGTTATGTTATGATTATGACTTGAAAAAAGTCTGCAATTCATTTCACTAATGATCTGTTTCTGACATAAATCTGCAGTTGAAATTATTATTAATTCTATTATACCTTAAAATAACACTATCTAAATCTTACAGAATTTAAATTCACATTCGATATAAGTTTATTTTTTGCAAAATGGCGTTCTTGATTGATGTAAATAACAATTATTATTTGACGACAGTTGTGTATCTGAATATGCAACTTGCAGAGTCCATAAAATGTCTGGTTCTAAGGTCTTAATATACTTGAAGCTGGATGAACAATCGACTTTGTCGAAGTGTATATATGAAACGATTAAAATGAAAAGATTTTTTTTGCCTTTGTTTTTTACACATATACTGATTTAATGCCGATATAAATAAGGCGTTCTATACCAGTTATCAATATTAGGGTTAAAAGGACATTATTGTGATATGTGTACGAAAAAAGAGAGAACAAAAAATATGTTTCAAAAATAAATTCTTGTTATCGCAACTGTATGATATGACATTTTATTACTTGTCTGCGTTCGCTTATCCATACTAATATTAAAAATGGGAAGCTAACTCTGTCTGTCTGTCACGCTTTCACGGTTAAACACTACTAAACTGATTTTGATGAAATTTGGTACGAAGGAAGCATGAATTCCAAAGATGGACATAGGGTATTTTTTATCCATTTCAGATTGCGACAATAACCATCATTAAAGCGGACGAAACCACTGGGTTTTTTTTAATTGATATAAACTAGTGCTTGACTGCGATTCCACCTGATGGTAAGCAGTGATACAATCTCTGATGGCGAAGCGCACTAGTTAAGTTAGTAATCTATAGAACTGTTTCAATGCATTTATAAGTGCAGTTCTTCAAGTTACAGGATTGTTTCCTAGTTTGGAGGCCACTGTCCTCCAAACTCGTATTTTTGTGAAATAGCCACTCTCATTTTTGATGTTTCATCACGGATGTTACTTATTAGGCTAAATTATTTTCGCACAATAAATGGTTACTTACTTACTTCCTTTGTTATTCCTGTAGCAAGTAGATACCCTTAATTTTTGACATATAATTAACTAGTCTTTACCCGCGGCTTCGCCCATGTAAATAAAATATAACGTATGTCACTCAGGAATAAAGCAGCTTTTTATCAGTGAAAAAACTTTAGCAATCGGCCCAGTGCTTACAAAAAATCAAACAAAAAAAAAGCATTACCTCTTTATAAGATTAGTGTAGATAATTTACTTATGCTGAAATCGTTATCATTACTTAAAAATCGGAGCTCTTGGTCAATATGTGTAGATATTCGCTATAACAACAAAAATAAAAACACTTAACTAATTAAAACTGTATAATAAGTACACTAGAGACAATAACTTCTAGCTAAAATATGCTTTCCTTTATTTTGAAGTATATATTTTAACAAAATGAAAAAATGTTTTGCTTTAGAGTATTCGCTGTCACTTATTTTAATTTCAAAGTGACCTTAACAGAAAAGTGTTTCAAATTATTTATAACTAGATTCTTCTGATGGCTTTGCCTGCATACTTATGTCACTAAATGATGAAGAAAAATTATATTGTTGAAAGAATTTTCAAATCGGTCTAGTAGTTTTTGAGTTTATTCTTTAATAGCTTTTGCCCGCGGATTTACCCGCGTTCATAAAATAATATAGCCTATTTCCAACGGTGAAAGAATTTCAGTGATCGGGCCAGTACTTTTTTTTTTATATATATATAATGGATAGGCTCGCGTTTGACCACAATCTCACCTGATGGTAAGCGATGATGTGGCCGAAGATGGAGCACGCTTGCCTAGAAGCAATCTATTCACTCTTGACTTAAAGACCCCTAGGTTATAGCTATCAGGAAACACAGACTCCGGCAGGGAATTCCATTTTTCCAATTTCACTTTCAGAGATTACCTCCTACAAACAAAAAAAAATTACTATATTAGTGTTATATATACCTATTAGTGAAGACAAACAAAATTACAAACATACTACAGCTTTCCGCTTTATAATATTAATGTAGATATTATATTGTATTGTAGCGGTATTTTGTTGTTTTGTGGTTAATATTTAGCTATATTATATAAATGAAATAATTAATAGAGTATATTTATAGAATTACAAGTTGGATAAAACAACGTCATTGCTTGGTTACGTAAAGAGTATGTATCAATACTGTTTATGAGTGAGCCAATTTCCTGGAATAAAATATATTAATATTGGTTTAACAGTAATTAATTGTTATACTTGGTATAACAAGTAACCTAGAAATTACAATTAAATAAAGTAAGGCCTTTTAACTAAAAACCGCAATCGATTAAGTGAACCGTAAACATTTATTTAACTATTTTTAGGCTAAATTAAAATAACTACCAGCTTCGTATTTATATGGCAGTGGGTTTTATCTGATCTTACAAACCCATTTAGTTCAAAACCCATTCTTGAATCTAACTACATAAAATACTTTACGTCATTAATTTGTTTTTTTTTCTTTTTTCTTTATATTCATATTTTATATTGTACAACGCATTAGTTATAGGCTGTAATGTTGTACAAGTACATTGTAAATAAATAAATAAATGATTTTAAAGTTAGACTTACATTAAATATATGTAACACGCTCTTACTTTTGGTAAACTATGTAAATATTGTAGATACGCATCAAATTAAGTTATTATACAGATACTGGTTGACTCAACAAATATTGTTCTGTTATGTAAATTAACAAAGAAAAAAAAATAAGGGCGGTGGTAGAAGAGTACCTACAAAAAGGCTTATGACCTATTCTCAGACCTACCAAGTGAACACATTTTTTTTTTAAATCGGTCAAGTCATCAATCTGGTAAGAGATTTTCATGTATTAGATATTTGTTTATTATGTATTATTATAACAAACAAAAAAACAAAAAAAAACTTATCTGGGTGAACAATACAAAAATGTATATAAATTATTTATGAAGAAATTGTATAGATAATAATATTTTTTTATTTCCGTAACGAAGTGAACCAAATACGCTTCCGTAACATTTTATTCTACTGATGGCTTATCGGTTGAAAAGAAGAACTTACCATGCATATAGGTACACCTTACATTTATATACAAACCTATTAAACTAAATTTAGTATTGAAAACTCATACTTAAATTTCCTTAACCGACCTATTACATAATAATTGATTTAGTTTGTTTGTAAAACATACATAGTTATTATAGAGGGAGATATAAGAGTACAGTACGCTATGTTTTGCTAAATATCGGCATACAAACTTATAGCAAACAAGCTTTTACCCGCGGTTTCGTCCGCGTACATAAAATATAGCCTATATTACTTAGAAACACAGCAGCTTTCTATCGGTACAAAAATTTTCGATCGGACCAGTGCTTTCAGAGATAACTTCCTACAAACAAAAAACATAAAAACAAACTTTACTTCTTTATAATATTAGGGTGAGTTGCACCATTTTACTATAACGATAATAAAGCCGTTAACAGCTTTCAAATCGTCGAATTGACCAATAGGAGGCCGTTTCACAGTTGGTTATGGTTAAGTTATCGTTATAGTTAAATGGTGCAACTCACCCTTAGTGTAGAATTCAGCATGCATATTAGCAAATGTTTAAAATTAGAATAATATTGATCATCAACCCAAGATTTTACATACAAACCCCAGTGTACATTATACTCATAATGCCGACTACCACCACGATCTTACATATAAAGCGTAGTATACAACAGCCTGTCTTTGATACGCCACGGCCTCACACAATGGATGTACCTGTGTGCTCATAGGTTTATCGTGTCAGTTGCATGAATGTGTCACGGACTCAATTGATTGCTCTTTTGTTTTGAATTAATTTTGTTTTGTGATCGATTGTGCTTGTGTACGCGTGTGTTTTTGGGTGTAGTAGTAATGTTATATAATAGATATTTTGTGATTTATGAAGAATCATAAATAATCTCTTATTTATTGAGAGGTAGATAAAAATGATAGAATTATGTACTCTATTGTAAATCGGGTGGCCGAGTGGTAACGGCCCCGACTTACGAGTACTAGGTCGCGGGTTCAAACCCAGCCAGGCGCATTACTTTGTGTAATTTATTTTATCACCATTGCTCCCAAAACGGTGAAGGAAAACATCGTGAGGAAACCGGCATGTCCTAGGACCAAAAATTCGAAGACATGTGTAAACAATTATGTACCTTCAGATTCCCTTTGCGAAGACCACGGGTTTCCCTTTTCGAAGTCAACTCATGTCTCCAGTAGGGTTTGGCCCTGCTGGCCTCTACGGTTTTGCTGGCTTCTCTTTAGGGCGCTCGTGGAATACCACCTACGCGCCGTCAACAGCTCGGGCTCGGTCGTGTACCAAGTTTGATCTAAGTCCGTTAGAACGTGAAGAAGCAACAAACAGTCACATAAACGTTCGCCTTCATAATATTAGTGAGACAGTAATAACACAGAAAAAAGTTTTTACAAAAAAAAAAAATACAACCGACTTCAATGTTAAATAAGCACTGAAAAGTACAAAATAACTTTAATTTCGGAAATCGGTGTTTCTATAATAGTTTTGTCTCTTCGTTATTTAACACCGACTTCCGAAATTAAAGTTATTTAAAGCACAATTGACCGAGATAACGGTCAACAACGGTCAACATATATAAAAAAAAAACATATATTCAGCCGAATATAGAACCTCCTCCTTTTCGAAGTCGGTTAAAAATAGATAGGCACAGAAGTCAATCTACATATAAAGCGCGCTCGAGCAACGCACACAGACACCGCTCACGGACACGATATCTCGGAGCGCCTCGGCATGCTCGAAGGCTCATTAGTTTACTTCCACCCAGCGTAGGTATAAAAAGTGAAGTACATACATGAGATTGTCTTCTGTACCTATCTATTTTGTGGTAATACTCTCAACCAAGCATAAACCTTCAGCTCTCCTAGATCGTACATAACCATGATATAACCAGAAGCCGGTGGCGCGTTAGCGAACGGTTGAACCGGTTCGCAAACGTACCGGACCGTGCGTCCGTGCCGTATTGCTTGGGGCATATTGCTCGAAACGGATGATGAGGTTATGAGGACGGGCTTTTAGGGGTAGGAAATTTGTAGGACTTTGGAGGGAGAACGTTTGTTTGATGTTAAAGTAATAAAATATTTATTTATCTCCGCAAATTACAGGATTCATTAATCCAGATTGATTAATTGGCAGACATAAGTAAGTACCACGACAGGATTTCCGTCAAAGAGCGTCGGATAGCAGTGACGGCCCAGTGGTAATGGCTCCGACTTACGAGTTGTAGGTCACGGGTTCAAACCAGGCGCATTACTTTGTGTAATTTATTTCATCACCACTGCTCTCAAAACGGTGAAGGAAAACATCGTGAGGAAACCGGCATGTCTCAGAACCAAAAAGTTGAAGACATGTGACATCCAATAACTGGCACTGGGCCCGTGGTGAATTACAGCCTATTCCCTCTCCTAGAGAGGAGGCCTGAGTCCCAACAGTGGGAACATTATAAGGCCGACTGTGCTATGCTAGATGAATTTAAAACTAGTCTAATTTTAGTGTTATTACACCTATTTATACATTTGGGGTATAGGTACAAGCATGATGTTATGCCATTGTCATCACGATAAAAATAAAACTCTATATTTAAGCCGCCCATTGTTCAAAAACCTACATTTAGGCACGTTTTCATGAAATATCCTTTGTTTAGTACAATTTTTTCAGCCATTTTTTACACAAAACGCTCTGAACTGGGTCGTTAGGTTTAAAAAGTAATTAATTAGTCTCTCACAACGTTTCTATTGTGTTTATGGGGCGTGACGTCATTTATTTTATAGCTTAGTTTTTTAGGCCTTTACTATAAGTCCTAAGGCTTAATGAGTACGGCTATCTACACTAATATTATAACTATATATACTAATGAGGTAAAGTTTGTTTTTCTGTTTGTAGGAGGTATTCTCTGAAAGTACTGGTCCAATTGCTAAATTTTTTTCACCGTTAGAAAGCTCCTTCATTCCTGAGTAACATAAGCTATATTTTATTTACGCGAGCGAAGCTGCGGGCAAAAGCTAGTCAATTATGTAATACTTTTTTTCTCCCGCTCTAGGATGGAGCTCGCAGCACGTCAGACTTTTACTGACAAAAACTACACGTATGTTTATTCTCTGGCTTGCGTTCCAGGATCCCGGGTTAGTCGGGGAAACAGAGACTTTTATTGAATAAAGCCGTCTTGTGTCTTTCACTTGCCCTTTGCGTTCTAGGACTAGTCACTCTTTTAAAATTTCCCGAGGCCCGAACAGGCATTGGTTCTACTTGGCTCCTTTCAGTTTTATTGAGATCTCTTTGAAAAAACTTCGTACAAATTTAATATCAGGTGTTACGTGAAGACTAAGATTAAACGTTTTCTTAGTTCTCGGTTTGGATGCTTTCAAAACTTAAAAACCACAAACACAGAATTATTAGTTACTTTTGTGTAGGTAGGTAGTTTTACGAACTTGAAGCGGGTACTGTACCTACATACATTATACCTACTTATGTGTCACAAATAAACATATTTGAGTTTGACTTTGACGAAGTCGGGGACAACAGCTAGTTGGTTGTCATCTGATGATAAGCAGTGATGCAATCGTTGAGGGTGAGGCGCACTAGTTTATTAAGAGCCTATTTACAAATTATAATTAACGAAATCCTTTTTTGCGTGGCAAATCATCAAATAAATTATTATTATTATTTATTTATTATTATTTTTATTGTACACCAAATAAACAAAAATACAGGAAAAACATTTAAAAGAATAAGTGGCGGTCTTATCGCACAGGGCGATCTTTCTATAAATCCTCCCGCTCTAGATAGAGTGAGAAGGAGTGTCACACTATAACTGACTAAAACCCACAGTGTTTTTTCAGTTGCCCGTTTAATGACTGATTGAGATTCTAAATACGGATTTAAGCTAGAACTACATTAGACCGACGCAAACGTGTAACACGCCTTATTTGTACGTAGAGCGACGTCGTGTGGCGTGGATCAAGTGTAGCTCTACAAGTCTAGTTGCCATATAAAATGTGTGGAGACCGACGCGCCCAGATGGGCGTGTGTGTCACACGTGTGCGCAGTGTAGTTCTAGCTGTATAGTAAAGATAGTAGGTTTCTTCGTCAGTGTTCATGAGTATTGTTCTAAGATACTAGATATAATGCGAAATTGCCGTGACCCCTATATTAAATAACATTTTATTACCCGCATGTTCAGTTACCAATAGGTATTAATAACATAGTTAATTTATACGACAATATATTCTATTACAATGCGACTACGTTAATAGACTTATAATAAATAAGGAATAATATAAAGTCAAACGCTTTTGTCCCACAAATGGGTGTGCAAAGACCTTCCCCTTAGGCGGTCAACACACTGTCACGCACCACGCAGCGTAGCGCGCGTGAAAACGCACCTACGCACGTACTTGCGGGAGTGCAGTAGCCCGATTCACGTAATCAAAACCGTAACGATATCTTAGCGATTTAGTAATTTAGACCATTTCCTTATTCACATCCATCAATCGAGTTTAAACGACACCGATTTTAAAATCGTTAGGTCGAAGAGACGATATATAAAAAAAAAATCTGTATTTATTACATTATCGTGGTAGAATACGTAGTAATGTAACTGGAAATAAGTCGTCGATAGATCTTGTAATTTCGAGCCAGTTGAGTTGTCGTTTTATCCAATCCCGGTTAAGGAACACGTGAATACCGCTTTTGGATAGGACTTCGATCGAACGACTATAAAACTTCAACGATATTTGGCTTGTTTGATTTTACGTGAATCAGGCTACTGATCTCCATCATCGTGCGGGTTTTTTACGCACTCACGCGCTTAGGTGCGTTTTGTAAATTCACGCAGGCACGCAATCATTTCATACAAAATCACGCACGGTACTACGAGACTCAGTGTGGCATACCATGCGTGTCGCCACAAACCCACGCGCGTGAGTGCGTGTTTCTCCGCATGCAAGTGCGTGATCTGCATGAACGCGCGTGGATGCAGTTTCAGTGTGTTGGACTGTGCGTGTTTTCTATACAAATGGAGATACTTACAAAGTTATGACACGCATTCATGCACTACGCTGCGGGGTGCGTGGCAGTGTGATAACCGCCTTATCTCTCTGTTTTGGCCAATCTCTGGACAAGTTTGTGGTCATCCCATCTTCACCGCGGTGGACTTGAACGATGTCGTACACTCTCAGGCGTCCACCAATCTTACGCATCTCACATCCATCGAATTCTTGCGACCCTCACCATCCTCCCAAGCCAAGTTACAACTGTTTCTCTTGCGTCAAACGCCTCAAGTTGGCCACGCCCCCGATTCTTTTGTTCTGACCACGTGACTGACCGTTGAGATGACGTCATTCTCGTATTGACGATTGCAGATTATCTAAGGCTACGGGTACAGGTCGTTGATCAACTTTGTAAAAGGGCTTCCAACGCTGCATCTTCCGGTACGGGCTTTTCTGCCATATCGACCATATGTTCTGCAAGTAATATCCATTGCCACTTAAGTTTGGAGATTCTTCGGTATGTCAGTAACTTTGATTCTCCTGCAGATATTTTCATTTCAGAGACATAAAACAATTCAAGTTAATTTATTTTCTTCTAAGAAAAACATGAATAACGAAACAATTTGGAAATCTTTTTACATTTTGTTGAAGACTTGTTTGGTTATGATTCAGACGTCTTAGCAATAACTGTCCAATCCACCCCCTTACGAAAACGGCAAAGCGAATGATAACAAAGCCTGTATGTTTCAATTTAATCATTGGTCTGCTCTCCCGGAGGCTACAAGTAACCTTTTCGAAGTTTACCTTTCTCTTGACTTCTGTGATACAGGTTTTTATCTAACGAGGAGTCAGTGCTACAAATATTGATGTATTTATGTTAAAGTTAATGAACTAATAATCTCAAATATTATTACAAAGATTCTACTCAAAATGATGCATTTTGGAGTGTGCGCAAGAATTACATGACTTGATTCCACTATCTCATTTCTACCATCGGACAAGCCGACGACGAAGGGCGAGTATCCAGCCTTACGTTGTAGAAACCACCGCGGTCCGAACCAAGCGTTTCGCCTCGTCGTTTATACCACATCGAGGGACTGGAACAGTTTGCCTGCTGCAGTCTTCCCGTCCGATTATAAGTTTGGTGTCTTGGAAAGAGTGAATTAGTGCACCTCAGTATCGACGATTGTATCACTGCTTAACATCAGGTGGGATCGCATTCAAGCACTAGTTTATATAAATAAAAAAATGTGTTTAAATAAAGGATTATTATTATTATTTTAATGTTTTTCTTCCCATTTAAGAGAGATAAACCTTACATACGGGCCAGAACCAAGTGTATAAGGTGGAGTTTAAATTAAAAAGGTAGATGTGAGTGTTGAAGTCAGGAACTTTCTAGTGATGCGACAGTTGTTGAGGATCGTGGCTTTTTGAAGCATGTAGAGTATTTGAGCTGGCATCTGTAGAGTGTTGAGGCTCTGTGTTAGTGATTTTGGTATTATGCCAGTAGACGAAAGAATGAAGGATTTATTATAAATTAAAAAAATAGATGTCAAATTGTTGGTTGTTAACTTGTAGAAAGATCGAATTACGAATTTTTTTCATAGACAAACACAATATAGCCGAGATACTTTTCAGACACAAAAGCCAATTTAGCCCTTTATTATCATGCAATTTACATAATATGCTTAAATACGTGTTTTATTAAAATGTATAGAAATGTCGGTTTATTTCAAATACTTATTTCTCTTGTTATAACATTTTTTCGACAAGTTTTGACGCGCCGTCGCGAGGTTATCACACCAAACTGATTCGAGCGAGGCATGCATTCAACATCATAATTGGCGCTACAAGTATCAAGTCAAAAGTCTGTTTTTAATCATATCAGCCATTCTTTAGATGCCTGTCAAAATATTTGCGTATTTGTATTTTCTGTGTCTGTAAGTGGTAACTTTCTGAAAGGTCTACCTACGTAATTTATTGATATTTACAGCGTGGGAGGAAGCTTCTGTCTGTCCTACTTTGTAACACCCACTAAGGCCGATAGGGTTATATTTCTTAGATATCGTAAAGTCAAAAGTAATAAAACTTGCTCAAAATATTTTAGTGTTTTTATGAAACACGGTGTCACCAGCGTCTTTGGTTACCTACTGCTCCTCTCCATTTAGTCATAGCGTCATATAGATGGGCTATAAAATACGAAAAGAATTTTTCAATTGGAACCAGAAAGAGATTAATGCGTTCAACTTCTTTTAAAACGTTGTGCCAAGCTTGGAATTACTACTGTGTCGTGGATGCCTTCACAAACATTTAAAGTCACATACGCAAGACACCTAGACCAGGTTTAACTGTTTAGCCATAAACATATTAGTTCACTCAGTACAGCAGCCATTTGCTCTAACACTGCACTAATAATGTTTGGTTACTGCTCCACTCCCATTGAAGGTAGTGTAAAGTTATTTATAAAGTACCTGGGTTTGATGCCACGAACTAAAATTCGTAAGTCTGGGCCGCTACCACGCTAGCCACGACTACTCTCTGGAATAAATACGGATGATAATACGGATGCACTAAATAAATTAAAATTTAGAAAAAAAGAAAAAAAAGCATTTATTTGACAAATACCAAAAAACATAAAAATAAAATTAACTTTAAACTCTATCGAATTACTTAAAATAAAAACTCAACAATAACAACATTAAAAAGAAAAAAGGTCTGTGCGACCAAAGGCCAAAAAGGGTCATATCTCAACATAAATCTGCGATATTTAAAATATATATATATATATATATAAAATCTACACCAAAATCAAACTATAGAAACTATCTTAGATCAGTTCTTTTGAACACCAATTTACCAAAAACATGAAACTACAAAGAAAATCACAACAAAACAAATAATACTCTATTTAATTATTTCCACTAATGTATTACATTCTCATTTACCAAATGAAATGTCACACGAAATTAAGGCGTGTAGTCTCTTGAACATTTGGCCGGATTTAAATGCAAACAAATTCTTACTGCTGCCTGCGCCCGGATAGAGCCCCGCTGACCTTCAATACTATTTTTTGCGAAATATTGATTGATTTACCTAAGCTATACATTTATATATTTGTAAAAAGCAAAAAGCAATTTTTTTGTTTCTCTCTAAAGATCAAAGCCATTTGAAAGGAGTAGGGAAATCAAGCGAAAAATATCAAGTTTTTTATTTTTTGGTGTTAGTATTAGTCATACGAAAAAGCCAAAAGCCATCAAAAAATATAACTAGTAAAAAAACCAAGACTTGCAACTCAGTTCTTGTGCCGAAAAAGTTGTGAGATCCATGTAATATCTAGTCGGTTAATTTATTCAGTCCGTATTTAAGCGACGTTACCTAGATGACCTAGATTGACTTGGCAATCAGACTGAACAATCTAATTTAATATATAGACCAGGGTCGATAATTTTTAAAACCAAAAAAAATAATAGTGGGATTAAACCCATTAGAAATGGAGGAGAATATTATAAAAATGAAAGGAAAAATTATTTACGGGCGATCTGAGCTCGGGAAGGGGATGGGGGTGAGTTTTTAAGGGTAAAAAACGGTTTCTCTCGATTTCCGGCAAAACTAAAAGTCCTATGGAAAAAAGTCAAATGGCAAAGTTGTAGGTAATAAAAAGATCTAAAACTTTTGTATTTACACTTTTTTCACATAACCTCAAAATGTATGTGAAAAATTCAAAAAACCAAGTTTTTGGTTTTTTAATTTTATCTTTTTCAAAAATATTTTTAAATTCACGAAATTTGGTGAAAACTTACCTTTTTATGTCCCAAATACGCTGTAATTTATTTGATTAGAAATATTTATTTTGTTCACATTATTTTGAATTAATATCGAAAAAGCACCCCAATTTTCAATCGAAAATTCACCCGTCAAAATGTCGGCTTTTTTCAAAAAGTTGGTATGTTTTCTGTTCGTTGAAATCTCTACTTTCCGATGGTGAAAAAAAATATATATGTTACCATAGTAAATCTTCTCAGAACATGCAAAAAATAGAAAAAAACTCGAATTCAAAAATTTTTTTTTAATTATTATGTACAATTTTGAGCTATTTATTAAAATTTACACTTTAATTACTCGAAAAACGTAAGATTACATGTTTTTACATTGATAAAAAAAAAATGCAAATCAAAATATACTACTATAATTAACAAACAAATAAGTTAATAAAATTAATATTTAATAAGACATCTACAATATTTGGAGAAAGTATTCGAATCTTCTTTAAATTATATGCGTAGATGCCTATTTACAACTATTTTTAGATAACTTATATACCTGAGTGACCTACGAAAAATTTTAGCCCATCAAAAGGTATTTCATAGAGAATTGGGGAAGGGGCTAGGCGGGTCTGGGTCTTACTACATACATACCTACTATTTCGTAGCAGCTGTAACAACCGTTAGCCTAGCCAGTATTCGAAATACAGTACAGTATACAACATCGTTTATAAAAATACACGTGCACGTTGAGTTTCTTTAAGATAATTGTAACAAGTTTACTTAAAAAAAAAACTAACAAGATTAAAACAAGATTAAAAAATAATAATCTCCTTTATTTTGCACAAACAAATTTAGTTACTCCCATGAAAAAAAAAAATATTTCAAAATTCATAAAAAATATATTAAAAATCTATAAAAAATATATAAATATATATAAAATATATATCGTAAATATATTTTTAATAACTAACTTTTGGCCGATTTTCATGTATATTTCATATATTTTAAATATATTTTAGATACATTCAAAATATATCTTAAAAGACATAAAAAACATAGCTAAAAATATAAAAAAAATATTTTGAATATATCTGAAATATATTTGAAATGTATAAAATATATATGAAAATAGGCCAAAAGTTAGTTATTAAAAATATATTTACGATATACATTTTATATATATTTATAGATTTTTAATATATTTTTTATGTATTTTGAAATATATTTTTTTCATGGGAGTAACTAAATTTGTTTGTGCAAAATAAAGGAGATTATTATTTTTTAATCTTAGTAAACTTGTCACAATTATCTTAAAGAAACTCAGCGTGCACGTGTATTTTTATAAACGATGTTGTATACTGTACTGTATTTCGAATACTGGCTAGGCTAACGGTTGTTACAGCTGCTACGAAATAGTAGGTATGTATGTAGTAAGACCCAGACCTGCCTAGCCCCTTCCCCACTTCTCTATGAAATACCTTTTGATGGGCTAAAATTTTTCGTAGGTCACTCAGGTATATAAGTTATCTAAAAATAGTTGTAAATAGGCATCTACGCATATAATTTAAAGAAGATTCGAATACTTTCTCCAAATATTGTAGATGTCTTATTAAATATTAATTTTATTAACTTATTTGTTTGTTAATTATAGTAGTATATTTTGATTTGCATTTTTTTTTATCAATGTAAAAACATGTAATCTTACGTTTTTCGAGTAATTAAAGTGTAAATTTTAATAAATAGCTCAAAATTGTACATAATAATTAAAAAAAAAATTTGAATTCGAGTTTTTTTCGATTTTTTGCATTTTCTGAGAAGATTTACTATGGTAACATATATATTTTTTTTCACCATCGGAAAGTAGAGATTTCAACGAACAGAAAACATACCAACTTTTTGAAAAAAGCCGACATTTTGACGGGTGAATTTTCGATTGAAAATTGAGGTGCTTTTTCGATATTAATTCAAAATAATGTGAACAAAATAAATATTTCTAATCAAATAAATTACAGCGTATTTGGGACTTAAAAAGGTAAGTTTTCACCAAATTTCGTGAATTTAAAAATATTTTTGAAAAAGATAAAATTAAAAAACCAAAAACTTGGTTTTTTGAATTTTTCACATACATTTTGAGGTTATGTGAAAAAATTGTTAATACAAAAGTTTTAGATCTTTTTATTACCTACAACTTTGCCATTTGACTTTTTTCCATAGGACTTTTAGTTTTGCCGGAAATCGAGAAAAACCGTTTTTTACCCTTAAAAACTCACCCCCATCCCCTTCCCGACCTCAGATCGCCCGTAAATTATTTTTCCTTTCATTTTTATAATATTCTTCTCCTTTTCTAATGGGTTTCATCCTACTATTATTTTTTTTCACTTTTTATTATTTTTAAAGGCGACCCTGGTCTAATAATACATTACTTGTGATATACATGCGACATTGCCAATAACGAAAAATTATATGTTGATTTGACAATATATTGACACATATATATATATATATGTGTATATGTCTATCAATTTGACATTTAATAAATATTGTATTTTTTTTTTCGAATCTATTAACTTGACCGCTATCGAATAGGCTTCAGAAAGTCACTGTTTTAAGGCACTGTTCGGGAGCTAGGGCCTTAAAACGATTCGCCGTACAATAGTAGCCAGGCACCATCTTTGTTCAGTCCTATTTCTTTGAAAATTCCGACATTTTGCGTTCGACGATTTCAGGAATGGCGACCGCTATTGTGTTCAGTCTTTTGTTTCAGTTGGTCTTGAAATGAGGGACTGTCAAATTGAAATGTTTGGGATTTTGGAGGCTGGAGTAATCTGTTGAGAATTAGAGGAATTCGTTCAATTTAGTTCAACTACATATTATAGTCTGCAAAACTTTCTTTGTATTTAATGTCATTTATACAGCACGCTCCATCATCGACGGCTATGTAGCTTTTCATCAGGTGAGATAGCGGTCAAGCGCAAACCTTTCAACAATAAAAAAAGTAGTATAAAACACACGATAAAAAAGTCGGTCAAGTGCGAGTCGGACTAGCGTACCGAGGGTTCCGGACAAACTATGTCTATACAATTTTTTGTCGATATGTTGTAAATATCTTCCAGAAATCAGTTCCCAAAACGTATGAATGATCGTGTTTCATTGAAATTGTATGTTATAATTGTTTTTTACCCAAAATAATTCCGATAAAAATACCTGATTTTGCGACTTAATTTTCCTGAGTGACATTGGCTATGTTAGGCTTAGCTTGAGTACATAAATGTACGAAAGCTAAGCCGCGGGCAAAAGCTAGTGTTTTATAAGTTTAGATTAAGCTAGTAGATATTATATGAAGTACCTACCCGTAATTTATATAACGGAAAAGTTCACGGCACATTAAACGCGGTACCTAATCTTTATGAGTGGGCTAAGCTAACAGCTTCAATAAACTACTTCAGTGTGGACTATGTTTTCAATTCCACTCGCTTTTCATTTCCATAGCGATGTTTCTCTTCCATTTCGTTTAGTTCGGCATACTAATTATACGTTTCTTATTCAGTGCTAGAATAATGTTAATTGTTGTTAGTTTTCTACTTGAGTGACTTGGTTTCTTCAAAGGAGTGGCCTGGATTCTTGGCTTTTAGTGTTCTTTGTGTTATATTGTGTTTTGCTGACAGTCTGTCTCGGTTTAGAGGCTGCAACGAGCAAATATACATCACATCAGGCATCTATACAGTTAGATAAACATACTTATTAGTATATTTTCCCGTAGCGAAAGGATTATGACCTATATCCAAGTATATATATCAAGTATGTTTACCTGTATACCTATAGGTATATCTGTCTAATACTAGGTGTAAGGGACAGCCCTCCACTTTCTTCAAAACAAAAATGATTAAAATCTGTCAAGCCGTTTTCGATATCAAACACTATGAAATTAAATTTTTATATACAAGGTGTAAGGGATAGCCCTCCACAAACTTTAAGGGCTTGCTCAGTAAACGAAACTGAACAACCTTCCACAAATTTTTTTTTCAGGAAACCAAAAAAAAAATCCGCCTCACCATAGAAAATAATAAACTTGATTGGACAGTTTGTACGGAGAGGCCGAATTTTTTTTTCATTTCCTGAAAAAAATTTTTGTGGAAGGTTGTTCAGTTTCGTCTATTGAGCAAGCCCTTAAAGTTTGTGGAGGGCTGTCCCTTACACCTTGTATATAAAAATTTGATTTCACAGTGTTTGATATCGAAAACGGCTTGACAGATTTTAATCATTTTTGTTTTGAAGAAAGTGACTTAAAAAAATAAAAACTGACAGAAACAGTTAAAAAGCATAATTGGTAATTTATTATGGGAATCGGCCAGTTCACGACTTCGGTCTTAGCGACGAGTGGCGCGGTGAGCGGTGCGGCTTCGGTAGGTCGGCGTGCGGCGCTATGAGCGGCGTCTTGTGGCGTTCTTCAAACATTTTCATTTTTTTTTCTTTCCACGCGCTGCCCCGCGTTTTGCTACCGGTCACAGTGGCAAGGGAGTGAGCTGGTGAACACACGTCATCAAGATGTTTTCCTTCACCATTTTTGACAGCAGTGGTGATCATACAAATTTTACAAACTGAAGCTAGATTTGAAACCGCGCCCTATGTTTTCTCGCCATGGCCGTTACCTCTGGGTTACCAGTATTCCCTCTACTTGTATAACTAGGTTGTATTATTACGTAAATAGCAGGTACGGAACTTGCGCAAACTTCTCCTTACATTAATTGCTGCAAGTTTGCTGCGCTTTCAGTCTGCTGCGCGTCTATTTATTGTTATTCCCTGACGATTTTATTGTATTCTAAGTTACTTAATAGGGCTATATTTTGTAGAACCGTCGGTAGAGAAGTCCAACTATTCTTTTTGTCTCGGTGTGAAGTTTTGATCGGAATCTCAATTCTTTTTCCAAGTTCTCATGAAGTTTTTTAAGGTATTTGTGGAGTTAAAAGGGAATAACTTGGCTTGGTTTTTTGTATCCAACTCTAACGGCCTGATCACTACAACGGTCTTAACGGCGACTGGCGTGGCGAGCTGGGTTGGAATCGGTAACCATGTGCGCGACGCTATGAGCGGCGTCTCATGGCGTGTTTCTAACATTTTCATACTTTTTTTATCTTACCGCTCGCCGCCCCGCGCTAAGCTACCGCTTCACAGCGGCAAGCCTCCTCAACGAGTCATTAGACATATCCTAGCCCGTTTGTATGTTTACAATTCCAACTCACATGCACAATAAAATACGGATTCGTCACAACTTTAAGTAGGCAATGTAAATATTTATTCCGTGCGGGAATTGAGCCTGTGACACACAGCGCAACAGCCAATTTCTCAACCATTGCGCCAAATGTGCCGCCAAGATAATATAAACACTACTTCAAACAAACGAATTTGTGCATTTCGTCAATACCAGGATAAATATTAGCATAACATAAGTATAATCAGCCTAATACTGCCTCCTCTCTAGGAGAGGGAATGGGCCGTAAACCACTACGTGAGCCCAGTGCGGTGGTGAATATCACATGTCTTTGAATTTTTGGTTCTGGGAACATTCCTCACAATGTTTTCCGTCACCGTTTTGAGAACAGTGGTGATGAAATAAATTAGACAAAATAGTGCGCTTGGCTGTAAATATTAGCAACTTATTAAAAAGTTACTGGACCGTAAAACATACAGTTTACACAGCTAACTCTTATTTTAACAAAGTAAGCATTAAACAGTGAAGCACTAAGGAAGAACCTCGCTAAAACGAGTGTGCATTTAACCAGCGGAAGTTCCACTGACGACTTTAGGAAGAGAGCCTTTAGATATTAAATACTGCAGAAATAACGCTCATTTTTAAGTGGAGGTTTTCGTAAATAACGTTGTTTTGTTTAAAATATGAAGTATAGTCTGTCTAATAAGTCAACCGGCTTGAGAATTTTGTATAATATTTATACATTTAAAAAATACAAATATTCGGTACTTTTTATAAGTTTCTTCTGTTAGTAAACAATGATCTCTATCTCTTAATCAACCTAGATTATTGAACCCGTGTTGACTACATCAGATTTCATTAAATGCTAATAGTTACCCAAGTCGTTTAACTTATAAGACAGACTTCTAGCCTTATTGGTCTTGTGTAGCGATAGTAAATGTGATTCATAGAAATATGAACCTGAGCTCTTGGTCTGGCATCTATTACTATTGTAAGACTTATGTATTATTGGGTTTTCCTTCTTTTCCGTTGTTTTCACTAGTGATTAAATGATTTTCCAGCTTAAAAAAAATCTTACTCCATTTTTAAGGCATCTTTCGTCCCTGGCATTGGTACCATCAAAGACACTTTTTTTTATCGTTTATAGGCTCGCGCTTTACCGCCATCTCACCTGATGGAAAGCGATGATGCGGTCGACGATGAGGCCTGACCACCGCTAAGTTCATTTTTGCTTGCACTCGAAACGAAAAATTCAAAGCGCCGCACTGCAGGATTCAAGCGAAAAATTTTTAAGTGATCAGGCAGAAATGACCGCGATCATACAGGACACAACCTCTCTAAACTATCGTTTCTCAACAGTGGCGTAGTTAGGCGTGGGTGGAGTGGGCCCTTGCACACAACCTCGCACCCAAAGGGGCCTCGCACTGTAAGCGAGCTGCTAAAGCTGTGAGAACGAGGTTTTTTTTTATAATTTTTTTACCTGATGGTAAGCGACGATGTGATCGAAAACTCGAATGCGACTGTCGCTGTCTCGTTTTCAAATTTATGAAAGAAAAAGTCTGATGTGTCTTTACCCACGTCTAAATTAGTCCACGTTACGCCTCTGTCTCTCAATAACATAAAGATAACCTCTCTATCACAAGAGCATCAAAGCAATCAATGAATAATGCTAATACGTCGCAACGGAAATGGCTACATAATATCCTGTATCCGACGAGACTGTTAAACAGGCCGCACATGATGGAAGAAGGTCAGAAGATCCATTCACGAGCTGGGACGAGGGAGGTGAGGTAACAGTAGTATCGAGGAGTGAGTATTGTACTGTGGTAAATGTCTACACTAATATTATAAAGAGTTAGTAGGTAATGTAGTGAGTTAGTGTAGTTGGTAATCTCTGAAAGTACAGGTCCTGGAGTGAAAATTTTTTCACCGATAGAAAGCTGCTTTATTCCTGCCCCCCTAGCCAAGTTACAACCAGTTTGTTTCGAATTCCGTTCTCTAATCAGTAACGCCTCGGTGACAGCAGTTGTAGAAAACGATAAGTTGGTAGCCATGTTGATGCGCCTGAGTCGGCCGCTCGTTCTACAATGTAGCGTTTGTATAACAAAGGATGTAGCGATGTGAACTTGGCTACGAATTGTCTATTCGTTTGTTCTGACCACGCGACTTTACGTTGAGATGACGCCATTCCCATACGTTTCATCACTTTTCGACAGCGTTAACGATTGCAGAATAACAACTTGGCTAAGCGTGCTGATTGACATAGGCTATATTTCATGTAGGTGGGCGAAGCCGCGGTCAAAAGCTTTAGTACTCGTAACTAATGTGCGAAGATTGCAGTATATTATTCACACCCCGGCAGGGAATCGGTTAACTTTATTTCATCAACTCTACGTAATTTGACTAGCCTGTTGGTTTAGTGGTTAGTGGTCCTTACTGCCATGCCAGAGGTCGTGAGTTCGATTCGACGTGATGAGTACGATCATTTTGTTATGTGTCTGGTTTTTTTTCATCAATAATATGTAATGTGTGTTTGGAAATATGTGTGTTTATCAGTTGTCTTACTCATAACATTCTCTGCTTAGCTTAGGAATACACGACGTTGCGTAGTAAAAAAAAAATCTTCTCAAGAGTTTCATAAAGTTGACCTTCTCCTCGTGTCTGCGCTGTTGTCGTTGCATCGCAGTTGTCCAGCGATTGATTAGCAACCGTGTAACGTAGAACACGTGGAAGATATTATATAAATTAGTTTATTATTAGATACTTTGTTATAAATAGAAGATCATTAAAGTTATATTTGACTTGATAGGCCGTTTGTTAGTGGGCGAGGATTTTATGAAGGTTGTGGCTATAAATATGAGATTGAACTATAATAATGATATTTATAGCTTGCTTTAAATATTTCAATTTAATAGGTTGGTAAATGTACATACTTTGCTACTTTGCATACTTTGCTTTGCTATAAGTTAGAAACCGTCTCAAGGTACTGGGTAGGCGCAGACTTGCGGACGGCGAGCAATGTGTGGCTCACCGTCCGCCTGTCCAGTAAAGACCGAGTTCCATGCGCGCCTCAAATACATGCCAACAAAACGTACCACACATTCCAGATCCTCCAAAGAGGTACTGATGAATGAGGATCTACAATATTTCATGATTTAGGATATAATATATATAATATAATTGAACTGATATTGTATGATATTATCTACTAATTTATTAACCGGGCCACTAACCCGCACTAGGCCCGCGTGGTGGATTACGGCCCATTCCCTCTCCTAGAGAGGAGGCCTGAGTCCCAGCAGTGGGGACATTAAAAAGGCTGATGATGATGATGAATTTAACCGAAGTTAATCAAGCGTGTATTTTAATACACAAGGAAAGTTCGTTAAAAGTATAATACACAAAGTATGTAATGTAATTCAAGATCGTGTAATCATAAATATAATTGTATAAGTTGTCAAAATGAACTGAATAAAGTTTTTATTTTATTATTATTATCTAAAATAATATTATAACAAGGAAAGATTAGATTTTTTTTCATTTTTTTTTTCGTTACTAGTTAACTCAAAAACATTTTTTCAAGATTCTTTCAACAGTAGAAAGCTGCTTTATGACTGAGTAACATAGGTCTATATTTCCTATTGTCACACGGACGAAGCCGCGGGCTAAAGCTAGTTTTTTTTATATTTATAAAGATTTTTTTCCTAAAAAATATAATTATATCCTGTGTCATTAACCCTCGGTCCGTCGCGTGGGGTCTTTGAAAGCCTAGGTGTTAGAATTATGTAAAATTAACACATTCAAAACTATCCACGATTTATGATACTTTAGATACCCTTCGAAACTGGATTATAGTTCACGTGCATCACCGCTAATTTAAGTTCGCAAGCCTGCGCTGTAAGATATAGACGTGTTTTGTGCGCGCGGGCCTTGAAAGACCCCACGCGACGAACGACGTAAGTAAAAATGTATGGTTGACTTCTTGTGTAATATGGGTTTTTATTAATTTTTTACTCTTTATGATTAAAATTAAGTTGTAATTGACTTCTAAAATGTGTGAATGACCACAACAACGTATTTTGAATTGGTAAGAAAATGAAACTGATGATGTTATGATAATGAGGATGAAAATTAAATCGCTTCATGCCTGGACGAAAGAAGTAAGCAAAACACGGATTCGGAACAAGAATGTGATGATTTGGTTCCTACAGAACAACATCAGGAATCTTTGGAGGAGCCGGATCAGGTTTTAGAGTCGTTGAATGAAAAGCACATGAAGTTGGGAAGTTCATAAAGGGATGATGATGAAGAGCCCTTGATAAACATATCATCATAGAACTTTTATACATCAAAAAGAGACAAAAAATGGTCCATGGATGGTAAGAGTTTTAGAGGATCGTGTCGATTTCGCCAATACATGCTCATGCCCAGCACATCGGCAAAATACGGGATCAAGTGGTTTTCTCTGATGGATGCCGTTACATTGTACCCAAAAAAGTTTTTTTTTTTTGTTGTAATTTGTAAATATGCATCGGAAAGTAACTAGAAGGTCTATGTTTCCAAGATACGTGCCCAAACAACAACAAATGCCCTTTTCAAGAGAATGAATAAAAAACACATACCAAAGCGGTATGTACAGTCTGTGTCTAAACCAAAAATTTGTCGGATTTCATTTCATAAAAGTTGTATATTTTTTTTGTTGGTGGAATCTAAATTTTAAGTTAAATTGTTAATTGGTCTAGTGTGATCTCATATAGATATAATATAATTTAAAGTTTATTGTTTTAGTACTATTAAAACAAAAATAACTGCGAAATGATCTCAAAGAATGAATTTGTATGTTCCTAATTTTATTTTGTAAGTACAGATAGTAAATATATGAATACTTTTGATTAATTTGTTGTAGTTTTATTGATATTAAATAAAAAAATAAGAAACTGCCAAAATAGTGCGAAAAATACAAGTTATAAAGGATATCATAGGTGTTATACTGTTGGGGTCTTGAGGGACCCCACGCGACGAACCGCGTTATTAAAAATGCGCGACGGACCGAGGGTTAAGTACATAAATAAAACAGGTTTACTTAATAAGTGTGCTAGACGTTTAGTGCGCTTACAGAATGCCAAACGAAAGCGCGTTCGATGGCCGACCGTGACGGCCTCGACGACAATCTGCTGAGCTTCCAGTGAAAGCTACACTATCACTTAGCTATGCTGTATTTATAAACTGGGCAAGTGCGATTAAGACTCGCACAACAAAATTGTTTATTTATTTATTTATTATTTTCTTTATACCACCACATCAACAAAAAAAATAAAAAATTACCATTTTTTTAAGTTTTTTTTTGTCTTTTTGAGGTACGAAACCCCCAAAAAAAAACAATATTATAACTACACTAGCTTGCATGAAAGTCGAAAATAATCCCAATGAAACATACTCCCGACGTAAAAATGATCAAATGTGCGATTTTAGTATATGGTCTACCCATGTGCCAAGTTTCATTGAAATCCGTTTAGCCATTCGAGCTTAAAGAATTAACAAACCTGCAAACAAATTTTCATCTTTTAAATATTGGAATGAATATAAAGCTCATTGAATACTACCGTAGACTTAAAGGTTGTCGGAAACCCACGAAAACTTCCAGACTTCTAGTTATTCTTTATCCATATAAAACTCAGAACTGATTTTGTATGAACTTATCTATCAATTAAGTCTCCCAAATTTCAAGCATATGTCATCAAGATTTTCAAACCATACGAACAAGCTTAACCTTCAAACAAAGCTGGTTTGCAGTACCTCGCTAATATTTACATTACTCGCTTAGCTTTGAATAGACGATTAACCTTAAACTGTTGTTATACTGTGGGTGTTGATGAATGGGTCGAACGGCCTATGAATGGACTCCACGGTTGAGTAACAGTCCATTGCATTACCTGTTTACCATAATGCGTGGTGCGCTTAGAACCTCGTCCTAGTGGCTGATATTGGGTTTGTGCTTAATTGCATTTAGTGTTTTGCATATTTTGCATATTGATGGCTAATGTACCTAGTGGTTGAGACCTGAATCTACTGTACAACAAGTTACCAGTTTTATTTTAGCGAGGAATAAGAATTGATTTGAAGTGGATTGATTAGTGTTTTATTACCAGGGAGAACTTAATCATATTATTAAAGCCTCGTTTAGGTCATATGCTTCTCAATAAATTCGGTTTTGTGAAGACGAGGACACACATCATATTTTACTAAGATGTGTCCGGAATCAATCGCTCAGAACACCATTTGGTGCGCATAAAATTAAGGGCCAAGCGCCCGAAAAGTGCCATAAAACAGTGATTTTCTGAGGCCTACTCCTCCGTAACGGCTAGGTCAATTGGTTTGAAAAAAATATATGTTTATAATAGATTCATGAACAATAATATCAACATTTGATTTTTTCGTGCAATTAACACTTTTGTCAAAAGAAAAATATTTAGCAATTTCGCAACTTTTCGCAACTTTTCCCTACTCCTTCGAAACGGCTTGGACCTTTAGAAACATTTTTACACATTAAAATTGGTGGTTAAATATTCTTCAAAGTGAACATTGCATATGTAAATCAATCAACATCTCGCAGAGAAAATGGATTTAAAGCGCTTTCCGGGCGCTGCTGGCCGCAAATAAATGCACAGATTTGCGTACTGCCGCCTAGGCGAGTGCGAGAGTTGCGTTCACATAATTTCGATCAAATGGTTCAAGGGACTATACGCCTTAACTTATTATCAAACCCTGTTTCAGATAAAATTATCCCTATAATAGTTAATAGGGTTAAGTTCGGTCTGAAAAATCGGCCCAAAATCTAACTGTAATTTTTATTTTATTTTTTAACTAATTTAACTTACTTTTATTTCTTTATGTTTTGTATACCAACAGGGTGACATATTCGAACTAGCGTAAAAACTCTAAAATAAAGATAAAAAAAAGGTACCTACTTTAAATCAAGGAATCGTCTTTGAAGTTGACACAGTTAGGCCTTCTTCTTCCTGCTCTTATCCCATATTACCCTTTTCTTTCAAATCACTCCTCACACAATCTATCCATCATTTCTTTGGCCTTCCTCTTCCTCTCCATCCATGTACATGTATACTCAGAACTCTTTTAGTAATATGCGCTTCATAAGACACAGGTAGACCATGTCTTGGAGAAGTACGTAAGATATCATTATCACAGGAATATTTTTTATTAAGATAATTTTCTACTTTCACGGAGGCGAAGTCGCTGATAACAGCTAGTGTTTTATAAGATCTATATGTAAACAGACTGAAATAGATTGCCTTGTAAAATATGTAGATTGAGTTGCATTATCATAGCCCATCGCAGAAGTTAGCTGATTCCCAGGTGTTTACCTAGGATAATTGTGTTTGATATTCCCACCCGTAGTTTTTTTTATTTTACAACCCCCGCTCTTGGGCGGAGCGGGAGATAGTGTCAGACTCTTACTGACTAAAAGCCCACCCCATTCCTTCGTGCCTTTTGTACCGAGACCGAGCTTCCCTTTCGGATAACCCTGGCCCCAGTAGGCTTCGACCCGGCTGGGCCCCTGCTGTTGCTGACAGCTCATTGAGGCGCGCGGGGACAGTGCGCGCCGTCGACGACTTGGGCTCGGTCGGGACGATTACCGGACGGTCGGACAGTAAGCTAAGCATTGCTCGCCGTCCGCAAGCCCGCGCCTACGGTGGCCGGAAATTGGGATCGAAATCCCGGCGGCGGCTGGGGCGCTGTGAGCGCCGCCGTTGGCTGATACGGTCGGCCTCCTCCTTTGCTAGCAACACTGCTTCGCAGAAGGAGGCGACCGCTTGCCACTCCTCCTCGCTCTGGACCGTGGCCTCTACCAAGGCCCGGCTCGAGAGATCGCCTTCCCACCCGTAGCTCGATGTTTGAGGAGGATAGAAAACTAGTTGCTACTAACGGCTACGTACGCATGATAGTAGAGAATTCTCCTGATGAAACATACTCCATTGTGTGTACCAAGTTTCATTCAAATCCATTAAGCCGTTTGAGCATAAAACACGCTCTCACAAACATAAGCCTATATAATATTAGTGTAATTACTCAGATTTAGTTTATTTATTTAATTCTTTTGGCACAGTACACATAACAAAACTTAACCTTAATACATTGATTGGATAATTTATGTCCAAAGGCGAGCTTAACTCAACAATGAGTTTTCTCCCAGGAAACCTTACCAAATCGTTTTAGTCATTCTAGAGTTTTGCGCATCTTACTATGCTTTTAGTTATTCTTTTTTGTTTATGTAAATAGATGACACTTAATTAATTAAACCCCAAGCGAACGCCGGTTCTCTTGCTCTCTTATTGTCTTTCTATTATATCTCTTATTTTTTATTATTATTGATAGGTTACGTTTGACCACTATCTCACTTGATAGTAACTTAGTAAGTGATGATGTGGCCGACGTATTATAATAACTATGGTATTCGAAAGGTTAATCTACTGCTTTATAAATATTTACGTAGACTACGGGTACACACATACTGATTATTAAACGACTTATTAAACACTGTCCATTGTGACTTAAAAATCAATTTAGTCTATCGTCTGCGATGTAGCTGTATCGTAAGTACCTACATTAACTTTTAGTCGCTTGTTGACGCGGGGATGAGCTTGCGACAAACCTCGTTATTTTCTTTAATAGCTTTTAGAGGATTCTTCTAAGCGAAGGAATACTTAAAAGTTAGTACCTACCTACGTTAGCCCAGAACTAAAAAAGTTACCTTCTTTCGTGTTGCATTAGATTTTAAGCCAGCTTTCATAGGAAAACCATTATTAGGTTTTCAGTAATAGAAGTCGCTTTGTAATTAATGGTTAAAAATAAAGTAAATCCATTCTGTTTTTCTTCGAAATGAACTCGTCGAAAGACTTCTTCCATTCTGGGTACAGTGAGCGAGAAGCATTGCTAAATT
Source organism: Mythimna ferrago (assembly GCA_910589285.2). Lineage (NCBI taxonomy): Eukaryota > Metazoa > Arthropoda > Insecta > Lepidoptera > Noctuidae > Mythimna > Mythimna ferrago. The sequence continues at coordinate 20,106,808 of OU342685.1, forward strand.
TTTACTGGCTAAACCCCATCTGTATTCCTTCAGTTGCCCTATGCGTTCCACGGCCACGGTAACTCTTCCGAACGATCCTGCAGTCCTGGTACAGTTGCCATCACGGATTTTGAACGCACGGCGTCCGAGTGTGCATTCCATACAATCGTCTTCGTTGTTAGTTACATGCTGCAACGCAGTGAACGAATCAGGAGTGACGTCTATGACGCGATGGCGCGGCCAGCCAATCACTGACACTCCCCGCCCCCGCGTCGCACTTCGCACCACCAAAGAGACCGAATATTTGACTTCTGCACAAGTGTTCAAGATCCGTGATGGCAACTGTAGGTGTGTTCGGAAGTGGGCAGCAGTTTAGTGGACAACGTCTATTTTGCAGGTCTTTGAGGCGTGCGTCACTCAGACCCGATTCTTATCGGACGGCAAGCTACTCATTACTCGCCGTTCTCAAGACCGACGCCTATATTTCTCTCTGCGTCGCAGATTCAAAATACATTTACGTTAACCATTCGTGAAGTCAAAACTTTGATAACAGTAAGTCTCGTCTCTTGCTGCTGACTCTGCACACCCACCCCTTAACAGAAACTAATTTACAAAAGACACACAGTACTAGGACTCCACTATCATGCAGGAGCTGTTATATAAAGTTCTACTTTTACGGGTGTTTGTTCGTACGGACTTTCGATAAATTATGAAATTTGTACATCTTGTACCTGATGTGTGAATGACACTCAATTTCAAAAACTAATTTGTCACATAGTACCAGGGCGCCACACTCATACAAGAACAACTGTTATTATAATGTTCTATACTTCTTTGAACTAGAACACAAACGACAAGTTACCTATTAGATATCAAATTTCTAAAATCTGTCAATCTTGTATAATAATTCGGTACACTCCATCACATAAACTAATTTACAAAAGACACTCACTGTACCAGGAGTCCAGGACATCACGCTAACACAAGAGTTCTTGTATACTGCCGTTCAAGCTAGAATGTCTGATCTGAGACATTTTGGGTTATGCATAAAATTAAGGAAACTTAACGGTTATTTGATTTATGTATTTCTCAATCTATGGTTAGTAGAAAAATACTGCTTAGACAGATTAATACAGAATTTTTGGCTGGTTACGCCTTTTTTTGTGGTGGGAAAATCTCCTATAACTTTTAGGGTGGGGCGTGAAGGTGCCTTCTTTCGCCTTTGCGATCCAGTTCCAAAATTGCCTTAGATTTCTCTGGCATCGTAAAACAAAAACCTGCCTAATTTCAATTAACGGCACTTCCTCAAGTTAAAGTATGATATTACTGTATACTCGTAATAGTATATTATGTGTCTTAAAAACTAGCTTAGATATACGCCAGTCTTATGAAAACTTTAAATCTCGATTCTTGCCCGTCACCCCATTACAGAAACTAATTTACAAAGACACACAAGGTACCAGGGCGCCACGTTCATACAGGAGTAGTTATATAATGTTCTATACTTCTATGTATTAGTTCAGCGCGAGTCCCGCTGGGCTGCAATCTAGTGCCAAGTGTCAATGACCTCGCACTATTGCTGTTTATATTGAAACCATTGCCGTGGAATGTGTGGATATTATAGTTAGGGAATTTACTGAATTTCATATGGATATTTTTGTGAATTTTGTCGGGAGTTCAAGGAATGGGTAGCTTAGATTATTTAATTTACTTAATAACTTCAGTTTGAAGTAAGATTTTAACGAAAAAGTGTATCGATTTTATAGTGATTTTAAACATTATAAAGATGCATCCAAATACCAGCTTCAATAAACAGCTTGAATGAAAATTATTTTTCACAAATTAAAATTTGAATGTTGGCCAGCAAAAAAAAAACATTGTGACTTGATTTAATTAATTTTTATGTGTCTAATTGTGTTGATTTGATTATTATTTTTGTAAAACTTTTATTGCTTTGACATCTTTTGTAGTTTTGTTATTGTGTGTAGTTTTTTATGTTATGACATTGTTTAGCACACAAAAGTCCAGACGCAGCCATTGTTATGACCTTTTCGTCCCTATACAGCTTCTAACTCCACTTTCTTTAATAAACTAAGTATTTTTTTTAAATCGAAATCTGAACCAAATTCCAACATTCCGATCCACTTAAAACATTTAATTTACCTCAAGGAATCTCTCTGAACTTCGTACAGTACCTCATCGATACAAGGTACTCAAACGAACCTGTACCCCCTTGGGTTACTTTGTGCCTGTACTCTATCCACATTCCTGCCGAATTCCGGCCGGTATCGGATAACGAGGACGTGACACTTTTAACTATTGTCTACAAGTTCCTGTTCGAGTACAATGTCGTTTATGAAGTACTATGTCGAATGGAGGTCAAATGTTTGGGCTCTTGGTAGTACAGTCCCACGTAAAATTCGAAATAATGTGTTTTTCTTTATTTTTTTATACGTTTAGAGTTATGTACCTAAAAGGTAAAAACGAGATCCTATTGAGAAGACTATCTGTCTGTCTATCACCAGGCTGTATGAAATTTTCATCAAATTTTCATTCTGATCTGACGAATCGGCGAGCCGTACGAGCGAGGTGGCGTCACTCGTGTGCCTGCCGATTCGTCGCTCAGGCGCCGCGCCGGAGCCGCAACGCACCGTGTGGCCTGGCCCTTACAGTCACTGAATTTAGTTTATCTTTCGATACAGTCAACCGCTTGTAATGAAACAAAGTCTAAATAATATATGAAGTTACACAAAATTTTAATGTATAAAAGTTATCTACATCGATTTCTTACAATTTACGTGATGCGCGCACAACTAAAAACTTCTACAGATTTATTATATGTATAGATAAACTAGCGTCCCGTCCCGGCTTCGCACGGGCAGTAAACATAGCCTATGTTACTCAGTGTAAATGTAGCTTTCTAATGGTGAAAGAATTTTTTAAATCGGCACTGTAGTTTTTGTGTTTATTGATTACAAACATACACACAAATGCTATACACACATAAATTTGTGTTGGGTAGGTATCGAACCCACGACCTCCGGTACAGCATTCAGGGCAACTAAACCAACAGGCCAGTCAAAATAATAATATATCAGGCCTCATTTTAAAGAAATAAGTGTTGCTTGCAAACCTTTAAAATACTTGCAGTTATCTCATAGCTTTTAATAATATTCTTGCAATTTCAAGCCTCCATTATTTTAATAAAGCCAAGCTTTTTCTATGAAATTCCTACGGCAAGCTGACCCCTATTAGGAGGAGATAAATCTCCAGCCATATTTCAAGCTAAGCTGCCTGCCTCATTAGGTTAACAGCTTATTTACACTGGCAATTAGCTCCGCTCCAGCTTAGCTTACTTAATTACTAGCGTGTGATACATCGGTGAAAGCTGCAGCTTAACACTTAAGAGCATAGTTTTAGGCTTTGGTTTTTGGGCTATTAACTCAAAAGCCTGGGTATCTCAGCTTGACAGCATGAAAAAAGTAAAAACTCAAAGCATATGTTACAAACACTTTTCAATTGTCATGGTCGGTCAATCGCAAATAAACCGGCCAAGTGCGAATTGGATCCGTGCACTAAGACTTCAGAATACATAAAAAGCATTTTTACAGTTTTGTGTATACATACAAAACTATTTACTTAGGCATTAAACATTTTATACTAGTTTACATTATTCTTTATTTATATGTTTACAAAGGTACTAACCATGTTTACAATTTTCATTAATACGTCTAGACGATTTATAAACCGACAATAGGTAGGTACATAAAAGCAATATTATACAACCATAAATCTTTGTCTCATATGAGCCAACGTGTTTATCATTTCATTAGAGATAAAATTAATTAAAAGCTGTGCTTTATTCATTGTTTATTCGTTAACGATTTGATTTCGTCTGTGGACTGATTTTGTTAACAATTTTCCTACTCTGGTTTTCCCGTCCGATTATAATTTAGGTGTCTTCAAGGCTAGAGTGAATAGGCTCTTAATAAACTAGTGCGCCTCACCATCAACGATTGCATCACTGCTTACCATCAGGTGGGATCGCAGTCAAGCACTAGTTTATATCATTAAAAAAAAAATACTGTTAGAATCTAGTTTATAATAAGCAAAAACCTCCAACACACAATTTGACATTCTTCCATACAAAAGTAGTATGGCGGTAACTCCTTTGTTTAATTTGTGTTAAAAACAAAAATAATCTCGATTTTTTTTCGTATTATATAATCTTAAAGTTATGTGCATCGAAACTTATATTTTGAAACAAATTTACGCACCTATAGCTTTAAATAAAAAAAAGACGTGTGGCACTCGGGGACTGCCGCGGTAAAGCTATTGCATAGCATTTTTATCAACTTATGCAATTATAATTATTTATTTATTTTATTTATGCAGTATTTTTTTCCTTTGTTTTTTTTTCTTTGATATTAATTGAAGTTACACTTTCACACATTGAATTGAATTTTGATTGATTGTTCACTCATTTGTTTTCTTATCGGTCACCACGCTCAAAAAACAAATGAGTGGGGGGTCTTAGGTTATTTTCGTTACGGAATTTCTGGATTCGGTCTCCACGCTCAAGGCCCGCGATAAAAGCTATGCAATTGCTTAAAAATAATATGGCATATTATTATGAGAAAATGGTTTCGGGATAGATTATTTAAAAATTCAATTAATTTAATATTTAACAGATAAATGCAACAGGTTTTTCATAATACTTAGACGTTCAAAGGTCTGTCTGTACCTACATAAAATTTTACACGTTCTTTCTTTATAAATCATCGTATATCGATACCGGAAATATGAATTAACGTAAGAGACAATTTTACGTTTTGCGAAAAATACCCTTACATCAATCAAAGTAAGGAACATTTTTACATTTTAGGTAGAAGTCCCTTACATTAATTCATACTTCTAGTATCGATATGTCATGTGAGTGTATTCGTGTGTGCTTTAACTTCATATTGCTCATCAAAGCATTTTTAACTGTCAAGTACATGCTATTGGATGAGATAGCCTAATTACTTTCTGCCTAAAGTAAATCATTTTTGTTATAATTTATTTTTTATATAACGTCGGCTGTCAATAACTTAGAACCGCCGACTAGAGCAACCTTAACTAAACAATCCAAAATATTTACCAATAATACACCCTTCGCCTATCTCAAAAGCCGTAATTAAAACATGCACCCCTGCGGTGCTAATTTTTGTTCAATTTCGATGCCAAAGCGCTTTTAAAAGGGGGAAGATCTAAACCGCTAAATGTATGCGGAGTCACACACTGTCACCCCACTCCCAATAGTGGGATACTATCTCTGTTTACACAGTTACCTGAGTAGGGGGATGGGATGGGATGTAATGGTTGGTTGTTATTTGTTTGGTTTGGTAAATTCGTAATCAATTAGTGAACGGATTTTTTTTTCTAATATCTTTTGGACAGACCGCCGAAAGCCTAAAAAAAGGCGAAGTGAATTCGACGACCCATTACCGAAATATCTGGCGAAAAAGGACGAGTAGAGCCGACCCCAAATGAAATGGGATAAGGCCAGGCAAAGAGAGAGAGATCGCATGGACAGACCAACAGTTGTACCTATATACTTTCAGAGCTCTAGGATACACCACCAATTTCCAAGCTTCAGGCTGCCACAGAGTAACTCTTACAATAAACAAGTTATCAACAAAAATATTTTTTTCATACTAAGCTTTTCTAGCGCGGTATATACTTATTATAATTAATACTCATCAAGACCATTCCAAAAGTTCAAACGCGATAGGGTTATCTGAAGTCCTATGGCCACCTTCCGGTTCCATCATCAGATCAGCTCCATGTCATAATAATTTTGCATTGTCATCTGATATACACATGCATGCGAATTTTCAGCTCAATCGATAACCGGGAAGTGGATAAAATTCTAAAATGTGCAAGATTTGATTGCGGACAAACATCAGGACAGATGGTACGAAATAAAAGTACATTAAAAATAGTACTTTTACCCAACCCGGGTACCAAACCCAAGACCTCAAACTTTACAGTCGTGCTTGCGATACGAGAGACTAGAGGAGGCATTTAATAACATAAAGAATGTACACGACCTACAGAGAATTGTTAATGACAAATCGTATCAGTGATAAGAAAATCAAATCAATTTAATCTTGGTTTGTTAAGACGGTCCTTTTTCACACGCCTATCGTCATCATCGAGCATGGTTTAAAAGCTTGTTGCTTCATCTAACGCAATCCAACGCGATGTTTGATAATGAGGCAATGCAAATCTGCGAAGCAGTAATGCTCGCAAAGGAGGAGGCCGAACGTATCAGGCAACGGCGTTATCTCCGCCGCCATCGCCGGGATTCTGATCCCGATTTCCGGCCAACGTAGACGCGGGCTTGCGGACAGTGAGCAATGGGTAGCTCACTGTCCGGCCGTCCGGTAACTGTCCGGACCAAGCCCAAGTCGTCGACGGCGCGCACTGTTCACGCGCGCCTCAAGGAGTTGTCAGCAACAGCAGGGACCCAGCCGGGTCGAAGCCTACTGGGACCAGGGTTATCCGAAAGGGCGCTCGAGCCCCGGTATGAAGGCTAGAAGGAACGGGGTGGGTCTTTTAGTCAGTAAGAGTCTGACACTATCTCCCGCTCCGCCCAAGGGCGGGGGATGTCAATGCATGATTTTTCCCACCATAAAAAAAAGGCAATGCAAAAAAAGAGACATAACTCTTTACTCAACATTTCACAAAACTTGTTCCAGGAAATACGTGTTTGTTTTAAACCCTTAAAAGTCTTTCTGAAAAATTGTCGTCATCAGAATCTCGATTAAATGTGCAAGGCTTCTATTGATGTACTTTTATATATTTTTAATAAATGACTGTAATATGGAAGGCCAAAGTTCATGTAAAATAGCCGATTTTCAGAGGTCTTTATTCAAAAGTCAAAAAGTCAAAGCATTTATTTCAAATAGACCAGGTACTTTTGAATAGTCAAATGTCGGTCAGTCCAAGAAAAGTGAAGCTAAATTGCACGTTCCAAAGCGTAGGTCTCTATGGAGAAGAACGTGCAAGCAACTCCATGGACACTCTTTTAAATCATATTATGTGTTACATATAATGCTTGGTTACATATTACTTGTTGCTTCTATCATGTGAGCACAATGTCGATAATGAATTAAAATGTAAAATAATTAAAAGATAGAAACTGAATTAAGCCATTGGCAGCTAAGAGATGACCAGTCCCATCTGACGGCATCCGTTCACGAGCATGACGCGTGCATCAGCCCCTTATTAGATTAGTTAGCCCTATTAGATTAGTTTTACACAAATTTATATATTGATTTCTTTAAAAGCCTAGTTAATATCCACAAAATAACTTTGAATATCTAGAGAAAGATGTGTAATAACATCATAATCAAGTAAGAGGGGTTATATGAAAATGTACCTCGAAAAGGACCCTCTTAAAATAAAAACTCGTTTAATTTTATAAAAGCTGACTAAGGCTAACGATTTTCCTAATCGGTCTAAAAGCTCTAAGGTTGTCTAGGCCATTAGTTCCATTGTCAATAAAAAAAACTATTAATCATTTTAATTAAAAAAACTCATAATATTAAGGTTGATTTTACGCTGTTATACCTAAGGTTACGAAGTGACAGCTCAGGATAATGTGAATTTAATTTGAATTACAAAGGTCCCTAATACCTACATAATTGACTGAGGTATTTATTCAGGTGTTATTAGTGACCTGCCCCAGGTCACTCTGTCTACTGAAGAAACCGCATGAAAATTCGTTCAGTAGTTTTTGAGCTTATCACGAACAGACAGACAGATAGACAGATGCTAAATTTTGTTTTATAATATGTAAGGATTGAGTATAATGTAGTATTTACCATCAATTAACCTCCCTCTCGCTCGACCCAAAGAGAGAAAAGATACTAAATGATTTCCACCCTCCAAAAAATGTTATCCTATGTTTGGTAATTTCAACTGCAGACGCAATAGTCAGGGACAGAAACTATGATAAATATTTCTTTAACTAACTTTCTTCATACACAGAAAAAATTGTCTTCCTAACCCATTCTAGTCGTAACTAGTTCGTAGTATACATAAAGTTAGAAATTAATTATAAATTCCAAAAAAGTGATTAAAAAAAAAGTGCGGACTACATGTGACGAATTGACAAGTGTACAACAAATTCCGCAATAAAGTGACCAACGTAAGTGTAATTCACATGTGCCGTTTGTGTGTCGTTGAGAGGGGGGGTGAGGCTCACCTATGACGAACAACAATAACGGCGTAAACGGCAGCGCGGGCGGGGAGCCTGCCGCCTACGACATGGATTCGCTCGAGGAAATGCTTCGTAAGGTAAGCAAATTTGATCATTCTTCTTTTGCCTTCCTTTGAAGAGATTGTCATTGGTAAATAGTGTGATCAAGTATTTGCAAACTAAATGGCAAAAATCAGCCATGATTTTTACGACATCCTCGGGTGTGCCTAATTTTATTATTTGAAATCACACCGAATCTAACAATATTATGATCAAAGCTAAAATATTACAGCAATATTTTGACCGAACTGACCGACTACAAATACGAACAATTTTTTTTGAACATATTGTAATTCAACATCGCTTTCCGCTTCTTACGCTAATTACATTAAACCACGCAACGAATCGTGATGCATTTTTCTCTAACAGAAAGAGCAATAAACGAGGACGGTTTATGTATATAATTTACACCCGGGCGAAGCTGAAGCGTAAATATTAAAATAAAAAAAGATTGCGACGAATTGAGAACCACCTCCTTTTTGAAGTCGGTTAAAAAGAGCGAAAACATTAATAAAAATCAAACGGCCTGGCCCGTTCCTAATTTATAACTGCGTCCCAAATTCAAATTATTTATTGGGCCCGGGTGAGGCTCACCTATGACGAACAACAACAACGGCATAAACGGCAGTGCCGTCTAGCTACGACATGGATTCACTCAAGGAAATGCTCCGTAAGGTAAGGAAACTTATGTTAACTGCACGTTTGCTGTTCCGAAAATTCTCCACTAAGATATAACGCGAACATTTCGGTGGTTAGCCGGAAACGGCAATGGTTTATGCTTCTGAAATTTTGTGTACGTACTTAATATTGTAGTTGAAATATTTTTGGGTGAGTTTTTTGTTAGTTTATATTTCAGTTGTTAGTCGTCCTGACACAGCTTATTGTTTTTGATAGGACACGAATTACACGTTATTTATTTGCGACAAAGACATTAAATATATACTAGCGAGGACTCATTCGTTTGACATATGGAAATGTAATTCATAGTTCTTTTTGAAAGCACTTGAGGATTTTAAATCATTGTAACGCAAAAACCTCTGTATTCTCGGTAAAAAAAAAATATTTTACTGAATTTGCAACAAACTTTTGAACTTTCCAATCTGTAATTTGTCGGTACCAGCCTGGAGTATGTACTGCTTAAGGTGCTCTAGGGTAATCTGTGAAATTAAAATTTTTGTAATTTTTTTGCTATTTTTTTTTTTAGCTGGGAATTCATCTAATGGTATGTCCAGCCCTAAGGCGGAGCGGGAGGGCGTGTCAGACTTTTACTGACTAAAATTCCCTCCTAGTTCCTTTGTTGCCTTGCATTCTAGGGCCGAGATTTCCTACTGGGCTCCTACGGTTTGCTGACATCTCAAACTACACCGCCATCCTACATCAAATTAATTCAAACCAGTATATTTACACGTTTATTAATTAGCGCCACGCTAGCAGAGGGTGTTTGCGTTCACGTCGAAACTAACCTTGGGTTATTTACCTAGGTCTCAGCTCATCTCGATAGCGCACGTCAGATAACCCAACAATATCTGCACTTTGCTGAAGTACGTTGGGTAAGCTAGCACCTAAGTGTTCTGCGGGTGTGTGAATGACTTTCATAACCCAGTAATTGGGTAACCTGATAACCATTAGTAATACTGGAGTTAGGTTTAGTGGGTTCTGTCTATCCGTAAAGACTGTGAAAGAACTTATATATACATCTATACATATAAATGAAATTGGAGTGTCTGTTTGTAATATTGAAATAATCGCTTTATACTACATGTGTATACGGTACATACATCAAAATAACATTTTTTACAATTTTTGTCTGTCTGTCTGTTTGTTCCAGCTAATCCTGAAATGGCTCGACCGATTTTGACAGGACTTTTATTGACAGGTAGCTTATGTAATAAGGAGTAACTTAGGCTACTTTCACTTTAGAAAAGATAAATTCAAAGTCCTGTAGTCCACGCGAACGAAGTCGCGGGCTCAGCTATATACTTAAAAGACCATGGTGCTTATAATATTTGACAGTTACATGTTTGCTGTATAAACTTTAAAGGGTAGGGCTTCAGGGACTTACTCGTAAGAGACGATAGATGTATAATGAGAAAAATGTTACGGCTAAAATGGAGGCAAAAGAGAATCGATCATTCAATTTCATCAAGATATTTTTTTTTCCACAACTATCACACAACGCCGTCTAGTCCCAAGCTAAGCAGAGCTTGTGTTATGAGTTTTAGACAACTGATAAAGATACTTATATATTTCTAAATACATACATATATAGAAAACATGAAAAACAAAAAAACATGATTTCATGTTTACCTATATTAAACATGAATTTATCTACAATTACTAAAACTGAACAATCTTCGTGCGAATGTTAGAATTATCATGACAGATATATTGGAAAATCCATAGCGCTCATTTACTACACCTTTCGGTGGCACTTATATAATTATATTGTTAGATTCCAAATATATGTTTGTCGGTCCAAGCTAAATATGTAGAAAGTTTCCTTTGATCGACAAATAAATCATCGCCACTTTTTCCAGCTACTAAATACCAGTATTATCTCTACTTATGTGAAATATGCATAATTATACAGATATAGTACATAGTAATTCCATGCTTAACCTCCTCACACAATAATTCATGTGATCGATAAATAATAAAAGAACAAAAAGCTTGAACGAAACTCAAACGGCCAGTAATCTACAACCGCGTTCCATATTCAATTTATTCGAAACCCACAGACACAAAAAGCAGTTTTCCTTTTTTGTTAATTTCGGTACGACGAAACTTCCCGAATATTTTACCCGAAAACTGGGCTCGACAATCTGGAGTTGTACATACCTATCAATAAATCCTTCACAAAACTCCGTTGAAATGAAAAACTGCACAGAGGGAAATGGGAAAATATCGTACGGTGACGAAAAGCGCTGTAGGCGTCGGTTCGCGTATTTTTTTTTTATTATTCTCTATGAAATCATGTCTCCATGCACTGTCTGGTGCACTCGCAGACGGATTACTATTCCTTTTTCAAAACTAAAGTTATAGATGGGCGCTTGTTATTGTCGTTTGAAGATAGAACGGAATGATGTTGTTTTTACTTTGTGTTTAAAAAAAAAACGGTCGTTTAAAACGTTCGATTTATATTCTTCAAAGTTTTTTAATTTCGGTACTAAGTGTTCTGAATTCAGAACTTTACGTAAGTAATTACTTTAAGGTAATAAAAAACAACTGCAAGGTACGAGAAGACACTAAAAAGTTTTAAGTGAAGATCAAATTCTTAATTGATTCTACAATATTAATTAAAGAAAGAAAAACATTTGTTTGTGACTCGCACAGCACAAACAACAATTTAAAAATAATGTATGAATAACTTAATATAAAAAATACAACATTAAAAAGAAAAAATAAAAAGACCTGTGCCAAAAAGGCTTCTATTCAGCATATGTTGCGATAATTAAAACAAAAAAAATAAATAACGCAGTGCTGGCATTTTGATACCGCTTGGTGATGCCACGGAAATACTCGTAGAATACAGAATAATGATAAGAAATAAAAACAAATAATAGTAACACTAACAGACACAATACTTTCAGTAAAATTTCCAATATAAAAAATAAAGTTAATAGAAAAATCTAGCGTAAAAATAATCAAGTTCGAGTCCGAGAAATAGACGGAAAACTTCAAATGCATGGGAATGACATCATCTCAACGTTAAGTCACGTGGTCAGAACAAAGAAATTGGAGGCGGTACCGACTGTAGAAAGAGATTCGAAATGAAACGCCTGTATTGTGGCTAGGCCTTTTTTTTTTTTTTTTTTATGGTGGGAAAAAATCATGCATTGACATCCCCCGCTCTTGGGCGGAGCGGGAGATAGTGTCAGACTCTTACTGACTAAAAGACCCACCCCGTTCCTTCTAGCCTTCATACCGGGACTCGAGTGCCCTTTCGGATAACCCTGGCCCCAGTAGGCTTCGACCCGGCTGGGTCCCTGCTGTTGCTGACAACTCCTTGAGGCGCGCGGGAACAGTGCGCGCCGTCGACGACTTGGGCTTGGTCCGGACAGTTACCGGACGGCCGGACAGCGAGCTACCCATTGCTCACTGTCCGCAAGCCCGCGCCTACGGTGGCCGGAAATCGGGATCAGAATCCCGGCGGCGGCGGCGGCGGCGATAACGCCGTTGCCTGATGCGTTCGGCCTCCTCCTTTGCGAATTGTGGCTAGGCCTGCTGAGATCCAACTAATGAAGAGTAAAATGCTGGCTCTAATGGGAGCAGCACTCTAAACGACAAAGCTGGGCAACTGTGAGTTGGATTCGCGACCAGAGGGTTCCATACTTTACCTACGTAAATAGTTCTATTCCGGAATGATTTTTTTTTTCAAGTTTAAGTTTTTTACAGCTTCAAGTGTCAGCAAACTTGAGTATATGGTTTTAATTTTTAATTTCAACTCAATACGTGTTCCCAAGATAAGGGGTCTTGACAGACAGACATACAGACCAACGGCAGGACAACAAAGTAATCCTATAAGGGTTCCGATTTTTCCTTTTGAGGTGTGGAACCCTAAAAAGCACCCACCATATCTGTGTCTTACAGTCTGGAATGACTGAACACAAGATAAGAAAACAAAAAAAAGTTCTAGTTGAAGTTTTTTATTTATTTAATTAATGTTTCAAAGGTTTGCCATCAAGGCTGTTAGCTGATGAGAGTACATTTTTGTTCTCCGCTGCAATAGTTTTCTTAATAAAGTCTGTTACGGAACGATTTTAATTTGCATCCAGCTTGGTTTTTAAAATAAATATTTTCTTTAAAGGTCAGTTTTGTGTTCTTACTGCTTTGGTTTTTTCTAATTAGTGTAATGGCAGGTGGTACAGTCTTACCACCTGCCATTACACTAATTAAAAACTTTTATTAGTAGTATTAAAAAAAAGGCATTTATTTATTTTTTACTAAAGAAAATCTAAAAGATGATTCAGAACTAACTTCTGACTGCGGCTTCGCCTGCGTAGAAGTAGAATATTATCTCAATCTATTCCAGGAGATTGTCTATCTGTGTGCTAAATTTCATCTAAATCTGTTTATCCATTTTTCATTTACCAAAAACACACACAAACAAACTCACAAACTTTCGCCTTTGTAACGTTACAATATTGTGTCAATAAGTCCTTTTTTTTTAATCAAGTAGAGTAAAAAAAAAAAGATTATGTTAGGAATTTGTTTTATCAAATATTAAAAAAAAGGCGTATCTACCAATTATATGAAAAAAGTCCTACTCAACATCAATCCCGAAATTACTAAAAGCAAATCCGGATCGTATAAAAATTTAAACAAAATGCGGCCGCCATTAAAAAAAGTCGTAAAAGCGAAATTAAAAATTAATGGCGGAGTGTTTTAACGTATGGGAGTTATGGCTAGGGAGTGGGGTTTTCGGGAGACCATGGCGTTTGTGAAAAAGGAGAAATTATAGAAAAAAAAAGGTAAAGGTGTAAACAGTCACGACTCTGTAGATACATTTTAAGGCGCAGTGTCTAATTGTTTTTGTTAGTTAAGTACCTACTTGAAAACAAAATGTAACATAATAAATGCACATCCAGAAAGTGATTCAGCTAGTGAATCGATTTAAACTATTCTTTATTATTTTGGGGAGAATTACCTAAAGAAAACCAATATATTTATATTTGCTTAAGGAAAAATTGACGGCTAACAAGTTTTGTGTAACTATAATACAGGGTGTAAGGGACAAGGATCCACAAACTTTAAGGGCTTGCTCAGTAGACGAAACTGAACAATCTATTACATTTTTTTTTTTTCAGGAAACGAAAAAACATCGGTCTCTCCATACAAACTGTCCAATCAAGTTTATAATTTTGCAAAGAGAGGCCGATTTTTTTTTTATCTTGTGAAAAGTTGTCTTGTTTAATCTACTGAGCAAGCCCTTAAAGCCGTTTGCGGAGATCTATCTTTTACATCCTGTATAAATTATCAAACTGTATTTTGTCATGTTGTTTAGTACCGCCGCCGGGATTCCGATCCCGATTTCCGGCCACCGTAGGCGCGGGCTTGCGGACAGTGAGCAATGGGTAGCTCGCTGTCCGCCCGTCCGGTAACTGTCCGAACTAAGCCCAAGTCGTCGACGGCGCGCACTGTTCCCGCGCGCCTCAAGAAATTGTCAGCAACAGCAGGGGCTCAGCCGGGTCGAAGCCTAATGGAAAGGGAACTCGAGACCCGATATGAAGGCTAGAAGGAACGGGGTGGGCTTTTAGTCAGTAAGAGTCTGACACTATCTCCCGATGCGCCCAAGAGCGGGAGTTGTCATTGGATGATTTTTCCCACCATAAAGAAAAAAAAAGTTGTTTAGTAGGATTCTTCTGGAATACGTTTACTTGCACGCCGAAATTAAAGGCAGAATAAGAGATCAATAAAATTTTATTTATGTTGTCAACTTTCTGTACCTTATTTACGCAAATGAACGATTTATTATTTATTTATTATTGCCAAAACATTACTTTAGCCACAGCGCAGCTGCAATGTTAGCAATCAATAGTAATATTAAAATTTCCATTTAATAACCTATCATAAATCAGGACCTGCCATAATGCATATTACAATCAATTTCAGTAACGCAACATATCGCTGATTTAAATATTCAATTTATTCGTTGACAAAACCTATTAAATCTTTGTTAATTAATAATTTAAATCCGGTCGGTTCGATTGTCGCCTCATTTATAATGTCACTAGTTAATTAATATTTTGATCGCATTTACGTTTTGGACAAAGTTTTTGTAAAACTATTTTGTTTATCCTCGTGAGCCGTGCTTTTTCATACATATAAATAAAATTAGAGTGTCTGTTTGTAATATTGAAATTACTGCTTTTTACTACATGCATATGAATATATATACGGTACATACACCAAAATATTTTTTTTTTACAATTTTTGTCTGTCTGTCTGTCTGTCTGTTTGTCTGGGCTAATCTCTGAAATGGTTGGACCGATTTTGACGGGACTTTTTTTGGCAGGTAGCTGATGTAATAAGGAGTAACATAGGCTTCTTTTATTTTAGAAAAAATAAATTCAAAATCCTGCAGTCCACGCGAACGAAGTCTAGGGCACAGTTAGTCCTAACTAATATTATAAATGTGAAAGTGTGAATGTTTGGATGTTTGTTACTTAATCACGCAAAAACGCCTGAACGGATTTGGATGAAATTTGGCATGCATATAGCCTTTGACATGGAAAAGAACATAGGCTACTTTTTATCCCGGAAAAACATCTTATTCCTACGGGAAAACACGTTTAGAGTGCGATAACCGAAGTACACGCGGACGAAGTCGCGGGCGGACAGCTAGTATTAAATAAGTTTAACGAGAAGCTATGTTAAGTTAGCGCTTTCTGGCTATTAAACTCGTTAAAATATAAAAGGCTCGTGTTGACATTTGAGAAAGACCCTAGAATGTAACTTGGATCGAATCTGAAAGAAACAATAAAATAATAAATAATTCTTTCTTTCTAGTCTACACTACACCGGACAAGCAGCAAGGTAGTCAAAAATGACAAAACAGTACCCCTAGCCAAGTTGCTAATCTGCAATAGTTAACGCTAGTAGAATGCTTAAAATGTACGGGAATGACGTCATCTTAACGCTCAGTCACGTGGTCAGAACAAAAGATTCGGCGACGCGGCCAACTCGAAGCGTTCGACGCAAGCGAAACGGTTGTAACTTGGCTAGGGGGGCAGGACTCTTATTTTTTGACAACTATAAAGTTGTCAAAAATCCATCGGCAAAGTTTGAGAAAGGTTGCATTATTTGTTACACAATAAAATTGAAGTTGTACATTGTACTATATTTGCTGATGTTTTATGAACAAATATGAAAGGAATGTCTGGTTTGGGTATTTAAACTTAATATGTGGGATATTGGACTTATCCAAAATAATTTTTATACTCTAAGTCAGAAAGAACTAAGGCATAATTTGTTGCTTAATTCAGAGGTTTAGGTAGTAAATCCCTTTTTTATTTTATAGTATTTAAGAGTTTTTTTTTGACAGGTAAAATATATTTGCGATGCACTATGACACGTGAAATTTAGTATTAATTTAACGTATGTAGATAGAACAAGAAAAACAAAAACATAACTAATTAAAACTACATAATATGTAGTTTTAATTAGTTATGTTTTTATTTTATACATAATAACTCCTACCTAAAATATCGTTATAATCTTCCTACTTATCCCGTTTTATTTGGCGTCAGCAACTCCTACCTAATAATCAACATTTTTTTTCCGCATCGCTAAGATAATAAGAGTAATATAAAGTAATGTTCGTAAATAGAATATATTCGAAGATGCAATAGGGTTAAGGTACAAACCCCTGATTAACTAAGTATTTTGTTTTTATTTCACTTGTGTGTGTTGCAGTTTTATAGTCTAGATTGTGCAAGATAGTGGTACCCACCACTACTTCCACCTAGGTAGCTTATCGCTGGTGCTTTAGTACTTCAGGAAGTTTTCTGAACTAGTTTTGTTACGTTTAGATTACTGCTCAAATTACAACGTTGGTTGTGCTACATAGAAACCGAAAAAATGTTTTTGTTTTTTAATTTCTTGGATACTTAATCTGAGACTCCGCGGTTCTTCCTTTTCCTTTGTTCCAGGACCCCGGAGTTCACGTTCGCACAGCCCATGACCCCAGTAGGCCATTCATAAACATGTATACTTACATACACAAAATACCCAGAACCGGAACGACTATCTGTAGGCCATACAAATATTGGTTCCGTGTGAGAATGGATGGATGACTATTTACGTAAACAAAGTGTCTATTATGTATACCAGTATACTAGTTACCCATGCAGTGTAGTGAAAACTGGCAAAAAAACATTTATAAGTTGTGTAACAAAAGAGTTTTTTTTTTCAAAACTTAAGAGCGGGTTTTTAAATTCAGTAATTTGGGTTTCTGTAACTGTAAACTGTACTTAAATAATAAAAATAAACTAGTGCTTGACTGCGATCCCACCTGATGGCAAGCAGTGATGAAATCGTCGATGGTGAAGCGCACTAGTTTATTAAGAGCCTATTTACTCTAGCTTTGAAGACACCCAAATTATAATCGGTTGGGAAGACCGCAGCAGGCGAATTGACAAGTTTTCAGGCTAAAGTACAGTTTGAGAAATAATCAATTTTAAATGCTTAAATAAGACATCGGGGGTTACGCTTGAAGCCATCTTATTCCGATTTCATTTAGTAAAAATAGAACATACAACATAAACTATGTTCGAAAAAAACAAACAGATACGTGAACAAGGCCATCAATACGCTCTATTTCTTTGAGCACAACATACAACGACAACAAATCATAGATATTACGTAAACATATCATGTGTGACGTCACTCGTTGCGAAACTTACAGATCCATTCCATTGGGGTAAGGAAAAAAAACATTTATGTATTTTTATATTGGAGTGAGAAATCATCATCGGCGATTACTTTGTGTAATTTATTTCATCACCATTGCTCTCAAAACGGTGAAGGAAAAACATCGTGAGGAAACCGGCATGTCCTAGAACCAAAAATTCGAAGACTTGTGACATTCACCAACCCGCACTGGGCCCGCGAGGAGGGTTACGGCCCATTCCCTCTTCTAGAGAGGAGGCATGAGTCCCAGCAGTGGGAATATTAAAAAGCTCATTGTGTGTGTGTGTGTGTGTGTGTGTGTGAGAAATCATTTAACGACTTCGTCCGCTCTAGGACGGAGCGGAAGGGCGTGTCAGACTTTTACTGACCAACCTCGTCAATGCCTTCAGTTTCCCTTTGCGTTCTAGTACCGAGGGTGTACTTCTGAAAGGAAGATTCGGCCCCGGGACGAAAGGTAACGAAGGAACAAGAGTGGGTTTTTAGTTAGTAAAAGTCTGACACTGTCCCCCGCTCCGCCCAAGGGCGCGAAGATGTCATTGGATGATTTTCCGACCTACAAAAAAAGGACCGTGGAAACTTTAAGGTGCGGTAAAAATTTCGAGATTTTTATTATGATCATGCGATATCAAACGATTTATGAAAGAATAGACTAATAGCAAAATTATGTTCCTGACCGACGCTTACATATTTGATGGAAAAAATTGTGGAGTCAATCATCTTCTTTCTGCTGTTATCCCATATTGCTTGGGATCGGCGCAACACGTATTTTTCTTCCATTATGTCCTGTCACCCATCACACTATCACTAACTAACTCCAGCTAAAACCAGCCACATGTGCCCCAGTCGGTAACCTGTAAAATGTACAACGCAGGTTTAACTTGCGTGTTTAACTGTGTTGTTATACTTATAAACTAATCAGATCAGCTCAAATAAGCAACGCATTTTAAATACGTTAGTTTTGCAAGTGGGTCATATTACCGACTGGGGCATAAATCCCTGGTTTCATAAAAGAAAAAAATTGGAGTCAATATTGTCTGCAAAAATAATGTGTCACATTAAAAATTCATACATTTAAGTAGACACACAAAGTACGGGAGTACAATGACCCTCATTCCACTTTCACACAGTCAGGAAGCCTCTCAGCAGATAAACACAACACTTTCCATTCATTCAGAGGTCATGTAAATTATACAAACAAACTTCAACCCTAAACTGCATTGTTCCACTGAACCCGTACCACAACACATTTGTATTAAAAGTTGGCAACCCCAGGAGTAAACCCGCTATATTATTTATTGCCAGTATAATAACTTTTACCGACCAGCCTTTAT
The DNA here is from genome assembly GCA_910589285.2 of Mythimna ferrago. Lineage (NCBI taxonomy): Eukaryota > Metazoa > Arthropoda > Insecta > Lepidoptera > Noctuidae > Mythimna > Mythimna ferrago. The sequence continues at coordinate 20,125,837 of OU342685.1, forward strand.
TTGTTTTCTCAACTCGTTACGCCGAAGATTTTGGGCCAAATTCGAAAAGTCTATTATTTATTCATTTGTGTAACGTCTGTTGCGCTAAACGTCACCTGTTCTGTCGCATTTGAGGGTTGGTTTTGAATTTTTAAAGGATGTTTGATGAAATGGACGTTTTAAGGGTTTTTGGTGATGGAATGATGTTGTCTTTTGTACGTATAAATTGGTAAAATGTTTACTATATGTTTTTTTTTTTTAAATAACCCAAAGTGCCAGTGGGCAGGGCACATTGCTCGCAGAACTGATTGTCGATGGGACGAAAGGTTCTGGAATGGCGATCACGTACTTGAAGACGCAGCGTTAGAAGGCCTCCCACAAGGTAGACTGATGACCTGGTGAGGGTTGCGGGTATCTTATGGATGTGAGACGCACAGAACCAGTCATTATGGCGACACTTGGGGGACGGCTATGTCCAACAGTGCACGTCTTTCGGCAGAAATCATGATGATCATGATGATAAATGTTTTTTAAGAGACCAAAACTTCCAGACATTAGTCTGGAAGTTTTGGTCTCTTAAAAAACATCCACAAAAAGCGCCCACTTTTTAACACATATACAATTACATATTACACAAACACAGATACTGAGTTCCGTAATTCAATACAATCTAAAACGATTTTCATGCACCATTAAATTTCACCATAAAAGAGAGCCCCCACGCTTCCCAAATGTACTACACATTGCCAACTTAAGCACGCAATCAATTTAGTTTTAAAACCTAATACGAACAACTTTAAAGACTGACGTACAAGTAAGAACTAACAAAGATGAGTACGACACAACTTAAAGGTTGCATTGATGTACCCCGGGAGAAAATAAAAGCGATTTTCAAATAGTCATCGTAAGAATACCACGACTTAACTATAACTTAGGTGGTGGTTAGGTGCTATTTTACACATATAAGCGCCAGGTTATGTGGAAAGGCGTAACTGGACCTAAAATTCTGTGCTATAAGCGCCAGTTCATTTCGTCATTATTTCAACCGAAAGACTGGATATAGACCACCCCCAAGTTTCGCCACAACGACCGATCCCGTATATCTCACATTCATCAGATTCCCGCGTCTCTCAGCAAGTCGAAAAACGTCCACTCTTGGACATACCAAACCTTAGCACCAATTACGTACACGTACAGTTAAACTGAAAAAAGTCTTTAAATACCTAAATTCATTATTTTAGCGACATTCATCACTTATGACTGGCCTGTTGGTTTAGTGGTTAGTGGCCCTGACTGCTATGCCGGAGATCGTGGGTTCGATTCCCACCCAGGACAAATGTTTGTGTGATGAGCATAATCGTTTGTTCTGTGTCTGGGTGTAATTTATCTATAATATGTATGTATTTAGAAATATATAAGTATGTTTATCAGTTGTCTAGTACCCATAACACAAGCTCTGCTTAGCTTGGGACTAGACGGCGTTGTGTGATAGTTGTGGAATATTATAATTATTATAAAACAATCTTGACTCTGTAGATTCTTTCCAGAGCGTATGTTAAATCGCACAATCTTGAAAACCTATCATCACAACGTACATATTTTGCAGAACGATGTAACTTCTATGTTGCGCCGAACTACTCGTACCTACCAAGCTCTCGCCGTTTTTATTTAAAGACTAACGAAGATTTTAAGCTGGAAGGTTGTAAAAACTTAAGACAACGCCTTGGAAGACAGTTTAGGGCTTAAGTTTAAGCAAGATGCTGAAGTTGGGCTTAGTACTCGTATTAAACATTAATTTCCATGCTTCGTTGATAGGATCATAGATTTTTCTGTAAATATCTCGGTGTAGCAAAGAGAGATGGTTATTTTTAGTTGTTACACTATAGTTTGTGGTTATTATTATTTGGGTAAAACTTGTTTTTAAAGGTGTTTGGTATTTACGTTTCTTTAAACCTAAAAATATAGCTACAGCGTGCTTACAAGCTATGTTTAGACGCCCAGACCATCCGATGGTACTTAAATTGTGTGATATACAAGCCTGCAATGCAGTTTTAAGAGGGGGATGAATAAATCGGCTGAAATGCGCGGCTGGCGTTAAAACCGATTAATGTCTTCTCCTCACGCAACAGTGCAGTTAGAAAGAAAAAATATATACAGGGTGACTTTTAATTCATCGGTAATCTTTCATGGGGTCAAAGTACTCATTAATATGGACTACTTTTATTAATGAATCAATCCTGAAATTGTAAAATAAAATTGTGATTCTACTGTCGTGTTATACGAATATTATATGACGTAGCCTTCGCTCCACTTCTATTCATCGAGTTGAAAATGTCTGTGGTGATGTACTTCGTCATCTATCAGCGTAGCAAGTTTTATCAAAATCCGTTTAACATTTTTTTTAAATTACCTGATGGACAAAACTTGGCATTTATAATATTAGTGTAGAATAATAAGAACATAAGTACTGAACGCTTTATTCTTGGTAAAATTTGTCTATACTCAATATTTATATATATTATTAAATCCACGTAGATAAACACCGCTAAATTTTAATCGTTTTAATCCCGTGGAGGGTCGATCCGGTACATGAAACACTATCGATTTGTAAAGATAAAATTAAAAAATAAAGTACCTCTTTTTCAAAACTCGTATTAATTCACGCATGTACGAAATTAATTTCTTTAAGAATGTACCGGATCGACCCTCCACAGGATTAAAACGATTAAAATTTAACGGTGTATAACAAACTTATATATTAACTAAACTAAGAATTTTATACTAAACTTAACTACGAAAATATATTAAAAAAAGAAACAAAATACACTCGAGCATCAAAGAACTCTTCCACATCGCTGACAAAAGACTGGCAGCAATACCACGTTAAATGGCAATGCTAATTCTTCGGACGAAGAACTAGCCAGCTTTGTAATATAACATACTAGCTTTTGCCAGCAGCTTTGCCCGCGTACATAAAATATAGCCTATGTCACTCAGGAATAAAGCAGCTATCTATCGGTGTAAAAATTTTAGCAATCGGACCATTACTTCCAAAGATTACCTGCTACAAACAAAAAAACAAACTGTTCCTCTTTATTATATTAGTATTTATGTGAATTTTTACCCTTAAATATTTCCAATTAATTAAAAACCACACTGTATAACTTCCCTTCAATACAAAAACTACGTAACTCCATGATGTTTGGGTGGCTTATTAAATAGTTTTCCTTGGGAAGTTTTCCCCATGTTTGTTGGGTTTTCCTGTAAATAATGCATTTGTCCAGTGGGGGAATTGTGTTGAGCGGAGGAATTAAGCACTCGTGTATTCGTGTATTTGAAACTGTTAATGTTAGTTTTGGGATGTAACAGTTTTCTTCCTTTAAAAAAAAACATTACCCTACACTAGGAATTACTCCTGTATAATGAGTGCGAAAATGAGGATATCCGCAGAAAAACCAAGGTTACCAACATAGCACGATGAATCACGAAAATTAAGTGGCAATGGGCAGGGCACATTGCTCGCAGAACAGATGGCCGTTGGGGCCGGAAGGTTATGGAATGGCGACCACGTACCGGCAGACGTAGCGTTGGAAAGCCTCCTTCAAGGAGGACCGATGACCTGGTAAGGGTTGCGGGAATCCGATGGATGCGTGACGCACAGGACCGTTCATTATGGCGATACTTGGGGAAGGCCTATGTCCAACAGTGGACGTCTTCCGGCTCAAATGATGGTGATGATGATGAATGGGTGCGTTCTTGAACATTTATATTGACATGCACAAGACTACTATCTGTAGGTCTATTTATTAGTTGCGAGCAGAAATCGAACTCGCGACACGCAGCATAGCATCCTGTTGCTCAATCACTGTGCCAACCGTGCTTTCATACGTTTTAACTTTCAGTATGAAAGTGGCGCCAGTGACTGAAAAGTTGAAAGGAAATCGTTGGTCTTGGTATAGTTATGTAAAGAGGAGGGATGAAACGCATGTTGCTAAAAGAGTTATGAATTTACATGTGGATTGATGGAGAGGGAGAGGGAGGCCAAAGAAAAGATGGATGGATTCAACAACAACAACAACAACAACAATATTTCACAACTATCACACAACGTCGTCTAGTCTCAAGCTAAGCAGAGCTTGTGTTATGAGTACTAGACAACTGATAAACTTACTTATATATTTCTAAATACATACAAATTATAGATAAATTACACCCAGACACAGAACAAATGATCGTGTGCTCATCACACAAACATTTGTCCTGGGTGGGAATCGAACCCACGACCTCCGGCATAGCAGTCAGGGCTACTAACCACTAGACCAGCAGGCCAGTCCAATTGTGTGTTGTCCAGGATTGTGTGAGAAGTGACATGAAAGAAAAGGGAGTTAGTGATAGCGTGACGAGTGACAGGACAGAATGGAAGAAAGAAACGTGTTGCGTCTACCCCAAATATAACGGGACAAGGACAGGAAGATGATGAGATGATGATGAGTCATCAGTTCTAATCTAACATTACATTATTCCAATTCGGGTATTGTGATTGTCTATCTGTATATAAACAAATCCCAAACGCGTAAACATTGAATTCCTATTTGAATGATATGCAGATTGACTGCAAACAATATTCTAAGGGTCAGCTCACATCGAGGCGAGACGCGACGAGATACGTAGTTTTAAGATAGCTGGTATAGAACTTTATGTTTACTGAATGTAGAGGGACATGTTCATATAGTCGCTGGCGCCTGTCTACGGTCTCACCTGATGGTAAGCGATGATTTCGTTGACGATGGAGCATACTTGCCTAGTAGTAACCTATTCGCCGGTAGGTGTCGACATACCCGCTTAGCCCTCGAGAGCGTCGCGTAATCCGCGTAATAAACGCCCTGCGGCTTCACGATACGCCTCTCAATACCGCGTTGCTAACCTCAAAGAGATGTCAGCAAAATTGACGAGGCCAAACTGTCAGGGTTGCGGGATTGTTCAAAAGAGTTACCTACCGGGGCTCTGGAAAGCAAAAGGCAACTGAATGAACGCTTTGTTTTAGTTAGTAAAGATCTGGAACCCCCTCTATATTACTCACAGTGGACAGAAATAACTTCAGTAAATTGATGATTTAATTTCTATTAATTAATCTCATTCACAAGAGGCGCTTCATTTCGTGTAATTCAATTCATCACCACTCGTACCAAAAAGAGCGAAAGAAAACATCGTGAGTAAACCGGAATGCCCTAGAACCAAAAATTTGAACACATGTGACATTTGTGATTACTGCACATTCCTCACATAGAGAGGAAGCCTGAGTCCCAGTAGTGGGAAAAATATCATCATCATCATATCAGCCGAAAGACGTCCACTGTTGGACATAGGCCTCCCCCAAGCGTCGCCACAACGACCGGTCCTGTGCGTCACGCATCCATCGGAAAAATATAAGACTGATTATTCTACGTTATGTTAGACGTCTCGGTGTGTGCTAACCCTAATTTAACTGCTCAACTAGTACTAGACCGCCTATGGGTACGTACTTATTTACTCTACAACCAACCAATACACGCCCATTAGGTCCCGAAAGATGAAGTTCCCCACAACACACAGTGTAATAAAACAAGAACGCTCTCGGTGCCAACAGTATCTACTAGAGATGGACCGATTATGGACTCGGCTAAACGACTAGTCGGCGGCGTTCAAATAGGTGCCCAGACTGGGAACTATATGTGACTAGATGATTTTTTTTCCGACTAGTGGATACGTTTCAGTTAAATAAAATGAATGACATAAAACGTTTAGTAAATTATAGCGATATATTACACTGATACGACTGATACCAGTCTTACCAATGAATAAGGTGTTACCCAGTCGTTGTAAAAGTATTAAGTCCTTTCAAATAAACTACTGTTATTCAGCTGTATTTGGTTAGACTGGAAGACGAATCACAATCTACAATAAATATAATAAAGAGCTAGGTAAAGTTTGTTTTTTTTTTGTTTTTATGTTTTTTTGTTTGTAGGAGGTAATCTCTGGAAGTGCTGGTCCGATTGCTAAAATTCTTTCACCGATAGAAAGCTGCTTTGTTCCTGAGTGACATAGGCTATATTTCACGTACGCGATAGCAAACGTTTCGGATTAGTGAGTAGTCTTGTGTCCAGGTGAAGGTGAGTTGTAGTTCGTTAGTTCATTCGATTTGATCGACTTAATTGTGGAAACGAGAGCACTGCGTCGCTGGAGCTAGTCGCATCACTTGTGCTTCTCCCCGTTCGTTCAGATGTCTGGTCTTTAGAACTAACGAAGCTAGCTATCGATCTGAATTTCTCGGTTTCAAGTCAGAAACTGACGAATTAAAAAAGCGACCTAGTCTGCTACGGAGCCGCTTATTAAACCAGCTACCACGAGCTCTTAATGCAATCCATTTTACGACCTAAATTGAACCGTAAAAGGAATGGAGCTATTGTGGCGTCTAAGAAGGTCACATACTCATTAACTTGCAAACTGGCAAGGTAATAATACCTTTTAAGGTTTATGTTAAAAAAAGTTTAGGGATTCTTATTCGAAACAAGTTTGATTTGACATGTCACAGAAGTTTGGATGTAGTTTTTATATTAAAATACATTATAAAGTGTTTCGTATAATATCACATAAGTAAAATCTAACACGAGTGCATACCTTTTTCTCGTTCACTCGACTGACTTTCTAACACATTATAGTAAGTCCCCTAGTCGTAAACTACTATCCACAAGACTACTAGTCGGTCCACCACTAGTACCTACCCACCTACTAATTTATTTGTTTGTACCCACTAAACATTTGGAGCGGCTCCAAATCGACAATTTGATATTGTACGGCGGACATCAAAATTGCAATGATAACTACTGTTTACATTAACGATTGGCTCACTAATCATTGAGTAAATTACTTTAGTAAATATTGTAGTGAAGTCGACGGATTGCTAATGAGTATTTGGGGGCTTAGGTAAAATTGATTTGATGTGAATTCAGGTAAATGTATTGTAGAGTTATTTTTCAGAACTTTCATTTAAAAAAATTTCTCTCAGAAGAAACCTTTAGAGGTATGCGGGACAGGGTATAAAGTCTGCCAAACCTCCGATGAAAAGAGTGTTACAAATCTTTGAAATTCTCGGCTTTTCTCTTCTGTAACTCACTCACTTAAATCTTCTTCATGAATCACTCTGTCTATTGCATTGCATAGTGAAAACTGCCTGAAAATCTGTTCTTGAGTTTGATGTTTGCTGTATTTGAGTTTATCGCGTTCAAACAGACAGACACGGTAGGGACTTTGAGCGGGTTCCTAAATTGACTATTTTGAGTTAAGAATGTCTCTTAAATGCCAAATTTTGACAGGTTTCAGGCTAAAGTAGAGTTTGAGAAATATTCAACTTCAAATGCTTTAATCAGAAGTTGGGAGAGAGTTTTATATGTGAGGATTTTCTGAACATCAGAAGTTATCCCTCTAAAAATAAAAGTTTACTTTTACAGTACATTGTGTACATTTAAACATTTTATCGTCTGCAATATCGCGTTAAATGATTGCGACTGGAACTGCGCTCACATGTCGTAAGCACTCGGCTTGTCTCGTAAACATTTAATAGGCACATCGATTTGTTTCTCTACACGGGAATGGAAGAAACGGGTACCGTAGAAAGTGTTCTTCAAAGATTTAGGTGGAAATCTGTCATAAAGGAGATGAAAAACGCTTTGAATACTTCGTCCCGAGGGGTAAACCCTGTCGCACTGCCAATTCTTTTCTTCTTCGTACTTCATTTCACACTTCCATCCGTTATGATGGCTCTTTCTCTGTCACTGCAGTGCGCCTATGGGACTCTCTTCCGCACTCCTTACGTGACAGCCCTTCGCTAGATATCTTCAAGAGGAAACTTAAAGAGCATCTCCTTTCACAATGACATAGTAAATATATGTATTTATGTATATATTATATAAGTATGTATTTATAAATGTAGGTATCTTTATGTATTATTTTATTCATATTATTTGTAATTTTAAAATTGAGCACTGGATCTTACCCTTCACTGTGATTTCTCTCTATCACTCAATGGTTTGCTGGTAGAAAATTCAACTTTGCGTTAAGCTCGCCTATGTACATGAACTCTGATATCCACATAATTTGTTATTTATCATGGTGTACAATAAATAATTAAAGAAAAAGTTGTCAGGAATATCTTTGTTTCGTCCATCTGCACAAAACGTTTTGGGAATACTTTCATTCACCTTTAATCCTTTATTGTTTACTAAAATAAGTTTTAAAATACACTGACAACAGAGTTCAAGGTCAGAGCGGTTAAAAGTGCAGTGGCACTATATCTTGTTCTTCTTCTTCTTCTTCCTGCCCTTATCCCATATTACTTGGGGCACTATATCATTGCTAAAATATCTAGACATAATTCTTTGTAGTGGAAGTTCAATGTTCCACATCTAGTTTGTTCAACACTTTAGGTTCCTTGCGACAAAATAAATCAGTCATGAACCATGTCCCTCTTCTACAAAAAAATTGTAGACACTTTAGAATTGGTAGAGTGCTATTGCACTTTTGAACCCTTTTTTTATGGTGGGAAAAATCATCCAATGACAACCCCCGCATAGTGTCAGACTTTTACTGGCTAAAAGACCCACCCCGTTCCTTCTAGCCTTCATACCGGGGCTCAAGCTCCCTTTTGGATAACCCTGGTCCCAGTAGGCTTCGACCGGGCTGGGTCCCTGCTATTGCTGACAACTCCTTGAGGCGCGCGGGAAGAGTGCACGCCGTCGACGACTTGGGCTTGGTCCGGACAGTTACCGGACAGCCGGACAGCGAGTTACCCATTGCTCACTGTCCGCAAGCCCGCGCCTACGGTTTCAGTTTTCTTCCAGCAAACCATTGACTGATAGAGGCAGATCACAATAAAGGCCTACCCTAAATTGCACACTGGATCCTAATCCAGTCTACAATTTTAAAATTACAAATAGTTCGAATAAAACAATACATAAATATATATAGGTTAGTGAGTATATACAATTATATACATATATACTTGAGTGAGCGAACACTGGTGGCCCATTGGTAACAGCCCCGATTTTGTAGGTCCTGGATTTAAACCCAGCAACGCGCATTTCTTTATGAAACACCCATCACACAAATAGGTGTCTTGAGTACCTATGTAATAATATAATAATAATTTGGAGGTAGGCGGAACAGAGAGTAAAGTCCCGCAAACCTCCGTTGAAAAGGGAGGATCCTCCGACCAGACAGTAGATATGGTCTGGTGGGCGACTGCCCGATAGATTATTTTTGGGCTGTCGTATATATTCAAATCGCGCGGAGAACTTTGATTGTGCGATTCAGGATTTCGTATATTCTTCGTAGTTCTTATGTGGCGCCATAGATGTCGCTACATCACTCCCCTCCGGAGATCGGAGATCGATGGTTCTTGATGCGTGCCAGGCCAGCGTAGGTTGGTTCCAGTGGGTCGGAACCGATGCCGCATAGTTCTCGGTGAGTTGGAACTGTCTGCGGTGATGCCCCAGTGAGTCGGGGTGTTGCTATCCCTGTGAGTCGGGATGATGCCCCAGTGAGTCGGGGTGATGATGTCCCAGTGAGTCGGGATGATGCCCCAGTGAGTCGGGGTGATGATGTCCCAGTGAGTCGGGATGATGCCCCAGTGAGTCGGGGTGGTGCTATCCCAGTGAGTCGGGATGATGCTGCAGGCTCCAATGAGTCGGAGTAGTGCTGCTGGCTCCAGTGAGTCGGAGCGGTGCTTGTGCGACGTAGGGCTTGACTGCTGGCGTCGACCAGGAGAGGGTCTTCATAGCTGTTCATGTGACTGGCCGAAGGTGCGGTGTGCCAAGGTCGCTGATGAGGCTGAGGGGGATGACCAGGTTTGACCAGGTAGTCATGCTGGTGGTCAGGATACCCTTCATAGCCTGGCTGTATGACAGACCAAATATGTGTATCTATGTTTCAATGAAACTTAAGAATCCCAAATACTAAATTCAAATTCTCACTCTACGTACGAAACTGCCTCATTCTGTAACAACGGGGCTTTACTGCTATTCCGAAATCTATTCTATTCTGAAAACTGTAGGTAAGCCAGTCTAGGTTTAGTCTGACCCAATTTCTTGCGTTTTCAATTAGGAATACCGTTATTCTGTAACTAAAATTTTCTGGGTCTGAGTATCTTGTGTATTTACTTTTACATGTTTGTTAACATCCTTATGGTAAAAGAACTTTTTTCTACAAATAAAAAAGATATACAACATTAGTTATAGCTAGTATTTTTATGTAAAGAATCTATGTACAAAATTTCATAACTGTATCATGAAAAATCACCAAGTTATAAGCTAAGTCATGTCAGGTTATGTCAGCAAAAATACATAGTCAGCGGGCCGTTCAGGCGACTGAGGGGTAGTTTTGCAGTTGCACCCAGCTGTTTGCTAGCACTTAATGCCCTCTATGACCTGCCGTGACCTGTTTTGTACTTAGTGTCGGTGGTGTCCAACTGGTGACCTCTTGAAATATTTATTGCGAAAAAATATAACATGATGTAAAAAGTATTCGAATCCATTCAGTAACTGATTCGAAATAAACTATATTGAGGAAATAATGTTGAATAAATTTTTATCTACATTTCTTCAAGGAACCTGGAAACGAATTATCAAGTTCTTTCAAGTTTCATTAAGCTCACAGCTGATGCATGACACGTTTTACTTTTTATAGACATTTAAAAATAGAATGTATAAAGTCTTCACATCCAGCCAGTGAGCTACATGCTTAAAACGAACGACATTTCACTTAAGCGCTTAATTTAATGTCATGAGTCGAGCTTAACTTAAAGCTAGCGATCTTAATCTTAGTTTAACGACGTCAACAATTATTGCTGTGTACACATAAAATGAGTCATATCTCTTTAATGTTATATGGTGGATGCGCCAGGGTAGCCCGCGACAGGCGGTCGCCTCCTGCGAAGCAGTAATGCTAGCGAAGGAGGCGGCCGCACATGTCTTTCCGACCCTGGTTTCCAGCCACTGTAGGCGTGGGCTTGCAGACGACGAACAATGGGTAGCTCGCCGTCTGGCCGTCCGGTAACTGACCAGACCAAGCCCGAGCCGGCGGCGGCGCGTAGCGTTCTGCCACGCGGGCTTAAAAAATATGTCAGCAAAACCGTAGAGGCCCAGCAGGGCCGAAGCCTACTAGGACCGTGTGTTGGCCTGTAAAAGGGAAACCCCGAGTCCTGGAATGCTAGACAAAGGACCATAGGTGTGTTTTAAGTCAGTAACAGTTTGACATGCCCATCCGTTCCGCCCTAGAGTTGGAGAAATCATTGAATGATTTCCCACTTTAATAAAAGGGTAACCTGTGAAATTCAAATTCTTAATTTCTTTAGTATTTTACAAATCAATGACCAGCTACATTTTACACCTACATTTTACTATGCTATTTCAAACAAAGCAAGCTTTTCCAACATTCACACACTGAAAAATATAAAGTTATAAAATGGAACAAAGTCTTCACATAACACGTACCTACACACCAAATCAAACGCGAAAGAATCAGAATCTCCTACTTTCCCGACTTCAGTGCTAAACCCGGGCTAGTGCACCAAAGTATTTACCATACCGAACTATTTTATCTACTTCCGATGGGCCAGTAAAACGTTTTCAAGTTAAATTTTACACTTGTCGACGGAAGAACATATATAAATTGGCCGATTTAGACGCTCTAGTCGGTAGGTAGCCGACGAAAGGCGCTCGTAGGAACGCGGCTTAAGGCATGGAAGAATCGCGATTTTTGTCAAAGAAAGATTGTGGTATTGGATCGTTTTATACTTGCGTCAACATAGATGTTTTTACTACTTAGAAAAATGACTTGTCCTGCTCTGGGTGGAGCGAGAAGGCATGTCAGAATTTTACAAACTAAAACCCACAGTTTTCCGGACCGGACCCAATACGTTGACGCCGTGTAGTGTTTCACGCGCGTCTTAAAGAGAAGTTAGCAATATCGTGAGAACCCAGTAGGGCTGATGGCCGCTAGGGCCACAGGGATTTTTGAAAACCCGTAGTCCTGTGCTAGGCAATACGAAAGACTGATGGTCAGACTTTCTTGCAATCTGACTACCTGTAACGACTGTCAAAGGTCTGCGAATGTCAACTGGGACGCGGCTTTATGTGCTTTCTGTGGCACAGGGGTGTCATAATGTCTTACGAGTAGATAAACTTAGAAAATTTATTAATCTCACCTATTTCCTAATACCGGCAGGTACATGGTGGTCATCCCACCTATACTCACAAAACGTTTTGGTAACACATTCATTGCGCGTAAAGCCAAAGATTTGAATTCCACGCCGGAGTCTTTCCTGATGGCTAAAACCCAGGAATCTTTAAGCCAAGAGTGAATAGGTTACTTCTAGGTAAGCGAACTCCATCATCGACCATATCGTCGTTTTCCATCAGGTGAGATAGCGGTCAAGCGCGAACCTATCAACAATAAAAAAAATGCATTTCAAAATTTTATTGTTCACCAAAATCAGATTTTCACTTGCACCGCACAACCAGTCCAGTTCAGCCATCCAGTAATATTTTACAGGTCGCTACCTAACCCACCCGGACGGTAAACGTTAGCTCCAAGAATACCCTGATTGCTGGCTTTAGCAGCAATCATTTAGATGAAAGAATACCTGGATTAAGACTTTCAGCTCCTTTAGTTGAAGTGGAAAAGGATTATTTGGTTATTTTTCGTCTTGTTTTGTGAATGGGATACAAACTGATACAAGTGTAGAATTAAAGGATTTGTTTGTTGAGTTAAATTTTTGTAATTTGTGAGTTTTATAAGTATTGTAATTTATTTGGTAGAATTGGACACTTGGAGACTTTTTAAACCTGCCATAGTAAATACTAGCTTTTGCCCACAGTTTCATTCGCGTACAAACAATATAGCTTAGGTCAATCAGCAAAATAAAGCAGCTATTATCAGTGAAAAAATTTTAGCAATCGGACCACTACTTTCAGAGATTACCTTCTACAAACAAAAAAACAAACTTTACCTCTTTATAGTATTAGTGTAGATTTCTGCTACAATGCTCCTAGGACACATGAAAATGGACGTAGGTAGGTAGTCTACCGCGGTTTCACCCGCCTTTTTGGTTACTGCTCCGCTTCTATTATTAGTCATAGCGTGATGTGGTGTAGCCCATAGAGTTCCTGGATAAATAAGCTATCGGATATTTATATAATAAAACAAACTACTATATACATAGGCTACACTTATAGCTGCTATTTTTACGGACGAAAACCGACCTGTGTTCCTACAGTTGCTTTTTTGCGTTACATGGATACGGTGACTCTTTCCAGAAATCTCGCAGCCCCCCAAACCCTTGCCTGAACATTTTTTCGAGCCTCACAGTATACCACCAGCCTAGCCTAGTGTAAGTAGTAGCCAATGCAACGAATTGTAGAAAATTAAGAACGTAACGTCATTACGGAAATTAGTAAAAATATGTACAAAAAAATCTGAATCTTGATCCTCAACATAGTCGTTTCTAGTTTGAACCGACTATGTTGAGGTTTCCACTTTTTTTTTAAATATTTATACAGACAGAGCGACAGATACCGATAACAGACAGAGACCGACAGCCAATCCTTCTGTTTGCTTTTTAACCATGGAAATACACTTTCCCTCCATTCCTTTTGTCAAATATAGATTTATGTACAAAACCGATCACAGTCACACAGTACATAATAGATCAACTCAATAGCTTTAACCAAATACAATCCGCGGTAAACAAACTCAGACCAAGCCCGATTCCATGTTGGTACATAACAAGTCATATATTATGTACTGCATAATGTATGTATGTGTGTATCGATACTCCTGCCGTGCGTTACGCAGAACTGTACGTGACTGAACGAGACACTTGTGCTCGCGAGTGTACGCCGAGTCGCTGATTTTGCGAGGAGTGTACTCGTGTGTACGTATAGTCTTCGGTATGGTTGTGATGTGAAGATAAAGGAGTCTGTTTTGTTTTCTATTTATTACTGCATGTGCGAGTTAAAAAAAAAAGTTTGATTCGTCGTATGTCAAAAGATTATAGTCAGCCAGCACTTGACGCAAGATAGCTGACTTAAAACAAGTTTTAGGGTGAGTTGCACCATTTAACTATAACGATAACAAAGCCGTTAACAGTTGTCAAATCGTCGAATTGACCAATAGGCGGCCGTTAAAATACACTGATAATAGAGGTCATGGGTTAAAAATACAGTTGCATTATTTATTTATTTATAAAACTTCATGCAAAACATAGGTAGAAAAGCGAATTTAATGCCTCAGGCATTTTCAAGTAGTTAACCAAGGGTGGTGAACATAAACATGGCAAGTGCATAAAAAAAAAAAGATTAATATCATTACCAATACTATCTATAATTAATTGTAGGAGAAGTTCAGTGATCCACACCTAGTTTATACAATACTTTAGGTTCTATGCAACAAATTAAGTTAAACCATGTCTCTCTTCTTTGTAATATGCTCGGGGAGGAAATGAATCCATTGAATCCTTCAAAAATTACATAGAAGAAAGTTTTTTACTAGGTCTCTATACATTGTAAGGGTTTACCTACTCAGGGGTGTAGGAAACGTGTTAATGATTTCAACAACACAGGGATAAAGCAATAAGTAGCTTGCTGTCATTGTTCGGCCCATCGCGAAAGAGATGTCAGCAAAATAGATGACGCCCGGCCTAAGGCTAATGCATCCTAGGGTTGCGGAATTGTTAAAAAAAGTTGCCGTGGCCTTCGGAATACAAAGAGCAACTGAAGAAACATTGGTGGGTTTTAATCAGAAAAAAATTTACACATCTCACTCTGAGCGCCCAGAGCGATAAAAATTGTTTGATGACTTCCTACCAAATAAAAAATAGATAGTCTAAAGACGTTAATGTTAATGTCTATCTGATTAGCTTGTATTGTCTCACTGCAGAGCGAAGACCTCTCTCTCCCTGTTCCACACAATTCTGTTTTATGTTAGTGCGGTCCAGATTATTATGGAACAACAAATTTAAAAACCGGCCAAGAGCGTGTCGGGCCACGCTCAGTGTAGGGTTCCGTAGTTTCCCGTCCGTCACAATAAGTGTACCCACTTATGAGTTTAAAAAAATGCTTGCATATACTTACGATTATACTACAAAGTTAGTCCAGAAATTATTTTGTAGAACCCTTTTGTCTTTTTTGTACAAAAACTGTTTTTTCCATCGAGTTCAAAATAATTATCCTAGAAAGTCCTTATAAAGTTCTACTTTTCAGATTTTTTTCATATTTTCTAAACTTATGGTTCAAAAGTTAGAGGGGGGGGACACATTGTTTTTTACTTTTGGAGCGATTATTTCCGAAATCATTGACATTATCAAAAATGATTTTAGTAAACCCCTATTCATTTTTAAATACCTATCCAACAATATATCACACGTTAGGGTTGAAATTAAAAAAAAAATCACTTCCCACTTTACATATAGGGGGGCTACCCTAATAAAACATTTTTTTCCAATTTTTATTTTACCACTTTGTCGGCGTGATTGATATACATATTGGTACCAAATTTCAGTTTTCTAGTGCTAACGGTCACAGAGATTAAGCGAGGACGGACAGACAGACAGACAGACAGACGGACAGACAGACATGGCGAAACTATAAGGGTTCCTAGTTGACTACGGAACCCTAAAAAGGGACTTTGTGACAGTAGGTACCTTTTTTTTGGCCTTGCACGGTTTGTGCAGCTTGTGTCAAGTTTAAAAAGTACTAGCTCTTGCCCGCGCGGCTTCGCTCCCGCTCTTTCCTACTCCACCCTAATCTACCCTAATCTACCCTACTCTACCCTACTCTACCCTACCTTATCCTACACTACCCTGCTCTACCCTACTCTACCCCACTCTACCCTACTCTACTCTACACTACTCTACACTACTCTACACTACTCTACCCTACTCTGCCCTACCAAACTTCACATAAACAATCTACTAAATTGTTCTAACAAATCCTGAACATTTGGTTTGGATAGATGAGCCCGTTCTTGAGTTATAAAATTACAACAAAAAGTGGCATTGATTTTTATATATTTATATTGAATTGGTTACTTTGAGTTCCATTTGAACGCGGATATAGCACATTCTAATGTTTTTGCAGTATTTGGCAGTACATGTATCTGATCAGCCGTCTCGGTAAGCTTCGCTGTGGTAGTCAATACTGCAATCATTCTCAGCTCCATTTTACCGAAATCACGCCTGTTTCAATGATTCCACATAATTATTGTCAAGCTGCGTAGACACTTGTGATACAAAACTCCATCAATTCTACATCAAAATGTATCTATTTAAAATTATGTAAATAACATCATTACAGCAATTTACGCCAATGCTATTATCAGCTATATATCTGCATTCAATGTATACAAAGAAATACTAAATAATATACACTAACATAACTTAAATATCCACTTGGAATCCTTTTGCGAATAATTAAAAAAACCACTGTTTGGTGTCACACCAATATTTGAAAAAATCTCGTCAAAAACTCCGACAGTTCCTTTTTTAAATCCATGATTTGACAGATTGAACAATGTTTTTTTTTCTAAAACACGATTTGAATGTGCTATGTTGGCTAACCACTTTTGCTGATAGTTTTTCATACAATTGTGTTCGCAAGCGTACACTGACTTACGTTAAGTACTACCAGTGGCAACGTGCCGATTCCACGAGGAGTGTATATTGTCTAGTGTCTGATATACGTAAATGTTGAAAGGGTGGTGTGCATGTATTGATGAATATTATTAACTTTAATGTATCCTTGTGTTTATGTGTCTGGCGAGGCAGTTTTGTCCGTAAGTGTACTCGTATACTGCTTGGGCTGTGGGATTTTTCGAAAGAAGCCTTAATTACTTACCCTTAAACGCAAAAGATAACAGAAGGAACGCAAGTGGATTTTAGTCTGTAAAACCCACTCGTGTTCTCTCATTCCACTCAGTGCGGTATGTTACCTGTTTAAAGATTTCTGACCTCAAAAAAGGTATTATAACGTCTTTACCAATGAAATTACCGTTTTTTAAAACGATTTGCTTTGAAGTGATTTAGACTTATAAATTCAAATAAACTTTATATTAAAGGTAGGTACGTTATTTTTTTTTTAGAAATTAGGTGTTTATTGGTTTCTTCAGGTTTTGTATTTTCTGTAATATCGCAGTACTTATAACTACGAAAGCTAGAAAGACGTAGAACAATAACATAATATATAACACTTCAAAGTAACCCGTTTTAATTCATTAAACCTTAAGTGAACCTTAACATAAACCTTAAAAAAACCGAAACTCTTCGTCTTTCTATTGTGTCTGTAATTACGGTATTCGAAAGATTAAATAACGGCCTTTAAATAGTTTTTTTTTTCTCCACTAGGTACACCACGCACCGTTTTATTAAAGAAACTTTTCCAAACGCTTTTATACCAATGCTAACCCTTTCAGCTCGTGCCGTGGGTCTATGAAACCCCGGGCTGCAAAGCGACAGATCGAAGCCACCAACGGTCTGGATGCTAATCAAACCAAATACCGGTCTGAAATGTTAATACTACCCAACTACCCGGGAAATGCCCAATTAACGCCTTCTAGTTTAGTTTTACTAGTTTTTAGACCGAATTCCCGTTCGGTATTTGCGTGTTCGTTTGCGTCAAAGAGACCTGGCTATTTCATTTTTAAAAAGAGAACGCTTTTTTTAAATGGTTGCGGTTTTTTCTTGTTAGTCGAATTTTGATAGTGGTCAATTTACCTATTACTCGGTTTTGAAAATGCACAGATTTTTAAAAGCTCTTTTTCCTCTTTTATTACTGAACAATTTTCGGGTTAGAAGCACTCTGGATACAGATGATAAATTAGACACGTAGGCACGACAGTAGACGTATAATGATTAGGTAAAATCTTATGGTAGACTGACTACCTTGAACACTTAATAATTTATTACAAATATCAATATACCCACTATTATACTTGGTACATACAATACAATTACACTTACCACTATTTTTCTCTGTCATCAAAAGGTTGAGTGTTAAAAAATGTCTAAGGCATAAAGCCCGGCTCTGTACTGTTGTTTGTATATACTATTAAATATTTAAAATACTAATTTTAATACTATTTTTATTATTATTAAACTCGAACTCCACGACTATTTTACTTGATAGAAATTGACGACCACATGTCTATGGAGCACATTTGACTTAAAGACCCCCAGGTTGTAGCCATGAGGAAAGACTAGACTCCAGCAGAAAATTCATTTTAGCAATTGATTTAAATAACTCGTCATGTTGATTATATCTCAATTGAGATAAAAAAAAACACATTCCTTTTTTCTCAAAAGCCACAGCACCAAAACGATAGATCAATCAAAAAGATTAAAAACGTTACGCGATCAAATTTGGAATTAACCGTCAAACGCGGATAATCATGGGCCCGGATATCCGGATGAAACTCGCCCCGGACGCGGAAACGTTCGCTAATATATTCGGTCCACGTCGAACGACACCCGGTAAAATCCGGTTAAGGTGAAGATATGCCCGGGTTAATCTTTCCACCGTTTAATTTATGACCGTGACATTCTTTTGTTATATTTCAAGATGATAATTAATTCCGGTGATTAATCATTCAAACGTGAGAAACAAGCTCCGTTGATCTAAAGGCTTCATCTCACTGAAGATTCGTAATTTCATAATCTCGTCACATTTGACTGTTTAATTAATTTTCTTAATTTGTTTTGAGGCTGTAATTAAGGAGTTATGGGGAAAATACTCATTACATTCTGTATGTGTGTGTGTGTATAAGTATCTATAGGTTATCGGTTTAAGTATTTAAGTTTCTATATACTTCATTGTGTGTACTTGTGTGCTAAATAAACGTGATTTGTTTCTAATGTTCTATCAGGGTTTTTTTATCGTCAAATGACTTTTCCTACTATAAGGCAGAGCAACAGAGAGCACATCTAACTTTTACTAACTAAAACTCACCTATGTTATTCATTTGCCCTTTGCGTAGAATGCAATGGAAAGGGCTATGCTCAAAGTTTCCTAGCGTGATCGAATCAGGACTGAGGATATCCGCAGAAGAACTAAGGTTTCTGACATAGCACGAAGAATCGCCAAACTTAAGTGGCAATGGGCAGAGCACATTGCTCGCAGAACAGATGGCCGTTGGGGCCGAAAGGTTCTGGAGTGGCGACCGCGTATCGGAAGACGCATCGTTGGGAGGCCTCTTACAAGGTGGACCGATGACCTGGTAAAGGTTGCGGGAATCCGATGGATGCGACAAGCACAGGACCGTTCGTTGTGGCGATACTTGGGGGAAGCTTATGTCCAACAGTAGACGTCTATTGGCTGAAATGATAATGATGATGATGATTGCGTTCTAGGGTCACGGAAACTCTTACAATCATCCCCACAGTGAACAAGACTTACTACATTAAAAATATTAATTTTAGGAAAACCAGAAAGTTACACAAAATAGCATCCACTTCGAGTGCTTTAAAACATTTTGTACAAATTATACAATACATTGAAACCTCAGTTTACTAAAGAGATAAAACAAGAACCCCATCATAATATTTTCCTTCAAATCCGTACGACATTGCCTCATATTGACTAAACGTCGGAATGAAAACATGGCGAGGATAGTTGTAAACAAAATAACACATGTTGAACCGTGGAAGCTATGACTTTGGCCCCGTTTGGCCTACTTTTCGCCCTGACGAGGCCCGCCTTACGTCACGATACGACCCTGATTTACATATTGCAATTAAGTCTTGTAACAAATTGTGTCCACGTGTAAGGTTTTGTGTGGGATAGATTTTTTTTTAAATAATATTTTAGGGAAACTGATTTTTTTTTTAAATGAGTGTTGTCAGTGTTATTAAAGCAGTCAAAATATTTAGACCAAAACTTGGTCTTAAATTTCACTCGTGGTTTTTTTTTCTAATTGATAATAAGAAACCGCGATCCCTATGATGTTAAGCAATGAAGTAATTATTGATGGTGAAGCACACTAATTTCTTTGTTAAGAGCCTCACCTCTCTACCCTTCCTTCCTTTTGAGAGACTTCTCTAACCTTGAAGACACCTAAATTATAATCGGACCGGAAGACCGCAGCAAGCAGATGTTTCCAGTTCTTCGATGTACTATCAAAGACACTTCCGCCTGACCACCGCTAAGTTCATTTTTGCTTGTACTCGAATCGAAAATTTCAAAGGGTATGGTTTGGCGCTGCGCCGCAGGATTCAAGCGACAATTTTTTTAAGTAATCAAGCAGTAATCTTTCGATCAATTTTTTTTTATTATTTTGACCCGAGCGATACAAAAGTAACAACAATTTTGTTACATCTAAACACCCAAAATAAGCGCCCAGTTAATTCCACAGCAGAATAATTTTATCACAATTCCACCATTAGCGGTATTCCATACCCGGGTATACCCGGATCACAGCGGGTGCCGTAATGACCGGGTATTGATTTATTGGCGTTTAGCACGTATTAGCGAAGCGCCATTTATCTTTGTTGCCAGTCAACGCCTATACTGATGCAGCACGCTAAATACCATAGAGGTTATGTTTTCTAATGGGATTTTTGAATGATAATTATATCGCTAAATTTTTCACGTTTTTTGTATATAGGTTTCTTATGCCATGATTGCAAAAAAAAAGCAGAAATGATTGTGACAGTGTGGGACTTATTCACTCATATAGAAATAAAAGAAAGAAAAACAATGTCTTTACGGGAAATTACTTGATAATCTATTCTATACGTTTTTTTTTTTTTGAGGTGGGTTAATCATCCAATGAGTCCTCTCTCTTTAGAGAAGAACAAGAGGGCATGTCAGAGTTTTCCTGACTTAAACCCATATGTGGACTTCCTTGTAATTATATTTTGTTCAAAATTAGTATAAATACCTACTTAATAAGCAACTTCTGTGTTCGACCACTTTTCTGGGGATGTCACTTCTCTCTCTTCGTTTATTATAGTCGATTTCATATTCAGTTAAAAGATGTCCAATTTAAAATATACCATTGTTGTGCACATCAATCAAAATTTCATAATCTCACCAGACTTTTTGCATTTTGGAGTGAACCTATTCTTTCAAAAGAACATAAAAAAACACAAATAGTTATGACAGAAAAAACCCATACAAATAAAAACTACACCTGAATCATTGCCAAATCCGCACTACCAATCCGTCTATTATACTGCCAAAAATACGGGTAAAACATCAAACGCAAGATGCAAAGCTTAACCGGTTACAAGGTAAGCCGGGTAACGTGGAACCGGGTCGCCGGCGTGCCACGCATAACATTAGCTATACCCGGATTAAAGACTTAGCTAACGTTTCGCAGTGCTGTTTGCGTCGTATTATTTGTCGTCATCAGCGTCGTACTGGCGGCGGGGGGTTAGAGAAAAATGATGTGTCATTTTTTTTGTTGTCGTCATCAGCTTTTTGTGTGTGCTGTAGTTTATTTGCATAGATTAAAATATGATACATTTGATTTAATATTGTTATTTGTTTTTTTGCAGTGTTTCGTAATTATTTTTTTTTTTTTAATTAAGAGTGTACCTCGGTGACGTCCAGTAAGTCAGCTGTGCCATATTGTGTTGGTTGTACCTACATGCTTGTTTTCAATGATTTTGTCGTGCCCTGTTATATTCTATCATAGTATTATTACGTAATGTTGTAAGCCTATTGTGTATCTTATTGTAACTGTAGTATAAGGAGTATTGCATGCTTCGTCATTAGACGACCACAGTTAAACTATAAATTTTAAATCTCATGTAGGTACTTAAGTGAACGATGTAATATGTTCTTATGAGAAATAAAGATTCTTTAAACCTATTTTCATCCTGAAAATACATCATTATCATCATCATCTCCCTGCTCTTGTCCTGTTTTAATTGGAGTCGGCGCAATACGTATTTTTTTCCATTCTGTCCTGTCACTCTCTATTCTTTCATATCACTTTTCACACAATCATTCCATCTCTTCTTTGGCCTCCCTCCCACTACCTCTCCATCCGTCCACACGTATGTTAATACATCTACAACTTTTTTTTTCTAGGCGGGAAATCATCTAATGCCTTCTCCCGCTCTAGAGCGGAGCGCGACAGCGTGCTTGAATTTACGGAATAAAACCCTCACGTTCCAGGACAACGGGTTTCTCTTTCGGATGTTAACCCATGGTCCCAGAAGGCTTCGGCCTTGCTATTAATATTACATAAATATACCTAAAACCTCATTGTATCGACACAAAAATGTATGTCTGAGGGTCCTGGACCTTTAGAAGGCATACGAGGGGTCGAAGCCAACTTGCAACTGAGGTCTTAGAAAATTTTCGTGGATGAAATTATTAATATCTTTAAAGAGTATATAACTACTATTAAAGTTTTGCAATAACAAAGAACCACTTTGGCGTTATTAAAATAATATAATTTGGCCCATAATTCAAGTCATCGTAATTTTGTAATTGAGTTATCATGAAAGTCGAACTTTTCACCAATCAATCAGAAAGTTCTTGTCAGAGCTGATCCTCAATCTAATATTGTTATGGCGTCTTAAAATAACATCAATTTAGGATAAGAACGTAAACAGTGTTACATCAAAAACAATGTTTTAAAGAAATCATCACCAGTTCCTACTGCCAGCTGGGACTCAGGCCTCCTCTCTAGGAGAGGGCATGGGCCGTAATCCACCACGCGGGTCCAGTGCGTGTTGGTGTTTTGGCGATTTTTTTTTTCTAGGACATGCCGGTTTCCTCACGATGTTTTCCTTCACCGTTTTGAGAGCAGTGGTGATGAAATAAATTATACAAAGTAATGCACCTGGCTGGGTTCGAACCCGCGACCTACAAGTCGTAATGTCGGGGCCATTACCATTAGGCCACCACTGCTTAAAGAGATCATCATCTGCCTTTCCCTTTTCCAACTAGCTTGGGATCAGCTTCCAGTCTAAATAGATGCGGCTGAATACCTGTATTTGCCACTAGCTTTTGCCCGCGGCTTATACGAATATGTTACTCAGGAATAAAGCAGCTTTCTATCGGTAAAAAAAAAGCAATCGGACCAGTACTTCTACAAACAAAACAAAAAACTCTACCTCTTTATAATATTAGTGTTAGATGGAGGGACTACCTATCAGATCTCTAAAATCCAGTTACTAGGCGATACGATACAATGTTTTAAAAAGTAAAAATTGTTTATTGTCAGTAAAGGTACTGTACAGGGGCCCTTATTTGACGTGCGATTGCCTTCATAATTCTGTTCTCTCATAGAGATGTCAGTAAAATTGAGGAAGCCCGCTAGCTTCGATATCTGCCAGGACTGAGGAATTGTTTGAAAGAGTTATCTCAGCCACAAAATAGATAGGTACAGAAGTCAATCTACATACAAAGCGCGCTCGAGCAACGCACACATAGACACCGCTCACGGACGCGATATCTTGGTCGCCTCTCGGCTCACTCGTCGAACAGTTCCGGCTCAAACGCTCATTAGTGTGCGTCCACCGAGAGTAGGTATAAAAAGCGAAGTACATACATGAGATTGTCTTTTGTACCTATCTATTTTGTGGTTCAGCCCTGGAACGCAAAGGGCAACTGAAAAACACTTTGGATTAAGTATAGTAAATAATAACAGTGACACTCGCTCGCTCGTAAGGTCGTAAAATTATAAGTTCACTTTATATCAAAGGTACTTAATTCTCTTATCGTAATTAATTACTTACTAGCTGCCTAGCGGCTTTGTCCGAGTGATAATACAAAATCATGTCAAGATAACGCACTCTCGTGATGTAAAGTATGTTTTGCGCTATTTCAGGATATATACTACCCAAGTCGTCGACGGCGCGCACTGTTCCCGCGCGCCTCAAGGAGTTGTCAGCAACAGCAGGGACCTAGCCGGGTCGAAGCCTACTGGGGCCAGGGTTATCCGAAAGGGCGCTCGAGCCCCGGTATGAAGGCTAGAAGGAACGGGGTGGGTCTTTTAGTCAGTAAGAGTCTGACACTATCTCCCACTCCGCCCAAGAGCGGGGGATGTCAATGCATGATTTTTTCCCACCATAAAAAAAAGGATATATACTAGGGTAAACTAGTAGCAAGTTTCATTGAAATCCGTTTCGCCGTTTCAGCGTGAAGAACTACTAAACATACACACACACTCCCAAACTTATCGCCTCTACTCGCCTTTATAATATTAGTGCGATTTATTAGTTTCTATGTGATTTATATTAACTGTTAATATCAGATACTTTCCGCCTAAAACCACCTCTATGACACTAACAATTTAGGCACATACACATACTAACGGAAGCTTGGGACGTTACCCGGCCCTAAGGGACATCCTTGTGTGCCTAAATTGGCTTAAATCTATTAACGGAAGGGATAATGGGTTTAGGAAGCCATTTAAAAAGGCACTAGGAAAAGCTAATATGTAGTTTGGGAGATGGTTATGAAGCTGTAAAAACTAAGAGAGCTTATAAACTAAAAGAGGTTATCAGTTTTAAAGAAGTCTCGGCTGTATAAGTTAGTTATCGTCATCATCATTTCAGCCGAAGGATGTCCACTGTTGGACATAGGCCTCCTCCAAACGTTGCCATAACGACCGGTTTTGTGCTTCTCGCAAACATCGGACTCCCACTGCAGCGCTGTCCTCACCGGGCCATTGGTCCACCATGTGGGAAGCCTAACATCGCTGCGTATTTTGAGAAGTACTACTAGGTAATCACCATCATACAGTAATGTTATACAAGCAGAAGTTCATTTGTAGTAGGTATGTGTGTATATTGGTGGCTCTCAAACTGTTAATCAGTTCCAAACACAGATAAACCATGTCCTTTTTTTAAAGTAGGAAAACTTCATATGACACTACGGAATGAGATATAAGTTATTTTTTATCCCGCAAGTCTTTCCCGGGTAGTGATTTTTTTTTTTTTATGGTGGGAAAAAATCATCCAATGACATCCCCCGCTCTTGGGCGGAGCGGGAGATAGTGTCAGACTCTTACTGGTGTTCCTTCTAGCCTTCATACCGGGGCTCGAGCGCCCTTTCGGATAACCCTGGCCCCAGTAGGCTTCGACCCGGCTGGGTCCCTGCTTTTGCTGACAACTCCATGAGGCGTGCGGGAACAGTGCGCGCCGTCGACGACTTGGGCTTGGTCTGGACAGTTACCGGACGGCCGGACAGCGAGCTACCCATTGCTCACAGTCCGCAAGCCCGCGCCTACGGTGGCCGGAAATCGGGATCAGAATCCCGGCGGCGGCGAGAACGCCGTTGCCTGATGCGTTCGGCCTCCTCCTTTGCGAGTATTACTGCTTCGCAGAAGTCCCAGGTAGTGATTATAATAGTCAAGGCACTAACAGAAGCTGGTTAGTTATATTAAGTAATGAAGATTTACCTATAAATGTACAGTTTCGTGGCATAATAAGCGTGAAACTATCACTGTCAAAATGTATTTGGTTCGTTATACGAATATTTATCGGTATTCGAGCTCATCAAGTGAACAAAAGAAAAACCTACGCATTTCCACGACACAGAAAGATATAAACGTAACATATAAAAACTAGTGAGGCTTATAAATCAGTCGATTCACCCCCCATTAGCCACATTCATCCCCATTGTCCTATTTGTGATATTTCGCATGACTACACATAAGCCGGCTCAAAATAACTGGGTCACAATCTACTGATAAAAACAAATGGAAAGTAAGGCTCTAGCTATTTATTTTTATGTTAAACATTGCTATTCAGGTTAATCCATAAGGCTACTGAGCCAAATGGCATTTTAATCCGCATGAAGAAAAGCCTGACAAAAAACAAAATGGATTAAGCGCAAATTCCCGCGCCCGAAATTACTTTTGACCAATTTAACAAGTTACGACTTGTTCAAACCAGATTTAACCGGTTACGAACCGGATCAGGGAACATCAGTCAACGTAAACAATTTCCTGGAAGAAATACACTTTATTAAAGCTTTGAAGACGCCAATGGAATAAAACATAATGAAGTAAAAAGAAACACAAAATAATTTAAGTTCTCGCCTGCAGCAGAAGATTCAATTTCGACCCTCCCGAGTTCTTTGATCATGAAACTGACTTATGTTTTATAAAAAGCGAATGTTTTCTTTAAACTTAAAAAAATGAGAGAGGACTTGTGAAAACATTGTATCTTTGATCTCATTTATTTTGCATCTGTTTATTTTAAAAATTATAGGAATATTTTCTTTAATATTTAAAAACTGAAAAACGACTCTTAATAAACATAACTTTCCCATTGTGTCACTCAGTCGGTAAAAAACACTGTATCTTCTAACATATAAAATCTCGTGTCACAGTTTTTGTTTTCAAACTTCTCAGAAACTGCTAGACAGTTTTTTTATGAATATTTCTTGTGTGTATTTGGTAAGTCTGAATAAGGCATAGTTTATTTTTACCCTCCTACCCCACCCCCAATTTTTTCCTTTTGTAATTTATATGGCAGATCAAAATTTGCTGGGTCAACTAGTTTTTTAATGTATTCCTGTAATAACAATAATAATTTATTTTCAGATAATAAAACTAGAGTTAGTATATATACTTCCATCAATTCAAAAACCAAGTCATTAATAATAATTAAATCACCAAACATTCACAACACACACTACACTGAGTGGTTTGAAAACAAGCCTGGCTGGGGTATTTCAAAGAACTAATGAATTTAAACAAATCCTAAAATCCTATCCTCAAAGCAAGGTATCTATTTACATTCACCCAATCCATCGGGATTCTAAATAAAAATGTTCAATTAACCCAAAAACGCGGCACGAAAAACTTCGACGCGTAATTAATCTGAAACTTTTCATTAAATTAATCCTTTATTCAAACGAATCCGGGTACGAGTACATGTATGTAATCAGCTTGTAGAACGTACTAGGGTTACCTCCAAGAGATTTTTTTTATGTATTTCTTAGTTTTTGGTGATTTTCGGAGGGGAGGGTGTGGGATATAGATTCAATACTCAATACTTTATTACATTACGTAGTTGTGTTCACAGGTGGTATAAAATATTTTCAAGATCAATATGGACCCTATCAGGGAACAGCAAAGTCTCCTAGAGAGGATGCAATTCACGGAATAGGTATATTATTATTGGCAGATCTAATAGATATACAGGGTTATAAGTCTGCAATAAAAATATTATTATTATTTATTATAAGTCTAATCTTTTAGATTTTTATATTCAAAATGCTTCTTTTCATGGCGCGTTGGCATACTTGTATTTTACTTCTTGTCTCATATGCCATGTAGGAAGAACACCAAAATAGACGGGCTCGAAAGCCAAACCCAGACAAGGAAAACGCCAAGAAAGATGTGCCACAAAAATGGCTTACACTGAAAAATCGGCACAAACTGGAAGAGACCCGGAAGAGGGGTTCTTAAAGGCACTAGTGTACTGAATTCGGTACACTGGTGCCTCGGTACCAGCTAACTTAAACCTTATATTTACGTAATAGGGTTTAAGTTAGCTCGTATGGCCGTACATATTTCTTGTAGAACAGATGATTTATGGGGCCGAAATGTTCTAGTGACTGCGTACTGGACGACGCAGTGTTAGAAGGCTTTGTACAAGGTGGACCGATGACCTGGTGGAATCAAAACAAGATTAGTTGTTGTGGCCACACTTGGGGGAGGCCTATGTCCCGCAGTCGACGAGACCAGTCGTTGTGGCGACACTTGTGGGTGGTCAGTATCTCGTAGCGGAAGTCTTTCGGCTGAAATGATGATGATAAGCAATCAGCAGTTTAATAAATACGTAGTTGTCAATTTTTACAACTATTTTTATTCTAGCAACTACAACTATCATCAATATCAAAACAAGTTTTCAATGAAACCATTCAAGCGCGGTATATAGGTACATACCTATACAATTAATATTCATCAAGACCATTCGAAAAAGCTCAAACACGATAGGAACACAGATAACTCTGTGTTCCTATGGCCAGCTTCTGGTTCCATCATCAGATCAGCTCCATGTCATTATAATTTTGCATTGTCATCTGATTTACACATTCATGCAAAATTTCAGCTCAATCGGGAAGTGGATCAAATTTAATTTGCAAGATTTCATTACAGACATAAAAACATCGGGACAGGTGAAACTAAATAAAAGCTTGTAATTACTTTCAGTTTTAAAATACTTTTCCACTTCTAGTAAAAGAAACTTTTCTTTTGAGGAATAAAGACAGCCCTGCTGTACTGGCACTAACTCCGCGGAGATTATGGCGGAAATTGCACCGGCACATGTGTCTCCGACTAGTGTGTACTGACGGCATTAATTAACTGCGCATCTCGTAATAAAGTAATAAAACTGGAGTAGATACTAGTTGTACAAGTCAGTTTTAGTTTTGTTCAGTTAAAAGGAGAAACTGACTAATTGACATATACAGGGTTATTTTTTGCAAGACTGTATTATTAACATCATAAAAAACAACTCTTGTTCTACGACTTTTTACAAAACATGATTCATTTACCAAAAACAAACCTTCAAGATTTCCTTGTACTATCTAATACATTTCAACTCTGTATTTTTTTATTTTTTTTATTGTTGATAGGTTCGCGCTTGACCGCTATCTCACCTGATGGAAAGCGACGATGTGGTCGACGATGGAACGCGCTTACCTAAAAGAAACCTATTCACTCTCGACTTAAAGATTCCCGGGTTGTAGCTATCAGGAAACACAGACTCCGGCAAGGAATTCCACTCCCTAGCCGCACGCACAATGAATGTGTTCCCAAAACGTTTACCAAAACGTTCGTAAACGTTCTATCACTACCTACGACTGTACGACGCGACACCAGCGCATCCAGCGCCCCCGCCGCACGATCTCCGCCTCCCTCCGCTTTTGTACTATCGCTTGGTTCGCATAGACTTCGTAATATTTAGAAAGTTCAATTTAAATATTTTTATTTTTGTATGAAAATCTGTGGAACTAAAATATAATAAATTTTTAAAAGTCATAGAACAAAAGTTGTTGTTTATAATGTTAGTAACATAGTTCTGAAAAGTTGCCAGTGTTGTACAAGTATCCCTGTATATTAAAGCACAGCGAACACATATTATATGTCATCATCATCATCAGCCTTTTTTAATGTTCCCACTGCTGGGACTCAGGCCTCCTCTCTAGGAGGGTTACATATTATATGTAAATCAATCAATATTTCACAAAGAAAATTGATTTACCTAAAGGTCAACGGAGTTCTACGCGGGCGCAGGCGGCAGTACAAGCATGTGTCCATTTCACTCCGGCCAGATGTTCAAGGGAATATATGCCTTAACGTAAAACAAACTCGCACTAAAATTGTAAAAAAAATAAAAGTTAAGGCCCGTTTTGACATTTTTGTATTTTGACTACCTTGCGGCTTGTCCGGTGTAGTTTAGCTACTACTACACCGAATCCCTTATATTATTTGTTTCTTTCAGTTTCCTTCCAAGTTACATTCTAGGGTTTTACTTAAAACGGGTCTTTCATTTTTAACGAGTCTAGGCTCTCTGTACTGAAATATAAGACCTGAAAGATACGAGTTGTCTTATTGTTATTGTCTCGAGGAAAATAAATAGTGCTTCATTTATTCAACCTAATTAAGAATTTTGAGTACAATTTGAGCCTGAACACGAAAAGCTGGAAACATCAAAAACGTAAGAGAATAAGAATCTACATATTTACATTAAAGTAGAGCTCATTCATTCATTCATTTTGCATTTGAATTTCGGCTATTCTACAGGCTTCAAGAAAACACTAGGTAATGAGTACCTAAAAAGCATTTTACTAATTTTTTTTGTTTTAAGATAAATTAAATTTCATCCATTTTCATGACTGAAACAATAACGCACAAGAAAACGCATCATTTCAGCCGAAAAACATCCACTCTTGAACGTAGATCTCCCCCAAATGTCGCCATAACGACCGGTCAAAAACGCATCATCACCATCATTATTTCAGCCGAAACCCGTCCACTGTTGACGTAGGCCTTCCCCAAGTGTCGTCATAACGACTAGAAAACGCATTATCATCATCGTCATTTCAGCCGAAACATATCCACTGTTGGACGTATACTTCCTCAAGTGGCGCCATAACGACCGGTCATCATCATTTCAGCCAAAAATCGTCCACTGTCAGATATAGGTCCCCCCCCCCCCCAAAAAAGGGGGGTTCATTTTAATTGTAATAATTTTTGGCTTCTCCTGCTTCGCTCTGCCTTTAACCTAGAATCCTGAATTGGGCAAGAAGCAAGGTAAAGCAAAAAAATTGTAAATGATAGTGTTTCATATTCTTTCTTATAAATACAAAATTATATTTGGAGTCGGTCAATTGTTTTTAATGAAACCTACTCGAACTTGGCTAGTTTTCTCTTTTTTAGCCTATACTTTCCCACTGCTAGGCATAAGCCTCCCCCAACAGCTTCCAGGTTCCTTTTTTGGGCCATCTCGAACCAGCCCTTGCGGTAGGCGTCTAGGTCATATTAAAAAGGATTTTTATTACGAACCAAAAAAAACTCAACTCATCTAAACCAAATTTTCAAACAACTTAACAAAAACTCAAACTAAACATGTCACTGTATTTAAAATAGATACTTAAAACATTTTAAAACACCTGCGACACTAAGGTTTAAATTAATTTTCTTTCCAACTTGTTGTAATTAAGTTTGAAGGCACTATCCAGTATGAGCTACGTAACTCGACAAGTTTATCCTAGCACTAGGGTCCAAGATTCATCAATGTATTATAAATTATTAAGACTAATACTACTTATTAGTCATAGAACAGATGAAAAACGTTATGATGGCTTTGTGGGCGGGGCAAGCATGCCACGAAGTAGGGCATTGCTCATAGTTCAACTACCAATAGCAAACTTGTGATCTAAGTGCGCGTGGTCTGTTAGTTGCGTAATGCGCGTTCACATTAGTTTATTGCCTGTAGTGGAGTTAAAGGGTGTGGGACAAGCGGCGACACTCGTTGTAGTACAAATCGGCAAATATTTCCTTTCTAACCTCTTTCATTTTTTCTGTGATATTAGTCGTCTGTTCTGACTGATATTTATTTTATATCGTTGATAGGTTTGCGCTTGACCGCTATCTCACCTGATGGAAAGCGATGATGTGGTCGACGATGGAGCGCGCTTACCTAGAAGTAACCTATTTACTCTTGACTTAAAGATTCCCGGGTTGTAGTCATTAAGAAAGACTCCGGCAGGGAATTCAACTCCTTAGCTGTACGCCCAATGAATTTGTTCCCAAAACGTTTTGTGTATATAGGTGGGAAGTCCACCACGTACTGGTGGCGCATCGCCGTACTCCTGGTGGTCCAATGTTGGAACGAGCTAGGCGGAATTAGGCTATGCAATTCTGACGCACACACCTCGAAATGCAACCGGTAGAAAACCGACAGGCTAACGACTCGGTGTCGATGCTCAAGACTTTGATATATGTATTAAGAAATTGACCTTACTACTAACTGTCGTATTATAATCAAACTTAAAAAAAAACTCAAAATTAATTTGTTTCACGTAGGCCTAAAATGGGCACATAAATGATATTTATTTTGCAAATAGGTTTATAAACTCTTTTATACGTCCATTTTTTCTTCAAAGTAAACTAGATGAGGCCGGTGTTTCATAGCCGACTACTCTGTGAAGAAACACCGAAACAAACTCCTTTGAAGTCCATACAGCAAACAAGTACTGGTTAAATCATATGAGAACCATGCAGATTATTGCCTGAGATGGACTTTAAAGGAAATAACCACACAGATTGGAGTGACCTGTCCAGTCAGTGCGAGCATTTGTCGGTATTTGTTTAGCTCAACTGAAAACTACTAATGAATATGATTGGTAGAATATCAAAAGCATCTATAGCAACGAAGCATAACATCTCTGGTGGCCAAACATACCCTATATTTGTCTCCTTTGATCTTAACTCCAGCGAACGATGAAAGCCGTACCACCATCTTGAATTTCCAACGACAATGACGTAACAGATCATTAAGCATTTCAGTTCAATAAATTTCCGACTACCCACCAAACAACAATACAATCAATTCCTTTGAATTACGTAAAAGATTGCTGACTCTCAAGTTGGAAAGTTATGGAACTTCAGCTAACTTCATAATAAAGTTTGTCGTCGGTAAATTCAATTAATTTATCGACACCGAACGAATAATGGGGCTTAAATAAAGTTTTAATGGTTCCCGACACAAAGCTTCGGTGATTGAAAATGGAGCTTAAGACCGTACATGCGTAATTTTATGTTCATTAGTGGTGAAAGAACTTGCAGTCTTTTTTTACAAAAATAATTAAGGCCGACTGTCCACGCGTACGCGTAGCTTTATAGACACGTATTCATCATTATATGCTTGGTATACGCCTGCCCCCCTAGCCAAGTTACAATCGCTTCGCTTGCGTCGAACACTTCGAGTTGGCCGCGTCGCCGAATCTTTTGTTCTGACCACGTGACTGAGCGTTGAGATGACGTCATTCCCGTACATTTGAAGCTTTCTACTAGCGTTAACTATTGCAGATTAGCAACTTGGCTAGGGGTACTGCTCACAGATTACGTATAAAACTGTGTTACTGTATCGATGGAGCGGTAACGTTATGCTGTCATGTCGTTGCCGTCTCGTAAAGTTACGCATCCGTGCACAGTAGGCCAAGTTTACCTAGATACTTAGAGCTGTTTACTCTTGTGAAAATCTCAAAAAACTTGATTAACTTCTCAGGCACCAGTGTACTGAATATGGTAACCTCATACCCGCTAACTTAAACCTTATTACGTAGAAATAAGGCTTTTAAGTTAGCTGATACCGAGGTGTGCCGATTTCGTTATACTGATGCTTAACAGGTTAAAGTAAGAGTAAACGAGGTATACACAAGGTGCAAGAAAGTATTTCTTAGAATATGGAGTCCTAAGTAGTTACACTGTAATTTTTTTCTAATATGTTTAAGTAACTCCTGTATAGGTATTATGTGAGTGAACAAATATGTTAATCAAAATTTATAAGACACCCAGACCCGGCAGAACTATCTATCTATTATTTGTTACGTGGGGAATATGGAGAGTTCTAAGTAAGTACCAGTTTACAGTTTTACGTCAAGGCCTAATTAATTTGGCATTTACTACAAATATGAAATTAATTCCAGCCTCGAAGTGAGACCACGACACCGTTAATTTAAAGAATATTCAGAAAATTTAAAATATTTGTATCTCTGGCCCAGTGTACCGAAAACGGTACACCGCGGTACGAGTTAAATTAAACCTTATTTTAACGTAATAAGGTTTAAGTTAGCTGGTACGAAGTGTACCATTTTCGGTACACTAGTGCCTGTGAGGTTAATAGTGACGTTTCTGTATAAATTCCAAATACATATTTTTTTCAGATTCAGATTTATTTATTTGTAAACATAGGTTACAGATGCACATGAGTGTGAGATGTTACATTTTTGTTGGTTCTCTATGCTTAGCCATTAGGCGTACAAATGTTAATATTTAATCATTTCATTATTTTATAGCATAGCATAACCAGCCTTTTAATGTTCCCACTGCTGGGACTCAGGTCTCCTCTCTTGAAGAGGGATCCCATTATTTTATATTATATTATATTTTATATTATTTTCGCCACCTCATTAGTATCGAGTGATGCGTTACATTCCGTATACCTTCAGTTGCCCTTTGTGTTCCAAGCCGCTGTAACTCTTTCGAACAAGTCCGTAGCCCGAGGGTCCGCCCTTGTTACACGTGGAGCCAACTTTCCATACCAAAAATTTCCTTTACCACGAATATCTATTATCTTTTTCCTGTTACCAGATTTCTCATAAAAGTAAAGTAGAATCGTTCATGCGATCGTGACCTACATTTTCAAAGTTTTCAGCTGACCAAGAGAATAAAAATTATGGTTTCCGCTTGGAAAGTTAGAAGAAAAGTATTACACTGCTGCAGTCTTACATCCGATTATAATTTAGGTGTCTTCAAAGCTAGAGTAAAGGCTCCCTTTCAATCGTGGAAATTACAGACACAATAGAAAGACAATAGGTGCGCGAACGCCGGCGTTCCCTTGGGGTTTAATGAATTAATAAACTAGTGCGATTCCATCACTGCTTACCATCAGGTGGGATCGCAGACAAGCACTAGTTTATCCTAACTAATGTTATAAATGTGAAAGTGTGGATGTTTGGATGTTTGGATGTTTGTTACTTAATCGCGCAAAAACGGCTGAACGGTATTAGATGAAATTTGGCATGCATATAGCCTTTGACATAGAAAAGAACATAGGCTACCTTTTATCCCGATTCCTTAAGTACCTACTGCCACGCGAGCGAAGCCGCGGGCAAAAGCTACTATCATATAAAAAAATACCTTTGCAAATATTATGCGAAGGCCTAACTATTAATGTATTTACAAGAATAGTTAGGTTTGATCCACTAAACGCAAGTTTAATGACCAAAACAGCAGTTGCAACACACCTCACAGACCCTAGAGCATCCAATTACAAACTTCGCAATTGTCAAAGTAAACAGTGCACGGACATTAAATCACAGAACATTCGGAAATCTAACTTCAATCCAAATAGTGTTGTCAGGTGTGTCGAAACCACTGAATATCGGGACGTCCCGATATTCAGTGGTTTTGGGGGCGTCCCGATTTGCATCTGATCGCAAGACGCATTGTCCCGATAAATCAATATGAAAAACCATTATAATTACTTACAATGTATCATCACGTTCACATCAGTCGTATTCGCATCGCAGTACCGAGTGTGACGATGTGGAAATGTTTGAATTAAGTGAGATTCCAGGGCCATGGTGACCATGAAACAACTGAAAGACCAGAGGTGGGTTTTAGTCAGTAAAAGTCTTACGGCCTGTTCACGACTTCGGCCTTAGCGGCGTGCGGTGCAGCGAGCGGTACAGCATTGAAAAACGGCGTCCCGTGGCGTGCTTCAAACATTTTCATACTTTTGATCTTACGCTCGCCGTCCAACGCTGCAAGGTCGTGAACTTACACACGCCCTTTCGTTCCACCGTATA
Organism: Mythimna ferrago; assembly: GCA_910589285.2. Lineage (NCBI taxonomy): Eukaryota > Metazoa > Arthropoda > Insecta > Lepidoptera > Noctuidae > Mythimna > Mythimna ferrago. The sequence goes on from OU342685.1 coordinate 20,160,915, forward strand.
GCGGGAGAAGTCATTGGATGAGTTCCCAGCACAAAAAAAAAAGTATTTTTTATTTGTCCAGATCTAAAATCTTAAATCCCGATTTATTTTAACAACTGTCCCGAATTTAATCCAATCGCACCTGACAACACTAAGTCCAAATACGGCTTCACAGTCAAATGAAAGCGGACGTCCATGTCAGTCGAATTACATTATGGCCCCAATTACGTGTCACAACGGAATGGCATCTATTATATTATCGTGCTTGCATTACGTATCGTGTTTCGTAATCGCCATTGCTATTAAATTGTTTGATGGCTGATAATTTCGTATTGCTTCTTTATTATGAGTGGTTTTTGTTGGTTATATTTATGGTTTTATGGAGTTGTTTGTCTGTAGGTGTTGTGTTTTTGGTTTAGAAATAATATATATTTCTGAATACCGGTAAATGGAAAATGATTATATTATCCTACAGATATTTATAACATACTAGCAATTCGCCCTAACTCCGTACAGCTGTCAGAAATCTTTGAAATTGTCGGCTTTTCTCTGTCATAATATGGATGAAAATACACCTACACCTTCCTTATTAATTACTTGTACTCTATCTATTGATGTAAATTGCATCAAAATAAAAAAAAACCTGTTTACCTGTTTAAAAATGGTCATAATCCAATGTAAGAAACCATTTAGTTACAGTGATTCTGTAATGAGTTCGCTTAAATGGTATAATTTTGTGTCGGTCGTTGAGTTTCTCATAAAAATCCGGACCCATAAAATTAACTGCAAAAGATTTCAACTAAAAGTTTTTCTAAAACATCTCATTGTTTTGCCATTGGTCTAGGAACAAACGGCAAAAAAATCCGAAACTAAAACATATTTTTCTTTTTACAAGAACATTCCATTTTATCAGCTAAATAAATTACATTTGGGCTAGACGTCCTTCGCGATCGGCTGCTATATTTCAAATGAGACTGACTGCATGGGATATTGGAACGGAAATTGGCCACGTGACACGACCGGACATGGCGTCATCGAACGTGATATGAACTAGCCAATCACAACACATTCAATTACAGGGCTGTCTTCAACGAACATTTTGAAATTTGAACAACAATTCGAGTCGAATTCGAATTCGATTTGAATTTTTTTTGACATTTTGAACTTTTGTTCTTCAAATATTATTTTATTTTGAATAGTTTTATGAAAAATACTTAATAACAATATTGAATTATGATTTGAATCTAGTAATAACATGATTATTTATTGTTTTGCAGGTACGATCAATATGGCTGTGTGGCTTCTTGTGGTAAGAGCTAGACTTAAGTTTAGAATTAGGTAAAAGAATTGTATTTTTACTTTAAGACTTTTAGTTTTGTCTCGAACCAAGTCCAATTTGCATATAACAGTCATAACTAAATACGATTCGTCATTCTAAAAAGGCGGAAGGTCTACTAAATATTACTACTAAAAAACGTACCAATTTTTTTTTTTTTTGGCCAGAATGTAGTGGAGCAGATATTAGGTATAAATATTCATTTTACAAAAACGGTTACTATTTTAATTGGGATTTTTTTTCTATTTTACTTTATAAATATCACCGAAAACTAAATCGCAGAGGAGATAATTATTGTCAAGAACTGTTTATGGCCGCCATTTTTCCATAACGGTGGCGCGAGCGGCAAACATAAGAACACATTGAAATCTTTAAAATCATTAATTTTGTAATACTCCTGGAAATCTTTTCATATGGGACTTTCACGTACAACAAATGACTGTACCTACCTTACTACTAGAAAATCAAAAAGAAATACCTACACAAATGCAATATGCACTTCAGCTGTTCAAAGCTTGCCAACCCTACCTCCCTGCCATTCGGTTATTTAATTAAGGGCACTTTAGGAGCACTTTTTCAGTGAAGGAAGGTGAAGTATTAAGATATTATTGAATTTACACCGACACACGTTTCACCGAGTGGCTCAATTGACTCTTTTACGTCATTTCCTGCACCTTTCTGGGATTATTTTTTACTCTTATGGTTCCATTTTTCGCGGGTATTTGAGGGTTAGCTCGATGGGTTTCGATTGAAAGGATCCATTAGGAATATGGGTGTTTTGGGTTCAAGTAGTTTGGTTTTAAAGAGGTTTAATGTGGACCGCGTACGATAATAATCTTTAATTACTTTGGCGTCGTGATTTTTATTTTTGCGAGGTTTTCATGTAAGAAAATTACTCTCATCACACTGATATTATAAAGGCGAGAGTTTATAATGTGTATATGTACTTTGTGTGTATGTTTGCTGCTACTTCACGCACAAATGGCTGAACGAATTTAGATAAATTTTAGCTCACGGGTAGACCATTTTCTGAAATAGCATGTTGGATACTATTTGTTCCGGTAATTTGTTAATTACCTTGGGATATTTTTCTACTTCAAGCGGACTAAAGCATCAGACGTCTCTTTTGAATATTTTTAGTACCTACTACCTACCCACTGAAAGAAAAAATGCTATGTTAAATTTAATAGATTTTGGAGACTTTTATTAAAAGACTATGTTATACTCCATTCGCAATACGATTAGACATGTAAACAAACCGTTTACTGCCCGTTCAATCGATTTTGACTTTCATTGCCTTGAATAAATATTTGCACGCTTAATCATGAAGAAAACTAACCCTAAAAAAAAGGTATTTGAATATTGAATCACCTCTCTCACACTATTTTATAGGCGAAAATTTATGAGTAAATGTAGGTACATGTTTGTTACTTCTGCACGCTCGAACGGCTGACTCGATTAGGATGAAATTTAGCACATGGGTACACCTTGTCCTGGAGTAGCACATAGGATGCATTTTATCCCGGGTTTTGACAATTTAGTACTTTTACGTGGCCGGCCATAAACCAGCAAGTGGAACGTAAATTTCGTGGTCTTCAAATACTTACTTAATTTTTGAGTTATGTATCTCTAAGCGTTCGATATGTTCCAAAAACCTAATATAACCCCATTACTCGTAGTAAACGAAGCTACAATTGGACCAGTAAGTAACCCCACGTTGTTTGTCTTCAGGAGTCCCTCGGAAAATCTATTTTCTAGAAAATGGGTGAAAATTTTCAAGCGCTACGTGTGCTTTGAATTCACAATCGGATGGGGTTTGTTTATTAGCAAAGTTACTGGACCTGAGAGGTTTTTAAGTTCCACGTTTTCAGGGATTGTTGAATACGTTTTTTTTTAGAAAGGATGTTGATGCGATTTACTTTGGCTATGTGGTGGGAAACGTGACTTTATGGCGGAGTGTGTCATTTTGACAAGCTTTTATTATTTTCTTCTGTATATATAAAAATAAAGAGCAGTGGTAGCCGAGTGGTAATGGCTTCGACTTATGAGTTGTAGGTCACGGGTTCAAACCCTGCCAGGCGCATTACTTTGTGTAATTTATTTTTATAAAAACATCGTGAGGAAACCGGCATGTCCTAGAGCCATAAATTCGAAAACATGTGACATTCACCAACCCGCACTGGGCCCGCGTGGCGGATTACGGCCCATTCCCTCTCCTAGAAAGGAGGCCAGTCCCAGCAGTGGGAACATTAAAAAGGCTGATGATGATGATGATGATGATATTAAAAGAGAAACTGGCTGACTGACATATCCACACACAGCCGATACTACAGGGACTAAGAATGATTAACACTGCAATTAATATCTTAATTTCACCAACTTGTAATAGGTTTCTTCATACAAACTTCTGTCCCCTGTTTCATCCCTTTAGGGGGTAAATTTCAGGAAATTCTTTCTTAGTGCTGGTCTACGTCATAAAATGAAACCATTTGCAAAACTGACTTTATTTGACTGGCCTGTTGGTCTAGTGGTTAGTGGCCCTGACTGCTATGCCGCAGCTCGTGGGTTCGATTCCCACCCAGGACAAACGTTTATGTGATGAGCATTATCATTTGTTCTGTGTCTGGGTGTAATTTATCTATAATATGTGTGTATTTAGAAATATATAAGTATGTTTATCAGTTGTCTAGTATCCATAACACAAGCTCTGCTTAGCTTGGGACTAGATGGCGTTGTGTGATAGTTGTGGAATATTATTATTATTAAAACTTCCCGCTACTAGTCCCAGTAGTTTCTAGCTGTACGTTGATATAATATGAGACGATGATTTGACGGTCTATTCTCTAGGGTAAATATACCTAGGGAACAGACCATCAAAAAACCGTATCCAACTGAATCCAGCGAGACACCAACTTATGATTTAACTTAGTTTAAATTCAACTTGAATCATAGCTAAGTGGCTATCTGGAGCTTAATAAAAGTGCATTAGAGCCGTAAATCAACGTCTGGTCGAAACCACTTTGTGTTAGATTGGTAGTTTATTGCGTTAAAAACTGAACGGCGTCTGTGTTTGGTACAGACAGCCCAGACATGGTCCGTATGTCTTTGGTTCCCTTGACTTCATTAGATCCCAAAGGCGTTACATTTTATTTATTTAGTCTAAAATATATACAAATATATTAATTAGAAAACAAGTACAAAAGTACCTATAGATATTGTATACTTAAAATAAACGCGCATCCTGAAAGTAGTATGTTCAGAATCGGCTACTGGATCGAATTATGTATGACTAGCGGCCCGTCCCGGCTTCGCACGGGTAGTAAGTTTTAGTAAGGATCCCTAATCTTTTGTAGCAATAAATATAGTCTATGTTACTCAGGGTGAATGTTGCTTTCCAATGGTGAAAGAATTTTGGAAATCGGCGCACTAGTTTTTGAGTTTATTTGTTACAAACATACACGCACACACACACACAAAAATATAAATTTGCCATCTTTATAATATAAGTGTAGATATATGACAGGTCTTGTAGATTTAACCCTTCAATTTAGGGGCGTCCATATATCTAAAGTTATTTTAGTGTCTTGTCGTGATTTCATCCATCCTGTGTGAGCTATTGACAAATAAAACAATAATAAATAAATAAATCCTAGGCAAGAATCGTCCAGTAATCCGGGCACTAATGCAATATCCTTGCCGAATGTTCAATATCGATGTTATCACCAACATAAAAGGTGTTTTATCGCATCTGGTTATAAAAATACGCCATTATTCTATGCTTTATGCTACCATAAAGTTTATAATAAACGAGCGGTACTAAAAAGTGCAGTAAAACCTTCATATCGCGTGCTGGTAAATACCACTTATGATTTTTATCCTAGATGTTTTTTTACGCGATTTTTAAGCACCTTCTCTGAGTTTGGATTAGAGGTAATTGTTTTTGGTACGGTAATTAAGTGGCTTTGAATTAATTATGCGGTTTGGTATTTTTTGAGTGGCTTCCGATTTTTATGTGTGAAATTAATACTGATTTCAGTTGAATTCCGTTGAATGGAAGGAATGTTTTGATTTATTATATATATTTTTAATTATTTTATTATTTTATTATAGCTTTTGCCCACGGCTTCGCCCGCGTACATGAAATATATGTCAAATGCCTATGTTACTCAGAAACAAAGCAGCTTTCTATCGGTGAAAAAATTTTAGCAATCGGACCAGTACTTCCAGAGATTACCTCTTACAAACAGAAAACATAAAAACAAACTACCTCTTTATAATATTAGTGTAGATTTATATAGGGAAACAGTAATAGATACTTTTTTCTAAAGGCATTTTGTTCCAGTGGACTTTCTAAAGGAGAAATTGAAAGAGACTTGATTTTATCAATATAGTATAATTTTATATTAGTACACTATCTTTAGATGAGCGGTCAGTTAGTAGATTTCTTTTTATCAGATATAAATATTACAATTTAAAAAAATAGTGTCAACCATTTTTCATTTGAAATTCGAAAAAAAAAAAATTACCCAAAGCTAGCCGTCGATACTCAATTTAAAGTTTTTTTACGTCGACACTCGATTTAACCCTGTCAAATCCGCGTCAATTTTCGCATAAAAAAAAACAAGGTTCAAAACCATTAAATACAAAATAAAATGGAGCAAATAAAATACTTCAAGGAGCCTTTTTATAAACCCATCGCAGAAGCAAATGTATGTAAAAGGTTTACATGTCCCGGCTGAGTTGAGATGAAAAATTCATAGGTGAATAATCTACTGTTCGCCCGGACTTGTACCGATGCAAACTCTCCGAGGATTATAAGCCCGTCCACAGATTTCTGTATCTCGGCTAACGGTTTACTGTTAGATTTCTATTGTTGTCGATTCGCATATTTTGACTGGTATTGATTGTTTTCTTATTTATGTGAGTGATATTAAAGTAACTGGAGACTGAATCTTTTGGTTATGTCGATTTAAATTTAAAGGGGCCTTTTTGTAATTTGGATCAAACACGAAGGAAAGAAAGAAAACACACTATCTGCTGTAGATACCTACATAACAAAATACATCCTCTTTTTAAGTCGGTTAAAAATTAAAGCATACCTATTTTTTTACCGGTCTCTATTGCCCAGTTAGTTGTTAACAAGTGTTAAAACTCTGTAGGAATGCCAATTAACCAGACTTTTGACAAAACAATAGTATACCTACATTAACACGTTCAATGTGGATGATACTCAGAAATTACTTATTCCAAGTATCAACACGCATTTTAAATTCTAAAAGTTTCGTTTGGATATGCAAGCAATATCTAATCGTGCTTGTTTTGCCGATTAAGTTTTTAATCGGTAAAATATGTAGGTCAGTCGAATTTAGAGAGCTGTAAGAAATACGCTTATTTATAAATTCAAAATAAAACACACTTTATTTTTAATTATATTAACTTCTTAACTGCATACGTCGGATATCATCATCATCATCATCATTTCAGCCGATACACGTCCACTGTTGGACATAGGCCTCCCCCAAGCGTCGCCACATCGAACGTTCCTGTGCGTCCCGCATCCATCGGTTTCCTGCTACCTTCACCAGGTCATCGGTCCACCTTGTAGGAGGCCTTCCAACACTGCGTCTTCCGGTACGCGGTCGCCACTCCAAAACATTTCGGCCCCAACGGCCATCTGTTCTGCGAGCAATGTGCCCTGCCCATTGCCACTTAAGTTTAGCAATTCTTTGTGCTATGTCGGCAACCTTAGTTTTCCTGCGGATATCTTCATTTTTTATTCGATCACGCAAGGAAACCCCTAAATGAATGATGATGAATGAACCCCGAATGATGATGATGATGATGATACGTCGGATATATCCGACAAATACTCTCGCGTTCATTCTGCCAGGGTTGCACATCCACGACCAAATACTCCATCTCGTCAGCTCTTCTGTCACCTATGAGGATTGAAGAGCTAATCGAGTTGGAGTACCTAGTCGCAAACCCACGACCCTGGCGAATGCGAAAACACTCGTCGAATCAATCCTATGCGGTTACAGGGTTAATATTGCAACACATATGAACCCTAACTTTATTCTGGACGACTTACGAATAAATTCACATCCCACAAATTCTACCGAAAAGCTATCATTTTTATACATCTAATATAACTCGTGACACCTATGCATTAAAAATATGTCTGCAATAAAAGCAGCTAAGACGTTATTAAAATGCATATCCTATTCCAAGGCACACTGCCACGTCGCCCGTATAAATCTAAGCAAGTCTAATTCTTCGTACAGCCACATAGAATGTGCCGCCATTTTTAAGAAGAAAGATTTGTTACCGCGAAAATTAGGCGAGTAGAGAAATAGGTGAGCGTTTTATGCGAAAAATTACGTAGTGTTTTGTCATGTAGCGGTGAGAGGGTTAACGTTCTTTTTTTAAATTTTGAAAAGTTAATAAAGTGTGGAAGTTTTTTAAGGGTTTCGTTAGAAAAGGCGGTTAATTTGCTACGAAATGTATGAGTGAGGATTTTTGAGAATTTTGGCTTTTCTATTGTTCAAACCTGTGTTGGTACGAATACTTTTTTATAAAGATAGGATTTATTGGCAGGATTATTTGGATTTGCTAGCATCAAAACTAGTTTTTCTGAAAACGACCCACTGTTTTTTTAAGATAGTGGCCCCATTCTAGGAATGTATATTAGGTAAATCCTGTATATGCGTTTACCAAATACCTACACTCACATATACAAGACACTGAGAACTGGAAAAACTATACGAGGTCTGTTCAAAAGAAAAGGTGAATTTTGAATTTTCGCGGGCTGTGTATATTCGATTTTCGATTTTTTTTTTGTTGTTCGTACACATATGTTTATAATATGTTGGCATTATCAGCCAATTTGAATTAGTAGTTTGTTGTTGACAACTGAAAAGATTAGTTACGTTTTTGGGTGTTCTTCGATTTTTGACTTTTGAAAAAAATGGATATGTATTAATTCTGCGTTAAAAATGGAATAAAGTGCTCCAAGGCACTTGAAATGTTGACAGTGGCAATTGGCAAGTCCACTTTGTCTCAAAAAAGCGTTTATAGGTAGTACAAGCGCTTTACAGAAGGTCGAGGAGATGTTGATGACGATAAGCCTCCTGGAGTTGCAACCACGTGAACAAGCGAAGAAAACATCGAAACAGTGAAAAACATTGTTTTAGAAAATCGTCGAATTACTACTAGGGAAGTTGCGGAGAATGTTGGCATATCAATCAGATCATGCCATACAATTTTCTCGAATGTTTTGGGCATGAAACGTGTGGCAGCGAATTTTGTTCCGAAATTGCAAAATTTTGAGCAAAAGCAACGCACACACATCAATGCTTGTTCGTGATTTTTTGACCAAAAACAACACCGTAGTCATGCCTCAACCACCATATTCACCAGATTTAGCTCCCTGCGACTTTTTCCTATTCCCAAAACTGAAGAGACCAATGAAAGGAAAGCGTTTTGCCACAATTGATGAGATAAAGTCAGAATCGAAGAATGAGCTCATGGCCATACCGAAAAGCGCATTTCAGAAGTGCTTCGAGGATTGGAAAAAGCGCTGGCATAAGTGCATTATATCTGAAAGGGATTACTTTGAAGGGGACAAAATGGATATTGATGAATAAATAAATACTTTTCAAAAAAATTCAAAATTTACCTTTTCTTTTGAACGAGCGTGGAACCCAATACAGAAATACGCTTGTACGATATGACTATATACAGAAAGCACAGTTAATAGAAATCTCTATTCCTAGACAGCACGTTTCGCCGAAAACTTTGTTGTTAGAAAACATTGTTTGTAGACATCTCGGTACATAGGAAGCACTGTTGACAGAAATCTCTGTTCATAGATAGCACTTCTTGCCGTAAACTTTTTCATAGAAACCACTGTTTCCAGATACCTTGGTTCACAGAAAGCGCCTCTGGAGAAAAAACTATTAATATTTATTATATTACTAAATTTCGCTTTTCTGCCTCTCTATCCATAAAAAAAACACGTTTATTTCATACAAAAATGCCATTTTAATCAAAAATGAAGCAAAACGAAAGCAATAGATGAAATTGAAAACCTGTACCCTACATTTTTTCTCATTTCTGCATTCATTCTCGTATTATTGTTAAACTTCTACAATACGACGCGACGCAATGTGCATAATCACATTATAAAAATAATTATCTAATTGGTTTCCGTAAATAGATAATAATTTATTGACATGGTTATAATTACATGAATTAATGAATACTATGTAGCGTAGCGGCTAACATAATGCGTGTCTGAATCTGAGCCAGAAAAGCGATAATAAATATTAATAGTTTCTTCTCCAGAGGCGCTTTCTGTGAACCAAGGTATCTGGAAACAGTGGTTTCTATGAAAAAGTTTACGGCAAGAAGTGCTATCTATGAACAGAGATTTCTGTCAACAGTGCTTCCTATGTACCGAGATGTCTACAAACAATGTTTTCTAACAACAAAGTTTTCGGCGAAACGTGCTGTCTAGGAATAGAGATTTCTATTAACTGTGCTTTCTGTATATAGTCATATCGTACAAGCGTATTTCTGTATTGGGTTCCACGCTCCTTTTGAACAGACTGTGTATGTAGGCCATAGAAATATTTATATTGTGCCGGAATCGAACTCGTCATGCGCAGGTCAGCTGCCAATCACTCAACCATTAAGCCTATCATGCTGTTGAACAATTTTCTTGACGACTCTAATTTTTATTTCTCAATGTAATGAATACGATTAGCAATTACTCAAAAATACGTAGACCGTCTTTTAAGAACATTTTGTAGCTACATCCTTTATATCGTGTATAGATAAATCTCACAAATGCAAATCGAATTCACTCACATTTTTATTCGTGAATTACATTCATATGAAGATTTGATCAACGTGTACATTTACTAGACATACAGCTATGTATCTTTACTTCGTATTAAATTATGGGTAAATGTATGTATACATACAGATTTTGCGTGCATTCATTGCTGAAGCTTCTACGATGATTCGAAATTGACGAGACGGGGCTCCAATTTGTCTTTAAGAGTAGGTAACGTACAACTTTTTTTCGTTCGCATCTGGATAAAGTACTCACCCTTATACACCTTAGTTAACCAAATAAGTCACAATCATAATTTAAGCAATGACATTTTACTGAAATGCACTTAGATTTAATTAGAAAGAAAGAAAAGCGAAGCGAAAAGCAGCCCTTTTATTCTTGAACATTTTAGGATTAAAAAAAAATGATATTTTCCGGATTTCGATTGATTTTCATTTCCGGAAAAGAATTCTTGTGGTAGGTTGTTCAGTTTCGTCTACTGAGCAAGCCCTTAAAGTTTACCGAGACCTGTCCCTTACACCCTGGGCCCTAAGTCTGCTATTACAATAGTGTCAGAATGGTTTATCATTGATTTCATAATTTGGTAATCTACTAATATAATGGCGTCATTATGACTTTCCAATGATCAACCACTGACACTCCATAGAAAGAAGTGGGATAGAATGGTAATCTCGTACATATTTGCAAATGAATGTCTTACGTATGCGGTAATCTGCAAAATTTTTGACAGTTCCTTTGATCAGTGACCTACCATTGGAACTTCAAATGTGCAGTCATTGCTTTTAATAAGCTCGATATTGTCATTTTACCGCAACTCTATTAGGAGACCATTGACGATCAATGATCGATCATTATGAATTAGCAGATTAGGAACTTTTAGCAAAATGACAATGGGATCGTGTTGGAATGACGAATTTATTAAAATAGCAGACTTGGGCCTCTGTATAGGTGATTTGATAACAAATATGTTTTTCATGCATGCCTATGCTCACACATAGGTACATTTTTTTTTTGATTAATATGACATCGCATACATACGTAAACTTAATGTATTTTTAAACCATACCTATACGAAACCTGTAGAATCAATTTGGCAGAGCTTAAAACCCTATCACACTCGGATTTGTTTTAACGTATCAGCCACAGCGATCATTGTAAACTTAAATCGGAGATTATTTACGGAACCGTTTGCTATTTGCATGTATTGAGCTGATCCCTGGTTTTAGTATTGATTAATTAAAGTTTATAGCATTGTTTACGGTTAGAGGCATCCACCGGGGAATAATTAATAAGTATGGATTTGGAATTTGTGGGTCCTCGTTTCGGATTCGGCCATTGATCTCTAATCCTCCATTTTTTTAAATTGTATAAACTAGTGCTTGACTGCGATCCCACCTGATGGTAAGCAGGTGAAGCGCACTAGTTTATTAAGAGCCTATTCACTCTAGCCTTGAAGACACCAAAATTATAATCTGACGGGAAGACCGCTGCAGGTAAAATGGTTTTTTAGTTGGAAATCTTAAAGGTACTTACTACTCTCAAAAGGCTGATATTGCCCTTACAAAATAGGTTAGCTACATCTGAGAGGTCACACTGGTCACCAACTTAGACTACTTATAGGTTGGTGACTACTGACTACCCTAGTGTAGTAGTTGGAAATCATGAAATAAACACTTCCGCTATGAGTAGAGTGAGATGGAGTGTCAAATTTTTAATGACTAAAACCCCCACCTTTATTTCTTCGATTGCCCTTTGCGTTCCAAAACCGCTATAACGCGATTTGCCAAAGATCGCATGCTAGGAGGAGGATTGATGGCAGCAAAATTAACAGGGCCGATGCCTGCGAACGATAATCAGCTGTACAGTACATTTTTTTGTAGTCCCCACGTGTAGCATTAGCATAATAAGCCTTATAATATTTCCACTGCTGGGACTCACACCTTCTCTCTTGGTTTGCTCCCGATGTGTACGTCTGTGAGTCACGATTACTATGACTATGTTTTTCTTCATAGTTTTGAGAGCATTGGTGATAAATTACCGTAAGTTAGGGCCGTCACAGTCACAACTGCTCTGCTCACTAAGAACCTAATGGATGCAAAAAAGTTTATCATTATTCTATGATTAATTTTCCTATTAAGCTTTACTGAAAACCAGCTTCAGGCTGCTAACATTTCCACCAGACCGGGATAAGTAATTGAGTTTCCCTGATGGAAAAACGCCCGGTCAAAGCTGTCGCCAATACCGTCCCCCTTTTACCGTGAGGACCTAATTACGTTATCAGCTGTTAATACCGTCCGTATGCCGAAATTGTCGACACATCTCCGCTTTTCCGTTTATCTATTTGTGTGTTCAGTCTGATGAATTGTGGGGTTGATAATTGTAATGAGTTTACAAATACGGCACGGTATGGTTGGCTCAGTGGTTGAGCGATTGACTCCTCCACTGCGTGTCATAGGTTCGATTCCCGCTCGGAACAAATATTTGTATGGCCTACAGAATAGTGTTTCGTGTCCAGGTGTATTGTGTATGTGAATTTACATTTCTGTGAACGCACTCACGATACAGGACTAATTCCGTAGAAAAGTATCAAAAACATACCAATACTATTTTTCAAATTCTTATGATTATCTTTCATATATGACATAGCCCTTTCGAGTCTCTCTGAGGACTCTTTGTGACTAATTCTTGGTTTTTCGGATAAAAACGTAACTTTTAATTGAGTAAGACTTCGCAAAGAGAAAAACTTTATTTCTATTGTCTGTCTGTTCCTTGCAAATTAATTCACTGATCTGACCGATTTTAAAGTTATTCCTTAATCCTAATGAGCAATGCGGTGTATACGGGGTCCCAATCAACACCTATCGGGATCCAAGCCAACCTCATCTACACGTGGTGCACCCTGCTGACTAATAAACGAGGCTCTGGCGACCCATCAACACGCACTGGACCAGCGTCCAAATGGGATCGTTCATTATGGCGACACTTGGGGAGGCCTATGTCCAACAGTGGACGTCTTTCGATTGAAATAATGATGATGAATGAGCAGTACAGGTGCAGTGGAAACAGAGCCCGACTTATGAGTTATACATCATGGCTAAACCACGGTAGATGCTTTACTTGCGTTAATTACTTTATCACCACGGCTCACAAAACGGGGAAGGAAAACTTCGTGAGTAAACATGCGCGTCCTAGGACCAAAAATCGGAGACATGTGACATCTCGCACTGGGTCCACGTGGTGGATTCTTCTCTTAGCCTGTATCCCAGCAGTGGAAACTTTATAACGCTGATTGTGCTATGCTTACTTCCACTATTATATTAATTTGAATTTGTCTGACCTGTTGGTCTAGTGGTTAGTTACAGTTCTTGGCAATGCTGGAGGTCGTGGGTTCAATTTCTGTGTATGAGTGTGATTTATTTATTATATATAGCAGTAGTTGTAGAAATATAGATATAAGTATGTTTATCAGTTGTCGAGTGTACTCATAGCAAAAGATCTGTTTAGATTGGGACTAAATGGAGATGCAAGAAAGATTTGTAAAACAAAATGCCATGTCTCCTGAAGCTTCTCATATATCTCTCTATACCTGTAACCACAAACACTATCGTCATCATCATCAGCCTTTTTAATGTTCCCACTGCTGGGAGTCAGGCCTCCTCTCTAGGAGAGGGAATGGGCCATAATCCACCACGCGGGCCCTATGCGGGTTGGTGAATGTCACGTCTTCGAATTTTTGGTTCTAGGACATGCCGATTTCCTGACGATGTTTTCCTTCACCGTTTTGAAAGTAGTGGCAACCACAAACACTATAAATGTCGTCAACCACCACATGACAACACTATAATTTAGCACAAATAATGATAGGTATCATTAAGCGATATTTAATCTCATTAAACAGTCAAATTTGCGCCGCTGCGTGGCGAACCGGTGATAAAGTAATTATCGCCTTGCGTACGCCAATTAAGGCTGTGTGCATCAATCATAATACATATCAAACTGTCTAATAACTGTCTGTCTAATATCTGTTTTTGAAGAAATATAGTATATCTAATTATTAGAAGGGTAAGCATAAGCATAATCGGCCTTTTGATGTTCCCACTGCTGGGACTCAGGCCAGGCAGGATCAATTTGATTCACTACTCAAAAAAATTTGTTAATAAAAATTGTTCGTTTTTCAAATGACGTTGGTACTTTAGAAACCAATTGCTGAAGTTAGTACAGTGATATTAAAAATGATCCAAAACCAACTTATTTTGGCTAAAAATAATAATAATAATATTCCACAACTATCACACCGTGCCGTCTAGTCCCAAGCTAAGCAGAGCTTGTGTTATGGGTACTAGACAACTGATATACATACTTATATATTTTTAAATACATACATATTATAGTTAAATTACACCCAGACACAGATCAAATGATTGAGCTCATCACACAAACATTTGTCCTGGGTGGGAATCGAACCCACGACCACCGGCATAGCAGTCAGGGTCACTAACCACTAGACCAACAGACCTGTCAAAATGGATATTAAACATTAGGTTTGGCCACCATATGGAAATAGAAGACGAAGACCATTCAAAGGGTAGGAGACGTGACGACAACGCCATAGAATTTATACACTCGAATAACCCTCCTTCTGGGGCATTATTAATATTAAATAAAAATATGAAAATCATCATCATTACAGCCGAAAGACGTCCATTATTGGACATAGGCCTCCCCCAAGTGCTACCCCAACGAACAGTCCTTTGCGTCTCGTATCCATCACATTCCCGCGTCCCTCACCAAGTCATCGATAAAACATATGTTAAGACTCAATCTTTATAAACACACATCCCTTTAAAAGACCTTAATACTACAATCTCAACAACTGAGCCAAATAGCCATTCTCAGCAATTCACCTTCAAACATCTTAGTGCCATCAATAAACGGCAACAACGACCACAAGACGTCCGCCCGGTGCGGTGGCCGAGCGATAAATGATCCCCACGGTGCGAAGAGACACGGCGCGATCAAATATTAACAAACTACCCTACCTTACGGTGATTCAAATGTACTCGTTTATTGCTACTACTGCGAGATTCAACTGAATTATTGTGCACTATTTTGAAATAGTTTCTCAGATTCAATTTTAGGTGCGGTAAAGGATAGGAAGGATAGTTGGTGGAATGTTTTACTGCACTTTGGTGGCTAGTTTCATTTACAAGTGATGTTATGAATGGTATTATGTAGGTATGGACGTAGTTATACTTAAGTACGTTAGGATGTAGGTGTACTTAGACGTGTAAGTAATACATTGACGGCACGTTTGGCGCAATGGTTGAGCGATGGCCTGCTGCGCTGCGTGTCGCAGTTTAGATGCCCGTAAGGGACAAATATTTGTATTGCCTAAGTGTTTGGGGTCTGGGTTTCTTGTAAGTATATGAGAATTTACATGATTTATGAACGCTTGCACGATTTTAGGGTTATTCCTAGTTTGAGGTAAAGTTTAATTAATTAGGTACTTTTGTCATAAACACGTATCTAAAAGATTTGTAACTGTGAAAGTTAAATGAAGTTTGTAACTAATTTATGCAGTTTTTTCATGACCATCGAATGAACTTCAAATCCTACGCTCGAAACGAACATCCTGAAATAAGCCAAGATCGATTTTCTTATAGTGTCGTAAAAAGTAGTTTGGTCCTCCGAGTCGTCAAGTTTGACTAAAACGAGGTTTCAACGAGGACCAACTTTCTATTTTAAAGTCCATCTAAATCTTAGCAGACTTGCAAGTTTTGATGGGAATTGACTTCCTCAAAGTTGGCCGCTATGTTTTCTATAATGTTGGCTATAAAAGTTTGAACATACCATGTATAGTTGCCAGGTTTTTAAAGACAATATCGTGTTTTATAATGTCATAAACAAACATTGTTTCAACAAGGATATTCAGGAAAATTCTATGCTGGAACCAAATAACAAAACTAAAAAGGATTTCAGAATACACAATAAAGTTAAGTTGTCCATGAAACTACAATACACGCATTCTCCTCAGACCGTTTAGATCCAAAAACTAGATTTTAGAAGTTAGGAGCCACTGTTTGAAACTCAGTCTATTCACAAAAGGGTATGGTTTTCTAGAAAAAATACTAGCTGGGTATTTAAACAACAGTCTCGGGACAAAAACTTTTTATACAGTGTCTCCAAAACGATTTTATTTTTATTTTACGCGTACACCGAGACCAAGTCCCGCAAACTTTTAAAGTTGGCAAACTTCTTTGTGATTAAGTTACAAAAAGAAATGGATCTATTTCCTAAGTTGGAACTTGCGAGCGGAATTCCTGGATTTTTGGTTATTCGACGATTTTAAAAGAGCAATTTGTGACGGAACGGTTTTCGCTAACTTTGCTCAGTTGGTAATAGAATTTAATTTATGGTTCGCCTTCGGGGTCTTTCGGGCTCCTTCGTGACACTGTGTACCTGCTGATGTCGTAACAATTTGTAAAATAAATTGCTCTTTCTGTGTTTTTGTTTTAACTGTGTATTTTTTAGGGAAGAAGGGTCGTTCGCTGTGACCTTTAGCGGATTCTTTGTTCGTTTCCTATGTACGTTTAGATATATATATATATTTATGCCGGTTTTCTGTTGGACGGTGGTAACAGCTCGGATTATTCAAACCGGGTAGCGCATGTGCAGGATTAAGGCTTTGAGGGCAGGTCTTATGCAACTAGCTGCGAAAGTAAAGGAGTGTGGACAGCGTAGAAATATTTTCCCCTTGTATAAACAGTATTATTTCAGTACATACTGCTACTGACCTCATAGCAGTTTTTGTTCTTGATTCGTTAGTCATCTTCTGATCGTTAGTTTTGGGTCGGCTCCCAATGTAACTGGATGTGCCTGAATATAAAAATAAGAGTATTTTTACATGGAGTGGCTTTTTATCAGAATTCCATAACCCAGTTACTGCGCAACACGATACTCCTTAGATAGATTGATGATCAGACTTTTTGGGGTCTGACTTTCTGTAACGACTTTCAAAGATCTACGAATCTACTTGCTTTCCGAGGTACAGAGTAATGTAAATTAAATATGAATAAGTTGAAATAATCACATTTCAAATTACTTGCTCGGTTTTGCACGCGAAACCACATGGATGAGAGGGATGCCTTAAAACCAAAGGGCCGTAACGACTTTGAATCTACAAATACATTTCAAGTAAACAGTCATAGGATCATAGTCCTAAGCTATCAATCTAGACGCCATATAGACACCAGAGTCGCCAGACGTCCGAGCTGGTCGCGCCACCAAATTGGTTGCGCAACCAAACGGACACCAGGTGAGTAACTCTCTATAGAGCTGTATACATTTTGTTGGTAGCGGTGACTGGTCGCACCGCCAAGGTATCTCGGTGAAATATAGCCCGAATAGTATTGCAGACCAATACTTCAGCAAAAGAGAGAGCACTGGTGGCCGAGTGGTAATGGCTCCGACTTACGAGGTGTAGGTTGCGGGTTCCTGAATAAAAAAACCCTGCCAGACGCATTACTTTGTGTAATATATTGCATTACCACTGCTCTCAAAACGGTGAAGGAAAACGTCGTGAGGAAACCGGCATGTCCTAGAACCAAGAAATCGAAGAGATGTAACATTCACTAACCCGCATTGGGCCCGCGTGATTACGGCCCATTCCCTCTTCTAGGGAGGAGGCCTGAGTCCCAGCAGTGGGAACATTAAAAAGGCTGATGATGATGACGATGACTTCATCAAATTAAATTCAAGTATCGACCAAACTAGAAATGAGTTACATCTGTTGCTGTTTCACTAACTAAATGCAGCTAAAAAGAGCACCAGAGAGAAATGAACCGCGATTCGTAGTCGTCAGTGCACACATAACGTATGTAATTAGACGTAACAAAGAGCGCTTCACTCGCTCCGCTCACCTCGCTTTGCCCGCTCCGCTCAGCTCGAGTGTCGGACTGCGCTAAATGGAATTTACTTTTTGAATTTATAAAGTTGGTATTTCGAGTTGAAAATATACGTAGGTATTGTGTTTCACTGGGTAATTGAAATGTCGCGTTTATTTGGAATTGTGTTTTTTGGTAGCAGTTTTGTTATTTTTTCTTGTTTATTTATTTTCTTATTACTAAGGCTAGAGTTCGAAGAATTGTTTTCGTATGGCTAAAATGGAAAACATTAAAAGAGTTTTTTTGTCTCTTATCGAAGCGCCCATAATAAGGGGACACTTGTCCCAGTTTTCACCCCCAATAAGGGGTTGATCTGAAAAGAACTTTGTAAAGTGAAACGTCAGCTGTCGGGCTGTCATGACGAAATTCCTTACGTAGGGAAATAAGTTATCTGAATATTTTTAAAGTATTACGAAAGCGTGACAAGAAAGTGATGGTTATATTAATGCTGTTGCTAGCCAGTGCATACGTAGAAAATCTGAATAAAATACAAGCCCAAGTACTTTCTGCAAATTTAAATTTGACAATAAAACTACGTCATGTATTTTTTTTTTCGATGGGTAAAAATCGTCCAGATAACATCCCCCGCCCTTGGGTGAAGCGGGATATAGTGTCAGACTCTTTGTGACTAAAAAACCCATCCCGTTCCTTCGTTGCTTTTCATACCGGGGCCGAGCCTTCCTTTCAGACCCTGCTGGGCCCCTATGATGTATTGGGATTGGGACATAATTATTTGTATTATTCTACTATTATTCGTTGGATCGAATTCATGCTCCTCAACAGAACTATCAGTGTTACCTTACACGGAACTACAAAGAGCTTCAAAACAACTAAAGGGTGCCCGCAAGGAGGCGTTTTATCGCCACTTCTATGGCTACTCGTTGTTGACCAATTGCTGGTTGAAGCCTCTACAAGAGACTTAGATGTACATAGCTATGCTGACGATGTGGTGGCTTGTGTTGTCGGCCCCTGTCACAGCACGGTATCATCTATACTACAGAGATCTCTGAACATTATTAACACATGGTGCACAGAAAACAATTTATCGGTTAACCCGAGTAAAACAACAATAGTCCCCTTTACTAGGAAGCGTAAGTTGGACAAACTTGTAACGCCCACTGTAAAGGGGATTCTCATACCATTCTCCAGCGAAGTCAAGTACCTGGGCGTAACTATCGACCAGAGACTGACCTGGAACACTCACATTAACAATGTGATCCAAAAGGCTAAAATAGCTTTAGGAATATGCTGTCGCTTAGCAGGGAAGAAATGGGGCTTAAACCCTAAAATCGCCCTGTGGTTGTACACCGCCATAGTCAGGCCGATAATAACGTATGCCTGCGTAGTATGGTGGAGGAAAACAACTCAAGTGACAGTCATTAACAAACTTAATGGTTTGCAGAGACTTGCATGCCTCATATCAACAGGGGCCATGTCCACAACCCCAGGAGCTGCTCTAAATGCCCTGCTTAACCTACCGCCACTTCATCTATTCATTGCGAAGGAGGCGAAGGCAAGCATGTACAGAACAAACAGCACTGGCAAAGCAAACTGGCGCTCTCAAGCACTGAGATCGCTACACGAATCAGTACTTGAACACGATCAACTAGCTATGACAACAGACGTCATGCTTCCACAGTGTAATTTCACAAGGAATTACACAGTGGAACTGCCGAGCAGAGAGGATTGGTCAAACAACCTCATCACTTGCAAGGCTGGAAGCCTGATCTGGTTTACAGACGGGTCCAAAATGGGTGAGAATGTAGGATGTGGAATATTTGGCATTAGCCCGAAATTCAGCAAAAGCTTGAATCTGGGTAAACATGCTACCATATTCCAAGCGGAGGTATACGCCATTATAGAATGTGTGGAGGCCAACCGTCAACGAAACTACATAAATCAATTAATTCTGATTTACTCAGATAGCCAGGCAGCTCTTAACGCCTTGAACTCGAATACTTTAAATTCGAAACTGGTAAAAGACTGCGTTAACAAACTGAATGACCTGGGGCAAAGGAATAAAGTTATTCTGAGATGGGTACCAGGTCATTCTGGAATCAACGGCAACGAAAAAGCCGATGAACTTGCACGGGCTGGGGCTCAAGGTCATCAGATAGGTCCAGAACCCTTCTGTGGTATCTCAAAGAACCAGGCCATGCAGACCCTTAAGGGCAACTTATTTGGCGATTCAAAAAAGAACTGGTTGGTACAACCAGGTCTGCTACACGCCAAATCTCTCATAGAAGGCTACTCACAAAAACGAACTGCCGAGCTTCTTGAGCTTAGCAGGACGAACATCTGTGCGATAGCCCGCGCCTTAACCGGCCACTGCAAACTAAACAGGCACCAATTTCACATGAAACTGAGTGACACTGATGTTTGCCGGTACTGCAATCAGGAGAGGGAGACGCCTAAGCACCTCTTGTGTGAATGCGGGCCCCTTGTCCACAAACGCAGTGTCCATCTGGGCCGACACATTATTCGCCCGGAGGAGATTAAAACTCTAAAAGCTAGGAGTATTCTAAATTTCTTGGAAGCCTCCGGGCTAAAAGAGTTACTCTAACAAGGTGGCGAGTCACAATAGATCTTTTAGGTCGCAGTGACTACATCCCCTACACTATGGGTGATGCATAGCCCCTTATCTTCTAAATAATAATAATTATTTGTATGAAAATCAATAAAAATATAAATGCGACGAATTTATAATACACATTCACACACATTTGTTTGTACACATTGCTCGCGGAACAGACGGTCGATGGGGAAGAAAAGTTCTGAATTGGCAATCACGTACTGGAAGGCCTACCAAAAGGCGGATCGATGACCTGGTGAAGGTTGCGGGAATCCGATGGATGCGGGACGCTCAGGGTCTATAATCAGTATAGATAAAAAAAATATTTGTTGCAACACAAAATGTACAACTAAATTATAAAGAACCAAACACTTACACTGAAACCAACAACAAAAAAAAAAATTAAAACATTAAAAATTAAAAAGACGTGTGGCACTCGGGGACTGCCGCGGTAAAGCTATTGCATAGCATTTTTATCAACTTATGCAATTATAATTATTTATTTATTTTATTTATGCAGTATTTTTTTTCCTTTGTTTTTTTTTCTTTGATATTAATTGAAGTTACACTTTCACACATTGAATTGAATTTTGATTGATTGTTCACTCATTTGTTTTCTTATCGGTCACCACGCTCAAAAAACAAATGAGTGGGGGGTGTTAGGTTATTTTCGTTACGGAATTTCTGGATTCGGTCTCCACGCTCAAGGCCCGCGATAGAAGCTATGCAATAGCTTAATTATAAAGAACCAAGCACTTACACTGAAACCAACAACAAAAATAAAATAATTAAAACATTAAAAAAAAAAACAAGATATACAAAGTGACACTTATGGGGTGGGAAATGATGATGATGATGAGTATTAGACAAAGTGAAGCGCCTGCCTGGGTTTGAACCCACAATATAAATAAGTTTGGGCCAATACCATTGGATCATCACTGCTCATATAACAATGTTACATAACCGCTACACAACCAAACTGTACCCCCGTTCCACAATCACTGTACCTGACACCACCCAACTTTACCAAACTTATATGAGAGCGTAACTGCAAGCGATGCAACTGACATTATAACCCGGCTAAGTTCAAAACCCGAGATTATATTAGAAGCAGTATTAACGATACCCCCTACTGAAAGCGGTAAATTATAGGGGAGTTCAGAAGGCTAATCAAATGAGAATAATGTATAAAATAAAAATCTGTATTGTTTTGCATTACGTATTTTAGTTTTATTCAGTCTCATTAGGAGTGACTTTGGCGTGTTGTCGATATTTGTAAGTTGTTTTTAGGGTTCCGTAGCCAAATGGCAAAAA
The DNA here is from genome assembly GCA_910589285.2 of Mythimna ferrago. Lineage (NCBI taxonomy): Eukaryota > Metazoa > Arthropoda > Insecta > Lepidoptera > Noctuidae > Mythimna > Mythimna ferrago. Next base: position 20,182,919 of record OU342685.1, read on the forward strand.
ACGGAACCCTTATAGATTCGTCATGTCTGTCTGTCTGTCTGTCTGTCTGTCTGTCTGTCTGTCTGTCTGTCTGTCTGTCCGTCCGTATGTCACAGCCACTTTTTTCCGAAACTATAAGAGCTATACTGTTGAAACTTTGTAAGTAGATGTATTCTGTGAACCGCATTAAGATTTTCACACAAAAATAGAAAAAAAGCAATAAATTTTGGGGGTCCCCATACTTAGAACTGAAACTCAAAATTTTTTTTTTCATCAAACCCATACGTGTGGGGTACCTATCTATGGATAGGTCTTCAAAAATGATACTGAGATTTCTAATATCATTTTTTTCTAACCTGAATAGTTTGCGCGAGAGACACTTCCAAAGTGGTAAAATGTGTGTCCCCCCCCCTCTAACTTCTAAAATAAGAGAATGATAAAACTAAAAAAAATACATGATGTACATTACTATAAAAACTGCCAACGAAAATTGGTTTGAACGAAATCTAGTAAGTAGTTTTTTTTAATGCGTCATAAATCGAAAGAAAAAATACACTATTGTTAAAACATCGATCACAGTTACAACACATTACAAGAACTTTTATATTATGTTACTTGCTGCTACGGAACCCTTCATGGGCGAGTCCGACTCGCACTTGGCCGGTTTTTTTTAGTGTGGTTATTGATAATTTCAATTACATCTATACTTAATTTATTAAAGAGGAAAAGTTTGTTTTTATCTTTTTTGTTTGTAGGAGGTAATCAATTAAAGTACTGGTCTGATGCTACAATTTTTTCACCAATAGAAAGCTGCTTTATTCCTAATTGACAAATGTAGGCTATATTGTATGTTCGCGGGCGGGAGGCGATTTATAAGTTAAGGGCTTCAAACTAACAGCAAAGTTAAAGACTACGTTAAGACAATATTTTTTATCTTAAGCGTAATCACACTAATATCACCAAGATGCAAGCTTGCATACTATATGTGTATAATAGACGGAATGGTCTATCCGTGTTTTTGTCATTTTTAATTCTTTATAGTACACAAAACATACATAGTACACAGTAACACAGACAGTTTATGTACAAAGGCGAGTTTAACTCAACAATGAGTTTTCTCCCAGCAAATCTCATCATGATTTCTCATTGTGATTTTCGCCCTTTTAATGATATTAAAAAAAATTATATTTCAGAATTAAATTCTATAAATTACACTTTATTAGTATCATAATTACTTATAAAACTACTAGTGGGCCCCGGCAGTCGTTGACCTACCCGAAAAATTATCGAGATTTATCGTTAGAAAAAAAAAAAATGAGAACTCGATTATGGCGCCACCAGATTAATAAAAACTTGGTAAAGCGGGCTCTATGCAAGCTATGTAGTAAAATTCAAACAGAACTTCTACAAAATGATCTGCCACAGTATCAAGCTCAAAGTTATCCGTATGTGGTGAACAGTGAGCTCGATCGAAAATTGGCTGGAGTTAACTTTCTGCATTTACTCTGTGCCCCAGTTGTCAGAGTCAGCCACTGGTATCACAAAGTTTATAAAATCAGTTTAGTTTTCTTTACACCTGCGTCGGGGTAGTTTAGACACAGAATAGTATGTGCAGAAGGTTCATAAAACAAAATAAAACATGAGCACCCATAAACACGCGTGCACCGAATTAAAACGCACTTGTAACTGGCAGTAAAGAAAGAAAAGAAAGAAAAAGAGTTTATTTGCATTAAACAGGGCGCACAACATAAACATTAACAATAAAAACAAGTAGTGTATTTCAGTAGTGGTTTTTTGTTATCCTAATGGGGGGTGAATAATAGGGGAAGTCAAAGAGTGGAATTCCCTGCCGGAGTCTGTGTTTCCTGATAGCAACAATAAAAACATACTATTTTCAGGATATGCCTTTTTTGTGTGTTTTGTGTTTTTTTTTGTGGATACATATTTTTTATTGATATAAACTATTGCTTGACTGCAATCCCATCTGATGGTAATCGTTGATGGTAAAACGTCCTAGTTTATTAAGAGTCTATTCACTCTAGCCTTGAAGAAACCTAAACTAAAATAGGATGGGAACATGTTACAGATTCGGATTATATTACCTACATGTTGCATTTAGGCGTTATTTCAAAAACAAATTGCTTACCAATGAAAATGTTTGTATGAGTGCGAACGCCAATTTTCGCTATTTGTACGGAGTTGTCCTTCTGTTCAATTTTCTATACTCTGTGGTATAATAGTGCAGGTAATTTCCGTTTGAAGGCACCTTTGTTAATACTCGTATTCAGGTTAAATAAGGTTATGTGTGTTGAACTCCGGGTTAAGTGTTAACTTTGCTGTTTTCATCGTGTTCTGTTACATGTATTATAACAATTTGTTGAAGTAAACTTTTGTAATAAGTGTTATACTGCAATGTTTTTTAGGGTTGTCAAGTAATCATTTTTATCTCTGGAATATGGTATGTAGAGCTCGTGGCTAGATTAATAAAAGTGATTCGGATCGATAGCCAAGGTTAGGCAACACTTGTCGAGGTCTGTTTGTGGATGGGCCTAGAACGCAAAGGGCAAGACTCAGGGGGGTTTTAGTCAGTAAAAGTCTGACTTACATCGCTCCCCGCTAGAGCGCGAGAAGTCATTGCACTTACTGAAAAAAAATAATATAAAAAAATCTTGTCCAGTCTAAAAAAAAATTAAACTAAGCAAACGATTATAGCAAAATACGTACCAATCAAATTCCGGGTTTTTTCCCGAAAAATCACCGAACTTAAGAGGCAGTGGGCAGGGCTCATTGCTCGCAGAACTGACGGTCGATAGAACCGAAAGCTTTGGAGTAGCGACCGAGTATAGAAGACACAACATTAGAAGGCGTGCACAAAGTGAACTAATGACTTGGTGAGGGTCGCAGGAAACCGACGGATACAAGAAGCACAATACCGGTCGTTGTGGCGACACTTGGGTGAGGCCTATGTCCAGCAGTGAACAGATGATCATCATTATTTTAGCATGAAAAAGATACATCAAAAAGCTTTCGAACATGCGAAACATCCTAGAAGGAACACACCTACATACATACATATTTATATGCATACAGAGATATATGGTTTTCATTGGGCCGGAGGCCGGAACATTAGTGCGAAGTATGTTTATGACAGTTGTTGGTTCAGCTCCGCGGATGTGTAATGTGCTTGCTAACTTGATTTTGAAATTAATAATAATAATATTTCACAACTACGAGTATAACATAACGCCATGTAATCCCAAACTAAGCAGAGTACTAGACAACTGATATACATACTTATATATTTCTAAATACAAACATATTATAGACAAATTACACCCAGACACAGAACAAATGAATAAGCTCATCACACAAACATTTGTCACGGAAAGAAATCGAACCCACGACCTCCAGCATAGTAGTCAGGGCCACTTACCACTAGAACAACAGTTCGTTTATTAGAACATAGTTTAATTTTGGTGTAGATACGTTGAATACTATTGATAGTTAACGCTTACGAATTGATGAGACAATAATATACGAAACTTTTTATTTTTATTTTTTCCCACCTCTTCCTCCCCTCCTTCCCCTCTTCTTCCCTCTATATTATTTTTCTTGCGTTATGCGAGTGTTTACTTACACATCTCAAATGCAAAATATTATTAAATCAGATACAAAAATATCCACGAACAAAAATTCAAAAATCTACCCAAAAACGAGCATAATATTTACAAACACAACAACACAATGAATAATTTAGAATGTATTAAAATACAAAATATGTGCAAAGCTTGAGAGTTGGAAAGAGTCTGAATTTTATTGAGTTTCGAAATCGTGTTTGCGGTACCCTAAAAGAGGAAAAACATCTTTTACATTTCCAATGCTTTTGTGTCAGTTCTTGACATACATGTGTCAAGTGTGTCTGTAAATGTGTGCATGAATTATGGGGAAAATCCTAAAAAATATGAAAGATAAAAAGTGCGCACGGGTTGTAAGTAAATACACTTGAGTGATGTTGATTTTGTTGATGGCTTTAAGGAGAACACACTGCCCATACACCTATTTTCGAGGCGACTAACCCCCGCTTGAGAGGGAGTAACAGACTTTTACTGACTAAAACCGACCTGTATTCCTTCAGTTGCCTTTTACGTTCCTGGGCCTCGGTAATGCTTTCAACCAATCCCGCAGTTCTGCCTTACCCATGGACCTTACACCATCAGTTTTGTAACGTTCTATATTCCATCTTTAATTTGCTGTCTTGGGTATTACACGAATTTACAGTAGATACGAAAAAACTCCAAAATGTTTTCAATCTTGTATGTTAAGTTAGTTACATCTACATAGCTACATCCGCAAGAGGGCGTCAACAATCTGACTGTCAATCATTTCGACTGTCATCGGTCACGGCAGCACTCACAGCCGTGGCTCGACAGCACGTGCCGTCGCAGCCGCGTTCGCAATGTTTTCAGAGAAATCCTTACTACTACCTACTTAGAATGAGAGCAGTGGTGGCCGAGTGGTGATGACTCCAACTTACGAATCGCGGGTTCAAACCCTACCAGGCGCATTATTTTGTGTAATTTATTTCATTACCACTGCTCTCAAAACGGTGAATGAAAACATCGTGAGGAAACCGGCATGTCCTAGAACCAAAAATTCGAAGACATGTGACATCTACCAACCCGCACTGGGCCTGCGTGGTGGATTACGGCCCATTCCCTCTCCTAGAGAGGAGGCCTGAGTCCCAGCAGTGGGAACATTAAAAAGGCTACATAGAACACCAGTCGTGCATCCGCAGCCTGCAGCTTTTTGTTTTTTTTTTCGATCGAAAATCATCCAATGACTTCTCCCGCTCTTCTTCAACCGAGAAAGCGTGTCAGACTTTTACTGAGTAAAATCCACTCCTATATTCCTTCTTTGCCTTCGTTCCTGGGCCCCGGGGTCCACTTTCACACAATCCATGGCCCCAGTAGGCTTCGACCCTGCTGGGCTCCTAGGGTTTTGTTGACAGCTCCTTGAGGCGCACTTAGAACACTACGCCCGTCGACGACTCGGCATCCGTAGACTGCAGCCGAGGTTGTAATAGCTCCTTTATGGTTGTCAATCCGCGCTAGTGTCATGCAGTTTCCGACTCTCGTCTATCGCTACCTCTGTTTTAATGTGACTTTGTCTAGAGCCTAAGATGCATTAAAGTGTAAAGTGTAAATTAACCACTAAATAGTATAAACCTACTAAAGCAGGCTTTTTGATAATGATAAAGGGTGATTACGACGGTATTGTGAGGCGGCGGGCGCTGCTACAGCGTGTGTCGCCGAATGCCGCCATCTTTGCATGATTGATGCTCCGTGACACGCTGGCCATGCAGGGTTGCCAGTTATCTATTTAGTTAATCGTGGAACACAACATTTATTTTGTATGTAGAAACTGTCTGGGCCGTGTTTCATAGAACTGATAAAGCGAAATATTGCAAAAAATCCTGTTTATTGAGAGGAAAATACGTGAAACAAGTGTTTCTTCTCTAACAGACTAAGCGTTTCGCCTCACCATGTATACTGCATACATCGAAAGACTAAAACAATTTGCTTGCTGCAATCTTCCCGTCCGATTATGTAATTTAGGTATTTTTTTACCACTATTTCACCTGACAGTAAGCGATGATGTGGCCAATAATGGAGCACGTTTATCTAGACGCTCTAGACTTATAGACCTTGTGGATGTAGCGATCAGAAAACACATTTTCATAGCGATATTAGTTTTTGAAAATTTCAACGTAGATACGGGATGGACATGCGCTACTGAAATCTCTTATATGACCACTATGTATATTTGCTATTTCTACAAATGCAACAAAAAACAATTCATATACAAAAAATAAAGTTTTTAAAACCTCATTCCATTTTGTCATAAAAAAAAACCCTGCTGCATATAACAACAAAAAAAACGCGTCCTATTTCCAACGTACAACAAAACAGCACAACACAAGTCGAAAAATGTTCGTGAAGTAGCAACCCTAACGGGACGGCGTTCAACAAAAGCAGCTACGGGCCTTTAATAAATTATTCCGCGGAACCCACTGCAGCTTTCAGAGCGGGTTTGAGCGAATTTAGCCCCGTAACCATTTATTACGGGACCCTTTCGAGATTCATCCGGCACAACTGATTTTTGACGAAAAATATACTAAAGTCGATCGCTTTGACGTTTTCGAGAGTTGATTAAACGAATTTGTTGATCGTTCCATTCCGAAAGCTGATTGTTTCCGGTTTTTTTCGATATTATAAATTGCCGTTTTTTGAATTACGGTTTTCGGGGAGATGGGTGGGAATTTGTTATGGGGTGTTTAAAATTATGAACATTTTTTTTCAGTCTAATAATAAGTACGAATATTTGCGAAATATCTTTGTAAGAAAAAGTTCACACCATGCTTTTGTTGGAAGAAAGATCTATTTTGGAATCTTAGGATTGGGCGTTGAGTAAGGCGAGAACATTACCCAAGGTTGACTGGTAGAGAATGCCTTGTTGCATTAAGTCCGCCTATGTAGCACTACTGTACATGAAGTTTAAATAAATAAAGTAATAAACAAACATTTAAATGTAAATCGTCTTAGCATTTAACACCACACTTCATCTTAAAGGTGACAGTTTGTGTGTGCGTGTGTATGTCTGTTACTCCTTCACGCTCGAACGGCTAAATGGATTTCGATAAAATGTAGTACACAGGTAGACCATGTCTTGGAATAGCACCTAAAATATTTTTTATCGATTAAAGAATATTTGTCATAATTGGTAAATTCATAATTGAATCAATTTATAACAAATCATCATCATCATCATCATTTCAGCCGATACACGTCCACTGTTGGACATAGGCCTCCCCCAAGCGTCGCCACATCGAACGTTCCTGTGCGTCCCGCATCCATCGGTTTCCCGCTACCTTCACCAGGTCGTCGCAGCATAACAAATGCTACTAGAAAATACTACGCGCAGTAGTTTTTCCATTTTGATCGCCATTCATTCGTTCATAATCAATAGCCTGTACAATATTTCCATTAATTTAGTGACATTTTGGGATATAAACAAACGCTCATAACCTTGCTGTTTATGAAAATTACTTACTAGCCTTTGCCCGCGGCTTCGCCTGCGTATATAATATAATAGCCTATGTCACTCAGGAATAAAGCAGCTTTCTGTCGGTGAAAAAATTTTACCAATCGGACCGGTACTTTCAGAAATTACCTACTACCAACAAAAAAAAATCAAACTTTACCTCTTCATAATATTAGTAGATATAGATTCAGACTTTATTTAAATAGGGTAGTTTCCAGGGTCAAAATAATTACATTTTATTTAGTCCGTAGTTTAGATTATAAAAAAATATTGGACACGTATTTTTTCTTTTTTCGATTAAACAAAAAATAACAAAGAAATAGCCCATTAAAGTTACGTGTGACGTCACCCCGTGTGAAAAAATGTAGCACGGCGTGACGTTACACGTAACTTAAATGGGCTATATCTTTGTCATTTTTCGTTTAATTTACAAATAAAAAAATATGTGTCCCTTATTTTTGAATAATCTAAAAGAAGGACTAATTACATTTTTTACGGCAACTAGCCTATTATAACAAGACCTTTTCTAATAAGCCCTTTAAGTATTTGTACTAATTAAAAGTATAAGCTCGCTTCTTTATCTTTCTATGCGCAACGTTTTGTTACGTCTATCTCTAACATAATATTCAATATTGCTTCACTAGCAATACTGAAAACGATGTACATTTTCCCGCCTGTTAATGTAGGAAAAAAGATAGCTCCTTCGCTTGCCTGCACGGTTATCTGCTCCAGAGTACTAATGCAGTCATATTGCTGCCTAGTTTCTTTTATTGCACCATGTAAGGAACCATTTCAGATGGAACACATTTCAAAAATAGTGCGCTTAATCTAGTTATGGTGCTTGCATTGTTATAGTTATTCGATTTTAATGTTATTTTTGTTTATTAAAAAAGCCAATTTATGTATGATCTTTTAGCTTTCATTGATTGTAATATCTCAAGTTATAATTGACCATAAGATTTGGAAAAGGTCATATTGTTATAGAATACTTATAATAGATTTAACTTTATTGTACACCAAAATAGTGACAATTTCTCTTACTTACTTCCTACTACTTTATTTTTTTTTATAAATTTTACAATAATTTCACTAATAAGTAAAAACCGGTGAAAGTTTGTATGAATGTTTGTGTGTGCATTTATGATAGTTACACTTTCACGCACAAATAGCAAATTAAATGTGATACATGGCTAGACTATGTCCTGAAATGTAGTTTTCATTCAAGGGGGGTATTCATTTGGGATATTTTCTACTTTCATGCAGCCAAATCCGATGACAGAAGCAAATTAAAACTAGAAACCTTTTTATTTTTTAGTGTTGATAGGGTCGCGCTTGCCCTCTAGGAACTAAAACCAAACTATATAAAATCAAGCAAACACAGTTCCTCAAAACATATTTTCAATTAAAATGCTTCCAGCGCAGCCTTTGATTCAAACTCGCGTACGATTCACTCCGACATTTCAAACTGCATTTCATCGTACTGACCACATTCCGAATGGAAAAAAAAAGTTCCGATAGCCGACCGCCAATCAACTGGATGACGACCACCCATCCATCCACACAACCATCCATCTGTCATGACCACCGCCTCCAATTTTCAGCAGAACTTCTCTATTCGTCGCATTTTTTTCTAACAATTAAAATGGCGAACAGATCGTTCATCATTCAGGAAACATTGATTGGTTATTTTAGAGAAGTGGATTTGGATTTGATGGGCTTAAAAGTTAAGTACCTACATTTTATTCGTGTTGTTTGACTAGGAATGGGTATCGTAAACGATTAATCAATATGATAGGTCAAAGAAGGGGGTGACTGCTGCGATGTCTCCTTGCATAGATCAGGATCGAAAGATTCACTACACCCAGGGACGACCAAAAGAGTCAATTGAACAGAATGATTGAACATAATTCTTTAAACATTTTTATTAAACCCATACATGACATCTCTGCAGACGACATATTCAGATGACGGAGACATATAGACCGGCTCTCCGCCACATCCAGTTTCCCGTGTAGCTGTGGATTTCCCAACTTCTCGACATTCAATACGCCCATGGAACGCAAAAGGCAACTGAAAAACCACGGGTGGGTTTTAGAGTGTGAAAATCGGATACTCGTTCCACCCAGAAAGGAAGAAAAATAAAATAGATAGATTGTGTGGAGTGATATGAAAGAAATGACAGTGAGTGACAGCGTGACGGTTACCAAGACAGAATAGAACAGGTAAAAACGTGTTGCGCCGACCCCAAGTAACATGGGACAAGGGCAGAAATCTTCTTGCTTAATCAATCAATTTGCCTGCTGCGATCTTCCTGTCCGATTATAATTTAGGTGTTTTTGAAGCTAGAGTGAATAGGCTCTTAATAAATTAGCTCGCCTCACCATCAACCATTGCATCACTACTTAACATCAAGTGGGATCGCAGTCAAGCACTAGTTTAGATCCCTTGTTGTCTGTCTGTCTGTCTATCAAGATCCTTTTTCTTGGAAATGTGTGGAGGTATCGAGTTGAAATTACTCAAGTCTGCGGTCCCTTGAAGCTGAGAAAAAATCAAACTTGCCAGTTAAGGAAAAAAAAGAAGATACGGCCGTTTATTTCGCAAAAATGTATATTTCGACATTCTCAAAGAAATCATAGGGTACTTCCCATTGACACAGAATCCTGAAAATTGCATGAAGCAAGGTCTCATAGCACAAGTACCTACAGGTAAAATCTAAAAACTGTAAATTTGTATTACGTCACAAAAAAAAACTTTTTTTGAGATTCGGAAAAACCATCACTCAATTCGGGAATTGAAACGTTATCATAGGTAAGTTTGTATGAAACCCTCAGTGCGCGAGTCCGACTCTCATTTGCTCGGTTTTTTTTTTATATAAAATACAGGTCCTAAAACTGCTTACAAGTAAAGGGGGGAACTGCAGAACATACGAGCCGGAACTAACCATAATTACGTCTAAACGCGAAACAAGAACGATAATTCTATGCAGGGGCTTGAAAATTCTTCTTGTAACCACCATTGCCATATATTGCGGCCCCATGGGCGTAGTGCGGCAATTCTCAAGAAATACTGATAAGTGTCGCTTTATCTTGAAACTTAAACGATTTAAACGTACTGTGTGCAGTGGGGGGAGAGGGTGAGGAGGTCTACAGACTCACGATTAGACGAGTAAACGAAACTGTATATTTTTCTTGAGTTATCTTTCGAGGGGAAAGCGTAACTATTTTTACAAGGTTTTATTTTGACTTGTCTGTTAGTTGGTTAGGTTAGTTGTGTTTCTTTTTTTCGTCCTCTCCTCTCGGCCTAGGTGAAGCAAGAGAAAGTGTCTTGTCTTCAGGGTGTCTTTTTTTAATAATCCCGTATTCTTGGTTTGAATAGAATCAATTTGAATATTGGTTCGATACTTTAAATGAATCAGAATTTTAAAATAGTCATTTTCAATTGAGGGAATATAGGTGTGATTTTAACCAGTAAAAGTCTGACACACCCTTCTGCTCCACCCTAGAGCGTGAGAAGTCATTAGATGATATCCCACCTAAAAAAAAAACAATTGTAATTGATAATTTTACGACGGTAAAATGTTTTGCGTGTAAATAGTCATTTCATTCATTGACAGACATGCTGAGAGATATAGCATGTCCTAGAACGATTCAAAGCCGTAATGACATTCACCAATTCACAATGGGACTAGATTACGACTTAGGCATTTCGCAAAGAGGAGGCCGGTGTCCCAGCTGTGGGACGTTTTAGGCTGATTGTGATTTGGATTGATTTGAATAGACATACAGTACTATTGATTTTAGTTTATCATCAAGTAAAGTGCACCTTCTAGTCTTAATTAGCGCTATATCCCAGTGGCACGGGTGGCTCATTCGGAAGATGTACGTCTGTGTAATGACGCTTGAAGTTAAGCAAGTGAACGAGCGAGTAGTTTTGACGCTAGCTCGTTGTACTTTGTTTGTGTTTGGGTCAAGTGACGGGCGGAGCGATTTTTTTTATTAAGCTTACTTAACCGCGATTTCATTCCATTGTTTGTCTCATAGGGATCACATCACATTAATATTTTAAAGGCGAATGTTAGTATGCATGTGTGTGTCTTGCGCTTCGTGTCGCGGTTTCGATTCCCGCACGGAGCAAATATTTGTACAGCTTCCAGATATATGTTCCGGGTCTGGGTGATTTTTGTATGTCAGTTTACATTTTTCGAATGCACCTATGATAGTGAAGTACATAATTCCTAGTGTAAATGTTTGGAAAACGAAAATTGAATGAAATTAGAAGAAGCGTGTGCCTTTCATTCAATTTTACCCAAGTAACCTATGTGCTATTCTAGGGTACTTTTTATTCCGGGAATATGTTTTCTTGGGATAATTTTCTATTTACACGCGGGCGAAACCGGTGGCAGATGCTAGTGGTCCATATAAAAATAGCCTGTGATAATTAGCGGTAGTATAAAATTAGAAAAAAAATAAAATTAGGGAAATAATTTCCTTACTCAAATCGGTACTGATCTTATTTACTTAAAAAAAATACAATTTTACTTCTAATAATAATATTTGGGTTAGATATTATATCTCCGTAAAAAATGGATTTTAGTCAACAAAAAAATATTATAATCAGGTTTTTCAATCCGCTATCGCTTATACCTTACAACGCAGATCAAACTACTCATCTAGATTCCTTGGATGAGTAAGAAAAATATTTTTAAGAAAAATGTAATTTTTTGCTGTCATACGGGTATGTTATGACAGCAACTTTAAGTAAATTCAGACAAAACAGGGTACACTGTGGAGTGCTGAGATTAACGGAATGTGAATTGGAATGTCGATATATGAGATCTGGAGAATGTCGCCTCCGTCATGGAATCTGTCATAACCCATGTACACAAATACCCCGGGGTTCACTCTCCTGATCCCGTTATTACTATTCTGTAGTTATTACAACAATCAGTTTTTAAGCTATTGCATAGCTTCTATCGCGGGCCTTGAGCGTGGAGACCGAATCCAGAAATTCCGGAACGAAAATAACCTAACACCCCCCACTCATTTGTTTTTTGAGCGTGGTGACCAATAAGAAAACAAATGAGTGAACAATCAATCAAAATTCAATTCAATGTGTGAAAGTATAACTTCAATTAATATTAAAGAAAAAAAAAACAAAGGAAAAAAACATACTGCATAAATAAAATAAATAAATAATTATAATTGCATAAGTTGATAAAAATGCTATGCAATAGCTTTACCGCGGCAGTCCCCGAGTGCCACACGTCTTTTTTTTTTGTTTTTTTTTATATTTTTTGTAAAGAAAGCTTGTTATGTGAGCAAAAGTACATAGTCGCCGGGCCACCCAAGCGATTGAGGGGTATATTTACACTTGCATCCAGCTGTTTGCTGGCCGCTAATGCCCGCTATGACCTGCTGTGACCTGTTTTGTACTTAGTGTCAGCGGTGTTCAACTTGTGACCTTTTTAAATGTTTTTGGGAAAAAATATAACATGGTGTAAGAACTATTAGAATCCATTCAGTTACTGATTCTGAACTAGTGTTGGGTTAACAGCCGGATGCTTTGAGTTATTATCGATTATAATCCATAAGTGTCCATTAATAGCCTAGCAATGGATGATAACCCTGCTATTAATGTATTGTTAAAAAAATAAATGCTTTTTTTTTGTTTAGTGTAAAATCTGTGGGTGTGAACATAAATTGGGTGCGTGTACGCAGTGTGATTCAATATATTGTAATTCTTTTCATTTATTTTCACTTTTTGTATGTAAAAAGTGTTAATAATAAAATAAATACACATTTTTTGGGAAATTCAGATTTGTTAATTTAGAGATCCAATACTATAAAAACCATAATTACTATTGACACATCGCTTTGTGATTTAACCGTCTACCTAATTAATTACTTGATTTAACAAAATGGAGTACTATATTCCATTCTCCGACGTAGCCATATCTGGCCGAGCTCGCCCTTGGTTTGGTGCGGAGTGTGATCGCGCTAACGAGCTCAAGCACGCAGCATATCAGGCATGGGCCGATGCTCGTATACACAAGACAAATGACGTAAGCCAGAAGAAGAGAGCTTTCAACAGAGCTGCCAAGTCTTGCAAGAAGGTGGTGCGGAGGTCTCGGTTCGACCACATTAGCCGCATCGGGAACAAACTAGCTTCATACCCTGCAGGTAGTAAGGCGTTTTGGTCCCTGGCTAAGTCGGTTGAATCGAACTTCTGCCGCCCCTCACTACCACCACTGCTGAAGCCCGACGGGTCGCTGGCACATCCCGCTGAGGAGAAAACAAATTTGTTTGCCTACTTTTCGCGGAATCTTCGCGTCTAGATCCAGGTAACGCGCGGCCCCCTTTTTACCCTGATGGTTGCGATATGAGTATGTCGGATATTCGCATCCATCAGAAGGACGTCCGTAGGGTGCTACGTAACCTTGACGTGAACAAGGCTAGCGGTTCAGACCGGATACTAGCAATTGTTCTGAGAACGTGTGCGCCTGAATTGTCTGAATTGTCTGAATCCTGAGGCTGGAAAAGTGCTGATTGCATGGAAGCAAGCTAATGTATCGCCCGTGCCCAAGAAGGGGAGTCAGGCTGCCCCAGCTAACTACCGACCAATCTCAGTAACGTCCATTCTCTGTAAGACCATGGAACGTGTACTCAACACTAAGCTTCTGGCATACCTAGAAGCTAATGATATCCTAAGTGACCGTCAATACGGCTTTCGCCGAAATCACTCAACTGGAGATATTCTAGCGTATGGCATCCACATCTGGAGTAAGGCCATCGAGAAGCACGGGGAAGCGCTTGCCGTCTCCATCGATATCTTGAAGGCTTTTGATAGGGTTTGGCACGAAGGCCTTATTAGTAAGCTTCCATCTTTCGGTTTACCCGCTGGATTATGTGCTTGGATCACAGACTTCCTGAGTAACCGGTCCATCCGAGTGGTTATCGATGGCTGCTCGTCCGGTTAAATGGCTATTAATGCCGGGGTCCCTCAGAGGTCAGTACTCTCGGCAACATTATTCTTGCTGCACATAAACAATCTGCTCAAGCCCGGTACCTTTGGGTATGCAGATGACAGCACTATTGCCGAGAGTTACATATCCAGCGCGCGAGCTAGTGGGTCACAGATCCAGTCTCTTCGAGAGGCTATGGTTGAGCGCTTGAACTTGTCCTTAGAGGCAGTCTCCGAATGGGACGATGCCAATTTGGTCAAGTTCAATGCTGCAAAAACCCAGGCGTGTCTATTTTCCGCTAAAAGGAGCCAATTCAGCCCCGCTCCAACTTTCCGGGGTGTAACCGTGCCGATAACCGACCATCTCGACCTTCTTGGTGTTACGCTGACATCAACATTCAACTTTGGGCCATACATCGAAGCAAAGGCTCAACTGGCTGCAAAAAAGCTGGGAATCCTCGCAAAGGTCAGACAGTACCTCACGCCGGAACAGCTGCTGAAACTTTATCAAGCTCAAGTTGGATCGTGTATGGAGTATTGCTCTCATCTTTGGGACGGATCTGCCCGATACCAGCTTGATGCACTTGAGGCAATTGAGAGGCAAGCCAGAAGGATAATTGGCGATAATACACTCGTCGTAAGTAAACTATAGACAATGGAAAATACCCGAGCGGTTAGTTAGTAGGTAACATGCATCCCCGTACCCCCGTTTCTCGTGCTATCTCTTTCTGGCGCTAATATTATTCGTGCCAGAAAGAGATGCATGAACTGCACTACAGCGACGCCAACCGAATCCGGAATAAGTACGTCGACTGATATGTTTCGGTGAAGAAGTCCTTTTTCGTGTGTTCCTTTTTTGTGTGTTGTTGGTTTGTGTGTCAATCATAAAATAAATAAATAATATTTTTAAATGGGCCAGATTAGTTTTAAATTGCACATTTATTTTTTACAAAGAAAGATGATGAAAATGAAGTCCAATCTGACAGTCCTAAGCCTGAAAACCAACAAGGGAAATTGTCAATCACTAAAATAACATTAACAGCAGGGTTATCATCCATAATTGCTATTAACTGAGTTTTAATCGATTATTAGCCAAATGATATTAACCGGATTATTATCATTGCCCATCACTATTCTGAACAAAATATATTTAGGTTTCTCACAAAGTAAAATTATTGTTGCATATACTTTATCGTAGGTACACTAAGATAATCTGTACTTAATTTCATAAAGCTGAATAGTTTGTTTGCTTTTAATGCGCTAATCTCAAGAAAACCACGGGTTCGAATTGAAAAAATATCAATGTAAGTTATAGGGAACATCGCGCTAAGACCTACAATAGTAAAACAGTAACCAAATAAGCAGATGAAATCACAAGAAAAATTTTAGTAAATAATTTAATAAACCTCAAAATGAAAAATACTGAAAATAGCGGTTTTAATTTTCTGTATCTATATTTCCTGTTAAGGGCCAGGCGCCCGAAAAGTGCCATAAAACAGTGATTTTCTGAGGCCTACTCCTCCGTAACGGCTAGGTCAATTGATTTGAAAAAAATATTTGTTTATTATAGATTCGTGAACAATAATATCAACATTTGATTTTTTCGTACAATTAATACTTTTGTCAAAAAAAAATATTTAGCAATTTCGCAACTTTTCCCTACTCCTTCGAAACGGCTTTGACCTTTAGAAACATTTTTACACATAAAAATTGGTGGTTAAATATTCTTCAAAGTGAACATTGCATATGTAAATCAATCAATATCTCGCAGAGAAAATGGATTTAAAGCGCTTTCCGGGCGCTGCTGGCCGCAAATAAATGCACAGATTTGCGTACTGTCGCCTAGTCGAGTGCGAGAGTTGCGTTCACATAATTTCGGCCAGATGGTTCAAGGAACTATACGCCTTAAGATATCAATATTGGAAGAGTGGTGTGTAGATTACACCCAAGTTTAAGCTTCCTTCATATATTTTAATAGAACTACTAAACCCCTTATATACCTAGAAACTGATCTACATAGACGAAACATTATTAGAGCGAAAACTAATCCAGTATAATACTTCGGTTTCAACTAAATCGCGTGCTACGACCCATAAAATCTTGCTACGGCGTAGACTTCGTAGACCGTCTACGAGATTTCGTAGCACACTAGATGTTAATGTTTGAACGGATTCATTTTAATACTGCTATGAAGGTGCATATTAAACCGTATGTAAAATTAACTTTGGGGAACAGAATAATTAGATTTTCTATGTAAAATCGATTTGATTAGATTCAGCCGAAAGACGTCCACCGTTAGCAAATAGGGCAAACCCCAATTTTTTCCACAACTACTGATCTTGTGCGTTTTGCATTCAACGGATTCCCACGACCAGGTCATCGCTCCACCTTATGGGAAACCTTCCAACGCTGGTGGACATCCCACCTATACGTACAAAGCGTTTTGGAAGTACATTCATTATGCGTACAGCTAAGGAATGGAATTCCCTGCCGGAGTCTGTGTTTCCTGGGGTCTTTAAGTCAAGAGTGAATAGATTGCTTCTAGGCAATCGTGCTCCATCGTCGGCCACATCATCGCTTACCATCAGGTGAGATTGTGGTCAAACGCGAGCCTATCCATTATAAAAAAAAAAACGCTGCATCTGCTGGTATATAGGTAGGTTCCCCATCGACCATCTGTTTTGCCGTCAATTTAACCTGTCTACTGCCACTTAAGTTTGATCAGGTGAGATGGTGGTCAAACGCAAGCCTATCATTAATTAAAAAAAAAGATGATTCTTTGGGATGTGGCTAATTTTTCTTTCTTCTGGGAATATATTCATTTCTGATTTGATGACGCGAGGAAGCTCCGAGGATATAATGGCCCTCTCTATTGCCCTTGGGGTGCCTTTTGATGATGCCTAGGTTACTTCATTATGTCCTTGGATGGAAAATGAGTCAGCTGACTGTAAATCAATGATATATATGATCATACGTTGCAAGTAACTTTACTTGAGCTTTAAACTGGTCTATCGCAGTACAGAGTTTCTGTGGAACAAGAGGTAAGGTTATACTGGTTGATTACCAATAATATGGAGCCTACTATAATCATCCGTTACGCAGCACTAAGATGGCTTTATAATAAAGTACATCCATTGCGAGTACAGCTAAAGAGCACAGTTCAGTTGAAAACCAGCGTCAGGCAACTGCTACGTAGTTTTCCTTGCTAAGCTAGACTTATCTTAAATTTCTACATTCCAACATGTTTCTACACTGTTTGCCATATTGAATACTAAAAAATTGGGGTATAATGACCACGATTCATTATACCCCAAATATTCTACTGAAATCACAAAACAACTACAATACATATAAAATTTACTCAAGCACTTAGCAAAAACATTCATACCCACTTCAACCAACACGAAAACTCCAAGAAAAAAATACAGGATGCATATTAAACCACAATTAGGCGGACAGAAAAAATAACGCTAAGTTTAGTGCGGCGAGGATACGTTTTGCACTTATTTTAATCTGCAACAACAATGCGCGCTTAAATAACACGAGGGGGAGTATACTAGACAGTATCCCGGTGATACAGAAGGTGGACTTCTGATAACTATAAGATCTTGACATTTTATTCGTTATTGTTTTTTTTTTTTTTTTTTAAACTATTTGCAAAATAAAGATCATTTATTATTTAGAATGGAAGAAAAAAACGTGTTGCGCTGACCCCAAGTAATATGGAATAAGGGAAGGAAGGTGAAAAAGTGCTATTCCAGCATTTCCAGCACATGGTTAAGCCGTATGCCACATTTCATTCAAATCCGTTCAGCGTTTTGACCGTGAAGGAGACATCTTACATATACACACACACCCATAAATTTTCAAAGGAGAAGCCCATTTTCCCTAAACCTCCGGGCCCCTCTGTTACAGTCATGAAATTAGTTTTATTTTGTAGAGAAATACCTCAGGTGTAACCTCACTTAATTTCAACAAAATAGACAATTATATTTCTGAGGTTTTTTTATTTGATTTTGTAGCTAAGTTAGGTTAGAAAATGTGACAACCACTGGTACAATTAAATTAAAAATAATGCTTATTTAGTTGTTTTAAAATTAAAAACCAGTCACAGGCATTTTGTTTTACTTATGATTACACCACATTCTCATATTTAATGTACATGGTAACTTCGGGAGGTACCTGCATCGGATAAATACGATTATTAGGTACAATAGTAACAAAGAATGATTTGACGTTTAACGTCATTTTTGACAAATGATGACATGTATTATAAAACCTGACACAATGTCTTTTGAGCCACTTCTTATTCATACTTAACCAGTGAGAGTTATTAATAAATTAATAAAATGCATTTTTCTCAGTGTTATGATTGTCAATTGGATTTTTTTTCGTGTTTCAGTTTTATGGTAAAGTAACAATAATTTTGGACATAAACAGTTGGCTGTAACGCGTAGGCCCAGAAGTGGGCATTCTCCCACGAATCTACTTTTTTAACTTGATGAGTTTCTGTATGTTATTTGGAATGAGACTTCTGTATATTCTTATTCAGTGGTGCTCCTGTGCAAATACCAAAATTTAACACGGAAATTCAGTGAAGCGGGGAATCTGCCCTAGCCTTTCGTGAAGCTACGAGCCGGCTTATCTTTACCTGTATTGAGTGTTATGTTAGAATAAAGTGCTCGGTAGTCGTAGAAAATTAATGTAATACATACGATAAATTCAAGATTCAAAGCATTTTATTTCAAATAACCCATTGAAATGCACTTTTGAAATGTCAAGAATTCAGTCAAAAAAATGATGCTAATTGCACATTTCTAAGCGTAGATCTCTATGGAGAAGAATGTGCAATAAACTCAATGGAGGTGTCCATTCAATCATGTTTTGTATTATATTCTAAGATCCGATTAAGAACACCCTTCACCGGTCTGTTTAATGGATGACACGTAGTTTATGACTAATTTACTATATTAAATTATATAACACGGTTGGGTTGCCTAAGAAATTCCTGGCCAAACTTCCTCTACTATTACAAATATCTCAGTTACACGTCAAATCAAACTGATATTAACTCTTTGAATGTCGTAATTAGAGACACAATAGAAAGACAATTACCTTATGTCGGACTGTGTAACTTAAGACATTCGAAAGGTTAATTACCCTTATCATTAGTTATTATGAAACAAAGTCCCACGTCTGTTGTTCTTTTAGCAATAAGTTCAAAAACTACTGAACTTAGGGTGCCTTCCTGTCACCTCCTTCGCTCGCATTACTGCTTAACAGAAATAGGAGACTGCTCCCCATTCCCTCTCGCCCCATCGCCTGGACCATGGCCAGACGTAGCCCCCACCTATTTATTGCCTTCACAGTGACAGGTAAGGCTAGGTATAAATGCGCAATGAGTAGCTCGCCGTCTGACTATCCGGTAACCGTTCGAACCGAGCCCAAGTCGTTGACGGCGCGTACTGTTGTCATGTCAGCAAACCGTAGGGGCCCAGCAAGGTCGAAGCCTACTGCGGCCATGGTTCTACTTCTGAAAGGAAAACCGTAAAAGGCAATTAAAAGCTGGTTCAACCTCACCAAAGATCCAACCGGTGAAATACTATGTTAAGTAATAATAATAAATCTTTATTTCCAGGTTTACAATTGTACATTACATATAGTATTAATACGTGGTTTGCAATATATACATGTAGAAAATTGTAAATTAACACACAGTTAAACACCTCTGACAGCCAAGCTAACTTGTATTATAGATATCAGTACCCCTAGCCAAGTTGCAAATCGGCAATAGTTAACGCTAGCAGAAAGCTTCAAATGTACGGGAGTGACGTCGTCTCAACGCTCAGTTACGTGGTCAGAACAAAAGAATTGCCGGCAAAATCAACTCGAAGCGTTCGACGCAAGCGAAACGGTTGTAACTTGGCTAGTGGGGCAGGGATGTCTAGGTTACCTAAGATAATACAACAGAGTTCGTAGTTCCATCATTATATTTATTAAAATAAATATACATAAGTAAAGAATAATAAGAATAAAAATAATTGTAATTAATAATTTAATTTAATGATGTATGGAATAATAATAATATCGAATGATAATATTTAATTTAAATAATTTGATGTATCGAATACTCAGTATAATAATTATTAATGTATGAAATTGTAATAATTTATTAGTAATGTTTGTTATAATAATAATCAATTAATTTGTATACCGCATGCAGTATACACAATATAAATGTTGCAGTGCCCTTCCGGGGTCCATGTTTGAGACAATATAATTATAAATAAATAAATATTTCTTCACAGATATTGTAAGTAAAAACCACAAATGTATACACATACAATATTATTATTAGTATATGCGAAATCTGAAAATAGTTTGTTCAGAATTAGTAATTGAATGGATTCCAATAATTATTTATAAGACTAACAATTTGTGTATAGTGTTAATGTTTTGTGTAGGAATTTGTATGTTTGAGGATATGTGGGATGGGGGTGAAATGCGGTGACGGTGGAAGGGACGTGGGGGTCCCGTCACGACAATCCGTGACGATTATATTAGTTGTCACTAAGGACGAAGGAACATGACTGGGCTAAAATAAGCCTAGGTTTTTTTTTTTAATTGGTATAAACTAGTGCTTGACTGCGATCCCACCTGATGGTAAGCAGTGATGCAATCGTTGATGGTGGCACACACACAGGCGCACTAGTTTATTAAGAGACTATTCACTCTTGCCTTAAAGACACCTAAATTATAATCAGACGGGAAGACCGCAGCAGGCAAATTGTTCCAGTCCCTCGATGTACGCGGTATAAACGACGAGGCGAAACGCTTGGTCCGGACCGTAGAGGTTTCAACAACATTACGGTGGATACTCGCCGTTCGTCGGCTTGTCCGGTGGTAGAAGTGAGATGGTGGAATCAAGTCATATTAAGTAGGTATAAATTAAGACGGAGAAAAAGCATGGATTTTTAAACCTATCTAGATATTTATCTATGGTACATTTCTAGAATAAAAATAAAAAGCCAACCCTGTGTACGTCATTAAGTATAATGTCGTCATCAACAATTGGTTTGTGGGTGTACGACACAACCAGTGTTTAAATCTCCAAGGATAACACGAATGACGTCATAGTTTTAGCTGTTACGAAGCTTATTCATATAATTTTCTTTTTTTTTTATTGACTTGGATCTCAGACAATGGAAAAACTGATACAACTGAAATCACAACCCCTAGGATAATTTTAAATGTGCTTCTAAATTACAACAGGAGATCACTGCATACACAATTGCACATATAGGATCGTATTTTGTTTTTTTTTTTTGTATTAGGTATCAGGCCTATTATTTTTTTGTTACACTATGAACCCACCTGTGTTCCTTTAGTTGCTCTTTGTGTTCCAGTGTCACGGCAACTCTTTTAGACATTCTCGCAGGCACATATCCCACCTCATACCTCTAAAATTCTCAAATAGGGTCACAACTCAGTTTCGTGACGCAAACTCGATTAAATTAATGATCGAGGAAAGGGCATTCAAAATATAATCAATATTCAGGGAAGTGACACTATTTAAATAGATAAAAAATGGGTTATTAAGGGCAAATAAATTGTAACACATGCAGTAAAGTCACAAAAAAGATAGGTACAAAAGTCAATCTACATACAAGGCGCGCTCGAGCAACGCACACATAGACACCGCTCACGGACACGATGTCTCGGTCGTGTCTCGGACCACTCGTCGAACAGTTCCGGCTCAAACGCTCATTAGTGTGCGTCCACCGAGCGTAGGTATAAAAAATAAAGTACACCATGAGATTGTCTTCTGTATCTATTTATTTTATGGTACAGTGTCTCTTACTAGTGCACATTGGCTTATCTATTCCTAGTGAACATAATTCAGGGGAAAAGCCCACCAAGCCACTGACATGCCTGATTTTTGTGTGTCGTCATCTATATTTCGGCGTCCATCATAGAATGTCGAATCGGTAGCGCAACATCCTGGGGTGAGCGCTAGACCATAATGGGTTGAGCACCGCCCACTCCCCTTCCTCGCTATCTACGGCTATGCTTATGCAAAAAGTTTTAATCTTCTATCTATACATATAACAAATCTGTAGAAGTTTTTAGTTTTGCGGGCATCATACAATGTACGAAATCGATGTAGATAACTTTTATACATTAAAATTGAGTTTAACTTGATATATTACTTAAGTTAGAACTACCTTAGACTGAAGCACACGTGTAACACGTCTGATTTGTACGTGGAACGATGTCGCGTGGCGTGGATCAAGTGTAGCTCTACAAGTCTAGTTTCCATATAAAATGTATGGAGATCGATGCCCAAGATCGGCGTGTGTGGCACACGTGAACGCAGTGTATTTCTAGCTTTAGGCTTTTTTCACCGCAATCGGGAGACTATATCGATAGATAAGCTTTTATTGACTGTTAAGGGTGAGTTGCACCATTTAACTATAACGATAACAAAGCCGTTAACAGTTGTCAAATCGTCGAATTGACCAATAGGCAATCCTATCATTAATAAAAAAAAAAAAAAGGCGGCCGTTTCACGGCTGGTTATGGTTTCGTTATTGTTACAGTTAAATGGTGCAACTCACCCTAAGTGTTCCGAAGTTTGCCGGGTCAGCTTGTAAATAAATAAATAATAATGATTTTAATGATGAATTCTTAATTGTTAACTCTTTTTTGTACACAAAGACATAACATTATGGAGATACAGATGTACAAAGGCGAGCTTAAATCAGCAATGAGTTTTTGTCCTAGCAAACCTTTGAGTTATAGAGAGAGAACATATTCGAGGGTAGGATCCAGTCCACAATATATAACTACATAACAGGTCTAATATATAATTATATTATACATAGAAATACATACTATATAGGGTGACTGGCAATTAGTGTACGATACGAAAAAAAAATCAGCTGTTTAGTACATTTATGTTTGCGTAATGTACTGAACAGCTGATATTATTTTCGCGATTTCGGCTTTGTTCCCGTAGTAAAAATTGTTTGTTATCATAAGCATAATCACGTGTTTAAGTATCGTACACTAATTACCAGTCACCCTATATACGAGTATATGTACTAATATAAAATGAATGATATTCATCTGGAAGTTGATCATAAATAATTTTTTGTTAGTTATGTTACTATTTGAATTTGAACAGAGGTGCGATATACAATGCTTGACACACAATATCTCCCAGTGTTTGTGATGGAGCGACAAACCATAACTTTAACTACGAAAACCATTTCGCAAAACAAACCAAACAGCCTTTGTCCAATATGTTATTTGCTGTGACCACTGATGCCCTAACTGAATAAAGCTACCGAAAAAAATCCACAAAAAATGCCTCCGAATACAATCCATCTCCGAGTTTTAAAATTCCGTTTTTTAATCTAGACACAAATGGGTTTTTAACCAGTCGGTGCGCAAACACCAGACAATCGCATGTGTTATGTGTCCCGACATTTTTGAATGCCATTTCTCTGCCGGGCTCATATGGTGCGATTTTTTTTTGCGACATTTTTTTCCCGTTTGCGTCTAGTACCACGACAATTTATTCACTGAGACGTATCTTGCCCCTGCCGGGTTTGTTCCAAAATTGCGTTTAAATAATCGTTTGTTTTTAGAGTTCTATACCCAAAGTGTAAAACGGAACCCTATTACTGAAACTCCACTGTCTGTCTGTCTATCTGTCACCAGGCGATCGGCGGATGTTTTTCGAGCCTAGTTCTAGTTTCATTAAAGCTATATAAAATCTACGTTTACTATGCTGCCCCCGTTAGTAAAAAAGACGCATCTAAAATTTTTTCCAGATTTGATTTGAGTGCCATATTATTATTAAACCAAGTTAAAGCTCATTATATGTGGCTTTATTTTAAACTTTTAATATGTAAATATTTAAATTTACTGAAAGACAGCAAACTATTTCCCGTTTCATTCATTAAAACATTTTTTTCTCCGTTTTTACTTTTTGTTAGATACGTCTTTTTAACTATCAGGGGCAGTATGTATATTTACTTGTAACATCAAAGAGGACTGTTGAATATTTACAAGGAATGGAATGAGTGTTTTTTTTTTCATAATATTAATAACTAGCTTGTGACCGCGACTTCATCCGCGTACATAAAATATAGCCTGTGTCGTCAGGAACGCAACAGTTTTCTATCGGTGTAAAAATCTAAAAAAAAACAAAAAACAAACTTTATAATATTAGTGTAGATAGATAGTTATAATATATAGGTAGTGTCTTATATTGTATAGATAATGGTACGGAACCCCTCGTGTACGAGTCCGACTCGGACTTAGTCGGTTTTTTTTTATGTATATCGCTGCTTATTTGTCAGCGACATTCAGAGGATGTGTTTCATGCCTGATTCTAGTTTCATCAAAGCTTTATAAAATCTACGTTTACTATGTATATTTTGTTGTAACATCAAAGTGGACTGTTGAATATTTACAAGGAATGGAATGAAAGAAAAATGTGTCAGCTGGGCGAGATCCCACACCATTTTGTCCGCAACTGAGAAAAACGGGAATATTACGGAATATAACATAATAAAAACGTTTGCTATCTCAATCAATGTTTAGATAAGTCTTTTTGGGAATACGCCATCACTGCTCTTAGATAAAATGTTATTTTTTTTTATAAAAAAGTATCAAGCACTTACATTTTACACATTCAAATAATCTTGCAAAATAATCTAATTATACCAGCTAAGGTCAAATTGTGGTTACCGACATGCAACGTATTTTGATAATATTTATAATAAAGAAACTTTTTACAAAAAATAAAAAAACACTAAAAAGTGCAAAATAACGTTAATTTCTGAAATCGTCGTCGTCTCTTCATTATTTAATCATTAAAACATTGTACCCAGTTTCATTATCAGATCTATTCGATATATCTCTTTCAGTCAATTATCGACTACACGTATAAACAAAGCAATCATGTTACGACAGTTCTGCTGTTTTCCTATGAGGAGTTATGTTCCATATCTTCGAAGTTCATCATCAGATCATAACAATATTTCTATGGAAAATACTTGGAAGCAAAAACCTGTCAATGAACTGTGAACTGTGTAAGATAAATTGTAGAAGTTGTAAAGTTACTGAATAAAATATTATTATTATTAATATAATGAAAAAAAATTTTCAAAATCGGTCCACAACTGACCGAGAAATCGGTGAAAGAAAGAAAAGAAAGATAGAAAAGAAAGAAAGAAAGAAAAGATAGAAAGAAAGGAAAGGAAAGAAAGAAATTTAAAAAAAAGAAAGAAACTATGTTATCTGGCATACACACTCGTAGATTAACACAAAAAAACATACAAAAAACACTTTCATTCAGCCGAACAAACAACATCCTCCTTTTTGAAGTCGGTAAAAAAAAAAACTAGCTCCATAAAAAAAAAAACACAAAAATGGTGGGTTAAGCTCGCCTGTGTACATCAGCTGTGCTATTTTTATTGTTTAAAAAAAAATTGTGTGCACAATAAGGAATATGAACAAAATAGATATGAAATATTAACAAAAAATACAGAAAACAGAAAACGCCATAATAACATAAACAAACACTGATGTTACACGTTATTTTTCAAAAAAGGTTTACCTTCTAACAAAACGAATTAGCTGAGAAGTGGGTCAAAGAGTCGCAAGCAACCCGCGTCACCCAGCTAAATATTTTTGGCATAACGTAATTTTTATCATGAAGTTTGAAGACGATATTAACTTGTTTTTGAGTAAATCTCGTTTATATTTTAGACGTTCTCAGGCTGTTTCTGTAACGTTTTATTTTTGGTAACGGTTATTTTAACAAGTTGTTTTTTGGCGTTAGTATTAGAAATTCTACTTTTGATAGTGATTTTGTTTTTAAATAATGGTGATAATTTAATTTATTTTTGTGGAAACCTGTAGAGAACCAAGGACCCTTTTTTAGGGTTCCGTACCCGCAGGGTGCCAATAGGACTCCACTAAAGCTTATTGTCCCTTGGATCTGTGCATTTAATTGCGGCGGAATATTTAACCACCATTTTTATGTATAAAAATGTTTCTAAAGATCAAAACCGTTTCGAAGGAGTAGGGAAAAGTTGCGAATTTGCTATATATTTTTTAGACACAAGTAATAATCACACGAAAAGGATACCTGGAAGAAGTTGGGGGAGGCCTTTGCCCAGAAGTGGGACAGTATAGGCTATTAAAAAAAAAACGCACGAAAAAATCAATAAGTAGTTAGTTATGTTGTTCATGAACTTATACTAAACATATATTGTTTTCAAACCTATTAACTTAGCCATAACCGAGGAATAGGCTTCAGAACGTCACTGTTTTATGGCACTGTTCGGGCGCTTGGGCCTTAAAAGCCCGATCACTGACAGACAGCATAGAAAAGAAAGAGATGCCCGATGACGTAATGCTTGCAATTTATTACTTAAAACTATCTTCTGCTTCGTCCTTCTGTCTGTCCATCTTCTTTGACGGCTGTATTTCTTAAACCGTAAGAGGTAAAGAGTAGAAATTTTGCCCGGTATAATACTTACATAATTAATAAGTACTTGTCAAAACGAATAATACGAGCCCGAACTCGATGGAGTGGTGTCGTTTAACTACCAAGCTCTTATAGCCACCTTACAGTTCCATCATCAGATCAGCTTCATGTCATAATACTTTTGCATTGTCATCTGATTAACACATGCATGCAAAATTTCAGCCCAATCGGTAGCCGAGAAGTGGATCAAATTTAATTTGCAAGATTTGATTACAGACAAACATTAGGGACAGGCGAAATTAAATAAAAGCTTGTAATAATTAAATTAAAGTTAAAAATTGAAGGGGTTTCCCAGATAAAAAAAACGTTATTATGTCGACATTTTATTTTACGTACGTTTTATTTCTCGTTTTTAATATTGTCGTACGGAACCCTTAGCTGGAAGACATATTATAGATAAATTATACCCAGACTCAGAACAAATGATCATGCTCATCACATAAACATTTGTCCTGGGTGGGAATCGAACCAACGACTTGCGGCATGGCAGTCAGGGCCACTAACCACTAGACCAACAGGCCAGTCAAATCCGATGAACCCTTCGTGTGTGAGTCCGACTCGCACTTAGCTCGTTTTTAGAGATTTTAACTACTAGTAGAATTTTCAAGAAATATTACAGCTAAACGCTGTTACCGTAGCGATTATTGATAACGTGTAAATGTTAGGTATATAACGATTGCAGCCTTTAATGGCCCAAGGCGTGGTCACAACTAACGAATAAATAAACATGACTAAGTCAGAAAAACTACCCATTTTTACTTTAGTATTCACAAAAGCAGAAACGTAACACTTCCGCACACATTTCCCTTGGCAGATTATTCAAAAAACTTCTCACAAAATCCGCCTCAAAGCGGTTTAATCCGGTCGAATCCAGAAAGTGCGGACATGGCAGAGGCGTGGCAAGCGCCGGTGACAAATGGTCAGCCGGGATGATGGTATTGACAGTAATAGGGGCTTAATGGCACGTTACGGTCTCGCCATACACTATGGGATAGTTTTTGGGACATCTTATTGGTTAGAATTGATGATTTTCATATAGTTGCCACCAATACATTGAGTGTTTCATGAGGAAGGTTAAGATCTATTATATTTATCTAATGTAGTAAAAAACCGGCCAAGTGCGAGTCTAACTCGCGTACGAAGAGTTCCGTACAGACGGTAGCAAAAACGGCAAAAAAAACACGTTTGTTGCATGACCCCCATTTGAATGTTTATTTTATTCTGTTTTTAGTACGCAACAGAAATACATCATCTGTGAAGATATCAACTGTCTAGTTATCACGGTTTCTAAGATACAGCCGGGTGACAGACAAACGGACAGCGCAGTGATAACAATAGGGTCCCGTTTTTACCCATAGGGTATGGAACCCTAAAAAGCCGTGAATCTCAGAGATTTATAACACAGGTCGCTAATCGCATAATAAAATCTTCAAAGTCTTCGTAGTGTAAGCTATCAAAAACTCGTTATTCTATTATCTCATAAAAATATTCTTCTATACTAATATAATATTATAAAGAGGTAAAGTTTGTTTTTTTGTTATTGTATTTTTTTTTTGTTTGTAGGTGGTAATTTCTGGAAATACTCTGGTCCGATTGCTAAACAATTTTTACGTGCTTACTATTAAGACTAGGTTACTTATAGACAAGCGTGCTCCATCATCGATCACTTCATTGCTTCATCATATCAGCCGAAAGACGTCACATCATCGCTTACACGAACGTATCTACATCTACTCTATTATAAAGAGATAAAGTTTATTTTTAAGCTATTGCATAGCTTCTATCGCGGGCCTTGACCGTGGAGACCGAATCCAGAAATTCCGTAACGAAAATAACCTAACACCCCCCCACTCATTTGTTTTTTGAGCGTAGTGACCGATAAGAAAACAAATGAGTGAACAATCAATCAAAATTCAATTCAATGTGTGAAAGTATAACTTCATTATTAATATTTTTTTTTTTTTGTTTGTAGGAGGTAATCTCTGAAAGTACTGGTCCTATTGCTAAAATTTTTTACCAATACAAAGCTGCTTTATTCCTGAGTGACGTAGGCTATATATTATGGACACAGGCGAAGCCGCGGGCAAAAGCTAGTCTTATATAAGACACTAGCTCAAGTTTCATTTTCTATAAATTATACTAGTTAAAACTAATAGCTTTAGAAGTTGAACGCAGGTGGCACTCCCTGCCGAACTAAGAAAAGTGGCTGCAGGAGTTAGCTTAGTAGATACTTTTTAGTTTATTTTTACTACTTATTATCGTTACTTTCAGCTATTTATGACGGGATAACTTGGTAGATTAAGTAGGTTATCTATCGTAGTTGTGGAACTAGTATTTTATCGTCTTATTTTTTTAACAAGCTTTTATTAGCGTCACTTGTAAATAACTATGTATGTAAGAAAATCTTGGAATCTTGATTTGACCCACTTCCCGGTCTTCGATTAGGATAAAATTTTGCACACGCTCTGAGTTCTGACGACAATACATGACTAGCTAAGAAACGTCATTACAAATCCAATATGGCGGCCTCCCCAAGATGACGGACTGGCTGTTTGAAATCCACCCCCATGATATGGGTATCAAATGAAAGGGTTTTCTGTCAAGAATACGAAAAAAAATAGTCACGTGACTCAAATCCAATATGGCGGACGTCCAAGATGGCAGATTGGCTATTTGAAATGCACCATGATATGGGTATTAAATTTAGTGCGTGCTAAAAGCGTGTTTTTTAGTGTTTTAAACTATTATTTAGTTTAATATCATCATTTCTGATGCGATCACGCAAATAAACTCCGAGCATAGGCCGAAGAATCGCCAAACTTAAATGGCAGAGCACGTTACTCGCAGATTAGATAGGGCCGACAGGTTCTGTAGTGGCGACCACCTACCGGAAGACACAGCGTTGATAGACCTCCCACAAGATAGAACAATGACCTGGTGAGGGTCGTGGGCCATGGTCCGGAGCGAGGAGCAGTGGCATGCGGGCGCCGACTTCTGCGAAGCATTAATGCTCGCTAAGGAGGAGGCCGACCGCATCAGGCAACGGCGCTCTCGCCGCCGCCGGGATTCCGATCCTGATTTCCAATCACCATAGGCGCGGGCTTGCGGACAGTGAACAATGGGTAGCTCGCCGTCCGGCCGTCCGGTAACTGTCCGGACCAAGCCCAAGTCGTCGACGGCGCGCGCTGTTCCTGCGCGCCTCAAGGAGTTGTCAGCAACAGCAGGGGCCAGCCGGGTCGAAGCCTACTGGGGCCAGGGTTATCCGAAAGGGCGCTCGAGCCCCGGTATGAAGGCTTGAAGGAACGGGATGGGTTTTTTAGTCAGTAAGAGTCTGACACTATCTCCCCTCCCGCTCCGCCCAAGAGCGGGGGTTGTCATTGGATGATTTTTCCCATCGAAAAAAAAAAAGGGTCGTGGGAATCTGATGAAAGAAAAAAAGAGTTAGTGATGTCGTGATGGGTGCAAAGACGGAATGGAAGAAAAAAATATGTGTCTCTGACCCCAAACAACATAAAACAAGGGCAGGAAGATGATGATGATGATACTTAAGTAGGTATACAACTACTTACGTGGGTTCTTTTAATACTAAAAGATATAAAAAAAAAGGTGGGCCTTACAAATCTTAAATTTTTATACTATAATAAAAAACGATACTATAATAAATACACACAAATTGTGTTACTATCTACTTCCGTGGTTCATAACGTAGTAGGTATTAAAAAGTTCACAAAAAATATATACCTATCGTTCACATTTTCCTTCGCACGAAGCTGTCGGGTGTAAAAGAAAAATCGGCCCTTGTTTTTATCGGTTACGTCGACGAAGTTTCTGTAAAGAAAAATTGAAAAGTACATACATTGTTAAGAGTTCACAACGACCATCAATTTAAAGTTCTGTTGTAAATTGTCGCTCTTAAAAATATAACATACTAGCTTATGCCAACGGTTTCGCCCGCGTGAAAATAGAAAATTGTTCTACTTACTCCCGTGACAAAAATTATGTGCTATTTCCAGAACATGGTCTACTGGATTTTTTTAGTAGCTGGGAAATCATCCAATGACATCTCCCCGCCTTTGATGGAGGCGGAAGTGCATCTCATACTTTTATTGACTAAAACCCACTCCTGTTCCTTCTTTGCCTTTGTACCAGGGCCCCAGGGTTCACTTTGGGACAACCCATATGGTCCCAGCAGGCTTCGATCCTGCCGAGCCTATGGTTTGGTGACATGGTCTACCTGTGTGACGTAATAACAGCTTAAAGTATTTCTATCGCCGATTTATAGATCACACTATATTATTCGTGTGTATGTGAAGCACAAGTCCGTTCGTGTATGGAGTACTGCAGCCACATATGGGCTGGTGCTGCAAAATGCCCATGCCAATCTCACTTCTACCATCGGACAAGCCGACGAACGGCGAGTATCCACCCTAATGTTGTTGAAACCTCTACGGTCCGGACCAAGCGTTTCGCCTCGTCGTTATCGAGGGACTGGAACAATTTGCCTGTTGCGGTCTTCCCGTCTGATTATAATTTAGGTGTCTTTAAAGCAAGAGTGAATAGGCTCTTAATAAAATAGTGCGCCTCACCATCAACGATTGCATCACTGCTTACCATCAGGTGGGATCGCAGTCAAGCACTAGTTTATACAAATTAAAAAAAAAAATGTTACTTCTTCACGATTGAAAGACTGATCAGATTTGAATGAAATTTGGCGCACGAGTAGAGCATGTCCTGGAATAACAGACAGTAAAGTAATACTATTTTATCCCGAGACTAAGTTTCTTTGTGACTATTTTCTACTTGCACACTGGCGAATAGCTAGTAATATACGATTTTTATTTTACGACAACATAGTATCATACCATCATATCGTCTATGAAAAGATAAAATAAATATTTAACGAAATTGATTTCCAGGAGGGTAAGAGCCAAGTCACCCTCGTGCTGCATGATTGAGTTTATTTTGTTGGATCATAACAAAAATATGTTTTTCAAAAGCAAGTGGGGTAAGAGAGCACTCTTCAGCGTTTTGTCGGCGATTCACAAAGTACCGGCGAGGTAGAAATTATGAATGGAAATTCGTTTAAAGTGGAAAGTGGGGAAGGTGAGATACATACTCTTAACACTAGGGAGAGGTTTACTCCTGTTGATGTAGTGTTTTAGAGACAAACACCTAGAAAAACTAATGCATTTTTAAATTTTATGTATAAAACCTGTGCAATATTGCGACTCTGAAACCCTCAGGTGGGTTCTATTACTGACTAAAACCCACCTAAGAGTTCCTAAGTCTGAGACGCCCTCTCGCTTCACTCAGGGCAGAAACGCCTATTTCCTAACTTCCCTCCTCAAAAAAAGGCATCTATATATAAATATTTAAACTGTCATCTACCAGCTGCTTCGCCCGCGTGAAGAAAGGTTTCTCCATACAAAGTTTAGATCCGGAAAATCCTTTCATAGCGCATGTCTACGTTATAATAGCTATCTGTGTGCCAAATATCGTAATCCATTCAGTGGTTTTGCAGCTGTGTGTTAAAAATCAGTCAGTAAAATTATAACTGAGCAGATCGTTTAAACGGTAAGTTAACATTTGATGATAATGTCAATCCTCGTTTGGCCATATCATTGATGTAAGATTTCAATGATAAAACAAAAGGTCCAAAGAAAGAAACCCAAACGAACAATGATAAAACAAAAGGTCCAAAGAAAGTAGGCGAAACGAACATTGAAATATCATCAAACTTTAACGTTTAATACGATCTAGCCAGTTTTATATGCCAGCTTATGGAGATTTTGTTTGGTATCCCTATGATTTAGTCAGAATATTTGATTAGTATAGACATAAATAGGATATGAACATTATTTTATGGATCAACGAATTGGGTCTAAGTTCCTACACGATGCTTTACTCATGATTAACCTATTAATTTAGCCATCTACCAGGTTTTGGAAGACCACAAACATAAACTTCTTACTGGGCCTAATTAAAACATCAGACCAACTAACAACAAACACAATTTCAAAGGCATTCAACACTTCATAATCACATAACACACTGCCTAAAACTATCAAAGCTACCCACAGTCGAGCATTCCTTCCGAACCGAAGCACAGCATCAAAGGTTTGCCAGTCCGGCGGAAAATTTAACAATTCACAGTTGAAATCTTTAGCAAGTGAGTTGATGCAGAAAATTGGTACGGGTTCCAGTTTTACTCTAGAACTGGTTTTGTATAACGGTATGAGAGAAATAGTAGCGGAATTTAAGATGCATAGTTTTTGGTTAGTTTTTGATTATTTCACTTCATGATGTGGAGAAAATAGGTCTGGTAGGCACACTTGATAAGAAATTCCAGAAGTTAGAATGGAATATTTCTGTATGGAAAGATTACGTAGTTATAAAAGTAGTAAAATAACTAAAGAATTTTGCAACTGTGCAATAATACTATGGTATAGGTTAGTACAAAAAAATGTTGTTTCCTAAAAATTATACTTTTTTAATCAGTATTTACTATTCATTATACACCGTTAAATTTTAATCGTTTTAATCCCGTGGAGGGTCGATGCGGTACATGAAACACTATGGATTTATAAAGATAAAATTAAAAAATAAAGCACCTTTTTTTCAAAACTCGTATTAATTTGTATGTATTTTCTTACATGCGTAAATTAATACGAGTTTTAAAAAAAGGTGCTTTATTTTTTAATTTTATCTTTACAAATTCATAGTGTTTCATGTACCGGATCGACCCTCCACGGAATTAAAACGGTTAAAATTTAGCGGTGTATATGTTTGCTAAGTGGTGTTGTTAGACGTACCTGTACTTTACTAAAAATTTCTATACATTAATACTGTGACAAGAACACCAAGAATATAGGTATTCTGTACCTAAATTGTGTGACGTGTTTGTTGTAACGTGTTGGACCGACCCCAAATAAAACGGGACAAGGGCAGGAAGATGATAACCTAAATTGTATCTGAGTGCTCAAATAAAGTCTTTGATTTGCTACAGAAAAACAACCAATATTTATTAAGGCGAATAGGAAAAAAGAAATACAGATAGTATGGTTCAAAAAGATTTTTTCTTTAACTACTCACATGGTTTCAAGCCAATCTCAATTTGTTAAGATGACTTTCAAGAAAATTACAAAACCATACGTAAAACGTATTGATGTTTGTAATTTCGAAATCTTCCACAACTCAAGTATACATAAACATATCATATCTACACAGACAAACATCTAATTCCCTAAGAGCTCTCTAAGACCCGTTCAAACTTCGATTTCCAACGGAACGTCACTTTGATTTGATGCATCAGTGGTCGCCTTAACATGCCATTTGATGTTAAAGCTCATAAGTTTGCAGCCAAGACTTCCTTTTGGACGCCTTCAAGCAAGAAATTGCTTGGTACGAACCCATATTTTGTGAAATATGAAATTGGAAGATGTTTCGTGTTTAAATTTGGTGGATGGTCCTTTGGCATTCGACGTTTTGGATGATTGGTATGTAAATAAAATATCCTTTTTTCGACTGAATGACCATCAGTAAAGACACAGATGCTTACATGACTCGATAGTTGATTTCGTTATTTTTATTATTTGTATTAGATAGTATCTTTATCAAAAATCGCAAATCTACACTAAATATAATAGGTAGATAGGTAGATTTTTTTTTTGTTTCTATATTTTTTCTTTGTAGGAGCTAAACTCTGGAAGTACTGGTCCAATTGCTAAAATATTTTCACCGATAGAAAGCTTCTTTATTCCTGAGTGACATACGCACAGGCTATATTTTATGTACACGGGCAAAACCGCGGGCAAAAGCTAGTAGAAAATGAAAAACAAATCTGTTCAATATGAAATAAGTTAAGAATCTTTTAAATCTGGTGGAAAGGGAAGCTGTCAAATAACAGAATAAGGATGCACATACTGAAGTGTGACATCACCGCCATTAGGCTACATGTGCACAAAAGAGATAGCGAAATATTCCCACCACTATGTTACATCAATATTTGAAATGCTAATTGCTGCTTCATTTAATAACCAATTTTGGTATTGTTTAGTATACAATATTGTACAAAAGTAAACATAGAAAAATATTCAACCATAGCTCATAGAAAAGTCTTATAGAACAGAAAGATACCAAACTAAAAATCACATCACATTACACTGTGTATATGTTTATTACTTCTTTACGCACGAACGGCTAAACGAATTTGGATAAAATTAAGTACACGGGTAGACCATGTCCTGGAATAGCACATAGCATACTTTTTATCTCGGAGGTTCCTTAGGATAATTTTCTACAATCATGCAGGCGAATCCACTGGCAATAGCTAGTGTATATATAACTTCAAACATCTCTCACAAACATTCAAATGATTTATGTCTTCCTAACAAAATCAATTAGTAGCACCCTCGTAACTTCACAAACTCAAACACATTTGAACAAGATATCAAGACAGGCCTGAAAGTCAAAACTCATATAAACACTTCGTTATGGAGAGATACGAAGCAT
Organism: Mythimna ferrago; assembly: GCA_910589285.2. Lineage (NCBI taxonomy): Eukaryota > Metazoa > Arthropoda > Insecta > Lepidoptera > Noctuidae > Mythimna > Mythimna ferrago. The sequence goes on from OU342685.1 coordinate 20,218,038, forward strand.
ATGTCAATAAAATTGACATTACTCCTCAAGAGGTCTTGTCAGACTCTGACCCAAATGTGTCATATTATTGAGCTATAAATACTCCTTGTCCAAGTTATTAGGACCCCCAAACTTAATGATGAGATAAGAAATTGAGAGGTCATTGTTCTGTGGTGGATGGTAAGCGCGGTACACTATTATGTCGATTTAGTGGTGATATGTGACCCCGGGCAAAGGCACGTGCTATGCCTAGTGTTAGGAGTCATAAAGCTTATGAACGTTGAGTTGATGGAAAAGGTCTGGGCGTATCTGTTGATATAATTTGTACCGTCATTCCAGAATATTGAGACTGAAGATATAAGCATGGCCAGATCATACAAATTGATAACTTCATGATATGGCCAATTAAAACTGAGCAGATCATGTAAATGCTAACATTTGATGATATATTGATCCTCGTTTGCCCTTATCATTGATATAGAATTTTTATGACAGTAAAAAGTCTAAACAAAGTAGGCCAAACGAGAATTGACATATCATCAAACTTTGACGTTTAAAATGATCTGGCCAGATTTAGTTGGCCATATCATGAAGTCCACCCCATCGCACGGCCGTAGCTGGGGGGGGGGGGGGCATTGTAGGGCAATGCCTGCCTTGAAATCACAATGCCCTACCTCACTCTCACTCAGACATGGATCTGTACATCCACATCTGGAAGTTCAACCATCTTGTTAACTTGTTCGTCATCATTGAGGATTTAATATCCATGATCCATGCTCATGCTCTGTCACAGAATTTTTTGTCTACGAATAGGTTTGGCTTTTAGATCAGTCTGATCTAGAGACTGACCTGGAGGTCAGTGATATACATGGTGATTGATTTAGGAGCCCGTGATTCAGACATGATCATTTTTCTATTTCCGCCCTACCTGTAACCGTTGCTGCCCTACCTCATCGACATCTCTTCTGCGAGCAAGTAGCCCTGCCCACTGCCAATTACGTTTAGCGATTCTAATGTAGAACCTCAATACAGAAATGTAAAACTGTCTTTATAAAACAAAACTTTCAGAAGCTCCTGAAAGACAATAAAATCTCCATTATTCTCTACACAAACATCAATATATATTATTATCTAAAGCGAAGTTATCACGACAATATTTTGAAAACACGAAATAATAGCGGTAGCGCAGAATTTCCTTTGAAAATGTAAAAGTTCCGTTCGAATTTGATTTATTGCATATTCGCAGGCATTCCTTTGACAGTGGAGGTGCACTTGCAATCTCGTGCACACACATTTTTATTTGCCCATTCGTTATTGGGGCTAAATTTTTGTTTATATAGAAAAAGAAATAAAAAGCGCTTTGATTGTATTTACGTTGGAAATTGGAAGTGCATAGACAGGCCTGTTGGTCTAGTGGTTAGTGACCCTGACTGCTACCTATGCCGGAGGTCGTGGGTTCGATTCCCACCCAGGACAAATGTTTGTGTGATGAGCACGATCATTTGTTCTGTGTCTGGGTGTAATTTATCTATAATATATATGTATTTAGAAATATATAAGTATGTTTATCAGTTGTCTAGTACCCATAACACAAGCTCTGCTTAGCTTGGGACTAGACGGCGCTGTGTGATAGTTGTGGAATATGTGGAATATATATGTGGAATATATTTACTGGGGTGTACAGTTAAGTCTCCTACTGCTCAAATGTATGTGTCATTTCTTCATTATTATCGCCAACAGCCATATAGAAGTCTGTAAGTTTTATAAATCTTGGGAACACGGGAAATTCCTCGGACCAAGCTGTTAGTTTTTCATATAGGTCTACGAATATGTCAAAAAGTTTAAAGAAAAATGTTCCAGTTTGATTTCAGTGCTATCCTTTCGTTGTCTCAAACAAGACAATCCTTAGATACAATAAGAGCCGTACACCAACTTACTAGTATAAGTACAGCAGAGTATGTTAGTCGGATTAGGAGTACTAATCTAGCGAGGTAGTCAGATATAAAGGCTCAAGTATAACCTAACCTATGTAGATGTCTGAGAGCACACGCTCTGTTGTTATATAGGTGCAGGCATTTATCTTTATTATACAATTCTTCTGTACTTATATTTGTCACCTAAGTCCTCTTAAATAGCACAAAATTTCATCCAAATCGATCAACGATTTGGATGAAATTTTGTGACATATATTTGAGTGGGTTCCCTGGATGTTTTGAAAATAAAATTAAACCCGGCTTTAAATTTTTTGTCTGACATTAAGCCAGCTTTCGGACAGGATAACGTCTGCCAGAACCACTAGTGTAGATACAGGTTTTTATTTATTTGGATCTAGATCTCCAACAAACACTTAGTTACAACAGAGGTAACAACTATATTATTGGCCTCGTCTAAATTCTGAAAATGGCAGGTTGTTGTGCAGGATGGGCACCATAGCAGGTGACACATGTGCTGTGCAGCGACTCCACACTTTTCAGGATCTATACAAGGCCAATAACAGAGCTGTACAGATTGCCAAATACTGGTTAGAAAAAATCTACTTCGAAAACATCGACATGAAAAGAATAGTGATCACAATTACGCATGAGGTGATCCTTCAGTTACAAGAGAACACAGTATGCACATTATTTAAAAATACATTAAAAAAAATATAAAAAATAAGACAAAAGTGGTTATTGCAAATATTTATAACGCGCACCCAAAAATCTGTTTTTGATGTCCCATGGGACGTTCTATTTTTTTATCAATAATTGATGATCAGTACAAAAAGTGTCACAGAGGAGTATTTCGTCCACACAGTCACGCAAAGGATGAGTTGATAAGAGACATTTTTCGCCCATCACTCATTTTTTTTTTTTTATATTCAATTTATTATTTCTGAAACAACAGTGGACGTCTATCGGCTGAAATGATGATGATGATTTTTTCTGAAACAGGTGCTTCATGAGATAAGTGATTCATTTTGAGTCTCAATGATAATCTTAGTAAACTTTTTTGTGAAAACTAAATTATTTTGGTTCATCCAACGCTTGTTTCAGAAATAATTTTCGAGGGGACAAGCGATTGTCGTAAAAAGAACGACCTCCATAAGAAAAAGAGTAAGTTGTGTTCAATCTACATTTCAGATGTCCAACCAACACTAAATTTATAATTTTATCGATATTCGATACTAAAATTTATATCCGAATCCCAGTACACATAAAAGGGATTGCCCGTCGTCACACCGAAATAAACCTTTCAAATACAATCTAACTCGTGTCTTACGGACATATATCACTGCTATAACATTTTGCAAGTAACATACACCCTTTCACGAGCCGATTCCCCTCCCCCCCTCCGCCTCAGAAACCGCACGAATACTCGCTCTTACATAACAATAATACCTTTTCTACAGCCTCCCTGATAAATAGCTGGTTGTACGAACTTATATTTCGCAACCTACACCACGTGGTTCAATAAAGTAGTTTTGTGGCGACAACGCCATCTAGAGGGTGGTGCTTGCACTACATTGGGAGCGAGTGTTCTTAAATAGGTCGGGAATAGTGTTCGACTCTCGCGAGGCGCTGTTTCAGGAAGAGTTTGCATACGTTCACTAGCAGATGGCGCTACGTGTCACGTTTGAGAACTTATTATTAAGTGGTATATTTTTCTTTACACAGGTGTGTAATGTTATGTTTTTCTTTGTTTCAGCTCTCAGAGCTCGAGCAGCGAGTCCTGGAAGCCGAAGGCAGGGCGGAGGAAGCAGAAGACAAGGTAAATATAGTTTATAAAGAACGAAATTAGAAACAAAATATGCTTAGTACATATCTAGTACACTTATTTTTTTTTAAGTCTCTAAATTCTTAGAGATGTATTAAGTTAAAATTAATTTAAAATAAAAATACCGTAGCAATTTATCTTACAAACCATTTTATTGAATCATGCACAAATTGCAATTCCTTTACAAATCCTAGCTCTCAGATTTCCAATAAGACCGTATTTTTTTTTTCCCGCCAATAGATTCCCCCACGCGCATACGATGTGCAAGTCACTACGGTCAGCAAAAACAGTTTCATTAATACCCTGACAGACTGGCAGCTTTTGTTTGACAGAACCTTCGTCACTGTTTGGGATGCCATTAGAGGCTGAAGATAAATAAAGTTTGCTTTTGAATTTAGCGTTGATTTTTTTTTTGTGAAAATTAATAGTGAAAGTAATGTAACTAGTGTTTTTGATAGAGATTTTAGTAAAAGAACTTACGAGTAATTATTAATCTGTTTATACAGAATTGAATTGACAAAGGCTTGCGTTTAACCACAGTTATTATTTTTTATTGAATGAGATAATCCTGATACGAATCGAAAAAATATTTTAGTGTTAAAATAGAATTAATTAATTTATGGTCCTTGTACTAATTCAGTTAATGATGACAACATTAAGACAGCTACGTTAATCAATTAATTACTATATACAGTGGGCACGTATTAAGTACAAAATGATTTGAAACCGCTGCTTTTATCAATATATTATGTACTAATATAATCTGTCTATCATAGTTATACTCGTATTGAAATTTAATATGATAGCTGAAGCCATATAAATGATGAGCCCCACAGCCCAAATTATAGAAAAATCTTTGAGGCAATGGCAACCATACAAAATTCTCTTTAATTTTCAACTCATCTTTAGAGATTTCAACAAAACCGAAGGGGCCAATGCTCGCTAAGACTACGAGAACGTTTGAATGAATTACCGACACAGGTGGGTTATATAATCAGTAAAGTCTAACACGCCCTCTCGTTCTACCCTAGAGAGTGAAAATTCATTTGATGATTTCCCACCCCAAAAGTCAACACACATAAATAGTACATTATGATATAAGTGTGTAATGTTAATGATTACCAACGAGGCGGTATTTAGACCCGAGCCGTGGCGAGGGTCTTAAGAGCCGAGAACGGGAATCATTAAATACTCACGTGTATCATACGACGTTTTTCAATACACTTGTGAAGAAAATAACTATAAAACTAGTAAACTTTTGTGGCGATAAAAATCTGTTTTCATATGCGCGCCCATATTTTTATTTATTTACCTGTCAATGAAATGAATAAACGGGGGTTGACCGGCGACTCGTGGACGACCTGCGCCCATCCTGATACGATAATGTATTAAAATTATGGTGGGGGAAAGGTTGAACAATAAGGTTTTAACTACATTATAGCACTAGTGCGTAATGGTAATCAAAATGTCACAGCTTGGTAACAAGGGCCATTATGTACCTAAGTGCAGTGCAATAAGAGTCATTTTCTGAGCAAGTGTATTGAAAAATCATATGTATACAAAAGGAAAAACTAACTGACTAGCATATCATCGCATAGTCGAAACTACTTCGACTATGAGTGACTTATATATGACCTAGGCGAGCATTAAGAAAGGTTTTTTCAAAATTCAGTCGGAGAGGAGATGAAATAGGTGTCTAAAGTTTGTGTGGAGGAACTTACTTTCACGCGGGCGAAGCCGCTGGCAAAAGCTAGTTAGATATAAATACATTTTGACTGGCCTATTGGTCTAGTGGTTTTTAGCTCTGACAGCTATGCCGGAGGTCGTGGTTTCGATTCCCACCCAGGACAAATGTTTGTGTGATGAGCATAATCATTTGTTCTGTGTCTGGGTGTAATTTATCTATAATATGTATGTATTTAGAAATATATAAGTATGTTTATCAGTTGTCTAGTACCCATAACACAAGCTCTGCTTAGCTTGGGACTAGACGGCGTTGTGTGATAGTAAGTTGTCGAATATTATTATTATTTTTATATTTTAAATAATGAATTGATGCAAAAATTACCACACGTCCATAAAACAGTGGAAGAATTAATGAAATGGCGCAGGAACTCTACAAATTAATTAATATCGTGTTGGGGCGGACACATTACGGACTCTGAATGTAATTACTGGTGCGTCTGGATAATAAATTGATTTTGGACTATTAATATTTCGAATATTTACGAAAGGCAAATTTTTGCAATCGCTCTATCTAAGCAATATTTACTATTTTTCGAGAAAAATATAGTTCCATAATTTTCAAATCTATAATTGATTTAAGTAGGTAAGTGCGTGGTGCAAAGTTTTTAAATATTAGAAAATATTATTAAAAACAAGCATTCCGCTTTTTTTTTCTTTTAGTGAATCATAACCGACACTTAAAAATATCACTTTTCACTTTATTTCTTCTTTTATTGAATTTAAAAACTTTTTTTTTTCTATTCTTCATACTGGGTCAGTTGAAAAAAAAAAGATAGAACCATAATAACGAATTGACTCTGATTTTTATGGCACATAACATAAAATCTAACACACCTTTCATCTTGACCAAGCAGCTTCCAAACATAAAAAAAAATATCTTTAGAAGACCATTATATAAAAATATATGAGCTACCTTTATTTCTTTATCTAGCACTTATTCCCCATTCTTTTTTCCTACGGCTAATATGAAATGGATAAATGACGTCATTTTACGTCACAAGTGATAGCTACGTCATAAAACGGATCCCCTGTCCGGGACATTTGTTGGAATACTCGCTGACAACTGAGAGATGGGGGACCGTAGGATTATGTGGGGGACGCGTACTGTGAGCATGAACATTGAGCGTAGTAGGACGTTTGAAAGTGATGGTTTTATTGAAAAGGGGATAGTGCTGTACTGTTTTGTTGCAGAAGTGATACAAGCAATGAAAGAGTTTGGATGTTTATTTTTTAGTTTATTTCTTGTTATCAATTTTTATTTATTTTTTACATTGTGATAAATCGAATACATTTGAACCATAGAAATTTCATGAATTTTAAAGCACTGAACTAAATCCTAACTATAGCCAGTTTGGATTTTTAACCCATTCATAAGTCTACTCGTGTTATACAAATGTTTACTGGCGAACAATGCCTACTGCGTTATTATGTCCGCAACTTAATTTTTAAGGATAAACCACAAATGAATGATGATAATGTATGAGGATGCGTGTTTAAGCCTGATTTTTCAGTAATCAGTTATCTGATACCTAAAGAATAAATATGGTGGTTTGACATATTTTTTACACAAAAGCTGTCAAACCACCATTTTTATTCCTGAGTTAAAAAATAACTTACTATTAACTAGTGAAAAATAAGCTACAAATAAGATTTCAGAAACAAAACTTATACACCATTTTTTATACGTATTAAAGTTATCAAAAAATAAAAGGCACTTGTATTTTGACTACCTAGCGGCTTGTCCGGTGCTGTTAGCCAATACTAAAATAGCTAAAATTGTTACTACTACACCGGACCCCTAATTATTATTTTATTAACACGCTTATATTAGCTTCACCTGTATGTTTGTAACCAACGCCTTTGAGCTCGATTTTGACCAACTTTGGGCGATCAGATTTTCTTCAAACTTTGCACACCCATCAAAGACTGATGACAATACAATAATCGTTTTTTTTTAGTGCAAAATAAAAAAAATAGTTTAAAAAAACTAAAAACACACGCTTTCATAGCATATCAAACTAAAAAATGTAAAATAATTTTCAATATAGGTAGAAAATAATAATAATGAACGAAAAATATTAATATCATTGTGAAAAAAGCGGGGGGTACTCGATTTACGAAAAATATGGCACAAAGCGCCCCACGCTTTTTTCACAATGATATTAATATATATCGTTCATTATTATTATTTTCTACCTCTATTGAAAATTATTGTTTCTTCCAGTGTCGTTCCGAGTTACATTCTAGGGTTTTTCTCAAATGTCAAAACTTTTTATTTTTAACGAGTTTAAATTATATTCTACTCTCTTTTTTTCCAACGCTACGTTCACATCGAAAGCTTGGTACACAAGCGAGTACAGATCGGCGCGGGGGATGGTCGCTATTGATTTTCACAATTGCAGGATTATGACTCACTCCGGCTTTGTTTGTTTTACATTCTACATGTGTTTGCGTTGCTTTTTAATTAATTTCGGATTTAAAATTTTGAAAGGGAAACCTTCGGATAAGGGTTTAAAATTTGATACCTACCTATTCGAGCCCAAACAGATGTTTTTGTGTTTTTATTAATTATAAAGGAAAAGCGTCTCACACAACCATTCTTTAAACAAAACTTTTATATTTGGTGAAGCTTAAATCCGGTTGTAGACAAGGCCAGAGTAAATAGGCTCTTAATAAACTACGTTTCACCTTTAACGATGGCATCACAGCTTACCATCAGGTTGGATCGCAGTCAGGCACTACTTAATTTATATCAATTAAAAAAAGATTTCACATAGGTTGTCTGCATTTTTGCATAAAAAATTATCCACACAAGGGTAAAATAAAACTCAGCTATGTGAGCTAAGTTAAACTAACTTAGTTTAGTTCTTAGTCAGCAATAGAGACTAGTAACAGTTTCGAAGAAGAGCACATGAAGCCATAGCAGGGTTGCAGGATTCGCGCCGGGCCTTGGTTGAGGCCATGGTCCGGAGAGAGGAGGAGTGGCAGGGGTCGCCGACTTCTGCGAAGCAGTAATGCTTGCAAAGAAGGAGGCCGACCGCATCAGGTAACGGCGTCCTCGCCGCCGCCGACGGGATTTCGATCCCGATTTCCGGCCACCGTAGGCGCGGTCTTGCGGACAATGAGCAATGGGTAGCTCGCTGTCCGGCCGTCCGGTAACTGTCCGGACCAAGCCCAAGTCGTCGACGGCACCGCCGAGCTCGCCCTGGGAAGAGGTGGTGAAACGACCTGGATGCCTACCGCGGGGACTGGTTCGAGGTGCCTCAAGAAAAGAATACCTGGAAGAAGTTGGGGAGGCCTTTGCCCAGCAGTGGGACAGTATAGGCTATTAAAAAATACTTAATAATAATACCTACATAAATCTTAATAAGCGGACCGTGTCAAAAATATCAAACAACAGCGAAGCATTAAAGTAAACAGGGCAAGAAAACCTTACGACATAATGAAAATAATAATTAAATATCTCATTGTGAACAGAACTGAATTCCTAGCGGGATTAAATTCCACTTTACGTGTGACTTTTCCATTATGGCGCACGGTTCCCGCCATTATCACGGCGCCATTTTTGTTTTCCATTTCAGATTTGAATTTAGAAGAACAAAAGTTTTTCTGATGCTAACCATAGCTTGTTATTTCGCTTTAAAATGGGAATGGAAAAGTGCAATACCGTCGATTGCATTTTCCTAGCTTACACCCGGATACAAACAATGTAACAAAATAGCATCTACATTTTGATACAAGTGGAAAAAAGATTGTCATTGCGAATAAGACGGAATTATGAAAGAAGTGTTATGGAGCCGACTGCTGCAGTGACAAATACCCACGTGTATCAAACGATGGTTTTCAATAAGTACACTTAAGAAGAAATGAATAAACGGGGTTGACGCGTACTCATGGAGGTCGCTTAGTGCTCAGCCTGATACGATAAACCGACTGCTGCAGTGACAAATACCCACGTGTATCAAACGATGGTTTTCAATAAGTACACTTAAGAAGAAATGAATAAACGGGGTTGACGCGTACTCGTGGAGGTCGCTTAGTGCTCAGCCTGATACGATAAACACATTAAATTGTGGTGGGGGCAAGTTCGCGCACTTTGCCGCACTAGTGCGGCAAACACAAATTGCGTGCCTAAAAGCGGTAGACATAAGGTAGCCCACTGCCACTTAAGTTTGGCGATCTATATCATTTATTTTTTTTATTTAAAATATTATATTGAGAACATAAATGTCTAAACTACAATTGACTTCAGTAATAAGAATGAATCATTCAGAATCAACCCTAAAAATATAGGGTGAAAAATAAATTAATCGTTTTTCGTCCCCTAATAACGGATCAATCACAATTGTTTGTAACCAAAAACCTTTATTTGTTCTGAACATCTGTCATAATACAACCCTTAAGTAAACTACCCATTGTCGTAGTTACGTAGTTTCTTCCCAGTTCTTCTCCATAGGAAACGATCAATTGAACCATGCACTTTTTCTGATGTTTTATAAGTGCCCTTGTAGGCCTATGTGAAATAAAAACATTTTGAAGTTTTTTTTAACACTTTTTATATTCTTTCTACTAGCGTCAATCCAGCCCAAAAACCTAATAGAAAACAAATTTAAAAAGCCATTACTTGAGTTTCGTAAATATCACTGTCACAAAAAGTCTTTAGGGACACCCAACTTTTTATCGTATATATAATAAAACACTTACCTGATATTACCAATGTTTAAAAAGAAACTGACAGCACTATTACTTGATAAGTGTTTATTATTCAATTAATGTTTTTTTTTTTAATTATATTGCATACATAGATGTAGATTTATATTTTGACATTATATATTTCCTTCTTTTGTTCACTATAAATCCTATTATTCTTATTATTTTTAGTCTCGATTCAAATTTTGGACAATATTTATATAAACGTTTTTTTTAACCGACTTCCAAAAGGAGTAGGTTAATTAATTTAACTTATTTACATTTTTTTATAAAAATGGGTCCCACCGGTACCGAAACTGATTTATTATTACGTTCATTTTATAAACAGTATGTTTAAAATGTTAAAATATTTCATAATTTTTTTATTATTATTATTATCGCAAAATCATTCAACAGCCATAAAATGCTGCACAACAATTTATATTATCGTGAAAGCGTGTCAACAACTCCAGCTTACAGCACGAACGTGATAACAATTTGAAAGAAGAACTTCCGAATGACGAGAGCCAAGGGAGCCCTGCGTATTTTACTTCTCAAAAACTCTAAATTCATATCGGTCGACATAGTCAACCGGTTTCAATGAAACAAAGTCTACTTACCAAGTTACATAAAATTTGAATGCATAAAAGTATCTACATCGAATTCGTACATTTTACGTGATGTGCGCACAACACAACTAACATTTTTCTACAGATTTATTGTATGTATAGATTGTTAATATTTTAAAATACTTACTTCATAATTTTTTATTATTATTATCGCAAAATCATTCAACAGCCCTAAAGGCTAAAACTTAGCACAACAATTTATATCATCCTGAAAGCGTGTCAACAACTCCAGCTTACAGCACAAACGTGATCGCAATTTGAAGGAAGAACTTCCGAATGACGAGAGCCAAGGGAGCCCTGCGCAGTTCGGAACGGCTCGCAGCGACATTTTATCGCTCCACCGTACGATTGCATAGTCTCATGTGATAAAAGATGGAGTATTTCCCTTTGATGGCCTCTTTCTGGTTTATTTCGATGGTCTTAGAATGGAGTGGCTGGGGATTTTATTTCACTGAGGTTTATGGTGCGGAAATATATATGAGGGTGTTTTTGGCTTAAAATAGGTCATGGAAATACTGTACGAAGGTTCATCAGATTCATGTGTGGTGGAATTTTTCATCGGCCTTTTGCCAATTAAAGAAAAAAAAATCTTTGCATTTTTATATTAAACATATGTAAAAAAAATATCCTAATCTATCCTTAATGACATTTTTACTTAAAAAGTAATTAAGTCACTTTATTATTTAAAAAGAATACAGTATAAATATAACTAGAAGGACCTATCTACTCAGTTGAGCTCAGACCATGCTGAAGGATATAAAATAATTTATTCCAGGTGTACCTACGTTCCTTCGGGATAATTTCTGAATTCTACGCGGACAAAGCAGCAGGAAGAAGTTAGTTTATAAACAACTAGGTAACTGTTTCAGCAGCAATAATTCTGAACTCGAGATTTTTTGTTAGTTTTAGAGTAGGCTTACAGACTAAAAAAAAACAATTATATAGAGAGTGTAATAATATTATCAAATTACTAATTGCAAGCTTTCGCACATAGATAAAAAAAACCTATAGGTAATAAGAAAATACGTACAAGTCAATTTATAATAACGTTAAAAGGGAATTATCATTGGAAAAAATGTCTTTCCCATTTGCTGTCGTAATGTTGCACTGGTGCAAAACAAGTCGATATTAATGTCCCTTGGAACTGAAGTTCCAAGGACTGTCTCGACTGCAGCAGACAAATTATTCATCATGCATCCGATTATAATTTGGCTTTAAGGCTAGAGTGAATAGGCTCCTCATAATCTAGTGCGCGTCACCATCAACTACTGCATCACTGCTTACCATCAGGTGGGACGCAGTCAATCTCTAGTACGTATTATAAAAAAAAAAAATTGAACAGTGTCGGTTTTCCCTTACCCGTATTTGTTGGCAAAAGTACTTACGTAAACGATTTATTTCAAGTTCTAGTTTTTTATCAAAGTACTTATCTACTTTAAAACAATTCTTCTTGAAAGCATTTGGTCCATTTACTTGGACTCAACTGCGTTTTATTTCCCAGCAAAAGATTCTACCTCTTGGGAACGTGATACAAAGCATGTTCCTGCAATTTTCTTTTTCTGCGTTTCGCTTGATCGGTTTGATTTATTGTGGATCTAGTCTGTAAAATGTTTCTTTTTATTAAAAAGATATTGCTTACTAGCATTAACGTAAAGGTAACTAATAAAAAATGCGTTCCAAAATTGCGTTGCATCGCGGATGAAAAGACCAAAAAACTTGAAATAAAAAGGGTCAGTTTTTTATTGTCTTTAGTCTTCAGTTGAATTTTGTTTTAGAATAACGTAGTTTTTTGACTCGACAAACTTTACAGTTTGATGACGTGAAACACTCGTTAAACATTCATAAAAATTTAACTGTTTTAAAGTCGGTTTATGTTTACTACATTAATATGTAAATTTAAACTACTTATACTTTATAAATTAAAAACTTTAAACACAAATAAAAACACTGTAAAAAAACACGGATTTAATGACATAGACAGTTTTCTACTTATCGAGCTTAGTAGAGAATGGTGTAGAAACATAGGAAACATGGCAGGTGCAACTTAAAAAAAAACAAACAGAAAATAAATAAGTACAATAAGAATTATTCATATCAGCCGTCAAATCATATTTAGTAAAGCATCATGCTTAACTAAATATGTTTTCATAAAATAAAAGACTTGGACGAGACACTGATTTTAACTTCCCACCCAATTTTTTTTTTCATTGCTCTTTATCGATAATATTTTTTTCTCTATAACGACATGGTCTACAACTATCTTCGCTTGGGCTTAGGGCACATCGGTTGAATGCTTCCAACTTTCAAAGTCATAGAATCAATTTTATGTTTTATATGTAAGGGTGTTATTTTGTCTAAGTCCAGCTACTTCAACTACCTATTTTACTTTAATTGTTTTTGCAAACACCTCGCAAACGGCCAAAGTTTCGAGCACAAAAAGAAAGTAGACAATCAATAAATTTCTTGGTCCTTCGAGCCTGGGAATCTTTTCTCCTCTTGTGAAAGGGTTTGCTATTATGCAATTTACAACCGTCAATCCATCAAAACCTTATCGAAAAAATTATCAAATGAGTTCGATACAAATCTCTATACTCACGGAGAACATGAGCTATGACATAATAACCCTACCGATAGCCACCCCACGCGGTCCGCACCCCAATAACATTAGCTTTTTAACTTCACGCTCCATCAAGTTATATTAAACTTTATATCAACGAAATAGAATACATATTGATACACAACATACATATCAATTGTATAGGACTTTTTATATCGAAAGTCTGGCTATGGCAACAATAGAAAAGTCTTCAATGGCGACCCTTCCACGCATGCGCCCTCCGTAAGCGACCAACTTCACGACAATACACCAAGCCACGGTACTCCACAACTTCGTCCCGATACCTGTATATACATCATAACAATTTCTCCTTATTATTTAACAGTTTAATAATACACTAAACGTAAATTAAATCCGTCTTGAAACCGCGACTTATCAGTCAGCGTCTTAGTTGTAAGACACGGTGATCGCCTTTCAGTAACGCGCGCGTTAACGTTACGATTGCGTATAGAAAATACTTTTGATCAATAGGAGCTCTTTATTAATTTATTTGTGTTCTAGATAAGGAAGCATCGCTTTTCGCTGCTGAAATGTGTTCTGGTATATCGTATTAATTGTGATAAATACGTATTCAAGCCTAAGTAACAACGAACGTGTAAATAAGCTATTTTTAAGTAAAAGTGTTTATTTTTGAAGTCAAGCGTCAATTTTGATAGGAACTCTGTGTTTTAGTCGGGTTAGTGAATAGTGTAATATGTCGAAACCAAATACGTTGAAGGCACATAGACTGAGTGCAGAGTTTGCGGAGAAGCGAGCGCAGTCGATGAAGAAAACAGATCCATCGAATTCATAGCAACCACCCGTGAGTACCTACCGCATGTTATTGTCACTTGAATCGATTCTATAATCCTGTAATAACCTATGAACAACACTAAACTAAAAGAAATAACTTAATTTTTAAACGTCTAAGCAAAAAAGACGTCCGATTTCAGTCGCATAAGCCCATGTAAGACATCATTCATGTTATTTTTAATTTTTATTTGTGCTGTGCAGAACTAGTTCTATTAGAAGTCGTAGTTTGGTCGTATGATAACCTTTATACAACTACAAGTAGCTAGTCTGACCACTTAAACAAATTAGAAATCGAAAATCGATTGTTCTTCAATTTATAATGAGGCTGAGTCCTACTTACTTTCTGGCCAATTAACCGATTAGATTACAGTAATTTAAATATATTATTTGGTTGGTTTTAGTTTAGAGGTTCAAACATTTGTATGTAGGTGTATTCAATAAAAATATCATAATATACCCTGAGGATATTTGTTTGAATTGTGTTGCTACTTGAATTATAGCGAAACCATTTCTATAACGTAAAGGTGACAAATAAAAAATGCGTTCCAAAATTGCGTTGCATCGCGGATGAAAAGACCAAAAACATGAAATAAAAAAAAGGTCAGTTGTAAGCAATAGTATGCCAAGCACATGATGTCTACAATCCAATATGGCGACCACTCAGCTGATCGCTACAGTGCGCATGCGCGGTGGGTTTCCCGCCATCTTTGAACTTTGCCCTACAATGCCAGACGCCACTAAAAAGCTGCTTGAGGAATGTAATAAAAATCGGACGGATTTCCTGAGAATGGAGTAATTGTAAAACGTGTACACGGAAAACCAGCACGTTCTAAGTAATTTGTAAAGGTTTTACCTGTAGCTATGGAAATGAGAATTTTGAAGTACCCTATTAGCTCATGCTCAACGTTCCTTTTAGTTAAACTGTGTCAAGAAATTCCTATTCCAGAGGACTTAAATCCGTATTTAAATTCCGGAGAAAATATAACGGAATTCAGTCCAGAACACTATTACATCACGCTATACGAAAAATTTATCAAAATTTACTGATATTTTTAATTTATTGTTACAAATTATGTCTGTCCATTTTAAAATAGACTATGATTTGAAATATTTTGTAAACAGTTCGAGATCATTATAATTTGGTAATAGCACATTGCCTGTCTGCGCATACTAAGTAGATATGCTAATTAATTGTTAAAACACGCAGAATTTCGGTCACGCAATGTCACCAGTTTTTCTCGAAGTTTTTACAAAAATGTTGGCACTTTTATGTAAAACTACGAACTTGATAAGCTTATAAATACGATAAAATAATGATATAAGGAATTGGGTACCCTGTTTGAAGTTTATTTTTGTATAAGTACCCATACAATACAAAAAATACAATACAATATATATATGACAATATAAATAGGTATATACAATATATGTATATTTATTTATTTATTATATACAATAAAGTATATAATAAATAAGTAAAAAAATAAATATAAGCAAGTAACTTTTTTCATAACATCAAAAAAGTCCTCTCAAACTCGAAACTTATTTATTTCACATAGGCCTACATAGGCACTTATAAAACGTTAAAAGCTGTTGCACGGTTCCAATAAAATGTTCGTTTGTTATGTAGAAGAACCAGCAAGAATTTTCATGGTTACTCTTTTAAAAAACTAATGGATTCTACAACATTTCCATATTACAATATTAATAGATATGGAAAAGCTCCTCCGCCTTAGGTAGAGCAAGAGGGAGTGATAGACTTTTCCTGACTAAAACTCAACGGTGTTTCTTCACTTGCGCTTTGCGGTCTAGGGCCTAGGTAACTTTTTCGAACAATCTCACAACTACCAATAGGCCAATAGACCTTCGACGTTACTTTGTCCCACAATTAAGTTATTGAAATGGCCCTTGTCTAATTCTCGATTCCGAAATTCGGGATCTTGTTAACTCGATACTTTTACTTACGCACTACTAAAATCTGTACGTATATGTCGTGGCTAGATCTTAGAAATTGATCTCTTCATGATAAGGCTAAGTAAGACTGGCCAGCAGGCTTACTCTTGAGTTCAATTCCGATCGGTCGACATTGAGATTGTGACGTTTCGTACCCTTGAATTCAATGCTAGCGCCAAATTGGTTCAAAATTGCGTGACCATTTGAGAACTAAGTGAAATCGTATATGTTGACAATATTATTTTCAAGAGTACCAAATCACGTCACGTCAAAATTGACATTGCAATCGGATTGAAATTTAAATTAATTTGGAGAGTAAGCCTGCAGATCGTTTGAAACGTTAGGCTAAGTAAAACTAGCCAGGGCCCCAAGTCTGCTATTTTTATAAATTCGTCATTCCAACACGACACATTGTCATTTTGCTCAAAGTTTGTAATCTGCTAATTCATAATGATCTATCATTGATCGGTCAATGGTGTTGTAATAGAATTGTGGTAGAATGATAATTTCGAGCATATTAAAACCAATAACTACACAATAACGTTCTAATGATAAAACACCGATCAAAGAAACTGTCAAAGTTTTAGCAGATTACCGCAAACGTCAAATATTCTTTTGTCAATATGTACGAGATTACTATTCTATGCTACTTCTTTCAATGGAGTGTCAGTGGTTGACCATTGGAATGTCATAATGACGCCATTATATTAGTAGATTACCAAACTTGTCAAAATCGACAATTATGACATCAATGATAGACCATTCTGACACTATTGTAATAGCAGACTTGAGGCCCAGATCGTTTGAAACGTTAAAGTTTGGTGATATGTCAATCCTCGTTTGGCCATATCATTAATGTAGGATTTCTATGACAATAAAAGGTCTAAAGAAAGTAAGCTAAACGAGGATTGACATATCATCAAACTTTAACGTTTCAAACGATCTGGCCAGTTTTACTTAGTCTTATCATGAAGAGATCAATTTTTAGATCTGGCCAGGACATACATATTTTTATTTATTCCTTATTATTAAGAAAGATGCTGGTGCCTGTGATACAATGTTTTTCATTTGTACAGTTACCAACGAAAGTCGTTTTCTGTATTTACTACTTATTAATTAGCAAAACTGTTTTACTAATTGAATCCTGTATCTGTATTTATCTGAAACAAAATATTATTTTCACTAGTATTATAAAGAGGTAGTTTGTTTTTTTGGTTTTAGGTTGAGGATATAATCTCTGAAAGTACTGGTTCGATTGCTAAAATTTCACCACTATAAAGCTGCTTTATTCCTGACCGACATAAGCTATATTTTATGTACACGGGCGAAGCCGCGAGCTAAAGCTAGTTATTATTATGTCTCATCGTAAAGCCAATAGACTCTATTAAACATACACATTTATTAGAACTACCATATACCGTCATCTCCATTTACAAGAAGAATATGTGTACAGGCATTGTTGGTAAGATTACAGGCAATCCATCTATGCCAGACATGTATCTATGTAACAAAACAACGGAAACAGTACGGTTCGTAAGTGATATTGGAAAAACTCGAATGAGAACATATCGAGAATACCCATTTGCTTCTATGTTTCTTTCGCCAGTAAATCAAATTTTTGTTTGAAAGTTTTATCTTGTCTATGGGATGTACTTTTGTGTTGTTGTAAAGGCTAATCTTTTTTTATACGCCTATAATGCTTGTTGTATATTATTTGTAGACCCTATTTGGAAACAATTTGCCTGCTAAGGTCTTCCCGTCCGATTATAATTTAGCTGTCTTCAAGGCTAGAGTGAATAGACCCTTAATAAACTAGTGTGCTTCACCATAAGGTGAAATTGCAGTCAAGCACTAGTCTATATCAATTAAAAAAAACTGTAATGAATACTTGTCCGTATGATCAAAAACAGTATACGGCGTAATAATATACTTATTGGTAGTCTGTACTGTCGCACTGCAAAGCATAATAATATTTAACAATAGCTATCAAGATTAACCCTAGTCTTTAGTGTCCGAAAAAAAAAATGGATCAGTCATAAATTAACCGTCAGTCAAGCAATACAATTGAGTGGGCTGTGGGAATATCCGAAATAGTTACCGTGAGTCTGGAACGCAAAGTACAATTGGTAAACATAGGTGGGTTTTAATGAGTTACAATCTGAGACGCCCTCTTGCTCCACCCAGAGTGGGGAAAGTTATTTGGTGATAAAAAGCCTCAATAAAGAAGTGATACGGGCAGTTGCCCACTAGACAAAACACCTGTCTGGTCGGAAGATCCTCCATCCGATATTACATTCTGTTCTGCATACCTCCAGAGGTTTGCGAAACAGAGGGTAAAATTCCACATGTGCATTGAATTGACAAATTCACAAGCATTAGCAAAACCATAATCAGCCTTATTATAATCTCACTGTTGGAACACAGGCTTCTTCAAATTAATTTCAGTTCTAAAACTGTGCCTAGGTTATTCATCCTATAATGGCATATGTGAAAACCACGGAACAGTGAAAACCAATTTCAATTAAATATATATTAAGAAGGTGGTAGGTCGGAACCCTTTCATTGCTAATACATTCAGAACGATGATCTCTAACCCAACACGTTGCAGCTGTTAATGTCTTTGAGTCGTGCCGACGCACTTAATGTTGCTCCTAAGGGAATACTGTTCTTAACGAGTGATTACAGTTGAAAGTCTTGTACCTAAGCGTGTCAAACGAACAGTTAAAACTCTTTTGTGTGTGACAAGAAACTCTAAAGTCTAGTCGCTAAAAACACGATAAAGAAACTCATGTCAGAGCTGCGAGATGGTTCGAAAGTGTTACACCGACCCTAGAACGTAAAAGGCAACGGAAGGATCACAGGTTTTAGACAATAAAAGTCTGACATTTGATCCACCCAGAGCGAGAGAAGTCCTTTGATAATACCCATCCCCAAAAGCAAAAGGCAAGGCTATTGAACTATTTGTACATTGATTTATAATTAGATAGCAATACTGAGCTAGTGTGGTGTTTTTTCGAACTAAAGCAGTTAAATCTACCGATAAAGTCTGGCAAAATACAACATTAGGTACTCACATACTCGGCACTCATTAGTGATTAATTTATTTTTGTATTTTATTTCTTCTCATAACATTGTTAAGTTCTTAATTTTTTTATTCCTTTAGTCTATAACAACTATCCCTCTCACTGGAGTCGGGCGTTGATGGCTGCGCCACAGTTTTTAACTTTTGCAGCCATCATCTCTGTATTTTGTTTTTTGTTCCTAATAAACGATTACTTATTATTATTTCGTTTATTCATATCTAAATACATATAAATTATATTTTTAAACATTCAATAAAAAATGAAAAAAACATTTAATAAAAATATAAAAACAGTAGCCCACCGGGATCGGGAACAGGGTCCAAGCTACCGGCGGTCAGGGCTCCAGAGAAAGAAACCTCCTGACTATATTATTATTATTATTAATGTGTAAGAAAAATAATCTTATCGATGAGAAGGTAAACTATCAACTATAAATATCTACAAAATACCTTAAGACATGTAGATTTACAGCATGAGTTATGTTATTTACAAACCTCAAGAATAAATCTCAAGTCGACCCATAAACTCACAAGCAAATCACATACGCGAAAACTAGAACGACGCACCGACGCCGACGGTCCATAGTAATTGCAAATGGCCATGAGTCAGTGGGTGCAATAACCCCGCCCAGACGTACTATTGTGGATCAGTTGCTAGATTAGTCCGCAGACCTAAGCCTCAAAGAAAACGCTGAAGAAACACCGATAAAAGAATTTTATTTAGCGCTTTAGCTCACAAATCTAATTGAGGCGGGTGAAGCTTTGATTTTATAGTGGTTTCAAACGATTGAAACGGATAAATGGCATTGTGCGCGGCGAAAGCCGGCTTGGATTTCAAAGGTGAGGGTTAATTGAACAACTTTTTGTCTGCAGTTTCTGTAGTTTATGAACTCAATTTGCCTTCATTGCGAGCTTTTCAGTAATAGGTATTCTCTAAATTATTGTGTCTTTTTTTATTTCAATGCTGCAATCTTTTCGGGGCTCATCGTCTTTTAGCTTTGGTCCTTTCATTATCATCGTCATTTCAGCCACAAGACGTCCACTGCTAGAAATATTCCCGATCCCGCGCGTCTTACATCCTTTGCGTTCCCGCAACCCTCACCAGGTCATCGGTCCACCTTGTGGGAGACCTTCCAACGCTTCCGCGCTTCCACTGCGTGGTCGCCACTCTTGCACTTTTCAGCCTCTTTGACCATCCGTTCTACGAGTATTGTGCCTTGCCCACTGTTACTTTAGTTTGGCGATACTTCGGGCTATGTCGGCAACCTTCGTCTCCTGCAGATTTCTTCATTCCTAAAATGATCTCGTAATCATTTGGTCCTTTACAGTCAGCGCTCACTTTCATCTTCCAATCTTCCTTATCAACCGTAAAAAGATATTATTACCTTACACAATCCATTAAGGGGCCGGCGACGGATGAATTTCCATACAAACGTAATACCACGCTCATTTGCGGTTGGAGCATATTTCAAACTTATTATGATGATATTCGGTTATAGACAATATTTATCTAGGTTCCTACGTCGAGAATATTAGAAATATTGTTATTTTTAATACAGGAAAAGCCAAATGGCATGTTTTACCATTTACGCTGTAAAAAAGTGAGAAATACAATTTGCTTGAATTTCATTTTGTTTTTTTACAAAAGAAAGACGTAGGAACCTAGATAAATATTGTCTAAAACCGAATATCATCATAATATGTTGGAAATATGCTCCAACTGCAAATGAGCGTGGTATTACGT
This sequence comes from Mythimna ferrago, assembly GCA_910589285.2. Classification (NCBI taxonomy): domain Eukaryota; kingdom Metazoa; phylum Arthropoda; class Insecta; order Lepidoptera; family Noctuidae; genus Mythimna; species Mythimna ferrago. The sequence goes on from OU342685.1 coordinate 20,239,025, forward strand.
TTGTATGGAAATTCATCCGTCGCCGGCCCCTTAACATTTTGTTCTTTATCGTTTTTCTCCATGAATTTACATTTATATTCATAACTCTTTTAGTTACATATCTATGCGTTTATATCTTCAAAACTTTTTGGTCCTAAGGATTGAAAAATTTACTATGTGTGAACTTCATACTAACCTTTACAAAACAAAATGTTTCCACGTGCCGGTCATACTATAACAGTTCCCATAAGTGAAGTTTACTGGTACAAAGCTTAAGGTACATTTGAGGAAGTGGTCCCTAGTGACTTCATAAGTCTCCAATTCTCAACACGCTAAGCAGTATTGGTCCTTTATAGCTGTAATATTTTGCGAAGGTATTCTGTGACCGGGTCAGTGGGACAGTGTTAATTTATTAATGCATTACATATATGGTTGTCGCTTGTGAATTTACTTTTTAATATTATATTATTTTCTATGTCTATAAACAATGTGAGAGCTGTGGTGGCCGAGTGGTAACGGCCCCGAGTTACGAGTTGTAGGTCGCAGGTTCGAACCCAGCCAGGCGCATTACTTTCTGTAATTTATTTTATCACCACTGCTCTCAAAACGGTGAAGGAAAACATCGTGAGGAAACCGACATGTCCTAGAACTAAAAATTCGAATATATGTGACATTCACCAACACGCACTGGGCCCGCGTGGTGGATTACGGCCCATTCCCTCTCCTAGAAAGAACGCCTGAATCCCAACAGTGGGAACATTAAAAAGGCTGGTGATGATGATGATGTCTATAAACTGGTACTTGGTTATATACAAAGAGTAGCCGTTCTATGTATAATTCAAAGTTAGTTAAAACGCTGGAACCTTCGAAAATAGTTTTTCAATATCTACCTTCTGTTACAATTTTACAAAAGCGTAAGACAAATCATACAAGGAATTGTGTCTAAATTGTAGTGTCAGATGGACTATTTTAAAACTATTCTTATAAAATATGATCATCATTTTAGCCGAATGACGTCCACCACTGGACACATCATCATCATCATCATCATCATCATTTCAGCCGATAGACGTCCACTCTTGGACATTGGCCTCCCCAAGCGTCGCCACAACGAACGATCATGTGCGTCCCGCATCCATCGGATTCCCGCTACCTTCACCAGGTCCTCAGTCCACCTTGTAGGAGGCCTTCCAACGCTGCGTTTTCCGGTACGCGGTCGCCACTCCAGAACCTTTCGGCCCCAACGGCCATCTGTTCTGCGAGCAATGTGCCCTGCCCATTGCCACTTAAGTTTGGCGATTCTTTGTGCTGTGTCGGCAACCACTGGACACAGGCCTTTCCTAAATATCGCCACAATGACCAATTGAAATCTCGCGACGCTCAAGAACATCGGTTAAAGCTTCATTCAAACTGAAGCGAATCCCGCGCGGTACGCGTTTGAGACAGAGACAGACAGTTTGAGAGGCTAAGCGAGCGAGCGAATCGCTCGAGGTCGCGTCCCGCGTACCGCGCGGGATTCGCTCCAGTTTGACTGTAGCTTTACTTTTGAGGCCTTCATAAAACACATTAACATTATAAGTAATCATAACTTATTTAAACATCTTAAATCTGATATACTTATTATTTCTAGTAATACATTTACAGTAAATATGTAAATGTATTACTAGAAATAATAAGTTAATAGCATTTTTTTTTTACTATCACACAACGCCATCTAGTCTCAAGCTAAGCAGAGCTTGTGTTATGAGTACTAGACAACTGATAAACATACTTATATATTCCTAAATATACATACTATAGATAAATTACACCCAGACACAGAACAAATGATCATGCTCATCACACAAAGATTTGTCCTGGGTGGGAATCGAACCCACGACCTCTGGCATAGCAGTCATGGTCACTAACCACTAGACCAACAGGCCTGTCATTATTTTTGTAGAAGACAGACATCATCACCAGAGATTACCTACTACATGCTGCAATTATATACTAATTATATCTGAATAAATATAAAAACTATCTAACAATATGCATTTAATAAAACCGGCCAAGTGCGAGAGCGTGAATCGCTCACGCACGCAGGGTTCCGAACCGTCCGTAGCAAAAAAATCACCATTGTTTTATGAGAACCCTCTTAAATATTGATTATATTCTGATTTTTAGTATTTGTTGTTTCATATTTATATTTCATATTTCAACTAAATAAGTATCACGATTCATGAGATACAGCCTGGTGACAAACGGACAAACAGACGGACGAATAACGGAGTCTTAATAATGTCCCGTTTTACCCTTTTAATGTGGAACTCTAAAAACGTACATCCGTTTATGCAAATGACATTGCGCTGATAAACTTATTATTTCCATGCATTTAAATTATGCAACAATGCACCCCGCAGCTTGACACAGTTTCTATGAATAATACTCGTAGCTACGAATACAATACTTATACATATTATTTATTCAGGTAGGTCTTTCTCGCCTCAAAGTATAATAAAGTACATTTTGATACAAGCACTAAGTTTTGTGAATCTGCAGCTATTACAGTTACAGGCTAAAACTAGAAGTTTAGTTAACTGGTTGACTTATAGTAACATTAGCCAGCAGAAAATCCGCGCTAGGTGTTTGACGCCCAGCAATTGCTGAGTTGGTGACCCTTTCGGTTCGAGCACGCTCTACGCAACTGTATTGTATATCTGTACTCTATTTTATTATTAGACTGGCCTTTTGGTCTAGTGGTTAGTAGCCCTGACTGCTATGCCGGAGGTCATGGGTTCGATTCTCACCCAGGACAAATGTTTGTGTGATGAGCACGATCATTTGTTCCGTGTCTGGGTGTAATTTATCTATAATATAATGTATTTAGAAATATATAAGTAAGTTTATCAGTTGTCTAGTACTCATAACACAAGCTCTGCTTAGCTTGAGACTAGACGGCGTTGTGTGATAGTTGTGGAATATTATTATTATTATATATTATTATTTTATGTTTTTGTATATTGTATTGCCTGCGCCGCATAAATGCTATTCTATTCTATTAGGGTTACAGTTTTGTAAGTACAGAACCAGCAGCTCTTTATTCTAAGTAAAATTTCTAGCTCATTTAATTAGTCAATGTTCTAACCATACTATACAATAGGCTAGTGACCGTAAAAAATGTAATTAGTCCGTCTTTTAGATTTTTCAAAAATAAGGGACACGTATTTTTTTATTTGTGAATTAAACCAAAAATGAAAAAGATATAGCCCATTAAAGTTACGTGTAACGTAACGCCGTGCTACATTTTTTAGCACGGGGTGACGTCACACGTAATTTTAATGGGCTACATCTTTGTTATTTTTTGTTTAATCGAAAAAAGAAAAAATACGTGTACAATATTTTTTTATAATCTAAAATACGGACGGATAAATAAAATATAATTATTTTGACCCTGGACACTACCCTATTGGCGCCACTAAGAACCAATACTCATAACACAAGCTCTGCTTAGCTTGAGACTAGACGGCGTTGTGTGATAGTTGTGGAATATTATTATTATTATATATTATTATTTTATGTTTTTGTATATTGTATTGCCTGCGCCGCATAAATGCTATTCTATTCTATTAGGGTTACAGTTTTGTAAGTACAGAACCAGCAGCTCTTTATTCTAAGTAAAATTTCTAGCTCATTTAATTAGTCAATGTTCTAACCATACTATACAATAGGCTAGTGACCGTAAAAAATGTAATTAGTCCGTCTTTTAGATTTTTCAAAAATAAGGGACACGTATTTTTTTATTTGTGAATTAAACCAAAAATGACAAAGATATAGCCCATTAAAGTTACGTGTAACGTAACGCCGTGCTACATTTTTTAGCACGGGGTGACGTCACACGTAATTTTAATGGGCTACATCTTTGTTATTTTTTGTTTAATCGAAAAAAGAAAAAATACGTGTACAATATTTTTTTATAATCTAAAATACGGACGGATAAATAAAATATAATTATTTTGACCCTGGACACTACCCTATTGGCGCCACTAAGAACCAATACTCATAGTCTCCAAAGTCTAATGTTCCTCTAATCTTCTGAAGCCTTATGACCAAAACTATTCTACTCCTCCCGTGCATTATCGAGTGAAACATTATTCATAGAGTTTGGCCATTATCTATGGCCTAACTCGAAGCTACCATAATGCATATGCATTCGAAATGGCACCCACATGGATTAATCAGTGGTTTATTATCTAACTTTGGAGTTAATTTATGTGGTATTCTAATGAAAATCCCTTTGGACTCCTTTAGACTATAAATCTAAAATATAATAAAGTCTAATGTTTATCTCAGAAAACAATTAAATTATATCTGTAGACAAATCTCATATCAAGTGATCCCATTAGCTGCTAATATTTCAATAAATCTTTATATATGTTACTGTAAAAGCTCGAACTACGGTAAATCTCAAGATTTTCCAGTAAAACCTAAGATTTACCAGTTATTAATGGTAAATGTCCATAAAAGTTTGCGATTCGAACTTTTACCGCCATTCACTTGGTAAATCTTAGGATTTACATTAAAGGCACGGTTAATGTTGAAAAAAATCATGTCATAACATCTAAAGCGCATCAACTCGTACTCGTGGGCAGTAGCAGCGGGGGTGGCTAGCCCCCGCTACCCGCGCACTGTCTCTTTAGTTTGTTGAACACCAAATAATAAGAAGAATACAACACAAGATAATTTTTCTCGTGTTATTTTTTACGGGTAGTAATAAAAGTTCCGACAAAAAAAGAAGAATTGTCCTTACTCAAAATATTAAATCTACTGCCTAAAATACTAACTTTCCGACTACTTTTGTCCGAATAAAAATGATGAAACGACCGAATGAGATACTGAAATCTTCGAAAAATAAACATGACTGTCTATTGCTATAATACTTTTCTACCAGCATAAATTACGTTCTACTGAAAACTTTGCTTTGTAATTTTTATCTTTACTTGCCTACTATTAATTCATAAATTACCTTTTATATTTCATAGATTGTGGTGGTATTTTAACTGTCACATTATACTGAAAATATTATTCTGAGTGGCTATACAGAAACTTATAAAAAATATAAAAATGTACTTGTAACAATAACATTTAATTGCATCATATATGATGAATTTTACTTACCACGGGTATGCTTCGATATCGGTACCTATTTCAGGCGTCAAAAAGTTAAAACAGTCGTATTCATGGGTACGTATAAAAATCCCGAATTTTAAATTACCGATGGACGAAATCCCGAAAATTGAAACGCCAAATGGACGAAAGTTTAAAATCCCGAAAGTTCATTTGTTCGAATGTTTAAAATCCCGAAGTTCAAAATCCCGACTCGTCCGTGTCGGGGTGCCCTAAGGTCCCGATTTGTTTTATTTTGAGAAGTCGCTTTTGTCACAATTCTAACCTAACCTATTTCAGCCACAATCTCTCGTAAAAATGTGTTTACCATTGTCTTATAGTCTATTCACAGGTAGATTGTATCTTGATTGCTCTTTGAACTGGGTGAAATAGGTTAGGTAACGTTAGAACTGTGTCCAACCGCTACGTTCAAGTTGTTTCGTCTATTCGGGATTTCGTCCTTTCGGGCATTTGAACATCGGTATTTTGTGTTTCGATATAACGACTATCGGCATTTAAACCTTTCGGTATTTTGAATTTCGGTGTTTTGCACGTCGGTGTTTCAGCCATAGGTATAATGAACTTTCGGGATTTTGATACGTACCCCTATTCATGCCTTAATCGAAAACCAAGTAGACTTTGGTTTCCTAGAATATTATACTGTATTATTATTCGACAAATTTCCTAACTTTTATAATGTCAGCGAGAACAAAGATAAAAATAAAACAAAACTCAGTTTATTATGAAAATGTAGTTGCATAGTAGATCCGAACCCGATCGCGCGGGCCGAACAGTTGAGGTATTTTCATCATTATTGAGAGCTAAAAAATAAATTTGATAACCAACAATAGAAATTAAAACAGTTCATGCAAGTTGTAAAAATATGATTATTTTGACCAAACCTCTGTTGTCGGTAACTTAGTAATTTTGTCGGAGGTTCAGTATTCTATTCGGAAGTATAGTTTTGTTATTCGAAGATCCATTTTTTTTTTAGGAGAAAATGTAATTTGAACATGCTCACATTTGTTGTTAAATTGGATATTTTTTTTCGTTTATGTTTTGGATTTTTTGTCGGTAATTCATTATAACGCTAGTTAATTAGAATAATAGTCGGCCACAGATCGCTGGAGATTAAATTGTTTTTCGGAACCATTATTATTTCCCATTTTTTACTGCTTAGGAAGTATTTCAAATGTTAAAAAAATTACTTGTTCCTAATTTTATTAATACAACTCCTTAATGAAAATAATTTAAATAGGTTAGGATTATACGTATAAATAAATGACGAATAATTAAGTAACCATTGTTTTATTCCTAAAACCAACATTTACTAGTCCACATTGGTAAAATCTAGCATGTACTGAATTGGAATGGTAAAAGTCCGAAAAAATCGTCCCAATATAATAAATACTTACATTTACCAACTCATGTTAGTAAATCTTAGGTTTTACTGGAAAATCTTAAGATTTACCGTAGTTCGAGCTTTTACAGTAACATATACATATATAATTCATCTTCTTGTACGTGTGTTTGTCTAACTTCTCCTTAACAGCTTAACCGATTTGCATGAAATTTTATATGTATATTCGAGCGGGTCCCTGAATGGTTTAAAAACACATTATAACCCGTTGACGACGTTAGCGCTGCAAGCGCCGACGCTGCCATCGGGTTCACAATATTTTTTTCTGACGATAAGCGAGTTTGAAGACAAGACAAAGTCTGACGGGACCGCTAGTATTACTACAGATAACACGACGTTGAAGGCCAGTAAATTTTTGTGTTGATCAACTTTTAGAACCAGGCGTATTACTTTGTGTAATTTATTTCATCCACCAACCACTGCTCTCATAAAGGTGATGGAAAACATCGTAAGGAAACCGGCATGTCCTTTTTTTTATTTTTTTTTTATGTTGGGAAAAAATCATCCAATGACAACCCCCGGTCTTGAGCGGAGCGGGGGATAGTGTCAGACTCTTACTGACTAAAACACCCACCCCGTTCCTTCTAGCCTTCATACCGGGGCTCGAGCTCCCTTTCGGATAACCCTGGCCCCAGTAGGCTTCGTCCCGGCTGGGTCCCTGCTGTTGCTGACAAATCCTTGAGGCGCGCGGGAACAGTGCGCGCCGTCGACGACTTGGGCTTGGTCCGGACAGTTACCGGACGGCCGGACAGCGAGCTACCCATTGCTCACTGTCCGCAAGCCCGCGAAACTGGCATGTCCTAGAACCAAGCATTCGAAGACATGTGACGTCCACCATTCGGGGCTGGCTTGCGTTGTGGATTAGGGCCCATTCTCTCTCCTAGAGAGGAGACCTGATTCCCAACAGTGGGAATATTATAAGATCGATTATGGTATGGTAACTTTTTTGTAAGTATAGTAGTCATTACAATAGGACCAAAGTTACTAGTATCCTCGTTCGTAATTCATACTTCCATACTTATATTATAAATATGAAAGGAACTCTATCTGTCTGTCTGTTACGCTTTCATGGTTAAATTACTGAACCAATTTTGATGAAATTTGGTAAAGAGGAAGCTTGAACTCCAAGAATGCACATGTCTGCTTCTGAAAGGAAGATTCGACCCCGTTACGAAAGGCATCGAAGGAACAGGAGTGGGTTTTTTTGTCAGTAAAAGTCTGACGCTATCTCCCGCATCCCAAGAGCGGGGTCATTAGTTGATTTTCCCACCTAAAAAAAAACATGGACATAGACTTATACTTTTTCTCAGTCTTCAACTTCGATTACGCCGTCCGCAATAACCAACATTCACGTAGACAAAGCCGCTGGCAGACGCTAGTAATCAATAAATAGTTAGGTCACCTAACATGTTTCAAACTTCTAGACAGCCAATATCTTAGCATAAACCGATCATGAGTAAGCACAAAGATGTGGGTAACTGTATCTTGAACAGAGCCTTTGGACGGATAGGGTTGTCAAAACCTTTTTGAACTTTAAACCTGGGACAAAGGACTAAACGATCCATGAACTAGTTACGAGACCTTTTCTATGTCTTATATTATATTTGTATGATTTATTATAATCTTTATTGTACACCACATAAACAAAAATGCAGGACAAACATTTGCAAAAAAATAAATAAGGGTACAATGGGCGGTCGTATCGTGTTATGAAAGAAAAGGGAGTTAGTGATAGTTTGACGGGACAGAATGGAAGAAAAAAACCCCAAGTAATATGGTATAAGGGCAGAAAGAAGAAGAAGAGGTCGTATCGCACAGGGCGATCTCTTACAGACAACCTTAATAGAATATAGGTATTTACTATTTAAACTTCGAATATCATAATTAGAGACACAATAGAAAGACAATGACATAATGAATTAAGGGAGTTTTTGGCGGGATTTCTAGGAGTGAAGTTCAGTTGCTTTTCATTTATTTGCAAATTGATTCCTTAAGGCTTATAGTCCCTTGAACCATCTGGCCAAAATTATGTGGACGCACCTCTCGCACCCGTCTAGGCGGCAGTACGCAAATCTGTGCATTTATTTGCGGCCAACAGCGCCCGGAAAGCGCGCGGCTGACCATTAAATCCATTTTCTTTGCGAAATATCGATTGATTTACATAATTATGCAATGTTGACTTTGAAGAATATTTAACCACCAATTTTTATGTGTAAAAATGTTTCTAAAGATCCAAGCCGTTTCGAAAGAGTAGGGAAAAGTTGCGAAAAGTTGCGAAATTGCTAAATATTTTTTTTAGACAAAAGTATTAATAGCACGAAAAAATCAAATGTCGATAATGTTGTTCATGAATCTATAATAAACATATATATTTTTTAAACCTATTAACCTGGCCGTTACCGAGGAGTAGGCTGCAGAAAGTCACTGTTTTATGGCACTTTTCGGGCGCTTGGGCCTTAACGGATATTTTGATGTAAAATTGGTGCAGTTTCGTATCATAAGTATCTGCGCAATTGGACAATTTATAGAATCATTGAAACTGGCGCGATCTCAGTAAATTAGGGCTGTGAATTTTATTGTAGTTTTATTTCGCCCTGAAGGTTGATGTGATACATTTGCTGCCAAATACATTAGAATGTATGCATCTATATTCTGATAGTAAACAATTTAACTACCTATGCATTTGAAAACATGGCTTAAAGGACTTAGTATCCAAGCCTAAAACCTTAAAAAAACTGCATAAATATGACTGGATCAGTTGAAATAAAAAAGCTTGAACCATCCCAAGGGCTATGCTCTAACAGGTATTACAGTGATTTTGGGGTGGTTGACACAAAAATGTCCTCATTCGCTGGTATTATCCTCGACATCCTGGCACCTTTTGAAGGATTCTTCTTGAAAATAAGAAGGAGATAAAAATGATTCTTGCTTTTGTCGTCTGACTTATATCCAGGCAACCATTGCCCATAGCTCTATCAGTATTAGCAGTACACCTAAAGTTAGTCTTACAGCAAGTATTATTGATGTAAATGAGGTCTGATATGCAGAACAACTTACCAAGAAAATTCAAAAGTTAACTCTTCATTCTGGAAGCAAGTACTCCGTCACATCGTTTGAGAGTCAACATCCTCATGAAGATTTTATTATTCCGATATACAGCAAATATTCGCTGCATATAAACGAATCTGCTCCTTCGCTCATCTGTTCATATTTATCGCTACAATTTCGATACTGACGTAAAATATTTATAAGAAAATTCTGATTGTGTCGAAGATCTGCAGCCCTGAGGTGGAGTCTCCATAATTCATGAGTCTGCATGGTATGACGCATTGCGAATTTACATAGATTCCCAAACACAACCCGCCCATCGGCCACAGCTGTGCCAGTAATACATTTTTTATTATTTTCTCCTTTACTGAAAATAGTTTTTGCATTAAAAGAGGTTCTAAACAGATTTCCAAGTGTCTGGCTTCTTGAAATGTTTCTCGCGCGGATTTGAAAATGGAATATTGATATCGGCCATTTTTGTTCGACTAAGCTAGTTGTCTTTGTTCAACTCTCTTGTCTTTTTATTAAGTTTTGTTTTTTTGAGTTAGGAATTCATTAAATATTTTTTCCACTCATGGTGGAGAGAGAAGTGTTAGACGTTCCTTCAGTCGCTCTTTGCGTTCCAGGGCCACGCCAACTTTTTTCGAACAATCTAGCATGTGAAAACCCTGCGTTATAATTTTCATTGATTTCTTCAAAAGATTCTTCGAGAATCCACTCTCTAGCGTTATAACTATCCTAGTCGCTCCTTCAGCATTTATAGCATGCTTGTCAATTCTACTCATACAAAGCCATTTCTAAAAAAGTCGACCGGTCCGGATCTGTAGCCATCTAAGGAACCGTCAAAATCGAACCTTCTTTAATACACTTTGAAACCATTGTATATACCCTAAATCATTCTGAATGTTATGGCATTCTTAACATCAAAAGTACAGGTTTTTTGTTCCCAGTTTTCGTCAACAATGGCATTGTAAAAGCATTTTCTATCCTTATATCAAGTTCTTGTATCCATAACAAACCAAGTACAGCCGTCAATTACCCGCTACCTACTCCTGACGAGGGTTCACGTTAAGGTAAAGTTGTGATGATAGCTTGACAGGTCGAAACAAATACCTGACATACTCTGTCTAGCTTGCGAACGGTAATGTCTAGGTATTGTAAGATTTTCGAGGTGGTGGATTTTGGAGGTTGATTTTTAATGATGGAATACTTGGGACATATCTAGCTAGTGTGGCGATTAGTGTTCGACTGAAACTAGGCTTCGCTGCCGAAACTGAAACCTAAATTCGGCTTCGTTCTGTGTTTCGGCTGAAATCAAAACTTCCCTAGGCCAATGTTTTCGTAGAGGAAAATCATCATCATCTCCAGCCTTTTTAATGTTCCCACTGTTGGGACTCAAGCCTCCTCTCTAGGAGAGGGAATGGGTCGTAATCCACCACGCGGGCCCAATGCGGGTTGGTGAATGTCACATGTCTTCGAATTTTTGGTTCTATGACATGCCCGTTTCCTCACGATGTTTTCGTTCACCGTTTTGAGAGCAGTGGTGATGAAAGAAATTACACAAAGTAAGTAAGTCGGGGTCGTTACCACTCGGCCACCACTGCTCTAATAATCAGTCTGTCTCTTTTTATAAATTACCCCTTCACTAAGATACCATGTGTCGTGAGATTCATTTGTTTATTATCTATTCTAAACAAAACAATCCATAAAATCCTAATAAGTACCCAAACTAAAACTTACACAACGAAACAGGAAATCACGTCCAAAAATGTCACAGGAAATCGTTCGTAGTTTCCTTTATAGTGGCAACACTGGGTGTACAGGCAGTCTGGCAACATCGGCTGTTTTATTATGCGTCGGTCGTACGTCCATCACTTGTGTCTCGTAGATACCGCTGTAATAGACAAGCGACTTGTCCCGTCCAAATATTGCGGTGTAAAGGGCCTTATACAGTGGAGTATAAAATGTTAGACTAGCTTCCGCCAGTGCCTTCATCGGCGTAAAAATAGAAAATATAGGGTGACTGGCAATTAGTGTACGATACTTAAACACGTGATTGTGTTCATGATAACAAACAATTTTTATTATGGGAGCAAAGCCGAAATCGCGAAAAAAATATCAGCTGTTCAGTACATTAGGCAAACATAAATATACTAAACAGCTGATTTTTTTCGCGATTTCAGGTTTGTTCCTATAGTAAAAGTTGTTGGTTATTATGAGCACAAACACGTGTTTAAGTATCGTACACTTATTACCAGTCACCCTATATACATATAGTCTATGTCACTCAGTGAGTAAATAAAATTATCAGTCCAGTAGTTTTGGGTCAACAAAAATATAAGAATACGAATCTTTTCTTACAATAAAAATGGATTTTTACTCTATAAATTACTTCTGTATTGTGGGTGCGTTCCGATGGCTACAGTAATGGTTTAATTCTCTTTGGTGCGTTCACAAACATGTAAATCTTTCATTCTCCAGATACTCAAAACCGAAAGAACTATCATGTACACATAATATAAATAATTATAATAAGTAGCAATCATGATTCCGCCATTCATTCTTCACGCAAATATTCATTAAATAGGTACTAGTCTTTACTAGCTTCACTCACGTGAAAATAGAATATTAACGAAATATTTTTTTAATAATTTTCTCTTAGGATAACTCCCAGAAAAAAGTAGATAACAAATGTTTAACATTTCGAATATCGTAATTAGAGACATAATAGAAAAGTCAAAGTCAAAGCATTTATTTCAAATAGACCATTTGCAGGCACTTTTGAATAGTCAAATGTCGGTCAGTCCAAGAAAAGTGAAGCTAAATTGCACGATCTGAAGCGTAGGTCTCTATGGAGAAGAACGTGCAAGAAACTCCATAGACACTCTTTTAAATCATATTATGTGTTACATATAATGCTTGGTTACATATTACTTGTTGCTTCTATCATTGAGCACAATGTCGATAATGAAATAAAAATGTAAAATAATTAAAAGATACAAACTGAATTAAGCCACTGGCAGCTAAGAGATGACCAGTCCCATCTGACGGCACCCGTACACGAGCATGACGCGTGCATCAGCCCCACTCAGCTCAACCATTTTATTCATAGAAAGACAATGAGAGAGCAAACGCCTTCACTTGGGGTTTAATGAATTAAAATTCCATCCAAATCCGTTCAACCGTTTCTGCGTAAAGAAGTTTAGTAACAAACATACATACAAACTTTCACTGTTATAATATTAATTTGCTTTTTCTTTTTAATATAGAACGATCCTAAAATTTTGTTACCAGTCTATGCACCTTTACATTTAGACCAGACTTGCACGACAAAAAGTCTTATGTATGCGTATCTCCATAACAAGACTGATTGTACAAAACACATGATTGTGATTCCCTTCCATACTCGGTACAATGGATTTGGACAGACCGTTAATTACATATTGACAGGTTAAACGTATTTACAATTAGGTTGGTATTTGAGGTAGGTAGGAGTAAACGGCTGTCGTTCATTGTAAGTAGTAGGTACCAACTTGACAAAAATGTGGGTGTAGAAAATAAGTGGCTAAGTGGCTGTGGGTGGAGGCGTTTGAGAAAGCAAGGGTAAATGAAGGAACACAGGTGGGTTTGAGTCAGTAAAAGTCTGACACAACTTTTCGCTGTACCCTCGAGCAGGAAAAGTGATTTAATGATTTGCCTAAAATAAAAAGGTAAGTAAATCATAATAATATAATATTCGACAACTATCACACAACGCGCGCCGTCTAGTCCCAATCTAAGCACACCTTGTGCTATGAGTACAAGACAGCTGTTAATCATACTTATTTGTATATTTCTAAATACATACATGTTAAAGATAAATTACACCGTGACACAGAACAAATGATCATGCTCATCACATAAACATTTGTCCTGGGTGGGAATCGAACCTCCGGCATAGCAGTCAGGGCCACTAACCACTAGATGACTAGACCAACAGGCCATTCATGGCACTTGGAAGATATGTGTTGCAATTTAAAAAATAAACATTTCTGGACCTCTAAATCGCACTAATATAGGTAGATATAGAGTCAAAAGTTTGTGTATACATATGTGTATGTTGATTACTCGTTTTGCACGTTCTTTTCCATTGAGATCTACGCTCTGGGAAGTGCAATTTAGCTACACCTTTTTTAGACGGACCGACATTTGACTATTCAAAAGTGCCTCGCATAAAGGGTATATTTGCATTTCAAATACCATCACCACATTTCGCATTTTTTTCGCTTACCATCAGGTGAGATTGTGGTCAAACGCGAGCCTATAAATTATAAAAAAAAAAAAATAGACCATTTACAATATACCTTTTTATTTAATGCTTTCGATTTGATTTATTGGATTAATTTTCAACTGAAATGCATTTCAAGGTATACAAAAATATAAAAAATATTGTAGCTTGGAAAAAAATACAGTAGATATTCCGTAGTTACCTATCAATACACAAATTAATTAGTGGCTGTAAATCATACAAACGTATTTGGAGTTGTTTCATAGAAATCCAATTTAGTTAATTCCGTAAAAATACCGCAAGAGCTTTCCTCCTCTTTTCAAGGCTTTTTCCTTGAAATATATCAATTGGCCATTTTTTATTGATAAATTCCTACAAGTCTTAATTTCCATATATTACCATTTAGGTACTAGAGTAATAAATTGGTTTACTTAATTAACTTATTTATTTCCTTATAAAGTGTTACAATTAGGTGGATCCCGGACTAGGATACCCTGTCTCGAAGGATTCAGTCATCATCAATCAACTTCTCCTGCTCTTGGTGGAGTGAGAGGAACTGTCAGACTTTTACTGAATAAAACCCACCCGTGTTTGTGTTTCGTATCCTTCAGTTGTCCTTTTTACCAGTTAAGCTAAAAAGCTTACTTACTACTGATTGAGTATACTACATAATCTTACTACTAATAAACCTCGTAATTAAAATCTTGATTTTAAAACTTCAATTCTCAAAAAACAAAAATAGTAATCCATTTTCGCTCCGAAAAACCTTTCAAAAAGACAGATATAACAATTTTTCATTTAATTTTACATTTTTCATCCATTTTGACAAATGAAGTGTCATGGCGTCTTTAAAATTTCCCGCGCTGTCACTTAAGTGTTGTCATCATCGTTGCGGAAATAAGGATACTTTTACTAAAGTGTTTTTTTTTTGTTAAAACCTGCAGGCTTACTCTTGAGTTCAATTTCGATCGGTCGTCATTGAGATTGTGACGTTTGAATTCAATGCTAGCGCCAAATTGGTTCAAAATTGCGTGACCATTTTGAGAGCTAAGTAAAATCGTATATGTTGACAATATTGTTTTCAAGAGTACCAAATCACGTAACGTCAAAATTGACTTTGCAATCGGATTGACTTTAGATTGAAATTGAAATTAATTTGGAGAGTAAGCCTGATTGAAAACTGTTAATATATGAAGGACGTCTTTGCTCAGCTGTGGGACAAAATAGTCTATGTCTAATATTATTAGACACTAGCTTTTGCCCGCGGCTTCATCCGCATATATGAAATATAACCTATGGCACTCAGGAATAAAGCAGCTTTGTATCGATGAAAAAATTTTCGCAATCGGACCATTATTTTCAGAGATTACCTCCAAAAAACAAAAAAACAAAAAACAAACTTTACCTCTTTATAATATTAATGTAGATAGACTATTTTGTCTACATATAACTTTAATAATTATTAGAATTACAAAATTGGCCTGTCGTGCTCTCCCATACAACAATTCCACGCCATCATCAACCTCATTTGACAAATGTTGTTTTCAAATATCCATGGTACGTACAAGCCATTATAATGATCATTATCCAATAATTCACTAATACCTCGCACAATAGACAAAATATTTACTTCCAACCTACGCTATGCGTATAAACAAAATTTATACAGGGTGCCTATTTATTTATTGGCAAACTTTCAAGGGTAAAAAATTACTTTGTTATAAACCATCATCATTATTATTATTATTTTTTATATGCTTTATTATGCACACACAAGTACAGAGGCGGATTTAATACCTTTAGTGTTTTCTACCAGTCATCACCATCATTTCAGTCGAAAGACATCCACTATTGGACATAGGCTTCCCCCAAGTGTCGCCACAATGAACGGTCCTGTGCATCAATACATGACATGAATATGAATAACTTTGACTATGGCACCAAATAACTATATCACATTACACTAATAAAGCGCGAATATTTGTATGTGTGTGTATGTATGATACTCCTTCACGCTCATACGGGTGAATGGGTTTGCATGAAATTTTACAGTATTTTAGCTTATGCATCACAATAACATAACTAGTATTGGTAGTATTAATTCTACAAGGGCGACACCGCATAATTATCATAATAACGTTGATAATCTCTTTTTTATATTCATGAGAATTCGCACTGTAAACCTCTGAAAAATTAATAACAAACACAGCAGCCTGTATAGTGTTTAAAATATTTATAAATGTTTATAAACATTTATTATTGTCTTCAATTCTATTCAATTACTTCTCCTTCTGCATTCACATAAGATAAGTGATGTAATGTGGACCACTGTTACCGATGTTGTGAGAAAATCGATCTTGTATAATCACAATGAATTAATAGTTACCTTCCATTTGATCTATTGCCTTA
The DNA here is from genome assembly GCA_910589285.2 of Mythimna ferrago. Taxonomy (NCBI): domain Eukaryota; kingdom Metazoa; phylum Arthropoda; class Insecta; order Lepidoptera; family Noctuidae; genus Mythimna; species Mythimna ferrago. Next base: position 20,255,293 of record OU342685.1, read on the forward strand.
TGAAAATGGTCTATAATGCTGTTAATTTAGCAGTATGTTTCAAAAACCAGGTAAGTACTGAATTTTATTTTACAAGTAATCACTGTTGGTACAATTGCCAAAACGGATCTTGAGCGCTCGGCGTCAGAGTGGGGATCGCTTTGCGCATTCCATACATTGGCGAGCCAATCGTCGTTATTGTTACATACATGCAGCAGCGCAGGGAGCGAATCATGAGTGACGTCTATAACGCGATGGCGCGGAGAGCCAATCACTGACACCCCCCGCCCCCGCGTCTCACTTCGCACCACTAAAGAGACTGAATATTTGACTTCTGCGCAACTTGAAGCCAGCGCTCAAGATCCGTGGCGGCAATTGTATATCTTTTCTTTACTTTTGATTAGAGCAGTGGTAACGGGTAAGCCGGGATTACAAGTTATAGTTCGGGGGCTCGAACCCAAGCAAACGTATTAGTTTCTATTATTTATTACATCACCACTGCTCTCAAAACTGTGATGGAAAACATCGTGAGGAAACCGGTGCGTCTAAGGGCCCTTTTCCTGTCACGCGGATTTTATCACGCACGCGGGTCTCGTCCGCATGCGGGTGGTAGCACGCTCCGGGCCACACGTAGGGCAAAGATTTCGTTTGCTGCTGCAATTTTGTGCGTGTTGCAGTGGGTAAACTTGTTTACGGTATATGCGGACTATAAGCATGCGTGCAACCCATTTCACAGTAAAAACAACACTGAAGGCTGAAGATCACCGCCCGCATCCGGATAGCGCGCACGCGGGCTGCGCACCCGCAGCCAATCCGTAAAAACATATCAAATGATAGGATGCGGGCAGTCCGCATGCGGACGAGAACCGCGTTCGGGCTAAAAAACGCGTGACAGGAAAAGGACCCAAAAATTAATCCAACAATTCGAAGGCATGAGTTCAAGGCCTGATTCGATAAGCATAATCAGCATGTGCTTATGCTGACTTCGGACTTAGAAGTCTACTCAATTCTGAGTGGGTCTTTCCTCAAAAGACCATTTCAAACACTCTTCTCTGATCTGACTTACTAACCAACCTTGTCAGAGTCACAGTGGCATTCTCTCAAGTCAAATATAGTGCTTTCTTGTATGTCACTTTGGATATTGCAAATGAGTTTATAACTGTTATCCTCATTCGGAATTCCTCAAAACATACCAACAGTAATCCTACATACAAATATAATATACAAACTGTACATACATACATATATCTCGCCGAGTATCTGGCTGTGAACTATGACTGTATTTGGACACGCGCCAGACCGTGGCTCCGGTCGCCACTTGCATTTTTTGTTCGTTTTAATGCTAGTACATACTGTTCTTTTTTTTTAGTAGAGATATCCGTAATGGTAGTTGTGTTCGAGAGATTTATTCGTAGGATGTGACTCGGAAATTAATTTTGAAGAGTGAATATAATAGTGAAATGTCTTAGTGAAGTCGGCAATAAGTCGGTTGTTGAGTTTAATAAATTATACAACATTAATTTTAGTATATATGTGAAACCCGAAATACGTGTCTAGTATTTGTATGTAAATAATCTATGTACAACACTTTATAACTGAACCATGAAAACTCACAAAGCTTGTTATGTCAGCAAAAATACATAGTCACAGGGCCATCCAGGCGGCTGAGGGTAGGTTTTGCACTTGCACCCAGCTGTTTGCTGGCTCCTAATTCCCGCTATGACCTGCCGTGACCTGTGTTGTACTTAGTGTCGGTGGTGTTCAACTTGTGATACGCGATTTTTTTTTTATTGAACCAAGTAATTTATATCACGTTTTGATTTTAGCCCGCCGGTTGGTCATATAGGCAATTTTAATCAAATAATTTTTCATGGTTTTCTCTTTAATATTTATGGATTTTCATTGGTTTAAAAAAGTTCAAAATGAGTAAAACCTAGCCTTAAGTAAAGGTCACCGAGTTCAGAAAACTAAAATGGAAATACGACAACTTTAACTGTCTAAAATATTGTAACTGCGCTACGCAAAGCGAATGGCCCTAACTTGCTTTGCGTAGCACGGTATTAAAGTTAGTGTCGGTAGTTAAAATTAAAACAGACTGCTTTGCACTTAAATTGGTGTCCCGTTAAGTGTATACCGTGTTGACAGGACTATCAACCGGTTCCTAGAAAGATATTATAGACGTATTACAAATTAAACTCAAATCATGCCATTGGCTTTTGAAAGTTCATTTAGTTAGTTACTACAATCGCAACTATGTCACTTTCAAAAATTGTTCAGCCAAAGAGTGGAATACCCTGCCGGAATCTGTGTTTCCTGATAGCTACAACTTAGGGGTCTTTAAGTCAAGAGTAAATAAGTTACTTCTAAGCAAACGTGCTCCATTGTCGACCATATCGCTTACCGTCAGGTGAGATAGTAATCAAATGGAAACCAATAAAAAAAAAAAAATTAAGTGATAATAATTTCTGGTCCAAATAGTAGACCGTAGCCAGCCTTTTTTACCAGACTGCCTTAAAATTAAGGCTATTTTTTCGTCTTTAATAAACTGATAGACTTTCTCTACCTGTAATAGTCCGGTCAATTAAGACATCCGAGGTTACACTAATTCGCACCCAGCTGAAAATTGGTAGGATTGTTCAAAACACCATCATAAATGAAATCTAAAAAGTCCTCATCAATCCAACACCGGGAAATAAAAATCGGGGTCAAATGTCACAAAAATGAGTTTTTCGTGATTTTCAGCAAAACGGTAAGTTTAATCATAAAATTAGCTAAGTTAAAATTGTAGATCTTACTGTTTTGCCGTTCAGCTGGGTGTGAATTAGTGTAACCTAACCCTTATTTGGTCTAATTTGACTGGACTAATAAAGACTGTCAAAGATCTACGAATTACAATCCAGTCATCGACCAAATTAACAAATAACGCTAGAATTATTTGAAAGAAAATCAAGACATATTTTCCAACTTCACCAAACAACGCTTAGGTATATGTAAATTTGTACCATAATAGTTTTAACAACGTGTTTTAAGTGAACCGGGCTTGAATCAACTGCTGGCTGTGTGCCAATGAACATTTTGTTTTTCAGTTTATCTGATCTTACCTGTTGTCGTGTGTGGCGGCCCTTTAAGTCATGTTTATAGTTTTATTTGTCAATTAATATTAATTATTGTCGTTAGGTTTTGATTTCATAGCGTGTGTATTCTGTCTTTGTCACACTGTCACTGACTCTCTTCACTTTCACATCATTCATTCTATTACAGAAATCCATCTTATTTTTAAACAGATTTAAAACTAATACTTTCAATCCAGTTAAATTTAAAATATTTTGGCCACTTATTTTATACATAAGTATAAATTTTTACAGTGTTTTAGAATGGTATAAACTCATATACTATATTTTGATTATCAAGGCTAGATTTAAAGGGTCAGTTAAAACTATATGAATAGCATTTCAGAATTAAGCCGTCCATGTATACGCTGACGAAATCAGACGAATGATTTATGGCTTAAATCTCCACGGAACCGTAAAGTATGTTTCATTGACATGTCTGGTACATATTCCTCTCTATAATTATCTTCCTGTAATAAATCAGAGCACTCTGAATTTATATTTCAACTTGCAGAACTTCTGCCATTCAAAACCGATCATGTGGACTGCTTTAAAGATCTTCACTAATAATAATAATAACATTGTTTAGGCCCACAGTCTTAATGTAGAACTTCTAGATTACCAGTCCACTTAAGACTCCAGAAACCATAGCCCTATTATCTTTGTTTTCCATGCGTCGCATTACTTTTTCACCAACAGGGGTTTGTCCTTAGATGCACTAGCATAGTTCGTATAGGGATAGTCGTCGGTTGGTATCACATTCCATTAAAATCTAAAGGGCCTCTGCAAGTTGGCTGAGGCCTCTCGTGCGCCTTTTAAAGGAAGGTCCTTTTTTGTTGAGTTATGAAATTGCGGCGAGTTGGCTTCGGCCCCTCGTACGCCTTCCAAAGAAACAGGACCTCAGGGTCCTGAGTTATTTAAATGCGTAAAAAAAAGAATGATAACTTTATTTCGGGCGCAATTTTTATTAATTAAATTTAATACTAAACAACGTCAATTAATTCTTGTACTATCAAAATTTATTCTCACATCCTAAAAAAATTAAGCACGCTCTTAACAAAATCCTTTATCCTCCAACTTATTAAAACTAATAACTAAAGTGAGCTGAAAGTCAAGCAGTCGTGAAAGCGAGTGGACGTGTCTCCAAAGTTTGCCAAACTTGTTTACCCTTAATATTTCATACTCAGCAACGTGTACTGATGTTTTGAGCCACTCATAATTTTAGGATATAGGTTTAAATATCTATGTTGCTTCTTAAATGGTGTTAAATATTCTTTGAGAAAGTTAGTCATCAACCACGTCAAGAATTTCTTCTGTAATTTTTCGAGCACTCGTAGCAAACATCTAATGATCTAATCCATCCATACATTCTTGGTTTATTGTCTCCATTATTTGTTGATTATTATCTTATTGCAAGTTATTTTTATAGAGCATGTTAGCCCCATCGTAAACTAACCTAAGTTTATAATAACAACTTATCTTAATAATCAGCATGTTTTTTTCTACATAAGTTGATCTACTGACACATTGCCATGTCAAACATAATCTTATCAGCATCACGTCTAGTAAAAGCTAGAATTTAAAAAAAATACCTATGTCGATTTTATTGATCTTTCGTAATTTTGTCAGCCCTACTTCTCTGATTCTTAACACATTCTTCCAAAAGATGTTGGACATCATCTTAGTGTAAGTTGATAGATGCTGTTGTTATCTACAATTCTTTAATTTACGATTCTTTCATCCTCATCATCTTCTTTCCGTCCTTGCCTCGTGTTACTTCCATTTCCCTATCAACTGCCATAACTTTAATAGACACGAGTAGTTAAATATCATCAAACTTTTCACTTTGTTTAAAAGCTCCAATCGCGATATCTTTTGACGCCAGTGCCTTTTAGTTTCATAAATCACCTACTAAAAGTAATTATTAACAAGGAACATAGATTCGTACTCACACAGAAACAACAGACCCTGAAGTTAATAACTTCTAAGCCTCAACTGTAGCGACGTAACTGTAAAGTTAGTTAACATGTTTATCCTTTTGCATTGAAAGTTTTGAATCCTCCAGCATGTTGTCGTGTAATTTTAGTAAGTACTGCCTTTGTTTACGTAGCATAAGCTTACTATCATCATCACTCTTTTGAAGACTCTCTTCTCTCTCTTTTTCTTCTCTTCTCTCTTTTGTCCTTTTTCTCATTTACACTCCCGGGATAAAAAGTTTCATATGCTAATTCAGGACATGATTAACATCTGCCAATTTGCGTCTGTAACTTTAATCCAAATCCGTTTGAATCCGTGAATGAGTAACAAACACTGCTGTATTGGGTTCGGTGCCACGTGTCTTTTTCTTTCAAAGTTTCAAGCTTGCATAAACAAAAAATTAGATTCATATTAAGCTAAAGAACGCCACTGCGGCAAAGCCTAAGCACAACGCCCTAACTGTAATTGACATCTACATAGAAGGGGTTTAGCAAATGAACTTAAACTTTGACTTTAACTTCATCGAACACTTCTCGTGTCAGAGAAGAAATAGACAGAACTGATAATAAACTCGTTTGATGCACGTCGTGTACATTTTAATTCACTCAATGTGTTTTTTTATTCAAATGGTTTTTACGTTCCAAATTCAAAACACATTATTTCATATGGAACGACCATACTACATTAGATTCCAAGGGATAGAATGATTTGCTTTATGTGAAGGTTGCATGTCCTATAAAAGGGTATTATCGAGAAGGTGGTAAAAATAGTACATTATGATATAAGTGTGTAATGTTAGTGATTACCGACGACGCGGTATTTAGACCCGAGCCGTGGCGAGGGTCTTAAGAGAGCCGAGAAAGCAAATCATTAATTATTCACGTGTATCATACGTTTTTCAATACATTTGTGAAGAAAATAACTATAAAACTTGTAAACTTTTGTTGCGTAAAAATCTGTTTTCATATGCGGGCCCATTTTTTTTATTTACCATTCAATACACTCATTAAAACGAATAAACGGGGGTTGACCGGCGACTCGTGGGGGACGACCTGCGCCCATCCTGATGTGAATGTATTAAAATTATGGCGGGGGGAGGTTGAACAATAAGGTTTTAATTATATTATAGCACTAGTGCGTATTGGTAATCAAAATGTCACAGTTTTGTAACAAGGGCCATTATGTACCTAAGTGCAGTGCAATAAGAGTCACTTTCTGAGCAAGTGCATTGAAAAAAATGTTAACGATTTCAGTGGTCATATGCATACTAATCTTCCAGTAATGTGGTCACTATTGGAACACAGGCCATCCATCTATAAGAGGGATTCGATGTCTTTGAAGTCACGCACGTCTTCCTTAATTAAAATAATAATACTATTCAAAGCATCAAAAGGGTATAACTGTGTCATGAATGTTGCATAACAAACACTATCTTTTATTATGTATCAAAACAACAAAGAGCCCGGCTTGTAACGCATCATCTGGCAATATCATGCGCTGTCTGTTGTGCAACTTAGTCAAGCATTGAAGAAGCATTCTATATCCAGTAGAGAGAAAAGTTTAAACGTGACCAAATCGACATACTCTTTTTTCGAAAAACCTACATACCATTGAAAGCTTTTACAGTAAGTACCATTGCTAATAATAAAGGAAAACGGAAATTTGTATAGTTTTAAGTTCATTTTTTTGAGAGTGTGAGACGGAGTGTCAGACTTTTATAAACTAAAACCCACACGTGTTACTCCAGTGGCCTTTTGCGTTCCAGTGATGTGGTGACTCTTTCGGACAATCCTACAACCCTAGCAGATATCGGCCCTATGGGCCCGTTCATTACAGATGCAAGGTGCAGAGAATGCTTTGGCGGTTGATTCGACCTCTAGTTGTTATGATTATTTTTTTTAAGCTATTGCATAGCTTCTATCGCGGGCCTTGAGCGTGAAGACCGAATCCAGAAATTCCGTAACGAAAATAACCTAACACCCCCCACTCATTTGTTTTTTGAGCGTGGTGACCGATAAGAAAACAAATGAGTGAACAATCAATCAAAATTCAATTCAATGTGTGAAAGTGTAACTTCAATTAATATCAAAGAAAAAAAAAGAAAGGAAAAAAAATACTGCATAAATAAAATAAATAAATAATTATAATTGCATAAGTTGATAAAAATGCTATGCAATAGCTTTACCGCGGCAGTCCCCGAGTGCCACACGTCTTTTTAGGGTTCCGTAGTCAACTAGGAACCCTTATAGTTTCGCCATGTCAGTCTGTCCGTCTGTCTGTCTGTCTGTCTGTCCGTCCTCGCTTAATCTCTGTGACCGTTAAAACCGCCGTAACCGTAGAAAGCTGAAATTTGGTACCAATATGTATATCAATCACGCCAACAAAGTGGTAAAATAAAAATTGGAAAAAAATGTTTTATTAGGGTAGCCCCCCTATATGTAAAGTGGGAAGTGATTTTTTTTTTAATTTCAACCCAAACGTGTGATATATTGTTGGATAGGTATTTAAAAATGAATAGGGGTTTACTAAAATCATTTTTTGATAATGTCAATAATTTCGGAAATAATCGCTCCAAAAGTAAAAAACAATGTGTCCCCCCCCCCTCTAACTTTTGAACCATAAGTTTAGAAAATATGAAAAAAATCTGGAAAGTAGAACTTTATAAGGACTTTCTAGGAAAATCATTTTGAACTTGATGGAAAGAACAGTTTTTGTACAAAAAAGACAAAAAAGGTTGTACAAAATAATTTCTGGTCTCTGGACTAAGTTTGTATTATAATCGTGTATGCAAGCATTTTTTATACTCATTAGTGGGTACACTTAGTGTGACGGACGGGAAACTACGGAACCCTACACTGAGCGTGGCCCGACACGCTCTTGGCCGGTTTTTTTTTTGTATGCTTTTGTTGTTGTGTTTGTTTTTATAATTTTTAATATTGATTTTTAATTATTTTTTATTTAATTTTTAAATGCACCTTTAATATAATGATAATTTTAATGATGATAATAATAATGTTAATGATGATAATAAGAGCCTCGACCAACACCTAGGAGGCTCTCGTTAGGCGACTGAATCAAGGGCTTGATTGAGAGAGCGGTATTTCTGGACACGGCTCGTATTGTTAGGAGGTTCCTTTCTCTGGAGCCCTGACCGCCGGTAGCTTGGACCCTGTTCCCGTTACCGGTGGGACACTATTTTATATATTTTTTTTTATATTTAAAAATGTATTTAATGTGTTAAAAAATGGAAAATAAAGAGAATAATAATGATAATATTAATGAGAAGATAATGATTACGTGATTTATATTTTTTTTTTTTTTTCCTTGTTATATCTATACACCACTATTTTTTAATTAGTACAAATACTTAAAGGGCTTATTAGATAAGCCCTTGTTATTTTATAAGTAAAATCTCAATAAATAATATTCATAAACAGCAAAGTTATTAGCGTTGTTTATGTCCCAAAATGTCACTCAATTTATGGAAATATTGTGCAGGCTATTGATTAATGAATGAATAAGTGACAATTATTAAGGAAAAACACTGCCCGCAGTATTTTCTACTAGCAATTGTTATGTTTGATTGATTCTATGATGAATTTACCTTTTCGTGGTCAATTTTAGGATTTCGGTTTTTTCTACTTTTGACTATAAAAATATGATCAGTAACGGGTACAGCTAGAGCCCCATTTTTTTTGTACTAATTATAAAGTAGGGATGTATATATAAAAATCAATGCTACTTTTCGTTGAAATTTTATAACTCAAGAACGGGCTCACCTATCCAAACCAAATGTTTAGGCTTTGTACGAACTGTTGAGAAGATGGTTTATGTGAAGTTTGGTAGGGTAGAGTAGGGTATAGTAGGTTAGAGTAGGGTAGAGTAGGATAGGGTAGGGTAGAGTAGGGTGGAGTAGGGTAGAGTAGGGTGGAGTAGAGAAGAGCGGGAGCGAAGCCGCGGGCAAAAGCTAGTTTTAATATAATAATGACTCTCTGCACGTATTGGTTTCGATTGTTAGTGCAGAGAGTACTATAGGTGCCCTAAGACGGCTGACCCACTATTTTGATAAGCTATTTTAATCATTATTTTGCTGTTATTAAAGATGAAAATCCTTTGTGCCAGCATTTCGATGAATCTTCTATCCTAGTGTGAGGGTAGATTGATAAAAGAAAATGGCACGTCAGTGACAAAAGTTAACTTAGCTAATTCCATGAGTCTTATCAACTGCTTGTAAATGGGCCATAATATTGCGTCCAGCAACGTTGTATTCGATAAGTAAAGTAACGTTGAATTTCGATACCGTCTATAAGAATACATTTAGTCCAGTGGCAATATCAGCGACTTGGCACGCAGGTGTAACTGGTTCAAATCTCAGTTTAAACGTCTAAGTTTTTGTTTTCCATCTTTTGTGTTTTAGTTGAATTTTTTTACTTTTCTTTAACGACAAAAGTCGAGAAATGGAGTTTGTATAGAAATGAAACAAAATATTGCAAGTAAATAAAATGTTTATTATTTCACTATATTTAAAATATATATATATATAAAGTAAGTAAATGGTCAACGTCAAAAATTAAAAAAACAGTTTTTTAATATTATAATCAAACAAACACATGTATAAACATTTATAAAGGGATATAATAATGGTATAAATAACTACTTATTAAGCAATTTTGATTCTTATGCTTTTAGACTTAAAGTTTATTATTGGTATTTTAAAATGTAGTGACTAATGATAGCTTATTTTGGAGTTCTTAAACAAGATAGTATGGCTTATTGATCTGTGTAAAGACTTTGACGCAATAAGGCACGAGTTCAATTCTCATACCCTGTATATTGTTTTGCTTTCCATTCAGAACTTTTTTATTATGTTAAGTAACAATCAACGAACTAAATATTCTTCGAACATATTTGGAATAATTTGGCCTGGCTTGTAATAAGCAGGTAGTCAAGATAAATATGCGTATTCATCATAAAACTGGTATTCAAATGTCACTTAGATTAAGGGTAGAGGAATAAAAATGAACCGTTTTAGTAAAGCAAAAACCAGTCGACGCTCAATAGCAGTGACGTCGTGCAAACAATTTTTACGTTGCCTTACTAAATTGCGTAAAACAATATTTTTATTTAGAATATTTTTATATACCTAGTTCTAAAATACAAAATAATCAATTTACATGAGGAGAATGTTGGTTTTCGGAGAGATTATTATGAGACATCTTAATATAGCAGTAGGTAAGTGTCTTTTTTCCATTTAATTTATACTTCTTTTTTGAACTTAAACATTTGTATGCTGTGACGTAATCAAACGTCTTTTTAATTATACTACGTTTCTTTGTTTCAGAGAAATACAGTCAGATTGTGGTTTAAAACTATTACAAACAATACAAGTCAGGACGTAAAATTGAAATAACTGCTGGTCATCCGTCAAGTCCATTTTCCCCAAGAATATCTGGATTTCTATCTGTGAAAAAAACATGTTATTATACTGCCGTATGGAAGTGGCGGGTATAACTCTGGGTTACTTGTGTTGAATGTCTTCTGCGGAACCTGGTTATCTTGTAGAAATTGGCCCATTCAGTAATAAATATTACGTGACGTAATGTCATCAGTGCGTGTAAGCAACAATGGATAAGCTTAAGCTTCTTGTAAGCTGCCACAATACCTTCTTGTCAGTGCTTATGTGTAGTGTATTGGTTAAAGAAATCATAGTAATCTTAATTTGTTAGGAAGTGTTTTTAAAATAAATTAACTGATCTTTATTTCTTTCATAATCAAACTTAAAATGCTACATAAAACCTGTCAAGTAGTTAAAATGTCAAAATATTTAGTGGTATTTTCACTTTGATTTTTTGAGTAGATAGGACAGTTAATGCAGTGATGCTATTGTTATAAAATAGAAATATTATATATTTCTAATCATGTAACATGTTGATTCACAGCATTAAACTCTTCTTTAAAAATAAAATTAGTATTTCATTAGCACTGTGTATTGAAATAAATAAATAGTTTTTTCTCCTGCTCAAAACTGTATTACAAATAATTCTACCATATCAAAAGCAGTTTAATATTGTAACTTCTGTTATATGTCTTACCTTGATATATAGTTATTTAAATTATGTCTATTAGACGAGTAAATATTTTTTATGTAAATTGTAAATATTACTTGAATAAACCGTTACCTATTCTAACCATTTTGGTTTTTTATTCATGTTGCTTTTATGTTTAAAAAGTTAATTTAAATTTATTTATTTAACTTAATATAAATTATAATTTGATTTCAAAAATCATAATCCAATATTGTAAACACAAAACTACTAAAAGAAGCACGAAGGATTTGAACTTACGACCATGTCAATATAAGTCTACTGTTATAACCATTAGACTAATTTGACTTATGATATTTTGTTGAAATTAACAAGTGGATTATGAGACAAAACCATATTCAAAGTTTACCAACCTTAACGTTACTTCTTAAAGATCAAATTGACGTGACAGTATTCTATAATATTTGACTACCTACCTCTCGTAATATTCGTTTAAACTATTATGCTCCGAATTGATTATCATATATTATATTCTGCTAATTGCAGGGTTCAAATTCGTCTAACTTTTAGGATGTCTTATATTACCTTCTGCTGTCACGTGGGTCAGATTTCTTGGGTCTTTGTGTGTACCTGTAATAAAATTAATAAATAAATTACTAAGTCTTGAGCTATTATCATATCAATTCGGGAACCAACACTACTCTTATCACCGTTTAGGTATAAAATCGTATGAAAGTGCTTGCAACTTTTAGCTTTACATATGTATACGAATATCTACAAGTTTCCAATTCTATTTCGATCTACCCTTCAGGTACCATAAGCTAGACGCGTCTAAACTCGGCTCAACATGTTTATCCCTCGTTAGTTCTCGTTTGTTATCTTCAAGCGTGATATTATTTACGACGGCACTGAATGGCCGTTTGCTCACCGACTCGTAATTTTAGGATGTATGCTTCTGCCTCAAGTTTGAGTAATCAAATAAATATAAACCTCAAAGGAATGACGTGAAAGCAAGTTTTAGTAGTGCGATGTACCAACTATATTTATTTATTTCTACGTACATCTGAGATTTCAGTAAGTAGTAGTTGGCAATGCTTTTTTTGTATAATCTGAACTGTCTGCTTCATCAAAGTCAAATCTCCCTATTCCTTCCATTTCTTTCGGTGTTATGTTTCTTCACGCTAATTCTTTAAGTAACTATCCAAAGTCTAGCTATTTTTTTTTTAAGCGTTTTGACGAAGTGTCCGTACATTTATTTATGACAGAATATAACCACAATACACTTACAAACGACTAAACTAATCAGTAAAAGTAATAAGTATTTAAACAAACTGAAAATAAAAATGTGTATAAACGCGTATAAAAAGAATTTAGGCATCAATAAACTCATCCACATCGTTATCAATGATAAAAACGCCCAGAACAGTGGCAGCATCGTCATGTAGAATAGTAATACCTACCAATTCGTATGTCAAAGAAAAGCCCAGCCCTCTGATCAAGTACAGTACCTACGCTAGATATTAACTGATATCCCAAACAACTTGATGAGCAAGCTTAGTGAGAGAGCGAACCTCTCATTGTTTTTCAATTGTATTGTATTTCTATCTAATACAGTTCTCTAGGTCAGTTTCTAGCGCGGGTCTAGATTTTGCTCTGCCCTCCACTATAACTTACAATAGTCATCTGCCATATTTATTTGTAGTATTTAGAATGATATACATTATTATCTATAAAAATATTGTTGTCGAATAAATTTTGATTTAAATGAAGGCTGATAACTTCTCTCCCAGAAGTGGGATCATTACAAGGCCAATTATGTGTGAAGTCTGAAACTTTTCAGCAGAAATTCTGCCGTCAGCTTGTGAAAAGAGTCTTTTAAATATAAAATCAATATTGAAAGGGATCCACAGAATGAAACATCATAATCAATCAATAGTTCAGCCTACCTAGTCAATCCTGTTGAATATGCATGGACAATAAAATACCCGATTGACCCGATCGATTCTAAAGAACAATCGATGGGACTTCAGCAATTGTTCTCCATTACATGATGCGCTCTGATTATTATTTGCTCATGAACGCACAGGACGCGAGACAATAAAAGTTATATATATTATGTTCATAATACATATATAATACACCACATATATATGAAGTCATTATATGTATCACATAATATGATTTAAAAGAGTGTCCATGGAGTTTCTTGCACGTTCTTCTCCATAGAGATCTACGCTTTGGAAAGTGCAATTTAGCTTTACTTTTCTTGGACTGACCGACATATCACTATTCAAAAGTGCCTGCAAATGATCTATTTGAAATAAATGATTTTGATTTTCATATATTTTTTTTTTTGGCTTCGCACGGTTTGTGCATTTATCCGTTGTGTTATCAGTCACATTATGTTACTTTTAAATCAATTAGAAAGCGGATGTAACACTTTCTAATGTTTTTGCAGTATTTGGCAGTAAAATGTATCGGGTCAGCTTTCTCGGTATATAAGCTTCGCTGCGGCAGTCAATACTACAATAATTCTCAGCTCCATTTTACCGAAATCGCACCTGTTTCAATGATTCCACATATTGTCTAGTTGTGCGGACACTTGAAATACAAAACCACACCAATTTTACATCACAATATGCACTTTGAATCAATTTGCGAATAATTAAATCAGACACTGAACTTCAATCGAAGAAATATCGCCAAAAAGAAACTGGTATGATTTATTATTATTTTTGAATTATTTCGAATCCTGAATTTAAATCTACAAAAAATGTATGCCTGTTATATTATAAGTAGAAATCCCGTAGCCGCTTGTCGAAACATTTTCCACAGGCACTTTCTCATTCCGATTTCAAAACTGTCAAACGATTGTCAGGCATCGATTCAGCATCGTAGCACGTCGATTTGAAAGCACTCGACTTTACAAACGCGTTCAATGAAACTGCATGGCATAAAGGCTCGTATTAAACTCAGTAAGGCAGAATGACTTCAGGACTGACTGGCTGTGAAGACTTTTTATTGTAATAAAATATTCTTCTTTATTTTTAACACTTTTTCACAAGAATAATAAAAAAATACAATGTTTGAAATTAGAATTGCGGTTAAACTTCCAGGCTTCAGTTACCCTCACTTTTAAAACCCGAAACGGCAAAACCAAATGGACCATACAGACTACTATGCTTGAAGTAAATTCATACTAAATAAAAGACTGTACATCGCGATTTTAAGTCCAGATAATCTTGCGCTTAATCTCAAAGATGCTAATATAGGAAAAACGTAATACAACACAATTAATCTGCTTAGCTTTTTCCCGAATATGACGGGAGCGGCTTCCATTTACCGGATTCAACTGATTACTAGAACTTCACATGAAGTGACTGCATAACTGACCTCGACAAGTTTGACAATCCAGTAACTGCAAGACTGGTGTCAGATTTTCTGACTTCTGTCTTTCCAGGACCAACGGCTTAACATGCTTTCCAACACATATACACATTAAACTCTTTCTAATATTAAAAGCTGTTCGCCTAGTCGGCGCCGTCGATGCGTGGGTTAAAGGACGCGTAATGTCTTCGCAAACGTTGCTCATGCGTGGCCAGGGCTGTCAAAGTATTGTGAAAGAGCTAACGTGTTTTGTTTTGTTGGTATTGTGAAGTTCTTTTGTTATGGAAGACGGTAGTGGAGTCTTTGTTTGGCTTTGTTTAACTTTGACTTAGATTTTTGAACGTCAGTTTTTTTCATATTGGTGTTACATTTTTCATTTCTGAAAGGAGATAAGAACGTTTCTAACTCTTTAAAGTTTGATCATTTTTGCGTTCTAAAGCATAGTTTGACCAAGTCTCAGTGATGTAATGATAGCAACTATTTATTTGTTCTTGCTCTTTTATTTTTATTGGTTACCAGCATAACTAGGTCCTCTTTTGTCGACTCAAATCATTTTGTTCAATAGCCACTTGGGCTACGGTAACATAAGTATAACTTTGTCTTCTATATTCTATAATTGTATCTGATTATCAAGATTGTCAACTGAAATCGTCTTGTACAATGGTCATTTGGGTCACTTAAGCGTATATAACTGGGCCTCAATTCTTATTACAATAGTGTCAGAATGGTCTATCATTGATTTCATAATTGTTGATTTTGACAAGTTTTTTTAATCTACTAATATAATGGCGTCATTATGACTTTCCGATGGTCAACCTCTGACACTCTATTGAAAGAAATGGCATAGAACGGTAATCTCGTACATAATGACAAATGAATATCTGACGTATGCAGTAATCTGCAAATATTTTGACAGTTTCTTTGATCAGTGACCTACCACTACGACGTCATTGCGCAATTAGTGCTTTTAATAAGCTCGGTATTGTCATTCTACTACGATTCTATTACAAGGCCATTGACCGATCAATGATCGATCATTATGAATTAGCAGATTACAAACTTTTAGCAAAATGACAATGGGATCGTGTTGGAATGACGAATTTATAAAAATAGCAGACTTGGGCCCCTAGAAATTGGTACGTATATTAGAATCCAAACATAATACTCGTATTGGGGAACGGGGAATGCAAGACATTTATTTTACTCTTGTGAAGTTGTGATAACGTTTGTTAGTACTAAGGTACATTTAGTATATATGTATAAAGGTAAAATTAAACTGCGCACACGTGGATCTGGGCGCGTCGGTCTCCATGCATTTTATATGGAAACTAGACTTGTAGAGCTACACTTGATTCACGCCACGCGACGTCGTTCTAGGTACAAATCAGGCGTGTTACACGTGTGCGTCGGTCTAATGTAGTTCTAGCTTAAGTCTTCGCTCTCTTCTCTTACCAAAGTAAAACTTTACTTTTCATCTGGGGTGCTCTCGAAGTTACCAGCCCTACCCATCAGCCGGGCGTTGCCGCACGGCAGTTTGTCTTAATACGGTTCCTTTGACTTCCCCGTCAAGATTGTGTTGATTAGAAGCATTTTAATATGAAAGGAAGCCATGTTCTTTTTATTTTGTATACCCCTCACTTTCTGGGTGTTCGTGTATGAAAGGATCCTCCCTTGTGTGTAATTTTTGTCCATAATTTATTAACAGGTGACAAATTCGCACGGTGTATGTGTCACGTTTCGTTAGGGTAACTTTGTATTTTACTTACCTATATTTTGTTTGATCGTTGTTAGAGACAGGCGGAAGGTTTAATTCTGTCGTCTATTTAGTTATCAGTATTACATGTCGCATCTTAGACTTGGATCTGCATGATCCTTGGTCTGATCAAATCGATGGGTGAAAAAATATATCTGTAAATTTTTTTCAAGACATCACCTTATTCTTTGCACTTTTGACATAATTGCAGATAGCTTTTTCACTTTACACCCGTTGAAATTATAGACCTGCAAAGTAAAAAACACCCAAATAACATTTCCCTGCTTAAATAAGTATATAGTTATAGCTGATAATTTTGTATGTTTTTAATCTCACTCTTCAATTTCCTGCTTAACCAATCGGTTTAAAATTAATCCGAGCTTTAATCCAATCCTGCTGAAATGTCAACTTGGCGACGTGTAACCTATTTTCCTGTGACCTTATCAAGCTACATGAGTTGACACAGTCTACCTAGATTACATTAATCGGCGCAGTAGATTACATTTATGCGAAATCTGAAACAGGAGTATTTTTATGCAAAGAATCTATTGTACAAATATAACTGTGTCATGGAATACCACAAAGTTATAAGCTTGTTATGTTACCTGGTTGTTCATAAATATACATGGTCACCGGACCATACGAGCGACTGAAGGATTGTTTTGCGCCCGCTCACCCAACTGTGCGCTGGTCCCTAATTTATACCCACTACGACCTGCCGTGACCTGTGTTAGGCTTAGTGTCGATGTGTCCAACTTTTTAAAATATTTTTGGATAAAAATCTAACATGGTGTAAAAAATACTGAAATCAATTCAGTTACTGATTCTAAACAAACTATATTCAGGGTTCGCATGTACTAAAAATAACATAGTATAAAGTTTCCTCAAGGGAACAACTATATTAAGTAACAGCCGGATATTAAGTCATTTACAAAATTACCCAGATTATTTGCCCCACTAAAACAATTACGTATATTTGTATACCAGATAAAAGACGCAACGACTGCTCGTGAGACCACTCTAACCACTTATTGTAATGAATGTAACTCTCTTATTTTCTAGAGCATGAAAATAATTTTCAATTTTCTCACAAAGGACTTCTAACAAAATAGTTTCCTTGTTTACTTTTACATTTTCCGTTCCCTTAGTATTTCCTAGCCACAACTTAGCACGCGCGGAGCTTGAGCACAGAATAAATGGCCACAGAAGGTTAAGACTAACGAACAAAAAAAAAATTACGCACACATCTACGCATGTACTGTGTTTCGTTTCGATTCTCTTGTGTCGAATGCCTCGACTTGGCCTCACCTCCGATTCCTTTGTTCTGGCAACGTGACTAAGCGTTAAAATGACGTCAGAACAAAGGAATCGGAGGCGTGGCCAACTCGAGGCGTTCGATACAAGAGAATAGAAAAGAAACGGTTGTAACTTGGCTAGGGTGGCAGCAATTGCTGAGTTGGCGACCCTTTCGGTTCAGGCACACTCAGCGCCACTGTATTGTATTTCTGCGTCGAATAAATGTTATTCTATTCTATTCTATGTGCAGCGAGTGCAAGTGCACTGACGACTAGCATTTGTTTGATACCGCCACCTATATGTACGCTTCTACATGTATGCGTGAGCTTATGTTCGCTTCGTTACATATTGCTGGCATTCTGCAATTATTTCCTCTGTGGTTCCTGCGCCGTGAAAGGCAGTACTTTTAATTAAATTTCTCCGGTGGTCGCCCCAGGGTTGTTTACTAGGAGCTCCGCAAACGAAGTCTTTGTGAAACTTGACCACTCTACCAGGTGTTATTTGGTTTTAATCTAGATTTTTTCCAAGAGTATTTTTAATGTGGACTGTTTCCCTGTTGCTTAAGTTATAAATTGTAACTTCTAAATACTTTTCTTTTTCAGTTGTAACTATTACAAAAACCGTTTCTTTTCTGAAAAGTTCTTTTAAAGGCTGACAATGCTATATACGCTCTAAGGCCTATGTCCAACAGTGGACGTATATCGGCTGAAATGATGATGATGATGATGATGCCTCTTATATATTTCCTCATTTCATTAACCTGGACATTTTCCTCAGACATTAATTACTCAGCCGGCACAACGTTAATAAAATCACAAGAACATTTTATTTCATCAAGCTAATGGCCAAATATTTGTCCACCTTATGCCCATAATAAAACAGCATGCATTCGCAAGCCCTCACGATAAACTTATCCTAAAAGCATAAAGTTCAAAGTCCTATGTCAAATATACTCCTGTATGGTTTATTAAGATCCCTTCACATGAGTCAGCTTTGTTACAGAGGGTGCAACATCTACCCTACTTTTTAGGGTTGACTTTGACTCATTAATCGATATTTTTGCCCCAAATATTATAATGAGTTGGTTTTATGTGGGTCGTGAACAAAAACTAGCGCCAAATATGATTTAGGAAATTCTCCAGAATAACCCTGACCTTGCTTTTATGGAAATGTTGGCAGCCATTTCGTCGGAGTAGAGAAATAAATTTCTAAGCAATGCTTACGAAATCAGTTCTCTTAGTTTTGTTCCTGAAATATGGCACACTCTGTGTTATTGATTTCCACAGTCCATTTGTTCTGGGATATTATTTCGGTTAGTACAATGGTTTCCAACCTTTTCTGAACGGAGACCACTTTGCTTTCTTTGTTGTTAGCAGGGACCAGAAAAAAACTTTTATCACAACTTCTAAAATTGAAGAACACCTATTCAACAGAATCAAAAATAACAAGTATTGTCATAGAAAATATAGTGCAGCAATTGTAATTGAAACTTAAAATTAATTTGTATCAACATAATTCTTCATTTTGAAAATTTTACTCTCCAGTCATTCGTTAGTTTTAGCGATCAGCTTGAAATCGACGATAAACTCCTCCACTTTATAATCCTTTTGCATGGATAATTTTTAGCTCTTGCAGACCACAGGTTGAAAACCATTGGATCAGTGATTTGTGTGTACAAAACAAATCCTTATTAAGGTAGAGAGTATCGATCGTCCTCGCTTTCAAGTTTATTTCGGTTACTAACTTTCAACACCCTAAAATATTCAGTAGGACAAGTCTACAGTTAGATTACGGTAGTTATATCACGTTCAGATTTGTTGTAGATTGAAATAGTAAGTTTCGCCTCTAGCACATGGATCTTAATTTTACCATAGGCAAAATGTTGCATGGCATTTTACCTTTACCGTTCTAGTTTGCATTACCATTTATTTTTGTTATTTTTTTCTACTGATGTTGTCCTATAGTTAGCTATATCCTTTCCGTATTTTGTCGTTTCACTACTATCCTTTCATCCTGTTTCATCCTCTTTGCATTCAACTGGTCATGTCCATTGCCCATTCATTGGAACTAATCCGACTGCCCTTTATGTATCGATTCAAACACCCGCTCTCGTGTGACTAATTACGGGTTTTATTATTATTTAGTGGTTAAAGTGTACCATTAATGTCTTTGATAGTTCATTATTAAGTAGTAATTAATGTTTACGGTTATGGCTCGTTAGCTTTTGGTTTACGTTTGTTTTGGCTAGTTTGAAATTTACACCTTTTTGGGACAGTCAGGTAACTTTAACACTTTGGTTTGTCTCAAAAATTTCAGTGCTCATATAGGAATGTATTCTTCAATTTTGTTAGCCTTATTTAGTAACAAATATCAATTTATTTAATTTAAATAGAATAGCTGAAGCCGCTTACACTGTACACTATAAGTACCTACATAAAATATAAGACTATAGTAAAAATCATCTCGCAAAATTTCATACTTTCTGACAATATCGTATTTCATTTTTCCGCAAACATTCCAGAATGTCTGTTATTGTCCAGAAAAACATTACGCGCAGAGAGAAACAAAGGATAAATATTTCACAATGCCTAAATAACACCAATCTCGATAGCAAACAATCACGAAATAATTCAAGCAAGTATCTTACAACATCCATAAAAATAAAAAATGCAAACTCCAAAGATTGAAGTAAGCATCATAGGTACTATATCTCGATGCATCTAAGGAAACTGTCGCAATGACGACGTGCTCCAGATTAGCCATTCTGGAAAGTTTCCAACAAGCAATTGATATCGACGGTAGTCTGAAATATACCTTACATCGGGGTTTTCTTTAATCTACCAACTTTGTGCCGCGATATTTTCAATTTCAACTGCGTTGATGAAAAAGCAGAAGTTTGCGGTTATGCAATACCTCCTGAATTTCTGAGTTATAAAACTTTTAAAGATGAACTATAAGAAAATAATGAAGATGTTGGACATGCTAAAACTGACCACTATCGAATGAAAAGAAAAGATGTTGGTTTTGAAGGAAAGCATAAATCGACAAATTAGAATAATAGTCAAATCAAGAAACTGTTTGCTTTCATCAGATTAGATCAAGTAGGATAAACTGTTGTGATGTTGCTTACTAAGTTAGTATATTATACGGTCTACAAATTAAAAGTAATTATACAGTAGGTACTTTGAATTGTAAGGTGCTTCTTTGGGTAGAGCCAATAAAACATCGTAATGGAACTGGAATATTGCTTGGTAAGTATTCTTACCGCTTGTTTTCACCTAAAAACATCGTAAATGTTGACCAGTCTCGCCGGATACATAAAGACACAACCCCATCTAACATACTGTTACGAAACAAACAACATATAACCTCTTCCCAATTTCGTGTTTGGCACGGAAATCTATTGGTGTTTTCAAGGCATCTTTAGCCTTGAAGACTTGTCCTCGAGATTCTGGACCACATCCAAGATTCGTCATGGTGTTCCTATATAGTCTAGTTTCTATAAGTTCTATAACATCTATAGTTTCCTAGACTAGTCTAGTTTTATATCCAGGATATACGCTGGCGCGACGCAGTGTAATAAAAATGGTGGAACTTTTGTTGTGGCCATTGCTATGTCTTCCTTTTTTAATCTTCCTTGATTTATGATTTTGGAACGTTTAACTTATTGAGTTTTATCTTTATGGTATGCTATAAACTGACCGCACTTTCTTTATATCTTTTTTAAAATTGGATATTCGACTGATCAAAATTAAGGAACCTAAAAGGACTGAGCAATTTCATTGTTCAAAATCGTTTACAGAGACCATCTAAAAATAGTCTATGTAGGTGCTCAGTATAATTATGTGTTTTTATACTGTCTACTACATCGTTAGACAGTGATTTATCTGTCTCCATATAATAATGGCACCCTAGCATATATGAAATTTGATTCCAATTAAGTGAAGACATATGCAATGAATCATGTCCTTATTTACGTACTAAAGGACTGTTAAGCCAAAGACGTTGTTTATTTCACATACATAATAGGGTATTTACATAAAATGGCGTGTGGAGAGTTAGCAGTTGCGAAACAGCTTGTATTTTACAATTTATGATGTCATTAAAAGTGATGAAATGATAACGCTTTGTTAATGTTAATTAGCTCATTATGAGGTAACTAGAACATGTTTGTGTACAATTATAGAAGACCGAATTGGTTTTTTGTAGCTGATTCTGTTGCAGAACATTACTGATCTTGTTTATCGGCTCTTTGGTTATCATTTGAGTATTCTTTGATTAGCACAGATGTTGCCTTTATTTCACGGAAGTTTTCTTAAATACCATTTCTCCGATTAGTATCTGTTTCACATCACTTGCTACTCATTTTAATTTTACATTTCCTATATAAACTTATTAAAGCTTTGATGTCCCCACTTATCTCTCACAATAACCCTTTCGCTAAATTGAAAATGATGTCTTATTTTTTATCAAATATCATTGTCTCCGCTCATTCCACGTTCAATTTACTTCTCATCGATAACATTTGAACCCAATTGCCCACGGTTCACGTAACTTCACCAATTTCATTCATTGTTTGAACGACAGCCAATTAGGTTGATTGTCGGCACTCAATTACTTAGGTATACCGAGTGTAATTTTGTAGTACTAATTGATCTTGAAACTATCTCTTTGGATTCTCTCTCTATTGCTCTTAAAATCGTCGCCTTTGTTCAATTTTTGCTGTATTTGGGTAATATCATGTAAGCTTCAGGAGTTTTACGATGTTCTGCTTCGTTTGGCTTCAGCAATAAATTTAAATCGTATACACACACGTGTATCTACATGCCCAAGTATATACCTGAACGAAATTGCGTTCCCGCTCGAAATCGTTCCTCTCTGATCTATGAACCGAAACATTTCGAATTTATAACTCATGTATATACTTATACAATCTCTTTTGTAAATCGTAAACCTGGAACACACTATTTCGTGCGATATACGTGGAATAATATTATTCAAAATTAGAAATTCATAGGACGCGGATTACGATTCTCTGGCGGGTGTGATTGGTATGCAAGTTCGCTCGTTCCCGTCTAACTTCGTAGTTCTTTGACGGAGTTACTCACTTGATTCAGACGAGTATTTATAAATGGTGTAAAAATAGAGCGGGACATTGATGCTTGACATTATTTGACACTGGGATCAAGTAAACAAAAGGCCAGTTGGAAAACTGAGATGTTTAAGTACCTATTTGTACAGGAAATACTTTTTAGTTGCCGCAAGGTTTAATATGTTTCTACTATTACAAAATCGTAATATAGTATTTTAGGTAGTGAAAAATATCTTTGCAAACAAAAAACAAGTTTGATTTGGTTTGTTAAAAAAATAATATTATATTAGATACCAGGCAATAGAAAACTTCCTAATTAAAATTTCCTCGGCACACTACACCGGATACAAAGTACATCCAATAATTAGTAGTTAGTTAACAACTTGACATTTGAATATTAAAAGCACTATGTAAATATCGATCCTCATAACGTAAACGCGGCACGTCCTGTAGGATATCCTCAGTTCAGTTAGTTCTCTTCCGCGCCGCACCGAGCGTGCACGTCGCGTTCCAAATTCCGATTATAAAATAAAACCGTAAATGAGCATTCCGCGCGGCCAGTCCGTATGAATGTGTACTTACCTTTATAATACTGATCATTGTTGTGAATTTGTGTGTGTGATTTTTAAATAATATTTACTGTTTGTGAAGTTTTCAAGATGAAGAATTTTATTGGAATGTTGGTCGACGAATTCGTCATGCTTTGTGGTGGGTAGAGTGGTTTATTTTGATTATTTTAAGTAAACTATATGTCTTGTTTTATTGTATATTTTCCATTTATTTTTTTACTTTTCATGTCGTTAAAATGTCTCTTTGTACTTTTTACATACTAACCTCAGAATAAAGTTACTCTATTATCAAAGGAAGTGGTTAACATAATAGTTTTTTTTTTATGACAGTTGGAAAAATCTTTATCCAAAATTTCGGTTAAGTACCTACGTAATAACTGGGTAACTTTGATACCGTGAAATTGAGTGGTTATCGGTTTCATAAGTTTTTAAACGACCAGTCAAATAATTCTATTTTTCATCAGCACGTAGTTCTTTAAATCCTATCTTACGGATACCGGCGTGTGCTAGATGTTACGCTAAAAAAATAAAAACACATTTTGTTTATTCATTGGAAAAAAAAAATTACTTACCTTTTTTTATATTTTTTTTACTAATTCTATCTTCGCATTATTGCCTTTCTAAAAAAAGGCTGAAAACGGTTGAATGGTTTCAATGTCAATAACGGCCTACCTAAAAACCATTTTTGTGTTTTAATTAAAACTTAAATTGAGGATACTGTCACGTCCTTACTACCTAAATGCACATCAACACCCACTTTAACTCTAACAAATATAGTGTAAGTGATACGATTATCTACAAGCCAGCCATCTTGATGCACTATCGACATCTTTATAGCTACTAAACACCTCTCTTCCTGATTGGGTGGGATAGCGAAGTGATCTGATGAGGTGAATGAGGTGATGTTAATTTGGACGCGATTTCGAAGTATCTAAACGGAAGTAACGTCTTTCTTAGCGTGTCGATGGTAAATATAATCTTTAATATTATGTTTACCCCCATATTTAACTGGATACAGAACACGTTATTAAATAGTTTTGATAAGAGAGATAGAATGTACCTATAAATTTTTTTGACACAATTCATTTTAATTGAAAGAGAATCACTATCTTGGTACAATTATGTCTAGAGGAGATATTAAAAGCTTGATAATAAAAGAGATATGATGAAAGGAGACGGAGAGGCAAAAACAAAGATGAATGGATTGTGAGCGATTTTGAAGAAAAGGGAGTTAATGATAGCCTTATGTTTGATAAGAATGATAAGATAGAATTAGAAGAAACAAATGTAGTGCATGGAACGCAAGTATGAGATTGTGACACTATTGTCTAGTGTGACTAAACCTGGTAAACCTATTATACTTTAAAAGGAGAATTAAAATTTGGGCAATGTATTTTCCCTAAATATATTTTACAGTCAGCACTTCAAAAATCTTCAAACTATTCCAAAATGTCAAAAGAAATAGCACCATCGCTATTTCTTTTGACATTTGGAATAGTTTGAAGATTTTTGCCAACTTTTCTATCTCCAACCGCCAAATAAGGACACTGATAGCAACTTTTAAGTAATTTCCCGGCGTCTCCTAATGCAGAAAGCCTGTCATGCCTTTAAATTTATGTCGCTAGTATCGCTAATTTATTATTAGCCTGCAGTGCGGAGCTGCTAACTCGCACGTACATATGTGCAGCTAATTACGTGGTAACGAGACTTGAGATGTGGTGTGTAGAGCAAGATAGGTATTCCTTTAATTCATAAAACCCCAAGCGTTCGCTCTCTCATTTTTTGTGTCTCTAATTTTATTACAGTGTCCAAATGGTAGAAAGGATTTGGCGTTTACGAGTATTTTTTATGAAATGTTAGGATGTCGATTAGAGTAAGAATCTCCTCCATAGTACCTACATATTGTTATTTCCACTGCAAATAATCTGCGCTTGGTATTTTTGCTCGCTTAAAGAGAAGGTCTTGGATGCTGACGAGTGTTAAAAGTACCAATAAAAGGTATTGCTTAAAAACAGCGAGACAGTTTGTTCTGTTTATCTTGCGATCCACTCCATTAAATAATAACATTTGAGCAACCACGCCCTCGTTCGAAAACATCCAGACCAAATTTAAATAAACCCTAAACGCCAATCAGAGATTGATGGTCTCAATTCAATAATTGAAGAAGGCGAACTCACTTTCACGGTTGACAGAGTTTGGAATAAAATCTAGCAGACTAGACAACTGAATGTAGTGATAAGCTTATATTCTAAGTGCCAAGGTAAACTTGCTTTTTATAGGTCAGTATTAATTTGTATCTTGACTAAAATAGATTGGGGACCGTATTTAAATCATCAATACAACCCTCTCAGTTCGTCTTAACCTATTGAACGGTATGTAATGAAAATAGTACATTTTGATACAAGTGCAGAAAGTTTGTTATTGCAACTGAGGTAGAATTCGCACGAGCCGTAGGCGAGTGTGTTATGGAGCCGAGAGCTGCAGTGACAAATTCGTACGTGTATCAAACGACTATTTTCAATACAGTTACAAAGAAATTAATAAACGAGGGTTGACCGGCACCTCGTAGGGTCGACGCGTTCTCAGCCTGATACGATAAATGTATATTAATTAGATAACATTGTGGCGGGAGAGAGCACGCATACTTTTCTGCACTAGTGCGGAAATCAATCTATTGCTTGCCAGAAAGCTGTGGGATATAGCGGGTTCTCAAGTAAGTGAAAAGTAATTTTCCTCATTTTCCTTCTTTGAGTATTAATATTGATAGGTATACTGTTGAAACGTTCAACTAAACTATTCGTCACAGGATGGAGATTTGCCTGCGGTGAAGCGAGATTTTGAGTCCAAATAAGTCAGTCGCTTTTACTAAACGTGATGTACTGTCGTGGTCATATCTTAGAAATTGATCACTTCATGATATGGCCAAATAAAACTGGCCACATTGTTTTAAACTTTACAGTTTGTTTGGTAATTTCTAATTTCACACCTAAAAAGAAAAGTATCACTGTAATAATATTAAAGCCAAAGGTTATATTTAAGTGTGTGTGTAAGTTTTTGTTTGTCCCTCTTTCACGCTTAAATCGCCAAATGGATTCAGACACAGAGATCAATGAAAGGCACTAAGGTAGGCCATGACCGAGAATAGCACATCATCATCATCTTCCTGCCCTTGTCCCATCTTATTTGTGGTCGGCACAACACGTTTTTTCCTTCTATTCTACCCTGTCACTCGTCATTCTATCACTAACTTCCTTTTCTTTCAGACCTAGAATAGCACATAAGATAGTTTTTATTCCAGGAATATATTATTTTAGGATATTTTTTTCCTTTTATACGGGTGAAGCTGCTGAGAGAACTTAGTATACCTTTATATCTAAGTTGTTAGGATTAGCATACGGAAGTACTTAATCTTGAAATGTGGCCAGAGGGAGGAAATTGATGGTTTGATCACAGTAATTAAAGAAAGTGATACTTCTTACTGATTGCTCAAGAGTAGAATAAAAACTGGCTGCTGTGGAATAGAATGAAATTGGAGTGTTTAGTAGTCTAAACCACTAATTTTTTATTGGTCTTGTTATTATTTAAGGGCCAAGCGCCCGAAAAGTACTACTACCTACTCCTCCGTAACGGCTAGGTCAATTGGTTTGAAAAAAATATATGTTTATTATAGATTCATGAACAATAATATCAACATTTGATTTTTTCATGTAATTAATACTTTTGTCAAAAAAAAAATATTTAGCAATTTCGCAACTTTTCACAACTTTTCCCTACTCCTTCGAAACGGCTTGGACCTTTAAAAACATTTTTACACATAAAAATTGGTGGTTAAATATTCTTCAGAGTGAACATTGCATATGTAAATCAATCAATATCTCGCAGAGAAAATGGATTTAAAGCGCTTTCCGGGCGCTGCTGGCCGCAAATAAATGCACAGAATTACGCACTGCCGCCTAGGCGAGTGCGAGAGTTGCGTTCACATAATTTCGGTCAGATGGTTCAAGGGACTATACGCCTTAAGTAGTCTCAGTAAATAATATTCATATACAGCAAAGTTATTAAAGTTTGTTTATATCCCAAAATATAAACAATATTTCCTTTTAATGAGTGATCTCATTAAAAGGAAATATTGTACAGTATTTATGAATTAATAAATGCGCGTATTATTTTCTAGTAGGAATTATTTATGAATGATTTATTCTTATTGTGAATTTATCAATTATGACTTACATGGACAATTTTGGGATTTTGTGTTTTTTTACTTTTGTCTACAAAATATGTTCAGTAAGGGGTACGGAAAGGGGCCCATTTTTTTTGTACTAATTAAAAATTTGGGGTGTATAAGTAGGTACTAGCTTCTTTTAGTGGATTTGCCAGAGTGAAACTAGAAAATCATACCAAGGAAATATATGTGTACCTTCAGAATGAAAAGTATCCTATGTGCTATCGCAGGATACGATAAGCTAAATTTTATCTAACACCAAAACACAAACTTTTACCTAGGTACTGTGTAGTGTGCGTTTTCTTTTATTTCGTAAGATAGGTAAGTAGGTACCTATATATTTTTTTTCGGGATGTAATTTTTGTGGTTTTCTACAGGATATAAGTAGTTCCCAAAAAAGTAGACTACTGACACTGCTGTAGAAAATACTGCAGTCACTTCAACTAACGAAAGGCCGACTGCACAGTGCACAGAAAGCTG
Source organism: Mythimna ferrago (assembly GCA_910589285.2). Classification (NCBI taxonomy): domain Eukaryota; kingdom Metazoa; phylum Arthropoda; class Insecta; order Lepidoptera; family Noctuidae; genus Mythimna; species Mythimna ferrago. Next base: position 20,283,202 of record OU342685.1, read on the forward strand.
GACTTACGTAGATACAGAAACTCTTGTGACCTTTTTACTTGAGCAACATAAGCACTGGACCAAGTGTCGCCAATAGTCTTATTTAAGAAAAAACTAGCGGAGAAACAAAGTAAAGAGAACAAAGTTAGATTACACCTTATTCCAGAGTGGTACCCAACGAGCTGAACTTGTCCAAGTATCTAGATTTTATGTAGCTAGTTCTTATATACGTTCTAGGAGACAAATTGTGGCCTACAATTTTTTGATTTCGTTTTTAATCTTAAGTTAGGATTTTTTTCTTAACTTTGAAGTGTATCTCGCTATGAGAAGATCTATTAACATCTACACTAATTTAATAAAGAGGTAAAGTTTGTTTTTTTGTTTGTGGGAGGTAATCTCTGGAAGTAGGTACTGGTCCGACTGCTAATTTTTTTTCACTGATAGAAAGTTGCTTTATTCCTGAGTAATATAGGCTTTATTTTATGTACGCGGGCGAAGATGCGGGCAAAAGCTAGTAACATATAAATAAAATTAGAGTATCTTTTTGTAATACTAAATGCAATTTTTAGAATTTTTATCTGTCTATCTGTTTGTTCCTAATTCCCGAAACAACTGCACCGATTTCGACAGAACTTTCACTGGCAGATAACTATAGAATAGAATAGAAAAGAATAAACTTAGTAACAATTTCACAGAAACTTAAACCTATGTGCACAGTGGCGGTCTTATCGCTGAAAGCGATGTCTTCCAGACAACCTTGGGATGGAATATAAGAACTTAAACTAAAAAAGGGGGTAGTATGCGGTAACTATGTTACGAGGAGTAACCTAGGGTTCTTTTTATTTTAAGAAAGTATTAGGGTCCTGTCCAAAAAAAAGTTTTACGATTTTCGAAGTTGCGGGCTTAACTCATCGACAAGCTGACCGCTCTCTCCAATACCAAAGAAAAGTTTTGCTCTTAAGACGGTCGCTTACTAAGCTTAGGTACTATGAATGAACCCTGGGCCCGATCTAGCTATTTACCCGCTCCGGGCAAAGATAATTTACGCCGCCTTTTACATACTTACTTACACAAAACCGTATAAGTCTCATGAGTCTTAAGTCTTAAATATTTCCACTATCTAACCTGAAGTAGGTTGGAAGGTGGCAAAAAATCCTCAACCTGCTAACTTGGGTGTAGATGAAAGATAGGAATAAGTAAATTTTGCCACCCCTCATTTTTTGCCGCTCAGGGCAAATGCCCGGCTTTCCCCCCCCCCCTCCCCCCCTTTAATCGGGCCCTGAATGAACCCATGATAATATGACATAGTCCATCCATAAATACTGCATCTCTGAGACTTTTTAACTCATCGACAAGCCAACCCCCGCCAAACCAAAAAAAAAAAGAAACAAACAGACTATTAACAGTTTAACAGTCAAACTAACCTCCCACTTAGATCCCAAGCCCGAATACCAAGAAGTACGGATGTCTCACGTCCGAGTCGCGAGTGCACCCGATTACGATACGACCACGAAACGATCTTTTTGATCTATTCTTGGCGCCAAATGGATCGCGTCAGTATGGATTGATTGCGGTAGTAAAGAAAAAAACATGTTAGTATCGTCATAGTGTCTATGGACACTTAAGAGGAAATAAAGACCGTGTGTTATAGCTTGTTTCAGTTTTAATTTCAATGCCATTAGCCGAGTTTTTTGGCGGGATATTTTCGCGCCCTTTTTAAAACGGGACCCTATACTAAGGCTTCGCTGTCTGTCCGTCTGTCTATCACCAGGCTGTAACTCAAGAACCGCGATAGCTAGACAATTGAAATTTTCACAAATTATGTACTTTTTTTGTTGCCGCTATAACAACAAATACTAAAAACAAAATTAAGTAAATGAATATTTAAGTAAGGGGGCTCCCATACAATAAACGCGACTTTTGCCGAGAATTTTCCTAAGGACGATAGGGAACCCTTTGTGCGCGAGTCTAACTCGCACTTGGCTAGTTTTTTCGAGTGAAGTTCAATGCAGCGGCTGTACTGTAGACGACGACTATCAAAGACATTTCCGCCTGACCCTCGCTAAGTTCATTTTTGCTTGCACTCGAAACGAAGACTTCAAAAAGTTTGGTTTGGCGCCGCGCCGCAGGATTCAAGCGAAAATTTTTTTAAGCGATCAGGCAGAAATCACCGCTATGGTACATAGGTATATTGTAACTTTTAGTTACCTACAATACGTCTTTGGTTAAAACTGAAGTTTGTTACAAACTACCCATAACACCATAGTTCGATGCTTGCTCGGATGGATGACCTGAAACTTCGTAGACTAAGTAGTTAGGTATTATGTAAACTAGTGTTCAACAGAACGGTTGGCGCAGTGGTTGAGCGATTGGCTGCAGCGCTGCGCGGGTCGCAGCTTTGATTCCCACACCAAACAGATATTACATGGTCTACAGACAGTTATGTCGGGTTTGGGTGTTCTGTGTAGATGAGCTGACATGTTTTTGAACGTTCCCACAATACAAAATTCTTAGTAAGTTTAAGGCATATTTTTTTTTTTTTTAATAAAATCAGATTGGACGATACATACGTAGAGGTACTTACTTTTCTTTCTTTATTCAATCGCTTTAATTTATTTTAGTCTTTATGGGAACTGAAGTAGGTACCTAGGTCATGATCATTATCGTCATGTCGGCCCAAAGATGTCCACTGTTGGACATAGGCCTTTTCCTAGTAAGTATCACTATAACGAGGGGGCCTGTGCGTCCAATATAATAAGTAACTATTTCTTAATTTAATTACCAACTAAAAATTATTAAATATCATCAAATGCATTTGAAACCCGCTACGTAAATAACGGTGCATGGCTCTAGGGAATATTGCCATCCAGCCCGGTGTCAGGTTATAAATATCTCGGAATCCTTCATGACAAATCCACCCATTGATTAAATAAATTCTCATTCTGGAATCCAGGCAGCCATTTCCTACGTTGTAAATTCGTTATCCATAATTTTCTCAAGATAGCTACGGCGACGCCCTCACGGAGATTGATTTCGTAGTCAATTTAGCTTCCAATATTATATGTACCTACCTATGCTTTATATACTAGAAAGGTACTTTCCTACCAATGCAAATACTCTTTATTCAAGCATTTCAGCACACGTGGTATGGGAACAAAGAGTAATGAACAGATAAAATGAGAACATAACATTAATTTATACAGCGCGAATAGCCCGTTTGAAACTTTTTATTGCTTCAGCCTCGGTCATTTACATTTTTATTTTAGTCAATCTACAATCTAATATTTTTTTAAAAGAAATGTTTTTGTTGCTCATTGTTGAACAATCAGTAATAGACAGATAAGGAAATATCTAATGGTTATAATCAAATACAATGTTTTAGTATTTTTGTTTTTATCTTATAACTCAGAAATGAAAGTTAACAAAAAAAGAAACCAATTAAATGTAATAAAACTATTTCAGCATATCCGGTGGCGCTTACGATGCGTTCAGAGGCGACATATTTTCAAACCATAAATCACAGAGTGGCGACACTTGACTAATTATAATCGAGAAATAACGCTCACCTTTTTACTTTTACTGTTCTACTGCACTTTTGTGTAAAATGTTTTCTTTTCGTCTATGTGGAGACAATACCAATAAAAATTAGTAAATGAAAAGCAATTAACATTAATTTAACACCTGGTCTTTATTACTCGTTTCCTAACAAAGTAATTACGAAATTAACTACCTGCTGGTTGAAGCTGAATAAACAAGGAAGTTCGTAACTTTACAATTAATCGCTGCTAAGTTTAATTAGACAGCGCGTAGTAGTGAACTAACTAGCAATGCACTCCCTTTTTTTAGTTCACTGTTGACCGCAGATTCAGTTTGAACAATATGCGATTAGCGATAAATGACGTCTTAAAATCTCCACAATTTCGATATCAGAAAGGGATAGTGCTATTCGTCTAGTATAGCCCTGTCTCCGTTTCACACCAGATCTCTAAATAAATGTTAAGGTCATAAGTACCTATGAAAAACAATTGTTGTTTTGATTTATTCATGTTTTAAATTCTACTTAGTTTTCAAATTACTTTTTTTGCGATCTTAAATACCCTGGATTTTATAAAGCATTTCAATCAGCACTCAGATTTCTCTTTATACGCAAGTTCTTATTTTTCATCGCACGCTGTCAGAGTGTTACCCGATTTAGAAAGTTCCCGATATTTGTAGCGTCCCCTCATGTCGTGAGTCAGGCAAATTATAGCGTTTGTGATTAATGCGTGCTATTCCTGGGTGTATCCTGCAACTGACGACTCACCTTTCTTTGTTCCTCTAATGCCTATTGTAAAACTAGATATGGCAAAGATATAAACTTTTACAAGCGTAGCATATTTTTTATATTTTTTTAGCAACAATGTATCAAGCTGTTGTCACATTTTGTGAAAAACACAAAAGTTTTTTAAACAAACCCGGGACAAGAAACTTATTTATTTACTAGGTTGTAAAAAATATCTCACGTCGTGTTTTATAACAGCGGATACGCTGTACCTTCGTCGGCATGTGTTATAAGGATTATGGACTGTAAAGTGTAGTAGCTTCGATGATTCAGCGTCGGGCCGTCGAAATACTGAGACGTGAAGCCATCGGTATGCTGTTTACTAATATGCTTCGACGATTTTCAAGTTAGTTGTGTAGGTATGTGTTTAATATGATCACTGGGTAGATGTTATATTATTGCGTTTATTCGAGAGGAGAGTTAAAATAGTTGTTATATCAAACATAGCATCGTATTAGTTTCGTATAATTCTCACGGTTTTGAACTATATTACATTTTTATATACCTTTATAATTTAAATATGAAAGTGCGTCGACCTGTTATTTTTTTCAAGTCTAAAGCGCAATAACCTACTTAAATCAAGACATAAGATACTTTTCTCACCAGTTTGTAAGTTCTATGATAGAAATACATTTTATGCGGGCAATGCCGTGGGCAGAAGCAAGTCATCCAAAAAATTTGCTTTATTTCCTTAACTTAATCAATATCAATATCGGTCAAGTTAAATAGGGTGGAGGTGACGATAATCCTTCCTGTATCGGATAACCATTGTTTCAATTCTAAGTAACACTAGTTAATCCCTACTTCGTGATTGGATTAATCTGCTCAACATGTTTGGATGCGCGTGCTTCCTAGTCTACACATTTTATAATATAAGACGAAGAGATTTACGCTCTTTGAACTCGATACTATCCGTACTATTTGTTTTGATTTGACTGAATTGAGTTTTGATTATAGAGTAGTCCTTTCGAATACTTACCGTAACTGTAAACAATAGAAAGACAATGAGAGAGCGAACGCCGGCGTCCGCTTGGGGTTTAATGAATTAATTATAATATTGCAGCTTTAGAAGATTAAGTTTTTTTATTTGGGACATCATCAAATAACTTCTCCTGCTAAGAGTGGAGTGAGACGGCCTACGTCACTAATCAAAACCAACCGGCGTTCGTTCAGTTAGTTTTGTGTTCTAGGGCCACAATAACATTTTCGAACATACCTGCAGCGCTAGAAAGATTACCTTTATAATAGATTTAGTTGCAGGTACAAAATGGAATCTAGAATGGGGTTTATTATAAAAATTTTACGCAGAAAGGAGAGACATAAACTTTTTTATTTAGAGAGTAATATCAAAAGAATGCAATTTTAAATCCTGTTTCCAGGTATTGTGCAATATTATACCAACAATACACCACAATATCAGGTCTAATGTGGTTAGTCACGCATGAAACTAGCCACCACAATGCTTTGATACTTATCTATCCCAACATAACAGTTGCAACATCGTGGCTTGGTTTTAAATCTCGTGGTTTTGTCCCGGCCCTGTAGCTGCGGCATGTTACGGTCGGTTTTATTGCGACAGCTTAAACATAAGCTGCTTATTGCAGGGTTGAAATGCTATTTCGAACTGTACTCTGGCTGGTATGAATTTCACACGTCACGTTTTATAAGTCTATCAAGCTGAGAGGTTAATCCTTTGAAAGTAACATATGACTTATAACTTTCTAAGAATATAATGTTCCTGTTATGGTGTTAATTTACTTATAATGTTATTTGCTTTTGTTACAGGTCCGCGCCATGGAGCAGCGGCTGTGCGATTGGCCAGCGGGCACTGATGGTGCACCCCGGGCCATTACGCGGCTAGAAGGCCAAATAGAAGAACAGGTATGACTTTATCCTGCTTAAAAAACAATTATGGGAAGTAGGTCATTTCAAACTAGCTTTTTTTTTCGGTGGGAAATCATTTAGTGACTTCTCTCTTCTCTTGGGCGGAGTGGTAGGTCTTTTACTGGCTAAAACCCACTTTTGTTCCTTTTTTGCCTTTATTCCAGGGCAATGTCAAAACAGCTAAACGTTAAATATAATGAAACAAAAAACGTGACTTTCTGAAATGTTCCTCAACGTTTGAAAACTTTTATTATCAACCTGACTTATTTTTATTAAACATTTCCTAATCTCTTTGTAATCAAAGTTTAAAGGTTTATTACAAGTTATAAAACCTATTTATAGAAAGTTACGAACGCGAATGCGTCTAAATATTTTTTGTTGCTACGGGACTATGTGTCGTCACAACCGGTTCCATAACTTGACGTTGAACCGAACCATAGACTTGAATTTAGAAGTGTCATTATGACGTAAAATTACAAACAAAGCGTAAACAAATTCTTTTTAGTAAATTAAACTAAATTAATAAATGAAACAGTGTGATTGCAAGATGTTTTTAGCGCACAAATGTCTTAAGGTGTCAAATAGAATAACTTTCCATGTTGTACAAATCAAAATACGTTGTGAGAATAGACATATAAATAAAAAGTGCTAACAGTAAACAAAATGCAGGTAAATTGTCAAAAGCTTTGTTTTTCGAACTATATAAATGATTTACGTCCACCTCCATTCAAAATTCAAGCTTAAACTTCGTAACTTACTTTATTTCAAGCTTTACGCTGAATTCTTATAAGTTTTCCAATAAAGAAGTTGAATTCAGTCTAGATATGTTTATTTTAGCTCTACCTAACTGTTTAAGTATAAATATAACAAATCATCAATCTTGACAAAATCCTAATGTGTAGGTAGATAAGTCTGAAAACTTTTAATTTCCTTTGCTGACACTTTTGCCTTGTTCTCCCTCTTACTTTCATTTTAATATTAAAGCAATAAAGACTCACAATACCATTTTTAAATTCTCGTCAATTTTCGTTAATAGTGAAGATCTGCTACTAGTTTTCAATTAAAAAGTAAAACTCACAAAGTTTTTCAAGTCATTCCAAATGGTAATATTTGGAATGACTTGAAAAACTTTGTGAGTACTTAATTTCAGTTTACAATTGATTCTACTTGCTTTAACTCCTGTATTTCGTATTACATACCTTTCAAATTGCTACAACTTAAGGCATACTGTCGACAGAAGCAGCTAAGACTCCAGGACGCGAAGCAAGTGGAAGCCAAGGCCGCCCGCATCAAGGAGTGGGTGACCAACAAGCTTCGGGAGCTTGAACAACAGAACCAGCAACTACGGGAACAGAACGACCGCTGCAATCAGCAACTGGAACTGCTTAGGAATCATATAGCGGCTTCAGGGAGCAGGAATTGCACTGTAAGTTTTAATCCGTACATATACACGTAATTAATTTAATTTGTTTAACAGAACAGCGGGTCACAAGAACTAAATCATATTGAAAAATAAGACAAAATGTATTTGATTACATATTCCTACTGTACATACTAAAAACTGTATGGCACTATTATTGTTGTGTTTAATATCCTTTTGCTTATTGAAATAACCAATCAAATACTATCTTATTATTTACACAGAATTGACAAACCGTCCGTAAAGTTTTAGTTTTCATATATGATTTTGTTCTTGGCACCCGTTGAGACAATCCATTTGAAGAATTAAATATCTAACAAGTTGACATTCTGTTTAAAATAAACTAACAATATAATTAGGTGATAAATTCATTAACATTTACATAATTAACATAACATTACTATTGCAATAATAACATTTCAAGCCGTTCACTGTGAATCTAGGCTTTACCTTCATTGTTATGTAAAGTGCTTGATGCTGATTAAAGCTTACAAACATCTAACATGATGCTTTAAAAGCTTAATTCATTAAAACAAAAAAAAAATAGTTTTCAAGATGGCTTAACCTTTCAGTCTCAATTGGAACTAATCATCATTATCGTAAGAATAATGACAGTTTTATTGTAAAAATTAACCCAAAAATCTACTTTAATGGTAACTTAAGTTGATACATGAGATAATAAAATGTTGTGGTTTTTAAAACATGAGGTGAATGCCCAGTTATAGATTACTATAAGTTATAAAGCTTCTAAAAAGAGAAAAACGTATCCATGGAGTTCCTTGCACATTTTTCTTCATAGAGATCTACACTTTGGAATATGTAATTAGCATAATTTTTTTGACTGACTGGCTTCTTGATATTTCAAAAATGCCTGCAAATGGTTTATATGAAATAAAATGCTTTGAACCTTCGAACACTATATCCTAATTTGAATGGGAACAAAAAAACAAAAAATTTCAAAGCATTGTTTTGAGTATACATTGAATACTTACAGACTAAAAACAATTACTTCAAAATTTATATAGGACTACCATAACTTGAAAGCTCTTAAAAAAAAAAAAAATAATACTCTGTGTTCTCTCAAAATCCTGCTATGGACATTATGCAAATTTTCTTCCCCATTCCTCAGTTCTTACCAACTCGAGCGAGCCTTTCTCTAGAAGTGAGGACCGATGAAGGTTCTCCTCGAGCCACATCAAGCCTCTTAGCCGCAAACAGACGACGATCAGAGAGCCTAGAGGGGCCCCAGGTAGTTCGATGTTGCCTTTAGGGCTAGATTTTTGCGAAAAATTACTTTGCCATATTTCACTTTGCTGAGCTAATAAATGTTTAATTTTTAATTGCACTAAATGTTATGTGTTTTAGGTCAAATTTATGTTAAACCTGTTTGTTTCATAGCTTGCACAAACAACTAGGTATTTTTGTCTATCTTTTTCTTTTATTTCTTTGAGGGTCCATCTTCAAATAGCTTCTTCCAGTCTGAGTGGAGCGAGTGGCATGTCAGATATTTACTGACTGAAAACCTATGTTCCTTCTGGTGCATTTGCGTACCAGGGCTACAGTAACTATTACGGTCTGTTCACGACTTCGCGGTGAGCGACGCGGCGAGCGGGGCAGCATTGGTAAGCGGCCGCGCGGCTCTATGAGCGGAGTTTCGTGGCGTGCTTCAAACATTTACATACTTTTATTCTCACCGCTCGCCGCCCCGCCTAGCTACCGCTCACAATGTCAAGATCGTGAACAGGCCGTAACGAACAATCCCGCAGCCTCGGTGGGTCAGTTCTGTCTACCTGTGTGGCATATAAAGGCGTGCACACGTAAATGTTTCACTACAGGTATATAGAGTAAAAGAAAAACGTGAAAGTCCAAAGATTTCATGTTTTTCTTTCACAAACTAATTTATATTTACTGTCGTGTGGAACAGCTGCAGCTTTTCGTTATATTCATTAATGTTAAAATTAATTTTTGCTATTCCTAGTACCTATCACTTTGCTAGGCTGTTATTTTTTATTGCACAATGTTGTCATGTCTCACTGTTATACAACTTTAATCTAGGTAATTTCTTTAAAGATTTAAAAAGGTATAGATGTTGTCCATAGAACACTATCTGTTGCATTTTTGTAAAACTGACTGTTATATTTTTCTATTATTAGCAAGTAAATAGTTTACAAAAAAAATTAGTGATCGTTAATTTTGCGGAATTGTCCATTTTGTTCATTGTCAAGCTAACAAAATGTATTTATGAAATAATTAAGGCCATTGTTTAGGCTATTAGCAGGATAAGTATCCTGGCTTGTCATCTTACATATTCATAGTAACTCACCACAACTAAGGCCTCTACTGGACTATTGTATGTAGCCCCACAAACAAGGGTCCATCATGGACTGAGTGCAGAAATAAGAACCCAAAGATAAACTAACCCAACTAAATAATGATACAAAAATGTTATATAAAGAGCCATTAAAAATATAAAGAACCAAATCAAATGGTCTCTAATTAAGTCTTTTCTACTTTTTACATCTAAATGAGCCGTTTTTCTTTTTTATCGACAATCGCTTGTCGTCTCGAAGAATAATGCAAATACCGTAATACCGTACCGTGTGTAATACCGTATTTACGATTGTTTTTTTTTTCAATTATTATTTTTAAATTGGGTAATAATATTTTATAGGACGAAATACACGTGTGTCGTTAAAAAAGAAGAAAGTCTCAAATATTTTATTTTCAATATCATAGTGAAGCTTTCAACGTCCTTTACCGTAACAACAAATGTGGATCTGCTGGAAGAAATTTCATTTGAAATAAGCAGTATAAGAGTACAAAGGTACAAATACCGGCACGAATCTTGAGTGCTCGGCGTTAGAGTGGGTGGAAATCGCTTTGCGCATTCCATACATTGGCGAGCCAATCGTCGACGTTGTTAGATACATGCAGCAAGCACAGGGATCGAATCACGAGTGACGTCTATGACACGATGCGCGGCGAGCCAATCACTGACATTCCCCGCCCCCGCGTCTCATGTGGCACTACTATAGAGACCCGATATTTTACTTCTGCGCAACTCGAAGCCAGCGCTCAAGATCCGTGCCGGTATCTGTACCTTTGTACTCTTCTATCTGTATTTGTTCTTTTCATTTTTAAGTATTTATGTGTACATAAAAATAAGCTAAATAAGATAAATAAATAAGCGAAAATATTCTAAAATTCTTTTTTCAAACTCCACAGTTACCGATAAACTCTTCAGAACCCCACTACAGCACACCAGTCCGACACAGAAGGAACCTGTCCATCGGTACTACCAACATAGCGAATAACGTGAACGCTGCCAACCCTCCCGTCCTAAACACCATGAACAGGACTATGGACGAGAAGACAACCGCGAGTTTAATGGCTGATGACTTGGCTGTGAGTATTTTGCTGTTTATACCAGCTTCTATTAACGTTTTCGCCCGCATGAACATAGAAAGTTATGCCATGGGGACATATTCCCGGGATAACCTAGCCTAGTGAAAGAATTTTTAAAATCGATCCATTAGTTTTTAAGTTTAAATTATTAATTTATTTATTTAATCTTCCTGCAACACAGTACATAGGTCATACATAGGCCAGTCCACCTAGGGTGGTGCAGAGACAATAAGGTAGGTGCATAAAAACTAACTAAAACTCTAACTATAATCCTTCTTTGTTCCAGGCTGCCGTAGAAAACTTAGTTGTGCTACCAACAACGCCAAATACTTCTACTGATGGTGACACCACGCATGACTATGCTGAAATTTATACTCCCAGCAGAGGTAAGTTACAAATTAATTCATGGTATAAAGTCATTCAAAACGAACCACCTCGTGAGCCCTGGTTTGATGATACATATTTAAATAGGAGTTATGTTAAGTTAGCGCTAAGACTTCGTTCTGGTCACTTTCCATCAGCAAAGTTTGCATTCTTAATGCGGAAGGCTGCATCACCTAATTGTGAGGTATGCAATAAAATTGAAGATGTACAACATTTGCTGATGGAATGTGTTAGGAACAAAAATGAAAGGGAAGCTCTGGCTCGAGAATTTAATTTTAACATGTGGGATGTTGGACTTATCCAAAATATATTGGCATACCCCAAATCAGAAAGAACTAAACGCATAATTTGTGGGTTAACCCAAACCCACAAATTATGCGTTTAGTTTTGTATTATAGTTTATTTATTTTTTTCGGTTGTTAAAGCGGTGTTTAGTAGTATTTATCTTATTTTATAATATAAGAATATTTTTATGTTTATGTGTGTAAATAGAGTATATATATAAGGTACAATGGGGTTGACGTATCCGTGTGGATAAAAACCCCTTTAAAAATAAAGATTAAAAAAAAAAGAAATTAATTCAACTATTTACCATTTACCAAAAGTAAATGTTTCTTATTAGTGGTTCTATAAGTCAACAGTGATACATACTTTCGATTTGAAACAAAATTCTTAGAACAATGTTAAATAAATCTCAATTCGATATCTGTTTCAGAGCGTACTCCAGCGTGGCAAGGGGCAGTTAACGTAATAGTCCAAGGCAACAGTCGCGGCGGTTCGTCCACCGGTGACAGTTCCACGTCGGAGCAACCTCGCCCACCCACGCCGCCACTGCACAGGTTCCCGAGCTGGGAGGCTAAAATCTACCAGGTAATATAAACAACTAGCTTCTATCAGAAAATTAACCCAAGGGAATATTCTCTCGGGATAAGTACTCTATGTCCTATTCCAGGACGTGGTCTACCTGTGGGTCAGTTTCTTTTAAATCCGTTCAGCTATTCAAGTGTGAAGGTGTAACAAAAATACACACACTCTCACAATACATACATATAATCTCTTATCGTGTTTGTGGATGTGTGTTTTCATGCGTGTTTTATAAACGTCCCCACAATACAGAAGTAAATACACCTAAAAGTAAAATAAAACGCTTAAAAATAAAACCTTACTACTAGTTTTGAAATGTTTTTTTTTTTATGTAAGACTAGCTGTGCCCGCGACTTCGTTCACGTGGACTACAGGATTATGAATTTATTTTTTCTAAAATAAAATAGCCTAAGTTACTCCTTATAACATCAGCTACCTGCCAAAAAAAGTCCCATCAAAATCGGTCCAGCCATTTCAGAGATTAGCCGGAACAAACAGACAGACAGACAAAAATAAAAAAAAAATATTTTGGTGTATGTACTGTGTATACATATATTCATATGCATGTAGTAAAAAGCGGTTATTTCAATATGACAAACAGAGACTCCAATTCTATTTATAAGTATAGATATATCGCGGAATAAGCAGTGAATATAAATGATAATAATAATAATAAGCAGTAATAAGCAGGGAATATGCAGCAGACATGGTCTGCCCGTGTGCCAAATTTTATCCAAATTCGTTTCTCTGTCCGAGCGTGAGAAATAACAAAGACACAAATGCACACAAACTTTCGCCTATATAATATTAGTACGACTGTAATTTTCCCATGTAGTAGTTCCTTGTGTCCCTATCAAGGCCCTATCTAGTTTTTTACCCTATAGTTTATCACACAATGACTACTGAGTATCTTATGCCGTCAAAGTTTAATAACTCTCTTTACTTTCCCAGGTGGCAGACGACGGCCTCCAGCAGTCAGTACAAGAAGAGTTAAGTCCCCCTCCGTGTCCTCGACCCATGCACGAGTCCACCAGTTACCAGGATATATCCGTCCCCGTCTACGCCACTGTCAAAGGGGTAAGTGACGTCATAGGTTTGATATGTTTGTGATAGATACGTGGGATCACCGAATTCTCTCATAGACACTCTGAATGAACTGGAAGACCTCATCTACTTCTGGAGAGGGGAAGGTTGGATGAAATGAAGACCACTAGGGCTCACGGCAGCCGCTCCACACTGGACACCCAATTGCACGTCGCACTTCATGACGCTAAGAACCGTCACAGATGGCGAGATACCATCAATAAGAAGCTAATCCAGTGGGAACTTCACGACCTTCAGTGATGAGGAATACGACTGGAGGAGGAGGATGCTCACGGTAAGGCTTGTGTAAATCTAATGAACCGACTCACTGTTCCGAAACATTTTAGTGTTCCGAAAAATTAGAACAACAGTGATGTTCCAAATGCATCATTTGGAACATTGGAACACTTCTTCGCTGACCGAGCGCGCTGCCTGAGAATGAAAGACCTGAAGGAGATACAAAATCAACAGCCGCCAGCTAGCGAGTGAGCGGGATACATATCAAGTGAATACACGTAATAATGACCACTAAGGTGCTAACATATCAGTTGTTTTTCGTATGAAATAGCTGGCTAGTTATCGTTTTACTATGACCATTAATTACCATTCACATCGAGCACTTAGCTGCGGCCTTGATCTGTACCCATAGCAAGTTGATAATCTGCAATCGATAACGCTAGTAGAAAACTTCAAATGTACGGGAATGACGTCATCTCAACGCTCAGTCACGTGGTCAGAACAAAAGAAACGGGGGCGTGGCCAACTCGAGGCGTTTGACGCAAGAGAAACGGTTGTAACTTGACTAGGGGGGCTGGTCTGTCCATCTCATAGGTGATTTACCACATGGCTTGGTGTCTTCAACATTTACAACAGCTAATATTGATGTTATTTTGTTCCAGCGTGCTAGTCAAATAAGATCGATGCCGTTTACCGGCGACTCGTCAGACGACTCGTCGGATGGCGAGGAGTCCATGGGCGTCACCGTCCACAACACGCCACACCACCAGCTCGTCAACGTGAACCCTATTTTCAGTAAGTGTTATGTTATAAATAAAACAAATAAGATCGATGCCGTGTACCGGCGACTCGTCAGACGACTCAACCTACCAACGGACTAAAAAAAAAAAAAACATAAGAAGTCGTTAAAATGAAATTGCGATAAAGTTTTAAACGTCTTCAAATATATATTACTAGTTTTTGCCTACGGCTTCGCCCGCTAGGGTGACTGGCAATTAGTGTACGATACTTAAACACGTGATTGTGCTCATGATAACCAACAATTTTTACTTTGGGAACAAACCTGAAATCGCGAAAAAAAATCAGCTGTTCAATACATTTATGTTTGCCTAATGTACTGAACAGCTGATATTTTTTTTCGCGATTTCTGCTTTGCTCCCATAATAAAAATTGTTTGTTATCATGAGCACAATCACGTGTTTAAGTATCGTACACTAATTGCCAGTCACCCTATATATAGATAGCCTATGTCTCTCCGGAATAAAGCAGATTTCTGTCTGTAAAAAAAAAATGCAATTGGACCAGCTCCCCTAGCCAAGTTACAACCGTTTCGCTTGCGCCGAACGCTTCGAGTTGACCTTGCCGCCAATTCTTTTGTTCTGACCACGTGACTGAGCGTTAAGACGACGTCATTCCCGTACATTTGAAGCTTTCTACAAGCGTTAAATATTGCAGATTAGCAACTTGGCTAGGGGTACAGTACTTTTTCAGAGTTTTTACTCCTACAAACAAAAAAACTAATTTTACCTGTTTATAATATTAGTGTAGATTGTAAATATTATCGTCTAAAGGTCAATTCCACCCTTCAGAAGACATACACTTAGTAATAATATCGTCCTGTCAGGACTGCGCGATTTTTTCGAAAGAGTTACCGTAGCCCTCGAAAAGAGCAACTGGAGGAACACAAAAGGGTTTTAGTCAGTAAAAGTCTGACATTCCCACGGAATAGTTTCTGTTCTATGGACAGTCCCTTTGACTCCACCCAGACCCTAAGGGTGTCATTTAAACTCATTAAACCCCAAGCGAACGCTCCCCCATTGTCTTTTTATTGTCTCTAATTACGGTATTCGAAAGATGAATGATTTACCACATTAAAAAAAGTAATAATACCCTATTTTGGGTTAAGCTCGCCTGTGTACATCGGCTGTCTTACTATTTTGACTGCCCTGTTGGTCTAGTGGTTAGTGGCCCTGACTGCTATGCCAAAGGTCTTGGGTTCGATTCCCACCCAGGACAAATGTTTATGAGCACAATCATTTATTCTGTGTCTGGGTGTAATTTATCTATAATATGTATGTATATAAAAATATATAAGTATGTTTATCAGTTGTCTAGTACTCATAACACAAGCTCTGCTTAGCTCGAGACTAGACAGCGTTCTGTGATAGTTGTGGAATATTATTATTATTTATAATTTGTAAAGTTATGTACAAAAAAGAATATAAGAATAAGAATAACGTAACCAACCTATTTCATCCACAGATCCACAAACATCAACGCAAATGCCAATAAACAACGTGAACCTGACGAGCGTTCTACCAGCATCAATCCAGCAGACTTCCAACGGCCTCGTGCTGACCAACAGCGCTAACGGGCAGTGCAGCTCGTCCGACACCAGCCTCAGCGCCAGCAGCCCCTCCAAGAGCGTCAAGACCAGCTCCAGCCTTAGCCCTGCGAAAAGATCCAGCAGCGGCTCGCCTAGTAAGCAGAGTAAGACCAGAGGTATGTGTAAGTATTTATTGTTTTATTTTTTCTTATTTTTTGACTAACTTTTATCGGTGAAAACATTTTAGCAATCAACCAGTATTTTCAGAGATTACCTCCTACAAACGAAAAAATATACATAATACATACATAATCAGCCTTTTTAGTGTTCCCACTGCTGGGACTCAGGCCTCCTCTCTAGGAGAGGGAATGGGCCGTAATCCACCACTCAGGCCCAGTGCGGGTAGGTGAATGTCACATGTCTTCGAATTTTCTGTTCTAGGACATGCCGATTTCCTTCACCGTTTTGAGAGCAGTGGAAATTAAATAAATTACACAAAGTAATGCGCCTGGCTGGGTTTGAAGCCGCGACTTACAACTCGTAAGTCGGGGCCGTTACCACTCGGTCACCACTGCTCCCAAAAAAATATAAAAACAAACTTAGAATTAGATAAGCCCAGTCGCTAGGTTCTTTTAAAAACCTTGTTAAAGAACATTACCTTTCTGTCTAATATTACTTCTTCCATCGCTAAATAAAGGTTTATACTATTCTTTTCTTTTTCGCTTCCATTTAATTGTGTAACACATGATATATATATTGTATATATTTATACATGTATATATGTACTTATATATTATTATTATTTTTTCCCCTTAGTTAATTTTCCCTTGATTTATATTGCTTGAAGTACACCGCAGACTTTAAGTTCTTATATTCCATCCCAAGGTTGTCTGGAAGACATCGCTTTCAGCGATAAGGCCGCCATTGTGCACATAGGTTTAAGTTTCTGTGAAATTGTTACTATTTTGGTGTACAATAAAGTTTATTCTATTCTATTCTAATTAGTGTAGATCGATGAGTTAGTGCTCATGCCTAACCTTGTAACCGCCTTCATCAGATATATCCCACAAACAGTCGCGTTTACTCAGCCAGTCTAACTGGATGCGGCTGAACACCTGTGTCTTACTGAATACTGTGTCTGAAAACCTGTCCGAAAGACTTCTATTGCTGGCCATAGCTTTTCCAATCATCATCATCATCATTTCAACCGATATACGTCCACTGTTGGACATAGGCCTCCCCCAAGCGTCGCCACAACAAACGTTCCTGTGCGGCTCGCATGCATCGGTTTCCCGCAACCTTCACCAGGTCATCGGTCCGCCTTGTAGGAGCCCTTCCAACGCTGCTTCTTCCGGTACACGGTCGAAACTCCAGAACCTTTTGGCCCAAACGGTCATCTTTTCGTCTTTGCCAATAGTTTTTATTAATTTTTTGGGATTTTCTATACACAAGCTGTAAAATTGCCGTTTTTATTCTTCAAACAATCTGATTAGTTGAATGTCTCTACGAAAATAGATACATGTAGCCTATATTAAATTTGGCTAGTGAACTAGGAGATGCTGGTACTACTTTACCATTGTTCTGAAGGCATCAGTTGTGATTAGCACTTGTGAGACTTTAAAGAGTCTTGACATAATACTGTTTTGTGTTCGGTTTTGTGTTCGATGCATGCCAGAGTCCCTACCACAGGCTCTTAATGCGATCCATTTGACGACGACACGATTTGGTGGTGTCTTCAAGGCTAAAGTGAATAGGCTCTTAATAAACTAGTGCGTCTCGCAATTGCGCCTAACGATTGCATTACTACTTACCATCAGGTGGGATCGCAGTCAAGCACTAGTTTATATCAGACTAGCTTTTGCCCACGACTTCGCCCGCGCACAAAAAATATAGCCTATGTCATTCAGGAATAAAACAGCTTTCTATGGGTGAAAAAATTTTAGCAATCGGACCAGTACTTCCAGAGATTACCTCCTACAAAAAAAAAACCGGCCAAGAGCGAGTCGGACTCGCCCATGGAGGGTTCCGTAGCAGCAAGTAACATAATATAAAAATTCTTGTAGTTCGTTGTAACTTTGATCGATGTTTTAATAATAGTGTATTTTTTAGATTTATGACGTATTAAAAAAAAACTACTTACTAGATCTCGTTCAAACCAATTTTCGTTGGTAGTTTACATGGTAATGTACATCATATATTTTTTTTAGTTTTATCATTCTCTTAATTTAGAAGTTAGAGGGGGGGAGACACATTTTACCAATTTGGAAGTGTCTCTCGGGTAAACTATTCAATTTAGAAAAAATGATTTTAAAAACCTCAATATAATTTTTGAAGACCTATCCATAGATATCCCACACGTATGGGTTTGATGAAAAAAAATTTTTTGAGTTTCAGTTCTAAGTATGGGGACCCCCAAAATTTATTGCTTTTTTTCTATTTTTGTGTAAAAATCTTAAAGCGGTTTACAGATTACATCTACTTACTAAGTTTCAACAGTATAGTTTTTATAGTTTCGCAAAAAAAGTGGCTGTGACATACGGACGGACAGACAGACAGACAGACAGACAGACATGACGAATCTATAAGGGTTCCGTTTTTTGCCATTTGGCTACGGAACCCTAAAAAGAAACTATAAAAACAAGTTTTTTATGAAAATCTTTTTTTCATAGCAAGCTTTTATAACGCAGTATATCTGTATAATTAATACTCGTCAAGACGAATCAGACGAGCCCAAACTCGATGGGGTTGTATCATTTAACCACCTTCCGGTTGCATCATCAGATCAGCTCCATGTCATAATAATATTGTATTGTCATCTGATTTACATATGCATGCAAAATTTCAGCTCAATCGGTAACCGGGAAGTGGATCAAATTTAATTTGTAAGATTTGATGACAGACAAACATCGGGTGACATTTTAACACGTTATGGTAAGGCCCCTGATCTGTGCTGCCAGTATTCAGTACATTTATAATTCGGTTTTTTTTTTTCATTTACATTTCAAATAAAATTGGAATCTTACACCTACTTGTAATGCATTCGAAATAAATCGGTAGTGTCAATAGATTAAAATAAAACAACACTCCACTATTATACAACTTTAAAGCTTTATTTAATTCTTTGAATAAAAATCTAATTGTGCACCATAACGAGCTTAAAATATGTGAATAACAGAGTTCATGTGCATAGGCGAGCTTAACTCAAAGTTGAAGTTTCCTCCAGCAAACCATTGAGTGAAAGGGCACAATAGAGTGCAGGATTCAGTGTACAAATTTAAAACTTATATAATAATACGAACAAACCTATTAAATAAACACCTACTACATATATAAATACATCCTCCTTAGTCGTTCACTCTTGATAGAGTGGTCGTGGTTGATAATATAGCATTTTCATTTGGCGAGTGAGACCCTCGCGATGCGTCTCCATTTGTCCCGGTTTACGGCGTCTCGAGAACTCTGAACTAAGGAGGTTTGTGTTGCAGCTTTGATGAGGTCTGTCCAACGCGTAGGTGAGCGCCCGCGTGACCGCTTCCCCTCCACTTGTTCCTGGACAACGAGTCGCTCAATGGAGTGTTCGTTGCAAACAACGTGACCAAAATAGTACTACTTGCACAGTCGACGATAACCTGTTTGATGTTTAGCTCCTCCAGAATCGAAACGTTAGTCCTAAACGCTGTCCAAGGGACATATACACATATAAATACATAGAACATATTTAATTCTACAACTCTGAAGAACCACACTTAAGCGTAACACACAACAAAAGCAATGAAGATGTTTGTATTTTTTTCTACTTCTTTCATAAAAACAATGTAATGATCACAAGTAGATAGTCGTATTAGTGGTAAGTACTAGTAGTATCTAGTCTTCAAGGGAGTGAACTGGCTCTTAATAAACTAGTGCGCCTCACCATCAATGATTGCATCACTGCTTACCATCAGGTGGGATCGCAATCAAGCACTGGTTTATATTTAAAATAAAAAAAAAACATGAAGAAAAGAAAGGCCGCCAAGAATCACGCACAATAGTCCACACATATTATGTTTAAGTGCGGAAAACTCCAATAGATAGTAAGAGACATAGATAATACATGAAGCACTTCAATTAACTATTACACAAAATATTCACACATCACATTAATATTATAAAGGTGAAAGTTTATGAGTGTGTATGTATATCATGTATGTTTGTTACTTCTTCACACTATAGCTGAACAAATTTCGATGAAACTTGTTACACAGGTTGACCAAGTCGTGGAATAGGATATACGACACTTTTTATACTGGGAGTCTGTTCCCTTGAGATAGTTTTCTCTTATCATGCAGACGAAGCCGCTGGTAGCAGCTAGTAAATATATACCATAGGAACAATAATACACAATTATCTTGGTTTTAAGCATAGAAACAATTCAGGCCTGTTGGTCTAGTGGATAGTGACTCTGACTGCTATGCCGGAGGTCGTGGGTTCGATTCCCACCCAGAACAAATGTTTGTGTGATGAGCACGAGCATTTGTTCTGTGTCTGGGTGTAATTTATCTATAATATGTATGTAATTAGAAATATATAAGTATGTTTATCAGTTGTCTAGTACCCATAACACAAGCCCTGCTTAGCTTGGGACTAGATGGTGTTGTGTGATAGTTGTGAAATATAAAAAAAAAAAATTGTATTAAGGGCCGATTTTTCGACTTAAGTTCAGTGGCTTGCCCTGTTTTAAATATTCACAAATTGATTGCACGTGGACAATAAATGTATATTTTTTTATTTTTTTAGGTCAAATATACCCATTCAGAATTAAAACATATCACAATGCAAGCAATACATTAAAATCGAATACAATAACATCAACAATATTGAGATGTAAAAATTGATGTAGTATTCTATCTCAATTGTCTGCGCAACCAAAAAATGCGTGGAATTATTGACACAGACGCGATCTCGGTAAAAATTGAACTGAACATTTTATTGTAATATTGACTACCTTAGCAAAACTTGTCGAGAACGCCGATTCGACACTTTTTCTGCTAAATCTATAATATAAAAATGAATCGCAAAATGTGTTGGTAAGTGCATAACTCAACAACGTCTGGACCGATTTCGCTAATTTTTATTTTGTTGTGTTCGTTATTATGAGGAGAAGGTTCTTATGGAAAAAAAAATGAAAATTAGGGTAGTGTAGGGTAGAGTAGGGTAGTGTAGGGTAGTGTAGGGAAGAGTAAGGTAGAGGAGGGTAGAGTAGGGTAGAGTAGGGTAGGGTAGAGTAGGGTAGAGTAGGGTAGAGTAAGGTAGAGTAGAGTAGGGTAGGGTAGAGTAGGTTAGAGTAGGGTAGAGTAGAGTAGAGTAGGGTAGGGTAGAGTAGGGTATAGTATGCTGAAGTAGGGAAGAGCGGGAGCGAAGCCGCGCGGGTACAGCTAGTAATTAAAAAAAATACTGTGTTACATACAAAACTGAACATACTTTCTAAACTTGACGCTCATTAAACGCACAAACCGTACGAAGCAAAAAAGAAACATAAATACTTAATATTAATTCTTCACAACTATTGACAAAACAGCAACGCAAATCTTCTTTAAGTACCTGACTACTTTAACATCACCCCGTTATCACAGACATAATCCACCCCAGTGATGCTGCTAGCCTTATCACTAGCCAGGAACAGCACCAGATTCCCTATATCATCAGGTTCACAAACCTTTCCCAAAGGCATGGATGGAGAAAAACACTCCCAAGGCGTCTCATCACCTGCATTCTGCAAGATATCAGTTTTAACTGGCCCTGGACTGACAGCATTGACTCTTACTCCATACTTCGATAGTTCTAAAGCAAGTCCTTTAGTGAAATTATCGACACCAGCTTTTGATATGCCATAAGCTACCAATCTTAAATCAGGAATGATTTTTCCTGCAATGCTTGATATGTTGATGATGTTGCCTTTAGTTTCGATTAAATGAGGTGTAGCTAAGCGAGTCATATTAAAAAGTGAGCGCAGATTTGTATTGATCAGCGCATCAAAAGTTTCTAATACATTCTCGTCTAGAATGCTTTCATATCTGACGATACCTGCGTTGTTCACTAAAACGTCAATCTTCCCATGATGTTCGATTGTTTCTTCAATAACCCTCTTTGCGTCTTCCTCGTCGGTAATATCAGCTTTAATGACTAGTGGGTCTTCGCATTGTTTAGCAACTTCAGCTAGCTTTATCTCGTTCCTTCCTACTAGAACTACGCTAGCGCCTTCATGAGAGAAAAGGATGGCAGTCGCCGCTCCTATACCCGAACTGGCTCCCGTTATCAAGACAACTTTATTTTCGAAACTCATCGTGAAAATGTTTCAGATTCTTGGATTTTTCAAATTCTGTTGCTTTCGGTTCGAAGCCTTACTTCGTACTGATGGCAATAAAGCACTCATCGCATATTTATATGATTTCCATTTGCCTTTCGTGACCTTTAGAATATCCATATTTGCCCTAAGTTATTAATGAGATAGGTACGTACAGGGGTGTTATTATGGCAAAAAGCATGTAATTTTCCAAAGTGACCTAATGCCTTCTATTTAACTTTCAACATAGCAAGTTCAAGGGCGATTCCAGTAGCTGATATATTTTATATGACCAGCATTTACAGGGGTATGCTAATGTCACGATTGACATTTGAATGTGCCTAGAAGTTTGCGATTTTAATAGATAATAGTCGTACTATCTGTATATTAAAATCACCAAGTAATTATGGACTAGTGGCTGTATGCAAAACAATTAAAAACGAATTACCTACCTAAGTTTTTAAATAAAATACTTACTGACTCTTCGTTATAAATGTAGTAAATACATAGAAATTCACTGATCGTGTTGATATATAAACTTTTTTTTATTTCTTTGAGGATGGAAATCATAAAATAACTTCTACCGCTCTAGGTAGAGCGATGAACAATGTTTGAAAGTTGCATATCAATGAAATAGGTTGTTTGGCTGTACTTATAAGTTAGAAAGTATGTTTGGGAGCTATACGATATTCTTGAAAGGTACAATGAGAAGGTGTCAAGCGAGGAATGATGAACTGCGGGACTGGCCCGTCCTCCCGCTCCACCCTAGAGCAGACAGCGATTGAACGATTTTTCCACTTCAAAAAAATATAAATAAAAACAATTTTTCGCTTTTATAACACTAGTGTAAAACACATTGTTCCACTTTACATTCACACGCTAACAAAGCCGATCACATAACAATTAAAACATACGTAACACAATACCAACATATCTCAAACTAAACTCAAAATATCTTTCTTTTAGACACGTCATTCGAGTCGGGCATGTCAGATGACTACGCCATCCCCCCGGACGCGGTATCGTGTGACAGTACAGCTTCGCCGTCGCTCGCGTCTCTGTGCCGAGCTCCGCCGACAACGGACTCGCCTAGAAGACATGATGCCTTGGAGAAGAGCGGACATCTAGCTAAGCTGGGAGGGAAGCTGAAGACTTGGAGGAAACGATGGTGAGTGATGTTGGATAGTCTTTAAAGTATCAAATCGACATCTGTCAGGTATAAGGTCATAAGGCGAAAAGTGCATTTTGTAATTGTTAATCTTTTTAACCGAATAAGAAAAAAAAATCTAATTTTAATTTTAATCACATACCGAATTTTAATCTTAATAAACTAGTGCGCCTCACCATCAACATCATCAGGTGGGATCGCAGCCAAGCACTACTATCTATCAATAAAAAAAAAAACGATGTATTTGCTTTATTTTTATCAAATACTTAATGCAAATAATCAGTTTAAGATCACATTACCAGACGCTGGATGTAATAAGAAATAAAAATATTTACTTTACATTTTTACAATTTAGGTTTACTCGAAAAATATGTTACGACTATATGCGCTGGTTTCCTATACAATTACGCCTAAATGGCTTAACATAGTTATTTATTTTTTATTTTACAATTTGACATTTTCTCTTTTATTTAATTTCAACAAGAATAATATTTACTACAAGTATTAAAGTTTGCAAATTTTCTTTACATATTTTAAATTTTAGAAGTATGTGGATTGTTTTTTTTCTTTTAATCATATTTAACGTATGTATAGCAGTTTGAGTACTTTAAGCGAACCTACCCAAATGTCCTTTCTTTGGTATTGTTCCACAAGTCGTTGAGCTCCTCAATTCAGGACTCATTTGGGACTAGTAGTAGTCCTAAATGAGCTGTGTGTTGATATGTCAGTCAATCAGTTTCTCCTTTTATATATATGTGTATATGTCACCGGCCAAACCCGATTTTAGGATGGACTAGTTTCGCCTAAACCAAACTCACGATACTAGTCCAAGAGCGAGCGAAGCGAACTCGATTTTTTTCATCAATAGCCATTCAAAACCCCTTACTTGATTGTTATGACTTATTGTCATTATCAAAATGGATCGATGTGTTTACAAACGATGTCGAACTAGTATTTGAAAAGACAAAGCAATGCAACTTGTGAAACCAAATAATGGATCCTTTGTAAAATAAATTATAATTCTTTCTTTCTTTGAAATTCTAAAAATACTAACGATTATAAAACTGCCCGAAACATAGGTTCTTTTCGTTATGATTTTTCTAATTAATCATAACCTTTGTTCATAGCATAATTAGTCTTATAATGTTCCCTATGCTGAGAGTTAGATCTCCTTTCAAGGAGTGCGAGTGGAATGATGCGAATTGGTGGATGTCATTTAATATGTTTTCGAAGATCAACACTTCAATAAAAAAGAACCAGTGTTTCTGATTAGTTAGAAAAAATAATCAAACTGTGAAGGACAATATCGTGAGGGAGAGAAACATCTAAGACATTTTTTTCCCTCACAATATTCTCCTTCACCGTTTTGAGAGTGATGAAGAAATAATATAAACGCCTACCTGGGCTAAAACTCAAGACGTCCAACTTGCACTGCTCTACCCTCGTTTGGATAACTGTTAGGCGAACAATATATTTTATATTCCAGATAAACGTGCAATAACGGTCACTGACCCTCCTACATTTGTTGAAATTCTTAATTTCAAAAACGGAAATAAAGACATAAAGCTGTCTTGAATCGACATGTATCGTGATCCTTTGCATGACATAGTAATAAAAAGCAGCACATTGTTTGTTTTTCGTGTACCTACGCAGAGATATTAGGAAAAGGTCAATGTACTTTATTGCACGGTTATCTGAGGCCTTATATAATTTAGTCTATCTTAATTATTTACCGCCCTCATTTCTACCAGGTTCGTCCTCAAAAATGGTACGCTATCCTACTGGAAGTCACAATCCGAAGTCAATCGGAAGCCTCAAGGTCAAATCGGGCTCGGTGAAGCCTGCAAGATATCCAGGAACGAAGGAGCGGCCACCTTCGAGATCTTTACCGGCAGCAGAACTTATTATTTGACGGCTGATAGCATCGCAACTATGGAAGACTGGATTAGAGTTTTACAGGTATATAACTTTATTAAGTTCAGTTTAAATATTTATTTATTGTTCTAGTGCCAGTATAATTCAGTAGGATCTATTAGAAGGGCTTTTGGCGGTCTTATCAACACTTATATAGGTTCAGGTCAAAAAGCTAATAGAGTTTAAGGTCGTCAATTAATCATCACCGACATAATGTAATACAAGAGCGCTTGCGCGCTTGCAAAGGGGTCAAATTGTTTTAACCGTACTAATAAGGGCTATACGCAAAGATGTATATGCAGGGAGGGGAGCCCAAATGGGTCTCTTTCAATTTACATAGCGAGATCTAATCATTATTAAAAAGGTTAAAATTTTGGTCTATGTGTGTGTTTGTTGATAATCCTTTCACGCTCCAACGCCTGTACGGACTCTTAGCACAACCATTTTTTTAATTTTTAGGTAGGCATAAGATAGGTCTTTTTATTCTGAAAATATATTCTCTTGTAACAATTTTCGACTTTTCATATTATTCACGACTCTAGGTCGTGGTGGAGTGAAATGAAAGTTATAGTGGACGGTATATACCATGTACGAGTATAAGAAAGAAATTACAACGCTTGGTTGATAATGTAAAACAAGAAAATAAGTACGTTAAAGAACGCGCAAGCGCAGCCGTGGGCAGCTGACTAGTATGGTGCGGGATCCGCTGACTTCCACTGTCCCCGCTGAATTCCCACTGTCCCCACTGACTTCCCCTTGTTTACTGCCGCCAAGACGATGTTGAGAGTAGCGGAATCAACAACTAATATCATCACTATTACTATTTCACGATGTCGTTCATAAAATACAACCTTTATGCTATTTGCACCCTTTATTTAAAACACATAATAAGGTACATTCACTCCCCTTTTTCAGAACGTCCAAAGGCGAAACGCAACCAAACTCTTACTTAGCAAAGAAGACAACAAGCCTACGATACAAGGTTGGCTCACCAAGGTCAAGAACGGACATGCCAAGAAGAGCTGGTGTGTTCTCATTGGCAAGATGTTCCTGTACTTCAAGTCGCCTGGAGACCAGGTATTTATTGTTTCAAGAGTGTATTGTCAACGACACTATTAAACGATACTTGTGAGTTTATGATGGTAGGCGCTCGAATGCCTCAACGGATTTGGATGACATTTGGCACACGGGTATAACATGACCTGAAATAACAAATAGTATACTTCTTAATAACTAGACTGTGGAACTGTCCCCGCTGTGGGTCTGTCGACCAATGTCCGTCAGTGGGAGCACCACTTTGGTCCCCCGAGTCTCTGTCTTATATTTTGACGTAAAAATGCTTATTGAACCTGTATCTATCTCCTTCAAACTTGCACAGAATAAACTAGAGAGATATATTTACTCTATTCAATGAGAGAGGAGGTAAGTGTATTTTGTGAATTTTGTATACTTGCCTACTCATAATTCCGCCAGCTTTTTGTGAGGGTAGAGACTCAGAGGATCGCAGCGGTCCTCCCACAGACGGATTTTGTCCACGGACCCGGAGCGGGAATGGCTCCACAGTTGAGTTCCCGAGAGTATATTCCCCTGGGACAATTTTCTACTTTCACGCAGATGAAGTCGCTGGCAGCAGTTAGTAACATAATATTTTGTTGTCAGAACCCCACCGGCCAGATCAACATGCGCGACGCTCGCGTAGAAGACGTGGAACACGTGTCAGACTCGGACTCCGAAGAGAAGAACGACGACACCCGCAACCACCTCACCGTCGCCATCTATCCGCAGCACCAGGTAACTGGGGTCAGTGGCACTTTGATTATTACGTTATTATAGTCGTAGCAATGTATTCTTGTTGTTTGGTTGGTGTAAATAAATAAATAAAATGTCTCGCATACCTGCAGCAACGACCTTACGGCTACTAGACGTCTAATAATAGGTGACGCATGTCTGTCAACACATATGATTATAGATCCGATGTCTCGACCAATCAGAAGGAAAACCCTCGCTCCCCTGTATCAATCAGAACCAATTAGAACGTAATACCCCGCTCCCCGTACTTGATAGAATTGTTTTGGTGCGCTAGTTCAAGCATGAGGCGTCTGTAAGGTCGTTCACCTACATTCAAGCTAGTGTTTAAAATTTATTTTTTAGTAAAAGCTCTGGGTCCACAACTAGTTTATTCAATACTTTAGATTCTATGCGACGAAATAAATCGGTCATAAACTATTGATCTTCTTCTACAAAGAAGATTTAGACACTTTAGTAGTGGTTGCATGCAACTGTACTTTTGACTCCTGACTGTTCATAAAGTTGTGACAACCTTTCGCGCCGGGCCTTGGTGCAGACCATGGTCTGGTGCAGTCGCTTTCTTCTGTGAAGCAGTAATGCTAGCTGGCGATGGCCGCAGCCTTGTGGTAACAAACATCCTCACGCCTCAAGCGCTGCTACAGGAGACGCCCCGGCCGTCGGGTGCCCTAGGCGCGGGCTGGATGACGACGCCATAGCTACTCGCCCGGTAGGTCGGTAAAGACCGAGCTCAAGTCGTCGACGACGCGTAGTTTACCACGGGTGCCTCAAAGAGATGCCAGAAGAACAATTTCAAAATCCCAGAATCAAAATAAAACCAATTTTAAACTCAAATACTAGTGATCTTTTCTCTCTTTTCCAGGGTCCAACATACCTTCTATTCGAGAGCAAAGCCGACAAGGATTCCTGGCTGTACCACCTCACCGTTGTCAGCGGCGGGGGCCTGAGTCAGGGCACGCACTTCGAGCAGTTGGTGCAGAAGCTGATGGAAACGGACGGTGACCCTAGTGAGTAGCTTTATAGCTAAGGAGTGAAATTCCCTGTCAGAGTCTGTGTTTCCAGATAGCTACAACCTAGGGGTCAAGTCAAGAGTGAATAGGTTACTTACAGGCAAGCGTGCTCCAGCGTCGACTACATTATCATTTACCATTAGATGAGATAGTGGTGTAGCGCAAGCCTTAATAATAAAAAAAATACTATTACTTTTAGAAAAAATAAATAAATATTATTATTTCGATATTCGTTTTGTAGTCTCATTTGAAAAACTCGACTAATGTATCTAGTGGAAGTTATGAAATAGTTCTACTATCTGTTGCAGACTGTGTTCTATGGAGGCATCCTACGCTACTGTACTCTAAGGAAAATCTGACGTCTCCTCTCACCTCGCTCAACTCAGAGGCATTACAGGCCGAAGCTTTAAAGTTATTCAAGGTAAGAACTTTTTTTTGCCTCAACGATGTGGTTGCCGTTTGTCCGATAATAAAGATATTCCAGTAACCGAGACTGAAGATTTCACTGGTTCGAAATAAATTTTACATAACGGCCTGTTCATGACTTCGGTCTTAGCGGCGACCGGTGCGGCATCGGTAGGCGCGTGGCGCTATGAGTGGCGTCTCGTGGCTTGCTTTAAACATTTTCATACTTTTGTTTTCACCGCTTGCTGCCCCGTGCTTAGCTACCGTTCACAGCGGCAAGGCCGTGTACAGCCCATAATCGGTCAAACACATGCTTTTTCATTTTTATTCTTGTTATAATATTTAGCTTATACTATTATAACTGCTCTATACTACTGCCGGCTAAAGGCCTCTCTCCATTGATCCCAATATTTGGTAAAAAAAGAAATAATTTCGAATTAAGAGAATGAGTGAAAGATGCCACGGCGTCCTCACATTCTGCTTGACGCAGGTCTTCCCCGGACAAGTTAGGAAAGTTTTAGTTTCGGATTTAGTCGGAAGAAACGGCCGGGTGTCACACGGTGGAGCATACGGTGGAGAGGTGCCCCGTTTGAGCGGAGCACCGTCGTCCTCGTGGGGATATGAGGTGGCGGCTCGCTCTCGTGCCGGCCGCGCGTATAGGCAATGGTTCGGAGCGAGGAGGAACAGCAGATGATTCGCCAGCGAGGCAGTAATGCTAGTCGCAGAGATGGTCGCAGCCGTGAAGGAACGGACAGCCTCACGCGTCAACCGCTGCCACAAGAAATGCCCCGGGCATCGGGAATCGCAGGGCGATCCTCGAGTTGTCCACAGCGCGCCTGCGATGCCTCTAATAGATATTTATTTATTTATGTACATACAAATACTTAAAAGAAAAGAATAAATACAGATAAAAGAGTACAAAGGTGCTGCTTATTTCAACGAAATTTCTTCCAGCAGACCTGCGATAGAAGAGATATCTTAGAGCAGGAGACGTCATGAAATGAAATTCAAACGTTGTCTGGTGATAATAATGCAAAATACAATTTTTTCACACAACTTGACGTGAATGAACGTTTATCTCGCTCTATGCCCTGTGTAAATAGTGTTGTCCTCCCCCAGTGCGTGCAGCTGTTCATGTCGGTGGCGGTGGAGCAGGCGGGCATCGACTACCACGTGGTGCTGGCGCAGAACGCGCTGGCGCAGTGCCTGGACGTGGGCGAGCTGCAGGACGAGCTGGCGTCCGTGCTGGCGCGCCAGACCACGCCGCACACGCACACCAAGCACGGCGTGCAGGTACACACGCCCACCGCGCTCAGACGCACGCCCAAGCTAAACGTTAAAGCCGCCAAGCTTAAGAATGTAAGTTGGATTGATTTTAGGGCTGAAATTGCGTTAAACGGATACCCGCGCGGTTCCATACAAAAGTGTTCCATTACAGAGACCATACCCCCTTTTCGCTACTTAATAAATATTAAGTTCTTCATCGGCACGACTACATGCACACCCTTAAAGTTGAACTAGTGATACTACGCAAGTAATAATCCAGTTTCCGTGACGGGCACCTGTCGTGTAGATGCGCTACGTTACGCGTCGGGTGCCCGTCGCGGGTGTCCGCTTAACGCAGTTTCGGCCCTTGTATGTTTTTTGTTTGTGTTGACGGGTTTTGATTGATGGTTTGATGTTTATTGAAATGCGGTTAGTCTAGAAAGCCTTTCACTTTACAAAATAATGCTAATAACTTATATCATTCAGACATATGAGATCTTAACTGTACATTGCCTCCATTGTACGTAAAGGGAACAATAGTAATGAAATTTTATGTCGTCTCAGTGTCCCCGTGATGGGAACACAGATAACGGGGACAACGGGCATACAGGGTCATCACATTGTATTGCTCATGTCAAAGTCACTTTTCAAACACCTTTTATCATGGTTCTTTGCTATAATATTTTGACAAAGTTAAACCAGTATTTAGTACAGCATAGCACAATCGGCCTTATAATGTTCCAACTGTTGGGACTCATGCCTCTCTCTAGAATAAGGAATGAGCCTTAATCTACCACGTAACCGGACAGTGTCTGTATAAATAAATTAGTTCATATCACGCGTCGACATTTAACTTTCCACCAGTGTTTATGAGTGTATAAATAAATAAGTTCATATCACCGATCAACATTTAACTGAACTCTTTGTCTAACTGAACACATGTCCTATCAATCAATGAAATATAGATAATCTCCGAAATTACCCAAACACATCAACGCAACGCTAAAAACGGCAATGTTATCTCATAAAAAGGCCGAATCTTCATAGACAAGGCCATTATCGGTTACTAACATTGAAAACGTACGGTTTGGCGGTCAATATCACTTTATCACGGTCAAGGGAACCGATTCAAGGTCAGAGTAACATTTTCAAAGTCATATCAATGACAGTACTTGATATTGTTATCATGGTCGAGGTTAGTTCAAAGCAGGGATTAGATTCGGGGCCGTGTTTGTGGAAAATCATGGCCGTTTTAGAGGTCACATTTAATAGACTGTTGTTAAATGAAGTGAAAATTACGTCATGATTTAAGTATTAAATGACCGTTCATCATAAATAAATTTTTACACCACCTGCTCGATAATGTCGTTTTATACGTCACACAAACCTCATTTAAAGCAAGTCATTCTATCCCTAGGGAGATAATGCAGTATGGGCGATCCCTAGGGAATAATGAGATTTGAATATGGAACACCAAAAATCGTCAACATTGTGAATTATTTTTGTACGTGCATCGCACAAGTTGACTCGAAACTCAAACTGGCCACTAACAAAAAAAGAAAATAGAATAAAACCTGTTTACTGACGGGAACATTATAGAAAATTGAAAGTATAGAATCTTGGAGTACCTACTGAATTTTGTTTGTTCGATGAACTTGTAAATATAATACTTATATTTCTCTAATATTTGATTTGGTCTACCAAATTGTTTTTAATTATCTCACAGATGGTGTAAAAAGTAGAGTATGCAACACGGCGATAAAGCTGTCTTTGTCTTGGGCGGCTTGAATTCCTCACTTCACTCAGGTTTCTTTATTAACTCCTTCGCAATGCTTGGGAGTTAATTTTATAAATCCCTCACTATCGTTCGGGATTGAAATCCTCAACATTCGTTTCGTTCGGAATTCAACATGCCGCCCGCGACTTAAAGACACTGCCTTATCACCTAGTCACATAAACTATTATTGTGCTTACTACTAACATTCTAATTCGCTTACCTTTAATCATGATGGCACTACAATAGAATAGTAATAAACTTTTTTGAACACCAAAGCAGTAACAAAAGTTTTAAAATAACTTACGTCTCGTTTTAACGCTAACAGCGATGTCTAGCAGACAACCTTAGGTTGGATTGCAAGAACTTAAAATAAAAAGGGGGTAGTGCAATTGTGAATTGGAATAAGCTCTAAATAAACTAGTGCGCCACCAGGTGGGATCGCAGTTGAGGACTATTTTATTTTATTTTTTTTATTTAGCTTTCCACTGCTGAACAAAGACCTCCTATGTAACTCATAATATGTTTTAAAAAGAGTGGCCATGGAGTTTCTTGCACGTTCTTCTCCATAGAGACCTACGCTTTGGAACGTGCAATTTAGCTTCACTTTTCTTGGACTGACCGACATTTGACTATTAAAACAAAATCGTTTTATAAGTGCCCATGTAGGCCTATGTGAAATAAAATATCTGACTAATATATCTAATACTTACTCTACTATACCTGATACTTTGACTTTGAAAAAAAAGTGCCTGCAAATGGTCTATTTGAAATAAATGATTTTGACTTTGACTTTGACTTTTGACCTCCCCCAACTATTAAAAAAAATTGCATTTTAAATAAATTGAAATCAAAATTACAGACAGTTTTGGTAGTAAATTATATTATTAGTTTTTCACTTCAATTTGCAGTTCGTTGAAACTCCTATCGAATTAAACTTACCAAAGTAAATAAGAAAGTTTTGGTACACAAAGTTAATGTAATCATAATATTTTCAATAGATTCTTATCTCGTTAATCGTAAAGTCGATTTGTATCGCATATAGTTTTCGTCACGGTCGAGGATTGGTTATCAGACTTCCGCATTTCAAATGGTCGAACTGTTTATCAAAAATCTGACATATTGGTGGATTTAAACGGAGGGTAGGAACTACTCTTCTGTTTTGAATTCCACTTTAAGAGAACAACCATTTATATTAGCTCATAAAATCTATTAAATATACTTATAAAGAGTCCATTAAAAAATTTAAGGAATCAAAACATTTTGTCTGGAAAAAGATCTTAATTTTCAAAGTCTTTAGGTGCACTTTCGCACAAAACTGGTTTTTAATTTTCCATCCCAATGACTTAATAATACACAGACAGAATAAATTGTTGTTCTCATCCCAATGTACTCTTTTGGTGTACTTTACTAGATGTTGCTACAGTTTCTGGTAAAATTTTATTTCAACAAAAGAGTACACCAAAATACTTGTTACGTTTTTTGTTTGCTGTACATATGAATACTTTCCTTTATGTTCTTAAAGGAAATTATTCATTGTTTTAAAACGGATTTGAGCATGGCTTTAAATGTTACGGACATGGCCGTCATGAAAATCCAATAATTAAATAACGAAAAAAAAAAAACATTTAAAGAACGGAATATAAAGCTTATCACAGAATTAATATTGACATTGTGAACTTAATCAAGAAAAATATTAGTTATATATATGCAGTTATATTCGGGCTTCAACAGTCATCTAAAATCAATTTTAGCCGCCCGCGTCGAATTGGTCCGACGAGTGTATTCGGGTTATATTCGCCAGAGACGTACATTTGCCTCCACGGATCTTGAGCGCTGGCTTCAAGTTGCGCAGAAGTCGAATATTCGGTCTCTTTAGTGGTGCGAAGTGAGACGCGGGGGCGGGGAGTGTCAGTGATTGACTCGCCGCGTCATCGCGTCATAGACGTCACTCATGATTCGCTCCCTGCGCTGCTGCATGTATGTAACAACGACGACGATTGGCTTGCCAATGTATGGAATGCGCAAAGCGATCCCCACTCTGACGCCGAGCGCTCAAGATCCGTTTTGGCAATTGTATGTTTGCGATTGGATTCTCCATCTTGTTTAGCTCTTCAATCTCTAAGTGACAGATGAGCAGGCGAAATGGAATATTTGGTCGTGGATGTGTGACCCTGGCCGAATAAACGCGAGAGTGTTTGTCGGATAAACCCGACGTTAGCGGTTAAAGTATTAAAAATGCTACTTTTGTTTAATTTTTTTAAGTGTATTTCGAGTCACTCTTATAAATTGGTAAAATTCTTTTGCACGAAAAAGTTGTTCACAAATTCAAAATGGATTCTCATGATTTAACAAATCGTAGGTATGTTTATACCGCTTTATATTCGCAACGGCTTAGCTTACTGGCGACCGCTTCGATGCTTTTCTCATATGTTACCATCGTATAATCATTTACATAATAGTATATAATACTACATATACCACTCATCAGTTATACACGAGTGTTTAAGATCTCGCTTAGATATTGTGTGTAGATTCTTTTAGAATATTGTGCTCTGTATTGTTGAAATTTGCTTTTATGGTGACCAAACATTGTGCACTTTCATATTCAACTTTTACACATAAAATCTTTAATGTGTAATCAAAAATGTTTTCCCACAATTTACTCTTGCCATTTCAGTTTTTGTGATATTTTAAATGGGACACAAAACTGTAAAGAAGTTTGTTCGTACACCTCTATAGACACTTACAAGAATATTGATCTTGCACCTATAAATATACCAACCAAAAGCAATGCACAGTAAATTATATAATAAATTCAATTCTCAGTAAGCTTTATAGAAAAGAGCACAATGTATTTATACAAAGCTTGAAAATCTTCTACTTAATTTGCGTTGTAAATATACACGAACAAACCATTATTGTTATAGTATAAGCTTTGTGTGTCGCTATTATAAAAGCTTCGTCTCGTGGTTGATCAATTTGGAATTGTGTATTGTGAATACCATTATATTGGCTTCAATGGAATATATGCTACCATATGCGACAGCATATGCAACAAAATTTATAACAAGGAATTGAAACAAATGAGTTTTTATTCCAATTTGATCCGTCCTAGTTCTGGCAACGTGTTAAAAAAAGTTTATGAAAAAAAAAGTGTTGCATTCGAATTTTGAAATATGAAAAGATGTTGCCACAACATAAAAAAGAATGTTACGTTGCAAAATTTCAAATGGAATGTTGGTGTAATATTTTTCCCCGAGTTTATTTTTTTTTTTCATCCGAGAATGTTTGCCCCCCTACTCCTATAGATTTAGGGAATGTTATATTTTTATTTCATTTATCTATCATTCATACTCTGTCATAGCTAGTGTTCTCCTTCGCACTGTTCGATCTCCTTTGTAATGAAAGGTTGATGTTGCAAGTTTTTTAGACTGTTATCTATAGCCCGTATATATTTATTTTATATATAAGTACCCTCATCTTTAGATTTGGTAAGTATCTAGGAGTAATTAGGATTAAGTTCGTATGATGTGACTGCATAATGTGTCGATATATGTACTCAATATTTGCTTATCAGTGTGAACTATATTCAATGCAAAGTATGATCAAAATTCATATTTTTGACATTTCCACTCTGTGTTCGCTTCACATGTTCCGATTCAGTGGATATCATCACTTTTTTATTTTCTTTAATTTATCATTTAATTGTAAAAAAAAAATATAGGTATATTATAAATATTTATAATTAAAAAAAAATCACACGCTAAAAAAACTTACACTGACATATATATGCGTTTATAGAAAAA
Source organism: Mythimna ferrago (assembly GCA_910589285.2). NCBI lineage: Eukaryota > Metazoa > Arthropoda > Insecta > Lepidoptera > Noctuidae > Mythimna > Mythimna ferrago. The sequence goes on from OU342685.1 coordinate 20,318,579, forward strand.
CATAGGCTACTTAATAGAACGAACCATTCAAGACATATTATGCAATCCATCGAAGTAAGTAAGCACACTGTACAATTTATCACAAATCTTATATCTACTGTACATATAAGACACTGGGTAACAATCACTGAAGTTATTAATTATACGGGAACTTGGTTTTCTAAAAGCACAAAACACACTGGCATAACGCACTGGCACTAACTTTAAAAATAATTTATATATATAATCAGAAAATACACATAGAAAAGACGCGTGTCAATATAAATAAATTAGTTTTGTGAAAAATAAGCACAAATATTTTAACTACATGCACTATATTATTATATTAATGGGAGTTTTCTATACGATAGTCATATGACTATTGATTTGCAGATTGATGACACTCATAAAACTCAGTTGTTAACTTTACATTAATAATATAATAATATTGTTATTCAGAATTTGGCGAAATAGTTACATAAAATCTTAGAAATAAATACAAAGGTATGGCTGTGTTATCTGCCTGTACTTGGATAAACCTATATCACAGGCGGTAGAAGCTCTTACACTATGCTATTGTAGGAAAATAAAATTCATAACAATATTTAACATACAAAGTCTGGAAGTAGTGAAAAATATAATAAAATTATTTATAATGTCTATATATAACCTATTAATGTCGTTGAGTCGATCTAGCCTTTATCGTTTTTACATAAGGCTTGGAGATAATAAAAAGTTTAAACAAAATACAGTAATATCAAGCTTTTATCGCGTGATTTAGTATTCATCAAGACACTTCCAAAGAGCTCAAACAAGATGAGGTCATTAAATCGCTCAGTAGTTGCTATTGCCACTGACCGACTTTATTAGAAAGAAGTAAAGTACTGATCCGATATCAGCGCCTCCCTTCTTTCCTCCAGCTGCCTTTTATACAAACGAACATACATACAAACACACTTGTAAACTTGGACTTAAATGCGTTTAATTAATTCCTATGAAAGGGCTAATAATAGTGTATAAAAAAAAGACTCCAAAAATATGCCTGTAAGTGTGGGGGTTTTAGAATAGAAAAAGAAAGAAAAACATATTATTAGGATTACATGGATACACAATGTGGAAACAACTTGTAGAAACTTAAGGTCATTTGTTTTGATATTGGTTTTCGGGACTTGCAAAAGCAATCACTGCAATACTTAATGGTTACGGTTATTCACAGCTCAAAACGCTTACAACTGCTATCTATAAGCAATAAATCCATCTATGTAGGTATATGTATTAAAATAAATGCGCCACACTTCACTGCAGTGACAGCAAATGTGTTATTTTATTTATGCAATATTAATTCTTAAACATCTTTTCTGATATAATTTATGTATTACCTTGCACACTAAATACACAACGCGAGCAACATTAGACGAACTATTCTGTCAAAAATTACTATAAAATAGGTTTTATTTAAGACACGATACAAAATAGACCCCAAAAACATACCCCCAGCCACAACAGACAGATCTCACAGTACCCCCCACTACCTAGCTATACAGCAGAACCCCCCCCTATCGCCAACATTTCATTTGTTCAGCAACTGCTACTGTGCGCGACTCAGTCGCTGTTCACGTGCGACACGGGCGCGTCGTCCGTCGGCGGCGACAACAAGAGTGACGTACCGCCCAACGCCGCGGGATCGCCTAGCTCGATACAGGTAACGTTGCAGGAAATGTAGGCAATGTTAGAAGTAACTAGTAGAAAATGTGGTTGAAATTCCCCATTCCCAAAAATAAATATCTTAAAGTGAAAGCTACGCCCAAGCGTGGCCATTCTCACTAGATGGCGCTCAACTCAACATTTTTAGTTGGTTTTGTTTTTAGCATAGTTCATGCCATAATCAGCCCTATAATGTTCCCGTTGGACTTAGGCGTCCTCTCTAAGAGAGGGTCATAATCCACCACGCGAGCCCAGTATGGATTGGTGGATGTCACAAGTCTTCGAACTTTTTTTGGTTCTAGGACATGCCGGTTTGAGAGCTGTGGTGATGAAATAAATTACACAAAGTAATGCATCTGGCTGTTCGTATGAGGCCGTTACCACTGGAACACCTCTGCTCCTGTTCTGGTGCTCCCATACACACATCAGCGCCATCTAGTTAGAACATATGCTCATGATCGGGACGGTAGCTTTCATTTTAACCTTAATGCAATTTGTAATTAATGGTATGTAATTTCTACTGTAGTTTTGCTCACATTAAGTATACAATCTCCTAATAAGTGGCTCTTTTTACATAAAGACATATTCAAAGTCAGAAACAGGTTCACATTTAATTGTAACGCAGTTTTGTGGGATCACAGAACTTGCATTTTCTTTTGTAAATCAAGAAACGTGAGAGATCATAAATGCACTTATAGTCAAAACATTCCTGAAGCCAGTAATAATTATCACAATCTGTAGATGTATTTGTCCCGTGTTTGTCTTAGGAAATCATATGAGAAAAGCAAAAATAAGAATCAATTAAAATAAGAAAATAAAAATAAGAATCAATGACAAGAAATAATTTTACATTATTCTTTAAGAAACTGTCGGATACGGCTCACAGTTAGTCGCAGATACCTCCAACCCTTTTTTTATGGGACATCATCAAAAAACATGTCGAATCTTGGCGGAGCAAGAGTGAGTGTCCAGACTAACTAAAATCCACCTGTGTTCATTCATTTGCTCTTTACATACCAGGCCTGCGGTTGCTCTTTCAAACAACTTCGCAACCCAATAACTACAACAGGCTCGGGTCGGGGCTAGTACTGGGGCCAGGGTTATCCGAAAGGGCGCTCGAGCCCCGGTATGAAGGCTAGAAGGAACGGGGTGGGTCTTTTAGTCAGTAAGAGTCTGACACTATCTCCCGCTCCGCCTAAGGGCGGGGGATGTCAATGCATGATTTTTTCCCACCATAAACTACAACAGGCTACAACCCGGGATCTTTAAGTCAAGAGTGAATAGGTTACGTCTAGGTCAGTGCGCTCCATCGTGGACCGCATCGTCGCTTTCCATTACGTGGAATAAGGGTCAAGCGAAGCTATCAACAATAAAAAAATAAAAACTAGGAGTATAGAAATAACCTACTAACAAAAAATATAGAAATAGATCTTCTAAAGGTGTTCAATCATGATTCCTGAGAATAATTCTATGGGCACATTACTAAATTAAGAACTTATAAAGTAGTCACTGTTCTTCTGTTTAAGGGCCTTTGTTCTTTTAAACTACGCTACATCGTAATCGTACGGTTTTCACCACTATTATGAGAAATGTTCCTACTGCTAGGACTCAGGCAGATAGGAATCTACAAGAGGTAATAGGCTGTAATCCTCCACGCGGGCCCAGCATGGGTCGGTGGATTATTGGATATCACATGTTTTCGAATTTTTGATTCTAGGATATACCGGTTTCCTCACGATGTTTTCCATCACCGTTCTGAGGGCAATAATTATGAAATAAAATTGCGCTCGGCTGAGTTAGTACCCACAACGTACTACTCGTATGTCGGGGCTGCTAGCGCTGAGCCACAACTGTTTGCAATCGCGATTTCTAAACTATAATGAGAACTAACAAATAAAGTTTTAAAGGCATACGGAACATGATGTAAATCCCAGAAACTTCCATTGAAAAGGGAGAATCCTCCGACCAGATGGGTGTTACGTCTGATCAGGGCAACTGTCCGCTAATTATTTTCGGACTGTTGTATATGTTCTAATCGCGTGGAGAACTCTAATACCGCGATGAAGGATTTTGTAGTTTTTAGTTCCTATACGGCAGCATAGATGTCGCTGTAAAATAATCTAGTGTAACTTTTCGAAACAGAGGCTGAAGGCTAACTATGAGTCACATCCGACTGTAAGCTCACACTTAATAAGTGTACAAACTAACACATTTTTTATCATTTTCTACCATCCAAGGAATGTTTCCAGGCCCCCTTGTTGTCCGTGGACTGCAAGAGCAACCCGCCCACGTATAGCTTTGTGCAAGGCTGGCAGCTTTTAGCACTGGCCGTCAGTCTGTTTGTGCCAAGGAATAATAGGCTGCTGTGGTATTTGAAGCTGCATCTTAGCAGGCATGCGGATTCTAAGTGAGTATCTACTAAACATTTCATTATTTTATTGGTTTTCATGTTGGCATAATAATCTTATTTTTTATTTTATTTTATTATTAAGGCACACCAACAATTTGTTTACAATAATTTTCCATTTAACATACAGAAGATTGTACAGTGCAAACAAACCAATTACAAGCGTCCACAAAAAAATTAGATGTAATTTTAATATTGAAGTACAGAACAATAATAAAAAAAATATATCAATTAAAATATGAGATTATTATTCACAATAAAGAAAAAATATATAAATACAGACAATTTACATTACATACTGAACAATACAACTAAGAATTAAAAACAAAAAAAAAATCTTCTTATTTTCGTGTCCTTGTCTTAGGTACTATTTTTTTTTCTGACCTGTATTTGTCAACCTCTACTGGCTCTATTATTGGCCTCATATAGATCCTGATGTTCCTAACTCATGCTGCAAAGGCAGAATAATGAAATATTTGTCAAGATTGCCTTTTTTCATTTTCTATATTTCAATTATTTTTTTCCATTATTTATCTAAATAGTGCTGACATAATACAAGCTAGAAGTAATATGTAACTAAGAATGATTTAAAAGAATGTCCATGGAGTTTATTGTAAGTTCTTCTCCGTAGAGACCTACGCTTTGTAACGTGCAATTTAGCTGCATTTTTTCTACTTACCGACGTTTTAACGATTCTATTTGAAATAAACGTTTCTAATTTCATGTTATTCTCGGTGATTTAACTTAAGTGTCGTTTCTTTCCGCGTCTAGTTATAATTTGCTTTCAAAAACAAATCTCTTCTTATTCGCAGAACGGAATGCGGTAAATACGCGGCGTACTGTTCACGCGCGCTCGAGCGAACCATACGCAACGGCGGGCGAGAAGACAAGCCGTCCAGAATGGAAGTGTTGTCTATACTGCTGAAGAATCCCTACCACCACTGTCTACCACATGCCATACCTGTCCACATGCTCAATAATACTTATCAGGTATGTAATCCGATTATTGCAGCAGTCTGTCGAAAATGTTGTCCCATTTTTGTGTAACACATAGTATTTAAATAAAAATTGTTTTGAAAAGAACCTTGGTCATAAAAGCTTCATATATGCAAAAGTTTGCGGTTTTGTCAATGGAGAATTATTAGGTGGGTAATCCACTACTAAACTACTTTTTTCTGTATCGGTCGAATCCCAGCAAATATGTACCATCAAAGACACTTCTGCCTGACGACCGCGAATTTTTGCTTGCATTCGAATCGAAAATTTCAAAGGTTTTGGTTTGTGCGCCGCGTCGCAGGATTCAAGCAAATTTTTTTTTAATTGTTCAGGCAAAGGCAGAAATGACCGCGATCGTACCTATTGTCAATTTGTCAAAATCTTTGTATAAAAAGAAAACTTTACCCTACACTAGAAATGAAGTTACTCTTGACCTGTAGGTGCTTTCATACCTTAAAGACACCACCTGTAACTATCTTTTGGCCTTACAAATATTTGTTCCGTGTGGGAAATGAATCCGCGACACGCAGCGCAGCAGCCAATCTCTAAACCACTGCGTCAACTGTACCGTAATTTTCAGTTGTTGCTTCTTTTTATTACTTTAGTATTGTACTAATCTCAATTGGTGTCACATTTATATACTCTCAATGAATTATTTTTTTTCATTCTATTTTTATCCCTTTCTGTTATTCAAATGACTAACATCGTATTTTCCATCGCCAGGTCATAAGCTTCGACGGCTCAACAACAGTAGAGGAGTTCCTATCAACGCTAAGTACGGAGCTCGGATGCAGAGAATCTGCCGCATCAGGGTTCGCGCTGTTCAGTGACGACCCTATTGAGAAGGACTTGGAACATCATATCAAGCCTGATAAAAAGGTATGCTTTGAAAACTGATTTTCAACATCATCATTGTCGTTTCAGCCGAAGGACGTCCGCTGTTGGACATAGGCCTCCCCCAAGGGTATTACCATAACGACCGATCCATATATATGTCGCCGAAATGACGATATCAGGAATTTTGCGAAATCCCTAGGGATATCACGAAATCCCGGCAGATTTCGAATATTCTTGTTTATTACGTCTTCTTACTAAAAGTATCTAGTGATATGACAAAACACTAAACTAAATCTAGTAAAATGTCAGAAAAGCGGATATTGCCAAATAAAAATCGAGCCATGCATTTCTCTCGCTCGCTCTAGTACCCATATGGACACTAGTCGACTAGACACTAGGTCTCCGGTCCACCTTTTAGAAGACCTTCCAACGCCGCACTTGAAATGAAAACTTCACAAGGTTTGTTTTGGCGCCGCGCCGCAGGATTCAAGTGATTTTTTTTTTTAATGATCAGGCAGAAATAACCTCGATGGTACATCATTAATCTTCAAACCTTTCTATACTGTGTATTTTATTTCCAGCTATGCGACGTAATATCAAAATGGGAGACAGCGCTCAGAGAGAAAGGCTCGGGCAAGTTCGAGAACTCTCGGGTGATCCGATTGACGTACAGGAATAGGCTTTATTTCAAGAACTCCATCAGAACCGAGACTGATAAAGAAAGGTTGCTGCTGTGTTATCAGATCAATCAACAAGGTAAGTTATTCAATTATGAAGGCTAAGATTATTCAAGATTTTAAGCAAAACTTCTATAATATAGCTTTACCTACCTACCCTTAAATATTTGTAAATTGTAGTAAATAAAAGGAAAAAAAGTGTACAATTCTCATTATTTAAATATTTTTTCTTGTATGTATTGAAAAACTAGTACATATCATACTTTATCTTTTTTTCCAGTGGTAGCAGGTCGATTCCCAGTAACACGGGAGCTAGCAGCCGAGTTAGGCGCTCTGATGGCTCAGCTAGACATGGGCGACTACTCGCCCGCCAACACACAACACAATCAGCCGCTCGCGCATCGTTTCTACCCGTACAGATACAGAGCTGGACTGAGTAATGATGAACTTAGGTGAGTAACATGCGAGCTAGGCGCTGTAATGGCTCAACTAGACATGGGCGACTACTCGCTCGCCAACACAGAACACAATCAGCCACTCGCGCATCGCTACTATCCGTACAGATACAGAGCTGGACTGAGCAATGATGAACTTAGGTGAGTAACATGCGAGCTAGGCGCTCTAATGGCTCAGCTAGACATGGGCGACTACTCGCCTGCTAACACGCAACACAATCAGTCGCTCGCGCATCACTTCTACCCATACAGATACAGAGCTGGACTGAGCAATGATGAACTTAGGTGAGTAAAACGCGAGCTAAGCGCTAGACCCTTCTTATTTCGATCTGTAATCGTCAATGACCTAAAGAAAGCTCAAGTGAAAGGGTGCAAACATAAAGAAACAGGTTACCGGTGCAGGCGAGCCTGTGCGGATCGGTACCGATCGGTCTACTCTGTATTTTGCTATACCTAACTACATCTGTATGACGCGACACAAGTGCATCAAGCACCCCCTCGCCCCGGCCGATCCCCGCTCCCCTCCGCTATTGTACTATGGCTTGCCTCGCATAGACTTCGTAATATTTGGAACGTTCAATTTAAATATTTTATTTTTGTACGAAAATCTGATGAATTAAAATGTGATAAATTTTTAAAAGTTGTTGTTTATGCCTGAGTAGTGTTGCCAGTGTTTTACAAATAACCAATAACCCTGTATAAAGTTCCATAGATAAAAGTTAACGCTGTATTTAATCCACAGGGACGTCGAAGAGAAGCTGCGGTCAAAGTGGGTGGCGCTAAAAGGTCGCAGCACGGCCGACTGCGTGAGGATCTACCTTAACTGTACTAGGAAATGGCCTTTCTTTGGTGCTACGTTGTTCCAGGCTAGGGTGAGTAGACCATGTACTAAAGAGTCAGCAGAAATAGGACAACACAGTAGCTCTAAATAAATCAAACTCGTAAGTTAAAGAGAAAATTAGATACTTCGGTTTCAAGTGGCAAAAAGTATATTTCGACCCTTTCTCTCTCTCTCTCTCTCTCTCTCTCTCTCTCTCTCTCTCTCTCTCTCTCTCTCTCTCTCTCGGAAATCAAAATTCATAGGGTACTTTCTGTTGACCCAGAATTCTGAAATTTGGCATAAAGCAAGGTCTTATAGTACAAGTATAGGAATATATCTAAAAACTGTTGCTTTGTTAATATTTTTGGTCTATTTGCGATTCGGAAATCTTCCGAGACTCCATTCCGGAATTGAACTATTATAACATAAGAAAGATTGTACGGAACCCTCAGGGCGCGAGTCCGACTCGCACTTGCCCAGTTTTTTATAAATAGTCCATTATTTTTTAGATATATTGGTACAAATTACTTTTAAAACCCATAATCTATGCGGAAGGCAATAAATTTGAAGTTATTTTTCATACTGTCAAATAGCCTATTCTGGAGATCACAGCAGCTTTAAAACTAATTTCTACACTACCTTCCAGATAAAACAACCCGACTTATCAATGGTGTGGCTAGCGGTGTCGGAAGAGGGCGTGACGGTGCTGGAGCTAGCGTCCATGTCCGTCATAGGGCGGTACGCGCTCAGCTCCATAGGACTCTTCGGTGGACTCCAGGTAAGATATAGATACTTAAGTTCTTACCAAATCATATACAAAGGCAAAAATCACGCAGAAACTACAGAAGGCGTTCCGTCCTCTCTGGTACAGTCCCAGCATACTCTTTTTATTTTACAAAAATATTCAAAAGTAAATTGGTTGGTGGTTTCGTGTATCTGTCGCAGCCATCTGGTTAAATTAGCCATCCAGTTGAACGCCGGCATCCAATGAAATGGCTGAAGAAAAACTAGCCATGTCGTTGACTGCAACGCTTACCCGATGGCTGAACGCACTGTGTAATCATTTCGTTTAGTAGGGTGACGAGTTTATAAATTATATAAAACTACTTTTTAGTAATAGTGTCCACCAAGTAATAGTGAAATATTATTAAATCAATAAATAGCGGAACTAAATTTGAATCATTTGGCTGAATCTTGATCAGTCATTTCGAAAGGGCTAACTTTCAATACGCCAAGCTGTTAAACGTTGAGTGATTTTAATTCATCAAATTCAATGAGACTGCTTTATTTGTCAAATTAAACTCACACCTGTTTCCTAACTTATCAGATACTGTGAAACGTAATAGGCGAAAAGATATGTTACGCGGACGTAAAGCTAAAACAGCACTAATGAGAAAAAGTATATTCTGCATAGCCCCACAAGTGTTTAACAAAATTCCAAAATCGATTAAAGACTTAAATTTAAATTTGTTTAAAAAGGAACTTAAAGACTTGTTGTGTAAAAAATGTTATTATAATTTAAACGACTATTTGAATGATACTTTGACATAATAATTAAATTGTAATTTTATAAATTTTGACATCTCTCTCTAATAATTTCATACATTTTGACATCTCTCTCTAATAATTTTATAGATTTTGACATTCTCTCTCTAATAATAATTTGACATTGAATATTACTTTGAATTTCATCCACACTAAATTTTTAGATGACATGCCATATATTGTTAATTTTATTCGTACTAACTCAATGCTAACATATTTTTTTTTTTTTTTTCTTAAACATATTTATGATTGTGATTATGTACCTATCTACCTACCAAATATTTGCACGCCACACGTGGCAGAATGTGATGAGACTATTAATTTATTTCAAGACCATAATTATGTACCATATTCTGACTAAATAAATGATTTGATTTGATTTGATTTGATTCAAACAACTATCGGCCTAGGCATCCAATTGGATGCCGGCGTTTAACGAACGCCCTAGGCGTTGTCCATTGGATGGCTAATTTAACCAGATGGCTGCGACATATCCACAATAACGCTTCGCAACACGCGGTGCGTTGATCTATAGGAAATTTCTTGAACGAAAACCTGTGGTCTTAGATTCTTGATAAATAAATGAATTGGTTCCAGGATGATCTGATGATGTTGATTGATGCCGAAGACGCAGCGAGTCCAGTACACAAGATGTTGATTAGTCTCAATAAGCCTAAAGTAAGTTAACCTCCAAACTTATTAATTATCTAATACCGACTGACTTTATTTATTCTTGTGATATCTACCTGATAAAATGTCGATGAACATTTCAGTTCCTATGCGTGGCTAATTAATTCTAGACCTTTTCCATCTGATTGATACAATGAAACTTATAATAATAATAATATTTCTTTCATAAAGTGAGTCAGTCAGTGAGTGTACAGTATACTATAGCTATAAGAGATGGCTCATTTACAAGGTAAAAGAAGAATGTCCTGGTATCTTAGCTGGGCTACACAGTAGATAATATTGATGATGATGAAGTTATCTAGCTGATTTCGGTCACAGCGACCGTATTAATTGGCTTCTCATGGTAGTTTTGAACTTAGATGTGCTGCTGTGTTATGGGCCCTAATGTGACTTGCATATCCAACTTTGGCCGAAAAACTCCGAGCACAGAGCTGACATAACAGAAGATTGATTTGCTTTAGCATAGGCTTCCTCCATATTCTTCCACAGTTCCCGGTCATGGGTTTTCCTCTTCCATACTGAGGGAATAGTTATGTCATATTAAACCTATGCCAATAATATAAGGTGTAAAGGATAGGTCTTCGCAAACTTTGATGGCTTGCTCAGTAGACGAAACTAAACAAACTTCCATAAGATTTTTCATACAAACTGCGCCATCAAGTTCATAATTTTGTATGAAGAAGTTGATTATTTTTTTGTAGATTATTTAGTTTCGTCTATAAAGCAAGCCATTAGAAGACCTGCCCCTTATATTTTGTATTATTGGTATAGGTTTATTGATATAACTATTCCCCCAGTGTGGAAGAGGAAAATCCATGATCGGGAACTGGCAAGAATATGGGGAAGCTTATGCTAAAGCAAAACAATCTTCTAAAACCGATGTCGGATTTTTTTTTTTACATTTCATAAACTAAACTGTACTTATCAGGTTGTTAATAAAGGCTATTATTATTATTCTCCACAGATGGCAGAGCTGACCCATCTAATAGCGGACTACAAGAACGCGATGCTCCGTCCGGGCGGGCCGGGCACGCCGCAGATGAACTCGCTGACGCGCGGCGGCAGCGGGCGCGGCGCACTCTGCCGCGGCGCCACCGCGCAGCACAGCGCCGCCACGCTGCCGCACGCGCACCCGCTCACGCACTCGCAGCACACGCACCACACCACCGGACACAACACGCTCAACTCGCACGCCACCACCATGACGCTGGGCTCCGACCGGAACGCCACGCTCACGCTCAGCTCACACACTTCGACCTTCAACCAGCACGTGGAGGCGAGGGTACTGTCTCACGGACAACCGGACATTCTCAAGTCCACGCCGGATCATCACAGGACGGAGAAGAAAAGGAGTCATACGCAGGACAGTGGGGTCGCGTGATTGTAGTGCAGTGTAATGGACTATACATGGATTGTTTAGTGAATGTGGTGAGAAGATTGGAGCGACCGTTTTAGTGAACTTTGAAGTATAATTTGGAATTGTTTTTTTTTTAATTTGGAGATTTGTGAACTGTTCTGAAGATGTATTAGGAAAAGCAAAGCTAATTTAGTCTAGGATGTTCAATCTGAATCACAATACAATGTTTGCCTTATCACCTCGTGTTTCAAGATAATGTGACTTGTCAAATATTGATGAATATACATCACATTTGCCTTTTACATACAATTCATTCTTCAATCTCACAAAACGGTCGCATCATTGACTCGAGGATAAGAAGATGGCCCCGCACACAGAAGGTAATAGCATTCCACCAAATATATAGGACGATGGGAAATAAACGAAATAATAATATACCTCATATTTTGTAGCGAACGATTCAGCCTATTTTAATTGGCTTTTTAATGATAGATTTAAAATGAATAGTTTATAATTTATTTTTTCAGCGTAATATTATTTTTTAAATGTTGCTACGTTTAGTGGGTTCGGCTTGAAGTGTATGATTCGTACGGATGTGTCGATGTTTATAAGCAGTCTAAATGCCAATTTTATACATATAGTTATGTATGTATGTGTACAGGACGTGATAAATGATAGGTACTTGGATTACCGACGTTTTTGACACTGAGTTAATTTTAAATGTGAAAATAATTCCTCCCAGACAAGTAAGCATATAACGGATTCCTATAATGTAGATTTTGAGCAGTATTTTCAAATTAAGAATCCTACATTTATCAGCTCCTGTACTAGTTAGATTGAAGTCCATTTAGCATAATAACGCGGGTTTAGGAAGACCCTTACGATTGTAATCTTTTATACTGACTGTGCTAGTTCGGGTAGATCTGTTTTTCAATCGACTGATGCTAAGGTACGGTTGCACTTGCGTTTAATATAACGACTACCGTTTTCACTAAAAATAAAAATACCAAAATGTATAAAGGTAAAGGGAGGGGGGGTATTCAATCGGTTGAACACGACTGTCAATCTACTCCAACGCTAAAAAAACGCTAAAAAACATACAAATAAAAAAAAAAAAACGTCCATCGCTACTGCTTGCCTATATGACTATACTCCATTTGTTTAGGTATTTAACTTAACGTAAACAATCTTGATACTTATGTCTTCTACTACTTGACTTCTTATTTAAAAAAAAAAATTAAAAGACATTGTAATATTATATTTTTTAGTTAATTACCTAACATCGGTTTAGGTAAATAACTAATTGTGAACATTTTTAGTTAAAATTTTTAATCAACTTTTAGATAAAAGACATGTCAAGATTGTTTACATTTAGTTAAGTAAATAAATAAATAGAGTATAGTCGATATTGGCAAGCAGCAGCGTTGGACTTTTAGGTCAAAAGGACCATGCGGTACGTGTGGCGGCAGACAGTTGACTATTCGACCCTTCTGCATTCTATCACCTTGTCACCCCGTAACTTCTTGTTCGTCAAAAGAAAATCAAAGATTATAAAAAGTATTGAAGCATTAACGGGTACAGCTATATCACCGAATTGTTTTTTTTTTTTTGTAGCGTAGGATCAGTTTCACTTTTATCTGACTACCCACCTGGGGGTCGTGACCCACAGTTTGAAAAACACTGGAATAGTGTATACAGCGTTATTTTCTTTTAAAATCTATTACCTGTTTTTCTATTTAGAATAATTGATAAGTCAAACATTCAATACAGGAGTTTTAGGTTTTATTAAATAAAAATAATAATAAACGCAAGTGAAACCCCGCCTTATAAATAAAAAAAGTGTGACACGTTGTGCGCTAGTGTGAATCTCAATTTAGAAAGGATGTATGTATACTCTGTTCAAAATGACATTAGAAATTTATGAAAAGCCTTTTATTACTGTCCGTTCAACCGATTTTTACTTTTATTACGTTGTTGGCATGACAAATGGTGGTTGCAGTAAACAGTTGGTATTGTAACCACTATTTTGCTCTTACTGCAATCCTCCTGCCTACGAAATAGAAGTTAAAATCGGTTGAACAGACAGTAAAAAGGTTTCTGTAAATTTCTAATCTTAACGCGAACATGGTATAGTATTGGCTTTACTTATTTTATAATACTTTTTTTTTATTACCATGATCAAGTATTTTATATATTCGAAATAGTGCCAATGATTATGAGCTTGAATATCTATTGTTCGTTCAACCAGAATTGTTTTTGAGTATTGGAATGTTTTTTGAGTATCTTAGAAAACAAGGTGTTTGAGACGGTTTCATAACAATCTCTACTCGTTATACTAAATTTTCTGTTTATCAGAACCTCTTGATTCTGCTCATCAGACAAATAAGCATAAGTATGTAGATATTCTTCTTTTATTGACATAAGCTATACTACCCTCGGAAACCATAGTCATAATGTCATAATGTCTAGCATTAGTCGGCAAAAGTATAACACGCTCTTGCGCTCCACCCTAGAGCGGACACAAGCTATACTGCCCTCTGTACGCATAGGAGGGTTTTAGCCAGCAAAAGTATGGCGCCCTCTCCCTCTACCCTAGAGCGTCTGTGTACCCTAGTGTCTTTTCAAGAATTAGCAATTTAAAAAAAAAATGGGATACTCATTAAAGATTCTAATATAAAAATCATTAAAATATTCATATTAATTGTGTTTTGTTAATAATATCCTACCGTAATAATAAGCAAAATGTCGTAATTGGTAACTCTGAATGTCTGTAAAAGTGATAAAAACTAATGGACTGAATTATATTTAAGATCTTCAACGAATCTAAACGCATTATTTATGTTTTCGTTCGACCAATGAAATCAGAACGCAGTATTTTAAAACCAGTTATGGTGCAAGCGCAATAGCAGCCCGTGAAACCATTTAACATAAAAGCGCTAGAGTAGCCCGCGATATTCAAATTTTCTTCTGTCTTTAAAATTACTTTTATAGATAAGCAATTCAAAGAATAGAATGGTAATGAAATTGGGCGTTAGAGTTTGGTGTTGCAGCTTCATATCTCATTGCTATCCTAAATTCAATTACATCACTGGATAGCTAAAGAATCAAAGAATACTTTTGCGTTTATCAGGTCAATGTCAAGTTTTCTAGGGCCGCGGCGATCAAAGACACGTTTAGTTGTTAGTAAAAGACACGCTCTCGCGCTCCGCCCAAAGCGGAAGAAGTCATTGGATGATTTCCGACCTTGTGTGAAGTTGTATGGTGATTAAAATATGATTGACAGCTGTAACACGTATTTACGGAATTATAATCATTAAAATATCGTCAATACAACCCATCTCAGTCCGGCTAATCATATTGAATGACTTTATCATGACCTGAAAAATGCTAAGAACTTAATTTTAATTTCGTGGGCTTTTATCTTAGCGCATCCACTCTCAGGCACAAGTGTATCGAACTCTATACACCTCGGTACCAGCTAACTTAAACCTTATTTTTACGTAATAAGGTTTAAGTTAGCTAGTATTAGGTGTACCGTATAATTTGGTACACTAGTGCCTAAGAGGTTAGGATCAAACAAACTGACGCGAGCGCAAATGAATGCCACACGCAATTTGCGTTCGCGTTTAAAATAAGTTTTAATTTAACATTAAGATTTTATTTGTTAGTCAAAATCTGGAGCAATTTGAATCTCAGAATTTTCATATTTATTGTGCAATTTGAAAATCTTTTAACAATTTTAAGGTTCGTCAGTTCATAAAGGGACCTAAAATTAGTTTGGTAGGACGTGGAATCAATGTGTTCTGTTATTATTGGTCTAATAACAATGTTTTATAAACAATACCTATTAGTAAAATTTCACTGTCAAAATACATGATTAAACGTGCTTTGTAAAAAAATACTCATAATAAAATGTTAACCAAAGCAATTGGTTCAACTTCTGCATATATTTTGACAGTGTAATATATAAAAAAGGGGTACTACCCATTCATATGTATGTAGTTACATTTTGTGGGCATTTTGAATATCACTATTTAATTGTAATATACATACATAGGGTATATTTTATATATATTTTGGCATCTATTATTTCAGGGTTCCGTGCATAATAAAAACTATAATCACATTCAGAATTAGAATTAGAGTGCTTTTGCAAGTAAAATAAATAATTTTGTTTTGTAAGCGGTAGATAAAATATTTTAAAAAGGAAACAGGGCCCCAAATATTTAGGAATAAAACTGTAGTCAGCATTATCCTTAGGGTCCTCGCTCACGGTGACTTTTTGTAGCGATACAGTCGCGCGTTCGCATCGATGCAGTCGCAATGCTGAAGCGCATTGGCATCTTTTCTATAGGGCTTGCAATTGCGACTAACGCGCGGTAGTAGCCATGCTGTCACGCGCTTACGATACGCGCGATAACATCGCTATAAAAAGTCGGTGTGGGCGAGTGGCCTTAACCCTCCAAGTGTTATCGCTTCTCATCTAGTCCCTCACGGAACTCTGAAGCGATATTATTTTATACTCGATTAGCTTTCATAGATATTTCTACCAATTTTATAATAATTCAAAGATTTTTCGTTACCAGCTTATTATGTAAAAAATATTATTTGCTTTGGGATGCAATAAAGAAGATGTTTTGTAGAAAGGAATTATAAAAAAGTATATTTCTTTGTTATGTAGATACATAAAAAAACATTTTTGTTCTGCTTTAATTTATTTAGTAATAATCTTCTTTATTGCAACGCCAAGTGATGGACGGGCTAATTGTAAACAGCTACAAAAACAAACGGCAACTAAATAGAGGTAGTTTTATAAATCGTAGACATAAATAGACCATAGAAGCTAATGACAACGGTAATCATGTAATTTTTGACCAATTCGCTTCCATGGCCAATCTATCCGAACGGACTGAAACAGGCCAAGACTTGGAGAACTAACAATTCTGTTTACATCACAAAAAAAAGGCCTTCAGAAGCACAAATATTCCCTATTTTGTAAAATCTCTAAAGGCCACAAGTCCTCCAAACCTTGGTTTGCTATACGCGATTATAGCCCTTATCAGTCCATAACTAGAATTTAGTAATTGCATAATAAAAGGGTATAACAATAAAGGCTAAAATCGCGTGTCCCTTAGTCAGCTATTTAGTATATAAAATTAATAAGTAAACCAACATTTCGATTGCACTTTTTGCATAACACTTAACTGTTGATATAATTATGTATAGAATATTATAATGTATATTTTACATTAGAACCGATTTAATTTTATTATTATATGAAGAATTTGTAAGTTGTAACTTATTTTGTAAGTATTTATTCTATTTTGTTTTACAATTGGTTGTTTAATTTTTTTGAATTATTTTTGACGAATCCAGCTTTTTTGTTATTGATGGCCTAACTCGAAGACTAATCATTTGAGGCCTAAAATTGGATTATTTGTAAATTATATTTTGAATGTATTTAGACGATTTTTGTTTGACGATACAAGAATAAACTTGTATTACTGAATAAAGTATTTTATTTGTAAAACAACCGTAAGTAGTTTTTTACAAGTATAGGTACCGGCACGAATCTTGAACGCTCGGCGTCAGAGTGGGGATCGCTTTGCGCATTCCACACTTTGGCGAGCCAATCGTCGTCGTTGTTAGATACATTCAGCAAGCGCAGCGAACGAATCGCGAGTGACGTCTATGACGCGATGCACGGCGAGAACTGACATTCCCCGCCCCCGCGTCTCACGTCGTACCATTATAGAGACCCAATATTTTACTTCTGCGCAACTTGAAGCCAGCGCTCAAGATCCGTGCCGGTATCTGTATCTGGACCTACTACGGCTGTGGGATTGTTCGAAAGAGTTACCGTGGCCTTGGAACGCAAAGGGCAACTGGAAGACAGCTGAGTTTTAGTTACTAAAAGCCTGACACTCGCTCTCGCTCCACTAGAGTTATATTTCCTCAAAAACGTATTTGCAACGTTAAGAAAATAAAACAAGTTGTAAACACGCATTGTTTTTATTAAAAAATAAAACCCATAACAAAATATAGAACCAGGGCAAATAGAAAAGCAAGCGTTACTTAAGGGCCAAGCGCCCGAAAAGTGCCATAAAACAGTGATTTTCTGAGGCCTCCTCCGTAACGGCTAGGTCAATTGGTTTGAAAAAAATATGTTTATTATAGATTCATGAACAATAATATCAACATTTGATTTTTTCGTGCAATTAATACTTTTGTCAAAAAAAAATATTTAGCAATTTCGCAACTTTTCCCTACTCCTTCGAAACGGCTTGGACATTTAGAAACATTTTTACACATAAAAATTGGTGGTTAAATATTCCTCAAAGTGAACATTGCATATGTAAATCAATCAATATCTCGAGGAGAAAATGGATTTAAAGCGCTTTCCGGGCGCTGCTGGCCGCAAATAAATGCACAGATTTGCGTACTGCCGCCTAGGCGAGTGCGAGAGTTGCGTTCACATAATTTCGGCCAGATGGTTCAAGGAACTATACGCCTTAAGGTTATGCCACAAAACAGAGGTAGAGGTGTAATAGGTTCAGAAGACAATCTCACGTATGTACTTCACTTTTTATACCTACGCTCGGTGGACGCACACTCATGAGCGTTTGAGCCGGAACTGTTCGATCAGTGGTCCGAGACGCTCCGAGATATCGTGTCCGTGAGCGGTGTCTGTGTGCGTTAATCGAGCGCGCTTTTGTATGTAGATTGACTTGTGTACCTATCTATTTTGTGGTTATGCGCAGACGTAAGTAAAACTGTCGCTAGATAACAAGACGGGTAACAACTTGCATGTATGTACTTGTAAGAAAACGGTCAAGATCGTATCATCATGGTATAATACGGTGTAGTAGACAGACTCCTTAAATTTTAAAAGGAATGGATTAATATTGAAATGACGGCATTAAAACAAAAAAAAACGAGCAAAAGAGAAAAAAAATATGAAAGTTTCACCACCACCTATTTAGAAAGTAAAAAACTCTTCTGGCTTCACGTCCAAAGCCTTCAATATTGCTTCAGTATCGTATGGCACCGCTGTCAAACAAATGCATAACATTAGTCACTATTATCTCAAGTAATATAGAATAAGGGCAGGAAGAAGTCACTTTTATCTCAGAGAATAGAAGAGGGCTCGTAAATTTAACACTCTGGCTATAAGATACACACGATAAATAAAATAATCGTAGTGTGTATGCTACGTTGATCATTTCAGCGCCCCTCCCAAGACCTTGCGCCCTGTGCCTAGGCACTGCTAGTACCGCCCTAGTTATGGCATAGCCTGGCGGCCACTACTACTACTACTAGTCTACTACTCCTACTTTTAGTCTACTACTCCTACTACTAGTCTACTACTCCTACTACTAGCCTACTACTCCTACTACTAGCCTATTACTCCTACTACTAGTATACTACTCCTACTACTAGTCTACGACTCCTACTACTAGTCTACTACTCCTACTACTAGTCTACTACTCCTACTACTAGTCTACTACTCCTACTACTAGTCTACTACTCCTACTACTAGTCGAACAATATTTTAAAAATCAAATTGAAAATAAGCAGATTGTAGTTTTCTTTCGACTTTTTTCATGGCATATTAGGTATACTCACGTATATAAATCCATTCATTAGGATCGTAGCCCGAGTCCTTGCGGGACTCCATGATACATTGTCGCAGCGCGTGCGTCACACTGTGAGACAACCCGACTCCCATCTCCCCACAAGCTGAAATGATATAAAAAGCAACTCGGATATTGGAATTTCTAAAGCCAGAGTACACCTAGCTGTCTTTAGTCATCTAAAGACAGCTAGGTATACCTACTCTGTTCGAAATAACATAAGTAAGACATTTATGGAAACCTTTATTACTGTCCGTTCAACCCATTTTGACTTTTATTACGTTGGTAGCATTACAAATGGCGGCTGCAGTAAATAATTGCTATTGTAACCAATTTTTTTGGTTTTAATGCCATCCTAATGCCTACAATACTATAATACCTACAGAAGTTTTGTGAATCGGCTTCAAACAACTTCAAAGAATCGCGCGAAAACGTAAGTCATATGTCGATTTTTTAAAATCGCTTCATTTAACGCTCACTAAAACACTGTAATCTCTTAACCAAAAGTAACACCAAAATGAAACTTTACAAAAACTAAAGAAAATTTCATGAAGGCAGAAAAAAAAATTTTGAATCATCTAGGTACAGTTGCTTGAACAAAACATTTAAATTTTGAAATTCAAATGCACAAAGAGATACCTCTGTATTTTTCAGCTCTACAAGAATTAAAGAAGGCGAAATTCAACCCATAAGGGTAAGGCAACGTTTGTGTGCTTTTCTTGTTTATGGTGAGACTTCGATTTTTGTGCGTGCAGAAGTTTCCTTATGAAGTTATGGTAAGAGTGTCCGTCGCATTATCAGAATACTAGCGCTGCGTTATGTTTTTAAATATCGCAATATCCCTAAGGCCTTTTTGGCCTCGTACAGGTAATTAATGTTAATTATAATATCCTGTGCGAGTCTCAAATAAATGTTCTTTCTTGTTTTCTTTCTTTCTATTATTATTAAGAGTCATCAAGTAGATTTTAAAACAACTAAAACAAGTTCTTACCTTTAGATCCCAGAACTCCCTTGCTATTCCTGGAGTTGTGTCTCAAGTTGACGTTGTACTCGACCGGTGTGTCCAAGGCGAGGGGTACATGGTACGTCAGAGATCGATTCGTCTCCAGTTTGCCAGTAGCCTTGTCATACATCAGCTTCTCGCAAGTGAAGTATCCGGCACCTTGCACGTACGCACCTTGCACCTTGAAAATTAATGAGATAGATTATTTTACTTACCTACCTAGGTCACGAGGTCTAATACCAATGAAAAACAAAATGTTGTTCAACTAAAAGGATAAGGAGAGAGGCATTTTTCGCTCATCTTCTTAAGTGAGGCACTCTTGTCTGAGTGGTCGTGCCTGTAGATGAACAGTAGCCCGATTCACGTAATGAAAACCGTAACGATATCGTAGCGATTTAATCGTTTAGACTATTTCCGTATTCACATCCATCAATCGTGTTTGAACGACACCGATTAAGTCGTTTGAAATTCGTCGATTTAAAAAAAAATCTGTAGGTACAGGTTGCGCGGTGAATTAAGATCGCTCGGCAAAAGTGGAAGGGGCATGCGCAGTATTCAGTTCTAAGGTCTATTTGGCGACGTGCGGGTGGGTGTGCGCCGACGGCGACACGTCATTGGTAGATAGAGTCGCTCTTCAATTCCCGCGTTGCGTTCTCGCGTCTCATTGGATACTGTTGTACTTGGGTACTGTTGCGTACAGCTTGTGTTATCGTATTAGTAATACTTAATATACTTAATATAAATAATTTTTAACCATTTTTTTTACTGTACGTAAAAAAAATGGTTAAAAATAAAGTTTTAAAACGGCAAGCCAGAAAAATGGTTTACGACGTGAATTGTTACGTTAAGAAAGAAACTAACGAAATTATTATTATTATTTTTTTAATTTTAATTTTTCAGAATTTACCTACTTACAAGATACAAACAAAAACTAGTGTTATTATAAGTTATGTTACTAAGGTTCAAACATACGAAATTAAAAATAAAATCCTAGCACACTAAGAATTTCTGTGCGCAATTGTACACATGCGCCGATTGCCCCCACTACTTTCACCGAGCGATCTAATATCGAGTGTGACGTTAAGAAAAGAGATAGCTGTCTATGAACTAAGCTCTCAAAAACTTTAGAAAAAAATGGGAGAATAGAAATAGGTCTGTAGCCCGATTCACGTAATCAAACCCGTAACGATATCGTAGCGATTTAGTCGTTTAGACCATTACCGTTTTCACATCCATCAATCGAGTTTGAACGACACCGATTTTAAAGTCATTTGGTCGGAGAGTTGATTTAAAAAAAACATCTGTATTTCATTACCCTGATAGAATACTTATTATTGTAACTGGAAATAAGTCGTTGATATATCGTTTAGTTTCAGGCCAGTTGAGTTTTCGTTTTAGCCAATCCCGATTAAGGAACACGTGAATACCGATTTTGGATAGGACTTCGATCGAACGACTATAAAACTTCAACGATATTTGGCTTGTTTGATTTTACGTGAATCAGGCTACTGGTCTTTAAAATTAACAATCCTACTTCATTAATTCATTAAAATGAATTAATGAAGTAGGATTGTTAATTTTAGGTAAAGGAATAATATAAGCCTGTTTCCAGAGTCCAGACTGACGGAAAGGAGCATGAGGTAAAAGAGTGATTGAAGATATGCGTGAGAACAGGAAGTAATGTAATGAGGTATTTACAAATATAAAGCACTTAAAAATGATGGAAAACAGAAACTTTTTTTTGAGTGTGTGATGGGCGAAAAATTCCTTTTATCAACCCTCCTTTATCGGATGGCGTGATATTATATATTTTTTTTTTTTTAACTTTATCTAACTTTGAGATCTTGAAAACAAAAATACTGGTAAGAACTGATCACAAAGTTCATCCCTTAAGGGTGTGGGGGTAAATGTTGTTGTGCGCAAAATAGTGGAATAATAGGCTTCTAATTATTTACAAAATTATTGGAATGAATTTACTTTCTTCTTTTATTTTCTGATCCCCAAGATACAGATTAACGTCTAGTTTGGGGATCATCGTTCTAACAGCCATGTTTAATGTACTTGATATTAAGGCCCGAGCGCCCGAAAAGTGCCATAAAACAATGACTTTCTGAAGCCTACTCCTCGGTAATGGCCAGGTAATAATATAATAGGTTTGAAAAAATTATATGTTTATTATAGATTCATGAACAACATTATCAACATTTGATTTTTTCGTGCTATTAATACTTTTGTCTAAAAAAAATATTTAGCAATTTCGCAACTTTTCGCAAGCTTCCTCTACTCCTTCGAAACGGCTTGGATATTTAGAAACATTTTTACACATAAAAATTGATGGTTAAATATTCTTCAAAGTGAACATTGCATATGTAAATCAATCAATATTTCGCAAAGAAAATGGATTTAAAGGTCAGCCGCGCGCTTTCCGGGCGCTGTTGGCCGCAAAAAAATGCACAGATTTGCGTGCTGCCGCCTAGGTGGGTGCGTCCACATAATTTTGGCCAGATGGTTCAAGGGATTATAAGCCTTAATAAACTTATTATTATTATTCTATTCGACCATGAGTTGCGATTTTCTCTTCATTAGTTACCTATTGATTATTTTTATTGAAAAATCTGACATTTTAACAGAAAAGAAACTCTAAATACTTAACTATTTACAAGTTATTTACAAGATATTTAAATTATAGCCTGAAAAACATTCACTGTTGAATATAATAGGTCTCCTCTTTTTGTACCCTATCTGCTACTTTGACAATGTCATCAATTGAGTACATGTTCATTTTTGTACAATATTTTTAACACTTAAATTATTTTTTGAAAACTGTATCAAAATTGGTTGTAAATTAAAGCAGCAATTAGTTAATAATATTTATCACAATGCAGTTTGTGCATCTTTATAGTCTTACTTCAGTTTTTAATATTTCGTTTCCGAGATTTGAAAGTTAACTATCTTGATTTTGAATGGATTTGTAAAACTATTTGCGATTTTTATAATGTTATTTTTTAAGAGGTACAAATAATAAAAAAAACAATGAGTCAAGTACCCAATTCTGTATTCAAAATCAAGCCAGATAATGTTATTGAAAAAAATGTGATTATCAAGCTCACCTGTCCAATATCTATATTAGGGTTGACACTGAGACCTACGTCCTCCAAAATATCCACACGATTAATTTGGAATCTCCCAGTCAACACATCCAATTGCGTCTCTACAATCACCACACCGAACGCACTATACGCATGCAGATTCTTATCAAGATCATTCATCATGTATAAAGCAGTCAAATCTACTTGCTCATCACCTGCTTTCATTGCGATTTCTTCCCAGGTAGCGCCTGGCATACTTTCCCTAATTGGGGCCAACCTCTCCTTCAAAATCTCACAAGCTCTTATTATTGAGTAGCAAACACTTTCAGTGGTGATACTTGATCCGGAAAATACATTATTTGCAGCCACGAAAGTGTAATTGGGGACAACTTTGACGTATTTGAGAGGTATTCCTAGTTCATATGCGCATACTTGAGCCGTTTTTGTGTTGATTCCTTGTCCCATCTCTATACCACCTGTGCAGAGTGTCACTGTACCGTCACTTCTATAAATGCTGACGAGGGCTGAATAGTTTCCATAAAAGATGACGGGCCAGGCCATAACGTTGATAGAAATAGACTTCTTCATCCACCTGTTTGTTTTATTGAACTGTTCTATCTCTTTAACTCGGTGGTCGTATTTGACGTCGAATTTAAGATGGTCGATCAGTTGGGGTAGGTCATTGTCATCTTTCCTCATATTTAGTAGTCGGACGCTAGTTGGGTCCTTCTGAACTGCGAATGCGACGTGTTGCATTATATGCTCTATGCATGTAAGGCCCTCGACAGTGCCTGAAAACATAGAAAAGAAAGAACACCAATTTAACAGTAGATTATTAACCAAGAGGATAAAGTAGTGTCTTATGTTACGGGTACAAATATCAAAACCCGAATGTCTATAAATATTCGGGGGGCTATACCTACCTACCTGAACTAAGCGAGGAGGTTAGGTTTTAAGTAAGTGTAAATTAAGCTATGCGCGGTGTGTAGCGCGGGAATTAAGCTAGTCCAAGACGAAGGCACCTTTATCCCCAAGAAGAGTACTCTAGTTTTCACATTTACTGTTAAGAATTTCAGTTAGGTTAAGTTAGTTGTTTTTACAATAAAAAATAATAAGTAAAGTTTATGATTGATGTATTAAACCAGTAGTGGAAAGACAAAGTATTGTTCTTCATCATCACCATCATGTATACATACTACAGGTAGAATTACTTAATTTGAGTATTATTCTTAAATGAAATGTCGGAAACTTGCGTTAGCTGGGTATCATCTTGGATCGTGAATGTATTGTGTGTTGGTGATCTTTAAATAATTAGATGTGAAGTACTCGTAATTGGTGTAATCTTAACGGAATATGGTTTGTTCAGAATCAATAACTGAATCAATTCCAATAGTTTCTACACCATGTTGTATTTTTTTCCCAAAAATATTTAAAAAGGTCACCATATGGACACCACCGACACTAAGTATAACACAGGTCACGGCAAGTTATAGTGGGCATTAGGTACCAGCGCTCAGTTGGGTGCGGGAGCAAGACAACACCTCAGTCGCCCGGTGACTATGTGAGGACCAAGTAACATAGCAAAATTATGACTTTGTGATTTTTCATGAACTGAAATTTTATACATAGATTTTTTATACAAAAATACTAGACACGTGTTTCGTGTTTCTCATATATATACTAAAACTAATGTTGTACGAATATACGAAATTAAACGAAATAAAGAGAGTTAAGGTACAAATAAAAACCTCAAACTCATAGCTACTGACACGGACATATTCTGTTGTTCTCTGAGTGAATTTACAATAAATGCCTTATTTGTAATAAGTTATAAACTAATTTAAATATTATGATATTATATATATATATATATATATATAAATGTATGTATTTATAAGTAGAAAACAAAAAATACTCTATCGCATTAGGTCACCCTGCACCTGTAATGATAGTTGTATGTTGGAAAAAAAAAAAAAGACAAAGCGTGCAATAAGTCAAAACATCAAATTGTTTTCTGAAACTCACCAGGTCCTCTAACCCAGGAGTTAGAAGGTGTATCAGTATTGACGACGGCAGTCTTTAGGCACCAAGTGCTGGTGTCATAGCAATTGGGGAAAGAGGAGACGACGTAAGGGAGCATATCTTCGTTGTTGGAACAGCCATTGTCTTCAATGATAGATGCATTAAGATACTGGATTTTGCCCTCGTCGTCGACTCCTACCTGAGGTCAAGTCAAGTCATTGAAGGCGTAAAAGATGTGTACTAGTCATTTCTGAAATTATTTTATATTTAACGTAAGGGTTTATATGAATTGTCCTTAGCTTTAATGCCATTATTTTAATCATGTCAATATTTATTTTTAATTTATTAATCTTGCTCATCTATTCTACTCAACGAGTTCCAATGCTCATGGTGTGTTTAAATGCAAACAAGTGAAAGAAAAAAAAGACAGTTAATTCTATAAATCAAAAAAAATAATTCACTGCTATATAATATAATGTATGTATATTATTTTATCTGCTCTATTTTATAATACCTGTATACAGATGTCACAATGTTTTAATTGGAAAAACAAAAAATATCTGATTATAATATGTCAAATAAAGCAAAAATTTATAGAAGAAAAGTAAAATTAATAAGGCGTAATAAAAAAATCATTAGTACCTCATATTCACACTGGGTCGGTAGCCTCCTCCCAGTTGTAATCAAGTTGGTCTGCAGCGGCAGAATAAACCTGCAAGGCCTGTCCAGTTTCTTGGCCACGAGAGCACAGGCCGTAGCTGCCTGCACATTTCGGCTGACTTTACCTCCGAACCCACCACCTATGCGACGTACCTTTACAATGATACTGGAAGAAGAATACGTAATTCTTTAACACGTTGACAGTGGCACTCATTTTTTTCCTGCGGTTTTATTTCCATTCCTGCGTTACGGGCCGTTAAAGATTTCGTACGAAAATTATTAACATTGGCGGTAAGGGCTTATTAGACCCGTTTAAGAAACACCAAAAGTAAATGGCAATGGGCAGGGCACATTGCTCGCAGAACAGACGGCTGTTGGGACCGAAAGATTCTGGAATGGCGACCGCGTACCGGAAGACGTAGCGTTGGAAGACCTCCTACAAGATGGACCGATGACCTGGTAAGTGTTGCGGGAATCCGATAGATGCGAGACGCGCAGGACCGGTCGTTATACGGCGCGCACTGTTCCCGCGCGCCTCAAGGAGTTGTCAGCAACAGCAGGGACCCAGCCGGGTCGAGCCTACTGGGGCCAGGGTTATCCGAAAGGGCGCTCGAGCCCCGGTATGAAGGCTAGAAGGAACAGGGTGGGTCTTTTAGTCAGTAAGAATCTGACACTACCTCCCGCTCCGCCCAAGAGCGGGGGTTGTCATTGGATGATTTTTTCCCACCGGTCGTTATGGTGATACTTAGGGAAGGCCTATGTCCAACAGTGAACGTCTTTCAGCTCAAATAATGATGAATAACAAAACATCAAGTTATGTTTCAACAGAAAAGTATAGACACTTACTCATTCTGACAGATGTTCAAAGATCTTGCAATAGCACAATGCGTTAAGTCCATCCATTGCGTTGAATCGTACACCTCCAGTTTATCATCAACAGGTACAACAACACAAGTGATTGGCTCAATATAATATGGATATTGAGCTTCCATGTCATATACGCCTTTAATGACCTTCGATACATTGTTTCCTCTTCCTTTGCGTTCTATAGTTGGACCACCACCAACGTATCTTCTGCTATCTTTCTTTGCGTCATCAATGGTCAATACAGGAACTGCTGTGCTAACATTTTTGTAAGTGACCTTGACCATTTTAGCGACCCTCTCAGCTAGTTCTTCGGTCACTGCTACTACAATGGCTACAGGTTGACCGTAATACTTGACTTTTTCCGCGAGAATCTCTTCATCTTCGATTTGCGTGGGAAGTCCGGGAAAAATAAACGAATTAACGCCAGGGATGTCTTTTGCTGAGTATACTGCTACAACACCATCAATAGCCTAAAAATATTTTAAGGTCATTATTTACTTAAACTCTACGTATCATAAAAGTTACATAGGTATAATATATATATAATTATGTATAATTATGAAGCCTTTAGCGTCATTATTAGAAGAGAATAGAATAAAATAGAATAGAATAGAATAGGATAGGATAGGATAGGATAGAATAGAATAGAATAGAATAGAATAGAATAGAATAGAATAGAATAGTATAGAATAGAATAGAATAGAATAGAATAGGATAGGATAGGATAGGATAGGATAGGATAGGATAGGATAGGATAGGATAGGATAGGATAGGATAGGATAGGATAGGATAGAATAGAATAGAATAGAATAGAATAGAATAGAATAGAATAGAATAGTATAGAATAGAATAGAATAGAATAGGATAGGATAGGATAGGATAGGATAGGATAGGATAGGATAGGATAGGATAGGATAGGATAGGATAGGATAGGATAGGATAGGATAGGATAGGATAGGATAGGATAGGATAGGATAGGATAGGATAGGATAGGATAGGATAGGATAGGATAGGATAGGATAGGATAGGATAGGATAGGATAGGATAGGATAGGATAGGATAGGATAGGATAGGATAGGATAGGATAGGATAGGATAGGATAGGATAGGATAGGATAGGATAGGATAGGATAGGATAGGATAGGATAGGATAGGATAGGATAGGATAGGATAGGATAGGATAGGATAGGATAGGATAGGATAGGATAGGATAGGATAGGATAGGATAGGATAGGATAGGATAGGATAGGATAGGATAGGATAGGATAGGATAGGATAGGATAGGATAGGATAGGATAGGATAGGATAGGATAGGATAGGATAGGATAGGATAGGATAGAATAGAATAGAATAGAATAGAATAGAATAGAATAGAATAGAATAGAATAGAATAGATTAGAAATACTTTTATTCGGTACAGACACAGCACAACGATTATAAACACAAAGTAAACAAGAATAAAAGTACAAAGTACGCCGAGCGTGCCCGCACCGAAAGGATGACCACCTCAGCATTTGCTGGGCTTTAGACACCCAGCGCTGATTTTCAGTTGGCACCCCGCAGTGACGCACGGACTAGGGTAAAGCAGAAGAAACAACTAATAGTTTATTCAGTCAACTATGAGTTGTTGACAAATAGAAACAATTTAGTTTTTTTAGTGATATATTTGGTGGAATCAATTAGAACATTTCTTATAGATATACGGTTTATGTCTAAGAAGTGGCTTCCCTGGTAGCTCACGACTAACTACTCCATATTTGTTTTACATAAATTTATTTTCTTTTTTTTTATCTTTTTTTGTGACAATGTTTATTAAATTTTTTTTTTTAAGTTTTTCTAAACACAGCGACCTTACCTTCGTTAGTAATATATTATAGTAAACATTTAATTTGTTGATAGGTTTAGTTTTACTTTTATATAGCCTCTTTTTTATAATGTGAACTTAAGAACCGTCGACTCCGAAGATTACTATTTTTATTGTGCTTTTGGGTACAAAGTTGACCGGTCTACACTACCCTCTCGTACCTACATATTATATATTAATTAACAATTGATTTTTGAATAAAAAACATGTTTTATCAAATAAAGGTTTAATTTAATAACGCGTGTTGACTCCATGGGCATCTACCACAGCTCTCATACGATTAGACATAGAGTTTATCAACCGCTCTATGAAATTTTGAGGGATCATCTCCCATTCCTCTTCTATGGCAGTTTTCAACTCCTGCATCGTCTGGGCAACTGGCTGACGAGCCCTAACACGTCTTTTTAGCTCGTCCCACATATGCTCAATAGGGTTCATGTCTGGGCTTCTGGCTGGCCAGTCCATAACTGTGATGTTCACATCCCGAAGATATTCCCTGACGATGCCGGCCGCATGGGCTCTTGCATTATCATGCATAAAAAGGAAATTTGGGCCCACATAGTCCACGTATGGTATCACGTGAGGTTCTAAGCACTCACGAATGTACCTTTCAGCATTTAATGTTGGCAGCCGTGGTCCTGTAACAATCTCAAGTTGAGTTTTGCCGCTCGCGGATATACCGCCCCAGACAGTCCATGAGCCACCGCCATAAGCAACCCTCTCTTCAAAGCAGCATTGTGCGAAACGCTCTCCCTTACGTCGGTAGACCTTCTTCCTTCCATCATTGCCATGTAACACAATTTTAGACTCATCAGAAAAGAGTACACGGCTCCAATCTTGCTGTGTCCAATTTAAATGACTGCGTGCGAAATGAAGGCGCGCTGTTCGGTGGGCTCGCGTTAGTTTGGGCCCATTAGCTGGCTTGTGTGGTACCATATTGCGTTCTTTTAACCTTCTCCGAACAGTTCGAGCGCTCACAGATACTCCGTGGAAGTCGCGAAGTTGGTTTTGTATCTCAATGGAGGTAAGGTGACGATTTCTCAAGCTGGTCGTCACGATGAATCGATCCTGCCTTTCAGTTGTGACCCGAGATCGTGGCCTTCCTTGGCGACGAACAAAGCCGCCAGTCTCTAGGTACCTCCGATAAACATTTCGGACCGCAGATCGACTTAAATTAAGTTGAGCACTCACGTTTCTTTGGCTGTGTCCGGCCTGAATAAGTGCCACAGCTTGGGCGGCGACTTCAGGTGAAGTATCCATAGATTATTGATAGAACCTCACCTTAATGTTAAGAATAAGTAATGTTTGTTGCAAAACCAAAGATATCAATCACTTTTTCAAGAATTAAATCCAAGTAAACCAATAAAACCAAGTTTTCTTAGTATTCGATTGTTTGATATCAACAAACAGGCTCCAAATTGTCTTTTGTTTCTTTAAATTCTGTGTTCGAAATTCAAAAAAAGACTATTGAATGAAATTGTGAATGTGCCAGGTTCAAAACTGCATAAAAACTTTTTGCTCGACCTAATATAAAATTTTAGCTAGGACCAAACGAAACTGAAAATACAAGGTGGGCCAATAGATGTGTCCAGAAGTGTATTTTAAGTGCACATGTTTGGCATATGTGAAATAAAATAATTTTGAGTTTGAGTTTTATGCATATTATTTTTGAACCAAAAATATTGTATTCATTCATTCCAAAACAAAGAGAAGATGACAGTGCATATATTAATTATTCAACTTACCTAAACATTTTGTAATTTAAGTGTTGACAAGTGTTTCCTGTATTACGTCAATTAAGTGTATATTTATCAAAATATCGTGCAAAACTTGTTTAATGTTTTTTTCGAAAAACATGTCTTTCATGACTCTCTATCTACCTAGTAAACTACCTAGTGATAATAATATACTTACCTATAATTTACCAGTTCCTTTTAATACGAAGCTACTGAAGCTAGGTCATATATCTCACTTAACGTCTCCTTATTTTTGGGTATCATACCTTTACTGACTGTTTTAAGCAGTTGTATAAATAAGAAACAGTCATACACGTAGTCAACTGTAGGCAAAACAACTAGATATACATCAATGAAATTAATTATTTAAATGAAGTAATTTAAAAAAAACATGTAGATACTAAACTATTTTTTAACCGACTTAAAAAATAGGCGAAGATTCTCAATTCAGTGATATTTTCTCATGAAATGATTTGTTTTTGAAGAATTCCGTCATTTGTGATTTTCTTTCAGATTGATATCATTTTTTAACCGACTTCAAAAAGAAAGAGGTTGTATGGTCGACTGTATGTTTTTTTTAAATCTACATTCATCTATTTCTCGGGCAATTGTAGACCGATTTTTTTTTGTTTGAATGTATTCTCTCGAATGGGTCTCACAGAAATATTATTAAGATTATAACCGTTTATACCTTCGTCCAGTACTGGAACTCTGCCGGTCTGTTATAAATCAATGTATCCTAGCAATATTTAGATGGTCAGAATTACCATGAGATGTACTCTGGTTATAAGGCACCAACGAATTGATCTGATGATGTAGCCGAAAGGTGGAAGCACGGGAGCTCAGTAATAAAACGATGTATCCTACCCGTATTTAAGCTTATTAGGATTGTCATGAGATACACTCTGGTGTGGTTTTAATGACAAAATTCTAGATATATTACTATTAAACTTGCTATCTTGCTTCTCTTTTTAGTGAACACTTCACTCTTTAGTGGATGTAGTGTTGCCCAAATTCAGTCTTGGTCTTGCAGTCTTGGTCTTGTTCTTGCGTTTTTGCAAGACCAAGACCAAGAACAAGACCGCGTATTTTTAGCAAGACCAAGACCAAGACTGACCGTGCAAGACTTGAGCAAGAACAAGACATAGCCTGCAAGACTCTTGCGTCTTGCAGCTAGGACTTAGCGCTATTTCACTGAGTAGTTAGGTGTAACAGTTCGGTGTATAGGTAGGTACGCTTAGGAATTCTATGCGACGCAAAAAACTGTATCAAAGAATATGAAAAACTGGACCTATGCGCATTACGACTAATACCATAAACATAGCGAATAAAAAAATATCTATTAAAATCAAACTGAGTGCATGCATAGTTATGTTTTAACCATCGGCACTTTGATAATGCGGCATCAAAGGTTTTGTACTTACTTCTCAAAGAAATTTGCCGCTTTTCGGAAGTACATGGTTATGATACACGCGCCGGCGGCTTCTTTTGAAATCTAAAACAATCGTTGCCGCCACGCCGAAATCATAACATTTGTGAGACTATTTGATTGCCGCCATAGGGCGTAGGTATACTCATGCAAAATAATTTCGAATTTTTTTAAGAGTACCTACAGGTGTTCCAAAGAATAAATAAGTTTCAGAGTGCTTAAAATGAAAATGAATACATTATACTGATCACGCAAGTAGTATTATGATTAGGATAAAATGGTAAGGATAGGTAGTAGATGTCATATTAATTCATTCTAGTAAGTATATATTATAATATTGATTACTTATATGGTTTTAAACTAATTACTTAGGTACTATTATTGTACATTTAGTCATTATATTTCTTAAGTTTTTACAAGAAAAAATAGCAAAAAAGTGTTCAAATATCACCCGTTTAATAAATATTGTAGCCACTTTTAAATATACTTGAAACGTGTAAAAAAATTCTACAAAACTAATAAAATAATATAAAAAGCGTAGGTACTTACCTACTAATAAAATAAAAAGCCTGCGATAAGAGTTTTGTATTACTTACCAGCCCGAATATCTCTGAGAGAGATGATGAGAGTAAGTATTTACTATTTGTGCCCGCGACTTCGTCCACGAGGAATAGCAACTTTGGAGGTATAGTGACGTTCAGGACTTATTTATTTATTTTAAAACTTCTGTCATCAAACATACAAACGAACTCTTCAGCTTTATAATATTAGTATAGATGTACGCCAAAACATTCACTTATATGTAAAGAATAGTGATTGGCACTAATTCTATTTTATTCACGCGTCGCGTCTGTACAAGTAGGTAATATTTAGTGTGTGTTTGTACGCCGCACGCGGCATTGTTTGATTTGCGGCGGCATCCTTTTCATAGAGCCGGCACGTGGCGAGGCGGCGCGGTAGATAACAAGGAAACGTACTATAAATAAAGGAATTATTTTAATTCCAGTCATTTCCAATTGAGCTGTGCTTCGAGTCTAACTTAATAATTGTTTTTACTAATTCTCGTTGTTTTCTAAAAACGTATCACGTGTACAATTTAATATGAGTGACGAAGATTCAAATTATTCTAGTCCGAGTAACGAGAGTTTGAGTCACAGATCTAAAAGACCCAAAAGCAAATTTGAGGAGTTTTTCGAAATAATTCATGCATCCCAAACTGCCTTCTGTAAATTGTGCCAACATAAAAAGATTGAAATAAAAATGAAAAACAGAAACACTTCAGGCTTAAGGAAACATCTAATATCTTTCCACAAAAAGGAATCAGAAATATTTCTTCCTGTTAAACCAAAATTAAGTGGAGATATCACAAGCTTTTTAGTAACCGCTGGAAGAAGTGGACTGGTAAGAATATTTTTTTAACAGTTAAAAGAATTTTAACTCCGCGTAGCTATTCATGCGATACTTTCAAAAACTTATTACGTAAGTATTTTTGAGTTAGTGGTGTTTTCATCTAGGGGTGCGACATATTAAGTATGTAATTATCGTCTTAAATATTTTTTATAAACACCCATATTTTCATTTAATCGGCCAGTAACAACTAAGTACTTTATTTTGGTAAATTACAGTACAGTGCAACCTTAATATAACAAATATCAATTTAACGATTTTCTCGATTTAACAACAACAAACCTCCTCCTCTTATACGCTCAAACCTAGTATGTTTTAAATAATAACACAAGATTTATTGTTTTGTTTCAGTCGGAAAACAGCAGTGACAACATCACGACAGCTACAGTTGATTGGGTGGTGAAAAAATATCTTCCCTTCTCATTTTTCGATGACGAAGCTACACAAGTATATTTTCGACGTATTTGCCCTAATATGGTGTTTCCTAAAAGGTCTACACTTAGAAGGAAAGTCAAAGAGCGATTTGAAGAGCTCCAATTGAATCTCAAGGAACGACTTCAACAATTATCATCTAAAATGTCTTTTACCATTGATGGGTGGACGTCAATTGCTGGTAGGAGTTACTACGGGGTTACTATTCATTATATAGACAACGAATGGAAGTATCAATCTGTAGTTCTTGATTTTATACCATCACGCGGTCGACATACTGGGGAAGATATTGCAACGATTTTCCATGAATGTTTATTGGAATATGGCATAATTGATAAAATACAAGGTATCACGGTCGACAACGCAACTGCAAATACCAAATTTATGTATGAACTGGGCAAACAGCTGCCGCCACACTTTGATTCAGACAATCAACATTTCCGGTGCTTTGCTCACATTTTAAACCTTGGTGTACAAGATTTATTAAAGACCTTAGC
Source organism: Mythimna ferrago (assembly GCA_910589285.2). Classification (NCBI taxonomy): domain Eukaryota; kingdom Metazoa; phylum Arthropoda; class Insecta; order Lepidoptera; family Noctuidae; genus Mythimna; species Mythimna ferrago. The sequence goes on from OU342685.1 coordinate 20,352,685, forward strand.
ATTACACTGTGAGTCTGACACTAACGCGCAAGATCAGCAGTACGAAGACTATGCAGACGAAACTGAGGATGAGGAAGATGAAGAATCTGCACCAAATATTGCTGACTCGCGTACATCTGTAACAAAGTTACGCAGTATTTCCAGTAAAATAAAAAGAAGTGAGATAGTGAAGAAGAAGTTTCAGTCTGCTTGTGAAGTAGCTGGCGTGCCATCAAATCTAAATGCCATTCTTGACTGTCCAACGAGATGGAATTCCACACATGATATGATTGGATTTGGTTTAAAAGTGAGAGCGGGCATTGACATATTGTGCAGTTCTGTCACCGAATTAAATGATTTTCAAATCACAGCTAATGAATGGCAGGTACTCGAAAAATTACATAAATTTCTAATAAACTTTAAACTTTTAAGTACAAAACTTGGTGGAGACAAATATGTTACATTACCGCTAGTCATTGTATCATTCAATCTCTTGCTAGATAAAATTGAATCCATGGTAAAACAGTTAGATGAGAAACCTAATCGATCTGAAGTGGATGAAAGGCTCATTCTAGCTTTCCAAGCAGCTCGAGACAAAATGCTTAAACATTACAAGAAGAGCAACTGGATTTATTGTACTTCTTTAATTTTAGACCCAAGGCATAAGGCTCAGACTTTTGACCTGACAATGTGGGGGAAGCAACTTAAAACAGAAAGTCTGCGCAAGTTCAATGAACTTTATGAAGAATATAAAAGTCTACACTCACTGAACAAATCTCTGGAATTACCAGAAAAAGAAAATAAAGTATGTGATGAAGATGAAGACGTAATAGACTTTGATAAACTCTATGAATGTCCCTCGACGTCATCTGGATCTTGTCTTCAAGGCTTAGTGATAGACGAGTTGGAGGAGTACCTGAGAAAACCAAGAACTGCCAGCTCGGAAGACATTTTAGATTGGTGGAGGACGCATGAGACAGAGTATCCGATTTTATCGAAAATGGCCCGTGATTTTCTCTCAATACCTGCAACTTCAGTACCTGCTGAGAGGTTATTTTCTAAAGCATCATTAGTAATTAGAAAACATAGAAATAGGTTAAGTGATGAGTCAGCCAGATGGTTACTTTGTATTAATTCTTGGTCAAAAAAATTGATATAAAGTATCATAACCTAATGATAAAGCTGTTGATTTGTGTTGTATTTTATTTTTTATTCAAATAAATGATAAATCGTAAAACTCTTTTATTAAATTTCTTATAAGTTGAGGGTTCAATCTCTTTCTAGACAGATAAGTATGGTTCTTTAAAATACAGTCAAGTTATTGTAATTAATTGGTTTTTTTACATGTTTTAGCAAATGTAAGCTTATAAATCATAAATGTTTATTAAGAAACAGTTACTTCCATGGAAAACGACATATAGGTCAGTTGATTTTTCGAATTTCTTATCAAATCTTCAGTTATTTATTAATCTGCTTGATCTTTACTATGGCTATGTTAATTCAAGCTCACAATGTTCTAATTCTAATACATTTTTCTAAGATTTAAAGTAAACTTTAATAAATAGTAATAGACTAATAGGTAATTGCAAGACTTGCAAGACTCTTGCTGCAAGACCAAGACCAAGACCAAGACTGGGAGCGCAAGACCAAGACCAAGATCAAGACCAGGTGTATTGGCGCAAGACCAAGACCAAGACTGGCTAAGTCTCGTCTTGTTCTTGCATTTGGGCAACACTAAGTGGATGTTTGGAATTCGGTGGCTTTCTTTTTTCTGGAAGTTGTAGTAAGTTTACTTAAAAACCAGGACCTCCCTATCATAACTCTGACACATGAAAGAAGCAACTTGTATCAACACTCGAACAGAGTGTAGAGTTACGTAAGTATATAGACAGCCAACTACATATTATAAATTTGCTTTTAAAGCGAATCTCCCAGAAAAGTCATTAACAAAACAAAAATCACACACAACAATAAAAACAACACAACAATGTAACAAACTCGTGATATTATGAGTTGTAAGTGTTCTAAGTAATCCCTATTTTTTTCAAATCACTCTGAAGTGTAAAAGTAAGCAAACAATAAAAAAATATCGGTGCAGAGAAAAGATTGAATACTTTTGGTTTTGTAAAGTATACCTATATGCTTTATCTATCTTTAATTTGATAACGTTACAAAAAATGTAAGAAAAAATTCTCACCAGAACTGGATCAGCGTCGATAGTATCAACTTCTCCAATGTGTACAGTAGAGAGTGCGAACGCACCGAACACCTCATTTTTCATAGGTGGCAGGTCGTTAGCATATGTTGCTTCTCCACTAGCTTGGATTAGACCTTCTAGTTTCTCTACAGGCTGGTTCAACGGGTACAGCGAGGAGTCTGTCTGATAATCTTCCTTGCCACTTGATAAGGGTCTGATGATCAATTCTGCTCCTGATGTGTATCTTTGTATGGCCCTGCCTGCTGGAGCTATGTTAAGGATGAACTGCAAAACATAGGATTGGTTAAAACTTTAGACTTAAGGAAATTAGAAAAATTGTTAGTATATACCATTTCGATCGGGATAATAAGGCATGAACAGACACTCTAGTATCTGTAAACCGGCAAAAAAGAAAAACGGCAATTTAAATTAATTGAGATTAATAAGTCATTAAGTACCTAAGATACGACCAATTGAAAAAACACCAATAGTATTAAGTGCAAAGTTCTGTCTCACCTTATAGAACAGTCCAAGACCCAACTTCTTTCGACACTGTATTGAAGGTTCTCCTGGTAAATCTACTGGTAACAGTTCATTGTTCAGCACCTTGAGAGCTCCTTGCAAAGTCTCATCAGTAAATATATTCTTTCCAATCAGATAATTCTGTGTTTCAGTGGCATTGATAAACTTGGGACTGATATTGCCATACACTATAATTGCACGTTCTACAATGTTTTTATTGCTTAGTTTGATGAGAAATGCTGCGTTAACAATGGCTAGAGCGTTCTGATTTCGGGGCATGATCTGGAATTTGTATAAAGTGTTTACTATGATACTTTAAGGTAGCGTATTGGATTCTATTTTTGTTTCCAAACTGAAGGTTACATCTTTAGCTGTCTTGATATCCTCGAAGACTAGATGCGAACTTACCTTATAACTTCTGTAGACATAAGAGTTGTTCAGGGGAGGAAATTCTATATTAAGCATCAGCGCACCCTGCATGTCGTACTTTAAGAACTGAGCCGGTGTCAGCGTCTCTGTTTTGCCATTGTAATTACCTGAGAAAAACAGAGATCACTCAAAAATAAACTTAGTGTACTAGACGTTACAGTAGATAGTTGAATCAGAAGCGATGGCATGTACTTATCATTTCTTCCGCATTCAAGAAAGTATAGTTTTAAAATAAGTTGGTTCAATAAACTACATACAGACTGTAATCGTGGCTCCAATACATTCGAAGATAACAAACAAATCTGACTGGTACGTCGGTACTGCTCGCTTGTACATCAAATTACCAGCCAAGGATCCAATCTGAAACAATCGGCTTGTTAGAGTCTAGGCGCATGTTACAGCTAGATATAATTTCAAGCTGATTAGAAAAACTCTGTACCTTTCTTACAGGTATATGAGCAACCAATTCCAAATGTTTCACGATCTCTGCTAAATACGCAAAGTCGCTCTGTTCTCTAGCTGCTTCCGTAAATATTTTGATACAGTCCTGAATAGACACGTTGGCTCCAAGCACCAGATTCTGATCATATCTATACTTTTTAAGAGAAGTCACTTCGCTTATATCTATCAAATTTCTGGGGTACTCGAACTTTTCGACAATACCTGAAAAAAGGTTCAAACGAAGCTCTAAGAGGCTGTCATTCCAAAAGCATTATACATATCTATAAGTCAACGGGTCGTTGCAAACATTGTAAGAAATTCTGATCAGGTAATAAATTATGTAAGATCAGATATTTCTGAGTTTATTAGCACACTCCCTTAATTTTAAGATTCTAATCTGTGTATTTTCTTTTGATCTATTCTTTAATGTGTCTGGGTAAAAGTGGCTAGGAGACCAATAACACAAGTTTTCTTAGTATGTGCTCCTGTCACCCAAAAAAATATTTCTTAAAGAAATTTTTCTGTGTGGGAGTAAAAAAAAATTTATAATTATTATTTAATTTTATTATTTATTAAATAACTTACGGTCTGGCGATATTGTTTGATGATATATTATCTAAGTCATCGGTAATTAGCAATGCCTGTTACTTTATAATAAATCTCGCATAATTATAAAATCTTTCTTTACAGTAAGACACTGATAGATTATAGAGTATCGAATTTTATTGTTTTCAGAATTATTAATTCACAAAATATTGAAAGTTTCATGCATTCCAAGATTTATTAAAATAAAATATTAAAAAATATAATTTTACGCACTTTGCAGTAAAATAATTTTGTGACACACTTGTGCATTATACCTATATATAAAAATATTCAGTTTATTTTAATAACATTATCCAATTTTATATCATTATAACTATTTTATTTACAGTTTCGAAAACACGTGCTTACGATAAAATTATAGCAAAATAAGATCAAAATAAATGCAATCACCTTTTCCAGTGTTTCCATCGACCAGCATATATGAATCCACACCATACTTTCTCAGGGTCTCAAAAATTTCTTCCTTAGTGTATACTTTGAAAAACTTGGACTCTCCAAAGTTCAAACAGATAGTGTTATCATTGGCAACATCCTTGACATCAGCTACAACGGTCCAATCACTGCCATCACTAAGAATCGAACTTTTTCTCTGGCAGCAGCTAGTGTTTTTGGAACAGATACTAAGCTCTTCAATGTCCCTGACTTTCTGGCATATATCTGGGGATGCATCAATACCAAAAGACTTGATTGCATCCAAAATAGGCCTGAATCCTGTACACCTGCACGTATTACTGCCGAAAGACTTTTCTAATTCAGCCATCGTGAGATTCTTATCAATTAAGCTGCAAAGAAACACCATTTAAAATATTCTCAATAATATAACTTCATAATTATAAAAAAAAAAAAATACGTTACCAGCAATCATCTACATAATCTTCACAACAAATAAAATCTATTTTACTCAGACCATATCAGATAAAATAAATTATGGCAATAGACTCTAGACCACATGGCACTGAACTTAAAACAGCTGAAGCAACTTTTGAATTTAAGAAGAGTGTGTTTTTTTCTTTTTCGAAAAAAAAAAAACAAAACATTTTTCTTAGCCACCACCATACTAAAATGGTTTATAAAAATATAGACAAACCACGAAGTCATTCTTATGATTGAGCTTTAAATAATTGTTTATTCACCTGGTCAACTGCATGACCCATCCGGGAGTACAGTACCCACACTGGGTTCCATTGAATCCCACGATTCGTTTCTGCACATCGCTGTAGCCATCCAAGCGATTGCCGACACCTTCAACAGTCGTCACCTCCCAACCGTTGCAGGAGAACACGAGTACCAGACACTACAAACAAATGTTGTACCGTAATGAATGGGAGAAGAGCAATAAAACAAGCTCCTTGTTTGGGCTCGCCAATTAAGTAAGCATAGTCGTGAGACTATTCTTGCATACCTTAGCTTTGATGGTCTTGGAGCTTTATAATTTGAAGACCATTATGAGCCATATCTCATAATATTATATATCTTATAATGGACTTTTTGGTGTTTCGATGTAACCAGAAAGTCTTTTGGCAGTCTTTGGCAGATAAATAACAGTAGCCCTAGAACGCTTCCTTGCCGCATGCCAAAAACCGTAACGTCTTAATGAATTTTTAAATATTATTGCAGCATTGGATTTTCAACCTTTATCGCTAAACTAAAAGCGTAGGTATCGTCTAATTGTAGTAAAAAGAGATATAGTTGCATTCCACCGTAACGTGCCTGACATTCGTACTCATTTTTCTGCTTATAAAAGTCATTTGTACAGTATCAGTTACAACTGGAGGAATATTTTTATACATATACATAGTTTAATTCATTAAACATCAAGCGAACGCCAGCGTTCACTCTCTCATTGTCTTTCTATTCATCTCTAAACGGTGTTCGAAAGGTCTATGCTTTAATAAATAACAACAGTGCAGCAGTGGTATGATTTCTTTCTCAAATCTAAATGCTAATAATAATCATTTTTGTGTTACGTGCCCTACATTCAAAAACCAAGACTTTAATTACCATGAATACGCGTAAATGTAATTATTAAAAAAAAAATGGCACAAACTAGAACAACGTTGGCACATTACTCATGTTTTTAAAATTTGAATCTAAAGTGAATAGCATCACAGAAAAATGAGTGCAAAGTTAGTATACGAGTAAGTTCAAATTTTTTGAAGTTTTCACTGACAACTTTGTTTGTGGGTATCATAACCAAAGATTTTATATATCCTATGGCTTCGAGTGGATTTTTAGATTGATTGGCATTTGTCGTAAAAAGCCTGGATGAATTGGGCATAGTGGTAACTGGTTAAAATTGATTTAAAAATTAAGCTAAAATTACCGTTTTGTTTAGAATGCACCTATTAGGTAGGTCTCAGAACCTGAATAAGTCCTCATTAACACCATGCTGGTAATAAGCTGGAAAGTAGGCTAAAATGAGCGCGACTTACCGAATTAACAGAGAAGGTCTCAACCTTGCCGCTGGGGAACCTCTTAGCTCGCACCATGACGATGCAGGAGCCGCAGCCTCCCTCGTGACACATAGCTTTAGTACCCGGCAGTGCAAGGACATAGCGGAGGTACGCGTTCAGCGTTGTCTCCCGAGGAAGGGTTTCGTCCACTATTTAAAAATATAGTAAAGTTAGTAGTAGTTAGGTAGTCGGCAAAACGACAACAAAAACAACAAAACATTTATCGTTTGTTTACAACGTTATTTTAAATGAAAAAAAAAATGTTTAGGCAATAAACAATTCAGCAGAATTTAAGTAGGTATTTAACACGAAATACAAGGTAGCGTAGAGAAAAAATAATAGACTATAGGAAAAGAATATGTAAAGCCAACGCAGGTTAAAGAACTCGTAGGTTTTTATTACAACATGCGAGTATCTTCTTCTTCCTGCCCTTATCCCATATTACTTGGGGTAGGCGCAACACGTTTTCTTCTTCCATTCTGTCCTGTCACCCGTCAAACTATCACTAACTCCCTTTTCTTTCATATCACTTCTCACACAATCCATCCATCTATTTTTCGGCCTTCCTCTCCCTCTCCATCCATCTACATTACAACATACGAGTATAAATCCAAAAAATAAAGAAATAACTTACCTGAACATTTTTTGCCGTTCACACTAAATTCAATTTTGGACATGATAGCGTTCCTCACTCAATTAACACTCGAATAAGACTATCGTGGCAGACAGACAAGCACAGCTGTATTTAAGTATTAATTATAAATTATACCTAGTGTCTTGAAATTTCGGCTATAAAGTTACAGCGCGTGGTAGTCGCTCATACTATTTGAATTACAATACTGCAACTTAAAGTAAGTTGCAGTATTGTAATTCAAATAGTATTTTTTGAGGAGTGAAATTATCAAATGCCTTCTCCAGCTTTAGCGTGGTGCGAAAGGGCACCACGCTATAGCAAAGGAGGGTCTTTTACCTATTAAAACCTACTTATGTTCTTTCATTTGCAATTTGCGTTCTAGAGTCTGAGTAATTCTTTCAAACGTTCACGCAGCCCTATCAGGTACCAAGTTTAACTTCGTGATAACCACGACCACTCTGGCAATTAGTAATTCAGTTTTGCTGACATCATTTTGAAGCGCGCGTGGAGCACTACGCGCCCGCGCTGTCGCATCGACTCGAGTCGATGCGACAGCGCGGTGGTTTAGACGGTCAGCAACGAGCTGATTGGTAGTCGAGGTCGGTTCCGCGGCGGCTGAGGCGTGAGTCCTTACCTTACGGACGCACGGCGAGCTAACTCTAAGGCTGCCATCAGACGGACTGCATCGCAGCAACCGCACGCAGTCCATATAGGTATTCAACTGCATGCAGTTTGACCTGACTTTGTGTAGTTGGCGCCACGCGTCTAGCCCAGGAGGATTTGATCTTTAAGTGCCTCAAAATAAAGTTGACAATGTCAATGTTCGTTTGCTCTTTGTAATTAACTGCACACTGACTGTATGCAGTTAGCGATGGACAGCGTGCGTCGATACTACACGACTGTAGCCGACCGCGTAAAGTTGAAGGCACGACTGCATTCAGTTGATATTGACTTCACTCGACTGCAGCCGACCGCGTGCAGTTGATATCACGACTGCACGAAGTCGAGCGTACAACTGCATGCAGTTAAAGGGAAATAATAATGGTTCCGAAAAACAATTTAATCTCCAGCGATCTGTGGCCGACTATTATTCTAATTAACTAGCGTTATAATGAATTACCGACAAAAAACCCAAAACATAAACGAAAAAAAATATCCAATTTAACAACAAATAAGAGCATGTTCAAATTACATTTTCTCCTAAAAAAAAAATGGATCTTCGAATATCAAAACTAAACTTCCGAATAGAATACTAAACCTCCGACAAAATTACTAAGTTACCGACAACAGAGGTTTGGTCAAAATAATCATATTTTTACAACTTGCATGAACTGTTTTAATTTCTATTGTTGGTTATCAAATTTATTTTTTAGCTCTCAATAATTATGAAAATACCTCAACTGTTCGGTCCGCGCGATGGGGTTCGGATCTACTACGTAACTACATTTTCATAATAAACTGAGTTTTGTTTTATTTTTATCTTTGTTCTCGCTGACATTATAAAAGTTAAAAAATTTGTCGATTAATAATACAGTATAATATTCTTGGAAACCAAAGTCTACTTGGTTTTCGATTAAGGCATGAATAGGGGTACGTATCAAAATCCCGAAAGTTCATTATACCTATGGCTGAAATACCGACGTGCAAAACACCCAAATTCAAAATACCGAAAGGTTTAAATGCCGATAGTCGTTATATCGAAACACAAAATACCGATGTTCAAATGCCCGAAAGGACGAAATCCCGAATAGACGAAATAACTTGAACGTAGCGGTTGGTCACAGTTCTAACGCTACCTAACCTATTTCACCCAGTTCAAAGTGCAATCAAAATACAATCTACCTGTGACTAGACTATTAGACAATGGTAAACACATTTTTACGAGAGATTGTGGCTGAAATTGGTTAGGTTAGGTTTGAATTGTGACCAAAAGCGCGCGAGCCGAGCGAGCGAAGCGAGCGGCGCCGCGGCAGCGGCCGGCGAGTGCTACTTTTCAAAATAAAACAAATCGGGACCTTAGGGCACCCCGACACGGACGAGTCGGGATTTTGAACTTCGGGATTTTAAACATTCGAACAAATGAACTTTCGGGATTTTAAACTTTCGACCATACGACCATTTGGCGTTTCAATTTTTGGGATTTCGTCCATCGGTAATTTAAAATTCTGGATTTTTATATCTACCCTTGAATAGGACTGTTTTAACTTTTTAACGCCTGAAATAGGTACCGATATCGAAGCATACCCGTGGTAAGTAAAATTCATGATATGATGCAATTAAAAGTTATTGTTACAAGTACATTTTTATATTTTTTATAAGTTTCTGTATAGCCACTCAGAATAATATTTTCAGTATTATGTGATAGTTAAAATAGCACCTCAATCTATGAAATATGAAAGGTAATTTATAAATTAATAGTAGGCAAGTAAAGATAAAAATTACAAAGCAACGTTTTCAGTAGAACGTAATTTATGCTGGTAGAAAAGTATTATAGCAATAGATAGTCATGTTTATTTTTCGAAGGTTTCAGTATCTCATTCGGTCGTTTCGTCATTTTTATTCGGACAAAAGTAGTCGGAAAGTTAGTATTTTAGGCAGTAGATTTAATATTTTGAGTAAGGACAATTCGTCTTTTTTTGTCGGAGCTTTTATTACTACCCGCAGTTAAATATATCGACCGCGCGCGGTCGCTGTGATGCAGTCCGTCTGATGTCAGCCTAACTACGAAGTAATATAATAATGGAACCATTTTGACAATCTACACTAATATAATAAAGAGGTAAAGTTTGTTTTTTTGTTTGTAGGAGGTCATCTCTGGAAATACTGTTCCATTTGCTAGAATTTTTTCACCGATAGAAAGCTGCTTTATTCTTGAGTGGCATAGGCTATATTTTATGTACGCGGGCGAAGCTGCGATTAAAAGCTAGTACAACATATTTTTAGTATATGCAAAACCTGAATATATGTAGTTGGTTCAGTATCAGTTACTGAATCGATTCCAATATTTTTTACACCATGTTATATTTTTTCCCAAAAATATTTAATACAGGTACTAAGTACAAAACAGGTCACGGTAAGTCATAGCGGGCATTAACAAATTTTGCTTCCGCAACCAGCTCACAGCTGGATGTGGATGCAAAACAACCCCTCAGTCGCCCAGGTGACCATGTGACCATGTATTTATTTCGCCAACCAGGTACCATAACTGGCTTATAACTTAGTGATTTTTCATAAAACAGTTTTGAAATTGTGTACATAGATTCTTTACATAAAAATACTAGACAGACCTGTCTCAGGTTTGGCACATATTAAAAATAAGGTTGTATATACATAGATAAGCCATGAGACAAGGAAGCATAGCTGATGTTGTTCTTCGATGTTGTTTTAAAGGACTTTTAAAGGTCAATATAGTTTGGCGACGACTAATGTGTTGTTTAAGAAGCTTTTGAAGAACTCTTTTCAAATAAAACTAGTTTTTTTCACACTATTTAATACCCTTTCACTTGTAATCACTGAGGTGAATTCAACGACAACCGGTGAATACGTTAGGTTTCGCGAAGGGTCGGTAGACGTCTTTTATATGCGAGCTTTGTAATTGAATACTTAAAATTGTACCATATCTCCTGCACCACAGTACACAATCCTGCTTTCGTTTCTTTATGTAGTTTTAGAAATATTCCTCAATTCTGTCTTAGCCGAACAAGATTACTTTTCCTAGTTTTCTATTTTATTTTCAAAGAAGTAAATATAAGATAGGTTTTCTTTGCGTTTAAGGTTGAGGCTTTCTAATTCTTTGAGTATGACGTCTTAGTTAGTAGACAAATCCTGCATGTGGGTACTAATACCATTGTTTTGGCTTTTTTATTTCTACTAGAGATGATTCCAAACAATGTAATTTAGAGTTGTGTTCCTTGGTAAATTTTACGAAAGACTCGCGAACTTCCTGCATAAAATTATTTAGTTCCGTCTCTTGTTTCTTACGCTTCATACGTTTCATGTTTATGTTACTCTGGTAACTTCGCAAAACCAGTGCGCTTCCTTCAATATACTCTCTGTATTAGTTTCCGATAAAGTTCGCTGTGGTGATGGGGTTTGTTTAAGTGCCATATATTTTTCCCGTAAGTAAAAAAATAATAAAAGAAATAACCAAACCGACAAATCCATTTATTAGAAAATAAAACTCATTACAGATTATAAACAAAATAAAATATCAACGTTTACCATTTGTCTTTGGCGACGTCTATAAGTTGTAGCAAGTAATACGCGACCTGTACGAAAAAATAAGGGAAAAAGAACGTAAGAGGAATCCCTTGAATACTGCTGGGACTCAGGCCTCCTTTCTGGGAGAGAAAATGGGCCGTAGGTAGTCCACCACGTCGGCCTAGTGCAATTTAGTGGACGTATACTTATGTCTTCGATTTATTTGATTTTAGGACCTTAGGACGGTTTAATCGCGATGTCTTCCTTCACCACACACAAAGTAATACACTTGACTGGGTTTGAACCCGTGATCTACAAATCGTAAGTCAGGGTCATTACTACTGAGTCTGAGAAGAATGGATTTACTCGTCCATCATTATAGAAAAAAAAAACTACCCAATCAAAATATAGAAAACTGAAAACAAAATACAATACAAACAACATGAATTGTGTGTAATATTATCACTTGTTTTGGAGTAAGTTAAATTTAGAATCAAATCTATTTAAACCACCCGGTATGACAATAGAAGAAACAGCTATTTAGTAATACGGAATTCTTCTGGTTTTACATCCAGCGCCTTCAATATAGCTTCCGTATCGAATGGCAGATCTGTGAAAAAGAAAAGAATAAAATTAGACAAAAATATTGAAGAAAACAGACGGTTTTGCTTTTGAAATCTTGTTTTGTTTACTATTACTTAGTAATTGCTATCTGCAGGCTGGACAGGCCATATGTTGAGGGACAAGCGGGAAAAATGGAGCAAGATCTTCACAAATTGGTATCCAAGAGACGGAAGGAGAAGCAAGGGTAGACAGACTAGAAGATGGGAAGATGAACTCAAGCTCACAGCGGGACCTAACTGGACAAGAGTAGCACAAGTCAGACGGCGATGGAAGCCGCTAAAGGAGGCCTTTACCAATAGGCACACTGAAGTGAGAGACATTTTATAAAAAAAAAAGACTTTGTAATGAAAAATATCTTTTGAGAAAAACATCACAACAGAAAAACAGCAAAAAAAAAGTAGTTCCAAAGAAAAAAAAGAAAACAAACAAAAACTATATTTTTGTGTGTGTATCTGTAAAACTCCTTCAGTATTATCTGCAGGCTCAGTTTGGCGAAATATTTTATACTACTGCTGCCAGCGGCTTCACTTGCGTGTGACAGTAGAAAACTGTCCTAAGAAAACATACTTCCGGGATAAAGAGTACCATATGTGCTATTCCGGGACATGGTCTACCCGTGTGCCAAATTTCATCCAAATCCGTTCAAGCGTGAAGAACTAACAATCAAACATACACACACCCATAAATTTTGGCCAATTAACATCATTTGATACACGTGGAAAGTCACTGCAGCACTATTTCATAACACCGCTTGAATTCCGCCTGATCGAGGCAGAATTCAATGCAATGATAAACTTTTTCCATTTTGTATCAAAATGTAGGTACTATTGTAATGTTTGCAATTTGCATAACTCAGTCACACCTGTAGTGTGACCTTGGCAAAACCGATGTTTGGGTTTCGGACTTCTGACTTGCCATAAAGACTGTTAAAGATCTGTAAATGATACGACCTAGAATCAACATTTACTTGTGCTTTTGGATGCCATTGTACATGTTACGCCGCGCCGTGAGACTTTATCAAGTCGTATCTCCGCATAAATCAAATAACTAAAACGCATTGCTGAGTGAAAGAATTCGATTATAGTGCTTCGATATTGTTTTGTTTTGAATATTTAATTACCTACATACGTAGCAATATTAATGGTCTACCGTCCGTAGACCGACCTCGATAAGCACTGCTTAACTTTAATGATTGACAAAGAAGTCCTTATTACTTATCTTCAAGCCTCTCCCATTGTGAAAATGTAAGTCCTTAAAAGTTATAGTTCACAAAATACTCACGAATTGTTATAAATTCATTAGGATCGTAGCCAGAGTCCTTGCGGGACTCCATGATACATTGGCGCAGTGCGTGCGTCACCCCGTGTGAAGTACAAATGCCCATCTCACCGCAAGCTGGAATATGACAAAAGTATAATATTAAACATAAGAACATCCTGTCATAGCTGTAAATCGTTCAAGAAAGTTGCCCATATATTCATGCTTGGCATTTCAGTATGTGGTTCAAAAAATTTTGGTGGCTGAATTCATCAACTGAACTTGATTATTTGCTTAAAAGCTACAGAAGACATTCTCAATTAAATCGGTGGCCAGATATGGTATCCAGAACTGGGGATCCCAATCTTTTTACACTGCGCCTCACATATTACGAGTATGTTCAAATTTATTTTTTCGACGCCCTTGTTTGTGTAGATTTATTATGATTAAAAAAAACTATACTAGTATGATATTCTTGAAATATATTAATCCAAAATTGAATCACATTGTCTTTGTAGTATCTTTAATATTTAAGGCTCATATCACAATTTCCTCTATATATAAATTATCATATTCTTCACAATTTAAAGTGGCTATGCTACGACCTGAGCGTACCTTTTTTTATGGTGGGGAATCATACAGAGTGTCAGATTTTTACTGTCTAAATCCTACCCGCATTCCTTCAGTTTTTTAAACTATCTCAGAGTGTGCTAGTCACGACGCCTTTAGCTCTGAGACAGCACCGTGACACCCCGGAGCGTCGCTGTCGTGACGCATAGTTTGGGAATTCCTACCATAAAAGGTTACTTACTCTTAGATCCAAGTACTCCTTTCGGATTCTTGTAGTTGTACCTAAACTTGACGTTGTACTCCACCGGTATATCGAGAGCGAGGGGTACATGATACGTTAGTGATCGGTTAGTCAGCAGTTTCCCAGTCTCTTTATCATAAATCAGCTTCTCACAAGTAAAGTAACCGATTCCTTGAACGTAGGCACCTTGCACCTTGAAAAAATATGAGATGGTTTTAAAGTATGGTTTTATTTTTGTTGTGAACGTAGAAAGGAGGTGGTATTTTTGTAGCTCTGAAACTCCTGCTCACTCACACCAATATTATAAAACCGCATATTATAAAACTTGGTACACGGGTACACCATAGCACATGGGATTCTTTTATCACAAGAGAACGTTCAATTGGGATAATTTTCTACTACCACGCGAAAGCGGCTGCTAGCCACTAGTGAGAGAACAGATGGCAAGAATAGATACATTTTATCCAGATCGTAATAAATCAATATCATTAAAAATACAAGTGTTTTCTTGCGGTCAACTCACCTGTCCAATATCTAGCTTAGGGTTGGCACTAACCCCGACATCTTCTAAAATATCCGCACGAACTATTTGAAATTGCCCAGTCGTCACATCAAGCTGTGTCTCTATAATGGCTACGGCAAACGCACTATATCCCTTCAGATTTTCGTCTGAATCTTTCATCATATACAAAGAGGTTAGTTCGACTTGGTCATCGCCTGCTTTTTTAATGATTTCTTCCCAGGTAGCTTCTGGCATACTTTCTCTTATTGGAGCTAACCTCTCCTTCAAAGTTTCACACGCCTTTATAATTGAGTAGCAAACGCTTTCAGTAGTGATACTTGACCCAGAAAATACATTGTTTGCAGCCACGAAAGAATAATGAGGAAGAATATTAACATACTCGAGTGGCACTCCTAATTCGTATGCACAAACTTGGGCAGCTTTCGTGTTGATTCCTTGTCCCATTTCTATACCTCCTGTGGAGACCGTAACTGTACCATCACCTCTATAAATGGTAACGAGAGCTGAATAGTTTCCGTAGTATATTACTGGGAAGCACATAACATTGATCGAAATAGCCTTTTTCATCCATCTGTTGGTTTTATTGAACTGTTCAATGTCTTTTGCTCGTTGATTATAGTTGGCGTCGTTTTTGAGAACGTCAATCAGTTCTGGTAGGTCATTGTCCTCTGACCTCATGTTAACTTTACGGACGTCAGTTGGGTCCTTCTGAACGGCGAATGCAATGTGTTGCATTATGTGTTCTATACTTGTTATACCCTCAGAAGTACCTGTTAGATATATTGAACTCTGAATTACTGTTAATTCGGATTTTATCAATAAGTAATTTAAATTGAGAATCTTACTTTTTGTTTTGGTTTATAACTTTACTACATTTTATAATTTGATTATAAAAAATGTAGTTTGAATTAAATTATGAAACGCACTACTAGTAACACAATAACGTTTTACTGCACATATAAGCGCCACATTTTTAAAAGATTGAACATTATATACTACTTATTGTCAATAGCTTCAACTTTTTTAACAGTGTATACATGTTGTTTACCATTTAATACTACAGCTTCTCACCTGGAGCCGTAGGTGCACTAAAGAGGATATTAGAACTGCGATTTCTTGTAATAGCATCTCAAAAATTTGCCAAACTGATATTGTTAATACCATCATTGTTGGAATTACTCCTTACTCTTAATATTATGAAAATAGATTAACCGATTGTTACATTGACATCTAGATAAAATTAATCTAGAATAGAACAGATCTAACCTGGTGCTCTAGCAAAAGTATTAGAAGGCGTATCAGTAGTAACTGTAGCTGTCTTCAAGGACCAGTACTTAGTATCGTAGCAATTGGGGAAGCCACTCGCAGTGAAGTCAAGAATATTTTCGTTATTAGAACAACCATTGTCTTCAATTATGGACGCGTTTAGGTACTGGATTTTACCATCGTCGTTAACACCAACCTATTTGAACGAAATTGATTTTTAGTTAAAGACAGTTTTTACAACATGTGACATAACATAATATGCATATTAATATTGAAAGTAGTATATTCAGAATCAGCTACCAAATCAATTTCAGCTGTTTTTAAAATAGGCAATTTTTTATTCTAAAATAATTCTTGATTATGATAAATTCTTGACAAATCTTGATTGCAACACTAGAGATTTTGTGTGTGTGACAGTAAATACCAGAATCGTAGAGCTACTTTAGCATATTGCGCCGTTTTTCATATTATTTGTTTATAATTAGGTTAACTAATTTCGGAAAAAAACTCAACCTAAGAGCATTTTATTAAAATTTCATTGCTTGAATTATCATTGTGACTTAATTTTCTAATTAGGGAGTGCTTTATCATAGTTACATGTTGTTTACAAAAAGTTAAGTTTACAGTTTTATCATTATTCTACACTTATCCCAAATAATTAGGGTCTGCGCAACATGTCATCTTCTATTTACCGTAATCATCACAAAATAGTCACAATATCCTTATCCTCTCTCCCTATAACCCTCCTTATACATAAATCTAAAACTTTTCTTCCTTTCCAACCGTTAATCGAACATCTATAATATATAGTTATATCAATAGATCAAATCAATACTGATTTAATATTTACTAAATAATTACCTCATATTCGCACTGGCAAGGCAGTCTCTTTCCAGCTATAGTCATATTGGTCTGTATTGGCAGAATAAATCTACATGGTCGATTAAGTTTCTTGGCTACTAAAGAACACGCTGTAGAAGCCTGAACGTTTCGACTGATCTTGCCTCCAAATCCACCACCAACTCGGCGAACTTTCACCAAGACTCTGGAGAATGAAGAAGAACTTTTTTATAATTATGTATTATGTATAATAAAATCTTCTAATATATATATATTTAGTAGGTCTAACAATAGGAGAGTATATTTTACCCTCATAAGGTCCTCTTGGGTTTGTTCTTCGTTCGTCCCGAAGTTTTGTTGTTTTGTTTTGTTGTAGTTTTTGTATAAGCTGTATTACTTTTTGGTGTACAATAAAGTCTATTCTATTCTATTCTATTCCAAAAAAATATTTGTTCATCCCACATCACTATTGAAGTTCTGTTTCGTCCCAAGTTACAAGTACTTTAAAAGTACAGTCAACAAAAATAAAGTGCTTATTTGAAAATTTTGAATAATATTTAAAAAATAATACACGAACTTCTAATAACAAAAAACAAAAACTTCTTATCTAATTAAAACGTAAGAATATTTTTTATTTGCTAATTAATCACATATTTAAAAAATACATAACTAACTATAACAGTAAAATAAAATAATAATAATAAAAACACTACACTAATTACTACTAAAATTAAACTAAAATATGGCGAGAAAAAATCTATTCCACGTGGCTGTCGAAGTGTCGACTGGTAATGTGCCCAAAAGACTGGCGGCATTGCCACGCTATATGGTAATACTTATCCTCTTTCCGACGTAAAAGCCAGCTTTTGGGTCACGCGGAGTGTTTTGACAGATCTTTATACTACAACTTGTGAGCACACCCTATGATCCTAGAGAATCAACCCCAAGCAATTCGAAAATATAACTTCCAACAAGGTTATTATATTTCCGCTGCTTGAGCTTCTCCGGAGACGCAGCGGCAGCACCAGCACAACATGACGAGTTAGGAAGATTGGATGGCGCAAGAGTATCGATACAAATAACGTTCCATACCCATCTTCCATGAGAATAATGACATGCCGGTCTTTTGCCATAGTCGCGTGCCAGGGTTTCCAATACGGCAGGAACACCGACGATGACAAGAGCGCACTTAAAATTAACTAATATTTGTTATTCATCATATTTTAGTTTGTTTTTAGTTAGTTTTAATTAGTTTAGAGTTTTTGTTATTATTTATTAGCTTTACTATAATTAAAGTTGGCTAAGTATTTTTGCAATGTTAATTCGGTTTAAAATAATAAAACAATTTCTAAAAATTATGTATAAATCATCTTTACTATCAAGTATCGTAATGAAAAATGCAGAAATGGGATAATAATAACTATCTTATCATTAGAAAAGTTTAAACATACACAATAGTCAGATCTATAATAAATATTATTTAAGACATAATATTAATTACTCCAAAATTCACCGACCAAGAATTAAGTGAGAGTATTTTTAACAACATGAGTATTTTACTGATTATGGAAAATAATACTATTGGCCAAAATTAATCAATACCAAACAGATAAAGGACGTATTATAAAAACATTACTTTTTTACCTACTCTTCTAAACAGATTCCAGTGACGTCAGCTCTTGACAAAACAATACGTGTAAATTTTCTCTCAAGGAGAAAGCAGAGAGGAGCGATTGTTTTGAATAGTTTACTGTTATTAAATCTTTACTTCTATACAAATATTATAAAGAGGAAAGATTTATGTTTTGTGTATTGAATAAAATAAAATAAAAAAACTGCAAGACTGACTTTAATAATAATTTCACCAGAAGAATCCTACCTCATTACATAAAGTTACAAGGGCAAATATTTTCTATTATCATACGGGCGAAGTCGCCGGCAGAAGCTAGTATATAGTTTGTACTCACAAAATAGTAATATGCATTTGCTGGGTTAGCTAGTACAAGAGGAATCATTTGTATTTTTGTTTGTCATAAGTAAACTCAAAAATTATTAGGCCGATTTCAAAAATTATTTCACCAGTAGAATGCTACTTTATCATGAGCAACAATTACTCATAGGGATCCATCGATATTGCAAATTAAGTGTCTAAGATCATGGTACTTTTTGTTAGATTTTTTATAATCTAGTCATTGCATTGTAAGGATCTCACAAGGTAGATACTTTTTGGGACCATTTTTTTTTTATTGTGTCTATAATCAAGGGATTTGACGACAATACTTAGTAGATAGAGACTATGGTTTCAGACTAAAATACAAAAATTAGACGAACGAATTAGAATGACATTCGTCTATTATATTTTTAGGTTAATACTATAATAATAATAATATTTAAAAAAAACAGGGTATAATTGAATTTGTATATGTAGTCAAAGTATTTAATTTATTTTATTTTTTATTACTGATAGGTTCGCAATGAATGTATTCCCAAATAGCGGTGACGCACCGATGTACGTCTGGTGGTTCGATAATGGAACGAGTTTGGCAAAATTAAATTATGCAATTCCGTCACTCTCCCCAAAATGCAAATAGTAGAAAACCGATAAGCTAGAAACTTTGCGTTGATGCTCAAGACTTTGAAGATTCGACTTGATGGATTTATCATTAACAATGATCCTTTTCCCTCGCGTTTGCGTCTGGCAAATCCACTCCAAAAATGAAAGCAGTAATCCGATCAAACGAATCGATACACGGTCGAACTTGCTCGTCACAAAGAGCGTCCAGTGTTTTCGTCCAATTATGCGCAAAATTAAAACTAAAATTTTAATGTATTTTTATGGCATTTATCGATTGAATAAAAATTTCGTGTATTTTTTAGTTGTTTATTAGCCCCATAAGATCGAATTGAGACTCTTATCGAAAACACCCTAGATATTGCAATAGGGTATGAGTATGGTTCACAAAATAATCAGCAGTTTCACTGCAGCTATGATGCAGTTATGCTGACTACATCCATACTATTCAAATTGTACCCAACAAAAAGTTGAATTCAGATCGTCTATAAAGACCAAAGTTTTACATAAATATTTAAGCATATTTTGCACTGATAAGAACAATACGTACGTCCTTTATTGAACCTGTTATTATAATGAACGCTCTACATTAATGTCATGGCCAAACGTGGATTGACATATCATCAAACGTTAACGTTTCAATAATTTAACCAATACTAGCAAGCCATATCATTAAAGTTACACTCAAAAAAATTATTAATTTTTTTTTTCCCGATTTTTTTGGAACGAGTTTATTTCATTCAAATGTATTATTATCTTATTTCTGCGTATTTTTTGCAGCTATTAAAAATATATAAAAAAAAAATTAAACACAGTAGAGTATTAAATAAAACTGCTGTGATGGCTCTGGGTCATGGTAGAATTTATTACTATTACCTACCTAATAATATATAGAATGATATGATAACTTACTCGCTTTCACTGATACCCAAACACCTCGCAATAGTAATTTGCGTTAGGTCCATCCATTGCGACGAATCATATACTTCTAACATCTCGTCAACAGGCACAACAACGCATGTTATGGGTTCTATATAATAATGATATTGCCATTCCATTTCAAAAACTCCCTTTATGACCTTTGTAACATTGTCGCCTTTCCCATTTGGTTCTATAGATGGCGTTCCAGGAACATATCTCTTACTATCTTTCTTTGCATCATCAATGGTCAGTACGGGAGCTGCTCTGCTTACATTTTTATATGTTACTTTGACCATCTTCGCTACCTTCTCAGCCAGTTTTTCGGTTTTCGCAACGACTATGGCAATCGGCTGGCCGTAGAACTTAATTTTTGTTGCTAGAATCTCTTCTTCATCTGATTGCAGTTGAATGCCCGGAAATCCAAAGGAATTGACGCCAGGGATGTCTTTGGCTGTAAATAGATCTACAACACCCTCTATTGCCTAAAATAAAATACCGTCATTTAAATTAAACGAACCTTGAAAAATGGTGGTTTCGTAAAAAGGCGTGACATGTTCTATTTAACTAACAAAATAAATATTTTACGTCAACGCATATTTAAAGCTCTTACTGAGTTAGATATTATTAATAAGAAACCTCTATTTGTACAAATGTAGATGTTTTCACAAAAAGACAGACACCACGTGTTTCTTTGTGAATATTTGTAAAATTATTTGGTTGTGGTTACATTAAATAAATTGTAAGCACCAAAATGCTGTTTTAAATTATAATTATTTCATTACTAAATATCATGGCTGTCGGAGTGAACGTGAAGGAGGAATTACTACATTTATCGGGTTGAATAAAAAACAAGACTGAAACTGAACAGTCGCCCTATGCCAAATAATTCTTAAAAATATTGCAAAATATATTTAGTCAAAAACTCTTACCAAAACAGCTTCAACGTCCATAGTATCCACTTCTCCAATATGTACTTTAGATAGTACGAATGCACCAAACACTTCCTTTGGTAAAGGAGGGATATCATTAGCGTATCTAGCTTCACCCCCCGCTTGAATCTTTGCTTCAAGCTTTTCTACGGGCTGGTTTAACGGAAACAGTGAGGGGTCAGTCTGATAGTCTTCCTTGCCCGAAGATACGGGCCTTTTCAGAAGTTCCCCACCAGAAGTATATTTGGATAGAGCTGTGCCAGCCGGGCTGATGTTAAGGACGAACTGCAAGCAAATAATTGTAAGATATAGCTATTTACTTTACTTTGAGTAATGTACAAATAGACCATAATTTTAATTTGTATTGGCATACAATTAGACGACATAGTTGGCTCCGATTGCTTAACCACTAAGCAATAGTCTGCTGCACTGTATGTTGCACCATATAAATATTTGCATGGCCAACAAATCCTAGTTATTTCTCGAGCTTCAATTTTTTTGGACTGACCGACATTTTGACAATTCAAAAGTGACTTTGTTTGGTCTATTTGAAATAAATGTTTCTGATTTTTTATTATGGATCTGGGTGCTTGTGTATGTGAGTTTACATGTTTGTGAATGCACTCACTATACAGGAGTAACTCCTAGTGTGAGGAATGTTTACTTACCTTATAAAACAGCCCCAAAGCCAACTTTTTCCGAAACTGAACAGAAGGTTCCCCAGGTATTTCGACTGGTATCAGCTCACTGCTCAATACCTTTATTGCTTCTTGTAAGTTCTTATCGTTAAATATGTTCTTTCCAATCAGATATTTTTCAGTTTTTGTGGCGTGATAAAATTTCGGATCTATATTACCGTATACGATACTTGCAAATTTTATTTCGTTCTTTTTTCCCATTTTCAGGAGATAAGCTGAGTGCACGAGTGCTAGAGAGTTCTGATTCCTTGGCATAATCTGAAATCATTTTAATTTTTTTAAACATTATAGAAAGGACGATAACTCATGTTTCACCCCAACGAAACGGAGGCTAAAATTAAAATGATTGAATCTTGGATCAACTAATTTACCTTATAACTCCTGAATACGTGTGAGCTACTCAGTGGCGGTAATTCCACATTGACCATCAACACACCTTGCATATTAAACTTTAGGAATTCTTGCATCGTCAGCGTTTTCGTTTTACCATCACAGGAACCTGGGACAGAACATGTTAAATAACCAAACAACTGCTTTAGATTCGTCTAAAGTTTTATCAATCCTCAGTATACAGGGTGATTTGTTAAACACCGGCAATTTCTCAGGACTATGGTACTAACATCTAAACAACTTTTGTTCTACGCGTCACGCGGAAAATATAAAAGCTAATAATTAAAATGATTAGAGAATTTTGTGTTTTTCTTGTATTCTATGTAAAAAATATTAAGTATATTAATATTTCGAAGCAATGAATGTGCGTTGCGTTGGCTGCTTGATCAAATAAACATTCGACATTTTAACACTCGGCATATTGAGTGTTCGATATATTAACAATTCGATATTATGAACGTTCGAATATTTAGATGTTCGATTTAAGTTGTTCGATTAATTGATGTTCGATTGTGTGCGGTCATTGTACAGAAAGTCTACTATACTTATAGACCTTCTTGGTAACGTCACAAAAGTTTGTTATTTACAATTTTTTTTATTTGCTTCTGATATAAGTGTATGCACCAGTCCCTGTGTGTGCTGTGTCTGTGCTAATGAATTTTTCAAAAAAGCTGTCAGTATTATAAAATTACAAGCTTCCACTAATTAAAACTATCCTATAATATCTCAAGTACTTCAAACAATACCGATTTTAAGAGATGAACTGCGTTGGGATTATCAATGATAACGTTGCTTAATAGACAAAGTACTTACGAACAGTGACTCTGACTCCAACGCATTCAAACAGTAAGAACAAATCTGACTTGTATGTGGGTATTAGGCGCTTGTACATCAAATTACCAGCCATGGACCCAATCTAAAAGAAAATTTACATCAATGAAAATTAAGCACATTGTCATTGACAATGTAAATAAAATTGTGAAAAAGATTATTTCAATCTTTTGAATTATTGTCATCCAAATATCAACCATTTTATGCGAAATATCGTTATTAACATATTCAAATCAATAAAACAACAATAAAACATAGGTTTGGTTGTATTTTTAATATATTGTCCTGCAAGCTTCCAAGTTCAGTATTTGGTATCACCAAACCGAAGTTATACATAATTATAATATTATTTTTTTAATATTTTTCTTCGTTTAGTGATTTTGTCATATACACAACGTACTTTTTCTTTATGCTGGCAGAGAAGGTGAATCAAATTGTATTTACATAAACCTGGTTATACTTGTTCATATTCATAAAATCTGAAGTCACTAATTTTATCAGGTTCACTTAGAGGCCAGAGACCTTGTTATCATATTTTTGCCGCACAAGTATATCATGAAACTTACCTTTCTAACAGGTATATGAGCAATTAGTTCAACATGTTTCACAAACTCCTTCAAATATGCGAAGTCACTCTTAACAGCAGCTTCTTTGAATATTTTGATACCGTCCTCTAACGAGACATTGGCTCCAAGGACCAGGTTTTGGTCGAAATAATAAATTTTAAGACAAGACACATCGCTTATGTCTATCAAAATTCTAGGATATTCAAAGGTCTCGACAATACCTGAAATATTACAATACCTTAATCATTTACTTCTTCACTCAAGTGAAAGTAGGAAATTGTTACAAGGCATCGATATATATATTACAACGGAACATATTCTCAGAAGAAAACGTATACTATATGCTATTCCAGAATGTGGTCTACTCGTGTATCATCCAAATCTGAAGGAGTATCAAACATATTCATTCACTCTCCTAGAGAGAAGGCCTGAGTCTCAGCAGTGGGAACATTATGATGATGATCAAACATACACACGCAATGTTTGTTACTCCTTCACTCACTCAAACAGCTTAATGGATTTCGATGAAATTTGTACAATGTCCTGGATTAGTATAAAATATTATTGTAATGACATTCATTCCTCATCTGTACTGTGTTGGGGTCGGCTTCCAGCCTAACCCGATATGCAATTATTTGATCTTTACAACCCAGTATTTGCTGCCTCCTAGTAAGATCATCATCGTAATCACCATTTATGCAGAAAGACGTCTCCTATTGGACATAGGCCTCCTGCAAGTCTGGCCCACCTTATGGGAGACCTTCTAACGCTGCGGCTTCCGGTGCGTGGTCGCTACTCCAGAACCTTTTATGCCCATCGACTATCTGTTTTGCGAGCAATGTGCCTTGCCCAGTGCCACTTTAATTGGTATCTATTTGGTAAAATTGTATAACAACATTTTTGACTTCAGATTACTTGTAAATCAATGTCATAAATAATAGTTTTCCGAAGAACGCTGGAGTCTCAGTCCAGAGTATTAGATCACCCATCAATGTACTGACCTCAGCCAGCGTTACCTTACTCTTGGACTTTGATCAGTCACCTTGTTATTATTCATCCATAAGTCCTTCTATTAATTGTGTTGTTGAGATCATCCTGATGATATCATCAAAGTTATTCTTAGTACCTCCTCATTTAACATAAATACTAACAAATGCTTGCACCTACTGCTTGGACCAGTTCACTCACATCTGTATGGTCTTCAAAGATTCATCTCATATAATATAAATTTTAAATATGCGTAGTTCTCTACTCTACTAAAACACACATGACATTGTGTACTAATACACAATGGTCAAATCATACATCATAAATGTATGTATTTTAAAAGACACTTTGATTTGAATTTGTTTCGTTATTTCTTTTCATAGTAGTCAGTTTAAATTGACGTATATAAGTTTTTTATAAAAGTTATTTGCTAAATAAATATCATTTAATTATGCCCTTTTTACTGTCAAAATCAAAATCAAAATCATTTATTTCAAATAGACTATTTGCAGGCACTTTTGAATAGTCAAATGTCGGTCAGTCCAAGAAAAGTGAAGCTAAATTGCACGCTCACAATTGCAGCTCAATTAAATGTTAACCGGGTATTGCACACATTATCGTAAATAAAGTCGTTTTACGTATCTGAAATAATTCGTGTTCTTCACATAAAACAAAAGATAATATTTTTATGACGTAAATGGTACAGTTTAGTTAGTATATGAATGACACAAATTAATTATTATCTAGAAATTTACTTAACTTGTTTTTAACAAATGCACTCACCTTTTCCAGTGTTTCCATCAACAAACATATACGAATCCATGCCATGCTTGTTCAGAACATCAAAAATTGCATCTATTTCATATACCTTAAAGAATTTGTATTTCCCAAAATTGAAACAAAGTGTGCTTTCATTTTTAACATCAGCTATTCGATGATCAACGATGCTCCAATCACTGCAGTCACTTTTTGTCGAGCACTTTCTTTTGCAGTTTCTTCTGGCGGTATTATTGGAGCATGTATTGAGTTCCTCAATATCCCTAACTTTCTGGCATATATCTGGGGAGGCGTCAATGCCAAACGACTTGATCGTGTCTAAAATAGGCCTGAATCCTGTACACCTACATGTATTGCTGCCGAAAGATTCCTCTAGTTCAGACATTGTGAGGTTCTTGTCAATTAAACTGAAAACAAATTGTGACAATCAAAATATTGTAAAATACCTTTTCAGTCAATAAATCAATATAAACTTGGTATTCCTCCATACCTAGTCAGCTGCATGACCCATCCTGGAGTACAATACCCGCACTGGGAGCCATTGAACGCGGCCAGTCGTTTCTGCACTTCGCTATAGCCGTCTAAGCGATTGCCGACACCTTCGATGGTCGTCACCTCCCAACCGTTGCAGGAGAACACCAGTACCAGACACTGGGAATGAAATATTTAGTTGCCTAAACAGGTCGGATTTAAATAAACTTCGACGCCTGAGTGCACTTTGTATTTTTGTATTTTATTTATGTACGTTAGGTATTCATTTAGGTTTTAGTATAAATAGTTTAAGTTTGTTTGTTTATGTAGAGGAACAAATTATTTGCAAAATCAATAATAAATAAACTTACATGGTTACTGTTAAATAAACTATTATTTAGTAGGTGGTTTGGTTGCTCTTCTTCTCACGTAATAACAAAAAGTTACAGCTGTGTACGGTAAAACAATCAAATATTTAATAATCAAACCACCCCTTCACTGCTAGGCGCGATTTTACATCTTTTGTGTCAAAATTAATAAAAAACCGATTGCGTAAAAAGCAAACTAAATTTTGAAACTCGATTACTTATGTAAAAAATAAAATAAAGCTAAAAAACTGGAAACGACACATAATCGTATCATGCAGACAGGGTTTACGCATACTGGTTAGTTTACATAGGTTGTCATACGGGTACTTACGGAATTAACAGAGAAGGTCTCAACCTTGCGGCTGGGGAACCTCTTAGCTCGCACCATGACGATGCAGGAGCCGCAGCCTCCCTCGTGACACATAGCTTTAGTACCCGGCAGTGCAAGGACATAGCGGAGGTACGCGTTCAGCGTTGTCTCCCGAGGGGTGCATTCGTCCACTGGGAAAGAAAACACACTTTCTCTGGTTTGTCGCGAAGAAAAACTTTCCTGCTACTACGCAAACACCACACTAGATTAGAAACATTATTGTTAGAACAAAAGCGACAGAAATAGAAACTGACACCACACTTTGCAGGTACATTGTAGTTACAATGTTTTTGAAGGGCTAATTAAGATAGTTACTTATTAAATACCATGCTGGCTATTTTATCTATTTCAGTTACACGTGAAAAATGTGGTCTTATCTTTCAAATTAAAACCTTTGCATAAAATATTATATCTGCTCATAAAGTAGGCTACATAGAAATATCTGGCCATGTCGCTATGTTTACTACAACAGAGATAACGACTATTCATTATGTCGTTACTGCTGTAGGGCCTGTATTATAGAACTACTTGCTAAATAATAGTAGGAAAATTACAGTAATATAACCGTTGTTTTGTCATCAGTAGGCAATAAGGTTGAACGGTCAAGTACAGTTTTATGAATTTCGTAACCATAGAATAATATTAGGAAATAGGATACTTTGCATCGGCTGGTATTACAACAAAATTTGAAATTCGGCGAACTGATACGAACTAGAATAGTGCAGGTGAACTTATTTGGACAAAAGTAATTATTAAGCTATTGCATAGCTTCTACCGCGGGCCTTGAGCGTGGAGACCGAATCCAGAAATTCCGTAGTAACGAAAATAACCTAACACGCCCCACTCATTTGTTTTTTGAGCGTGGTGACCGATAAGAAAAGAAATGAGAGAACAATCAATCAAAATTCAATTCAATATGTGAAAGTGTAACTTCAATTAATATCAAAGAAAAAAAAACAAAGGAAAAAAAATACTGCATAAATAAAATAAATAAATAATTATAATTGCATAAGTTGATAAAAATGCTATGCAATAGCTTTACCGCGGCAGTCCCCGAGTCTCACACACGTCTTTTTTATTTTTATTTTTTATTTATGTGATTAAACATCAGATTTTAATGATTTCTCTCGCTGAACGAGAACGAGTCAGAATTACTGACTAAAAACTCACTCCACAGTTGCCTTTTGCGTTCTAGGGCTGCTGTAACTATTCCCAACAATACAAATTTATATTATTATTGTACTTTTCCGGGTATATTTTTATTATTTGTTTATATGTCAAACTAACAAAATGTCACTCCATCCCCAGAAAAGTAAATTATGCCATCTCCTTTGGGGTGTGTAACATCTTGACTCTTTACCTGCTTGCATTAGGTTTATCTATAATTTATTTATTACTATTATTCAGTACAGTCACATTACTAATATCTTGAAATAACTAAACTATTTTATTTGCATAGAACTAATCCTACCTGTACATTTTTTCCCATTCACGGTGAATTCTATTTTACACATGACTGGAGCGTTCGGTATAAGCGCACGGTTAAGACTGCGTTTGTTTTGGAAGCGTTAGTATTATAATATGAACGCCATCTCCATATCATTCCTCTATATATGTGACGGCAATATTTTATTACTTCAGTCGTCACTGTTTACTAATTTCATGATTATTTTATGTTGATTCTATATTACGAGTAGATGAATGTTAAAACAGCTGCTTATAATAAGTACTTATTTATTTATTCTGATCGATCCACGTGGAAATATGGTTACATTGTCTAAAATTTGTATAGTCACGGTAGTTTGCCAAATATTTCATACATAACATCTCTCCTATGAAGAGGTAGTCAGAGATGGTAGAACATTTACATTTATGTGAGGTTTTTTTTATGTTAGACTTTTACTTACTAAAACCCACCCATATGTTACTTTTATGCTTTGCCGGGGTTCTCTTTAGGGCAACCTATGGTTTGTGATATGAGTTTGAGATGCCAATGAAGTAACAATATCTTAACCTGATATTAGGAATAAATGGATAGGTCTAGAAAAAAAAAATACAATTTTTTCAGGTAGGCTTGCGCTTGACCACTATGTCAATTAATGGTAAGGGATAATGCATTAGAAGATTTTCTAAAACTCGGTTTCCGTGCCCGGGACTCGAACCAACTAAAATTAAAAAAAAAAAAAAACAAATATTGGCTATTTTATTATACTAATCGAAAGGATTATTATTCAGAATAAAATTTCTCTAACGAACATTTGGTCTTAAAAATAAAAAAATTACGATCAGTAAAATCTAACTTTAATTTGAACTTGGGAACAACTTCTCACCTTCCTTTACAGAATATTACATTTTCGAAAAGATTTCGCAAATAAAAAAACTTTAACTATCTACTCAAATTAAAGAAAATTGTAACATTTCGGCCCACCATTTTGACTCAAAATTATCGACACAGAGGGTTACCTCTTCAAGAGGTATTTCCCATCTGGTCGAAACTAAATTAGGGGAAGGTGACATTAGCGGAGCAGCCAGAATTCTTTTCAGTAGTGATGTGCTGGCTCCATGTTCTCCAGATACTCTAGTAGCTCTGGAGAACAAACACCCTGCTCCAGCGGATGACCTATCTTTTCCTGACCCTCCTGATTCGGACATTCATACCCTCACCGTTACAGGTCGAAAGGTAATCTCAGCCGTTTGCTCCTTCCGGAGCGGCTCTGCCGGCGGCCTCGACGGCCTAAGTCCCCAACACCTGAAGGACCTCATCTGTTCAGGCGCCGGGGAAGCTGGTGAGTTGCCTCGGTTCACGGCACTGATAAATTAATCAGGAATATCCTTTCTCCCTCACTGATTGATTTCAATGTGCCGTGCTTCATCGAGGCTATAAATGCCTGGAGACTCGCTTGCCCGAATTCTAATCCGCCCGACGTACCATCATCCCAAAGACGGTGGGATGAGCCGCTCTGCAAAGTAGTGCAGGAAAACCTGATTGCAACATTTACTGCCCCTGCGGAGCGAGCGCGCCTGCTGGCTGTGGGAGAGTGGGAGTCGGGCTTCACGCACTACCGTCGTCGAACATCGGCACCTTGCTCGACGATAATACTTTCCGCCTCGCTGTTGCCTTACGTCTAGGCGCTCCCTGCTGTTTTCCTCATCGCTGTCACTGCGGCGAAGTTGTCAACAGCCTCGGACACCACGGTCTGTCATGCAGCCGTAGTGCGGGTCGCATAGCGCGACACGCGAATATCAACGACATCATCAGACGCGCTCTTGTCACCGCCGGCGTTCCAGCCGTATTGGAACCCCATGGCCTGGCACGCGACGATGGCAAGAGACCGGACGGCATGTCGTTATTTCCTTGGAAGATGGGAAGGCCTTTAGTATGGGACGCTACTTGTGTCGATACTCTTGCGCCTTCACATCTTCCTAGCTCGTCGTGTCGTGCTGGTGCTGCCGCTGCGGCTGCGGAGAACCTCAAGCGGCGGAAATATAACAACCTTGTTGGA
Source organism: Mythimna ferrago (assembly GCA_910589285.2). Lineage (NCBI taxonomy): Eukaryota > Metazoa > Arthropoda > Insecta > Lepidoptera > Noctuidae > Mythimna > Mythimna ferrago. The sequence goes on from OU342685.1 coordinate 20,382,850, forward strand.
AGTTATATTTTCGAACCGTTTGGGGTTGAAACTCTTGGATCGTGGGGTCCGAGTGCTCACAAGTTGTTTAAAGATCTGTCGAAACGTGTAGTTGACACTTCGCGTGACCCAAAAGCTGGCTTTTACCTTGGACAGAGGATAAGCATTGCCATACAACGTGGCAATGCCGCCAGTCTTTTGGGCACATTACCAGTCGACAGCGATGTGGAAGAGTTTTTTGACGCCATATTTTAGATAGTGTATTTTAGCGTAGGGTTTTATTATTTATTTATTTTGTAATTTACTGTAATTATAGTTATTAAGTTGTTTATAAGCGTAGATAATCAATTAATTTATAATAGTGAAAATGTAAATAAAGTACTTTAATTTTATTTTATATTATTTTTTTTTTATATTTAACATTTAATTTTAAAATTGTCCCGCATTGCAAACGAAGTCAAACGTTCCATTTTTAAACTATTCTACAGAACGCCTCGTTCGTATCATGTAAGAAGGAACGTGCATACATTAAACGAATGATTTTAAACAAGGGCAAGTTTGCCCTTTGCAAACTTTTTTTTGCTTTCGCCTTACAGCGATGAGGAAAAATAAAAAAAAACATTCTATAAATGAGTAACTCAGTTGAGTTACTCATTTATAGAATGTTTTTTTTTATTTGTTTAAAGGTACTTAGAAATAAATTAGCATGCGTGTACTTCATACGATTGATAAGAGAACTGTTCCACGTCTTTTACTTGTTGAAAGTGAACAGTAAGTACTAGATGTTAATTAAAGAACTTGTGTACTAAATAGGGGTCGCGCGGTGAATTAAGATCGCTCGTTGAAAGTAGTGGGGGCAATCGGTGCATGTGTACAATTGCGCACAGAAATTCTTAGTAAGTTAGGATTGGCACGCCACAATCGTGGCGGTAAGTCCCCTCTTTGAGGCGTGGCTGGAAAGACCTCACGGCGTCCTTACCTTCCGCATGACGCAGGTCCTTACCGGACATGGTTCGTTCGGGAGTTTCCTGCACCGGATTCGTGCGGAAGTGACGCCCGGGTGTCGCCACTGTGCGGAATGCCCGGAGGACACGGTGGAGCACATAGTCGAGGTGTGCCCTGCTTGGGCGGAGCATCGCCGTGCCCTCGTGGGGGCGATCGGCGGCGGAGACCTCTCGCGCCGGGCCTTGGTTGAGGCCATGGTCCGGAGCGAGGAGGAGTGGCAGGCGGTCGCCGACTTCTGCGAAGCAGTAATGCTCGGAAAGGAGGAGGCCGAACGCATCAGGCAACGGCGTTATCGCCGCCGCCGCCGCCGCCGGGATTCTGATCCCGATTTCCGGCCACCGTAGGCACGGGCGTCGCCACTGTGCGGAACGCCCAGAGGACACGGTAGGCACACAATGGAGGTGAGCCCCACTTTGGCAAAGCACCACCGTGCCCTCGTGGGGGCTATCGCCGGCGGCAAACTCTCGCGCCGGGCGTTGGTACAGGCCATGGTCCGGAACGAGGAGGAGAGGCAGGCTGTCGCCTCCTTTTGCGATGCAATAATGCTAGCAAAGGAGGAGGCCGACCTCATCAGGCAACAGCGCTCACAGCGTCCCAGCCGCTGTCACGGTGGCTGGAAATCGGTATCGGAATCCCGACGATTTCCGGCCACCGTAGGCGCGGGCTTGCGAACTGCGAGCAATGGGTAGCTCGCTGTCCGGCCGTCCGGTAACTGTCCGGACCAAGCCCAAGTCGTCGACGGCGCGCACTGTTCCCGCGCGCCTCAAGGAGTTGTCAGCAACAGCAGGGACCCAGCCGGGTCGAAGCCTACTGGGGCCAGGGTTATCCGAAAGGGCGCTCGAGCCCCGGTATGAAGGCTAGAAGGAACGGGGTGGGTCTTTTAGTTAGTAAGAGTCTGACACTATCTCCCGCTCCGCCCAAGAGCGGGGGATGTCAATGCATGATTTTTTCCCACCGTAAAAAAAAAAAAAAAAGGATGTTAGGATTTTATTTTTAATTTCGTATGTTTGAACCTTAGTAATATAACTCATAATAACACTAGTTTTTGCATGTAATTTATCTTGTAAGTAGCTAAATTCAGAAAAAATATTTTTTTTTAAATTAAAGTTAATATAAAAAAATAAAAAAATTCGTCAGTTTCTTTCTTAACGTAACAATTCACGTCGTAAACCATTTTTCTGGCTTGCCGTTTTAAAACTTTATTTTTAACCATTTTTTTTACGACTACGTATTACTAATACGATAAAACAAGCTGTACGCAACAGTACTCAAATAGGGTAAATACGCCAAATGTCGGCCCCCTTTGCGATTTTCTGACTGCGGATCGCTCTAGCAACGGTAGTTTCCAACGAAAGTTAGCTTCTGATGCGGTTTCGGATAGTTTGATTAATCTATTTCATGTTTATAAGCATAAGATCGACATTTCTACTAAAACAAAAAAGTAATAAGGTTTAGCTGCATAGAGAACAGAAAAACGCTAAAGTCGGCCATTCACGGCCCATGTTCGGTCCCGTTTTTCCCAAATGTCGGCCGGGTATAGGATGTTTTAAATTACGACAGTGACAAATATTATTAGCATGATTTATTTTGGCAGAATTCTAATATAACACTAAGTATACATTTGTAATTGTATTTGTTGATACCACCGCAATATGAGGGACGATAGTGTTATCGAACACGTCCAACGGTACTCGTTTAATAGTAAAATATTTTTTTATTTCCCCTCAACAAAAAATTAGTAATAATTTTCTTTGATTCCGTGAAGGCCTTAGATCAATAGCAGGGAGCTTTGTCATTGTAGTACCTACCTAAAATCAAAAGCATTAAGAGAAAACAAACTTACTATGTGTTAGTTACATCTTAATTCACCGCGCGACCTGTATTCATCATGGATATCTTGTACGACACACGAGAAGAAGACCAAATGTTTTTTAGAGAAATTTTATCCTGAATAATAATCCTATCGATTAGTGTAATAAAATAATGAGTGTTGGTTTTTTAACTTTAGTTGGATCGAGTCCCGGACGAGGCAAGCAAGCTTTAGAAAATCTTTGAATGCAGTTGTGTATATTTAAAAAAATAATGTCTCCTTTAAGTAAAATGTGCCAACTTAAGAATTTAAGGTAATTTCCCTTCTGGGCCTGACTTATTTTACCACACTGCATATTTTTCATCCCTTCATCTTGTAATATTAGATTATGTAGCTAGGGGATAAAGCAGTGTCTTTAAGTGGGCGGCATGTTGAATTCCGAGCGCAACGAAGGTTACTGATTTTAATCCCGAACGGCAGTGAGGGATCTATATAATTAACTCCCGAGCATTGCGAGGGAGTTAATAAAGAAACCTGAGTGAAGTGAGGAATTTAAGCCGCCCAAGACAAAGACAGCTTTATCGTCGTATTGCATACCTACTCTACTTTTTACACCATCTGTGAGATAATTAAAAGACAGTTTGGTCGACCAAATCATATATTAAAGAAATATAAGTATTATATTTATGTTCGTCAAACAAACAAAATTCACTACCTACTCCAAGATTCTATAGTTTCAATTTTCTATAACGCTCCCGTTTAAGCACGTTTTATACTATTTCTTTTATTCTGTTAAGTTTAAGTCAATACTAGAGTAGTTTTATACAATTTTACGTTTTGATTTCAATAGAAACCTGAGAAGAAAGAAATTTTAATAGAAAACAAAGAAGATATAATATGTTGTGTTTCTCAAATATCTAGAGAAAGATGTGTAATGAAGTCATTATCACATAAAAGCGATTGTATAGAATAGTATCACGATAGTATAGAATTGATAACACAATAGCGTCCTAACGCTATTGTGTAGTCAAAATAGGGGAAGACATTTCGAATAATTAAGTAAAATTGTTTACGTAGGTACATGTTTATCTACCTTACATTTTATACACCGCTAAATTGTAATCGTTTTAATCCCGTGGAGGGTCGATCCGGTACGTGAAACACTATCGATTTGTAAGGATAAAATTAAAAAATAAAGTACCTTTTTTTCAAAACTCGTATTAATTTACGCATGTACGAAATTAATTTCTTTAAAAAAACGTCAGCTGAGCGAGTTCAATGACCTGTAGGTAGTTTGTACGCAACGCCGACTATTACCTTTAATTTCGTACATGCCTAATTTAATACGAGTTTTGAAAAAAAGGTAGCTTATTTTTAACAACGATTAAAATTTAACGGTGTATATTACAGCTAATTTTTTAAACAAAAAGATTAGGTATCAATTACAATAAATGTTCTGGCTAGGTATATCTGATATAATTATGCATGTTAAAACAGCTGTGACAATGTATATCACCATATAAATCATCATATGCCTAAAATTTGCACATTCATGGTACATTATCAAATATTCCACTCGTCACTTAATCCTTCCTGCATCTTGTGGAAGAAACGTCACCATTGTGCGGACCACCCGAAGGGAGCGGTGGAGGGTGGTGGAGATGCCTTGCTTGGGCAGCGCACTGCCGTATCCTCGTGGTGGTAATTGGCAGCAGCGACCTCCTGCGCCGGGCCCTGGATCAGGTCATAGTCCGGAACGAGGCGGAATGGACAGCGGTCACCTCCTTTTGCGAAGCAGTAATACTAGCAAAGTAAGCCGCACGCGTGAGAGAACGGACATCCTCACCGGGACCACGGCTTCAACTGCCAACCACTGTAGGTGTGGGCTTGCGGACGACGAGCAATGGGTAGCTTGCCGTCCGGTCATCTGGTAACCGTCCGCACCGAGCCCGAGTTGTTAAGGGCTCCTAGTGTTACACGCACGCCTCAAAGAGATGTCAGCAAAAACTTAGGGGCCCAGCAGGGCCGAAGTCTGACCATGGGGACATGGGTCGACTTCTGAAAAGGAATCCACTAGAAAGCAAGGCCACTGAAGGAATATAGGTGAGATTTTTATCAATAAAAGTCTGACACACCTTTCCGCTTGGCTCTAGAGCGGGAGAAGTCATTAGATGATTTCCCACCTCAAAAAAAGCGCTGCACAACATAATCATACAGAATAACTTAAAGCAAAATATGTAATTATATTGGTTTTATAAAAACAACTATTTATTATGTGTAAGTTATTTATTCTCTTTGTATCTAATAAATTAAGTAATCTATAAATAATTTAAACATGAAGAATAAGCAGGAAAATAAAAAAGGAACGGTAGAAACATCACAGATCAAAGTTTTTATTAGTTTAAATTAACAATTTAATAATGAATCTATTATGTAATCATTGCATTAACATAGAAAAGATCATCTTAATATAAATAAAACTACTAATATAATTATAAATGAGGACAAACATTTTTTAGACTCTTTAAAATTAAAAAAAAAAAGATAAAACAAGAAACAAATAAGTAGACTATAAAGAAAACATAATCATTGATAAAATTATAGGTAATGCTAGATTTGTTACATTATAAAGCAAAATTTTTTTATTCAATAAAAAAAAAATAAGTTGTCATCTATAATATAATAAAAATGAATCGCAAAATGTGTTGGTAAGCGCATAACGCGCGAATATCAATCGCGCTTGCGAACGGTTCGAATATAGGTCTCGCTACCTATTTCCGCGACAATGTCTGTGAATACGCTGAAATGTGTGAATTGCAATATTGTAATTTGTGAACTTCTATCCTTTATCCAAAATAAGATAGATGTGATGGACAATGAGAGCCTAATAAGAATTTGTGACACGGCCTTTACTGTAGACGAGGTGGAATGTGCTAAGGAGTTACTATTTAGTTCAATAAAAACTAACAAGAAGAAAGTGACTAGACGCAAGGAGGGAAAAAAAGTGAAAGACTTAGAGGATATTATATGTGTCTTCAAAGTGACGGAGCCAGATCTTATACCAATCTTCGTTGCGCGTGATTTGCAAAAATTACCGCCAGTGACTTTTGATCATGTAGATGTGACCAAACTATTAAAAGATTTGTTGATTATGCGTACTGAAATCAATGACATAAAAAGCAAATATGTAACAGTCACTCAACTTGATGAGTTGAAGCTAGAATTGGGATCGAGCAGGCCCCCATTATCATTATTAACACGAAATATTAATGCGAAGAAAAGAGGAGGGTATTTGCTAGACAGTGGACCGGTAGGTTTATCACCGGCGCCAGTGTACGATGACGACGACTCGATGACGCGGCGCGAGAGTGCAGAGCGTAGTGAGTCACCAAAATATCGCTCTCTCGCTTGCACACACACTGAGGCAATCATAACGAGTGCGCATGCACTGATTAACTCAAAGCTGTTGGAAAATAAAATGGGCGCGGAGACGTCTGAATCAGCTGTTTGTAAACTAGGAGACAGTCAATCAAAAAGTCCTACTATGGCTGAGATGGCAAGTAATGGTGAATGGAAGCGGCCTAAGAAACCAACCGATAATTGGATTTTAGTACAGAACCGGCGGTCCAGGAATCGTTTCACTGGTAAAATGGGCAAAGCGTCTATGGACGCATCTGAGAAATTTAGAGCAGCGGATGTAAAAATACCTTTGTTTATTTCCAATGTAAACAAAGAGGTAGCGGTGGATGACATATGCAAATACATCAAAAATAAAACTGCGGAGGTAGTTTCGCTTGAGAAAATTTCTATGAAAAAAGATAGGCCATACAATGCTTTTAAAGTGCTTGTTAACAAAAGCAAGTTGGATGTTTTTCTGGATGACCAGATATGGCCGGATGGCGTAACATTTAGGCGCTTTATTCATTTTAAGAATAGAAAAGAAGACAAAAATAGTACAATTTTTGAGAGTGAGAAAATAACAAAATTACATGATGGATAGGATTACAAAAATGAACTTGATAACTTTTAATTGCAAAAATGTTAAAAGGTCGGTTAATTGTGTACGTTCACTGTGCAAAACAGCTGATATTGTTCTGTTACAAGAAACGTGGTTATATGTTCATGATTTGGATTTTCTTGACAGTATTGATCAGGATTTCAGTTACACGGGAAAGTCTTCTGTGGACACTTCAGCTGGCATGTGTAAAGGCAGACCCCACGGGGGGCTTGCCATACTATGGCGTAAATCTGCATTTACCAACGTGAGTGTGATACAAAGTATCAATAATCGGATATGTGCAGTGAAGGTAGTGGTGAACAACAGGTGCTTTTTGGTTATAAATACGTATATGCCGACAGACTGTCGTGAAAACCTGACACTTTTTACGGAATGTTTAAGTGAAATGTATTCTATTATACAAAATAATAATGTTGAATCAGTGTATGTGTTGGGAGACTTCAATGCGCACCCGGGTGAGTCATTTTATAATGAATTACTTAATTTTTGTAGTGAGCAGGAATTACTATGTGCCGACCTACGCTATTTTGGTTTAGAATCGCAAACGTACACATTCATTAGTGACTCACACGGGTGTAAGCGTTGGCTAGACCACTGTCTTGTTACTGAGGCGGCGGGAAAAACAATTTTAAACATTCAAGTTATATATGATACGTTTTGGTCAGATCATTTTCCCTTGAAAATAGAATGTGATGTGAATGTTATCAGATTAAAAACTTGTTCTGTTAAATCACCGCTTAACGGTGTTCGATGGGGTGACAGAAGTGCTGATGAAATAAAGAAATACTCGTGTCTGTGTAACAATAAATTAAAAAGTTTAGATTTTCCTAAGGAGTTTGAACTATGTGCTGATAATTTTTGTGATAATCCATATCATAGGTCATTATTGCATTCAATGTATATAAATATCGTATCTATACTAAGTGAGGCGGCTAGTGTAAACAGAGTCTCCAAAGACATTGTTAAAAAGAAAGGTATAAAAGGCTGGAACAAGCATGTTAAAGAATTTTATACTCAGGCGAGGTCTAAGTTTAAACTGTGGATGTGGTATGGGGAACCTAGTAGTGGGCCTATCTATGAGGATATGATATTAAGCCGTAAGATATTTAAATCCAAATTGAAATGGGTCATTAAGAACCAAGAAAAAATAGAAATGGATATATTGGCCTCGCTTCATTCTAAGAAATGTTTTTCATCTTTCTGGAAAGGCACTAAAAAGCTTAATATCTCTCCAAGCTTACCGGTAACCGTGGAGGGTGAGAGTGACCACACTGAAATAGCTAATATATTTAGAGAACAGTTTATAGTGAGCTCACCTCTTGAGCCAGTGGTGGGAGTGAGCGATGCTGAGACCTATCGATCAGGAACACCCCTCCGGTTTACATGTACAGAAATAAGATCCGTAATTAAGAATATGAAGAGGGGAAAGTCTCCTGGTCATGATGGACTCAGCATTGAGCACCTTCAAAATGCTGGCTTGCACTTACCAAGAGTATTGACGCTATTCTTTAATCTTTGTGTTGGGCATTCTTACTTACCACAGGAGATGCTGGATACATTAGTTGTACCTATTGTAAAAAATCGAACAGGAGACATAGCAGACAAGGGCAATTATAGGCCAATCTCACTGGCAACTGTGATAGCTAAAGTGTTTGACAGTGTGCTTGATGGGCACCTCAGTAGATATACAAAGCTGCATGACACTCAGTTTGGTTTTCGTGCTGGGCTGTCTACTGAGAGTGCAATACTTGCATTGAAGCACACCGTCAAATATTATACGGACAGAAAAACACCAGTGTATGCGTGTTTCCTGGACCTTTCCAAAGCTTTCGACCTAGTTTCGTATAAAGTACTATGGGAGAAGCTTCGGGAGGCGGGAGTTCCTGCTGCACTGGTGTCAATATTATCTATCTGGTATGAAAAGCAGAGGAATTTTGTAAAATGGTCGAATACATTGTCGGACCCGTATAAACTTGTATGTGGAGTTAGGCAGGGTGGTCTTACATCCCCGAGACTGTTTAACATTTATGTTAACAACCTACTTGTTGAGCTCAGCAGCACTCATGTCGGATGTCACATAGACGGAGTTAGTGTAAATAATTTAAGCTATGCAGACGATATGGCGCTGCTGAGCCCCACAATAGGTGGACTTAGGAAATTGCTCACCATTTGTGAGAGATACGCCGAGCAGCATGGCCTAAAATATAATCCTACAAAAAGTGAACTGTTGGTGTTTAGAGGAAAAAATAAAAGTCCTTCAAATGTTCCTCCCGTACAATTAAATGGTTCACCTTTGCAGAGGGTAACAAAATTTAAATATTTGGGTCATATTGTTACGGATGATCTCAAAGATGACTCTGACATGGAAAGAGAGCGCAGGGCGTTGGCTGTGAGGGGAAACATGCTGGCTCGCAGATTTGCTGGTTGCTCAGTACCGGTTAAAATAACCTTGTTCAAAGCGTTTTGCCAAATATTTTACACCAGCAGTCTGTGGGCTAATCATACTCAAAAAGCGGGCAACGCACTGCGCATTCAATATAACAATGCCTTCAGGGCGCTGTTGAGGCTTCCGAGTTGGTGTAGTGCGTCAGGGATGTTCGCTGATGCACACACTGACGATTATTTCGCGATCATGCGCAAAAAGATAGCGTCAACGATGCGCAGGTTAAGGGGGAGCGGCAACAGCATCCTGAGGGTTTTCTCGGAAAGGTTGGACGGGCCTACAAAGGATAGGTTTATCAAGCTACATGTCAGACATGCCGCTTGATAGATCTTCCTCAAATTAGATGCTGGGTTTATTGTATTTGTTTTTTTTAGATACTAACATAGTTTTGTAAGTTGTTTATTTTGTAATACTAACACCCTATGGGCCAACGATGCCTGAGATTAAAAGATTTTTATTTTTATTTATTTTTTTTTTTATAACTCAACAACGCCTGGACCGATTTCGCTAATTTTTTTTTGTTGTGTTCGTTATTATGAGGAGAAGGTTCTTATGAAATAAAAAAATGAAAATTAGGGTAGTGTAGGGTAGAGTAGGGTAGTGTAAGGTAGTGTAGGGTAGAGTAAGGTAGAGGAGAGTAGGGTAGAGTAAGGTAGAGGAGAGTAGGGTAGAGTACAGTAGGGTAGGGTAGAGTAGGGTAGAGTAGGGTAGAGTAGGGTAGAGTAGGGTAGAGTAGGGTAGAGTAAGGTAGAGGAGGGTAGAGTAGAGTAGGGTAGGGTAGAGTAGGGTAGAGTAGGATAGAGTAGGGTAGAGTAGGGTAGAGTAGGGTAGAGTAGAGTAGGGTAGAGTAGGGTAGAGTAGGGTATAGTAGGGTAGAGTAGGGTATAGTAGGCTGAAGTAGGAAAGAGCGGGAGCGAAGTCGCGCGGGTACAGCTAGTTAGAAGTAGATTTAATCACAAAGCACATTGCATTTGCACTGCTAGACAAAAGCTAATCTACCCTTTCTCCCTCTAAACTTTTCCATCTTCTGAATAAATTCTACTCCAAACGTTTTTTTTTCGAACTTAAACCATGACACCTATTAATATGTAATGTAACCAGAAGAAATCAAACTAAAAAATTACTTAGAAAGAAGAAATTCTTCCAGCTTCACACCTAACGCCTTAAACATAACTTCAGCTTCGTAAAGCACCGCTATAACAAAAATAAAAAAGACGTGTGGCACTCGGGGACTGCCGCGGTAAAGCTATTGCATAGCATTTTTATCAACTTATGCAATTATAATTATTTATTTATTTTAATTAATGAGTATTTTTTTTCCTTTGTTTTTTTTCTTTGATATTAATTGAAGTTACACTTTCACACATTGAATTGAATTTTGATTGATTGTTCACTCATTTGTTTTCTTATCGGTCACCACGCTCAAAAAACAAATGAGTTGGGGGTGTTAGGTTATTTTCGTTACAGAATTTCTGGATTCGGTCTCCACGCTCAAGGCCCGCGATAGAAGCTATGCAATAGCTTAAAAAAACAACCAATTTAGTTTAAGATGTCCTAAAAAGTTCAACATACCTAGTTATAACTGAAAAGTAGATGCTAAATACCGCTTTTTATCTCAAGGATGGACGCAAATAATTACATAAAAGGCCATTCACAATAACACACACTTATATAATGAGAAGAATACTCACGTATAGTAATCCATTCATTAGGACCATAGCCCGAGTCCTTGCGGGACTCCATGATACATTGTCGCAGCGCATGCGTCACCGCCTTGAAGACACCTATCCGCTTGCTTGCCCGCGCCCCGCCGCAAACCTTATCTAAATTGCCCGCCACTTGAGACGTTTTTTATGGCCTCCCGCCGCGCGGGTTCGAATTTCAAATAAACAATCCATTGAGCGTCAAGATGTTATTATAACTCGTAAGTGTTATGTTTTTTGTTTATAATATGAATGAGTCGACCTATTGAAGTGCTTTGTTGATGTTTCGTTGACTACGGAGTCGAAATATGATACTGTAAACACAGAGATAAACGCTTTTTAAACACGACTTGTTTTTAAAAAATCATATCTCGAAATCTAAAGCGATGACATAGTGTTTTTTTTTTTTTAATTACGATATTTAGGGTATATAGATTAAGAAAAAAAATAATACCATACACCCGTCCATACAAAATAATTAGTTTTTAAGACTCGACCGGGATGTCCAAAGCGAGTGGTACGTCAGCGATCGGTTAGTCAGCAGTTTTCCCGTCTCTTTATCATAAATCAGTTTCTCACAAGTGTAGTAACCCTGACCCATGACGTAGGCACCTTGTATCTTAAAATTATTAAAGTTTTTTTTTTCAGTAATTCAGTTTAACACAGATACTATGAACACGGAAGAAGTAATGCTGTCGATTGAAAGAGTTATATCAATACCCAGCAAATAATTACAGTATGACAATTTTATTACCATCTTTCAAGAAACAAATTTTTTGTATCTACCTCTCTAGATTTTCAAAAAACGTCAATCTACCAATCTATAAACCGGATCTTATGCTTACGTAATTTCTTTGATTAGCAGCGCCTAGGAAAACTATATTTTAGTGTATAACATTAGCAGTATATGAGAAATACAAGAAGCACCACTATTACAAAATACTCCAGTTATGTAGTTTGTGAACAATATAAAGAATCGTAGATCACTCACCTGTCCAACGTCTAGCTTCGGGTTGGCACTTATACCGACATCCTCCAAAATATCCGCACGAACTATTTGAAAAAGCCCAGTTGTCACATCTAGTTGTGTCTCTACAATGCACACACCAAACGCGCTATACCCCTTTAGATTTTCGTCTGTATCCTTCATCATGAACAAAGAAGTCAATTCGACTTGGTCATCACCTGCTTTCTGAACAATTTCTTTCCAAGAAGCGCCTGGCATACTTTCCCTTATTGGAGCTAACCTCTCTTTCAAAGTCTCACAAGCTCTGATTATAGAGTAGCAAATACTTTCGGTAGTAATACTTGACCCAGAAAACACATTGTTTGCAGCCACAAAAGAGTAATGAGGAACAATATTCACATATTCGAGAGGCACACCTAACTCGTATGCGCAAACTTGACCTGCTTTAGTGTTGATCCCTTGTCCCATCTCGATCCCTCCTGTAGACACTGTAACTGTACCATCACCTCTATAAATGCTAACGAGAGCTGAATAGTTTCCGTAGTATATGACTGGGAAACACATAACATTAATTGAAATGGCCTTTTTCATCCATCTGTTGGTTTTATTAAACTATTCGATCTCTTTTGCTCGTTGGTCGTAGTTGACGTCGTTTTTGATAACATCGATCAGTTCTGGAAGGTTATCCTCGGACCTCATGTTAACTTTACGGACCCTAGTTGGGTCCTTCTGAACGGCGAATGCAATGTGTTCCATTATATGTTCTATGCACGACTTGCCTTCTAAATTACCTGTCAGATTAAGAAGTACTTTACAAACATGTTACTTAGTATTTCTGATAGTATTAAAAAAGCTCATTCAATTTTAAGGATGACCATTGTGCACAAAACCAATGTTTTAATATTATGACTATAAAGAAACTAATCACACATTTTAGGCAATGATTCTACACACCAGACACACCTCGCCACACTACCGCACTACATACTACCCCCTTTTTTAGTTTAAGTTCTTATAGTCCATCCTAAGATTATTTGGTAGATATCGCTGATAGCGATAAGAACGCCATTGTACCCATAAATTTAAGTTTCTTAGTTTCTTTCTTCTTTTAGTTACAATAAAGTTTATTCAATTCGACAATCTTAAAATTTATAAAAAATAACTAAGCTAGCCTGGTGCTCTAATAAAACTAGTAGAAGGTGTATCAGTTGTAACTGTAGCTGTCTTCAAGGACCAGTATTTAATATTGTAGCCATTAGGGAAGCCGCTGATAGTGAACTCAAGAATATTCTCGTTGTTAGAAGAGCCACTGTCTTCAACTATTGAAGCGTTTAGATACTGGATCTCACCATCGTCATTGACCCCTACCTGTTAAAAGCAAAATTTATCACATTTTATCAATAGAAAAAGTATATTGTATAATGTCCGTGGCTGGCGTGAATATGTTGACATGTCTAAAATCTCAATTTGTCAGGACGGCCATTTTATCATAACATTAAAATGGCCGTCCTAACAAATTGAGATTGCCACAGGCCAAATGGGCAGATGATTATCATCATCTAGCACATAAATCAGTCGGACCAGTCCACTTCTTTTAGCGTTAGGTATGCAGTAGCATATCCTAGTAATATACTTTTTTATTTACATACGTAGGTTTACTTTTAGGTAACCCTGGGTTTGCATGCTTGACATTCAGTAGAATAGGACTATGGTCTATTATATTACTGTTTGCCATCACTCCTTTGTTCTTATCATGAAATTGTCTAAGCAGTTGTTTACTCTAGTTGGGTATAGAATGCCCTGTTGTTGGCCGCGCGATGTCATGATACATTATATGTAGTCATTTGCATAACTTTTATTCACACCACATGACAGCGTGTTGCTATTGATGTCCCCGGTAAAGACGATCTCCCTGTCTTCTTAAAAATCTCGTCAAGAGACGTTGGATTTTTTACAAAAACTAGGAGGACAATAAGAGCAAATTATACTGTAACGATCTTTGTCTAATTGTAACAAATTACCATCGTCTTGGTGCTGTCCTATTAGTTTCTGGCCGTCTTTTTAGAATTTACCCTTTTCTCAGCTACATAATCTGTTTCGAATATCCATACAACTAAATAAGTACTTTTTCAATACAATTTCTCAGAAAGTGACTATTATTGCACTGCACTTTGGTACATAATGGTCCTTATTACCAAACTGTGACATTTTGATTACCATTACGCACTTGTCCTATAATGTAGTTAGAACCTTATTGTTCAACCTCTCCCCGCCACAATTTTAATACATTATCGTATCAGGCTGGGCGCAGGTCGTCCCCCACGAGGCGCCGGTCAACCCCCGTTTATTCATTTCAGTGAGTGTATTGAAAGGTAAATTTAAAAAAAATATGGGCGCGCATATGAAAACAGATTTTTACCGCCACAAAAGTTTACTAGTTTTACAGTTATTTTCTTCACAAGTGTATTGAAAAACGTCGTATGATACACGTGAGTAATGAATGATTACCGTTCTCGACTCTCTTAAGACTCTCGCCATAGCTCGGGTCTTAATACCGCCTCGACGATAATCACTAACATTACACACTTATATCATAATGTACTATTTTTTCTGCGAAACAACAATTTTTTTTAAAGATTGAAATTGTATTCATATATTTTTGTATTATTTATTATGAAACTAGCTGTGCCCGTGACTTCGTTTGTGTTTGTCGCTTAGATAAGAGGGAAACTCGATTATTTTTAATACAATAAAAGTATAAAAGTTGACCACCAAACAATGTTACAAAGTATTTTATAACCCACATGGGGTGATAACTATACTTGTTACATTTAGGATGCAAAAATTGTGTTGGCTGCCACTTGATAACTCAATGTATTAAGTTTTAAATTTGTCCTTAGGATGACCATAACTTGACAACTCAATTTGTCAATATATAATAAGAAGAAAAAGGAAACTAGTTATTATGTGAATAAGGTAAATTATCATTCATCATGAATATCATTTTGGTCACACGTAGGTTGATAAAATGATATATCAAAGTTTTATCTCAAAAGTATATGAATCATTAACTTGAGATAGGTTTTATCAACAAAAACACACCAAAATGAGAGATGTCAACATATTACCACAGTAGATTGCTCCAAAATTAAGATACATTTGGACGTGTCAATTTTTCCCAGAGCGTAGAATGCATAGAGCTAACAAAAAAAAAAAAAACATATAATTCGATATGTCAATGTGTTCACGCAAGTGTTTTTTTACTACGGCCGCGGATATAATGTTAAAGATATGCCCTGTAAGTATTACCTCATATTCGCAGTGGCATGGTATTCTTTTTCCTCCCATATCCATGTTAGTTTGCATCGGCAAAATGAATCTACAAGTTCGATCTAGTTTCTTGGCTACTAAAGCACAAGCTGCGGCAACCTGAGCGTTACGACTTATTTTTCCTCCAAAACCACCATTCGTCGAACTTTCACTAAAATTCTAGAAGAATCATTTATAAAATAAGTTGGTAGAAAAAATATTAAATTATCGACTTGACTTAAACGTTCGATACGTTTACGATGTTAGGACTACTAAAGTTTAGTAACTTAAGTTAACATTCGGGCACACAACCCTAAAAATACTCTGAAGCAAAAATCCATAACAACTTTACCCGTTTGCTGCTGCTGAAGAATCTGTTTGGTAGAACGCGCAAATCTTAGGAACGACTGGTTGGATTTGAAAAATTACTTTATCGTTAATCGAGGAAGAGGTTACGACCCATGAAATCAGGGCCTCAAGTCTGCTATTACAATAGTGTCAGAATGGTCTATCATTGATGTCATAATTGTCGATTTTGACAAGTTTGGTAATCTACTAATATAATGGCGTCATTATGACTTTCCAATGGTCAACCACTGACACTCCATTGAAAGAAGTGGCTTAAAATGGTAATCTCGTACATATTGACAAATGAATATTTGACGTTTGCGGTAATCTGCTAAAACTTTGACAGTTTATTTGATCAGTGTTGGACCATTAGAACGTTATTGTGCAGTTATTGGTTTTAATATGCTCGAAATTATCATTCTACCACGATTCTATTACAAGACCATTGACCGATCAATGATCGATCATTATGAATTAGCAGATTACAAACTTTTAGCAAAATGATAATGGGATCGTGTTGGAATGACGAATTTATAAAAATAGCAGACTTGGGGCCCTGAGGAGTAACAAAAAGGGCAGCTAGTGAATTATACATCTAAACCTTCCCCATAAATCACTCTGTCTATTGGTAAAAACAGCATGAAAGTACTTTCTGTACCACAAACAGACAGTCAGATGCAGCAGAGGATTTTGTTTGATATATTTCAATATTTAATCTAGGATTAAAATGGCCCATTATAAAATTTATAAGTTTACAATTGATGTAAACCTAACTAAAAATACATTTTACGGTTCCCACAAAATTCTCTTTTGGGCCCAGTAGGTACTATTGCAACTTACTCGCTTTCGATAAACATCCCCAAAGACCTCGAAATAGCATTTTGCGTTGTATCCATCCATTGCGCAGAATCATGCACTTCTAGCGTCTTGTCAACAGGTACAACAACACAAAACAATGGTTCTATAAAATAGTGATATTGAGATTCGATTTCATAAACTCCATTAATGATCTTCGTTATGTTGTCGCCGCTTCCAGACGATTCTATAGATGAGTTTCCAGGGACGTATCTATTGCTATCTTTTTTGGCTTCCTCAATAGTTAGTACCGGAGCCGCTGTGCTAACATTTTTGACTGTTACTTTAACTAGTTTTGCAGCTTTCTCGGCAAGTTTTTCAGTCACTGCCACGATTATGGCTATCGACTGCCCATAGAACTTGATTTTAGTTGCGAGAATCTCTTCGTTATGTGATTGCATTTGTAGAACATCAGGAAAGGTAAAATAATTAAGTCCAGGGATGTCCTTGGCTGTGTACAAGGCTATAACACCCTCTATTGCCTAAAAATATGAAACAATTTTAAATATTTCTAAATTGAAAATAACCTTAACATTTCTCATCATTTATTATGGGTAAAATTAGACTTGCACGACGATTTCGGTATTTATTTTCACACATATTAAAAACTTACGTTTTGTGTTGTTTCAACTGTCAAAATATGGTATGATTATGAAAACAATAATGAAAATGTAAGTAAATTAATATTTAAGCGGAAAATTTTTGGTATCGTCGTAATAATACATAAAACTCACTATAATTAATTCTAAATACCTATAGTTAATCTCAAAATGTACAAACTACGAATAATAATAAAAATTCAGACAAATCAGTATTTCGTTGTTGTGATTCTGCTTTTTTTAGTTAAATAATTTCTCTCACCATAACTTCTTCCACATCGATGGTATCTACTTCTCCAATATGTACTTTAGACAGTACAAAGGCACCAAAAATCTCTCCTGGTGATGGAGGCAGATCGTTAGCATACTTAGCTTCCCCACCAACTTGGATGAGTGCTTCGAGCTTATCTACAGGCTGGTTTAACGGAAACAGCGAGGAGTTAGCCTGATAATCTTCCTTGCCAGAGGATACAGGTCTTTTCAGAAGTTCTCCACCAGAAGCATATTTAGAGAGTGCTGTACCAGCCGGACTGATATTTAGGACGAACTGTAAATAAATTGTGTGTTTATCAGATATGTAAAAGTTCATTGATGCCTCCAAAATTGGCTCTCTGTCAGATCTGGTTCTGTCCACAACAACTGCCCGACCGCGACGAGGTGGTCTGCAATTACTCTTTCATAGAGCTTACCCACCTTGTCGAGCTTCATTTGTACCCTATACATGCTAAACATAACACGAGTTTATTAGGAAATCTTTTCTTTACCATATAAAACAATCCTAGAGCCAATTTTTTGCGAAACTGTGTAGAGGGTTCACCAGGTATTTCGACTGGTATCAGTTCACTACTTAGGACCTTAATTGCTTCTTGCAAGTTCTTATCATTGAATATATTCTTTCCGATCAGATACTTTTCCGTTTCGGAGGCGTGATAAACGTTCGGATTTATATTACCGTACACTATACTTGCACGTTCTATTTGGTTCTTTATTCCTATTTTCAGAAGATATGCTGAGTGCACGAGAGCTAGTGAGTTCTGCTTCTTGGCATGATCTGAAATGATTAAAACTTTAAAATGAGGATTTAAAAAAAATCTGTGACAGAAGCTCATCAAGTTCGAGAGGATTCATCATCACTTGTCATTGAACTGTTTCCATACATAATCATCATCTCAGCCGAGAGAGGTCCACTGTTGGACATAGGCCTCCCCCAAGCGTCGCCACAATGCACGATCCTGTGCGTCCCGCATCCATCGGATTCCCGCAACCTTCACCAGGTCATTGAACCACCTTGTAGGAGGCCTTCCAACGCTGCGTTTTCCGGTGCGCGGTCGCCACTCCAGAACTTTTCGGCCCCAACGGCCATCTGTTCTACGAGCAATGTGCCCTGCCCATTGCCACTTAAGTTTGGCGATTCTTCGTGTTATGTCGGCAACCTTGGTTCTCCTGTGGATATCTTCATTTCTGACTCGATCACGCAAGGAAACTCCGAGCATAGCCCTTTTCATCGCTCTTTAGGTGACTTTAAGTCTTCTGATGTGGCCCATTGTGAGCGACCACGTTTCGGATCCATATGTCATCATTGGCAACACACACTGTTCATAGACTTTCGTCTTTAGACACTGTGGTATGTTGGATGAGAAGATACCCAGCTTCCCGAACGCTGCTCAGCCGAGTCGGATTCGACGGTTGACCTCTTTCTCGAAATTAGATCTACCCTACTAGACTGTCTGCCCGAGGTAGACATAATCATCCACAACTTCAAGTATAGAGTCTCCGATCTTGATAGGAGTGGGCGCTACGCATGACTTTAGTTTTGTCCATGTTCATTTTAAGACCCACTCTTTCTGAAGCTCTATTGAGGTCATTACTGTGCTCGAAGTTTGAGAGGATTCATCATCACTTGTCATTAAACTGTTTCCATACATAATCATACATGAACTAAAAAAAAAATGTACCATTATGTGACTGCGTTGTAAAATTTAGTAATATTACCTAATAACTCACCTTGCATGTCAAACTTTAGGAATTCAGATATTTTCAATGTCTTTGTTTGGCCATCTCGGGAACCTATGGACCAACATGTTGAATCACTAAATGGCCACGAAAACGTAATAGAGGCAAATCAAACTTGCAGGTACTTTATTTTACCCGTAGAGACGTCTAAATCTGCGTCATTCAATTACTGAATATTCTCAATTAAATGAAATATTAAATGTGGATAGATACTGCCACACTTCTAATCGGCAATCTTTCTAGCACACACTTTGAAACATGTGTTTGAGTAAGCGATGGAAAGATCCCCGCCAGCGCCACACACAAGCGGTTTTCGAGTTGAGAATTTGAAGTTATGAACGTATCAAACCCCTTCTTTAACCCTTTGAACGCCAACGCCCAGTTTAAGCGACAAATAGATATGCAGGGTGTGCTATATTATATCAGATATTATAGAAATAAGGTAAAAATATTGTTGAAAAAAAAATTGTCGTCTTCTCCATATCTCACTTAATTAAATTGAACCAAAATTAAGTTTGATCTTCGTAATATTCATAGATCAAATAAAAGGCTTTGCGTAGATAGCATACTTTCCACGCGCTGCGCTTTGCATTCCAAAGAGTTAATGAACAAGTTGCAAAAGTTTTCAGGCCAAAGTTAAGATTTATAAAAAAATCTAGTTAAAAAATCAGGGGATCCAATCAGGGGAAGATACTTACGAACAGTGAGCAGGGCTCCAACACAATCAAAAAGAATGTGCATATCTGACTTACATGTGGGTATCTGTCGCTTGTACATCAAATTGCCAGCTATGGATCTTATCTTAAAATCAAAAAAAGATAGAATTAGAAAATCACTTGTTGACAATAATTTTATAAGGCACTTCTTATTACAAAATTTTAAAATATCTGCTCCTTGATCTCTTAAAACAAAATATACGAGAGCAACTACGTGGCAGCAAAACATACTCGGATGGTTTAAGATCAACTCTCTCCTCCCCCACCTTGCGCCGTATTCCTTCATGCTGAGGGTCGTGATCTCCTGCTTCATCTCTAACTCTTATGATATTCCTCCATCTGTTTTCGTCTCTGGTGGTGTTAAGGGCATTGTAAAACATAGAGTCAGGAGCAATGCGGATCTGGTCGGACCAACGTATTGAGCTGCGCCCACGAGGCCTTTTCCCATCCGCTTTACCGGTCACAATGAGCCTTTCGAGGTTGACACATTCTTTTCTTGCAATGTGACCGAAGTATTGCAGAACCTTGTGAGGACACTCGGACGACAGCCTTGAGGAGATTAACTACTTTAATATTTGAAGTCACGAACGTTATTTCAACTTACATTTCTAACGGATATATGAGCAATAAGTTCAAGATGTTTCACAAACTCTCCCAAATATGCAAAGCCGTTTTCATTAACAGCAGCTTCTTTAAATATCTTGATACAATCCCCTAACGACATGTTGGCTTCAAGGACCAGATTCTGATAGAACTTGCACGTTTTAAGAGAAGACACATCGCTTATATCTATCAAAACTCTAGGATAGACAAATGTTCCAACAATACTTGAAATATTAAATTACATTTATTCATAATATACAACTTCATAAAGCCGATCATCAAGTTGAGAAAGTGACAGCACAACAATTCATTTTCCACTAAGAAATCTCAGTTAATTTGATTTTCAACTTTGAGTCGATGCAAAATCCAAACTCACTGGTAGCCCATACCCGTAAATAAGCCATTTGGCCTCATCAGACGATTTCATGGACTTAGAAATTTAATTTTTTCACTGCTTCAAGGGATAGCAAACCAAAGTATTTTATATCTACACGCGTTTCTGAAAAAAAAAAGATCTTAACAAGTGGACAGGCAGACAACAAAGTGATCCTATAAAAGTTTCGTTTTTACCGACTAAGGTGTGAAAAAGATCTGCTTTATTTTATATTGGTAAAGATGAAGTATGTATCGATATTATAAAATGATTACAAAAAAAAGAAAAAGAATAAAAAAAAATTGGTAAAAATATTGTCTGTCCTACCTGCACATATTTTTCCATTCACAGTAAATTCAATTTTAGACATGACTGTAGTATTTCCGTGTAGACTCACGAATAAGACTATCATGTGACTCATAATATATCGAATATCATCTAAGGACGTTTCCTAAGTAGAGATATTTACGTACATTCGTCTCAGTGAATTTATATTAATAAGGTGCGTTTCAGATTTGACGGAGCGCATCGGCTCAAGAAAAATCTGAAATTGACAATGGCGACGGAAAAGTTTTTTTTAAAATGGTGGAAAATGGTCTGAAAGAACTTGATTTTCAATGACTCAAAGAGAAAGGGAGGGAAGGCCTATGTCCAACAGTGGAAGTCTTTCGGCTGATATGATGATGATGATGAAAAAGAAAGGATAGACTAAAGTAGCGGTGGACTGGCGGCGAAGGCTTGAATCTTAATAATAGAAATATTTTGTAATAAGACTTGATATGCTAAGGGGATTGATGATTAAGAAACAAATTAAAATATGCTACGATGCAGTTAATCCATAAGTCTGAATCGTACTTAAGGCTTCTACTTATTTTTTAGGTTAAATATAGTTTATTTATGGAGTTCAATCTGCACAAACATGCATGTAACTCACTTAATCTTACAGTTTGTGCTACATTGTTACATCAAGTATTAATGATATGTTTTCGTTTAATTTATTTTTGTGGGTTGAACGACATTAGTCAAGGCTGATATTCGTCCAATAGGCAGTTAGTCAAATTTTTTCTAACAGCCTAATAAGTATTTTACAACTTTACTTACTAAATTTGCTAATAAGGGAGTCAGTTTTCAGACGGAGGCAGTAACAAGTAAAACGTGGGTAAAACATTATCATCATTAGCGAATTTGATATCGAAAATAAGCGGATTATTGATTCAAAAGTGTCTAATATTATAATGACTTACAAACCTTAGGAAACTTATCCACGAAGTCCTATCATACATACCAATAAACTAACTGCCGATAACGTCAAAGCTACTACGGAATAAAATTGTTAAAAAACCAATCATCCCAGACGGAACACCAATTTGTGTTTTCAAAAAAAGACTTGACTGTTAAACAAGTTTACAGAATGAAAGAAAAGACGACGTCACTAGAAAAATTAGAATAACATTCATCTATTTTAAGATATTTAACAAGCCTTCGACAGAGTCTAGTACAAGTCTGTTGTACAGAATAAAATCGATATTACCTACCGCACATCCTATGGAATCCTGAAATTGAATTCATCAACAGATTTTTTAAAGTTAGAGAACGACTGGGTCTGTAACTTTTATAAAAACGGTAGGAGTGCCACAGGGATCTGTGTTGGGACCTATTCTAAACACGCTGTACACATTACTTACCACTAAATCTAGGAGTTATCTTTACAATTTTTTAATTTTCATATCGAACAAATAACCCATCAAAGCTCCTCCGGTCTTGCAACCGTCCGGACCGAGTTCGAGTCGTCGACGGTGCGTATTGTTCCACGCGCGCCTCATAGATATGTCATCAAACTGTAGGGGCAGCAGGGTCGAGGCCTACTGGACCCATTGTTTGTATGAAAACGTATCTTGGAGCCCTGGAACGAAGGCAAAGAAGGAACAGGAGTGGATTTTAAACAGTAAAAGTTTAACACGCACCTCCGCTCCGCCAAAAATGCTAAATGACCTACATAAAGAGTAGCAAAAGACGATTAAGCATAGGTACATTACGTCTTAATCATCATTGTAATACAATTGAAAACAAAAACAAGTCTATTTCACCGATACGGTAAATAACAAGTTAATTAGGTGTCGTCCTACATTGACTCATTAGGTTTCTAATCGTATGACAATTAGCAATAACTACTAATTCCAACTTGCAGTTGCAGATAATTAACTATATGAATGTATAAATATATTTTTTAATTCTATTTAGTCATTATCCTAACATGTCTTTCTGGAAGTCTGAGAATCCGAGGTAAGGATAAAGTTTTCCATTTTCACGTACAGTGTCGCTTTTATACCTGGAACAAAAATAAATTCATGAATTTTTTTTTCTAGTTTTTTGATTGACTGTTTAAAAAATAGTCTTAGCCAAAAAAAAATATCTACATTGAAATATGTGAAAAACAGTTCTTAATAACAGTTACAACAATTCAATTAAAACTTTTTATTAAACCTACTCCAGCAACCAGCAAAACAAATTATTTTTCATTACTCATACTCTGAAAGTAGGTCTGAAGTTGCCTGAGGAGCGGGCTGAAAGTGATACTTTTCATCCCTAGGGAGTTTTACTTTACAACTGACAGCTGTCAAATTATTAAAAAAAAAACTAGTTCTATCTTCACATTTCTATTGAACCATGTTCCAATTTTCCATACGGCCAGTCAATCACAGCGCGATATAAAATTGAAATAACTTAAAGACAAGTATTAATTAAATAATGTTATATTTTAAGTGATTTATTTGTTAAACTATTTCTTTAAAATACTTTATTTTTAAAAGATTACAATTAATTTCTAATTTTTCATTAATGAGGCTGAAAAGCTGGCCGGCCGCAGAAAAAAAAAAAATGGCGGGAAAATGGCAATGTCATTGGTTTTTTCGAGTTTTGTTTACGTTTCCGTACAACAAAGATTTGTACCTATTAACACGTTATGTTTATCAGATTAAAATAGTGATTTAACGCCTAATTTCATAAGAGAAGAGGCTAAAGCAGTAGTGGAATACCTTTTACCGCCTAAATCAGAAGAAAGATACCTACTTAAAATCATAGGTACGACGACTCAGGTTTTACAAACTTTTTATTTTATTTTTAGTTTACTCGTATTCGTAATGAAAAGCACAGTGTTTACCTCGGGGTGAAAGTAACCCATTTAACCCCTCGAATTAGCGACCTCGCTTCGCTCGCCCGCCAACTCCTTCTCGGGACGAAATGAATTACTTTCACCCCTAGTGTAACAATGTACTATTTATTGTTTAGTCTCTATTTAAAATCAGAGTGGCAATATTAATTGAACATAAAAATAAAATGAACTTGAATCATGGCGACATTCTGATTTCAAATTTTAAATATTTTTTTTAAAGATATTTAGCTTTTAAAATATTTTTATTTACATAAGTAGGTTATAACCAAACCTGCAAAACCAGAAACATCGAGTTTTGATCGTTTTATATTTATCAGTAGTTTTTTTTTTATATTTTTAGTTATGATACAATTATAGCCAAAGTAGGTACCTATTTCTCATGACAATTCCAATGAACTTTCTCATGAAAATTCTACGTGAGTATGAAGTTCCGTTGGCCATTCATGGTTTTTTTCACCAGTTCCACTTCATCAAATGTCACTTTTTGACGAGTAAATACTTTTTTATTATATTCTCGAAGAAAATACCAAAATCGCCAGATGGTTGACTGTAATATTGGAGGAGTTCCCTCGATTCATCTTGGATTCCATCATCAGAACTGGATTTTGAAAACTAGGACCAAAAAAAAATTGCAAATTGGTCCATAAACGAAGGAGTTCCGCAGTAACAACATGCTTAAAAAAAAGTATAAAATAAACAAATACAGAAAATACAACCGAATTGAAAAACCTCCCCCTTTTTTTGAAGTCGGTAAATAAGAATGAATTGTAATTAAGCCATTTTTAAAATCGACGCCTGATTAATTAAACTGGCAATTTTTATATGTTTGCAAGTAAGGATCATGATAATAGTTGGTTATTGTATTATTACTTAATATTACTGATAACACAACTCTACAAAAACAAAAATTGTCTTTGTTCTAAAATTTATTTTGTGATTTTTCCATTCACTATGCTTTATAATAAAGAAAAAATATCAACATTCCTTAAAAAGTTTGCTTTTGTGGTGGTTATGACAATAAATCGTTTTTCTTGAGTTAGTCTTTTAAAAAAAAAGTATTCAATAGTCATCATAATGTTTTTAAAAATATCGCGAAAACATTAAAATGGTGTAACTGTCGCACATCATCTACTTATGTTAATTAAGTGATAAACAACAAATAACTGTTTTTTTTTTGAATACTGAAACAGGTTAAAATGGCATCTAGAAAGTGTAAATATGAAGCTGATGCATTTTGTTATATATATGGTACATTTATTTAAAATACGAGAGATATTTTTTTTAATATGTGTGAAAAACTGTATGAAGCCTACGAAGCTTATTTTAAATGCCCTGTTCGTAATTTAGTTATACCATGGGCTCCAAATGTAGCTTGCGGTAATTGCAAAAAAATATTTAGAAGGTATATAGGTAAACAATTTTTTTGTAAAAAAAAAACATTTCTTTTGTTTAAACCATTTTATTTTATTGTTATCTTTATTTAATTTAGGTTGGTATCGAGTTGAGAAAGGGAATAAGTATGAAATTCGCAGTACCAAGAATTTGGCGCGAGCCAAATGACCACGTCGGTGACTGTTATTTTTGCATAGTTATTCCTGTTAAAAGACGTAAAGGCAAAAATGCAAAACCCATCGAATATCTTGCTTCGTCTTCGGCTCCAATTTCTCATAACCCACAACTTCCAGTATCTGAACCTTCTACGAAATTGTCTCAATCAAGCTCATCTCAGAGTTCAAATAAAAATATTGAAGATGAAGCATTTGTACTGTCACAGACTGTTACCGAGAGCTAGTTGAAATTGTTGTTGTTGTTGTTGTGAATGTTAGAAGATTTTTAAACTATTGGCTGCAGAATGTCTTTAAAGGTACATATGCTACACAGAAATCTTAATAATTATTAAGATTTCTGTGATATGCTGCATGCTTATTTAGATACATTTAAAAACAACATGGGGGCGTATTTAGAAGAACAAAGAGAACGTTTTCATCAAGACATCATAGACTTCGAACGCTGTTATCAGAGCCAATACAACAAAAATATGATGGATTTGGAGTTTAGTGAGACCAAATTCTTATAAACATGAAAGAAAATGTAATAGGGTTCACTTTTAAGCTTTTTTGTACTATTTTGTAATTTGATATGATATATGAAAAGCTGATAAAAATCATACCTACACAAATTAATTTGTTTAAATTATTTTTATGAAAAAAATCATCCTATGAATTTTCTAAAATATTGATCAACCATTCTCCTGGATACAAAAGCAAACTTTTTCAAGCTATAAGTATTTTTTTGAAAATCTATCGATATTTAATACTCTATTATCAAAGTCAAAATTGTGTTGTCTTGTTGTAATTAGAGATAGGTACATCTCGTTTCTGCCGGAACTGGGTTTTTTTTTTTCTATGGAGCAAGAGCATTCTCCAAAGGTATGGTAACTACCTGCAAATTGGTGTTAGTCGTTAGCGTCATAATATACTAGGAACTTGCTAAGTCAATGTAGGACGGTACCTAATTAACTCGTTAGTAAATTACTGTATCAGTGAAGTAAACTTAATTTCCTCTGTTAACAAATTACAATACTTTAATTTCGAAAGTCGGTGTTTCTCTAACATTAGTTTTAGTATATGCGAAACCAGAAACACGTACCTATATAGTATTTTTATGTAAAGAATCTATGTACAAAATATCATAACTGTATATTTATTTATTTTTTTTCGATGGGATAAATCATCTTATGACAACCCCCGCTCTTGGGCGGAGCGGGTGATAGTGTCATACTCTTACTGACTAAAAAACCCATCCCGTTCCTTCAAGCCTTCATACCGGGGCTCGAGCGCCCTTTCGGATAACCCTGGCCCCAGTAGGCTTCGACCCGGCTGGGCCGCTGCTGTTGCTGACAACTCCTTGAGGCGCGCCGGAACAGCGCGCGCCGTCGACGACTTGGGCTTGGTCCGGACAGTTACCGGACGGCCGGACAGCGAGCTACCCATTGCTCACTGTCCGCAAGCCCGTGCCTACGGTGGCTGGAAATCGGGATCGGAATCCCGGCGGCGTCATGAAAAATCCCAAAGTTATAAGCTTGTTATGTCAGCAAAAATACATAGTCACTGGGCCATCCAGGCGGCTAAGAGGTGCTTTTGCACTTGCACCCAGCTGTCTGTTGACGCCTAATACCCGCTATGATCTACCGTGACCTGTGTTGTACATAGTGTCAGTGGTATCCAACTTTTGACCTTTGTCAATATTTTTGGGAAAAAATATAACATGGTGTAAAAACTATTGGAATCCATTAAGTTAATGATTCTGAACAAATTATATTTAGGTTTCGCATAAACTAAAAATAATGTAGAAAGTATAATAGTTTTGTCTCTTCGTTATTTAACACCAACTTTCGAAATTAAAGTTATTTTGCACTTTAGTGGTTTTCTTTTACATTGAAGTCGGTTGTATTTTTTTATAAACAGTTTTTTATTTTACACTTTTTAGTTATGGTGGTACTAAGTGTGTGTGTGAGTGCATCTCACTGTGTCATCTGACAATTCTAATAATCCCACACACGGTTAGGTTACATTAATTTATTAAAGAGTTCGGGTAACAAACGATCTGTAAATTATTGTCATATCCGAAGAAAATAATTTGCGACTCAGAAGAAAAAAAAGACAAATTCTATTTTCAAATAGTAAAATACTCTTTTCTGAAAGGTCAGGACCTACTTTATGGGATCTTTAAGGCCAGTAATACTTATATCCGATACTTTTTGGAAGGTTTTACTATTAGTAAACAATAATCAAGATCTCTTAATCAACTTTGATTATTGATCATCAGATTTCATTTTGCCCTGGTAACTATTAGGTCGTTCGTACAAGTCGTTTAACTTTTTAGACAGACTCTACCTACATACCTCTTCATCATCATCATCGTCATTCCGGCAAAAAGACCACTGTTGGAAATAGGGCTCCCTAAATACCTATCGCTATAACGACCGGATTTAAACGAAACCTTTTGATGACAATTTACTTTAAAAAAAATATATGTAACTATATTTTCATCCCCCCATCTCAGAAAGAGTATTTTTGCTCTTCGATATCTGTGTGCAAAAGCCGTTTTTATCCGCCATAGGATAAAGTCTGTCTAATATTAAACACTAGAGTCTGTCTAATATTAAACGACTTGGGTAATTATTAGGATTTAATGAAATCTGATGTAGTCAACACGGGTTCAATATTCAAGGTTGATTAAGAGATAGAGATCATTGTTTACTAACAGAAGAACCTTAAGAAAAGTACCGAATATAAGTATTTTTTAAATGATTAAATATTATACATCAAAGTCAGTTGACTTATTAGACAGACTACAGACCTTTTTACTTTTGCCCCCATGGTGCCAAAATCGTACAACTTTTTATAATTTGTTAAAATCTCAGACTTTGAACCACCTAGGTGTACTTTTTTTGTTTTTTTTTTTTTGCATTTAGTAATTTCCTCGCTGAGGTGGGATGAAAAATTACCGTTGCACTCGAGTGCAAAGATTTTTCACCTCGTCCTCTTTTAATTTTCTCGCTAACGCTCAGGATTCTAATTTTTTAATTACAGTCTTGCTCGGTCATTAAAATACTTTGCATTCTTGTAAAAAATTACTGTTACAAGGTTAAATAAAATGAAAATAGTATTTACTTAGATTTTAATAAAATTAGAATAAATTAAAAAAAGAACATTCAGACAGACTTAAACAATTTACAGGCCCTTAGATAGAATAGATGCGATCAGCCTAGGTAATGTTAATAACATCAGTGTGTATACTGTGTAGGTATTACATAATATTAAAAGTACCTACCTAAAATAAATAAATAAAGAACAAACAGTTACTGCTTAGTGTTTTTTACTTTTCATAAAAAAAAAAACACTAAGACAAGAAATAATATAATATAAAGATTTAAATTGGACAAGCAATCGCAATCCACAAAAGGTAATTTAACAAAAATGTTCAAGCACATTTAAAAAGACCGGCGGCGGCGATCTCTCGCGGCGATCTCTCGCGCCGGGCCTTGGTACACGCCATGGTCCGGAGCGAGGAGGAATGGCAGGCGGTCGCCTCCTTCTGCGAAGCAGTAATGCTAGCAAAGGAGGAGACCGACCTTATCAGGCAACGGCGCACAGCGCCTGAGCCACCGTCGGGATTCCAATTCTGATTTCCGGCCACGGTAGGCGCAGGTTTGCGGACGGTGAGCAATGGGTAGCTCGCTGTCCGACCGTCCAGTAACTGTCCGGACAGAGCCCAACTCGTCGACGAGCGCACTGTTCCCGCGCGCCTCAAGGAATAGTCAGCAACAGCAGGGGCCCAGCTGGGTCGAAGCTTACTGGGGCCAGGGTTAGCTCCGAAAGGTAGCTCGGCCCCGGTATGAAAGGCAAGAAGGAATGGGGTGGGATTTTTTAGTCAGTAAGAGTCTGACACTATCTCCCGCTCTGCCCAAGGGCGGGGATGTAATTTGGATGATTTTTACCCACCAAAAAAAAAGCACACTTAAAAGGTGGTAACATCTTCACTCCTTTCCATCTTTAGCCTTCTCCTCATCTTCAGGTAAATCAAAATTGATACGCCTACTATTTAGGATGTGTATCCCTATAGTGTGGCGTGATTTAGGAGTAACCCACTCAGCTTTCGAAGGTTTCTTTTGAGGAGAACTCATTTCTTGATCTGTGGAGTCGGGAGTCTCAGAATCCGGTGTAAGGATAAAGTTTTCCATTTTCACGTACGGTGTCGCTTTTTTACCTGCAAAAGAGGAAAAAATTCATGAATATTTGTTCCAGATTTATAAATTCGCTGTCTGCAAAATCCTTGGGAAATTGTAAAAATAAATGTACACAATAAAATATTCAAAACTATGCAAATATCCAGGACTCTAGCAAGCAGTACCTAACTAAGTGCTTAGTTTATATTAGATATTAGAATGCCAATATAAAAATAAAATGCATTGCAATTATGGCACCATTCTGAATTCAAATTTCGAATATTTTTACAATAGAAACCTATTTTTTTTAAGTATAATATTATTTTCTTACAAAGTTTTTTCTAAAGCGATTTAAATCACATACGTTATAATAAATTACAAAAATTAAAATGTTTAATTTACCTCTCCGATTATCCCCCGTCTGACTGTCGTTAACAACATTTAGTAGCTTAACTGAGATAAAATACGAAACTTCTTCCATTTTTTGTTTTTTTTTTAAGACAAAATAAATTCTCCACTGCGAATATCGCTTGTCGAGATACAAAAGAGTTGTGATTAAAAATTAAAATTGGAAACCTTTATATAGGAACATATTAGGACACTGACTAATTAGTAAGATAAAATTTAAAAACCACATAATAAAGCGTAATTAAGAACTAAATTGTACTAGTTATTGTCACATAGTTAGGTAACTGCCGATTCAATGTAATACTAATTAACTCATTAGTAAACTACCGTATCGGTGTAGTAAATATAAATTTCGCTGTACTTATATAAATAACATTGATGACTAAGTAATTTGTGCTTATCTTTGCAGCCCAGTGTTTTCAGGGATATTTAGCTCCACTTTAGCAAGATCATGGCGATCATTTCAATGACTCCATATATTGATCAGTTTTGTAAGCACTTGAAATCCAAAACTACACCATTTTTATTATCATATCAAGAAATAATTTGCGAATAATTAAAACAGCTTCTCTTTGGAAATAATCCCAAGAAAAACTCTTCGTGCAGTGGTTTACAATAGTTTCAGATTAAAATAACAAACGAACTGTAAATTGTCTAAAAAACGGTAAAGTTAAAAATAAAACATGAATTGTTGCTAAAAAAAAATATTGAATACCTACTTAAAAGTTACTTTTCTGCCTGCCTGTCTGTCTGTCAAGACCCTTTATCTTGGGAACGAGTGGAGGTATTGCGGTGAAATTAAAAGTCTATTCTCAAGTCTATGGTCTCTTAAAGCTGAGAAAAAATCAAACTTCTGGGTTAACGAACAAAAAGATACGGCCGTTTATGTTGCGAAAAAAAGTGTATTTTGACACCCTCAAAGGAATCAAAATCCATAGGGTACTTCCCGTTGGTCTAGAATTCTGAAATTTAGCATGAAGCAAGGTCTTACAGCACAAGTATAGAAAAAACCTAAAAATTATTTTGTAGTTTCGTCACAAAAAAAAAACTTTCTTTGTGATTCAGATAAATCTTCGTAAATCAATTCGGGAATTGAATGGTTTTCATAGGATTGCGTTGAAATTAAACCATATCCTCAAATCTGCGGTCCCTTGAAGCTGTGAAAAAATCAAGTTTCTAAGTTAACGAAAAAAAAAGATACGGCCGTTTATGTCGCAAAAAAGCGTGTATTTCGACACCCCTGAGGGAATCAAAATTTATAGGGTACTTCCCATTGAGCTAGAATTCTAAAATTTGGCATGAAGTAAGGTCTCATAGCATTAATATAGGTAAAATTCTAAAAACTGTAAATTTGTCATTACGTCACAAAAAAAAACTATTTTTGTGATTCGGAAAAATCTTCATAACTCAATTTGGGAATTGAACTGTTTTCATGTGTAAATTTGTACGGAACTCGACTCAGTCTTTTTTTAGTTGACTTCCTATAGATATATTTAATCATAAGAAACAATTAGATATTGTTACTTAAACAATTAATAAAATGTCTAAGCATTTGTTCAGTCAATTTACTTGCTGCTTCAGGAAGAGGGGTATAAAAAAAATGGACCAATATGCCTCCTGGCAACATCCAGAATCATAATCTGCATGCTTTTCTGAGTCCGAAACCATTCACAGAAGGCGGTCTCATATTTAGCATACTCAACTCCCTATGGCGCCTGCTCTATATCCATAAAAAATAATTTAAGACTCGGAAAAAAAGACAAATTCTATTTTCAAATATGTAGTAAAATTCTCTTTTCAAATGGTCAGGACCTATTTTATGGGATCTTTAAGGCCAGTAGCTATAAAGACATTGTATTTCACGAAGGCGAATTAGTATTGGACGTTGTGCACGTCGTTTCTGTGTCCGTAAGCCATTTTCTATGACACCGAGCCCGTCCGAGCTTACGTACACAATATATATTTTTTTAAATTAGGTACCAGGTTGAAAAACTCCCGCTCTTTTTGAAGTCAGTTCAAAACTGTATGTTTACCTACACAACTAGGTATACCTACCTCTTCATCATCATTCCAGCCAAAAGACGTACGTGACCAGATGTCCCGTTTTGAACGGAACTGTCCCTTTTGACAATTACGAGTCCCGGTGTCCCCGAAATGAACTGTGGGACACAAAATTGTCCCGTTTTCAGACCCCGCGCGAAAATTTGAATAGCAGACAGCCGACCACCTGAAGTTTTTGACGAATTTTCATTAATTTCTAATTACATTACATCGCAAAAAGTGACGGAATGGAATAATTTAAATGTTTCCATGGAAACCCTTTGGGTGGAAACATTCAAACACTTTCGCGCCAACAATCTTCAGCATGAAATTTTTTCTTTTGTAATTGAATATATTTTATGTTTTCCTGCTACAATTCTCCAGTAGAAAAAGTATTTTCTATTATGAACAAATTATGGACGTCTGAAAAACCCAGTTATAAAGGCGATGTTGATAATTAAGGTGAATATAAAAAAAACGTGCCAAGAGTTTCATTCTTACTTGAAATAGTCACCAGCTATATTAAAAAAAAATTTGTTCTTCTGATAAATATAAATATAACTAAACATTTTGGGTACCTACCTATATTTTGTGATTTGTAACTTTTAAGCCAACTAACTTTTTCTGAATAAATAACTTTTATAAGTTATTTAATATTCAGAAGTTTAAAAGTGTTTTTTTTTTTCATTGACTACCCATTTATTTGACCGAAATAAACCAATGTCCCGTTTTGAGTCAAAGAATAAATGGTCACGTTAAACATAGGGCTCCCAAAGTATCTATCGCCATAACGACCAGGCCTGTGCGAGTACCTATACCTACGTTGTGAATATTTGATTTAAATGAAACCTTTTTTTCATGATCTTCTACTTTATAAAGAAATATATAGGGTGACTGGCAATTAGTGTACGATACTTAAACACGTGATTGTGCTCATAATAACAAACAATTTTTTTTATGGGAGCAAAGCCGAAATCGCAAAAAAAATCAGCTGTTCAGTACATTTGTTTGCTTAATGTACTGAACAGCTGATATTTTTTTCGCGATTTCAGGTTTGTTCGCATAGTAAAAGTTGTGGGTTATCATGAGCACAATCACGTGTTTAAGTATCGTACACTAATTACCAGTCACCCTATACCTAAGCCCATAAGGCGCCCATATGGCGATAAGGCCGCCCACTGTAGGTATGTGTTTTAGATATAAGTTTTTCTTTGTTATGTTTTATGTAACTACAATAAAGTATTTAATAAATAAATATATATAATGGAATTTATTGAGGATTTTCGAAATAAACCACAAATTGTTTCTCTGAAAACAAAGATTTGTTTTATTCAACATGCTTTTACAGTATAACAATTATCGTTTAACTAAAATTACACTTTTATCTCACCTGAAAACAAAGAAACGACATTTAAAGTTTAATAATATCGCCTCCTCAATTATATCCCTTTAATTATCTCTCTACAAGTTTTTATAACAATAAAATGCACAAAATAATCTAAACATCATCTGTCATTGAATGATACGTCACCCCGTATCCACAGCTTAAAAATTAAAAAAATGAAATGTCATTTCCAAGGAGGTCATTTCATTACATCTCCCCCCCATAGGAACGAAAATTCTAAATAATATAAAACAAACAATGCACCTGCAAGCTATCTTTATACCTATTCGTTTTCTTCTACTTCATCTTCTGCCGTAACAGGTTGTAATTTTGTTATGTGGAATAAAGTTGATTCTGTTTTTCTGTTGCCAGTGTCAATCTTATAAATGGAGTTCGATATTTTCTCTATTATCTTGAAAGGGCCTATTTTTAATTCGTCTAATTTTTTCCTGTTCAGTCTATTTCCATTTTCTACATATACACTGTCTCCTATCTCGAACTCTTGTATTTTCCTATTTCTATCAAATATTTTCTTGTTGTACTTGTGAGATTTTATTGTATTCTCTAATGCTAATCTTCTATCAGCAATCCACTTGTCTTCCTTTTCTATTGTTTTAATTTCATTTGGTAAAATACTGACATTTGTACCATCCAGTAAATATTTTGGTGCAAAACCTGTAACAGAATGGTCTGTTTCATTATATTTCTGTACACATTCTCTTGCTACTGTTGTCCATGTTCTCTTATTATTTTTCTCATTTATTTTACATCTTATTTTGTTTACTATTGTTTGGTTTAATCTTTCGTTCAAGCCGTTCGAAAATGGCGTATTCACAGCTGTAAATATTAGTTTGATGTTATTCTCCTGCAAATACTGTTTAAATTCTTTTGAATTGATGCCTGGATATTGGTCTGTTAGAATTATTCCAATCTCATCTGTCTCGAGTACTTTCTTTGTTAGTTTTATAAAGTCACTTGCGTTCTGTGTTTTTGAAGTCACAATAAACGCATATCTTGTGTAGTGGTCTACTAAAAGGTGTTAGTATTTTTTTGTTGACCTAGATCCTCCAAAGCCACCTATAGTATCCATTGACATTATCTCAAATGGTTTTGTTGCTGGTCCCAGTTGTGACATTAACCCAAATTTTCCTTGACATCTTGATTTATTTTTTATGCATATTTCGCATGTTTTACAAATATTTATGATATTTTTTGTTAGGTTTTTAGCTGTATATAGTGGACTTATTTTTTTCTGTAATTGTCTGATTCCAATATGGCATAAATCTTCATGCACCTTTTTTATAAATTTTTTACTAAATTCTTCTGAGAGTATAATTTTTTCAAGTTTCTTTATTTTTTTATAATAGATTTTATTTTTATGTAGTAGATTTTGTTTCTTTTCTTTTATTGTTTCATTTTTTTCTTGGTCTTCAACTATATCTTTTATTTGTATTAAATTAACTATTTTTAATAGTTCCTCCTTGTTATCTTCTGATTCTAATACAGGGTTTCGGCTCAAACAGTCCGCTTCTATATTTTCTTTACCAGGTATATATTTTACTGTAAAGTCATATTGAGATAGGTAATATGTGAGGTCACCCAATTCTCAGCGACTATCGCAACCCAGTGCTGGGCACGCCACAATTATGGCGGTAAGTCCCCTCTTTGAGGCGTGGCTGGAAAGACCTCACGGCGTCCTTACCTTCCGCATGACGCAGGTACTCACCGGACATGGTTCTTTCGTGAGTTTCCTGCACGGGATTCATGCGGAGGTGACGCCCGGGTGTCGCCACTGTGCGGAACGCCCGGAGGACACGGTGGAGCACACAGTCGAGGTGTGCCCTGCTTGGGCGGAGCATCGCCGTGCCCTCGTGGGGGCGATCGGCGGCGGAGACCTCTCGCGCCGGGCCTTGGTTGAGGCCATGGTCCGGAGCGAGGAGGAGTGGCAGGCGGTCGCCGACTTCTGCGAAGCAGTAATGCTCGCAAAGGAGGAGGCCGAACGCATCAGGCAACGGCGTTATCGCCGCCGCCGTCGCCGGGATTCTGATCCCGATTTCCGGCCAACGTAGACGCGGGCTTGCGGACAGTGAGCAATGGGTAGCTCACTGTCCGGCCGTCCGGTAACTGTCCGGACCAAGCCCAAGTCGTCGACGGCGCGCACTGTTCCCGCGCGCCTCAAGGAGTTGTCAGCAACAGCAGGGACCCAGCCGGGTCGAAGCCTACTGGGGCCAGGGTTATCCGAAAGGGCGCTTGAGCCCCGGTATGAAGGCTAGAAGGAACGGGGTGGGTCTTTTAGTCAGTAAGAGTCTGACACTATCTCCCGCTCCGCCCAAGGGCGGGGGATGTCAATGCATGATTTTTTCCCACCATAAAAAAAAAAAAAAAAAAAAGGCCACCCAATTCTTCATCTGTCCTGCATTTAATATTCATGTTCCCTAGAGGTTTGTGGTCTGAGTAAATAGTGAAATGTTTTCCAATTAGCCAGTGTTGCCAGTATTTAACTGCTTCTTTCATAGCAATACATTCCAAATATATGGCCTTTTTTCGTTTTTGAGATTCGTTTAGTTTTTTTGAAAAATATGCCACCGGTTTGTCTTTACCGTCTAGTTGAGTCTGTTTTAATATTGCCCCGATACCCTCTAAAGACGCATCTGTAAAGATTTTTATTGGTAAGTCTTTGTCGAATATTTCCAACACAGGTTGAGAACATAAATATCTTTTTATTTGATTAAATGATTCTTCACACTTCTCTGACCACACAAACTTTTCATTTTTTCTTAATAAATTATGTAATGGGTCTAAAATAATTGCACTTCTTGGTATGTATTCATGGTAGAAGTTAATTTTTCCCAAAAATTGTCTGATATTCTTTTGTGTCTTAGGAGTTGGAAAATGTCTTATCGAGATCAAATTGTCTTTTAGTGGTCTTACCGAATTGTTCTGAATTACATGGCCGAGGTACTTTACTGAGTCTGAAGCAAAGTTACATTTCGTAAACTTCAATCTAAAGCCTTCTTGTATTATTGCCTCTAATACATTTCTTATGTGTTTTATATGTTCTTCAAAGGTGTTCGAGTATATCAGAATATCATCAATATAGTTTACGGAGTATCCTGTGAGATTGTGCTTTCTTAGAATATTGCTTAAAATTCTCTGGAAAATTGCTGGTGATGTTTTCAAGCCAAAGGGAAGGCAGGTCCACTGGAAGTGGCCATCTTGTGTGACAAATCCTGTTTTATATCTATCTTCCACCCGTAATGGTATCGCCCAGAATGGTGAATTTATATCCAGTGTATTGTCTGTGCGATAAAAGAACCGTCGTGGCGTAAAGTGAAAACAACATTAAAGATTTTAAGTAGCAACCCAACCCAGCCATCCGTCAAATGCCAAACGTCATATCATGTTTGCTTATTATGTTATTTTATTGTGATTTTTAATTGAAATCTTCAGAAATGTGATAAAAAAATTTCACTGAGGTGCAAGGGAAATAATATTTAATATATTACAGTTTTGCCAAAGATAACAAATGGCAAATCACACCATTATTGATCAAAACAAAGTCACGAACTTGGGAAACATTGATATGCTGTTTTTTGGTACGTAACACTATTATTTTAATGTTTTTAGACTTCCCAGGTAAACTCCTGTCCCTGTTATCTCCAAATATATATAAATTAAACGGAAATTCATTTAAACATGACGATATTTGTTTATTTTGTTTTGGTCAATATTTTCGATGACTAGTATATAGAGTATTGATACTTTAAATTTATAATGCGTTTCGACTAACTTAGAATATTTCTTTTCAGGCTTGAGTAAGGATACAGTAACTAAAATAAAAAAGGGCAAGTGCGAGTCGGACTCGCGCACTGAGGATTCTGTACAAATTTACCTATGAAATCAATTCCCGAATTCAGTTACGAAGATTTTTCCGAATTGCAAACAATTTTTTTTTTGTGGCGGATCTACAAATTTACAATTTTCAGATTTTTCCCTGTACTTGTTCTATGAGACCTTGACTTATGCCAAATTTCAGGATTCTAGGTCAACGGGATTCACCCTATGAACTTTGATTCCCTTGAGTATCGAAATATACGTTTTTTTTGCGACATAAACGGCCGTATGTTTTTTTTTCGTTAACTCAGAAGTCTGATTTTTTCACAACTTGAAAGGACCGCAGACTTGAGTGTATGGTTTTAATTTTAACTTGATACCTCCAAGCGTTCTTGAGTTAAAGGGTCTTAACAGATAAACAGACGGACAACCAAGTCATCCCAAGGATCTTGTATATGAGAAGGTCCTTTACAGGCTAAATAGATTTTTTACGAACCAACATTACAAATTCTGAAGTGTACTTATTTTATTTTCATAGTCATTAAGTTTATATTTTTAATTGATTAGCAAAAGGGAAAAATGTACTGAGGAAGACAACGAGAAAGTGGTAGTGTGTCCCACTTTTACCTTTATATTAAAAGAAGTGGTAGTGTGTCCCACTTTTACCTTTATATTAAACTAGGATAAACATAAACTTGCTGTTAGCTACAATATTCCAGTCAGTGATAATAAACCGATCCCAGTCAAAGTGATAGAACCATTTTCGTTGGAACTGGGTAAGTGGTCGTTGGTGGAACCTACCTAGATAGGCAGTACAGCAGTAATTTCTTCACGCATTTGTCACATCGTTTGCATTAAAATGTTCATCATCATTACAATCGAAAGACGTCCACTGTTCGACATAGGCCTCCCCCAGATGTCGCCACAATTAAAGGTTTGTTACTGATTACGCAAAAACTTATAAACGGATGAATTTAATGATAAACGTTGCAATAATATAGCTTATAACAACATAACATAATAACATATTCCACAACTATCACACAAAGACGTCTAGCCTCAAACTAAGCAGAGCTTGTGTTATGAGTACTAGACAACCGATAAACATACTTACATATTTCGAAATACATACATACTATAGATAAATTACACCCAGACAGAACAAATGATCATGCTCATCACACAAAAATTTGTCCTGGGTGGGAATCGAACCCACAACCTCCGGCATAGCAGTCAGGGTCACTAACCACTAGACCAACAGGCCAGTCAAACCCTAACCTATATAACCTATATTTTTGCTAAGTTTCATCACGTGAGCAAGTTCAATAAATAGGCTACTAATATTATAAATGCGAAAGTTTGTGAAGATGGATGGAGGTACTCGTATTTATGGATGTGTCGCGCAAAAACTACTAGACAGATGAACTTAATCATAAACATTGCAATAATATAGCACATAAGCTATAACTTTGCAGTTCCATTAGGTGAGCAAATACAGCCAATAGGATAATTTTTATTATAGGGTGAAGCCGCTGGAAGAAGTTAGTCTAACATAGTTTCAAAATATCAAGATTTAACAGTCGCACTATAATGACGTCACAATGTTGCTTACATAACAAATACGATATTTATCTACAGCAGCGCCCTCAGACTCTAGTAAAATATTTACAATTTCTAGTTTTAACAATCAAATCATCTATTAACGGAAAAGGTTGAGCTTGTGGAACAACAATTTTATTTAGTTCCCTGAAATCTATACACAAGCGGGATTTCCTATTTTCACCCTTTTTAAATGCCAATGTCACTGGAGCAGCGAAAGGACTGTAGGATTCTTCTATTAAATTATTCTTTAGTAACATGGATATTTGCTTTTCAATTTCTAATTTATCTTCTATTGTACATCTGTATGGTCTTTTACTACAGTATCTATTTACTAGTAAATCTATGTGAGCTTCATAATCTCTAACTGTTCCTATATCATACTTGTCCTTTGCAAAAATTGTTTTATATTCCTTTATTATTTTCTCGATCTCAATTTTCTTTTCATTATCTAAATGGTCTGTCATACTTACAAACTCTTCTGTTTCTATATGTTCATTAAAATTTATTGCTAATATTTTTATATTCTTTTCTTCATTTCTGTTATCTTTAGACATTTCATCTATTTTATTTGTTCTTATCTTTTGTTCTATCCGCAAGTCCTCATTTTGGGTTAGTTTGAATTTCTTTATCATATCCAATCCGATTATAAAATCATCAAAATATTCATTTTCTACTATGTATACATCCACCTCTTCTTCTAAATCAAATATTTTTATTTTTATTGTTATCAAGCCATCTGTTTTTTCACACCATTAACCGTTTTCATATATGCTATATTCTCATTGTCCTTTTTTTCTTTTATTTTAATCAGTCTTGAATTTATTAAAGAGATCTGTGAGCCTGAATCATAAATGCCGCTCACTTCTAGTTTATTTTCTAATAAGAGCTTGATTTTGATTAATGGTGTACTTACTCGTTTTTTTTCTCAGTATTTATATCTACTTCAATAATGGAGTTGTTATTTACATTTCTGGGTTTAAAAACTTTTTCAGATTCATTTTTATTTTTCTTGAACCAACATGACTCTTCCGGATGATATCTTATTCCTTTGTTCAAAGATTCACAAGTGTTACATGGCTTCTTCTCATTAGTTTTATTTTTATAAAGGAATGTACAACTCTTTATTGTACTTGAGTTTTTCTTGTACATCATACCTTCATATTTTCTTATCTCATTGAACAAATCAGTAGTGTCATTGAGTTCATCTCTGTTTAACCTATTTAAGATAAACCCAGGTAAACCTGTTGCAATAAGATCTATCATTGTTTTGGAGTCTATCGATTTGTTTATGTCTAGCATAAGCCTTTCTTTTCTAATAGCGTAATCAATTAGTAGTCCTTCTTTATATCTAAATGCGAGAGCATATGTAACTATGTCCCATCCTCGGTTTTTAAAAGTTTCTAAAAATTTGTCTTTCCATTCATTCCATTCAGCCTTTATTGTTAGTTTTATGGCCATCGAGCTATACCAATCCAAACAAGATTTTTCTAAAAATAATCTCAATATATCTATTTTTGTTTCATCTTTTGATATATTAAAGCGCTCACACTCCTTTTCAAAATTCTCAATCCATTGCATTGCATTAGGGTTCTTGCTTGTGAATTTTTCAATAATAAATTTCTCTGAAATATGTTTTTGGTTATGTTGATTTTCTTTCTTTGTAGTAGTTTCTATTAATTTTTCCAAGATATGTTGCAAATTGTCGTTTTTGTCTATTGGTTGTTTTGTGCTTATTTCTTCTAAATATTGATCTAAAAATTGCATATTACCTTCCTCATCTCTATATGTTTTCTTAAGATCTTCATCCAATTTTATCCATATTTTTCTACTTTGATACCTTTTCTTTATACTATTTTTATTTTTGAGAAAGTATTCATTTTGACAATATATGTATGATGAATCACCGGCTTCAGCTCATCAGGTAAAACATAACATTTTCTTTCTTCTGTAGATATTGAGGTTATGGCTAATACATTTGATTTGCCATCATTTGAAGCTATCATCGTAAACTCAAATTGCAGCCGGTCCATCTTCTTTTAGTTAACAAAAATGTCGTTTTATAATGGAATTTATTGAGGATTTTCGAAATAAACCACAAATTGTTTCTCTGAAAACAAAGATTTGTTTTATTCAACATGCTTTTACAGTATAACAATTATCGTTTAACTAAAATTACACTTTTATCTCACCTGAAAACAAAGAAGCGACATTTAAAGTTTAATAATATCGCCTCCTCAATTATATCCCTTTAATTATCTCTCTACAAGTTTTTATAACAATAAAATGCACAAAATAATCTAAACATCATCTGTCATTGAATGATACGTCACCCCGTATCCACAGCTTAAAAATTAAAAAAATGAAATGTCATTTCCAAGGAGGTCATTTCATTACATATATATTTACAAGGTAAAATGAAACAATAAAAATAGTATTTACTTAGACTTTATTAAAATTAGAATAAATTAATAAAAGAACATTCAGAAAGACTTCAACAATTATTTACAGGCCCTTAGAATAGATGCGATCAGCCTAGGTGTATACTGTGTATTACATAATATTAAGAGTAAAATAAATAAATAAATACAGAACAAACAGTAATGTTAGTGCTTAGTGTTTTGTTACTTTGCATAAAAACCACTAAGGTAAGAAATAATATAACATAAAAAC
Source organism: Mythimna ferrago (assembly GCA_910589285.2). NCBI lineage: Eukaryota > Metazoa > Arthropoda > Insecta > Lepidoptera > Noctuidae > Mythimna > Mythimna ferrago. Next base: position 20,424,432 of record OU342685.1, read on the forward strand.
TTTAAACTTAACAAGCAATTGCAAGTCACAAAAGGTAATTTAACAAAAATGTTCGAGCACACTTAAAAAGACCGGCGGCGGCGATCTCTAGCGCCGGGCTTTGGTACAGGCCATGGTCCGGAGCGAGGAGGAGTGGCAGGCGGTCGCCTCCTTCTGCGAAGCAGTAATGCTAGTAAAGGACGAGGCCGACTGCATCAGGCAACGGCGCTCACAGCGCTCCAGCCGCCGTCGGGATTCCGATTCCGATTTCCGGCCACCGTAGGCGCAGGCTTACGGACAGCAAGCAATGGGTAGCTCCCTGTCCGACCGTCCGGTAACTGTCCGGACCGAGCCCAAGTCGTCGACGGCGCGCACTTTTTCCGCGCGCCTCAAGGAATTGTCAGCAACAGCAGGGGCCCAGCTGGGTCGAAGCTTACTGGGGACAGGGTTAGCTCCGAAAGGTAGCTCGGCCCTAGTATGAAAGGCAAGAAGGAACGGGGTGGGGTTTTTTAGTCAGAAACAGTCTGACACTATCTCCCGCTCCGCCCAAGGGCGGGTTTGTCAATTGGATGATTTTTACCCACCAAAAAAAAGCTCACTTAAAAGGTCGTAACATCTTCACTCATTTCCATCTTTAGCCTTCTCCTCATCTTCAGGTAAATCAAAATTGATACGCCTACTATTTAAGATGTGTATCCCTATAGTGTGGCGTGATTTAGGAGTAACCCACTCAGCTTTCGATGGTTTCTTTTGAGGAGAACTCATTTCTTGATCTGTGGATTCGGGAGTCTCAGAATCCGGTGTAAGGACAAAGTTTTCCATTTTCACGTACGGTGTCGCTTTGTGACCTACAAAAGAGGAAAAATTCATAAATATTTATTCCAGATTTATAAATTCGCTGTCTGCAAAAAATCCTTAGGAAATTATAATAATAAATGCCTACATTAAAATATAAAAAAAAAACTATGCAAATATCCAGGACTTCAGCAACCCGTAAGTGTTTAGTTTAAATATTTGAAATCAGAATGGCAATATAAAAAATAAAATGCAATGCAGTTATGGCACCATTCTGAATTCTAATTTTGAATATTTTTACAATAGAAACCTATAAAAATTAAAAAGTTCTTACCTCTGCGATTTCCCTCCGTCTGCTTGCCGTTAGCTACATTTAGGAGCTTAACTGAGATAAAATACGAAACTTCTTCCATTTTCTGTTATTTTTTTTTAAGATAAAAACAAGTTGTCTAGTGTGACTATCGCTTGTCGAGATCCAAAAGGATTATGATCAAAAATTAAAATGGGTACCTTTATATAGGAACATGTCAGGATACTACTAATAGTTTTCGTAAAATTTAAAAAACATAATTAGGTGTAATTAAGAACTAAATTGTAATAGTTATTGTCACATAGTTAGGTAACTGCCGACTCAATGTAATATCTACTGATTAACTCATTAGTAAACTACCGTATCGGTGTAGTAAATATAAATTTCTCTGTACTTAGGTATATAAATAACATTGATGACTAAGTAATTTGTGCTTATCTTTGCAGCCCAGTGTATTCAGGGATATTTAGCTCCACTTTAGCAAGATCATGGCGATCATTTCAATGACTCCACAAACGAACTGTAAATTGTCTATCCGAAGAAAATAATTTAAGACTCGGAAAAGACAAATTCTATTTTCAAATATGTAGTAAAATTCTCTTTTCAAAAGGTCAGGACCTATTTTATGGGATCTTTAAGGCCAGTAGCTATGAAGACATTTTATTTCACGAAGGCGAATTAGTATTGGACGATGTGCACATCGTTTCTGTGTCCGTAAACCATTTTCTATGACACCGAGCCCGTCCGAGCTTACGTACACAATATATATTTTTTTAAATTAGGTACCAGGTTGAAAAACTCCCGCTCTTTTTGAAGTCAGTTCAAAACTGCATGTTTACCTACACAACTAGGTATACCTACCTCTTCATCATCATCATCATTCCAGCCGAAAGACGTACGTGACCAGATGTCCCGTTTTGAACGGGACTGTCCCTTTTTACAATTACGAGTCCCGGTGTCCCCGAAATGAACTGTGGGACACAAAATTGTCCCGTTTTCAGAAACCGCGCGAAAATTCGAATAGCCGACCACCTGAAGTTTTTGACGAATTTTCATTAATTTCTAATTACATTACATCGCAAAAAGTAACGGAATGGAATAATTTAAATGTTTCCATGGAAACCCTTTGGGTGGAAACATTCAAACACATTCGCGTCAACAATCTTCAGCATGAAAATTTTTCTTTTGTAATTTAATATATTTTATGTTTTCCTGCTACAAATTCTCCAGTAGAAAAAGTATTTTCTATTATGAACAAATTATGGACGTCTGAGAAACCCAGTTATAAAGGCGATGTTGATAATAAGGTGAATATAAAAAAAAACGTGCCAAGAGTTTCATTCTTACTTGAAATAGTCACCAGCTATATTAAAAAAAAAAAATTGTTCTTCTGATAAATATAAATATAACTAAACATTTTGGGTACCTACATATATTTTGTGATTTGTAACTTTTAAGCCAACTAACTTTTTCTGAATAAATAAAAAAAAAAAGTTTTAAAAGTGTTTAAAAGTGTTTTTTTTTTCATTGACTACCCATTTATTTGACCGAAATAAACCAATGTCCCGTTTTGAGTCAAAGAATAAATGGTCACGTTAAACATAGGGCTCCCAAAGTACCTATCGCCATAACGACCAGTCCTGTGCGAGTACCTATACCTACGTTGTGAATATTTGATTTAAATGAAACCTTTTTTTCATGATCTTCTACTTTATAAAGAAATATATAGGGTGACTGGCAATTAGTGTACGATACTTAAACACGTGATTGTGCTCATAATAACAAACAATTTTTTTTTATGGGAGCAAAGCCGAAATCGCGAAAAAAATATCAGCTGTTCAGTACATTAGGCAACCATAAATGTACTGAACAGCTGATTTTTTTCGCGATTTCAGGTTTGTTCGCATAGTAATAGTTGTGGGTTATCATGAGCACAATCACGTGTTTAAGTATCGTACACTAATAATTACCAGTCACCCTATACCTAAGCCCATAAGGCGCCCATATGGCGATAAGGCCGCCCACTGTAGGTATGTGTTTTAGATATAAGTGTTTCTTTGTTATGTTTTATGTAACTACAATAAAGTATTTAATAAATAAATATATATTTACAAGGTAAAATGAAACAATAAAAATATTATTTACTTAGACTTTATTAAAATTAGAATAAATAAATAAAAGAACATTCAGAAAGACTTCAACAATTATTTACAGGCCCTTAGATAGAATAGATGCGATCAGCCTAGGTGTATACTGTGTATTACATAATATTAAGAGTAAAATAAGTAAATAAATACAGAACAAACAGTAATGTTAGTGCTTAGTGTTTTGTTACTTTGCATAAAAACCACTAAGATAAGAAATAATATAACATTAAAAATTGTAACTGGACAAGCAATCGAAAGTCACAAAAGGTAAATTAACAAAAATGTTCGAGCACACATGCGCCGGGCCTTGGTACAGGCCATGGTCCGAAGCGAGGAGGAGTGGCAGGCGGTCGCCTCCTTCTGCGAAGCAGTAATGCTAGCAAAGGAGGAGGCCGACCGTATCAGGCAACGGCGCTCACAGCGCCCTAGCCACCGTCGGGATTCCGATTTCCGGCCACCGTAGTCGCAGGCTTGCGGACGGCGAGCAATGGGTACCTCGCTGGCCGACCGTCCAGTAACTGTCCGGACCGAGCCCAAGTCGTCGACGGCGCGCACTTTTTCCGCGCGCCTCAAGGAATTGTCAGCAACAGCAGGGGCCCAGCTGGGTCGAAGCTTACTGGGGACAGGGTTAACTCCGAAAGGTAGCTCGGCCCTGGTATGAAAGGCAAGAAGGAACGGGGTGGGGTTTTTTAGTCAGAAACAGTCTGACACTATCTCCCGCTCCGCCCAAGGGCGGGTTTGTCCTTTGGATGATTTTTACCCACCAAAAAAAAGCTCACTTAAAAAGTCGTAACATCTTCACTCATTTCCATCTTTAGCCTTCTCCTCATCTTCAGGTAAATCAAAATTGATACGCCTACTATTTAGGATGTGTATCCCTATAGTGTGGCGTGATTTAGGAGTAACCCACTCAGCTTTCGAAGGTTTCTTTTGAGGAGAACTCATTTCTTGATCTGTGGATTCGGGAGTCTCAGAATCCGGTGTAAGGACAAAGTTTTCCATTTTCACGTACGGTGTCGCTTTGTGACCTGCAAAAGAGGAAAAATTCATAAATATTTGTTCCAGATTTGTAAATTCGCTGTCTGCAAAAAATCCTTAGGAAATTATAATAATAAATTCCTAAATTAAAATAAAAAAACTATGCAAATATCCAGGACTTCAGCAACCAGTAAGTGTTTAGTTTAAATATTTGAAATCAGAATGGCAATATAAAAAATAAAATGCAATGCAGTTATGGCACCATTCTGAATTCTAATTTTGAATATTTTTACAATAGAAACCTATAAAAATTAAAAAGTTCTTACCTCTGCGATTTCCCTCCGTCTGCTTGCCGTTAGCTACATTTAGGAGCTTAACTGAGATAAAATACGAAACTTCTTCCATTTTCTGTTATTTTTTTTAAGATAAAAACAAGTTCTCTAGTGTGACTATCGCTTGTCGAGATCCAAAAGGATTATGATCAAAAATTAAAATTGGGTACCTTTATATAGGAGCATGTCAGGATATTACTAATTGTTTTGGTAAAATTTAAAAAAAGTAATTAGGTGTAATTAAGAACTAAATTGTAATAGTTATTGTCACATCGTTAGGTAACTACCGACTCAATGTAATTCTAATTAACTCATTAGTAAACTACCGTATCGGTGTAGTAAATATAAATTTCTCTGTACTTTAATAACAATGATGACTAAGTAACTTTTGTGCTTATCTTTGCCAGCCCTAATAAAAGCCTATAATAAAAAATAAAAGCCTATATTATTTGTAAAAAAACTAACAACGTTGCAGGACTGTATTACTAACACCATAAACAACAATTTTTGTTCTATGACTTTTTACAAAACATAATTCATTTACCAAAACAAACCATCACGATTTCGTTGTTATATCATACACACACATTTCAACTCTATATTTTGCTATATCTACCTACGTCTGTATGATGCGTCACCAGTTCACCACAAACGCATCAAGCACCCCCGCTGCACGATCCCCGCTCCCCTTCGCTTTTGTATTATCGCTTGCTTTGCTTAGACTTCGGAATATTTAGAACATTCAATTTAAATATTTTTTTACACCACCTGCTCGATAATGTCGTTTTATACGTCGTACAAACCTCGCTTAAAGCAAGTCATTCTATTCCTAGGGAGATAATGTAGTATGGCCGATCCCTAGGGAATAATGAGATTTGAATTTGGAACACCAAAAATCGTCAACATTGTGAATTAAAATGTACGTACATCGAACAAGTTGACTTGAAATTCAAACTGGCCACTTACAAAAAAAAAAAAAATAGAACAAAACTTGCTGTGCTTCTGACGGAGCGTATTAGAAAATTGAAAATATAGAATCTTGGAGTAGTGAATTTTGTTTGTTTGATGAACTTTTAAATATAATACTTATATTTCTCTATTAGATGATTTGGTCGACCAAATTGTCTTTTAATTGTCTCACAGATGGTGTAAAAAGTAGAGTATGCAACACGGGGATAAAGCTGTCTTTGTCTTGGGCGGCTTGAATTTCTCACTTCACTCAGGTTTCTTTATTAACTCCCTCGCAATGCTCGGGAGTTAATTTTATAAGTCCCTCACTGTCGTTCGGGATTAAAATCAGCAACCTTTGTTTCGTTCGGGATTCAACATGCCGCCCGCTATTTAAAGACATGCTTTATCCCCTAGTCACATAAACTACTATTATTTTTATATGAAACTCTGATGAACTAAAATATGATAAATTTTTAAAAGTGATAGAACAAACGTTGTTGTTTATGATGTTAGCAAGAGAGGTTGCCAGTGTTTTGCAACTAACCCTGTATAATATATAATAATAATAATAATTTATTTCAGTACTTGTACAAAGAAAATACATAAAATAAACTTAAGAATACTTAGTAGTACTATATAAGTTCTAAGAAGATTGGCTTAGTTACCTAATTATACAAAACTAGTTTAATTCACTCATGTTAATAATGACCTATTGTTATAATATGTTAGTACTGCCATTAAAGCTTGTAGCGACTTGCCTGAACTAGGTTAATAAAAACCTGTGTTTCAGGCCATCACCAGACTAAGCGATCAGCATTTTATGGTTCACATTTACTTAATACTAATGAATATCATGATAATTTAAAAATAAAAAAGTACAGTTTTTTAAAAACAATAGTTACCAATTAAATATCTATAAAATTATTGAATTAATTCAAGAAGTTTTTCTGTGTCTGTGTAGTCAAGTTTTCCCAAATATTCGCATAACTTATGACTACAATGTTTATAACTAACACTATAAATATCGAGTATCCTATTGAGCTTATTATATAAGACAGGTCCTAAATAGACATAGAAACGGCTTACAAAAGCGTGTCTAGTACGAGGTTTAATGAAAACCAAATCTTTCCTTCTCTTGTCCGAGGGTATTGGCTTGTAAGCGACTTCAACATGCTGATGTAATACGATGTGCAGTATAAATAACTGGCGCACTGTTAGTACCTCACACGCAATATAAAGCTGATGTGTAGGAAATCTAAATGGCCTAAAAGTGGCTACCTTTAGAATTGCTCTTTGAGCGCGTTCTAAAGGAAGCAGAATTGTTTTTGCAGCACCACCCCATGCGGTTATGCAGTAGGTAAGAACAGATTGGCACAAAGCTAAATATACCTGTTTAATTAATTTAAAGTCTGCAATGTAGCGTAAATTCTTAAAGATATATATTAATTTACGTACTCGTGTGCATAGCAAATCAATATGTTTACGGAAATTCAGATTTGTGTCAATCGTAATTCCTAAATACTTTATATGATCGGTTTTAGCTAAAGCAGGACACGAACATGCAGCGTTAGCGTCTGTCGTGCAATTATGAGCGTAAATGTTAAGGTTAGTAAGAGGTATATTAATGCTTCTCATTTTAAATAAAATATATTTGGTTTTATCTGCATTTAATGTTAGTGAATTTAAACCAAGCCAATTAGATACAATATCAAAACCATTCTGAGCATATTTATAGACCTCCTCTCGGGATTTAGCTGCGAACAATAGGGCTGTGTCATCTGCGTAAGACATTATGACAGCATCTGGTAATTTCAGGTTGCACAGTTCATTAATGTATATTAAAAACAACGTTGGCCCCAAAATACTTCCTTGAGGAATGCCAAAACAGCTATTTTTAAGCTCTGAGCTTTTATACTGACCGAGTTTTACACATTGATAACGATTGTTAAGATAATCTGAAAAAAGTTGGAGTTGTGTTCCTCTAATCCCGAGTGTCTCAAGCTTGTGCAATAGTTTAAAGCAAGAAATAGTATCGAACGCCTTGGCAAGATCCAGGAAAATTCCCATGCAATGCAAGCCCTTATCCAGATTAGTAGTAACATAATTAGTCAGTCTGTGTACAGCTTGGCAGGTTGATCTTTTTGGTCTGAAACCAAATTGACAATCTGAAAGTAACTGGTTGTCCTCCAGATATTTTATTAACCTATTATTTATAATTCGTTCCAAAACTTTTGAGAGGCCTGTTAAGACTGCGATGGGTCTGTAGTTATTTACGCAGTTCTTGTCTCCAGATTTAAATACAGGAGTGACCAATGCTTTTTTAAGTAGGCTAGGAAAAACTCCATTTGACAGACATAACTGAAAGATATGTGTCAAAGGTTGAACAATAAGGTATTTAAATTTCTTAAGGATCCTATTTGGTATTTCGTCCCACCCGACAGCACAGTCATCTTTCAACCCTGAAATTATTCCTAAAACTTCATTTACGTCAGTATTTAACAAAACAAATGAATTAACTGGATTTATTGATACATTTGACTGGTTTTGGCACGGGAGAGTTCTAGATCCAGGTGTTTTCTCAGCCAAATTTTTACCAATATTGACAAAAAATTCATTTACTTTGTCTGCAGCTTTAGATGGGCTAATATCTATTGATAGTAGTTCAAGTGGAGGGTCGGAATTTTTTACACTATAAGTGTTTTTTCTTATAAACTTCCAGACTAGTTTACTATTTTTTCCTGCAGTTTGCAACTCATGTTTATCATGCTGGATTTTTATTTTCTTCAGAAGGTTGTTACAAAAATTCCTGTACCTTTTATATGTTATTCTAAGTATCTCGTTGTCAGGTGCAAGTTTAGATTTTAGGTGCAATTTGTCTCTATGTCTTATACAACGGACGAGACCCGGTGTAATCCAGGGTTTGACGTTACTATATTTTCTAGGCATTTTAATAGTGAATGTATTTTTAGTTATTGCATGTTGCAATGAGCCTATAAAGTAGTTTAGAGAAATATTTGCGTCACATGAGTTGTAAACTGGGTCAAAATTTATGCTGCGTATGTCAGTTTCAAGTTTTGTCATATTGACTTTGGTATAGCTGCGCATGCAGTCTTTCCTAGGTAACGATAATTCTAATGTTAGTAAAATTGCATTATGATCTGTCAGCGAAGAATTAGTGATGAATGTTGATGATCGTTTTTTCGTTTTCAGAATAATATGATCTAAGCATGACCCACTTTGATGCGTGGGGTGATGATAAGCTGGTAACAATCCGTGATATGAGCAGATGTTTAAGTAATTATGTGCATGATTATCCATTTTCCCGGAAGCAATGTTAATATTTATGTCACCTAATAGTATAATATTTTGGTAATTACAATACTTTTCCAGAAGTGTGTTAAGAGAGTCTAAAAATCGGTCAATATCTTGAGAAGGAGGTCTGTAAACAGCCATTACTAATATATCGGAACTAATTGTAATGATTAGGCAGTTACTATCCTGAACAATTGGTTCCTCTACGGTTGCTTTCAGATTTTTCTTGATATACACTACTAAGCCATCATTTTGGTTGATTTGTTTATTGGTTTTGTGGGTAGAATAGCCATCTAGGGGTGGCAAATTGAGTGTTTGGTTGGACAACCAACATTCTGTCAGGACAATTATATCACAGTTTATGCCAAGATTCTGTAATATTACCTCAAAACCATTCATATTTTTGTTTATGCTGCGAATATTTTGGGTGAGTACGGTAAATGCTTTATTTCCAGCAGGGATAAAACGCTTACAGTCCTCAACATTACATATTTTATTATCAGACACAGAAAAACTATCTAAATCATAAAGCAAGTTATTGATCATAATTACAGTTACTATTTAAAATATAAAAATAAAACTATTCTATTCTATTCTAAAACAATAAAATTAGAATCCCGTTAGCGCGCTCAAAAAGTTGTTAAATCTGTAGCGCTCTTAGGCGCCCTCATAATCTATAGAATTAATATAGTTTTCCTCAGCGAATATGCGTGCCGGGCAACTAACATCACCTGTTTGATGGTCACATTTGCGCTTGAAGCGCTTACACGTCGCACATTTTGGGGGAGCGTTCTTATTGCTGCAATCCTTAAAGGAATGACCTGTCTCTCCGCAGTGGTTACAAGTCGTGCTAGTTTCTCGGCAATACTTAGCTGCATGTCCGAATTGCTGACAATTAAAACACCTGGTCACTATCGTGAAGTCTCTCACGGGGCAAGACGTCCAATTGATGAAAATTCGCCCTTGGTCAATAAGAATTCTCCTGATATTCGCTGGTAACTCTAGAATATAATTGCAGGTACTCTGATTTTTCTTACCTGATTTGTGGCTTAATTTTATTGTAGCCAAGAGGGACTCACGGGTTGTGTTTGGCATTTTCTCAGAAAGGTTTTGTTCGAAAATACAATCAAATACCTCTTGTTCAGTTAGGGATACGGGGACACCAACAACTGCAATTCTAGGACGGCGTTTACTTGTTTCTTCAACGGTTAGGCCTGAGGAAACTAGTTTCTCCGATTTTCGTAGTTTCTCTATATCTGCTTTCTTGTCCGTGCTGATGATGACTCCTCCATTTCGCACTTTTCTAACGCCGCGAACATGAAGTTTAAGTTCTTCGGGAGAGATGATTTTCTGGACTAGGGACTTAGTGTCGTCGCTGGTTTTAGATTTATCGCTCGGATAAATAGCAACAGAGCTTAAATTTGCAGGGCGGATGTAGTTGTCAGCACCTTTCTTGACAATATTCGCGAAGGAAGTACTTTCTGCGGGCTTCAGTTTACTTTCTACGACCTCTTTGAATTGCTGAAGTGAATTCGCAACACCTTGCTGATTTTTTAGATGCTCAATTGTGGAGAACGCCTGGATAGTTTTATGCGTCAAGGCCTGATACAGGACAGCCATCTGGGATGTCCCATTAGTCACCTTACGGCATAAACCAGCCACACGGATCTTCTGTTCCGAGTTCATTTTTCCCTCCGCTACTATACTACACACCTCACCTAAGATGGTCTCGATTGTGTTCATCCATTTTTGAATCTCCGACGTGGGTAGCACTTCAGAGGGTATCTCATGTTCTAAGGGTGCTGGGGGAGTTGGGGTTGAGGGCTGAGCTCGTTCCGTTGGTGTCGGCGGGGGACTACGCCGCAACAATTGACTACGGCCAAACGGGCTAGAAGCTGAACTAGCCATATCCAATCACAATATCACTAATCTACAGAGTAATCTAAGAATTAGTCCATTGATAATATACTGAACAAAAACACTTTCTACAAATATAAACTCGTGACACACTTTATGTTGAATGCTTAGGCTGATATTATGTAATTTCAATAATACTTTTAAAGGTAATTATTTAATTATAACACATTATAAGCAAAACAAAAGACACGTCCGCTTAGGCAAGCGATCAATCGCCTATCCCAAACTCGCTTATCTATATGTATATAGGGTGACTGGCAATTAGTGTACGATACTTAACCTTTTGAATGTCTTAAGTTACACAGTTCGACATAAGCAATTGTCTTTCTATTGTGTCTCTAATTACGGCATTCAAAGAGTTAAACACATGATTGTGCTCATGATAACCATCATTTTTTATTATGGGAGCAAAGCAGAAATCGCGAAAAAAATATCAGCTGTTCAGTACATTAGGCAAACAAATGTAGGTACTGAACAGCTGATTTTTTTCGCGATTTCAGGTTTGTTCCCTTATTAAAAGTTGTTGGTTATCATGAGCACAATCATGTGTTTAAGTATCGTACACTAATTACCAGTCACCCTATATAGGTTGCCTAAAAGAGATTGCGGAATTTGATAATGCTATCAATTGTAAAAGGTGTCCTATGCGAACGGTATTGTCTTTCTCTTAATTTAAACTAGCTTTTGCCCGCAGCTTCGCTTGCATATATAAAATATAGCCTATGTCACTCAGGAATTAAGCAGCTTTCTATCGATCTTCTTCACATCTTCATCTTTCACAGGACAATGTTTTTATTATTCTAAAATAAAAATTTAATAATGAATACAAAATAGTATCTACAAAACAGGAATCAGCTCAATAAAAAACACGTTTTATTGTATGAAGAATGAAATAAAAAGATTTATTGATCATCATAATATGAATAACTAGATTTTGCCCGAAGCTTCGCCCGCGCACATAAAATATAGCCTGTCACTCAGGTATAAAGTAGCTTTCTATCGGTGAAAAAAACTCAGCAATCGGACCAGTACTTTCAGAGATTATCATCCTCCTACAAATAAATAAACGTCAAAACAAAACAAAAAACAAACTTTTTTAGTGTAGATAGGGCAGATGTAGAAAACTGCCACCAGTATAACACAGGACCTTACAATTATCATAAGGAGGAAAACATTTGTCAAACTGGTGATAATTTAAACAATAAAGGACCTAGAAAATAAAAGTAAACGATAAAGAAAACAATCATTGATTATATGTATAACAATAATTGGTTATAATTAAAGAATTCGTTAATTTCAATGAAAAGTGTGTTGGAATTAATGAAATAATCAAATATTACAAATTACCTACACTGTATTTGGTTTTACAAATCAAATTATATTTTTTTATTATCGCGTTTGACCACCATCTCACCTGATGGTAAGCGATGATGAGACTTTTTTAAACCTCAGCCGCAGCACCCATTACACATATAATGTAACCATAAGAAACAATAATAAAAGATATACGAGTATAATGAGATAACAAAACTATTTAGAAAGAAGGAATTCTTCCGGCTTCACATCTAAAGCCTTCAATATTACTTCAGCTTCGTAAGGCTCCGCTGAAATAAAAAATAAAGACAACTTTAAAATGGTATAATTAGAAAACGAATGCTGATACTGCTTTTTATATTTTTAATGGACGTAAATAAGTAGGCTAGGGGTTCTACAGAATCCTTTTAACTGCGAAAACAAAACAAGAATCCCATATATATAAACATTTAAATAATGAGAAAAATACTCACGAATATTAATCCATTCATTAGGATCATAGCCCGAGTCCTTGCGGGACTCCATGATACATTGTCGCAGCGCATGTGTCACGCCGTGAGACATACAGATACCCATCTCTCCACAAGCTGGAATTTGATAACAATAGGAAATCATTCAGCGTATGATAGCCTCAGTACAATCTAAAGAGTTCACCAGAATAAGGATGAGGTAATGAATCTCAATGAGTTCCGGTGAAACGACATGTTCTTATTGATAATCCTCGTCTATATCACTAGTTGTAAAGTGAAAATTTAAAAAAAAACATTTTGCGTTAACCCTAGTAGCATAGTATGGAACAAGAGTATAATAATATTTACAAAAAAAATCCCTTTGGTGAAATTAGATCACCATAAACATCTATAATATACGCTCAAATTGCTTAAACACCGAGCGGACGTACCCGGTGCTATATAGGTATATTATGTAATAACAAACAAAATGATATATGTCACAAAAATATTATTTTGCTTTCCACATTTTTTTATATTTTGCAATCATTACAACCTTACAGTTCTAAAACTTCTTAGACTACTCACCTTTGGCTCCAAGGACTCCATTCAGATTTTTGCTGTTGTACCTCAACTTAACGTTGAACTCGACCGGTATGTCCAAACCGAGTGGTACATGGTACGTCAGTGATCGGTTATTCAGCAGTTTTCCTGTCTCCTTATCAAAAATCAGCTTCTCACATGTGTGATAACCTAGACCCATGATGTAGGCACCTTGCATCTTGAAATCATTAAAGTTTTTGTCATTGATCCTTTAGCTATTTGAAACATCAATGCTGCAAGCAGTAATGGAGTCGATTCGAAAGGTTATTTGGAAACCGAACTAGTTACTTCATCATCATCATCATAATTTCAGCCGATACACGTCCACTGTTGGACATAGGCCTCCCCCAAGCGTCGCCACATGTTACTAGTTAGTTACTATGAAAATTTTACTAACGCCCACCATGACGGTAATTTTTTGAAAATCTACCGTTCAGTTGAAGAACTCACCAACCAATCGATAAACAGGACCCTATATTACGCTATAGCGATGCAGATATAATTTCATGGATCTATACTTTCTCGGTGTTGCGTATAGAATATTATTACAAAATGTAATGGGCATACCTAACTCTAACGTTTATTTATTTATTTATTGAATGTTCATGCAACAGGTACATAGGCGGATTTAATGCCTTAGGCATTCTCTACCAGTCAACCTAGAGTGGTGAAGAGACAATATTACGTACGCGAACAAAAAGCAAATTTATTATTACAGGTATTAAAACAAGAGTAAAAATTATACATATAGTTAAAATACACATACATATATATTTAATATAGTATATATACTACGTATATATATTTATATAAAGTAAGGACAGAAGTTTTAAGACGATTCTGCTATTGGTACTTATAGAAAATGATTCCGCAACTTCCGCTTAAATGCATATTATATAATGATGTTGGATCTCAACTTACCGTAGACGACTGATCTACTACGTTAAGTTGAAAACCATCACTATAGCAAAATACTAAGGTGAATAATAGTAGAACATTTACCTGTCCAACGTCTAGCTTCGGGTTGGCGCTAATACCGACATCCTCCAAAATATCCGCACGAATTATTTGGAAAAGCCCAGTGGTCACATCTAGTTGCGTTTCAATAATGCACACGCCGAAGGCGCTATATCCCTTCAGATTTTCATCTGTATCCTTCATCATGAACAAAGAAGTCAATTCGACTTGGTCATCGCCTGCTTTCTGGACGATTTCTTTCCAAGTAGCACCTGGCATAGATTCTTTTATTGGAGCCAACCTCAGTTTCAAAGTTTCACACGCTCTTATTATAGAGTAGCAAACACTTTCTGTAGTAATACTTGACCCGGATAGCACATTGTTTGCAGCCACAAAAGAGTAATTGGGAACAATATTCACATATTCGAGAGGCACACCTAACTCGTATGCGCAAACTTGGGCAGCTTTAGTGTTGATCCCTTGTCCCATCTCGATCCCTCCTGTGGACACTGTAACTGTACCATCACCCCTATAAATGCTGACGAGAGCCGAATAGTTTCCGAAGTATCCCACTTCATAGCACATAACATTGATTGAAATAGCCTTTTTCATCCACCTGTTTGTTTTATTGAACTGTTCAATCTCTTTAGCTCGTTGGTCGTAGTTGACGTCATTTTTAAGAACTTCAATCAGCTCTGGTAGGTCATTATCATTTGATCTCATGTTAACTTTGCGGACACTAGTTGGGTCCTTCTGAACGGTAAATGCAATATGTTGCATTATGTGTTCTATGCACGCCTTGCCTTCTAAATGACCTGTCAGATTAAGAAGTTTACAATAAAATAAAGAATTAAAATATTGCACAAAAATGTTGTGTGTGTGTTGTAGAATATAATATTATAGGAAACTGTGAAAGAAGTAACCACGCATTCTAAGGAAAAAAATCTACAACCTTAAAATTTATACAAAACAATTAAACTAACCTGGTGCTCTAATAAAAGTATTAGAAGGTGTATCAGTAGTAACTGTAGCTGTCTTCAAGGACCAATATTTAGTATTGTAGCCATTGGGGAAGTTTTTGACGACGAATTCGAGAAGATTCTCGTTGTTAGAACAGCCATTGTCTTCGATTATTGAAGCGTTTAGATACTGGATCTCACCATCATCATTGACCCCTACCTATCAACAGCAAAAAAAAAAATGAATTTGTTATCATCAGATAAAAGATCTATTGTGAAAAAATTGCTGCTGGTCGTGCGCTGCCACATATAAACACACACCTACATGCACACACCAATGGTATCCCTATCGGTCGTACTCTGCGATTCTTACAAAACAAATTAAGAGGGTATCTCGGTGACGTCTAGAGTAAGTCGGTCGGTTGTGCCATATTGTGTTGGTTGTACCTACTTGCTTGTTTTAAATGATTTTGTCGTGCCCTGTTATATTCTACTAGCTTTTGCCCGCGGCTTCGCCCGCGTGGCATTAGGTACTTAAGGAATCGGGATAAAAGGTAGCCTATGTTCTTTTCCTTGTCAAAGGCTATATGCATGCCAAATTTCATTCAAATCCGTTCAGCCGTTTTTGCGTGATTAAGTAACGAACATCCAAACATCCACACTATCACATTTATAATATTAGTTAGGATGTGTAATTCCATAGATAATAAATCTATGTGTCAGTAATACGAAATAATACGAATGTGTTTGTTACACTGCACGCATGCTGTGCGTGTGTGCGTTTTATTAAAATCTGAAAATTTGTGCTAAATTGAGTGCTAGGTGCTGTATGTTCGATTTCAGTGTTGGCCTTGTGAAAATAGTGCCAAATCTAGCACTTAAGAGCACGGCGACAGATGAATTTTTCATACAAACGTAATACCACGCTCATTTGCAATTGGAGCATATTTCCAACATATTATGATGTTATTCGGTTATAGACGATATTTATCTAGGTTCCTACATCTTTCTTTTTTAAAAAAACTTGCCTAAAAGGAAATTAAAGCGAATTATAATTCGCACTTTTTTACAACGTAGATGGCATGTTTTCATTTGGCTTTTCCTATATTAAAAATAACAATATGTCCAATATTCTCAATGTAGGAACACAGATTATATTATCAATTTACAAATGATAGAAAACAAATTGGAAAAACATTAAGTTTTCATTCATCATTTTTGGTATTACGAAACACGTCCAATTTATCGCAAATTTCCAAGAGTTTATTAGTGCTATCGCGGCAAGCGGGATGTCAGTGTCATTGTGTGCGTGCTGTCATTACTTCAGTTGCGTTCATAGGTCGAGTTTTATTGTAATATTTTTGACACTATTGACTTAAATAAAATAGTACGTAAGCATTTAAAGTTTAATAAAAGGAATACAGAACTCTTGAGGACATGTCAGACTTTAGCTGACTAAAAGCGCCGTCAAAAACCCCTTAAAAAAAGAGTAAAAAAAAAGCGCCGTTGACGATTTGGGTTCGGTCCAGATGGTTACCGGATGGCTGGACGGCGATTCCAAGCCCAGGTTGGCTAGAAATCTGAGTCGAGATCCTGGCTGCTGGGGCGTCAGGGTATTCCCTCGTCCATGCGGCCGCCTTCTTCGCTAGCATTACTGTTTCGTAGAAAGAGGGCTCGGCGCGAGAGGTCGTTGCCACCGATGGCCCCCACGAGGACGCGGCGGTGTTCCGCCTAAACGGGGCACATATGTACATCTCTACCGTATGCTCCACCGTATCCTTCAGACCGTCCACACAATGGTGATAACCAGGCGTTTCTTCCGCCTAAATCCGACGCAGGTGCCTCCCGTACTTGCCATGTCCGGTGAGGATTTGCGTAACGACAGTCGCTGAGATCCTGCCGGAACTGTCTGCCATACAGCGACTTGTCGTGGCAGCGGAATTTCGCCCCGGGGTTGCATCTCCACGTGTAAATCATGCATATGCGTGCAAAGGACTGTTGCCTCCACATTCCATGGTAGCAGACCTGCAGGAAACCGTGCGGATATATTGCAGGAAACCGTGCTTTGTCTTTGTACCATTAGAATGGCTAAAACTCCCTGGCATGCGTTCAGCTTGGCAACTGATCACTTTCGCAGCGACGGCGCTCCATAAAGGGCCATGGACCGAACGATGCCTGCGTAGAGCCTCGAGCAGGAGGCGTCTGGACACCCCAGGTTGGACAGGAGCCGCTTGAGTGCTCCAGTCTAATCCAGTTTGAAAGAAAGAAAGAAAGAAAAATAATTTATTTGGTAGGTACAGCACAAGGCGCAACACAAAATAAACAATAAGTAACACGTTTGGGAACTAGACGTCGGAAGTGCTCCTCAAAATACCATCGGCTGTCGAGGACGAGTCCCAGATACTTGTAAAATTTTATTGTAATTTGGGAAACCGGCGGTGGCTCGTTCCGAGGGCCATGAAAACATATGCTCTCGGACTTGTGCAGTGCCACCTCAAGTCCCAACTACTGGATCCTCTTCATGACTGTTGCAACTCTGCGTGAAGAGAAGGCGATGGAACTTCATCGATTCCTCCCTGACGTGGCGGTCAGGCTCAAGGCAACTTGGGTCGAGCCGGACTACAAAGTCTCGCAGATCCTGGCTGGATATGGATATTTCTGGAAGAAACTATATGATATGCGGTTATGTGAGGTTAGCATGTGATGTTGCAGTGATGAGAACGAAAATTTTGATCACGTTCTGTGGCGATGCCTCCCTTATACATATATATCTTTCGTCGCTGTGACGAACAGCGACGAAAGATATATATGTAGATGATGGACGGGATCACTTGCTTGGATGTGAGGCCGGCTTACTACTGCAATCTCATGGCCTCAAAAGAGTTCGAACACGAATGGCACAGACTAAGGAGTAAGCATGCAGCGAACCCGTACTGTGTGTTTGTCTTACCCACGTGAGGGGGGACCGTTAGTATGCCGCCCCAGGATAGGGAGAAAGGCAACATGGGGACAAGACGAGGAAATTTGTAAAGGAGTCAAGAAGCGGCTGCGGTGATAGCGCGCTCATATTTATATGGGTGGGCTGTGTCCGTCTCATTTCGATTCGGCCCATATGACATGATGTCGGTGGGGCCAAGGCTGGTTGGAGGGTGTTGCAACCCTGCGTTCCGCTAGTTCGACCGCCGCCTGGTACGACTCTCCCTTCTTTAGGATCAGCGTGTCGTCTGTATAATAGACCACGCTGACCCCGTTGAGGAGGTCGCATAGCACATAGTATGCAAATATAGCTACAAAAAACGGTGACATAAAAATATAAACTACACTACAACTAGTGGCGAAGCCATGGGCGGATGAGAATGCTCCCCTTTTGACGGGAATAGAGCGTTCATCACACCCTTTATAAACAGGGGCCGGTACTCTGTGTCAGCGGGGGAGCCCAGGTACGGAGCTTGTTACGCACCATTTCGTAGGGTCGTCCCCACGGGTCTCTGTTCAGAGTCCCCAGCTACACGTCGCGGGCCTCCAGTTTGGCCAGCCTTATCTCCGCTCTGAGGATGCGCTTCGCTGTTCTTTATTCCTCGTACGCTCCTGGTACGGGTGGAGCCGGATCTTGCGGATGGCCAGTTTAGCTTTTGCAGGGAGCGCTCTAGTTGGACTCCGGTATCACCAGGTGCCGGTCTACCTCAATCGTGTGATCGAGGCCAACCTGAAGGACAGGTTCATTATCTGCCCCGCTCACCGTGGTGAATGGAAACGCCGAGAGATGTCGTGCGGTGTTCCCCAGAGATCGGTACCAAGATATGGGTCGGAATGTTTTTGGGACTTGTCCTCGACATCCGTTGGAATTTCGAAGAACACTTCCGACGTCTGGCTCCCAAACTGGGCCGGACTGGGGCAGCCCTGAAGCGGCTCCTACCCAACATACAGGTCCTTAGCCCTTTGCCGGAGGCTCCACGCAGCATTGTTTGGTCCATGGCCCATTACGGAGCGCCGGTGTTGGACCCATTGCTGTGAAAGCGACCGGGGGCAAAGCTGAACGCATCCCAGAGGATCATGGCCATCCAAATGGTGCGGGGATACCGCACGTTCTCCAGCGAAGCGACGAACCTCCTTGCTAGTCTGCCACCATGGAATCTAGAGGCAACAGTCCTTGCACGCATGCACAATTTGCGCATGGAGTTGCAACGCCGGGGTAAAAAACCACTGACGAAGGCGGTCAGAGTACCGGCGGGATCTCGGAGCAAGCCATAATTATGGCGATAAATCCAATCTTTGAGGAGTGGGTGAATAGACGTGGAAACATCCTCACCTTCCGCATGACACCTCACCTCGTGGTAAGTTCGGAAGAAACGCCTGGCTGTCATCATTGTGTAGACCGCCCAGAGGACAGGGTGGAGCATACGGCGATGGTATGCTCCACTCAGGAGGAGCACTGCCGCCGCGCCGTGTCCTCGTGGTAGTGACCCTGGTACAAGCCATGGTCCGGAATGTGTAGGAATGGCAGGTGGTCGGCTCCTTCTACGAAGCAGTTATGCTAGCAAAGGACACAGTCGTACACGTGAGGGAACATCATTCTTCACGCCCCTGCCACCAGGATCCTGATTCCTTTTTCCAGTCACCGTAGGCGCAGGATTGCGGACGGCGAGCAATTTGTATCTCTCCGTCCGGCCGTCCGGTAAGCGTCCGTACCGAGCTCGAGACGTCGATGTTGCATAGTGTTCCACTCGCGTCTCGAGGACATGTCAGCAAAACCGTAAGGGCCCAGCAGGTTCGAAGTCTACTGAGGCCAAGGGTTGAGCGAAAGAGAACATCGGGGCCTTGAAACGAAAGAACAGTTTTCATTTCCCTAAAAGTCTGACACTAAAAGAGCGGCAGAAGTCATTGAATAATTTCCCACCTATGAAAAAAAAGCTCTCGCCTCCATAACATTTTCTGATTTGACCACAAGAAGACCACCTTGGGCACGCCATAAATATGGCAGTAAGTCCCCTCTTGGAGGCATGGCTGGAAAGACCTCACTGCGCGGGCGTCCTCACCTTCCGCATGACGCAGGATCTCACCGGACACGTAAGTTCGGTAGGTTCGGGCTGTACCGGATTCGTACGGAAGTGACGCCCGTGTGTCGCCACTGTGCGGAACGCCCGGAGGACACGGTGGAGCACGCAGTGGAGGTGTGCCGCTTAGGCGGAGCATCGCCTTGCCCTCGTGGAGGTGATCGGCGGCGGCGATCTCTCGTGCCAGACTTTGGTACAGGCTATGGTTCGGAGCGAGGAGGATCAGTGGCAGGCAGTCGCCTCCTTCTGCAAAGCAGTAATGCTAGCAAAGGAAGAGGCCGACCGTATCAGGCAACGGCGCTCACAGCCGCTGCCGGGATTCCGATCCCGATTTCCGGCCACCGTAGGCGCGGGCTCGCGGACGGCGAGCAATCGGTAGCTCGCTGTCCGACCGTCCGGTAACTATCCGGATCGAGCCCAAGTCATCGACTGCGCGAACTGTTCCCGTGCGCCTCAAGGAGTTGTCAGCAACAGAAGGGGTCCAACCGGGTCGAAGCCTACTGGGGCCGGGGTTAGCTCTGAAAGGTAGCGCAGCCCCGGTACGAAAGGCAACGAAGGAACAGGAGTGGGTTTTTAGTCAGTAAAAGTGTGACACTATCTCCCGCTCCACCCAAGAGCGGGGGATGTCATTAGATGATTTTCCCACCGTAAAAAAAGACCACCTTTGTATGACATATCTGCTATTGTTATCATAATATGTTGAGATATTGGCGCGGTAATAAAATTTCCAAAAAACGCATTACTAGTTCGTACATTCACAAACAATTCCCGAAGTATTCGGCAAAAATAAAGCAAATAATGAATATACCTCATTTTACTAACAATAAATTGTAAGACGCTCACATACACACACAAAGCTGCATCAATCCGTCACTTGTTTTTGTCAAACAGAGATAGCTATATTCCGCGAACGAATTTTGAATACGCGTCAACTTGCAGTAGCGAGTGACATTCGCCGGCCTCTTAAAGTGCTAAGTTGGCACCACTGGGGTACCTTACTCATAGATCTAAACTCCCCTCCCGCACGCGCACCCCTGCCTTG
This sequence comes from Mythimna ferrago, assembly GCA_910589285.2. Lineage (NCBI taxonomy): Eukaryota > Metazoa > Arthropoda > Insecta > Lepidoptera > Noctuidae > Mythimna > Mythimna ferrago. The sequence continues at coordinate 20,445,531 of OU342685.1, forward strand.
GTGACGCTCACTTCGCATCGGGCCGTGCAGCAGAAATCGTAATATTTTAATTTCGCCATAACTTCAAAACCAAACGTCCAATTTTAATTATTCAAAGACCAAATATTATCTACATAAACTGTTCTTAATGATGAAATAATTTATTTTGATAAGGATTAATAGCATAAGTAAAGTAAATGCGTTTAAATGTAGTCCAAAAAAAATTCAAGATTTTTAAATAAAAAAATGGTTGTTGTGCCTCACTCGACATAGATAGGTATAGTGTGTCGCGGACTTTTTTGTAGATATTTATAAGATCTACAATTAATTAGAACATTTTATGGTTCTATCTTTTATAGTTTAGGCAGCGTACGCAAAATAAGTAACTTTTCTGGTTGATTTTTTACACCTTGTGTCCGAAAAAACCAAATATCTTACGGAACCCTACTTTTTTCCAAAATAAAATTTAGCCTATGTTACTCGTGGATAATGTAGCTTTCGAATGGTGAAAGAATTTTAAAAAACGGTCCAGTAGTTTTTGAGCCTATTCATTACAACCAAACAAACAAAGTTTTCCTCTTTATAATATTAGTGTAGATCATAGTATTATTACGTAATGTTGTAAGCCCATTGTGTATTTTATTGTAACTGTACTATAGGGAGTATTGCATGCTTCGTCATTAGACGACCACAGTTAAACTATAAATTTTAAATCTCATGTTAGTGAACGATGTAATGTGTTCTTATGAGAAATAAAGATTCTTTAAACCTATTACATAATTTAAGAGATAAGTCCTGTTTTAATTACCTCATATTCACACTGCAATGGCAATCTTTTTCCTCCCATGGCCATGTTAGTTTGCATCGGTAAAATGAACCTACAAGTTCGATCCAGTTTTTTGGCTACTAAAGCACAAGCTGCGGCGACCTGGGCGCTACGACTTATCTTTCCTCCAAAACCACCTCCGACACGACGAACTTTTACCAAAACTCTAAAAAAACCATTTACAAAGTAATTTTGTAGAACATTGGTAAAAATGAAATGATTGGGGCAGAAGTCCGATATGACAACAATGTTGTGGTTTCTAAAATTATTGAATCCCTTGCAATATTTAACACTGTTAAACTTAATAGGGCTAAAATTAGATTCACTGCAATTAAGCTAAATCTAACAACAGAGACATTTTATGGGTCCTGCAAAGTTTATTTTTGGACCCTGTACTAATACAACTTACTCGCTTTCATTGATCCCCAAAGACCTTGCAATTGCGTTTTGCGTTATATCCATCCATTGCGTTGAATCATACACCTCTAGTGTCTTGTCAACAGGAACAACAACACACGACAAAGGTTCTATAAAATAGTGATATTGAGATTCGACTTCATAAACTCCATTTATGATCTTCGTTATGTTGTCGCCCCTTCCAGTTGGTTCTATAGATTGGTTTCCTGGTACGTATCTCTTGCTATCTTTCTTTGCTTCATCAATGGTCAGTACCGGCGCTGCTGTGCTAACATTTTTGTATGTTACTTTAACTAGTTTTGCAACTTTCTCGGCAAGTTTTTCAGTCACTGCCACGATTATGGCTATCGGCTGCCCATAGAACTTGATTTTAGTTGCGAGAATCTCTTCGTCATGTGTTTGTAGTTGCAAAACGCCAGGGAACGTAAAAGAATTGACGCCGGGGATGTCCTTGGCTGTGTACAAGGCTACAACACCCTCTATTGCCTGAGAACATGAAATAACTTTTAAGTGTGAGTGAGGTGAGTAGGTAAAAAAAAATAGTTAAAAATTAAATTGTTGGTTTTGCAGAAAATACTTGATATCGTCGTAATAATACACGAAACTCTCTATAATTAATTTTAAATGTCTATAACGTTTAATAAATCTAAACAGTTACTTTACTTTTACAGTTACTACTTTGCCTGTAGCGGTCTTCCTGTCCGATTATAATTTAGATGTCTTCAACGCTAGTGCATAACCTCTTAATAAATGAATGCGATTCACCATCAACGATTGCATCACTGCTTACCATCAGATGGAATCGCAGTCAAGCACTAGTTATTATCATTTACAATAATTTGCCATTATTTTTTAGTTTTGTTTTTTTTTTATATAAATCAATTTCTTACCATAACTTCTTCAACATCGATGGTATCTACTTCTCCAATATGTACTTTAGACGGTACGAAGGCACCAAAAACCTCTCCTGGTGATGGAGGCAGATCATTAGCATACTTAGCTTCCCCACCAACTTGGACGAGAGCTTCTAGCTTATCTACAGGCTGGTTCAACGGGAACAGCGAGGAATCTGTCTGGTAATCTTCCTTGCCAGAGGATACGGGTCTTCTCAGAAGTTCTCCACCAGAAGCATATTTAGTGAGTGCTGTGCCAGCTGGACTGATATTTAGGATGAACTGCAAGTTAACTTGTGCGGTTATTAGATATTCCTATTGATATAGATTGATTTTTTAAATTACCAGCGTCTAAACAAAATAATCTAAACCTATAAAATTCTCCTTCGAACCCTTTTTGGAGTAGGATGGCAAATCATCAAACAACTCCTATAAGTCACACTTTTACTTATTAATAGAGAAGGCTCCGAAGAATAGGTAAATTTCGATACTAGGCGGCACCTATTCTCACTTTGACAGTACCTAGTATCATGAAGTATTGCGAAATCCAACTGCTCTTAGGCCTCATAGCACTATAGCGACATCTATGGCATCACATAAGAACTTTGCATCGCGCAATCAAAGTTCTCCGCGCTATTAGAAAATATAGAACAGCCCGAAAGCATCTATCGAGCAGTAAGTTGCCCACCAGACCATAACAGCCTGTCTGGTCGGAGGATCCTCCCTTTTCAACGGAGGTATGTGGGACTTTGCTCTCTGTTCCGCATACCTCCAAACTGGTGACCCTCGACTATGAACGTCAGCGCAGCCTTCGTGCAGCTACAACTTCGTGACGTCGTCATCACTTAATCTAGCTTTCGAGCAGCGAGCCATACAGCCAGCACCCACGGCTATGAAGGTTATCCTGACCACCAACATAACTACCTGGTCATACCTGGTCATCCCCCTCAGCCACATCAGTGACCTTGGCACACTGCACCTTCGGCCAGTCACATGAAGAGCTATGAAGAACCTCTCCTGGTCGACGCCAGCAGTCAAGCCCTACGTCGCACAAGCACCGCTCCGACTCACTGGCGCCAGCAGCACTACTCCGACTCACTGGAGCCTGCAGCATCATCCCGACTCACTGGGACATCATCACCCCGACTCACTGGGGCATCATCCCGACTCACTGGGGCATCATCCCGACTCACTGGGATAGCAACACTCACTGGGGCATCACCGCAGCCAGTCCCGACTCATCGAGAACTATGCTGCATTTCCGACTCACTGGGACCAACCTACCACTGGCCTGCCACGCATCAAGAACCGTCGATCTCCGATCTCCGGAGGGGAGTGTTGTAGCCATCTATGGCGTCACATAAGAACTATCTCTGCATCGTGCAATCAAAATTCTCCGCGCGATTAGAAAATATAGAACAGCCCGATATCATCTATCGGGCAGTTGCCCACCAGACCATAACAGCCTGTCCGGTCGGAGGATCCTCCCTTTTCAACGGAGGTATGTGGGACTTTACCCTCTCCAAAGCACTAACACGTAATTGCATTCCATTCATTCAACACGTTATAAATCTGCCGCTCATTCTAGGTAAGTATTACGAAGTACCTATGTATGAAGTCCAATTACTTCCTACCTAGTCACTGATTGCTGGAATTGAAAAAAATGGATTGAAAAAATCGTAAATCAATGATCTTGTACCTATATATGTCGAGTCGAGTCATAGTATGGATTAAAGGACTAAGTAATAATAATATAATGATAATACCTAATGATACTATGACCACATTCGATAAGTAATAATTGATACTAGGTGGACTAGGTGGAACAGGTATCTGGATCATGTATTTTTAAATATTAAGAATAGGTGCACCTAGTCTAGTAGTAGTAGAAGATGTTGGACCCTCTTGATTGGAAAAAGAACGGTTTGAAGGCAACTTCGGCTTACTTCAGTCTGGGAGCTGAAGTGCTGGATCTATTCAACTACAACCTCGTGTGTCGCTAATTCGGACTCCGACTGGTACGACTCTTCTGTACCCAGACCTGTATGTTGTCAGCGTTGCATACTAGGGAGGTTGACGCCCAACACCCAGTCTTACCCGGTGCCCCACAGAATCGTCAACATCAGGTCATACCGACCTGACCTGACCTGACCTTTGGGGGATGTACTGCTCGCGTCCGTAGGATTTACTTATTTCTGACCACCCTACACGTGTCCCCTGGGTAGTGCTAAACGAGCAGTAAATGCGGTGGTAGGCCATAGCATCGGCTGCCGGCTTAAAAGTTACCACCCACCAGGCAAAGCCATGCCGCCAAGCGATTTGTCGTGTTCCGGCGTGATGACTGGTGAAGCCGTATGGTGGAAGATGGGTCTGAGCAGTTGTGTTGCGTTTTATAACGGGTGTGATGCGCCAGCTCTTGTTGTGTCGGACGTTTGATCGCAGAGGGTAGCGGGATCCGAAGCACGGTTCTCCGCTGGCCGACCGTAGATAGTTGGGGGCCCAAGTAGTGTGCCAGCCACACATGAAAGGCTGCCCCGCCATCTGCGAAAAATCCCAGGGTGGCCCCATCGTGCCGGTTGGCGACCGGGCGAGAGGACCCGATGGCGATCCCTGGGGGGGTTCGGGCGTCCCCGCAGTCTCCAGATCAAACCTCCAATGGCCCAGCAATTCTGGTCGTGTTGCTGGTTTTGCATCGCATCACCTCGCTCAACTGCCATTTTCCACCTAGTCTATTCACTCATAAAACCAACATGAAAGGTACTAAAAAGGAAAGTAAGTGTGTACAGCGGATGCACGTCCTCTTACTCCAAGTGCACCTCTCGAACATCCGAGGACTGCACTCCAATCTCATTGCGGTCCACCACCATCTTGAGACTGAGAAGCCCCACTTGCTTTTCTTGACGGAGACGCAGATCAGATGTCCGTTAGATGCGGCGTATCTCGACTACCCGGGATACTCCTTGGAGCATCATTTCCTGCAGCGTGCCGGGGTCTGTGTGTACGTCCGCAATGACATCTGCTGCCAGCGTCTCTGTCACCTTGAGGACCCTAATTTCTCGACGTTGTGGTTGCTGGTGGACACCGGTGTGGACAAAATTGTCTATACCTGTGTCTACCGATCGCACAGCGGTGTCCAGGAGACGACTCAATTGTTTGGCCACCTCAGTGAGGCCGCCGATAAGGCTCTACATCGGTACCCCGATGCGCAGTTTGTCGCTCTGGGGGATTTTAACGCCTGTCACCAAGACTGGCTTTTCCCGTACCAGAAGACCGACCACGCTGGAAGAGAAGCGCGAAACTTTGCGTTATCTATGGGCCTCTCCCAGATGGTAAAGCAAGCGACTAGGGTGCCTGATGTGGTGAGTCATACTGCCAATTGTCTGGACCTTCTGCTGACCACCGATCCGGACAGATGTATCGTAACAGTTTCCTCACCACTTGGAACTTCAGATCACTGTCTGGTGAAGTCTGTATCGACCTTCTCCCCACCTGACTGCGACTCACGCGGTGAACGGCGAATGTGGCGTTACAGGTCAGCAGATTGGGATGAGATGCGGCATTTCTTTGCGTCTTATCCTTGGCAGCAGGTCTGCTTCTCTTCCGAGAATCCGTCGAGTTGTGCAAACGCTATATCCGATGTGATACGTCAAGCTATGGAGTATTTCATCCCTTATCGTGACGTACCCACCGGTGGCTCAGCTCGCCCATGGTTCAACGCCGATTGCGTTGAATCTGAACAGCGTAAGCATTCGGCGTATCTTGCCTGGGTTGAGGCTCGTGACTGCAAAGCTCCGGATCTGAGCTCAAAGAAGAGAATCTTCAACCTTGCTGCTAAGTCCTACAAGAAGGCATTAAGGAAGGCTCGCTTCAACCGCATCACCCATATTGGCACAAAACTCTCTGCTCAGCCGTCCGGCAGCAGAGCATTCTGGTCCCTCGCCAAGTCGGTCGAAGCGAACTTCTGTCGGCCCTCACTGCCTCCGCTGGCTAAACCTGATGGAACACTGGCTCATACGGCGAGAGAGAAAGCAGATCTCTTTGCATCTCTCTTCGCCCATAATTCTCGTCTTGATACTGGCAGTGCTACTCCACCGACTCTACCTCACTGCGACACTTCGATGCCCGAGGTTCGCATAAGGAACAAAGAAGTTCTGAGAGCACTGTGTCGTCTAGACGTGAACAAAGCTAGTGGACCAGATGGTATACCTGCCATTGTTCTCAAGGCTTGTGCGCCTGAGTTGTCTCCTGTATTGACACGCTTGTATCGCCTCTCATTTAGGACTGGTATAGTGCCCAAGTCCTGGAAGCTTGCCAACGTGCAACCCGTGCCCAAAAAGGGCAGTCGTGCCGATCCCGCCAACTATCGGCCGATTTCAATAACCTCCATACTATGCAAGATTATGGAGCGTGTGTTGAACTCGCGCCTCATGGCATACCTGGAAGGTAACGATCTCCTCAGTGACCGACAGTACGGATTTCGTCGCAATCGGTCTACTGGGGACCTACTAGTGTATGCCACCCACTTATGAGGCGAGACCCTCGAGAGGAATGGGGAAGCGATTGCCGTTTCCTTAGACGTCTCGAAGGCCTTCGACAGGGTATGGCAAGCTAGCCTTTTGAGTAAGCTTCCAGCGTACGGCATTTCCCCTGGTCTGATTAACTGGGTAAAAGACTTCCTGAGTGAACGGTCTCTCCGAGTTGTTGTCGATGGATGCTCATCAGAACCCATGACGACTAATGCCGGGGTTCCTCAGGGGTCTGTTCTCTCTGCAACTCTATTCCTACTGCATATCAACGATCTGCTGATGCCCGGTATCTATGGGTATGCAGATGATAGCACAGTTGTAGAGAGATACCTGCCTGGTGCTCGGGCTAGTAAGGAGCTAATCCGATCCGAAAGAGAGGCTATGGTAGAGCGTACAAATATCTCACTTCAGGCAGTCTCCAAGTGGGGTAAAGCCAATGTGGTGGGATTTAACGCCTCCAAAACGCAAGCGTGTCTGTTCACCGCTAAAAGGAGCCCGTTCACCTTGGCTCCTACTTTTCAGAATTTATCCCTGGAGTACACCGACCGCCTTCAGCTCTTGGGGGTTGAAATTCCCTCGGACCTTAACTTTGGGCGGTTCATTGAGTCCAAAGCCAAGGTAGCTGCTAGGAAACTAGGCGTTCTTGCAAAGGTCCGGCGGTACTTCACACCGGGACAGCTTCTAATGCTATACAAAGCACAAGTCCGTTCGTGTATGGAGTACTGCAGCCACATATGGGCTGGTGCTGCAAAATGCCACCTGGCAGCTTTGGACTCTATGGAAAGGCGTGCGAAGAGACTAATTGGCGATCCAGATCTGGTTGAGTCCAATCTACAGAGTCTTGAGCATAGGCGAAGGGTAGCCAGCCTTTCGGTGTTTTACAGGATGCACTATGGAGAGTGTGCGCAGGAATTATATGACTTAATTCCACCATCTCACTTCTACCATCGGACAAGCCGACGAACGGCGAGTATCCACCCTAATGTTGTTGAAACCTCTACGATCCGGACCAAGCGTTTCGCTTCGTCATTTATACCACGTACATCGAGGGACTGGAACAATTTGCCTGCTGCGGTCTTCCCGTCTGATTATAATTTAGGTGTCTTTAAGGCAAGAGTGAATAGGCTCTTAATAAACTAGTGCGCCTCACCATCAACGATTGCATCACTGCTTACCATCAGGTGGGATCGCAGTCAAGCACTAGTTTATACAAATTAAAAAAAAAAAAAAAAAAAAAAATACCGGAGCAAAATCCCCGGAAAACAGAATCCTTCGTCGTATAGACTCGCACATACACAGTGCATGATGGCGTTCACCATCAAGCGAAAACTAAACGGGCTCTCCGTTAGATCCTGCTCCTACCGCACCAGCCTCTTAACGAGACGATCTGAAATGGCTCTTTCAAAGATTTTACCCACGTTGTCAAACTTTTTTTCTTAGGGTATCCTAAGATAGTTTTCCTTACCTTATAAAACAGCCCTAGAGCCAATTTCTTGCGAAACTGTATAGAAGGTTCCCCAGGTATTTCTACCGGTATCAGTTCATGGCTTAGGACCTTAATTGCTTCTTGCAAGTTCTTATCATTGAATATATTCTTTCCGATCAGATACTTTTCCGTTTTGGAAGCGTGATAAACTTTCGGATTTATATTACCGTACACTATACTTGCATGTTCTATTTCGTTCTTTTTTCCTATTTTCAGAAGATATGCTGAGTGCACGAGAGCTAGTGAGTTCTGGCTCCTGGGCATAATCTGAAATAATTAAAACTTTAAAATGAGGTTTTTTAACTATGTCATGTGACAGAAGCTTATCTGATACATGAGGGTTCATGTTTGTTCGCACTTGATATTAAACTTATTCTGTAAACAATAGTATGTAGTATACATGTAGGTTATGAACTAAAAAATATTATTTTTGCACCACCTGCTCGATAATGTCGTTTTATACGTCATACAAACCTTACTTAAAGCACGTCATTCTATCCCTAGGGAGATAATGCAGTATGACCGATCCCTAGGGAATAATGAGAATTGGGAATTTGGAACATCAAAAATCGTCAACATTGTGAATTAAAATGTACGTGCATCGCACAAGTTGACTTGAAATTCAAACTGGCCACTAACAAAAAAAAGAAAATAGAATAAACGTGCTTACTGACGGGAGCGTTATAGAAAATTGAAACTATAGAATCTTGGAGTAATGAACTTTGTTTGTTTGATGAACTTGTAAATATGTATAATACTTAAATTTCTCTATTATATGATTTGGTCGACCAAATTGGTTTTTAATTATCTCACAGATGGTGTAAAAAGTAGAGTGTGCAACACGGGGATAAAGCTGTATTTGTCTTGGGCGGCTTGAATTCCTTACTTCACTCAGGTTTCTTTATTAACTCCCTCGCAATGCTCGGGAGTTAATTTTATAGATCCCTCACTATCGTTCGGGATTAAAATCAACAACCTTCTTTTCGTTCGGAATTCAACATGCTGCCCGCGGCTTAAAGACACTGCTTTATCCCCTAGTCACATAATAGTAGTTTATGTGACTAGGGGATAAAGCAGTGAAATATAAGTATTATATTTACAAGTTCATCAAACAAACAAAATTCACTACTCCAAGATTCTATAGTTTCAATTTTCTATAATGCTCCCGTGTCGTCAGTACGCACGTTTTATTCTATTTTCTTTTTTTTTGTTAGTGGCCAGTTTGAATCATAGTGATTACATACTCTTTGGTTTGAATTTCGAGTCAACTTGTTCGATGCGCCTACATTTTAATTCACAATGTTGACGATTCTTGATGCTCCAAATTCAAATCTCATTATTCCCTAGGTGTACTATCCTTCAATATTGTCGGCTCTTAGTCGCGCGTGCCCTCTCACTCACACCGCTCACAGCCGACTGAGCTGTGTACGCTCGCACGTGCGCCAGAGATGACATAATGCTTCCCTCTCTTTCACTCACATACACTACATCCCTCCCTTGTTTTATTTTTTTAAAACAAGAAAGATACAATTAAAAACAATTGATCAAATAAATGATTCATCGTTTTATTATACTCGTAACTATTGATTACATTATTGAAAATCAACCTTTATCATCTCATATTACTTTTAATTTTAATATTCTTAACGATAGTCCTAATCGTCACCAATATTCTCGTCTGAACTCTCTTCTTCTACAACTTCTGAGTGTTGTCCTTCCGTTTCTTTATTCATAGATGTCCATTCTCCTTCCACTTTCTTTAAATGGAGTATGTTTCTTCTTAATTGTTGTCCAGTTTCATCGTTCTGTACTTCCACATCTCCTCCTGTTTTAGATTTTACAGTATGAGTAGCTGTATCAAAATTAAGACTCAATTTATTAGATTTATTGGTATTCTGTACATACACCTTATCTCCCACTTGTATATCAGTTTCGCGTGCTCTTCGTCTTTTATCTGTATATTCTCTCCCTTTTTCTTTTTGTTCTTTATCTTTGTCTCTTACATCCAAATCCTCAAAATTTTGTTCCGCATAATCTATCATGGGAATCTTGTCCCTAAATTTCCTTTGAAAAAATAATTCTGCCGGAGTTTTTCCAGTCACACTATGGGGTGTGCTATTGTACATAGTCAGATATTCTATCAATGCTTCTTTCCAGCTTTTTCTCTCTACTTGGCATATTTTGAGTCGTTTAAGAATGTCTCGGTTCTGTCGTTCCACTTCACCGTTCTGCTGTGGCCAATAGGGTATTGAATTAAACAGTTTTATATCATTTTCACGACAATAGGTTTTGAACTCTGCGCTTATGAATTGTTTTCCATTATCGGAAGTTATGGAAACCGGATGTCCTAGACGGCTAAAAATCTCTTTTAGTAAGCGAATCATTTCCTTGCTGCTTATGTCTCGACAAGTTTTGATTTCCTTGTACCTTGAATAGTAATCGATCACTACGAAAAGGTGATCGCCACTTGGTAATGGGCCTAAGAGATCTATTGCAACATCGACCCATGATTGAGTAGGTAATTCTCTTCTTTTGAGTGGGTGTGGTGGGTTTGGTGCTGATACCAGAGTACATCCCTTACAGGACCGTACTAAACTTTCCACGTCCTTATCATACTTAGGCCACCAAACTTTCGCTCTAAGTCTTAACTTCATTGCGACCATTCCAGGGTGGCCCTCGTGGGCAGCATCCAAAACAAAACGTCTCAGTTGTGTTGGTATAACTATTCTTGTGCCTCTTAGTAATATGTCCCCGAAGAAACACAACTCGTTCTCAAATAGTTTGTAACCTTTTACTGAATCATCCCACTTTCTGCTAAATATGCCATGTTTTACTTTTTGTATGTCAGTGTCGGTCTTTGAATGTTCTTCGATGTCTTTTAGTGATACGGCTATTGGTCTAGCGTGATCAATGATATCCTGAACGTAATCTTTTTGCTGAGTCTCATCATGTTTAAATGTACATAATCTAGACAAGGGATCAGCTATGTTATTTTTTCCTGGACGGTATATGACATTATATTTATAAGATTGAAGTCTCAATATCCAACGTTCTATACGAGCACACGGTTTGGACTTCGGTCCGAATATGACCTCAAGAGGTTTATGGTCAGTTATCAAGTCAAATTCCTTGCCGTACAAGAACATGTGGAAGTGTTCCACAGCCCACACCAATGCCAAAGCCTCTTTCTCAGTTTGGCAGTATCTACGTTCGCAATCACTGAGGGTCTTATTCCCAAACGCAATTATGCGTGGGCCTCTTTCATTTGTCTGCACTAAAATTGCTCCGAGTCCGACCGGACTAGCATCTGCAAATACCATGGTTTTATCGTCCACGTTGTAGAACCCCAAATTTGGTATATCACTCAAAGCAGCCTTTAAAGCACAAAAGGCTGTTTGTTGACTTTTCCCCCAAGAATCCCTAATATCAGCATTTCTGGCTGATCCTTGGCGAAGCAATTGCTTCAATGGTTCTGTGAGGGTCGCCATATTGGGAATCCACTTACCAATATAGTTTATGAGCCCTAAAAAGCTTTGTAGCTCCGAAATATTGATTGGGGTTCTGAAATCTTTTATGGCCGATAAATATTTGTCTAATGGTCGAATCCCTTCGTCAGATAACTCATGTCCTAGAAATTGAACTTTAGTTGTACCGTAAATACATTTATCTTCTCTTAACATGATGTCATTCGCCTTTAATGTCTCTATCACTTTTTGTAACCGTCTGTCATGTTCTTGCTTGTCTTTTCCGTAAACTAAAATATCATCAATAAAATTAACTACACCTTCGCATTCTATTAATACTCTTTCGAGTGTTTTTTGAAACATTTCTGGCGCACAGGTTATTCCAAACATTAACCTTTTAAAACGATATAATCCTTTACCAGAAATGAATGTAGTAATGTGTCTTGATTCGGGCAGAAGCTCCAGTTGATGAAAGGCATCCTTTATATCTAATTTGCTAAACATTTTAGCATTTTGGATCTTCGGTAGTAGCTGTTCCATCGTGGGCAGTGGATGATTCTCCCGCTTAATTGCCAAATTTGCGCGTCTCATATCGATACAGAGACGAACATCACCATCTGCTTTTAAAATCGGTACTACCGGAGATATCCATTCAGACGGTCCTTCTACCTTTTCTATTATGTCCCTTTGAAGTAGTTCGTCTATTTTGGAATTAATTTTTTCTTCTAAGGGAATCGGTACTCGTCTGTAAGGTTGTGCGACTGGTTTTACGTCCTTATTTATTAGTATTTGTATCTGAATGTTTTTAAATTTGGGAAAGGGTGTCATCTCGACTTGATTTATGTCTAATCCTAGTTTAAGTACGCCTAATGCAATTGCAGTTACTTTGCCTAGTAAATTACGAGTCCCTTTGTCTATAACATAAAAGTTGGCGTTTTGTGTTTTTGTTCCAACACGAATATCCGTTGTAAAGGACGTCAATAATTTGAGAGGGACTTCACTTCCATATGCTACAAATGTTTTTCCTGGATTCTTTAGTTCTTTTCCTGTCTTTAAAACTTTTTCTCTTATTTCTTCCCACGTTTTATCTGTTATTAAGTTATGTTGACATCCGGAATCAATGAGCATCTCTACTTGGGTTCCTCCTACAAAACAATTGAGTGTATCGTTAGGCAGGATATTAAAAACATAATCAATCTTATCTTCGATCGCATTGGCCTGCTTCATATCTTCAACTCTTTGATTTGGCTTCTTTCTTTTCGCATCTATACCCTTTTCCGATTTGCTATCATCATAGTTCCGTTTTTGACCTGTTCCTCTGCACTGAGCCTGGAAGTGCCCCACCTTCTTGCATTTGTTACAAATTTTTCCTTTGGCTGGACACTTCGCATCATACGCTAGATGATTCCAGCTACCACATCGATAACACGCCCTTTTATTGTTCTTTAATGTCTTTTCTTTCTCTTGTGTCTCAATTTTGCTTACAGTGTGTTCTTTTCCTTTCTGACTAAAATCAACTAATTGACGTTCCACTACCTCTAAAGTATTAGCTTCAGTTATCACTTCTGTTAAAGTAATTTTTTCTCCTGCGCGAAGTACTTTCTTTCTCAGTTCTTCCGACGAACATTTCTCAATTATCTGATCAATTATATTATCATCTACATCTGTAAATTGGCATTTCAACGCTTGTTGCCTTAGGCGAACTAAATATTTTTCAAATTTCTCGTTTTCTTCTTGTTTCATTTGCCTAAATAGATGTCTTTCATACCGTTTATTTTGCTTGGGTGCGAAGTATTCATCTAACTTTTTTATTGCTACTTCAAATACATCTATGTCTTGATCATCTTCAACCGACGTGACGTAACCACCGGGTATGTTAAACAATATTTCTTGAAGTTCTTGTCCTCCCCAATGTAACAGACTTGCGCGTTTTTTAGAGCTATTATTAATATCTGCAGCTTCCAGGTAGATATTTAAACTCCTCTTCCAACGTTCCCATCTTGCTCCCACAGAACCTGCTTCACCATCGCACTCAAATTTTTCTAATGTAAAACTTGACATTATTTAATCTGTGAACAAGGAAACAAATAAGGAATGTCTCATTTAGGTTATCAAATGGGCATCATCCTTTCAACAACCTGATACATTCATTATTTATTCCTATCAACCTGTCCTTCCAAAACCACACAAATTGTTGATAAGTTCAGTAAACGGGCGTTACCCGTATAAATATTTCAATTACGAGCATTGCCCGTATCAACTTCGCATTACAGGCCTCACCCGTATCAACTTCGCATTACAGGCCTCACCCGTACCAACATTACGTTACTGGTAACCCGTAAAGGCATCACCCATCGGTATTTAATTACGTTACGAAGTCCTCACAGGCATCACCTGTTTATGGACTACCAGGCATCATCTGGTAACATCACAGCGTCTCTAATATACTTCCATTACATCGCACCACACCTACAGGCATCACCCATAGGTATTTAATTACGTTACGAAGTCCTCACAGGCATCACCTGTTTATGGACTACCAGGCATCATCTGGTAACATCACAGCGTCTCTAATATTAAATTATGGACAACCAACGACACTCTCCAAAATAATATATTTACCAGATAAAATAATAGACAATCAGACATAGATAGTAAACGAAGTTTAAACGGAATCATGCAACTTAGTATTTTAAGGATGTTCAATGCTAATCGGACCTGGAACCGAACCTGGCCCCGTAGTTCAGGGCAGTTAATTTATCAAAAGCAAAAATTTGCGTGTGCGTGTGCTGGTGTGCATGTTTGTCACTTTGTGTACAGCCACCGGGAATGTACTATTTAAAACACACATAAAACTTTTCCATGATAGAAAAGCAATCCACATAAATCGTACCGGTAGTTTCTAAAACCAGCCTACTCAAATGAATATATGCGCCAAGGAACAAAAGCGTTTGTAATCTAATTAATAATAATAGACTATACATATAAACGATCTCATAAGTATGTCAGTACAAAAGTAACAAATGTAAACAAACGTTGAACGTCGCTTTTGAGTCACTATCTAAGATAGAAACTAATACCCTCCGAAAGCGCTGACGAAAAAATAAGGAGCGGTTGCCTCGTCCCGCATGGTAACTACCTACTTAGATGTAATGAAAATAAAATAAATACTTGCTTGTATCTGCAGTAATTCGTACTGGTAACTTTGTTTACTGCATTTCATTACTTATAAAAACACTACACTGCCACACACACTGTTTTTTTTTTTTTTTTTTTTAAATAACATTATTTATTATAATTATTACTCACAATAATTGATCCTCGTCGCCAAAATGTACTATCCTTCAATATTGTCGGCTCTTAGTCGCGCGTGCCCTCTCACTCACACCGCTCACAGCCGACTGAGCTGTGTACGCTCGCACGTGCGCCAGAGATGACATAATGCTTCCCTCTCTTTCACTCACATACACTACACTAGGGATCGGCCATACTGCATTATCTCCCTAGGCATATAATGACTTGCTTTAAGTGAGGTTTGTATGACGTGTAAAACGACATTATCGAGCAGGTGGTGTAAAAACTACTATTACTGCATTATAGAATTTCATTTTTTTTACCTTATAACTTCTGAACACATATGAGCTTCTCAGCGGCGGTAACTCTACGTTGACCAGTAACACACCTTGCATGTAAAACTTTAGGAATTCCGATATTCTCAGCGTTTGTGTTCGGCCATCACGGAAACCTAAGAATCAACGTCGTGTTGAATCACTAAACGTTCACAGAAATTTAGTAGAAGACAGATTCATTTGCCGCATTTACAAGTTGTACTTTGTTATAAATAATCCATTGATTTGTTTTGGGAACAAATTAAGTCATATTCATTGTGCTTACAGCAGCTAAAGAATGGAATTCCCTGCCAGAACCTATGTTTCCTGATAACTGAAACCCCTAGGGGTCTTTCAGTCAATAAATAATTAATACATTACATTGATACATAATCAGCTTGCCGTAGCTTACGTGGTTTGGATACTACTACCGTTTTAATCAATTGATATTTCCATCACCTACTCGAACTCACATTCAATAAAGGCAACAAAGCGAAGAGCCTGTCTTCGAATTGAGAATTCGAAGCCACTTTTACTTTTAATATCAAAGTTGTACTTTTCAAACCAAAGCTGAGATTCAGAACAACTCAACTTCACACCTTATATTCAGAAATTGGGGAGACACATTGAATAAATGTTTAAATAAAATAGAAGATACTTACGAACAGTGACCCTGGCTCCCACGCATTCAAAAAGTAAATGCATGTCTGACTTGAAGGTGGGTATCTGTCGTTTGTACATTAAATTGCCTGCTATGGACGCAATCTTAAAAAAAAATTAAAAAGAATAAGATAAGATAATCATTTCTTTGTAATTCTACAAACAACGAGTATATTATTATCTAATTCCAAAGTTTAAAAATATAGTACAATTCCTGAGCAGGTTTAACTTAAATTTTCAAACCAAAGCTTGAACTTTAGATCTTAACTAAAATATTTAGAACTACGTAAAGCAGCTGATGCTTTAGACCATTCAAACTTACATTCCTAACGGGTACATGAGCAACAAGTTCAAGATGCTTCACAAACTCTCCCAAATATGCAAAGCCGTTCTTATTAACGGCAGCTTCTTTGAATATCTTGATACAGTCCTTTAACGACATGTTAGCTCCCAGGACCAGATTCTGATCGAACTTATACGTTTTAAGAGAAGACACATCGCTTATGTCTATCAATACTCTGGGATAGTCAAATGTTTCAACAATACCTGAAATTTTAAATTATATTTCATTCAATTTGAGAGTGCAAATGCAAGTCATCAGACTGACAAAGCGACAGAAAATACTGCTGCATTTTCAAGATAATTATTTCAATTATTTTCGTTTTCATCTTCGAATTAATGAAAAATGAAAAACTCACCCTTTCCAGTATTTCCATCAACAAACATAGACGAATCCACGCCATGTTCATTGAGGACATCAAAAATTGCATTTACTTCATATACCTTAAAGAACTTGTACTCCCCAAAGTTAAAAGTAAGAGTGCTTTCGCTCTTAACATCAGCTACGAAGGTCCAATCACAGCAGTCACTATTTGTCGAACATTGTCTCTGGCAGCATCTACAGTTTTTGGACAAAGTATTGAGTTCCTCGATATCTCTGACTTTCTGGCACACTTCTGGGGACGCATCAATAGCAAATGACTTAATAGTTTCCATGATCGGCCTGAATCCAGTACACCTGCACGTATTGCTGCCAAACGACTGCTCCAGTTCTGCCATTGTAAGATTCTTGTCAAGTAAACTAGAATAAAACACTGTTACATTAAAATTTACGAGATTTGTACGTATTGTCACATTGTTTTTTAAGAGTAAAGCTCCTATTTTCGCATGTGCATAATATCACTTACCTGGTCAACTGCATGACCCACCCTGGTGTACAGTACCCACACTGGGTGCCATTGAACGCAGCCAGACGTTTCTGCACATCGCTGTAGCCGTCCAAGCGATTGCCGACACCTTCAACAGTCGTAACCTCCCAACTGTTGCAGGAGAAAACCAGCACCAGACACTGAAGACGGGACATATTTGGTATATAGGTAAATTTTACATATAATAGCACTTTTATTTCGAAAGATGAGTTTTCTTATCTGTTTTGTGGTTTATGAATAATAGAAAATTAGAAACCTTTTTTTTATTTAAACTATAAGGTATAACTCTCAATAGATCGCCACTGGTGCCCAGTCGCGTTGCTGACACAATATATTCAGTTTTGTACAACCAAGCGAACAACAGATTCTCTTAAGTACCTTCTATAGAGACAAAAAGGTTTTTTTGGTGATGTAACTGGCCGATGCGCCCGCCGCTGGTGCCCTAGAAAGGCCTATGTACAAGTCTAAATATTGGTATATATGTATAAGCCTAAATATTGACATTCAAAAATTGTATAGTCTAATTTAGGTTATAGTTTATTACATTATTTGACTTTGACAATGGTCACTTACGGAGTTAACAGAAAAAGTCTCGACCAAGCCGCTGGGGAACCGCCTCGCTCGCACCATCACGATGCAGGAGCCGCAGCCGCCCTCATGACACATGGACTTGGTGCCAGACAAGGCGAGCACATAACGAAGGTACGCGTTCAGCGTCGTTTCCCGAGGTGTACTTTCGTCCACTGTGGAACGATATGCATAAATTTAACCACAGAACAGATGAAAGAGGTTAGAATGGCCATGTGGGCTTTTTTGTTATGTTGGGAAAAGTCATCCAATGACAACCCCCGCTCTCGGGCGGAGCCGTGGGAGATAGTGTCAGACTCTTACTGACTAAAAGACCCACCCCGTTCCTTCTACGAGTAGACTTCATACCGGGGCTCAAGCTGTCTTTCGAAACTAACCCTGGCCCCAGTAGGCTTCGACTCAGCTGGGTCCCTGATGTTGCTGACAACTCCTTGAGGCGCGCGGGAACAGTGCGCGCCGTCGACGACTTGGGCTTGGTCCGGACAGTTACCGAACGGCCGGACAGCGAGCTACCCATTGCTCACTGTCCGCAAGCCCGCGCCTACGGTGATGGCCATGTGGGCTAGGAAGGCGTGCCACAAAGTAGGAAAATGCTCATAGTTCAACTACCAATAGCAAACTTGCGATCTAAGTGTGCGTGGTCTTTTAGTTACGTAATGCTCGTTCGTATTGGTTTATTGCCTGTAGTGGAGTTAAAAGGTGTGAGACAAGCGGCCACGCTCGTTGTAGTACAAATCGGAAAGTACTTCCTTTCCAACCTCTTTCATTCATTTCATTTCTGTGAATTTAACTCCCTGCCCATATCGGGTGATGTGAATAACATATTAACAATTAAACGAGGCTGTATTTCGATTGATGGGTGTTGAATGTATGGTATTATTACAAGCGCATCGCCAAGGGGGGGCAGGGGGGGCAGTTGCCCCCCCCTTAGAGATCAAATGTAGCTAGCCGCAAAGCAAACGCAAAGCGACCAAAGTGCGAGCAATTGACTATAAACATGGCTAAGAAACACCATGGCAGAAGATCGCCTTAATGGTCTATAATAAATAAAAACCTAAATAATTCTAATGATAAAGTGGTTGAAAGTTTTGCAAAAAATCCCCGCAGGTTATGTTTTAATTAAATTATTTTTGTTAAAATAAATAATGATTACTGCTGGCTTGTGAAATTTTATACATTGATATTAGAACCGTTCTTATTACAATCGTGATCGAGGCAAAGACTTCCAAAGTGTAACGCTTCATGCTCTCGGCGTTCATATTTTTTATCCTCCATAATATTGCCCTATGGTCCCCCCCCCCCCTTAGTCATAAGCTGGCGACGCCCTTGTATTATTATCTATGCGTTGATACCGAATAGAATAGAAAAACTTTTGTTCGGGATAAACACAGCACAACGGTTACAAACGTGTAGCAACATCTGTGGCGCCACAAAAGAACTACAAAAATACGAAATCCTGCATTGTGCAATCAAATTTCTCCGCGCGATTTGAATATTTACGAAAGCCTGAAATCAATTATCGGGCAGTTGCCCACCAGACATAACACCCGTCTGGTCGGAGGATCCTCCCTTTTCAATGGAGGTATGTGGGACTTTACTCTCAGTTCCGCATACCTCCAAACTAGGTACACTACAGATGAAATGAAAAGTACAGAATGCGCCGAGCGTGCCCACAGCCCACACCGAAGGGTACGGGATTGGGCTTAATTCGGTACACAGTCTAGCCTGATAACTTACTAAACGGCACCGTTCAACTAGCGGCCTGGAAGATATTCTGCCGATGCTTCAACATTGCATATAACATAAAATGAACAGGCTCATGCTTTGACTATTCGGCAGGCACAACAGTGGACTACGTGACGAATAAAATTTAGGATACCCTGACACGGACAGATAAGATTTTAGATTAACTCATCGAATGCCGTAATTAGAGACACAATAGAAAGACAATTGATTATGTCGAACTGTGCTCAGTACCTCAGGGTGTAAAAAAATGTTGCAGGGTGTAAAAAAATCTAAAAAGAAGATGAGAGAGGCACGTCGCTCGCTCACTCTGCCCCTTAACCTTTTGAATGTCTTAACTTCACCTGTCACCTGTCTTCTTCTTTAAGACATTCAAAAGGTTAAGGGGCAGAGTGAGCGAGCGACGTGCCTCCCTCATCTTCTTGTTAGATTTTTTTATGCCCTGCAAACCGAAATAGGATACCCACGCACTACGCAGAGGGACACCATCTGTGTAGGTATCTTACCTACGAACTTGCACACTGTTAAGGGCAGATGAGATGGTGGTGTAACGCAGTAGACAAACGCGAGCCTATCAATAGTAAAACCAATTATAATTAATATCTAAGTACGTAGTATATTTTGCCAAAGATGCCTATGAGTAACTCAGTGGGAAAGAGCTAATCACTTATTGCATTGCATCTATATTTAATTAAAGAGAGGTGCAGTAAGAATCAATATAACAAAAGAATTAAAAATTTGGTAAAAACACTGTGGATCCTACCTGTACATATTTTCCCATTCACAGTAAATTCAATTTTAGACATGACTGTAGCGTTCCCTAAAGACTCACGAATAAGACTATGAGTCTTATATTATTTTGAATATCATCTATGAATGTCTCATATGCAGATATATTTCATACATTCGTCACAGTGAATTCGTATAAATAAGGCCTGTTTCAGACCTGATGGAGCGCATCGGAAATAAAACTGAAATTGGAAACGGTGCACAGTGACTGAAAATTTGTGTGGAAATATTGTCTTGACAAGGGTGATGAGGATGGAACGTGTTGTGACGTGATTAAAGTTTTGAATTTGAATGTGAACCATTGAAAGAAGAGGGGAAGGCCAAAGAGATGATGATAAGGGTTGAAAGATAATGATAAGGCTTATGCGTCGCAAACACGCCGTGGCTGCACAGTGAAGACGTCGGGGACGCTTTGAAATTAGCAACGTTTTCAACACGTGTCTGTAGCAAGTTAACGACGTACGATACACTCAGTAATAAAATATGTTGGTTGAAACCGCTCGCAAACCGATTTTGTGATAACGCCCGAAGACGCTTGCAATCCGCTAGTATGATAACGCCCTTAGAATCAATAAAAATGTGCTTCGATGCAGTTCGACACCTGAAAGAGTATGAGCTGCTTCGGAGTACATTTTTCTGTCTGGTCTGAATCAAACTTTCACCATTATCTCGGATATATGCATTTATTTTACCTACCTACTACGAGTTCAAACTGTGCAAACATGCACCTAGACTTAAATTTTTTGTTAAGTCATGGCACGTCATATAGGTACCTACGTATGTATAATAATATTAGGTATAATATATTTTTTTAATGAAATATTGAAAAATATATGTAATTTAAATGTAAATAATAATGAATAAACGGATATAATATTAAATATCTATAATAACTCCACTCCTCAAAGAGGGGACTTAGGTAGGTACTACAGTATCTGTGGTGTGCACAGCACTAGGTTGCAACAGTCGATGTACTATACCTATACGCCATGAGATCCCACCGAAACTCTGTCTGCCATGCCGCGATTTGTTACGGCAGCGGAGTTTCGACCAGGCGTTGTACCTCCATGCGCAAGTTATGCATGTCATTGTGTCCAAGGACTGTAGCTCGATTCACGTATTTATTTATTTATTTATTTAACAATTCATGTTCACACTTAACTTATATAAGAAAAGAAGACAGAAACAGAAAAATAGGTACATAGGTGATGCTTATTTCTAACGAAATCTCTTCCAGCATACCCGCGAAAGAATTGGAAAAAAAGAGAAGTAGACACCGTGTGTAAAAGTGAAAGGAAAAAGAAACAAACAAAACAATTATTATAAGAATATACCTACCATATAAATATATATGTACTATCATAAATATAAACATACATATAATAGAATAAATATCGCAAAAAATACATACTGACCATAATATATCTATAATATAAAAATGAATCGCAAAATGTGTTGGTAAGCGCATAACTCAACAACGCCTGGACCGATTTCGCTAATTTTTTTTTGTTGTGTTCGTTATTATGAGGAGAAGGTTCTTATGGAAAAAAAAATGAAAATTAGGGTAGTGTAGGGTAGAGTAGGGTAGTGTAGGGTAGAGTAAGGTAGAGTAGGGTAGAGTAGGGTAGAGTAGAGTAGAGTAGAGTAGAGTAGGGTAGGGTAGAGTAGGGTAGAGTAGGGTATAGTAGGGTAGAGTAGGGTAGAGTAGGGTAGAGTAAGGTAGAGGAGGGTAGAGTAGGGTAGAGTAGAGTAGGGCAGGGTAGAGTAGGGTAGAGTAGGGTAGAGTAGGGTAGAGTAAGGTATAGTAGGGTAGAGTAGGGTAGAGTAGGGTAGAGTAGGGTAGAGTAGGGTAGAGTAGAGTAGAGTAGGGTAGGGTAGAGTAGGGTAGAGTAGGGTATAGTAGGCTGAAGTAGGGAAGAGCGGGAGCGAAGCCGCGCGGGTACAGCTAGTATTATATAATTATAAACACATACTAATAAGCAACTATGACGAAATAGAAAGATAGTGTTCTTTCACCCTTTTTTTGAAAACCGCAAGAGTTTGGCAGCCCCTAATGTCAGGCGGTAGTGAGTTCCACAAACGTACAGCATGGGAAGTGAAGGAGTAGGAATAGAAATCGGTGGAATGGGGAGGGGATTGAAGGAGATATTTACGATGTGACCTGCAGGGAGCATCAGAAGGACGAGAGAAGGAAAAGCGTTCCCGCAGGTAAGAGGGAGTTTTAGGGTTGAAAAGGATGTTAAATAGCAGACATAATATCCGAGTGTTCCTGCGAAGTCGAATAGGGAGCCACTTGAGTACCTTGCGAAATTCAGAGACATGATCATACTTTTTAAGGTTGAAAACAAAACGAATACAAATATTTTGCAAACGCTCAAGTTTATTTAAAAGCTCCTCGGTAGCATCCAAATAACAGGCATCAGCGTAATCTATGATGGGCTGAATAAGTGTTTGGGCAAGGGAAATTTTGGTCTTCAAGGGCAAAAAGGTCTGAAGGCATTTCAACGAGTGAAACGTGTAGTGCACTTTGCGACTGACTTCAGCGACATGGGCAGTCCACGATAAATTTACGTAACCAAAACCGTAACAAAATCGTAGCGATTTAGTCGTTTAGACCCATTTCCGTAGGTATTCACATCCATCAATCGAGTTTGAACGACACCGATTTTAAAGTCGTTTGGTCAAAGTCGATTTAAAAAAAAAAATGTGTTTCATTATCCTGGTAGAATACTTAATGTAACTGAAAATAAGTAGTCGGTAGATCGTTTAGTTTCGAGCCAGTTGAGTTGTCATTCTATGCAATCCCGATTATGGAACACATGAATACCGCTTTTGGATAGGACTTCGATGGAACGACTTTATAACTTCAACGATGTTTGGCTTGTTTGATTTTAAGTGAATCAGGAATCCAAATCCAACGATGGCTAGCCGGCAAGAAGGCACCATCCCACCGCCGGATATTACACCCTAATAACTTTAAGCTCCTACTGTAATTCTTTAGGGTTTATAATAATGAGTACGTATTTGCCTAGTGCAGGTCCTCACCGGACATACCCAGTTTGGGAGGTTAAATCTTTAACATCTATTTCAGGCTTATTGACAACAATAGTTCTCTCTGTCAGTGATGATGGATTGATGCCAATTCAATATGATATTCTTCATTCTCGAGAACTAGGTCGAGTAAATTACATACCTAGCACCAAAGCACAGCCAGGATACGGACGATATTAGGTCTACGTCGGGTCCATGTAAGGCCCGGTAAAAGCACCCATGAAGCTCTTTGCTCTACTGAACTTCTGTGCTGACCCTCCTAACCACAGCATCAACTCCGTTTGAGTCCATTTGAGTATACCGAAACAATAAGTAGGTATATCAAAACCGGCACGACTCAACTATTGAAAGCCTGATAAAAGTTATGTACCTCATCATCATCTGCCTGCCCTTGTCCCGTTCTCCCTTTTCTTTCATATCGCTTCTCACACACCATCCATCTTTTTATTCATAAAAGTTATGTAGGTACCTACTTTTAAAAATATATATTTGGTTAGGTAAAGTAAAACCGAACAAAACAAAAAATTGTATTTAGATACATACTTAGAGTTTATTAAAATTAATTTAAATTAATAAAAGAACAAAGTCTAATAACATCAGTCAATATTTTTATTATTAAAATTTAAAAGTAAAACGAGTAGCTACAAGAAGTCGGTTAAAAACCAAATTAACTACCTAGAACAACATAAAACATACTCGTTACTTAGGTTAATTTATTAGTAAGAAGATTAGAAATAAACGTAGGTAGGTACGTATTTGCTCTAAAAAAATAAAACAGATCAAGCACACTTAAAAAAAGGTCGCAACTTCTTCACTCATTTCAATTTGTGGGCTTCTCCTCATCTTCAGATAAATCGAAATTGATACGCCTACTGTTTAAGAAGTGCATCCCCATAGTGCGGCGTGCTTTTGGGGTAAACCACGCAGCTTTTGATGGATTATTTTCAGGAGAATTCATTTCTTGATCTGTGGAGGCAGAAGGCTCAGAATCCGGTGTAAGGATAAAGTTTTCCATTTTCACGTACTGTGCCTCTTTTTGCCTGACAAAGAGGAAAACTTCATGAAGTAATTTATTAGGAAATTGTAAAAATAAATGCCTCATTATCATCATCATTTCAGCCGTAAGACGTCCACTGTTAAGTCATAGGCCTCCCTAAAAAAAATGCCTACGTAATAGGTACCACTACGTACCTAAATACTACGTAGGTACTGCCTATGTACTATTAAAAAATAATGGAAAAGTAGGACTACTAAGACCCAATTAAAACTTTAAACCTACCTTTTCCAGCAACCGGAAGAAATAAAATAATTAAATATCGAGTTTCTTTCAAAGTTTCAGAACGATATAAAAATAAAATGCAATGCAGTCATGGCGCCATTCTGATTTCAAATTTCGATTATTTTTAAAATAGAACATAAACAATATAACTTTATTTTTTATATAATATGTACGTACAAGCTTTATCTAGTGGTATTTAGCATATTTAAGATTTATTAAAAAAATAAAATATTTACACTTCTACTTACACTAATATAACAGAGTTTGTTTTTTTGTTTGTAGGAGGTAAACTCTGGAAGTAGGTACTGGTCCGATTGCTAAAATTTTTTCACCGATAGAAAGCTGCTGTATTCCTGAGTGTCATAGCGCGGTCGAAACTGCGGGCTAAAGCTAGTATAATATAGGACAGAAAAGCTACTAGGTACGACTGAGTGCGAATTCGCTTGTCGAGATCCAAAAGGGTTATGATTAAAAATTAAAAATTGTACAATTTTTTTAAAGGAACATGTTAGGACAAATTCAAATTAGGTAGTTAGATACATATTTAAAATGACAATGAGATGTAACTAAGAACTAAATGATATTTATGAAGATTGGAATCAGTAGTTATTGTCATAGGTAATATAAATGTACTTTTAGGTACCTACTTGCTTAATGAATTAATAGCTCGTTAACAAACTACCTCATCGGTTAACATGATTTTCTCTGTAGGTTAACGAATTACAATGATGATTAACTAATTACCTAATGTATGCTTAATCATTCCTTGCTTCCATTCCTAATAGTTTTATTTCACGCTTATTCAGCAACGTATATTTGTTTTTATGAAAATAATGCAGCCAGAGCTTCGAGCTTACGGTATGTCTCTTTTTTCAAATGAATATATTTTAACGACCAATTTGGAACCGTGCACTAGTTTCTGACGTTGTATTTAGTGCCCATGTAGGCCTATGTGAAATAAAAAAAATGTTTTTTTTTTTATGTAAGTATTTATGAATGTGATATGAATGTGTCTAAGAATAACAAACCTACTTTTCGTTCTGCTGTGAACACAGAGTACTTTTCGATAGTAAAGAGCACGATGTTTTTTTAATAGTTACGAATTTACAACTAAGGGCCAGTACACACCAAGTTTTTTAAATATCTAATACAGTGAAACTTGGTTAAGTGGGACCTGGATAAGTGAGAAACCTCCATAACTGGAACTCATGCTGAGGTCCCAACACTTTGGCACTGAATTACCTCTGTTAGTGGGACGAGGTAAGCCTCTATATCTGGGATTTGTTCGTTCGATTTATCATCATAGTTACCTCTATAACTGAGACAGCGAGTAAATTTTATATGCATAAACCTCTGTAACTGAGATAACATTGTTTGTTTACTCATTCTTATTCTACCCACAAATTCCACACGTAATTCCAAGTACGTAAGTAATATACATAACACGTTATTTTATTTAATGATCGCACCTGTATAACTGAAATAACCTGTATTCTCACCTCTATTAATGGAACCCTCTGTAAATGAGACAGATATTTATTTATACCTGTATATCTGAGACACTGGGTAAGTGGAATACCTCTATAAGTGAAACGACATTGCAGGTCCCTTGATGTCTCACTTAACCAGGTTTCACTGTAGATGGAAAATAATAATTCGAAAAGCTCTCAAAACTGGTAGTCATATTCGTGTGCGCACAGCGAGAGGACCATATTCAATAAACTAAAAAAAAAACCAAAGCCACATATTACAAAAATGTGATTTATTTAAGCTTAAAAAATACATAAACTAACAATATCGTGTGATATTTTGTCAATCAATTGCGAGAACAAGGCGCAACAACAAACTTTTGTTTACCCAAAACATAGATATTTAGTCAAGACTATTGTACTTAATACCTAGCTTATCAAAAAACAGTTTTATCCTAAAACATATTAAGCAGCTGTAATTTTATTGTTCATATTTATATTCCGGCGAAAATAAATGCAGGTAAATTTAGCCCCGATATATTCCAGTTAATTCGGAATAAATGCAGGTTTTAGGCCCAAATTATTCCAGTTATTCGGAATAAATGCAGGTTTTAGCCCCGATTATTCCAGTTAATTCGGAATAAATGCAGGTTTTAGCCCCGATTTATTCCAGTTAATTCGGAACTACAGTTATGACGTAATATTACAACAAGTAGAAATATCCAAACTTACAAAAATATGCTCATTTAACTACACGGCAATCGCACTTTGGTATTCACAGCTTTGTTGAAATGAATCAAAATGAAGCGTCCATAAAAATATGGAAGACAAACTTGTTTAAAATATTACTTAAAAATATTTTTGATTCCTTTCAACTCTACCAAAGTCATACACTTATGCTAACTAATCATTAAAAGCTACAAAGAATTTCATACAAAGAAAAATATTTGATATTAAAAATATTATCATTTTTTAAATGCAATTAAAGGCACATTTTTATTTACTGGGAATACATTAAAGGCATTGATTAATTATAACATAATTAAAATTAATTCAATTAATAGATTAATTGAATTTTTAATCAAATGACATGATTTCATTTAATGTGAAATGACTCAACACTTATCTTGCAAAAATCGTGTGGTACTGTAATGCCATGACGATGGATAATAATACCATTGTATAATTGGCTCCAGCGTGCGTTTTCCAGGCAATATTTATTCTAGCACGACAATCGTATCTCAAAGAAAATTATTGTACAAAATTATACAATTTTTTAATTTTATATTATCTATGTCTTGTATATTCTGAAGTACAATAAAGATAAATAAAAATTCATAATCCAATAATCGTTTTACAAAGTACTACTACCATATAAAAAATCAGTCGTGTTAGACAATATGAGGCCTATAGGTACCTTTAGCACTTTCAATGCTGTCTAAAGTATTGAGCATTTTTTTTTCATGAAAATATCCGTAAGAATTATTTGTAACAGCGATTTTGAAGGCACACATTGAATAAAACAATGAAAAGAACATAAAATATTGATTCTACAATCTTAAATTGAGGTAATAATCGACTAAAATACAGCAGATTCTATAATTGTTTTTAAAAATAGTTTTAGAAAAAAATATACGAAGAAAAAAGATGTTTTATATCTACCCACATCAATAAAAAAACAGTCATTAATGTATATGGAAAATCACAACTTGAAATTAAACTACTACTTATTTTTATTTATCAAATAGTGTTAATTTTAATTTAGAGTACCTGAAAATTTAACACCATTACATTTTTTTCATTCATTTTTATTAAGTAAATCAAAATAATTATTAATAGTATCAATTAATGATTTGTTTATTGATATGGACGTAGTTTTATCAGTCTTATTTATTAACAATTATAGAATCTGTTACAACGCCACTCCAAACTTATAAAAACGACGCAAATAATTGAAATTACAAGAAATCTTGTAATTGACCTTGGACAAATTTCAAGCAAGATGATATTTCCTCACTATCTGCGACCATACCTTGCAATTTGTCTTGCACGTCAGTCAGCATTTCTTTATCCATACAACCCTTTTTGAGCGCCGTCATGAAAAAATTCGTAAGAGCCTTAAAACATTGCTTCCTATGAGCATTGTGTGGCTGGTTGTCCCATACAGGAGTAGCTTTCACATAGCTCCAAGCCAGAAAAACATACTGTATCACTGACTCCCAATGCTGAGACTCAACCAACACCTTCCCTTGTTCAACAACACACTTTTTGAAAGCAGCCAAATGCGTCGAAACTCTTGAATACGCTGGAGAATCAGTTTTAGAAGTAAGACGAGATGTTGGGAGACTTTTGAAGATATTGCTCTTTAAATAACTCAGTCGTTCTTCAAGAGGCGACAGGTCAGGCACAGGCATATCATTCCTGATCTCCTGCTCAATTTCAGGGTGTTTGTATGTAATGGTTTTGATCATATGAATGAGCTGGGTTGGGCTCAATCCCTTTAGGGCAGTATCAATAGGTCCTTTAAACTCGGTATTCAAAGTTCTTTCCAGTCTACACCTTTTCACTGGCGGGGTGCTTTTGATGGGACTGGTGATCTTGAATTTTTGAGGAGTACTTATGTCTGAAAAGTCTATTTTTTCGGGAGTGAGTGGTATGCGTTCGGTGTCGAGTAAGAGACGCTTGCGTGGTGTAGAACGGAGGGTTACACCGAGTTTCAGCGGGGATAAGTGGTTGTCTTTCGGCGGTGTGCGTACGGTGGAATGGAATGAGGAGTTGCGTTTCAGTTCGATGTCCGGCGACCATGTCACTGGCAGACGTTTGCGCCCTGCAAATGAAAGGTGAATGTGAAAACCACAGTGTAGACCAAAAAAGTTAATCCTGTCGTGTTCTGATTAAGTACAACCAAGAAACATGTTCTCTTGTGAACTATCAATATGGCCACACGTGTAAATGTCATGATAATCTATACATATAATAAATCTGTAGAACTTTTTTAGTGGTGCGCGCATCACGAAGATGTACGAAATCTATGTATATAACTTTTATACATTAAAATTGTGTATAATTTGATATATTACTTAAGCTTTATTTCTTCGCAACCGGTTGACTATATCGAAAGATATACTACATTCATTGACTGTTAGGCGGTACGAAGTTCGTTGGGTCAGTTAGTATGTAAGTAATACTATTTATTCAACATTTAGGGAATGTTAGTATGAACACTAATGGTTCTATGGAATTAGAAAAATATTTGTGCAGTTGCACCATTATAATTACATAGTAGTGTTTTAAGACCATTGATTATACAATTTTTTTAGTGTTAAAGATGCACTGAAAAAATTGTATAATCAACGGTGTAGTAGTTTAAGAGGCCGGCGAATGTCACTCGCAAATGCAAGTTGACGCGTATTCAAAATTCGTTCGCGGAATATAGCTATCTCTGTTTGACAAAAACAAATGACGGATTGATGCAGCTGTGTGTGTGTATGTGAGCGTCTTACAATTTATTGTTAGTAAAATGAGGTATATTCATTATTTGCTTTATTTTTGCCGAATACTTCGGGAATTGTTTGTGAATGTA
This sequence comes from Mythimna ferrago, assembly GCA_910589285.2. Taxonomy (NCBI): domain Eukaryota; kingdom Metazoa; phylum Arthropoda; class Insecta; order Lepidoptera; family Noctuidae; genus Mythimna; species Mythimna ferrago. Next base: position 20,475,100 of record OU342685.1, read on the forward strand.
CGAACTAGTAATGCGTTTTTTGGAAATTTTATTACCGCGACAATATCTCAACATATTATGATAATAATAGCAGATATGTCATACAAAGGTGGTCTTTTTTTACGGTGGGAAAATCATCTAATGACTTTCCCCGCTCTTGGGTGAAGCGGGAGACAGTGTCACACTTTTACTGACTAAAAACTCACTCCTGTTCCTTCGTTGCCTTTCGTACCGGGGCTGAGCTACCTTTCGGAGCTAACCCTGGCCCCAGTAGGCTTCGACCCGGTTGGACCCCTTCTGTTGCTGACAACTCCTTGAGGCGCACGGGAACAGTTCGCGCAGTCGATGACTTGGGCTCGATCCGGACAGTTACCGGACGGTCGGACAGCGAGCTACCGATTGCTCGCCGTCCGCAAGCCCGCGCCTACGATGGCCGGAAATCGGGATTGGAATCCCGGCAGCGGCTGTGAGCGCCGTTGCCTGATACGGTCGGCCTCTTCCTTTGCTAGCATTACTGCTTTGCAGAAGGAGGCGACTGCCTGCCACTGATCCTCCTCGCTCCGAACTATGGCCTGTACCAAAGACTGGCACGAGAGATCGCCACCGCCGATCACCTCCACGAGGGCAAGGCGATGCTCCGCCTAAGCGGCACACCTCCACTGCGTGCTCCACCGTGTCCTCCGGGCGTTCCGCACAGTGGCGACACTGGGGCGTCACTTCCGTACGAATCCGGTACAGCCCGAACCTACCGAACTTACGTGTCCGGTGAGAACCTGCGTCATGCGGAAGGTGAGGACACCCGCGCTGTGAGATCTTTCCAGCCAAGCCTCCAAGAGGGGACTTACTGCCATAATTGTGGCGTGCCCAAGGTGGTCTTCTTGTGGTCAAATCAGAAAATGTTATGGAGGCGAGAGCTTTTTTTTTCAGAGGTGGGAAATTATTCAATGACTTCTGCCGCTCTTTTAGTGTCAGACTTTTAGGGAAATGAAAACTGTTCTTTCGTTTCAAGGCCCCGATGTTCTCTTTCGCTCAACCCTTGGCCTCAGTAGACTTCGAACCTGCTGGGCCCCTACGGTTTTGCTGACATGTCCTCGAGACGCGAGTGGACACTCCACTATGCAACATCGACGTCTCGAGCTCGGTACGGACGCTTACCGGACGGCCGGACGGAGAGATACAAATTGCTCGCCGTCCGCAATCCTGCGCCTACGGTGACTGGAAAAAGGGATCAGGATCCCGGTAGCTGGGGCGTGAGGAATGATGTTCCCTCACGTGTACGACTGTCTCCTTTGCTAGGATAACTGCTTCGTAGAAGGAGCCGACCACCTGCCATTCCTACACATTCCGGACCATGGCTTGTACCAGGGTCACTCCCATGAGGACACGGCGCGGCGGCAGTGCTCCTCCTGAGTGGAGCATACCATCGCCGCATGCTCCACCCTGTCCTCCGGGCGGTCTACACAATGATGACAGCCAGGCGTTTCTTCCGAACTTACCACGAGGTGAGGTGTCGTCATGCGGAAGGTGAGGATGTTTCCACGTCTATTCACCCACTCCTCAAAGATTGGATTTATCGCCATAATTATGGCTTGCCCCGAGATCCCGCCGGTACTCTGACCGCCTTCGTCAGTGGTTTTTTACCCCGGGGTTGCAACTCCATGCGCAAATTGTGCATGCGTGCAAGGACTGTTGCCTCTAGATCCCATGGTGGCAGACCAGCAAGGAGGCTCGTCGCTTCGCTGGAGAACGTGCGGTATCCCCGCACCATTTGGATGGCCATGATCCTCTGGGCTGCGTTCAGCTTTGCCCCCGGTCGCTTTCACAGCAATGGGGCCAACACCGGCGCTCCGTAATGGGCCATGGACCCAAAAATGCTGCGTGTAGCCTCCGGCAAAGGGCTAAGGACCTGTATGTTGGGTAGGAGCCGCTTCAGGGTAGCCCGTCCGGTCCAGTTTGGGAGCAAGACGTCGGAAGTGTTCTTCGAAATTCCAACGGATGTCGAGGACAAGTCCCAAAAACATTCCGACCCATTCTTGGTACCGATCCCTGGGGAACACCGCACGACATCTCTCGGCGTTTCCATTCTCCACGGTGAGCGGGGCAGATAATGAACCTGTCCTGCAGGTTGGCCTCGATCACACGAATGAGGTAGACCGGCACCTGGTGATACCGGGGTCCAAATAGAGCGCTCCCTGCAAAAGCCAAACTGGCCATCCGCAAGATCCGGCTTCACCCGTACCAGGTGCGTACGAGGAATAAAGAACAGCGAAGCGCACCCTCAGAGCGGAGATACGGCTGGCCAAACTGGAGGCCCGCGACGTGTAGCTGGGAACTCTGAACAGAGACCCGTGGGGACGACCCTACGAAATGGTGCGTAACAAGCTCCGTACCTGGGCTCCCCCGCTGACACAGAGTACCGGCCCCTGTTTATGAAGGGTGTGATGAACGCTCTATTCCCGTCAAAAGGGGAGCATTCTCATCCGCCCATGGCTCCGCCACTAGTTAGGTATAGTGTAGTTTATATTTTTATGTCACCGTTTTTTGTAGCCATATTTGCATACTATGTGCTATGCGACCTCCTCAACGGGGTCAGCGTGGTCTATTATACAGACGACACGTTGATCCTAACGAAGGGAGAGTCGTACCAGGCGGCGGTCGAACTAGCGGAACGCAGGGTGGCAACACCCTCCAACCAGCCTTGGCCCCACCGACATCATGTCATATGGGCCGAATCGAAATGAGACGGCTGCGGACACAGTCCACCCATATAAATATGAGCGCGCTATCACCGCAGCCACTTCTTGACTCCTTTACAAATTTCCTCGTCTTGTCCCCATGTTGCCTTTTTCCCCATCCTGGGGCGGCATACTAACGGTCCCCCCTCACGTGGGTAAGACAAACACACAGTACGGGTTCGCTGCCGGCTTACTCCTTAGTCTGTGCCATTCGTGTTCGAACTCTTTTGAGGCCATGAGATTGCAGTAGTAAGCCGATCTCTCATCCAAGCAAGTGATCCCATCCATCATCTACATATATATCTTTCGTCGCTGTTCGTCACAGCGGCGAAAGATATATATGTATAAGGGGGGCATCGCCACAGAACGTTATCAAAATTTTCGTCCTCATCACCGCAATAGCACTCGGTAACCTCACATAACCGCATATCATACAGTTTCTTCCAGAAATATCCATGTCCAGTCAGGATCTGCGACACTTTGTAGTCCGGCTCGACCCAAGTTGCCTTGAGCCTAACCGCCACGTCAGGGAGGAATCGATGAAGTTCCATCGCCTTCTCTTCACGCAGAGTTGCAACAGTCATGAAGAGGATCCAGCAGTTGGGACTCGAGGTGGCACTGCACAAGTCCGAGAGCATGTGTTTTCATGGCCCTCGTAACGAGCCACCGCCGGTTTCCCAAATTACAATAAAAGTTTACAAGTATCTGGGACTCGTCCTCGACAGCCGATGGTATTTTGAGGAGCACTTCCGATGTCTGGTTCCCAAACGTGTTACTTATTGTTTATTTTGTGTTGCGCCTTGTGCTGTACCAAATAATTTATTTTTCTTTCTTTCTTTCTTTCAAACTGGATTAGACTGGAGCACTCAAGCGGCTCCTGTCCAACCTGGGGTGTCCAGACGCCTCCTGCTGGACGCTCTACGCAGGCATCGTTCGGTCCATGGCCCTTTATGGAGCGCCGTAGTTGCGAAAGTGATCAGTTGCCAAGCTGAACGCATGCCAGGGAGTTTTAGCCATCCTAATGGTACAAAGACAAAGCACGGTTTCCTGCAATATACCCGCACGGTTTCCTGCAGGCCTGCTACCATGGAATGTGGAGGCAACAGTCCTTTGCACGTATATGCATGATTTACACGTGGAGATGCAACCCCGGGGCGAAATTCCGCTGCCACGACAAGTCGCTGTATGGCAGACAGTTCCGGCAGGATCTCAGCGACTGTCGTTACGCAAATCCTCACCGGACATGGCAAGTACGGGAGGCTCCTGCGTCGGATTTAGGCGGAAGAAACGCCTGGTTATCACCATTGTGTGGACGGTCTGAAGGATACGGTGGAGCATACGGTAGAGATGTACATAAGTGCCCCGTTTAGGCGGAACACTGCCGCGTCCTCGTGGGGGCCATCGGTGGCAACGACCTCTCGCGCCGAGCCCTCTTTCTACGAAACAGTAATGCTAACGAAGAAGGCGGCAGCATGGACGAGGGAATACCCTGACGCCCCAGCAGCCAGGATCTCGACCCAGATTTCTAACCACCCTGGGCTTGGAATCGCCGTCCAGCCATCCGGTAACCATCTGGACCGAACCCAAATCGTCAACGGCGCTTTTTTTTTACTCTTTTTTTAAGGGGTTTTTGACGGCGCTTTTAGTCAGCTAAAGTCTGACATGTCCTCAAGAGTTCTGTATTCCTTTTATTAAACTTTAAATGCTTACGTACTATTTTATTTAAGTCAATAGTGTCAAAAATATTACAATAAAACTCAACCTATGAACGCAACTGAAGTAATGACAGCACGCACACAATGACATCCCGCTTGCCGCGATAGCACTAGTAACTCTTGGAAATTTGCGATAAATTGGACGTGTTTCGTAATACCAAAAATGATGAATGAAAACTTAATGTTTCTCCAATTTGTTTTCTATCATTTGTAAATTGATAATATAATCTGTGTTCCTACATTGAGAATATTGGACATATTGTTATTTTTAATGTAGGAAAAGCCAAATGAAAACATGCCATTTACGTTGTAAAAAAGTGCGAATTATAATTGGCTTTAATTTCGTTTTAGGCAAGTTTTTTTAAAAAAGAAAGATGTAGGAACCTAGATAAATATCGTCTATAACCGAATAACATCATAATATGTTGGAAATATGCTCCAATTGCAAATGAGCGTAGTATTACGTTTGTATGAAAAATTCATCTGTCGCCGTGCTCTTAAGTAAGTGACTTCAAACTTATCAAGTATGGAAGAAGGGGTTCCAATATTCCAAGTATAAAGAAGAAAGAAAAAACGTTTCGTGCCTCACACAATCACATAGACTAAAAATACACAATGAAAAGAAAAAAGAAAGATATAATCAGTGCGAGACCAAAAAGGCACCTAACTCAGTAAATGCTATGTTATTTAAAACGATAAATAACGCGGCGCTGATATTCTGTTAGTATGTAAACAACCCAGCTCAGGGGATCAGTGTTAACAGTCTAAAGCCGGGTCCGATGCACCATTTTAGTGTTTGCTAACAGAATAACACTGTTTGCTAACCGAATAGGGGCGTGGCCTAACAGTTTTTGTTTGCCGAGATGAATGGGTAGAAAATTGGCTCAGCGGACGATACTCTTCCTTACACATGATAAAACAAAATCTGCAACCGCGTCTGACTGTCTGCAACCGCGTCTGACTGTCTGTATAATAATACGATAATAATAATTATCTTTTTATTTCAGAATTACCTTCCATAATAAATTATGCGCATTTGTTGTTAGTTGTTTTTGTTTGACAAAATCAATAAGTTATTAGTAAAGGCGCTTCAAATTAGCCACGTGGCTGCCACACTGCTTTGTTCCATTTCATGGACATAACAAAATAGCGTGCAGCGCGACTGCAGCGCAACAGTGGCGCGTTATTCATTTCTCTGGATTAAAAAAGCCGTCGCGCTGCACTTTTGAAGGCGCCCTAAGCCACGAGATTCTTTTCAAACACGAATCCATAATACATTATTTTTAACATGCACCCTAAAACCTTAAAAAACCAAGAAGTCAATTCGCTATACCTCTCTGCTGAATCAGCAGTTCGTCAGGCGATGGTGCCGGACTCAGATACCCAGCGGGCAGAGCCGGGGAGCGCTCCCTGATGTTGGTGACAGGCTGCAGCGGCGTGACACGGAGGCGATCCAGCCGGACCGGGATCTCGGCGAGAGCCGTGCGCGTGCGACGCCCGCCATCTGGTGTCACCGCGCCCTCCATTGGCGCTAGAACGCGAATATTTAAATAAACGTTCGATATTAAGAAACGGTGGACAAATGCTGCGTAAACTCGCGCGTGCGTCCGCTCGTTAAATGTTACAGCAATGTTGGAAAATAGCAGATTCTAAAGTAGTTCTTGAGTATGAACAAATAAACAAAGCAATTAGGTAATGTAAATAAAAGCAATTAAGTAATTGAATCAGTTATGAGACTTTGTGAAGTGGAATATTGATGAAAAGTGGCTTGTGGCATTATTATTATTATTTTCATCTAAATAATTCTTCTGTACGTGTTTGTCACTTAACTCCTCCTAAACGGCTTGACCGATTTGGAGGAAATTTTATTTGAAGTAGAAATGCAGTTAAACCCAATAGGCGCTACAATCAGGTTTACAAATTCAAAAGCTTTTTCTGGCGAAAATCTAGCTATAGGGGAGGATCTCCTTTAAGGACCTATAGATTATTTTTATTAAAGTTATATACCCTGATATCCTGGACATTTTACTGCCACACAGACTTTTGGAAGAGGGTAAAAGGGACTATAATTAACTGAAAGAGGGGCCTCATAGAACATGTTAGTTGTGGAAAGATGACTATCCCTGTATCTGCTATGCAAGTGCAACATATAGAAATTAATGGTAAACAAAGATATGCAGCACGATTATAATTTTGAGAGACTTCCTAAGGTAGACTGGTTGGTTACCAAGAACTATGTAAAAACTGGCCCTAAACTGAATAATGTTATTGATATAATTACTTTGGTAAAAACTTATTAACAGCTCCATCCTGTTTTAATTTAATTATACATACACTTTTTTTCATATTACATTAACCACAGTCACCTTAACTTCATTAGTAATTTATTATTGTTTACTAAGTTTTATTAGTAATTTATTAAGTTTTATTTTTATTTTTGTTTACATACCTCTTTTTATAATGTGAATGCTGTGAGAACACTGTACTGTGACTCTGTGAATTCATAAATCTATTTTTATTGTGCTTTCAGGTACAAAATTGACCAGTCTGCACTGTCCTCTCATACCTACTATTACTGAAATATTGTAGAAAAAACTTTTTTTTTATTGAGTAACCATTAAAAAGTAATAATAAGTAACAATAACTTTCTCTTGATTCTCCTCCTTATGCTTGCTTATGTGAAATAAAATTATATATATCAACACCCTCAATGAACAAGGCAGTATCTCAGATTGAAATCTGAGAGTTTTATTTACTTGAGTTCCCACCAAAGGCGTAATATTTGTGGAATAAGCTACACAACAGTTATTACGACGTATTTCTTGCATTGATGCATGGATTCACTATTCAGTAATATTAATTCATTAAACCCCAAGCGAACGCCGGCGTTTGCGCACCTATTGTCTTTCTATTGTGTCTGTAATTTCCATGATTGAAAGGTTAAACAGCTTTTTCATTCATTCTAAAAAATGACTGAATTAATGTTACAATCTTGTTTGATGCAGGTGTAGACCCTGTATATACCCGGTGTGTATATAGACCCTGCATCAAAATATAAGTTTGAAAAAAAAATATTATTAAGAGACTGTTGTGTCCCATTATTGGGTAAAAGCCTCCTTTCCATTCCTCCACCTTTCTCTTTCCCTCTACCCTATTTGCGTTAAGATTAGACATTTAATTCATTAAACCCCAAGCGAACGCCGGCGTCTTTCTATTGTGTATGTAATTTCCACGATTGAAAGGTTAACTAAACTTTTTTTACTCTTTTCAACCAATTATAACTTCTATTTCGTAGACGTAATGATGGCATTAAAAGCAAAAAAAAAGTCATTACAATACCAACTCTTTACTGCAGCTACCATTTGTCATACCACCAACAGAATAAAAGTCAAAATCGGTTGAACAGACAGTAATAAAAGGTTTTCATAAATGTTATTTTGGACAGAGTATAGCTTCCAATCATTTGAGAGTCCAGAGTTAAGTTGAAATCCTATCACACACACCATCTCCTTCTGGGTCTGACATCTTTCTGATCAATGTTGTCCAGGATCTAGTCAGTGGTTGCCTTGTCCCTAATTTTGTTGCAACATACGTCAGATATGCTCTGCCTAGTTCCATTTTAGTTTAGCGGCAGGCGACTCAGACAGCATGTTTGCAATTTTTATTTAGGAATTAAATGTACTGCTCTATAAGCAGACTGTGATTTTGACCCAATTTTACTAAATATAACAGGTGAAGTTCTGATATATTTTGATTAGTATTTTGAATGAAGACAGAATTACAAATTTAAATACTTGATCAATATGAAGTTTTAAAATAAAAACTTGTCATATCGAGAGTACGTTCGTAAATGAGTATTTATGTACAATTTGAGATAAATACGCAATAAATAAACAGTTAGCAGAGCCGCCCGAGTTTGAGTTTAGGAACGTTAATTTATTAGCTACAAATTACTGAATCTTATACTTACACTCCTGAAATCACAATACTGTCTAAATTATCGTAGAAGGTACCAGTATAAACTTAAAAATCTGCAGGATATCCAGAGTTATTATGTAAAAACGATGTTTGAAAATAGCGTTCATAATGTCGTCAGTAATAACGGTAAATCGTAAAAATTACAAAAATAAATTCGTCTTCAATACATTACCTCGGATTATTATCAGTATTTGATGTCTTCAAACAAAAATTCACGTGCAAAACAGAGAGTGAGAGTGAATTAAACCATTAAAAATAATAATAAAATTGGCGCAAAAATTGACAACTAACTTCTACAAAGCACAACGGTTTTTTTTTTCTTTTTAACTTTACGTTCCAGGCGTACCTGGAACGTAACAATGTTGGGTTATCAAGCATAATTCTGGCGCAAAAATCCGTTTAAAAATGGATCCACAGAATCGTATCGTTGTTTTTTGCGTGTTGATGAATATGTTAGTCTATAATTTACATTGATCTTGTCTTTTATTTGTTCACAATAGAATGTAAATACCACATATTATTATTCTATTGATTAGAGTCCATTGATGAGTTGTCTAAAATATCAGTAAACAGATAAGGGGCTCTTCATATGAATACGAGGTGTGAACTTAGGGTGAACGAACGAATCAGCATAGTTTATACTAATCAACAAAGTGGTAATACTGAGTGCAATGCAATACCAGTGACAGTCATGTCGCAGTGAACAGGGCACTTTTTCAAATGACAATTGTATAAATGTTTTTTTTTATACTCGATAAATTCTTTTTATTCGCGCTTCTGGACATACTTCCGTTATATTTCAATTTATTTCATGCGTGATCGTCAGCACCTTTTCTAGTTTTCATTAGTTTTCATCTACTAGCTGTGAAGCTGCTGGCAGCACTAGTGGATTTACCAACTTGAAGTTGAAAATTATCCCGGGTCGACAAACAAAGTCGACAATGAGTTGTCAGCGACTTAAGTAGTAAAGGACCTATTACACTGCGCTGAATAACGCGTGCGATATTCCAACTCGTACTATTTTTCATTCATAGAAAGACAGTCTAACTAACCCCTATTACACTGCGCGATACGTCGAACCATAAACTAGACTGTCTTTCTATGAATGAAAAATAGTACGATCGCACGCGATATTCAGCGCAGTGGAACAGTCGAACCATAGACAAAACGAGTCTGAATAACGCGTAGTGCATTGATAAAAGAATAATAGTGTAATAGATCCTTTAAGTGTGTACTTGGCATTAGAAATAAAAAATCCAGCGTTCGGCTGGGTTGTATATATACTATGTTGAGTTCATATTTTTTTTGCTTATCTGTGGTCAGTCAGTGTAATTAATTCCATTCATTCATCGAATGTCGTGATGTGATATTTATTATTTTTTGTCAAAATCATACACGGCAAAATTTCGATAAAAGAAAGTGGATGTTAATAATTTTAATTGACTGAAATTCTATGTTTCATATCTCTGACTGTAGAAAGTAATCTTGATGATCGTGCATAATAATATTGAAAATAAACATTCCGTTAGATTCGTGAAGGACTTACGAAATGTTTAGTTTTGTTGTGATCCCGTGCGAAATGTTTCTGTTTTGATTGTGATAATTTGCTTTGAGTTGATAGTGTCATTTACTCTTGGAATTTGTGAAAGGGCAGGTGGGAAGTAGGTCATAAAAGTCGAGGTGGCGTAAACAAAGTGTGCCGGTGCATCGTATGTTCTAGATTCTAATGGTACGTTATGGGCTTGCTTGAGGGTCATTAGGGACAATGGAGAGGTTGTCTCATGACCTTAACCTGGCTCTGGAGGAGAGCAACTGCGGCCGACAGGAGCGGAGGAAGCTAGGCCTCCGCCGACGGACAAGATCTGCCGGAAACCTACGTAAGCCTTGTTGTTAATATTCATTCAATTGGTTTATTGTTTGATGTTTTTTTATCACTTCTATTCTTTGCACTTGGTATTTTTATCAGTTCTATTCTTTGCGCCTTAATTATAAGTATTATTGGTCGCCAGACAAAAGTGTAGATTTTAATATCACTTTTAAATTATTGTAAACATCGGAATAAAAGATAAATCACGTAAAATTGTGAACTGTTTTTGTTTCTTTCGATAATAGATTTTTTGTAAATTATTAAATTTGTCGAGAATTAAATCCCCTCAAGATTTTACTATCTCACAGTGTTAGCAATTATCTGGTGACAATAACAAGAAATTCATTTTCTAAATTAAATGACATTTGGTATAATTAAAATAAAATCTAACACTTTTCACTGAAACAATTAATTTTGGAACAACAACATTATTTTTAATTTTAAAATTGTATTAAGCGTTTGAATTCTTGCCAAGCTATTGTACCAATTCTAACTTTTGCAATGTATTAATAAACATTATGGAACTATTATAATCCCTGTAAAACACTTTTTGACTAAAAAACAAAGCTAAAACATTAAAGTATTGTTGATATTTATTAAAATACTAGCTTTTGCCTGCAGCTACGCTCCCGCTCAACCTTACTCCACCCAACTATATCTTACTCTACCCAATTCTACCTACTACTATACTTAAACTATTTTACCCTATTCTAATCTATTCTACCGTACTCTACCCTACTCTACCCTACTCTACCCTACTCTAACCTACTCTACCCTATTCTACCTTACTCTACCCTCCACTACCCTAATTGTCATTTTTTTTCCCATAAAAATCTTCTTCTCCTCGAGATTTGCACTTAGCAACACATTTAGCGATTCATTTTTATATTATAGATATGTTATGTAAATTTTCTTATCTATACTTCTATACTAATAAAATAAAGAGATTTATTGTTGTATTTGTATTGTTGTTTGTAATTAACCTTTCAATCGTGGAAATTACAGACACAATAGAAAGACTATATAATAAAGGTGTGTGAACGCCGGCGTTCGCTTGGGGTTTAATGAATTAATAAACTCAAGAACTACTGGACTGATTATCAAAATTCTTTCACCTGTAGAATGCTAGATTATCACCGAGTGACATCAGGCTACATATTTTCTATTTTCATGTGAAGCCACAGGCAAAAGCTAGTTATATATTATGATTTATGCTAGTATATCAATTGTTTTTGTGACAATGGTTAAAGAAATAATTCATTTATTTAGACGGACAAAATCTTACACTGATGTCCTGCCTATTTGGTCAGTGGATCGTCTTAGAGGTGGTTACAAATATTGGTTTTTATGGAGCAATTAAATATATAATATTTAACTAATGACTAGCTTTTGCCCTGGGTTTCGCCCGCATACTTAAAATATAGTCTATGTCACTCAGGAATAAAGCAGCTTTCAATCGGTGAAAAAATTTTTTGCAATCGGAGCAGTATTTCCAGAGATTACCATTACTCCTACAAACAAATTTTACCTCTTTATAATATTAGTGTAGATTGTTTAATTGAGTCACTGCATTTAGTCAATTCCAATACCCAGAGTTCTGCTGACAGACTGGCACCAAATCACTTACCTAATAATAATGAATCAATTTCCTGTGAACTTTTGAAATTGAAATACCTATTGATGTCGTAATATTTAGTAGTCCTGTAAGCAATAGAAACTTAAATACCGTTCTTCTGCTTTCATATCGATCTGTCTCAGATCTGGTCTAACCAATGTTTAGCCACCCGGACAGCTCTGTTGTTGGTCTTGTATAAGTGCCTATCTATCTTATCTAATTCAAAAAACAGTAGTTAGATAAATAATTATTATGAACGCCTGAACAATAATGTAATCCCTTCTAATACACATAAAAATGATATTCAGTCCTGAGATCCACATAACCTTTCCAGCAGCTGCAGTTACAGTGAGTCTCGTTGAGGATGGGAGCTCCAGCAGTCCTCCGCAGGCCCCACTTATCACCCAGCCACTATCAGACTCCGACGATCCCCACCTCAGCTTGCACAAGTCCAGCCTAAAATCCAGGCATTACTGTCAGATTGGAAACTTTGAGTCTGATTCCTTCAACGAGAATTTCTCACCGACCAGACCAGCTAATGCTCGGAGGAAACGGAAGTATAAGAAGATGCCCGTAGAGTATACAGATGGGAAGAGGTCACCGCCTGTTGAAATTTTGAGTGTGACTACTGAGGTAAGTGTTTCGGCTTTTTGTTTGTAAATTTAAACAGAATTTTCCTTATATTCATGAAGAGAATGTATTCATCGCACTTTATTAGTGTCTTTATTGTTGCTGCAACTACTTGATGATAAATTAAATTATTGTTGAAAATCGAATGAGAACAAATGTTTCAAGTGTTCTGCATATGTGGCATATAGATTATATTCAATTAAATCTCAATTTTTTTTTTTGATATAAACAATTTATAAAAAATATTGCACAGTTTATATTATATAACAGTTGCCATGAGGAACTGTGATGAGTCTTCCTCATAGCAACTCTATATTTGTTTTCATTTTCAGTGTTTTATTTTCTCATTGTGTTTATTGACAGACAGAAATGATTTTTTAGTTCATGCGAAACCTGAATATATGTTCAGAGTCAGTAACTAAATGGATTCCAATAGTTTTTACACCATGTTAAATTTTTTCCCAAAAATACTAAGTAGTAATACTAAGTATTTAAAAATACCACAGTAACTAAGTTGGATACCACCGACACTAAGTACAACACAGGTCACGGCAGGTCATAGCATAGACGCCAGCAAACATCTAGATGCAAGTGCAAAACAACACCTCAGCCTCCTGGATGGCCCAGTGACTATGTATTTTTGCTAAAATACTAGACACGTCTTTCGGGTTTCGCATATACTAAAACTTGCATGACGCAGGTTCTCACTGGACATGGTAAGTTCGGGAGGCACCTGCACCGGATTGCCCGGACGCCCAGGTGTCGCCACTGTGTGGACCGCCCGGAGGACTCGGTGAAGCACACGTTAGAGGGGTGTCCCGTTTAGGCAGAGTAACGCCGTGTCCTTGTAGGGGCGACCGGCAGGGGCCATCTCTCGCGCCAGGCCTTGGTACAGGCCATGGTCCGGAGCGAGGAGTGGCATGCGGTCGCCTTCTGCGAAGCAGTAACTTCAAACTCTTGATTAATGGCCTTTGTGGCAGATGCGAAGCAGTAATGCTAGCAAAGGAGGAGGCCGACCGCATCAGGCAACGGCGCTCCTGCCCCAGCCGCCGCCGTCAGCAGCCGTGGGGACCCAGCAGGGTCGTCGTTGCCGCCGATTGCCTCCACAAGGACGGGCGTATCTTCCACCTGAATCCGATGTAGGAACCTCCCGAACTGACCGAGGAACTGGCTGAGGACGCCGTGTTGCCGTTCCAGCCACTCCTCAAAGAGGATATATTTTATGATGATTTGATATTTTAGCCACTCGGTCAAAACGATGGCTAAGTGATAGAATATAAAATACGTTGTTTGGTGACTTCCAGTTAATGTAGTGTTCTTAAAATAGATGAAGTGAGTTTAGTGTCAAAATGTCTGAATAAATCCTTGCTTTCAGCCAAATACACTGCCTGCTACAATAATTCTCCCGAGCCAGGTGTTGTCCACGGCAATACATGTCAATAAGCACAAGACACTCACAAAACCTGAAAGGTTGGTTCTTTATCCTTAACCACTAAAATATAATCCATTTTTTTGTTATTACAACCTATCTTAGTCCTGTAACTACTTGCCATTGGTTTGTGAAACCTCAGTTAAATAATACTGTAGAGAGATATCAATTGGTCAAAAAATAATGGCTTCCTAGTATTTTTTATATCTTTGGCAAGTGTTTTTAAACTTATTAATGTGCCTCACCATCAACGATTGCATCACTGCTTACCACCAGATGGCATCGTAGTCAAGCACTGGTTTACATATCATTATAGCCTTCTTACTTTGAAAAAGAATAGGGTAAATTAAAAAATGCTAACAAATTATATTATACAGTAATTTCCGTGAAAATGTATTACTAAAACAATGTTCTTTTATAGATTCATTACTTAGTAAAATAAAACTAAACTATTTTCAAAGCCATACGTTATAAGGATTGTGAGAAGAACCAATCCGTTTTTTTTTTTTTTGGTTTTCCTTTTAAGGAAAAATTCCAGTTGTTGACGATTACTTAATAGTATAGAATTAAACATTTTAATTTATTGCTTGAGAAATTCATTATTGTTTTATAACCACTCTCTCCATAATCGCTCTCACGTCATCACAAGTTTAGCAAATGTGAATAATGTGTTTGTCTTTGGGTTTCGCTTGCCAATGAATACAAATTGCCTGCAATATCGAAAATGCTATAGAGTTCAAATTAGTTTCTAGACCGTGACCATTGCATCACTGTTTTGGGATATTGCCTTTGTATTGTTTCGTATTTACAATCATAACTGTTATTACAAACGAAAATATATCACTAATACTCAATGTGTTGGCTTGTTAGCTGTTTTTTCAGAAACGCGTTCTGTGGCAAGAGGAAATGGTCTCATCGGGACAAAGGGGATGTTTGTGAAATGAGAGAAAGGTCCTTCAGTGGCGGATGCTCATCCAAGTCCGCATACTTCTCTAAAACCGACTTCAAATCAAGAAAATACGACACAGACCTCCCTAAAAAGGACCTCGTACTTCAGCCAGGCAAAATTGTACTCAAATCTCAGAATACAGAAGGCACAAAACCGACTACATTCACAAACACTCCTTCATTACCAGGTAGTTCAAGTTTCAACTTCGTATATAAGAACTCTTCTAAAAACGGAACCCCAACTCTGTCTAAACTGACGGGGTACAAGATAACGACGGACTTACCACCTTTTTTTAATCCTACTACTAGCACAGGAAAGAACAGTTTTGATGGGAAATTCCATCGAAAATTTAAGATGTTGAATAAAACTCATCCTCCTTCCCTAAGGAATCCTTTGATGTTTGATGATTCTATCAGCGGGATGGATTGCGCGGGGAACGAATCAAGCTCACTCAGTAGCAGTGATTCTGATGGAGTTGTAACAAATGATAGCGATAGAGAAGGAGACGACGAACTCACCGACTGGCCAGGCATTGAAGAACTGAAAGTCTTCAACAAAAGCCTCACGTTCAAATCTTCGAAGTCGGTCAACAACAATTCTCCTAAATCAGCCAGTAACATGCCACCGCCAAAAAGGTTGAAGAAAGAGAAATTGCTCGTCAAAAGCGGATGGGCCAGTTGCAAGAATAGGTTTAAGAAGAAACGAGCTAAAGTCGATTCGGGAAACGATGATGATGCAATGATGTCCGACTCTAAAACTGTAGTTGATTTAGAAGACGAGGCTATCTCAAAGGACACACGGGACATACTCCAACCGCACTCCTCATTCAGCAGTTTTAGTGATATCAAAAACGCTGGTGTGTCTGGTCAAAACGCTAACGAGACGTTTTTTCAGTCCTTTCAGGCATTTCAGGCGAAATCGGGGCAGCAGGATGAATCTTTTAGCCAGACGCCACGCACGAATTTTTCGCTACAGAAAACATCGTCGAGCGACTTGAATCTTAGTGAGAAATCTCCGCAAAGCGATCATTATTATAGTGAGCATTCAATGGGGAATGCTGTTGTGACTGAAGTGAGGGAAATAAGAGCTGGTTGTCGCAGAATAAGAGATGAAAGACCTGGTTTTTTGATCCTGAGCGCTGCAAATGAACAGCTTTCGAAGTTCCTCCAGGATTCTTGCCAAACTGAACTGAAGTTGCCGAGTGTCAATGATCCGGAGGAGAAAGAGAAACTGGAGTCGCTAGCTAAACTGTACTCCTTGGAACTTCAAGTGGAAATGGGGCGACCAGTTCTTCGGAAAACCAGGTGACTATAATTCGTCTGTTTGTTTAAAAGGTAAAAATACTTTTCTGAATGTTTGAATAGTATTTTTATATTTTTAAGTTACACTCAAGACTTATACAATAATTTTACAAAATCTCTTAGTCTTGATGCCGACTATGCAGTTTTACAATAATCTTTTAGCCTTGATGTCATTTGTTATGTTTTGTCATTGAAAGATAAGATAAACTTAAGCGCCGGCAAATCAGAATATGTAATAAGTAGGCAAACAGTATTCTACATTTTAGAGCAGAAAGAACTTGAAGTCATCAACACAAGAATACTGAAACATGATTTTCTCTTTACAGCAACACAATGCAAGCGATTCGCGTCGAACATTCCTACCACAACTTTCCATCAGATCACAAGCGTCGTTGCTATGGCGACGACACAGACACGAGCCTGTCTCTAAGCGATCCGAACTCTGTCAACTCCATCAATGACCTCGAGGACACACAGGACATACCGCAAAGACTCAGCGACATGACCCCACAAGATTTGGTAGATACATTCTCACATACTATTGATAAATCACTTCTGCACCCCGGCGAGATAGATTGAGTTGACGCGCCGTTTTAAGGAATTATGCGCAGTTGAAATTGAATCAACTATGTTTCAGCGGGTTGAAATTGCTTTTACGCGATCATAATCGAATTGTAGCTTCAGGGAATTTAAGGCTCCCACAGACGGTACACCGCGACGGCGCCCTTTCATAGAAATGGTTTTGTGTTCGGGTCATCGTGGGGACGGCATTTGTCAGCGAGACTGCGTTACTAAGTGTCTTGTGAAATATGGCTTGTGACGCAAAAAAAAAAAAACTTAAACAATGTAGCTAACTAAACAAAAGCCTGGCTAGTGACGCAAAAAAAAAACTTAAACAATGTAGCTAACTAAACAAAAGCTTGGCTAGTGACGCAAAAAAAAACATAAACAATGTAGCTAATTAAACAAAAACCTTTTAAAACTTTGGCCAGTAAAAGCAACTGATTTCAACATCCTTTCATCTCCCAAAGAAGCCTTATTTTACCCCAAGTCAAAAACAATACAGACAGACGGACAGCATCATCATTATCATCAGCCTTTTTAATGTTTCCACTGCTGGAACTCAGGCCTCCTCTCTAGGAGAGGTAATGGTCCGCAATCCGCCACGCGGACCCAGGGCGGGTTGGCGAATGTCATGTCTTCGAATATTTGGATCTAGGACATGCCTGTCTTCTCACGATATTTTCCTTCACCGTTTTGAGAGCAGTGGTAATGAAATAAATTACACGAAGTAATGCACCTGGCTGGGTTTAAGCTCGCGACCTACAACTCGTACGTCGGAGCCACACCGCAAACTACAGACTTTCGATCGGGCGATAGTTTGGTTGGTTGCTTAACCCCTTGTATGCCGGAACGCAGATCTACGCGAGACACAATGGCTTTTTAATTGAGACACAATTAAAAAGCCATTGTGTCTCGCGTAGATCTATCTCTCTCGATCTCTAATTACGGCATACGAGAGGTTAATCAATATGAATCTAAACTTTTTTGTCGGCCGATTCTGAATCGTTTTGTGTGCGCACTTCCATACAGCTTCATACTGATTAAGCAACCAACCAAACTATCGGCCGATCAAAAGTCTGTGGTTTGCGCGGTCTCTTAGTAATAACCTTTGGGTACGGAACTCTAAAATGGGGTAAAAAGTCACATGATTTTTTAAAAGGAAGTTGTCGCAATCCGCCCTTACTTTCACAAACACGTGATCCAGACAGTCCCCTGAAATTCACGTGCCACGAATTACGCAAGTCCGAAGTAAAAGTTTTATTTCCTTTCAAAGGCTTTGAAGTTACTTTCTCCATTTCGTATTGTTAGCTGTTATTTTGTGACATATCTTTCATTATTTTCTGCATGTGTTTCTTGTTCCAAATAAAGAATTTATTATTATTATTTGCTCATTCCTTTTGTCTGTAATTTAATTTTATGGCTTTAATATTTCCTGTCTCTAATAATTTAGGATTATTTTTTCTGACTTATAGTTCTAAAATCTTAGTTTAGGATCTCTATACTGTATGTTTGTGTGTAATATTTTTTATGAAAATCTCCGATCAGTCAGTTCTAAGTTAAAACGATTCAATTACTTAAATAGTGTTAACATTATTGGATTAAAACTTCAATCTATTTCAATTATGTATTTGTGGTTAATTTTCTACAAGATTAGCTAAGGGTGAGTTGCACCATTTAACTATAACGATAACCAAACCATAACCAGCCGTGAAACGGTCGCCTATTGGTCAATTCGACGATTAGACAACTGTTAACGGCTTTGTTATCGTTATAGTTAAATGGTGCAACTCACCCTAAGAGTTTTTGGGCGGGATTTCTAGTGAACTTCAGTGTCTGTTTTAATTATTCGCAAATTGATTCCTAGTAGATATTGTGATAAAAAATTGGTGTAGTTTTTATCTCATCTGTCTGCGTAAACTGGACCAATATGTGTAATCTTTGAAACAGTGCGATCTCGGTAAAATGCAGCTAAGAATTTTATTGTGCGAAATTTGCCGAGAAGGCTGACTTGATACATTTACTGCCAAATACTACAAAAACAATAGAATTTGTACATCCGTATTCTACTAAAATTAACTATTCATACGAAGACATGGCTTAAAGGACTTAGTATCCAAGCCAAAATCATTCACAAAAAAAAAGATTAGCTAAGTTATCTATGCACTCGATATTAGTCTTTATGTTCAGAAGAGTTACTGTATATTTTGGTATGATAATAAATGTCGCTATGATTATGTAAGGAGTTTAACTAGGAAGAGAGGCAAAAATGAATAATTTCTTGCCTATTATCTGGGATAGGGCTTGATTCGCCCCAATTAGGCTAAGATTACGTATTCTATTGGAGCTGATGATATTCATATTCGAATTTTAAAGTTTTGTAAAGAGATTTCGATTACATTTAAAATACTTGTGTGAATATTATCAGCTTTAGGTGATTTTTGAAACCGAGAGAATGTCTCATTCATCTGGCCTAGTTTTTTCTTTACAATTTGATATTTTGATTTGCATATTAGTTTTCTCCGATCGCTAAATGTATTAAAGGCACTTATTTGCGCCCAGTGGCTAACGGCACAAAATAGATAGGTACAAAAACCAGGCCAGATGAATGAGACATTCTCTCGGTTTCAACGAATCACCCTTTTCCATTGTAGATTTTCGTAAGAACTAAAGCCTAGTATTTCCTTTATTCAATGACTTATTTTATTGTCTTCCAACTTATACTCGTATTGAGATTACAATATTGTGTGGATTGCAAGTATCAAGATGTCTAAAATTAGTCATTTTACTAAGGACATGATATTGGTCAGTTCGCACCGAGACGCGACGCTACGCGAAGAGCGACTCAATATACAGGCTTAATTGTAAAACACCGGCAACCTATTAGGACTATGTTACTAACATCATAAATAAAAACTTACATTCTACAGCTTTTAAAAATTTAGCACATTTTAGTTCATCAGATTTTCATAAAAAAAAAACAAAAATATTTAAATTTAACGTTCTAAATATTACGAAGTCCATGCGAAGCAAGTGATAGTACAATAGCGGAAGGGAGTGGGGATCGGTTTCGTTTTTGGTAAATGAATTATGTTTTATAAAAAGTCATAAAACAAAAGTTGTTGTTTATGATGTTATCTAGTAATACAGTCCTGCAAGGTTGTTAGTATTTTACAAGTAATCCTGTATAACTTTATTTATTACAAGAAAAAAATATACATTTAAGACCGAGATGCCTCGCGCAGCGCTGCGTGGGACAACGTATTCTGAATTCCCACAATGAAATGTGTATCTTTTCATGTAGTAAATAAAGTTTTATTTTGAGTCGCGTCACGTCTCAGTGTGAATTGAACCTAAATGTATAGATGGACGGTTTATTTTTCAAAATTCCCCCGCTGGCACGGGGCTAGCTCTATGAGTACAAATTGATTCGTAGAGCGTTTTCGATTTATAGTCTATTTTATAATTAGGACGTTAAGGGGCGTTTCCATTGATGCGCGCAAAAATGATGTAATCCACATTAAAGTTTTTGTTTATTGAATTTCGATCGTGGCGAGTGATCTCAAACGAGACTTCGACGCTGAAGATATTACGTACTATCTTTTGCCCACTGCTTCGCCCGCGTACTTAAAATATAGCCTATGTCACTCGGGAATAAATCAGCTTTCTGTGGGTGAAAAATTTTAGCAATCGAATCAGCCGATACACGTCCATTGTTGGACATAGGCCTCCCCCAAGCGTCGCCACATCGAACGTACCTGTGCGTCCCGCATCCATCGGTTTCCCGCTACCTTCACCAGGTCATCGGTCCACCTTGTAGGAGGCCTTCCAACGCTGCGTCTTCCGGTACGCGGTCGCCACTCCAGAACCTTCATACAGTCCGATGAGACGTACATACAACATGATCCCAGGGTTTAGGCGCAAATCACACTAATATTATAAAGGCGAAAGTTTGTGAGTATGTATTGGATGTATGTTACTCCTGAAACTGCTGAAGGGATTTGGCCACAAAGGTAGACCATGTCTTGGAATAGCAAAAAATATACTTTTTGTCCCAGGAGTATGTTCCCTTGGGATAATTTTCTACTTCAACGCAGGCAAAACCGCTGGCAGAGGCTAGTTTCTAAAATAACGAACGTCCAAGCGATCATATTGGTTCTTTTATTGCACCTCTCGCTCAATGGAAACGCACTTTTAATATGTATGAGAAATTAAATTTTGTAATTCTTTGCGCTTTTTGGTCATCCGATTTGTAATAATAGTATATATATATATGGCATGTTATTGATGTCCTAGATTATATTGTGATACATTTCAGAGATATAAATATCGTTGAAAAATATTGTGGTCTTGAGTGGGAAATGTGAGTAGATAAGTGGTTTTCAACACTGTATAATATACTCGAAAATATAAAACCGAATTCGATTAGGTAACTGTTTTATAAGACAACTAAATTCTATAGCGTAAGTAAGAGAATAGTGACTCATCGTTGTAACTCGGCTTAACCTTGCCCCTTGACCAATTAGAGTATTGTAAGCCCTTCAGGCAGTCTTTCATGAATTTAAAAAATGAATACTTCACCTTTTTGTTAAAACCGTAGGGGCCCAGCAGGGTCGAAGCCTACTGGGGCCATGGATTGTGCAGTAGTTTACCCCGGGTCCTAGGAACGAAGACAGAAGGAACGTGAGTGGGTTTTAGTCAGTAAAAGTCTGACATTTCTCCGCTCAGTTCAAGACCGGGAAAAGATAGATGATTTCCCACTTAAAAAAGAACCTTTTCCTAAAATTTAAAATTGAAAATTCTGACTATTAAAATTAAATTATAAAATAATAAAAATCAATAAGTTTGTTTTAATAACATTAATTATTTAATTTTTTACCCCAGTACGAATACACCTTTACGTAGCACTTTATGAGTCACTATTTTCTTAGGGTGAGTTGCACCATTTAACTATATCGATAACCAAACCATAACCAGTCGTGAAACGGCCGCCTATTGCTCAATTCGACGAATTGACACTGTTAACGGCTTTGTTATCGTTACAGTTAAATGGTGCAACTCACCCTTAAAGCGTATAGCCTATAAGTGCTGAATTAAGACAATGATAAAAATATTTTAAATGTAACTTGTTTGTCTACAATTTTTATCAGTTACTTTAAATGTAAAGAAAGGAACTGTGACAAATATTAGTAATAAAAAATGAATATAACTGTTGAATACGATTTCTACTTTATAATACTATATTATGACCAGATTTTCTGGCTAAGCTTAGCGAATCACCGTAGATGTTTAGACTCCTATATTAGTGTTAGTACAACTTCCGCGTGTACAACCGCAAAAGTTCTCGGTAGACCACTTATCGCCCTTATAGTCTTAGTAATAAGGTTGACAATTAGTCAACCGCGAACTTTCGCCTACGTGCAACCTTCTTTATAAAAGAGGGTAGTGGAGTAATCAATAAAGGAGGCTTATTTAACTTTTCACTAAAAATGTACTTAGTATTTTCACAGTTTGTAATTTGAATAACAGAAAATCGGATGCCAAACGCGCAAGATATAATATGATGTGTCGATGCCATAAGAATGTTATATTTTACGACTTACCGACGGAAGAACTTAGACTTGCTGTAAATATAATCTGCGATAGGAAGGTGTAGGAATCAGGAAAAATCAAGTTAGTCGTTATAGCATAGGCGCCTAACCTCTTAGATATTTTTCATTTGTATTTATTTTTACTTTCAGGCTAAAGTCAAATTTGAGAAATTTGACATTAGCCTGAACATCTGCCACAAAGCAACGGGTTTGACACGTTCGAAACTTAAAATTTTCTGCCAAACTCAAGTAGAGTTGGCTCGCGACATAACTTTGGTTTAAGTTCTTTAACCAGTAAAAACACGGTATCCAAAGCTCATAAGGGCCACGGAGATTTTATGAAAAAGAGACTCGTAGCCCTAGAACGCAAAGGGCAACTGAAGGGCACAGGTGTGTTTTTAGTTCTCCCGGTTCTTTTAAGTGACAGCAAATAAGGTTTATTATTGAATGCCAGGAAAATCATTATGCGACTTAAAAATATTTTAGTGCTCAGTTCTTTCGTCTGTAAGTCAGGTCTGTTTGTATATTAATGGCGGTTCGGTCGCCCCAAACGTAATTTAATCGAAGTTTAAAGACTATTTAGTTGTAATCTGTATTTTTTTTTTGTCGTATGTAAATGTTTTAACAATTCATATACATTGATTTACACTAACATTGTATCAAATATTTGTAGTTGTATACGAATCAATGTTACGATTGGGATGGAAAATAAGAAATATACTTTTGAATTATAACTTTAGCGTTTTATTCACACTGGCTACTGTAGTGGTAACTGGTTTTTTTTTGGGGTAGGTGAAGCGAGAGGAAGTGTTTGTGTGGTTCTTTCCTCAAAAGACCATTTCAGGCTCCAATCCGCATGGTTCTCATATGATTTGACTATTACATAGGCTTCAATCTGCATGGTTCTCAAAGATTTGACCATTACGTATTTGCTGAATGGATTTTATAAGAAACTGACCCCTGAGTTTGTTTTAGTACTTGTTCACGTTGAAACGCGCGGACGCGGTGGCGGGTGCGGTCGCGAAAACATGGCGAATTCGTGTTCACATTGGCCGCCAGGCGTTTGCGCGTCACACCCGCCTGGCGACAAGTTTATACCATTTGAACTTACTGACGACGCGGGTGGATCGCGCGCTCCTCCGCTAGTTCGACGTGAACAGACACAAACATTTCAAGCGTTTGATATAGCCGCGAGCTCGCCGCGCGCGCCAATCGCTAGTATGCCCGCTACTTAGACCGCACGTGCGTTTCATACGTGAACACTTTGATATTAAGCCATATGTTTGATATTTCGTGACCGCGCCCGCGAGTCAACGTGAACGAGTACTTAGTGTTTCTTCTCAGGGTAGTTTAGAATCACTTTATCAGTCATTTTTAAACACACTATATAAACTAGATGAGGCCTCATCTAGTTTATATTTGACAAAAAAATAACGTGGTTTTAAATTCGTTAAAAAAAAGGCCCGTTTTGACATTTGAGAAAGACCCTAGAATGTAACTTGGAACGAAACTGAAAGAAACATTAAAATAATATTAACTAAATAGTGTTTTAAAAAATTCATACATTTTTGGCGTTTTAAAAATATGATGGAATATTGCGAGTATACACCGGTAAATTTTAATCGTTTTAATCCCATGGAGGGTCGATCCGGTACATGAAACACTCGATTTGTACAGATAAAATTAAAAAATAAAAGTACCTTTTTTTCAAAACTCGAGTTTCCACGGGATTAAAACGATTAAAATTTAGCGGTGTATAAGTATTCGGACCTTTTATTTTTTGACAATTTTAAAAACCTATTTGCAAAATAAATATCATTTGTCATTTTTCGCGGCTCTAGAGGGCTAGGCTCAGCTGGAGTTATTTCAGTTGAAACATCTTTTCATGCCTACTGCCGTCGCTGTTTTATGTTCTATAAGGCCTAGCTCTCGCGTAAAGTATTTTCTTTCCTCTCGTTTTTGATGAATAATTTCGTTGCAGGATTCCAAGAAAATTTAATAGGTAGGTAGTTAACCAATAATGAGGATTTTTCATGATATTCCCGCCACCAGTTGACGTCACTACTTTCATTTTGTATACGTGACACGTCAATATGTCGTTGACGTCAAATTCTGTGAAGGCTAGAGTGAATAGGCTCCTAATAAACTAGTGCGCTTCACTATCAACGATTACATCATTGCTTACCTTTTTTTTTATACCTTTTTTGCCCTATGATGAGTTCCCTGACAGTTCATTTTTTTCCGTGGCACGCATACTACTTTAGATTACTAAAAAATAAACTGGCAAAAAAAAATAAAAATGAAATGATAAAAAAAATATTGTCTTTCGTAAATTAATAAGTAAATTATTGTGGTTATAATTAACTGTTAATAAATTAAGTAAATAAAATAAAAAAGTATAGAACTTAAAAATGTGTAATGCGTTAAACGGAACTTCTGCCAATAGAGATTGATACTACTCGACGACACACTAATCGACAAAATCGGAGCGGCCATCTTGTAATCGCATGTAACGGCAGAAAATTGGAAAAAAGTAATAGAAAAAACTCAAAAAACTATAACAGAGGACTGGAATAAATATATCCGGATCGACCGAATTGGGCCCAATAATTAATCATCGCGGTTAGTTGGAAAAGATTCCGATTCCGATATGGATACGAGTTCAAATCAAGAGTCAAGTTCTGACAGTGAATATATAAATTATTATTTTAAACAGACTGCATTTTATTTACGACTAGCCGTCCCCCGCGGTTCCGCCCGCGTTATTTCAGGTTTTTAGTTTTTGTCAGGTTTTTTGGTTTACTGTAAAATTTCTTTAAAATCCGTGTAGAGTAAGATCCCAGGACCGCCAGACATCACGTATTTTCTGACGAACGAAATGTGGACGATTGAGTACTGTTAGTATGTACTAAGAACGCATGCGTACCTGCTAGCTTGCTTAGACGGCCAATTTTCAGGTATCAGGTAATCAAGGTACATAAAATTATTACTTACCTCACGTAAATTTTCAAAGCTGATTTTTACGTATTTTATAGGCAATATCTTTAAAATCAAGTCGCCAATACTCCCAGACACATTCCGTCGGCCGTATTGTTTAACAGACGCTTTAAAGCTCCCAAAAAAATGATGTAACTTCACGTATTTTCTCAAGGCTGAGTACATATCTACTAATAGTACTCAATCGTCCACAATTCGTTCGTCAGAAAATACGTGACGTCTGGCGGCCTTAGGATCTTGGACTAGTAGACTAGTTCTTGCGTGAAAAGTAACAAACATCCACACACACATACAAACTTTCACATTTATCATCTATAAATCTAAAATCGGTAATCCGATTCCATTTTCCTTGCCAACTTTTTCGTTATTGTAAAAAATCGATTAAATTTCGTTAGGTCACATCACTATAATTGTCAGACAAGAACTGTCAGGGAACTCATCATAGGACAAAAAAGGTATATTTAATCATGCAATGACAACCACGTCTCTTGGGCGGAGCGGGAGATAGTGTCAGAATCTTACTGACTAAAAACCCATCCCGTTCCTTCAAGTCTTCATACCGGGGCTCGAGCACCCTTTCGGATAACCCTGGCCCCAGTAGGCTTCGACCCGGCCGAGCCCCTGCTGTTGCTGACAACTCCTTGAGGCGCGATCATCACTATCACTGCTTACCATCAGGTGGGATCGTATTCAAGCACTAGTTTATATCAATTTAAAAAATAATATTTCAGTATAGCGCTGACGTTCTTCGTGGTTTCTACCTTAAACTAATAAATAAAAGCTTAATATCATTAATAAAAAAATCATTTTATTAAATAAAAAACAGTGATGTTAGGAATTTAAACAAAATTAATAACAAATGAGCACCGGAACTCGAATCGTTTTACGATAATCAAATAAAAACAATAACTTAATAAGTACAGAGAGGTCACAGATTACAACCAATAGGAATAAAAGTATTGTGACTTGTCTATACTCTTCTAATGCCTCACAGACTGAATTCTGAGGTTCTTGTAACAAAATTGTACATTCGCGTAAAGTGTTTAAATAATAGGTTAAATGCTTTCAGAGATTCAACCTGTAAACCTTTTTTGTTTGCGTTATAGCGTCGTAAAAAACAGTGGTTCAGAATGCAATCATCTTGTTTTCCATAAGAATGCGGATGTAACATAATTATGCTTATCTAAAGTAAAATTCTGTACCTCAGAGGTAAACAGCATTATGTGCCAAAAAGTAAATTTAACAAGCAAAAACGTGCGGATAGAAACTTTAAATATATTTTTGTCATAGTTGCTCTAAAGATATTGGAACAAACTCAATTGTATTTTTTATAATTATTAGATGGAATTATTATGTTTTACACATAATTACAATAAAGTTAAGAACAACATTAAGTGCGCATAAAGCTGAAAAGTGAACAATCTTATCATCATTTGGAGTCCTCTACCCGACACGTTTTTGTGGGTTTACGATTGGATATTTCTTTTCCTAGATGTCGTAGGACTTCATACCATGCACCATTGCGTAGAACAGGTTCTTACGATTTTAATGGTGCAAAAAAACATATTTTCAAAAAAGTGGAGTTACTATTGTTTACCTCTGAGGTACAGAATTATTTTAATGTTCCTTTTATTAACCCCTCAAGCACCTCTCTTATACCAAACTCAAAAAGGCAAGGTATTTTGAACCTTCTACCTATGAACCTAACGGTGTTTGGCTGGTACCGGGTTTACACATTCGTGATCGCTATTCGCCTCACCATTCACCTCGTCGTTCGATGAAACAAAGTGAGGAATAGCGCGCTGTTTACACATGCGTGCTCGCTGTTCGCCTCGCCACTCACGCGAATGTGTAAATGCAGCTTCATATTTTGAGCTGTCTTTAAGAATCTAAGCGGTATTACGCGAGATTCGAGGGGTTAGTTGTTAGGGGTTATTGAATTCAGTCTGTGGGGCGCCTAACATTACACCCTGGTTACGCGTTCCATGTTCCACTAATGGCTTATTCATTTCACTCCTAACAATACCTATTCGATTTTCCAAGATATTTTCCACTTTATATTAAAAACTAATTTCCATTCACTTTTGTACTGTGATGCTTTTAAGTCACTGTAAATTGACACTATTCAATAGTGTGATAATATCACATTTATATACAAAATGTTTACCCATTCATGATCATTCTATGTAATATAAAAATGTCTTTTTTAATAAAATTCTAAAAATCGATTCAACGAAACATTCATAATATAAAAACACTCTTAAACTTAATTATTAAAATGCTAAATATTTCTATTTAAAACCATTTTTAACTTTTTTTTTTCCTAAAAATGATTTTGTGCCGGATTAAGTCTTATCACAATGCTGTCATTCAAAATTGGACTTTATGTTTAGTCCTCGATGGTGCAGATTAGGTCGTCTCCTTCTAGTTTCTGTCCATTGGTGATGGATACTGTTTTGATTGTTCCCGCTTTGGGTGCTTGGACTATCATCTCCATTTTCATGGCGGAGAGGACAGCGATGGGTTGACCTTTCTCTACCTTATCTCCTTCCTTCACCTTGATTGCTGTGGGTAAAAAATAGTATGATAAATCTTTAGCATTGAGTATCAAAAATAAGAACTTGTTTGAAAATGGAACTGGTATCTAAGAGCAAACAGAAAAAGAGAAAAAAATTAAAACACACGTTAAAAAACGGTGCGTGTGCTGAGTAGAGTCACTGTTCTGTTCAACAATTTTATTGGTTTTTACAATTTTTATTGTAAATATTAAGTCAATTACGTAACTGTAACTTCAACTTTATTATATGCTATGGTTTCGATACCATTGGTTTTTATTTTCTCACAGAAGATGTGGAAATTAGAGTACTCTCCTTGGGGATAAAGGTGTTGTCGTCTTGGACTAGCTGAATTTCCTCGCTACACACAGGATTCTTAGCTCGTTGCGCTCAGTTTCCAACCACCAGAATCCTTTGTGACCCGTGATATAACGCATATCTTTATCCTCTTGGTGAATAATCTTCTATTAAAGTGGTAAAGGTACTTACTGAGTACTGTCCCTGGCATGGGCGCTCCAACTTGGTTCTTGTCTCCCTTGATTGCCTTAGGGTGGATTTTCATTTCCTGATGAAAAAAGAAACATAATAGTGAAGTGCTAGTGTTGTGCTTCATATTATGAAAAGGATTAGCTATGGTAGGTAGTGCATAGTAGCTGGTTATAAATATGGTAACTGCAATGACGCAGAGAGTGGAGGGGCACGAGTTTCGTTCAGTGAACGACGTTCACTATTGTTTAAGAGATCAGAAGTGACGGACGTGTTTTACGGACCATAATTTTATATTATCTACTATGGGCTTTTGATTATTTTATTTTAATTTAATAAATACATATTTGTGGGTAGTTTTGTTTTTAGTTTGATAAACTTCTGATCCTACTTTTTTTTAAACCTTTGCCCCATCTCAGGATTTACTCCTGTGCCGTGAGTGCGTTCACAATTAAGTAAACTTAAATACACAAGACAGGCCAGGCATTTTGGTTTCTGTTTTCTGTCTTCCAAAATATCTTGTTTAATGAAAGCTTGAAATCTTGGGCAGTATATGTAAAAATTGTCAGAAAAAATCGCTTCTAGCGACAAGAACGCCCATTGTTACACCTTATTCATTTTAAGTTCCTACAGTAATTTTATTTTTGGTGTACAATAAAGATTATAATTATTATCTATGTTTATGTCAATGATCTTGGGAATCGGTAGCCGTGTTACCTTGCTAGCATTCTCGTCTCGGATGAACACGGAGCGCAGTTGTCCGTTGAGCTCGAAGAACACCTCCCTCTCTCCGGCCGCCGTCATCTCGTCGGACACGGCGACTGTCTTGATGTCCAATGTCTTTCCGCGCTCGATCTTGACTTCTATCGTTTCACCGACCTGGGGATAATAATAATAATATCAGTTTTATTTCAAGTTTTTCACTCATAATAGGGTTAAGTAGTAACAATATTTACTTAAAATTATGTTAGTAACTATAAATTATCAAAACCATTATTACACAAAAATAAATTAAATCAATCAGTACATAAAAATTACACAATCATTTCATAATTCAAATAATAAAATCGGGTAATATTCTACATTCCTATTAAAACACGAATCCATTTGTGATAAGAGTGAGATAAGAGAAAGTTTATACCTAATACCAGGTATATATTTTTTTTTTTGAGGAAGTAAGTCGTCAAATTTTAGTTCCTTAGCGATATCTATAACGTCACATACGAACTAAAATTCAAAATCCTGTAGTATTAGAGTTCTTCACGCGATTGGAACATTACAACAGTCCGAAATCCACTATCGGGCAGTTGCTTGGATCAGACACAACACCAGTCTGCTCGGAGGAACCTCCCTTTTTAACGGAGGTTTGCGGAACTTAACACTTGGTTCCGCGGTCCTCTAAAGAAACAACTTCTCCCGGTGTAGGGGCGGAGCACGAGTGTCAGACTTTTACTGACTAGAACTTACTTGTGTTCCTTCAGCTGACCTCGGCGTACAACGGTAACTCTTTCCATTCTCGCAGCCGGAATATGAAGCACGAGGGTTTAACTAACTGCCTGAATGACTAGTAGTGTAATAAGGGAATTCGCTTTTCTACTTTGTATTTTTAAAGTACAGATACCGGCACGGATCTTGAGCGCTGGCTTTAAGTTGCGCAGAAGTCAAATATTCGTTCTCTTTAGTGGTACGAAGTGAGACGCGGGGGTGGGGAGTGTCAGTGATTGGCTCGCCGCGCCACCGTATCATAGACGTCACTCGTGATTCGTTCCTGCGCTTGCTTCATGCATCTAACAACGACGATGATTGGCTCGCCAATGTATGAAATGCGCAAAGCGATCCCCACTCTGACGTCGAGCGCTCAAGATTCGTGCCGGTACCTGTACTAAGAGGAAAACTGGATAACGCAGCTTTGTTGGAGTTGTTGTGTCTGTGTCCGGCTTCGGCCCCCACTGCTGGTGGTGCCGAGGGCGAGGACAAACCTGTTCAAAGAGTCGCCTCTGACGCACGCACTTCGCATTCTCAATCTCATACACGACAAGTTAGACCTATTCATTTGTACTTTGATTGAATTTAACTGTGGTACTAGCAGTTATATGCTTTTGTAATTAAGGTTTAAGTAACAAATTCAAGTCAAGTCAAATATATTTTTTACACTACCTGCTCGATAATGTCGTTTTATACGTCATACAAACCTAAAGCAAGTCATTCTATCCCTAGAGAGATAATGCAGTATGGCCGATCCCTTGGGAATAATGAGATTTGAATTGGGAACATCAAAAATCGTCAACATTGTGAATTAAAATGTACGTGCATCGAACAAGTTAACTCGAAATTCAAACTGGCCACAAAAAAAAAAATAGAATAAAACGTGCTTACTGACGGGAGCGTTATAGAAAATTGAAACTAGAATCTTGGAGTAGTTAGGTATATTTCTCTAATATATGATTTGGTCGACCAAATTGTCTTTTAATTATCTCACAGATGGTGTAAAAAGTAGAGTATGCAACACGGGGATAAAGCTGTCTTTGTCTTGGGCGGCTTAAATTCCTCAATTCACTCAGGTTTCTTTATTAACTCCCTCGAAATGCTCGGGAGTGAATTATATAGATCCCTCACTAACGTTCGGGATTAAAATCAGCAACCTTCGTTTCGTTCGGAATTCAACATGTCGCCCGCGACTTAAAGACACTGCTTTTTCCCTTATTAGTCACATAATCTACTATTATTTCACATAGGCCTACATGGGCGCTTGTAAAACGTCAGAAGCTAGTGCACGGTTCCAAATTGGTCGTTTCCTATGGAGAAGAACCGGCAAGAAACTCCATGTCCATGGTAGTAACCATGCCAACCACTTTTAAAAAATTGTGTTTAGAACGTTTCCCTGTAAAGATGGTGTAAGTTTGATAAATAAATAAAAAGATTTCCTTAGGATACTTACAACAGGTCCAGTCAAGAAGGTCTTGGTGTCCAAATGCTTTACGGGTCCATACTTGTCGCGGATGCGGAAGAAATCGTTGGCTACTTGTGGGTACATGGCCGCGGACATCACGTCTGCGTCGGTCACCTGAAAGTTATTGAACGATTAAATAATTTTCATCTTCGTACTGTCTAGAGCTCTTGGTTAAGGGCGCTTTCAATTTATGCGTTTTTTGACGGCCTGTTGCGGTGCGTTAGTCGTACAATATAAGCATAAAATACCTGATATAATTTACTCATATACAAGGTGCAGTTTTAAAACTGCACAATATTTCAGGAGGTTGTAATAAAACTCATAAATAATCATGTAAAAATACGAAACCTGGTCAATAATCAGTAATACTTGTTATTTAATTTTTTAATTACAATAAACTAAATCGATTGATCGATGGCCGCGGGGGCGTGGCTAGGGTGTGGCGTGCGGGATGATGATTGGATGATACATTATTTCGACACCAACAATTTATACTACTCTAACTCGAATTTTATGTAAATTCGATTTTTTATTCCAAGAAACCGCTTTTTAAGCAACTTAGCATAAAAAATCGTATGTACCTAAAATTCGAGTTAGCGTCGTATAAATTGTTGGTGTCGATTTATGAAACTATCGTTGCGAGTTAGTGTGTGTGAAAACGCCCTTTATTGTTCCGTGTTTGTGTGTGTGAAAAAAAGCGCGGTTATAAAAAAAAAAAAATTACCTACTTATTTTATTATTGATTCGGGTCGAGAATCGCTAACATAATTACCTCCTGAAATATTTTTCAGCTTCAAAACGACACCTTGTATATCAGGTATTTTATGCTTATATTGTATACTAGCTGTGCCCGCGCGGCTTCGCTCCCGCTCTTCCCTACTTCAGCCTACTATACCCTACTCTACCCTACTATACCCTACTCTACCCTACTCTACCCTACTCTACCCTACTCTACCCTACCCTACTCTACTCTACCCTACTCTACCCTACTCAACCCTACTCTACCCTACCCTACTCTACTCTACCCTACTCTACCCTACTCAACCCTACTCTACCCTACTCTACCCTACTCTACCGTACCCTACTCTACTCTACCCTCCTCTACCTTAATCTACCCTACACTACCCTACTCTACCCTACACTACCCTAATTTTCATTTTTTTTCCATAAGAACCTTCTCCCCATAATAACGAACACAACAAAAAAAAAATTAGCGAAATCGGTCCAGGCGTTGTTGAGTTATGCGCTTACCAACACATTTTGCGATTCATTTTTATATTATAGATATACACAAATATAGTATTATAATATTGTACATACATAATAATAATACACCTAATTAAATGCAGCAAATTAGATCTACAATAATTATCTATGAACCCCGAATTGCTAATTAGCCCCCTCTCCTACATTTTGCTGTGCCCAACAGGGTCCATATTGATCTATGAAAATTTTCAAAATCATGTATGTATATGTGGGCGCAAAACCATTATTTGAATATTTTGATGAGGATTTAATTCGATCACTTCCTGCTTATTTCTTTTAAATATTGCAACATCCTGTTGAATTTATAGAAGGATTTCATTAGATAACTTCCTTTCGAATTATTTTAAAATATTACGACATCCTGTTTAATTTATAAAAGGATTTCATTTGACAGCTACCTTTCGAATTATTTTAAAATATTACGACATCCTGTTGAATTTATACTTCCTTTTTATTTCTTTAAAAATATCAGAGCATCCGGTCATATTTAAAAATAAGAATTTACTGTGACAATTTCTGTTCTATTAATTTATTTAAAATATTTTTCTACCTTCATAGTGAATTTTTATGCTTGTCAATTTCTGAGTATAAAAACCGTTGTAATGTGATTAGAAAGCATTGATATACAAAACACTTTTTGACAGACCATGGAATAAACAACTTGAACGAAAGCATTGTATTTCTTTATTATCATTCTAAAACATTTCTTGATATCACTGTGAGTGTGTATTTTGTATGACGTCAACTCCGATGGCGACCATGCGCCGACATATACATAATATGTATTGCAATAAAGTATTGAGCACTGCGTACGGACGATCGTATTTTTCATATCTGGCGCTAGGTGCGGCAACCGTGCGGCGAACGGTCGACAAAAGGACGGCAACGTCACAAGCACCACGTGTTCAATTCAGTATTGAATAGCGCATCAGTGGCGTACAAACGCACGGCAGCCAGATACGTTTTCAATTTGCTCTTGGTGTCGGACTGCTAACGTATTGCAACCGGCCGACTGCGGCACGGTAAACGTGCGGCAGCAGTCCGACGTGAAACGTTTTAGACGTCTAAATTGAAAGCGCCGCTTGCTGAGGTCAGTTCGTAGATGGGTGACCATGTTAACAGATTGGAGCTTTCTGCTGTTTAAGTTTTATTAAAAACTTGGCAGACGTGCTGCTAAGGAGTTTGTAGTGGTACTTAGTAATTACTTCTTTTTAAAGTGCTCCTTTAGATAGCTTACCTCTGGGTACGTTTCCTTGAGTTCTGTCTTCAGTTTGTCAAAGTCCAGAGGTGCTAGCTCCTTGCCGGGCCTGTCAGCGATTCTTGGCATATCCTTCAGCACTTGTGATCTAGAGAAATCAGTCGAGGTTTACAATCGACAACGCATAGTTATTAAACTGGATTACACTAACTGGGGGACATGAAATTTTGGGTCTTACTCCCGCCTGTGGTTGTAATAGCTTACGTGGTAGGTGGGTAAGAGCAATTGCAATTTAATTACAGACATTGTGTGGAGATACCTTATGAGATTGAAGGACTGCAACAAAACAAAAACTGAACTGCACTTATACTACACATATACACCACTATTTTTTAATTAGTACAAATACTTAAAGGGCATATTAGAAAAGCCCTTGTTATTTTATAAGTAAAATCTCAATAAATAATATTCATAAACAGCAAAGTTATTAGCGTTGGTTTATGTCCCAAAATGTCACTCAATTTATGGAAATATTATGCAGGCTATTGATTAATGAACGAATAAGTGACAATTGTTAAGGAAAAACACTGCCCGCAGTATTTTCTACTAGCAATTGTTATGTTTGATTGATTCTATGATGAAATTACCTTTTCGTGGTCAATTTTAGGATTTCGGTTTTTTCTACTTTTGACTACAAAAATATGATCAGTGACGGGTACACATAGAGCCAGCCATTTTTTTTTGTACTAATTAAAAAGTAGGGGTGTATAACTACACATACTGGATATGCATCTAGTGTCCATTTTTTTCGTCAATTTAAACTACATAGAAGAAGCTGGCTAGTTAGAATGCAGTACGAACCCTCTCTAATTCAGCAATCTGAATCCATAACCCAAAAGTTTTGGACGTATTTTCGGCTGGATGGCAGCCGAACTCTGAACTAAGCCGTAACTCGCGTTTGGCCGAAAACATGAGTTTGGTCGGTTTTTAATTTCCTTTTTTATCCGATCGACTGCATTTTTTTTCCTTCATCCAAATAAGGGTACCTACCTATACAGAGACATACAGAGTTCCAAAATAATTATATCAAGCTTACCTGAGTGGTTCAGGGAAGCCTCCATACGGGATACCGATGGCTCCCTGTAGATACTCCACAACGGACTTGGGGAACGACAACTCCTCAGCCTTCTCTCTGATCTCGTCAGCTGTGAGCTTGTTCTGCACCATGAACTGGGCCAGGTCTCCCACGACCTTAGATGAGGGAGTGACCTTGATGATGTCGCCGAGGAGGAGATTGGCTTCCCTGGAAGGAAAAAACGTGGAGTTGAAATTTGCTTGTGGAAATTTTAGGACTCAGAACAAGGTACAATAATAAAATGTGACTCTATTTTGGTTATAAAGGAGTGAAGACGAAAAAGCAAAACAGTAATGACAACGTCTGTTGATAAAAAACTCGTCCAAACATGGATTTTGTTGGTTTCTTTTTTTTTATAATCAATAGGCTCGCGTTTGACCACTATCTCACCTGATGGCAAGCGATGATGTGGTCGACGATGGAGCAAGCTTGCCTAGAAGTTTCATCAGCCATGAGGCATGGGCTGGAATATCATGAGATTTATATACACAACTACGTGAGTTACTACAACTCTTACTATCTAAGGTGGTCCTCATTTTAGAGCTTATAAGCCGCAAGACTTATAAGCCGATATGCTAGTCGGTACCATTACGTTAAGCCACTTGCAAAAGTAGAGGCAGTCGTCGCAGAGGGCCCTTATACACTTTTCATGGAACGTGGTACCAACTTATTATTGATATTTTAAATTTACGTCATTACACTACAGTTGCTATAGGACGGTGCGGGTGACATCTGTCAGATTCATACATGCTACCTATCCTTTTCTGTCATCTTAAAGATGCATATTTTTGTCCTGCTGTCATTCTACCCATGCTATGTTAAAAGACTAGTCGAAAAATAATCTCTTTTTTGACTGTGAAATGCCTTATAATTTATAGTGACCTTTGAACATTTAAATCATTACACCATTTCTTCCATCAATCAAAACCTGTCTCACCTGTAAGCCTTCTTAACCTCTTCAAACTGGCTGCCAAGTCCAAGCGAGAAGGCCTGGAACTGCAGGTTGGTGTACTGGCCACCAGGAATCTCGTTGAGGTAGACGTCAGCGTTGCCGGACTTCATGGTGGCGGTGGCTTCGAAGGGACCGTACAGCGTGCGGGCTTGCTCCCAGTACGCTGAGTATTCCGAGACTGTTTGGAGGGCGATGTCTGTAGGGGACAAGTATTCATTGTTAGGTATATGGGGGAAAGAGGATGTCTGATCCAACATCACTTACCTAAGTAATATTTTTGACAATATACGTTACGTGTTTCAGACATCGACGCATAAATGTCGACACACAAACATGTGTTATGTTTGTGTGTCGATGTCCGCACACATTAATACGAAGACGCAGCGATTGACATATCATAACGAAGATGTCAATCAAAGGTTTGGTAGATTTGAGGTGAAAGTCTGATACTATAGTTCAATACTATTTTATGTTTCTTTTTTTTATTACTTTTTAATTGTCTTTATTTCTATTTTTTTAATAATATTTATATGCTTGTGATTAAATACACGTGCTAGATATAAGTCAACTATCAACCTATGACAGGGGATCGCTACTGTCACTTTTTAGAAGAGCAGTAGTGCACCCACTAACTAGTCTAAGTAAATATTATGTTGCTGTGTAATTCAAGAATGTACCTAAAAAAAAAATACATAAGCAGCTATTTTCCATGGTTCATTTGATATAATCTGAGTTGTATAAAAAAAACTCACTGGTGTCCAATTTAGTTCCCTGCAGCGAGGCCACAAGGGCGCCCATGCTGGGCTGGCTGGTGAGGCCGGACATGGAGTCCACGGCCACGTCCACCACGTCGGCGCCCGCCTCGGCGCACGCCAGCATGGACGCCACGCCGGCGCCCGACGTGTCGTGCGTGTGCACGTGGATGGGCACGTCGGGGTGTTTGTCGCGGATCGCGCCGATTAACATCCTGCACAAGGGGAATGCTAATAAATTCTTAATTCTTTATTGTACACAATACCGTTACCATTACAATACGTACAGTACCATTTATACCAAATTAATCATTTATAAAAAAAGAAGAATGACCATTTTTCACCTGACTTTGTATAGTAATGAAAAAAATGTTAAAATTTAGCCAATTATATTATGTGTCTAATACGCTAAAAACAATTTTAAAAGAAACGCAGGAAAAAAAGATTTTTAAGTTTTTCTATAAACTTATTTTACGTTAAGCGTTACATATTACCATGTTTTGAACGCATCTCTATTACCTTTTGCCATAGATTATATATAAATACTGAGACCGTTTGCTACAACGTTCCATTTTACGCACTACTACTTGACTTTATTAATCTCTGTTTCTGAGTTTTATACATTATTTTACATTTTGTTCAATCGACATGTTATTCTTTATTAAGGTATGATTCCGAACCACGCTGCACGCAGCAGTGCTGCCGCAACAGTGCTGCCACTAAGGTGCTGCCCAGCAGTGCTGCCTGCCACGCTGATTCCGAGCAACGCGGCAGTGTCGCTCTGTTCGTGGTGATGCGTTGTTGTGTATTCGTTAGTTTACTTTGAGTTGACAAGATGTCGATTGATGACCAACTTTTATTTATACTGTTGGAAGAGGAAGAAGATGACGATGATTTGTTGTTGCTTTATGTCAATAGTAAAGAAAAGCAACAGACTCGTTTTATAAAAGCAGACAACGGGAAGGATGTTACAAGACGCTGATTAAAAACCATTTAATAAGTGATGAAGAAAAATTTACTATTTATTAATAGGTACTCTTGCTGCGGCGGCATACGCGTCACTACTGGTCTGTCGCGGCGGTAGGGCGACACTGACGCGCAGCAATGCTGCCGCTACATTGCTGCCGCGACATTGCTGCCTAGCTCGGAATGTAATCTCATATAAGCCAATAGAAATTGTACGGGGACCAATAGTGTCGCGGCAGCACTGCTGCGGCAGCACTGCTGCGTGCAGCGTGGTTCGGAATCGTACCTTTAGTCTTTATATAATATAGATTCATTGAAAATAAAATATTGATTAAATAAATTAATCATTCAGTGTGTAATTGAGTTCGGATGACTGAAACGGACTTTTTTTTACATCTGACAGTTCTACGATTGAAATCGGCGCAGCCCTTCGTTGGTACGTGTGCGTCTCGTTGTGTACTGTGCTATTTTGTGTGTGAACTGATACCTCAGTACCTCTATTTACGACCTTATTGCTGCCCCCTGGACCTCGATATCTTCCTCATCTGACGACCTTTGCTTTCCATATTGTTGTAAATCCGCCCTCTTGATAATGCCGCCGTCAACAAAAAGCCGACGTATACTTTGCATAAACTGCAATACGTTTCGACGTTATCTTGTTTAAGAGCTAAACACAAGAGTTATTTCGCTTCTTAGTGAGTGGATATCACCAGTAATCGTAAGTATTTATTTTTATAATGTTTAATTTAAAACTATATATGATGTCCATATGTATGACAACATTCGTTTTGAACTGTTAATCTTGGCATTAAACTATAACCTATATCAATTGTAAATAAAAGAAGTTCATATTGTCTTTCCTATTTCAGATTACTTACAGAGGAAGATTACATTTGTGAACCTTGTAATGAACTCCTCATGAGAAGCATAAACCAGCAATAAACGACAAGCAGTGATGGTGCTCAAGCTTCAGGGTTATCTCGACCAGGTCAAAGACAAGTGTGCAGTCTTTGTGGACGGTCAACACTTAATCGTCAGAGCCATTCTATTGTTTTTGACAATCCTTCAGAAGAACTAAGATAAATTCCAAACAGATAAACAAACAAGGATTGCACCACGTCAGGTATTTATGTTTCTATATTGTTAATTATTTGCCAGTATATTACTTCATACCGTTACGGTCTTGGTGATTTCTCTTTTTGACCTCGATGTTGTCTTTTATTAATACATTTACAATACCTGATATTAACTCAATATTTTCTTCCATAGATGTCATCATCTGATAGAATATGCCATTCATGCTAGATGAGTTGTAAGTGTGCTGCCATACGTACTGGGCAAACTGATGGAGCTTGTGGTGCATCTACTACAGAAAAAGTTGAAACAGGTGACTCTGGGCCAATCACTGCTGAACCGGATGACTCTAGGCCAATCACTGCTGAAACAGGTGACTGTGGGTCAATTACTGTTGAAATAGGTGTCTCTGAGCCAATCACTGCTGAACCAGTTAATGAAAGTCTAGAAGTACATTCTGAAGTTGTATCTAGCCACATAACATTAGTAAATTATAGGCGAGCAGCAAATACTGCTTCACACTGCCTTTTTCCTCAATGTACCAATATGAATCTGCACAATGTGGCAGATTCATTTAGAGCCACGATACTCAGTATATATAAATATTATATCCCTGTACATAGCAGTGTCTGCACAGAACATAGACTGGGTAATGAGTGGGGTAATCTGTATGATTCTAGTAATAGTATGAGTACATTTACTTCACAACATGTAGAACACATTTTTTCATTTGTTAACAATTATGACATTAGTGTGGTATCTTGGGTGGGCTAGGTATCAAGAAAATATCTCTGCTCCAGCAGGATTTCTTGATAAGAGAATTAGATGATAATAATGATAATTAATAAACCATTTCACTAAAACATATTGTATAATTTTGTTTTTCCCTTTTGTTTATTATATGTACTGTATACATACCGTAAGCCAATAAAATGTGTCGGGTAGATAAGTGATCAAGTGATAAACAGGTAAGAGATACTTTTTAGAGGTACATACCTATACAAACTATTAAGCATTTTTCTTTACTAAAAATGTATTTACTAGATAGTAAGTACAAGTTATTTGTGCTGCAAAAACAGAAATTATTATGCTCGACACTCCATTTTTTCCAATAATCGAGAGTCTAAGCAGCTACGTAAGTTAAGGAATACATAAAATATAAAGGACTTTACGACCACAGCTAAGTATTCCTATTTTAGATTACAATTCGAGAGTTAATAATTATTTTTCTAACATCTTACGGCAAATTCTAACCTAAAAAGAAACATTAATATTTTTTGGACTTCGTGGCGTTTAAATCGTAAAAATGACTATGAGACATTATTTTCTAGACTTACAGGTAGTCTGTCTACTATACATTATAACTATACATTAACTTTTATTATCAGGTTTTGAAATGTATGGAAAGTGGTCATTGTTCTTTACCACTTTATGACATACGAGCGACTAAACGGTAAAGAGCAAGCGAGCGAACGATAGATAGATAATACCAAATAGGTATAAAATAAAGATGTTTGTTTTCATATTCAAAAACATTGTTGGGATCAGTTACGATGATTTTCCGTGCAGTAAGTAAGATCAGAGGCCCTACCACGTGCTCTTAAAGTGATCCATTTTACGACCTAAACTGAACTGTTAAGGGGCCGTTCAAGTATTACGTAAGCAGATTTTTTGCAAATATTAACTCCCCCCTCCCCCTTGTCAGCAAAAGTAAGCAAAGTTTTCACCCCCTCCCCCATGTTTACGTAAACATAGGCACAAGTATTTGTCAATGTGTTGGTTTCGTTATTAATTTATGAGTACTAGTTATAAGTCTACAAATTAGGAATAGGCACGGAACAGTAAAAACAGTGGAAGAAGTAAGTAGGCGTGGCACTGTCGCCGCTAGTAAGAACCCCGTTGCGCACTTGCTGTTCAAGCGCTCTCATTCTCTAACTAGACTGCGCAACGGAATAATTAACGAAAAATAATATTAAAACGCCTTATTGTCCCATACTGTACTGTAAAAACCATAGTCGGACTAAAAATCTAACTCATGGAAGTGTATCATGCCACCGAAAAGAATTATATTCGGATTTATTTTAATAAAATGAAAAAATAAAATTACGTGAAACATTGCGCAGCATATACAAACAAAACTAGTCCTTAGTGACATAAAAACAAAGTTGATTTTCTTTTCTCGATTATTAGCTTTTCTGGAATATTTGTTAGTCTACCTATACTTTTGACGCTATCCAAATAGTGCGTGACTTTATCGATAAAATGAATCGATATGAATTTCATTGCCTTTTTAAAATAAAAGTAATTATCATACTAATTTCATTATTTTAGTACTATCACACGATGTATTGTATGCGATATACAATTTTTTTTTGCATTATATGTTTTAAATACGTTTTCATACAATCGATATTATTTCGATCGAATAAGGTTACTTCACTATTTGAGTAGCGGCCTACATTCGTGTCAGTGATACGCCATTCAAATACCACTCTTATTTTTACGTAGTTACAGTTGAATACTGAATATATTCCGAACAATGCCATCTAGCGACGAGTAGGCGGTACTTGGTAGTCAAAGATGTATTTCTTTCTTGTTTTTGTCAATTTGATATATAGACTGTTGATTTTAAAGTTGCATTTCGTATAATATTTTTTTTGCATTTCGTTTACGCCCTATTTTTGTTTTTAGCCAATAATATTTTTGGGTTTGCAGTAAGAGTAAATTGTAAATGTATGAGTTTGGCGACACCGGTTCTGGGACAAACATTTTCTCAAGCTACTTCCACTGTTTTTACTAGACCCCCCATCCCCCATGTCCTCAAAAATAAGCAATCCTAAAATACCCCTACCCCCTATAGTGCTTACGTAATACTTGAATGGCCCCTAAAGGCATGGAGCTATATAAGGTACATAACTCTACCCCTCTTTCTCGCTCGCACAACTAGCATTTTAACACGTCCTACAAAAATAACCAATTGATGATTCTCTCTCACTCAAAGTTATTATTTAGTTAGTGTAACTAGATCTAAGAGGGTACGATGGGGTTGACGTATCCATGTGGATAAAAACCCCAAATTCAATAAATAGAAAAAAAAACACGTCCTAATAAGGTCCCTGGTCAATATAACTTTAAACAAGTTATAGCTCAATGTATATTGCATGTATTTACTGGGTGTGTTAAGATTGACACGGTTTGCATTTTTTTGTTAGAGAAAGACCCTACCTACTCAATTCTTTGATTCATTAGCTACCTAGTGGTGTAATTAAATTTTGGATGGAGCTGACAGATATGTTGCTGCAACACCAAACTGTATCTCCCGATTTTGTTATCATTGGTATTTCTGAATTACCTCCCACTATGAAGTAATTTAAAAAAAAAGGTATTTGTATTATGTTAAGTATTGTGAACACAATACTTAACATAATTTTTAGTGTACACGAAACCTAAATATAGTTTGTTCAGAATCAGTATCTGAATCGATTCCAATAGTTTTTACACCATGTTATATTTTTTCCCAAACATATTTCAAAGGTTCACAAGTTGGACACCACCGATACTATAAGTACAACACAGGTCACAGCAGGTCATAGCTGGCATTAGGCGTCAGCAAACAGCTAGGTGCAAGTGCGAAGCATCCCCTTAGTCGCCAGGATGGCCCAGTGACTATGTATTTTGCTGGCATAACTTTGTGTTTTTCATGATGCAGTTATGAAATTTGTTGTACATAGATTCTTTGCATAAAAATACTAGACTGTGTTTCGGGTTTCGCGTATACTAAAACTAATGTATATGTACTTGTGAAAGTTATTTCATTGTCCTTTTATTTCTTAATTAGACACCCTTCCTGATTAGACTACAGTGACACTAAGTGACATACACACAACATATAAAGTATTCTAAAGTATTCACGTCAAAAATCACTTACTTAGCCGCTTGAGGCTTCAACAGACCAGCCATATCCTTGATCGCCAGTACATGAGTACCCGCCTTCACCAGCTCATCAGCCAAGTTCGTGTAATACTTGAGGTCGTATTTCTTCTTGTTGGGGTCTGACACATCACCAGTGTAGGAGATGGCGGCTTCGACCACACCACCAGCTTTTCCAGCGGCATCCATGCCGAGGATCAAGTTGGGCAAATAGTTCAGAGAATCGAACACTCTGAAGACGTCCATGCCGTTTTTGACCTAGGGATTTGATAGTGGATTTTAGTGTTGTGTTGTGTTGGGGTTAAGTTGAAAAGAGAGCCTCCAGCAAATCTTTTTACGCTTTTTGGAATCTTCTTCCAGTATTTTGCAAGTGGCCTAGTGACCTATGGCAGTCAAGGATTGATAAAGTTTTCTAATAAAAAGAAAGGGGAAAATACTTCGGTAACCTCTTTTTTTTTTAACTAACTAATTACTCATTTAATTTCTATTATCATCAAAATTGATTGACGATTTTTATTTTTATAATCACTCTACCTTTGAGATTGCAAGATTTGCGCCCATACTAAGGCCTTTTTTTCATAGCATTGGTAGGTTGAATTGCTATAGGATGTGACAGCAAGACGAAAATATGCATTTTGAAGATGAGAGAAAAGGATGGGT
The DNA here is from genome assembly GCA_910589285.2 of Mythimna ferrago. Taxonomy (NCBI): domain Eukaryota; kingdom Metazoa; phylum Arthropoda; class Insecta; order Lepidoptera; family Noctuidae; genus Mythimna; species Mythimna ferrago. The sequence goes on from OU342685.1 coordinate 20,518,371, forward strand.
AGAGTTACATTGTATGCATGCGACAGCTGTCACCCGCACCAATTGTAGCAATTGTAGTGATATGATTATTTTTTCTTGTATAAGTTACTAGTTCAAGCTTTGTCCAATTTATTTACAAATAATCCAGTAAAATTAAAAAAATATAAACTTACAGCCATTTCACAGAACTTGAACACGACGTTGTCAGGGTAGTTGGTGTATCCGACCGCGTTGGCGCCACGCAACAACATCTGGAAGGGGATGTTGGGGATCAGCTGCCGCATGTCGCGGAGACGCTCCCACGGGCACTCGTGTAGGAACCTGCCGGTCAAATAAGAAAATGATGAGTTCTTGAGGCTAGACGACAGAAATAAAAATTTTATCAAAGCAAGGCCGATCTTACTTAAGCGTTCGGGTAAGATCGGCAGATTCGTGCCGATGTTACCCGAATGAGGGTTCAGTCTCATTCAGTACCCACAAAATAAAGTACGCAGCGCGCCTAAAAAAGTTGACACTTCAAAAGATTTTGTATTATTTCGAAGTGCAGATGTACAAAACCGCTTATTATTAAGGGCCAAGCGCTCGAAAAGTGCTATAAAACAGTGATTTTCTGAGGCCTTCTCCTCCGTAACGGCTAGGTCAATTGGTTTGAAAAAAATATATGTTTATTATAGATTCGTTAACAATAATATCACATTTGATTTTTTCGTGCAATTAATACTTTTGTCAAAAAAAAATATTTAGCAATTTCGCAACTTTTCCCTTCTCCTTCGAAACGGCTTGGACCTTTAGAAACATTTTTACACATAACAATTGGTGGTTAAATATTCTTCAAAGTGAACATTGCATATGTAAATCAATCAATATCTCGCAGAGAAAATGGATTTAAAGCGCTTTCCGGGCGCTGCTGGCCGCAAATAATTGAACAGATTTGCGTACTGCCGCCTAGGCGAGTGCGAGCGTTGCGTTCACATAATTTCGGTCAGATGGTTCAAGGGACTATACGCCTTAAACCAAGCATTAGATGTTTTCATACTACAGCATTAGTTGAAATCTAATAGTGTTAATACACGCTCGAATTTGTTACTGTCGGACCATGGATTTACTTCGCTTCCGTATGAAATCAGTCCATCTATAGAGTAGTCCGGTGACCAAAATTATTATTATTTGAATCGAAGTCTAAATAATCGTGAATCGATTCTTGTCAGTGTTTCATGACTGTTGAGTAATCGAGAGGAAAGCATTCATATACCTAAACATTAGCTTGAGGATAATGGTCCTTTGAACATTTTTAAATAATAACATGTTTGTATTCCACAGGAAAAAAATCAAATCGTTTCACAGAATCGATCCATTGTTTAAGATCGATTCAAAAATTCGGGGTTTCGTCCGTCGTCGTACTGAAGTCGAGCGCGTGTGTTATCACCAGTGATCGGAATAGGTAGGCTATTTAGGTTCATTGACCGCAAACATTGATGTTAATATGGATATTCCACGGGATTATTAATATGTTTGTTTATCTATTTATTATACTATCTTTAATCCCGTCCTTCTTATATTTACCCGTCAGAAAGGAAGTGTAATCTTTCATTAGTCCCGAAGGCAAGAATAGTTTTTTTTTTATAATTTTACTACTTATAATCCAACCAAATTCCGGGACTCGCGGAATATCCATATTATTCTAACCTATGGCAAGTACATAAAATAGCCCTACCTATTCCGATCTATAGTTTTCACTATTAGTAGTCTTCTACTAACTGTTTGACGAAGATCATTGCCAGTTTACTCGTACAGGTAGGAATATTCAGCGAAAACTTTGTAAGATTTTTTTTACTCTTCCCGCTCTTGTTGGATCGAGAGGAAGTGTCAGCCTCTTACTGATTGTGTTTCCTCAGATTCCCTTTGCGTTCTAGAGCCGTGTTAATTCTTTCGAACAATGCCATATAAGTTGCACAGTTCTGGCATTCACGAGTACAGAGTCGCGGTCTCTGTCCGTATGTGTGTCGGCCGATAAAAAATTTTGCCCAAGTTTGGCAACGTAAAGCAAGAAACTTTATACAATGCACTTTCTATATTAGCTGCATATTTAAATCAAAAACATTTCATGCAAAAACAGTTTATCGGGATTTATTTATTTATTTATTTATATTAAGGTACTCCAACGACTTATTCACTAATAACATTTTACAAAAAATAACTAGCATATATATACCAATTATTGTGGTGAACTTGTCACTTAAAGAAGTACACAGCTTACACATAAATAAAAAAAATACTTACAATTTATGATACAATATTTTCTATTTATATTAGATAAACTCACCTCAAAGCGACATCAAATGTGGCTCCACCCCAGTTCTCAAGCGAGTACAGGTTGCTAAAGTTATGGGCCACATACGGGGACACAGCCAGAAGGTCATGTGTCCTCACACGAGTGGCCAGGAGGGACTGGTGAGCGTCCCTGTAGGTCGTGTCCATGAGGAGTAGACCCTTGTTCTGACGGACGGCCTTGGCGAAAGCTTCGGGACCTCCTTCATTCAGGATCTGCTTGAAACCTTTCGGTGGTTGGACGGCTGGAAGGTTTTGGTAAGGTGTGTTTAGTAAGGTCTCGTAATAGAAGTCTACATTTTTTTTTTTTGGTTAGGCTTCTGTGCTAGATCCGCCTTAAGATTAGCTTAATAACATGTCTTGTGTACGGCCGGATCGATGGACTTCATTCGGCTTCGGGCTACCCAAGAACGGGGCCTGCTTTTGTCTAAAAAAAGTCGATTAAACGAGGTTGTATCTAAAAGCATTTTGTTTTCTTTTTAATCGCTTTTCACACAATGTTGTGTTAACACCCTGACACCCTGAGTTTGTAATGATTTTTAATTCTATTTCGTCTCTAGTATTGCCATGCGATATTATAGTGAACTCCGTCAAATAACCGCTTGCATCGGATTGGTCGGACGAGTATTTTACCGTCTTATTCACTAGGCTCGTGTGTTTGCGACTGGATAGTCTATCTCGTTTCTTCAATCCCCATAGGTGACGGAAGAGCTGACGAGATGGAGTATTTAGTCGTGGATGTGCGACCCTAGCAGAATATACGCGAGTGTTTGTCAGATAAATCCGACGTAGGAGGTGAAAATGTTACAACACTACATTTTTAAACATGCAAATGTAGGGAAAATCTATTTCGCCTATCTTTCATATTCTCATAATCGAATACACAGTTATAAAACATCAAGTTTAGTTTTTTAATCGCAAATAAAATTAAAATATCATAAATTAAAAAAAGCAAGATAAATAAATTAAATAAAGAAAATATTTATAATATTAATCACAGGGCACATTCCTTTCTGGAACATGTACATATAAAGCTTAAACACCACAACCAAGAAAATGATCGGGCGAAGCTTGAACGCAGTAATAATAACCTGTAAAACGTGGTTCGAAGTAGTAATGGATATTATTGCTGTAGGTTCTTGCAAAAACTTTGATAAAAAACCGTTGAAAAATAAAAACTATGTTTTATGTTATTTTCGTGTTTTTATTTTGCTTTATTTCGAAAAAAAAAACACTATATAAGAAAAAAAATCTATGGTAGGTAGGTACTCTTTCTGAGTCAATTAAGAAATCTTTATATTGAACGTTCTTCTTTTCTATTGACAATCGATTAGTGCAAAAAAAAAGCGTGACAGAGGCGTATTTCGTCCACTACGCAAGCAAAAAAAAAAACTATTGTCCAATTGAATAATAAATAGTACGTATTTTACTAATGATCTCAAAAACAAAAGAGATCGGATTAAAAAATTAAGCGTAAATACGATATTTATATTATTTTCCACGGGGTCAAGCAATTGTCGATAGAAAAAAGAACTACTACTATTTTGAAAGAGGGCAATTTTTATCTTTTTTTTTAGCAATAACTGAATGTAGCAGCTATAAAAATAACCGCTTTTTTCCATCACTAGTCCGAATTTAAATTTAGAACATAAAGTAGGCTCACCTGTATTCTCCCCTGTTAGTTCTTGTCTTTTAATAGCCTCAGGGGATAGGTCTGAAAAACATGTTAACTGAAATAATGGCTGTGCGGGAATGCGTGACGTGCAGAATTAAAAAAAAAATGGCTATGAATTCGAATACAGAAATACAACATCAATTATACATTTTCGTTATTGTAGAAGTTTCGTAGTACTTATAAAATAGCAGTGTAATTTTTTGTTGTTTTATAAAAAAATGGCAATAGGCTTGGTGTTGACAGACCTTAGGTATTATGCCTATGGCCTACAACTCACATATATATTTCTTCAATATCCATATACAGGACCGTACTTCTTTGTCGTCCAAAATATACAAGTTACAAAAGCCGTTATCTAACAAAATCTCATCAGGAAGGAAAGAAGGAAATTATCGTGATTTTATTTGTTTTTCTCATTTCTGTTCTGCTTAGCTTTGCTGTGCCCGACAGGGTCCATATTGGTCTTATCTATATTTTTATACCATCTATATTATGTACATATGGAATGCAATAAAGTATTGAGTATAGGTACTTAACTTTAAGCTGATTACTTTAATAGTACATTGTTACACTAGGGGTGAAAGTAACTCATTTCGTCCCGAGAAGGAGTTGGCGGCCGAGCGAAGCGAGGTCGCTAATTCGAGGGGTTAAATGGGTTACTTTCACCCCGAGGTAAACACTGTGCTTTTCATTACGAATACGAGGAAACTAAAAATAAAATAAAAAGATTGTAAAACCTGAGTCGTGTTACCTATGATTTTAAGTAGGTATCTTTCTTCTGATTTAGGCGGTAAAAGGTATTCCACTACTGCTTTAACCTCTTCTCTTATGAAATTAGGCGTTAATCACTATTTTAATCTGATAAAAATGGCGTGTTAATACAAATCTCTGTTGTACGGAAATGTAAACAAAGCTCGAAAAAACCAACGACTGATTGCCATTTTCCCGCCATTTTGTTTTTTTTTCTGCGGCCGGCTAGCTATTCAGCCTCATTAATGAAAAATTAGAAATTAATTGTAATCTTTTAAAAATAAAGTATTTTAAAGAAATAGTTGAACAAATAAATCACTTAAAATATAACATTATTTAATTAATACTTGTCTTTTAGTTATTTCAATTTTATATCGCGCTGTGATTGTCTGGCTGTATGGAAAATTGGAACATAGTTCAATAGAAATGTGAAGATAGAACTAGTTTTTTTTTTAATAATTTGACAGCTGTCAGTTGTAAAGTAAAACTCCCTAGGGATGAAAAGTATCACTTTCAGCCCGCTCCTCAGGCAACTTCAGACCTACTTTCAGAGTATGAGTAATGAAAAAGTTTTTTTTTTCTAGGCCCTGGGTTAGAGCGAGGGGTCGTGTGAGTATTTTAGACGTTACAGGACCATGATATCTCTTTAAAAAAAATACCGTGGTACACTGATTACCATGGCATTAAAAAAAAAACAACCAGATACTTAACAGCACTTCAGTTTATGAACGGCAGTCTGTATTTGGATACATGAAAAAACTGGAGGTGTTGGTTTATTAGGCTGTTTTTTTAAACGGGTTACTTTGAATTGTGATATCATCGGATTGACTTGGAATTAGAAGTTGAAGTAAACTTCACATTGAAGAACAACGTAAGATATCATAGTTCAAAGTACCTAAACCGTTTCAAAAAACGCCATAGGCAAGGACCTTTTATTTTGGCTTCGAAATAATAAAGTGAAAAAAGCAAGCTATTTTGTAAGTAATGCAAAACTTTAATAAATCAGCGCACATAATCTCCTGTGAGTTCACAAACAGGATAAAAAAAATTAATGACAATAAAAAATAATTCATAATATTTATTATTAAAAATATAATAAATGAAGCATGAAATTTTAGTCATAAAAATGTATAGAACATAAAATAAAAGTTCTTATTAATAGCCCGTGCTCCAATGGGATGACTAGTGTCCCAAATATAATAATTATAATTATTTTGCTAAATAAATAGGCAAAGCTTTAGGTTATACATTGCTCATATAATTGTACAATGTCGCAATATAGCTATATAATAGCTTATTTATAAAATGTAACTAGAAACCTACCATACCCATTGCGTAAAACTGGAAACAAAAGTTCAAAAAAATATTTAAATATTTTTTCATCTTCATAAAAATTCATCCTCCATTGATACCCATTTTTTGTTAATGGGGGGTTACACCGTTAAATTTCGTGTTTAGTGTTGCATGATGTTAATAATCGCCAGTTTAATTAATTGCAATTTTATTTTATTTTTTTATTGCTCATGCATAATCCAAGTTAATATTCCAATTTATGGTTTAAAATGCATTTTTGTTTAATTTGGGACTTTTTACAAAAATGTTTAAATTTTAAAACTATTCCCATTTATTAGAAATGTAACACCCAACTACGCCAATGAACATCAAACATACATTAATTGCTATGACACCTTTTTAGTCTCACCTTTGATTCATCTGGGGCACCTAAAATGGAGCACGTTGTATTTAATTTTCACTCTAAATTTTGTTGGTAACTTACCCAGCGGTACCGTTGGAATGTATGGTTTGACAACTGCAGGCGGGATTTTAGTGGCCAAAGGGGTGGCCGGGCCGTTGACAATGACTTGTCCGAGGTAGTTCAGGAGCTTCTGAGCTCTGTTCTGTGATGTCTTGAACATGAAGAGTTGGGGGTTCTCGTCGATGAAGTATGTGTCGAGGGCGCCTGTGGGGGAATGGTTTTTTTTTTTAATGTAGGTACTTAGGTACTGTTTCTGTAACTGAGTAATTCGGAAAACTGTGTAGGTTTCATTAAGTTTCCTTAAAACTGCAGTAACGATGATAATGATTTATCATAACGAAATGTTTTTTATAAGTGTCACCTTTTTTATTGTCCCCCTTTTAATGTAAATATTTTCTCAGTTTTATAAGAACTTCTTCCAGCACCTTCACCCGCAATACTGCAGGTCCCATCATGCAAGGTTAGAGTGAATAGGCTCTTAATAAACTTGTGAATCACCATCAACGATTGCATCACTGCTTACCATCATTAGTTCACTATCATTTAAAAAATAAACAAACTTGGGCTCCCCGTGTCATCCCCTTAAGGGGATGCAACTCGACATACATTTTCACTGTTTTTCATACAACCGCTCTTGCGCGATTATGACGTTATTACACATTTTTCATTAGATATTTTGGAAACACAGTATCTTGGGGATATTATCTAGGCTTCTATTGAAATCATTTTGTAAATTTGTTTTAAACTAATCCAGAAATAAAAGGTAAGTTTTAGAATATTCTCTCTTATTTTTTGTATAAATCATACACGGAAACTCTGTGCAAAATACAGCGTTGTAGGTCCAAGGGTCGTGCACGTTAGTGAGTCAGTAATAAAATTAATAGCTTTTGCCCGCGGCTTCACCCGCGTAAATAAAATATAGCCCATGTCACTCAAGAAAAAAGCAACTTTCTATCGGTGAAATAATTTTGGAAATCGGACCAGTAGGTACTTTCAGCGATTACCTCCTACAAACAAAAAAAAAACAAAAAACAAATATTACCTGTTTATAAAATTAGTGCACATTAATGGTTCCTTATTACTTACCATTAAGGAACTTCTGGTTTTCTATTACGTTGAGTAGGAACGGGATGTTGGTCTTGACGCCTCGGATGCGGAACTCACGGAGTGCGCGGCTCATTTTAGCGGCTGATGATGGTAGGTCGTGTGCGTGCGAGATTACCTGGAATAGGAATCATTTATTTGACGATGTTTTCTGTGTCATGTTCTGGTCTCAGTTGCGCTGAAGTCAAATATTCAGTCTCTTTGGTGGTGCGAAGTAAGACGCGGGTGCGGGGAGTTTCAGTGATTGGCTCGCCGTGCCATCGCGTCATAGACGTCACTCCTAATTCGTTCCCTGCGCTTGCAGCATGTATCTAACAACGACGACGATTGGCTCGTCAATGTATGGAATGCGCAAAGCGATCCCCACTCTGACGCCGAGCGCTCAAGATCCCTGACGGTAATTGTAAGTAGGTTTAATTATTAATTAAAAATAATGCCGGATCGAAGACGCGTTCTGTTTTACACTTGCCTCAAAGAGCTGTCGGTGTAAGATTTTAGTCAGTAAAAGTCTTCCTTCTCGCTCTCCCCAGAGCCGGAAAATTATTTGATAATTTCCCATTCTCACGAAAAAAGCTATCGTTTTTTGTAACCCATGACTTTAATTACTAAAGTTAGAACTATTTTTTGATATTAGACGTTTATTTCGACGTTTTGTCGCTTTGTTTCGTACACGTTTCAAAAAGTTTTTACAACACAGACTATTACAAACTAGGTTTGTAAAACAAACCCGATAGGCATATTTTGACTCGGTATTTAAGTCAATTTCATAGTTCTGAAGTTGGATAAATAGAAACATAGACGACTTAGAGGTAACTCAAGCAAGAATTTCTTGAAATTAAGATGTATTCGATTTTTATACATAAAAAATAAAAAAAAATGATAAAACAATAAATTAATAAATTAAGATGTATTCGGTTTTTGGCTTTAAAATACTTGCCTTGACAAGAAGAGAATCGTAGTAGGGAGAGATGACAGCACCTGCGTATGTGGAAGCGGAGTCCAGACGGATACCCATACCCTCACCAGACCTGAGGAAGAAATAAACTTTATTAGAAGGTGTTAAAGCTCAAAATTGTACCACAATTTCTACCTCACAAACGGTTAAACACCAAAATTGTCGACACCAAAGTGCTTCCCTGCCCTTCCACTCAAATCTAGTCATTATTGTACAAGACATAAAGTGCATTTTTGTGTCATGTTATAATTTTTCATTCATTAATATATCTACCTTATTTACTTATTTTGTAAAATTGAACTTATCTGCTCACCTCAATCCTGCCAGCAAGCGTCGATCTTGTCTAAGTTACATTCTATCATTAGCAATAGACTCGAACTCATCTAAACTTCTCAATTCTCTAAGACACAAGGTTCAATTTGCCCTAGCACAACATTTTTTCTTTACATTCAAACATAAACCTTATAACTTTAAACACAAAATCCAATTTACCTTAACACCACAGACAATCTCCTCCACTCAAACCTAAACCTTATCTTCCTAAGCACAAGGTCTAATTTCCTTTCACTCAATATTATTTTCTGTCAATGAAAAATCAACCTTATTTAGTTGAACTTACCTAAAGACCTCAATCCTGCCGGTGCTCGGTTGGAAGTTATTCGCGGGGTCCTCAGTAGTGACTCGGCACTGTATGGCGTACCCCTGAGTATTTATCTTGTCCTGCGTCAGTCCCATCTCAGGGAGAGTCATTCCTTCTGCGACCCTGATCTGAGACTGTACTAAATCTATGCCAGTTACTTCTTCTGTGATTGTGTGTTCTACTTGTAACCTGAGGACAAAATTGTTAAAATTTATTTTTTTCAATGATCACAAAGTTGCTGTCTCCATTTTCAAGTGGGTAACGTTTTGCTTCTGGAAGATAGGCACATTTTTTTGACAAAAATAACAAAACTAATCCTTTGATTTCTGTGTAATGTAACGCAGCTTTTTGTGTCACTCATAATGCCAAATGCCTTGGTGTAAGTCGGCCGAAGTGTCACTACTGAAGTTTAAATAAATAATAAATAAAATGATATTTTGTCAGATGACAGCATTATAGCTTGTGAATGGCAAAGTGATTTTTTTTTTTAGGTGGGAAATCATACAATGAATTCTCTCGCTCTAGCGAGGAGCGAGAGGGCGTGTCAGATTTTTACTGACTAAAACCACACCAACGAGCCTTTACTTGCTCTTTGTGTTCTAGAATCACGGGTTTCCTTTTCAGAAGTCAAACCATGAATCCAGTAGTCTTCGACCCTACTGGGCCCATACAGTCTTGCTGACAACTCTTTGAGCAAATAGAACTCTACGCGCGTTGACGATTCGGGATCGGTCTTTAACGGTGACGGCGAGCTACCTATTACTCGTCGTCTGCCTCTCCTTTTTTTGGGTTGGTAAGGATTTGCTTCTTAAAAATTATGCGATCAACATTAGACTCTATTGCTATGATTTACAAGTACATACCTAGCGTTGACCTCAATGAAGTAGAAGTTGCCTTTGTCATCGAGTAAGAACTCCACGGTACCAGCGTTTTCGTAGCCGACGGAGCGAGCCAAGTGAGTGGCACAGTCCGTCATTTTCTTCCTTGTCTGGAAACAAATCCATATAGGTTGTTATATTATGTAGATAGTGTTAGGACATCTCTAACGCGCGCGGACATCACTACGTGCCGGGCGACAGCGGGCGGGAGCAGAGGTCGCGGGGAGAGGCGCGGTCGGCTCGCCTGACAGTGGGCATTCCACCTTACTACCGAGCGCGCGCATCTTATTTTCAATCATTTTTATTATTGTTTTCTCGCCGTGCCGCTTGTATTTCCAATATTAATTTATTTCATTATTAAACAGTCCACTAAAGTTGCTTGAGTTTTTTATATAAACTGTCCTACCACCACCTGTAGGGCTTTACCGCATCTGTATAAATAGAAACGCTATACTTAGAGGCTAACATCGGACAGTCATCAATGCTGTTTTGCAGTAATTATTAACATTTTTTTTAAATTGTATAGTGTTATTTGAAAGACACTAACAATCTTGTAGGACTGTTTTACTAACATCATAAACATCCACTTTTGTTCTATGACTTTTTACAAAACACAATACATTTACCAAAAACCAACCTTCAAGATTTCGTTGTTCTATCTAACACATTTCAACTCTATACTTAGCTATACCTACCTACGTCTGTATAACGTGACGGAAGCGCATCAAGCACCCTCGCCACCCGATCCCCACTCTCTTCTATAATTGCACTATCGCTTGCTTCGCATAGACTTCGTAATAATTAGAACGTTCAATTTATATATTTTTGTTTTTGTATGAAAATCTGATGCAATAAAATATGATAAATTTTTAAAAGTCATAGGGCAAAAGTTGTTTATGATGTTATTATGTAGTACAATTCTAGAAGAGAGTGGGGATCGGGTGGCGAGGGTGCTTGATGCGCTTCCGTAGTACCAAAGTCCTGAGAGGTTGCCAGTCTTTTACAAATAATGCTGTATTCAAAAAATCTATTGCAGCTCTCATGCATGACATTGCGGGTTTGAAATCGGACAAGTTCCAATGAGAGTTTTTCAATTCAGATGTATTTCTAAGTTTATCTAGGACATGAAGTCTTTGGTCACAATATTCATTATATCGCATCTGACTGCCTAGTCAGATGCCAGAAAGCATGACCATCAGTCTATCCAAGGAGTAATCGTGTTGGCCAACAACTGGGTTGTGGAGGTCTGATAGGCAATCGCTACATATAAAACACGGGTATTCAGCCGCATCCTGTTAGACTGGAAACCGACCCCGAGCTAGTTGGAAAAAGGCTGGGGAGATGATTCAAGAAATCTATACTAATGAAATAAATTCAAAAACAGAAGTTTGTAAATTAAAATCAGTTGAATGGTCAGTAAAAAAAATTTGTTTAAAAGCCTAATTTTAACGTGAATTGAATGGCATATTACTATACTCCATTCACGTTAGGATTAGACATTCTTTCACCCGTATTATACTACTTTATCATTGTATGTAGTATGTATAAGTAAATAATTAAAAAAAATGTTTTGTGGTATCACTTCCTCAAACGAACTCTCTTCTCAAGGGACCATTGATTATACAAGGTGCAGTTTTAAAACTGCACAATATTTCAGGAGGTTGTAATAAAACTCATAAATAATCATGTAAAAATACGAAACCTGGTCAATAATAAGTAATACTTGTTATTTAATTTTTTAATTACACTAAACTAAATCGATTGATCGATGGCCGCGGGGGCGTGGCTAGGGTGTGGCGTGCGGGATGATGATTGGAAGATACATTATTTATGAAACTATCGTTGCGAGTTAGTGTGTGTGAAAACGCCCTTTATTGTTCCGTGTTTATGTGTGTGAAAAAAAGCGCGGTTATAAAAAAAAAAATTACCTACTTATTTTATTATTGATTCGGGTCGAGAATCACTAACATAATTACCTCCTGAAATATTTTGCAGCTTCAAAACGACACCTTGTATTTACTTGTCAAAAATGTATTGGTCTTTACCTCGGGGTCCAATCCAGGCGCGGGTGCGATTTCCACAACTTTCTGATGTCTTCTCTGTACGGAACAATCACGCTCATATAAATGGACTACGTTGCCTGCCTTGTCACCTAGCAAAATAAAAAATTAGAGTCAGAGATGTGTTTTTTAACCTGATTTAGTTTAGTAGGTAAGATGAAGAGAGGTAGACTGCAGAATAGATGAAACAAAATAATCTAATGACATCTCCCGCTGCTGGGCGGAGCAAGAGGGTGTGTCAGACTTTTGCTGACTAAAAACCCACTCCTGTTTCTCCGTTGCCTTACATACCCGGGCTGAGTCTTCCTTTCAGAAGCAGACCCTTGACCCCAGTAGGCTTTGACCCTGCTGGGCCCCTACGGTTTACTGAAATCTCTTTGAGGCACGCTTGGAACAGTATGTGTCGTCGACGACTTGGGCTCGGTCCGGGCGGTTACCGGACGGCGAGCAAACCCGCGCCTATGGTGGACATTAGGTTAGTGAAGTCGTTTCAAAGTCAAAAAAATTTTATTTCACATAGGCCTACATGGGCACTTATAAAACGTCAGAAGCTTAGTGCATTGTTTGAAATTGGTCGTTGCCTATGGAGAAGAACCGGCAAGAAACTCCATGGTTACTCTTTTAAAAAAATGATTGTTCTTACAATATTTCCATAATACAGTATTAATAGGTATTATTTAAGAACAGTGTAAACCGGTCTATATTCTACTGAAGAGCCTAAGTAAATATAATGGAAAACCTTCCTCTGAAATATAGAGGAACATAAACCTGATGCTGTATGTATATTAGTGCATCCTTACCCATCAGCTGTACTTCAATATGCCGAGGCCTCTCGATGAACCGCTCGATGAACATGGAACCATTGCCGAAAGCTCCAAGTGCTTCTGACGAGGCTCGTTCGAACGACGACTCCACTTCGTTCATCTCTTTGACTACACGCATACCTCGGCCGCCTCCACCATATGCAGCCTGAAAGATAAGTTGAAATCAGATTTTTTAAAGAGATTTTTCTGTTTTTTTTTTTAGGTGTCTCAGATTGACTGGTAGAAAATGCATAAGGTATTAAGTCCGCCTCTGTACTTTTGTGTGCATAAAGCATTTAATAAATAAATCATTTAAATTAGGTATAATTTATTTAAAAAAAGGGAGTGTTACGACTTGTCAATTTGAATTAAAATATTTTATTTCACATATGCCTATATGGACCTACATCAGAAGCTAGTACACTGTTTTTTTCCTAATTAGACGTTCCCTATGGAGAAGAACTGCCAAAAAAAACTACACAGTTACGTCTTTAAAGAAAAATATTGTGTAATTGTGTATGAGGGAAACCATTTTCACAGACTTTGACGCCGAGTTGCTAGCCTGTCTGTTTTCTATCGTTTACACTTCGGGGAGTGTGCCCTGGAATTACACAATTTAATTCCGCCATGTCCGTTCCATCCTCGGACCACAAGACGTACGGCGTTTCGCCACCGGTACATGGTGGACATCCCACCTATACGTACGAAGCGTTTTGGGAGTACATTCATTATGCGTACACCTAAAGAATGGAATTCCCTGCCGGAGTCTGTGTTTCCTGATAGCTATAACCTAGGGGTCTTTAATTCAAGAGTCTAGACTAGATTGCTTCTAGGCAAGCGTGCTCCATCATCGCTTACCATAAGGTGAGATTGTGGTCAAACGCGAGCGTATCCATTATATAAAAAAAAAAAACTTCACAATTCCGCAACAAGCTTCTTCTCTTCTTCTTCTGTGTGAGTGGTTGGATCAAATTATTGAAATTTTGGTGACGTCCATTTACCAAACTAAAGCAACACAAGTTTTAGTCGGTAAGTCTCTACTACTACTACCCTACTCTCGTTCTACCCAGAGCGAGAGGAGTCTAATCTTTCTCCACCAAAAAATATACCTACATAAAATACGTAATAAATAACATGTCTTATCAAAAGTAATCCTTATCGGCCATGATTACAAAAAAATATGCCTTTTAATTATTTTATCTGGCAATTATTAACAGATCAAAACAGACACACCTACTTAATAATCACTTAATCGCTTACATGACATCTACGGCGCCTCTCTGCCAATCACGGATCACCATTCAACTTGAGCCTCATGTACAGTCAGAGGGTCCAAAGTGCAGTTACGTCTACCAATGCTAAAATGTCTAAAACTTCTTGATAGAAGAGGGTCAATGGTTCATCATGATTGATTGAATTTGCAGCATAGAATTTACAGTATTAATTAAACTTGTTCTAGTCCATTGAACTTTTACTGCAAAGCTTTAGATACTAGTAATAGTGCAACTGCACTTCTGACTCCTGACTGTATTTAGATCTGCACGCTTAGCCAAGTTGTTATTCTGCAATCGTTAACGCTGTCGAAAAGTGATGAAACGTATGGGAATGACGTCACCTTAACGTAAAGTCGCGTGGTCAGAACAAACGAATAGACAATTCGTAGCCAAGTTCACATCGTTCAAAATCGTTTCTACAATGTTTAACGCTACATCCTTTGTTATACAAACACTACATTGTAGAACGAGCGGCTGACTCAGGCGCGTCAACATGGCTACCAACTTATCGTTTTCTACAATTGCTGTCACCGAGGCGTTACCGATTAGAGAACGGAATTCGACACAAACTGGTTGTATCTTGGCTAGGGGGGCTGTTTACGTGGGGCTGCGTTAACGGGTGTCATTACCTTGGATGTACACTAGTTTAGGCAAGGAATAGGATACGGAACTGTTCTAAATATTCGCTGCGGTCCTGACACGCAAATAGCAAGTGAAGGAAGTACCTTGAATATAACTGGAAGACCATGTTGTTGGCAGAACTCTAACGCCTCTTCCTTTGTGGTTATCGGACCATCAGTACCGGGGACGATTGGGACCTCTGAGAAAAGAAAAAAAGATTTATTATTTCTAAAAAGATTTAAAAACGTGATCCCGACCTTCGTGACCCTGAGCGAACGGCTGTACGACCTAAAAAATGTGCCAAAAACACACAAAAAAGACCATTGAAATGTTTATAAAGTTGCGAGGGCTGCGGTAATTCCTTTCAGGGTTTGATAACCAAAGGGTCCAAACGAAGCCTTATGTTCTCGCTCACCCAAGGTCAAAACATATACACACACACAAATTTTCGCTTTTACAATTAAGGTAGAACTTCACTTCTCACACGTGTGCCACACACGCCGATCTGGGCGCGTCGGTCTCCATACATTTTATATGGAAGCTAGACTTGTAGAGCTACACTTAATACACGCCACGCGACGTTGTTCTACGTACAAATCAGGCATGCACAGGCACACAAGTTCTACACATTTATAATTCATCTGGAAGAAAATGACTAAACACAAACTCACTGGCATCAATGGCAGCTTTCCTAGCGGCGACTTTGTCACCCATCTGCTGAACCACGGAAGGGGAGGGTCCGATGAACCGCAGACCAGCGTCCAGGATGGCTTGCGCGAAATCTGCCCTATAATACCATAAAAAATGCATCAGATATGACAAAATACATTTATTTTCTGCTCAATGGCGGAGACAACTGTTAGTCCTATATTTCCAGAGTCGAGTCCACCGAGCGGGACCCAATGTCTTCGTCTGATTCTACAATTTTTGTAGGCTTATGTCCAAGAACATTGTCAAAAGCGGCGGCACATGAGAGGTACCCTGAGGATCAAGTTGCAAGATGGCTCGAAGAACTGCAGGAGTTTAATTTTGTGACGGAACATCGTAGTGGAAAAGGGCATAATAATGCTGACGCCCTGTTGCGACGTCTATGTTATGAGGACTGTAGACTTTGACAGCAGAACGAAGTTCGAGAACATTTGAATCTAAATAAAATATCTTGACCGTTCCGAACTTCGAACAATTGCATAGCATAGCATAGTCGGACTTATAATGTTCCCACAGCACTACACTCAGGCCTCCTCTCTAGGAGAGGGAATGGGCAGTAATCCAACGCGCGGGCCCAGTGCGAGTTGGTGGATATCTTCGAATTTTTGGTTCTAGGACATGCCGGTTTCCTCACGATGTTTTTCTTCAATGGTTTGAGAGTTGACATAAAATACACAAAGTAATGCGCCTGGCTGGGTTCAAACCCGTGACCTACAACTCGTAAGTCAAGGCCGTTACCACTGGGCTGCCACTGCTCTCACAATCTATCAATCTCGTTGAAGAATTAGGTGCACAGTAATTCTTATAAGAGTCCTAAAACGAATGCGTATTGTGTATTTTTTGGAGTATCTATGCGCAATAGCAGTGTCTACATCTCTTTTTTCTCCAATTTAAAAATAAAAATTTAAATATTACAGCATGTGCTGAGTTAGGCGCTTTTTTGACCTTACACAGATTTTAAAGTTACCTAAAAACCGTTATCTGTTGTTAAGTTTTTTATTGTATCCTAATTCTACTGTTTTTAATTTTAAATGTACTTATTTTTCTTTCTTTCTTTCAATTTTCCTTTCCCTATGCTGGAAGAGATTTCTTTAGAAATAAGCATCACCTTTATACTATTCTTCTGTTTCTTTCTTTTGTTCTTTTATTATTGTGTGTACATAAATTGATAAATAGCTCAGAATGATAACTTTAGAGTGGCCAACAACGCCCAGAGTGGGAGAAAACATTTGAAGAATAACCCTGGTTGAACCGTGAGTCAACCGTGCTGTCACCTTATTGAAAGAAAAGTACTTAGTTGTTCTTACCTCTCAGACAACAACCCATAACCGGGATGTACGGCGTCGACGTCATTTTCTTTGGCTACCCTGATGATCTCTGGAATGCTGAGGTAGGCTTCCACGGGCGGCAGACCTTTGCCAACGATGTATGACTCGTCGGCTTTTTGTCTGAAAGGAAATAATAGTTAGTTTTGTAATAAAGCAAAATTAAAAATGGTTCCCACCACGCTTACCTACTAATGGTTACCAACAATTAGTAGGTAAGTAAGTACCTACTATAAATTATAGTTGGTTTTGAAGTGTATGTGTTAATCTAGAGTTTAATACTATTATCTATTAACAAAAAAATACACATGTTTCAGGATTTTTTAATTATTTGAGACTTTATAACCTTTCGAATATCGTCAATTAGAGACACAATAGAAAGACAATGACAGAGCGAACCGCGTTCGCTTGGAGAACTAAAAGAAAAGAAGAAAAGGGAAAATTGCCTGGAAAGGCAACTCTGAGCCATCTAACTAAAATAAAAACATATGTAAGCAATCAAACTTTCAAATTACTCGGAAAACCATCGCTTTATAAAAGGTGGTTCTCTGAAACCTCAAAAACACTAGAAAACTATTTTTATGTTACTTCTTCAAATCGAATCCGGAACGCACATGTTCAAATTACAAATAGTTGAAAATAAAACTTTAATTTGTTACACGTAACTCCATCTAGTTCTAATTTTTGGCACTGCTTCTTATGAACTGAAGCCGTACCACGAACTCTTAACGCTTTTCATTTCACGACCTAAACTGAACTGTTAAAGGAATGAAGCTATGTAGTGTGTAGTATAAGTCCATCCACAGAACAGGGACCCAAGTCTGTTATTTTTATAAATTCGTCATTCCAAAACGATCCCATTATTATTTAGCTAATAATTCGTACTCTGCTATTCATAATGATCGATCATTGATCAGTCAATGGTCTCGTAATACAATTGTGGTAAAATGACAATATCGAGCTTAACCTTTTAGATACCGTCAATTTGAGACACAATAGTAAGACAATATATGCCGGAACGGCGTTCACTTGGGGTTTAATTCATACCCCAAGCGAACGCCGGCGTTCACTTGGGGTTTAATTCATACCCCAAGCGAACGCCGGCGTTCGCGCACCCATTGTCTTTCTATTGTGTCTGTAATTCTCACGATTGAAAGGAAGCACTGACTGCACAATGACATTCTAATGGTAGGACACTGATTAAAGGAATCAAAATTCTAGCAGACTACCGCATACTTCAGACATTCATTTATCATTGTGTACAAGATTACCATTCTATACCATTTCTTTCAATGGAGTGTCAGTGGTTGACCATTGGAAAGTCATAATGATGCCATTATATTAGTAGATTACCAAAACTTGTCAAAATCAACAATATTACGAAATCAATGAACATAAAAAAACAATATTATGAACATTGTGACATTATTGTAATAGCAGACTTGAGGCCCTGGTTTTGTGGGTCCATCCCTCTTTATCGCTCGCATGTCTGACATTTTAAAACTTCATGCTAACAAACAACTAGACAATTAATATTTTGTAAACGAAGAGTCATAGTGCTTTATATCGTAATAAAACAATAATACGAAATTGGCGAGAGATTAAATGTTATGTTGCTTATAGTCTATATCATGCTTTAGATAGAAATATAGAGGGACAAATCTGCCTAGCCTAGGCCAAGCACTAACACAAAATAATCTAACGATGTCCTGGTAAATAGTTACAAACCAAGTATGAATAAAAAATATATATAGCTGTAATTAATTGTTTTGTACAGCGTTTTACTCAATGAAAATGCCATATTAAAATTCCGCGAAGCTAGCGATAACTACCGACCGACGCGAACAGGTAGGTAGTTAATCGTTTATGAGGATATTCGCATTAATTAATAACTCTATGAGTTTAAAAACCCCGACACAACGTAGATGTCTATTGTATTAGTCACTGGAGGACACACTGGTCAATGTTTACGTTTATATCACAGGATAATTAAATTATTATGCTTGAAAAGCCACTGCGTATAAAATAACCAGGGTAGCCTATTCAAGGCATCGTTGATCAAGCGATAAAACATTTTTAAGCTGCTCTTGAATTAGCTAAGAGGAACCAAACTTTGTTCCACCTGTCGGGTCTATATATCCAGTGATATTCCCTATACTCTGTTCAAAATAACATTAGAAATGTATGAAAATCTTTTGTTACTGTCCGTTCAACCGATTTTGACTTTTATTACGTTGGTGGCATGACAAATGGCGGCTGCAGTAAATAGTTCGTATTGTAACCACTTTTTTTGCTGCTTTTGCTTATGCCTACGATATACCCCGTTAAATTTGGATAGTTTTAATCCCGTGGAGGGTCGATCCGGTACATGAAACATTATCAACTCGTATATGTAGTAGTCGGAGTTTCGTACTAATTACCTACAGGTCATTGAACTCGCTCAGCTGACGTTTTCTTAAAGAAATTAATTTCGTACATGCTTAAATTAATACGAGTTTAAAAAAAAGGTAATGTATTTTTGATAGTGTTTCATGTATCGGATCGACCCTTCACGCACGGGATTAAAACGATTAAAATTTAACGGTGTAGAAGTTAAATTCGGTTGAACAGACAGTAAAAAAGGTTTTTTTTTAATTTCTATTCCTAACGCAAATAGAGTATAGATAGGTAGGTACCTACAGTACGTAATACAGTCAATGGCAAGCTTAAACTGACCCCTCTATAACTTTTCTACATTTTAAGAGTTTGGGTCAGTTAATGCAGTGCACCGACTGTTCCTATATCTAGTTGTAGGTCCTGTTTAAATGTAACATTGAAACTGATTTTTAAATTGTATTTTATCTTACTGAAATTTATTTGTTTTGCAGTGCCCTTACAGGGTGCATGTTTGAAACTCTATTTTTATTCCAACCACTGTACAACATGTTTGCAATAAACTGATTTGATTTGATTTGATTTGATTTTTACCTGTGCATCTGCAGTTTATCCTGTTCGCTGTAAATGGCGACGGAACGGATGCCCAGCTCGGTACATGCTCGGAACACTCGGATGGCGATCTCTCCTCTGTTGGCCACCAGGACACTTCTGATTGGCTTGTATTCCACAGTCTTCGCATCCTGGAAGAAGGAGAAATCAGTATGCAAAATTTTGGAGAAGGCCACTATTCTTATCGTGTATTTGCTTACGTGCAGTTACTGCAATTGTTTGATGCGCTCTTTAGCGTAAAGCTCATGTAAGCTCGCGAGCGTCATTCGCCAGATGTGGACACATCCTTAGACCACGCCATAGAGGCAGTTTTAATGATTTTGGTATTTTTACAATAAGTATAATTTTATATAATATAAACTCTATCTAACGTACTTATAAATTAAATACACGAATATACAAGTACACAGAACTACAAACAGATAATAATGACCTTTAGTTTCCACGTTTTGTATCCCTAATTTTACACTTGGATTTATAGATTAATTTATTATTCATTATTACGCTTGAAGATTATAATCTTAGGTACTAAGTATTATTAATATTGAAGAAAACGAGCGCCTCTCCTCATTTATCATCGTCACTTAAAAGCATTGATATACAAGCACAAGCAGTGTATTGCTGGATAGAGGCCTCTTCAATCGCAGCTGGATAAGAGTTGTCTTTTATACTAAGTAATAAGTACATAAATATAAAGTTCCTTTTCTGTTTAGGACATTTATCTAATCTTCTAAATTATAAGTTTGTTTGGTTGAACAGTTGAACACGCTAATCTCATGAACTACTCGTTTGAATTAACAAATTATTTTAGTGTCGAATAGCTCATTTATCAAAGGCATAATTATAATGCCAATATGAGCGGAGGAGAAAAACATAAGCCACGGAGGACAGCTATTAAGCTGATACCGATGACTTCAAATCCGTATGAAGTCAATCTACACTAATAAATATAATAATGAGGTAAAGTTTTTTTTTTTTGTTTTTGTTTTGTAGGTGGTAATCTCTAGAAGTACTGGCCCGATTGCTAAAATTTTTTCACCGGTAGAAATCTGCTTGATTCCTGAGTGACAGACTATTTTTGTAAGCGGGCAAAGCTAGTAGTAAATGCTTTCATTCAGTAGCCTATCAGGACCTCGTTTATCTACCGGTAGATAAGTTTTAAGCTACTTTTGAACTTTGTTCCACCTATCGGGTCTATATACCGAGTGATTTAATCTTTCGTTGTTGTCTAGCATAATCAGCCTTTTTAATGCTCCCACTGCTGGGACTTAGGCCTCCTCTGTAGGAGAGGGAATGGAACGTAATCCACCACGTGGGCCCAATGCGGGTTGGCGAATGTCACATGTCTTTGATTTTTTAGTTCTAGGATATTTTCTTCACCATGTTTTCCTTCACCGTTTTGAGAGCAGTGGTGATGAAATAAATTACACAAAGTAATGCGTCTGGCTGGTTTTGAACTAGCGACCTACAACTCGTAAGTCGGGGCCGTTACCACTCGGCCACCGCTGCTCCCCTTGTTGTTTAACCTGATGCTAAATATACAGATGTTTCTTGATCAGATTGTTGGACGGATGTTTTGGCATAAACCGTACCGGGTTTTCCTTTGTTCTTGTTGCCGTGTTGATGAAATACATAACTGTCTAGGTGCTTAATGGGAGTTGGAGAATCTAAGAGACGAAATGGCAACCAAGATCTGGTCTGAATTGGATTGTTCGAAAGAGTTACTGCGGTCCCGGAATGCAAAAGGCAACGGAAGGAACACACGAGGGTTTTAGCCAGCAAAATTCTGATACTTCCTCTCAATTCAGTGAGGAAAAGATATTTGATAATTTCCCGAACAAAAATAATAATAAAAAGATCTGGCATGCAGCTTACGAAAACATTTATACAAAAAAAGAAAGAAATAGGATACTGAGAAAGGATCAAGGATCCCTACCCTATGTGTCCCTACCATGGGTAATATTAATAATTTCGATAAATAAACTTATCATGTTGACAAAAGCTGAGTAAACGTCAATATCATTCAAAAATTAAACACAGATCGAAGTTCAGTAGGTAAAATAATTCAATGGACAGCTGATGCAACGTAACTACCACAAATAGTTTGCATAAGACATGAATAATGAGATCTCCTACATCATTGAAAACATACTTCTTTCTCAATGCGTCATAAACACAATCGACCCAAAACAAATCCTTATCAAAATGTAAATACAACAAAATCTTGTCATTTACGGGTATTGTAAAATTTCGTGGTCGTGAGCATAACCTCAGAGCCGCTGATAAAGGGCGTAATGATATGAGTGCAATAAACACATAAACTTCACGATTAACTGCTGATGATACCGATAGTGAACAGCTAGTCATTATCATGGCAGCTAGCCGTGGAATGACTACCGTAAAGGTACTGAAACAATGAAAGAAATGCCAATGAAACATAAAAGAGTTGTATAAGTAAATGTAGGAATAAGAAAGTCGTTACATGAGAGTAAGAAGTAGGATAGTTACATGTAAGACAGGAGTGAAGAGTTTGAGTATTAGAAGTGTAAGTAAGAAGAGAGGAGGATTATGAGAGTGCAAGAGAGTGAGGTGTGATAATGTCTCCAGAGTGTAGCCCTGGCAAGACACGTGTAGTGTGTACCTTCAGGGAGTAGCCCGTATCTATGAAAGTCGCATTAATAAATGCAACAATTATATGTTGGAGAATGTATTTGATGACAGTTGCTGAACTGATCTATATGAAGACGAAGATAATATACCTAATATTAAGCAGTAGACGATATTGGCAAAAATGATGATGATGACGATAAAGTAATTAAAGCATTAGAACTATTAGCAAGAGCTGACAAAGTGTATAATATAGCCATGATAGAGAACAAACTGCCATCTTTTTTTTATGGTGGGAAAAAATCATCCAATGACATCACCCGCTCTTGGGCGGAGCGGGAGATAGTGTCAGACTCTTACTGACTAAAAGACCCACCCCGTTCCTTCTAGCCTTCATACCGGGGCTCGAGCTCCCTTTCGGATAACCCTGGCCCCAGTAGGCTTCGACCCGGCTGGGTCCCTGCTGTTGCTGACAACTCCTTGAGGCGCGCGGGAACAGTGCGCGCCGTCGACGACTTGGGCTTGGTCCGGACAGTTACCGGACGGTCGGACAGCGAGCTACCCATTGCTCACTGTCCGCAAGCCCAACAATCTGCCATCTCATTTTTAGCACCTACAACTACCTATGCATATTGATTTATCGCTAGACGCGGAAGCAGGACGATAAAATATGATTAACAATACCTACAGCTATGCATACTGAGGATTTAGAGAATTCGATTAAAGAAACATTGAAGCCACTACGAACTACCAAAGTACTTAGGTATACGATATCGATAGAAATTAATTATTGAAGAATTTACACGCTTCATAGGTAAAATCGCGATAGTAATAATAATTACTGTTTTTATAGTAGTGTGACAGTTGATAGCGAGGGGGGGGGGGTTGTGAGAGTCCAGTAGTTAAAGAAACGTGCCGACGCCGTGGTAGATGATGTGTGGAACAGTGCTATCGAAAAGATTTTTAACCCTATAAATGCGAAAGAGGTAACTGGCAGGAGAAAAATCTACGCCTTGTTAAATTTATTACATGGCTTATATAGTCACAAGTCCATTTTAGTTTGTAATTAGGATATGTTTTCAGATGCATATGTCACGCTGCTATCATAAAAGTGTCAATAGCATTTGACTCTTTTATTCGCGAGCTTTCCGAAAAGGCACTTGCGAATTTTTACGAAGTTCTTATGATGATGATTGATGTTGTTACAGTTAAATAAACTTTATTGGGTAAAATAAAAATAAAATACCAACATGAATAAAATAAAACTCCCAAAATCATAATACATCCTCGAGCTTTCATAGTAATGCGACGAATTAAAGTTGATCGACCGATAAGGAAACCATAAGATACATGTTTAAGCATGATTAATTACGAAACAAACATGATTGATCAAGCAGTATGCAAAAGGTAAATTAAGCTAATCGTATTGAAGTAGATAATGAAAATGCACGCTGAAACATTTACGTACGGTACAGTCAATCATTATAAAGACAACTGCACTAAAGAAGAAATAACAAATGAAGATTGGCACATCTAATATTATTATTTTGATAAGATAGGTGTATCAAACTAACGCAAATAAAACGTAAATACTATCCGTAGTTTTCATTAAAGCTAAGAGATGACATTCTACATCGCCATAATGATGTTTTAATGGCATAATCTGATGGAATTTAGCTAAAACTGAATGATATGAAGTTACATTGATGTCTATTTAATTATTTTTCATGGTGAAGATAGCAGCACATACGAGTACCATGTCTTATTTCATATTTGTTTGAAATTTTTTGTAAATTTTCTTTTTTTTTATCTTTCAACTACTTAGTTCCTTATATGTACATGCTGTGGTTTCCTGTAACTGAAGAAGTACTCGTTTAAGGACTTCATGCGTAGTTGTAATTTCTATTATATCGGTGTGTCTTTTGTTGGAGATCTAAATAAATAAATACTTTTAATTTTGCACGTAAAGGCCCATTTTTTTTTATTGTTGATCGCGCTTGACTGCTATTCCTAACCTATTCACTCTTGACTTAAAGCTTCCGGCAGGGAATTCCACTCCTTTTTTTTATAATGGATAGGCTCGCGTTTGACCACTATCTCACCTGATGGTAAGCGATGATGTGGCCGACGATGGAACACGCTTCCC
Organism: Mythimna ferrago; assembly: GCA_910589285.2. Taxonomy (NCBI): domain Eukaryota; kingdom Metazoa; phylum Arthropoda; class Insecta; order Lepidoptera; family Noctuidae; genus Mythimna; species Mythimna ferrago. The sequence continues at coordinate 20,542,965 of OU342685.1, forward strand.
TAGAAGCAATCTATTCACTCTTGACTTAAAGACCTAGGGGGTTATAGTTATCAGGAAATAGAGACTCCGGCAGAGAATTCCACTCCTTAGATGTACGCACAATGAATGTGTTCCCAAAACGTTTTGTGCGTATAGGTGGGATGTCCACCATGTACCGGTGGCGCATCGCCGTACGTCTGGTGGTCCGATGATGGAACGGGCTAGGCGGAATAAGGTTATGCAATTCCGACGCACACTCTTCGAAATGCAACCGATAGAAAAACGACAGGGTAGCAACTCGGCGTCGATGCTAAAGACTTTGAAGCCTCGACTCGACGAGTGCATCATTGCTAAATGCCATTGATGATATAGTATAAATGAACTGGTAGTATGTGTGCCCTGGTACGCAAAATGTAACTGAAGGAAATTGATTAGGTTTTAGTCACTAAAATTCTGACACTACTTTTCTCGACCGAGTGTAGAGCAGCGCCTTTATAACCCACAAAAAATATGTATATATTAGTAGTATATTTCTTCCAAACATCTCTTTCAGCTTCTTTATGTAGACCATTAACTTCTTTCGGCTTTCCTAATAGGTAACTATTAGGTTTGTAGAGGGTTCTAGATTTATAGGTTTCTAAGACTGTGCCTTTTCCGCCAAATAAAATTGTTTTTCTTTCTTTCTTTCACGTTTTATCAAACCTAGATTCTTTTTTTACTCCCGCAACAAGGAGGATTGTTTTTTCTTCGATATTGTTATCTGTTTAGGAATGTGTTGATACAATATCAGTCAGCATGGTTATTAGGTAATATAAGCCTGAATTACATTACATCACAAAACAAAGTCATAAGAAGTTAAATATTATTATATTGTTTTTGAATGTAAAGAAGAAGACATATTACATCTATAGGAACATGAATATAGAGTAGTTTTTTTTATCTAACTACGAAAATAAGTGTAACATGATAATATTAAAAATATATACTTATATAATAAATATAAACTTCCCTATAAGCAAGAAGCATGACCAATTCATAATATTTTTCTTAATGATTTTTAAAACTGATTGGAAGTCTTGAAATTAAAAAAAAATTGCAGCTAGAACAATAGAAGAAAGCAGAAAAGTCTTACACCTGTATTCTAAGTACTTTTGAAGGGAAGTTACTCTACTTAACCCGACTCAGATGCAAAAAATGAAAAAAAAAAAAACACTCAATACCAAAAAGACAAGCCATAAATGCCAATTTCATAGAGGGATACGGAGTCCATAGAGAGACAGAGTCCAGAGGAAGAAATGACCCAGAATAGAAGGATAATAAAAACAGAGAACAAATTGTATCAGTTATTTTCGAAATTAGTAACCTCAGCACAGATTACGACGGTACTCGAGTGAGAACAGTCACATTGTTCTGAAAAATGTTAACAGTGTTTCCAAAACAAATGAACACGCAAGTGCGAATTCCGTCCTTACTACTAATGCGATAAATATGATACTGGTTAAGCCATGTAATTTTCTCGATAAGATAACAGAAGCGTGGACTTTATTGACAGAAACAACAATGGAATCTAATCAACCTAACTTACAGGGCGAAGGTCCAAGATATTACCCAGAATAAAAGATAATCTGAATTAGATAGTTGTATATCGGAATAAATATTAAAATAATGGATTGGTAGTTTTCAGCATTTCACGTTCTAGAAGTTATTGGTGAGGTCAAAATTAAGGTGAACCGATAAGGCAATCAGCAAGACGTGGTAATGGCTGGTGAGCTAAAATATATGTGTAGTGGTATTCTGTAAAAAAATTCTCAGTAAGAACGTTAGCAGGTATGACAGTTCACTTCTGGCTCTTCTATAATTCCATAGTGAGATTTTTACAAAATATGCATATAGACCGGCTGAATGGTTGCTAAGAGACCAAAGCCGAAGTTAACTTGAGACTTAAAATGACAATGCATTCTATTACGTTTCAGGATTTGATTGCAGTGATTGCCCGCGCGAAATCACTTCCTGTATTTAGAAGATTCACGAAAGAACATTATTTGCCACTGTGACCACTAATCATGTTGTCGTTTTTAGTTGTATACAATGTGGTCGTATTTATTTATGTGTATCTATTTTTAACCGACTTCTAAAAAAGGAGGAGGTTCTCAATTCGGATGTTTGTATTTTTATTTTATTTTTTATGTATGTTCGGGCATAACTTCGTCGCTTGCCAACCGATTTGAAAAATTCTTTTTTTGTTGGAAAGGGTATACTTCCCAAATGGTCCCATAGTCACCAAGTCGGGATCTGATGATGGAATCTTGGCTAAATCGAGGGAACTCCTCAAATATTATAGGCAACTATATAGTCATTTTGATATTTTCATCAAGGAATTAAGCATTTACAGTCAAAAAGTGACATTTGATGAGGTGGAACTGGTTAAGAAGACCAGAAATTGCCAACGGAACTTCATACTCAAACAAATATCACAATGAACATAGTTAAGCGACTATGACAATACAAATAAATGAATAGTTCTGAATAGTTGTGTTGAAAATGGTATCATCAAAGTAACCTGATGATAGTGATGGAGCTGGAAGATAGGCACCGGAACTCCGTAATTAATCAATGTATCCTACCCGTGTTTGGGCTTATTAGAAATGTCATGAGATGCACTTTGGCTATAAGGTACTATCGAAGTGATCTGATGATGGAGCCGGAAGGTGGAAGGTAGACACGGGAACTTCATATGAAAATGATGTATTCTAGCAGGGTTTGAGTTAATTGGAATTGACATGAGAAAAAAGTACTCTGGCTGTAAGTGTGTTGCAACTAAAAAGTATGAAATAAAAAACTTTTTATAAAAAAAATATAACCGACTTCACTAAAAAAACACTAAAACGATCAAAATAATTTTAATTTCGGAAGTCGGTGTTAAATAAGGAACAAACAATAACGAAAAACACCGACTTCCGAAATTAAAATTATTTTGATCGTTTTAGTGTTTTTTTAGTGAAGTCGGTTATATTTTTTTTATAAAAAGTTTTTATGCCACAACAATGGAACATAAGCTATTAATAATGCTGAATTTACTCCAAGTGTAAACATGCAGGTCAGTGTAATCAAAAGACGACAGCTGAGCATAGGCCCTAGAGATGTGCCTTTGCCGGCAATATTGCTCGAAGTGGGAATATTTCGGGCAATATTGCCACCAATATCCCCACTTCACGGCAATATTGCCGGCCACGGCACATCTCTAATAGGCCCAACCGTCGCACGACGCCATAGCCCCATAGCGGTAGTGAAACGCGCAGCTTAATAGAGTTGTTATGAGAGTTTAATAATTCATACTTATTTGTCAATTCATACCTATCTGTAGATCTGTCTACGTAAATATTTATTGCGCAAGCGTCTTGTTGCTACATTTTTATTATTTACTATTGTCTGCTGTGATGATTTACATTGTTTGAATTTTGATAAGACTCGTGTGTGAGGCACATATCTACTTAATTTACATATTTCATTTCGAACTGTTGTTAAAAAAATAGAGGCAAATGAAATTATCTAATTAGCCTTATCTAATTAGCCGGAACTGACGGATGAGGGGAGAATATTACAATATCTGGGAGATTGCTTTGCTTTTTAAATTTTCTGTGCGAATGAAAAATGGATCGAAAACAAACCATACAAATTCATAGGCATACCTACTTGTATTATATAGTTCCGGAATCAAGTCCCGAAATTTTCCCGAAATTCAGTTTTCAGAATATATAATTACTTTTATTTTTGTGTTTTGTAAGTGAAATTGTGATATTAAATAGGCAGGTACCTATTTAAGATTGTGATTAATAACAAAATTTTAAAAAGGACTACTTAAGTAGGTACGTATAACAGTGCAAACTGTTCTTACATCGACGCACAATTTGCTCAAAATCTTTTGAGCAAATTGTGCAAACTCAAAAGTTGAATATAAGAACGAAACTCAAGTAGGTCATCTCTAGCATTGGAAATGTGAAGTATTTAACCGACATTAGCCTCATTTAATGATTTCCCACTAGAAAATATTTAAAAAGAAAACATAATGAAGTAAAACCAAGTAGAACTCACCGAAGAGGCCGTCCTTCCTTTGGCTGAACTCCATGCCTGGAACTGTGAAGCAGTCGCTCTCAGAGCGAAACGTGCTTTCAAAATCTGCATGTTTACACTTATATACAAAAGTACTACTTAATCAATTAATATAAGTACAAATCTTAATCTACTTTTAATAAAAGTTTTTATTTATTTCATTTTTATAATTTTGTAAAAAAATGTGATTTTTTTTATTGACTAGATTTTTTTTTAAAATTTCGTTCGAGTCGTGCCTTCGGCGTGTTTCGGTTTCAAATCTGGAACAAGATAAAAATAAATTAGTTGTAAGTCACATCAGGTACGGTGAGTGCATACAGTCATCGCCATTCAGCCTAAAATTGATGATAATTATCATACATAACTACATGTATTTTGTTTTACTATCGACGAACAGTAGGAAAAAATACTTTTGTATGTTCCTTAGGAAATTTTAGATGACACAACACGGATGGTATTACCACAATAGAGTGACACAAGAGTGCTTCAAAGAAGACATTAGATGGTCCACTTTTCGCAGACAACTAGGCGAGACAACGCATAGCAAGACAACTCAAAGTAAGCACATTATTTATCATTGTTATTCCATAAATATTGTACTACATGAGCAGCAATGTCAACTTGTTCAACAAGAGTTAATTGGCTTTAAACGCTATAAATTTACACTGATACGCGTGTACAATGATATATCTATTTTTATACTCTACCTATTAACATTTGAAAAATATTCAAAGTACCCATATGTGTTGTAGAACCAGTTGTACGTTGTTCATGGTCACATATGAAATGGTGTTCAAGTTTTGCTTTTTTAAGGTTTTTTTTTTAATTTTTTGGCGTGGCTTTTTGGCCTTTGTGCCATTTCTTCAATTTTTTTTTATAAGGTTCGGTATTTTATAGAAATTCTAATAAGCCTCCACTGTTAATCTTTCCGTCGCTTAGTCTGTCTAACAGCAGGCTGTACCTGTAATTTTATTCATATAATTTTATTCATTACAACATGTATGGTTGAGTGTTCTACTTTTTGCTGTCCTAGACTAGATTGTGCGTCATGTATCATATCTGTCACTATCTGCTTATCTTGTAGTTATATCTATCTCAGTATTTGCATCACGCAGATTTTAGGTTCAGTATGCAGAACTCCATCGATTTTTCCTGAATAGGGCATCCTATAACGAGTAAACTAGGTCAATGGTTCTCCTCATACTTCTCTCATCATTGAACGTTGCAATAAAGAAATACCAATAGGTAAATCTACTAAGCCAATAAAATGTAATAACATTTTATTGGCCTAGTAGAACTCAAGATAATAGTGACTGATTTTATATCTCTTAAATCTGGTTGTTTCAAATTTTGGTTCCTCAAATGCCCAAATTTATTTTCAGTCATCTATTGGGACTAGGAACATGAAATTTTGCACAAGGTGCCTATGGTGAGCAGTAAGAGAGGATGTTCTAAAATTAACCCCTCTAAAGGAGGATCCAAAGTGTGGAGACCTACTTTCATGAGGGCGAAGCCAATGGCAGAAGCTTGTCTACGCTTCTACACTAATATTATAAAGAGGTAAAGTTTCTTTTTTGTTTGTATGAGGTAATCTCTGGAAGTACTGGTCCGATTGCTACAATTTTTTCACCGATAGAAAGCTGCTTTATTTTTGAGTGACATAGGCTACATATTATGTACGCGAGCGAAACCACGGGCAAAAGCTAGTCAAACCATAAAAAAGAATCATTATAACATTTTTACACTTTTCAAACGAGGATTCCAAGCATAATGTAGAGGTATACTTCACATATTACACGAAGTATAAATTTAAAATAAATTCTCTGTAAAAATATCAAATGAGATGATAGCTTTAAATCTGCAATAATTACGTATTGCTTACAAGTTCCGACTATTAGCGACACAAATGACCGAAATGCCCTCAATGACATTGCGATGTGCAAATCACCTTTGCAATAAACAAGTTAATCTTGTACTCTAGTACTGGTCAATAGGGTTTCCCCACTTTTGATCTTAGTAGAAATAAGACAATCTGTATTTCAAACTTAACAGGATATATACTTTTTCAATATTATTATCTATACTACGATTACCTTTTAGAATATTTAGTGATGCTAATTTTAAAGTTAAAGATATTGAATTTTATTTTAATGTTTTGTAAAATGTTTCATTAAATAAATGGATTTAGCCAAGTTTAAATCACAATTTTTCTTAAATTTTAAGAAACTATAACTAAAAATCTCAAAATATAAGTTTAAGAGGCCGGCGAATGTCACTCGCAACTGCAAGTTGACGCGTATTCAAAATTCGTTCGTGGAATATAGCTATCTCTGTTTGACAAAAACAAGTGACGGAGTGCAGCTGTGTGTGTGTATGTGAGCGTCTTACAATTTATTGTTAGTAAAATGAGGTATATTCATTATTTGCTTTATTTTTGCCGAATACTTCGGGAATTGTTTGTGAATGTACGAACTAGTAATGCGTTTTTTGGAAATTTTATTACCGCGCCAATATCTCAACATATTATGATAACAATAGCAGATATGTCATACAAAGGTGGTCTTTTTTTACGGTGGGAAAATCATCTAATGATATTCCCCGCTCTTGGGTGGAGCGGGAGATAGTGTCAGACTTTTACTGACTAAAAACCCACTCCTGTTCCTTCGTTGTCTTTCGTACCGGGGCTGAGCTACCTTTCGGAGCTAACCCTGGCCCCAGTAGGCTTCGACCCGGTTGGACCCCTTCTGTTGCTGACAACTCCTTGAGGCGCACGGGAACAGTTCGCGCAGTCGATGACTTGGGCTCGATCCGGACAGTTACCGGACGGTCGGACAGCGAGCTACCGATTGCTCGCCGTCCGCAAGCCCGCGCCTACGGTGGCCGGAAATTGGGATCGGAATCCCGGCAGCGGCTGTGAGCGCCGTTGCCTGATACGGTCGGCCTCCTCCTTTGGTAGCATTACTGCTTTGCAGAAGGAGGCGACTGCCTGCCACTGATCCTCCTCGCTCCGAACCATGGCCTGTACCAGTCTGGCACGAGAGATCGCCGCCGCCGATCACCTCCACGAGGGCAAGGCGATGCTCTGCCTAAGCGGCACACCTCCACTGCGTGCTCCACCGTGTCCTCCGGGCGTTCCGCACAGTGGCGACACTCGGGCGTCACTTCCGTACGAATCCGGTACAGCCCGAACCTACCGAACTTACGTGTCCGGTGAGAACCTGCGTCATGCGGAAGGTGAGGACGCCCGCGCCGTGAGGTCTTTCCAGCCATGCCTCCAAGAGGGGACTTACTGCCATAATTGTGACGTGCCCAAGGTGGTCTTCTTGTGGTCAAATCAGAAAATGTTATGGAGGCGAGAGCTTTTTTCATAGGTGGGAAATTATTCAATGACTTCTGCCGCTCTTTTAGTGTCAGACTTTTAGGGAAATGAAAACTGTTCTTTCGTTTCAAGGCCCCGATGTTCTCTTTCGCTCAACCCTTGGCCGGACGGAGAGATACAAATTGCTCGCCGTCCGCAACCCTGCGCCTACGGTGACTGGAAAAAGGGATCAGGATCCCGGTGGCTGGGGCGTGAGGAATGATGTTCCCTCACGTGTACGACTGTCTCCTTTGCTAGCATAACTGCTTCGTAGAAGGAGCCGACCACCTGCCATTCCTACACATTCCGGTCCATGGCTTGTACCAGGGTCACTCCCACGAGTACACAGCGCGGCGGCAGTGCTCCGCCTGAGTGGAGCATACCATCGCCGTATGCTCCACCCTGTCCTCCGGGCGGTCTACACAATGATGACAGCCAGGCGTTTCTTACGAACTTACCACGAGGTGAGGTGTCGTCATGCGGAAGGTGAGGATGTTTCCACGTCTATTCACCGACTCCTCAAAGATTGGATTTATCGCCATAATTATGGCTTGCCCCGAGATCCCGCCGGTACTCTGACCGCCTTCGTCAGTGGTTTTTTACCCCGGCGTTGCAACTCCATGCGCAAATTGTGCATGCGTGCAAGGACTGTTGCCTCTAGATCCCATGGTGGCAGACCAGCAAGGAGGCTCGTCGCTTCGCTGGAGAACGTGCGGTATCCCCGCACCATTTGGATGGCCATGATCCTCTGGGATGCGTTCAGCTTTGCCCCCGGTCGCTTTCACAGCAATGGGGCCAACACCGGCGCTCCGTAATGAGCCATGGACCAAACAATGCTGCGTGGAGCCTCCGGCAAAGGGCTAAGGACCTCTATGTTGGGTAGGAGCCGCTTCAGGGCAGCCCCAGTCCGGTCCAGTTTGGGAGCCAGACGTCCGAAGTGTTCTTCGAAATTCCAACGGCTGTCGAGGACAAGTACCAAAAACAGTCCGACCCATATCTTGGTACCGATCCTTGGGGAACACCGCACGACATCTCTCGGCGTTTCCATTCTCCACGGTGAACGGGGCAGATAATGAACCTGTCCTTCATGTAGGCCTCGATCACACGAATGAGGTAGACCGGCACCTGGTGATACCGGGGTCCAAATAGAGCGCTCCCTGCAAAAGCCAAACTGGCCATCCGCAAGATCCGGCTCCACCCGTACCAGGTGCGTACGAGGAATAAAGAACAGCGAAGCGCACCCTCAGAGCGGAGATACGGCTGGCCAAACTGGAGGCCCGCGACGTGTAGCTGGGGACTCTGGACAGAGACCCGTGGGGACGACCCTACGAAATGGTGCGTAACAAGCTCCGTACCTGGGCTCCCCCGCTGACACAGAGTACCGGCCCCTGTTTATGAAGGGTGTGATGAACGCTCTATTCCCGTCAAAAGGGGAGCATTCTCATCCGCTCATGGCTCCGCCACTAGTTGTAGTGTAGTTTATATTTTTATGTCACCGTTTTTTGTAGCCATATTTGCATACTATGTGCTATGTGACCTCCCCAACGGGGTCAGCGTGGTCTATTATACAGACGACACGCTGATCCTAAAGAAGGGAGAGTCGTAACAGGCGGCGGTCGAACTAGCGGAACGCAGGGTTGCAACAACCTCCAACCAGCCTTGGCCCCACCGACATCATGTCATATGGGCCGAATCGAAATGAGACGGCTGCGGACACAGCCCACCCATATAAATATGAGCGCGCTATCACCGCAGCCGCTTCTTGACTCCTTTACAAATTTCTTCGTCTTGTCCCCATGTTGCCTTTCTCCCCATCCTGGGGCGGCGTACTAACGGTCCCCCCTCACGTGGGTAAGACAAACACACAGTACGGGTTCGCTGCTTGCTTACTCCTTAGTCTGTGCCATTCGTGTTCGAACTCTTTTGAGGCCATGAGATTGCAGTAGTAAGCCGGTCTCTCATCCAAGCGAGTGATCCCGTCCATCACATTTCGTCGCTGTTCGTCATAAGGGGGGCATCGCCACAGAACGTGATCAAAATTTTCGTCCTCATCACCGCAATAGCACACGCTAACCTCACATAACCGCATATCATACAGTTTCTTCCAGAAATATCCATGTCCAGTCAGGATCTGCAAGATTTTGTAGTCCGGCTCGACCCAAGTTGCCTTGAGCCTAACCGCCACGTCAGGGAGGAATCGATGAAGTTCCATCGCCTTCTCTTCCTGCTCCCATCTCCGCTGCCAATTAGCCACAGGCTCACTTGCAAGAACCCTGCTCCCTGTCCTGAACCGCAACGCAGAGTTGCAACAGTCGTGAAGAGGATCCAGCAGTTGGGACTCGAGGTGGCACTGCACAAGTCCGAGAGCATGTGTTTTCATGGCCCTCGGAACGAGCCACCGCCGGTTTCCCAAATTACAATAAAAGTTTACAAGTATCTGGGACTCGTCCTCGACAGTCGATGGTATTTTGAGGAGCACTTCCGACGTCTGGTTCCCAAACGTGTTACTTATTGTTTATTTTGTGTTGCGCCTTGTGCTGTACCAAATAAATTATTTTTCTTTCTTTCTTTCTTTCAAACTGGATTAGACTGAAGCACTCAAGCGGTTCCTGTCCAACCTGGGGTGTCCAGACGCCTCCTGCTGGAGGCTCTACGCAGGCATCGTTCGGTCCATGGCCCTTTATGGAGCGCCGTCGCTGCGAAAGTGATCAGTTGCCAAGCTGAACGCATGCCAGGGAGTTATAGCCATCCTAATGGTACAAAGACAAAGCACGGTTTCCTGCAATATACCTGCATGGTTTCCTGCAGGCTTGCTACCATGGAATGTGGAGGCAACAGTCCTTTGCACGCATAAGCATGATTTACACGTGGAGATGCAACCCTGGGGCGAAATTCCGCTGCCACGAGAAGTCGCTGTAAGGCAGACAGTTCCGGCAGGATCTCAGCGACTGTCGTAACGCAAATACTCACCGGACATGGCAAATACGGGAGGCTCCTGCGTCGGATTTAGGCGGAAGAAACGCCTGGTTATCACCATTGTGTGGACGGTCTGAAGGATACGGTGGAGCATACGGTGGAGATGTACATATGTGCCCCGTTTAGGCGGAACACCGCCGCGTTCTCGTGGGGGCCATCGGTGGCAACGACCTCTCGCGCCGAGCCCTCTTTTGCGAAACAGTAATGCTAGCGAAGAAGGCGGCCGCATGGACGAGGGAATACCCTGACGCCCCAGCAGCCAGGATCTCGACCCAGATTTCTAGCCACCCTGGGCTTGGAATCGCCGTCCAGCCATCCGGTAACCATCTGGACCGAACCCAAATCGTCAACGGCGCTTTTTTTTTTACTCTTTTTTTAAGGGGTTTTTGACGGCGCTTTTAGTCAGCTAAAGTCTGACATGTCCTCAAGAGTTCTGTATTCCTTTTATTAAACTTTAAATGTTTACGTACTATTTTATTTAAGTCAATAGTGTCAAAAATATTACAATAAAATTTATAACTCGACCTATGAACGCAACTGAAGTAATGACAGCACGCACACAATGACACTGACATCCCGCTTGCCGCGATAGCACTAGTAACTCTTGGAAATTTGCGATAAATTGGACGTGTTTCGTAATACCAAAAATTATGAATGAAAACTTAATGTTTTTCCAATTTGTTTTCTATCATTTGTAAATTGATAATAGAATCTGTGTTCCTACATTGAGAATATTGGACATTTTGTTATTTTTAATTCAGGAAAAGCCAAATGAAAACATGCCATTTACGTTGTAAAAAAGTGCGAATTATAATTCGCTTTAATTTCGTTTTAGGCAAGTTTTTTTTAAAAAGAAAGATGTAGGAACCTAGATAAGTATCGTCTATAACCGAATAACATCATAATATGTTGGAAATATACTCCAATTGCAAATGAGCGTGGTATTACGTTTGTATGAAAAATTCAACTGTCGCCGTGCTCTTAAGGTAACAAACAACACAGGTGATCTGCATAATCTAATTACTTACTATAAGCTTTATATCAGTTGACGCAGATGTAAAGATAGTAATTAAAAAATAACGATAGAGATATAGCTACGTAGACAGCACTAAAAAAATAACGATAGATACCTAATTATGTAGATAGCAATTTAAAAAATAACGATAGAATAATAAACAATCACCCAGATAGTAGAGCTAAGGTGCATGAACTAATCAATTTCCACATGAATGCGATAAGAGGTTGAAAAAAATTTTTAGCTTACAAAATTTGTATGACCACAGCGTTAATTGAAGTAGATTTGCATAAATCACAGCAAGTTTAAATGCAAACACAGTATCAACATCTTTCCATACATGGATCTTTGGATATATGTATAGGCAAGAGCTTAAGTATTATAAACATCTCGTGTGAAATGTAAAAGTTAATGATTGATGGAGGTTGTCGGAAATGAGGTTATCGGTACCATATCTATTACATAGCAACTTGGATTGTGCAGTTGCTATCTCCGACCTTATAGCGTGACTGCAGGACGTAGTTGCGCTATACAGTGACGTATTTATTTAGGCTAATCATGCACTAGTGCAGCTAGAGTCATGCACGTGATTGGTGGCTGCATGCGATGTTTCTTTAGAGAATACCGCAGGGAACTATACTCGGTCCAGTATAGTAAACGACGGCGCATGGTGTTTTAATGTATTCTTTAGAATATCCTTGTGATTTGTTGCTATACAGTATATTAGACCATATTTATTTCCTTGACGCGCAGATGTGATTCGTTATTTTAATGAGACCAAGAGAGTAGGTATGGTATACCTAAAAAAAATATTGTATCACTGAAATAAAATAATATATTTTTCGCCCAAAGAATTAGCATTGCTATTCAACATGGCAATGTTGCCAGAATTCTGGGCACATTTTGCGGATGACAGCGAAGTACTTCGACGCTGGAGTGTATTTTGTGTCTTTGTATTATAAGTACATAGTTAGGTTTAGTACAAAAGTATTTATAGTTAATATTTAAGTTTGCTACGTAGTTTCTTAAACCAATAAAATAAAGCTACACTCACTGAACCAGTTTGACAAAAAATATTTAATGTTTTTTTTATTTTTTTTTAAGGCTACTTACAGTTCTAAGACTGACAGAGAAAAGAAGAAAAAAATATAATAATGCCGTAACTATGGTCGTATTGGTCGTGCTGATTACAGCCATGACCAACAGCCAGCTGTTGAGTGTCAACCATGGCCACATGACTTAAAGCCAGGTTCTACTCTTTGTGAATTTTTTTAAACCTCTGAAAATCCACAAATATAAAAGAGAAATTATTTTATTAAAATTACTACATATATGACTAACCGCCGCGCAAAAATCAAAATAATATAAATTAGTTGTCTCGATAAAAAAAAAATCGCGAATCAGACCCTAACTTACGATTTCAAACGTGCTATGTTATTATGTATGTCCTATGTTTACGAGAATACGTCATTTGAAAGTTACATAAAATAAAAGCTTGTTTTTTAAAATGGCCTCGCAAAAACTAAAATCTTGAGTAGTTATAGCGATTTTATTTTTTATTTAATAGAAGCAACATAAAATATGTAACCAAGCATTATATGTAACACACAATATATGATTTAAAAGAGTGTCAATGGAGTTCTTGCACGTTCTTCTCCATAAGATCTACGCTCTGGAACGTGCAATTTAGCTTCACTTTACTTGAACTGATCGACATTTATTTTGACTATTAAAAAGTGCCTGCAAATGGTCTACTTGAAATAAATGATTTTGAATTTGAATTGAATTTGAATTTTATATAAAAATAAAACCGCTGTCGCGAAATCGAAATAGACCCGGGCGGAGTTTATACAAAATACTCAGTGACTACAACCGGCTCTTAAGTAGACTTTTTCAGCGCGCATTTATCCCAAGTATAGTGTAAAACAACACTATTATACTGAAGTTCAAAATGGCAGACTGAATATATACAATGATCTAAACGTGATGCAAATTGAGCAGTTTACGCCTAATGTCGGAAGAAAAAATGACCTTCAATGGTAAATATTATTTTACTTCAGTAACAAGTTCAATATCGAACTTGTTACTACTACAGTTAAGTGCTGAATATATTGGTTCAATGGGATACGCAGACCACGTCGAACAGAATCTACATAAAAATAAAGAGTGATAATAGTAAGCACATTATGACACAAATGCGTTATGTCGGTGTGTGTTGGTGATTACCGCTTAGGCGTTATTTATATCTGAACTGGAAGCGAGAGCTGAGGACGATAATCACCATTATTCACGTGCATCATATGACGTTTTTCAACACATTAGTGAAGAAAAGAGGATTTATGAAACGTAATTCGGCTTAGAAAGCCATATTGAATTTCTAGTAAAAGTTAGAATAAGTAGCAATGCAGTTAATTCAGCTAATTATTTTATCTCAGAAATAACGGTAATTTGGAGCAAAACCGTATCACGACTCCCACGGTCTACATAAAAAATTCACAAAGGTTCTTGAACTTTATTTCAAGGTTTTGGCGCCATTTCTGTTTTTTTTTTTTTTTTTTTTTGTATTTTTATGACCTGGTCACTTGGACCTTTAAGTCAATTCTTATTTTATTTTTCAAAAGACTGCACTATGTATCACATCACTTTTTATAAAGATTTAATTGTGTTCTTAATATATTTATAGAGCGGTTTGAAAGTGTTTTGGTCTTTTAAAAGGTGTCTAATTGGCGGCGGGCGGGCAGAATAATCACACTTAATGTTCACATCACTGAGTTCACTAGCCAACACTAATCTGTCAAGTAAAAAGTTTTGACAATCAAAAATAAGATGCTCAACGGTCCCTTCTTCGGATTCACAATAGGGGCATCTGCTACTTGCAATAATGCCAAGTCTAGCAAGGTGTGACGGTGCAGTATTATGGCCAAAGCGCAATCTATTAATCGTAGTGATAAAGTCTCGGCTGGCTTCCTTTAAATTATTGTACCACGGTTTATCAGGTAATGCTTCTTGAATATTGCCATACCACTTTCCTTTTATGTCTTGGTCTTTCTTCCACATTTCTAACCATAATTTACATATTTTTTCATTGATACATTGCAGGAAATCAGTCATAGGAATGTCCATTGCATTTCTAACATCAACAGCATTATTACCTTCATATGCGATTTTATCAACTGCTTCATTACCAGAGATACCCCGGTGAGAAGGAACCCACAGGAAAGCAATTTTGATGTGCTTAAGGTAAAATTGATGAACTATTTCCTTGATAAAATACAGAATATAATTTGACTTAAATGAAACTGTAAGGTTAGTTAACGCATTTATCAAACTCAGTGAATCCGATACTATCAAAAAATATTTACAATGGCTAATTTGGCGAATATGTAATAATGCCTGATAAACCGCATATGCCTCTGCAGTGAATATAGTACTTAAATTATGCAGAACAAAGCTTCGAGAAACTTTTCCAAGTGGATCATATATAGCAGCATGTACATAATCACTCCCCTTACTGCCATCAGTGTAAATAACATAATAATTCTGATTATCCTCCAAAAGTTGCAACATATCTAAATTATTATTTATGGGATTTTGCAATATCTTTACAGGATGTGAAATACATTGGTAAGAGAAGGAGTAACATGGCCATGGGCACTGTTTTCTAATACCAGTTAAACTATCTTCTGTTTCTAATAATATTTTGGATAATGTTGGGGATTTGCCATTCAAGAGTTCCTCTCCTGTTGTTAGAGGCCCAGGAGTTCTATTTACAGAAGGTGCAATTTTATTTATTATTTTTCTATTATTAGCAGCAATTAATTTAAGACAGAATCTCTTTGCAAGTAAAATACGTCTCAAAGCTAGGGGCATAATTTTAGTCTCCACTTCCATGGCCCTTATGGGAGTAGAGCACATTGCACCAGAAATTGTTCTCAAAGCCCTGTTCTGCAATAGATCCAATTTATTTACATGACTACTATTTATATAAACTAGAGAACTATAATCAAAATGGCTTCTAACAATACTTTTATACAAAATTGATAATATTTTTGGGTCTGCTCCCCATGAGACGCCTGCAAGGCATTTAATTACGTTTATACCTTTTAGAGCATTCTTTGATATGTATTTAATATGTTCCTCAAAAGTTAATTTCTTATCTATGACAATACCTAAAAATTTCTTTGAATTTACTAGTTTTATAGATTCTCCATTGTATACTACATTTAAGTTTGTGTTTTCATTTCCAAATATCATCGCACTGCTTTTTGAAGGATTAATTGATAAATGTAGCACATCATTATAATAATGAAATAGTTGAGACAAGGCTCTATTAATATTTTCAATTGCAATTTCTACATTATAATTACTACTGTACAAAACAATATCATCTGCAAACTGCAAAATATCTACATCACTATTTACAAATTTACAAATCTCACTTGTGTATATGTTGTATAGCAAAGGAGATAGTGTAGCACCCTGCATTGTACCCTTAGATGCACATTTTGGACCATGTAATGCATTATTGTGTCTTACGTAGAGTGTTCTTTTATTTAAAAAATTATATATCCATTTACATAGTTGACCAGGTACACCTAACCTAGACATAACTTGTGCAAGTATAGCCGGATCTAGACTGTCAAAAGCACCTTGAACATCTAAAAATACACAAACAGTGTGTAACTTTCTTTCCTTTGCATGTTTCAGGTCTGAAATTAAGGAAGTGAAGCTGTCTGCACAACTTCGCCCACGACGAAATCCATATTGTACATGTGGAATGATGCCATTAGATTCTATATACCAATCCAAACGATTTTTAATCATGTTTTCAAATAATTTACCTAGACATGAAGACAGTGATATTGGTCTATAAGAGCCGGCAAGCTCTGAAGGTTTATCTGGTTTGAGAATCGGAATGACACATTGTGTTTTCCATGATTGTGGAATACATTTACAATGCCAAAGTAAATTAAGGATATTAAGAAATATTTTTTGTGCAGACTCATCTAAATTTTTGATAATACTATAGGGGAAATCATCTAAACCAGGTGTTGTGTCTTTCCGGGATAACAAGCTCATTTTAAATTCGGACCATGTAAAAGGATCTAGCAAAAATTTAGAATTTAGATTATCATTATTTAATTCGAAAATATTGCCAAAACTATTAATGTCAATTAAATTGCTATTGTCGGACAATTTATCTAGAAATTGAGAAATAAACTCATCTTTATATGATTTATTGCCAACTCTTATACCTTTGAACATTTTAAGAAGATTCCAAATCTTACTTATAGGAGTAGTTCTATTAAAAGTGTTACATATGTTATCCCAACCTATTCTTTTTTGTTCCGATATGGTTCTTTTTTTAAGTGCATCTTTTCTTTTATATGCTAAATAGTTCTCCATGGTAGGTTCCCTTCTATAAAGTTTCAATGCATTGTAAGAGGCAATTACACTTTTTTCACAAATGTCATTCCACCAAGGAGCTGGAGGTCTGCTTTTGAAATCATTTGGTTTATTAAATTTAGGAATCGTCATATCTTTTAAAGTATTCAATCGAGAACAAAAATCATTGTAGGTTGAAATAGGATCATACAATTTTAGGACTAAATCATTAAATATTGTTTTGGAAATAGTTTTATACTTTTCCCAGTCTGCTTTTTTATATATAAACCTATCAACAGGAGGATTAATATGATATTTATCTATTTGTAGTGAAATTTCTGTTATTGTTGGGTAGTGATAGCTGCCCATAGCGTCGTCATGCACAGACCACTCGCATATTGATGCGAGATTAGCACTAATAAAGCTAACATCAATTGCAGACGGATTTCGTCTCGGGTTGTTAACAGTTGTAAACCTACCGTCATTTAAAATACATAGATCCAAGTCATCTATGATATTAAATAAATCTTGACCTCTGCTCTTAGTGGATAGGCATCCAAATGCAATGTGGTGTGCATTAAAGTCACCACTGACAAAAATAGGCTTTGGAAGATCATTAATTATGTTACGTAGTCTATTGATCCGTATATGTCCACTAGGAGGGCAGTATACACAAAGAATAGTCAAGCTACCATGTACAGTAGATAAGGACAAAGCAACAGTTTGAATGTCTTCATAAAATCTAGTGTTTAAAACTTTGTATTTTAAATATGGTTTAATCAATATTGCTACACCATTATGAGTATTATTAGAATTTTTATTATAAATATTATAGCCAGGTATTCTAAAACTATTGTCTTTAAACCATGTTTCGTTAAGTAAGCAAATGTCAATGTTTTGTTTTTGTAAGAATTGAATCAATAAGGGTTTTTTACTATTAGCACTTTGAATATTATACTGAGCAATACGAAGCTTAGACAGTGTGTGTCTTGGATCCATTATTTTAGATTTTTAAGAAGTATTTCTTTAATACTATTTACGGTGGTAGGCGTATTATCTCCCTTATTTCCCAGTTCCACCAATGTCTGTACCAGGGCCATAAGTACATCATTGTTGGCAACTATTTGGGATTTGATGTCACTCTTAGGACGGACATCTTTAGATTTATTTACACTTTGTACAGAATTATTTACAGATATAGGTTTATTTACAGATTTATGTACAGACTTATTTACCAATTTATTTACAGTGTCCATTGGTTTCATTTTTGGAGGTGGTAGAGGTGGAAATTGAGTATTTTCATTCATGTTTTGTTTTGTTGTTGTAGCACTTGCATATGTAATTTTATTTTTCTTTTCTAAAATTTTATTCATCTTAATTGGACATAATCTAGATATTGCCAGATGAGGCCCGCTGCAGTTGCAACAGCAGATCTCTGTTGGTCTATCACATTCTTTATATAAATGCTCACCTCCACAAATGGAACATCTTTGTTTGCCATTACATATCCTAGCAGAGTGGTTAAATTTAAAGCAGCGGAAACATTGCTGTAATGGGGCGACATATTCAAAAACTCGGTATGAAAACAAATCATATTGTACATTGTCTGGAAGTATATTTGATAGAAAAGTAATGCTAACTGTTTGTAGTGGTATCCGCTCTTGTCCTACTTTCTTTGAAAATCTTCTTACTGCTATTATTTCATAAATTGATGATAGTTTAGTGTAAAGTTCTTTGTTGGAAATGTTTGCTGGTACATATCTAATTATGCCTGTTTTTTCTATTTGCGCAGCCGGAATAAATGCTTTCAAGCCATGTTTGTGAAGAAAAGCGCTGTTATTAATAAAGTTATTGGCCGTATTAAATTGTTTGAATATTACTGCTAGTTTATTTGCATTAATTCTCTGTATAGCCGTCACACCTTTTATTTCGCTAGAAAATATATGGTTGAGGTAGATAGGGCTCTTATTGCCTATTCTATCCTTATTATTGATAGCTTCAATGAAGACTTTGAAGTCTACGTAATTAGCATTTTCCGGGTATAGTCTTTTGTAATCTGGTTTAATGTACGGTAAATCAAGCTCACCGCCGCCGCCATCCAAGTCCATGTTCTTTCCTCCGTCTCCGGCCTCAGACCGAAGACGTTTTGGGGTGGGTGGGTTGTCCCCACCCCCCTCGTTTCCCACCATTTATATAGCACACCTAGCACTGTTATTTTATTAAATTTTTAAGTAAAAAATGCAAGTTTTAATTAAAAAAGAATTTGAGATTTTTTTTCCGCGCGCTCTTTTTTGAGGTTCCCGCCAGAATCATCAGCTAGTGTCAAATCCCATTTCTGTTTTAATATCTGTCACTAGAGTGGCGCTGACAAAAAACCGTAAACCGTAACTCGCCGGTGTACACGGTTATTAGATGGTATTTACATATCAATGGATGTTCGCTATGTATCTGAGTCACGTTTACGTAGACAGCAGACTTCGTTAATGTTTGTATTGTATTTGCACATAATTATGCAAATGAACGACGTGAGATACGTATTAGGTACTTATTTGATTATAACCGTAAGTAACTATATGGATTACTTACGTATATCAACGACGTCCATACTTAATAGTTTTGTGTCAAAGTTTTAATAATATGTTTTCTTACAATAATTATTTTAAGTAAGTACTTACATAACTTGAAGTATATACTACCTAACGTTATAGCTGATGATATAGTAAAACATATTCTGCAAAAACATTTTGGTTCGTTTTAAATAAACTTAATTGACAGCTGTCAATGTCATTTCTGAGCTTTCGGCCCAAGAGTGTACCACTTGACTAACGTACTACACGCTATATTGCATTCTTTGATTAGGACCACGGTCACGTACATTTCTGAAATTAGGACTATTGCTCTCATGTGTAGATACTGATAGACATTTTATTAAGTATATCATTATAAAGTCAGCGGGATAAAGGCTGATATAACTTCGATAAATACGTATAAGATTATGACTTTCTGTTGTCAATTTTATTGTACTTACGATTTATGAGTACGTATGTACTTAAAGTGAAAGGGCACTCGACCTAATCGTAAAAGCATAAGTAGATACTTATGTCATAATTTTATGACGTAGCAGTTGGCTTATCAAAAGATGGCTGAGGGACCAATCATGTCACATTTATTACTTGAGTATCTATTATATAACGAGTTGTTGAAAATCCCAAGCGAGACAAAAATTGATGGTTTAGTTGCGTTGCGTGAAAAAAAATCTTTGAAGAAGAAAAAAAACATTAAGGGACGTTTAAAGTTTAGGTTTCAAGACGAAGTGAAGCTTTTTAGGGGACTATAAGTACTAAAAAGCATTATTCCAATAATGATTGACTTAGAAAATCATTCTGCATTTTGGAACTTTTATTCAGTTATTTTCTGTATTGCATATCCATTATTGCGTATGTTTTATACCTTAAAAAAAAACAACGAATATTTAAAGCGAGACCATTAAAATACAAGGCTGTGTTTAAAAGAAACACCAAATAGCAGAAACCGGATAATTCATTGAGATTCCAGTCTGGCTGTTTATTTTGCAGAGATTAAGCAAAAAATGTGACTCCAATTAGTTGTGTGGTCAACACCCAATAAAACAAAAACAACACAAAAGTGGATAAAAAGTAGTCTTAGTCTGCTGCTATGAATGTGTTTGAATATTATTCGAAAGATTATTTATCTATGAGAGCACTTTACGACAGGCGCTCGTAAATCGAGATTTAATATCTTAAATGGTAGTTTGGTAGAAGAGCAAAACTGGCTTAAAGCTTATGTCAGGGTTTGACTTTGCAGGCTTCAAGTTCACAAATCTTGTCAATACCTTATCGACTCTAAAATAATCATGCTCCGGTGCTTTTCCTTATCCCAATTTATGCGTGTTCGGGATAGAATGTCCCCATCGTAGGAACGTTTTTATCAACATTTAACATTGTTTACATTCCATCTTTTACTCTAGATTTTTTCTCACTTCATGTCCCTTATTCCTAGCAATCAAATGCTTACAAATACTTTCTAGGAAATTCGATTTCAACACATTTCTCGGTCACTGCACCTGTGCTACTTACAGTCTGCAATAAATGAATGATGAATGCTCTAGCAGTATGATTGAGAGAGATTCCTTATTATCCTAACTTCATGTTACGTTGAATCATCAGTGCAGTACAAAACGGCTAGTTGTTAGACAATCTCAAATGGACATTTACAGACGATTATCTATGCCCATGCCTGCCGTCATAACTACGTACAGCTGGCTAGTACCACTTATGAATGCGATATCCTATTTATTTTATCAGACACGCTAGAGATATGCATCAAATAATTTTTGCTGATAGCTTTTTTTTGAGGTGGGCAACCATCAACTCATTCTTCCCGCTTTGCATGGAATGAGAGAGAGTATCCGATTTTTACTGACTGACACCCACTTGTGTACTTTCAGTTGCTGATAGAAGCTATAGGAATGCCTGCTACAGTCTTCCCATCTGACTATAATTTAGGTGTCTTTAAGGCTAGAGTGAATAGGCTCCTCATGAATTAGTGCGCCTCGCCGTCAACGTTTCCATCACTGCTTACCATCAGCAGATGGGATCGCAGTCAAGCACTAGTTCAAATACTACTGACTATTCGTCCTTATTTGTGGAGTTCGATATACTCCGAAAATTCTCGAGCCCAAACCATTTTATAATTTGAATATAAAATGGTTTGGACTCGAGATATCTTTCGAAGGGATGGGAAAGCTCTGTTTTGAGTTAATATGTTTGTGAATGCACCTTATGATACAGAGTAATTCCTAGTGTGTGTTGTTTTTTTAAAATTCACACTGGACACCAAGGGATAAATCTATTACATACTGGATCACATTGTGACCGCTTGATACAGAAACCACACATTGCAGGTTTTTAAGCTCTGCATTCTCAAAATTATAAAATGAATTGATGCCTATGTATGGATTGTATGTGCTATACGTTTCAACCATTCAACATTGATCAGGCTTCTGATTGTTTCAGCGGAGAAACAAATCAATCGACGATCATTGATACAAGGATTCTTTTGCATTGCTTTAATTAATTGCCATTTCGTAGTCCCTATATATCTATTTGTCTAGAAGTGTTTGTGTCTATTTCAGTGTCAGACTTGGAGCTGTCTAGAGAGATCTATTTCTGGTAAAAACTGTTGTTTAAATAAATGATATTTGAAAAGGAGCAGTAATTCACACCTAGTATCAATAAAGTGTAGGAAGGTTTAAAGTTATTCGTTCGTGACCACTTAATTAAGGTATGCTGTATAAGCGATTTGAGCACATGAAATATTTCGTTGGTAGTAACCTAGGTACTTATTAAATGGGTTAGCTGTATTGATTATGAGTGGTAGAAATATAAAAATATGCTTTTCCACAATGAAGCCGCAATGCAGCTAACGATCAATATCAAAAAAGTAACGTAGATGAGCAAGCTAACCACGTTTTTTTCTTTGAGGAAGAATCAATTGGATGACCTAAAAATAATTTGCCTCGCCTTTCCCTGTGTATGTTTAGATCGGCTCCCAGAATAAACAGGTGAAGCTGAATACAAGTATTTTAAAGGGAAAATTTGCCTATTTGCCACAATTGCGTAACACGACCTGTGGGATGACTAAGCTTACAATTGGGCACAAAAATCCCAACATATTGTAAAACGACGTCCCCACCGCGACTGTCTGTCAGTGTGATCGCGATAAATGGACAATTTTAATATTGTTTTCACCAATAGACAAAGTTATTCATGATACACGCATATTATAGTAGAGAATAGCCAAAAATTCGAACTGTTCGAACCACGGCGAGTCGCTAGTATCACGATAAACGTCGAAAAAATGAGTTATTGCGCCATTTACTTATTGATAAATATTTGATGACATAACCACGCCCGAAGACAAAGTACACAAATCTTAGTGATTTGTGTACCCATTGAGTACACAAGGCTCGGTCAATCGATACTACTTACCACAAATCATAAGTCGGTAAGTATGGCTTTCCTCTAATAAGGCTAATACCTAGTCTAGACATAAGTTGCTAAACTCAAGGACGGTTAGAGACCCTAATAGGTTTAAAAGCACGGCATTAGATAGATAATTATGACGTAACTTTACCAGCCTCATTAAAATGAAGTACATAATTAATTATTTATTTTTCTTTGTATATTTACACGATAACACGAGTCTGCACTTGTCACTTGATTTATATGCAATAAGTCAATAACATAAGTGCAAGTTATTCAAATGAATTAATTTGGTATCAATTTAGTTTTTAGCAAAAAGTGCATTAAGTACGTCGTTATTTTTATTTCACCAGTGTATGATGCAGAAGAGAGATTCCGTTTGGAACACGTAAGGAGATAAGTGAATGAAAAACGAATTCTACCTAAATGATACTTACATCACTAGTAACTACCATCTAAATCCTCTTTTACAATTTTTGAAATTGGAACTATCAAGAAACATAGATTATAAAAACTGAAAGAGCGAATGATCAATGCTGACATCAAAATAGAAAAATATATTTTTATATTTATTGTCATTAATTATTTTGTACTTGATGTTAGTTTACGTAAATAGGTACATAATGGTTTTCCTTTCTTAATTAGACGCCCAGAATCTCTTGCAATTCTTTATGCAAGGTAATATAAATCTAGAGCTATTCGAGAATTCTTTTTTAAACTTTAAACTACGTATAAGACGCCTTTTAGTAGCTCTCTCTTGATGCTTTACTCGGAACCACAACTTGTGCTCGCAACGTACAGTTGTTTGGCAACACACTCGAGTGCCAATGCCGGTCATCGACCCCTTACCTGTTTGTTGTCGTTATGCAAATAAAGATTAACGAACGAGTCACATGACTGGGTCATACTTTTTTTAAAATAGTTGATTTGCACTTAAAACTTTTTATATAGAGATTCAAAATTGATATCAAAATGAATGTTTTAATACTCTGACATTGATCTTTTTTTTATACACCTACTCGATGAAAATTTTCATAAATATTGAATACAAATCAATTCGTAAAACGAACTAAAAATGCTAAGTTAACAATGTGGAATACCCAAATATACTATTTACATAAACCTCAGATTTAATATTATTCCGAATAAATTAATCTTCATTTTATCATATATTTAAAAAACCGTAATTTCTCTTAAAACCGGTTATTTCGGACTTTGACCTCATTGACACGATATGCAGTCATTATCAAACAGCAATATATACTTCAATTGACAGTAATCTTCATTATATTGACATTAATCCTTGTTATTATTACGATGCACAAACAAATAGTTGTATAGGGTCCAAGGGACAACGATGACCTTTGATTATTTGATCTAGAAATAAACTGTTTACATATTTTGTAGGTACATTATTTATAGCCATGTGGCTATGTCCATGTTTATAGGTGAATTATGTACCTACATTGTGTAGTTTAATGTAGGTACAATTGTAAGTTTTTGATAAATTGCGATAGGGCATAAAACTCTATTAGATTGCGGCGCCAATTTTTGTCGGTTTTTATCATGATTAGATTTACTGACAGCTATACATACTTCAACGTGTCGATCAAAGGTTGAACTTGAACTTGTAAAGTGTATTTCTATTAAAAATTCAATAATACTCCGTGTCATTGCGACAAAAAACCTTCAGACAAATTGAATTCTGTGCAAGATTATTCAAAGATTTTCTAATTTCATCTCCAATTTAATTTGGACTTGAAACCTTACAATGATACATATAATTAGAAGAGCAATTACTATGTCTCGACTCTCGTGTATGAGATAACTTTGAATGATAAACGTTACTAATAAGCGAAGGTCATCAACATGTAGGTGCTAACATATGGTTTTTCCTTCTTAGAAAATTTCAATTTAAATCCGAAAATTTTCGATGTGGTAACAAAAAAGTCACAAAAACTTAATTAATTTACCTTAAAAAACTCGCTCCCGAATATAAACAAAGATGGCGAAAACAAAACACGTCTACACGCTCCGGCTGCCGGCACGCAACTAAAGATTTGTGGGGTTTTATGAAACTATACACTATGCAGGTCACAGCGACCTCTAATGAAGCTTATCAGTTAGGTTCAATGGCAATAAATGGTTGGAGATATCTGTTACGTAATTAGGATATTGGAAACGTGATGTGCTGCAGCTCAGTTAATGAAAATGTCATGCCTGGACTCAGGATTATGCAGCGCTGAACGTGAAGCGAACACACTTTGCTCGCTTCACGTTCAGCGCTAAATAAAATGTGAGCAATTTTCCCATATAACCTTCTAATTTAATTAAAAAGAACATTCTTTTTTAATTACATTAAAGCAGGTACATCAGATGGATAGATTGTGCATTTGCAGTATCAACTGAGCTGAAAGGTAGTCTAGTAGGATTTAGATAAATACGACCACTATTGCAGTTTTGGCGTTGTTAAATTTGATGACAAATTAATAACTAATAAATTTCAAAACAAAACCTATAAGAGTTTTTGTTTTAAAATATAATAGTTAGGTATTATTTTGATGTTGCTAGAAGTTTGTCAGCATGCATATAATATACAATAGCTATAACATGATTTCAAAAGGTTATAAATAAAAACCATAATAATGAAAACATTACAAATAACAGTTACATTCGTTATTTAAGAATGTTTCATTCAGAAAATGATAAGGGACCATTAAAACTGCTATTAGACGAGAAGACAGTGCCAAGAGAACGTTATACAGAAATAGAATAACGTACACGTAGGGGACACATGGGAATGCACGAATATATTTTTGTGCGGACATGTGTAAACGTTGGCACTGGAACTTTCTTTAATAGTACAACAATTAGTTCCAAACAATGTATCTTTGTATAGCATTTTTGCTAGTACCAAGGTCTTCCAACCTTTGCACGTGTAAGACTAAAACATCTGTCATAATATTTAACAAATAACCAATTAAAGATACAATATTAAAAGTGGGTTGTATGAGAGTACACGTATTTAAGTAGATATATGTATTTTGCTCTTCGCCCACTTTGAAGACAAGGCCCTAGGATGCCTTTCGCAAATCACCAAGAAATCTTCAATTAACTTCTCTCACTTTGAGTGGATCAAGGCAATTTTACTGTCTACAACCTACGTGAGTCACTGAAGGACTCTTTGCGTTCCATTGCCCCAGTAACTCTTTGGAACCATTCCGCAGCCCTAGCAGGCACCTGCTCGACATGCGAGCCAAGTGTTACGGTTAAGATTAGGCAATGCGCTTTTGGAGCTCCAGGACACATGTTACCGCGATCTTATGATGACCAAGGAGCTTTATCGGTTAGAGGCATTTGAATCAACTTTAGCAGGAATTGTTGTCGTTGCTATGGAGTTAAGCACCATTTATTTAGAACTATGGTGTCATTGTGACTTAAAATAATAATAATAATATTTCACAACTATCACACAACATCGTCTAGTCCCAAGCTAAGCAGAGCTTGTGTTATGAGTACTAGACAACTGATAAACATATACATGTATTTCTAAATACATACATATTATAGATAAATTACACCCAGACACAGAACAAATGATCATGCTCATCACATAAACATTTGTCCTGGGTGGGGATCGAACCCACGACCTCCGGCACAGTAGTCAGGGCCACTAACCACTAGATCAACTGGCCTGTCAAACAAAACTTGGACGAATTATACTTCAGTGTTCGGCAAAAAAATTATAGAAAAACCATTACCAGGAGTTTCGAAGAAGATTAAATGATAATCAGAAATAGAAAAACTTTATTCCAGAAAAAATTTGACACAGCTGAGAAAGTAACATACTAATTTTATTGACGAATCTTGCGTGAGTTGAACAGAAGTTAGTTTTAATTATTACAATCTGGCGTTGTGCCTAAAATAGATCACGAGAAAAGGAAATGTCACGCGCTTGGTGCTTGAGTATGGTATGGTGAAAGCATGTATAGGTAGGTAGGTCTTGTCCGGTGCAACCGTGCAGATGTATGTGCATTTTAATACATAATAAACTTTCTTACATCCGCACGTTGGTCTACGAGACCCACGAATAGCGGTGCTATTCTCTAAGAAAACAGCCTTGAGTGCAGCGCTGGCTGCAGCGTCGAGTCGAAAGCGCAGTACATTGAATTAATAATCCAATGGATAAGCGCTTTGGATTGCTAATCCAATGTACATATTTGGATTTCGTCGCTGCGGCCAGCGCTGCGCTCAAGGCTTTTCTTAGAGAATAGCATGCCAGTAATCAATTATAGCATTTTAAACTTTCCTTTAGCAGCTTCGTTGCTACGACCATTTTAGGTCACAAAGTGCGTTTGATGACAGTTTACCTGTGGGGACGAAACCGGTGAAGAAGACACGATTACCATTTTTTGTGATTTTGTACTGAAAATTACACGAAAAAATTACCCACTTTTTGTGTAAAAACTAATTCTTAAATCTAACTAGGTACCTAGGTAGTTAGATTTAAGAGTCCGTCAGTTTTTCCTTTTATTATATCTGTACCTCAGAGGTAAACAATAGTAACTCCACTTTTTTGAAAACATGTTTTTTTGCACTTTTAAAATCGTAAGAACCAGTTCTACGTAATGGTATAGGGCATCAAGTCCTACGACATCTAGGAAGAGAAATATCCAATCGTATATGACAAAAACATATCGGGTATAGGACTTAAAATGGTGATAAGATTGTTTACTCCTCAGCTTTACGCGCACTTAATGTCGTTCTAAACTTTATTGTAATTATGTGTAATACATAATAATTCCATCTAATAATAATAAAAAATACAATTGAGTTTGTTTCAATATCTTTAAAGCAACTATGTCAAAAATACATTTAAAGTCTCTTTCTGTAAAATTTACTTTTTGGCACATACTGTTGTTTACCTCTGAGGTACAGATATAAACAGATAAAGATGATAATAATAATTTACTTTTACCGAGTTATATATTGTACCTACATGACAAGGTCATTTAGAATAGATAGTGGCTTGCAAAAAAAAAAACATCATCGAGAAATAAGAAGTGCTTTTCCAATTGTGTGACGTAAATTATGCAAATTTACATCAGATACTGCATTAACTAGTGATTGAATAGTCTATGTTTACACAATTGGATTACATTAATTGTTATGTATGAAAAATGCGTTTATGGATAGGTACAAAAATTACGTGCGATCCCGCGGAGACGTTGCCTAAATCTAAACATACGAGTATAATAAAAATTAAAATAAAATATTTGAAAAGCGCGGCTATCGTAACCAAAAAAAATATATATAACCAAATCATTTTTTATTTATATAATGTGGTTTTTTGAATAACTTGAACGTATTTAATTTACTTGCGATTAGGTAAGAAACTGTCAAGTCTGTGAAACTGTCTAATGTAAGGGAATGTTAGCTGGGATTTATTTTAGTTAAAAAAGAAATTTTCATAATTTTGTTTTTATCACTCTAAACGACACAATTAAAACTCAAATAGGCTAAATGACCCGCTTAAATATTGGATTATCTTATAAATTATCTATCTACCCATTTAAAATCGGCATA
Source organism: Mythimna ferrago (assembly GCA_910589285.2). Classification (NCBI taxonomy): domain Eukaryota; kingdom Metazoa; phylum Arthropoda; class Insecta; order Lepidoptera; family Noctuidae; genus Mythimna; species Mythimna ferrago. The sequence goes on from OU342685.1 coordinate 20,571,379, forward strand.
AAAAAAATATTTGGATATGGAAACTACATGCTGACGATAATGGCTGGATAATTTAGAAAATGCTTACATAATGAAGAAAGTCGATATGTACCTACCATCAATCAAACAATAATAAGTATTATACAGCCTATTCAAGTATTAAATACCTTACGAAACATAATAGTGCTATTATATTAAGTAAGAGGTTGAAAAAATCAATATGTGAGACTTACAGACCTTGATCTGCATTTGTGGAATAAAAAAGTTGGTGCATACATGTGCACTACAATCATGTTTGAATTTAAACCATACTCACAGCAATGGTTAAGTCACTGCACTTCAAAAATAAACTTTATATTATCAGTTCAAGGCTGTAAATTGGGTGCAGTCAAATTGAGGTTTAAGTTTTCAAGGGTATATGCTAAATAAATTATTGGGCACTTAACAGTGAATCAGTTTTCCTTATACAGAAAGATCGTAGGTAAGTATAAGACTATCCCTTTTTTAACAAGTGAATAGACCATAGCACTGAATTACGAGTCCAGTTCTATGAAAACTGGAATACTAAAGTAATTTAAAAATTAGAGGTGTCCATGTAGTGAGAATAAAAAACCGTAAAAAATATATGAAACAATATAAAATAAAAAATACGGTTTTTTCTATTAATAAAAAAAAAACACTGATTGCTATAATTTATTACTGTTGTAGGTAAAAACAATCAAAAACTATACATAATTGAAAAAAAAATAGCTCATTATTGCGCAGGTATTAAATTACATAGCTCATTTTAATTTAAATACTTGACACGCACAATCCATGAAAACACAAGATAACATAATTACTTTCAACTTACCGGTAAAGTAGAAAACAATCGTAATAACGAGATTTATTTCGTGTTTTTAATTTTAAATTATGCACGCGTGAATTTTTAAATGATTACACAAGTTGTTGAACTTGATGAAGTGACAGCTCAACTGAATGAAAGGTTTAGTAGTGACGTACTACAAGTACAATTCAAATTAATGGTAATCGATTCAGTGCCGTTTCGTAATCATAAGACAATTTCGATCTGAGATACTTACGATAAAAAAAAATGGCCATCTTTTTTTGAAGATGAAGTGGAAATCTGTACTTTGAGCAAGTTGCTTTAAATTGGGTACTTTTAATGACCAAATTATCCCTGTGAAGTGCTTACTTTACTTTACTTACTTTATATCACCACTTTTAATATTTCATCAAAACCAAATCAATTGTAAAAGCTGGTTAGCACCATTCACTGTTATTAAACAATAAAAAAATCCAATTTAGTTAAATTCTATACATCCAACAACATTACAATCGAGTAACTTTCAATATAGTAGGTATGACAAAATCACTTCACTGCTACTCACTGTCAATTTTGACATTACGTACGGGAAAATAAGTTTGAAATCAAACAAATCTCTGCCAGCCAAGCTTATTGTTTGCAAATTAACGCTTAATATTCTATGTAGGTATAAATAGTATAACTTACTACTGTAACTTGAAGTATAAGTTTATCCTCAATCTCCTGTGTATATTGTGGTATATCCAGTCCAACGACAATGAATGTAAATTCCAAAAACTTTGATGAGTGTTGTCGAACGTGTTTACGAGATGTTTCCGCTGAAATGTATGAAATATTTCGAAAAGGAACAGACATAAATATTGCTGAATTGATAACGCTATATACTTCAATACAGGTAAGATGAGAAAAAGAGTAGTATTGGATATTTCTCTTTTTTTCTACACCAAGTAAAAGGCTAACTGACTTATGAATATTGTGCTTCAAAAATCTAATGTTTTTACTCTTATAACTCATTGTATTTTCAGCTGGACATGGAGGACAGATTACCAAAAAACATATGCCATAGCTGCTTCAGTTGTTTAATGAACTTTCACGAATTTAAGACCGCTGCGGTAAATGCTGACACTGAATTGAGGGAGAATCTTACCCAAATAAATGATGACTATAAAAAAAATGTGGCTAAAAATAATATGCTTGTTGAAATTAAAATTGAAGATGAATACAATCAATTTCAAATGGAAAACAATTGCTTAGATGATAGTTTTGATTCTGAAATGGAAGTCAAAGAAGAAATTAATCGATATAATCTAGCACCATTGTACTCAGATATATCAGATGCAAGTCATCGGGAAGAACAGTCAGCAAAGCAGCCAAATATGGAACTAAAATGTGAAGTTTGTAGCAAACAGTTTAAGTCCCAAACAAAACTAAACAGTCATAAACGGAAACATAAACACAAACAGTACATCTGTAACATCTGTTCAAAAACTTTTCTATTCAATTATAAATACGTTGAACATTTACTCACACACAGATCGGATTCCAAAGGTAAATCTTACATTACAGAAATTAATTCTGACACAGCCCAAAAAATACAATGTGACATTTGTTCAGCAAATTTTAAATCAACGAACTCTTTAGCTGCTCATAAAAGAAAACATGTATCAAAAGACAGAGTCTTATCATGTTCAGTGTGTAGCAAAGTATTTAAAAAAACATCTCACTTAAAAAGACATGAATTATCTCACGAAAACAACCGCCCGTTTAAATGTTCCGCATGTCCAAAGTCATTCTCAACAAAAGCTATGTTAACAGAACACGAGAATAGGCACAATGGGATAAAACCTCATTCCTGTCCGATATGTCCAAAGGCTTTTGCTCATCTATCTACTTTAACAAATCATTTGAAGATCCATACGAGAGGGAAGCCTTACTTATGTCCGACTTGTGGCAAAAGGTTTGATTCAAGTACGAATTTGAACCAGCATACAAAGCGGCATTTAGGATTGAAGTTATTTGCCTGTAACTTGTGTCCTACGAAGTTTGTAAGTAAAGGTAAGTTCATAAAAGTTAAAATTTCAAAGAACTGTAGCTTTGAAAACCTTATTTTAGGAATAGTAGGCTACATTATCACTATCATTGAATGACTTAATACCTGTGGAATGGACTCAGAAAGCGATGCTGCAGGATGGGCTGAGTTATACAGTGAGATGGGTTATGAAAGCAACGCTGTGGGGTGGGTCTATAGGAGCAGAGGATGAGTTAGGAAAGCAATACTGCAGGAATAAGCTCGTCTACAATTGCGTTAACATGGAATTTTGACACAAAAGTAAACTTTCAGTCTCAATACTTCTGCTAACCCTTGATATGAAGCATAATTTCCTCTTAGTAAAAATTTTATTATTTCTAATTGAAGTAATGGTTATTTGGATTTTTCCATGAGGATATCCTCTAAAGTCCTAAATCCTAATAAAATCTTATGTAACCTCTGTATTTTTTTTGTAAACAATATTACACTGTGGGAACGAGCTTCCATTAAATTATAACTTACAATCATTTCAGGTGAACTAAAGTCCCATGGCGTAACTCACACTGGTATCAAATCATATGCATGCGATGAATGTACTGCAACATTCACTAAGTGCAGTTCTCTGAAGAAACACAAGCTACGGCATCTGGGTATCAAGCCTTTCCAGTGTGAGACCTGTCTTATGAAGTAAGTAATAATAAATCTTCATTATTTTGATGTTTTCGATCATGGTGGTCAATCAGGCGAGGTCCACTTGTGTGTAGGTCTAATGTTTCTGTCTAGCTTTACTTTGGCAGAGAGGGGAGGAGTACAGCTGAATGGACTTTTAAATAAAATAATAATAATATTCCACAACTAGCACACAACGCCGTCTAGTCCCAAGCTAAGCAGAGCTTGTGTTATGGGTACTAGATAACTGACAAACATACTTATATATTTCTAAATACATACATATTATAGATAAATTAAAAACAGACATTAGACACAGAACAAATGATCATGCTCCTCACACAAACATTTGTCCTGGGTGGGAATCGAACCCACGACCTGTGGTATAGAAGTCAGGGCCACTAACCACTAGACCAACAGGCCAGTCATAAAAATAAAACAAATAAAAACGCGACCTTGAGCCATACAGAATGGTGCAGGGTAACGAGTGGAGAGCACGTAGCGGAGAGTAGCTCAATTCCCCCCGAGTAGCTCTTCGCCCCGCTCCGCTTCAATGGAAATACTCGCTAATTTTCACTGCTCCTCTCGGCTTCACTCCATTAAGGCCCATTCATGACTTTGCCGCTGTGAACGGCATATAAACCCGGGGTGGCGAGCGGTAAGATCAAAAGTATGAAAATGTTTGAAGCACGCCACGAGACACCGCTCATAGCAACCGGAGCCTGCTTACCGATGCTGCCCCGCTCGCTGCGCCACTCGCAGTTAAGACAGAAGTCGTAACCAGGCCGTTACGGAAACACGTGGAAAGGCACCATTATAGTGCCATCTATTGTAATCATGACTAACTAGAGACTAATATAACTAAAAGTCGCTACACGGCGCTTTTTAAAATGTTTAAGATGCTGTTTTAAAAAAAATATATATTTAATTAATCATTTTATTTTTTTGCATTGCAGGTTTTCATCCAAGGACCATCTGAAGCGGCATACTAGAATACACACGGGTGAAAGACCCTACAAGTGCGAGCTTTGTGATCGAAGCTTTACACAAAGCGGCGACTTGCTGAAACATACGCGCGCACACTTAGGAAATACTCCTTATAAGTAAGTATAGTAGTCATTATTTCGAGGTTAAACTACGTTTGCCGAGTTTCCTCCGTGCTTTGCAAAGTATAGTGCGTTTCACATTTGAAGTTCCTTTGCCGTATTGCCAACGTTAGGCAATACGGAAAAAGTGTTGCTATATTTTTAGCAATGATATGACTTAATATTAGGGAGATTAACAGATTTTTCGTTACTTTTAACAATTGCCTTGTAATTTTGTTTTCTTTTTCTTTTGGAAACTTTAATACAGTTTTTGAATAAAGTATTGGACGCTTTGGCTCCATTTCGATTGTCCTGCAATTAATTCTTTGAAATACCGAAAACGAAATTTCTTTTAGAGCTGTTTTTTTTTTAAATAAAATCCCTTTCCCCTCATAATTCTCCAGAAAGTGTTGTTACTATTAAAATCGATTTCGTTTCGCATTTCATGTAACAAATTTGCTAGAGTAGGCAACTCTTTTCTTTTTTCTGTAGACAGACAGGGGAGCCAACATTACGGCGAAGGAACTTTTTATGTATAAAACGCACTTTAAGTTATGCTGTTAGTCCCGGCTGTCATTTGAACAAATATAACAGTCGTTCAGATACCAGAAAAACTGACACCAGTCTTGCCAAAGGGTATCTTAATATGCAGTTACTGTGTTGTGGAGGTGAAATAGCCAGTCGCTACATGTAAATACTGGTATTCAGCTGCATCTGATTAGACAGGAAACCGACCCTAACATAGGTGGAAATCCGCATTATGTACCCCGCGTTTCGAGTCAAGATAACATCGATGTTTTTTTTTAACAACTATCACACAACGCCTTCTAGTCTCAAGCTAAGCAGAACTTGTGTTATGAGTACTAGACGACTGATAAACATGCTCAAATATTTCTAAATACATACATATTATAGATACTCAGACACAGAAAAATGATCATGCTCATCACACAAACAAACGCCCGCTCTTGGGCGGAGCGGGAGATAGTGTCAGACTCTTACTGACTAAAAGACCCACCCCGTTCCTTCTAGCCTTCATACCGGGACTCGAGTTCCCTTTCGGATAACCCTGGCCCCAGTAGGCTTCGACCCGGCTGGGTGCTGACAACTCCTTGAGGTACGCGGGAACAGTGCGCGTCGTCGACGATTCGGGCTTGGTCCGGACAGCGAGCTGCCCATTGCTTACTGTCCGCAAGCCCGCGCCTACGGTGGCTGGAGGGTATCGAACCCACGACCTCCGGCATAGCAGTCACGGCCACTAACCATGAGACCAACAGGCCAATCAATGTTAGCACGCCAACAGCCGTTCCGAGCGACGCGCTAACAGCAATGTTATCGTGACTTGGAACGGGGGGATTATTTATTTGAGACAAGGTGGGTTACCATGACGTACCATGATTTTGTGTGCAATATTTGACTGGTCTACACTGTTCTTAGATAATATCTATCAATATTGTAATACCAACCACTTTTTTTAAAAAGAGTAACCATGGAGTTTCTTGCCGGTTCTTCTCCATAGGAAACGATCAATTTGGAACCGTGCACTAGCTTCTGACGTTTTATAAGTGCCCATGTAGGCCTATGTGAAATAAAATATTTTTGATTTGATTTGATTTTGATTTGACGTTTAAAGTAAGATTATTTTATTCTTATTCCAGTGTGAGTAAGAGAGCAGAGAAGAGAGAGATACAGGTTGTCTAGCGCCATCTATTACCCACACTGAAATAAGAATGAAACAATCTTACTTTAAATGACATGGTAACCCACTGGGTATTTAAGTGTTTTTTGACGAGTCGGTTTGGTCGAGCAGATGAGGCTGCCTCAAATAATGGCTGGTAGTGATACTATTTGGCTATTACGGTTACAAAAATGATGAGAATTAAGAGCCTGTGGCCGAATAAAAACAGCAGCTAACTTGTACGGAGGGGTCCTTACTTCGGAGAGAACGTTCAGCTTTTGGATTCGGCTGTCATTTGTAGATATTACTGTCGTTGTCGATGAAGATATCCGCTGGTTCTCCAAGGTTACCGACATAGCTCGAAGAATCGCCTAACTTCAGTGACAATGGGCAGGGCACATTGCACGCAGAACAGATGGTCGATGGGGACGAAAGGTTCTGGAGTGGCGTCCACGCACCGGAAGACGCAGCGTTGGGAGGCCTCCAACAAGGTGGACCGTTGACCTGGTCAGGGTCGCCGAAATTTGATAGATGCGTGACGCACAGGACTGGTAGTTGTGGCGACACTTGGGGGAGGCCTATGTCCAACAGTGGATGTCTTTCGGCTTATATGATGATGATAACTGTCGTTTCGGGTTGTGAGAAATCCGAAATTCCAAAAAACAGTCATACCAAAGTGTACCGTCTTCAGTAACTGGGTTGTAATAGAAGCTAGATTGGGGTTATCGCTCCGCATAAAATATTGCAATTAAGCTATATGTTATAAGACTAAAGAAGGTTCTAGATAACCGTGGAATAAAGTACATTGACCTTTTCTTAATATCTCTACGTAGGTACCCGAAAAACAAACAATTAACTGTTTTTCATTCATTGATATACAAAAAACCCAAGATACACAGTCAGCGTCTCAAAAACGTCCGCGAAAAAAGAGCGCAACATTCGATAAAGTGCGCTCTTTTCAAATAGTCTCGCATCGACCGCGTCACTGCACGCTCGTTAAAAATGCCGAAGTGAAGTTAAGAAATTGTAAAAATATTACGTCAAAAACGCTAAAAAAGGTTGGGATATCGTATTTTCGGTAAGTTAAAGTGTTTATTGAATTGTTTTTGTTGTTTTTATGACTTAATATACACTGTAATATGTGATTTTGATTTAATTTGTCCGAAAATTTCACTCATCGCTCCAAGTATAACACGGCAAATTTCAATGACCGCATTGTCAGTGTAAGAACCATGTTTACCAGCCTACTATTATTTTGTTCGTATAATACAAATAACCCCTGTTCTTAATTGTGGAGTCGATTTTTTTATTGTGTTTAATATTTTTTTTTAATAATTTTGAACTTATTTCTAATAAAGTTTTAAACAAATATTTATGGGTTATATGTATATACTATATTATATGTGTATAGTATATATATTTAGAATTGTTTTTTTTTCCACTTAAGTTTAAGTTATTGATACGAACACAATATAAGATTTGCTCAAATTAAAGATTCTTATTTATTATATTTAACATCCACATTACCATGTTTTTGACCTTTTAAAAAAAAAAGAGTTTTGAAAATCGGTTCATAAATGACGGAGTTCTGAGATAATAAACGTAAAAAAATACAACCAAATTGAGAACCTTCTCCTTTTTATGAAGTCGGTTCAAAATAATTATAATTTCTAAGTTTTATTTAATAAAAGAATAATAATATGAAGAATATTGAAGAGGAATTCCTAGTAGATTATACCCTGACAATTTTGTTACCTAATTACCTTCTACTAAATACCTACCATTACATATTTACTGTATGGACCTTAAAAGAGACTTCGACCCCTGAGTTTCTTTCGGTGTTTCTTCTCAGGGTAGTCAGCTAGGACACACCGGCCTCATCTAGCTTAAACTGACGAATAAAAAATTTTACGTTTAAAAGTGTTTTTTTAAACCTATTTGTAAAATAAATATCATTTATCATTCACCTACTCAGTTTCACCTTTGAACTAATATATAAAATAATGTTACCAGTAAATATTTGTTTCATTGATTTATACACATATCCTACCCAAAACATATTTACGCTCAGATAAATTTGTTTAAAACGCAATTTAACAATCTAATTCAATATCGTATAAAAATAAAAACTATATAAATATTCGTCTCCACTCCATGATTTGTTCTGCCGGCTAAATTCGGTCGTAAAATTTTATTGCTTTTTGTATACTGCTTTGTAAAAACAACTTTAAGTAATTCGAGTAAGGTTGAATTTGCAAAAAATATGTTTATGTTATGATTATAACTACCTACATAGAATTTTTGAGCATTTGGTGACAGTTTAGAGTGTTACTTTTGTTCGAGACTGTGCTTCTTGGGTTTTTATAATTCAATGTTTTCATTACTAAAAAATGTAAAAGATCACGATACATGTTGATTCGTGATAGCTTTATGTCTTTATTTCCTTTTTTGAAATTAAAAGTATTAACAAATGTAGGAGGGTCAATGACCTTTTTTGTTATCTGTCGCATATTTTAGTCTTTTTTTTCCTACGGTTTTCCTATATTCTTAAATATAATTAAACACTATTTTGTTTTCCAGATGCAATCAGTGCAGCGAAAGCTTCAGATTGAAAACAGAACTCCGCACCCATATATCAGAACACTACATTTCTTCACAACTCGAAGCGTTGAAAGTGAGCAGCATAGACCAACCTCAGGCTACTGTTAGTAATGATTCCATAGTAAGGGTACCTCCACAAACTGGAGTAGTACAAGCCAGTACTGATAAGAAAATAGAATAAAACTCGTTTTTATAAGAAAACAAACTACTTGCACCTTGGAAAGAAGTAACAAATAAATGGTTAAGTTAATGTTTAAGTTATGGTTAAGTGATTGGTGTTCAAAGCAAGACTGAAAAATCAACTTGTAGGCTTGCTTGCTCTGTGGTATAGTGATGTAACGAATATTCGCATACGCATTCGCGAATATTCGCAGAATTCACAAGAAACATGCGAATATTTGGCAATTTTTCTTGACAAAGGTATTTAAGTATTGATTGAACGGATATAGAATGATAATACAACTGATGTAAAGAATGTTTAATTTTGACGAATATTCGCAATCAATATTCGCGAATATATTCGCGTTGGCGAATAATATTCGTGAATATTGTAAAAATTTTGAAAAATATTATCATTCTATATCCGTTCAATCAATACCTTTTTGTCAAGAAAAATTGCCAAATATTCGCATGTTTCTTGTGAATTCGAATGTGAATGTAAAAATGTGCAAATATTCGCGCGAATGCGAATATTCGTTACATCACTAATCCATTGCTTGCAATCAGGCATGATCAATACCAATAGCAGGCCAATAAGGATTAAAAAAAAAACGGTCTTATCATCATCATTTTAGCCGAAAGACGACCACTGTTGGACATAGGCCTCCCCCAAGTGTCGCCATAATGACCGGTCCTATGCGTCTCGCATCCATCGGATTCTCGCGCCCCTAACCAGGTCATCGGTCAATCTTGTGGGAGGACTTCCAACCGTCTGGGTTGCAATACAATTTGAACTTTATCATTATATGACAGAGTCGGTTTCCTAATTATATCGAATTCTTAATTTGAATTTAAAGTTTTTAAACATATTGATCTCAAAAATGGTGGTGGAACATTATAATATTATCTGTACTTGTCTATAAAATTAATCGGTATTGAATTGGGGATCATACTTGTAAATGTATTCTTAACAATATCTATGGATTGTTGACTCGAAGAAGATTACCTGTCCTATAGCTTAAATGCGAGTTTTTAAATGTCAGTGTAAAAATTCCTTTTTGCAAAATAAATGTAAAAATTATATTTATTTTGCAAATTTATAGGTTTTTAAAAACACTTTTATACGTAATTTTTTTCGTCAATTTAAACTAGATGAGACCGGTGTACCCTAAGAAGAAACACCGAAACAAACTCAGGGGTCGAAGTGTCTTCAAATCATCTGAGAACCATCCATGTAGATTGGTGTCTAAGATGGTTTTTTGAAAAAAGAACGCAGATTTGAGTGAACCTGTCCTGGCAGTGCAAGCATTTGTCAGTACCTATTCGTGTAGCTCAACTCAAAACTACTAGAGTTAGAACTACATTTGACCGACGCACACGTGTAAAGGTTATAGCTCACTTACACGACTCTGCTCCCATCCGGCAAAAAGAATATTATTCAAATATGGGCTTTAAATATTGCTCTTAAGATATATTTTACATTGGCACCATAAATTAGCAGACAGCTCGCTGTCAGCGAGCTTACCGCCGTTAGACTGCTCGGTAGTTGACGCCTCGCTGGCTGCACGTTATAGACGAGTGGTCGGCGCGGTGTCCGCGCGCTCACTGCTAGCAGTCGCCGCGCCGTCGCCGCTCATTCGGTCAGTATCTACACAAAAGCGAGAGCAGTCGGCGGGTGGGCAGCTGGCCTTCTGCTAGCTGTCGCCGCGTGGACTGCTGGGTGTCTGCTAGCTGACGTTGCGTGGACTGCGAGCAGTTGTCTTAGTTTAGGGCGGTGTTGGAGCAAAGTCGTTTAAGTGTGCTATGACCTTAACACGTCAGATTTGTACGTAGGACAATCGCGTGGCGCGGATAAAATGTAGCTCCACAAGTCTAGAGACCAACGCGCCCAGATCGGCGTACTTAGCACATGTGTGAGCAGTGTAATTCTAACTTAATGCACACTTTTATAAACCTCAATTAGTAAATTAAGTGATAATCATAATTCAAGTACTGATTTAAAGAAATTAGTTATGTTAGTTGTAGGCAAATAATATAGGAATCGACACACTACGTCGTTGGCGTTTAAATTCAAATACAAAATGTTTTTATTTTTGCAACGAAGTTCCTTATCGCGCGTTGTGAAAGGGCAAAGGGGTAACGACACTTTTTGCTATAGTAAGCTATTGTAAGCCGTGCGGCGTGCGCATGTTTCTCTCTCTTATAGAAAGCAATATAAATATATATATACATATATATGTGTGGGTGTGTGTATGTATAGGTATATGTAATTTTTTTTTTGCTTTTTTATTTCAATAGCGAATCGCGAATATATTACAATTACTTCACTAATTAATCGAAAGGAACTTCGTTCCATCCGGGTGTCCCTTGACACCTCTCAACTTTTTTATTTCACATAGGCCTATAATATGGGCACATATAAAACGTTAAAAGCTAGAGCACGGTTCCAATAGGTCGTTTCCTATGAAAAAGAACTGGCGAGAAACTCCATGGTTAATCTTAAAAAATAAATAAATGATTTCACAATATTTCCATATTGCAATAGTTTGTACATATCTAGACAAGCGAAGGTTTAAAGTTAGAACTACATTAGACCGACTCACACGTGGACTACGCCTGATTTGTACGTAGAACGACGTCTCGTGGCGTGGATCTAATGTAGCTCTACAAGTCTAGTTTCCATATAAAATGTATGAAGTCCGACGCGCCCAGATCGGTGTACGTGGTCCACGTGCGCTGATCTGGTTCGTGGAGTTCTTTAAAAAAATCGCACCATACTCCATTCGCGTTAAAATGAGATATTTTATCAAACCTTTGCTACTGTCCGTTCAACCGATTTTAACCTTTATTGCGTTGTTGGCATGATAAATGGCGGCTGCAGTAAAATAGTTCTGCCCCCGTTAGTAAAAAAGACGCATCTAACATTTTTTCCACGATTGATTTGAGTTTCATATTATTATTAAACCAAGTTAAAGCTCATTATATTCCATTAAATTATGTATATCAATGTTATATTCGGTTTTATTTTCAACATTTAATATTTAAATTTACTCAAAGATAGCGAACGATTTCCCGTTTCATTTAGTAAAACATTTTTTTCTCCGTTTTTACTTTTTGTTAGATACGTCTTTTTAACTATCAGGGGCAGAGTTGGTATACCTAGTAACCATTTTTTTTTTGCTTTTAATTTTTAATGCCATCCTTATGCTTTACGGAATAAAAGTCAAAATCGGTTGAGCGAACAGTATTAGGTTTGTCTAAATGTGTAATGTTACCTCAAATAGAATACACTATCAGAGAGGCTGTAAAAAGAGCAGCTTTTATGTAGCAACGTTTTGTAAAATAATGTTATTATCATTATTGAATTTTTTCGTCAGTAAAATAAGTTTACATTACTAGATACTTATTATTGAACTTTTTCGTCAATAAAATAATTCGATTTTATTACATAGTGGTTTTATTGTCACACAAGAAGCTTGTTTGTTTGTATGTGTGTGTGCGTTTATTACTTCTTCACGTTCAATGAATGGATATGGATCAAATCTGACGTACTAGTGGACAATGTTCTTTAATAGAACATATTATTATTATGATAAGACTTTTTATCCCGGGAGTGTAACCCCTTGGTTGTGATAATTATCCACTTTGACCTGGGTAAAGCCAATAAGTCTAAATATCAACCACAAAATAGATAGGTACAGAAGTCAATCTACATACAAAGCGCGCTCGAGCAACGCACACATAGACACCGCTCACGGACACGATATCTCGGTCGCGTCTCGGACCACTCGTCGAACAGTTCCGGCTCAAACTCTCATTAGTGTGCGTCCACCGAGCGTAGGTATAAAAAGTGAAGTACATACGTGAGATTGTCTTCTGTACCTATCTATTTTGTGTATCAACTGTCTTCTTCAAAACATAGATCTGTCGCAGCTATATGGTTAAATTAGCCATCCAATTGGACGCCTAGGGCGTTTGTTAAACGCCGGCATCCAATGAAATGGCTGAAGAACAACTAGCCATGTCGTTGACCGCAACGTTTAACCAGATGGCTGAACGTTGTGTAGTCATTTAGTTTAGTAGGGTGTCATGGTCACCATAAATTATATAAAACTACTTTTTAGTAATAGTGTCCACCAAGTAATAGTGAAATATTATTAAATTTTCGGAATCTTTAAGTCGAGAGTGAATAGGTTTCTTTTAGGTAAGCGCGTTCCATCGTCGACCGCATCGTCGCTTTCCATCAGGTGAGATAGCGGTCAAGCGCGAACCTATCAACAATAAAAAAAAAAAAAACAATAAATAGCGGAACTAAATTTTAATCACTTGGCTGAGTCTTGATCAGTCATTTCGAAAGGGTTAAACGTTGAGTGATTTTAATTCCAACAACTATCGGCCTAGGCATCCAATTAGATGCCGACGTTTAACGAACGCCCTAGGCGTCCAATTGGATGGCTAATTTAACCAGATGGCTGCGACAGATCGACTACGTGAACGATATTTCTAAAATTCAAAAGTTAGATTTAGGCCCCTTGCCCACGACGACGACTTTTTGTAATGATGTTGTCGCGCGTTTCGTAAGCGGCTACTGACGCGCGTTAGTCGCATTTACAAGCGCTATAGAAAAAATGCCAACGCGCTACAGCATCGCGACTATATCGATGCGAACGCGCTATAGCATCGTTACAAAAAGTTACCGTGGGCGAGGGGCCTAAGTTACAATCATAATGAAGATAAAGTACTGAATTTATTCTTTATTAAATTTACTTACACTTGATGTATTTTAGTTATCATATTTGTAGGCAAATAATATCGGCATCGACCCACTACATTCCCATTCTCACTAGAAGTCGGGCGTTGATAGCTGTAACACAGTTTTAACTTTTGCAGTTATCATCGTTTCACATAGCTTTTTAAACTGTTCTACAAAATTTAACTTTTTGTGTGCCCTTCAATTGAATACTATATTTTTTTTCTGTCTATATTTTGTTTTTGTTCCAAATAAACTATTATCGCCATCGAGATTTAGTTTGGTATCAATTTATAAAACAAAAATACCTACCTATTTTGAAAATAGCTTTTTGTTTCCGATGGGAAAAATCATCAAATGACAACCCCCGCTCTGGGCGGAGCGGGAGATAGTGTCAGACTCTTACTGACTAAAAAACCCATCCCGTTCCTTCAAGCCTTCATACCGGGGCTCGAGCACCCTTTCGGATAACCCTGGCCCCAGTAGGCTTGAAATCGATTCGGTAGCCGATTCTGAATATAGGTAAATACTTGTATATTATGAGCATTTTATATTGCATCACAACACCAATATAAAATCAACCATAATCGAAAAGGAAAGCTTGAAGTTTGCTACAGTTGTGGTGAAATCGAGAAGAAATTGCACAGTGTAACCTGAGTACGGGCAACATCTACACAATCTGCATGGTTGACTTGCGACCTGCCGGTAACACGTAATGTTGCGGTGGAGACATCTTGCGACACGTAATGTTGGACGCACTAGTGATCTGATTTTGGTAGGTTTGTGGTCTTAATTTTTAAAGGGTTTTTGTAACTATGCTAACGATGCTCAACGCGCTCGTGGAGGCCAGCCCTGGATTAGATTTATTTGCTGATGAATGGAAGACGATATTATTAGAAAGTTTGCGATTCTGTGAGAAGACAGAGTGAAAGGATTAACGTGCTTTAGTATTAATGGCAATTGCTGTACTAAATAATAATAATAAATAAATAACTACAGTCTTTCAACCATAATGCCTAGTCTTACGTAGTGTACCTACCTATTACCTTTTTGAATAAGGTACCTACTTTGAGTTCCTTCGATTAGAATGCGGGTGCAACACATTCTAATATTTTTGCAGTAGATATATTTAGCAGCAAATGTTCTCGCAAACTTCGCTGAAGTCCAGTGGCGTAGATCTCAAAGGGGCCCTTTATCAAAAATTCTCGTGTTTTTTTACAACTTAGGTACATTCTCAAAGACAGAGTCGCGATAGATCAGAACGGCGATGGTCAGAGGATAATGATAACTTTACGATTTTTTGCACACATCGGGACCCCTGTAGCCCGGGGGCCCTGTATCAATGTTATGGCTGATATGGCGGTAGCTACGCCCCTGCTGAAGTCAATACTACCTATAATAAAATTATCAGCTCCATTTTTACCGAGATAGGGCACGAGTGACCCGCGTCCGTAGGAGAATACCAGAAAGATATCGCTACACGTGGTCCCCGGATGGTGCTAATCAGGTGACACCGGTAGGTTTTGACCGTTGACTTGCGACCACCTACTGAGAAAAAACACTGTCAAGCGGCCAGGCCGTGTTCCGGTATGAAGCTCAGTGTATCCAACCTAGAGGAGTTGGGTTGGCCACGCCATAATAATGGCATGCGCGTGTGAACTGAGGGACCACACTGGTAAGTCCCTCTTTGAGGATTGGCTGGAAAGACAACACTGCGTCCTAACCTTCCGCATGACGCCCGAGTGTCACCATTGTAGGGACCGCCAGGAGGACACGGTGGAGCATACGGGAGAGGTGTGCACCACCTGGGCAGAGCACCACCGTTTCCCCGTGGGTGCGCACGGCGGCAGTGATCTCTCGAAATAGCTGTTCTAACGTAAGTAGACCAACTGGGCTCGTGCTTATGGATATAATCACATAAAAGATGACAGGGGTTAGAAAGTAAATACCTTTCAATTTGTACTACAAAGAGTGTCGCGGCTTGTCTCACATCCTTTAAGGCGTATAGTCCCTTGAACCATCTGGCCGAAATTATGTGAACGCAACTCTCGCACTCGCCTAGGCGGCAGTACGCAAATCTGTGCATTTATTTGCGGCCAGCAGCGCCCGGAAAGCGCTTTAAATCCATTTTCTCTGCGAGATATTGATTGATTTACATTGCATATGTATGTTCACTTTGAAGAATATTTAACCACCAATTTTTATGTGTAAAAATGTTTCTAAAGGTCCAAGCCGTTTCGAAGGAGTAGGGAAAAGTTGCGAAAAGTTGCGAAATTGCTAAATATTTTTTTTTGACAAAAGTATTAATTGCACGAAAAAATCAAAAAATGTTGATATTATTGTTCATGAATCTATAATAAACATATATTTTTTTCAAACCAATTGACCTAGCCGTTACGGAGGAGTAGGCCTCAGAAAATCACTGTTTTATGGTACTTTTCGGGCGCTTGGCCCTTAACTCCACTACAGGCGATAAACGAATATGAACGTGCGTTACGCAACTAACAGACCACGCTCACGATCGCAAAATTGTTTTTCTTTCTAATAATAATAATAATACCTATAATAATAATATAAAACCTCTTTCATCTGTTCTGTGGATGTATCGGATTTTTGTGACAAATCTCACGAACATCAATCGGGCATGACTCCGCGTGAGGCAACGCAATAAGAAACCGCAGATAGGCACAACGTTATTAAAGATTTTAACATGTTTTCATTCATAAATTCGTTGAACCAACGTAAATGCAATCATTGTGAACTTGCGGTCAGAGCTTGATGGCTCTGCTATGACTGATGAACTGCATACGGGTGAATGACTTGTTGGAATCGAATGCAACTGACATACTTAGTAGAAACAGAAGAAGATAGCAGCATGATGTAATACTAACTCTTCTATGAGATTCTTCCGTGTCTTCTACATTGTAGCTTAGCCCTAACAGGCGCGCCAGGCCTGCCAGGGCTGAAAGATTGTCCAAAAGAAACACCGCTGTCCCTGGAACCACAGAACACATTGAATATATTTGATTAATACTCAGTCTCAGCATATTCAATGTAGTCTGTGGTCCCAGGGGCAGCGATAAAGGGCAATTGAAGGAACACGGTTGGGTTTAGCACTTTGTGTTTATCCTCACTCATGTTCCGCCCAGAGCGAGACAAGTTTTTGATGAGTTCCTAGTTCCTACCCTCAAAAAATGCTTTGTTGGCCCAATACTCCGTTGCTTCTTCCATAGTAATGTCGTCTATGACTAGGTACTAATTTTGGGTAAGAGAGAGCGAGAATGTGGTGTGAAAGAGTGTGTGATACAATTTTACATGCGCACCCCTTTATTTATCCGTTCCCTCGACATTTTTATCTCTGATTAATCAAATTAGCGTGACATATCTGTTCCCCTGGGTTCGCACTCGTCTCAGAGACTTCCAAAGGTTAAACCACGGGAGATTTTTGCCGATGGGAAGACACTAAAAACCAAAAGGAATGTTTTTATCAGCCAGGAACCCAAAATCCAGAAGACAATTTACTAAAACTTAACATTACTTCAGCAGCAGTAACTCAAAATCAGTTCTCATTAATGTTAGGTATTTTTTAACCGGAAAGTTTAAAATTTTAAGCTTTTCGCGAACCACATTTGCGCGCAATTTGCGCCATTTCATTTGGTGCGCGTCTTTGGTGCGCAGGGTGCGGGGTAGCTCAAATACAGTTCTGGCGATGATTACCAGCAGATTTTGTCCTTATATCGGACATTACTGTAGCAGACATGTTGCGTCAGTAATGTCTGGACATATCGGATAGTGTAAATGAGTGTGTTGTGTAATGTATTTCTGTGTATTTGCTGTATGGGTGCCTTTGGTTGCCTGAATTAAATGCTTTTTATTTTTTTTATTTAGGATCACAGGTTGTGAGCCATTAAAAAGGCTAGTAAAATATATCTGTTGCTTCTCAATGGTCATAGAATATACTATTTAGTTGCATACACTCCACGTTACCCCACCCACATGTTACGAACCACGCGGAAAACATAAAGAAACTACACTATGTAGTTTTCCACTTATGTGTGCATTAGGCAATAATCATAGTAATGCAACCGTCAACTTAACAACTGCGCAAACGCAGGCTTTCTTACCGATGCAGTCAAATCTATTTCCGCGGCTGTGCAGGTCAATATCTTGTGCCAATATACACCGTTAAATTTTTATCGTTTTAATCCCGTGGAGGGTCGATTCGGTACATGAAACACTATCGATTTGTAAAGATAAAATAAAAAAATGGAATACGTTTTTTTCAAAACTCGTATTAATTTACGCATGTACATAATTAATTTCTTTAAGAAAACGTCAGCTGAGCGAGTTCAATGGCCTGTAGTTAATAGTCGGCATTACGTAAAAACTACCTACAGGTCATTGAACTCACTCAGCTGACGTTTTCTTAAAGAAATTAATTTCGTACATGCATAAATTAATACGAGTTTTGAAAAAAACGTACTTTATTTATTAATTTTATCTTTACAAATCGATAGTGTTTCATGTACCGGATTGACCCTCCACGGGATTAAAACGATTAAAATTTAGCGGTGTATTTTGTAGGTGCTTGCTTTTATACAGCATGAAAGATGATTAGTTGGTACGTAAAAATCCTCAGACGTGATGGATGTCGAAATCTAAATGACGATAAAGATCAAAGACAAAAAGGTTTTGTTACTCGAAAATATACGAGTACCTACCTATATATATTTTTATTCCCTATAAACCTCTACTCTGAGAGCTTCGCTATTCTTATACAGGGTTATTTGTAAAACACTAACAACCTTGCGGTACTGTATTACTAACATCATAAACAACAACTTTTGTTCTATAAATTTTTACAAAACATAATTTATTTACCAAAAACCAACCTTCAAGACTTCGTTGTTCTATGTAACATATTTCAACTCTGTATTTTGCTATACTTACCTAAGTCTGTAAGACTCCCCCGCCCCCTCCGCTTTTGTACTATCGCTTGCTTCGCATAGACTTTCGGAATAATTAGAGCGTTCAATTTAAATATTTTTACTTTTGTATGAAATTTTGATGAAACAAAATGTGATTAATTTTTAAAAGTCATCGAACAAAAGTTATTGTTTATGATGTTAGTACCTACCTAACATAGACCTGAGAGGTTGCCAGTAATATACAAATAACCCTGTAGGGTCTGTCTAATAAGTTAAACGACTTGAGTAATTATTAGGATTTAATGAAATCTGCCCCCCTAGCCAAGTTACAACCGTATCGTGTCGAATTCCGTTCTACAACGCTTCGGTGTCAGCAGTTGTAGAAAACGATAAGTTGGTAGCCATGTTGACGCACCTGAGTCGGCCGCTCGTTCTACAATGTAGCGTTTGTTTATCAAAGGATGTAGCGTTAAACATTGTAGAAATTCATTCTATCATTTTGAAGAATGTGAACTTGGCTACGAATTTTCTATTCGTTTGTTCCGACTACGTGACTTAACGTTGTGATGATATCATTCCCATACATTTGATTACTTTTCGACTAGCGTTAACGATTGCAGATTATCAATTTGGCTAGGGGTGCTGATGTAGTCAACACGGGTTCAATAATCAAGGTTGATTAAGAGATAGAGATCATTGTTTACTAACAGAAGAACCTTATGAAAAGTATCGATTAAAAGTATTTTTTAAATGATTAAATATTATACAAAACTCCCAAGTCGGTTGACTTATTAGACAGACTATATACAGAGTTATTTGAACGGGATTATAGAAGATAATTTAGATTTAAACGTTTTACAAGCATCTAATTAAGGTCAAAATAATTTCTAGGTTTAACCTATATACCTACTAGTGATTAAATTATGTAATTTACTTAATTGTTATTGCTATCTTAATTAGTATGTCATTGCATGTAGGTCTGTGGTAAAGTTAAGTCATAGCAATTAAATAATTTAAATAGCCCTCTAAATATTTATCACGCAGTTAAAAACATTTAAGTTGAAATTATGTAAAATTTTTTAGGGTATATCGTAAGATATATGTAATAGAACAGTTATGAGTTTGTTCGAAAGTATTACCAGGGCCTTGGAACTCAAAGGCCAACAGAATGAAAAAAAATACCACACCTGTTCTTTCGTTGCCTAACATAGAGAGCCGAGTTTTCTTTCAAAAGCAAAGTCTTGGCCCCAGTAGGCTTCGACCCTGCTGAGCCTCTACGGTTTGCTGAAATTTCTTGGGCTCGATCCGGACCTATACCGGACGGTCGGACGCCGCGTTACCCATCGCGTGGCTGGAAATCGGGATCGGGATCCCGGTGGATGAGGGCCTCCTCCATTGCTAGCATTACTGCTTCGCAGAAGGAGGTTTTTGCACAAGTGACAAATGACGGTTTTTTACATTTGCTTGATATGCTAACCTGGAAAAAAAATCCGAGCTGCTATTGGGAATTTCCAGACGAAATAAAAGTTCTATCCCGCGCTGTTCCGTGACATTTAATTAGTAACCTTAGTTTGCACTAGCTTTTGCCCTCAGCTTCGCCCGCGTATATATAATATAGCCTACGTCATTTAGGAATAAAGCAGCTTTCCACCGGTGAAAAAATTTTTGCGATCGGACCAAATTAAAGGACAAATGAATGACACAGATGGGTTTTAGCCAGTAAAAGTCTGACACACCCTTTCACTAGAAGTCATTGCAGAATTTCCCAGGTAAAAGGAAAATTGGCACAATTTGATTTTATTATAAGGAAAAGAATGAATCTATAGAATGACAAGCGAAGGTTTAGTGATATATGAATACAAGACGTGTGCTCATGATCTTAAGGTTGATAGTTGATTGATCTAGTGTTGGAGGAAGTGTGGAGAATTATTTATGTCCGTCAGAATCAAGGAAGTTGTCGCCGCGTGTCGTTGCCATGTTTATTGAGATTCTTGATTTGTTTTAACAATTGTTTCTTTTTTAGTCAGTACCGCAGTGTCTCAAGACGAAATTCTATGACCAGTGCGTGTTGCCAGTGATGACATATGGCACTGAAACATGGTCGCTTACAATGGGCGTCATATGAAGACTTAGTGCTATATTTCACGGGGACACTGCCACTTATGTTTGGCGATCCTTTGGGCTATTTCAGCGACTTTGGTTCACTTGCACTTGACGTATTTACACCCTACATCCACTCGCTCACACTCACAACACCACACTGCAAACACTTTTCGCTACAGCTACAATTCACTTATTTTTGGGTAAGATTATTATTATTATGGCTTGTCTGTATTCTCACTCAAATCTTGTTTTTTTTTTGTCATTTTTTTGGTATTAGGTAGATACTACCTACCTACAGATAATTAAGCGTCGGAATTTTGGGGTGAGAGCCTGGTGATCCGTCACACAGAGTATCCTAGTATGTACTCCAGACTCTCACAAAGTTTTTTGCATCATTGTATATTTTATTTGAAACTTTTTGTACTGTACCTTTGTGAAGAGTGAAATAAAGATGATGATTATATTGATTATTACTTGCGGATATCTTCAGATAGATCATCCCTGACGCGTTCACGCAAGGAAATTCTGAGCGTAGCCTTTTCCATTGCCCTTTGGGTGACTGTAAGAACTATATAAGGTGTAAAAAAATTAACTGCAAGAACTTCGTCCACATACTCGACATCGAAAAACAAACACATTGCAAAAAAAAATTTTTTTTTTGAGCACTTTCTATATTTTCACATTAATAAAACAATTTAGTATCATATTTTTTTGTGCACTGTACGCAGGGCTGCGCTAGCGGCTCGCTCCAATACCGCGCGCGAGCGTCGTACCCCCGCCGCCCGCTACTATTCCCTCCCGCAGCCCGCTTGCGCCCCGTTCAGTCGTCCGATATCCGTCGCGCGACTAGGGTGTATTTCCCTGATTTGTTACGGCAAATATGTACGTTCGCGAATACTTCAATAATGCCTTTAACGTATTCCAATCGAGAGTACTTGGATATGATAGTGTGTTACATTACGACTGGTGAAAGTTTAGCTGCGGCTCGTAACCGTTACCGTGAACTGTTTGGTGAGCAACGACGAGTGCCTGCTGTCCAAACAATCCTAGGAGTCTACCAGCGGTTATTAGACTATGGCGTAACTTAATTTAAACAGTCATTTAGTAGTTCGATGATTTGCCAGTCCAAAGTCTGAGAAATGTGATGGGAAAATTAGAATCAGCTGTTTCAAATTTGCGCCGTCGCGTGTCGTACTGCAGGGGTGAACGACCCACGCGTGCAGAGCGGCGCGCGCGGCGGCCGGTCGCGGAGGCTTAGGCCGCCGTCGCCGGCGCGCGTGCGGTGTACAGTGCGCATATTCAATAATTTTGTGCGAAGTGAAAATATTGCTTAACTCTGAAACGGGTTGTTATTTTGAAATCTTTTTTTCGCAATTCTTTTTTATTTATAATTCTAAACAAGTACTTAATTTTCTTGCAGGTAATTTTTTTACACATTATATATCACCGAGACACCATGGCGGCGCAACCTGTTGCGTCGACATTAAACCGAAGGATCGCCAAACTTATGTGGCAGTGGGCAGGGAACATTCCTCGCAGAACGGATGGTGAATGGGGCCGAAAGGTTCTAGACTGGCCGCCGTGCACCGGAAAACGCAGAGTGGGAAGGCCTCCCACAAGGTGGACCGACGACCTGGTGAGAGTCGTGGGAATGCGGTGGATGCGAGACGCATAGGATCGTTCGTTGTGGCTACACTAGGACACTAATTCAGTGTTTCCAAGTGTCTCCGATATTAAGGCCATTATCACACTGCCACGCATCACGCTGCATGTTGCGTGAAGTATAAATTCACGCAGGCCCTGACATTTCATACAAAATCACGCACGGCACTACGAGGCTCAGTGTACCTACCGCGTGTGTGCATATTTCTCCGCTTCGTTGTGTTCTACACAAACGGAGATACTTACAAGCAACGTTAAAGCACGCATTCACGCGCTACGCTGCGTGATGCATAGCAGTGTGATAATCGCCTAAAGCTTTAATATAATACCTAATCATCATAATTTTAGCACTTTCCACTCACACCTATTAATATTGCAATTTGGGAATACCTATTGTAGACCCAATTTTTTTTAAAGAGCCACCGTGTAATTTCTTACCCGTTCTTCTCCCTAGGTACCTAGGTATAGTCTGTCAAAAAAGTCAAATGACTTGGGAATTTTGTATAATATTTAATTAAAAAAAAAATACTTACCTACCTATATCGGATACTTTTTATACAAGTTCTTCTATTTTTTGTTTTCTTTTAATCAACCTTGATTATTGAACCAGTGTTGACTACATCAGATTTCATGTTGCCTTAATAATTACCCAAGTCGGTTGACTTTTTAGACAGACTCTAACGACTAATTGGAACCGTGCACTAGTTTCTTACGTTTTATATACTTAAATGAATTTGACTTTGAATTTGAACTGCCGTCAAGTTGAAGTACATAAGTAGGTAAGTATTCTCCGTTAAATTGAATCGAATGTCACTGAAACTTTCTACATCATTCATGCATTCACTTATAATTTATTTTATTTCATACGTACACTATTTACTTTAATTCATTAAACCCCAAGCGAACGCCGGCGTTGACTTCCTATTATGTCTCTCTCTTATTGTCTTTCTATTGTGTCTCTAATTAGGTAAGTAGGTACGGTATTCGAAAAATTAACATTCTCATGCACTAAATTCTCCTTTACATTTTGAATTTCCATAAAACCACTCTGAATTAGCAAAAGGCAGCCCTGGTTCTGTATATTCGCAGTTAGGTTTCTCTCATTAAAGAGGTAGCCCATCATTAGCACAGTATTTGCCCACACAAGACTTGCGTATTGTATTGCGAATCTTTGTTACAATATTATTATGTTGGCAAACGTGGAGCGCAAAATATATAGGTACAGAAGACAATCTCATGTACTCGTATGTACTTCACTTTTTATACCTACGCTCGGTGGACGCACACTAATGACCCGGAACTGTTCGGCGATGGTCCGAGACGCTCCGAGATATCGTGTCCGTGAGCGGTGTCTATGTATGCGTTGCTCGAGCGCGCTTTGTATGTAGATTGACTTTTGTACCTACCTATTTATTTTGTGCCTGGAGAATGGCTGACAATACCTACTTACTACATGTTAGTTTTTAGATCAGGCACAGAGATTATTAAACAAAAAATCAAAACTATAAGTTTTCTTTAGATCACTTTGATATTGAAGGATGATTAGATGCCTACAGTTTTCCTCGAAAATGTCGTAAATTAATTTGTATCTTTAATAGTTTTAGACTTAAGGCTTGTCAAGGTCTAAGAAGCCACAACATCACTACAATGTCTGAAAATGACTCATTAATAATTAATTTTCTAGGTACTACTGTTGTTTATTATCTAGTACTAGCTTCTGGCAGCGGCTCCGCCCGCGAGAACATAGGTTTCTCCATAAAAACTTTAGACTCCCGTTTCATTCCGTTGGGGTTTTTTTTTCGGTGGGTAAAAATCAGCCAGACTGAGATTGAGTTATGCGCTTACCAACACATTTTGCGATTCATTTTTATACAAGGTGCAGTTTTAAAGGTGCAAAAAATTTCAGGAGGTAATTATGTTAGTGATTCTCGACCTGAATCAATAATAAAATGAGTAGGTAATTTTTTTCTTATTTATGGAAATCGGTATGTCACACATACCGATTTCTACCTTTTTTAAAACACAGCCAGTCTGATACCTCCCTTATAACCGCGCTTTCACACACACAAACGTACCATTATTTAAACCGCGCTTTCACACACATACACGCAACGATAGTTTCATAAAGCACCAATCATCTCCCGCACGGCACACCCTATAATAAGTATTACTGATTATTGACCAGGTATCGTATTTTTATATGATTATTTATGAGTTTTATTACATGCTCCTGAAATATTGTGCAGTTTCAAAACGGCACGTTGTATATAAGATATAGGGTGACTGGCAATTAGTGTATGATACTTAAACACGTGATTGTGCTCATGATAACAAACAATTTTTATTATGGGAGCAAAGCCGAAATCGCGAAAAAAATATCAGCTGTTCAGTACATTAGGCAAACATAAATGTACTGAACAGCTGATTTTTTTTCGCGATTTCAGGTTTGTTCCCATAGTAAAAGTTGTTGCTTATCATGAGCACAATCACGTGTTTAATTCATTAAACCCCAAGCGTTCGCGCACCTATTGTCTTTTAATTGTGTCTGTAATTTCCACGATTGAAAGGTTAAGTATCGTACACTAGGTAATTACCAGTCACCCTATATAGACTAGCTGTGCCCGAGACTTGATGACGAGATTTTTAATTTATTTTTTCTAAAATAAAATTAGCCTAAGTTACTCCTTATTACATCAGCTATCTGCCAAAAAAAGTCCCTTCAAAATCGGTTAGCCATTTCAGAGATTAGCCGGAACAAACAGACAGACAGACAAAAATTGTAAAAAATGTTATTTTGGTGTTTGTACCGTATATATATATATTCATATGCATGTAGTAAAAAGCGGTTTTCAATATTGCAAACAGACACTCCAATTTTATTTATATGTGGAGATGTCAGCACTAAGCCTAGGGAATAAGCAGAAAGTCTATGAAGTGTCCTAAAGGATGATTACAAAGTTTGAAAGGGTTAGATTCAAAATCAGTTTTGTTACTATAGTTTTAAATAAGTGGGTAATAAATAGTGCTTTGTGGCTTTCATCAGCCCGTGTACCATACCTACCTTTGTGTACCTAATATGTATTTTGTGGTGATTACTACCTACTACTACTAGATCCTATGACTTCTTCCCCTCTAGGGCGGAGCAGGAAAGCGTGTCGGACTTTTACTGATGTTGTAGTCAGTAAAAGTCCGACACTCAAGCGCAAGTAAGCCTACACACGACAAGTAAGCCTATATTTACATAAGCTATATTTTAATATAGCCTAGGTCACTCAGGAATAAAGCAGCTTTCTATCGGTGAAATAATTTCAGCAAATGGACCAGCCCCCCTAGTCAAGTTACAACCAGTTTGTGTCGAATTCCGTTCTCTAATCGGTAACGCCTCGGTGACAGCAATTGTAGAAAACGATAAGTTGGTAGCCATGTTGACGCGGATGAGTCGGCCGCTCGTTCTACAATGTAGCGTTTGTATAACAAAGGATGTAGCGTTAAACATTGTAGAAACGATTTTGAACGATGTGAACTTGGCTAAGAATTTTCTATTCGTTTGTTCTGACCACGCGACTTTACGTTGAGATGACGTCATTCCCATACGTTTCGTCACTTTTCGATAGCTTTAACAATTGCAGAATAACAACTTGGCTAAGCGTACTGTTCTTTCAGAGATTACCTCCTACAAACAAACAAAAATGAAACATAAAAAGAAACTTTATCTGTTTATAATATTAGTGTAAAAATTAAACAAAAGATAGGTATATTTTACTTAATGCACAAAGCGCTCTTTACAAGAGAGTATTGAATCACCTTATTAAAAATATATAAT
This sequence comes from Mythimna ferrago, assembly GCA_910589285.2. Classification (NCBI taxonomy): domain Eukaryota; kingdom Metazoa; phylum Arthropoda; class Insecta; order Lepidoptera; family Noctuidae; genus Mythimna; species Mythimna ferrago. Next base: position 20,597,671 of record OU342685.1, read on the forward strand.
TTTTCCCCTTTTTAGATGACCATCGTAGTTTCATTTTCAGTTAGAAACCTCACAAGTCAAAAATGTCAGACTGAGATAAAAACATGGCAAAAAACTATGAAGAACGCAAACATTTTAGCTTTTTTGGGGATCTGTACTGACCCAATCACTCAGGCTATTGAGTGTATACGTTTTCGATGTCCCTCTTGAATTTATCGATATTTTTTTAGTCACAATTTCGACTAGCCGTGTCCTGTGACTTCGTCTGTTCTTCGTTCGGCGTTTGGTCACAATTTCGGGAAGGTTTTTGATTTTTTGCGCGTAATGCTTTTTTTTCTAAAATAAAATGTAACCAAGTTACTATTTATAACATCAGTTATCTATTAGTGAAAGTCTGATCAAAATCGTTTCAGCCATTTCGGAGATTGGCTGGGACCAACAGATAGACCGTCAGATACAAAAATGTTAAAAATTGTGTTTTTGCTGTATTTCATTTTATCAATTATTAAAAATAAATATCATTTTGATATTACAAATTACAAACAGACACTTCAATTTAATTTACATTTAGGTATAGATTTATAAATAGCCCAGTCTAAAGTGGAAATGTCAATTAATTTTGCCAAATTGGCCAATTCTTTAATCAGACTTTCGTTACAAGTTACCCAAATTAAGAAATAATAACAGATGCCGTGGAGATTTTGACATAAGATATGATTAATTGTTGCTACATTTAATGAAAAAGGTTGGAAGCACTGTCCTAAATTATTTTACTCTTACTGTCCTCGCACACGCGCCACAAAAAAACGCCGCTTCAAGCTTCTTTTTGACGCGGCCTTTTTTTGTGGCTCGTTTGCGGCGGTGCCATCACAAAAAAACGCTTGAAGCTGTTTCAAGCTTCTCTGGACACAAGGTGTCGCACGCGCTTCAGCTGTTTTTTGTGGCCGCTTCTTATTTTTTTTTTGGCCGCTTCTGGCGTTTTTTGTGGCAGCGTTTTTTTGAAATGTTTACAAGCTTTCTAAACACTAATGTTTTATTGAAAGTATCAGCTTTATGCTATGCTACTGCTGGTCTTCACTTAGTACATGATGTTTTATTATTGTTAGGGTGTTTTTAATATAGTGCGGTTTTGATCGCGCATGTGGGATTACTCCACAACCGTAACCCCCGAAAGTATATATTTATTGTAATGCTAAGAATACGCATGCGGGAAGCGTTTTTTTTTGCATTTTGAAATTTTCTGAATTCCGCACGATATTAAAAACACCCATATACTCGCTTTTGATTCCTATCTCACCTGATGGAAAGCGACGATTAACCTATTCACTCTTGAATGAAATATCCCCTGGTTGTAGCTGGACAACAGACTCCGGCGGGAAATCCATTTCTTAGTTGTACTCGCACGCACAATTGGAAAAGAATACCAAGATTTTAAAGTAATATGTCTGAAAGGTGGACTTGGATCTGGTAGGTACTATTTATTTTATTTTCATTTAATAAGTAAAATTTCATGAAAAATATTATAATTTTCTTCTTCATTGTTTTCATCACTCACCATAAAGTTTCGCAGTCTTCAATTAATGTGGTGAAATAAAATTGGGTTGTGGCTCTCTGGACTGGGACCGCGTATCCAACTTCTACCTATAATTTTTTTTTAGGAGTATTTTGCGACCACAATGACAATATATTTTTCTTTGTGGACACCGCGGTCCCGGTTCAAATAGCCCCACGATCCATAAAACTCAAGTAATGTAGTGCGATTCACCTTCATCATTATTTAAGCCAGAAGGCGGCTATTGCCTCCCTTAAGTGTCGTCACTACGTCCGGTCCAATTGTCTCGCATCCTTCAGATTATCACGATTTGTGATTCGATTGGCTGTTGATAATTCATTATCTTGTTCTGTGAATGGCATAGAGCACATAACACGCACTTGACAACTTAAAGTAACATCAAGTTGTTACTTTATTTCGTAAATCATTATCATAATGAGCCAACGCAGTAGGTACGCTACAGTAGGTACATAGATCTCTCTCCAGTTACCTTAAGGCCCAAGCGCCCGAGCAGTGCCATAAAACAGTGACTTTCTGAAGCCTACTCCTCAGTAACGGCCAGGTTAATCGGTTTGAAAAAAAAAATGTTTATTATAGATTGATGAACAACAATATAATATCAACTATTGATTTTTTCGGGCTAATAATACTTTTTTCTAAAAAAATATTTAGCAATTTCCCAACTGTTCCTTTTTTTTTTTATTTTGGGAAAAAATCATGCATTGACATCCCCCGCCCTTGGGCGGAGCGGGAGATAGTGTCAGACTCTTACTGACTATATTCCTTCGAAACGGCTTGGATGTTTAGAAAAAAATTTACATATAAAAATTGGTGGTTAAATATTCTTCAAAGTGCACATAGCATATGTAAATAGATCAATATTTCGCGAAGAAAATGAATTTAAGCGGAGTTCTATCCGAGTGCAGCTGGCCGCAATTAAATGCAGTTACTCGCACTGCCGCTTAGGCGGGTACGAGTGTTGTGTCCATTTAATTCCGGTCAGATGTTCTAGGTACTCGCGTTGGTAGGCCTCCTACAAGGTGGACCGATGACCTGGTGAAGGTTACGGAAAACCGATGGATCCGTGACGCTCAGGATCGTTCATTGTGGCGACACTTGGGGGAGACCTATGTCCTACGGTGAACGTATATCGGCTAAAATGATGATAATGATGATGTTCAAGAGACTATGAGCTTTAACATCTGACTTTCCACCGTCCACTTCCAGCCTGTCCGACCTCATACCCAAGCTTGGGGAGATACTACTTTGTTTGTATCTATAAAAAATATTTCTGAGTATAAACTTGAGACCATCCTTCAACTACTGACCATATAGCTGTAATAACTCTATCATATTATAGTATCCAACATACACGCACAGCGATTGTAGTACTTACCCGTAGTAGGGGCAACCCTGTGTTTCACGAATGCCGAGGTAGGGCACTGTTAGTTGTGGTAAAGCGCGTTCGACGCACGCGCATCGGATAGTTATCGATAATTTTTGAAGTTCGTAAGAATTTGTTTACGTCGGAACTTTTTTTTTTGTTTTTGGAATTTGGATTTTTTGTTTCTGTTTTTTTTGAGAGGTAAGTTTTTTGTGTTTTTATTTTAAATGTTTTTTTTGGTTGTTGCGAGCGGTTCCCTACCTAAAAAATAAAAAATCCAGTAAAAAAAATTAACGGAATTTAAATTATAAAAATAAATATTTTACTCTACAATAAAACAATGTCTGGAAGGACTCAGGGGAGGCTTTTGCCCAGCAGTGGGACAGTAATGGCAAGTAAAACAAAAAAGACAAAATATTTTATCCCAATTATAAAGCTAAGGTCACTTCCAAGAGACACAGTTGTCGCAATATATCACGCTTATAGATTTGTTCCGTTTTGTCAATTAAATAAAGCGAAAGTTTAAATTTTAAGGTAAAGAGTTAAGACCTAGGTAAATCTGAGCTAGTTCTAACCTTGGATTTGGTTAGGAAATTTCTTGCCAAATAATTCATTCGAAATGTTACTTTGTAAGTACTATTATCTTGCTAAATAATTTATTCATAATGTTACTTTCAATTGTATCCGTTCGTCAGAAGTGTATTTTTTTAACTTCAGTTAATTAATTATGTTTTAATTAATTATTAGTTGTGCATTCTGTTCGTTTCTCAGATGATCTATAATCTCCTAAAAGATTTCGATGTTTGAATTTTTAATTAGGGTTCCGTAGTCAACTAGGAACCCTCATAGTTTCGCCATGTCTGTCTGTCCGTCTGTCTGTCTGTTTGTCCGTCTGTCCGTCCTCGCTTAATCTCTGTGACCGTTAGCACTAGAAAGCTGAAATTTGGTACCAATATGTATATCAATCACGCCGACAAAGTGGTAAAATAAAAATTGGAAAAAAATGTTTTATTAGGGTAGCCCCCCTATATGTAAAGTGGGAAGTGATTTTTTTTTTAATTTCAACCCTAACGTGTGATATATCGTTGGATAGGTATTTAAAAATGAATATAGGGTTTGCTAAAATAATTTTTTGATAATGTCAATAATTTCGGATATAATCGCTCCAAAAGTAAAAAACAATGTGTCCCTCTAACTTTTGAACTTTAGGTTTAGAAAATATGAAAAAAATCTGAAAAGTAGAACTTTATAAGGACTTTCTAGGAAAATCATTTTGAACTTGATGGAAAGAACAGTTTTTGTACAAAAAAGACAAAAAGGTTGTACAAAATAATTTCTGGACTAAGTTTGTAGTATAATCGTATATGCAAGCATTTTTTTAAACTCATAAGTGGGTACACTTATTGTGACGGACGGGAAACTACGGAACCCTACACTGAGCGTGGCCCGACACGCTCTTGGCCGGTTTTTTTTATATAATGTCGTTTAAGCCTAATATAAAAACTATATTCAAAATACGAAGCCTCAGAAAATAACTTAAATTTTTTTTTATAAAAAAAAAATAACCGATTTTACTACAAAAAAAAAAACAAACACTAAAACGATCAAAATAACTTTAATTTGGGGACTGGGCAATCTGGAAGCATATCCTAATAAAGGTAAAAAAAAAAATTCGAATCGGTTCATAGACGACGGAGTTTTGAGGTAAGAAACATAAAAAAATACAATCGAATTGAGAACCTTCTCCTTTTTTTGAAGTCGGTTAAAAATAACTACACATTCCTCCCAGGTCGTTGTGATTTATTTACAAAAAATTCTCAGGCTCAGGAGCTAAGCCGTGTATTTACTAGATAGATTGAAAGATAAATCAGGATCTATCTGTACTAATAATTTATGAGTTAAATACTTTGTTTGTTTGTTGACTTGTTAAATTCTTTTAGTGTTGCAAAGCCTATTTCTGGAAGATGGCTATACCTAGGTTATACAAACACATAATACACGTTATACATATAATACGCGGGTAAAACTGCGGGGAAACCCATAGTAAAATAGTATCGGCGGAGACCTCTCGCGCCGGGCCTTGGTTGAGGCCATGGTCCGGAGCGAGGAGGAGTGGCAGGCGGTCGCCGACTTCTGCGAAGCAGTAATGCTCGCAAAGGAGGAAGCCGAACGCATCAGGCAACGGCATTATCGCCGCCGCCGCCGCCGGGATTCTGATCCCGATTTCCGGCCAACGTAGGCGCGGGCTTGCGGACAGTGAGCAATTTGTAGCTCACTGTCCGGCCGTCCGGTAACTGTCCGGACCAAGCCCAAGTCGTCGACGGCGCGCAATGTTCCCGCGCGCCTCAAGGAGTTGTTAGCAACAGCAGGGACCCAGCTGGGTCGAAGCCTACTGGGGCCAGGGTTATCCGAAAGGGCGCTCGAGCCCCGGTATGAAGGCTAGAAGGAACGGGGTGGGTCTTTTAGTCAGTAAGTGTCTGACACTATCTCCCGCTCCGCTCAAGGGCGGGGGATGTCAATGCATGATTTTTCCCACTACAAAAAAAAATAATTGTAAAATAGTATAGATAGGTACTTCTTTTTTTATTTCGAAAATGACAATGTTTTATTAGTCCACTGTGAATTTCTCCATATCTACTAAAGACTCCTTTCCGAAATATATTCCACTTCCAACTAGATATATAATATTGTATATAAAAAAAAAAACATGACAAGTACCTAACATACCTGAGATAGCAAAATCAGTCTTATAATGTTCTCAAGGTAGAACTACACTGCGTCACACGTGTGCCACACACGCCGATTTGGGCGCGTCGGTCTCCAAACATTTTATATGGAAATTAGACTTGTAGAGCTACACTAGATCCACGCCACGCGACGTCGTGCTACTTACAAATCAGGCCTGGTCCACGTGTGCGTCGGTCTAATGTTGTTCTAGCTTCACCGTTGAGACTAGAGCCTTTTCTCCAGGAGACGGGAGTGGGCCGGTACTCACCAAGCAAGAGAATAAAAAAAATATAATAATAATATAACAATAATAATAATATTCCACAACTATCACACAGCGCCGTCTAGTCTCAAGCTAAGCAGAGCTTGTGTTATGGGTAATAGACAACTGATAAACATACTTATATATTTCTAAATACATAAATATTATAGATAAATTACACCCAGACACAGAACAAATGATCGCGCTCATCACACAAACATTTGTCCTGGGTGGGAATCGAACCCACGACCTCCGGCATAGCAGTCAGGGTCACTAACCACTAGACCAACAGGCCTGTAAATATAATGTAACAACTTGCACAAATCTTAGTACTTGGGAACTAGGGTTGCCACTTTTTCATGGAAGAAATATAGTGGTTTTCACAGATCATTGCAAATATGTAACATAGTACCTACTTCTGGACAATTCTGGGAAAAATAATACACATTTATTTTTGTTATTAATTTTAAGAAGACAATGATTAACCAATTGTTGTCAAAGTCGGACTAAAGTAAGCGGAGCAAGCTTGAAATTCTACCCTAATAGCGGTTCCATTTTTGAAACTTTCTCACAGAAATAGGAATAAAATTGTGAACTCGTGCAGAAAACTTTGAGAATTATGAGATACGAGTGTATGATGCTAGAGATCATTCTACAGAATTTTGAATTACATTTTGCTGGCATATTCTTTTAGCGTCAAGTGATGAAAACAATACAAAAGTAAAAAGATCAAATTCCTAAACAGTACTATAAATAGAATCCTCGCATTAAAGATATTGGCGAACTCAAACATTTTGGTACTTGGTTGATTCTCTCATTTCGTACCAATCACATGTCTGGTTACATAAAAAAATAGGTACTAAAATTTTGGGAGATTCGAGTACAGTTGGTTGGTTTGAAGACATTTAGCTAGGTGTATCCCACAATAGAAAACCGTAGGTATAAAAACGAAAATAAAAAAGAGTCACAAATGTCCTTACCATCGGTGTCCAAAATTTCTAAGAAGTTACAGCTTTATTTGTCTGTAATTTTATCATGTTGTTAAAATAATACTAGGGAATACTTGCCTGCATTATCACAAATACGAATCGATTGGTTATTTTGTTTTAAATATTTTTGTCTTTGTCACCGAAAAAATAATCATTACCGTAAGCAAAAAAGAACTCTAAAAAAACTCTTTATATGGACATCCTATTCTTTTACCCTTCTCTGCGCAGTTCCGCAGCGCGGACGGTCGTTCGAGAAACGTTGAGGAAGAAACACATGCGCACGAGAAATAAAAAATAATTACGTAATTGTGATCAAAAACTACCTCTGTACGGGTTTAGTGGTCTTCACCGTATGTGAAAAACTTGATGTTAGTCACAAGATTTACATGTTTAATTCACCTCTGAAATGTTTGTTTTGATGAGTATTTTTACGACAATAATATGTATGCAAATAGCTTTTAAATTAATTAATTTAAAAATTAAATTAACCCAAAATGTCACTACCGTGATAGTCTTTACCATAATTTACCATCAGTTTTTAAAGTGACGGTTATGACATGAAGCTGACGGAGATGACCTAGCACTATTTTTTTTTGTTTTATTTACTTTGTTGATCCGTTTGTCGGTTTGTCTATTTGTCTGTTTGTCCGTTTGTCTGTTTGTCTGTTTGTCTGTCTGCCTGTGTGTTTGTCTGTTTGTTTGTTGGTTTCTCTGTTTGTCCGTTTGTCTTTTTGTCTATTTGTCCATTTGTTTGTTGGTTTGTCAGTTTATCTGTTCGTCTTTTCGTCTAAATAACTTTGAATAGTCCAAAGTGGTATGCTCAGCGTGTTATTATTTTTTATTTCTAAGAAAAATTATGCCGATGCTTGCGAAAATTCGTGAAGAAAAACTAGCTACCTACAAAATTATGAAAAAAATGTTGCATTACTCTGAAAGATAGAGGTCAAAGGTAGAGAAAATAAAACTGAAATAACTAGTCATTTATATATCAGATATTTTTTGGGAAATCAGAAAAAGTAAGCAATAGGAGATATGAAAAGAACGAAGAAAAAGAAAATGATGGAGATGAAGATGATGACGTCGATGATTTGCTAAAATTTTGATTGTCTATTGTTGTTGACTTTTTTATATGTAGCGCTAAGATTTTTTGAGATTTTTTGTCTCATAAAATTATTTTTGTGTAGGACATATTCGCCAAAGAAGTCAATCAATAATCATTCCCATAAAACGAAAAATCATTACCATCACACATAAAAACTTCAGCGACCTATATCTCGGATATTCATCGATGCAATTCGAAAATATTTACACATGGTATTTATAAGCAGTCATATTTTCGTTTCACAGTAAGATTTTCAAAATCTAAAATTTCTCTAATTTTTTTCAAATCGGACCGAAATCAGAGAACTACCCAACTTCCCATATCTGTGGTTTACCAACGTATTTTTCATATCTTTTAGGGAGTTCTTGTAAACATTCGTAATATTTGAATTACTGATGAAAATATAGTATATATTTTGCATACTAAATTATTTGCCTAAAGTTCATTGACTAATTATATTCTCTGTAACATTGTCTTACTTAATTAATTTTTTCACTTATTTTACGATAATCTAGAATAATGTCTATGAGTGTATTTGATTTAAATTGGGCGTTGATAGCGCTACAGTATTTTACTTTTGTCGCTATCTTCGTTTTCCCTGTAATCTGTAAACTCATGTTGTTCCAAATAAACTTTATTTATTACTAGCTTTTGCCGGTTCCGCCCGCATATATAAAATATAGTTTATGTCACTCAGGAATAAAGCAGCTTTCTAAAGTGAAAAATTATCGCAATCGGATCAGTACTTCCAGAGATTACCTCTTACAAACAAAAAAGAAACTTTACCTCTTTATAGTATTGGTGTAGAAGTGTACATTATTACTAAAAATAATATGGGAGGCAACCCTAGCATGTACATTAGTTTACACATTTTCATTCCTCCACCGACAGTTACATAATTTACACACATTTGTTCATACTTAGATCTTTATTCAGTGATATACAGTTACTTGCTTGCGGACACGCGAATTTAGCAATTATTTCATAATGATCTCGTAGTGTTTGCTACTGAAATTAAATAAGGACTAACATAATTGGGTACATGTTCTTGAAACTTGAAAGTGCGTATCCGCTTATGAGAGCTGAATACTTAACGGTGATATTTAAATTATCTGAAATTAACGGATCACAATAGAGGATCAGTTAAATCTTGTATTATTAATATTAATACTTAAGTTTTTTTACGTACATATGTAGATATAATATCAATATACTAATCTTATTAATATTAATAGTCGTTTATTTAAGACACTCGTAACTAGGATCTTTTCTTATATTAGTCTGACTTCCTGTGCATGATTTGATAGATTAAATTCAAATAGTAGCCATTAATAAGTTATTATTAGTACAGGAAATTAAGGTATTCGTACATTAGAGGAAGTTTAAAAGTGACTGAAAAGTCGAGGTTAAAAGGTTCCAAATCGTTTGTCTAGGTATAGTCATGTGAACAGGAGGGATGAAAAGCAGGTTACTAAGAGTAATGTGTTTACAAGTAGAGGGATGAAGAGGAAGGGGGAGAGCATAAAAATGGATGGACTGTGTAAAAAGTGATATAAAAGATTAGTCAGTCGGTGATAGCGTGACTGGAAATGGAAGAAAAAACGTGTTGCACCGACCCTAAATAAAATTGGATAAATGCAGAAAGATGATGACAACAAGCAATTCTGATGAATAATAAACTCACATTCCCTTTTGCGTTGCCAGTTTCAAACACACGTTCTTGTGCTTGAGAAACGGTCCTTAACCTTTTGAATGTCTTAAGTTACACAGTTCGACATAAGAAATTTTCTTTCTATTGTGTCTCTAATTACGGCATTCAAAGAGTTAAACTTCCGAACCATTATATAATTTTAATCTAAGACATACGGTGCCAGTCATGGTGGCATTCGATTATGCAGTCCGGTTAGATTGTGCTCAAGCTCAACCCGTAGCGCGTTAGGAATGCATTTCTGTCCGTTGTAAACAGACCAAAACTTAATAATAATAGAATAGGTATACCGTTAAGACCCTTTATCTATCAAACACCATTCGCTTTCGTGACTACAGACAGACATGTTTTGTAGATTAAAATTAAAATAACTATAAGGTTTCGCCGTAATACCGTCGTTTCTACTGTGTACATTGAAGGATTCGAACAATTTGCCTACAGCGGTCTTCCCATCCGATTATAATTTAGGTGTCTTCAAGGCTAGAGTATTAAGAGTTTATTAAGAGCCTATTCAGGCTCTTAATAAACTTGTGCGATTCACCGACAACTATTGCATCGCTGTTTACCATCAGATGGGATCGCAGCCAAGCACTAGTTTATATCATATAAAAAAAAACTTCATCACTTCAAGCGATGTCCCTGTTAGAACATCTTCTTTGGATTCTAAGCTATCATAGCACTTACAGGTACCCTGTTCGCAATAAGAAATTTAAAGAAATCTGTTTTACTGTCTGTTTAACCGATTTTAAATACTATTTCGTAGGCATGAGGATGTCTTTAAGAGCAAAAAAGTTGTTACAATACCAACTATTTAATACAACCGCCATTTGTCATGCTACCAACGTAATAAAAGTCAAAATCGGTTGAACGGACTGTAATAAAAGTAAAAAAAGTATTCATAAATTTCTAATGTAATTTTGAACAGAGAACAGACTAATAAGACATTTAAATTAAAGCAAGCAAACGGAAAGTACGATCCTTTTATAGATGGTTTTTAAATTGGCTGCCTAAAATCGAATAGTTTTTTCTAAAGAAGAAGCTAGAATTATTTCTGTTTTCTTGAAAGCGGTTTTATTCGTGAATATTTGGTTACTATCCTTTGACATTTTTAACGATTACCCGAGGCCCTTTAACCTTGAGATACTTTGCTGTCTGGTATGTAAATTTAATAAATTTTTCGAAGGCGATCCATCTGAAATAATGAGAGACAAATTGGTAAAAACCTTCCGAATGTATTGGAAGGTTTTTACCAATTTGTTTGGAGGAATATGTCAATTAAATGTGTAGAATGATGAAGAAGATGACCTGAGTCAGGTTTATTTATTTCCCCTTTACTAACTGTATTTTATATTAATTAAATAATTTAAAATTTTGTTTAGTAAATATTTAAATTGTTTTGGTATTGTGAAAGAGCACCCATATCTAAAACTAACATATAGACTAACTGTCCCCGCACACAGGCTTCCAAAACCGCCACTTCAAGCTTCATTTTGAGGCGGCCTTTTTTTGTGGCTCGTGTGCAGTGGTGCCGCCACAAAAAAAAAACGCTTGAAGCGGCTTCAAGCTTCACCGGACACAAGAGGTGTCGCGCGCTTCAGCTGTATTTTCCGGCCATTTCTAGCATTTTTTTGTGGCGGCTCTTTTTTGAGGCCCGTGTGCGGGGACAGTAAATCTACAAAAATCGAACAATAAACATAAAAGTTATAGAGAAAAAAAATGGTCGAAGAGACAAAATATTATGAGTTATACATGTCGATGGATGAAAAGGTAGAGGGAGGTCAAAGAGAAGATGGTTGGATTATGCGAGGAATAAGGGAGTTTGTGATAGTATGACAGAACAGAATGGAAGAAGAAAACGTATTGCGCTGACCCTAAATAACACGGGACAAGAGTAGGAAGATTTTTTTTTATTATTTATAGGCTCGCGTTTGACCACTATCTCACCTGATGGTAAGCGATGATGTGGCCGACGATGGAGCACGCTTGCCTAGAAGTAACCAATTCACTTTTGACTTAAAGACCCCTATGCTCTAGCTATCAGGAAACACAGACACAGATGATGATAACTATATTGGGGTCAGATTAAAAAGAAGAATCAGCCTATCAGTAAGCTGTTATAATCTCAGACTGCTCAAGTGCGCTGGGTCTTCATTCACAGACTGGTTTTTAGATTTCGTGTTTTATAGGCTTGCATGATTGCTAAGTTTGAACCACAAAAACACACTAGCTGTGATCACAAAATTATGTTAGTCAAGAAAATCAAATATATCGACAACATTGAAGACTGCTAGTAAAACAAAATAATACAATTTTAGTAATGGTCGTACTAACACTGCCAACGTGAGGATTTATGACCTAATCTTCAAAGTTAAAGCCATTGTTTTGAAGACTTTGAAATGGTCAAGTACAAAATGAAGTTGATGAACTTTTGATCATAAATCTTTAGTTACAATATTTGTTACTAGCAGTTCATACTCGTAAAATATGGTTCTAAGAATTTTTACTTTGTCAAAATATTATCTTGTTCATATATGGTTGTTTGTCGTTATATGCGTTGTCTTCGACGTCATTTACAATGTAAACGTAGGAATTCGTATGTTTTTCTGTTTCTGTTATAATTTATTGTTACTTATTTTATATTCAGGTCTTTTTCCGCTACACCTATAGATTTTCTATTATTCTAGTTAAAAATCCAATATTCTTTGAATGGCAAAAATTTTTCATCATATTTTACTCATTCGCGAATACAGGTACACTCTCTGTTCCTTTACTATTACAGTGCGATAGGACAACAAGCCGTCATGACCGGGCAGAGATCAGGTGCAAAACCAATTCCGGCCACCGTAGGCGCGGGCTTGCGGACAGTGAGCAATGGGTAGCTCGCTGTCCGGCCGTCCGGTAACTGTCCGGACCAAGCCCAAGTCGTCGACGGCGCGCACTGTTCCCGCGCGCCTCAAGGAGTTGGCAGCAACAGCAGGGACCCAGCCGGGTCGAAGCCTACTGGGGCCAGGGTTATCCGAAAGGGAACTCGAGCCCCGGTATGAAGGCTAGAAGGAACGGGATGGGTCTTTTAGTCAGTAAGAGTCAGACACTATCTCCCGCTCCGCCCAAGAGCGGGGGTTGTCATTGGATGATTTTTCCCACCATAAAAAAAAGGTGCAAAACCAATGAATTTACTTACGTGCTTTCCGAGGCTTTACACCAACTAGATTTGTGTAGTGTGTGAATATTTGTCGAGTAACTTTAATAACACTGGATCACTTTATATATAGATATATTTTTTAATAATTCTTTTATTTATTTAATTTTAGTTCATTACTCTACTATTATTATTACTAAACTATAATGTGCGAAGACTATTTTTTAAGGTGGGAAATCATCCAAATACTTCTTCCGCTTTGGGTGCAGCGAGAAGGCGTGTCAGACTTTTACTGATTAAAATCACACCTACATTCTTCAGTTGCCCTTTGCGTTCTTAGACCACAGCCTTACACGCATTAGGTACTATCTAGGTACCTTTAGGTAGGTTTTAAGCAGTTGCCAAAGTTGATCGCTAGACCATTCAGTTCGCAATAGTAATTAACCAATCACATAATAATGTTATTAGGACGGTATCCTGACTTCGCGACGCTTGTCTTCTAAAACCCGTTTCACCGCTCACTGATAAGGTTCTGATAACTTAATCTGAGCTTATCAGACAGAAAGGTAATCATATCCTGTATTAAAATAACAGTTTGTCTGTCAGTTGCAGATTATTATCAGGAACTATGATTTGAAAGTGGTGAAACGGCCTGTCTCGTGCCCTTTGCTTGGTTCACGTCTTGATTGAGATGATAACTTTAACGCTGATTTATATTAATAATAATAATCAATTTATTTCAGGCAACATGTACCCATATCATAAATACCTTATAGACTAACATACATAATTACTTATAATAAATCATTTTGTTAGTAAACAAGATTTAAAACTTCGTTAGTAACACTGCACTTCGCACTATTTTGTCTTTGTGCTGTCCTGCGGTATTTGTCCGCGGAAGCGACGGAACACCACGCCCTGGGGCCAAAAGTCTTCTTCCATAGCAAGGTGCAGAAAACAGTTCGGTACTCGCACCACAAATGCCTTAAAATTGACATTCCGGTGCGACTCCAGCAACTGCACCCTCAGTGTGTACTTCAACTTCAACTCGACGATGTCTTCCACCTTTGTGGTGTAATGCAGGCGGGAGATGTACATCGGCGTGTTCAGCTGAGCGGCACGCACACTCGCACTAGGAGTAACTGGTGCTTTGCCGCAGAGATTTCGGTTGGCTTGTTGATTTATGAGATTAGCAACAAAGCTTATTAACTAGCAGAAGTTAAGGAAACAACTAAACGATTAAGTTTTTTAAGGCTTTTTTTAGGGTTCCGTACCTTAAAAGGCAAAAACGGAACCCTTATAGGATCGTAAGGGCCAAGGGTCTGCTTCTGAAAGGAAGGCTCGGCCTTAGTATGAAAGGCAACGAAGGGAAAGGGGGTGGGTTTTTTAGTTCGTAAAAGTCTGACACTATCTCCCGCTCCACCCAAGGGCGGGGGATGTCATTTGGATGATTTTTGACCACCGAAAAAAAATAACCCTTCTAGGGATAGGATCACTTTGATGTCTGTCCGTCTGTTTGTCAAGACTCTTTATTTCTGGAACGCCTGGAGGTGAGCTGTGTAGTGCTACCTTTAGTGTATGGTTACCTCAGCAAAGCTTGTCGAGAAGGCTGACGAGACATTTGCTGCCAAATACTGCAATAACATTACAATATGTTAAATGGCATTCTAACGTTTTTGGACCTAGAGAATATTACCTATTTTAAGCGTAAACGATTGTCCAAGGTGTTTGGAATTCCTGCCAAGGTTACCGCAGTCCTGGAATGCAAAGAGCAATTGAAGGAACACAGGTGGGTTAGTCAGCAAAAGTATGACAATCGAAACGAAAAAAATCGGCTTCTCCAAACAAACTATTTTTTATGCTGAGGCTGATATTTTTTTTCGTGTGAAAAAAAATCTGGGGACAATTTTCTACATTCACACGGGCGAAGCCGCTGACAGCAGGGTAGTATAGCCATAAACTGAGAAACACAAGAACAAAGAACAAAGGGAACTGTGTTAAAACGTATTGTCTCGGTGTATTTTAATGCATCATTGACTCATTGAGAAATATCTTCTTAAATGTAAATGCAAAAACAGTTTGACAATGCTTAGATGACCTAGGACAACAAAACGCCATTTATAATTTTATTTTACACTAGCTTTTGCCTGCGGCTTCGTCCGTGTACATAAAATATAGCCTAGGTCACTCAGGAACTGACTGGACAGGTCCACTTAGAACTGTGTGGTTCTTTCTTCAAAAGACCATCTCAGGCTCAATCTGCATGGTTCTCATATGATTTGACCATTACATGTTTTGCTGTATGGACTTTAAAAGAGACTTTGACCCCTGAGTTTGTTTCGGTGTTTCTTCTCAGGGTAGTCAGCTAGGAAACACCGGCCTCATCTAGCATTAATTGACGAAAAAAAAATAATTTGACGTGTAAAAGTGTTTTTATAAAACCTACTTGCAAAAATAAAGATCATTTATCATTTATCGAACAATGCAGCCGATTCACCGATAGGAAACCGGTGAAAATTATTTAGAAGAAAATTTAGAAAAAATTTGAAACAAAAAAAACAAAAATAACATAAAAACAAAAAACAAACTTTATCTCTTCATAATATTAGTGTCTAGCTCTAGGTATATGAACTCTGTAAGCAGTCAGGCGACTCACACAGTAAACATGTATATCTTCATTTACTCCTGTTGATAAGTAGACTACTACCTTTTGCCTGCAGTTTTGCCCGTGCACATAAAATATAGCCTATGTCACTCAAGAATAAAGCAGCTTTCAATCAGTGAAAAAATTTTAGCAATCGGATTAGGACTTTCAGAGATCTCCAACAAACAAAAAAAAAACAAACTTTATCTCTTTATACTATGAGGTAGATTTCTTTTTAAACGATGACTTTCTAAGATAGATTTATCTGCTGAAAAAAATTGTTGTGATAATGTTGAACATAAAAACAAAATGGTGGATTAGGCTACAATAAAACAAAAAAAAAAACATCGATAGTCTAATTTAAAAATTCCAATTCTATCCCAAAGGCATTAAATCCTTTCAAACAAGAATCTACGATCTAATAGGTTTTCAAATAGAACAAACTATATCTTTGAGATAAGTTGAATAGAGAAATATTTTATAAGAAAAGCAATAGTCGAGGGTTTTGTAGTGCCCTAGTTTCTGCTTCAAATATTACAGGTTCTAGATTTAAAAATCTGGGTTGCCAGCTACAATTGCCGAAACGGATCTTGAGCGATCGGCGTCAATGTGGGGATCGCTTTGCGCATTCCATACATTGGCGAGCCAATCGTCTTCGTTGTTGGATACATGCAGCAACGCAGGAAACGAATTAGGAGTGACGTCTATGACACGATTGACGTGCCTATTATTTTTATGTAAAATTTCATTAAGTTGTATCATGAAAAATCACAAAGTTATAAGCTAGTTATGTCAGCAAAAATACATAGTCACCGGGACATCCAGGCGACTGAGGGGTTGTTTTGCATTTGCGTCCAGTTGTTTGCTGGCTCCTAATGCCTGTTATGATCTGCCGTGATCTGTGTCTGTGTCGACTTTATAGTGTCGGTGGTATCCAATTTGAGACGTTATAAATATTTTTGGGAAAAAATATAACACGATGTAAAGACTATTGGAATCTACTGAACAAACGACAGATATGTAAATGTTTGTGTGACTGTGATGGTTCTTGTTTATTTTGCTTTAAGTTCTGATATATTGTGACGACCATGAAGGTCACATATCAGTTGCAGTAGAAACTACGTTGTAATGGACCTTTTAAGGTTTATGGTGAATTAAAAATATAGATTGGAATTATGACAGAAGTTGTCAACGGTGAAAAAATTTAATTTAATTTAATTTAATATATAAAATATGTATTCAAGGCTTCGTACAATATAAATAGTCAAGTCGAAGTTTAAAGCCTTTCATTAGCGTCTCCCCACGTTACAATATCGACAGTGAAGTGACACCTTCTAACTGTACTTTTTTCGAGATTATAACGTTTTAGCGCTTATAATTAAAATGGGTGTTTCCGCATGTTTTAGTGAAATCTTCGAGGCGTATATTTAGTTGTAACTTCGGCATTAAATTAAATTGTGGAAACACGTGGTATCAGGTGGGATCGCAGTCAAGCACGGTCAAGGTTGGAAGTTTTTTTTTAAATTGATATAAACTAAAATATCAATAAAAAAAAAGAGCCTTCTAACCGTGTCAATTTATGGTATTACCTTTTGGGACAGGACATTTTTACTTCGACACCTAGGAGTTATTGGCACTTTGCCGTCGATATATTTGGCCAGTTTATTTCAAAACTGGGAAAAGGTCTACTAGGTATTCTTCATATCCCAGCAATTTACGCGAACATTTAGTACATCTTTTCTACCATTTTCTGCGCTTCTTCAAATCAAAAGTTGGCAACACTGTTTAAACGTTCCAATATTAAAGTGTCGGTAATATCTTTGCATTATTTCCGTTCGGTCCGCGTTTCGATCCAGTCTGCATCAGCTGTTTTCCTCAATAAGGAAATATTTGTCGGCGATTTACAATGCTTGATATTTCTCTTCCTTCTACCTAGTAGTGGCGGTGGAATTTGAATTTATAGTAAGACTAGCTCTTGCTCGCAGCTTCGCCCGCATAAATAAAATACAGCTTATCGGTGAAAAAATTTTAGCAATCGGACCAGTACCCCTAGCCAAGTTGCTATTCTGCAATAGTTAACGCTAGTAGAAAGCTTCAAATGTACGGGAATGACGTCATCTCAACGCTCAGTCACGTGGTCGGAACAAAAGAATTGGCGGCGCGTCCAACTCGAAGCGTTTGACGCAAGCGAAACGGTTGTAACTTGGCTAGGGGGGCTGTACTTACTTCCGGAGATTACCTCCTACAAACAAAAAAGCAGTTCAGAAAAACAAACTTTATCTCTTTATTATATTAGTGTAGATTAAATCGCTGCGTCACATGGCAGCAGAGTGGGATTGGTATCAAGTGCAGCCTTGCCATTTCCAAGCTACGTAATGCTTTTACCAAGGTATGTATTGCTGGATTACTCTTGGGAATTCAAAGATATTCCGAAAAGAAAATTCAGCGAAATGCTTTCAGTGGAGACGCTTTTTCAAATGGCTTATCGACTGCATTAGTTTATTACACTGGTCAGCATCAAAATAAGAGCAAAATATGGTTAGTGTAAATTACACTGGTCAGCATCAAAATAAGAGCAAAATATGGTTAGTGTAAATTACACTGGTCAACATCAAAATAAGAGCAAAATATGGTTAGTGTAAATTACACTGGTCAGCATCAAAATAAGAGCAAAATATGGTTAGTGTAAATTACGCTGGTCAGCATCAAAATAGGAGCAAAATTTGGTTAATGTAAATTACACTGGTCAGCATCAATATAAGAGCAAAATATGGTCAATGTAAATTACACTGGTCAGCATCAAAATAAGAGCAAAATTTGAATAATGTAAATTACACTGGTCAGCATCGAAATAAGAGCAAAATATGGTTAATGTGGACCTATTTGAACATGGTGAAACAAATTAGAGTTGTAGGTTCCGAGATCAAACCCAGCCAGGCGCATTACTTGGTATAATTTATTTCATCACCACTGCTCTCAAAATGGTGAAGGAAAACAACGTGAGAAAACCGGCATGTCCAAGAACCAAAAAATTCGAAGACATGTTACATCCACCAACACGCACTGGGCCCGCGTGATGGATTACGGCCCAATCCCACTCCTAGAGAGGAGGCCTGAGTCACAACAGTGGGATCATTAAAAATGCTGATGATGATGATGATGATGACCAGTACTTCCAGAGAGATTTTTTTTTTTTATTAATGATAGGCTTGCGTTTAACCACCATCTCACCTGATGGTAAGCGAAGATGTGGTCGACGATGAAGCACGCTTGCCTAGAAGAAACCTATTCACTCTCGACTTAAAGACTCCTAAGTTGTAACTATCAGGAATCACAGATTCCGGCAGGGAATTCCACTCCTTGGCTGTACGCACAATAAATGTGTTCGCAAAACGTTTTGTGCGTATGGGTGGGATGTTTACCATGTACCGGTGGCGCAACGCTGTACGTCGTGTGATCCGATGATGGAACGGACTTGGCGGAATTAGATTGTGCAATTCCAGTGCACACTCCCCGAAATTTAAACGATAGAAAACCGACAGACTAGCAACTCGGCGGCGATGCTCAAGGCTTTGGAGCTTCGAATCTACAAGTGCATCATTGCCGATGATTCTCTTGGCTCGCCTCTCAATCGACTCCAGCGCATCAAGCTGGTATTTGGCAGATCCATCCCAAAGATGAGAACAGTACTCCATACACGATCGAACTTGGGCTTGATAAAGATTGATCCTCCTACAAACAAAAAAAAAAAACAAAAAAACTTACTTTACCTCGTTTATTTTATTAGTGTAGATGTAGATTAAATCGCTGCGTCACATGGCAGCAAAGTGGGATTTGTAACAAATGCAACCTTGCTATTTCCAACTTACGTAAAGCTTTTACCAAGGTATGTATTGCTGGATTGCTCTTTGGAATTCTTTCAAAGATATTCCGAAAAGAAAAGTCAGCGAAATGTTTTCAGTGGAAACGCTTTTTCAAATGGTTTATCAACTGCAGTAGTAAATTACACTGGTCAGCATTTTTCACTGGTCAGTCTTTTGGTTTGCATGTTCCGTAATATAAACCAATTGGTACCACTTATTTATTATTCAACCAACTAGCATTTTGGACGCAAATCAAGGATCATTAGGAAAATGCTTAACATCAAGTGAACCATCAATACATTCCAATTTAGACTTCAACAACGTAAACTAAAGACACAAGCAGGGTGTCCGGTACATTCATCATCCCATCATTTGAATAGCCTACTGAATTGCTCGACACACGCGAATCACCGATTTATACATGATTAGGGTTCCGTACGTTAAAATGAAAATAGGATCTTTATAGGACCACTTTGTTGTCTGATTGTCACTCAAGAGACTAGAATAGTGAAAGAGCAAAATTTGGTTTATGTGAACTATTTCATTCATTAAATTTGGTTGTGTGTGTATGTGGACCTATTTAATTCATTAAACCCCAAGCGAACGTCGACGTTCGCTCCCTCATTGTCTTTCTGATGTGTCTCTAATTCCGAGATTCGAATGAACAAATATGGTGAATCAAACTATGTAGTCTTAATTTATCTAGCATCTACCTATTGGTAGTCATAATTTATCTAGTTAAAAGAAGACCATATATTTAGGCCATGAAAACGACCCATCCGAAGAACAATGTTACCCATCCGAAGAACAATGTTACGTTCACCCCATACTTAAGGTGTGAACTTTGAACGGCTCTCCTGAAAACCTAGTAAATTTCAAATTGTTCTTCGGATGGGTCGAAAAGTGAAATTATAAAAATTAATTTACTTACTTTACACCATCACGGCTATTTGCTTTCGTTCACCAAAGATGAACCATAATGAGATGAGATCACCGCCTATAGGCAGGATTTGTCTACACTGATGGAAAATCTAGATATTTGGATGCAAGAAAGAGATACCCTTTTCCTAATGGGACAGATAGACTGAAATAAATATATCAACGTCTCTTGATTGCAAACGTATATCGTAGAATACCCGAGGACGCCTTTTTCTTTCTAAAGAAATACATAATATGTGATATGTCAATATCGGTTATTTAAACAGCAATATTCTCAGAACTGGATGTGACGGATTTTATCAGTAAACTTTGGATTAAGCAAATCTAAGCCTGTTATGGCAACCTCCTTGCACCCGATTTGTTTTTTTTTTAATTTGTTCAGTTTTATTACAGAAAATCTTTGCCGTATATTTTTTAAACACTTGCTCTCTCTTGGTGAAAATTGTATGAGTAGATAAAATATTACTTTATTCTCATATATTTCACATACCTAAATATTTTATTATATTAGTGTATAAATATCTATCGACACGTCTAGTTGACACTTCGCGTGATCCAAGGGCTAGCTTTTACCTTGAATAGAGGATACGCATTGCCATACAGCGTGGCAATGCCGCCCGTCTTTTAGGCACATTAACAGCCGACAGCGATGTGGAAGAGTTTTTGATGCCATATTTTAGTTTGATTTTAGTTATAATTAGTTAGTTAAGTATTTTTTAAATGTAAATTGTTTGTGTAAGTAAATCCTATCCTTTATTGACACCCGAATTGTGACACAACTTTTTTATTAAAAGAATATACACAGTGGTGGAATCTCATAAATTTTAATTTGAGTTTTAAATATTTGCATTATGGTCTAAAAATAGGCCTATGTACATAGTGGGTGTGGTATCTTTTTCCATTCTATATTGTCCTCAAAATGACCTAGCGACATTTTTGTACGTGGCTCTAATGAGAATTGGGTACTTACTCCTAAAAAATCTTGATAAAAACTGGCAATGTCAATATTTTAACAATTTCTGTCTATGATCACAATGTAAGAGATAAAGAAGATCAACTTGCCGAAAAACAATTTCCTGTCTAGACCCGAAATAAGTTTTAAATGACCCGTAAGTAGTCAATTCAGGAGCTTAAAACTAATATAAAATAATAATATAATATAATAATAATATAATATTCCACAACTATCACACAACGCCGTCTAGTCCCAAGCTAAGCAGAGCTTGTGTTATGGGTACTAAAAAACTGATAAACATACTTAGGTATATATTTATAAATGCATACATATTATAGATAAATTACACCCAGACACAGAACAAATGAATTTGCTCATCACACAAACATTTGTCCTGGGTGGGAATCGAACCCACGACCTCCGGCATAGCAGTCAGGGTCACTAACCACTAGACCAACAGGCCAGTCAAACTTAGTCAACTAAGGTAGCAGGTTTGGAGAAGTCTGGATATTAAGGCTTAGTAGTAGTAGTTGTAATAATAAGTAACAATAAAAGTAGAACTGTACTGCGCACACGTGTGCCATACACTCCGATCTGGGCGCGTCGGTCTCCATACATTTTATATGGAAACTAGATTTGTTAAACTATACTTGATACTAGTGATGTAACGAATATTCGCATTCGCGAACAGTTCAGAATATTCGCAGTTTCTTGTGAATTCGAATGCGAATGTCAAAAAATGTGAATCGCCTTCGCGAATGCAAATGCGAATATTCGTTACATCACTGCTTGATACACGCCACGCGACGTCGTTTTACGTATAAATCAGGCGTGTTACACGTGTGAGTCGGTATAATGTAGTTCTAGCACTGAATTTCAGCCACGGTGGCCAACCGTAGGCGCGGGCTTGCGGACAGTGAGCAATGGGTAGCTCGCAGTCCGGCCGTCCGGTAACTGTCCGTACCAAGCCCAAGTCGTCGACGGCGCGCACTGTTCCCGCGCGCCTCAAGGAGTTGTCAACAACAGCAGGGGCCCAGCCGGGTCGAAGGCTACTGGGGCCAGGGTTATCTGAAAGGGCGCTCGAGCCCCGGTATGAAGGCTTGAAGGAACGGGATGGGTTTTTTAGTCAGTAAGAGTCTGACACTATCTCCCGCTCCGCCCAATAGCGGGGGTTGTCACTGGATGATTTTTTCCATCCAAAAAAAAGCCACTATGGCCAGCCAGAAGAAATTCCTTATTAGGCAGACGCTAATAAGGAATTTCAAATAGAAAAACCCAGTGTGTTAACAAGTCAAGAAAAGTTAATTGAAAATGGGCCTTTTGCCCATTTTGTGTTGAATTCACTACTAGCCGTCTTCTTTCTTTCGGCTAATAATTATTATGTCAATATTATACAAAGCCAATAAGCTTACGTCTACTTAATATTTGTTGTATAATATTATTATTAATCTTGCCAGCAAAATGTGCAAACTGCCTCGTTCTAATAACATAATTCGATGAAAATTGGCGAGCTCTAGATACAAGAATAATAAATTGAAGGTTTATTGAAACGTTCGTGTTATTTATGGCTAATACCATCAGAGTATTATAATCTTGACCTGGAACTGACATATCATTACTTAGAATACCTACATACAGTGGCGGATTAAGTCAGAGCGGGGCCTATAATTGACTGACCTGTTGGTCTAGTGGTTAGTGGCCCTGACTGCTATGCTGCAGGTCGTGAGTTTGATTCCTACCCAGGACAAAAGTTTGTATGATGAGCATGATCATTTGTTCTGTGTCTGGGTGTAATTTATCTATAATATGTATGTGATTAGAAATATATAGGTATGTTTATCAGTTTTCTAGTACCCATAACACAAGCTCTGCTTAGCTTGGGACTAGACGGCGTTGTGTGATAGTTGTGCAATATTATATTATTATGTTATATAGCAAATTCGACCAAGAGGCTCCTGTGTAGACCTATTGAATACTCCTCAATCTTATCTTAATCACCATAACCTCGTGGATTTAAAGATTGGTTAAGTGGAAAGTACAGTACTGTAGGAAATCTAAGAGATTGATTATATTATCTTATTCAATTAATCAATAATCAGCTGTTTTTTGAGCAGTGGTGGCCGAGTGGTAAAGGCCCCGACTTACGAGTACGGTCGCGGGTTCAAAATCAGCATACACGGGGCCTGCAGTAATTGCTACTCTTGTTATATGGCCGCCTACATATTATAAAACATAGTCCGTCTGTCTTTTTTTATAAACTCAAAAATCATGCATTGATGAAAAATTAAAAGACACTCTGTCTAGTGCTATTCCAGGAGATGATCTATCCATGTACCAATTTTTATTAAAATTTGTTCAAGCGTTCCAGTGTGAAGAAGTAAAAAATATACAGACAAAATTGCGACTAAGTGGACAAAATACGACACACATTTTTGTACTGATCGATTGTTTGGTAAATAAAAAACTTTTTACAAAAAAAAAAAATGTTATGGTACCACCACTAAAAAGTACCCCTCAGACAAACTTAAATAACTTATAGCCAGATTACATCTTATAACGATTCTAATAATCCCAAACACGGATATATTACATTATTTTTTTTTTTCCTTCTGACTTCATCATCAGATCAGTTCGATACATCCCCCCCCCCCTTTTCTGACAGTCAGTCATCGACTACACGTATAAAAAAAGCAACTTTACTTGTAACCACAGTTCTGCTGTGATTCTATGAGGACTTCTGTTCCATATCTTCGAAGTTCATGATTAGATCATAACAATATTTCTATGGGACCAACTTGGAAGTACCTATAACATTTCAATCAAAAAAAAAAAAACACACATTCAGCCGAACATAGAACCTCCTCCTTTTCGAAGTCGGTTAAAAAGGAGCACATTGATTACCAGTATGCCTAGAGATGAACTTTCTAATACGAAGAAGGAGAGGAGGATTATTGTATAACCTGCTATACTTATTAACAATGAAAACGCCAACCACCTTTTAAAATGTAAGTAAGTATAGCATTAAGAATTCATATGCCGTGACCTTATCAAGTCGCGCCCTATCACGTCTGCTCTGTGAACTTTAAATTGTAAAGCCATATTCGGCCATTTACTTTATAATAAGTCTTGTGATATAAGAACATAAGTCTGAAGGGTTTATGTGGATACCGAGTCCATAATTTCCTTGTAACATCGAGATTCGGCTGACATTTCAAGATGTTTGACAGTCGTTATGGATAGTCAATAGCCAGGAAAAATTACATCTGTCTCAGTCTCAGTCATGAGGTACATATTATGTTACTTAAGGCCGGGTTCTACTGATTTTGAACTTTTTTAAACCTCTGAAAATCTATAAATATAAAAGAAAGCACCATATTTTTTTTTTTAAATTGTCTTTATGACTAACCGCCAGGCAAAAAACAAAACATGATACAAATTAGTATAGCTATCGGCTATAGTTATCGGCACGGATCTTGAGCGCTGGCTTTAAGTTGCTCAGAAGTCAAATATTCGGTCTCTTTAGTGGTGCGACCTGAGACGCGGGGGCGGCATCATGTCATAGACGTCACTCCTGATTCTTTCCCTGCGCTTGCTGCATGTATCTAACAACGACGACGATTGGCTCGCCAATGTATGGAATGCGCAAAGCGATCCCCACTCTGACACCGAGCGCTCAAGATCCGTGCCGATAACTATAGGCTTGATAAAAAAAATCGCGAATTTGACCCGACTTACGATTTCAAACGTGTATGTCTACGAGATAAAATATAATAAAGTTTGTTTTTTAACAGGGCTTCGCAAAAACAAAAATTTTGAATAGTTATTGTTTTTTTTTTTGTTATAAAAATAAAACCGCTATTACGGGGCCGCGAAATCGACATAGACCCAGGCGAAGATCATACTAAATATTTACTCAGTGACTACAACCGGCTCTTAATTACTGGGTTGTGGAGGTCAGATAGACTATCACTCCATGTAAAATACTGATTATCAGTTCTGGTTCGACTTGAAACAGAACCCAACACAGTTACGTAAAAGGGTAAAAGTAAAATAGGCAGGAATGCTGTAGAATTGCTGCGGTCTTCCCGTCCGATTATAATTTGGTTGTCTTCAAGGCTAGAGTGGCTCTTAATAAACTAGTGCGCCTCACCATCAACGATTGCATCACTGCAATAGTTGTATAAATAGTGTAGCGTTGTCTGGTGTTAGTCAGTGTGCTAAGTGCGAGTTATTGTTACGTTGATGCTATCGAAACGTTACCGCGTTTGGTACTCTGATTGGTTAAGGCTTATAGTCCCTTGAACCATCTGGCCAAAATTATGTGGACGCTCCTCTCGCACCCGCCTAGGCGGCAGTACGCAAATCTGTGCATTTATTTGCGGCCAGCAGCGCCCGGAAAGCGCGCGGCTGACCTTTAAATCCATTTTCTTTGCGAAATATTGATTGATTTACATATGCAATGTTCACTTTGAAGAATATTTAACCACCAATTTTTATGTGTAAAAATGTTTCTAAAGATACAAGCCGTTTCGAAGGAGTAGGGAAAAGTTTCGAAAAGTTGCGAAATTGCTAAATATTTTTTTAGACAAAAGTATTAATAGCACGAAAAAATCAAATGTTGATAATGTTGTTCATGAATCTATAATAAACATATATTTTTTTCAAACCTATTAACCTGGCCGTTACCGAGAAGTAGGCTTCAGAAAGTCACTGTTTTATGGCACTTTTCGGGCGCTTGGGCCTTAAGAGCTCGGAGCGGGCCAATCGGAGCGCCCAAACGTCATAAACGTGTCAATAACTCAGACTGGGCACTCTGCTTGCCACTCAATGCGACATACTGACCCGTAGCCGGTAATTACGTATATCTGCGATATATGAAACAATAATAAATTATGAACTGTTGATATAATCTTTTGGCGTAATGTTAAGTAGTTCACGACTCACAACTGTCAAAAGTCCCTTAACCTTTTCAAGTTTAACTACTCGATTCTGGTTGCTGCAGCGATGACGTCATATCACTATTCATCATCATGAAAACCAGAGGTTAATTTGTTAGCAAATATACCTCTGGTTTTCCAAAAACATTAACTACTAGTTGTGGAAATTCAAATAAAAAAAAAAATACGTAAAATATAGTCTATATCACTCAGGAATAAAGTAGCTTTCTATCGGTGAAAAAATTTTATCAATCGGACCAGTACTTTCAGAGATTATACCTCCTACAAACAATAAAACCAACTTTCTCTTGAGTGTGTCAACTCATTGTACTCTGTAGGTGTTGTTAAAAGTTTTTTTATTGTTTATTATTGATAGGCTCTTTTGACCACTACCTCACCTGATGGTAAGCGATGTTGTGGCCGGCGATGGAGCACGTTTGCCTAAAAGTATCCTATACACTCTTGACTTAAAGACCCCTAGGTTGTAGCTATCAAGAAACACAGACTCCGGCAGGGAATTTCACTCCTTAGCTGATTTGTTTTCATCAAGTTCACCTGTCCACAGCTATCTTAGGTAACCATATATCTCCAATACCTACCGATGAATTCACAAAAGCGATGAATCCTATATCGAAAGCCTGAACAAGGTTCTATTACAATTTCACGAAGGCACCTAGGGATGAACATCAATTTCGCGTCGCACCTTCGGACCTCTCATGGGAGTGACTCAACAGAGTTATTGGACCCGTCAGTAATGTATAGTTTACCTCAACAGGTTTGATAGGCGTTAGGTGTTTGTATTGTTTGGCTTTTTAACTGACTTCGAAAAGGAGGAGGTTCTATGTTCGGCTGAATGTATGTTTTTTTTTATTTTATTTTTTTATGTATGTTCTCCGATATCTCGGTCAATTGTGGACCGATTCTGATTTTTTTTTTTTGATTTAAAGGTTATGCTTCCAAGTTGGTCCCATAGAAATATTGTTATGATCTGATCATAAACTTCGAAGATATGGTAAAGAACTCCTCCTAGGATCACAGCAGAATTGTCGTAACAAGTAAAATTGCTTTGTTTAAACGTGTAGTCGATGACTGAATGAAAGAAAATAGGAAGGGGAGGGAGGAGATGTGTCGGACTGATCTGGTGATGAAGCCGGAAGTAGTAAATTAATGTGATCTAACCGTGTTTGGGATTATTAGAAACGTTATGAGATGCACTCTGGTTATAAGGTTTTTAAGTTTGGCTGAGGGGTACTTTTTAGTGGTGGTACCATAACTAAAATGTGAAAAATAAAAAACTTTTTACAAAAAAAATTAAACCGTCTTCGATGTAAAAAAACAATGAAAAGTACAAAATAACTTTATTTTCGGAAGTCGGTGTTAAATAACGAAGAGACAAAACTATATCTATTATAGAAACACCGACCAGCAAAAAGATCGTATAAGCAGTTACTTTTACGACTATAGATCGAATAACATTCGTATAAAAGTTCCTATTATTTCAAAAAGCTATCTATAAGTAGTTTTCTAGAGTTTTTAGCATTCACAGCTTTTTAGGTCTACAACATGTATAATTAACCTTTCGTATTCCGTAATTAGATTACACAATTAAAAAGTTATTGTGTCTCGCGTGGATCCACGTTCTGGACACACAAAGGGTTAAAGAACGTGCAAAAATCATTTACTCGACAATTTACTCCACCAATAGCTGAAATAGAAACGTGCTACTGACTTTTTTACGACATATTTTGCGAGTTGGGTTGTAACTTGTAATGCATATTGGGTACTATATTAACTAGAATAAACTATCCTCTCATACAACATCAACCTATAAAGTTCAGCGAGCCAAAAATATGTTTCAATATAAAATTGAATGAGAGTATTGTGTCGTATTGGACATAAATAAAAGCCCTCGGGTGTGTTTTAGCTTGTAATTCAAAAGAAATTGAATTTTTCTAATGAATTTGCATTGAGTGATATCGAACGTTTTATTTCTTTAGTGGTTATTATATAGAGGTAATGTAAGGGTAGACGTACCTTTCTTCTTCTTCTTCCTGATATTATCCCATATTACTTAGGGTCGACGTAACACGTTTTTTTTCTTCTAAGGGTAGATGTACCCTCGTAACAAAATTCACATAATCTTTTACCGATCCCGATGTGCGCCTCTGGATTTCTCTTCCATATACATTGAGGGTTAGCCCTTCGTTGGAAGTTTTCAGGAGAAATATTAAGGAATATTTGCTGTCAACATGAACTATAAATATGTATGTATATATATAAGTATTTATTTATTGTATTTATTATGTTATGTATAGTGTGCTGTACCTACACATATCTGTTTAGTATATTTTTAGTTTTGAGTTAAATTCAATTTATGTGTTAATTTTTTTCTTTTTGTTGTACATTTAAGGGTGTTGTGATTCTTGACCCGACCATGACAGGAAACGAAGAATTTACTATGGCACAAAATGGTTATTTTAATTGTGTTTTATTGTGCCACTTATCCCAGGAATTTGTGCCTTGTACTTTTTGAGTAATAAGAGTACGATTGTGGTCGGGCTGGGGATCACGGTTCCTGACCCGACCACAACCAGATCTAATAAAATATCAATAGTGGGAAGTTACTGATTATGCCAAAAATATGTGTCAAATTGTGCCTGTGGCACACGAAATTCTTTTACTATTCATAACACAGAATATATTGAATTCAAATAAGGCACTTACGATAAATTTATACCAACTACCCATGCAAGTAGGTACGTGATTTTGCAAAGATCAAGTGATTTTTAGCTGACAAGTTTAGGGAAATAGTTAAACGGTGGATGTAATGGATTGGTTATGGCCGGACTTAGCACAATACCGAATTTATGCGACTACTTTGTCTACTGTGACAAACAATTGCATCATTGTACCTAAATGGGTGTCACCTCCCACCCAGTATACCAGTGAATCGGTTTCTCATTATTATTGTTAGGTAGGCCTAGGCCTGATGGTAAGAACAATGTGGTCGACGATGGAGCACGCCTGCCTAGAAGTAACCTGTTCACTCTTGACTTAAAGACGGTAAAGACTTAAGGAAGGTCGTAGTTATCAGGAAGCACAGACTCTCGAAGGAAATTTCACATTGTGAGTACAGCTAAGAAGTGTAATTCTCTGCCAGACTCTGTGTTCCCTGATAGCTACGAGTTCAATCTAGGGGTCTTTAAGTCACCAGTGGACAGGTTATTTCTAAGCTAGCGTGCCTTATCACGACTATATCATCGCTTATCATCAACTGAGTTAGTGCTCAAACGCAAACCTAACGTCATCATCATCATATCAGCCGAAAGACGTCCACTGTTGGACATATCTACGTCTCCCCCAAGCGTCGCCACAACAATCGGTCCTGTGCGTCACGCATTCATCGGATTCCCGCGACTCTGACCAGGTCATTGGACCACCTTGTTGAAGGCCTTCCAACGCTGCGTCTCCCGGTACGTGGTCGCCACTCCAGAACGTTTCGTCTCCATCTACCATCTGTTCTGCGTGCGATTTGCCTTGCCCAATGCCACTTAAGTTTGGCGATTCAAACCTAACAACAATAAAGAAAAATACTACAGATTCTCAAATCATTTCGGTAGAGTGTACTTAGGAAGTATTTCATGCTCATATTTCCTCTACGAAAATTAAGACGCAGCGTTGGAAGGCCTCCTACAAGGTGGACCGATGACCTGGTGAAGGTTGCGGGAATCCAATGGATGCCAGACGCACGGGATCGTGCATTGTGGCGACACTTGGGGGAGGCCTATGTCCAACAGTGGATGTCTATCGGCTGAAATGATGATGACGATTTCCACTACTATTTTTTATTATCGCTGCCAAAAACCAGTATGTGTTCACAAAGTAATGTAAACACAATCTGAAGTAAGAAAGTATGTTTGTTTAATAACTTTACATTCGTTGAGCGGTTAGCATACCCGGTCAGCCAGGTGTCAAGGTTTTTAGTTAACCGACGTGTTAACTCATAGTTAAGTCATAGTTATGTAAAGGTTTTTATTTGTGTTGAACGTTGCTGCTTGAAGATTTGGTGTTGACATTGCAAGATTTTACTTAGAATTTGGTATCTTTTGCGCAGCGTTGATCTTCATTTTGTTTTTTTTTTATTATTATTGACTAGCTTCTTCCCGCGGCTTCGCCCGCGTACATAAAATATAGCCTAGGTCACTCAGGAATAATGCGGATTTCTATCGGTGCTATTTTTTTTGCAATCGGACCAATACTTCCAAAGATTATCTTTACAGACAAAAAAAAACAAAAATAAAAAAACAAACTTTACCTCTATATTATATTACCTACTGTAGATGTAGATTATATTATATTATAATATATATACATATTGTAGAAGTGTAGATAGGTTTGTGTTTGACCACTATCTCACCTGCCCCCCTAGCCAAGTTACAACGAGTTTGTGTCGAATTCCGTTCTCTAATCGGTAACGCCTCGGTGACAGCAATTGTAGAAAACGATAAGTTGGTAGCCATGTTGACGCGCCTGAATCGGCCGCTCGTTCTACAATGTAGCGTTTGTATAACAAAGGATGTAGCGTTAAACATTGTAGAAACGATTTTGAACGATGTGAACTTGGCTACGAATTGTCTATTCGTTTGTTCTGACCACGCGACTTTACGTTGAGATGACGTCATTCCCATACATTTCATTACTTTTCGACAGCGTTAACGATTGCAGAATAACAACTTGGCTAAGCGTGCTGATGGTAAGTGATGATGTGGGCGACGATGGCGCACGCTTGCCTAGAAGTAACCTATTCACTCTTGACTCTTGAGTCGGTACCGTATATCGACAAGCAGTGGTGCCCAAGTGGTAACGGCTCCAATTTACGAGTTGTAGGTCGCGGGTTCAAACACAGCCAGGCGAGTTACTTTGTGTAATTTATTTTATTACCACTGCTCTCGAAGCAGTGAAGGAAAACATAGTGAGTAAACTAGCATGTCCTACAATAAAAAATTCGAAGATATGTGACATCTACGAAGCCGCGCCGCGCCCGCGTGGTTAATTACGGTGCGGCCCATTTCCTATCCTAGAGAGGACTAAACTCTACAGTACACAATATTGTGAAATAAGGATTGTATATAAATAGAGCTCAGCACAATGCTCAATGACCTCAGTAGAGCTTCTCTAAGAGTGGGTCTTAAAATGAACATGGATAAAACCAAAATCATGATTAACAACCATGTAGCGCCCACTCCTATCAAGGTCGGAGACTCTACACTCGAAGTTGTGGATGATTACATCTACCTCGGACAGACAGTCCTGTTGGGTAGGTCGATGTGGCGACGCTTGGGGGAGGCCTATGTCCAACAATGGACGTGTATCGACTGAAATGATGATGAAAATGATGATATAAATAGATACTAGTGACCTGCCATGGATCGTACGGATGAATATTTTTTAAATCAATCGGTTGACTATATCAAAAGATATACTACATTCATTGACTGTCAGGCGTTACGAAGTACGGGCGGTCAGCTAGTTATCAATAATTTCCTACCGTAGGATATTTTACCTATACTATAGGTATATATTTCATCAAGGCAACGTTTTTAAAGACGGTCAAGGAACGAATCATATATTTTGCTGGATTATTATAAACTTTCGATTAAGGCAAGCTACTTGTGCAGTCGGCAGCCAAAAAGTAGCATTAATAATTGGGGACAAGGTACCTTGATTGAGAATACGATTAAAATTTTAAGCTTGTATGAAATTAAGACATTTTTACTCTTTTTTTTTTGAGTTGAGAGATTATTAAATAACTTCTCCCGATCTATCATCTAATTTTTTTTCAAATAAGATTACAAACATTATCTTTAACCAATTTACGAAATAAACATCGTTAATCAAGTAGCAATGTCTTTGCGGGAACGTATGAAAGGGTGACCGTGGCTTTAGAACGCAAAAGGCAACCAATGGACACAGGTGTATTCCTTCTCGCTCTACCCTGCAGAGTGGATGAAGATATTTTTTTATTTTCCAACTTTAAAAAATATAGTATATATATAAATAAAACGTCAGCTGAGCAAGTCCAATGACCTATAGGTAATTAGTACGCAATGCCAACTACTCCCTACAGGTCATTGGACTCGCTCAGCTGTCGTTTTCTTAAAGAAATTAATTTCGTACATGCGTAAATTAATACGAGTTTTGAAAAAAAGGTACTTTATTTTTTAATTTTATCTTTACAAATCGATAGTGTTTCATGTACCGGATCGACCCTCCACGGGATTAAAACGATTAAAATTTAGCGGTGTAGATCAATGTTTTTATTTGATGTTTATTGTCTTTCCACCATAGCTCTAATTCGAGTCGCTTTGTAGACTTAAGGGGCCGGCGACGGATGAATTTCCATACAAACGTAAAACCACGCTCATTTGCAGTTGGAGCATATTTCCAACATATTATGATGATATTCGGTTATAGACAATATTTATCTAGGTTCCTACGTCGAGAATATTAGAAATATTGTTATTTTTAACACAGGAAAGCCAAATGGCATGTTTTGCCATTTACGCTGTAAAAAAGTGCGAAATACAATTCGTTTAAATTCCTTTTGGTTTTTTTTAAAAAGAAAGACGTAGGAACCTAGATAAATATTGTCTATAACCGAATATCATCATAATATGTTGGAAATATGCTCCAACTGCAAATGAGCGTGGTATTACGTTTGTATGGAAATTCATCCGTCGCCGGCCCCTTAAAGCCACACAGTGTCGAACAAAATGAAATACTTTAAAAAGTAATTAATTAAGAATACGAACTCGTCGTTGTAATACATGGCCTTGCCTCTTTTTATACATCTCATGACAATTAATTAAATCATGAATTTCTTCTCTCGGACAGGATGGAATAACACAGTATAATTGACTGCTTTATAAATTTAATTATCCGGATGTTTATTCGCAAATTGTTGATGTTTTCTTACTTACCTTTAGCTATGTGTTTTGATATTTCATAAGATTTAATAAATTTTCTACCATGGACTATTCTAGAGGAGTCGTAGGTTTTTAAAGGTTGTTTTATGTAGTTTATTCTTCACTTAACACTAGAGCTGGAACTACAAACCGGTGCACAGGTGGACCACGCGTGATTTGTACGTAGAACGACGTCGCGTAGCTTCGCGTGGCGTGGATCTAGTGTAGCTCTTCAAGTCTAGTTTTCTTAAGAAATGTATGAATAGCGACGCACCCAGATCGACGTGTGTTGGGCACGCCACAATCATGGCGGTAAGTCCCCTCTTTGAGGCGTGGCTGGAAAGACCTCACGGCGTCCTTACCTTCCGTATGACGCAAGTCCTCACCGGAAATGGTTCGTTCGGGAGGTTCCTGCACCGGATTCGTGCGGAAGTGACGCCCGAGTGTCGCCACTGTGCGGAATGCCCAGAGGACACGGTGGAGCACACAGTCGAGGTGTGCCCTGCTTGGGCAGAGCATCGCCGTGCCCTCGTGGGGGCGATCGGCGGCGGAGACCTCTCGCTCCGAGCCTTGGTTGAGGCCGTGCTCCGGAGCGAGGAGGAGTGGCAGGCGGTCACCGACTTCTGCGAAGCAGTAATGCTCACAAAGGAGGAGGCCGAACGCATCAGGCAACGGCGTTCTCGCCGCCGCCACCGCCGCCGGGATTCTGATCCCGATTTCCGGCCACCGTAGGCGCGGGCTTGCGGACAGTGAGCAATGGGTAGCTCGCTGTCCGGCCGTCCGGTAACTTGATTTTTCCCATTGAAAAAAAAAAAAAATCGACGTGTGTGGCACACGTGTGCGGTGTGTAGTTCTACCTTTAGGATCATTTACTCCCGAGTAGTGCTATAAAACCACTGTTTTAGGTTTAGGAATAGGCTTCAGAAAGTCTATTCCTTCCTTGGTAACAGCTAGGACAATAGGTTTGAAAAAAAAATGTTTATTGCCCGTTACCAAGGAGTATAAAGCTTCAGAAAGTCACTGTTTTATGGCACTGCTCGAGCATTTGGGCCTTAACACGTCATGGTAATGCCCCTGGTGGCCAAAAGTTTAATTTTATAATCGCAATTCAATTTCAAATCTCAATTTTATAATTTAAGTTAAATAAAACTTTAATTTAAGTATATTTGTTTCGTAACTGAGTAGGTCCTGTACTCCTGTTACGTAGTAATAGCACAAAATAGATAGATACAGAAGTCCATCTCATATATGTACTTCACTTTTTATACCTTCGCTAGGCGATCGCACACACGTCAGCGTGTTAGTCCGAACTGTATGAGCGTGACCGGATTGAGCCGAGTTATCGTGTCCGTGAGCGGTGTCTATGTGTGCGTTGCTCGAGCGCGCTTTGTATGTAGATTGTCTTCTGTACCTATCTATTTTGTGGTAATAGGAACCTGAGTAAACGAACAGAACAATAGACTGCCTATGGTTATTGGAAACCAGTTTTAGGATTACGTCGAACAGAGGTAGTGGCCACACAAGTTCCTTAACAGTACTCTTGATATGTATATATAAATAAAATTAAAGTGTCTGTTTGTAATATCAAAATAACATTGTTTTACTTAATATTTGATCTACATATTATGGAAAAAATATTCGATAACTATAAGAAAAAACGTACATAAATCTTTCTTTCGTCTGTCTGTCTGTCAGTTCCGGCTTATCTCCGAAACGGCTAGGCCAATTTTGACGGGATTTTCCCTGGTAGATAACTCATAAGGAGAAACTGAGAAAATTTTTGTTCGAGAAAAAAAATCGGCCAAGTGCGAGTCGGACTCGCCCATGAAGGGTTCCGTAGCAGCAAGTAACATATAAGAGTTCTTGTAGTTCGTTGTAACTTTGATCGTTGTTTTAATAATAGTGTATTTTTTTAGATTTATGACGTATTAAAAAAAAACTACTTACTAGATCTCGTTCAAACCAATTTTCGTTGGTAGTTTGCATGGTAATGTACATTATATATTTTTTTTTAATTTTATCATTCTTA
Organism: Mythimna ferrago; assembly: GCA_910589285.2. NCBI lineage: Eukaryota > Metazoa > Arthropoda > Insecta > Lepidoptera > Noctuidae > Mythimna > Mythimna ferrago. Next base: position 20,632,845 of record OU342685.1, read on the forward strand.
TTTTAGAAGTTACAGGGGGGGGGGACACACATTTTACCGCTTTGGAAGTGTCTCTCGCAAAAACTATTTAATTTAGAAAAAACTGATATTAGAAACCTCAATATCATTTTTCTACACACGTATGGGTTTGACGAAAAATTTTTTTTTTAGTTTCAGTTCTAAGTATGGGGGGGGGGACCCCCAAAATTTATTGCTTTTTTTCTATTTTTGTATAAAAATCTTAATGCGGTTCACAGTATACATCTACTTACTAAGTTTCAACAGTATAGCTCTTATAGTTTCGGGAAAAAGTGGCTGTAATATACGGACGGACAGACAGACAGACAGACATGACGAATCTATAAGGGTTCCGTTTTTTGCCATTTGGCTACGGAACCCTAAAAACGAACTTAATTTTTTCTTCCGTCTGTCTGTCTGTCAGTTGCGGCTTATCTCCGAAACGGCTAGGCCAATTTTGACGGGATTTTCACTCGTAGATAACTCATAAGGAGAAAGTAAGAAAATTTTTGTTTTAGAAAAAAAAATAGGGTTCATAAAATTTTCATCAAATGACATTGTCAGTAGACGTGTCTGTCGTATTCAAAGTCACGGGTACCAACTAGTGTTATTATAAAGTTCTCCTAGAGAAATTCGTCCGTAAGTATTTAATGCAAATTTTTACGCATCTTATTATGCAGTTTTTGTATAAGCTTGAAATTTTTGAAAACTTGTTTTTACTACGCAACGTGACCTAATGGTTTTTTGTGTAATTTAAAAGTTTAGGCGCGCCTACGATTTCTAAAGTTGATATTGTGATCCTCATCGAATCGAAAGTCAATAAAAAAATTCATTGACTTTGAAAGTAAGTCTTAGTAGGGTTATATATAAAGCCGCGTACAGACATCGCGAGGCGTGCGACGCGAATGGTTCGTCTCGCATGCCTCGGGCTGTGTGGACGAGTGTGCTCACAGTGAGCATTTGCGTCATACGATCGTTGCGAACGCCGCCTTAGGTACGAGCCGTGCGCTCCGTGTGGACGGGCAGGTGTTGTTTGCGTTTTTTACTGACGAACACTGTGCGTGGTTTGCGTGCTCAGCTTGAGCATGTGTCGTTCGGGATGCACGCATAAATATACCGTCGTATGCCTCAGGTTGAGGCATGCGAGTCGAACCATTCGCAACGCACTCCCCGCGATGTCTGAACGTGGCTTAAGACATGTCAGCAAAACTGTAGTAACCCAGCAGGGCCTAAGCCTATTATGAACAAAGGGTCGACTTCTATAAAGATTACCCGTGGTCCCAAGAACTAGTTACGCGTGTTGTGCTGTGTCTGTCCCGAATAAAAGTATTTTTATTATGTTCTTTCTATTCTATTCCTAGGACGCAAAGAGCAACTAAAGGAACATGGATGTAGTTTTAAAATCGCTTACCGCTCCGCCCAAGAGCGTAAGAAGTCATTTGATGATTTCCCATCTAAAGGCTGCTCGCCCACGTCCGATAATCGGTGTCCGATTTTTTGTAGGAGAAAAATAGAACATACTGATAGCAATAGTGCAACGCACACGTCCTACATAAAGTTGGTCAGAAATACAGAACAATGTTACAAATATACAAAATCGGCCCGATTTTCTGTCCTACAAAAAGTCTGACATGGGCGGGTAGCCTTATTCAATAAACCCCAAGCGAACGCTGGCGTTCGCTCTCGCATTGTCTTTCTTTTGTTTCTCTTAAGTTGATATCAGACGGTTCACTCGAGTGAACATTCACACGAATGAATGCTTCATTTTTCTTTCATTCCATGTTCACACGACTTACTACGAATGACAAAGAATACAACGTTTATCATTATTTAATTAAAATAATATGTCATCGCGTGAAGTCGTGCCTCTCGGAATCCGTTTAATTTGTGATCATTTAAGCCAAAAGACGCCACGGGACGTGCGTCTGCTCCGAGCTCGAAACAAAATGGCCGAATCCGAGTGAACGTTTTCTCTAAGTGCAGACCGTTAAGGCATATAGTCCCTTGAACTATCTGGTCGAAATTAAATGGACGCAACTCTCGCACCCGCCTAGGCGGCAGTACGCATAACTGTGCATTTATTTGCGGCCAGCAGCGCCCGGAAAGCGTGCGGCTGACCTTTAAATCCATTTTCTTTGCGAAATATTGATTGATTTACATATGCAATGTTCACTTTGAAGAATATTTAACCACCAATTTGTATGTGTAAAAATGTTTCTAAAAATCCAAACCGTTTCGAAGGAGTAGGAAAAAAGATGCGAAAAGTTGCGAAATTGCTAAATATTTTTTTTAGACAAAAGTATTAATGGCACGTAAAAATTAAATGTTGATAGTGTTGTTCATGAATCTATAATAAACATATATTTTTTCCAAACCTATAAACCTAGCCGTTACCGAGGAGTAGGCTTCAGAAAGTCACTGTTTTGTGGCACTTTTTGCGCGCTTGGGCCTTAATTTTTCGGTCATTCGCAGTTGGAGTGAAAGATGCCGAATGAAAGACAAAAATGAAAAAAAAGTGAACCGTCTGATACCGCCTTAATTAAGGTATTCGAAAGGTTGAAAAAGCACTACAGCCTTCCTATCTTCCGTAAGGAAGTGTTTAACATAATGCAAGTAATTATATTTATATCAATAAAGAAAGATGACAGGAAATATAACCTTCAATGATAAATGAAGTGCCTATAAACAGTCCTTTCCTTATTTATGTGGAGATGGCAATGGTAGGAGTTAAGTACGCCAAGAATATTCAAGGAGGAGGAAGATGGAGAAGGTTGTGGCTAAAAGCAAAGACAGACCTACGGATCAATATTAATAACATTCCACAACTTTTATACAACGCCATCTAGTCCCAACATAATCAGAGGTTGTGCCGCGGGCTTGGGGACGGCGAGCAATGGGTAGTTCGCTGTCCGATCGTCCGGTAACTGTCCGGACCGAGCCCGAGTCGTCGACGGCGCGCACTGTTTCCGCGCGCCTCAAGGAGCAGTCAGCAACAGCAGGGCCCAGCCGGGTCGAAGCCTACTGGGGCCTGGGTTAGTTTCGAAAGATACAGAAGTGAGTTTTTAGTCATTAAAAGTCTGACACTACCTCCCGCTCCGCCCAAGAGCGGGGGATGTCATTAGATGATTTTCCCACCGGAAAAAAAAACCAGAGGTTATGCTATGGGTACAGAACAAATTATCGTTCTGATCACATAAACATTTGTCTTGGGTGGGAATCGAACCCACGACCTGCGGTATAGCAGTCACGACCACTAACTACGAGTATTAAACCAACAGGTCATTCAATCGATCTTGTGATGTGAATCAGCATGATCGCATCAGGAATGAAGATATCCGCAAGAGATCCAAATCGCCGAAATAGCTCAAAGAATAACCGAACTTAAGTGGCAGTAGACAGCTCGCAGAACAGATGGTTGATGGGTCCGAAAGGTTACCGGAAGACGCAGCATTGGAATGCCTCCACAAGGTGAACCGATGGCCTGGTGAGGGTCGCGGGAGGGCTTGCGGACAGTGAGCAATGGGTAGCTCGCTGTCTGACCGTCCGGTAACTGTCCGGACCAAGACCAAGTCGTCGACGGCGCGCACTGTTCCCGCGCGCCTCAAGGAGTTATCAGCAACAGCAGGGGCCTAGCCGGGTCGAAGCCTACTGGGGCCAGGGTTATCCGAAAGGGAACTCGAGCCCCGGTATGAAGGCTTGAAGGAACGGGGTGGGTTTTTTAGTCAGTAAGAGTATGACACTATCTCCCGCTCCGCCCAAGAGCGGGGGTTGTCATTGGATGATTTTTTCCCACCATAAAAAAAGACCGGTCAAGTCATATTTTATGCCAGTCAAATAATCTATACTAATCTACACCGACGGTTGCGAGACACAGGACCGTTCGTTGTGGCGACACTTGGGGAGGCCTATGTTCTGCAGTGGACGTCTTTCGATTGAAATGATGTTGAAGCATAGCTCACCGAGGTCGGTTTGTAGATAGGTGTTTTTTTTTGTGTTGGGAAAAATCATCCAATGACAACCCCCGCTCTTGGGCGGAGCGGGAGATAGTGTCAGACTCTTACTGACTAAAAGACCCACCCCGTTCCTTCTAGCCTTCATACCGGTGCTCGAGTTGTCTTTCGAAACTAACCCTGGTCCCAGTAGGCTTCGACCCGGCTGGGCCGACGACGGTCGACGACTTGGGCTTGGTCCGGACAGTTACCGGACGGCCGGACAGTGAACTACCCATTGCTCACTGTCCGCAAACCCGCGCCTACGGTGGCCGGAAATCGGGATCGGAATCCCGGCGGCGGCGGCGAGAACCCCGTTGTCTGATGCGGTCAGCTTCTCTGTTTATTTGGATCTCAAACAAAGGTTACACAGACACAGTATAAATCATTAGGCTTGGGGTTCTTCAACGTGTGCTCCTTTAATGTTGGTCCGGTTGTCATTTTTGTACATCTTTGACTGAAGTTATAGATCAAAAGAAGCCAGGAATTGTGACACCAGTCTTACAAAGGGTATCGTGTTTTTATTAACTGGTTAACTAATCAATTAGGTCCTGGGTTGAAGCAATCAGTCAGTCATATGTATAGTCGCTTAATGTAAAATACTGGTATCCAGCTGAATCAGGGTCAACTAAGGAGTGGAATTCCCTGCCGGTGTCTGTGTTTCCTGATAGCTACAACTTAGGGGTCTTTAAGTCAAGAGTGAATAGGTTACTTCTAGGCAGGCGTGCTCAATCGTTGGCCACATCATTGCTTGTCATCAGGTGAGATAGTGGTCAAACGCGAGCCTACCAATAAGTAATAAAAAAAAAAACTAGAAGCCGACTGCAACACTACTGTAAAAAGGCTAAGCGGATTAATTTTCCGTCAAGAATATTTAAGCCGGTATGGCTTAAATATTCTAATTTATAACACGTTATAATACGTAAATTAATAACACGTTCTAAACAGTTAAATCGTTGTGTAGGCAACCTAAACTAACAAGGATGAAATTACTAAAATTACTCTAAAATTATCTAGTTAAACAATGAAAGCACGGCATTTACCTACACGTGTTAAGTATTACAATTTACTCCTACTAAATAATTCTTAGTAATCTGAAGGGCAACTCTCCTATTTTCAGGAGCGTTCGCACTTTTATATTTGTCTCAATCTTTCAAAACCACTCCTGATATGACGGTGACTTGAATTGCGAACGTTTTTTTTTAATTTAAAAAATACAACAGCTAGAACAAAGGAGTCTTTTCGCACGCGCGAGGCTACGGTCCTCATCCTCATGTTCCAGCCGCCGGGATCCCGATCCCAAAGGGTAGCTCAACGTCTGACCATCCGGTAACCGTCCGGACCACGTCCGAGTCGTCGACGGTACGTAGTGTTCAACGCGCGCCTCAAGGAGATGTCAGCAAACCGTAAAGGCCCAGCAGGGTCGAAGCCTAGTGGGGCCATGGGTTTGCTTCTAAAACGAAAACCCGACCCAGGAAGAAAAGATAATGAAGGAACTAGGAGTGGTCTTCCTTTCGTAGGAAATCATTCAATGACATTTCCAGCTCTTGGGCGGAGCGCGAGGGCGTGTCAGACTTCTACTGACTAAAACTACATCTTTGTTCCAAAGAGATGTCAGCAAGACCGTAGGAGCCCAGCAGGGGCAGAGACTAGTGGGGCCATGTGTTTGCTTCCAAAAGGGAAACCTGCAGTCCTGGAACGCAAGGCAAAGAAGGAACAAAAATTAAGTCAAGAATGAATAGGGTACTTCTAGGCAAGCGTGCTCCATGGTCGACCACATCATCGCTTACCATCAAGTGAAAAAGAGGTCAAACGCGAGCTTATAATAAAATAAAAAAAGACACACAAAAATGTCACCTGATTCAAATTTAGAACAAATAAAATGGCCTTTAAAAAATATGTCCGTAAGAAATAAAAATGACAGCATAAAAGTAAGGACATTACGCAAACCAACAAGGATGACGCAGTTCGATATCAAAACTTTTTAAAGTAATAAAATATACTTGCGAAACTGTAATAATGTTTTATCCTTAACTTTGGGAAGTTTTCTAAAAGGGGCACAGTTTGTCGAAATCTTTCTTGCTAAAGTTAGAGGGAAACTATCCTAGGGTCGTTCACGTCGCCTCATTACTTGAAGGGCCGCTTGAAAAGAGTTGCGAAATTTTATTTATAGCTACTCGAACGAAAATATTTTTGGTCGAAAAAAAATTAAAAAATCGGCTGTAAGCCTAATACTTATTGCTGATTTTCATTCTAGGCACTACGTGTAATAAACTCGTTAAAAAATAAAGTTTTTTTGATATTATTTGAGAAATACCCTAGTATGTAACTTGGAACGTAACTGAAAGAAACATTAAAATAATAATTAGGGGTCCGGTGTAGTAGTAGCTCTTCTTCTTCTTCCTGCCCTTATCCCATATTACTTGGGGTCGGCGCAACACGATTTTTTCTTCCATTCTGTCCTGTCACCCGTCAAACTATCACTAACTCCCTTTTCTTTCATATCACTCCTCACACAATCCATACATCTTTTCTTCGGCCTTCCTCTCCGGTGTAGTAGTATTTTAGCTATTTTAGTAGTATCTGCACTACACCAGACAAGTCGCTAGGTAGTCAAAATAAAAATGTCCAAACAGACCTTTTATTTTGTGACAACAACATAAATTATTAAAAAAAAATTACTGCAATTTTTTATTCGACTTATAAATGGTCCGAGTTAGTGCGAATCTTGGCTGAAAGGAATGTTCACAAAATAGTCAAAAACTAAGACGCTACTTTCTGACTAGGTATGCTGAAACTGAAAGTTAGTGCATTGTTAGTTTTTTTTTACAGTCAACAGACGTCCAAAATAAATTAATAAGGCTTAATACCCGTTTCATACTTTCACGCAATTCTACGATTATAATGCATCTACATTTTTTCATTTATACAAAATAGATTTTACTAATAAATACTTGAAATTATATAAACAAAAAGACTTTAACCTTTTGAATGTCTTAAGTTACACAGTTCGACATAAGCAATTGTCTTTCTATTGTGTCTCTAATTACGGCATTCGATGAGTTAAGTACACCAAAGAGCATAATAAAATCAACCGTTTAATGTTCCCAATGCTGGAAATCAGAGGCCTCCTATTTAGAAGAGCGAGTGGGCTAATATCCACAACGTGGGCCCAGTGCGGGTTGGTGAATGTCAATTATCTTCGAATTTTTATTTCTTAGTCAGTTTTCCAAATATTTCAAAACATTTCCATCGACGTTTTAAAAAAAATCTCTGACTAGACCTTATTAATTCCACGTGTCTATATTTAAAATTCACTCATTCTGTTGTCTTTGAATGAATGGATAAACCATGCAAAGTTAATACTTAATCAACATTATTAATCGATCCCATTACTTTTGATGGATTCCCCATGTGCAAATATAACAATAGCCCATGCCGTACCGATAATACACAGTGCCCATACTCACCATACTATATTAGTGAGCCATCTGAAGAGCTTTGCCTTTTCCTCAAGTATGGTGGGGTTGGGTACTAGAGCTGAGGCTTAGTCGCCATTAAACTGGACAGCAGTAGGAGGTGTACTCACGGAACAGTAAAAACAGTGGAAGAAGTAAGTAGGCGTGGCACTGTCGCCGCTACTAAGAAACGCGTTGCACACTAGCTGTTCAAGCGCTCTCATTCTTTAACTAGACTGCGCAACATAATAATTAACGAAAAATAATATTAAAATGCCTTATTGTCCCATACTGTACTTTAAAAACCATAGTTAGACTAAAGATCTAACTCATTGAGGTATATCATACCACCGAAAAGTATTATTTTCGGATTTATTTTAATAAAATGAAAAAATAAAATTACATGAAACATTGCGCAGGATATACAAACAAAACTAGTCCTTAGTAACATCACAACAAAGTTGATTTTCTTTTCTCGGTTATTAGCTTTTCTGGAATATTCGTTAGTCTACCTATACTTTTGACGCTATCCAAATAGTGCGTGACTTTATCGATAAAATCAATCGATATGTATAATATGTATTACATTGCCTTTTTAAAATACATATTATAGTTTAATAGTTTTTGTAAGTAATATAATACAGATAATTATTAAATTAATAAATATAATAAAATAAAAAATTGTGGTATGATATTTGTGATGTATTTTAAATAAATTTAGTTAAAGAGTTAGGAACAACATAGGGTGTTTGAATTATACTTAATATTCTTATGTTTAGCAGTGGGCGATGACGATGATTTCAGCTGAGATGATGTTAATTGATGTACTATGAAAATAAATACCCTTTTTACTACGTTTAAAAATTGCCTTTAATTATATTAATTTCATAATTTTAATACTATCACACTATCGCATACAATTTTTTTTTGCATGATATGTTTTAAATACGTTTTCATACAATCGATACATATTTCGATCGAATAAGGTGACTTCCCTATCTGAGTAGCAGCGAGCGCATTCGCGTCAGTGATACGCCATTCAAATACCAATCTTATCTTTACGTTGTTACAGTTCATACTGAATATTAAATACTGAACAATGCCATCTAGCGACGAGTGGCAGTACTTGGTAGTCAAAGATGTATTTCTTTCTTGTTTTTGTCAATTTGATCTTAATCTTTAGAAATTAAAGTTGCATTTCGTATAAATTTTTTTTTGCATTTCGTCTACGCCCGGTTTTTGTTTTCAGCCAATCAAATTTTTAGGTTTGCAGTAAGAGTAAATTGTAAATGTATGAGTTTGGCGACACCGGTTCTGGAACAAACATTTTCTCAAGCTACTTCCACTGTTTTTACTGTTCCGTGGGTGTACTAGTCGGAACGGGTCCCGAACAGTTGTCGTTCGAAAAGTAACTTAAAAGATATCGAAAATTAAGTTGAGATTCTTATGTAAGTCAAAAATAAACAGTGTTTTTTTTGACAATAGCACGGAAGCATTAACAAATCAGCTATTAGTTTCTAATTCATTAAGATTCAGATAACGCGCGAAAAAATAATGATTACATACATTTACGCAGTAGAACTAAACAAGGCATAAAACAACCGTTTAACATTATATTTTAATAAAAACAAAAAAAAAAACAAAATATTATTTGTTGTTTGTTTTTACTTTCATAAACCGAGACTGGGAAACCTCATTGCCAACCACAATCTGAACCACGGTTGCAAAACATTTACATAATGGCGCTCAATGGACCGTCACCTTAATCATTTACCAATAACCCACCAAAACTATCGGTTGGTATCGAGACCATCACAGAGCGAAGCAAAAACCATCAGAATCAGGCACTCACTTTCACTAGCTCACTATTATTCTTTTTTTCCAGGTGTCAAAGCCGAGGAAGTGGTAGCTAACGCGGTGTTTTCGATTCAGACAGTGCTGTGAATTAAAGTGAATGACTGTGGATTTAGTGAGTTTTATGTGATAAGTGTTAATATTATTTTGTGTGTGAAGATCGACTACGAAAATGGTGAGTTGTATTTTTTTTTTCTAAATAGGTCGATATAGGCTGCATAAGTTCGCGCCTTTGCTAGATGATTGTACGCAAATAAAGATGGCGGATTTTCCCGCGGTTTATCGATGTGTTTGTCTTTGATTGTCGTAATAAACTCAATAGAAAAGTTGTAACAAAATAATTTGCAGTAGGTGTAATAATCGACTTGAGGTCTTAAAAGCTTTGTTCATGTTTAAAGTAACTTATAACATTAATACAGTTATAAGAAGTTATACTTTGATACGATTATTTTGCAACTTCTATAAAGTGGGACAGTTTGAAAGTTAATTACGAAGTAAAATTATGAATGAATTATAAAAAGTGGTGACTCTCAGTTTACATAATAAATTCAAATACCTAATTATAATAACCTTATTAAGTCTGGGCATTAGAATAGAAATTATATTTATTAATGCGCACTGCAGTAGCCAGCTTGTGCAAAAATAAAATAGAATCACTACTTTATAAAGATTCTTCAGCCAAAAACAAATGAACGCGATTTTAAGTTTAAAACAAACGGTTTGTTGATCGAGAATTTCAAAATGTTACCAATGACCAACGATACATGTTAGCTTTAGGTGTCGATCGACGTCGACCGATTAACTCAGTTATCGATCGATGGCACCGATCGATTGGTTTCGTAACATCCTTACATATGTAGGTAAATTATTTGGCTTATCGATGTAAACACTCTAAAGAATTCTGTATTATATAAATGTAAGCCTTGTAAAATATTTTAAAACAACGATGCGTATAATTTGAGAGCTGTAGACGTAATTTAATAAAATAATTACGTTTATATCGCGTGCTTGGCAACGGAAATTGAAGTAATAACAAGCAATTATTCCTGCGTTACTTAGGTGGGCATCTAAACGAAACGATTTATTGTTTGAGTTAAGTATCGTATTTAATGTGGAAGCAAAGCAGTATCTCCCTTTTAAAGTAATTACTTGGTCAGTAGGCGAATACACCTAGGCTTACCTAGGTGTCCTAAGTCATGACTCCTACGTTAGAAGCCGACTATATCTACCGAGTTACAAAAATAAATCTACCTAATTGTTAAATTTATTTTTGTAACTCGGTAGATACCGGATACTCGGTAGACCCTACAATTAAGAACTCGTAGACAAGATTTTTAATTCACCGCCGTAGCTGCGCGTGTTATTTTATTTGCTCAGGCGGCTGCTCCACTACATACTGACTAATTGAGGCTCAGAAGACAGACCTCTTTACAGTCTCCCCACGGATGTGTCCAAACAGGGGTTGCACAGAGGGGGATCCGAGGTAGTCTTCTTAAGGTAGCCATACACGCTAAGGAAACCTAAGCTTGTGTGGAAATCTACACAGTTGTGCAACATACGCGCTCCGGTTTGCCTGACCGGTATAACTGTAAAGGCAAACTCGTCAGGTACACCCCAGCGTATATAACTTTACTCCTTTTAAGAGGTCACAAGACGTTCCATGGTAAACACCGGGGTGGTTTCAGTGAAGTAAAAATCAAACACTCCCTAGCCTCTTGCGCAAAAGTTCACGAGCCATTTGAAAGTATCAAAAAGGCCTCCGTTCGGTAAAGATTACTTTCTTCAAAATCGTCTCACACAAAACATCAGTCGTCCCTACACAACATTGACCTTAACTCCTCTAAAACATTCGTAGAACAACATCAGCAACGCTTCCTTGTCGTAAAGCCATATATTGTCAAAATGGCTCATTATTCTATTATTTATCAAGACCACAATGGGTAGTTAAGAGTTCTCCGTTTAGGAGCAATAACGATCGATGGCGAGGAAGACATAAGGATAAAATTAAGGCGCTGTTTCTGATTGCAAATGATTTTTAATTAGATTATCCTGTTATAAATCTGAGATGGCTAAAGCAAACCGGATATTTCCGTGTCTAAAACCTGAAAAAAGATTGCGGAAATAAAAACCGTTCAAAAATCTGAATGGTTTAACCCCATGTGAAAGTTTGCACGTGTACCTATATGTAATGTTTTCATCCCAGTAGTATGTTCCCTACCAACTCGTACTGGGCGCGCGTGGTGGTTTACAGCCCATTCCCTCTCCTAGTGAGGAGGCTTGAGTCCCAACAGTGGGAACATTACAAAGGCTGGTGATGATGATGATGAGTATGTTCCCTTAGGATAATTTTCTACAATCACACCGGCAAAACCGATGGTCTAATCTAGTAGTCTCACACCAAATAAAACTGATTTGCATCTGCATACTTAACTTGAGATCACTCAAGAAGGATCAATATGGAAAACCAGCATTTTGACATTTTGGTGAACTAAAATCTATTTGGCGCAACCGTAAAGTACACAATGTTTGTATGTATGACTGCAAACGTTTTAAATTTGAGTTTCTACTATGTATTTTTGTGCCAAATAAACATGTTTCTTTCTTTAGCTACATGTAAAATGTGTTTGTAAAACGTACACCTTAAACGTCGGAAGGCCTCCTACCAGGTGGACCGATGACCTGGTGAAGGTTGCGGGAATCCGATGGATGCGAGACGCACAGGATCGTGCATTGTAGCGACACTTGGGGGAGGCCTATGTCCAACAGTGGACGTCTATCGGCTGAAATGATGATGTGATGTGCCTTAAACGGCGACCTTAATCTTCTCTAGGCCCTAGGTGGCAGATCTTTCGAGGCAGTTGTCATTTTTGCAAAGTATGTAAATCAAAACAATCGAGTTGTTGCGTAGGCCCCTACAAAAGCAAAGACTCGAGTTGCTTGTCACCTCTTAAGAGCTCATACACACATGCGGCATGTTCCCTACGGTAAAGGTGACTGCAGCCGTTGACCTATAGTGACACTTAAGGCCCAAGCGCCCGAAAAGTGCCATAAAACAGTGACTTTCTGGAGCCTACTCCTCGGTAACGGCCAGGTTTGAAAAAAATATATGTTTATTTTAGATTCATGAACAACATTATCAACATTTGATTTTTTCGTGCTATTAATACTTTTGTCTAAAAAAAATATTTAGCAATTTTGCAACTTTTCCCTACTAAGGCGAAACGGCTTGGATCTTTAGAAACATTTTTATACATAACAATTGGTGGTTAAATATTCTTCAAAGTGAACATTGCATATGTAAATCAAACAATATTTCGCAAAGAAAATGGATTTAAAGGTCAGCCGCGCGCTTTCCGGGCGCTGTTGGCCGCAAATAAATGCACAGATTTGCGTACTGCCGCCTAGGCAGGTGCGAGAGGTGCATCCACATAATTTTGGCCAGATGGTTCAAGGGACTATAAGCCTTAACACACACGACAGCTGCTGCTGATCTTCATTTGTTGGAATATTGACGGCCGCCATTGAGCATCAACTACTGCCGCGGACGCGACGTCAACTGTTTGAACTCTATGCCACCACTGTACACCTTAACCAAATTCCTTCAGTGATTAAAAGCCGTTATGTTGTTTTTGCGTTCCATTAGTCATCGATTAAAAGGAATTAAATCAACAACGATGACAAAGTGATTTCAAGCTAATTATTTTTATTTGCATACAAAAGGTAGTTACAGCGTATGGATTGGTGGTTAACACTGTTCAGGCTTAGGTATTTAGCCCCCTGGTTTTAATAGCATACTGAAATTTTATGGTGTACCTTAAAAAGCCAAGCAATACACATTTTTTTTTGTGTCTGGCTGTTCATACATCACCTAGATGTATATAAAACAATAAGTCATCGATATTTACAAGTATGTACACATATAAATAGGTACGCATTGACAAAATATTTCCAGGTATTATGTGATTAATTTTCGATTATTTGAGAATTAGTTCCATATTAAAAATTATTCATAACTATTAACCTGACCTTGGTCCTCACGAGCTACACATTGCACGCTGTCCGTAAACTCGTGCCTACGGTGGCAGGCATCGCCCTGCGACTCCCAACTGATTATTCTTTAACCCATTGAATGCCGAAGCTGGCTATACGACTAAAGTCGGTTGCCACCATACATTTGTCTATTTACGGATATATCCGTAATAGGCATCAGCGAAATAAAAAGCACTCTGAGTGCAAGTATACGAATAAATACGTGTACGTATAACTATATAAATTCAGCATAATTGGTACTTCCCGCCCCGAAATCTGGTCGAATCGTATAGAATAATGTCCTACGTATATATCCGTAGTCGATATCCAATGTCTTAAAATCGTGAGAATGTCTCATTCATCTGGTCTAGTTTTCTTACCATCCATTTTGTGTCACAAACCACTGCGCGTAAATGAGTGCCTTTGATACGTTTAGTGATCGGGGAAAACTAATATGCAAATAAAAACATCAAATTGTAAAGAAAAAGCTAGGCATGAATGAGACATTCTTTCGGTTTTCAAAGAATCTCCCCAACGCTTTAGGCGTCTCCGGTGTACTTTAAAAACCCTAAAAGGCACCCTGTATTTCTTCTTTATTTTGGTTTTCTGTTTTTTTTTCGATGGGTAAAAATCATCGGAATGACATACCCCGCCCTTGAGCGGAGCGGGAGATAGTGTCAGACTCTTACTGACTAAAAAACACACCACGTTCCTTCTTGCCTTTCATACCGGGGCCGAGCCTAATTCGGAACTAGACCCTGGCCCCAGAAAGGCACCCTGTATAACAATATATTTTTGCCTATTTCGAATCTCTATCTACTAGTTACAGATGCGTCATTTATTTGGACTCCTTAATACTCAACAACTGTTACCGTCTCAGAAAATAGGTGTATAAATATGTACATAAATTAGATAATACTCTCAAGTTCACGCCTGTAAGTTCACCACGATATTTATGTTCATAAACCCTAGTTAAAACAAAGCTCGTATAAGTTAAACATTTATTTTAAGTTGCTAAACGCTTAGGCGCTAGATTATAGGCCTGTTATTTAGACCTTTTGCGAGTCGTGAACTTTTGAAACCAAAAATACATTTTCCTCGTAGGCGTTTGGTAAACACTGTTATGAAAGTATTGTGATTTTGCATTGATTTCATAATTTAGGTTACGTCTAGAGATTTCTAAATTACATGGGTAAGCGAACTACTTACATTCAATTCCGCTTTTGATTTGCCGTAGTTTATTTTAGTAGATTTGCGACCGTAACAAATATGGCTTTACAGAATTAAAATAATCACCCTATTGATAACTTTTTCATAAAATAGCCTTCAAAAAGGTTAAACAAACTGAGAGATTTGCATTTTTTTACAACGTTCACACAACGCCTATCTATTCCTAAAGTAAGCAGTGCTTGTGGTATGAGTACTAGATAACTGATAAACATACTTATATATTTCTAAATATAAGGTGTAAGGGACAGCCCTCCACAAACTTTAAGGGCTTGCTCAGTAGACGAAACAGAACAACCTACCACAATTTTTTTTTTCAGGAAACGAAATAAAAAATCGGCCTCGCCATACAAATTGCCCAATCAAGTTTATCATTTTGTATGGTGAGGCTGATTTTTTTTTTTCGTTTCCTGAAAAAAAATTTGTGGAAGGTTGTTCAGTTTCGTCTACTGAGCAAGCCCTTAAAGTTTGTGGAGGGCTGTCCCTTACACCTTTTATATAAATATTTTAGATACATTACACCCAGACATAGAACAAATTATCGTGCTCATCACACACACATTTGTCCTGGGTGGGAATCGAACCCACGACCTCTGGCATAGCAGTCAGGGCCACTGACAACTAGACCAACAGGTCAGTCAAATTGCATTTGTTATAATAATTCCTGGCACCTGCAAAAAAACTTTTGATTTGAATGTCATGGGCTACCCTGGAAAACCACTATTTTTTATCATTCGAATCCTGGTAGAAAAGACATAACCCTAAACCATTGGGACTGAAAGTATGAAAGTTGAATACCAAATAAGAATTTTTGAATATTCATCCCCTAAAGGGGTATATCGTAAGTATAATCAGCCCTCTAATGTGCCCACAGTTGAGACTCTTGGTCTCCCAACGGGCCGTAATCCACCACGAGGGCATAATGCGTATTGGTGGATGTCATAGGTATATCAGAAATCAGAAACGTTTATTACAAATAGACCAATAGGCTAGTTGCCGTAAAAAATGTAATAAGTCCGTCTTTTAGAGTATTCAAAAATAAGGGACACGTATTTTTTATTTGTAAATTAAACCAAAAATGACAAAGATATAGCCCATTAAAGTTACGTGTAACGTCACGCCGTGCTACATTTTTTTGCACGGGGTGACGTCACACGTAACTTTAATGGGCTATATCTCTGTTATTTTTTGTTTAATCGAAAAAAGAAAAAATACGCGTCCTATATTTTTTTATAATCTAAAATACGAACTAAATAAAATTTTTGAAGTCAAAATGTGGGTCAGTCACAAAAGTGAAGCTAAATTGCACGTTCCAAAGCGTAGATCTCAATGGAGAAGAACGTGCAAGAAACTCCATGGACACTCTTTTACATCTCTTCTATATTTAGGGTTTGAAGCGGTAATAAGTGAAAATAAGTAATGAGTTTGTATGAAAGTTATTCATTTTACTTTCCTTGAAAACACTTAATCTTAGAACTAAACATAAATCAGTTATTTTACTAGATGAGTTTAGTTTCGCCTGGTTTCGCCACTTGATGACAATTTTAATTAATTTCAGAGACTTTATACCTTTAGGCGTAAAAACTTAACAGCTTCCAAGTTCTGCGGCAAAAGTTTTAGGAGAAGGTTGGGGTCATTGTAACTTGCTTAGAAATTAAAAGATAACATTATAATTGAAGAATTATTTAACACTTAATTGACTTAGTCTTTATTTTTCCTGTTTTATTTAGAATTTGTGAAGACGTAACAACTTATTCTGAACACATTTTTCACTTAATAAGCGATTAGGTTTTATTATTTATTTATTTTTTAATTTACTGTAATTATAGTTATTAAGTTGTTTATAAGCGTAGATAATTAATTAATTTATAATAGTGTGTACAGATTATACTAAAAATAAATACTTAATTAATTATAAGCGATAAAATTAAACAATAGATATATTCTTTATTGTACACCAAAAATCAAAGTTTCACTAGGAATACAAAATTAATAGGGTGTCGCAATGGGCGGTCTTATCGCTAAAAGCGATTTTTTACAGAAACCTTTGGATGGATTTGACTGAGAAGGACAAAAAGATACGCAAGTAGTTCGTGGCGAACTATTTATATATGTATATATAATACAAAAACTAATAAATTACATATAGTACAAACAATATATAATAGTTATATATAAATATAATAGACTAGTAGCCGTAAAAAATGTAACTAGTCCGTCTTTTAGATTATTCAAAAATAAGGGACATGTATTTTTTTATTTGTAAATTAAACCAAAAATGACAAAGATATAGCCCATTAACCTTTCGAATGTCTTAAGTTACACAGTCCGACATAAGGTAATTGTCTTTCTATTGTGTCTCTAATTACGACATTCAAAGAGTTAAAGTTACGTGTGACGTCACGCCGTGCTGCATTTTTTCGCGCGGGGTTACGTCACACGTAACTTTAATGGGCTATATCTTTGTTATTTTTTGTTTAATCAAAAAAAGAAAAAATGTGTGTCTAATATTTTTTTATAATCTTAAATACGGACTAAATAAAATGTAATTATTTTGACCCTGGAAACTACCCTATTCTGAAAGCAGAGAAAATAATGTACCTAATGACGTAATTTAGAATTAGTAAAAGTAATTAAGAATTCATAAAAAATTAGGTAAAATTGTGTCTTGAATAACAATTTTACCTACCAACCCGCACCGGCCCGTGTAGTGGGTTCTAGTTATCGGCACGGATCTTGAGCGCTGGCTTCAAGTTGCGCATTAGTCAAATATTCGGTTTCTTTAGTGGTGCGGCGTAAGACGCAGGGGCTGGGAATGTCAGTTATTGGCTCGCTGCGCCATCGTGTCATAGACATCACTCGTGATTCGTTCTCTGCCCTTGCTGCATGTATCTAACAACGACGACGATTGGCTCGTCAATGTATGGAATGCGCAAAGCGATCCCCACTCTGACGCCGAGCGCTCAAGATCTGTGCCGATAACTATACGGCCCATTCCCTCTCTTGTCGTATCTCTGAATCCCAGTAGTGGGGGACGTTGTAGGCTGATTATGTTTTGTACTTAACAATTTTGATCTTAGTTTTTTTTTTTATGATTTTTGGTTTTGTTCGTAGGTACCTACGTGTTTCGCACGTGTTAATAATTATCAGAAATTATCCCGAAGTAAATGTAGTCTGGAAATAAAAGGTATTCTATGTTCTAGGTCTATCAAAGGTCAATCTATTTATATATAAACTAATATTGTCGATCTATTCGTTTCGGCGAGAATTAGTAACTGATAGAAAGACAGGCAGACAGAATTAGCTATTTTGGTATTTACGATATTCCAGTACGGATTTTATTAATAAAAGCAAAGATACAGTAGGCACAACGGATCTTGAGCGCTAGGCGTCAGAGTGGGGATCGCTATGAGCATTCCACACATTGGCGAGCCAATCGTCTTCGTTGTTAGATACATGCAGCAACGCAGGGAACTAATGAGGAGTGACGTCTATGACGCGATGGCGCGGCGAGCCAATCACTGACACTCCCCGCCCTCGCGTCTCACTTCGCACCACTAAAGAGACCGAATATTTGACTTCTGCGCAACCGCTCAAGATCCGTTGTGCCTACTGTACGTCTACGTAGGTATGTTTGTTAATACAGAAAGCTTCACATGTAGTATTAATTGCACGAAAAAATCAAATGTTGATATTGTTGTTCATGTATCTATAATAAACATATATTTTTTTCAAACCAATTGACCTAGCCGTTACGGAGGAGTAGGCCTCAGAAAATCACTGTTTTATGGCACTTTTCGGGCGCTTGGCCCTTAAGTGCAATGCTACCTATTATAAAAGCAAGTGGTGTCAATCCTAACTAATATTATAAATGTGAAAGTGTGGATGTTTGGATGTTTGTTACTTAATCACGCAAAAACGGCTAAACGGATTTGGATGAAATTTGGCATGCATATAGCCTTTGACATGGAAAAGAACATAGGCTACCTTTTATCCCGATTCCTTAAGTACCTAATGCCACGCGGGCGAAGCCGCGGGCAAAAGCTAGTAAAAAATATTTTAATGTTTTACTATGAGTGGGTTCTAATCGCACGCCGATCTCAGTCCATAAAGTTAACGATCAAATTGGTTGCGAATTTTATCTCTTATGGTGGTACAGTTATTAAAGAAATGGTTATGTTGGCATTTTCTCTTAGGAACAGTTGTAGGAATGTTAATTCGCTTGCGAAATTGGAGTTTTATAATTTTTTGCCCGCTAAAATTGATAGAAAAATCTGCGGCTCCAATAAAAGTAGACTGCCTAAATATCTTACAATTGTCGAAACGAATCTTGAGCGCTCGGCGTCAGAGTGGGTATCGCTTTGCGCATACCATACATTGGCGAGCCAATCGTCTTCGTTGTTAGATACATGCAGCAACGCAGGGAACGAATCAGGAGTGACGTATATGACGCGATGGCGCGGCGAGCCAATCACTGACAATCCCCGCCCCCGCGTCTTACTTCGCACCACTAAAGAGACCGAATATTTGACTTCTGCGCAACTTGAAGCCAGCGCTCAGGATCCGTGACGGCAATTGTATTGTTTTTTTATTATTGGCTAGCTTTTGACAGCGGCTTCGCCCGCGTACATAAAATACTGCCTATGTCACTCAGGAATAAAGCAGCTTTCTACCGGTAAAAAAAAATTAGCAATCGGACCAGGACCCCTAGCCAAGTTGCTAATCTGCAATAGTTAACGCTTGTAGAAAGCTTCAAATGTACGGGAATGACGTCGTCTTAACGCTCAGTCACGTGGTCAGAACAAAAGAATTGGCGGCATGGTCAACTCGAAGCGTTCGGCGCAAGCGAAACGTTTGTAACTTGGCTAGGGGAGCAGTACTTACGGAGATTACCTCCTACAAACAAAAAATACCTCTTTATTGGGTATAATAATGTAGATAGGCGTTAGACCACCATCTCACCTGATGGTAAGCGATGATGTGGTCGACGATAGAGCACGCTTGCCTAGAAGTAACCTATTGACTTGAAGACCCCTAAGTTGTAGCTATCAGGGAACACATACTCCGGCAGAAAATTTCTCTCCTATGCTTAATCATAATGAGACCTGACACAAAGAGAGGTTATTTCAATCAGGAAACACATGTTTCAAAAATAAGGTTCAATTTTCAAAAGTACCATTTTTTTAGTTACGTCTCTTTTTAATTCGTGAAAGAAAGAAAGAAAGAAAAATATTTATTTTGGCGCAAAAAACATTGTAGACAACAAAAACTTAAGACAAACACAAAACAAAAAATAAATAAATAAAAAGTAACATTGTCGTGCGATATGTAAATTAAAAATGCCCGTGTATTTTTCAAAATGCATAAACATCGGATTACCCAAACAAATCGACAAATTAAGTTATAATAAAGAAATCGACCGATAACCCGGATCGATGACCATTGCGAACATCGCGTGATATAACTTGAGCATAAACATAATTTTTAATATCGTTAAGATCAGACAACTGGATCGGTTATACAATACGGACATCCTGTTCCACAAAAATGTATCTAACACTACTATATTTAAGGTATAATTTAGGAAAAACGTTATAGGATATCCGTATGTTTTGAGGCCAAGGGATTTTAATCTTTAATTATAGTGTTGTAACGTTTGGATTGGGTTGAGGTGTGGGAAGGTGGCGAAAGTGTTTCGCGTACACTGGCTCATATATTTTTTTACTCTCACTGTTCGTCTCGGTCACGGTCGATGTCTTCGGCGTACTATGGACGGAGGTACGTGACACTCCGTGGTTTTGGCGCGATAGCGATGGTGACTCAGATATGAAATTGCGACGAAGTTGGGAGTATTTTTGGCATTCAGTGTAACGATGTACCTTACCACTACATAAGCATGGTACTTCTTTGCTTGATTAAATGCATTCTGCGAATATGGTTGGATAGTGCTGCAATTGAAAGTGTGATCAATTTTTCGGCTGACTGATTCGGACTATTTCGAACACAGTATCCGAATTGGCACATTTAACATGTTTTAAAAAGAGTGTCCATGGAGTTTTTTGCACGTTCTCCTCCATAGAGACCTACGCTTTGGAACGTGCAATTTAGCTTCACTTTTCTTGGACTGACCGACATTTGACTATTCAAAAGTGCTTGCAAATGGTCTATTTGAAATAAATGATTTTGACTTTGACTTTAAAACTTTTTAGTGTCGCCGCACATGTGCCACATGCCACAAACGCCGCCGCGTTTTTAAATTCAAATTTTCAAATTCAATTCAAAATATTTTTATTTCACATAGGCTTACATGGGCACTTATAAAACGTCAGAAGCTAGTGCACGGTTCCAAATTGGTCGTTTCCTATAGCGAAGAACCGACAAGAAACTCCAAGGTTACTCTTTTAAAAAAGTGGTTGTTGATACAATATTTCCATATTACAGTAATAATAGATATTATGTAAGAACAGTGTAAATACCCAAAAGCACAAAAAAAAGAAAGAAATCATAATAATAATAATAAAAGTGAATAGTAATAAGAAGTAATCTAAGAATTCATGGCGTCTACAGTGTTCTCACATTCACATTTTTAAAAAAGAGGCTATATAAAAATAAGACCAAAAAAAAAAAATACAACTATCAATAAAATGTTAACAATATTAACAACGAATTTAAAATAGTTGAAGTCTAAATAATTAAAAAAAATATTGTAAAAGCAATTTGTTAGAAAACTAAACGAAAAAAAATATGTACATATTAAAACAAAATGGAGCAGTCAATAGACACAATATTAATGAGTTACCAGGAGGCCACATGTGCAGAGGTAGTCATTGCCAAACAAGCGTATCTTCGACATAGTCCTTAACCTTGTAATATGCTTTTTTGGTTAGGACACGCTTGTTAGGAGATTTGAATTTTCCCTCACTAAGTTCAGTTACCGCCTTTGGCAGCTATTATAAAAGCGAATGCTGTTTACTAAGAATGACTTGCTAGTCTTAGCTAGTCTCCATTTGGGTAAGACAATTTCGTGTTTATTACGCGTCTTTTTGTTGTGAAAATCGCTTCTAATTTTAAAGAGTCCTAAGTTTTTACGAACATACAAAATGCTTTCCAAGATATATAGAGAAGGCAGAGTAAGTATATCGATTTCTTTGAATTTATTTCTGAGGGACTCGCGAGGGCCAATTTTATAAATTAACTCATGTGTGCAGTAGTACCTATAATGGACTCTGTCGACGAAGGTTTAAATGCGCGATTGTCTGGACAAAAAAGAGGACTTAATAAACTCAGAAAGGTGTGAGGAACATCGAGGTAGACGATTATTTGGGCCGTGGGCCATTTAGACCAGGCAGGTCCCAACTTCCACCTATAAAAATAGATAATATTTTTTTGAGTAGTATTTTGGAACCATATGGAATAAAGCATTAAAGAACAGTTGCCAACAAGTGTGTTTATTTTATTTGTGGTCTCAATAGATACTACTAAAAAAATGTTTTTTTTATAGGTGGAAGTAGGGACCGTGGTCCCGGTCCAAAGAGCCCCACGACCCGATCATTTTGTGGACCGAAGATTTTTATTGTGCCCAGAAAAAAGAGAAAATATTGCAAATAAAACCCACAGAAAAGATGAAAGAGGTTAGAAAGGAAATACTTTTCGATTTGTACTATAACGCGTGTCGCCGCTTGTCTCACACCTTTTTACTCCACCACAGGCAATAAACCAATACGAACGCGCATTACGCAACTAACAGACCATGCACTCTTAGACCGCAAGTTTGCTATTGGTAGTTAAACTATGAGCATTGCCCTACTTTGTGGCACGCCAGCCCCACCCACGCAAGGCCATTCTAACATCTTTATTTGTTCTGTGATAAAAGCGAACCTTGACATTTAAAAGTAATTCCTAGTAATTTTGTTGGATCCTTTAAATGGCCAATTTAAATTAATAAGCTTAAATATCAGGAAAGGTTCCAGCTATATAAGTAATAAGACGCCTTAATAGAGCGATAAAATACTAAAATTAATTACAAATCCTTAAAATCGTATTTTAATGAATTCGCAGTACCGGTCCTAATTGACCCTTAAATTAGAAGTTGATAAACCTATACCTGTCTCTTTTCTTTTCCTAACATTATTAATTGTATATTTAACTCAATTTTTTTTTTATTGTTTCTATCAAAAAGTAACCTTAAAAATCGCAAAGATAAAGAAATTTTGAAATTGGTTCAATATTAATCAAGTTTAGCAATTAGAAACCTTTCAAATCTGGTGGTGGGGGAAACTGTCAAATAACAGTCTATGAATGTTTTTTTTTTCATCTGATATAAACTAGTACTTGACTGCGATCCCACCTGATGGTACGCAGTGATGCAATCGTTGATGGTGAGGTGCACTAGTTTATTATGCACATACTGAATTGTGACGTCACGTTACTTGTGCTCAAAAGAGATAGCGAGGTATTCCCGCCACGCTTCCACCGTTTCTCTAACAAATGTTTGGGATTCAAATTACTGCTTCATTTATTTAAAAAAATGATGCTATTTTGAGTAAAAGAATTAATCTTTTAAACGTTATTTGCTGTTTAGTATAAAATATTGTACAAAAATAATCATAGGCAAATACCTAATTAACTTTGATCTTCTTTCTTCTTTGATTTTCTTTTGATGTTTGACAGGCCTGTTGGTCTAGTGGTTAGTGACCCTTACTGCTATGCCGGAGGTCGTGGGTTCGATTCCCACCCAGGACAAAATGTTTGTGTGTTGAGCACGATCATTTGTTCTGTGTCTGGGTGTAATTTATGTATAATATATATGTATTTAGAAATATATAAGTTTGTTTATCAGTTGTCTAGTACCCATAACACAAGCTCTGCTTAGCTTGGGACTAGACGGCGCTGTGTGATAGTTGTGGAATATTATTATTATTATATTATCTTCAGTTTCATGATCTCGAGCAATCCCCTTTTGCCAAGGTAGCCAAATTGTTTAAAAGAGTTACCACGCTGGAAGGCAGAAGACATCTGACGAAACAAGATTGGTTTTAGTCAGTAAACGCCTGATAGTCTTTTTCTTTCTCTCTCTCCCTCTCTCTGTCCACACAGAGCTGGTGGAGTCATATGATAATTTCCAACCGGAAAAAAGGGCAGTCTCTATAACCATAGGCTAAGTGACACGTCTCATAAATCAGCTGTAGGTAATTAAATACTTTCACTGGAGGCTACCCGTGGTTACAACCATAGAACTGCTTCCTGGTGGCAGTATGATGGCGCTGTTTTAAAGGAAGCCAGCGAATTGCTCTAATAAAATTTTATTCAGTTACGAAGGTTGATTTTGAGAGTAAATTATGGCCGCTTTTGAAATTACATATTTAGATAGAAAACCTAGGGTCCTATTTTCATACCAAATAAAAAAGAAAAAGGAAAGACGAAAAGAAAGAAAGAAGGAAAGAAAGAAAAGTATTTATTTGGCATAACATAATGCACGTAAACACAAGATAATTTAAAAAAAAAGCAAAAAATATAGGTCCAGTTCAGTTCAGCATAAATACCAAACCACTAGTGCCAGAAGCTTGTTTTCAACTGAACTTGAGGTAACCTTTTTTTCGAGGTTGTTATTTGATGATTTACAATTTTTTTTTCATTTTTTTTTTGTCTGGCTTTTCGCTGAACTGGACCTTTTTTGGCGCAAACGTGTGACAGACAATGTTACTTTTTTTTTTGTTTTGTTTTTGTCTTAAATTTTGGTTGTCTACAATGTTTTTTGCGCCAAAATAAATACTTTTCTTTCTTCTTTCTTTCTTTTTTATTTATGTTGTAGCTATCAGAAAACACAGACTCCGTCAGGGGATTCTGCTCCTTAGGCATGTACGCACAAAGCTCTTCAGTCTTTCATACAATCCCGCTCCATTTCGCTACCCTATCATCGACAATAGAAAGTAATTGTTAATTTTAACTCGGCATGGCAAGGAACCAATTAAATTGCAGTAATTACCCACAATTTAACATAAGACAAGACTAGGAACACTATTATTAGTACTTTCTATTTTACTAAATTAGAATCTAGACTTTGAAGAGTCATGCTATTTATATAGCAGTGGGAAGTTGGCATTACTTGTGCTATGTTTGTATAGCATAGCGTAACTTAGAGAAAGGCTTAAATTTTTCTAGATTTTAAAGTCTGCAAAGACCTAGTTTAATGACTTAAGTAACTTTTGAATGGGTTTTTTTTTTGGTGGGTAAGAATCATCCAAATGATGTAATTTGGATGATTTTTTAGTTTGACACTATCTCCCGCACCCTTGAGCGGAGCGGGAGATAGTGTCAAACTTTCACTGACTAAAAAACCTACTCCGGTCCTTCTTACCTTTCGTACCGGGGCCGAGCTTCCCTTTCGGATAACCCTGACCCCAATAGGTTTCGACCGGGCTGGGCCCCTGCTGTTGCTGACAACTCCTTGAGGCGCGCGGGAACAGTGCGCGCCGTCGACTTTTGAATGGGTAAATCATTTTTTTCTTTTTGCATATAACCAAGCCAACTTGTTCACGGGCTGTGGTGGATTACGAAGAGGAGGCTCAGCAGTGAAAGAAAGAAATTAACATTTATTTCAGACTCGCTTAGGACAAGCAACAATAAAAGAAAATGAACTAATGCCTATTGAAGAACTTAAAATAAAAATTAAAAAATAACAAAATCAAAAGAAAAATAACGAGGTTCTCAGCAATATTAAAAAAAAAATCAAGATGCAATATTAAAAAAAAATATATATATATATAGTGGGAACATCAATAAGCTGATTATGCCTATATGCATATAACTGCAAATCATCATTATTTGAAGACCTTGGTTTCCTTGGACTATTGGAAGGCATATCCTTACATGCCTTCCAATTTTGCATTTTGTTTTTTTTTGCATTTTGAAATTTTCAGCATGCGGAGCAAACCCGCACACGTGATGAAATCCGCACGATATTAAAAACACCCTTGGCATGAGCGGGAGATGCCATTAGATGATTACCGTATGTATTAGTTCATTTGGATTCATTCAAATAGATTTATTACGAAATGCTGTACAATGACAGCTATTAGAATATTCTATAATCACGGTAATGGTTCGGAATGCTTTCCGCGTGAAGCTTCGTCAATATACATAGACCGCAATTTCGCTAACATTGCACTTTAGAGCTTTATTTGTACTATATGTACGTGATCGAGCTTGTTTGTGGTAAAATCCATCTTCTACAACTACATCTACACTAATATTCATCATCATCATCATCCTCAGCCTTTTTTAATGTTCCCACTGCTGGGACTCAGGCCTCCTCTCTAGGAGATGGAATGGGCTGTAATCCACCACGCGGGCCCATAAGGGTTGATGAATGTCACATGTTTTCGAATTTTTGGTTCTAGGACATGCCGGTTTCCTCACGATGTTTTCCTTCACCGTTTTGAGAGCAGTGGTGATGAAATAAATTACACAAAGTAATGCGACTGGCTGGGTTCGAACCCGCGAACTACAACTCGTAAGTCGGTGCCATTACACTAATATTATAAAGAGGTAAAGTTTTCCTTTTTTTGTTTTGTTTGTAGGAGGTAATCTCTGGAAGTACTGGTCCGATTGCTAAAATTTTCACCGATAGAAAGTTGCTTTATTCCTGAGTTGCAGACTATATTTTATGTACACGGATGAAGCCGCGGGAAAAAGCTAGTACTTCATTTTATTTAATTTAATATTATTATAAATTAGAAAGTACAGAGATACTTTCTGTATGTCGGTCTGTTATGCATTTACGGATAAATTGCTGAACCGATTTTGACGAAATTTGGTTAAGCTCAAATACCAGGGAAGGACATCGGCTACTTATTATTTGGCTTCGATGTCGCGTCTGTAATAACCCATTATATATATTTATGTAAAAACTACAGCTGCTGCCAGCGGCTTTGCTTGCTTCGGAGTAGAAAATTATTCCAAGGCAACATACTCTCGGTATAAAAAGTATTCTATGAGCTATTCCAGATTATGGTTTACCCGTGTACCAAGTTTCATCGAAATCCGTTTAGCTGTTTGAGCGTGAACAAGTAACAAACATACACACACACACAGAATCATAAACTTATATTATATAATATAGATATTAGTGTGTGTGTATGCATAATGATTTATTGAGGTTCAAGCAATTTTAGTTGGTATCACTTCGGTCTTGGGTCAAAGTTTATGTGATCTAGTGTTGTTTACATAATCACTAATTACGATAACGTCCTGATTCGTTCTTATAAATCAATCTACCCTAACTTATAACTAATACAAGATTAGTCTAGAAACTTCTGCCTCATGCAGTAGATTCGCTTTCGTACATTATTTAATATACATAATTTAAACTTGGGTCATCGAAACACTTTGAAAGTTTCTGTATTTTTTTCCCTTATCATAAATTATAATTTATCCCTTATCATGAATAAAAAAAAAACAAACTATTAGATTAATAATTTTATTATTTAAGTAATTTATAATAATTTGTGTATTTGTCATTCAATCGATAAGAAGAAGTAACTTTGGAAAGCCTCTGAAAATTATAATTTAGATAATTAATTACACAAAAGAAAGAAACGCAACGCACCACCCTGATTAGACTAAAATAATTTAGTCAAATTCTAGTATTAAGAAACTGCAGAAAAATACCTAAGCTGCAGAAAAATACCTAAGTACAGGAAAATACCTATTTATGTTAATCTTATGTTTCTAAGAACCTCGTTCTTTATGAAAAACGTTACAAAAATCTCGAAGTTATCTCTAATTATGATCTTTTAAACTTTTTGCCGTAGTAGGTACTGCCAATATCCATCGCGATCGGTAACATTGATAATAAATTATGAATCAAATTTAAAAAAATTAAAAATTAAAAAACAATAAATAAAAAAAAAGAAAGAAAAAGAAAAGATAATCAAGAATAAAAATAAAAGATAAAAAATAATAAAAAAAAAGAAAAAATAATAAAAAAAATAATAGATAGATAATTAAGATTTATTTAATTTTTTAAATTTTTTTTTATTTTTTTTATTTTATTTGTACCCTTATTTTTCTTAATAATCCATTTTTTGTTGTTTTTTTTTGTGCACCTGCCATGTTTTCTCTTCATCACCCTAGGTTGACTGGTAAAGAATGCCTAAGGCATTAAGTCCGCCTTTGTACCTGTACGTTGCATAAAGTTCTAATAAATAAATAAATAATGCAAAACTTGCTTGCTTTAGATTTTCAATAACTTTAGTCATTTTTGAGTAAGGTTTTTTCAATAGAAAAGGAGAAACGAACTGACTGGCATATCAATGCATACTCGAAAATATGCCTTGTTCACACGTACCGAGTAAAAGGGCGAGACAGTAGAATGTTGCTCAGCTGAGACAGTGATGTAAGCGAGTTGTAGAGATAAATGGTAGGCAGAGCACTCGGCGCTGTGTTTACACGTACCGAGTAGGTACTCAGTACGAGCAGGTACTCGGTCGAGAATACTGTCTCGCCCGCTTACTCGGTACGTGTGATCAAGGCAATACTGAGACTAGAAGCGTGAAATGCTCAAGGTTTCCTTTTATTATGTAGCCGAGCAATAAGAGAAATTCACCCTCTAAGGGGATGAAACGGGAGTTAAAAGTTTTTATGGAGAAACCTACTTTTACGCGAGCCAAGTCACAGGCAGAAGATAGTTTTAACTAGATAATAAATTGCAAGCATTACGTCATCGGGCATCTCTTTCTTTCTCGTCTGTCTGTCAGTGATCGGGCTTAAGGCCCAAACGCCCGAGCAGTGCCATAAAACAGTGACTTTCTGAAGCTTACTCCTCAGTAACGGCCGGGTTAATAGGTTTGAAAAAAATATATGCTTATTATAGATTCATGAATAACATTATCAACTATTGACTTTTTCGTGCGATTTATACTTTTGTCTAAAAAAAAAAATATTTAGCATTTTCCCAATTTTTCCTACTCCTTCGAAACGGCTTAGATCTTTAGAAACATTTTTACACATAAAAATTAGTGGTCAAATATTCTTCAAAGTGAACATAGTATATGTAACTCTATCAATATTTCGCGAAGAAAATGGATTTAAAGGTCAGTAGGGCTTTATCCGGGTGCAGCTGGCCGCAATGAAATGCACAGATACTCGTACTGCCGCCAAGGCAGGTACGAGTGTTATGTCCATTGATCGACTTATATTTTAGTGATAGACATTTTCATGGAAACTATTTGTCAAAATACTAAAAAGTTATAACAAAAGTTCGCTGCAGCGCTACATTGGCATTATGTCGTCTAACAGAACTATTAAAACATGCAGCGCCAAGATAGCTTTTAAAGGATATTTTTTTCGCGCCCAAAATATCTTAAGCGCCATGAATTTCGTGGCACTTATGCGTTTCGTTCAACACAGTGTAATGTTCGAGGTGTACGACATTACACTTGAGTCGACTGAAGTGGGTGTTCGGCACGCCTAATCTAGTGCATAGTACATATACATCGATGTGTCCATTTAGTTCCGGCCAGATGTTTAAGGGACTATAAGCCTTAAGGTCATGTCACGGCATTAAGTTCCCCTGAGGTGGTGCAACACTTTCCAGCTGAGAAATTAGACACAGGCTGTGTTATGTAAAGAGTCGATGCCGATATACTCGTAAGGACCGGTTCAATCGCTGTTCTAGACGAAAACAATGACTTGTTCATCAGGGAGGTACAAGTTTTTATTGCAGCGTTGACAGCCCATTTAGAGATTATAATTGACATAATATGAGGAGATTTTGGTTTGATAAACTTTATTTTCAAACCAAAGATCCATAGCATCAGCAAAATAAATTGAATACTTACTAACTAAAAAGACACATATTACGTCTATATCCCTATCTGAATAACAATAAACTTAAAGGAATAACGATATACCTGACAGGTTTGCTTGTACAGCTGAGTTTTACAGGTAAACTGGAGCGCGTATGTTACAAAACTGTGCAGGTTTCCACACAATACCTGACAGGTATAACTGTACAGGTATACCTATACAAGGTGTAAGGGACAGCCCTCCACAAATTTTAAGTGCTTGCTCAGTAGACGATACTGAACAACATTCCAGAAAAATTTTTTTCAGGAAACGAAAAAAAAATCTGCCTCACCATACAAAATTATAAACTTGATTGGACAGTTTGTATGGAGAAGCCGAATTTTTTTTTCGTTTCCTGAAAAAAATTTTTGTGGAATGTTGTTCAGTATCGTCTACTGAGCAAGCCCTTAAAGTTTGTGGAGGGCTGTCCCTTACACCTTGTATATCTATGCCATAGCGTGTATGGCTTAAAATTAAAGGTATATGCTCGTAATTTTTTTATTTGTAAAATAAAATAATTAATCATCATCATCATCATTTCCATCGGGCGACCTTCACCAGGTCATTGGTCCACTTTATAAATTGTTACTATTTCTGGTATACTACCTACTATGAAAAAATAAAATAAAAATCATCACTGACGAATCCATAATATAAAGTTTTAAAGTTGAAAGAGAAGTTCGTTCGACATGAACTTAATGTCCTTTACGCCAGTATGGCCGCGATAGAAAACGGTTCTTACGTCACCGTATTTGTATATTATCTCGTTTATTTTCTTCCTTGATTCTGTTTTCACTTTTAGAATTATTATTTTTTGAATATTTATTTGTAGACTGATTAAAAAAACAAAATATTCTTTTATCCGAACCACTATCAGAATTAAATTATTTTTAAGAAATACCTCAAAGGAAATTTCGTCCAAATCATCTAGCTAATATTATCTACACTGGAGTTTAGAGGACAGAAAGTCCTCCAACATGACACGCAACGCTATCAAATTGTCGAACAACATGTCCCCGCTTGACGTGAATGCGTTGTAAAATATTGAGGAGCTAGTTGCGGGACACAGGGCAACGGTGCATCCTAGATTGAGCGTTGCATGTCACGCGGAAAACATTGTAACCCCTAATGTCTGGGGTTTTAAGAGTCA
Organism: Mythimna ferrago; assembly: GCA_910589285.2. Lineage (NCBI taxonomy): Eukaryota > Metazoa > Arthropoda > Insecta > Lepidoptera > Noctuidae > Mythimna > Mythimna ferrago. The sequence goes on from OU342685.1 coordinate 20,663,396, forward strand.
TTTATCGATTTTGAAAAATTTACAGTTTGGACAATTTCTCATGCTTAGTATTAGTTTACTACAGATTTTTTCAACCCTTGATTTAAACTTAGTTTTTCCAAGTTTCAGTTTTGATTGTAAGTGCAGGATATATAGCATATAATACTTATAGCTTATTAATCAGCTTTATAATGTTTTCGATACTGGGACCAAGGCCTTCTCTTTAGAAGAGTGAATGTAGTGTGATATCCACCACGCGGAACCAGCGAGGGTTCATGGATATCACATAATATGTCTTCGAGTTTCTAGTTCTCAGACAGGCCGTTTTCTTCAATGTTTTCCTTCACCGTTTTAAGAGCAGTGGTGATGAAATAAATTACACGAAGTAAAGCGCGTGTCTGGGTTTGAAGTTTGAATTCGCAACGTGCAACTCGGAAAACAACGCCATTAGGTTAGAGTGCAAAACTAAAGAAATTCAAACTGCACTTTTCACGTCTTAGGGTTTAATTACGAAAGTTTAAAGCTGGCATACATTCAACTTCTAGATAGGTAAGGATGGAATTAAAGAACTTAAGTTCTTAATGCGATAGACTTGGTGAGAAGAAAGATTGCCAAGGCTTGTCTTTATTAGTTTTGCTGTCCTTTATCTGTGTCAAAAAGTAGATCCATATTTCATTTTTTTTTAAGCTATTGCATGGCTTCTATCGCGGGCCTTGAGCGTGGAGACCGAATCCAGAAATTCCGTAACGAAAATAACCTAACACCCCCCACTCATTTGTTTTTTGAGCGTGATGACCGGTAACAGAACAAATGAGTGAACAATCAATCAAAATTCAATTCAATGTGTGAAAGTGTAACTTCAATTAATATCAAAGAAAAAAAAACAAAGGAAAAAAATACTGCATAAATAAAATAAATAATTATAATTGCATAAGTTGATAAAAATGCTTTCCAATAGCTTTACCGCGGCAGTCCCCGAGTGCCACACGTCTTTTTTTTTATTAGTACTTCGGAATAGTTCAAAAGAATCACCAAGGCTCTGGGACGCAAAGGACAATTAATTAAAAAATAATAGTAGAAATAAACATTTATTCGGATCTGTCCCAAATAAAAGTTTATTTCTTCTATTATTTTTTATTACAACACAACGGTTACAAATACAAAATACAGGATGCAAGTAAAAGCATTGCACAGTTGCACCACAATATTGTTGAAGTTGTTATTTTAACCTGGTCTGCCCGAGGAGAAACCGAGTTCATACCGCGTATTCCATCAATCCCGAACGATCTTCCTTTCGAATTTAAAGACTACAATTTCCTTTGAAAGTTTGCTTTGCAATGACAATAAAGAAATCATAGGGCCAAACTCTTAAAACGACGATGCGCGCGGACGTAGTCGCGGGCAAAGTGCTAGTACAAAACATAACAAAGCAAAAGTACAGAATGTGCTGAGCGTACCGCTAGGTACCTACGCTCAGCACATTCTGTAATTCAGTTAATTTATTTAACAATCATGTACTTACGCACTTATATAATAAAAGAAAAGAAGACGGAAACAGAAAAAATGGGGACATAGGTGATGCTTTTTTCAACAGAAATCTTTTCCAGCATACCTGCGAAAGGAGAATTGGAAAACAAAGAGAAGTAGACACTGTGTGTGAAAGTGTCAGGAAAAAAAAAGATGAGAACAAATAAAACAATAGTACCTATCTATTTCTAATTTTTTTTTCTATATCGAGAAGGTTACCCCCTTAGCTTCAGACAATCAGTGAATAGAACATGAGTGGGTTTAAGTTAATAAATGTATGACACTCTCGTTCGTTTGACCTAGATCGGGAGATGTTATTTAATGTTTCTCGTTACTCTTAATTTAATAGATCTGTCAGTATTTTAAATTCAACAGTATAAAACAAGATCTTTCATAGCAAGTTTTAAATGAGTGAGTGAGAGAGCATTTCATTTCACGCGAGCCTAATAAATTACTAAAAAAAAAAAACAAAAACATGGCTACCCATAGCTAATTAAAATGTGAACCGATAGTACCAATTATAATAAAATGAAAAGATCTCCTTCGTTCGGGTTCACTTTACAATATAATTGCTGCAGTAAATATGCTTCCAATTTTAGCGAATAAAAATACCAACTTTACTAACAATACAAAAAGAAGTGTAAAGTTAATATTTTTCGAATTTATTCATTATCATCATTATTTCAACCGAAAAGCTATTGGACATAAGCGTCCCCAAGTGTCGCCACAATCAACGGTCTTGTACGTCTCGCATCCATCGGATTACCGTAACCTTTTCCAGGTCATCGGTCCACCTTGTAGGAGGCCTTTCGATGCTGCATATTCCGGTACGCGGCTGCTAGTCCAGAACCTTTCGGCCCCAACGGCCATCGGGTCTGCAAACAACGAGGGCGCATCCTTTAAATTAAATTAAATTTATAAGGTACTTAAAATTTATGTGTCTTCAATAAATAGGATCTTGATAAACAAGTGCGCTTCATAATCAACGATTGCATCACTGCTTACCATCAAGTAGCAGCTGCCTACCATCGCAGTCAAGCACTAGTTTATATCTCTCCCATATTTGTCTGTCCGTCTGTTTTAATTAATGAACAGAATCTATTGGACCGATTGAATTTAAATTTTGCACACATGAATATTCGTAGCCCAAATATGGATGTGTAATGTAAATATTGATTCGTATGTTCTTGGAATACCTATGGGGTTCAAACTGGTAAACTATAAAAAAAAAGTATTTTATATTATACCGTGCGACTGAAAGGATGAGAATATTTTGAAGATGTTAAATGTATTTTTGTAAAGTTTTTTTAAGCTGTTGCATAGCTTCTATCGCGGGCCTTGAGCGTGGAGACCGAATCCAGAAATTCCATAACGAAAATAACTTAACCCCCCACTCATTTGTTTTTTGAGCGTGGTGACCGATAAGAAAACAAATGAGTGAACAATCAATCAAAATTCAATTCAATGTGTGAAAGTGTAACTTCAATTAATATCAAAGAAAAAAAAAACAAAGCAAAAAAAATATTGCATAAATAAAATAAATAATTATAATTGCATAAGTTGATAAAAATGCTATGCAACAGCTTTACCGCGGCATTCCCCAAGTGCCACACGTCTTTTTTTTATGTTACCTACTTAAGAAAGTAGATGAAAATTATAATTAAAGATACAGAAAATAGTTTTTTATTTATAAATATTTTTTTAAGCTATTGCATAGCTTCTATCGCGGGCCTTGAGCGTGGAGACCGAATCCAGAAATTCCGTAACGAAAATAACCTAACACCCCCCACTCATTTGTTTTTTGAGCATGGTGACCGATAAGAAAACAAATGAGTGAAAGCATTTGTCGGCGTTTTGGATGGGTGGGGTTAAGCAGCTGTTAGCGAGGTCTGGTTTTGGATGGAAGAGGTTAAGCAGCTGTTGGCGAGGTCTGGTATTGGATGGGTGGGGATAAGCAGCTGTTGGCAAGGTCTCATTTTGGATGGGTAGGGTTAAGCAGCTGTTAGCGAGGTCTGGTTTTGGATGGGTGGGGTTAAGCAGCTGTTGGCGAGATCTGGTTTTAGATGGATGGGGTTAAGCAGCTGTTGGTGAGGTCTGGTTTTGGATGGGTGGGGTTAAGCAGCTGTTGGCGAGGTCTGGTTTTAGACGGGTGGGGTTAAGCAGCTGTTGGTGAGGTCTGTGTTTGGATGCGTGGGGTTAAGCAGCTGACGGCGTTTTGGATGGGTGGGGTTAAGCAGCTGTTGGCGAAGTCTGGTTTTGGATGGGTGGGGTTAAGCAGCTGTTGGCGAGGTCTATTGCATAAGTTGATAAAAAATGCTATGCAATAGCTTTACCGCGGCAGTCCCCGAGTGCCAGACGTCTTTTTTTTATATAATTCATTTGGAACATTGCAATCGAATCGGAACCACACAATAGAGTTTTTTGTTTTAAATTCCATCAGCTTTTGTACCACTTACCTATTATGAAATATGAATTAGATAAACATACCTACTTACCCTATTTCTAAAATCACTGCGATCTAGGCTCAAGAGTAAAAGTTGTGCCATCAGCTTTCTACGACTATCATCCAAAATCTCCGAGCATTTTGCGTGTCAAAATACTATCAGCGAACTCAGTTTCTTTTGCCTACTTACGAATAAACAGAAGAAAGTTGATACATTTTAAAAATGTCTTGTAATAAATCAAAATGTAGCCGTAACGTACTATTATTTTGATCTTCGTTACTGGAAAAAACTGGCCAAGTGCGAGTCGGACTCATGAAGGGTTCCGTACCATTATTTATACAACAGATAGACTAAATTGTATATGTAGTATTAATGATATGGAGCCAAAAATGACAAAAACTACAGGTTTGTTGTATGGGAGCCCAACTTAAATATTTGTTTTATTCTGTTTTTAGTCTGTTAAAGCGGCAAAACAAACAACGATTGTGTCACTGCTTATCATCATCGATGGCAGTCAAACACTAGTTGATATCAATTAAAAAAAAACGACGGAAGTTTGTCAACGTCTTGTTGAAACTTCGCGAGACCCAAGGGCTGGCTTTTACCTCGGTCAGAGATTAAGCATTGTCATACAATGTGGCAATGCCACCAGTCTTTTGGGCACACTTCCAGTCGACAGCGATGCGGAGGAATTTTTTGGCGCCATATTTTAGGTAAGAGTTATTGTGTATATATAGTTTTAATTAGTTAAGTATTTTTATTTTCTATGTTTAAACAAATAAATTATAACGTACCGTATAAATATTTAAAAAAAAGAAATATAATCTGTAAAAATTGCAACTGTCTAGCTATCACGGTTCATGAGAGCCTGGCGACTAGAGGGACATTGGAGTTTAAGTAGAGTAGGTAGTTGGGGTCCATTTTATTCTTTGGGTACGGAACCCTGAAAATAAAAATGTTACGCAACATGACGTAAGCAGTGGTCTTTTGATCTGCAAAATCATAGATACAGTGTTGCTCTTATGGGATAAGCATAATCAGCCTTTAATTTTATTGCCATTTGGTTTAAATAATTTTGACATTTTAAAAAAACAGACACTGACCACATTACAAGCTGATTTTTAGAGGTGGGATTCAAATAACTCCTGGTCTGGGTGTCTGAGAGACTTACTGACTAAAACCCACCTGTGTTCAAATAATCTCACAGCTCAAGGATAGCCCAATGACAGCTTACATACAAATTAGTTTAATGTCGCATTTAACATAATCATATTCACAAGTATTTGGAGCCTTCTTTTAAGCAAAACAGTGCTTGTAGTATTAGCCGTAAAAATGTTACTAAACCTGCCAAAACAAAAAAGGAAGGCAGAGGCACAGCCAAGGAATGGAATTCCCTGCCGGAGTCTGTTTCCTGATACCTACAACTTAGAGGTTTTTAAGTCAAGAGTGAATAAGTTACTTCTAGGCAAGCGCGCTCCATCGTCGACCACATCATTGCTTACTATCAGGTGAGATGGTGGTCAAACGCGAGCCTATCGATAATAAATAAAATAATAAATAAGAGGTCGCTCACCACTAACGTGGTGGTCTAGAACCGAGAAAGACCTGAAGTTAGCCCATTTTCCAAAGCCTACCTACCTACCTAGGATAGAATATCCTGGCGCTCATTAGTGAGGAGACCCGACCCCAAACAATGGGAACAGGAGAGGGCAAAGAAGAGAAGAAGGAAGAGTGCCTGTGTTAAGAGACTCCGTGCTTCCATGTCATCACCCCCTCGAGCGCCAGGGGGTTAATGACCTGAAAAATTGCCGTTTTTACTTAAATCACCAAAAAAAAAAACTTTTTTTGGATTTTTCTAAGAAAAACATAAATATAGAAACCAAAATTTTCGGACAAACGTGTGTACAAAACAAAAATTAAGTGTTTTTCTAGGTCATTCAACTTGAATGAACAGAATATGTACAGGCGCTCGAGGTTTTAGCATAGTCGGCTTACCTATAATGTTCCCACTGTTGGGACTCAAGCCTTTTTTCGGATTGGTGGATGTCACATGTTCGAATTTTTTGGTTCTAAGACATGCCGGTTTCCTCACAATGTTTTCCTTCACCATTTTGAGAGCAGTGGTGATGAAATAAATTACACAAAGTAATGCGCCAGGCTGGGTTTGGACCCGCGACATACAACTCGTAAGTCGGGGTCGTTACCACTCGGCCACCACTGCTCGAGGGGTTTACAGCGATTTAATTCGACTCGTAAAAATGACTGGTAAGAATGACCTTTCGCAAAGGTTAAAGACCGAATTGCCAGGACAAATACTATTTCAAGATTATTTCACAGTCCATTGCAATATACTTAAAGCTTGCATAGAGCACACAATAGGAAAAAAAAAACAACTTCATTGAATTTTAGTACGTAACTAACCCAAAAAGGATGTTGAAATATTATCGTTAGTGTTATCTTTCCTCTTACAAAACTGACGCGGTAAGAGTGTGTTGTATGACTTAACTTTTAAGCTATTGCATAGCTTCTATCGCGGGCCTTGAGCGTGGAGACCGAATCCAGAAATTCCGTAACGAAAATAACCTAACACCCCCCACTCATTTGTTTTTTGAGCGTGGTGACCGATAAGAAAACAAATGAGTGAACAATCAATCAAAATTCAATTCAATGTGTGAAAGTGTAACTTCAATAAATATCAAAGAAAAAAAAACCAAGGGAAAAAAATACTGCATAAATAAAATAAAAGCAATAGCTTTATCGCGGCAGTCCCCGAGTGCCACACGTCTTTTTTATTTAATGATCTAGTGCTTGACTGCGATCTCACCTGATGGCAAGCAGTGATACAAGTTGATGGTGAGGCGTACTAGTTTTATTTTATTTTATTTATTAGGGAAAACAAACAATAACACATAGGGAATTACATAAAAAAGGCTTAACAATAATTTTACACATGTGATATCACCAACGTTCTCCACATTTTTTTTTAAAGTCGTGTTAAAAGTTACTTTAAATTACAATTGTGGTGTAGTTTAGTAAGAGTCAATTCACTCTAGCCTTAAAGACACCTAAATTATAATTCGCCAAACTTAAGTGGCAGTGGCCAGGTCACATTTGCTCGCAGAACAGATGGTCAATGGGGACGAAAGGTTCTGGAGTGGCGACCAGGAAGATGCAGTGTTGGAAGGCCTCCTACAAGGTGGACCGATGACCTGGTGTGGGTCAAGGGCATCCGATGGATGTGAGACGCACAGGACCGGTCATTATGGCGACACTTGGGGGAGGCCTATATCCAACAGTGGACGTCTTTCTGCTGAAATGATGATGATGATGAAATTTTAATTGGACAGGAAGATCGCTGTAGGCAAATTGTTCCAGTCTTTCGTTGTACGCGGTATACACGAGGCGAAACGCTTAGTCCGGACCGTAGAGGTGTTAACGATGTATAAAGTTATGTCATTCTTGTTTTGCCAAAATTACGAGTAGTTATAACACGCGGCTACTGGAATTGTAGACACAAATCGTGTCAGCATGACGAATCAACAGCTCACGTCACTAAAAGCATAGAGAATGTATTTTTTGCTTTTACATAATTCATTCATTACTTGATATGGAACTCGTGACGTGACTACATAAAGTGAGAACTACTAGACCGACGCAAATGTGGACCACGCCTGATTTGTACGTAGTGGCGCGTGCGTGGCGTCGCGTGGCGTGGATCTAATGTAGCTCTGCAAGTCTAGTTGCCATATAAAATGTATGCAGATCGACGCGCCCACGTCGGTAGGTACATGGCCCACGTGAGCGCAATGTAGTTCTACCTTAAGGGCCAAGCGCCCGAAAAGTGCCATAAAACAGTGATTTTCTGAGGCCTACTCCTCCGTAACAGCTAAGTCAATTGGTTTGAAAAAAATATATGTTTATTATAGATTCATGAACAATAATATCAACATTTGATTTTATCGTGCAATTAATACTTTTGTCAAAAAAAAAAATATTTAGCAATTTCGTAACTTTTCGCAACTTTTCCCTACTCCTTCGAAACGGCTTGGACCTTTAGAAACATTTTTACACATAAAAATTGGTGGTTAAATATTCTTCAAAGTGAACATTGCTTATGTAAATCAATCAATATCTCGCAGAGAAAATGGATTTAAAGCGCTTTCCGGGCGCTGCTGGCCGCAAATAAATGCACAGATTTGCGTACTGCCGCCTAGGCGAGTGCGAGAGTTGCGTTCACATAATTTCGGTCAGATGGTTCAAGGGACTATACGCCTTAATAACAGTCACACGCGCCGAATTACGTGATTAAGCTGCGCTTGCCTGGGCTGATCGCTGGATGGGTGACCGTCCATTGCATACCAAGCTTCCTCTACGCCTTGGAGAACATGTGCAGCCGTTGATCCCGGATGTTATTTTTACACCTTTGACAGTCATTACTAGGGAATCCAATTCCCCACCTTTTTGCGGGATCAGAAATGCGGGATTACTCATGCGGGATCCCGCACGTTCCATCATCATCAACATCAGCCTATTTAATGTTCCCACTGTTGGGACTCAGGCCTCCTCTCTAGGAGAGGGAATGGGCCGTAATCCACCACGCGGGCTCAGTGCTGGTTGGTAAATGTCACATGTATTCGAAGTTTTGGTTCTAAGACACGTTTCCTCACGATGTTTTCCTTCACCGTTTTGAGAGCAATGGTAATGAAATAAATTACAAAAAAAAAAATGCGCCTGGCAGGGTTTAAACCCGCGACCTACAACTCGTAAGTCGGAGCCATTACCACTCGGCCACCACTTCGGCCGAGATTGTTTTTTTTTCTAAGTAATAAGGGTTTAGATAACACGCCGTCCTGATTACCTATTTATTAGACCCAGTACAGCCTCATTAACAAGTGATTTCTCTCAGGAGCGAGAAATTCTACTCTACATATACTCACAAAATCCTGTTCATATTTTGCAATACAAAAAGACTGTCCCCTCTTAGTAATAAGACCTTAACAATATTCTTGAAAGGTTAATTTGAGCCTTTTTGTGCTCATTTGTTAGTAATTTACCAACAGTTTCGAATAGCACTGACGGCACTACGGTTTGGGATCTCATTATATTTTTGACTACCTTTTGCCTACGATTTCGCCCGTATACATAAAATATAACTTAATATGTTACTCAAGACTAAACTTAAAACTGCATTAGGCCGACGCACACATGTAACAAGCCTGATTTGTTCGTAGATCGACGTTACGTGGCGTGTATCAAGTGTAGTTCTACAAGTCTAGTTTCCATATGACAGGCCTGTTGGTCTAGTGGTTAGTGAACCTGACTGCTATGCCGGAGGTCGTGGGTTCGATTCCCACCTGAATTCCCACCAAATGTTTGTGTGATGAGCACGATCATTTGATTTGTTCTGTGTCTGGGTGTAATTTATCTATAATATGTATGTATTTAGAAATATATAAGTATGTTTATTAGTTGTCTATTACCCATAACACAAGTTCTGCTTAGCTTGGGACTAGACGGCGTTGTGTGATAGTTGTGGAATATTATATTATATTATATTATATTATATTATATTATATTATATTATATTATATTATATTATATTATATTATATTATATTATATTATATTATATTATATTATATTATATTATATTATATTATATTATATTATATTATATTATATTATATTATATTATATTATATTATATTATATTATATTATATTATATTATATTATATTATATAAAATGTATGGAGACCGACGCGCCCAGATCGGCGTGTGTGGCACACGTGTGAGCAGTGTAGTTCTACCTTAAAGTAGCTTTCAAACGCTGAAACTAGTACTTTCAGAGATTTACCTCCTATAAGTACAAACAAAAAAACAAAATTTAAGTACCTCTTTATAATATTAGTACCTAGCATTTTACCAGCAACCTATCCTATCCATTTCATGTCCACGTGGAACAAAGGGAAGTCGCCATGTACTTAATTTGATATTGAATATATATACGAGTACATATATATATATGCATACAAAAAGAAGCTGACTGACTAGAAATCTCTGAAAGTACTGGTCCGATTGCTAATATTTTTTCACGGATAGAAAGCTGCTTGATTCCCGAGTGACATAGGCTATATTTTATGTACGTGGGTGAATCCGCGGGAAAAAAGCTAGTCATTTATATAGAGAAAAGATTTATATTTTTGGATTTTGGTTTTTAATGACTAAACTCAAAAACTACTGAATCGATTTTCAAAATTCTTTCACCAGTAGAATGCTATTTTGTCACTGAGTAACATAGGCTATATTTTTTTTTATTTTTACGGGGCGAAGACGCTGGCAAAAGCTAATTGTTATATAGAATACATAAATACATTTCTAGAAAATATTTATAACATCTAAATTATTGTACCTCTGTGAATGAAATTTTTGTATTTGTATTGTACTTTTGACTGGCCTGTTATTCTAGTGGTTAGTAGCCCTGACTGCTATGCCGGAGGTCGTGGGTTCGATTCCCACCCAGGACAAATGTTTATGTGATGAGCATGATCATTTGTTCTGTGTCTGAGTTTTATTTTACTATAATATGTATTTAATTAGAAATACATAATTATCAGTGGTCTAGGACTCATACTCTGCTTAGCTTGGGAATGGACGGTTTTGTACACGGTTGTGGAATATTATTATTATATTATTATTTATATTAGAATAAAAAAAGAATGAGAATACAGAAGAAAACCGAAACTTATTGTTTTTAATAATTTTTTTTTAAGTGTTAGCGTAACAAAGCATTAGTAAATTTTTTCGTCGATTGCTTCTATAAGCCTAACTTGGTAAGTCGGAAACGCCAGGTTAAAAAAGAAGACCGACGAGTGTATGAATTACCACGCAGCGCACTGTAACTAATGATTGTACGTAACCGCAAGAACGGCCTACATCGACTAGTTTAACGACCTTGCGATGCGTAGCTTGCCTGGTGGCCTGTTCCAATATCCGAAAACTTTAGAATAGAATAGAGTACAGTGAGTAGAGTAGAATAGGGTAGAATAGAGTAGAATAGAGCAGAATAGAGTAGAATAGAGTAGAATAGAGTAGAATAGAGTACAATAGAGCAGAATAGAGCAGAATAGAGTAGAATAGAGTAAGTAGAATAGAGTAGAATAGAGTAGAATAGAGTAGAATAGAGTAGAATAGAGTAGAATAGAGTAGAATAGAGTAGAATAGAGTAGAATAGAGTAGAATATAGTAGAATAGAGTAGAATAGAGTAGAATAGAGTAAGTAGAATAGAGTAGAATAGAGTAGAATAGAGCAGAATAGAGCAGGATAGAGTAGAATAGAGTAGAATAGAGTAGAATAGAGTAGAATAGAGTAGAATAGAGCAGAATAGAGCAGAATAGAGCAGAATAGAGTAGAATAGAGTAAGTAGAATAGAGTAGAATAGAGTAGAATAAAGTAAGTAGTATAGAGTAGAATAGAGTAGAATAGAGTAGAATAGAGTAGAATAGAGTAGAATAGAGTAGAATAGAGTAGAATAGAGTAGAATAGAGTAGAATAGAGTAGAATAGAGTAGAATAGAGTAGCCGACAGACGTCCTCTGTTGGACATCGGACGCGTTCACCAAGTGTCACCATAACATCCATCGGATTCCCGCGACCCTCACTGAGTCAACAGTTCACCTTGTGGAAGGCCTTCCAACGCAGCGTCTTCCGACACGTCGTCGCCCCATCGACCATCTGTTTTGCTAATACACTCAATAGTAATTAGTGTGACTATCACTATGCTTGTTCATTGATTGTTATTATAAACGGCCCATAAGTTAAGTAGGAACTAGGCAGTTAATAATAAATTATGTATTAATAGATATAGCCTTTCTATAGAGTTTCAATAACACAAATAGATAAAAATTATGTAGAAGGATGTTGTATATTTATCTTATCTATATAGAGGAAGAAACTGACTGACTGACTGACTGACATATCAACTCACAACCGAAATTACTGAGACTAGGAGCGTGAAATTTTGCCCAATGTTTCCTTTTGTGACTTGGCGAGTATTAAAAAAGGATTTTCCAAAAATTCACACGCCAAAGGAATGAAACGGGGGTCCAACGTTTTTTTTTTTTTTTTCTGTTATAAACTAGTACTTGACTGCGATCCCGCCTGATGGTAAGCAGTGATGCAATCGTTGATGGTGAGGCGCACTAGTTTATTAAGAGCCTATTCACTCTAGCCTTGAAGACACCCAAATTATAATCAGACGGAAAGACCGCAGCAGGCAAACTGTTCCAGTCCTTCGAAGTTCGCGGTATAAATGACGAGGCGAAACGCTTAGTCCGGACCGTAGATGTTTCAACAACGTAAGGGTGGATACTCGCCGTGCGTCGGTTTGTCCGATGGTAGAAATGAGATGGCGGAATCAAGTCATGCAATTCCTGCGCACACTCTCTTGTTTGTTTGTATGGAGAAGCCTATTTTCACACGGTCGAAGCTAGTTGAGCTGGCAGAAGTTAATTTCAATATATAAAAACCGGCCAAGTGCGAGTTGAACTCGAGCTCAAAGTGTTCCATACCGTACGTAGCAAAAAACGGCAAAAAAATCACGTTTGTTGTATGAGGGCAAAAAAAAATAGCCTCCTTAAATATTTATTTTATTTTGATTTTAGTATTTATTGTTATAGCGGTAACAGAAATACATCATCTGTGAAAATTTCAACTGTCTATCACGGTTTATGAGATACAGCCTGGTGACAGACGGACGGACAGCGGACTCTTAGTATCTAAAAAAGAGAGATCTATGCTAATGCCTACAATTTTGACTAAAAAGGGCATTCAAATTTGCGAAACACGTTCTAAAAAACTATTTGGAAAGCGTTTCCTTGATTTTTTCTTTGTTGACCACTTAGACAATTTGTATTTTGAGTTTTTTACCTATTACGGTATTGACATGACGGTTACATTAATTTGGAGATTGCATTGAATAAATTATGTGTTGGAAGTTATAAACTTATAGCGTATTCTAAGAAAGATTTGATGGACAAAATCGAAAATTAAATTATTTTATTATCATTATGTTTTTTTTTTTATAAGTTGTGTTACCTACTTTTTAGTGTACAATAAAGTTTATTCTATTCTATTTAGGTACAAACAAAACAGTATTATTTGACGCAATATCTACCGATTTCTCTTTACTAGAAACTTTTTTTTCGTCACCGAGAATTTTAGGTTAATTACTTAGAATTTTAACAAAATTGTATTAATTTTTGCAACCAGTAATTAGTTTAGGCAATGACCTGAATGAGAAAAAGCTATCACTGTTTATATGTACAGGTATATCAATTGTATTTTTCGAGGTACTATTTGTGTCTTTGTAGTTTTCAGGGTTAGTAGTATTTTGATAAATTTATTTTTTAATACACTTACTGGAAAACCTGCTCATATCCCTACCACTTTTGGGCACGCGATTTACTGTTTTCCGCACTAGTGCGGAAACGTGCGTCCGTAAGCCCCTGCCATTATATATGTATCGTATCAGGCTGGTCGTTAAGCAACCCTCATGCGTCGCCGGGCAGCCATCGTCTATATTTATCGACGTCCGTGAAAAATACACGTGGATATCAAAATAAAAATTAGAAGTATTTTGACTGGTCTACATGTCAATGTAGACTAGTGTAGATAAGTAATTTATTTAAGAAAAAAATGGAACATTTATTTTTTAAAAGAGTAACCATGGAGTTTTTACCCGGTTCTTCTCCACAGAAAACCACTGATTGGAACCGTGCACTTGGCGTTCTATAAGTGTGCATGTAGGCCAATGTGAAATAAAATATCTTGAATCTTTTAAGTGCATAACTTGTTCCAAAGCCGAATAGAAAAGAAAGGTAAACAGTGTGTGCGCACGCCACGCGTGTAAGTGTTCCTACTAACCGACTGTTGAGTTACGTAACACACGCAATAATAACACTATTAGATTTGCCAGTCGGAATTCCACCTACTTTTCGTTATTTACTACTTACATTAATTTATTTTTTTAGCGTAGGAAGTGTGCCCAAAAGGCTGGCGGCATTGCCACGTTGTATGGCAATGCTTATTCTCTGACCGAGGTAGAAGCCAGCCCTTGGGTCACGCGAAGCGTCAATTAAGCGTTTTGACAATTCTTTAAAGAGCATATGAGCACTCGGACCCCACGGCCCGAGAGTTTCAACCCCAAACGGCTCAAAAATATAACTGCCGACGAGGCTGTTGTATTTCCGCCGCTTGAGGTCGACAGCGATGCGGAGGAGTTTTATGACGTCATATTTAGCTAGGCATTTAGTGTATATATTATTTTTAATTATTTAAGTTATTGTTTAATTTGTTTATTATTTCTTTGTGCAAAAAAACTAAATAAAATTAATTTTTTTTAGCAATAACATTTTTTTTCTCTTTTTCTAAAAGCACATTATATCACCTTGTATTTTACCCCACTATGTAATCCATAAGCAATTTACCACCACGATAAAAATAAATTCCGTTTTCTTTGAAAATATTTCATGCTTTGTTATCTACATGTTCGTTGTAGAGACACTTGGGGGAGGCTTATGTCCAACAGTGGTCTTTCGGCTGAAATGATGATGATGTTATCTACATCTGCACACTATATAACACTACACTTATACAACTTTACCTCTTTATTATATTATTAGTTATAATAAAGAGGTAAAGTTTATTTTTTTGCTTTTATGTTTGTAGGAGGTAATCTCTGAAAGTACTGGCCCGATTGCGAAAATTTGTTCACCGATAGGAAATTGCTTTATTCCTGAGTGACATGGCTAACGCACATGCGCGCATGTGTACGCGGGCGAAGCTGCAGGCAAAGGCTAGTAGACTAATATGGTAAAATAAAAATAATTGCGGAAACTTAACAGCCCACTCACGATCTAATCTAATCTCTAATCTAACTAGCCCATTATGCCCCACTGCTGGGCGAAGGCCTTCCTCTCCCTTTTCCACACACGTCTGACTTCTGTCATTGCGGGTTAGTTATTCCCTTCAGTAAGAGTCAAGTCCATCACTCCACCTTCGTCTTGATCTTGTAGCAAGGTCGCCTTGCGTTTATTAGGACAAAATAAGTGGCTCTTTTAGCCCACAGCTAATCTGACATGCGGCAGTTATGTCTGGTCCAATGTCACTTAAGAATAGCAGCTCTTCAGGTAATTTTTGTGATTTTAGTTTTGGTGCGCAATATTGAGTTTCTTATTAGACTCCATTCACACTGTTCATCACCAGACACTGCACACTGAATAAGCACCTCCACACTGTAGACATCACAGACAGTCCCCTGTGCAGAGCATGCTTGGACAGGAGACAATTGTGCATGTGCTCCTAGAATGCACAGGTGTCACTGAATACGCACACTTAGGATCCCCGAACTCCCTTATTGATGCCCTGAAAAACCTAAGAGGCCTAATCTGTTTTTGGAGAGAGGTGGGTTGACCTACCTAATAAGCCCTCCTAAGGTTATGGCCACCATGGCCACGTACAATGGTCCACAAAGGACTAAGAGCGGAAACCATACTCAGACATAGACGGTCCGAAATTATACAACCATGAAAAATTTCCTACTCTAGAGCATTGACCTATCGCGTGATGAGATGATGGTCATGTACGGTGATGATAATGAAGGTCTAGGCTGTTATTGTAATATTTGGATTGCAAATATAATATAGAAAGAAAGATGGTTGTGTTTTCAAGAAAGAATAAATATTATTGAAGATAAAGTTTCAAAAGAAACACGAGTCAAATATATACGTTTCTTTATTCAGTAATACTTTTCCTATTTATCTGAGAATTCAGCTTCTATTGTATTGAACTTAGTCTCGTTTTGTCGAGAAGTCATTCCTAGTAATTTTACATAGGTATTTCATAACTTTTTAAAGAACATACAGAGCTGTTGATATAACTCTGCAGATGTCGAGGATTGTAATTCTTTCGATCAATTTCAAAAAATTATTTTCTCCGCGTAGATTCTCTGAATTCTCCATAAAGTTTTTGAAATCAAAGAACCTAAGATGAAACATTGATTTTTATATGCTCTACCAGTCAATGATAAGTATTAATATAAATGAGGATAAATTTATAAAACCATTAAACACAAATACGAGAATTATAAATTTAAATAATTATAAAATTAAAGTCAATAGCTTTAGCAATCATCAAATTAATTTAAATATGCAAAAAGTCACTTGTACATGCACCGGCTAAAAGACTCGTTAGGAAACTTTGCTCATAGAATTTTATAGCTTCTATGTTGTCGTAGTAATTTGTTTTGCAGTACTAAATTGCTACTCTTGAAATTGCGACAGTTCTTTAATAACTGACTTGAACGTTTGCACGTACAGGTTTTTGCCTTTATCAGGATCAATGTTCTTTTGTAATATGTTTTATGACGTCATCATCTATATTTTGTCAATATTCCAATTTTTTTTTAATTATATTTCTTCAATAAACATTTTATCTTTACTTTTTATTTGGTATATTATTTACATTTCTTTGCACGGTTATTACTTCTTGAATGGTATTATTTTTCATTTTATACATTCCCTATTTTTCAGAAGAAGCGTTACGTGTTTTTGTTATTTTTTTATTGTATATTAATATTTCTTTTTTTCTATACTAGTAATATCAGCTCCGACTTTAGGAACCTGTCTTGAAATTTTTGCAACATAGGTAAGGGTCTCACGTGTTATTACATCAAACATCGATATGTCTATCTCGATAGATTTCGCCAATGCAACATTAATTGAACATTGCTCAATGATTTCGTTTGCCTGCCCTATTACACGACCAGATCAAAATACATTGATGTAGTCTAATTGTGTGTTTAATGACGGTTATGTTGTAACTGTTTTGACTAGAGCAATGTGTTCAATGGATGAAGCAAACAAGCCATTAATTTGGTAATAGTGAAGTTAATTAAAACATTTGCTTTTATTATGTCACCGGACACTTGTATTTACAATATATTGATAGTTTGGCTTTACCATCGCCCATAGCCCACTTATTAGAGTGACTAAAGTGTCCCTACACTTTAGAGAATCTAAAAACACCACTGACGCCGCTAATAAACGTGACAACCAGCTATGATCAAATACTTGGTGGGAAAAGAAAACCATCGATTCGAGAAGAAGAATCGACAGTTTGCACACTCGTACGAATTATTATATTCTTAAGGTGTTTGCAACGTAGGTGCGGGCTTGAGTAGTAGGCGCGGGCTTAAGGACGGCGAGCAATGGGTAGCTCGCTGTCCGACCGTCCGGTAGCTGTCCGGACCGGGCCCAAGTCGTCGAAGGCGCGCGCTGTTCCCGCGCGCCTCAAGGTGCTGTCAGCAACAACAGGGGCCCAGCTGGGTCGAAGCCTACTGGGGCCAGGGTTATCCGAAAGGGAAGCTCGGTCCCGGTACGAAGCCAACGAAGAATGGGGTGGGCTTTTAGTCAGTAAGAGTCTGACACTATCTCCCGCTCCGCCCAAGAGCGGGGGTTGTCATTGGATGATTTTTCCCACCATAAAAAAAAAGAAAGAAAAAGGTGTTTGCAATTATGCGCCCATGCGGTGACATATAACCGAGTTAATTGCTCATCAATGATAACCTTACCAGCTTTTGACATCTGCTTGGCATTATTCTTTATTTCTATTAGGTCTTCCTTGAATAAAGTATTCTTGCCTTTTTTTATCCTTATGTGTTTGTTTGTTAATTCTATCTTCTGACCATTCCCATGACGACCAATAGCTTTGCTTGTAGTAGGTAAACATTTTTAATTATATTACAATTTTAAGTTAAAATTTTATCAATTAGTGGTTTTTCTTCTCCTTATCTTTGTGGAATTTCAATATGCTTGGTTTACTGTTACCCATGTTTTTCTTGTTTACCTTTCAAAAGTTAATTTATTTCATGCAAATGGAAAATAACGAAATAGCAAATGATAGAAATGGTTGTACTAAGCTATTATTTCACATCGAATCGTGAATTCTATTTTGTGTGCAATCACAATCATATTTTACGTTTCATAATGTTTCGAGACAGTGAGAAATTGTTTGTTTTTTCGCTGTGTTTCGACCTAACTAGAATCCAGTAACTTCTACGGTTGAACAATAATCAATGATATCGACAATTTATGATCAACTATTTTTTAAGTATTGCTTTGAAACTTAATATGTGAAAATTTACAATTTTCCTAATCGTGTTTCGCCTCTTGAGTATGGTTCGAAGTGAACGTTACGGAAAAACGGTGATGCCTGAGTTTATATTCCTATGAAAATTCAGTTGTATGTGCAAAATATAATTGCTTTACTTCCGTAAAGCACTTTCCAAAATGTAAATGCATGACATGAATACATATAGGCAATAAATAAAGTTGATATAGTTGTGGCGAGTGGTAATGGCCCCAACTTACGACTTGTAGGCCGCGCGTTCAAACCCAGCCAGGCTCATTATTTTGTGTAATATATTTTCATCACTACTGCTTCAAAACGGTGAAGGAAAACACCCTAGAACCAAAAATTCGAAGACTTGTGACATTCGCCAACCGGCTGCGTGGTGGATTACGGCCTATTCCCTGTCCTAGAGAGGAGGCCTGAGTTCCAGTAGGAACATTAAAAAGGCTGATTATGTATGTTAAGTATGAATAAAATAACAAAAATGCAAAATTGAGACAAAAAGTAACGTAACAGTTCCGTTGGTCATGAACTTCGATATTAAATTCGCTTTCGGAAAGTATTTAGCACTTCCTATTAATTAAACCATAAATATCCCGGTTACCGTCCGGTTGTCCACATGTCAACCCGTTTCTCTTGAATTGCTGCGACCTTACAGTATTATAATTAAGGCCCTTGGGCATATAAAAATAAATTGTTATGTGTTTTTGTTCGGCGTGGAATTTCTTGACAAGTTTGCATTGCTTTTATCAGCGATTTTGCTTGCGGTGCTGAGTTATTAAAAGTTATTTTGGTACTAACATTTATCATAATTATTTATCATTGATCATATTGTCTCACTGCTGGGCAAATACCTCCCTCCAATCTTCTGAACGATCACGATTCCTCGCTTTCTCTTTCCAATTCTTAAGGAAACCATCCAGGTCGTCCCGCCATCTCCTTCGTGGTCTGCCGCGGCCCCGTGTCGCTGTGACTAGGCACCAATCCTGTGTTTCATGGGCCCACAGATCGTAGAGATGCGGGAGACATGTCTTGCCGAATCCTATTTAAGTTGGGCATTATGATCAAAATTAACCATAATTTATGAGTTTTTTTCTGTCAGTACATGTTATGTTTTCTTCTATACTTCTTTATTCACCATTGCAGTAGTCACTGTCTTTTAAACCATATCATCATTCATGCAGTGTACGCATCATTCCATCGTCGGCGTCGTCTTCATAACAAGTCAAATCCTAACAATTTAAAAATCAATATTTCTCACTTTGTCTGTCTGTCTGTTCGTGATCAAACACTAGTAAACGGATTTTCATGCGATTGTCACCAATAGACAGAGTGATTCATGAGAAAAGTTTAGGTGCATAATACTTCCATTTTTATAGTAGAAAAAAGTCGAAATTGTCAAAGATTTTAATATTCCTGTGAAGCTACGGTAAGTCGCTATTATAATACTTATAAGAACTTTTTTTATTTATGTTGGACAAGATAAGTCCTCTTATGACTTTTTTAAGGACTTTGATCTTTATGAAATATGTTTCTTTTTACTGTATCCTTCCATAACTAATAAGCTTCGACAATTCATATTTCGCGAAATTATTCACCTTGCTAGGCCAGTTAATAGGATCATACTGATCAGTTTCTTGCACGTTCTTCTCTACAGAGATCTACACTTTGGAACGTGCAATTTAGCTTTACTTATTCTTTTTGTACTGACTGACATTTGACTGTTCAAAAGTGCCTGTAAATGGTCTATTTCAAATAAATGCTTTTGATTTGATTTCATATAGATATGAATCTATAGAGGCATATTATGTCCTACAGGGAACGTCTTTCGGCTGATATGATGATGATGATGATAATAATGATATCTATAGCGGACTATTTCTACAGTTTGCAACCGGGATCACCAGATTTGCCAGGTGATGAATAGTCTGTACGTCTGATGAATAGGTTACGGATAAACTCGTATGATTGGATAATGGTTAGGTAACTAGTATTCTATCATCTCTGTAGGTACCTATACGGATATTATAATCAGCATATGATACTCTTATGCAAGTAAAGGTTAAAAGGGTATCCAGAAAACATCTAAGTGAAACTTAGAGTGAACAATATTGTAATTCTAATGTTAGAAAGAGAAGAGAACTCATACAATTGTTTGATTATATTTACATATTTGTCAAAGGAAATTTTAAAAATTTTGTTCAAATAACTGAAATTTTAGCGATAGAAAGTTACAGGTAGGTACTATCGTTGTCTCAAAGGTTTTATCCCAATATAAAATAATCGTTACGAACTTACGAGCGATCTGGGCCATTGGAGCAGAACCGCAGGTAAAAGTTAGTTTCTTCATAAAATATTTCCATACAGCGAGGCAATGCTGTCTGCAACGAGGCAATCTTTTGGGAACACTTTTAGTAGATAGCTATTCGAAGGGAATTTTTAGACGCATATCAGGTTTCAGAGGAATATCTGTTTTAAGGGTATGTATAGTATAGTTAGTTGTTTTAATAATGTTTAGTTGCTTATATTGTAGTTTTATTATATTTTTTTTTAATTCTAGCTACCTCTAACGTCATTGGAGACTATATTGAGATACCCTTGCTCTTGTAATTATTCCTCTCGTACTTTTATACTTCATACTTTATCTTCCTTCCCTTCCGTAAGTTTATTTAATCTTATCATTTTCGGGGAAAATAATGGTTTCACATGATTTTTTGTATACAGCTCTATAGAGAGTTACTCACCTGGTGTCCGTTTGGTTGCGCAACCAATTTGGTGGCGCGACCAGCTCGGACGTTTGGCGACTCTGTTGTCTGTATGGTGTCTCGTTTGGTAGGTTATGGCTATATTTCACCGGGATACCATGGTGGCGCCACTGGTCGCGCCGATAAGGAAGTAAAGTTTGTTTTTCTGTTTTTTTTGTTTGCAATCGGACCAGTACTTCCAGAGATTACTTCCTAAATCTCTGGAAGTACTGGTCCGATTGCTAAAATTTTTTCACCGATAGAAAGCTGCTTTACTGAGTGACATAGGCTATATTTTATGTATGTGGGTGAAGTCACGGGCAAAAGCTAGTACTGAATAAAACCATCAACTTATTATTATTATTATTAAAATAAAAGTTTCTACACAAGGTCAGATGTTACCAGTAGAGAGGTGCGATACATTGCAATCTAACGGTAAACAAACGCCACTAAGGAAATACCGTAACATTTTAATAACACAAACAATAATAAAAAATATCAACGTAACCACTAAAGTAGTCCAAGAGAGCGCTCACGTAATAACAACATAGTTGTAGAGGAAGATAGTCTAGGAGACCGGTTTGTTATCCAATCGATAAATGTAGGAAACACTGAGCAAACCGCTGATACGACTTGATCGCCTAGATTTGTTTGGATACCGGGGAGGCCTAGAAAAACAAATACAAGCTAATTACGGAAGCTGCAGTGAAGGACTCAAGGAATCCAAAATTATTTAAAAGTAATTTAATTATTATAGTAAAAAATAGGACTAAAAAACCTACTTCATTCCTTCTTGCCTTTCATACCGGGGCTGAGCCTTTCGGAACTAGACCTTGGCCCCAGAAGGCTTCGACCTAGATGGGCCCCTATTGTTGCTGACAACTCCTTGAGGCGCACGGGAGCAGTGCGCGCCGTCGACGACCTGGACTTGGTCCAGACAGTTACCGGACGGTCGGATAGCAAGCTACCCATTGCTCAGCGTCCGCACCTAGTTATAAGTATCGACTCCGTTTGAAGATCAATACGAAGTTGTCATCTCCAAGGGTCGCCACTATGGCACGCCCTTCATTCCTTGACTTTGATCGAAAATCAAAGTCAATCAATTTGCATTATACTCGTAACAGTGCCAAATTACCGAATCAGTAAAATGTTGTTGTCCTACTTTGTTGTATGATGACCGACAAAGATGGCGTCGTTTCAACTTACATATGTTTTATAATGCTGGGTGTTAGTTGCCTCACTGTTTTTTTTTTTCGGTGGGTAAAAATCGTCCAAATGACATCTCCCGTCCTTGGGCGGAGCGGGATATAGTGTCAGACTCTTACTGACTAAAAAACCCACCCCGTTCCTTCTTGCCTTTCATACCGGGGCCGGGCCTTCCTTTCGGAATTAGACCCTGGCCCCAGTAGGCATCGACCCAACTGGGTCCCTGCTGTTGCTGACAACTCCTTGAGGCGCGCGGGAACTGCGCTCCGTCGACGACCTGGACTTGGTCCAGACAGTTACCGGACGGTCGGATAGCAAGCTAACTATTGCTCGGCGTCCGCACCTAGTTATAAGTATCAACTGCGTTTGACGGTCGATTCGAAGTTGTCATTTCCAAGGGTCGATACGATAGCATTCCCTTCAATCCTGGACCTTTCGATCAAAGTCAATCAATTTGGTAGAACCATTATTTGTTTTTTTTTTTTTGGTTAGTGGCCCTGACTGCTATGCCGGAGGTCGTGGGTTCGATTCCCACCCAGGACAAATGTTTGTGTGATGAGCATGATCATTTGTTCTGTGTCTGGGTGTAATTTATCTATAGGTAATATGTATGTATTTAGAAATATTTACGTGTGTTTACCAGTTGTCTAGTACTCATAACACAAGCTCTGCTTAGCTTGTGACTAGACGGCGTTGTGTGATAGTTGTGGAATATTATTATTATTTTACTCGTAACAGTGCCAAATTACCGAATCGGTGAAATGTTGTTGTCCTACTTTGTTGTATGATGACCGACAGAGATGACATCGTTTCGAGTTACATGTGTTTTATTGTAGTGGGTGTTAGTTGCCTCACTGTTATGTTTTATCGTAGAAGCTTGGTGTACCTGAAGTTTTGGTTTTCCAGCTTTAAAAATAGGTTAGCTGTTGATCCCGGTAGCCATATGTGGACCTTTGACAATCATTACGAATACGAAGCCAGAAAGTGAGAAAAGACTTTCGTAAGGTTTTTTTAAGGTGGGAAAACCATCCAATGACATCTTCCACCCTTAGGCGGGGTGGGATTGGGTTTTGAGACTTTTACTGACTAAAACTTGCTCCTGTTTCTTCTCAGCCTTCGTTTTAGGGCCCCGGGGTTTTCTTTCGCATCACCCGGGGCCGTGGTGGTGCTGACCCTGCTGGGCCCCTATGGTTGCTGACGTTTCCTTGAGGCGCGCGTGGAACTCTAAGCGCCGTCGTGGACTGGCTTGGTCCGGACGATTACCGAACGGTTGGACGGCGAGCTACCAATTGCTCAAATTATGTACCGATGATCTGGTGACGATCGCGGGAATCCGATGGATGTGGGACGCATAGGACCGGTCGTTTTGGCGACAATTCGGGCCTATGTTCAACAGTGGACGTTTTTCGACTGAAATGATGATGATCATGATAGGCTAGTTGCCGTAAAAAATGTAATTAGTCCGTCTTTTAGATTATTCAAAAATAAGGGACACGTATTTTTTTATTTATAAATTAAACCAAAAATTACAAAGATATAGCCCATTAAAGTTACGTGTAACGTCACGCCGTGTTGCATTTTTTTCGCACGGGGTGACGTCACACGTAACTTTAATGGGCTTTAACTTTGTTATTTTTTGTTTAATCGAAAAAAGAAAAAATACGTGTCCAATATTTTTTTTAATCTAAATTACCGACTAAATAATATGTAATTATTTTGACCCTGGAAACTACCCTATAGTGTAAGCTAGTGACTGGGTTGTGGTAGTAAAAAAATAGGCTGACGCTCTGTGTGAAATACTCGTACAGTTGCCAAAACGGATCTTGAGCGCTTGGCGTCAGAGTGGGGATCGCTTTGCGCATTCCATACATTGGCGAGCTAATCGTCTTCGTTGTTAGATACATGCAGCAACGCAGGGAACGAATTAGGAGTGACATCTATGACGCGATGGCACGGCGAGCCAATCACTGACACTTCCCGCCCCCGCGTCTCACTTCGCATTACTAAAGATACCGAATATTTGACTTCTGTGCAACCGCTCAAGATCCGTGATGGCAACTGTATTCAATACGAGTATATACGAATACAATCGTTTAGTGTAGAGTTGGAACGGCAGAATCTAATGTTGTATATCTTCTGTATTGCTAACACTTTGTCTAACTACTGTATCAAGGTAGTCTTACGTCGTTCGTTTTTAGTGCTCTCTTAGGAGGTTTAAGTTCAGCGGTTGACGTTAATGACTTTTAAGAATTTATGTGTCCTGGCTAACGAGGTAATTCAGTACTCAGTACATATTGGTGCAGTTTAAATATTTCCGCTGTTCCTGACCTCAAGTAAAATGGGACAAGGGCAGAAAGATATGAATTGCTGTTTTTTCTTCTAGCTGTCGTTTACTGTCTTTGGTTACTGCACTGCTCCTGTTTGTCATTGAGTGATGTTATAAGTATGTCTTGTGTGTATGTATTGTGTTTGTGTGTCTTGTGTATGCGTTGTGTGTGTGTGTCTTTCTCGATAAATGGGCTATTCAACTGTAAAATATGTTTTTCCTTTTTCAATTCATACTAGTATAGTCTGTTTAAAAAGTCAACCGACTTGGGAATTTTATTCATTTAAAAAATACTTATGTTCGATACTTTTTATTTATAAGGTTCCTCTGTTAGTAAACAATGATTAATATCTCTTAATCATAATAATATAATTAATATCTCTTGGTCATCTCTTAGCTGCCAGTGGCTTAATTCAGTTTCTATCTTTTAATTATTTTACATTTTTATTTCATTATCGACATTGTGCTCACATGATAGAAGCAACAAGTAATATGTAACCAAGCATTATATGTAACACATAATATGATTTAAAAGAGTGTTCATGGAGTTTCTTGCACGTTCTTCTCCTTAGAGACCTACTCTTTGGAACGTGCAATTTAGCTTCACTTTTCTTGGACTGACCGACATTTGACTATTCAAAAGTGCCTGTAAATGGTCTATTTGAAATAAATGCTTTGATTTGATTTTGATTGATTTTGATCAACCTTGATTATTGAACCAGTGTTGACTACATCAGATTTAATTAAATCCTAATAATTAACCAAGTCGTTTGACTTTTTAGACTGACTCTAGTTCCTGATATTTTGCGCGTTTAAAGAAGCAAACGCTTCAGCTTTATAAAATTCCTATCAAAAAATTTCTAAACCGGTACTAGCAATCCTCCCCAGCTTCGTAAGAGCATTACACATTTTTAAAATTCTTGGTTTTTCTCTGCTAATATGCATGTTACTCGTATGTATACTCAAACCTTCCTCATGAATCATGTCTATTGTTGAAAACGACATGAATATCGGTTCAGTGGTGTTTGAGTTTATGGAGTTCATACAGACAGACAGCACATTGCTCACAGAACAGATGGTCGATGGGGACGAAAGGTTCTGGAGGACCGGAAGACGCAGCGTTAGAAGGCGTCCCACAAGGCAGCCCGATGACCTGGTGAGTGTCGCGGTTATCCGATGGGCGCGAGACGCATAGAACCAGTCGTATGACGACACTTGAGGACGTATATCGGCTGAAAGGATGATACAGACAGACAGACGCGCTGGCGTATTTGTTTTGTAATATGTTAGGATAGTATAGATAAATAACATATTTGTGATATAGGTAAAAATATGACTGTGTTTGCCTTTTAGACTGAACATCAATAAATGAAACATACATATTTCATGTAGCATCTCTTACTATGCATCGAAAAGGCATATCATGTACGGACTATCATTTTACAAAATCTGCTAGCTGTTTGTGTCTTAGCTGTTTTGAAACTGCTGGTAAATGTTCCCATATTTTCAACAAGATACTTTTTTCAGGGGAAGCAAGTCACGTAGTCACGTGGAAATAGTAAAAATAGTATTACCGCTATCGTACTGCACCTTCGTTTCTTCTTGAGTTTCCATAAATCCACCCTACTTACGTCGTTTATCCTCAATGCTGATATTTCGCCATGTGGCTTTATCCTCGTCGTTTATACCGCGTACATCGAAGGCCTGGAACAATTTGCCTGCTGCGGTCTTCCCGTTCGATTATAATATGGGTGTCTTCAAGGCTAGAGTGAATAAGCTCTTAATAAACTAGTGCGCCTCACCATCAACGATTGCATCACTGCTTACCATCAGGTGGGATAGCAGTCAAGAACTAGGTAGTTTATATCAGATAAAAAAAAAACAGTAATGGCGTCGCAGACTGTGGTCTCCAATGTAACACAGATTTGGTCTGACCACTGGTATCGGACCCCTGGGTTTTTTTCCAACTATTTTTCCTGTCAGAAGCAACTTTTCTAGTTTATCACCTCACTTTCTGGCAATGTGGCCAAAGAAATCAAAGATTCTTCTTTGGCATATGGTGGTGAGTCTCATGGGTGACCTGAGTTCGGCTATTATGGAGTTGATGGTCCGATGCTCTGTCCAATGGATTCCAAACATTTTCCTTCAACACCACATCTCAAAAGCGTCAATCCGGCAACGATCAGCTTTTTTAAGGGTCCAGGTCTCGCACCATATAGGAAGATGGAGAAAATGATTTCCATAAATATGTGCTTCATCAGTTCTGGCATCTGATCATGTGTCAGGTCAGGTGATTAGGTGGAATAGAATAGAATAAACTTTATTGTACACCAAAAAGAATATCATCAAATAACTTCTCGCGTTCTGGATGGAGCGAGGAGGAGTTTCAGACTTTTACTGACTAAAATATATTAGTGTTTTTTCAATTGTCCTTGGATTTAGATATTAGTAAAATCGTAGGGGCTCAGCAGTGTCGACGCCTGCTATGGCCACAAGGAATTTCTGGAAAGGATACTTGTGGTCCTAGAACACGAAGGGCAATAGAGGTCACAGGCTTGGTTTTAGTCAGTAAAACGTCTGAAATGCCTTCTCGCTTCACCTTAGAGACAAGTATTTCGATGACTTCTAACCTCAAAGATATAAAATTGACCATAATTGGGATAACAGCATCTCGATTTCAAGGTATCCTCACGTCATTTTCGTCATCTTCTTATCTTGATCTCATTTACATCGCAATTAATATTTTATATACAAAACCCAATAACACAATTTTATGCAACCAGTTACCCAATGTCCTTGATAAGTACGTAATTTTTAGGGTTCCGTACTCAAAGAGCAAAAACGGGACCAGGCCGTACTGTATCTCATGAATCGTGATAGCTTGAAAGTTGACATTTTCACATATGATGTATTATTGTTGCCGTTATAACACCAAGTACTAAAAATGAAATTCAACATTTTGATACAAGTGCAGAAAGTTTGTCATTGCGACCGAGGCGGCATACGCACGAGCTGTAAGCGATTGTGTTATGGAGCCGAGGGCTGCGGTGACTTTGCACGTGTATCAAATGATTTTTTTCAATACAGTTACGAAAAATGAATAAACAGGGGTTGAGCGGTGACTTGAGAGGTCGACGCGCGCCCAGCCTGATACGATAAATGTAATAAAATGGTGACGGGAGAGGACGCGCACTTTTCTGCACTAGTGCGGAAAAGAAAGCTATTGCGTGCCTAAAAGCGGTGGTATAAGAGTGGGTTTTCGAGTAAGTTAATTGAAAAATATTTTTGTGGGGTTCTCATAATAGCAAACATGTTTGTTTGCCTTTTAGTGCTACAGACACGGTACGGAACCCCTAGTGCGCGACATATATTGCGTTCACTCGGCCTTCGGAAACTGGTGCATGGATTCAATGCAACATAAAAATAAGGCATATGTAAGTTAATAAAAGTGATACTGGCTTACATTAACAGTCTATTTTTAAGATTTGAATGTAACGTGAGTGTAATATTCGGTATGCGGACGTTATGCTTGTGTTTAATTACTGTAGCGTAAAAATGGAAATTTAATATTTGAGTGCTGTATAATTATTGTTGCTGGGTACTTTTTATAAACACAGATTATTTGAAACACAAATCCACAAAACACGCTCTGAATAGGTTTTTTTTTTACTGTTTAAGAGAAACATATAAAACTGTATAATTGAAACCGACTCATTATTACCTAAGCTATCTGCTTAGGTAATAATGAGTCGGTTAAAGTAAAAAATTTTGTTACTTTATGAACTAATAAAATGAATTTATTAGTTCATAAAGTAACAAAATTTAATTAAAGTATTAAGTTTTTGCAATATTTGGCAGTATTATGTATCGAGTCCTCCCCCAATGGGGGAGGCCAATGTCCAAAGTGGAAGTCTTTCAGCTGAAATGATAATATATTGAGTCAGCCTTCTTGGCAAGCTTCCTTGATATAGTCAATACTACAATAAAAATCTCATCTCAATTTTACCGTGTTCGTGACTGTTTTAATGATTCCATATATTTTGTAGACACTTGTGAAACAAATCTACACCAATTTTACATTACAGTATCAATTAGGAACCAATTTGTGAATTAAAATGACTACTGAACAACTTCACTCGAAGAAATATCGCCAAAAACTCTTATAACTAAATAGAATTTTATCGTGTTTCTTTAGTATTTTATTATCCCCTGAAGAGTGAGACACTTTTCATAAATAGTATAAGTAATATGCAGAAATACATTGCATTTGTATCCGCGAAGTCGCTAGAAAGTTCTAGGAACGAATGACATAATTATTGTGTTGTTAAACTCGTTAAAAGATAAGTTCCGTTTTGACATTTGAGAAAAACCCTAGAATGTAAGTTGGAACGAAACTGAAAGAAACAAGAAATAATAATTATGGGTCCGGTGGCGGTGTAGTAGTAGCTATTTTATTAGTAGCATACACACTACACCGGACAAGCCGCTAGGTATCATCATCATTTCAGCCGATACACGTTCACTGTTGGACATAGGCCTCCCCCAAGCGTCGCCCCAACTAACGTTCCTGTGCGTCCCGCATCCATTGGTTTCCCGCTACCTACACCAGGTCATCGGTCAACCTTGTAGGATGCCTTCCAACGCTGCGTCTTCCGGTACGCGGTCGCCACTCCAGAACCTTTCGACCCCAACGGCCATCTATTCTGCGAGCAATGTACCCTTCCCATTGCCACTTAAGTTTGGCAATTCTTTGTGCTATGTCAGCAACCTTAGTTTTCCTGCGGATATCTTCATTTTTTATTCGATCACGCAAGGAAACCCCGAGCATAGCCCTTTCCATTGCTCTTTGGGTGACTTTAAGCCTTCTGATGAGGCCCATTGAGAGCGACCACGTTTCGGAGCCATACGTCATCACTGGCAACACGCACTGGCTAGGTATAGTCTGTCTAAAAACTCAAACGACTTGGAAATTTTGTATAATATTAAAAAAAAAAATCTTAGATTCGATACTTTTTATAAGGTTCTTCTATTAGCAAACAATGATCAAGATCTCTTAATCAATCTTGATTATTGAACCAATGTTGACTACATCAGATTTCATTTTGACCTAACAATTTTTTTTTATCTGTTATAAACTAGTACTTGACTGCGATCCCACCTGATGGTAAGCAGTGATGCAATCGTTGATGGTGTGGCGCACTAGATTATTAAGAGCCTATTCACTCTAACCTAATTACTGAAGTCGTTTGAGTGCCGTTTTTAGACAGACTATAAGTCAAAATACAAATGTCAAAACGAGCCACTTTTTTTTGAGAACTTTATAAGTTTAACTTCGAGCACCAGGTAAGATTTATACTAAAAAAAAAAAACAAGTTCATACAACTGTTGGTAACAAGCAATCAAAAGGTAAAGTTGTAAAATGCGAGTTAACCACGTAGAGCTCCACGGGGATTTGGGGTTGTTTCGCATAAAAGTAAATTGTATTTTTCTACAGCCTATTTATGTGACTGTCTGATAAAACAGAGACATTTCAGAATTTAATTCCGCATGAGACAAAAAACAGATTTTGTTTTTTAAGTAAAGTAAAGTTAAAATTTATTTGCATAGATTGTAGGTCATAAGTTAGAACAATAATTGAGTGAGGCTTGTACAATCTACTTTATGTTAGGCATGCAAACATTAATGAGGTTGACAACTTTAATGAGAATAATGTCAACTAACGCTATACATAGCGTTATTTGACATTATTCTCATTAAAGTAATATACATAATCATAATCAAAAATCAATTTCATTATGTCTAACTATATGTTATTTGCCTTCTTTATTTGCCACTTGTTTTTAAAGGCAAACGGAATAAAAAAAATCTTTCATCGTCATATTATTATTAGCCGAATGACGTGAACGTAGACGTGGACAGCATGGAGCTGGACATAGGCCTCCCCCAAGAGTCGCCACAACGATCGGTCCTGTGCGCCTTGCATCCATCGGATATCCGCGACCCTCACCAGTCATCGGTCGGTTTACGATTGTGGCAAACACATTTAAAGAGTTTATGGCTAAAATAATACATGGGTTGATCTTGAAGGAAGCAACGATTGCTTAAGGCTTATAGTCCCTTGAACCATCTGGCCGAAATTATGTGGACGCAACTGTCGCACCCGCCTAGGCGCCAGTACGCAAATCTGTGCATTTATTTGCGGCCAGCAGCGCCTGGAAAGCGCGCGGCTGACATTTAAATCCATTTTCTTTGCGAAATATTGATTGATTTACATATGTTCATTTTGAAGAATATTTAACCACCAATTTTTAAGCGTAAAAATGTTTCTACAGATCCAAGCCGTTTCGAAGGAGTAGGTAAAAGTTGCTAAAAGTTGCGAAATTGCTAAATATTTTTTTTAGACAAAAGTATTAATAGCACGAAAAAATCAAATGTTGATAATGTTGTTCATGAATCTATAATAAACATAATTTTTTTTCAAAGCTTTTAATCCGGCCGTTACCGAGGAGTAGGCTTCAGAAAGTCACTGTTTTATGGCACTTTTTGGGCGCTTGGGCCTTAAGTAATTTGGATGAGTGACCATCTTAACATACCTACTGATATTCTTTCGTACATCAGAAAGCACGTTGTCCCATTGGGTTCGACTGTCAGTAAGTCATTGAAGGTCGATACGGGAAGTCAGAAACCAGGAAATCAGACACCAGTTTTTTTTTTAAATTGTTGATAGGTTTGTGCTTGACCGCTATCTAATCAAATGGAAATCAATGATGTGGTCGACGATGGAGCGCACTTACCTAGAAGTAACCTATTGACTTAAAGATATGCCAGGTTGTAGCCATCAGGAAACACAGACTCCGGCGGGGAATTCCACTCCTTGGCTGTACGTACAATGAATGTGTTCCCAAAACGCTTTGTGGGTTTGTACGAGTGAGATGTCTACCATGTATTGGTGGCACAACGCCGTACATATTGTAGTCCAATGATGGAACAGACTTGGCGGAATTATATTGTGCAAGTCTAGTGCACACTCCCCGAAATGTAAACTATAGAAATCCGACAGACTAGCAATTCGGCGGCGATGCCCAAGGCTTTGGAGCTTCGACTCTACAAGTGCATCATTGCCGATGAACTGACTGGCTTAGGCGATTATCAAACGGCCACGCTTCACGCTGCATGTTGCGTGTCGCCTACGGGCGTAATTACGTGAGTGCAGATCTGCATCACCGTGCGGATTTTTCACGCACTCACGCGCGTGGGTGCGTTTTGTAAATTCACGCAGGCAGAGTTTCATACAAAATCACGCACGGCACTACGAAACTCAGTGTGCCATACCTTGCGTGTCGCCCCGCACCCACGCGCGTGAGTGCATGTTTCTCCGCATGTAGGCGCGAGATCTGCATGAACGCACGTGGATGCATTTTCTGTATGTAGGACTGTGCGTGTTTTCTATACAAAAGGAGATAGTTACAAGCAACGTTAAGACACGTATTCACGCGCTACGCTGCGGGGTGCGTGGCAATGTGATAACCACCTTAGCAGTCAGGGCCACTGGCCCCTAGACCAATAGGCCAATCTAAATGGAAAGCTCAATGTGTTACTTTCGTATTTAAGTATTATAACATTCAATTTAAGGAAAGTAAATAAGGTTTATTGATAGATACTAAAACATTTGAAAAAGGTATCAATCTATTGAATAGAGAATAAAAGATAAACATCACCCCTTTTATGAGAAAAGCATTAAAAGTTATTGAAAGATGCGACTCCTTCGTTTTATGGCGAAGTGATCGGGCTGGATCAATGGAACCTATCTCTCATATTTTCTGTTATTGCATGGGTAGGTTGGTGTTCTTGTAATTCACAGAAAAGTTTGGCCTTACGTTAAATTTTGTGAAACATATAACAAACTTTACACAAACAACGTTTGATGTTCCCACTACTCCTAGGCGTAACATGAACTAATTTAAACTTGGGTGAAGGCACATCAGCGAGGCCTTTTTCTTTCATAAATTAGAAAACGAGACAGCGATTGTCGTAACCCAGTGTTCGAACACTTCTACGCTTACCATCAGGTGAAATAGTGGTCAAACGTGAGCCTACCAATTATAAAAAAAACCCTAATTCTTAAAGAGCCCTCACTTGCCGACTTCGCCCACGGCTAACTACGCTACTGCCACTACTAGGACCACAGATATCATGTTTTCTTATATTGTTCTGACTGGGACAAATACATTTAAGAGGCTGCTTTTCCACTCGCCTATCGTAAACATCGAGCATGGTTTAAAAGCTTGTTGCTTCGTCAAAAAAAATTACGGAATTACTGTTGGCATTCAGTAATTCCGTAACTCTTTTTACTTTACTTTACTCGAAAATTTTACAAAACTTGTTCCAGGAAATACGTGTTTTTTTTAAACCCTCAAAAGTTTTTGAAAAACATTATCATAATTTAGAATCTTGATAAAATTTGCTAGGCTTGTATGTTGTACTTTTTTGATTTTTATCATTTTTGAGTAAATTATGAAGTGTCAAAGTTCATGCAAAATAGCAGATTTTCAGAGGTCTTCACTGAGTTAGTTTTACACAAATTTATAAATTGATTTCCATAGAAGCCTAGATAATATCCACAAGATACTGTGTTTCCAAAATATCTAATGAAAAATGTGTAATGACGTCATAATCGCGTAAGAGCGGTTGTATGAAAAACAGTGAAAATGTATGTCGAGATGCATCCCCTTAAGTCGTGAATGTCCAAGAACCAATCCGATGAATATATGCTACTTCTACCAGCATTGCTCTAGGCCGGACAAGTCATATTTTATGCCAGCCAAATAATCTACACTAATCTACACTCATTTTATAAAGAAGTAAAGTTTGTTTATTTTTTTTGTTTTTGTCTGTAGGTGGTAATCTCTGAAAGCACTACCGATAGAAAGCTGCTTTATTCCTGAGTGACATAAGCTATATTTTATGTACGAGGGCGAAGCTGCAGGCAAAAGCTAGTAGGTACTATATAAATAGCATTTTCAAAGCAATACCTAAAAAAATATTTTATACGTTTTTTGTACAAGAAATTTTTATTTAATTAAGCTCCAACTACGGCTGTGCAATTAAGTCACACTTAATTTAAATTCAGCTATCTAAATAAGTCACCGACAAATCCAAGCATTAGTCAAATTGATCATACAAATAGCTCATCAAAAGTACGGGTCAAATATTGAACACAGAAGAATAAATATACGGAGTGATGACGTGCGGACAAACAGTGCGAGCACGAAGACTATCACGCCACGTGACCGGTGACAAAAACGTGACCAATTAATGACGCTTTGAGCTTACCATAGCGGCTTATACTAACTGGCGAACCTACGTCATTTTTGGCAACAGTCTCTGTGTTTTATCAATGTAACTGTTTGCTTCTTTTTCTATCATTTCAGCAGTCTAATGCTCATTGGCAATAAGAATGCGTTAGATTTCGGCGCGAATTCATAATAATGCAGTCGCATCTAAATTGTGTGTATAAGCGACAAGAGTAATGATTGATTGTTGAATTAGAGGTGAATACCTATGAATAAAACTGCGGAATGTCTTAATTCAATGAAAGGTAGCAAGTAGAGCTACGAGAACGAGGAAGAGCAAGTAGGTGGAGTTGTAATGCGAATAATTTATTTAATATTTGTTGTTATTTTTGGTTGACTACAGAATGTTTCAATTCAAAATAAAGTTGATTTAATTCTTGAAAAAATCGATGTTTTTACAACAATATAATAACCTCAACGTAAAATGACAAACAGTGAAGTTATGGCCCGGAATGACTGTTTGAAAAAACACGATGAATGATAGACTAACGCTTTTATGTAGTGTAGGATTTGTAGAAGCGTCCCACGTAGACACTCTATTTACTCTCTACTCCGTGTTCCCTTTATTAGTTACCTACACACATGTTTGTAAACAAACTGATTAGCATCACAATAAGTCGCATGCGGCACCTTAACGGCGTGGGAGATCGTTAGTGCTTGTATGGAAGACCACCATAAGGCATTGTTTGAGAAAGGAATTCGTAATACTTCCTAATACATTTTTGATGTTGTGGAAAATTTTGAAAAATTGAATGTGCATTGCGATCTTTTATGCCCTATTTGTTGTCTACAGAGGTGAACCATTGATAAATAAGCAAAATTACGTGCTCGTTATAATTGGATAAGATTTTTTTTTATAAAACATTGGTTTTACGAAACCCGAAACACGTTTCTAGTATTTTTAGGTAAAGAATCTATGTACAAAATTTCATAACTGTATCATAAAAATCACAAAATCATAAGCTTGTTACGTCAGCAAAAATACATAGTCACCGGGCCATCCAGGCGACTGAGGGGTTGTTTTGCACTTGCACCCGGCTGTTTCTGCCGCATAATGCACGCTATGACATGCCGTGACCTGTGTTGCATTTAGTGGTGTTCGACTTGTGATCTTTTTAAATATTTTTGGGAAAAAATATAACATGGTGTAAGAACTATTGGAATCCATTCATTTACTGATTCTGAAACTATATTCAGGTTTAGCGTGGCATTTCATTTAACTGCGAGACTAGATAACGTGTTGCCCCTGACTTAGAAACTAATGGCACTTGTTAGCTTACTTGGAGCAATTTTTAAAAGGTGGATATTAGTTTTAGTCTCTAAGGAGGTAAATAAACACTTATATCAATTTCTTTGTGTCGGTGCCTTCGTCTCGGTAAGCGAGGATCTCGAAATAACGATAGACATAATGGTAGTAAGGTGGGTACAGAGAAAACTGTATCTCGTTGGGATGTCTATAAATAGAAGACGTATTCATTTTGGTATTTTTTGTTTTTTCTTCATACTAAAATTTTAACTTTGAACTGTTTTTAAGTCATAGAACAAAAGTTGTTGTTTATGATGTTAGTAACATTATCCTGAGAGGTCGCCAGTGTTTTAAAAATAACCCTGTATAATCGTCGAATCATAATCCTAACTAATATTATAAATGTGAAAGTGTGGATGTTTGGATGTTTGTTACTTAATCACGCAAAAACGGCTGAACGGATTTGTATGAAATTTGGCATGCATATAGCCTTTGACACGGAAAAGAACATAGGCTACTTTTTATCCCGGAAAAACATCTTATTCCTACGGGAAAACACGTTTAGAGTGCGATAACCGAAGTACACGCGGACGAAGTCGCGGGCGGATAGCTAGTTTTAAATAATGATATAGTTTTTTTGGCCTCATCTAGGTTAAATTGATGAATAAATTATTTATTGTTATTTATTTACAAAATTATAACATCTACATCTTTACAGACGCGTCCAAGGCGATGTTATAACGAACTCTTAAAATATGTAGTACATATTTATAAATACCATCTATTAAATTAATTATGAATATAAATTATTATAATTATAATTTAATTGACGTGTAACAGTGTTTTTAAAAAACCTATTTGCAAAATAAATATCATTTATCATTTTATCTCGTAGATATAATTGTGACAGGCCTGTTGGTCTAGTGGTTAGTAGTCCTGACTGCTATGCCGGAGGTCGTGGGTTTGATTCCCACCCAGGACAAATGTTTGTGTGATGAGCACGATCATTTGTTCTGTGTCTGGGTGTAATTTATCTAAAATATGTATGTATATAGATATATATAAGTATGTTTATCAGCTGTCTAGTTCTCATAACACAAGCTCTGCTTAGCTGGAGACCAGACGGCGTTGTGTAATTGTTGTGGAATATTATTATTATTATAATGTCCAATAACATATTAAACATGCGTAGACAGTGGCTAGAAAACCCAGCCAAACAAAACCTCTACAGAAAACCGGGTACTATAATTACATACTAAACGCTACTACCTCCTACGACTACTTGAATTGTTTGAATTCACCATCACCCAGTAATGTTACTGTTTACCATTAACCTAGCCAAACCAAGACGAGTTTGCAAATAAGCCCACTACTTGCTATAAAATTAGCTAGCGTATCATATTCAAAGTTCACTGACCCTAGCAATAATTTTGTTTAAATATTGTCGATGGACGGTCTGGTCGCTTATATGTAAATGATGAGCCAATAGTTTACATACATAGTTACTTTTATACAAGGTGCAGTTTTAAAGGTGCAAAAAAATTCAGGAGGTAATTATGTTAGTGATTCTCGACCTGCATCAATAATAAAATGAGTAGGTATTTTTTTTCTTATATATGGAAATCGGTATGTGTGAACTACCTTTTTTATAAACTCTGCTAGTCTGATACCTCCCTTATAACCGCGCTTTCACACACACAAACGCACCATTATTTAAACCGCGCTTTCACACACATACACGCAACGTAAAGCACCAATAATCTCCCGCACGACACACCCTAGCCACG
Organism: Mythimna ferrago; assembly: GCA_910589285.2. NCBI lineage: Eukaryota > Metazoa > Arthropoda > Insecta > Lepidoptera > Noctuidae > Mythimna > Mythimna ferrago. Next base: position 20,700,196 of record OU342685.1, read on the forward strand.
CCCCCGCGCCATCGATCAATCGATCATGTTTAGTGTAACTGACGTCGCCGACGTGTGCATACACGCGCTTGCAATATTCGCCCACAGCGCCTTCGGTTAACGGTTGCGGTATCTAGTGATGAAAGATGACAGACCAATACTCCAATGTAGAGTTGGTGGAGATAGTCCGCTTGTATGCTATCAGTGGAAACATCGTAACGTCCATCTCAAAGGGTAATACTGGCTGCTACGCAAAGACTCCGCGAGTTTCGACGATTCGGCGTTCCCCGGCTTGCTGACGGTCGCGGCAACGAAGGCCTGCTTGTCGCCTTGCAGGAAAATATCCTGGAATACTTCAAGCGAGAGCCACGGGCCAGCACGCGGGATGCTGGTCTACGGTTTGGTTTCCTCACTACGGTCGGCAAGTACGTTACGTGAAAAGGTGATCACTAGCGATTAGTGCTTTCGACACTTTAAAACGAATGTGTTTGTGCTACGAAATTAAAAGAAAATCAGCAACGTCGTGCTAGACTGCTGTCTGTTTGAACAACACCTCCAGGTAACATAAGTACCTGCTTAGGTATTTATTTTATTTTATTAGTAAGTACATAAAAAGTCATTTGTAAATACGTTGTTAGCCGAATCAATTTGATTGGTGTAAATAAATTGATTTAAAAATTTTAACTACGGTAAAAATACCTACCTAACAGGCAAGATAAATCACTTAAAAACCTACCTATCTACGTAACTAGCACAAATTATCTTGAAGTGTTTTTTGTCGGTCCTCAGCCCATTAAAAAGTACGAAGGGAAATTTCACATCCACCAATTTAATCTACAAATAAAAACGAAATTATTACGGAAAACTGACCTTGAGAATGACATTACCTACAGACTGCGTCTGGTAGGTACGTTCATGTACCACTGCGTATCTAAATCTCGAGCGCGCGCGCTCCATGATACCTACGGACGGAGGCACGGACGCCTCATAAGGTTTATTGATCTCGGCCTAACATTTTATTCATCAGCTGATACGTAAGTACCTATCGACGCGACGTCAACGTGACTTTTAAAAGATTTTCACATGTGATGATGCTTAAAAGCGAGTAATTAAATAGCGAAATTTAAGACATTAATGTACATTATGATCATTGAATTCGATCTACATCTAAGGTTAAATTATTCATTTCGTAATAAGTGGGCGGAGCCTCGTACAGGTTGATGCACTCACACACACAGTGACACGGCGTGCGATAAATCGCAACGGGTGATTCTGTATTTTTTTAAGAAGTTTATTTAGAGAGTTATTCTGAAAAACGGTTAAAATTAAAAAAAATAAAATAACAAGTTTTACTGATTATTGACCAGGTATCGTATTTTTATATGATTATTTATGAGTTTTATTACAACCTCCTGAAATATTGTGCAGTTTTAAAACTGCACCTTGTATTACGCCATTTTTGTGGTTATCCAAATGTTTTGTAACGAAAGCCCTTAATGTGATTGAGTGATTATAAAAAGGCTTATGTAACTGTTTGTTATGAGCATCTTTGAGGGTCGAACTTGGTCAGCGATTGCCCTGGACAGAGAACTTTGGAAAGAGAAGGAGGAAGCCTTTGCCCAGCTGTCTTGACTTAAGATTCTATGCCCCCTAGCTGGAGTAGAGGGCGTCGACAGTAGTCACCCATCGCGATCAGTCTTGAGCTTTACGCTTCAGCTCGCTCCATGTCAATCCGATGGCCGTCGCTTGTCCCAACACGGAACGTTGCCAAGTTTGCTAAAAATGGCCACGCTTTCTTTTCCCTTTGGGATTCCAGTCCAGCGCCTGTTTAAGTATGTGATCGGAATCTCTCCTTAGCGTGTGACCAATCCATCTCTACTTACGACGCTTGATGTGGAGGTCGATCGGGCTTTCGAGGCATTTCTCCAACAGCTCTGCTTTTGAGATGGTTTCGAGCCAGTTTTCGAGGATACGACGAAGAAAACGGTTTACGAAAAGCTGTAGGATCCAAAATAAACTAATAAAATAATTAAGAATAAAAAATCAAAGGATTTATTTCAAATAAACCATTTACAGGCACTTTTGAATGGTCAAGAAGTCAGTCAGTAAAAATGTTGAATTTCGAGGTCTGGGTGAGCTTTCTGACATATTCACTATTCTGTTACAAAGCTGTAGCAATATCAATCAACCTAGACTACCATACTCCACAGTTGGACAAGGACACGGACTTTTCCTAGATTGCACTACAATACTTGGTTCCCCATTTTGTTCAACCTTTCTGCGCCTTTGGTGGTGAGGTCGTGAGTTCGATTCCCACCCAGGACAAATGTTTATGTGTTGAGCATGATCATTTGTGCTGTGTCTGGGTGTAATTTATCTATAGTCATACATACTATAGATAAATTACACTCAGACACAGCTATTTAGAAATATATAAGTATGTTTATCAGATGTCTAGTACCCATAAACCAAGCTCTGCTTAGCTTGGGACTAGACGGCATTGTGTGATAGTTGTGGAATATACCTATATATAATATATTCATATTTTTGAAGAAGCCACCGAAACTACTAGCATCAAAGGCGCGAGAAGTTCGTTAATTATTCTTATAACGTACTAAACTGAGAAGTAACTTCCGAAGTTACTTCGTTTTGCAATGAAATGTAAAGTTATGAGGTTCCAGTTGAATTTATAGTAGTTTATTAAAGAGAAAGCTTTGTATAATATAATAAACAAAGTCATACTGAAGTAAGTGTTTTTAAGAAAACTGGGTGACTGGTTTATTATATTTATTTAATTACGTGAACTTTTTCTTTGACAGATCCGGCTTGCCATCTATCTCAGTATATGGCCTTTACATTAAGGCCCAAGCGCCCGAAAAGTGCCATAAAACAGTGAATTTCGGAAGCCTACTCCTCGGTAACGGCTAGGTTAATAGGTTTGAAAAAAATATGTCTATTATAGATTCATGAACAACATTTTCAACATTTGATTTTTTCGTGCTATTAATACTTTTGTCTAAAAAAAATATTTAGCAACTTCGCAACTTTTCGCAACTTTTCCCTACTCCTTCGAAACGGCTTGGATCTTTAGAAACATTTATACACATGAAAATTGGTGGTTAAATATTCTTCAAAGTGAACATTGCATATGTAAATCAATCAATATTTCGATAAGAAAATGGATTTAAAGGTCAGCGGCGCGCTTTCCGGGCGCTGTTGGCCGCAAATAAATGCACAGATTTGCGTACTGCCGCCTAAGCGGGTGCGAGAGGTGCGTCCACATAATTTTGGTCAGATGGTTCAAGGGACTATAACCCTTAACAATCAAGAGTCTGCGTTTGTATCAGGGTTGTGAGTGATTCGAAATAATTATCTTAGTCCTTAATTCATTAAACCCTAAACGAACGATCGCTCTCCATTGTCTTTCTATTTTGTCTGTTGTTGGTTAAATGCAAAGGTCATTAAAATTGAAGAAGCTCAGGTGGGTTTTAGTCATAAAATATCAAAGACTCTTTCTTGTTCGTCATAGAGCGATTGATTTTAAAGAATAGGTGGAGTACGAGTTTAAAACTTATGATATAATTTTTTTATAGATTGAGGTTGAGTTTTTTGCTGAACTCCCGATCCTTGTTAACAAGAAAGAAACTAAAGTGGTACTTGGTCAAAAAACATCATGTATCGTTTTTACATATAAATTAGTAGTAAGAAGTCTTTCACTACTAAAATATAGCCAAGTGCGAGTAAAAAGAGCTCAAAAATTAGATAAAAACGAACCCGTATAGATAGCTGTTTTATTGACTTATCTATAAGCTCTCTTTTTCCAAAGTTGTCCTAGCTTTAACCTCCGGGAAAGTCCTTATGAGTACGGGCCTTATGTCAAGTTCATTATTTTTATGTTCTGGTCCTGTGTTTCTAATCTGTCCTGCCCCCCTAGCCAAGTTACAACCGTTTCGCTTGCGCCGAACGCTTCGAGTTGGTCGCGCCGCCAATTCTTTTATTCTGACCATGTGCCTGAGCGTTGAGATGACGTCATTCCCGTACATTTGAGGCTTTCTACTATCGTTACCGATTGCAGATTAGCAACTTGGCTAGGGGTACTGCCCCCCTAGCCAAGTTACAACCGTTTCGCTTGCGTCGAACGCTTCGAATTGACCTTGCCGCCAATTCTTTTGTTCTGACCACGTGACTGAGCGTTGAGGCGACGTCATTCCCGTACATTCGAAGCTTTCTACAAGCGTTAACTATCGCAGATTAGCAACTTGGCTAGGGGTACTGTTAGTGATAGCGTGACTATTACTAACTCCCTTTTCTTTCATTATCACTTCTCACACAATCCCTCCATCTTTTCTTTGGCCTCCCTTTCCTTCTACTATTTTAGTGACATGCGTTTCATTCCTCTTATTCACATGATCACACTAAGACACACGGTTACCTTTCAATCTTTTAGTCACTGGAGTCACTTTCAAACTTCCTGTAATATAGTCGTTTTTTACTTTATCCATTTTCGGCAGACCATATATCCATCTCAACATTCTCATCTCCGCTATAATGCAATGTTTTTACATCTGTATATTTTTTTTTTTTATGGAAAAAGGCGTAAATGATGGATGATCTAATCTAATAAACATGTATATAAATCTCGTGCCACAGTGATTGTTATTGAACTCTTCTGAAATGGCTTGACCGACTTTTATAAAGTTTTTTGTCTTTATTGGTAGATCTGAGAATAGGTCACAGGCTATTTTTATACCTCAAGATGACAAGTCTACTATCACGCGGACTTTCATCTGCTGCCAGCAGTTGGTGTATGTATCGTGTATGTCCAGTTAACATACTTTTTAGTAGTAAGCCCCATGAGATTACCAGTTTGTTTATAGGAAAACTTGATATAGGTAATACGTGCCTCCACATAGCTGCGCGGTCTTGCCACTTGGCAAATGTTATGTCAACTAAGGAAGTGTACACACGAACTCTACCTACTTTCTAATATCAACCTTGTGTTGCGCAACGTATGGTATGGTTTGCTTTGACCGGGTTGCGTGGACGGAGATAAAGGTGTTTATGCTTGGCCTGGATTAATACTAATGGATTAATTGGATAAGAATATAATGGGCAATGTTAATGAGTCTGCTTAGGTCTCTATTAGAGGTGTTATAGAGGTTTGATTCTGATTTCGTTTCGGAACTTCCGATTAATTTTGCACCTGCGATAAATTTTAATCGGAACTTATATCGCAGGCACAAATAAGTTTTATGCTTTTATCAAGCTGGTGTGTCGATTACTAATTTTTCACTTGTGGTTTTGATACCTATATAGCAAGTTGTGTTTGCTTTATACTTGACCGATTTTTAATTAATTTAATAGTGTTACGTTTGACATTTTTGCTTTCGCCTTCAATTCCGCAGAGAGAACTTTGGGAATTTTGCTTCCGAATTCGGTTTTGACATAGTTATATCAAAACTGGTTAAGTACTTTCGTTACATCACTAGTTCCTAGAGGGCAAGCAAAGAAAAGCTTAGCCAATCGCTCAATCACTGAGCCAATACTTCGGAGTTTACCCCTTATATCGGACATTGCTGTAGCAGACATGTTGCTGGTTATGTCCTATAGTATCATTTATTATATCATTAGCTTCTGCCAAGGGCTTTGCCCACACGAGATTAGGTTTCTTCATAAAAACTTTGGACCTCGTTTCAACTCATTAGGAGACGAATTTTAGAAAATCCTCTCTAGGTGCTCGTCTACATCATAAAAGGAAACTTTGTACAAAATTTCATGCTCCGAGTTCCAGTACTTTTGGCTGTGTCAACACACATCCAAAACTACTGGGGCTCATCTCACAGTCGGCCAGATGGCACAGAACTCCTCATAGGATCACAGCAGAACTGTCGTAACAAGTAAAATTGCTTTGTTTATACGTGTAGTCGATGACTGGTTGGAGGAAAAGGGCGATGTATTGGACTGATCTGATGATGAAGCCAGAAGGTAAATTAATGTTATCTAACCGTGTTTGGGATTATTAGAATCGTTATGAGATGCTCTCTGGCTATAAGGTATTTAAGTTTGGCTGGGAGGTACTTTTTAGTGGTGGTACCATAACTAAAAAGTGTAAAATAAAAAACTTTTTACAAATAAAATATAACTGATTTCAATGTTAAAAAAGTCGGTGTTTCTATAATAGTTTTGCCTATTCGTTATTTAACACCGACTTCCGAAATTAAAGTTATTTTGAACTTTTCAGTGTTTTTTTAACATTGAAGTTGGTTGTATTTTTTTTTGTAATAAGTTTTTTATATATACTTAGACTTATGTGTGTGTTATCTTTTGCGGTTACTGTTATTGGTTGCCTGATTTAAATACTTTTTATTTTTATATTTAGCGAATAGTTCAAGGCTAATAAATACCAAAACATCTCATCTCCTTAAATGTTAAATTAATCCGAGTCGTCTACTTTCACTAGCACACATCACGATAATTTGTGACAAGTATGAGACTTAACTGCTTCAATTTTAACAACTTTTGAATGGGTTTTTGATGTGAATTTTCTCATGGTTAATGTGCCTTGGAATGACATTATAATCACAATTGTGGGTGTGTGAGATTGACATGCCTTACGTTGATTTGATAAAAGAGCAAAGAAATGTGTGCACATCGCATAACAAAAGCGTTACCGATGCTTAGAGTAATCGATTTGCTTTAGGCCCGTCGCCCACGACGATTTTTTGTAGCGATGCTGTTATTTGACGGCATATTTTGAATAGAGAGTCCGTCTACCTGATCTCCTCAACTCAATATCTGGGTAACACAATACCGTTTGGCAAAACTGGCGTGAGAATCTTTAATTTCTGATTATCCACAACTGAGACCGACAGCAGAACGTCTTTTCTGAGGCACGGAGAAGTCTATTTTTTATCGTTCTGGGTGGAGCAAGGGGGTGTCAAACTTTTACTGGCTAAAAACTCAGACTGTTCTTTCAGTTGCTTTTATAAGAGCCACGGTTACTTTTCGAATAATCTGCAGCTCTAGGCAGCTAACTGACCTCTTTAATCTTGCTGACAGTTCTTTGAGCCTTGCGTGGAACACAACGCACCCGCACCCACGGTAACTAGGAATCGCCCTGTGACTCCTGCCACACGGGGCGTCTCCGGCGGGGTCAGAGGATAGTGTCCGCCTGAAGGTTTTGGCCGCTTCCTATGCACGCATATACTATACAGACAAGGAGAAATCTACTTTTGTTATGCATGGTCATCCATCTACGGAGTAACCGACCAAACAATGCTCAACTTTGAAGAACGATTCGTTCAACTGTTATTGCTTGGGAACGATCTTCTATCTTCTCAAGAGTCAATGGGAATTATAAAATTAATATGGCCAAATTAATTACTCATATTTGCCAGCCGGTGTACATGTACGCTCTGTGGGTCGGTTATACACAGGGCTCATACAATTCAAGTCCAGTATAATAACGCGTTCCGAGTAATGCTGGGGTTGCCGCGTTTCTGTAGTGCATCGGAGATGTTCGCGGACCCGCGTGTTCCGGGTTTTGGCTCGCTACTTCGGCTGCGAATCGCACTAGTGATGCGTCGATTGCGCGGCAGCCCCAACAGCCTCGTGGCTAGCCGCCGGCGGCCGGCAGGGTGGATTCACTGGATGGTGGTACATAGACCGTCATTAAGATATGCAAAGTAGAGTTTCTTGGATTGTATATTTGTTATGGATCTTGAAAATAAAGCTTATTATTATCTATTAAATAAAAACAAGTACAAAAGTTTAGTGAGCAGCGGTGGCTGAGTGGTAACAGCACCGACTTACAAGTTGTCGGTCGCGGGATCAAACCCAGCCAGGCGCATTACTTTGTATAATTTATTTCATCACCACTGTTCTCAAAACGGTGAAGGAAAACATCGCAAAGAAACCAGCATGTCCTAGAACCAAAAATTCGAAGACATGTGATATCCACCAACCAGAACTAGGCCCGCGTGATGGATTGCGGCCCATTCCTTCTCCTAGAGAGGAGGCCTGAGTCCCAACAGTGGGAACATTATAAGGCAGACTATACTATGCTATGCTATACCAAAGTTTAATACCACGTGTTCACATGTTTAAGCGCGCGCGCATTTCTGTGTCAAACGAGGTCCGCTTTATGCAACGCCTCTTCCAGATTTTACGCTCAATGCTCATGCATTTCCGATTACGCCATGATGAGTTGAGCATTCTTGTGTGGGTTTGTTTTGTCCTCAAGTTTCGTAAGTAGTGTCACCAGGTCATGCTTATTGTTGTTATAGTAATTGATACTAAATTCTCGTATTTATTGCATATTGTTTTGCTAAGACTTCATGCATACTTCCTTACTAAGAACTAGGGTTGTATGTAACGGAAGTGGTTATGTAGTGGAAGTGGTAATAATTTACAATAATTTTATTAATTTATTTATTAATATAATTCAATAATTTGTCAATAATTATAAAATTTTTTCAATAATTTATCAATAATTGAGAGCAGTGTGGTGGCCGAGTGGTAACGGCCCCGACTTACAAGTTGTAGGTCGAGGGTTCGAACCCAGCCAGGCGCATTACTTTGTGTAATTTATTTCATTACAACTGTTCTCAAAACGGTGAAGGAAAACATCGTGAGGAAACTGGCATGTCCTAGAACCAAAAATTCGAAGAAATGTGACATTCACCAACAAGCACTGGGCCTACGTGGTGGATTACGGCCCATTTGTATAATATGTTTAATTTGTTTATTATGTTATAACAATTTTATTTAATTTTGCCTAAAATAAACGATAAATAAATGTATCGGAACCGATTTTGGAACTGGAATTTTGAAATTGGGTTTATCGGAATCGGAACCAAAATAGGTGGCGGATAACGAGATAGAAGTGTTAAATGAAACACTTGGCAGTGTTTCATTTAACACTTCCTTACCTTCACTAAAACAATCTACAATCAAAAAGTCAGTTAAAAATGAAGAGCGAATTCACAACATTCCAAATACGAAACAAAACAACGAGTAAAAGAATAATGAACAGAAGGAAGGTTTCCGTGTAACAAGTATAAACTTGCTTGTATGCCGATATAAGTTCCGATTAAAATTAATCAGAAGTTCCGAGTTTTCTGATTCGATACTGAAACCTCCGTAATGTCTCTACTAAGCATAGCATCATCATCACCATCATATCACCCGAAAGACGTCCACTGTTGGATATAAGCCTCCCCCAAACGTAGTTGGCCTTATAATGTTCCCAATGCTCAATGTTCCCACTGTTGGGACTCAGACCTCCTCTCTAGGACAGAAAATGGGCCGTAATCCACCACGCGAGCCCAGTGCGGGTTGGTAAATGTCACATGACATTGAATTTTTGGTTCTAGGACATGCCGGTTTCCTCACGATGTTTTCCTTCGCCGCTTTGAGAGCAGTGGTGATGAAATAAATTACACAAAGTAATGCGCCTGGCTGGGTTCGAACCCGCGACCTACAACTCGTAAGTCGGGGCCTTTCCCACTCGGTCACCACTGCTCTCTGCTAAGGAAAGCGAGAAATTCTACAAACGAATTGGCAAATATGGGTATTTCCAAATAGCTATTTTTAGGAATCAGAAGTGCAGATTTTGTATTTAGATAGTGAATTTAAAAAAAAACTACGTGACACACAACAAAAATAAACAATTAAATAATTAAAATATTTTTAGTTAAAAGAACAAAATAACAACAATTCTAATTAATCTAATTCAGCACAAATAAGTAATTATAATTATAAGTTTTACGGCCCTTGAGCGATGTTCCCGCCACGACAATAATCTCACGTCAAAAATGCGAGGGAAAAGTAGTGCGCGCGCAGCTTTCTTAAACTACTATAGATTTCATTCCTTCGTTCCATCCTAACACTATATTTATTTTATTGTATGTTTCCGGTAGGTTTACGTAGGTACTTGTGTATTAGGGCTAACGTGTGCATAGGTATTTTTGCGTATGATAATGTCGTGGGAAAATAATTGTTAGGACCGCTGACATGAATAATTAATTATTGGTGTTTAGTACTTTACCTCAAGTCATATGTAGTTATTTTCTAACTTTTTCATCTTAAATATTATTAGCAAGTTACTAATAATATTTAACTTGCAGTTTGATATTTGCTCAGCATCAAACAAGGAAAGATCTAGCCCTTAAAAAAATGTGGTAATGGCCACCCGAAAATCGATTAAATTGAAAAGAAAAAGAGAATAAAAAACTTTTACAAAAACAAAATTCAACGGACTTCAATGTTAAATAAACACTGAAAAGGACAAAATCTTCGTTATTTAACACCGACTTCCGAAATTAAAGTTATTTTGTACTTTTCAGTGTTTTTTTAACATTGAAGTCGGTTGTATTTTTTTTTGTAAAAAGTTTTTTATTTTACACTTTTTAGTTATGGTACTTATCACCATTAAAAAGTACCTCTCAGCGAAACTTAAATACCTTATAGCCAGAGAGCATCTCAGAACGATTCTAATAATCCCAAACACGGTTAGATTACATTAATTTACCTTCTGGCTTCGTCGTCAGATCAGTCCGATACATCCCCTCCCCCTTTTCCTTCAGCTAGTCATCGACTACACGTATAAACAAAGCAATTTTACTTGTTACGACAGTTCTGCTGTGATCCTATGAGGAGTTCTGTACCATATCTTCGAAGTTCATAATCAGATCATAACAATATTTCAATGGGACCAACTTGGAAGCATAACCTTTCAATCAAAAAAAGAATTTTCAAAATCGGTCAACAATTGACCGAGATATCGGTGAACATACATAAAAAAAAAAACATACATTGAGCCGAACATAGAACCTCCTCCTTTTCGAAGTCGGTTAAAAAGAGTTGTAGTGTTAGTTTACGCAAGCACAGTCGCGGATCGAAATAAGCACCTCAGGCAGGGTACGTAGTTAACGAAGGTATTGGTACGTGAGCTTTCCGAACAGGCAATTCAAGACGAAATAAAAACCAATGGGGAATCTATCCAATGGGATTCGTCGGGTAACCGTCCGGACCGTGCCCAAGTCGTCGACGGCGCGTATTGTTCCATGCACACCTCAAAGAAATGTCAGCAAACCGTAGGGGCCCAGCAGGGCCAAAGCCTACTGGGGTCATATGTAGTGCGAAAGAGAAACTCGGGACCATGGGATGAAGGCAAAGAAGGAACAGTACCTCTACCATGAGTTTAAAGCAATAGTATTTGTGGATACTCGATACCGACTACGTAAACATTTTGTATGGCAAATTTTATAGCGCCTCAAGCGGTCACTTACGGTAACCAAAATTTGCCATACAAAATATTTACGTAGTCGGTATCGAGTATCGACAAATACTGTTGCTTTAAACTCACGGTAGAGGTACAGGAGTGGGTTTTTATTTAGTAAAAGTCCTGCTCCGCCCAAGTGCGGGTAATGAAGATGTCATTCAACAGTGGACGTATTTTGGCTAAAATGATGATGATGAGTATGTTTCTTTGGGATAATTTTCTACTTTCACGCGGCTGAAGCTGATGGCAGCAGCTAGGGTGAATAAATGCAAAAAAACGCGTCCTGCGTGCTTATTCCACGCATAACGGTAGCCATACACGTTAAGCTATACTTGACAGGTTTGGCTGCATTTATACCTGTCAGGTGAACTTGTATGGAAACCTGTCCTGGTTGATAATGTTGCATTTTCGTTTGGCGAGTGAAGCCCTTGCGATGCGTCTCCATTTGTCCCGGTTTACGGCGTCTCGAGAACTCTGAACTAAGGAGGTTTGTGTTGCAGCTTTGATGAGGTCTGTCCAACGCGTAGGTGAGCGCCCGCGTGACCGCTACTCCTCCATGAAAACCTGTATGGGTGTGCAAAATACACGCTCCGGTTTACCTGTACAGCTCATACTTACCGTGCGAGGTAATTCCGCACGCGTGATCAAAACTGCACGATATTAATAACACCCTATCTAGAACGAATTAGTTATCGATTGCGTGCAGTCATGTGTATGAAAATAGACAAAGGTTACGATTCAAACACTGGAATTCAAAGAAGGCAATTATCCATTCTTATTGTTAGAAAGATCGATAAAACTTTGAGAAGGCTGAAGTTTCGTTCGATTCATAAGAATTACTCTTTATGCCATACTATGAGCTCTAAACGCGATCCATTTTACGACCTAAACTGAATTGTTAAAGGGATAAAGCTATAGAAAAAATAATTTCTAATTAGTACAAATACTTAAAAGGCTTATTAGAAAAGGTCTCGTTATTATTTAAGTTAAGTCTCAAAAAATAATAATCCTTACTAATATTTTATAAGCGAAAGTGAGTTTGTTTGTTTGTTTGTTTGTTACGTCTTTACGCCTAAATGGCAAAACCGATTTTGATGAGAGATAGTTGGGACCCTGGAGACGGAGATAAGCTAATTTTTTTAAATGAAAATAGTGAGAAAAGGGGAGAAAGAGGGAAGGTCTTTTATGTACGCGGGCGAAGCCGCGGGCAAAAGCTAGTATATTTATAAATAGCAAAGTTATTAGAGAATTTATGGAAATATTGTCACTTAATTTAAGGCTATTGTTTAGAAATGAAAAACAATGGAAAAACACTGCGTGTAGTATTTTCCAGTAGCAATTGTTATGAATGATTGATTCAATTATGAATTTACCAATTATGACAAATTATCGTGGACACTTTTGGGGTTTTCGTGTTTTTTTTACTTGTGACTATACAAATATGACCAGTAATGGGTACAGATAGAGCGTCATTTTTTTTTCTAATTAAAAAATAGGGGTGTACAGCTGCATCCCTCTTTCTCGCTTCTATGCCTGATATTTTACCACGTCGTGGTAAGGCCCCCTGGTCTACTAACTCTATTTGAAGTTATTATTAGACTATATTTATATTACATTATACTAGTTAGCCTGAAACTATGTAAATTAAACTTACCAATAATCGTCGATTATGCTTAATTAATGAGGCTAACAAATCTGGCACGTGTGAGCCAAATTACACTAAAGGTGCTCCCTCACCGGGAGCATTCATTTGTAAGATACGAGTAACATTATAGATTCAATTTTGAGCATTACATTACAATACTACCTCCCTGACTGACGAGCATTCGCGTGTAATGTAACATTATAGACTCGACTTTGAGCATTACATTACAATACTACCTCCCTGACTGATGAGCATTCGAGTGTAATGTAACATTATAGACTCGACTTTGAGCATTACATTACAATACTACCTCCCTGACTGATGAGCATTCGCGTGTAATTTAATATTATAGATTCGACTTCGAGCATTTGCTTTTAGTTGATTCCATAATGTCAGACGAAGCGGTCATTGTCCTGAGTGTGGCGATATTAATTCGACATTATTATTTACGTAAAAAAACACCAAGTTACAAGTTGTATCAAGATATTGGTTTACATTGTATCATTACAAGGTGCGCATTATAATGCTCGGATCTCCTCCTTCACTGATGTAATGCTCAAATCTGTAACGTTAGGTACATTACACGCGAATACTCCCGGTGAGGGGGCACCTTAAAGTGAAAATGCAAACACAAAATCAACTCGAAGTCTCAACCTTGAAAGTTTACACTTGATGGAACAAAATTAATTTAAACTTATGTGTGTTGCCATCAAGACCTGAGCTCAAACTATTTCTGCAGTTGGTACTATTATTGTTAAGTTCCGGGTATTGTGACTGTGTGTGTACTGGTGACAATGACAGGCATATTAAGCCCTGCGAGATTGCTCGAAAGAGTTACCGTGGCCTAGGAATACAAATACAATTTTCGAATTAAAAGGAAACCTATAGTTTAGTTATAAATGTTAGAAGTAGTTTATATTTTAGGATTAGTGTTTATATTTTAGTTTTATTATAAGAAGTATATTTATCTATTATGAACGATGTAGCTGACTTTGATGACAGCTTCTTCTCGTGCTCTTCTACTGATAGTTTTGCTAGTGCGGATAGTGACGTTTCCTTTCCACTCACTTTACGTGACAAACTCTCTTCTCTTTTCTCTAATGATCCCAAAAACTTGCATATAGCGCACATAAACGCCCAGAGTGTTCCCGCTCATTATTCTGATCTTCTGGCATCCATTAGCTGTGCTCACCTTGATGCCTTGTTGATATCGGAATCATTTCTGAAGCCTTCTCTTCTCTCAACTCAATATTCACTGCCCGGCTTCGTCTTGATACGCAACGATAGGACCGGCAAGGGTGGAGGAGGTGTGGCCATGTACCTACGCGCTGATCTACCCTTCAAGGTAGTCAGCTTATCCCCTTCTCTGTATTCTGAGTCGGCTGAATACATGTTTGTTGAAATTTCTATCCATCACACTAAAGTCTTACTTGGTGTGCTTTACAGTCCTAACCTTCGTATTGATTACTTTAATTCACTCGACTGCACTCTCAGTAATCTCTGCCCCATGTATGAGCATGTTATTTTAATGGGTGACTTTAACACTTGCCTGATTAAAAATGACTACCGCTCCCTTAAACTCCTTTCACTACTATCTTCTTTTAATCTTCAAGTCCTGCCCCTTTCTGCTACTCACTTCTCTCCGAATTGCACACCGTCTTTATTAGATCTCATGATTGTCTCCTCTCCCAGCAATGTCTCTAATCATGTTCAACTTACAGCCTCTTTCTCTTATCATGACCTTATCTATTTATCTTATCGCATTCGTGTTCCCAAGCGTAAGTCCCAGTTCCTTTACCTTCGTAATTTCAAGGGCATGGACCTGGAGGCATTGCAGCGCGATGCCAATGATCTCGACTGGACCTCTCTGGTCGAAATCGACGACATCGATGGAAAGGTTAATTGCTTTAACACAACCGTTCTCGACTTATTTGACCAGCATGCCCCTTTGCGACGTGTCAAAGTAAAATATAACCCTGCACCGTGGATAACGCCTCAAATTAAAGAGCTTATGGCTCGCAGGGATAGAGCTAAGAGCAGATATAAGCGCAGACCTTCTGAGCTGAATCTCTCTTATTTCATATCGTTACGTAATTGCTGCAGGCGTCTGTGTCAAGATGCTAAGAGACGCTATTTCCACGAACAACTTTATAATCGCAGTTCTTCCGATGTTTGGAGATTTCTCAAGTCCGTTGGTATAGGTAAATTATCGATCAACCATTGTAAAGATGTGGACCTCAATGACCTAAACAAGCACTTCTCTCACCTTCCCTTTTCTCTTGATCCTTGTACCAAAGCTGAGACACTGGAGAATCTCTCTGGTTTGCCGTTGCCACAGTATCCTCAGTTTAACCTAAGTGATGTTACTGTGGATGACGTTAAGAAATCTGTTCTCGCGATTACGTCTTCTGCAGTAGGTTATGATAAATTGTGCTCGAGAATGATTACTCTTATCCTTCCTTCTCTACTCCCTGTTCTTGCTCATATTTTTAATCACTCTCTTACCTCCTGCTCCTTTCCGTCTGTCTGGAAACAGGCTCATATTATTCCTTTACCTAAAATAAACAATCCAACTTTATTGACTCACTTTAGACCTATCTCTATTCTCCCATTTCTTTCTAAAGTCTTTGAGCACATAGTTCATAAACAGCTATCCTTCTTCTTAACATCAAACTCGATTATATCTCCATTTCAATCAGGTTTTCGCTCGGGTCACAGTACTGTTACTGCGCTTTTAAAAGTAACTGACGATGTCCGCTGGGCTATGGAGAACAAGTCTCTTACTGTTCTTGTATTACTAGACTTCAGTAGTGCCTTTAATTCGGTGGATTTCGACATCTTACTTGGTATTCTTAAATCTATTAATCTCTCTTCTTCCGCTTTAACCTGGTTCAATTCATATCTTCGGGGGCGCTCTCAGTGTGTCCGCCTTGACGGTTCGTTCTCTGATTGGCGTAGTCTCACTGAGGGTGTTCCTCAGGGTAGCGTTCTCTCTCCTCTTCTTTTTTCAATTTTTATTAACTTTGTTACCAGAGTAATATCTTCTAGTTTCCATCTTTACGCGGATGACTTGCAGCTTTACCGTCACTTTACTGTTGCTGACGCAAAATCTGCTATTGCTGCTATAAATCATGACCTGGATTGTGTCAGTGCTTGGGCTAAGTCATTTGGTTTGCAGATTAACCCAACAAAATCACAGGCCATGATCATAGGCAGTAGATTCGTTCGCAGTGCGGCTGTGGTTTCTACACTACCACCTTTATTTCTCGATGGTGTTCGTATTGAATACTCCGAAACTGCCAAAGACTTGGGTGTTATTATTGACTCCAATCTTTCGTGGCGTGCACAGGTCAACGAGGTTAGTCGGAAAGTAAATTTTTCTTTTCACTCGCTTAAGTGCCTCCAGGGTCTATTGCCTTTGAAAACAAAAATCAGTTTAGCCCAAACACTTATTCAGCCGATTATAGATTATGCTGACGCCTGCTACCTGGATGCTACTGAGGAGCTATTGAACAAGCTTGAGCGATTACAAAACTTATGCATTCGGTTTGTTTTTGGATTACGAAAATATGACCATGTCTCTCATCTTCGCAAGGAACTCAAGTGGCTCCCTATCCGTCTTCGCAGGAACACTCGGATTTTATGTCTTCTCTTTAACATCTTACACAACCCGTCTTACCCCTCCTACCTACGTGATCGTTTTTCCTACGCTCGTCCTAGTGACGCGCCGTGCAGATCACACCTTAGATCCCTTCTTAAATCCCCTTCCCATAAATCCTCTTACTACTCCTATTCTTTCTGTGTCCATGCCGTGAGGTTATGGAACTCACTTCCGCCTAGCATTCGAGATTTAAAATCAATCTCACTTTTTAAAAATCGAGTCAAAGAGCACTATCTTTCCTCTCAACTGTGATATTTATTTATATATTGTATGTATTGTATGTACTATGTGGTTTATTATTTAATATATATTTATAGTAGAAGTTATATATTATTTTTATATTTAATTATAGGATACTTTGGATTAAGACTTCACACATTCTTCTTTTGCTTCTTACACACTATTGTCTACATTTCTTTTTGATTTCTCCTTTCGCAGGTCTGCTGGAAGAAATTTCTTTGGAAATAAGCAGTACCTTTGTACTAATGTTTCTTATGTATTATCTTTTTCTGGTATTTTTGTGTGTACATAAATAGTTAAATAAATAAATAAATAAAAACATAGCTTTGCACGGTTATTGTGCGTACAGCTAAGGAGTCTGTGTTTCCTGATAGCTACAATTTAGGGGTCTTTAAGTCAAGAGTGAATAGGTTACTTCTAGGTAAGTGTGCCCCATCGTCGACCACATCAGCGCTTACCATTAGGTCAGATGGTGGCCAAACGCGAGAAAAAATAGCAACTGAAGGTCACGGGTGGGTGCTTGTGAGTAAAACTCTGATTTGTCCTCGTCCAATAGGTTGAGAATAAGAATGATAGGCAAATTTTTCTGATTAAAACTTACCCGTGTTCCTTCACTTTCCCTTAGTATTCCAGGGCCGCGGAGACTGTTTTGAACAATCTCGTAGCCATGGCTGGTAAAAAAATTGCAACAAAACTACTTTTAAAGTAGAACTACACTGCGCACATGTGTGCTATACACGCCGGGCACACACCAGGGCATACATCTGGGCGTGTCGGTCTCCATACATTTTATATGGAAACTAGACTGGTAGAGCTACATTAGATCCACGCCACGCGATGTTGTTCTATGTACAAATGAGGCGTGACCCACGTGGGCGTCGGTCTACTGTAGTTCTAGCAGGTTTTGGTAAAAAAAAAACACACTTAGACAAAGACTACATAGTATTTATCTGAACATCTTTCTCTTGTCCTCAGCACAGGTCGCGATGGCCGTTCCTCTGCCTGCCGATACTCCTGGCTGCATCGGCGTGTGGCAGCGATATCCTGATGATCACCATGGGCGGCACCAAGTCACATAAGATGCCTTTCTGGGAACTGGCCAGAGGACTTATTAGGAGGTCAGTTTTGGCAAGTTTTTACCCGACTGCTAGAAGGGTTATGTTTTTCGCGCGTATCTTGTATGTTTATATGTATGTAATATTCTTTATTACCTCATATCTTCCAAACCGCTGAACAGATTTTTATAATTAACATATCGTTAGATTCGTCTTGATAACCCAAGTGTTCTTAAAACTAGGTGACGAAAAATAAAACAACATATCGACTGTGAGATGCTATATGTTAGAGTTAATTTTTTTTTTTTAATTCTTCAATATGGTCAAATTAAAGGGCTTTTCATGAAGATTTCAAAATGATATGTCATGACCATATTAAAAAAAAAGTACAACCGGAAATCTATGTTATTTATTTTGTACTGAGGCGAATGGCTAGGTCGGTTTTTGAACTTTATAGTGATTTTACGTCTAAAATATAGTGAATAAGTAGTGATATTATAATAGTAACTAAAAAACAAACAAACAGTCGGGACCCATTAAATTAATCTAGACTAAAATCATTCTATCTAATGTGGGTCCCGACTGTTGCTGAACTGTGGACTGAACTTGTTTATTTTTCTTTTCATTTTTTATTTAAAGTAATTTTTTCCGCAGTCGGGTTTTTTTTATTTTTTAAATTTTTATTTTTATGTTTCTTTTGAATTGTCAAAATTGGTAAATCACAAAAAAGAAAGATGACGAAAAAACATGCTTTAAGAATTAATTGATTAAGTACTTAATTTGATTTATTTTGATCTAATCAAACAAATCAAATTAAGTACTTAATAAATCACGTCAATTTTAATAAATTATCAATAAATTTTAATAGCGATTAAATGAATCACGTACACATATAATTCATTGTTAATTCTAAAGTTTAATTCTTCCGAATCAAGTTTTTTCCAAGGTGCTGAAAAAGAGTTATCATGATATATAATTAAGTCGTCGTATTAACATTCCAATAAAAATATGATACTCTTTTTTAATTTGTTGAAACAACAACAACATAATTTTAAGTTGTGATTAACGTTTAATGATTACGATTAATAATCATAATCACAAAAAACATCGATTACGATTAAATTAATTTTAGATTGGATTAGATTACGATTAATTATGATTAACGTATAATCGTTAATCATAATTATCATGATTAACTATTTATTTTATTAATGTGATTCACTTTTTGCCAACACTAAGAGAAAATGTCACCTTAAAAAAAAACACGGCTGATTGTTTGTACAAAAAAAAGTGGATGATCCTTACTATTAAGTTTACTTTCCATTGTACCCAGCTAAGCTTTCATTATTACTATTTTTAATTATTAATAGGCTCGCGTTTGACCACCATCACACCTGATGGTAAGCGATGATGTGGTCGACGATGCAGCACGCTTGCCTAGTAAGTAACCAATTCACTCTTGGCTTTTTTATTTCCAGAGGTCACAACATCACCTTCATAAGTGCGTTCCCTGCTGACTTCCACATTAGCGGCCTGGAGGAGATTGCTCCTGAGGGTTTGGTCACCTATGTCAGGAACTACATGTCCTTCGATCTGGTGGGCGCCAGGATGAGAGGCGAGGATCAGATGCCAGTCAAGGATATACTTCGATATGGATATGAGGTATAAATATTGCCTAATTACTGAAATTATTATTATTATGAGTCTGTTGTTTCCTACTGCACTTCAACTTTCCTCCCTTCTTTTATTCTTCTCTGTCTTTAGCTAAGAAGCTAGCCAAAAGTCTGGTCAATTCTTTATCCTAATTAATTCACTCAAGTGCCGATTGTACATACGGTTGTGCAACTTGAATGGCCTTGAAAAACGCTTAGGGTCTAAACAGACGGACCTCATTTCAACTGCAATCCAACTGCAAATTGCAGTTTGAATGCAGTTGACACGACTGCAATAGAACTGCAAACCAAACGTTCCGTCCAATTGCAGTCGTGTGAACTGCACACCGACTGCATCCGAACTGCACCATGCGCGGGTGGGCTGAGCGTGCGGGCGGGTGGGTATGATGCAGTTCGGATGCAGTCGTTGTGCAGTTCACACTACTGCAATCGGACCGCACGTTTGGTCCCTTAATTGTCGTATTGTACACCCCGTGTGTTTTTTACGAAAATTATTTGGAATCTTGGTCACTATATTTTCGTTGTTCCAGGAAAAATCCGGAAGAAGTTTTTTGTGATTTTACTAAAAAACGCGCAATTACGTAATAATAACAAACCTTGTCGCGCGAGGGGTCCCAAATTCTTTTTTTTTGTTTTATTTTACTAGTGACCTGTCCCAGATTTGCTATCTCATAAGATAGAAAATTTTGCCAATGCAAAACCTTAATCAAAATCGTTTGTGTGGATTAGGAGAAGTTAGCGAACAAACAGGCATCTGGGTGAAAATCTCTACCATAGTTTCCTCTTCCCGATGCGTTGCCATAATAGGCCAAACAAATAATATAAAGAGATAGATGGCGCTGTTGCCACGATAAACATCGACTCCGTAACAAAAATAATTTAAAAATAGCATAAGTAATATATTTTATCATTTTACTTTTGAATCTTGTCAAGTGTTAAGTAATTCACGACGTGTAATGTTGGTGATATGAAAAGTACAAGTTTACGTGATGAAATAAACAAAACATTTAATGGAATCGTATCAGCAAACCAACAAAATATTCGGAAATATAGTTATACCAGAAAACATCTGTAATCTAGTGAAAACGATCTCACCAAAAAACAAAAGGATTTTGTGAAACCAAGTGAGTGAATTTTTAAATATTGTACAATAGCAAACCGTTAATAATCTTCAATACGTTTTGCTTTGTTTCGAAAACTGACCTTTGGACTCTGCTAATTGACGGTCATCTTAACTCAAAACTTTGCTCTTCAAGGAATCGTCTATTTCACATTAATGACGTATGAGAGCTTTGACTAAGTGGCAACGTGCTCCGCTTCGCAATACATGAGGTGCGAGTTCAAATCCCGCTAGCGAGGACTTTTTGGATTTTTGTTTCATTTTTTCGAAACTTCTGGAGAATCAAACCACAAAAACCTATTATTATTTTATAACATTTTAAGATATTTTGTGGAATAGATTACGAAAATAGTATTGCCTAAAATAATATAACCTACATAGAATTAAGAAAATCTCACAATAATTTGAGATGGAGCAAGAAAATAATGTTACTTTACGAAAACACCAAATTGTGACAGAATCGAGATCTTTGGAGTCACCAAATCATAGTCTTAATACAAGTTTGATGTCGTCTGATGAAGTATTATGTCGAAGCCTGGACCTCTCAACAAATATGTCATCTGCATTTGTGTCGGAGTTAAAGAATGAGATTAGAGAATTAAAAGACCGTTTAGAAAGTACTCAGCATGAAATGGAGAATATTATCTTAGAGAACATAGAATTAAAAAAACAAATGACTACCGTTAACCAGGAGCTGAGTGTACTTAGACAATTGTGTAGAAGTCCATTGTCTACGTTTAAACATAACATGTCTTCAAGCACCAAAAAGAGTGTGAGACGTAGACTCACAAATAGTTTTCATTTATCACCTCTAAAACTAGCCGGAGAAAATACAAATCAATCAACAAAACCGGAAAAAGAAATAATTCTAAAACCGGAAATCATCTTAAGCCCCGATCAAAGAACAAGAAATATAGAAATCCAACATCTAGACACCTTAAATTCCTCCTTAGAACATGAAGTGCAGATACACACCGAAACGGATTTCGTCGAATATCCCGTAGACAGCACAAAACTTCAAACGAATCATGTTCTTGTTGACAAAATCCATAACATCAAGGCGAATATCAATACACTAGAACCTGAATGTAGGAACTTGAGGTTCAAATGCGAAAAGAGGGCTTTTATCATAGGGGGGAGACAATGTAGTGGATTAGCTACACACCTCTACAAATCTCGATTTTACAACCCCTATAATCATTATCGCTTCCAATCGATTGTCAAACCCAACGCTTCTACAGAAGAAATTTTGACTTGTATAAAATTGTTTGACATTACCCATGACGATAAACTAATTATATCTGTAGGACAAAATGATTATAATAGTCTAAAATTGGTGACAGAGTTGTGCTTGTTTCTCAAATCGATTGGTTGTCCCGTGATTATTTTAGGTGTGAGTAAAAACATCTGCCATAAAGAAAAAAAAATTAATGAAATGTTACATCTTTTATGTAGACAGGTTGAACAATGTTCATTTATCGCAAAATATGACAGGATTTCGTCGCTCTGCTATCAAATAAACTTGATGTTAGATCAATTGGACTACGATAAAACTTTTTTATCACATGGTTCTAAGATTTGGAAACCAAATACGATCGGTAAAAAAACCCAGAGTACACAAACCAATCACTCATTTCTTAAACAATATTCAAATGAGGCTTCTCACGCTAAAGGCACCATAGGTTATAGGGCAGATGAAACATTTTTTCGTGCCTAAAGCAACTTATGGAAATCTTGTCGTCTTTCATCAGAATATTGCTGGTGCTATCAATAAATCCGATGATATTGAAATGGCACTAAATTTACTTCGAGACAAACAATGTTTAGTTGACTTTATATGCCTAACTGAAACTTTCATTAAATCAGGAGATGAAGAAAACATGAGATTAGATTCTTATAAATTAGTGAGTTGGTACTCTAGGACAGATCAGAGACGCGGCGGTGTTTGCATACTAATAAAGCAGGACATTGAATTCGAAAAAATAAAATGGTTAGACAATATTACTCTGGACAAACATTTTGAAATATGCGGTATACGACTTCAGAAATATGGCGTAAATTTATTTTGTGTTTATAGAACGCCAAATTCAGACGTAAACATATTTTTTCGGAAACTACAAATAGTGCTAGATAGGATACATGACAAAGATAATAAATATAATAATATAATATGCGGTGACTTTAATATTGACATTCAAATTGACTCTAAAATTAAAAATGAATTTATTAATATACTATACAATTATAATTTGACACCTCACATAAGTGAACCAACTCGACAGAAAACCTGTATTGACAATATAATTAGTGATATAAAAGATGCGAAAGGAGAGGTTCACGAATTAGAATTGTCTGATCATAACACAGGACAAACTTTGTCATTAAAGACCAGAGCAAAAAATCTTGTTAAGCAACATTGGTTTGCTTATAAAAGAGACCTATGTAGAGATAATCTGAATAAGTTTAATTATTATCTCAGTAAATTGTCTTTCTCAGAGGTCCTTACAGAAGCAGACGTAAATAAAGCATTTTCTCTGTTTCATGATGAAATTTGTCTCTTTTTTAATCTTTGTTTTCCACTGATAAAAGTCAAAATGAACCATAACTCAACAAACCCAAAATGGATTACAAAGGGCTTGAAAAAGTCTTTTGTAACTAAGCGGAAACTACAAAATGAATATTATAAAAACAAAAGTGGACAAAACAGACTCAAATACACTACATATAGTAAAATCTTAAGAAAATGTGTTGCTAATATTCAAAACAGTAAAAATAAACATACTATAGAAAAAGCTAAAAACAAGTGCAAAGCCACATGGAAAATAGTAAATAAACGACTAAAACAAAACAATGGAAACAAAGAAATCAAGGCAATTTCGAATGGGAAGTGCATGCTGGACAGAGGTGATGATATTGCAACATATTTCAATGATTTCTTTATTAATATCGCAAAACCAAAACCCAACGAGCACCCAAAAAACAAACCAATAATAGGAAGAAGGTTAGCAAACTCTATCTATCTCGAACCAGTTGACAATGCTGAAGTTTATAAAATAGTAAAAGACCTACGGAATACAAATTCAGCAGGATATGATGGTATTACCACTCGATTATTAAAAGATAATTTAGCTGCTATAATAAATCCATTAACCTATTTAATAAATCTGTCTTTGGAAAATGGAACCTTTCCTAGTGCTCTAAAATTCTCCGTCGTAAAACCTCTATATAAAAAGAATTCCAAAACAGAAGCGGGGAATTATAGACCGATTACTTTGGTGCCAATTCTCTCCAAGGTATTTGAAAAAGCAATGTGTGTTAGACTTTTGAACTTTTTTGAAAAAAACGATGTAATAAGTAAACAGCAAAACGGTTTTATTAAAAACAAATCTACTACATTGGCATGTTTTAAATTAATAACTGAAATTCTCAGATCAGTCGACAAAAAAGAAATCCCTATAGCTGTATTTCTAGACATGACTAAAGCGTTCGATATGGTTTGCCATGATAGATTATTAAATAAATTAGAACAGTACGGTATAAGAGGTCCTGCCTACAGTTGGTTTGAAAGTTATTTAAAGGGTCGTAAACAATGCACAGAGATAGTAAAAATGGATCCACAGACTAACACGCAGGTAATCTATAGGTCATCTTTCTTAACAAATTACTATGGTGTACCACAAGGGACCGTGCTAGCCCCGATACTATTTTTAGCATATATAAATGAATTGCCAGAATCAACGGACCAGTACGTAGTACTATTTGCAGATGATACTACGGTTTTAACTAAAGAAGCTACTACTGATCAGGCGATAAACGTTACCAATAGAGCCCTACAGGATATACATGACTGGTTAACTGCAAATAATTTAGAAATAAATACCGAAAAAACTAAATTTATGAAATTCTTGACATATAATAACAATAGAAATAAAAAAGACACAATAGACTTACCAATTAATTATAATAATAATATTATTGAAGAAGTAAATGAAATAAAATTTCTAGGAATAAATATTGATAATTATTGTAACTGGAAATCTCACGTTGACCTTGTTTGTAAAAAAATTCACAAATTCGTTTATGCGCTTCGTAGAATAAAAAAGATAATTAATAAAGAAACAGCTCTAATGGTATACCACAGTCATGTGTGTTCAGTATTGAGGTATGGGATAATTATATGGGGAAACTCTACAGACGCCCAGAGAGCTTTTATAGCCCAAAAGAAATGTATAAGGTCTATCTATGGACTCAAATGGACTGATTCGTGCCGACCAATCTTCACTAAAAATCGTTTGCTTACTCTGCCATCCCTATACGTATTTGAAATGTCTAAGTTCGTTAGAAACCATCTTTCACTCTTTGAGCAGGATGATAAAGCCCAATTTAAGAGGAAAATTGTACAAAAACCTCTGGTAGTTCCTCGAAACAGATTAAAGTTGTGTAACAAAAACTGCTACACCATGGCGGTGAAAATTTATAATAAACTACCTGAAAAAATGCGAAAATTGAATGACTTGGAATTTAATAGAACTTTGAAAAATTGGCTTTGTGACAGATGTTTTTATTCAATAGATGATTATTTAAATTTTAAACAGACTTGATGTATTACTATGTAATAATTATGACCTACGCACATTTATTTAAATTATAACTATTGACATTATTTATAAATTTTCTAACCAATTAATCAAATAATTCTACACAAATTTTAATATATTTTAGAATGGTATGTGCCAAATTAATATTATTGACTGTAAAATTTATTATGTTTGACTAATGTGACTAATGACAATGATGAAATTTCATGACATTATTGTACTATTGTGCATGCTTTAAAATATTTGCACGACTGTTAAGTCGAATATAGTGAGTCTTAAAAATATTTCAACATGTTAATACCTATGTGTACCTATATTCTAGCAAATAAATAAATTTCATTTCATTTCATTTCATTTCAAATCAAATGAAAATACTTGCATACACAAATGATAATGATTAAGAAGCTGTTATTTACATTTATTGTTTGTTTAGTGAGAGTGGTCAAACGCGAGCCTATAAAAAATAAAAAATAAACTTAACATTAACAAAACCACACGTTCCTGTTAATATATTAGTTCACTAAATTAAAACAGTTATTAGTTCAATCTAAGATTTGATGTCACCAACTGACCGGAATGCTTGAAAAGTGATTGCGTTTTGTTTGTTAGTACGTTTACATTTAGTTTTTAATACCTATTTAAGAGGAGAGTTCTTAAGAAACACCAAAAAGGAACTAACAGTTCTTAAAGTTTCTAAAAACACACCGCACTGAATTACACAAAAAAAATCTATCATTAATTTTGTGAAAAAAAAAAATTGTTAAAAAAATCTAGTCGATTCAGTTTCCAATTATGACGATTTTTGCAGTCGGTATTTTTTGAAATTTGTAAAAACTGTAAGAGGTGTTTCTTATAGACTCTTCTCTTAATATATTTTGGAATCATCTTATTGAGTCCGTTATTTTGATAGAAACACTTGAAAATGTATCATGAGTATATGACCACAATAAAGAAGTGAAAAAAAAAAAATGGTGGTTGCCATTTAGTAGGTGTTAATGGCGCCCGACTTGTTATTTTACTTTTTCAAAATTCATGCCTACAGCTGATGTAAATTAGGATGTCAAGACGAATCTAGTGATACCTCATTTGTCAAAATCCATCAAGCCGTTCTGCATACCGGGCGTGCTGAAAAAATAGGCATAACTTGCAAGCATCTAATTTTATTCCTACCTATATGCACTTAACAAATATAACTATCTTTTTAGGAGTAAGCCGGGCAAAAAATCGGCTATCAAATATTAAACACTCGATTATAAAACAATAAGATAAGTAAAGATAGTTTCGTTGTCTCTAGCAACTCCATACAAATAGCAACTACTCTAAACCAATTCAAGGTCAAAGTGACCTAGACATGAGACAGATGTGCGGTTGCATATCTTTGATTAAGTATGTATTTACAAAGAGAGAAAAAAGACTGATCATAAAAGCATAGATTGAAATCTTTTTACTCCCCACTCGATCAAAATTTCCGACGACCCTTATTGCTCAGATGTAACGAAACCATAGCGCGATTCAGAAACGACGTCTCGGGGCACAACGCCATCTATCGAGCCACAAGGTAACTCCTAAACGTGTGTTGAAACGGGAACAAGATAAAGCTGGCATTGAAGAATTCCCCCATTTAGTGACATCAAACCGGTTATTTGTTGATGAATCATGCTTTTGTATACAAAATAAATATATCGATGTTGTCTGTAGCTTTGATAAGGTAGATTGTGCACATAAATAAAAAGATTTTTATCTGTGGCTGCGTGAACGTAAAAATATATGTCAAGGAAACGTGCTCCCGAGATAAAAAGAATCATAAGTTCTATTGCAAGAAATATTCTACCGATACCTATACTAAATTTCATCTATAATTCATTCAACCGTTTGAGTGTGAAGAAGTTAGATAATAATGTATCGACATAGTAAAATTTGGTCTGAGCAATATGTTGCTGTAGCTAAAATTGCATGTCGTTTAAACACTTGTACAGCTACGTTGCTCGGTTTATTTTTTTACATAAAGAAATCTACGTAGATTTCTGTAGCCACAGCAACATATTGCTCAGACCTTTTATTATGTTTATAACATGTCTAGAGTTAGTACAGTATAGACGCACCGTAATAAACACATATATTATACTATTACTGTGATCTCTAACAACATAAAGAGGAAAAAATGTATGTAATTAATACTTAATCTTTAGAAGTATAGCTACAACTAGCTGCTGCTGCCTCTACCACAATCTCATAACGCGATCCATTTAAGACCTAAACTGAACTGTTTAAGGAATGAAGCTATCTATAGTATGTAGATCCAACCCTTTTTCTCGCTCGCACACCTGACACTTTTAACATGTCATGGCCCCTAAACATATTATGACATTAACCAAGTACATCAAAATCAAGTCCAATGGTTTTTATCATTTTCCATACATCAATCAGCATTTCAGTGAGTTATAAGCCACGTAGATTATAAAAGTTACCCGTGTTTGGGCTGTCTTTCCCGTAGTGTTTATTTTTATAATATAAACGAACAAAACTATACCTTAACAAACGCACTACAAATAAAAATTTAAATTGATTTATTTAATTTACATTCTTAAGAATGATTCAATTTATTAGGTATATTAACTCTATAAAATAATTTAATATTATAATATATCAGCTGTAGACAGAATTATATTTAGGAGTTCATTTTTGCATATATCAATATTTTTTACATATCCATATCCTTCCTTACAAATTATAATTATACAAGGTGTCGTTTTGAAGCTGCAAAATATTTCAGGAGGTAATTATGTTAGTGATTCTCGACCCGAATCAATAATAAAATAAGTAGGTAATTTTTTTTTTTTTATAACCGCGCTTTTTTTCACACACACAAACACGGAACAATAAAGGTCGTTTTCACACACACTAACTCGCAACGATAGTTTCATAAATAATGTATCATCCAATCATCATCCCGCACGCCACACCCTAGCCACGCCCCCGCGGCCATCGATCAATCGATTTAGTTTAGAGTAATTAAAAAATTAAATAACAAGTATTACTGATTATTGACCAGGTATCGTTTTTTTATATGATTATTTATGAGTTTTATTACAACCTCCTGAAATATTGTGCAGTTTTAAAACTGCACCTTGTATATAAAAAAAAGAAAAAAACACAAAGTCCTCTATCGCGTTAATCATTTTGTCTGCTAGAGTAGCCATAAAAGTAAAAACTACCGAATGTATTTTCATGCAGTTTTCACCAATTGATAGAGTGATTCGTGAGATAGATAGAATATATGCATTATATAGTACAGAAAAGCCGACAATTCAAAGATTTGTAACTTCCGTGCGAACTCGGGCGGGTCGCTCAGGGTCACCAGTATAAAATGCTAATGAAGGTTTGAAATAATCTCTTATTTCCTGTTAATGAGCCGTAAAACATTAGGCAGATATGTAGATCGAAAGCGGAAACGGAATTACTGAAAAGCCATAATAATTACGGCAGCAAATTGACCTAATAGAAGTAACTGTTGGGGAAATCTTAGTGCCCATAACAATTATCGTTTTGTTCATTTTATTTTGGTTTCCTCTGAAGCGTTTAAAACGATTTAGTCGTTAACCAAATTTCATTTTAGGTCTGGTAAATGTATCTATTTAATTTATGTAAATTGGTAAGAGAATAATTTTGTTAGTGCGAATATAATATCATCGAAACCATAAACGGTGATTATGGGTTTCAAAAAGGCTTTCTAAATAATATTTTCATAATCATTAATATTAGGGCCTTTTGCAAGCAATCTTCGAAATCCAATTATGAATGTACCCACAAAAAGGAACTTCGAATATGAAACGTTTTATAAGGTTTTATTAGGCTGGATCCTAATCAATCATTCAGCATGGTTTTTACCATAATAGGCATTAATTACAAAATTAACAAAAATTCTTTGTTATATTAGGTATATGCTAGTTTTAATATATGCGAAATCCGAAACACGTGTCTAGTATTTTTATGTTAATAATCTACAATATTTCATAACTGTATCATGAAAAATCTTAAGTCTAAGCTAATCTAAAGTATAAGCTTATATGGTCACCGTGCCATCCAGGCGACTGAGGGGTTGTTTTGCATTTGAACCCAGCTGTTTGATGGCGTCTAATACCCGATAGCTTGCTGTGACCTGTGTTGTACTTAGTGTCGTTGGTGTCCAACTTATGACCTTTTTAAACATTTTTGGAAAAAAATATAACACGGTGTAAAACCAACTATATTCAGGTTTTGCCTAAATTAAAAATAATTTTGTATAAAACCGTTTACTGTACATATTACCTTTTTGATTTCTGTTATTTATTAACCACTACTTTTTCTTTGTTCCAGGCCTGTGATGCTTTCCTCAGCGACCCTGAGACGAGGTCCTTCCTCCGATCAGGAAGGACTTTCGATCTCGTCATCCTGGACGGTACCTACCCTGAGTGCGCTCTAGGAGTCGTCTACAAACTCAAAGTGCCTTTCATGTACATCAACACAGTGGGTTTCTACACAATGCCTTTGAGTAACTCCGGCAGCCCTGCTCCTTACTCCGTCACTCCGTTCTTCGGTAAAGGCTTCACTGATAACATGGGAATCATCAACAGAGCCCTAAACGCAGCCTTCCATGTCACAATCCTCCCATTCCACGCCTTTAGTATGCAGATACTCCAAGGCGTTTTACGAAGAAACTTTGGCCAGCAGATGCCTCATGTATATGATATGGCAAAGAATGTGAGCTTCATTCTTCAAAATGGACACTATTCAGTGTCTTATCCAAGACCTTACCTGCCAAATGTTGCTGAAGTGGCCTGCATTCATTGTAAAGAGTCGAAGATATTGGATCCGGTGAGTTATTTTGATCGTTCATAAATATCACTTGATGTTCATGTACAATGGTCCACAATAGATTAATTGTGGAAATCAAACTCTAATAAACAGATATATCACTTGTTATAGTCTCATTAGGCATATTGTAACGTTGAACCTGTGATATGTCAATATGATGATTCTTAATATGTAACGTAGCATGAATTAATTCATTAAGGCTTATAGTTCCTTGAACCATCTGACCGAAATTATGTGGACGAAACTCTTGCACTCGCCTAGGCCGAAGCACGCAAATCTGTGCATTTATTTGCGGCCAGCAGCGCCCGGAAAGCGCTTTAAATCCATTTTCTTTGCGAAATATTGATTGATTTACATATGCAATGTTCACTTTGAAGAATATTTAACCACCAATTTTTATGTGTAAAAATGTTTGTAAAGGTCCAAGCCGTTTCGAAGCAGTAGG
This sequence comes from Mythimna ferrago, assembly GCA_910589285.2. Classification (NCBI taxonomy): domain Eukaryota; kingdom Metazoa; phylum Arthropoda; class Insecta; order Lepidoptera; family Noctuidae; genus Mythimna; species Mythimna ferrago. The sequence goes on from OU342685.1 coordinate 20,730,750, forward strand.
GAAAAGTTGCAAAAAGTTGCGAAATTGCTAAATGTTTTTTTTAGACAAAAATATTAATAGCAATAAAAAATCTAATGTTGATAATGTTCATGTTCATGAATCTTTAATAAACATATATTTTTTTCAAACCTATTAACCTGGCCGTTACCGAGGAGTAGGCTTCAGAAAGTCACTGTTTTATGGAACTTTTCAGGTGCTTGGGCCTTAAACTGCAAACAAACGCTGGCGTTCGCCATCTCATTGTCTTGTATGTTGTTATGTTATTCGAAAGATTAAATCAATAGTCTTAGTTGTCCAACAATATTATTATGCTAGTACGTTTACGTCTAGGAATGTTATAATCTGGAAGTCCGTAGGTAGAAGACACCGAAACCCAAACTTGACTTAGTTAATGGAAAGTTATTGGATTGGTCGCAGAGTTGAGGCTCTGTCATGAGCTTTATGCGATCCATTTCACAACTTAAATTGAATTGTTAAAAGGATGGAGTTATATAGAGTGTATAGCTTTATTCCTCTTTCTCGCTTGCACGACTGACATTTTAACACGTTATGGTAACTCCCAAAATGGTTGATGAACTGTAAAGTTCTAGAATGGCGTTCTGGAAGAAGGTCGTTAGAACGCTTCTTGAATGCCTGTTGGAGCACGCCTTTCAACTGAAATGATGATGATGTTGATTGGATGAGTTTGTTAGACTATTGGAATAAATAGTCTTCTTTGAAAGCAAACTTATCTTTTTTTTGTGGTGGGAAAAATCATCCAATGACAACCCCCGCTCTTGGGCAGAGCGGGAGATAGTGTCAGACTCTTACTGACTAAAAGACCACCCCGTTTCTTCTAGCCTTCATACCGGGGCTCGAGCTGTCTTTCGAAACTAACCCTGGCCCCAGTAGGCTTCGACCCGGTTGAGTCCCTGCTGTTGCTGACAACTCCTTGAGGCGCGCGGGAACAGTGCGCGCCGTCGACGACTTGGGCTTGGTCCGGACAGTTACCGGACGGCCGGAAAGCGGGCTACCCATTGCTGAATGTCAAGCCCGCGCCTACGGTGGCCGGAAATCGGGATCAGAATTCCGGCGGCGGCAGCGAGAACGCTGTTGCCTGATGCGGTCGGCCTCCTCCTTTGCGAGCATTACTGCTTTGCAGAAGTCGGCGACCGCCTGCCACTCCTCCTCGCTCCGGACCATGGCTTCAACCAAGATCCAGCGCGAGAGGACTCCGCCGCCGATCGCCCCCACGAGGGCACGGCGATGCTCCGCCCAGGCAGGGCACACCTCGATTGTGTGCTCCACCGTGTCCTTTGGGCGTTCCGCACTGTGGCGACACCCGGGCGTCTATTCCGCTCGAATCCGGAACAGGTACCTCCCGAACGTGCCATGTCTGGTGAGGACCTGCGTCATGTGGAAGGTAAGGACGCCATGAGGTCTTTCCAGCCACGCCTCAAAGAGGGGACTTACCGCCATAATTGTGGCGTGCCCAGCACTGGGTTGCGACAGTCGGTGACGCCATTTCACCATGAGTTCCCGCCGGAGCTCTGTCCGCCATGCCGTGACCTGTCGCGGCAGCGGACTTTCACCCCGGCGTTGCATCTCCACGCGCATATCGTACATAAGCAAACTTATCTAGCTTAGGGCATGCAAATACCGTAAAAAAAAATTACCGGTGAAAAAATCGGTAATAGAAATATTTTTACCGGTAAACCGGTAAAAATGGTAATTTTTGTATTTTTCAATGTGATATATAACAATATGATTGGGTAGTCTTAAAGCCAAAAATAAATAAGTATACAAGGTATATGGTGGTAAACATGTATATATTATTGCTTAAAATGAGCATAGGAACACAAAGTCTAAAAATAATAATCGCGGTAATTTAGTAATCGTGAAAATGGGCGGTACCGGTAAAAATGTAAACCGGGAAACCGCTATTGCATGCCCTAATTCGAACTAATAATTAAAATTTAAACGATACGTCGTAAACACTTACGTCAAACCTACTGTCAAGTGTCAACCATTACATATGATGGAAGATTTGACGTTGAATGAACAATGTTGCCATATTTTATCAGAAAAACATAAAAACCGGCAAATTACCGGTTACATATTATTTTTACCGGTAATTTAATAATCGCGAAAATGGGCGGTTTACCGGTAAAAATGAAAACCGGGAAACCGGTATTGCACGCTCTAGTCTAGCTTAGCATTCACGTCTAAATATGTGGGAAGCGCTATCTAACTTTGACATAAAGTATTCCCAACATTAATTACATTCTAGATTCCTAAGACAAACTGAAGACGGATGTGAACCCGTGCCTAGGGCTTGGTTTAGAACTCAATTAGAACTAGTACATACTTTGACTGCCATTCGCAATTTTGATTTCCAAGAGCGCTTAGACTTCTGAGCCTTAATTGAGATTACAGATGTAGGTTTTTCTAGTCCCTACAAAGTGGACCGTTGTTGTTTTTTCTGAACTATTTATTGTCCTTTATCTAAATACCTAAACACTTACTACACTACTTTATACAATATTAGTTTAATTAAGTATATACAAAACCCGAAATATGTGTCTAGTATTTTGATGTAAAGAATCTATGTACAAAATTTTATAATTGTATCATGAAAAATCACAAAGTTATAAGCTTGTTATGTTATCTGGTTGTATGCACAAATACATGGTCACCGAGCCATTTGCGCGACTGAGGGGTTGTTTTGCTCTCCCACCCAGCTATGCGCTGGCACCTAATGCCCGCTATGACCTGCCGTGACCTATGTTGTACTTAGTGTCGGTGGTATTCAACTTGTGACCTTTTTAAAATATTTTTGGGAAAAAATAGAACATGGTGTTAAAAATATTGGAATCGATTCAAATACTGATTCTGAATAAACTTTATTCAAATAAAATATATTTTTTAAATAAAGTTGTATTTAAAACTGGTTTTCAATGTCTTTTTTATTTACTTACTTTCAGAAGTTAAATCTCCCAAGCCTTTAGAGGATACAATTCTTTGATGTAGGTCCATCCGTGAAATCTAGTACACTTTATTCTTTTGCTCAAAGTATCTTAAAAGTTTTTGTGTGTTTCTGTCCGTAACACTTTGGGTTCCGAAGTCCCGTCAGTGTTGCCAAAGAGTTTGTAGTTAGTAAAGCATCTGATGCTTTGAATTTAAGATATACATGGATTTCGATGAAAAGTATATCGTATCTTTGAAGGTACTAAATATACAAAGGTGATTTTAGTATCAGCTATCAAAATAATAATGTAAATATTTTCAATCCCAATATCATACCAGAACATTTATTCTGTTGATGTAAAGTACTGAATATCTATTTAGTTTGGTATTCAATCGGACTTATTGTGGCTAATAGATTTATGTTGTTGTTATTTTGGTTTACCAAGCGTAATATTTGGCCATATATACAAATCCATCCGATGCACAACCGTTCATTGTGGCAACTTTTCTGATATCTATGGTTGCGACCCTTTGTGGAGGCCCAGGTCCAACAGTGCACGTCTTTCGTCTGAAATTATGATCATAATTAACTTGTGTGATATTACCGATCGCCATATTTCGATCCTCACTTTAGCGACACATTTAATTCCCTCAGGAAATCGAAGAATGGATATCCGGAGCTGGCGATACAGGCTTCGTGTACGTGTCCATGGGATCTTCAGTTAGGACAACGAAGATGCCTCTCTCAGCACATCGCCTTCTGGTGGAGGCTCTGGGAAGACTGCCACAGAGGGTTCTGTGGAAGCAGGATGCGGAGCAGAACATGACTGATATACCTTCAAATATAAGGCTATACAAGTGGCTGCCTCAGCAGGATTTGCTTGGTAAGCTGAATTGAACAATGTTCCTTATTTGTTTAGGTGATAAGACATTGTAGGTGCGTAGATAAATCAATATCAAACAGGGAACCAAAAAATGTGGAATTATTTTATACAACATTAACTTCAGCATATGCGACACCCGAAACACGTGTCGAATATTTTTATGTACAAAATCTATGTACAAAATTTCATAACTGTATCATGAAAAATCACAAAGTTATAAGCTTGTTATGTCAGCAAAAATACATGGTCACCGGGCTATCCAGGCGACTGTTGGATTGTTTTGCACTTGCACCCAGTTGTTTGCTGACGCCGCTATGACGTGCAGTGACCTGTGTGACTTAGTGTCGGTGGTGTCCAAGTTGTGACCTTCTTAAATGTTTTTGGGAAAAAATATAACACGGTGTAAAAATTTTTGGAATCCTTTCAGTTACTTTTTTTTTATTGCATAAACTAAAAACTAATGGTGTATAAATAAATTGATTATATTAGAAGGTTGGGAGAGGAAAATACAAGCTTATTCAAGTCACGACTATCTTCAGATTAAGTTTACAGAAAATTACAGTTAATAAAATTATAGAAAATTGAAATATTGCTGCAGTTTAAATATACCTTTCTTTATGAAGCTTTTATGTTCCAATCACGTTTTATTACTGTTAAGCGTTAGTTGAAAGGAGAAAATTAAGTGACTCTGTAATTCGAAAGTTATATTTGCAAATATAATTTTCGGTGCAAAACCAACCACCAAATTCACTGAGTGAAAGTTCGAGACATGACAAGTATAATTGCCCTTTTGTGCGTAAGTCTAGACATTAGGTTGAATGCACTTATTCCAGTACTGTAATTTAGAGTGCTGTGATTAAGTATAAAGTGTTAAATTATTAAATTCGAATTTACCTAGAGTTGCTAGAATTCAGCTTTAGATGCGCGAAAAATGAAAAGAATCTAGGTTTTCTGATGGTCCAAGGATCATTAAATTTGGATCCGTAGTGATGGTAAAAAATAATAAATGATGCCCCAGAACGGAATATAAAGTATTTAACCTGAAAAGTGATTAGAGGTGTGTAGAATACGGTGTAAAATTCAGCAAACATCCATTGAAAAAGAAGGATCCAAATTACTGACACGCACTTTCCAGAGTATATAAACTAATACACAGCTAATATTGAAATCCTTAAAACGCTGTTTCCTTTGGTGAATACAAGATAAAAAGAAATGAATAGTATAAAACTTCAAGACAATTATCATTTTATTCAGAATCTGGCGTTACAAAGTGTACCAAATCTCTACTCACACAATCACAATTCACAATAAGAATTTGAGACAAAAACAGGATCGATCGAATTTCTTGAGTTCGGGTATCGTCGTTCGATACTCAAAAAAAAAAAAAAAAATGTTGTAATAAGTTTGATCGTTATCCATTCCACTTTAGTGCTTTAAATTACTGAAGTCAGTGAAAACTGATCAAAACAAAATTAACTTAAATTCTTAGTTTTTTCGTGTAAAATTCATTTTACACACATTCGTACTATCACAGTAACGTCTAAAAGGGAAGAATAGACGGAAATTCCGTCTTGTGTGACAGCCGTAAAATAAATTGGGTTAAGGCTGAACAATGATGATGATACGAGATGATACAATCCTTAATATAACGGCATAGTTAGACGATTGACTGCTGCATCGCGTATCGTGGGTCCGTGGGTACAAATAGTTATTCCGGGTATGGATGTCTTGTGTATGTGAGTTTACAAATTTATAAATGCACCCAGCGTAAGAGTTAGGAGTACATCCTAACTCTTACTGTAGTGTGGGGTGAAGATAGGAAGAATATAATTATATCATAAATTCAATAATAAAATCTGCTAAAACTTTACCAGCTACAGTCCAGATGTCCTCAAATTCAGTTTGGTCACGTGCCGAACTGAAATTCGAGTCAAAACAAACCGAACTTTGCTAATGCTTTCTCAGAGTTTACCGTTTGTGCATAGCTAATACGCAATTTCGGAATACTTCCAAGATAGTTACTATGCTACTAACAACGCTAGGCTTCTTTAAAAGAGGTTCTTGACTTGTAATTACGTTAGCTATATTTTCGAGAATTAAGGTATTAATTTGACGCTCTAAGTAATCTTACTGATTACTTTCTCGAATTTGTCTCACAGAGGTATAATTTAATTTAGGTCTGTAGGAAATTATTTTATTAGAGTAAACACTATTATAATTTTTTGTTTGGTAGGAACGTGATGTATTTTTGTACATTTATTCATCTTTCTTTCTTTACAGGCCATCCCAAAATCAAAGCTTTCGTCACACACGGTGGTCTCCTCAGTATGTTCGAAACAGTGTACCACGGAGTTCCCATCGTCAGCATCCCCATCTTCTGTGATCACGACGCCAACGCTGCCAAAGCCGAAGTTGATGGCTATGCCAAGAAACTCGATCTGCAATACCTCACACCCGAAAAATTATACAAAGCCATTTTAGAAGTAATCACAGAACCCAGATACAAAATAGAGGTTAAGAAAAGACAAATTTTACTAAGAGATCAAAAAGAAACTCCATTAGAAAGAGCAATTTATTGGACTGAATATGTAATTAGGCATAAAGGTGCTTACCATTTGCAGTCTCCAGCTAAAGATATGTCTTTCATCCAATACTATTCTCTAGATGTTTTCTTCTTAATAATTTCAGTAATGGTAATCCTGTATGCACTTGTATCATACGCGTTAAGGTTAGGTTTCAATAGGTTAATAAATTATGTACAGAAGAAGCAAATGCACAAGCTCTTGGGAAAATCAAATGGTGTATTGACGACGTCGAAGCTACTAAGACAAGCAACGGTAGCGAAAAAGAAATTGTGATTAAGTAATAAATGTAATTATTTTGATAGGGTGTCTTTTTTGAACTGAACGAGGAAAGAAAACAGGAAAAAAGATTGAATTTTTTTTTTGTAAGTATGGGTTCGACCAACTTTGAAATGATTTAAGAGTTTTTTTTGTGATTTATGTGAAGGATAAATACATATGAGTTTTTCTCACATTGTTTTATATGATTAATGTAAATATACCAGTGATATTAAAGTTAGTCTTGGTTCACAATCAGAGCTTTTTGGGTGGAAAAACAAAGATTAAAATAATTATGTAAAAGTAGAACGTATGAAGGCAATAAATGTATATCAATTGTGAAACATTATGAATTCTCAGCTTAAAATAAAAATAATATCAGTTACAGATTCAGTTATAGCAAATTTATAATTATATTATTATAACTGCAGAGATTAATTAAAATTTAAAACGTTCGTTTAGCGATATTTTGCTTTTCTTATGTGTACATATGGGTTCCGTTCAAATGCGTAGTTAGACTATTATGACTTTTGATTTTCAGAAATATTTTTCTGTTCTGAAGTTACCAATCGAAGTTACCATTAGTTTGTTAAGCCTTTTCGAGAATTATTGTAAATATGAATATAGAGTAAGTTTTTAATATTTTATTTCGTGTAAATTAATTAAGTATAAATATTTGCTCATCGGTGTAACTTATGATTTATTTTAATTTAAAATAAATAATGTTTATTTGTTAACGACGTGTTTTTTTATCTTATATTCAGCGTGTATTTTTTTTGTGTTCATCTACCACAGTGTTGTCTCTTTTAACCCAAAGGTTGGTTGATAGAGAATGTCTTGTTGCATTAGGTCCGCCTATGTATCACTACTATCCATGAAGTTTGAATAAATAAATATTCAAGATGATGGGATATGTTAGTAGGGATCAACTTGGCGTTTTTTTTTTTCACAATTATTTATCTAAGTGTTATTTTTATTATAAAAAAGAAAATTATGATTGATTTCTAAATAATAATATTTATTACTTCATTAGCTATAAATTAAAATGAGTACGACATCGTGAAATCTTTATTTCTAAATTCTTATCCATTCTAATCAATTTTTCTATACTCTATCTAAAAGTCTACAAATAAGTACAAAGTAAAGCAAGTGTATAAAGTTAGGAGTTGATAAAATACAAAACGAATAATAAAAAATACAATTATTACAAATTGATAACCAAATTGACTAGAATAATTGAACAAAAATGTACCAAAAAGTGCAACGGCTAGAATCATTATATCAATCCAATACTATTAGAATAATAAACTAAGCGATTCTAATTCAGTTCCTACTATTATACATTTGAACAAATAAAACATTAGCTACAAATAATAAAATAATTAAGCCCTTCTTTGTCTAACAAGATACCTAAAGGTCTGATTCCATATTTGCCTCTGCCCCATCCCGTACCGACGACTCCATACCATCGCTAAACTCAGGAGTCGTCCAAAGGTGGATTATATGTTGATTTTGGCAGGCTCTTGCGCCTGTGCTCCAATAACGCTGATATCCTTCTGCTCTGGCCCATCTTCAGGTGTCACCTTCGATACTTTCGTGTCTCCAGAAACTGCAAGACGCATTATGTGATCTGATACAGAATAAGGTTTTTAGGTGCTTGTCAAATTTTAAGTTTCCAAGATATATTTAAAGACAAATCAAATTTATTTCAGTCGGAGAAATCTATCCTAGATAATTTCTTCAATTTAGGCAAACTAAAGTTTCTCGTAAATTAGAGGACTGCGTTTTTGAATTTTGAAGGCAAATAATTCAAATTGAATAATTTTGCTTTTAATTCATACAAAACTTAGCAGACGATATTATGATACAATAGTGATTGGAGTGAAATTTATATTCTCTAAAAGTTTATGAGATACAAATAAAACTAGAAACTTCATTAAATTGTGTACATGAAAATGAAATAAAGCGAAAGACAAAAGAAGATACTTGTACTTACCTCTGAAATGGTACACAATGCCTATGACAGCCCCAAGGCTGCCAAATGAGACCATCCACCAGCGAAGCACGCCCACCACACGTTTAGGTATGAACAGCTGATGTTTAAGCATGTTCACAAACGTCTTGTTCAGAGCCAGACCCTGAGGAACGCCAAACATTGCCAATAGTATTCTTAAAATATTTAAAATGCTTGGACATATAGAATATGTGAGTATATGTACGGATGCAAGAAAAATATGAACTTTTGAAATAATATGACAGAAGACTAGAACCGGTACCTTTCAGAATTTTGAAACTTGGCATTGATAGCATAGCATAGTCGGCCTTGTAATGTTCCTACTGCTAGGACTCAGGCCTCCTCTCTAGGAGAGGGAATGGGCCTTAATTCACCACGCGGTCCCAGTGCGGGTTGATGGATGTCACATGTCTTCGAATTTTTGGTTCTAGGACATGCCGGTTTCCTCACGATGTTTTCCTTCACCGTTTTGAGAGCAGTAGTGATGAAATAAAATTACACAAAGTAATGCGCCTGGCTGGGTTTAAACCTGCGATCTACAATTAGTAAGTCGGGGTCGTTACCACTCGGCCACCACTGCTCTCTGGGATTGATATTCTTACAATATTTAAAATGCTTGAACAGGTAGGATATATGAGTAGAGTATACATACGTAGCGTTCATATTTCTGTTGCATCCAACAGAAATATGAACGTTTGAAATAATTTGCCAGATTAAGATTAGAACCGGTACGTTTCAAAAGTTTGAAACTAGCCTTTCGTTTATTAGGTTAAAGACATTGAACATGATATTGACTAGTTCAATATCGTTTACTTGCTCGATAGTAGAAAATCTACAATTTTAACGAAAGATTTAGATTCTAATAAACCTACGCAAGTAGGTATTGGTTCGTGAATGCAGTAGTAGCTTAATATGTAGTAACTAGTTGCAGTAAGCAGTTTATGAATGTACCCAGAAAGCTGAAGTTCGCGATGAATGGCGCCACATTACAAAGATCTCATCGTGATTCACAGTGATGACCACGACCACTCTGGCAAGAGTGTATCGACTCAGAAGAAGTTGCAGTTAGCTTGTTAACAATGTGATAACAAGCATACTAAATATTATTTACCTCTTCAATCCAGAAGAGAGGTACAATATCTCCAGATAGATCCTTAAATAGGTCTATTTTGTCAGTTTTAAGTAGTTGCAGATTAAATTGAATCCTTTGTTTAGCCACCATAGGGGTCCCACTTATCTGAAACAATTTTGAATTATGCACTGTTGTGTCCATAGCACTGTTATAAAATTCATGCTACATGATTACAACATTATAGATTTTATTCACTAACATTATTTTACATTACAGGTATAGGTATTCCTCGAAGTAATGAGCAAAGGTGCCACGTATAATTTTATTACTGTATATAATTATAGGTTTATTATCTACGTGGGCGTGTTTCTAAATATATTTATTAACGAAGCTGTCAATTAGAAACACGGATATAGCTGCGAAATTAATAAATTTATACTATGAAAACCACTTTTAAGAATTGGTGAGTAAAAATATCTTTGGAGTTTGCAAATTCTGTTTTTTTTTTTTTATTGGAAAATACTACAAAATGGTCAAACATTACATAGAATTCAGTAATTACTTGAGTATTAGCAGTAGAGCATGTGATTTTGTAAGTATCTTAATCATTTATTAATATTTATCCATAGTATCATATTCCAGAAAAGATTTAGACGAAGTCCAGAAAAGATTGGACATAAATATATTCATGATATATCCATTCATGATTTTTTCCAACGAAACGTCCAAAAATAAAATACAAATGTAGAAATTATGGAATAAAGCACTAACTGGTTCAAAATCAATCTCGATCCCATGTTGATTGACATCTGGATTTAGTCCTTTTACATTATTCAGCAACGCAGGATCGCTGTCCAAGAAATGAGGCAAGGAGGCGTACATAGGAGCCTTCATGCAAGGAGCCAGATCCATAAGACCTTTAGGAGGGCATTTGTCAGGCTCAGCACAAAAGCACTGGAGTTCAGGGTCTTCAGCGAAGTTCCCGATGTTGGCTACGTAGCGGTTGGTCTTGATGCCCCTGTAGGACGTCTTCTTTTGATACCATGGTTTGAAAGACCTGGGGATTTTGAAAATGATACATTCTCTTTGTGGACTGCCTCTTAGCTAAGTTACAACCGTTTCATTTCATTTATCTTTCGTCGACCTCTCGAGTAGGCCACATCTTCGATTCCTGTGTTTTGATGTTATCTCAACGCTCAGTCACGTGGTCAGAACAAAGGAATCGGAGACGTGGACGACTCGAGGCGATATACGAAAGAGAAACGGTCGTAACTGGGCTAGGCCCAGCTCATATTTACCAGCTCCGAAGGTTTAAGGGGAATTTTTAAATCCAGCATTTAGTATGTCCTATAAATTGAGCATTTAACTTTAAAATACATAGTTTACGTTCTAAACATATCAAAAATTTTAAGGGTATTATAAATCATCCCAGATTTTCATTAATCTTATTCACAGTACTGATTAGCTTAAGGTATTTAATGCTTAAGATAAGTAAATGAGAGAATTACCGAATGTTCCGTTGCAAAAAGAACCGTGTTCGCTAAGCTAGGATAATCGCACCGAAGGACCAGATAAGACCATTTATTTAAATGGGCGTAGAAAAGGACCAAAGGTAGAGAAATTTATTTCCTTTACCGAAAATATAAATATGTCGTTTTTTAGATATTGAGGTCAAACTCTCTATCCATTAAAAATTTCATTAAATTTAAAATGTGGCCATAGAAATGATGATGAACTTCAATTTATTTTTTACTTATTGATATTCATTAAAATGAAAACAACACAAGGAATTTAAAATTTTAATGACTTTAAATCAATAAAAATTGTAAACTTGTGTAACATTTAATTAAAACTCGAGTTTATTTTCTGCGATTTGAGTTTATTTCATAACATAATATAATTGATGTATTTTTTCAGTTTTGAGATGTATAAAACCAAAATGCATACTAAATTACTTTGTAGCAGCATGCTATTATTTTTAGAGTAGGCGTTGGAACTATTTTTTTAGAGCAGGCATTTTCGTTATATGTTTTATATAATACTACTACAGACTAATTAGCAGTAGCCAACACACAATAAAAAAAAATATGATTCCAAAGTACGCCTTATTGCATTTTTGATTTCTATTATTCTGTTATATTTTTTCTTGCTTGATTTATCGACCAAATAAATTCATTTATTAGTTGCTACAAAGAATTATTTTTTTAACAAACTGACCTGCATAAATCAGTAGAGAAAGATTCGATTCGGTCAGTCTCCTTCAAGAAGGGCGGGAACACGGTTCCGTCTGTGCCCTGGTACTCATTGCAGGCGCCCTTCCATATCGTCTGCTCCGTCTTGCCATCCACTGCCACAACTTGGCCGACATCCATGACGTTCTGAATGCCTCGCTTTACTGTTATAATATGCTTATCTATCGTGTTGTTTCGCTATGAAATATAGAATTTAAATTATGATTAGGTAAAGTATAAAACAAAGTCGCAAATCGTGTTTTACCTTTGTGCCCACTTAGGTATACAACTATACATTCTAAATTATATAGCATGCGTTCCGAGGGCTATACACATAAATATATGACCTCGGACTTGTGCAGGGCCACCTCGAGTCCTAACTGCTGGATCCTCTTAACTAGTGACGCAACTCCCGCAGTTTGAACTGCCGCTAGGTACGACCTTCCTTATATTAGTAAATAAGAACTTATACAAAGTTTTTTATTGTAAGACGTCTAAATTGTCTAAAATCGTGTTGACGTTTACATGATTACCTTTAAACAGGTAAAAATACTTGCAAGATAAGGTAGCAAAATTATTCACCGTCCCAAAAATGGAGAACCGAAACTGATTATTAGGTTCCAAAACCAGTCCACTGACACCTTCCTTCTTCAGAGCAGTACAAGTTGCCTTTGGAGCGAACTCAGTCCTCGCACAGTTGATGATGATGCCTCGGAACAAGATGTCTAAGGCTTTGACCCTCATGAAAATGTCTGGGGGGTTGTCGAAGATCCCGTTCATGGCTTTCCCCACCATATTCAACATTGCTGGTTTGTCCCGATTTACTGTTAAAGCCATGCCCTGAAAAAAAAATGAAGTTAATTAGAAAATTGTCACCATCATCATCATCATTTCAGTCGAAGGACGTCCACTGTTAGACATAGGCCTCCCTCAAGTGTATTATCGCGACTTTCACTAGGTCATCGGTCCACCTTGTGAGAGCCATTACAACTCTGTGTCTTCAGGTGCGCGGTCGCCACTCTAGAACCTTTCGGCCCCATCGACCATCCGTTCTACGAGCAATGTACCCTGCCCACTGCTACTTAAGTTTGGCGATTCTTCGAGCTATGTCGGTAACAAATTAGATAGGTAGAAAATAGTATAATATTCATTTTGTTTTATTCTAATGTCGTTCTTATAGGTATTTATCAAAAATATGGTTGATGACAGCTTAGTGATCAGCTCCATTATTCAGTTTCTTTTTGTTTCCTATAAAATTTATGTACGTTGTCGATCCGTATAAACTGAGCGCAGTAAAGCTCATTTAAAAAAATGATATCAGTCTTACCAGCATAAAAATATGTGGTATGACTACGACCTCTTCTCCCGTCAGCCCTGGTGCAGACATTTCGGGATTGAAGTAAAATGTGTCCCGTTTCTTGTAAGTGATCGTGTCATCTTCTTCATGGTCTTCAATTTCCACCTTCTCTTTCCATTCACTGAGAAAAAGTAACTTAGATTTTTAATATTTATTTAGTAAAAAAGACAAAAAGAATGTAACTAAAATTATATTCAAAGGCCTCAGTCTGAAAAAAAAAGCGTATCATAGGACCAATTTCAACACTACAATTTTATAAAAAAAATATAATAAACTCAGCAAGTTCCAGATTCCAGTTTTCTCGAAGGTGATAGAAAAGGTGATATATGAAAAACTAAACTCATATTTGACTAAATTTAATATTATGTGACGAACAAATGGGATTCCGTAAGAATAAAAGTATCAATATGGCAATATTTAATCTTATGACTCATATAATTACCAATGTTGACAGTAAAACGCCAGTATGTGCTTTGTTTACTGATATGACAAAAGCATTTGACTACGTAGATCATAACACACTAATTGAAAAACTAGAGGCTTACGGTGTAAGGGAAAATGCATTGGAACTGTTGAAATATTATTTAAGTGACCGCAATCAATATACAGAAATAAATAAAGCATTGGAACTGCCGTAATCAATCAATTAATGCTTGCCGTGTTTGGGCTTATTAGAATTATTATGAGATGAATTTTGGCTATAAGGCCGATGATGGAGCCGATAGGCGGAATTTAGGCATGGGAACTTCATAATAAAACAATCTATACTCTCAGTGTTTGAGCTAATTGGAATGGTATGAGATGTAGGTATTTTGGCTATGTTCAACTAAAAAGCATGAAATATATTAAAAAAACAACCAACAGCACAACAAAATACCATAAAACGTTCAAAATAACTTTGATTTCGGAAATCAGTGTTAAATAACAAACATATAAAACCAGAACAATAGAACTTCCGAAATTATATTTATGAAGTCGGTTGTTTTGTTTTTGGAAAAAGTTTTTCTCATTTATTATAACATTGGTGCAGAAATTTCATATTCTCTTTCAAATCCTAGATTTTGCACATATGCCTGTATCGATAGCCATAAAAATATATTCACAATACAAAACAAAATTGCCACCTCATACCTTATGATTTGCCAATAATGACACGGTGTTGTAAAACACTGAAAATTATTACCTTCACATTTCAAGGTGAATAAGTTGGCAAGAACTGTATTTTTTTCTAGATAGCCATGGGAATCATAGCACCGTGAATTGCGTATTAGCAGCTGACTTGGGATTAGTCATTCCGATACGTAGTTTCGAGCTTCTAGTTCTACTTTCTTTAGATACTGTTTTTGGGATAAAACCAAAATCAAAATCAAATGCATTTATTTCAAACAAAGCATTTGAATAGTCGAATGTCGGTTAGTTCAAAAAAAGTGAACCTAAATTGCATTTTGTGCATTGATAGTTCACAAAATCTATTTATTTTGACTAAAATAGGGAATTCCCGACTAGATCGTGCATTGTGGCGACACTTGGGGGAGGCCTATGTCCAACAGTGGACGTCTTTTGGCTGAAATGATGATGATGAGACAATGATCTATTATTTATTATAGCTTCTGCCAGCGGCTTCGTCTGCGTGAAAGTCGATTTCTCCATACAAACTTTGGACCCGTTCGTCCTTTTAGTGAGTGAATTTCGGAAAATCCGTTCTTAAATGATATTTACACCCTATAAGGAACCAACCTGCCAAATTTTAGGTTTGTAGGTGTTATAGTTTCTGAGATTTCGTGATTAATCAGTGAATGGTAGCCTACCACCCTTGGCTGACTGGTAGAGAATACCTAAGGCATTAAGTCCGACTTTGTAGAATAGAATAAACTTTATTGTACACCAAAATAGTAACAATTTCACAGAAACTTAAACCTATGTGCACAGTGGCGGTCTTGTACCTTTGTGTTGCATGAAGTTTCAATAAATAAATACATGGTAATTTGCTTATATATTTATAGATTGTTTGCTAAGGCGTGTGTTTCATATTAAACATAGTTTGGAGACGGACCAACCGACTTTTAAAGCATTTTCAATATGGGAGCTTTAACAACAATTTATGCTATAAGATTATTTATACCTACCTAATACCATCTTCTTAGGTATTTTATCGCAGCTTAACTGTCGTAAACCAAGTTATTTCCTTGCTTATAATACAGTCTAGAGCCTATTTTGGCAGATTATGTACCTAGTACCTACTCTATTGATAAAACCAAACAAAATATTTTTGTTGAAAATTTGGTAACAACTAACTAAATAAGCTCTTCTTCTTCTTCCTCTTCTTATCCTGTATTACTTGGGGTCGGCACAATACGTTTTTTCCTTCTATTCTGTCCTGTCACCCGTCACACTATCACTAACTCCCTTTTCTTTCTATCTCTAGACACCTGAGACTCATATAAGCTGACTGTCATAACAACACACATCCGAAACTACTCCCACAAAATAAATAGGTACAGAAGTCAATCTACATACAAAGCGCGCTCGAGCAACGCACACATAGACACCGCTCACGGACACGATGTCTCGTAGCGTCTTGGCCCGCTCGTCGAACAGTTCCGGCTCAAACGCTCATTAGTGTGTGTCCACCGAGCGTAGGTATAAAAATTGAAGTACATACATGAGATTGTCTTCTGTACCTATCTATTTTGTGCTACTGCGACTGGGAGCGTGAAATTTTGCACAAGGTTTCCTTTTATCACGTAGGTGAGCATTGAGAACGGGGTTTCCATAATTCATCACTATAGGGATGAAACAGGGGTCCAAAGTTTGTATGCGGAAACACATTCAAGCGGGCAAAGTCGTTGGCAGAAGTTGGTATAGCTATACAACAACAAAATATTATGCGACACGCGTCTGGTATTTTTGTGTAAAAAACCTATTTACAAAATTTCATAACTGTATCATGAAAAATCACAAAATTATAAGTTTGTTATGTCAGCAAAAATACATAGTCACCGGGCCATGCAGGCTACTGAGTTGTTGTTTTGCACTTGCACCTAGCTGTTTGATGCCTCTTAATGTCCGCTATGACCTGCATGGTCACCGGGCATCCGGGTGACTGAGGGATTTTCTTACTCCCACTTTAAGCTGTGCACTGTCGCCTAATGTCTGCTGTGGCCTGCCGTAACCTGTGTTTTAATTAGTGTCGGTGCAGGTGGTGCCCAATTTGTGACCTTTTTTAAATATTTTTTTGGAAAACCTTATAACATGATGTAAAAATGATTGGAATCGATTCAGTTACTGATTTTGAACAAACAATATTCAGGTTTTTCATAAACTAAAAATAATGTTGTGTAAACATCAGACCATGTAGCGTGAATATAACAATCTCTTACAGAGGTACTGTCGTTTTTCATAATGGTATCATTAACAAGCCTACAATTGTCTTTGTCATGTCAATGAAATACTATATCATTGAATGGTGAGCTTCCGTTATAGACAATCATTTAATTGTAAGTATTTACTTTGAATTACAGACCTTGCCGTAATGTGATAATTTGCGTAAACGTTCCTGATTGTGTGTTAAACGTTATGCCTTGTGCATCGTGGATTATACCATTATCGCTTTATTTTGTGATGGTTAGTTTTTATGTGTATATGTGGGGGAATTTTAGGGATTCTTCAAGGAAACTCAAAATTGCTGCTCGCTAGTTAAGTGTATTGTTCAGAATGATTGTAAGAGATGGAGTGCGATGACGTACACGTACATTGAACCTACAACTAATTAACGTCATAAGACATCGCGTTGATCTGCTCAGTAAAAGGCTTTGTTGAAAATGTCTTGTTATTATTTAAGTTAAAAAAAATATATTCATAAACAGCAAGGTGGAGCACACAGTCGCGGTGTGCCCTGCTTGGGCGGAGCATCGCCGTGCCCTCGTGGGGGTGATCGGCGGCGGAGACCTCTCGCGCCGGGCCTTGGTTGAGGCCATGGTCCGGAGCTAGGAGGAGTGGCAGGCGGTCGCCGACTTCTGCGAAGCAGTAATGCTCGCTAAGGAGGAGGCCGACCGCATCAGGCAACGGCGCTCTCGCCGCCGCCGGGATTCCGATCCCGATTTCCAGCCACCGTAGGCGCGGGCTTGTGGACAGTGAGCAATAGGTAGCTCGCTGTCCGGCCGTCCGGTAACTGTCCGGACCAAGCCCAAGTCGTCGATGGCGCGCGCTGTTCCCGCGCGCCTCAAAGAGTTGTCAGCAACAGCAGGGGCCCAGCCGGGTCGAAGCCTACTGGGGCCAGGGTTATCCGAAAGGGCGCTCGAGCCCCGGTATGAAGGCTTGAAGGAACGGGATGGGTTTTTTAGTCAGTAAGAGTCTGACACTATCTCCCGCTCCGCCCAAGAGCGGGGTATGTCATTAGATAATTTTCATTGGATGATTTTCCCCATCGAAAAAAAAAAACAGCAAGGTTATTATTGTTTGTATATCCCAAAATGTCATTCAATTTATGGAAATACTAGCTTTTGCCCGCGGCTTCGCCTGCGTACATAAAATATAGCCTATGTCACTCAAGAATAAAGCAGCTTTATGTCGGAGAAAAAAAATTAGTAATCGGTACTTTCAGAGATTACCTCCTACAAACAAAAAACCAAACTACCTCTTTATTATATTAGTGTAGAAGATAGTGTATATTGTACAGGCTTGATTTATGAATGAATAAATGACGATCAAAATGGATAAACACTGCGCGTAATATTTTCTATTAGCAATTGTTATGAATGTTGATTCTGTTATGAATTTACCAAATGACAAAACTCCGTAAGCAATTTTGGAATAACATATACTTATACATATATACTACTATAAAACAAACAAAAATTGTTAACACACACAATACGCAATCATGCCAGACTGGCTGGCGAATTCGTTTAATGGATGGCGGGTGACAAAATGGTGACTAACGAGCTACAAATTAAATTGAAGCCAGACCAAAGATATCCGATAATTCATGAATGCAGAGTTTTTGGGTGGCAGTTTAGCAGATTTTATACTGAAACCGAAACTGATTTTTTAAACCGAGCCTCCGGTTTGTGGCTTATAATAAAGTAAGACGGCGCGACGTACCTCTGGTAAGTTAAAAGGCCTCCTACAAGGTGGACTAATGACCTTATGAGAGTCGCGGGAATCCGATGGATGCGAGACGTAAAG
Organism: Mythimna ferrago; assembly: GCA_910589285.2. Lineage (NCBI taxonomy): Eukaryota > Metazoa > Arthropoda > Insecta > Lepidoptera > Noctuidae > Mythimna > Mythimna ferrago. The sequence continues at coordinate 20,749,281 of OU342685.1, forward strand.
AATTGGTTGTTATGGCGACACTCGGGGTAGGCCAGGTAATATGTCCAACAGTAGACGCTGCAATGATGATGATGAAGATGAATAACATGACACAAACATAAAATACTTACTCAAAGTGGTAAGGTCCAATTTCCTTGAGGATGGGCTTAGCACCCTTCTGTACTTCCTCGGCATTGGTGTAGTTGAACAGATACACCTTGAACTCCAGGGCAAAGGGAATCGTTTCCCACATCTTACGCACGTCCGTCTTCTTTGATAGCGCCATTTCCTGCGAGAGAAGAAGTATTTAGTGGTTTTCTTCTGTCTCCTTCTTCTTTCCGAATCGAAATCGGTAAACTTGTTAAACCGTTGGAGCCACTGGGTTCCAAGCTGCACTTAACGTAGCTCCCTACCTACTGAAGTAGGTGGCTACGTTAAGTGCAGCTTTGGTGGCACTCATTAAATTCTCCATAGTGCAGGTGAATGAAGATATCCGCTAGACAACCAATGTCGCCGCCGTTTTCCGAAGAATCGCCAAACTAAAGTGGCAGTAGGTATGCAGGGCATATTGCTTGTAGAAAGGATGGTCGATAGGGATGAATGGTTCTAGAGTGGCGACCGCGCATCGGAAAATGCAGTTAGTAAGTAGTTTATCAATTTATTCATTAAACAACAAGTGAACGCCGGCGTTTGCGCATCTATTGTCTTACTATTGTGTCTCAAATTAACGGTATCTGAAAGGTTAAAAATGAACAATGAAAAAGAAACCAAAATTTACAAATATAATACCTAAACATTGATACAGGGGGCCTAAGTCTGCTATTTTTATAAATTCGTCATTGTCATTTTGCTCGTAATGTGCTAATTCATAATGATCGATCATTCACAATGGTCTTTTATTAGAATTGTAGTAAAATGACAATATCGAGCTTATTAAAAGCACTGACTGCACAATGACGTTCTAATGGTACTAGGACACTGATCAAAGGAACTGTCAAAATTTTAGCAGACTACCGTATACGGCAGACATTCATTTATCATTGTGTACAAGATTATCATTCTATGTCATTTCTTTCAATGGAGTGTCAGTTGTTGACCATTGGAAAGTCATAATGACGCCATTATATTAGTAGATTACCAAAACTTGTTAAAATCAACAATTATGAAATCAATGATAGCTTAGACTATTCTGACACTATTGTAATAGCAGACTCAGATTGATTCTAATGTTAACTCTGCCGTTAATAACAAAGGGTCGATAGGTGAAAATAAAAACAAAGAAAGTAAAAAGTGTTATTCTCTGTCCTTAACCCGTCAGATTTATTGCGTATTCTTCGAATTCTGATCAAATTAAAGCCTTTACTGAACTCCCGGACAAGAGAAGCGACCCGGCTCGTTGACAGATAAGATACATTAAGTAATAAAAAAGGCCCTTACAATATGGTTGACCTTGATCCGTACTCGACTTCTGAAGCCCTATCACGAGCTCTTAAAGCGATCTATTTTACGACCTAAACTGAACTGTTAAGGGGATGGAACTATTATACACCCCTATTTATAATTAGTACAAAAAAAATGGGGCTATATCCATACTCATTACTGATCATATTTGTGAAGTCGAAAGTAAAAAAAAATTAAATTCATAATTGAATCAATATAACAATTGCTACTAGAAAATACTACGCGCAGTGTTTTTGCATTGTTTTTCATTCATAATCAATAACATTTTATACAACATTCATAAATTTAGTGACATTTTGGGATATAAACAAATTCTAATAACTTTTACTTACTATTTACATAAGTAATAACGAGACCTTTTCTAATAAGCTCCTAAATTATTTGTACTAATAAAAAAATAATAGTTCATAGAGTGTATATCACCATCTTTCTTTTTCTCTCGCATTGTGTATTGACATTGATATTGTGACATGTTACTTATTAACTAATTCTTTAAATTAAAATATTTCATTAGACCGAACAATTTAAACTCCGTGGCCATATATCCCAACAACAAATTAAAGTCCAGTGACGAAACAAAAGTCCTTGTGCAAAAGATGATTCGCCCAGATCAAGTCAAGCTGCATATACGTGGTGTCCGTAAGACTAAAAACGGAGGCGTTATAATCAGTACCGAGACAAAAGATGATGCGGATAAAATTAAGCTCGCAGTCCTGCAATCAGCATCTGGCCTTACCGCCGACGAACCCAGCAAGCGCAAACCCCGGATTGTAGTTGTAGGAGTGCCGTCCTCTTTGGCTGACACAGAAGTCTTCCGTTGCATTTATGAACAGAATGTGGCCGAAAAGTTTCCGACTATTTCCATGGAGTCCTTTTTGACATTAGTTAAATTAAGTCACAAATCGGGGAAAAAAGATTCGCAGACTTGTAACTACGTGATTGAAGTTCCAGCCAATATACGCAGAGCTCTGATTTCTCAGTCAAGGATTTTCATAAATTGGACGTCCTGCCCTGTCAGGGACTTCACCCTTGTTACGAGATGCTACAAATGCCAGCAGTATGGACATGCAGCTAAAACCTGTAGAGAGGTCAACTCGACGTGCAGCCACTGTGGCGAGACAGGACACTCGATGGCCGAGTGTGCAAAGAAAGCGGACTCACCGAAATGTGCAACTTGCTGTCGCTTCAAAAAGCCCTCCAACCACAAGACGGGAGACGCTGAGTGTCCTGCTAGAAAAATAGCGGAATACAAATATATAAACTCTGTCGATTATGAGGGCGCCTAGAGCGTCATACTCAAGGCCAGACTTCCGTATAACGCATATCGCTGACTCAAAATTCTTGTGCGCTGACCTACAAACCATTGTTTTTCTAATATTTAAGCATATTAATTGACCGGTAAAAATATCCATTATATCTCTTCAATATTGATGCAACCTCGACTTTAACCCAATTACAAATTCTGCTGACTCAAAATCATGTATGTGTTGTAACGAGACTATTAAGTGCAAGAAACAGATGTAAAATACGAAATAAGTTATTGTGACTTTTAGTGTTTAAGTAAACTAGGTATAAGTATAACATAGAAACGAGACTTTAAATGTTAAATATTGTTATCTATTTTATTGTTCTACAAAAACCATAGCGTAAGAACTTCTACGCCTGTGATACAGGTTTATCCTAGTACAGGCACATAACATAGTCATACCTTTGTAATTATCCCTAAGATTTTATGTAACTATTTTACCAAACTTTAACTCTGAATAAATATTATTATTATTTTCGGATATATTTTCTATTCTCAGCTCTTTAGCTGGTTTCGACCACATTTACGGGCCAGGCCAAGTAAATGTAGCGTGAAAAATTTTAATGTGTCGTGTGATGAAATCCTACGTCGTCTTCTTCTAACTGCATGAACTTCCTGACAATCCTACAGGTGTTTAAAATCGCAGCCTTTTGCAGCGTTATGTAGAGGGTTATTATTATTATTATTATTATTATTATTAAATGCAACTATAATAGTAGTTTATGTGACTAGGGCATGTCTTTAAGTCGCGGGCGGCATGTTGAATTCCGAACGAAACGAAGGCTGCCGATTTTAATTCCGAACGACAGTGAGGGATTTATAAAATTAACTGCCGAGCATTGCGAGTGAAGTGAGGATTTCAAGCCGCCCAAGACAAAGCCAGCTTTATCCTCGTGTTGCATACTCTACTTTTTACACTATCTGTGAGATAATTAAAAAACAATTTGGTCGACCAAATCATATAGACAAATATAAGTATTAAATATTTACAAGTTCATCAAATAAACAAAATTCACTACTCCAAGATTCTAGTTTCAATTTTCTATAACGCTCTGGTCAGCACGTTTTATTCTATTTTCTTTTTTTTTTTGTTAGTGGCAAGTTTGAATTTCGAGTCAACTTATTCGATGCTCGTACATTTTAATTCATGTAATGTTGACGATTTTTGATGTTCCAAATTCAAATTTCATTATTCCCGTAGGGATCGGCCATACTGCATTATCTCCCTAGGGATAGAATGACTTGCTTTAAGTGAGGTTTGTATGACGTATAAAACGACATTATCGAGCAGGTGGTGTAAAAAATGGTTTAAGTGCTGGTCTCTTTGCTTTCAATACTTGCTTTTAAGTCATCTAATGTAGAATAACTATTAATTCAAATAATAAAAATTTTAATTGAAATTCTTTCAATTACAATCGGTATAAAGCTATGATTTGCTCCACTCTCTGAGCATTGTCCGAAAAAAATACATGGGCGAATAAAATACTCGTAGTTTGATTTAAGCGTCTTGGATTGGCATCTATTTTTACTCCTAATGAAGGAACGGTTCATCATCATGTCATGGTAAGCCATGACGTCACACCAGTACGATGTTCGATCGAGGTCGAGGGTCAGAAGCTTACGGTCTTTCTTTGTACCTATTGTTTTATCCTAACCACGTTTACTAGGCACCTTGTATAACTACGATACAGTTCTTTTGACTTGTATTTTTATTACAGTGAAAACTTATTGGAATAAACCCAAACAATGATTTTTAAGTATGATAAAGATTACTTTCGCTAAGCAGTAAAGTCTATAATAATCATTACGACTTCTATCTCTTAAAACTTACACTTACCATCACGATTGTATTTTGCGTAGAGTTATGGAGAGATGTCTACTTTAAGGCCTATTGTCCACGGACGCGTAGCTTCGTAGACGCGTATACGCCTGGCAGTGCGGGTTGGTGGTGACATCCACCAACCACTGGGCCCACATAGTGGATTACGGCCCATTCCCTCTCCTTGAGAGGAGGCCTGAGTCTCAGCAGTGGGAACATTATAACGCCGACTATGCTATGCTATGCTATTACCTTCTTAAGCTGACTCTTGAGTATGACAGGAAACAGGACCCATCCAAAGATGAGCCCGAACACCGCCACTCCGCCTGCGATTGCAGAATACTTTAGCTCTTTAGGAAGCTGCATGTTAGATGCACACTTTTCTGAAAAAAAAGAAACCATTGAATGACTGAAAGTCACCACCTCATCAACGGTTGATTCAAAAAAAGGCATGCCAAATTAATTATAACATATATACATATATCCGAAAAAAATCAAAGTTGATATCGGTGCAGCTTTGTGTACAAAGCTATTCACAGAAAAGGAAAGATCTTTTCCTTTCGCTCAGTCCATCCAAAGGTTGTCTGTAAGAAATTGTCCTGTGCGATAGAACCGCCTATTGTATATAATTTATACATGTAGGTATTAAAATTAAAGTAAATAAAGAGATAATAATAATAAACTACCCACTTAAATACTGAATTGGTAGATCAGTATAACAGTAATTCCTGACTTATGTGCCTACGCGCTGATCCCTTCAATGTTATTCATTCTTCATCTTAGCGTGTCGATGGCGAAAATGTTTTTTTTTTCAAAATCTCTTGCCTGACTTAGTGTTAAGCCACGGCAAACCCGTCGACTGTTATTAAATCCCTTAGTAATAGCTAAACTTTTAACTCATGTCCAGGCGAGAGGATCTCCGACGGGCAGTCATTAGATTAGCATAAAGCATTTTTTTTTTCGGCAGAAGTGGGAAATCCTCATGGACGGCCAGGCTGCCTCACAAACGGGCCAGTCTAGGCAGTGTCAGAGTCCTACTGACTAAAACCACACTCCTGCGTTTCATTTAAACCACAGACATGACGTCCGTGCTCTTGTTTGATAGTTGTTCATTGTTTGCTGCAGGGCAACTCCATGTGCATGTGGCGTCACTCCAGAGCACTTTAGCAATTACAATAAATCCCGTCAGAATTTCATGGCTGAGAGGCCATCAGCCCGAAGCGATACCCAAGCAACAACGTCATAAACGCATAAAAAATCAGGGTTCTCCCAACCTTCAACACACATACAACCCCCCACCGCCCAAAATGCCGCACCAAGCAAATTGCCCCCCAGCTCCAGGTACATAACTATAATTAATATTATACAATATAAATATATATATCTATAACCATAAATACCATCTATATAATATCATCAATAACTATAACTACTGCCGTAAATACAATGTTTGTTTTGCCTTCTCTTTTTTTATCCTTTGGTAGACATTTGAAGCACACGGCATTATACTCAAGTGACTAGGTGTCTTTTGATCTGTCAATTCAAAAGACTCATAAATATTCTAAGCAATAGCGCTAGGCATTCTTTTAGATTGTAGATTCCCTAGATGACTTGCAAAGGAAGCTCTAAGATGTTCTTGTAACGAGTACATAATTTTATCAGTTTTATTAAATTTATTAATTTATTATTAAAATCTTTCAAAATTTACGTTTTCTTTATCATGAGGTCTATGCCCTATAGTACTAAAAATATTTACTCTCAAATAATTTGGCGAGCATGCAAAAATATAATAACAATATTTCAGTTGTAAGAGTGATTGCGACTGAATTCAAAATAATGGCATCCCACAGGGGACAGTGTACATGACAGCCTTATTTGCTGAAGTGAACATTTTCGAGCCGACGTTGATGGATGTATAATCTGAATAGAGGGTATGGAAGGTTAAGTGACTGTGTTTTCTTCCATGACTGGTCGCTTCTATAATAAAAGATTCTTTGGAAAGGCAGATGGAGTTATAAATAGTAGTATTTCTGCAACATTCTTGTAGTGTCCGAGCTAGATATGACCATGTTTGTAAAGACAGACGGTTTTAACGTAACATGCAAGGTAACACATGAAAGAAGCATTTCATAAGTGCGGACACAGAGCACGTACGAACCGAGAATGTACCATCGCGATTATTTTTGCCTGTCGTACGACGCGGCGCCAAACCAAATCCTTTGAAAGTTTCGATTCAAGTGTAAGCAAAAATGAACTTAGCGGTGGTCAGGCAGAAGTGTCTTTAATGGTACCTACCTACTCACATAGATGAAATGTTCTGTTCGCTCGCGTAGTGTGCACGGTTCGCGCACGCAAGGCGTCCACTTTATGGGAATTCTGTTACATTGCATGATACATTGCGACTGTGTGGGTGGCAAATATTTTCATTGCATGTTACACTGCATGTTACGTTACAGTAATCACTAATCTGTACTTGGCCTTAGAGACAGTCACTCAAGTATGAAGGACGACGCTCTTCACCAAACTTTTTTGTAACTAAGAGGGGTTGTCAATCTGTTGTGAGCGATGACGTTTCCGTGTCGTCGTCAGATTTTTTTGAAAAACGATTTGGTACTGAATTACCTTTGTGCAAGAATCTTGTATACTTTGCCATTCTGTTAAATCTCACCGTGAAAACTTATGAGGGGGTTCGGTGAGATTTTCCCTACTTGTCTATCGTCAGTGTGAGCATGGTTAAAGGGGCTGCAACTCGACATACATTTTGACTGTTTTTCATACAACCGCTCTTACGCGATTATGACGTTATTACAAGTTGTTCATTAAATATTTTGGAAACACCTCTCACCTTTCTTGTGGATATTATCTAGGTTTCTATGCAAATGAATTTATAAAGTTGTGTAAAACTAATCCAGTAAAGACCTCAGAAAATTTGCTTTTTTGCATAAACTTTGACACTTCATAATTTACTCAAAAATTAAAAATATCAAAAAAGTATTGTAACAATAAAAGCCTTTCAAATTTTATCAGAACAATTTTTTTTTTAAACTTTTAAGGGTTTATAAAAAATGGTATAAGTTTCGTGAAATTTTCGAGTAAATCACGGAATTACCGAATGCTAACAGAGTTTTCAGGTGTTATCTCTCTTTCTTCGCGTTGCCTTTTCATCAAATCGTTAGATGAAGTAACAAAGTTTTTAAATCATGTTTGATGTTGAAGATAGGTGAGTGGAAAAGCAGCCTCTAAAAGGGTTTCATCAGTGAAGATGCAACACGAAAAAAGAGCGATACGTCTGAAAACTTTGTTGGCATTTGGAAATTCTGTTATTTACTCGAATATCTCACAAAGGTTGTTGTAGGAAATACGTGTTTTTTTATTCAATATTGTAACAGAATAATTTTGTCATTTAGAATTGCGATAAAATGCGCAACGCTTCTATAGATGTACTTTTGTATATTTTTTTCATTTTTGAGTTCATTATAAAGGGTCAACAGTTTTGCGAAATAGCTGATTTTTTTTTTTGATATTTGAGTCTTTACTGGACCTGTTGATCTAGATTGCGTTTTTTTCGGTGGGAACTCATTATAAATTCTCATGCTCTGAGTGGAGTGACAGGGAGTGGCAGACTTTTGCTCACTAACACCCACCTGTTTCTTTTATTTACTCTTTGCATTCCAGGACCACGGTGACTTGTTCAAACCATCCCGTAGCCCTGGCAGGTATCAGATCTAACAGCCCCATTATTAATGTTGACATCTTTTTGAGGTGCGCGTAAAACAAAATGTGCCATCAACCCGGACTTGATTTTTTGGAGGTAGGCGGAACAGAGAGTAAAGTCCCGCAAACCTCCGTTGAAAAGGGAGGATCCTCCGACCAGACAGGTGTTATAGTCTGGTGGGCGACTGCCCGATAGATGATTTCGGGCTGTCGTATATGTTTAAATCGCACGGAGAACTTTGATTGCGCGATGCAGGATTTCGTACTTTCTTCGTAGTTCTTATGTGGCGCTATAGATGTCGCTACAGTTTGCTCACCGTCCGCAAGCCCGTCCAAAAAGACGAGCCAGTCTGAGGACCTACATAGAAGCCAGACAAAAAGATATCCAGAGAAGATGAAGTTTAGAAAGATACACGAGACTGAATCTTCAATGCTGAAGCTGATCAAAGATTGAAATGATGAACAGGATGCTGATTGCCATGAAGATGATCAATATGGAGACGTCTATAATAAAAGTCAGGATGGGGGCTCTTCAGACGGCACCACAGTATGGGTTTAAAAGGTTAAGATTGTTCTAATATATAATAAATACAACATTTGTTTTAGTATATGCGAAACACAACACACGTGTAGTATATTTTTGTAAATAATCTATGTACAACATTTCGTAACTGTACCATGAAAAATCAAAAAGTTATAAGCTTGTTATGTTACCCAGTTGTTAGTAGAAATAACAAGATTTTAATGAAAATCATTTTTTCATAGCAAGCTTTTATAGCTCGGTATACCTAAATAAATGTAATTAATGCCCATCAAGACGAATCATACGAGCCCAAACTCGATGGGATTGTATCGTTTAACTACCCAGTTCCTATAACCATCTTCCAGTTGTATCATCAGATCAGCTCCACGTCATAATGATTTTGCATTGTCATCTGATTTACACATGCATGCAAAATTTCAGCCCAATCGGTAACCGGGAAGTGGATCAAATTAATTTGCAAGATTTGATGACAGACAAACATCGGGACAGGTGAAACTAAATAAAAGCTTGTAAAAAGACCGGGCCATCCAGGCGACTGAGAGGTTAATTTACTCCCGCAACCAGCCCCCCTAGCCCAGTTACAACCGTATCGTGTCGAATTCCGTTCTCCAATCGGTAACGCTTCGGTGTCAGCAATTGTATCACTTTTCTACTGCGTTAACGATTGCAGAATAACAACTTGGCTAAGCGTGCAGTTGTACGCTGGAACCTATTGCCCGCTAAGACCTGCCGCGACCTATGTAGTACTTAGCGTCGGTGGTGTCCAACTTGTGACCCATATTAAAAATTTTTTGGAAAACATATAACATGATGTAAAAATTATCGGAATCGATTAATTACTGATTCAGAACAAACTACATTTAGGTTTTGCATAAGCTAAAAATGATTATGTGTATCACTCAACCTTTTTCTGTCCTTGACCTACAATCATTCAATTAACCACTCCTTAGAACTGCTCATTAAGTAATGGTTAATCAATCAAGCAGTTGCTGATAGCTCATAATATATTTTTTTTGTGTGGGAATCCAATCAGCGTATATGAAACGTGTGCTCGTTCACATGCGCTTTCCTTGAGTATGCTTACTTCAAGCTTATGACATTGACGATGAGAATTCTTGATGTGAAAATTACTATGCCATTGATTGAAGATTGTTAGAGAAAATTGATTTACGGTGTAATGCACGTCTGTTGGATAGCTTTTCATATGGCGCTTTTAGTGTTAGTATCAAGATTTATAAGGAATTTATTGTTTCAAATTAATTTATTATTATATCTAGCCCATACTGTCCCACTGCTGAGCAAAGGCCTCTCTCCACTCCTTTCAATGATCCCGGTTTTAAGCCACTTCTTTCCAATTCCCAAGAAGACATCCAAGTCTTCCCGCCATCTCCTTCTTGGTCTGCTGCGACCCCGTCGTGCGATTTTGGTTCACCAATTTTGCGTTTTACTGGCCCACCGCTCGACCGGCATGTGGCAGACATATCCAGCCCTGTCTCACTTAAGCTGGGCAGCCTTCTGAACCATTTTGATGAATATAGATTGAATATAGAATTAATAAATATTTATTATGATGATTTAAAATCTTAGAAAGACCATCAAGAATAAAGACGATTACTCCAGTATTCAGAAGTTTTAGGATCCAACCATTTGTACAGGTCGCGCGGTGAATGAAGATCGCTCGGTGAAAGTAGTGGGGGCAATCGGCGCATGTGTACAATTGCGCACAGAAATTCTTAGTATGTTAGGATTTTATTTTTAATTTCGTATGTTTGAACCTTAGTAACATAACTTATAATAACACTAGTTTTTGCTTGTAATTTATCTTGTAAGTAGGTAAACTCAAGAAAAATTAAAATGTTTTAAAATTAAAATAAAAAAAAAATAATTTCGTTAGTTTCTTTCTTAACGTAACAATTCACGTCGTAAAACATTTTTCTGGCTTGCCGTTTTAAAACTTTATTTTTAGCCATTTTTTTTTACGACTACGTATTACTAATACAATAACACAAGCTGTACGCAACAGTACCCAAGTACAACAGTATCCAATGAGACGCGAGAACGCAACGCGGGAATTGAAGAGCGACTCTATCTACCAATGACGTGTCGCCGACGGCGCACACCCGCCCGCACGTCGCCGAATAGACCTTAGAATTGAATACTGCGCATGCCCCTTCCACTTTTGCCGAGCGATCTTGATTCATCGCGCGCCATTCTAGTTTTATCGTGAACAGCAAAATTTTGTAAAATGCATACTCTCCCATATGGTATAGTCGTAGTAGTATGGTATGGTATGGTCTTTTGATTTTTATTTGCAACTGTCGACATCCTAGTATTTCATGAAAGTCATTCATCGATACAGGCAACATGAGTTTTTTGCCATATAACAGTTGTAAAAATTTTTAACGCCGATTTATTTAAAAAATAGTAACCTGATATTTCCCAGGGACATTGCTACTGGAAATATTCCCAAACCTGATAATAATACAGTTAGGAAAACTTTCTCAACCGATGTCATTATTCATTTGACTCCATTTCCGATATAGTTGGGAAATATTCCACGTACGCAAAAATCGTCCGCAATGTGACCCACGGGACCTCTCTGTCAAGTCAGATTTGTAGAACAATATTGTAACTGCCCTTATAATTTATATGCTCCATAAAGAGACTATTATAAAACATGACATACTTTGAGTAAGGTTGGAGTAGAATTTTGATTTTTAGAAAGAGGTCAAATGTTCTTTGTTATTCACTGTAGCCAGTATTATTATACCATGGATACCTAAAATGTTTGAAGTTATATGTACATTGTATCCTTCCTGCCTGCCTGGTCATTCTTTGGTGGTGCCGGATTGCTGCACTATCGGAATGTGAGACTAAAAGTACAAAGAGTACACCTGTGTTTGCGCACTATAATATCACCTGTGTAATTGGCTAATCTCTGTTGAGATTAGCAACTCACAATCGAAGTTCTGTTGGAAAGATTATAATTACACTGTGTCCATGGTACATTTCCTAACAAATCAATATCAATTTAAATCAAGTTGCTATGAAAGTTTAAAAAAGTTTTAATCATCTGCCTTATTTACTCATTGTGTTTTAATTATTTTGCCGACGGAGTTTTTCTTTACACTGATTTCTATAAACCTATCACGGCAAATTCAAATTGTTTTAAAAGTAGCCGTAATATGGGTTATATTGCATCCTTTAACATGATTCCTTCTGGTTTAACTATTACCATGATTATAGATTCACACAAATCCATTACATTTTTCACGATTCAAGTGAAGCAAGAATTCGCTATTGATGAGAAGCTTCACCCACTGCAGCTTTCATCTACACCAGTACCAAATTACATAGTATTTTCAGAGCCGAGACTCCTCCATTATTCGATTTTGCTATGGATAATTTACTTATGATTAAATGCCAAGTTTAGCCGTTGGATGATAATGGCAATTGTTGTTGTACTTTTACGTAATCCTAGCTTATTACCTGACTATGGCAAAGCAAAAGGAGGGTTATAATTTGGACAGGCTATGTAGGTTTTTTTGTTTCTTTTTCACCCAGTATTTTTTTATATATTTTTTAAACAAATTTATTCAATTATATCTTAAACCTTATTTTTTATAATTCTCAAAGTCCGACACTTCTTTAATCCTACATTGCAAACATTGAAAACAAAAAGATTGTGAAAACGTGTTGTGTTGACCCCAAATAATATTGGATCAGGTCAGGAAGACAATGATGATTTCAGACGTTGAAAATACAAAAGAAACTCGAGGTCGAAAGTGGGTCCATCCGGAATAAAAAAGGTTAGGGCAAATACCCATTCTCATAAAGGGAAGAGAAATTTTTAGGGAAGAAGATTTCTTTAAGTATATTAAATAAAGTATAAGTACGTACGTGCCGATGTCCGTGTGTCAAGAAGGTCGGAAAGCGACTTGCGATAGTGCACTGGTTTTAATCAATGGGCGGTCCGAAGTACACGCGAACGACATACTGTCTTTAGGTGAACTTTCTTTTAATGGCGTGTGATTCCGTTTTTTCTTGTGAAGTTCAAAGTATTAATAATATTAGTATTTTTTATTGAAAGTAACAATGGGACTTGTATAGTGTTAGTAACAATAAACAAACTTACAATAATAATAATATTTTATATTTTTAAATGTTTTTTTTTAATTTATTTTTTTAAGGAATATTTAAAAATATAATATAATATGTATGAAAGTTAAATAAAGGAAGTAATAATATTATAATAATAATAATAATGTTTATTTAGAGAAACTTAGACACAAGTTACAAAATATTTTAACAGGCCAATTTAGATCAATATATGTGGTGTAGTCATCTGTAGTCGAACTAGGCAGAACCTGTATTTCGACTATCAGCGCCAAACCCATGTGAGAGTTATACATTATAGTGTTAGTCACAAAATTACATCAACACACACAACATAAATAAATCAGACTACTAAGAAAGTAAATTAAGAAAATACGTTTATTTTGCATACAGGTAAACACAATGAAGAAACAAGTATGTAGAAATATGAAAAAAAAAACATGGTGTATCCCTCAGCTGCTCCAAACAGATTCAGTGAAGTATGATGCCAGACAACAACATAGCAGTTGCATAAAATATGTTATTCGGTACAGACACAGTACAACGGTTATAAACACAAAGTCATCATCATCATCAGCCTTTTTAATGTTTCCACTGCTGGGACTCAGGCCTCCTCTCTAGGAGAGGGAATGGGCCGTAATCTACCACGCGGGCCCAGTGCGGGTTGGTAAATGTCACATGTCTTCGAATTCAACGCAAACACAAAGTAAACAAGAACAAAAGTACAAACTGTGAATCTGCTTTAGATTTATACCTCATAAGCTTAAAGATACTACCTACGTAAATCTCACTAAAAGGACTTAGCGGGTGAATAGCACATACGTTCATTTGATTCAGAGAATCCAGTCAATGTTTTAAAGGGATGATAATCCCATCATTGCATAAGCCAAGTAATTAATGATCATAATAGACGCTATAAGTAACTCTATATAGTTTCCTAATCGAAACTAATTAATACAGAAAGATACTATAATTGGTAAGAGGTAACACAATATATTGATGGTTTGTGAATTCGAGCTTTTCAGTTTGTATAACCCGTGGCACGTGCCTTAAGTACATGTTTTATACCTCAGTTTATACCTCATTTTCTTAAAGGTATATGATTAACATTTCATACAGAGCCCTTTTGTTAGGCTCATACAAATCTCGCGGATGATGACACGTGCGTTAGATAATTCAGTTCTCTACAAAACAATAAACTCGTACGGACCAACCTAAATTTAGGTTGATATACATTACGACTCAATGTAATAAAATAGTCGTAAGTAGTTGTGGCCAAGAACTTTTTTTTTTCTTTCTTCTTTAATACTTTTAGCTAAAGTCTTTTAAGCGGTATTTCCTACACCAATAGTTAACTATTTCATGCAAAAATATATTGAAATAATAATGTTCATGGTACATAATATTTTTTAGATTGTTTAAACCAAATAACGTTGCTAACGTAACGTCGCTGGGCTGTAATTTTATGATTGTTGTTAATGACAAAAACATTTAAAAGCCTTATGAGGATAATAACAGCCTTATAGCCAAAAACCTCGACGGTCATCTGTCTAAGCTGTCGATAGGCGGATGGATCAAGGGTCTGATACAGGAGGAGTTCTTCTTGATATGACTCGAATAATGAGGAGGTTCATGTTTCTGGAGCCCTATTGAGTGAGTGGTGCTGATACAATATACGCTATGTATGTATGTGAACGGGCGCCGTCAGTTGAGACTGATCACCTCTTAACCACTGGTGACTTATTAAAATTTCTTATAAAATTCTTTATATGTATTTATTATTTGTTTGTAATCAAGTTTTGTTAATACCTAAAATGTTTGGCTGACGTCCAGTTTACTGTGAAGGTGTACTAACAACGACCTATCCAAACTGTGGGACATGCGGCACGCGTCACTGTTAAGGGGTGGTTCTGAAGTGGTTGTATTGTCTTGACTTTTTTTTGTACTATTTAATACTTACTGATCATTTTTTATTACTTTTGCACCCTAGTTTTCTTAATTATCTTTTAATGTTATGCACCTACTTTGTTGTCTCTCTACCACCCATTTTTTTTGGCGGAATTTTAAATAAATAAATGTAGGAATTTTTGATTTTCGATTTATGCCTTATATTTTTGTTTGAGAAAACGTTTAATTTTGTAATGCGATTTAATGTGAAAGTGCTGGTGTAACATAAATAATAATATTTCTTGAATAAATAAAAGAACTGTTTATTCTTTTAGAACATTAGTCTATATCAATGGAGTAATTTAACCTTATTCGATCAGAATCACACACATTATGACAAAAATTATCTAAATAACAGACTTCCAAAAAAAAGAGGAGGTACTCAGGTAATTAGATTTCGAGTTATATTTGAAAGATTTTTAAGTTCAAAATTCACCTTCAGATATCATAGATATCAATCTATATCTAGCTTATACTTATTTAAAAATCGCATCAACGGAACCCCTATTTTATTGGAAAAAAAGTAAGTGGCGAGGTATGGAATTATTCTGTCATTGTTAACGACCAATGGCAACCTCTCAATCTGAAACGTGGAAGGCTGTGATTTCTTTTCTTTGAAGGATAGCTGATTAATACACCCGTTTCCACTTACTGCTGTCCATATTTTATAACCCATTCGTATTGGCTTCATTTTTTCCTATTCGTGGGTGTATTTTTAAAGACATGACGTGGAATGTTACGTCGTCATCGTTTTATATTACAACTAGCTGACTTGACAGACGTAGTTCTGTCAAAAGCGTTTTGATATTGATAGCTAAACCTAATATTGACTGTTAGGAGGAGTTTGAATGCAATAAAAAGAAAAATGTGGTTTGTTACGGTACTTGAGATTTTAACCCTTTTTTTTTTTATGGTGAGAAAAAATCATGCATTGACATCCCCCGCCCTTGGGCGGAGCGGGAGATAGTGTCAGACTCTTACTGACTAAAAGACCCACCCCGTTCCTTCTAGCCTTCATACCGGGGCTCGAGCGCCCTTTCGGATAACCCTGGCCCCAGTAGGCTTCGACCCGGCTGGGTCCCTGCTGTTGCTGACAACTCCTTGAGGCGCGCGGGAACAGTGCGCGCCGTCGACGACTTGGGCTTGGTCCGGACAGTTACCGGACGGCCGGACAGTGAGCTACCCATTGCTCACTGTCCGCAAGCCCGCGTCTACATTGGCCGGAAATCGGGATCAGAATCCCGGCGACGGCGGCGGCGATAACGCCGTTGCCTGATGCGTTCGGCCTCCTCCTTTGCGAATTTTAACCCTTTCACCGCTTGCGTCTTACGAATATTTGGTTTCCTATTGGGTCCAGAGTCGTGAATTTGCGACTGGGCTTACACCATCTCGTTTAGCTTACCAAATCAAATAAGGGACAGATGTGGTGACGAGACGGAGTATTTGGTCGTAGACGTGTAACCCTGTCAAAATAAATGCGAGTATTTATTGGATATTTCGGACGTTGGTGGTTATGGACTAAATGTGATTACAATTAATTTTGAAACTTCATTTTATTTGGGCCAGTCCTTCTCGAATTTTGTGCTTAGCAACACATTTAGTCATATTTTTTTTTATATAGATAAAATTACGCCCTCCTATAGGTAGAGGCATTTTTCCATGGACGGTGTAATTTATAGAAAAGTATTTATTCATATTATGTACTCAAATTATTTCTGTTTATTTCGAAGCTTTATGTGTGTGGGCAGCAAATTAATTTTGGAGTCATAAAATTAAACTAAGAAAACTTTTTTGTATTGTCCTTTTTACGTTTAATGGAATGAATAAGTTTAATTTTGCGTGGATTCGCGAAATATGACAGAAAAATGTAGAGGCCCACTTCCAATCTAATATTGAAAATCTCAGTCCGAAATTAAGGCGGGCTCTGTATATTTTTTGTTCCTTAGAATATAAATAAACTTCTTTGTTTTCCCTCACAAGGTGGTAAAACAAAAGAATAGAGGCCAAACTCTAATAACATGTCATCATACCGCCCCTCGACCACTAAATACTCTTTTGTCGGTAAATTACACAGTACACCGTTCATTTTGTCTTTCTTTCAAAGTAAAGGGTGAAAACTTTCTTTAAATATTTTAGTATTCTCAGTTTACAAATAGTTTTATAATGTCTGTATTTTTGTGAAACTTCTTTCATTTTTTTAAAGTAAATGTGGAAGAAGAAAAAGATTTTTGTAAAATACAATAGTTAGTTAGCCCATTTTTGTCCCATTGCTGGGCGAAGGTCGTCCCTCTTCCTTTTCCACTCACGTCTGTCCTCGGCCATTGCGGGCCAGTCCCTCTAGTTATCCAGCGCATCTCTCCACCTATGCCTTGGTCTGCCGCGATGTCACCTTGCATTTAATGGGGCCCAATAAGTGGCCCCGGCCACCGTGGGTGCGGGCTTGCGGATGGCAAGCAATGGGTAGCTCGCTGTCCAAGCGTCCGGTAATTGTCCAGACCGAGCCAAGTCGTCAGTCGTCGATCGAAGCCTACTGAGGCCAGGGTTATCCGAAAGGGAAGCTCGGGTCTGGTACGAAAGGCAAGAAGGAACGGGGTTGGTTTTTTAGTCAGTTAGAGTCTGACGCTATCACCCGCTCCGCCCAAGGAGGGATGTCATTTGCATGATTTTTACCGACCAAAATAAACCCAATAAGTGGCTCTTTTAGCCCACAGCTCATCCGACATGCAGCAAACATGTCGAGTGCAATCCTGCTTTAAAGTGGCAGTTTTTTCGGGTAACATCTTTTATCTTAGTTTTATATGTAATAAACTAAGACACAAAAGTCAGGTAGGTGAAAGTAAGTAGGTGATTATCTTAAGGAAATGCACTACTTATGCCGGGCGGTCTCCAGAGATAAAAACTTGTGTGTCCTAATCCGCTACATATTCTACAGCAATCATGTCAAAAATGTGAGCCCGCGGGTCAAAAGCGTCTCACTGAGCATTTTTTGGGGCCCGAATCAAGTTTAAAAATATCTAGATTATTCAGCCGGTGAGCTTGTTAGAAACCGTTTGCTGTCATCAGTAAGGCCCAAGAAACAGTGACTTTCTGAAGCCTACTCCTCGGTCACGGCCAGGTTTGAAAAAACTATATTTTTATTATAGATTCATTAACAACATTATCAACTATTTTGTTTAAAAAATATTTAGCAATTTCACAACTTTTCCCTACTCCTTTGAAAAGGCTTGGATCTTTAGAAACATTTAAACACATAAAAATTGCTGGTTAAGTAAGCTTCAAAGTTAACATAGCATTTGCAAATCAATCAATATTTCGCAAAGAAAATGGATTTAAAGGTCAGCGGGGTCTACCCGGGCGCAGCTGGCCGCAATTAAATGCATAGATACGCGGATGGCCGCCTAGGCGGTTGCAAGTGTTATGTTCATTTAATTTCTGCTAGATGTTCAAAGGAATATAAGCCTTAATAGAGTCGGAGGCACTTGCAAATGATTGAGATTCAGTATCAGACCCATTTACACTACAATTGCTATAGGATGCTGCAGGTGACAGCTGTCGGATTCATAAAATGAAGCAACCTATCCTTTTCTCTCAATTTAAAGATGTATGTTTTCGTCCTGCTGGCATTCTACCCATGTTATATAAAAAGACGTTAAAAATTGATTATGTTGGTTCATTTGAATTTTGTACGTACAATGCGTTCCAAATAAGAATCAATCAATCAATCAATCAAATCATTTATTTGCTAGAATATGGTACATTAGGTGTTACAGTAAATTTGTTTCAGCATATCCTGCCATAACATGGCGTGCAAATATATTCACAGTCAGTGTCGTCAATTAAAAATCGAATAGGATCGATTGCCATGTTGTGACATCACGTCATAGGTACTGTCAAATCAAAGAATTAATAAGGTGAGCAAAACAAGAGATTTTTAAATTTTAATTTATATACGAACTGTGCAGTTTAATCAGATTCCAGTTCTTAAATTTTGCTTATCTCTGAGTTCTTCAATTTTGAATTTAAAGGTCAGTGGGCTCTATCCGGGCGCAGCTGGCCGCAATTAAATGCACAGATACGCGGACTGCCACCTAGGTGGTTGCAAGTGTTGTGTCCATTTAATTTTGTCGTCGAGGTGTGCTAACATCCGGAATCAAAACCACCAAAGAGTAGGAAAAGGCTGGATAAGGAAAAGGTATAAGAATATAAGGCTGTCTTCACAATGAAAAATACGAGGTAATTTAGTAAGATAACCATTTTATTATCGATAAAATAGTACTAATTGTGAGTCAATGTGTTTAAAATCAAATAAATGAATAAAAGATAATCCCTGGATCTTAATCAAAATTAACATAGAGTATTCGTTAATTAATATTTCTTAAAAAAATAATCTTTCCTGTATACTATACAACAATACAAAAAAAAAAGCCGGCCAAGAGCGTGTCGGGCCACGCTCAGTGTAGGGTTCCGTAGTTTTCCGTCCGTCACAATAAGTGTACCCACTTGTGAGTTTAAAAAAATGCTTGCATATACGATTATACTACAAACTTAGTCCAGAAATTATTTTGTAGAATCTTTTTGTCTTTTTGTACAAAAATTGTTCTTTCCATCAAGTTCAAAATAATTTTTCTAGAAAGTCCTTATAAAATTCTACTTTTCAGATTTTTTTCATATTTTCTAAACTTATGGTTCAAAAGTTAGAGGGGGACACACACATTGTTTTTTACTTCTGGAGCGATTATTTCCGAAATTGTTGACATTATCAAAAAATGATTTTAGTAAACCCCTACTTATTTTTAAATACCCATCCAACGATATATCACACGTTAGGGTTGAAATTAAAAAAAAAAATCACTTCCCACTTTACATATAGGGGGGCTACCCTAATAAAACATTTTTTTCCAGTTTTTATTTTACCACTTTGTCGACGTGATTGATATACATATTGGTATCAAATTTCAGCTTTCTAGTGCTAACGGTCACAGAGATTAAGCGAGGACAGACAGACGGACAGACAGACATGGCGAAACTATAAGGGTTCCTAGTTGACTACGGAACCCTAAAAACATGTACTTGATGCGGACATGGACCCTCCTTTTTCTTGTTTCTTCTTTGGAAACTGTGCCGATATTGACTATCACCAGACCAGTCTACCAGAGTCTTGAGGTAAATATTATGCATGATTTTTTTTATTTCCTAAATGAAATCATTTTTAGCTATAGTAGACTTTTTTAAATATTTCCATCAACAACGAAGTTATAAAGCTTCAAAGCTGCTGATAAGAAAGAGAAGTCCGATATGAAATTTGACGTTAAATTACATTACGCCCGTACATTTGCCATAGAAAAAGGTGTTCTGGTGAGTGAGATAAATATATTTGTTTTTAATATATTGTTATAATATCTCGTTTGTATTTCTACTGATTTTGATATTGTTTTCAAAGTTATTAATCGATTTAGTATAAACTGGTTAAATAAACTAATATATTTCTCACCTATATAATATATTCCCTATTGCTCGCGGGTCATGGGATCAGTTATACAACTTTTATGACAGTTGTACGTGTACAATAAAAAAATGAGCTGTTTATAAATATAAGTTTAAATGCTACTTGCTCTTGCTCTTTATAAGAGGTACTCGTATTTGTTTCTTCCTACCTTTTATTTCTGACGACCCGTCCTGTACCCTTCACACGTGATTCACTATTGTTTATTTGAAGCATAAAACACGTGTCAAAATCAAATATTCAACGATTAAAAAATAGCGTACCTATAATAATAATTTACCCTCAACCGTACTTAACCGTCTGCGGCTGACGTGGCAGTCCCACAGACACCGCGAAATACAAAATCACGTTTTTTACCGGCATTTTTCAAATATGAGCGCCACCGCTGCGAGTACCTTACTGTAGAGTGCTTGCGCATCGGTCAGTGTGCGGTGGGGGGTCGCAGGAAGCGCACGCGTGCGTAGCGGAGGGAAGGTGTCCACAAGACTACCACGTCAGCGTTAAGGTAAGTGTCCACGAGATTACCACCTCAGTCAAATGGTTATATCTTCATAGTGTCTCCTAAACAACCACGTCAGTCAATAAGTTTAAATGATTTATTATTTCATGTTATTTTCCAATTTCCATAAACTATTATGATTATTATTATTATTATTTACTTTATACTACTTACAATCAGGATAGATTTGTACTTTTGTTTGTAATCAATTAACTTGAATAGTATAAGCCGATTTTTTTTTCCCCTAATAGAATTGTATACATATTATCTCTGAGTAACACAGGCTACAGGAAACAATATCTATACAGCACACAAGGGTTAAGTCGTGCTGGAAAACTAACAGAACTTGTTTTTAGATGGATATCTCAAGTAACACCCCTAAACCAAGAACTTCTGCTCGTAAGAGAACATCGGCTGGAACTTTTGTAAGTCATGAAGAGGAAATATTAAACTGGCTGGAAGAGGAAAGTGACGATGGCTTTAGTGATATTGATGATGAAGATGAAGATCCAAGTTTCGAGCCTGAAATCCAACCAAGGGAGCTGCGAATGACTATCACTAGAGTTTTAGGCAAGGATACCCCCCCTGCACCTCCAGCAGTTCGATCTGTTCCACTAAGTGGAAAAAAATTATGTTATATTTGTCCAACTAAAATAAAAAGACAAACTAAATACCGTTGCTGTGATTGTTCGAAGCCAATTTGCCTTCAGTGCTCTAAGCCACTGTGTAATAATTGTCAAACAAAGCTGTGATTTTGAAACTCTCTAGTTTTTAAGTTGACCAACGAATGCATCTCATTTTTCCTAGACTGATTAATGTTATTGTGAACTTTTAAAATGTATAATGTGAAATTTGAAAAAGTTGATTTTGTTATTTTTTTTATGTCATAAATGTTTAAGGAGAAATTTATAGACTGATTTGTGTTAAGTAAATAAACCTTGTTTAATTTTGAAAATACATATTGTTTTTCTTTATTTCAAGTAAATATAACATATAAAATAGGCAAGAAATCTAAAAAATATGAATAAATTAGCTGCATACTTTAATTCTACAAAAATATTTGCTGTTGAAATGGTGTCTCGTATACTACCACCTCAGTTGAATTGTAAAAATTTAACCACGTCAGTTGCAGAGGGTTAAACAAATGTTCAAAATTCTACGCATCTTTTTGATTCCCAGAAACTTTAATTTTACACACAATTAACAAAATGATATTTATTTAAGAATTGCTTTCTATGGAAACCGAGATGATATTGAATAAGGATGTGCTCACTAAACCCTTATTATTATTTTAGGATGAAATGTTCCAATTTATGATCCACAGCCATGAAGATATTTTCCAATGTGTACGGATTTGCTGAAAGGAAAATGTTATTATGAAACACAACATGTATTTAAGGAATATCATACTGGATATTAAGAAGATTTTGAGGTCTTCTTTTTTTAAATAATAATAAAGGGAATAATAATAATTTATTTGCAAACATATGTGATGATGATGACGACGTCTGTGTTCAAAGATAACGTCATAAGTTAAATAGTTATCTATATTCAGCATCACGTGGGCATTTAAACCGTTCTTGAAACAGTCATCATCATCATCATTTCAGCCGAAAGACGTCCACTGTTGGACATAGGCCTCCCCAAGTGTCGCCACAATGAACGGTCCTGTGCGTCTCGCATCCATCAGATTCCCGCAACCCTTACCAGGTTATCGGTCCACCTTGTAGGAGGCCTTTCAACGCTACGTCTTCCGGTACGTGGTCACCATTCCAGAACCTTTCGGCCCCAACGGCCATCTGTTCTGCGAGCAATGTGCCCTGTCCACTGCCACTTAAGTTTGGCGATTCTTCGTTATATGTCGACAACCCTGGTTTTTCTGCGGATATCCTCATTTCTGATTCGATCACGCAAAGAAACTTGAAACGGAACATAGTAAAAAAAACTGTATACTAATTTGTATTTTTTTCCCCAATCTACAATGTTCCCGTAAGTAGAAAACATAGTAAAAAAACGGCTGTCCACATAGTAAGAAAACGGCTTAATAAAATTAAAAAAAAAACGTAATCTAGAATCTTGACAAAGAGTTCAGAGATTTTTGAACTACAATAAATTCGAAAGTAATGATAAATACGTACGTATATCAAGCCACTGATCTTCATAACCAGCTTCCAAACGAGCAGCTCTAACTGCTTCCCTTAACGCATGGGTTAAAACTGAAGCAAGGCATAAAGCTGGTTCACCGGTGGCTAAAAACAACATATTTTATAAAAATCTTTCCAATAATTCCAATATTTTATAGTCAGACAGCCTTATCAAAAGTTATAATACTCGTACCTTTAGACTGTAGTACACCGTATGGGTTCTTTGAGTTTCTTCGGAAATAAACTCTAAAATCAGCAGGTATGTCTTTGATTCCTGGAGGTTTGTAAGTCCATGTACGGTCAGTGAGCATCTTACCACTGTCGGAGTCATAAACTATTTTTTCTGACGTCCAGTAACCAAGACCCATGACGAAAGCTCCTTCGATCTAAAAAATTTCAAGGTGCTACATTATCTACACTTCTACATTAATATAATAAAGAGGTAAAGTTTTTTGTTTTTTATGTTTTTTTTTGTTTGTAGGAGGTAATCTCTGAAAGTACTGATCCGATTGCTAATTTTTTTTCACTGTTAGAAAGCTGCTTTATTCCTGAGTGACATAGGCTATATTTTATGTACGCGGACGAAGTCGCGGGCAAAAGCTAGTTATCAATAAGAATTACTTATAAGTATCTATAGTTTTGTGTCTTTTTTACCTGACCAACATCTATTATTGGACTCAAACTCCTTCCAGTGTCCTCCAGCAAATCGACTCTTCTTATATCATGATTTCCTGATAAAATATCTACTTCAACTTCTAAAGCACAAACTCCATAAATGTCATAAGGTTTTACATCGCTAGTGCTTGAATACATGTAAGAGGCTTGTAAATCAACCCCAATTTCGTAAGCCTTTTGAACGAGATCCTCCCATGAAAGTTTACCCATCGATTCTCTGACAGGAGCTAATCTTTCTAAAATTATCTCACAAGCTTTCATAGTAGCATATGATACGCATTCGCTGCCAATACTGGCACCTGTAGCCATAGAATTTGGAGATGTAAAGCTAGAACTAGGCTTAACGCTAATCTTCTCCAAAGGTATCCCAAACGCGTATGCACAGACTTGAGCAACTTTAGTGTTGATGCCTTGACCCATTTCAATTCCCCCATGAGTGATCACTACTGACCCATCCGCGTGGTAAATAGATATTAGTGAATTGTACGGCCCAATGTAAAATAAGTCATAAGTCATTGGTATAAGTTTCAATGCTCGTTTTCTCCACCGATTGTTATTATTAAACCGTTTTACTTCTTCGAGTCTTTCATCGTAGTTTGCATCTTTTTTAAGATGGTCTATAAGGTCTGGTATAGGATTGTCTTCTGTCGTCATGTTTAATAATTTAACTTGTAATGGATCTTTTCCTGTAATGTGAGCAATTCTTTCCATGATGTTTTCAATCATTGCTAAGCCTTCAGTTGAAGCTGAAAATTTAATAGCACTGTATTATTTTACCTACAGTAAACAATAATTTTGACACCTAAATAGTAAAGCAAGTTTTGTTTCCATAATTTTCATCTTATTTTGTAGCTTATATATTAAAAAAATCATTCAAATATTTTTCACAATTCTATTTAGAATGATTTACATAATATTCTTCTATTCTTCATGTAGCTTCCTATTAATTCTTCTCAAGCCTAAATAATCAAATGATTTCGAAAATCTTAGTATGTATCACCTTTTTTTTTATTTTAGTATTATTTTTATTTTAGTAGTTATTTTATTGTCATAATACAAAAATGCTCATTTGGTAATGTATTTCCGTCTAATATGTATGAATTGTACAGTGTCAATAATACGAGTATGAGTACTACCAAGTCTAATGTGTCAATCATCATTGTCTAATTTTAGTTTGAAACGGAAATACTAATCTCAATCTACACTATCTTCTATAATATAAAAATGAATCGCAAAATGTGTTGGTAAGCGCATAACTCAACAACGCCTGGACCGATTTCGCTAATTTTTTTTTTGTTGTGTTCGTTATTATGAGGAGAAGGTTCTTATGGAAAAAAAAATGAAAATTAGGATAGTGTAGGGTAGAGTAGGGTAGTGTAGGGTAGAGTAAGGTAGAGTAAGGTAGAGGAGGGTAGAGGAGGGTAGAGTAGCGTAGAGTAGGGTAGGGTAGAGTAGGGTAGAGTAGAGTAGGGTAGGGTAGAGTAGGGTAGAGTAGGGTAAAGTAGGGTATAGTAGGGTAGAGTAGGGTATAGTAGGCTGAAGTAGGGACGAGCGGGAGCGAAGCCGCGCGGGTACAGCTAGTATATAATAAAGAGGTTTTATTTTTTTTGTTTGTAGGAGGTAATCTCGGGAAATACTGGTCCAATTGCAAAAATTTTTTCACCTATAGAAAGCTGCTTTATTCCTGAGTGACATAAGGTATATTTTATGTACGCGGGCGAAGCTGCAGGTTAAAGCTAGTAACTTATAATTTGAATACTCACAGGGTGCTCTGCACCAAGTATTGGATGGTGTATCCGTAGCCACGCTGTTAGCTTCAACATACCACCGTTGAGGGTCATAGCAGTTGAAGAAATGATTCACAGTGATCGGGCTTATAGTCTCGTTGGGTGAACATCCGTTGTCCTGGTAGAATACGTTCTTCAGGTATTGGATTTTTCCTTCTTCGTTAACTCCAACCTGATTGAAACAAGTTAATTCAATAAATTTAAACGCGTTTTCAATAAATTTGCTTAACCTTTTCCCTAAAATGTTGGCAAAGGCTTACAGTCTTACCGGATGCAGGACGGGTCTCACTCTCTGTGAAGACTGCCAAAGGTCTACAAATAACAGCCAGAGACAACGACTTAATATGCTTTCAGAGGCACGGAGGAATCTCAGTGTATAAAAATGACTATCCATCCACAGACTGGACTTGGCACTACTTAACCTTAAAGATCAATCCGTGTGGTTGTTATTTTTTTTGCCATGAGCTAAATACAAACGTATTCAAATGAGTAAATAAGACTGGTTTAAAATAACCGAAGGAGATTCTAGAAATTACTCACCATTTATTGTAATAAAGGAAAATTACGCTTCGTACGTATCGTTGGATATATTTATTTTAGACCCTCATTAAAGCGATTCTCTTATAATGTACGAAATTAAATACTGTGGTATTTTTAAGGAAGTCTCGGTATTTTCTAGAGATAGTTATAATAAATTACTATCTTTAAACAAAATTAAAGCACTGAACCTTTTTTTGGTTTCACTGAAGTAAATTAAGATGTACAAGTAGTAGGTACAAGTCTAATTGTCTAAATTAAAAAAAAAAATGTTTTGGTAGGGCCGTATTACCAGGTTTTTTTTTAAATTAACAAATTGATGACATATGCAATAATTTAGTAGGTACCTATTACTTACGTGATTTTAAACACTGTATATTTATATTTCCTTTTTTCCAATATATGTTTTGTTTTTAATCTTGTCGATTTTAACCCATAAATATATATTTTAAATTTTTACATATTTTTATTTAAAATCTTTTTGCATAAATAATAAAAAGATATTTCAGTATACATACAGTTCATAAAACGCCGTATAATATTAGATAAACACACTATCGAAAAAAGTCCTGACAAAAATATAGTTTAGATAAACCTTAAAACACAATTATTTTACATCCTAGTAAAGTGTATCTAAGCTTGGTGAGATTTCAATTATGTAAGGGCAGTATTCAAAGACTAATTAACTTAAGCTAAGTGCATTTTGATAAGGTGAAGATTTAGGGACAGTAGGTGAAAACGGGCTTAAGAAGCACTAAATTAGGGTCTTAACTTTAATCATTAAACAGCTAGCCTTTTATCTGCTTGTAAAAGGAAATAAAATCCTGGAACTAAGTAATTCCGTAAAAGGTTATATGTACTACTTACCTCAAAGTTTGAAGTAGTGGGTATTCGTTTACCCACAATGCTCATATTTAATTCTAAAGGTAAGATGAATCTGCAAGTTTTTCCCAGGTGATAAGTTACCAAGGCTGCAGCGCAAGCAATTTGGCTTGATCGTGTTATTTTACCTCCGTAGCTACCACCCACTCTTCTTACGATAACTTGAATGCTGAAAGCAAGGTACCAACCGATTTATATATTTCTAACATTTATTCATTAAAAACGAATAATTTACATTTAAAATACTTATTTAACTATAATTACAGTATATAAAAAAAAGCCTACGCCAATTACAACTAAAATTAAACTAAAATATGACGTCAAGCATCTCTTCTATATCGCTGTCTTCCATATTGCCACGCTGTATAGCAATATTTATTCTCTGTATAAAGTAAAAGCCAGCCCTTGGATCACGCGAAGTGTCAACTAGATGTTTCGATAGATCTTTATACATAATATACATATACAACATTATGTTTCTTAGATTTTTAAACGTTCTTAAAAAGCTTAACTTGTGAAACAGTATTTTTCATATAGTTTAAATACACACCTGTTTGTGGGCTTATTCAAACATTGAGCAATAGCAACATTGGTCAAATCAATCCACTGTGTCGCAGCTATGACCTCCAATCCGTCTTCAGTTGGACGAACAATGCAAGTCTGTGGCTCCATATAAAAATGGAATTGAGATTCCAATTTGTATTCGCCTTTGATAACATGTTTCACGTCATTACCAATATCTTTTGGGTTCACAGTTCTGTCTATAGTAACCCTTTTGTCTTTTTCAGGTGATTTCAAAACATCATCAATAGTAATTAAAGGTTTGTTGTTGCTGGTTGATTTATATTTTATTTTTACGAGTTTTGCAGCTTTGTTTGCGGTCTTTTCTCTGTCAGCAACTATAATTCCTACTGGATCACCATAAAATTTTATTTGACTTGAGCAGAGAATTTCTTCGTTTACACTTATGAGAGTACAACTCGTTGCTGTGAATGAATTAAGTCCAGGTATATCTTTAGCTGTGTAGAATGCTATGACACCTGGCAGTTTCTAAAATAAAATTCAATTTTGATTTTTAATTTGAACAGAGCAAACTTATTTACTTCAATTTAATAAAATATATTGAGGAACATATCTGTTAGTTAATGAAAAAAATTAAAATCAATGCTTACATATGCCTCAGTAGTATCAAAATCACTAATAATACTCCCCGGTCTCGCATCAGCAGTGACAAACGCTGCATACACTTCATTGGGTTGCTTTGGTAGATCATTAGCAAATACAGCCTCACCACTACATTGCACTAACCCTTCCAACTTTGGTACAGGCTGATTCAAAGGCCATACACTTTTGTCTGTATCATAAACTTGAGTTCCATGGGATATGTGCCTTTTTATGGCATCTCCTCCTGATTTTAGTTTTGGATCTATTCTATCATCTGGACACAGGTTAAGAATTGCCTGTAAATAAAATGATATATGAAGAAAACATAAGTAGGGAAAAACATACATTTCACAGGGTTATTGTAAAAATTGTTTATCATATTTAATCGTGAGAAAATATCAATCTTTTAATTTTAATACATGGATCTAGATATATTGATTTATATACTATTAGCCAGTATACTACCAGTATACTTTGTACACTATTTAATTTGAACTTTTACAGTAAATCGAGAGTTTATTATCTCGCAAAATTTATTACGATATGGCTTATGCAGTAACCTAGTCATCACATAAAAAATAAAACTTAATTAGCATACAAATAAACAAATTTATTCATTCTAAGTATACTTACTTTGTAATATAAAGATATTGCCAACATTTTTCTAAAATTAGCTGATGGTTCAGGTGGCGCTTCTTCAGGTATAATCTCATTACTCAAGGACTTCAGAGCTAGTTGCAGAGTTTCGTTGGTAAAAGGGTCTTTTCCAATTAAAATTGCTTCTGTTTTTGCAGCGTGAACGAATTTTGCAGATATACTTCCGTATACTATTGTAGCTCCTTCTAACAATTTTGAATTGTTCTTGAATTTGAATAAAAAGCCAGCGTTAACTACGGCGTGAGCGTTTTGAGATCTAGGCATTATCTAAAATAAATTATGACGTATATTAGTAACTTTGAATATTTATATCCTTAAAATATTGAAAGGTATATTTTTTACCTTATACGTTTTAAGTTTACTATTAGAGGAAAGTGGTGGTAACATTACGTTGACAATTAGTTTTCTTTTCATGTCTGTTTTCAAGAAATCTATTAAAGATACCACTTTCATCACGCCAACCCCTTCGGCTGAAAATTAAACGTTTCTCAAAATCATAACAACTTTTTTTTTGAATCAGCTACCAAAAAAATTTTGCTTACCAATTGTTATCATAGCTCCAACAGTTTCAAAAAGCAGAAATAAATCTGATTGAAATTCATTGTTGAGGTATTTTAAATACAAATTACCACCAATAGTACCAATCTGAAACCAAACTGAGGTTTTTAACTGAATATTCAAGAAGAAAACAATATCAGTTACATTATTTACTTACATTACGAACGGGGATATGAGCAACCAGATCCATATGATCATAAAACACTTTTAAATAACAAAAATCTTCATTAGTTTGTGATATTTCAAGAAATAGGTCCATCATTTCAGAAAGTGGCATTCCTGCTCCAATGATCAGATTTACATCTATTGTATGACCTTTAAGTTCCACAACATTAAATATATCTATCAAGGTGGGAGGATAATCAGTGACGTGGTAAACTCCTAAAAGAAATAAATTTTAGTTAAACCAAAATCTCCAATCAATAATAACTTAAAAAAATAAATAAAAATACCTTGTCCTGTATTCCCAGCAATCAGTTTATAATAACTATATCTGCCTATGACTTTGAAAACGTCATCTAATGAATAGGTTTTAAACCATTTAGTTATACCACAATCAACTACTATCATTTTATTACTACTCTTTTCAATGACACACCAATCTTCATCTGTTTTTGCTTCATAAGCTTTGCCATTGTCATTTGTATCTTCACGATCGCCATTTTTATTTTTATGGATGCAACTTTTAGTACATTTCTGACGACAACATTGAACGTTAGCTAATTCCTCTAAGTCTATAAGCTTGTTCATAAGATCTTCGTCAGCATTGTTGGCAAATGTTTTGAATGCGTCTGCAATGGGTCTGTATCCAGTACATCTACAAATGTTGCTTGCAAAGGAATTTTCTACTTGTCTCATTGTTAGATTTTTCTTTTTTGTTTCGTATAGGCTGTTAAAATAAAGAATCGCATAATTTGATATGTATAATTCAATAATATGATATATCAACTTTACTTTAGTTTCTTAATTTCTCAATTTTTTTTATGTCAAGTTTCGTCAATCAATGGTTATTTTATGGTTACGAGGGCAGATGAATATTACATGCAAGATTCTTTCAAAATTGAAAAAAAAATATATCAATATGATCGGATAATCTAATGAAAACCACATCGCATACACAAATGTTCTATTTCACAAGACAAGTTACAAGGAAGGTATTAAATATAAGCAAATAATACATTACCCTAAAAGTATCAAATAAAATAATACTTTAATCCTGTAGGCCAATACAAAGTGACATTCTAAGAGCGAAAACTGCAAATTCAAGAGACGTTTCGGTTCCAACTAAGAGTTACATAAAACTAGCTTCTGACAGCGGCTTCTGAACCCTTGTTTTATATACTAAGTAATAAATACATCTAGGATAAAAATTATTCTTTATATTATTATTCTAGATCCTGATCTACCATGTGCCCAATGTCATCGTAATTTGTTTAAGTGCAAAGGAATAACAAACATACATTCATACAAATTTTGGCCTTTATAATATTAGTATGATGATTAAGAGTAAAACTAAAAGAAAAGTAAAATGCCATTTAAGTTGTGTGTTTCAAGAGGGTTCTTACCTATACATATTCATAACCCAGCCGGGAGTGCAGTAGCCACACTGCGTCCCATTGAACTTTGCCAGCCTGCTCTGTATATCATGATAACTGGTCATCTTGTTTCCGATGCCTTCAACTGTCGTCACTTCCCAGCCATGGCAGGATAGAACTGATACTAGGCACTGAAAGAAGTCTGTTATTGATAAGGAACTTGGAAACTTATTGATTAGCTTTTTTATGCTGGCATGCGACCGCGTAGAAGACGATATGATTTCAAAATGTATTGTACGTTTTAAAATAAGATCGTCTACTAAAGACAATAGTTATAAAAATGAAACTCTAGTAAATATAGAAAAAAAAGGAATCAAGTTTTAAAAAAGATAATAACATTTTTTTTACCCGATTACGGCAAAGCCAAAGGAACCCATGATTTTGACACGCTATGTATGTAGAGTCTGTCTAATAAGTTAAACGACTTGGATAATTGTTAGGATTTAATGAAATCTGATGTAGTCAACACGGGTTCAATAATCAAGGTTAATTAAGAGATAGAGATCATTGTTTACTAACAGAAGAACCTTATGAAAAGTATCGAATATAAGTATTTTTTAAATGATTAAATATTATAAAAAATTCCCAAGTCGGTTGACTTATTAGACAATTATTTATTGATTAGACTAGTATTTGTATTGAATTCCAATTGGATATTAATATTGAAGTGGGGAGTGTTAGTGCACGCTAAACTCGAAGAAAAGCATTCAGACTAATATTAAAAAAAAAAAAGACGGGTTGCACTCCGGGAGTGCCGGCAGAAGTGAAAACTTGATTATTAACGTTGAGCATGTTTGATATTTTGGAATGGTTAGGGAATCATTTTGCACCAATTGCTTTATCAGTATAAAAGTACTATCATTTATGTGGTAGAATACAATATTCATTTATTGCGCTATCGTACACAAACATGACAATTTATATTACATTAAAAATTTAACACTTTAAAACTATTACAATTATTTTACATTAAAAAGTTTATCTCTCCGAAAAACTACTGAGGTGTCAAGGGACACCCGGATGGAACGAAGTTCCGTTCTGGCTTGCTTTCTATAAGAGAGAGAAAGAGAGAAAGACAGAGAAACATGCGCACGCCGCACGGCTTACAATAGCTTACTATAGAAAAAGTGTCGTTACAACTTTTCGTGAGATTTTTTTCCGTCTAGCCAATACAATATAACTAAAAAATACTATCCTATTTTATGTACATTTTGACAGCACTATTTCAACATCTTTCAAAAACGACACCCATGACGGAAAAGTTAACAATTTCTTGCAGCCGCCATCTTGGATTTACATTTTGACAGTACTATCGGTTTCAACACCCTCGAAAACCACGAAAACGACACCCATGACGAAAAATTTGATAATTTCTTGCAGCCGCCATCTTGGATTTACATTTTGACAGTACCATCGATTTCCACGCCCTCGAAAACCATGAAAACGACACCCATGACGAAAAATTTGATAATTTCTTGCAGCCGCCATCTTGGATTTATATTTTGACAGTACTATCGGTTTCAACACCCTCGAAAACCACGAAAACGACACCCATGACGAAAAAGTTGATAATTTCTTGCAGCCGCCATCTTGGATTTATATTTTGACAGTACTATCGGTTTCAACACCCTCGAAAACCATGAAAACGACACCCATGACGGAAAATTTGATAATTTCTTGCAGCCGCCATCTTGGATTTATATTTTGACAGTACTATCGGTTTCAACACCCTCGAAAACCATGAAAACGACACCCACGACGGAAAATTTGATAATTTCTTGCAGCCACCATCTTGGATTTATATTTTGACAGTACCATCGGTTTCAACACCCTCGAAAACCATGAAAACGACACCCATGACGGAAAATTTGATAATTTCTTGCAGCCACCACCATCTTGGATTTATATTTTGACAGTTCTATCGGTTTCAACACCCTCGAAAACCATGAAAACGACACCCATGACGGAAAATTTGATAATTTCTTGCAGCCACCACCATCTTGGATTTATATTTTGACAGTTCTATCGGTTTCAACACCCTCGAAAACCATGAAAACGACACCCATGACGGAAAAGTTAATAATTTCTTGCAGCCGCCATCTTGGATTTACATTTTGACAGTACTATCGGTTTCAACACCCTCGAAAACCACGAAAACGACACCCATGACGAAAAAGTTGATAATTTCTTGCAGCCGTCATCTTGGATTTACATTTTGACAGTACCATCGGTTTCCACGCCCTCGAAAACCATGAAAACGACACCCATGACGGAAAATTTGATAATTTCTTGCAGCCACCATCTTGGATTTATATTTTGACAGTACCATCGGTTTCAACACCCTCGAAAACCACGAAAACGACACCCATGGCGAAAAAGTTGATAATTTCTTGCAGCCGCCATCTTGGATTTACATTTTGACAGTACTATCGGTTTCAACACCCTCGAAAACCACGAAAACGACACCCATGACGAAAAAGTTGATAATTTCTTGCAGCCGCCATCTTGGATTTACATTTTGACAGTACTATCGGTTTCCACGCCCTCGAAAACCATGAAAACGACACCCATGACGGAAAATTTGATAATTTCTTGCAGCCACCATCTTGGATTTATATTTTGACAGTACCATCGGTTTCAACACCCTCGAAAACCACGAAAACGACACCCATGGCGAAAAAGTTGATAATTTCTTGCAGCCGCCATCTTGGATTTACATTTTGACAGTACCATCGGTTTCCACGCCCTCGAAAACCATGAAAACGATACCCATGACGGAAAATTTGATAATTTCTTGCAGCCACCATCTTGGATTTATATTTTGACAGTACTATCGGTTTCAACACCCTTGAAAACCATGAAAACGACACCCATGACGGAAAAATTAATAATTTTTTGCAGCCGCCATCTTGGATTTACATTTTGACAGTATTATCGGTTTCAACACCCTCGAAAACCACGAAAACGACACCCATGACGAAAAATTTGATAATTTCTTGCAGCCGCCATCTTGGATTTATATTTTGACAGTACCATCGGTTTCAACGCCCTCGAAAACCATGAAAACGACACCCATGACGAAAAAGTTGATAATTTCTAGCAGCCGCCATCTTGGATTTATATTTTGACAGTACCATCGGTTTCAACACCCTCGAAAACCATGAAAACGACACCCATGACGAAAAAGTTGATAATTTCTTGCAGCCGCCATCTTGGATTTACATTTTGACAGTACCATCGGTTTCAACACCCTCGAAAACCATGAAAAAGACACCCATGACGAAAAAGTTGATAATTTCTTGCAGCCGCCATCTTGGATTTATATTTTGACAGTACCATCGGTTTCAACACCCTCGAAAACCATGAAAACGACACCCATGATGAAAAAGTTGATAATTTCTTGCAGCCGCCATCTTGGATTTACATTTTGACAGTACCATCGATTTCCACGCCCTCGAAAACCATGAAAACGACACCCATGACGAAAAATTTGATAATTTCTTGCAGCCGCCATCTTGGATTTATATTTTGACAGTACCATCGGTTTCAACACCCTCGAAAACCATGAAAACGACACCCATGACGAAAAAGTTGATAATTTCTTGCAGCCGCCATCTTGGATTTATATTTTGACAGTAAAAGTGTCGGTACAATTTTTCGTGAGAATTTTTTCCGTCTAGCCCCCTTTCACAACGCGCGATAAGGGATAGCTGTCTACTCTCCATCCGTCTTACGCTTTTTCGATCAGGGTCACGTGTCCTGACGCGAGTTTAAGATTTTATACCCAACGCCGCTAAAGAAGTTTTCACTTCAAAAAGAAAAAAAGTAGCTTACAGAATTAACCGAGAAAAGCTTGACTTCATTGGTAGGTGGTAAAGCAGCGCGTACGGCGACGATGCAGGCACCGCATCCGCCTTCATGGCACATCGCCTTTGTGCCGCGCAGCTCCGCTACCGTACGGATGTACTCGTTCAGAGATACATCTGGACCGAAATTGCCGTTCGCTAAAAAAATATTTTATTACTAGCCTTGCTTTTTCAAATGATTTAAAACAAAACTTCTTTTGCCAAGGTTGCAGTCTTATAGAGCTTTTTCTAAAGTTACGTTTCTAAATAAAGGGTAATGATTAATTTTTTTTTACAGGAAATCTACATCAACACGACAAATATACAGAAAGGTGGAAGGGTTTAGTATGAACAAGAATAACTACATCCTGTGATGAAGGATATATGAAAGCTAGTTAAGCCGTTGGTCTAGAGTGAAGATCTCATTCAGATTAATTTGAAGATTTTTGACAGTAATAACGGTCGTACAGGGTCACGGACAGACAGAAGCAAAAAAAATATTACACCAGTCTTGCTAAGGCACGTACAGATCAGACAAATAGTCTCTTCATGTAAAATATTGGAACTCAGCTGCCTAGACTGGAAGACGACCTAACAGAGTTGGAAAGTGTAGGTGGACTGATATTAAAGATATACGAAATTAGAATAATGCAGAATCTTTAAAAAACGATATATAGAAAATTAACATTTTCCTCTTAAGCTTATGAAACTAATAAAAGCTTTTGCCTACCTTCATATTGTTTTCCATTAATTTTGAACACAATTTTACCCATGTCCGCTTCACGTTTATCACCAAACCAATTTGTGACTCCGCCGTTTGGAGTACCAACCTCTTAATCATCTCCAATAATACTGGCAAAATATGGCCAACTTATTGTTAAAATTAATGTTGCTAGCGGAAATAATGATACAATTGGTAACCTGTGGCCTAATGAACAGTTTGCTTTGAGTTTACTTGAACAGCCTTAGTGT
This sequence comes from Mythimna ferrago, assembly GCA_910589285.2. Classification (NCBI taxonomy): domain Eukaryota; kingdom Metazoa; phylum Arthropoda; class Insecta; order Lepidoptera; family Noctuidae; genus Mythimna; species Mythimna ferrago. The sequence continues at coordinate 20,784,985 of OU342685.1, forward strand.
ATAATAAAAAGAATTGTTTATTGTGTCCACTGTAATTTTTATAATGGTTGGTGCGTATGTCGTTATTGTTGAGTGATGATTGCCATGTAAGATTTTGGACTTAGAGTACCCGTGACTTCACTCTTGCAATTTATTATTTTATTTCCAGGGTATTATTGAATCTTCTAAGGAGTCGAAAGATTTTCCTATCCATATACAAACTAATTTAAAAAAAAACTAAAACGGACTTAGAAAAATTATCAAGGCTTACCGTCCGATAACCGTCCGGACCGAGCCCAAGTCATCGGCGGCGCATAGTGTTCCAGGATCAGCAGGGTCGAAGCCTACTGGGGCCAAAGGTCTGCTCCTAAAAGATAAAAGTAATAAGATGATTTTCCAACTAAATAAAATTGTACTGAAAGTGTGTTGAACGCACAATTTCTAACACTGAACATATTAAAAATTGTCAGATACCTGTCACGTCATTTTCTTTAGCATAATATACACACGTGGTCTGAAAAGTTTCCGACTTAACAAAGCTGCATAGGTAGTTTGTACGCAACGCCGACTATTAACTACAGGTCATTGAACTCGCTCAGCTGACGTTTTCTTAAACAAATTAATTTCGTACATGCGTAAATTAATACGAGTTTAAAAAAAGGAACTTTATTTTTTAATTTTATCTTTACAAATCGATAGTGTTTCATGTACCGGATCGACCCTCCACGGGATTAAAACGATCAAAATTTAACGGTGTATATTACATATTACTAATTACTAGTTACTATACCTACTTTAATTACTAATTATGAATAACCCTGTAAATGATACTCGTATTTTATTAAAAGTCTAAAATGTTTGTGATTAATCAGGCTGCATATCGCTACCGAAACTTATAATTCTCGTTTGTCGTTTGCTTTAAATTGATGATTTATGGCAATTGTTTTCACTGAAGGAATGTTAATTTGTTGATCCTCAGTTTTATCACTCTCATTGTCAAAAAGACGACTTTCGTGAGAGATGCAAACTAGCATACTGCAAAAACAAAATAAAGTAATCATTTACATGTATCATAATAATATTATTATATATCATCATTTACACAGCCTAATAATAATAGAAACTCAACACTAAGATAGTTTACAAAACAAAAATTTAAATAATTACTTGTAACCAAAGTAGTTAGTAATAAGTCTACCGGCTACTAATTTCAATTTCGTAATTAGTAGTAGGCCATAATTAAATTGTTTGCCTATTGATTATAAAATTATATTATCGGCTTGTTTTGGTAGGCTTCAATTACTTTGTTGGAAAATTATAATTGAAATGATTGTATTTATAAGTTAGTTTCTGTATTATTATAATCAATCTGCCCAGCCTTTCCTTAATTTTATTGAGGTCATAGCAGCAGCATAGCATAGTCGGCTTTATAATGGTCCCACTGTTGGGACTCAGGCTTCCTCTCTAGGAGAGGGAATGGGCCGTAATCCACCACGCAGGCCCAGTGATTTTTTTGATTCTAGGACATGCCGGTTTCCTCACGATGTGTTCCTTCACCGTTTTGAGAGCAGTGTGGTGAAATAAATTACACAAAGTAATGCGCCTTTTTGGGTTTGAACCAGCAACCTATATATAACTCATAAGTCGAGGCCGTTACCACTCGGCCACCACTGGTCTCTCTCTCTCTGCTCTCTGAGGTCAACTTCCAGTCAAACCGCAACCAGCCGAGTGATAGCCTATCTGACCCTTGACCGTTGTAAAATCCGGTAGCACGGGACCCCTCGGCAAGACTGGGCAAAGTTTCCACATCTGTAACGACTGTCGTCACGGACTTGGAAATCTGGCCCTAAAAATCTACTAATAATAACGGGGACCAACAGCTTACCGTGCTCCCCATGAGTTCAAGGGGTCTCAATATGTTGATTATTGATCACTTATCCAAAGACTGATATCCGCAAGTGATGCTTAGCTTAGAAGATTGACTAGTGCGATTTTTTTTTTATATTGTTCGAAAATCTTTTTGAAAACAGCAATGTTTCAAACTTTAGTTATAAATTTTGTGAAACTAATAATGATAATTTCACTTCATTATTAAAATATGGTTTTATATATTACCTTTCCTCGTTTCATGGATGTTTTTGGTATGTCAGACACAATGAAATTTTAATTTGTGTATCTGGCAAACTCATCTGTGATGCTTTTTTTTTCGGTGAATCAAAATCATCCAAATGACATCCCCCGGCCTTGGGCGGAGCGGGAGATAGTGGCAGACTCTTACTGACTAAAGAACCCACCCAATTGTTTCTTGCCTTTCATACCGGGGCCGAGCCTCCCTTTCGGAAACAGACCCTAGCCCCAGTAGGCTTCGACCCAGCTGGGCTTTTACGGTTGCTGTCAACTTCTTGAGGCGCGCGTGAACAGTGCGCGCCGTCGACGACTTACCATTGTTCGCCGTCCGCAAGCCCGCGCCTACGGTTGCCCGAAATCGGGATCGGAATCCCGGCGCCGGCTGGGGTGTGAGCGCCGTTGCCTGATGCGTTCGGCCTCCTTCTTTGCTAGCATTACTGCTTCGCAGAAGGAGGCGACCGCTTGCCCGTCCTCCTCGCTCCATATTCCAGGTATTAAAAAGCGACTGCTCCGATGTTATGTTTAGGATCAGATCAGTGCTAGCTTTTGTATTCTTTCTATAACACCTGATCCGCTGTTGCCAATGTGAGGGATGTTTAGGGTTTTTCTTTTTATTGCAAGGTATCTAAACCTTGCAATAAAAAGAAAAACCATAAACATAAGCCTCGGGATAAAGTCAGTAACTATAGGCTGATGGTGTTTCTATCAGCATTATCCAAGACATATTTATTATTTAAGGCGCTCTCTTTGAAAATAAAAGGGCATAATAAAATTCTAAAAAAATAATGTAATTCTCTGATTCATGTTCTTCAATTTTGTACAAATATTTTTTTAATTTATTAAAAAATGTCTATTTGCGTTTATTGTTTCCTGTGTCATATTTTTGTCTAAAGAGAATATAATGATTGTAAATATTGTAAAAATAGTTTTTTACTGACATCATCATCATTATTTTTGATATATTAGTTATTTTTCTAATTTTCGGTGACAAATTTTGTAAATTACGATGTCAAAATGCAAATCATAGGTAGGCGCCACTTATAGCGTCGCCGCGTCGGTCGGGGGCGAATTAAGACTCACTTATTACGATAACAGTTTATTGTTAAGGAAAACAGCTTTAGCACAGAGAATAGTCGTGACAAACTCGCTTATTGGCTAGATTTTAATTTGACTGCGGGCCGTTACCGCTTGAACGTGTCACAGCTGTACGCCCACTAACTCAGCGCGATCTAGCGGACGGCATTGAAGTAGCCTGATTCACGTAAAATCAAACTAGCCAAATATCGCTGAAGTTTTATAGTCGTTCGATCGAAGTCCTATCCAAAATCGGTATTCGCGTGTTCCTTAATCGCGATTGCTTATAACGACAACTCAACTGGCTCGAAACTTGATCTATCAACGACTTATTTCCAGTTACATTACTAAGTATTCTACCAGGATAATGAAATACAGATCTTTTTTTTTTAAATCGACTCTTCGACCGAACGACTTTAGAATCGGCGTCGTTCAAACTCGATTGATGGATGTGAATACGGTAAAGGTCTAAACGACTACATCGCTACGTTATCGTTACGGTTTTGATTACGAGAATCGGGCTACAGGACACTACCATGTTGCCACATATTAACAGCATCAGCTAATAAAATATCCAGAAAAATATTATTTGTTTTCTGACACGCAATGTGGATTTAAAGCTAGCCACTTAACTATGGTTAGTTCGTTAAAACTTTAAAAATATTTAGGTAGGAAAGATAACTGCGTGGCTATATTTCTTAACCTAGCAAAAGTCTTTGACATGGTCTACGTTCCTCACCTTGTGCAAAAGCTTGAACATTAGAAGGTTTTTTAAGGTGTTCCATTGTTATTACTATCATATTATTTAAATAACAGAACATAATCAGTAAACGTTAGAAAACACATAATAATGACCTATTAGATCCTACTCTTTTCTTAACTGTATAAATGAGCTCTGTTCTCTTTGGGCACGCCACAATTATGGCGGTAAGTCCCCTCTTTGATTCGTGCGGAAGAGACCCCCGGGTGTCGCCACTGTGCGGAACGCCCGGAGGACACGGTGGAGCACACAGTCGAGGTGTGCCCTGCTTGGGCGGAGCATCGCCGTGCCCTCGTGGAGGCGATCGGCGGCGGAGACCTCTCGCGGCGGGCCTTGGTTGAGGCCATGGTCCGGAGCGAGGAGGAGTGGCAGGCGGTCGCCGACTTCTGCGAAGCAGTAATGCTCGCAAAGGAGGAGGCCGAACGCATCAGGCAACGGCGTTATCGCCGCTGCCGCCGCCACCGTGATTCTGATCCCGATTTCCGGCCACCGTAGGCGCGGGCTTGCGGACAGTGAGCAATGGGTAGCTCGCTGTCCGGCCGTCCGGTAACTGTCCGGACCAAGCCCAAGTCGTCGACAGCGCGCACTGTTCCCGCGCGCCTCAAGGAGTTGTCAGCAACAGCAGGGACCCAGCCGGGTCGAAGCCTACTGGGGCCAGGGTTATCCGAAAGGGCGCTCGAGCTCCAGTATGAAGGCTAGAAGGAACGGGGCGGGCCTTTTAGTCAGTAAGAGTCTCACACTATCTCCCGCTCCGCTCAAGAGCGGGGGTTGTCATTGGATGATTTTTTCCCACCATAAAAAAAGCTCTGTTCACTTAAGAATAAATATCGACCTCGATCGATTGCTTTATCTTTTTTTGGCAGACTCAGGCGATGATCTTTTTATTTTCTTTCAGACTGGTTTTAATAAGGCATGTGGTTTTATCATCATATCAAATTTTCTTCAAAAAGATGAAACCAAGTGAATTTTATTCTTTATTTTAAACTAAAATAAAGTTGCTAATCTCACTAATTATAATCAATGCTCATAAATATGACTTTTCGCTAACTGCAAAACGTAACTGTCCCTATATTAGTTTCAGATAGTATCAATATAACCATATCGATCGATTGATCGATTGATTTTTTTTTTAATCAATTGAACGCCTTTTTTACGACGTTGGTCAATATGTAAATTAATTTTAATAATAATAATAATATAATAATATCCCACAACTACCACACAACGCCGTCTAGTCCCAAGCTAAGCAGAGCTTGTGTTATGGGTACTAGACAACTGATAAACATTCTTATATATTTCTAAATACATACATAATATAGATAAATTACACCCAGACACAGAACAAAAATGATTATGCTTATAACACAAACATTTGTCCTGGATGGAAATCGAACCCACGACCTCCGGCATAGCAGTCAGGGTCACTAACCACTAGACCAACAGGCCAGTCAACATCTACTGAAATCAAGGATGGAAAGAAGATTTTATGTAAACATGCCGTAGACTCACAATAGCCTACCAATTCTGCTTTCATATATTTCAACACAGGTTAATGATTGTCGGAGCTGCGGAATTGTTCAGTAGGGTTACCATGACCCTGGTCTGCAAAGGGTAACTGAATGAAAATAAGTGGGTTTTAGTAAAAAAAAAATCTAACACTTCCTCTCGCTCTACTCGCTGTGGGAGGAGTCTTTTGATGATTTCCCACGTTAAAAAGGTCAATGTTTCTGAATTTCATTAGCGTTTCCTGCCCGACAATTATGGCTAAACTGTTAATTTGGCCAGAATGATAACATGTTTCAATGAGTACCGTCAAAATTTGTACCATGTAATGTATCGCATGAAATTGCTAGTCAATTATGAGGACACATTTTTTTTTGTAATTTTGAAATAATCTTAGTTGAAATTTTACCATTCCTTACAATAATCTCTTAAAATTATTCCTTTTACTACTCGATCTTATTCCACGTATTGATTTTATTCATCACGACAGATTTGGACTATACATAATATATTTAGCAATTTTTGTCTTCATTCTGGTACACATAATATTAGTTACAAAAAAAAGGTCAGGTTTAAAATTAAACATAGCAGATAGAATATACAACATCTAAAACCCTCGCGATGCGAGTCCGTGTCGCACATGGCTTGTTAGGGTTCCGTAGCCAAATGGCAAAAAACGGAACCCTTATAGATTCGTCATGTCTGTCTGTCTGTCTGTCCGTATGTCACAGCCACTTTTTTCCGAAACTATAAGAGCTATACTGTTGAAACTTAGTAAGTAGATGTATTCTGTGAACCGCTTTAAGATTTTCACACAAAAATAGAAAAAAAGCAATAAATTTTGGGGGTCCCCATACTTAGAACTGAAACTCAAAAATTTTTTTTTCATCTAATCCTTATGTGTGGGGTATCTATGGATAGGTCTTCAAAAATGATATTGAGGTTTTTAGTATCATTTTTTTCTAAATTGAATAGTTTACGCGAGAGACACTTCCAAAGTGGTAAAATGTGTAACTTCTAAAATAAGAGAATGATAAAACTAAAAAAATATATGATGTACATTACCATGTAAACTACCAACGAAAATTGGTTTGAACGAGATCTAGTGAGTAGTTTTTTTTTAATACGTCATAAATCTAAAAAAATACACTATTATTAAAACATCGATCAAAGTTACAACGAACTACAAGAACTTTTATATTATATTACTTGCTGCTACGGAACCCTCCATGGGCGAGTCCGACTCGCACTTGGCCGGTTTTTTTTATAACAAATATTGAAGTCAGTGTTATGTATATAAGCTTTGGATACGCCTTTGAGGAGTGGCCAAAAAGATGACATTGCTTTCCGTCTGACGCAGGTTCTCATCGGAGATGGCCAGTTCGGGAGCTGTCTGTTATGGAATCAGGCGCATGAAACGCCCGGGTGTCACCATTGTGCGGGTTGCTCGTAGGATACGGTGAAGCATACGGCGGAAGTTGGTCCCGAGAGCACCACCGTGTCTTCGCGGAGGCAATCGGTGGTGGTGACATCTCGCACCTAGCCCTGGTTCAAGCCATGATCTGTGACCAGAGCGAAACGGTCGCCTACTTCTGCGAAGCAGTAACACGAGCGAAGAAGATGGCCGGAGCCGTGAAGTAATAAACATCCTCACGCCCCAGTCACAACCACAGGCGACACTCTGGGCGTAGGAAGTCTCAGGGTAAGACCTGGCCAATGTAGGTCGTTATCCGTGTGTCCGGTACGGACCGAGCCAGTGTTAATAGCTTTTTTTTTTCGGTGGGTAAAATCATCCAAATGACATCCCCCGCCCTTGGGCGGAGCTGGAGCTAGTGTCAGACTCTTACTGACTAAAAAACCCACCCCATTCCTTCGTTGCCTTTCATACCGGGGCCGAGCCTTCCTTTCGAAACTAGACCCTGGCCCCGAACCTGCTGGGCCTCTACAGTTGCTGACAACTAATTAAGGCTTGCGGGAACAGTACGCGCTATTGACGACTTGGATTCGGCCCGGACCGTTATCGGACGATCAGACAGCGAGCTACCTATTGCTCGCCGTCCGCAAGCCCACGCCTGAAATCGGGATCGGAATCCCGGCGGCGGCTGAGGTGTGAGCACTGTTGCCTGATGCGGTCGGCCTCCTCCTTTGCTGCTTTTTAGAAGGAAGCGACCGCCTGCCAGTCCTCCTTGCTTCGGACTATGGCCTGTACCTAGGCCCGGAGTGCTAATGGCTTCATCTTCCATTTACAGGAAAAATTAAGGACATTTTTTCTTTTTGTGGAACATGAAGCAGTAAGGTAGTAGAAGAATGCATAAAGCCTTATTTTTAGACGTGAGAGCTTACAGGTGTACCGATGGCCGTCAGCTTCAACATTTTTATTTTTTTTATTGCGATTTGTGACATTGAAAAGTCTCTTTCGATTTCAATGAAACGTAAATAATTAATAACTAAGTATTTTATACATAGACATCGAAGGTCGAATTTTATGTAGATAACGTCGAGGCAGTCTAAAGTAAATAAACGTAAAGAGTATTTGGCTAGGATTCTAGGTTTCGTTACCAGTGCGAAGAACTTTGGACCGTAAATAAATGTCTAGCGCTTTTGAACACTAATGATAATTCAAGACCAAATCAAATTTTAAAACCCATTTATCCTAATAAATTTAAGTTGCAAGGTCAGATGCCAGCAAAGGAGGAGGCCGGCCGTATCAGGAAACGGCGTTCACAGCGCCCCAGCCGCCGCCGGGATTTCGATCCCGATTTTCGGCTTGCGGACGGCGAGCAATGGGTAGCTCGCTGTCCGACCGTCTGGTAACTGTCCGGACCGAGCCCAAGTCGTCCACGGCGCCCAGTAGTAACCCAATTCCCCGAAAGATGGCGCTGTACTTTGGGCTATTTCGCGTTCGCGCTGTTAGGATTTTTCCTGAGTTGATGAGGTCGGGTATTATCGAATTGTTCGGTTGATCTCTCCTTGGCATTGGCGGTATTATCTTATAACTACATAAAACTTCTATCAGGAACATGCTAAGGCAATTTAGAACAAAACTAAAATTCATTTTTTTAACGCCATCTATCAAAATGTTAAGGTAAAAACCAGTTCATAAATGGTTCGATAGATGGCGTTGCGTAATGACGTCATCTTTTTAAAAGTCGATGTTAAGATTTTCCGTGCTTTCATGACCTACCGTGGTAAAAAATCGTTGCTTCTTATAAAATAATTTTAAATATATTCGTAATTTTACGAGTGCACAATCGCTGAAATTTCTACTACTTGCATACTGTTTTTAGTTATCACCGTCTTTTGTGGGCCCGTTTTTAGGGTTCCGTATATAATAGAGTTCCGTACTTAGTATGTCAACGTAACAAATAGCCTTTTTTTAAACTCATAAGTGGGAATACTTATTGTGACGGACGGAATACTACGGAACCCTAAACTGAGCGTGGCCCGACACGCTCTTGGCCGGTTTTTTTATAGTTCCTCGCTTCTCTTAAAGAAAGTATTAAATTTACAGATTTCACTATAAAAACATTGTTCAATTCATGTTTTTCTTGAGAAATCTATATTTATGACGGAACTGAATCTTCTTAAATTGTTAACAAAGATTACAAAAAAAAAGAAGGAAAATATTTGAGCGCCATTCGAGATTTTATCCTGACAAGATTATTTTAATGCTGATCTGTAGGTACAGTAAGGCCGCAAAAGTCCATAGGAACGCTAAAGATTACATTGCTACGAACCGAGCGAGCGCGATACTGCCGTGCGTATGTGTGCGCATGTATGAGTATCCACATTCCACAGATAACACACACTAAGGAACTGTCGTCGCAGTGAGCTGTTCTTACCATAGCATTGATAAAATTCGTGCCAATACGTCATGTGCTGGTAGCCGTGTGAACTAAGTGTTGGATTCGCAAATCACGTAACCCGAGTTCAAATCATGGTCGGTCCGTTGCAGTTATTTCTTACTTTGAAAATTCCTAATCTATATTGATATAGTTGTTTTTTTATATTTCTATGAAAAATACTATTACATTTTTTGCACTAAATAGTTGCAAATTACGAATGTGATCTATTAACCACAAGAAGAATCACATTCATAATTTGCAATTATTTAGTTGTTACATCTTTTCGATGTTATAAGGTGGAAATAAAAAGACGTGTTTAATAAAAATGTTTATTCTTTATATTTACAAATTAAACATTTATGAGAATTGTGACGTCGAATTGTTACCTAGACAAAAAGTTATCTTGTAACCGTTATCTATGTTACGCCTAAGATTGTTTGTTGGAAGTATACCCACTTAGACCATTCATAATATGAATAACGTAACAATGAACGGATATTCAAATTTTAATAAAATAAAATATAGGTAATTGTTTATATCCAGTTATTTATTGAAAAGTGATATATGATTTGGAATTTGTAAACATTTTATTTTTGTGTAACGTCACAATGAATGTATTGAGGTCATAGCTTAATTGTTCATTTTCTTGACGAAAAGAAGATTGAAACCAAACCTCAATTTCTGTTAAAAGAACTTTAGTTCTCACAAGATAATCGTCAATTAGATGAGAAAAATAAATTGAACTATAGTATTATGTTAAAACAGTGCGGGTAGAAGAATAAAAAACGAAATAGACTCATGATTATTGTCAACAAAATTGATAGCGAGTTCACTGCATTCTTAAGATGAGGCGATGGCACAAGTTAAAAGATATAGCTGTTTTAAACGAAAGTAAACACAATATAATACAGTGTTTGTTAACGAATAATCACAGATATGTTAAAATAAAATGGTAGGCCATTTAGTTTAGTTAACATTAAATATTTAGTGCGAAACGTAATCGTTCTTGTTTGTGCCTCTCTGTCAAGTACGGCTTTTTAGCAGGTTTTCTGTGATGCACGCCTTCAGCGTGAAGTGCACGGCGAACAGTATCCATCGAGGTGTCATATAATTCCGCAAAATGTCTCGTTGGTGCGAAACCATTCGTTTCGTATACGTCCACCATATGTCGTCGCTGCGCCTCGCTAATAAGCTTCGGTCTCCCACTTCTCTTTCGACTAGCAAGGCTACCTTCTTCCTCATATCTTTTTAGCCAAAGATTTACAGTATTTTTCTAAAATAAAAAAAAATATATATTAGGCAGCTATACCTACTTCACTTCATTTTCATTATATAAAATGTTAATAATCATAATTATTGAATATAATTTTAAAATAAAAATGCATTTATTAATACAATAACCAATCCAATAAACCCAACGATTTACGTATTTCTCTTTTAAACCTCATAAAGATACGATGAATGGATTCATAAATGGCATACGTTTTAATTAGAAGATTAATTTGTAATAAAGTTACAATTCATTAATAGCTATTATACTCACATTCAGTCCGGTTTCTTCAGATATTTGTGTTTTATTAAGACCACTTTTATGCAGCCCAATGATAGTCGCCCTCACTTCAATACTAATATTAGCCTGCATTTTGCGAATATTACAATACTGTCAACCTCACGTCACTAACCAACAACTACAACCAAACGACAGTTCATTTCGGTTAAGTTAAAACTCATGTCTACCTCGCAGAAATCTAATTCTTTATTTAGTTTTTTTGTGATCTACCTTTCTAACTCTAAGAAATGTGTGAACAAGTTAAAGAATAATTTAAAATATGTAATGCAAATACATAACTTCCAATCGGGTAAGAACTTACAAAAAGTCAATAATTGCGTGGGATTTGAACTTGCGGCACACTGATTTGCGCTTCAATCTGTGTGCCTATACCACTGGGCCATCTTGACTTATGATAAGTTGATGAAATTGTGGATTTCAATCATTTGTTGGCGAAACTTGAAAATAAAAGGTCGTAAGTCAAACTAAACGTCAAACGAATAAGTTTTAAGAATTCTTATGGACTTTTGCAAGTGATAGTACTTAGTTTTGCAAGGTTTATAAGAAAACTAGCTTCTACTAGTGGCTTTGCCTGCGTGAAAGTGGAAAATTATTCCAAGGGCTACTTCTAGCTGGGATAGAAAGTATTTTACTTTTGGTTTACACGTATGGGTATGTCCTATTCCAGGACATAGATATATCCAAAAAAAAAATCATTTAATCGTTTGAGTGCAAAGAAGTAATAAACATACACACTTTTACCTACATGTATTAGGGGGCACGGCAGTGGCCCCACTAAGGCAAGCAAAAAGTGGCACGGCTGTAACATCTTTTTCTCGAAACAGTTCAGCCTATTTTCGATCTCCTATAACTTTACTATTTTTCGCCTTTATAATATAATATTATTGTGATAATGTGTCTGGTCAATCAATTGTAGAAACAAAAGAAGGTTTAAATGTTGTGACACTTGCCTAGTTTTTGACGATTGGATCATCATCATCATTTCAGCCAATACACGTCCACTGTATGTGTCTACATTTTATGGCAGAACTTTGTATGTCATAATATTATTTTGCAGCGGATAGCATTTACTTCATACACTCATTTGTCATACATTCAAATCTCATAATTTTGCTAGACAATCATTTTTAGGCATAAACCTATTGATAATAATTAAATAACAGAACCAACATATCGCAGAAAATTCACAGTCAGATTCGTATTTTGGCATAAATTATACATCGAGCAGTCGTTAGGTGCGGTAGTAATAAGTACTCATATTATAAAAACGTATCTAAATTATTATTAATTTTCAATACACTTGCACTTGCTCAGAAAGGGACTTTTATTGGACTGCACTTAGGTATATAACGGCACTTGTTACCATACTGTGACATTTTGATTACCATTACCCACTCGTGCTATAATGTAGTTAAAACCATTTTGTTCAACCTCTTTGTTCGCAAACCAAGTTTTGAGTACGAAAAAATTTCGCTTATGGTATTGCGTTCAATGGTATAAAATAGTGTCTTACTTACTTATTTCATGCAATTTTGATCATTTGAACTTGTAGAAACGATTTATTTAATAAAAAAAAGCATTTAGTAAATAAATCGTACATTCAAATAAAAATTGTTTTTTCTTTGTGGTCTATGGCCGCCATTTAGAGGCCGCTATTAAGATGCGCGCGGTTTTCGGCTTGATTTATTCGAGTGTAATTTAGTGGCTGTATTCATTTATCATTAGAAAATGTTACATGCGTATTCCATTGTCACTACGAAAGACATTATAGTAAAAACTTTTTACGCAAAAAACATAAACGTAAGACTGGCAGTATAATCAGAATACCTTAGCCTTCCTCTAGGGGTAAATAAAAAATTATGCGCGCGCATATGAATACAGATTTTTACCGCCATTGGCGCGCCATGTCACAAAAAAAGTTACTTACTAGTTGTAGTTTTACTGTTATTTTCTTCACAAGTGTATTAAAAAACGTCGTATGATACACGTGAGTAATTAATGATTACCGTTCTCGGCTCTCTTAATACCCTCACCACAGCTCGGGTCTAAATACCGAATCACTAACATTACACACTTACATCATAATGTATTATTATTTCACTGCAGCTTGGGATAGCAGATCTGAGTATGTAATATTAATTACAGCTTCATACCTCTACGCGTTCCTGAGAAAAAGGGACAACAAACTGATCCTATTCGGGTTCCGTTGTTACCAACTTAAGTACGGAACCCTAATAATGAACTCTTCACACACCAACGCACCCAATTTACTAGTCTGATCAAGAGGCATTACTAAGAACTATTCTGGGCTGTCTCTGCTACACACTCATATTCTCAATAATAACATGATCCTATAATCGTAGGCGATAGGTCTGCTTATGTAATGTTTAAGAAAAAAAGTACTTTAATACATGACGATACGTACATGACAATAACGTATCCAATTTATATTAGTATAGCATAATGCATAGCATAGCATAATGCATAGCATAATGCATAGCAGCCTTTTAATATTCCCGTTATTCAGGTCCCCTCTCTAGGAGAGGGAGTTTGCCGTAATCCACCACGCGGGCCCAGTGCGGGTTGGTGAATGTCACATGTCTTAAAATATTTGGTTCAAGGACATGCCGGTTTCCTCACGAAGTTTTCCCGCACGTAATGCACCTGGCTGGGTTTGAACCCTCGACCTACAACTCGTAAGTCGGGGCCGGGGCCGTTAATTACTACTCGGCTACCACTGCTCTAATTTATATTACCTACTCGATTCTAATGTCTAAATCCAGCTACTACTCTCACTCTTTCTCTATTCATGCAGTAAGGTTGTGGAACTCTCGTCCACCTAGCATTCGTGGTTTGAAATCTTTTTCACTGTTCATGATACTAGTGGGTGAGAATAAATACATGTTTATTTAGCAGAAAAACAAACACAATGAGGAAACAAGTACATAGAAACATAATAAAAAAAAAATATAAAACAGCAACACTGTGCAGCTGTCTCTCTAGTGTGATAATTGTAATGGTTACATACAATATATTTAGCCCTACAGCCTAAGCCAAGTTACGATCGTTTGATTGACGTTTCGATTCTCTTTCATCGATCGCCGCGAGTCGACTACGCCTCCAATTTCTTTGTTCTGAAGTCATCTCAACGCTCAGTCACGTGGTCAGGACAAAGGAATTGGAAGCGTGGACGGCTCGTGGCGATCGACGCTTACGCAGCAGCCATGATAGTATAGTTTTAAATCCAGGACATTGAAAGCCGATATGACTAGATCGTATCGGTATCGTCTCGAGTCATATAAAAGTCAGTTTCCAATGTCTCAATGATCTGTACTGATATTTCTGTATTACGTATACAGGTCCAAACTCGCAAAGCCGCGAACATTCAGTGACCTTGTCTGTCCCTCCAAGATATTTATATTTATAGCACGGGAGGCGAAAACTTTCTATATTTTTCTCGCCTAGAGATCGAATTCGTTTCATAGGATAATGGCAATGTAATGTGTCTTTCAGAAGTTCGTTCTATTTCTGAATCTTGTTTGTAATGTTTTAAAAGCTTCGATCGACAACTAGTAAGATGTCTTGCGAATTTGTGACATTTATTTATTTATTAAAACTTCATGCAACACAAAGGTACAAAAGCGGACTTAAAGTCTTAGGCGTTCTCTACCAGTCAACCAAGACATACATGACGTGGTGTTTTGGAGAAAATAGCTTGATAGCCGAAATGTAGTAGTACCCACTAAAAGTACATCACTATTATTAGCTACAGATACCGGCACGGATCTTGAGCGCTGACTTAAACTTGAATTTGTGCAGACTTGAATAAGAAGTGAAGTATTGGGTCTCTTTATTGGTATGAAGTGAGACGCGGGAGCTGGGAGTACATCTTTGTAGTTACAGTGATTGGCTCGACGATGTGTACGATGCGCAAATTTGTCCTCACTCTTTCGCCGAGCGCTCAAGATTCGTGCCGGTATCCGTGTAGCTAGTAATAATAGTGATGTACTTTTAGTGGGTACTACTACATTTCGACTATCAAGCTATTTTCTCCAAAACATTTTGTACTGGTTTAAATCATTGGAACCAGTGGAGTAAAAGCGGATTTGAGTCGCATCACAGCCAGCTTTACTCCGTTGTGTCTGGCTCAGGGCCGCAGTTTTCATGTTTATTTGAAAGTCCACTCAGCTCCACTCCGCTCCATTTGTGTATGCAATTCCAAATACTTTTATATATATATTGTATGTATTGTATGTAATTTATTAGTTTTTGTATAATAGTACACCACAAACTACCTGCGTATCTTTTTTCTCCTTTTCTGTCAAATCCATCCAAAGGTTGTCTGTAAAAAATCGCTTTTGGCGATAAGACGGCTCATTTTGACACCTTATTAATTTTAAGTTCCTGATGTAATTTTAATTTTTGATGTACAATAAAGAATATAACTATCTATCTACTTTTCCAAAATATGTCTTTGTAAAAAAGTTTTTCACATTTTTAGGTCCATTTCTGTACAATAGAATACAAAGAGGCAGAAGATCTCCCTATAGTTTGTAAATAAAATATGTTTTGCTTTTAGTCAATTTACATTTAGGTTATTTAGTATAGTGAATTTGATGATTGTTAATTTATTATTTAAGTTTCTTAGTATTTTTTAGCCTGATATACAGGTCCAACCTAGTTCAGGCAAAAATGCAATGTATGCGTTATAATTGTAGGTATTTTGTATTTTTTCACTTTGATTACATAAACGATAAACGATATACATTATTAAATAAATGATATTTAGATTACTTCCTCCAATATAGAGTAGAGGTTTTGAGCACTGTGATTGGCCTATTCACGGTCCACTCCTCTCAACTCTACCCGGCATCGCGACAGTTTAAACAAACCTTTATAGTAGTATAAATATTACCAAAATAAACTGGTTTATACTGATTGAGTTTATATGAATCACAATTTATTTTGGTACATATGTTTTAAAGTAACAGTTATGCAACGATGAGGATCGAATCTTTAGGTCAGTGATGAAACTATTATTTATAGTTCAATATCAATAAATTCTGATGGACCTAAGTAAACAATCTGGTATGCTCACCAACAAGGAAATACTAACAAAACATTAAGCAAACTACTGACAGGCTTAGAAATTTGGTCAATATTAGTGATTTATTGTTTAGATAACTTATACTCGGTCCGATCACAAAATAGATAGGTACAGAAGTCAATCTCATGTATGTACTTTACTTTTTATACCTACGCTCAACGATCGCGCTAAGGTTGCCGTCCTGTCGCGAGATGCGCGTGTCTGGGTGCAGAGCGGAAGCTCGGCGCGTCGCGTCGGTACGGTAACTGTTTCCCGACGGGCGCTTACCTAACTACAGTTGCCATTACGGATCTTGAGCGCTCGGCGTCAGAGTGGGGATTGCTTTGCGCATTCCATACATTGGCGAGCCAATCGTCTTCGTTGTTAGATACATGCAGCAACGCAGGGAACGAATTAGGAGTGACGTCTATGACGCGATGGCGCGGTGAGCCAATCACTGACACTCCCCGCCCCCGCGTCTCACTTCGCACCACTAAAGAGACCGAATATTTGACTTCTGCGCAACCGCTCAAGATCCGTGATAGCAACTGTAACTACCAAACTGTGCGCTGAGTGCGAGTTTTTTTACGTTAACTTTTTAACCGCTTGTGTCGCATATATGCTACACACGTTTCCGTGTCCCTACCGCTCGTGTCGTATTTCTGCGACAGAGATCATGCATGATTTTTTCGTTAAATTTTAGGACGAAAATGGAACGAAAAAATCATGCATGATTTCTGTCGCAGAAATACGACACGAGTGGTAGGGACACGGAAACGTGCGACACAAGCGGTTAAAAGGTTAACGCAATCGAAACGTTTGCCGCGTTTGGCTCTCTGATTGGTTAAGAGCTAGGAGCGGGCCAATCGGTGCGCCGAACGTCATAAACGTGTCAATTGCGTTAACGTAAAATAAACTCACACTAGGCACTCTGTTCTATGTTACATTAAAATGAACCATCAAAATATAAGCTTAAGGCTTTTTAAGGACGGTTGAGTCCCTTGAACCATGTGGCCAAAATTATGTGGACGTGCCTCTCGCACCCGCCTAGGCGGCAGTACTCAAATCTGTGCATTTATTTGCGGCCAACAGCGCCAATGTTCACTTTGAAGAATATTTAACCACCAATTTTTATGTGTAAAAATGTTTCTAAAGATCCAAGCCGTTTCGAAGGAGTAGACAAAAGTATTAATAGCACGAAAAAATCAAATGTTGATAATGTTGTTCATGAATCCATAATAAACATAAATTTTTTTCAAACCTATTAACCTGGCCGTTACCGAGGAGTACTAATAGAGAAGCTGCTTTTAAAGCGCAAAAGCGTTGCATAAGAGCAATGTTTGGACTTCAAGTAACTGACAGTTGTGTGCCATATTTTAGAAAACATAAAATTCTGACACTGCCAGCTTTGTATATATATGAGACTGCCTTATTTGTAAGATCCAATCCACATTTATTTCCTTACCTATCTGATACGGTTCAATGTAATAGGCGATATGATACTCTACGCGACCGCAGAGCCAAAACCGCTCTTACGCGAAAAAGCATATTTTGCAAAGCCCCGCAAATTTATAATCAAATTCCAAAATCGATTAGAGCGTTAGACTTGTCAGGGTTTAAGAAAAATTTAAAGAATTATTGTGTAATAAAATGTTACAGGTCGCGCGATGAATCAAGATCGCTCGGCAAAAGTGGAAGGGGCATGCGCAGTATTCAATTCTACGGTCTATTTGGCGACGTACGGGCGGGTGTGCGCCGTCGGCGACACGTCATTGGTAGATAGAGTCGCTCTTCAATTCCCGCGTTGCGTTCTCGCCTCTCATTGGATACTGTTGTACTTGGGTACTGTTGCGTACAGCTTGTGTTATCGTAATAGTAATACGTAGTCGTAAAAAAAAATGGTTAAAAATAAAGTTTTAAAACGGCTAGCCAGAAAAATGGTTTACGACGTGAATTATTACGTTAAAGAAAGAAACTAACGAAATTATTTTTTTTTAATTTTATGTTTTATTTTATAATTTTCAATTTTTTGAATTTACCTACTTACAAGATAAATTACAATCAAAAACTAGTGTTATTATAAGTTATGTTACTAAGGTTCAAACATACGAAATTAAAAATAAAATCCTAACATACTAAGAATTTCTGTGCGCAATTGTACACATGCGCCGATTGCCCCCACTACTTTCACCGAGCGACCTTGATTCACCGCGCGACCTGTACTATAATTTAAATGACACTTTGACATATTAATTCAATGATTATTTATATGATTTTATTTGACATTTCTAGTTTCAATTATCTTAATTATCACAATTTAATGTAATTAATTACTTATATAACTTTAATATTTGTACGCCCTTGTGGCAGAACGTGCCGAGACTGAATGTTTAAACCTAAGACCATGTAATGTACATACCTACCATGTTCTAACAAATAAATGATTATGATTATGATTATTATGATAGTAGGCTTCAGAAAGTCACTGTTTTATGGCACTTTTCGGGCGCATGTGCCTTAAACAAACGATAATTCACCATTTAATGTTATATTTAAACAACTGTCTAATGGACAGCTGAAATAAATTTTTCTTTTGCTCAAAAATTGTGCAAAAAAGTTCAGACGCCTGTTTCAAATGGATAGCAGTTGTGCTCGCAGTGCAGTGAGGTGAATTGAGACGAGATATCGAGTGTCCGTGAGCGGTGTCTGTGTGTGCGTTGCTCGAGCGCGCTTTGTATGTAGGTAGACTGTCTTCTGTACCTATCTATTTTGTGCTCCGACGTACAAAGGAAAATATCCAATAAATGACTGAAATAGACAGACTTTAGACATAACTGATATGGTAAATTCAGTAAACATTAAAACGCTTTCATGGTTAGTGATTGATTTGCTAAGAATCTTTCTTTAATGATTAAAAGACATGGTGTAATGAAATTGATAACACAAGCATTTGTGCGCCTCATGGAATTGTCAGCAACCGTAGGGGTTTAGCAGGGTCGAAGCCTACTGGCGCCATGGGTAAAAGAGCCCCTGGGGCTCTGGAACTATTGCAAAGAAGGAACAGGAGGGGGCTTTTAGTCAGTGAAAGTCTGACACGCCCTCTCGCTCCGATCAAGGGCGGGAAATGTCATTAAGATGATATTCCCACCTAAAAAGCATTCACAAGCAGCTATAATGCGATTTTCTGACAAAATCACATTAGAAATTAAGTCGCAGATACACTAAGGGACAAAATTTCCCCAACAAGACGCGCAACGCTGTCAAATTGTCCCACAACATCTACTGCGTTACGGTCCATTCATGGTTTTCCACTGTGAGTGGCAGCTAAGCGCGGGGGGCCGCGAGCCGTAAGATTAAAAGTGTGAAAATGTTTAAAGCACGACATAAGAAGCCGCTCATAGCGAAAACGCTCCACTTAACGATGCCGGCTCGTTCGCTGCGCCGCACGCCGCTAACGGCCCGTTCACGACTTTGCCGCTGTGAGCGATAGCTGAGTGCGGGGCGGCGAGCGGTAATATTAAAACTATGAAAATATCTGAAGCACGCTACGAGACGCTGCTCATAGCGAAAACTTTCCACTTACCGATGCCGGCTCGTTCGCTGCGCCGCGCGCCGCTAACGGCCCGTTCACGACTTTGCCACTGTGAGCGATAGCTAAGTGCGGGGCGGCGAGCGGTAATATTAAAACTATGAATATATCTGAAGCACACCATGAGACGCTGCTCATAGCGAAAACGCTCCACTTACCGATGCCACCCCGCTCGCCGCGATGCGCACCGCTACGACCGAAGACGTGACCAGGCCGCCGGCCGTTACGTAAACGTATAGTAGACTGTTAGAAGGCAAATTGCGGGACATGGGCAACGTTGCAGGTAGCGTCACGTAGATTGAGTGTTGCGTGTCATGTTGGGTAACATTTTCTCCCTTAATGTATCTGAGGCAGTTACGAAAAAAACTGGGCAAGTGTGAGTCGGACTCGCGCCCTGAGGGTTCCGTACAAACTTACCTATGTAAATAGTTCATTTCCTGAATAGAGTTTCGGCAAATTTTCCGGAATCGCAAAAATAAAAATTGGGCGAGTGCGAGCTGGACTCGCGCACTAAGGGTTCCGTGCAAACTACAATTCCTGAATGGAGTCTCGAAGATTTTTCCGAATTGCAAAATTTTTCTTTTTGTGACGTAGGTACCTAACAACAATTTTTTTTTATGTTTTCAGATTTTTTCTCATACCTGTGCTATAAGACCTTGCTTTGTGCCAAATTTTAGGATTCTGGGTCAACGGGAAGTACCCTATGAATTTTGATCTTTGAGAGTATCAAAATATACCTACTTTTTTTGCAACATAAACGGCCGTATCTTTTTTATTCGTTAGCTTAGAAGTTTGATTTTTTCACAGCTTGAAGGGAGCACAGACTTGAGTATATAGTTTTAATTTCAACTCGATACCTCCACGTGTTCTCGAGATAAAGGGTCTTGACAGGTAGATGAACCGACGGGCGGATAACAAAGTGAATCTATAAGGGTTCCGTTTTTTTCTTTTAGGTAAGGAATCCTAAAAAAGCAGCCTTAAATTAAATAGAAATCAGGGGAACCTAACGGTGATTTTATTTTTCATCTCGGAATCTAGTCACAGTAGAAAAATGCTGCTCACACAGATCGATAGAGAATTTTTTGATTACCGAGACATCAAAAAAGGAAGACCTGCCAAATGTCACTTATCGGCACTTTAGTTTTATGATGGTAGGTAGTAAAAGAGATAGATACATCTTTTTGATTTGATTTAAAAAAAGTAAAAAACTAAAACCCAATTACGACAAAAAAAAAAACGACGCTTAAAAACTATGAAACAAGATTTTCAGGATGCTAAAACAAATAAGGTAACTGTAAAAACAAGAACAGAACAAAAATTAAAGCCGTAGTCACACGTTTTATGTACCAACCGAAACACTTAATAACGTGTGACTACGGCTTTTCTTTTGTTCTGTTCCTGTGTTTTACAGTTACCTAGTTAATTCAGTTTTGGAAATGTACAAGTGAAGACCTTTCAAATGATACTAAACACGGCGTATTTATCTACATTTTCATTTTTAACACATTACTTTTATTCCGCTAGAGGGCGCCATATCGAGATTCCTGTCACGTCACGTAACTTATGTTCAGCATTCTTCAGTTCACCGGACATTTAAGACAATTCTAAAGATATCTCATATGTCGAGTAGATTAATAGATTAGGAGTTATGAGGGAACAGATGAATATACATACATAGCCTATCACAATCATAACCCTCCTTTGGCTTTGCCGTAATCAGGTAAAAATCAAATTAATGAGATTGATTAGTAATTTGATTTGTAGGTAATTACATAGGCTCAGTAAATGAATTGCTAATATTAATTTAAGGATTAAATAAAGTAATCAGGATAAAATATTACCAGGGTCAAAATATTGTTGACGGAACGGTTGGTGCAGTGGTTGAGCAATTGGCTGCTGCGCTGCGGGTCACGGGTTCATTACCAGCACGGACCAAATATTTGTATAGCCTACAGATATTTTTTCCGGATCTGGGTGTCTTGAGTATGTGAGTTTGCATGTTTGTGAGCGCACCCACGATACAGGAGGAATTCTTAGTGTAGGGCAACGTTACTGATTGACAGTCCTGTTGGTTTAGTGGTCAGCGGCCATGACTGCTATGCCGGAGGTCGTGGGTTCGATTTCCACCCAGGACAAATGTTTGTGTGATGAACACGATCATTTGTTCTATGTCTGGGTAATAATTATGTATGTATTTAGAAACATAAATATGTTTATCGGTTATCTAGTACTCATAGTACAAGCTCTGCTTAGTCAGTGACTAGATGGCGGTGTGTGAGGCGGCGGTTTGCAACAAATTCGGTAGGTTGCTTCCGGCGTGACGCTGTGGGCGACGCGGTGACGTACGAATGCTTATTATGGAAATGCACTATAGTGGTTTTTCTCACACGTCAGACGGTCATAAGTCGTACGCCGCCTACGCAGTCATTTCGGAGCATGCTGGCGTTACGGATTTTTGTCAACGAAGATGGTGTTTACAAAGGAGCAACGCGAATTGTTAATTGAATCAGTTAAATTAAACAGAATTTTATTTAACTTGACATCGTTAGTATATATATATTTTGTCAGCGTATTAAAACAACCTTCAACCTCTCTCTTTATGAAATTCTCGTGACGCCTTTTTCTTCTCTTCTGTTTCAATATCATTTGTATAACGACATCATCAACCTCTTTAAGAAGAATGTGAGAAACGAACCGCAGTTTGCATTGGAAGCCGCGTCCTAGGGTGACCATCGCAGGTTTGCGCTGCGTAGGCCGCGTCCGGCGTCTGCGTCCAGCAAACGCCGGACGTGACCTACGGCATATGTTGCAGACCGCCGCCTGATAGTTGTTGAATTTTATTATTTATAATTTAAAAAAACAATTTTTCACACTTGAGGTTTGGGAATGGGATTAAACATGAAACAATTCACTTATAACACCAGTTGTACATATAATTATATAAAATCAATAAAATATAACATGAAATAATATTTTTACTTTAATTTGAAATTTTCCAACTTGTGTCCAACAGCCATGAAGATATTTTCCACTGTGCAAGGAATTCCTGAAACAAACAGAAATCAATTTGATATGTAAAGTAAAATAAGTTTAAGTGAAAGCTGTGTGGCCAAGTTCTCACTAGATGGAGCTGAGCTCAAGGTTCATCAACTGGTCATGTCATCACTGGTCTGCTAGAGTTAGGCGACCATTACAGGGTCATGCAAGCGTTAATCAATTCCATCAATCATGAATGAAGATTTTCGTTAATCAGTACTAAAAACCGTTATTCAACGCATTTGACGGTATATTTTTCGTCATTCAACGCTTTGACTGTGGCAAAACTGACAGTAAAACCTACCGTGTATGTTCGCCATACATTTCCATACCACCGCTCATACGTGATTAGGACGTCATTACCACAAAATAGATAGGTACAGAAGACAATCTCATAAATGTACTTCACTTTTTGTACCTACGCTCGGTGGACGCACACTAATGAGCATTTGAGCCGGAATTGTTCGACAAGTGGTCCGAGACGCTCCGAGATATCGAGTCCGTGAGCGGTGTCTGTGTGTGCGTTGCTCGAGCGCGCTTTGTATGTAGATTGACTTCTTTACCTATCTTTTTTGTGTCATTACGGAGAACAGATGTGCAATTTAGCTTCAATTTATTTTTTGACTGACCGACACTGACAGTTCAAAAGTGCTTTTTTTTATGAAGAGAAAAATCATCCAATGTCAACCCGCGCTCTTGGGCGGAGCGGGAGATAGTGTCAGACTCTTACTGACTAAAAAATCCACCCCGTACCTTTTAGCCTTCATAAAAGTGCCTGTAATTGGACTTTCGCGCTTTGTATGTAGATTGACTTCTGTACCTATCTATTTTGTGTCATTACGGAGAACAGACGTGCAATTTGGCTTCAATTTATTTTTTGACTTACCGACACTGACAGTTCAAAAGTGCTTTTTTTTATGAAGAGAAAAAGTCATCCAATGTCAACCCCCGCTCTTGGGCGGAGCGGGAGATAGTGTCAGACTCTTACTGACTAAAAGAGCCACCCCGTTCCTTCTAGCCTTCATAAAAGTGCCTGTAATTGGACTATTTAAAATAAACGTTTCTGATGTTTGATTACACATCATTCTCAAGATATTTTGGATATACAGATATTTTGTAAATATTATCTAGGTTTCTATTTACATCAAAACACAATTTTTGTGTAAAATGTATGCAGAAAAGACCTCTGAAAATCTGCTATTTCTTTGAACTTTGGCCCTTCATAATGTAATTATAAATTACAAAAGTAACGAAAATATATCTATAGAATCCTTGTGCGTTGCTGGTGCTTGTGTGTTGTGTAATCCAAATTCCGGATTAAATGAAAAATGAAAAAAAAAACCATCATTATTCAAGAGAGATATCATTTGTTTCTGAAACTATGTTAAAATTTTAATCCTTTTTACAAGCTTTTATTTAGTTTCACCTGTCCCGATGTTGGTCTGTCATCAAGTCTTGAAAATTAAATTTGACCCACTTCCCGGTTACCGATTGGGCTGAAATTTTGCATGCATGTGTAAATCAGATGACTAAGCAAAATCATTATGATGTGGAGCTGATTTGATGATGCAACTGGAAGGTGGCTATATGAACTTGGTAATTATACGACACAACCCCATCGAGTGGGGTCGTATGAGTCGTCTTGGCGAGCATTAATTAAATAGGTATGAGCTATAAAAGCTTGCTATGAAAAAATGATTTTCATTTAAATCTTGTTTTTTCGTTATTCTTAGATAGTTTTTTTTTAAACAAGATCCTAAAATAACAGAAATAGAATAAATTTAACTTTCGAAACCTATGTTATACCTTTTGTTTTTGTTTATTTATGTTATTATCAGGTACTTAATTATTAGGGTCTATCTATTCTATAAGTCTGTACCTGTAGGCTATTTCAACAGTATCTAAATGAATTATTATTTCATGTAGGTAATGTGTTAATCATAATTACTGTTTTTTTAAAGGTTGAACAAAAAACGACCATTGTTTTATTATAAACTAGCTCTTGCTCGCGGCTTCGCCCCCATACATAAAATATAGCCTATTTCACTCAGGAATAAAGCAGCTTTCTATTGGTGAAACAATTATCGCAATAGGACCAGCAGTTTCAGTGATTATTTTCAGAGATTACTGTGAGCAATGGGTAGCTCGCTGTCCGGCCGTCCGGTAAGTGTCCGGACCAAGCCCAAGTCGTCGACGGCGAGCACTGTTCTCGCGCGCCTCAAGGAGTTGTCAGCAACAGCAGGGGCCCAGCCGGGTCGAAGCCTACTGGGGCCAGGGTTATCCGAAAGGGTTAAAGAAAGAGCCCCGGTATGAAGGCTAGAAGGAACGGGATGGGTTTTTTAGACAGTAAGAGTCTAACACTATCTCCCGCTCCACCCAAGAGCGGGGGTTGTCATTGGATGATTTTTCCCATAGAAAAAAAAACCAGGACCAAATAGGATCAGCAGTTTCAGAGATTATCCTACAAACAAAAAAACAAACTTTACCTACTTATAATATAAGTCTAGATCTAGTGATCTGCCCAGATTCGCAAGGCACAATTTTTCAATGTTTTCGGTTTTTATCTCCTGTCTTATGCGTGTATTATATATATTATATTATATTATTAAATCTTCTGAATTAATAAATGATGATAAATGATCTTTATTTTGCAAGTAGGTTTTATAAAAACACTTTTACACGTCATTTTTTTTTTTTCGTGAATTAATGCGATGAGGCCGAATAAACTCAGAAACAACTCAGATATTTTTTATTCATGAAAACACGACTATAGCAGATTTTGAGTTTATCGCGAACAGAGAGACGGACAGATACGGTGGACGATTTAATTTTATAATATGTATAAGGACAGGGAAAAATATGTTTGTGATATGGGTACAGATACCTGCGGGCACACACGGTGGACGATTTAATTTTATAATTTAAGGACCGAAAAAATATATACCTATTTGTGATATGTGTACAGACCTTTGGTGGTACAGACCTGTATCTTAAAATAATGCATCTGAAATTATGCTAGTAAAGGAGGAGGCCGACCGCATCAAGCAAGGTGGCGCTCACAGCGCCCCAGCCGCCGCCGGGATTCCGATCCAGATTTCCGGCCACCGAAGGCGCGAGCCTGCGGACGGCGAGCAATCGGTAGCTTGCTGTCCGACCGTTCGGTAACTGTCCGGACCGAGCTCAAGTCGTCAACGGCGCGCACTGTTCCCGCGCGCCTCAAGGAGCTGTCACCAACTGCAAGGGTCCAGCCGGGTCGAAGCCTACTGGGGCCAGGGTTATCCGAAAGGGAAGCTCGATCCCGGTAAGAAAGGAACGAAGGAACAGGGTGGGCTTTTAGTCAGTAAGAGTCTGACACTATCTACCGCTCCACCCAAGAGCTGGATCGTTGGATGATTTTTGCCACCATAAAAAAAAATCATCTAAATTGGTTAAAGTCTGAATCTTGAATTTAGACCACAACTAGCTGCTGCCAGCTGCTTCACCCACGTGACAGTTGAAAATTTTCCAAAGGAACATATTCCTGGGATAAAAAGTCTAAATCCAAAAACAAAGTTTCATCGAAATCTACTCAGCCGTTTGAGCGTAAAGACGTAAAAAAAATACACACACATTCACTCATAGACTTTCGCTTTTTTATTATTAGTGTGATGTGATTTTATCACAATCATCACAATAATATAAACACACAAGTAGTTACTTTTAACAGAGATGTTATCGCTGTCTGTGCAAATACGAATCCTCAAGTTCTTCGGGCATATCACCCGTAATGAGGACTCGATGGAACGTTTGGTGGTGCAAGGGAAAGTCGAAGGCAAAAGATCTCGTGGACGCTCTCCAACACGATGGACGGACCTCATCAAAACCGTGACACGAAGGCTCCCAAGCCGTCAAACACAGAGCTGCGTGGCGTCGTATCGCGAGAGAGGTGGTGGTGCGGACTTGACCGAGACATGACCACGACCACTCTGTCAAGAGTGTACAACTAAGACGAGAGAGTTACTTTTAAACAAAAATCTATCCCCAATTTCCAGTTTTTTCCTAACTAAAATATTCAAGTGATTTCATACCTATATCAAACCACACATCTTCATAGCCAGCATCCATGCGGGCAGAGTGAACAGCTGCGTGAACCGCATGGAGGAACACTGTGGCTAGGCAGAAAGACGGCTCACCGGTTGCTGTGAACAAACGAAATAATAAATTAATTGGAGCTTTTGGTGGGACTTCTTGGAGTGAAGTTCAGCGGCAGTTTTAATTATTCACGAATTGATTACTAGTGGATATTGTAATGTAAAATTGGCGTTTAAAATTGATTTAATTGAGTTTTGTATTTAAATGTCCTATTAAAAGCGATATTAATTATATCTAGAATATTAATTAAATTATTTGTGTTACAAAGTAATATAACTTTATTTTTAGTACCTATATGCGAAATCTGAATTTGTTCAGAATCAGTAACTGAATCGATTCCAATAATTTTTACACCGTGTTATATTTTTTCCCAAAAATATTTAAAAAAGGTCACAAGTTGGACACCACCGACACTAAGTACAAATGCACAGGTCACGGCAGGTCGTAGCACACAGCTGGGTACGGAAGCAAAACTAACCCTCAGTCGCCCGAATGGCTTGGTGACCATGTATTTTTGCGGACAACCAGATTCATTATAAAATTATAAAATTTTAAACATAAATTCTTTACATAAAAATACTATAAAACATTAGATTTCGTATATGCTAAACCTAATGTTGTATATATAACTGATAAGTAATATTTAACCGGACAACAAGATCGGGCTTTTGCGTGGGTGATATCAAAATAAGATTTCATAATTTCCTCCTCCTATTACGAGTATTTAGAACAAGACAATAAGGTTTCTTACGCTTGCGTAACATTGTTTTGTTTTAACATGAATAGTGGTCTAACGTTGTCAGCCTCTCTTATTACATTCGTTAACTCTATTCACATTGTATCGTCTATGAGACAATTATAACAACAATGGTTATTGTCCTTAATATAACGTGATAATTAAACCCTTATAAGGTTTTTATAATTCACTAGTTGTTGTGCCTTGTGAACTGGGTTTGGTTTCCTCCGTTCCTATGATAGCGTAAATGCTGTTCGTTTTGACTTTTCCTTTCAAAATCAGTGGGTCACGTCTTGTACACGAGATTCTGTTTTAGTATGTAAGAAACTCGAAATAAGTGTCTAGTACTTTTACGCTAATAATTTATGCATAAAATTTCATAACTGAAACATCATCAAAAATCACAAAATTATCAGCTGGTTGTCACAGCAGGGCCATCTGAGAGGCTGTTTTGCTGTTGTGAATTAACGCCTAATACACGCTATGACCTGCCGTAACCTGTATTGTACTTTGAGTCGGTGGTGTCCTTTTTAAAATATATATGGGAAATAATATAGCATATAGTACAAAGATGATTGGAATCGATTCAGTTACTGATTTTGAACAAACTATATTTAGGTTTCGCATTTACTAAAAACAATGTGGTATAATAGGTCTGGCAGCATGGCAAATAGAATCTTATTTTTCTTCTTCCTGCCCTTGTCCCGTTTTATTTGGGATCGGCGCAACACGTTTTTTTCTACCATTCTGTCCTGTCATTCGTCACGCTATCATTAACTCCCTTTTCTTTCATATCACTTCTCACACAATCCATCTATCTTTTCTTTGGCCTCCCTCTCCCTCTCCATCCATCCACATGTAAATTCATAACTCTTTTAGCAACATGCTTTTCATCTCTCCTCTTTACATGACCATACCAAGACAAGCGATTTCCTTTCAACCTTTCAGTCACTGACGCCACTTTCAAACTACCCCTAATATACTCATTTCTCACTTTATCCATTTTCGTCACACCACACATCCATCTTAACATTCTCATCTCCGCTACATGCAACCTCTTTTCATCCGTCTTTTTCACAGCCCAACATTCTGATCCATACAGTATGACAGGCCTTATCACGGACTTGTAGATTTTCTCTTCAACTTGAGGGGCATCCGTGGGTCACAAGCATGGCAAATAGAATAATAAAAAGAAATAAAAAAAATGTCCAAGGTTAAGATTTTTAAGCGTCTATGCCACCCAAAATAAAGTTATTATTACTATAATTGGTCGTAATGTGATATTACTCCTACCACATCATCGCTTACCATCAGGTGAGATAGTGGTCAAACGCAAGCCTATCATTAATAAAAAAAAAAAAACTTTCTTCAACAAATGGGATATATATCATATAGCATAGCATAATCAGTATTATAATGTTCCCACTGCTGGGTCTCAGGTCTCCTCTCTAGGAGAGGGAAAGGGCCGTAATCTATCACGCGGGCCCAGTGCGAGTTGGTGAATTTCTACGAATTTTTGGTTCCAGGACATGCCGGTTTTTTTGCGATGGTTTTCTTCACTGATTTTAGAGTAGTGGTGATGAAATAAATTACACCAAGTAGTGTGCCTGGCTGAGTTTTAACCCGAATTAAAAATTAAATTTAATAATTTTTACTGGAATACTACTGCTCTGTGCTACGTAACACTAATTTATTTTTTTATTTCGAACTAGAAGCTTCATAGATTGGAGCTTTCAAACAAGCAAACTATAGCTGTTATTTATATATATTTATATATATTTCTATACGTTTCGTTGCCATTTAACTGCTCATAAGCAGCTGGACCTATTTGGATGAAATTTTATGTGTATAATATATGAATGTGCCTGATGATAAATGATAATTGGTTTGATAATACAGTTGAACCCGGTAGGTGGTGCTGCAATCGGGTTCTAGTTTGTTATTTCTGACTTTTTCTTTTCTTTTTTTGTTGTTTTTTTTTGGCTTTTAAGCCAGCTTTTGAGCAGGACGTCTATTGGCTGTCTACGATTGAATGATCAACAAAAATGTTTGTAAACCAAAGTATAAAAAATAAAGTAACCTAAGTAACATAGATACAGTTCGCATTCGACGTTATCGTTTCTGTTGCAGAAAGAGGGAAGAAAAATAGCGAAAAGGATTCCTTAATGTCCTAAAACAAAGACCCTCTTTGCGACTAGGTTTTATCTTTTCGACCCATATGAGTGTCCAATGCGATAAGTAAAAAATAGTGCCGAGTACCTCTGAAGAGGTAAAAATCGAACTGTAAGATTGATTGCCCCGGGCTTGTGGGTACTTAATGTTAGTAACTTTTGTTCAGAGAATTAAAGATGTACAAAACAAAAGATAACAAAAACAACCAAAAATCATAAATATATGTACTATCACTTGCAAAAGTCCATAAGAATTCTTAAAACTTATTCGTTTGACGTTTAGTTTGACTTACGACCTTTTATTTTCAAGTTTCGCCAACAAATGATTGAAATTCACAATTTCATCAACTTATCATAAGTCAAGATGGCCCAGTGGTATAGGCACACAGATTGAAGCGCAAATCAGCGTGCCGCAAGTTCAAATCCCACGCAATTATTGACTTTTTGTAAGTTCTTACCCGATTGGAAGTTATGTATTTGCATTACATATATTAAATTATTCTTTAACTTGTTCACACATTTCTTAGAGTTAGAAAGGTAGATCACAAAAAAACTAAATAAAAAATTAGATTTCTGCGAGGTAGACATGAGTTTTAACTTAACCGAAATGAACTGTCGTTTGGTTGTAGTTGTTGGTTAGTGACGTGAGGTTGACAGTATTGTAATATTCGCAAAATGCAGGCTAATATTAGTATTGAAGTGAGGGCGACTATCATTGGGCTGCATAAAAGTGGTCTTAATAAAACACAAATATCTGAAGAAACCGGACTGAATGTGAGTATAATAGCTATTAATGAATTGTAACTTTATTACAAATTAATCTTCTAATTAAAACGTATGCCATTTATGAATCCATTCATCGTATTTTTATGAGGTTTAAAAGAGAAATACGTAAATCGTTGGGTTTTTTGGATTGGTTATTGGATTAATAAATGCAGTTTTATTTTAAAATTATATTCAATAATTATGATTATTAACATTTTATATAATGAAAATGAAGTGAAGTAGGTATAGCTGCCTAATATATATATTTTTTTTATTTTAGAAAAATACTGTAAATCTTTGGCTAAAAAGATATGAGGAAGAAGGTAGCCTTGCTAGTCGAAAGAGAAGTGGGAGATCGAAGCTTATTAGCGAGGCGCAGCGACGACATATGGTGGACGTATACGAAACGAATGGTTCCGCACCAACGAGACATTTTGCGGAATTATATGACACCTCGATGGATACTGTTCGCCGTGCACTTCACGCTGAAGGCGTGCATCACAGAAAACCTGCTAAAAAGCCGTACTTGACAGAGAGGCACAAACAAGAACGATTACGTTTCGCACTAAATATTTAATGTTAACTAAACTAAATGGCCTACCATTTTATTTTAACATATCTGTGATTATTCGTTAACAAACACTGTATTATATTGTGTTTACTTTCGTTTAAAACAGCTATATCTTTTAACTTGTGCCATCGCCTCATCTTAAGAATGCAGTGAACTCGCTATCAATTTTGTTGACAATAATCATGAGTCTATTTCGTTTTTTATTCTTCTACCCGCACTGTTTTAACATAATACTATAGTTCAATTTATTTTTCTCATCTAATTGACGATTATCTTGTGAGAACTAAAGTTCTTTTAACAGAAATTGAGGTTTGGTTTCAATCTTCTTTTCGTCAAGAAAATGAACAATTAAGCTATGACCTCAATACATTCATTGTGACGTTACACAAAAATAAAATGTTTACAAAGTCCAAATCATATATCACTTTTCAATAAATAACTGGATATAAACAATTACCTATATTTTATTTTATTAAAATTTGAATATCCGTTCATTGTTACGTTATTCATATTATGAATGGTCTAAGTGGGTATACTTCCAACAAACAATCTTAGGCGTAACATAGATAACGGTTACAAGATAACTTTTTGTCTAGGTAACAATTCGACGTCACAATTCTCATAAATGTTTAATTTGTAAATATAAAGAATAAACATTTTTATTAAACACGTCTTTTTATTTCCACCTTATAACATCGAAAAGATGTAACAACTAAATAATTGCAAATTACGAATGTGATTCTTCTTGTGGTTAATAGATCACATTCGTAATTTGCAACTATTTAGTGCAAAAAATGCAATAGTATTTTTCATAGAAATAAAAAAAAACAACTATATCAATATAGACTGGGAATTTTCAAAGTAAGAAATAACTGCAACGGACCGACCATGATTTGAACTCGGGTTACGTGATTTGCGAATCCAACACTTAGTTCACACGGCTACCAGCACATGACGTATTTGCACGAATTTTATCAATGCTACCATATAGCTCAGTGCGACGACAGTTCCTTAGTGTGTGTTATCTGTGGAATGTGGATACTCATACATGCGCACACATACGCACGGAGTATCGCGCTCGCTCGGTTCGTAGCAATGTAATCTTTAGCGTTCCTATGGACTTTTGCGGCCTTACTGTACACTGTGTGCTAAAAATAAAAACATTGATTGGAAACCTAATTGCACCACAATCAATCAAAATTAATACCCATACTAATATTAGAAATGTAAAAATAACTCTGTAAGTTTGTTACGCTTTCACGGATAAACTGCTGAACCGATTTTGATTAAATTTGGTACAGAGGAAGCTTGAACTTTCAGGATATTCGTCTCTGACTTCGACTTCGCGTCCGCAATAACCAGCATTGACGCGTGCGAAGCCGCTGGCTCCCCTATACTTTAAAATCAATTACCTTTAGAATTCAGCACACCAAGTTCATTCTTGCCATTACGACGGAAATATATTCTCATATCTGATGGAATGTCTTTGATTCCAGGGATCTTGTACGTCCAGGTTCTGTCTGTGAGCAACTTTCCAGTATCACCGTCGTAAGCTATTTTTTCCGCAGTCCAGTATCCAAGACCCATTATGAAGGCACCTTCAATCTGTAAAGTGAATAAAATAAAAAATATTATGTGTTAACCTCAAAAGAAAGTGTGATAAAATAAACATATCGTTTCATGTCGTGTCGTGTCGTATCGTGTCGTGTCATATCGTTTCGTGTCATATCGTTTCGTCGTGTCGTGTCGTATTTAAGTTTATGTATAAGTTGTGTTACTTTTTGGTGTACAATAGAGTTTATTCTATTCTATATCGTCTTCAATTTGGCTTAGTCAGAAGCTGATTTAACAGGATGCGTATTAACTATTTGGTTAACATAATTATGAAACTTACTTGAGCCACATCAATTTCTGGACTTAAACTCCTTCCAGTATCTTCCAAAATATCAACCCTTATAATATCATGATTTCCTGTCAAAATATCAACTTCTAATTCCAATATTCCAACGGCATATACATCATAGGGCTTCCCATCATTCATGTTGAACATGTAAGAAGCTTGAAGGTCTATACCACTACCATTAGCTGCAGCGATCAGTTCTTCCCAAGTCGGTGTACCCATTTTTTCTCTAATAGGTTTAAGTCTATCGTTTAATGTTTCACAAGCTTTCTTAGCGGCATACACAACACATTCACTTCCTATACTTCCTCCTGTCACAATCGCATTGGGAGAAGTAAAACTTGTGCTAGGTTTAACACTAATCTTTTCCAACGGTATACCAAGTATATACGCACAAACTTGAGCTGCTTTAGTATTTATACCTTGTCCCATCTCTATTCCTCCATGGGTAACCACAACTGACCCATCAGCATGATAAATCGATACGATAGCATTAAAGTTCCCTGTATAAAATATATCGACAGTTAAAGGTATCAATTTAATGGCACGTTTCCTCCAACGATTATTTTTATTAAATTCTTCGACTTGATTCTTTCTGTCATCGTAGTTTGCGTCTATTTTTAATTGGTTTATTAACTCTGGGATTGGATTGTTTTCTGTAGGCATGTTAAGAAGCCTCACTTCAATAGGATCTAGTTTCAGGCTGAAAGCTATCCGCTCCATCATGTATTCTATCATAGCGACACCTTCAGCTGAACCTGTATTAAAAAAATAAATTGTATAATCAAAAATATTATAGAGACTGTCTAATAAGTCAACCGACTTGGATAATTATTAGGGTAAAATGAAATCTGATGTAGTCAACGCTGGTTCAATAATCAAGGTTGATTAAGAGTATTGATCATTGTTTTCTCCTAGAAGAACCGTATAAAAAGTATCGAATATAAGTATTTTTTAAGTAATTAAATAATAAACAAAATTCCCAAGTCGGTTGACTTTTTAGACAGACTATAAAGGTGAAACTTTTTATGTACGTGTACGGTAGACCATGTCCTAATACAGGACAAAGAATATCATCCGAGAATATATACTCTTTCGATAATTTTCGGCTTTCACGTGGGCGGAGTCCACAGAACACAGGAATCATACAGCGGCGCGCAGCGGAGTCGATAGCAGAAATTTAACTAAATTATGGTTGCGAACTATAAACTTCTTTGTCTAATTTGAAGAAGTGATCCATCCTGGTTTTGCACGGGTGCAAATTAAATAATACTAAGATGCAGTTTTGAATAATTTAAGAGGCAATTATTTTAGTGATCCTCGATCTGATCAACAATAATATGAGTAGGTTTTTTTAAATACGTATTTAAAAAAAAAACACATCCGTATCGGATTATAACTAGGCAAATCGTAAAATACGCATAATATCGTTTAAATCGTACTGTACGACTTGTCTAACCCGAAATATATGGATTGCAAATGCATTTGCAATCGCAATTAACTCCTTTGTATTAAATAAAGCAATGACTTGTATCGCTTTTCCTGTAATTTACGAGTATCTTACCACACAACACTTCGGCTACCTGTACTCGGATAAGGAAACAAAATGAAGTAAGGGAAGGCGTCAGCCCATTCACGGCACTGTCACGTCACTAACGTGTGTGAGTGAACAGAAAACCACTGACGGGGCACGGAAGCTCGGTGTTGGCACGGGCACGTTGCTGCCCCGTTACTGACCCAGCACGGATGTGTGGGAATAGACCCTCGTACAGGCTGTCGCACTCAAGCACGAAATGACATGACGTGATAAAACGTAATGAACAGTCACCTATTCTGTTTTTGTAAAGATTTATTATGACAGGGACCACCGTATAGACTACATGATGAAGTTCGCCAATAGTTACATTCCTACATTAAGTTACGATTGTTATAATTTAAGGCAACTCTTGTAATAATGGTTTATGTAAAATTTATTATTTATTTACTATTATTATTTACAGTTATTCTGAATAACACTCAAAATTTATATAGTTATATAACAAAAAATATCAAGTATTGTTGATTGACCAAGTATCGTATTTTATACATGATTATTTACGAGTTTTAAAACTACTTCCTGAAACTTTGTACAGATTCAGAACTGCACCTTGGTCCTTTCGTCTAAATCCTTCATAGTAGGTTCCAATCATTAAAAAACTTAATTTTCTCCCGCTCTCCCGCTGAGTGGAGCAAGAGTGAGTGGCAGACTTTTACCGACTAAAACCCACTCGAGTTCCTTCAGTTATCATGTCAACAGCTTTTTTGTAATGGTAAACGTTTACGGTAAACTTTTATAAAACAAATACCCGACATTCTTTACTTACATGGTGCTCTACACGAAGTGTTAGGAGCTTTGTCAGTCAAGACACTGTAAGGGGTGATAGACCATCTTTTGTGATTATAGCAGTTGTGGAAATGCGTGGTGGTAAGAGCTGTGAAGACTTCGTTGTAATTACAACCACCATCTTGGTAGAATGTGTTCTTCAGGTACTGGATTTCACCTTCACTGTTAACGCCAAGCTGGAAGCACAAAGAGTAAGTAAAAGTTAAAAATAATAATTGTATTTACAGGGTTTTCAAATCATGTTACCAATGTTGTTATCTCCTCCTCTGCTGTTGGCCATGATAATCTGTGTTCGAGAATGATAATTCCTATTCTCCCTCAACTGCTTCCCATTCTCACTCATATTGTTAATTTTTCCTTATTTTCTGGCACATTTCCTTCAGTCTGGAAACAGGCTTATATAATACCGCTTCCTAAGATACACAATCCTTCATCCTTATCTCACTTCAGACCAATCTCCATTTTGCCTTTCCTGTCTAAAGCTCTCGAACACATTGTTCATGGCCAAATCACCAGGTACCTATCGACAAACTCTATTATTTCCCCTTACCAATCAGGCTTCCGCTCTGGTCATAGCACTGTTACTGCGCTTTTGAAAGTCACTGACGATATCCGCTGTGCTATGGACAACAAATCTCTCACTTTACTTGCTTTGCTTGACTTCAGTTGTGCGTTCAATTCAGTGGATTTCGACATACTTCTTGGCGTTCTTAACTCTATTAACTTCTCTTCCTCAGCGTTAGCCTGGTTTGACTCTTATCTTCGGGGTCGCTCACAGTGTGTCCACCTTGAAGAGTCTTTCTCTGATTGGTGTGATCTCATTGCTGGTGTACCTCAGGGTGGCGTTCTCTCTCCACTTCTCTTTACTATCTTCATAAATACTGTTACTACAGTTATCACTTCCAACTTCCATCTTTACGCAGACGATTTGCAGCTGTATCGTCATTTCCTATTGACTGATGCAGACTCAGCGATTAAAGCCATGAATCGTGACCTGGAGAGTATTAATCAGTGGGCCAAGTCTTACGGCTTACAGGTTAATCCTTCCAAGTCCCAGGCCATGGTCATAGGCAGTCGTTACTATCGCAACGCGCTTGACATTTCTTCTTTATCGCCTTTATCTTTCAACGGCTCGACTATTGCGTACTCTGACTCAGCTAAGAATCTCGGTGTCACTATTGACAGCAATCTCTCTTGGCGAGCGCAAGTAAATGAGGTTAGCCGTAAAGTACACTTTTCCTTCCACAGCCTTAAATCCCTTCAAAAGTTCTTGCCCTTTAAAACCAAAATATATTTAGCTCAAACTTTGATTCAGCCGATCATCGACTATGCGGATGCTTGCTACCTGGATGCCACTGAGGAGCTATTAAATAAGCTTGAGCGCCTGCAAAATCTGTGCATTCGTTTTGTTTTCGGCCTAAGAAAATACGACCATGTCTCTCAGTTTCGCAAGGATCTCAAGTGGCTCCCTATCCGTCTTCGTAGGAACACTCGGGTATTATGTCTCCTTTACAACATCCTTTTCAACCCTGCGTACCCTGGCTACTTGCGTGATCGTTTTTCGTTCACTCGACCTGCCGACGCCCCATGCAGATCCCACCTTAAATACCATCTTAATTTCCCATCCCATAATACTCATTTCTATTCCAACTCCTTCTCTTTTCATGCAGTGCGACTGTGGAACTCACTTCCAGCTAACATCCGTGACGCTAAAAATATATCTATCTTCAAAAAGCTAGTCAAAAATCATTACCTCTCAACCATCTCGTAAAGTTATTTTTTTATAGATATATATATACTTGTAATTTAATTTATGTATTGTATCTATTTTTTGTGTTTCAATTACTGTTTTTTTATATTTATATATGTATTATATAAGTTAATTTAGATATGTAATATAGTATATTCTTAATTTTCTGACTCATTTGTATACACTGTGTCTACATCTC
Organism: Mythimna ferrago; assembly: GCA_910589285.2. NCBI lineage: Eukaryota > Metazoa > Arthropoda > Insecta > Lepidoptera > Noctuidae > Mythimna > Mythimna ferrago. The sequence continues at coordinate 20,822,160 of OU342685.1, forward strand.
TCATCCAACTCTCCTGTCGCAGGTCTGCTGGAAGAAATTTCATTTGAAATAAGCAGTACCTTTGTACTCTTTTATCTGTATTTGACCATTTCATTTTTAAGTGTTTGTGTGTACATAAATGAATAAATAAATAAATAAATAAATAAACAGCAAAAACATTAGTTTTCTACGTCACAGATTTATAAATGGGACGAAACATTTGCATTTTGCAATATAATACGAATCCTTGAACTAAGTTTTATTCTAAATCTATAAAGAGAAAAATCTCCACTCCAATCAAATCGGTCGCTTGACTGCAGGAAAACCCCTCGATAATTATAATAATAATATTCCACAACTATCACACGACGCCGTCTAGCCCCAAGCTAAGCAGAGCTTGTGTTATGAGTACTAGACAACTGATAAACATACTCATGTATTTCTAAATACATACATGTATAGATAAATTACACCCAGACACAGAACAAATGATCATGCTCATCACACAAACATTTGTCCTGGGTGGGAATCGAACCCACGACCTCCGGTATAGCAGTCAGGGTCACTAACCACTAGACTACTCGGCCAGTTAAATTAGATTGATTTGATATGAGGACATGATGTAGAACGATAAAAAAATATTGTTGTGAGCTTAAAAATGTTTACCTCAAAGTTGCACTTAGTAGGAGTTCGTTTGCCAATAGACTTCATATTTATCTGCAAAGGCAAAATCATTCTGCAGGTTTTGTTCGAAAGATGGGTAACCAGTGCTGCAGCGCATGCAATTTGAGTAGCACGGGTAATTTTGCCACCGTAGGCACCTCCTACTCGTCGAACGATCACGTTTACGCTAAAATAATGTGAAAAGTTGTCTTAGTTTATGAATAATTTAAAGTCAAAATGTATTGTTAATCTAATCGTATTAATAAGATCCATAATCTCCTCCATAATTTCTTGGCAAATTGGCATATACCTGTTCACAGGGACTTTCAATGACTGTGCTATAGCTACGTTGACTAGATCAAGCCACTGAGTAGACGAGATCACTTCTATTCCGTCTTCAGTAGGCCTAGCCACACACGTTTGGGGTTCCATATAATAATGATACTGTTCTTCCAGTTCCAATTCACCATTAATAACAGTTTTTACATCATGACCAACATCGGTTGCTTCTACTGCTTGATCTGCTCTCACTCTTTTATCCTTTTCTGTGGATTTTAATACCTGGTCAATGTTTGTCATAGGTTTGTTCTTGCTTATAGAAGAGTAGTGTATTTTTACAAGTCTTGCAGCATTGTTTGCTGTTTTTTCTCTATCTGCTACTATTATAGCTGCTGGCTGTCCATAAAATTTGACTTCTTTGGAACATAGTATTTCTTCTGGGTCAGTCATAAATGGTATATTAGAAGGGGTGGAAATATTATCTCCTGGGATATCTTTTGCTGTGTAGAAGGCAACTATTCCGGGTAGTTTCTGAAATAAATTGTGATAATCAAAATTATGTGTTTATCTCAAACTACTCAATTAAGGTTTCTATGCAAACTATGTATTTAAAGCAATGATATTTATACTCACAAACGCTTCAGTGGTGTCAAAATCTTCAATAATGCTGCCAGGAACTACATCCGCAGTAACGAAAGCAGCAAACACTTCACCGGCTTGCCCTGGCAAGTCATTTGCAAATGTAGCTTCACCACTACACTGCACTAGTGCTTCTATTTTTGGTATAGGTTGGTTTAATGGCCATATGCTCTTATCAGTTTCAAAGGATTGCATTCCTTTAGATTTATGTCGTTTTATAGCTTCGCCTCCTGATTTGTACAACGGATTTATTTTGTCACTTGGACATAAGCTGATAATTGCCTACAAATGTACAATATAGTTTAAAAAATACTTCATACTTTAATCGATGTCTTTTATATTGCTTATAAAATGGGCCAAAAAAAAAACGTGATGCCAATTAAGTGGTCTCGTACTGCTCGTAGGTTCTGGGTCAATGTTTTTTTTTGTTATACACACATTTTTGTTATACATACAGGTTTCATACCTACCTTATAATACAAAGACAAAGCTAACATCTTTCTATAAGCTGCTGAAGGTTCAGGTGGTGCTTCTTCAGGTTTTATTTCTTCTTCCAATGATTTTAATGCCAATTGTAAAGTTTCGTCAGTATAAAGATCTTTCCCTACTAATACTTCTTCAGTTTTTGCTGCGTGTACAAATGTTGCTGAAATACTTCCGTACACGATTGAAGCTTTTTCTATTATATTTGAATCTTTTTTAAATTTAAATAAGAATCCCGCATTAACAACTGCGTGAGCGTTTTGGGATCGAGGCATAATCTGAAAATTATAAAAAAAAATTCAGATGTATCAAAAATATTTTGATCATATGACATAAATTCTGTTCCTTAAATTATATAATTCAAACAGAGTGTAATGGAAAGGTACGGTCATATTTATTTAAAAATTGATTCAACCTGTATGTTAAAGTTATAAAATATTATTATTAACTATTGAAATAATCAACTTTCTTCAATGAGTCAATTAATCAAATACCTTATAAGTTTTTACCGCACAGCAGTGCGAAAGCGGTGGCAGCAATATGTTTTTAATTACTTTGCCTTGCATTGGTGTTTTGAGAGACTCTGTCATTGTCATCTTAACTTCCTTGGTAGCGCTTTCAGCTGTAATAATTTATAAGACAACATAATTATAAGGGTTAGAGTGCGGTGTAAATTTTGTTTTAACTGTGCGGTAATCAAATAGACTAACTTTACAACTATTTTAACTGACTTCCAAACAAAAGGAGGAGGTTCTCAATTTGCTTAGTACTGTAGCGACATCTATGGCGCCACATAAGAACTACGAAGAAAGTACGAAATCCTGCATCGCGCAATCAAAGTTCTCCACGCGATTTGTACATATACGACAGCCCGAAATCATCTATCGGGCAGTAGCCCACCAGACTATAACACCTGTCTGGTCGGAGGATCCTCCCTTTTCAACGGAGGTTTGTGGGACTTTACTCTCTGTTCCGCCTACCTCCAAACTGGTGACCCTCGACAAAGAACGTCAGCGCAGCCTTCGTGCAGCTACTACTTCGTGACGTCATCATCACTTCCTCAAGCTTTCGAGCAGCAAGCCATACAGCCAGCACCCACGGCTATAGAGGGTATCCTGACCACCAGCATGCCTACCTGGTCATACCTGGTCATCACCTTCAGCCTCATCAGCGACCTTGGCTTAGCACACCGCACCTTCGGCCAGTCATATGAAGAGCCATGAAGAACCTCTCCTGGTCGACGCCAGCAGTCAAGCCCTACGTCGCACAAGCACCGCTCCGACTCACTGGAGCCAGCAGCAATACTCCGACTCACTGGAGCCAGCAGCACTACTCCGACTCACTGGAGCCTGCAGCATCATCCCGACTCACTGGGACAGCACCACCCCGACTCACTGGGGCATCATCCCGACTCACTGGGACATCATCACCCCGACTCACTGGGGCATCATCCCGACTCACTGGGATAGCATTATCCCGACTCACTGGGATAGCAACACCCCGACTCACTGGGGCATCACCGCAGACAGTTCCGACTCACCGAGAACTATGCGGCATCGGTTCCGACCCACTGGAACCAACCTATCACTGGCCTGGCACGCATCATGAAGCATCAAAGAACCATCGATCTCCGATCCACGGAGGGGAGTGATGTAGCGACATCTATGGCGCCACATAAGAACTACGAAGAAAGTACGAAATCCTGCATCGCGCAATCAAAGTTCTCCACGCGATTTGAACATATACGACAGCCCGAAATCATCTATTGGGCAGTCGCCCACCAGACAATAACACCTGTCTGGTCGGAGGATCCTCCCTTTTCAACGGAGGTTTGCGGGACTTTACTCTCTGTTCCGCATACCTCCAAAGTACGTACTTAAAGTTAGATGAACAATAACTTAAACATAATCATAGTCAAAGTTTTTCATACCAATTGTTATCATTGCTCCAACAGTTTCAAAAAGTAAGAACACATCTGATTGGAAGTCATTATTAACATATTTTAAAAATAGATTGCCGCCTATTGTGCCGATCTGCAACATAAACGTTTTAAAGTGTTACAGGCGTTAGCAACATTTTGTGAAGGGATAATGTACGATTATACCCACATTTCTGACAGGGATATGTGCCACTAGATCCATGTGATCGTAAAATTGTTTCAAGTACGAAAACTCTTCTTTCTCCACTGCCAATTTAAGGAAAAGTTCCATCATCTCTGACAATGGCATGCCAGCGCCTAGTATTAGATTCACATCAATCGTGTACCCCTTCAGTTCAGCTACGTTAAATATGTCTATTATGATGTTTGGGTACTCTGTGACGTGGTATACTCCTGCAAAATTTTCATCAAAATTTCAACATTCGTTGATTCTTTTTCATAAATATTTTATGGTGACTAAATCCATTTTGCCGTTGTTTGATATACATTTTAGTTATTAGTTTAGTTTAGTAATTAAGCTAAAATGTTTGAAATAGCTAAAGACCATAACACTAAGTACGTTAATTTCAGTAATTGTGTTTAGTGATTACAAAAAGGACTAAAAGTATACCTTTTTAAAGTTTTTTTTCAGCAAAGAATCCCGTTTCGGATTTTAGTTAAATAATTATATTTACTAGCACAGGTTATATAGTGTGACAAAATTTAAATATTAAGTATTTTATAAATTAAAGTTATTTTATTTTAATTTATCATATATTTTAATATCTATAAATAGGTATTGAAATATGTGATAAATTAAATAAATAAGTTAGATAAATCTAATATTAACCTCTCGAATGCCGTAATTAGAGACACAATTAAAAAGCCATTGTGTCTCGCGTAGATCTGCGTTCCGGCAGTCAACGGGTTAATTCAAGGAAATTTATTTGGTAATACTTTTTAAATAAAAATATCAAAATTCACAATTGTATACACCACCCTAACATCCTAAAATTGTATACATCACCCTAATATCTTAGGTGCGTTAAAAAATTGGTTTTGATACAGAATCTATCGTAACTGATGTATGGCTTGGTTACATAGTAAACTGTGTTAATGACACCAGTTCCATTTCTCACAGGGTTACATTTTCTAACATTAGTTTTAATATCAATCAATTTGGTTTAGGTACAGGTAATTGTCGTGTAAAAAGTGTATTATTAAAAAAAAATGCAAATAAGTTATCTTTTTGATGGATTTTTGTTTGCAAGTCACTGTGATTTTGTATAAGTATGTCAGGTAGATATTACTAAGTACCTACATGCAGGTTTAGTACCGGTTACATAAGCCATCTTTAAAACCAATAAACCATACTAAATAGGTCACAAAAAACTGACCTCTTACAAAAAAACAGTATTTATAACCTTGTATTTTTTTTACTGTATTCAATTATTCGTTACCTTGACCAGTGTTTCCAGCAATCAGCTTATAATCTCCAATACTCATAGTTTTGAAAACGTCACTTAAGTTGTAAGCTTTGAACCATTTATGTTTTCCGGCATCTACTACCATCAATTTGTCATCATGTTTATGAATAAATTCAAATTCTTTTTCATCAGTACCGATTTCATCATTAGTTTTTAGACCTCCTTTAGAACATTTGTCTTTGTGAGAACATTTTTTGGTACATTTAAGTGCACAGGGACTTATAAAGTCCAAGTCTTCAAGGTCACATAGTTTATCCAAAAGTGCTTGATCAGCGTCTTTAGCAAAGGTTTTGAATGCATCAGCAATGGGTCTGTATCCAGTACACCTGCACATGTTACCAGCGAAAGAGTTCTCTACTTCTACTGAAGTTAGGTTTTTGTTTTTTGATTCATATAAACTGAAATAAAAATCATATAATTAGGTACGTTTAAAACATGTTTTGCAATGATTCATCTCTCCTCCTCTTGCGATAGGGTGCAAACATAAAAACACAGGTTTTTCGGTACCGATAAGTCGGTACGGGTCGGTACAGACAGGGATCAGTAAAACCACATAAAGAAACAGGTAAATCTGTTTGGCCAACGCTTAAACCCGTATGACTCGGTCCAGGCAGTCAGTACCGATAAGAACTAACCTGCAAGCGTGCAGCACGCTTAGCCAAGTTGTTATTCTGTAATCGTTAACGCTGTCGAAAAGTGATGAAACGTATGGGAATGACGTCATCTCAACGTAAAATCGCGTGATCAGAACAAACGAATAGACAATTCGTAGCCAAGTTCACATCGTTCAAAATCTTTTCTACAATATTTATCGCAACATCCTTTGTTGTACAAACGCTACATTGTAGAATGAGCGGCCGACTCAAGTGCGTCAACATGGCTACCAACTTATCGTTTTCTACAATTGCTGTCACCGAGGCGTTACCGATTAGAGAACGGAATTCGATTGTAACTTGGCTAGGGGGGCTGTTTCTTTATAAATGAGCGCATAAGAACACACGGGAGAGTTATACCTGCGCCGATCGGCACCGACCCGTACAGACTTGCCTGTACCGGCAACCTGTTACTTTATGTTTGCACCCTTATCCTAGCAACAATTGGCAAGTATGGACAGCTACGTTTCAGAAACACTGTTTACGGTAAACTTGGTGATAAACAAGTCTTAAATGTTTTATCATCAAATATTGCCTAAGAATAATCGGCCTAACATACACATAGGCAGTCAGCAACCCCAACAGTCCACTGAGCGGCTAAGATATTATTACTACGAAAGAACTGTAACAGTAGACAGTAGCTAATTTTGGTAAAGGTTGTTTAGGTCCTCAAAAGATATCTACGGATTCAAACATCAAATTGAGAACAGTATTTAAGGCATCGCAAATGTAATTTTTCTTTTTTGTAGGAATAAGCAAAAAATTATATTTAAAATGACGTAGGTTTTACTATATCGTTTGTAATTCGATGTTACCTAAAAAGCGAGTGTTTGAAAAAAAATTAAATTAATCTTGTGAGACGAACATGTGAAGTTTTATTCAGAGGGCCAATTTTTTTGTGTCGACGTGATGACACAAAGAGCCTTAAGTGTTCAACGGATATTCATGCATGTTACTCTTATAATAATGTTATAATACAACACTATTTTTAGTTTTTGGGATACCTGAATATACTTTTTTCAGAATCAGTAACTGAGTGGATTCCAATTGTTTTCACCATGTTATATTTTTTCCCAAAAATATTTAAAAAGGTCACAAGTTGGACACCACCGACAATAATTACAACACAGGTCACGGCATGTCATAGCGGGTATTAAGCGCCAGCAAACAGATGGGTGCAAGTGCAAAACAACCCCTCAGTCGCCTGGATGGCTCGGTGATTTTCGCTAACATAACAAGCTTATAACTTAGTGATTATTCATGATACAGTTATGAAATTTTGTACATACGAGTAGATTCTAAGGAACCCAAAACACATGTCTAGTAATTTTACCCTTAGGTAAAATTACTAGACATGTGTTTTGGATTTTGCATATACTTAAACTAATGTTGTATTAAACAAGTCTATATTATGCATAGTTTCATATTGATCGAAAATCACTGAATATTAATATATTATAACAATATTTGCTTGAATTATCAAGATATAAACTATTCTAGTTTGAAATTTGAGCTTGTTGATATTAACTTCATACCTGTACATATTCATAATCCATCCAGGAGTACAGTATCCACACTGGGTTCCATTGAACTTGGCAAGTCTAGTCTGTATGTCATGGTAGCCTTTGATTCTGTTCCCAATACCTTCAACTGTAGTTACCTCCCAACCATGACAGGATAATGCAGATACGAGACACTGAAAATTAAAATAAAAAAAAATAATTCGAAAAGAATTATCCAAGGCATTTGGAACATAGTTTGTGCGAAAGTGAACCTTAGCCCTGGAACGAAAGCAAAGAAGAAACAGGAGTGGGTTTTAGCCAGTAAAAGTCTGACAGTCCTCTCGCTCCGCCCAATGGTGAGAGATTTCCCACTTAAAAAAAATAATGTTTTTTTTTTACTACACGACGCCGTCTAGTCCCAAGCTAAGCAGAGCTTGTGTTATGAGTACTAGCCGGCTGATAAACATACTTATATATTTCTAAATACATATATTATAGATAAATTACACCCAGACCCACTCAAACATTTGTCCTGGGTGGGAATCGAACCCACGATCTCCGGCATAGTAGTCAGAGCCACTAACCACTAAACCAACAGACCAGTCATTCGATGTTAAGTTCTGGGCTATTTTTGTCGAGAGACCTATGATCCTTGAAGCATTTAACTCAGGGGTAAACCCTACAAGAAGTGACTCTTAAAGAAGTCTACTACTAAGTGGTCTCCTAAAACAGGTGGCTAAAGTAGGGAGCTATCCCTCAGCTAAGTGCACCAATGACTTAGACAAAGGACTTGGAAAAGGGCTTGGGCAAACTGCATGTGGTGAAAGACGGAAAATAAGTTTTGTGGTGCAGATTGAAAAAGGCCTATAGCAAACAGAGTTATAATGTAATATATAGTTAAACCGATCTATGGACAACCAACGATGTATTTTTTATTATTATTGATAGGCTTGCGTTTGACCACCATCTCACCTGATGGTAAGCGATGATGTGGTCAAAGATGGAACACGCTTGCCTAGAAATAACCTATTCACTCTTGACTTAAAGAGCCCTAAGTTGTAGCTATCAGGAAACATGGACTCCAGTAGGGAATTCCATTCCTTGGCTGTACGCACAATAAATGTTCCCAAAACGCTTTGTGCGAATGGGTGGAATGTCTACCAAGTACCAGTGGCGTAACGCTGTACGTCTTGAGGTCCGATGATGAAACGGACTTGGCGGAATTATGTTGTGCAATTCCAGTGCACACTCCCCGAAATGTACACGATAGAAAACCGACAATATTTTTTTAAATTATTATTAAAATAAACTTTTTAGGGTTCTGTACCCTAAGAGTAAAAACAAGACCCTATGGCTAAGACTCCGCTGTTGTCGCTATCGCTATAACAACAAATACTAAAAACGGAATAAAATAATTATTTATGTGGGGCTGCCATAAAATAAACGTGTATTTTTTTACCGTTTTTTGCTATGGATGGTATGTAACCCTCCGAGAGCGAGTCTTGACCGATTTTTTATAACTTAGGTAGGTAGTGCTTAATTATTTCTTCTAAATTACTCTTATATTTGAAACTTGTCTGAACTTTATAAAATAGATCAGTAAAATATTCTTCAAGTCTTCATTTAGTGTTTAAAATAAGATGCTACGTTTTTTTTTATATCTTCCTACTTATACCATAAGATCACGTAGGCGTTTAGTAAGTATCTTCAATAAGAAATCTGCAATAAAAACATCTACTTTTTACATCAAGGCTGTTATAACAAATAATAAACACGCCGCCGCCGACCTTTTGCGTCCATCCCATGTCAGATGTCTGTCATTAAGTATTTCAAAGAAGCGTAAAAACGTTTAAAAACAAATGCTTATTATAAAGGTTCACTGTTAAAGGTAGTCTTTTTCTAAAACTTCTACAACTCAAGACTTTTAACTGAAGCCTTTAATCTTTAGCAACCTACCTAAGGTTTAGGCTTCAGTCCACACACCAACAGAGGCGTGTCATTATAATACTCTTAATAGACATGCACGAACTGCAGTGGTCAATCTGGAAATTTCTGAGATCAGGTTCTTCTCATTTTTAACTTTTTTAAATCTCTGGAAATCCACAAATATAAAAGAGAACACCATGAAAAATTGTTTTATTAAAATTGACTATATGACCAACCGCCGGGCAAAAATTAAAACGTGATATAATTAGTTCGCTTGATAAAAAAAAAATCGCGAATCGAAATTGAAAACGAGAGTTTTTTTTACAAAAATAAAACTGCTGTTATGGGACCGCGAAATCGACATAAACTCGGGCAGAGTTCATACAAAATACTCAGTGACTACAACCGATATCAATTATTGTATAATGGTGTACCAATTACCTCATGTGTTTTTATGTTATGAGGAATAATCGTAGTTTCTTACGTTCAACAGTACTTAAGCCTTAAAATAATGATCCATCTGTCGTAAAAAATGCAAAACATTTATAAGGAAGTTTAAAGTTTTGGTTTTTATACACTAGTATCAATGTCGAAGGATCAAAGGTTGTAGTAGATAGAACCTTGACTTGAACCTGCAAAAAATCAAATGTAGCGATTACAAGAGCAAATTTTTTTTAATGGAGTGCTGAAAAAAAATGTGGCCAACTATACTAATCCGGTGCAGGAACCTCCCGAGCTAACCATGTCTGGTGAGGACCTGCGTCATGCGGAAGGTAAGGACGCCGTGTTGTTTTTCCAGCCACGCCTCAAAGAGATGATTTAACGCCATGAGATCCCGCCGGAACTTTGTCCGCCATGCCATGACTTAGCACGGCAGCGAAGTTTCACCCCGGCGTTGTATCTCCATGCGTGCAAGGACTGTTGCCTCCAAATCCCATGAGACTGATCAAAACCCACCTGTGTTCTTGAATAAACCATGAAGTTTCTTGCCAGTTCTCCTCCATAAGAAACGACCAATTGGAACTGTGCACTAACTTCTGACGTCTTATGAGTGCCCATGTAGGTCTAGTTATTGAGTTTTGAGTATTATTTTAAATGTATCCACTGAAGGCCAGCGGCAGGTGGACAGTGATTAAACTGTGGCGCTATTCCATAAAGAGGGGACTTATCGCCGTGAGTATGGCGTACCTATGCAAAATTGACCTTGACAAATGAATTATTAACAACTAACAGCTAGTTTTTATAACTTTTTGTTTTATAATTACTTATATCTTCTAAAGGTCTATAGAATAAAAAACTATTTGATAAATTGTTGCAAAATGTTAATAACGTTACCTTGAAGATCCCTCCTCTCTGTCCGAGATACTATTTGTCTTGTCTATGTCTAAGCTTGTGCACACACTGATCAATATATGTTCTTTCCCTGTGTGTTCGGTTGGTCCATTAAGGGTAATTATGTATTGACCCTTGGGAGATAGTGGCTCTCTAAAAGTGGTCTCACGGAATCCGGGTCATCTTTGTCGCTTATATAGGGTGACTGGCAATTAGTGTACGATACTTAAACACGTGATTGTGCTTATGATAACAAACAATTTTTATTATGGGAGCAAAGCCGAAATCGCGAAAAAAATATCAGCTGTTCAGTACATTAGGCAACCATAAATGTACTGAACAGCTGACTTCTGGTTTGTCCCCATAGTAAAACTTGTCGGTTATCATGAGCACAATCACGTGTTTAAGTATCGTACACTAATTACCAGTCGCCCTATATAACTTTGTTTATCGAAGACAAATGGATTTATATGTGAGCCATGAGAGTGAATTTATGTTTAATAGTTTTATTTGTTAATTATGTTTAAATATTAGTTACTGTTACTGTATTAAGTCTGATTTTATATTTTATGTGCATCGCGGTAATTTCTGCCTGATATGCCACTTAAAGCGTTTTTCGTTTGGATCCTGTGGCGCGGCGCCAAACTACCTCAAATACACAAAAAATGATTGTTTAGGTACTTACAGAGTTAACAGCAAAGGTCTTCACTTCATTAGTAGGCGGGAAGGCTGCGCGTACGGCGACGATGCAGGCACCACATCCACCCTCGTGGCACATCGCCTTCGTCCCGCGAAGCTCCGCCACCGTGCGGATGAACTCATTCAGAGATACATCCGGACCGTAATTGCCGTTCACTAGAATTATTTGCAAAATCTGATTAGCTTAGAAAATCTTGATGTATGGTAAAATATTAAATATTTAGGTCAATTAACCTATCGTAGTCCTTTGTTTGGAAAGGGCTATGCTCAAGGTTTCCTTCGTGATCGAATCAGAAATAAAGATATCCACAAGAGAACCAAGGTTGCCGACATAGCACGAAGAATCGCCAAACTGGCAATGGGCAGGGCACATTGTTCGCAGAACAGATGGCCGTTGAGGACTGAAGGTCCTGGATTAAATTAGCGACTGAGCCACTTGAAGATGCAGCGTTCGAATGCCTCCTACAAACTAGACCGATGACCAGGGCCCCAAGTCTGCTATTTTCATAAATTCGTCATTCCAACACGATCCAATCGTCATTTTGCTAAAAGTTTGTAATCTGATAATTCATAATGATCGATCATTGATCGGTCAATGGTCTTGTAATAGAATTGTGGTAGAATGATAATTTTGAGCATATTAAAACCAATAACTGCACAATAACGTTCTAATGGTAAAACACTGATCAAATAAACTGTCAAAGTTTTTGCAGATTACCGCAAACTTCAAATATTCATTTGTCAATATGTACGAGATTACCATTCTATGTCACTTCTTTCAATGGAGTGTCAGTGGTTGACCATTGGAAAGTCATAATGACGCCATTATATTAGTAGATTACCAAACTTGTCAAAATCGACAATTATGACATCAATGATAGACCATTGTGACACTATTGTAATAGCAGACTTGAGGCCCTGGTAAAGGTTGCGGGAATCCGATGGATGCGAGACGTACAGTATCGTTCATTGTCGCGACGCTTGGAGGAGACCTATGTCCAACAGTGGACGTCTATCGTCTGATGAGTCCTTTGTTTGGACATTAGTTTTTCCCAAGCTCCTTCCTAACTCTCGTCTAGTCTGTCCTTACCCTCTTGGCTAGTGTTCCAGGCTACGCTCGCTGATACTAGGATTGTACGACTATGGGTTCTCGACAAACATAATCGGCCCACTGCCTCTTCAGCTTGTTAACCTGGCAAGCTTCATTAGTAACTCCGGTTCTTTTCTGGTCAATCTCGTTATCCATAAAAGGTACTTTGAGCGTAGCTCGCTTTTCTAGTTACGTTATATTTGTTGACTAACCCAGTACAGCCAGCCAGCCAGTTTTGCCAGTTTTGCGGCCAGTTTTGTAAGTACTTGTGTGGGCAAGGCATTTTATAATTGACATGTTACAATGTTAGTAATGGTAGTTAGTCTATTATATCCTACTGCTTGAGCAGTGTGGTAACGGCTCTGCCTTACAAGTTGTAGGTCGTGGGTTCAAACCCAGCCAGGCGTATTACTTTTTGTAATTTGTTTCATCACCACTGCTCTCAAAACAGTGAATCAACATCGTGAGGAAACCGGCATGTTCTAGAACAAAAAATTCGAAGACATGCGATATTCGCCAACCCACACTGGGCTCGTGTGGTAGATTACGGCCCATTCTCTCTCCTAGAGAGAAGGCCTGAGTCCCAGCCGTGGGAACATTAAAATGGCTGATTAAGTATGTATATATCCCACTGCTGGGCGAAGGCCTCCCTCTCCTTTTTCCTCATTCATCTTTCTTCGGCGATTGCAGGCCATTCCTATCGGCTTATCAAGCTCTAAGGGGAATAGAAAATATGTATTTAAAATGATAGCGTTCTTCTTACCTTCATATTCTTTATCGTTGATCTTGAATTTTATTGAAGCCATTTTTTTTTTATATTGGAACTGCACCTAAAAATTTTCAAATTGTTATTTTATTTTTATTATATAAAATATCTAGTGCTTAACTGTAATCCCACCTGATGGTGAGCAGTGATGCAATCGTTCATGGTGATGGTCGTGCGCACTAGTTTATTAAAAGCCTATTCACTCTAGTCTTGAAGAATGCTAAATTATAATCGGACAGGAAGACCGCAGCAGGTGAATTGCAAAGCGTTGCCCACACCAACTGTGATGCCTGTAGTTGGGATTTACATACACTGTCGTGCAATACTACAAACTACAAACGTGGCTTTCGTTACATCCCCGTCATGGGGTGTGGCAGGCGGTGTCAGGGCTTCACCCTCTGACCGCAGAGTCCGAACCCGTCATCTTGGTGCCTAACAAGGCTCGGTGGTCGATGTCGACCGTCTAGCCTTGTGTCTTGTGACCCGGTGTCGCGCGTCATAATTGATCAACATTTACATAATATAATAATTATGTTATAGGTACTAGCTGACCCGATTGAAGTTGTTCTGCCTTAGTAATAAACAGTCAAACGCTTAAAGGTTAATAATAGTCACAGTTTTCTGTAATTTTCAAAATTCATTGCGCCATTTTCTTAATCTTTCTTCCCATAGTAAGTTGGTTCATAAATAAGGAAGTTATGCTCAAATATTGAAAGTAAAAACTGGGCGAGTGCGAGTCGGACTCGCACACGCAGGGTTCCGTAACGAGCGTAGAAAAAAACGACAAAAATCGCGTTTGTTGTGTGGGAGCCTCTTCAATATTTTTTTTTTTTTGTTTTTAGTATTTGTTGTTATAGCGGCAACAGAAATAGATAATATGTGAAAATTTTAACTTTCGAGCTATCGGGGTTCTTGAGATACATCTTATTAACAGGGTCCCATTTTACCCTTTGGGTACGGAACCCTTTTGAAGAAGCCCATTAAAAATTGAACTTGTCTCAAATGACGTTCCTTATGGTAAAACCGTCTTACTTGCGCAAAACCATTAAAAGGCGTAACGCGAATTCCCTAAAGTGATATAGGCCGTTTTAACAGTCCAATTTTTTAGACAGGGAGGATTTTTCGAAGACATTTTACTTTACTGCTAATTGCATTCACAGATTACAAAAAGCCTGCAAAACAATAAGTGTTTCACATAAAATTATTTCGCAGCCAATCCGATCCAGTTTTCATTAAGGTACATCTATTATATAAAAGCGAAATACCAGTCACTGATTAATCACAAAATCTTAGAAACTATAACGTGTCCAAACTTAAAATTTGGCAGGTAGGGGTAAAACGGGGTTCCTAAGTTTGTATGGAGAAACCATCGATATCCGTGGGAGAAACCAAACATGCGGGCGAAGCCGCTAGCAGAAGTTATTGAAATATCTTTTGAACTAACTTAAGTTGAAGCACTAGAAAAACCGTAGAAGCCGCAGAAAAAAGTTCAATACATTTTGTAAGAATTTAATATGAACAAATGAAACCCTAAGTTGAAGTTGACGGAAAACCTCAAAATCAATCGGCGAAAATCGCAGCTCTTTTGTATCGAGGTAGTCTGTCCATTCCAGATAGCCTGTTAGAAATTTTAAAACGCAATAAGGCCACCAATTGTAATTATTTATTTATATTATTAGCCTACGAAGGAGATTGGCGGGACGACCTGGATGGCTTCCTTCAGAATTGGAATGAGAAAGTGAGGAGCCGCGATTATTGGAAAGAATGGAGGAACACCTTCGCCCAGCAGTGGGATAACAAAGGTAATTAATATAATTAATAATAATATTTTGTATTGTGTAATTAATAAATATTTTAAAATTATAGTTATATGGTTTCCTTTTGGTAAATTATAATAAACTATAAGCTTTTTCCCACGACTTCGTTCGCGTACATAAATTATAGCCTATGTCACTCAGGAATAAACCGGCTTTCTATCAGTGAAAAAATTTTTGCAATCGGACCAGTACTTTCAGAGATTACCTCCTACAAACATAAAAACAAACTTTACCTCTTTATTATATTAGTGTTGATAGTGTAGATAATATTAATTATAATTATAAATTAAAATGAATTAAAAACTTACCACTATGTTTTCATAGTGGAATGTTTTTGATTCTAAAGGAACTCAAGAACCAGCGCTAGATGCTGTCGAATATCAAAATTTGACATGGAGTGACCGAGAAACGGTTATGGGGATCTGATAGGCAGTTGCTGTTTATCACGATAATGACTGTCAAAGATCTTCAAATGACAGCCGAAACCAAAGGATTAACATGCTTTCTGAGGCATAGAGGAATCTCGATAAGTTATGTTTATTAATTTATGTCGATAAACGTTGACAGAAAAAAGCAATGATTTTATTTACGAACAATTTTTTTTAAGTAATATTTTTCTGCGTAGAAAAAGTAAAACAAAATTATCTGGGTGTAAATGAGAGGATTTTTCATTGCAAAATTGTAGTTTATTTGCATTTTGTGGCTTTTGTAGTGCTCAAAATAAAGTTGACGCTGAAAACTTAGTATCCATTTTTTTTAAGTTATCTAGAAAAAAATATTGTGCAATTTCTTTCGGCCCCATTTTTTTTTGCGGACTGTACTTAAGTATTTTTTCTAAATCTGTGATTGCTGTTAGCAATTACTAAAAAAATGTTAAGGCAGTCTAATTATAATATTCTTGCGGCTACAAAAATAAAAGTGCAAGGCCTTATTGCCCTATTTTATAGTTGTACGTAAACGTATTTCTAGGTTGTAACATCAGAACGCAGCTATTGTTGTAAATTAATTTATATTTATTAGAAAAAAAAAATCAGAACTGCTGCTATTAGGGAGAAAAGTTATATCAATTAAAAAAAAAGAAGTGTCAAAATATTTTTATCCCTAAAGTCGCTTTACTATTATAATATTTAAGCCCAAAGTAATAAGACACCTTGTATTTTGAGACGATACCCAAAATATATACATCGTAATTAGTAATAGGATATCAGTTACTTAAAAAAATATATGTTCTATTAGTTAATAAAAAAAATAAAATAACTCACATGCAAAATTGAAGAACAATTTAAATACAATTCTATCTCATTCCATTTTATTAATGGAGCCAACAAATATTAAAAAATAATAATAACTCTTTCTATCACAACTTGCGATACAAAACACGACGATCGTATAACACGTTAATATTCCGAAGCCTATGATATTGTACTGACTACAGGCTGCCACCATAAAACTCAAACAGATATCGCTCACATAGCAATATAGTTATTACACATCTATATCAATTATAAAAAAATCAATGCCACTTTTCGTTGTAATTTTATAACTCAAGAACGGGCCCACCTATCCAAACCAAATGTTTAGGCTTTGTTCAGACTATTTAGTAGATGATTTATGTGAAGTTTGATAGGGTATAGTAGGGTAGAGTAGGGTAGAGTAGTGTAGAGTAGTGTAGAGTAGGGTAGAGTAGGGTAGAGTAGGGTAGAGTAGGGTAGAGTAGGGTAGAGTAGGGTAGAGTGGGGTAGAGTAGGGTAGAGTAGGGTAGAGTAGGGTAGAGTAGGGTAGAGTAGGGTAGATTAGGGTAGAGTAGGGTAAAGTAGGGTAGAGTGGGGTAGAGTAGTGTAGAGAAGGGTATAGTAGGGTGGAGCAGGGAAGAGCGGGAGCGAAGCCGCGCGGGCAAAAGCTAGTTTTATATAAGTTAAACAAACTTAATTAAAGTTTACGTTGCCTCATGTTAGGCAATTGGAAACTAGTGTGCCAATAAGAGGTAAAGAATTGAGTCCTTTTTTTAGGTGGGAAATCATCTAATGACATCTTCCACCCTTGGGCGGAGCGTGACAGTGTGTCAGATTTTTTTTTACTGAAACTTATTCGTTTGTTCTTTCTTTGCTTTGCTTTCCAGGGCCTCGGGGTTTATTGTCACTTAAGAGGCTGCTTTTCAACTCGCCTATCGTAAACATCGAGCATGGTTTAAAAGCTTGTTACTTCATCTAACGCAATCCAACGCGATGTTTGACGAAAAGGCAACGCTAAAAAAGAGAGATAACGCCTGAAAACTCTGTTAGCATTCGGTAATTCCGTGATTTACTCGAATATTTTATAAAACTTGTTACAGGAAATACGTGTTTTTTTTTAAACTGTTAAAAGTTTTTGAAATACATTATCATTATTTAGAATCGTGATAAAATTTGCTAGGCTTGTATAGTTGCACATTTTTGACTTTTTTCATTTTTGAGTAAATTATGAAGTGTCATAAGCAAAATAGCAGATTTTCAGAGGCCTTAACAGGATTAGATTTATACAAATTTATAAATTGATTTACATAGAAGCTTAAATAATATCCACAAGATACTGTGTTTTCAAAATATCTAATGAAAAATGTGTAATAACGTCATAATCGCGTAAGAGCGGTTGTATGAAAAACATTGAAAATGTGTGTCGAGATGCATCCCCTTAACATGGCTCCAGTAGGCTTTGACCCTGTTGGCCCCTACGATTTGCTGACACCGCCTTGAGGCACGCGTGGAACACTACGCGCTGTCATCGGACAATCGGACGGCGTGCTACCCAGTGCTCGCCGATCGCAGGCCTGCGCCTAAAATGGCTGGAAATCGAGATCGGGATCCCGGCAGCTGGGACGTGAGGGCCGTTCCCTCGCGCGTATGGTCGCTTCCTTAGCCAGCATTTCTGCTTCGCAGAAGGAGGCGACCGCCTGCCATTCCGCCTCGCTCCGGATCATGGCCTGTACTAAGGCTCGACGAAGATTTGAGTCCTGAAGATAGTACAATGTACTTGGACATAACTCTTAATGCTAAGCTTCAGTGGGGCCCACACATAGCCCACTAACACTTAATAATAAGAAGAACAAGAGATAGTGCAATGATATTATCTACTTTAGTATCCGTATCTTCCCATTGTTTCCCATTTGACTGGCCTGTTGGTCTAGTGGTTAGTGACCCTGACTCCTATGCCGGAGGTCGTGGGTTCGATTCCCACCTAGGACAAATGTTTGTGTGATGAGCATAATCATTTGTTCTGTGTTTGTGTGTAATTTATCTATAATATGTATGTATTTGGAAATATATAAGTATGTTTATCAGTTGTCTAGTACCCATAACACGAGCTCTGCTTAGCTTGGGACTAACAGTGTAGGCAACTCATTTTTGTAAATGTATTTTATTATTAGTTTTAAGTTGGCAATATTTACGCGCGAACACCAACTGCGATTTGATTTGGTTTCGCGCGCATTTTTGAACTGTGGGCCCCGCCCACGACGCGCGCGCTCGGACGCCGCGCAGTCGCCGCTAAAAACTCGACGCGCGCGGGCGTGTATATAAATGTTCCAAGTTCCCGCCAAAACCTTTTCAGTTTCCTAACTAATTTAGCTTTATGTGTGTATTGTACTGTTTTTAACAATCTGTAACTGTCGCGAGTTCTGTTGCCTAGTTGTAAAGTGATAATATACGGAATTCACCAAGTGACTGCTGCGTCTTATTGTGTACAAATCCCGGCCCTATTTAACATTGGTCCTTCGAGCCGGATCACAATGAATGACAAAGTTACTGGTGTCGTCACACGGAGCAGAGCCCATGCTGAAGCTGAACAACGACCTGGTGCGGATACCACGTGTGTCACTGCGGCCCCGCGTAGTGAAGTTGTTGCCACGTCGACCAGGTCGCGATCAAGCCGTCTCAGCCGCGAAGCGCTTCGCCTCCGTGCCGAGTACAAAGCCGAAGAAGAACTCGCCAAAATAAAAGAACAGCTCATAAAGAAGAAATTAGCATTAGAAATCGCCGAGATTGAAGATGAAGAAACTGAAAATCGCGCCATGAGTATTTACAGTGGTCCTAATAACGTGGATGAGTGGTTAAGCACAAGTCTCGCGGAAAAACCGCCAGCGCCCCACGCGCTGGCCGGCGCGTGCCCGCAACCGACCGAAGGCCTAGAACGAGAGCGCGCGTGCGACATCGCGCATGCGCGGAACACCGTACGCGAGCCGTTCGCGCCCGCGGTGGCGTCCTCTCCGACCGCCGCGAAGTATACGCCGGCGCCGGGCGCTCTGCCCCCCGCTTCCGTCGGCGCCGTCGCGGCCTCTGACATCATGCATCTAGCCGACGTTATTATTACGAACATGTCGAAGCGACCACGACAAAATTATGATCTCCCCATGTTTGATGGCAGCCCGGCAGACTGGCTAGCTTATCGACGTACCTATGAAGCTACCGCGGCCACGTATAGTATGTTCGAGAACACCGTACGACTGCAAGCATCACTGCGTGGCGCGGCAAAGTGTGCCCTTGAAGACCTATTACGTACCGGGTCCGACCCCATGGATGTGATAAATGCCTTAGAAGAGGAATTCGGTCACCCCAATTTGCTACTAGAATCGGCATTAAATAAAATAAGAAGTTTGCCCCGTGTATCCGAAAGTGGCGTCGAATTGCGAAACATGACTTGCGTCGTTCGAAATTGTGTTTACATTTTGAAAAACATAAAAGCGGATGGCTACTTAAATAACCCCCAATTAACGCACGAAATTCTTAGCAAATTAACAAATGTACAACGTTCGCAATATGGCGAGTTTGCTATGAAAAGGAACACCGACAGCAAAGAAGATCTTCGCTTATCGCCAAATATAAACATAGTCCTCGAGTTTATAAGTCACCTGGCACGGGCATCAGCTTATTACCTACCGCTGTGCGTAAACATTGAGCAAAATAATAATCGTAACCGGCCCACCACTGTTGCGAATCCTGCCGCCGCATCGTCGATCACCAGGCGCGGTGAGATCACGCGTCAACACCGGAAACCTGCAGACCGAGTACACCTCACCAGCGAGGAAACTACGTCAGCGTCACCGAGTACGTCATCGTCATCAAGTGAGTGCGCGTTGTGTCGTAGTGCGGATCACCGATTACCCGAGTGCGATAAATTCATTGCAAAAAGTGAGCCAGAAAAATGGAACTTTGTAAAGGTCAATAAACTTTGTTTCAAATGTTTAGTGCATAGCCATTCTCGTTATCGTTGTCGCGCTAAACGATGTGAAAAGTGTCGTTCTCCGCATCACACACTTCTACACTACGAGAAGCCGAGAGCCCCGGGCGCCGCCGATGGCACCGGAGCCCCGCCCGCGCCGGCCGCTGCGGCGCAGGCGGCCTCTATACAGCCGCCCGCGCCGTCTCCGTCGGTCGCCGAGTCGGTAACGAGTATGGGTGAGCGGTGTCGAACCACTAAAACTTTATTGAAGATTATTCCTGTAAAGATTATTGTTAATAATGTTGAACATAGTGTATACGCATTGTTAGACGATGGGGCCACTGTGTCATTAGTAGATTCTAGTATGTGTAATTTTAGTGGACCATTATCTCCGTTAAGAATTGTGAGTGCACGCGGGCTTGTTATGACTGATAACAATTCCTGTAGGGTAACTGCGCTAATTCGCGGCCCCAACGGGGTATGTCATGATATCGTATTTCGAACGATAGAGAATTTAGACTTGCCTACCCAATCCGTGCCTGCTAGAGTTTTAAATAATAATAAACATTTGCGTGATTTAGATTACTGTGAGATGTCGTGCGCAAAACCGATGGTTATAATTGGTCAAGATAACTGGAAGTTGATCGTAAATGAGGAAATACGACAGGGTAAATCCGGGCAACCCGTAGCGTCGCTTACAAAGTTAGGGTGGGTTGTTCATGGACCTGTAACTTTAGGTATCTGTGACAAGTCTGACAGTGAGTCAATTAACCTAGCCTTCGATGGTTTAGACGATCTCAATGACCTTGTGAAACAGCAATTTTTACTCGAGTCCATCGATATCACAGAAGTGTCAAGCAAAAATGTTGAAACTGAACGCTCGTGTAAAATTCTAGACAGCACCAGCCGCCGCCGTCGACACGGTTTGACAGGTTGGGAGGTAGGATTACTTTGGTCACGTGACGCGGTACACTTACCTGATAATTATGATTACGCTATCAAACTATTACGCGGCTTAAAGAGTAAGTTGGAAGCCGAGTTAATTGAATGGGAAAAGTGGCTCTTAGATATAAAACAGTTAAGTAGCATACGTGTGCCACGTTGGTACTGGCTTGACTCTTCAACTCTTGAGTTTCATGTTTTTGATGGTGCTGGGGAGTCGGCTTATGCTGCGGTTGCGTATTTGGTTGGTAGGAACGAGTTTGGCATACCTACCGTTTCACCTATTATTGGTAAAGCTCGCGTCGCCCCGTTGAAGTTTGTATCCGTGCCGCGTCTCGAATTGCAGGCAGCTGTGCTGGCGTGTCGGTTGGCTTGCACCGTTGTCAGGGAGCAAGGCTTAGCAGCATCTCAAAAATACTTGTGGTGCGATTCGAAAACCGTATTAAAATGGGTGCACTCGTCTGATCTTCGCAACTACCATAAGTTTGTCTCACATCGATTGGTAGAAATCGACCGAAAGTCCAACCCAGGCGAGCGGTGTTTGGTGCCATCAGCAGAAAACCCTGCTGATGAAGCTACCAGGTTGCACTGGCCTAAGAATTGTAAGTTGTGGTTTACGGGTCCATCTTTTTTGTACCAGGACAAAGATCAGTGGCCGGTCAACGAGTTTGAGGACGTAGATAATACTGATTTGGAGCGTCTTGAGAAAGTTCACGTTGCTAAGCAATATGTCCCGCTGGCTTGTACTAGACGAAACACTGTGCGCTGGTCAGTGTCGATAGGTTCTCTAGTTGGACACGGGCCGTTAGAT
This sequence comes from Mythimna ferrago, assembly GCA_910589285.2. Taxonomy (NCBI): domain Eukaryota; kingdom Metazoa; phylum Arthropoda; class Insecta; order Lepidoptera; family Noctuidae; genus Mythimna; species Mythimna ferrago. The sequence goes on from OU342685.1 coordinate 20,844,339, forward strand.
TGACAGGTCGAGTTCGTGCCTTTATAAATATGTGTCGCAAGAACCAGGTTGAGATGTTAACGGCTAGTAATATTCGTAAGGCTGAGAATATTTTATTGAAACAATGTCAGCCTTGTTTGGTGCGTCGTGCTCGCCCTTCAATGCCCAAAATGGAAGATCTACCAGCCGCTAGGCTCGTGAACACACGTAGAGCTTTTGTGCATTGTGGGGTATATTACGGTCCCATGGAAGTTGTATTAGGAAGGCGTCGTAAAAAGAGATGGGGCGCTTTTAACCGTCCTGCAGCGCCACACATGGTGGGATGTTGGGAGCGCCTCGTTCGCTCAATTAAAACCGCACTTAAAGTAACTTTGACAGCGCGTGCGCCGAAAGAAGAATTATTAAATACTTTGCTGGCTGAGGTAGAGATGACCCTTAACAGTAGGCCTATAACCTTCGTAGGTACGGACCCCGATGGGCCCATCGCGTTGACACCAAATCATTTATTGATAGGTACAGCTACCGGTGCATCTACTTTAGGTTACTTCGAAGCGTCTGATTTAACTAGTAGGAAAGCTTGGGTAAAGGCTCAAACTCTAGCAGACATGTTTTGGCGACGGTGGCTAAAAGAGTATGTCCCCACTCTTCAAAAGCGTCAAAAGTGGCGAGAAGAAGTGCCGCCCATAAAAGTAGGAGACATGGTGCTGATTCTGGAAGGGAACCAGCCTCGTAATGCATGGCCTAAAGGCGTTATTAGCGCAGTCCACCCAGGCCGCGACGGCCATATCCGAGTCGTAACTGTACGAACCAGTAAGGGTTTCATGAAGCGACCAGTTGTTAAGGTTGCTGTGTTGCCTACTGACGAGTTTGTTCAGGAACAAGGGGGTGGAATGTAGGCAACTCATTTTTGTAAATGTATTTTTATTATTAGTTTTAAGTTGGCAATACTTACGCGCGAACACCAACTGCGATTTGATTTTGTTTCGCGCGCATTTTTGAACTGTGGGCCCCGCCCACGACGCGCGCGCTCGGACTCCGAGCAGTCGCCGCCAAAAACTCGACGCGCGCGGGCGTGTATATAAATGTTCCAAGTTCCCGCCAAAACCTTTTCAGTTTCCTAACTAATTTAGCTTTGTGTGTATTGTACTGTTTTTTAACAATCTGTAACTGTCGCGAGTTCTGTTGCCTAATTGTAAAGTGATAATATACGGAATTCACCAAGTGACTGCTGCGTCTTATTGTGGACAAATCCCGGCCCTATTTAACAAACAGGGTTATGTGATAGTTGTGAAAAAATAAATTAAAAAAATTTAGTTCAATAAAAGTCAACCATTCTTCCCTCCATTCGATGATACTTTATTATTTCATACAAACTTACCTATATAAATAGTAAGTTCAATTCCCGAAACCACACTCGAAGATTTTTCCACAAATAAGTATTTTTAATGAGGCGTACTCGTAAATACAAAACAGTTTGTAGACTTTTTCCTAAACTTGTACTATGAGACCTTACTTCATGCATAATATCCGGATTCTATGTAAAAGGGAAGTATCTTATAGGTTTTGATTTCCTAGTGAGTGTCAAAATATGCGTATAAGCGGAGCATAAAAAGCCTTATCTTTAGATTGCATTGACTTAGAAATTTGATTTTTTGACTACTGCAAAGATTAGCATTTACACAGAGTATCTGACATTAATTTTAGCTTCATATCTTCACGCATTCCTGAAAAAAAGGGTCTTGACAGACGGGCAACAAAGTAATTCTGTAAGAGATCCGTTTTTGTCGACCTAGGTACGGAAACTTAAAAAGAAACAAAAATGTTACCAATACATTTTGCTTCATCAGGCGTCATCTATAAATTACGTCACACGAATTTCATGATTTTTTGCCCCCTTCCCTGGTTTGCCCCCTTCCCTGGCCTTGTCACATTAGTGAGACTCCCCCACTCCCTAGTGCGACGTGAAATATTTTGCTTTACATTTAGAAATTAAATAAATTATTTTTTAATAAAATTAGTATCAAATCAAACAGTTAAAAAAAAGAACGATTAATATTTACACAGATATAGTTGTATGTTTTTGAGGTTTTCTTAAAGTTCCTAATAGTTTAATGTTTGTGTTTTAACACTTAGATATAATAGATTTTGAAATGTGATGTCACGAAATTTAGGACCACTCCCACCCCCTTGTCACACAATGTCACACTTTGTCGACTGCCTCCCTCTCCCTTAACGTGTGACGTAATTTATGGATGGCCTCATGACGGTTTCTAAGTTTAATAAATTATGTAGTTAGCAATATTATCTTGCTAGTTATAAATAGTAGATAAAATATATATTACTATTAAATACATCCTTTTCCTTCTGTAGTATTATGATCGTTTTTAAGATATCGACCAACATCTCAAACTTATCATACTCGTATTATAATTGTCTGTGATTGTCATATTTATGAGAAATTGCAGTATAAACGTTACAAATGAACCATTTAAATCATAAAGAATATTGTTTTATGAATCGCGTAGTAAATTATCAATAAACAATAATAAGTTTATATATGTACATTTTTTTATTAAAGAAGTTTAGATAAAATATGAAAGAAGGAAGGAAGTAAGAAAGAAAAACATTTATTTGTGATTCGCACAGGAAAACCAACAATAAAATAAAAACTACCTGACTAAACTAGAAATATTTAACTTAAAAAATAAAAACATTAAAAAGATTCAGACATATCTCCGCATTATGCTGAGATATTTAAAAACAAACATATAAAGGGTAAACCAGCCATATGAGCCTCAGTCGGTAATGTGCCTCACTTGCAAAACTAAGATATTTAATACTCGTATTTAATAATAATATATAATACAATATTCCATAACCATCACACAACGCCGTCTAGTCCCAAGCTAAGCAGAGCTTGTGTTATGGGTACTAGACGACTGATAAACATACTTATATATTTCTAAATACATACCTAATATAGATAAATTACAACCAGACACAGAACAAATGATTATGCTCATCACACAAACATTTGTCCTAGGTGGGAATCGAACCCGAATACCGGAGGTCGTCCGGCATAGCAGTCAAGGTCACTAACCACTAGACCAACGGGCCTGTCAAAGATACGCATTTAAAATTATATAAATTATACAACGCTAGTTAAACTTGCATTGTATAGTTTACATCGCCGTCATACATAAAAACTAACCAGATCGGCTCGAATAAGCACTAAATTTTAAATGCATGTCTTAGTTTTGCAAGTGGGGCTTGTCACCGACTGGGACATGTATGCTTGTCTTACTATATATCGATTCAAGGTGCCGATCATTTCGATTTTGTGGATAATCAAACTATTCCAGATCACGCAACTGATTTATTATGAAGTATGAGGTTTGCTGGAAGAAAACTCAACTTTGAGTTAAGCTCGCCTTTGTACATGAACTCTGATATCCACATATTTGTTATTTATCATGGTGGACAATAAAGAATTAAAGAAGTAGGCTTTAGGTATTCGATTCACAACGAGCCTAGAGACAGATCCTAGGCAATGTTTGAATTGAGTTTCATCTGCTAGTTTAAACTTTACAAAGAAAGATTTATGTACAGTTTTAATCGATGAGGCGAACTTCACCACAACAAATGACTCAATCAACCTGATATTATTATGATATAACAGAATCATTATAAAAGCACAACACACTAATGTTATTTTATGCCCCCTACGTTTAAGAGCAAAAGTTAATTGAATATGTATAACGGGAGAATCGATTAACAACCTTCTGTATCTCGATATTTTAATCCATGAAGAAAGATAACAGGTGCTATCAATAACTAAGGCATGTATACAACTATCAAGGATATTAGAGTAAAAATAGAAAGTATAATACACTATAAGGCTTGCAATACATGAAATCATGAAATGACAACCCCGTGTCCTATGAAATAAGTAGGTAACATAAATACTGTAATCCAAACGAATCAAGAATTTATTTCGTAAATGATACCTCATAAAACTATCATGCATCAAAACATTAACGATCTGATTAATAAATCATTTAAGCTAGCAGTGTGCTTAGACGATTCCGCAACGAAAAGTATGCAGGTATACTGTGCAATGAAGGAAGGTGATGAGGATTACAAACAGATAGAGTGAATAGGCTCTTGATAAACTAGTGCGCTTTACCATAAATGATTGCATTACTACTTACCGTCCGGTGGGATTGCAGTCAAGCACCTCTAGCCAAGTTGATAATCTGCATCGTTAACGCTAGTCGAAAAGTAATCAAATGCATGGGAATGACATCATCTCAACGTTAATTCACGTGGTCGGAACAAACGAATAGAAAATTCGTAGCCAAGGTCACATCGTTCAAAATGATAGAATGAATTTCTACAACGTTTAACGCTACATCCTTTGATAAACAAACGCTACATTGTAGAACGAGCGGCCGTCTCAGGCGCGTCAACATGGCTACCCACTTATCGTTTTCTACAATTGCTGACACCGAAGCGTTACCGATTGGAGAACAGAATTCGACACGATACGGTTGTAACTTGGCTAGGGGGGAAGCACTAGTTTATATCAATTTATAAAATAAAGATACCGAACTTTATTCTGGATTCCTTTTTTATGAGATGTAGTAGACATGGAGGCTCCTGCATTTTAATTAAGGATGGATCGCAATTTAAAAGCCTCGATGATACCTATTAAGAGTTTGGTCTGTAGATGGGTGAATATCTTAATGTTCAAAATTCCTTTGTACTTTAGAAAACACGTTAAATCATTGATTCGTTGTAGTATGTAGACTTATGATAGAAGTCACGGAAAATCAGAAGCCAAGAATATTGACTCCAGTTTTTCCCTAGCGTGTTATTCAATTACTGGGTAGTTAAGGTCAGATGGGGAGTCGCTCCATATGAAATACTGGTATTGAGATGCACCTGGTTAGACTGAAAACTAATCCCATACGTTGGGAAAAAACTGCGCATACTGCAAAGGTAAACAATATGATTGCCAAATCTATCAGCTATTATACCTTGAAACTATAACACTATGAGAGATGTTTATTAAATTTTATTATTCACGTTAATGTAGATAACGTTAATGATGGCAAAACATGGTGTAATAGTAGTAGTTACCAGTTTTTGTAGAAATACAAATGATGATTTTGTACTTATGTGCGAAGAAGGTCATGTTCATAATGTTATAAAAAAGGGTTTTTTGATTATTTGTTTCTATTTTTTTTTTTTTTGATTGTACTACTTATGTTTTATTCTAGGTTTATTGTGAGACACTGGCGCGTAAGCTAAGCTTCAGGGGCCTGTATTTCAGGTCATCACATCTCCACACTCTAACAGATAGATACATTTGTTATAGGTAAGAGTCGTAATCGATTTTAAAATTGAGATTTTATTACTACCATTATAATCTGTGGCTCGATTTATGAAAAAGTTTTCAAGATGTTAGTTTCTCTTATGATGCGTTTATAGTAATTAGTAGATTAAGTAATCTTAATAAGTACTTCTTGATGAAAATTATTTCATTGAGAAACATATTCCAACAAACATATTCTGTCTTGTAACCCGAAAAATTGTGACCGTGGGTTCGAGAAGGTTTTAAAATTAGTTTGTTAAATAAATGACTTAAAATAAGTAACTTTAAATGATTACACTCTTATCTCAACCCTATTTTTGCAAGCTCGTAATTTAAATAAAGAAATCAGTTATACATTTGTAGCATAAACAATAGTGGACTCAGAATGCTACCCTGTAGAACGGAATAACCTTTATTATGCGACTTATAGAATAAAATATAATAAACTTTGTTGTCCACCAAAATAATAAAAATCTAGAAACTTAAATCTATGAGTGCAATGGCGTATTGCTATAAGTGTATTACTTTTTTCAACACACTTATTTGCTAAGCTGGCATTCTACTGAAACGCCGTATTAAGTACAATCAATTAAGGGACAGAATGTTAACATAGATGTGAGGCCGACTGTTTACATTAGAATAAAATATCATGCTATTTAGTGACAACACGCTCCAAATATTTCAAAAAATATAATACAACGACAACAATGTATATGTATTTTGTAGATTTATCACAAAATTATGTCCGGAAGTACAAACCTATTGCAAGAAATTGTATGGGGGCTCATTAAAATCACATTAAGAGGCAAATTGCTTCACAATATAGAATTGTGGTCTCTTGTGTACTAATAAGGTGTAATTGTATTGCGGTGATGACGCGTAGAGCACACAGACGATAGAAACGGATTAGTAAAACTTTCTAGACAGATCAAATGTATCACACAGTATCAAATTTTACATTTTTTTTTAAATTAATATAATCTAGTGCTTGACTTCAATCCCACCTGATAGTCTGATAGTAAGCAGTGATGCAATCTCTGATGGTGAGGAGCACTAGTTTATGAACCTATTCGCTTTCGCCTTGAAGACACTCAAATTATAATCGGACAGGAAGACCGCAGCAGGCAAATTGTTCCAGTCCTTCGACGTACCCGGTATAAACGACAAGGCAAAACGCTTAGTCCGGACCGTAGATGTTTCAACAACGTATGGGTGGATACTCATCGTACGCCTGTGCTCAAGGTTTTGAAGATTGAACTCACATATACAAATCGAAGCATTCGTTGCTAAAATAGCAACGGGCCTTCAATTTCCAATCTTGTGTTTATTTACTTTGCGAAGGGCTGCAAGATTTTTCAAAAGAATTATCGTAGCCTTGGAATGTAACACGCAACTGAAAGAACACGACTTGAAAAAAGGAACATTGTTTCTTCAGTTGCCCTTTGTGGGAGCCAAGGTCGTATTCTACAAACCATACGCAGTACTCTAATCGTAGCTAGTGTGGCGATTCTTTGCTCTGTGATGACATAATCACAGTTTTTTCTGCGCGTGAGCATGTGGAATCAGTCTCAGGTACTTATTGCGATGGCTCTACAGGTATGTTATTAAAGTAATTAAATGTCAGGTCACGTCGCGTAGCTGCCGTGTATAGTAACTATTGAAATAACCTACGACCTACTTAAAAAAGCTACTTTTAATTATTCGCTTGGCAATTCTGTACTCTTTTTCTCTTTTTTTTTTCTGTTGTTTCACGCTTGACCACTATCACATCCGATAAATAGCGACAAATGATGTGGTCGACGATGGAGCACGCTTGTCTGGATGTAACCTTCTCACTCTTGAACCCCAGGTCGCAGCTATTATGAAGCATAGAATCCGGCGGGAAATTCCACTTTTTAACTGTATGCACAATGTGTTCCCAAAACTCTTTTTACATTGTGATAATATTTGTGCTGTAACTGTCTCGAATTTTTTTTTCTATTCTATTAGATTTAAATGTGGCAACAGCAGCAGAAGTATAAATGACAGATTTCTTCACTAATTTTACGTTTCTCGGTATAAAATATGTATATTAATATTTCTTTTTCCTCAGCAACAATAATATTTATTTACATACATATACAAGTATACATCTTAATAATAATATTTTTATTTTCAGTCCAAAGATCCATAGAACGAACAAAATATTCAGTACCTAGGCCATCCACCCTGCCGGCTACAGTAGCCACGAGCCTTAATATATTAAGGCATAAATTTTTTACCAGATGTTTTTGTGACATACCACCTTTTTTGTGGGTAAAAATCATCGAAATGACATCAGACGAGGCAGGCCAAACACAGAGCTGTCCAGGTGACTATTTAGTCGGACTAAACAGTCAAATCGAAAAAAAAAAGAATTGTAGATGTAAGTAAGTAGTAACTATCAATAGCTTAGCACACTCAGACAACAAGAACAAGAATATAGTTGCCTCGGGGAACATTTTAATATAATTTACGTACCACTTATGTTCCTATCGGTTATATTATACGACAAAGAAAGGAGGAATTGTATTTTTATTAAATTTATTTTTATTTATGACGTTACTTGCTCGTAAATTACAATTTAAAGGGTTGCGGAACTGTTCCAAAGAGTAACCGTGGCTCTGGAATGCAAAAGCAAAAGCAACTGAAGGAACTCAGGTGGTTTTTAGTCAGTAAGAGTTTAAATAATAATAATAATAATATATTTAAAAAGGACAACTTTTGGTCCACATTGTATGTTAGTAACACTTATTTCTATGTTAGTTCAAAAATCACAAAATATTTATGGTTTCCTTAAAATAAATTACATAACCAATACAATTACTAAAAATAAAATATTATAAAATATTATGTACTGTATAATTTAAAACTCCCTCTCCTTCCACCTAGAGTAAGATTTATTTGATGATTTCCCAATTTAAAAAAATTATTTAGCAGTATTTTTAGCCTTCCAAACTACTGTCACTATTTCTGAAGCATTATCATTTTACGAAGCCAACCAAAAAAAACATAACTTGACTTTTATATTCTTTCTATGTATATATTTTATACATATTTTATTTTCTTTATCAATAGTTTTGTTACTTTAGATCCTATAAAATACACTCGCCATTTGTTCGCCATTAGCGATATTTGTTTTTATTTCAACTTAAAATGTTCCAGCTTGTGTCCAACTGCCATGAAGATATTTTCCACCGTGCAGGGTATTTCTGAAAAATATTAAGTTAATCTGTTTATATTATCGCTGGTTAGTCAAGGATTATCTATAATCCATAAAAAAATGAAAACCTGTCATATACTTTCCTTTGGTAATTTCATAAACTAAATTTCAATATGCATTACTAGATCTAAATAATTTAATAATTTTAATTAAAAAATGTACGCAATAAATTAATCAAGTTTTTTTTTAATATCTTAAACATCACGAATGCATAATGAAAAATGTCATCGTATTGAAATCAAAATTAATATATTTTTTATTAACCGAATTCGAAAAGGAGGAGGTACGTTCACCGATATCTCGGTCAATTATGGACCGATTTTGAATTTTTTTTTTGATTGATCGGTTATGCTTCCGAATTGGTCCCATAGAAATATTATCCCATAGAAGTAAAAAGTTTTTTATTTTTCACTTTTTAGTTATGGTACCACCACTAAAAAGTACCCCTCAGTCAAACTTAAATACCTTATATCCAAAGTGCATCTCATAACGTTGCTAATAATCCCAAACACGGTTAGATTACATTAATTTAATACTTCCGGCTTCATAACCAGATCAGTTCGATACATCCCCTCCCTCCCCTCTCTATTTTCTTTCAGTCAGTCATCGACTACATGTATAAACAAAGCAATTTTACTTGTTACGACAATTCTGCTGTGATCCTATGAGGAGTTCTGTGCCATATCTTCGAAGTTCATGATCAGATCATAACAATATTTTTATGGGACCAATTCAGAAACATAACCAATCAATCAAAAAATAAAAATTTCAAAATCGGTCCATAATAGACCGAGATATCGGTGAACATACATAAGAAAAAAATTACAATCAGCCAAACATAGAACCTCCGCCTTTTCGAATTCGGTTAATAAAAATATATTAATTTTGATTTCAATACGATGACATTTTTCATTATGCATTCGTGATGTTTAAGATATAAAAAAAAAACTTGATTAATTAATTGCGTACATTTTTACTTATAAAAACTTTTTATAAAAAAAATATAACCGACTTCACTAAAAAAACACTAAAACGATCAAAATAATTTTAATTTCGGAAGTCAGTGTTTTTCGTTATTGTTTGTTCCTTATTTAACACCGACTTCCGAAATTAAAATTATTTTGATCGTTTTAGTGTTTTTTTAGTGAAGTCGGTTATATTTTTTTTATAAAAAGTTTTTTATTTCATACTTTTTAGTTGCAACACACTTATAGCCAGAGTACTTTTTTCTCATGTCAATTCCAATTAACTCAAACCCTGCTAGAATACATCATTTTCATATGAAGTTCCCGTGTCTACCTTCCACCTTCCGGCTCCATCATCAGATCACTTCGATAGTACCTTATAGCCAAAGTGCATCTCATGACATTTCTAATAAGCCCAAACACGAGTAGGATACATTGATTAATTACGGAGTTCCGGTGCCTATCTTCCAGCTCCATCACTATCATCAGGTTACTTCGATGATACCATTTTCAACATAACTATTCAGAACTATTCATTTATTTGTATTGTCATAGTCGCTTAACTATGTTCATTGTGATATTTGTTTGAGTATGAAGTTCCGTTGGCAATTTCTGGTCTTCTTAACCAGTTCCACCTCATCAAATGTCACTTTTTGACTGTAAATGCTTAATTCCTTGATGAAAATATCAAAATGACTATATAGTTGCCTATAATATTTGAGAAGTTCCCTCGATTTAGCCAAGATTCCATCATCAGATCCCGACTTGGTGACTATGGGACCATTTGGGAAGTATACCCTTTCCAACAAAAAAAGAATTTTTCAAATCGGTTGGCAAGCGACGAAGTTATGCCCGAACATACATAAAAAAAAAAAAAAAAAAATTCAAACATCCGAATTGAGAACCTCCTCCTTTTTTAGAAGTCGGTTAAAAAGTCAGGAGCCAATGCACGATTGAAATTGTTTTTTTCTTACGGAGAAGAACCAGTAAAAACGCCATGGTTGGTCTTTTGAGAAAATGATTGATATTTCCATAATAATGGGTATCAGAGGACAGTGTAGGCCAGTCAACTAAAAGCACAACAAAAAAATATAAATAAAGAAAACTTATAAAGGTGCCAAAACTTATGGCACAAATTGATCTATCCATCTCGTAGATGACATTTTCACTCACTGTGTATACTAGTATAAACAGTGGTTAACAATAATAAAAAAACTGGCTAAAAATTTGGAAGTTAATTACTAGTTTTTTGGGCACATAACCAGTCGACAGCTATGCGGAGTTTTTTGATTCCATATCTTAGATGGTTTTAGTAGTTTTAATTATTCAAGAGGTTGTAACTGCTAAATTAATTCCAAAAAATACAAATTAAAAAAAAACTAATGCATGTTTTGCTAAATTTAGAAGTTTTTGTTGAATAATTTGACCTTACACCTAAGACGTAAGCGATACCTAGACGGTTGACAGGACAGAATGGAATAAGAAAACGTAATGCATTGACCCCAAGCAACACGGAATAAGGGCGAGAAATTGACCATGATGACAAAGATGACAATAAAGGAAAGGATCAAATATGCATATCAGTATTATCGGTCAAGTTTATTATCCTACTTCTTTTCTATGAGTCATCATCATTACAAAAATTATACCATTTATTACGCGTACCTATGTCAATCCATACATCTTCATAACCAGCATCCAAGCGAGCGGAACGAACTGCTTCCCGAGCTGCGTGGAGAAATGCTGTGGCTAGACAAACAGACGGCTCACCGGTTGCTGTGGACAAAATGTAAGAATTTAAAAGGTCGATTTAGTAACTTTTGTGATTTATGAATAGGTGGCTAAAAATCATCCAATTGACATCCCCCGCCCTTAGTGGAGCTCCCGAGATAGCGTCAGACTCTTACTGACTTAAAAAAACCTATCCAGTTCCTTCTTGCCTTTCGTATACGGGTCGAGCTTTCCTTTCGGATAACCTTGGGCCCAGCAAGCAAATTAAGGAGGAGTTTGCGAATATCTCACAGTGAAACTGTTGGCACATCTCTTTAGATTCTTCATTTCTTTTTTTGTGCAATTTAGTGCGGAAAACAAGGAACACAATTCATCGTTAACTCGAACTGGGTTGTTATCAGACGGCTAGACAGAGCGCTGCAGGCTCATGGCGGGCCTTATGCAATTATTAAACGTCTAATAACTATTAACTGCTAAAAAAAGGAAGAAAGATGTTAAATAATTCGCAGACATATTTTAGCTCTTGCGGATTAGATTGTTGTGTTAAATGCACGACACGACGTCGACATTTTATATCTACTTAAAAATAAACACATCTTATTGTGTAAAACAACAATACCAAACCGTTCACTTTTTCAACATACATATTATCTAGGTCTACTGTTTAATGTTACAAGATATTACTATGGCTATTTACAACAGGAAATACTCAAAAGAGGCACGTCATCGTTAACATAATCTGGATGTTATATGTTTATGTTACCTTTAGACTGAAGAACACCAAACTCATTCTTAGCATTTCGACGAAAGTGAATCCTCATGTCAGCTGGAATGTCTTTGATTCCAGGGATCTTGTAGTTCCACGTTCTGTTAGTGAGCAGCTTTCCAGTGGAACTCTCATACACTGTTTTCTCTGTAGTCCAGTATCCTAGACCCATAATGAGAGCACCTTCTATCTGAAAAGCAGAACATCTGCTTGACCATTATGAAGTGAGTAATGGTGATTACTTTTATTACTACATTTATTTTGTACTAACCTGACCTATATCTATTTCAGGACTTAAACTCCTTCCAGTATCTTGTAATACATCAATTCTCTTGACATCATGGTTACCAGTCAGTATATCCACTTCTACTTCTATTAAACTAACAGCATATAGATGGTAATTTTTAACATCGTTAGGGTCAAATACATAAGAAACTTGGAGATTTACATTCTTTCTATAAGCTTTAGCTATCAGGTCTTCCCACGAAGGGTTATTCATCGTATCTTTAATAGGTTGAAGCCTTTCGTTAATAATTTCACAGGCTTTCTTAGTAGCGAATACAACAGCGTCACTACCATAGCTTGCACCGGTAAAATAAGAATTTGGTGCAGAAAAACTGGTACTTGGTTTGACGCTGACTTTTTTCAATGGTATGCCGAGTACATACGCACAAACTTGAGCAGTTTTTGTATTAATACCTTGTCCCATCTCAACTCCTCCATGAGTTACCGTCACTGATCCATCCTCATGGTAAATTGATACTAGGGAATTAAAATACCCACCATAGTTTATAAAAAAATTTAGAGGTGTTATTTTTATAGCACGTTTCCTCCATCGATTGTTGTTATTAAATTCTGTAATTTGTAATACTCTGTCATCGAAATCGGAGTCTTTTTTCAATTGGTTCATCATTTCTGGGATTGGATTATTTTCTTTTGCCATATTAAGAAGTCTCACTTCTATGGGATCTAGTTTTAAACTGAACGCTATTTTTTCCATCATATATTCGATCATGGCAATGGCTTCAGTTGACCCTGTAAATTAAATTAAATATGTTACTGACCTCTATTGTTTATTAAAAGATTTTGAGTCAGAACTCTTGTACTGTACACTGTAGATCAAGAATATTGCTTGCGTTTGGGTGACAAAAGTTTATTTCTTCAAAAGTTTTCGTCTTAAGTTTACTTTGTCTTGCGTCTCCTAGAAAACAGATTACTTGGCGCAAGTATAAATATTCTATGACATGTATTATCTTCTAGTCTACTATTATGCTTTTAGAGGTTTTTATATTTTTGACATGTTATAACTTTAATCTTTGACATATTCATATTTAGTCTAACATAATGACTCGTATTATTAATCAAATTCTTCAGTGGTCGTTTGAGTTCAGGAAGGATGAAAAAGAAAATGTCATAGAAAAAACGTAGATTTGTCACAAATCCTCTTTTCCTTCAATCGGCTGCCAACATTAGATTTCTTAGAATAACGAATAGTCTTGTTTGAATTTTTTTTTTTCCTGAAGGACCTGTGGTGTTTAGTTTTATTTTTGTTGTACTATTTCAATAGGTTTACATAATAGCTTTTGGTTTATAAAAAAATCTATTATGTATTTAGCTTCAGGGATTATTATTCAGATTTTTTTTTTATCAAAAACGTTTGTAAGTGAAAAGCGATGGAAAGACGTAGAGATGTCAAAAAGCGATGTATGTATGTATGATTTTTAATTCACTGTGTGTTTCATCAAATAATGATAACATAATGTAAATTTTTGATGGTTGAATAATAAATCTTGATAATGCCTAAGTCCGTGCATGCTTATGTTTCTAAAATGAATGTATTTCTTACCTGGCGCTCTAAAAAAAGTAGTACTAGCTATGTCCGTCAACACACTATTACCAGAAATATACCATCGCTTGGAGTCATAGCAGTTGGGAAAAAATGCGATTGTTAATGGTATATACGTCTCGTTGTAAGAAAAGCCTCCATTTTGGTAGAAGGTATTCCTTAGGTACTGAATTTCTCCTTTTCCATCTACACCGATCTGCATTAATACATATTTGTTAATAGTATTACTATCACATCCTATTCGATTGATGTTCATCAAATGTTGTTCATATTAATATGTTTCTTTAAGTTTTAATAAATTTAAATTATAATTATTTTACTTCAAAGTTGCACATAGCAGGAGGGCGTCTGCCCATTGCCTGCATATTTATCGGCAGGGGCATAATCATTCTGCAGGTTCTGTTCAAAAGATGAGTGACGAGTGCTGCAGAGCAAGCAACTTGAGAACAGCGTGTAAGTTTACCACCGAAGGCGCCTCCGAGACGACGTACGATTATGTTTATACTAAAACCAAAGATAATAATTATGGAAAGGCAGCAAGTACATTACATTATTTGAAATAAATAAAAATAAAGTGGAAGTAGTTGACCCTAAAAGCTAATTGGGTCGAATTACTTCAACGTAAATTAAGCATATCCATCAAGCACGAGATTAGATTAATTTTCTTAAAAATCAAATACGAGTTGTTTTAAGTACTGTAAAATCTTCTAATATTACCTGTTAACAGAAACTTTCAGAACACGTGCAATAGCAACATTGGTCACGTCAAGCCATTGTGTAGATGAGAATACTTCCATTCCATCTTCAGTGGGCCTCGAGACACAAGTTTGAGGTTCCATATGGTAATGGTACTGTTCACCTATTCGAATTTCTCCACTAATAACAGTTTTAACATCGTACCCGACTTCAGTCGGTTCTAATGTTTTGTCCATTCTCACTCTTTTATTCCTTTCTGGAGATTTTAAAACTTGGTCTATTGTTAACAAGGGTCTATTTTTGCTTATTGAACTATATCGTACTTTGACTAGCCGAGCTGCTTTATTTGCTGTTTTTTCTCTGTCAGCTACTATAATTGCTGCTGGTTGCCCGTAAAACTTGACACGTTTATCGCATAACAATTCTTCATTTTCTAGTAAGCCATAATAGTTTTTAGGGGTGAACGAATTTTCTCCTGGAATATCTTTAGCCGTGTAGAAGGCAATGACACCTGGTAGTTTCTGAAATCATATGATGTTCAAAATGGGTTAATTTAAAATGAACCAACAACCCACTTTGCGCGGTTTATACACACATACTTTCATCGTTTATCGTTCTTTTTATACTCAAAAGTGGAAGCCACTTAATTATCCATTGCATATTTTAGAAGTAGTTAGGAGATAAATTGAAAGACAAACGTAGAAAGAATAGTAAAAATGGCTAGATATCTTCTTTTAAATCTAAAGTAAAATACTAAAACTACTAACAAATGCTTCAGTGGTGTCATAATCATGAATCACGCTGCCTGGGACCGCATCAGCAGTAACATGTGCGGCAAAAACTTCATTTCCTTGCACTGGCATATCATTTGCAAATGTAGCCTCACCACTGCATTGTGCCAGTGCCTCCACCTTTGGTATAGGCTGGTTTATTGGCCAAACACTTTTGTCAGTTTCAAAAGATTGCATGCCTTTAGATGTCTGGCGTTTCATAGCTTCACCTCCTGATTTGAACGACGGATTCATTCTATTGATTGGACATAGGCTAAGAATTGCCTGAAAATAAATATATTTATAATGTTCATCAATACAAAATTAAATTAACATGATTTCGGTAAGCTAGTTTTAAATATATATGAAAAATACACAAAGGAAACAGAATAGGCATATAAATGTAATGCTAGCTTTAGCTTTTCAAATTCATACCTTATAATACAAAGTCACTGCCAACATCTTTCTGTAGGCTGCTGACGGCTCGGGTGGTAATTCCACAGGATTTATTTCTTCACATAGACATTTTAAAGCTATCTGTAGAGTTTCATCTATATATGGATCTTTTCCTACTAAAACTTTTTCAGTTCTCGATGCATGTATGAATGTTGGTGAAATGCCTCCGTAAACTATCGAAGATCGTGCTAATAAACTTGAATTTGGTTCAAATTCAAATAAAAATCCGACATTAACCACTGCGTGTGCATTTTGTGCTCGTGGCATAATCTAAAAATTAATGAACACTTATTTTGTGTATAAATAACATTAGACACTAAGTTGCATTGAGCGTGATTGTAGTGTTCATTAATAAAATTAAAAAAAAAAGTGTAAGCATACCTTAAAAGTTTTGACGAAAGTGTTCTTTGATAAGGGTGGTAGCATAATGTTTTTAATAATTTTGCCACACATATTCGTTTTGAGAAACTCTGGCAATTTTAACTTTACTATCCTATTTACGTCTTGAGCTGAAAATTATTTAAAGAGTATTTTGTCGTCATTGTTTATCTAATATTGTCAGTATAGTTTTATTTTTCAACATTAAAAAAAAATAATTATTACTTAAAGGTGGGATAAAGTCTATACATAAGGTAATCATTTTGATTAAGATGACGATATAAAGATCAACACAATTACATATATATTCTTACCTATAGTTACTATTGCTCCAACAGTTTCAAAAAGTACAAAGACATCTGACTGGAATTCGTTGTGAGAATATTTCAAAAATAGATTGCCGCCAATAGTTCCAATCTAAGAAATTCCAGCAATAATATTAATATTAGTAACAAGCATATCAAATACAGTCTCTTTGAATTTGTATAAAAACACATAAAGTGTTTCCTTTGATGTATATTTCTAGGGTATTTATGAGATCATATCGGTTCTCTCGATGTACAACCGTAGGCAAGGTGAAGATTTTTAAAGCATATTGCGTCACTATCCTCTGGATGTCTTTGCTTTAATTACACCCAAAAGTCTTCTAATGTTCTGCAGATCCAGTACAACAATAGATTTAGGGCGTTGTTTCACCTGCCTGGTCCTGTAGCGCGTCAACAATGTTCGTTGAGTCTCGTACTGAGAGTTTTAATACTGTGATTCGAAAAAAGCGGTCTCGCTGCTAAACAGACTCCGTGGCAGCCACAACAGTATTCTTTGTAATAAGACAAGACAGCCCGCTTGTAAGGTCACTCGTGTGCCGCGTACTTTGTTGTAATTTATAATTAAGTACTAATATAGGATAAGAAATAAATTATTCTTATATCGAAGAATCAACTGGTTTTTGATTTTTTCATACAAATCAATTCTCAACTATTTGTCTGTGAATATGACAACATAGTATTTTCTTAGTTTTAAACACGAAGTTTGAATAAAATTGATTTACTCGTATTTATCAATGAAAAGACACACATCGAGAGTCTAGTGTCAATTAAGTTCAACCAAGACAACGCTATGATTACAGTAGAATTAATTTCTACTATAAAAACAAAAATAAAAACAGAACTAAAAATTCATAGTAATTATACTTTACATAATAATATAATATTCCACAACTATCACACAACGCCGTCTAGTCCCAAGCTAAGCAGAGCTTGTGTTATGGGTACTAGACAACTGATAAACATACTTATATATTTCTAAATACATACATATTATAGATAAATTACACCCAGAAACAGAACAAATGATTATGCTCATCAGACAAACATTTTTCCTGGGTGGGAATCGAACCCACGGCCTCCGGCATAGCAGTCAGGGTCACTAACCACTAGACCAACAGGCCAGTCAAATCACATGATCTCATAAAATACCCTTGAGTTACGCGATATCAAAAAGAAGGCGTAATATACACCGCTAAATTTTAATCGTTTTAATCCCGTGGAGGGTCGATCCGGTACGTACGAAATTAATTTCTTTAAGAAAACGTCAGCTGAGCGAGTTCAATGACTTGTAGGTAGTTTGTACGCAACGCCGAGTATTAACTGCAGGTCATTGAACTCGCTCAGCTGACGTTTTCTTAAAGAAATTAATTTCGTACGTTTGTAAATTAATACGAGTTTTAAAAAAAGGTACTTTATTTTTTAATTTTATCTTTACAAATCGATAGTGTTTCATGTACCGGATCGACCCTCCACGGGATTAGAACGATTAAAATTTAATGGTGTATACCTATAATCATACAGAAGTAAGTAGACAGACAGACATTATTGGTTTTATTCGTATACAGGGTTATTTGTAAAACACTGGCAATCTCTCAGGACCATATTACTAACATCATAAACAACTTTTGTTTTATGACTTTTTACAAAATATTTACAATCTCTTACATTTTTTACTGGGATATGTGCCACTACATCCATATGCTCATAAAATGGTTTCAAATACGTAAACTCTTCTTTTTCTGCTGAAAGTTTTAGGAAAAGTTCTATCATGTCAGATAGTGTCATGCCAGCGCCAAGTATAAGATTAACATCAATTGTGTAACCTTTTATTTCAGCTACGTTGAATATATCTATCACGTTTGTAGGATAATCCGATGCGGGGTATACGCCTACAAAGAGAAAACAAGTTTTTGCAAACAGTTGAGTAAAGTGTAACTACTGCCTTTAACAACCAGTATGGAGTTTGAGTTACCTTGACCAGTATTCCCAGCAATAAGTTTATAGTCTCCAAGACTCATAGCTTTGAAAACATCTGTTAAATTATAGGCTCTGTACCATTGGTGATTTCGAGCGTTTACCATCATCATTATTTCGTCCTCATGTATGTGAATGAAACCATGGTCATCTTCATCTAAATTCTTTTCATCGTATTTTTCTGTACCATGGTTTTTGATAACATTATTTTCAAAACACTTATCTCTGTGAGTACAATTTTGAGCGCATTCTAGTCCACAAGGTTTGACAATGTCTAAATCTTCTAGATCACATAGTTTGTCTAAAAGTTTTTGATCCGCATCCTTGGCGAAACTTTTGAAAGCATCAGCTATGGGTCTATAACCGGTGCATCTGCACATATTACCAGCAAAAGAATTTTCGATTTCTTCTGATGTTAAGTTGCCACTTTTAGCTTCATACAAACTAAACAAATTTAGAATTTCAGTTTCATTTATTATTTCTATTATTCATGCACTTCATTTTTAGTAATTATTTATTATATAAATGTTTTAAGGTCTTACCTATACATATTCATGACCCATCCAGGAGTACAGTATCCACACTGGGTTCCATTAAATTTAGCAAGTCTAGTCTGTATGTCATGGTACCCTTTGATTCTATTTCCGATTCCTTCAACAGTGGTCACCTCCCAACCATGACAGGATAGTACTGACACTAGACACTTAAAAGGAATAAAATTATAAGACAATGTTATTGTGAATATAATGCCACTTTTGGTTGTGACATATGAACTATAAGAAAAAATGTGTCAGTCTTCACTGTTGTTCTCTTTGGGACGTTTCAAAACACATCAAAGTCTATCGTTATATTCTAAGCGTATTTACATAGAACGAATATAAATCCATTCGAGAATGGTTAATTTTCGTAACAAGAATAGTTATTATCCTAAACAGGTTATGCAAAATCTTAGGAAAATCTACATCTGGTTGCTAATTGCCTTGATCATAGTACTGTAACGTCGTCACTAGTAATCGCAGTGCTAACCACTTTATTCCGCGTAATTACTACAGAAATTACCAGCCTTTTATGGGTTCCGTCAAAGACTGGAAATTCTTGGACTATAGTCTTTTTGAGTAGGTATTTGAACACTGATCGAATCGAGGTTAAAGGAAATCTCAGATTAACTCCTGAATTACATACAAACTAAACATATCACACACATATGATATTTCGGACTGACAGATATTTCTCGAATTCAAATTGAAAACGTTTTAATTAGTGGTTCTTGATAAAGTGACATTTTATCAGCAGCAATGATTGCTAAATAGTTAAAGTGACAGGATTGACTACGTGGCATTTTGGCCAGTTTGACAGTTATTATCTGTGATAGAATTATGATTTATCTAGAGATCAAGGATAATAATGGTGCTTGTAAGATCAAGTTCAAATACAGCATTAAAGTTGCACAAAACAGTTTGCTTATAATTATAAATCTATATTGGGCTTACTTACAGAATTCACAGCGAAGGTCTTGAACACATTGTCAGGAGGGAAAGCCACGCGTATGGCGACGATACAGGAGCCACATCCGCCTTCATTACACATTACCTTTGTACCACGCAGTTCTGCTACCGTTCGGATGTACTCGTTTAGAGATACATCTGGACCAAATTTACAGGCCACTGCAAAGAAAGCTCATTGTCTGTGCTAGTCTGTTGCTTGAGAAGAATTAATCTCTGTTTCATCATCTTCTACCGTTGTCCCATATTACATAAGGTCGATACAACACGTTTTCTCTTTCAATTCTAAGTCGTACATTATTACATATTCAGTCACTCTATCCAAAGGTTTTGCATATAGATAAATGTTCTGCTTACCTTCATACGGTTTTCCGTTGATACAGAATTTTATTTTTGCCATTTCTCATTGACGCACCTAATAACCAAAAAATATTTACTTTATTATTTCAATTGTCGATAATAATAATTTAGATCTAATTTACTAGCGAGGTCAAATAATGGCATTGAAATGTTTGAAAATATTTTTCAGCTGCGTACACATTGACTGACTTATTTAAATTAAAACATTGTTTTGATTAGTGGAACTTATAGATTTACTTTTAATGAACCAGGTTTTGAACCGCACCGGATAGATCGTAAATATTATATCAGCGGTTTACATGTTTATTCAATTGTAATAATATTTTTCAATAGCTAAGATTATCTCATTGGGCCGGACATGTTTGTAGGATGAAAAACAGATGGACCAAACGTTTAACAGAGTGGGTACCAAGAGACAGAAAACGGAGAAAAGGAAGACCAGGAAAAAGATGGAGAGACGTTTTTAGCCACAAGTGCGGAAATCACTGGATGCAAGTGGCCAGAGAGAGAAACATCTGGAAAGGTTTAGGAGAGGCCTACGCCGCAGAGGCGACTACTACCAGCATAGGATAAACGTTTAAACAGTATTTATTTATTTAAGTGTTCTAAAGTATTTTTTTTTGTAAACGTAAAAAAGTTTTGTAAACGTAATGTAATGTACTCGTAGTAAGTAAATAAAGGCTATTTTTATTTTTTATTTTATTTTTTTAAGATTATCTCATTTAACTAAAATTTCGAGGTTGAGAGGAAGATTTCGTGTATCTTGATCATTTAAGATTTACAGACCTACCTTTGGCATCATCATTATTTTCACATACGTAGATATACAGTGTGCTGTCAACTTTTATTAGGTACAATATTTTTCTACATCGCTATATTTTTTTGTGTGGTGTCTTTTATGAACATTAATTTACTATTACCTACGTTAAAAAAATAAAAAAGTCAGATATCTAGACTTCCTTTCAATTTGGAACCTCTAAATTTTTTAGGTATGATATTCAACACCTTTGTCGGAAGGTGTCATAATAATCCATTTCCTGTGTTTGAAACTGGACGAAAAGCGAAGAACACATTACATTCTGTTACTCACAAACTTTGTAGTCGTAAGCCAAAAAGTAGCTTCACAA
This sequence comes from Mythimna ferrago, assembly GCA_910589285.2. Classification (NCBI taxonomy): domain Eukaryota; kingdom Metazoa; phylum Arthropoda; class Insecta; order Lepidoptera; family Noctuidae; genus Mythimna; species Mythimna ferrago. The sequence goes on from OU342685.1 coordinate 20,865,833, forward strand.
ATCTATGGCCTAGTTACAATGAAGGCCCATATCGTTATTAAATAACTAGGTGCAATTGTGTGTTGACTACAACAAAACGAGAAAGAATGATGGTAAGCAGTGGTAACTGAGTGGTAACTGTCCTGCCTTATGAGTTGTAGATCACGGGTTCAAGAAAAGCCAGGCCCATTACTATGTGTAATTCATTTCATAACTGCAGCGTCAATGAAAAGCAGAGTTAGCGGTACACTGAAATATTAAAAAAGTTTTGGAATCTTCCCGCCAAAATACAAAATATTCATAGACAATCTAAAGTAATCATAGACAAACTAAAGTAACCATCGGTACATTTCTCCCCCTTAAGCTAGAGTCTACGTAATATAATTAAATAACAATCAAAAGAAACAAAGCATTTTACTTAGTCGTTTTACTTAGTTAGTCGAGCTCGATTATAAGCTCGCAGGGCGCGAGCAGACGCACCTGGCGGTGGTGGTGGAGTCTCCGGCCGTGTTGCCACTTCAGGCATAATTATCTGTGACTTCCCTCCAATGCCATCAGAAGCGTCTTCGAAAGTATCCTCAGTTTCCTCACGGACCAAAGGGACCTCCTGCTCTGGGGTTAAGTCTTTATTCTCGGAAACTATACTGGTACGAGATAATGAATAGCGATTCTTATTATTAACAGGTATAATTTGGTCGACATGTCTACGCCAACCGACTCCACGTCCAACGTCTACTTTGTACGAGACCGGTCCCGTCTGGTCGACTATTGTACCTGACGACCACTTGTCCCCCCTTGCGGTGTAGTCACGGGCGAGCGCCGCGTCGCCCGGTGCCAGCGCCCGCGGCGCGCCGCCAGCAGCGGCCACGGCCAGGCCACTTGCCGCTCCTGCGCGGCGCGCACCACACTCGACACGTTGGGTCGCAGCGCGTCTAAGCGCCCGCGCAACCTGCGCCCTTGTAAAGCCACCGCGGGGGACACACCAGTAGTTGCATGCTGACAGTTTCGATATTGGAACAAAAATTTACTGAGTGCCGTGGCGACGTCCTCGCCCTCGTACAAAGCACGTTTAATCGCTTTCTTAACGGTTTTTACCGCATTTTCTGCAGCCCCATTTCCCTGTGGTCTGTAAGGTGCTGTGGTAACATGTTTTATACAAATTTTTTCACAAAATGTCTTAAAATCATGTGAGAAAAATGGAGGGCCGTTGTCAGTGACCAGTAATGATGGCAAACCAAACCGAGCAAAAATAGTTCTCATTGTCGCGATAGTCGCCTGTGCGTCCGTCCTACTCATAGAAATCGCTTCTATCCACTTCGAGTTTGCGTCTACGATGATTAAATACTGTTTTCCCCCACAATCCGCGAAGTCAGCATGTACTCGCTGCCACGGATGCAGCGGAAACTCCCAAGGGTGCAGCGGCGCATGCGGCGGCGCGTCACGGACTGCGCGGCACGCTGTGCAAGCGCGACATACCTCCTCTATATCTCTATCTAGATCGGGCCAGTACACATAATTCCTAGACAGGTTCTTCATTTTATTAATTCCTAAATGCCCTTCATGAATTTCATCTAAAATCTGTCTCCTCCACTTAATTTAGTAAACAACTCATCAATACGGGGCAACGGATAATAGTCACGCTTTAACTTTGAATTAATTGTAATTTTATAGTCTCCACGTATGCGTATATCTCCATTTTTTTTTACAACCGGCACAATTGGCGTTCCGTAGTCGGAATACTCCACACGGTATATCGAACCATCAGACTCCAGGCGCGCTAGCTCGCGTTCAACACGCGCACGCAGCGCTAAGGGTACCGGCCGCTCACGAACGTACACAGGCTCATTGTCTGTCAGCTGTAGTCGGATGGCTCGCTTACAAGTCCCTAGCTTATCCGTAAATACCTCAGGAAATTCAGCACATAGGCGATTCACGAATCCATCGTCGGTAATCTTGTGCAAATTAATTTGAGTTATCTTAAGGGCGCGTAACCAGTCCCTTCCTAATAATGGGCACGCTCCATTTCTAATTACATAAAGTGGCAAGGATTTCACTTTTACATTTTGTAACCTAACTTGGACATCTATATAGCCGAGCGATTCGATGTGTGAACCAGCATAACTCTTCAACATTAAATTATCTGTCATAATGGTTTTATGAGAAAATTTGCGATTATACAAGTCTTCATTAATAGCTGAAATACGACTACCAGTATCGATTTCACACTTGGTCTCAAAGTTATCTATTAAAATGTTTATAAAGAACGGTTTATTGTCCTTACCCTCAATAATCTGAAACATATCGTCCGAATCGTCCTCACCACTGATATAATTATGTCGATTGTTCGCCCGATTCACTAACTTGCACATCACTCTTAAATGCCCCTTTTGTTTACACTCGTCACAAGTGTAATTCACATAGCGGCACCTCGCCGCGCTATGTGTCTTACCGCACCGCCAGCATGCGTGCGTGGTCGCGCCGCGCGCTCCTTCCGCCGCGCGCTCCGCGGCCGCTGGGCCCGCCGCGCCGCTCGCGCTCGCGCCGTCCCTGATGCGAGAGCCGCGGTTGCGTCCTTGCCTGCCGCGTGTGTAGTGCAGATCTTCGCCTGCGTTGCCGCCAGCACCTAAGGTCGTAGTCGGCACCATACTGCCGCTCACCTCCGCGTGCTTCTCTGCAGCCTCCAGAGCTAGCGCTAACTCCACTGCCTCTTTGTATTCTATTTTTCTTTCGGCAAATATTCTAGATCGCATTGCGTCGTTTGCCAAACCCGATACAAACTGGTCTCTTAAATTTTCCTCGAGAGTAGAACACTTTTTACATTTGCCAAAATTACAAGTAGTTGCCAGGTGCTTGAGGGCCTGTAGATATTCCATTAAAGGTTCGCCGGCCCGTTGACGCCGCAGCCGAAACACGTGGCGTTCGGCGATCTCTGATCGCTGCGGTTCTACATGATCGGCAACTAACTGTACCAAAGTTTCGTAAGTTTTGTTCTCGGGAAAGTCAGGCGAGCACAGATCACACATCAACGAATATGTTGCTTCGCCTACTATAGTAATTAACATGGGCACTTTTAGATTTTCTTTAACATCATTTAGTAACATGTATTGGTTAACCCGGCGTATATATGCAGGCCATTGTTTTGAGTTAATATTATAGGGTTCTAACTTGCCGATCGGCATTTTTGTAACAATGATAATACTGCACGTGAAATAACACACCGAAATACGTAAATAAGACACCGAAAATCAAATTATCCCATCCTCGTCGCCAATGCAGCGTCAATGAAAAGCAGAGTTAGCGGTACACTGGTATATTGAAAAAGTTTTGGAATCTTCCCGCCAAAATACAAAATATTCATAGACAATCTAAAGTAATCATAGACAAACTAAAGTAACCATCGGTACAATAACCATTGCTTAACCTGTGCAATAAGACCACCTATTGTGCACTTATTCTATTTGTAAATGTTTGTCTTTTAATGAGCTAAGGAGTGCAATAAAGTAATAAATAAATAAATAATAAAATTGCTCTCAAAACGGTGAAGAAAAACATCGCGAGGAAACCGGCATGTCCTAGAACCAAAAATTCGAAGACGTGTGACATCCACCAACCCGCACTGGGCTGGCGTAGTGGATTACGGTCCATTCCTTCTCCTAGAGAAGAGGCCTGAGTCCCAACAGTGGGAACATTAAAAATGCTGATTATGCTAATGGATGGAAGAAGGTTGCCAATAATACTGATGATGATAATGGATTATATCGAGGGTGCAGAGCAATGTGAGAGAAACTCACGTTGCCGTCGCAGTAGCGGTAAGAATACGGTGCCATTTTAGGCTAGAAGACTAACATAACACTCTGTTCTCGGAGGATATCCATAAAGTATTATCTATTAAAAAGAGAAGTCCGAAGTAATCGTCTGCCTTTTTAAGGTGAAACCAATCCATGAGACTAAATCCAACCCGCACTGGGCCCGCGTGGTGGATTACGGTCCATTCCCTCCCCAAGGGAGGAGGCCTGAGTCCCAGCAGTGGGAAAATTAAAAGGCTGACTATGTTAAGCAATGCTAATCCATGAGAGTATCTCTTAAACAAAAATAATTTTGGTTTGAAAAAAGTATGTTGAATTTAAGTTTCCAAAAACGTAGTATTAAATTCATGAATACAAAAATGATTTGACTGAAAAAGAAAGTGCCTAGGTACTCACCTAAATTAATAGCTCACGAATATACGGTTCTTTTGTAAATACTAAGGTAGCTTGAACACGATAATTTTTAACCGGCAATGATAGTAGGCAAAAATAAAAACGAATATCGAGCCGTGAAATTAAATTAGCATATTTAAAAGATAAAAAGTTCATTACCATCCAATGAATTCAGTAAGGGTTCCTTGTGTATGGAACTATAATATTTCTGTTTATTTATTTTGTTGTAGGTGTATAAATAAATATCCACTTTAGTAATTTTTTGAAGTGCTTCCGAGGTAGCTTCAAAGTCACTCTAGTCCAAAAAAAGCTCACCAAAACACGTCCACGATGGTACGGCCACGTCATGCGAAGAGACAGCGAGCATGTGGTCCTGAAAGCAAAGGCAATCCCAGAAGGCAAGAAAGGAAGAGGACGGCCACCCTTGACCTGGTGGACTAGTATCGCCAATCTAGTTAGGAAGTCCCAATTGCCTGACCCGACAACCCAGGACAGATTGTCCTGGCGCAGAAGGATAAGGAGAGCAACCCCACCTAACATGGGAAGAGGCAAAGAAGAAGAAGAAGTAATTTTTTGAAGTGCATGGAGAGATATACGTAAAAGTAATATTAATTACTAGCTTTTGCCCGCGCGGCTTTGCTCCCGCTCTTCCCTACTTCAGCCTACTATACCCTACTCTACCCTACTATACCCTACTCTACCCTACCCTACTCTACCCTACTCTACCCTACCCTACTCTACTCTACTCTACCCTACTCTATCCTACTCTACCCTACTCTACCCTACTCTACCCTACCCTACTCTACTCTACTCTACCCTACTCTACCCTACTCTACTCTACCCTACTCTACCCTACTCTACTCTACTCTACCCTACTCTACCCTACTATACCCTACTCTACCCTACCCTACTCTACTCTACTCTACCCAAAAAAAAGTATCTTATGTCCGTCTCCTGGCTCTAAGCTACCTCCCTACCAATTTTCACCCAAATCTGTTCTGCCGTTCTTGAGTTATAAGTGGTGTAACTAACACGACTTTCTTTTATATTATAGATTCATGTTTCCACGTGTACCTACTGAATACGACGAGAATATGAACAAAAAAACTTTTTATAAAAAATATAAACAACATAATTTTTAGTTTATGTGAAATATGAATACAAGGTGCAGTTTTAAAACTGCACAATATTTCAGGAGGTTGTAATAAAACTCATAAATAATCATGTAAAAATACGAAACCTGGTCAATAATCAGTAATACTTGTTATTTAATTTTTTAATTACACTAAACTAAATCGATTGATCGATGGCCGCGGGGGCGTGGCTAGGGTGTGGCGTGCGGGATGATGATTGGATGATACATTATTTATGAAACTATCGTTGCGAGTTAGTGTGTGTGAAAACGCCCTTTATTGTTCCGTGTTTGTGTGTGTGAAAAAAAGCGCGGTTATAAAAAAAAAAAAAATTACCTACTTATTTTATTATTGATTCGGGTCGAGAATCACTAACATAATTACCTCCTGAAATATTTTGCAGCTTCAAAACGACACCTTGTATAGTTTGTTCAGAATCAGTAACTGAATCGATGCCATTTCCAGCCACCGTAGGCGCGGGCTTGCGGACAGTGAGCAATGGGTAGCTCGCTGTCCGGCCGTCCGGTAACCGTCCGGACCAAGCCCAAGTCGTCGACGGCGCGCGCTGTTCCCGCGCGCCTCAAGGAGTTGTCAGCAACAGCAGGGGCCCAGCCGGGTCGAAGCCTACCGGGGCCAGGGTAATCCGAAAGGGCGCTCGAGCCCCGGTATCGAAGGCTTGAAGGAACGGGATGGGTTTTTTAGTCAGTAAGAGTCTGACACTATCTCCCGCTCCGCCCAAGAGCGGGGGTTGTCATAAGATGATTTTACCCATCGAAAAAAAAAAAAAAAAAAAAAAAATCGATGCCAAAAATTTTTACTCCATGTTATATTTTTTCACTAAAATATTTAAAAAAAGGTCATAAGTTGAACACCGCCGATACAACACAGGTCACGGCAGGTCATAGCGGGTATTAGGCGGCAGCGCACAACTGGATGCAGGTGCAAAATAATAAAAATAAATAATAATAATAATAACCATTTTACTTTCAGGCGTCGGAGGCCCATAGAAAAAATACATAAAATAATCTTAAACAATAATAAACTAGTACATAATATTGTAACAACAAAACTTATTTAATAAAACAAAACCACCCCCCTCAGTGGCCCGAATGGCCTGGTAACCAAGTACTGATGCGGACAACCAGGTAACATAACAAGCTTATACTTTGTGATTTTTCATGTTACAGTTATGAAATTTTATTTATTATTTATTTATTTATAACTTTATTGCACACCTTAGCTTAATAAGGATAAACATTACAACACAACACAACAAACAACAATTACAACAACAACAACACAACAACAACAACAACAATCAACAACAACAAATAAACAATCAAAAACAATCAATCAATCAATCAATAAATCAATCAACAACCAATCAAACAAATTCAACAATCAATCCAAAAAAATCCAATCATTCAATTCCAATCAATTCGACAATTTTGTACATATATTCTTTACATAAAAATACTAGACACGTGTTTCGGGTTTCGCATATACTATAATATTAATGTTGTATAATAACCATAGATCGGAATAGGTAAGGCTGTTTTATGTACTTGCCATAGGTTAGAATAATATGGATATTCCCCGAGTCCCGGGATTTGGTTTTAAAGTACTTAGTAAAATTATAAAAAAACTATTCTTGCCCTCGAGGCTAATGAAAGATTAAACTTCCTTTCTGACAGGTATATAATATAAGAAGGACGGGATTAAGGATAGTATATTACGCTCAAGATCCGTGCCGGTATCTGTACGCGTCTCAACAAAGCGGCAAGTCGCGCGCTTGGCAAAAAGTTTTATAGCGTACTGTTGACGTAAAATTTACAACGTCGCATATCATGCGCTTATTGGCTTACATATTTCTTTTTAGGGTTCCGTAGCCAAATGGCAAAAAACGGAACCCTTATAGATTCGTCATGTCTGTCTGTCTGTCTGTCTGTCTGTCTGTCCGTCCGTATGTCACAGCCACTTTTTTCCGAAACTATAAGAGCTATACTGTTGAAACTTTGTAAGTAGATGTATTCTGTGAACCGCATTAAGATTTTCGCACAAAAATAGAAAAAAAGCAATAAATTTTGGGGGTCCCCATACTTAGAATTGAAACTCAAAAATTTTTTTTTCATCAAACCGATACGTGTGGGGTATCTATGGATAGGTCTTCAAAAATGATACTGAGGTTTCTAATATCATTTTTTTCTAAACTGAATAGTTTGCGCGAGAGACACTTCCAAAGTGGTAAAATGTGTGTCCCCCCCCCTCTAACTTCTAAAATAAGAGAATGATAAAACTAAAAAAAATATATGATGTACATTACTATAAAAACTGCCAACGAAAATTGGTTTGAACGAAATCTAGTAAGTAGTTTTTTTTTAATGCGTCATAAATCGAAAAAAATACACTATTGTTAAAACATCGATCAAAGTTACAACACATTACAAGAACTTTTATATTATGTTACTTGCTGCTACGGAACCCTTCATGGGCGAGTCCGACTCGCACTTGGCCGGTTTTTATATTTATTGACTAAAATAATGAAATTTAATAAAATCCCGTAGTATCAGCCGGAATCCCGTGGAATATCCGTATTAACATCAATGTTTGCGGTTAATGAACCTAAATAGCCCTACCTATTCCGATCACTGATAATGACTGACTTCACTACAAAAAGTAGTAGTGAAGTTGTTTATTTTTTTATATAAACGACGGAGTTCTGAGGTAAAAAGCATACAACCGAATTGAGAACCTATTCCTTTTGAAATATTTTGAAAATATACTTCACACAATACCCATGTAGACAGTACGGAATCCTTAATGTGCAAGACCGATTCACAGTGACGCAGATTATACAGTTAATTAGGAAAAACTAGCTGAACTATAGTTTTCCTAATGAACTGTAAAACTAACTTCATTTTTGCTTGCCTTGGTGGGGGCACTGCTGTGCTCCCTAAAGTGCAGAGCAATTTAATCCTTAATTAAATTCAATAAAGTTCTAAATGCAAAAGCAATCTGTAGTAATAGATAACTTGATTAACCTATTTTTTTTTTTGGCTAGCTCCGTTTGACTTTTTTTTTTGAACAATTTGATTATACATTAGAAGTAATTTGTTGCGAGTTCGACTGAAAGATAAATAATAACAGGTTTACAAGTTATGTATGTGTATATTCGATTACAAAATACCTATAACTCTTTAAAATAAATTTATTTTAAGGTTTTTCTTGGGCATTACTGCAAAAAATTTTTGAATTACATACCAAGACTACGTCTGACCATCATTCGATAAAAAACTGGCCGAAAGCATGTTGTGCCATGAATAAATAGGGTTCCGTAATGAAAACGGTGGGGCATACGGTGGAGGTCTGTCCCGCTTGCACCCCACCGCTGTGAATTTGTTAAGGCGAAAGATAGCGGGGACCACGGAGAGAACGCAGACCATGATACGGAGTAAGAAGGAATGGGAGGCGGTTACCTTTTTCTGTAAAGCAGCAATGCAAGCAAAAAAGGTGGCCAAAACCATCAGGCGAAGAATAGTTTAATTTATTAACCAATTTTATAGTGACGAATACTTACTACATACTATTTACTTATTACATATACTTACAAAACACAGTCAAATAATCATAATTTATATATTATTTAAAGTATTTAATATGCTTGACACATCATATTGTGTAGGGCCAAAGGTCTACAATTTTCATGTCATGCACATCCGTCGCAAAAAAATAACAAATGGCCTTTTGATAACAATTTACGTCATTGGGAACTAAGCAGATAGACCTACCGTGTAGAACTTTTGACGTAGCACCCATTGACGTATCTGCATCTAAAATGTGAAGGCCTTACACAATAACTGCTATTAACATTAAAACCGGCCAGGTGCGCGTCTAGCCAAGCACAGACTAGGAGTCCACAGTTATAAGTCCTGAAAAGCATGAAAATTACATCCGAGACAAAACTTATTTAATAAGGTAGCCGCCAGATAACCGTGGAATAACGGCCAATGACCCTCCTACATTTGTGAACATTCTTAATTTCAAAAACGAAAATAAAGTCATAAAGCTGTCTTGAATCGACATGTATCGTGATCCTTTACATGATCTAGTAATGAAAAGCAGTTCATTGTTTGTTTTTCGGGTACCTCGGGAAAGGGTCAATGTACTTTATTCCACGGTTATCTGACACCTTCAATATTCTTAAATTTTCAAACGGCATGTTAAATACCCAATGCAACGAAGGTTACTAAATACTAGTCCCGAACGCAGTGAGGGATTTATATAATTAACTCCCAAGCACTGCGAGAGAGTTAATATAGAAACCTGAGTGAAGTGACGAATTCTAGCCACCCAAGATAAAAGACAGCTTTATCGCCATGTTACTCTACTTTTTACACCTTCTGTGAGATAAAAAAGACAATATTATAATGAAATAAATTACATTTAAAGTAATGTAAATATTTGCAATTACAACTCGGCATGTTTTTAAAATATGAAACAAACAAAACTCACCAATAAGTTGAACTTCAGTTTTAATTTTATATAAATGCTCTTTATCTTTTTTAGAGAGACTACAGTAACCACATTTTATTCTATTTTTATTAATGGCCAGTTTGATTTTTGAATAAACTCGTTTATGAAATGAATTAAAATGTTTGTATAACAAAGTGATTATATAAGGATTCCTTTTTTCCTTGTGATGTACGGAACGCTAAAAATGGAGCCGACTCTCTAAGGCAGCGGTTCTCAAACTTTTTTTCCTACGGAGCCCTATTGGAAGGCAAAATATTTGATGGAGCCTTTAAATAAAAAAAGATTTACGGGCAATGTTTACTTTGAACGAGTTACACTAAAATCTAATGCGAGGTATGACACCGTTTTTTATTTTTTAACAATTAAACAAAAATTGAAATACTGAGGCCCTACCACGACCTCATAAGGCGATCTATTTGACGACCTAAACTAAGAGATGGAAGTATAACTCTCTTTCTCGCTCGCACTCTTGTAATTTTAACACGTCATGGCAAGGCCTCTGGTCTTTATACTTTCTTCCACATTATAATTTGTATTTACACGGAGCCCTGACCTGGCTTTGCGGAGCCCTAGGGTTCCGTGGAGCACACTTTGAGTATGGCTGCTCTAAGGTATAACATAGTATAGTCGGCGTTATAATGTTCCTACTGTTGGGACTCAGGCCTCCTCTCTAGGAGAGGGAATGGGCCGTAATCCACCACGCGGGCCCAGTGCGGCTTGGTTAATGTCACACATCTTCGAATTTTTGGTTCTAGGACTTGCCGGTTTCCTCACGATGTTTTCCTTCACTCTCTGAGGCGCCTGTTATGAATACTCTAGTGTTTTCACCTAAAGACGTGTTTGCTATAATATGTTTATATCGGTTTGTTTCTCACTAGAGCTGTTTTTCAAGTTACATTTATGTGAACATCTTTACGTTAGAAATTCTAGCAAATAACTAAATAGGTCTCTAGAAACAAAATTCGTAACATGATAACAAGGTGGAGTTTCAGAGTTTCGACAAGTTTAGTACTGAAAAACACCTGTTTATTTACTTCTGTGTACAGTTGCTATAACAATTTGGCAAGGCATTTATTACCGAACTGTCAAAACAATGGTTTCTAGAAGAAGGCTTTTGGACAGTTTTCATTTTAAATTGGTATTTAAAATACTGCTAACATCTGGCTCAATGCTGATGAAATAAGCTTTACCAAGCGCAAGTTTGTTCGTGTATGGAGTACTGCTCTCATCTTTAGGATAGGTCTGCTAAATAGCAGCTTGATGTACAAGAATCGATCAAGAAGTAGGCCAAGAAGATCATCAGCAATGATGCACTTGTCGAGTCAAAACTCCAAAGTTTTGAGCATCGACGCTGAGTTGCTAGCGTCTCGGTTTTCTATCGTATACATTGGAATGGACCACTAGAGGTACGGCGTTGCGCCACCGGTAGGTACATGGTGGATATCCCAATCTTATGCACAAAACGTTTTGAGAATACATTACATTTTATTGTGCGTACAGCTAAGGTGTGGAATTATTACCTGCCAAAATCTGTGTTTTCAAAGATTAAATAGGTTACTCCACCGTCGATCTCATCATCACTTTTTATCAGGTGAGATAGTGGTCAAGTGTGAGCATATCTGTAATAAAAAAAAAAAAGACGTGTGGCACTCGGAGACTGCCGCGGTAAAGCTATTGCATAGCATTTTTATCAACTTATGCAATTATAATTATTTATTTATTTTATTTATGCAGTATTTTTTTTCCTTTGTTCTTTTTTCTTTGATATTAATTGAAGTTACACTTTCACACATTGAATTGAATTTTGATTGATTGTTCACTCATTTGTTTTTTTATCGGTCACCACGCTCAAAAAACAAATGAGTGGGGGGTGTTAGGTTATTTTCGTTACGGATTTTCTGGATTCGGTCTCCACGCTCAAGGCCCGCGATAGAAGCTATGCAATAGCTTAAATCCACGAGTTTGTTAGTGCAAGTCAATAAATGTGTACTAATGAAAATAAAGAGATCCCAATGAGCAAGCAAAAATAACAGAATGCTGCAATGACGCAATAATTACACCAAGACATCGTTCTTCATTAACTGTCTGCCAGTTTGTTAAAGACATTACCATAATCACATCGCCGTAAAGCCATGTTGCGTAACACTATCCATTAGTTAATTACCTATTATGGGGTATTATGATGTGATTTTCCTACTCTAAGCATTTTATACAGCTATGTGTATTTGTTATACAAGAGTGCTAAGTAGCTTTTTAACCGCGTGCTCAATTTTGATGACCGAGCAAGCGAAGGATACTAAAATTGAATCACGAGCGTTAGCGAGAGAATCAAAAGAGCACGAGGTAAAAAATCTTTGCAGTCGAGTGCAACACGTAACTTTTCATCCTACCTCAGCGAGGAAATGACTAAATGCAAAAAAAGTACACCAAGGAGGTCCTGAATCTGAGTTTTTAACAAATTAAAAAAAAAGTTGTATGACAAATTTGGTACCATGGAGGTAGAAGTAAATAGGTTCATATGATGTTTTGAATTCATGAACTTAGTGCACACGATGTTTTAATTTCAATTTATCTCTCTAGAGAATAAAGACGACTTTTGCTCTCAGATATCGAAGAGAAAAATACGCAGTCTTAAAATTAGTATCGGTTAGAATAGGTTTCTTCTAGGCAAGCGTGCTTCATCGTCGACCACATCATCGCTTACCATCAGGTGAGATGGTAGTCAAACGCAAGCCTATCAAAAATAAAAATAAAATAAAAAATAATAATAGTTTACAATCTCTCTACATCTCATCTGCATGTAGGTAGCTGTCTTTCACTCATCTCATTAGTTACTATCCATACATAAAAAAAAACCTACCTAAGCATATTTTTTTATGTATTTAAAGGGTTGTTTGTAACACTCACAACTTTGAAGGACTGTATTACTAACATCATAAATAACAACTTTTATTCTATGACTTTTTTCAGAATATTTACCAAAAACAAACCTTCACGATTTCGATATTCTATCTAACAGATTCAACTCTGTATTTTGCTGTACCCATCGACGCCTCCCGCACACTATCCACGCTCCCCTCCGCTATTGTACTATCGCTTGCTTCGCGTAGACTTCGTAACGTTTAGAACGTTCAATTTAAATATTTTTATTTTCGTATGAAAATCTGCACGCTTAGCCAAGCTGTTATTCTGCAATCGTTAACACTATCGAAAAGTGACGAAACGTATGGGAATGACGTCATCTCAACGTAAAGTCGCGTGGTCAAAACAAACGAATAGACAATTCGTAGCCAAGTTCACATCGTTCAAAATCGTTTCTACAATGTTTAACGCTACATCCTTTGTTACACAAACGCTACATTGTAGAACGAGCGGCCGACTCAGGCGCGTCAACATGGCTACCAACTTATCGTTTTCTACAATTGCTGTCACCGAGGCGTTACCGATTAGAGAACGGAATTCGACACAAATTGGTTGTAACTTGGCTAGGGGGGCTGATGAACCATCCAACCCAACCAATGTATGATACATTTTTAAGTTATAGAACGTTGTTGTTTATGATGTTCTTAACATAGTTCTGAGAGGTTGCCAGTGCAAATCACCCTTTATACAGAATATGCAGATCCAATATCCTAAGGTTTTATATCTTTAATGGCTTCTCTTTCATCTCTCTCTTTCTCTCATTTAAAGGCGGCACTGTAGTGCATCTGACATGTTTGCCGATGCACGTATTGATGGCTTTAATGCCATCCTTCGTAAGAGGGCCGCATCGCTGCTAAGTCGTGTCCGTGGCAGTACACAACGGCATTCTTCGCGTTGTGGCCAATCGACCAGACTGTCCAATATTGAGGCATTGTATTGAGATGCATGTGAAAAAGTAATGTGTCGTTTTAATTTTAGGTTACTAACATAAATTTTTAAGTATAACTACTAAGAAAAATATGGATCTGTTTTGTATCTGAGGCAAATAAAATTATTATTATTATTATTAAAGACAGCAAAAAAATGTCCCCAACGTCATAAAAGAAAATTCCATGAATGTTTATGTAAACATTCAACACGCAAGTTATTTTAATATGCATGCTTCTGAACCGTTTCGTTACAATATTGCGATACGATCACTAAGTAGCGGAACAAAACACAGTATAACAGTCCTGATAATCATCTGATCGTCGAGTCGAAGTACAACCTCGGAGTATATGGACTTGGTCACATTTTTTATGGTATTCCACCTTCATCATGTGTCTGGTCTCGCTCTAGGACGAAGTGGGTGTTAGACTTTTACTGACTAAAATCACACCTATATTCCTTCAGTTATCTTTCTGTCTCAGAACCACGAGTAACCCTTTCAAAAGTCGACCCATGGCCCCAGTAGACTTCAGCCCTAAGACTTCGATGACATTTCTTTGAGGCGAGCTTGGAATACTAAGCGCCGTCGATGACTCGGGCTCGTTCTGGACGGTTACCGGTCGGCCGGACGGTGAGCTATCCATTACTCTTCATCCACAGGCTCACACTTTCGGTGCCTATTCCAGACAACACACGGGCGCGTGCGGCTGTCTCCTTCGCTAGCATTACTGCTGTACAGAAGGTGGCGACCATCGCCCATTTAAGTTCGCTTTGGATCATGACCAGTACCAGGGCTCGGCGCAAGACGTCACCACTGTCGATCTTGAAGAATATTTTAATAATTAAGATATTTACACCGCAACTTCGCAAAAAAGTATGAGGTAATATCCGAATATTACTTCATACTTTTATTATTATAGGATTTGTTGGCAAACGGGCTCAATGCCTTTCTGATGGGAAGTTGATGGTAGTAGTGCCATAATCAAAGACAGAGACTTTGTATGTGGGAATATTAAAAATATAATTATAGCCTGTGTCACTAAGTAATAAAGTAGCATTTTACCGGTGGTCTAGTAGTTATTGAGTTTATTAATTATCACAAATATAAAATACACATTTTTACTCTAAAAATATTAGTAGAGAATAATTTCTTGATGACGGGCAGGCCTAGCCAGGTTTCGACCATTTTGTTTCGAATCTCTGTCGTCGAACGATTTGAGTTGGCCACGCCTCCAATTCCTTTGTTCTGACATCTCAACGCTCAGTCAAGCGTTCAGAACAATGGAATCGGAGGAGTGGCCAACTCGAGGCGTAGAAGAGAGAATTGAAACGAAACGGTCTTAACTTGTTTAAGGGGGCTGGTGAGGGTCGCAGAAACCGATGGATGCGAGACGCTTGGGGGAGGCCTATGCCCAACAGTGAACGTATTTCGGCTGAAATGATGATGTTGATGAAAAACTAGCTTCTACCAGCAGCTTCGCAGGCGTGGAAGGTTTCTCCATGCAAACTTTGGACCACCGTTTCATCCCTTAGCGGATGAATGTTGGAAAAGCCTCGCTTAATGCTCACCTACGCCATAAAATTTCACGCTTTTAGTAGTTTTAGCTCTTCGTTGTTATGTTAGTAAGTCAGTTTCTCCTTTTATATTAGTTAGGTATACATAATAGAACATAGATAGATAAAAAAAGACGTGTGGCACTCGGGGACTGCCGCGGTAAAGCTATTGCGTAGCATTTTTATCAACTTATGCAATTATAATTATTTATTTATTTTATTTATGCAGTATTTTTTTTCCTTTGTTTTTTTTTCTTTGATATTAATTGAAGTTACACTTTCACACATTGAATTGAATTTTGATTGATTGTTCACTCATTTGTTTTCTTATCGGTCACCACCCTCAAAAAACAAATGAGTGGGGGGTGTCAGGTTATTTTCGTTACGGAATTTCTGGATTCGGTCTCCACGCTCAAGGCCCGCGATAGAATAGCTTCTATCGCGGGCAATAGCTTAATGAGAGAGATGAGAGAGAAGAGAGACGTTCTCGCAGAGATGAGATATTTCATCTCTGCGAGAACGTTGTATTCAAGGTTGTTATGCACCACGCATGCTTAGTATGGGTTGGTATACATTACAAATGTATTCGTTAGGTATTTGGTTTCAACACCTTCTCGTAAGGTTTTCCTTTAACCCGACGAACGCCAAAAATGCATTTAGATCAAGGCCTTACACAAAAAGCAAACATCCTTTTGTGCAAGCTAAAAAATACTAAATTAATATGATCTTATATTTTTCACAAGCTTCTTTTATTTTTTCATGTACTTAAGCAACAGCAGGGGCCCAGCTGGGTCGAAGCCTACTGGGGCCAGGGTTATCCGAAAGGGAACTCGAGCCCCGGTATGAAGGCTAGAAGGAACGGGGTGGGGACTACACTTCAAGTTCCTGACAAAAATGTACAAAACAAAAGAGGTTTTTGATGAGACTTCCAGCAACGTACATTTTTTCAAACACAATACCATACGGTTTGCTATGCATAATATGAAGATCCTCCTTACCGTCGTAACAACTCGCTAGCGCTCTCTCATGAATGTTCTCGCTTGGAATAGTACATTATGATATAAGTGTGTAATGTTAGTGATTACCGACGTATTTAGACCCAAGCCGTGGCGAGGGTCTTTTAAGAGCGCCGAGAACGGTAATCATTAATTACTCACGTGTATCATACGACGTTTTTCATTACACTTGTGAAGAAAAAAACTAGTAAACTTTTGTGGCGGTAAAAATCTGTTTTCATATGCGCGCCCATTTTTTAAGCTATTGCATAGCTTCTATCGCGGGCCTTGAGCGTGGAGACCGAATCCAGAAATTCCGTAACGAAAATAACCTAACACCCCCCACTCATTTGTTTTTTGAGCGTGGTGACCGATAAGAAAACAAATGAGTGAACAATCAATCAAAATTCAATTCAATGTGTGAAAGTGTAACTTCAATTAATATCAAAGAAAAAAAAATAAGGGAAAAAAAATACTGCATAAATAAAATAAATAAATAATTATAATTGCATAAGTTGATAAAAATGCTATGCAATAGCTTTACCGCGGCAGTCCCCGAGTGCCACACGTCTTTTTTTTTTATTTACCTTTCAATACACTCACTGAAATGAATAAACGGGGGTTGACCGGCGACACGTGGGGGACGACCTACGCCCATCCTGATACGATAATGTATTAAAATTGTGGCGGAGGAGAGGTTGAACAATAAGGTTTTAACTACACTAGTGCGTCATGGTAATCAAAATGTCACAGTTTGGTAATAAGGGCCATTATGTACCTAAGCGCAGTGCAATAAGAGTCACTTTCTGAGCAAGTGTATTGAAAATGGAATGGTTTTAAAAATAAAAAAAAAGTTTGTAAAAAAATATCTCCAATACCTTTTCCCTATTGAGGTCAAGTTTTTATTTCATCATTACTATTACTCAGGTAAGACGCGATGACGTTGTGGTTACGGCACTCGCTCGTCTCATGCATGAGGTTGCAAGTTCCAAACCGGGAAAATACCCATGTGAATTTCTCAGTTCTCTTTTTTTTAATGTTCTTTTCTAAGTTTATCTAGAACATAACTGGTACCTTGGAAAACACCTTAAACCCATGTACGCAATTCTCTTTTCATAGGTATATATCCCTATATATACCTATGAAACTCACTCCCTAGTACCTAACGGAAAGGTTTACTTATTTTCGATATTTACAGATTTAGAACTTGTTATTTAGAACTTAGATAAATACCCTATTAAATGCTCAATATTACGCGCGAACGCTGGTGTTTGCTTGGGGTTTGAGTACCTATAGATTATAAACAACTTTTACTATGTAACCATCAAGATCAACCCATACCTCTACCATAAAGCAGCATTTAAAACAACATAGTGAATGAAGGGTTACAATTTTTAATGTAATATTATTAAATTAAATTATAATTTATTTTGCACACATAAATAACCTGACTTACATTACAATTACTTGATGCTATCAATGTTTAAAACCATAGTCCTCCTAGAACACATTTATAATTTTACTAGCATTAGACCCACTGCTTTTCTCGCGTATACTATGATTCGAAAGACACGTAGTGCCATCTAGCGTCCTAAGGTAATTATGACCATCGAAAGCCCTATTATTCTTTCCTTCGAGAACAATACTTCTTTCTGGATGAAACGTATCTGTGTCCCTTGATGTAGCTACTTCTTTTTTAGAAGGGAAATCCTCAAGAATCTCATCCTACTATTGGTCCCAAGTCGTCGACGGCGCGCACTGTTCCCGCGCGCCTCAAGGAGTTGTCAGCAACAGCAGGGGCCCAGCCGGGTCGAAGCCTACTGGGGCCAGGGTTATCCGAAAGGGAACTCGAGCCCCGGTATGAAGGCTAGAAGGAACGGGGTGGGCTTTTAGTCAGTAAGAGCCTGACACTATCTCCCGCTCCGCCCAAGAGCAAGGGTTCTCATTGGATGATTTTTCCCACCATAAAAAAAAAATCCTACTGTTGGTAGATTAAGCGTGTCAGACTTTAACTGATTAAAAGCTACCTGGGTTCCTTCAGTTGTCTCTTTGTGTTCCTGGCCACGGTAGGTACCTAACCCTTTCAAACATTCCTTCAGCCGTAATCTATAAGCCTTACAATTTTAATAACATCTCTACGAGGCGGTCTCGTTTTTGTGTAGATACCCCTGATAACGTTTGTGCAAAATTTCATATTGGGATCGGTTCAGTGGCTTAGACGTACAAACCTACTTTCGCTATTATAACAGTAGTTAGGATTACGCCTATAAATAATATTTCATTTCTATAAAAGTTACCCGATCACACAGTTTGGTGTTGTCACTCATATCAGTATTTACGTGACCATAGTATTTTTGTTTTACTGTCTACCATTACTGACTTTAAAATGACTAGTTGTGAGTATGAAATTTTAAACATTTTTATGGCTTGTTTGGTTTTTTACCATTTTTTTATTGGTACCAAATGAAAAGTATCAACTCAAAAAAATAAGATTCTATCAGTAATACAATTGTCATTATCACTTCAAAATATATGAAATTGAAGTAGAATATTAATTTGTAAATATTCTTCTGAAATGTCACTCACACGTGTGATCAGAATATGAAACGGTTTTTGGTTTATTTTAATTATCTTTAAAAAAAAACGGGAATGATCGTAAAAGGAATATGGATAGAATGGAAAAAAGAAGACGTGTTGCGTCAACTCCAGGTAACAAAGGACAGGGGCCGCAAGATGCAGAGTTGTCTTTTATTTTTGACTAGCAGCTGCCAGAGGCTTCGCCTATATGATGAAAATAAAGAAATATATCCCAATGGGACACATTACCGAGATAAAAAGTATTCTATAGAAATGATATTCCAGGACATGACCTATCCGTGTAGCAAGATATCATTTCGTCGTTCGAACATGAAACAGTAACAAATATGACACACTCTCGAACTTTCACCTTTATTATATTAGTGTGATAGCAGTTTTATAGTTTCAGCGCGCCACCTCAAATTAATGTATATTTTAAAGCATCTATTCCTTGCGGGATGGTGTGTGGATGCTGCAAGTATACCTCAGACCAATCCAGCCAAGTACTCAATGGACGAACTTTATGATTCCATGCTGCATCCAGTGGTTGCCGCTTCATTTAGTCAATGTAAGTATACATTATAACGTGGAAGAGTTTTTTGACGCCATATTTTAGTTTGATTTTAGTTAGTTGTAATTAGCGTAGGGTTTTATTATTAGATATATATTTTTTAATTTACTGTAATTATAGTTTTTCGTTGTGTATGTAATAAGTTAAATTGATTTAAAGTTAATAAAGTGTCTTATAACGTATTACGAGGTATTCCTCGTAGCGCTCCCGTTTTGAAACGCTCCCATCTAAGCGCTCCCGTTTTGTTCCTCCAAGCGCTCCCAAAAGGAGCGCTTCGAGGAACGATTAAATATATTAAAATTTATTTCCTCGAAGCGCTCCCACGTTTAAAAATAGGGAAAAGCATGAAGTAATGAATTATATCGATAAGTGGACTAAAGGATTTACAATAAAACAAAAAAAAAAATTAATTACCAAACCCGTGCGAAGCCGGGACGGGCCGCTAGTTGTAAATTATAACAATGTGTTCTACTTATTATCGATAATTTCAGTTAGTATAGTCCCATCTCTATCCGAAAGTTAATCATGGGAGCGCTTCGAGGAAATAAATTTTAATATTTTTAATCGTTCCTCGAAGCGCTCTTTTTGGGAGCGCTTGGAGGAACAAAACGGGAGCGCTTAGATGGGAGCGTTTCAAAACGGGAGCGCTACGAGGAATACCTCTGTACCCTTTTTTGCAAAAACCAACTATCTGCAATATTTGCCCCAAATTAATTTAAATAAAGCTATTGATTCGTCTCACTAAGACGAGTCTACAAATAAAACCGATTATTAGCTGCGACACTTATTTACAAACATAGTTTCGGCAAAAAGTAAATTTAATAGATTTTTTTGATCGAATATAATAGATATTAATGATATAATAATACAAAAATGTTGGTGCATTTAGTTAGTTTTGTAATAAGGGTACGATAATTTTATTGATCCCATTATAAATATTTAAAAAGAATATTGACTTACTTATGTGAATCGCCCGGAAGACACAGTGGAGCATACGGTGAAGGTGTGCCCCGCTTGGACGGATCGCCGCAGTGTTTTTGTGGACCACTCGTGGCGGGCCCTGGTTCAGACCATGGTTCGGAGCGAGGAAGAATGGCAGGTGAACCCCGACTACGCGCCACGAAAGACGCAGGCTTGTGGACGACAGGACCAAACCAAGTCATCGAATGCGCTTAGTGTTCCACGCGCTTCTTAAAGAGGTGTCAGCAGACCAGGGCCTAGCAGGGTAGATGCCGATGCTTATTTTCTGAAACCACAAAGGGCAACTGAAGGACACAGGTGTAGTTTTGGTCAGTTAAAGTCTGACACGCGAAGACATTAAATTATTTCCTACCTTAAAAAAAAACCTTTACTACTTTTACCCCGGGGATATGTCATAATGGGACATTTTTTTACTTTCACTTGAGCAAAGCCGCTAGCATAAACTAGTACATAATATGTCTATGTAATTTAGAAGGAAATATACTATCGAATATTTTTGTGATTTCTAGGTATTTCGAAACGTTACACGAGACATTGACAGAAAGTTTTTGCCATTTCCACCAAAGTTGAATTCGATTCTAGATGAGTTCGACCGAATACGAGGAAAAAGTAGTTAATGTTCTTCTTTAATCCCCAAATACTTCGATGATCGTATTTGAAACTACGATCATAACATGAAATTCTAGGAGAAAATGAATTGTAGAAGTAAATATTGGCTTATTCTCTCAAGATCGAAAGTTTCTCAGTTATGATTATAAAGTTTGATACAACAATACCAAATATTGTTTTATTAGTGCTTTGTGTTTTTTTTTTAAAACAAGAAGTCGTCTTACAATAATTATTACGAGTATTATCGCTGAAATTCGAATGTTGATTTTGATAACTTAGTGAGGTAAGCGAATGGCATAGAATAGAAAATTACTATTAGGATGTATTTCGTATGTACTACTAGTATTATAATGCCTGATATTGGTAAAGTACTATTAAGCATTATAATCAAATAATCAATTTAATTTGATCGAACAATTTTAACTATAATATTTTATTTATTTATTTATGAAAACTTTATGCACTAGTAATAACCTTTTTACAATGGCGGACATAATGCCTTAGGCATTTTCTACCTGTCAACCTTAGGGTGGTGGAGAAACATAATATGGTAGGCATATTTTGTTGCCTGTGCCTGTAAGTCAGACCACTTGTTTACAGATTGCTCATTTTTTTCAGGCGCATCTGTTAAAACCGTCTTAGGAGTATCGTACGAGCAAATGGAAGAGAAGAATAAGAATGACGTTCAAGATCGACTAGAAATAGATCTAATAACCATAAACGGGAATGAAAAGTTCAGTTTGACAGCAACGAAGATTAAACAGGAGATGGTTGATGCACCAGCTGTATTCATTTATATTCATGGCTTTACTGACAGTTCCGAAGGCACATTGGCCAAAGCCGTAACTTCAGCGCTCCTGAAGAAACCAGATTATAAAGTGTTTGCCCTTGATGGGAGGAAGATCATCGATTTGGAGTATTTTAGTTCCACAACTAGCATGAGGATCATGGGAGAACTGCTTGGAAGTTTGTTGGCAGATGTCGTTGAGAGTGAGTACAATTCATCATTATGCTAACATAACTTTAATGTATAATTTAGTATCTTATTACAATTTATTTTTTGTTACAAAAGTAATAAACAGTATAATAAGGATAGATGTCCCAATTATAATTTATATTATTATTTTAAGTTTGTATATATATACACAGTGATTATTTATTAGAATAGAATAGAATAAAACTATATGTAAATTAAAAAATATTAGTTACAAAAAAAACAACGGGGGGTCGCGATATATTTCTTCATACTAAAAGGGCCGTGGTATGAATAAGGTTGAAAAACCCTGGTGTAGTACATCCTTGTAGACGGCTTTTGTCAAAATTTCAGCCATATTGAATTTGTAGTTTTGTTTTGACTGCGTGTAGAAGCGGGCGTGTCCGCGGATTTTTAAAAAAATGGAAAAAAAGTAAAATCGGTCGGTGATTCGATTCTTGTTTTTGGAAGGGAAATCGCCCAGCGAAATCAAACACCGCTTGGATGCTGTGTACGGTGACTCTTCTCCTTCAATGGCGACCGTCAAAAATTGGTTTAACGAGTTTCAACGTGGTCGCACGTCAGTTTTTGATGAGCCACGCCCAGGTGCCCCAAAAACGGCTACCACGGAGGATAACGTGACAAAAGTCCATGATCTCGTGTTGGCAGACCGCCGATTGAAGGTGCGTGAGATATCTGAAACAGTAGGCATTTCAAAAGACCGCGTGGGTCATATCCTGCATGGAATATTGGCCATGAGAAAGCTGTCGGCTCGATGGGTGCCGCATTTGCTCACTTCGGACAACAAGCGCATCCGTGAGACCACTTTAGAGCAGTGTTTGACAATGTTTAAGCGCAATCCGAAGGAGTTTTTGCGTCGTTTCGTGACCGTTGACGAAACATGGATTCACTGGTACACACCAGAGACCAAGAAACAGTCGAAACAGTGAACTTTACCCGGCGAATTTGCTCCGAAGAAGGCGAAGACTGTCCCATCGGCCGGAAAGGTGATGGCCACCGTTTTCTGGGATTCACAAGGTGTAATTTACATCAACTACCTGGAGAAGGGCAAAACGGTCACAGGGCTCTATTATGCCGAACTATTGGGCCGATTCGACCTCGTATTGCAGAAAAAACGGCCCAATTTGGCGAAGAAAAAAGTTCTCTTCTACCATGACAACGCACCGGCTCACTCCTCCGCCGTCGCCACGGCCAAATTGGTCGCATTAGGCTACCAACAGCTGCCTCATCCTCCGTATTCTCCAGATTTGGCACCTTGTGACTTCTTTTTGTTTCCAAACTTGAAAAAGTCACTCGCCTGGCAGAAATTTGAGTCGAATGAGGAGGTTATCGCCGCCACGGAGGCCTACTTTGCAGACCTCCAGAAAACGTATTTTTCAGAGGGGTTAAAGAAGTTCGAGCATCGCTGGGTTAAGTGTATCGAGATGAAAGGAGACTATGTTGAGAAATAAATCGCCACTTTTCCAAAATTTTCGTTTTTCTTTTGTAGGCTAAGTAGGTACTTATCGGACTGCCCCTCGTATTCTTCACGTTTTTGCAAAAATATATTGATCGTTTTTTTTTCGTCTTCTTCCATTATTACCTTTATAAAATAATTGTTTAACAGAAAACCGGAAAATAAATTTTTGGGAGTCCCACAAGGAAGTGTGTTTGGGCCAATGTGAATTTTATTTTGTAATAATAATAATTTACCTAAAATTATAAGTCAACCAAAACGCTTTTGGACCAATAACAATAATATTTTTCCCGTAAAAATAGAATTTTCCTTTACATTAAGCGCACATTTATCAGAACAACATCCAATGATGATAATATTTGATTTGGTTTCTTTTGACATATTTACCATCTAAGTCTATATTGTAGAATGTAATAAAGAATTGAGTATTGAGTATTTGCAAATAATTAATTTTGAATTTAAGTTTTGTTTATCATGTCAAATTAATCCAGGTGGCCAAGACCCATCCATATTCCACATCGCAGGACACAGCTTGGGATCCCACATTGCAGGAGCAGTGGGAAAGAAATTCTATGAGCTGACTGGCAAGCTTCTTGGTCGCATCACTGGTTTGGATCCAGCCGGTCCTTGCTTCAGCAATGTCAGCACCGATGAGAGACTTGACAGGACCGATGCGATATACGTTGACATTATTCATACCGATCAAGGCGCTTATGGTATTACAAAGCCAATAGGTAAATGACACATTTTTTTTTCATTTTATCTTAATTATTTTTTTCACTTTTTAGTTATCTTATTGATATTTTTAGTTTTTTTTAAGAAGTCTTTAGTATCGTAGATGATTGATCATCTAACAAAGTTGAGTACTAATGTTAATATTGAAAACTATTAGTTCTCCGTGTACTGGCAAATGAAGAAGTATAGTGATTCTTCCAATAACACAAAATAAATCAAGTACAGTTAATTATACCATTCACAGACATTTTCAAACCAGTGTTACTATGTTCCTTGAGCAAACTGACGTGTGAGTCTATATTGATGAAAGTATTAATGAGCGTAGATCATTTTCTAAAGAAGTATTGGTGTTGTTTATGAATGTCCAGAATAGGCATTCATAAGCCCTCAACTTTCTACCAAAGACTCCTTCTCTGGTTGTTAATGTTTAGTGATGGGCATTATTATGGTGTATAAATATTGAAGCGTAATAAGAAACTGATTCGTTTTTGTTCTGTTTCTGCAGCCATCATTCAAGCAACTGCTGTAATTAAATTCCGAGTGATTTAAATTAAAATTACTAATTTTTTAGTCAATAAATTTTTTATTTTATTTTAATAGTCAATATCATGACTATTAACTTATTTATGAATATTACATATTTTGTTTCCCAGGTCACAAAGACTTTTATCCTAACGGAGGTAGTTCGCAACCAGGTTGCTCCGTTGACATTTGTGACCACTGTCGAGCTGCTTCATTTTTTGCTGAGTCTATCTCGTCACCAACAAATTTTCCAGGTATGTAAATACTTGCAACGGACACTCAAACCTTTTAAAATAATTTTGACAGTATTTAAGTCCCCATAGAGTGACAATTATAAAGTTTCTTTTGGCGACAGCGTACCGAAAGACGCAGCATTGGAAGACCTCCCACATGGTAGTCAGATAACCTGATAAGGGTCGTGAGAACCCGATAGATGCAAGACGCACAGGACTAACTATTATGATGACACTTAGGGGAGGCCTATGTCTAACAGTGGATGTCTTTCGGCTGAAATGATGATGATAATGGTAAACACTTACATACAACACTATTTTTTAAATTGCAGCTCGTAAATGTGAAGGTTGGCCGATGTTTGGCAATGGTATCTGCTCAAAGAACGACATAACCTACATGGGTTTTGAATCTGACGCCAACAATCCTGGACTCTATTTCCTTAACACAAAAAATCGTGCACCTTTTGGTATGGGTTCTGCTGGTATTGAAGTGGATTATTGAAATAAATTCTTTTGATATCAATTTTGTGGATTTTACTTTTACCCGATATTTTTATTTGACAGCGAAAAATACTGCAGCTCTGAAAAAAATTCAAGGAGACGGTCATAGTATGACCTTGTTTTTTTTTTCATAAGATGAAAACCTGTGCTTGACTGCAATCCCACCGATGAGTTTTGAGGTGTAGGATCCAGTGATCAAGTGTGTTTTAAATAAAATGACAGCAACCATTTTTCAATTTAGAAAATATTTATAAACCCAAGAAATACTGGACCGATTTGCAAAAACCTTTCACTAGTAGAATACTCCGTTATCGCTTCTGCCCCTTGATCACACGTACTGAGTAAAAAGGCAAGACAGTAAAATGTTGCTCGGTCGAGACAGTGATGTAACCCAGTTGTAGGGATAAGCGCGTGTGATCAAGGAGATTTATAATATACTTTCTATTTTTATACGGGCAATGCTGCTTAGAAAAGCTAGTACTTTATATTTTGGGTACTCCTGTTTCATGGTCTAGTAGGCATCAGATACACTAGGGACAAAATGTCCCACAAATGACACGCAGCACCCAATCTACGTGACGTTGCAACTAGGGATTGCAAATATTCGAAGTTTTGATTTTCGAATATTCGATTAATATGCGAATATTTTTTCAGAGCTATTCGAATATCAAAACTTCGAATATTTGCAATCCCTAGTTGCAACGTTGCCCAGTGTTCCGTAATTTGCCCCCCAACATTCTACAATGCATTTACGTGATGTGAGACATTTTGTTGGAAAATTTGACAGCGTTACGTGACATATTGCAGTACATTTTGTCCCCGAATCTATCTAAAGGTTTAAATTCACCTAAACAATTCAATGTTTTTCCAATGAAGTTCAAATTCTACTCAAAATTTATACATACAACCTGCCAGCTAACAAGGTACATTTTTCATGCGATCTCCTTCGAAAACACAATATGCTCATACCATTATTCATTATCAACAATTTCTACACTTGGTGCACGGATAAAATAAAACCAAGATGAGGACATAAGTTCAATTAATCTCGATAGTATGTTCCCTTGAAATAAGGGATTAGGCGCACAATGCCACATTCGCAAAATGACATTTCGCAATATGCCACACTAGCAAAATGCCACATTAGCAAAATGACTTTTCTCAAAATGCCACCCACATTAGCAAAATGCAACACGGCTTATCACAAAGGCAAAACCGTGGGCAGAAGTTATAAGTAATTAATTTCACTATATGAAATTAACAAACAGAGCGAGTCAATTGGTTTGGCTTTTAGACTTCCAATCAGCTCGTTTGCCACTACTCCAAATAGCTTTATTAGCTTCCTGATGGAACTGCACCGCATTGCCAGTAAGCAACCGCTAAAAGTCCGCTCAAGTACAGGTGGGTTCCCATCCGTTGAGCGGGAGTTGTGTGTTCGTCCTTTCTGTGTTTCGTTCACACAGATCTATATATTGTATCACACAGTACAGCAGAATAGTTGATCACACAGATCTATATATTGTATCACACAGTACAGCAGAATAGTTGATCACACAGATCTACACACCATTACTTGTACAGACACCCATACGAGGACTATAGTCATAAGTCACAATCCGAGGACCTCCTAGAAAACTAGGTTAGAGACGACTTACGACCTTATTAACAAGAGAGAAAGAAAGAGAAAACAATATTTGGGGTGACGAGACTATTCGTATAGCGCTATCTCAACATTTTTTAGTATGACTTTCTGTAAACGATGCGGGGACCTAAATACACTCGCAAACCCGCCTGGGTAGTACCATCCGAGGACCTGTGTGTGAGCCAAACGAGGACCTTAACCATGTGACCAGAGACGCCTATACGAGGACTTAATTTTTCACACTTTTTCTTATTACTTGCATGATGCGAGGACCTAGTACTAGAATATTCACGAACAATACGAGGACGTTTTTCCAGGTAGGGCTTGTACTAAACGAGGACCTTTTCTGAATTTCCAATAGCCGTTTCTTACACACTTATAATTTTGCCATATTAATATTTGAGCTATATTATTAGATATTTAACCAGTTACACACACCAATTTCTCGATTTAAGTACTATCAGAGGACTTAGCATGATTTAACTGATAATGTTTAAAATGAAAGGGAAGGTATTATTCTAAGCACTAGGTCTCGACTAATCAAATTGATTTAGACTTTTAGTTGTGTTAGAAACACGTGGACAGTTACAATTTGACAGCAATTGAAAGATTTTATAGTCGCAACTTTGGATCCGCAATAATAATCTAAAGTAACAGGTAAGATAACAAGTTGACATTCATATTCAACTATTATTCATTAATCTATCCGCTACGCGCTGTATGTGGATTGCTGACATATTATATCAATACATAGTTGTGTTAATGTCACAAAGCTGCAACTGAAATCATCTACATGTGACACAATTCTTTAACGGTCAAGTGTATTGTCTTCAAACTAAGCATGCTGTTTGTTAACATTGCATAGCATTACAGTTGAGTAAGTGAAATGAAGTTGCAGCTTGATCCGTCTCCATGTAAGACTGCTCTTCAACAGTTACTTGTATCATCTTTTTTTTTGGTGGGTATAAATCATCCAAATGGCATCGCCCGCTCTTGGGCGGAGCTGGAGATAGTGTCAGACTCTTATTGATTAAAAAATCCACCCTGTTCTTTCTTGCCTTTCATACAGGGGCCAAGCCTTCCTTTCAGAAGCAGACCCTTGGCCCTCTGGGCCCTTGCTGTTGCTGACCACTCCTTGAGGCGCGCGGGAACTCGGCCTCTTCCTTTGCTAGCATTACTGCTTTGCAGAAGGAGGCGACCGCCTGCCACTCCTCCTCGCTCCGGACCATGGCCTGTACCAAGGCCTAGCGCGAGGGATCGCCGCTACCGATCGCCCCCACCAAAATACGACTCGCTAGTTCTAGCGCAGGGAGAGTTGTACCAGGCGGCGGATGATCTAGCAGCATGCGGGGTTGCGATAGTCGTTGATAGGATCCAGCAGTTGGGACTCAAGGTGGTACTGCACAAGTCCGAGGCTATGTGTTTCCACGGTCTTTGGAACGCGCCACCATTGGGTTCCCAATTAACGGTTGGAGGAGTTCACATCGGGGTCAGGTCAACGATAAAGCACCTAAGACTCGTCCTCGACAGCTAGTGGAATTTTGTGCAGCACTTCTGAGATCTGGCACTTAAACTGAACCGGACTGGCTCAAG
Organism: Mythimna ferrago; assembly: GCA_910589285.2. NCBI lineage: Eukaryota > Metazoa > Arthropoda > Insecta > Lepidoptera > Noctuidae > Mythimna > Mythimna ferrago. Next base: position 20,894,489 of record OU342685.1, read on the forward strand.
CGGCTCTTGCCCAACCGGGGCCTGGGGAGTTTAGACGCCTACTGCCGGAGGCTTTACGCAGGAATCGTTCGGTCCATGGCCCTTTATGGGTCGCCAGTGTGGGCGCCGTCGCTGCGTCAGCAACCGAGAGCCCAGCTGAACGCATGCCTGAGGGTCATGGCAATACAGATGGTACGGAGATACCGCATGGTTTCTCGCAAAGTGGCGAGCCTTCTTGCTGACCTGCCACCATGGGATCTGGAGGCAACAGTCCTTGCACGCATGAACAATTTGCGCGTGGAGATGCAACGCCGGCGCCGGGGCGAAAGTCCGCTGCGGAGCACACGGTAGAAGTGTGCCCCGCTTGGTCGAAGCATCGCCGTGTCCATGTGGCGATCGGCGGTGGCGATCTCTCGCGCCGGGCTTTGGTACAGGCCATGGTCCAGATCGAGAATGAGTGGCAGGCGGTCGCCTCCTTCTGCGAAGCAGTAATGCTAGTAAAGGAGGAGGTCGACCGCATGAGGCGCTCACGCCCCAGCCGCTGCCGGGATTTCGATCCCGATTCCGACCACCGGAGGCGCGGGCTTGCGCACGGCGAGCTATGGGTAGGTCGCTGTCCGACTCTCCGGTAACCGTCCGGACCAAACCCAAGTCGTCAACGTCGCGCACTGTTGAAGGAACGGGGTGGGTTTTTTAGTCAGTAAGAGTCTGACACTATCTCCCGCTCCGCCCAAGAGCAGGGGATGTCATCTAAATATTTTTTACCCGGCAAAAAAAAACGCTATTTATTTATAGTTTAAAAGTTTTTAAATTGTAATTTTCGAGTATTTTATGTCTTTAATTTAATAAGTTTAAATTAACAAGCTTATTATTTTCAAAATTATGCTCGCCATGTGTTTGTTATCTAAGAAAAAGTAATGTTTATTCTGCACAAGGCACTCTTATTTACCTCAAGCAATTGAGAGAGTTTTGGCCTTCTTAGTATCGTTTAGACTTGTATTCAATCAGCTGATCGGAGTTGTCCCTCTTAACTGAAAGAGTTATGTTAATCATTGATATGTTTACTATTTTTATGTAATAAAATTGAGTATGGCAATTGATAAAAGGGCATAAAATGCGGATCAATTTATGCTTTCTACTTAAGATCGGCCAAATATCAAGGACGTCCGGGCCTTGGTTGAGGCTATGGTCCGGAGCGAGGAGGAGTGGCAGGCGGTCGCCGACTTCTGCGAAGCAGTAATGCTCGCAAAGGAGGAGGCCGAACGCATCAGGCAACGGCGTTATCGCCGCCGCCGCCGCCGCCGGGAGTCTGATCCCGATTTCCGGCCACCGTAGGCGCGGGCTTGCGGACAGTGAGCAATGGGTAGCTCACTGTCCGGCCGTCCGGTAACTGCCCGGACCAAGCCCAAGTCGTCGACGGTGCGCACTGTTCCCGCGCGCCTCAAGGAGTTGTCAGCAACAGCAGGGACCCAGCCGGGTCGAAGCCTACTGGGGCCAGGGTTATCCGAAAGGGCGCTCTAGCCCCGATATGAAGGCTAGAAGGAACGGGGTGGGTCTTTTAGTCAGTAAGAGTCTGACACTTTCTCCCGCTCCGCCCAAGAGCGGGGGATGTCAATGCATGATTTCTTCCCACCATAAAAAAAAATTATCAAGGACGTAGTAGTCAATTCTTCATGCCAAAGGCTAAACAATTAGACTTTTTTATAGATAATTAATTGAACTCAGAATAATGTTTCAGGACATCTAGCAATGTATAAGAACTCTTTGGTTAAATAAACTGAAATTATAGAACTTAGTGTATTGTTTTTCAGTGCATGACATATTTTATTTATAATGCTATTCTCAAAAACATATATATTGTGCATTCTCAAGTCTCGTACAGTACAATTATGACATACTTTTATGTAAAAAACCATCCGAAGTTTTACTCTCTCAGAACAGAAGTTTCGATACTTTTGAAATTTCAATAATCAATACACACGGAAAACCTATCCAAATGGGGACCTAAATACACTTGTCTGGAAAAGCTACCCATGTGGGGACTTACATACACACTGTCTGGAAAAGCTACCAATCCGAGGACATTTGTGTGAAGATTTACACATAAGTCTCCACAAGGTACTAAAAACATGACTGAAGTGTTAAAAGTCGTGTGTAAAAATTTTAAGTGGCGCCGCCTAGCGGTTACACACGATCGTGTGTGAACATGAAATTTCGCAACCAAACCGAGGTCCACCAAGGTTGATATCAACTTTTCCTTATTAAGTATATAGAAAGGTTCAAAATCGAACGTAGAATACGATGAACTGGGTCGGGCCATCCGAGGACGTACGAAAAGGTCCTCGCATTGAAAAGGTCCTCAGATGTGCCTTGTGTATTCAAGCGCATGTCCTCGCATGGTACTTAAAACAAACACATTGTACCACACAGTACAGCAGAATAGTTGATCACACAGATCTATATATTGTATCACACAGTACAGCAGAATAGTTGATCACACAGATCTACACATTGTACCACACAGTACAGAATACATCACAGCCTTTTGAACCAAGTCTCCCACATGATAGACCAATCACATCTGATCACATATGAATCCGATGGATGCGAGATGGACAAACCCGGTCATTGTGGTGACACTTGGGTAATGTTCCTTTATCCTAAGGTGGACGTCTTTCGGCTGACTTCATGATGATGATGATAAAGGCTTTTGAAAGATTAACGAATACAACACGTTTTTTTTCGGTCAGTAAATCATCTAATGACATCCTCCGCTCTTGGGTGGAGCGGGAGATAGTGTCAGACTTTTACTGACTAAAAATCCACTCCAGTTCCTTCGTTGCTTTTCGTACCGGGGGCTGAGCTACCTTTCGGAGCTAACCCTGGCCCCCTGCTATTGCTAACAACTCCTTGAGGCGCCCGGGAACAGTGTGCGCCGTCGATGACTTGGGCTCGGTCCGGACAGTTACCGGGCGATCGGACGGCGAGCTATCCATTGCTCGCCCACAACACATGAGACATTTGATCGGTTAGAAAACGCTTTTGATGAATTATGTTAAACAAACAGAACAATAATTATTTTTCTGCGTTCAAATTCCTTAAAGTAAAGAAACAGCTGACAGGAAGAATTGAGTAATTTCGAGTATAGACGGTTTTTATACAGGGTTCACCCTGCAATAAGAAGAACGTAGGTCTGACACTCTTAAAATCTTCCAAGCATTTTCCTGGATTAAGTAAAGCAAGCAACACTTTACCACACCTCCAAGCTTAAAAGATCTTAAAATCTTTGAATTTACTCTTTAAAGAAGGTTACAATCATACAATCCACAACCGCTGGCGATTTGAGACGTCAATGGGTCGACAAGGTCATCAAACATTTTTTGGGTTGCGTATCCAAAAAAAACGGGACTCTATTGCTAAGATTTCGCTGTCCGTCTGTCACAGGCTGTATTTCATTGATCTGTGATAGCTAGACAGTTGAAATCCTTTTCCGCAACAACAACAAATACATAAAAACCATCGATATATATGTACTACGTACTAGATAAGGCGTGCTGAACACTCACTTCAAACGAATCCGTTGCACTGAATTCTAGGCAAATTGACATTGATGACTTCAGTGCAATTTTGACGTTCATACAGTGTGAGAGCGGCGCTTATAAATTCAAAAGAAACTGAATTTGGGACGTAAATAATAATTCAGTAGTCATGAAAATAAAATAATTGATTATTCAAGCAATTTAATAGCTTCAAATTTCGTAATAGTATGTTAGAAATTATATTATTTTATTTAAAAGCTTTTCCATTTTACAATCATAGACTAAAACATGCAGATGTTGCCCACAAAAACCGAGTTTTTACCTACATCTGCTTTAGTGAACACGAACTTTGTATGATGTTTTATTCCGTTTTTTTTTTTTAATATTTTATTTACATAATTGTTTTCTTTTTTGTATAAATAATAGGTAGTACCAATGAATTCCTTCAAATTCAATAATTATGAATAGGAATACGTCTGTTTTTCGATACAGTAAAAACTCAGCAAGAAATGCCAGCAAATCATTGAGTATCAGTTTACATCGCTAAGTTTTGTGGTTAAGCATTCTGTCATTCGTAAGCACTGAGGTATTACGTATCTGGGCGGATCTCCTCAAAACAATATTCTTGACAAAAATAATCAAGATTTTCTAAACCTCGTGGCAGAGCTTCTATTTAAAGCCAGATATATCAAATATACAGTATATTGTAATGAAGGCACCCCAAGCAGACCATTAATTTTAGATATTTTTCAAAATCATTAAAAAACGTTGTTGCTGATAATGTCACATTGTGAGAATAATGACGTTATTGTAAAAAATAATGATGCAATGTTGCTGACAATGAGTAGCATAAGTAACCTACCTAGATATTATGTATACATAGATTAGTATTCAAATATAAATTAGGTTTAGTTGAATTTGTAGTCATATGTGTAATATAAGTGATACATCACTAAGTGATCATTACTGTTATTAATAATAATAATAATAATAATAATAAGATTTATTTCTCGCCACAATACACAATGATTACAGTTTCTAGGGTAAAAGTAGGTACAATAAACATATTGTGGGAGACTGGTGCCTAAACTAGGCTTGGGGCCTGTATTTCAGGACACCAGGACTCCACCCTTAGGTTTTGTTAACATTTTTATATTGCCTTATGCTCTGAGAAACAGTTGTTGCGATTATTAACAATCTTTATGTTATAAATTCTATATAGTGTTAGTACGGTTAGTATTGTGTAGGAATGTTTGAGAGTGTATGGAATGTGTGTGTCTGTAAGAGTGTGTTGTCGTATAGTGATTGAGCATGTGGAACTTAGTAGTATGTGTAATTTACTCTACTTATAACCTTAACTACACCGGGACATCTAGGATTTTTTCAGTCTCCAGGTAGTTTAGTTGTTGAATCCAATCGGTCAGTTTCATTTTGCATTTAATCTTGTTAAGGTCATAAATAGGTAATATCCTGTTAATTTTGTTGTAGAGGTATTTACCAAGGTGGCAGAAGAAACGTCGAGAAAACTTAGTCAAAAGCCGGTTTTGGGAATCGGAAACGGGATTGAATCGCCTTTTGCCTTGAGATAGAGAGGGCGTATATGTTAGGAGGTTATGTTGCTTCATAACTGTATGTAGTATAAATAGCTGGCGCACTGTCAGAACTTTCACTTCTTTATATAAAAGAGTAGTAGGGTATCGAAAAGGATGGCAATATAGCACTTTCAGGATGGCTCTCTGAGCTCTTTCCAGTTCGAGAATAGCGCATTTAGGGGCACCACCCCAAGAGGTGATGCAGTAAGTCAGCAAAGATTGAGCAAGAGCAAAATACACCGATCGCTTCAGCTTCTCTCCAGCCACCTGCCTAAGAGTCTTAAAAACGTATATTAATTTTCGCAGCCTGCTACTCAATACGTTAATGTGCTCATGAAATTTTAGTGTACTGTCTATGATAATGCCTAAGTATTTCACATTATCAGTTTTTTGGATGTGAGCGCAAGTACAGGTTGTGCAGCACGGCGTCGCACATGTGTGAGCTATGATGGATACTGGAGAACCTAACGAAGTTTTCCTATTTTGTTTTATGGCAAATGTAACATAATTCGTTTTTGTTGCATTTAGGGTGAGGAAATTATTTCGTAACCATTCTGATACCATGTCAAAACCCAACTGAGCATGCCTGTAGACTTCACTCCACGAATCCGCGCTAAATAGTAGGGCAGTATCGTCCGCGAAGGATACAATTTTGCCTTTAGGGAGAGTGAGCATTCCTAGATCATTCAGGTATATTAGAAAGAGGGTAGGACCCAAGACGCTGCCTTGTGGCACGCCGTAATTGACTAGACGCTCGTTACTGATATACTCGCCTATTTTTACGCTCTGTTTACGTTCGCTCAGGTAACTCTCAAAAAGTTTTAACTGGACCCCCCTAATTCCAAGCCATTCCATCTTCCGAATCAGGATAGGCACAGAAACCGTGTCAAACGCTTTCGCGAGGTCCAGAAATATCCCCAAAACCTTGCGGCCTGCGTCCATGTTAGTGACTATATAATTAGTTAGATCATGTACAGCATCGGACGTCGATTTACCAGCTCGAAAGCCATATTGAGAGGGACAAAGAAGGTTATGGGACTCCAAGTAATCAACTAGCCTGCTGTTCATGATCCGTTCAAGTATCTTGGATAGCGCTGGCAACACGGCTATGGGCCTGTAGTTATTGACACGGCTTCTGTCCCCACCCTTAAAGATTGGGTGAATAATGGATTTCTTAAAGGCTTCAGGAAATTGACCAGTTTCGAGAGCGAGATTACATATATAGGTTATAGGTGGGGCCAAAATGGCAATGTGCTTTTTAAGAAAACCATTAGATATTTGGTCCCAACCCATGGCACATTCATTGCGGAGGGATAATATTAATTTTGTAACTTCTGCCTCGTCTGTAGGTAACAATACCATGGATTGTGGGCTACTGCAAGAAATATCGTCTAGCGATACTGACGACCGTTTATTAATTTTTTCAGCAAGGGTTTTGCCAATATCTGCAAAAAAGTTATTGACTTCGTTGACAGACTGTTCTGGTGTAGAAGAGATTGACAATAATGCCGAAGTGTTGTCTTTCTTCTTGACCCTACTCGTTATATTGTTTATAGCTGACCATAGTTGTTTCGTGTTGTTGCCAGCATCACTGATTTCTTTTCTATCGTGTTCAGTTTTAATGTGTTTCAACAGCTTATTGCAATAGTTTCTGTATCTGGTATATGTGGTTTTTAAAATAAGACTTTCCGGGTTCTTTTTGAATTTTTGGTGGAGATTGTCTCTATTTTTTATGCAGCGAAGAAGACCAGGAGTGATCCAGGGCTTCACAATTCTTTTACGGTTAGGGACCTTTGCCGTTTTAGTGTTAGACGTAATTACCCGCATAATGTGACCAATCAATAAATCTGTCGCTATCTGCGGATCATTAGTCATATATAACGCACCAAAGTCAACCCGTTTTAAATCTGCATCTAACTGGCTATGATCTATGCGATGAACCGTTTTTTTGGCAATGGTTTTAACGTTACCCCTTGCAAGAAACAGCAAGACAGTTTCGTGGTCAGTAAGAGCGGAATGAGCAACTAAGGTAGAGGCCGGAGCTGTTGTTTTAAGAATAAAGTGATCCAGACACGATTGTTGACGAGTGGGCAGAACATGTGCGGGTAGGAGACCATGTGAGGCCAACAAATTTAAATAATTATTTTTTGCAGGGTCATGACATTGGTTAACTATATTTATATTTATGTCACCACAAACGATGATGTTTCTATAACTCGCTATGTTATGAAGTGTGGTGTCTAAAGAATTTAAAAAATTGTGAACATCTTTATAACCAGGTGGACGATATATTGCTAGTAATACGGTATCGTTGCCTAGTTTTATTTGAAGACAGTTTGCTTCCAGAAGTGAGAGTTCTTCTACAGAAACCTTTAGATCTTCATGTACATAAACAACGACGCCTTCATTTTGGGTAAGATTTTTATCGGTCTTAAAGTAATTGTAGCCCTCAAGGTTTGGAATGTAGTGCGAGCCTGGAAGCCAGCATTCAGTCAGTGTGATTATATCCCATTCAACCTTAGTTCTAGCAAGCAACGTTTGAAACCCTAACATGTTTTTATTTATACTCCTAATGTTTTGATTGAGAATCTTTAAAGATTGCTTGAGCGGGAAATTAGGCGGACGACAATTATCGAGATCACACGTAGTTGAGTCAGACACTGAGACACAGTCTATGTTATTTGTATTATGTTCTGTGTTATCGAATTTTGAGACTAAAAATTCTGCAATATACTTTTCGGCGCTGACAATCTATGGACATTTGTAAAGAGATAATTGCATATATTAATACTAGTAAATTTACTATAGTTATTGAGTGGCTTTGAACATTTAAGATAGAAGTAGTTATATAGAAACAAGTGTGCCTCATGTTATGTAAGTATAAGTGTATAGTACAGCGTAATGTAGTTAAATGTGTCATGTATATTATAAGACAGTAACCAAAAAATAGTGTACAAATAGTTTCTGATATTTTAAGTGGTGATTGTGAGTGTAGTTTAGTTAAATTACATAATAGTAGATAATAAATAATTGTGAGTGGGTTGTTAGTAACAGATATTAGTAAAAATGAATTATAATAAAACTGTAAACAATAAAGAAAATCAACTAGAAAGGGATTGTATATTAGTCATTTTTCTTTTCGTAACTTTACAAGGTCCTCTTCAGTTCTTATAAGCCGACTGGGCATACCTTCCCTTTCCCGAACATACACCTTTCCATTTGCAATCCAGCATTGTTCATATGTACTGCTCTTGATGAATTCCCTGCTGAGATAGTGAAGCCGTTTCGTCATGGTAGTGAGAGCTTCTGACACATAGATGGGTTTTTCTGGTCCCACGGCCTGCAGATGGGTAGTGTTGAGACGATTTGTTCTATTGAGCTTATTGTAGGTTTTAGACGACTTCAGGAACTGGTCTTTTATTGATGGGGACGTAAATTCGACAAAAACGGTGCCCACTGAGTCTTTCTTACCCATTGTGCGAAAAATAGTTTTTATTTCAGTGCTTTTCACTGGCTGGCTTATAATATCTCCTATTTTCTGTACTGAGTTCGTAAGTGTTTGTCGAGATTCAGGGTGTGTGCTGGGAATATTTTTCAATTCTAGTGACGCTGATTTCAAATTTTTCTCCAGGTGGTCAACCTTAAACTCTAATATTTTTATTATTTTCTTATTATTAGAACACTCAGACTTAAGGTGGCTCAATTCTGTCATGGCATCATCGTATTTATCGGACAGAAATTGAACCGAGGCCCTGATATCATCATTTTGTGTCCGAATCTCAGAGTTCTGTGTAGAAATCAAAGCGTTTTGGGAACTGATGTTCTCAAGAGTATTGTGCAAGGAATCAATTTTTTGATTTTGCTGAGATTGTTGGGACACCAACTCAGAAAACATATTCTTCATTTCCAATATAACTTTTTCCATGCGCTGAAGTTCTGCAACATCGCCGTTTTTGCGCTTCCTTTGATTAACTTTATTATTTGTATCAGGACTCGAGGACGGATCCGACTCAGTCTTATGAAGAGACGGCGACGATGTAGGTTTAGGGGGCGAGCGACCAATCATTATTTTTATTTTCAGTGTATACGGTCAATACAGGAATAGATTTGCCGCCACACGTAACACACAAACGCAACAAATCGGCAACAAGCAGTAAAATCACGTAATGATTAATGAGTCACCTTAGATACCGTGCGCCAGTGCACCGCGATGAATGAGTTACGCACAGCACTCGTCTTCGTAAATCTTCGCCACCCGAATTGACCCGAACTACGCCGAGTGGGCTACTATTGCTATGACCTTGAATAAGCAGTGCGTACGGAGCCGGCGCGGCCCTCGGTGCGTGCGTCGCTCTGCTGACCGGTGACTCGATGACTCACGTAGTACCTCGCAGTGAAGATTCAAAAAATTTTTTTTGCAACCGTTCTTATTGCTAATAGTTAACACTGAGTTTAACAAGTGGTTTTTTGTGATTTATGTAAACTGTTTCGCGCACTAGATAGCTTATGGAGTGGGCTACACAACAGTATGTTATTTTAGTTCCGGAGATAGCTTTGGTAACTATACAGAATTTTTATGTACGAGCACACAGTAAGTACGTGTTGTCGCGCGCAAGACCGCCGGGGGGGGACATATTGAGATTTAGTCCTTCATAAACTATAATTATATTTCAAGTTTGTTCACTCTGGTCAGCCGAAAAGAGAAAAATTGATAAAATATCTTCAAGAGGATAGACGTGAAAACACGTGGCTTCCTACAAAATATCCGTTTATCTGCTCTGCACACTTTCAAACTGATGATACTAAAGCTGGAAAACGTTTTCTAATGAGTCGGCTATTCCTTGCAGTAATGCTATTCCTTCAGAATGTGCCTTCAAACATATATAGCTTTCTCCTACATCATTAAACCAAGTGCAAATTTCTGACTCCGAATCAATTTTTGATTCGCCCCGAAAAATTAAGTTGAAAATAGATTTAAAAAGTTTTAGTTTTTTATCGGACTTAAAATGAATATGACGAAAACAAAGTTAATGACGAACAATGCGAAACGTAAAGTTGATATCGAGGGTGTGGAGGTTGAATATGTCCATGAGTACATATACCTCGGCCAAATAGTCTCTTTCCAGGCGAGACAAGACAAAGAAGTTGCTAGACGCACCGAGAACGCCTGAAGGAGCTATTGGTCGATGACGCAAACGTGGTCATTAACGAAACGTCAAAAGTCCGCACTCGGGGTCTGCCAGCGAGCAATGGAACGAAGTATTCTCGGGGTCAAAAGAACAGATCGCATAAGGAACAGTATACTTCGTTCTAAAACACAAATCGCAGACGTAGGTGACTCAGCCGCCAGATTAAAATGGAACTGGGCAGGTCACATCTGCCGCATGCCGCAACAAAATTGGGCGAAAGTAACTACTGACTGGACTCCGAACAGCAGTAGCCGGCGACGCGGTAGGCCCAGAAGGAGATGGCGTGACGATTTGGACTCCTACCTTAAGGATTGGCCAGAAGTGGCTAAAGACAGAAAAGAGTGGAATAACGGAAGGGAGGCCTTTGCCCTGCAGTGGGACACAACGGGCTCATAAAAAAAAAAAAAGTTTTTTATGTAATTTATTTCATCACCACTGCTCTCAAAACGGTGAAGGAAATCATCGTGAGGAAACCGGCATATTTCGAAGACATGCGACATTCACTAACCCGCACTGGGCCAGCGTGGTGGTTTACGGCCCATTCCCTCCTAGAGAGAAGGCTTGAGTCCCAGCAGTGGGAAACTTTAAAAAGCTGATTATGCTATAGTTATAGTTGTTGATTATTTTGTTACTAAATATTAGCAGCGCAGTCCTGACCATCATTCACTAAAGAAAGCTGTCCTTTAGAATGATGATTACAATAAATGGTTTCATTATTTTACACGATTTTGAATTCACTTATTTATTAAAGTAGTAGACGTAATTTTCTGAATTGAACGTGGACTATTGGCAAAATCTTAAAATATAGTTTTATTGTAATGACGTATTGTAGGCAAAAAACTGTGTCACTTCTGCGGTATAAAAATCTATATGGACAACATGTCATTACACTATATTGAACTAAACGCGTAAGTACTACGAAATTCATGGCGCTTAAGACGTTTTGATCGCGAAAAAAGTATCCTCTAAAAGCTATCAGCGCTTTAAATTTTAATAGTTCTGTTAGACGACATAATGCTAATGTAGCGCTGCAGCCATTGAATTTTGTATATCAATGGCTGCAGCAGATTTTCGTTATAACTTTTCAATATTTTGACAAATATTTTCCATGAAAGGGCCTGTCTATCACTAGAATAATTATAAGTCAATGCTAAAAACTGAATAAAATATTTTTTTTTACGTGGAGCTCCCATAAATAGTTTTTCTTTTATGGATAAGTTTCCAATCTTTTTGCTGTTTATAGAGTAAGATCCCAGGGTCGCCAGACGTCACGTATTTTCTCACGAACGAAATGTGGACGATTGAGTACAGTGAGTATGTACTAAGAACGCATGCCTATCTGCTAGCTTGCTTAGACGGCCAATTTCCAGGTATCAGGTACTCAAGGTACATAAAAACAGTACTTACTTCACGTAAATTCTCCAAGCTGATTTTTACGTATATTTTAGGCAATATCTTTAAAATCAAGTCGCCAATACTCCCAGACACTTTCCGTGGGCCGTATTACTTTACAGACGCTTAAAGCTCCCAAAATAATGACATAACTTCACGTAAATTCTCATGCTTGATTTTTATATATGTTAACCAGACAACTATTTTAAAATCTTTTACAAGAAGATAGACCGATCCAAGGGGCCATATAATTGTTAATAAACAGTTAGAGCCTGGCAGCATCTACATCAATTATTCCAGGAACGTTGTTCATAGATAATTTTTGGTATTATTTTGAATATTAAATTGAGTTTAGGGGATGATTGGCCCCTTGGATCGGTCCGTCTTCTTGTAAAAGGTTTTAAAATAGTTGTCTGGTGAACGTATATAAAAATCAAGCATGAGAATTTACGTGAAGCTATGTCATTATTTTGGGAGCTTTAAAGCGTCTGTAAAGCAATACGGCCCACGGAATGTGTCTGGAAGTATTGGCGACTTGATTTTAAAGATATTGCTTAAAATATACGTAAAAATCAGCTTGGAGAATTTACGTGAAGTACTGTTTTTATGTACCTTGATTACCTGATACCTTAAAATTGGCCGTCTAAGCAAGCTAGCAGATAGGCATGCGTTCTTATTACATACTAACAGTACTCAATCGTCCACATTTCGTTCGTGAGAAAATACGTGACGTCTGGCGGCCCTCGGATCTTGGACTATTGCCCATTTCAGTGACCATCATCATCCACATTTTACCTACATCACGCATACTTATGGTGAGTACCAATATTTGTTCGAAACATAAGGGTGCTATGAAATTGATTATTTGATAAACGTGAGCGTTTCCAATGTCGCTTTAGCTGCTATGACAAACTTCACCCACATGCATATAAACAGTATGTTTCAAAATATACTGTTTATATGCATGTTTGGGAAACATTTCGTAACAATAATGAGATACGATCACTGGGTAGCGGAACAAAACAGAGCATTACAGCCTAGATAAGCATCCGATCGTCGTAGTTAGGTACAACTGCAGAGTGTTTGGCTTTGAGCACTTTGGGGAATATTTAATATTAGCTTTTGCTTGCGGTTTTACCCGTGTATATAATATATAGCCAATGTCACTCAAGACTAAAGCAGTTTTTTATCGGTGCAAAAATTTTAGCAATCGGATTAGAACTACAAACATAAAAATAAATAAACTTTACCTCTTTATAATATTAGTGTGTAGGCCGAACTGACTATTTCAAGTTCAATTTTTTCTTTTTTTGCTAAGAATTATAAGTTCAAATTATTATTATTTTTTAAATATGGAATTCTTTTTTGAAAATTAGTCATTTGTTTAATGGTTAGCGTTCTGTTTTCATCATCTTTGTACGTTTTTCGTCATCATGGATATAATAATGGAGAATTTCGCACATCTCCAATCAGCTTTGGTCAATCGTTCGGCTCAGCTGATCCTGTATGACAACGCGCGACCTCATACTGCACAGCAGACGGTCTCCAAGCTACAAGAGCAGGGGTTGGAAGTTCTCCGTCATCCACCGTACTCACCAGACCTTGCCCCTACAAACTTTCCAGAATTTGGATAACTTCTTGGCGGGGAAAAATGTAATAACCAAGAGGCAGTTCAAAATGCCCTTGAATATTATGTTACCTCCCGTCCAGCTAACTTTTTCAAAAAAGGCTTTTTCAATAAACTACCAGTACGTTGGCAAATTATTTTGATTAATAATAAAAAAAATACAAAGAAACGAGGGCGTTAATTTATTTCTAGATAAACGGTAATTTCATAGGTAGAGACTTTTATAAGTAAAGAAAAATAACAGCTTATAAAAAAATAAGTTTTTTTTTTATTAAAAGTAATTCATCATCATCCGAGTAAGTTGGCCACACTGCATAGTATTTACCTGATCCACACAGTTTGTGGTTAACATTTACATCGGTACACATAATAGTGCCTACTTACGTGACCATAATATATATTTTTTTATAATAGTCGACCACCTGTGACTGTGAGATGATTAGTTGTGAGTACGAATATAATAGAATAAAATATTATTGTATACCAAAAAAGTAAGACAACTTTTTACACAAACTTAAATATGTAGATACAATAGCAGTCTTATCGTCGACAACGATGTTCAGATTACCTTTGGATGAAGTGCAAGTATCAAAAAAGGGCGATAAACTGTGGTATACAGCTAATAAATATAAGTAATAAATATACATATACAACAATTGATATAAAATTATGTAAATAATCATAATAAGTTTTGTAATATACTTAAATAAGTAGGTATGACAAAAATGCGGAAGTGAAAAAAAAATTGAGCAGAGATAATTATTAGAATTACTAGAATAGAAAATGAAAGATGTTAGTAATTAAACTTGTCGAACTGGCAACAGAAATTATGCATTCAACGATAGTACAGCCTAGACTGTAAACAATTTGGCGTACAATTTGGTAGAATTGGCGAGGCCATCTAAAATCTTAAATTCTCTGATGATCTTAAAAGTCCAGTAGATATAATATCTGTGGCCCTAGTGAAAAGGGGTTTAAGTCCGATTTTGTCGAAAATGAGTTAAGTATACCAAAATGATCAGAAAAAAATGCTCTATCGTTTGGTGAAAAGAGATCTAAGCTAGCCCTAAAAATAAGGAAGTTACTTTGTGCAAAAGGATTCAACTGACACCAAAAAAACCACGCAAGTTGGTTTCAAGTCCATTTATATTGTTTTAAACAGAAAAATAAAAACTTTCTTTTGTGTTTTTTAATCTAAATTAACATAAATCAACCACATTTCAATTTGGTTGGTGTTTATCGATACAACAACACTTAGTCCATAAAAATGGTTTAAGTTAGAAAGGATATTATTAGACTTATATCCGTTTTCACCGAAATAAAGAGAAAAAATATTTCTTTCCATTAGGTAATTAGTTATTAAAAATAATTTCAAATGCGTATCCTTTTTCACGTGCATGAATTAATATTTAACTTATGGGAGAACGGGTCTAACTTATTTTATACCCTTATGGAATTCATTTTGTGATTGGTATAAGTCAATAATAGTAAAGAGCATAAATTGTTTACCTATAAAAAACATCACATGTATTTCATTTGGTAGCGGTTTGAATGACACACGAGGTCAAACACGAATTTGAAGCACGCAGAGTGTTTTTTACGTCTCCTGTAAAGTACACAACATACACACACACACACAGTGCATTTTTGGACTTATATCCTTTTTCACTAGGGCCACAGATATGTGTCATGAAGGAACTTGAAAAGTTAAATAGTTTTCAATTCTACATTTTGATGCTGACTGATAAAAAATCCAAATATGACTCTGATATTATATGTCTGATGATATGATTGTTAAAAAGTCTAAATATTTCGATATAAGACAGATATTTGTTCTGTTACATGTTACGAGGTCAATTCCTTTCTCGTAAATTGTTTTCAATGATAGTATGACACTTTTCCTAGAAGCTTTGATATTTTCATTTCATCTCTTTTCACTTCGCATTACCTTTGGTGCGAAATGCTAGAGAGTTGTATCTTTCCCTCGAGTGTATACCGAATGATATATTATTCAATCTTTAAAAGTGCCAAGACAATGAGGCACTTTAAACTATATTTCATTGCTGATATAACTGTTATAGTTTCAGCTCAACACTTCAAATTGATATCTATCTTTAAGTATCTACTCCTTGTGGGATTGTATGCTGCAAGTATACCTCACACCGATCCAGCCAAGTTTTCAATGAGCGCGATTTATGATTCCATGATACACCCTGTGGTTGCCGCTGGATCTAATCGATGTAAGTTTCCTAGTATTAAACAATACATAAATATATAATTAATATAAAGCCTCACTATAATGCTGGTCACCTACATGTCGTATCGTCTCCTTTTTTTTTCTCCTTTTCATATCATTTTTTTTTCATTTCGTTCTGCTCAACCATCGGCATTTTCTACTACTATTTTTCAGAAATTCTGCACGAATTGCTAAATACTAGTCAGGCAAAATTTAATTTGATTTTTTTGTCACTATAGGTACGACACATAAAAAAGAAGATTTACATATCCTAGCCTAAATTGAACACATAAATGCTACAAGGAAGGATCCACAACTGACTAAACAATGTACTTAACTCACTTATATATTAAAATTTGCCTAACGGATGAAAAAATATTATGTATGCTAGAATGCCATTCAGAAAACTAAAATTAATTACTAGTTGATTAGATATGAAGAACTTATGGATTAATTTCTCAATTATTTACAAGATTACACGAATTTTATACACAATATAATATCTAATTATTGTGCATAAAATTGTTGGTCATTATGATGATATTTGGTTAATGAGATTATCACTAAACATTTCAGGTGAGGCTTTTAAAAGCATCTTTGGATTAACATACGAGCAAATGCAAGAGAAGAATAAAACCAACTTTCAAGAAATATTGGACATAGATCTGATTACCAACAACGGAAATGTCAAATACAATTTGACTGTAACGAAGAGGATTAAACGATTGATGGCACGAGCACAAACTATAATAATACTAATCCATGGTTTCACTGAAAGCTCCGAAGGCATGATGGTCAACACCATTGCTTCTGAGCTTCTAAAGAAGCCTGCTTTGAAGGTATTTGCCTTGGACGGGAGGAAGATAATAAATTTGGAGTATTTTAGTTCCTCAACCAACGTGAGGTTCATGGGAGAGGTGCTCGGAAGATTTTTGGCTGATGTTGTAAAAGGTCAGTATATTCATCATAACGCTTTTATTATACACCAAGTTTACGTACCCATGTTCGCTTTTATAACAACTGGTTTGTAGGAGGTTATCTCTGGAAGTACTGGTCTGATTGTTAAATTTTTTTCACCAATAGAAAGCTGCTTTATTTTTGAATGACATATGCTATAAATTTATGTACGCGGGCGAAGCCGTAGACAAAAGCTATTCTTTTATATAATCAATTCATCGTTCTTTAGTTTTAATTTCTCTATCATTATAACCATTGTTTATACTCAAAACTATCTACATGACTTTTTCTTATTCCTTCACATGAACAAATTTCCTCGCAGCGTTTCAGTAACCGTTTCAGGGAGAATGCAAAAGAAAATGCAATAATTTATTTATAGGTACATTCAGTCTGAATCTGTTTTATATCCCATCAATGTGGTTATAATAGATTAACTAGAAGCTAAATTATTATTTATTACAATAATCAAAGCACCTGGTGTTTGAACCTTGTATTTATTTTTAGTAGGTGCATTTGAAATTATAGATAACAATACAAAACTACAATAGATAACAATATAAAATTTTCCTAGGTGGCCAGGATCCATCTACTATTTACATCGTAGGACACAGCCTTGGTTCCCATATTGCAGGAGTAGCAGGAAAGAAGTTCCGTGAATTGACTGGCAAGCTCATTGGCCGCATAACTGCTTTGGACCCAGCTGGTCCCTGCTTCAGCAATATCAGCAACGATGGAAGACTTGACAAGACTGATGCGGAATTTGTTGATGTCATACATACCAATGAAGGCTTTTTGGGTCTTAAAGAACCAGTAGGTAAATTATGTTTTTCAATATTTTGTTTCCTATCCACAAGTGTTTCCAGTAATATGTTTTTTGGAGCCTTTGCTATATAAGTACACTCAGCTGCAATAAATATGACTTTTAGAGGAGGCGCCAAAGGGAGTTGAGTATGCAAAACACGAGGACCGCCTTCTGTGAGTGGTTTTGGACTCAGAAAAGCATGCAAATTATGATTCTAAATGTTGCCAGGAGGCATATTGGTCCATTTTTTTTTTTAAACCCCTCTCCCTGAAGCAGCAAGTAAATTGACTGAACAAATGCTAAGAATCATTTTATTAATTGTTTAAGTAACAATATCTAATTGTTTCTTATGATTAAATATATATATAGGAAGTCAACTAAAAAAAAGTGAGTCAGACTCGCGCACTTAGGGTTCCGTACAAATTTAGACATGAAAACAGTTCAATTCCCAAATTGAGTTACGAAGATTTTTCCGAATCACAAGAATAGTTTTTCTAGTATTATGAAATTTGGCTTGAAGCCAAATTTCAGAATTCTAGATCAACGGGAAATACCCTATAAATTTAGATTCCCTTAGGGGTGTCGAAATACATGCTTTTTTGCGACATAAACGGCCGTATCTTTTTTTTCGTTAACTAACACTTGTAAGATCACTTTGTTGTTCGTATGTCTGTCTGTCTGCGTGTCTGTTTGTCAAGACCCTTTATTTAAGACAGACGGACAACAAAGTGATCCTATAAGGGTTCCGTTTTTGCCTTTTGAGGTACGGAACCCTAAGAAAATGGTAAAGTAAAAATAAAACATGAATGAAATTGTTGACAAAAAAAATATTGAAAAACTTAAAAGTTACTTTTCGGCCTGCTTGTCTGTCTGTCAAGACCCTTTATCTCGGGAACGAGTGGAGGTATTGCGGTGAAATTAAAAGTCTATTCTCAAATTTATGGTCCCTTGAAGCTGAGAAAAAATCAAACATCTGGGTTAACGAAAAAAAAAGATATGGCCGTTTATGTTGCGAAAAAACGTGTATTTTGACACCTTCAAAGGAATCAAAATTCATAGGGTACTTCCCGTTGGTCTAGAATCCTGAAATTTAGCATGAAGCAAGATCTTATAGCACAAGTATAGAAATAAATCTGAAAACAGTAAATTTGTTATTATGTCACAAAAAAAAAAAAACTATCTTTGCGATTCGGATAAATCTTCGTAAATCAATTCGGGAATTGAACAGTTTTCATAAGATCGCGTTGAAATTAAAACCATATCTTCAAATCTGCGGTCCTTTGAAGCTGTGAAAAAATCAAGCTTCTAAGTTAACGAAAAAAAAAGCTACGGCCGTTTATGTCGCAAAAAAGCGTGTATTTCGACACCCCTTAGGGAATCTTTTATAGCGCACTTTCCGTTAAGCTAGAATTTTGAAATTTGGCATGAAGCAAGGTCTCATAGCACTAATATAGGTAAAATTCTGGAAACTGTAAATTTGTTATTATGTCACAAAAAAAAAAAACTATTATTGTGATTCGGAAAAAATTTCGTAACTCAATTTGGGAATTGAACTGTTTTCATGTGTAAATTTGTACAGAACCCTACGTAAGCGAGTCAGACCCACTTTTTTTTTAGTTGACTTCCTATAGATATATTTAATCATAAGAAACAATTAGATATTGTTACTTAAACAATTAATAAAATGATTCTTAGAATTTGTTCAGTCAATTTATTTGCTGCTTCAGGGAGAGGGGTATAAAAAAAAAATGGACCAATATGCCTCCTGGTCCTGGCAACATCCAAAATCATAATCTGCATGCTTTTCTGAGTCCGAAACCATTCACAGAAGGTGGTCCTCATATTTTGCATACTCAACTCCCTTTGGCGCCTGCTCTATTTAGCTCTAAACGCTGTCAAAGGTTTACCATAATTTAACAGAAAATGAGTGTCTTTGGTATTAAGTATGTATTGATTTTGATTGTTAAAAAAACAAAAACAAAAAAAATACCACACAAAAATTACAACAAAACATAATTATTCATTTAGTTAGTATTATGTCTAGTTATGCAAACAAAAATATACTGAACAGCTGATTTTTGACACTGCTCGTAAAAGTACTTATACACATCAAGAATCATTGAAATAAATAAAATGGACAATATTTTTCAATGTGACAAACTTTGCTGTTTGTTGTGTTTGCAAATGCAAATACGGTAAACTGGTTGTAAAATACGAGGATGAATTAAAAACTGTCTTGATACCAATCCGCTCAATTCTAAAAATCATAACTACTACAATTTTATTGTTTTAGACTAGTAAACTGTGCGAAGTTAGAACCGTTTGCAATAGGTACTTGTTTTTTACGAATTTGTTTGTTCGACATTTCCAATTTCTAGAAAAGAATAGTTTTATCACGCGGATTAAAAACTTTATTTCAGGTACTTCATTTGAGATATAGTATAATAGTTATTTGTTATACAACAGTGCAAAGTTGCTTTTTAACCGTGTGCTCAATTTTGATGACAGAGCAAGCGAAGGATACTAAAATTGAATCACGAGCGTTAGCGAGAGAATCAAAAGAGCACGAGGTGAAAAATCTTTGCACTCGAATGCAACACGTAACTTTTCATCCCACCTCAGCGAGGAAATGACTAAATGCAAAAAAAGTACACCAAGGAGGTTCTGAGTATGAGGTTTTAACAAATTAAAAAAAAGTTATATGACTTATTTGGTACCATAGAGGTAGAAGTAAATAGGTTTAATGATGTTTTGGATTCACAAACTTAGTGCACGCGATGTTCTAAAATTCAATTTACTTTATCTCTATATAGAATAAAAACGGCTTTTGTTCTCAGATATCGAAGAGCAAAAATACTCTTTCCAGGATGGGGGGGGGGGGGTGAAAATTATTATTATTATATACTTTATTACACCTCAATATCCACTAATTTTTAATTAGTAAAAATACTTAAAGAGCTTATTAGAAAAGGTCTTGTTATTATTTAATTAAAGGCTCAATGAATAATATTCACAAACAGCAAAGTTTGTATGTATCCAAAATGTCTCACTATTTATGGAATTATTGTACAGGCTATTGATTATGAATGAAAAATAATGGAAAAACACTGCGCGTTGTATTTTCTAGTAGCAATTGCTATGAGTGTTTTATTCGTTATGTATTTACCAATAATGATAAATTTTTGGTGGACTATTTTGAGATTTCGTATTTATTACTTTTAACTACAGAAATATGATCACTAACGGGTACAGATAGGACCCTCTTTTTTGTTGGACTAATTAAACACTGGTGGTATACAATGTCAGTGTACAACAACTTAAATAATGTAAAAAAAAATACAATAAAAATATACAAAAAATATATATATAAAAGTCTGTTTCTAAAAAACAATAAAGCTGTCTTCTGTCGAATTGAGAACGTCCTCCTTTCTTCGAAGTTGGTTACTAATAATGCCTTTCATAAATCTTTTGCAATCAAAGAAGTAGCCTCTGATGGAAAGTGGAGGACTATTGTAAGTGCGTAGGTACTCAAGACATCAGTAAACAACTCTAATACTTCTTTAGAACAATGGTCTGCGCTCGTTAATACCTTCGTCAATAAAGGCTGCTTGTTCATGGTACATAGTAACAATGGTTTGAAAGTATCTGCGAATGGAAACAACTGGAATTAACGAAACTTTATTTATTTTGTGTCAAATAGAGCTTGTTCTTATTGATTGTAAACATACTGCTGGTTCATTTATAATACCTGGTCCTGCATTAATCATAGTTTTTTGTGAGGTGGAAAATCAACCAATTTCTCCTCCTGTTCGAGGCCTGAAAGAGGGCGTGTGAGAGTAACTTAAACCCACCTGTGCCTTTCAGTTGTTCTTTACGTTCTAGGGCCATAGTCACTCCTTCAAACGGTCCCGCAGCTAGAGTCCATCAATTTGTACGCGAAGCAATACGCGCCATCGACTGATGGCCATCCTTTGCTTATCATTCGTGGACCTGTGTCTACACCTCTCTCTTTGTCTAAATCGCTCTGTAACTCTCAATGCTTGGGGCGTCTCCTCCGGCGGTAGTTTAGACGTGAGGATGTGCGTTCTTCTCGTTCGTTCGCTCTCCTTCACAGTTTTTCTTATGCATAGCAATCAAAACCAATACGAGTGCAACCAGCATAATGCATAGCATAATCAGCCTTTTAATATTTCCACTGCTAGGACTCAGGCCTCTTCTCTAGGAGAGGGAATGAGCCGTAATCTGCCACGCGGGCCCAATGCGGGTTTGTGGATGTCACATGTCTTCGAATTTTTGGTTTTAGGACACGCCGGTTTCCTCACGATGTTTCCCTTCACTGTTTAGAGAGCAGTGGTGATGAAATAAATCACACAAAGTAATGCGCCAGCTGGGTTTGAACCCGTGACTTGACCGTGACTGTGTGCAAGTGTTGTGAACTAATTTCGTATGAATTCCCGAATTGCTTACAGTACTCTATGTTAAAATATTTATGTATTTTTTTTCTCTATAATCATCCAGTTACCACTATATTTTATGTATTCCAGGTCACAAAGATTTTTATCCCAATGGAGGTAGTTCACAATCAGGTTGTTACATTTCTATCTGCGACCACAGCAGAGCTTGGGAGTACTTTGCTGAGTCTGTCGCATCGCCAAAACATTTTCCAGGTAAATGGCTATTCTATACTTTTGTATAATAAAAGGGGAAACTGACATCATCTGTGAAAATTTTGACTGTTTAGCTATCTTGATTCATGAGATACAGCCTGGTGACAGACACACAGATAGACGGACGGATAGAATAGTCTTAGTAATAGGGTCCCATTTTACTCTTTGGTAACGGAACCCTAACAAAGTAGAACGAAATGTTTCAAGTGATAAACAATTATTATTATCTACAGGGTTATTTGTAAATCACAAACAACCTCTCAGAACTATTGTTACTAACAACATTAACAACAACTTTTTTTCTAAGACTTTCAAAAAAACTTATCATATTTTAGATCATCCGATTTTCATACAAAAATAAACATATTTAAATTAAACGTTCTTAATATTACGAAGTTTATGCGAAGCAAGCAATAGTAAAATAGCGGAGAGGAGCGGGGATCGGGCGGCGGGGTTCTTGATGCGCTTGCGTCATAACATACAGACGTAGGCAGGTATAGCAAAGTACAGAGTTGAAATGTGTTATAGAACAACGAAATCTTGAAGGTTAGTTTTTGGTAAATGAATTATGTTTTGTAAAAAGTCATAGAACAAAAGTTGTTGTTTGTAATTCAGTCATGCAAGGTAGGTAATTTTTTACTAATAACCCTATATATAAATTAATCTATAAATAATTTGATTTCAGCCCGAAGATGTAAAAACTGGACGATGTTCGGCGAAGGCCTCTGTTCCAAGAACGAGATATCCTACATGGGGTTTCCATGTGACAGTAACAACCCTGGACTCTACTTTCTCAGTACTAAAAAGTCTGCGCCATTCGGTATGGGTTCTGCAGGTAGTGGGTGAGAGTTACAATGAAATAAATTTTATAACAAAAAAAAACTTTTTATTCAGAAATCAGAAACGTTTCTTTCAACCAGACCAATAAAATTACAGGCACTTTTGAATTGTCAAAATGTCGGGCAGTAAAAAAAAGTGAAGCTAAATTACACGTTCCAAAGTGTAGATCTTAGAGCCTGTTCACATTAGGTCGGACTGACAGTTTACCGTTGAACGACTGTCGGTTGTTGCTGTTCACACTAGACGCTGCCGACCCGACCTAATGTGAACACCACCGTCGGCACGGTCGTTTTACTGCCCGGATCGAGTGACGAGAGCGGGGAATGAGCGGGTGAAAGGATCGTGGAC
This sequence comes from Mythimna ferrago, assembly GCA_910589285.2. Lineage (NCBI taxonomy): Eukaryota > Metazoa > Arthropoda > Insecta > Lepidoptera > Noctuidae > Mythimna > Mythimna ferrago. Next base: position 20,917,657 of record OU342685.1, read on the forward strand.
GGGTGGCTTCGCGCCGACCAATCTGAACGGCGCTATACTTGCCAGTACGCCAATATTATGCCGACCCGACAGATATCGTGGCTGAACGGCCGGCAAAAGTGTCGGCTCTGTTAGTTTTGTCGGGTCGCCCATATGTGAACGGTGCTATTGAAATACATATGCCAATATGGATCCGACACTTTTGTCGGCCCGATAAAACTGTCGGTCCGACCTAATGTAAACCCGCTCTTATGGGGAAGAACGTGCAAGAAACTCCATGGACACTCTTTTAAATCATAAGTTACAGAAATATCGGTTATATATTTTTTGTTGTCGCTTTTATTATGTGAGCACAATGTAGATAAATAATAATAATTAAAAAACAGAAATTGAATTAAGCCACTAGCAGTCTCAACTGATGGCACCCGTTCACTAGCAGGATACGTGCGTCAGCCCTACACAGCTTGCGGACAGTGAGCAATGGGTAGCTCGCTGTCCAGCCGTCCGGTAACTGTCCGGACCAAGCCCAAGTCGCCGACGGCGCGCACTGTTCTCGCGCGCCTCAAGGACTTGTCAGCAACAGCAGGGACCCAGCCGGGTCGAAGCCTACTGGGGCCAGGGTTATCCGAAAGGGCGCTCGAGCCTCGGTATGAAGGCTAGAAGGAACGGGGTGGGTCTTAGTCAGTAAGAGTCTGACACTATCTCCCGCTCCGCCCAAGATCGGGGGATGTCAATGCATGATTTTTTCCCACCATAAAAAAAAAGCCCTACACAGCTCAACCCATAAATAATAATGATTTCCGTCAATATCTCCTATTGTTAATCATTGATACGCGTACCGACACGTCTATGAAACTATGCGTCCGTGGATAATACGCCAAAAAAAAAAAAAAAAAAAAAAAAAAAAAAAAAAAAAAAAAAAAAAAAAAAAAAAAAAAAAAAAAAAAAATTTTTGCTAAAAATTTCCCGAAAGTGTGAGGGAAATAAAAAAATACTTATTAGGTTCTCTTTCTTTTCCTGTCGATGCTCTTAAATTATACTTTTTCTGACCAATATTTGGCAATCTGTAGAGTCTATCTAATAAGTTAAACGACTTGGGTAATTATGAGGATTTAATGAAATCTGAAGTAGTCATCACGGGTTCAATAATCAAGGTTGATTAAGAGATAGAGATCATTGTTTACTAACAGAAGAACCTTAAAAAAGTATCGAATATAAGTATTTTTTAAATGATTAAATATCATACAAAATTCCCAAGTCGGTTGACTTATTAGACAGACTATACAGCTCTATTGTTATTAGGTTTATGTAACCCCTTACCAACAAAATGCTGCGACAATTGTACGTTGATTGTAAATTTTCTATTTCAATTAAACAAAAGCTGTTTTTTTTTTCTTTCATTACAAAACTTTCAAGTGCTTCACAAAGTTCTAACATAAGCAAATTAAAACACAGAAAGGGGCCCTGAATACAAACAGATGGGGTCCCTAGCCAGTCACGCGCTTCAACAATGTGAGTTAAATTAATGACCACGTGACAATTGAAATAAACGTTGCGTACAATACTCACGTGGAAAGCTTTCAAACAATTAATTAGCCCCCAATTCACGCGTTCCTCAGATTTTTTTTTAGAGGTCCGTACCTCAAAAGGACAAAAACGGGACCCTTATAGGATCACTTTGTTGTGACCCTTTATCTCAGAAACACGTAAAGTTATCGAGTTGAAATTAAAAGTCCCTTGAAGCTGTGAAATAATTCAACTTCTAAGGTCTTCTTCTTCTTTGCCTCTTCCCACGTTAGGTGGGGTCGGCTCTCCTTATCCTTCAGCGCCAGGACAATCTGTCCTGGGTTGTCGGGTCAGGCAGTTGGGACTTCCTAATTAGATTGGCCATACTAGTCCACCAGGTCAAGGGCGGCCGTCCTCTTCCTTTCTTGCCTTCGGCCGTACCATCTTAGGCGTGTTTCGGTGAGTTCAACTTCTAAGGTAACAAATAAAAAAACATACGGCTAAAACGTACATTTCGACACTCTCAAGGCAATCAAAATTCACAAAGTACTTCCCGTTGACCCAGAATCTTATAGCACAGGCTAGAAATAAATCTTAAAACAGTACATTTTTTGTTACGTCACAAAAATTCGATTCGGAAAAATCTTCGAGACTTCATTCGGCAATTAAACCATCTTATAGGTAAGTTTTTACGGAACCATACGCGAGTTCGACACACCCAGTTATTTTTTTATTTTTTAACAATGAGACAAAAAACCCTTGATTGGCTACAAAAGGAAACCATTAAAAGTTTTCCTGTAGTTTTTGAAGTTCGATGTGGAATGCTGCTGAAATTTTTGTGGATTTTTCCTTCTCAGTGTTAACTAATTGTGTAGAAAAATCAACTAATTAAACTTTTCAATCATCCAGTATTATGAGTGAAACAAGGAAAAGGGGTTAATATTTAAAAACCGTTTAATTTTTTATGTTTTGGTTAACTGTGCCTACTTTCTATTTTGTTGTTTTAACTAAAAGGCTTGACTGCGTTGAGGGCGACTATGTTGATGGTCACACGTGGAGGTTAAATGATGCATCGCCTTTATGAAGGTAAAATCGATGTTTTGTTAGTTAGAGGTTAATCGCTTGATATTCTCTCGGAAATTGAGGGGAATGAAGTGGTCTACACCTCGATAAACACTGTTGTCGAGCAAGATGACGCCACACATTATCCCGTGGAATTTCTGAACTCCCTGTCAGCAAGTGGACTTCCAGCGCATACCATCAAGCTGAAGGTCGGTCTCCCGATTATGCTTCTTCGAAACCTATCTCCTCCGAAGTTGTGTAACGGGACCCGCCTTAAAGTCATCTCGCTCCACAGACACACCATTGAGGCGGAAATTCTTACGGGTTGTGGCGTCGGCGAGCCAGTATTTATACCACGCATTCTCCTCATACCTCACAACTTCCCGTTCCAGTTCAAGCGCGTACAGTTTTCCGTGAGTGTTTGCTTCGCGATGACCATCAATAAGTCATAGGGGCAGACACTGAGGGCAGCGGGTGTCGTCCTCAGGACGAGTTGCTTCTCACACGGGCTACTGTACATCGCTTGCTCCCGCGTCACCAGTACTGACTCTTTTTACATTTTGGCTCCTGGCAGCATAACTACCAACGTATGTAACCTTTTGTAAGGTATGATACCTTTGTACGTATTTTTACTCTTTTGTGTCCTGGAATGTATTCCTGCATTATTTTGTCTATTTCCTTCAGTCTCATCTTATGACTGAACTCAGCAGGATTCCCATATAACTCTCTTCACTTGCTTCGTTTGCAAAAAAAAACTTATATTTTAATGCTATTTTAAAAGTTGTTTACTTATTATACTATAGCGACACTGGCATCTTAGGTATTTTTGGTGCTGTAGAGCCTTCACGCAGACGATGTCGCGGGCAGCAGCTAGTAACCACAATAATTTACGAAAGACAATATTTTTTATCATTTCATTTTTATTTTTTTGCCTGTTTATTTTTTAGTAATCTAAAGTAGTATGCGTGCCACGGAAAAAAATGAACTGTCAAGGAACTCATCCTAAGGCAAAAAAGGTATAGTGTGTATTGCGAATTTCATAATGGACAAAAACATCGAACAAAAATCTTCTTTGTCTCCATCGGATTTAATTATTTACTTGAAAGTAAACAGTTAGGTATTCTGGATAATAAAAAATACTAAGGAACTTGAATACGTGATGAGCTTTCTAAGTTTTTTTTTTTTATCAGTTTATGGTGGATTAAAGTGCTTTGGAAAAATTGTGATAAAAACAATTCAGGCTGTAGGAGTTACTAAGATGCTTTCAGCAATTTTGCTTTTTCTAGCAACTAGATATAATATTATAGGGTAGGTAGGTAGGATGTAAATAAATATTTCTGGATCTGATTTATTATTCGAAAAATACTTAAATTAGTTAACAATAAAATAAATTTTAATAATTAAACATAGTATATACACTAAATGCCTAGCTAAATATGACGTCATAAAACTCCTCCGCATCGCTGTCGACTGGAAGTGTGCCCAAAAGGCTGGCGGCATTGCCACGTTGTTGTCTTATTCTCAGACCGAGGTAGAAGCCAGCCCTTGGGTCACATCTGATTTGAACAAAATTTATTTATTTACTGACAAGCTTTTGTCTGTGGCTTCGCTTGCGTACATAAAATGTAACCTGTGTCACTCAGAAATAAAGCAGCTTTCTATCGTTGAAAAAACTTTTGCAATCGGACCAGTACTTTCAGAGATTACATTGTACAAACAAAAAAAAAAAAAACTACCTCTTAAGATATAAAATCTTCAAGACACGAAAAACTTTTCTGAATTTTATTTAAATTGAAATTATTGTTTTGAAATCACTAAATTGAAATTTCAGAAGCAAGGATAAGGAACTCCCACAGGAATCTTTCTGTAGATTTCTATGCCACACATTGTAGGTAAAACCCTATTTTTTACCTATAAGACTGTATACTTTAGGCTGCAATAAATAAATAAAAATACTTTATTCAAACCGCAGTCCTTATTATGTTAGTAATCAAACACCTTTTTTTTTGTTTTTTATGGTGGGAAAAAATCATGCATTGACATCCCCCGCTCTTGGGCGGAGCGGGAGATAGTGTCAGACTCTTACTGACTAAAAGACCCACCCCGTTCCTTCTAGCCTTCATACCGGGGCTCGAGCGCCCTTTCGGATAACCCTGGCCCCAGTAGGCTTCGACCCGGCTGGGTCCCTGCTGTTGCTGACAACTCCTTGAGGCGCGCGGGAACAGTGCGCGCCGTCGACGACTTGGGCTTGGTCCGGACAGTTACCGGACGGCCGGACAGTGAGCTACCCATTGCTCACTGTCCGCAAGCCCGCGTCTACGTTGGCCGGAAATCGGGATCAGAATCCCGGCGACGGCGGCGGCGATAACGCCGTTGCCTGATGCGTTCGGCCTCCTCCTTTGCGAGCATTACTGCTTCGCAGAAGTCGGCGACCGCCTGCCACTCCTCCTCGCTCCGGACCATGGCCGCCGATCGCCCCCACGAGGGCACGGCGATGCTCCGCCCAAGCAGGGCACACCTCGACTGTGTGCTCCACCGTGTCCTCCGGGCGTTCCGCACAGTGGCGACACCCGGGCGTCACCTCCGCATGAATCCCGTGCAGGAAACTCCCGAACGAACCATGTCCGGTGAGTACCTGCGTCATGCGGAAGGTAAGGACGCCGTGAGGTCTTTCCAGCCACGCCTCAAAGAGGGGACTTACCGCCATAATTGTGGCGTGCCCAGCACTGGGTTGCGATAGTCGCTGACGCCATTTCACCATGAGATCCCGCCGGAGCTCTGTCCGCCATGCCGTGACCTGTCGCGGCAGCGGACTTTCACCCCGGCGTTGCATCTCCACGCGCATATCGTGCATGTGTGCAAGGACTGTTGCCTCCAGATCCCACGGTGGTAGGCCAGCCAGAAGGCTCGCCGCTTCGCGGGATACCGTGCAGTATCCCCGCACCATCCTTATCGCCATGACCCTCTGGCAGGCGTTCAGTATGGCCGCCGGTTGCTTTTTCAGCGACGGCGCCCACACCGGCGCCCCGTAGAGGGCCATGGACCGAACGATCCCCGCGTAGAGCCTCTGGCAGGAGGCGTCTGGACCCCCAAGGTTGGGCAGGAGCCGCTTGAGCGCAGCCCCAGCCCGGTTGAGTTTGGGGTAATCAAACACCTTAAAAACACTGTGTGTAAAAAGATACAGTAGGAGAGATATCCTAATTTAAATATCTTTTGCGTACACCTGAAATACCGGGTACAGGCTCATGTACCATCAAAAACGCTTCTCCCTGACCACCGCTAAGTTAATTTTTGCTTGCACTCGAAACGAAAACTTCAAAGGGTTTAGTTTGGCGCCGCGCCGCAGGATACAAGCGATTTTTTTTTTGTGATTAGGCAGTAGTACACGCACTTAGTGTGACAAACTAGCTCAACACGGATTATCACTAATGACACTCAGAAATAACATCATTGATATTGCATGCCTAAGCATGCTCCACTAAGGTAATAAATAAATTAAAAAAAAACTAAAAAAGGTATAAAATGCGCCAACACAAAGTTTAGTTTAGTTTATTCCGAGTTATTACAACTCGGTTTTTTGTTTTAGGTATAAAACGGCAACATCATAATGTTTAACACCTTCCTAACTATTGGTTAAAAGACCTTCCATTTAACAAAGTTTTAGACAGTCAATAAAAACACAGACCAGTATTCTAGAAGTAACATAGATAGAATAATGTACTTTTTTAAGTACCCAGAGCAGTGGTGATCCAGTGGTCGTGGGTTCAAACTCAGCCAGGCGCATTACTTTGTGTAATTCATTTCATCACCACAGCTCAAAACGGTGAAGAAAAACGTCGTGAGGAAACTGGCAAGTCCTAGAACCAATAAATTCGAGAAGACATGTGACATACACTGACACGCACTGAGCCCACGTGGTGGATTACGGTGCAATTCATCTCCTAAAGAGGAGGCCTGGGTTCCCGCAGTGGGAACATTCAAAGGCTGATTATGCTACTATGCTATATGTACCCAAAGTATATTTGAATCAATTTAAAAAATATCGTGCAAAATGTAAACGATCACATCCGTGCTTCCCAAAAATATATACATTTATATTTATTTTCCTTAAGTGATACAAAGCATACGTCCTTGGTAACAAGGAAATAAAGTAAATCCTCCTTAATTCACATAAGGCCACACTACATTCCTCTTGAAGTAAATCCTTTCGGCGACAAGTATCAACAAAGATACGACGTAAGTACATAGGAGAATAGTGACAGGTATCGAAATATGCGACATACGTATTTGTATAAGATGAGATTTTGTGCACTTCGGTTCTTCGAATTCTGTTGATACAATTCGATGTAGTATTCCTGATTCTTTGATGCGTAACATTCTGTAAGAATAACGAAACTCTAACTAAATGTCGTACAAATGTGAGACTTTTAAATAAAACTGGAAATCAGCTAATCAGCCTAATTCTAAAATAGGTTTTTTTTGGAACTGTGATATCTTCAAATTGACTTGGAGTCAAATAAACTTTAAATTAAAGGCAACCTACGTTATTGTCTTCTCATAACTACTTGGTTGTTAGGTTCTTTGTATTTTTAGTAATATCACAATTATGTGTAACCATTTTTGTACAACATCTAAGAAAACTAGTATTTATTTAGTATGTAAGTTTTACCGTAATTGACACAATGCGTCATAAACAGTGTGCAATATTGAGTTCAGAGTAACCCGTTTTAAGGCAATTTTATTGGTAAGTAACTATAAATAAATCAATCATTTAAAATAAATTATTTTTTCAAGTAAAATACTACTGGCAACTAACTACTCATACTACTACAGAGATATATTAGTTTATGTAAGAAGATTGAGTCTGTCTAATAAGTGTTAAACGACTTGGGTAATTATTAGGATTTAATGAAATCTGATGTAGTCAACACGGGTTCAATAATCAAGGTTGATTAAGAGATAGAGATCATTGTTTACTAACAGAAGAACCTTATAAAAAGTACCGAATATAAGTATTTTTTAAATGATTAAATATTATACAAAATTCCCAAGTCGGTTGACTTATTAGACAGACTATACATACCCAATTTTAAATTGTTCCTTATATTTGAAATTCTTCTTAGTAAAGAAGTATTTCTTGATATTCGAAGCCAGGTGAATTGAGACCAACTTACAGATGTCATCATTGTCGAATGCTAAAAGTGAGCGTTTTTGCAGTGTCGATTAATTTATATTTGGTAGTTCTGCATGTAATATTTTGGTGTGTATTATGAACTTACTTTTTCGAATATATGGATAAATGGTGGTATAATCAGATAGAAGAGCGACGTGACCCATCTTCACTGCATCCACTCCGTCTTTGACAGTCACAGACTTTAACCTCAACAGTTTTCCCAACACTATACTGAAGTTGCGGTTGTAGATTTGGAACTGTTAAAAATACACTATTAAAATACCCAAAATATAATTTAACATAATATATATTGTTTAAAAATATTGAAGAACAACTAACATAGTTAGCTCTTGAACCAGTATGTGGTGTAGTTTGCGAGTGTTCTGACGCCTGCGCTCCGATTTGGTTCCACTCAAACAAAAAAGAAAATAATATTTTAAAATCGTTAATATAATAATATTCCACAACTATCACACAACGCCGTCTAGTCTCAAGCTAAGCAGAGCTTGTGTTACGAATACTAGACAACTGATAAATATACTTATATATTTCTAAATACATACATATTATAGATAAATTACACTCAGACACAGAACAAATGATCGTGCTCATCACACAAACATTTGTCCTGGGTGGGAATCGAACCCACGACCTCCGGCATAGCAGTCAGGGCAACTAACCACTAGACCAACAAGCCTATCTCTAAGGATTTAAACCTCATTAAAAATCTAAAATCCTATATATATCCATGCCCCACCGTGGCACAAAATAGATAAGGTAAATGTTTTCCTTCACCGTTTTGAGAGCAGTGGTAATGAAATAAATTACACATAGTAATGCGCCTGGTAGGGTTTGAACCCGCGACGCGACGCGAACTTGTAAGTCGGAGCCATTACCACTCGGCCACCACTGCTCTCAATAAATTGTACAGCAATATGTATTTATTTATTAGGAATATATTTGGTGGTACATGCACCTTGTGAAATTAAAATTTGTAAGTGTATTTTAACTGACGACAACTGGCCCAAAAAAAAATAGAACAACAGATTTTTTATGCTTCTGTGAAAACAATGATTTGATCATGTAAAATAAACAATAAGGGTGAGTTGCACCATTTAACGTTTTTGACGTCTCACCGTCGACGGCGGCTGGTGCTGAAAATCAGCGCTGTGGCTCTGTCTTACATGAGCCCCAGCATTTTGCTGAGCACCAGCCGTTTTGCGCGGATGTGACGCATAACCTACTTACGTGCTACTTTTGTCGACTTTGTTATTTTGTTTTATTTTAAGGTGTGCGCCATGTTTGCCGTAAATAAACGCTTTTTTTTTCTTTCTTTTCTCTCTTTAATTTAACTATAACGATAACAAAGCCGTTAACAGTTATCAAATCGTCGAATTGACCAATAGGCGGCCGTTTCACAGCTGGTTATGGTTTGGTTATCGTTATAGTTAAATGGTGCAACTCACCCTTAGTAAATACTTACTCGTTCAACAATAGCCAATTTCATATAGTCAACAATGACAAATTCATAGTCACTTTCAGCCAGGGTATCCAAGTCAATATCATCGTCCTTGTCATTCACCAGGTTGGAGAGCAGGTTCGAAGTATAGAAGGTGTACACTATGTAGGCAAACACGAAGAAAATGAAGTAAGCAATCCTTCGAGATTGCAGCTTTGGGTCTATTGGTGGTACTGTGGAACAGAGAAAAAAGTATTGTGTGGAGTAGATGAAGAAAAAGATTACTAAACTGAGCAATCTACTTCAGAATTAAGTCACAACGATCGACAACTGTCAGTCTGGTAAATGGAGGTGAAGTAAACTGTCATTACACCTAAGACTTTTTGTTGATAACTCCATTCAAGCTTTATATATGAAGTTTTTTATATTATGAATTTATTTACAAATAATATTTACAGAACCGCACAATAATACTGTATTTGCTAATCCGTTTAGACCTGTACTTCTATTTGGCGGTTGCATAGAGAACCAGAGACTCCTAGAGATGACATCCCATAAAAATTACTCATAAACCACCCAAGTATCCCCGTAATAAATTGACATTGATATTCGTAGAAATTGAGAGTGCGTGGTGATTATAATTTTGGCTATGACAGTTACAACGTAAGCTTGAATATTGAGTATTTAGTACTGACGTTACGTCTCTAGGCCTATGCTAATGTATACAAAGTTTCTAATAAGAAAGAGAATTCTGATACAAACTTTGACGTCCATCGGATATACTACAGAATTTATTTTTTAATTCGGCGACTTGGCGAGAGAGACAAATATTTTTTTTATAATAATTGTTATATCTCGTTTGCTATTCTATGAATTTTGATATTGTTTTTACAGTTAATATTCTAGTTTTGTATATTTATTCATAACCTGGTTAGATAGAAAAAAAATACATGCATATTACATAAAAAAAATTAAACAATTAAATTTAATTTGGTTTTTTTTAATACGAATATAGGTATAAAAAATCACAATTAATTTGTGTCAGTGTTTCAGGATTTCACAAAATGAGCCTTTACACCGAATAAACGCTACAAAGCTACTAAATGAGAATCTCTAAAATCGAATTTGTATTCCAAGAAGATTTAAATAAATGGCTTCCGAAGCTTTTAGGGACCGAACCTTTTTTGGACTCAGTACACTCAATTAGATTATTTGCTCATGTTATTTATTTTGAATTGATATTTTAAGGGTTTAGTTGAACGACAGGATATTCATTTCCAGACGTCTTTTCCTTCTAAACTGTCATTATTTTCACTTAAATGGACTGCTCTTAATTTCATTCTAGTTTGTCATAAACATTTTTTTTACTTTTAATTAATATGTATGAGTTATTTTAGTACATTTGGCGCAGTTTAGTCCTAAATTAGGTTAGAATATTCTTGTAGTACCCCAGAAATGTTTTGATCTAATTCAAGATTTTTTTTTTTAAAGTTACATTTAAAAAAAAAAATTTTAAGCAGTTGGAATTAGTCACACAAATTGTTATTCCAATTAAAAACAAAATACTCCAGAGAAACAGAATATTTCTTTGTTAATGGTATAGATAACCATTTTTTTAGAAATATATGAGGAAGTAAAAACAAAATAATCGTTCCTACCGGATTTCGGACATGGAGGCTAAATCCTCAAGGGAGATTAGCAAAGTACGCAAATATATTATACATATTAATATACAAGGTGTAAGGGACAGCCCTCCACAAACTTTAAGGGCTTGCTCAGTAGACGAAACTGAATAACCTTTATTTACACAAAATTTATTTTCAGGAAACAAAAAAAAAATCGGCCTCGCCATACAAATTATCCAATCAAGTTTATCATTTTGTATGGTGAGGCTGATTTTTTTTTTCGTTTCCTGAAAAAAAAAATTGTGGAAGGTTGTTCAGTTTCGTCTACTGAGCAAGCACATAAAGTTTGTGGAGGGCTGTCCCTTACACATTTTATAATATATTATGCACAACAAATACAGGTGAACTCTGTTCTTTTACTCTTATAGTCCGGTCGGCAAACATGGGAATTGAACCCTGGGTCCATTCTTGGCAGTTGCGCTTGTGATAAGGAAAATATGTAAAAAGCTACATTATCGGTCCCAGTTCTTATAGAATTGACCACAGGGATGAAACCTGGGATTTCATAAAACGGAATTTTAATAAAAGTGCCAGTTTTAGTAATCGCTGTACAGATTTATTTTTTAACGCCGGTGATCGCTTCTCTCATTGTCTTTCTGTTGTGTCTCCAATTACGGTATTCGAAAAGTTAAACCCACATTCGTATTTTCAGCAAAAAATTTGCTGAAAATACGAATGTGGGTTTTTTTTTTATTTGATAGGTACCCCATATTGTAGAAAAGTATAAAAAACTTAGTCCGTAATTTTTAGAAGCCCGCTATATTAGATTAAGAGTAACGTAACTTTATTTTTCGAGTTATTCTCAGTAAGCCCTTTTATTTGATACCCATATTGTGCCCGGAGGACACGGTGGAGCACACAGTAGAGGTGTGCCCCGCTTGAGCAGAGCATCGCCGTGCCCTCGTGAGGGCGATCGGCGGTGGCGTTGTCTTTTCCCGGGCCTTGGCACAGGCCATGGTCCGGAGCAAGGAGGAGTGGCAGGCGATCGCCTCCTTCTGCAAAGCAGCAATGCTAGCAAAAGAGGAGGCCGACCGCATCAGGCCACGGCAGCGCTCACAGCGCCCCAGCCGCCGCTGGGATTCCGATCCCGATTTCCGGCCACCGCAGGCGCGGGCTTGCGGACGGCGAGCAATGGGTAGCTCGCTGTCCGACCGTCCGGTAACTGTCCGGACCGAGCCCAAGTTTTCGACGGCGCGCACTGTTCCGGCGCGCCTAAAGGAGCTGTCAGCAACAGCAGGGGCCCAGCTGGGTCGATGTCGACTGGGGCCAGGGATAATTCGAAAAATAGCTCAAGCCCCGGTACGAAAGGCAACGAAGGAACAGGAGTAGGTTTTTAGTCAGTCTGACACTATCTTCCGCTCCGCCCAAGAGCGGGGAATGTCATTGGATGATTTTCCCACCGCTAAAAAAATAAAATAAAAAAAAAGATAAAAATAAAAAAAATACCCATATTCTGGAAATGCATTATAAATAACTAATCCGCCATCTTGGTTATTATGATGTTAGATTTAGAATGACATCACATGCATTGTCATCCAAATCAAAATTAAATTTAAGCTCAATCAGTTGAAGCTATCTGCTTCAAAATTAGGTTGCAAGATCCCACCCGAACAAACAGTTTCAAGCTAGTAATAAAATACAATGGTTCTTTAAAAATACTTACTATGCTGACAATAACCACCGATGACCATAAGAGATTCATAAGCGTAGCTAGCCTGCCAACCACCTAGCACACTGAATTCCCACCGTTTGAGGAAGTAAAAAATAAAGCTGATAAGGAAAGCCATGGCGTAAAGACAATTCCAGGCTGGCCGGGAGAAGGGTTTGCTGTAGAATGTGGTAAAAATCTCGTTGCTGATACGGTTAAAAAGGAAGCCAAATCTGAAAAAGAAGATGATCATAAAGAAATAGTTAGGAAACTTGTAGAGACATTTTACATTATTGAACGCAATTTTTTATTTTATGTATCTCGTACACTTACGGGTGTTGGTGGTGTGACTAGAATGGATAAAGTGAAAAATAAGTCTATTAGAGGAAGTTTGAAACTGGCGTCAGTAACTGAAAAGTTGAAAGAGAATCATTTTTCTTGATATGGTCATGTGAAGAGGAGGGATGAAATGAAAAAAATATGAGTAAAAATGTGGAGTGGTAGAGAAGCAGGTCAAAGAAAAGATGGATTTTGTATACGAAAGGTTTTATAGTGGCGGCCACGGACTGGAAGACTCAGTTTTGGAAGGCCTCCTACAAGGTGGAACGATGACTTGGTGAGGATCACGAGTATCTGATGGATGCGAGACGCACAGGACCGGTCGTTATAGCGATACTTGTGGGAGGCCTGACGTCTCAGTAGACGGTTTTTGGCTGAAATGATTATGATGAGCATACATAATTGTGAATGCACCTAATGTACAGGAGTATTTTTTATTGCGGGGCGAAGTTAAAATGATATTATGAGTCCAACTGTTAATACAAATAATATCCAATAAATGTGATACAGACCTCCAAGTATGAATAGCAAAAATAGGATAAACATGGTCCAATAGATCAGTTGTCAAGCTCATAGATCTTGCAAACACTTCAGCACGATCATCAGTAGTCACATTAATAGGCTGTCCAACCATAGTCACATGTTTTGGTGGATTGTCCTTTACGTATGATACACTGTAAATAAAATAAAAGTTATAAAACCTTGATTATTTTCATATATCAGTCTTCCCCAAGGCTTAGAGTATATAGACTTTATAAACCAGTGCATTTCACCATCAACGATTGCATCTAGAGATATGCCGTAGCCGGCAATATTGCCGTGAAGTAGAAATATTGATGGCAATATTACCCGGAGTATGAATATTGATGTGCAATATTACCCGGAGTATGAATATTGATGGCAATATTACCCGGAGTATGAATATTGGAGGCAAGATTGCCAGCAATATTTCGACTTCGGAAAATATTGCCGACAACGGCACATCTCTAATTGCATCACTAATCACCATCAGGTGGGATCGCAGTTAAAAAGAGTTTGTTATTTAAAAAAGAATATTATCTCCTTACATAAAAAAAAAAAACAATCAGCATGAAATTAATAAAAACAATATAGGCATGTTCAAATGTCGCCGAAAAAATACAGCGCAGAAAATTCTCTTCAAGAAATTCTCTTCAGGCAGTACAAATTTGTAAAATAACAAAACGCGCGACGGAGAACGATTTTTAATATTTTGGGTTTATTTACAATTTGTGAATTGGGAATCTTTAGTATACCTAATCCACTTATAACTTTTCTGCTGCTGAATCACAGCTTTGCGAGAAGAAATGGGCCTTAAATAATGAATCGGGCTATAAGTGGGTTGGGAGTTTTTTTCAAACGAAAACCAACATGACATATTTTTTTACCCATCATCGATTTCGCGAAAAACTACGTCCACTCTTAAACATTAGCGTCCTCCAAGTGTCTCTACAATGACCGGTGGCCGGAAGGAGTCGCATTCTTCGAATTCAAGAGATCCTCACCCGGTGACCGGTCTACATTGTGGTAGGACTACCAACGCCACGTCTTCCAGTACGCGGTCGCCAGAAACTTTCTGCTCAATCGACCATCTTTTCTGTGAGCAATGCGCGCTGCCCACTACCTCTTAAGTTTGGCGATTTATCAGACTATGTGAGTCTTAATAACCGAGTGTTGTAAAAGACACCACTGGGCCACACCATTAGGGTGGTCATTCATTATTTTTTTTTTGGTTTCCATCCTACCGTAAAAACGCATGCCCATTGCCACTTAAGTTTTACGATTTTTTGAGATATGTCGGTAACTTCGATTAAAAAGATAAATTGTATTGAAATGGGATAAATGCAGTCTGGTGATAATCACTGTCTTGTTGTAACAATAATTCCATAATACCTTGACATAAGCAAACATTTACGTCGTTTAGATCACCCACAAGGTTGACCAATGACCTGATGAGGGTGGCAGGAATCCGATAGATGCGAGACGCACAGGAACGGTCATTATAGCGACACTTGGGGGAGGCCTGTGTCCAATAGTGGACGTCTTTCGGCTGAAATGATGATGATGATGATGATCGTGTAACTGAGTTTCTTGAAGTTTGATTGTTCTTCAGTCTAAGCATAATTTATTATCATCCTACTTCATTTCCACTGCTGACAATAGCTCTGGCCTTTAGCATGATCGAGTAAGTGCAGAAACTTGCACTAGAACCTCAGATATCCGCAGAAGAACTAATCTGCTCTAAATATCTTCTTGTATTACTCGATTCTCGTAATTCTATAACCTATTTTATAGCTACTTACTTGAATTTATATATATCCTTTAGCAGCCCCAAAATCGTGCAGCCAGTGACTGTTTGCCGCCATACCGGATCATACGAGTCAATGGATTTAAGGTGTTCATTCAGGGTTTCACAATTGTTTATAGATGACACAATGACTGTCACGTTCTTCATGTCAAAGGAAGTCATTATTTTATTATCAGGCTATCTTGTTGTACTTATAGTTACCACAAGAGACTAGAACATAGGTAATCGCTCAGCGAGAATCAGAGCAATATTATAAGAAAATGATTTGTAAATGGACAATATAATAGTCTATTGATAACTTTAGTTCAGGTTAAAATAGATGCTGAAAAATGAAAAAGATTTTTAGCCATTAGTCGTACAGTTAGATTTTTTTAAGCTATTGCATAGCTTCTATCGCGGGCCTTGAGCGTGGAGACCGAATCCAGAAATTCCGTAACGAAAATAACCTAACACCCCCACTTATTTGTTTTTTGAGCGTGGTGACCGATAAGAAAACAAATGAGTGAACAATCAATCAAAATTCAATTCAATGTGTGAAAGTGTAACTTCAATTAATATCAAAGAAAAAAAAACAAAGGAAAAAAAATACTGCATAAATAAAATAAATAAATAATTATAATTGCATAAGTTGATAAAAATGCTATGCAATAGCTTTACCGCGGCAGTCCCCGAGTGCCACACGTCTTTTTATTTTTATTTAACAAATAGATACTGTTTTTGACTACGAATAATACTTTTCTCCTTCTTATAGTCAGTATTAGTAAAGAATTTTTGAATTTTCCACGGTTTTTCATTTCAGGCTTTCGTTAGTCAGACTCTACCAACAGTTAACTGGAAATCTGGCTAGGCACGTCCACTTGCGAAATATTTATCTGAAATTGAAATAATATAGATAATATTGCTTACCAACCAATGCAAATTTTGTACCAGTAACAAATTAAAATTTATAATTATAAATAATCGAAATAAATAGTTAGGAATAAACTAACTGCTGCAAGCGTCTTCGCCCGTGTGAAAAAAAAATTGTCCCAAGGGAACATATTCTCAGGGTAAACATTTTTCTATGTGCTCTTCCTGAATATTGTCTACCTGTATACTGAATTTAAGAGGGTCCTGTTCCACTCGCCTATCGTCAACATCGAGCATGGTTTAAAAGCTTGTTGCTTTATCTAATGCAACCCAACGCTATGTTCGACAATGACCCAACGCGAAAAAAGAGAGATAACGCCTGAAAACTCTGTTAGCATTCGATAATTCCATGATTTACTCGAATATTTCACAAAACGTGTTCCAGGAAATATGTGTATTTTTTTAAAACTCATATAGTTTTTGAAAAATATTGTCGTTATTTAGAATTTCGATTAAATGTGCAAGGCTGGATGGATGTACTTTTTATATTTTTAACTAGCTGTGCCCGCGACTTTATTCGCGTGGATTACAGGATTTTGAATTTATTTTTTCTAAAATAAAATTAGCCTATGTTACTCCTAAATCAGCTACCTGCCAAAAAAAAATCCCGTAAAAATCGGTCCAGCCATTTCAGAGATTAGCCCGGACAAACAGACGGACAAAAATTGTAAAAAATATTATTTTGGTGTATGTACCGTATATATATTCGTATGCAGGTAGTAAAAAGTAGTTATTTCAATATTACAAACAGACACTCCAAATTTATTTATATGTAAAGATAAAATAATATGAGTACATGATGTAGGGCCAAAGTTTATGTAAAATAGCAGATTTTCAGAGGTTTTACTGGATTGGTTTTACACAAATTTATATTTTGATTTTCATAGAAGCCTAGATAATATCCACAAGATATCTGTATATGCAAAAAATCTGGAGAAATATGTGTAATAACACCTTAAACACGTAAGAGCGGTTGTAAAAAAATTGTGAAAATATACCTCGAATTGGCGCTCTTAAGTGAAGCGTGAAGATATAAAAAACATACACACACACTCACAAACATTCACCTTTTTAACATTACTCAGAAACCAGGAAAAGCAAGTTATAATTTGAATTATAAACATCAGTAGGAACCCGTAATTAACAGAACATTTCAAATTATAATAAGGTTTCGAATAAATATACTAAAGCAACCGACCGTAGGCAACCACGGAACAACATTAAATGGTTAGAAACATTATATGCTATTAAGCAAACAAACTTAATGAGGTATGCATATTTTAGACGTTGTTTTTACTTACAACATGTTAATGGTTTGTTTTGTACTACGACCATGAAGTTGCTTAATTTTCAACATTCAGACTCTACGATATTAGTCTTATTAAGGCGTATAGTTCCTTGAACCATCTGGCCGAAATTATGTGAACTCAACTCTCGCACTCGCCTAGGCGGCAGTAAGCCAATCTGTGCATTTATTTGCGGCCAGCAGCGCCCGGAAATCGCTTTAAATCCATTTTCTCTGCGAGATATTCATTGATTTACATATGCAATGTTCACTTTGAAGAATATTTAACCACCAATTTTTATGTGTAAAAATGTTTCTAAAGGTCCAAGCCGTTTCGAAGGAGTAGGGAAAAGTTGCGAAAAGTTGCGAAATTGGTAAATATTTTTTTTTGACAAAAGTATTAATTGCATGTTACGTGCCCTGCCTACACCAAATCAGCTGAATAGCGACATGATAGCTATTTACGTACAACGGATGTTTCCACACAAAATTGCAACACACGGGTTCCGCTGACTCGACGCCTCGTGCAGCCATCGGCCACCTACTTCCAATCTGCTGACAGCGCACCCGCATTTCGCAATCATTTAAAAATGTATTTTTTGTAAGAATTATTTAGGCACTTCGGAACCAGCATCGTCCAAGTCTAGACTTAAGATTTAATATTGTAATTTCAAAGTAATTAAACTTTTCTTTAAATAAATTTCGGTTTTTTTTAAGTCCTCCGGCTGTCACCTTCGTAATTGGCGCAGTCGGTAGGATATTCGAGGCAGTGCGCGGCGCGGTATAGATTTCCAAAAATCGTTAATCTGCTGACTCCGATAGTCGCTGTCGGTACTTCCAAGTACCTCGTCGAATATCCGAACTTAAGAAGACGCAGCTGAGGACGTATCCAGCCATCGATACCACAAGAAAACCATGTATATGTAAGTCCTTGAAACTTTCTTTAAGTGTTGCTTCCTTGTCCTTCCTTATACCCAAATATTATATTATTCAATCAAGATTTTTCACCCAAGGGAAACTAGGAACAAATCTGTCTCCTCCAGACAGATAAATAGGAGCAGAGAGGTAGATTCAAGTAGGTTTACGGAATCCGATAGTTTAGACCTAGATTTATTATTTGATAGTGACAGTATGGCATTGAACCCCGATACTATCTACAACGCTTTGCGCGCAGTTCCAAATTTTGATGGCAATCCGAATGTTCTAACTCGATTTATTAAAATATGCGATCAGCTCGTAATACAATATGCTAGAAATGACCCGAGTCACGAGTTAACTAATTTATGTCTCATAAACGGCATCCTGAATAAAATCACCGGACCAGCAGCTTCAACTATTAATTCTAATGGCATAGCAGACAATTGGCAAGCGGTCCGTGACGCGTTAATTAATAATTTTTCTGACCAAAGGGATGAGACCGCCCTTTATAATGATATGTCTTTACTGACACAAGGAAGTAGCACCCCGCAGGAGTATTATGACAAATGCCAGACCCTTTTTAGCACCATAATGACTTATGTCACACTCCACGAAAATGTAGCGACGACCATCGAAGCAAAACGCGACCTTTATAAAAAGCTAACTTTACAATCTTACGTTAGAGGTCTTAAGGAACCTTTAGGGTCCCGTATCCGATGTATGAGACCCGAAACTATCGAAAAGGCTCTGGAATTTGTACAACAGGAAATGAATGTCATGTACCTACAGCAACGCAACGACAGTATTCCCGAGCGACGTAACCCGACACAGCAAATGCAGTCAACCCATAAAATGCCACCCGCGGTCCCTATGACCACACCGAAAGTTTTTAGTTTTCCTAGCCCAGGCCCCAGCTGGCATAAGCCTATGCCTATGCCGCCACAGCAGCAGCAGCAGCAGCAGCAATGGAGGCCGCCCTTCCAGCAAAATCAGGTACCTCAACGGGCCCCTAATATGTTTAGCCGTACTCAACAGATGTTTCGTGCGCCCCCGCCGAATTATAACCCCCAAAGCGACGCATTTAAATTTCCAAATAGGAACCCCCAAACGCAGAATACCGGTCCAAAACCGATGAGCGGTGTTAGTCATTTTGTACCAAGACCACTACCAGTAAATGATTGGCGTAGGTTTGGAAACCCACCACCTAGTAACTACTTCAAAACGCGCGAAATGAATTTTAACGAAATGACCGATTACTATGACGCTTACAATTACCCCGACTATTACTACGAATTACCCGACTATTACTATGTCTGTGAGCCTTATGATTATTCCGACTTTTATGACTATCAGCAGACCAACCCCGAAAATCAATTAAATGTGCCAGACCAATTGAATAATGTAAAATGCTTAGAAGCACAGCCGTCCGCTACTTCTAAAGCAGATCAGGATTTTCGCAAGGACAAGGATCAAAAAGGCTTAAAATAGAATTAAATGTGCAACCTAAAAGGGAATTACGCTAGATACAGATATCAAACCCACCACTTAAACTATTAGTAGATACCGGAGCTAATCAGTCTTTTATTAGTCCCGAGGCAGTCGAACAATACTTTTCACATATTCCTTTAAACTTTGATCCCTTCGAAGTAACGAACGCTCGTGTGACTAGTACACACGAACATTCTATTACGATTCCGAACTTTGCTGAATTTAATAATCCCACGAATGTAAAATTTTTTATCTATAGATTTCATAACTACTTTGATGGTCTATTAGGGCTAGATTTACTTGACGGAGCACAGATTGATCTAAAAAATAATTATTTAATTACAGACTTTACAACCATTCCTATACGTTTTTATCAATGTAAAAGATCAAATAGTCACGAGACCATTTCCGCTAACTCGTCAAAATTAGTGAATATCCCTATCTATTGTCCAGATGGCGACGTTTCGATAGCTCAGCAAATTTATTGTAATTGCATTATTCATGAGTGTATTACTCGCGTTACTGATTGTACAGGAATTGTAGAAATTGAAAACCCGACGGAAGATGACCTGACTATTGTATTTGACCGACCTTTACGAGCCGAGATATTTAATACTGAGTGCATTAGCACCGAACAAGACCCTATGCGCGTTAAAGAGGTTTTATCTCGATTGCGTACAGATCATTTAAATATTGAGGAAAAAACTAACTTAGAGACATTGTGTGCCCGTTTTGCTGACGTATTCTATATTGAGGGAGAGCCCTTAACTTTTACAAATAAAATCAAGCACCGTATTCGAACAACTGACGAACTTCCCGTGTATACTAAAAGCTACCGCTACCCTTTTGTGCATCGACAAGAAGTTAGAGACCAGATAACCAAGATGCTGGACCAAGGTATTATACGACCTTCTGAATCAGCCTGGAGTTCACCTATTTGGGTAGTTCCTAAGAAAGCCGATGCATCAGGCAAACAAAAGTGGCGCATTGTAGTAGACTTTCGCAAACTGAATGACAAGACTATAGACGACAAATACCCGATTCCTAACATTAACGACATACTTGACAAGCTTGGTAAGTGCCAGTATTTTAGCACGCTAGATCTTGCATCAGGGTTCTATCAATGTGAGATGCATCCAGACGACATTCCTAAGACAGCGTTCAATGTAGAGCATGGACACTTTGAATTCTTGCGTATGCCCATGGGTTTGAAGAACTCTCCGTCTACTTTTCAAAGAGTAATGGACAATGTGCTCAGGGGCTTGCAAAATGAGATCTGTCTCGTATATCTTGATGACGTCATCATATTTAGTACATCTTTGCAAGAGCATATGGTCAACCTAGAGAAAGTGTTCAGAAGATTGCAGGAATCTAACTTCAAAATCCAGATGGATAAGTCCGAGTTTTTGAAATTAGAAACAGCGTTTTTAGGACATATAATCAGTGGCGAAGGCGTTAAGCCTAACCCAGATAAAATAGCAGCGATAGAAAAATACCCGTTACCCAAGACGCCTAAGGAAATAAAACAATTCCTAGGACTATTAGGATATTACAGGAAATTTATCCCAGACTTTGCTCGCATCACTAAGCCTATGACAAAATGTCTCAAAAAGACTAGTAAAATTACTTTCGACTCCGAATACATTGACTGTTTTAACAAGTGTAAGAGCTTACTGACAAACGACCCTATTTTACAGTATCCCGACTTCACTAAGGACTTTATATTAACAACAGACGCTTCAAACGTAGCTATAGGCGCCGTACTCTCGCAAGGCACGATTGGCTCAGATAAACCTATCTGTTATGCCTCGAGAACTCTGAATGACAGTGAAACCAATTATAGCACTATTGAAAAAGAGCTTTTAGCCATAGTTTGGGCTACAAGATATTTCAGACCTTACCTATTTGGTCGCAAATTCAAAATATTCACCGACCACAAGCCGTTACAGTGGATAATGAATTTGAAAGAACCCAACCAAAGATCGACTAGGTGGAGACTTAAACTAAGTGAATACGATTACACCATAGTCTATAAAAAAGGAAAATATAACACCAACGCGGACGCATTATCCCGGGTAGAAATTAATAATGAGGAGACAGAGTCGATGTTAGCCAACCCTTCAGAACGACCACCTTCCCGAACAGGTTCTACGACAGCCACTGCCCATACTAGCACTGAAAACCCTATTTTAGAAGTTCCTATCACTGACGAACCTTTAAATAAATTCCACCGACAAATATGTATAACTATAGTCAGTAACACCCCTTACATTAAACGAACGACAGCCACTAAACCTTTTGACACACATACTCGCACACATATTCAGGTCTCAGATTCTAACTTAGAACAGGACGGAGTAAACGCCATAAAAGAATATGTCAAACCTAAAGTTAAAACTGCTTTAAAGATAACTCCGCCCTTAGGTATGTATTCAATCATACCTATTATCCAAAAGAACTTTAAAAGCTCAGCTATGAATCTAGTGCTAACAAAAACTGAACTAGAAGATGTAAAAGAATATTTAAGGCAGCAACAGATCATAAAAAAATATCACGAAGGCAAAACCAATCACAGAGGAATAAACGAATGTTATCTTGCTCTTTCCCGGAAATATTATTGGCCTAAGATGAAGGATGAGATAGCTAAATATATAAATGAATGTATAATTTGCGGGCAATCCAAGTATGATAGGAACCCAATTAGACCTCAATTAAATTTAGTGCCTCCGGCTACCAAACCTTTTGAATTAGTACATATGGACCTCTTCACAGCCCAAAATGAAAAATATCTCACAGTGGTAGACGTTTTCTCAAAATACGGACAAGCATACTATTTAAGAGATGGCACAGCAATTAGTATTCTTCAGGCAGTCTTAAACTATTGTACGCATCACGGTCTTCCACTTACTATCGTAACCGATAACGGCACCGAATTTACAAACCAATTATTTTCTGAATTTACAAAAATGCATAAAATTAACCACCATAGAACACTAGCTCACTCCCCTAATGATAATGGAATTGTTGAACGATTTCACTCTACGTTACTAGAACATCTACGAATCCTACGACTACGTCAGAAAGATGAACCTGTAGTCAACCTCATGCCTTACGCTATATTAGCTTATAATAGCACAATTCATAGTTTCACAAAGTGCAGACCACATGACATAATCAGAGGACATTTTGACCCAAGAGACCCACTTGACATTAACATGACAGAACATCTTATGCAACAGTACATCTTGAATCACCGAGACCAGATGAAAACTGTATACGACCTAATCAACGACTTCACACTTACTGACCGAACGAATATCATACAAAATAGGAATAGGGACAGAGAGCCCGAAATAGAATACCAACCAGAACAGCAAGTCTTCATTAGCAACCCATTAGCTAGTCGACAAAAATTAGCTCCGCGTTATACTCATGACACCGTGCTGGCTGACCTTCCGATTCACATATACACCTCTAAAAAGAAAGGCCCCGTAGCAAAGTCCCGACTCAAGCGTACCCCTAAGACCTCAAATCTGTTACAGGATACTACTGGTGATGATCGTTCACACAACACTGGCGCTCGAGATAAAACTTGAAAGCTTAGACGAAGGACCCGGACTCTTACCTTTCAACCTTGGACAATCCAGACTCATAACACACTATCATTCTTTTCTACAATACATAGACTTAACCGACATTGAACATAGACTTAACTCTGTAGTTAACCAACTAGACTATTTCAAAACTAAACTAGATAACCAAACTCTTGTTCTATATGAACTTCAAATTAATCATTTATCTAACAAATTGGACAAAATTAATTCTCAGCTAAAAACGTTAGAACCCAGTCGTAGCAAAAGGGGCCTCATAGACGGTTTAGGTTCAGTTGTAAAAAGCATAACTGGTAACTTAGATCAATCGGATGCCCAAACTTACAATAATGCCATTAAACTTTTAGAAAATAATGATGACAAGATATTATCGGAAGTAAATGAGCATATAAGTCTTAATAAAGTCTGGATGACTAAATACAGTGACATACTTTCAAAAATTGTAAGTAATCAAGAGAGAATCAATAGTACTCTCGGATTACTTTTAGACGAGAAAGCTTCTGCTAAAAATGATCTTATAAGATTCGCAAAGTTTGCTCAGCTGTTAACTATTATTAGCGATAATACAGATGATTTATTTCTAGAGATAACTAGGATAGAAGATACTTTAGCTTTTATACGTGCATCAAGCACTCACCATAGTACTTTAAGCATAGATACTTTAGGTAATATGACTAAACGTTTAAGATCTATATACGGTTCAGACCAACTGCTAGAGGCAGATCTAAGAGAATACTATACAGTTATAAAACCTGGTTATTACTTTACAGAAAAAAAAATAGTTATCATATTCAAAGTCCCAATAATCTCCCCTGATAAGTTCGAATTATATAGATTAGCAATAGTTCCCAATAAATTTATGTACACCTTTATTCCTCCTTACCCTTTCATTGCAACCAACGGGAAAGTTTTCAAGTACATAGAGGCTGAATGCCCGAAGTTTAACCAGCTCCATCTCTGCGAAGAGGAAGTGAACCATCAACCGACGAGAGGACATCTAGACTGCATCCAAGGGCTCATCTTTAATCAATCTCTACAGAAGTCATGCCTGCCCACTAAACTCACGCTGACCAAAGAAGCCATGGAGCAATTGGACGACAGACGCTATACACTCACCTTTCCACAACCAACCCGAACCGAGCTAAAATGCGAACGTCAAGAATTCATCTCTCTACACGGAAGTTATCTCGCCACCATTCCGCAAAAATGCTTACTACGCACTGAGCAGTTTACTATCATCAACACGAATGACCGTATCAAAGGACAACCGTTGAAAATCACCGAAATACCCATGAACCTGAACGTTGTCAACGAATCTATCCCACACCTAAAGCTAAATTCATTACGCTTGAAAAGTCTACATGAAATCGAAGATAAAATCTTAATGCAGCAACCAGTACAAATCGATCGCACTAACCTGGAACAATCGATCTACCATACGACTATCCCACTATATGTCGTAATATTCGGTGCAACTGTACTGATCGTTACCCTCACCATACGTCGGTATAATGTTTGCACAAAGCTCAGAAAGCCACAGTCACCAGATGAAAGCGATGAACATCATCAATACGAAGACGCAGAATCTCCTAAAACCAAGAAAAATGTACCAGCAACATTCTCGCTGAAATTGCTCAAATAGTTGCTGTTCTGAGGGGGGAGGTGTTACGTGCCCTGCCTACACCAAATCAGCTGAATAGCGACATGATAGCTATTTACGTACAACGGATGTTTCCACACAAAATTGCAACACACGGGTTCCGCTGACTCGACGCCTCGTGCAGCCATCGGCCACCTACTTCCAATCTGCTGACAGCGCACCCGCATTTCGCAATCATTTAAAAATGTATTTTTTGTAAGAATTATTTAGGCACTTCGGAACCAGCATCGTCCAAGTCTAGACTTAAGATTTAATATTGTAATTTCAAAGTAATTAAACTTTTCTTTAAATAAATTTCGGTTTTTTTTAAGTCCTCCGGCTGTCACCTTCGTAATTTGCACGAAAAAATCAAATGTTGATATTATTGTTCATGAATCTATAATAAACATATATTTTTTTCAAACCAATTGACCTAGCCGTTACGGAGGAGTAGGCCTCAGAAAATCACTGTTTTATGGCCCTTTTCGGGCGCTTGGCCCTCGTCTATTGTCTACTAGCTTTTGCCCGCAGCTTCGCCCGCGTACATAAAATACCTATAGCCTATTCCACTCAGGAATAAAGCAGCTTTCTATCGGTGAAAAAATTTTAGCAATCGGGCCAGTACTTCCAGAGATTACCTCCTACAAACATTAAAACAAACTTTACCTCTTTATTATAGTAGTGTAGATGACCCCATTGGACCACACCATTGGGGCGTCTTTCATGCACAATTTGTTTTTCGTTCCCATTTACTACACCATCTTAATGAAGTTAGAACTACAACATCGATAAAGTATACGTTATCACAAGCGTATCTACTTATTTTTCGACATTTATCGATATCGATAAAGTACGTTTATGAAAACGTAAGCTGTACGTTTTGTAGTTAGAGTTTGACAATTCAAAATTCCTTTTCACGGTTTCTGAGAGACTGGGGGAAAATTAAGATAAGGCAGGGTTAAGATAAGAAGCTACGAGTATAATAATAATACTTGTGAACACTTCCCATGGATTTTTCTTTCACACTTCGCAAGGCACAGTTTCAAAACAAACCCCCAAGATAATCGTATTTTACCATTTTACTTGCTTATCTTCTACTTATAGCCGTTAGCGTCACAATACAAAAATGTTAGAAGGCTTACTCTCAAGGCTAAAATGTCACACCAAGGGTTGCGATAGTGTAGCTTGCATGCCGACCGTCCGGTAACAGTCCGGACCGAACCCAAATCGTCGACGGCGCGCACTGTTCCCGTGCGCCTCAAGGAGTTGTCAGCAATCATAGGGGCCCATCATGGTCGAAGCCTACTGGGGCCAAGGGTCTGTTTCCAAAAGAGAGGCTCGACCCCGGTATGAAAGGTAAAAAGGAACGGGGTGGATTTTTTAGTTAGTAAGAGTCTGACACTATCTCCCGCTCCGCTCAAGAGCAAGGAATGTCATCTGGATGATTTTAACACATCGAAAAAAAGGGTTGTGATAGTTGTTGAAAGAATCCGGCAATTGAGCCTCGAGTCTCAGTCTTGTCGAGCGCGGCGCAAGTCCGCGGCCATCTGTTTTCCTGGCTTTTAAAGTGCGCAACTACCGGGTTACCAAATAACGGTACGAGGGCATCACATTGGCGTCGCTTTGACGATAAATTTCCTTAGATTCGTTCTCGACAGTCGGTGGAACTTTGAGTTTTTCGAGTTGGGCTACGGGTGTGGGGGCGGTAGCTTAAGAAGCGACTAGTCCATAAGATGAACGTATCCCAGAAGTTCATTGCCATCCTGGTGGTGTGGGATATTGCACGCACGTATGACTTACACACGGTGGCACCAGATGACAATTTCTGGCATAGCGAACAGAGTTTTTGTGGGATCATATGGCAGGAATGGAGACAGCGGCTATCGCAACCCAGCGCTGGGCACGTTACAATCGCGGCAATGAGTTTCTTCTTTAAGGAGTGGCTAAAGCAGCACTGCTGCAACCTCACTATCTGAATGACGCAGATCCTCACCGAATATGGCCAGTTCAGGACGTACCTGTTTTGTATTCAAGCGGAAGAAACGCATGGGTGTCATCACCATTATGCGGATTGCCAGGAGAACACGATGGAGCATACGGTGAAAGTCTGCCCCGTTTGGGTAAAAGTAGAACACCGCCGTATACTCGTGAAGGCGATCGGTGATGGCAACCGGCGAAGGATAGGATGTGCCTAAGACGTTTTAAATGACTGACCTTGAAGAAACTGTAAAGTCTCGCCAGCCTCGCTATGCATGAGATCACAGTGCGGACCATTTTCTTGGAATCACTCGGGAGGCATTCACAGTTCTCACTGTGAAAGTTTGTAATTCCGCTGACCCGTCTGCATTAATTGGTGCAGGTTGGATTTAAGCGAGGTAGGAAGAAGAAGGCAGAAAAGAAAAAAAAAAGAAGGAAGGAAGGAAGGGTGGGGGAAGGGGGGGGGTGGCAGAAGGTTGTCTGCCAGAAGTCAGCAAGATCATTATAGCCTAGTCCAAAAATGAAAGACCTGAATTTCAAAAGAAATTAATTTGTGAAACTTCTTTGAATCATTATATTCCACAGGAGGTAAAGGTATCCAAAATATCAGTTTTTTTATTGAAAGAAAATTCTTTAACACTTGTTAAAAGTTGTTCCTGGTACGAAAACCTTCCGATTAAAAACGCGCTTGTTTCTGAGAGTAGCTAGAGAATGTTTATTTTGAATAAGGGTGGGCATTTCGTATATTATGTTTTAATTTCCGGATTCAACTGATGGAAAAAAAAATGTTTGTGAATACCACATCAGAAGTGTGTCAAACCAGAAGGCTTATTGTCATCCAAAGGACAATAGTTCTGGTTAGCCTTCCGGCGAGAAGATACGATTATCCACAGGATAACTAAGATTACCAACATCGCCTGAAGAACAGCTAAACTTTAGAGGCTGTGGACAGGGCACATTGCTCAAAGGTGGACTGATGGGTCAGTGAGGAATCCGATGAATACGAACACAGAAGTAGATCTTTGTGGCAACACTTCGGGGAGGCTTATATTTAGAGGGCCTAGCCAAGTTGATAATTCACAATCGTTAACGATAGTAGAAAACTTCAAATGTATGAGAATGACGTCATCTCAACGTTAAGTCACGTAGTCAGAACAAAGGAATCGGAGGCATTACCGACTGCAGAAAGAGATTCAAAACGAAACGGTCGTAACTAAGCCTGCAGTGGTGGACGTCTTTCGGCGAAAATGGTGATAACCTGGAAAAGTTGCTTCAGACAGGAAAAGTAGGTAGGAAAAGACCCAGAGGCAGGAGTCCGTTACGTTGGTCAGACCAAATCCGTGTTACACTGGAGACCACAGTCTGCGACACCATCCACATCGCCGAAGATAGGACAAAATGGCGAAATATAGTCCACAAGAATATTATTCGTCGAGGTCACGACCATCAGCATTGAGGATAAACGACGCAAGGAGGGAGTGGACGTCTTTTGGCTAAAATGGTGATGATGATTGTGAATGCTTCAGCTGAAGATGTATTGCATCTAGGAAAGTTTTTTTTCTTCTGAATATTAACGTTTGCTGTAAAGAAATCTATACATATAATAAATATTTGAAGTGTTTAGTTGTGCGCGCATCACGCAAAATGTACGAAATTGACGTAAATACCTTTTATACATTAAAATTGTGTGCAAATTGTTATAATATTTAGGCTTTGTTTCATTGCAATCGGTTGACTATATCGAAAGATATACTATATTCTTTGACTGTTAGGCGATATGATGTTCATTGGGTCAGCTATACTGATAAACTT
Source organism: Mythimna ferrago (assembly GCA_910589285.2). NCBI lineage: Eukaryota > Metazoa > Arthropoda > Insecta > Lepidoptera > Noctuidae > Mythimna > Mythimna ferrago. The sequence continues at coordinate 20,946,473 of OU342685.1, forward strand.
AAAATAAAGTACATTGACCTTTTCCTAATATCTCCAATATATCGAAGGTACCCGAAAAACTAGGAATGAACTGTTTTTTAGAAAAGATAAAGGATCACGATAGATGTCGATGCAAGACAGCTATATGTCTTTGATTCCGTTTTTGAAATTAAGAATGTCACTAAATGTAGGAGGGTCAATGGCCGTTTTTCCACGTTTATTTGGCGCTTACCTTAGTATATAATATATTCTACACCTCTGTGAGAGCGGAACTAACTAGAACATACTCGTAATACTAAAAGAATTAATTTTGTAATTTTCCCGTAACAATGTCAGAAGTAGATCAACAAAGTTATGCCTGGAAGTCATAAATAATTTTATTCAGCCGTCAATCAACTAGCACGAATGTAGGAAAAGAAGGCCAGTGCTGGTGAATATACTATGACCAAAATGTTGGAGTTCCGGTACATCTTTGACAGGCAAGGACGCTAAAAGGCACATCATTTCAGATTCTCTTACCAATAAACTCAATTGATTTAAGGTTCGTGCTTGCGTCTTCCATACATTTATTTGTTTAATACTGTAAGCTGAGCTTGCGTGGTTAAAAAAATCTTGACTCACAATCGTGATCACTGGAAATTAATTTAAGATTGTTGGGTAGAACAAAATATTATTATGCTCAATCACAGACATGGATACATCTATAATATAAAAATAAATCGCAAAATGTGTTGGTAAGCGCATAACTCAACAACGCCTGGACCGATTTCGCTAATTTTTTTTTTGTTGTGTTCGTTATTATGAGGAGAAGGTTCTTATGGAAAAATAATGAAAATTAGGGTACTGTATGGTAGAGTAGGGTAGTGTAGGGTAGTGTAGGGTAGTGTAGGGTAGAGTAAGGTTGAGTAGGGTAGGGTAGAGTAGGGTAGAGTAGGGTAGAGTAGGGTAGAGTAGGGTAGAGTAGGGTAGAGTAGGGTAGAGTAAGTTAGAGGAGGGTAGAGTAGGGTAGAGTAGGGTAGGGTAGAGTAGGGTAGAGTAGGGTAGAGTAGGGTAGAGTAGAGTAGAGTAGGGTAGGGTAGAGTAGGGTAGAGTAGGGTAGAGTAGGGTATAGTAGGGTGGAGTAGGGTATAGTAGGCTGAAGTAGGGAAGAGCGGGAGCGAAGCCGCGCGGGCACAGCTAGTTATAAATATAATTTATGTTTATTATATTCTAATTCAATTTAATTTTATATTTTTTTTTTACATTATAATTACTTATTAGAGATTAATTTTATTTTTTAATTATAATTTTGATTGAAATGTATAACTTTGTTTTTGCTTTTAATATAATGATTTTGACATTTGACATTGACTGTAATATCAAAATGATTTATTTTTAAATTTTTATTTTATTACTTTTTTCTGTTGTATTTATTCAAAATGGTATTAACAATATGAGGAATGCACTGGCTCTTGTATCTGACTAACTCAGAAACCAGGAAATTTCATTTATGTAAGAAACTCTCTGAACTGTCAATAAATAAGCTATTATTACTGTTATGCACACGCAACTAAAAAAAAATGGTATATACAACAGACCAACAGACTAACATATACGAGTATTGTCCTGTATGAAAGAACGATCTGTCACAAAAACATGCTTCCAAAAGAGTGAAGATGATAATTAATTATCCTCATATGAGTAACATCATCTTATTAGATAAGGAAATAAATAAAAAAATCTTTCGTGAACCTAGTTACACATAGTTCTTACGAGGAATATTTACACGGTTTCGTACCCGCAATCTCATGCAACAGAGGCAGGTACCTAAACCAAAGGGTCAATCAATTGGTGAGGTAACAGCCTTAGGTTATTCGGTAAGAACAGTTGTAAACTGAAAATAAAATGAAATAAAAAACAAGATTTTAATGAAAATAATTTTTTCATAGCAAGCTTTTATAGCTAGATATACCTATATAATTAATGCTCGTCAAGACGAATCATACGAGCCTAAACTCGATGGGGTTGTGTCGTTTAACTACCGAGTCCCTATAGCCACCTTCCAGTTGCATCATCAGATCAGCCCCATGTCATAATGATTTTGCATTGTCATCTGATTTACACACATGCAAAATTTCAGCTCAATCGGTAACCGGGAAGTGGGACAAATTTATTTTGCAAGATTTGATGACAGGCAAACATCAGGACAGGTGAAACTAAATAAAAGCTTGTAATAATAATAACGCTGACTTTGATACAAAAACAGAAATAACAGCAAGAACCTCCTATTTTGACATACTTCGCAAAAGGTCGTCGGGATAACGAATTCTATGACAACAGCGCTCCACAATATTGTGTACATTGTCACTTCTTTGTTAGAACCCTTAGGAAACGATTGTCACTTTATTCTGAAGACCCTTCACGGTGCTATTCGAGACAATTTTAATGAAATGTTAAGTTTTCCTGCGGAGGACTTAGAATGAATAGAGCTATTTTTAAGTTTTCGTTTCTTCCCAATATAAGTCTGTGGTTTCTTGAATGCTAAGAATGACTAAAGATCTCAAGTTCTTCGGGCATATCACCCGTAACGAAGGCTCGATGGAACGTTTGGTGGTGCAAGGGAAAGTCGAAGGCAAAAGATCACGTGGACGCTCTCCAACACGGTGAACGGACTTCATCAAAACTATGACACACTGCAACGTAAATGAAGGCTCCCAAGCCGCCAAATACATGATTGGAGATGCAACGCCGGGGTGAAAGTCCTCTGCCGCGACAGGTCGCGGCATGGCGGACAGAGCTCCGGCGGGATCTCATGGTGGAATGGCGTCAGCGACTATCGCAACCCCGTCATGGGCACGCCACAATTATGGCGATAAGTCCCTCCTTTGAGGCGTGGCTGGAAAGACCTCACGGCGTCTTTACCTTCCGCATGACACAGGTCCTCACCGGAAATGGCAAGTTCGGGAGGTTCCTGTTCCGAATCAAAGCGGAAGTGACGCCCGGGTGTCGGCACTGTGTGGAACGCCCGGAGGACACGGTGGAGCACACAATCGCGGTGTGCCCTGCTTGGGCGGAGCATCGCCGTGCCCTCGTGGGGGTGATCGGCGGCGGAGACCTCTCGCGCCGGGCCTTGGTCGAGGCCATGGTCCGGAGGGAGGAGGAGTGGCAGGCGGTCGCCGACTTCTGCGAAGCAGTAATGCTCGCTAAGGAGGAGGCCGACCGCATCAGGCACCGGCGCTCTCGCCGCCGCCGCCGGGATTCCGGTGAATCGTACACGTTTATTAAGAGCCTTGAAGTTGTTTTTTTGTAATTTTGTTCTAGACACAGACAGCCGCCAGTACAAAAATCCAATACGATAGTGTAGACCAAAACTATAAATAACAATAACAAGTATAACCATTCAATTTAATTACAAAACAATACTTAAATACCTACTGCAAACTAATAACAATACAATAATAATACTAAAATCAAAAAGTTTTATCATTTTTCATAACCTATTCTATTGTTTTTCTTGTTCATTTCAAGGCGCGAAAATTAAAGAACATCTCATAGTGTGTTCTTTCTATTAAAAGAACGAAATTGAATGAAAAGTCTTTTCAAATGTATCTTCATAATTATCGACCGAAATTATATTATGCTTCCTCAAAAACCAAAAAGAAATAATTAAAAAAGTTATTGACTAATGTTTGTCTAATAGCATCGCGCGTTATATGAGAATTTTTCTACCAAATTTAAGGGTCGTGACACATTTGCGAAACGCAGGGCGCCGAACGTTTGGTTCACAATGTTTTTTAAGCGCGTTAAGCGACCAAAAGTTGAGTAGGTACCAGTTGCATTTTCCTTCTTCTAATCATAGCATAGTCTGCTATATAATGTTTCCACTGTTGGGACTCAGGCCTCCTCTCTAAGAAAGGGAATGGGCCGTAATCCACCACGCGGGCCCAGTGCGGGTTTGGGAGATGTCTCATGTCAGAATCGAATTTTTGGTTCTAAGACATGCCACTTCCCTTACGAAGTTTACCTTGAAGTCCTTGATAATATCCAAATAACACTGCGAGCGTATACAACCGATCGCAGATGTGTCGTGACCCTTATGGAGGCTGGCTACCGAGAATTGCCTGAGAATGTTACAAGGAAGAGAAATTGACACCCGACGATATTACTTTCAGTATAAGTGAGTTACTCCTTATTTTGTATTCCGAATGCTTTGAAATGAGAAATATTAGCTTCAACATTACATTTCCGCACATAACTAGAAAAGTTTTGATTCTTATTCCTGCTTTCGGCCTCGGTAGAAAATGTTTGATGTAAGTGCGAAAATTGCAGAAAGTTTTATGTTTAAGAGTTCATGTTTATAATTTGAAATTTTTATAAGTCATAAATAATGACAACATTGAAGAATTACTGGGTTTTTTGAACTAAGTAATCATCCAATGACAGACAGGCAGGTAGACAGGCCTGTTGGTCTAGTGGTTAGTGACCCTGACTGCTATGCCGGAGGTCGTGGGTTCGATTCCCACCCAGGACAAATGTTTGTGTGATGAGCACGATCGTTTGTTCTGTGTCTGGGTGTAATTTATCTATAAATGTATGTATTTAGAAATATATAAGTATGTTTATCAGTTGTCCCTATAACACAAGCTCTGCTTAGCTTGGGAGTAGACGGCGTTGTGAGATAGTGTGGAAAAAAAAAGACTTATCTCGCTCTAGAGTGGAGCGGTAAGGCGTGCCAAACTTTAACTAAACCCACTTGTGTCCTTTGCTTTTAGGACCAAGGTTTCCTTTCCTACAGTTTGCTGCATAGAGGCGCGCGTGAAATATTACGCGCCGTCGAAAACTCTGACTCGGTTTTGACCCGACGGCCAGACGGCGAGCGACACATTTCCCGCAACTGTGGTCGGGGATCACCCTGCTACTACGACGCACAGGGCATCTCCTGTTGCTGCTATCTGTACTCGGCTATCGTTTTTTATTTTATTTTTAACTTGCAATGTATGTCTTTATGAATCTTACAATTAAGGCGCATAGTCCCTTGAACCATCTGACCGAAATTATTTGAACGCAACTCTCGCACTCGCCTAGGCGGCAGTACGCAAATCTGCATGCATTTATTTGCGGCCAGCAGCGCCCGGAAAGCGCTTTAAATCCATTTTCTCTGCGAGATATTGATTGATTTACATATGCAATGTTCACTTTGAAGAATATTTAACCACCAATTTTTATGTGTAAAAATGTTTCTAAAGGTCCAAGCCGTTTCGAAGGAGTAGGGAAAAGTTGCGAAAAGTTGCGAAATTGCTAAATATTTTTTATTGACAAAAGTATTAATTGCACGAAAAAATAAAATGTTGATATTATTGTTCATGAATCTATAATAAACATATATTTTTTTCAAACCAATTGACCTAGCCGTTACGGAGGAGTAGGCCTCAGAAAATCACTGTTTTATGAGACTTTTCGGGCGTTTGGCCCTTAAAGCAGATTATCTTAAATCGATTGAGCCGTTTTGTATGCACGTTAAATTTAGACGACTATGCATAGTTAGCTGTGTGATATTATTCTAATTCCAACGTCGATTTACGTCATTATAATTTTAATTTATCTATATAAAAAGAATGGCTGTTTGTGGCTAAAACTCGAGAACGGCTGGATCAATTTGGCTTATTTTGAACTAGAAATATTTGTGATAGTCAACACACAAAACAAAAATCGAATACAACGCCATCTTTAATTAAAATGTGATATTAAAATAAATTATGCTAGTTCTAGTAACACCAGTAGAAGGCGTTATCCTTTGACAGTTTACCCAACATTCATTGACTACTAAGCGGTACGAAGTTCGCCGGTTCAGCTAGTATGTTATAAAAGTTTCTTGCGAGATTTATCTGTGTAAATAAACAAGTAATTTAGTGACTCATGTAGTCTACACTCCGATACTTTTTAATATAATAAAGAATAAATTAAAGAAGTAAAGTTTTTTTTTGTTTTTATGGTTTTTTGCTTGTAGGAGGTAGTCTCTGGAAGTACTGGTCCGATTGCTAAAATTTTTTCACCGATGGAAAGCTAGTACATACTGTATATTTCAATAAAAAGTTAATATATGACATTCAAATCGGGATGGCTAAACTCATAGACACTTTTTTGAGTTTAGTTCAAAATATTGACAAAAATATTAATTCTAAAATTATGTGGTTCACCAAGTTAGCTCCTAAAAAGTTCTTAGGCCGATTTTCTTTGCAGCAAGGTGCACTTTTCGTCGGCATTTTTATATTAGTATGTAGCTCAATACTTAGTAAATACTATTAAGTTTCCTATGCAGTATATTTCAAAAACTACTTCTGTCTTATCTTCATTCTTCTCGGTACGAACTTAAAGAGAGTAGAAAATGCTGTGATTTGATGCTTCGACCCAGAGCTCGGCCAAAAGAACTCACTCAATTTTTGATTATGATATTTTATGAAAAGCCATTCCATATATTCCAGCAGTGGTTAGAAGCAGTTGTTCTATGTCAGTTAACCTTATGACTTATTAGAGAATAATACTGCCACTGCATTACGAAAAGTTTTCATGATGGATATATATTTTGATTTTCTAACCAAAAATACTAAATCAACTTCCAGATAATCAGCATAATCTGCGTGCTAAGCCTCGCCATCGAGATTGGGTTCTACAAACAATGCAAGGACTGCACTGGTCTGGTCATGTACAATGTCTACAGTTTCAGCATCAACGCTATTATCTACTGCATGTGCATGATATTCGTTAATGTGTGGTTCATTTGGGGTGTTAAATATGTAAGTTTTTTAGATCCATACCAAAAAATAAATAGTTATAGGTATAAGACAATCTACATACAAAGCGCGCTCGAGCAACGCACACATAGACACCGCTCACGGACACGATATCTTGGCTCAATCGCCTTATCGCACTGCGACCCTAGCGCAATCGGCTAGCGTAGGTATGAGATTGACTTCTGTAGCTATCTTTTTTGTGTCTATATTATGATGATGCCATTTAGCCGATTTTGGCTACAGCGACCGCATTCCTTGGCTCATTATAGTGTTTGTGAGTTCAGCAGTGATATTCTCTAAAAAAAAAACAGCCTTGAGCGCAGCGTAACGCTGAAGGTTGTTTTGTTAGAGAATAGCTCTGCTGCTGTGCTGCTTGTTATGTGGCCTCATGTGACTTGCATATCCATTATTCAACTTTGGGCGAAAAACAAATCCAGCCAAGGAGTGGAATTCCCTGCCGGAATCTGTGTTTCCTGATAGCTACAACTTAGTAGTCTTTAAGTCGAGAGTGAATAGGTCTCTTCTAGGCAAGCGTGCTTCATCGTCGACCACATCATCGCTTACCATCAGGTGAGATAGTGGTCAAACGCAAGCCTATCATTAATAAAATAAAAAAAATAAAAACTCCGCGCACAGAGCGGACATGTCAGACCACCATTAACGATATGGTAAATTATAGCTGCTGGTAGTCTAGCTTTGATGTCTTCGCGTTTTTGGTCTAATTCCAACCTCCTTTTATTTTCATTTTTTTTTCCATACTATAAGCATACTGTAAGCCTCCGGTCCAAACGTTAAACCTTGAAATATTTATTTCTTTTCAGGAAAAGTCTTCAGTGGTGTTAAGTTGGGTGGTGATTACGTCCATGTGGTGGGCTCAGTCTTTTGTACTAGTGTGCACATTAATGGGGTTGTATATCAAGGACTCCAGTCTTGGTTGGATTGTAGGCCTCGTCTGCGCTATAATTGCTTTCAGTAAGTTTGTTATTAGTACTTTGTTTGTTTTGTTAATAGTTTGATATTTGTTTCTTGTTTGGAAGCAGTCGGGTTAGAGTTGTCGAGAATCGAGATAAATGGCGTGTGTTTAGGGAGGCCTATGTCATACAGACTACTATTGTCTAGGCTTAGACTGTGTGTGGTGTGTGTTAGGTCTAGATAGGAGCTGAAAAAGATACTCGTGAAGATTTTATACGTTTATTGGTCTTCCCAATTTTTCCTTTACAATACTTTGAAGTCTAATATTACGATGCGACTATACAGAGCAAGTGGGTAGCAGACGTAGACCCTGGTGACCGCGGTACACGCACTTTTATACGCACAATTGAAGGGAGAGGGGAGAGGGCGGCGGTGCGTCCCGCACCCCGCACTCCTGCGCGTTAACATACTCCCCCCGTTGAAGGTCGCACCTTCAACTGTCCGTCCTCAGGCTCGAGCAAAGGGCACAGGCGATTGATAGCTCGCCGCACCGTGCCACTCGCCGTCCTCACATCAGCTACTCTGGATACACCGTCGTTACCCATGTGTAAGTCTTGTATACGTCCGATTTTCCATTTTAGGGGTGGCATGTTACTTTCCTTGATTATGACCATATCTCCAATACGTAATGTAACATCTGGGTTGCGCCATTTGGTACGGTGCTGAAGCTCACTTATGTACTCGTGTTGCCATCTCATCCAGAAATGCTGCCTCATCTGTTCCAATAGCTCATATCTGTGGAGTCGATTACAGTTAATGTCTGTTAACACTGGAGAGGGAAGAGCTATCAGTGGTTTGCCAACGAGGAAGTGCCCGGGAGTCAGAGAATGGAAATCGTTGGGATCGGATGACATGGGAATTAAAGGTCGGGAATTTAGTATAGCTTCTACTTGACAAAATAAAGTTGAAAGTTCCTCATATGTCAAGTGCCTATTCCCTAATATTCTTTTTAAATGGAACTTGGCTGATTTGACCCCGGCCTCCCATAATCCTCCAAAATTCGGGGCATAAGGGGGAATAAATGCAAACTTCATACCTTCATTAGAACAAAATTCAGTTAATTTATCCTTATTAACTAATAAAAATTTATTAAGTTCATTACTAGCACCCAAAAAATTGGTTGCATTATCACAACATATTAAACTAGGTTTAGAGCGCCGAGAAATAAATCTCCTGAGAGATAATAGGAATGCGTCGGTACTTAGGTCGCTCACAACTTCTAAGTGTAGTGCTTTAGTAGTGAAACAAACAAATAAACACATATAACATTTACTTATTTTACAACCGCGACCTTTCCTATCGGTTATGAAATAGGGACCCGCCAAATCAACTCCCGTAGTTTCGAAAGGCGTTCCTGGATTTAATCGCTGTTTGGGTAAGTCGCCCATAATTGGGACTATAGGCTTAAATTTAAATCGCTTACATACTATACAATTCTTAACTACACTCCTAGCCACCTTTCTTGCATTCACAATCCAATAATTTTCCCTTACTGCTGATAATAATAACTGAGGACCCGCATGAAACAACTTATTATGTTCATTTTCAAAAATAAGCCTTGTCAATCTATGTTTATAATCTAAAACTAACGGATGTTTTCTTTCATACAAAAGAGGGGAATTACTAAGGCGACCTCCTACACGTATTACATTAAAGTGTGAATCCAAGAAGGGGCTGAGTGATAAAATTCTACTCTTGTTATGTAACGGCTTATTACCTAATAATCTATTATATTCATCACTAAATGAATCTAACTGTGCAAACTTAACCAAATACATTAAGCTATCAGTTAACTCATCAGCCGTTAAATAACTACAGGTTAGTCTATTTTGCATTATTTTGATTTTACAATTCTTAATAAATCTAAGTACATAGGCCATTGTACGTTGTACCTTATGGAGTTTAGAATAACGCTCAAATTCAATTAACATGTTGTTCACGTTTACATGATTTACTAATGAGCCTACCTGCTTCATTTCTGGTAACGTTATACTATTCAACTTATGGTTACCCACATTAGGCCAATGAGATTCACTTAAGGATAAAAATTGAGGACCACTCCACCACAAAGTTTGTACTTTATTATTCATCTGATCTACTCCTCGAGAAATGTAATCAGCTGGATTGTGTTCGGTTGGTACGTATCGCCATTCACAATTCTTAGTTAAACAATTAATTTTATTCACTCGATTAGCCACAAATATCTTTAATTGCTTTGGAGGAGCCCGCGACGTACGCAACCAACCTAGCACGATCATCGAGTCTGTCCAGTAAACACAACGAGAAATAGTACATCGTAAAGAGTGAGTCACCTTATTCCCTAACTCGGCGGACAACAACGCGCCGCATAACTCGAGCTTAGGAATTGTTAAACTTTTTAATGGGGCGATCCTTGATTTAGAACAAAGTAACTGTACATGAATTTCTCCATTTTTATTCCTTGAACGCACATAAACACATGACCCATATGCACATGCCGACGCATCAGAAAAAATATGAATTTCGATACTCAATGCATCTTTGCACATCACATGTCTAGGTATTGCTATACAACTAAGGGAATTCACATTTTTTATGAAATTATACCACATTTTTTTTACTTCATCATCGACTAGATCATCCCATTCTAATTTGCATAACCATAGCCTTTGTAAGATTAATTTAGCCTTAACAATAAATATACTTAAAAGACCTAATGGGTCAAAAATTTTTGCAATAGAAGATAATATATTTCGTTTCGTGATTTGTTCATGCATATCTATTTGTACTGAAAATTTGAATAAATCAGACTGAGGGGACCATGATAAACCTAAAGTGCTTGTTACGGTTTTAAATTCGGTGAGTTCTTGTACTTCATTTAATTTATTTTCTACAAACAATTGATTTGCATTCGATCGGAATTTTCGCAAATTAAAACCGGCTGAACTTAACGATTTAGTAATTAATCTGCTTATACGATTTAACCCTTCCTCCGTCTGATGACCAGTTAATAAATCGTCCATGAAAAAATCATGTTTAATTATCTCCTTAATATCTGGATTCTCACACTCATCTGCTAGTTGCGATAGACAACGAGTACTTAAGTACGGCGCGGAAGCGGTTCCGTAGGTAATAGTATTTAATTTTAAATGTTTTACTGGCTCATACTCGTTCTCCCTCCACAATATCATTTGCAAATGTCTTTGACTCTCAGAAATTAATATTTGTCTATACATTTTTTCAATGTCGGAGGTCAAAACATAATTATGTTGTCTAAATCGGAGCAATATACTAAATAGGTCATCTTGAATCACCGGTCCCACCATTTGTATATCATTCAACGAATACCCGCTACTGGTTTTCTCGGAGGCATTAAATACAACCCGAAGTTTTGTTGTCTCACTCTTTTCCCTAATAACCGGGTGATGCGGTAAATAACATGCAAACGGGGGCCTACTACTCTCAGATAAGTGATTCAATTGTTCATATTCATTTATAAATTCTACATAGGTACCCTTTACGTTAGGCTGCTTTTTAAACCTTTTCTCCAAATTCATTAAACGAGATTTGGCCTTCACAAAGGAGTCTCCCAATACAGAAGGAGAAGTATGGAAAGGCATTTTTACACAAAATCTACCATTTTCAGTTCTATACATATTTTTTACAAAGTGTTTTTCACAAAATTCTTCTTCAGTACTAATCGGTAATTGATCTATACAAATAACTTCCTCAACCTTCCAAAATTTCTCCAACTGTTCACTAACATTTCTTGCTAAATTACAATTTGCTTCATATTTAGGTATACATATATCCACGGGACCCGTAACAAGCCAACCTAACTTTGAACTCTGCAGTGTGGGAAGACCTTTACCTAATTTTACTTGTTGACCTGTTACAAGTTCCCAAAACAAATCGGCTCCTATCAATATATCTACTTCAGAGGGCTCATAAAATCTGTTATCTGCCAAATCTACTAATATGTCACCTGGAATATTCAATTTATTTGCATTTATCTTTACACTTGGCAACATATTAGTAATCCTTGGTATAATCATACAATTAACTTCTACGGAAAAATTATTGTGCAATGAGTTTATCACAAAGTTACTACTTTCTACTAATTGTAATTTAGTATTTCCTATACCATTAATATTAAAGTTATGATCTATCCGTTTGCAAGGTAATCCCAGTTTATTACAAAAACCTTCCGTTATTAATGAAATTTGACTACCCGAATCTAACAACGCGCGTGCTACATAATACTTATTTTTCCTTTCGCTAAAAACTTTAACAAGCGCGGTCGACAAAAGAACGTATTGAGTGGCAACTGTTGATAAGGAAACCGGGTCCGCGCCGGGCGGTACGTACCGCGTAGGCACAGCGCAGGCCGCGGCGGCCGGCAGCTGAGTAGGTGGCGGTTCGCATCCAGCCACAACTCCCACGGACGACGTCGAGTGTGACGTAACGGTAGTGACGTCTTGGGTCGAACTCACCTTTTTACTTGTGTCTTCGGATTGAGGTCTATTTCTATGCAATAATACGTTATGTTTGTATTTACAAATTTTACAGCCGAATGATTTGCAGTTATGAGCCCGATGACCTGGTTTAAAACAGTTAATACATAATTTATTCTTAGAAACAACATTGTTTCTTTCATCCATACTCATAGAAATAAACCTCGTACATTCAAATAGACGATGATCTTGATTACAAATGACACAGTTATTATTAAAATTACGGTTACTATTTGCTTGTGAGGATGCGACAAAACTAGCTGCCTTCTCACCCTTAATATACGATTTACTTGGCCTCGCCGCTTCTAGAACATCCGCTCGATCGCGTAAAAACTTAAAAAACTCATTGAGGGTAGGAACCTCTCCTAATGAACCTTTATGTTCTTCCCACCTTCTACTAGTTACATTATCCAGTTTATTCACTGTTAAATGGATAATAATAGTATCCCAATGATCTACAGGTTGGTCTAACGTCTTTAAACCTCTTAAATTCCTAGTTACATTATCAATCATAAGACGCAGCGATTTATCAGACTCCCTATTTATGCCTTCCATATCAAATAATGACTTCATGTGATTGCTTATAAGAAGGCGTTTATTATTATATCTTTCGCATAATAAGTCCCACGCTACACGATAGTTATCAGAACTAAATGTTAAGGATTTAATTATCAAAGCGGAGCTACCCTCTAATGACGATCGCAAGTAATGGAACTTATTTATTGTTTCAATACAATCATTTTTATGAATTAATGCCTCGAATGTGTCTCTGTACTCTAACCATTGACTATAATTACCATCGAATGTTGGTAATTTAATCGTGGGTAATTTAATTGAACCAGAAAATGAATTCGCACTTTCGAAACTACCGGTCTGCCTTATAGTTGGATGGGCCAGACTTTTCCTTCTAATGTTATATTCTTCCACTTTCTCTGAAATACACCGACCTTGAGAAATTAATGAATAAAATTGACCTTCAATCTCGGAACGAATCTTCATTTGTTCCTCTGGATTTTCCGATTCTATTTCAATATCAGATTGTAAGTCATCGAAAGTGGAAAAACATGTTTCTAGTTTGGATAGTCTTAACTTTAACTCGGAAATTTGCTGATCCGTTAATTTCTCTAAATTTGTAATGTCCTCTATGTAACCTTTAAAAATTGTCAATCTACCCTTTATATAACTTCTCTTTTTTATTGGATCTGCAAGTTTCCTGGAGGCTTGAGACATTATTTCTAATACGACCTACGTTGTGTTAATTGAATTAGTTGCAATTGGATATAAGGAACTTTATCAATACTTTGCCAAATATTTGTGCTGCACACGGTTCATATAAGTAGGTAGGAAGGAAAAAAAAATGGAACGGGCTCACCTCGCCTTGTGGCGTTTGTAAATTCCTTGATATAACTCTCTCTTCCCTTTATCCTTGGATTCCTTGACTTTGTCCTTGACCTTGTGCTTCAATTTATTCCTCAAAATCCTGGTCACGGCACCATAAGATGTCTAGGCTTAGACTGTGTGTGGTGTGTGTTAGGTCTAGATAGGAGCTGAAAAAGATACTCGTGAAGATTTTATACGTTTATTGGTCTTCCCAATTTTTCCTTTACAATACTTTGAAGTCTAATATTACGATGCGACTATACAGAGCAAGTGGGTAGCAGACGTAGACCCTGGTGACCGCGGTACACGCACTTTTATACGCACAATTGAAGGGAGAGGGGAGAGGGCGGCGGTGCGTCCCGCACCCCGCACTCCTGCGCGTTAACAACTATAGTAGGCTTATTTATTTTGTGAGTGATTTTATCTAACAACCTAAGCGATAGTGTAACGGAACTCTCGTGTTAATTGTGATTCGGATTATTGTTGACTGGACTAATTTGGTATTGTTTGTGGAGAATAAAGTTCTCTGTTAGTAAATCGGTATTTAATTACCTACGTACGTAACAATATAATAAATCTTTAGAAGTTTTTAATTGTGTGCGCATCACGTAAAACGTACGAAATTGATGTAGATAAGTTTTATACATTAAAATTGTGTATAACATGATATACATTCAGTCAAAAAAGTATCAGGAATGGATGATTTGTTTATGGTTCCAAAGTCAAATTTTAGTTTTTTTTTTGTTGTTGCTAGATTGGTACAACTGTTTTCCATTTTGGCGCGGAGTTTGAGTTGCATCTGTTATTTATATTAAATACAGTGCTGTTTTTAGTTATATCATATCTAGTGTGTATTGCGAATTTCATAATGGACAAAAACATCGAACAAAGAGTTTGTCTTAAATTTTGCATCGCCAATGGAATTTCGTGTTCGGAGTCACTGAAAAAGTTTCAGAAGGCTTACGGTGAATCGACTTTATCAAAAACACGTGCTTATGAGTGGTACAAAGCATTCAAAAGCGGTCGAGATGTGATAGAAGATTTGCCTCGCTCTGGTAGGCCATCAACCTCTGCAACTGAAGTTAACATCGCAAAAGTGAAGGAAATAGTGACTGAAAATCCTCATTCAAGTTTGAGAGAGATAGCCGCCGAACTTTCTGTATCTCACGAATCGATCCGTACCATTTTAACTAACTATTTGGGTATGAAACATGTTGCCGCTCGGCTAGTCCCAAAAGACCTGAATGTTCTCCCAAAACTCAATCGCATGAGAGTCGCTGAAGACATGCTAGAACGAGTCAATTCCGACCCAACATTCATGAAACGCATTATTACTGGCATCGATACGTGGCTTTACGAGTTTGACATGCAAACAAGTCAACAAGCTTCGGAGTGGCGCCTTCCAACTGAACCAAAACCGAAAAAACCACGCCAAAGTCGATCAACAGTCAAAGTCATGTTGACTGTTTTCTTTGACTATCGCGGTGTTGTGCACTCGGAATTCTTACCGGAAGGTCAAACGGTAAATAAACAATATTATTTGAGCGTTATGCGGCATTTAAGAGAGCAAATTCGACGAAAAAGGCCAGATTTGTGGAAAAAAAATTCTTGGATATTGCACCACGATAATGCGCCTTCGCACAAGGCCAGCATAGTGAACGAATTCTTAACCAAACACTCAACAAATACCATCGAGCAGCCACCATATTCGCCAGATATGGCTCGAGCCGACTTCTATCTTTTTCCTAAACTCAAATTACCACTTCGTGGCACCCATTTTCAATCTGTAGAAGACATAAAGGAGAATTCGCGGCGAGAACTGAACTCAATTTCGGAAACAGCGTTTAAAAAATGTTTTGATGATTGGATTATTCGTTGGCGTAAGTGTATCGTTTCTGAAGGGGCCATACTTTGAAGGTGACAAAATAAATTTGGATGAATAACAAACATTTTGTGTATTATTGATCTTTTCCCGGTACTTTCTTGATAGAGTAGTATTACTTAGGCTTTGTTACATTACAATCGGTTTACTATAATTATCGAAATATATACTACATTCATTGACTGTTAGGCGCTACGAAGTTCACTGGGTCAGCTAGTTAGATGATAAAGTTCTGATTTGGTAATTTGAGCCTCCAGAAAATTTTAGTATTTCGCAGTTACGAGTTATTTACTTTATGCAATAGATTTGTAATTATAACTTATGAAATATCAAGATTTTGAGAATCATTGAACCTAATTTAGTTGGGAAAAGCCTAGGCAGATTTATTGATCAATAGTTTAAGTAGCAGTCATGTGCTTGTAATAATATTATTTCGTTCGTTGTTTCAGTGATATTCTTCTACTGTATATTAGTTGGCTACGGATACTGGCTGGAGATTCGAAAAACATCACAGAATTCAAACCCGCAGCAAAATCGCGAACCTGTAAGCCTGCGAGATTGATGTAAGCAATCCCGCAGATACAGCGAGATTAGCGGGGTTGGATTTTTGTTAAGGTTACCTATGCTCAAAAGTAGTCCGCGAAATTCAAATTTTCGTAAGTTTTTTGAAAAAATTAACTAAATACAAGTTAATTTAAAAGTTTGTTGTATTATTAACAAGAGTTTACAATTTAATATAATATTTTTTGGAGGTATAATAATCAGGATCGATGAAATAAAATATTTATTGTTTCATTTTTTATATTTAAGATTTAATTTGCATAAATTACGTTTCGTCCCACTTCCAATTTAAGACTCGCACAAGACAGAATAGAGATTAAAAATTTATTTTGCTAAATGAAAAAAATAAAAATTCTACGGAAAAGTCACAAGAAAATTTTTAAATCACTTGTAAATGGGGCTATGCTGGGCCTAATAAATAAGTAATCTGAACGCTACGTCATCTAAACCCATTTTTTTTAAATTAAATCCCGCAAGCATGCGGGATCCCGCATGAGTAGTCCCGCATTTCTGATCTTACAAAAAAGGTGTGGGATTCCGCACCTGCGAGATTGTATTCCTTAATCACAACCTTCTAATTTTAAGTTCCCATTGTAATTTTATTATTGGCGTACAAGTAGGTATATATATCTATCCTTCTGTAGAACAAAACTAGACAATATGATTAATAAATAAAGTTACTAGAAATATACATTTTTGGAACATTTTCATTAGTTTTAAGTCTCAGATACAACATGTCCCCCAACATGACGAGCAATATCTACGTGCCGTTGCAGCGTCTGTGCAACGTTGCAGCGCAACACACATTGTTCACAACCCTATCGGTTTTGTGACGCAACTTCAAAGCAGAGTTTTGCCTGGTTTGGTTGGACGACTGTTTCCGAAGATTGCCGATCGCTCCCATTGCCAACCTTAAAAACGCGCAGTCAGTATGGCTAGTGGCTTGCCCACCATCACGGATTTTGATTTTGACAACTCGAAAATTTAGTCGCATATTTGTCGCCAAATTTTAGAATTTGTGGGTTACTCGTTCAAAAGTTATAAGGGTTTATTGGTGGCCAATCTAGAGAAAGTTTCCTTGGCTTGCCCACATTTGAATCTCAAAACTAGGGCAGCGAACGAAGATCTGTTTTTTCCTAGTATTTGTCGCTAATTAGTCAAAATCTGCCACCAAATATTGGTCACTGATTCAAAAGTTATAGGTTGTTGACATTAAAATCTCCCCGTTTAATATCTCAAAAATTACCATGCCCTAGTTAATGAGATTTGGAATGAAGGGGAGAGCTTTTGGGCAGGGGCAGCCTATTTTAGGCTACACGTACAGTACAATTGCCAAAACGGTTCTTGAGCGCTCGGAGACAGAGTGGGGATCGCTTTGCGCATACCATACATTGGCGAGCCAATCGTCTTTGTTGTTAGATACATGCAGCAACGCAGGGAACGAATTAGGAGTGACGTCTATGACGCGATGGCGCGGCGAGCCAATCACTGACACTCCCCGCCCCCGCGTCTCACTTCGCACCACTAAAGAGACCGAATATTTGACTTCTGCGCAACCGCTCAAGATCCGTGATGGCAACTGTACACTAGTATAAATAGGTTTATTTTTTATATAGAAAAAAGATTATGTTTACATTATTATCACAATCTTGTTATTTTGTGTCAGATGGATTTCTTTCTAAAATAATTGTTATCCAAAACGTATATTTTTAGCATTTATTCTTAAAACTAAACAACTCACAATCTATAATAATATCTATCTCTAGGCAGGTCGTTAAAGAGTTGTGCACCTTCAAATATAAAGTTACTCTTGCAATACATATTTCACAAAAAGGTACTATGACGTTTAATCAAGATGGCTAAGCTAAAAGATATTTATTTTGAGTTTACTACAAAATATTGAGAAAAATATTGATTCTAAAAGTATGTGGGTCAACAAGTTAGCGCCTAGAACGTTCTTGGGCCGATTTTCTTTGCAGAAGGGTGCTATTTCCGTCGGTATTTTTATATTGGTATGTAACACACTGCTTACTAAATACTATAAAGTTTTCTTAGCAGTGTATCTCAAAGTACTTCTTCCTTACCTTTATTCTTCTCGGTATTAGTTAGAAAATGCTGTGATTTGATGCTTATATTATATTTATTTATTTATTCTTAGGAGAACCAATAGCTATAACTAATGAATAACGACCATTATACCCAGCATTTGGCCAGAAGAAGTCGCTTAACTTTTGATTATAATGATTTTATGAAAAATCTGTTTTATATATTCCTTTTTTAACAAGTTGTTGTCAAAAGTAGGTGCTGTAGGTGTAACAGAATTAATGACAGATAATTACTCAAACTATGAAATGATCCCTGTCTGCAATGGCATAACACCGCTGCATTTATGTAAGTTTCGCTAAGGAATCTAATCCATTACTACATGATCCAATAGAAAAACAAAGAACTTGTTGGCATAGGTCATTAAATAGACGTGACTATTTGTGGAAACCACAAGTCAACAAACGTTAGATGGGACATTCTCAGGGTGGAGGAGTTTGAACACCGATCTTCATCAGATGACCGGTAGCAGCTGAATGACAGTTGTCGAGGATCAACATGAATTAGATTGCGACTTCTGAAGAGGCTTATGATCAGTAGTAAACTGAGGACAATCACTTGACTCGGGGTTTTCTTGCGTGATCTAAGTTTACGGACATAGCCCGAAGAACTGCCAAATTGAAGTGGCAGTCGGCAGGTTACCTTGCTCTGCTGGCAGAACAGACGGTCGATGGGGTCGAAAAGTAAGATAAGCCCCTCCTATCTATTAATTGTTTATAATAAATAAATACAGGTTCTAGAGTGGCGACAACTTATCGGAAGACGCAGTGATAGAAGGCCTCTGACAAGGTTAACCGACGACCTGGGTCATGGACAACGGTCGTGAGATTCCGATGGATGCGAGACGCATAGAACCCAAGTGTCACCAGGATGACTGCAGGCATTGTGATGACACTTGGTAGAGGCCTATGTTCAGCAGTAGGCCTCTTTCTGCTTAAATAGTAATAATTTTGACGTTAGACAAAACTTTAAAGAAAAACTTTGTTTCAACTTCCAGATAATCAGCATAATCTGCGTGATAACCCTCGCCATCGAGGTCCTGTATTACAAAAATTGCATGGACTGTACAAAGCTGGTCATGCATAATGCCTACAGATTCAGCATTAACACTATGATCTACTGCATCTCCATGATATTTGTCAATATGTGGTTCATTTGGGGGGTTAAATATGTAAGTTTTTAGATCCATACTATACAATGCAATTTTTCTTTAAATCTTTATTAAGGAGCTTTGTTACAATATTGACTATATCGCTCCATCATAACCAAATTATGTATTTTGATTTAATTTAAATGATCGTAATAAATTTTGTATGGAACTCTTGCCTCGTCTGACGTAGGCTTAGTTAAGATGCTATTGCAAATACCGATTTCTAACAAATTTAAAGTGCTACACATATTTCTCCTGAGGGGTTCGCCTCGCTCACACTCCAACAGAATATGTTGTACGTCCTCGATTATTCCGCATTTTACACAATTAGGTGAAGCTGTGATGCCCATGAGGAATGTAAACTTCCTCGAAAGAATGGGACCAGATCGAAGCGTCATGGCAGTAACAATGTCTTTTCTACTGAGAGCATAATTTTCTATCCAAGGAATTGTTAATGGTTCGGTTTGGATGGTGTTATACCAGATACCTTTCTCTATTGATCTCTCATCATGAAATTTTTTCCACAATTTATGACAATGTTTCCTAATCGGATAATAGTTATATGAGAAAATTGGAGCTATATGTATACACTAGCGTGCAAAAGAATCAGCCTATCCCTTTTTTTTTCGGTGGGGAAAATCATCCATCGTTTTGGTTTAAAACACGACACTTAGAGGAAAAACTAAAATTAATTAGATGAAGTTTTTGACATCAATTTATAGATAAAGAAGGAAAGCTTCATTACATTTGTTTTAAAATTCATAGCTTTTTTTATTGATTTTACAGATTTATTTATAGCACGATAAAATTTAATCCATGTTTAGCGATGCGCACGAGATAATTTCGGATCATTGGCAGGCTTGTGTGGATGTAATCTCCTTTCTGCAAGTCTTCGTCGTACAATCCACTCACTTATTGAGACTCTACGGACCCATACAAGTTTTTGTTGCACCTGAACTAGATGTCGATTACGCAAAGACATTGATACCAAAAATCGGTCGTCACGGTCTGATATCACCCGATTTTTGCCTGAACCCGATCGTATAATGAAACTTCCGGTCTTCAACAAACCTTTGGCGCACTTGTCTTACTGCAGATCGATTTAAATGAAGACTTCTAGCCGCGAAGCTCTGACTCTACTTGACCGGGCTCAGTTGGACTTGTATCCATTTTTGTAGGAAGTAAACACGCTTAAAATTAAGTTGAATAATCAAGAAACCAACAAAGTTAGGCAAATTCCAAATAAAGAAAGATTTGATTCAATTTTAATACGGAGCAAAATCAGAAACATTATGTTTTAAAAGTTGTAAAATGAGGGTGTTTGACGATTTGAGTCGATAATGTGAACAATGGTACATTTACTAAAATGAAGAGTACCTATATTTAAAAGAAGTTTATAAACCTATCTTCAATAATACTAAAAGAAATTTTAAATTTTTTGTTTAACAACGCCGACTACTACGTACAGGTCATTAGTAGTCGGCGTTGCATACAAACTACCTTCAGGTTATTGGACTCGCTCAGCTGACGTTTTCTTAAAGAAATTAATTTCGTATATGCGTAAATTAATACGAGTTTTGAAAAAAAGGTACTTTATTTTATCTTTACAAATCGATAGTGTTTCATGTACCGGATCGACCCTCCACGGGATTAAAACGATCAAAATTTAGCGTTGTATGCAATGTTTTTTTTTTTTTTTTTTTTTTTTTTTTTTTTTTTTTTTTTTTTTTTTTTTTTTTTATATAATGGATAGGCTCGCGTTTGACCACAATCTCACCTGTCACAATGTCATCATCATCATCATTTTTTTCCCACAAGCGTCGTCGCAACGACCGGTCCTGTACATCTCGCATCCATAGGATTCCTGCGACCCTCACCAGGTCATCGTTCCACCTTGTGAAAGGCCTTCCAACGCAGCGTCTTCCGGTACGTGGACGCCACTTCAGAACCTTTCGTCCCTATACCAGAAATACTTGTCGTCGACGGCGCGCACTGCTCCCGCGCGCCTCTAGGAGTTGTCAGGAACCGTAGAGGCTTAGCTGGGTCGAAGCCTATTGGGGGTCTGTTTCCGAAAGGGAGGCTCGGCCTTGGTATAAAAGGCAAGAAGGAACGGGGTGAGTTTTTTAGTCAGTAAGAATCTGACACTATATCCCGCTCCGCCCAAGGGCCGATGTCATTTGGATGACCCACCGGAAAAAAATAATCTTGAAATACTTTTCTCTTTTCAGGAAAAGTCCTCAGTGGTGTTAAGTTGGGTGGTGATTACGGCCATGTGGTGGGCTCAGTCTTTCGCCCTGATGTGCGTACTGATAGGCATGTACGTCACGCACCCAGGTCTTGGCTGGATTGTGGCACTCGGCTGCGCTGTAATTGGTTTCAGTAAGTTTTTTAATAGTACTTTGTTTGTTTTTTTTAATAGTTTGATGTTTGTTGTAGGCGACAGCCGGGTGAGAGTTGTCGGGAATCGAGATGAATGGCGTGTGTCTAGGGAGGCATGTGTCATACAGACTACTATAGTAGACTTATTTATTTATTAGAACTTTATACACTAATAAGAAACACAGCACATAGGTGAACTTAATGCCTTTCGTATTTTCATGAAAATACAATGCTGATAATTATATTCATAACGAAAAAGTTACCGCCTGATGTAAAAATTTGAAAAAAAAACATGTGTTAAATCAAAGTGAGATCATCACACTGACATATAATATACGATAAACTCATGTTGAACAAGTTCAATCTGCTGATGACCAGCCAGGGCCCGCACGGGGCTTTCGATGAAAGCAGGGAGCCTCACAAGAAATAAAAGATTGTAACCCTGTTCCAACTGTATATTTTCGCAGAAAGAGAATTTTCACAAGTACCTATGGGTTATACATAGAGTTGCCGAAAAATCTTAAGGCGGTTATAACACTGCCATGCACCCCGCAGCGTAGTGCGTGAATGCGTGTCTTAACGTTGCTTGTAAGTATCTCCGTTTGTATAGAAAACACGCTTAGTCCAACACAACGAAAATGCATCCACGCGCGTTCATGCAGATCACGCACCTACATGCGGAGAAACATGCACTCACGCGCGTGGGTATGGGGTGACACGCAAGGTATGGCACACTGAGTCTCGTAGTATCGTGCGTCATTTTGTATGAAATGAGTGTGTGCCTGCGTGAATTTACAAAACGCACCTACGCGCGCAAGTGCGTAAAAAACCCACACAATGATGCAGATCAGCACTCCCACAAGTACGTGCGTAGTTGCGTTTTCACGCGCTACGCTGCGTGGTGCGTGGCAGTGTGTTAACCGCCTAACACCACAATGAAGAAAACTGTACAACGCCATCTATCAATTCAACCAAAACTAATAATTCAACAGTGATTCCAACATTCTTACTATCACTTTAAACAGTCCTTGCTATAAAATGATCTCTATCCAATATTTTCTCTACACAAACAAATTCCGTGCACGCCTTTTGAAAACGTGATTTGAACACGCAAATCAAATGCGCATCTGTAAGTGCACTTACCAGTAAATCTCAGCGTGAAATGTCTGCAATATCGAGCAGATGCGGAAACCACTTGAGTCTTACCTGTAAATATTTGTGTTATCAAGTAGTTCATTCAAATACAAGAAAATATTCTTCACTTGATATTATAGACTCTAAGATCGTACAACGATAACAATACGTAACAAATCACTCATTAGAAACGTTTAAATATTAAAATTAAGGCCAGGTTTTACTAATTTTGAACTTTTTTGAACCTCTCGAAATCCACAAATATAAAAGAGAACACTTTAAAAAATATTTTATTATAATTGACCAAAGCTTCCATAGGAATTGGAATGAGAAAGCGAAGAACCGTGATCGTTGGAAGGAGTGGAGGGAGGCCTTTGCCCAGCAGTGGGACAGTGTGGGCTTTTTTTTTTTATGGTGGGAAAAAATCATGCATTGACATCCCCCGCCCTTGGGCGGAGCGGGAGATAGTGTCAGACTCTTACTGACTAAAAGACCCACCCCGTTCCTTCTCAGTGTGGGCTGACAATAATATAGGGTGACTGGTAATTAGTGTACGATACTTAAACACGTGATTGTGCTCATGATAACCAACAACTTATACTATGGGAACAAACCTGAAATCGCGAAAAAAAATCAGCTGTTCAGTACATTTATGTTTGCCTAATGTACTGAATAGCTGATATTTTTTTCGCGATGTCGGCTTTGCTCTCTTAATAAAAATTGTTTGTTATCATGAGCACAATCACGTGTTTAAGTAGCGTACACTAATTGCCAGTCACCCTATATAATAGAAAGCCGTTTGCTAAAAATCAAAACGACATAAATAAGTTGGCTCGATAGAAAAAAATCACGAATCTGACCCTAACTTACGATTTGAAACGTGAATATTTGAAAGTTACAAAAAATAATAAGGCTTGTTTTTAAAAGGGGCTGGCAAAAACAAAAATCTTAAATAATTACTGTTTTTATAAAAATAAAATCACTGTTACGGGGCCGCGAAGTCGACACGAATTCCGGGCCAATGTCTACATTACACATTAAAACTTTCACTCGCTTTTTTTAAACGTGATTTAAACCAGCATACTAGATCAAAAGCAATGGCGGCCACCTAGTGGTAACAGCTCCAATTTACGAGTTGTAGGTCGCGAGTTCAAACCCAGCCAGGCGCATTACTTTGTGTAAATTTATTCCATCACTACTGCTCTCAAAACGGTGAAGGAAAACATCGTGAGATGAGAGAAAAATTCGAAGACATGTTACATTCACCAACTCGCACTGGGCCCGCGTGGTGGATTACACCCTATTACCTCTCCTCCTAGCTCAGAGAGGAGGCCTGAGTCCCAGCAGTAGGAACATTGAAAAGGATGATTATGGCATGGTAGATTAACACACTGTAAAATAAACTGCATTTTCGAATAGTCAAAATCCATCATAATTGAACAAAATTTTGCTAACGAGTGAATTGGTAATATTTTTCCTATATTTTTGATTGTTAAAAATTAAATGAACTCAGCTTTCCTGCCAAAAGCATAGTCTGTCTAAAAAGCCAGACGACTTGGGAATTTTATATCATTTAAAAAATACTTATATTTGATACTTTTTATAAGGTTCTTCTACTAGTAAACAATGATCATAATCTCCTAGTCAACCTTAATTTATTGAACCAGTATTGACTACATCAGATTTAATTTTACTTTAATATTACCCAAGTCGTTTGATTTTTTAGACAGACTCTATAACAACTATTCAAGCCAAAAACTTAACAAACAAAAATTAAATTAACACTGCACAATCAGTACATTGAGAAAATACACGCCTTACTATAGCTACTAACGAGATTAATATGCAAACGACTCTGCATTAAGTTGCTTTCGCAAATGACTAAACAGCGCAAAGCTTTTAATGACAATTTGTTAAGCTGAGGTTAATCAGTGTTGAGGAAAATGCAGGCAGACGTTTAAGGCACAGTGTGACTTGAATGTTTCGGAAGTCAACGCCATTTTAATAATAAAAACCATTTTTGTAGGCCCGTTTTTATAAACGGTGCAAACGCGATACTGTCGCGCTTCTGTCGTAAACGCGATTCAGTAACAAAAATGAAGTTTTTGTATGTAGAATGTTTCACTTCTTCTGTTTTTTCCCTGATGTTGTCCGTTATGGCTTATAGTCCCTTGAACCATGTGGCCAAAATTATGTGGACGCACCTCTCACACCCGCCTAGGCGGCAGTACGCAAATCTGTGCATTTATTTGCGGCCAACAGCGCCTGGAAAGCGCGCGGCTGACCTTTAAATCCATTTTCTTTGCGTAATATTGATTGATTTGCATATGCAATGTATACTTTGACGAATATTTAACCACCAATTTTTATGTGTAAAAAATGTTTCTAAAGATCCAAGCCGTTTCGAAGGAGTAGGGAAAAGTTGCGAAAAGTTGCGAAATTGCTAAATATTTTTTTTAGACAAAAGTATTAATAGCACGAATAAATCAAATATTGGTAGTGTTGTTTATGAATCTATATTAAACATATATTTTTTTCAAACCTATTAACCTGCTGCTCCTGAAGCTGCCAAGGAGTAGGCTTCAGAAAGTCACTGTTTTATGGCACTTTTCGGGCGCTTGGGCCTTATGGTCGCTCGTTTGCATCGCTACAGTTGCGATACTGTAGGGCGTTGGTATCGCTTCTGTAGCGCGTTTTAAATGCGACTAAGGCTTGTTAATAGTGAAGTGGAAGCGCACAAATTAGTTTACAAATTAATTAGAAAAGAAACAGTTTTTTTAAATTGATTTAATTGGGTTTTATTTTATTCTATTTTATTGTGTTATTGCCATCGCGATATTTTACAAGAAAATGGCAATGGGTGAATATGCCGAAAAAAAAATGATTATAATTATTACTTATCAAAAACCCATTAGCATTTGTGCGGGGTGCGAGGTTGTAGTTGAAATAAAAGCACTGATTGGTTTTGGATAGTTTATTAAAAGTTCTTCAAATGTTTCGTTAAAATGTTAGGTTAACGGTCCGTTTAGTATCTCGTTAAGTACTGATGTTAAAGTACGATTGTATTAGATTGCTATATACGTTAGCAGGTGTTCGCTTGCTTGGACCGAACAGCACTTTTTGCGTGACGTGAGAATTGAACCTAGGACTTCACGCTCGACAGTCGTGCTTGCACCCATAAGACCAACAAGGCAGTGGACAATCATCATCATCATCATCATCATTTCAGCCGATATGCGTCTATTGTTGGACATAGGCCTCCCCCAAGTGTCGCCACAATGAACGATCCTTTGCGTCTCGCATCCATCGGTTTCCCGCTACCTTCACCAGGTCATCGGTCTGTCTTATAGCAGGCTTTCCATCGCTGCGTCTTACACGGTAGCCACTCCAGAACCTTTCGGCCCCAACAGCCATCTGTTCTGTGAGCAATGTGCCCTGCCCATCTCCTCCTAAGTTTGGCAATTCTTCGTGCTATGTCGGCAAACAACAATGTGGACAATAATGCCGTCCAAATAATAAGATTACAGTACCATTTACGTAAAGGACTAAAAAGGTAGTCGCACACCAGTGCGCCTATTCTCGCTCTACTGAATATTATCAAAGATACAATAGTATATTTACTTCAAGATAGAAATATTAGGAAGTATTATTAGCTCTGACAACGGTTGTGCCATCTGGAAAGAATATACAAAGATCTTTGCGGTTCTGAGATTGAGACGGAAGGCTTTGTTTGTTTAAATATACATATTCTTTATTAAATTGTTTGACTTCTTATAAGTCTTGTGGTAACTTAATAAATAGGGTGACTGGCAATTAGTGTACGATACACGTGATTGTGCTCATAATAACCAATAACCTTTACTATGGGAACAAACCTGGAATCGCGAAAAATCAGCTGTTCAGTACATTTATGCTTGCCTAATGTACTGAACATCTGATATTTTTTTCGCAATTTCGGCTTTGCTCCCATAGTAAAAGTTGTTGGTTATCATGAGCACAATCACGTGTTTAAGTATCATACACTAATTACCAGTCACCCTATATAACATGTATTGTGTTATATATTATATGGGTCCAATATTTGTTTACCTCTAAAAAGTAGGGTATGGTCAAATGTAGAAAAACGGTAAAAGAACTGGTGAAGAAGAAAGAAAACATGTTTATTTCTTGTATCGATGGTAGATACAACAACCATAAATTGCACCATATTATATTATGGGGAGGTGGCATGAAGACGGCCACTCGCATAAGACGAAATGGCAAGAGCAAAACCTCCCCGGGACACAGGAAATATCCTCCTGGTGCAACTCAGCCTTGGTTTTTTTTTACAAAAAATATGATTGCATCAACATTTAATGACGCGCTGAAAAGTTGTGAAAAGGCTAGAGAGATTAATTGATCAATATAAATTATTTAAACCAGTATTTGACTGACTGCAATTCTACCTGATGGGAAGCAGTCAGGCAATCGGTGATGATGAATTACAATAATAAGAGCCTATTCACTCCAAGATACCTAATTTATAATCGGATGGGAAGACCTCAGCAGGCAAATTGTTCAATCCTTGGATATACTACGTGGAATAAACGGCTAGGCGAAACGCTTAGGGTGAGTTACACCATTTAACTATAACGAAAACCAAACCATAACCAGCCGTGAAACTGCCGCCCATTGGTCAACTCGATGATTTGACAACTGTTAACGGCTTTATTATCGTTATAGTTAAATGGTGCAACTCACCCTTAGTCCAGACCGTAGAGGTTTTAACAACGTAAGGGTGGACACTCGCCGTACGTCGGCACAAGTTGCAAAGCCGCGTGTTTTAGTAGAGTGTGTGTAAAAAGTCAAACGACTTGGGTAATTATTAGAGTTAAATGAAATCTGATGTAGTCAACACTGGTTCAATAATCAAGGTTGATTAAGAGATCTTGATCATTGTTTACTAATAGAAGAACCTTATAAAAAGTATCGAAAATTAGTATTTTTTAAATGATTAAATTTTATACAAAATTCCCAAGTCGTTAGACTTTTTAGACAGACTATAAATATTAATATTATTTCATTCATTGTTTCAGTTATATTCTTCTACTGTATATTAGTTGGCTTCGGATACTGGCTGGAGATTCGAAAAACATCAGAAACTCCTATCGAACAGAATCAAACACCATGAAATAAAGTTACTGAAAATGACAATCTTGGGATCTTTTTTGTAGATTTTAGTTGCGCCCGAACTAAGATTTTTTTGTTTTCTAAAGTAATAAATCATCGGCTTACTGTAAGAACTCATTAACTGACTAATATGAATCTTTGAATAAAGCCAATTTTAATAACTAAAAATGGTAGAACCGCGCCGCTTTAAACTTTAAAGCGTGTTTTTGCCTAGTTGTCTTTGGTACACGACTGCTTCCGAAGATTACCGACCGCTTCCGAAGATTGCTGACCGAGCCCATTGCAAAGCATAAAAATGCGCGATCAGTCTTGTCTGCTATCTTCTCCCTACCGACGTTCTTACTATACTCTATTCACATTGAAATTAGACATTTAAACACACCTTTTTTACTGTCTGTCCAACCAATTTTGACTGCTATTCCGTAGGCATAAGTATGGCATTAAGAGCAAAAAAGCGGTCAAGTGCGAGTCGGACACGCCCATGAAGGGTTCCGTAGCAGTAAGTAACATAATATAAAAATTCTTGTAGATCGTTGTAACTTTAATCGATGTTTTAATAATAGCGCATTTTTTTTTTAATTTATGACGTATTAAAAAAAACTACTTATTAGATCTCTTTCAAACCAATTTTCTGCAGAGATAATGTATGTATGTACATCATATATTTTTTTCAGTTTTATTATTCACTTATTTTTGAAGTTACAAGGGGGGGGGGGGCACATTTTACCACTTTAGAAGTATTTCTCGCGCAAACTATTCAGTTTAGAAAAAAATGATATTAGAAACCTAATTATCATTTTTGAAGACCTATTCATAGATACCCCACACGTATTAGGTTTGATGAAAAAATAATTTTTGAGTTTCAGTTCTAAGTATGCGGAACCCCAAAAAAATGTTTTTTTTTTCTATTTTTGTGTGAAAATCTTAATGCGGTTAACAGAATACATCTACTTACCAAGTTTCAATAGTATAGCTCTTATCGTTTCGGAAAAAAGTGTCTGTGACATACGGACGGACAGACAGACAGACATGACGAATCCATAAGGGTTCCGTTTCTTGCCATTTGGCTACGGAATCCTAAATAGTAATTATAATACCAACTATTTAAAGCAACCGCCATTTATCATGTCACCATGGCAATAAAAATCAAAATCGCTTGAACGGACAGTAAAAAAGATGTTTAAATGTCTAGTCTTATTTTGAATGGAGTATGTTATTACAGTAAAACCTGGTTAGGTGAGACATCAAGGGACCTGCAATGTCGTTTCACTTATAGAGGTATTCCACTTACCCAGTGTCTCAGATATACAGGTATAAATAAATATCTGTCTCATTTACAGAGGGTTCTATTAATAGAGGTGAGAATACAGGTTATTTCAGTTATACAGGTGCGATCATTAAATAAAATAACGTGTTATGTATGTAAATGAGTTTTAATAAAAAAAAATTAGTACATAAAGGTAATCATACAAATGTTATCTCAGTTACAGAGGTTTATGCATATAAAATTTACTCGCTGTCTCAGTTATAGAGGTAACTATGATGATAAATCGAAAGAACAAATCCCAGATATAGAGGCTTACCTCGTCCCACTAACAGAGGTAATTCAGTGCCAAAGTGTTGGGACCTCAGCATGAGTTCCAGTTATGGAGGTTTCTCACTTATCCAGGTCCTACTTAACCAAGTTTCACTGTATATAGTTTTACGCATGCTTTTTGAAGTGGTAAATATATTTGTAAATAAAAACACTGATAAACTTACATCTTTATTTAATTTATATCGCAATACACACTGTACGATGGGCACAATTAATTAATAATACAATAAAGACGTAAAGATATAGTTATCGGCACGAATATTGAGCGCTCGGCGTCAGAGTGGGGACCGCTTTGCGCATTCCATACATTGGTGAGCCAATCGTCGTCGTTGTTAGATACATGCAGCAGGCGCAGGGAACGAATCACGAGTGACGTCTATGACACGATGGCGCGGCGAGCCAATCAATGACATTCCCCGCCCCCGCGTCTCACGTCGCACTACTAAAGAGACCGAATATTTGACTTCTGCGCAACTTGAAGCCAGCGCTCAATATTCGTGCCGATAACTATACACGTGTGTAGTATCTAAATAATTTTACAAGTTTGAAGAGCGATATGCGTGAGATCGGGCTTTTCAAAACGTTTACTTGTGGCTCATAAAAAATATTCTTGATTTCAATAAAATAGATATTCACAGAATTCTCTTTATTCATCATTCCTTTTTTGAGTAAAGCCCTTATTATTTTGAACTCTCGTGGCCATAGCTGAACAGTCAAACTCAGATAGGTCCCCTCCGTCGGCTGGCTCATTTTCCGCTGTTGGGAACCAAACTTGGCTCATTGTGACTTGGTCATCCTGTGGAGCCGGTATCATAAAGTAAATAAAAAAGAATCGTGTTACAAAAGCTATGGTCGGCGGTTATTTATTTCACTGGCCTTTCGAAGCGCCTTCATCCGATCCTTGACTGTATCTTTTTCATTTTCTGGTTGTGATCCGTCTATAAAACCTTCAGGAAGATCTGGATCTATCTTTGGAAGATCTGGATCTATCTTTGGAATATCTGGTGACGGATTATCTGGTGACGGATTATCTGGTGACGGATTATCTGGTGACGGATTATCTGGTGACGGATTATCTGGTGACGGTAGGTCTGGTATAGAGTTCGATGATCCAGTTTTGGATATTAAGTCTGCATCAAAGAGTACCCTGCGATGACTGTTCACCACCAAAATGAAGTAGATTGTTACTGAAAAATATCATTAAAAAATATTACACTTTGACTTTTGATCTGGTTTCCAAGTACTGTATTTGTGTTTTTTGTGTTAAATAGGGATAGTATTCAAAAAAATTGTTGGAAAATAATTCAATGACTTTTCACAGTCTAAGGCAGAGTGAGAGAGCGTATCAGACTTTTTCTGAATAAAACCTCCTCCTATAGTCCTTCTTTGCCTTCATTCCAGGGCCCCGGGTTCTCTTTCACACAACCTAGCAGGATCGAAGCCTACTGGGGCCGTATCCAGTAGTCTTCGATCCTGCTAGGTCCCCTATGGTTTTGCTGACATCCCCTTCAGGCGCACGTGGAACACTTTGCACCATCGATACCGGACGGCTGCAAACCAGCGCTTATGGTTGCTAGAAATTGGGGTCGGGATCAGCTGGAGCTTCAGGAAACCCTTCTTTCCTCAGGCGTGCGGCCGCCTCCTTTGCTAGCATTACTGTTTTGCAGAAGGAGGTGACCGCCTGCCATTCCTCTTCGCTCCGGACCAGGGCCTGATGCGAGAGGTCGTTGCCGTTGTTCGCCACTACGGAGACACGATGGTGCTCCGTTCAAGCGGGGCACACCTTCGCCGAAGATAACTTATAATATTCTGAGCCATATCCTCTTGAATCGTACAGCTAAGGAATGGAATTCCCTGCCGGAGTCTGTGTTTCCTGATAGCTATAACCCAGGGGTCTTTAAGTCAAGAGTGAATAGATTGCTTCTAGGCAAGCGTGCTCCATCGTCGGCCACATCATCGCTTACCATCAGGTGAGATAGTGGTCAAGCGCGAGCCTATCCATTATAAAAGAAAAAAAAAATCAAAGTCTTTAATATGTCCTTTTGGTCGTCAATGTTCATGAGTACACAATAAGGGCGTAGTTACCGCCGAATAAGACATATTAATGCTAGGGCCCCCAGGTTTCAGAAACCCCAACTTACAAAAATATAAAATCATAAGTTGTTTCAAACTCAATTTTTTAACAAGAGAGGCTTTCAAATTGGCCTGTTTTTGGTGCTGGTTATTTTGTTAAAAAAATAATAATGTCTCTTTACGCGTTTGCTGCTGCCGGGTAAAAAGGAGCCTCTTTTTTATTGTACAGGGCCCCACTGGTATTGGTAATTCGGTTGGGTAGAATCAGCATTGTCTAAACATGCACTAAAACGTGACGTTCTACGTGGGAATTCACGCGAATTCAACGCAACGCGGCGGCTTTCTTTTACTTGCGCGTGAAGTTGCCACTTCAGCCAATATTTATATAAAACAAGACACACACTACACCGCAAGTTCGAGCAAAAATATCCAAATTAACTGATAGCGTCCGCTTCGCTTCGCACCCACACGCGTTGTTCACGTAGGTCAACGCAATATATTATCAATTTTTAGTTCCATTCACGTTGTAATGCTTCACATTCGTGACAGTTACTGCCACGAAGGCTTCTCGGTACATTGCATTGTGTCAATGTAAGTAAAACCCAGGCGTGTCTTTTTTTCATTAAATGGAGTCAATTCCACCCGGTTTCATCTTTCCGATGTACGATCGTACCGATAACCGACCACCTTGAGCTTCTTGGGATTACGTTGTCTACTCTCAATTTCGGCTCGTAAATCGATGCAAAAGCTTAACTGGCTGTCAAAAAATTGAGGATCTTAGCAAAGATGAGACGGTACTTCACGCCGGAATAGCTGCTCAATCTTTATGAAGCGCAAGTTCGATCGTGTATAGAGTAGTCATCTTTGGGATGGTTCTACTAGATACAAGCTTGATGCGCTGGAGTCGATTGAGAAGCGAGCCAAGAGAATCACCGGCAATGATGCACTTGTTGAGTCGAAGCTTCAAAGCCTTGGGCATCATCACTAAGTTGCTAGTCTGTCAGTTTTTTATCGTTTACATTTCGGGGAGTGTGCACCAGAATTGTATAATCTAATTTCGCCGAATCCGTTCCATCATCGGACCACTAGATGTACGGCGTTGCGCCACCGGTATTTGATAGACATCTCACGCATACGGACAAAGCGTTTCGGGAACACATTTATTGTACGTACAGCCAAGGAGTGGAATTTCCTGCCCGAGTCTGTGTTTTTGCTGATAGCTACAACTTAGGGGTCTGTAATTCAATAGTGATTAGGTTACTTATAGGCAAGCGTGCTCCATCGTCCACCACATCATCGCTTACCATCAGGTGAGATGGTGGTCAAACAGGAGCCTATCAATAATAATAATAAAAAAGTATACTCACACATATACCAAAGTATTCCTAAAAAGACGATGAAAGCCTTGAACTTCTCTTGCTTTGAGATGAAGAACAGACCCAGCAGAAACATCAACAAAAACATGGTCGCTACGAATATCAGCGTGTACCAGATCCATGTGCTGATGAGTAGAATATCGTTCTGGAGAGTAAATCAAAACTTAGATACAAGTGATAATAAATAATAATAATAAATTATATTATTTTTCAAATAGGTTTAAAAAACACTTTTACACAATTCGTTGTCGCAAATTTTTTTTTTCATCTGTTTAAACTAGACGAGGCTGTTTCCTGACTACCCTGAGAAGAAACACCGAAACAAACTCAGTGGTCAAAGTCTATTAAGGCGTATAGTCCCTTGAACCATCTGGCCGAAATTATGTGAACGCAACTCTCGCACTCGCCTAGGCGGCAGTACGCAAATCTGTAAATTTATTTGCGGCCAGCAGCGCCCGGAAAGCGCTTTAAATCCATTTTCTCTGCGAGATATTGATTGATTTACATATGCAATGTTCACTTTGAAGAATATTTAACCACTAATTTTTATGTATAAAAATGTTTCTAAAGGTCCAAGCCGTTTCGAAGGAGTAGGGAAAAGTTGCGAAATTGCTAAATATTTTTTTTGGACAAAAGTATTAATTGCACGAAAAAATCAAATGTTGATATTATTGTTCATGAATTTATTATAAACATATATTTTTTCAAACCAATTGACCTAGCCGTTACGGAGGAGTAGCCCTCAGAAAATCACTGTTTTATGGCACTTTTCGGGCGCTTGGCCCTTAAAGTCCATACAGTAAATATATAATGGTCAAAAATCACAAAAAAAACCATGCTGATTTGTCTGAGTTGGTTTTTTGAAGTAAGAACCATACAGAAGAAATTTTGTCATGTACAGTCAACAAGTTATTTGGTATGCATGCTGCTACTAAGCATTCTATAAAAGTATGCTTGGGGATATGAACGACTTTCAATATAGGATATCTTTGAAATCACAAAAAGCGGTTTCCTACATTTTTCCAAGTAGATCTACACTAATATTATAAGTTTTAAGTTTTTTTTTTTATTTGCAGGAGGTAATCTCTGAAATTACTTGTCCGATTGCTAAAATTTTTTCACCGATAGAAAGCTGCTTCATTCCTGAGTGCCACAGGTAATAAATTTTTTGTACGCGGGTGAAGCCGCAGGCAAAAGTAACCAAATAAGAAATGTACTGAACCAATGGTTTATTTTATTTCCGTTCAGAAATAAACAAATGACTAAATTCCATTTTTATTTTACCCATTCAATTCAGTATAGTTTTATTTTACTTTTTTGGTGGGAAATCATTCGATGTCTTTCCCCGCTCTAGGGCGAAGCGAAAAAGCGTGTCAGAAACCGACTCCTAAGTTTGTTCTTTGCCTTGCGTTTTAAGACCCTGGGTTTAAAATTGCTTGTATACCAAATACTTTGTTTGACTGTCCTTAATAACAAGTATTTATTTTTGTTACATTTTGCTACATACATTGGTAAGTCCGTAAAATAAAAGGACGCTAGTTGTGAAGAACAACGCCAGCAGAAACCAGATCGTGAGGAGAAGATAACTCATGGGCATGAAGAACGTGCAACCGTATAATGTAGGGTGGAGCTGAAACCAACAAAACGATCGTAAAAGGCACATTAGCTTTTTTAAGTTGAAAATCATCCAACGATTTCTTCTACTCTAGAAAGCAGCGGGAGGGTGTATTAGACTTATAAACCCACTCTTATGTTCCTTCTGTCCCTAGCGTTCCAGAACCCCAGGTTTTCCTTTCAGGAACGGACCTATGGTCCCAGTAGGCTTTGACCCTGCTGAGCCTACATCTTCTTAAGGTGCGCGTGGAACACTACGCGCCGTCGACGTCTCGGGTTTGGACTGTACGGTTACCGGACGTCCGGATGGCGGTTACCCATTGCTCGCCGTCCGCAAAAACACGCCTACGGTGCAGTGGTGGCTGGTAGTTGGAGTTGAAATCGGCTGGGGCACGAGGAAGGCCGTTCCTTCTCGCTCCGGACCATGGTTTATACCAGAGCCCGATGCGAGAGGTCATTGCCGCCGATACGAGGACACGGTGGTGCTCCGTCCAAGCGTGGCACATCTCCACCGTAAATGACTTGTAGCCATATAATCCACTTGAATCAAAGCCTAATATGTCCTTTTGGATGTCAATTTCTATGAGCATACTGGCTGCCGTTCCACTTGAGATATGCTGAGCTGCGTAGCTAACTATCATGAGTGTGAAATAGGATTGTTCAATTTTTGCAGGCTAGCTGAGCGTGGACGACAAGGTCCTAGGTCAATTCGTAACTGACTGAAAAACTGGTCTACACGCTTTTTGCTAATTGTCGACTTTAAGACTGATGCCTGAAGGTGCATCTATGCTTGAAGAACCAAGAAAAAGTGGACCAAAAAATCGTAGGACAGCATAAACTGTCAAACAGCCATGCAGCACAGTTAAGCCTCGCCTGTACGACAACGGGTTCCATTTATGCTCTTGAGGTAGTCAGCCGACTATCTTAGACGTAACTTAGAACAAGAAACCATATAAAACATTAACCTACCACGCATAAAGCAGAGATTATCATAGAACCAGTTTTTAAATCTAACGTTCCAAAAAACGAATCCACTTCGGGCAGTTTATTCAATATTGCCATAGTATTATTATAAATATTAAAGTTAATTTCATTATCCATTATTTATGATTGTAAATGGAATTTGTGTATTATCAAAAAAAAAACTAGAATTTCTAGTAAAAAAGGGTTTTTTGTAAATTACTTTGTCGTGATTGTCAAATGCAATGTCATGACGACGTTGACGTTCGGACCACAGACCATATTGCATGTTAATTTAAAGAGGATTTATGCATTGTTTTAAGTTTTGTTAAGCAGGTCTAAAAAAGGTACAGAACAGAAGAATGATGATTCCTGTGTTCTGTGGTTACTGTCACAGGAGCATACATTCCTTGAACTTCCAGTAGGATATATAAAATGTTTGCTTCCACTATAATGCGAAAGATGTCAGTCGATTATGATGGACACAACATGAAAGAGTCTCTAAGGTATATTACAGAAGATGACGCAATGCTTTAACTCTTTGAATGTCGTAATTAGAGACACAATAGAAAGACAATTACCTTGTGTCGGACTGTGTAACTTAAGACATTCGAAAGGTTAAGAACGGAGGTTTGATCTTACTTTTATGGATATGGATTCATTGCCCACATGTCACAGTTACTGAGCGTATATGGGTTTCTGCAGCGAAAGCGCCGTCAAAGAAAGAGATGCTGAGATGATTTATGGCTCCATAAAACTGCAATTTAATGCAATACGATGCCGCATCGCAGGAAGTTGCGATGCGAATTGTTGCAATGCAATTTCGGGCGGCAAACCATACATTATGCGAATCAATTCGCAAGTTCTTGCGATGCATGTATCGTGCGAGCTTAAGGATTCTTGCGATGCAACGCTGCATCGCAGTTTTGTGTTTGGGCCATATGACGAATACCACGAGGAAAAGATTCGATAAGGCGAGAGAGAAGAATATCTGGAAAGACTTTTTTGAGGTGGAAAATCATTCAATGAATTCTCCCGTTCTAAGGTGGAGTCGAAGTGCGTGTCAAACTTTTACTGGCTAAAACCAAACCTGTCTCCTATAATTGACATTTGCGTTCTAGGATATCCTTTACCTAATATCCAAGCGAGTCTGCGTCTTTTGCTCTGAATTTTTTTCTTGCCGTATCTAATACAAATAGAAGTGCGTCTACTGAAAGCGTAACCTGGATTTTAAAAAAAAATTAAATTGGCAACATTGTTTTGCCGAAAAAAATCACGTCAAAGTCTATGGTTGCAATTGTCAGTTTTTGGAAACAGATATTTATTTTTCAAGAATAATTGCTTAATTATGGGAAAAACAATAAACAGTAACGTGCAAAAACTGCTACACACTATGGTTAATAAATTCAAACAATAACAAGAAGAGAAAGAAGGTGTTTTCAATGAAAACCAACAATGTTTTGAAGGAACAGTGCAGGTTCACTCGATTAAAATACAGATTACGGTAAAATATTTGATTTAATCTGTTCAGTTCGTCAGCTAAAAATAATTCAAATCACTCCATTCAAAAATATTCGGTAAGTTTTTCTTAGTTGTCAATTATTGATGTCCATAGACATCAAAAATGACAATTTACTTTAAAAAAACAATCTATTCAAATGTTACCAAATGCAAAATAAATCAACTAAATATTATTAAGCTAACAGCTCGGCCATCCTTTTGAAGTGAGTCCTCTCACTTGATCAGTAAACATTAAACAAAATGTAAGAAGAAAGAAAAAAAATATTACATTATTCAGTTAATTAATTAACACAAAATCATATAACTTTATCGATAACTTAAGGAACATAAACATTTCTTAACTTAATAATAATAATAAAACGTTCCATTCTAATTCAGTTCATATCATGTCCTGCACAGTCTGTTGTGATCTACGGTCATCTGTGCGATGTCAATTGCATGACACCATTCGCAATCTGCACTGACCGCTCACAACCCATGCTCTATATCTCAGTCATCTAGTCACATAGTCTGCTATGATCTGCGACCATCTGTGCGGTGATTTTCATCACCTTTCTCATTCTGCACTGGAAGCTCATAGCCCATGCGCCCAGATTTCACAATGCTTAGTCTGCTATGATCTACAATCATCTGTGCAATATCGGTCTCCGACGTCAGTCACTTTCTGCACTGATTGCTCATAGCCAAAGCATCGAGTCGTCAAGTTTCTTGTCTAGTCCATAATTTAAGTCAATAACTTAGCAAATGTAATCGTCCTTTACTAATCAAATACTCTCATTAACAATAACTCATATTTATTAATTATCTCATACTTATTATTATTCATTTCAAATTATAATTTATACCTATTTATGTTGTTTCATTAAATTCCATATGATAATTTTATGTAATCAAACTTAAATTATAGCAATCATGTTATTTAGATTCTTGCCTGAATTAGTAAGTTTTATTCATCACCACTGTTATCATTTTCGCTATCCCCACTGGACACATTTGTATAATTTAGCCAGGGGTGTATCTTATCCACTGCTACTACGTTTTCATACTTTTTATTACCTCTCCTAGTTAGAGGAGTATCCTCAATCAAAAATCTGTCATTTTCTAGAATTTTTATTATTCTATATGGGCCATGAAACTTGGATATAAGCTTCTTTGATTTACCTACGTGTTCTTTATCTATTATTGTTCTTTCGACCCTAACCAAGTCGCCGATATTATATAATGTTGCCCTTTTTCTTTGCTTATCAAATGCCTTCTTTGAATTAGACTGCTGTTTTTCTATTCTAGTTTTAGCTTCTGTCCTTATCCTTACTAAATTGCTATCACTAACACGACATATAACTTCCTTTAACACTTCATTTATTATATTTTCTGATGGATTTAAAACTTTAAAACCAAATAGCAACTCTGATGGGCTTTTTCCCGTCGCTTTATTCATTGTCGTATTTATGCCTAGCTGAATGTCACCAACGTGTTCATCCCAGGTGTTATCACCCTTATCATGGCATTTCGTACTTAAAGCATTTAATATGGTTCTATTATAACGTTCGATTTGTCCGTTCGCTCTTGGGGTAGCAACTGCATTAAGTACATGTTTAACATTTGTACTCTCCATGAAAGATTTAAATTTTGAGCTTGTAAAACAAGAACCCCGATCAGTAATAAGACGTGTTGGAGTACCAAAAGTACTAAAATGGTCTCTAAAAATTCTTATGGCTGTGGTACTTTTTGTATCCCGTACAGCACTTATGTTTATAAATTTTGTAAAAGAATCGATAATCGCAAGAATATAAGTGTTTCCTTTTTTAGAGCGAACGAATGGGCCTAAATGATCGGCGTGTACCGTATGAAAAGGAATATCTGCTTTTGGTATTGGATGAAGCATTCCTTCCCTAACACCACCCGGAGCCTTATGATGCGCACATTCAAGGCATGCTGAAACGTACTTTTTGGTAAAACGTCGCATCTTAGGGAACCAAAATGTTTCACGTAGTCGACTTAGAGTTTTCTCGTAGCCAAAATGGCCTACATTGTCATGGTTCATTCTTAAAATTTGCCACCTGACGGCTCTAGGAACTACCCATTTTATTGTATCTCCGACAATCCTATACACATTATCCCCTTTTAATTGATAATTTTTATATACATCTGCTACATAATTCGTATTTTTGTCACGTAAAATGTCCCTAATTCTTCCAATTTCCTCGTCATTACTTTGAACTGTGGAAATCCAATCTTTAATATTTATAGTTAAAACATCGAGTACGTGTGTCTCGTCATCACCAGCAACTGGCTCAGTCACAGGAGCACGACTGAGAGCATCTACATGTGCCATACGAGCTCCAGATCTGTATTCAATATCACAGTCGTACTCCTGGAACTGCACCCACCACCGAGATATCCTCGGTATAAGATCACGTTTGGTAAGTGTCGTGCGTAGCGCATTGCAGTCGGTTACGATCTTAAATTTTAATCCCAGCAAGTAAACACGGAAACGTTTGAGTGAGGCTATCACCGCTAATGTTTCCAGTTCAAACGAATGTAAGTTTTGTTCATCTTTAGTTGTTTTCCGACTGTAATACGCCACGGGCCTAAACATTCCGTCGCTATGTCTTTGCATTAAAATGCCAGCAATCCCTAACTTGGATGCATCAGTGTGCAACTCTGTTTCAAGTCTCGAATCGTACAAGGCCAAAATTGGGCGTTCAACGAGTTTTTGTTTCAGTAAATTAAAAGCTTGTGAATGTTCCTCGTTCCATTTCCAAGTGAAATTAGACCTGAGGAGATCAGTTAAAGGGCGTGCTATGAGAGCAAAATCTTTTACAAAACGCCGGAAGAAACTGGCAAGTCCAATGAAACGTCTTACGTCATGTACATTCTTGGGCACGGGGAAACTTGAAACAGCTAACGTCTTACGCGACCCAGGTCTTATGCCTTGTCCACTAACTTGAAATCCCAAGAAGTCAATTTCTTTATAGAAGAAGTTACATTTCTTAAGTTTTAAAGTAAGCCCAGCTTCTGAGAGTAGTTTAAGCACTGTTTCTAAACGTTCGAGACCCTCTTCGAATGATTTAGCAGGAATTAAAATGTCATCCATAAATATCATGGCAAAATCAACTTTTGACTTAGCCAGTATCTTATTCATAGCCCTTTGGAAAACTGACGGAGCATTTGCCAAACCGAACGGCATCCGTTTAAATTGATATTGGCCGTCTGGTGTAACAAATGCCGTCTTATCCTGGGAACTTTCTTCCATAAGCAATTGATAATAGCCCGATGCACAATCAAGTGAAATAAAGAGAGAATTTCCAGCTAGCATATCTAGCTGATCGTCGATGAGTGGTAAAGGGTAATGCTCTTTCTTCGTTTTATTATTAAGGGCACGATAATCCACGCATAGTCTTTTTTCGCCGGTTTTTTTCTTTACAAGCAATATTGGACTAGCATATTGAGAATTGGATTCGCAAACAATATCAGCGTCTATCATTTCCTGTACCATTGATCGTACCAGCTCACGCTCAGGGTACGAGAGCCTATACGGACGATATACGACTGGCTTAGTGTCATTTAATTCTATTTGCATCTTTACTATGTTAGTGAATCCCAAATCGTTTAAGTTATTCGAAAAACATTCCTTGTATTTATCTAATAAGCCTTTTAATTGACCTACTTGGTTGCTAGTTAAATTCGAATCATAATTAAATTCTGAGTGAAAATGACTAGAGTTGATATCCAAAACATTTACGTCATAAGCATAACAACCGTTTGTTTTAAAAGCACGCGTTATTAATGAATGCTTTTTTAGCAAAACTATTTTGTCAGATAAGTTTTGAATCAATAAACAACCACGACCATTATCTATTTCATACTCTCCTGGTAGAAGGTAAAACTCATGTTCTGACTTTCCGCGAAGCGAACCACGCACGTACACAGTCCCTGAATAATCGCTGGTGCAACTAACTTCGACTAAGAACAGTTCCTTAGCCCGTATTGATGTGTCTGAGACTAATTCCAGGTACAATTTGTTTGTAAGTTCCCGCGTAAATATCAAGGAATTGTAAGTTTTAGTTATGATAATACCAGGCTTTTCAGTGAAACTGTGTCCGATTAACACTGGGTATTTAATAATGTTGTCTTCTACAACCAAGGCATCTACTTTTTCCGTGACATCTTGTATCTGTATAGTAACAGTGGCGAGCCCTAAGGGTAGAACTATATTGTTTCCAATACCTCTCATCGTAGGAAGATCTAGGTTATTCGACCAATTAATTCCTAGTTTTCTAGCATCACTACAACGAATTAAAGTGCATTGACTGCCTAGATCGACATAACCCACAACCGATTGTCCGTTGATCATCAACTGCACGATGTACTTACCATCGTTTTGGGCGGTGCTCTCGGCGTCTATACGTAAAATATTCTTTGGACCCACTTTATCGGTATTATTATTATCCGAAGGTAATTTTGAACAATTTAATGTAGTATGTCCAAGTCTGTTACAAATATTACATTTCAGTATTTTTTTAGTACATTTAAAACTAAAATGTCCTGGTTCGTTACAATTGTAGCAAACAATAGAATTACTACTACTTCGAGTCTTTGAGTCACTGCTGGTAGGTTTTGTGTTCGACAAAGTGTTAGGTCTTTTGTCTCCATAAGAACGCGACTTATCTGTTTCACGTGGTTGTTGTTTGATAGATTGAAAATATTCTAACACTTGTTCCGGTTCCTGACACTTCAATGCTTTCGCGCCTAATCTTAATGAACGATCTTCGATTCCGTACAATAAACAATCGACTGCCCTTTTACCCATAATATTACATCGATTCAACAAATTGATTTTTTCGAAATAATATAATTCTAGTGATTCATTATATTTTACGCGTTTAGACAACATTTCAGTAAGTAACTCGGCGTAATCGTCACTGCTAGGGAATGATTCCAATAATTTCTGTTTCCATTCAGGCCACGAAAATGACATAGTGGGTAAAGCTTGGTACCACGTTTTTGCGACACCAGCTAATTTAGGTAAGGCATAATGTATGACCTGATCATCGCCCCATTTGTATAATTTCGCACACTCATCTACTTTACTAAGCCACATTTGTATAGTTTGCCCCTTAACCATTGGATCAAAATCAGGTATGACGTTACCTAACATTGGAAATTTGTTACCTTCAGGACGGGTATTTGCCAAGGTATTCACCAATTTAGTCAACAATAAATGTGTCACGTTGTCAACACTATTATTGGAACGTCTTACCGGGGAAGATAAGCGTCCACCATGACGCCACGGTCTCGAGCGGCTGCGGCTGCTGCTGCTGCGCGCACCTGCATTCCTGCTAACCTGCCTGCGACCGCGGCGACTGCTTCCACTCCTACGGCGCTGCCCATGACGCTCACGGCGATTGCTTCGGCTCCTGCTGTTTTCCTGGCGGCGTCTAAGAGGATCACGGTCACTACTTCCGCTGCTGATAGTCTTGCGTCGTTGGCGACGATGCCTGCGACGCTCCCGAGAACGACTTCTTCGCACAGAAACACTCGAGTTCGTTGCCGATTCGTCTTCAGTTTTTGATCTGCTTCTGCGTCGTTTTCTTTTATTCTTACGATCGTGTCGTTTCCTTTTTCTTGAAGAGGATTTGCGATAGTCCAATATCTCGGTAGGTGTCACGTTTCCATCTTCCATTTTGTTGAGAACGCACTATCGAGAACGCACGTGTAGCAAAATTCGCAAGTTGTGGGCGTTTTGCTAGAAACATGGAGCTAGCATGTCTTATCCCACTTCTGAGATGAAGGAACAGTGCAGGTTCACTCGATTAAAATACAGATTACGGTAAAATATTTGATTTAATCTGTTCAGTTCGTCAGCTAAAAATAATTCAAATCACTCCATTCAAAAATATTCGGTAAGTTTTTCTTAGTTGTCAATTATTGATGTCCATAGACATCAAAAATGACAATTTACTTTAAAAAAACAATCTATTCAAATGTTACCAAATGCAAAATAAATCAACTAAATATTATTAAGCTAACAGTTTATATACAATTTCTGAATTTTTAAGTTAGTATGACGTTATAATCTTGATCCTTGTCGACTAAAATTATTAGATAGTTATATTTAGGATATAATGATATTTTTTTTCTTATATTTTTAGATAATCTGACATATTGCGAATTTCATAATGGACAAAAACGTCAAACAAAGAAGGCTTTTGGTGAATCGACTTAATCAAAAACACATGCTAGTGAGTGGTAGAATGCGTTCAAAAGCAGTTGAGATGTAATGAAAGATTTGCCCCACTCTGCCTGGTAGTGCA
This sequence comes from Mythimna ferrago, assembly GCA_910589285.2. Lineage (NCBI taxonomy): Eukaryota > Metazoa > Arthropoda > Insecta > Lepidoptera > Noctuidae > Mythimna > Mythimna ferrago. The sequence continues at coordinate 20,989,903 of OU342685.1, forward strand.
TCAAAGTCTCCAACTGAAGTTAAAATCGCGAAAGTGAAGGAAATAGTGACTGAAATCCTAGTTCAAGTTTGAGAAAGATAGCTGCTGAACTTTTTGTGTCTCACGAGTCGATCCGTATCATTTGGAACAATCACTGGAGTATAAAACATGTTCCCACTTGACTAATCCCAAAAGATCTGAATTTTCTCTATGCTAAAACGAATCGATTCCAAACCAACAATCTTGAAACACATTATTAGTGTTGGCGAGACGTGATGAAGTTGAAATCATGTTGACTATTTTATTTGACTATCGCGGTGTTGTGCACTTGGTATTGTTGCCAGAAGGCCAAATGGTAAATAAAGAATATTATTTGAATATTATCTAACGACATTTGAGAGATCAGATAAAATAAAATAATTCGGAATAATAACTAACATTTTGTGTGTTATTGACCTTTACCATACACCCACCAAATAATTAAGTCTACACACATGTTTTTTACAATTGTCATAAATACAAAAAATACTCTAGTATCAAAACTTTTTTCTCCTACTATTTCAATAATACCACATTCAAAATTTTTGGTTGTAACCTCCTTTTCTCAACTCACGCTTTCACAGACTCTATGTATTTTATTTATGTTATTCCTACAATCAGTTTACATCAATTCCTGGTTTTCAAACTCAAAGCATTTTTTTTTTAATTTACAGGCATTTTTAATTTGTCAAGAAGCCGGTTAGTCAGAAATTTTAAGTTCCAAAGCGTAAGTCTCTATGTAGAAGAACACGCTTGAAACTCCATGGACACTAATAAGTAATAGTTAGTACTGCAGCAGCGACTGTGTCCGCTGTACTAATTTCCACATAAGTTGCCAGCCAGCCAGTCGCAAATAGCTGCGTCCGTTCACAAACATGCCGCGTCTATCAACATCACACAGCTCGACTATTTTGAAGGTATTCGAATGATCTAACAAACGTGCCACCATAGCGAGATATTTGAGTGAGCATAACAAACTCTCAACTGACGTGCTCGCTTATGTGAAACAAGATTACCTAATAACATACATATTGTTCTATGGTCCTCATATTTACAAAAGATAATAGCTTGTGCAACAATTCTAGAGTAGGTATTCATAGGTCATCGAAACGTAAATTATTAGATATAACTATCAAAATATTTTAAAATAAAAAAGAAACGAAATAAAGTTTTCAGTAGGTAAATTACTGGCCGCGACATTGAATTTGTATTTTATTTTATTTATATTTTGATTATTTGTAATGTTTTATTTTAGAATTTAATTTGTTTTTGTATCTATGGACTACGTCTGAAATAAAGAAATTGAATTGAATTGAATTGAATTAAAGGTAATGAGCATCAATCTGTTTCGTTGAATTTGCTTAAAAGAATTTTCACTTATTACAATAACCGATTTAATATTTTAGAAAAGATTTGAAAAAGAAAATGTAAGTATCGTTTTCCAGTCGTATTCATATATATTCTAATCTTATCATCATCATCATCATCATCAGCCTTTTAATGTTCCTATTGTTGGGACTCAGGCCACTTCTCTAGGAGAGGGAGTAGGCCGTAATCCACCACGCGGGTCCAGTGCAGGTTGGTGAATGTCACGTCTTCAAATTTTTAATTCTAGGACATGCCGGTTTCCTCACGTTTTCCTTCACCGTTTTGAGAGCAGTGGGGATGAAACAAATTACACAAAGTAATGCGCCTGGGTTCGAACCCGCGACCTGCAACTCGCAAGTTGGAGCCATTACCACTCGACCACCACTGCTCCTAATCTTAACAAAAAAACTAAAATTGCTAGAGGCGTTTATAATATTTTAAATAATAAAAAAGAACAAGCTACATACAACAATGCCTTCGAATTTTCATAGAAAGGAAAATTACTTTTTTATAGAAAGGAAAATTACTTTTTCATTTTAAAGCCATGAAACCTACCACTAATTACATTAATTAGTCACTACGAGCATCTTGTTACGGTATTCTGGAAATACCTAATTAACTTTCAATGTCGGACAGCCAACATAAATGCAAAATTAGGAAATAATCCTTTGTTTTCTTAGAATTGGCGGTCGAAATTAAAGCACATATTTCAAGACAATAGGGTAGTTTCCAGGGTCAAAATAATTACATTTTATTTAGCCCGTATTTTAGATTATAAAAAAATATTTGTCATGTATTTTTTCTTTTTTCGATTAAACAAAAAATAACAAAGATATAGCCCATTAAAGTTACGTGTGACGTCACCCCGTGCGAAAAAATGCAGCACAGCGTGACGTTACACGTAACTTTAATGGGCTATATCTTTGTCGTTTTTAGTTTAATTTACAAATAAAAAAATACGTGTCCCCTCATCATCATCATATCAGCCGAAAGACGTCCACTGTTGGACATAGGCCTCCCCCAAGCGTCGCCACAACGACACGTGTCCCTTATTTTCGAATAATCTAAAAGACGGACTAATTACATTTTTTACGGCAACTAGCCTATTAGAAGGATCAGAAATCAAAGACTTTACTTTGAAACTAGCTTTTGCCCGTGGTTTCGCCCGCGTACAAACGGCCGCAACTGTAAGGAAACAGTCATCCTTACGCACCAGCTGCTGCAACAAGTGACCCCGGGCGTCGGGAGTCTGTACCGACCATCCACCCGACCACCGGACCGTAGGCTTATGTACAATTACCGTCACGGATCTTGAGCGCTCGGCGTGAGAGTGGGGATCGCTTTGTGCATCCCATACATTGGCGAGCCAATCGTCGTTGTTGTTAGATATATGCAGCAAGAACAGGGAACGAATCGTGAGTGACGTCTATGACGCGATGGCACGGCGAGCCAATCACTGACACTCCCCGCCCCCGCGTCTCACTTCGCACCACTAACGAGACCGAATATTTGAATTCTGCGCAACTTGAAGCCAGCGCTCAAGATCCTTGCCGGCAATTGTGCGACGACCAATGGTAAGCTCGCCGTCTAGTCGTCCGGTGAGGACCGAGCTGGAATCGTCGACGGCGCGTATTGTTCCCAGGGCGCTTAAAGGAGATGTTGGAAAAAACCGTAGAGGCTGAAGATAGCAGGGCCGATGCCCACAGAACATTTTTGAAAGACAAATCATCTCCCAGAACGCAAATATCAACTAAATGACGTAGGCAGGGTTTTAGTTAGTAAAAGTCTGTCCATGTCACTCTTTCCTAGAGCTGAAGAACAAGTAGTAACTGCACTTGAACTGTGTTAGTGTAGGACAATTGAACTGTTCTATCTATGTACCTGCTCCGGGTCCGTTTGACCAATATCTGTCTGTGAGAGGACCTCTCTCTTATATTTTGACGTAATGACGTAAGACTCAGAGGACCACAGTGGTCCTCCAACAGACAGACGCTTTTATAAGGAGCCGGAGCGGGTCCACGCCACAGACAAGAAGATATGCACTGTATTTTTTTAGGCTTTTTAGGTAGAGTTACAAATTCTACCAATTCTTCAGTAGCATTTTTAGATTCTCCAAAGAGAATCATCAGTACAGAATCTGTACTTTGGAGAATCTAAAAATGATACTGACGCTGATGTTGGGCCATTTTGGGCACTCTAATAAGTGTGACATCGTCTGGTCAGGAGCACCGCACTCGCACTGGGTATCGGGAGGCTCTACAATTCCCCATCATATTGCCAGGTTATGTTTGGAAATTACCTAAGAATATAATAGAATAGAATATAATAAACTCTATTGTACACCAAAAAGTTAAGCTAAGCTGAAAATAACAAAGCGAAAAGTTACTTCGTTAAAAATAGTGAAATGACCTTTCACCAATGTTATGCAATCCACGTTCGAACATCGTCCAAAAAAATAGTTAGAAGCTTATCAATTTTCCGAATTTTTAAGCTACACAAATTGACTTATCTCTGAAATCCACTTTAATCCAGATTTATTAGCCTTTTAGCTCTAAAACGTTCGTCAACGAAGCGTAGGATTTAAAAATGTTAAAAGTCCAGTAAAAACCGGTGTAAGCCAGAATAATCCAATTACAACTAGAAAGGGAAATGTTGCGTCAGTAGTTAGTGATTTTGTATTTAGCTTTTGTAGCTTTTCAAAGGAATGTAGTTAATACGTGTTATTTATAGAATTTTTGTGAATTCAGGCTAATTGGAAAGTTCAACCTAATTGCTGCAACTTCAATAAATACTTTACTAGTGATCAATGTAAGTATGCGGTCGATGGGGACGAAAGGTTCTGGAGTGATGACCACGTACCGGAAGACGCAGCGTTGGAAGGCCTCCAAAAAGGTGGACCGATTATCTGGTCAGAGTCGCGGGAATCCGATGGATGCGTGACGCACAGGACCGGTCGTTGTGGCGACGCTTGGGGGAGGCCTGTGCCCAACAGTGGACGTCTTTCGGCTGATATGATAATGATGATGATCAATGTGGGTGCAGTTAGTTCCTTTGCACATCGGGGACTTACCATGACATGTTAGAATGTCAGTCGTACGAGCGAGAAAGAGGGATGCAGCTATACATCCTCTATCTCACTTTTTTTCCCGTTAACAGAACAGCTTAGCTCATAAACTGCGACCTACAACTCGTAAGTCGAGGCTTTACGAGTTGTTCAATTATCACTGGGCCAACAACGTTCTATTAATCTATATATAAAAAAATTAATGCCATGTTTCGTTGTAATTTTATAACTCAAGAACGGGCTCACCTATCCAAACCAAATGTTTAGGCTTTGTTCGGACTATTTAGTAGATGGTTTATGTGAAGTTTGGTAGTGTAGAGTAGTGTTGAGTAGTGTAGAGTAGTGTAGAGTAGAGTAGTGTAGAGTAGTGTAGAGTAGTGTAGAGTAGGGTAGAGTAGGGTAGAGTAGGGTAGAGTAGGGTAGAGTAGGGTAGAGTAGGGTAGAGTAGGGTAGAGCAGGGTAGAGTAGGGTAGAGTAGAGTGGAGTAGGGAAGAGCGGGAGCGAAGCCGTGGGCGCGCGAAGCCGTGCGGGCAAAAGCTAGTATAATATACAACATTAGTTTTAGTACATGAGAAACCCGAAACACGTGTCTAATGTTTTTATGTAAAGAATCTATGTACAAAATTTCATAACTGTATCATGAAAAATCACAAAGTTAGAAGCTTGTTATGTCAGCAAAAATACATAGTCACGCGGGCAGGCGAAGTGGTCCTGCTCCACAACTACAGCCACTTTTACCTTCAAATTAGTTTTTTTTTATTTTTTTTTTATATATAAATACATTTCTAAATATTGGAAGAGATACTCTTCCCCTTTTTGTATTTTTTGCTTTCCTCCATAGTCTCCGCCATGACTACTATGTCGTCGGCAAACCGAAGGTGAGTGATGTACTCGCCATTGACATTAATGCCTAGTCCACTCCAGTCCAGAACCTTGAAGACATCCTCCATTGCGGCCGTGAACAGTTTCGGAGAGATGACGTCTCCCTGCCTCACACCTCGCTGCAGGAGGATAGGTTTCGAGGTCTTGTCCTGGAGTCGGACTGACATGGTGGCGTTTTCGTACAAACACCTCAGCACTTCGATGTACCGATAGTCGATTTGGCACCTCTGGAGAGATTGCAGCACAGCCCAAGTCTCGATCGAATCAAAAGCTTTCTCGTAGTCCACAAATGCTAGGCAGAGAGGCAGGTTATACTCCTCGGTCTTCTGTATGACCTGCCGTAGCGTATGTATGTGGTCTACGGTGCTGAAACCTTTTCGGAATCCGGCTTGTTCGGGCGGCTGGAAGTCGTCAAACCTGCGTGCAAGACGGTTCAGCTTGTAGACATTGCTCAGAAGTGAGATGGGCCTGTAATTCTTCAGCAGGGTTTTATCACCCTTCTTAAAGAAGAGTACCACCACACTTCTGCTCCATGCCTGTGGCGTTTTTCCCTCGAGTATGACGGAATCGAACAACTTCTGAAGGGCCTTTAGGACCGGTTTTCCACCCGCCTTCAGGAGCTCAGCCGTAATTCCGTCCTCACCCGACGCTTTGTTGTTCTTCAACTGCTTCAGAGCCATCCTAATCTCGCACAGGCTGACGTCCGGTATATCTTCAGTGTAGTGTCGAGTCAATCTAGCTCTTGGGTCGTTTGCCAGATTTGTAGCGGGTTTGGAGATCGACGTGTATAGCTGTCCATAAAATGCCTCGATCTCTCCCAGAAGCTCCGATTTGGCGGATATGACTCTGCCATCTTCGGTCTTCAGTCTCGTGAGTTGGCTCTGCCCAATAGACAGATCCCGTGCAAAAACTTTGGAGCCCTTATTCCGCTCAATCGCGTCCTTAATCCTCTCGGTATTAAATCGGCGAAGGTCGCGTTTCAGAGACTTCGAGATCTGTTTATTGAGCTGCCGGTACGTGCACGCATTATCTGAAGACTGCAAAGTCATTTCACGCCTCTTCTTCATGAGCTCGAGAGTTTGATCCGTGAGCCTCTTGGTCTTACTTGTACGGATCTTAAAAAACTGGGACCCGACTGTATGGACAGCTTCCACGAACCCATCATTATATTGGTCCACGGAGCTTCCTAGGCACTCGAAACGGTTTTGAAGTTCGAGCTGAAAACTCTCGGAGTTTTGGATCTGGATCTGTGCAGGACGGAGCGTAGACTTCATCAGTCGAGATCTTTCAAGCTTAACATTGATATTCAATGTGCCTCTTACCATACGGTGATCACTCCGCTTTTCACCGCATTGATCACAGAAACATCATTGAATATTTGCTTCTTCGTCGACATGATGGAGTCAATCTCATTTTTAGTTATGCCTTCAGGGCTTTGCCAGGTAATAACTTATTATTATCATGTATCTACCTACATTGTGCTCACATATTAGAAGCGACAAGAAATATGTAACCAAGATCTATGTAACTCATAATATGTTATAAAAAGAGTGTCCATGGAGTTTCTTGCACGTTCTTCTCCATAGAGACCTACGTTTTGGAACGTGCAATTTAGCTTCACTTTTCTTGGACTGACCGACATTTGACTATTCAAAAGTGCCTGCAAATGGTCTATTTGAAATAAATGATTTTGATTTTGATTTTGGGGGGGGGGTATCCACTTATTTGTTATTTATCATGGTGTACAATAAAGAATTAAAGAAGGGGGGGTTGTTTTGCACTTGCACCCAGCTGTGTAGAATAGAGGCTCTCAATGTTTCAATTCGATATATTTTTAACAAGTTTATAACATTTTCTTGTCTTTCAAAGTTTCAATTCATATAAATATTTTTATAAGCTCGTAAAGAATATATGAAATTGAAACTTTGAGAGCCTCGATTGAAAAGTTGTCAATTTGCAAATTGGCCCTTACTGTCTGTGTGTATTTATGTACTTTATAGGTTATTTGTTTACGGAATTTTATAATACGTAAGTAATGTACAATATTGCACCTACCACTAATTGTCTCTGTATCACCCAAAGGTTGACTGGTAAAAAATGCCTTAAGGCATTAAGTCCGCCTCTGTACTCTTGTGTGCATAAAGTATAAATAAAATAAAATAAAAATTCTGTCCCCGCACACGGGCCTCAAAAAAACGCCGTCACAAAAAAACGCTAGAAGCGGCCACAAAAAACAGCTGAAGCGCGACACCTCTTGTGTCCGGAGAAGCTTGAAGCCGCTTCAACCGTTTTTTTGTGGCGGCACCGCTGCACACGAGCCACAAAAAAGGCCGCCTCAAAAAGAAGCTTGAAGCGTCGTTTTTTTGTGGCCCGTGTGTGGGGACAGTTATACATAGAACCCATCGATATTCAGGTAAATAATGTTATATAATCCTAACTAATATTATAAATGTGAAAGTGTGGATGTTTGGATGTTTGTTACTTAATCACGCAAAAACGGCTGAACGGATTTGGATGAAATTTGGCATGCATATAGCCTTTGACATGGAAAAGAACATAGGCTACCTTTTATCCCGATTCCTTAAGTATCTGATGCCACGTGGGCGAAGCCGCGGGCAAAAGCTAGTATTAAATATAAATGGTATTCCTTTGATGGAATTAGCGCTTTTAGGCTTTCAAGAGAAGTATTCTACTGAGTGAATGGTTTTGTGTGTAGGTACATAAATAAATCAGTTATAATTATGTTGTATCTTTAAATGAAAATGATAGCAATTAATTAAATTAAAGCTAGCATGAAATTGTAATCACTTAACCAGTTCCTGAATATTGAAATTTTCAATCTTCCATGAAATTACTGTCAACATTTGAACCAAGTTTTCATTAATGTCTATATTTTGCGGAGAAATGCTTAGCAAACAGTTTGGTTACCCAATGAAAGGAGCGAACAAATAAGGGTTTTGTTAAAGATATTGTTTATTCTGTACGAGCTGAGTTTAGTATTAACAGAGAGAGAACTAGAGAACAGACAGTACACGAAAATCTCCACTATACACCACTAATTTCTAATTAGTACAAATACTTAAAGGGCTTATTAGAAAAACCCTTATTATTATTTAAGTAAAGTCTCAATAAAAAATATTCATAAACAGCAAAGTTATTAGCGTTTGTGTTTATCCCAAAATGTCTCTCAATTTATGGAAATATTGTGCAGGCTATTGATTATGAATGAATAAAGGACTATTAAAATGGAAAAACACTTCCCGCAGTATTTTCTACTAGCAATTGTTATGTATGATTGAATCTATGATGAATTTACCTTTTCGTGGTAAATTTTAGGATTTCGGGTTTTTCTACTTTTGAATACAAAAATATGATCAGTAACGGGTACAGATATAGCCCCATTTTTTTGTGTACTAATTAAAAAGTAGGGGTGTATCATCATCATCATCATCAGCCTTTTTAATGTTCCCACTGCTGGGACTCAGGCCTCCTCTCTAGGAGAGGGAATGGGCCGTAATCCACCACGCGGGCCCAATGCGGGTTGGTGAATGTCACATGTCTTCGAATCAAAAAGGGGTGTATATATAGGTATATATATCCTTTAAGGCTGATCTTAACGCTAAGTCATCAAAGGCATACCTGATGCTACCTATTCCTGACCTAAGGCTGATCTTGAAGAAGGTACTGCGTGAGCTCGACAAATGGAATAGCGCTTGTTGCGACAAAACTTTACTGCAACTAACTGATTCCGAATGCACGCTTGTGAGACACACTGATTGCTTGGCCACACTGAAAGTGCGGTGGCGTGGGTGCAGGAACACGGTTGCTGCTCCCCGCCCGCACACTGTGGCCACTTGTATGAGAGAGCAATGGCATGAGCTGCCTGCGCGCGTCCCGCGTTATGCAGCCCAAGCCGCTTCCTGCGCTCGCGTGTCCACTATGGACACTCAAATGAAGTTCTTAAATCTTATGTTTGAAATTGCCCTGTCGCGCACGCCCGGCACCTGGGCTTCCAGTGTGGCCGAGCACTGAAGCTCGACATCATGCTGGTGTGACAAACGATTTTGCGACAATAGTACGACACTATGGTAGTTCGACAAACAATTATGTGACTACTACTTGTGTTAGTACTGTAACCTACTTGCAAAGATAGCTCGACGAGCCCCGCTCCTACTTTTGAGCGGTTATGAAAAATAACCATGAAAGTTAAGGCGGGAGCGAAGCAGAGCGGAGCTTCCACCCTGCTTGTTGGAGAGCCGCTGCCTTTCAAGTATTGCTGTACACGCAAAGACTTATTCCGTGCGCACCATATAAACGCGTCTCGGTATGGTGTATGGTGTCTGACACATAAATACTTGATGGACTACCTAGTCGAGGAACACCATTAGGTGTAAGAAACGTACAGGAAATACTATTTAGAAAAGAACACAACAAAAAATTGAAAAAGTAATAATATATAGGATTATAGGTACAAAAAATGTTAATCTTGCAAATATGACCCTAGATGATTAGAACTTGATTTTGAAAATAAAACGAATTGAAACGTTTTAAATACGCCAGCCTTTTTTTGACATAAGTTTCTATATTTTATTATAAAAAAGCTATCAGTCCTATTCCTGTTAAACTGCAAGTAGGTACTCCATTACTTGATCGTCTTGATATAACTTATACAGTAGGCACAACGGATCTTGAGCGGTTGCGCAGAAGTCAAATATTCGGTCTCTTTAGTGGTGCGAAGTGAGACGCGGGGGCGGGGAGTGTCAGTGATTGGCTCGCTGTGCCATCGCGTCATAGACGTCACTCCTCATTCGTTCCCTGCGTAGCTGAATGTATCTAACAACGACGACGATTGCCAATGTATGGAATGCGCAAAGCGATCCCCACTCTGACGCCGAGCGCTCAAGATTCGTTATGCCTACTGTACGTACGAAGACTCGCTAGATTAAGAAACGTCAAAAACTCGAGACGCTTAAATACTCATGGACCTAGTTTTTGGAATAAGTATTTCGGTGGACGCGTACGTCTTAAACTTAGTACGCATTCTACCTAGTATATCATCTCATCTCTAGTACCTACTAAACTAAGAATGTTTAAAAAAGTCAAACAAAAACTATAGAGTGAATGAAAGTGCACCTTTACAATGGCCAACTGCAAACTAGGAAGCTATGTTCCTAACAGAGTTGAAATGAGCTCGTAATGTAAATAACAAAGCAGATACAGGACAACTTAAATCATTTAACTTACTGTGCAATACTAGAGTAAAAGATAAAGAGACTGTAGCGACATCTATGGCGCCATATAGAACTACAAAAAATTGGCAAGTGCGAGTTGGACTCGCACACAAAAGATTTCGTATCGTGCGTTGCAAAAAAAAATACGTTTGCTGTTTAGGGAGCCCAAAATAAATATTTATTTTATTCTGTTTTTAGTATTTGTTAATATAGCAGCAACATAAATACATCGTCTGTGAAAATTCCAACTATCTGGCTATTCATGAGGTACAGCCTGGTGAGAGACAGACGAATGGATAACGAAGACTTTGTAATAGGATTCCATTTTACTCTTTGGGTACAAAATCCTAAAAATACGGAATCCGGCATCGCGCAATTAGAGCGATTGGAACATAAATTACACAACAGTTCGAAATCATCTACCGGGCTCGGGCAGTTGCTTAGATCATACAAAACCTCAGTCTGGTCCCGTTTCTGTGGAAGTATGTAATGTGGGACTTTACACTCTGTTCCGTATACCTCTAAGAGATGAATATAATTATAATCGTACAAACTCAAAAGGCTGTTGAAGATGAAGACAATAAAGGTCTATTAAAACATATTTCACAATTTTGCCAACCATAAATTTTAATGAGGCAACACACAACTTAGATAAATAATATATTTTTTGAGTGCTCTTATCTTAAGACAGTGAGTAAACGAAGGTTTATATTTACTTAAATCAGAATTTATTTCTAGTTTATGAGCTATATCGTTCAAGGGAAAACCTTCTCAATGTGTTCTCGCCTTTGTCCCATGTTTCTTAAGGTTGGAGCATCATGACTTTGGTTCCATTCTGTTCTATCAACCATCTACCTATCACTATAACCTATTTCTTTCATAACACTTTTCACCCAATCCATTAATCCACATTTTTACTTGTAACGGCATCTATTCGAAACACCAGAACATTTAGCCAAATTTACAATCGTTAACGCTAGCAGAATACTTCAAATGTATGGGTATGACGTCATCTCAACGCTCAATCACGTGGTCATAATAAAATAGATCTAGTACTATCAACATTCAACATTAGTTCTATTTTTTCCAGATTATTTTAAAATCGAACTAGTGATTTAAGAAACAATCTCTGATAAAGGAGCTAGTGACAACGAACCTACTTTTCTTGTGTGTCAATTTCATTTGCTACACTTCAGCCATTCAGGCCTGATTGACAAACAGGCATAAGACATTTGAAATACCACTAGGATAAACAAAACATACGGTACGTCATTTAAATATATGGCATTTCCTCATATAACATACTAAACATGACATGTATGCTACTTCAATCTAAAATTGATTTCTAAGTAAACTTGTAAGTAATGTAAGTAAATATTATACCCCAGAGGCCTACAAAGAGAAGGCTTATTAAATTTCATTGTTTTATCGAATCAGAACACGCAACGTCAAAGTCGTTGTACTTAAGCACTTCTTCTTATTAAACTAAGTTTCTGGCATTACCTTCTGCAGGTAGGGATACCTAGAGAGTGTAACTGAAACAGAGCATTTGAAGAAAAAGGGTCAATTTGTACTATAGGAATAAAACCGAACTTGCGTAAAAAGAAAAATCGCAATTCCACCATTCAAATTTTGTTTTTCACGTAGACCCTGTTCTTGAGCGGAGCGGGAGATAGTTTCAGACTTTTACCGGCTCTGGGGATCTCTTTTGCATCACCCATGGCCCCGGTAGACTTCGACCCTGCTGGGCCCCTACGGTTGCTGATAAATCCTTGAGGCGCGCGTGGAACACTACGGACATTTCGGACGGCGAGCTACCCATAGCTCGTCGTCCGTAAGCCCGCATCTACGGTAAGTCTGGATCGGAATCTAAACAGCTGATTTTTATTGGCAGTCTTTTGTTTGGTGCCATGGTAGAAGTTGTTCATAACGATTAGTAAAATGACAAGGGATAGGGACGCTGTAGTGTCACTCGATCCACTCCTCAAAAAGGAGACTTTCCACCAGGATTGTGCCTAGCGCTGGGTTGCGACAATCGCTGTCGCCATATTGCCATGAGATCCCGCCGGAGCTCTGCTCGCCATACCGCGACTAGTCACGATAGAATTTAGCCAGAACAGATATCGGACTCTTCTAAACTTCTGTCATCTGGACACGGACTGCAGTATCCATTCTGGAAACCTTTGATAAATGATATTGTGCAAATAGGTGTTGATGTCATCAATATTTACACGTAAATTTGCTCGTTAATTTAAACTAGATGAAGCCAGTGTTTCCTAGCTGACTACCCTGAGAAGAAACACCGAAACAAACATAAGGGTCAAAGTTTCTTATCCATAGTCCATACAGCAAACATGTAATGGTCAAATCATAAAAGAACCTTGCGATTGAAGTCTGAGATGGTCTTTTCAAGAAAGAACAACACAGTTCTGAGTGGATCTGTCCAGTCAGTGCAAGCTTTTGTCAGTATTCGTGCTCAACCAACTGCTGGTTCAAGTTGACCGCTGCAAAAGCAATCTAGCCAAATGGGGATCCATGACTCATTGCACACATAATATCAATGTGGGGCCCCTTCACAAGATACGTGACACCTCCTTTCCTGCTCGGCAGGCACCTTCATCTTCCACGACGTTAACAAGGTCAATGACAGAGCTATCCGGGTGGCAACATATTGATCGAACTTTGAGTCAAATCGACACGGAACAAGAAGTAAAGATTAGTTGGATAACTTTTAATTACAAAAAAAAATACTTGATCCCTAGTCACTTTAGTTCCTATATGTAGTTGATACCGCTGAAATTAAACTTATTGCAATAATTTTCTAAAGAAAACCTTGAAACCTACACAGCTTCCTCAGGGAAATCAAGTTCAGTAGCCAACGCTCAAAAGTCGTTTTGTGACCACTAAGTTAACAAAACAGTACCTATTATTAATTTGTTTTGGTTTGTATTTTTTTATTCTTTTACTTTATTTCTTTATTTAAAAAAATAAAAAACTTTTTACGAAAAAAAAAAATACAACCGACTTCAATGTTAAAAAAACACTAAAAAGTACAAAATAACTTTAATTTCGGAAGTCGGTGTTTCTATAATAGTTTTGTCTCTTCGTTATTTAACACCGACTTCCGAAATTAAAGTTATTTTGTACTTTTCAGTGTTTTTTTAACATTGAAGTCGGTTGTATTTTTTTTGTAAAAAGTCTTTTATTTTACACTTTTTAGTTATGGTAGCACCACTAAAAAGTACCTCTCAGCTAAACTTAAACTTGGGGACTGAGTCACCCTCGTCCGTAGGAGTATACCCATCGTAAGTCCCTACACGTGGTCCCTGGGTGGTGCTAATCGGGTGACACTTACTGGTGGTAGGCTTCGGCCGATGGCTTGCGACCACCCACTGGGCAAAGACGTACCGCCAAGCGGCCTAGCCGTGTTCCGGTACGATGCTCAGTGAAGCCAATTTAGAGGAGTTGGGTCGAAGTGGTGGTTCCATTGCAGGCAGACCGACCGGGCCTACATTGGTATGGAGGTATCGGGAGACTAGTCGTGGAGGGTAGCGGGATCCGAGGCACGGTGCGCCGCTGGCCGACCGCAGGTAGTTGGGGGCCCAAGTAATGTGCTAGCCACACATGAAAGGCTGCCCCGCCAACTGTCGAAAAATCCCGGGATGCGCCATCGTGCTGGTTGGCGACCAGAAGAGAGGGCCCGATGGACACTCCCGGGGGGGCTCGGGCGTCCCCGCAGTCTCCAGACTAGTACCTCAATGATGCCATCCTATCAGTGCTTGCCTGAAGGATAGCAGCGTGAAATCCCATTTCACTTCCTTCTCCTCTCCTTCCTTCACTCTTATTTATCAAAATGAAAAGGATTAAAAAGAGAACAGTTAAACAGCGGCAGCACTCCCTCTCTCTTAAAGTGCACCTCAGCAATATCCGAGGACTGCACTCCAATCTCGTCGCAGTCCACCACCATCTGGAGACTGAGAAACCTGCTCTTTTTTTTCTTTCGGAGACGCAGATCAGTAGTCCGTCGGACGTGTCGTACTTATCTTACCCAGGGTTTACCCTGGAGCACCATTTTAAACCACGTGCGGGTGTATGTATGTACGCCCGAGACGACATCTGCTATCGGCGTCTCCGCAATCTTGAGGACTCCAGGTACTCCACGCTTTGGGCTTTGGTGGACACTGGCATGGATCAAATTGTCTATGCTTGTGTCTACCGCTCACACAGCGGTGATCAGGAGACAACCAGGCTCACACAGCACCTTAGTGAGGCGGCGGATGTGGCTCTGCAGCGGTACCCTTCTGCCCAATTGGTGATACTGGGGGATTTCAATGCCCACCATCAAGAGTGGCTCTTCCCATACCAGTACACAGACCATGCTGGGCGAGAGACGCGGAAGCTAGCGCTAGCGTTAAATCTTACCCAGCTGGTCCAGGGGGCTACAAGGGTGCCGGATGTTGACTCACACATGGCCAATTGCTTGGATCTTCTGCTGACTACTGATCCGGACCGATACTCAGTGTCGGTATCTTCACCAATAGGTAGTTCCGATCATTGTCTTGTGAAATCTGTATCTGTCTATTCCCCGCCCGATCCCAGCCCAAGAGGCACCCGGCGGGTTTGGCGATACAAGTCAGCAGATTGGGATGGTATGCGATCTTTCTTCGCATGCTATCCTTGGCAGCCTACTTGCTTCTCTTCTGCTGATCCTTCGTTGTGCGCCGACGCAGTGACGGCTGTGTTGCGTCAGGGGATGGAATATTACATTCCATTCTCAGATGTAACAATGTCTGACAAAGCTCGACCTTGGTTTGGCGCCGAATGTAATCGCGCTGAAGCGCTAAAACATGCGGCATACCGAGCATGGGTCGACGCCCGTATGCGTAAGGCGAGTGACATGAGTCAAAAGAAGAGAGCCTATAATAGGGCTGCCAAATCCTGCAAGAAGGTGATGCGGAGGTCTCGGTTTGACCACATTAGCCGTATTGGGAACAAACTTGCTTCGTACCCAGCAGGGAGTAAAGCGTTTTGGTCCCTGGCTAAATCTGTTGAATCGAACTTCTGTCGTCCCTCACTACCACCACTGCTGAAACCCGATGGGTCGCTGGCCCATACCGCTGAAGAGAAGGCTAATCTATTTGCCTCTCTCTTTGCGGAATCTTCACGTCTTGATTCTGGTAACGCGCAGCCCCCTGCCTTTCCTGAGCGATGCGAGACGAGTATGGCAGACATTCGCATCTATCAGAAGGACGTCCGTAGGGTGCTACGTAACCTTGACGTGAACAAAGCCAGCGGTCCCGATGGGATACCGGCAATTGTTTTAAAAACTTGTGCGCCTGAACTGTCTCCGATCTTGACACGCCTATTTCGTCTTTCGTTTGAGGCGGGAAAAGTGCCGTTGGCTTGGAAGCAAGCTAATGTGCAACCCGTGCCCAAAAAGGGCAGTAGGGCTGACCCTGCTAATTACAGACCTATCTCGGTGACGTCCATTCTCTGTAAGTGTATGGAACGAGTGGTCAATAATAAGCTCCTGGCATACCTAGAAGCTAATGACATCCTCAGTGATCGTCAATACGGTTTTCGCCGAAATCGGTCAACTGGGGATCTTCTAGCGTATGCCATTCACATCTGGAGCGAGGCCATCGAGAAGCATGGGGAAGCACTTGCAGTCTCCCTTGATATCTCGAAGGCTTTCGACAGGGTCTGGCATGATAGCCTTATTGCTAAGCTTCCTTCCTTCGGTTTGCCCACTGGTCTGTGTAACTGGATAGCAGACTTCTTGAGGGGGCGATCCATCCGAGTAGTTATTGATGGCTGCTCGTCCAGGCAAATGGATATTAATGCCGGGGTCCCTCAGGGGTCGGTGCTCTCTGCAACACTGTTCTTGCTACACATAAACGACCTACTTAAACCCGGTACCTTTGGGTATGCAGACGATAGCACTGTTGCTGAGAGTTACGTGTCCGATGCACGTACTAGTGGGTCACAGATCCAGTCTTTGAGGGAAGCTATGGTTGAGCGCTTGAGCTTGTCCTTGGAGGCGGTATCCGATTGGGGCGATGCCAACCTGGTCAAGTTCAATGCTGCTAAGACCCAGGCGTGTCTTTTTTCCGCCAAACGAAGTCAATTTTACCCGGCTCCTATATTCCGGGGTGTGACCGTGCCGATAACCGACGGCCTTGAGCTTCTTGGGGTAACGTTATCATCTACCCTCAATTTCGGCACTTACATTGAGGCAAAAGCACAACAGGCTGCCAAAAAACTGGGGATCTTAGCTAAGGTGAGGCGGTACTTCACTCCGGAACAGCCGCTCAACCTATACCAAGCGCAAGTTCGATCGTGTATGGAGTACTGCTCTCATCTTTGGGATGGGTCTGCCAAGTATCAGCTTGATGCTCTGGAGTCGATTGAGAGGCGAGCCAAGAGGATCATCGGTGATGATGCGCTTGTTGAGTCAAAGCTCCAAAGCCTTGAGCATCGACGCCGAGTTGCTGGCCTGGCGGTTTTCTATCGATTACACTTCGGTGAGTGTGCGTTGGAATTGCACAATTTAATTCCGCCAAGTCCGTTCCATCATCGGACCACTAGACGTACGGCGTTGCGCCATCGGTACATGGTGGATATCCCACCCATTCGTACAAAGCGTTTTGGAAACACATTCATTATGCGTACAGCTAAAGAGTGGAATTCCCTGCCGGAGTCTGTGTTTCCTGATAGCTACAACCTAGGGGTCTTTAAGTCGAGAGTGAATAGGTTACTTCTAGGCAAGCGTGCTCCATCGTCGGCCACATCATCACTTACCATCAGGTGAGATAGAGGTCAAACGCGAGCCTATCAATAATAAAAAAAAAAAAAAAAAAAAAAAAAAAAAACTTAATTTACTTTCTGGCTTCATCATCAGATCAGTCCGATACATCCCCTCCCTCTTTTCCTTCAGCCAGTCATCGACTACACGTATAAACAAAGCAATTTTACTTGTTACGACAGTTCTGCTGTGATCCTATGAGGAGTTCTGAGCCATATCTTCGAAGTTCATGATCAGATCATAACAATATTTAAAAGGAACTAACTTGGAAGCTAAACCTTTCAATCAAAAAAAGAATTTTCAAAATCAGTCCACAATTGACGGAGATATCGGTGAACATACATAAAAAAAAATAACATACATTCAACCGAACATAGAACCTCCTCCGTTTTGAAGTCGGTTAAAAATATAAGTTTACAGTGCAGCCCCCCCTATTCAAGTTACAACCGTTTCGTTTCAATTCTCTTGTGTCGAATGCCTCGAGTTAGCCACTCCTCTGATTCCTTTGTTCTGACCGCGTGACTGAGCGGTGAGATGACGTGAAACAGGCACGATTTCAGTACAATTGCCGAAACGGATCTTGAGCGCTCGGCGTCAGAGTAGGAATCGCTTTGCGCATTCCATACATTGGCAAGCCAATCGTCTTCATTGTTTGATACATGCAGCAACGCAGGGAACGAATCAGGTGTGAGCGGCGTGGCGAGCCAATCACTGACACTCCCCGCCCCGCGTCTCACTTCGCACAACTAAAGAGACCGAATATTTGACTTCTGCGCAACTTGAAGCCAGCGCTCAAGATCCGTGACGGCAATTGTAAAATGGAGCTAAATGCAATCCAATACTTCGAAAGCATTAGAATTTGTTACATGCGCATTATAATGAAAACAGTGATTGTCTTCTGTATCAAAAACCATAAACGATCAGTTCTAAATTATCTACAACCGTCTTTAAAAGATATCGGAAAGTCGTCAATTTATTGTTTTAGATTATCGCTTCCGATATTGCGTATCTGCAGACGACAGTCCTTTTTAATTGAAAACTATTCAGCTTTGTCAAAGAGTAAGTATTTGTAGATCAGACATTTGGTTTCTCTCTTTTTGATGTTTGGTTTTGAGTAAGGGCCATACCACTAAACTAAATTGAATATGATATTTGTGTGTAATGACAATGTTTGCAATATTCATAAATAATTTAATAACACGGGAGTTACGTCTGCCAACAAACTGTATCATAATTATAAAAATTGTCTAAAATACAAATAAAGCATTTTATTATTATTATTTTCTCTTTATTTGTTTTTTATTCGTATAATATTACATTTTTTTTAACAGAATCATATAAAAAAGAAAAAAAACATTTAAAAATATAAAATTATTATTATTATGACCTGATAAAATGCCAGTCCTGCAAGTGAGAAGGGGGATGGAGTTTTACACCCTACATAACTCCATTTCTTTGACAGTTCAATTTAGGTCGTAAAATGGATCGTGTTAAGAGTTGGAGGCAGGGCCGCTGAACTGTGATCAATCTCGCATATTTAATAATCTCAACATGAACGGTGGTGATCTTAAGAATTATTTTATAATAAAAATAATCATCAATTTTCATAATCTCAATGGAGAAGAATGAACGAGACACTTTGCTCGTTCTTCTCCACAGAGTTTGCCGATATGGGAAATGCAACTAGAAGCTAGTTCTTGTGTAATTCTGGTTGACTAAGTCCTTGATAATTTTTAATAAGAAAACTGGGAACGGTTTCGCAAAAATAATAATTTGGTAAATAGCAAGTCGAAGAGACAAATCCATTGTTGCTGCTTAAGTCCGGGCTAGTCGCAAGCAACCGCTACCTATTTCCTAATTAACTCTTAGACACTATTTTGTTTGACGAAAGAAAAATACGCAGTGTTAAAAGAAGAGGTCTTTGCTTTGTGGAGCAGATAAACACACTAAATAAAAATTACTGAGGGTGTGCTTTAATCGTGCAGATTTCATCACAGAAATTTTCAAAATGCAAAAAAAGCATCACGCGTGCGAATTCGACTCATTACAATAAATACTTGCATGAAATGGACATTTGCGGGGGTTATGCGCGTGATCAAAACCGCACGATATTTAAAACAACTTACGAATCAAACTCAAAATTAAAAGGAAAACACTGATGGTTACTGCATTCATTTTGCGTCTGAATTTAAATAATTTTATTTTGAAAAAAGAATGAGAGATGCAGTCCAATTTAGACAAAACACGTTTCACTATTTTTATTTTGTTCACGTAGAATACTTAATTACTGAATTTCAAAGAATGTTCTTTGTAGCATATTTTTTACACTAAAGGGTTGACCAGACGGTTACAAACTTGCGTTCCAACCAAGGTGCCCTTGGTTATAAACCAAGTTGTTTGGTGTGTGCAACACAAACCTAAATATATGTTTGGTTTGTGTTGCGACTACATGGATGTACCAACACGTTCGGTGGCTGAGAAATCCTCCCAACTAAGGGCGTTGAAGGTCATGGTTTACAACTGCTGTCTACATGGTCATTGCTTTACAGCCATCTGGTCACCCCTTTATTTTTTCAAACTCTTGCAGCTTTATTACTTTGAATTCATTTTGGTCGTATAATTTTGTTTTATTTTAATTAATTCCTTTGCTGTAAACTGCACAAAGCTTGTTGTAAAATCCGAGTGCTTCTAAAAATTAAATTGAATTCTGTTTGTTAAATAAATTATTCATCTTTCGTAGTGTAAAATTATTTTTAGTTTTTAAAGGGGAATTATAAAACGAGTGACTAAAAAAAACTTAGCGACTGATGATGAGATACTGTTTTAATAACTTGAGCGGTATGAATTTGAGTAAGCGACACATTAACTAAACTAACGACAAATATTGATTAACAATAAAATCTAGAACAAGCTTACTAAAAGTGGGCTACTGAAATCCTAGTTGAACGACTAAATTAGTAAGTGAGTAACTAAAATAATAAGTGAGCGACTAGAAACAAAATTCAGGTTTTAGATAACAAACTACTAAATAGATAACGTAACGTTAACAAATGTTTTCACTATTGTCTAATTATCTCTTTTGACCTTTGTATCTTGACTCTATTTTTTAGTTTTAATTTGACATGTGTTTTTTGTCGAATCTGTTTGGTACATATTTTTTTTGTGAAATTCAATTTTTTAAATTTTTTCTATATTTCACCTAGTAATATGTGCATGCTGTGGTCTCCTGTAACTGAAGGAGCACATGTTGAAAGACCCCATGCCTAATGATTTATACTGTGTCTGTGTAACCTTTGTTGGAGATCCTAATAAATAAATAAATAAATAAATCTAGTCACATTTGCCCTTGAACTAGGTGAAATAGGTTAGGTTAGGTTAGAAATGTGACCTACCACGCGTGAGCCGAGTGAGCGAAGCAAATGGTGCCGTAGCAGAGGCCGGCGAATGCTACGTCTAAGTTGCTCGCTTTATCCTAAAAGGAAACTCATTGACATGTCCCACCCTCACCCAGCTCACAAAACGTGGTCATTAACGAAATGTCAAAAGTCCATACTCGGGGTTTGCCAGCGAGCAATAGAACAAAGTATTCTCGAGGACAAAAGAACAGACCGCATAAAGAACAGTATACTACGCTCCAAAAGAAAAATCAGCCGCCAAACTAAATTGGAACTGGGCAGGCCACATCTGCCGCATTTCGCAACGAAATTGGGCGAAGGAAACCACTAACTGGATCCCGAATAGTAGGAGCCGGCGACATAGGAGGCCCAGAAGGTGATGGCGTGGCGTGACGAGTTAGAAGTAGCTATTAAGGACAGAGAAGAGTGAAAGAATGGAGCCCTGCACACAACAAATTAATAATAATAAATATTTATTTTTATTTTCTACTGAAATAGTTAGAAATATAATTTATTTCTAAATATTAATGAATAAATGGAATAATAATGAAATAAAATCTATTGCGGTTGGAATCATCAACATTTTTAATAATGTGTACATGTCTTGGGAAAACGTACCTGTACCTTTACCATGAGTTTAAAGCAATAGTATTTGTCGATACTCGATACCGACTACCTAAATATTTTGTATGGCAAATACAGCGCCTCTAGCGGTCACTTACAGAACCAAAATTTGCCATACAGAATATTTACGTAGTCGGTATCGAGTATCGACAAATACTATTGCTTTAAACTCATGGTAGAGGTACTGGTCCACACATTGGCCTTGAGGGCAGATGGATCTGTCCTCTGCCCTCATCCCTTTTCTCTCTCTCCCTTTTAATCCCTCTCACTCCCTCTCACTCTCTCTCACTCTCTCACACTCTCTCTTACTCCCTCTCACATCATCCGGAGCGGTAGAAGTAATTTGATGTTTATTGTTCAGATTGTTACGAGATTTTAGGAACAGGGTAGGTACATGACTAACATTGGCGAAAACGTACTCATTACGGCAAAATATCCTTCAAAGGGAAAACCTGACCTTTTTTCATAAGAATTGAAATCATAAAGTAATAAGGCACCTCTATTGTTAACATTACACACATATTTCCGATTTCATGGAAACCCTTGAGCCATGGTTCAATAATGACTTCCCGTTTCACACCTTCCATAATACATTGTTTTTATCTCCTGGGAAATATGGAGCCCTAGTACTTTTGACTGTTGATATCTCTCGGGATAAACCTTTTCTGCGGCAATGTGTTGTTTATAGACAAAATAAATAGTATTTTTTAATACAGTTACCAGCCGGATACGATAAATATAATAAGTTGTGGCGGGGATGAGCTCACGAACTTATTCGCACTAGTGCTATTACTACTAGCCTTACTAGTAGTATAACTGGAGTGCATCTCACGACAATTCTTACAAGTCCAAACACAGCTGGGATACATTGTTTTACTAAGAAATTCCGGTGCCTACCTTCCAGCTCCATCATCAGATCAATTCAATGGTGCCAATTTCATTACAACCATTCATTTATTAAACACTAGGTTTTGCCCGCGACTTCGTCCGCGAACTTAAAATATAGCCTAGGTCACTCAGGAATAAAGCAGCCTTCTGTCGGTGAAAAAATTTTAGCAATTGGACCAGTAGTTTCAGAGATTACCTCCTACAAACAAAAAACAAAAAAAAAAGACGTGTGGCACTCGGGGACTGCCGCGGTAAAGCTATTGCATAGCATTTTTATCAACTTATGCAATTATAATTATTTATTTATTTTGTTTATGCAGTATTTTTTTCCTTTGTTTTTTTTTCTTTGATATTAACTGAAGTTACACTATCACACATTGAATTTAATTTTGATTGATTGTTCACTCATTTGTTTTCTTATCGGTCACCACGCTCAAAAAACAAATGAGTGGGGGGTGTTAGGTTATTTTCTGGATTCGGTCTCCACGCTCAAGGCCCGCGATAGAAGCTATGCAATAGCTTAAAAAACAAACTTTACCTCTTTATTATACTGGTGTAGATTTGCTTCTTTATAGTCACTTAACAATCTTAAATGTAGACCATCTACACTGTGTTTTTTTCTACCATGGGTTTTTCTAAGAATCATCCTACGTTAGCGTGTTTTCTGGATATAGAAAATGCGTATAACAATGTGACAGTAGATAGTGTTATTCATGCTCTTAATGAAATAAATGCAGGAAATAAAATTTGCAGATATATGTGGGAATTCTTGACAGAAAGACATCTTACAAGCACATACGACGGTAATGAAGATAGCTTTTTGGTCAGGTGGACTAGTAGAGGCATTGCCCAAGGTGACCCATTGTCTCCTTTGATTTTTAATATAGTTACGCATAAAATTTGTCATAGTATTACTAACGTTATAATATTACAATATGCCGACGACTTTGTCCTTTACAAAAGCTGTAAAAATCTAGCTGATAGTGTTTTGGAAGTACAAAGTGCGGTAGATATAATGATTAAACTATTAGATCAATTAGGTTTAGAATTATCAGGGAGTAAATCTCAAATTTGCATATTTAGCAGAGGACGTAGGAGACAGCAAGTAAATCTAACCATCAAGGACTCAGTAGTAAGCCCGTCTGAAAATGTCAAATATCTTGGTGTGTGGTTGGACAAAAACCTTCGTTGGGGGAAGCACATAAACGAAACTTGCGTAAAAACACAGAGGTTTTTGTGCATACTGAAAGTTTTAGCTGGAACAGCATGGGGGATGCACCCTAAACATCTTCGTAGGCTGTACATAGCATTAATCCGAAGTAGAATTGATTTTGCAAGCTTCTTATACGATAACAGTGCAAAAACACATGTGAGTAAATTAGATAAGGTACAAAACCAAGCTTTGAGGATAATTGGTAGTTTCATACGAACAACTCCCATCCACGTTATGGAATGTGAATTGTGTAACCCTAATCTGGCTATAAGAAGAAAATATCTTGCAATTAAATTCTGTTTAAAATTACAATCTTTTGAGAACAATATAACATTGGATCTATTATATACCTTAAATAGTTACATTACGAATAGCTATTGGCAAAATAAGAAACCACCATTATTAGTAACAGTATATAACAGTACCAAAGAAGAAGTTGTTTCATCTAGTTATCCTTTAGAAATGTTTTGCTTAGATACTTGGGTTTCAAATATAAACGTAAGAGATACTATTAGAGTCCATTTAGATTATATGAAACAATGTAAAAATCATATGATATCAATATTTTGAAAAACAATATCTTGGAAGAAATTTATACTAAATATTATGGTTGGTTAAAATTATATACAGATGGTTCTAAAATAGGAAATATTCTTGGTGCCGCCTTTTATGATCCGAGGCATAATAATAAAGGATTGTTTAAAATTTGTAATAGTAATGTATGTATAATGACGGCGGAGCTCCTTGCGGTATCAAAGGCACTTACATACTTGCAAAACGCGGAGTTTAATAACGATAGGATTGTCATTTTCATAGACAGCAGAAGTGCTCTTCAGCATATAGCTCGATGTGCCTCTGGCTGCAGAGGTGTTTCGATTGCTTATGTCATATTAAGACAATTTCATGTCTAATAATGTGAATTTGATTCTGCAATGGGTTCCGTCGCATGTTGGCTTACGGGGGAACGAGGAGGTCGACCAACTGGCAAAGACTTCTGTGTCGGATGGTTTGGAGGTGAATATTACTCCAAGCTACTCCGAACTTTTACCAAAATATAAAATTGAATGCTCTAAGGATTGGAAAGAATATTTTAATAGAACATCACTTGAAAAGGGAATCTGGTACAAGACAATACAATGTGAACCTCCACGTATTCCTTGGTTTGCCAATATTAAGCTTAAGAGAAAGTTTATAATAATAGCGCATAGACTGCGGTCTGGACACGTTCCACTCAACAAGTTTCGGTATCTAATGAGAATAAGTGACAGTCCAAATTGTACAGAATGCGGCACGGTGGAGGATGTCCACCACTTGTTGGTGGAATGCGTCAGGACACGAGCTGCTAGAGAGGTGCTGATGAATACTTTTAAAATTAATTTAATTGATGTTGGTGTTATCCAAAGTATACTGTCCGAACCCCTCTCTAACGCAGCCATCGCTGTTTATAAAATAGTGAGTAAGGTTGTGAGCCCTCATAGTTGATAAAACTTGACTTGAATTAGGTTACGATGGGGCTGGCATGGTCGTACTGTGACCAAAAGTCCCTAAATTTATGAGATTAAAAAAAAAAAATCTACACTGTGATTGAGTAGTTCCGTTGGCCGTCTATAGTCTTTTCATTAGTTCTATATTCACCAAATAATACTTTCGTCACCAAATGCAAATGCTTGATTTGTGCCTATGATGTTTGAGGAGTTACCTTAACTCCTTATGAATGCCGTCATCAGAACTGAATTTTGAAAACATAGACCGACCATTTTCAATGTTTTTCATACGGTTGTACCACTCTTACGCGATTATGACATTGTTATACCATTTTCATTAGATGTTTTGAAAACACAGTATCTTGTGGATATTATCTGGGATCCTGTTGAAGTCAATTTATAAACTGTAAAACTAATCCAGTAAAGACCTCTGAAAATCTGCTATTTTGCATGAACTTTGACACTTTATAATTTACTCATAAAATTAAAAAAGTCAATAAAATATAATATCTACCTATAATAATAGAAGCCTCGCAAAAATCAAAATTCTGAATAATTACAATTTTTTTCAAAAACTTTTAAGGATTATAAAAAAAGGCATATTTCCTGGAACCATTGTTGTGAAATATTCGAGTACATTGCAGAATTACCGGATGCTAGTCGAGTTTTCTCTTCGTCAAACATCGCGTTGGATTGCGTTAGATGAAGCAGCAAGCTTTTAAACCATGCTCGATGTTGACAATAGGCGAGAGGAAAAAGAGCCTCTTAAATCCTTTCAAATCAATAAAAATGTTTTTCCAAAACAGTTTAGAAATGGTCAAGTTCTGAGGTAGCAGACATAAAATTAGATTTGAGAATGGAATCGGAACTGTACCCCTAGCCAAGTTGCTAATCTGCAATCCTTAACGCTAGCAAAAAGCTTCAAATGTACGGGAATGACGTCGTCTCAACGCTCAGTCACGTGGTCAAAACAAAAGAATTAGCGGCTCGGCCAACTCGAAGCGTTCGGCGCAAGCGAAGCGTTTGTAACTGGGCTATGGGGGCTGAATAGAGATCTTTTTCTTTAGAATTTCGTACGTAAAGGATAAAAGTGCAACCCATTACTCAAGAGTCCACAATCCGCCTGTCTGTCTGCCATCTGGCCGTGACAGCTAGATACTTGAAATTTTCACAGACACTAAAAACTAAAAATGAGGTTGTAATATTCGTGCCTGTCGTGCGCGGTCCTCCTCGCATTTGACTGGTTTTTATTATTTATGTTGAACTCGCTTAATATATAATTCAAATTGCTGTATTTTTTTAACGAAAATGTATCTTTCGGGTCATTTAAAAAGTTTAATTTGAAATGCATGCGCTACACACTGAGCAAAATAAACGACAACAAACTGCACTCGGCTAGCGAGCGGCCACACAAGTTTTCGCGACTAAAACGCGTCCTGACTTCCCAATTAACAGTCAGTTTTATTTTAAGGGCCAAGCGCCCGAAAAGTGCCATAAAACAGTGATTTTCTGAGGCCTACTCCTCCGTAACGGCTAGGTCAATTGGTTTGAAAAAAATATATGCTTATTATAGATTCATGAACAATAATTGATTTTTTCGTGCAATTAATACTTTTGTCAAAAAAAAAAATTTAGCAATTTCGCAACTTTTCGCAACTTTTCCCTACTCCTTCGAAACGGCTTGGACCTTTAGAAACATTTTTACACATAAAAATTGGTGGTTAAATATTCTTCAAAGTGAACATTGCATATGTAAATCAATCAATATCTCGCAGAGAAAATGGATTTAAAGCGCTTTCCGGGCGCTGCTGGCCGCAAATAAATGCACAGATTTGCGTACTGCCGCCTAGGCGAGTGCGAGAGTTGCGTTCACATAATTTCGGCCAGATGGTTCAAGGAACTATATGCCTTAAGCTTTAGTACCTACGACTTAAAAGCTTCTAGCATTGGGTTATTCTTATTAACATGAAATTAGTATGTAAGGTGTCTACCGCAATTAAGATTTTATAATAATTACAGCGGAGAATAAAATATGTATTTTTTAAACTAATTTCAGACTTCATAGATGCTAAATAAAATAGTTATCTAATAATAATAATTACGGATTTTACAAAATGTTGCTTTGTCTAATTTTACAGAATAAACTTCAAACGCACATGAGTCTTTAAACGTCATATAACATCAACCCCACACATGCATCCTGAAATTAAGCTCTCTAACGAATGTCAAACAATACGTCACCGAGAATTTCATTCGTCTAAGAGAAATCAAATTATTTTTTTTTCAGAGATGTGTCAGGTAAGGCGATAGGGCTCAAACGCATCTACACGTTACGTCGAAGTAACGTGCCACGAAACAATGCCGTGACGTAGGTGTTAAAGTCACAGTTTCGCGACGTGGAAATCGACGTCTAGCAACGTAAAAATCCACGTCACAACTACGCAACGCGCCACGTTGAACGACGTCGTATTGAAGTCGCCGACGGCGTATTTGTGGCATTACAACAGTTAATTGCGACGCACTAGATGTGTTCTCCTCTTGCTAATATTATGAAGACGAATAAAGAAGAAACATATACAATGAAAATGTTGCAGAAGTGCAACGTGAGATTTTACGTCACGACGACGTGCTATGCCACGTGGCACGTTGCGTTGTAGTGATGTGAAATTTACGTTGCATGACGTCGATTTCCACGATAAGTAGGATACAGCTAAGTTTAACCGCAAGTGGCCGGCTGTACCTAGTTTTAGCCGGCTAAAACTAGGTGTAGCCGCGCTTCGGCTATTAGCCGTAACATATCTAGCTTGTACAGTCCCACGGCTGGGCGAAGGCCTCCCTCCATTCATTGCTCTTGGCTTTCTCCTTAGGAATTGGCAAGAAGTAGCTCAGACTACTTCTTGCCAATTCCTAAGGAAGATATCTAAGGGTCTAAACAGACGGACCGCATTTCAACTGCAATCCAACTGCAAATTGCAGTTAAAGTGCAGTTTGAATGCAGTTGACACGACTGCAATGGAACTGCACACCGACTGCATCCGAACTGCACCATGCGCGAGAGGGCGGAGCGTGCGGGCGGGTGGGTATGATGCAGTTCGGATGCAGTCGGGTTTGCAGTTCTATTGCAGTTGTGTCAACTGCATTCAAACTGCAATTTGCAGTTGGATTGCAGTTGAAATGCAGTCCGTCTGTTTAGACCCTTAGTCGACCCGCCATATCCTTCTTGGTCTACCGTGACCCCGTCCGCGTCGTCTGATTTCAGGGCACAAACTTTGTGTTTTACTGGCCCACCGCTCAATCGGTATGATCAAGAGTATGATATATATATGTGCTCTTTATTTCTTATCAAGTACTAAAACAAGAAAAATAAAAACACTTAACTGATATAGAACTATATTATACACTAAAGCCAATAACTACTAAATAAGATATGGCGTTATAAAACTCCTCCGCATCGTTGTCGACTGGAAATATGCCCAAAAAGCTGGCGGCATTACCACGCTGTATGGCAATGTTTAATCTCTGACCGAAGTAAGAGCCAGCCCTTGGATCACGCTAAGCGTTTGGATAATACTTTAAAAACCGTACGAGCACTTGGACCCCACGACCCAAGATTTTCAACCCGAAACAGCTCAAAAATATAACTGCCGAAGAGGTTATTATATTTCCGCCGTTTGAGGTTTTCCGCAGCCATGACGGTAGCACCAGAACAGCATAATAAGAAACTTATATGACAAGACCTTGTAAACAACATGAATGCAATAAATAAATATACATTTTCGCAGCTCCGTCACGCATCTTCGTACCTACTTTGTGTCAGACAGCAATTTGTATGCCTATCCCGAGTTCTCGGCCTAGATAAAGTACTCCCCTCGGCAAAATTGTTTTCCGAGAGAAAGTAATTCCGGGATTCAATGGTTGATTTAATTATGTCGAGCCTTCACCACTAACAGGTTTTAGCGGAATTGAGGTAGGTATGTTACGTGAGGAATTGAAAATAGTGATAATTTCTTTATTTGGGTTTGAAAGTTTGTTGATGTTGATTACAAAACGTTATTTTTTTGTTTGTTTAATCTATATTATCGAGCCTTTTCAGGAAGATTATCGTTAAGAATATCATTTTTTGCAGAAGGGGATTTTTCCTTTCTTAATATATTGTTACAGTTTCTTACCTTCATAAAGAAACTTTTATAGCGGAGGTCAGTAACTTCAGAAAAAATCTTCATTGTGACACACAAATATACCAGTGTTTTAAAACCATTGTCTATGACCAGCGCGTGTTGCCAGTGATGACATATTATATGGCTCTGAATCATGGTCGTTCACTATGGGCCCCAACAGAAGGCTTAAAGTAATCCAAAGAGCAATGGAAGGGACTATACTCGAAATTTTCTTGCGTGATCGCATTAGTAATGAAGATATTGACAAGAGGACCAATGTTATGGACTTAGCCCGAAGAACCGCCAAATTTAAGTGGCACTGGGTAAGGCACATTGCTCGCAGAATGGATGGTCCTTAGGACCGAAAGATTCTGGAGTGTAGACCGCGTAATAGAAGACGCAGGAAGGTCTCCTACAAGATGGGCCGATGACCTGGTGAGGATTGCGGGAATCCGATTCATTGTGGCGGTACTTGGGGGAGGTTTAAGTCCAATTTATTGTGGACGTGTTTCGTCTGAAATTATGATAAAGATGATAACATAAAAACTATTAATATGACACAGAAGAAATAAACCGAGCTTGGAATCCAGAGGCACTAGATGTATGTTGGACCAAATATGCATTTCTGCGATTGTGCCTACATATTCTTTGGACTTGACTACTGGCAGATGAAACAATTTTTTCAAACGTGGAATGTAAATGATCTTTCTTATTTTAACCATTTCAAATAAAGATAGAAATGACGTCATTATAGTTTCATCTCATGGTATTCATACTGAACTGAGTCCCAACCACGAGCTTTTAGCAAAGCAATGTGAGAGTCAGAATGGCGGGTGTACCTGGTGGGTGTAAAATGTCAGTTGTGCGAGACGCCTGACATTTTAATACGTCATGGTAATACCTCAGGGACTTTACCATGCCCCAAATGCATACAATCGCATTGCTTTGGTAAGAGTCAGAATGGCGGGACTGGTTGTGGTCAGGTCATCAAATAAATCGCAAATAAAAGCCCGTGGTTCGGTCTCAGAACTGCGTTCTAGTTCAATTTCTACGATTTTTTGAATGGAAATAAAAGAGAATGGATTTGTTTGCTAGATGTTTGTTGAAAAAATATCGATCGTAAAATGATAGTACGCCACGATTTCGATCGTAAAAAAATTTGAATAGCATTTGCGTGTGCAAAAACAAGTATCGGTAGATTTTTTGGCGCCATTATTGTCGGCGTGTTACGGTGTGAATATCTACGAGTATCTTAAATTCTTTGATTCTTCTTTTCGTAGTGTTTAATGGTACACAACAAATTTTATTCATCACTAGCGAATCGCCTTGGCTTCGCACTGGTTCATTTTTTTTTTTCAGAGTTTTTCTATAAGAAATCGTTAATTGTTTCGGAAAAATCGGGAGTATTTAAATGAAATTTATTTAATTATTGAAAACCCCAACTTAGGCACAACTAAATAAAACCAAACTAAAATATGGCGTTAAAAAACTCTTCCACACCGGTGTCGATTAGCATAAATAAATGACTTGTGTCGTCGAAAATGGCGGTTAAACGATCGATGTTGACTGGCCTGTTGGTCTAGTGGTTAGTGGCTCTGACTGCTATGCCACAGGTCGTGGGTTCGATTCCCACCCAGGACAAATGTTTATGTGATGAGCATGATCGTTTGTTCTGTGTCTGGGTGTAATTTATCTATAATATGTATGTATTTAGTAATATATAAGTATGTTTATCAGTTGTCTAGTACCTCTAATAGCCATACGCGTCAAAAAGTGAAACTATTGGTGCCCAATTTCCTTTGTACCCACATAAATTTTGTACATAAAAATACTGAACACGTGTTTTGGGTTTCGCATATACCTACTCGTACTGAAACTATAATGTTGTAATAGTACATTATGATATAAGTGTATAATTTAGTGATTACCGACGAGGCGGTATTCAGACCCGAGTCCTGGCAAGGGTCTTTAAGAGAGCCGAGAACGGTAATCATTAATTACTCACGTGTACCATACGATGTTTTTCAATACATTTGTGAAGAAAATAACTATAAAACTAGTAAACTTTTGTGGCGGTAAAAATCTGTTTTCATATGCGCGCCCATATTTTGTTTTATTTACCTTTCAATACACTCACTGAAATGAATAAACGGGGGTTGACCGGCGACTCGTGGGGGACGACCTGCGCCCATCCTGATACGATAATGTATTAAAATTGTGGCGGGGGAGAGGTTGAACAATAAGGTTTTAACTACATTATAGCACTAGTGCGTAATGGTAATCAAAATGTCACAGTTTGGTAACAAGGGCCATTATGTACCTAAGTGCTGTACAATAAGAGTCACTTTCTGAGCAAGTGTATTGAAAATGTAATTATGTATGTCTTGTTGGTCGCCAATTTTTTGTAGGATGATTATGATGTGCTATTTCTTGTTTAGACGACTTGTCAACTAATTTGGAGTTGTCGCGATTGCTTCTTGGCAGGCTAGAAGGAACAGGGTGGGTCGTTTAGTCAGTAAGAGTCTGACACTATCTCCCGCTCCGCCCAAGAGCGGGGGTTGTCATTGGATGATTTCCTACCGTAAAAAAAAAGGCGGCAAATGTGAACTTGACCATTACGAATACCAAAATAAACAGCCTAATCGATCGAGTAGACTTTGGCCCTGTAATTGTTTTTTTTTTTTTTTTTTAATAAGAACTGCTCAAATTACAATGTAATTGAGCTAATATTTGCAAAAAAAAAACAACTTAATTTTTAAAAATTGTTTTCCTTGCTTTTTTCTTTCCTTCTTTTGCGTTTTTAATTCTTCGTTATATTAAATTTTTGTTTATTAGCAACAAGTAATAAAAGTTGGCTAAGATGTTTGTTTAGGCGTTATATACTCTCATAATATTGTATAAAATAAAATATGATGAAGTAAAACTGTTTGAGCCCAAGCACGTAATATATTACGTAATTAGCAAGTATTATGTACCTATTAGCTACTCTGCTACTAAAACTGTTATTTTGAAACGACTTAGAAAAGGAGGACGTTCTATGTATTTTTTATTTATTTTTTTATGTATGTTTACCGATATCTCGGTCAATCGTGGACCGATTTTGAAAATTATTTTTTTGATGTAAAGGTTATATACAAGTTGGTCTCATAGAAATATTGTTATGACCTGGGCCTCAAGTCTGCTATTACAATAGTGTCAGAATGGTCTAACATTGATTTCATAATTGTTGATTATGACAAGTTTTGGTAATCTATACGTCATTATGACTTTCCGATGGTCAACCACTGAAACTACATTGAAAAAAAATGGCATAGAATGGTAATCTCGTACATAATGACAAATTAATATCTGATGTATGCGGTAACCTGCAAAAATTTTGACAGTTCCTTTGATCAGTGACCTACCGTTACGACGTCATTGCGCAATTGGTGCTTTTAATAAGCTCGATATTGTCATTCTACCACAATTCTATTACGAGCACCGTTGACCGATCAATGATCGATCATTATGAATTAACAGATTACAAACTTTTAGCAAAATGACAATGGGATCGTGTTGGAATGACGAATTTATAAAAATAGCAGACTTAGGCGCCTGATCATGAACGTCAAAGATATGGAACAGAACTCCTCATAGGATCACAACAGAACGGTCGTTACAAGTAAAATTGCTTTGTTTATGCAAGTACGAGTAGCCGATGACTGACTGAAAGAAAACGGGGAGGGGATGTATCGAACTGATCTGATGATGAAGCCAGGAGGTAAAATGTAATCTAACCGTGTTTAGGATTATAAGAATCGTTATGAGATGCGCTCTGGCTATAAGGTATTTAAGTTTGTCTGAGGGGTACTTTTTAGTGGTGGTACCATAACTATAAAGTGTAAAATAAAAAACTTTTTACAAAAAAAAATTATAACTGACTTCAATGTTAGAAAAAAACAACACTTAAAAGTTCAAAATAACTTTAACTAATTTCGGAAGTCGGTGTTAAAAAACGAAGAGATAAAACTATTATAGAAACACCAACTTCCGAAATTTTACACCTATATCTCAGAACTTTAAAGTCCTGGAGTTTTGGAAGACGTACGAGAGGTCAAGGTTATCTTGAAGAGGCCCTTAGATACTTCATGGAAGGTACCAATCGACAATTCATTATCCCAGTACGGACCTTTGGAAGGGTACATCATGCTCTACATTGTGCTCACATATTACTCGTAGAAGCAACAAGAAATATGTAACCAAGTTTTATGTAACTCATGATATGATTTAAAAAGAGTGTCCATGGAGTTTCTTATACGTTCTTCTCCATAGAAATCTACGCTTTGGAACGTGCAATTTTTTATTTTTGACTGACCGACATTTGGACAATTCAAAAGTGCTTGTAATTGGTCTCATCATCATCATCATCATATCAGCCGAAAGACGTCCACTGTTGGACATAGGCCTCCCCCAAGCGTCGCCACAACGACCGGTCCTGTGCATCACGCATCCATCGGATTCCCGCGACCCTGACCAGGTAATTTGTCTATTTGAAATTAAACGTTTTTGATTTTGATTTGATTTGATTTTGGTACGAAGCCATCTTGCAGATCAGGAGCCTTTAGATACTTTATCCCCCTCCTCCTTGCGTCGTATTCCTCAATGCTGAGGGTCACTTTACTTTAAATGATATTCCTCCTTCTGTTTCATGCTGGCGGTGTTAAGGGCATTGTATAGCGTAGAGTAAGGAGCGGTCTGGATCTGGTCGAACCAATGTATTGAGGCCACGTAGCCTTGACTTATGTCTGAGTATGGCTTCCGCACTTAGTCCTATGCGGACCATTGCACGTGGGTCATGGTGGCCATAACCTGTGGGTTTATTCCAACCAGCCCACCTCTCTCTAAAAATAGATTAGGCCTCTCAGGTTTTAGGTCAGGTCCTATGTCCAGCAAAGTACGTCTTTCGGCGGAATGACGATGATGGCGCGCTATGGAAGTGCACCTAAAGTAAACCGCCGGTTGGTGGATTTTCAGACTCCACGTACCCTATCTCCCGGAAAAATCTTGTTTCTCATCTCCGGTGTGCCTTTATTGGCTGGCCGTAGTGAATGCTACCGATGTTGCTAAAATATAGGTAGGACTTTCTTCTTTTTTATCGACAATCATACAATTCGACGGGACAGCCCTCGAATAATAATGTAAATATAGTATTTACTGTTGTAGTAAGCTTCTCAATTTCATTTTAATTTTAAAATTGGGTAACCAATTTTTTTTTTTACATCTATATGTCTCCGTCAAAAAATAAAGAAAAAGTTTGTTAATTTTTTTTTGAGCAAGTGTATCATCTTAATTAATATTTATAGAAAAATAAATATACGAAAAAAAAAACTTTTAACAGTTATTGACGTTATTGTTTATGACTTCTCCCGTACTAGGGAGGAGTGGGAGGGTGGTTCGACTTTTACTTTTACCGCACTTATGTACTTTCTTTGCCTTGCATTCCATGACCCCGGAGTTCCCTTTCGTTAGTCAACCCATGGTCAGAAATAGTACATTTCGATACAAGTGCAGAAAGTTTATCATTGCGACCGAAGCGGAATTCATACGAGCCGCAGGTGACTGTGTTATGGAGCCGAGGACTGCAGTGAAAAATTTGCACGTGTATCAAACGACTTTTTTCAATACACTAACAAAGAAATGAATAAACGGGGGTTGACCGACGTCTCGTGGGGGTTGACACTCATCCAGCCTGATAAATGGAATAAAATTGTGACGGAGGAGAGCACGCGCACTTTTTTGCACTTGAGCGGAAAACAGTCTATTACGTGCCTAAAAGCGTTGGCATAAGAGCGGGTTTTCGAGTAAGTGTATTGAAAAACATTTTCGTGCAATGGCAATAAAAATATAAGTACCTATGAGGCAACTTCAGTAACCATACAAAATTTTCGGCATCGAAAAGTACTTAATATAAGAGGTTTATAAAATAATTAATAGAACATTATTTATTGTTGTGACGGTGTTAACAAAATAAACTTGGTAAAAATGGAAAAGTATCTCCGTAACATAATGTTTCCAAGAAAAAGTGATTCTCTATAATACCAATACCCGCAATCACTTTACAATAATAAGATCTGAGGACCTACCACTAGCTCTTAACGCTTAAACTGAACTGTTAAAGGACTATATAGATAGAGGGTATATAGCTTCAACTTTCTTTCTTGCTAGCAGGCCTTGATATTTTAAAACGTCATATTAAGGCCCCTGGGGCCTTCCTAATTGACTTGCCAGCAAATTTTGACCCACTGGTGAAGAA
Source organism: Mythimna ferrago (assembly GCA_910589285.2). NCBI lineage: Eukaryota > Metazoa > Arthropoda > Insecta > Lepidoptera > Noctuidae > Mythimna > Mythimna ferrago. The sequence continues at coordinate 21,025,324 of OU342685.1, forward strand.
ATAAAAAAACTTATCTACGTTAGTTCAAGCCTAATTTTATCTTAGGCCAATGGTGCCCAAACTGATCTATACCTAGAGATCACCATGGGTCGATGACAATGTGGTAAGTGGTCGCCTTTGGTGTAGGATATCCATTTTTTGTGAATGGAAAAAGAATTTGGGGTTTGTGGGATGTAAATAGGGGTCCACGATAAAGTCAAAGTCAAAATATTTTATTTGACATAGGTCTACATGGGCACATTATAAAACGTCAGAAGCTAGTGCACGGTTACAAATTGTTCGTTTCCTATGGAGAAGAACCAGCAAGAATCTCCATGGATACTCTTTTTAAAAAAAATGGTTCATGTTACAATTTTTATAGATATTATGTAAGAACAGTGTAGACTGCACAAAAAACACACAAAAAAAAAACCATAATAGAAAAAAAGTAATTCTTAATAGGAAGTAATCTGAGAGTTCGTGGGGTATACAGTGTTCTCACATTCACATTACAAAACAAAAAGGAGGCTAAATAAAAAAAAAAAAAAACAATAAAATTATAAATAATTACAACCATCAATAAAATGTTAACAAAATAAATTATCAACGAATTTAAGAAAGTTGAAGTCTTAAAATTTTTAGAAATATTGCAAAAGCAATGTGTTAGAGAAAATAATAAAATAAAAAATGTATATATATTAAAACAGAGGTGGAGCAGTTAACAATATTGATGAGTTACCAGGGGGCCACATGTGCAGAGGTAGTCATTGCCAAACAAGCGTGTCTTCAACATAGTCTTTAACCTTATTATATGTTTTTTTGATTAGGACACACTTAATATGAGTTTTGAATTTTCTCCCTCTAAGTTCGGTTACCGCCTTTGGCAACTTGTTATAAAAACGTATGCTGTTTATTAAGAATGACTTGCTTGTCTTAGCTAATCTCCATTTGGATAATCGATCTCATACAAGTATGTAGCAATTTTAATTTAGGATTTCCATTAATTATTTGATTATATTTATTCATGTTCAAAAAGTCCGACATTCCTTTGCCCCACCCAGAGTAAGAGGAGTTATTTTATGATATCCCGTCAAATAAGTGGGTCTACAAAAACCCATAAAACTTATAATCGGTCTACGATACAGAAAAGTTTGGGAACCTCTGACCTGGACTTATGTAAATTTATATTATATAATCAAATTTACATACAACAATTATATAAATACAATTTTCTCGAAAACAAAATAAATTATACTTCAGTATTACCCAAATTGATATCACGAGAGCTATTTGCAGATTGGTCTATATTTTAGACTTTTCCTTTGAAGTCTAAGACGTGTTTTATGAAGCTTTAACAAAGTATACAATGGCTTTGAATTTTGTTGCCACAAGTACTTATTTGTGATACAAAAGGGACCGGGTAGGTACGTAGGTTGCTAGGTAAGACTGTGCTTTAAGTATCAAAAGGAAGTTTTTTTATTAACAGCGTGTCTTCGTGTACTAAGAATATTAGAATTATATGATTTTTTCGTTTAGAATATAATTGAGATTGAGCAGTAGTGGCTGAGTGGTAATGGCCCCGACTTACGAGTTGTAAGTCGTGAGTTTAAACCCAGCCATTGTGTAGTTTATTTTATCACCACTGCTCTCAAACCGTTTAAGGAAAACATCTTGAGGAAACCGGCGTGTCCTAAAACCAAAAATTACCTATATTCTAGCAAATAAATAAAATTCATTTCATTTCATTTCATTTCACCAACCCGCACTGAGCCTGCGTGGTGGAAGTACAGCCCATTTCCAGTCCTAGAGAAGAAGCCTGAGTCCCAGCAGGGGCAACAATAAACGGCTGATTATGCTATAATAGAAATAAAATGTGGGGTTGATGAAAGTTTAATAAAGAAGAAAAGAATCGCTCAAAGAATTAGCATTGCCATTCAAAGTGGTAATGCTGCCAGTCTTCTGGGCACATTCCCGGATGACAGCGATGTGGAGGAGTACTTCGACGCCTGAGTGCACTTTGTGTTTTTGTGTTTTATTTATATACGTTAGGTATTAATTTAGGTTTTAGTATAAATAGTTTAAGTTTGTTTGTTTATGTAGAATCTTTTGGTTAATTATGTTTAATAATTAAAATAAAGAAGATAATTCGCTTTAAGTTTCACTATTAATTTAAAAAAGTTTTGACTTCATGTATTATGAAATAATTATGAGTTAATAAGTCTACAGTAGAGAAAGTCTAACAAGATACTTATCTAGCCTTTTCAGCCAAACTGCACGCAGCTCATAAAAAAATACACTATAACGATCAAAATAACTTTAATTTCGGAAGTCGGTGTTATATAAGAAACAAACAATAGCGAGAAACACCGACTTCCGAAATTAAAATTATATTGATCGTTGTAGTGTATTTTTTTAGTAAAGTTGGTTATTTTGTTTTTATAAGAAGTTTTTTATTAATTGATATAAACTGGTGCCATCGCATTAGTGCAGTAGCGACCAATTGTAAATTAATTTTCTAATTGCGGTGTATAGGTATTATTCTAACATGTTGTGGACACATTTTTTTTTTTCGTTTACCGTTCTTTCTATAGTAAAAACCTTATCAAAAGCCGTCGCGTGATTTAGTAGCGTGTGAGCATGCTTCACTTTCATACGTTCCATTTCACAAACGAGCTTGTTGTATTTTTTTTATTGTTTTTATTATTGCTTCTGGGCGCACTCCAGAACTTTCGCCCTCATTGACCATCAGTTCTGCGAGCAATGTGCCTTGCCCACAGCCAATTAAATTAGGCGATTTTTGGGCTAAGTCGTTAACCTTGATTCCACTGCGAATATCTTCATTTCTGATATGATCACGCAAGAAAACTCCAAGCATAGCCCTTTCCATTCATCATCATCATCATTCCAGCCGATATACGTCCACTGTTGGATATAGGCCTCCCCCAAGCGTCGCCACAACGAACGTTCCTGTGCGTCTCGCATCCATCAGTTTCCCGTAACCTTCACCAGGTCATCGGGTATCCTTTCCATTGCTCTTTGGGTAACTTTAAGCCTTCTGATGAGGCACATTGTAAGCGACCATATTTCGGAGTCATAATTATGTCATCACTGACAATACGCACTGGACATAGACTTTCATCTTGAGACATTTGGTAGGTACCTATACTGTACAACATAGTACAAACTAACAAAAATATTTCTAGAACAAAATTAATTTTCGCCCTGGATGAGAACTCCATCGGCTATACATCGCTCAAATCAACTACATGTACCTACTTTCCAGGTACACCAGGCCAAACAGAAAAACTTACAAGGCATTCAGTCGTACGCCTTTTTGAGGTCAAAGAATACCATGCTATGGTCAATTGCCATAAATGTGCAAGTTCTATCCACACATCTAACGAATGGCAACTTTAAGTACAGGGTTACATTCGTAAGTAAATAACAATAAAAAGATTAAAGGAAGTACATACATTTGATTAAGTACATTCGTGTATAACTTCTTTGTTTTTATATTACAACCCTCAACACGTTTTAGGGGGCCCTGAAATCAAATAAATTCCATTAAAACTTTTTGGATCACGTTCCTAAACCGTATGTTTTGAAAAAAGAACTCCCTCTTTTTTAAGCAAAGGACTTTACAAACGGCCAGTGTTGAAGCCGTAGAAAAGTTTTAGAACCCTTTTTTCCCGCTTTTTCCTACAGGTGGTTGCAACAGAGTATTTCAGCGGTAGATATATAACAGGATTCGCAACCCTTCGGGACCAGTTTCGCGTTGCGCGCCGACACTGACGGACGTCCCGCGTTCCTAGTGCTAACAAATCGTACTTTGGTTCTCGAAATATTTTCTCAACTTAGATTTTGTTTCGGAACGTTTGTTTTGAAGTGTTTGTTCTGGTTTAAAGTGGATTATAATGCTTTAGGTAAGTTTTAGAAGTTAATTCTTTAGATGTTAAGTGTTTTCGTTCTGTAACGGGATTTTCAGTTAATCGGAAAAACTTTGTACGTGAACGGTAAAGCTTAAGAATTTCATGTCAGGGACCCGAAGTAGGAAATTTTGTACCATGATAAATATTGCTTAATAAGTATAGAATATGTATAATTGAGTGTCTCAGAAAAAACTCATTTTAGTAGATAAAAAATAATATACTTACATTAGGTATACGCGTTAAATTACAAAACAAAAACTGAAGCGTAAGAAAATTTTTGTTTTAAAAATAACATTATTCAAATGTCGTCCTTCGTTGTTCTGGCTTTCTTCAAAGCGATCTCTAACATTCATGAAAACGCGTCTCAGAAGTTGGGTAGGAATGTTGTTGATTTCTTGTCGAATGTTTTCCTTCATCCCCTCACAGAGGTCAGACCTCACACTTCCGGGTTTTTTTCCTCTGAGATTATCTGAAGAGATATGGTTCACACTCTTCATATAATCTCAGAGGATAAAAACATCACTTATTTATCAACCATATCTGAATTGAAGGGAAAAATTTTTGCGACACCCTGTTCAAATTTTTTATTTTTTTTATTTCACTTTTAAAACGTTCCAATTAGTAGCTTCCTAGTAATGCCTTAAAAAAATGATTGTTTTTACAATATTTAAATTTTACAATATGGTATGCGAGGTCAGTGTATACTAGTCAGTATGTTACCCAAAAACACAATTAACTGTAATAAAAAAAAAAATGTATTCATCATAAAACAATATTCCAAACCGAAGACTTTATAAAATTAATAATACAATGTTGACACAATAAATACAAAATATTAAACTACCTTAAGAGCCTTTTGAGAAACCTAAATTAGTTTTCCTGAACAAGTAAAAAAAAACTTGCGAGAAAAAAAGCGCAAATTCTTCAAATGAAATGTTTTTGTTTGTCTCTTATTAAATAAAACTATCAGTAAAACTTTTAGATCTCTCATAACCTATTTTTTTGCTAAAGTTACTTCTAAGAAATATGTAATGAATTCCCTTTAATGTGATTCCTGAAAAAATAAACTCCAGTTAAGGTCGATTTTATTTTGTGTAATTTCATTTTAATACTGAGAATTTTCCGTTTCTCGAGTCTCGAGTCTCTATAAGTAAAACAAAACATCTCAATATTTAGTCTCTGTACCAATATCGTAGAAGTTAATGCAATGCCTTATTTTCCATCATCATCATTATCAACAGCCTTTTTAATATTCCCACTGCTGGGACTCAGGTCTCCTCTCTAGAAGAGGGAAATATTATTACTTCTAAATAGTATTATTATACTTATTTTCCATACTTCTTTTTTATTCGTTTTTCAGTAGCCTTTCTATATCTAGTTTTATTTGTAATCTGTAAAAAATTCAGAGATAAAAATATATATATATTCATAGATAATATATGAATAAGATATATGTAAGTAGTAAGATATATGACATAATTCGATACTCTTTTAAAATTTATTCGAAAAGAGTGTCTAATCTCATAGTCCATTTCTAGTATTTTCCTCAACTCATAAAAATAAATAAAACAGTTGTTCTAAATTCAAATACATGTTCCAAAACACTACCAATACAAAAGAGCAGTGAACGCTCACGTGTTTAAAAGTAGGTATGTCATTTCAGAATCGATTTTTTTTTTCACGTGCTGAATAAAACTGATCGTAATTATCATTAATTTTGTTTTACTAAGATGACCTAGTATTGATAGTGATATAACTACTGTTTACGTTTTATTTGAACTGTTTTAACGAGTAGTAAATTCAGTGGCAATAAATGAGAAGTTGTAAACAAACTTAATCTATACATTTAATAAATGAATCGTATATTTTTGTTGTGCACGCATCACGTAAAATGTACGAAATCAATGTAGATAATTATTATACATTAAAATTGTGTGTAATTTGATCTATTACTTAGGCTTTGTTTCATCACAATCGGTTGACTATATCGAAAGATATACTACATTTATCGAATGTTTGGGGTGGTACGAAGTCCGTTGGGTCAGCTATGTATATTCTAGCTACTACGCGTTCCAAATGAGAATATGACTGATTCCTATGTTTTGACGTCTCGTCGTACTGTCAAATCGAAGAAATTTTGGCAAAATTGAAGAACTCAGAGATGAGTAAAATTGAAGAACTGGATTCTGATAACTTTTTTCGTTCACAGTTCTTAAATAAATTAAATTTTTCGTAAATTATTTAATATTTAAAAATTTCTTTCCTCGATTTGACAGTAAATCGTGACGTCACAACATGGCGGGCGATCCTATTCTCATTTGGAACATATTGTATATATTTCACAAAATTATCTCACTTACTATTTCAATTCACTTAGAAAAAAATATGCCAGAACTGCTTTAACATATCTCCAGAAATATTAGGTCCTTACCATATTCCAGAAAATCTAAAACACAAAAAAAAAAAACAATAAATAACAAATTTAAAAAAAAGTATAACGTATCTTTATTATAAAGTTTATCTGAACTTATATTTCCTATTCGATCCAAAGATATCACAGTTCAAAGTCATCATCATCGTTTCAACTAAAATACTTCCACTGTTGGACATATGACTCTCTCAAGTATCGTCAAAACGAAAGGTCTTGCGCGACTTCCCGCGACTCTCACTAGGTTATCGGTTCACCTTGTGGGCGGCAAAACAAGCTAAACAAAATCTCTCTTTTTAGGGTTCCGTAGTCAACTAGGAACCCTTATAGTTTCGCCATGTCTGTCTGTCCGTCTGTCTGTCTGTCCGTCCTCGCTTAATTTCTGTGACCGTTAGCACTAGAAAGCTGAAATTTGGTACCAATATGTTTATCAATCACGCCGACAAAGTGGTAAAATAAAAATTGGAAAAAAATGTTTTATTAGGGTAGCCCCCGTATATGTAAAGTGGGAAGTGATTTTTTTTTTAATTTCAACCCTAATGTGGGATATATTGTTGGATAGGTATTTAAAAATGAATAGGTGTTTACTACAATCATTTTTTGATAATGTTAATAATTTCGGAAATAATCGCTCTAAACGCAAAAAACAATGTGTCCCTCCCCCTCTAACTTTTGAACCATAAGTTTAGAAAATATGAAAAAAATCTGACAAGTAGAAGTTTATAAGGACTTTCTAGGAAAGTCATTTTGAACTTGATGGAAAGAACTGTTTTTGTACAAAAAAGACAAAAAGGTTTCTGGACTAAGTTTGTAGTATAATCGTAATATGCAAGCATTTTTTTAAACTCGTACACTTATTGTGACAGACGGGAAACTACGGAACCCTACACTGAGCGTGGTCCAACACGCTCTTGGCCAGTTTTTTTTTAATTGATATAAACTAATGCTTGACTGCGATCCCACCTGATGGTAAGCAGCGATGCAATCTTTGATGGTGAGGTGCACTAGTTTATTAAAGGCCTATTCACTCTAGCCATGAAGACACCCAAATTATAATCGGACGGGAAGACCGCAGCAGGCTCTATTATTACTTATTATTAAGTAGTAGGTTAGTATGATCACAGAAAAAATTCGAGGAAGCCACATAGTGCTGTTCGCCGTCGAAAAAAGATAACTAATTTACAGTTCAGACTAAGCGTTTCGCTTCGTCGGTCGTTTATACCGCGTACTTCGAAGGACTGAAACAATTTGCCTGATACGGTCTTCCCGTCCAATTATAATTTAGGTGTCTTCAAGGTTAGAGTGAATAGGATCTTAATAAACTGGTGCGCCTCACTATCAACGACTGCTTACCATCGGATAGGATCGCAGTCAAGCACTGGTTTATATCATCTTAAAAAAAAAAAACAATTACTTGGTAAGTTGGAAAGACTTGATGTGGAAAAGGAAAAGGACGACCAAGTTCATTTTTATATAGCAGTGAATGGCTGTTTTCACTGCGTTGGGACTTCTCGTGAGTTCCAAATGGAATGGAGTTTTCTGTGATCGTTCACTTTTAGGGCCTGGGCCACATTTGTTACCGTTGAGGGTAGTAATGAATTTCATAGTCGACAAACCCGCTGATTGCAATTTTGGCGTCTATGTGTGGGGATCCATTAAGTCTAATTGTTGTTTCATAGCTATTAGTACGCCACAAAATGCTCTTTCATAAATGAACAAGGAAAGTGCTTCTACAGTATATTTTGATACAAATGTCGAAAGTTTGTCTTTGCTTCCAAAGTGGAATTCGCCCGAGCCATAAGCGAGGATGTTATCGAGTCGAGTGCTACAGTTATAAATTTTCACGTGTATCAAATGACGTTTTTTTTTTATTTACGAAGATATTAAACAAGCGGGTGTTGACCCGCGACACGTGGGTGTATTTACAACATACTTACATCATCCGTATGTGGGTTTTCACATACGGATGATTTTTATTGCAATCAAATCAACATAAAACATTTTTTTTTGCTTTATATTGAACATATTCAAATTAAGAAATAAAATTTACAAAAAAATTATAAATACAATTAACCTAAAAATAACTGAACATTGTTCAAAAACTTAATATAGGTACTATACACAAAAGACTGGCGGCGTGGCAATGCCGCCAGTCTTTTGGGCATACATTTTATGACAATACTTAATCTCTGTAGAGGTAAAATAGCCAGTTGCCGACTTAGCGAAGTTTAACTAGGCGTTTGGATATAGAACATTATGATACTTTTTTTTATTTTTTTGTAAACATAACTTTAAACGATTCTTTGTGTTTATTATTAAGTTATTCTGTATGGTCGTCTCATAGTTATGAATAAAGTTTGTTATTTTGTATGTAGTGTAGTGAGGACATGGACCCCACGGCCCAGGAGATCATAACTGAAAAACTGAACACACATATTGTAAATTTAAGTTTTCTTTCGGCTATCTATCTTCCAATTAACGTGTTTTTTAAATGATAATTCAATTAACACTATCAGTCACAGTACTTTTAAATAGTTGCAATGTTTGTTCTTAAGCACGCAACTCGTGAGTCGTGGACTGAATTTTTATTTAAGTTTTAACCTACATTTGGTAGTACATTAATTTTGCTACTATGTATAATAGTCTAGACAGTTCTTATTGTATTATACCTACCTACCTTATACAGTATGAAATAAATAGGCTCCTGTGACATCAAAATGATTTAGAATAAATAAAGACAGTTAGTTGTTTTTTTATCTGAAAATCGTTAACTTTTCTTTGGTTGAGAAATTATAATCAAATATAATTTTAATAAACTTATAATAAAACTTATAATTTAGACTGGCCTGTTGGTCTAGTGGTGAGTGGCCCTGACTACTATGCCAGAGGTCGTGGGTTCGATTCCCACCTAGGACAAAAATGTTTGTATGATAAGCACAATCATTTGTTCTGTGTCTGGGTGTAATTTATCTGTATGTGTAATTATATGTTTGTATTTAAAAATATATAAGTATGTTTATCAGTTGTCTAGTTCTCATAACACAAGCTTCGTTTAGCTTGAGACTAGACGACGTTGTGTGACAGTTGTGGAATATTATTATTAATTTATGAAATTATAATATTAATTATTATTTCTTAATAAATTATTTCTATAAATTATTACTTATATTATTACGTATTTTATGAAATTATTAATGTATGGTATAACAATTATACAAATCAAGAAGTATATTATTATCAAATAGCTTCTTCCGGTCTCGGTAAACCAAAAAGGAAACGAGTATCCAAAACCGCTGGTTTTTGAGAAATATACTGCATATGTTTACATTTATAAAAGGCGTTTACAAATCAAGTTAAAAATCAGTTAAAAATCAGTTAAAAATTCGCTTAGTTCTTCAAGTACTCTAGGTAGATGATCCTATCTGATTTATGGTATAAGTCCGGTCCGGTCACGGGAGCAAAACCGCGAGGCAAAAGCTAGTCCTTCATGAGGTGCTATTCATAATTTTATTTGTATTGTATACCGCTGCGTGAATCACTTATTCAGATTTTGCGAAACCCGTCACTGGCATATGTAACATGGACATGACGTTTCTGTGTATCTGACAACTCTTTGGCCTTTTCCAGGGAAAACGTTTCTTTTTTGTTCGTTCTGTGTATTTATGAAGTGTTCCTTTTTTACTCTGATAATGTATTTGAAATTGTTCCTCGTTATTTATTTGTACATTATTATTTATCATTGTTTGTGCAGAAAAGGGTTCTGAATTGTTTTTGTCTCGAAAAGGCAAGCTTTATTTTGTCTGTTTCATCGAAATTTAGTTAAATAAAAGTAAGTTATACAAAATCGTGTGTCACACACAACTAAAAGACCAAAACATAACAAAAAGTGTCTCAACATTTACTTGTGGAGAATTAGGCCATGCTTCTCAGAGCTTTGTGATTCCTATGATCAAGGTCAACCCTATACTGTAATAAAATTGGCATATTCTTTGAAAAAAAAGACAATATAAATTGAATTAAACATGAATTCCTTGCTCTAATAGTGTCCCATGGGCCTTCTTCTTCTTCTTCCTGCCCTTGTCCCATTTTATTTGGGGTCAACGCAACACGTTTTTATCTTCCATTCTGTCCTGTCACTCGTCACTTTTCTTTCATATCCCTTCTCACACAATCCAACCATCTTTTCTTTGGCCTCCCTCCCTCTCTCTCTCCATCCATCCATATGTAAATTCATAACTCTTTTAGCAACATGCTTTTCATCACTCCTTTTTTTTGACCATACCAAGACAAACGATTTCCTTTCAACCTTTCAGTCACTGGCGCCACTTCCAAACTTCCCCTAATAATACTCATTTCTCACTTTATACATTCTTGTCACACCACACAGTGTCCCTATGGGCCTACACTCTACTTAAACTCGGAGACCCATACGTCTGTGTTATTTTAATTATTATTCCCGAGGAATCTAATAATAACTTTAAGATAGTTATTTTTTCTTTAGGTTGCTAGGTTGCTCTACGTATCTTTCGAATTCACTACGCAAACATATCGGGGCCACATAGAAAAACTGCTATATCTCCCAAAGTTACGTACATATATCGGTCGTAACGAAATTTGAATAGGACTGAATACCAATACAATTCCGTATAGGTATTTATAACATAAGTGTGCTTTACCTACCGCACTATATTACTAACTAGCTTTTTTACCCGCTGCTTCGCCCGCATACATAAAATACAAGGTGTAAGGGACAGCCCTCCACAAACTTTAAGGGCTTGCTCAGTAGACGAAACTGAACAACCTTCCACAAAAATTTTTTTCAGGAAACGAAAAATAAAATCCGCCTCACCATAGTTAAACTTGATTGGACAGTTTGTATGGAGAGGCCGAATTTTTTTTTCGTTTCCTGTTTCCCATTAATAAAATAAATATTAGTGTCGATTGTAAGATTATTGTTAAGTCAAAACGTATTTAAATTACCTATTTAAACTAGTATACTTCCATGTATAAATTATAATAATATATATAATACAATAATATTCGACAACTATCTAGTCCACTAGTCCCAAGTCGCCAGAGCTTGTGTTAAGGGTACTAGACAACTGAAATAGTAGTTTATGTGACTAGGGGATAAAGCAGTGTCTTTAAGTCGCGGGCGGCATGTTGAATTCCGAACGAAACGAAGGTTGCTGATTTTAATCCCGAACGATAGTGAGGGATTTATAAAATTAACTCCCGAGCATTGCGAGGGAGTTAATAAAGAAATCTGAGTGAAGTGAGGAATTTAAGCCGCCCAAGACAAAGACAGCTTTATCCTCGTGTTGCATACTCTACTTTTTACACCATCTTTGAGATAATTAAAAGACAATTTGGTCGACCAAATCATATATTAGAGGAATATAAGTATTATATTTACAAGTTCATTAAAAAAAACAAAATTCACTACTCCAAGATTCTATAGTTTCAATTTTCTATAATGCTCCCGTGTCGTCAGTACGCACGTTTTATTCTATTTTCTTTTTTTTTGTTAGTGGCCAGTTTGAATCATGTGATTACATACTCTTTGGTTTGAATTTTGAGTCAACTTGTTCGATGCGCCTACATTTTAATTCACAATGTTGGCGATACTTGATGCTCCAAATTCAAATCTCATTATTCCCTAGGGATCGGCCATACTGCATTATCTCCCTAGGGATAGAATGACTTGCTTTAAGTGAGGTTTGTATGACGTCTAAAACGACATTATCGAGCAGGTGGTGTAAAAAACATAATATATATTTCTAAATACATACATATTGTAGATAAACTACACCCAGACACAGAACAAAATGATCGTGCTCATCACACAAACATTTGTCCTGGGTGGGAATTGAACCCACGACCTCCGGCATAGCAGTTAGGGTCACTAACCACTAGACCAACAGGCCTGTCAATTAGTAAGGATGTTATTATGTTATTACAGTCCAATGAAACTAAAACAAATATACTGAATGTTCCACATTCAGAGGAAACCAGGAAACCATGAGTAACGACATATCTTGGGACTAACCTAAGAAAACAAATATACGTGTTCTGAACACAACATATATGTACCTAAAACACAAAGTACGGGCGGGTAAAGTCTCCCGGGATTGCAGAAATAACAAACCCGGGTAGATTGTCTGCACTGAGTCTTATTCTGTAAGCTAATAGTGTTAAGGTCCTAGTTCCTGAGCCGTCCCATCATCTACACTAATTTTATAAAGAGGTAAAGTTTTTTTTGTTTGTAGGAGGTAATCTCCGGAAGCACTGGGCCGATTGCTAAAATTTTTGCACTGATAGACAGCTGCTTTATGTGATTTTTTGTGTATAGGTACTTTTACCATAAAAAATAAAAATACACCATGATAATTTTCCGCTTGTTTTCCCCACTCCTTTCTTTATCTTTTTCATCTTTAGCAATATGTTTACACAAAAAATTCTGGTTAGTGAGCATGTGTAAATCAAACAATATTTCGCAAAGGAAATGGTTTTAAAGGTCAGCGGGGCTCTATGCGGGCGCAGGTGGCACTAAGAGTATGTGTGCATTTAACTCCGGCCGGATGCTTAAGGGAATATACGCCTTAACACACGCTCGAATTTGAGTGACGGACCGAATTCGCTCTTGCAATAGACGGACCGATGCTTCACGTACGACATCACGTAGGGATGAAAACTTCTACACTTGATGAGAAGTTATTCATAGGCATGAATATTTTTTTTAACATGTAGCTTCTATCCATTTGTGCACCCACATCAACAACCCAGTAACTGAGTAACTGATACTTTATGTCAAGATTTAGTTGTCATACCAAAATTGGTTGTCATGCAAAATTTCAGCCTTTTAGGTCCAAGTGTTTGGGCAGGACGTTTATGAGTTAGAAAGTGAGTCAGCAAAAACTAGAATTCATTTGTTTATACACAAATGCATTGTCACCCTTTCACGGACTGACCTTGGCAAGGGTTCATTGGCCCTGAAGGCCGACACGTGGCTGTAATTGGGTAGTTAACTCATTTTCAGTGTTCCTTACATCAGTCGGAAAAAAACGAAACCCTTATTTATAGGATCACTTTGTTATTTGTCTCTTCGTCTGTTAAGACCTTTTCTCTCGAAAATGTGTGAAAAGCTGAAATTAGCTTCAAATACATTGTTTTCTACCCCTTGGAGTAGTGAAAAAATCTTCCAAATGAATGCAATTTAAAAATGAGGTCGTTTATGTGCTCCTTTCAGGCGCATGTTTTGACATTCAAAAGGAAATTAAAACAAGGATACAAGACTTCTGGTTAAAATAGAATCCTAAAATTTAACAACAAGCAAGGTCTTAAAGAAAAAAGTACTGTAAAGTTGTTATACCACAAAATATTAATATAAATTACCTTTCGAGTCGAGACTATTTGGGAATCGAACTATTTACATAAGTAAGTTGATTATGGCGGTAAGTCCCCTCTTTGAGGAGTGGCTGAGAAGACAACACGTCGACTTTACCTTCCGCATGACGCAAGTCCTCACCGTACATGGTAAGTTCGGATGGTTTCTGCACCGGATTCGTGCAGAAGAAACGTCCGGGTGTCACCATTGTGTGGACAACCCGGAAGACACAGTGAAGCTCACGACAGTGGTGTGCCCCGCCTGGGCAGATTACCGCCGTGCCCTCGTCCTTGATGTTTGTGTTCGCTATGTTCGTGTTAGAAACATCAAACTTGAACATAAGGCACTTGAACGTTGCCTCTAACATAAAATTTATATGCATACCTACTCTTAGGTACAATAATAATAAGAAAGAAGTGCTCTCTAACATTACGTTTATACTCGCAAAATCTATTAGTCAGTAGTAAGAAAAAACTTCAGAAAACACTCAAACAATTTCTTTTAGAATTACTATAATAAAAATATAGAGTGAACCTGATAAAAAATTGCTACAGTATATTATAAAATCTTATCTATTAAGAGAAGCTTAGATAAAAATATGATTTTAGTTGGATGTTTCTTATATCTCCAGTTTTACTGCTGTGCTCTAAGTTCTGTGTTCGTTCTCGAGATGGGCAAAGTATTAATAGATTTTCTTGCCAACATTTTTCGGTACTTATACCTATACTGTAATTAGAGACAAAATAGAAAGACAATGACAGACAATGTTTGTACTTCACTTTTTATGCCTACGCTCGGTAGACGCACACTAATGCGCGTTTGAGCCGGAACTGTCCGACGAGTGGTCCGAGACGCGACCGAGACATCGTGTCCGTGAGCGGTGTCTATGTGTGCGTTGCTCGAGCCTGCTTTGTATGTAGATTGACTTCTGTACCTATCTGTTTTGTGCTTGGGGTTTAATGAATTAATGGGAGTTGACTCATCTCAACCAGTGGCGTAGCTGGCATGGGCAAAGTGGGCCTTCGCTCACGGACTCAAAACCGAAGAGGCCTTTTTTTGGTGGAAAAAACATCAGTGACATCCCCCGCTCTTGGGCGGAGCGGGAGATAGTGTCAGACCATTACTGACTAAAAACCTACCCCGTTCCTTCAAGCCTTTATACCGGGGTTCGAGTTTTCCTACGAAACTCACCCTGGCCCCGGTACCCAAAAAGGCTTCGCACAAGCGAGAACTCTTTAAGAACAAGGGTTTTTCATAATTGATAGGCTCGCGTTTGACCACTATTTCACCTGATGGTAAAGATAGAATTACAAGCCCCCCCCTTGGGCAGAGCGGGAGATAGTGTCAGACTCTTACTGACTAAAAACCCACACCGTTTCTTTAAGCCTTCATACCGGGGCTCGAGTTTTCTTTCGAAACAAACCCTGGCCCCGGTAGGCTTCGGAGTTGTCAGCAACAGCAGAGGCCCAGATGGGTATCTGGGCCCCTGCTGTTGCTGACAACTCCTTGATGCGCGCGGGAACAGTGCGCGCCGTCGACGACTTGGGCTTGGTCCGGACAGTTACCGGACGGTCGGACAGTGAGCTACCTATTAGTCACTGTCCGCCGAGAGGTCTCCGCCGCCGATCGCTCCCACGAGGGCACGGCGATGCTCCGCCCAAGCAGGGCTCACCTCGACTGTGTGCTCTACCGTGTCCTCCGGGCGTGCCGCACAGTGGCGACACCCGGGCAAGGCCTCGCTGATGTGCCTTTGCCCACGTCTAAATTAGTCCACGCTAAGCCTATAATCTCAACTAACAGAATATATAAGCATAATCAGCTTTATAATTTTCACACAACTGGGATGCAGGCTTCCTCTCTGGGACAGGAAATGGGCCGTAATCCACCACGCGGGGCCAGTGCTGGTTGGTTTTAGAACATTAATCCTCGCATATATGTTGTCCTCCACCGTTTTAAGAGCAATGATGTTGAAATAATTTACGCAAAGTAAAACGCCTGCTTGGGTTTAAATGCAAGACGTAAAACAAGTCAGGACAATTACCGGTGGGCCACCACAGCTTGGGATAAATATTTTAAGATTAAACTTCATTCTATTTCAAAATAAGCTTAACAAAACTTTAACACAAACATAGATATGCTAACAACAGCAGGGCCCCAGCCGGGTCGAAGCTTACTGGTGCCAGGGTTATCCGAAAGGGAGCTCGAGCCCCGGTATGAAGGCTAGAAGGAACAGGGTGGGTCTTTTAGTCAGTAAGAGTCTGACACTATCTCCCGCTCCGCCCAAGAGCGGGGGTTGTCATTGGATGATTTTTTCCCAACATAAAAAAGAGCATAATGATGGTCTTGTCACTGACAAGGATAAAACCACAGAAAAGATGAAAGAGGTTAAAAAGGAAATACTTTCCAATTTGTACTACAACGAGTATCACCGCTTGTCTCACACTCTTTAACTCCATTACAGGCAATAAACCAATACGAACGCGTATTACGCAACTAGCAGATCACGCACACTTAAATCGCAAGTTTGGTGTTGGTAGTTGAACTATGAGCATTGCCCTACTTTGTAGCATGCCTGCCCCGCTCACAAAGCTATTCTAACCTCTTTTATCTGTTCTTTGGATAAAACGATAACAGACAACCTTTGGATAAAAAGGGGGAAGTCTGTGGTGTAACTTCTCAGTAACACGCGACTTAAACATTCTTGTCAAAACGCCTACATGTACATACCAAGCGTACATCATATAAGCATAATCAGCCTTAAAATATTCCCAGTACTGGGACTCAAACCTCATTTCTAGGGAAGCGAACGGGCCATAATACACCACATGGGCCCAATATGGGTTATCTAAAGGCATACAATAAAAAGCAAAATTGAAAAAAAAAATATTTCTATTCGATTATTTGCCACCGCCCCGCGCCGCCGCCGGCCGCTTATCGCCGACCGCCGTCGGTCGGTCTTTCTGATTACCTGTCTGTAGTAAAGCTGTCGATATAGCATAATGGTACATGACAACTTTCTCAATTGGCGACCCTGGAGTTCGGACAGACTATTTGTCTCTTACAATATTATAGCGACAAGAAAGATGCAATAATCACATGATTTAAAAAAGTGTCTCAAGAGATTCTAGCACATTGTTCTCTATGAGATTTACGCTTTATGTGCAATTAGCATCATTTGAATGACTATTCAATGACAATTCAAGGATAATTAAATGATTTAAGCATAATCGCATAATCAGCATTTTAATGTTCCCACTGCTGGGACTCGGGCCTCCTCTCTAGGGCCTCTCCTAGAGAGGAGGCCTATTCCCTCGAATTGGCCGTAACCTACCACGCGGGCCCAGTGCGGGTTGGTGAATGTCACATGTGTTCGAATTTTTGGTTCTAGGTCATGCCGGTTTCCTTACGATGTTTTCCTTTACCTTTTTGAGAAGAGTGGTGATGAAATTAATTAAAAAAAAGTAATGCGCTTGGCTGCGCGGCTTACAACTCGTAAGTCGGGATCGTTACCACTCGGCCACTACTTCTCAAAAATAAATATCTTATTATACTGAGCTATTTTATTACAAAAGTATGTGAAATAGTGTATTGTAAAAGTTCGTTTATATCACCTATGGGATCAATAACTTCTTCAGTCCCCACATTAAAAAACTTTTATGATCGACGATAAAGCTAGGCCGCTAATCGTTCATGTATGTCAAATAATTGTTTCAAACTATTGGTTTAGGCTTTGTTGCTATGGCGATTTAAAATTGGAAAGCAATTTGACTCATCCGGACTTACTAGGCGGCTTTTTACAGAAAAGGGACAAAAGAATCGCAGTTGGCGCTACGATACAACGATTGGCGTGGGTCCGATTCCAGCACGGAACAAATAAATACCTATGTAGGTATTTCCTTTTTTTTAGTTGGAGGCCAAATCGTGCTCGGTACGGACGGTGAGCTACCCATTCCTAGTCGTCTACAAGCCTACGCCTACAGTGGCTGGAAATCGGGGACGTTATCCCAGCAGCTCCCACCCATACGCACAAGGCGTTTTGGGAACACATTTATTGTGTGTACAGCCAAGAAGTGGAATTCCCTGTCGGAGTCAGTGTTTTCTGATAGCTATAACTTAAGGGTCGTCAAGTCAAGAGTGAATAGGTTACTTCTAGGAAGCGTGCTCCATCGTCGACCACATCATCGCGATGGTGGTTTTTTTTTTGGTGGGGAAAATCATTCAATGACAACCCCCCTCTTGGGCGGAGCAGGAGTTAGTGTCAGACTCTTATTAACTAAAAAACCCACCCCGTTCCTTCAAGCCTTCGTACCGGGGCTCGAGTTCCCTTTCGGATAACCCTGGCCCCAGTAGGCTTCGACCCGGCTGGGCCCCTGCTGTTGCTGACAACTCCTTGAGGCGCGCGGGAACAGTGCACGCCGTCGACGACTTGGGCTTGGTCCGGACAGTTACCGGACGGTCGGACAGCGAGCTACCCATTGCTTACTGTCCGCAAGCCCGAGCCTACGGTGGCTCTTTAAGTTTTTTAATAGTTTCAGTAGCGTTTATTTGATGCTTCTGTCTCCGCTTCTGCCTCCAATTTCGGTTCCGTAAAACTTCTTCCGTTAACATCACTACTCTATGAAGTTGTTGTTTTATATAACTGCACACTTTGAACTGTTATGGATTTGGAATAAATACGTTCAAATGAACTTTATATTTAAAACGTGTTATTCCCGTTTGTTTCTTAGTGTTCTGTTTTTTTTTTTTTATGATATCATAAGATCTATTTATTATTTTTATAGCCTACAAATAGTTTTTAGGGTCCCGTACCTCAAAAAGAAAAAACGGAACTCTTATAGGATCACTTTGTTGTCCGTCCGTCTGACTGTCTGTCAAGACCTTTTATCTCGAGAAAGCGTGGAGGTATCGAGTTGAAATTAAAACCATATACTCAAGTCTGTAGTTTCTTCACGCTGTGAAAAAATCAAACTTCTGAGTTAACGGATAAAAAAGATACGTACGTTTACGTCGCAAAAAACGTATACTTCGATATATTTTCCGTTAACGCAGAATCCCAAAATTTGGCACAAAGTAAGGTCTTATAGCACAGGTATAGGAATAAATCTGAAAACAGTTAATTTGTTGTTAACTACGTCACAAAAAAAATATAATTTCAACTCGATATTTCCACGCGTTCTCGAGATACAGGGTCTTGACAGACAGACAGACAGACGAACGGACGGACAAGAAAGTGATCCTATAATGGTTCCGTTTTTCCTTTTGCGGAACCCTAAAAAAATCTTAATTTAAATGAAATTTGAAATAGGGGTACACCATGGCCTTGATTACAATGAACCGTTTAACCAACTTCAAACAATGAGGAAGTTCTATGTTCCTCTTTACGTAACTTTTATCTCGATTTTCTGTGTTCATAATTTTCTTGTAGACGGGTTTCCTTTGAAAACGAAACAAAACGCCCACTGATAAACAATGAAGCCAATTCTAACATTTCAGCCATAAAAGCGGCTCCACAGACGAATTCATGGAGCCGCTTGGCTCCACAGCTTTTTTTATTTAAGCGTGTGTCTAATCATAATACCCCTATAAAGGAATATGTCAAATCAATCACTCAACATTGTTTCAATAATATGATATAAATGCCGAGCACGTGTGGTGTAACCTTCAACTTACAAGTGACACGTGCTCAAAGTTCGCATAACTAGTTAAAACTTAGTAAGGCAAGGCAACTCCGTTCCATCCCTGTTATTTTAATTGATTTCCTAGAGAGAAGTTCATCAAATGTTACGGACTAAAGTCACCGAAACTCACGAAAACTTTTTCAACTAAATAATAAATTGACGGTTAGTTTTGTTTTAACACAAAAAGAATTGATTGGTTTTATTAAAAAAAATGTGATTGATTAGTAGGAAAATTGATTGAATTGCATTATTACTTCTTACATCATTTATGTACAATTTATAAGAATAACTAAAACTAATCACAGTTAAGATACATAATTATATGTAAACACAGTGCAAACGAGCAACTTTTGTCTGCGCTCTCACAGAAAAATATAATACTTATTATATTTATTCAGAGTTAAAACTTTGTAAAATAGTTACAATAATTACGAAGATGCCATGTTATGTGCCCGTACTAAAGTTAAACTTATATCGCAGGCGGTAGAAGCTCTTACACTATGGTTTTTGTAAGGCAAGATTTATAACAATATTTAACATTCAAAATATCCAAATACCTAGTGGGGAAAAAAAATTTGAAGTATTTGTTATGTAAAATACCTAGTTTATTTAAGTCACAATAAGTTATTACGTATTTCAAGTGTGATTTACAGGTTTGCATAAAAGAGTGTTATAGACAGACAAAGTTGCTTTGCAATTTATAAGTTACTGGCTTTTGCTCGCGGCTTTGCCCGCATACATAAAAAATATAGCCTATTTCACCTAGAAATAAAGCAGCTTTCTATCAAACAAACAAAAAAACCTCGTTATAATATTAGTATAAAAGTACAGATTAGTATAGATTTCGTATTTAATTGTGAGTTACTGGTTTGCATAAAAATGTGACAAAGACAGAAAAAGTTGCTGGCAAAGTTGCTCGTGTGTATTTCCCTGATATTATAAAAGGCGAAACTATGTAAGTATGTTTGTCACGCTCAAACCGCAGAACGGATTCAGAAGAAATTTGGTATAGGGGTAGAATTTGAATAGCATAAAGAATAGTTTTTATCCCAAGGGTATGTTCTCTTCGAGAGAAGCCACCGCTGAAATTCAGTTTTATATAAGGTGCAGTTTTGAAACTGCATAAACATTCAGGAGGTTTTTTTTTTAAACTTGTAAATAATCATAATATAAAATGTAAAATACTTGTTATTTAAAGTAGTTCGCTTTTTTTATTTTGTATGCAATAAAACACTTTTATTAACGAGTCTCCTAAAAAAAAACAGAAGCATTCGTTGCAATTTATCGCGCGTCATGGCTGTGTGCTTGAGTGCGACAACCTGTACGAGGATCCGCCCACTTCGTCTACAAAACGCTTTTATCGATTTCAGTAAATAAGAATTCAATACCTACCCACTTTATCGTTACCACCCGAAGGACGCGGTGGAAGATAGGGTGGAGGTATGCCCCGCTTGGGTGGAGCACCGTCGTGTCCTCGTGGGAGCAATCGGCGGCAGCGAAAAGGAAACCAAGGGTCTTGTAACGAAGACAAAGAAGGAACATAGGTGTAGAGTCAGTACAAAGTCTAACAAGCCCTCCCACTGCGCCCTAGAGCAAGAGAAGTCATTGGATGATTTCCCACCATAAAAAAGGACATTTTATTATTGATTCGGGTCGAGAATCACTAACCTAATTATCATTTCAGCCGATAGCCGTCCACTATTCGGCATAGGCCTCCCTCAAGTGCCACAATCGATCCGCCTTGTAGGAGGCCTTCCAAAGCTGCGTCCTCCAATACGCGGTCGCCACTCCAGAACCTTTCGGCCCCAACGGCCATCTGTTCTATGAGCAATGTGCCCTGCCTATTATTACCACTTAAGTTGGCGATTTTTCGTGCTATGTCGGCAACCTTGGTTCTCCTGTGGATATCTTAATTTCTGATTCGAACCTAATTGCCTACTGAATCTTTACAAATTCAAAACTGCTTCTCGTATTATGTAAATGCGAGATAATTTGTTCCTGCAATCCTTTGCTTCCATATACCCACATTTCACGAACGAAAATATAAATTTTTATAGCAATTGGTCCTTCACAAATCCAATGATCGCTGTAAATGTTTTTGGGTCTTATCGTTTCACATGAAAGCAGTTCTCACCCGAACTCGGTTTGGGTCTATGTCTTTGCCAAAATCCTCGGCTTAACTTTTTATTGAACAGATATCTAGTGTTTGCAGGTTCCGTGGCACTTAGGACCAAAAGATTTTGATGTCTGAATTGTTCAACTGAAATGGAATTGTACGAATAAGGTCAGTTTGGTTTACTCTTCGGTAGATCTTCGAGATTCATAGTGATGTAGAACCTTTTCGGTGATGGAATATTGTCTTTTTAGGTAAGTAGTTAAATGTTACTTTTTTACTATTGATAGGCTTATTGATCACTATCTTACCTGATAATAAGTAACGACGCGATAGGTGGTCAGAAGCTAGTGCTCGGTTCTAAATTAGTCGTTTCCTATGGAGAAGAACACGCAAGAAACTCCATGATTACTCTTTAAAAAAAAGTGGCTGATGTTACAATATTTCCATATAACATAGATATTATGTAATAACTGTGTAGACCAGTCAATATTATACCCAAAAGTACAATAAAAATAATCATAATAATAGTAAAGTGAGTAGTACTAAAAGTAATCTAAGAATTCATGGAGTCTACAGTCACAAAATAGATAGGTACAGAAGACAATCTCATGTATGTACTTCACTTTTTATACCTACGCTAAGTGGACGCACACTAATGAGCGTTTGAGCCGGAACTGTTCGACGAGCGGGCCGAGGCACTCCGAGATGTCGTGTCCGTGAGCGGTGTCTATGTGTGCGTTGCTCGAGCGCGCTTTGTATGTAGATTGACTTCTGTACCTATTTTGTGCTACAGTGTTCTCAAATTCACATTAAAGATTTATAATCTTTATATTAATCTTTATAAAGGTGAAAGCGCCAGGATAAACCGCGAATTACACATTTTAAGTAAATGTTTTTTGCACCTTTGAGCATCCCTCTTAAAAACCCTTTTAATAAAACAAGTATCATTAGCTTTTTAGTGTTCCGTACTCAAAGGGTAAAAATGGGACTCTATTGCTAAGGCTTCACTGTCCGTCTGTCTGTCACCAAGCTGTATCTCATTAACCGTGATAGCTAATACTACAGACAGAATAAAATAAATACTTAAGGGGGCTCCCATACAACAAATGCGATTTTTTTGCCGTTGTTTGCTTAATATAAAGCTACATTAGACCGACGGCGACGCGCGACGCCCACGTGTAACACGCCCGATTTCTACGTAGAACGACGTCGCGTGGCGTGGATCAAGTGTAGCTCTACAAGTCTAGTTTCCATATAAAATGTATGGAGACCGATGCGCCCAGATCGGTGTGTGTGGAACACGTGTGCGCAGTGTAGTTCTAGCTTTAATATTATAGAACGGAACCCTTCAACAGATCCCGTCGTTTGATCATAATTGGTCCGCATAATTGGGAGTCCACGCTACCCCTGTTGTTGAATGACGTCACTTATCTATCCGTTCATTGCCAATCTTAGTCAAACTTGTAATTGAATTTGTTCCGGTTTAAATAAACAGGAATCCAGTGCCACATAAACTAAAAATAACGTTGTGTAACATAATAAATATGTACGTCCCATGTACTACACACGGCCATACCCTATTTTTTGTCTTATAAAACAACTCTTCCAATTCTCCTGTCACAGGTCTGCTGGAAGAAATTTCATTTGAAATAAGCAGTATCTTTGTACTCTTTTATCTGTATTTGTCCATTTCATTTTTAAGTGTTTGTGTGTGTATAAATGAATAAATAACAAACTTGTTTTTAAGTGAAAAAACAACCGTTTCGTGGCAAGGAAACATCAATAAAATAAAAACCATTTTAATGATCGTACATTATTTTTTACTGACGAATGTTTTTATAGCATTTCACATTCGGTTACAGGGAATCCGATATCACAGTTATTTTTCTTTTTATAGCTATTATCAGTATCCTATTACATCGAGTGAGCGAATTCATGTTTTGTTGACACAGTATAAAAATGGCGGCGGTTTCTGAGGTCGTTAGTCGATTAGGGGATGTGTTATGGCTCTGTGAAGTTATGTGTTTGTTTTCACCTTAGCTGTGTGAAAAATTGCTTAGCTAAGCTGTTAAACATTTTGTGGGTAAGTGACGTGAGGATGCGTAGCAAATACTATTTACCCTCGAGCGCCGATTGTACATACGTCTGTATAACTTGAATGATCTTGAAAAAGGCTTCATTGTCGCTTTGTACAGACGTTTGCACGAAATTTTTTGGCCGAAAATTTTGTTATATATCTTTGATTTTCCTAGAAAAAACCAAAAAATATTTTTTAATTTTTTTGGTGCTGTACGTAAAAAGCGCACAATTACGTAATAATAATACTCCTCCCTGCCAGGCGCATTACTTTGTGCAATTTATTTCATCACCACTGCTCTCAAAATGGTGAAGGTGAACATCGTGAGGAGAAGCCGGCATATCCTAGAACCAAAAATTCGAAGACATGTGACATTCATCAACCCGCACTGGGCCCGCGTGGTGGATTACGGCCCATTCGCTCTCCTAGAGAGGAGGCCCGAGTCCCATCAATGAATACCCCCCCCCCCCACACGCGAGGGGTTAATCGACTTCAAAAAGGAGGAGGTTCTATGGCATTTTTTTTTAACTATGTGGGCAATACTCCTTGCGACGGGGATACCCGTCATACATTTTCCACTTATCTCTTTCCTTTCTCGAAACCTTGCACAAACCTTCAGAATCTTAATATTTAAAGAAAAAGAAGAAAGAAAGAAAAAGTGTTTATTCACGTCAAACATGACGCATACCATAAAAAATAAATAACAATATCGACCTAAACTATACACATAAGATATGCGTCACATCCGCGCAAAACGGCCAGCGCTCAGCAAAATGCTGGGGCTCATGAAAAACAGAGCCACAGCGCTGATTTTCAGCACTAGCCGTCGTCGACGATGAGACGCCGATCGGTTAACAAAGATTTATTTTACTTGCAATCGATTAATAAAATAAACAAATTAAAACATAAAATAACAACAAACTTAACTTAATTAAACATTAAATATAAAATAAAGCTATGGGAAAAACACAAGTTGGCTAACTAATATGAACTAGTCGATTATTTTAATCGATCAGTAACCGGTCGAACTGTCAGTGCGCAGTCACTTAGCCACATTTTGAATCTGTGGTAACAAAAAAAGATGGCTGATCGATGGATAACTACGGCAAAGTTACGTAATTATTATTCAAAAAATAAGATTCCTGACCTACGCAACTAACATACTTAACTTATTTAATCACAACAAATGACACATACCTAACGTAACAACATTTTAACATTTAATTTATTTTTTTTCCTTTTTTAACCTTTCTTTCCAAACCTTTTAAAATGTTTAAAAAGCCTCTCATTTCCTGGAACAAGGTTTGTGAAATATTTGTGTAAATGACGGAATTACTGAATACCAACAGAGCTTTTAGGTGTTACCCCGACGACCCAGACCTCTTTTTTTTAATTGATATAAACTAGTGCTTGACTGCGATCCCACCTGATGGTAAGCAGTGATGCAATCTCTGATGGTGAGGTGCACTAGTTTATTAAGAGCCTATTCAATCTAGCCTTGAAGGCACCTAAATTATAATCGAGCGGGAAGACCGCAGCAGGTTTTTTTTCGCGTTGCCTATTTATCAAACATTGCGTTAGATTGCATTGGATGAACTAGCAAGCTTTTAAACAATACTCAGGTTGACGATAGCTGGTAGGGTAGAACTCTTCTTAAGGCGTATAGACCCTTGAACATCTAGCCGGAGTTAAATGCACACAAACTCGTGCTGCCGCCTAGGCCGCAGTACGAGTATCTGTACATTTACGAGTAATTCCGGCCAGCCTCCGGATAGAGCCCCGTTGACCTTTAAATCCATTTTCTTTGCGAAATATTGATTGATTTACATATGTTATGTACAATATGAAGAAAACCTACCCAGGATTTTTTTGTGTAAACATATTTCTAAAGATCAAAGTCGTTTGGAAGGAGTAGAGAAAACAAGCGATAAAATATCATATTGTTATTATTATTATTATTTTTTAAGCTATTGCATAGCTTCTATCGCGGGCCTTGAGCGTGGAGACCGAATCCAGATATTCCGTAACGAAAATAACCTAACACCCCCCACTCATTTGTTTTTTGAGCGTGGTGACCGATAAGAAAACAAATGAGTGAACAATCAATCAAAATTCAATTCAATGTGTGAAAGTGTAACTTCAATTAATATCAAAGAAAAAAAAAAACAAAGAAAAAAAATACTGCATAAATAAAATAAATAAATAATTATAATTGCATAAGTTGATAAAAATGCTATGCAATAGCTTTACCGCGGCAGTCCCCGAGTGCCACACGTCTTTTTTTTGATAAAAGTATTAATCGCATGACAAAATCATAAATGTAGATGTTGTACTTACATGAATCTATAATGAACATATTTTTTTTTCAAACCTATTAACCAAGCTATTACCGAGGCTTCAGAAAATCACTATTTTATGGCACTGCTTCTTGGGCGCTGGGGCCTTAATATTTTATTTCCTCAAGCACCACCTAACTACGTAGTACATTTCTGATAGCGAGTTCCCTTAAGTTTGTTAGACCCTTTATTACGACAATAAGATCATATTAGACTTTGTAACAAAAATGTTGTGTTTTGTTATTAAGCTGATAAAGTTTTATGTAGGTACACATCTAATATTTTGTTTTGTCTGTCGAGAACTTTATGAACAACAATTTCTCTATTCAGGAAAAACACGGTATTTTCAATCATTTTGCTAACAATATCATGCTCCCGTTTATTTTCTTTTGTTGTGAATTTTTCTTAAAAAACGCTTTTATACTAACAAACTTGTAACGATGCAGCTATTAAAACTCAAAGAATTGCCGAGAAATCAAAACACGGCCTTGAGTTAGTTTACTGCAGCAGATGTAGAATCCGTGTTTAGATTTATCTCATTTCTCTTGAATTGTTATATTATTATCTCCTCAATTTTTTTTCCATATTTTTAAATATTTCTTAAAACACACATACAAAAAAATATCTTCTATTAAGATAGAAGATTTACTATATTATATTTTTGTGTTGTATTGTATTTCCTGATTTTAGGACTATTTTCAAAGGAACATTCAATTTCAAAACAAAATCATTTCATTTCAATTCCAAAACAAACTGTCAATAACACAAATGCATGACAAAGTCACGGGCCACAAAAAAAGCCGTTTCTAGCTTCTGTTTGTGGCGGCCTTTCTTTGAGGCACGTGTGCGGCGGTGCCGCCACAAAAAAAAGCTAGAAGTCGCTTCCAGCTTCTCCGGCCACAAGCTGACGCGCGCTTCAGCTTTTTTGTGGCCGCTTCTAGCTTTTTTTTTGTGGCCGCTTCTAGCTTTTTTTTGAGGCCGCTTCTACCTTTGTTTGTGGCCCACGTGTGGACACTTACCGTCACGTAGTTGAACAAATATCTTTCAATCACTAACACCCTTCCTACTTCTCAAACAATTTTATCAAACGATTTCAGCAACTCGTAATTTCCCTTTCCTATCTTTTAAGTGTCATCATCATCAATATTGGACATAGCTCCCCCCCCCCCCTCCTCAATGAACGGTCTGTGCGTCTCGCATCGATCGCATTCACGCAAATTACGTACAAAAATACGGTTGATAAACTGTGACAATTTAATACTTAACTAGAATAGGTGTGGTGTGTGTTGTTGACATTTTTAATTTCAAAAACAGAAATAAAGACATAAAGCTCACTTTTACATGATCTAGTAATGAAAAGCAATTCATTGTTTGATTTTCGGGTACCTACGCAGAGATATTAGGAAAAGGTCAATGTACTTTATTCCATGGTTATCTGGCGGCTTCTATAGCATTTTGACAGTCACTTCGTAAAAGAGAATGTTTTTAGAAAAACTAACAAGAATAATAACGACAGTCTTTTATCATCTTTCAAGTGTATCCAACTTTGGGCACGCCACAATCATGGCGGTAAGTCCCCTCTTTGAAGCGTGGCTGGAAAGACCTCACGGCATCCTTACCTTCCGTATGACGCAGGTCCTCACCGGACATGGTTCGTTCGGGAGGTTCCTGCACCGGATTCGTGCGGAAGTGACGCCCGGGTGTCGCCCGAGCATCGCCGTGCCCTCGTAGGGGCGATCGGCGGCGGAGACCTCTCGCGCCGGGCCTTGGTTGAGGCCATGGTCCAGAGCGAGGAGGAGTGGCAGGCGGTTGCTGACTTCTGCAAAGCAGTGATGCTTGCAAAGGAGGAGGCCGAACGCATCAGGCAACGGCGTCGTCGCCGCCGCCGCCGGGATTCTGATCCCGATTTTCGGCCACCGTAGGCGCGGGCTTGCGAACAGTGAGCAATGGGTAGCTCGCTGTCCGGCCGTCCGGTAACTGTCCGGACCAAGCCCAAGTCGTCGACGGCGCGCACTGTTCCCGCACGCCTCAAGGAGTTGTCAGCAGCAGGGACCCAGCCGGGTCGAAGCCTACTGGGGCCAGGGTTATCCGAAAGGGAGCTCGAGCCCCGGTATGAAGGCTAGAAGGAACGGGGTGGTCCTTTTAGTCAGTAAGAGTCTGACACTATCTCCCGCTCCGCCCAAGAGCAGGGGTTGTCATTGGATGATTTTTTCCCACCATAAAAAAAGTGTATCGAACTTAAAATACTTGCCTAGTTACAAAACTTCACAAATCACTAGATCCGATTTAGACCCGGCTTCTCATTTTAAGAACCCCAGTTTATCAGGACTATCTTCGATCCAATATCAACTTGTAATCTGTTTGAAGAAGTGCTTACGAATACTTGAAAATCTTCATTCAACAAATACCTAATAACTTTCAAGTACAAGTACATACTTGATCCCTAAAATATCGCTAAACCAGATCTAAAGAAAAAATTCGGTTTAAGAGGTACTGACGCATTTATATCCTAAGTACCGTTTAGAAAATCTTTTTTGCCTTGCGGTTGCGACAAATACACAATGTGGCGACGAGTACACAAAATAAATAATATATTAGCAATTTTTTTTTGTTTCCTCTGCTGGGACTCAAGCCTCCTTTCTCTAGGAGAGGGAATGGGCCGTAATCAGTTGGTGAATGTCACATGTCTTCGATTAATTTTTTGGTTCTAGGCTATGCCGGTTTTCTCACGATGTTTTCTTGTACCATTTGAGAGCAGTGATGATGAAATAAATTACACAAAGTAATGCGCCTGGCTGGGTTTGAACCCGCGACCTACAAGCTCGTAAGTCGGGGTCATTACCACTCGGCCACCACTGCTCAATGTTAGTATAATTGACTCAAATTGATAGACACAGAAAAAATACGGATAATAAATTGTAACAATTTAATATTAAAAGTAGGTAAGTACTCTACAGACACTTTTTTTTTATGTAAAATCATCAAGTGACCCAAGAGAGACTTTTGACAGAGTGTCAGACTTTTACAGACTAAAACCCAGTGTTCCTTCAGTTGCCCTT
Source organism: Mythimna ferrago (assembly GCA_910589285.2). NCBI lineage: Eukaryota > Metazoa > Arthropoda > Insecta > Lepidoptera > Noctuidae > Mythimna > Mythimna ferrago. The sequence goes on from OU342685.1 coordinate 21,054,313, forward strand.
TATTGCTAGGGCTACGTTACCTCTTTTTTTTTAATTGCTATGATCTAGTGCTTGACTGCTTTCCCACCTGATGGTAAGCAGTGATGCAATCATAGATGGTTGATGGTAAGGCATACTAGTTTATGAGCCTATTCACTCTTGACTTGAAGACACTCAAATTATAATCGGACGAGAAGACCGCAGTAGTCAGATTGTTCCAGTCCTTCGACGTGCGCGGTATAAACATAGAGGCGAAACGCTTAGTCCGGACCGTAGAAGTTTTAACAACTTATACCTTTAAACAATCCACAGCCCTAGCAGACGTCGACCCTAACTGGCACCTACAATTTTGGATAAAAGTACATGCACTGCATGCAGGTTCCCCATCAGGTAGCTTTCAGTCTTGCTAGCAACAATGTCCAGAAGAATGCTGTTGCTGATCGAACGCCGACTCAAATACCGACGAATACCGACTTCCTAGAAAGAGAATGTCTTTGTACTCCACCATTTATAAACTATTCAGTATTTTTTTTTTAAATTGATATGATACACTTCAAAATCCGATATTATGTGGGTCGTTTAGTCAGTAAGAGTCTGACACTATCTCCCGCTCTGCCCAAGAGCGGGGGTTAACATTGGATGATTTTTCCGACCGTAAAAAAAGAACCGTCTAATTTTCATTAATATCTACTTCTCATGATGGGCATTACATTATATATGTATAATCAGAATCAGAATCAGAATCAGAATCAGAATTATTTATTTGCAAGTATTAGTGTTATAGTGATTTTGATATTTTTATCGAGAGCTCAAGAAAGTGGCATTTCTTTAGTGCAAACGCAGATTTGAATCCATCAAGTGCTTACTATTGAATCTCAAGCATTCGAAGAATCCTGGGAATAATGCCTGAGTGAAGCGGTAGACTCTCTAGAGAATATTACGATATTCGACAGCGCATAAAATAAAGATACCTTTGTCTCTGGTGCTTTGAGTACATTCACAAGAACAGCTACATGTAAAATTTGCTACGGTATAAACAGCGGCTCTTTAAGGTAGCATTTAAATTATAAAGTAAAGAAACTACAGTATCGTATAAGGTCTAGTACTTTTACAAATATAAGTATTTTTAATTTTGAAGAAAATTGGGGACACGTCAGTGCTCCCGCCAAGGCGCGCAAAAAAGCGACGCGGCCGTGCCATCCTTTCCTCGAAACAGTTCAGGCTATTTTTAGCTCCCTTTAACTTCGTTGTGTATTCTAAAAGCCTAAACTTGGCAATCGGACTACATTCAAATTCAAATTACTTTACTACTAAACAAACTAATTTATATATTAAACGTATTACTTGTGAAATACATTTTGTTTTCATACAATCCAGTCAGTCTATTTTTTTTTTTAACCGACTTCTAAAAAAGGAGGAGGTTCTCAATTCGGATGTTTGTATTTTTTTTTTTTTTTTTAATGTATGTTCGCGCATAACTTCGTCACTTGCCAACCGATTTGAAAAATTCTTTTTTTGTTAGAAAGGGTATACTTCCCAAATGGTCCCATAGTCACCAAGTCGGGATCTGATGATGGAATCTTGGCGAAATCGAGGGAACTCCTCAAATATTATAGGCAACCATATAATTCTTTTGGTATTTTTATCAAAGACTTAAGCATTTATAGTCAAAACATGACATTTGATGAAGTGGAACTGGTGAAGACGACCAGAAATGGCCAACGGAAGTTCATAGTCACACCAATCTCTCAATGAACATAGTTACAAATAAATGAATAGTTCTGAATAGGTATGTTGAAAACGGTATCATCGATGTGACCTGATGATGATGATGGAGCTGGAAGATAGGTACCGGAACTCCGAAATTAATCAATGTATCCCAGCCGTGTTTGGGCTTATTACAATTGTCATGAGATGCACTTTGGCTATAAGGTACTATTGAACTGATCTGATGATGATGATGGAGCCGGAAGATAGGCACTGGAACTCCGTAATTAATCAATGTATCCTAGCCGTGTTTGGGCTTATAGAATTGTCATGAGATGCATTTTGGCCATAAGGTGCTATCGAATTGATCTGATGATGATGATGGAGCCGGAAGGTAGACACGGGAACTTCATAATAAAACAATCTACCCTAGCAGGGTTTGAGTTAATTGGAATTGTCATGAGAAAAAGGTACTCTGGCTGCAACTAAAAAGTGTGAAATAAAAAACTTTTTACAAAAAAAAATAAAACCGACTTACTAAAAAAAACACTAAAACTATCAAAATAACTTTAATTTCGGAAGTCGGTGTTAAATAACGAAGAGGCAAAACTATTACAGAAACACCGACTTCCGAAATTAAAGTTATTTTGATAGTTTTAGTGTTTTTTTTAGTAAGTCGGTTTTATTTTTTTTTGTAAAAAGTTTTTTTTAACATAAAAGATTTGTATTATTGATATGGTCACTATAAGATGTAGTCAAGTAGAAACTGAATAAATGAACCGTATTACATGGAACTCACAACTTTTTATGGTAGAAAAACTGAGTTAGCCTTGGTTTTTTTACAAGTTATGTTTTTGATGGTTTACATTTTTGTTTTAGGTAGAAAACCATTAAATAATTTCTCACGCTTTAAGTGGAGCTTCGTTTGCAATTTGCATTCCGGGCAGAGTAACTCTTTCAAAGAATTACGCAGTCATGTTAAAAGTAGGTTGGCCTCACATTAAATAGGTACTTATGCTTACTTTAATTGTAAAGTGTATGAACTTCGCGGCCCAGGAACGCAAGACAAAGAAGGACCAAAGGAGTAGGTTTTAGTCAGTAAAAGTCTGACACGCCTTTCCGCTCCGCTCAAGAGCGCGAGAAGATATTGGATGATTTCCCCCCTTAAAAAAAAGGGTAAAGTGCGAGTAATTCAAAGTTCTGCAAGTTCGTACAGACGACATTATCAACTAAAAGGGGGCAACCTCTTCTCCATAGAAAAGTGGCTGTAACTAGTTGATGAGAGTTGAAATGTGTTAGATAGAACAACGAAATCTTGAATGTTTGTTTTTGGTAAATGTATTATGTTTTGTAAAAAGTCATAGAACAAAAATTGTTGTTTATGATGATAGTAATACAGTCCTGCAAGGTTGTTAGTGTTTTACAAATAACCCTGTATATTATGTACCTACTACGCACTACAGTACAATTCACGAATGATGGCGGCCGTGAAGTTAGCCTTTGCGAACGTTCGCGCATACTACACTCTTCTCGCACACGCACGTCGCCATTTGGTTCTTAAAACACGTTACTGCGCAGCCTTCTACGCAAACTTCACGGCCGCCATCATTCGTGAATTGTACTGTAGATTACACGAGCCGAACACTCACTTTAATCGACTCAGGTGTAATGTAGTCCGTACACCTTTGAACATTACATTGGTTGAACGAAACGCCTAAGTGCCACGAAATTCATGACACTTAGGCGCGATAAACGTATCCTCTAAAGCATTGTATGTTTTAATAGTTAGTTTTGTTAGTCGGGATGCCAATGTAGCGCTGCAGTGAACTTTTGTTTCAAATTTTCAGTATTTTGACAAATATTTTCCATAAAGGTGCTTGTCTATCACTAGAATATATGATTATATAAGTCGATGATGATGACGCTGTTAATATACCTTTATATTTTAATGTAAGAGGGGCACCCAATTGATGCAGCTGTCTGTACCTTCTCGGCTCCGCTCGTACATTTTACGAATCAAGCCTTGTTTAATCTTGTCTTTGACAAACAAAAAGTTACTTTACCTAAGAGAAACTTCCTGAATTTCAGTTTGTAAGTCTAATCACAGTTAAACAACTCAGCTTTACATAATACAGGATTAATTTCAAATTTGTTTACGTTGTCGACTGTTTACATACAGTCATTTAGTTGAGCAATACTTTAAAATATACTTTATCCAAACTCACTAAACGTTTTGAGAATACATTCTGACATGACTGGCCTGTTGGTCTAGTGGTTAGTGGCCCTGACTTCTATGCTGCAGGTTGTGGGTTCGATTCCCACCTAGGACAAATGTTTATGTGATGAGCATGATCATTTGTTCTGTGTCTGGGTATAATTTATCTATAATATGTATGTATGTATCAAGTACCCTAACACCAGCTCTGCTTAGCTTGGGACTAGACGGCTTTAGGTGACAGTTGTGGAATGTTATTATTATTATTATTCATTGTGCGTACAGCTAAGGAGCGCAATTTCCTGTTGGAATCTATATTTCCTGATAGCTGCAAACTAGGCCTGGTGGTCTTTAAGTCAAGTGAACAGGTTACTTCCAGGCAAACGTGTGTGCTCGCAGCAAATCCAAGGCTGTAATACCGAAATAGCTGGATGAATCGCCAAACTTAAGTGGCAATGGGCAGGGCACATTGCACGCAGAACAGATGGTCGATGGGGATGAAAGGTTCTGGAATGGCAACCACGTACCGGAAGACACGGCGTTGGAAGCCCTCTCAAAAGGTGGACCGACGACCTGGTGAGGTCGCGGGACTCCGATGGATGCGAGACGCATAGGAGTGGTCGCTGTGGCGACGTGGGAGGCCTATACCCAACAGTGACGTCTTTTGGCTGAAATGACGATGATGATGATGATGAAGCGTGCTCATCATTCATGCCGCTAAATAGGAATTAAAAGACAAAATCTAAGCCATGAAAAAACGAGGACTAAGGAGGTGTCGGACTCGCGCACTGAGGGTTCCGTGCAAACTACAATTCTCGAATAGTCTCGAAGATTTTACCGAATTGTAATTTTTTTTTTTGACACGCATGTAACAACAAATTTACTGTTTTCAGATTTATTCCTATACTTGTGCTATAAGACCTTGCTTTGTGCCAAATTTCAGGATTCTGGGCAACGAGAAGTACCCTATGAATTTCGATATTTGAGAGTACCAAAATATACGTTTTTTTGCGACATAAACGGCCGTATCTTTTTTATTAGTTAACTTAGAATTTTTTTTTTTTCACAGCTTGAAAGGACTGCAACCCTGAGTATATGGTTTTAATTTCAACTCGATACCTCTATGCGTTCTCGAGATAAAGGGTCTTGACTGACAGACAGACGGACGGACAATAAAGTGATCCCACAAGGGTTTCGTTTTTTCCTTTTGAGGTACGGAACCCTAAAAAGAACATGACAGTATTAACGACTCATCATATACCATCGATCTCCGACTCTCGAAGCGACCTTTTCAACTTTATACCTAGATAAGTACGAAGTCCAAAAGGTCCAAAGGCTTCGCTAAGTAGGTACCTACTTGACTGTGTTATTCAAGGTCATTAAAGTCAGACTACGATTACATTTGGTAAATTTACGCGTCTCTGTTTCTAATTTTATTTAGTATTGCCTGAGGTCGCACATCAGAATTACATTTGACATTTAGACAGCACCTTTATTTTATTATTCACTAGCTTTTGCCTGCAGCTTCACACACGTACACAAAATATACTCAATTTCACTCAGGAATAAAGCAGCTTTCTATCAGTGAAAAATTTTTAGGATCAGTACTTTCAGAGTTGTACAAACAAAAAATTAAAAAAAAAAAAAAAAAAACTTAAAGTACCTCTTTATAATATTAATGTAAGATATTTCTTTATTTATTTTATTCTTTATTGTATACCACAATCAAAAATAAAGGACATAAATTATTAAAAATAAGTGTACAATGGGCGGTCTTATCGCACAGGTCAATCTCTTACACACAACCTTTAGGAAATCTTATTATTAGTATACACTCCACAATATTTTGTTAGTAGAGCACTTCAAATACTTTTGGGAACATATTCATTAAGCGTATATAGCGAAATTCTCTGCCCGAGTATGTGTCAAGAGCGAAAAGTACATTATTGGTCAAGAGTCAATAGCTTAGTTCTAAAAAGAGGTAGAGAAGAGAAAATAGGTGGATTACACTATTACTTACCTACCAGGCTACCATCAGAAGAGTTAATGGTCAATCGCTGTCATTGTTCAGGCAAGTTCAGGGGCAATAATCTTACATAGGTCTTGATAACCAGTCGCCTTAGCATAGCATAGCATAGTCGGCCTTATAATGTTCCCACTGCAGGGACTCGGGCCTGCTCTCTAGGAGAAGGAATGAGCCGTAATCCACCACGCGGGTCCAGTGCGGGTTGGTGGACCAGTCGCCTTCTTCTCTTCGTCTTCTTCCTGCCCTTGTCCCATTTCCTTCCATTCTGTCCTGTCACTCGTCACGCTACCACTAACTCCCTTTTTTTCATATCACTTCTCACACAATCCATCCATCTTTTCTTTGGCCTCCCTCTCTCTCTCCATCCATCCACATGTAAATTCATAACTCTTTTAGCAACATGATTTTCATCTCTCCTCTTTACATGACCATACCAAGAGAAATGATTTCCTTTCAACCTTACAGTCACTGGTGCCACTTTCAAACTTCGCCTTAAAGCTCCTAAAACCATATCCCCTTAGCTTTGCGTTCCATATGTTACAATAGTTTCACACCAACCGCAACTTGTCTTACACTTGCATCCACTTGACTGCACTTGCTTAAATCGTACAGGGATAATTATCGCTTGGTTCTGCGCTCCATAAAAAGTGTCTAAAGGTCCTCTGCAAGAAGGCCTCAGCACCTTGAATGCCTTAAGATTCAAAAATCAAAATAAAAACACGTTTTTACCTCAAAAGGAAAAAATGGAACCCTTATAGGCTCATTTTGTTGTCCGTCTATATGTCTGTCAAGACCCTTTATGTCAGGAACGCGAGGAGGTATTGAGTTAAAATTAAATCATATACTCAGGTCTGTGGTCCCTTGAAGCTGTGAAAAAATCAAACTTCTGAGATAACGGAAAAAAGATTCAGTCGTTTATGTTGCAAATAACGTGTATTTGGACACTCTGAAGGAAATCAAAACTCACAGGGTTCTATAGAAGCCTGAAATTTGGCATAGAGTAAGGTCTCATAGCAAAAGTAAGTATACGTAAAAATCTGAAAAATGTATAATATTGTCACAAAAAAAAAAAAATTGTGATTCAGAAAAATCTTCGAACTCAATTTGGGAATTGAACTGTTTTCATAGGCAAGTTTGTACGGTACCCTCAGTGCGCGAGTCCGGCTCACATTGGCCTGGTTTTAAGTGCTACGCTACCACTACTCAGGTACGGTAGACTGCTCATAATTAAAATACTTCTTGAAATCCGTAGTTCGTCTGTCACCCCCAAAGGATCGCAGATCACTGCTGATGTGGCTCTTTCAAGTCAGGCCACATCACTCCGTTTAAGTCGGTAATTGGCGGAAAATTTCGCAAATTGAAGAGTACTCGTTCAGAAGTCAAGACTCACTTCAGAGAAAGGGTTGGTTTAATTTCGTTTGAAGTATCGCTTTTCTTGAGTTTTCCTTTCTTGTCTAAATCGGTATTTATATACAAACACTGCTAAAGCCAAAATAGCTGCTAGGAAACTAAGCGTTCTTGCAAAGTTCCGGCGGTACTTCACACCGGGCAGCTTCTAATGTTATACAAAGCTCAGGTCCGATTGTGTGGAGTACTGCAGCCACATATGGGCCGGTGCTGCAAAATGCCATCAAGCAGCTTAGAACTTGGTGGAAAGGCGTGAAGAAGCAAATTATTGATCCAGATTTGGTTTAATCCAATCTACAAAGCCTCGAGCACAGGCGTAGGGTAGCCAGCCTTTCGATATTTTACAGGATGCATTTTGTAGAGTGTGTGCGGGAACTGCATGACTCAAGCAGCAGAGCCACAAAATAGTTATGTATAGAAGTCAATCTACATACAAAATGCGCTCGAGCAACCCACACATAGACACCGCTCACGGACACGATATCTCAGAGTATCTCGGGCCACTCGTCGAACAGTTCCGACTCAAACGCTCATTAGTGTGCGTCCACCGAGCGTAAAAAGTGAAGTACATACATGAGATTGTCTTCTGTACCTATCTATTTTGTGGCAGAGCGCAAGTTATTTGATCATTTCTCATCCTCAGAAAACAATATAAAAGTATCTATCCTGTATAATCCCGGAAATAGCCTTAACCAGAAGATGCCTACCTCAATTTACAATTAATTACCCCCGGGAGCGGTATCTCGATACGGGAGAACAAACGCGAACCGAATCGAATCATTATCGATATCCAGTAATTGTTTTATGCTTAACTGGCCGACTCGGCAAATCTGGTTCTGCCATGTAAATTATCAAAGATTTAAATGGGAGCTGAGGGTTGGAGGTAGGAAGGGTAAAAATAGACTTCGACCTATTACCACAGAAACCACAGACCTACAAAGTAATCGACACAAAAAATTCATAAAACAAAAATACATTCAGCCGAACAAAGAACTTCCTTATTTTTGTAGTCGATTAATTATCGGTAAAACCGGTTTGAAAGAATTCGTTAACAGATACCTTGACACAAGATTTTAATATATTAGACTAGCGGTCCAGGCAGACGTTTTCATACCAGAGAAAAAAAAAACGAGAACCCGATTGCAGCGCCACCTACAGGGTTTAATTGTATTTTCATATTTTATGTACGTTATATGAATTTATTTAGGTTTTAGTATAAATAGTTTAAGTTTTTTTTATATACATATGTAAATTTTATCTGATGTAAATAGAATAAATAAATCGATGAATATAACTTTTATACATTAAAATTATATCTATACATAAAATATACTTTTCTCTTTATAATATTAAACATGAAATTAATATTTAAGTCATCCATTTACCTACATATGTTTTCAAACCATTGAGAGACCCATTCAAATCATCATCATCGTCATCAGCCTTTTTAATGTTCCCACTGCTGGCACGAGAGGAGGCCTCTCTCTAGGAGAGGGAATGGGCCGTAATCCACCACGCGGGCCCAGTGCGGATTGGTAATGTCACATGTCTTCGAATTTTTAGGATATGCCAGTTTCATCACGATGTTTTCCTTGCTACATCTAATTTACACTTCTACAATAATATAATAAAGTTTGTTTTTTATTTTTTTTTGTTTGTAGGAGGTAATCTCTGGAAGTACTGGTCAGATTGCTAAAAATTTTTCACCTATAGAAAGCTGGGCCAGGGTTATCCGAAAGGGCTCTCGAGCCCCGGTATGAAGGCTAGAAGGAACGGGATGGTTTTTTTAGTCAGTAAGAGTCTGACACTATCTTCCGCTCCGCCCAAGAGCGGGGGTTGTCATAAGATGGTTTTTCCCATCGAAAAAAAAAAGAAAAAAAACCTATAGAAAGCTGCTTTATTCATGAGTGACATAGCAATATTTTATGTATGGGGACGAAACTGCGGGCAAAAGTAAAAATCGTGTCACAGTGTTTGTTATCGAATCCCTACAAAACGGCTAGACCGATTTGGATGAAATTTTGTGTGCATATTCGAAGACATGTAACATTCCATTTGACCTGGTGAAGGTTGTGGGAAACCGGTGGATGTGATACGCACAAGAACGATCGTTGTGGCGACGCTTGGGGGAGGCCTATGTCCAACAGTGGACGTATATCGGCTGAAATGATGATAATGTAACATTCATTAATCCGCACTGGGCCGGCGTGGTGGATAACGGCTCATTCCCTCTCCTAGAGAGGAGGCCTGAGTCCCAGCAGTGGGAATATTAAAAAGGCTGATGATGATAATTCTTATAGTAACCGATATGTAAAGAGTTACAATAATCCCGTAGAAGAACGTAGAGGTGAATAAGGACAAAAGAAGGTTATTTTCTTGTTATGTTTATTTGTTTGTGGCATTTATATTGTCTGTCAAAAGAAAATTGTACAAGGCAGGTTTCTAAAAGTTTTAAGCTCGCTTAATTATCTTTGACTGTCCAATTTTTCAGTATAATTCGGTAAACTTACTTTATTATCAGATAATAATTTATGGAAGCTACTAAATAATAATGGATCTAAAAATTTTTCACACCGTTTCGACCTCTTCGAAGCGCTGTACAAAATTTTTAGATCTCGGTTGCTCTGTTTTTCTTATTGTTAAATTAATTTTGATCTGACAGAGTCTAGTAGCTCATCTATAAGGAATTGCCCTGTGCGATAAGACCGCATAAAAACAGAAAAAAAAATGCCACTGTAAACTTTTTTTTATAAATGCTTGTCCTGTATTATTTGTTTTTCTGCCGAGTACAACTAAGAATAATAATTATTTTAATGGTTTATCCCAGTCCAAATGCCAATGTTCTTCCCAACTCAGACACACATGCAAACAAACTCGCCTTTCAAATATTGGTGAACAATCAAATTGCACATAATGTAAACACTGACACAGAGAACGTTTAACTTAATGAAGGCACAGCAATCGACTTACGACTAAGAATATTAATCATTTTAATGTAACATCAATAAGGATAATTGTGGGATTGTGTAACGGCCACGACTCCTGTGTATTAAGTCGTAATTTCAAACTCAGACAGGCACTTTACTTTGTGTAATATATTTCATCACCATGCTCTCTAAAACAGTGAAAAAAAAAACATCGCGAGGAAACTAGATGTCCAAGAAAAAAAAAAAATCGAAGCACATGACTTTAATTTTTAATAGTAGATTACAACCCATTCACTATCATAGAATGAGGCCTGATTCATTCACTGATTATTTTATTACTAGCTGCGGTCAAAACTATCATATTGTGCTATTTCAACGTATGGGCTACCAAGTTTAATCGAAATCTATTCAGCCGTTCGAGGATGAAAAAGTAACAAACACATTCCCACAAACTATCACCTTTAATATTAGTGTGATAGAATTTATAACAGTTATACCTACACATACTATAGATTTAGACTAATAGGTAGACCAGACAAATACTAAATCACAGAGCAAATGATTTAATCAATTATTTATCATACGTATCCCACAGATCCAAGGTAAAATGGGTCAGTAACCAGTTGTTAGCGACGGCAATTTGTTACATTATGGAAATCTGAAAGCTGTGTGATAAAAAGGGGATAATAGAAGGTTTCATCTAGCAATGGGATTTGATAGGTACATTTTTTTAATGACATCATATATGGTTTATGCGTTTTTGATACAGATATTACGTATATGATGCCAGTAATTAATATGGATTGACTGCCTATCAAGTCAAATAGGCAGATGTTCTAGCTTCCCAGTAATTGGGTTACACTATAGCCACAAAATACTCGTAGATAGGTACAGAAGACAATCTCATGTATGTGCTTCACTTTTATACCTACGCTGGGTGGACGCACACTAATGAACGTTTGAGCCGGAACTGTTCGACGAGTGATCCGAGACGCCAATGAGACATCGCGTCTGTGAGCGGTGTCTATATGTGCGTTGCTCGAGCGCGCTTTGTATGTAGATTGACTTCTATACCTATCTATTGTGTTAATGAAGGCACAGCAATCGACTTACGACTAAGAATATTAATCATTTTAATGTAACATCAATAAGGATAATTGTGGGATTGTGTAACGGCCACGACTCCTGTGTATTAAGTCGTAAGTTCAAACTCAGACAGGCACTTTACTTTGTGTAATATATTTCATCACCATGCTCTCTAAAACAGTGAAAAAAAAAACATCGCGAGGAAACTAGATGTCCAAGAAAAAAAAAATCGAAGCACATGACTTTAATTTTTAATAGTAGATTACAACCCATTCACTATCATAGAATGAAGCCTGATTCATTCACTGATTATTTTATTACTAGCTGCGGTCAAAACTATCATATTGTGCTATTTCAACGTATGGGCTACCAAGTTTAATCGAAATCTATTCAGCCGTTCGAGGACGAAAAAGTAACAAACACATTCCCACAAACTATCACCTTTAATATTAGTGTGATAGAATTTATAACAGTTATAACTACACATACTATAGATTTAGACTAATAGGTAGACCAGACAAATACTAAATCACAGAGCAACTGACTTAATCAATTATCTATCATACGTATCCCACAGATCCAAGGTAAAATGGGTCAGTAGCCAGTTGTTAGCGACGGCAATTTGTTACAATTATGGAAATCTGAAAGCTGTGTGATAAAAAGGGGATAATAGAAGGTTTCATTTAGCAATGGGATTTGATAGGTACATTTTTTTATTGACATTATATATGGTTTATGCGTTTTTTATACAGACATTACGTATATGATGCCAGTAATTAATATGGATTGACTGCCTATCAAGTCAAATAGACAGATGATCTAGCTTCCCAGTAATTGGGTTACACTATAGCCACAAAATACTCGTAGATAGGTACAGAAGACAATCTCATGTATGTGCTTCACTTTTATACCTACGCTCGATGGACGCACACTAATGAGCGTTTGAGCCGGAACTGTTCGACGAGTGATCCGAGACAGCAAAGAGACATCGTGTCTGTGAGCGGTGTCTATATGTGCGTTGCTCGAGCGCGCTTTGTATGTAGATTGACTTCTATACCTATCTATTGTGTGCTATAGCCCTTGGAGATGCAGCATTTTAAGTTACTGACTTAATCTGTAAATAAAATAAAATATTATTAACCTTTTATTTATTATTTTATAGCCTTTTATTCTACTACCAAATCTAACAATAGGTAAACACATTCTAAATTAATTGATTATTATATATCACATTATGAAGTAGCATCAAGCAGGAGCTGTTTTGCACTTGCACCCAGCTGTTTTCTAGCGCCTAATGCCCGCTATAACTTGTCGTGATCTGTGTTGTACTTATTGTCGGTGGTGTCCAATTTGTGACCTTTTTAAATATTTTTGGGAAAAAATATAACATGGTGTAAAAACTATTGAAATCGATTCAGTTACTGAATCTGAACAAACTATATTCCGGTTTCGGATAACTAAAAACAATGTTATTTACACGCTGAACAAATCATCAAATAACCACGTACAATGGTCCGCATAGGACTAAGTGCGGAAACCATACTCAGACATAGAATCATCAAATAAACATTCTGTTTGAGATCAAGATCCTGCTTGAGTTTTACTTACCAGAACCTTCGGTAAAACACTATCCAACTTCATTTATCCCGAAGAATAACGTATATTTAACTGATTTTAATTACCTACTGCAGGTGATCGTAATTTTTGCGTTAATAAAACTCGCGATTAGCTCCAGTAGTCCTCTTAAAGCTCATACTCTCCTCTCTCACTCTCCTGTCACCTCTCACCGCCACCGTCGACTTATCGTGGCATTTGACGCACACGACGGCAACCGCTGATCTTCAAAATATAAATGTCGATGGCTTCATTTACCTCTGCTGTTGGCAACACAGAAAATATGAAAGATGTTAGAATGGCCTTGTGGGCTGTGTGGGCGGGGCAGGCAAGAGACAAAGTCGGGCTATGCTCATAGTTCAACTACCAATAGCAAACTTGCAATCTAAGTGTGCGCGGTCTGTTAGTTGCGCAATGTGCGTTCGTATTGGTTTATTGCCTGTAGTAGAGTTAAAGGGTGGGGGACAAGCCGCGACACTCGTTGTAGTACAAATCGTGAAGCATTTCCTTTGTAACCCTCTTTAATTTTTTCTGTTTTTGGCAATATGCTGCTCGTATGTACCTATGTGCTTTTAAGGCAAAAATAATAATTCAACGAGCGAGTACTCGAACAAAACCGATAAGGGATTTGCCGCATGAAGTGTTCGGATGACCCAGATTGAAAAATATACTCCCTGACGTATAATTTTATATTTAACGTTTTTATAATTTTATTTTTATTAAACGGATCATTCGACCACAACGTTTAAGCCACGTTAATGACATTGTGGAAATAATTCCGATACGGAATCTTTAATATCCGGTAGGAATTAAATTTTATCTCCGCTTAATGCTTTGGACATCATCCGCTGAAATACGTGTTTTTACCCGATTGCGTCAGAAAGAGGGTTATGTTTTTCGAGTGTATGTCTGTATATGTCACTGGGAAATTGCAGACTTTGTATGATTGTAATAAATATTTTAGTAAGAGATACGTAGAAGAAATGTCTTCCCTCATATTTTGTTATTTGGTTATTATAAATATTATATTCTAGATAATGATATTATAATCGTTAGAAATCTAAATTAAATCCTATTGGAAAAAATATGAGAAGTTTTGTGCAGTTCGCTTCGCTTACAGTTCGGTATGTAAAGTTGCTGATAAGTGAATTTTAGGGAAAAAAAAATACAATATAACTGTTACATTTGTTTACACGCTTAAAATAAACTGGACTATGAAATGAAAGATGCCTCGCTTCTTTGTCACATTCAATACACACGCAAAAAATTTTACATCTGGCACCAGATTTAGCTAGGCAACCTATGCGCAATGTCTTAATGAACGCATTATCTAGCATATAATATTTATCATAATCAAATAACAGATGAGAAAAGATTTCTTCTACGTATCTCTTACTAAAATATTTATTACAATCATAAAAAGTCTGCAATACATTCAAAAAATATATCCCTCTTTCTGGCGCAATTTCTACAACGTGTCTTAGATCATTTGGTCGATTATAGTTGCTCACACACATCCACATACGAAAAATCACATTATTAGTTTCCAATATAACCGTGGCATGTCTAAAAAATATAGTTTACAATTTCTCGCGATACTTTACAATCTTACCGTGCGTTTGCAATTTTCCCGTGACATAAATACGCCCGTATATTTCTTTGGCACACCCTAGAGTCTAAACGGCTTGTTGCATTTTACTTTGAGCTGTGAAAGTGACACTTGGTACTCAAACATGTAAAAACTAGCATCTGCGAGCAGTTTCCCCCACACCTTCTCCTCCACCTTGCGTCGTTTATCTTCAATGCTGAGGGTCATGACCTCGACGAATAACTTTAACTATATTTCGAGAGCAGTGGTGGCCGAGTAGTAATGGCTCCGACTTACGAGTTGTAGGTCGCGGGTTCAAACCCTGTCAGGCGCATTACTTTGTGTAATTTATTTCATTACCACTGCTCTCAAAACGGTGAAGGAAAACATCGTGAGGAAACCGGCATGTCCTAGAACCAAAAATTCGAAGACATGTGACTTCCACCAACCCGCACTGGGCCCGCGTGGTGGATTACGGCCCATTCCCTCTCCTAGACAGGAGGCCTGAGTCCCAGCAGTGGGAACATTAAAAGACTGATGATGATGATGATGATATTTCGACATGTTGGCGGTGTGGATGGCGTCACAGACTGTGGTCTCCAGTGTGACACGGATTTGGTCTGACCAACGTATCGGATCATGCCCCTGGGTCTTTGCGAGTAAAATGACCCAAGGGAACATATTTCCAGAATAAAAAAATCTATGTGCTATTTCAGGCAACCATAGGTATGGTCTACCTGTGTACCAATCAGCCGAAACCGTATAGCCATTCGAGTGTAAAGAAGTGAGAAACATACGAACATACTCACAAATGTTCTTTTTTATAATAATAGTCTGATACATACTATCATTTTTAATATTTTAGCAATCATCCACTTAAATAAAGGTAGAAGAACTACACTGCTCACACATGTGCCACGTACGCCGATCTGGGGCGCGTCGGTCTCTATGTAATTTTTTATTGGAACTAGACTTATAGAGCTACACTTGATACACGCCACGCAACGCCACGCGACGTCGGTTTACGCACAAATCTGGCGTGTTACACGTGTGCCACGTGTGCCACTGCTGATCTGGGCGCTTCGGTGTCCATACATTTTATATTGAAACTAGACTTATAGAGCTAAACCTAATACACGCCACGCTACGTCGTCCTATGTACAAATCAGGCGTGTTACACGTGTGCCACATACGCTGATCCAGGCGCTTCGGTCTCCATACATGTTATATTGAAACTTGACTTATAGAGCTACACCTAATACACGCCACGCAACGCCACGCGACGTCATTCTACGCACAAATCAGGCGTGTTACACGTGTGCCACATATGCTGATCCGGGCGCTTCGGTCTCCATACATTTTATATTGAAACTTGACATGTAAAGCCACACCTAATACACGCTACGCTACGTCGTTTTACGTACAAATCAGGCGGGTTACACGTGTGCGTCGATCTGATGTAGTTCTAGCTAGCTTTAAGTTAGAACTACACTACTACACGTGTGATGTACACCGATCTGGACGCGTCGGTCTCCATACATTTTATATGACAACTAGACTTGCAGAACTACACCTTGATACGCTCTATGCGACGTCGTTTTACAAACAAATCAGGCGTGTTACACGTGTGTCAGTCTGACCTAGTTCTAGCTTAATTCTGTTATAGAACCACAAGAAAGCCATGTAAATACTGACTTGACTTACAAATAAAAAACTTTCTGAACAAACCTGATATTTTTCCGAGAATACTTAATAGCAATTTGAAATTTAATATCGGAAGAGAAGGGTTCTACGCAGATTCTTATTAAATAAATGGTCTGTTTTTAATAGCATCCCTAAAGCGAAAGACGAGGCAGGATTATTCAAAGAGTTACTGCGGCCTTGGAACGCAAAAAGAACATTTTTTTCTTTTTTTTCTCTGCTGCAATCTTACACCCTTTTTTTATGGTGAGAAAAAATCATGCATTGACATCCCCCGCTCTTGGGCGGAGCGGGAGATAGTGTCAGACTCTTACTGACTAAAAGACCCACCCCATTCCTTCTAGCCTTCATACCGGGGCTTGAGCGCCCTTTCGGATAACCCTGGCCCCAGTAGGCTTCGACCCGACTGGGTCCCTGCTGTTGCTGACAACTCCTTGAGGCGCGCGGGAACAGTGCGCGCCGTCGACGACTTGGGCTTGGTCCGGAAAGTTACCGGACGGCCGGACAGTGAGCTACCCATTGCTCACTGTCCGAATCCTTACACCCTGACATTCAGCATCTGTTGTGTTCAAAATGGTTGTCATGCTTGGTATGCGCCCACTGATGCACCCATGTCAATCCGTTTCATGATACTCTGTCGCACTGTCAAGTCTTGTGGGCTTAGCCTTTGAGACTCCTGAAAGTTTAAAAAAAAGAATGAGTGGATTTTAGTCAGTAAAATTCTGGCAGTTAAAGTAGCAAAAAGTTATTTGTCGATTTACGACCCTAAAAACAGGGTGAGGGACGACAGAGAGAATTGGAAGTAGTAATGTACCGCCTTTAATTTTTTTATTTTTTTATTTTGCACCTACTGATATAAAATTAGAAAAAGTGTTTTTTTTTTTTCGCTTTTTTTAAGTTGCACCGCTGTTTATATATAAAGTTGAAGAGTTTTTTCGTTTGATTGCTTGAACGCTCTAATCTCAGAAACTACTGGTTTGCATTGAAAAACTCTTTTAGTGTTGCATAGCCCATTTATCAAGGAACGGAATAGCCTACAGCTAGCAAGAAATAGTAACGAAAGATGCGGGTGAAACCGCAGAAGATAGCTAGTACGGCTATGCGCCACCGGTACATGGTGGATATCCCACCTACGCGCACAAAACGTTTTGGGAACTCATTCATTGTGCGTACAGCTAGGGAGTAGAATTCCTTGCCGGAGTCTGTGTTTCCTGATAGCAACAACCCGGGAATCTTTAAGTCGAGGGTGAATAGGTTTCTTCTAGGTAAGCGCGTTCCATCGTCGACCGCATCGTCGCTCTCCATCAGGTGAGATAGCGGTCAAGCGCGAACCTATCAACAATAATAATAAAAAAAAAATAGTAATCAATATTTGAGCGTTGAGAAAAATAGCATAAGTTCAGGCAAAGTTTACAACAGCTTGCAGAAATGTTTTAACCATACAATAATCGTCAACTGAAGGAACGAAAACGAAACGTCGCCTCGCGTCCAAAGTTGCGAAAGGTGCGGTGAATACGGGCAGATTTTAGTTAGTAAAAGTCTGACACGCCATCACGCTTCGCCCTAGAGCGCGAGACGTCATTAAATGATTTCCCACTTCAAAAACCAATCACACGTCTCTAAAACTTCGTACAGCGAATTTAATTTAATTGGCAACACTATGATTTATGCAATGACGTGCTATATGCAATCCTCATAACAGCATCCAAATATAAGCATCACAAAATTTTTGCGGTACCTTTAACAGGAAGCCATCATTATCCTCAACAATGACGCGGATATAATTATTTAAATTATTAGCGAACCGTTTATGTTATCAATGATTGTATCGAAGCCAAAATATAATGTTAATATTATTTACGTCGGAAATTCGGCTTTGGTTGCGGTCTTGAAGCAAATACTCGCTGGGTGGTCCTAGTATAACCACGTTCAATATTGTATTTGAAAGTCAATATTTGACAGACTATGAAGTTATGTTAATTTGCAGGATTGGCAAATTTGTGGTAAGCGTACCCACTAGGGGTTTTTTTTTTGGCGAGTAATAATAATCATCCAAATTACATCCCCCGGCCCTGGGCGGAGGAGAGGTGGTGTCAGCCTCTGTCTAAAAAACTCACCTAGTTCCTTCGTTGCCTCTCATACCGAGGGCGAGCCTCCCATTTGGTACTAGACCTTGGCCCCAGTAGGCTTCGACCCAGCTGGGCCCCTGTTGTTGCTAAGAACCCCTTGAGGCGCGCGGGAACAGTGCGCGCCGTCGACGACTTGGGCTCGGTCCGGACGGTTACCCGACGGTCGGACAGCGAGCTACCCATTGCTCGCCGTCCGCAAGCCCGCGCCTACGGCGGCCGGAAATCGGGATCGGAATCCTGGCGGCGGTTGGGGCGTGAGCGCCGTTGAATGGACTCCTCCTGTGTTAGCATTACTGCTTCACACATATCTAGGGGTGGCACAACTTCTCTGCTCGAGTGATTTCACAGAAGACAGTGGTACAGTGATCACGTGCTGCCGTGCACAGTGAGGCTTTTTTGTTTTTTAGCGGTGGAAAAATCATCTAATGACATCCCCCGCTCTTGGGCGGAGCGGGAGATAGTGTCAGACTTTTACTGACTAAAAACCCACTCCTGTTCCTTCGTCGCTTTTCGGACCGGGGCTTGAGCTATCTTTCGAATGTGCACAGTGAGGCTAAGGGAGACCGTTATACAGTCTCCTCAGGGATGTGCCTTAACAAGCGTGGCGCAGAAGGGGTACCAGTATGGTATTTTAATGAGTAACGAGGACCCTTCTATATGCTGATGGTGATCACCGGGGTGGTTTTAGTGAGGTAAAAATCCTTATCCCCAAAGTCCAGGTGCCTATTGAAAATTATCTATTTGCCATAAAGACATCTGCTCCCCTAGCCAAGTTTGTTCGCTTGCGCCGAACGCTTCGAGTTGTCCTTGCTGCCAATTCTTTTGTTCTGACCACGTGACTGAGCGTTAAGACGACGTCATTCCCGTACAGTTAAAGCTTTCTACAAGCGTTAACTATTGCAGATTAGCAACTTGGCTAGGGGTACTGGCATTTTAAATAACGTTTTGTAACACTGTGGGATTAATCGTAAGAGGCCTTTTTTGGCTCTAGAACGCAAAGGGTAACTGAAGGAACACAGTTAAGTTTTAGTCAGTAAAAGTCTGCAACTCTCTCGCGCTCTACGAAGAGTAGGAGGAAATATTTTACGATTTCCCCTTCTCAAAAAATACAATATTTCTGGTAATGGGACCAGAAATATTGTATTTTTCCTTTTGCCTTCTATGACGATATATGATTATGTTGGTCATGGGACCGAGAAAATTCTTTGGAGCGAATACATTTGCCTCGAGGCTTATGTGAATAAAAATATTTTTTATATAAAAAATGGTTTATGTTCACATAAATTGACGATCCATAAGTTGTTTAAAACATTACCTTTGATTTTCCATTTTATTGAAATGAAGTACTTAAATTGTGCGGTTAAGCGTATTATTATTACGAGACAAACAGTATTCGAGAAACCTAGAATTCCTTTTAAATTTTAATGGTAATTAAATGACCGTTCCTATAAATAAAAATATCAGCAAAAACTTTTCGCACCAAAGTAAAACTAGAACACTGCAAGAGCATATTTTAAGTGCGCTTAATGCATGGTAGATTTCATCTATCGCATCTCATCAGAAGGGATTCAGGTCATGAGCGAGCAAAAAAACCCCTATTCTAAATAAAAAAGCTGCATACATTTTTTTTTCATGCCAAATCATCAAACAATTCTTCTAGGTGGAGCATGAGAGATTGTCAGTCTTTTACGCAATAAAACTGTAAGAAATCGTCCAATGACTTCTTGTGCTCTAGGGTGGAACGCGAGGACTTGGCTTTTAAGGACGGACTTTTAATGACTAAAATCCACTCCTATGTTCTTTGGCTTACGTTCCAGGACTCTGAGTTTTCCTTTCAGAAGCCTTTGGAAGCTTTACCCAGTAGGCTTCGGCTCTGCTGGGTCCCTACAGTGTTGTTGACATATCTTTGAGGTGTGCGTAGAACACTACACGCTGTCGAGGACACAAGCTCGGTCCGGACGGTTACCAGACGTCCGGATGGCGAGCTGCCCATTGCTCCTCGTCCGCAAACCACGCCTTTGGTGGATCCTGGCGGCCGGGACGTGAGTCCATTGCCTGACACGTGCAGCCCCAACCTGTGTTCTTTCAGTACCCCTTTGCATTTCAGGGTAAAGGTATAATCGAACGATTCAACAGAAGTAAACTTCCTACTATTAAAATCGCTTTTACCGCTCGAGGCTAAATGATAGCGAACAAAAGTTCGATTCTATTGTTCGTTTACGCCAGACCATGTAGACAAAGGACAGGATATCAATAAATCTGGTAGTAACCAAAAACTCGATGCTATAAAGCTGCATACGTGTTTGGTAAATAGATGGTTTGCGGATAGCTGTTTGTCTTGTTTGTACCGAATAATAATAGCTATTTAAGCGTTTACATGTGGTATTTAATCATCTCGTCTCTCGTATAATCACTTTGTATTCTAGGTTGAATTATTTTGAAATTATGTTTTAGAACCCAAGAAAATACGAAAACCAATGTTTGTCCATTACAAATATAACTACATCAATCAGAGCCATTAAATAAAATTATAATTTAATGGCCCCAAATACGTTAAAAATTAATCATGATTGCCAATGGTTTATTAACCGTAATCAATTTTTTAATGATTATTATTATTAATCGTAGTCAATAATCGCGTATTTTTTTTTTATTGGAATATTATGAAAAATAACAGGAATTAGACTTAAATATAGATTTGCAATAATTCTTTTAACCTTTTTCATGATTACTCTTTTCTCAAATAAATGGTCCCAACATCTTGTACTTCCTACGTAAAAACATGGTAAAAAAAAAGGAAAATATTCTATCAAATAAACAGAATTATGGCATGGTTAGCAACCATCCATTTCATCAAATTAATGATAACCGATATTTTTTTTAAATCTCGGTTACGATTAGTAATAAATTGGTATTTACTTAATCTGATTAAAATTAATCAAATTAAGTAATTCATCAAAAAATAACACGTGGACGCCAAAACGGATTTTGTTGACAAGTTGTTATATGTCTATAATTTTTGAGATTGACTACGTTTTTTTCAGTAGTGAAATCATTCAATGCAGAGGTAGTGAATCATTTCGGACCTGTTGACCATTGTATTTGTTGATAGAATGTGCGAATACAATCTGGAGAACCCTTTTAATGTCCTATAGGATAGACCATACATACACTACTATATTAAGTATTGCAGGCTTTATCTTCTAACCTGCCTATGTATATCATCATCATTTCAGCCGATAGACGTCCACTGTTGGACATACGCCTCCCCCAAGTGTCGCCACAATGATCGATCCTGTGCGTCCCCCATCCATCGGATTCCTGCAACCTTCACCAGGTCATCGGTCCATCTTGTAGGAGGCTTTCCGCGCTGCGTCTTCCGGTACGCGTTCACCACTCCAGAACCTTTCGGCCCCAACGGCCAACTGTTCTGCGAGCAATGTCCCATTGCCACTTGAGTTTGGCGATTCTTCGTGTCGGCAACCTCATGGTATATACTGGATCAGAATAATTTAAAAATGGTCATGCGGTCTTCAATACACTGCATCGCCGATTAAAGCTATAGTGGTTTTATTTGTCACATGCGAGTCACAGCAATGTGTGTGCAAGTTCACATACACATTTTATTCTGTGTGCGGTAAACCCAGACCGCTGGTGTCGTAGAATTGTGTCAATCGTAGCATTGTGTGGTAAGTTTCAATTTGATACAAGTGGAGTAACTTGGTCATTAGGAAAGTGGCAAAATTTACCCAAGCCGCTCACGTGGGTGTTATTGGCCCGAGTGCTGCAGTGACCCACGTATCAAACGACATTTTACCATACACTTACGAAGAAATAAAAAATCGGGTACTACCTGGTGGGTATTGGAGGCTGATTGGCGCTAGTGTGAAAAACAGTAAAAATAAAAGCGGTAGGGGTAGCGGGTTCTCGACTAAGTGTATTGAAAAATATTTTACGTATGTATATACAAACGATGTGCACGTCAATCAATACACTTCCAAAACCAACCCGCTTTTGTGAAATATGAATATCTACACATGTGGATAATCACCAAATGAGTCTTACAGCTCTGGGTGGAGCGAAAGGGAGTGCCAAATTTTTACTAACTAAAACCCATCTATGTTTCTTCAGCTGCCCTTTGCATTTCAGGCCTACGGTACCTCTTGTGAACAATCCTGGAGGCCTGGCAAGTATCGCCCCTAGCGAGGCCTCAAGGTCTCAATTCTTCTGATACAATAGGAGGTGACCGACAGCCATTTCTCCTCTCCGGAACATAGCCTGTACCAAGGCTCGGCGCGAGAGGTCGTCGCCGCCGATCGATTCCACGAGGATACGGTGGTGTTCCGTCCAAGCGGGGCACACCACCACCGTTTGCTCCACTATGTCCTCCA
The DNA here is from genome assembly GCA_910589285.2 of Mythimna ferrago. Classification (NCBI taxonomy): domain Eukaryota; kingdom Metazoa; phylum Arthropoda; class Insecta; order Lepidoptera; family Noctuidae; genus Mythimna; species Mythimna ferrago. Next base: position 21,077,083 of record OU342685.1, read on the forward strand.
AGCGGTCCACGCAATGGTGACACCCGAGCGTTTCTTCTACACGAATCCGGTGTAGGAAGCTCCCGAACTTACCACATTCGGTGACGCGCCATCGATCTGAGTTTTGAATCGCTTTGATTGCTTAGAAATATAATTCGTGATCGTATTTACCGAATAACAAATTACGGTCGGCCACTTTCAACTGTCGAATTTAAACGGTTATCGATAATATTGAAGAGCATTTAACCCTTCACTGTGTGTAGCCTTTCTCCTTTGGCATTGCGTGTCAGTGTCAGTGATAAATAATAAATATTTCGAGTACAATAAATGCTTTTGGAGAGTGAAGTGAGTGTCATGTGTGAGCTGCGGGATTTATATAATAGTAGCGACAAAAAACATGTAACTAAGATATTTGTAATACCTACATAAAATGATTGAAAAGACTGCCCATGAAGTTTCTTGCACATTCTTCTCCATAGAGATTTACGCTTTGGAATATTGAATTTGGAGTGCAATTAGTATCATTTTAATAGTACAAGCTTTTATTTAGTTTCTCGCGATGTTTGTCTGTAATCAAATCTTGCAAATTATATTTGATCCACTTCCCGGCTACTGATTGAGCTGAAATTTTGCAAGCATGTGTAAAACAGATGACAATGCAAAATCATTATAAAGTGAAGCTGATCTGATGATGGAACCGGAAGGTAGCTATAGGAACTTCGTAGTTAAACGACACAACCTCATCGAGTTTGGATTCGTATGGTACGTCTTGACGAGTATTCATTATATAGGTGTACTGCGCTATAAAAGCTTGCTATGGAAAAATTATTTTCATTAAAAGCTTCTTTCTTACTAACTGACTTCTTGACATTTTAATAGTGACTGTAAATGGTTTATTTGTAGTGCTTTAGATTGTTTAAAAGAGTTATATTTTTTATTGTTGATAGGATCTCGCTTGATCGTAGCTACAAAAAAGCACCAAAAGAGCAAATAAGCAGGAGGATCATAGTAGATTATATTCTGCAGTTAATAATAAACCAGCTGTTGTTAACAGCTTTGCCCGTGTGAAAGTAGGAAATTGTCCCAAGGGAAAATGCTCTTAGTATAAAAAGTATTGTGCTGTTTCATTCAGCCGTTTGAGCGTGGAGAAGTATCAAACATACACATTACACCATCACACACAAACTAGCTCGCGATGCTTGAATACATGTGTGTTTCGTTATATAGATAGGATGTATATAGGATGCAAGTGGCCAAACTTTGTCACCGCAACCGAGAAAAAACAAAAGTCCGTGAGAGAAACTGCGATGACAAAAGTCTACGTGTCTCAAACGACGTATTTCAACACAATAAAAAAATCATTAACATGATGTTTTGCATCTAAATATTCTTATAAATCTTTTGATATGAGATATAATGGCTTTAAAGCGCGCAGAATTTAATTTCGTGAGCCGTATTTGTTTTCTTTATGGAGATGTAGGTAGGAACCACCCTGCTTGTTTTCATATTCAGAACACAAATAAATATTGATTTGTTGGTAAAGGTAAACAATTTGATGAAATACAGGTAATATTTACTAATGATAATCAATTTCATATAATTATAATAATAATAATAATAATGACAAACTTCGGTCAAAATTCTGTCATTGGCAGGATATTGAGGAACTATAATAAGAAATTCTCTCATCTCGATTGATTTAATACCAAAAAACCATACTTTCAGGAGACTGCTGGTAACGTCTGCATGTGACGAATTAATCAATAATACATTAATTAAAAGAATGATGGCGATTAATAACAGTATTTCATACAATAATTCTTACACCACTTCAACTCTTCACGCTCACTCCAACACACCCCCACACAACACAGTACCTACTACTAGGCTTGGATGGTACTAGCGTTTTATTCTGTTTGTTTCTGAGGCATAAATGTCATCGTCGACGGCGCGCGCTGTTCCCGCGCGCCTCAAGGAGTTGTCAGCAACAGCAGGGGCCCAGCCGGGTCGAATCCTACTGGGGCCAGGGTTATCCGAAAGGGCGCTCGAGCCCCGGTATGAAGGCTTGAAGGAACGGGATGGGTTTTTTAGTCAGTAAGAGTCTGACACTATCTCCCGCTCCACCCAAGAGCGGGGGTTGTCATAAGATGATTTTTCCCATCGAAAAAAAAAAGAAAAAAAAAAGGCCTAAATGTCTGGATAGTAAATTGTAAATCCTTAATTGGCTATAACATTAGTTTATCTTTAAGTAAAGTAAAAGAGCTGTGAATTTTGCGAATAAATAAATAAATAAATAATAAAAGGTAAAAAAAACCACTTGTGTGAAATATACTGGATTCTAAACTTAACTGAAGAAGCAATAAGATCCAGTTTTCAAGCGTTTTTTAACAGTGTAAATCATCTAATCACTTCTCCCGCTCTGGGCGGTGCGAAAGGGGGTTTCAAACTTTTACTGACTAAAACCACACCTGTATCGTTCAGTGGCCCTGCGTTCTAGGACTACGGGTTTTCTTTTTAGAAATTCCCTCCGGTCCTAGCTTGCGGGTATCGGCCCTGCTGGACCCCTACTACGGTTTGCTGACATTTCTTTAAGGACCAAGCGCCCGAAAAGTGCCATAAATAGTGACTTTCTGAGGCCTACTCCTCGGTAACGGCCAAGTTTATAGGTTTGAAAAAAATATATGTTTATTATAGATTAATGAACAATATTATCAACATTTGATTTTTTCGTGCGTACTTTTGTCTAAAAAAAATATTTAGCAATTTCGCAACTTTTCGCAACTTTTTTCCTACTCCTTCGAAATGGCTTGGATCTTTAGAAACATTTTTACACATAAAAATTGGTGGTTAAATATTCTTCAAAGTGAACATAGCATATGTAAATCAATCAATATTTCGTAAAGAAAATGGATTTATAGGTCAGCCGCGCAATTTCCAGGCGCTGCTGGCCGCAAATAAATGCACAGATATGCGTACTGCCGCCTAGGCGGATGCGAGAGTGGCGTCCATTTAATTTCGGCCAGATGGTTCAAGGGACTATAAGCTTTAAGGATGAAGCGTGAATCACTACGCGTTGTTGACGACTGGGCTCGGTCCGGCTAAATACTGGACGGCCGGACAGCGGGCTACCTATTGCTCGACGTCCGTAAGCCCACGTCTACCGTGGCTGGTAGTCGGCGTCGGAATTTCGGCGGCCGGGGCCTGAGGACCTTCGTTCCCTCACACGTGCGTCTTCCTCCTTCGCTAAGTTCTCAGCGTGCTGATGAAATACCTACATTTACAAATTTTTCATAAAAAAATGCTCGATATTGCCCTTTTAAATGTCATACAATCCTCACCTAAAGAAAGTCATTCTGTCCTTAGAGATCAAATGTAGTATGGGCGTTCCCTAGGAAATAATGTGATTTAAATTTAGAACATCAAAAACATTTGTAATAATAAACTTATTAAGAAAATTAAAATATACGTACATACATCAAACGAGTTTATTTGAAAATCAAACTGGCCAGAAGGTAGCCATTACCAAAAAAATATAGTTTAAAAAAACTAAAAAACACGCTTTCATAGCAAACTAAAAAGTGTAAATTAATTTTCAATATAGGTAGAAAATAATAATAATGAACGAAAAATATTAATATTATTCCTATATTGAAAATTATTTTTTACACCACCTGCTCGATAATCTCGTTTTACACGTCATACAAACCTCACATAAAGCAAGTCATTATATGCCTAGGGAGATAATGCAGTATGGCCGATCCCTAGGGAATAATGAGATTTGAATTTGGAGCATCAAGAATCGTCAACATTGTGAATTAAAATGTAGGCGCATCGAACAAGTTGACTCGAAATTCAAACCAAAGAGTATGTAATCACTATGATTCAACCTGGCCACTAACAAAAAAAAAAAAATAGAACAAAATGTGCGTAGGTACTGACGACACAGGAGCATTATAGAAAATTGAAACTATAGAATCTTAGAGTAGTGAATATTTTGTTTGTTTGTTTGATGAACTTGTAAATATAATACTTATATTTCTCTAATATATGATTTGGTCGACCAAATTGTCTTTTAATTATCTCACAGATGGTGTAAAAAGTAGAGTATGCAACACGGGGATAAAGCTGTCTTTGTCTTGGGCGGCTTAAATTCCTCACTTCACTCAGGTTTCTTTATTAACTCCCTCGCAATGCTCGGGAGTTAATTTTATAAATCCCTCACTATCGTTCGGGATTAAAATCAGCAACCTTCGTTTCGTTCGGAATTCAACATGCCGCCCGCGACTTAAAGACACTGCTTTATCCCCTAGTCACATAAACTACTATTACACTTTTTAGTTTTATATGCTATGGAAGCGTGTTTTTTATTTTTTTTTTAAACTATATTTATTTTTCACTTTTTAGTGAATAGCGACCGTGCAAAGTTTAAAAAAAAACTGCACGCTTATGCAAGTTGTTATTCTGTAATCGTTACCGCTGTCGAAAAGTGATGAAACGTATGGGAATGACGTCATCTCAACGTAAACTCGCGTGGTAAGAACAAACGAATAGACAATTCGTAGCCAAGTTCACATCTTTCAAAATCGTTTCTACAATGTTTAACGCTACATCCTTTGTTATACAAACGCTACATTGTAGAACGAGCGGCCGACTCAGGCGCGTCAACATGGCTACCAACTTATCGTTTTCTACAATTGCTGTCACCGAGGCGTTACCGATTAGAGAACGGAATTCGACACAAACTGGTTGTAACTTGGCTAGGGGGGCTGATCGCCCAAAGTTGGTTTAAATCGAGCTTAAAGGCGTTGATTAGAAACAAACATACAGGTGAAGCTAATAAAAGCGTGTTAAAAAAAAGAATAAACTGAAGATAACTACTATTGTGTCTCTGAAAAAAAAGTTATAGAAAATTAAAACTATAGTTCAATTTAGTAGTGAATTTTGCTTGTTTCAAATCTCAAAATATGTTGATTAATGTAGATAATGCTTATATTTCTCTACTATATAATTTGTTTCAGCATATTGTTTTCACAGGTGTACAAAGTAGAGTATCCAACAAGAAGATAAAGCTGTTTTGGTCTTGGGCTGCTTGAATTCACTTTTCACTCAGGTTTCCATATGATCTCCCTCTCAGTGCTCGGGAGTTAATTATATAAATCACTGACAGCGTTCGGGTTTAAAACTAAGCAACCTTCGTTTCGTTCGGAATTCAACATGCCGCCCACGACTTCAAGACACCGCTTTATATTCCCTAGTCATATAATCTACTATTTCGTAACCATTCGTTATGTATGACGATTGACGTCAGATGTACTACTTGCAGCAAAAGACGTCACGAGACGAGGTCAGATTAGAAATGTATGTAAAATAAATTATATGCAATGCAACATAATCTGATGACCATTAAATTTCGCTCACAAAAAGGAAAACGAAAAGTTAAGTTGTTCATATCTTAGTTTTTTAATTACATAGTTTGAAGACCGAGAATGAAAGAAACGAATAAACATTTTTCTTTCTTTCTTTATTGGACAAATACACTCACTAGGCGCAATAAGCACATTACTGCATAGAAACTGAAGAACAGAAGAGAAGGAATGAAATTCCCTGCCGGAATCTGTGTAATTCCTGATAGCTACAACTTAGGGGTCTTTAAGTCAAGAGTAAATAGGTTACTTCTAGGCGAGTGTGCTCCATCGTCGACCACATCATCGCTTACCATCAGGTGAGATGGTGGTCAAACGCGAGCCTATCAATAATAATAAAAAAGAAAATACTTGATCACACAGACTCCGGCAGAGAATTCTGCTCCTAACAATAAAGAGTATAATTGGGGGTTTTTTGGGGTTTTTGTTTTTTGGGTTTTAGAGTATTGTGTAAGAGTATTCTATCTATAGTTTACATTTGTGTAAAGAGTAAGTGACTGTGGTGATAAAAGAGAGTTGGTTAAGGAAATATTAACACAGAGAGAGCAGATAGACCAGGATAACGAACGAAAGAAATTTTATAAATGTGCTCACATGACAGCTGTTCTTGATCGGCTACTGACATAACAGGAGAACCAAGGCTACCGACATAGCACGAAGAATCGCCAAATTCGCAGGGCACATTGCTCGCAGAACAGGTGGCCGTTGAGGCGGAAAGGTTCTGGAATGGCGACCGCGTACCGAAAGACGCAGCGTTGGAAAGCCTCCTACAAGGTGGAACGATGACCTGGCGAAGGTTGCGAGAATCCGATGGATGCGGGCGTACCAGATCGTTCATTTTGGTGACACTTGGGGGCCTATGTCCAACAGTGGACATCCATCGGCTGAAATGATGATGATGATGATTACTGACATCACACTGACAAACCGTAAAATGGCTGTTAAATGGAATTACTTAACTAAGTAATTCCAAGTTACTGTTTGAAGCCAGTGCGAATATCACAGTACAAACTATTTCAATAGTAATCATGGGCTTTTTATGTTATTGGCATGGTGCCTATGAATTATATACAAACCAGGAACGAAATGAAAAACAGAATCCGGAACTCAAACAATTTATTTTAATTAAACCATTTACAGGCACATTCAAATTCTCAAAGTCGTTTAGTCACAAAAAAAAAGAAGAAAATGATGAAGCAATTTGCACGTAACAAAGCGTAGATCCCCATGGAGACGAACGTGCAAAAAACATTCCAAGGACACTGTGAAATCAATAAACGGTTGCTAAATTGTGGTTATATCGTTATGTTGACATTATCTATAGCATAGCCATAATTATAATTTAATAATTTTCTTTTTGTGCGCCTACCATGTTCTCTCTTCACCACTCTAGGTTGACTGGTAGAGAATGCCTAAGGCATTAAGTCCACCTATGTACTTTGTGTTGCATGAACATTAAATAAATAAATAAATAGCCTAATCAGCCTTTGAATGTTTCCACTGCTGGAACTCAGGCCTTCTCTCTAGGATAGGGAATGCGGGCCCAGTGTGGGTTGGCGAATGTCATATGTCTTCGAATTTTTGGTTCTAGGACATGCTGGTTTCCTCACGATGTTTTCCTTCACCGTTTTGAGAGCAATGGTAGTGAAATAAATTACACAAAGTAATGCACTTGGCAGGGTTTGAATCCGCGACCTACAACTCGTAAGTCGGAGCCATTACCACTCGGCCACCACTGCTCTTTAACAGGACATTATCTATACATAAGTATAATAAATCTGTAAAAGTTTTTAGTTAGCGTTCATCACGTAAAATGCCAGTGCCAGATGCCAATCGATGTAGATAATTTTTATACATTAAAATTGTGTATAACTTGATATGTTACCTAGGCTTTGTTTTATTACAATCGGTTGACTACATCGAGAGATATACTACATTTATCGTCTGTTAGGCGGTACAAAGTTCGTTAAAAAGAAGTTCGTTAAAGTTAAAAACTTGGGTGTTATAAGTTTCAATTATTCTATGTTAACTTGGTTTTTGTTGTGCATTTGTTTCAGTTATCCTCTTGTTGTAAAATTTTTTGTTGATATATTAAGCTTTGCTGTAAGAAAACCCAATTTTGGGTTAAGCTCACCTGTGTACATCGGCTTTCTTACTGTTTATAATTTGTAAAGTTATGTACAATAAAGAATATAATTGAAGTTCGTAGGGTCAGCTAGTACGAAATACGTGAAGACGATGTAGAAAGACGTGAACGTCGAAAACGTCTGAAGTAAAAAAAAATTACTAAACACATTTAGTTTTACGTACAGCTAAGGAGTGGAATTCCCTACCGGAATTCTTTAAAGTCAAGAATGAATAGGTTACTTCTAGGCAAGCGAGCTCTATCGTTAACTAGTTCATCGCTTAACATCGAGTAAGTTAGTTAAAAATAAAGTTCATAGTTCTTGGTAACCAATCCATTTAAGCGTTCAAAAACCATAGCCCTGTATTTTTTTTCCAGTCGCAATAGTTTCCCACTAACTGGGTGTTGCCCTTGTATACACTAGCATAGCGCAATCATTGGTTGGTCTATGAAATATGTCTTCTTATGTCATCTGGTTCAGGACCACAGGGTCCTGAGATAAATAAATAAAAAATCAATCTAAAGGTGAACATTATGAAGTTTTGAATTAAATAATTGCTTCGGGAACTGACCTTTGCTGGGGCTACTCTGGTAAGGGGACAGTTGAACGGTGCAATTTGCACATCCTTTTTGCAACTGTTCATTTATTATCTTAAATTGGATAACAGTCTGATGCATGTAGCGCAGAACCGTAAATCAAAATTAATAAAAGGGCAATCCACGAATTGGCCACGTAGAGGAATAGTATCTTATATAATGTAGATACACAATTAAATTTGAGGTAAGGAAGGGTACGCTTCGCTGGTAGTCAATGCTACAACACAATTCTCAGCTCTATTTTGCTGAGATCGAGCATGTTTAAAGATTCCATATATTTTCCAGTTATGCAAATATGCGAGATACAAATTACGCCAATTTTATGTTACCATATCCAGTAAGAATCAATTTCCAAATAATACTTTACACATGCATTGTGAAAGGAGCCAAAAGAAAAAAACTTGAACCAAGCATATGTCTACACATAAGTAGAATCTATCATTCTGGGTCATAACCACAGGTATTTCTAGTCAGTACGAAGATCATTTATCTTGTTCATGACGTCATCCTTTGGATAGAAAAACGTCAATCTTCAATGTCAGGAGTGATCACAGTTGTTCATGTTATCAATTCTATATAGTTTTTGTAATTTTGCCGTTAACTGACCCAGTATAGACGTTGTCTCGCACATATTGAGTTTATCATCTTAATGTATAAAAGGAGAAATTGACTGACAGCACAAATTATTTATATAGATACAGAAGTCAATCTACATACAATTACCAGCACGGATCTTGAGCGCTGGCTTCAAGTTGCGCAGAAGTCAAATATTCGGTCTCTTTAGTAATGCGAAGTGAGACGCGGGGGCGGGGAGTGTCAGTGATTGGCTCGCCGCGCCATCGTGTCATAGACGTCACTCTTGATTCGTTCCCTGCGTTGCTGCATGTATCTAACAACGAAGACGATTGGCTCGCCAATGTATGGAATGTGCAAAGCGATCCCCACTCTGACTCCAAGCGCTCAAGATCCGTTCCGGTAATTGTACAAAGCACGCTCGAGCAACGCACACATAGACACCGCTCACGGACACGATATCTCGGAGCGCCTCGGCGCGCTCGTCGAACAGTTCCGGCTCAAACGCTCATTAGTGTGCATCCACCGACCGTAGGTATAAAAAGTGAAGTATATACATGAGATTGTCTTCTGTACCTATCTATTTTGTGCTGACAGACATAACAACGTAGCCGAAACTACTGGGACTATGACTGTGAAATTTTACATTAGGGTTCTGAAACACTTGGGAATGCCAAGATATACGGAGGCAAGGCATGAAACAGCTGAGTCCGCGTATACGTATATTGCAACTGAGTGGTTGAACAAAAGACTTAACATTATGTTGGTTTACCCCAGTTTACCCACAGTATGCGTAACATAAACTTATTTTTTTATTATTATTATTTATTAAAGGGCTTTGTCGCTTAGCGACCACATCGCCCAGTACAGAAAACACAAAAACTTACAATCTACCTTAAGGCTAACTCAAACAATTATTTGGCTTTATCAGACATTGGCGAAGAGAGAAATTGTATTACAAATGCCAATATCATAGGTTTTACTGAGTCCAAAAACATTCATTCCGGACATACTCCATCAAGATGTGGAAAACATCTTCAACCACACCACAGTCACACACAATTTGGAGACAAAACTTTCTTCATTAAATAATTTATAAATAATATTATGCAGGTACTTCAGTCCTTATACATCACAGGTTCCTTTAATAATGCAAGCGAGCACTAAGAGACGATATTCCAAAATTCACGCCTTCATCATCTTCATCAGCCTTTTTAATGTTCCCACTTTTGGGACTCAGGCCAACTCTCTAAGAGAGGGGGCCGTAATCCACCACGCGGGCCCAGTGCGGGTTGGTGAATGTCACATGTCTTCGAATTTTTGTTTCAAGGACATGCCGGTTTCCTCACGATGTTTTCCTTCAACGTTTTGAGAGCAGTGGTGATGAAATAAATTACACAAAGTAATGCGCCTGGCTGTGTTCGAACCCACGATCTACAACTCGTAAGTCGGGGCCGTTACCACTCGGCCACCACTGCGCCACTCGAAAGTTCACGCCTTAAGGTATTGAAAATAATGGGATGCAAAGTGTGTATGGAAAAAAGTACCTTACTACTACTCTACAACATATTTACACAGGCGAAGCCGCTGACAGAGGCTAGTCTGTCCTTATATAAAAGGAGAATGTGACTGGCGTTCAACACACAGCCGAAACAAAAATCTACTACCTTACTAAATCGACTATGGGTCTAGAAACGTGAAATTTTGCACAAGGCTTCCTTTTATGAGCATTCAAAAGTGGTTTTAGAAAATTCAACTTTTAAGGAGGTAATAGGGAGAAATTCGTTTGTATGGAAAATTTGTGGGATGCCTTCTAACGCTGTCTCTTCCGGTGCGTGGCCACCACTCATCTGTTCTACAAGCAATTGTGCCAATGCCACGAGGTGGATAGATAACCTGGTGAGCCAATGACGGTAGAATCCGATAGCCGAGACGCACAGGACTGGTCGTTATGGCGACACTTGGGGGAGGCCTATGTCCAACAGTTGACGTCTTTCGGCTGAAATGATGATGATTATGATTGAAATTTGTATTTCCGTTAGTCCATATATATATATTATAATACTTACTTGAAAGTAAGGGAAAGTAAGAACCTAAGTAAATAATAAAGGTCGAAATTATTTGTTTTCAGAACTACCTCCAATAGAACAATTTTTTAAAGATTGTGTAGAGGATTATTATTTCTTAGATTAATGAACTTGAATCTTGGCACGAATTCTACTAAACAGTGTTATTTGAAAAACATTGGTAACCTCTCAGTTCCTAACATCATACGTTCTCTGTTACTAACATCGTAAATAATAACTTTTGTTCTATGACTTTTAAAAACATATCATATTTTAGTTCATCAGATTATAATAAAGACTGACAGGGAGGACACTGGACCTTTTTTGGCGCAAACGTGTGACAGACCATGTTCCTTTTTTTTTGTTTTGTTTTGTGTTTGTCTTAAGTTTTTGTTGTCTACAATGTTTTTTGCGCCAAAATAAATACTTTTCTTTCTTTCCTTCTTTCTAGGACCACCACCACCAACAGGAAGGGAGGGTAAAAGTACAAAATAACTTTAATTTCGAAAGTCGGTGTTTCTAAATAGATAGCTTTAGTTAAGTCTCTTCGTTATTTAACACCGACTTCCTAAATTAAAGTTATTTTGTACTTTTGAGTGTTTTTTACATTGAAGTCGGTTTAATTTTTTTGTAAGTTACTTTATCTTTCACTTTTTAATTGTGGTACCACCATTAAAAAGTAAATACCTTATAGCCAAAGTGCAACTCATAACGATTCTGATAATCCCAAACACGGTTAGATTACATTAATTTACCTTCCGGCTTCATCACCAGGTCAGTTCGATACATCCCCTCCCCCTTTCCTTTCAGTCAGTCATCGACTACACGTATAAACAAAGCAATTTTACTTTTTGCGACAATTCTGTTGTGATCCTATGAGGACTTCTGTTCCATATCTTCGAAATTCATGATCAGATCATAACAATATTTCTATGGGACCAACTTGGAAGCATAACCTCTCAATCAAAAAAATAATTTTCAAAATCGGTCCACAATTGACCGAGATATCGGAGAACATACATAAAAAATAAATAAAATAAAAACATACATTCAGCCGAACATAGAACCTCCTCCTTTTAGAAATCGGTTAAAAATGGGTATGTAGGTACTATGCGTTATAAAAAAGAATAGGATAGCCAATAACGTCGATCTGTCTTATGTGTATGAAAATGAAAAAAGAAAAGTACGGTTTGCAAAAAACCCTTATTTATTTATTGGCCTATCTACAATTGTTACACATTGCATTCAAAATGTACTTGCCCTTATACAAACCAAGTGTACAATATATCACGATATACACAGCATACAGAAAACAATAATAAAAAGATTTTACAAATAAAAAAGCAGATACAACACTTTGAGTTACCTTATTACAAAGATGGCTAGTGGTTAATCATTTTAGGTGGACTTGGCGCTTGAATTTCTGGATAGATGAGCAAAAAATATCCAAACTTGGGTCGTAGCTATTAAGAAGCTTACAAAGTCTTGGGATTGGGAAGTTAGACGGGACGGGGGACGTAGTAATTTGATTGGATGGCGCGGATAATTGTGAGACAGATTAAAATTTAATTTATATAGCAACTGAGGACAATCTATTTTACTGTGTAGAACTTTAAACAAAAAAATGAGATCGATTTTGTCTCTGCGTTCTTCGAGAGAAATCATTTTGAATTTCTGTAACCGTTTTGCATAGCTTGGAACCTTTTTGGCTATTTTTCAGTTTTACTACTATATTTACGTATTAATAAAGATTTTTTCGCTTTGTATAACTCAGTTTGTTTTGACCACGTGTCTGAGCGTTGAAATGACGTCAGAAAAAATGAATGGGAGGCGTGGCCGAATCGATGCGATCGACGAAAGAGAATCGAAACTAAACGTTTGTAACTTGGTTAAGGGGTATTCTGCTGGGTCCCTGTTTATAACAACATGTTAATATTTAATTTCGACGGTTTTCAAAGGTTAACTATCTACGTGTTACCTACTTTTAAATCAAGATCACATACTCTAGATTCTTGGTTCTATTTGCCGCTAACATCAAACCGCTGCGAGGCAAAATCCTTTGATTAAATTTTATACCTTTGAAATTATTTTTGTAGTATGTGAGTACATATTGTGTTAATAGTTAACACAAACGGTAGATATTACAAAGGTTATCTATACACCCATACATACATATAAATAAAATTGGAGTGTCTGTTTGTAATATTGAAATAACTGCTTTTAACTACATGCATATGAATATACACAGTCTGTTCAAAAGAAAAGGTGAATTTTGAATTTTTTTGAAAAGTATTTATTTATTTATTCATCAATATCCAATTTGTCCCCTTCAAAGTAATCCCTTTCAGATATAATGCACTTATGCCAGCGCTTTTTCCAATCCTCGAAGCACTTCTGAAATGCGCGTTTCGGTATGGCCATGAGCTCATTCTTCGATTCTGACTTTATCTCATCAAATGTGGCAAAACGCTTTCCTTTCATTGGTCTCTTCTGTTTTGGGAATAGGAAAAAGTCGCAGGGAGCTAAATCTGGTGAATATGGTGGTTGAGGCATGACTACGGTGTTGTTTTTGGCCAAAAAATCACGAACAGCAATTTCGGAACAAAATTCGCTGCCACACGTTTCATGCCCAAAACATTCGAGAAAATTGTATGGCATGATCTGATTGATATGCCAACATTCTCTGCAACTTCCCTAATAGTAATTCGACGATTTTCTAAAACAATTTTTTTCACTGTTTCGATGTTTTCTTCGCTTGTTCACGTGGTTGCAACTCCAGGAGGCTCATCGTCATCAACATCTCCTCGACCTTCTGTAAAGCGCTTGTACCACCTATAAACGCTTTTTTGAGACACAGTGGACTTGCCAATTGCCACAGTCAACATTTCAAGTGCCTTGGAGCACTTTATTCCATTTTTAACGCAGAATTTAATACCTAGTCATTTTTTTCAAAAGTTAAAAATCGAAGAACACCCAAAAACGTAACTAATCTTTTCAGTTGTCAACAACAAACTACTAATTCAAATTGGCTGATAATGCCAACATATGATAAAGATATGTGTAAAAATCACCTTTTCTTTTGAACAGACCTCGTATATACGTACATACACCAAAATATTTTTTTTACAAGTTTTGTATATCTGTCTGTCTGTCTGTTTGTCCTGGCTAATCTCTGAAATGGCTGGACCGCTTTTGATGGGACTTTTTTTGGTAGGTAGCTGATGTAATAAGGATCAACATAGAGTACTTTAATTTTAGAAAAAATAAATTCAAAATCCTGTAGTCCACGCGAACGGAGCCGCGGGCACAGTTAGTATTAACATAAAAATGTTCAGGGACCCAGCAGAATTTCAGTGTCAGCCCCTTAACCAAGTTACAACCGTTTAATTTCGATTCTCTTTCGTCGATCGCATCGAGTCGCCCACGCCTAAGAGTAATTTTAGAAAAAATAAATTCAAAATCCTGTAGTCCGCGCCAACGAAGTCGCGGGCACAGCTAGTTCTAAACTAAGTTCATACGCAAATACTTTTGTAATTTGCTGTTTCAATCTTTTAAGACCGGTGTCTGAATTAATCATTTTAAGTCTAGAACGCGTCAAACTCTACTTCTATTCCAAAATTCAACAGGTGTTCAACGTAGGTACCTTTTTATTTTATTTATATTACGCAAAGTACTTTTGTAATTTGCTGTTTCAATCTAACTGGCCTGTTGGTCTAGCGGTTAGTGACCCTGACTGCTATGCCGGAGGTCGTGGGTTCGATTCCCACCCTGGACAAATGTTTGTTTGATGAGCATAATCATTTGTTCTGTGTCTGGGTGTAATTTATCTATAATATTTATGTGTTTAGAAATATATAAGTATGTTTATCAGTTGTCTAGTACCCATAACACAAGCTCTGCTTAGCTTGGGACTAGACGGCGTTGTGTGATAGTTGTGGAATATTATATGTATTATTATTATTATTATACAAGGTGTAAGGGACAGCCCTCCACAAACTTTAAGGGCTTGCTCAGTAGACGAAACTGAACAACCTTCCACAAATTGTTTTTTCAGGAAACTAAAAAAAAAAATCCGCCTCACCATACAAAATGATAAACTTGATTGGACAGTTTGTATGGAGAGGCCGAATTTTTTTTTCGTTTCCTGAAAAAAGTTTTTGTGGAAGGTTGTTCAGTTTCGTCTACTGAGCAATCCCTTAAAGTTTGTGGAGGGCTGTCCCTTACACCTTGTATAATCTTAAGACCGGTGTCTGAATTAATCATTTTAAGTCTAGAACGCGTCAAACTTTATTTCTATTCCAAAATTCAACAGGTGTTCAACGAAGGTACCTTTTTATTTTATTTATCATCTAGAGTGAATAGGCACCTCATGAACTAGTGCGCCTCACCATCAACGACTGCATCACTGACGCAGTCAAGCATTAAATTATAAATATTATTTAAAAAATCAAATTATTTCTCCCGCTGTAGAGTAAAGCAAGAGAGTCTGTGTAAGATGTCAGATTTTTACTGATTACCACCCACATGTGTTCCTCTAATTACTCTTTGTATTCTAAGGCTAATGTGTTAATTAATTTTGCAGCCCTAAGCAGACGAGAAGTTAGGTGAGCATAGAACACAACGCGCCGTCGAATTGGGCTTGATCCTTATCAGACCTGCAGGCTTACTCTTGAGTTCAATTCCGATCGGTCGACATTAAGATTGTGACGTTTCGTACCCTTGAATTCAATGCTAGCGCCAAATTGGTTCAAAATTGCGTGACCATTTTGAGAACTAAGTGAAATCGTATATGTTGACAATATTGTTTTCAAGAGTACCAAATCACGTAACGTCAAAATTGACATTGCAATCGGAATGACTTTAGATTGAAATTGAAATTAATTTGGAGAGTAAGCCTGCTGTTCCCGCGCGCCTCAAGGAGTTGTCAGCAACAGCAGGGGCCCAGTTGGGTCGAAGCCTACTGGGGCCAGGGTTAGTTTCGAAAGATAGCTCGAGCCCGGGTATGAAGGCTTGAAGGAACGGGGTGGGTTTTTAGTCAGTAAGAGTCTGACACTATCTCCCGCTCCGCCCAAGAGCGGGGGATGTCATTAGATGATTTTCCCAACATAAAAAAAAAATCCTTATCAGACGGCGAGCTACTTATTGTTCGCCATCCCCAAGCCCGTGCTTCCGTATGCTAATAGGATCATTCATAAATTAAAATCTTCCATATTTTCTACTCTCGACAAAAAATTAAATAAAACCAGCCCAAAAAGTTGAAAACTAATTTAAAATGTAGAACAACTTCTTCATATAACTTAGCCAGTTTACGGTATAACTTGGATGATAATGTCAAGTTTAAACGAAAGTTTTCTTTAATTTGACCGAATTTCATAAAAGTATTGCACGATGTAGTATTTAACGCTTGATTTAAAATGGGGAATTATAAAACGAGCGACTAAAAAAACAATAATAGAACAAAACAGAATAGAATAGAATAGAATAGAATAGAATAGAATAGAATAGAATAGAATAGAATAGAAATACTTTTATTCGGTACAGAAACAGCACAACGCTTATATGAGGACAAATGGGCAAAGATCACCACACATTGCATACCTAAAAACGAGTGTCTTCACCGAGGCAGGCCTAAAAATACAAATTATATAATTTGCATAAAGGTACAGACGGTGCCTGGTATAATAATACTGGTAAAGATAACATTAAAAATACATTCAAAACATTAATGTTCCAGATATTTTCATAATTTACCCCTATAAGTGTACATATGTATAAAAAATACACACATATATTGTCTGACCCATGTTCCAAGAATTTCAATATGAGGCAATAAATTGTTACTCAAAGTTGTTTCTATAAACATAATATAAAGAATGATGTAACAACTAGCCTCAGGCAAAGGGTGAGACTAAACAAGCTGTTATTTGAACAAACTGCTGTTAGACAAATAATAAATATATGTTTATGTTAATAGTTAACTGTGTAAAAATTATGTAGGTTTTTTATCTTTGACTGGCTTTTGCCTGCATCATCGTCCGCGTACATAAAGATATAGCCTGTCATTCAGTAATATTGGCAGCAACGATCTCTCGCACCGGACCTTGCAACAGGCCATGGTCCGAAGCAAGGAGGAATGGCAGGCTGTCGCCTCCTTCTGCAAAGCAGTAATTCTAGCAAAGGAGGAGGCTGAACGCGTGAGGCAACGGCCCTCGCGCCCCAACCGCGGCCAGGATTCCGATCCCGATTACCAGCCACCGTAGGTGCGGGCTTGCGAACTTCGAGCAATGAGTATCTTGTAGTCCGACCATCCGGTAACCGTCAGGACTGAACCCAAGACATCGACGGCGTGTATTGATCCACGCGCGCCTCAAAGAGTTGTCAGCAAACCGTAGGAGCCCAGCAGGGTCGAACCCTACTGGGGCCAAAGATCTGCTTCTTAAAGGAAGATTCGGCCCCGGTACAAAAGGCAACGAAGGAACAGGAGTGGGATTTCAGTCAGTAAAAGTCTGATACTATCTCCCGCTCCAAGGGCGCGGAGATGTCATTGAATGATGTTCTCATAAAAAAAATAATTGTGCCTCTCGTAAATAAAGCAGATTTCTATCGGAAAAAAAAAATTAGCAATCAGACCAGCACTTTCAGAAGATTTCAGGGTTAGTACACATCAATCATGGCGGTAAGTCCCCTCTTTGAGGCGTGGCTGGAAAGACCTCACGGCGTCCTTACCTTCCGCATGACGCAGGTCCTCACCGGACATGGTTCGTTCGGGAGTTTCCTGCACCAGGCCTTGGTTGAGGCCATGGTCCGGAGTGGCAGGCGGTCGCCGACTTCTGCGAAGCAGTAATGCTCGCAAAGGAGGAGGCCGAACGCATCAGGCAACGGCGTTATCGCCGCCGCCGCCGCCGGGATTCTGATCCCGATTTCTGGCCAACGTAGGCGCGGGCTTGCGGACAGTGAGCAATGGGTAGCTCACTGTCCGGCCGTCCGGTAACTGTCCGGACCAAGCCCAAGTCGTCGACGGCGCGCACTGTTCCCGCGCGCCTCAAGGAGTTGTCAGCAACAGCAGGGACCCAGCCGGGTCGAAGCCTACTGGGGCCAGGGTTATCCGAAAGGGCGATCGAGCCCCGGTATGAAGGCTAGAAGGAACGGGGTGGCTCTTTCAGTCAGTAAGAGTCTGACACTATCTTCCGCTCCGCCCAAGGGCGGGGGATGTCAATGCATGATTTTTTCCCACCATAAAAAAAAGGATAAGTACACATATGTACTTTGTAAGGCCTCCCGTATGGTGGACCGACGACCTGGTGAAGGTTGCGGGAATCCAATGGATGCGGGACGCACAGGATCGTTTATTGTGGCGACACTCGAGGGAGGCCTATGTTCAACAGTGGAATTCTATAGGCTGAAATGATGATGATGATAATGAAGCATACATTAGTATTCATTATATTAGCAGTAAGACCGACAATTTCTTTATACGGAAAAAAAAAATCGTTAGGTGCCGAAAAAAGACTGATTTAAATATATGTTGATGTAAGTTTCCATTTGGTTGTGTCATACGTCTTATTATCTCTATTACAGTACCATTAGGTGTCTTTTTCTCGTTTTTACATGCTATGCACATTCGTCTGTGTTAGTCACCTTCAGCTGTTATTCATGAGTAGATATACATCGTCACCGCAACGGTTTATCATAATGCCACAATTGTTCTACAAGTAGGCAGGTATATTGAGTTCCACAATAAAGTAATTCAGAGATATATAGCCTGTTTTTTTATCTATCCGTCTAAAAAGGTGTGTGTGTCTGTCCGTGGCATCATAGCTCCTAAGCGAATGGACCGATTTTGATGCGGTTTTATTTATTTGAAAGCTGATGTTATCGAGATGTTTTTTAGATACAATTTATGAAGATCTGTTTAGGTGACCAAGATCATCAGCTCGTTTGTTGGCTGTGGCAGGGATCTTAAACACTTAATGGATTTATACTTTACTAATAAACACATATATTTGACAAAATTTTTGAAATATCCATGTACCTACATGCCGGCGCTATCAAGCTGGTCTAACGATGGAGGTCAGAGGTAAGAGACGTAACTTTGGTTTGCCTATTAATAAACCCATCCAGTTCCGGCCCATTTAGATTTATCTTAAAAATAGTTCTGTTCGTTCCTCCTGACGATGGAAACCTAATGATTAAGACCTGATGCTAGGACTGGAAAGTGGCTGATAGAAACTTGGAATGCCAGTAGGCTCAACGGGTTTACTAATATAGTAAACCCGTCGGGTTTATGCTCATTAGATTCGTCTTAACCAGTTCTAAACATTTTTCATGATAACGAAGACCTGATGCTAGAGCTGGGAAGTGGCTGATGGAATCCTGGAATGCCTACGTCTTAACCAGTTCTTTTACCTTTTGTAATATGAGTCGGAGATTTTTTTTAATTTTTATTTTTGCTATTATACTCAACTAATAGTTAATCGTTATAACTAATTGATATTTAGTTAAAACTAATTTTGACTGGCTTCAGTTAAGTCAAAACTCTTATTAAGTTAAAACACGTTTGTGTTTTAGCGGGCTGTAAGTGTACCTAGAATCACTACAAAAATGGTTACAAAAAAAAACCTGTTAACTTTAGGTACATGATTAATCAAAGGATTTTGCCCCGCAGCGGTCTGATGTTACCGGAGGCTAGAAGCTAGAGTATGTGATCTAGATTAAAAACGAATAGCAAAAGAGACTTCGAAAAATGTCGAAATTACTTACATAAAAGATTCACAAACTTTCCTTACGTTTGTGAATCTTTTATGTAAGCCGTACTAGTTTTCAAGTAAATTATTTATTTATTTACCTATTGATCAGTTGCTTACTATAGGTACTTATAGTATGCACCAAAGCGTACCTACATCAACAAACTTAAAAATTAATATAAAAATAACTATCTTAAAGTTACTTATAGTTACTAAGTTTCAACGGGTCAAAGTACTTCCAGACAATAGGCTAGTTGCCGTAAAAAATGTAATTAGTCCGTCTTTTAAATTATTAAAAAATAAGGGACACGTATTTTTTTATTTCTAATTTAAACCAAAAAAATGACAAAGAGCCCATTAAAGTTACGTGTGACGTCACGCCGTGCTGCATTTTTCGCACGGGGTGACGTGACACGTAACTTTAATGGGCTATATCTTTGTTATTTTTTGTTTAATCGAAAAAAGAAAAATACGTGTCAGATATTTTTTTATAATCTAAAATACGGACTAAATAAAATGTAATTATTTTGACCCTGGACACCGTAAAGTGCCATAAAGCAGTGACTTTCTGAAGCCTACTCCTCGGTAACGGCCTGGTTAATAGGTTTGAAAAAAAAATATATATTTTATTATAAATTCATGAACATCATTATCAACATTTAATTTTTTCGTTCGACTTTTGTCTAAAAAAAATATTTAGCAATTTCACAACTTTTTCCTATTCCTTCGAAACGGCTTGGATCTTCAGAAACATTTTTACACATAAAAATTGGTAGTATTCTTCAAAGTGAAAATAGCATATCTAAATCAATCAATATTTCGCAAAGAAAATGGATTTAAAGGTCAGCCGCGCACTATCCAGGCGCTGCTAACCGCAATTAAATGCACAGATACGCGTACTGTTGTTTAAGCGGGTATGAGAGTTGTGTCCATTTAACTTCGGCCAGATGGTTCAAGGGACTATAAGTAGTTTTGACCAATTAACAGTTGCCTGAATCCAACACGGGAGTCTCCCGAACTTGCCATATCCGATGAGGACTTTTCTTAGGCGGAAGGTGAGGACGCCGTATCGTGTGTCCAGTCACTCTTCAAAGAGAAGACTTACCGCCGCGATTGCCCCTTACTTTGACGACATTAAACTGCTAGAAATCAAGTGTAAGAAAGAGACTGAGCTATACGTCTTTTATAGCTTCGTCTCTATTTAACACCGGGATTACAATTTTAGGGTGATTCTTTGAGGCCCAGAGAGTGTCTCATTCATCTGGCCTAGTTTTTTCTTTACATTAAGGTATTTATATTTTTATATTAGTTTTCCTCAATCACTAAATGTATCAAACGCACTCATTTGCGCCCAGTGGCTTACGACATATAATATGTACAATTACCGTCGCGGATCTTGAGCGCTCGGCGTCAGAGTGGGGATCGTTTTGCGCATTCCATACATTGGCGAGACAATCGTTGTCGTTGTTAGATACATGCAGCAAGGCAGGGAACGAATCGTGAGTGACGTCTATGACGCGATGGCGCGGCGAGACAATCACTGACACTCCCCGCCCCCGCGTCTCACTTCGCACCACTAAAGAGACCGAATATTTGATGTCTGCGCAACTTGAAACCAGCGCTCAAGATCCGTGCCGGCAATTGTAGATAGGTACGAAAACTAAGCCAAATGCATCGACTTATATTCTTTTTTTTTTATAATGGATAGGCTCGCGTTTGACCACAATCTCACCTGATGTTAAGCGATGATGTGGCCGACAATGGAGCACGCTTGCCTAGAAGCAATCTATTCACTCTTGACTTAAACACGCCTAGGTTATAGCTATCAGGAAACACATACTCCGGCAGGGAATTCCATTCCTTAGCTGTACGCATAATGAAGGTACTCCCAAAACGCTTTGTACGTATAGGTGGGATGTCCACCATGTACCGGTGGCGCAACGCCGTAGGTCTTGTGGTCCGATGATGGAACGGACTTGGCGGAATTAAATTGTGTAACTCTAGTGCACACTCCCTGAAGTGTAAACTATAGAAAACAGACAGGCTAGCAACTCAGCGTCGATGCTCAAGACTTTGGAGTTTTGACTTCACAAGAGCATCATTGCCTATGATCTTCTTGGCACGCTTTTCAATAGACTCTAGTGCATCCAGCTGGTATTTGGCTGACCCATCCCAAAGATGAGAGCAGTACTCCATACACGATCGAACTTACTTCAAAGGGCTTGATAGACAAGCCCTTTGATGGAAAGTATTTGTCAAAATACTGAAAAGTTAAGACAAGAGTTCGCTGTAGCGCTACATTGGCATTATGTCGTCTAACAGAACTATTAAGACATACAGCACTACATTACACCTGAGTCGACTGAAGTGAGAATTCGTCACGCAAAATCTAGTGCGTAGTACATAATATAATATATCGATGGATGAATGACACGTTCTCTCGGTTTCAAAAAATAACCCTTTAAGACGCCATAATAGGGCCCCGGGGGTTGGCAGTTTGATACACATAATCAATCATTTTTTTAGTCAACAAACCCTTCCCAAAATCTAAGAAAGACAATCAGATTATAGCAAATCAAACAACCGTACCCTATTTTAAAGTTTACCTAGTAACCATAAAATCTATCAACAGAACCCTAGCTTTACATAATTCTCTCTTAAAGTTTGACCACTATTATCGCAACTTGCCTAGATAGACTAGATTACATCACTCGTATCGGTATCGAGGTCAATATGTGGTTAGGTTACTGTATTACGTAATGGTTACCGTTAAATATTTTATTACTGAGAAGTTTTGAAGTTTTAGGGTTCCGTACCTCAAAAGGAAAAACGGAACCCTTTGGGATTTCTTTGTTGTCCGTCTGTCAGGACCCTTATCTCAGAAATACGTGAAGGTATCGAGTTGAAATTAAAACCAAGTCAAGTCTGCAAGTCTTTTGAAACTGTGAAGAAATCAAACTTCTTAGTTCACGTAAAAAACCTTTTGTGTTAAAAAAACGTATGTTTCGACACTCTCAAGACAATCAGAATTCATAAGGTACTAAATTTTGGCATAAAGAAAGGTTTTAAAGTACAGGTATAGGAATAAATCTAAAAATGGAAAATTTGTCCCAAAACAAAAGCTTTTTTTTTTTGTGAGACTCCATTCGGAAATTGAACTATTTACATAGGTAAGTTTGTACGGAACCCTCAACGGGCGAGTCCGACTCATATTTGCCCAGTTTTTTTTTTAAGGAGAGACAGTAGAGAACATTCCCTGTGTTAGACTTTTACTGACTAAAACCTAACTGTTCCATCCTCCCGTTTCTCTTTGCGGTTTGGGGTCATGATAACTTGGCTACGTCATAATCATGGCCGTTCCCTTTTTGGGGACTGGTTGGAGAGAGGTAACTTGCCGACCGATTGTCCATTAACCGTCCGGACCGAACTCGAGTCATCGACGGCGCGTAGTGTTCCACACGCGCCTCAAAGGGATTTATTTATTTACTAGCTGTGCCCGCGACTTCGTTCGCGTGGACTACAGGATTTTGAATTTATTTTTTCTAAAATAAAAGTAGCCGATGTTACTCCTTATTACATCAGCTACCTGCGAAAAAAAGTCCCGTCAAAATCGGTCCAGCCATTTCAGAGATTAGCCGAGACAAACAGACAGACACACACAGAAAAAAATTGTAAAAATCTTATTTTGGTGTATGTACCGTATATATATTCATATGCTTGTAGTAAAAAGCAGTTATTTCAATATTACAAACAGACACTCCAATTTTGTTTATATGTTTAGATTTAAGGACAACCAACAAGCAATACACCATTATACATGCTAAAGATTCAATATTCTTACATTATATAGTGTAGCCTTAATTAAAGGCTGCCACGGCATGCATTAAACATGGGAGCAGATAGGAACTACTCGTAACTTATGTTTTAACATTTTGATCGACGTTAAGCCAACCAATAAAAAAAAGAAATATGACAACAAAAACCAAATCTAAATATTTGAACATACTTCTAAATATTTCAGCAAAACCGGAGGGTCCTAGGAGAGTCGAAGCCCGTAGTCGTGGAACGCAAATGGCAAAGAAGGAATATAGGAGTGATTTTTAATCTGTAAAAGTCTGCCACGCCCCGCCCTAGAGCGGGAGAAGTCATTAGATGATTGAACCTTTAAAGGAAAGGGTTGTAATAAATTCTGCAGAAAAAGAGAATTCCAAATCCTTTTATCTTAGAGTTATTAATTACGTAATATTATGACGATGTCGGCCATAAATAAATTAGGTCGGTCAGATTGTTCCTGGACGATGGGGTTCGTGGTTAAATAAAAATAAGCTCGGCCGATCCTCTTACGGAGGTCTCTGTAGCATTGAACAACTGTTGTAATGTGTGTGTGTGAGCGAAAAAACGCATTCACTTGGGGTTTAATGATTAAAGCTGCTTTTCCATTCGCCTATGGTCAAAAACGAGCATGGTTTAAAAGCTTGTTACTTCATATATCGCAATCCCACGCGATGTTTGACGAAAAGGCAACGCGAAAAAAGAGACGTAACGCCCCAAAACTCTGTTAGCAATCGGTGATTCCGTGATTTACTGGAATATTTTATAAAACGTGTTCAATTACCTACGTGTTTTTTAATAAACCCTTAAAAGTTAAAAACAAAAAAAAATAAGTCAATTAGAATCTAACTAAACTTCATAAGGCTTCTGTTGTTATGATTTTTTTACTTTTTTAATTTTTTAGTAGGTATATAATATTATGAAGTGTAAAAGTTCATGCAAATAACAGATTTACAGAGGTCTTACACAAATTTATAAATTGATTTCAATAGAAGCCTAGATAATATCCACAAGATACGGTGTTTCCAAAATATCTAATGAAAAATGTGTAATTAATAACATCATAATCGCGTAACAGCGGTTAAATGAATGAAAAACAGTGAAAATGTATGTCGAGTTGCACCCCCTTAAGAGCTGTTCAGTTACGGAACCCTATAAACGATGGAATGAAGGTTACACTACTCTTCGTAAGTTCAGTCTGTGAATGAGTGACCTTCAATTAGGTACCTAAATATCAAGAGACATACGGGCGTCTCGACGTCGGCCTTGGAAAGCACTTAAGGCCAACAGTCCCTTGGTAGCTTTCAGATCTTTGACAGTTGGTAATTACGTACAGGTTACAGCATGAAATAATGAAAACTAAGTTTACCGAGGTCTAAATATATATAGTTCTAGCTTAAAGGTAGAAAGAACTACACTGCTAACACGTGTGCCACACCGCCGATCTGGGCGTGTCGGTTTCCATACGTTTTACATGGAATTTTGACTTTAGTGTCCCCCCCGCACACGGGCCACAACACGCCGCCACAAAAAAAAAGCTAGAAGCGGCCTCAAAAAAAAGCTTGAAACGGCTTTTTTTGTGGCCCGTGTGCTTGATACACGCCACGTGACGCCGCGCGACGTCGTTCTACGTACAAATCAGGTGTGTTACACGTGTGCGTCGATCTAGTGTAGTTCTACCTTAAGTGTTCCTGCACACAGGCCACAAAAAAGCCGCCACAAGAAAAGCTAGAAGCGGCCACAAAAAAAAGTTAGAAGCGGCCGCAAAAAAAAAGCTGAAACGCGCGACAGCTTGTGGCTGGAGAAGCTTGAAGCGGCGTCTACACACGGGCCACAAAAATAGGCCGCCACAAAAAAGCTTGAAGCGGCTTTTTTTGTGGCCCGTGTGCGCGGACACCAACGGTCCATTATTACTGCGAACAAGTCTGGCAGTAATCGAATAATTGTGTTGTAAGCCCCAAAACAATAATAAGCACTTATATTAGACTGATTCATCAAAGTCTTACGAATTAACCAACGTATTTCACTGCTGACCAATATTATCCGAACCTCCGATTTGGACCTAAATAATTTAATAAAGATTATTTGGATAAAAGCACAGAATAGGTGATAGTACAAGGTAAAGGATCGTTTTATTCTATGTTGGTAGGTATTCGTTTTCTATCGGAATTCTATCTATGTTTACAATTCTTACAGAAGTCGACCCATGGTCTCAGTAGACTTCGACCCTGCTGTCTTTTATGACGTGTTGTGTTTTAGACTCTGAAATTTTTGTAATGACTGAAATAAACTTAGCAAGAGCTTAGTGAAGTGAAATAAATAAATCATATGGGCTTAGTAAAGTTTAATCTTGCCAAACATCTCTTGTCAAGCAGAACTTTCATTAATAACTTTTGGATCGTCTCGAAATCTATTCTAAATCGGTCTCCAAATTATTGGTAATTACAGTTTTGAGCCGTTTTGGGTTGAAACGCTTGGGTCATGGGGTCGGAGTGCGCGTCTCCTTTTTAATGAAATTTCTCGCCGACTGATCGACACCTTGCGTGACCAGAGGGGTGGCTCGTTCTTCGCTCAAAGAATTAGCATTGCCATTTAACGTGGCAATGCTGCCAGTCTTCTGGGCACATTTTCGGATGACAGCGTTGTGGACGAGTACTTCGACGCCTGAGTGTACTTTGTGTTTTTGTATTTTATTTATGTACGTTATTTATTTATTTATTAATATTTAAGTATTATTTTTTATGTACATTTATAATTTTTTATTGAAAAAAAAATAAATTATTATTGACTCCAAAAAGAAATACGCCTTTAAAAACAGGGACTAAAACTCAAATACTTAGTGTCAGATGTCCTTTTAGCTTAACGGGTCGCCATTTTTTCCTTGTAAGTTAAATAACTCCAATTTTCTCGTACTCTGGACGTTGTCAACATAATGTTATTTGGTTATTTTTTCTTGAGATTCAGAAAAGTCTTCAGGGACGAGGTTTTCAAAGAAGTCACCTGTCTTGACAGTTTTTTTTTTTTAAGTGGGAAATTATCTAATTTCGTCTCAGACTTTTGCTCACTACCATCATACCTATGGTCCGTCAGTTGCCCTTTG
Source organism: Mythimna ferrago (assembly GCA_910589285.2). NCBI lineage: Eukaryota > Metazoa > Arthropoda > Insecta > Lepidoptera > Noctuidae > Mythimna > Mythimna ferrago. Next base: position 21,103,521 of record OU342685.1, read on the forward strand.
CGATCCAGGACTACCTAACTCCTTTAGAAGTTAACCTATGGTTACCGGACGGTCGGACGGCGAGTTACCCATTGTTCGTCCTCCGCAAGCCTTCTCCTATGGCTGGTAGTTGGGGTCGCGGTCTCGGTGGGTTGGGATATGAGTATGTCCGCTCCCTCATGCGTGTGGCTCTTTACTAGCATTACTGCTTCGCGGAAGGTGGCGTCTACCACCCATTCACCCTCGCTCCGAACCATGGCTTCTATCAGGGCCTGGCGCGGTTTTGAAGGTATGGTAGTTATTTTCTAAAGTAAATGAAAACGTAGGTTTTTCCAATAGAAATTTTAATATTCCTTTGATTAGAGGGTGAATTTAAGAAAACAATATCTTTGTCAGAGTGCTAATTGGCAACATATTCTGAAAAAATAACTTTATCCTAAGATGGACAACATTTTTTTCTTTCTGGCCATTGCTGGGCAAAATCCTCCCCTGACTCTTTCCAGACATTCTTCACTCGCACCATCTTTAACCAATTTTCGTAGTAGGTACGTATATAGATATCTGACCTCTGGGCCAGCTTCAACAGCGCTTTCTCTCTGCAGAAACCCAGTACATAGCGACTCTCACCCAGCGCTCAATGTGCTTGCGGCTGACGTGACCCATTCCCATTTGAGCCTGGCAACTTTTTGCCCTTAAAATATAATAGCTTAATATTTTCAAAACGTAAGATGTAGATATTAATTTTGTATTGCGTCAGGCGTCTGGAAACCTTGAATTAAATATGGTTGGCGCGTCAAGGGAGCCTCCGAAGGACTTATCAACTTTGTATAGAAAGTTTTAAGAGATTTTATAAATTTCATATACATGGAGCAGATTAGTTTTGGAGTAGAAACGTAATTGAAAGGTGCTATATTTTGCATTAGCTTTTCGAAAATACATAACTTACTTATATACTTGCTGCCCATGAGGTTTCACCCGCTTTTTTAGTTACTGCGTTGCCTTCGTAAGTCGTAGTGTGATGTTATATAGCCTATAGTCTTCCTCAACAAACAGGCTATCCAACACTAAAATAACTTTTTACTGATTAATTGATTAGTTTGGACTCTAATATTATTTTTGTAATTTGAAAGTCTCAATAGCATTGTATAATGTAGAAGCACTTTTTTCAAATTTGTGAATGTGAAGTACCATGGAGAATTTTTATTAGGTTACAACTTATTTTTTATTTTTTTTGACATTACGAGCACGGCAGTTGAGAGTTTGTCATGCTGACTCAAATGTCTCGCTGTTGGTGGCACGTGTTATTGGGTAATTCAGTTCCCTTCAAAATGGTAGAGCTGAGTGGGGCTGATGCACGCGTCATGCTCGTGAACGGGTTCCGTCAGATGAGATTGGTCATCTCTTAGCTGCCAGTGGCTTAATTCAGTTTCTATCTTTTAATTAGTTTATATTTTATTTTATTATCTACATTATGCTTACATAATAGAAGCAACAAGTAATATGTAACCAAGCATTATATATAACACATAATAATATATGATTTAAACGAGTGTCCATAGAGTTTCTTACACGTTCTTCTCCATGGAGATCTACGCTTTGGAACGTGCAATTTAGCTTCACTTTTCTTGGACTGACCGACATTTGACTATTCAAAAGTGCCTGCAAATGGTCTATTTGAAATAAATGCTTTGACTTTGACTAACAGGCCAGATATAAAAAAAAAAAAAACCATCCGCACATGTAACTATTTTTTTATCCAGAAACGAGCACCTCAAAAGTTTAATACAGGAGAGAAATAAATAGAAAAAACTAGGCAAGTGCGAGTCAGATTCGCGCACTGAGGGTTCCGTACAAACTAACTAATTGGTTCTATTCCTGAATGGAATCTCGAACAGTTTTTCCGAATCGCAAAAAAGTTTTTTTTTTTTTTGTGACGACTATATTAGTGGTCTGAGACCTTGTTATGTGCCAAAAATCGGGATTCTAAGTCAAAGGGAAGTACCCAAGAATTTTGGTTTCCTTGAGTGTCGAAATACACGTTTTTTGCGACATAAACATACGTATCTGTTTTTTTTCGTTAACTCAGAAGTTTAATTTTTTCGCAGCTTTGAGTATATGGTTTCAATTTCAACTCAAAATCTTCATGCATTCTTAAGATAAGGGGTCTTGATAGACAGACAACGGACAGACAATAAAGTGATCCTATAAGGATTTCGTTTTTTCCTTTTGAGGTACAGAACCCTAAAAATATCAAGTATTAGGTAAGTGAAAAAGTTATAACAATCAAGTTGCTCAGTAAACTTAAAAGAAACTCAAAAACTCAACAGACAGGACACCGCCGACCAAAATATCCGAAACACGTGTTTAAAACTTTACAAGTACTTACTTGTAAAGTTTCGAGTATAAACGTGTTCGAACAAGGCCGATTAAATATGACTCAACTAAATTTTCGATAAATTCTTCCAAGGTCGATTCATCATCATCATCCACAGTCGGATTTCGTCCACAACTTAACTATATCTATAAAAACCTTTAAAAAGTTATTGTTTTATTTTTTTAAACGTAAAATCGATATACATGCATTTGTTTCTACATTGAGTATGTAAGTGTGCACTATAACCAACCTTATAAGGGTTATTTTTCCATTCGCCTATAGTCAACATCGAGCATGGTTTAAAAGCGTCTTGCTTCATCTAACGCAATCTAACGCGATGTTTCATGAAACCTACTAGGGCCAGGGTTAATTCGAAACATAGCTCAAGCCCCGGTACGAAGGCAATGAAGGAACGGGGTGGGCTTTTAGTCAGTAAGAGTCTGACACTATCTCCCGCTCCGCCCAAGAGCGGGGGTTGTCATTGGATGATTTTTCCCACCATAAAAAAAGAGGCAATGCAAAAAAAGAATTCGGTAATTCCGTGCTTTACTCGTATATATATAACAGAACTTGTTCCAGGAAATACGTGTTTTTTTAAGCTTCTAGAGGTGTTTTCAGAAAACAATGTCGTCGTTTAGAATTTATCTAGAGAAAGATGTGTTGTGTAATAACATCATAATCACTTAAGAGCGATTCTATGAAAATTTACCTCAAAAAAGACGCTCTTCATTCATCATTGTCATCATTCATTTGACTGGCCTGTTGGCCTAGTGGTTGGTGAACCTGACTGCTATGCCAGAGGTTGTGGGTTCGATTCCCGCCCAGGACAAATGCTTGTGTGATGAGCATAATCATTTGTTCTGTGTCTGGGTGTAATTTATCTATAATATGTATGTATTTAGAAATATATAAGTATGTTTATCAGTTGTCTAGTACCCATAACACAAGCTCTGCTTAGCTTGGGACTAGACGGCGTTGTGTGATAGTTGTGGAATATTATTATTATTATTATTATTTACAATATCTCTTTGTCCACTGTTGGGCATAGACTTTTTTTTATTTTCTTCGCCCCATTTGGGCATGCTAACATCTTAGACCACACTGCCTCGTCATCTATATCTACACTAATACAATAAAGAGGTAAAGTTTGTTTTTTTGTTTGTAATCTCTGAGGAGGTAATCTCTGGAAGTACTGATCCGATTGCTAAATTTTTTTCTCCAATAGAAAGCTACTTTATTCCTGGGTGACATAGGCTATATTTTCAGTCAGTAATAAATATATTTTTTGACTTATTTGGCAGCAAATGTATCGAGTCAGCCTTCTCGGCAAGCTTCGCTAAGGTAGTCAATACTACAATAAAATTCTCATCTCCATTTTGCTGACGTTCACATAAACCTTTCAGGGATGTTATTGTTTTTAGGGTTCCGTACCTCAAAAGGAAAAACGAAACCCTTATAGGATCACTTTGTTACCTGTCTGTCATGTTTCGCGAACGGGAAGGTGTGGAGGTAACGGGTTGAAGGTCTGCGGACCCTTGAAGCTGTATAAAAAATCAAACTTCTGAGTTATATAAAAAAAGGTACGGCCGTTTATGTCACCAAAAACGTGTATTTTGACACTCTGAAGGTAATCCAAACTCATAGGGAAGGAGGAGAACCCAAGGAGGTTCTGAGTCTGAGTTTTTAACAAATAAAAAAAAAGTTGTGTGATGAATTTGGCACCATGTAGGTAGGTAAACAGGTTTAATGATGTATTTATTTTGTCCTCTAACGAATAAAAACGGCCTTTGCACTCAGATATCGAAGAACAAAAAAATTCAGAAACGAGGGGATGAAAATTTATTTTTCATTACTCATACTCTGAAAGTAGGTCTGAAGTTGCATGAGGAGTGGGCTGAAAGTGATACTTTTCATCCCTAGGGAGTTTTACTTTACAACTGACAGCTGTCAAATTATTTAAAAAAAAACTAGTTTTATCTTCACATTTCTATTGAACCATGTTCCAATTTTCCATACAGCCAGTCAATCACAGCGCGATATAAAATTGAAATAACTTAAAGACAAGTATTACCTAATTGAATATTTTAAGTGATTCATTTGTTCAACTATTTCTTTAAAATACTTTATTTTTAAAAGATTACAATTAATTTCTAATTTTTCATTAATGAGGCTGAATAGCTGGCCGGCCGCAGAAAAAAAAAACAAAATAGCGGGAAAGTGGCAATCAGTCGTTGGTTTTTCGAGTTTTGTTTACATGTTGAGTTTTCCGTACAACAGAGATTTGTATTAACACGTTATGTTTATCAGATTAAAATAGTGATTTAACGCCTAATTTCATAAGAGAAGAGGCTAAAGCAGTAGTAAAATACCTCTTACCGCCTAAATCAGAAGAAAGATACCTACTTAAAATCATAGGTACGACGACTCAGGTTTTACAAACTTTTTATTTTATTTTTAGTTTCCTCGTATTCGTAATGAAAAGCACAGTGTTTACCTCGGGGTGAAAGTAACCTATTTAACCCCTCGAATTAGCGACCTCGCTCCGCTCGGCCGCCAACTCCTTCTCGGGACGAAATGAGTTACTTTCACCCCTAGTGTAACAATGTACTATTCTTTTGTTTTCTATTTTTTGTCCCAATCCCCACGTTCCTGTACCACTCTCATCCAGGTTCTATCTACGCTGGCATCAGTATCATCTGTCTATATCACTGGTAGATGACCAACATTCTTGCTGCTAGTCCTTGGCCACCACTCGGCCACAGCCTTACTCCTCTTCGAACTTAAATTAGTCTTTATGAATTTTAATCCAAGATATTCTTTATTTAAATTTGTTTTTACAACTTGGTACCAAATGAAATGTCTATCTAGAACATTTAGAACCTTTTATTGAAAACTCGATTTTTTTCTTTAATTGCTTTTGGAGGAGACTAATCCCTACTTCAAACGATTCAGTCGCTACGACAACGAAAAAAAACTCTCATTACTAATTATTACCAACAATATCACAAATCAGTTTTTATTTGACTGTACTTTATACGTTTGAGCCAGTTGGCGACAGAAAAAGTAGGTGAAATCGGAAGGTCGCGCGGTCATGCATCTTTTTTTTATGGTGCGAAAAATCATCCAATGACAAACCCCGCTCTTGGGCGGAGCGGGAGATAGTGTCAGACTCTTACTCACTAAACGAACCACCCTGTTCCTTCTAACCTTCATACCGGGGCTCGAGCTCCCTTTCGGATAACCCTGGCCCCAGTAGGCTTCGACCCGGCTGGGTCACTGCTGTTGCTGACAACTCCTTGAGCCTTGAGGCGCGCGGGAACAGTGCGCGCCGTCGACGAGTTGGAAAAATACTTTTAGCGATATCGATACGAAAATCGGTTTAATATTTATAAATGTTGGTTGATTGTCAGATTATTCTACAAACAAAGTTTTACTTTTTATTTAATGTGAGTTGCACCATTTAACTATAACGATAACAAAGCCGTTAACAGTTGTCAGATCGTCAAATTGACCAATAGGCGGCCATTTCACGGCTGGTTATGGTTTGGTTATCGTTATAGTTAAATGGTGCAACTCACCCTTAATTTATAACCAAGTCGGTAGATTTTTAGTAAAACACTAAAACGCTTCATATTAGCCTTTGCGCATCTTTTTCTTTTGGATGCTGTCCGATTATGATCTCGCTTAATTCATTAAACCCCGAGCGAACGCCGGCGTTCGCGCAGCTATTGTCTTTCTATTGTGTCTGTGATTTCGACGATTGAGAGGTTAAAGTTGAGTAGTCCTCTCATAGTAGATAAATATTTAACTCACTGGTACTGTCACATGCACAATATTTTGCTTGAAAATTGCGTGTGATGATACATATGTAAACATTTTTTTTTACACATAAGTTAATATATATTTTTTTTATTTGACAGTACGTTCCGCGTTCCCTTAATTTAATTTCCGACTAAAGGGTTGGCGAAATCGCAGACAAAGGCTAGTGTGTTCCTTTTTTTGTACAAATTATACCTTTGAAAAATCTGTTCATTGGAACGGCAATCACTAATCACTGCTGACAAAAAAAGGGGAAATTCAAAACACCGAGGGATGATTTGTATCTTCTACCATTCTATAGCCTGCGAAAATATTACTTGCTAACTTTTGCTCGCAGCTTCGCCCGCGTAAATAAAATATAGCCTGTCACTCAGGAATACAGCAGCTTTCTATCGGTGAAAAAAATTTAGCAATCGGACCTGTACCTACTTTCAGAGATTACCTCCTACAAACAATAAATTTTAAAAAAAAAAACTTCACCTCTTTATAATATTTATTACTTACTAGATTCTGCCAGCGGCTTCGCTTCCGAGAAAGTAAAAAATATTACAGCTTAGAGATAGTGCAGCTACATAATATAATATATAATATAATATTCCACAACTATCACACAACGCCGTCTAGTCCCAAGCTAAGCAGAGCTTGTGTTATGGGTACTAGACAACTGTTAAACATACTTATATAATTATTTCTAAAAACATACATATTATAGATAAAATTACACCCAGACAGAACAAATGATTATGTTCATCACACCAACATTTGTCCTGGGTAGGAATCGAACCCACGACCTCCGGCATAGCAGTCAGGGTCACTAACCACTGCTTGCGGACAGTGAGCAATGGGTAGCTCGCTGTCCGGCCGTCCGGTAACTGTCCGGACCAAGCCCAAGTCGTCGACGGCGCGCACTGTTCCCGCGCGCCTCAAGGAGTTGTCAGCAACAGCAGGGACCGAGCCGGGTCGAAGCCTACTGGGGCCAGGGTTATCCGAAAGGGCGCTCGAGCCCCGGTATGAAAGCTAGAAGGAACAGGGTGGGTCTTTTAGTCAGTAAGAGTCTGACACTATCTCCCGCTCCGCCCAAGAGTGGGGGTTGTCATTGGATGATTTTTTCCCACCATAAAAAAAGGGTCACTAACCACTAGACCAACAGGCCAGTCTACATAAATTAACCTTTTAACCTAGATGGATATATCCGATAAACACTCGTGTTCTGTTACCTTATGGGGATCGAAGAGGTAAATGAGAACGAGTAGGTACATAGTCACTAACTCACGACCCTGGCGAATAGGACACGAAAAATCTTGTTGGACCAATCCGACGCAAGTGGTGCAAGGTTTAATGAAATAATTTTCAGAATCGGTTCAGTAGTTTCATTATTATTATTATACACCGTTAAATTTTAATCGTTTTAATCCCGTGGAGGCTCGATCCGGTACATGAAACACTTTGTACCACATGACCTGTAGGTAGTTTGTATGCAACGCCGACTACTAGGCTACGGGTCATTGGACTCGCTCAGCTGACGTTTTCTTAAAGAAATTAATTACGTACATGCGTAAATTAATACCAGTTTTGATAAAAAGGTACTTTATTTTTTAATTTTATCTTTACAAATCGATAGTGTTTCATGTACCGGATCGACCCTCCACGGGATTAAAACGATTAAAATTTAACGGTGTATATTCTTTATTGTACACCATATATACAAAAATAAACAGAACAAACATTATTAAAAATAAGTATACAATGGGCGGTCTTATCGCACAGGGCAATTTCTTACAGACTACCTTTGGATGGACTGAAAGAAAGGAGAAAGATTTAGGGCTGTCAGTGTACAATATCAAAAAATAATATTGATAAGAAATAACAACACAAATTAATATATTAGTATAGATTAGCTTAGGAATCAGGTGGACCGATGACCTAGTGGAGGTAGCGGGAATCCGATGGATGCGGGACGCACAGGATCGTTCATTGTGGCGACACTTGGGGGATGTCCAACAGTGGACGTCTATCGGCTGAAATGATGATGAGCTCAGGGACGGCAAACCTATATTGGAGTTTGTGCCTCTAAAAATATATTTAAAAAAATTGATCATGATGCGCTGCGAAAGAATCATTCGCGTTCAATCAGTTCTTTTCCCCTATTGAAAATGATAGTCTGTTTTTTAGTTTGATATAAATGCTACTGTAATGTTTAATCAAAATTGGGATATACATACACACTTACATACCTATATACATCTCTACACACACATGCACACAGGTACTGAACAACTTAATAATATTAGTGTAGGCAATGAACCATGCCCAAGAAAAGTATTACTGGAAATAATTTTTCTTCCTCAATAATTCAACACAATGGAAAAGAATAAATAAACTATAAGTATATTACTATATTCGTTCCCACTTGTTACTTGGGTCTTTCGTTACCTAATATGTCGTATTGTGTCAATATAACATCACTAAAGGCTGTGTCATGATGACACACTCGAGGTCATTGTGTTTGCTTACCAGATGTGTGTTACTAAGCGGTTCGGTAGCTGTAGCTACTACCTTTGTTTTGGGATGAAAAGTCATCAAATGACATCTCTTGCTTTGAGTAGAGTGGTATACTGTGCGCTAAGTGCTAGTTGTTTTTAATTATTTTTTCTTTCTTTAATTCTTTATTATACACAAACAATTTTTTACAAACAACAAAACAGGATATTTGATGTACATAGGCGAGCTTAAACCACAACTGGGTTTTCTTACAGCAAACCATGTGAATGAAAATGAAATTTTGCATTTGAGGAACCAACAATAACAAAAATTCTTTATTGTACACAAAAAAAACTTAACCTTTATATTCATATACAAAGGCGAGCTTTACTCAACAAAAATATAAAAAAATATGAAAATATATATATGATTATGAATAGAATATGAGTTTTCTCCCAGCAAAACTTTGAGTGACAGAGAGACATCACATCCGAGGGTAGGATCCAGTGTACAACATAAACCTACATAAATACGTCTAAAATATATATATACATAAAGATATACTACATATATCAATGTATACTAATATTATCATAATATTATATTATTACTAGCTGACCCAGCGAACTTCGTACCGCCTAATAGTTATGTTGTGATACCCTTTAGCCAAGCTGTCAACTCTACCCTACTCTACCCTACTCTACCCCACACTACCCTACCCTACTCTACCCTACACTACCCTATTCTACCCTACTCTACCCTACTATACCCTACTCTAACCTACTCTACCCTACTCTACCCTACTCTACCCTACTCTACCCTACTCTACCCTACCCTACTCTACCCTACTCTACCCTACTCTACCCTACTCTACTCTACTCTACCCTACCCTACTCTACTCTACTCTACCCTACTCTACCCTACTCTACCCTACTCTACCCTACTCTACCCTACTCTACCCTACTCTACCCTACTCTACCCTACCCTACTCTACTCTACTCTACCCTACTCTACCCTCCTCTACCTTACTCTACCCTACACTACCCTAGACTACCTACTTTTTTTCCATAAGAACCTTCTCCTCATAATAACGAACACAACAAAAAAAAAATTAGCGAAATCGGTCCAGGCGTTGTTGAGTTATGCGCATACCAACACATTTTGCGATTCATATGTATTTATATTATAGATTGTTTTACCTTAATAACTGAACTGTGGAGCCGCACCGTTCCGGGTCCGTCGACCAATGTCCGTCTGTGGAAGGACCGCTGTGGTTCCCTGAGTAATAACTGATAAACACACTTACATATTTCTAATAAATACCTGCATATTATAGATAAATTACAGCCAGACACAGAACCAATGATCATGCTCATCACATAAACATTTGTTCTGGGTAGGAATCGAACCCACGACCTCTGGCATAACAGTCAGGGCCACTAACCACTAGATCAACAGGCAGTCATAGGTTTTAACATCCATGCGAATTTAGTGGGGAGCGCAAGTAGCGTTTATATACTCGTAAATTCTGTTGCTAATAAACTAAACTGAAATATATACGGGCTTCTAATTCCATATCAACGAGTTAAGTACATATGTTAAATTTAATCCAGTTTAACGGCTTGTTTTAATGTAGTACTAAGCTTATTAATTACGTAACGTATTTACTTAATTTTGAGTATTTCCTCATTTAAGTAACTTGGTTAAAACATTCTCCAAGTGTACAATAGACGTCTAGTCTCTCCTGCTATTAAGTATTTAAATTCAGAATTATTGATTAAAGATGTGGGAATTTTGCTGGCAATATTGCCACCAATATTCATACATCGGGCAATATTGCCATCAATATTCATACATCGGGCAATATTGCCATCAATATTCATACATCGGGCAATATTGCTATCAATATTCATACATCGGGCAATATTGCCATCAATATTCATACATCGGGCAATATTGCCATCAATATTCATACATCGGGCAATATTGCCATCAATATTCATACATCGGGCAATATTGCCATCAATATTCATACATCGGGCAATATTGCCACCAGCATTCATACGTCGGGCAATATTGCCATCAATATTCCCACTTCTCGCTAATATTGCCGGCAACGACACCGCTATTCTTGATTGATAACTTCATCAATATTTAACTCTATATTGAATTGAATTAACATAAATGGAAATGAATTATTTTGTAATAGGAAATCTCTACTAGAGCCTGTGTATCCTGATAGTAAAGAGTGAATAGGTTCCTTTTAGGCAAGCGTGCTCCACCACTTTTCTACCAAGTGATATCGAGGTCACGCGCGAACCTATCAATAAAAAAAATAATCTAGATATGTTATCTAGTTTTGAGTTAAAACATACGTAATGTAAATCCTTTCGCGGAACGTAAAATGATTTTACGAACCTCAAGTGGTTCGAAGATCACAGGTTGAGAACCAATGACATATACACAGGTGGTCCGAAAAGTTTCCGAACTAACAAAGATACAAGACATTTTTTCTTACAATTTATTTTTCTTTTCTTTTTCATTTTCATTGTCTCCTTGTAGCTCTACCCACTTCTCTCGGCGATGCCCCCATCTCTCTAACCAATTCAAATAGCAGTTGGCGTTTTTCGCTGCAAAATAAATATTCACGATGTTTGCTTCCGCACTTGACGAAAATCTCTATCCTCCGAGCGCAATTACTAGATGAGGGAACAAAACAAATTGCGTGGGGCTAGATCTGGTGAGGAAGGCAGATCAAGCAGCTCAAACCGAAATTTGTATTTTTTAGCCGTGGCAAACGCTGAGGTTTGAGACGACGCGTTTTTCTTGGTGAAATAGGATTTTCTTTTTCTGCACCTCACATCGCCTCACTCAAATGACTGTCAAATAACAACTGCGCGTCCAAAATGTCTGAAACTTTGGCGAGTAACAGTCAAAAGCATAGCATAGTCTTCCTTATAATGGTCCCACTGTTGGGACTCAGGCCTCCTGTCTAGGAGAGGGAATGGGCCGCCACCACGCGGGCCCAGTGCGGGTTGGTGAATGTCACACGTCTTTAAATATCTTTATTGGTTCAAGGACATGCCGGTTTCTTCATGATGTTTTCGTTCACCGTTTTGAAAGCAGTATTAATGAAATAAATTACCACTCGGCCACTACTGCTCTCAACTACATTCACTAGCTTACATTGACGAGTGCTATCTTCACATTGAGGTCGAAAACTTTTCAGACCACCTACGTATACTAATTATTCTGATAATTTAACTGTATCTGACATCCGACCTACGTAACCTACAGGGAAATTAAGTTTGTCATCTGACAGGAACAACTTCTAAACTACTAAATTGCTATCAGTAATCACGTGTCAAAGTCATATGTTCCAAACGGGACTGCGTATTGGCAAATACAGGGTGGAAGGGACAGCCCTCCACAAACTTGCAGGGCTTGCTCAGTAAATAAAACTGAACAACCTTCCACAAGACTTTTCGACAGGAAAGGAAAAAAAAAATCGGCCTCGCCATACAAACTGTCCAATCAAGTTTTTAATTTTATATGGTGAAGCTGATTTTCTTTTTCGTTTCCTGAAAAAAAATCTTATGTGGTTGTTCAGTTTCTTTTACTGAGCAAGCCCTTAAAGTTTTTTAGAGGGATGTCCCTTACACCATGTATGTCTTATGATACATCGTCTCGGGTTGCCATACCTGCCATCGGAATTTCCCGATATCATCCTCAGTAACACAAGGACTTTGTTCGGAATGCGGGGGAAATCCGAAGCCATCCGGAATTTCAGCAATTTAGAAAAAACAAATTTGGTAATCACTAAACTGGGTTAAGGAGATTAAAGAGAACGCCTACGCAGGACAAACGCTAGTGTGAAGGCGCTCTATAATACTGAGATTCGTCCAGTTAGATTGGAAACCGATCCTAAGCTATTTGAGAAAAGGCTAGATCATCCGTTTTTTTATACTGCTATGTGATCTGTACCCCTAGCCAAGTTGCTAATCTGCAATAGTTAACGCTTGTAGAAAGCTTCAAATGTACGGGAATGAAGTCGCCTCAACGCTCAGTCACGTGTTCAGAACAAAAGAATTGGCGGCAAGGTCAACTCGAAACGTTCGGCGCAAGCGAAACGTTTGTAACTTGGCTAGGGGGGTATATTCTAAGTACTTTTAGGTTTAAAACCAACTTTAAAGTTACATACTTAGCTAAGGTGCTTGAAATGTCACAAACTATATTTCAATAAATAAACGCAAAAGTACCCATATCTCATTATCTGTCTGTCTGTTTGTTTGTTACCTTTTGAGACTTTTACGATTAAAAACATTACTAAAAAAAATGAGATATACTTAAGTGGACCACGACCTAAATTAGGTCTTATAAGATAGGTACTATGTCATGCTTTTTTGATGTAATATATTACAAAATATCACATCAAAATAGAATAACAAAGTACCTATACCGTATGTATGCCTGCCGTAGGTATGTATACCTGTAGCGTGCAGCTCGCATAACCTTATATTTGTAAAGCGTTTTGGGAACACATGTTTTATGCGTACAGCTAAGGAGTGGAATTCCCTGCCGGAGTCTGTTTCCTGATAGCTACATCTTAGGGGTCTTTAAGTCAAGAGTGAATAAGTTACTTCTAGGCAAGCGTGCTCCATCGTTGGCCACATCATCGCTTACCATCAGGAGAGATTTTGGTCAAACGCGAGCCTATCAAAAATAAAAATAAAAACTGCAGACTCCAGTTTATGGCATTATTACATGAATTGTTGAATTAACCAGTTCTCTTTTATTTTGCCTACATCACTCCAATACATAACTTCTCTGGTTTTTTTTTTCGGTGGGAAAATCATCCAATGACATCCCCCGCCCTTGGGCGGAGCAGGAGATAGTGTCAGACTCTTACTGACTAAAAAACCCACCCTTTCCTTCTTACCTTCCGTACCGGGGCCGAGCTTCCCTTTCAGATAACTCTGGCCCCAGTAGGCTTCGACAGCTCCTTGAGGCGCGCGGGAACAGTGCGCGCCGTCGACGACTTGAGCTCGATCCGGACAGCTACCGGACGATCGGACAGCGAGCTACCCATTTTTCGCCGTCCGCAAGCCCGCGCCTACGGTAGCCGGAAACTTTATCACCCTTCTAATAATATAAAGCTTGTTACATAGGCGATGCCACGGGCAGAAACAAAGTACATAATTATTATATTTATTAGACAACCCTCACAGCTGGACATCCTAACGTTAAACCTAATTAAAAAAATTCAGTACAAAAAGCTTATAAAATATTTAATTACAAAATCCATTTAGCTACCTCAAAGAAACTTTTTAATCACAATATCCGAACGCGGTGAACAACTAAAAGTGTCTCTTGAAATTCGTTATTTCAAATCCTTTGTACCCGTTGTGAAATGGACTGTTTTATTTTATTTGTATACAAAGATATAAATTCAATATAATTATAGAAACAAACTTTAGTTTTAGGATATTCAAAACCCGAAACACGTGTCTATTTTTATGTAAACGCGAGTTCAATGACCTGTACGTAGTAGTCAACCTTGCGTACTAACCACCTACAGTTCACTCGCTCAGCTGACGTTTTCTCAAAGAAATTAATTTCGTACATGCATGAATTAATGCGAGTTTTAAAAAAAGGTAGATACTAGTGTTACATGTACCGGGTCGATCCTCCACAGGATTAAAACGATCAAAATTTAGCGGTGTTGACCTAATTCAAAATTTCAACTTTGAGTTACAGAGTGATTTAAAACGAATATGCATAACGATTTAAAATAAAATATAGTAATAGGCTTCAAAACATTAATTTTTAAGCAACATCCAAAATAGATATCAATATTCATTAAAAAATCTTTAATCCTAAAACTAATCTTTTTGAATCCTCTAAAATTCTGAAAGTACGATATGAAAAACAAAATCAGCTTCTCCATACAAACTGTCTAATCTAGTTTATAATTTTGTAAGGTGAGGCCGTTTTTTTTTTGTTTTCTAAAAAAAAGTCTTGTGGAAGATTGTTCAGTTTCGTCTACTGAGCAAGCCCTTAAAGTTAATGGAGGGATGTCCCTTACACCCTGTATACGCTAAAGTAAATAACTCCAGGCTAAAATATGGCGTCAACAGTCCTCCGCATCATTGTCAACTGGGAGTGTGCCCAAAAGATTGATAATAGCTTAATATCTAGACTGAAAACTACGTTCGATATTGGCTGAAAGCCACCACAATCTGTCAATTTTGGATTCGAAACTGTAGACAGTCTATCAGACAACGAAAATCAATTGCACTAGTGCACTAGCTTCTGACGTTTTATAAGTGCCCATGTAGGCCTATGTGAAATAAAAAACTTTTGACTTTGACTTTGAATTAAACGCTAATAGAACAGCTTCGTGTCAATAACTTGCTTTTGTTTTCATAAATTTCGCAAATACCTAAGCACTTTCATGATAAACATTATTTTTATAGGTCCTTAGTGATCGGTGTTTCTGTCATAAAATGCGGGTATCGTGGCCCATTTATCACAAAGGCTATTAAAGTCAATTACGTAAAAATAACACTTATCTTGATATTACTGGGCTGGTCTTGAGAGTTAGACAACGACCTCGACATTTCAAGAAACATTATTTTTGAAAGATAATTTATTCATTTAATTCTTTCTTCATTGCCATCTTTCGTCCTACTTTACAGATCGGCCGAATTTTATTTTTATTTCTGTACTAGCTTTTTATAGTGGCGTCCTCCACGTGGATGTATAAAATTATCCTTAAGAAAAAATAGTAAAATTCACTACCAGCGTATGTTATCTCCTACATGTTTGAAGTCAAAAGCTAGATATTAAAAAAAAAAAAACTTTGATTGGAAATATGTTACAATAAGCTGTTGAACTATCTTTTTGTTTCGTTGTTTTTATTATGAGGCTATTACGTCCCACTACAAAGAAATAGTACATTGTTACACTAGCACACCCTCGAATTAGCGACCTCGCTCCGCTCGGCCGCCAACTCCTTCTCGGGATGAAATGAGTTACTTTCACCCCGAGGTAAACACTGTGCTTTTCATTACGAATGCGAGGAAACTAAAAAATAAAATAAAAAGTTTGTAAAACCTGAGTCGTCGTACCTATGATTTTAGGTAGGTATCTTTCTTCTGATTTAGGCGGTAAAAAGTTTTCCACTACTGCATTAGCCTCTTCTTTTATGAAATTAGGTGTTAAATCACTATTTTAATCTGATAAACATAACGTTTTAATACAAATATCTGTTGGACGGAAATGTAAACAAACCTCGAAAAAACCAGCGACTGATTGCCACTTTCCCGCCATTTTGTTTTTTTTTTCTGTGGCCGGCCAGCTATTCGGCGTCATTAATGAAAAATTTGAAATTAATTGTAATCTTTTATAAATTAAGTATTTTAAAGAAATAGTTGAACAAATAAATCATTTTAAATATAATATTATTTAATTAATACTTATCTTTAAGTTATTTCAATTTTATATCGCGCTGTGATTGACTGGCTGTATGGAAAATTGGAAAATGGTTCAATAGAAATGTGAAGATAGAACAATTATTTTTTTTTAATAATTTGACAGCTGTCAGTTGTAAAGTAAAACTCCCTAGGGATGAAAAGTATCACTTTCAGCCCGCTTCTGAGGCAACTTCAGACCTCTTTCAGAGTATGAGTAATGAAAATACCTTTTTACACCACCTGCTCGATAATGTCGTTTTACACGTCATACAAACCTCACTTAAAGCAAGTCATTATATGCCTAGGGAGATAATGCAGTATGGCCGATCCCTAGGGAATAATGAGATTTGAATTTGGAGCATCAAGAATCGTCAACATTGTGAATTAAAATGTAGGCGCATCGAACAAGTTGACTCGAAATTCAAACCAAAGAGTATGTAATCACTATGATTCAAACTGGCCACTAACAAAAAAAAGAAAATAGAATAAAACGTGCGTACTGACGACACGGGAGCATTATAGAAAATTGAAACTATAGAATCTTGGAGTAGTGAATTTTGTTTGTTTGATGAACTTGTAAACATAATACTTATATTTCTCTAATATATGATTTGGTCGACCAAATTGTTTTTTAATTATCTCACAGATGGTGTAAAAAGTAGAGTATGCAACACGGGGATAAAGCTGTCTTTGTCTTGGGCGGCTTAAATTCCTCACTTCACTCAGGTTTCTTTATTAACTCCCTCGCAATGCTCGGGAGTTAATTTTATAAATCCCTCACTATCGTTCGGGATTAAAATCAGCAGCCTTCGTTTCGTTCGGAATTCAACATGCCGCCCGCGACTTTAAGACATTGCTTTATCCCCTAGTCACATAAACTACTATTATCCCTTCCTTCAATTTTTCTTGTTTTAACTACGCCTCGCCAATATGCCAGGCCTATAGGTAGCAGTCTATCACGCCACGCCACCTTCTTAATGTCGTACTGCGTAAACTGTTCCTGTTGTTTGGGATCCAGTCCGTAGCTTTTATGAAGTAGTTGTAGGAAAGTAAAATGAAATACTTCTTCATTGTAGAAAATTTACGAAAAAAACTTTTTGTCAAAATACATCTCTCGTCTCGTTACTTTGACTAACCCAAAAAAGTCGCGTTACTGCTCCTAGTAAGTATAAACATTTTCCTTTCACGACGTTTCCAAAAATTTCATTTATCAAATCCTACAAAGTCTCTTCAATGCGATAAATCTCTACACTGATGACATATTGTATATAAATCGATTTGACATGTATGAAACAGTGACTTTCTGTAGCCTACTCCTCGGTAACGGCCGAATTAATAAGTTTGAAAAAAAAAATGTTTATTATAGATTCATGAACAACATTATCATCTATTGATTTTTTCGCGAGATTAATACTTTTGTCTATAAAAATATTTATCAATTTCGTAACTACTAGTTTTCGAACTATGGCTTCGATCTTTAGAATCATTTTATACATAAAAATTGGTGGTTAAATATTCTTCAAATTGAATATACCAATAATTTGTTCACTGTAAAATATTAAAAAAAAGTATAATCTAGGTTAGTTAATTATCAATTGCTTATAGGTAAGCACTACATGCCCCTTAAAAATAATAACAATGTGCTACAAGTACATAATTTAATATAAAATAAATAGAAACAAAACATTCAGACGTAAAATAGGTAAGCATTAAAATTTTAAACCAAATTAAAATAAAATAAAAAAATCGCCGTACACCAAATTAAAAGAAAATTAAAATGAAATTCACAATTAAACATGGAATACGTTAAGTATTATTTGAAAAATAAAGCTTTAAAATTGACAAACTTCTACCTATTGTCCTTGTCATTTTTACGCTAATGAACTAAGGGAGCTCATTTTCACCATAAATCGTTTGTAATAAATGTACCAAAAATTATGAAAGTCTAATATTTACAGTCTTTGTTTTTTTAATCTACTATCTAATCTATTTGCTTTGCCAAAATTGGCAATATGGCTAAAAAGTACTTGAAAGAAAATTGAATAAATTCAATGTCAATAGAAGTCAAGTAAAAACCAATTTATCTTATTAACGAATTCGATTTTCAAACCAATTTATCTTTTTAAATTCACGAATGAAAAATGAAGAATTTTATCTTTTGTAAGCACTAGGTCCTTACCAAACTAATTTATAAAACCGGCCATAGTACCTACTTTAGTTGGACTCGCGCACGAAGAATTCCGTTCCGTAGCTATTTTTATTTTATCTGTTTTAATGTTGTTATAACAACAGTAAAAATACATTATCTGTGAAATTTTCAACTGTCTAATTATCACGGTTCATGAGACACATCCTGTTGACAGATAGACGAATAGTATATCTTAGTCATAATTCAAGAGGGTGACACTAAGTGTGTTGTCCTCTATGTAACTTATGGTTCTCCAGGGTGCCGCTTGAGACTGAACATCGATTGTTTATTATGTATGTATGTTGCATGCACTAATGGATATCTGACCAATTTGTGGGTGGCATCTCTGAGTGCTAGGCTATTTTGTTAAAACAATTGTATGTGCTTATAATAATAAATAAATAAGGTCTCGTTTTTACCCTTTTATTACGGAGCCCTAACTAAGTTAGTGAATTATGAGATTAAGTAGGAAAGTCATTTACGTAAAAGCAGTTTATTCAGTAGGTCTTAAACCTCTGTAAAAGTTAACTCTTCCGTAATCTTACATAATCTTCTTTTGTTTTGTTCTCAGGTACATGAAAATGCCGGCCCTTTTGAAAAGCGATGTGTTACAAAAATGAAGTGTTTAGTGTTCTAGACTACCATTCGTGAAGAGTGAGTGAGTTGGTGAATAAGTGAGTGAGTTAGTGAATAAGTGAGTGGGTGACAATGACGTCGTACCCGGAGCATTTCAACGATACCGTTGTCAGGGTGGTCGATGAGGGTTTCCCCTTATTGATGCCCCGATGGGGATATGTGGTGTCAGCTTTTGTGCTGTTCCTGATCGGATTTTTTGGGTTCTTCCTGAATCTGATGGTGATATTACTCATGTTTAAGGATCGACAGGTGAGTTTATTTGTTTTTCTTTTAAACATAGTTGTTAATTAAAAAAACAATGGTTTCAATATCTATTTACTTTATTTTGTATTGAGGATTGTTTGGATCAAAAGTAAGTAAACAAAAAAAGTTTAACTTATTAAAAAAGGGTCAGTTTAAACTATTAACTCATTTAAGTTATAGCCTGTAAGCAAATCAAATGACATTAAGAAGCAAAAACAAAAAGATTTTTTTTCTAAATTTTACCTGTTCTAGGATTAATCCTGTATCAGTGCATGCACATTACAACCAATCACCACTGCGCCAACTACATTGTCTAGTCTTACTAGGATTCGGGAATTCCCGACAATTTCAAAGTCCCAGGACACGTGTCAGCCTACAAGCAAAGTCCCGGGAATTCCCGGGACTCCTAGACTTTAAAGGAAATGTTTTCAATTTTTTTTTTATGAGGGGTAAGCCTTGCGGGTTTTTTTTTTTAAATGGGTTTATGCGGTGCGTTATTTTTGATTTAACAACTTTCCATGGAACGTGTGACTTTTCTGTAGAATTTATACCTATGGAAAATAATTTTTCTTTACTCATACTCTGAAAGTAGGTCTGAAGTTGCCTGAGGAGCGGGCTGAAAGTGATACTTTTCATCCCTAGGGAGTTTTACTTTACAACTGACAGCTGTCAAATTATTAAAAAAAAAGACTAGTTCTATCTTCACATTTCTATTGAACCATGTTCCAATTTTCCATACAGCCAGTCAATCACAGCGCGATATAAAATTGAAATAACTTAAAGACAAGTATTAATTAGATAATGTTATATTTTAAGTGATTTATTTGTTCAACTATTACCTTAAAATACATTATTTTTAAAAGATTACAATTTATTTTTCATTAATGAGGCTGAACAGCTGGCCGGCCGCAAAAACAAAATGGCGGGAAAGTGGCAATTAGTAGTTGGTTTTTTCGAGTTTCGTTTACATTTCCGTACAACAGAGATTTGTATTAACACGTTATGTTTATCAGATTAAAATAGTGATTTAACGCATAATTTCTTATGAAAAGAGGCTAAAGCAGTAGTGGAATACCTTTTGCCGCCTAAATCAGAAGGAAGATACCTACTTAAAATCATAGGTACGACGACTCAGGTTTTACAAACGTTTTATTTTATTTTTATTTTTCCTCGTATTCGTAATGAAAAGCACAGTGTTTACCTCGGGGTGAAAGTAACCCATTTAACCCCTCGAATTAGCGACCTCGCTGCGCTCGTCCGCCAACTCCTTCTCGGGACGAAATGAGTTACTTTCACCCCTAGTGTAACAATGTACTATCGTTTTCAATTTTTTGTCTTACCAACAGCCATATAAATTTTGAATTTTATATTATTGAAAGTAGAAAGGAACGTAATCAAAGCTAATTCTTCCAAAGTATGAAAGATGAAACGTACCTATAATATTTAATTTTATCGCTTCTGGTTTTTGATACCTCTGTGAAATTAAAGTCATCTTAGGTTTTTGGGCTTTTTGCAGATCAGAGTGGCACTATGACTCGCAAAATGCAAAAAACTTAAGAGAATTTGAATTTTGCAGTCTACCTTTGAGCGTCCCCCTTAAAATAAAATTATATTAGCTACTTATTAAAAATATCAAAATATCGCAAATCCTGCGGCATGGATTGTTGACTTCAATCCTGCAGGCTGGCGGGATGCAATTTTGATGTGGGTTGGATTCTATTATCTCAACATTGTTAATTCTCATAATCACCGATTTGTTTCATAATTACATAATCTAAATACAAGGTGTCGTTTTGAAGCTGCAAAATATTTCAGGAGGTAATTATGTTAGTGATTCTCGACCCGAATCAATAATAAAATAAGTAGGTAATTTTTTTTTTTTTATAACTGCGCTTTTTTTCACACACACAAACACGGAACAATAAAGGTCGTTTTCACACACACTAACTCGCAACGATAGTTTCATAAATAATGTATCATCCAATCATCATCCCGCACGCCACACCCTAGCCACGCCCCCGCGGCCATCGATCAATCGATTTAGTTTAGAGTAATTAAAAAATTAAATAACAAGTATTACTGATTATTGACCAGGTATCGTTTTTTTATATGACTATTTATGAGTTTTACTACAATCTCCTGAAATATTGTGCAGTTTTAAAACTGCACCTTGTATAAATCAGCCGATAGACGTCCACTGTTGGTCATAGGCCTCCCCCAAGCGTCGCTACAACGAATGAAAAAAGAATGATGGAATATAAATAATAAAACAGACTTATTACTCACTCGTTCAAATAATCAACTAACACATTAGTTAGATAGCAAAGTCTAACTAACTAGATAGCAAAATTTAATAAAATAGGGTTTCAAAAAAAGTCAGTGCTTCAACAGTTTTGTTCCACAATTTTTTTCTGATTTTTGTGGGCTCTTTCCGCTAGGCTCTTTCAATGATTTGAAAATAATAATAATTACATAACAATTTCGACAATAAATTTTGTCTCGTCAGAAGTCTCGACTCAAAAATCCCGGGACTCGAGAAAACTAAAATTGCGAAAAGTCCCGGGACTTCGACACACGAGACGTCCCGGATCCCAAACCCTACATAAGTCTTAGGGTCAACTCACACCGAAAGAGCGGCGAAGGGCAGCGACCCGTTTACCGTTCATAGAATTCGCTGGAATTCCCGCGGCGCCGCGGGCATCCGCGCGACTCGTTCGAGTTTCTCATGCGATAATAAGTATTATAGAAATGAAAATAAAGTTAAAATTCATATGACACTGAAACTGCTCTCCGCTTCGCTGCGCTTTGACGCTCTTTTGGTGTGAGTTGACCCTTACTTACCATTATAGATGTCGAGGCCAGATGTTAGAAATTGATCACTTCATGATATGGGCCAAGTAAAACTAGGCAGATTGTTTTAAACGTTAAAGTTTGATGATATTTCAATCTTCGTTTGGCCTACTTTCTTTAGACCTTTTATTATCATTGAAATCGTACATCAATGATAATTATGGCCAAGAGAAGATTTTTTTTTTCGGTTGGTTAAAATATCCAGATTACATCCCCGCCATTGGGTGGAGCAGGAGATTGTGTCAGACTTTTACTGACTAAGAAACCCACCCCGCGTTGCCTTTCATAACGGGGCCGAGTCTCCTTTCAGAAATAGACCCTTGTCCCCAGTGGGCTTCGCTCCTTTGGGCCCCTATGGGCCAAACAAGGATCGACATATCATCAAATGTTAACGTTTCAACAGTCTGGTCAATTCTGGTTGGCCATACCATGAAGTGATTGATTGTAAGATCTGGCCACGACACAGACATTAAGTTTTCTGCTGAGCGTTGTCCTTTTCTAAGTGACACTTTTGAAAGGGTCGCGCCATAATCACGTACTTACTTCAGTCAGCAGATAGTACAAATTGCTCAACCAGATGAGACTACAAATACTAGGGTCGCCGCACACGGGCAACAACAAAACGCTGCCACAGGCATATTAAAATTTCTTAAAGCTTTCATACATTTTATATGGATTCGCCACACACGGCTGACTTCGGTGGCCACTACACGCCAGCAATCGCCGCGGCTCGCTTCTTGTGATTCACTAAACGCCGATACAAAACGCCGTCACACGCCACTCGCGCATTTAATTAAACCTTCTTTGTCAGACTCCATTAACTTACTTCGCGTGTGGGTTAAAAAGCACACATGGCTGTCGCGCGCTTCAGCTGCCTTTGCCGCTTCTAGCTTGTCGTGCCAGCGTTTGTGGCTGTGGCATGTGACCCTTGGGCGACGACCCTTATGCGACCGAAACTGGATATAGCTACAAATTTATCGGTTGGAAAAAATGACATTAGCTGAACGGTTTTGGACAAGGGAGCGAAAGTTTCTGAACTCAGAAGTCGTCATCAGCCTTTATTTGATATCACTTTATTTAGGACAGCGTACAAAGAATTACTTTGTCATGAAAAGGTATTTTTACACCACCTGCTCGATACGTCATACAAACTTCATTTAAAGCAAGTCTTTCTATCCATAGGGAGATAAAGCAGTATTGCCGATCCCTAGGGAATAATGAGTGAATTAAAATGTACGTGCCTCGAAAAAGTTGACTCGAAATTCAAACTGGCCACTAACAAAAAAAAAGAAAATAGAAGAAAACGTGCTTACTGACGGGAGCATTATAGAAAATTGAAACTATAGAATCTTGGAGTAGTGAATTTTATTTGCTTGATGAACTTGTAAATATAATATTTATACGAGTATTTCTCTAATATATGATTTGGTCGACCAAATTGTCTTTTTAAAATTATCTCACAGATGGTGTAAAAAGTAGAGTATGCAACACGGGGATAAAGCTATATTTGTCTTGGGCGGCTTAAATTCCTCACTTCACTCAGGTTTCTTTGTTAACTCCCTCGCATTGCTCGGGAGTTAATTAGATAAATCCCTCACTAACGTTCGGGATTAAAATCAGCAACCTTCGTTTCGTTCGGAATTCAACATGCCGCCCGCGACTTAATAGTGGATTTTGTGACTAGGGGATAAAGCAGTGTCTCTACTTTTTACACCATCTGTGAGATAATTAAAAGACAATTTGGTCGACCAAATCATATTATTAGAGAAATATAAGTATTATATTTACAAGTTCATCGTCAAACAAAATTCAATACTCCAAGGTTCTATAGTTTCAATTTTCTATAACGCTCACGTCAGTAAGCACGTTTTATTCTATTTTCTTTTTTTTGTTAATGGCCAGTTTGAATTTCGAGTCAACTTGTTCGATGCACGTACATTTTAATTCACAATGTTGACGATTTTTGATGTTCCAAATTCAAATCTCATTATTCCCTAGGGTTTGGCCATACTGCATTATCTCCTCTCGATTTGAGAGCAGTGGTGATGAAATAAATTACACAAAGTAATGCGCCTTTTTTTTTCGATGGGAAAAATCATCCAATGCTCTTGGGCGGAGCGGGAGATAGTGTCAGACTCTTACTGACTAAAAAACCCATCCCGTTCCTTCGAGCCTTAATACCGGGGCTCAAGCGCCCTTTCGGATAACCCTGGCCCCAGTAGGCTTCGACCCGGCTGGGCCCCTTCGACCCGGCTGGACCCCAAGTAATGCACCTGGTTGAGCTTTAACCCGCGACCGCGACTCGTAAGTCGGTGCCGTTACCGCACGGCTACCACTGCACTGCTAAAATTTAAATAAATAAATAATAGCTTTATTAATTCCTTACACAGATTTTACATGTTTAATAATTACTTTTGTAGTATTGACTGTTGTAAGTTTGTTAATTGACTGTTGTAAGAACCGCTCTGTAGCCCGATTCACATAATGAAAACCGTAACGATATCGTAGCGATTTAGTCGTTTAGACCATTTCCGTATTCACATCCATCAAACGAGTTTGAACGACACCGATTTTAAAGCCGTTTGAAATTCGTCGATTAAAAAAAACTGTTTTACATTATCCTGGTAGAATATTTATATATAACTGGAAATAAGTCGATAGATCGTGAATACCGCTTTTGGATAGGACTTCGATCGAACGACTATAAAACTTTATCGATATTTGGCTTGTTTGATTTTACGTGAAGTGGCTACTGGTGGTGAAAGCCTCCTCCACTTCTCTCAATTTTCATGTTTCTATGCCTTGCCAGTCTGTTCCAAGTTATTCCACCCGTTGCAACTATGTCATCACTAAAACGTTTGACCGGCCTGCCTTTTCGTCTTTTTTTGTGAATAGGTTACCAATTCGTGACAATTTTGGACCACTTGTGGGATGGTGATCTTTGAACATGCCAAATAGGCATGCTAAAATGTGGGGCATATTAAATAATAGGCATCCACCAAGTGTCATTGGCTGTGACTGTGACCGGTCTTAAACTTTCAGAGGTTAATTTCCAGGGTCAAAATAATTACATTTTATTTAGACATTATTTTAGATTATAAAAAAAAATTGGACACGTATTTTTTCTTTTTTCGATTAAACAAAAAATAACAAAGATATAGCCCATTAAAGTTACGTGTGACGTCACCCCGTGCGATAAAATGCAACACGGCGTGACGTTACACCTAACTTTAATGGGCTATATCTTTGACATTTTTGGTTTAATTTACAAATAAAAAATACGTGTCCCTTATTTTTGAATAATCTAAAAGACGGACTAATTACATCTTTTACGACAACTAGCCTATAGTAAGACAATAGATACGCGTTCGCTTGAGGTTTAATGGATTAAGCGTCTCGCACTCATCAAACTTTCGCGAACCTCACCAAGTCGTCTGTCTATCTTATGGAAACGAGATGGACCGAAGACCTGATGAGCCTTTCAATGCAGCATGTTCAGGTATGTCGTCGCCATTCCAGAACGTTTTGGCTCCCGTCGACCATCAGCTGCTTCGTGATCAATATGGCCTGCTCACTGTCACTTAAGTTACAGTCCTTCAGCTACAGTTAATAATATAATATAATAATAATAATAATATTCCACAACTATCACACAGCGCCGTCTAGTCCCAAGCTAAGCAGAGTTTGTATTATGGGTACTAGACAACTGATAAACATACTTAAATATTTCTAAATACATACATATTAAAGATAAATTACACCCAGTTAATATACAATACAACAATGATTTCTATTCATACATTCAATTATCCGCATTATCGTTTACCCGAGTGACTTACAAACACATATTACATATGTATACATACCAAGGAGTTGTCAGCAACAGCAGGGGCCCAGCTGGGTCGAAGCCTACTGGGGCCAGATTTATCCGAAAGGGCGCTCGAGCCCCGGTATGAAGGCTTGAAGGAACGGGATGGGTTTTTTAGTCAGTAAGAGTCTGACATCTCCCGCTCCGCCCAAGAGCGGGGTTTGTCATTGGATGATTTTTCCCATCGAAAAAAAAAATGTATACATAAGAAAAAGCTCTTTACTGTCAATTACTTCACCGTTTCTATCTCACGCTTGTTCCAATTTATTTGGCGCCGGCACAATATATATTATTCCTTCATTATTACCTATTAACTTTCATTTATTGGGATAACTATTATGATGGCGACTTTAGTCAGCGGGATTGATCGAAAGATAAAAGGCAACTGAAAGAATACAGGTGGGTTTTAGCCAGTAAAAGTCTAAAGGTATATTTCATCCAGGCCTGGCAAATGCGCCGCTCGCGATCCGCTTGCGTACTGCGCGCGTGCGGTTACAGCCTAAGTTTGGTGCGCCGCTCTAGTGCAACTCTACCAGGGCTCGAGTGAGCCGCAGGTATTCAAAGCACATGAGACGTTACTGAGAACCTAAACTTTCAGCCATGTGAAAATAAGTTATACGAAGCAGTAATGCTAGCAAAGGGGGCGGCCGCCCGCGCGATTCAATGGCCTTCGCGCCCCAGCCGGATTCCGATCCCGATAGCGAGCAATGGGTATCTCGCCGTCCGACTGTCCGGTACCGTCCGGACCTAGCCCAACTCGTCAACGGTGACTCACGCACCTCACGCATCAGTAAAAGTCTGACACGCCCGTCCAAGGGCGGGAGATGTCATTTTGATGATTTTCCAGCCTAAAAAAATGTGAAAACAAGTTTAGTTATGTTCGATCGCTCTGGGATCTTACCCTATACGTTTTATCTTTGTAATTATACTAATGGTCAAACTTGACCAAACAATACTTACACACAAGTACACTGAAAAGGTATTGTTCGGTTCGGTTAGTACTGAGCAAATCTAAGGATACTTTTTTCCTGTTCCTTATCTGAGACCCAATTCTACTCGCTCAGTGCCCTGATTGGCTGTCATTGGCAGATACCGCCGTAGACGTTTTGATTGAGACAATATACAACCAACTACGTACGGATTGGTTGAATCTTGTGCCATTTGGGGGATCATGTTGATGTCATCAATTGTTTTTTCTGCTTGAAAAAAATGTTGTGGAAGTGATTTTTGGAGGAACTTACGTATAAGTATTAGTTTCCACGACGGTCTACCATCATCATCAGCCTTTTTAATGTTTAACTCAGGCCTCCCCTCTAGGATGAAATAATTTACACAAAGTAATGCGTTTATTTAGGCGGAATAAACATGTTTTCTTTCTTTCTTTTCTTTCTTTCGTTTGGCTATTATTGAATCCGCAACCTACAACTCGTAAGTCGGAGTCATTACCACTCGGCCACCACTGCTCTTTAAGATTAAGGAATTCTCCACGATAGCCCCTGAAATTCAGATATTCTGTACCAGATTGTATGGTAATAAATAGTACATTGTTACACTAGGGGTGAAAGTAACTCATTTCGCCCGAGAAGGAGTTGGCGGCCGAGCGTAGCGAGGTCGCTAATTCGAGGGACAAAATTAGGCATTTCCATTTTATATCGCGCTGTGATTAACTGGCTGTATGGAAAATTTGAACATGGCTCAATAAAAATGTGAAGATAGAACTATTTTGTTTTTTAATAATTTGACAGCTGTCAGTTGTAAAGGAAAACTCCCTAGGGTGAAAAGTATTACTTTCCGCCCGCTCCTCAGGCAACTTCAGACCTACTTTCAGAGTATGAGTAATGAAAATTACATTTACGTTAAGAACATTGAGATCCGTCTCGCTGGGATGAGGCGGCAAAGGATAGAATTAGTTGGAGACGTTTAATTAAACAAAACGTCTACAGCTTTGAAGACCAACGTAAGAGAGATCTCGACGTCAGGCGATGACACATGTCTTCGAATTTTTGGTTCTAGGACATGCCGGTTTCTTCACAATATTTTCCTTCACCGTTTTGAGAGAGACAAGAATAAGCCGCCTTCCAACATTCAATAACTTTACGACAATAGTGTTTTCAGGGACTCAAACTGTAACCGTAATAATGTGTTTTAAAACTGTTTTTTAAAACAGTTTTAACAGAAAAACCCTTTTATATGTAACAGATACAATAATGTTACTGAATCAAACTGTAACCTGTTTTAAGTGCTGATAAGTGTTAATATGTGTAACTGAAATAATCAGTTTTAGTATAGCTTTAGGTATAAGTAATTGCACAGTACTATAAATAAGTACATTAGTCTAAGTACAAAATAAAAATATTTGTATCTTGTTCTCCTTATTCTTATAACGCGCTCGTTTGCCATTTTCCGAAACAAAATGGTCGATGACGCATTGTCCCGTTGATACATCAATATAAATTATAATTATATCGAAAGGAAATGAATTGACCTCTTACAAAAAAATGTGTCTTAGTTTGTGTCCTCCTCTTTTGCCTGAAAAATAGTTGCCCATCAAAGCTGAGTTGACGTCACTATCTGTTAGAACTGTCGCCAGAGGCGAATCCCTAGTGTGTCGATTCATGAGGTAGTTAATGCTCTCCTAACTGCTGACTCTGAATGTGATGTGTTTGCGGACAAATGGAGTAAAGTAACGTGTGTTTGTTAAGCGTTCTGTGAGAGGGGTTACCACTGTTTCATGTAAATTTGTTTGTTATTAAAATTATACTCTATCATAATTTAATAATACAAAATTATAAGTTAATTAAATAATCTATATATATATATAAATAGCTATTCGTTAGTCTCGCTAAAACTCGAGAACGACTGGAACGATTAAGTTCATTTTAGTCTTGAATATTATTCGTGATAGTCCAGGGATGGTATAAACAGTGAAAAAAACTCGAATCACGAGTGCTGGTTCTAGTAATGCCCGTAGATGGCGTTATCCTTTGACAGCTTAGCTAAAAGGACTAATATCGAAGTTTGGCGGGTTAGCTAGTTCAATGATAAAAATCGAATTTACTCAAAAAAATATACAGCCAAACATAAAGGTATTCAACCTTTTTATGTTTTTCATATTACTATGTTACCTAAGTATTGTAAATATATTGTGATGATATTCAATTAACTAAATAAATATAAATAATTTCGTATCTCAATTTCACCGCTTAGCTACCTCGTACATCTATAGTGGAACCGCAGCCTAACATTAAGGCCGCGTTCCCAGTTCCCACTCTGCCGTGAAGACAGTTAATCGTGTACCTAGTTTTAAGTGTCATCTACACTTATATTATAAAGAGGGAAAATTTGTATTTTTTGTGTATGTTTATAATGAATAAACTCAAAAACTACTGTGCCGATTTAAAAAATTCTTTCACCATTGGAAAGCTACATACACCCTAAGTAACTTAGGCTATATTTATTGCCCCTACAAAGCCGGGACGGGCCACTAGTAGCTTATATGTATATTTAAATAGAGGTGTTCCCATATAGGACGACACGATTGTCATGACAGTGGGAACGACAGTAGTAAAACAATAAAATTTTGTCAAGACTAAACTGTGACGGTAGGGTAAATCATGTGTCACTTTTTTTATTATTATTAATATTAACTAGTGCTTGACTATCTAGTCATTGTTACGAATATCTGTCGTCGCCACGACTAATTGTTGTTATAAATATAACAACTAAAGACGATATATTTTGTCCGACGATAAATTAACTGTTACGACATAGTGGAACCGTGGCCTAACTGTTGATTGCCACTCAAGTGTTGCGTTAATGGCTGCACGGTGGTTGCCAAAATAGATAGATACAGAAGTCAATCTCATGTATGTACTTCACTTTTTATACCTATGCTAGGCGGTCACACACACGTGAGCACGTTGCGCCAAACTGTTATGAGTGCGACCGGGCGATTGAGCCGAGATATCGTGTCCGTGTGCGGTGTCTATGTGTGCGTTGCTCGAGCGTGCTTTGTATGTAGATTGTCTTCTGTACCTATCTGTTTTGTGGTGGTTGTTTCCTAATGCCAGTATATGTTACAAATCAGATCAGTAAGGCCTCAGTCGTAACTACGATTAGGACAAAGTGACATATTATTATTATAATTTTTTTAACTATTCCTGCATAAAAATGATAATATGCGGTTGCTGAACAATAGAAAATAATGTCCACTTCTGACAAAAGCTGTCCTGTGCCTGAACATTTATCTCAGTTTTTGAGATCTTGTGTCAATGTACCTCCATTGACAGAAAATCTCAAACATTACGATTAATTAATTAGTCATTAGTGCTTGTATGTTCATGTTTTCTTTCTTTTTATATTTATTAATTTACTACTCCTAACTTTAGATTAAACACCAAAAATTTTAGTCAGTTCAAATACTCAATGCGCTTATTAGAAAAGGTCTTGTTATTATTTAAGTCTCAACAAAAAAGTTTTCTTAAACAGCAAAGTTATGTGAGTTCGTTTATATTCCAAAATATCACTTATTTTATGGAAATATGGTACAGGCTATGATTATGAATAAATTAACGGCGATAAAAAGGGAAAATCACGCGTAGTATTTTCCAGTAGCAATTGTTATGAATGATTGACTCAATTATGAATCGTGGACAATATTTTGGGATTTCGTTTTTTTTTACATTTTACTACACAAATATGATCAGTAATGGGTACGGATGGGCCCCCATTTTTTTGTAATAATTAAAACATATTGGTATATAGCAAAGTTGTTGAGAGACAGAACCTTTGAGAGTATTAGGTATACCGGAAGAAACTTTATGAAAAGAGCTCTAACTGAAAAGGCTTATACGTGGAAGTAATTTCTACTACGAAGTTTTACGTATAAAATATTTACCTTGCGGGTAAAATTATAAATGACGAAAAGAAGTAGGTAGTTAATTAAAAATTCGAATGATTTTGTTTGATTCATCAGAATCTATTTTGGAAATATCGTATTACATGGGCCTCCTCCGAGTATCACTGTAAGCGTGAACTTGCAGACGACGAGCAAGGAGTAGCTCGCCGTTCGGCCGTTCTGTAACCGTCCGACCCTGAGCCCGAATCCGAAACAAGAACCTCCTGAAACATCCTTATGTATCTGCTGAGTACTTGGGTCAGGTGAAAAGAGAGAAGATTATGAAGTGTCAAAGAATACCGTGACACCACTTCAACCATTCCCCAAAAAAGAGGCTTATCGCCGTGATTGTGGCGTGCCTACACATAGGTGCAAACCCGGACTTAAGAGGCCGCTATTCCACTCGCCTATCATCAACATTGAGCATAGTTTATAAGCTTGTTACTTCATCTAACGCAATCCAATGTAATGTTTGACGATAAGGCAACGCGAAAAAAGTGAGATTACGCCTGAAAAGTCTGTTAGCATTCGATAATTTCGTGATTTACTCGAATATTTTACAAAACTTGTTCCAGGAATTACGTGGTTTTTAAACACTTAAAAGTTTTTGAAAAAAATTGTAGTCATTTAAAATCTTCAATTGTAGGGCTTTTATTGTTATACTTTTATTACTTTTTAATATTTGAGTAAATTATGAAGTGTTAAAGTTAAAATAGTAGATTTTCAGAGTTTTACTGAATTAGTTTTACACAAGTTTATAAATTTCAATAGAAGCCTAGATAATATCCAGAAGATACTGCGTTTCCAAAATGTCTAATGAAAAATGTGTAATAATGTCATAATCGCGTGAGAGCTGTTGTGTGAAAAACAGTAAAAATGTATGTCGAGTTGCATCCCCTTACTGCTGAATTATCTACTAGTCAACCAACACAACAGTGAAGAGAGTGGAGTGGTGGAGAGACAACATGGCAAGTGCATAAAAAAAGAAAATATTGTTTTAAAAGAAGGGATGATCACATAAGCCGCTTTCACAAAGACCCTAAACCAACACACGCTCACTTTTTTAATTAACGGATGAAACACGAGCTCAGCTTTTTAATTCCCTGTCGATAAACCGATTTGCTTCTGTCTGTGATCAATTTAATTTATAAAACATTTTTAACGAAGGTATAATCGAGCGTGTATCAATTTTTTGTTTGGCTTATGAACACCGAATTCACGATTTATTCGTGTTTGTATTCTATAATATTTATAACTATATTATAATATATCTCTTTAGCTAGTTAACTAAACTTAAACACTCTTCTGCTCTGATCGGAGCGGAATGGGAGTGTTAAACTTTTACTTTTGCCACTTTGGCACTTTGGGTTGCCATGATTAAAGTAGTGTTGCAACCTATTTTACTTAGATTTCGAAGGTGGGAATTTTTTTGGTAGTTCAATAGGAGGTTTTCAAATCAGGTTCTGGGGGACCTCCAGCTTGGGGACTCCATGCTTGGGGTCCCCCAGGGCACTGCCACGACTGGCCCCTAGGTAGCTATAATAATATTTACTTCCAAAAGACTACATAGGTCCAATATATGTCAGTGCTTCCATCAGTGAGATTCAATATTGTAATCTATTAATTATTCAAATCTCAGGACTATCTATCCCCCCCCCCTTTACTTTTATCCTCCCGCCATCTTTCTTGTCACCAAAAGCAATCAAAACTTTTACCCAATCTCCTATGCCTACGTGGATATTTACATTAGCATGCATGAGCAGTAGTTATCAAGTCGAGAAATAAGAAATTTAATCCAATTTTGCAGAAAATCAGAAAACGGCAATAAAAAAATATTGCTCACATAATTTGATGCTTACGTAATATCTACCTGAAAGGTACCCAATCTAAAACCTTTTTTGGCGCAAACGTGTGACAGACAATGTTACTTTTTATTTATTTTTTGTTTTGTGTTTGTCTTAAGTTTTTGTTGTCTACAATGTTTTTTTTGGGCCAAAATAAATACTTTTCATTCTTTCTTTCTTTCTAAATGTAGCGCAATTTTTTCTTCTTCGAAACATTTCTGTTAATCGCCAGGTAGGCTGTTTTACGAAACGGGTTACTTTTAGCTGTGATAACCCGAGGTCGGAATTAGCAGGGGCCCAGCTGGGTCGAAGCCTACTGGGGCCAGGGTTATCCGAAAGGGAATTCGAGCCCCGGTATGAAGGCTAGAAGGAACGGGGTGGGCTTTTAGTCAGTAATAGTCTGACACTATCTCCCGCTACGCCCAAGAGCGGGGGTTGTCATTGGATGATTTTTCCCACCACAAAAAAAAAATAGGTTGGAATTAGAAACCAGAAATCAGAAACATTTATTTCAAATACACCCCTTTTGAATTTTGAATTGTCAAAATGTTGGTTAGTCAAACAAGTGAAGCTAAATTGCACATTCCAAATCGTAGATCACTATGGAGAAGAAAGTGCAAGAAACTCCATGGACACTCTTTTAAAATATACTCGTATATTATGAGTTACATAAATCTTCGTTACATATTTATAGATGTTGATATTAATATGGATCTTCCCGGGCTTTCTAATGAAAAATCTCGTGTAGCCAACAATATTACAAATAAATAATAATAAAAACATCTAGATATACTCGTAGATAAGAGAAATAAAACTAAGATAATTAACATACAATTTTTATTAATATTTTTCATTGAAAAAGATCTCTCTGCGTCAACTGAGGCGAGGTTAACTTTATATATACATCCTCCTCCTCGTCATTTTTGCAGGAAGGACTGTTTTGCTTTATTTCTGATAGTATCATAGTATATTCACTTTATTCTTTCGCTGTATGAAATCATGCTGAGCAGTGGTGGCCGAGTGGTAACGGCCCCGACTTACGAGTTGTAGGTCACGGGTTCAAACCCTACCAGGCGCAATACTTTGTGTAATTTATGTCATCACAACTGCTCTCAAAACTGTGAAGGAAAACATCGTGAGGAAACCGTCATGTCCTAGAACCAAAATTCGAAGACATGTGACATTTACCAACCCGCACTGGGCCCGCGTGGTGGATCACGGCCCATTCCGTCTCCTAAAGAGGAGTCCCAGCAGTGGGAACATTAATAAAGACGGCCGGACGGACAGGCTGACCGTGACTGAGGAAACTTATTGGCTGGTTTATATGATGACCTCCTTCTTTAAGGTACCCGCTATATACCCGCTATACCTGACAAGTTTGTCTGCACAGTTGAGTTTTACAGGTAGACCGCACACACGCTCCGTGTATGTTGCAAAACTGCGCAGGTTTCCACACAAACTAACCTGACAGGTATAACTGTACAGGCAAACCTATTAGGTATACCCTAGCCTGTATGGCTACCTTTAGAAAACATCAGCACAGGAAGTGGACCTAAGTAAAAATAAATTCAACAAAATTCTATACACGACAGTAAAGTCACAAAATAGATAGGTACAGAAGTCAATCTACATACAAAGCACGCTCGAGCAACGCTCACCGACACCGCTCACGGACATGATATCTCGGCTCAATCGCCGGGTCGCACTCGTACAGTTCGGCGCAACGCGCTGACCCTAGCGCGATCGCCTAGCGTAGGTATAAAAAGTGAAGTACAAACATGAGATTGACTTCTGTACCTATCTGTTATATGGTAGAGTGAAGTATTATATATTATAATACTTCACTCTACCAAATCGTAAAACTGATTCTTCTTATACTATATAGAAATATTATATATAGTATAAGAAGAATCAGTTTTACGACATGTATCTATGTATACGTACAATGTGTTCCAAATACGAAATAGAAAAACCAATAACCACGATCTGTTAAATGTTGAGTGAAAAGTACGGTGTGCAAAGAAAACTTATTTGCGTATCAATTAAGGTTTTTTTTTTTGCTTTTTATTACTAAATCTTAGTTAAACCTAGGTGAAGTAAAAACGTTATTGTTTAATATAAGTCGGCTAAATATATTATTTTAAGTCGTAATTATTTAAAAAGAAAATAACTATTTTCTTTCTTATTTTCATTGTTAGGACCAATTCGCCTTCTTTTAGGGTTCCGTACCAAAAAAAGGAAAAAACGGATCCCCAATAGGATCACTTTGTTGTCTATCCGTCTGTCTGACTGTCTGTCAAGACCCTTTATCTCGAGAACGCGTGGAGGTATCGAGTTGAAATTACTAAACCATATACTCAAGTCTGCGGTCCTTTCAAGCTGTGAAAAAATCAATCTTCTAAGTTAACGAATAAAAAAGATAAGACCGTTTATGTCGCAAAAAAAACGTATATTTTGATACTCTCAAAGATCGAAATTCATAGGGTACTTCCCGTTGACCCAGAATCCTGAAATTTGGCACAAAGCAAGGTTTTATTGCACAGGTATGGGAAAAAATCTGAAAAAAGTAAATTTGATGTTACTGACGTCACAAAAAAAAACAAAATTTGCAATTCGGAAAAATCTTCGAGACTCCATTTGGGAATTGTAGTTTGCCCGGAACCCTCATTGCGCGAGTCCGACTCGCACTTGCCTAGTTTTTTTCTGTGTTCCAATACTCAGACAATTCACACAGTGACGCAGAGACAAACAAAATTGAAGAACTGGATCCTGATTAAACTTTTTTCGTTCACGATTCATAAAAAAATAAATTAAAAAAATGTCTTGTTTTGTTCACCCTACCTAATTTCTTCGCTTTGACAGTATGACGTGACGTCACAACACGACAATCGATCCTAATCTTATTTGGAACGAGTAGTACGTATTCTTCTTCCATCATATTAGTATCCGCAGAGTTTCCCAAAATAACTTGACTCTATATTGACAGCCTCACGTGCTCCGCCCCCACACTTCACTCCTACGAGTATTTATAGCTATATCCAACATCGAATAAATCAGGTCGCGATTGAATACCTCCTCTCTGTTGTTCATTGTTCAGATTTAATAGCTGAACATTCAATACACGCTGAATTCTCGCATACTTTTCAATAGCATTCCAATGTGAGAGATTTTTATTACAAAGCCAAATACCGGAAAATTATTCTCAATACACTTAGGTACTCGAAAACGCATTGTTATGCCTACCGCTTTTAAACACGCAATTTACTACTTTTATTTTCCGCACTAGTGCAG
Source organism: Mythimna ferrago (assembly GCA_910589285.2). Taxonomy (NCBI): domain Eukaryota; kingdom Metazoa; phylum Arthropoda; class Insecta; order Lepidoptera; family Noctuidae; genus Mythimna; species Mythimna ferrago. The sequence continues at coordinate 21,139,466 of OU342685.1, forward strand.
AAAAGTGCGTGAACCCGCCCTCGCTACAATTTATTGTATTTAGAGCCTGTTTCTCTACCCACGATAAAGTTTCCGTCAACTTGCTTGGCAGACAATCTTTACTTCCTTAGATACTAATATTATAAAAGCGAAAGTGAGTTTGTATGTTTATTTGTTTGTTACTTCTTCACGCCTAAATGGCAAAACCGATTTTGATGAATTTTGGTACAGAGATAGTTGGGACCCTGGAGACGGACATAGGTTATTTTTTTTTTAAGTGTGAAAAGGGGCAGATAGAGGAAAGTTCTTTTATGTATGCAGGCGAAGCCGCGGGTAAAAGCTAGTTTCATATAATTTCTGATTATTTTTGAGTTTATTCGGGAAGTAGAAGCTATTCGGACATTGTGAAACAGACCCTTATCGTATCAGGCTGGACGTTCCGTGACCCCTACGAATCGCCGCGCCGGTCAATCCCTGTTTATTTATTTCTTTGTAATTGTATTGAGCGAGCAATGGGTAGCTCGCTGTCCGACCGTCCGGTAACTGTCCGGACCGAGCCCAAGTCGTCGACGGAGCACGCTGTTCCCGCGCGCCTCAAGAAGCTGTCAGGGTTAGCTCAGAAAAGTAGCTCGGCCCCGGTATGAAAGATAAAAGGCAAGAAGGAACGGGATGGGTTTTTTAGTCAGTAAGTCTGACACTATCTCCCGCTCCGCCCAAGGGCGGGGGATGTCATTTGAATGATTTATACTCAAAAGAACCTCTTTCATCATTTTTGTGGGCCCAACCGTGCCATCATGAAATAATGAAATTACTTTAATCAAAACCGATAACTTACTTGCTATTATAAACTTTGAACCTCGGTTTTCATGCTTCATTTCAGCTAATATTTCCAAATCATTTCACTATAAATACACAGTCTTTTGTTTCTCAACATCTTTTTGTGTTTTACGATGCCGCAAAAGAAAAGTTTATTACTGTAATAAATTAGGGACTGAAGTAGGTAATTATAATTTCTAAGTATCAGTTTCATCCATAATACTTTTGGGCACAGTCGGCCATTATTTATATGAAGTATTAAATACAGCCACATCTAAAGACAACGGAAGACAAACTGCTTTTTTTGTAATAGCATAGTCGATCTTATAATGTTCCCACTGTTGGGACTCAGGCCGCAGGAGAAGGAATGGGCCGTAATCCACCCACCATTGTAGGACATGCTGGTTTCCTCACGATGTTTTCCTTCACCGGTTTGAGAGCAGTGGTGATGAAATAAATTACACAAATTTATGCGCCTGGCTAAGTTTGAGCCCGTGACCTACCACTCGTAAGATCTACACTACTCTACCCTACTATACTATACTATACCCTACTCTACCCTACCAAACTTCACATAAACCATCTACTAAATAGTTCGAACAAAGCCTAAACATTTGGTTTCGATAGGTGAGCCCGTTCTTGAGTTACAAAATTACAACAAAAAGTGGCATTGTTTTTTTATAAATATATAGATAACTTATCATAACCAGCCTTTTAATTTTCCCACTGCTGAGACTCAGGCCTCCTCTCTAGGAGATGGAATGGGCCGTGATCCATCACGCGGGCCCAGTGCGGGTTGGTGAATGTCACATGTGTTCGAATTTTTGGTTCTAGGACATGCCGGTTTCCTCACGATGTTTTCCTTCACCAGTTTGAGAGCAGTGGTGATGAAATAAATTACACAAATTTATGCGCCTGGCTAAGTTTGAGCCCGTGACCTACCACTCATAAGTCAGGACCGTTACCACTTGGCCACCACTGCTCATCTCGTTATATTGTTGTAATACTTTTTTAATTTTTAACCGACTTCGAAAAGGAGGAGGTTCTACGTTCGGCTGAATGTATGTTTTTTTTTATATGTGCATATGTTCACCGATATCTCGGTCAATTGTGGACCAAATTCGAAAATTATTTTTTTATTAAAAGATTATTCATCCAAGTTCCATAAAAATATTGTTATGATCTGATCACGAACTTCGAAGATATGGAACAGAACTCCTCATAGGATCACAGCAGAACTGTCGTAACAAGAAGAATTGCTTTGTTTATACGTGATACGATGACTGACTGAAAGAAAAAGGGGACGGGATGCATCGAACTGATCTGATGATGAAGCCAGAAGGCAAATTAATGTAATCTAACCATGTTTGGGATTATTAGAATCGTTATGAGATGAATGAGAGAAGTTTGGCTGAGGGGTAATTTTTAGTGGTGGTACCATAACTAAAAAGTGTAAAATTACACTTTTTACAAAAAAATATAACCGACTTCAATGTTCACTGAAAAGTACAAAATAACTTAATTTCGGAAGTCGGTGTTAAATAACGAAGGAACAAAGCTATTATAGAAACACGGACTTCCGAAATTAAAGATATTTTGTACTTTTCAGTGAACATTGAAGTCGGTTATATTTTTTTGTAATTTTTTTTTTATCATTCACGCACAGTTTACGCCTGCGAGTTTCACTTCAGTAAACATGCACGCCACTCATTGCTAACCATTTCAGATCAGGCGCATCAGAGTGTCGGTACTATAATTTAGTTACTACCTGACTCAGTACCGACACTGTGATGCGCGAACTTCGTATAACAGCCAATGACTGTATTGATTCCCGTGTTCTGTGATTATATCCTTCGATATAGTCAACCGATTGCGATGAAATTAGGCCTAAGTAAAATATCATGTTACACACGATTTTAACATCTCCACATTCATTTCGTATATTTTACAAATTTATTTATATGTAAGTATAAAAAATCTGTAGAAATTTTTATTTATGCGCATAAAATGTGAAAGGAAAAATTTCTACCTAATATAAATATATATTAAAGGTTTGTTTATTTTCGATAATTACAGACTATGCGTGATACGTGTTGTGCGCCACTCATGATACTACTTTATGAAGAACTTATTTTTACGTTCTTTGATAAATACTTACACTATAAATAAAACGCTCAATATTTTTATTAATCTATCCGTTAAAATTAAATGTTTTGGTTTTGAGTGGAACTTTTTTCTAAACTGAATGTTCGAATATTTAGATGTTAGCTTTATTGTTGTGGATCAATTTGTGTTCGAAAAAATGTTCTTTGTTTTTTTTTTTGCTTTCGACATTCCACTGTTTAACCGCACACAAGTCATTTTATTCAAATACTCCTGATTTTCCCGAAACATATAGTCCTTCGTGCCGGATTCTACGAGTAAAAAAAGTACGAAAAAGAATATTCGCAAGAAACAAAAGAAACTAAGTGGTACCTGCTTGATTCTGGTTACCATCCGAGACGCTAATCTGTATGGTTCTCATATTTTGACTATTACATATTTTTTCTACTGTATGAACTTTAAAAGACTTTGTTTCGTTGTTTCTTCTCAGCCCACCTAGCCAAGTAGGTAATCTGTAATCGTTAACGCTAGTAGAAAACTTCAAATGTACGGGAATGACGTCATCTCAACGCTCAGTCACGTGGTCAGAACAAAAGAATCGGGTGCGTGGCCAACTCGAGGCGTTCGACGCAAGAGAAACGGTTGTAACTTGGCTAGGGGGGCAGGGTAGTCAGCACTAGGAAACACTGGCCTGATGCGTGGAAAAAATGACGTGTAAAAGTGTTGTTTTGTTTTACCTATTTGCAATATAAATATCATTTATTCTACATACAAAGGTTGATATACCATAAATTAAAATTGCTATAGGAACTTTATCGTAATACCATTTATCTACGTTAGAAACATTAAGTCAGTAGGCTATTAAGTTATGAATAAGTAAAAGCCAGTTTGTGTTTTACGACAAAATAATGTTCGACGATTTAAGTAAATACCATGAATTTCGTTTTATTCAATATTCCAAAGTTCGTTGATCCACGAATCTGTAATGTCAAGTTAAGAGGCCCCTTCCCAATCTGTCTATCCTCAATATTTAAAAGCTTGTTGGTTATTCAAAGCAATCTACACTTATATTATAAAGTGGTAAAGTTTGTTTTTATATGTTTTATTTGTAAGAGGTAATCTCTGAAAGTAATGGTTCGATTGCTAAAATTTGTTCACCGATAGAAAGCTGCTCGCATTTGCCCGCATACATAAAATATAGCCCATGTCACTCAGGAATAAAGCAGCTTTCTATTGGTGAAAAAATTTTAGCAATCGGACCAGTACTTTCAGAGATTACCTCCTACAAACAAAAAACAAACTTTAAATGTAGAAGACGCCTTGGTTTTCTAAGGTCAATTAAAATATTTAATTACTAGATTTTGAGACCATAATCCTCGGACAAACTAATTTGTATGCAGGTTAGGTTTACACGTAAAATATTTAAAATCATTTTAACATACTCGTAGCAAAGACTTACCCATTTCGTTATCATATTATCAGCCGGAATACACCCAACGCAGAGGCCGAATTAATTGCCTTAATCTCTATCGTGAACACTATTTGCGCAAACTCACTAAAATTTAACATAGGTCTAGGTTTATTTAGGCGGATATCTATTATTATAATACCCTCGTGATTTAGAAACTATTATGAATGTAATATGCCTGTTTTCTTAGACGCGATAATCCAAAATTGTTTGTGCTACGATTATTTTCGACAAGAAGTTTATAGAGATTACCACACCAGTTGACAAATACATATAACCCAAAGAATCTCTAAAATGAAATTACAGTGAGCAGGGCACATTGATCGCAGAACAGGGGGCCCATTCTCGATTTTCGCCATTTATCTCGAGTTCGAGATTGCAAGTCTATCTCTATGTCTATCAAAAATATCTCTTTCTCTACTAAAAAATTTTGAATTGAGCAGAATTCCGTTTTTTCAGTCAAAATATCAGAAATAAATATCACGAAAATGTCAAGTCGAGTGAAGATAATTAGGAAGAATCCACGTTCCGTTTTATGTAGTTATGAGCGAATGAATGATTTTGTTTTAAAATGCTTACTAAATATAAAACGATACGTTTAGTCTAAAAATAATCAGCTTGACAGTTGAAGAATTTGCAGTTCCTTCAAAACTATTGATATGTTTACTTCTTTGGTGGGCTGTGCTGTCTAAACTTTTACGTTTCATATAATATTTTAAACCACATGGAGGAGAAAAATACAAAAAAATCTTGGGATGGTTGGCGCAAAGTAAGTACAATCGTGGATACACAAATTACTGAGTCCGTTATTGTGCGCGAAGGTCGTCGTTTCAAGAAAATACACAATGAACAAATCACAGAGAAAATCGAATATCCAATATGAGAATCCAAGCAGTATTTTATTTAAAAACCAAAGAAAACACAATGTAACGCATTAACAATTAACTATGTAACAAAATTCAACGAATTCACTCAGGCGGCCAATTCGTGATTTTCACATAAGTCTATCAAAAATATCTCTAACTCTACCAAAAAATGTCGAATCGAGCAGAATTCCGTATTCTCAGTCAAAATCGAAATAAATTTCACGAAAATGTCAAGTCGAGTGAAGATAACGTCTCACTCAACAAAACGACAAAAGCGTGGCCAAAACGGGGTAGCAATATAGCGCGAAAGCGCCGAGCCGCGCGCCCAGTGATGCCAACTTAGCAACTTTATAGCTAGATCTAGCTATTATTTGGTGGCAGACAGCTACAATTTAATTAAACTTGTAGCTAAATACTATAGTTACTAAACCAAAATACTACTACGCTACGCTACTCGTATTTTATCGTGTGTTGTTGTGTTTTATTCATGGAGCTTACCAGCCAATGGAGAGCGCGTGCGGCACTACCGCGGGCACAAAACATACGCTGCTTATACTAAATTTTGGCAGCAATTATAGGTTTGGGTATAAACGTCACGCACTCCCATTGTTATTTTATTAAAACCTAAATCACCTACAGAAACATTTAGCAAATCTAGTTTCTTTTTGGCAAAAAACTAGCAATCTAGCAACATTTTGCAAATTATCTAGCTACTGGGCATAGCAGTTGACAATACCGGCGCGCCCCGTCTGTAGCGCATCGTGTGAACTCGTAGAGTCATGCCGTGCGTAATTTTTGTTATTATAACCCGTATGAGTTAAGTAGGCACATAGCGCCATACGAATCTTGTTACAACGAGTTGTCTAGTTAATTCAGTCGTATTGAATCTAAACTCATTTTTTGTTGTTACTTTCCCTTAGTTCTGAATTACGTCAAAAGCGATTATATCGCATATCCGACCGAATTTAATAGTCACAAAATATAAGGACTATTGAGTACTGTTTGTGACGTTGCGCATTAGTCGGATTCGCGATATAATCGCTTTTGACGCAATTCGGAACGCGGGGTTTGTTAGTTGTTTGTAAACATTGCGAATGCGCTCGGTGTTGTCGCGAACCGCGATCGTTTTGAGTATTTTCGAACGTTTATGAATGTTTTATCACTGTGAATGTGCTGATTGTGATTCATACCTAATACCCACTGTTGTTGTAAAGTACAACTTCTGTAAATTAGTGTTTAAGAACTGTGACAGTGAAGGTCGTAGGTTTAGGTGAACTCCTTGCGCCAAAAAAGACTTGTGTTTTGATAAACTTATATAAAAATGCCTCCCCGTGGCGATTTACCTATTTGGAACTTTTTGAGTCCTGTGAAGGCAGTGAAACTGCTGTTTGTAAGTAATTATTTTCGCCTCGAACGGTCATACAACGAATCTTAAAATGCACACGCATTTTAAGATTCGTTATAAATTCGATATAAGCCAAGCCGTATTTTATTTAAAAACCAAAGAAAACACAATATAACGCACTAACAATCTAACAAAATTCAACGAATTCACTCAGAAATGACATATCTCTACAATCGACATGACATCTCTACTGCTCAGAAGCACTCGTCATGAATTCTAACGTTATCCTGCGACAAATGTCGAATTCGACATCCCAGAATAGCAACTTTAAAAATTTGTCGAAAAGATGACGTCATTAGAAATTTTTGTCGAGTTCGACACCATCTCTAAAATCGAGAATTGACCCCAAATGACATTATCTCTAAAAACTCTAACGTTATCCTTCGACAAATGTCGAATTCGACATCCCCAGAATAGCAACTTTTAAAATTTGTCGAAAAAATGACGTGATTCGAAATTTTTGTCGAATTTGACACCATCTCTAAAATCGAGAATTGGCCCCCTGATGGTCGACATGTGCGGACTAAGCGTTTTGAATTTTCTATTGTACCACATACATCAATAGACTGGAACAGTTTGCCTAATGCGGTCATTCCGTTCGATTATAATTTAGGTATCTTCAAAGCTAGAGTGTAAAGGCGTTTAATAAACTAATGGTTGCATCACTGCTTACCATCAGGTAGGATCGCAGTCAAGCACTAGTTTATATTATTAAAAAAAAAGGTTTTCGATTGGCAACCATGTACCTACGTACCGGAAGTCGCAGCATTAGAAGGCTTCTCCTAAGCTGGTTCGAGTTTTAAAAAAAGAAAAAAAGAAGAAAGACTTTATCACTGAGTAACACACACATACAATTAAGACGTCTTTTCATAGGTACATCTCTATAAACCGTCCCATCTCAGCAGTACACCCGAACATGCTTGAAGACTTTGTAATATTGACATATATGGCTGCGAAGGTCACGCACATTACAGATATACCTACAACAGTTTTTAACACGTACGCTACTTTAGGGGAAACCATAATCACGAGCTACAGGCGACTATTTAAATTCTATGCTGAAAGAATGTCAAAGCTCCATGTTAGGCTTTTAAAACTTATAGACCCAAAAAAAATTAAACATCATTATGTACAAAAAAAGGTCATGGTGTCTTGACCTAATGAAAGGCCCCAAAAAAACACTCTGTGTACAACGCTAACATATAAATTGTTTGATATCAAATATACTTATGTGGTAAATAAAATTGTAATTTTCAGACAGAGGCAAAGCTTAGGGAATGTAATTATGTGTTTAGGGTGCCTACATGATTAAATACGTAATGGCCCTAAGTTATGTATTTTTTATTATGTCTGTGGGGTTTTTTTATTGATTACTAGCTTTTGCCCGCGGTTTCGCCCGCTTTCATAAAATACAGCCTATGTCAGAAATAAAGCAGCTTTCTATTGGCGAAAAAATTTTAGCAATCGGTCTAGAACTTTCGAAGATTCCTACAAACAAAAACACAAAAAATAAAGAAAACACAAAAGTTTGTTTATTTACATTAGATATATTAGTGTAGAGAGTGAAAACTAGTTTTTTGCCAGCAGCTCGTGTCGTCCGTATTAAAGTGAAAAATATTTAGTCCATGTCACTCAGTGAAATCAGAAACGTTTATTTCAAATAGACCAGTTATTTGAATTGTCAAAATGTCGGTCAGTCAAACAAGTGAAGCTAAATTGCACGTTCCAAAGAGTAGGTCTCTATGGAGAAGAACGTGCAAGAAACTCCATGGACACTCTTTTAAATCGTATTGAGTTACATGAATCTTCGTTACATATTTCTTTTTTGCTTCTATTATGTGAACACAATGAAGATAAGTAATAAAAATTAAATAATAATGGTAACAATAAAAATATAAATTGAATAAGTCACTGGCAGCTAAGAGATGACCAGTCTCAACTAACGGCGCCCGTTCACGAGCATGATGCGTGCATCGGCCCCACTCAGCTCAACCATTTTGAAGGGAGCCAAATGACCCAATAACACGTGCCACCATCAGCGAGACATTTTAGTGAGCATGACAATCTCTCAACTGCCATGCTCGTAGTGTCAAACAATAAGTGTGATAAAGTAGCATTCTACTGGTAAAATAAATTTGAAAATCGATTCAGAAGTTTTAAGTGAATTTATCTATGTATATCTATAATATTTATAAAAGGAAAAAATGACTGACATACATATCAACGCATAGTCGAAGCTGTTGGGACTAGGAGCATGAAATTTTGCACATGGGTTCCTTTTATGACATAGGCGAGCATAGTATAGCATAGTCGGCCTTATAATGTTCCCACTGTTGAGACTCAGGCCTCCTCTCTAGGAGAGGGAATGGGCCGTAATCCACCACGCGAGCCCAGTGCGGGTTGGTGGAGATCACATGTCTTCGAAATTTTGGTTCTAGGACATGCCGGTTTCCTCACGATGTTTTCCTTCACCGTTTTGAGAGCAGTGCAGCCCACTTTAAGGTGGAGCGAGAGCCGTCAGACTTTTACTAATTAAAACCCACGTGTGTCTGTCTGTTGCCCTTTGCGTTCTAGAAACATGGTTTCCTTTTCAGAAATTCCCCGTGGTCCTAGCGAGAACACTACCCACATTACCCATACTTATAAAGTTATTTAAAAGGCTTCTATTTGTTTGAAGTCCTAGCAGCTTAATGAAAATTATAAACTTGGTATTTAGCCAAAGGTAACAGTCGGAACGTCCAAAACAACAGGTCTAGAGTGTTCGGGTCTTATAATAGGTAATAGTTGTTTTTTCTTTGTCCGTGAGTACACTTTTTATTACCTTATTAATATTGATATTGTTCTGACTTAATAGAAGCGACATGAAATATGTAATCGAAATAATTTGTGATGTATAACACTAGCTTTTGCCTTCGGCTTCGCCCGCATACATAAAATAGTCTATGTCACTCAGGAATGAAGCGGCTTTAAATCGGTAAAAAAAATTTTCGCAATCGGACCAGTACTTTCAGAGACCTTTTCCTAAAACAAAAAAAAAAACAAACTTCACCTCTTTATATTAGTGTAGATGATTTAGAAGAGTGTCGATGGAGTTTCTTGCACACAGATTTTTCTTTTTAATTTAAGTTTCTACATACTTGTTTTATTTCTTTCTCTTAATTTGCAATTAGAATCATTTTTCTCACTAACTGACTTCTTCACATTGCAAAAGTGTCTGTAAATGGTTTATCTATACATATAATAAATCTTTAGAAGTTTTTAGTTGTGCGCGCATCACGTAAAATGTACGAAATCGATATAGATAACTTTTAGGGTGAGTTGCACCATTTAACTATAACGATAACCAAACCATAACCAGCCGTGAAACGGCCGCCTATTGGTCTATTCGACGATTTGACAACTGTTACGGCTTTGTTATTGTTATAGTTAAATGGTGCAACTCACCCTTAAACATCAAAATTATGTGTACATATCTTTATCATCGTAATCGGTTCACTAAATCGAAGGATACATGTACCTATACTAAGTTCATTGACTGTTAGGCGGTACAAAGTTCGCTGGGTCAGTTATAACATAAATCCTAAAGAAAGAGAGTTTTAATTCTTTGAGTATAAAATAATCCTAAGGGCGTTTTTAATATCGTGCGAATTTCATCACGCATGGCCCGCATGCAGAAAATTTCAAAATGCTTAAAGACTGCATATTGCATGTGCGTATTGCGTGTAGGGGCCCAGCTGGGTCGAGGCCTACTGGGGCCAGGGTCTTTTTCCAAAAGGGAGGCTCGGCCCCGGTATGAAAGGCAAGAAGGAACGGGGTGGGGTTTTTAGTCAGTAAGAGTCTGACACTATCTCCCGCTCCGCCCAAGGGCGGGGGATGTCATTTGGGTGATTTTTACCCACTGAAAAAAAAAGCCCACAATGGGTCCACGGCCTGCGGGACTGCTCGGTCTCACAGAAGGGGACACCCACGGGCTGATTATGCATACCGAAACGACACAGCATAAATCACATTAATTGTAGAACAAGTCATAACCAGACACTAATAAAGCTATTGTTAGATATCCCACGCGTTTAGAATACATCATTTTGTTTATTGGGGCATGTTAAGTGCCATAGGGCTCTGAAAGGCTCTGGCTCTGGAAAGGGGAAGGGGGGGAGGGGGTCCAAAAGAGTTATAGTATCCCTGGAATGCAAAAGGCAACTAAAGAAGCACAGGTTTTAAGTCAGTATAAATTTGACACTCCCTCTCACTACACACAGAGCGAGAGGAGTTATTTGATAATATTGTACATTTTGATACAAGTGCAGAAAGTTTGGCTGCAGTGACAAATCACGTGTGTCGAACGACGTTTTTCAATACACTTAGGAATCGTGATGGTTGACGCGCGCCTCGTGGGGTTCAATGCGTGCCCAGCCTGATAGGATAAATATAATAAAATTGTGGCGGGAACAAGCACAAGCACTTTTCTGCACTAGTGCTGAAAACAGTTAATTGCATACCTAAAAGCGGTGGGATGAGAGCGGGTCTTTGAGTAAGTATAAAAAAAAAATATAAGTCAAGTCACACATTTTTTTATTGGACACGTGATCAAACTTCTGCATTAGACAGTGACAACCAAGACATAAAACATGTTAAAAAAAATATCATTGACGGTAAACAGAAACTTCTGGACTTGCTAACATAATTTTATCTACCATAATTGTAAAACACAGAACTTTAGCAGTGTCAAAACATCTTCCATTACAAGTTCAAACTCATCAAAGCAATAAGTTTGTAGGTGGTTGACCTTTTAAATGTTTTCAGTCAAGCTTCTTTAAATACAAGAAGTGGGAAACTAAATAAGTAATGAATACGATATTAAGTCGCATCAATTTATCTATGAGACAAAGGTCATCATCCTAATAGTTAGACAGTTTGTAAGTAAAGATTTTCTAGTTCGATTTCTTCTGTCTGTCAGGGTGGGAAATTATTAAAAAACTTTTGCCACTCTGGATAGAGAGAGAAGAAGTGGTTTACAGAATAAAACCAGTATTCTTTTAATTGAAAGTCCCTCCCGTTTAATTGGAGATCGATTCACACCTGACCTTAGTAGAGCTTCCGAAAGAGTGGGACATAAAATGAATATGGACAAAACCAAAGTCGTGGTAAACATACATGTAGCACCCACTCCTATCAAAATCGAAGACTCTACACTCACTGTTGTAGACGACTACATTTACCTGGTACAGGCGGTCCAGTTGGGTAGGTCTAACTTCGAGAAAGAGGTCAATCGTCGAATCTTCTTAGGCTGGGTCTCAAGACGAAAGTCTATGATCAGTGCGTGTTGCCAGTGAGGACTCCAAAACGTAGTCACAAACAATAGACCGCATCAGAAGACTCAAAGTCACCCACAGGGTAAAGGAAAGGTTTATGCTCGGAGTTTCCTTGCGTGATCACATCAGAAATAAAGATACCTGGAGGAGAACCAAGGTTATTAACATAGCCTGAAGAACTGCCAAACTTAAGTGGCAGTGGGCAGGCTCATTGCTTACAGAACAATGTGCCTTGTTTGTAAGAGTCACCACGACCCTGCGACGTAAGGGCTTATTCATACCAATGGCAGCGGCCGACAGCGACGGGAGGACGCCGGTGGAACGGGCTAAAGTCGGCCACTTTTTCAAACATTTCAAGCGATGCTGATCTTTTATGGATGTAAATAAAGTTTAAAATTATTTCACTCTAAAAGTGCTGATCACTGCCTGCTGCCATTTTGGTATGAATCGACGCTTACGTAGCAAGGCCATGGTGATTCTTTCAAACAATCCTAAATCCCTGGCAGGCGTTGGCCATAGTGGGCCCCGAAAGTTACTCTCCTGGACGGTTATTGGACGGCCGAACGACAAGCTCTTTGATCACTGACGGTGGCTGGGAATTGCCCTGTTAATCTCAATGCCCAGAGCGTCTCAACAGACGTCTGTCAGTCAGTTTCAATACTCTCATCACAAATGACCTTAACCCTTATTAGAATTATGCTGCCTTCAGGGCCTTCACAATATTAGTATGAATATTTTGGAATCCTATCTATCAAACAGAACCCTTTGATCATAAAGCCAAGGATATTGCCACAAGGTTAATAAGAGTCTATTAATACAAAGCAGCAACAATGTATCTTACACGTGTAACCTGTCTGATACTGCTTAACAGCCATTCATTAATACTTGCCGAGCCGCTCTACTTGCGGTGTGAAGTGTAGAGTACAACATTAACAATATCCATAACATTACAACATACATATTATAACATTAGAGTACAACGAGCCTCCTACGATCATTGTCTTCGAACGTGACGCGAAACCCAAAGGCTAAGAACACACGAAGTTATGTTCACCCGCGCCTGCCACGGTAGCTATTTTATTTCAACTCACGACACCGCAGATTAACGCGTTTACGTAGCCACCGCGGTTGCTTTTTTCACCCGCAAACCTGGCGGGTGATTATCTCAAGACATGCGATCGCCAGACATGCGGTTGCAAAACAGGCGGTGAAATGATAGGTGCCCAATCGCCCACCAACCGCCCGCGGGGCTTGCGGGTGCAAATCGCCGAGGCCGCGGACGACCCGCGAGGTTCTACTAGTTCCTCGCTGGTATAGCGGGATTCGCAAAGAACTGCCGACACCGCGGGCGTAAAACGAGTCGTGGAAAATGTGCTTTAATTTTTAGGGTTCCGTAGCCAAAAAACGGAACCCTTATAGATTCGTCATGTCTGTCTGTCTGTCTGTCTGTCCGTCCGTATGTCACAGCCACTTTTTTCCGAAACTATAAGAGCTATATTGTTGAAACTTTGTAAGTATATGTATTCTGTGAACCGCATTAAGATTTTTACACAAAAATAGAAAAAAAGCAATAAATTTTGGGGGTCCCCATACTTAGAACTGAAACTCAAAAATTTTTTTTTCATCAAACCCATACGTGTGGGGTATCTATGGATAGGTCTTCAAAAATGATATTGAGGTTTCTAATATTACTTTTTTCTAAACTGAATAGTTTGCGCGAGAGACACTTCCAAAGTGGTAAAATGTCTGTCCCCCCCCCTCTAACATCTAAAATAAGAGAATGATAAAACTAAAAAAAATATGTGATGTACATTACTATACAAACTACTAACGAAAATTGTTTTGAACGAAATCTAGTCAGTAGTTTTTTTTTTAAATACGTCATAAATGTAAAAAAATACACTATTAATAAAACATCGATCAAAGTTACAACGAACTACAAGAACTTTTAAATTATGTTACTTGCTGCTACGGAACCCTTCATGGGCGAGTCCGACTCGCCCTTGGCCGGTTTTTATATATAGATATATCTGCATGCTACAAAAGCTGCGGGCCCGTGGCGGCCGCGGGTGAAAACTGCTTGGTGAGTTCATAGCTTATATGTTCGTCAAAAAATCGACAATAGACTAAGCACAGTCGACCACGAACCAAACGCTCGAAGCGCGCTCGTTCGAGGCTTGCAAGTCGGTTCACACTGCACGAATTTGTGCTAGGGTCATGCTCGGCTCCTCTAGTATAGACCCACATTAAAGTGCACATTAAATAGTGAAGTAAATACGAAGGGTAACAACGAAGTCGGTCTGTCGAGACGCGGTCATGTTATGATTCTGCACGTTTCTAAGACAACCATAGTTTGTGCTATATACCGCTGTGGTTATATTAGGATGATTTTATTGAATGGAAAAATATGAAGATTTTTTGGACGTGTGAAATCATCAGATAACTCCTCGCACTCTGATTGATGACTAAAATCCTCCTTTTCTTCAGTTGCCTTTTGCGTTGCGGGGTCGTAGTAACTCCTTCGAACTATCCTGCAGCCTTAACCTTTCAATCGTGGTAATTAGAGACACAATAGTAAGACAATAGGTGCGCGAATGCCAGCGTTTGCTTGGAGTTTAATGAATTAATAGGGAGAATATGAAGGTTGAGGAAAAAAGTAATGAGGATAATATGTAGGTAAAAGCACAAAATATATAGGTACAGAAGTCAATCTACATACAAAGCACGCTCGAGCAACGCACACATAGACACCGCTCACGGATACGATCGAGCGCCTCGGCCCGCTCGTCGAACAGTTCCGGCTCAAACACTCATTAGTGTGCGTCCACCGAGCGTAGGTATAAAAACCGGCCAAGTGCGAGTCGGACTCGCTCATGGAGGGTTCCGTAGCAGCAAGTAACATAATATAAAAGTTCTTGTAGTTTGTTGTAACTTTGATCGATGTTTTAATAATAGTGTATTTTTTTAGATTTATGATGTATAAAAAAAAAACTACTTATTAGATCTCGTTCAAACCAATTTTCGTTGGTAGTTTACATCATATATTTTTCTTAGTTTTATCATTCTCTTATTTTAGAAGTTAGAGGGGGGGGGACCCACATTTTACCACTTTGGAAGTGTCTCTCGCGTAAACTATTCAATTTAGAAAAAAATGATATTAGAAACCTCAATATCATTTTTTGACCTATCCATAGATACCCCACACGTATGGGTTTGATGAAAAAAAATTTTTTGAGTTTCAGTTCTAAGTATGGGGACCCCCAAAATTTATTACTTTTTTTCTATTTTTGTGTAAAAATCTTAAAGCGGTTTACAGAATACATCTACTTACTAAGTTTCAACAGTATAGCTCTTATAGTTTCGGAAAAAAGTGGCTGTGACATACGGACGGACAGACAGACAGACATGACGAATCTATAAGGGTTCCGTTTTTTGCCATTTGGCTACGGAACCCTAAAAAGTGAAGTACATACATGAGATTGTCTTCTGTACCAATCTATTTTGTGGTAAAAGTTTCTGAGTGTGTGGGCGTATCTGTTACTTCTTCACGCTCGAACAGCTGAATGGATTTCGATGTTTGCTACACGTGTTTAACGTGACCTAGAAAAGCATATTCTTCATCTTTATTCCGATAGTATATTCAATTGGGATAATTTTCTACTTCTTCGATTCGCTGGCAGCAGTTAATAAAATATAATTTTATTGAATCCCATTCTTCTTTGTCTGGAAGTGATAGCTAGATAAAAAAAAAGAAAAAAGTATTTATCAAAATAACGAATCTATGGAGGACTGCCAAATTCAAGACTCGATCCATTACTTAGAAATTGAACAGACATTTGTTTGTGTGATATTTGTTGTCAACAAATGAATGCCTTTGGGTAATTTAATCTCTCCCTTCATTATCCTTGTTACATATTGTAATTTGTGTAATATCTTGTTCATGTTTTATGATCATACTTTAATTGAAAGGATCATGGCGAAGTCCCAAACACAATTTTGCTGGCATATTTTTTTAGCAATTTAATCCCGCCAAGTCCGTTCCATTATCGGACCACAAGACGTACGGCGTTGCGCCACCGGTACATGGTGGACATCCCACCTATACGTACAAAGCGTTTTGGGAGTACATTCATTATGCGTACAGCTAAGGAATGGAATTCCCTGCCAGAGTCTGTGTTTCCTGATAGCTATAACCTAGGCGTCTTTAAGTCAAGAGTGAATAGATTGCTTCTAGGCAAGCGTGCTCCATCGTCGGCCACATCATCGCTTACCATCAGGTGAGATTGTGGTCAAACGCGAGCCTATCCATTATAAAAAAAAAAGCGTCTATTGATGAAAAAAAGTACCTATATAAATTAAATTTCCAAACAATTTTTTCTCAGGCATTACTATTAACAGAATCCGTGTATTCAAAATATTCCAGTTTAAAGTTGATCAGATTACGTATATTATGTCAATTATACCTACGTACCTTCTTATGAATTTTTGAACGAACGGTAACATGTCATGTCAAATGTTGTTTTCTTTTTCTGTATGTCATTAGGCTGGATAGTAGTTTAAAGCGCCTAGCGAGCCGTTAATGACCTGGAAAATTGCCGTTTTTACGTAAATCACCAAAAAATATATAAATAATTATTTTTTTATGCATTTTTCTACAAAAAACAATGATCTATAAACCAAAATTGTCGGCCAAATAAATTTTGTACAAACGTGTGTACAAAACGAAAATTAAGTTTTTTCAAGGTCATTCAATTTGTACAGACGCATGTACAATCGGCGCTCGAGGGGTTAATAAAATAAAGATGTACATAATATTTCCTGAACTTAATACAATAATTAATTTTAAACAGTCATCTACTAAATAAAGTAATTTGTCACATTATCAAATATAAAATTTGATATTAAAGTCTTTCGTAAGCTATCTCAGTTCTTTAAGTAATTTGTTTATTATTTTAACTGCCATATTGAATTTAAAAAAAAAAACATACAGTCTATTTCTTGTCACAATTTGGTTGGGATACATTATCTTTAATAATATATTCCGTGATAAAATTACTACGTACTTAGCTGTTCTTTATTTCTGGTTACTCTGTATGAATTGCAAAGCAATGTCTGCCTCCCTCAATGATCTAAAAATTCCAATTTTATTATTTGGCTCAGAAGTCTTAGTCATCATCATCATCAGCCTTTTTAATGTTCCCACTGCTGGGACTCAGGCCTCCTCTCTACGAGAGGGAAAGGGCCGTAATCCACCACGCGGCCCCAGTGCGGGTTGGTGAATGTCACATGTCTTCGAATTAATTGAAAATAATAGAATATATATTAATAGAAGTCTTAGTACTTAGTAATTACTAGGTAAAATTTATAAAGATGGTAAGATTTATGTCGATGTATATATTATAAAATCAGTCTGTCCTTGTGATCTTCTTCTTCATCTTCTTCCTGTCCTTGTCCCATATTCCTTGGGGTGGGCGCAACACATTTTTACCGTACCGTAACACGTAACCCGTCACACTATCACTAATTTTTTTCTCATACTATTTACTTTCTACTTTTCAGTCACTGGCACCACTTTCAAACTTCCTGTAATATACTCTTTTCTCACTTTATCGGTTTAGCTTTTTCTTGTGATGAATAATATAAAATTTAACTCATCATTTACCTCCAGTTAGCTGTTGTCCGAATTCAGAACCATGTCATTTATTGAACCATTATTAATGACTCGCTACAGACAGACCACTGAATAGAGTAATACAAGTTAAACACGGTTCAATATGGGTCATGTTGGCTCATTATGTGCTATAATGATTAATTTGTTGTTCAAATACATTAATTTAAGAGGCTCCTTTTCCACACGCCAATGGTCAACATCGAGCATGGCTTAAAAGCTTGTTACTTTACCTAACACAATCCAATGCGATGTTTGACGAAGAGGGAACGCGAAAAAAGAGACGCCCGAAAACTTCATTAGCATTTGGTAATTCCGTGATTTACTCAAAAATTTCACACAAGTTTAAAAACAAAAATGTCGTCATTCAGAATCCTGATTAAAGCAAGACTTCTATTGTTATGTTTTTTTTTACTTTTTATATTTTTGAGTAAATTATGAAGTGTCAATGTTCATGCAAAATAGCAGATTTTCAAAGGTCTTTACAGGATTAGTTTTACACAAATGTATAAATCCTAACTAATATTACAAAGGTGAAAGTGTGGATGTTTGGATGTTTGTTACTTAATCACGCAAAAACGGCTAAACGGATTTGGATGAAATTTGGCATGCATATGGCCTTTGACATGGAAAAGAACATAGGCTACTTTTTATCCCGGAAAAACATCTTATTCCTACGGGAAAACACGTTTAGAGTGCGAAGTACACGTGGACGAAGTCGCGGGCGGATAGCTAGTAATATAATGTATATTTATTTAGAGTTATTCAGAGTTAAAATTTGGTAAAGTAGTTACATAAAATCTTAGGAATAATTACAAAGGTACATGTTATTTGCCTGTACTAGGATAAACCTGTATCACAGGCATAAAAGAAATTGATTTCAAAAGAAACCTAGATAATATCCACAAAATACTGTGTTTCTAAAATATCTTATGAAAAATGTATATTATCGTCATAATCACGTAAGGGTGGTTGTATGAAAAACAGTGAAAATGTATGTCCAATAGCACGTTGTGTCGACTAACAGTTAATTAATTTATTGATTGGCTTAACAACGAAAACTATTAAGGACAGGTGGAATCAATATAATAAGCTGGAAATATCTGAAATGATCGCACTACTTAAGGGGCCGGCTACGGATGAATTTCCATACAAAGTAACCTAGATAAATATTGTCTATAACCGAATATCATCATAATATGTTGGAAATATGCTCCAACTGCAAATGAGCGTGGTATTACGTTTGTATGGAAATTCATCCGTCGCCGGCCCCTTAAGCGTTTTCCAATAATGTTTGAATATCTACACAAATTTTAATAATAAAGCGAGTAAATAAGCCAGATAAAGTTTGCTTTTTTTTGTTTGTAGGAATCTAAAAGTATTGGTCCGATTGCTAAAATTTTTTCACCGGTAGAAGGCTGCTTTATTCGTGAGTAACATAGGCTATTTATGTACGTGGGTGAAGCCGCGGGCGGAAGCTAGTGTGGAATATATTAACTATTTTCATAATTAAAGCAGAATGCGATTCTGGGACAATGATTTGCGAAATTTGATCTACTGTAATATCTAATTTTTCATAGTAACCTTGAAGTTTTGGTTGCTTCAGTAACGTTCTGGGAATACAAGCTTAAAATGAAAGGCAGTTAATGAAATATAGGATGCCAGTGATAGCCAGGAGGGGTGTCCCTAAAGAATATACAGTACCTACTGGTATAAGATACACCGATAATGTAAAGTATTATTTTGTAAGATTGTACCTAATATTATTTTGATTAATTACGAGTATTATCATGGATATATATTTTACTTTTTTACTGAATCATCATTACCAGCCTTTTTAATGTTCCCACTTTTGGGACTCAGGCCTCCTCTCTAAGAGCCACGCGGGCCCAGTGCCTGTTGGTGAATGTCACATGTCTTCGAATTTTTGGTTCTAGGACATGCCGGTTTCCTCAAGATGTTTTCCTTCACCGTTTTGATAGCAGTGGTGATGAAATAAATTACACAAAGTAATGCGCCTGGCTAGGTTCGAACCCGCGACCTACAACTCGTAAGTCGGGGCCGTTATCGCTCGGCCACCACTGCTCTCAAATTCTCTTTTTACTGAATATGACACTAATATTCTAAAGGCGAAAGTTTGTAAGTGTATCTGTATTTTTATTAGTCGTGTGTATTTGGATAAAATGTGGCTCATCATGTCCTGGAATAAAACAAGGGTACTTTTAACCCCGAGACATGTTCGCTTGGTATAATTTTCTACTTTCACGTGGACGAAGCTGAACTCTCTTAAGTAGATGGATGAAGATGATAAACTCTTATAATTATGTAGATGGTTGGAGAGGGAGAAGGAGGCCAAAGAAAAGATGGTTGGATCATGTGAGGGGTAATATGAAAGAAAAGGAAGTCAGTGATAGTGTGACGGGTGACAGGACAGAATGGTATAAAAAAAACGTGTTGCGCCGACCCCAAGTAATATCGGACGAGGGCAGGAAGAAGAAGAAAACGTGGACGAAGCTGCAGTCAGAAACTAGTTCTTTATTTATGTTGCATGTTGGCTGCTAATTATTTAAAGCCAAGCATGTTTAATAATTACATTCTCTAGTTAATTCTGAACAAGCTATTTTCAGGCATCAACTAAGCATTCTAGGTAACTTAGTAACTCATTAGCTAAGTATTCTTTTCTTAAAAGTTATTTAAGAAATACCTACCTTTGGTGGTTCCATCGATATTAGTACCAATTTATTACTTTCAAAATCTCAACAAAGTGATGCGGAGGAATTTAATAGGTGATAGGAGAGGTTTTCTTTTTCGGTGGGTAAAAATCACCCAAATGACATTCCTCGCCCTTGGGTGGAGCGGGAGATAGTGTCAGATTCTTACTGACTAAAAAACCCACCCCGTTCCTTCTTGCCCCTACGGTTACTGACAACTCTTTGAGGCGCGCGGGAACAGTGCGCGCCGTCGACGACTTGGGCTCGGTCCGGACTGTTACCGGACGATCGGACAGCGAGCTACCCATTGCTCGCCGTCCGCAAGCCCGCGCCTGCCGGTGGCCGGCTGGCCGATCAGGATCGGAATCCCGGCTGGCGGTGGCTGGGGCGCTGTGAGTGCCGCTGCCTGATGGCTCCTTCTTTGCTAGCATTAAGTTACGGAACCCTAAAAATGCGCATTGCTGTCAGCTCCCTGGCCCCACGATGATTAATAAATTTATATGTTTTGTTCCAGTTATGGACACCGCTCAACATAATCCTGTTCAACTTGGTGTGCTCAGACTTCTCCGTGTCAGTGCTGGGTAACCCCCTGACACTCGTATCAGCACTCTTCCACCGCTGGATCTTCGGGAAGACCATGTGTGTTCTGTACGGGTTCTTTATGGCTTTATTAGGTAAGTAACACATTTTTATATTATGGGTCTGGTTTTGTTATTAATTTCTGACGCAAAGAGGAGTGTTATAAGATGTGTCTGTCGGTTCCTCCGCAACTCCTGATCGAGTGAACTAATTTGGATGCGGTTGTTTATATTTGAAAGAAGGTTTTCTAAGAATGGTTCTTAATTATGTTTAATTTAAATCATTTCTGTCATTTGTAAGATATTAGGGAGGTGAATTTTTAATCTTAGTTTTACAGTTTAAAACAATAAACCAGTTCTTGTCCGGACGTCTTGCACTTCAACAGGTAAGTTGCTTTAATTCTATTTAAGATCAATTAATGCAATCTTTGTTACATTCTTGTATTATTACATAGATTTTTTTGGAGGGTGTTACCTAAATGATTATTTTTTTGCTCCCGATCTGATTGAAAAGAAAAAAAGGGTTTCTTCAGATGCCCCTAGTTAGGTTTAGGGAATTGTTCAGTTGCCCTTTGCGTAGTAGGGCTACTCCTAAATCGCAAAGGGCATCTAGGGACCTTTTGTTACAGCCTTTCGATCCACCCAAAGCGGGAGGAATTTTATGATAATTTTACACCTCAAATTATCACAACAAATAAACCAAACGTAACACAAAGGCTACATCGCAGATTCAAAGTTTCCCACACGATTGACTATAGAACAGTCTTCAGCCAGAAGTTCATCCGTCGCCGGCCCCTTACGGGACCTTACACTCGCATTTATTTACTTTACATACCGCTATAACTTTTTTATTTGTTTTAGTTACCTCGTACCGAATAAGCAACGAGCTTGTTATTATTTGTAAAGGAGATACAAAAATACCTTTTTTCTTCCCGCTACATTGAAAATAAATCGTTTGTTTATGTATCCCTAAAGGTAATATACGTATTAGTAAACATGAGTTTTTGAAGTTAAAAGGATATCATTTTGATAGGAGTTTTAGTAAAATCTACCCACGTAATATGACCCTACGTTTTATAGACATAGAATTGTAGTATTATTTTTTAAAGGTAAGGTAAGGACTAGGCCCGAGTCGACCGCGCCTCAATCTGATTTAACTTATCGAATGCCGTAATTAGAGACACAATAGAAAGACAATTGCTTATGTCGAACTGTGTAACTTAAGATATTCAAAAGGTTAAGCAACATGGTGGATTGATGATAGTGACTGTCGCAACCCAGTGCTGAGCACGCCACAGCTATGGCGTAATTCCCCTCTTTGAGGAGTGGCTGGAAAGAAAACATGGTGTCATTACCTTCCGTATCACGCAGGTCCTCATAGAACATGGTCAATTTGAAAGGTTCGTGCACCGGATTCGTACGGGAGAAACACCCGGTTGTTACCATTGTGTGGACCGCCCGGAGGACACGGTCCATCGTGTCCTCCAGGCGGTACTGGCACATGAGGCGTGCCCCGCCAAAAAAAAAAATGAGATGTAAGCAAAACTGAAGGAATGCCTGCTAGAGCTGCAAGAACGTGTGAAAGAGTAATTGTGGCCCTAAAACGCAAAAGAACGCAACTAAAGGACACATGCGGATTTCAGTCAGTACAAGTCAAAACCACCCTCTCTTTCCAACCTAAAGCCATGCTATGTGGCCCTTAAGTCCTATAGGCATAGAATTGTAGTTATATTGTTTTTCACATTTTCCGGCACTGTGCATTTCATTAAACCCCATATGAACACCCGGCGTTTGCTTTGTAATTGCCTTTCAATTGTCTCTAATTAGGGTATTCGAAAGGTTCACTCACTCACTCACACACAAACACCTACATTCACACTCATTCACATTCACCCTCCCGTTAACATACTCATACTTAGTTCAGAATAGTTTCTAAATTTAGAATGAGTATGTTATTATTAACATTATTAGGTATGCTAATTATAACTTTTCCCCTTTGAAGATAAATCGACACCGTCTACTCATAATACCTTGTAGAATATTATTGCGAAACACTGTCCTTTAAGACACAGGATATTCTAGTTTAAGGGACAGAGTTTAATTAACAGTGTACAGATTTCTGGAGCATCTAAATATTTTATGTAAACATTATCATCTGTAAGTTTTAAGAAATAAAGATATTTATTATTATTTATTTCGTTAAATTCTTTGTCCAATCAGTATTCAGCCATGGCAATGCCGTCTGCTGATGCTGTCATTAGATCCCTACGTGAACAGGTAACAGGGTTCGTAATGCAAGATGGAAGGTGGGACATGGTTTGCGAACAGACGCCACACAAACCAAATAAAAAAGTATACGATACTTTCGGTTTCCCTGTCTAAAATTATTGCTCAAAATACGGACTAAGAAGATTAGTAAAAAGTAGGACATTTGTCGTCTCGATCGAAATTGAATCGGGACGTGACACTAGACTCTTGGAAATTGGGACTTCTTTCACGAATTGGGACACCTATCAAATGTACCTGTGAGCCTCTCATGTAACATATTTGCTCTCGACCCTGTTTTTACACGTCTTAGAAATTAGAGATGTAACGGAAGAGGTTTTATGAGAGCCGAATTCGTAAGCGGAGTTTTTAAATTTGGATTGTCGGAATCTGAATCGGCCTCCTACAAGGTGGACCGATGACCTGGTAAAGGTTGTGGGAATCCGGTGGATGCGAGACGCACGGGACCGTTCGTTGTGGTGACACTTGGGGGAGGCTTATGTCCAACAGTGGACGTTTAGCGGCTGAAATAATGATGATGATGATGATAATGAATCTGAATGGTAACCGAAATTAGAATAGGAATCGGAGGCGGAAGCAGAAACGTGAATTGATACATTACTAAAACTAATCAGAAGCTTGGCTAAGTATAAATGAAGCATGAAATCACAATATGGCAATTACGAATCAAAACAACAACTAAAAGTAGTAATCGACAGAAGGCACGAGGGAGGAAGGATTCCCACATGATAAGTACCTATGTACTTATTTGTGCCTCCAATATACTACACTTTTTAATTAGTAGGTACAGAAAAATAATAGGGCACTATCCGTGCCTGTTACTGATCATATTTTTGTAGTCAAAACTAAAAAAAAACGGAATCTCAAACTTGCCCATGAAAAGTCATAATTGGTAAATTCATAATAGAATCATAACAATTGCTACTGGAAGATACTACGCGCAGTGTTGTCTATTTTGATCGTCTTTTATGCTTCATTCATAATCAATAGCCGAATGAACAATATTTTCATAAATTGAGTGATATTTTGGGATATAAACAAAAGCTAATAACTTTGCTACAAATATTTATTGAGACTTTACTTAAATAGTACGAGTAACAATACCTTTTCTAATAAGCGCTTTAAGTATTTGTACTAACTGAAAGTTAGTGATGTATAAGTTTCGATTAAAATTAATCGGAATTGAAAATGGAAACGCTAAACTAATCGGAATTGGACTTCCGTAGTTGCGAATATATTTCTAACAGAGCAATAGCTCTTTTTGAAATATAGCTACGTGTAGAATGATCTCTCTGATGTCGTAGTGTTTATAAAAAGAGTTGTCAGTATTTTGAGCAGTCCTTATGACAGGGTAGATATCCTCGTCATTTCAATTGTTCAAAAGAGCAACAAGAATTCCTAGTTTTGAATCATTTTTATTAAACCATCTCTCTTTTTTCGTGTTGCCTCTTTATCAAACACTAGCTTTTGCCCGCGGCTTCACTCAGATATAAAGCAGCTTTCTATCGGTGAAATAGTGTGAATAGGTTTCTTCTAGGCAAGCGTGCTTCATCGTCGACCACATCATCGCTTACCATCAGGTGAGATAGTGGTCAAACGCAAGCCTATCATTAATAATAAAAAAAAAATAAAAAAATAAAAATAATAATAATTTCAGCAATCGGACCAGTACTTTCAGAGATTACCTCCTACAAACAAAAAAGCAAAAAACAAACTTTACCTCTTTATTAAATTAGGCGACCATTACACGTTCATGCAAGCGTTAATCAATTCCATCAATCATGAATGATGGTTTTCGTCAATCAGTACTAAAAAACGTCAATCACTGCATTAGGCGGTAGGATATTCGTAAATCAAAATTTTGACTGTGGCAAAACTGACAGCAAAACCTACCGTGTAATGTGCGCCTTAGTGTAAATGTTGATTACGTTGAATTCAACACAGTGGATAAAATGACAAGCTTTTAAACCATGATGTCAGTGACCGTAAACGAGTGGGGAAAATCCTCTTAAGCTATATTCTTTCTAATATGGTTTAAAATAACAGATAAAGAAAATTTAATTATAGGGTATTGGTTGTCATCATTTAGACAACTTTGGGAGGGTCATGACCTCTACAACCCCTGCCCCTCCTCTCGTACCACACCTACTAGAAACCGATTCCGAGTAATGGCTAAGCAGATTGATTGACACTTTCTGATCACCGCCAGGAACGTGCAGAGTCTAAGTGAGTACTTTTGTACGAAAGTTTTCACACCAACCATTACAGTTTATTTTACTAACATTTTATTAGCAACTAGTTTTTTTTTTTACGGTGCAAAAATCATCTAATGACATCCCCCGATCTTGGGCGGAGCGAGAGATAGTGTCAGACTCTTACTTACTCAAAACCCAGCCCGTTCCTTCGTGCCTTCATACCGGGGCTGAGCTATCTTTCGAAACTAACACTGGCCCCAGTAGGCCTGACCCAGCTGAGCCTCTGCTGTTGCTGACAACTCCTTGAGGTGTGCGACTTGGGCTCGGTCCGAACAGTTACCGGACGGTCGGACAGCGAGCTACCCATTGCTCGCTGTCCGCACGCCCGCGTCTATGGTGGCTGGAAATCGGGATCGGAATCCCGGCGGCGGCGAGAGCCCCGTTGCCTGATGCGGTCGGCCTCCTCCTTTGCTAGCATTACTGCTTCGTAGAAGTCGGCGATCGCCTGCCACTCCTTCTCGCTCCGGACCATGGCTTGAACCAAGGCCGCCGATCGCCCCCACAAGGTCATGGTTCTGTTAGTGCTCACCCACAATATAAAGGAAACTTTGTTTAAAATTTCACGGTCCTAGACTCAGTAATTTCGGATGTGCGATGATATGTGAGTCAGTTTCTTCTTTTATGTAGTTATACAAGGTGTAAGGGACAGCCCTCCACAAACTTTAAGGGCTTGCTCAGTAGACGAAACTGAACAACCTTCCACAAAAATATTTTTAAGGAAACGAAACAAAAATTCGGCCTCTCCATACAAACTGTTCAATCAAGTTTATAATTTTCTATGTTGAGGCGGATTTTTTACTTCGTTTCCTGAAAAAAATGTTTATGGAAGGTTGTTCAGTTTCGTCTACTGAGAAAGCCCTTAAAGTTTGTGGAGGGCTGGCCCTTACACCTTGTATAGATGACAATTAAACCCGCTCAAAATATATCTATAGGCTTTCCTATAGGATTGGCATTTTTATTTTGAAGTAGGAATTCATCCAATGACTTCTTTCCCGGAGCGTGAGGAGATGTCAGCCTTTTACTGACTAAAAGCACACCTGTGTCCTTCAGTTGCTCTTTGCATTCCAAGACCGTAGGTTTTCTTTTCAGAAATAAATGTCTTATGACTTTTTTATTCATTTCCATTTTATACACTAGTAAAAACCGCTTTACAAAGGCCATCTTAATGTCTTAGTAACTTCTTTCCATTCGACCTTAGCGTGGTGCAGAAACAGAGCTTAGCTAGCGCAACATAATAGAAAAACAAACATAAAATAAATCATACTCATAAAAAAGTGTTTGTTTGTTATTCACGCAAAACTTTTGAATGGATTTGATGGACAGGGATACCATAAGCTTGATTTTTTTTAAATTATTATTGATAGGCTTCGTTTGACCACCATCTCACCTGATGGTAAGATGTGGTCGACGATGCAATGGAGCACGCTTGCCTAGAAGTAACCTATTCACTCTCGACTTAAAGACTCCTAATTTTTAGGTATCAGGAAACACACATAGGATACTTACACATACGATAGCACGTAGGATACTGTTTATCCTGGGATTGATTATGATGATGATGCCATCTAGCCGATTTTGGCCGCAGCGACCGCTCATGGTGGTTGTGAGCTCAGATCTGCTGCTCTGTTATATGCCCTCACGACGTGACTTGTGTATCCAACCTTGGCCGAAAAACTCCGAGCACAGAGCGGAAATGTAAGAACACCAATAACGATATGATACATTATTGCTGTTGGTGGTCTAGCTTTGAGGTCGTCGCGTTTTTGGTCTAATTCCGACCTCCTTTTATTCTCAAAAGCCTGTACCTGAAGTCTCCACTCAGGCTGATTTTGAGCTTCTGTCTCCCAAGTCTGGGATTATGTTCCCTTGCGAAAAAATTTCAACTGTCACGCAGGTGAAGTCACTGGCAGTAGGTAGTATATAATATTAATGATGTTCAATCCAATTATAAAACGTTAGCAACCTTTCTATTATAAAATTCGCGTGACCCAAGGGCTGGCTTTTACCTTGGACAAAAGACTGTCGATATTACCGGGCAGTAAGGCAATGCTAATTTACCTAACAACTTGGCAATGCCAATTACCAGTCGACAGCGATACGGAAGAATGTACGATAATATTTTTTTATTATTTTTATTTAACTGACATGGTACATGGGTAACTCACTTCCAGGAGTTGTAGATGAGATACTTTTCATCCCGGCAATATGTTCCCTGAAGATAATTTTTTATTTTTGCGCTTATAAGCCACTGACAAAAGCTAGTATTATAAAAAGAAGGCCTACAGTCATCTAAAGGGCAATGGAAGGGCTTATACTCGGAGTTTCCTTGCGTGATCGCATCAGGAATGAAGATATCCGCAGGAGAACCAAGGTCGCCGACATAACCCGAGAAAACTAAAGTGGGTAGGACACGTTGTTCGTAAAACGGATGGTCGATGGGTCTGAAAGGTTCTAGAGTGAAAGAAAGAAAGAAAATTATTTATTTTGGCGCACAAAACATTGTAGACAACAAAAACTTAAGACAAACACAAACCAAAAAAATAAAAATAAAATAAAAAGTAACATTGTATGTCACACGCTTGCGTCAAAAAAAGTCCAGTTCAACGAAATGCCAGACAACTACGAGGTAGTTGTCTGACGCTGGTTTTCTACTGAACCTTATTTGGAGTGAACGGATAAAATAGAATTTACAATTAGTGTCAAGTCAACACTACATTACACTAGTGTTACATTAGTGTGTAACCCGATAGCAACAACCCGGGAATCTTTAAGTCGAGAGTGAATAGGTTTCTTGTAGGTAAGCGCGTTCCATCGTCGACCGCATCGTCGCTCTCCATCAGGTGAGATAGCAGTCAAGCGCGAACCTATCAACAATAAAAAAAATATGTGATAAAACAGTAAATATATGTAAATATGTATTCTGTGTACAAAAAAATAACATAAAACATAACAGAAACCTGTTTTAAGCGATTTAGCCTCAGTCAACACAACGCTATCACTACGCGCAGTGCAGCGACGCATAAGTCCACTATGCCCGGGGGGGGCAACGGAAAACAACCCAATCAAGTAAAGCAAGTGAGTGGTGACCGCGCAAAACGCAGAGTTGGACCGATGACCTGGTGGTCGCGAGACGTACAGGACCGTTAATTGTGGCGACACTTGGAAGAGGCCTATGTCTGGCAGTGG
Source organism: Mythimna ferrago (assembly GCA_910589285.2). NCBI lineage: Eukaryota > Metazoa > Arthropoda > Insecta > Lepidoptera > Noctuidae > Mythimna > Mythimna ferrago. The sequence continues at coordinate 21,168,099 of OU342685.1, forward strand.
ACGTTCTTCGGATCACATAACATATAAAAAATGATTATTGTGAAAGATCCAATCCAAAAAGGCAACGCACAATCGCGCAATTTTCTATGATGGAAATTCCTACTACCTCTTTTACGATACCAATTTCCCTTAGTACTATGCCAAAATTTAATCAAACTATGTAGTTCAAGTAGGTATATAATATTAGAGGAGGCAGACTGAGAAAATGATTTTCTCATTTATTTAGAGCCTCTGACGACAGTAATTTGTCGAGACAAGACCCGTTTATATATAACAATAATAATCTTTATTAAATCTTTCACAGTAAAGTACAGTTATAAATAATAACCACAAGTAAATCTTAATTTAATATTTATGCTAGTACCCAACAAATAACTATGTGATAATTATATACTCTCTGATTAACAAAACTGGTTCCAGGACAATAGGGGTACTTTTTTTAAACCCTTAAAAGTTTTTGAGAAAAAATGTCGTCATTCAGAATCTCGATTAAATGTGTATAACTAAATTATTGATATTTCAGGACTTATGGAAAAATATTTTTAAATCTAAAATTATAAATAATTAGCGACTTTCCTGAGCTAGGTTTACATTTAAAACCTGTGTTTCAAGTCATCACTTAACAAGACTGTTTCAGAATTATAGAATAACAACTTAAGGGGCCGGCGACGGATGAATTTCCATACAAATGTAATACCACGCTCATTTGCAGTTGGAGCATATTTCCAACATATTATGATGATATTCGGTTATAGACAATATTTATCTAGGTTCCTACGCCTCCCCCAAGTGTCGCCACGATGAGCGTTCCTATGCGTCTCGCATCCATCGGATTCCCGCAACCCTTACTCAGCGCGCTAAAGGATTTAAATGACGATCTCGATAGAATAGCATGTTGGGCAGAGAACAATGGTTTAGTACTTAACCCCACTAAAAGTAAATACATGCTATTTGGAACTAAAACTCAAATCAGTGCAGTGCCGGCTACGCTCAATGTCACCCTTCTGGATGAGTCGGTCAGTCGAGTTAGTGAGGCACGTAAGTTAGGTCTGAATATGGATGCGGAATTGAGATACGAAGCTCACGTGGCAGCTTCAGTGCGTATGTGTTTCTACCGGCTGAAGGTCCTTTATAAAATAAGGCCTTATCTATCTGAGGAGTTGCGTATCCAGCTGGTTGAATCACTCGTACTCTCCAATTTAACCTATGCAGATACAGTTATTGGCCCTCGACTACTGGCAAGGACTGGTCGACTAATCCAGAGAGTGCAAAACGCCTGCGCTCGATTTTGTTTCAAAATCCCACCTAGAACTCATGTAACGCCATTCTTGAACAACCACTCAATCCTCAAGATGAAGTCACGCCGCAAGTTACACTTGGCTTGCCTACTGTTTGGGGTAATAAAGTACAAGGCCGTCTTACTTGTACAATAAATTGAGCTGGATAGCTAGCAGAAGGCAATGTGTTAGCAGACAGTGCTCGCAGCAACTGACCACTCAGTCACACAAGACTGCTGCCTTCAGAGGCTGTTTTCGGTACTCAGCTTCTAAATGCTGGAACAATATACCCCCACCAATAAGAAATATTAAATGTTTTGACACGTTCAAATCACGACTACGGCAGTTTCTCATCACCTCGCAAAAGGATCTCGGGATGAATAATTTGAATACGTCCATTATATAGCTGGGTAGCGTGTTATTTTAGTTTATGTCCGAGTTTTCTTTATGCTTGACGTAGGTACTACATATCGCGATTGGTAGTTTGTACTTAATGTTATTTCTTGTTAAGTAAATTTATTTATTTATTTATTTTTTGTATATGACACCAATTATTGAAATTTATTTATTTTTGACATGCTTTATACATTTTATTTATTTTATATTCACTCGATTTTCACTCAGACACATAATAATAGTACCTTAAAATAATAGAATCAAGTAATTTAATGCAAAATACTACGTGAGAACTTCAGTGTCTAACTCTAACGTCCTTGCTTACATTCAAAATCCAATACCTACCAACTACTTCCAAAATTTTAGCCTGTCATAAGTATAATTTCTTCCTTTCACAAAATACAACTGAGCGTCCGTTTGTCACCGCAGGGATCCAGCAGAATATCAGCGTCAGGTATTTTGCCTAACAAACGCTGAGCTGGGCTCCCATTTGGTGCAACATTGAGATGCACACCGCACTATTTTTTTGAGATTTTCAAGTATCCACCCCAGTGTCACTTTATATATCTTGTTTTTTTTTTTTTGTTTTCAATGTTATCATTATTTTATTTTTGTGTTTTATTTGGCTTGTAATTTTTATTTTTATTTTTGTTGTTTGTATCGGTGTAGGTTATTTTGGTTTTTTATAATTTAGTTGTGCTTTTGTGTGCATTTTGTGTTGCAACAAATATTTTTTTTATCTATCTATCTACTCATGTATATTTAATCCAAATTCGTTCAGTCGTTTGCCGAGCAACAACCGAACACATAGATGCATACGAGTATATACAAACTTTCGGCCATCATAAAATTACTATTATTACATTTAAATTGCATTTCACACTTACTGTAAATGCTTAAAGCCTTAAGCATTGGGGTTTGCAGAAGAAGAGCAATGGGTAGCTCGCTTTCCGGCCATCCGCTGAAAGTGCGGATGGCCGGAAAGCGAGCTACCCATTGCTCTTCGTCTTCATTCTTCCCTTCATTATGCCAGTGAGTTACTTTACTACTGTAGTAACGGTTTGTTGTTTCGATAGCGCCTGTCAAATTTGTTGCTCATGGTACCGATTGTCTATAGAAAACTACAAAAAACTTCAATCGCTAGCGAGTTCCTGCTCGATACGTTTTGTACTTGATGACTCATACAACCGATTTTAGTTCTGCAAGTGACCGCTAGAGGCGCTGGAAATTTTGCCATACAAAATATTTACGTAGTCGGTATCGAGTATCCACAAAACAAACGCTTGAAACTCATGATGAGCATGAGTTTCAAGCGTTTGTTGAGAGTTTGTTGCTTTAAACTCATGGTAGAAGTCCTCGACAACATGTAGTGTTCCACGCGCTTCAAAGAGATGCCATGGGCCCATAGGTTTACTTCCGAAAGTGAATCTCGGTGTCCTGTAACGATAGATAAAAAACGGACTAAAGGTGTCGTTTTAGTTAGTAAAAGTCTAACCTGCTTCGCCTTAGAGCGGGAGAAGTCATTGGATGATTTCCGACCTTAAAAGAGAGCGCATAAGGTTGCGTTTCGACTAAGCCAGAGACGAGCAGAGTGATGAGATGTGCAAGAATCAATCAATCACTTTAGCTGTTGAGATTTGCACCGTGATCTCGTCTAGCCTGAGATTTGGACCCTTTCCCACGTCTTCGATTTGCTCTGCTCAGTAAAAACACCCTAAGAGCCTTGGCCTTATTGAAAGCTATAACTAGAAGTAAAACCTTATTCTTATGTGTTATATTAACCCCTCCAGCGCCGATTGTACTTAAGTCTGCACAACTTGGAGACCTTGAAAAACGCTTAATTTTCGTTTTGTACATAAGTTTGCACGAAAATTTGGCCGAAAATTTTGGTTTCTCTATATAGTTTTTCAAAGGAAAATTTATTCAGAAAAAGTTTTTTTTTGGTGATTTACGTAAACACGGCAATTTTCCGGGTCGATGACCCCCTGGCGCTCGAGTGTTAAATTATGTATTTTGCAAATAGGTTTAAAAAACACTTTTGCACGTCAATTTCATATATTTCGTTCGCCGTACGACCAATGCCAACCCACACTGCAGCAGGCCGTCAAAAAACGCATAAATTGAAAGCTTAGAGTTGATTTTGTGATGGATTGTTATTTATACGTATTGACACCACCCAGTATTGTTCATTAAATCATTGAATACATTCACGAAACCGCATTAACATATCTCGAAAAGGGGATTCAGCTGGAAGTGTGCCCGAAGCAAAATGTGTCGAATAATGCAAAATAACCAAATAATTTTTCGGTTGGTAGCGTATGCTACGAATGTGTTAACGGTCGAGCGGTGCTGACCGATCGACCAAATTATATGTTGATATATCGTATAGACTGTCTGCTTCGGTAATTGTGTGGGTTTTAATATTTATTGGCCACTGAGTTATTACATTACCGAAATTCTATATGATATTGGTTTAATCTAAAGCCGTATTTTTTTATTATTACTAGTTTTTGCCAGCGGCTTCGCCCGCTTACATAAAATATAGCCTATGTCACTCAAGAATAAAGCAGTTTTCGATAGGTGTAAAAAATTTAATAATCGAATCAGTACTTTCAGAGATTACCTACTACGAACAAAGAAACATAAAAACTAACTTTACCTCTTTATTATATTAGTGTACAAGTATAGATAAAGATAAGCTGGCACTTGACCACTATCTCACCTGATGGAAGATAACGATGAAGTCGACAATGGAGCACGCTTTCCTAGTAGTAACCTATTCACTCTTGACTTAAAGATCCTAAAGTTATAGCTTTCAGGAAACACAGACTTCGGCAGGACATTCCACTTCTTAGCTGTACGCATTATGAATGTGTTCCTAAAATGTTTTACGTATTGCCTTGATCACACGTACCGAGTAAAAGGGCGAGACAGTGATGCAAGCGAATTGTAGAGATAAGCGCTCGGCCGAGCACTCGGCGCTTGGTTTATACGGACCGAATATTCGGCCGAGAGCACTGTTTCGCCTGTTTTCTCGATACGTGTGTGTGATCAAGGCATATGGGTGGGATAGCCACCATGTAACGATGGGCCAACGCTATACATCTAGTGGTCCAATGATGGAACGGACTTGGTGGAATTAAATTGTGCAATTACAAAGCACACTAATCAAATAACTCCTCCTGGTCTGTGTAAGGAGAGAAGTGTCAAACTTTTACTGACTAATACCCACCTATGTTCCATTTGTTGCCTTTTGAGTTCAAAAGTAACTGTTTTGAACCATCCCACAACACTGGCAAGCATCACCCTAGTAAGCTTCAATAATCATCTTGACAGTATGCCTGGAACGCGACACGCTGTTGACCTGGCCCAGCCCCCCTAGCCAAATTACAACCGTTTCGCTTGCGCCGAACGCTTCGAGTTGACCTTGCCGCCAGTTCTTATGTTCTGACCACGTGACTGAGCGATAAGACGACGTCATTCCCGTACATTTGAAGCTTTCTACAAGCGTTAACCATTGCAGATTAGCAACTTGGCTAGGGGTACTGTTGTCTAGTGTGAACTAGATTTACGTTAACGCCATCGACACGATGACATTTTGCGTTCCGCTTGGCCCGCTCCAAGTTATTAGCCAATCAAAGTGCCAAACGCGGTTAACGGTTCGATCTCATTAACGTTAAAACAACTCGCACTCAGCACACAGTTTACCCATTGCTCGCTACTCGTAATGCCCCGCTTACAGTGGCCAAAAATCGCCCTACGACTTCCGACACCCAGGATATCTCTTGCAGTGGAGCTCCTGGGTCGTAAGGATGAGTGTCTCTTGCAGTGGAGCTTCTGAGGCGTAAGGACTGCCTTTTCTCAAACTTTCCACCTCTTCGTTTACTTCAAAGAAAGAGGTGCCTTCCCTTACCCTCTAGCCCGTACTATACCTGGACTGGGACCAAATATGAGAGGTTGCGGTCACCGCGGCACCGATTACCTTCACGAAGACACAGCGGCTCTCCGTGTAATTTATATAAATGACATGCCCAGAGAAACATATCATCCTATGGTTTTATTTGCTGATGATAGCACGGTTGTATTTAGTGACATTAATGATGCGACGATACTAGAGAAAGAGATAAACCAATGTCTCCAGGAATTAATAGAATGGATGGGTGTAAATAATTTAAAAATAAATATTGACAAAACTAAAATAATGACATTTGAGCAAAGGACAAATCATAAAAAACTTGACATTAAATATGGAGACAAAATTATTTCAGAAACAAGGACTACAAAATATATGTAAACGTCTGAGTCAACATTCGTATGCTCTACGCAATCTTGCTAAGGAAGTTAATCTAAAAGCCTTGGTTACAGCGTATCATGCGTATGTCACAGCTACGTTAAAATACGGTATCATATATTGGGGTAATTCCACAAATATGGACACGGTGTTTAGGGCTCAAAAAAGGTGTGTTAGGTCAATATGCGGCATTCAAAGCACGGAAAGCTGTAAACCGTATTTTGTGAATCTTCGTATATTAACAGTACCCTGTCTATATATATATGAAGTATCTGTATTTGTAAAACAAAATTTTCATTTGTTTGGAGTTTATAACAGCACACGACATAGATATAAAATAAGCGGCAGACCACACAATAAAGCCATATTTCATAAAAGTTTCTTAGGAATGGCTCCACGGGTATACAACAAACTGCCTAAATCTATGCTAGAATGCGACGATGTTAACGTATTTAAAAAATAATTGCACAATTGACTGCTAAATAAGACTTATTACACAGTGAATGAGTACCTGTTAGACAGGAATGTATGTGTACAATAATGACAAGGGTTACTTCTTTCTAAGTCCGACTTACTTTACTTAATCTACTTTTTGTATTTATGTTGAGTTTGTTTTTATTTTTGTACTCTACTGACATTATTATTAGTAGGTATTAATCTCTGACATATATTAAGTATCCGTAATGTTTAATTTATTACAATTTTGCATGCCTAATTTGGTAAAACACAGTTTGCTTAGCATTCACATGACATCCAGAAATGTATAATTGATTGTACTGTGTTCTGCAATAAAGATTTGACTTTGACTTTGTGTCCTGCTTTCTGTAGAAAAGCATGACACGGGTCATCATCATCATCATCATTTCAGCCGAAAGACGTCCACTGCTGGACATAGGCAGAGGCCTTATATAGGTGTTGTGTGATATCATTGTCTAATCATTTGTTTAGCTTGTTGTACAAAAGGCTTTGTGAAATTTCGAAACGTGAGTTTCTAGTTCCGGAAGTTTCAATTGTGCGTTGGTTGTTATGTCAGTCAGTTAGTTTCTCCTTTTATATATATGTCGCAGCCATCTGGTTAAATTAGGTATTCAATTGAATGCCTAGGGCGTTCGCTAAACGCCGGCATCCAATGAAATGGCTGAAGAACAACTAGCCAAGTCGTTGAACTTTGTGTAGTCATTTATTTTGGTACGGAGATCATGAGTTTATAAATTACTAGCTTTTGCCCGCGGCTTCGCCCGCGTACATAAAATATGTATAGCTTATGTCACTCAGGAATAAAGCAGCTTTCCGTCGGTGAAAAAATTTTAGCAATCGGACCAGTATTTTCAGAGATTTCCTCCTACAAACAAAAAAACGAAAAAACAAACTTTACCTCTTTATTATATTAGTGTAGATATTAAACTACTTTTTAGTAATAGTGTTCACCAAGTAATGGTAAAATATTATTAAATCAATAAATAGTGGAACTAAAGAATCACTTGGCTGAGTTTTGATCAGTCATATCGAAAGGGCTAACTTTCAATACGCCAAACTGTTAAAAATTGAGTGATTTCAGTTCAAACAACTATCGGCCTAGGCATTTAATTGGATGCCAGCATTTTACGAACGCCCTAGGCGTCTAATTGGATGGCAAATTTAACCAGATGGCTGCGACATATATATTAATTATAAATAGATATGCCAACCCGTAGCAGGAAGGCTTGAGGCCCTACGGTGGGCACATTATAAGGTATATTATGTTTTTAAAATAAAAGCTTCTGTAGTGCTTCCAGCAAGTTCGCTGATTCGCGCACTGATGATGATGCCACGTGGTGAAAGAAGCCAGCATCACTTCTTAGCAGACTGCGTGGCAAATGATAGCTAGTAAGTTTGACAACCCTCTGGTGTGGAACCTTACCCAGAAGACTAAGTCGCTTTTAGTTATTAGTAACTAACATAGTGTTTTTAAGATCTTACTTACAATTCTCTGAATGGACCAATATTGATGTCTGATTAAATAAACATTTTTTTTTATTTTCCATTTTGATTATATTAGTAAATGCAAGATTTGTTTTGCAAGATCTGTTTAAAGTTAGTGTTTTGTAAAATTGGTTGAAATAGTGGTATTTCTGCCAATTTATTTGCTCGACTAGCTGCTGCCCGCGACGTCGTCTGCGTGAAGCCTCTACAGCACTAAAAATACCTAAGGTGCCAGTGTCGCTATAGCATTATAAATAAACAACTTTTAAAATAACATTATAATATAAGTTTTTTTTGCAAACGAAGCAAGTGAAGAGAGTTATATGGGAATCCTGCTGAGTTCAGTCATAAAATGTGACTGAAGGAAATAGAGAAAATAATGCAGGAATACATTTCAGGACACAAAAGAGTAAAAATACGTACAAAGGTATCATAGCTTACTACACTTCCCTATAAACTACGTTGGTAGTTATGCTGCCAGGAGCCAAAATGTAAAGAGAGTCAGGACGGGTGACGCGGGAGCAAGCGACGTACAGTTGCCCTTGTGAGAAGCAACTCTTTCTGATGTCGACACCCGCTGCCTTCAGTGTCTGCCCCTGCGACTTATTGATGGTCATCGCGAAGCAAACACAAACGGGGAACTGTACGCGCTTGAACTGGAACGGGAAGTTATGGGGCATGAAGGGAATACGTGGTATAATACTGCCTCGCCGACGCCACAACCCGTAAGAATTTCCGCCTCAATGGTGTGTCTGTGTGGAGCGAGATGACTTTAAGGCGGGTCCCGTCACAACTTCGAAGCATAATCGAGACACCGACCTTCAGCTTGATGGTATGCGCCGGAAGTCCACTTGCTGACAGGGAGTTCAGAAATTCCACGGAATAATGTGTGGCGTCATCTTGCTCGACAACAGTGTTTATCGAGTACCACTTCATTCTTCTCAATTTCCGAGAGAATGCATTCGTTAATTGCTGCAGCCTGATCACTGAATTCTGCTGGTGCGGTATACGGCTGATGTCCCCGTACACACAGTGAATGAGTTTTTCTAAGCTGGATAAGAGTGGTATACCGAGAGACTCTGGAAGCACCACCTGTCCACCTCTCTCTTCTGGTAGAGTGCCTTCGCTAAGACTTAGAAGGACATTGGAGAATTCTTAAGCACGTGCATTGCCGCCGAGCCGAGCTCTCATATCAAGGTCAAGTGCAGTGTACGAACTCGTGACCACAACGAAGATTGTTTCGACGAAGCGTTCACCTCGTCAGCCCTCAATCCCCGCGTCATCTCGGGAAGTGTTTGCCGGAAATCGCCACTGAACAGAACTGTGACACCATCCATCAAATGTTCGTTCCTGCGGGTGTCCTGCAGGGTTCTGTCCACGACCTCAACTGCCTTCCTATTGGCCATCGTACACTCATCCCATACGATCAGAGAACAATCCTTGAGCACGTGTCCCTTATCGTTGTTACGTGACACACCACAAACAGGCGTTTCGGCGCTCTCTAAATCGATGGGAATTTTTAACATGGCATGTGCTGTCTTGCCTTCCGGAAGCAGTGTGGCAGCGATTCCCGACGACGCTACAGCAATAGCAATTTTGCCTTTCCTCCTGACCTCTGCAAGTATGCCAGTGGTAACAAATGTTTTTCCTGTTCCACCAGGAGCATCCAAGAAAACACTTTACCCTGGTTTTGCCCAACGCTTTCAAGGACGGTGTCATAAATTTGTTTTTGCTCTCAAGAGAATAAAGCGACATGGTAATTTCGTATGGTGGTCATTTCGCCCGGATCGTAATTTGTCTCAGCGTTATACTCCCGATTTCCACGGTCTTGATGTGGTGATGATTGGAGAGCTGGTAACCCATATTCGATCAATGGATTGCCGCCGATAGAAATGACCACATCTTGAAGTGAACTGCGACAGGTGTTCAGCACGCGTTCATCGGTTACTTCGACTTTGTCTCTAGTAGCACGCCTCAAAGCTTGTAGAAAAGCTTCAGACAGATGATGGCGATACTTCTCCTACAAAGCTACCGGGTTCGCAACTCCACAAAACACCAAGATGACGGCAAATAGATGACGCATGCGGCTGGGACTGTCACTGACGCTTGCCTCCACGAGGGTGTCATCCCAATTAGGCAAAAGGCTGCGCGGTAAGTGGGACACTCCACGCCATTAAATGTCCTCAGAAAGGCGAAAGACGTTGGGCCTGGGACAGTGTGAAGTAACAACCGCAGAAAATAGCATTCGCCACTATTCGGGTGCACGGTATAAACCATACCCAATGCGGTGTCCTTGAAAATTCCCGGAAAACTTTTCACAGCACCTCCTCGTCGACGTCGGTTGAATACACCCCTTTGCTTGTCGTACGTGTAATATAAAGGCACCTCGTCATACGTAAGGGATTTCGCAAACTGGTCGACCTCACAGAGTCTGAAAAAGGCCACCATGTAATACCTAACACCGCATTTTTTTTAAAATTGCCTTCCTCAACTCTGCTCAAGATTTTGAGGGTTTTGTTGGAACTTGAATTTGTCAAAACGAACTATAATATGAAGAAAATGCACATTACCATCTATGAATTTTAAGAATAACTAACTACTAACCTCGCCAACATGATCTATATCTATCGATGAAATTTAAATGATTAATTTCCAAAAACTGTTAACATACAACTTGATTTGATTTTTATGTAATCTCATAGTCTTTATAGTATTAACATTCATTAAACTATGTTTCTCTGCCCAAGTTACTTTAATGGCGTAGTTTTTATAGTGTAAAGCTAGATAATAGCATAGCTTACTCAAAAGCAACATTTAAATATGCGTCGTTAGATTACACGCTGTCACAGAATGCGTAAGAAAAATAAAGATTCACAATTCCTCCCCCGTAGGTGATAGCGTGATAATATGTAGCCTATATGTTGACCCGACCTCTCAGTAATATTCATGCAAAATTTGAAATAAATCCATGCAGTACTTTTTGAGTTTAGCCTGGACATACATACAGACAAACAGACAAACCAACAAAAAATCTAAAAACTATATTTTTGGCTTCGAAATCGATTGTTGATCACGCCCCAAGTATTCTTTTTTTAAAATATTCAATGTACAGTTTTGGCTTTCCTACGATTTTATTATGTACAGTAAGGCCGCAAAAGTCCATAGGAACGCTAATGATTACATTGCTACGAACCGAGCGAGCGCGATATTTCCGTGCGTATGTGTGCGCATGTATGAGTATCCACATTCCACAGATAACACACACTAAGGAACTGTCGTCGCACTGAGCTATATGGTAGCATTGATAAAATTCGTGCAAATTCGTCATGTGCTGGTAGCCGTGTGAACTAAGTGTTGGATTCGCAAATCACGTAACCCGAGTTCAAATCATGGTCGGTCCGTTGCAGTTATTTCTTACTTTGAAAATTCCCAATCTATATTGATTTACTTAATTGTTTTTTTATATTTCTATGAAAAATACTATTGCATTTTTTGCACTAAATAGTTGCAAATTACGAATGTGATCTATTAACCACAAGAAGAATCACATTCGTAATTTGCAATTATTTAGTTGTTACATCTTTTCGATGTTATAAGGTGGAAATAAAAAGACGTGTTTAATAAAAATGTTTATTCTTTATATTTACAAATTAAACATTTATGAGAATTGTGACGTCGAATTGTTACCTAGACAAAAAGTTATCTTGTAACCGTTATCTATGTTACGCCTAAGATTGTTTGTTGGAAGTATACCCACTTAGACCATTCATAATATGAATAACGTAACAATGAACGGATATTCAAATTTTAATAAAATAAAATATAGGTAATTGTTTATATCCAGTTATTTATTGAAAAGTGATATATGATTTGGACTTTGTAAACATTTTATTTTTGTGTAACGTCACAATGAATGTATTGAGGTCATAGCTTAATTGTTCATTTTCTTGACGAAAAGAAGATTGAAACCAAACCTCAATTTCTGTTAAAAGAACTTTAGTTCTCACAAGATAATCGTCAATTAGATGAGAAAAATAAATTGAACTATAGTATTATGTTAAAACAGTGCGGGTAGAAGAATAAAAAACGAAATAGACTCATGATTATTGTCAACAAAATTGATAGCGAGTTCACTGCATTCTTAAGATGAGGCGATGGCACAAGTTAAAAGATATAGCTGTTTTAAACGAAAGTAAACACAATATAATACAGTGTTTGTTAACGAATAATCACAGATATGTTAAAATAAAATGGTAGGCCATTTAGTTTAGTTAACATTAAATATTTAGTGCGAAACGTAATCGTTCTTGTTTGTGCCTCTCTGTCAAGTACGGCTTTTTAGCAGGTTTTCTGTGATGCACGCCTTCAGCGTGAAGTGCACGGCGAACAGTATCCATCGAGGTGTCATATAATTCCGCAAAATGTCTCGTTGGTGCGAAACCATTCGTTTCGTATACGTCCACCATATGTCGTCGCTGCGCCTCGCTAATAAGCTTCGATCTCCCACTTCTCTTTCGACTAGCAAGGCTACCTTCTTCCTCATATCTTTTTAGCCAAAGATTTACAGTATTTTTCTAAAATAAAAAAAAATATATATATTAGGCAGCTATACCTACTTCACTTCATTTTCATTATATAAAATGTTAATAATCATAATTATTGAATATAATTTTAAAATAAAACTGCATTTATTAATCCAATAACCAATCCAATAAACCCAACGATTTACGTATTTCTCTTTTAAACCTCATAAAGATACGATCAATGGATTCATAAATGGCATACTTTTTAATTAGAAGATTAATTTGTAATAAAGTTACAATTCATTAATAGCTATTATACTCACATTCAGTCCGGTTTCTTCAGATATTTGTGTTTTATTAAGACCACTTTTATGCAGCCCAATGATAGTCGCCCTCACTTCAATACTAATATTAGCCTGCATTTTGCGAATATTACAATACTGTCAACCTCACGTCACTAACCAACAACTACAACCAAACGACAGTTCATTTCGGTTAAGTTAAAACTCGTGTCTACCTCGCAGAAATCTAATTCTTTATTTAGTTTTTTTTGTGATCTACCTTTCTAACTCTAAGAAATGTGTGAACAAGTTAAAGAATAATTTAATATATGTAATGCAAATACATAACTTCCAATCGGGTAAGAACTTACAAAAAGTCAATAATTGCGTGGGATTTGAACTTGCGGCACGCTGATTTGCGCTTCAATCTGTGTGCCTATACCACTGGGCCATCTTGACTTATGATAAGTTGATGAAATTGTGAATTTCAATCATTTGTTGGCGAAACTTGAAAATAAAAGGTCGTAAGTCAAACTAAACGTCAAACGAATATGTTTTAAGAATTCTTATGGACTTTTGCAAGTGATAGTACCTATAGATGTTTTTGCCTCGATGAACGAATGTAGTAAAAATATGAAGGTATTATTGGATTTACCAAACTCCTGCCTAAACAAAAGTATTTCCTCAATTTTAGCGCTTCGTTAAATAAAATCTAGTCGAACGATAATAAAATACTGCGTAATTTCATGAATAAATTACATCGCTGACTGAGAGTAGATGAAAGATTATATAACGGTGGAGACATTTTCATAAAAAAGAACAATCTAGATTTTGTAAAATAATGAGTATTTCGTTACCAACTTTTTGATATTAAAAACTAGGTCATAAGATCTGAGAAATTTCTGACTGGTTTTTTAAAACTAAAAAGTAAAATAAAGATTTATTTTACTAAATTATGAAAGTAAAATGAAGTAATATTGAACTTCCAGACTTTGGCTTTCTTTTATATATTAATTAATTATGATTATGTACGATTTATACCTAGTTAACGATTAAGCAAGAATAATAATAGATTTATTTTTGAAGTCAATATTTTTTCCAGTTTATTCAAAGAAAGTACTATTTTTTTTTTTACTTTTTATTAGTGCTCAAAAATATATATTTCACTCGAGTTAGGTATAGCTAAAAAGAGAGTACGTAATTCTTTCTTCAAACATTTTTACATGCTAAACTAGTTTAAATAAACGCGCTTAGGGAGAGTATAGTTGGCTTAGGCTAAGCAGGTTGATCCTAACGTACTTCAGACCAAATATTTTGATATAGGTTGGTGTTTCGTTCTAAATATATATATATTCATTTTATATATAAATGACCTCGTCAAATGCTTAAACTGTGAGTGTATCCAATTTGCTGACGACACCACTTTGACGATTAAATGTACCAACAAAACTGACATAGAAACTGACACTAATATTGAATTAATTAATGTAATAAAATGGCTAGAAGACAATAATCTTCAAGTTAATATTAATAAAACTAAAGTAGTACAATTCCAAACCTGCAACTCGTCAGCAACACCAATTACAATTCAACACGACAATACAATTTTGCAACCACAACCATCGGCTTTATTTTTGGGTATAATAATTAAGAATTAAACGAACTTACCTTGTGAAGTTCGATTCTAATTATACGAGTACCACGAACGAAGATGATTACCAATTTACATGCAGCAGTACGTAGTATGGTGCCGTCCTTGTCACACTCTTTAAAGCCTAGAAGAAACTTATTTTTTGTCTCACTTCCTCCCCACCTCGGTTCGCCCGCCGCGGTGGCCGACACTAGACGCCATTAATTTTAGAGCTACTAGGATCAAATTTTTTGACGTTGTGTAAAGGGTTAGAGACTGGGTCGGGTGGGAGTAGATAATCATCTTCGTTCGTGGTACTCGTATAATTAGAATCGAACTTCACAAGGTAAGTTCGTTTAATTCTTAATTATACTTCGTACCCCTTTCGAAGATGATTACCAATTTACATGCAGATGTTTAGAGTAAGTACCAAAAAATTTGATGAGGTTAATATGCATAAAAAGCAAAAGAAACAAAATATTTGATTTAACCAAATACTTATTATATTATCTCATTTTCAGAAAAGAAAAAAATTAACAGACAACAAAAAGTATTTTCGTAGTAAAAATTCTGAACAAAAAAATGGTAAACATAAATTACATATAGATATGTATATTTTTTACTGATTATTTACTGATTAAATAAAGAGTTAGCAAATTCATTACTGTTAGAAACAGCATTTACATCCCGATTATAATATTTGAGGAACACATTAGATGTGTCACTCCAACCTGCAGCCCTACGAACCACCTGCAGACTGACCCCGGCACGGCGCGCCGCCGACGTGGCCGCGTGACGGGTACTGTGAGCGCCAAATATGCTAGTATCTATTCCACTTTTATGTAGGGTACTTTTAACCCAGTGTGCGAGTGTTTGCGAGCCTACTTTATGCTGCGGCTTTCGATAACTAATAAATAAATTTCCTGATGAGTTATTTCGAATGTTTGAAGTTTTATTCATGTAAGATTGCAATGTTAGAGCCGGACAAATTTTTGGGTTTTCTAGAATGAATGGTAGCCTAATAAGTGGTTGGTAGGCTCCAGGTCGGGATGTTTTTATCAAGTCTACAATTTTTATTATGACACAGTTATTTTCGATAGCAATATTATCGATTTTAATCAGACTTAAGGTTTGCATTCGCTGGGCAGATGCAATTGCCAGCAAAGTTATAGTTTTTGTTGATAAATCACGAAGACTAATATTATCATATGGGTATAAACTGCTTAAGTAATTAAGGACAATAATTGGATCCCATGTTACGTCATACCTGGGTGTAGGTGGTTTAAGCTTATAAACACCCTTCAATAGCCTAATAATCATAGCGTGTGAAGTTACTGATGGATCTAAAAGCAACGATAAAGCTGATCTCATCGTATTTAATGTGCTATAACTGGCACCCGAATCAAACTTTTCTGTAAAAAATGTAATTACCTGTGATACATTAGCTTCAGAATAATCATAATGATTGGATTGACAAAAGTTCCACCAAGATTTTAGGGATGAATTGTATTGACTCAAAGTATTTTCGGCGAAAGAAGCCATAAGTAAATTTAATGAAGCCGGTGGAGCACCTCGCTTCATCAGCGTCTCCCGGATAATTTCGAAGCCACCAGGGAAAGGTCTGCATGTAGAGGATGCGCCTCCCTGAAAGGAGAGTGGAGCAAAGACTTATTGGGCTGAAAAAATATTTCCCGGGAAATAATCATTTTTTGGTACAAGGGGTACCACGGCTGAGACGGCCAGAACGGTACGACAACAATGCCTTCCGCTTTGTCAGATTTGATTTTGTGTAAAACTTTACTTATCAAACAAAAGGGCGGGAATGCATAGAAATCTAAATCACACCAGCTAAAAGTAAATGCATCTATTATCTCCGACTGAGGATCTAACTTCCATGAAGCATATTTTTCGCATTTATAATTTTGTATGCTCGCAAAAAGATCAAAATTAGGATTGCCGAATGATGTTACTATTTGCTCAAAAGCATAATCAGCAAGCTCCCATTCGGTATCAATTTTTAATTGCCTAGATGCACGATCGGCTTCGATGTTATCAGCTGATTTTATATATGATGCGAAAATGTATAAATTACGATCTTCACACCACTGCCAAATTTTACGCGACAAGTCATTGAGATGGGTGAACCTTACACCGCCCATTCGATTGATATAGGCTAGGGCAGTACTATTGTCAACTCGGATTAGTATGTTAGAATCTCGTAAATGTTTTGCAAATGTTTTTAACGCATAAAAAGCTGCTTTAAGCTCTAAATAATTGATATGCTTCAATACTTGGGATGAATCCCAGTTGCCCCCAGCTGTTTCAGCATCACAAGCTGCACCCCATCCTGTGCTAGATGCATCACTAAATATGACTAAATCGTATTTATCTTTGCGAATTGGATTGACACTTTTTCCTATGTTTGACGTCCACCAATTAAAATCTTCATGTAGGTGACTTTTAATATGCATTATTTTGTTATAATTTTCAGAATTGTCCAAAGCTAAATATTTCTCTCTTTCCATTAACTTCGTATAAAGCCACCCATAGCTTACAGCAGGACATGCCGATGTTAGAAGTCCAATAAATTCAGCAAACTGTCTGATTGTGCATTTCTTAAGTTTAAGAAAAAGTTTTGCCTTTTCTTTAATACGCAATCTCTTCTCTTGTGTTAGAGACAAGGTCATATCAGATGTGTCACATACGAATCCTAAAAATTTACACGACCTGCTAGGTGTGATTTGACTTTTGTTATAATTAATTATGAATCCTAACGTTTCCAAGAGAGCTATGGTGCTGCTGAATTTGTTAGAACATTCTTCTAATGATGAGCCAATGCAACAAAAATCGTCTAAATAATTTACAGATATATGACCAATAGAACGTAGTTTATGTAGAACTGGTTTTAAAAGCTTTGTAAATACAAATGGTGCAGTGCACAGACCAAACGGTATGACATTAAATTCATAAATATTTGACCGCCATTGGAATCTTAATTTTTTGCGGTCATTAATATCGACATTTAATAAAAAATATGCGTACTGAATATCTATTGTTGCCATGTAATCATTGTGCTCAATGAGTTTCAAAACCGTACGGTAATCCTCCATTTTGAAGTGCTGGACGTCTATGTACTTATTTAAACCTTTTAGGTTTAAAATAAATCTATGCTTACCGTTTGGTTTTGGAACTGTGAAAATTGGCGAGATAAATTGACCGTCACTAGGACTACAAGCAGAGATAAATTGAGATTGCAATAAATCTGAAACGCATTCATCAATAATTTTAGCCTCAGCTGTGGAACAACACTTGTTCGGAGGTATTTCGGTTTGTACTGGGGTAGTTGTAAATGGAATTTTATAACCTTTAATCCATGATAATATTGTACGGTCATTTGTAATGTCCGTCCAATTTTTGTAAAAATAACGTAATCTGCCAGCGACGGGTACCTCTGGTTCCGAAGTTAATTCCTCCTCCCGCGATGACGTTGCGTAGTCCTGAAGGTGTTGTAGTGCCGATCGCGCGCCGGTGCCGCCGGTTTCCTCCGGAACGTGGGGGTGACTCGCGTCTCGGCGGCTGGTGCCTGCGGCGCCCCCCTCGCGTTTAAAGTCCCACGGCGAACCACCGAAGCCTGCCCAGTTGCGCCTGATTTAGGCTTTGGTCGGTTATCTATAGCTGTCGGTCTAAGTTCCATCCCAGACTTTGAAATCGCCAAATTTTAAGATCAGATCCAAATAGAAATTCATCGATCCTTGTATTTTTGATGATGTCCCTTGTATCTTTGTTCAAGGTATTGATAATAGCGTATCGCCTAGACTGTGATTCCTTGAAGTGGTAATCACACAGAAGACGACCAGCGTCGCTAAGTGACTTAATTATTTCTTGTGAGGAATCATTTTGTAATGTCAAACTCAGTGCTTTTCCCAAAGCTGACAAGCAGCTGGCTAATTGATTTTGTTTGGCCTGAGAATAAATCTCTTTTTTATTATTAACATCTGTCAAGGCTGCTTTTATTTCTAAATTTAGCTTAGGAGCCTTTATATTCGGGCAGTTTTCCGGGGTTAGATACATTTTTAACAGATCTGATCTATTTTCCTTTGCCATGCCATTTAACAATATGTGTTGCCACCTTGAAGCAATATCTTTGTGCAGATTGTCACCGGAAAGGCTTTTCCGTTGAATTGTCATCACCCAATATATTTAAAATATCTTGATTTAATTCCGGAGGTTCCTCCATAGCATCAGAACATTCAGGTTGGGACTGATTATCCATTGGTATTTCACCTGAAAGGTTGGGTGAATAATTAGCATCTATCCGTATAGGATGATTGACTTTGTATTCGTATAGAATACACATTATCGCTCGTACACGATATACGTGGAGCTATATTGGTGTCAACTATGCGATGTAATTACTCAACACGATATACGTGGAGTAAAATATAAATAACCAAAATAATTAAATAAGGTAGGTAGGTAGCTCAACACGATTTACGTGGAGAAAGAGTATTTTGTGCAAGACCTTGCAATGCGTGATGGTAAGTATTGTATTGATGTATAAATCAACCAAGCACAGCGATTAGCAAAAATATAAGTAGCTAAGTAACTATAAAGCGCATAGTGAAAAACACGGCATGTTGGCGCCGGCTTGTTGCTAAGCGCGGGAGCGATGCGCCGGCGCCGTATAATAGGCAGGTATGTACGCGTATAAGTTGTAAAAAGAAGTACTTACCACTAGTAATTTCTAAGTCTGGTTGCACTAGACCAGGTGAATCGTCACTAATAGAATCACTTTCTGAACTCGATGAAATCCGACGGCGTCGTGATTTTTTTAATTGTTTTTCTAATTTACGTAATTTTTTTCTTATATGACTATAATCGTTATCTGGTGATCTCGACCTTTTCTTTCCTACCATAGTAATATTTTGTAGAACGAGTGGCTCGGACGACACAAAAATACGTAATGGCGTCTAGTGTCGGCCACCGCGGCGGGCGAACCGAGGTGGGGAGGGAGTGAGACAAAAAATAAGTTTCTTCTAGGCTTTAAAGAGTGTGACAAGGACGGCACCATACTACGTACTGCTGCATGTAAATTGGTAATCATCTTCGAAAGGGGTACGAAGTATAATAGACAACAAACTGAAGTTAAGACTAGTGTCCAGCAAGCAAACAGTTCTAAATGCTTATCATGGGTATGTTTTGTCAGTACTGCGTTATGGTCTAGTTATTTGGGGCAATTCAGTGGACGTAGACAGAGCGTTCAAAGTACAAAAAAAAGTGTATCCGAGCCATGAGTGGAGCAGAATATTTAGACCACTGCAGGCCATTATTTAGAGAGTTAAAAATTCTCCCACTCCCGTGTCTGTATATTTTTGAGGTATGCTTATTTGTAAAGAAATACCCTCATTTATTCTCTTTGAATGAACAAGTCTCAGAAAGATTAAATAAAAAAAATGCTGGAAAACTGTTGGTTCCTCTTCAGAGATTGCATTTATATAGTAGAAATGCCAGCTGTATGACAATAAAAATATAAAATAAATTACCCCCTGAATTCAGAATGCTGCCAGTAGATAAATTTAAACGTAAGATGTTTGCATGGCTCTTGGACTATGTGCTGTTATTCGGTTAATGAATTCTTAAATCACAGTTTTTGACATTATTATTATTTTGACATTCTATTTTGTATTTTTTGACATTTTATATTTTTTTTTTGACATAATATTTTTTTTTTTTTGACATTATTAAAACTGACAATTTTATTTTATTTTATTCTTATTTTTTTTGACGTTACATTTTTATCAATATTTTGTGTGTGTACCTATTGACTTGTATTTTTAACCGACTTCTAAAAAAGGAGGAGGTTCTCAATTCGGATGTTTGTATTTTTTTTTTTTTTTATGTATGTTCGCGCATAACTTCGTCACTTGCCAACCGATTTCAAAAGTTCTTTTTTTGTTGGAATGGGTATACTTCCCAAATGGTCCCATAGTCACCAAGTTGGGATCTGATGATGGAATCTTGGCGAAATCGAGGGAACTCCTCAAATATTATAGGCAACTATATAGTTCTTTTGGTATTTTCATCAAAGACTTAAGCATTTATAGTCAAAACATGAAATTTGATGAAGTGGAACTAGTGAAGAAGATCAGAAATGGCCAACGGAAGTTCATACTCACACAGATCTCCCAATGAACATAGTTACAAATAAATGAATAGTTCTGAATAGGTATGTTGAAAATGGTGTCATCGATGTGACCTGATGATGATGATGGAGCCGGAAGATAGGCACCGGAACTCCGTAATTAATCAATGTATCCTAGCCGTGTTTGGGCTTATTAGAATTGTCATGAGATGCACTTTGGCTATAAGGCACTATCGAACTGATCTGATGATGATGATAGAGCCGGAAGGTAGACACCGGAACTTCATAATAAAACGATGTATCCTAGCAGGGTTTGAGTTAATTGGAATTGTCATGAGAAAAAGGTACTCTGGCTGTAAGTGTATTGCAACTAAAAAGTGTAAAATAAAAAACTTTTTACAAAAAAAAAATAACCGACTTACTAAAAAAAACACTAAAATCATCAAAATAACTTTAATTTCGGAAGTCGGTGTTGAATAACGAAGAGGCAAAACTATTATAGAAACACCGACTTCCGAAATTAAAGTTATTTTGATGATTTTAGTGTTTTTTTTAGTAAGTCGGTTATTTTTTTTTTGTAAAAAGTTTTTTTGTTTTTAATTTTTTTGGTTTTGAGAACTTGACATATACCTAGTGATAAATATAATTTGTGATAATTTTGACATTCCATTTCATTGTAATAATATAAGTAATGTAGGTAACAAAATTGTGCTGATATTACATAAAATAAATCTTAATTTCAATAATGTTTCTACACCGGCAATGGTAGTGTACGTGAGCAGTTTTTAATATTAAGTTCTTGTATGTACCGTATACTTGGAAATAAATGGATTATTATTATTATTATTAAAATCTGGCTTATAGTTTGTCTAAAAAGACAAACGACTTGGGAATTTCATATATTATTTAATCATTTAAAAAGTACTAAAAAGTACTAGTAATATTCGATACTTTTTATAGGGTTCTTCTATTAGTAAACAATTATCAATATCTCTTAATCAACCTTGATTATTGAACCCGTGTTGACTACATCAGATTTCATTTTGCCTTAATAATTACCCAAGTCATTTGACTTTTTAGACAGACTCTAGTCGGTAATGTATCTGTCATTTTTAACCGACTTCCGAGAAGTTTTTGCTGTAATTTAGTTTTAGTTGTGGAATACCAAAAGAATATAATCGACTTCATTTGCATTTTTAGTTTGTTTTTGATGCTGGTTTTATTTTTCTTTAAAGTTTTTATCTAGCCACTTCAGTTTGTAAAACTCAAATTAGAATCCAGGCGAACAAATTCTCCTTCGAAGTACCACACAAAATGTGCAAATATGATCTGCGTATAGCTTCAAACCTGCGTCAGATGGTCCGGACATCCGGACAGTCAGACGAAACCGGAAACTGTAAATTTTATAAAGTTTCGTATATGATCGTTCTGTTCTCCAAATGAATGTTTGTAAAGAGAGGAAAAAGAAAGGTTGCAATAGACAAACGTAACATGAAAATGTTTAGGCGATTTTTGAAGAAACTATTCTATGGATCAAGATCGGAAACTCTACACCCGAAGTTGTAGACGATTGCGTTTACCTGGGACAGATAATCCAGTTGAGTAGGTCTAACTTTGTGAAGGAGTTTTTGTATATTAAAGGCACATTAAAGGTATACTTATACTGGCGGTACAAAATGGCTTCCTCAAAGATAATGCTCAAAGTTAAACCAGTGTATTGTTCGCAGTATTTAATTTAGCTATTATAAACGAGTATTATGAAATTGTTTGAAACTTTGCCAGCGGCTGTACAAAAATATATTGCCAAGTTAAGGGTACCTACTTTCTTGAAATTGTCAAGATTAATAATCATTTTTCTCTCCCTCCTATCTCCTTAAATTCAAGTGTTAAAGCTTCCACTCTACATGAACTTTCCAAAATGTCATTACCAAATTGTCCAACTTTTAATCTTATTCCTGTTACTGAAGATGATGTCAAAAAATCTCTCCTTGCTATCTCCTCTTCTGCTGTTGGCCATGACAATCTGTGTTCGAGAATGATAATTCCTATTCTCCCACAACTGCTACCCATTCTCACTCATGTTATTAATTATTCCCTCTACTCTGCCACATTTCCCTCAGCCTGAAAGCAGGCTCATATAATACCTCTTCCCAAGATAAATAATCCAACGTCCTTATCTCACTTCAGACCCATCTCCATTTTGCCTTTCCTTTCTAAAGTTCTCGAACACATTGTCCATGGTCAAATCACAAGATATCTATCTTCACATTCTATAATTTCCCCTTATCAATCTGGCTTCCGCTCTGGTCATACTACTGTGACTGCACTTCTGAAGGTCACTGATGATATTCGCTTGGCTATGGATAACAAATCTCTTACTGTACTAGTACTACTTGACTTCAGTTGTGCATTCAACTCAGTAGACTTTGACATACTGCTTGGAGTTCTTGAGTCTATTAACTTCTCTTCCTCTGCGTTAGCCTGGTTCAACTCTTATCTTCGGGGTCGCTCTCAGTGTGTCCGCCTTGATGAGATTTTCTCTGATTGGTGTGATCTCACTGCTGGTGTTCCTCAGGGTGGCGTTCTCTCTCCTCTTCTTTTCTCTATATTTATAAATACTGTTTCTAAGGTTATCACTTCCAACTTCCATCTTTACGCAGACGATTTGCAGCTGTATCGTCACTTCACATTGGCAGAAGCAGACTCAGCGATTAATGCCATGAATCGTGACCTTGAGAGTATTGATCAGTGGGCTAAGTCTTACGGTTTAAAGGTTAATCCTTCAAAGTCCCAGGCTATGATCATAGGTAGTCGATACTATCGCAATGAGCTTAACATTTCTGCCTTGACGCCACTAACCTTTAACGGCTCGTCTATTGCATATACTGATACAGCTAAGAATCTCGGTGTCTTAATTGACGGTAACCTCTCTTGGCGTACGCAGGTAAACGAGGTTAGTCGTAAGGTACATTTTTCCTTTCACAGTCTTAAATCCCTTCAAAATTTCTCCCATTTAAAACCAAACATTATTTAGCTCAAACTCTTATTCAGCCGATCATCGACTATGCTGATGCCTGCTACCTGGATGCCACTGAGGAGCTATTAAATAAGCTTGAGCGCTTGCAAAACTTGTGCATTCGTTTTGTTTTTGGCCTAAGAAAATACGACCATGTCTCCCAATTCCGCAAGGATCTCAAGTGGCTCCCTATCCGTCTTCGTAGGAACACTCGGGTATTATGTCTCCTGTACAACATCCTATTCAATCCTGCTTATCCTGGCTACTTGCGTGATCGTTTTTCGTTCACTCGCCCTGCCGATGCCCCATGCAGATCCCACCTTAAATACCATCTCAATTTCCCACCCCATAAAACCCATTTTTATTCCAACTCCTTCTCTTTTCATGCAGTACGACTGTGGAACTCACTTCCAGCTAAGATCCGAGACGCTAAAAATATATCTGTCTTCAAAAAGCTAGTCAAGGAACACTACCTCTCTACCATTTCGTAAATATATTTATTATAGATATTTTCATAAATATATGTATTTTTATAATTTATGTATTGTATCTATTCTTGTGTACATTTATTTACTGTTATTGTTATATATGTATGTATTATGAGATTTAATTTAAATAATATAGTCTATTTAATTACATATTTTGTTTGTTTTTTAATTTAGACACACTGTGTCTACATATCTTATCAAACTGTCCTGTCGCAGGTCTGCTGGAAGAAATTTCGTTAGAAATAAGCAGGTCCTTTGTACTCTTTTATCCTTATTTGTTCTTTTCGATTTTAAATGTTTGTGTGTACATAAATAAATAAATAAATAAATAAATAAATAAATAAGATTTGAAGATTAGATTTTGTTTTTTATAAGTTACATTATTGGGTTATTGGTGTAAAGGAGAATGAGCAACTTACTATGGCACTTGGTTGCGCAACTTTTGACTCGGTATAGTAGTGAAAATTAGGCACAAAAAAGGGTTAGTGTCTTACTTTAAAACAAGGTTAAATTCAAACTTAAATATTGTAGGGCTTTTGAAAAAAAAAATAACTTGTATACCTGTTGAGGTTATGTAGGTTAGGTTATGTTACCAAGGAATCCGTTGCTTCTCTGATTTGGCATCTAGGGAGCGGGTGTGCTAATAAAAGAGAACAGTTCACACAGCGCGACATGTTTTACGTCTAGAACAAATCACTGTGAACGTAAAAAAATGTTTTAACAATACACTTCGCAGCACACGCACAAAAAGAGTCGCATTGCTCGATGTAGGAGATAGATTTGGAGGAATCCTAAAACTCAACTCGACACGAATTTATATTTGTTAGCAGAGAAAAGCTAAAACCATTATTCTCGGCTTAACCGGCACGTTAGTTAACAAGGTAAACAGAAAATACCATTTTGTTTGACATTTTATCGAATAGTGTTGTGACCAAACAATAGATTACGGACGCGGAGTCATGACTATAGATTATATCTTAATTGTTTTATTTTTGCCTAGAAATTGCTTTTTAACGCAAGAAATAGTAATATAATTGAAGAATAAAGATAATGACAACTCTTAATACTTTTTAGTTGCGATTGTAGATTATTTTGTTGTTCCTCGATTTATGTTAACGGTTAATCGATCGATTATAATTGAAAATAGAGTCGCTTCACTATTATGCAACAAATGACGTATTTATTGTATTAGATACTAATTAAAATGAAAATAGAAACCCCACAAATGATTTCAATGAATTTAGGTAAAACATCATTAAAAATAATATTATGAATTATACATTAACTCTAATAGCCATACGCGTCAAAAAGTGAAACTATTAGTGCCCAATTTCCTTTTAAGGTAATTTTTTATTCCACAAAAATATGACAAGACTTAATTTATTTAATACTAACTTTTGCCCTCAGCTTCGCCCGCGTAGGTACATAAAATATAGCCTATGTCACTAAGGAATAAAGTAGCTTTCTATCGGTGAAAAAATTTTCGCAATCGGACTTTCAGAGATTACCTTCTACAAACAAAAAAACAAACTTTGCCTCTTTATCGTATTCGTGTAGATTTATCCGTACCTACTTTTTCTTCGTTGTATTCTACTTTATAGCAATCTGTTTAGATAACAATAAGTCACTCTTTAGTTTGATTTCTAATCTGTTAATTATTTTTTTTGTAATTTAAGTTTCTATTTCTTATCCTCAGAACACTCTTTTTATTCGAATCTGATGCTCTGACTGAGGATATTGCTTCGTTTCAACCGCATAAATTATGATGTACCTAAGCCACCATCTCTATTAATGCCGTCGCGAGTTCATTCACGTTTGAAAATCTGTTTCGGTATAACATGCTGTAGACTTATTGGCCCTCAGAACCAACCCGAGATACATTATGACGTTATTACGAATGAAAATCTGCTAGTTTGCGTGAACTTTGTTTAAAATGTACTTATAAGTTAAAAAAAAAAATAAGAAAATATACCTGAGTATAGAAACCATGCACAATTTTAATCATTCAGAATCTTGATATTTAATCAGGATTTTGAATCCTCAAATCAAAAACTTTAAAGGTTTTAAAAAAAAAACACGTATTACTTGGAACAAATGTGAAATATTCGAGTAAGTGATCGAATTACCGCATGTCAACAAAATGTCCAAGCGCGCAATCTTTTTTCGCTTTGCCTCTTTTTCAAACATTATGTTGGATACAACCACAAGCTTTTAAACTGTCCTAAAAAAAAATCCTAAATAGACGGGTCGGGAAGAGCCCTCTTAAATTGATTTATTACCAATGCATACCTACTGTAATAATGTTTTGTAACACCTCTCAAACCCCAAGCGAACGCGTAATTTCGGGCCTTAACACTAAGATTATTAAAAGTCCGCATAGATTATTAAAATATTGAGCGTTTTATTTATAGGGTATGTATATAAGAATGTAAATAAGAAGTTTTTCATAAAGTAGTCTGTAAACATCGAAAATAAGCAACCTTTCCATTTATCTAAATTTATAGGCTACTTAAATTATATATATTTGTATATTTTATGTAGATTTATATTATATTGAATATAAATGTATGTTTATTATATATATTTGTACACTTGTTTTCTTATTAACCTATTCTTTTTTTATGCACCTGCCATGTTTTCTCTTCACCACCCTAGGTTGACTGGTAGAGAATGCCTAAGGCATTAAGTCCGCCTTTGTACCTTTGTGTTGCATGAACTTTTAATAAATAAATAAATAAATAAAATAAATAATAGAATAAATCCTCAAGATCGAAGCGTTAAAAAATCTCATGCCTAAGGCATGGGAGACGCGTCTCCTATACACAAATGAGAGGGAGCGGTAGCCAGTTTAGCGCAGCTGTAGTTCGCGTTAACTTTAGTGTTTTTAGCGTTCCGTAGCCAAATGGCAAAAATCGGAACCCTTATAGATTCGTCATGTCTGTCTGTCTGTCTGTCAGTCTGTCTGTCTGTCTGTCCGTCCGTATGTCACAGCCACTTTTTTCCGAAACTATAAGAGCTATACTGTTGAAACTTTGTAAGTAGATGTATTCTGTGAACCGCATTAAGATATTCATACAAAAATAGAAAAAAAGCTATAAATTTTGGGGGTCCTCATACTTAGAACTGAAACTCAACATTTTTTTTTTCATTGAACCCATACGTGTGGAGTATCTATGGATAGGTCTTCAAAAATGATATTGAGGTTTCTAATATCACTTTTTTCTAAACTGAATAGTTTGCGCGAGAGACACCTCCAAAGTGGTAAAATGTCTCTCCCCCCCCCCCTCTAACTTCTAAAATAAGAGAATGATAAAACTAAAAAAAATATATGATGTACATTACTATACAAACTACCAACGAAAATTGTTTTGAATGAAATCTAGTCAGTAGTTTTTTTTTTAATCGTCATAAATCTAAAAAAATACACTATTATTAAAACATCGATCAAAATTACAACGAACTACAAGAACTTTTATATTATGTTACTTGCTGCTACGGAACCCTTCATGGGCGAGTCTGACTCGCCCTTGGCCGGTTTTATTAAAACCTTAAAATCACACTAAAGTTCCATTAGCATCCATCGCCAACTGGACTTTATTACTAAACCTTCGCTGTCCGTCTATGCGTCAGTCTGTCTGTGGGCTGTATCTCATAAACCGAAAGTATTGTATATATATTGCAGTTACAACAAAAAATATTCAAATTAAAAAAAAAGTTAAAAATTAAATGGGATTACATACTACACAAGAAATGTTATTTTTTCAGCATTTTTATTCTAGATTTTAATATTGGAGTAACCCTTCATGTGCGAGTCCGACTCGTACTTGGCCAAATTTTTACAAACGATTGCGCATAAACGTATTTGGTTTCCTCATCCTTCGCCCTTAAAACAGTAAAGTGTTGCTATGCACATCCAAATTCCTTACACATATCCATCTACATATTTAATTAACTTACGTGCATTGGCGTAACAAGTCCCAAAGAGGCCTTGCGTAATAAAAAATCGGGGGCCCCGTTTTTCACACTATTTGTGGCAATACCCAACAGGGATATTGTTTTTATTTCGTAATATTTATATTAAAAATTAGGCCCAATTATCATTGCACCGAATTGTGATGGAAGCCGATTTGAAAAGAAAGTAAGGAAGAAGATTTGAAAGTCTCTAATAAGAATTTGAATTTGTGGACAATATGCAGCTATCGTCTCACATAAATAAATAAATAATTTTTTTTTTTTTACATTTTCATGCTTCCATAAGTTGGGGCCCCTGAAACCTAGGGGCCCCATATCATTGATACGGCTGATACGACGGTAGCTACGCCTCTGCCTACATATTGAACGCTTCACATAAAACGCCATATTATCTCGAATTTCTTAGAGGTTCCTACTTAAATAGGTTCATTAGTGTCTTGTTAATAAGCTTACATGACTCGAATGGCTAATTGTGTATAATGAAACCGTTTCACCCCTTAAATGAATATTTTGTGGTCCCATTAATATTTTAGAATATGTTTGCCTTTAAGAGAGAAGTTGGCAAAATTATGGGTAGAATAATAAGGTACGTGAAATTACGGATTGTTCACACATCACAAATTGCGCATATTACTAAAAGAGTTCTGTATACATGTAGATGGATGGAGAGGGAGAGGAAGGCCGAAAAAAGATGGATGGATTGTGTGAGAAGTGATATGAAAGAAAAGGGAGTTAGTGATAGTTTGACGGGTGACAGGACAGAATGGAAGAAGAAAACGTGTTGCGCCGACCCCAAGTAATATGGGATAAGGGCAGGAAGAAGCAGAAGAAGAAGAAGATGTTTGCCTTTAAGAGAGAAGTTGACAAAAATTATGTGTAGAATAATAAGGTACGTGAAATTAGGGATTGTCGTCACTTGTGTTGGTGAGGGAGAGCTTCCAGATCGTTTTGCTTATCGTTGCCCTTATTTTTTGAAGTTGGGCTATCATCTAATCTTCTTCTTAGCGTGTCGATGGCAAAATTAGTTAAATTCCTTGCCTGGCCCAGAATTCGGCCACGGCAATGCCTTCCGCTGATGCTGTCATTAGGTCCATTACGTCATCTAATAGCCTCTCGCGCTCTAAGGTAGAGCGGCTGACACGTCGAGGGAAGATGACTTTTAGGCGAGACTTTTACAGACTAAAACCCACCTGTACCCTTCAGTTGCCCTGTGCTTTCTAGGACCATAGGCTTCTTTTTCAGAGATTCCCCATGGCCCTGGTGGCCATCGGCCCGGCTAAAGGATAAGGATGACCGTGTCCTTCACCAGCATTACTACTTCGCAGAAGGAGGTAACTGCCTCCCATTTTTTCTCGCTTTAGACCATGGCGTTAACCAGTCTCAGAGCGAACGGTCGCCACCGCCAATCACCTTTAGTCATGGCCCTGTAATGCAAAGGTAACTGAAGGAACTACAAGTGGGATTTAGTAAGTAAAAGTCTGACACTATCTCTCGCTCCACATAGAGCGAATGAAGTTATTAAAATTTGATGAATTCTCATAAAAAAGTGCTCCTAGCAGTACTGCTTCTCCTAGCTGTGCTGCTCGAGAGTACGATGCGCAACTTCTTCATCGGTCTAGCTTGTGGAAGGCCTTCCAACAGAGCGTCTTACTGTACGTGGTGGTACTTGAGAACCTTTCGACCCTGAAGAAGAATGTCAAATGTGGAGGTCGTAACTATCAGGAAACAAACACTGCTGACATTTATTTGACAAAATGTAAACCACACCGTAAACTGGGCACGCCACAATTATGGCGATAAGTGGGTCTTTGAGGCGTGGCTGGAAAGACCTCACTGCGTCCTCAACTTCGCCGACGCCAAGTCGCCGATGGCGCGCACTATTCCCACGCGCCTCAAGGAGTTTTCAGCGACCGTAGGAGCCCAGCAGGGTCGAAGCCTACTGGGACCAAGGGTCTAGTTCCGAAAAGGAGGCTTGGCCCCGGTATGAAACGCAAGAAGGAACGGGGTGAGTTTTTTAGTTAGTAAGAGTCTGAAACTATCTCCCGCTCCGCCCAAGGGCGAGGGGTTTCATCTGGATGATTACCCACTGAAAAAAAAAACCACGCCGTAAACTCACAGCTCTGGACTGATGATTCGACTTGGTATATAGTTGGAATCTGGTAAAAACAAGGTTAACCAGACACCAAGTCTTGACACATGATGTCATATTTCAAGCACCATTAAAAGTTATAATTGATCGAACTTACAAGTAATGAAAGCAGATTTTATTGAAAAACTTTTAGGGATCCTATCAAAACTTGACACTAATTTAGTACCTAACATGTCAGGTTTATACGATAAAATTAAATTTGATATCGAACTTAAGTTTTCGCAACAATTTTATTTGAAACTAGCTTTTGCCCGCGGCTTCGCTCGCGTTAAATTCGGGGTAACACGGTTCCCCTTTCTGTGGGGGATGAGTGAACTCCCCTTAGTGAACGCCACTGCGGGTGATGTAACCTACGACAAACTTATTATTTGCAGTTGGTACAGTAATCGGGTCTAGGGATCGAACCACAAAATTAAGTTTATTTTTTATTGTATATACTTTTCCGGGATAAAAAGTACCCAGTGTGGTGCCCAGGATACCAAGTTTCATCGTAATCGAACCGGTAGTTTTTGCGTGATGCCTGAACAAACAAACAGACAGACAAAAATTTTTTTAATCACATTTTTGGGTTCGGTGTCGGTCTAGTAACACCCCCTGCCATTTATTTTTTGATATTTTCAATGTACAGAATTTTCACTTCTACAGATTTATTATAAGTATAGATTATGAAGGTTAGATGGTTAATGCTATTCGTCACTTGGGTTTTTTGTCTTTATTACTGAAAGGCTTCCCGCTTGACCACTAGCTCACCTGGAAAGGGTCCTTCTGATCGACGGTGAAGCACACTTGCGTGGAAGTAACCTATTCACTCTTGGTTAATACCCCCAGGTTGTAGCTATCAGGAAACAGATTCCAGCAAGGAATTCCACTCTTTAACCGACTTCGAAAAGGAGGAGGTTCTATGTTCGGCTGAATGTATGTTTTTTGACTATTGGCTTCTTGAAGTTTTCTTTTTCGCGTAAAGCCCTCAGATCAAAGTAATATTATAATGAAATAAGTTTGTGTGTTTGTTGCGCCTTCATGATCAAACGGTTTGACGGATTTAGATGGGATTTGGCACACGGGTAGACCATATCTTCAACCTGACAACCTCGAAAGGCTCATTGTGACCGGTAAAGTGGATGGGAAAAGGCCTCGCGGGCGCAGCCCAATACGTTGGTCCGACCAGATCCGCACCGCTCTTGACTCCACGATGAACAATGCCCTTCACACCGCCAGAAACAGAAACAGATGGAGGTATATCATAAAAGTTAAAGTGATGAAGCAGGGAGCTCAGCATTGAGGAATACGACGCAAGGAGGAGGAGACTATATCTTAAAATTGGGTATAACATACTTTTAATACATAGACAGGACTTTTCTATTTTCACGCGGGCGGTGCCGCCGGCAGCAAGTAGTTAGATCTTAAATAAAGGTAAGTTTCGTAAGAATTTCTACGTCAACTATATCTTCCAGCAAATCTGCAATTTATTTCATCATCATCATCAGCCTTTAATGTTCCCACTGCTGGGACTCAGACCTCCTCTCTAGGAGAGGGAATGGGCCGTAATCCACCACGCGACCCCAGTGCGGGTTGGTGAATGTCACATGTCTTCGAATTTTTGAAATTAAATAAATTACACAAAGTAATGCGCCTGGCTGGGTTCGAACCCGCAACCTACAACTCGTAAGACCATTATCACTCGGCCACCACTGCTCTCAAAATACTTTTATAAAACAATAATAACTTAACAAAACCATACAAGAATAAAAGAGTTACTTATATAATATGTAGATACCTTTAGGTATATATTCTCGCTTCTCGGAAATATATTTCCGATAACTTCAATCCCTTTCCGACCAAGCAGATAAGACCAGACAGGATATATCGGGGTAATATACAATTCTTGGAATACTTTTGCTTTTCACTACGCAACAGATGATCTATAAAACTGCGTATTTCGTTGTTATTTTTTACCAGGAAATTCATGATTCTGAGAGATTTCATAGGTAGGTAAACTTTTTGGTCTCAACTTGTCCCTAATCTCATAAGCAACCCCAGATTGTGAGAAATGTTCTTTTTATAACAGTATTTTTCCGTATCAACAAGAAACATGAAGGTAACCTTTTTTTAGAGTTCCGGAACCACAACCGGCAAAAACAGAAACTTTTAAGTCAACGCAATATAAAGATAAGGTTGTTTATGCTCCGTTTGGGTGCATACTTTGACATTCGCAAAGAAATTAAAACCTATAGCGTATTCCCCGTTGACCTAGAATCCTGAAATTTGTAAAAGCAACGTCGGAAGTTTTTACAGAAAAAAAGTAATTTATAGATATTAATATCACTAAATAATACACCAGTGCGCCTCGCCATCAACGATTGTATCACTGCTTACAATCAGGTGGGATCGCAGTCAAGCACTAGTTTAAATTATTAAAAAAAAAAAAAAAAATTTTCGCGAGAATCGAATCGGAAAGTGAACCATTTACATAGTAAATGTGTACCTTCGTCAAGCGCGATTCCAACTCGCACTTTATCTTTTAGTTGGCGTGAAATCGTGAAATAATCTCTCTCTAAGATTATTTCGAGGCGAGGCGAGAGCCAGAGTCAAACTTTTACTGACTATAGGGAGATATGTGATTCTTGAATTGCCCTTTGTGTACCAAGTCCGCGGTAACTCATTCGAACAATACTGCTTATCATGAACTCAAAGTATTTATTTCAAAAACCCTCGATTTCTGATTTAAGCATTTGACTTAATATCCTTTGTCCCTGCTGGGGCAGAAGGCGTGGACAGTAGTTACCCATCGCGATCGGTCTTGAGCTTTATGCTTCACCAAATCAAATCAAATCAAAAATATTTTATTTCACATAGGCCTACATGGGCACTTATAAAACGTCAGAAGCTAGTGCACGGTTCCAAATTGGTCGTTTCCTATGGAGAAGAACCGGCAAGAAACTCCATGGTTACTCTTTTAAAAAAGTGGGTGTTTTTACAATATTGATATTATATTATGTAAGAACAGTGTAGACCAGTCAAATATTGTACACAAAAGCACAATAAAAAATTTCTCAGTAAAAAACAAAGTAAGTCGTAATAGGAAGTAGTCTAAGAGTTCGTGGAGTATACAGTGTTCTCACATTCACAATACAAAAAGAGGTTATATAAAAAAAATCTGGTATAATATAATGATTACAACTATCAATAAAATGTTAACAAAATAAATTACCAACGAATTTATGACAGTTGAAATATAAATAAAAAATAAAAATATTGCAAAAGCAATGTGTCAGAGAAAAAAAAAAAAAAAATGTATATCTAATTATTAAAACAAAGGTGGAGCAGTTATAGACAAAATATTGATGATTTACCAGGGGGCCACATGTGCAGAGGTAGTCATTGCCAAACAAGCGTGTCTTCGACATAGTCTTTAACCTTGTAATATGCTTTTTCGGTTAGGACACGCTTGATATGAGATTTGAATTTTCCCTCACTAAGTTCTGTTACCGCCTTTGGCAGCTTATTATAAAAGCGAATGCTGTTTACTAAGAATGACTTGCTAGTCTTAGCTAGTCTCCATTTGGGTAAGACAATTTCGTGTTTGCTACGTGTATTTTTGTTGTGAAAATCGCTCCTAATTTTAAAGAGTCCTAAGTTTTTACGAACATACAAAATGCTTTCCAAGATGTAAAGAGAAGGCAGAGTAAGTATATCAATTTCTTTGAATTTATTTCTGAGGGACTCGCGAGGGCCCATTTTATAAATAGCCCGGATTGCTCTCTTTTGTAATATGAAAATTGAGTCTACGTCAGCTGCAGGTCCCCACAGTAAAATGCCATAAGACATAATACTGTGGAAATAAGCATAGTAAACTAACCTAGCTGTGGCTACATCTGTCAATTGCCTTATTTTTCTTACTGCATATGCAGCTGAGCTTAGTCTTCCCGAGAGAGTTCTAATATGAGTACCCCACTGCAGTTTAGAATCGATAGTTATACCCAAAAACACGGTTTCTGTAATAACATCCAGTTTTTTGCTGTCAAGAATTAGATTGACGTCAACTTGAGGGACATTTGGCAATGAAAACTTTATACATTTAGTTTTATTTGCATTTAATAAGAGATTATTAGCTGCAAACCATTTCGAAAGGACAGCCAGACTCTCGTTGACATGCAAGACATTCCCATCTTTTCTGTCTACTTTAAAAATAAGAGAGGTGTCATCAGCAAATAGAATTATATCGGATAAATTAGCCATCATGAAGGGAAGGTCATTAATATAAACTAAAAAAAGGAAAGGGCCTAGAATTGAACCTTGAGGCACGCCCATCTTTACTAAAGACCCCGAGGACGTCACCCCATTAATGGATACTTTTTGCTGCCTGTAAGATAAATAGGAAAAAACAAGATCAGCAGCTCGTCCACGAATTCCGTAATGATGTAATTTACAGATCAGAGTATTATGGTCAACACAGTCAAATGCTTTAGAGAGGTCACAGAATATGCCAATAGCATCCTGGGACTTCTCCCAGGATTCCAAAATGTGACTGATGAGTTTCACTCCTGCATCTGTTGTTGACCTTCCTTTCGTGAAACCAAACTGATGACTATGCAAAATCCTATTTGAATTAAAATGAGACAACATCTGGTCGAGCATGATCTTTTCATAGATTTTACTCAATGCTGGAAGCACAGATATTGGTCTATAATTAGAGGGATCACTCTTACTACCTGATTTAAAAATTGGTACTACTTTACTGTGTTTCATTAAATCAGGGAATGTACCACTGTCTAAACACTGATTAAATATGCCTGTTAGGACAGGAGCAATTGTTTCAATAATTTCTCCAAGAATCTTAACGGATATACCCCATAAGTCTTCAGTGTTTTTTATGTTAAGACTTTTGAATGCTTTTATTATTGTATCCACAGAAATACGCTTAAATTCAAAGTTTGGTATATCCTTAGTGAAATGTTCTTTTAAAAAAGATTCAGCTAACAAAGACGAAGAAGGGAGAGATTTCGTAACTTCTATTGGGATGTTGGTGAAAAAGTTTTCGAACGTCTCAGCTACTTTTGACCTATCCGAGATGATTTTATTATCGATTTTTAGTGAGAATTCATTCCGATCTCGTTGGCTTGTCTTTCCAGTTTCCTTGTTTATCACCTTCCAGACAGCTTTTATTTTATTATTAGAATTTCCAATTATCTTACTTATTGATTTAGATTTAGCTTGGGCACAGACTCTTTTGAATATCTTTGAATAGAGTCTAACATGGTTATGCAAATTAAGATCAGACGACAAGGATTTTTCATGATATAGCTGATATAAAGTGTCTCTGCTTTTTCTTATTCCAGCAGTAGCCCATTCATTAAATTTGGATTTATTACCGATTTGAACTTTTTTGACTGGACACGCCTTATTAAATTCTTGGCATACTGTAGAAAATAATGTTCCATAGTTTACATTGGGGTCTTGCGAATCAAAATTGGCTGTTGAGAGACTACTCACGACATTGTTATTAAAATTATTTAATTTATTTTTAGTAAGCGGTCT
Organism: Mythimna ferrago; assembly: GCA_910589285.2. Classification (NCBI taxonomy): domain Eukaryota; kingdom Metazoa; phylum Arthropoda; class Insecta; order Lepidoptera; family Noctuidae; genus Mythimna; species Mythimna ferrago. Next base: position 21,203,764 of record OU342685.1, read on the forward strand.
AAGCTCTGCAGTTGAATCTAATTGAAGCTTTTTGACTAATTCGAAAGATACAAGTTGACCACTATGGTCAGACCTCACGCCACTAATTATGGATGAGTCTTTTATAACACAATTAGTAAATATATTATCTATGCATGAAGCTGAGGTAGGTGTTATTCTTGTTGCCTCATTAAAAATACATTTTAGATTAAAAGAACTAAACAAAGAGAGAAGTTTACATTTATCTGGTGAATTTACTAGTAAATTAATATTTAAGTCCCCACAAACGAAAACTAATTTGTTGTCTCTAATAAGTTTATTTAGTATTTCTTCAATTATTATCAGAAAAGATGCTAGGTTTGATGCAGGTGGTCTGTACACACATAAGAAAGTTTGGCCTTCAATCTCTGCACATGCTACCTCACATAAGCGATCAACAGAGCAAGCAGTGATATCTTTCCTTTCCTTATATCTTAAAGAAGTATTACATAATATCAAGGTACCACCCCCTATTGATGATCTGTTGTACGCACTGGCAACTGAAAAACTATTCACATTGAACATCATTCTATCTGGTTTTAACCAAGTTTCACAAAAACATAGGATATCCATATGATATTTATCTATTAACATCTCTACATCTAGAATTTTGCCAGAGAAGCGATTTATATTCTGATGGTATAATGAAATGTTATTAGGCTTCCCTTTTGTCGTTTCTAATAGTTTAAAGAAAAAGAAGAATCAATAACAGTATTATTAGGTACACTAGATAATACTGATTCGTCACTTAACCTAGTCTCAGTTAAATTATCATTAACTGCGTGTATTATGTGTATATTATAAGCTAGCAAAGTAGCCAATAAGTGTCGACTTTTTTTGGGAAGAAAAATATGTTCCCGTATCAAAACAAAATCACTAACAAAATTGTTAGTGTCAAAATACAATAAACGGTCACTATGACGGCATGACAGGATATGCATCAAGTTGTTAAGGCTAAAAATATAATCATTTCATCACCTCGCTCCATGTCAATCCGATGGCCGTCGCTTCTGCCAACACGGTACGTCGCCAGGTTTGCCGAGGACGGCCACGCTTTCTTTTCCCAGTCCAACGCCTGTTTAGGAATGCGATCGGTATATCTCCTAAGCGTGTGACCAATCCATCTCCACTTACGACGCTTGATCTGGAGGTCGATCGGACATTCGTGCCATTTCTCCAACAGCTCTACGTCTGAAATGGTAAAGTTGAGTATTTCTCCAATTCTAGCCTGAAAACCTGACAAAATTTGACTTTCAAGTAGGGTTTGATTAGATATTCAATAACATAAAATCAAATCCGATTTTTAATAAATACATCGTATACGTAATAATTTACACAGCATTATTTATTTTTTTAATTATTAAAATCCATCAAGAAATGGTGGATTTATTAAAGTTTTTCGGAACGGCTACTTAGAAATGCGCGCTTTCGCTGGACTGTTTACGATGACGTCATCTGTCATGATCCGTGCGACGAACGCCGGCAGACTGCACTGCCGTTTTAATTGCGCGGTGGAAACCGATCATGACAGATGATGTCACAGCAAATCGCTTCATTCTCGGGCGCGTTACTGGAACTAATAGGACACTGAAATTGTGGTACCTTCGTCATTTTGGTCCAATTTAAATAATTTCTTCACAGTATTTACTGTTTATTTGACGCTATAAGTCTGGACTGAGAGACGCGTAGTGTTCCACGCGCGCCTCAAAGAGATGTCAGCAAAACCGTAGGGGGAGGGTCGAAGCCTACTGAGGCCATAGGTTGATGGTTTCGAAAGGGAAACCCGTGGTCTTGGAAAACAAAGAGCAAAACAGGAACATAGGTGTGGTTTGGCTCCAACCTAGAGCGCAAAAATTCCTCGGATGTTTTCAAACCTTAAAAAAGGACACTCTTTTAACCTTTCAGATACTGTTAATTTGAGACACAATATGACAATAGATGCGCGAACGTGCGATGCGTTCGCTTTGTGTTTAATGAATTAAATCATAACTGTATCTTTATTGTTCATCATTAGAAACAAAATCTCTGCAAGATTTTTCACAAGAGTAACTGTGAAACCGTTTCCTTGAAGTGAGAAATCATCAAATAACTTTTCTCGCTCCGGTTTAAGGAGTGTTAGACTTTTACTAACTAAAACCCACCTGTGGTTCTTCAGTTACCTTTGACCTCCAGAGAAGCGGTGACTCTTGCAAACAATCCCACAGAACATTTTACTCGCAAGAATGTTAACAGAACTTTGTATTCTCTTATTAAGAGGACCCTTCCAGATCTACTTATCTCCGCCCAAGGGCAGGGGATGTCAATGCATGATTTTTTCCCACCATAAAAAAAAAAGATCTACTTATCATCTACGTGAGCATAGTTTAAATGCTTGTTGTTTAATCCAACAGGCAAAGTCCATTTCAAATTCATCAACACTCAGGTCAAACCTTTACACCTAAAACGCTAAAAGTTTACACCAAGGTTCCTCTTACGAAGTGTGCAAAGAATAAGAAAAGAATTCTCAAAATTCGCCCCCTATGGGAATGGAACGGGGGTCTAAAATTTGTATGAAAAAACCTATTTTTACACGAACGAAGCCGCTGACAAAAACTAGTGTTAGATAAAAGAGAGAATGCCTGAACGCTCGGTTGGTAAAATCGATTAAATGCGCAAGGTTTCTATAAATATACTTTCTTTAATTTTAAAATTATGAGTACATTATGAAGGGCTAAAATTCAGGTAAAATGTGTGTAAAATAGCAGATTTAGAATAGAATAGAATAAACTAGAATTAGAAGACTACTAGCAGATTTTCAGAGGTACTGGAGTAGTTTTACACTGTGTATTATCTTCAACAGAAAGAAAGAACAACAATTTGCTTGCAGGAATTGACGCAATCTTAAGACTAGCTTACTTATAAACCTAGATAACAACCAGACGATATCTGTGTTTCGAAAAAAAACTTAGTGAAAGATATGCAATGACATTATAATCACATAAGGGCGGTTGTATGGGTTGCGCGCTCTTAAGAGTTGCCTAAAATTCTTAAGAAGGGTTAACATTCTTGTTTATTTAGGAATGTGAGGCAAACCCGTATCTTGTCACATTAGCATTTTCACTGTTTCTGTTTCACATTTCCGCAATTTTCTCTCCATTGTATCTGTTGCATGCAAATTCAACGGTCTTCCTTTTGGAAATTGTATTTGAAGGTTTGTAACTCCAAAGTTTTGTTTAAGCTCAAATTAGGAAGTGAAAAATAATAAGTCGAAGCGTGATAGCACGGTTGGCGCTGTGGTTCAGCGATTGGCTGCTGTCACAAAAAAGATGAAAGAGGTTAGAAAGGAAATACTTTCCGATTTGTACAACAATAAGTGTCGCCGCTTGTCTCCCGCCCTTTAACTCCATTACAGGCAATAAACCAATACTAACGCGCGTAACGCAACTAAAAGACCACGCACACTTAGATCGCAAGTTTGCTATTGGTGGTGTCAGTTATGATCATGATCATATTTTGAGGTACGCGTGCCCTACCTTCAAGGCCATTCTCTTTTATCTTTTCTGTGGCAGCTGTGTTGCGTGTCGTGAGGACGATTTCTTAAGTATCTCGTTTGATAAATTAAACTTTATATTATGTATCTAGTACAAGTCGATGAGCTAATAGTTAAATAATATCAGCCACATGTATTGAACTTTCAGGTTAAGTTATACTTACCAGGATTATACACCGCAAATTTTTAATTAGTACAAATACTTAAAGAGCTTATTAGAAAACGTCTTGTCATTATTTAAGTAAAGTCTCAATAAATAATATTCATAAACAGCAAAGTTATTAGCGTTTGTTTATATCCCACAATGTCACTCAATATATGGAAATATTGTACCACCTATTAAATGAATAAATGATGATCAAAATGGAAAACGATGCACGTAGTATTTTATAGTAGCAATTGTTAGAAATTATTGATTCAACTATGAATTTATTAATTATGACAAATTTTCGTGGTAAATTTTGAGATTTCGTTTTTTTTTTATATTTGACTACCTACATAAATATTATAATCAGTAACAGGTACAGAGCCTCATTTTTTTTAATAATTATAAAATAGTGGTATATTATATTCTGACTCAGTTGAACTATTAAGGTTTAAAAGAAATTAGAACAATTTAGTTGCAAAGACATTTATTGGAACTACCATAAACATTATTAAGAATGAAATAATATATTTTACAAAGTAAGAATTATGGGATATCAGACTAATATTATAAAGGTGAAGGTTTGTCATGCTTAAACATCTGACTGAATTTGGATGCACACGGCTAGACTATGTTCTGGAAAACGATGAGTTTGTTTGTGTTTGGGCGAAGCCGCTGGTAGAAATTACACTAGCGAGCAACCTAATCGACACAACATACAAGATTGCGTTTGCCGTTATTTTCTGAGAAATTGTTTGTTGAATGTAAAATCCTGCCGGTACATGAGACGGTAGCGCTGTTAGTTGCATTGGAGCATTACTACGACCAAAAGTACAAAATCAGGACTACAATTAAGGCCTCGAAGTACAAAACGTGTAAGACGTTCGAAGTGCCTACTTGCAATAATTGTTATGGACAAAGATGCGATAAAAGTTTAATTCCAACAATATTTAACAGTCTACCTGCAGACATCGAAAGTGCGTCAACTCCCAAAAGGGTGTTTTAATATATAACGACAAAATATTTCTTAGGTGTACTCAGTGAAAACATAATAGATTTCTAAAGTATTCGTATAATAAAAGCTTAAATATATTTTGTAATGTAAATTGAATTGGATCGGATTAAATTGAATTGAACTGAATTGATTACGATAATTTGTCTGTAATGACAATGTTTGCAATATAAATAATTTAATAACACGGGAGCTACGTCTGCCAACAAACTGCTATGCAATTTGGCAGAAGTTTATAATAATTTTAAAATTGTCTAAAATACAAATAAAGCTTTTTTTTGTTATATTCGTTTATTCATATAAATTATATTTTTAAATATTTCAATGAAAAACAAAACAAAAACATTTAAAAATGTTTAAAAAAATATATATTATTATAAAGAATACTGAACTGTTTTTAAAAGACAATAGATACAGACATGGGGAACTTTGTTTCTATGTTAGATTAGTTTGTAAATTGGATACATTTTCAGATGCATTGTGAGGTACTTATAATATTATATTTCAAAGCATCATCATAAAAACGTCAAATATTATTGGCGAGCTTTTCGTAAAAAACCCATTTTTACGAAGAACGCGCGAACTGCGTCAATTTTTACGAGGTTCTCAGGATCGCAGGTGGGTGTTATAGGTCCCCGCGATTCTCTACTAAAAACATTTAAAAAAAAATATACTAAAAATCATAATTCAAAAGCGGTTTTTATAAAATGCTCCAAAAAGAAGATAATAATAAACTTTCAATTAAATCACTCTCACTCTCATCAATCCATATTATTACGACTATTATAAATGTGAAAGTAACTCATGTCTGTCTGTTAGGCTTCCAAGTTTTTTTTTTTTAGTTTATAAAAATCATCCAGATGACTACCCCCGCCCTTGGGCAGAGCGGGAGATAGTGTCAGACTTTTACCGACTAAAAAAACCCACCCTGTTCCTTCGTTGCCTTTCACACTGGGGCCGAGCCTTCTTTTCAGAAATAGTAGACTTTGACCCGGCTAGGCCCCTACGGTTGCTGACAACTCCTTGAGGCGCGCGGGAACGCGGCATCGACGACTTGGGCAACGCTTCCACGGTTAAACTATTGTACCGATTTTGATGAAATTTTGTACAACGTAAGCTTGAACCCCTAGAAAGGAGATATACCACTTTTTATTGGGCTTCGACTTTAACGTCGCGTCCACAATAACCGACACAAAAAAAACTAGTCCAATTTAAAAACTAACTGATCTAGCAAACGTTGTTCTGCCTTAAACATTGTTATCAAAGAAATATCGCGATTTAAAACTGGGTGGTGGGGTTAAGAGGGTGGAAAAAACTTTACGACCTATTTATAGATCTACCAAATATACACAAAATATTTCAGAGGAGTTCGATAGTAAAAACTATGACAAGAGATCTAATATACAACATTATTTTTAGTTTTGCTCCCGTACCCAGTGCGCTGGCGCCATGCTTGCTATCATATGCCGTAACCTGTGTTATACTTAGTGTCGGTGGTGCTCAACTTGTGACCTTGTTTAAATATTTTTGGGAAAAAATCTAACATGTTGTAAAAATTATTAGAATTGATTTTTACTGATTTCTTTACGACAGTTACTGATCCTGAACAAATTATCTTCAGGTTTCGCATATACTGAAAAAGAATGTTGTATAAAGATCTCGTGATTATGTGTGTGTGTGTAGATTGGAACGGATTGACTGATTCTTACGATTTTTTTTTTTGTATATTTAGTAGGTCTAAAAATAGGTCGTAGGTTTTTTTTTCCTTCCTATACACCTCTTTTTTTTTTCTTAAATAATTATATAAGGCAGCACAACGTTTAACCTCAAAACGGCGAAGGAAAACATCGTGAGGAAACCGGGAAGTCCTAGAACCAAAAATTCGAAGACATGTGACATTCACCAACCCGCACTAGGCCCGCGTGGTGGATTACGGTCCATTCTCTCTTACAAAAAGGAGGCCTGAGTCATTAAAAAGGCTGATGAGGAGATGATGATGATGATGACAACGTTTAACGAATCAGTCAAACAAAAGTTTGTTTAACTGATGAACGCCAGCCTTTTGGGCACATTACCAGTCGACAGCGATGTGGAAGAGTTTTTTGACGCCATATTTTAGTTTGATTTTAGTTAGTTGTAATTAGCGTAGGGTTTTATTATTATTATTTTTTTAATCTACTATTATAAAAAATAAAAAAAAAATTGTCGTGAGATTTTCTTGTATAAATGAACAAATAATCACTTTTCAAATACGAGATAAATTCACCTTTTTCCTCGATGAGATATTTTGGTCCACATTATCGGGGCAAAGTACCTGTGAAAGTAAGTAAAAAAATAGGTAAAAAAACTTTTTAAGTTAAACGGTTTTATGTTAAACATACATTGCAATGTTTAAGATAAATGTACTAAAAACCAAAAAATAATAAAATAGATACAGTCGTGGGAATTATAAACATATGCATAGACTAGACTAAAATAAAACCGTGGGGCACGTCAATTGTCTACAAATTAATTAACATTTTAATCAACGATTGTAGACAATTGACGTGCCCCACAGTTTTATTTTAGTCTAGTCTATGCATATGTTTATAATTCCCACGACTGTATCTATTTTATTATTTTTTGGTTTTTAGTACATTTATCTTAAACATTGCAATGTATGTTTAACATAAAACCGTTTAACTTAAAAAGTTTTTTTACCTATTTTTATTTTCTAGTTTTTAGTTTTTATTTCGCATTCTGTATGATAATTATTATTACGTATTATTATTATCGCCTGAGTCTTGAGGGGAAAACGCTAACGAAATATCATTTTTATCCACCCTAATGCCATACAGTTCTCGGCGCGTTTTAACCTTTCACCTTAACTTGGGTGGTGTACCGCTAACGACGTATCATTTTTAGCCACCCTAACGCCACACAGTCCTCAACACGATACAAAATCTTGACTTGGGTGGTGGATTCAGGCTGGATTAATCAGATACCTAAATTACAGATTCAATTTCTAAATTTAAATCTTATTATTATACGCCATTTGGTGGCTGCGCCCATCTTAAATATTGAGGTTGTATAGTGCACTGTATTCTTCTTGTCAAGCCCTTTTATTTGATACCCATATTGGTGGGATTGATAAAAAATTGTTATCAGCCATTTGGTAGCGGCGGCCATCTTAGATTTCAATTTTGCATAGTAAATTGTATTCTACTTGTTGAGACCTTTCATTTGATACCCATGTTGATGGGATTGATAAAACCTAAGTTATCCGCCATTTTGTAGAGGCCGCCATCTTGGATTTTAATTTTATATAGTACATTGTATTATACTGGTTGAGCACTTTCATTTGATACCCATATTGATGGGATCGATAAAATCTACGTTATCCGCCATTTTGTAGCGGCCGCCATCTTGTATTTCAATTTTTTATAGTATATTGTATTCTGCTTGTTGAGCCCTTTCATTTGATACCCATATTGATGGGATTGATAAAACCTACGTTATCCGCCATTTTGTAGCGGCCGCCATCTTGAATTTCAATTTTTTATAGTATATTGTATTCTGCTTGTTGAGCCCTTTCATTTGATACCCATATTGATGGGATTAATAAAACATAAATTATCCGCCATTTTGTAGCGGCGGCCATCTTGAATTTATAATGATAATGAATAAACATAATTGTATTGTCACCAAAATCCAAAGTGTATACAAAATTTCAGATTAATCGGTTGACAGGAAGAGGGTGAAATTTGAATTACTAAATTTGACCAAAGAATAAAACAAACGGGGTGAGCTAAATAAAACCGTTTAAAAATATTAGGCCATTATACCTTCCCTGCTCCCTTAAGTTTTACGATATTAAGATAGTGATAAGTACCCATTTACACATAATTTTGCTTCGGAACTTAACTTATGCGCGACCTTTCCATATTTTTTTGCCGATCTCAGTCAATTCACCTTTCGTAATATCGTGGCTCATTACTACATAAAAAATGAAAGTAAATAGCCTGCCGTTGACGTTTAGTTATATATATTTATACTACAGCATTAGCATAGCCAAACAAGCGTGTCTTCAACGTAGTCTTTGACATTGTAATACGCTTTTTTTTTAGTAAGGACATAATTTTACATTTGCTATCAAAACGCTACGCAGAAGAAACCTATGCAATCAAAGTACACATGCACGTTGCCACTGGCCTGTCGGTCTAGTGCCGGAAGTCATGGGTTCGATTCCCAGCCAAGACAAATATCTGTGTTATGAGCACGATGATTTGGTCTATATCCGGGTGTAATTTATCTGTAATATATATTTTTAGAAATACTTTATTTTTTAGAATTTTTTAGAAATACATAAGTATGTTTATTAGTTGTCTAGTACTCATAGCACAAGTTCTGCTTAGTTTGGGAATAGATGCTGTTTGGTGATAGTTGTGGAATATAAAGTGTTGCAGTGAACCTCAATAAATGTAAGGCTATCATCATTGGCAGTCCTCGAAACATCGCTAAAGTGGACAGTGCAACTTTGCCACCAGTTCGACGGCACGATCCTCCCATTTAGTACAGATGTAAAGGATCTGGGCTTGAGCATCGACTGTACTATGAACTGGCGTCCACAAGTGGCTAGTGTTTGCCAGAAGGTTACAGGAGCGCTGCGGGCTCTGTTTCGATTGAAGAACCTGTTACCATCGAGCACGAAGGCAATGCTTGTACAGACCTTAATTTTTCCAATCATCGATTATGATGACGTGTGCTATTATGACCTGAATGCAGATCACCTCAACAAACTTGACCGTCTTCTGAGTTACTGCATTCGATTTGGTTCTGAACAAACTATTTTCAGGTTTCACATTAACTTTTTTTTTATTATTGATAGGCTCGCGTTTGACCACCATCTCACCTGATGGTAAGCGATGATGTGGTCGACGATGGAGCACGCTTGCCTAGAAGTAACCTATTCACTCTTGACTTATAGACCCCTTTTTTATCATCATCATCATCTTCCTGCCCTAGTCCCGTTTTATTTGGGGTCGGCGCAACACCCTTTTTTATGGTGGGAAAAAATCATGCATTGACATCCCCCGCCCTTGGGCGGAGCGGGAGATAGTGTCAGACTCTTACTGACTAAAAGACCCACCCCGTTCCTTCTAGCCTTCATACCGGGGCTCGAGCGCCCTTTCGGATAACCCTGGCCCCAGTAGGCTTCGACCCGGCTGGGTCCCTGCTGTTGCTGACAACTCCTTGAGGCGCGCGGAAACAGTGCGCGCCGTCGACGACTTGGTCCGGACAGTTACCGGACGGCCGGACAGCGAGCCACCCATTGCTCACTGTCCGCAAGCCTGCGCCTACGGTGGCCGGAAATCGGGATCAGAATCCCGGCGGCGGCGGCGGCGGCGATAACGCCGTTGCCTGATGCGTTCGGCCTCCTCCTTTGCGAGCATTTACTGCTTCGCAGAAATCGGCGACCGCCTGCCACTCCTCCTCGCTCTGGAGACTTATAGACCCCTAAGTTGTAGCTAATAATAATAATAATCCCTAAACTAAAGATAATGTTGTATAAAAATCATGTTAGCGGGAAGCTCTAACAGTATTGAATGAGACGTTAGGCTTTATACAATCCCAAGAGTTTTATACAATAATTTAGTATCTCATGGAAACCGTGTACATGTCTTCATCATCTTGATCATTGCAGCCGATATACGTCCGCTGTTGGACATAGGCCTCCACGAAGTGTCGCCACAATGAACGATCCTGTGCGTCTCGCATCCATCGGTTTCACCAGGTCATCAGTCCACCTTGTAGGAGACCCTCCAATGCTGCGTCTTCCAGTACGTGGTCGGCATTGCGTATTTCAGAACCTTTCGGCCCCAACGACCATCTGTTCTGCGAGCAATGTGCCCTGCCCATTGCCACTTAAATTTGGCGATTCTTGGTGCTATGTCGGCAACCTTGGTTCTCCTGCGAATATCTTCATTTCTGACTCGATTACGCAAGGAAACTCCGAACATAGCCCTTTCCATTGCTCTTTGGGTGATTTTAAGCCTTCTCCTTCATTGTGAGCGACTTGAATGATATGATGACATAAAAGTCATGCTTACTGGAAGCTCTTAGTGTTGTATTGAATGCGACGTTAAGCTCTTGATCCCAAGAATGTTACATTCTAATTTAGTATCTTATGGAAACCGTGTTCACGTCTTTACTAAAGTAAATGAGAATATAGTGTGGCCCAGTTAGTATGAATGGGCTGTCGAAACGACAGATAATGGAGGGCTGTCTTAAAGGGCTGTCGGAAATCGTTACTTGCTACTCATGACATATCTGTTTTGATAATGTCATGGTTAAAGATAATTCTGGGCTATGAGAATGATTGAAAGTGTTACTGTGGCCTTAGGACGCAGAGGGTAACTGGAAGAATACAGGTGAGTTTTAGTCAGTAAAAATCTGATACTTGCTCTCACTTTAATCAGTGCGGGAGAAGTTATATGATGGTTTATAAACTAAAAAAAATGTTGAATACCTTAATTAGAGACACAACAAAATGAATGAGAGAGCGAAACCCGTCGTCTAGTTGCGGTATTCGAAAAGTTAATGAATTAAAAAAAAACTTTTTACAAAAAAAAAAACAACCGACTTCAATGTTAAAAAAACACTAAAAGTATAAAATAACTTTAATTTCGGAAGTCGGTGTTTCTATAATACTTTTGTCTCTTCGTTATTTAAAACCGATTTAAATTATGGTACCACCACTAAAAAGTACCTCTCAGCCAAACTTAAATACCTTATAGCCAGAGAGCATCTCGTAACGATTCCAATAATCCCAAACACGGTTAGATTACATTTAACTTTCTGGCTTCATCATCAGATCAGTCCGATACATCCCCACCCCCTTTTCCTTCAGCCAGTCATCGACTACACGTTTAAACGAAGCAATTTTACTTGCTATGACAGCTCTGCTGTGATCCTATGAGGAGTTCTGTGCCATATCTTCGAAGTTCATGATCAGATCATAACAATATTTTAATGGGACCAACTTGGAAGCATAACCTTTCAATCAAAAAAAGAATTTTCAAAATCGGTCCACAATTGACCGTGATATCGGTGAACATTCATAAAAAAAAACATACATTCAGCCGACCATAGAACCTCCTCCTTTTCGAAGTTGGTTAATAACTGGAGTGGCGATCGCATATCGGAAGATAGATAGATAAATTCTTTATTGTACACCAAAAATAAAGCACTTACATAAGAAACTTAAAATTAATAGGGTGCCACAATGGGTGGTCTTATCGCTAAAAGCGATTTTTTACAGACAACCATAAGAAGAAACAGCGTTAAAAAGTCTCCCCGCAAGGTGGGCCGATATAAGACGCACAGATCCGGTCACCGTAGTGTCACTTGAAAGACGCCCATGTCCAACAGAGGACTGGGATCTGGGCAACGAAAGTCGCAAGAGTGATCTGCGGCCACCGATGGCGCGGGCTTGCAAACGACGATGAACAAAACCTTAGGGTCCCAGCAAAGCCGATGCCGGTTAGAACCACGGAGAATTTCTGAATGGAAAGCCCGCGGACTGAAGGACACAGATCTAGTATTAGTCAGTAAAACTCTGACTGGGCCTTTCGTTCCACCCTAGAGCGAAAGATGTCATTGGATGATTTCCCACCTCAAAAAAAGTCTGTTAGACGATCCATGACCACGACCACTTCGCCAGGAGTCTACGACTAAGAAAGAAGAAACTTATTTCTATTAGTCTTATGTTGTAAACTGCCACAAAATAGACAGGTATAGAAGACAATCTCATGTATGTACTTCACTTTTTATTATACCTACTCTCGGTGGACGCACACTGATGAGCGTTTGAGCCGGAACTGTTCGGCGAGCGGGCCGAGGCGCTCCGAGATATCGTGTCCGTGAGCGCACGCGCTGCTCGAGCGCGCTTTGTATGTAGATTTGACTTCTGCACCTATTATATTTTGTGCTGCCCATTGGTGATACAAAACAACTTAAGTGATAAATCATTGTTTTTTGTAGACAAGCCAAAACAATTTGTATCCGTTGGTAAACTAGGTTATGCTAACAAAATAAGCTATTTGTCTCAGTCTTTGGACATTTATTTACTGCGTTATTTTTCAAAGTTGACCATTATATCAATGGTTCTTTATTAAAAGTAATAAGTATATATGTTTCGATTTTTACCAAGACTTGGTTGTCAAAATTGGAAAAAAAATAATCCTAATTTATTATGACCTACTGTCCACGGACCATGCCATACCATGTTCGTCATTAAACGCTTGGTGAATGTCGAGCCGTCGTATCGTTGCCGCTCCGTATAGAACAACGAAATCTTAAAGGTTTGTTTTTGGTAAATGAATTATGCTTGTTAAACGTCATAGAACTAAAGTTGTTGTTTACGATTTTAGTAATACAGTCCTGAAAGTTTGTTAGTGTTTAACTAATAACCCTGTATAGAGAAAATATGTGTCACGCCGTTTTTTTTTTTTTTGGTTGGGAAAATCATCCAATGACAACGGCGGAGCGGGACACCGTTCCTTCAAGCCTTCATACCGGGGCTCGAGTTCCATTTCGGAAAACCCTGGCCCCAGTAGGCTTTGACCCGGCTGGGCCCCTGCTGTTGCTGACAACTCCTTAAGGCGCGCGGGAACAGTACGCGCCGTCGACGACTTTTGCTTGGTCCGGACAGTTACCGGACGGTCGGACAGCGAGCTACCCATTACTCTCTGTCCGCAAGCCCGCGCCTGTGGTGGCTGGAAATCGGGATCGGAATCCCGGTGGCGGCGAGAGTGCCGGTACCTGATGTGGTCGGCCTCCTCCTTGGCGAACATTACTGCTTCGTAGAAGTCGGCGACCGCCTGCCACTTCTCCTCGCTCCGGACTATGGCCTCAACCAAGGCCCGGCGCGAGAGGTCTCCGCCGCCAGTCGCCCCCACGAGGGCACGGCGATGCTCCGCCTCACTTCGACTGTGTGCTCCACCGTGTCCTCCGGGTGTTCCGCACAGTGGCGACACCCGGGCATGTGTCACGCGGTCACCTCCTCACAAAACAGCCGAACCACAAAATAGTTAGGTACAGAAGTCAATCTACATACAAGGCGTGCTCGAGCAACGCACACATAGACACCGCTCACGGACACGATATCTCAGAGCGCCTCGGCCCGCTTGTCGAACAGTTCCGGCTCAAACGCTCATTGGTGTGCGTCCACCGAACGTAGGTGTAAAAAGTGAAGTACATACGTGAGATTGTCTTCTGTACCTAACTATTTTCTGGCCGAATGCTCAGCATAAAGCCGTAGTTCCCATGCATAATGTAACGGAACCACAGCGCTGGCTTTCAGCTTCAGCCGGTGACGGTGTCGACACAAGGACGTCGGAAACTATTCCACACTAGTAGTGTCCCAATAGATTTGGCAGCATAATTAGAGATCATCTGATGAAGAAGTCGCCGGAGGTAAAGGGACCAGGTCTGTCGGATCATTGGACAAAGGAGTTAGGGGTCTCGAATTTAGAAACCTGAGTGCCTCTAAAACCCATTTTTTTTTTTAAGTATTATTAAAATATAAGAAAAACAAATAAATATATATATATATATATATGACTAGCCAAGTGCGAGTTGGACTCGCGCACGAAGGGTACCTTACCATCATCAGGAAAATTCGGCAAAAAAGATCGCTTTTGTTGTTTTTTTTTTTGTTTAAAAATAATCCAAATGACATCCTCCGCCTTTGGGCGGAGCGGGAGATAGTGAAAAAAACCCACCCCGTTTCTACCCTTTGGGTACGGAACCCTAAAAAAGATACTCCACGTGTAGGGCTATGTCACATAACACCAATCGCAAATAATAAAAATAGCTGAAAGTTTTACATGTAGGTAATTCTAGTGATACGGAAGCATCAACGCACGCGTTTGACGAATCCCTCCTGAGAATACTATTGACAATTTACATTCACGTGTTTCTGTAAGTATATTGCATAGGGTTGCCAGGTGTTATTTTCAGAAACTACGGATATGTACTTTAATTCAATGAAAAAAACAATGGCGAAAGCATTTTAATTCTGCAAAAAAAAAAAAAACATTTTTTAAAAACTACTGCCTGCCTAATGTTTAGTTTTTCTTAATTTTAGTAAGCTGGTTTTTTTTTTATTAACAATTTGTCGTTTCTCGTTCCCAAAGTAGTAAACAATAACGCTAGAGTCCTAATAAGTTAATCGACTTGGGTAATTATTAGGATTATACAACATTCCTAAGTCGGTTTATTAGACAGACTATAGTTCCATGTAAGATTAGTTCCTATATATTATTGTGTTTCATTGTCCAATTGAAAAATACTATACCATAAAAATCTGCTGTTTAGCGTGACGTTCCACGATTTCTCACCTTAAAAAAACCCTTGACTATTCATCATAGAATAGCATTTATTCGGCGCAAGCAACACAATATACAACAACATAAAAAATAATAAAAAAAGAGTACAGACATACAATACAGTTGCAGTGACTGTGCCTGAACCGAAAGGGTTACCAACTCAGCAATTGCTGGGCGTCAAACACCCAGCGCTGATTTTCAGCTGGCACCCGCAGTGACGCACGGATGATGGTAAATAAAGTATACTTAAACAAATAAATATAATCTATATAAATATAACCCATAATTAAAATAAATAATGATACTAGTGTATTTGTGTGATAATATCGTTATATAGGTACGTAATTAAATATTTTATAAAATGTGTGTGTAAGAGGCTCTTTTTCCACTCGCCAATCGTCAACATCGAGCATCGTTTAAAAGCTTGTTACTTCATTTAACGCAATCCGATGCGATGATTGACGAAGAGGGAACGTGAAAAAAGAAAGATAACGCTGGAAAACTCCGTTAGCTTTCGGTAATTCCGTGATTTATTCGAAAATTAATTAAAATACAGGAAAAAAAGTTTTCTTTTTTTTTAAACCTTTAGGTTTAAAAAGAATTGTCATCATTTTGAATCTTGATAAAATTTTCAAGGCTTTGTTATACTTTTTTAGTTTGTCAGTAAATTATCAAAGTGTCAAAGTTTATACAAAATAGTAGATTTTCAGAGGTTACTGGATTAGTTTTACACAATTTTATAATTTGATTTTAATAGAAGCCTAAGATTGTATTTCCAAAATATCCAATGAAAAATGTGTAATAACGTCATAATCGCGTAAGAGCGGTTGTATGAAAAACAGTGAAAATCTATGTCGAGTTGCATCTGCATGCCCTTAATAAGGAGACCTGGCAACCCGAACCGCGACCTACATTGCCAAGAGCCTCCATTTTTGCATTCATCCTTCAGTTTCAAGTAAATCACACATGTCAGTCAATAGCCTCTCAGTATCGCGGTGTCAGTGAGCGTATCTCTAATGGCGGCATAGAGTATAGTGGCTGACACAGATTGATTGACAGAACATGGGAATGAGGGGAAATGTAGGAAGTAAGTAGGTTAAGAATGAGTTCAAGGTGAAGGACGGTATTCATTCAATAAGTTCAGGTAACATTCGATTTCTTAAACTTAAACGATTTAGAAATTGGGCACGTCATAAACGGATGAAAGCATAAAATCAGTATCTACTATCAGTGACTTCGCCCTCGTGTTTTTTAAGCTATTGCATGGCTTCTATCGCGGGCCTTGAGCGTGGAGACCGAATCCAGAAATTCCGTAACGAAAATAACCTAACACCGACTCATTTGTTTTTTGAGCGTGGTGACCGATAAGAAAACAAATGAGTGAACAATCAATCAAAATTCAATTCAATGTGTGAAAGTGTAACTTCAATTAATATCAAAGAAAAAAAAAACAAAGGAAAAAAAATACTGCATAAATAAAATAAATAAATAATTATAATTGCATAAGTTGATAAAAATGCTATGCAATAGCTTTACCGCGGCAGTCCCCGAGTGCCACACTTCTTTTTGACTTTGTGATTTTTCATGATACAGTTATGAAATTTTGTACATAGATTCTTTACATATATAATATTAGACACGTGTTTCGGGTTTTGCATATACTAAAACTAATGTTGTATATTAGGCCCTTCGCCCCTTTGCAGCGCATGACTGCATCGCTACTAACGCGCGTAATGCCGGCAATACACTGTCAAACCTGTCGTCCAATCGGTATGACGCTACCGATTGGATCAAACAGATTTGACCGTGTGTGAGAGTGGATCGGTATGACAACATGTTGGTCATACCGATCCACTCCCACACACGGTCAAATCTGTTTGATCAAACATGTAGCGTCCTACCGATTGGACGACAGGTTTGACCGTGTCTGGCCGGCATTAGTCGCATTAGCAAGCGCTATAGAAAAAATGTCAACGCGCTACTAACGCGCCGCAGCATCGCGACTGTATCGATGCGAACGCGCTACAGCAGCGCTACAAAAAGTCGCCGTGGGCGATGGGCCTAAGACAAAATCAAAGAGACTATGTGAAACATACACCTAACATTGGACAATTTCCTTTCTACACATTATCGGCTATCAAAAAGCTGTCACTCGTAAAATTGCTTCAAGCAATGGACCCGTTTATTTTTTCTTGTGTTTACATTTGTATTTTCCTGTTTCTCTGTTCGTAATAATGTAATATGTAAACATTCTGAACATAAATATTTTGTTAAAAGAGTAACCACAGAACTGATAAACAAGGTTAGAATGGCTTAGTGGGCGAGGCAGGCGTTCTACAAAGTAGGGCAATGCTCATAGTTCAACTACCAATAGCAAACTTGCGATATAAGTGTATGTGATCTGTTAGTTGCGTAATGCGTTCGTGCTGATGCTTATTGCTTGTAGTGGAGTTAAAGGGTGTGAGAAAAGCGGTGACACTCGCTGTGGCACCTACAAATCAGAAATTATTTCCTCTCTAACCTCTTTTATCTTTTCTAAAAACGGAACACTTATAGGATCACTGACAGACAGACGGATAACAATCCGTCTGTCTGTCTGTCTGTCTGTCAAGACCCATTATTTCGTTTGTATGTCGCTAAAAACGTATATTTGACACTCTCATGGGAATCAAAATTCATAGGGTACTTTCAGCTGTATAATCTTTTGCTATTTGGAAAAATCTTCGAGTCTCCATTCGGGAATTGAACTATTTACAGGTAAGGTTGTACGGAACACTCAGTACGCGAGTTATATTCGTACTGCCCAGTTATTTTCATAAGAACCGATCAATTGAAATCATGTACATCGCCTTTTGCCCTCCCCCTTTGATTTTGTAATCGTACACCTGGGCGTTTCTTCTTCCTGAATCCTGAGCAGAAACCTCTCGACTTAATACCATGAATATGGCGTATTCAACTGACACCCCGTGTCTCAGTACTCACGTAAAGCCATTAGATCTTTATCGGTCGAAAGTCAAACGCCATAAGGTCTAACCATTACTTTATCCAAGGAGTATCATGTAGTAACTGGGTTGTGGAAGTCTAAAAGGCAGTCGCTTCATGTAAAACACAAGTATTCAGCAGCATGCGGATGGACTGGAAGCCGACCCCAAACTAGTTAGGAAAAGCTCTCAGTTCTGGCGGAGTGGTCGTGGTCATGGGTCGTCTGGTAGTTTGGTTGCAGCTTTTGCGAGACTTCTCCATCTCTCTTTATTCATGGCACTGCATATGCATTCAATGAGGGAACACTTACAAGATGATTTAATGAAGTCTATCCATCTGGTAGGTGATCGACCGCAAGGAAGTTGGCCCTCTACTCCACCCTGTACCACTAAACGTTCTAAAGACCTTATACGGATGATATATCCAAACATTTTGAAGATTCGCAGTAGCACAATCGCTGAAAATCATAACGCGAAGCTCTTTCAAAATGGAAACGTTAGTGAGGTTAGCAGTCCATTTTATCCTCAGTAGATGCCTCCAGCACCACATTTCAAGGGCATCAATTTTTTACGGTGCTTCAGTTGGATCGGTTGGATCTAGTATGTATTTAATGTCTTTGTGGATCGTCCATGTTTCAGCTCCACACAGGAAAATAGGGAATATTAAACATCTCATTTAGCGAACCTTGATGTTTTTGGTTATACGACGATCTTTCCATACTTTCGTGAGCTTTTCCACGGCTGATCGGAAAAAGCTAGGGAGATGACGATTGTCAACATTTTTATCCCGGAATAAAGAGAAGCCATTTTAAATATATCCGGCAGGTGACAGGTGACAATTCGTATGGCAGCGTTTACCATTTTACCTGTCGCAAAAATGTGACATTTATGCGACATAATAGATAGGGGCTCTATTTTCCATCCAAATATACCAAGAAAATCTTTTCTTTTAAAAGGAAAACCATACAATTTAAATAGGTAACCTATTTAAATTTTTTCGTGCCATCGTTTTACAAGAAAAAACACCGTTCGAATAAAAATTTCGGTACCTATATTATACACTAGCATTTGCCCGCGGCTTTGCCCGCATACATAAAATATGGCCAATGTCACTCAGAAATAGAGCGTCTTTCTATTGGTGAAAAAAATTTCGCAATTGGACCCGTACTTTCATACGTTAACCTCATACAAATAAAAAAAAGTTAAAAACAAAAAAAACCCTCTCTAATAATAATGCCACGCAGTATTTTGGGCACATTACCAGTCGACAGCGATGTGGAAGAGTTTTTTGACGCCATATTTTAGTTAGTGTATTTTAGCGTAGGGTTTTATTATTTATTTATTTTTTAATTTACTGTTATTAACAAGTTAATAATTATAGTTAATTTTAGTTAGTAAGATAATTAATTAATTTATAATAGTGTGTACAGATTAAACTTCTATGGATAAATATTAAAAAAAACTTTACCTCTTTATAATATTAGTCTAGATAGTGTAGCCTAGCTGTCTCCTGGGATTTCACCTGAATCTTTAGTTACTGCTCCGCTCCTATTGGTTGAAGCATGATATTATATCGACGGTTGAAAGGCAAAATGATCTAAGCGACATTGAGTTAACTTTACAAAAGTAAACTCTAAATTTTTTTAAGTAAATCACTCTTTTGTAAAGTTTACTTAATGTCGCTTAGATCATTTTGCCTTTCAACCGTCGATATTATAGCCTAATAACCTTATGACGTCCATCCTTACATTATTGACATCTCTATGGTCCGGACTAAGTGTTTTGCCTCGGGAACTTCGAAGGAACAATTTTTCCGCTGCGATCCTCCCACTCAACACAATAGACTACTTACTCACTGCTTACCATCACTTGATCACAGTCAAGCACTAGACTTCATTTAAAAAAAAAAACCTTTATCGACATCCAACACCAATTAATTCAAATTAGTTGTCCCTGTGATTAAACGAACAAACGAATTCTTCAATTTATTAAATATTAGCTTTTGTCCGTGGCTTCGCCCGCGTACATAAAATATAGCCTATGTCACTCAGGAATAAAGCAGCTTTCTATCGGTGAAATAACTTCAGCAATCGGGCCAGTACTTTCAGAGATTACCTCTTACAAACAAAAAAAAAAACATAAAAACCAAAAACAAAGTTAATAGTGTAGATAATATTTAGATCACAAACCTTTAGTTCCGAATTACGTCAAAAGCGATTATATCGCGAATCCGACCAAATTTAATAGTCGCAAAATATAAGGACTATTGAGTACTATTTGTGACATTGCGCGTTGGTCGGACTCGCGATATAATCGATTTTGACGCAATTCGGAACGTGGGAAAACAAGAAAATAAATTCGTTTATTTTTTATTATTAAATTAGGTGAAAATTTCTGTTTTATAGTATAGACTCAGTTTTGTTCAAAGTTAAACCGTTTGACCGCAAATGTTTGTGAAGGATGGCTTTTGCGGATTTTTAAGGGATAAAAAAGGGTTTTCAGCCACAATTGTTTGTCTAACCAAAACAAAGTTTTCCGTATTTTCTTGTACTGAGCATGTACGCGGTAAAAATACATTTAAATTATAAACTGATTACCCCTCAAACCCCAAGCGAACGCTGGCGTTCGCGCATGATTTCGCGCCATTCAGTTGAACACTAAGATTATTAAAAGTCCGCGTAGATTATTAAAATATTGAGCGTTTTATTTATTGGGTATTTATCTAAGAATGTAAATAAGAAATTCTTCATAAAGTAGTCTGTAAATTTCGAAAATAAGCAACCTTTCCATTTTTCCGTATTTATACCTATTTAAATGCTCAAGATCGAAGCGTAGTTCAATTTCAAGTTCAAGAGCGGTGGGCCAGTAAAACGCAAAATTGGTGCCCTGAAATCGCACGACGGGGTCACGGCAGACCAAGGACATGGCGGGACGACGTAGATGTCTTCCTTAGAAAGAAGTGGCTCAAAACCGGGATCATTGGAGGGAATGGGGGGATACCTTTGCCCAGTGGGACAGTATGGGCTAGATATAATATAATAAGTTAAGTTTGTGTATTGCCCGAAAATGATAGATGATCTTCC
Source organism: Mythimna ferrago (assembly GCA_910589285.2). Classification (NCBI taxonomy): domain Eukaryota; kingdom Metazoa; phylum Arthropoda; class Insecta; order Lepidoptera; family Noctuidae; genus Mythimna; species Mythimna ferrago. Next base: position 21,224,902 of record OU342685.1, read on the forward strand.
CACGGCGAATGAGTCTTTCATCGATGCTATGCAACTAATAAAAAGGTTACCAACTTAAATGTGTGTTTTTATTCATTCGCTGTGCGTCGATATCAGCACAAAATTAATATGTACGGGTTTGCTCGTACAGAGCATTTTTAGGGTTCCGTAGCCAAATGGCAAAAAACGGAACCCTTATAGATTCGTCATGTCTGTCTGTCTGTCTGTCTGTCCGTCCGTATGTCACAGCCACTTTTTTCCGAAACTATAAGAGCTATACTGATGAAACTTAGTAAGTAGATGTATTCTGTAAACCGCATTAAGATTTTCACACAAAAGAAGAAAAAAAGCAATAAATCTTAGGGGTTCCCATACTTAGAACTGAAACTCAAAATTTTTTTTTTCATCAAACCCATACGTGTGGGGTATCTATGGATAGGTCTTTAAAAATGATATTTAGGTTTCTAATATCATTTTTTTCTAAACTGAATAGTTTGCGCGAGAGACACTTCCAAAGTGGTAAAATGTCTGTGTCCCGCCCTGTAACTTCTAAAATAAGAGAATGATAAAACTAAAAAAAATATATGATGTACATTACTATGCAAACCGCCAACGAAAATTGTTTTGAACGAGATCTATTAAGTAGTTTTTTTTTAATACGTCATAAATCGAAAAAAATACACTATTATTAAAACATCGATCAAAGTTACAACGGACTACAAGAACTTATATATTATGTTACTTGCTGCTACGGAACCCTTCATGGGCGAGTCCGACTCGCAGTTGGCCGGTTTTTTCACTTCGTGCGATCCGAATTCAATAAATAACGGGCCGGTAAAATTCATTGTGAAATCGATGATGACAGGTCTCTATTGGATAGGACATGATGGGTCACAATGGCTGTGTCGAAAAAAATGTTTTTGATTTTGGTTTGATAGTAATAGCAGCAAAAGGGCTATGATAAAGTATTAGACATTAACTTTTCCCTAGGGTATATATTTTCGTATGTACCGCGAACACTAAATTGATTTTTTTTCCTCACTAGAAAATGCACGGCTCCCTTAAACCTTTTTTTTACCCTTTCTGTTTTGCATTTCTTTTTTACTCACTTGCACATTTAATCCAGATTCTGAATGACTTTTTTTTCCAAAAACTTTTAAAGTTTAAAAAAACACGTAGGTTTAGTGAAATATTTGTGTGAGTGATGGAATTATCTACTGAATGCCAACAGATCGTTGGGGCGTTATCTCTGTTTTCACGTTGCCTCTCTATACATTGCGTTTGATGAAACAAAAAGCTTTTAAAACATGCTCACGTGGACGATAAATAGTTCAGGAAAGACCATCTTAACAAAAGATTAACAGAAATGAAATATACTTATCAAGCCTATTTTGTCACATTGCTACAACGGTAGGTACAATTACCGGCACGAATCTTGAGCGCTCGGCGTCAGAGGGGGATCGCTTTGCGGATTCCATACATTGGCGAGCCAATCGTCGTCGTTGTTAGATACATGCAGCAAACGCAAGGAACGAATCACGAGTGACGTCTATGACAATATGGAGCGGCGAGCCAATCACTGACACTCCCCACTACCGCGTCTCACTTCGCACCACTAAAGAGACCGAATATTTGACTTCTGCGCAAATTGAAGCCAGCGCTCAAGATCCGTGCCGGTAATTATATACACATTATGTACATTAGTACATGACTACACGTGTTACGGAGATCATACATATTTTAGTGTCAAAGAGTGGTTTAATTCCATTTACTAGTGATTAATATAAAGTTATTTTTCACAAACACTTGTTTCCACGCCATGGCCATATGTCGTGCAATTTATGTTCAAAGTTTTCAACAAGTTTTCCAAGTTAAAACGTATAGTACGTTTTAACTTGGAAAACTTGTCGAACACTGTGTCCATAATTATGGTAGGTTTCGACCGAACTATACGACGCGGCGACGCACGAACGATTCGGTTCTATCACATTTATTGAAAATTTATTAGGTTGTTTACAATTAAAAAAAAATACTGTATGTGAGTGAAGTAATGCACACCCTTATATCAATCATTTCAGTGTAGTATATAGGTGCACATATTATGTTTAAAACTATTAAAATAAAATTGAATTAAGTCAAATTAAATTGAAATATTATTGATATATAAACGAATAATCACTAGGTATATATATACAAACTTAAAATAATAATATGTACAAACGAGTAAAAAAGGCAGCAAAAACGGGGAAAACTCAGAGGGCATCAAAAAATTCGTCCACATCGATGTCAGCGGGAAAAGTGCCCAGAACGCTGGCAGCATTGCCACGCTGGATGGCAATGCTGATTCGTTGACTGAAGAACAGTCCAGCCCTCTGGTCACGCGAAGAGTCGACCAACTGTTTGCTGATATCTCGGACAACTCGATGAGCGCTCGGACCCCATGGCCCTAGAGTTTCAACCCCAAACGGCTCAAACACATAACCTCCAATGAGGTTATTATATGTATTTACGCCGTTTGAGGTTTTTTATATTGATATATTGATTTGTATTGAATAAAATTATATTTTTTTTACTATTATTCGATAAGCTCGCGTTTGACCTGATGGTAAGTGATGATGTGGTCGACGATGGAGCACGATTGCCTAGAAGTAACCTATTCACTCTTGACTTAATATTTCTAAATTATAGCTATCAGGTTGAATTAAATTCGATCTAAAATGAATTAAAATTCAACTAAAATTATACTAAAGTCAATTAAAATTGATCTAAAATTAATTAAAATTGATCTAAAGTGAACTAAAATTGATTTTAAATGTATTAAATCAAAAAATAAATAAAATTCAACGGGATTCGGGGAGTCCCAGCAATCGGCGAACCCCCTGAGAATAACGTTGGACCTGCCACGGTTACGCGGCCTTAGAGAGCGGATCTTTTTCCAAATACGGCGAGAAAACCATCAATATCGCAACTGTCTGGAAACACACCCTAATCTACACTAATATTTTTTTTTTAATCTGTTATAAACTAGCACTTGACTGCGATCCCGCCTGATGGTAAGCAGTGATGCAATCGTTGATGGTGAGGCACACTAGTTTATTAAGAGCCTATTCACTCTAGCCTTGAAGACACCCAAATTATAATCAGACGGGAAGACCGCAGCAGGCAAACTGTTCCAGTCCTTTGATGTACGCGGTATAAATGACGAGGCGAAACGCTTAGTCCGGACCGTAGGTGTTACAACAACGTAAGGGTGGATATTTGCCGTGCGTCGAATAAAGAGGTAGTTTGTTTTTTTGTTTTTAAATTTTTTTTGTTTGTAGTAGGTAATCTTTGAAAGTACTGGTCCGATTGCTAAAATTTTTTCACCGATAGAAAGCTGCTTTATTCCTGAGTGACATAGGCTATATTTTATGTACGATACGCGGGCGAAGCCGCGGGCAAAAGCTAGTTATGAATACTTTCAAACATAATTTCTCTAACTAAAACTAATTTCTACAACAGGGAAAAATAGGGTTTGAATAATTCCAATTTTACACGTGCTGTAATTTCAACTTTCCTCCTAAGTAATGTATAAGTATATTCTATGGAAAAAAGAATATGTAACATAAGGAAAATTACTCGCAGCAGAGCAATTGACCTAATTAATGTAAGGAAACAAAAAAAAAAATTAACCTAGCACATAACTTGAATCTCAATACACGTGTAACTGGTTAGGTATAAATACATGTTCATTGTTGATGTCCATCATTTCAGCCGAAGGACATCTACAGCTCGACTAGACCTAACCAAATATTGCCACATCATCATCATCATCATCATTTCAGCCGATACACGTCCACACATCGAATGTTCCTGTGCGTCCCGCATCCATCGGTTTCCCGCTACCTTCACCAGGTCATCGGTCCACCTTGTAGGAGGCCTTCCAACGCTGCGTCTTCCGGTACGCGGTCGCCACTCCAAAACCTTTCGGCCCCAACGGCCATCTGTTTTGCGAGCAATATTGCCACAACCACACAAGATTTATTTTTTAAATTATGTAGTAAATGGTTGTAAATAACAATCGATGTGCAGTATACATAATTACAAGACTAACAATCTTGCCGGACTGTTTTACTAACATCATAAACAACAAATTTTGTTCTACGACTTTTTACAAAATATAATTCATTTACCAAAAACAAATCTTCAAGATTTCGTTGTTCTATCTAACACATTTCAACAAGCACATCATTTTTAGGGTTCCGTAGCCAAATGGCAAAAAACGGAACCCTTATAGATTCGTCACGTATGTCTGTCTGTCTGTCCGTCCGTATATCACAGTCACTTTTTTCTGAAACTATAAGAGCTATACTGTTGAAACTTTGTAAGTAGATGTATTCTGTGAACCGCATTAAGATTTTCACACAAAAATAGAAAAAAAGCAAAAAAAATTGGGGGTCTCCATACTTAGAACTGAAAATCAACAATTTTTTTTTCATCAAACCCCTACGTGTGGGATATCTATGGATAGGTCTTCAAAAATGATATTGAGGTTTCTAATATTATGTTTTTCTAAACTGAATAGTTTGCGCGAGAGACACTTCCAAAGTGGTAAAAAGTGTGTCCCCTCCCTCTAACTTCTAAAATTAGAGAATGATAAAACTAAAAAAAATATTAGATGTACATTACCACACAAACTGTCAACGAAAATTGGTTTGAACGAGATCTAGTAAGTAGTTTTTTTTTAAATACATCATTAGTCTAAAAAATACACTATTATTAAAACATCGATCAAAGTTACAACGAACTACAAGAACTTTTATATTATGTTACTTGCTGCTACGGACCCCTCCATGGGCGAGTCCGACTCGCACTTGGCCGGTTTTTATTTATAAATAACTTTAATTACAGTAAAATAAACTACGCTACGCTAATTACAACTAACTGAAATCAAACTAAAATATGGCGTCAAAAAACTCTTCCACATCGCTGTCGACTGGTAATGTACCCAAAAGACTGACAGCGTTGCGCTGTATGGCAATGCTTATCCTCTGTCCAAGGTAAAAGTCAGCCATAGGGTCACGCGAAATGTCAACAGACATTTTGACAGATCTTTAAACAACTTGTGAGCACTCGGACATATAGACGAGATTACCAACCAGATCAGACGGTTCGAAAATATAACTTCCAACAAGGTTGTTATATTTTCGCCGCTTGAGGTTCTCCGCAGCCGCAGCGGCAGAACCAGCACGACACGATGAGCTAGGAATGAGTTTTGGAATATCATTTCTTATTCTTTGTAGATATACATCATGAAGTCAGTTAATATAGGGCACCTCTGGGCAAAAAATGCTGAGCCTGCCTGTCCAGGCCAGGCCTTTTATATAGGTATGTATGACAGATTTGGCACACAGGTACCTGCACCATATCCTGGAATAGTACAGAGGATATATATCACCCCGATAGTATGTTCAGCTGTGAAATTATTTCGAAATAATCCTCCTCCTCCTGGAGTCGTATTCCTCATCACTGAGGGTCGTGAAGTTCCCACTGGATTAATATTCCACAACTATCACACAACGCCCGTCTAGTCTCAAGCTAAGCAGAGCTTGTGTTATGAGTACTAGACAACTGATAAACTTACTTATATATTTCTAGATATATACATATTATAGATAAATTACACCCAGACACAGAACAATTGATCGTGCTCACCACACAAACATTTGTCCTGGGTGGGAATCGAACCCACGACCTCCGGCATAGCAGTCAGGGCTACTAACCACTAGACCAACAGGCCAGTCAAAATGATTAGCTTCTTATTGATGGTATCTCGCCATCTGTGACGGCTCTTAGCGCCATGAAGTGCGACGTGCAATTGGGTGTCCAGTATGGAGCGGACCTGATCTGCCCATCTTATTGGGCTGCGGCCTCTTGGTCGTTTGCCATCAACCATGCCAGTTACGATGAGCTGTTCAAATAATAAAGCAACATTTTAATTAATCAAATTCGATTGCGAATAAACAAATGGTATTTTGCTACGGAAATTAATCATTCCAGTATCTCAATTAAACATAATTCTATAAATTGAGTAGGTAATACTCAATGTTATCCTCTGAGATAATAATGATTACTGCGTACCCAAATAAATTAATATAAGTGAGCTTCATAAATTATAAATCTTACCCTAAAAACCAATTTGTAATAACCTTCTAAAAGAAAATAACCTTCCTACGATTTACATGTTTTATCTGTTAAATGAGTACCTATATGCGTGGGCGTTCACATTTAAATGATGGAAAAGTGGATTTTTTAGTTAGTAAAGAGAATGTAAGACAAATATTTCGTTTTAATATCTGGGTTTTATAATATGTAAATGCAAATACTGAGGAGATTGGTTTAGCACTTATTATCTGCATGTAGGTATATGTCGCAGGGAAATTAGGATCTACGATTTCACGAAATCCCGGTAGATGTCGAATATTCTTGTTTAAATTATGTCTTCTTACTAGAAATATCTAGTGATATGATAAAACACCAATTTATCGTCAGTGATATGTCGTTTCACTTGATTTCGTTAAATTCCTGATATCCTCATTTCCCTGCGACACATGTATATGTACTATATATGTATATGTCACCTCAAAATCGCAAACGCCGTAAGATTGTAAACTATAACGAGAATAGTACTTAAAAAAAAAATTAAACACGGCTATATTGGAAACTAGTGAATTTTAATGTGATTTATCGTATGCAAAACGATTATTTCATAATATATCGAAGTCTGGAACTTTCCGGTGATATATTAACCCAGATAGTAAGTATTCAAAATAAGTATATATTATACCTATATATTTGGCTTAAACTATACAATATCATTGAGTTTCCTAAATCGTGGGTGTGCTTACATATAATACCAAGTTCATACGCCCACGCACTCGAACCAAGATATGAGGTCAACATATTAATTTGTAGTTGTACACTAGCTAGGAAGTGTCACCAGGGCCTCAAGTCTGCTATTACAATAGTGTCAGAATGGTGTATCATTGATGTCATAATTGTCGATTTTGACAAGTTTGGTAATCTACTAATATAATGGCGTCATTATGACTTTCCAATGGTCAACCACTGACACTCCATTGAAAGAAGTGACATAGAATGGTAATCTCGTACATATTGACAAATGAATATTTGAAGTTTGCGGTAATCTGCTAAAACTTTGACAGTTTATTTGATCAGTGTTTTACCATTAGAACGTTATTGTGCAGTTATTGGTTTTAATATGCTCGAAATTATCATTCTACCACAATTCTATTACAAGACCATTGACCGATCAATGATCGATCATTGTGAATTAGCAGATTACAAACTTTTAGCAAAATGACAATTGGATCGTGTTGGAATGACGAATTTATAAAATAGCAGACTTGGGGCCCAGATGAATATAGAGTTACTGTATGTATAACTTGTAGTGTTAAATCTATACAGGGTTATTTGAAAAACACTAGCAATCTCTCAGTACTATGTTAAGGACATCATAAACAACAACTTCTGTTCTATGACTTTTAAAAATTTAACATATTTTAGTTTATCAGGTTTTCATACAAAAATAAAAATATTTAAATCGAAAGTGCTAAATATTACGAAGTCTATGCAAAGCAAGCGACAGTACAATAGCGGAGGGTAGCTGAACATGAACTTGACCTATTTACGGGCAGCCCTCACTAGGCGGTCGGTCGCTTTGATACGCGTGCGTCACGTCATATGTGTCCTAGTAGCGAAATTCGACAGTGCGGATATAATTATCTTTACATGATGGTGTATCCATATTCTAATGTCTAATACACAGAAATGGTGCGAATGCTTGCTAGGTGTGATAACAATGTTTCGAAAGCCTGCTAACTAGATATGGCAAAGACAGAGTTGAAATGTATTGATCGAAAAACGAAATATTAAAGGTTTGTTTTTGGTAAATGTATTATGTTTTGTAAAAAGTCAAATATCAAAAGTTGTTGTTTATGATGTTATTAATACAGTCCAGCAAAGTTGTTAGTGTTTAACATATAACCCTGTTTAAATAAAAGCGAAATCTATATATACACCCTTAAATTTTAATCGTTTTAATCCCGTGGAGGGTCGATCCGGTACACGAAAAACTATCGATTTGAAAAGATAAAATTAAAAAATAAAGTTCTTTTTTCCAAAACTCGTATTAATTTACGCATGTACGAAATTACTATCTTTAAGAAAACGTCAGCTGAGCGAGTTCAATGACCCGTAGGTACTTTGTACGCAACGCCGACTAATTATAATTTGGGTGTCTTCAAGGCTAGAGTGAATAGGCTCTTAATAAACTAGTGCGCCTCACCATCAACGATTGCATCACTGCTTACCATCAGGCGGGATCGCAGTCAAGTACTAGTTTATAACAGATAAAAAAAAAAAAAAAAAAAAAAAAAAAAAAAAAACTACAGGTCATTAAACTCGCTCAGCTGACGTTTTCTTAAAGATAGTTATTTCGTTTTTGATAGTAATTTTATCTTTACTGTATAACTCGCAGATCAATCATGAAATCTCAGAAACTATAACACCTACAAACTTAAAATTTGCTAAGAAAGGATTTTACGAAACTTCATCCCTAAGGAGTTAAAACGGGGTTTGGAAGTTTGTATAGAGAAACTTACTTTTATGAGGGCGAAGCCGCTGGCAGAAACTAGTATACAATATTTGTTCAACTCTAGCCTTAAGTTTCATGACATTCAGTTAATCAATTAACTATGAATAGTTTAGACCATAAAGTAGGTACAGCTAGGGCCATGGGGAAAGTACGAAAATGATATGAGTATAGAACGTAAAGGGCAACTGAAGAAGCATTCTGACACGCCCTCCCGTTCTACCTTAGAGCGGGAGAAGTAATTAAATAATAAATAAGAATAATATTCCACAACTATCACACAACGCCGTCTAGTCCCAAGCTAAGCAGAGATTGTGTTATGAGTACTAGACAACTGATAAACATACTTATATATTTCTAAATACATACATATTATAGATAGATTACACCCAGACACAGAACAAATGATTATGCTCATCACACAAACATTTGTCCTGGGTGGGAATCGAACCCACGACCTCCGGCATAGCAGTCAGGGTCACTAACCACTAGACCAACAGGCTAGTCAAAAAAATGATATCAGTATAGAACGTAAAGGACAACTGAAGAAGCATAGGTCTGGTTTTAGTCAGTAAAAGTCTGACACGCCCTCCCGTTCTACCTTAGAGCGGGAGAAGTCATCAAATGATTCCCAACTTAAAATATACTGGCCATAAAGTAACTGTGCTGTTTCGATGATTAACAGCTGAATGTTGAATGATAGTATACAGTTATTGTTTTTTTATTTGAAAAACTACTTCTATTGATGTAACAGCTGCTGGCCGAAAAGACTAGCGAGCGGAGCAAGCTGAAAAGCTACAATTTTCAGCTTGCTCCACTCGCAAAACTTTTTTTTTGTAACTCGCTTTGCTTGTTTATGTAAGTAAGTAAGTTCCTAAGTTGTATCATTTATGCACCCACTTCGCTCGCTCGCCATTTTTTTTTTTTAGTTAGAATATCGTCCAATGAGAGTGTCCAATGTTTCGCTCCAAGCTAGAGTGGGAGGGCGTGTCAGACTTTTACTGGTTAAAACCACACCAATGTCCTTCAGTTGTCCTTTGCGTTCTAAAACTGCGAGTTTCCTTTTTTGAAATTCCCGGCGGCTCTTGCGAGTATCGGCGGACCTGGGCCCCTAAGGTTTTGCTGTCATCTCTGAGGCCCCCGCGGAACACTAAACGCTGTCGACGACTCGAGCTCGGTCCGGACGGCGAGCTACCGATTGCTCGTCGTCGTGGATGCTGTTAAGCACAAGATTTTTTTTTCTATACTACCTATAAAAACTATTTATCTACTAGCTTTGCCCGCGCGGCTTCGCTCCCGCTCTTTCTTACTCCACCCTACTATACCCTACTATACCCTACTCTACTCTACTCTACCCTACTCTACCCTACCCTACTCTACTCTACCCTACTCTACCCTCCTCTACCTTACTCTACCCTACCCTACCCTACTCTACCCTACTCTACCCTACCCTACTCTACTCTACCCTCCTCTACCCTACACTACCCTACTCTACCCTACACTACCCTAATTTTCATTTTTTTTTTCCATAAGAACCTTCTCCTCATAATAACGAACACAACAAACAAAAAAATTAGCGAAATCGGTCCAGGCGTTGTTGAGTTATGCGCTTACCAACACATTTTGCGATTCATTTTTATATTATAGATGATAGACTTTAATACAGACTGATCTAACGATATCACTAAAACTGATATCAATTTAACTGCGTTAACTTATTTTATCACAATTGGTTTTTATTTAATTGATCAGATTTTATTCAGTATAAAATTAAATTTTTGCAAAGTTTTAATAAATCAAAGACTTTTGTAGAGGATATTAAATTTATATTTAAAAACTTTAAATATGCAAAACTAATGTGAAATACGCTAAACTAAAAAAGCATAAATTTGAATGCAAATAATGAATATTACACGTTTATTGTACAGGAAAATTAAGAAACTGGATATGTACCTACATATAAAGGCATGTTATTAAAATTAAAGTAGGTATGAGAAGACAATAGAGTATGTAAGATAGGTAGATTTTAGTAGAAGGTATATACCACCTAAAGAGAACATGACGACATCGCCTGACCAACCAGGCATCATGCGATGTCGGAATAACCGACAAATATACGGAATTTATCCTCAAGTCTTGTAAACAGGACAAAATTAATTTAAATACTAAATTAATTTAGGCATGTTTTTGACTCTTAGGTATAGGTACTCAGCAACTCTATACACCGACAATTGTAATTAAAAGGATATATGGTGTTTTTATTTTAAAAACAGGACAAAATTCATTTAAATACTAAATTAATTAAGGTATTAGGTGCTTATGTTTTTGTTTATTATACTTCGCAACTCAATATACCGATAATTATAATTAGAAGAGTATATAAGGTGTTTTTATTATAACTTATGTTTAGTTTACATACCACGTTGGTCTAAGTACATACGTTATTCAAAATGTGGTCAAAACTAACTGTTATATTATTATTATTGATCAGTTTTGTGGGACTCGTGGTCTCTGAGTTTCCTTCTGATACGAAGATATGTCCCGGAAATATGCCACGATTCGCAAATGGGCAATGTGCGCCGACGACGGAGAACTCACCAATGTAAGCACTATTTATACTATTTCATACCGTTTTCTTTAAAGGTGATTTCAATGACTTCTCCCGCTCTGGGCGGAGCAAGAGGGCGTGTCAGACCTGTATACTTCAGTTGCCCTTTGCGTTCTAGGATAACGAGTTTCCTTTTCAGAAATTTCCTGTGGCCCCTACGCTTTGCTGACATCTCTTTTGAGGAGCGCGTGGATCATTATGTACTATTGATGACTAGGCTTGGTCTCGTAAATTACCTGATGGCCGTCGCCGATACCGTCGGAATGTCAGCGGCTGGGGCATGAAGATATCCGTTCCTTCACGCATGCGGCCTCCTCCTTCACTAGCATTACAGCTTTGCAGAAGGAGACGACCGCCTGTCATTCCTCGCTCCGGGCCATTGCCCGAACCAGAGCCCGGCGCGAGATATCGCTGTCACTGATTGTGTCCACGACGACAAGGCGGTGCCCTGTCCACGCAGGGCACACCTCCACCGTGTCCTCCGGGCGGTCCACACAATGGTGACACCCGGGCGTTTCTGCCATCTGAATCCGATGCAGGAACCTCCTGAATTTGCTATGTCCGTTGAGGACCTGCTTCATGCAGAAGGTGAGGACGTCCTGTTACCGCTCCAGCCACTCCTCAAAGAGGGGACTTACCGCCGTGATTATGGCGTGCCCAGCACAGGGTTGCGACAGGCGTTGTCGCCATTTCACCATGAGATCTCCCTGGATCTCTGTTCGCCATGCCGCGGTCTTATCGCGGCAGCGGAGTTTCGCCCCAGAGTTGCATCTTCACGAGCAAACTGTTCATACACGCAAGGACTGTTGCCTCCAGATCCCACGGTGGCAGGCCAGCAAGGAAGCTCGCCGCTTCGCTGAAGACCGTGCAGTATCCCCGCACCATCCATCCAGATGGTGCGGGGATACTGCACGGTCTCCAGCCATCCGGCCGGTAGGTGGCCATCCGGCCATGACCCTCACACGCACGGATGCATAACACTACCAACTTCTAAACCCCAGTCAGCTACTGAGCAATTCCAATGTCCGGCCAGGCGGCCAATAAAAATGGGATATTGAATTAGTAGTGCGGTTAAAAACCGGCCAAGTGCGAGTCGAACTCGCACACGAAGAATTCCGAAGCTATAAAAAAAAGCAAAAAAAAAGACGTTTGGCACTCGGGGACTGCCGCGGTAAAGCTATTGCATAGCATTTTTTATATACTTATGCAATTATAATTATTTATTTATTTTATTTATGCAGTATTTTTTTTTCTTTGATATTAATTGAAGTTACTCTTTTTGAGCGTGGTGACCGATAAGAAAACAAATGAGTGGGGGGTGTTAGGTTATTTTCGTTACGGAATTTCTGGATTCGGTCTCCACGCTCAGGGTCCGCGATAGAAGCTATGCAATAGCTTAAAATACGTTTGTTGTATGGAACTATGGGGATGTTTATTTTATTCTGATTTTTTTAGCATCTGTTGTTATAGCGGCAACAGAAATACATCATCTGTGAAAATATCAACTGTTTAACTATCACGGTTCATGAGATACAGCCTGGTGACAGACGGACGAACAAGGGAGTCTTGGTAATAGGGTTCCATTTTACCCTCTGGGTACGGAACCCTACTTTAAGGTAGAACTACACTACATATTTTATATGTATACGCGACGTCGTTCTACGTACAAACCAGGCGTGTTACACGTGTGCGTCGGTCTAATGTAGTTCTAGCTTTAATGTAATGCTTCTGCAAACAATGTTGCTAACAATGTTTTACTTTTTTTTTCAGATTGTTTGATTATTAAGATGACTTGAACCCTAATAATACAATTACAATTACTACAATTACTCAAACTACAATTTAAGAAGACGTCTAGCAACCTTATCATGACATCACACGTTCCGAAAAACTTCAAGACCGAGAATTATTCAATTTTTCTTTAATAAGATGTGTTAAAATCCATATTCGCATTTAATTAAATCTGTTAAACTATTGCTCACAAGTATTTTTTATTCCAAAAAAGTTTTTTTAATGTAATGAATTTTGGAATATAAATATTAAAAAAAATATGTCGTTTTATCCCCATGTTTTTGTGTCCCCGCACAAGGGCCGCAAAAAAAAGCTAGAAGCGGCTACAAAAAAAGCTAGAAGCGGCCAAAAAAAAAGCTGAAGCGCGCGACAGCTTGTAACCGGAGAAGCTAAAAGCGGCTTCTAGCTTTTAATATGGCGGCACCGCCGCATACGGACCACAAAAAGAAGCTAGAAGCGGCTTTTTTGTGGCCCGTGTGCCCCCACACTATACCTACAGGATGAAAAGGCCTTACCATATAAACCAATATTTGGTAATTAGGTTTGAAAAGTAACCATAAGAGAGACGGTTACGAGTTGATCCTAAATAAAAATAGTGCGATAAGGCCGCCAATTGTGTGTTTTTTTATTATATGGTTTCCTTTTTGTTAATTTATAATCTTGATGTGCAATAAAGTATAAAAGGTGTAAGGGACAGCCCTCCACAAACTTTAAGGGCTTGCTCAGTAGACGAAACTGAAAAACCTTTCACAAATTTTTTTTTCAAGATACGAAAAAAAAAATCAGTCTCACCATACAAAATGATAAACTTGATTGGACAATTTGTATGGCGAGGCCGATTTTTTTTTTCGTTTCCTGAAAAAAAATTTTGTGGAAGGTTGTTCAGTTTCTTCTACTGAGCAAGCCCTTAAAGTTTGTGGAGGGCTGTCCCTTACACCTTGTATATAAATAAATAAATAAAAAACAGCCAAATGCGAGTTTACCTCGCGCGCAAAGGGTTCTGAGTAAAACTTTAAAAAACTGTAGACATCTCATGGTTTTTTCTATCTACACATATATTATTCTTTTTTTTTTTTTGTAACACCTAATATTATGATACACTTTAATACAGACTGTTAGGTACCTAACGATATTCCTAAAACTGATATGAATTTAACTGCGCTAACTTATTTCTACATAATTGGTTTTTATTTTATTCATCAGATTTATTCAATATAAAATTCCTGTTTTGCAAAGTTTTAGTAAATAAAAGACCTTCGTACGGGAAATTTTAATTTATATTTAAAAAATATATAATATACAAAACTAACGTCAACTAGAAAAGCATGAATACAAATTAGTTAGCTTCTAAATAGTTTTTCTTAATATTACACTTGTTCATTGTACAGAAAAATTGAGAAACTGGATATATACCTACATGCTCGTTTACAGGCATGTCATTAAAATTAAAATAGGTATGAGAAGACAATAGTGTATGTTAGAACAGCAAGTTACGTCTGAGTCCAATTGAGTGTGTCGAAGGAGTACTAAACATTATGGCAGGACTCAACCGTTGAGGGTGCTTCGTTAGGAGACCCGCTTGATCTCTTCTACATATCATGGACGGGTGACTGGTTCACATTGATGCACATGGGAAGAGTATCTTCTGTGAAAGTACAGGCCCGACCATAGTAATCGACGGCATGAATCATTAACTTGGGTGCAAACTCTCTCTCCTTCATCTTGTCGTTTTCTTTCAGCGTTAATTTTGGAAAGACGAAAAGGGTTCGAATCTTAAAACCCCACTACACCGTGGGGTACTCGTCGGAAGTGCGTGTCAAGTGATAATCACGTATCGTAGGAATCGAGCGTCAGTAACTAAACAGTCCAGCCTTTCAAGCAAGTTTGATGTCTAACGTCACCCACATTTTGAAGATTTGGTTCCGTTTCGGTTGAGTATAGACCAGGGATGCTGTATACGTGTGTCCATACATCCATCCTGCTACTGTTACTGAATAATTCAGTTACCTTCAGAATCTCGTTTGATGCCAAGTTCTTGAGGGGGTCTCCATTCGTCATAGTGGTGTGCTTTTCAGCTATCTCCTGATCGCAAACTCTTCGGATGATTATCTTCAGGTAGAACAACTCCATTTGCTGAAACTAAATGTTAGACTATAAAACTTAGGTAAATAGGTTCATATTGGTTGAAAAAAACTATTACATTGCGTTGATTATACTACAGTGAAAAATGCGTTGTAAGTTTATGTATGTATTATACAATGATGATAATAATTTGTTGAATATTATAGGTAATTAGTCACAAACTCACAACTACTTTTGACTGAATTCAGACAAAATTCTTATTAAATTAAAATACGTTTATTTTATTGAAATACGAAACGTTTTAGTTATAGGTATAAGTGGCTAGAATCACTACAAAAATGTTTTTAAAATGGTCACATATAAAAATAGTTCTAACGGGGCAATAATATAAAAAGTGTGGTTTACTTTATAAGCAGTGCTCTCAAAACGCTGAACGAAAACATCGTGTGGAAACCATGTTCAAAATTTAAAATTGCCAAAACATAACGTTATCCACCAAACCATTCTGGGCCCGCGTGATATATGGACAATTATTTTGATAAATAAGCATTATATGAATATTTAGTAAAACTTACGTGATCCGTAAATAAACCAATGGGTCTTGTAAACTGTCTTTGGTTCAGTGAAGTTCCTTAATTGATTCAATTGGTAAATAAACACCACACCAGAGAATGATGAAACTATAACAGCAATATAGTTTTTCGACTCCATCTGTAACCACATAATTCGCTAGTTATCAATATATCCAGGGAAATGACTGGCCCGTTGGTCTAGTGGTTAGTGGACCTGACTGCTATGTCGGAGGTCGTGGTTTCGATTCCCAACCAGGACAAATGTTTGTGTGTTAAGCACGATCATTTATTCTGTGTCTAGGTATAATTTATCTATAATAAGTATGTATTTAGAAATATATAAGTATGTTTATCAGTTGTCTAGAACTCATAACACAAGTTCTGCTTAGTTTGGGACTAGACTCGTTTATATCTTCGTCAGTTTGGATCAAGATAAAAAGAAGGTTGTTAGGTACCTACATGTTTGACCGCTACGTGTGTGTCTGTCCGTCTATATAGGGTGACTGGTAATTAGTGACCGATAATTAGTTATACACGTGATTTTACTCATGATTACAGACAACTTTCCCAAAGAAGCTTTTTTTTATACTCATTATTTATATTATTAAAACACGGATTAAGTACGCCGATGTGTTTGCAAGCGATGCGGAGCAGTATCACTATTGTAGGTAAGGTACATGAGACAATGGCGTTACGTGGCTAACAGCTAAGCCCCTTCGTTCACAAGGCTACTCAAATGTTAGATACTCAACGATTTTAGTCTTCAAGCGACTGCCGCCATACAAATCCATTGAAGTTCGTACACGAGTCGCGTCGGATGTATGGACCGTGCGCTATTCGATACTCGCGACTTGATACTCATGTGGTTTACAACATTAATATTGAAGATTTGTGTAGCCTTGTGTACGAAGGGGCTAAGAGGTCGCAGGCGCGAGCGCGCGATCTTGCGCGAACAGAACCTCAAGTCTGCTATTACAGTAGTGTCAGAATGGTCTATCATTGATTTCATAATTGACAAGTTTTGGTAATCTACTAGTCAGTAAGAGTCTGACACTATCTCCCGCTCCGCCTAATTTCGGAATCATGTAACTCACCCGGCAGAATTATTTGAGTGCACTAGTTCAAACATGAGGCTCTTGGCTGTATGGTCGTTGTTTTAAAGAGATGTCATTGAAACAGACTTGCAGGCATCGGGCCAATGCACGCTAGGGTATGGATATTCGAAAGAGCTCCTGGAACGTAAAAGGCAACTAACAGAACACAGGTGGGTTTTAGTAAAAGTCTGACACTTCCTCTCGTTTCACCCAGAGCGGGAGAAATCTAATTATACACCACCTAAAAAGAACATGACGACATCGACAGATGGATGAAAAATAAGTAAACCTTGTTATATTTGTTTTGTGGGATATTTTATTTTATTTTAGTGGTACTGTATATGTTTTTGATTTTCTTCTTTTATTTCTTACTGTCCCCGCACACGGGTCACAAAAAAAAGCTAGAAGCGGCGGCAAAAAACGGCTGAAGCGCGCGACACCTCTTGTGTGTCCGGAGAAGCTTGAAGCCGCTTCAAGCTTTATTTTGTGGCGGCACCGCCGCACACGAGCCACAAAAAACGGCCGCCTCAAAAAGAAGCTTGAAGCGGCGTTTTTTTGTGGCCCGTGCGTGGGGACAGTTAGTTTCTATTGTACAACGTATTAGTTATAGGTTATAATGTTATACAAGTACATTATAAATAAATAAATCGCATGACCAACCAGGCATCATGCTTGCATCATGATTCCAATGAATATACGGAATTTATCCTCAAGTCTTGTTAAAAACAGGACAAAATTAATTTAAATACTAAATTAATTAAAGTATTACCTATGTTTTTGACTATTATACTACGCAGTTCGCAACTCAATATACCGATTATTATAATTAGAAGGGTATATAAGGTGTTTTTATTTTAACTTATATTTAGTTTACATATCACGTTGGACTAGGTGCATACGTTATTCAAAATGTGGTCAAAACTAACTGTTATATTATTATTGATCAGTTTTGTGGGACTTGTGGTCTCTGGGTTACTCGATAAGGCATGTCCCGGAAATATGCCACGATTCGCAAATGGGCAATGTGCGCCGACGACGGAGAACCCATCAAAGTAAGCGCTATTTATACTATTTCATACCGTTTTTTTTAAAGGTGTAAATCACCCAATGACTTTTCCCGCTCTGGGCGGAGCAAGAGTGCGTGTCAGACCTGTATACTTCAGTTACCCTTTGCGTTCTAGGATAACGAGTTTCCTTTTCAGAAATTTCCCGTGGCCCCTACGGTTTGCTGACATCTCTTTTGAGGAGCGCGTGGATCACTACGTACTGTTGATGACTGGGCTCGGTCTCGTAAATTACCTGATGGCCGTCGCCGATACCGTCGGAATGTCAGAGGCTGGGGCATGAAGATATCCGTTCCTTCACGCATGCGGCCTCCTCCTTCACTAGCATTACAGCTTTGCAGAAGAAGACGACCGCCTGTCATTCCTCGCTCCGGGCCATTGCCCGAACCAGAGCCCGGCGCGAGATATCGCTGTCACTGATTGTGTCCACGACGACAAGGCGGTGCCCTGCCCACGCGGGGCACACCTCCACCATGTCCTCCGGGCGGTCCACACAATGGTGACACCCGGGCGTTTCTGCCATCTGAATCCGATGCATGAACCTCCCGAATTTGCTATGTCCGTTGAGGACCTGCTTCATGCAGAAGGTGAGGACGTACTGTTACTGCTCTAGCCACTCCTCAAAGAGGGGACTTACCGCCGGGATTCTGATCCTGATTTCCGGCCACCGTAGGCGCGGGCTTGCGGACGGTGAGCAATGGGTAGCTCGCTGTCTGGCCGTCCGGTAACTGTCCGGACCAAGCCCAAGTCGTCGACGGTGCGCACTGTTCCCGCGCGCCTCAAGGAGTTGTCAGCAACAGCAGGGACCCAGCCGGGTCGAAGCCTACTGGGGCCAGGGTTATCCGAAAGGGCGCTCGAGCCCCGGTATGAAGGCTAGAAGGAACGGGGTGGGTCTTTTAGTCAGTAAGAGTCTGACACTATCTCCCGCTCCGCCCAAGAGCAGGGGATGTCAATGCATGATTTTATCCCATCATAAAAAAAAAAAAAAGAAGGCCAATAAAAAATGAGATATTGAATTAGTAATACAATAAAAAACCGGCCAAGTGCGACTCAAACTCGCACACGAAGAATTCCGACCCTATAAAAAAAGCAAAAAAAAAATACGTTTGTTGTATGGAACTATGGGGATGTTTATTTTATTCTGATTTTTTTAGCATCTGTTGTTATAGCGGCAACAGAAATACATCATCTGTGAAAATATCAACTGTTTTACTATCACGGTTCATGAGATACAGCCTGGTGACAGACGGACGAACAAGGGAGTCTTGGTAATAGGGTTCCATTTTACCCTCTGGGTACGGAACCCTACTTTAAGGTAGAACTACACTAAACATTTTATATGTATACGCGACGTCGTTCTACGTACAAATCAGGCGTGTTACACGTGTGCGTCGGTCTAATGTAGTTCTAGCTTTAATGTAATGCTTCTGCAAACAATGTTGCTAACAATGTTTTACTTTTTGTTTTCAGATTTGTTTATTAAGATGACTTGAACCCTAATAATACAATTACAATTACTCAAACTACAATTTAAGGAGACGTCTAGCAACCTTATCATGACTTCACACGTTCCGAAAAACTTCAAGACCGAGAGTTATTAAATTTTTCTTTATTATGATGTGTTCAAATCTATATTCGCATTTACTTAATTAAATCTGTTAAACAGATGCTCACAAGTATTTTTTTATGTATTATAGAATATATAAATATTTAAAAAATATGTCGTTTTATTCCCATGTTTATGTGTCCCACACACGGGCCGCAAAAAAAAGCTAGAAACGGCCACAAAAAAGCTAGAAGCAGCCACAAAAAAAAAGCTGAAGCGCGCCAAATCTTTTAGCCGGAGAAGCTAGAAGCGGCTTCTAGCTTTTTTTGTGGCAGCACCACCGCATACGGACCACAAAAAAGGCCGCCACAAAAAGAAGCTAGAAGCGGCTTTTTTTGTGGCCCGTGTGCGGGGACACTATACCTACAGAATGAAAAGGCCTTACCATATAAACCAATATTTGGTAATTAGGTTTGAAAAGTAACCATAAGAGGGATGGTTACGAGTTGATCCAAAATAAAAACCAGCCAAATGCGAGTTTACCTCGCACGCAAAGGGTTCCGAATAAAACATATACTTTTAAAAACTAGACATCTCTTGTTTTTTTTTTGTATCTATACTAATATTATTCTTTTTTTTCTGTAACACCTAATATTATGATACACTTTAATAAAGACGCGAAGACTGCGTTAACTTATTTTAACATAATTGGTTTTTATTTAATTCATCAGGTTTTGTTCAATATAAGGTCCCGTTGTTGCAATATTTTTATAAGTAAATAAAAGAATTTTGTACAGGTAATTTTAATTTATATTTAAAATATATGTATAATATACAAAATTAATGCCAAATACAATAAACTAAATAAGCATAAATTTGAATGCAAATAATGAGTTAGCCTCTAAATAGGTTTCCTCAATATTACACATGTAGGTATGTACAGGAAAATTGAAACACTAGATATATGTAGGTATGCCTACTTATAGATAAAGGCCTGTCATTGAAGTTAAATTAGTTATGAGAAGACAATAGTGTATGTAAGATCAGCAAATTACGTCTGAGTTCACTTGAGTATGTCGAAGGAGTACCAAACATTATGGCAGGAATGATTCAACCGTTGAAGTTGCTTCGTTAGGAGGCCCGCTTGATCTCTTCCACAAATTATGGATGGGTGACCAGTTCACATTGATGCACCATGAGAAGAGTGTCTTCTTTGAAAGTACAGGCTCGACCATGTAGTGATCGACGGCATGAATCATTAACTTGGGTGCAAGCTCTCTCTCCCTCATCTTGTCGCTTTCTTTCAGCTTTCATTTTGGAAAGACGAAAAGGGTTCGAATCTTAAAACCTCACTACACTGTGGGGTAGTCTTCGGAAGTGCGTGTCAAGTGATAATCACGTATCGTAGGAATCGAGCGCCAGTAACTGAACAGTCCAGTCTATCAAGCAAGTTTGATGTCTAACGTCACCCACATTTTAAAGATTTGCTTCCGTTTCGGTTGAGTATAGACCAGGGATGTTGTATACATGTGTCCAAACATCCATCTTGCTACTGTTACTGAATAATTCAGTTACCTTCAGAATCTCGTTTGATGCCAAGTTCTTGAGGGGGTATCCATTCCTCATAGTGGTGTGCTTTCCAGCTATCTCCTGATCGCAAACTCTTCGGAATTCAGGTAGAACAGCTTTGCTGAAACTGAATGTTAAAAAACTTAGGTAAATTGGTTCTTAATGGTTGAAAAAAACTATCACATTACGTTGATTATACTACAGTGAAAAATGCGTTGTAAGTTTATGTATGTATTTTACAATGATAACTTTTTGTTGAATATTATAGGTAAATAGTCACAAACTCACAACTACTTTTGACTGAATTCAAATAAAATTCTTATTAAATTAAAATACGTTTATTTTATTGAAATACGAAACGTTTTAGTTATAGGTATAAGTGGCTAGAATCACTACAAAAATGTTTTTAAAATGGTCACATATAAAAATAGTTCTAACAGGTCAATAATAAAAAAAGTGTGGTTTACTTTATAAGCAGTGCTCTCAAAACGCTGAACGAAAGCATCGTGTGGAAACCATGTTCAAAATTTAAAATTGCCAAAACATAATGTTATCCACCAAACCATTCTGGGCCCGCGTGATGTATGGGCAAATAAAACTTACGTGATCCGTAAATAAACCAATGGGTCTTGTAAACTGTATTTGGTTCAGTGAAGTTCCTTAATTGATTCAATTGGTAAATAAACACCACACCAGAGAATGATGAAACTATAACAGCAATATAGTTTTTCGACTCCATCTGTAACCACATAATTCGCTAGTTATCAATATATCAAGGGAAATGACTGGCCCGTTGGTCTAGTGCATGGGTTCCCAACCAGTGGGGCGCGCCCCACTGGGGGGGCGTAGGATGATCCAAAGGGGGGCGCGACGAGCGGCTTAAAAAAATAAAATTCATAATTTCGCGCTTTAAACTGCGAGCGACGGACTGCAACAGCGACAAGTCAAGTCGCGATCACCGCCCCCCGCGACGCGCTACCCGCGCTTGTCGCATTACCCTTAAAAGCCTTGCTGCTGAATTTTGTAGATATTTTCCCGAAAACTTTTCTGAAAACCCAATTAATAAATTAATAAGAAATCCATTTGTGATTAATGTCGAGCAATTGCCCGAAATATTGCAAGAAGAAGCTTTGGATGTGAAAAATGATTCGTCTGCTCACGATAATTTCAGCGTGTGGCTTTGACTGAGTTTTGGATAAAATATAATGCCATTTATCCTGTTGTCGGCAAGGAAGCACTGCGTATTCTCTCCGTTTTCGACTACCTATCTTTGTGAACGGGGTTTTTCGACGCTGGTGGGTATAAAAACGAAGCAAAGAAATAGACTTCATGTCGAAAATGATCTACGCTGTGCACTGACCAACATGAAGCCTAGAATTAATAAATTGGTTACCTAATAAAGTGCAGGCCCAATGTTCTCACTAATAGTCATTATTATACGTTGTACACGATTAATAAAGTCCATTTAAGTTTTCATCGTTTGTTTTTTTTGTCCATTGTAGTTGAATTGGGATAAGGGGGGCGTAGTATTTTAGCGTAAACTTTAGGGAGGCGCATAGGGTAATAGGTTGGGAACCCCTGGTCTAGTGGTTAGTGGACCTGACTGCTATGTCGGAGGTCGTGGTTTCGATTCCCAACCAGGACAAATGTTTGTGTGTTGAGCACGATCATTTATTCTATGTCTAGGTATAATTTATCTATAATAAGTATGTATTTAGAAATATATAAGTATGTTTATCAGTTGTCTAGAACTCATAACACAAGTTCTGCTTAGTTTGGGACTAGACTCGTTATATCTTCGTCAGTTTGGATCAAGATAATAATAATAATAATAAAGTTTGTGCATGGGCCAATCGTATCCGGCGGTATAAGCGACGGGTCGATCGGTACTCACAGAATCGCATGTTCCAGAGCGATGAGAGGTGGGTGTACAGAGCTTGGGAGCGACCTGGACAAAATGTGACTGACGGGTTTCGTCCGGATAGTGTTGCCACGAATACATTCTGGCGCAGCATATGGTCGGAGCCCGTATGTCACAATGATGGTGGCTGGATGCGTGATGTTGAGCGCGTGTGCGAGGCTATACCAGAAATGGACAAAGTTTTCATCACCCCATTAGATGTGGCCAGAGCAGTACGTCCGTTACCAAATTGGAAGTCTCCGGGACCGGACGGACTGCAAAATTTCTGGCTTAAGTGGTATAGCAGCTCACACGCGATTTTGGCATCACAATTCCAGTCATCCTTAGAGTCTGGGTCACTGCCTCAGATTTTAACAACTGGTACCACCCACCTGCTCCATAAGACGGGTAGTACCGCGGATCTCAAGAATTATAGACCGATTACATGTTTGTCGACGGTCTATAAACTTCTTACGTCCATCCTGAGAGTGAAAATTGCTCTACACATTGAGAAAAACTCAATTATGTTTGCCTCTCAGAATGGATGTAGGAACGGATCCCGCGGCACTAAGGAGCTACTCCTCATAGACATGGCCATAAGCCAACAGGTTCGTCGATCCCGCAAGGATCTGTCGACATGTTGGATAGATTATAAGAAGGCCTACGACTCTGTTCCACATACATGGCTCATGAAGGTGTTGGAGTTGTATAAAATAGATGCAACTCTACGCACCTTCCTTGAGTCATGTATGAGGCAATGGAAAACAGTCCTTCGCTATCCAGGATGTCGACCGATCCAGGGGAATGATGAACCAATATGGATCAAACGGGGAATATTTCAGGGCGACAGTTTGAGTCCACTTTGGTTTTGCTTAGCTCTGAATCCTTTAAGCACGTTGCTGGAGGATTCAGGTCTGGGCTATCGGTTGAGAAGAGGTGGTCAGGTCCTATCTCACCTGCTTTACATGGATGATCTGAAACTTTTTGCCCACAACAATTCGCAACTGATGGAACTACTGAAGGTAACTGAAACTTTCAGTAGTGCCATCAGGATGGAATTTGGTGTGGACAAATGTGCAGTCATGCATGTAAGGCGAGGGGAGATAGTGGAATCCGAGGGAATTCAACTCTCGGATTCCATACACCTTAGATCCCTTTCCTCGACCGAAACTTATAAGTATTTGGGTATGTCGGAAGCGTTAGGCATTAACGTCGCTGACATGAAGCAAACGTTGAAGGAGCGCTTCTTTGGCCGCCTGAAGAAAGTTTTAAACAGCCTTCTGTCAGGCGGAAATAAGGTGCGCGCCTTCAACGGTTGGGTCATGCCGGTTTTAATGTACTCTTTCGGCATACTCAAATGGACTCAAACTGAGTTAGACGCTCTGGATAGGCGGGTCCGTACATTGCTGACCGCAAATCGGATGCATCACCCACGATCTTCGGTGATGAGACTGTACATCCCGCGGAAGTGTGGAGGTCGAGGCTTTTTGAACGCAAAGACTCTACACAACCGCGAGGTGTGCAGCCTCAGAGAATACTTTCTCAAAACCGACGTGGGTATGCACCGCGATGTGGTCGCAGTGGACAAGGGACTCACCCCGCTGTCCATGGCTAAAGAGAACTGGCGCAAACCTGTGGTTCTTACGACTGATGACCGCAAGGAAGTATGGAAAGGCAAGGAGCTTCACGGGCGCTTTTATCGGGCTCTTCATGAGCCTGATGTAGATTTTTCGGCGTCCGTGGCCTGGTTACGATTCAGCAACCTCTTCGGAGAAACTGAAGGTTTTGTCTGTGCGATTATGGACGAAGTTATCCTAACGAACAACTACCGGAGATATATAATGAAGGACGGAACGGTTGACGTGTGTCGGGCATGCCACCGTCCGGGTGAGTCTATCAGACATATTATCTCTGGTTGTGCTCGTTTGGCTAACGGCGAATATTTGCACAGACATAACCAAGTAGCCAGGATTATCCACCAGCAACTTGCTTTGAAGTACAACCTAGTGGACTCTGAGGTACCGTACTACAGGTATGTGCCCGACCCAGTTCTTGAAAATGACCATGTTACGTTGTACTGGGATCGGTCAATCATTACTGACCGGACTATTGTAGCCAATAAGCCGGACATAGTGGTGATAGACCGATCAGCGCGCCGTGCAATGATAGTCGATGTCACCATCCCGCATGACGAGAATCTCGTGAAAGCTGAGAAAGAAAAACAAATAAAATATCTTGACTTAGCACACGAGGTTGTCGACATGAGGAATGTGGACTCGGCTATCATTGTGCCGATTGTTGTGACCGCTAATGGCCTTATAGCCAAAAGCTTCGACGACCATCTGTCGAAGCTATCGTTGCACGGGTGGATCAAGGGCCTGATACAGAAGGCAGTACTCCTCGATACGGCTCGCATTGTGAGGAGGTTCCTGTCTCTGGAGCCCTAACCACCGGTAGCTTGGACCCTGCTCCCGACACCGGTGGATAACTATATTTTTATATTTTTAAATGTTTTTTTTTTTCTTGTATAATTTTGTTAAAAAATATTTAAAAATGTAATTTTATATGTAAAAAAGAATTGAATAAAGAGAATAATAATAATAATAATATTCCACAACAATCACACAACGCCGTCTAGTCCCAAGCTAAGCAAAGCTTGTGTTATGGGTACTAGACAACTGATAAACATACTTAAAAATTTCTAAATAATACATATTATAGATAAATTACACCCAGACACCGAACAAATGATTATGCTCATCACACAAACATTTGTCCTGGGTGGGAATCGAACCCACGACCTCCGGCATAGCAGTCAGGGTCACTAACCACTAGACCAACAGGCCAGATAAAAAGAAGGTTGTTAGGTGCCTACATGTTTGACCACTACGTGTGTGTCGGTCCGTCTATATAGGGTGACTGGTAATTAGTGACCGATAATTAGTTATACACGTGATTGTACTCATGATTACAGACAACTTTCCCAAAGATGCTTTTTTTATACTCATTATTTATATTATTAAAACACGGATTACATATGCCGATGGGTTTGCAAGCGACGCGGGGCAGTATCACTATTGTAGGTAACATGAGACACCGGCGTTAGCTAACAGCTGAGCCCCTTCGTACACAAGGCTACTCAAATGTTAGATACTCAACGATTTTAGTCTTCAAGCTACTGCCGCCATACAAATCCATTGAAGTTCGTACACGAGTCGCGTCGGATGTACGGACCGTGCGCTATTGGATACTCGCGACTTGATACTAATGTGGTATACAACATTAGTATCGAAGATTTGTGTAGCCTTGTGTACGAAGGGGCTAAGAGGTCGCAGGCGCGAGCGCGCGATCTTGCGCGAACAGGGCCTCAAGTCTGCTATTACAGTAGTGTCAGAATGGTCTATCATTGATTTCATAATTGACAAGTTTTGGTAATCTACTAGTCAGTAAGAGTCTGACACTATCTCCCGCTCCGCCTAATTTCGGAATCATGTAACTCACCCGGCAGAATTATTTGAGTGCACTAGTTCAAACATGAGGCTCGTGGCTGTATGGTCGTTGTTTTAAAGAGATGTCATCGAAACAGACTTGCAGGCATCGGGCCAATGCACGCTAGAGTATGGATATTCGAAAGAGTTACCGCGCTCCTGGAACGTAAAATGCAACTGACAGAACACAGGTGGGTTTTAGTAAAGTCTGACACTTCCTCTCGTTTCACCCAGAGCGGGAGAAATCTAATTATATACCAAAACCTAAAGAGAACATGACGACATCGACGGATGGATGAAAAATAAGTAAACCTTGTTATATTTGTTTTGTGGGACATTTTATTTTATTTTAGTGAAACTGTATATGTTTTTGATTTTCTTCTTTTATTTCTTACTGTCCCCGCACACGGGCCACAAAAAAAAGCTAGAAGCGGCGGCAAAAAACGGCTGAAGCGCGCGACACCTCTTGTGTGTCCGGAGAAGCTTGAAGCCGCTTCAAGCTTTATTTTGTGGCGGCACCACCGCACACGAGCCACAAAAAAAGGCCGCCTCAAAAAGAAGCTTGAAGCGGCGTTTTTTTGTGGCCCGTGTGTGGGGACAGTTAGTTTCTATTGTACAACGCATTAGTTATAGGTTGTAATGTTGTACAAGTACATTATAAATAAATAAATCGCATGACCAACCAGGCATCATGCTTGCATCATGATTCCAGTGAATATACGGAATTTATCCTAAATTCTTGTTAAAAACAGGACAAAATTAATTTAAACACTAAATTAATTAAGGTATTACTCGTACCTAAGTTTTTGACTATTATTCTTGGGAATTTGCAACTCAATACACTGATAATTATAATTAGAAGGGTATATAAGGTGTTTTTATTTTAACTTATGTTTAGTTTACATACAACGTTGGTCTAAGTACATACGTTATTCAAAATGTGGTCAAAACTAACTGTTATATTATTATTGATCAGTTTTGTGGGACTCGTGGTCTCTGGGGTACCTTATCGTGAGGTATGTCCCGGAAATATGCGACGATTAACAAGTGGGGAATGTGCGCCGACGACAGAGAAATCAAAGTGAGTACTATAGATAATAAATATTATTTCATACCGTTTTTTTAAAGGTGGAAATAACCCAATGATTTCGCCCGCTCTGGGTGGAGTAAGAGGGCGTCTCAGAAATTTACTGACTAAAACTATACCTGTATCCTTCAGTTGCCCTTTGCGTTCTACGAGTTTCCTTTTTAGAAATTTCCCGCGGTCTTATTTATTTATTTATTGCCACACTAACAGCATTACAAACATGATTTTGTAAAAATAATATTAAAAACAAGGCACTGGTATGCATGCCTATTACAGGTATGCACAGCTTACACCATGCTAGACATAATATTAATTATTAAAAATTACTACAAAAAAATTAAATATACAAGGGGGGAGAAAAAAAGCACAGATACAATCATAAAAAAAAAAAAAATATATCTAAAATAGAAAATTAAACTTTGAAACATTCAAAAAAAGAGTGGATAGAGTAGGTATATGGCATTGATATGTAATAACAGAATAAAAAAATTAGAAGATTCTTACGGCTCATACCTCCGAGACTGCTCTCCTAAACTTTTTGAGTGAGACACCGTGTAAATCGGTGTCTGGTGATTTGCAAAAACTGTTATAGGTTTTGCATATACGGAGCAAGGGTGCGTTGAGGCCAATGTTGGTTTTACGGAAAGGAATGTGGAGTAATCTAGAGATGGGATGTCTAGTAGTAGTCTTAGTAAGAGGGCATCGGCCCTGCAGCTTTAAACCACGTATTCTTTGAAAAAAATCTATTATCAATTGTGCAATTGTAATGTTCTGTAAGAGCAATGGAAAGGGCTATGCTCGGGGTTTCCTTGCGTGATCGAATAAAAAATGAAGATATCCGCAGGAGAACTAAGGTTGCCGATATAGCACGAAGAATTGCCAAACTTAAGGGCAATGGGGCAGGGCACATTGCTCGCAGCACAGATGGCCGTTGGGGCGGAAAGGTTCTGGAGTGGCCACCGCGTACCGGAAGACGCAGCGTTGGAAATCCTCCTACAAGGTGGACCGATGACTTGGTGAAGGTTGCAGGAAACCGATATATGCGAGACGCACAGGAACGTTCGTTGTGGAGACGCTTGGGGGAGGCCTATGCCCAATAGTAGACGCATATCGGCTGAAATGATGATGATGATGAATGCTTCTGCAAACAATGTTGCTAACAATGTTTTAAATATCTTTTTCAGATCGATTGATTATTATGATGACTTGAACTTTAATAATAATCAAACTACAATTTAAGGAGACGTCTAGCAACCTTATCATGACATCACACCTTCCGAAAAACTTCAAAACAGAGTTATTTAATTTTTCTTTATTTTGATGTGTTTAAAATCTATATTCGCGTTTAATTAAATCTGTTAAACAGATGCTTACAAGTATTTCAGATGAAAAAAATCATTTTTTTATGTAATGAATTTCGAAATAGAATACATAAATATTTAGAAAGTATGTTGTTTTATTCCCGTGTTTACTTACAGGATGAAAAGGCTTTACCATATATGCCAATATTTGGTAATTAGGTTTGAAAAGTAACTATTAGAGGGACGGTTACGAGTTAATTCTAAGTAAAAACCAGCCAAATGCGAGGATTCTGAATAAAACATATACTTTTAAAAACTGTAGACATGGCTTTTTTATCTATACTAATAGGATTATTCTTTTTTTTCTGTAACGCCTAATATTTCTATGGGGCATGCGGTGCTAACCAGTAAAAAAATATTAAGTACACTTAGTTACCTTAGATAATGGTAGACAAGTTTAAAACTTTAAGGAAATATGGTGTAAAGAATTTGTTGGTTGGCTACTAAAGGAAAAATTTACAAAAATCTAATTATAAAGTAGAAGATCTTGTTTCTTCACCCTTTTATTATCCCTAAAAATCTGTAGAAGTTATTTTTCACTAACATTTGCAGCCAAAAGGTTGGACCTCGAACAAAACTGATTGAATATTATTAAACCGATCTTGATGACTATTTTAGTATTCACTACGTCGACCAATCCGTCAATAAGGTAGTTTCCAGGGTTAAAATAATTACATTTTATTTTGTCCGTATTTTAGATTATAAAAAAAATATTGGACACGTATTTTTTCTTTTTTCGGTTAAACAAAAAATAACAAAGATATAGCCCATTAAAGTTCGTGTGACGTCACCCCGTGCGAAAAAAATGCAGCACAGCGTGATGTTACACGTTACTTTAACGGGCTTTATCTTGTGATTTTTGGTTTAATTTACAAATAAAAAAACGTGTCCCTTATTTTTTAATAATCTAAAAGACGGACTAATTAATTTTTTTACGGCAACTAGCCTATTGTCACATTTTTACAACATTAATAGAAAAAAAAATAATTAAATGAACTAACAATATTATCTACTGTGGCCTGGATTATAGATCCAAACCATTTTATTACAGATACTTTGACTTTGAGAGCAGTGGTTGCCAAGTGATAACGACCCTGACTTACGAGTTGTAGGTCGCGGGTTCAAACATAGCCAGGCGCATTACTTTGTGTAATTTATTTCACCACTGCTCTCAAAACGGTGAAGGAAAACATCGTAAGGAAACCGGCATGTCCTAGAACCAAAAATTCAAAGACATTCACCAACCCGCATTGGTCACGTGAGGCCACTCAGGGCTCACGTGACGTCGCAGAACAATGTCATCATATCAGCCAAAAGACGTCCACTGTTGGACATAGGCCTCCCCCAAGCGTCGCCACATGGACCGGTCCTGTGCGTAATGCATCCATCGGACCTCTGCGACCCTGACCAGGTCACCGGTTCACCTTGTTGGAGGCCTTCCAACGCTGCGTCTTTCGATACGTAAATAAAGAACAATGTAAACATAGATTTATAAGAACAATGTAAATAAATAAAAAAAAAAAAACAAATTCTGTTTAGAAATTAAAATTGTACACCTATAAATAGGCTTCAAAAAAATTTGATAAATTATAATATTACTATTGTAAATAATATACATAGAAAGCTTACTTACAAAAATCGTGAAACGCGTAATCCACAAAGAAAATAATACAACAACGGCAATATTTTATTGCATTTAAAATTTAGATTTATAAATAACTAATTAATGTAATATTAATCTAGAAATATGATAAATAACACTTAATTAAAATCTATCACTACAGACGTACAACGCAACATACAGAACAAACTGAAATAATTAACAAATCAATTTGTTGTCGCTTTTAAAGATCTCGCTTTTAGGGTTCCGTACCCAAAAAAGGAAAAAACGAAACGTTTTGGGAGTACATTCATTATGCGTACAGCTAAGGAATGGAATTCCCTGCCGGAGTCTGTGTTTCCTGATAGCTATAACCTAGGGGTCTTTAAGTCAAGAGTGAATAGATTGCTTCTAGGCAAGCGTGCTCCATCGTCGGCCACATCATCGCTTACCATCAGGTGAGATTGTGGTCAAACGCGAGCCTATACATTATATAAAAAAAAAAACCCTTATAGGATCACTTTGTAGTCCATCTGTTTGTCAAGGTCCATTATCTCAAGAACGCGTGGAGGTATAAAAGTGAAATTAAAACTACTCAGGTCTGCGGTCCCTTGAAGCTGTGATAAAAACATAGTTCTAAGTTAAAAGAAAAAAGAAGATACAAAAAAGGGACTTTTTTTACTATTCGGAAAAATTCTCGAGACTCCATTCGGGATTTGATATATATAGGGTGTCTGGCAATTAGTGTACGATACTTAGGCCCGTATTAATAAACGATGCACAACTCCGTCCTCAAGTGCGATATCATTTGATCCCCGATTATACGATGTCAGAAGGTCAAGATCATTGCTAATTAATAAACATATGAGTACAGAATCTCAGTTACCAAGATCAGCTCCTCAATGCTCTGTACTCAATGCTTACTCAACGTGAATGATTACGTCACATTGACCGAAGTTTATAAAAAAAAATTTGGTCATAGTTTTGGCCTGGATACTAAGTCCTTTAAGCTGCATGAAGTTAATAATCAAATTCGTCTCGTTTCGTTACTGATGTGTAGTAAGATTAATTGACATAATAATAATCACATAACGCAGTAGTTTGCTACCCAAGATAGGCTTAAATCGTAAAAAAGTCATGTATGTATTTTCCAACAATTTACAAATGTTTATTTTGCAACTCAGTGGACACAAATAACATAACGCAATATAGCGTTAGTACTAACCACAGGATTCGAGGCATCCCTTGTATACATTTTTGATAAACGATATCGCATAGGCCAAGAAATATCGTCATAGTACTCTATTTCATCATAATAATCAACTTCACTTAAAATATTTTCAAACTCCATATTTCGCGCTACCGCTAATCACGACCTCAAGTCCCGGTCGGTCTGCACTCATGATCTGGCAGCTCAAGTACAGAGAACCAGAGTTAAAGAAAGTACAGAGTTAGATCTTTGTAAACTTAAGTTTCGAGTTTCGTTTATTAATCAGACAACACTCGGCTGATGTCGTAAACCTAAGCTGACCTTGAGCTCGAACTTGAGCTTGAGCTTGAGCTTGTAAATCTCGTTTATTAATACGATCAAGACCTCAAGCTTGGTATCAAGTACGAGATCTTGGGCTGAGGACCGATTATTAATACGGGCCTTAAACACGTGATTGTGCTCATGATAACAAACAATTTTTATTATGGAAACAAAGCCAAAATCGCGAAAAAAATATCAGCTGTTCAGTACATTAGGCAAACATAAATGTACTGAATGATTGATTGATTTTGATTGATTTTTTTTTTCGCGATTTCAGGTTTGTTCCCATAGTAAAAGTTGTTGGTTATCATGAGCACAATCACGTGTTTAAGTATCGTACACTAATTACCAGTCACCCTATATAAGTAAGTTTGTACGGAACCCTCAGTGCGCGAGTCCAACTCGCACTAGCCCAGTTTTTTTTTTCTTGTTATTTATCCATAGTAATTGCCACCTAACTGCACCATACTAAAAGCTTAGCGATAGCTACGGATTTGACTTTTAACTACTGTCTAACCCAGCGAACTTCGTACCGCCTAACTGTCAATGAATGTAGTATATCTTTCGATATAGTCAACCGATTGCGATGAAACAAAGACTAAGTAATATACCAAGTTACACACAATTTTAATGTATAAAATTTATCTACATCGATTTCGTACATTTTACGTGATGCGCGCACAACTGAAAACTTCTATGCATTTGTTATATATACAGATTTATCGTATGTGTTATATCTTTTTACAAGCTTTTATTTAGTTTCACCTGTCCCGATGTTTGTCTGTAATCAAATCTTGCAAGTTGAATTTGATCCACTTCCCGGTTACCGATTGAGCTAAAATTTTGCATGCATGTGTAAATCGGATGACAATACAAAATATTATGACATGGAGCTGATTTGATGATGGAAAAAAGGTGCCCGTAGGAACTCGGTAGTTAAACGACACAACCCCATCGAATTTGGACTCGTATGATTCGTCTTGTCGAGTATTAATTATACAGGTATAGTGCGCTATAAAAGCTTGCTATGAAAAAAAGATTTTCATTAATAACTTGTTTTAAGGTGTGAAATCATCCAATGACTTCTCCCTCTCCAGGAGGAGTGAGAGGGAATGTCAGATTTTTATTGACTAAAACCACACCTGTGTCCTTCAGTTACTCTTTGCATTCCAGCAGGTTTATCTTGGCATTCAGATTGAAAGCATTTGAAGTTTTTTTTTTTGGTAAATAATCCAGATGACATCTCCTGCCCTTGGGCGGATTAAGAGATAGTGTCAGACTCTTACTGATTAAAAAATCCACCCCGTTCCTTCTTGCCTTTCATACCGGGGCCGAGCCTTCCTTTCGGAATCAGACCCTGGCCCCAGTAGGCTTCGACCCTGCTGGACCCACCTACGGTTGCTGACAACTCCTTTAGGCGCGTGGAAACAGTGCGCGCAGTCGAAGGCTTGGACTCGGTCCGGACAGTTATCGGATGGTCGGACAGCAAGCCGCCGTCCGCAAAGCATTTGAAGTTGAGTATTTCACAAACTCTAGCCATACTCTAACCTGAAAATCTTTTAACATTGTTGTTGTTGGCATTCGTTTCGTGAGTTGTAAAATGGGGTGAATAGAGACTTAGGGGTGAATAGAGACAAAACTTTAAAGGGTATTTTCTCAATAATTGAACATTTTTTGCAGCATTTAACTGTATAATTTTTTTAATGTATTTTTATACTAAAAAATCGATGCTTTGTTAGAGGCCGATATTACAGTATCAAAGTGAAAAACCAAACCAAAGTTTTGTCACTATTCACCCCATTTTACGGTACTCAGTTCGCAAGTCGCTCTTAAGGTCAAAGCACACTTGAACGACTGGCAAAAAGAATATCATTCAAATATGGGCTTTAAATACTGCTATTTAGATATATTTTACATCGGCATCAGCTTACAGCCGCCAGACTGCTCGGTAGTTGACGCCTCGCTGGCCGCACGTTGTAGGCGAGCGGTAGGCGCGGCGTCCGCGCGGTGGCCGCGCGCTGACTGCTAGCAGTCGTAGCGTCGACGCCGCGCCGATCAGTCCGCTCAGTGACAGTCGGTCTGTATCTGTCGCCGCGCGGACTGCTGGGTGCCTGGTAGCTGTCGCCGCGTGGACTGCTGGGCGCCTGCTAGCTGGCGCCGCGTTGTCGTCTTAATTTAGGGCGGTGTTGGGTGGGAGCGGTGTTGGAGCAGAGTCGTTTATGTGTGCTATGACCTTTAGACAACCTGCAGAGAAGTCACAAGGCAAGTAACGTGACAGGTAATGTCATTGCGACACATTTTGTACTTTTATCGGAAACGCCAACAGAAAAGTCATTTATCTAAGTCTATCAGGCCGTGGTAACTCTTTCTATGCATCCTACAGTATCTATTGTATATGCAGCATTAGTTTTAGTACCTATTTGCGAAGCCCAAATCATAGAACAAACGGCGAGCAATGTGTAGCTCGCTGTCCGACCGTCCAGTAACCTTCCAGACCGAGCCAAGTCATAGACGGCGCGTACTGTTCCCGCCCGCCTCAAGGAGTTGTCAGCAACCGTAAGGGTCCAGCAGGGTCGAAGCCTACTGGGGCCAAGGGTCTGCTTCTGAAATAAAGGCTCGGCCCTGATATGAAAGGTGACGAAGGAACGCGGTGGGTTTTTTAATCAGCAAAATTCTGACACTATCTCCCGCTGACACTATGTCATTTGGATGATATTTAGCAAGCGAAAAAAAATTGGACAAAAATTGTTGTTTATGATATTAGTAATACAAGGTTATTAGTGTTTACAAATAACCCTGTATGTATATAGATTTTAATACTTGTTTAATAGCAAGCCCAAACATATCTTTTACTGGTATTTTGCCTTTTCTATTAATGCTATTATTACTTGTTCCTTATCTAACCGTTGGACCACATATTCCTGTTTAATTGGATTCAACTAATTACATATTGTTATGGTGTTTCTTATCCGTAACAGGAAATTAGGTACTAAATGTTTGCGCCTTATCGCACCATAGCACAAAAATAATTAATAGTAATTTTAAATTGTAAATAGTTGTGACATGCAGATGGACGAAGCTTTAGACAAATATAATATTCCATGACTTTCACACAACGCCATTTAGTCCCAAACTAAGCAGAGCTTATGGTATAACTTCTAACTCTTCCTCCAAACTGTAACTTTATGGTGTACAATATCGGTGGATTATTTTGCGTGAGTAATAGTACCTAAAGCGCTTATCACACTGCCACGCACCACGCAGCGTAGCGTGTGAAAACGCACCTACGCACGTACCTAGTGGGAGTACAGATCTGCATCATCGAGCAGGTTTTTTACGCACATTGGTGCGTTTTGTAAATTCACTCAGGCACACACTCATTTCATACAAAATCTCGCACGGTACTACGAGACTCAGTGTGGCATACCTTGCGTGTCGCCCCGCACCCACGCGCGTGAATGCGTGTTTTTTCGCATGTAAGTGCGTGATCTACATGAACGCGCGTGGTGCAGTTTTCAGTGTATTGGACTGTGCGAGTTACCTATACAAACGGAGATACTTACAAGCAACGTTAAGACACGCATTCACGCACTACGCTGCGGGATGCGTGGCAGTGTGATAACCGGCTTAGGGTCTACACAGACGGACTGCATTTCAACTGCAATCCAACTGCTAATTGCAGTTTAAGTGCAGTTTGAATGCAGTTGACACGACTGCAATAGAACTGCAAACGAAACGTGCGGTCCGATTGCAGTCGTGTGAACTGCACACCGACTGCATCCGAACTGCATCATACCCACTCGCCCGCACGCTCCGCCCTCTCGCGCATGGTTCCACAGTTATAGTCCGACTTACTTAAAACATTGTAATTATAGTATAATATTTGAGACGCACGACATTCAAGTAGCTTGCGGAGTTCACAAAGTAAATGCCCGTAAATAGAGGTAGAAAAAAAATAATATTGGAAAACCTTGCCATTGATAGTAATTTTCTGAATATATTCACTTGACCACATTTATCCCGAGTTCCAAACTAAAATATTTGACCCAAAATTCAAAGGCAAGAAGAATTATTTATTATCCCTGTCCCTCCTTTGCGTCCTGTTCGATTTCGGACGATTTGGACGCTAACTCTACTGGAATTTTAGGTCCGGAATTTTCAATGAGTACGGTGTATACGAAGACAAAATTAATGGCTTGTATCTCCTTTAAGATGTAACTTTATTTTCAAGAAAAAGTATATAATTCACTTAATCATGATCAAAACAGGTAAAGAAACAAGACCACAATACAGTAAAACAATGTTATAAAACTACAAAATACAAACTATAAAATATAAAAATTCCATTAAATACCGCGGGCAATCGCCACCTGCCTCGTCATTGACGGGGACAGAGGTAGCATTAATGGCTCTCGATTTGACAGCAATAGAATCACTAGATCTGCTGCCAACAGAGTCATCGTAAAAATCGGCAGCATAGCATTTAAAATTAGCGCAGTACTCGTTCTTCCAATTTTCTTCAGCTCTTGAAACACTGATATAGACAGCGCTCCTTGCAAAATAGAGCAGGATACAAGCGAGTATGCTTGGAGAAATTTCGACGCACGATGTTTTTCACCACTAAGAAGATAATTGCCAATCATGATGTAAGTTGTGAAGATAGCCGCTGGTGCCAGTAAGGAGTGGAGCAGGGTTGCGGTGTACGTGGCCCTCTCATTGATAAGATCGCCAGTATTCACGACTAAAGCTAAGAACCGTATCTTGCATGAGCACTTGTCGTTAAACATTGATAGAACGGTGCCAGTGGGACAACACAGCGTTTTGGTTCAGTATTTTTAAGCATAACTTTTTCTGTTAAACATTTTGGGTAAATACAATTCGTAAATTCAGTGATTATGCGACTGGGTATATGACAGAAGGATGACGTAAATATTTTTGAAACATCAGAAGAATAATCTTTTCTTGTCTTTGCCTAAAATTTTTCTTCAAAGAAGATTTTAATAAGCTAAAGACTTCTCGTTATGTGTTTTGTTACCTTTCAAAAACCAGGCTTAATGAGGGCTATTGCGTTTGAATACGCCGTTAAAGGCCAGTGCCTCTGTAGCATGGGGTCTTCAAGATGTCAATTTGCACTGTTTATAGACTTTTGACGAGAGTTTTATTACTTTTTTATGATTTTAGTACATATTTGCCGATTTTTTATAACCATTGATTGATTATATTTATGGCAGATTGAAATATGGTTCGACAGAACGCTAAAAAGAGATTTTTTTAAATTTAATTTTGAAAGAGTGAAACTGCACTACACTGTATTATCGATGTGGTACACTACGTACGATAAAATACGTCTCTAATGAGGGATAATTTTAATTCAAACTTCCGTGCGCATATAACAACTTTAAAAACTTTAGTTTAAAAACCTTACTCTCTAGTGGCATGAACTGTTGTGACAAGCTTCACGTCCCAGTCCCCAACGGACACGCCCGGGAATCGCATGACGATTCCCGACCACCGTAGGCACGGGCTTGTGAACGGCGAGCAATAGGTAGCTTGCCGTCCAGTAAGGACCAAACACGAGCTCCTTAAAGAGTTGTCAGCAAGATTTACGGGGCCAGTCAGAGCTGATTCCAGCCAGAGCTGAGGATTGTTTGAAGGAGTAAGCAGGAAGACTGTGGGTTTTAGTCAGTTAAAGTTAGCAGTTAAAAGTTACACTTCTTCCTAGTCATTTAATGATATCCCGAAAAAAATGGCGGTGGCATATGGTGAGTATAAACAATGCTCACCATTTGGTTGTCATCATTCTTTTATTTAACTATTTATGTACACAGATGAAATTATAAGAAAAGTAGAAGGAAACAGAAGAATAGCACAAAGGTGATGCTTATTTCTAAAGAAATCTCTTCCAGTATACCTGAGAAAGGAGAGTTGAATAAAATAGAGATGTAGACACCGTGTGTAAAAGTAAAAGGAAGATTAGTAGACACAAAATACATAGTTAAGTATGAAATAATATAAAAGGCAAAAAAGATATACTAATATAATTGTATAATATAATACACTTGATAAAGAACTTACATTTAAATTGAGTTTCATTACTTACCATTACATTTTCAATCTTATTCAAGAATATAATTTCA
This sequence comes from Mythimna ferrago, assembly GCA_910589285.2. Classification (NCBI taxonomy): domain Eukaryota; kingdom Metazoa; phylum Arthropoda; class Insecta; order Lepidoptera; family Noctuidae; genus Mythimna; species Mythimna ferrago. The sequence goes on from OU342685.1 coordinate 21,262,964, forward strand.
CTGATTGAGAGCTTAAATATTTAATAGACTTAGGTTGGGAAAATAATTATTATTGTGAACTCATTTCATTTGACGGATGGCAAAGAATACACGCTATTGTAGGCCTATTTCAAGAGTAAATAAGAATTTTATTTCTTTGATTTTGTCAGGCTTCTGGGGTATTGTGACGTCTCGAAAACAACAGAAGTTAAAGCTTCTCTCTATTGAGCATTTGTTAAAGTACTCAAGTCGATGCTGCGTAGTCGGGGAGGAATTAGTTGCCTCTGAAGTGGTGAGAGTTAACAAATGAAGGTAATGCCAGAGGAATTTGGTAAATGATAAATGATCTTTATTTTGCAAGTAGGTTTTATAAAAACACTTTTACAATTCATTTTTTTTTTTTCGTCAATTAAAGCTAGATGAGGCCGGTGTTTCCTAGCTGACTACCCTGAGAAGAAACACCGAAACAAACTCAGGGGTCTAAGTCTCTTTTAAAGTCCATACAGCAAAACATGTAATGGTTCATATGAGTGTTTTGAAGAAAGAACCACACAGTTCTAAGTGGACCTGTCCAGTCAGTGCAAGCATTTGTCAGTATGCGTGTAGCTCAACTCAGGACTACTAAGGAGCTCAACGACTGGACGAACAATGCCAAAGAAAGGACATTTTTTTAGGCAGCATCAAATACTCAAAACCGCCAGACATCATGTGAAAATAAAAGAAAAGGAAAGAGTAATCCACATAGTTCTCACATTCACAATAATAAAATTTAAAAAATTTGCAAATTGTAAAAAAATGTATATAAAAAAATTGTCAGTCAAATAGTAATAAAAATAAACATGTCATAATTGTAAAAAAATAATAATAATAACATATATATATATATAAACAATATCATAATAGTAAAACAAAAACTATCGTCAATAAAAAAAGGCAGTTAAAACAAAAAAACATTCAAATGAAAACAATTATATTGAGTAGGTACTGGAGCAGGTCAATCCCAAGCCGTTTTATCCTCGAGATACTCTTTTACAGTATAAAAAGCATTTTGGGACCAATAAGTCGTGATTTTTAATTATCGTCAGCCTACACTGGTGCGAGTCTTTAATTTGTGAGTCGTCTTCCATTTCTGTAAAATGAATAAGCGAGATGAAGATATAAAGAATTTATTGCGCAAAAAAAAAACGCTCGGCGTCAGAGTGGGGATCGCTTTGCGCATTCCATACATTGACGAGCCAATCGTCTTCGTTATTAGATACATGCAGCAACACAGTGAATGAATGAGGAGTGACGTCTATGACACTCCCCGCCCCCGCGTCGCACTTCACACCACTAAAGAGACCGAATATTTGACTTCTGCGCAAGTGTTCAAGATCCGTGATGGCAACTGTACCATCAGTGATGAAAGACGAAAATTGAGAGTAGCTATTCCATCATCATTTCGGCCGAAAGACGTCCACTGTTGTACATAGGCCTCCCCCAAGTGTCACCATAATGACCGGTCCTGTGCGTCTCGCATCCACCGGATTGCCGCGACCCTCACCAGTTCATCCCTTCACCTTGTGGGAGGCCTTCCAACCCTGCGTCTTCCAGTACGTGGTCGCTATTTCAGAACCTTTCGCCCCTATCGACCGTCTGTTCTGCGAGCAATGTGCCACTTAAGTTTGGTGATTCTTTGAGCTATGTCTGTAACCTTGGTTCTCCTGCGGATATCTTCATACATATCCTTTCGGTTCAGGCACAGTCACTGCAACTGTATTGTATGTCTGTACTCTTTTTTTTTTATTATTTTATGTTGTTGTATATTGTGTTGCTTGCGCCGAATAAATGCTACCTATTCTATTCTATTCTATTCATTTCTGATATGATGACGCAGCATAGCCCACCTGCTCAGCTGGGCAGCGTTCGGGAAGCTGCGCGGTATCTTCTCGTCTAATATACCACAGTGCCTCAAGACGAAAGTCAGTAAACGTGGTCGTTTACAATGGGCCTTATCAGAAGGAAAAACGTACATTTTCAAATGGATTGACACAGTTTCATAGATATTGTGAACGCAGATAAGTAATAAAATGTCATACCATGCAGCTGCGATTTTGGGAAAACGCGTTTCAGATCATTCAATTCCAAGGTTTATAAAATATTGACGGCAAAAGAATAAAAAGTTTTGGTGGGGTTTTTTTTATGGTGGGAAAATCATAATGAATACCCCCGCTCTTGAGCGGAGCGGGAGATAGTGTAGTAAGACTCTTACTGACTAAAAACCCACCCTGTTCCTTCGTGCCTTCATACCGGGGCTCAAGCTACTCTTTCGAAACTAACCCTGGCCCCAGTAGGCTTCGACTCAGGTGGGCCCCTGCTGTGTCAGAAATCGGGATCGGAATCCCGGCCCTTTGCGAGCACTACTGCTTCACAGAAGGAGGCGGCCGCCTGCCACTCCTCCTCGGGACCATGGCCTGAACCAAGGCCCGGCGCGAAAGGTCTCCACCGCCCATCGCCCCCACGAGGGCATGGCGATGCTCAGCCCAAGCAGGGCACACCTCGACTGTGTGCTCCACCGTGTCCTCCAGGCGTTCTGTACAGTGGTGACACCCGGGCGTCACTTCCGCACGAAGTTTTGATGGGTTGATATGTTAGATCCTCCTCGATGAGCGTCCCAGTGAACAATATAATTATAGAAAGTAAACAAGGTAACTGGAAAAACTACCTTGTTTATTGCAGCATCCTGAAAATCTTTTTTAGCGTCTTTTTTTTGTCGTAGTTGGGTTTTAGTTTTTTACTTTTTTTATTTAAACAATTTTGGTGTTAAATCACTGGTCTTTTATACTATTAATTAATTACTGTCAAAATCATAACCCTCCCTTGGCTTTGCCGTAGTCGGGTAAGAAACATAGAATAGAATAAAACATTTTTGGACACCAAAAAAGAAAAACAACATAAATAAACTTACACCCCTTAGATATCTCAATATAGAAGGTCACCCATCCACAGGCTGACCTCGGCAAGCATCGCTTATCCTTGGAGATTTAGTCGAGCTGCAGTTATTACTTAGTGACGAGTTCTTTAGTATAGGTAATTAGGAGGGTAAACCAGCCATACGTGCCCTAAGCCCCACTTGCGAAACTAAGTTACGCATTTAAAATTACATAAATTATACAACGCTAGTTGAACTTGCATTCTATATACAATATTTTTAGTATATATGTGAAATCTGAATGAGTAACTAAATCGATTCCAATAATTTTTAAACCATATTAGATTTTTTTCCAAAAATATTTAAAAAGTTCACAAGTTGGGCACCACCGACACTAATTACAACACAGATCACCGCAGGTCATAGTGGGCATTAGGAGCCAGCATACAACTGGTTGCGGGAGCAAAACTACCCCTCAGTCGCCCGGATGACCCGGTGAACATATATTTGTGCGGACAACCAGGTAACATAACAAGCTTATAACTTTATAATTTTTCCTTTAACAGTTTTGTTTATACGTGGATTTTTTACATAAAATTACTAGACACGTGTTTCGGGTTGCGCATACCTATACTAAAAATAATTTTGTATAAAGCTTACGTCGCCGTCATACTTACTAACCAGATCGATTTAAATAAGCACTAAATTTTAAATGCGTACCTATCTTAGGTTTGCAAGTGGGGCACATTACCCACTGGGGCATGTATGCCTGGTTTTACCATACAGACGATAATTGAATCTCTAAATATGAAAACGCATTTGTTTTATTTCATAAATAAAAAATCTATTCCTATTGGATAGGCCACGAAAACGATGGACGAAACTAGTATGAGTACTTAGGGTCGCAGCTTAAAGGCCATCCCGGCGGTATACCGCCGTTTGCCCGAATTTTATTTACCCTAATACCATTTGCCATAATAGTCAACAGCTATAATATTATACGACGTAATATTCATTTGCCCTACTCTTATTTGCTATATTAGTCACGTGCTAAAAGCTTTGTTTCCCATAAAGTCACTTACCATAACATCATTTGTCATAATCATTGTAAGCCCTAATTATCACATGTCCTAATTATCACATGCCCTAATTATCACATGCCATAATTATCATATGCCACAACATCATTTGCCATCGACATTGGGTATGTAACGGTTGTTATATCAGGAGAAAATGGATGCAATCGGGACTTTAGGGCACTCCGACTCGGATAGGTTAGGTTAGAAGGGGATCCCCTTCGTGGTTATTTTTTTATAAACCACACAGAAGTAGGAGCCCCACGAAGCGGGGCTCCGTCAACCAAGCCCACCATCAACCATGCATAGAATATTTTAAGGTTTGGCTAGGTCTATTCGCTCGCTTCGCTCGTTCAAACGACCCCACCATCCCCGCCGTAATGATTATTACGGCGTTTAAATATTTGTCTAATAATTATTATGGCATTTAAATGTTATGTCTAATAATCATTATGGCGTTTAAATATTATGTTTGATAATTATTATGGCACTTAAAAATATGAAAAACAATACGTATGGCACTCGTATCTTATAGTATCCAAGTTTCGGGCAATTAACAGTATGTCATATGTCTTTTAGGGCAAACAAAACATTCGGGCAAATGAAATTCGGTTAAATGAAATTCGGGAATATGATGATTATGGTATATAATCTTCGGGTAAACAATAGACAACCCATCCCGGCCACAAACACAAAACGCCGCCACCGACATATTTCCTGGGCCTCAAGTCTGCTATTACGATAGTGTCAGAATGGTCTATCACTGATTACAAAATTGTAGATTTTGACAAGTTTGGTAATCTACTAATATAATGTCGTCACTATGAGTTTCCAATGGTCAACCTTTACAACATTGATAAATGAATGTCTGCCAAAATTTTGACAGTTTCTTTGATCAGAAACCTACTATTAGAACGTCATTGTGCAGTTATTGCTTTTAATAAGCTCGATATTGTCATTCTACTGCAACTCTATTACAAGGCCATAGGTCGATCAATGATCGATCATTATGAATTGGCAGATTACGAACTTTTAGCAAAATGACAATGGGATCGTGTTGGAATGACGAATTTATAAAAATAGTTGCCTTGGGCCCCTGTAGTTTTCATACATTTTATATGGACTCGCCGTACACGTTAACGCCGCTGGCCGCCTACAAATCATCGCCTCGCTTCTTGTAGCCTGCACCAGCCACTAAACACCGCCACACGCCGCTCATTTCAAACCTTCTTTGTCATAGTCCATTATTATACTGCGCGCATGAGTTAAAATAAGTAGCCGCCACCAGCCACAAGTGGCTGGCTTGCGGACAGTGAGCAATGGGTAGCTCGCTGTCCGGCCGTCCGGTAATTGTCCAGACCAAGCCCAAGTCGTCGACGGCGCGCACTGTTCCCGCGCGCCTCAATGAGTTGTCAGCAACAGCAGGGACCCAGCCGGGTCAAAGCCTACTGGGGCCAGGATTATCCGAAAGGGAGCTCGAGCCCCGATATGAAGGCTAGAAGGAACGGGGTGGGTATTTGAGTCAGTAAGAGTCTGACACTAACTCCCGCTCCGCCCAAGAGCGGGGGTTGTCATTGGATAATTTTTTCCTACCATAAAAAAGCCACAAGTGGCGGTCACGCGCTTCAGCTACCTTTGCGGCCGTTTCTGCTCCTCGTAACTGCGTTTGTACCTTTAGCCTGTGGGCCGTGTGCGGCAACCCGAAGCCTAAGATATTACTGAACAACTATTAACTAAAGTATGTACTTAAAAGTTTTACAGTAAACTACTTCTCAGCGAACTTTATAGGTCGTAGGAAACTACACTTTTGTAAGTTCTCGTAAAAACGCAGACTTTCAGACTTCCTATTTTAGTACCCGCGTTAACCGCTTACTGGAAACGATTTGAAGACGAAATTACTTGGACATAAGTTTAGTTCACAAACATTTTTTTATGCCCCTCCACCTTAGCCTTACCCTTATATTTCAGCTTGTAAAAGATATACGAATTACGGAATTTTATCGCTCTCTTCTTCTTTAAGGCCAACATTGCACTATTAGGCGACTTGCTTGCTAGGCACTCTATAATTGTGACGATAAGTAGCCTCTTTGAAAGGAGTTATAGATACACCACGACGTCATTAGTCTCTGCTTGAGGCAGCTCCTCACCAGTCAAGCTAACTTCTTTATCATCTTCTCTTCTTTTTCCTTTTTAATTTGGCAACATATCACATTAATCTATAAAAACCGACAAACGGACAACCCGACGTACGGCGAATATTCACCCTTACGTTGTTGAAACCTCTACGGTCCGGACTAAGCGTTTCGCCTCGTCGTTTATACCGCGTACGTCGAAGGACTGGAACAGTCTGCCTGCTGCGGTCTTCCCGTCCGATTATAATTTGGGTGTCTTCAAGGCTAGAGTGAATAGGCTCTTAATAAACTAGTGCGCCTCACCATCAAAGATTGCATCGCTACTTACCATCAGGTGGGATCGCAGTCAAGCACTAATTTATCTCAATTAAAAAAAAAAAAAAAAAAACAGGGTTATTTATAAAACACTAACAACCTTGCAGGACAATATTAGTGACATCATAAACAACAACTTTTGTTCTATGACTTTTGAAAAACATTTACCAAAAACAACCTTTCAAGATTTCGTTGTTCTGTCTAAGACCAAAACGTTATATGACGCAAATTAGCACTAAGACAGGATTTTCTAAAATTTTCCTCCTAAAGGTATAAAACGAGGGTCCAAATGCATGGTGAAAAGTACTTTCACGCGGGCGAAGCTGCTGACTGAACCTAGTCTGATATAAAAATATTATAAATACCTAATCGTACAAAAGTATCTATCTAATTTATCTACAAAAAAATAAAATAACAAAACGCCACCCTAAGGTCGACCGGTAGAAAATGCCTAAAGCATTAAGTCCACTTTTGTACAGTGTTTACTGGTGCATAAAGTTTTAATAAATAAGGAAATTTTCTTTAACGTAACCAAATAGCTATCTAGAAATGGTGCCTAATTAATTTCAAAACGTAAAGACTTTAATTTCGCACTTACAGTTAAATAGTAATTAGAATATACTTTGATAATATCTTGATTAGATATTATCAAAGTTTAATCTCAGGCTTTCAGTAAGCCTTGTTTTAGGTCCTTAACAAAAGTATTTAGATTTCATTTACTTTCCTCGTTTCGAGGACAACGGCTAATTATTCCCTGAATGTGTTGTCGTACCGGTGGGACTCTCCCCTCTTACTAAGGTGGATAAGTGTCCAAACTCACTTAGGCGCTGCGCAAATGTAGACACTTTTAGTTTGCAGTTACCGACACCGAACACTTTTTGATCGTCATGAGTATGTGTTAAGTGGAAGAAACTTGACGCAAAAAATGTTTACGTATACTCAGAGAGTGGATGATATCATACTGGTTCTATAGAAATCAAATATTCATCGGTAGCTTGTATCTCCGAACAACAGGAGCCGGCGACGCGGTAGGCCCAGAAGGAGATGGACGTCACGGATGTCGGTAACAGCTGTCTGGCTTGCTACTCTTGCGAATTTTAAAAATACATTCAAAGTGTTTTTTCATAATCTTTATTGATAAAGGACTTTTAAAAGATATTAAAAACGGGCCAAGTTGATGAAGAGGGTTTCACTCGAGTAGAAAAGAAGAAGAAGAAGAAGCCCTGTTCCCGGAACCTGTGCGGTACCGCACCGACTGGACCAAATATGCTGCTGCGTCCTGCTATGCCTACGACGCAGCTGTATATTTCGCGTCTGCATTGCTCTACGAAGATTGAGGAAGTCGTGGAGTATATGAAGATAAAGAGCAACTGGACTCTGAGGGTCGAAAGGCTGGTTTCTCGCCACGAGACCAACTTCAAGTCGTTCGTGATACGAGTTCCAACCCACCATCTGGAGACCTTTTTGAGAGAAGACTTTTGGCCGAAAGGTGTCGTGTATCGACGTTTCCGAGGACGGCTACGCGACACCACACAGCGGAACACGACGCCGATGTTACGTGTATAATTATTAAATAAGTTTTGTTGTTATGATATGTATTAGTTTATTAATTTATATGTAAGATTATTTTATGTATTTTTTTTCTATGGGCCTCCGATGCCGTGGGATCGCTAATGCCCAACAGTTCGCTACAAAACTGCCCTGCGGATTGTATCTCTCTTGGTCTGGCCCCTCACCCTAGGCATGTTACGGCTAAGCAAGCGCTACCGACACAGACTTAGGGTTCATTGGAGCGCGCAAGCCCCACCACGACGTCAACGGGTTATAATTATTATTATTATTATACTCCACCGTGTCCTCTCCGCACGACTTCCACACTACGGCTAATCTCAGTAGCAATGCCCGCACGCGCATAAGTTTACGCGTATTTTTTGGTAATTCGTATCGACGAATCGACGAAGGATCGAAATTTAGGGTAGACACCCTTTAACTAAACCTCAAAACAGTGAAGGTAAACATCGTGAAACCGGCATGTCCTAGAATAAAAAATTTGAAGATATTTGACATCCCGCACTAGACCCTAGTGGATTACGGCCCATTCCCTCTCCCAGAGAGTAGGCCTGAGTCCCAACAGTGGGAACATTATAAGGCCGAGTTTGCATTGTACCCTTTACCTAAGCGAATATTGAAAAATCAATCATACTTTTAAGAATATGAAGACGGGAAAGACTCCAATTTCCAAATGACGACGCCACGCAGACTGGTTTTACTAAGAACTAAAGTACTACTACCATTGTTCGTGAACACTCCATTTTTATTTAAGAGGTATTTTAGTGCTACAATGGCTGTCAGAAACGATAAACCCTTTGTTGTGTTGAAGATACCTACAGTCTTAAAGAGATCTTCAGTCCATATAGTGTGGATTTAGTTTGTACGAAATGGGCGCAAGACCACAAAATAGATAAGTGCAGAAGTCAATCTACATACAAAGAGCGCTCGAGCAACGCACACATAGACACCGCTCACGGACACAATATCTCGGAGCGCCTCGGCCCGCTCTTTGTACAGTTCCGGCTCAAACGCTCATCAGTGTGCGTCCAACGAGCGTAGGTATAAAGAGTGAAGTAAATACTTGAGATTATCTTCTGTACCTATCTATTTTGTGCCAAGTCGTGGACGGCGCGTTGTGTTTCATGCGCGCCTCAAGGAGATGTTAGCAAACCATAAGGACCCAGCAGGGTCCAAGCTGAGGCCATAGGTTCTCTTCTGAAAGGAAAACCTGGCTCTGGAATGCAAGATCGAAGGAACTAGAAGTGGGTTTTTGTCAGTAAAATTCTGATATGCCCTTTCGCTCCGCCGAAAGCCAAAAAAAAAAAAATTTAGATGCACTACAATATTATTTTTAATTGAATAATATTTTACTTCAATTGTTTAAATATTCAACGTCAGATAATACGGCATAGTAACACCAACGAAATGGTTAATCGTGAATAAATTATGAATTACAATAAATTCTGGTTATAGCTTTGTTCGTGTGAATTTATGTAAATCCCGGTTTAGCTCTCCGATTTTATGCTCTATTATTTTGATGGACGTTTTAACTATTATATTATTATATTATAATGTATATAAAACTTTCATTTACTATTTCTACTAGACTTAACTACGTGCATTTGTAAATCACAAAAAAGATGAAAGATATTAGAAAGGTAATACTTTCCGATTTGTACTAGAACGAGTGTCGCCGCTTGCCTCCTACCCTTTAACTCCACTACAGGCAATAAACCAGTACGAACGTGCATTACACAACTAGCAGACCACGCACACTTAGATCGCAAGTTTGCTATTTGTAGTTGAACTATGAGCATTGCCCTACTTTGTGGCACGCCTACCCCGCCCACAAGGCCATTCTAACCTCTCATCTTTTCTGTGGTGTAAATATACTGAATAAGATTATTCCTAAAAATGCGAGACTCGTATTATTTTTAGCACAAAGTTCTGGCAAATGTTTATAGGGTAGGTTAAAAAGGAAAAAAATGTTATGCGTGAATGCTTTCGCGTAAGTAATTAGGTCCGTTCCTGCTTCATTAGCAAGTAATAATAATAATAATAATAATAATAATAATATTTATTCAGAGTTAAAGTTTGGTAAAATAGTAACATAAAAACTTAGGAGTAATTTATAAAGGTATGACTATGTTATATGCCTGTACTAGGATAAACCTGTATCACAGGCGTAGAAGTTCTTACGCTATGGTTTTTGTAGAACAATAAAATAGATAACAATATTTAACAGTTAGTCTCGAAACAATGGAAAAAATAATTATTTACTATATTATATACCTAGTTTACTTAAACAATAAAAGTCACAATAATTTATTTCTTATTTTAAATCTGTTTCTTGCACTTAATAGTCTCGTTACACAAACATGATTTTGTGTCAGCAGAATTTGTAATTGGGTTAAAAGTCGAGGTTGCATCAATATTGAAGTTATGTTTACATTGGACACTTTTATCGGTTAACTAATATGCTTAAATATTAAGAAAAACAATCGTTTGTAGGTCAGCGCACAAGAATTTTGAGTCAGCGGTATGCGTTATACGGAAGTCTGGCCTTGAGTATGACGCTCTAGGCGCCCTCATAATCGACAGAATTTATATATTTGTATTCCGCTATTTTCCTAGCAGGACACTCAGCGTCTCCCGTTTTGTGGTTGGAGGGCTTTTTGAAGCGAGAGCAAGTTGCACATTTCGGTGAGTCCGCTTTCTTCGCACACTCGGCCATCGAGTGTCCTATCTCGCCGCAGTGGCCGCATGTCGAGTTGACCTGTTTACAGGTTTTTGCTGCATGTCCATATTGCTGACATTTGTAGCATCTCGTAACAAGGGTGAAGTCCCTGACAGGGCAGGACGTCCAATTTATGAAAATCCTGGACTGAGAAATCAGAGCTCTGCGAATATTGGCTGGAACTTCAATCACGTAGTTACAAGTCTGCGAATCTTTTTTCCCCGATTTGTGGCTTAATTTAACTAATGTCAAAAAGGACTCCATGGAAACCGTCGGAAACTTTTCGGCCACATTCTGTTCATAAATGCACCGGAAGACTTCCGTGTCAGCCAAAGAGGACGGCACTCCTACAACTACAATCCGGGGTTTGCGCTTGCTGGGTTCGTCGGCGGTAAGGCCAGATGCTGATTTCAGGACTGCGAGCTTGATTTTATCCGCATCATCTTTTGTCTCGGTACTGATTATAACGCCTCCGTTTTTAGTCTTACGGACACCACGTATATGCAGCTTGACTTGATCTGGTCGTATCATCTTTTGCACGAGGACTTTTGTTTCGTCACTGGACTTCAATTTGTTGTTGGGATATATGGCCACGGAGTTTAAATTGTTCGGTCGAATGAAATCATTTGACCCCTTCTTCACCATGTCGGCAAATGAAACAGTGCCAGAGTCCTTAATCGTCTTCGTAAGGTCCAAGATGTGGTCAGTCAAGTTGCACTTTTTCATCAGATCTTCATTGAGGAGTACAAGAATTATATAATGCAATATTATTTAAGTAATTTATAAATTGGGAGAAGGATGCACAAGTAAAAAGATAGAACTACACTACTAAAAGGTACTACTACACTACACGTGTGTCACTTACGCGAGTCTGGGCGCGTCGGTCTCCATACACTTTATATGGAAACTAGACTTGTAGAGCTACACGTAGATCCACGCCACGCGACGTCATTCTACGTACAAATCCGACGTGGTCCTCGTATGCCTCGGTGTAATGTATACTCCGATACTCCGTCTGTTTAGGTAGTTAACTAAACGTAAACAATCTTGATACTTATGTCTTTTTATTTCAAATAAATCGTAAAAAGACATACAAAGATTATTTAAATTTAGTTAATTACCTAACATATGTTTAGGTGAATACCTAATTGTAAACATTTTTAGATAAATTTTTTAGATTTTTTTTTTAGATAAAATTCTTGTTAGTTAACTACATAAACAGATAGAGTGTAGCTTTAATATTGCTTTGGTGTGTTAAATCGAAATAGGTCAAGAAAGCTCGTCTAAAGCACAAAATATGCTTACTTTTGGGGAGCATTCAACGGAATACAATTATTTCATTAGAGTTAAGATCAAAATTATGTTCACTGTTCAGAGCACATAATAATATTACTAACATAGCATAGTCAGCTTTATAACGTTCCCCCTAGAAATAATGTTCTATTACTATGCAGACTTATTAAGGTATTACTGCAAAATCTTTAAGGCTGATTTACACAGTGTAATATTACTGGGCATTTCGTCAACTTAAATGACTAAAGATCTAATATCTCGACCAATCAGAACGCAGTACCCCGCTTCCCTGTATCAATCAGAACGTAATACTCCTCTCCCCGTACCTCGGCTAGTTGACAGAATTGTTTTGGTGCGTTAGTTCAACCACAAAATAGATAGGTACAGAAGTCAATGTCATGTATGCACTTCAGTTTTTAGATCTAGACTAGGCGATCGCACACACGTCAGCGCGTTGCGCCGAACTATAGAATGAGCGCGACCGGGCGATTGAGCCGAGATGTCGTGTCCGTGAGCGGTGTCTATGTGTGCGTTGCTCGAGCGTGCTTTGTATGTAGATTGTCTTCTGTACCTATCTATTTTGTGGCTGTGTAGTGGCTGTATGGTCGTTCTTTCGAACAATTCCGCCGTGTATACAGGAGCCTTTGCCATCCTTTTCTTGTTTCTACCAATCTTTAATACTAACCACGTATTCTCTTTGTTCCAGGAATAACATCAATAACCACACTAACAGTGATATCCTTCGAGAGATACATGATGGTGACCAGGCCTCTCAACTCCAGGCACCTCAGTTCGAAAGGGGCCATCATGTCGATAATCTTCATATGGACCTACTCCCTCGCCCTGACCACTCCACCCTTGGTCGGATGGGGACAGTACGTCAATGAGGCTGCGAATATTAGGTAGGTAATAACCTAACACTAATTAACAAGCCGATTAGCATTCAAAACTAAAGTTCGAAAGCTAAGTTGGCAGTTGTATCATCACAACGTTAATGTTTTCCAGTTGTCGATCTGGACCAAATATTTGACTATATTAGTTAGGTATATAGTTGTTTAGAACGAGATTTAAGTTCAAAATGTATTAGTTACGGATTCCTAACTAGATGGCGTTGACGTCAAATTAGAAGTCGCTATTAAGATTCTCCGCCATCTGGTTAGGGTCCTGCTAATAAAGTTCAATTTGAGAATAAAAATTAGTTCAGTATCTAGTACTAAGTGGTTTCATTTAATACACATCTTTACATAGATAATTAGATACACATAAAGATCAAGATCAAATTCATAGTACTGGCTGACCATCCGCCGCGTTCGGTACTCGACATTGGTCCTACGAGCCCGATAAATAACCGTTTTTGAGTTCGCGCGCGGCCCGGTCCGCTTGCCCGTGTACTCGCAGTGGATCGCTGCAGCAAGAGTACTCGGTCCTCCGCCTCGGCAGCAACAGCTCCGTCCAGCAGTGTTGTGGACGAGCTCGGCAACAGCGGCAGGAGGAAAGTGGTGACCAGAGGGCGCCACTTGCAACCAGATCAAACGGAAGGTGATCGTACACGTCACCTCCGCAGTTCATCGTGTCGTCACAAGGAGGACGTCACACCCCCCAGTTCAACGTGACGTTAGAAGACTGACGTCACATCCAAAAGTTCAACGTGTCGCCACCAGGGCGCGCCAGAAACATCGTGTTTGTAAGTGAAGTGCAAATTGTGAGTACATTTTATTTCATAAACAAAGGAAGTTAATGACAAACAATTTTGAACTTTATTTCTTCCAAGAGTTTAACTTAGACATTTTTTCAAGAATTTTGGACTTGTAGAATTTTAAGTAAATTTTTAGACTTAGAATATTTCCCTTAGATTTGTGTTGTATTGTTTAAGTTTATTTAAGGACTTAGAATAGTTTTAAAAAAAACGACGGAACGGGGAACCTATGCCCGATTTCCGACAGATTTTAGTTATATTTAAAACACTTGTAAAATTTTACGCAACTCTTTAGGACATAGAATAATTTCGTCAATATTATATTTGTATTTATGTCAAGTATTTAAATTGTTTTCCCGTTAAGAATTGTCTCAAAGATGGAGGGATTAATTAACGTACTAAAAGGCTCCCAAAATGTTATTATTAAAGGATTAGCAAATTTCAAAAAAAGCCCTAGAGAAAGATTAACGATTGAATTCATTGAAACTAGGCAAGAATTGTTAGAAAAGGATTGGGATTCGTTTAAAGAAACCAATACTAAAATTTATCAAAACTTTAAATTAGATGTTAGTACAGAACAAAAGGTTGCTGACATTTATGATACAACCGAAGACACTTATATAATGTATAAAAGCTTGTTAAAAACAACACTTAATAAAATTAGGCCAAAGGAACCAGTACAACCCAGTGATCATTCTTCTAACAGTTCATTTAAGTCAGCAAGTTCATTCGTTAAATTACCAAAGATCACCATTCCAATATTCTCTGGAAAATATGGAGAATGGACAACATTTCGTGATCTGTTTATGTCATTAGTGCATAAAAATGAATCGTTAGATAACGTACAAAAGCTACACTATTTAAAAAGTCATCTTTCGGGTGAAGCTGATCAGTTAATACGGAATACACCAATAACAGATGCAAATTATAGTCAATGCTGGGATTTATTAGACAAGAGGTATAGCAACAAAAGATATCTCGCCAATTGCATATTGAAAAGGTTATTTGGAATAAAACGTATGCAAACTGAGTCAGCAACTTCATTAAAAGAACTCTTAGATACCACCACTGATTGTTTAAATGCGTTGTCAAATTTAGGCATAAATGTGAGTACATGGGATGTTATCATTATACACATCGTGACGTTTAAATTAGATGTTGAAACGCGTAAACAATGGGAATTATGCGTCAGTGGTAGCATTTCTAATGATTTTCCCACCATTGATCAGTTCAAATTATTCTTGGAACAACGATTCCGCGCATTTGAGTGCATAGAACCAAAAACGGGTTCATTTCACCAGAACAAAAATAGCAGTTCAAACTATACGCCTAAGACAATGCTTGCCACAAACTCATCATCACACATGAAATGCGAATTCTGTTCAGAATTCCACAAACTTTGTTTTTGTAAAAAGTTTGCAAACCAGTCGCTTGATGCTAGACGTGAATTTGTACGAAAAAATAGAATATGCGTTAACTGCTTAGGTAGCAACCACACTGTTACAAGCTGTAAAAAGAACACTAGTTGTAAAGTTTGCCAAAAGCGCCACCATTCACTGTTACATATTAACCAAGACCAAAACCCTGAAGCAATGCCAGCTGCTGATAGTGCTAGTCCTTCGACTAGTGCTAATCAGATAGTTGCTTGCTTGTCAACAGGGAAGGTACCCAAGCCCAGACAAGTTTTATTAGCCACAGCGCTAATAAAAGCTGAGTCAAAGACGGGTGGATACCAAACAGTACGAGCCTTACTTGATCAAGGTTCGCAAGCTTGTTTCGTTACAGAAGCAGCAGTTCAACTTCTCAACCTGAAAAAGATTCCAATTCAAGGGTCTGTTTTGGGATTAGGAGACAATAGGTCAACCATGACAAAGTATATGGTACAAATAACGATTAAGTCTCGCGTCGAATTTAGTTTTAAGTTTACGTTTAATGCTTACGTTTTAAGCAAGATCACCTCTTACTTACCAGAGCGAAGCTTAAACACAGATGCTTTCGACTGGTTAGAGGTCAACAATCTGTTCTTAGCAGATCCAGAATTCAATACACCCAACAAAATCGATATTCTGTTGGGTGCGGATGTTTATAGCTGTATTATTAAGGAAGGTTTAGTTAAGAGTCCTTCTGGTAGTCTTATAGCACAGAATACTAGATTAGGTTGGGTCCTGTCAGGTGCAGTGAGCCCTGAAAGTAAAAGCACAAATAAAATTAGCGTAATGCTTTGCATGGTACACGTAGATGATATGTTAAAGAAATTTTAGGAAATTGAAGAGCATATTAGTACTAAAAAGATATTTACACCAGAGGAGAAGAAATGCGAAGAGCTTTATAGTGAGACTACTAAGAGAGATAGCGATGGTAGATATGTAGTCAGGTTACCTTTCCGAGACGAAGATCCTCCTTGCAAGTCTGGAAATTCACGTGGCATAGCTAAATCAAGATTTCAAGCATTAGAGAGAAGATTAGCAAAGAACAAAGAGTTAAAAGAAAAATACACAGAAGTAATAAATGAATATTTACAGTTAGGTCATATGAGGCACGTGAAGAAAGATGATAGCAAAAGGGAAGAAGCAGTATATCTACCACATCACGCAGTCATTAGGGAAGACAAGACCACGACTAAAGTTCGTGTTGTTTTCAACGCCTCTGAAAAGAACAACAAAGGAGTATCACTAAATGACACGCTCATGATTGGTCCAAAACTGCAAGCTGATTTACGTCACACGGTTTTAAAATGGAGAGTACATGCTATAGGACTTGTAGCTGACATAATTAAAATGTATCGACAAGTGAAGGTTGCAGAAGAAGATGTGATGTTCCAAAGAATATTATGGCGTGACAGTCCGGATAAAGAGATACAAGATTACGAGCTTATGACTGTGACCTTTAGAACAGCTTCTGCACCGTACCAAGCAGTCAAAACTTTACGTCAGATTGCTGTTGATGAAGGTGAAAACTACCCACTAGCTGCAGATAAGGTTTTAAATTGCTTCTATATGGACGATTTAATGACAGGATGCAACAGTGTAGAAGAAGGTATTGAAATATATAAGCAAATGATTGCATTATTAGGAAAAGGCGGATTTATATTGCAAAAATGGAATAGTAATAGTCAAGAAGTACTTAAAAGAATTGAAAACAATTTAGTTAAAGAACAACCTGATGAAACAAGAACAAATAAAAATAAGGACAAAACAAGAGAACAAATAAAACTACAGAACAATGAACTCGAGAAGATAGAACACAAAGAAGAGAAAGGGTTAGAAATTAAATTAGATAGTACAATAAAAA
The DNA here is from genome assembly GCA_910589285.2 of Mythimna ferrago. NCBI lineage: Eukaryota > Metazoa > Arthropoda > Insecta > Lepidoptera > Noctuidae > Mythimna > Mythimna ferrago. Next base: position 21,279,945 of record OU342685.1, read on the forward strand.
TTTTGGGACTTACCTGGAACCGCAACGAAGATACCTTCCAGTACTTGGTGAATCTTCCACCTCGGACGACTGCACCTGTATCTAAAAGGACAATTATTTCGGACATAGCTCGATTGTTCGACCCACTAGGTTGGTTAGCTCCTAGTGTGGTTTTAGCAAAAACATTCATCCAAAAATTATGGCTTGCAGGTGTTAGTTGGGATGAAAAACTGAACATTGACTTAATAAAAGAATGGGTTTCTTACCGTGAAGAGCTGTCACTACTTAGCAAAGTTCGGATACCTCGTTGGCTTGGAACTAAGTCGCACGACGATCTTGAGCTGCATGGCTTCAGTGACGCCTCCAAAACCGCGTACTCAGCCGTGATTTATTTGCGGCTAGTAGATGTTGTAGGCAATGTTCATATTTCGTTGTTGGTTGCAAAAACTAGAGTAGCCCCCGTCAAACAAATTAGTATACCTCGTCTAGAGTTGTGTGGAGCAGTTCTACTGTCAAATCTTTTAATAGAAACAGCAGATGTCCTGAATATTTCTAGGGATAAAATCAAGGCCTGGACAGACTCCACTGTCGTGTTGGCTTGGCTTAACAGCCATCCAAGCAGATGGAAGACGTTTGTGGCGAATCACACCTCGGAAATATTGACCACGATGAAGGCATCTCAATGGTTTCATGTGAAAACCAAGGACAACCCAGCAGACTGCGCCTCACGAGGTATCTTACCTAGTGCATTGATAGATAATCGTTTATGGTTTTCCGGACCATCATTTCTGACTGAAAGAACAATAGTCTATAAAAGGCCAAATGATTTAAATATCGACTTAGAGCAAATAACAAAAACACACATTGCTGTAGTGCCAGAGCTTTCAATGTTCAAGCGATATTCGTCATTACAAAAATTAATTAGGGTAATCGCCTATTACAGACGGTTTTTAAGGGATAACACCTTTAAACATAGTTATTTACAAAAGTTAGAACTAGAAGCATCGTTAGAATGTTGTATAAGACAAACACAAAAGGGTATATTTACAGTAGAATATTTACAATTAAAATCTAGTAAGCTCAACTCACTCTGTCCATATCTGGACGATAGAGGCTTTATCAGAGTTCGAGGTAGACTTGAGAAAGCTCCTTTGAGAGAAGACGATTTGAGGCCAAGTCGTTGGATGTTAGGTCGCGTATTAGAGAAGCATCCCGGTGCTGATAACATCACCCGTGTAGTCACATTACGCACTAAATCCTCCACTATTAAGAGGCCAACATGCAAACTTTGTATTTTACCAGTTGCAGATCACTGAATTTATTTATGTTTGTTATGTCACATTGTTATTTTAGTAGCTTAGCCAAATAAGTAGTTTAAGGTTTTCAAATGTTAGATATTAAGATTTATTGTAGTACATGTTTTTTAATTTAAGACTTTAGATCAAACCTGAGATCAAATACATGTCAGATCCAGGATTTAGTTCAAGAAGGACATTCCTTCAGTAACGTCCTTGGTGGGCGGTATGTTTAGAACGAGATTTAAGTTCAAAATGTATTAGTTACGGATTCCTAACTAGATGGCGTTGACGTCAAATTAGAAGTCGCTATTAAGATTCTCCGCCATCTGGTTAGGGTCCTGCTAATAAAGTTCAATTTGAGAATAAAAATTAGTTCAGTATCTAGTACTAAGTGGTTTCATTTAATACACATCTTTACATAGATAATTAGATACACATAAAGATCAAGATCAAATTCATAGTACTGGCTGACCATCCGCCGCGTTCGGTACTCGACAATAGTTTATTGAGTATTTATTGTATAATTGTATTTTATATAAATATAAAGGGTGTAAGGGACAGCCCTCCACAAACTTTAAGGGCTTGCTCAGTAGACGAAACTGAACAACCTTCCACAAAATTTTTTTTCTGGAAACGAAAAAAAAAATCGGCGTCTCCATACAAACTGTCCAACCAAATTTATCATTTTGTATGGTGAGGCGGATTTTTTTTTCTTTTCCTGAAAAAAAGTCTTGTGGAAGGTTGTTCAGTTTTGTCTACTGAGCAAGCCCTTAAAATTTGTGGAGGGCTGTCCCTTACACCTTGTATATGGTTTATTAATACTTATATCTATTCCTGTATTCGTCTTTTCTCTCTCTCGTTTATTGAACCTACCACTATTTTTCTCTGCATCACCCAAAGGTTGACTGGCAGAAAATGCCTAAGGCATTAAGGCCGCCTCTGTACTTTTGTATGTATAAAGCATTTAATAAATAAATAATATTCATCGGCTCACCTAAGTTTCATGAGCTAATCTTACGCAGCCAGTCTATTCGTTCCAGTGAACACTAAGGGCGATTTCAATTTATGCGGCACTGAAATTTCCTGTGGCCCTAATGGGATAAGTCCACTAAATAGTAGAGGTCAGTGGATAAGTCCCACTAAGGCCACGGAGAATTTCCGGAAATCAACCGGACCAAACTTGGTCGTTATCCACGTGTCCCGCTTGTGCTAGTCTTGAGATAAGGAGGCGTTAAAGTAAAGACCGGACAGGGTGAGAAGCTAACACTAGTGCAGTTTAAACTAAGTTGCTCACACAGTTACCTAACTCTGGGGATTAACTGCTCTGTTTAAACTTTCCTCGCCACCGTTTTGAAGGGAAAGCTTCTGTACTTTTTTAAGATAATTTAATTTAAAACAAGCTGTTTAATTAAACATTTTAAAAAACACTATCTGTTTATATTTACAATAATGGTACACTGTATCTACACTGTATCTACACTGTACCTACACTGTATCTACACTGTATCTACACTGTATCTACACTGTACCTACACTGTATCTACACTGTATCTACACTGTATCTACACTGTATCTACTCTGTATCTACACTGTATCTACACTGTATTTACACTGTATCTACACTGTACCTACACTGTATCTACACTGTATCTACTCTGTATCTACACTGTACCTACACTGTATCTACACTGTATCTACTCTGTATCTACACTGTATCTACACTGTACCTACACTGTATCTACACTATATCTACACTGTATTTGATTGTATTTGTGGTAGTTCTGCACCATTCCACAAGACCAATTTATTGAAATCTTTCAGTTTATATGAATCAGATCGCGATGGCCAGTTAATGCTTTAGTTAAGGTCAAAATATCATAAACTATACAGACAGAGTCGTCATTGTGTTGGTTTTTTATTTTAATTTATTGGTAATTTTAGTATACTTTATTGTTTTCGCTAAGTATTACTATACCTTTTTTAAACCCACTTTTTTTAAACCACTCACTGATTGATCACGAAATCTCAGAAACTATAACACCTACAAATTTGTTTAGCAGGTAGGTTCTTTATAGGCAAAGCCGCAGGCAGAAGCTAGTGTAGATAAGAGTTACTAACAAATATTGCGGACCAAATGTTGTTTTTTATTAGTAAATTATTATTATTATTTATTATTCGGCCTTATCTCTTACGTAAATCATCAAATGACTCTATTAGCTCTGAGCGGAGTGAATGACGTATCAGACATATAATGACTAAAAACCAACTGTGTTCCTACAGTTGCCCTGAGGTCCAGGGAAGCGGTTACTCTTTCGAATAATCCTGCACTATTTATTGTTACTTGGGATTGACGCAACACCAGTAGCGTAACTATATCATCTGAGGCCCGTGGCAAATTCATTAGATGGGGCCCCCGATAAAACTCGTTACATTGTGATTTCATTTTAATTTTTTTTTATAGGTAGGTATATTTTGGGTTACTTCTTTTGAGCTCGCGGCCTCTAAGACCGGGGGCTCCATCAGACCTGGGGCCCGTGGCATTTTGCCAGCCTTGCCACCCTATAGTTACGCCGCTGCGCAACACGTTTCCTATTAGGTATTCCATTTTCAGTTGTCAACGATCTAGCAATAATTCACTCCCTTCTTCTTTCACGTTATATTTTACACATGTTGTCCATTTCTTCTTTGGCCTTCTTAACACTGATCGTTTTTTAATCTGTAGGACAGTAATACTGATACTTTTATTACCTATATGCGATGCTAGAAGGAAATGTTTTGCTAGATTTTTTTATCATTGACTAGGTTTTTCCTGCGGCTTCGCCCGCTTAAAAATATTGAAAATATGTCACTCAGTAATAAAATAGCATTCAACCGGTGAAAGAATTTTAAAAGTCGGTTCAGTAATTCTTAAATTTGTTAATAATTAATTACAAACAATAATCCTAAAATAGGAATCTTATCTCTATAGTAAAGATAGATTCGCGCTTGACCATTAACTCACCTGATGGTAAGCGATGATATGGCATTAGAGCACGCTTGCCTAGAAGTACCATGCGTTCCAAATGAGAATAGGATCGCCCGCCATGTTGTGACGTCACGATTTACTGTCAAATCGAGGAAAGAAATTTTTAAACAATAATTAATTTACGAAAAATTTAATTTATTTATGAACTGTGAACGAAAAAAGTTTAATCAGAATCCAGTTCTCCAATTTTACTCATCTCTAAGTTCTTCAATTTTGCCAAATTTTCTTTGATTTGACAGTACGACGAGACGTCAAAACATAGGAATCGGTCCTATTCGCATTTGGAACGCGTAGTAGCTAGAAGTAACCTATTCACTCTTGACTTAAAGACTCCTAGGTTGTAGATACCAAGAAATACAGACTCTGGCAGTGAATTACACTCCTTAGCTGTACGCATAATGAATGTGTTGACTATAGCTTATAGCATAAGAGCCCGTTTCTGTCATACTTTCATTATTTTCTAAAAGCTGAGAGTTTGTCAATGTATTTCCCTAACAAAGGTAAAAACCTTACTATAAAGTTTCAGTTACCTGCCAAAGCAGGTAGAAAAAACCGGCCAAGTGCGAGTCGGACTCACCCATGGAGGGTTCCGTAGCAGCAAGTAATATAATATAAAAGTTCTTGTAGTTCGTTGTAACTTTGATCGATGTTTTAATAATAGTGTATTTTTTTAGATTTATGACGTATTAAAAAAAAACTACTTACTAGATCTCGTTCAAACCAATTTTCGTTGGTAGTTTACATGGTAATGTACATCATATATTTTTTTTAGTTTTATCATTCTCTTATTTTAGAAGTTACAGGGGGGGACACACATTTTACCACTTTGGAAGTGTCTCTCGCGTAAACTATTCAATTTAGAAAAAAATTATATTAGAAACCTCAATATCATTTTTGAAGACCTATCCATAGATACGCCACACGTATGGATTTGATGAAAAAAAAAAAATGAGTTTCAGTTCTAAGTATGGGGACCCCCAAAATTTATTGCTTTTTTTCTATTTTTGTGTGAAAATCTTAAAGCGGTTCACAGAATACATCTACTTACTAAGTTTCAACAGTATAGCTCTTATAGTTTCGGAAAAAAGTGGCTGTGACATACGGACGGACAGACAGACAGACAGACAGACAGACATGACGAATCTATAAGGGTTCCGTTTTTTGCCATTTGGCTACGGAACCCTAAAAAATGAGCAATTTGGAAAATAAATTGAAATATAAACTACAATAAACTATGTAGTTCTTCTACTGGTGTGGGTGCTCTTGTGTCCCCCTTAGATTTTCTATCTACATGATACGAACTACATCAAACTAACATTAGTGTTTGGACACGCCATAATTATGGCGGTGAGTCCTGTCTTTGAGGCATGGCTGGAAAGACCTCACGGCGTTCTTACCTTCCGTATGACGCAGGTTATCACCGGACATGGCAAGTTCGGAAGGTTCCTGCACCGGATCCGTGCGGAAGTGACGCCCGGGCGTCGCCACTGTACTCAACGCCCATAGGACACGGTGGAGCACACAGTAAAGGTGTGCCCCGCTTGGGCAGAGCATCGACGTGCCATCGTGAGAGCGATCGGCGGCGACGATCTCTTGCGCCGGGCCGTGGTACAGGCCATGGTCCGGAGCGAGGAGGAGTGGCAAGCGGTCGCCTCCTTCTGCGAAGCAGTAATGCTTGCAAAGGAGGAGGCCGACCGCATCAGGCAACGGCAGCGGTCACCCAGCCGCCGCCGGGATTCTGATCCCGATTTCCGGCCACCGTAGGAGCAGGCTTGCGGACGGCGAGCAGTGGGTAGCTTGCTGTCCGACCGTCCGGTAACTGTCCGGATCGAGCCCAAGTCATCAACGGCGCGCACTGTTCCCGCACGCCTCAAGGAGCTGTCAGTAACAGCAGGGGCCCAGCCGGGTCGAAGCCTACTAGGGCCAGGGTTATCCGAAAGGGAAGCTCGGTCCCGGTACAAAGGAACGGGGTGGGCTTTTAGTCAGTAAGAGTCTGACACTATCTCCCGCTCCGCCCAAGAGCGGGGGTTGTCATTGGATGATTTTTCCCACCATAAAAAAAAGTAACATTAGTGTTTAGTATACTTATATAACCGAGTATTATTTTGTAATTTTACATTTTATTGTATGCACAATAGGATACATGAAAAAAATATAAATTATATAATCTAAAACACATACAATGGGCGGCCGTAGGTACACTGCTATTATTCCAGTTACATAATGGTGGATTCTTGCTCGAGTAATGTTTGATTTTTTGGCGAGAGTCAATATCGCAATAGGTTCCACTTATTGTTTGTTTGATTTACGCATGTGCGCACAGAAAAAAGCATATGGCTAAATATTATACCCAAATTCTGTCCCTTATTCATTCAGAATATTAGACATTTTACATGTTACTGACTTCTGCCAGTAGCTTCACCCACGTGAAAATAGGTTTATTTAATTTATTAAGGCCCAAGCGCCCGAAAAGTGCCATAAAATAGTGACTTTCTGAAGCCTACCTTTCAAGTGAGCGCAGGCCCTAACTGGCCCTATCTCTTAGATGCCTTTGACTAGAGCTGGGGACTGCGAGCTACGTATTGCTCGCTGTCCACATGACCGCGTCTACGTTGGCTGGGATCTGCGATCTCTAATCCCGACGCCCAAGGAGTCTCCGGCGGACATACTGTAATTTAAAAAAAATTAAAAAAGCCATGTACTGCCATGTTTTAGAAGTCCTACAAAATCTCTCTTTTATTAAGTAGAATAATTAAATTTTGTTTACACATGAAAAAGTTTCAAATATTTTTTTACTAGTTAAGTATTAACGGCATTTTTTGTACAAGAGAATTTCATTTAAGAAGTCCAATTAATTACAGACCTGACATCTAGAATAATGAAATAGCTTGCAAAGTTTGCCATTTAAGAGTTACTAAGTTATTCACTTTTTATGTTAAGTAAGTTGATGGCTGGTGGCAAGAGCATTAATTAGTACTCTTTCATGCCTTGATCACACGTACCGAGTAAAAGGGCAAGACAGTAAAATGTTGCTCGGCCGAGATAGTGATGTAAGCTAGTTGTAGAGATAAGCTCTCGGCCGAGCACTCGGCGCTTTGTTTATACGTACCGAGTATTCGGCCGAGAGCACTGTCTCGCCCGTTTACTCGGTACGTGTGATCAAGGCACCAGATTGAAGGCGGATGTGGGTGCTAGCGCGGGCGTGTGCAGTTCATAATGTATTTAGACGTCATCAGTTGCGTTCAAAGTGCTCACGCGAGCCGCGCGTCTGTATGGCAATTATCACACTGCGACGAATCACACTGCATGTTGCGTGTCAACGCACTACGCGCGTCCTTGCGGGATCTGCATCATCGTGCGGGTTTTTTACGCACTCATGCGCGTAGTTGCGTTTTGTAGATTCACGCAGGCTCTGACTCATTTCATACAAAATCACGCACGGCACTACGAGACTCAGTGTGCCATACCTTGCGCGTTGCCCCTCACTCACGTCATGTTCCTCCGCTTGTAGGCGCGTGATCTGCATGAACGCGCGTGATCTGCATGAACGCGCGTGGATGCATTCTCGGTATGTTGGACTGTGCAAACGGAGATACTTACAAGCAACGTTAAAACACGCATTCGCAGTGTGTAAATCGCTTATGATGCGAGCACGGGCGCGGGTGGCGCGGGTGTTTCTAATGGCTCAGTTCTCCTCACATAGTACTGTCGGCCTGTTTCGTTCATAGTGACATACCGTCTGTAAGATGTCTACGCGTGTGGTTCTAAGGGCCGAAAGTGCGTTATGCGGTCGCCCGCGCGGTCTCATACAAAAGTGCTCCGTTGCGTCTTCCGGTACGCGCACAAAATGTATAATAACAAAAATAAATAGATCAATGGCGACGTTTTGTGTTGATTATCGGTGGCCCTGTGCAGCCAGACCTTATCACTATGATATTTTTACAAAATAAACACCGATTGAACAAATATAATATACTAGCTTTTGCCCGCGGCTTCGCCCGCGTGGCATTAGGTACTTAAGGAATCGGGATAAAAGGCAGCCTGTGTTCTTTTCCATGTCAAAGGCTATATGCATGCCAAATTTCATCCAAATCCGTTCAGCCGTTTTTGCATGATTAAGTAACAAACATCCAAACATCCACACTTTCACATTTATAATATTAGTTAGGATTCCACGACTATCACACAACGCTGTCTAGTCCCAAGCTAAGTAGAGCTTGTGTTATGAGTACTAGACAACTGATAAACATACTTATATATTTCTAATTAGATACATATTATAGATAAATTACACTCAGACACAGAACAAATGATCATGTTCATTACACAAAAATTTGTCCTGGGTGAGAATCGAACCCACGACCTCCATCATAGCAGTGAGGGCCACTAACCAGTAGACCAACAGACCAGTCAAATAATTCCTTTGTCGCCGTAGGCTCATGTCTAGAATCCTATAGAACTTTTTATAAATACGGAGAAACTTTCATAGAGAAATAAACAGTCCATTGTAGATCTAGACATCTTATCATACATCAAAGAAACTCAAAGTCTACAAGACAAGCCTTTTAGGTCTCATGCCTACTAGGACTACGTTACCGGAATAAAGAGTTACCGTAATCGGAACGCTAAGGGCAATTAAAAGATTCCAGAAGGGCTTTAACACAGAATAGATAAACTATGTACAGAAGTCAATCTCATGTATGTACTTCACTTTTCACACCTACTCGCTACGCTCGACCGTCGCGCTAGGGTCGGCGCTGCTCTGTCCGAGCGCGCTCGGGTGCGGCGATAAATCTACACAAACATTACAAAGAGGCAAAGTTTGTTTTTTTGTTTGTAGGAAATAATCTCGAATAGTACTCGTTTACCTACTGGTTTATTGCATATTTTTTTTCACCGATAGAAAGCTGCTTTATTCCTGAGTGACGTAGGCTATATTTTATGTAAGCGGGCGAAGCTGTGGGCAAAAGTTAGTACATATTATAAATTGTAAAAATATTACATGGCCACAAAGTCATGTTCGCTTTCTCGGCACGAGGCCGGGGGCTACCGGGGTACTTACTTGCCTAACTGCGATACCTACGTTAAAATAATCCATCAAAATACAAGCAAATAACTACTTAACTCTTTGAAACAACTGGTAGGTTAAAAAACGATAAATTACCATTTAATGTTGAATTTGAATCCGGGAATTTTTAAGCCAATAGTGAATAGGGTTCTTCTAGGTAAGCGCGTTCCATTGTCGACCGCATCGTCGCTTTCCATCACGTGAGATAGCGGTCAAGCGCGAACCTATCAACAATAAAAAAAAAAATTTAACAACCATTCAACTGTTATACCTAATAACTCTTTTTTTATTGCTCCTTTGAACTTTTTGCGCAATAATTTGCACAAAAAGTTCACAGACGCGTGTCGAAAGTGGATGGCGTTTGCTGTCGCACTGGTCCTAATCAATCTGAGAAATCGTGTCCGTGAGCGGTGTCTATCTGTGCGTTGCAGATTGACTTCTGTACCTATTTTTTTTGTTATTGTTGTTGTTGTTGTTGTTGTTAATGATAGGCTTGCGTTTGACCACTAACTCACCTGATGATAAGCGATGATGTGGTCGACGATGAAGATTTTGTGGCTTTTGTGAGTTCCGACACTCCCTCTTGCTCTACACAGAGGGAGAGAATTTATTTGCAGATTAACCTCAAAAAAAAACACTACAACGTAACATAATCAGCCTTACAATGTTCCTACAGGGACTCAGGCCTTCTCTCTGAGAAACGCAATGGGCAATTTACACGCAGGCCTAGAGATGTGCCGTTGCCGGCAATATGGGAATATTGCTGGCGAAATTGCCACTTCTTCTTCTTCTTCCTGCCCTTGTCCCATTTTATTTAGGGTCGGCGCAACACCTTTTTTTCTTCCATTTTGTCCTGTCACTCGTCACGCTATCACTAACTCCCTTTTCTTTCACATCACTTCTCACACAATCCAGCCATCTTTTCTTTGGCCTCCCTCTCCCTCTCCATCCATCCACATGTAAATTCATAACTCTTTTAGCAACATGCTTTTCATCTCTCCTCTTTACATGACCATACCAAGACAAACGATTACCTTTTAACCTTTCTGGCGCCACTTTCAAACTTCCCCTAATGTACTCATTTCTCACTTTATCCATTCTCGTCACACCACACATCCATCTTAACATTCGAAATTGCCACTAATATTCATAATTCGGGCAATATTGCCCCCGTTAGTAAAAAAGACGCATCTAACATTTTTTCCAGATTTGATTTGAGCTTCATATTATTATTAAGCCAAGTTAAAGCTCATTATATTCGGCTTTATTTTCAACTTTTAATACGTAAATATTTAAATTTACTCAAAGACAGCAAACTATTTCCCGCTTCATTCATTAAAACATGTTTTTCTGCGTTTTTACTTTTTGTTAGTATTTTTAACTATCAGGGGCAGAATATTCCCACCAATATTCCCACTTCACGGCAATATTGCCGAGAACGGCACATCTCTACGCAGGCCCAATGTGGGTTGATGAATGTCACATATATCTGAGAATGGTTCTCACGATGTTATCCTTCACATTGTGTGGAATAGGAACAGGCTCAGCAGTGGAAAGATTAGCTAGTTACATAGCTAGATCAAGTCTTATGATCTAAGATCCGTAGAAGAAATCTCTTTCCTCATCTGTTATTCGACTATGATAAATATTATGTGCTAAATAATGCGTTTATAAGGACATTCCGATTAGTTTGCCTAGCTAAATCTGGTGGCAATGATGTTAAACCATAAAATTTACGATTATATACGAGCCCAAACTCGATGGGGTTATGTCGTCTAATTACCGAGTTCCTACGGCCACCTTCCGGTTCCATTATCAGATCAGTTCCAATGTCATAATAATTTTGTATTGTCATCTGATTTACACATGCATGCAAAATTTCAGCTCTATCTGTAACCGGGAAGTGGATCAAATTTAATTTGCAAGATTTGATGACAGACAAACATCGGGACAGGTGAAACTAAATAAAAGCTTGTAAAATCGTCTAAATGCTTTGGGATTCCTCACGCACTATTTTATTATACCATTCAAATTCTCAACCCTCTTCGTTCCAACATTAGTAGGACAAGGACGAACGTGGTTTCATAAATAATTTTAATTATGGCATAGCATCACGCCGGCATTCTCCAAATGGTTAGATAGGAATGGATATATATAGTTTTAGTACATTTCTCTAGTTATGCGTTACTCTATAAGGCAAGTGGTCTATAGAGTTCTTGGCGCGATTTTTTCGAGCCATATCCACGCGTGCCTAAAAGAGATGTCAGCAAATCTTTCCTTTGGGCCCAAATTCTTAAAAAGAAACCGTGGTCCTAGACTTCAAAGGGCAACTGACACATGTGTGGTTTCAGTCTTTCCGTTATGTCTTGGTTTAGCAACCTTTGACTTTGACTTTGAACGGTGATAGGTCGAAAGGTGATGGTTTTTGGTTTTTTTTCCCTAATCCTCGAGTACATCCAAAGGATGAACCCTAGTTTTGGGCAACTGACACATGTGTCGTTTCAGTCCCTTCGTTATGTCTCGGTTTAGTAATCTTTGACTTTGACTTTGAACGGTGATAGGTCGAAAGGTATTGGTTTTTGTTTTTCCTTATTCTCGAGTACATCCAAAGGATGAACCCTAGTTTTTATTACAATCTAGCCTTACATAAAGACTAATAAGTAATTTAATTATATCCTAAACTAATAAATTGTCTTTACTAAGAATGTGTCCAATAGCACTTTTCTTATGGTCTCTATTAAGGCGACGGGTGATCGTAAAAAGGAAAAAACCGCTCCTTGTTTAACCATTGTTTTAATATTCTTAATATTTATACAATGGTTAAACATATTTAGGCTCGTTACGAAATCAACGTTTCAATTTGTTTCGATGAACACGGCCCTAAAAATCTGACCGGATCTCTGGTTCGTTTTAGGAAAAGCCAAGACAATTACTAACCTCTACATTATACCTACAAACAAAACCAATTAATCTCATATTTTCTTCCACAGTTGTTCCGTCAATTGGCACGAGCAGTCGATGAACACGCTGACGTACATCATGTTCCTGTTCGCGATGGGACAGATTGTCCCGCTCGGAGTCATCACCTTCAGTTACGTCAACATCATCAGGACACTGAAGCGGGTATGTCATCATTTTCATCATTATTGTCGTAATTATTATCGTCATTATTGTCGTCATCATTGTCGTCATCATTGTCGTCAGCATTGTCGTCATCATTATCGTCAGCATTGTCGTCATCATTATCGTCAGCATTGTCGTCATCGTTGTCGTCATCATTGTCGTCATCATTGTCGTCATCATTGTCGTCATCATTGTCGTCATCATTGTCGTCAGCATTGTCGTCAAGTTTGTCGTCAAAATTGTCGTCATCATTGTCGTCATTACAGCCATAAGACAGATAAGTGTCCTTGAAGAGTCATTACTACTGCCAGTCCTGTAATTTTTGCATCTGTACTAGACAAAAGCTTTCCTTTTAATTGAATGTAATGTTTTAATATTTTTTTTTTGTAAATGACAATCTTCAAATAACTTCTCTAGCTCCTCTGGGTGGAGTAGATAACACAACAACACCCCCCTGGTGTCAAACTTCAGTCAGTAAAGTCAGACGATATAGTCAATATCAGTAAAGTCAGTAAAGCAGCATTTCAAATGGCCAATCTTAAATAATCAATCTCAAATGATCAATCTCAAATTATAGCTTATATCAAAAGGCCAATCTCAAAAGGTCAATCTCAAGTACTGCAATCATATGTAACTTTAATAGAGTAAAATACATTTTCTTCTACGTACAACGGATAAATCCTTTTCTAATAAAGCTAACAATCACAGAGGAACAACATAAATTTACAATAAAAAAATAAAAACAAAACATAGTTGTTTATTATTTTTTTTTTTTTTCATTACTTTATTTACATTTTCACTATTATAAATTTGTTGTGGAAGAGTTTTTTGACGCCATATTTTAGATAGTGTATTTTAGCGTAGGGTTTTATTATTTATTTATTTTGTAATTTACTGTAATTATAGTTATTAAGTTGTTTATAAGTGTAGATAATTAATTAATTTATAATAGTGAAAATGAAAACAAAACTAATTTCCGGAATCAAAAAGACCCAACTCTTAAAAAGTAAAGACGAAAAGATTTAGACGATACTTAAGTTTTACTGCAAATGGGCAAGATTCATCACAATCAGTTTATCTTTAGTGTCTTTCGTCCTTTAAAAAGTTCACCTTAAAAAAAAGAAAACGTCCTAAGTCTAGATTTATGCCCGACGAACTACAAGTCCAAATTGTTTTATTGTTTATCCGGGCCATTACCATAATATCTTTAGCAATTTGGACAATCCCCGCTTGAATAATGTACCTACGACTCTTCGAATGTCAGCTGAAGCGATTCATTTTGACTCAAATCGTGAAATCAAAATTGTTTGTAGAAGGAATTTCTTATGTCCAGAATTGTCTTTTGTTTTGGAGAGAGACCTTCGAATATTGTAAATTAATAATACCTAAATTATTGTACTATCGCCACAAAATAGATAGGTACAGAAGTCAATCTACATACAAAGCGCGTTCGAGCAACGCACACATAGACACCGCTCACGGACATGATATCTCGGAGCGCCTCGGCCTACTCGTCGAATAGTTCCGGCTCAAACGCTCATTAGTGTGCGTCCACCGAGCGTAGGTATAAAAAGTGAAGTGCATACATGAGATTGTCTTCTGTACCTATGCTACCGACCAATAAAATGGTTTACTATTCTAGACAGAAATTCGTTGGCACGTCATATAACAATTTCAGTGTGGATAAATCGGGTAAGAGATTTTGAGATTGTTCGAAAAAAATACTTCGACTGAAACGGAAAAGAGAATTGGAGGAACATAGATGGATTTTGTCCGTAAAAGTCTGACACTAGTTTCCGCTCTACCCAGAGTCGGAGAAGTGTTTTGACGATTTCCCTCCCAATAATAAACCTGAAAATATTATGCTATTGAATGCTCATCGATGCGTGAGGACATCAAAACAGATAAATTGTTATAGCGGGTAACTTTTTACAATTTGGCAAACTTTCAGGGGGTGAAATGTACTCTGTCATTTTATCTACACTAATATTATAAAGCTGAAAAGGGTTTTTTGTTTGTTAGAAAACACTGAATTTCAAAATGGAAAATTCTTTTAGCGCCTGGGCGCCTCCACATTATCCGCAAAGTGCCGCGCGACGTCAGCGCGGCTGCAGCGTAGCGCAGCGGTCGCGCGTTTTTTATTTGGAATAACGCAGCAGCGCGACGGCAGCTCTGCAGCCGCGCTACCATCGTGCGGCAATTTGGTGCTAATTTGAAGGCACCCTTAGTGTTGGATAGCCCATTTCTCGCCGATTAGAGCAGTTACCAAAGACGCAGGTGACTCCTTTTCAATCCACCCAAAGCAGGAAGAATCATTTGATGATGTTTTTCCATTTCCACCAGTTAGCGCAGTGGTTAAGCGACCGGCTGCTGCGTGTTCGATCCCCGCACGGAGCAATTATTTGTATAGCTTACAGATTATTACGAGCCAGGGTGTCATGTATTTTATGTGAGTTTACATATTCGTGAACGGATCCATTATACAGGAGTAATTCCAGACTTTACTGACTAAAACTCACCTGTGTTCCTTTAATTGCCCTTTGCGTTCCAGGATCACGGTAACTCTTTCAAATATAGTTTCAGGTGACGGGTTTAGTCGTTGTGTGTGTTTCGACAGAATGTAGGCATACGTATCTATATAGACCATGAAAGCGATCGGCCGTACTTACATAACCAGTAGTGTAGCTAAGGCGTGGGCGAAGTAGTCCCTCGCCTACGGGCGGCCTCGCACCCAAAACGGCCTCGCACGAACGAGGACTTCTTAAGAACGAGAGTTTTTTTTGTAATTGACTAGCTTTTGCACGCAGCTTCGTCCGCGTACATAAAATATAGCCTATATCACTCATGAATAAAGCAGCTTTCTATCGGTGAAAGAATTTTAGCAATCGGACCAGTACTTCCAGAGATTACCTCCAACAAACAAAAACAGAAAAAAAAATTACCTCTTTATTATATTAGCACATTGGATGCCGACTACGGCTATATCCATATATGGTTTCTTTCCAGGACGCCAATTATGGATATCGTAGGACATCTATACTATTCGTTTAAGTTTCTGGGCGGGAAGTACCAATGATTCCGAATTTAGTTATACGTATTCGTATTTATCCGTATACTTACACCCAGAGTGCTTTTTTTCGCTGATCTCTAATACGGATATATCCGTAAATAGACAAATGTATGTTGGCAACCGACTTTAGTCGTGTAGCCAGCTTCGGCATTCAATGGATTAATGTAGATGATAAGCTCGCGTTTGACCACTATGACACCTCTTTTTCCGATGGGAAAAATCATCCTATGACAACCCCCGCTCTTGGGTGGAGCGGGAGATAGTGTCAGACTCTTACTGACTAAAATACCCATCCCGTTCCTTCAAGCCTTCATACCGGGGCTCGAGCGCCCTTTCGGATAACCCTGGCCCCAGTAGGCTTCGACCCGGCTGGGCCCCTGCTGTTGCTGACAACTCCTTGAGGCGCGCGGGAACAGTGCGTGCCGTCGACGACTTGGGCTTGGTCCGGACAGTTACCGGACGGCCGGACAGCGAGCTACCCATTGCTTACTGTCCGCAAGCCCGCGCCTACGGTGGCCGGAAATCGGGATCAGTATCCCGGCACTGGCGGCGGCGGCGATAACGCCGTTGCCTGATGCGTTCGGCCTCCTCCTTTACGAGCATTACTGCTTCGCAGAAGTCGGCCACCGCCTGCCACTCCTCCTCGCTCCGGACCATGGCCTCAACCAAGGCCCGGAGCGAGAGGTCTCCGCCGCCGATCGCCCCCACGAGGGCACGGCGATGCTCCGCCCAAACCACTATGACACCAGATGGTAAATGACGAAGTGGTCGAACACTGGGTTACGACAGTCGCTGTCTCGTTATCGAAATTATACACCACTAATTTTTAATTAGTACAAATACTTAAATGGCTTATTAGAAAAGCCCTTGTTATTATTTAAGTAAAGTCTCAATAAATAATATTCATAAACAGCAGAGTTATTAGCGTTTGTTTTTATCTTAAAATGTCTCTCAATTTATGGAAATATTGTGCAGGCTATTGATTATGAATGAATAAATGACGATTAAAATGGAAAAACACTGCCCGCAGTACTTTCTACTAGCAATTATTATGTATGATTGAATCAATGATGAATTTACCTTTTCGTGGTCAATTTTAGGATTTCGGTTTTTTCTACTTTTGAATACAAAAATATGATCAGTAACGGGTACAATTACAGCCCCATTTTTTGTGTACTAATGAAAAAGTAGGGGTGTATAGGAAAAAGGCCTCGCTGATGTGCCTTCGCCCACTTCTAAATAAGCAGCACTACGCCTCTGTACATACCTACCCACATTAACGATTCACGTCAATATTAATAAGCCCCTATTAGCTACCTGGTTAAGTTCCCCTTTAGCGATTAATACTTTAAGCTTAATCAATATTCATTTAGGGTACTTTAATTCGAAAATAATTCCGTTAAATATTTAGCCCAGTAATGTTGTTCAGGTATTGGGAATAAATTCCTTGTCAGTTAACCTTTTAGATACTGTCAATTTGAGACAGTAAATGCGCGAACCGGCGGCGGCGTACGCTTGGGGTCTAATGAATTCTCACAATCTTTAACGTAATCTGAATAGGTGTAGCGTCAATGCCGTGCGACTCAATATAAAATTTTCGAAAAACAGGCTAAAAGGATGGCAAAAAACATTGAAAGTCAGGTACTCACTGGGTGCTGGGATCCAGGATCATCTTGGACGCACTTTCAGACGATAATTCACGATATTTTCAGACATTGTTGACCACGCGCGCGGAAAAGCAGCTACAAGCTTTTGGGGGATGAGCTGCTCGCGTCCGTAGGATTTACTTGATTTCTGACCACCCTACACGTGTCCCCTGGGTAGTGCTAAACGAGCAGTAAACGCGGTGGTAGGCCATAGCATCGGCTGCCGGCTTTAAAGTTACCACCCACCAGACAAAGCCATGCCGCCAAGCGATCCGATTTGGGTCTGAGCAGTTGTGTTGCGATGTATACCGGTTATGATGCACCAGCTGTTGTTGCGTCGGAGGTTTGATCGTGGAGGGTAGCGGGATCCGAAGCACGGTGCTCCGCAGGCCGACCGTAGGTAGTTGGGGGCCCAAGTAGTGTGCCAGCCACACACGAAAGGCTGCCCCGCCAACTGCGAAAAATCCCGGGGTGGCCCCATCGTGCCGGTTGGCGACCGGGTGAGAGGACCCGATGGCGATCCCTGGGGGGGTTCGGGCGTCCCCGCAGTCTCCAGATCAACCCTCCACTGGCGCGGCAACTCTGGTTGTGTTGTCGAGGTTAACATCGCATCACCTCGCTCAACTGCCATCTTCCACCATTCCTATTCACTCCAAATTTTATTACAATGAAAGGTAAAAAGAGAAGCAAGTGTCAACAGCGGATGCACGTCCTCTCATTCAAAGTGCACCTCTCAAACATTAGAGGACTGCACTCCAATCTCGATGCGGTCCACCACCATCTAGAGACTGACAAGCCACACTTGCTTTTCTTGACGGAGACGCAGATTAGATGTCCGGCAGATGCGGCGTACCTCAACTACCCGGGATACTCATTGGAGCATCATTTCCTGCAGCGTGCTGGGGTCTGTGTGTACGTCCGTAATGACATCTGCTGTCAGCGTCTCCGTCACCTTGAGGACACAACTCTTTCCACGCTATGGCTGTTGGTGGACACTGGCATGGACAAAATTGTCTATGCCTGTGTCTATCGATCGCACAGCGGTGATCAGGAGACAACTCGAATGTTTGACCACCTCAGTGAGGCCGCCGATAAGGCTCTGCATCGGCACCCTGATGCGCAGCTCGTCGCTCTGGGGGACTTTAATGCCTGTCACCAAGACTGGCTTTTCCCGTACCAGAAGACCGACCATGCTGGGAGAGAAGCGCGAAACTTTGCGGTATCGATGGGCCTGTCCCAGCTGGTGAAGCAAGCGACTAGAGTGCCTGATGTAGCTGGTCATACTGCCAACTGTCTGGACCTTCTGCTGACCACCGACCCAGACAGATGTATCGTAACAGTTTCTTCACCACTTGGAACTTCAGATCACTGTCTGGTGAAGTCTGTATCGTCCTTCTCCCCACTTGACTGCGACTCTCGTGGTGAACGGCGAATGTGGATGAGATGCGTCACTTTTTTGCGTCTTATCCTTGGCAGCGGGTCTGCTTCTCTTCTAAAGATCCGTCGAGGTGTGCGGATGCTGTGTCCGATGTGGTGCGTCAAGCTATGGAGTATTTCATTCCTTATAGTGACGTACCCATCGGAAGCTCAGCTCACCCATGGTTCAACGCTGATTGCGTTCAAGCTGAAGAGCGTAAGCATTCGGCGTTTCTAGCCTGGGTTGACGCTCGTGACCGCAAATCTCCGGATCTGAGCTCAGCAAAGAGAGCCTTTAACCGTGCTGCCAAGTCCTACAAAAAGGCACTAAAGAAGGCTCGCTTTGACCGCATTGCCCATATTGGCAAAAAGCTTTCTGCACAGCCATCCGGTAGCAGAGCTTTCTGGTCACTTGCCAAATCGGTCGAAGCGAACTTCTGTCGGCCCACATTGCCTCCGCTGGTTAAACCTGACGGAACACTGGCTCATACGGCGAGAGAGAAAGCAGGTCTCTTTGCATCTCTCTTCGCCCATAATTCTCGTCTTGATACTGGCAGTGCTACTCCACCGACTCTACCTCACTGCGACACTTCGATGCCCGAGGTTCGCATAAGGAACAAAGAAGTTCTGAGAGCACTGTGTCGTCTAGACGTGAATAAAGCTAGTGGACCCGATGGTATACCAGCGATTGTTCTCAAGGCTTGTGCGCCCGAGTTGTCTCCTGTATTGACACGCTTGTATCGCCTCTCGTTTAGGACTGGAATAGTGCCCAAGTCCTGGAAGCTTGCCAACGTGCAACCCGTGCCCAAAAAGGGCAGTCGTGCCGATCCTACCAACTATCGGCCGATTTCAGTAACCTCCATACTCTGCAAGATTATGGAGCGTGTATTGAACTCGCGCCTCATGGCATACCTAGAAGGTAACGATCTCCTCAGTGACCGACAGTATGGGTTTCGCCGCAATCGATCTACTAGTGTATGCCACCCACTTGTGGGGTGAGGCCCTCGAGAAGAATGGGGAAGCAATTGCTGTCTCCTTAGACGTCTCGAAGGCCTTCGACAGGGTATGGCATGCTAGCCTCTTGAGTAAGCTTCCAGCATACGGCATTTCTCCTGGTCTGATTAACTGGGTAAAAGACTTCCTGAGAGAACGGTCTCTTCGAGTTGTTGTCGATGGATGCTCATCAGAGCCCATGACGACTAATGCCGGAGTTCCTCAGGGGTCAGTGCTCTCTGCAACTCTTTTCCTGCTGCATATTAATGATCTGCTGATGCCCGGTATCTATGGGTATGCAGATGATAGCACAGTTGTAGAGCTATATATACCTGCCAGGTGCTCGGGCTAGTAAAGAGCAAATCCGGTCCGAAAGAGAGGCTATGGTAGAGCGTACGAATATCTCGCTTCAGGCAGTCTCCAAGTGGGGCGAAACCAATCTGGTGGGATTCAACGCCGCCAAAAAACAGGCGTGTCTGTTCACCGCCAAAAGGAGCCCGTTCACCTCGGCTCCTACTTTTCAGAATGTATCATTGGATTGTACCGACCGCCTTCAGCTCTTGGGTGTCGAAATTTCCTCCGACCTCAATTTTGGGCGGTTCATTGAGTCCAAAGCCAAAGTAGCTGCTAGGAAACTAGGCGTTCTCGCAAAAGTCCGGCGGTACTTCACACCGAGACAGCTTTTAATGTTATACAAAGCACAGGTCCGATCGTGTGTGGAGTACTGCAGCCACATATGGGCTGGTGCTGCAAAGTGCCACCTGGCAGCTTTGGACTCGGTGGAAAGGCGTGCGAAGAGGCTGATTGGTGATCCAGATTTGGTTAAGTCCAATCTTCAAAGCCTTGATCACAGGCGTAGGGTAGCCAGCCTTTCGGTGTTTTACAGATTGCATTTTGGAGAGTGTGCGCAGGAATTGCATGACTTGATTCCGCCATCTCATTTCTACCATCGGACAAACCGACGCACGGCGAGTATCCACCCTTACGTTGTTGAAACATCTACGGTCCGGACTAAGCGTTTCGCCTCGTCATTTATACCGCGAACTTCGAAGGACTGGAACAGTTTGCCTGCTGCGGTCTTTCCGTCTGATTATAATTTGGGTGTCTTCAAGGCTAGAGTGAATAGGCTCTTAATAAACTAGTGCGCCTCACCATCAACGATTGCATCACTGCTTACCATCAGGCGGGATCGCAGTCAAGTACTAGTTTATAACAGATAAAAAAAAAAAAAAAAAAATACAATTACCGGCACGGATCTTGAGCGCTGGCTTCAAGTTGCGCAGAAGTCAAATATTCGGTCTCTTTAGTGGTGTAAAGTGAGACGTGGGGGCGGGGAGTGTCAGTGAGTGGCTCGCCGCGCCATCGCGTCATAGACGTCACTCATGATTCGTTCCTTGCGCTTGCTGCATGTATCTAACAACGACGACGATTGGCTCGCCAATGTATGGAATGCGCAAAGCGATCCCCACTCTGACGTCGAGCGCTCAAGATCCGTGACGGTAATTGTAGCTCAGCACTTGTTGGATTCGAATCGTAGTTTTTTTCTTACACCGTCAGAGGCCGTGCTTTGCGGGGTTTTGGAAATGAGGTTTTTGGGAAGGAATGGAATAAAGAATCATCCTAAAGTCTGTTCATAATCATTTGTATAAACTGGTGGGTACGTTTATGCGAAAAGAACGTTACGACATATTTGTTTAGTATATTTTTTATTTTAAGTTAGATTTGATTTATGTGTTTAATTTTTGTTTTATTATAATTTATTATTTAACTCTCCTGTCGCAGGTCTGTTGGAAGAAATTTCGTTGAAATAAGCAGCACCTTTGTACTTTTTTTTTCGATAGGAAAAATTATCCAATGACAACCCCTGCTCTTGGAAGGATCGGGAGATAGTGTCAGACTCTTACTGACTAAAAAACCCATCCCGTTCCTTCAAGCCTTCATACCGAGGCTCGAGCGCCCTTTCGGATAACCCTGGCCCCAGTAGGCTGTTGCGGACAACTCCTTGTACTCTTGTATCTGTATTTGTTCTTTTCTTTTAAGTATTTGTGTGTACATAAATAAATAAATAAATAAAGGAAATTGGGCACCAATAGTTTCACTTTTTGACGCGTATGGCTATTAGAGTTAATGTATAATTCATAATATTATTTTTAATGATGTTTTACCTAAATTCATTGAAATCATTTGTGGGGTTTCTATTTTCATTTTAATTAGTATCTAATACAATAAATACGTCATTTGTTGCATAATAGTGAAGCGACTCTATTTTCAATTATAATCGATCGATTAACCGTTAACATAAATCGTGGAACCACAAAATAATCTACAATCGCAACTAAAAAGTATTAAGAGTTGTCATTATCTTTATTCTTCAATTATGTTACTATTTCTTGCGTTAAAAAGCAAAAATAAAACAATTAAGAAATAATCTATAGTCATGACTCCGCGTCCGTAATCTATTGTTTGGTCACAACACTATTCGATAAAATGTCAAACAAAATGGTATTTTCTGTTTACCTTGTTAACTAACGTGCCGGTTAAGCCGAGAATAATGGTTTTAGCTTTTCTCTGCTAACAAATATAAATTCGTGTCGAGTTGAGTTTTAGGATTCCTCCAAATCTATCTCCTACATCGAGCAATGCGACTCTTTTTGTGCGTGTGCTGCGAAGTGTATTGTTAAAACATTTTTTTACGTTCACGGTGATTTGTTCTAGACGTAAAACATGTCGCGCTGTGTGAACTGTTCTCTTTTATTAGCACACCCGCTCCCTAGATGCCAAATCCAACGGATTCCTTGGTAACATAACCTAACCTACATAACCTCAACAGGTATATAAGTTATTTTTTTTTTTCAAAAGCCCTACAATATTTAAGTTTGAATTTAACCTTGTTTTAAAGTAAGACACTAACCCTTTTTTGTGCCTAATTTTCACTACTATACCGAGTCAAAAGTTGCGCAACCAAGTGCCATAGTAAGTTGCTCATTCTCCTTTATTTTCTCTGTTGTACATTTTTTTTATTTTTTTTTATTAATGATAGGCTTGCGTTTGACCACTATCTCACCTGATGGTAAGCGATGATGTGGTCGACGATGAAGCACGCTTGCCTAGAAGAAACCTATTCACTCTCGACTTAAAGACTCCTAAGTTGTAGCTATCAGGAAACACAGATTCCGGCAGGGAATTCCACTCCTTGGCTGTACGCACAATAAATGTGTTCGCAAAACGTTTTGTGCGTATGGGTGGGATGTCTACCATGTACCGGTGGCGCAACGCTGTACGTCGTGTGGTCCGATGATGGAACGGACTTGGCGGAATTAGATTGTTCAATTCCAGTGCACACTCCCCGAAATGTAAACGATAGAAAACCGACAGACTAGCAACTCGGCGGCGATGCTCAAGGCTTTGGAGCTTCAACTCCACAAGTGCATCATTGCCGATGATTCTCTTGGCTCGCCTCTCAATCGACTCCAGCGCATCAAGCTGGTATTTGGCAGATCCATCCCAAAGATGAGAACAGTACTCCATACACGATCGAACTTGGGCTTGATAAAGATTGAGCAGCTGTTCCGGCGTGAAGTACCGTCTCACCTTTGCTAAGATCCCCAATTTTTTGGCAGCCAGTTGAGCCTTTGCATCGATGTATGAGCCGAAATTGAGAGTAGATGACAACGTAACTCCAAGAAGCTCAAGGTGGTCGGTTATCGGCACGGTTACACCCCGGAAAGTTGGAGCCGGGTGGAATTGGCAATCGGCATTTAAAGTTCCTCAAATGAAAAATTTCATTCTTCATTGTGTGGTTTGCTGTTAGTAAACCCAGTTGTGAATTAAGCTCGCCTATGTACTGCATCTGTACTTTTTTAACTGTATGTATAAATTATGTCTGCAGAATAAAAAAAGAACTTTATGAAGAATAAAAATAAGAACGTTATACAGTGACAAAATGGAAGTCCTATTTCAGTTCACTACCGGTGAATTAATGATTTACCTATGAATTAAAACATGAATAAATAAATGAAAAAAATATTAAAAGAATAAACGAACCAATAAGTGAACGAATGAATGAATGAACTAAGAAGCAAATGAATGAATTAATGAACTAAGAAGTGAACGAAAAGATGAAACAATGATAGAACGTAAGAGTGACCGAATGAATGAATAAAATTATGAATGAATACATAAATAATAACGAGCTTACATATTATCGTAATAGAGTGTAGATCAGACGGCTTAAATTCAGGGCCATGGAAAGGGCTGTGCTTGAAGTTTCTTTCCTCGATCACACAAAGAAAGAAGTTATCCGCAGGAGAACAAAGGTTGCCGATATAGCCCAAAGAATATAATATAATATTCCACAACTATCACACAATGCCGTCTAGTCCCAAGCTAAGCAGAGCTTGTAATTGTATTATGGGTACGAGACAACTGATAAACATACTTATATATTTCTAAATACATACATATTAGACAAATAACACCCAGACACAGAACAAATGATAATGCTCATCACACAAACATTTGTCCTGGGTGGGAATCGAACCCACGACCTCCGGCATAGCAGTCAGGGTCACTAACCACTAGACCAACAGGCCAGTCAATCTGTGAGATATGCATTTCGATTTTGTCATAGAGTGAGTGAATGGTTACTTACGCAATTTTCTCAATGAAATAAAAGTGCTTATTTTTATTTCCTGATTAACAATTGACTATCTTATCTCATTATTTAGCTTAACCTTGACTTGCCAAGAAATTTCCAGAATAGTAATCATGTTAATCAATGTAGAAAATTACTCATTAAGCTAATTTTGATATCCAAGGAAGTAATTTTAAGACTAAGCTCGTTAACTTCGAAAGTTATTAAAAAGAAAATATAATCTCTTTCAAAATGACAGAGACAAAGTTGAAGATACTTAAATGATATTATGTTTCTACCTTTAGCCAACGGCTTCGCTTATAATAATAATATTCCGCAACTATCACACAACGCCGTCTAGTCTCAAGCTAAGCAGAGCTTGTGTTATGAGTACTAGACAACTGATAAACATACTTCTAAATACACACATATTATAGATAAATTACACCCAAACACAGAACAAATGATCATGTTCATTATACAAACATTTATCCTGGGTGGGAATCGAACCCACGACCTCCGGCATAGCAGTCAGGACCACTAACCACTAGACCAACAGGCTTGTCTGGCTTATCCCAAAGGAATACACAGGGTTATTTTTAAAACACTGGCAACCTGACTGCCTTGACTGGCCTGTTGGTCTAGTGGTTAGTGGCCCTGATTGCTATGCCGGAGGTCGTGGGTTCGATCCCCACCCAGGACATGTGTTTATGTGATGAGCATGATCATTTGTTCTGTGTCTGGGTGTAATTTATCTATAATATGTATGTATTTAGAAATATATAAGTATATTTATCAGTTGTCTAGCACCCATAACACAAGCTCTGCTTAGCTTGGGACTAGACGGCGTTGTGTGATAGTAGTGGAATATTATTATATTATATTATACATTATTAACCTCTCATTTTTTTTACTACTCTTCTAACTCTCGTTACTCTTACATCATAACCAACAACTTTTGTTTTGTGATTTTAAAAATGTATCATATTTTAGTTCATCAGATTTTCATACAAAAATAAAATATTTGAATTGAACGTTCTAAATATTACGAAGTCTAGGCCAAACAAACGATGGCGGAGGGGAGCGGGATCGGGCGGAAGGGATGCTTTACAGTTTTTAGATTGTTGCTTAAACTTATGCTATGAGACCTTGCCTCATGCCAAATTTTAGGACTCTAGGAAAACGGGAAGTACCCAATGAATTTTGATTCCCTTGAGAGTGTCGGCCGTATCTTTTTTTTTCGTTAACTTACAATTTTGATTTTTTCACAGCTTCGAGTGACCTCAGACTTGAGTGTATGTTCTTAATTTTAAATCGATACCTCCATGTGTTCTTGAGATAAAGGGTCTTGACAGACAGACAGTCAGACACAGACAGAGTACAGACAGACATACAGACGGACAACAAAGTGATCCTATAAGGGTTCCGTGTTTTCCTTTTGAAGTATGGTACCCTTAAAAACGTGTTAAGTACACTTCCTCAAAAGTGGCGTGAAAATGTGTGCATATTCTGACGATTACTTCTTTTAACTTTTTGAGCTATTATATTCCAAAAATGGTGGCTCTTAGGAAAAAATATATTTAGACATTGTTGTAGATAATCATCTGATCTACAAGTTTTGTATGAGATAAATTTATGATAAAACTTACCGTTTTGCTGTTTTGCGATTTTCCCCGAGTATTTTTTTTTTCTAGGAGTCGGATCGATGAGGACTTTTTAGATTTCATATATGATGGTGTTTTAAACAATCCTACCAGCTGGGTGCGAATTACCCCCTATTTTATAGTCTAATTTGACTGGACTATAGCGTACTATAGAGTTTCAATAGAATAAGCAGCTGTAGAGCTACTTACTCGTATTTTTATTTTTCATTCAATTGTTCGGCCCTCTGTACCTACTCACAAGCGTGCAAATGAACCCTGTTGAAAATTTAACACACCAATAATTTAAAGGAAAAAGTTTATAAGTATGTTACTTCATCACACTGAAACAGCCGTTCGTTTCAGGGTGAAGAAGTAGCACAGATTTGCGTGAGCTTTTGTACATGGGTAGACTATGTCCATAGGATACTTTTGTCCCGAGACTATATTCCTTTGGGATAATATCCTACTATTACGCGGGCGAAGCTGGTGTCAGCAGCTTGCAGATTATATAGGGTGACTGGTAATTAGTGTACGATACTTAAACACGTGATTGTGCTCATGATAATTAACAATTTTTATTATGGGAGCAAAGCCGAAATCGCGAAAAAAATATCGGCTGCTCAATACATTAGGCAAACATAAATGTACTGAACAGCTGATTTTTTTTTCGCGATTTCAGGTTTGTTCCCATAGTAAAAGTTATTGGTTATCATGAGCACAATCACGTGTTTAAGTATCGTACACTAATTACCAGTCACCCTATATAGACTCACAAATCACCTTGGTTGAACATTGGTAAATACTTTTCTGAACTAATTTTACGCTTTACTTCTCTAAAGACGGGCTTGCTCGCACAATCTTAATCGCCTGATCATTACCAGATGCCTGTATATATGTATACGGTAAATACCTGTTTCTCTCGACAAGCATCGTAAATTACCTTAATGACTGTTAAAGGGATAGGATGCTTACATTTTTAACCAACTTTAAAGCATAAGGTTTTGTATCATATTAAGTTCTTATCTATCCTAAGGTTGTCTGATAGATATCACTGACAGCGATAAGACCGCCATTGTTCTCGTAGATTTAAGTTTATGTATAAGTTGTGATACTTTTTGTTGTACACGCTTAACTTAGAATAGAATAAACTTAACAGGTTGGCGGACAGTAACGGTCACAGGCGTCTAGTATAGCTAAAGTGATATAACAGTACGCCTGTCGACGTTTAAGTTTTTATTTGCATAAAATCAGTACGCCATATGACGACCGATTTTCCATACTATCATAACGGACGGCATGTTGTAGTGTCACCACAGGTGTAATTAAGACTTTAGTACTGTCACTACACATTTTTCATGAATTCGTCAAAGAAAGTACCTCCACGCACACATTCAAGTTTTTATGGCCCTCTCCTTACGCACACTACGCTCGTGGGCGTCGTAGTTACATACGATCAGTCCAGTGTGTCGCTGCGGTGTTTGTGCGTGTCGACTGTCGGCGTCGCTACATGTTTTCGCCTTTTTAACGCCTTACGACGTTTACGCCTAGATTCGTGTCACATATCATATATTTTTTACAGTGCATTGTGACAGTACGTCCGTGGGCAATGTATGAAAAAAAGTAGTGTCACAATCGCCGCAGTCAGTGAGATAGTATATCCGCCAACGTGTTAAGTTTATTCTATTCTAAGTTAAGCGTGCACTGCGTTGGAATCGGAGTGTACGAGGCGTCAGTATTTACAAAATACCGATAGGCTGCATCTACTGCATTCGGATTTTGCATCGGCAATTTCGGTTTTTTCAAAGCAATCGGGTTCTATGACTTACGGATAACCTTTTCAGAAGCCAACTCATAGCTCCAGTAAGCATCGGCCCTACTGGGCCCCTACAGTTCTGTCGATATCTCTTTGAGGCGTGCGTAGAACATTACGCGCCGTAGACGATACGAGCCCAGTCGTCTACAGCGCGTAGTGATCAAAGAGATGTAAACCGTAGAGGCGCAGCAGGGCCGATGTTCGCTAGCTAGAACCGTGGGGAATTCCTGAAGGTGAAACTCTTATTTATTATTTATTTATTATATACTTTATTGTACACCATTACACATACAAAAAAAAAGGAAACTAAAACACAGACTTACAATGGGCGGCCTTATCGCATTCAGCGATCTCTTCCAGGCAACCTGGAACTCTTAGTCCTAGAACGCAAAGGACACAGGTGTGATTTTAGTCAGTAAAAGTCTGACGCACCCTGCCGCTCCACCCAGAGCGGGAGAAGTAATTGGATGACTTCCACCGTTAAAAAAAAATACCTATTAAGTGACTATTTCACGAAAAAGTCTAAAGCCTTACTTAGACTGAAAGTGTGAGGGTGGGATTGGATTATTATCTGCTCACAAAATGCCAGTCTAAACGTTTCGAAGGACTGGAATAGTCTGCCTGCTGCGGTCTTCCCGTCCAATTATAATTTAGGTGTCTTCAAGGCTAGAGTGAATAGGCTCTTCATAAACTAGTGCGCCTCACCATCAACGATTGCATCACTGCTTACCATCAGGCGGGATCGCAGTCACGTATTAGTTTATAACAGATAAAAAAAAAGTTTAGCTATTTTTTAGCACTGGGAGTACTTTTGCTCGGTGTGAATAAACTGAATAAGATTTTATTCCTTAAAATGCGAGGCTCGTATTATTTTTAGCACAAAGTTCAGGCAAATATTTATAAGGTAGGATAAAAAGGAAAAAATAACGTAATTCGTAAAAGCTTTCGCTTAAGTAATTAGGTCCGTTCCTGCTTCATCTAGTACAGGAATTATGACGCATTATGTAAGCAGTGGTGGCCGAGTAGTAATGGCTCTGACTTACGAGTTGTAGGTCGCGGTTTCAAACCCAACCAGGCGCATTACTTTGTGTAATTTATTTCATCACCACTGCTCTCAAAACGGTGAAGGAAAACCTCATGAGGAAACCGGCATGTCCTAGAACCAAAAATTTGAAGACATGTGACATTCACCAACACGCACTGGGCCCGCGTGGTGGATTACGGAGCATTCCCTCTACTAGAGAGGAGGCTTGAGTCCCAACAGTGGGAACATCAAAAAGGGTGGTGATGATGTCCTCAATCCATTGCTCCAATAGGCTTCGGCCCTGCTGGGCTCTACAGGTTTTGCTGACATTTCTTTGAGGCAGACGTGGAACACTACGCGCTGTCCCTTACGCTCCAGACCGTTACCGGACCGCCGGACGGTGCCACCAATCAGCGTTGTTCGTCTATTCACAGTTATTTACCTACAAGTTGGATAAAACATTATTTGTAAAGCTTGAATTATAATTGTAACTTAATTTTCTGATTAGAGTGTATAGAACTGTGTATTATTCCAGTTACATGTGTATCTATCTAAATTCTCCATACTCTTGTTTCCAGAACTCCCAGCGCCTGGGCCGGGTGTCCCGCGCTGAGGCGAAGGCCACCGCCATGGTATTCATCATGATCGTGTCCTTCACCGTCGCCTGGACACCCTACTCACTCTTCGCCCTCATGGAGCAGTTCGCTACGGAAGGAATTGTAAGTAACTTACCGGCTGACCCAATTTTGATAGAACCAGTGTCCCCTTAAGAGCCCGACTTCCTCGTGCTCCGTTGTTGACCATATCATCACTTACCATCAGGTGACATAGTGGCTGGGTACGCCATAATTATGGCTGTAAGTCCCTTGTTTGAGGAATGGCTGAAAAGACAGCACGGCATCCTTACCTTCCGCATGACGCCGCATATGGCCAGTTCGGGAAATTCCTGCCCCGGTTTCGTGCGGAAGAAACGCCCGGATGTTATCATTGTGTGGACCAACCGGAGGACACGGTAGAGCATACGGTAAAGGTGTGCCCCGCCTGCGCAGAGCACCGCCGTGTCATCCTGGGGGCGCTCGGTGGCAGTGAACTCTCGCGCTGGGCCTTGGTATGGTACAGGCCATGATCTGGAGCAGCTGGCAGGCGGTCACCTTCTTCTGCGAAGCAGTGATGTTAGCAAAGGAGGCGGCCACACGCGTGCGGCCACGGTCCTTACGCCCCAGCCGCCACTGGGATTCCGATCAAGATTTCCGGCCGTCCGACCGTCCGGTAATCGTCCGGATCGAGCCCACGACGTCGACGGTGCGTCACTCCACCCAAGAGCGGGGGATGTCATTGGATGATTTCCCCACTTAAAGAAAAAAAGGTATATATGAAGAGGGTGCTGCAAAATGCCACCTAGCGGCTTTGGACTCGGTGGAAAGGCATGCCAAGACGCCAAAATGCACTTACCCTAGAATACATAATACGGAAGTAAGTTCTATTGTGGGGCAAAGTTTACTTTTAAATTATCTACATAGTACCGTTTATGAGATACAGCCCGCTAAAGACGCAGGCGGACGCCTAGTTCCTAATTAAATTGCGTTAGGGTCAACTCACACCGAAAGAGCGGCGAAGGGCAGCGACCCGTTTACCGTTCATAGAATTCGCTGGAATTCCCGCGGCGCCGCGGGCATCCGCGCGACTCGTTCGAGTTTCTTATGCGATAATAAGTATTATAGAAATGAAAATAAAGTTAAAATTCATATGACACTGAAACTGCGCTCCGCTTCGCGGCGCTTCGACGCTCTTTTGGTGTGAGTTGACCCTTAGCCTTCAGGCCCGGAATCTAAAAGAAAATAATAAAATCGAAGTTAAAGAATCAAATAAAAATCTATAAAACAATTTTCATAACAATGTCTATTGATCTTATTTCAACGTCCATATATCAAAGGCAAACAATATGTTATTATTCCAGTCGTCTAGGGAAAAACAAGGGTAATAATTTCCAAAACAAACTTTCCGAAGACAATTTATCACTGACATCTATTAGGACGATAAATATATATTTTTTATAATTGATATCTAGTGCTTGACTGCAATCCCATGTGATGGTAAGCAGTGATGCAATCGTTGATGGTGAGGTGCGCTAGTTTATTAAGAGCCTATTCACTCTAGCCTTTAAGACAGACACCGGACATAATTATAATCGGACGGGAAGACCGCACGCAGCAGGTAAACGAGGTGAAACACTTAGTCCGGACCGTAGAGATGTCATTAATAGGGTGGACACTCGCCATGCTAGATTACTTAAGTTCTATGATATTATGAATGCAATAAATCTCGTAGTCTAAGACGTTTTAACCATTATTTCTTAGGAAATCATGTATTTGTCACCTATAGGTTTTTTTGCAATCCCTCGCGCCGTGCCTTGGCCTGTAGCCATGGTTCGGAGCGAGGAGGAGTGGCAGGTGGTCGCCTCCTACTGCGAAGCAGTAATGTTAGCAAAGGAGGAGGCCGACCGTATCAGTTAACGGCGCTCACGCCGCGGCCGCCGCCAGTATTTCGATCCCGATTTCCGGCCACCTTAGCGGCGGGCTTGTTTTACAAAAAATACCTATAGGTATTTTTTTAGCTTCCTCCTGAAGGGTTTTATCGATTTCCTCATAAAAGTATTTTTTTTTAACATAGGATATCCTAAAATCGTTACAACTTTGAGTTGTATCAAGTTAATAATAAAGAATTTTGCAAGCAAACCCAACACGCCTGTACGACAGACAACGGGTATTTAAAAATTATTCGCATCAGACAATCGCTCTTATCTGGTGAAGCTTCTAAAATTCACGTTAAAAATAATAACAATATAAATGGAACCACGATTAAATTGTCAAAAAAATGAAGACAAAACTGTGAAGACAATAAATTTATTCTTATAGCTCAGACAGGAAAATGAAATGACAATAAGAGTAGGTACTTTGTCTTATTACTGTTACAAATTAATACGAAAGTGTGTCAGAGCGTTTATAAATATTAGCAGGTATACTTCTTTTTAGGAATCCGTACCCAAAGGCTAAAACGGGACACTATTGTTTAAGGCGTATAGTCCCTTGAACCATCTGACCGAAATTATGTGAACGCAACTCTCGCACTCGTCTAGGCGGCAGTACGCAAATCTGTGCATTTATTTGCGGCCAGCAGCGCCCGGAAAACGCTTTAAATCCATTTTCTCTGCGAGATATTGATTGATTTACATATGCAATGTTCACTTTGAAGAATATTTAACCACTAATTTTTATGTGTAAAAATGTTTCTAAAGGTCCAAGCCGTTTCGAAGGAGTAGGGAAAAGTTGCGAAAAGTTGCGAAATTGCTAAATATTTTTTTTTGACAAAAGTATTAATTGCACGAAAAAATCAAATGTTGATATTATTGCTCATGAATCTATAATAAACATATACTTTTTTCAAACCAATTGACCTAGCCGTTACGGTGGAGTAGGCCTCAGAAAATCACTGTTTTATGGCACTTTTCGGGCGCTTGGCCCTTAAGGCCTCTGCCTCGAATCTTGCGGGCAGCGGGGCGGCGGCGGCGCGGGAGCGGAGCGGGCAACGCAGGCAGACCTGTTCTCGAAACCAGCGGGCAGATCGCGCAGCACTATAGAGGCGTAGTGTTGTGTTCGTGGATATTTGTTTTTATTCTCGAACAAAATGTCTGAACAACGGCGACAACATCTTTTTGATTCAAATTATTTTATTCCTAACGCTCGATTTATTGAAGACAAAAGAAGAAGTGAATGCCTACTATAGGGCAAGGAAAAGGGAAGGCGAGTTGTATAGAAATTATGAAAAACAGAGACAATGTCGTGACAAATTCTACGACTAAAATTGCACAACACTGCAATGTAGACGCGCGGGCGGTCACCTCTTGACTGGAGCGCACCGCTCGTGGCCCGACCCGGCGCCACTGCCGCGCCGCTGTTTTCGAGAACCGATCCATTTAATTTTACGCGTTAGATCCTACCGCTCCCGTGCCCCACCGCCGCCGCCCCGCTGTCCGCAAGATTCGAGGCAGAGGCCTTAGACCGCAACCCCGTCATGGGCACGCCACAATTATGGCGATAAGTCCCCTCTTTGAGGCGTGGCTGGAAAGACCTCACGGCGTCCTAACCTTCCGCATGACACAGGTCCTCACCGGAAATGGCAAGTTCGGGAGGTTCCTGTTCCGAATTAAAGCGGAAGTGACGCCCGGGTGTCGCCACTGTGCGGAACGCCCGGAGGACACGGTGGAGCACACAATCGCGGTGTGCCCTGCTTGGGCGGAGCATCGCCGTGCCCTCGTGGGGGTGATCGGCGGCGGAGACCTCTCGCGCCGGGCCTTGGTCGAGGCCATGGTCCGGAGCGAGGAGGAGTGGCAGGCGGTCGCCGACTTCTGCGAAGCAGTAATGCTCGCTAAGGAGGAGGCCGACCGCATCAGGCAACGGCGCCCTCGCCGCCGCCGGGATTCCGATCCCGATTTCCAGCCACCGTAGGCGCGGGCTTGCGGACAGTGAGCAATGGGTAGCTCGCTGTCCGGCCGTCCGGTAACTGTCCGGACCAAGCCCAAGTCGTCGACGGCGCGCGCTGTTCCCGCGCGCCTCAAGGAGTTGTCAGCAACAGCAGGGGCCCAGCCGGGTCGAAGCCTACCGGGGCCAGGGTTATCCGAAAGGGCGCTCGAGCCCCGGTATGAAGGCTTGAAGGAACGGGATGGGTTTTTTAGTCAGTAAGAGTCTGACACTATCTCCCGCTCCGCCCAAGAGCGGGGGTTGTCATAAGATGATTTTTCAAAAAAAAAAAAAAAAAAAAAAAAAAAAAGGCCTTAGACTTCACTATCCGTCTGTCTGTCACCAGGCTGAATCTCATGAACCGTGACAGCTAAACAGTTGAAATTCTCACAGATGATGTATTTCTGTTGCCGCTATGACAACTAATAAATAAATATACTTTTTAAATGCCTACAACAAACCGATAAATAATATCTATAATAATAAATCGTTTATTATTTTATTATTTATTAGTTTATTATTATTATCGGTCGTTGCCTATGTCCAGGAGTGGACGTCTTTCGGCTGATATGATGATGATGATGATGATGATGAAATCGTTAGTTAGAAACATAAACAAAATACACATAAGAAATGATAAATGATGATAGCTGCAAAAATTAAAACTGTGTATCCCTAATAGATAACAAACCTAAATAAAGATTTAATTTAAGAATTGAACACTTGATAGCTAAACTGAAAAAAATAAGCAATCACAATTGAACATCATCGATGAACAATTTAATTCGTTTTACGATTCGAAATTAATTATTCGAATTTCTTTAATCCTGGCTCTTCCTGAACACGATCATTAATATTCATCAACTCCATATTCGATTCTAGAATACTGATTCTTTTTTATTTACTAAGATTTGGAAGAGATAACCATATTTTAACTTGACTACAGCGAAGTCCAAAGTAAGGTTGATGATTATAGCAGGCTCTACAAAGTGTAACGTTAATACGCAAAACCTCAGATACCCCAAACGATTTTTAATTCAATTGACCTAATTCTGGGAGAAAAAATCATTTTAAAAAATTTTAAAGGTTTTATGTGCAATTTTAGTTTATTTAAAGCTCGTATTTGCATTAAAATAAGAACTATATTATACCGCGTAAAAGAAAATTTAAATTGAAAAACAACCATTTGTGTTTGTTTATCTATTTGGGCGGATTTGCGCATGTGATGGCATGACCTATTAATAAATAGACAGGTCAATATTATGATTTCATTAATGAAGTTTTTTTTTTCAAAAATGTGACTTATATTAAAAAAAAGGTTCAAATGATTCTGTTCGTTATTTTGATCAAATTATTTTCAGGTTTTACGCATTAAACGTTATACGTTTTTTAAGAAAGTATATTTCCACCGAAGTGGTTACGCTTATGAACTGTTCGATTTGTCAATGTGGTCCAGGTGTCACAGACTATGAGAAGAAATCAATATGGCGAATGTACTTACCTAACATTTTTTGTTATGAGTGAAATGTGAAATGAAAGAGAAAACATTCTAACCATCAATAAGATCAACTCGCGATCGGTTCAAAGTTATGTCGCAAATTCTTTGCTTTGGCAAAATATACGACTGCTCCCGAAGATTGCCGACCGCTTCCGAAGATAGTACCAAATAGGTAAAATTTCCGAAATAAAAAAACGCTCAGTTTACCCTTTGTAGCGACATCTATGGCGCCACATAAGTACTACGAAGAAAGTACGAAATCCTGCATCGCGCAATCACAGTTCTCCGCGCGATTTGAAAATATACGACAGCCCGAAATCATCTATCGGGCAGTAGCCCACCAGACTATAACACCCGTCTGGTCGGAGGATCCTCCCTTTTCAACGGAGGTTTGCGGGACTTTACTCACTGTTCCGCATACCTCCAAACTGGTAACCCTCGACAAAGAACGTCAGCGCAGCCTTCGTGCAGCTACTACTTCGTGACGTCATCATCACTTCCTCAAGCTTTCGAGCAGCGAGCCATACAGCCAGCACCCATGGCTATAAAGGGTATCCTGACCACCAGCATGCCTACCTGGTCATACCTGGTCATCACCTTCAGCCTCATCAGCGACCTTGGCTTGGCACACCGCACCTTCGGCCAGTCACATGAAGAGCTATGAAGAACCTCTCCTGGTCGACGCCAGCAGTCATGCCCTACGTCGCACAAGCACCGCTCCGACTCACTGGAGCCAGCAGCACTACTTTAACTCACTGGAGCCTGCAGCATAATCCCGACTCAAGGACAGCACCACCCCGACTCACTGGGGCATCATCCCGACTCACTGGGATAGCACCACCCCGACTCACTGGGGCATCATCCCGACTCACTGGGACATCATCAATCCGACTCACTGGGGCATTATCCCGACTCACTGAGATAGCAAACACCCCGACTCACTGGGGCATCACCGCACAGTTCCGACTCACCGAGAACTATGCGGCATCGGTTCCGACCCACTGGAACCAACCTATCACTGGCCTGGCACGCAGCATGAAGCATCAAAGAACCATCGATCTCCGATCTCCGGAGGGGAGTGATGTAGCGACATCTATGGCGCCACATAAGTACTACGAAGAAAGTACGAAATCCAGCATCGCGCAATCACAGTTCTCCGCGCGATTTGAACATATACGACAGCCCGAAATCATCTATCGGGCAGTAGCCCACCAGACTATAACACCCGTCTGGTCGGAGGATCCTCCCTTTTCAACGGAGGTATGTGGGACTTTACTCTCTGTTCCGCATACCTCCAAACCTTTTTTTATGGTGGGAAAAATCATCCAATGACAACCCCCGCTCTTGGGTGGAGCTGGAGATAGTGTCTGACTCTTACTGACTAAAAGCCCACCCCGTTTCTTCTAGCCTTCATACCGGGGCTCGAGTTCCCTTTCGGATAACCCTGGCCCAAGTAGGCTTCGACCCGGCTGGGCCTCTGCTGTTGCTGACAACTCCTTGAGGCGCGCGGGAACAGTGCGCGCCGTCGACGACTTGGGCTTGGTCCAGACAGTTACCAGACGATCGGACAGCGAGCTACCCATAGCTCACTGTCCGCAAGACCGCGCCTTCGGTGGCTGGAAATCGGGATCGGAATCCCAGCGGCGGCGACAGCGCCGTTGCCTGATGCGGTCGGCCTCCTCCTTTGCGAGCATTACTGCTTCGCAGAAGTCGCCGACCACCTGCCACTCCTCCTCGCTCCGGACCATGGCCTCAACCAAGGTCCAGCGCGAAAAGTCTCCGCCGCCGATCGCCCCCACGAGGGCACGGCGATGCTCCGCCCAAGCAGGGCACACCTCGACTGAGTGCTCCACCCTGTCCTCCGGGCATTCCGCACAATGGCGACACCCGGGCGTCACTTCCGCTTTAATCCTGAACAGGA
The DNA here is from genome assembly GCA_910589285.2 of Mythimna ferrago. NCBI lineage: Eukaryota > Metazoa > Arthropoda > Insecta > Lepidoptera > Noctuidae > Mythimna > Mythimna ferrago. The sequence goes on from OU342685.1 coordinate 21,316,612, forward strand.
ACCTCCCGAACGTGCCATGTCCGGTAAGGACCTGCCCCATGCGGAAGGTAAGGACGCCGTGAGGTCTTTCCAGCCACGCCTCAAAGAGTGGACTTACCGCCATAATTGTGGCGTGCCCAGCTCTGTTTACCCTGTCTTTGCTATCTATTTCTAGGAAAACTACCCAAAGAAAACTCACTTAAAGATTAAGTCTAAAAAAAAAAGTCTCCTCAAAAGGAAATCCACGAATAACTTTCCAAGAAAAATGAAATTTCCATATAATATTATCAACCAACGCTGCCAATTTTTGACATTAACTCAATATAAAACACCATAACAAAATGTGTAATTCCGGCACGGAATATGCTCGTCCTTGTATTAGATTTCTCCATGCATTCCCCTATATGCCTTCTTAATATATGTAATTCTCATTGTTAGCTTTTGTTCAAGGAAAAACCTTTTACAAGGATGTAATACAAATCTCAAAGGTGGCTCTCAAAGGTAAGGTAATCTATAATGATGCGTACATCCGACTCTGTATTCAAGGACCTTTTATGAGATTTTGCTTGTGTAGGTACTAACTCATATGTCAGTTGAACCTTGGTTGAACCCTTCACAAATTATTATGTTCAATCTTTAGAGGTACAATCTAATCCTTTTGATAAAGGTCCTTTTTCTTTCTAAAAGTAAATTGTTTATTTGATAAAGTACTAAAACAAGAAAAATAAAAACACACATCTGTGTCGTTCATTGTAAAAGTGGTGTAACTCCATATTTTTAAAATACTTAATTTTTTGCTCAATGATATCACATTTAGTCATATATATCATTATAAAAGTGAAGCAACTCCAATAGTTGCATAAAAATCCCATAGATGGCGTTACTTGTTTGTACAGGGCACTAAAACTTTTAAATATTCATTATAAAAGTGAAGTAAGTCACAAGTCACTTTAATAGTGAAGTAAGTCCGGAGTTGATTCACTTTTATTGTGACTAATTTTTGACACGTGGTGATAAGTTGTGTGTTAAAATTGATAAAAAATATTTTTATTAAGTGTTTTAATAGCTTATTTAGATGGATTTAGAGGATTTTAGTGATTCCGGGTCTGAATATCAGCCTAGTTCCGAAGAAAGTTGTTCTGGATCTGGTAAGCTTATTTAAATTCATTGTTTTTCTAACCTTAAAATTGTATTTACATTTTTTTGGTTACTTTTTTCTCATTTTATATTTTGTTTTGAATACTTACATGCAGTATTGCATGTCGCATGAACTAATCTCCTGTGATTTGCACTTGTTCCAGACACAGATACAGGCAATGATGAAAATGTTAACGAAGATAATAACCAGCCAAATCTTCAAGCTGAACCTGGACCATCTAGATCTAGGAAACGTTCACTCAACAAAGAAAATTGGGCAGTTAATAAAAGAAAGTTATTTCGTAATAGTGGAAAAGAATATATGACTAAAACGGGAGTAAGGAAAGATGGCAAAAAATTCGAAAATATTGATTGTATGTGTCCAAAAAAATGTATTACGTCATTTACGGAAAATGAAAGAAAAGAAATATTTGACTCATTTTGGAATTTAGAAGACTTCAATGCGCAGAATTCATATCTGTATGCATTGGTACAAAAAACAACGATTAATAGAAAACGCCCAAAAGATCGGTCTCGTGCAGGAAAAAACGTGTCTTTTAAATATTTTATAAAGTCTAGTATCAAGACCCAATCGGTGTGTAAGAAATATTTTCTGAGGACATTTCAAATAAGTGATGGAAGATTATATCGGTGTCTATCGAAAGATGATGTCTCTCAATGTAAAGATAAACGTGGCACAACTAGTTCCCGAAAACTTGATGATTCTGATATTGTTGCCCACATTGAAAGTTTTCCTGCATATCAAAGCCATTATACACGAAAGAATAATCCTAACAGAAAATATTTAAATCCTGGGCTAACTATCCGTAAGATGTACGATCTTTATAGAGAAAAATGTGAGATTGAAATGATTGAACCCAAGAAATTAAAGTATTACATTAAAATATTCAACACAAAGTTTAATCTCCATTTTAAGGCACCGCGGCAAGACACATGCAAAACTTGTGATGACTTAAATTTGAAAATACAAGGAACTGATGATGAAAATGTCAAGAAGGAGTTTGAGAACCAAAGAGAACTTCATCAACGAAAAGCAGATTCAGCAAGAGAAAACCTTCAGAATGATTCGAAAAAGGTTGATGAAGCATACATACTAACTTTTGATCTGCAGAAAGCTTTAGCTTACCCAAAATTAACGACCTCAGTAGCATACTATAAAAGAAATCTTTATTTATATAATCTGGGAATACATTGCTTTAATAATAACACAGGATACATGAATGTCTGGGACGAAGTTGAAGGTGGAAGAGGTTCTCAAGACATAGCAGCATGTCTTATTAAGCACTTAAAAACTCATGCGGCATTACAAAAGCATGTCATTATGTATTCCGATTCATGCACTGGACAAAACCGGAATATCAAGACCACTCTTTCCCTTTTGAAGCTTGTACAAGACCCTGACACTAGTATTGACACCATAGACCACAAGTTCTTAGTATCAGGACATTCTTATCTTCCCAATGATGGGGAATTTGGAATCATAGAGAGCGCTAGTCGCCGCCGTGGACAAATTTATAGCCCAGACCAATGGGTCGATATTATAAAAACAGCCAAACGCAAAGAACCTTATTTTGTTGTTACCGAAATGAAAAATGCCGAATTTTTAAGTACCACTGCCTTAGAAAATTCTATTACAAATAGGAAAAAAACAACGTGCGGTTATGATTTTAATTGGCTACATATTAGATGGCTGAGGTTTGAGAGAAATTATCCTTTACAATTTCAATTTAAAGAAACACTAAATCCCGACACACCCTTTTATAAAGTAGATTTATGTAAAAAAAAGCAAGGAAGACCGGCCCACTTATACAATATTCGACAAGACCCACTCTATCCATCAAGAAGACCAGTTACGAATGCAAAGAAGAAAGATATGCTTGATCTTCTACCATACATTCCGCCAATATACCACCATTACTACAAAAATCTTCCCATAGATATTCCAACTCGGTCAAGCACACGTAATACCGATGAGCGTTCATCTGATGACGAAATTACGTATGATTAAATCACAACATGTCACTATAACAATGGTGTAACTCCAGAAAAAAAAGTTTAAGTTCAGTTTTATTATATTAGTTTTTTTTTATTTTCTAAGTTACTTCAATTTATTATATCTTTGATTTGTATTAAACAATATAAAATATAAAACAGTGAGTGAATGCTTATTTCTTTTTTCCTACACTTTAATTCGCAAAAAGCTCGCCATTTCAAAATTCAGTTACAAGGAGATAATTCACTATTACAATGAATGACACATCTAATAATAGGCTAGTTGCCGTAAAAAAATGTAATTAGTCCGTCTTTTAGATTATTCAAAAATAAGGGACACGTATTTTTTTATTTGTAAATTAAACCAAAAATGACAAAGATATAGCCCATTAAAGTTACGTGTAACGTCACGCCGCGCTGCATTTTTTCACACGGAGTGGCGTCACACGTAACTTTAATAGGCTACATCTTTGTTACTTTTTGTTTAATCTAAAAAAGAAAAAATACGTATCTAATATTTTTTTTATAATCTAAAATACGGACTAAATAAAATGTAGTTATTTTGACCATGGAAACTACCCTATTATCCACTATAGATAATAACTCCTTGTTAAAATATGGCATCACAAAACTCCTCTGAATTGCTGCCGTCTGGAAGTATACCCAAAAGACTGGCGCCGATTGCTACGTTGGTATGGTAATGCTTAGGTGCTGCGCAAATGGAGACACTTTTTCTTCCAGTTACCCACACCGAACACTTTTTGATCGTCATGAGTATGTGTTAAGTGGAAGCAACTGGACGCAAAAAATGTTTACGTATGCGCAGGGAGTGGATGATTTCTTACTGGTTCTATGGAAATCAAATATTCATCGGTAGCTTGTATCTGACACACGTTTGCGCCCTGCCTAAGATTTAATCTCTGACCGAAGTAAAAGCCAGCCTTTGGGTCGCGCGAAGTGTCAACTAAGCGTTTGGATATTGGTCTTAGTGGTTCCCTTATAAACAGCTATTCCTTGACTGTATTTATTATTACATTATTTAAATTTTACTACTAAGTTAATTACTATATAAACAAACTTAAAATAATAATTTGTAAGTACAAACGTTTTTTCTTAGTTGTTACTTCATGTTTTTGGTCATTTTGTATTTTAATGTTACCATCCTCCCAAAGAAAACCGATGTTACTGAACATAGACCGAAGAATCGCTAAACTTAAGTGGCAATGGGCATGACACATTATAGAATAGTAAGTCGATGCAAACGAAAGTTTGTGAAACAACCCCGTATCGAAAGACGCAGCATTAGAAAGCATCTCAAAAGGTGGACCAATGACCATAAATGCCATGTAAAACACCTTTAAATAATCGTTTTTCTTTCTTTCTTTCAGTTACATTACATTACCAAAATCATAAACAACAGCTTTTGTTCTATGACTTTTAAAAATTTATCATAATTTGATTTTCTCACAACTTCAAGGGACCGCGGACCTTAGTATATGGTTTTAAATTCATCTCGATATTTCCACGTGTTCCCGAGATAAAGGGTATTGACATAAAGACAGACAGACTACAAGATGATCCTATAAGGGTTCCGGTTTTTCCTTTTGAGGTACAGAACCCTAAAAATAGAACTTTTTTAAATATGACGTTTTCAATTAGTCTTACGAAGGGCCAACATGACTACGAAACATAAAAACACTGGTCTGAAATGGGTGGTATAAACTCTTTGCTCCTTTAACTCTCTTTTTTTTTGTGCAGGTATCCCCTGGAGCAGGTGTCATACCAGCTCTTGTTGCCAAGAGCTCCATCTGCTACGATCCTCTCATCTACGTTGGAATGAATACACAAGTAAGTCAACGATGAATAAATCTATTTTTATCTAATTCGGATTCTATCTAAGAATCTAATTCGGTCATGTATTGTTGCAGTTTCGAAACTCAATCAAAAGGATATTTGGAATCCATTCTAAAGGCAAGAATTCTCAGACTGGAAAAGCCTATAACAATAGTCTAACTTCGCCAGCCAACAGATTATCCAGCGTCAACAATACGACACGCATCAATTCATCAGAAACCAATCTATCTAGTTACAAAAACTCTAAAGGTAAGAAAATCGCGATCAATGAAGATGTATCGGAGATAACGACTAACGAATATCACCGAACTTTCACGAGGGATCCTGATCTCAGCACTATACCAGAGAGCAGAATCTCCGATGCTGAAAGATCTGGTGACACAGTATACGATGAAGATAGCAGCAATAATGGTGGTAATGTCAAAAAACTGGACTTGTTCGGTGAATCCTGCAAAGTGGTTAACGAAAGATCTCCAGTGTTAACATTCATGGATTCTGAAAGGCTATTATTCACCAAAGTCCCTGAACACGCAATTGTAGAGCCGAGTGTAAGCAGTGTTTTCGGCCATGATGCTTTCGAAGATCATTTGACAGACAAAATGAATAAAGACGCTTATAAAATTGAAACCGAGCAACCAAATGTCGAAAAGCAAAAGATAATACGGCAAAGCTACTCCTTAGACTTCCCTCGTCTATCAAATGATAATAAAAAGAGGAAACTCTCGATAGAAACGAAATTGGAAAGTTTTATCCAGCCAAAAGGTTTCTTTAAGGATACAATTAATAAACTATTTGACCAGGAGACGAATCAAGGACATTTCAAGAGTTATCTGTGCGAGACTAAAGAGGAAACTGGACCTGACAACTTGTAGTTCTAAAGCGGCATCACTCTTGTGGGATCAAAGTCAAATTATTAGAAGATATCGATATAATGACACAGGGAGACTTAGTTGGTACTTACTGTTTTCAGACGGTAGAAAACCACGTTTAGTCCTTCCAACCAGTTTACTGGTACTACCTGCAGAAACAAATTTTCGAAGTTTGGGAAGAAAATTTAGAAAAGGCCCAACTCTTTAATCCAAAACCAGATTTTCAACTACCGCTCAAAACCTTTAGAGACAGCGCTGAGTTTGAAAATGTTCAAACTGAAATACATATTTTAAAATTGAAGGAAGAGCGGTGCTGACCTACAATGAGAATGTACGTACATAAGAATGATGGTATTAGTCAAAGATCTGTGATATACGATACGAGTGCCAAGGTAAAACATAAGAAATTTTATTTTTGGGAATGATAAATGTAGACATAAGGTAAACTTAACAATAATTCTAAATATGTAAGATTAAAGTAATTTTGTTTGCTTATGGTCTCAATATCTTTGAAAATAAGTTAATTTAAATGTCATGACGTGCACTCGGCACTTACCGTCATCAGAAAAATTGAAGACAAATTTTTGTTCGTCAACAGTCGTTTCCTTGATGACTTCCGGCAATTTTCCATCCAAACCAATTACTCGACATTGCTCAGAAGATGGAGCTTTAGAGTTTAGTGGTACATAGATAATTTAAAACAAAAATCTGCGGTAAAATTTCGACGTCAGTGTATTATCTATCGTTGGCACCAAATATCTGACTAAAATTGCCTAATGGTACACACTGATATGTTAAGGTACTCGTAATATTAGTAATTTTACGTAAAAATTTGCCTGTGTAGGATAAATTAATTATAGGATTATCAACTGTGAGTCGTAACAGATATTAAAAAATATTTATTGTATTAAAATTACATATTCAATATAATTTTCAATTTTTGAAACATCGCAGGTCACACGTACATCATAAAAAATAATAACTTCATTGCAATTGCAACCATATGTTTTAGGGCCTTCAGTTGATGACGATAAATTTTTAGTTTAATCTGTACACACTATTATAAATTAATTAATTATCTACACTTATAAATGACGATAAATTAAAATTATTGTATCAAGTACAAATTATTTATTAAATTTAGTTATATTTTAGATTGTCACTTTTTAAACGTTATTTTTATATTTCGTGGGTTCCAATTTAGTTTATTCTTTGTGACGTGTTGCAATTATCGGCTTTTTTATCTAAATTTTATCATATTTATAAGGTTTTATTGTTTGTTTAGAAAGAATTAATACTATTTAAAGGTGCACAGATATCATAATGTTTAATTATACTAAGGTGCTGTTGGCACGGGTAAAAATGAATTTAAATTATTTGCATTGTGGTGTGTTTGTTTGTTTGGATATTATAGTTTTTATAAAAAGTGTTGCTCATAAATTAGATGGTATTTCTTAGATTATTTATTATACTTAGTAAATTAATTTGTGTGACTTAGTACGTTATATTAGTGTGTGTATTAGTGTGTATGATTTAAGGATGTCAATTAAGTTAAAATTATAATCTCAATCGATTACTGTTATTATTTAACGTCACAATGTTTTATAAGACTCATTTTTTATTTCCCTTTCATATTTATCATTCATATTCAAGAATCTATGTATTTTGTTAATTACACTTGGTCAGAAACATATTATTATTATTATACAACAGGTAAGATTTTGAGAGGCAGCATAATATACCATTCTGGAAAGTTCCGGCGTCCGGAATTCAGGATGTTAGGGTCATCCTTATTTTGCGTATACGGTTATAATGTCAAAAGTAAGTAGGCAATCTGTATGTAGATTCTGTAGATTGCCTATCAAACATCTGCATAATAGTCTTTGTAATTCCATGAGAATCTGTACAAACGATTTTCTTTTATCTATTAAATTCTTCTACTTTAACATAATCCATCTTTTTCAATAAATGTTGATTTTTCTTATATGTTAATATTTTTGGAAAATAAATAAAATAAACTACTCCGTAATTTGTATTTTTTACTTTATAAACTATTGTGTTATTTAATAAATCTACATAATATTATTTTATAAATATACATGATTATTGGATTTATAAATTAATATTAATTTGATTTGTAATATAACAATATCAATTATTAAATCAAAAATAAAGCACTATAATAACAAATAATAATTAAAATGATTATTAGATTTATAAATTATTAAATTGACGAAGAGAAATTTGTACACATCAATGTAACTAATTATGAAAATAAAACAAAAGGAATATTTTATAAAATCGCTATGTTAACGATCCTTATATAAAGTTTTAAAAGCCATGTTTCCTACAAAATTGAATTTTTCTTTAAACAAAGAATCCATTGTCTTAAAAAAGCAATTTCGGCTATCCTTATCCGAACAAAAGTGGATAATTAACTTCTTTTTTCAAATAAACGTCGAACATAATTAACATTCCGTTACACTAAAGCCTAATTGAACATTATTTTATCTACAAATATTATAATTATCCATAAACTACCAGTTACTGATTTAAAAAATTAGTGTTTATGGTTTACGTAAATAAATAAATAATTAAGTTTATAAGAAATAATTATTTTTTTGGATAAGGAAAGAAATAAAAACACTTGGTTGTTTTGTTTTATCATTGTAATAGCGGTTATTCCATTGCCTTTTCTCAACACCACCTTGTAGGAACAACAACTAAAGTATTGTAATAAAAAAATCTGAATATCACAATAGATTTTGATTTAAGATGATTACTGAAAATACCGCTGTTGCAACTTTAAAACGCAACAATTATAGTGATGACATTTAGTATTCATATTTTATTAAATAAGAAATAACTGGCTAATGTAACTGTTCTTGTGTTCAGAATTTATTATTTTTAAGAAGTTAAGATGGCTTATAAATCGGCAGACATCATTTAAAATAAATATATTTGATGTAATAATGCCCATTGTTTGCACTATTGTGCCGATATTAAATTATGAGGGCCGTATTAGCCCCGAAATATAAATTAGATGTTATTATTTAATTTCGTAAAAATCTTTGACTCTAAAATTTACAAAAAAAAGTAAATCTTTTTTCAGTTAAAATTTCTTTTGTTACTAAAGTAAGTATCTTTGTCCAGATAAATATCAAATAATTATGACTAGGTAAATGTCTCAGACCTTCCTGGCATCTTGAACCTTTGAAAGCCATGCCAAAGGCTGATGTTAACTCGCAGACCCCGGTAAACACAGAAATGTTCGGGACTATCTTAAAAGTACGGTTATGTCCTTACATACATGTTACTGGATTATACATCCGTCTTCCAGTCACGTTTGCTCTTACGAACCTCTACTATAGCTAGCCAATAAAGTCCAGAGAGAGGTGGGAGCTCTGTTCCACGTCAGTGTTCACTACGGCTAGCCAATTAAAGTAAGTTGGAGATGAGGAACAAGTATTCTCGAGGAGTGTACCTACTACACCAAATCGAATGCCAAATAATCGAATGTCTGATTGTCTGTGAATCAATGTCTGATTGAATTTTCTATTTATTTATTCGATATTATGATGATTCGAGTATTTAGATGTTTGATCAATTGACTTTCGATTATTTGGTATAGTACACCCATTCTCGAGGGAGACCAGCGGTGTTATTCTCTAAGAAAACAGCCTTGAGCCGCAGCGACGCGTCGAGAACGCAGTACATTGAATTAAAAGTCTAATGTATAGGTCGATTGGGTTGTTAATCCAATGTACCTATTTAGATTTCGTCGCTGCGGCCAGCGCTGCGCTCAAGGCTGTTTTCGTAGAGAATAGTACGCCAGGTCTGTGGGGTCACTACTGCCTGATATTTCGTCACAAAACTGCCCAGCGGATCGTATCTCTCTTAGTCTAGCCCCTCACCCTAGTCAGGTTACAGCAAAGTTAAATCTGCCTACACATACTTAGGGTATACTGGGGTGCGCTATCTCCACCACGAACTTGATGTAAAAATACGGTGGGGACAATAAATATAGTTTTTTAATGATAAAATATGAAAAATATTAAAAGAAATTTATAAAGTTTAAAGACATTAATTACTTCTTCCATATATATTTTTGTAATATTAAAAGTATTACTATCGTTAAGAAGGAGTGCAAGTGCGCTGCGATAATGCGATGACTATGTAATGCAATCTTTTTATAAAAAAATGTGGTTAAGAGCGTCCAACCCAATACCTATACATTTTCAAACAACCGCTACTACGTGATTATGATGATTTTACTCATTTTACTCTAGATATTTTGGAAATTCAGATATTTTTTATTAAAATCAAAACATGAAAGTGTGTAGACCTCTGAAAAACTGCTACATGCGTGAACTTTGGCCCTTCATAATGTACTCTTTAATTTAAAAAGTCAAATAATATATTTATAGAAATCTTGCATATTTAATAGAGATTCTGAATTTGATTTCCATAAACGCTTTTAAGTTTAAAAAACACACATATTTCCTGGAACAAGTTTTGTGGAATATTTTAATGAATGACGGAATCACCGAATACCAACAAAGTTTGCAGGTGTTATCTCTCTTTTTCGTTAACATTGCGTTAGATAAACCATGCTCAGGCTGACGTTTGAGGGCTCGAAAGGCCCTTTTAACAATTTTTGTTAAAAAACCCTTCTGAATTGCATCGTTGTTGCTTTGTTGGATCGCACCACTTTGTGGAACCCTTAGGGCCTGTGCACACGTTTTTTAACGCGCCGTTGACTCGGATTTGTAAGAAAGAAAGTAAAATATTTATTTTGGCGCACAAAACATTGTAGACAACAAAAACATGTTGAAACTTATGATAAACACAAAACAAAAAATAAATAAAAACTAACATTGTATGTCTCACGTATGTAGCGATACAGACGCGAGTCAAACGCCGTCTGTAGACCTTTGTATAAAAAAACGCGCGACTATGCCTCGTTTAAAAAACGTGGTGTGCACAGGCCCTTAACTGTGTTTACTAATTTATTAAAAAAATCAGAAAATCACTCGAATTGAAAACAATATGTACCCACTAAATATTGACATTTTACTAAATTTCATATGCATCTAACCAGACAGAAATGCCGCTAAAAAAAATGTAGATAAAATTAATTTTCTACGAAACATAATAATAGTGTATAAATATATTATAGTAAAATATTTAAACGATGATAAGTAAATGAAATATGAACAGAAATAATCACCTGTTGTCTTGTCTTGTTTGTATACTGTATACCCTGTTCGCGATAAGATTAGAAATTAAAAAATAACCTTTTTTACTGTCTGTTCAACCCATTTTAACTTCTATTCCAATGGCATAAGGATAGCATTAAGAGTAAAAAAGTGGTTACAATACCAACTATTTACTGCAACCGCTATTTGTCATGCTACCAACGTATTAAAAGTCAAAATCGGTTGTACGGACAGTAATAAAAGGTTTTCATAAATTTCTAATGTCATTTGGAGCAGAGTATAATTACGAAAATGGATCTTATTTAAGTATAATTGAGGGTTCAATAATGAAATGATGTATTGTCTTATAGAAGGCCAGATAACCGTAGAATAAAGTACATTGACCTTTTCCTAATGTCTCTGCGTAGGTACCCGAAAAACAAACAATGAACTGCTTTTCATTACTAGATCATGTAAAGGATCACGATATAATATGCCGATGCAAGACAGCTTTATATCTTTATTTCCGTTTTTTAAATTAAGAACATCAACTAATGTAGAAGGATCAATGACCGTTATTCCATGTTTATCTGCCGCCTACCTTAGTGTTTTAGATGTAAGAAGACGTTATTAGGACTTTTGATTGAATGTTTTAATAAATTATTGTCTTTATTATAAACATTGTTTTATTTAAGGAGCCCTTATCTGAAGCCCTATACCACGAGCTCTTAACACGATCCATTTTACGACCTAAAATGAACTGTTAAAGGAGGATGGAGCTAATAGTGTATATCCCTCTTTTTTTGCTTGCACGCCTGACATTTTAACACATCATGGTAAGGCCCCTGCTTTTAAAACGGTGAAGAAAAACATCATGTGTCCTAGAACCAAAAATTCGAAAACAATGTATGACACCTACTTATCTACACTGGGCCTGCGTAGTATAGAGTAAAACAGTCATACGTGCCCCAGTCGGTAACATGCCCCCACTGGCAAAACTAAGACTTGTTTAGGTATTATACAACACGGGTTGGTGTTCACGGTAATCCCTACTTGAGTACTGCTCCTTCTGGATCGGGGTTCTGGAGTCAATGAAAATCGGGTTATGTTGACCGAATATATTTCGCGTGATCCCAAAGAGAGAGAACTGTTCGCCCGGACCAGCACTGCTCGTTCCCAAGCATACATCACACGCGCATACAATTTGCTTACCTTGCACTCTACCATACATACAGACATGGGTCCCTACACATGCATTTAAAATTACATAAATTATAGTGCGTTGGGGTAAGATCGGCATCGGGGTAAGAACGTATGAATGTAAATTATACCACTTATTTAGCTTTATTTTTAATGCTAGTCATATTGCGTGCCGCGTCATTATGTTCCATCTTGCCCGGCAATGTGGCTGGCATTAAAAATAAAGCTAAATAAGTGGTATATTGATTTATACGTTCTTACCCCAATGCCGATCTTCCCTCAACCTACCTCATACAATGCAAGTTAAACTTACGTTGTATAGCATCGCCTTCTTACTTATAAACTAACCAGATCGGTTCAAATAAGAACCAAACACATACATGAATACATGTCTTATTTTTACAAGTGGGGCACATTACCGACTAGGGCATGTATGCCTAGTTTACAATATTAGGGATATTTTCACCGGGACACCATGGCGGCGCGACCAGTCGCCGTTACCAACAAAATGTATACAGCTCTATAGAGAGTTTCTAACCTGCCCCCCTAGCCAAGTTACAACCAGTTTGTGCCGAATTCCGTTCTCTAATCGGTAACGCCTCGGTGACAGCAATTGTAGAAAACGATAAGTTGGTAGCCATGTTGACGCGCCTGAGTCGGCCGCTCGTTCTACAATGTAGCGTTTGTATAACAAAGGACGTAGCGTTAAACATTGTAGAAACGATTTTGAACGATGTGAAGTTGGCTACGAATTGTCTATTCGTTTGTTCTGTCCACGCGACTTTACGTTGAAATGACGTCATCCCCATACGTTTCATCACTTTTCGACAGCGTTATCGATTGCAGATTAACAACTTGGCTAAACGTGCAGGTGTCCGTTTAGTTGCGTAACCAATACGGTGTCGCAACCAGCTTAGACGTGTGGCTACTCTGGTGTCTAGTTTGGTAGCTTAGGGCTACATTTCACCGGAACACCATAGTGACGCAACTGGTCGCTCCCGCCATGGTGTCCCGGTCAGTAATGCCCGCAAAGGAGGAGGCCGAACGCATCAGGCAACGGCGTTCTCGCCGCCGCCACCGGGATTCTGATCCCGATTTCCGGCCACCGTAGGCGCTTGCGGACAGTGAGCAATGGGTAGCTCGTTGTCCGGCCAAACCCAAGTCGTCGACGGCGCGCACTGTTCCCGCGCGCCTCAAGGAGTGGTCAGTAACAGCAGGGACCCAGCCGGGTCGAAGCTTACTGGGGCCAGAGTAATCCGAAAGGGAGCTCCAGCCCCGGTATGAAGGCTAGAAGGAACGGGGTGGGTCTTTTAGTCAGTTAGAGTCTGACACTATCTCCCGCTCCGCCCAAGAGCGGTGGTTGTCATTGGATGATTTCTTCCCACCATAAAAAAAATGGTGTCCCGGTGAAATATAACCCTTACGGTCCATTCCCTGTCCTAGAGAAAAGGCCTGAAGCTAGAACTGCATTAAACCAACGCACACAAGTGACATGCCTGATGTGTACATTGAACGACGTCGCGTGATGTGTATCAAATGTAGCTCTACAAGTCTAGTTTCCATATAAAGTGTATGGGGACCGACACGCCCGGATCCGCGTACGTGGCATACGTGTGGACAGTGTAGTTCTACCTTAAACCACAATAGTGGGAACATTATAATGCATATGCTTTGCGCCCTAATCTAAACTTTCAAATCTTGGGTTCGATTCCCAACTCCTATAAAAGATGTAAGGGACAGCCCTCCACAAACTTTAAGGGCTTGCTCAGTAGACGAAACTGAACAACCTTCCACAAATTTTTTTTTCAGGAAACGAAAAAAAAAATCAGCCTCACCATACAAAATGATAAACTTGATTGGACAATTTGTACGGCGAGGCCGATTTTTTTTTTCGTTTCCTGAAAAAATATTTTGTGGAAGGTTCAGTTTCGTCTACTGAGCAAGCCGTCTCTTTATTATATTAGTGTAGAATATATTGTTCAAACACCTGGCAGAATGTGAAGGTATGCTGGGATAATGACCAAAATACGTAAGTATGGTACACGGAAAGTCACCGAAATTTCACCGAAATTTTTGTTCGGTACTCGTTAAGCATAAATTACATAATTATATAGAGAGAAGTTTCTTTTCCACTCGCCTATCGTCAACATTGAGCATAGTTTAACCTTTCAATCGTGAGAATTACAGACACAACAGAAAGACAATGGGTGCGCGAACGCCGTTCGCTTGGGGTTTAATGAATTAAAAGCTTGTTGCTTCATTTATCCAACGCGATGTTTGATCAAGAGGCAATGCGAAAAAAGATAGATAACGCCCGAAAACTCTGCTATCATTCGGTAATTCCATGATTTACTCGAATATTTCACCAAAGTTGTACCAGGAAATACCCACGTGTTTTTTTTAAAGCCTTAAAAGTTTTTCCATTATCCGCCGCTTTGTCTAGAGCCTTAGTTATTAATAGCAAGGGCTCAAAACGATTTCGACCTCTACTTAATTGGCGGTAAACCAGCTTTACTAGTTAATAATCATTTATATTCAACTCGGAAGCCTCTGGGCATAAGTCGCCTTTATATCCATTCCTTGCCGAATTCACGGCGCCTATGCTAGTTGAAGTAAGATTGATCCAATTAATACCAAAAGTCCTTGCTATGTTTACTAATGCGAACGAAGACTGGTTTGAGACGGTGCGGGAGAAAAATGGCTGGAAAGACTTGGGGGAGGCCTTTGCCCAGCAGTGGGACAGTTATGCCTTGATCACACGTACCGAGTAAAAGGGCGAGACAGTAAAATGTTGCTCGGCCGAGACAGTGATGTAAGCGACTTGTAGAGATAAGTGGTAGGCCGAGCACTCGACGCTGTGTTTACACGTACCGAGTACTCGGCCGAGAGCACTGTCTCGCCCGTTTACTCGGTACATGTGATCAAGGCATAAGAAACAACCCATTTGAGCCGTGGGTTCTGACTTTTTATAAGGCCTATGTGAAATAAATAATTTTGAGTTTGAATTTGAGTTAAATAAAGAAAAAAATACTTAATGCATTGTTTTAAACTTTGATTATATACTTGTCTAGATAGAGCAATGCTAACAAACGAATGCACTAAAACTGTCTCCAATTGCGAGATATGTGTGAGTACCGCTTGCGTACTTATTGTCGTCAAACTGTCAAGGTGTGCGTGTTTAGGGATGCCTGCTCCAAATGGTTAACTTTCCTTTTATCCGTTATTTATTATGAAGAAAGTTTAACAAAATAGGTTGAATGAAATAATATTTTGTAAATTAAAGAAAGAAAAAAATACATTTATTTAACACAAACTTTATGACACACAATTCTCTGGTTACATGTACTTATATGTATGTACATAAAACAAACAAATTAAAAGTATAAAGTCCGATGTAAGGACAAGACAAGACAAAAAATAGAGTGAAAAAAATAACAGTCTTTTATATTTTTTCTTGATAGGTTCGCGTTTGACCACCATCTCACCTGATGGTATGGATGACGAAATAGGCGTGTTCAAGATCGGAGACAATCAGTAATTTTATTTCTTTAGCCGTCTTAAACCCTTTTTTGTAAAATATAAATCATTATCAGAAAAATGTTCGGAACACACGACTGAAGTCCTGTGGGATTTCCACTGGTCTTAATTTCGAGTCCGCAGTATAATGTCTCTCCAACAATTTGCTAGTATGGGATCCGTAGGAAATCTGAAACCCAAAATATTAGAAAAAACTAACAAAAATACTATTTAGAGCATGACGTCATGGGTTTTATTTATTTTGTAGGTATAGATAAGTTATCATTTATTGATTTAATAAATAATGTAATTTTTAAATTGATTTATTGATAAAATAATGTTCTCCTGATCGAAAGATGACGTACTAATATTTGTATTATGTCTCCCATAGTTTCGCCAAATTTCCCTAGTAAAAAACTGACAACACTGGCTAATCAGAATAACTTACAAAAAAACGAATGAAAAAATCGTCTTTCTTAATATATTAGTGGGTAAATAACAAAACTTACCGATGAAAAGTGATCTTGGTATTATTATACGGTTTTCCCAAATAATTGCGGTACAGTCTGATAGCACAAACCGGCATAATTAATTACTTTTCGTGAGCACGTTATCCTTTAGTGTTTCAAATGACACTGACGTAAGGGAGAAGCGAGTCTACCAATTTTAGTAGACTTTATTTGGGCCGTTCAATAGGTGTCAATGTGGCATCTAGACAAGTATATAATCAAAGGTTTTAAACTATCAACCAATCAAACCAAAGTATTTATTTCAAATCAGCTTTTGCCATCGATGTCGTCCGCGTATATGTCGTTTATTAGATACGCAAATTCGACGTCAAAGCCAGATAAAAGGTAGCCTGTATTTTGAAATTTTATCAAAACCGGTTAAAAACCATGAAAATTTTAACAAACAGACAGAGTTGCTTTTATATAACTTCATACAAAGGTACAAATAATAAGATAAAAAAATATTGTATATATTGTAAATATATATAAGGTATATTATTGAGGATTTTCGAAATAAACCACAAATTGTTTCTCTGAAAACAAAGATTTGTTTTATTCGACATGCTTTTACAGTATTATGTAATAAATTATCGTTTAACTAAAATTACACTTTTATCTCACCTGAAAACAAAGAAACGACATTAAAGTTCACTAATATCGCTTCCTCAATTATATCCCTTTAATTATCTCTCTACAAGTTTATATAACAATAAAATGCACAAAATTAATCTAAACATCATCTGTCATTGAATGATACGTCACCCCGTATCCACAGCTTAAAAATTAAAAAAATGAAATGTCATTTCCAAGGAGGTCATTTCATTACATCTCCCCCCCATAGGAACGAAAATTCTAAATAATATAATACAAACAATGCACCTGCAAGCTATCTTTATACCTATTCGTTTTCTTCTACTTCATCTTCTGCCGTAATAGGTTGTAATTTTGTTATGTGGAATAAAGTTGATTCTGTTTTTCTGTTGCCAGTGTCAATCTTATAAATGGAGTTCGATATTTTCTCTATTATCTTGAAAGGGCCTATTTTTAATTCGTCTAATTTTTTCCTGTTCAGTCTATTTCCATTTTCTACATATACACTGTCTCCTATCTCGAACTCTTGTATTTTCCTATTTCTATCAAATATTTTCTTGTTGTACTTGTGAGATTTTATTGTATTCTCTAATGCTAATCTTCTATCAGCAATCCACTTGTCTTCCTTTTCTATTGTTTTAATTTCATTTGGTAAAATACTGACATTTGTACCATCCAATAAATATTTTGGTGCAAAACCTGTAACAGAATGGTCTGTTTCATTATATTTCTGTACACATTCTCTTGCTACTGTTGTCCATGTTCTCTTATTATTTTTCTCATTTATTTTACATCTTATTTTATTTACTATTGTTTGGTTTAATCTTTCGTTCAAGCCGTTCGAAAATGGCGTATTCACAGCTGTAAATATTAGTTTGATGTTATTCTCCTGGAAATACTGTTTAAATTCTTTTGAATTGATGCCTGGATATTGGTCTGTCAGAATTATTCCAATCTCATCTGTCTCGAGTACTTTCTTTGTTAGTTTTATAAAGTCACTTGCGTTCTGTGTTTTTGAAGTCACAATAAACGCATATCTTGTGTAGTGGTCTACTAAAAGGTGTAAGTATTTTTTTGTTGACCTAGATCCTCCAAAGCCACCTATAGTATCCATTGACATTATCTCAAATGGTTTTGTTGCTGGTCCCAGTTGTGACATTAACCCAAATTTTCCTTGACATCTTGATTTATTTTTTATGCATATTTCGCATGTTTTACAAATATTTATGATATTTTTTGTTAGGTTTTTAGCTGTATATAGTGGACTTATTTTTTTCTGTAATTGTCTGATTCCAATATGGCATAAATCTTCATGCACCTTTTTTATAATTTTTTTACTAAATTCTTCTGAGAGTATAATCTTTTCAAGTTTCTTTATTTTTTTATAATAGATTTTATTTTTATGTAGTAGATTTTGTTTCTTTTCTTTTATTGTTTCATTTTTTTCTTGGTCTTCAACTATATCTTTTATTTGTATTAAATTAACTATTTTTAATAGTTCCTCCTTGTTATCTTCTGATTCTAATACAGGGTTTCGGCTCAAACAGTCTGCTTCTATATTTTCTTTACCAGGTATATATTTTACTGTGAAGTCATATTGAGATAGGTAATATGTGAGGTCACCCAATTCTTCATCTGTCCTGCATTTAATATTCATGTTCTCTAGAGGTTTGTGGTCTGAGTAAATAGTGAAATGTTTTCCAATTAGCCAGTGTTGCCAGTATTTTACTGCTTCTTTCATAGCAATACATTCCAAATATATGGCCTTTTTTCGTTTTTGAGATTCGTTTAGTTTTTTTGAAAAATATGCCACCGGTTTGTCTTTACCGTCTAGTTGAGTCTGTTTTAATATTGCCCCGATACCGATACCCTCTAAAGATGCATCTGTAAAGATTTTTATTGGTAAGTCTTTGTCGAATATTTCCAGCACAGGTTGAGAACATAAATATCTTTTTATTTGATTAAATGATTCTTCACACTTCTCTGACCACACAAACTTTTCATTTTTTCTTAATAAATTATGTAATGGGTCTAAAATAATTGCACTTCTTGGTATGTATTCATGGTAGAAGTTAATTTTTCCCAAAAATTGTCTGATATTCTTTTGTGTCTTAGGAGTTGGAAAATGTCTTATCGAGATCAAATTGTCTTTTAGTGGTCTTACCGAATTGTTCTGAATTACATGGCCGAGGTACTTTACTGAGTCTGAAGCAAAGTTACATTTCGTAAACTTCAATCTAAAGCCTTCTTGTATTATTGCCTCTAATACATTTCTTATGTGTTTTATATGTTCTTCAAAGGTGTTCGAGTATATCAGAATATCATCAATATAGTTTACGGAGTATCCTGTGAGATTGTGCTTTCTTAGAATATTGCTTAAAATTCTCTGGAAAATTGCTGGTGATGTTTTCAAGCCAAAGGGAAGGCAGGTCCACTGGAAGTGGCCATCTTGTGTGACAAATCCTGTTTTATATCTGTCTTCCACCCGTAATGGTATCGCCCAGAATGCTGAATTTATATCCAGTGTAGTAAAATACTTACAATTTCTAGTTTTAACAATCAAATCATCTATTAACGGAAAAGGTTGAGCTTGTGGAACAACAATTTTATTTAGTTCTCTGAAATCTATACACAAGCGGGATTTCCTATTTTCACCCTTTTTAAATGCCAATGTCACTGGAGCAGCGAAAGGACTGTAGGATTCTTCTATTAAATTATTCTTTAGTAACATGGATATTTGCTTTTCAATTTCTAATTTATCTTCTATTATACATCTGTATGGTCTTTTACTACAGTATCTATTTACTAGTAAATCTATGTGAGCTTCATAATCTCTAACTGTTCCTATATCATACTTGTCCTTTGCAAAAATTGTTTTATATTCCTTTATTATTTTCTCGATCTCAATTTTCTTTTCATTATCTAAATGGTCTGTCATACTTACAAACTCTTCTGTTTCTATATGTTCATTAAAATTTATTGCTAATGTTTTTATATTCTTTTCTTCATTTCTGTTATCTTTAGACATTTCATCTATTTTATTTGTTCTTATCTTTTGTTCTATCCGCAAGTCCTCGTTTTGGGTTAGTTTGAATTTCTTTATCATATCCAATCCGATTATAAAATCATCAAAATATTCATTTTCTACTATGTATACATCCACCTCTTCTTCTAAATCAAATATTTTTATTTTTATTGTTATCAAGCCATCTGTTTTTTTCACACCATTAACCGTTTTCATATATGCTATATTCTCATTGTCCTTTTTTTCTTTTATTTTAATCAGTCTTGAATTTATTAAAGAGATCTGTGAGCCTGAATCATAAATGCCGCTCACTTCTAGTTTATTTTCTAATAAGAGCTTGATTTTGATAAATGGTGTACTTACTCGTTTTTTTTCTCAGTATTTATATCCACTTCAATAATGGAGTTGTTATTTACATTTCTGGGTTTAAAAACTTTTTCTGATTCATTTTTATTTTTCTTGAACCAACATGACTCTTCCGGATGATATCTAATTCCTTTGTTCAAAGATTCACAAGTGTTACATGGCTTCTTCTCATTAGTTTTATTTTTATAAAGGAATGTACAACTCTTTATTGTACTTGAGTTTTTCTTGTACATCATACCTTCATATTTTCTTATCTCATTGAACAAATCAGTAGTGTCATTGAGTTCATCTCTGTTTAACCTATTTAAGATAAACCCAGGTAAACCTGTTGCAATAAGATCTATCATTGTTTTGGAGTCTATCGATTTGTTTATGCCTAGCATTAGCCTTTCTTTTCTAATAGCGTAATCAATTAGTAGTCCTTCTTTATATCTAAATGCGAGAGCATATGTAACTATGTCCCATCCTCGGTTTTTAAAAGTTTCTAAAAATTTGTTTTTCCATTCATTCCATTCAGCCTTTATTGTTAGTTTTATGGCCATCGAGCTATACCAATCCAAACAAGATTTTTCTAAAAATAATCTCAATATATCTATTTTTGTTTCATCTTTTGATATATTAAAGCGCTCACACTCCTTTTCAAAATTCTCAATCCATTGCATTGCATTAGGGTTTTTGCTTGTGAATTTTTCAATAATAAATTTATCTGAAATATGTTTTAGGTTATGTTGATTTTCTTTCTTTATAGTAGTTTCTATTAATTTTTCCAAGATATGTTGGAAATTGTCGTTTATGTCTATTGGTTGTTTTGTGCTCATTTCTTCTAAATATTGATCTAAAAATTGCATATTACCTTCCTCATCTCTATATGTTTTCTTAAGATCTTCATCCAATTTTATCCATATTTTTCTACTTTGATATCTTTTTTTTATACTATTTTTTATTTTTGAGAAAGTATTCATTTTGACAATATATGTATGATGAATCACCGGCTTCAGCTCATCAGGTAAAACATAACATTTTCCTTCTTCTGTAGATATTGAGGTTATGGCTAATACATTTGATTTGCCATCATTTGAAGCTATCATCGTAAACTCAAATTGCAGCCGGTCCATCTTCTTTTAGTTAACAAAAATGTCGTTTTATAAGGTATATTATTGAGGATTTTCGAAATAAACCACAAATTGTTTCTCTGAAAACAAAGATTTGTTTTATTCGACATGCTTTTACAGTATTATGTAATAAATTATCGTTTAACTAAAATTACACTTTTATCTCACCTGAAAACAAAGAAACGACATTAAAGTTCACTAATATCGCCTCCTCAATTATATCCCTTTAATTATCTCTCTACAAGTTTTTATAACAATAAAATGCACAAAATTAATCTAAACATCATCTGTCATTGAATGATACGTCACCCCGTATCCACAGCTTAAAAATTAAAAAAATGAAATGTCATTTCCAAGGAGGTCATTTCATTACATATATTGTAAATATTAAAAAAAATGTTGTATTAATGACAACTGAACCCAAAAATTGTTAGTACCAAGATTCTTAAAAACTATGTTACTAGGCGGTCATAATACCTTAAGCATTCTCTATCAGTCAACAAAACAACGAAAGGGGTGAAGATACAACACAAAAAAACAAAGCAGTCAAACAGGGAGATGTCGCTACCGTTACCAAGATCCACTTATAAAAAAAAAGCTTATGAAAAGTCCGCTATATTATTAGAATATTGAGCGTTTTTTATAGAGTATTTTATCCAAGAATGTAAATAAGAAGTTCTTTAGTAGTCTGTAAACATAAAAATAACCAACCTTTCCATTTTTCCATATTTATATCTACTTAAATGCTCAAGACCGAAGCGTAACAGATTAGTAATTAAAAAAATTCAACGGTTTCAACTTACCTAGTAGAGGTACTTAAAAATTCATCAGAAAATGTAAGTATTTTATTATCTGTACAAGATTATCCGTATAGTAAAAAATAGATTACATCCAAAACGATATTCACATCAGAAAAGATGACCAATAAATTACATGTCTACCTGGAATAAAAAAAGGCTGCTAAGTCATAAGCACTAAACTAATATAATGTCATCATTGTACACTTGGTTTGCAATAAACGTTTTGACTTTGACTTTGAATATGGTTCGATTACCTATAATATCTTTTGATCGAGTGAACCAACCTGGCCACTATATATCGTCCAGTCAGTTTTTCGGCCATTTTAATTGAAGATTTTAAAGAAGAGCCCAATCCACAAAGCATATTACTTTATCCCATCATTCAAAAGATTGGGATGTTTTCGAGGGCATGATTATTGTGCCTGTGTGTGGTTCCGTATTTCGGATGAATATTTACTCATCCGAAATACGGACGGAACCCTTCTACAGCACGTAAACCGAAACGCGTGGGTAGATTTAAAAAGCAAAAACCGTCTTTTACCTTCGTAAATTATTGTGAACACCGTTAAACTGTCACTTCGTAGGAAAAAGGGAGTAAGGAATAATTTGGATTTACATACATAAGCTGCAATTTACTAGATACATTTTATTTGTGGCTTCATCATTTGACAATGGTTCAAGTTTAAATTACCCATAGATATATATGTTGAAATTACCTATCAAGATTTTTGAGAGGTTTACTGGGAGAAAATAAGACTCACTCATTTTTTTGGGTTCCGTAAAGGATAAAAACGGAACCCTATTACTAAGACTTCGCTGTCTATCTGTCTGTCACCAGGCTGAATCTCAAGAACCGCGATAGCTAGACAGTTGAAATTTTCACATATTATGTATTTCTGTTGCCGCTATAACAACAAATACTAAAAACAAAATAAAATAAATATTTAAGGTGGGCTCCCGTACAACAGACGCGATTTTTTTGCCGAATTTTCCCAAGGACGACACGGAACTCTTCATGCTCGACTCCGACTCGAACTTGCCCAGTTTTTTTCTTACTAGTACATTAAGAAAAAAACCAGTTCAATCCTATGGTGAAAACAACCACTTTTTACAGCGCCACCGCTATACTTTATCATATAACACGCTATACTTTATCATATATCTCTCTTTATCATATAACACGTATCTACCTCGTACATTTCAGGTGAAAAAGCATATTTAGATATACCTAGACTTAGAATCCTTCCTTTATAAGATTTCCTACCCTAATAACATATTCATGGAATCGCGAATAGCAATCTTAGTAAGTTGTTTTTTACCAAAATTAACGTTTTTACGACTTAGGTTAAGACGGCTTTACATACCTGTAATAAAATATGGATTTAGATTGATGCAAAATTTGATTTCCTTATGAAAGTAAGAAGGTGCGAGTTCTTTTTTAGGTGGGAAATTATCCAACGACTTCTCCCGCTCTTGGGCGGAGGGGAAGGGCGTGTCAGACTTTTACTGACTAAAACCCACTCCTGCTTCTTCTTTGTCTCCGTACTTGGGCCCTGAGGTACACTTTCGCACAACCCAGCAACAGGCTTCGACCCTACTGGGCCTCCACGGTTTGCTGACATGTGTTTAAGGGCCAAGCGCCCGAAAAGTGCCATAAAACAGTGATTTTCTGAGGCCTACTCCTCCGTAACGGCTAGGTCAATTGGTTTGAAAAAAATATATGTTTATTATAGATTCATGAACAATAATATCAACATTTGATTTTTTCGTGCAATTAATACTTTTGTCAAAAAAAAATATTTAGCAATTTCGCAACTTTTCGCAACTTTTCCCTACTCCTTCGAAACGGCTTTGACCTTTAGAAACATTTTTACACATAAAAATTGGTGGTTAAATATTCTTCAAAGTGAACATTGCATATGTAAATCAATCAATATCTCGCAGAGAAAATGGATTTAAAGCGCTTTCCGGGCGCTGCTGGCCGCAAATAAATGCACAGATTTGCGTACTGCCGCCTAGGCGAGTGCGAGAGTTGCGTTCACATAATTTCGGCCAGATGGTTCAAGGAACTATACGCCTTAAGGCGCGCACGTACGCGCTGTTGATGACTCGAACTCGACCGCACGGTTAGTACGAGCTACCCATTGCTCGCCGTCCGCGTGCCTACGCCTATAGTGACTGGAAATTGGGATCGGGGTCCCGGTGGCTAGGGCGTGAGGGCCGTTCCCTCACGCGTGCGGCCGACGGACGTCCTGTTTTGATTTCCAGACTGGATAAAAGTAATTATGACCCCTCGAGCGCCTATCGACATAGCCAGTGGCAATGGGCAGGGCATATTGCACGCAGAACAGATGGTCGATGGGGACGAAAAGTTCTGGAGTGGCGACCACGTACCGGAAAACGCAGCGTTGGAAGGCCTCCAACAAGGTGGACCGATGACCTGGTCAGGTTTGCAGGAATCCGATGGATGCGTGACGCACAGGACCGGTCGTTGTGGCGACGCTTGGGGGAGGCCTATGTCCAACAGTGGAAGTCTTTCGGCTAATATGATGATGATGATGATGATGAGCGCCTATCTCTTAAGGCTTATAGTCCCTTGAACATCTAGCCGAAATTAAATGGAAACAACACACGTACCCGCCTAGTCGACAGTACGCGTACATTTAATTGCGGCCAGCTGCGCCCGGATAGAGCCCCGCTGACCTATAAATCAATTTTCTTTGCGAAATATTCTATGTTCACTTTGAGGAATATTTAGCTACCAAATTTTATGTGTAAAGATGCAAGTCGTTTCGAAGGAGTAGGGAAAAGTTGCGTTAAAATTTTTTTTTAGACATATGTTTAGTCACACGAAAAAAATCAATAGCTGAGAATGTTGTTCATGTTACCGAGGACTAGGCTTCAGAAAGTCACTGTTTACTAGCACTTTTCGGGCGCTTGGTCCTTAATACAGCTGAAATACATTTATTATACTACTAAATCAAAAGGCTTTTATCCCAGAATTAAGATTGCCACTTTCATTAAGTCTTAGTGTCCCCACGGACCTCAAAAAAACGCCGCCACAAAAAAAACGCTAGAAGCGGACACCAAAAAAAAAGCTAGAATCGGCCGCAAAAAACAACTGAAGCGCGCGACACCTTGTGTGTCTGGAGAAGCTTGAAGCCGCTTCATGCGTTTTTTTTTGTGGCGGCACCGCCGCACACGAGCCACAAAAAAAGGCTCAAAAAGAAGCTTGAAGCGGCGTTTTTTTGTGGCCGCTTCAAGCGTTTTTATGTGGCGGCGTTTTTTTGTGGCCCGTGTGCCCGACAGTTAGAATACTTCCGCTCTGTGCAATACTTTTACGAACCTTCCAAGACAAAACAGAATCGTTTTCCATAAATCCACTAACTTCGAGAAAAAGGCTATTACTTAAAATGTATAAAAAGTGCGCTGCAGAGTTTTTGCTGCGGTGCGGTGGAGCTTTCAGGGAAATACGTGTACCTAAACGTCTAACGGGGTGAATAGAAACGCGGGGGTGAATACGAATAAGACTTTGGTTAGCTTTTTCACTTTGGTAGGTACACATTTATACAATATATAACATTAAATGTGCAAAACCTCAGACACCCCAAATGATTTTTAATTCAATTGACTTAAATCTGTAAAAAAAAAAAAACATTTTTAAAAAATTAAAGGTTTTATGTGCAGTTTTAATTGGTTAAAATTCGTATCTGCGCTGAAATAAGAACTTTTATCGACCTGCGTATGAAAAAATTTGATTGGAATACAAGTTTTTGTGTTTGTTTGTCTAATTGGGATTTGCGCACGTGATGGCTAGACCTATTAACAAATAGACAGGGCAACATTTTTAATGTTTTTTTTTTTTATAACCTATATTAAAAATTGGTTCAATTTATTCTGCTCGTTATTCTGATCAAACTATTTTCAGGTTTGGCGCATTTAACGTTAACGTTACGTTCCTTGCGCGTTGTTATGGGATTATTAATTTCTATCAAAGCATCCGCTTTTATTACAATTAAAGAATAAACAGGAATAGTTAAATGACCGTGAGACACATTTTTGCCGTTTGTTTTTAGTTTTTTAATTTTAAGTTTTTAATATTATTTAAGTTTTAAGCTATTGCATAGCTTCTATCGCGGGCCTTGAGCGTGGAGACCGAATCCAGAAATTCCGTAACGAAAATAACCTAACACCCCCTACTCATTTGTTTTTTGAGCGTGGTGACCGATAAGAAAACAAATGAGTGAACAATCAATTAAAATTCAATTCAATGTGTGAAAGTGTAACTTCAATTAATATCAAAGAAAAAAAAACAAAGGAAAAAAAATACTGCATAAATAAAATAAATAAATAATTATAATTGCATAAGTTGATAAAAATGCTATGCAATAGCTTTACCGCGGCAGTCGCCGAGTGCCACACGTCTTTTAAGCTATTGCATAGCTTCTATCGCGGGCCTTGAGCGTGGAGACCGAATCCAGAAATTCCGTAACGAAAATAACCTAACACCCCCCACTCATTTGTTTTTTGAGCGTGGTGACCGATAAGAAAACAAATGAGTGAACAATCAATAAAAATTCAATTCAATGTGTGAAAGTGTAACTTCAATTAATATCAAAGAAGAAAAAACAAAGGAAAAAAAAAATACTGCATAAATAAAATAAATAAATAATTATAATTGCATAAGTTGATAAAAATGCTATGCAATAGCTTTACCGCGGCAGACCCCGAGTGCCACACGTCTTTTTTTTTTTTTTTTTAAACGTGTTATTTTCATTGTGTGCCCAATAAACATTTTTTCTTTCTTTCTTTTTTCTTTCAAATGCTAGGATTTTTTTGTCCCTATTCACCCCTACGTTCCTATTCACCCCGTTTGACAGTACCTGTGAATATTTAAACAAGATATTATAAAAAAACAAAACAGTTTTAAAAACAAACTTAATTTTTTTACCTCTGTATTGGATTTATTGCAACAGTCTTTTTTCGTGTTCTTCTTAATAAAACCTAAAAAAATAACTAGACTGCCGTCTTCAGGAGTCCGCCATATTGGATTTAGAATGACGTCACTTAGCAAAGCATGCATTTTTTTAATACGTTGTCCCTAGTGATGCAAGAGACTCAGTCGTTTAAGGCCTTTAAAAAGGACTCGACTTCATTTTAAGCGACTCTAGTCTGGAAAGAAGACTACAGTTTCCAGTCTTTATTAATAAGACTTGAAACCCTGAAGTCTTTTAACTAAAGGACTAAAAGGCTTAAACGACTCGAGTCGTTTATAAGGCTTAAACGACTCGAGTCGTTTATAATAAGGCTTAAACGACTCGAGTCGTTTATAAAAGCACTCGCGCTTCATGATACTTTACAGAGTCGTGCTTCATATTCAATACAGCTCAAGCTGTTTAGAATCTGATTGGGTGGGTAATAAATAATGCCTAAATTAAAACAATGAAGTAAGTACATACATAATCACACTTTTATTGAAACCGTTAGGTATTTTACAAGCTTTTATTTTTAGTTTCACTTGTCCCGATGTTTGTCTGTAATCAAATCTTAAAAATTAAATTTGACCCACTTCCCGGCTACCGATTGAGCTGATCATTCTGAATCAGATGACAATGCATTATTATTATAACATGGAGCTGATCTGATGATGGAACCGGAAGGAGGCTATAGGAGCTTGGTAATTAAACGACACGACCCAATCGAGTTTGGGCTCGTATATATTTATGAGCCTATGTCCAACAGTGGGCATCAGCCATAATAGCGCCTAAATGTCGATACTTGGGGGAGGCTTATGTCCAACAGTGGGCATAGGTCATTACAGCGAGGGGAGGCTTATGTCCATCAGTGGGCATCAGTCATTATAGGCCTAAGTGGTGACACTTGGGGGAGGCGTATGTCCAACAGTGGGCATAGGTCATTATAGCGAGGAGAGACTTATGTCCAAGAGTGGGCATCAGTCATTATAGCACCTAAATGGCGACACTTGGGGGAGGCTTATGTCTAACAGTGGGCATAGGTCATTATAGCGAGGGGGGGTTAATGTCCAACAGTGGGCATCAGTCATTATAGGCCTAAATGGCGACACTTGGGGGAGGCTTATGTCCAACAGTGGGCACCGATCATTATTATGGCGACACTTGGGGAGGCTTGAGGGAGCTCGAGTCTGATCAAGCTGACGATTCGTCAGACACAAGGGCGTTACGCAGATAACAGCTGAGAGGACGCAGGCGCGCGCGCGCGATTTTACGCGAACAGCTGCTTTGTTATTGTGACAAAACTAATGAGTATGAAAAAAAGTTTCTTTGGGAAAGTTGTTTGTATTCATGAGTACCTATAATTACGGGTATAATACTCGTATGAAGGTACTCTCGATTTTGCACGGGCATTATAATATCACAGCATCGGGTGACTATTCGTGCTGCAAATAGTACAGGCACAAAATAGATAAGTACAGAAAACAATCTCATATAATATGTACTTCACTTTTTATACCTACGCTCGGTGGACGCACACTAATGAGCGTTTGAGCCGGAACTTTTCGACGAGCAAACGGGGCGCTCCGAGATATCGTGTCCGTGTGCGGTGTCTATGTGTGCGTTGCTCGAGCGTGCTTTGTATGTAGATTGACTTCTGTACCTATTTATTTTGTGCCAGCCCAGAGGTAACTTTTAACTCATTACGAGGAATCACTGGCGACCGATAAATCGCCTCGAATTTACGTCCGCATCGTCGGAAGTTTACAATAACAAATTACATTTTCTTTTTTCATTAATTGTGGCACCCTCTAGCGGACAAATAAATACACCGTGTTTGATATCATTTCAAAGGGTTTAAATTATACTAATCAAAATTCAATGTGGCGCCTCAAGCAGTCAAAAAATTCGATGTCGATTCGTTTTTAACAACACAATATTAAACTAAGCAGTAAAAACAGTGAAATAAGTGAACTTGCGTTTTGTCATAAATTACTCATTATAAATAATACTGTGCATAGAATTTATTCGTATTCTGTAACCACTATATTACAAACACAAATATTTTCTTGAAGATCGCGAAAATAGGAAGCTCCTATATAGTTACGTTTCTCTAGTTTCATTACAAGACTCCCGACTCCCGAGTCGTTTAAGGCGTGAGTCCTTTAAGTCCTTTAAGGCTTTTAGTTGTATTAACCTTTTTACGTTACGACTTAGCTTTTTTGTTATGAGGTTAAAGGACTGCGACTCAAATTAGTCTTTAGTTTAAGCCTTAAGACTCCAAGACTTGAGGGTTAAAAGACTAATTTAGTCCTGAGTCGTTTAAGTCGTCAAAAATAAGTCTAGTCTAGTTTTAAAAGACTTAAACGACTGAGTCTCTTGCATCACTAGTTGTCCCACACTTGGAATTATCGTACATGCTTTCATAAATATTATGTAAACTCACACATACAAAACACCTAGTAACGAACAAATATACAAATATTTTTAGACCTACAGAAGTCAAACCAATATTTCGACGGTCCCTACGTACATATATACCTAAAGACAGGTCCAAAATATATTTTTTTGTTTATTTCATTATTTACTCTGTTTAACTGATAGTATCAATTAAGCAAAGTTTATTGCATTATTTATAATGTTTAAACAAAAAATGATATTTTGGACATGTCTTTATATACGTAGGGACCGTCGATTTGTTGTGTGGGAATCGAACCCGTAATAAGCAGACCAGCAGCCAATCACTCAACCACTGCGCCAACCATGCCGAAATTGTTATCAAATGTAAACATGTGCAAAATTAAATTAAACCTATTTTGACACCTTACCAGATGGTAAGCAATGATGTGGTCGACGATGGAGCACGCTTACCTAGAAGTAACCTATTCACTCGTGACTTAAAGAAAAGAAAACACAAATTCTGTACAGTGTTTTTTGTAAAACACTAACAACCTTATTACTGACATCATACACAACAACTTTTGTTGTATGACTTTTTACAAAACGTAATTCACTTACCAAAAAAAAGCTTTCAAGATTTCGTTGTTCTATCTAACACATTTCAACTCTGTATTTTGCTATTCCTATATCTACGAGCAACGTCTGTAAGACGCGACACAAGCACATCAAGCACTCCCGCCGCCCGATCCCCGCTCCCTTCAGCTAATATCGATTGCTTTGCATAGACTTCGTAATATTTAGAAAGTTCAATTTAAATATTTTAATTTTTGTATGAAAATCTGATGAACTAAAATATGATACATTTTTAAAAGTCATAGAACAAAAGGTGTAGTTTATGATGTCAGTAATATAGTCCTGGGACGTTGCCAGTGTTTTAAAAATAACCCTGTGTATGTATGGTATAATAAATATGGAAAATGTCCATCTATTTTTAAAATGGCAAGTATTAACGTACGAATACCGCCGCGGGCTTGCGGACGGCTAGCAATGGGTAACGTCTGACCGTTCCTTAACTGTCCGGACCGAGCCCAAGTCGTCGACGGCGCGCACTGTTCCCGCGCGCCTCAAGGAGTTGTCAGCAACAGGGCCCAGCTGGA
Source organism: Mythimna ferrago (assembly GCA_910589285.2). Lineage (NCBI taxonomy): Eukaryota > Metazoa > Arthropoda > Insecta > Lepidoptera > Noctuidae > Mythimna > Mythimna ferrago. The sequence goes on from OU342685.1 coordinate 21,347,311, forward strand.
TCGAAGCCTACTGGGGCCAGGGTTAGCTCCGAAAGGTAGCTCAGCCCCGGTATGAAAGGCAAGAAGGAACGGAGTGGGTTTTTTAGTTACTAAGACCCAGACAGTATCTCCAGCTCCGCCCAAGGGCGGGGGATGTCGTTTGGATGATTTTTACCCAAAAAAAAAAACAAATACCGCAAAGTCCACTTCAACACGTTTTAGCTTCAAATTGCCGCAGGACAGTTGTAACAACGCCTTCTATAGGTACCACAATTCTTCAATCATCAACATCATCATCATATCAGCTGATAGATTTCCACTGTTGGACATAGGCCTCCCCTAAGTGTCGCCACAATGAACAATCCTGCGCGTCCCGCATCCATCGGACTCCCGCAACCATCACCAAGACCATGACGTTTAAAGTAAGATTGTTTTAATCTTGTTTCAGTGTGGATAAGAGACAGAGCTATACAGGTTGTCTAGCGCCATCTCTTACCCATACTGAAACAAGATTAATAAATCTTACTTTGAACGTCATGGTAACCCCGCAGGTCATCGGTCCACCTTGTAGGAGGCCTTCCAACGCTGCGTCTTCCGGTACGCGGTCACCACTTCAGAACCTTTCGGCCCCAACGGCCATCTAATCAATTCCTCAATACTTTGATCCAATTCAATTAATCAATAACAAAATCTCTTAGAACTCACGTCACAACGCTTCATCGAGTATATCAGTAACGAGAAAAAGTTTCCCAGATTAGTTGACTGTTCGTTCAGACTCCATCCATCCATTAAAATTAGTCTTATCTATGTCAGAGACAAGTTTCTATCTACGAATAGGCCGATGTCGTGATAATTGACAGCCTGATAATGTCAGTTCTTGGCCAGGACCACACACTACAGGCTTAAGCGACCGGCGAATTGTAGGATAGATAGTGGAAACCCTTTTACCACCTAAAGCAAAAAAAAGATTCCTACAGGGTTATGGGATATCTCGCCCACGCAAAAACTGGCGTATGGGCCAGATGTCAACTTTTTAAAATGTGCATAGGTAGGTTCGCCCGAACCAGTTTACTGAAACGAGCCGGATGTTTCCTATTAAAAAGTAAAGTGATATTTCGACAAATCGTATATATTTATTAATTAAACAGCTAATAAATCTGTAAATTAAATCATCAAATGACAATGATTTGTACAAAAAAAAAACCGGCAAATTGCGAGTCGGACTCGCCCATGAAGGGTTCCGTAGCAGCAAGTAACATAATATAAAAGTTCTTGTAGTTCGTTGTAACTTTGATCGATGTTTTAATAATAGTGTATTTTTTTAGATTTATGACGTATTAAAAAAAACTACTTACTAGACCTCGTTCAAACCAATTTTCGTTGGCAGTTTGCATGGTAATGTACGCCATATATTTTTTTTAGTTTTATCATTCTCTTATTTTAGAAGTTACAGGGGGGGGGGACACACATTTTACCACTTTGGAAGTGTCTCTCGCGTAAACTATTCAATTTAGAAAAAAATGATATTAGAAACTCAATATCATTTTTGAAGACCTATAAATACCCCACACGTATGGGTTTGACGAAAAAAATTTTTTTGAGTTTCAGTTCTAAGTATGGGGACCCGCAAAATGTATTGTTTTTTTTTCTATTTTTGTGTGAAAATCTTAATGCGGTTCATAGAATACATCTACTTACTAAGTTTCAACAGTATAGCTCTAATAGTTTCGGAAAAAAGTGGCCGTGACATACATACGGACGGACGGACAGACAGACAGACATGACGAATCTTTAAGGGTTCCGTTTTTTGCCATTTGGCTACGGAACCCTAAAACACAGAGTAAAGTATCTTACCACGATTCATGTTTTTATTTTGACTTTCCTTGATTTCGTAATGAAAAGTACAGTGTTTCCCTCGGGTTAAAGACTTATTTCGTCCCTCGAACTATTGGCGCCCTCGCTACTGTCGGACGCCAAACCAAGGGGTTTCGCGCCCATAAAAGTGTCCATGGAGTTTCATGGACGAGTACGTTCTTCTTCATAGAGATAGAAATCTACGCTTTGCAACGTGCAATTTAGCTTCACTTTTCTTGGACTGACCGACATTTGACTATTCGAAAGTGACTGGTCTCTTCTTCTTCTTCTTCCTGCCCTTATCCCATATTACTTGGGGTCGGCGCAACACGTTTTTTTCTTCCATTCTGTTCTGTCACTCGTAAAATTTACAAGTCCGTCATAAGACCTGTCATACTGTATGGATCAGACTGTTGGACTGTGAAAAAGAAGGATGAAAAAAGATTGCATGTAGCTGAGATGAGAATGTTGAGGTGGATGTGTGGTGTGACGAGAATGGATAAAGTGAGAAATGAGTATATTAGAGGAAGTTTGAAAGCGCCAGTGACTGAAAAGTTGAAAGGTAATCGGTTGTCTTGGTATGGTCATGTGAAGAGGAGGGATGAAGCGCATATTAATAAAAGAGTTCTGAGTATACATGTAGATGGATGAAGAGGGAGAGGAAGGCCGAAGAAAAGATGGATGGATTGTATGAGGAGTGATATGAAAGAAAAGGGAGTTAGTGATAGTTTGACGAAAGTGCTTGGTCTATTTGAAATAAATGATGTTTTTTTTTGGTTTTTTATTTTAACCTATTGTAGCGGTATACCATGAAATCGCGTGCGCTTATCGCATCCACCGAGGTTCTGAACGCAAAATAAGGTACAAAGCATTTGTTATATTAGTGCCAAGAAGATTTAGTTATGGAAATACGAGTACATACACAGTTGTTGAGAACAAGGTCGGCACTTAGATATAAATCATTCCATATCATAACTAGTTGCCAAAAGGCATGCAGATATACTCAGTAGGTTCTTGATGTATTATGATCTCACTAACTTACTTAGTTAGGTCATATCCGTAAGTTAGTTATTTTGATGGAAACTGTGTAACTTGAACTTTGACCCAATTAGGGGCGAGTCTCAGAGTGTTTTGCTCTAGATTCAATCTTGCTTTTTACGGAGTAGGACAAGATGAATGAAATTTAGTTCTTGATACAGCTAGATGTTTCAGAGTTCAAAATTTCAAAACGTGAAACTATTTTCTGGAACAACAATTAAAAAAAAAAGTATGTAGGTAGATAGTCGTATTGTTATGTCCGTGATTTTCTCAAAACAAAATGGAATTTTGTTTTTAAAATGTACATTTTTTAGGTAAAGATTTAGTAAATACCATTAAAGACACTTCCGCCTGACCACCGCTAAGTTCATTTTTGCCCATGAAAAAAACCCATAGAAGTTTTTAAAACTTCTATGGGTTTTTTTTTATGGTGGGAAAAATCATCCATTAGCAACCCCCGCTCTTGGGCGGACCGGGAGATAGTGTCAGACTCTTACTGACTAAAAGCCCACCCCGATCCTTCGTGCCTTTCGTACCGGCACCGAGCTTCCCCTTCGGATAACCCTGGCCCCAGTAGGCTTCGACCCAGCTGGGCCCCTGCTGTTGCTGACAGCTCCTTGAGGCACGCGGGAACAGTGCGCGCCGTCGACGACTTGAGCTCGGTCCGGACAGTTATCGGATGGTCGGGAACAGTTTTTTTGGTGCTACGCCGCAGAATTCAAAAGATGTTTTTTTTTTTAAGTGATCAGGCAGAAATGATCGCGATGGTACATAACTTACTAGAGTCTGATGAAGATTTTCGGAGATAGACGATGGAACTTTTTAAAAACTAACAGCTAATGAACTGTTTATACAGGGTTATTTGTAATACACTGGCAACCTCTGACGACTATTTTACTAACATCTTAAAAAACAATCACACCGGGGTACGCTTTATACAGGGTGACTGGCAATTAGTATACGATACTTAAACACGTGATTGTACTCATGATAACAAACAATTTTTATTATGGGAGCAAAGCCGAAATCGCGAAAAAAATATCAGCTGCTCAGTACATTAGGCAAACATAAATGTACTGAAAAACTGATTTTTTTTCGCGATTTTAGGTTTGTTCCCATAGTAAAAGTTGTTGGTTATCATGAGCACAATCACGTGGTTAAGTATCGTACACTAATTGCCAGTCACCCTATATACTCTATACAAGTAAAGTTCACCATGGTACAATCTCATTTGAACAGATTGAATCGCTATTGAGCATTTTGTCATATCTTCAGGTACTTTATCGTAAAACTTGCTTACTGCTTAGTTTTAGCTGTGGTAAATCACCACTAAAATGATAAACATTAAAAAAATACATAGGTACAGTTGCTATCACGGATCTTGAACACTTGCGCAGAAGTCAAATATTCGGTCTCTTTAGTGGTTCGAAGTGCAACGCGGGGGCGGGGAGTGTCAGTGATTGGCTGGCCGCGCCATCGCGTCATAGACGTCACTCCTCATTCGTTCACTGCGTTGCCAATGTATGGATTGCTCAAAGCGATTCCCACTCTGACGCCGAGCGTTCAAGATCCATGATGGCATCTGTATGTAGTCGCCACTCCAGAACAATTTTTGCAAATACATTTACAAAAATGGTTCTGGAGTGGCGACTACATACCGTCAAGTCGCAGCGTTGGAAGGTCTCACACGAAGTGGACTGATGACCTAGTGAGGGTCGCGGGAATCCGATGGATGCGAGACTCACAGGACCGGGTGTTGTAGCGACGCTTGGGGGAGGCCTATGTCCAACAGTGGACGCCATTTGACTGAAATGATGACTATGATTTACAAAACTTGCAACCGACTCTTCTTTTTAACTATTTCTCTGAAAGCGGCAAAATAAGTGCTACATGCTAATTTTTGCTATTTGCGCTTCCGCAAAAACTTAATAATTTAATTTTACGCCACGGTAACCAAGCTGTCATACTTTTTCAGACTTCCTTTTCGCGGCATTGTCATAAATATTTCCGTGACACCGGACCGTCGGTGAGTCGTGTGACGTCAGGATCCGATAGAGGAAACGCTGCAGGAAAAATGTAAACAAGATTTTAATGAAAATCATTTTTTCATAGCAAGCTTTTAGAGCTCGGTATACCTATATAATTAATGCTCGTCAAGACGAATCATACGAGCCCAAACTCGATGGGGTTGTGTCGTTTAACTACCAAGTTCCTATAGCCACCTTCCAGTTGCATCATCAGATCGGCCCCACGTCATAATGATTTTGCATTGTCATCTGATTTACACATGCATGCAAAATTTCAGCCCAATCGGTAGCCGGGAAGTGGGTCAAGTTTAATTTGCAAGATTTGATGACAGACAAACATCGGGAAAACTGAAACTAAATAAAAGCTTGTATAAAGTTGGCATCTGATTGTATTTACGCCAGTAAAATTTTGAAAAAGTTGTGGCGTTGAATCTCTAACTCGTCAAATTATCGTTGTTGCCATGAGTTTGTTAAAGAATTTTAGCAATCGGACCAGTACTTCCAGAGATTACCTCCTACAAACAAAAACTCTTTATTATATTAGTGTAGATTATAAAAAAAATAGTGTAGATTGTAAGACTGTGCAGCAGGAAAAAGGTTATAAAATGTGGCGGCTTCCAAACGCTGGTGGCTGTTGCTCGCTTCTGAAACTATTACAAACGTGGCAGTAGCGCGCGACAGCCACCGATGGCCGTGGTCCGTTTGCGCTGAGCCTTAATAATAATAAAAGATCAAATATCTTGACTTAGCTCGCGAGGTTGTCGACATGTGGGAAGTGGATAGAGCAATCATTGTGCCGATAGTCGTAACGGCCAATGGCTTAATAGCTAAGAGCCTCGAACAACATCTAAGGAGGCTCTCGTTAGGCAGCTGGATCAAGGGCCTGATCCAGAAAGCAGTACTCCTGGACACGGCGCGCATAGTTAGAAGATTCCTCTTTCAGGAGCCCTGACCACCGGCAGCTTGGACCCTGTTCCCGATGCCGGTGGGCTACTATTTTTTATATTTTTAAATGTTTTTTTTAATGTGCTTTTTAAGAAATTTTAAAAATGTAAATAATATGTACATATATAGATAATTAATGAAATAATAATAATAACGTTTATTTCGGACATCGTCCATATTAATGTTACATAAGTATTGTTTAAACATGGTGTAGTGTTAAGTGGAGGTGTTCTTATTAATGTAGCTTTAGGTACAAGGTTTTATTAAAGAAAATGAAATGAAATTGTAACCTGAGTTCCCTTAGTAAATTAATTTTACGCCTGAATTTGAATGAAAGGTTAACGAGTGGAATGTCAAAAGACCTCGAAAGAAAAATTTTAAAATCATAAAACATTAAGAATTCTTATTAGGTTCTCCCTATTAATTTAAATTTCCACGAAAAGCCGCTGCAAAAATTATAAAGACAGTCAGACATTATCTAGATATTCCTCCTCCTTGCGTCGTATTCCTCAATGCTGAGGGTCGTGACCTCTCTGTTTCATCACTCTATCCCTTATGATATTCCTCCATCTATTCCTGTCTCTGGCGATCTAAATATTAAACAGCCAAAAATAAACACAAGCTGGGGCTGCACTAATTGTTCCAAAGAGTCGCACCGTTATTCCCTTCATCATCATCATCATCATCATTTCAGCCGAAAGACGTCCACTGTTGGACATAGCCCTCCCCCAAGTGTCGCCACAATGAACGGTCCCGAGCGTCCCGCATCCATCGGACTCCCGCAATCTTTACCAAGTCGTCGGTCCACCTTGTAGGAGGCCTTCCAACGCTACGTCTTCCGGTACATGGTTGCCATTCCAGAACCTTAGATTGTCCACAAATCTACACTATCGAAGCTCTCATTTCTCCCCAAAACTTTAAATACACAACCGTGTATTTTATTTGACCTAAACATTATGCCACAATTTACCTAAGCTTTTCCAAAAACAGCCTAACTTTCCGAGCATGTAATTGCCATTAAAATAGTAACCGAATCCAGAGCGGTCATTATCTCTCGCATTCAGGGCAAACACACTAATGAAGCTGGCATTTAAGGCCTTAAGGCGTATAGTCCCATTAAAATTTGACCGGAGTTAATGCACACATACTCGTACTGCCGCCTGCGCCCGCCTAGAGCCCCGCTGACCGTTAAATCTATTTTCTTTGTAAAATATTGATTGATTTACATAACTTATGTATGTTCTGAAGAATACCAAGCTATTTTTTTGTGTAAACATATTTCTAAACATCAAATAGTCTAGTCAAATTAGCAAAAAGATTGGACCTAATTCGTGTAGTTGTAATTTTTTGTGGAATCATTAGAAGACATGAATATAAGTCTTCTCTGAGTTTGCACCATTCCTGTTATGTACGGAACATCGTTTAATATTAGGTTTTAACATTAAAGTCCCAAAATTTAAAAATTTCATAAGTATTTAGTTATGGTAAGTTTAGATATATGTAGATACCCCTTTGGTGTATAATTATTTTTCACGAAAAAAGTGTGAGGTGTATGAAACACTAATAAATCATTATTTTTATTTTGCGGCTCAAGGGAAATTTAGCCAGTTGGTGCAAACTCATAATAAGCTTTTTAAAGCATCCTATACACCCAGTTATATTTGCACCCTTTTGCACCCCTAGGAAAACAGCATTTTACAATATTTGTAGATTGTACTTCGGGGCAAATTAGTGTAGTCATAGATTTTTTAATATATAATGTATTCTATATATAAAACATTCGCACATAATAAAAATAAGAAATATATAACTGGAAGTTTATGTAGAGTTAACGTGAATACATACTGCGACTCGTGGCACTCGGAGGGCGAACGCGGGGTCGCGCGGCGCGCGCGCGGCGGGGTCGAGAGTAAGTAAGTGCGTGCATGTATATGCGTTTAGATCATTTTTGTGGCAAGAAGCGATCCCTGCGCTATACAATTAATAACTATAATTTCCTCTATTTTATTAGCTGTGTTGTGAAAATGGATTATGGAGTGTATTGCATTGTTTGTCGTGACCTCCCGACCTGCCCCTGTATTAAGTATTTATTTAGCAAGAAATTATGATAATCATATCAATTCTCTATCGATCTTTATTTCTTTCTGTACCTCAAAAGGAAAAAAACGGAATCCTTATAGAATCACTTTGTTGTTCGTACGTCTATCTTTCAAGTCTCTTTATCTCGGGAACAAGTGCAAGTATCAAGTTGAAATTTAAACCAAGACTGCGGTCCCTTAAAGCTGTGTAAAAGTAAAAACTTCTAAGTTAACGAATAAAAAAGATACCGGCATTTACGTCGCAAAAAAAAAATATATTTCCACACTCAAGGGAATCATAAAGGTACTTCCCGTTGACCTAGAGCCCTGAAATTTGGCACAAAGCAAGTCTTATAGCATAAGTATAGGAATAATTGCTGCTGGCAAAAGCTTAAGTTAGTTGATACGGAACCCTCAGCGTGCGAGTCCGACTCGCCCTTACCCAGTTTCTTTTTGAGGCGCATACTTAAAACTCCACATTTTTTATACTAATATTTTATTGTTCCTACCTTACCCGATGCCGTAGAATAATCAGCGCTGTCAGACGGTTTATAGTTCTAAAGACAACTAATTTATTTGAAACTAGCTGTGCCCGCGAATTTGTTCGCGTGGACTACATGATTTTGAATTTTTTTTTTTTAAATAAGAGTAGCTCATGTTACTCCTTATTACATCAGCTACTTGCCAAAAAAAGTCCCGTCAAAATCAGTCCAGCCATATCAGAGATTAGCCCGGACAAACAGACAGACAGACAGACAGACAGACAAAAATTGCAAAAAATGTTATTTTGGTGTAGACTCTGACCAACGAAAGATGGCAAAACAAAAAAGAGGCCTTAAAAAAAATTGAAGCTCTTAACTTAAACAGAGTTAATACGTTTGATTATTCACGAAAATAATAAGTATGCGACATATATATGATGCATGTTTATTTAACAATTAAACATGTGCTGCTTATTTAGCCGCGATATTCAATGCCGCCAAAACTCAAGCATGTCCGTTCACTGCCAAAAGCAGCCTGATCACCTTAACACCTGCTTTTTAGAATGTATCCTTGGAGTGTTTCGACCGCCTTCAGCTCTTGGTAGTTGAAATTTCCTTAAACTTTGGGCAGTTCATTGAGCACAAAGCTACGGTAGCTGCTAGGAAACTCGACATTCATGCAAATGTTAGATGGCACTCAGTGGCGGATTAGCCATGTAGCAAGAGTAGCAAATGTTACAGACCCCCCCATTTTGGGGCCCCGCGCGTTCAGGGATCCCGCATTTTTGAACATAAAAAAAAACTAGTCAAAATATTGGTACTGCGTGAAACCTAAATACAGCTGATTTTTTTGGATGTGATGAGATTGTCACTTTACTTCAGACTATCCTGCAAGCAAACTACAGAATAGAAGATCTCTTAGAATTTATCCCATCATCGTACTTTTTACGCAAGTGATCTTAAAATCCACGGAGTTATTGGTAAATAAAAGCCTTGTTCAAGCTTATTTTAGAAAGGGTAGCTTTAGCCAGCAGCTTCTAGCAGCGCTAGCTAAAACCACTAAATTTTAATATGTGTAGGTTAAGCTCAATCTTAATAACCCTACTAAGAATAAGCTTAAACAAGGTTTTTAGGGAATTACATATCTAGACATAATAACATAATTAGTCTATGTGAATATTACATTGCCTGTGCGTAGTGACATTTGGCTTTGAAACGTGGTCGTTCACAATGCGCCTCATCAGATGGTTTTAAGTAACACAAAGAGCAATGGAGAGGAAGATAAGCTTAAGTGGCAGTAATCTGGGTACATTGCTCGCAGAACAGATGATCGATGGGGCCAAAATGTTCTGGAATGGCGACCGGATACCTGAAAACGTAACGTTGAAAGGTCTCGCAACAAGGGTAAGAATAACCTTTTATTTAGTAAGGTTCACGTGAATTCGATGGAGGCGTGATAAACTGGACCGGCCGTTGTGGTGACATAGGAAAAACCTTTGTATAGCAATGGAAGCCTTTCAGCTGAAATGATGATGACTATCGATGTTGGCGTGTTGATGAGAAAAATCACTCAGAAAGATTACTCCACTTAAAAATTTGCTAAATCAGACTACTTCAAAGAAAAATAAATGTTGCATCCTAGGTAATCCTAAGTAAATCTTAACTGTACAGCTTTTCTGTATAAATTCACAAAGGCTTCGCCATCAGCATCGAAAAGACTCCTTAATTCTGCATTACTTGTCAAAAGAAAACCTAAAACGTCATAAGCAAAATTCTAATCATGTAGTATGCAAAAAACTATCATCATCTAGGTTTTCAAAAAGTACTAAATTAATTAGTATCTTACTACTAAATTAATTGATTAGTGGTAGGGGGCCCCTTGGTTAGCGTTGAAAAAAACAGGGAATATTCCCGTTTCTTTCAAATACTGTTGTTTTATTCAATGTAACATTCGAAACTTTCAAGAAATTTATAAATTATAAATTTCATGTATTTTTCCAATAAAACCGAAAAAAACGGAAAAATATGAAAAGAACCGAAAACTTCATGTTTGTTTTTTTCAAATGCGTGCTTTTTTTAAAATTAATATAAACTAGATGACGCAATCTGATGGTGAGGCGCACTAGTTTATGAGGCCTATGTCCAACAGTGGACAGCAATCCTTATAGCGCCTAAATGGTGATTCTTGGGGGAGGCTTATGTCCAACAGTGGATACGAGTCATTATAGCGAGGGGAGACTATGTCCAACAGTGGACATCAGTCATTATAACGCCTAAATGGCGATACTTGGGGGAGGCTTATGTCCAACAGTGGGCATCGATTATTATAGCGCCTAAATGGCGACACTTGGGGAGTCTTATGCCCAACTGTGGGCCTAGCTCATTATAGTAAGGGGAGGCCTATGTCCAACAGTGGGCATCAATCATTATAGCGCCTACGTGGTGACACTTAGGGGAGGCTTATGCTTAACTGTGGGCATAGGGCATTATCGCGAGGAGGCATATGTCCAACAGTGGGCATCAATTATTATAACGCCTAGGTGGTGACACTAGGGGGAGGCTTATGCCCAACAGTGGGCATAGTTCATTATCGCGAGAAGAGGCCTGTGTCCAACAGTGGGCATCAATTATTATAAAGCCTACGTGGTGACACTTGGGGGAGGCTTATGCCCAACAGTGGGCATAGGTCATTATCGCGAGAAGAGGCCTATGTCCAACAGTAGGCATCAGTTATTATAACGCCTTCGTGGCGACACTAGGGGAGGCTTATGCCCAACAGTGGGCATAGGTCATTATAGCGAGGGAAGACTTATGTCCAACAATGGGCATCAGTCATTTTAGCGCCTCAATGGCGGCACTTGAGGGAGGCTTATGTCCAACAGCGGGCATAGGTCATTATAGCGAGGGGAGACTTATATCCAACAATGGGCATCAGTCATTTTAGCGCCTAATGGCGACACTCGGGGGAGGCTTATGTCCAACAGTGGGCATGGGTCATTATAGCGAGGGGGAGGCCTATGTCCAACAGTGGACAGCAGTCATTAAAGCCATAAATGGCGATACTTGGGAGAGGTTTGTGTCCAACAGTGGGCACCGATCATTATGGTGACACTTGGGGGAGGCTTAACCGAAACAATGAATAAAATATTCGAAAGATTTCTATTTTGTTCCCAAACGATTTTTTCCGCAAAATTTCAATGCAACATGTGAAAAAAACGGAAAAAAAACACAATTTGTTTTTTTCATTGAAAGAAACAATTGTTTCTTTCCGGAATTTTCAACGCTACCCTTGGTCGAATTAGCAATAGACTCCGCGTCGGTTTAATCCGGCACTGACGGCGCTTCATACCAGGACAACATCGAATGTTATACAAAGCACAGGTCCAATCATTTGTGGAGCCAGTGGGCCTTTCAATAAACACTTCCCTGGAATCTTTAAATTTGAATAAAACAAATTGTGTGTTATCGATTTTTTTTAATTAATTTGGATGGCCGATTGATCTCATTATGTATGGAATATAATATCTTTCAAATTTCCGCCGCTACTTTGCTAGATAGCGCGCATACGAAATATACAACTTTCCATGTCCTTTACTGTTTTCATTGTTAGGAGTTTCGTCTACTCATTGCCGAAACCTCCTGAAAAGTATAATACACCGTGTGAGTAATATTACAATTATTAAATAGTCAAAAAGTATCAAATTTTTATAATAGTAATTAAAAAACTAACCTAGAAATGATATTATTGTATCCAACCGTCGCATTTTATATGCATGTTTTTAATTTAATTCATTTTTTGCGTCTTTAAATTTGTCCATTATATTAAATAGTAGCCTTTCCATCGAACTAGTGATTGTTTATGGCATTATTTTAAGCAAAATGAGTAGGTATAATAAGATGCAGGAAAACAATTTTGACAATTCTTAATTTTTTTAATTGCTGCCATACATAACGTTTGATTAATAATTCGTTGTCTTCTTTCGATGGTCAAACTCTATGTATCGTATATATGTATGCATGTAGTAAAAAGCAGTTACTTCAATATTACAAACAGATACTCAAATTTTATTTATATGTATGTATAGAAGATAAATAAAGGACATGATTGCAGGACACTCTCGTTTTTTTTTTTTTGTTTAAACATAGATGGTTATTTTAACTGTTTTTTTTTTTATAAAAACAAAATTAGATTTCTTTACTTACACTTACTAACAGAGCATTTACAATCAGAAAGTACTCCTTCCTCGTAAAATACATCCCACAACACTCCTAGGTAATGACTACGCTTATCTCTTCTTGTCAGTTTATTATTCCGTGTCGCGCGCTTGTCACTTCCATGGCGTAATAGTTCTTTGGCAATTAAGACAACACTAGAAAAACGTATGTTCCTTAAAAAAATGCTAATTTTTTATAGGGTGCAAATATAAAGGAAACCAAATTAATGTAATTGTGATTATTTTCAAAACTACTTAAATTTCCCCCGAAGTACAGAAGCAAAAAAACGTGAAAAACTAATTTCCATACGTCGCACTGGGGTGCAAAATCAATCATGTACTTAGGTCGAAATGTATAACACTTTCCTCAGTTTACAAAACTACACAATTTTCCCCAATGCCGCAATGGCCAAAAATAACATTTTTATTTTTTTCTAATGCTGCGTTGGTCTAATTAAAATAATTAAAATGCAATAATGTAGGTTGAGGTTTAATATACCATAAAAAAAAAAATGGTGAGCACACCTATATTCTCTGGTTAGTTATGAGCAATAAACAGTTTTCACCCCCTTCCGTAGGGGTGCCAAATGATTTTTTTTTTATACTCTATTTTTCACTCATACAATACCATCAGAAACGTTTTTGCCTCTCCAGAGAATTTATTCCAATCTTTATTAAAAAATGACCTAATTTGACTAGACTAAAAGCCGTTTGAAAGGAGTAGAGAAAATCAGTAAAAATATCATGTTGTCAAATATTGTAGCGTAGCTCAGCTCACGGTAGGCTTCGTGTTGGGATTTTTCTATGAATAAAAGACACGGGCCTGCACACTTCTGAACTATATTTTTCTTAGTTGACCACGCAAGCTTTTCTTATAAAAATCACTTCAACACTGAAAAAACAACACACTTTCTTTTTTCTTCTTTTCAAACCTATTCTAGAAAATCAAAAATGCAAATACAAAATCCTTAAAAGTATATTTACAGGCCAGTTCGTTGGCTATATTAAAAAAAAAAAACAACTCATGCGATCTCCTTTCGATATCGCAATATAATTTTTTTAGACAAAAGTATTAATCGCACGAAAAAAACATAATTATGTTGACAATGTTGAAGATGAATTTATGATAAACATACATTAATTTCAAATGTATTAACCCAGCCGTTACCGAGGAGTAGGCTTCAGAAAGTCACTGTTTCATGGCACTGCTCGGGCGTTAGGGCCTTAACTCTGCATAGTCCAACCATTTTGTTCATATTATTTTGTGCAACAAATTAAAAGGATGTGGTTTGTGTATCTGAATTCCTGAGTCCTAATTGCTTGTGGCGCATACAATATAGAATATCAACGTGTTTATTTCATTCTCATAATGAACTTCTACTAGGAAATAAATGAAGCTTCCCTAATGAACGAAATATTTTCTTACCAACAGAACGCAGAGAACATGAAATAATATTTCGTATATTCATTGTAATTTCTTCATGCACAATGCATCATTAGTGATAATAACCGCCGCCGCAACCAATAACTGTTGCCGCTATAACAATCTTTACTAATATTATAAAGAGGTAAAGTTTGTGTTTTTGTTTGTAGGAGGTAATCTCTGCAAGTATTGATCGAATTGCTAACAATTTTTTCACCGATAGAAAGCTGCTTTATTCCTGAGTGACATAGGCTATATTTTATGTACGCAGGCGAAGCCACAGGAAAAAGCTAGTAAATACTAAAACAGAATAATATAAATATTAAAATGGGACCTTTTTTATGGTGGGAAAAATCATCCAATGACAGCTCTTGGGTGGAGCGGGAGATAGTGTCTGACTCTTACTGACTAAAAGCCCACCCCGTTCCTTCTAGCCTTCATACCGGGGCTCGAGTTCCCTTTCGGATAACCCTGGCCCCAGTAGGCTTCGACCCGGCTGGGTACCTGCTGACAACTCCTTGAGGCGCGCAGGAACAGTGCGCGCCGTCGACGACTTAGGCTTGGTCCGGGCAGTTACCGGACGGCCGGACAGCGAGCAACCTTTTGTGTGCGTGTATTGTAGTGTCCTTGGAAGTGTGTACGGAGAGAAATTAAATCACTTTAGTTTTGATATTTGTTTACTTTAGAACTGAATTACATTACAGATTGTACTTATACGTAAGCGCGTCTATAGGTGGTCGTTGCTACGGGCAGACTGAAGCCCGGGCACTGCGCACTCTACATGGGACATTAAATGCTGCGTCAGCGCCGCTACAAACCCATTGCTCACTGTCCATTAAAATGGGCCTTGGATACAACAAACGTGATTTTTAACCGTTTTTTGCTACGGACGGTACGGAACCCTTCCTGCACGAGTCTGACTCGCACTTGGCCGGTTTTTTAAATCATACATACTAAATTTCTAACAGTTTTTATCTCAGCATTCGAAGTATTATATCCTTCACACAATAAATTCGCCTACCGTTTTTTTGCTTTTCATTATGCTTCAGCAGATTTTGATGACGTTGTCTTTCTCTTCAGACTTCTTCTCTAGTCAATTGTCCTAGCAAATATTATACAGCATAGTCCAAATCACACTAAATATTATAAAGGCATAAGTTGGTAAGTATGTTTGCAATTATGTGTGCGTGTATATATTTGTTACTATTTTATACTCAAACGGCTAAACGGTTCTGAACATGTCTTAACTTTAAGCCCGGTACAGCAGTTCAACCAAGTACTCTGTGAGTGTAACGTAACATGCAATGTAACAGAATTCCTATAGTTTGGACGCCTTGCGTGAACAGAACATTCGAACTAATTAAATAGATACGCTGCGTCTATACTTTGAAATGCTCCTTTCATGTTACCTGGCATGTTACGTTACAGCAATCTGACTTTGACGTTTAACTGGCCTGTTGGTCTAGTGGTTAGTGGCCCTGACTGCTATGCCGTAGGTCGTGGTTTCGATTCCCACCCAGGACAAATGTTAGTGTGATGAGCACGATCATTTGTTCTGTGTCTGGGTGTACATCGATTTTTGTGCGATGAGCCACAAAAGCGATAACGCAGTTTAAGGCAGCATATAGTTTAGTATTATAGCATTTCCCAACATTACCTTTGAACACAACGACTCTATGTTTTCTCTCCAATGTTAACTTTGAGCCTGTTACCCCTTTTGCCTCGAGCTACAAACGTACAGCACCCTAACAGATGAAGAACACGTCCATTAAACTTAAACCTGTGATAATATGTCCTCTTATCTTCGTGTACCTAAAGATCATATTGCAACCCCTGTACCGTGCAGGGGCGTATCGTGGACTTATTTAAATGTGGGCGAAGGCAGTGAGAGCAGTGGTGGCCGAGTGGTAATGTCTCCGATTTACGAGTTGAAGGTCGCAAGTTCAAACCCTGCCAGGCGCATTACTTTGTGTAATTTATTTATTTATTTAAACTTCATGTACAGTAGTGGTACATATGCGGACTTAATGCAACAAGACATTCTCTACCAGTCAACCTTTAGGTTATTTTTAACCTATAGGTTATATAACACTGTGTTAGGTTTGCACAATAAACTAATAACAGATAATTCAAACAGAAAAATATAAAATAAGTTATTTATAATAATAAAATACCTATACCTATATGCTAAAATAATAAACTAATAAATACTATGAAAAATATCAAATCATTAAGAGAACTTAATACCAATTCTGAACGAAGACCGAAGACTAAGGTTGAGAGGACTTCAAGTAGTAGTTCCGAATTTAACGTTTGAAGTATAAATTACTTTCAGCTTTTCATTACCACTGCTCTCAAAACGTTGACCGAACACATCGTGAGGAAACAGGCATGACGTAGAACTAAAAATTCGAAGACATGTGACATTCAATAACCCGCACTGGGCCCGCGTGGTGGATTACGGTCTATTTCCTCTCCTAAAGAGGAGGCCTGAGTCCCAGCAGTGGAAAAATTAAAAAGGCTGATGATTATGATGATGATGAAGGCACATCAATGAGGCCTTTCTTTTTAAAATTCGAAAATGAGACAGCGATTGTTGCAACCCAGTGTTCGATCATATCGTCGCTTAGGTACCATCAGGTGAAATGGTGGTCAAACCCGAGTCTTACAATTATAAAAAAAAACCTCGTTCTTAAGAACTCGTTCTTCTTTAAAGAGTCCTCGCTTGTGCGAGGCCCCTTTGGGCGCGAGGCTGTAGGGCCGAGCGCCCACTTCACCCACGTCTAGCTACGCTACTGGTACCGTGTTATTCTAAATTAATTCCGGGAAGGTGGATGGGTCAACGTAGCGACGGACTTATCATTAAGGTGCACCCTTAAACGCTTTCATTTTGGGGTGATTCTTTGAAACCGACAGACTGTCTCATTCATCTGGCTTAGTTTTTAGGATTCCGTCCCCAAAGGGTAAAAACGGGACCCTATTACTAAGACTGCTGTCTGTCCGTCTGTCTGTCACCAGGCTGTATCTCAAGAACCGCGATAGCTAGAATGTTGAAACAACAACGCGATTTTTTTGCCGTTTTTTTTTCTACGGACGGTACTGAATCCTACGTGCGCGAGTACGACTCGTACTTGCCCTGTTTTTTATTTCTTTACAATTTGATATTTACATTTGCGTATTAGTTTTCCTCGATCACTAAATGTATCAAAGGCACTCATTTGCGCCTAGTCACTAACGACACAACATAAAAAGGTACGAAAACTAGCCAGATTAATGAGACAGTCTCTCGGTTTCAAAGAATCACCCTTTGACGGTTTTTTTTAGTGGGTAAAAATCACGTAATGATATCCCCCGCTCTTGGGCGGAGCGGGAGATAGTGTCAGACTTTTAATGACTAAAAAACCCATCCCATTCCTTCGTTGCTTTTCATACCAGGGCCGAGCCTGCCTTTCAGAAGCAGGCCCTTGGCCACAGTAGGCTTTGACCCTGCTGGGCCCCTAGGGTTGCTGACAACTCCTTGAGGCGCACGTTAACACTACGCACCGTCAACGACTTGGGCTCGGTCGGACGGTTACCGGACGGTCGTATAGCGAGCTATCCATTGCTCGCCGTCTGCAAGCCCGCGCCTACGGTGACCGGAAATCGGGATCGGAATCCGGGCGGCGGCTGGGGCGTGAGCACCGTTGCCTGATGCGGTCGGCCTCCTCCTTTGCTGGCATTACTGCTTTACAGAAGGAGGTGACCGCCTGCCACTCCTCCTCGCTCCGAACCATGGCCTGTACCAAGGCCCGGCGAACCTTTGACGTTTCAATGTACACCGAAATTGCTCAACTAATAACGTCCTTGAAGAGAGAGAAATAAGAAAGAAAGAATTATTTCGCACAAAAAACACCGAACAAACAAGTATGAAGGAACTTAGATTAAAACAAAAATGCTGGGCAAGTGTGAGTCAGACTCACGCACTGAGGGTTTCGTATAAACTTACCTGTGTAAATAAATAGTTCAATTCCGGAATGGAGTCTTGGAACTTTTTTCCGAATCGCCAAAAAAGGTTCTTTTGTGTGACGTAAAAACAGTGTTTTCAGATGCTATACCTGTACTATAAGACATTGATTTATGTCAAATTTTAGGATTCTGGAGCAACGAGAAGTACTTACCTTATAAATGATTCCCTTATGAGCGTCGAAATATACTTTTTGCGGCCGGATCATTTTTATTATTTTAGAAATTAAATGTTTTTCACAGCTTCAAGGGACCGCAGATCTGAGTATAATAATAATAGTAGAAATATTTAATTTCAACTCGATACCTCAACGCATTCCTGAGATAAAGGGTCTTAACATACAGACAGACAGACGGACAACAAAAAATCCTATAAGGGTTCCTTTTTTTCTTACGTACGGTATGGAACCCAAAAACAATAACATTGTGTGTCTCACGGCTGCGCCATAGGTCCAGTTCAGCATAATGCCAGACAACTACGTAGCAGTTGCCTAGTTTTCTACAGAAATAAAAGAAAGTATTATTTCAGCATGGCGCACACGACAGCAAAAATTAAATAACACGTTACAAAACGAAAAATAACAAAAAGAAATATAGAAGTAAACAAAAGAAATATAAAAATAAAATTTTAATATATATTTTGGCCTAGTGAGTTACGTAAACACATCAAGGATTCGCAACAGCCTCGTACCCTAGGCTGACGTGAGCTAAAGTTATATAATAACGTGTAAGGGCGCGCTGACTGACGGCACGGCACAGCCCTACGTGTTTCAGCAACTCCAAGAACGCTTTGGTATTACGCGACATTCCACTTCACGTCAACGTTCGGTAACAAGCCTCACATTCCTTAGAGACACCACCGTACCCGTTTCAAACCTTATTTCAATCAATTTAGCTGTCATAATCATGTGACCTATAGGCACGATCTGTGGGACGCCACGGACTGCCATAGTGTGACAATCCGCGGAGTGAAACGACATGCCATATCATCATCGTCATCATTATTTCAGCCGAAGGACGTCCAAAATTCGATTCTCTTTCGTCGATCGCATCGAGTCGGCCACGGCTCAACACCCCTAGCCAAGTTGATAATCTGCAATCGTTAACGTTAGTCGAAAAGTAATCAAATGTATGGGAATGACATCATCTCAACGTTAATTCACGTGGTTGGAACAAACGAATAGAAAATTTGTTGCCAAGTTCTCATCGTTCAAAATGATAGAAACATTGTAGAACGAGCGGCCGTCTCAGGCGCGTCAACATGGCTACCCACTTATCGTTTTCTACAATTGCTGACACCGAAGCGTTACCGATTGGAAACCGGAATTCGACACGATACGGTTGTAACTTGGCTAGGGGGGCTGAACCACTAGCAATGTTGCTAATCTGCAATCGTTAACGCTAGTAGAAAGCTTCAAATGTAAGGGAATGACGTCATCTCAACGCTGTCAGAACAATAGAATCGGGGGTGTGGCTAACTCGAAGCGTTCGACGCAAGCGAAACGGTTGTAACTTGGCTAGGGGGCCTGATCATCTCGCATCCACCGCATTCCCGCGGCTCTCTCCAGGTCATCGGTCCACCTCGTGTGAAGCCTTCCAAAGCTGCGTTTTCCGTTTAAAGTAATATGAATTCTGAACAGCTCAAAGAAAGAATTAAGGATAAAAATAACTGGCCCAAAAACTAAAATTCCTTACCGTGCCATGCCATGATGCGACGTCCAGTCGGTCGGCACCGGCCCTAACACACGCTTCCAGATTCTTCGAGGAACCTGTTGTTATACAATGTAATATTGCTTTGTTTCCTGATTACTACAACCTGAGGGTCAGTCAAAAGTATGTAGGTAGGTTAATTCCTAGGCAAGCGCGCTCCAACGTCGACCACATCATAACTTACCATCAGGCCGTATCAGGTACATATACCGGCACGGATCTTGAGGGCTGGCTTCAAGTTGCGCAGAAGTCAAATATTCGGTCTCTTTAGTGGTACGAAGTGAGACGCGGGGGCGGGTAGTGTCAGTGATTGGCTTACCGCGCCATCGTGTCATAGACGTCACTCGTGATTCGTTCCCTGCGCTTGCTGTATGTATCTAACAACGAAGACGATTGGCTCGCCAATGTATGGAATGCGCAAATTGATCCCCACTCTGACGCCGAGCGCTCAAGATCCGTGCCGATACCTATAAGTGAGATAGTAGTCAAGTGCTACTTCCTTACCCTTCTCTACTTATTAACCTTATCTACTTCCTTACAAAAGTCATAAAGAGAAAAGATTTGTAATTTTGTTTGTTTATTTGGATGTTATATCTATTTAATTCAAAAACTACTAAACCGATTTAAAAAATCTTTCACTATTAGAAAGCTACATTTTCACTGAATATCATACGCTACATTATTTTTGGAGAAAATTTTGTACTATCATGCGAACGAAGCCGCTGGCAGTAGCTAGTATAGTTACTGATCTCAAAATATACAGGAGTGATTTTAAAAATTCTTTCACAAGTAGAAATCTACTTTATCACTGAGTGGCTTCTGGCAGCAGCTTCTGCTGCCAGAAGCTATTAAATAATCATCATTAGCCATTTTAATCTTTCCACTGCTGGGACTCAGGCCTTCTCTCGGCCATTACCACTCGGCCACCTGCTCTCCATTATTATTTATATTAAACAATAATTAAAATATATTTTTATAAGGCTTCTATTTTAAAGAAAGTTGGAAAATATTGAATTCGTTACGCAACCATTCCAAATCATTAGAAATAAGAGTCGACCAAATTAAGGAAACCATCGACTCGCAAACTCACAATCGAGTTTAATTAGACGCCAAACGATTTGGGCCGAGTGGCTTTCACTGTTTTAAAGTATTGACAATCTATTTATGGATAAGGATTCCGTATTTACATCGGTTCATCTGTTTGGCAAATAGATTTAAGCCAGACCTTGAAACTTAAATTTGATCCGGTTCTGAAATAGAACTATACTGCCCACACATTTGCCTCGTACGCTGAGCGCGTCGGTCTCCATACATTTTATATGGAAACTAGACTTGTAGAGCTAGAGAAGTGTGTGTGTGTAGTAGTGTGTAGTGCTAAAACTGACTACCCTTTTGTTTTATTTACATCTTAAAACTAACTGCCCGCCTCAGCTTCACTTGGATGCAATTTTTTGATACCTTGTGCTACATTGTTTAGATAGGACCTGTTTCTATATTTTTTCTGTCCTGTCACCCGTCACACTATCACTAACTCCCTTTTCTTTCATATCACTCCCCACACAATCCATCCATCTTCATGTATACTTAGAACTTTTTTAGTAACATGCGTTTCATCTCTCCTCTATACTACTTATAGTATATATATAAATAATAGTACTTATACTAGCTTCTGCCACTAAGTATACAGTAAATACCTATGTTACTCAGTCAGTGATATAATAGCCTTCTACAGGTGAAAGAATTTTTTAAATCGGTCGTATAAATTTTGATCTAAATCGTAACATGCAAACAAACAAAAAATCAAACCTTTCCCTTTTTATAATATTAATTTAGACTTATATGGAGGAATTTAAAATTGATGTGGGGATAAAAATGATAAAATACATCAATCTGTAGTATTAGAGATACACGCAATTTTAACTACTTTCAAACTATTCAAAAAGTAATACCTTGAAAAACACGCGTAATTCACTGTTCGACGTCAAAAATGCTAGTGCAGGGGCGACGATGCGCGACGACATTAGGGATGCGCTGATTCATCGACTTTTAGTCAAACAGTAGAAAGACCAGATTGGATAAAGCGATGCGATTGAGTTGCGAATACAAGTGGTTTTTAAAAACCACTTAAAAAAAAAAAAAAGAATAAAAAAAAAAGTAGAAGTGTAGATGTCACTCAGGAATAAAGTACCTATATATTGGTGAAAATATTTTAGCAATCGGACCAGCAGACCTAGCCAAGTGACGAGCGTTTCGTTTCGAATCTCTTTCGTCGTTTCTCAAGTCGGCAACGCCACCGATCCTTTGTTCTGACCACGTGACTGAGCGTTGAGATGACGTCATTCCCATACATTTGAAGTTTTCTACTAGCGTTAACTTCTTCTTACTGCCCATATCCCATATTACTTGGGGCGCAACACATTTTTTTCTTCCATTCTGTCCTGTCACCCGTCTTCTGCCAGCGGACGATTGTAGATTATCAACTTAGTTAAGCCCTCTGTGCTTTCAGAGATTACCTCCTGCAAACAAAAAAAACACACTACCTCTTTATACATTCAACTTAGCCTGCTGTAACCTCTACTAAATAAGCTATGCTCCAGTCTTGCAAACTTTTCGCAAACTGCAATTGAAATCTACCGAAAATCCACTACGTTTGAGAACTGTGCAAAAATAACTAATGGGAAACAGTAAAAGTTGCAATTTTTGAAGTGAAAACTTTTTTAGGCGCACTGAGTACTTTATTTTGTGAGTATTTAATGAGTTTAAGAGCAGTGGTGGCCGAGTGGTAATTAATAGCTCCGACTTACGAGTTGTAGGTCGCGGGTTCAAACCCTGCCAGGCGCATTTTTTTTTCTTTCTAGCCATTACTGTCCCACTGCTGGACAAAGGCCTCCCCCAAGTCCTTCCAAACTGTCTTCTCCTGCGCCGTCTCAAACCACTCCTCGCGCCAGGCGCATTACTTTGTGTAATTTATTTTATTACCACTGCTCTCAAAACGGTGAAGGAAAACATCGTGAGGAAACCGGCATGTCCTAGAACCAAAAATTCGAAGACATGTGACATCTATCAACCAGCACTGGGCCCGCGTGGTGGATTACGGCCCGTTCCTTCTCCTAGACAGGAGGCCTGAGTCCCAGCAGTGGGAACATTGAAAAGGCTGATAATGATGAATAAGTTTGAACCGTCACGCTCAGCCATGGAACGCTCGTTCGTGTAAGGTCGACTCAATTCGATGATACACTCATCGAGTCGAGGCTTCAAAGTCTTGAGCATCGACGCCGAGCTGCTAGCCTGTCGGTTTTCTACCGGTTGCATTTCGGGGAGTGTGCGTCTGAATTGCATAACCTAATTCCGCCTAGCCCGTTCCATCATCGAACTACCAGACGTACGGCGATGCGCCACCGGTACATGGTGGATATCCCACCTGCACGCACAAAACGTTTTGGGAACACATTCATTGTGCGTGTAGCTAGGGAGTGGAATTCCTTGCTAGAGTCTGTATTTCCTGATGACTACAACCCGGGAATCTTTAAGTCGAGAGTGAATAGGTTTCTTCTAAGTAAGCGCGTTCCATCGTCGACCGCATCGTCGCTTTCCATCAGGTAAGATGGCGGTCAAGCGCGAAACTATCAACAATAAAAAAATAAATAAAAAAATTCGTGTCGGAGCGAGAAGATTTTATAAGTAAAAAAACCGGTCAAATGCGAGTCGGACTCGCGCACGAAAGGTTCCATACCGTCCCTAGCAAAAAAAAACTAATTTATTGTGTGCGAGCTCCCACAGCTCCCTTGAATATTTATTTTATTGTTTTTTTAGTGGCAATGGGCAGGGCACATTGCTCGCAGAACAGATGGCCGTTGGGGCCAAAAGGTTCTGGAGTGGCGACTGCGTACCGGAAGACGCAGCGTTGGAAGGCCTCCTACAAGGTGGACCGGTGACCTGGTGAAGGTTGCAGGAGACCGATAGAAGCGAGACGCACGGGAACGTTCGTTGTGGCGACGCTTTGGGGAGGCCTATGTCCAACAGTGGACGTATATCGGCTGAAATGATGATGATGATCATGAATTTAAATTCTGAATCAAAAATCTTCTCGCTATACTAATCCTTTGCATTAAATATACCTACGCAGAGCTACGCAAGTTCTACTCGTTTTTAGGGTTCCGTAGCCAAATGGCAAAAAACGGAACCCTTATAGATTCGTCATGTCTGTCTGTCTGTCTGTCTGTCTGTCTGTCCGTCTGTCCGTCTGTCCGTCCGTATGTCACAGCCACTTTTTTCCGAAACTATAAGAGCTATACTGTTGAAACTTTGTAAGTAGATGTATTCTGTGAACCGCATTAAGATTTTCACACAAAAATAGAAAAAAAGCAATAAATTTTGGGGGTCCCCATACTAAGAACTTAAACTCAAAAATTTTTTTTTCATCAAACCCATACGTGTGGGGTATCTATGGATAGGTCTTCAAAAATGATACTGAGGTTTCTAATATCATTTTTTTCTAAACTGAATAGTTTGCGCGAGAGACACTTCCAAAGTGGTAAAATGTGTGTCCCCCCCCTCTAACTTCTAAAATAAGAGAATGATAAAACTAAAAAAAATGTATGATGTACATTACTATAAAAACTGCCAACGAAAGTTGGTTTGAACGAAATCTAGTAAGTAGTTTTTTTTTTAATGCGTCATAAATCGAAAAAAATACAGTATTATTAAAACATCGATCAAAGTTACAACACATTACTAGTTTAGCAATCGGGCCAGTACTTCCAGAGATTACCTCCTACAAACAAAAAAACAAAACACAAACTTTACTTCTTTATTATATTATATACTAGCTTTTGCCCGCGGCTTCGCCCGTGTGGTATTAGGTACTTAAGGAATCGGGATAAAAGGTAGCCTATGTTCTTTTCCATGTCAAAGGCTATACGCATGCCAAATTTCATCCAAATCCGTTCAGCCGTTTTTGCGTGATTAAGTAACAAACATCCAAACATCCACACTTTCACATTTATAATATTAGGATGGATAGGCTCTTGTTTGACCACTATCACACCTAATGATAAGCGATGATGTGATCGACGATGGAGCACGCTTACCTAGAAGTAATCTATTCACTCTTGACTTTAAGACCCCTAGGTTACAGCTACCAGGAAACACAGACACGGCAGGGAATTCCACTCCTGTAAGCATGATAAATGTATTCCCAAAAGATTTTGTGCGTTGCGTTCCTTTCACAATAGTGGGAATTTAAGAAAAGAGATGGATCCCGCGCACACTCTCCAAAACGTATCCTGTAAAATAACGAAAGGCTTTTTTTATGGTGGGAAAAATCATCCAATGACAACCCTCGCTCTTGGGCGGAGTGGGAGATAGTGTCAGACTCTTACTGATTAAAAGCCCACCCCGTTCCTTCTAGCCTTCATACCGGGGCTCGAGTTCCCTTTCGGATATCCCTGGCCCCAGTAGGCTTCGACCCGGCTGGGCCCCCTGCTGTTGCTGACAACTCCTTAAGGCGCGCGGGAACAGTGCGCGCCGTCGACGACTTGGGCTCGGTCCGGACAGTTACCGGACGGTCGGACAGCGAGCTACCCATCGCTCGCTGTCCGCAAGCCTGCGCCTACGGTGGCCGGAAATCGGGATCGGAATCCCGGCGGCGTCGGCGAGAGCGCCGTTGACTGATGCGGTCGGCCTCCTCCTTTGCGAGCATTAATGCTTCGCAGAAGTCGGGGACCACCTGCCACTCTCGCTCCGGACCATGGCCTCAACCAAGGCCCGGCGCGAGAATACCGAAAGGCTGGCTACCCTACATAAAACAATAAAGCATTTACACCCAGCTCTTTATCTGATTGTATAGTCCTTTTAGTCATGTCGTCTGTTGATCTCTTGTGTAATGTCATTGTTGGAACTCCCTTTTGAATTAAGTAGGTACCTGGGCAGTGACCTGCGGGGTCACATTGTATGCTAATTAAGGGTTAACCCTTTAATAAGTTGTTTATGAAGGTGAACGCTCCAGGGTAGGCCGCCAAATTCAAATCGTATGTTTTTTTGCTATTTGAAATTCTATTCTCTAAAAGATAGGTAGGTACCGGCACGAATCTTGAGCGCTCAGCGTCAGAGTGGGGATCGCTTTGCGCATTCCATACATTGGCGAGCCAATCGTCGTCGTTGTTAGATACATGCAGCAAGGGCAGGGAACGAATCACGAGTGACGTCTATGACGTGATGACGCGGCGAGCCAATCACTGACATTCCCCGCCCCTGCGTCTCACGTCGCACCACAATAGACACCCGATATTTTACTTCTGCGCAACTTGAAGCCAGCGCTCAAGATCCGTGCCGGTATCTATATGAGTAACAAAAGTTATATTTGCGGTAATGACATGTATTATTAACACAACTATATCTACTTATTAAAATTACATATAACTCATAACTATCCAACTTAGAAACACGGTAAATCGTCAAATTATACTTAAGTCTTAGAAGTAGGATCAGGGTGTAAAATCCCACTGTTGAAAAGGAAAACACTCCGACTAGACGGACTTTTTGTCTGGTCTCGGCAACTGCCTGATTAATGATTTCGGGCTGTTCAAATCGCACGGAGACCTCTGATTGCGCAATGCAGAATGTCGTTTTTTTATTTCCTATGTGGTACCATAGAGATATCTTAAGTCTTTTCTTGGGTCTGTTGTGATGCCGTGATTTTTCCTTTTTTGAGCGGCATCCTTTTTTTGGGTTTTTTTCTGGCGTGATCTTTCCATTAATTTGGCCATACATGTGATTTACATCAACATTTCACGTTTCAAATTATGATTAATTTTGATTCACCATTTTGAAATACTTCTATTTCACTAATTATTTTGCTGTTATTTTAATGCCGACCATCAGTATAATAGGATTTTCTAATTATCTAAACTTTTTGGCTCGCGCTAGACCGCCGTCTCACCTGATGGAAAGCGACGATGCGGTCTTTGATGGAACGCGCTTACCTAGATTCCCGGGTTGTAGCTATGAGGAAACATAGACTCCGGCAAGGAATTCCACTCCTTAGCTGCACGCACAATGAATGTGTTCCCAAAACGTTTTGTGCGTGTGGGTGGGAAGTTCACCATGTACCGGTGGGGCATCGCCGTACGTTTTGTTTGTAGGAGTTAATCTCTGAAAGTACTGGTCCGATTGCTAAATTTTTTTCATCGATAGAAAGCTGCTTTATTCCTGAGTGACATAGGCTTTATTTTATGTACGTGGGTAAAGCCGCAGGAAAAAGTTAGTTTCCTATAGCTAGTTTCGTCCATGTTCTATGGCCAAGAACCCTCTTTAATTGTAATCCACACAGGTAGATAATCTGGGGCCAGGGTTAGCTCTTAAAGGTAGCTCAGCCCCGGTACGAAAGGCAACGAAGGAACAGGAGTGGATTTTTAGTCAGTAAAAGTCTGACACTATATCCCGCTCCGCTCAAGGGTGGGGGATGACATGATGATTTCCAACCGTAAAAAAAAAAAAAAAACTACTGAGGTGTCAAGGGACACCCGGATGGAACGAAGTTCCGTTCTGGCTTGCTTTCTATAAGAGAGAGAGAGAGACAGACAGAGAAACATGCGCACGCCGCACGGCTTACAATAGCTTACCATAGCAAAAAGTATCGTTACAACTTTTCGTGAGAATTTTTTCCGTCTAGCCAATACAAGATAACTAAAAAACACTATCCTATTTTATGTACATTTTGACAGCACTATTTCAACATCTTCGAAACCATGAAAACGACACTCATGACGAAAAAGTTGAAAATTTCTGACAGCCGCCATCTTAGATTTACATTTTGACAGCATTATCGGCTTCAACAACCTCGAAAACCATGAAAAAGACACCCATATCGAAAAAGTTGATAATTTATTGCAGCCGCCATCTTAGATTTACATTTTGACAGTACTATCGGTTTCAACACCCTCGAAAACCATGAAAACGACACCCATGACGGAAAAGTTAACAATTTCTTGCAGCCGCCATCTTGGATTTACATTTTGACAGTACTATCGGTTTCAACACCCTTGAAAACCATGAAAACGACACCCATGACAAAAAAAAAAAAAATTTTTTGCAGCCGCCATCTTGGATTTATATTTTGACAGTACTATCGGTTTCAACACCCTCGAAAACCATGAAAACGACACCCATGACGGAAAATTTGATAATTTCTTGCAACCTCCATCTTGGATTTATATTTTGTCAGTACTATCGGTTTCACCACCCTCGAAAACCATGAAAACGACACCCATGACGGAAAAGTCAATAATTTCTTGCAGCCGCCATCTTGGATTTATATTTTGACAGTACTATCGGTTTCAACACCCTCGAAAACCATGAAAACGACACCCATGACGGAAAAGTTGATAATTTCTTGCAGCCGCCATCTTGGATTTACATTTTGACAGTACTATCGGTTTCAACACCCTCGAAAACCATGAAAACGACACCCATGACGAAAAAGTTGATAATTTCTTGCAGCCGCCATCTTGGATTTACATTTTGACAATACTATCGGTTTCAACATCCTCGAAAACCATGAAAACGACACCCATGACGAAAAAGTTGATAATTTCTTGCAGCCGCCATCTTGGATTTATATTTGGACAGTACTATCGGTTTCAACACCCTCGAAAACCATGAAAACGACACCCATGACGGAAAAGTTAATAATTTCTTGCAGCCGCCATCTTGGATTTATATTTTGACAGTACCATCGGTTTCAACACCCTCGAAAACCATGAAAACGACACCCATGACGGAAAATTTGATAATTTCTTGCAGCCGCCATTTTGGATTTATATTTTGACAGTACCATCGGTTTCAACACCTTCGAAAACCATGAAAACGAAACCCATGACGGAAAATTTGATAATTTCTTGCAGCCGCCATCTTGGATTTATATTTTGACAGTACTAACGGTTTCAACACCCTCGAAAACCATGAAAACGACACCCATGACGGAAAAGTTAATAATTTCTTGCAGCCGCCATCTTGGATTTATATTTTGACAGTACTATCGGTTTCAACACCCTCGAAAACCATGAAAACGACACCCATGACGGAAAAGTTAACAATTTCTTGCAGCCGCCATCTTGGATTTACATTTTGACAGTACTATCGGTTTCAACACCCTCGAAAACCATGAAAACGACACCCATGACGAAAAATTTGATAATTTCTTGCAGCCGCCATCTTGGATTTATATTTTGACAGTACCATCGGTTTCAACACCCTCGAAAACCATGAAAACGACACCCATGACGAAAAAGTTGATAATTTCTTGCAGCCGCCATCTTGGATTTATATTTTGACAGTAAAAGTGTCGGTACAATTTTTCGTG
The DNA here is from genome assembly GCA_910589285.2 of Mythimna ferrago. Lineage (NCBI taxonomy): Eukaryota > Metazoa > Arthropoda > Insecta > Lepidoptera > Noctuidae > Mythimna > Mythimna ferrago. Next base: position 21,376,424 of record OU342685.1, read on the forward strand.
AGAATTTTTTCCGTCTAGCCCCTTTCACAACGCGCGATAAGGAACTTCGTTCCAAAAACAGGTGGATAATTATAATGTCAATGTTTAAATAAATATTATTTAAACTCTACAATTTGGCTTTGTATTGTAATAATACAATGACCGTCTCTCTTATCTACCGGCATCCATACGAACCTAAAGGGATAATCCTCTCCATCCCATCCCATAGTTTTATAATATAAAACATTATGTACGTGTGGACCCGCGGGGATGTCTATTCATATTCAGAACTAACTCCATAATTTAATTGTCGTCTACAACCTCACGACAGGCCACTGCCCTCTACAAAACACTAATACACCGCTAAATTTTAATCGTTTTAATCCCGTGGAGGGTCGATCCGGTACATGAAACACTATCGAATTGTAAAGATAAAATTAAAAAATAAAGTACCTTTTTTCAAAACTCGTATTAATTTACGCATGTACAAATTAATTTCTTTAAGAAAACGTCAGCCGAGCGAGTCCAATGACCTGTAGGTAGTTTGTACGCAACGCCGACATCTACTTACGGGTTATTGGACTCGCGGGTAGCCGTCGTTTATAATATTTATGTGAATAAATAAAATAAAAACGTTAGTTTAATTATGTGAATAAAAATAGGTATAAATAAATATAAGATGTTTTTAAATAAACAAATGTAACGTTATGGACCACAGTATTTTATATGCATACACAACATAATTAATTTCATAATTAATTATGTTGTGTATGCATAAAAAATATATACTATTTTTATTATTACTTATTTATTTTATACATACATATAATTTTGCAATATCAAAATGCCAAAATGCAATAAAAAGCCATTGAAAAATACAATAACAATGTCAAATGGTATTTATAAAATGTGAATATTTATTATTAGTTTTTGGCCATCAAAGCAATGCATTACAAAAAGCTTTACTTTTTTTTCAACAATTGAACAAAATATAATTATTTTCTTTTTTTAAAGGACGCTGGATATCCACTAGCGCTAGTACCATATAAAAATCGGTCATCAATATAAATATTACTTATAATAATAAAACCGCTAACAGAAAAACATATAATAAAATTTTAATTTTAGAATATATTAAAATCATATTACAATAAAAAAATTAACATAATATGCTAACTTTTTAAGTTGAGATTGTATATTAAACAATCTATGAAACATCCAAAAAGACGGATATAGCAGAGCGTGGTTTCGATCCACGGACCTCTGGGTTATGGGCCCAGCACGCTTCCACTGCGCCACTCTGCTTACATGACAGTGGGGCGAAATACAACTTCACTCTCTGCGACTGATGCAATAATAAAAAACATTGTTCAATCAAAGTACTGTTGATGACAGCTGTAACTTGACGTTTATAAATATAAAATGATATACACTTCTGGACACATCTATTGGCCCACCTTGCATTTTCAGTTTCGTTTGGTCCTAGCTAAAATTTTATATTAGGTCGAGCAAAAAGTTTTTATGCAGTTTTGAACCTGGCACATTCACAATTTCATTCAATAGTCTTTTTTTGAATTTCGAACACAGAATTTAAAGAAACAAAAGACAATTTGGAGCCTGTTTGTTGATATCAAACAATCGAATACTAAGAAAACTTGGTTTTATTGGTTTACTTGGATTTAATTCTTGAAAAAGTGATTGATATCTTTGGTTTTGCAACAAACATTACTTATTCTTAACATTAAGGTGAGGTTCTATCAATAATCTATGGATACTTCACCTGAAGTCGCCGCCCAAGCTGTGGCACTTATTCAGGCCGGACACAGCCAAAGAAACGTGAGTGCTCAACTTAATTTAAGTCGATCTGCGGTCCGAAATGTTTATCGGAGGTACCTAGAGACTGGCGGCTTTGTTCGTCGCCAAGGAAGGCCACGATCTCGGGTCACAACTGAAAGGCAGGATCGATTCATCGTGACGACCAGCTTGAGAAATCGTCACCTTACCTCCATTGAGATACAAAACCAACTTCGCGACTTCCACGGAGTATCTGTGAGCGCTCGAACTGTTCGGAGAAGGTTAAAAGAACGAGATATGGTACCACACAAGCCAGCTAATGGGCCCAAACTAACGCGAGCCCACCGAACAGCGCGCCTTCATTTCGCACGCAGTCATTTAAATTGGACACAGCAAGATTGGAGCCGTGTACTCTTTTCTGATGAGTCTAAAATTGTGTTACATGGCAATGATGGAAGGAAGAAGGTCTACCGACGTAAGGGAGAGCGTTTCGCACAATGCTGCTTTGAAGAGAGGGTTGCTTACGGCGGTGGCTCATGGACTGTCTGGGGCGGTATATCCGCGAGCGGCAAAACTCAACTTGAGGTTGTTACAGGACCACGGCTGCCAACATTAAATGCTGAAAGGTACATTCGTGAGTGCTTAGAACCTCACATGATACCATACGCGGACTATGTGGGCCCAAATTTCCTTTTTATGCATGATAATGCAAGAGCCCATGCGGCCGGCATCGTCAGGGAATATCTTCGGGATGTGAACATCACAGTTATGGACTGGCCAGCCAGAAGCCCAGACATGAACCCCATTGAGCACATGTGGGACGAGCTAAAAAGACGTGTTAGGGCTCGTCAGCCAGTTGCCCAGACGATGCAGGAGTTGAAAACTGCCATAGAAGAGGAATGGGAGATGATCCCTCAAAATTTCATAGAGCGGTTGATAAACTCTATGCCTAATCGTATGAGAGCTGTGGTAGATGCCCATGGAGGCAACACGCGTTATTAAATTAAACCTTTATTTGATAAAACATGTTTTTTATTCAAAAATCAATTGCCTTTAACAAGGCGCATATCCGACTTGTTAGGCGTAGCTCCATGTCGTATGGTATTCTGAATTCAAATTTAAAACAATACGATCGAAAAAGATGGTGAAATGTATCAGGTTTAAAACTGCATCAACAGTTTTTGTTCAATCTAGCAATCATATTTCGGTAGGGGCCATCGAAACCTAAACTCTAAGGTGGGCCAATAGATGTGTCCAGAAGTGTATTATAACTTATTTAGTATTATGATTTTTAAACAGACAAAATAATGACAACATTTGACATAAGTCACGTAACGTCATTTATGGTATCTGTTTATCATCTTACGTTTTGTAAAATTCGTCAAAAAGTTTCAACAAGCCATTAAATACTACAATACAATGCTGTTAATTATACATTTTGTACTTATATTTTATTTATATCAAATTTAAAAAGAGAGTTTTAGCAGAGCGTGGTTTCGATCCACGGACCTCTGGGTTATGGGCCCAGCACGCTTCCACTGCGCCACTCTGCTTACGTGACAGAAACGCGAAATACAATTTTTCATTACTCATACTCTGAAAGTAGGTCTGAAGTTGCCTGAGGAGCGGGCTGAAAGTGATACTTTTCATCCCTAGGGAGTTTTACTTTACAACGGACAGCTGTCAAATTATTAAAAAAAAAAAAACTAGTTCAATCTTCACATTTCTATTGAACCATGTTCCAATTTTCCATACAGCCAGTTAATCACAGCGCGTTATAAAATTGAAATAACTTAAAGATAAGCATTAATTAAATAATATTATATTTTAAATGATTTATTTATTCAACTATTTCTTTAAAATACTTTATTTATAAAAGATTACAATTAATTTCAAATTTTTCATTAATGAGGCTGAATAGCTTGCCGGCCGCAGAAAAAAAAAACAAAATGGCGGGAAGTGGCAATCAGTCGTTGGTTTTTTCGAGTTTTGTTTACATTTCCGTACAACGAGATTTGTATTAACACGTTATGTTTATCAGATTAAAATAGTGACTTAACGCCTAATTTCATAAGAGAAGAGGCTAAAGCAGTAGTGGAATACCTTTTACCGCCTAAATCAGAAGAAAGATACCTACTCAAAATCATAGGTACGACGACTAAGGTTTTACAAACTTTTATTTTTTATTTTTAGTTTCCTCGTATTCGTAATGAAAAGCACAGTGTTTACCTCGGGGTGAAAGTAACCCATTTAACCCCTCGAATTAGCGACCTCGCTACGCTCGCCCGCCAACTCCTTCTCGGGACGAAATGAGTTACTTTCACCCCTAGTGTAACAATGTACTATTACTTCACTCTCTGCGACTGATGCAAGATTGCAAAACATCATTCAATCAAAGTACTACACGATGACAGCTGTATTACTTGTCGTCTATTATACAAAGATATAGCTTATCTCTCTTATCTCGTTACAGATCCAAGAATGTAGCGCTTAATGATTAAACTAATAAAAAAGACACGGCGATGGCGATGGCTATAATGAGGAAGAACGCTGCTTCGTTGCTAAGCAGATCTAGGATCAGCTCTAATGGCTTAGCCGATAAGCATGATGCGCTCGTGATCAATCTCTGGTTGGGGTTGCTAGAGTAGGTATTACTAACCCTTTAGTTAGTTGATAAGTTGTTACTAACCATAGGACTAATGTTGTCTTTATAAATATTTATAACTAGCTTTTGCCCTCGGCTTCGCCCGCATGGCATTAGGTACTTACGGAATCGGGATAAAAGGTAGCCTATGTTCTTTTCCATGTCAAAGGCTATATATATATATGCCTGCCAAATTTCATCCAAATCCGTTCAGCTGTTTTTGCGTGATTAAGTAACAAACATCCAAACATCCACACTTTCACACTTATAATATTAGTTAGGATTATTATTACCTTTATTAATTTTTTTTTACACACACCTCTTACATTTTAAAATATTTTTTTAAATATATCTAACAAAAAAAAAACGTTTAAAAATATTTAAAAAATTATTAAGTATGAAGTCTTTCGACTATCATCAGAATGGTTAGACATTTTCGGGTAGGCGTGGATTGTCGGGTAGGGAGACGGTATTTCAATAAAATCACTATTGCAATAATCACTTCACTTATAATTCTCGATAATACAATCAATAGTTTCACAAACTAAATATAGATGATTAAGATTAAAATGGATTTAAGATGTAACGTCCACCGAGCACGTGGCTGCGTGCGCACTTCACCGTGGTTCAACCTTCAGTGTCACTTTTCTAAGATGGCCGCCTCTCCAGTGCTCGGTGTTCGTTATGGACATTGACATAAGGTGACAACTGACGTATTGAGAAGCGGGTGCGCCGACACGGCCAATCCTGATAGTCGCACGACCTCGTGCGCATAATGTCGTGCATCTACATGCTGAGATGTATACCTGTTCCAACGAAAAAGCGAATGTACACATTAACATACGCTCGGTCCTTTCTGACCAGACTGAGAATCAATGCTGTTATAAGGAAATTTAGATCGGGCGTGCTAGGCCCTTTCATCCGGTTACTCAACTATGGTCCGGGCGTGCTGGGCCCCTTCAACCGTATCTCGTAGTGTGGTCCGGGCGTACGAGGCCCCTACAACCAACTACTAAAGCCTGGCTCGGGCGTACGAGGCCCCTTCAACCAACTACTAAAGCGTGGCTCGGGCGTACGAGGCCCCTTCAACCAACTACTAAAGCGTGGCCCGGGCGTACGAGGCCCCTTCAACCAACTACTAAAGCGTGGCCCGGGCGTACGAGGCCCCTTCAACCAGCTTTACGTTATAGCATTAAAACAGGCATGCCACATCGTACAAATCGACATCATTTACTTCGGTGTACTTAAGCTTAGTCCGCAACTATGCGTTAGTCGTCTTCCGAAGCCGAAAGTGTGCCAGAACTGGCAGTGATGGTTTGTTCACTAGCATTGGACACTGTCTCGGTATCGGTGTCTGAGGACTCTATTAGGTCAATCCCGTTTTCATCGACCGCCGACACGTCATCCTCATCATTGATCAAAGTTGTAGATATCTCTACCATTCCCGCAAAACCCCTAGGCACCGCACGCAAGTTTTCATGTGAGTACTTATAGATCCTGTTAGATCTATTAATACTCTTTAGTTCATAGCGGTCGTTGTCTAAGACTCTAGTTATGACGAATGGTCCCTTAAACTTTTTAGCTAACTTTGTCTGATTACGCTCGCTACACTTAATGAAGACATAATCGCCCGGCTCAAATGGTTTTATCGTAGCCTTACCCCTATTGAAAAGTTGTTCTTGTGAACTAGCCGCCTCAAGAATATTTGCTGAAGCTTGACTTCTTATGACATCTAGATCAGCCCGTGAAGGGGTGCTAACATTAGAAGCTATTTGGGACATTCCTAAGGATTGTGCACGTATGCCAAACATAAGCTCTGTTGGTGTGAAACCTGTAACCCTAGATCTGGTGCTATTTAGGGCTAATTGTACTTCATCTAGCTCATCTCTCCAAACCTTATTGGTGTCATTTTCGATAATAGTTAGTAGGCTTTTTAAGGTGCGCATTACTCTCTCTACCTGCCCGTTCGCTCTGGCAGAGCCAGTTGCAATTAGATGTAGCTCTATATTGTGATCAGTACAAAATTCTTTAAATTCTGTGCTAATAAAACATCTGCCCTGATCTGCTATTATTTTCTTAGGGGAACCGAAGAGACACACGGCTTTCTTTAGAGATTTCACTGCGCAAGCTGAATCTAGTGATTGGGTATAATCTAGGAGGATATATTTAGTGAACGCATCTATGATGACAGAGGCATATTCCTTCCTATCACTCTTGCCGCTAAGTTTACCTGTGATGTCGATGTGCACGGTATGCCATGGTACTGAGACTTTGGGTATGGGATGCAACCTTACCTGCTGTGCCCCTGAAGTGCCTTTAGAGGCCCTGCAGACTATGCATGAGTCGATAAACTTTTGTACATTTTTCGACATTTGTGGGAACCAGTACTGCTCATATAATTTGTTGAGAGTTTTGTCATGGCCTAGATGTTTGATCTCGGTGTGTACGTGATTTATAAGCGTCCATACTAAGGAGCGTGGAACTATGGGGAGCCAAGTGCTTACCTTGTTCCTTTCTACTTTCCGATAAAGGATGCCCTCCCGAACATCGTAGGTGTGAGCGACTGTTCCTGGCAGTTCACCTCTTTCGTGCTGACTTATGAGGTTCTGAATTTCCTGGTCCCTTTTCTGCTCTACCTGAATCCAACTATTGTGTAATTCTACAAAATTAACGGATTTACGAAAGTCTGTGGGGTTTGAATTAACGGAAGCGGTGCCGAGTTCTTCCGTACTCGATGAGGAAGGCAAAGGGTTTCTAGATAAAAAGTCAGCATGTGCCATGTGACGTCCTTCTTTATAAATGATATCAAAATCATATGCTTGGAGAAACGCCCACCATCTGTGAACGCGAGGTGACAAGTCTGTTTTAGCTTTGGAAGCTTTTAAGGAATTACAGTCGGTGTAGACTGTGAAATGTTGGCCGTAAAGGTAGTGGCGGAAACTTTCGACCGCTCGTACAACCGCCAGGGTTTCTAATTCGTACGAGTGGTACCTCGACTCCACTTCGGTTGTACGGCGGCTGAAATACGCCACAACATGTGGTACATTCTGTTCTCTTTGAATCAATATGGCACCATAGCCTTCGGAGCTGGCATCAGTATGTAGCTCTACCGGTTTGTCGGGGTTAAAGATCGTTAATACGGGTTCAGAGGATAGAAATTTGACAATTTTCCTGTGAGCTTCCGAATGCTCGTGTGTCCAAGTTATACGGCCTTTGAGTTTGGTCAAAGGATATAGGGGACTTGCGATGTTGGCAAAATTGGGTATGAAACGTCGGAAATAGGAGGCCAACCCTAGAAATTGCCTTACTTGTCGTGCTGTCTTAGGAAATGGGACTTCTAGGAGGGCTTGAATTTTTCCCGGATTAGGCCTTACCTCTCCGGCCCTTATGACGTATCCCAGATAATTAACCTCAGTTTTCATGAACTTGCACTTGGCTAACTTCAAAGAGAACCCAGCTTCTGTCAGAGCTCTGAGTACGGCGTCGAGACGCTGTAACCCTTCGTCAATAGTGGACGAATACGAAAGGACGTCATCCATGTATGCTAAAGCCATTGTGTCTTTCAGAGACTTAAGGGCTTTGTTGATGCATCTCTGGTAAATAGATGCAGCATTTCGTAAACCAAAGGGCATGGCGAGGTATTCGAACTGCCCATCGGGGGTTACGAAGGCTGTACGCTCGATGGACTCAGAACTGACCTTGACTTGGTGGTAGCCTGCCGCCATGTCTAAAGAGCTGAAGAAATGCGCTCCGTTTAAACGGTCTACCTGTTCTTCTATTCTTGGGAGTGGGTAATGTTCTGGTCGAGTGTTGGCGTTAAGCTCTCTATAATCAACGCATAACCGGTCTGTACCATCTTTTTTCTTTACCAAAACAATGGGGCTTGCAAAAGGTGATGAACTCTCTCGGATGATACCTGCATCTAAAAGCGATTGTATCTTGTCTCTAACAGTTACCTTCTCTGATGGTGACATCTGATGGGGACGTCTCTGCACCGTTTTATGTGGGTCGATCAGGTCAATTTTCATCTCTCCGGTAGTGACTCTACGAGTGGGCATGCCTTCTATAAAATACTCACTATAGTTGCTTAGGATGCTGAACAATTGCTGCTTTTTTTTCGCCTTCTAAATCTGTGTCAATCGAACTAAAATCTAGGTGATCAGAGGTTCGGCAGGCGTTGATGCGTTTGCGCGATGAAAATCGAATTGAATCGCTGTTGATTTCAACATGAAACCCTTGATCTAAAATGTCTCTACCTACAATGACTGACTCTACCAAAGTGTCATCTGGGACCACGTGAAATAGTATACTAACTGGAATATTCTGAATATGAACGAGACTAGAAATTTGAGTCGAGCATTTTACATCCTCACCACCTATGCCTGTCAAATAAACCGTGTCCTTGCGTACGGAGCCCGGAAGCTGGGCAGCTAAGCTATTTTTGATCAATGAACATGCCGAACCACTGTCGAATAGAAACGCAATTGACTTACCAGTCGACGTTGACAGCGTACCTTTTGCAAGACTCCGTTCACAAATGTTCACATCCTTCTTAGCTGGTTCTGCTTTGTTGTTTGGGCAAGCCGTACTGACATGTCCCGGTTTTTGACATGTGAAACACGTGACTGTCTTCTCTCGTTCCGGCACCTTTGTGACAGTGACACCATCTCGACGTTTGCGACACTCTTCGATCTTGTGTCCACGATGGCCGCAATAGTGGCAGGATCCTCCGAATTTCGAATCAGCAGTCATACGTGGTTTCTTTGAATTGGAAGGTTGCTCTTCATTTTCCTCGTGGCGTCTCTTTAGTGATATTCCACTAAGGGCGCGATACAATTGAGCTCTTGTTGTGATTGTGTATGAATTGAGCTCTCTACGTATTAAAGAGCTCCTTTGGCTAAGGACTGACATGACAAAACCAGTAATGACTTCTTCATTCATTTCCACCTTCGGTATACGCTCAATGAGATTCCACAAACGCATAGCTGTTTCAGAAGCAGACTCTTGGGGTGCAATTTCAAATCTTATCACGCTGTCAAAATAGTCTTGCATTAACATGGGTTTACCGAATCTTGCTAGTAGCAACTCCTTAACACGCGGCCAATCTATTTCTGTACTTTTTAGTTTAGTCAGACAAGAAGCAGCGCGTCCCTTCAATGCGTTGATTAAGGCAAGTAACAACTCTGTTCCGGAGAGATTTCGGCTAGCAACTATGATGTCAGTAATTCTGCACCAACCTTCAATATCCGCTTCAGCGTCGTCTGGATCAAATTTCACCAACACAGTTGAATTATGCTGTTGCGGCGATGGGTGGGTGCCGTGAGAAGTTGCAGCTAGCAGTCTTGTCAAAATTGACTCCATACCGGTGAGCAAATCGTGGGTACTTGCACCAAGATCTTTATTTCCTCGATTGGATGCTGTCTCCTGTTCGTTTGACCCTTCGCATCCCACTTCTGATGAAGTCTTTCGACTATCATCAGAATGGTTAGACATTTTCGGGTAGGCGTGGATTGTCGGGTAGGGAGACGGTATTTCAATAAAATCACTATTGCAATAATCACTTCACTTATAATTCTCGATAATACAATCAATAGTTTCACAAACTAAATATAGATGATTAAGATTAAAATGGATTTAAGATGTAACGTCCACCGAGCACGTGGCTGCGTGCGCACTTCACCGTGGTTCAACCTTCAGTGTCACTTTTCTAAGATGGCCGCCTCTCCAGTGCTCGGTGTTCGTTATGGACATTGACATAAGGTGACAACTGACGTATTGAGAAGCGGGTGCGCCGACAAGTACATATTATTATTTATTATCAAAACGATAATATTTATTATACATAATATCATGTCATTTATGGCATCTTACATTTTGCAAAATTGCAGTAGTTTAACCTATAGTTTGTCTATGTCAAATTTAAAAAAAAGGATGTTAGCAGAGCGTGGTTTCGATCCACGGACCTCTGGGTTATGGGCCCAGCACGCTTCCACTGCGCCACTCTGCTTACGTGACAGAGAGGCGAAATACAACTCCAGTACCTGCGACTGATGCAATACTACAAAACATCATTCAATCAAACTTCATACACAAGCTAATTTGTGCTTAGTTAGAGTGCAATAAGTAGGTTTTTGCACTGTACTGGAATGTCAATGGCAGAAAGGTAATGTTGGCGAGCATATCGGGATAACAGTCATTGTTATGGGAACAATCGGGAACTTATATTGAAAACAAAAGATGGTGACTTTAGTACCGATATTGATCTATTAATTTATTTATTGGCACACCAACAGCATTACTACTCTACATTTTACTAAATCCAAAAATATTAGTAGAGTGGAGTGAACTTGCAATGGTATGTAAGTATGTATGTTGAATCGGGTAGAATGTTGCAACTCAATTTTGAAGCGGATATCTTCATCCGATTGGGCTGAAATTCTGTACACACGCTAAGTTTGCATGACAATGCATTATGTGACGTAATTTTTAATCAAACATGGCGGGACAGCCAACATAGTGGGCTAGTTATTTTTGATGCACTCCTACAATATGGTTACTTATCATATGAAAAGACTTGCTGGGAATAACTGGAAGAATAAAGTGACGTCTCTCTAAATCCGACATATTGGACTTCACAAAGATGTTGCACCAACTTTTTATGCTTTCTTATAATATGGATATCAAATTAAAGGACTTGCTGAGAATACAAATGAAAATTAAAAAAGTAACCTTTAAATAACCCGAAAAAACACATACATTGCAAGTTCCACCACGCTCAGGTAAGTTTTTTCAATATAAGATCCCAAATTGTTCCCATGACAATGTCCGATATGCTTCCTAACTTTTACCTTTCTGCTAATGACATTCCAGTGCAGAGCAAAAGCATTCTTATGACACTCTAAATAAACTAGAAGTTTGATTGAACAATGTTTTGTAGTATTGCATCAGTCGCAGAGAGTGAAGTTGTATTTCGCCTCTCTGTCACGTAAGCAGAGTGGCGCAGTGGAAGCGTGCTGGGCCCATAACCCAGAGGTCCGTGGATCGAAACCACGCTCTGCTAAAACTCTCTTTTTATATTTCACATATAGATAAAATATAAGTAGATACGTAAGTATATTAAGTACTTCATCCTGAACATCATCGTAGTGTATAGTATAATGCCTTGTGATGGTTGATGCTTTTTGATGAATTTTACAAAATGAAGATGATAAAGATACCATAAAGGTACGATTCCGAACCACGCTGCACGCAGCAGTGCTGCCGCAGCAGTGCTGCCGCGACACTACTGGTCCCCGTACAATTTCTATTGGCTTATATGAGATTACATTCCGAGCTAGGCAGCAATGTCGCGGCAGCAATGTAGCGGCAGCACTGCTGCGCGTCAGTGTCGCCCTACCGCCGCGACAGACCAGTAGTGACGCGTATGCCGCCGCAGCAAGAGTACCTATTAATAAATAGTAAATTTTTCTTCATCACTTATTAAATGGTTTTTAATCAGAGTCTTGTAACATCCTTCCCGTTGTCTGCTTTTATAAAACGAGTCTGTTGCTTTTCTTTTACTATTGACATAAAGCAACAACAAATCATCGTCATCTTCTTCCTCTTCCAACAGTATACCAACTTTTATTAAGTTGGTCATCAATCGACATCTTGTCAACTCAAAGTAAACTAACGAATACACAACAACGCATCACCACGAACAGAGCGACACTGCCGCGTTGCTCGGAATCAGCGCGGCAGGCAGCACTGCTGGGCAGCACTGCTGGGCAGCACCTTAGTGGCAGCACTGCTGCGTGCAGCGTGGTTCGGAATCATACCTTAAAGGACGTAACTAATGTTTATTACTATCATCGTTTTATCGGTTTAAAAATCATAATATCTAATAGATAAGATAAATTACATCTTTCTATACTTTTTATAAATGATAACATACAGCTGTCTTCATGCAGTACTTTGATTGAACAATGTTTTGTAATATTGCATCAATCGCAGAGAGGGAAGTTGTATTTCGCCTCTCTGTCACGTAAGCAGAGTGGCGCAGTGGAAGCGTGCTGGGCCCATAACCCAGAGGTCCGTGGATCGAAACCACGCTCTACTAATACCGTCTTTTTGCGTTTAAAAAGTAAAAACGAATGCCAAAATAGACATTTGTATAGATCTGCGGTAAACTCATATTAAAACAAGTTTAGCAGTAAGTGGCATTTTTTAAATTAAAATTCAATTTCAAATATTATCTCTTGAATTTATTCGCTTACGTACACAACAATTAAAAAGAAATTTTTAAATTATTGTAATTTTAGTTGTTAAGTTAATAAACTGAAACACCAGATATTGGAGCGATGGTTGTCAAAATTGTTTCAGCAACAGAATGCATATATTTTTTACTACAGAAGCTAGTGCTTAATATTAATTAAATAGTGGACGTAATATATGATAAGATAATTATATTTTTAGTATTTTCGCTAATTCATACTACTCGTAACTTTAAAGTTAGGGATACACTGTGGAACAAAAATTTTCTATGCAACACGTATCCGATGTTGTCGGACTTCGCTCGACATGTATCGTCTAACTTCGACTGACGTCGCTACGAAGATAAGTAGCAAGATGTCACCAGATATGTCAAGCGAAGTTTTGCGAAGTCGCAATACACCTGACGTCGCTATTATATTATGTCCGTAGCGATGTCAAGTTGCGCAATGTCGCCAGATATATCAAGCGGAATTGTCTGCTTTATTTGTCTTGTCGCCTGCATATTACTATGCCGTGTCCTCGTGGGACATTTGTCCCCGAATGTATCTCTAGCTTTAGGGACACAAGGGATACTGTCACACTTAGATACCTTCAAAAGTTATCACACGATATTATAACATGTTCCGTCTGATCTAAAACATAACAAAATCAGCAATGTAATAAAATATTACAATGTTTTCCTCGTTCCCTTAAGGGAAAAGGAAATTACATATCTACATAAAATTCAGGATTTTTCTATGTTGCCTGAAATATAATAAAATCCTTAAAGTCTGCGCAAACGAGGGACAATTCTGGCATACTTTTTCGCGCTTCAAAATAAATCTCTAATGTACTGAATAACGCTGCAAAAAATAGCCTGTATTTCTCATTTGATGCTTCAATCTGCGCCTCCGATTCCGGTTCCAATTCCGCTAAACCAAATTTAACAATTCCGCTTCCGATATCAAGTCCGGCAAACTTTCAAATTCGGTTCCAATATAGGTAACCACTTCCGTTACATCTCTAATTAAAAGTAAGTACCACTTACGAAAAGTCCTTCAAACAACCGAAGACATACTACTAGACTAAACAAAAGTACGGGGAAAGGTGCAGCAACGCACACAGGAAACTTTCGCGTTGAACACAACATACTCTGAGAATCTTTGCTTTTAGTGCTAGAGTGCACTTTACTAAACTGAGCAACAAATAGTCGCACACCGTGTGCATTGAGTGCAAGCGTGACAATTTACGTTATTGGCGAACTTTTTTATTCACGATTCTTGTCCTTTGTGCGCTAAGTGTGAATAAGTTTTATGTTAACGCGATCAAAACGCTTAGCGTAAGTTGGCTTTCTGATTGGTTATGAGGTTAGAGCGAGCCAATAGGAGCGCTAAACGTCATAAACGTATTCTATGAAAGTAATCTGTGAAAGTACTGATAGATAGATAGATAAAACATTTATTTGATGCAACACCGAAAATTACACACAATGCACAAAAGCACAATAAAATTACAAACATAAACCTAAGCACATAAATAAACAAAAAATAAATAAATAGAAAATGTAAACAATCATTAAAAAATTAAACATAAAAACATAATAAAAGGAAAAAAAAGTAAAGCTTATTAAAAGTTTTGTGTGGCAAACAAACAAAAAATGCACAGTGCGGTGTGTGCTTCAAGGATGCATCAAATGGGAGCCCAACTCAGCATGTGTCAGGCAAATATACCTGACGCTGGTATTCTGCTGGGTCCCTGTAGTAGCATACTGACGTCGAGCTGAATTTGTGGAAAAAGACTATGTAGGTACTGGTCCGATTGCTAAAATTTTTTCACCGATAAAAAGCTGCTTTATTCTTGAGTGACATAAACTCTCTCCTCTGAAATGCGGTGTCAGACAAGGGGGGTTGACTTCTCCAAGTTTGTTTAACTTATTTGTTAATCAGCTGATTGGCAGGCTCAGCAGAGCTATGGTCGGGTGTTCGATAGACGGAACCATGATAAATAATATTAGTTATGCGGACGACATGGTTCTGCTGAGCCCGTCAGTGAGTGCGCTTAGAAGACTTCTGGGCATTTGTGAAGCGTATGCTACGTCGCATGGACTCAAGTATAATGCTAGTAAGAGTGTCTTCATGGTGTTCAAGGCGGGGAACAAAGCACCATCAAATGTGCCACCAATTAGGATCGGGGGGGCGTCACTAGTAAGGGTGACTGAAGTAAAATACTTGGGTCACATGCTGACGGATCGCCTACAGGATGATGCAGACTTGGAGAGGGAAAGGAGGGCGTTGGCAGTTCGCTGCAATATGTTGGCCCGCAGATTTGCACGTTGTACTACAGATGTAAAACTGTTACTTTTCAGAGCCTTCTGTCAGTCATTCTACACGTGCAGTCTGTGGATCAACTATACGCGGCGGGCTTTCAATGCCTTGCGTGTTCAGTACAATGACGCTCTGAGGGCAGTTTTGAGGAAACCCAGGTACTGCAGTGCGTCAGAAATGTTTGCGGCAGCTTTCATCGATGATTTCTTCTCCATCATTAGGAAAAGAACTGCGTCGATGATGAGCAGGGTCCGGGGTAGCACCAACACTGTCCTCAGAACGTTAGCGTGCAAAATAAACGGTCCGTTTACTGTTTACTGGGCGAGTGTTCACTTACTCAGGAATAGGAAATAGACTGCAATCTAATTAATGTAATGATCTTGATTCTGTACTAACAAATTACTAACACCCTGTTATTTATTTTATTTTATTTTTTTGTATTTTTATGTGTTCTACTAACAACCTTACTAACTTTTGTTTTGTTAAAAATGTATGGACGAACGTCTGAAATAAAGATATATTATTATTATAAACTATATTCTATGTACGTGGGCGAAGCCGCTGGTAAAAGCTATTATATTATAAACGTGTCGATCCCATTCACGTAAAACAAACACAGTAGGCACTCTACGATTGAAGTCCCTCATCTGCGCAGGCCTTCACGGTTCGTCTACTGTTCCTCAGAGAATTCATTCGAGGTTATAAAATTTTCTCCTTACTTGACTTGGGGTAAAGTAAGATTTGTGGGACCCAAATAAGTTACTCTCCAATGATCTTCGAAAAAGATAAACTAAATTCCGCCTTTTACCTGAAGTTATTCTCAACCACTTCTGTTTTTTTGACTTAGGGCGCTTTCAATTTGTGCGTTTTGTGACGGTCTGCTGTGGTGCGGATGCGGTGCGTTAGTTGTACTGCGTACGGCCGATCGTATTTTTTATACAAAGCGCGCGTTGCGGCAACCGTGCGGCGAACGCACACTGGGACCCGTCCATACAACGCAACGGATTTTCAAAATGAGGATATTTAAAAAAAAAAACTATGTAAGGGTAGACTTAAGAATGTGTTACATCATTTCTACAAATACTAAATCAGTAACTGCTATCTGCTGTAGACATCATACCAATCTGTCCAGCTAGCCAAATTACAACTGATTCGTGTCGAATTCCGTTCTCCAATCTGTAACGCCTCGGTGTCAGCAATTTTAGAAAACGAGAAGTTTATAGCACAAGTATGGGAATAAATCTGAAAACTGTACTTGTTACGTCAAATTTTATTGCGATTCAGAAAAATCGTCCGACTCTATTCCGGAATTGAACTATTTACATAGATAAGTTGGTACGGAACTCACGGGACGCGAGTTCGACTCGCACTTGTCCGGTTTTTTTTTACATTGTGTGAAAATTTTTTTCATAAACAAGTGAAGGACTAAATTCCGTATTTACTGATTCGTCGTAACTTATAGTATATCGTTTTAAATAAAGAAAAATTTATAGATGACGCAATTTAGGTTGCAGTTTGCACACAAGGGGCGTTGCACAAGCGAGGTCTCTTTAAGAACGAGGGTTTTATAATAATAGGGTAGTTTCCAGGGTCAAAATAATTACATTTTATTTAGTCCGTATTTTAGATTATACAAAAATATTAGACACGTATTTTTTCTTTTTTCAATTAAACAAAAAATAACAAAAATATAGCGCATTAAAGTTACGTGTGACGTCACCCCGTGCAAAAAAATGTAGCACGGCGTGACGTTACACGTAACTTTACAAATAAAAAAATACGTGTCCCTTATTTTTGAATAATCTAAAAGACGGACTAATTACGTTTTTTACGGCAACTAGCCTATTATAAAATACGCTTGCGTTTGACCACTGTTTCACCTGACGGTAAACGACGATGTGGTCTAACACTGGGTTGTAACGACAGTCGCTATTTTGTTTTCGAATTTATAAAAGAAATAGCCTCGCTGATGTGCCTCGGCCCACGTCTTAATTAGTCCACGCTACGCTACTGTTCAGAGGCAACAAATATAAAAAACTGAAAAAAGAATACAACCGAATTGAGAACCTCCTTTTTATTGAAGTTGTAAAAATTGTACGTATCGATATCGTATAAGGTCGTGTCATCAAGTCTCATGTGTTTGTATGTTACTATAATATTTTATATCCTTTCTAGTCACGTCTCAACGGCTGAACGGACGGATCTGGATAATTGATACGAGGGTACTGAATAGCCTGAGGCTGGTATTAGGGTATAGAATACATTTTACCTCGAGCTATAATTACAAAATACGTGCGAAGTGACAGCTCCCACACATCCACACACATCCGACATCGAATTCGACACACATACACACACACATCCACACACACACACATCACACACAACATTCAACATTGAATAATTTATAGGGTCTGACAGATAGAGGAACAGACGGCCTGACGTAAAGATGGACAGACGGGCCGACGGACGTACAGACGGACAGATGGACAGACGGACAGACGGACAGACGGACAGACGGACAGACGGACAGACGGACAGACGGACAGACGAACAGACAGCCAAAGAGACAGATAAACAGATAGACAGATATACAGACGGATAACAAAATGCTTCTATAAAGCCGGGTCCACTGCGCCAATTTTCTAACAAAACATGATATTAAAACATGTTCCCCAGGGTCCAACTTAGGGGTTACACCAGCGATAATATTAAATGAGATAGTTGATAGAGCAGCACCTGTATCTACTTCCATTTTCAGTTTTGAGTCTTTAATTTGTACATTTATCATAAATTGGTCTGTGCTGTTAGATCGAATTAAGTTCATATTCCAGGGTGTAGTGTCATCGACTTTAACTGACGAATCATCAGTATTATGTATCTCCTCATGTTCAGGCTGTAGTGTAGTTGATTATTTCCTAGTGTTGATTTTAAGCAAACGCGCTCAACGTGACCTACTATTCGTCTCGGAAAACAAAAACTTTTAGGCCACGCCCCTATTCGGTTAGCAAACAATGTTATTCTGTTAGCAAACAAGAAAACACGGCGCAGCGGACCCGGCTTAAGGATTCCGTTTTTTTGCTGTAAATAATGCATGCTGATTAATTATCTACATTCTTGCAGTAGAGTAGATCTCTCAGTTTGCCGTCGAATTTCATTAATCAAAGAGCTCCTACTAATTCCAGTTTCCCTAGTACATAAGGTTTCCTTAATGAGCTCGGAAAGCTGTTTACGCTTGCATCCTTGCATCTAACTTTGAATTATAGAGGCAACATGTTTTAATGGAGTTTAAAAAATATGCCATGTGAATTCTGGCCCCAGAGAACTTTATGATTTAAGTGAGGGATGCGTAGTGACTCTCTGTTTGTGGTGTATATGTCGTGGCCAGGTCTTAGAAATTGATCACTTCATGACTTCATGATATGGCCTAATAAAACTGGCCAGATAAACGTTATGTGTGATGATATTTCAATCTTCATTATTGAAATATCATCACCAGAGATCGAAATAGGTAGGGCTGTTTTATGTACTTGCCAGGGGTTAGAATAATATGGATATTCCTCGAGTCCCGGGATTTAGCTTTAAAGTAGTAAAATTATTAAAAAAAACTATCTTGCCTGCGGGACTAATGAAGGATTAGCCGAGTGCTCAAGATCCGTGCCGGTATCTGTACGCGTCTCAACAAAGCGGCAACGTCGCGCGTTTGGCAAATAGTTTTACTTATAGCGTGCTGTTGACGTAAAATTTACGACGTCGCATATCATGCGCTTAATGGCTTACGTAATTTTTTTTTAATACATATTGACAAAAATAATAAAATTCAATTAAATCCCGTAGTATCAGCCGGAATCCCGTGGAATGTCCATATTAACATCAATGTTTGCGGTCAATGAACCTAAATAGCCCTACCTATTCCGATCACTGATCATCACACATAACGTTTAAAACGATCTGGCCAGTTTTATTTGGCCATAAAGAAGAACGTGCAAGAAACTCCATTTTCTTGCACGTTCTTCTCCACAGAGATCTAAGCTTTCGAACATGCAATTTAGCTTCACTTGTTGGACTGACCGACATTTTGACAGTTCAAAAATGCCTGTAATTGGTCTATTTGAAATAAACGATTCTGATTCACATTATAAAAAAGATGCTATATAAAAAAAGAAGGGTTCCTTTGCATTCTAGGACTATAATTTCCTTTTCCGAAATTCTCGGTAAAGATTTGGAGGCCTGAGACAAATTCAATTAATTCTGATAAGCCCCGGTGTTGTTAACGACGGACAAACACACTCGACAATATTCGTCAAATCCCTTCTATTTCCTTGTCCCTTGAAACTCCCTAAATCGTCGTAATAGGAGCTAAGGGTACAAGGAAACGAAGTAATTACATTCTGTAGCAGTGCGAAGTTTGTAACTGTGCCCACGTAATGTTATGTCGTATATCTAAACTGAACTTGTGACCTATTATATGGTATTTAGCAAGAATGTTATGGATGTGAAACTTCGGATATAGAAATAACTAGTTGACCCAGCGAACTTCATACCGCATAACAGTCGAAATTCATTTATCTTTCTTGCGATAAAACAAAGCCAAGTAATATCGTAACCTTATTGCTAAAACCAATTATCTAAATTTTTCACCCAAATGGGCACATAAATCTTTTTTGGACTATTTTTATAAATAAAAATTGAAACTTTTTATTTTAGCTGGTCTATGCACTGATTTTTTTTTTTTTAGTTTTTAATAAATATTTTCTGTTCGAGCATATGGCACCCAAGCGCTGCAGCTGAAAATCAGCGTCAGGCCTTGTGTTACCATTTGGCATTATGCTGAGCTGAGACCTCTTTGGCATTACTCAATGTACCATGTGTTTAATTTTAAGGTGTTTCCGTTTTTGTAATGCTAATAAACGCAATTTTCTTTCTTTCTTTCTATCATCAAGACGAATCTGAAAGTAAAACTGGTTATTAGCTGTTATTAGCATTGACACTTAGGTATTTATAAAGATAGCTTCGGCAAAAAAAAAAATAACTCACAGAATTGATCGAATATACCATAAAACATACGAAAATGCAGATAGGTAAATGTAATAAGGATACAATAAATCAAGTTACACACAATTTTATGTAAGTATTATAAAAGTTATCTATATCGATTTCGTATAAGTATTTTACGTGATGTGCGCACAACTAAAAACTTCTTCTACAGATTTATTATATGTCTTTGTATTTGTAGATAGGTGAGCTTGAGTCAGATTGACACAAATAGCGAAATACTGTTATATCTAGTCTAGTAGATTAGATTAATCTAGTAGATTATCATTTGTTTTGGCGGGCAAAACATATAAAAACTTGTTGTGACCAGGTGACCAGTCATTTAGACTCCGCTTTATCAAAAACTAATCAAAATATTTATATGGGTTTCGATTACGGTTATAGATATATTTTTATTTCTGATATCGGATACTGAGCTCCAGAACATCCCTGGTATTTTACCTACTAACTACTACTACTACTAACTAGTGAAAGTTTTAAATTAGCCAATTTACCACAATATAGATAGGTACAGAAGACAATCTATATACAAAGCGCGCTCGAGCAACGCACACATAGACACCGCTCACGGACACGATATCTCGGAGCTCCTCGGCTCGCTCGTCGAACAGTTCCGGCTCAAACGCTCATTAGTGTTTATCCACCGAGCGTAGGTACAAAAAGTGGAAAGTATTTCCTTTCTAACCTCTTTCATCTTGTCTATGTGCTCTATCGTAGACCATGTCTTTGTTTTTTATCAAGTGAGATAGTGGTCAAACGCTAGCTTATCAACAATGCAAAGAAAAATCCTTCCCAAAAATTTATACCCACATAGAATTAACTGGTACCTACCTAATTTTCAGAAGGGGAAAGGTTAACAAGTTTCCTTTCCATAAAACTTAAAAAACCTTCTTATTTATATATTTCAGCGCTGATTCAGGAATAAAAAGCGAAAACATGAAAACGAAATGGTAAATTACCTTTTTCTAGTAATTAGTCCCACTAATTACTGAAATAATGCCTGAATATCAACGTACCGTCACAAAATAGAGAGTAC
Source organism: Mythimna ferrago (assembly GCA_910589285.2). Taxonomy (NCBI): domain Eukaryota; kingdom Metazoa; phylum Arthropoda; class Insecta; order Lepidoptera; family Noctuidae; genus Mythimna; species Mythimna ferrago. Next base: position 21,397,488 of record OU342685.1, read on the forward strand.
AGAAGTCAATCTCATGTATGTACTTCACTTTTTATACCTACGTTAGGCGATCGCACACACGCCAGCGCGTTGCGCCGAACTGTATGAGCGCGACCGGGCGATTGAGCCGAGATATCGTGTCCGTGAGCGGTGTCTATGTGTGCGTTGCTCGAGCGTGCTTTGCATGTAGATTGTCTTCTGTACCTATCTATATTGTGGTACCGTGCTAATTGTAATGGTTTTAATTTTGTCGTTTATTCAACTAGGTAATATTCGAAACAGATGTTGGTCATTGCCACAAAATAAATTTTAATGTTCCATTGTTATATCTACTGTTGTGTGAATTTTGGTTTTTGAGGTATTTTTCACGTGATGAGGAAATTATAGGACACTAAGTATTTATTCGAGTACCAGCTCTATAATTTTAATTCTGATAATACCGTGTTCTGGGAAACTAAATATGTATGAATATGTAGGTACTTACATTTACGATCATAGATTTGAAACTTGAAACATAGGTAGGTACGGTCTATTCGTTTTTTTTTTTTTTTATAATATTTTGTACTTGTCGTTACTTTGAAGAAAAATCAAAATAACATTAAGCGTCAATATGTGATTAGAACAATTTGAGTTCAATGCTACTCGTAAAAATAGTACTTTTTGATACAAGGAGAGAAAGTCTGCCATTACAATTGAGGCGGAAGTCACCCGAGCCGTAGGCGAAGTTGTTATAGAGCCGAGTGCATCAAACGACGTTTTTCAATACATTTAGATACGAAGAGATAAATAAACGGGGAATGACACGCGACTTTCGGGGAGTTGTTTTCTCATTTTATATGGCAACTAGACTTGTAGAGCTACATTTAAGCCACGCCACGCGACGCGCTGCTACGTACAAATCAGACTTGCAGGTTTGGCCCCAGCAATAGCAGGGGCCCAGCTGGGTCGAAGCCTACTGGGGCCAGGGTTAGTTTCGAGAGGCCCCGGTATGAAGGCACTAAGGAATGAGGTGGGTTTTTAGTCAGTAAATGTCTGACAATTAATAATTAATATATTCATATGTATTATATATTGTTTGTAATATATTATGTAATTTATTAGTTTATGTATTGTATATATGTAAATAGTACACACCTGCGTACCTTTTTTCTACTTCTTTGTCAAATCCATCCAAAAGTTGTCTGTAAAAAATCGCTTTTAGCGATAAGACCGCCCATTGTGACACCCTATTAATTTAAGTTTCTTGTGTAATTGTTTTATTTTTGGTGTACAGTAAAGAATTTATCTATCTCTCTACCCACTATCTCCCGCTCCGCCCAAGAGCGGAGGATGTCATTGGATGATTTTTCCCACCGAAAAAAAACGTGTGGGGCGGTCTATTGTGGTTCTCGCTTTACTATTTTATTGTACGTACCTACCTAACAATTGGAAGTTCTTAAATCATAGTCTTACTTCCAAACAAAGCTATCCAGTCCATCAATTATTCCTTTGCCTTACATGTTCATACAATATTTCCTAAACGTAATAAGAGACGAGGGTCTCATCTGAAATGGATATCGAGTCTTCGAATCTACATCATGCATGATAAATAACTAACCCTTCTACATAATCATACTAAAACTTTCATCAAACTGTCTGTGTGTCATAAGTAGTGTTGCCAGGCGTCCCGATTTGCGCGGGATGTAGCGATTTTTAGGGGTCTGGGGACACGTCCCGATTTGCACCTGATCGGGACGCTAAATGTCCCGATAAATCAAAAACCCTGAAACTCAAAGAACAACTGAAGAAGTCTGGGTTTTACTCAGTAAAAATTTCACGCGCCCTCTCGTTCCACCCCAGAGAGGGAAAAAGTCATTGGATGATTTCCCATCTAAAAAAATCATTATTAAAACAAAATATTTGTCCCGATCTAAAACCCTAAATCCCGATTTGTTTTACCATCTGTCCCGATTTTTATCCAAACAGACCTGGCAACACTAGTCGTGACGACGATACAACGTGACAGATGTGTACCTACATGTTACAATAGTATCCCACTAATATTATAATCACAATGGGCCTCATCAAAAGGCTTAAAGTCACCCAAACAGCAATGGAAAGGGATATGCTCGGTGTTTCCTTGCGTGATCGATCAGAAATGAAGATATCCGCAGGAGAACCAAGGTTGCCGACATAGCACAAAGAATCGCCAAACTTAAGTGGCAATGGCCAGGGCACATTGCTCGCAGAACAGATGGCCGTTGGGGCCGAAAGGTTCTGGAGTGGCGACTGCGTACCGGAAAACGTAGCGTTGGAAGGCCTCCTACAAGGTGGACTGACGACCTGGTGAAGGTAGCGGGAATCCGATGGATGCGGGACGCACATGATCGTTCGTTGTGGCGACGCTTGGGGGAGGCCTATGTCCAGCAGTGGACGTCTATAGGCTGAAATGATGATGATGATGATGAATAATATTATAAAGCTTTTTCAATACACACACTCGAAAACCCTCTCTTATCCCACCGCTTACAGGCATGCAACAGGCTATTTCCCACACAAGTGCAAAAATGTGCGCGTGCTCTCGTCCGCCATCCCCCACGAGTCGCCGGTCAATCCCCGTTTATTCATTTCAGTGAGTGTATTGAAAAAAGTCGTTTGAAACACGTGCGTCACTACAGCCCTCGCCTCGGCCACGGTAATAATATCTACAGTAATCCAACTTCATACAAACGGACGAAACGTGAGCTATACCTACGCGCCTAGATCTCGCGGTGCGCTCGTGGTGCAGACAGTCGTGACTGTGCCACAGTGACGATCGGACGGTATGTTGTTTTTTTAACAGTAACCGCACGATTTTTTCACTAAAATTAAGTTCAAGTACATATTTACATATTAAATACGACGAGTAGGATATATTGTGCTGTTTTTGATTGCATGAATTCGTCAATAACGCATCCAGAGGTAACTTTTTTTAGATTACCTGGAAACTCTGAAAGGTACTTACTAGTAGGTAGGATTTCTAGATTAATAAATAAAGTGAATATAGTAAAGGAAAGTGATTGACACGAGTGAAATAGGTAGTTATAGGCGGTTCATGAATTATGATATGGTAGGTATGCTTGTGTTAAAACCTCGGGGCATGTGTGTTTTGTTTTGTTAGTTTGTATAATTCAAAGTAAAGTGGTATTTTATTATTAATAATCGTGGTTTGTTGTACTGTGTGTATGAAGAAGACTAGAAAAAATAAATTTGACCGTCTGTCTCACTAGATAGTTGAAATTTTCTTAAATTAAGTATTTCTGTTGCTGCTATAACAACATATACCACTAAAAACCGTTTTTAGGGTTCCGTATCCAAATGGCAAAAAACGGAACAAAAAACAATACGCATTTTAACCTTTTGAATGTCTTAAGTTACACAGTTCGACATAAGCCATTGTCTTTCTATTGTGTCTCTAATTACGGCATTCGAAGAGTTAATTGAAAACTTCGTATTCAATTCACAAAGTATTTTATTTGTTTATATAAAAAAGTATATTTACAAACACAAAACTAAATGGAAACACAAAGTGGGCAAATGTACCTAATTAAAATGCTGGAGGCGGGCAGCCCTATCGGTTGTTTACGTACCGCGCGGCTGTAGGCATTTATTTCAACCGAGACCGAGTTACTGTACTGTATGATATTATTACCGTGTCTCGGCTCCATCATAATACACTCGCACACAATAGACTGCTTTCTGCACTGGTGCAGAAAAGTGCGCGTGCTCTCCCCCGCCACAATGTTATTTACATGTACCAATCGTATCAGGCTGGGCGCGCGAGGACCCACACGAGGCGCCGGTCAACCCCCGTTAATTCAATTCTTCGTAAGTGTATTGAAAAGTCGTTTGATACACGTGCAAAGTCCCTTTAACCCTCGGGCCAAATGACTAACTTTCTGCACTAGTATCAAAAAGTACTATTTTTTAGGTGGGAATTCCAATGACTTCTGCCACTCAAGGCAGAATGAGAGGGCGTGTCATGCTTTTACTGACTAAAACAAACTCCTATGTTCCTCTTGCTTTGCGTTCCAGGACCCTAGGTTTTCCTTTCAGTAGCCTGATTCACGTAAAATCAAACAAGCCAAATATCGTTGAAGTTTTATAGTCGTTCGATCGAAGTCCTACCCAAAAGCGGTATTCACGATCTATCGACTTATTTCCAGTTAAGTACATTAATAAGTATTCTACCAGGATAATGTAATACAGATGTTTTTTTTTAAATCGACGAATTTCAAACGACTATAGAATGGCTATGCTCAGAGTTTCGAAGGAGAAATGAAGATATCCGCAGAAGAACCAAGATACCCGGACATAGCCCAACCGTACTGGAAGACGTAGCGAAAGGCCTCGCACAATTTAGACCGATGACCTGTAGCCCGATTCACGTAATCAAAACCGTAACGATATCGTAGCGACCATTTCCGTATTCAAATCCATCAATCGAGTTTGAACGACACCGATTTTAAAGTCGTTTGGTCGAAGGGTCGATTTAAAAATAAAATCTGTATTTCATTATCCTGGTAAAATACTTATTAATTTAACTGGAAATAAGTCGTTGATAGATCGTTTAGTTTCGAGCGAGTTGAGTCGTCGTTCTATCCAATCCTGATTAGGGAACACGTGAATACCGCTTTTGGTTAGGACTTCGAGAGAACGACTATAAAACTTTAACGATATTTGGCTTGTTTGATTTTACGTGAATCAGGCCACTGGTGATGACCGCGGGAATTCGATGGATGCGAGATGCACAGGACCGGTCGTAATGGCGATGCTTAGGGGAAGCCTATGTCCTTGCCAACAGTGGACGTCTTTCAGCTGAAATAATGATGATGATGTAAAAATTTCTATGTGCGTGTATGTATGTTTGTTGGCACACAGGTAGATCACACATCTTAGAATAGTACATAGCCCATAGGATTCTTTTTATCCTGGGAGTATGTTCCCTTAGAATAATTTTAGACTTTCATGCGGGCAATGCCGCTGCCAGAAGCTAGTCTAACAATAAAAAGAAAGAAATGGGCAGTCAACCAAGACTGTTTCTTATATTTATTTGATGTGCTTTTGTGATGTAAAAGCTTTCTTTAGACGGTTTATGTAGACTACATCACATTAATATATATTTGATTCAAGTTGGGTATCGTAAAAGAAAATAACGATTTGATATTATACTACCACGTCTATATGTATAAACTCTATAAGTACTTTTTATATATTTTTAAATATCTATATGTCATCGGTCAAACCCGATTTTAAGATGTTTCACATAAGCCAAACCAGTTCTCCCTAAACAGCAGGTGGTTATAAAAAAAAATTACCACAAAGTCCTAAGGCTAAAAACTCACGAAACAGCCCCCCTAGCCAAGTTACAATCGAATTCCGTTCTCTAATCGGTAACGCCTCGGTGACAGCAATTGTAGAAAACGATAAGTTGGTAGCCATGTTGACGCGTCCGAGTCGGCCGCTCGTTCTACAATGTAGCGTTTGTATAACAAAGGATGTAGCGTTAAATATTGTAGAAACGATATTGAACGATGTGAAATTGGCTACGAATTGTCTATTCGTTTGTTCTGACCACGCTACTTTACGTTGAGATGACGTCATTCCCATACGTTTCATCACTTTTCGACAGCGTTAACGATTGCAGAATAACAACTTGGCTAAGCGTGCAGTTTTCATCCGCGGTTTCACGACGCGTTTTACGCCCGCGGTGTGCGCGGTTATTCGCGAGTTCGCGACTCCCGCTTCCGGCGTGTAGAACGTCGCGGTCGCTCGCGGGTGCTAGTAAAAACCGCTTCGTGAGTTCTTAGCCTTAGGCGGTTTGCGAGAAAAGCTGATTTCCCACCTTAAGAGCCGGTTGTAGTCACTGAGTATTTTTTAAGAACTCCGCCCGGGTCTAGGTCGATTTCGCGGCCCCGTAATAGCGGTTTTATTTTTATAAAAAAAAATATAAATATACAAGATTTTTGTTTTTGCGAGGCCCTTTTAAAAAACAAGCTTTATTATTTTTTGTAACTTTCAAATATTTCCGTCACGTAATCTCGTAGATTTACCCGTTTGAAATAGTAAGTTTGGGTCAGATTCGCGATTTTTTTTATCAAGCCAACTAATGTCAAAAAATCATGTTTTGATTTTTGCCCGGCGATTGGTCATAAGTCAATTTTAATAAAATATTTTTTCATGGTGTTCTCTTTAATAGATATTTGTGGACTTCCAGAGGTTTAAAAAGTTCAAAATGTGTAGAACCTGGCCTTAAAAAAACATCTCCCTTTGAGGAATACACGTCGTGTATCAAAATATAGGATAAAAATTAAATATCATATACCTACATTACCTACCTACCTACTTTAGGTAGTTAAGTAATGTAGGTATAATAAATATATGCAAGAAAACTAATCTAAAAAAGAAAAATAAAGACATTTTTACGTGAAACGGCTTATTGCTGATATTTTCACCGAAGCTTATGGATCCTTTACTAAATCCTTTGTGGCACTTTCAAACGTTATAAGCCTTACTAACGCTCCTAATCCCAGCCCCTTTTCAACGTCCGTACCAAACATATTGCTAAATATCTTTTATAAAAAAAAAATATGTTGATCTTTGTAACAAAATGCGATCTTCTTATGTATATTAAAACCTTATTTTAGTATATGCAAAACCTGAAACACCCGTGCAGTATTTTTATGTAAAGAATCTATGTATAAAATTTCAAAACTGTGTCATGAAAAATCACTAAGCTGTAAGCTTGTTATGTCAGCAAAAATACATTTTTTTTTTTTTTTAATTGAGATAAACTAGTGCTTGACTGCGATCCCACCTGATGGTAAGTAGCGATGCAATCTTTGATGGTGAGGCGCACTAGTTTATTAATAGTCCAATATAGTCCCCCCTTAGTCGCCCGGGTGGCCCGGTTCAGCCGGGCGACTGAGGGGTTGTTTTACACTTGCAACCAGCTGTTTGCTGGCCCATAATACCCGCTATGACCTGCCGTGACCTTTGTTGCACTTAATGTCGGTGGTGTCCAACTTGTAACCTTTATAAATATTTTTGGGAAAAAATATAACATGGTGTAAAAACTATTGGAATCCATTCAGTTATTGATTCTGAACAAACTATATTCAGCTTTCGCATATACTTAAAATTATGTTATTTAAATAATAACAGTAACAATATTAACAATATTTTGAGCCCTACACCGTCGTTCCGATAGCAACATTCAGATCATTATTCCGCTACTAACGAATACAGCTATGTTTACATTCTATACCTAAGATGGTCTATCTGAGTAGTTCTTTTTTAAGTTTAATAATAATGATTAATAGATGGACACTTAGACTTTAGATTTTGAAAATTTTAGTTTATTGTGGTCATTGTGGGGACTATATGGGTTACTTCTCCTTTTTTGTAATTTTAATGTGATGTCTGGCAGTTTTGAGTATTTGATGAGGATGACTACCCAAATGTCCTTTGGCATTGTTCGTCAAGTCGTGGAGCTCCTTAATGTCGGTGGTGTCCAACTTGTAACCTTTTTAAATATTTTTAGAAAAACATCTAAGGTGGTGTAAAAACTATTGGTATCCATTCAGTTCCTGGTTCTGAACAAACGACTTATATTCAGGTTTGGTATATACTAAAAATGATGCTGTATAGGTATAGGAAGACGATCGCAGAATGCGCTAAGGCCGTCAACTTTATGTTTTAAGTTTAAAGCTCAAATTGGTGCGGATATCTTCATTTCTCATGTGATCCTGATCACGCAAGGAAACTCCAAGCATCGCCGTTTCCATTGCCCTTTGGGTGACCGTAAGTCTTCTTATGAAGCCCATTTTAAGCCACTGCGTTGAGTCATACATATGTCATTCATCACTGGCAACACGCACTGGTGCCTTTCGTCTTGAGATACTGTGGTATATTACCAATACCGAGAACCAAGGTCACCGACATAGCTCTAAGAACCGCAAAACTTAAGCGGCAATGGACAGGGCACATTGCACGCAGAACGATGGGTGCGAAAGGTTCTGGAGTGGCGACAGCGTACCGGAAACGCAGTGTTGGAAGGCCTCCCACAAGGTAGACCGATGACCTGGTCAGGGTCGTGGGAATCCGATGGATGTGAGACGCACAGGAACGGTCGTTGTGGTGATGTTTGAGGCGCCTTTCGGATGAAATGTTGGTGATGATGGTTCTTACAATAAAGTATTTTAGATAAATAAATAAGAACCCGTCTTGTATCTTTAAACGAGACTGGATTTTTTGGAAGACCATAACACAGCCTCTTAACGCAATCTATTTTACGACCTAAACTGAATTGTTAAAGGCGATAAGAGATATAGGGGTCTGTAGCTCCATCGCTCTTTTTTGCTTGCACGCTTGACATTTTCATACGCCATAAAAAAGGACCCTAGACTGCATTTTCAAACGTCTCAACCTCCCTAATTCCTCACTTTCCTATCACGTGCTTTTTTTTCTGGCTACGCGGAAGCCTAAACCAATACCACATGTTTCTATCTTAATTTATTTAGGGTTGGTGCGTCCCTATACCCGTATTTCTTCGTAAGTTTCGACTCGACGAACAAATAGATACTATTCGGGTTTCATATTTGCGAAGTTATGTTGGTACTATTGTTTACAAAAAGTTTGCTGTGTATGGTCCAAAATAGGCACACAGTTTCCTGACTCCGAACGGATCGTCCTTTGTCAACGGTTCCTTGTTCATTGCGATCCGTTCTGCTGAATTTACTAAATGTGTTGTATTCTGTGATTATTGGGACTCGTGGGAGAGAAAATCGTGGTATTTTGTGTTTGTTGTGGTTTTGATTTTAAAGTTTGCTTAAATATTAATATTACACAAATTAATAATACCTACCTATATAATTTAGAGTCTAATGAAAAAATTGATCTTGAAACACGGGTTGATAATAATAGTAGTTTTTACACCACCTGCTCGATAATGTCGTTTTACACGTCATACAAACCTCACTTAAAGCAAGTCATTATATGCCTAGGGAGATAATGCAGTATGGCCGATCCCTAGGGAATAATGAGATTTGAATTTGGAGCATCAAGAATCGTCAACATTGTGAATTAAAATGTAGGATCATCGAACAAGTTGACTCGAAATTCAAACCAAAGAGTATGTAATCACTATGACTCAAACTGGCCACTAACAAAAAAAAATTGGTTGCCTGTAAAGTCGGTATACGGGCGAAAGTTTTACGTGACAACGACTTTGAGTGGTAAAATAATTTTAATGTGAATATTCATTCGTATAGTAGGAAGAAGGATGAAAATGTCTGTCTCTCTCGCTCTTAGGCGGGCTAACCATGCACGCGTGCCTCTCACTCGCTCTCATTGTGAGCGCATAACGTGAGCGGAGCGTAACGCAGTTTCTTGAAGTGTCACCCGGCAAACCAATTTATAAGACGTTGTCACGTCAAAAAGAAAATAGAATAAAACGTGCGTACTGACGACACGGGAGCATTATAGAAAATTGAAACTATAGAATCTTGGAGTAGTGAATTTTGTTTCTTTGATGAACTTGTAAATATAATACTTATATTTCTCTAATAAATGATTTGGTCGACCAAATTGTCTTTTGATTATCTCACAGATGGTGTAAAAAGTATAGTATGCAACACGGGGATAAAACTGTCTTTGTCTTGGGCGGCTTAAATTCCTCACTTCACTCAGGTTTCTTTATTAACTCCCTCGCAATGCTCGGGAGTTAATTTTATAAATCCCTCACTATCGTTCGGGATTAAAATCAGCAACCTTCGTTTCGTTCGGAATTCAACATGCCGCCCGCGACTTAAAGACACTGCTTTATCCCCTAGTCACATAATAGTAGTTTATACGAAACGAAGGTTGCTAATTTTAATCCCGAACGATAGTGAGGGATCTATAAAATTAACTCCCGAGCATCGCAAGGGAGTTAATAAAGAAACCTGAGTGAAGTGAGGAATTCAAGCCGCCCAAGACAAAGACAGCTTTATCCCCGTGTTGCATACTCTACTTTTTACACCATCTGTGAGATAATTAAAAGACAATTTGGGCAACCAAATCATATACTAGAGAAATATAAGTATTAGAGTCTGTCTAATAAGTTACACGACTAGGGTAATTATCAGGATTTAATTAAATCTGATGTAGTCAACACGGGTTCAATAATCAAGGTTAATTAAGAGATAGAGATCATTGTTTACTAACAGCAGAACCTTATGAAAAGTATCGAATATAAGTTTTTTTTTAAATGATTAAATATTATACAAAATTCTCAAGTCGGTTGACTTATTAGACAGACTATATACGAGTATTTACAAGTTCATCAAACAAACAAAATTTACTACTCCAAGATTCTATAGTTTCAATTTTCTATAACGCTCCCGTCAGTACGCACGTTTTCTATTTTCTTTTTTTTGTTAGTGGCCAGTTTGAATCATAGTGATTACATACTCTTTGGTTTGAATTTCAAGTCAACGTGTTCGTTTTCCTACATTTTAATTCACAATGTTGACGATTTTTAATGTTCCAAATTCAAATCTCATTATTCCCTAGGCATTGGCCATACTGCATTATCTCCCTAGGGATAGAATGACTTGCTTTAAGTGAGGTTTGCATGACGTATAAAACGACATTATCGAGCAGGTGGTGTAAAAAAACAATTTACAAAACTGGGGAAGAAATATTAAAAATCTGTTTTTATGTAAAGGATATGTAAACTAACGTAAAAGCTCCTATTAACGACCCCCTAAAATGTGTACTCTATTAACGATCTAATTTTTAAATCACTCATATTAGACATAATATGGTTTCCAGAAAAGTCATACCTTAAAAATTAGTTACGTATTTTTGTTGGACAACAAAAAGAGTAAAGTTTGTGTGTTTAAATAGCCAGTGAAAGAAATAATTTGACAATGAGTGGGACGCGCCCGAAGCAGACGCACTTTTCATAGTGTCGCGTCTCCAGCCACGTAAGTACACCTAAATATTACTTAAGGAAAATATCACACAAAAAATGGATTTGTCTTCTTGCTATACTTTTTATTGGTTTTTGTGTCATAAAATCATGTTTTAATTTAAGGCGGTACATAATAGAATCCAAATTTCAAAACTTAATTTTAATAACGACCCATGGCGCTGTTAAATTTTGAGAACATTAAAGTAATTTAAAATAATATCTATTATATACTACCACATTTGATTTTATTTTTTTCTTGTTCAATTCTTAAAACTAGTTTACTTCGTTAGATCTATTAACGACAAAGCTATTTCTTAAAGTTTTTGTGTAAAACTCGATTCAACGTTAGACAATATCCCTATTATTATAATGATATTATAAAGTAATTAATCTTTATTATCTGAATTAAAGACTAACTGACATTAAAAGAAATAATATAGCAATGAGATCGAATTTAACAGTATTCTATAAAGCAGATATTTTATCTGTTTATTATTAATTTTATTGGTCGCTAATAGAATATTGTAACCTTCATACTTGATTCTATTACCTACTCACAGCTGTGACGATATTTTTGGTGATATTACAGTACCTACACAAAAACAAAATGTATATTTTTTGAACAAATTGGCTTATTTCTTGCTTACGTTCTTTTTCTCGTTCTACGAGAGATTTTGTCACAGGCCATATTATTTATGTAAAATAATATTTGCTATCCAGTTTCATTCATGGCTTCATGGCATTGGCTTCATATGTTTTCAAATCAAATAAAAATGGCGGGACGGAATGGGGGACATGTAACTTTTTAAAGCTTCTTTCGAAGAATTAAATTCTATATCTCTTTAAAGATTGTGTTCTTTATAGAATCATGGAGCCGCAGAAGCGCAAGCAGTACGCCTTTGCTCAACGAGAAGCTGCGTTTCCAGCTATAAATGAAGGGACCAGCAAATACGCAGCTTCAAAAACCTATGGCATACCGAGGACAACTCTGCGTGACAATAGAAATAATAAATAAATATAAATGAACATTGTGGAAAACAAACTACATTACAAACTACATAAACATATACGTAAATAAACATATTGTAATAATGTTGATCTCATAACTATTGTTAAATACCTTAAAAACGATTTTTTATTTTATTTAATAGTATAGAAAAAGTGACAACTTCGTAGCGGTCGGTAAAAGAAGTAGAAAAATCGGTAATAGAATCTTGCCGCTTTCTATGGGTCGGTAATAGAATCAACTACTCTTTTGGATTAAATAATTATTTAGTAACTATGTGATAATGAATATTGAATTTAAGTACTGAATTGCAAAGAATACTTCGTTGCGATTCATTATAAATTATAACATCTTTCCTAACATAACAGCTTATATCTATTTTTTTCAAGTGAATCCTAATACAGCTAAAACTGGCGGTAATAGGAGCATTTACGTTAGTGCTTGACTGCGATCTCACCTTATGGCAAGCAGTTCACAAATCAGAGGCTCACATTGATGGTGAATCGCACTAGTTTATACCTTTCAGATAGGTACCATCAGTTTGAGACATAATAGTAAGACAATAGATGCGCGTTCGCTTGGGGTTTAATGAATAGCCTGTTCACTCTAGTCTATCAAACTATTCCTACTTTTAGAAAAAGCGACGAGAATGTAACAATAAATCATCCAGTTGATATTTTCTTAGATTTCCTAATTGTCCCTGAGCCACAAAGTACGGTCACGATAACAAACAAAAAAGTTTCGGATTATTATTGTAATTGATGTAAGACTGATACTGATGATACAGGGTTGCCTCAGAACCTTTATATCTTTTTGCGTTTGGATACTCTTCAATTTTACGTTATTAGAATAGAATAGGGGTTATGGGACATCTCTCCCACGTAAAAACTGGCCTGTGAGCCAGATGTCCACTTTTTAAAATGTGCATGGGTAGATTCGCCCGAACCAGTTTAGTAAAACGGGCCAGATGTCCACTGTTAAAAATTGAAGGGATATTTCGTCCTAATTGGTTATTTATTAATTAAATAGCTGATAAATCTGCAAATCATAGCATCAAATGATAATTTAATTGTTTTTACAAAAAAAAACAGTAAAGTACCCAATCATCATATATTAAACTTTGAAAACTATTATATATATTAAACTATTCTAAAAGAATCAGTGGATCAAGAGATAAGCGTAGGACACTGCATTGAAAAATTATGTATTATACGTAATTAGGGTATTTGTAAAACACTAACAACCCTGTAGGACTGTATAACTGGGTTCCCTACTTGTTTTCGAAAGTTGATGATTCGATTTTTATTATATCGAACACGGTGTGTCGATAATTCAGTTGTACGATGTTTTATTCCGTCGATGCGTTATTGGTGCGATGTAACGTTTGTGCGAAAAATCCTGTTACGAAAAACCCTACAACGATTGCTCATTTGTTCGGTAATTTATTATTTCGAAAGTATATAGGTTTGAAAAGCCTACTGTTGTCCATGACATTTAATTAATAATCTTAAATGATAAATGATAAATGATATTTATTTTGCAAATAGGTTTAAAAAACACTTTTACACGTCAATTTTTTTTATTTTTCGTCAATTTATTCTAAATGAGGCCGGTGTTTCCTATCTGACTACCCTGAGAAGAAACACCGAAACAAACTCAGGGGTCAAAGTCTCTTTTAAAGTCCATACAGTAAATATGTAATGGTCAAATCACATGAGAACCATGCAGATTTGTCTGAGATGGTCTTTTGAAGAAAGAACCATACAGATTTGAGTGGACCTGTCCAATCAGTGTAAGCATTTGTCAGTATTCGAAAAGCTCAACTTAGGACTACTAAGGAGCTCCACGACTTGACGAACAATACCAAAGAAAGGACATTTGGGTAGGCCGCAGAAAATACTCAAATTGCCAGACATACGTTAAAATTACTGAATAGAAAAGAAAAAGCAATCAACATAGTCCTCACATTTACAATAATCTAAGGAAATTAATAGTTTACAAAATGTTTAGCAAAGTAAATATTTGTGTCAAAGAAAAAAAAAAAATACTTTAAGTACTTAAAATGTATACACGTCAATTTGTAAAATAAAACAAAAATAATCTCCAATGTCAAATTGTAAAAAATTAAATAAAATAAAAAGAAAAGGCACATTTGAAAATAAAAATAATTAAAAAAAAATACAAAAAGAAGATAAAAATAAAAATATCAACAGTTGTAGTAAGTACTGGAGCAGGTCAATCCCAAGCCGTCTCGTCCTGAATATAGTCCTTTACAGTGTAAAAAGCCTTTTGACAAAGTTTACGTTTTACAAATGATTTGAACTTATTAAGGAAATCGGTCTCCAACTTTCTAAGCAGGCGACTGGGATTTGGTACGAAGCCTAGTCACGTCAGACAGATGGATGCGGTACAGGAGTTTATTAGGGTCATGCCAGAATCACCGAAACAAAAGCGGCCAACACCAACGAGAGCCGACAGAGGGCAGGTCACCCCGCCGAAACTCAGGTTGGTAACCGTAGTCTAGTCAAATTAGCAAAAAGATTGGACCTAATTCGTGTAGTTGTATTTTTTTGTGGAATCATTAGAAGACATGAATATAAGTCTTCTCTGAGTTTGCACCATTCCTGTTATGTACGGAACATTGTTTAATATTAGATTATAACATTAAAGTCCCAAAATTTAAAAATTTCATAAGTATTTAGTTGTGGTAAGTTTAGATATATGTAGATACCCCTTTGGTGTATAATTACTTTTCACGAAAAAAGTGTGAGGTGTATGAAACACTAATAAATCATTATTTTTATTTTGCGGCTCAAGGGAAATTTAGCCAGTTGGTGCAAACTCATAATAAGCTTTTTAAAGCATCCTATACACCCAGTTATTTTTGCACCCTTTTGCACCCCTAGGAAAACAGCATTTTACAATATTTGTAGATTGTACTTCGGGGCAAATTAGTGTAGTCATGGATTTTTTAATATAAAATGTATTCTATATATAAAACATTCGCACGTAATAAAAATAAGAAATATATAACTGGAAGTTTATGTAGAGATAACGTGAATACATACTGCGCCTCGTGGCGCTCGGAGGGTGAACGCGGGGTCGCGCGGTGCGCGCGCGGCGGTGTCGAGAGTAAGTAAGTGCGTGCATGTATATGCGTTTAGATCATTTTTGTGGCAAGAAGCGACCCCTGCGCTATACAAATTAATAACTATAATTTCCTCTATTTTATTAGCTGTGTTGTGAAAATGGATTATAGAATGTATTGCATTGTTTGTCGTGACCTCCCGACCTGCCTCTGTATTAAGTATTTATTTAACAAGAAATTATGATAATCATATCAATTCTCTGTCGATCTTTATTTCTTTCTATACCTCAAAAGGAAAAAACGGAATCCTTATAGAATCACTTTGTTGTTCGTACGTCTGTCTGTCAAGTCCCTTTATCTCGGGAACAAGTGCAAGTATCAAGTTGAAATTTAAACCGTATACTCAAGACTGCGGTCCCTTAAAGCTGTGTAAAAGTAAAAACTTCTAAGTTTACGAATAAAAAAGATACGTCGCAAAAAAAAATATATATATTTCGACACTCAAGGGAATCATAAAGGTACTTCCCGTTGACCTAGAGCCCTGAAATTTGGCACGAAGCAAGTCTTAAGTATATAATAAGTATAGGAATAATTGCTGCTGGCAAAAGCTTGATATTTATTGTATTTAAGTTAGTTGATACGGAACCCTCAGTGTGCGAGTCCGACTCGCCCTTACCCAGTTTCTTTTTGAGGCGCATACTTAAAACTCCACATTTTTTATACTAATATTTTATTGTTCCTACCTTACCCGATGCCGTAGAATAATCAGCGCTGTCAGACGATTTATAGTTCTAAAGACAACCGAAATACAACTAATTTATTTGAAACTAGCTATGCCCGCGAATTTGTTCGCGTGGACTACAGGATTTTGAATTTATTTTTTCTAAAATAAAAGTAGCTCATGTTACTCCTTATTACATCAGCTACTTGCCAAAAAAAAGTCCCGTCAAAATTAGTCCAGCCATATCAGAGATTAGCCCGGACAAACAGACAGACAGACAGACAAAAATTGCAAAAAATGTTATTTTGGTGTAGACTCTGACCAACGAAAGATGGCAAAACAAAAAAGAGGCCGTATTAAAAAAAAATTGAAGCTCTTCACCCTAGCTGTACGCCACTTAAACAGAGTTGATAAGTTTGATTATTCATGAAAATAATAAGTATGCGATATACACCGCTAAATTTTAATCGTTTTAATCCCGTGGAGGGTCGATCCGGTACATGAAACACTATCGATTTGTAAAGATAAAATCAAAAAATAAAGTACCTTTTTTTCAAAACTCGTATTAATTTATTTATTTATTATTTATTATAATCTTTATTGTACACCAAATAAACAAAAATACAGGACAAACATTTAAAAGAATAAGTGCACAATGGGCGGTCTTATCGCACAGGGCGATCTCTTACAGACAACCTTTGGATGGACTGAGAGAAAGGAGATAGATTAAGGGTTGTCAGTGTACAAACATCAGATATAATACTAACAAGATACATTAACACAAATACATACATACAATACTAAAAAAAAAAATATACTAATAAATATCAAATATATAGTTGAATCAGGAGAAGAAAAATATATCAAAGAGAAAGGTAATGCTCCTTCACCATCTTTTTAAATGTTGGTAGCGTTTGAGCACGCCTTACTTCTAAGGGTAACGCATTCCACAAACGTGCAGCTTGAATTGTGAAAGATTTGTCAACGAAGGTAGTGGAATGCGTGCGAATACTTAATTTTAGGTTCTCCGATGATCTCAAGGACCTACTATGTGTGTCACTAAGGAACTGAAAACGTTCTTTAAGATAAAACGGGGTACAAGGATTAAATAGCACATTATAAAGCAAAGAAAGTAAATGGGCGTTCCGGCGAAGGCGAATAGGAAGCCATTTGAGCTTAGTACGAAATTCAGAAACGTGGTCATACTTGCGCAAGCCAAATATGAACCTGATACAAAGATTACGCACGTACGAAATTAATTTCTTTAAGAAAACGTCAGCTGAGCGCGTTCAATGACTTGTAGTTAGTAGTCGGCGTTGCGTACAAACTATCTACAGGTCATTGAACTCGCTCAGCTGACGTTTTCTTAAAGAAATTAATTTCGTACGTACGTAAATTAATACGAGTTTTGAAAAAAAGGTACTTTATTTTTTGATTTTATCTGTACAAATCGATAGTGTTTCATGTACCGGATCGACCCTCCACGGGATTAAAACGATTAAAATTTAACGGTGTATATATGATGCATGTTTATTTAACAATGTGCTGCTTATTTAGCCGCGATATTCAATGCCGCCAAAACTCAAGCATGTCCGTTCACTGCCAAAAGCAGCCTGATCACCTTAGCACCTGCTTTTTAGAATATATCCTTGGAGTGTATCGACCGCCTTCAGCTCTTGGGAGTTGAAATTTCCTTAAACTTTGGGCAGTTCATTGAGCACAAAGCTACGGTAGCTGCTAGGAAACTCGACATTCATGCAAAGGTTAGATGGCACTCAGTGGCGGATTAGCCATGTAGCAAGAGTAGCAAATGTTACAGACCCCCCCCCATTTTGGGGCCCCGCGCGTTCAGGGATCCCGCATTTTTGAACATAAAAAAAAAACTAGTCAAAATATTGGTACTGCGTGAAACCTAAATACAGCTGATTTTTTTGGATGTGATGAGATAGTCACTTTACTTCAGACTATCCTGCAAGCAAACTACAGAATAGAAGATCTCTTAGAATTTATCCCATCATCGTACTTTTTACGCAAGTGATCTTAAAATCCACGGAGTTATTGGTAAATAAAAGCCTTGTTCAAGCTTATTTTAGAAAGGGTAGCTTTAGCCAGTAGCTTCTAGCAGCGCTAGCTAAAACCACTTAATTTTAATTTGTGTAGGTTAAGCTCAATCTTAATAACCCTACTAAGAATAAGCTTAAACAAGGTTTTTAGGGAATTACATATCTAGACATAATTACATAATTAGTCTATATGAATATTACATTGCCTGTGCGTAGTGACATTTGGCTTTGAAACGTGGTCGTTCACAATGCGCCACATCAGATGGTTTTAAGTAACACAAAGAGCAATGGAGAGGAAGATAAGCTTAAGTGGCAGTAAACTGGGTACATATATTGCTCGCAGAACAGATGATCGATGGGGCCAAAAGGTTCTGGAATGGCGACCGGATACCTGAAGACGTAACGTTGAAAGGTCTCGCAACAAGGGTACCGATAACTTTTTATTTAGTAAGGTTCACGTGAATTCGATGGAGGCGTGATAAACTGGACCGGCCGTTGTGGTGACATAGGAAAAACCTTTGTATAGCAATGGAAACCTTTCAGCTGAAATGATGATGACTATCGATGTTGGCGTGTTGATGAGAAAAATCACTCGGAAAGATTACTCCACTTAAAAATTTGCTAAATCAGACTACTTCAAAGAAAAATAAATGTTGCATCCTAGGTAATCCTAAGTAAATCTTAACTGTACAGCTTTTCTGTCTAAATTCACAAAGGCTTCGCCGTCAGCATCGAAAAGACTCCTTAATTCTGTATTACTTGTCAGAAGAAAACCTAAACGTCCTAAGCAAAATTCTAATCATTCGGGGTAGGTATGCAAAAAACGATCATCATCTAGGTTTTCCAAAAGTACTAAATTAGTTAGTATCTTACTACTAAATTAATTGATTAGTGGTAGGGGGCTCCTTGGTTAGCGTAGAAAAAAACAGGGAATATTCCCGTTTCTTTCAAATACTGTTGTTTTATTCAATGTAACATTCGACTTTCAAGAAATTTATAAATTATAACTTTCATGTATTTTTCCAATAAAACCGAAAAAAACGGAAAAATATGAAAAGAACCGAAAACTTCATGTTTGTTTTTTTCAAATGCGTACTTTTTTTTAAAATTAATATAAACTAGATGACGCAATCTGATGGTGAGGCGCACTAGTTTATGAGGCCTATGTCCAACAGTGGACAGCAGTCATTATAACGCCTAAATGGCGATACTTGGGGGAGGCTTATGTCCAACAGTGGGCATTAGTCATTATAACGCCTAAATGGTGAAACTTGGGGGAAGCTTATGTCCATTACTGGTCACAGGTCATTATAGCGAGGGGAGA
This sequence comes from Mythimna ferrago, assembly GCA_910589285.2. Taxonomy (NCBI): domain Eukaryota; kingdom Metazoa; phylum Arthropoda; class Insecta; order Lepidoptera; family Noctuidae; genus Mythimna; species Mythimna ferrago. The sequence goes on from OU342685.1 coordinate 21,416,644, forward strand.
CTTATGTCCAACAGTGGGCATCAGTCATTATAACGCCTAAACGGTGATATTTGGGGGAGGCTTATGTCCAACAGTGGGCATCGATTATTATAGCGCCTAAATGGCGACACTTGGGGGAGGCTTATGCCCAACAGTGGGCATAGGTCATTATCGCGAGAGGAGGCCTATGTCCAACAGTAGACATCAGTTATTATAACGCCTACGTGGTGACACTAGGGGAGGCTTATGCCCAACAGTGGGCATAGGTCATTATAGCGAGGGAAGACTTGTGTCCAACAATGGGCATCAGTCATTTTAGCACCTAATGGCGACACTCGGGGGAGGCTTATGTCCAACAGTGGGCATGGGTCATTATAGCGAGGGGGAGGCCTATGTCCAACAGTGGACAGCAGTCATTAAAGCCCTTTTCTTTTCGGAATTTTCAACGCTACCCTTGGTCGAATTAGCAATAAACTCCGCGTCGGTTTAATCCGGCACTGACGGCGCTTTATACCAGGCCAACATCGAATGTTATACAAAGCACAGGTCCAATCATTTGTGGAGCCAGTGGGCCTTTCAATGAACACTTCCCTGGAATCTTTAAATTTGAATAAAACAAATTGTGTGTTATCGATTTTTTTTTATTAATTTGGATGGACGATTGATGTCATTATGTATGGAATATAATATCGTTCAAATGTCCGCCGCTACTTTGCTAGATAGCGCGCATACGAAATATACAACTTTCCATGTCCTTTACTGTTTTCATTATTAGGAGTTTTGTCTACTCATTGCCGAAACCTCCTGAAAAGTATAATACACCGTGTGAGTAAAATTACAATTATTAAATAGTCAAAAAGTATCAAGTTTTTATAATAGTAATTAAAAAACTAACCTAGAAATGATATTATTGTATCCAACTGTCGCATTTTATTTGCATGTTTTTAATTTAATTCACTTTTTGCGTCTTTAAATTTGTCCATTATATTAAATAGTAGCCTTTCCATCGAACTAGTGATTGTTTATAGCATTATTTTAAGCAAAATGAGTATAATAAGATGCAGGAAAACAATTTTGACAATTCTTAATTTTTTTAAATGCTGCCATACATAACGTTTGATTAATAATTCGTTGTCTTCTTTCGATGATCAAACTCTATGTAACGGTTTTTTAACTGTTTTTTTTTTTTATAAAATCAAAATTAGGTTTCTTTACTTACACTTACTAACAGAGCATTTACAATCAGAAAGTACTCCTTCCTCGTAAAATACATCCCACAACACTCCTAGGTAATGACTACGCTTATCTCTTCTGATCAGTTTATTATTCCGTGTCGCGCGCTTGTCACTTCCATGGCGTAATAGTTCTTTGGCAATTAAGACAACACTAGAAAAACGTATGTTCCTTAAAAAAATGCTAATTTTTTATAGGGTGCAAATATAAAGGAAACCAAATTAATGTAATTGTGATTATTTTCATAACTACTTAAATTTCCCCCGAAGTACAAAAGCAAAAAAACGTGAAAAACTAATTTCCATACGTCGCACTGGGGTGCAAAATCAATCATGTACTTAGGTCGAAATGTATAACACTTTCCTCAGTTTACAAAACTACACAATTTTCCCCAATGCCGCAATGGCCAAAAATAACATTTTTATTTTTTTCTAATGCTGCGTTGGTCTAATTAAAATAATTAAAATGCAATAATGTAGGTTGAGGTTTAATATACCATAAAAAAAAAAAATGGTGAGCTCACCTATATTCTCTGGTTAGTTATGAGCAATAAACAGTTTTCACCCCCTTCCGTAGGGGTGCCAAATGATTTTTTTTTTTTATACTCTATTTTTCACTCATACAATACCATCAGAAACGTTTTTGCCTCTCCAGAGAATTTATTCCAATCTTTATTAAAAAATGACCTAATTTGACTAGACTACCGAGCCAAGCGATCACGTGGCGAATGCCTTTCTTGAGTTTCAAGCGATAACAAAAGCAACCAAATCTGTCAGTCTCATGACTTGCCAGAAAATTATGCAGTCATACCAGCTAGAGACTGCAGGGTTGCTTCAGGAGAGACTGGAGGAGGCTGCAGCAGCCATATATAATAATGCCACCTCCCAAGTCATCAAGGGAGAAATGACTGGTCAATATATGGCTGCATACAGTGCCACGTGTGGGTTTATACCGTTGGATGAGTCGGCAACCGCACGGTCTGGCCGTAATACCTTCATGACACCCGAAAGCGACCCAATTGTGGACTACCACAATTGGGTCGCTTTCGGGTGTCATGAAGGTAGCCACTAGGCTCGATGTACAAAAATAATGCTGGATGAAAAGATCCTCGAACAGGCGGAAGCAATCTCAAGAACTATAGACCAGCCTGGAGGCTGGGCGTTGCCGGGCATCAGTTGGATCAACGGTGTTCCAGGGTGCGGCAAGACCACTTGGGTGATTGATAACTTCGATAGGGACCACGACGTCATAGTCACTACGACAACCGAGGCGGCGAAAGACCTGCGGCAAAAGTTAGCGCACAAAATTGGTGAAGACAACAGCCTCAATTCTATCGAACGGGTGCAAAGAGTCACAAAAATGCAATCGCATTCTCGTAGACGAGGCTCTTATGAACCATTTCGGGGCCATTGTGATGGCACTCCGGTTGTCGGGCGCAAGTGGCGCGGTCCTTGTCGGAGATATTAATCAACTGCCCTATCTGGACAGGGAAAATCTTTTCCCTATTAGTTACGCCCGTCCGGACTCAGTGGTGACCATCAGCCACGAACTGCCCTGCACGCACCGGAATCCAATGGATGTCGCATATGCCCTAGGGGAGGTGTACCCTGGCATATACTCGTCAAAGAACCAGGTCCACTCCTTACAGCTAAGAAGGTTCACGGGCGCGAATATTCCCAACACTCTTCCCAATACGCTTTTCCTGGTCCACACGCAGGAGGAGAAGAAGACCCTCATTGACCAGGGTTATGGGGTTGGGGTTGGATCATGCGTCCTAACTATACACGAAGCTCAGGGGCTTACCAGCGAGACGGTCATCATCTTGAAGACAAAATCCATTAACATCCGGATTCACAGCAGCGTCCCCCACGCAGTTGTGGCAGTCTCCAGACATACTGCCCGCTGCGTGTACTACGCCGACAACGCTGACGACGCTATTGGAAGGTTTGTGAGGAGGGCACAGGAGGCGTCGACCAGGGACATTATCAACGCTAACTTGAAGATCGCTATGCAGCATCGGGACAAAACAGTCGTCGAGGCACTGATTCGCCTACTTAGGCAATAACGGGCTGAAGTAGCTTTGGACGACGCGGGTATTGCTCGGGGCGGTTGGTTTTTAACGTAAAACAGCGACCGGTCTTGGGGAGGATAAACAGCGGTTGAAGACATAAATATAGCGTTATGAAATTCAGTAAAAAAAAAAAAAAAAAAAAAAAAAAAGTGCAATAAATAAAAGGGTAAGGCAAAACAAACACTGTATTTACAGCAGTAGTTATAGTTATTGATGATATTATATATTTATGGTTATTGATGTGTGTATTTATATTATTGTTATTTATATTGTATAATAAATTAATTATAGTTATGTATCTGGAGCTGGGGGGCTGTTTGCTTGGGCGGCATTTTGGGCGGCGGGGGGTTGTATGTGTGTTGAAGGTTGGGAGAACCCTGATCTTTGATGCGTTTATGACTCGTTGTTGCTTGGGTATCACTTCGGGCTGATGGCCTCTCAGCCATGAAACTTTGACGGGATTTACTGTAATAGCTTAAGTGCTCTGGAGTGACGCCACTTGCACGTGGAGTTGCCCAGCAGCAAACAATGTACAACTATTAAACAAGAGCACGGACGTCATGTCTGTGGTTTAAATGTAAGGCAGGAGTGTGGTTTTAGTCAGTAGGAGTCTGACACTGCCCAGACTGGCTCGTTTGTGAGGCAGCCTGGCCGTCCATGAGGATTTCCCACTCCTGCCGAATAAAAAAAAAAAAAAAAAAAAAACTTATTAAGGCTTAGTTGTTGAATATGACTAGGAAGTTTATTATAGAAGTGTATACATTGGCATCTAAATGAGCCCCCTATTTTTTTGAGCCTGGTTGCAGGAACTACAAATTTATGTTTGTTTCTTGTATTAAAATTATGAATATCACTGTATTTTTTAAACATGTCTATATTTTTATGGGCATACAAAATATTCTCGTAAATATACTGTGAAGGCACAGTCATTACATTAATTTCTTTAAATTTATCTCTGAGGGAGTATCTGGGACTTAATTTATAAATTGAACGAATAGCCCTTTTCTGTAAAACGAAAATTGTCTGTATTCGGTCTTATGTTGCATTATAGAAGTTAAGAAAATACATTCCTTTTATTGAAAAAAATGTATAATTCTTGTTTATTATTTACATCAAGTAAATATATTAAAATAATCCTAATCTATCTATACCTAAATAACTTAAATTAAAATATATACAAAAAAATGTTTTATCTATGTTACCTACTGTAAATTTTATTCTAAAAAACAAAATCCTAAAATAAATTGGCATACCTACAGTATTTAATCCTATTATTTTTCAGAAAAAAATTTTTTGCATCTTTTTGAACATTTCCTTAACTTTTGCGGCAGGCGCGTCTGCTATAAAAATTACGATATTAAATATTTTTGTTTCATGTTTTGTAAAAATATTTATATTTATTATGAATTAGTATGTATATGACATCTACTTATTTAAAAGTTTAATGGGTACTTTGTCATTACGTTTGAGAGTGTTACCATAATAGTTTTATGTTTGTAGAAGTAAAGCTATGTGGGTAGGAGTAAATAATACTGACATGTGTATCTAAACGTGTCATATTTTGCTCTAGTCAATCATTAATTTGTGAATAATTGTTAAGTGCAGTTCCTATTGCAACTATGGCTGATAGTGTTATCAAAACGGAAAAATCTAAATGCGGAAACGATATAATACTTATTGATGGATATGAATTTATGTTAAATAAACATGTGGATAAAAAACATTATTGGTGTTGTGTGTTCAAAAACAAAATACAGTGCAAAAGCCATATAATAACGGAGGTCAAAGAAAATAATGAACACACCCTAATCAAAGGTATGAGTGAACATTCACACGCCCCAAGTGCCGGCTTGCAGGACTCAATAATTCTTAAAAATAAATAATAATAATAATAATAATAATAATAATAAATTCTTTATTGACTTAATAAACATTTACAAAAATAGTGAGGCCCTGATTCCTGCGCTAGGCATAGTGCCTGTGTTACAGGAGTCAGTGTTATACCAATTACATGCGCCGTTTTATGCAAATAAAATACAAGAAGAAAAAGAAAATATATATATAGGTACTTATACAAAATGAAAATGAAGTTTAAATTAAAAATATGAATGTGTGATGTTGATGTTTATGTAGGTGTAGATGTGTAGTGTAGTGTTTATGAATGTAGTGCTTATGTGGAATATATGTTGGTAAATTATAGAATAGGAAAATAGATAACGTTTGTCTTAAAACTATTTAAGCAGAAATTCGGTACGTGTGTAGTCAAGGGTCAGAAGCCATGATTTTACCTTATTTTTTACTTCTATGATTGTGAGAGGATTTATCTGAAGTTCGTTATTTATCCTATTATACAAATAAATGGACAAGTACTTGTGCTGCCTTCTAGCTGATGCCGTTCGACATTTTAACAAAGGGCAAATGCTACGTATGGTGCGCTTTCCTAAAATACTTTTATTGTATGGAGTAATATGATGCTGTTTGGAGACAATTTGTAAAATATAAATTTGCCGTACTGTCAACACTTGACATAACTCATATAAAGTTGTGGTTGGAAACCTGAATGGCCGGCGTGTCATTACCTTAAGAATAGACCTTTGAGCTCTCTCAAGGCGTATCATATGCGTTTTGCACGCGCCGCCCCAAACCCGGACACAGTATCCGAGAACAGATTGTGCTAACGCGTAATAAACCGTACGTAACAACTCAAAATCAGCCACATATCTGAGTTTTTTGAAAACCCAAACCAATTTCCTGATACGCGAGGTGGTAAGTTCAATATGTTGGCGCCAGCTTAGTTTTTCATCTAATATAACTCCCAGATATTTTACAGTTACTGATTTTCCTATAACTAAGCATGAGCAGGGCGTATTGCCATGCATTGAGTTACACACATGCAGTTTGATGTCAATTGGTCTGGGTCTACTTCTAGAGAAGCTGAACTGAATCTGTGTCGACTTCGAAAGGTTCAGCGTCAATAAATTAGCGCTCAACCACTGGCTAACCCCACACAAACCCATCTCAGCATTTTGTCTGACCTCGTCCCAAGTCTCACCATGAAAAACAAGAGCTGTATCATCAGCATAGGTAAAAATTTTACCCTTTTCCAGCGTTTGTTGACTCAGGTCATTTATGTAAATCAGAAAGAGACTTGGGCCGAGTATACTGCCCTGTGGTACGCCATATACAACACGAGCATCTGAGCTAATGTGATCCCCAATTTTGACTCTTTGCGTCCTGTCGTTGAGGAAATCTTTGAAAATCCCCAAAGCGTTTCCACGAATACCAATCCTTTCTAATTTGTCCACAAGAAAAGGAATCGAAACGGTGTCGAAAGCCTTGGCCAAATCGAGGAAGATACCGATGCATTTTTGATTCGAATCCACGCAGGATGATACATGGTCTACTAGTTGACTTACAGCATCCTCAGTGCTTTTCCCTCTCCTAAAACCAAATTGTGATTCCGATAATATGTTATTATGTTCTAAGAAGCTTATTAGCCTAGTATTTAGTACCTTTTCTAGAATTTTTGATAGTGTCGGGAGCACCGAAATAGGTCGGTAGTTCTCGACACAGTCCTTAGGTCCACTCTTGTAGACAGGAGTTATTAGAGACTTTTTGAAAACCCGCGGGAAAACACCCTGTGCAATGCAGATCCCTATGAGCTTCGTTAAATGAGGAACAATCACATGTCTAGCCATTTTTAGAAGTTTTGCTGGTATGGCGTCCCAACCAACAGCACAGTCATTTTTCAGGTTAAGTATTAAGGATTCGATCTCAGCATCATCCGGAGGAAGTAATATAATTGAATTAAGATTATTGGGTATGTCATTTTTATAAGATAATAAGTTATTACTCGAAGATTTAATTATATTATCTGCTAGTTGTTTACCGATGTTAGAAAAATAATTGTTTATGTCATTAATAGAATTAGTTTGATTCGTATTGATCAGATTATCAGCTACTGGTTTTTGTCTCTGCTGCTGGGTAATGATTTTCACGGCTTCCCATTTATCTTTATTATTATTTGCGTTATGCAGAAGAGATCGTTCATAGTTATTTTTTATTTTTTTAAGCAGTGTGTTGCAAAAGTTACGATATCTTTTATACGATTTTTCAAGAATATGGTTATCTGGACATAATGAAACATTTTTATGTAGCCGGTCTCTATGGCGTATGCAGCGCAGCAATCCTGGGGTCAACCAAGGTTTGAGTATTCTTTTCCGACTCGGTCGTTTATACTTTGTTGAATTAGCTTCCATAGCTGTGGAAACTTTCTCAACAAATAAAGTGGCAGCATCATCTGCATTCGCTGCATCGTTAATAAATGAGAAGTCAACAGTTTCTAGATGTTCAATTACTGCGTCATAATTTACCTTAGTCAAAAGGTTCAGTTTATCTCTTACCTGTCGAGATCGGCAAAGATTCAATATTACTGAGGCATGATCTGTGACTGTAGAGTTTACTACAAATACTGTTGCTGGCTGTGCCGTATTGAGTAACATGTGATCTAAGCAACTTTGCATTCTTGTTGGATATGTGTGCCCAGGCAATAGCCCCAGTTCTGCAGTAATATTCAAATATGCTTCGCTATTTCTGTCATTATTGTTTTCCTTAATGTCAATGTTGATATCCCCAGTTAATACGATGTGTTTTGCTTTAACCGATTTTATTATAGTGTCTACTGAATTGAGAAAACTTTCAGTACGATATATAGATGGAGACCTATATATAGCCAAAATGCAGGTATCTGGGTAAATGTTTAATAACAAAAAATTAGCACCCGTAGGTTCCGGTTCTTCAACTGTACATTTAAGGCATTTTTTAACAAATATCACAATCCCGTCATTTTGATTTAGACAGTTTTTTGTAGAGTACATAGTGTAACCGTCAACCATTGGAATCGGTTTATTTTGCTGGAGCCAGCATTCAGTAAGAATAATGACATCGAACTCAAATGAAAACCTTGCTAGTTGTGCTTGAAAATTATACATGTTCTTTTGTATACTACGTATATTCTGCGTTATAATATTTAAAGACGCCGTCGATTTTTTTATCTCCAAATTACAATACTCCGTGTCACAATAATAACTATTAGCTGTAGAAATGCTGTCAACACCGCTCAAAACATTATTATTATTTTTATGAGCCATTTATAAATAAAAAAATTCAATTTTAAAATAAATTGAAGAGGGATGCCACTACTAGCAATGATGGTCCTACAGTGATCATCCGAAATAATTTGGAAGCTGTACCACGCACAAGTGCGTGTTCTCTTCCCAATAAAAATGCTTTACGTCAAATTGTCTATAGAGCAAGAAAAAAAACATTTCCGAAAGAACCTTCTACTTTGGAGGAAATTGATATACCTGCAGAATACATGGTTGAAGGAGAATCGTTTTTGGCACGGCAAACAAAATACAATGATAATAAATACTTGCTTATATTTTGCACTCAGCGAAATATCAGACTTTTACGTGATTCATTTCTATGGATAATGGACGGAACATTTTGTACATGTCCTGGACTTTTTACCCAAATCTATAGTATACACGGGATGGTTGGGAATGATGTCGATAGCAGAAAAATTGTGCCTTTGGTGTATTGCTTTTTGGGAGATAAACCTGAAGAAACTTATATGATGATGTTCAAAGAACTTTTGGCATATGCTGAAGAATCGCAATGTGAATTGAACCCCCAACATATACTTACTGATTTTGAAACGGCTGTTATCAATGTCGTCAAGATATATTTCCCTGAAGCTACTCATACAGGTTGCCTTTTTCATTTAGCGCAAAATTTGTGGCGGCAAATACAGAAATCAGGTTTAGCTTCAAAGTACGGTAATGACAGCAAGTTCTCTCTTCAACTTCGCCACATAGTAGCTTTGGCATATCTTACTCCTGAAGAGATAACTTAAAGAAAAGGTTTTGCCAGAAGAAGCAGAAACTATCATATATTGGTTTGAGACGTATTACGTACATGGTGGGAAAAAATCGCGAACAAAAGGTACAAAACTATGTATCTCACAAACCCCTCCATTGTTTCCACCACAGTTATGGTCCATACATAGAATAAATGAACTCGGCCTGCCAAGGACCCAGAATAATGTGGAGGCTTGGCATAGACGGTGGAACTACTTACAAAACAATAACCGCCATGGCTTATATGCGACTATACGGAGCCTTATAAAAGAGCATAAGCACAAATCACGCTGTTGAAAAAGCACAGGCTAGCGTTGATAAGACTCCGCCCAAGAAAAAAAGAAAAAGAGTATCCGATTCTATTGCGAAGATTTGTGCAAACCTTAATAATATGGAACTTCTTCCCTTTTTAAGAGCCATTTCGAATCACATAGAATTGTAATTACAATGTTATTATGTATTTTTTTTCATTTTCACTTTTTTTTTCTTAAAAGTTTCGTTAATAATACATAGAAACTATAATATTTATAGTAATATAATATGCCATACCACTGTTAAACCCGCGATGGTTTGTGTGGTATGTTTAATTGTTCAAAAAATATTTGTAAACTGTTTTGATTAATAAAAAGGTAAAAAAATAAATTGTTTTATTTACGATTACCTAATGTTTTGTTTATTTCTTGATCTATGCTGATTATGTTCAAGTTTATATCTTTTTTATTATTTTGTTGTTGTATGATTTTTTATTAAAATAAATCATTATTAAATGAGTATTTTAGGTGTTGTGTAGCAAAACGGAAGCAGTACGGAAGCAAAAATATGACGTTTTTGCTTCCGTAGTGGGCGAGGATTAAAAAAAAACTTAGAATGCCCTAGTTGCTTTCTTTTCCATGCTGCATATCGAAATAGACGATTGAGGTATGACAGTTTTGGCTTTTGAGGGTATCAGGCGATTGGCTAGCAACCGATCACTGGTATTGTCTACGTTATCTTTGGCCCATGCCACAGCTAAACGTGGTGAATTTGTTACCTGTCTTCCTCAATTTAGGAAAGTTGACGTGAAGATATGTATGGTATTTAATGTATTTCCTTAACGTCTGTAATGCAACATAAGATTATTAATTAAATGTCACGGACAACAGTAGGCTTTTCAAACCTACATACTTTCGAACTAATAAATTACCGAACAAATGAGCAATCGTTGTAGGGTTTTTCGTAACAGGATTTTTCGCACAAACGTTACATAGCACCAATAACGCATCGACGGAATAAAACATCGTACAACTGAATTATCGACACACCGTGTTCGATATAATAAAAATCGAATCATCAACTTTCGAAAACAAGTAGGGAACCCGTATAACTTACATCATAAACAACAACTTTTGTTCTATGACTTTTTACAAAACTTCACATTTACCAAAAACAAATCTTCAAGATTTCGTTTTTTTTTTTTTTTTTTTTTATTAATGATAGGTTTCGTTGTACTATCTAACACATTTCAACTCTGTATTTTGCTGTAAGTACCCTCCTACGCCTCCCGCGCACGATCTCCGCTCCCCTCCGTTATTGTACTATCGCTTGCTTCGCGTAGACTTTGTAACATTTAGAACGCTCAATTTAAATATTTTTATTTTTGTATGAAAATCTTATGAACTAAAATATGATAATTTTTTTAAAGTCATAGAAAAAAAAATTGTTGTTTATGATGTTCTTAACATAGTCCTGAAAGGTGTTTAGTGTTGTACAAATAACCCTGTATAATAATATATTCTATAAGCGGTTCATTGAGTCCAATGCCAAGGTAGCTGCTAGAAAACTCGGCATTCTTGCAAAGGTACGGCGATACTTCACACCGGTATGTATAGCTTCTAATGTTATACAAATCACGATCTGGACTAATCGTTTTGCTTTATCATATAAACCGCGTACATTTGGAACAATTAGCCTGCTACAGTCTTCTCGTCCGATTATAATTTAGGTGTCTTCAAAGCTAGAGTGTAGGCTAGGCTCTTAATAAATTAGTGCGATTCGAAAAAAACTATGTAATTTAAGTTTCAAGTTATACTAATTATGTACTTAAAAGTTTAATATATGATGATTAGGTACTTTACTGTTTTTTTTGTAAAAACAATTAAATTATCATTTGATGCTATGATTTGGAGCTTTATCAGCTATTTAATTAATAAATAACCAATTAGGACGAAATATCCCTTCAATTTTTAACAGTGGACATCTGGCCCGTTTTACTAAACTGGTTCGGGCGAATCTACCCATGCACATTTTAAAAAGTGGACATCTGGCCCACAGGCCAGTTTTTACGTGGGCGAGATGTCCCATAACCCAGAATAGAATGGAACGGAAAGAAACGGAACGGAACGGAAAGGAATGGAATGAAATAGAATAAAATAAAATAGAATAAAAATATTCGTGACAGACACAGAACAACGATTCAAAACACAAAGTAAAAAGAACGTAGTACAAATGCGCCGAGCGTGCCCGTAGCCAATGGATGATCACCTCAGCATAAATTGCTTGGCGTCAGACACGCAGTCTGACGCCGTATTGCGCTGGTATTCAGTTGGCACCCCGCAGTGAATTTATTAGAAATATGTACGAATTTAATGCAACGTGAAAGTATGTACAGCCAGATATTTCGTCAAGCTTCGAAATCTTAAGAAAATTGCCTTTTTATTATTATTATTGATAGACCATTATCTCACCTGACGATAAGGACTCAAACACATAAACTTACACGTTACGACAACGCAACGTGTCACGTTACGGAAAGATATGGATGGATTCAGTATTTTCTTTGTATCTGTTTCTTCTTTATCCGTCTTCTTAATATTAGCAGGACGAGAACATCATTTCTCGAAATTTACTGCGGCAATTCTACAAATACGCCACCGTCAATACGACGTGATACGACGTCGTTCAACGTGGCATGTTGCGTTATCGTGACGTGATTATTTACGTAGCTCGTTGCTTTGCCGTGGCGCGTTGCGTCATCGTAATGTGTTTGTGTTTGAGCCGTTACCTATTCACTTTTGATTTAAAGACCCCTAAGTTGTAGCTTTTTTAAAGGTAGGTGTCATCCAATGACATCTACAACGAGGGCGGATCCTTCTGGTACCTGCGCAAATACCCTACATGCATTATTTGTAGCTGCCCCATTTCTCAATACATATTTACTGTAGTCGGCAATAATATCTCCGGAGACAGCCCTGTCAGGAAACAGAGTACAGTCAACAACAAACAGAATATCAGAAGCTACAAGCGCTGCCGTATCGGAAGTCGTAAGAACTTTTGTGCGGGATATTACTTCACTCGTATCCGTTTTAGATATGTCCACAATAGGATGAAGCATTGAAAGTAGTTTTCCTATATCATAACATAGCGTCAATATTTGCCGAAGGTTTAGACATTGTTGGCTTAGTTGTTATATACATCTTGGGTCCAAATCTAGTAAATACCTGCTTGACTTTTGTTTTTTAAATGATATATAAACCAGTGCTTGACTACGCCCAGTTAATGTAATTGTTCCATCACCTCTGCTCTTAAAATGATGTAAATACGAAGTAATTGTCCTAGAATAAAAAATTCGAAGGCATCTGCGGATTGCGGGCCTATAACCCTCTCTTACACAGGACTGAATCCCAGCTGTGAGAACATTATAAGGCTTGATAAGGCTGCTTATACTCATGTTTAGTGGATAAGTCAAAAACCCAAGTTTCATGTCTGTAACTATAGTGCACGGAACAGTAAAAACTTTTTCACTGTTCCGTGCTATAGTGCATAAAAATCGCGTTTTACTAATTGCACTTTTTAAGACATAAACATTTAGAATTAAGGTGAGTGGGGGAAGATCGAACGGTTTTTTGATGACATCAGCAGTGTTAGGTATATTTGAAGTCTTGAAGAACAGTTCATATTATGCAAAAACTTTATTTGTAGTTAGTAAGGAGTATCTATATAGGACATAGGTATATAAAAATCCACTTTTGCCAAATGCCACTTTTCGTTCTAATTTTATAACTCAAGAACGGGGTGACCTATCCAAACCAAATGTTTAGGCTTTGTTCGGACTATTTAGTAGATGGTTTATGTGAAGTTTGGTAGGGTATAGCAGGGTAGAGTAGAGTAGGTGTATTTTCTAATCATATTAATAACATTTTTTTTTATCTAATTATAAACTAATGCTTGACTGTAATTTCACCTGATGGTAAGCAGTGATGCAACCGATGGTGATGAGGCGCACTAGTTTATTAAGAGCCTATTCACTTTAGCTTTAAAGACACCCAAATCTTAATCGGACGGGAAAACCGCAGCAGGCAAATTTTTCCAGTCCTTCGATGTACGCGGTATAAACGACGAGGCGAAACGCTTACTCCGGACAGTAGAAGTTTCAACAATGTAAGGGTGAATACTCGCCGTACGTCGGGTTGTTCGATGGTAGAAATGAGATGGCGGAATCAACTCATGCGATTCCCGCGCACACTCTCCAAAATGAAACCTGTAAAACACCGAAAGGCTGGCTACCCTACGTCTGTGTTCAAGGCTTTGAAGATTGGACGTAACCATATCTGAATCATCAATTAGCCTCTTCGCACGTTTGTCCACATACTGTTAAATCTGTTCCAAGGCAAGGCAGAAAAAATAATTTAAAAATATGTTTTAATTACGATTTGTCTTCTACAATGTCCCTCACACCGCTTTATCTCTCTTCTGTTTTTCTGTTTATTAGGTAGCAGCTGCCATGTTGTTTCTGTTTCTGCACCACCCTAAGGTCGACTGTTTGATAATGCCTAAGAATAAAACAGGGGGAAGATGAAAGGGTGATGGGGGGTATGAAGAACGATATCGATTATAAAATCGATCAAATGAATATCAGACGTTACTGTTGGTCATTACTCTAAAGGTTATTGCGCTCTGAACAATCAAAAAAGCATGTGGTATCAAAATTTCCTTCAGTGGACAAAAATAAAACTTTATTTTTATTTTTCTATATTTCAATCTTAACCCACATCACATTACTTAAATCACCAATATCCGTACACCTTATATAGTCTGTCTAATAAGTCAACCGACTTGGGAATTTTGAATAATATTTACTTAATCATTTAAAAAATAATTATATTCGATACTTTTTTTATGGTTCTTCTGTTAGTAAACAATGATCTCTATCTCTTAATCAACCTTGATTATTGACCCCGTGTTGACTACATCCGATTTCATTAAATCCTAATAATTACCCAAGTCGTTTAACTTATAAGACCGACTCCTACCTTTACCGTATCTATTCTTTTCAGTTACCTTGTTAATGGACCAGTATATTAAACTGATTTTTGAAAGCCGACGAGATATTCGGGAATCTCTCAACTGCAGTCACACCTAACCTTTCCGTGTTGGGGTTTATTTTTATTTTTTTCGGTGTGTGAAAATCATCCAAATGACAGCTCCCGCCCTTGGGCGGCGCGGGAGATAGTGTCAGACTCTTACTGGCTAAAAAACCCACCCAGTTCCTTCTTGCCTTAAGCCCCAGTAAGCTTCGACTCAGCTGGGCCCGTACGGTTCCGTGCCGGGATGCCGTAAGGGCCAGTGCTGCGTTAAGCGGGAGCGTGCACTCGTCGCGTGACGTCGCGCGTGGCGTGTGCGGCGGTCCCCGTAGTGGAAACCGGATTATTATCTGCGCAGTGTCGCTAGTTAACTTTAACGGTGTGCGTGTAGTCGCATCGATGGAGAACTTTACAATTACCGGCACGGATCTTGAGCGCTGCTTTCAAGTTGCGCAGAAGTCAAATATTCGGTCTCTTTAGTGGTGCGAAATGAGCCGCGGGGGCGGGGAGTCTCAGTGATTGGCTCGCCGCGCCATCGTGTCATAGACGTCATTCGTGATTCTTTCCCTGCGTTGCTGCATGTATCGAACAACGAAAACGATTGGCTCGCCAATGTGTGGAATGCGCAAAGCGATCCCCACTCCGACGCAGAGCGCGGCTGCCCGAGACTCGGACGGAGCATTCAAATAAAATCACCAAAATATTGTTCGAGGGTTTAATTTAAAGTGTCTAATATATAATCATTATATTAATATACTATGAGCTTAAGCAATACTGAACAAAACAATAAAATTTACAAGTGACAAACTTTATTACATACATTAAGAAAATTTTTAATAAATTATAGACTCCGTTTTAAAAGTGACGGTAACAAATTTTGGCAAAAATTATAAATAATATTTACAATGAAATTAAAATTATATTTTTTCAATTCTATAATCATTTGGGAATAAATTAAATTGATGATGATAATTTATAAAAAATGTAAAATTTATCAAAAATTTTCTACCACGCTTTAGTTGATACAAAATTCCAAAATTGTTTTTTTTTTATAGTCTAGGTATGTATCAATTCCTACACCTAGTAAACTTTAGTAACAGTATATAATATAGTGTTTTCGTCAATTCCCATAATATTGACACTAGAGACGGTTCTGCTGTGTCTGATTTGTCTATAGGTACATTGAGATATGTAAAAAATCATCAACATTCATACTGTAAGCTATCGTCATATTTATCAACTTAGTTTTGGTTGAGCTTCCTATAATCACATCTTTACTAACTATTAGTCCGCTAACTATACAAGGCGCCAGATAACAAAAAAATAACGGTCATTGACCCTAGTAGGATGTTATTTTATAAATTAGATTTTGAAAGTGGAATAGGCGCTGAACCAGATTTTTTAAGATATAATTCACAAAAATGTTATTGGACATTCTATCCCACCGCAACAGCGAGCGAAGCGAGTGACAACGCATTGGGTGGGATAGAATCCCGAACAACATCCTACTGACCCTCCTACATTTGTTGATAAGTACTATTAATTTAAAAAACGGAAATAAAGACATATATCTTCAATCAACATCTATCGTGATCCTTTACATTTTCTAGTAATGAATAACGGTTTGTTGTTTGTTTTTTCTACCTACGTAAATATGTTAAGAAAAGGTCACTGATCATTGTTTTATTGTTATCTGGCGCTTACCTTAAAATATGTATTATACAATGACACTGAGATAAGGAAGTCAAAATTAAATCAGTTAAACAGCCGTTACTATAGGTGACTATTTAAAAATGACTCGGCAATTTGATCAATGATATGATCAATCAATATTGCATCCCAAATTTTCCTAACTATATATTTAGACTTAACACTTTAACCGCTTGCGTATGAATGGTACGACGAGTTTTGTTGTGTCCTATTCGCCAGAGTCGCGTATTTGCGACTGAGTACTGCATCTCGTTTAGTTCTCCAATTCCCATAGGTGACAGAAGAGCTGACGAGATGGAGTATTTGGTCGTGGATGTGCGACCCTGGTAGTATAAACGCGAAAGTGTTATCGTATACGTATATCCTACATAGGCAGTTAAATGGTTATGAATATCCGCACAGCAGAGTCGAACTAAGTAAAACTAAAATTGATAAATACAACGACATCTTAACTACAACCAAGAGAACTCCAGTAAAAAACTCAATACACTCTAACTCTATGGTTACTCAAATCACACAACGCTTATAGATAAGTAAAGACTAAAATAAATCGTCTATGGAATAACATGCACAGTCTTTGACTACTTCAGTCGATAACCAGCAAAAGCTTTTCGAAAATTGTCGGAGGTCGTGACCTTAGGATAGGCTCTTGAAGACTACATTACAATCATTCGAGCTCTTTCACTGGTATTATTGCACTAAACTAAAGATAATATTCCTCAGCAAATTATCTTGTGAAATTAAAAAAATATCTCGGAAATCAAAAGTCCCAAAATCGTCAAAAAAGTAATGAGATTACATAAAAAAATGAGACCAAAACTCCGTCAGGCCACGACCTTAAAAACATCCAAAATTAGGCACCATGTTTGTGAGAAATTTTCAAAAATTAATCCAAAAAAAAATGGCATCGGTCCTTTCGTTGTCACATAAAACTATGTGTTCTATGACACGTCACACGTCACACTCGTCATTCCTCGTTTGTAATCTCATATTTGTGACTCCGTACTTATAACGGACCAATAGGATCCCCTACTCGGTAAATATCACGTTTCGATTAAACTAATCTTTTGACAGTCCAGCGTCCGGGGGGCGGTTATTCTAGTCAGTTTGACAGAAGCCAGGTAAATGTTTTAAAGCCAAAATTATATCGAACCATGTAACATAGTAGTTGTAACATAGTTAATATGAGTTTATTTACCCTTTAAGAAAATTTTCCTAATAAATAAAGCATACTATCGCATCGACGTTGAACAGCTGAGGAGCGCTGGACGCTACATACATTCAATAACCTTTACTATGTGTATTGTTCGTTCAATTCTTTTGTCTTTCTCTGGAGTCTTCGCGGCAGACGCCTCTGGGGGGTGAGTCTCTACCTTTATGGCTGACTTTGGAAGCTTTTCGTGAGCGCTTGAACTTGGCGACGTCATCGCCGAAGACGTCTCCTGTCCTGAGGGCCGAGATGAGGTCGTCGAACTCTCCCTTCTGTCCGTTGGTGAGGGTTCCGTCACGAGAGCTGTCGGAGTGCCCGTTGCAGTCTCCGTTGCCGTTTGACTTGCCGAGAGATTTGCCCACCGAGCTTAGGAGACTGGACGCTTGTTTTCGTTCCATTGTTCGCTTTTTGAGCTGTGGACAGAAAAGTGATAAAAGTTAATAATGGCTAGCTGAATACGTGGTCTACATCCGCTTATATTACAGTTTAACAAGTTTACTTTTTGATTTAACCCTGAATAAGCGTTAAATACTTTGAAATCGCCAGGCCTATTTGACAAAGCATGGTGATTAAACGCTCGTGGCTTCTCTGTACTTGAAGACATTTTGGCACTGCAGCAGGACAGTTCCAGGCTGGTAAACGGCCCCAAATTGAAGTTCCACAGTAGTTCCCGTGCACTAGAACCTACAAAAGCTTACCTCCTGCTCATGTCTTGTGCGACGCTCCTCGTCGTCGCGTCTCCGGCGTGCTGCATCACATTCTGCGCGTGCGTCTCCGAGCTGCGTGAGGAAGGAGTCGAGTGCTCCGAAAAGCTGCTCGGGTGAAGCGGAGGCTTCCTCGCCGAACGCGTGTGCGCAAGCTTCTAGGCGGCTCTTCATGTCCTGGACAAAGGATGGAAAAGTTTAGGTTTAATTCAAATGAACAGAAGGTTATCCTCGATTCAAGAAAGTCAACTCGGGCCTGACCCTTATCGGACTGTCGGCTTCTTATTATTCGTTCACAAACCGACTTTTATGGTGGCCAGGAGTCGCCTAGCGACTTTCGTAGCGCAGAAGGCTGAGCATCTCCTGCAGGGGCTGGGACACATCCCAAAGAAGATGGTGAAAAGCTTGAGCTTCTTAAGCTTTTCACCATCTCCTTCGCTCGCGTTACTGTTTCGCAAAAGGAAGCGGCTGCTTCACATTCCTTCTCGCTCTAGATCATAGCCTGAACCAAGGCCAAACCCGAGAGGTCGCCGCCGCCGATCGTCTCCACGAAGTCACAGTGATGCTCCGCCCAAGCAGGGCCACACACAATAGTGAAACCTGGGCGTTTCTTCCTGCTTCCGTTGAAGACTTGCTTCAGACGTAAAGTGGCGCCTCTCTACCCACACCTCGCAGTGGAGACTTACCTGGAACAGATCCTCCAGCTGCGTGAAGGAGCAGACGGCGTGTGCGTGGAAGTCCCTCATGACGGGCAGGAACATGTCGTTGTGCTCGCGGTTGGGCAGCGCGGCGTGGTACTCCAGCTCACGCGCCACTTCTCTGAGTCCCACCCGTAGGGCGCCCACGTCCTTGTCCAGCTGCTCCACGCACACCTTGGCGGCGGCACGCACGTGCGGCAGGTCTTCTTCGAGGAGGAGAATGTCTTTGAACTGGAATGACAGTAAACAGATACGATGAAAAATATCACGTCGGGGTCACCAGTCCACACGGACGCCACGTCGGGGCCAGATATGCTGAACAGAGTGTAAAATCCTGCAATCTCCGTTGAAAAAGGAGGATCCTCCGACCAGACGGGTGTTATGTCTGGTGGGCAACTGCCCGATGGGTAGATGATTTCGGGCTGTCGTATATGCAGATTCCGCGGAGAACTTTTAATTGCGCGATGCAGGATTTCGTAATTCTTGTTGTTCTTTGGTGGCGCCATAAATGTCGCTACATCGCGCTTTAGAAAACTTCGCTATGTCTGGAGATTTCTGAACCTTCTTCAACATAAAAGAACGAACAACTTTGACAGTCCATACCTGTGTCTCGAGCATCTCGACGAGGTAGTGCAGCAGCGTGGTGTTGCGCGACACGGAGGACTTGGTGTCGGCCAGCTTGTTCAGCGACGTCAGCCGGAAGCCGGACGCATTGCCGCGCGCGCCCCTGGAATTACAAGCGAGTCATCAAGAACTTGGAAGTGGCTGCTATAGGATCGGAGGATTGGGACAAGAAAAGAGAAGCGTTTAGCCAGGAGTAGACGAAGTCGGGCTGTGGATGATGATTGAGACAGAGTTTAATTATTTTTTGTCTAGCCCTTTCTCTCCCACTGCTGGAATCTTCTCAAACCAGTCCTCGCAGTACGCGTCCAGATCGTCCCCTCTTTTTTGGCCCGCTTTGAGGTTGCTTCCTTTCTGCAACTTGGAACTTACTGCATAGCGACGCTTGCCCAGCGGTCGAAGTTTACAAATATGTTTTATTATTATTTTGAAATTAGGCTGTTTTTAATCTCGATCGCACCTGATGGAGAGCGATGGATGAGGTTTTCAATGGACCGGACGTATCCAGAAGATACACTTTCACTCTTGCACCTTTATTGATCAACCGTCAAAAGGCTGATAAATAGAAGTGGTAAATAACACACACGTTAGCAAACTTTGCTTCTATTACTATTATGTTTGAAAAAGAAAATCTTAGATGAGTTACAGCAACGTTATTTCGGAAGTTCGAATAGCGTCGAAAGGTTCTGTTATGATGAAAGGCGCGGCTTGGAGATTTGCTTCGAGAAGTTTGCGTTACGAGTAGATTAAGAAGACTTATGTGATCAGTAAGTTACCTGTTCATATAGTTCCCTAAGGCCAGCACGACCTCGAGCAGGGCGCGGAGGCGGCGCGAGCGCGTCATGTCGCGCGCGGCGCGCAGCACCACGGAGGCGCGCGCGGTGGCCTCGGCGGCCGCGCCGCTGAACTTCTTCTTGAACAGCAGCAGCCGCACGCGCTGCGAGTAGTGCGGGATCCTGACACACACAACATTCATCATTAAACACTGCTTTAAGACTGGAAAAAACTAGGTCGACATTAACACTGACCAAAGGAAGAGCAACCTTAGTAGGAATTGAACCCAACAATTATCGGCGACGCGGTCTGCACGCGCGGGCGGGGACACCGGCTGTCCGGTGCATCGCGGATACTCACTTCGACGGACACAACCACGACGGACAACACCTCTCGAATTAATTTAATGATGTTTTGTATTTAGAAGTATTGACTAACGACAGCATTTATAGAAAATACAATCCACTTCATTTACACCCAACCCCAACAGACCAGAGGCCCTACCACAAGCTCATTTAACAACCTAACATGAACTGTTAAAAGGATAGAGCTATATAGGGCGTATAGCTCTATCCCTCTTTCTCGCTCGCACACTTGACATTTTAACACGACATGGTAAGGCTCCTGATCTACCAAAAAATTTGATCAGTCTTATTGGCTTGCTGGTGAAATTGCTGGTTGAATAAAACGAAAAAGTGAAGTCTACTTCAGCGCCGAGAACTGTACTTCCGCGATACGATAGTATGTGGCGTCATAGATGTCGCTACTAAAACGGCATTGTTTTAAAGAAAAAACTACGTTAATAGGTCTTATTCATTTTAAAAATTGGGAAAAGAAGCTGTTAATGTTGTTGTTGTTGATGTGATGTTTGTCCTTTACTTTTTGTTTATGTGGTGTACAATAAAAAATATAATAATAATAATAAAAGAAGCGTCGGTACTCTTTGAAAGGCTTACTTCAACTGGTCACTGTGAACACAGCTTTCTAATTTACTATAATCTAATTATTTAAGGAGGAGGGCTAAAATGACTGACAACGATGAGTCTCTATTTTCTTAAATCGAATACTCTATAATGTAGCCTAATGGTGATGTGACATGTGATTTTTTTCGGATGTTTCGAATAGAAATCAACCACGAGCCAGCTTACGCCATGCTCTTTTTGGTACTCATCCAGCAATGCATCTTCCCCAACACTGGGTGTGCCTCCAGTGTCCATGTCTACCGATGTTATATAATATGACTCACTTGGATATCTCATACAGGAACCGGTCAGCGCGCGCCATGCTGTCGAGCTCGTCTTGGTGCTCCTCCAGTAGCGCGGCTTCTTCTGCACTTGGAGTGAACTTCACCAGCTGTTCCACCATGTCTATGGGGAGCTGTTCGCCGCTGTCCATGCGGAGGATTGCTCTGGAATGACACAGAAAAATAATAATCATAAGCCGAGAAAAAATCGGTTCCGATCCTGCAGTTTCCAAAGCAGAGATTTCAAGAAGGGAGAGGAATCACTTGTAGAAGATAAAGATGCCATGACGACAATGCAGCCTTGACAGGGCAGTCACCTCACTGAAAGTATGTAGCAAGCGCAGTCACTTCATTACTCAAGCTTTCTTTTTGATTAAAAGATCCTTCAAAGCAATCGCAGGTCACTGTTATTATAGCCACACACGATCCAGTTAAACGTCAAGTTTGCAACGGATTAACGTCATGCACTACACACACTATACACTTGATCTCGACCGCTCAAAAACACAATAGACTTGTCATGCTTACTGATGGCCACACACCGCGGTGCAAAATTGACGACATACAAACTGGATCGTGTGTGGCTGACATTAGACACCTCCCAAGTGTGTTATAGCACCCAGTTCTTGCCTTTCTGCATGCAGTTCCAAAGACTGCAGCCTTAACATAGACACAGACACGGGAAAAAGTCGTCTGTCGATCTAGCTAGGACAATCAAAGATATATCGCAGTGCCAGTGTGGAGCCTCTCCTCAGGACATGCGACATCGGCTGCCCATCCTTCATAGCCACCTGCATTTTTCAAAATTTATACGATGCCAATAATAGAGCTGTACTGGTGCCAAATATTGGTCAGAAAAAATATGATTTGAGAGCATCCACACGAAAAGAAGAAGAAGAATCAAAGACAAGTAAAAACTAGGAACTTACCGGCAGATCTCCTCGTCAGTCATCTTGAGTTTCGACAGCAGGATAGTGCAGTTCTGCGCACGTCTGCCGTCGATCACGGTCAGGATCTTAGTGCGCGGTTTCGAGCCTAGCTGTCTGAGGTCTTCGACTGAGCCTTCGTTCTGTTGATTGAGGATATTTGTTATTGTAACCCACGAAGGAGATTAAGGGACGACCTGGATGACTTCCTTAAGAATTGGAAGGAGAAAGCAAGCCCGCCCTTCTCAGCCTAAACTAGTCGTCGTAAGACCTTCGCTATTAACATACATGTGACTCTCAAATTCAACCATACTCAAAGTGTGCTCCGTTGCACCCCAGGGCTTTGCAAAGCCTCTTTGTGGGCTCCATGTGAATATTGTTGAGGAAAAAAGTATAAGCTTCGCGAATGTGCTTCTCCCGTTCCCAACCACGTACGTATGCTTAACAGGGTTCTCTGCCTTCCACAACAAGCAAACATTGTCAATTTTTAACCCACTTCGAAAAGGAGGAGGTTCTATGTTCGGCTGAAAGTATGATTTTTTTTATAAAGGCTCCGTCACATAAGGATCTATTACACTAGTTTTGTCTATGGTTCGACGTATCTAGTCTATGGTTCGACGTATCGCGCAGTGTAATAGGGGTTAGATTGTCTTTCTATGAATGAAAAATAGTACGAGTCGGAATATCGCACGCGATATTCAGCGCAGTGTATTAGGTCCTTTATTTGACCTTCCAATAGAGTTTCGTTGGGAAAAAGTTTGAGAACCGCTGCTCTAATTCCTCGGAAATATGAATTTTACTAATTAAACGTTTTGAATATTATTTATCCTCACAAAACACTCACTTGAACTCCATTCTTCTGATAAGCACAGAACATCTTATCGATGGTGTGCAGATCCATTGCATTGTAGAGCTTGGTGTCGTCCAGCTCCTGCCAGATGGTGCCGTGCAGCTTGGTGTCGGGAAGCTTGCTCCAGTTGAAGCTCTTGAGCGGGTTGCCGGGCGTCGGCACGTTCTTCTTGGCGCGGGGAGCGGCGGCCGGCGCCGGCGGGGCGAGCGGGGCGGGGGGCGGGGCGGGGGCGGGCGGCGCCAGCGGGGCCGGCGGGGGCGACATCAGCGGGGGCGGCGGCGGGGGCGGCACTGAACTCGTCTCGATCACTGCGCTCTTGAGGTTGCTTACCTGCAGATCATTTACATGGTAAAATGTACAATTAATTTTGTATCAAGTTTATAAGCTGGCGAAAATTGCATAACAGGGTGTAAAGTCTCGCAAACCTCCTTTAAAAAGGGAGAATCCTCAGACCAGACAGGTGTAGTGTCTGGTCCGGGCAATCGCCCGATAGTTGATTTTGGATTTTTGTATATACCATCGCGCGATTAGACTCTATTATGTTCTAGTTTCGCCCCAAGTAGGCTTATGAGCTTTCTTCGTAGCACACAGGCCCTGCTTGACCCACGACCCAAAGAAAGAATAAAGCTTTGGGAAGGACATCACCTACCACCATCTGATTTCTTTAAACCCCAACAACATCTCCTGCCTGGACGTAAATTGCAATGGTCTGTATAGAAAGCATTAAATCGGTTGCGCACCCAGGTAGGCCGCTGCAAACACAACTTGGCGAAATGGGGTTTTATAGACCCGTCGGATACTCAATGTGAGTGCGGTACTCCTGTTCAAAACATGAACCACATGTTAGAGTGCTCTAAGTGCCAAACACTTGCACTCTGGAGGATTTGATAAGTGGCACCGATGCTGCAGGTAACGTAGCCCTACCTATTGGGCCCCAACGGTTTAACAAGTTTACCACCATCACCATCATCATCATCAGCCTTTTTAATGTTCCCACTGCTGGGACTCAGGCCTCCTTTCTAGGAGAGGGAATGCCGTAATGCACCACCCGGGCCCAGTGCGGGTTGGTGAATGTCACATGTCTTCGAATTTTTGGTTCTAGGACATGCCGGTTTCCTCACGATGTTTTCCTTCACCGTTTTAAGAGCAGTGGTAATGAAATAAATTACACAAAGTAATGCGCCTGGCAGGGTTTGAACCCGCGACCGCGACTCGTAAGTCGGAGCCATTACCACTCGGCCGCCACTGCTCAACTACACAAGTTTACCATCGATTCGAAAAGAAGAAGCTTAAAAACCTGTATAGATTTCAATATTTTACGTACCTTAGCATCGTCTGGTATGCTTCCTTCACTGACTAGTTTTTCAAACCTCACTCTCTCTGCTCTTTCTTGATTCAGCTGTAAATTTAAAATGCAATAAGGTTACATTCCCAATAATTTACTTAGCTAAAGAATTGTTTGAGTCTATGCCGTTAGCAAGCTGACGAACTTGTTAAGTTATGATTCACTTTTGGCCCATGATGTTAGAAGGCATAAGCTACTTTACCGATGCATAAGTCGCAAATTAGCATAATGATGACATATTTATTCTCATTCTGTCTCTGTTATCTTGAAAGTCAACATTTAATAACGTTTTTAAAGTCGTTAACAAATAAGCCTAAACATTGTCCAAGCACACTCCGAGACGGTGTGTGGTGTCTTTTGGAAATAAAAACTGCGCATCCCTTCTCAAGGTGTGAACTAGTCCTGTCAGACCTCAGTGTCACTTCGTACCAGCTAACTTAAACCTTATTACGTTAAAATAAGGTTTAAGTTACGTTAAATGCACGTGTAAATACGAGGATATCAAGATACGTTGGATTCGAATTCATATCAGCAAACACAGAGACATGTCCACTGCTGGACATTTTCTTTAAGGTATAAATTTATGTAATAATTCCTCCCATTCTCGGTGGAGGGAGAGGGACTGTAAGACTTTTACTGCCTAAAACCAACCTGTGTTCCTGCAATTGCTCTATTCGTTCCAGGACCGCGGTAATTAATTCTTTCGAATAATCAGGCTACTCAATATAATCAGGTCCTATGCTTCTATTGCTGTGTTTGCCGATGCACGGTCACTACTCCAGAACTTATGAGCTCCTCGACTGATCCTAATGTGCTCGGCTACTTTAGATAGGTCTATACTGTACCTGATGCATACTATGATCCTTGAAGCCAAATACCACGCACTCCAGCTCCTCGAGTACTTAACTCTGCTCGTCCACTTACTCCCTGTGGGTAGACTTCTCCTATAACATACCTGCTGCTCTAACTGAAGCGCCCTGGTGGCTGCAGGTCTAGCCCTTTTCGGTGCACTCCATTTGCGTGGCGGTCTCCCTCCCCAACCTATCTTTGAAGCGGGAAACCACACCCTCCAGCTCCTGTATCTGCTCGTCTACTTCTTCTCCTGTAAGTAGGTTACTCCTACAACGTACCTGCTGCTCCAGCTGATGCGCCCTGGTGGCTGCAGCCCTGGCCCGTTCAGTGCACTCCATGTGCGCAGCGGTCTCTCTCTCCAGCCTTTCCTTGAAGCGGGAAACCACGCCCTCCAGCTCTTCGCGCTCCTGACTCTGCTCGTCCACTTGCTTCTCCTGTTAGTGGGTTAGTTTTAACTTAGTTAGGTCATGCGAGTGGGTGATGGTGGTAGGTTTTAGGTGGTTGGCTTTAGCATGAGGTTCTTGTAAGCTGAGTAGTTTTGGCAAAAATAACTGGTATTTTTAATTTTCAGTCACCATTTAGAATTCGGATGGTTCCTCTCGTCTCTTTCCGTAAACTGGGAATTTGATTGAGCTCTAGTATACACAAACGAGACTAATGCCCGCCATACACTCTAGGGTATACCTGACAGATTTACCTGCACAGCTATACTTATCAGGTGAGTTTGTATGGAAACTTGCACAAGTGTGCAACATACACGCTCCGGTTTAAGTGCACAGATCACCTGTGGCTGGCTACCTTAAGAGACTAAATTAAACCGAAATCTGATTTTTAGCCAGCATTGTATGTTCGGCTCTTTCTCCAGTTTTGGCCGAAACCAAACTTGACCTGGTAAATGAAAATGATAAACTGACAACAAATTTAAATGCATATCTTGTCTCGAACAAAGTTTTTAGACACATGAAAAATAATTTAAGGACACGTAGTTTCGTTCGGGTCGCATATTCAGCTACTTTTAGGTCGAAACCGAAACTTTGGCCGAAACCGACTCCAAAACCTTTGGTTTATCGTTAAATAACAGTGTTGCTAGAAGTTTTTATTAATTTACAAGCTTTTGCCCGCGCGGCTTCGCTCCCGCTCTTCCCTACTTCAGCCTACTATACCCTACTCTACCCTACCCTACTCTACCCTACCCTACTCTACCCTACCCTACTCTACTCTACCCTACTCTACCCTCCTCTACCTTACTCTACCCTACTCTACCCTACACTACCCTACACTACCCTAATTTTCATTTTTTTTTCCATAAGAACCTTCTCCTCATAATAACGAACACAACAAAAAAAAAAAATGCGAAATCGGTCCAGGCGTTGTTGAGTTATGCGCTTACCAACACATTTTGCGATTCATTTTTATATTATAGATTAAAGCCCAAGCGAACGCCGGCGTTTGCTCTCTCATTGTCTTTCTATTGTGTCTCTAATTACCGTATTCAAAAGATTAAAATTAACTGGACTTCAGCCTTTAAGAACCGTCAGCACATACCAGCTCATGAAGGCATTACCACCGCGCACAATGAATGAACAACTTGTCATAAAAAGTGTTGTTTTTCGTCAACTTAGCTTCATGTTATGAACGTTATGACTAACTGCTCAAATTTCATGATGACAAGACAATGCAATTTGAACCTTAACGCTTATGAAATGAAATTCATGTGTCATCGTGAAATGTAGCAGCTATTTCACCAAAATGAAAAATGTATTGATGCCTGGAATGAAAAACCATTATTATAATTATTATATTCCGCTACCATTAGGCTGGCATAGTGTTGAAATGTTATCATAAATATTGTGTTGACATAATATTGTTTAAGACACCAAGAATCACGACTATATTCCCAAATATTTTACCAATTTTTTTTTTTTTTGTAACTTATTGATTGTATTTGCTAATAGACACAACAATACCAGCATGGCTAAAAATTACATTTCAGATGGATAAGTTCCACCAATAGAACTAATAGACTGCCTAGATACAAGCTTACGGCCCGTTCACGACTTTGATGCTTTAAGCGGTAACTAAGCTCGGGGCAGCGAGCGGTAAGATCAAAAGTATGAATATGTTTGTAGCACGCCACGAGACGCCGCTTACAGTGCCCAGCGCCCGCTTATCGACGCCGCCCCGCTCGACGCGCTGCGACCCTCTAAGAGTGAAGTCGTGACTAGTGACATTAGTTCTGTGGCCGCTAACATTTTACCTATCCATAGAGCAGATTTTTTTCTAATCATTATTTTTTGAATACTAGGCTTTTGGCATTGACAGCTCATATCCCTCGTTTCTTCTTAGGGCCTCAGTAATATTTGTAGAATTAGTGCAATTTGCGTTTCGTCAGGGCATAATAACCGTTTTTGTCTATCGCCATGATAACTCCAACACCATTCTACACAAAGCTACGTTACCTTCTTAGCGAGCTCTGTAGCCAGGTCGATGTTCTCCCTCTCCAGGTTGTCCGCCTTAGTCCTGGCGGCGACCAGTTCCTCCTCCTTGGCTAGCAGGTGCACTATCTCACCCACGTTGATCTCTAAAGGAGCTACGTCTGGATCGTAGATCTGGGAAAAGCAATAGTTTGTTTTAGACAATCGTTGTTTTTAAGCTATTGCATAGCTTCTATCGCGGGCCTTGAGCGTGGAGACCGAATCCAGAAATTCCGTAACGAAAATAACCTAACACCCCCCACTCATTTGTTTTTTGAGCGTGGTGAACGATAAGAAAACAAATGAGTGACCAATCAATCAAAACTCAATTCAATGTGTGAAAGTGTAACTTCAATTAATATCAAAGGAAAAAAACAAAGGAAAAAAAATACTGCATAAATAAAATAAATAAATAATTATAATTGCATAAGTTGATAAAAATGCTATGCAATAGCTTTACCGCGGCAGTCCCCGAGTGCCACACGTCTTTTTTTTTGTTATTGTTGCCCAACACTAGGAATGAGTCCTGTATCGTGGGTGTGTTCACAAACATTTAAACTTAAAAACACAACGCTAAAGTCGATACTTGAGTTGGCGGTGATGCTCTGAAATTACAAATTGAAGTGCCTGCAGTGTTCGTTTTAGGAATTTAATCTGGCCTTTGAGGACGAATTTGAACTTTATAGCAGACGAAAGAGGATCTTAAGGACAAGAATACTGGAACCTTTATACACAAGTAAAACCATACAAAGGCGGACTTAATGTTATCACTACTGGAACTGACCACAGAATGGGCTGTAATCCACCACGCGGGCCCAGTGTGGATTGGTGGATGTCACATGTCTTCGAATATTGGAATTAGGACACCGTTTCGTGAGCCGATGGTGGTTATCGAGCAGTAATATCCGTAAATATTGTGCGAAGAACTTTGCTTGCACGATTCAGGGTTCAAGTCATCATCACAAGTCTTTTTAGTAGTTCGATAGTGGCAGTATAGATGGCGCTGCAAGGTTACCTTAGTGGTATCGGAGGTGCTGCCTCGCTCGCTGCCCTGCTCAGAGTTGGCGCGGCTGCCTGCTGCAGGCTGTTGCAGGATCAGTTGCTGCACCACGCGGTCCAACAGGAGCCAGTGTTGCGACTGAGGGTTGTATTCCACTGTGACATAGAGAATAAATATTTTAATAACAGACGTTTTCTTTATTTTCTTTGAATTGAAGCAAGCACACACAGGCCTCCGACCAGACTGATGTTTTGCCTGACCTGAACAACTGTCCGATAGATGATGTCGGACTTTGCGCGGAGAATAATAATTACGCGATGCACGATTTCGTAGTATATAGATATTCTTTTGTGGCACCATAGATATCGCTACATGCTTATTAGTGCTCGGCCAAACTGGCGAATAGCGCGGGTGCAGGGACAAGATTACCGTTCACCACCCGTACACTCACTATGACCACTTGTATGAACTCACTATGGCGTGAGTTGCCTGTGCGCGTCCAGTGTCACTCAAATGAAGTTCTTATGTTTGAGATTGCCCACCGCGCCCGCCCCACATCCGCGCTTCCAGTGTGGCCAAATACTCAAAGTGGTGATGTTAATAAATAACTTACATGGCAGTAGCAGTAGATGCTCCAGCATGGACAGCAGGTGAGGGTAGGCAGCAGTGT
The DNA here is from genome assembly GCA_910589285.2 of Mythimna ferrago. NCBI lineage: Eukaryota > Metazoa > Arthropoda > Insecta > Lepidoptera > Noctuidae > Mythimna > Mythimna ferrago. The sequence goes on from OU342685.1 coordinate 21,446,264, forward strand.
GGCTGAGCTTCCTCCGCAGCAGCTCGAACATGGCGGTGGCACTCTTGGTGTCCACGTGCTCCTTGTCGAACCTCCTCGCCAGCTCCCTCTCGTCCTCGTTGCGCACCATCTCGAAGAACTCGATGTGACGGTCTAGAGTCTCGTTTTCGTATTTGCGAAGTTTTTCGATAACTGTAATGAAATGTTTTTTTGATTTAATTAGTAATTAGTTCGGTCTTTTTTTTTAATATAAACTAGTGATTGACCGAGATCCCACCTGATGGTAAGCAATGATGCAATCGTTAAAAGTGAGGCGCACTAGTTTATTAAGAGCCCATTCACTCTGTTTGTGAGCTCACATGATTCTGAACGAACCCACAACACAGGAGTGATTCATAGTCTAACAAATTCCACACTACACACAAAATTATAAGTCTTAGACACTAACCTGGTTGTATCCCCAGCATGAGCAGCTCATATCTCAGATGCAGCCTAAACTCCAGGCTCTCTTCACCAGGCCCATAGTTCAGGACAGCGTTCACAAAGGACATGATGGCCGTCTTCAAGCCTAGGTCGTCTCGGTAGGCCCCCGTGCTTCGGTCCAACTCGTTCATTATGGTTTGGAAACGGGCCCTTTCGCCGGCGTACTTCTGGTAGTGCACCATTGCTTCTAGCACCTGTTTGTGAAGTGTTTTAGACCATGGAAAAATTATATTATTGTTTAAGCAGAGGGATTAGCGCCGAACGCTAACGCCTCAGTTTTGAACTGAACTATAGGATCTACGAAAGGATAGGCATAAACTGGGCCCGTTTAACTTGCTACGTAAAATTAAACGAATTACTTTGGCTTATATTCCTTTTTAAATTATGAAATTAATGGATAGGGAAAGTGTTTTAGGCACCGGAAACTTTGGTGTTAACATTTATCACTATTTAGTGATTATCCGACAATGAGCGCTCAGGTTCTCAAGTGCAGCAACTTCAGTTCCTGTACATTTTCTACATCCAAGGAGCCGTCAATGTAGGTCAATTGACGGGCCTTTGGACACAATAAAAATCCACTCCCTTTATAAAGTATACACTACCTTCTTGTGTCCTCCTGGTACCAGACAGACGGCCCCCAGTATCTCAAGTGCAGCGACCTTGGTCTTAACATTCTCAGTGTCTAAGGACTGTGCTATCAGATCGATGCCCGTGGGGTGGGCCAGCACATGCGCACGCCCAGTCTGCAAGCAACCAACAATATTTGTAAAGCAGAAGAAGAAAGAAGAATAAAGAAGAAACTACATTACACCGACGCAGATGTGGGCCACGTTGATTTGTACGTAGAAGCTTTGAAGCTTTATAAATTCATTGTTGAAGAAGATATTTAAAAAAATTCATTCATATTTGTTTACTAGAGTTTAAAATTGTTTAATTTAATAAATGAAAAAATTGCGTACATAATTCCCTGCAATCATAGCTTCAAAATCATATCTTTGTTTTCTTTACAAAAATATGAAAACTATTCTGTAATTTCGATATCCCATTCTACGGTATCATGATGTCAAGACACCTCTACACTTCCTGTATTGTCTAGATAGACAAGCAGAGTTGAGTTGAAGACACAATACAGCCAATGTAACTTGGCGAGCCTGAACATAGGCTCTGCCCATCTCTCTCTCTCTCAAGTTACGTTGGCCATACTGTACAAATAAGAAGATTACAAGAAAGGATAGAATTTGATCTACAGTTTTAATTACATACTCTATTTATAAATAGTTTTCGATTGGACAACGATCTTCGCTTTCGGAGCATTACTCAAACTATAAATAGAAGCAACTGCATTAATTAGCAACCTTTGTTTTATTTATTTGGGAAAACAAACTGTAGATAATTAATATCTGTTAAAATTTTGGTTTGAAAACAATATTAGTTTTAAGGCAGTATAGTCACAAAATAGACAGGTACAGAAGTCAATCTACATACAAAGCGCGCTTGAGCAACGCACACATAGACATCGCTCACGGACACGATATCTCGGCTCAATCCCCGGTCGCACTCAAACAGTTCGGCGCTATGCGCTGACCCTAGCGCCACCGTAGAGCGTAGGAATAAAGAGTGAAGTACACACATGAGATTGACTTCTGTACCTATATATTTGTGGTACAGTCGTGAAGGTATCCATTTAATGCAGTTCTCCATAAATCCATAACCACTAACCCATACATCTCTCCACATCTACACTAAGTAATCTACGCATACCAAAGCAAACTTACCGAGTTGTTCATAAGCGCCTTAATAGCCGCTATAAGGTTATGCCTGGTCACGGCATCGTCTCTGGGCGCCTTCTGTAAGGCATCCAACAAGGAACCTAGTCCTCCTTGCTTGATAAATCGGAGGACAAAACTGTGGGCTCTCGTCCGTAAAGCTGTTTTGAGGCCGTCGACTAGCGCGCTTGCTTCTGCTGGTGGAATACCTTCTGAGGACGCGAAGGCCTGGAAAAAAGCAAAACAAGTTTGTTTTATCGAACAACATTTTATAAAATTAGGTTTTCAAATTACATTACTATTAGAAAGATGAATAAGAATAGTCGGCGAAGAGACGAGAGTCGGGAGAATTGTGACTCGAATTAGGTCTTAAAGTAATTACATAATCATAGATTATGATAAAAAATATTCTGTTATTTCGTTATCAGATTCTACGGTGTGACGATGCCAAGAAGAAATACACGCACGCGTTAAGGGACTTGGTTCTGGATATTTATTTTTCTCAGTTTGCAATGCTACGCTGGTTAGGTTAATCCAAAATCTTACCAATGTATTGAAAATCATTATCATTATTTTAGCTGTACAACGTCCATTGTTAAACATAGACCTCCCCCAAGTGTCGATATAACGATCGGTCCTGTAACATCTCGAACGCGATATAAATGTACCGATCGCATCCAGTTTAATTAGTGAAAAAAGCCCAAATCCATCAAGCTGAAAAAATGCAATTTGGATTTTGACTTAGTGGAAGCCCAGAAATTTTGAACTTTACAGTATCAAAAGTAGGCTTTTTATACCCTAAAAGTTTAAAACACACAGGAGCGAATCGACGCTCACAGCAATGGATTTTCAGGGATTAAAAACTGCTGAAACAAAACGAAAGTTTCTGAAATGTGATCCCTCCGTTTTGTTTCCCATGAGGCGAGCAAGTTTCTTTATTGATCGACGTTTTGTGTCGACGCCGAAGTTATAACCCGCTACCCTAATTAATATTGTTAATACAAATGTGTATTTTGTATGTTACGCTTTCGTGCCTCAACGGCTGAAGAGATTCGAAACTCGGGTAGACCATGTTCCGGGATACTACACCTGATACTTCTTATATCAGGAGCAGTGCCGTAACTAAGGCTCTACCACTGGTGCCCAGGCACAGAGCGCATACCCTGGAAGGGGCGCAGAAATGACCAAACCAGGGCCAAGTGTTGGAACATATTCGACAGTTAAAAAATGCGATACATATTATTTATCGCGTACTTAAAACGGTTGAAGACGCACCCTACAAGGAGTGCTGATTCCATGGGTACTCAGGTTTCCAGCACCTAAGTGGTAAATAGTGGGTATTGAAACTGGATGGTTATTGAAGTTCGCACCGGACGTTTATAAAGTTAGTTAGGTACATCAGTGATCAGGAGTGCGTCCCCTTGCACAGTGTTTTTGTTGACCAAAAAAAAAGACACCGGCCTTTTATTGAATATTACTTGTCAGAAAAACAAAGATCTAAATGCCGCTCTACTCACATCAGCAATCTCATTTAAAGCCTTGATGTATTCCTCAAGCTGCGGCGCAGTGGCGAGTGGCGGTGGTTGACCAGGCGGGGGTCGCCGGCTGCAGTAGATCTGCCACTTCTTGGCCGCTGGCAAGGCCATCATGGCGGCTTTGTTGACTGCTGTAAGGTCCAGCTCCTCCTGCGAAAGAAGAAAAGTAAGATGTTAGAACTTTTTGGCAGGCCTGTGGGATCTAGTAGTCAGAAACCCTGACTGTTATCGGATGTCGTGGATGCACGATCATTTGTTCTGTGTCTGGGTGTAATTTATCTATAATAATATTATGTAAGTGTTTAGAAATATATAAGTAGGTATGTATCAGTTGTCTAGTACTCATAGCAAGTAAGAGCTGACAAACTCGAGTGGAAAATAGCTTTTTGTCAACGAAATAACAGTAGAATCTACCTTTACATAATGTTCCATCTAAAATCTACATCAGTGCTCGCTCAGTGCAGTTGCTTGCTCCCTAGTATTGGCGCAAATAACACCTTAACAGCTATATTACACCAATGCGTTGCTATTACCCACTACATATTGCCTTCGATATAAGTCCAGGTATAAACGGGTATGACCAACATTTTAAAGGAATACCTAATTCAGTAGCAAAAACTTAAGCCATCTTTTCCAACGAATTTAAACGAACCTAACCCTGAATTCCAAGCGCTAAAATTTTACGAGTATGAGAAGCTTTAGGAAAAACTTCATTTGGACGGACAAAAACACCGGAATGTTACATTTTGGGCACTCCAACACTCAACATAGTTAAGTATTCAGAGTAATCGATGCGATATTTGGTCCAGTAATGCAGTTTATGTATTACTTCCATAGATAGGCGGTAAAATATGGCCAGCACGCGATTAGAATTTCAAATGTCACCTTTTATAGATATTGAATCGAAGACTTGGTGTGCCGTGTGACCTAGCTGAAGTATAGCAAGAAGGAAGAGTGCTTTATAGTGCTCGACATTTGATAGGCTCTGAATATTGAATGAAATTATTCTCCAAGTTAACTTTCTAGAAATTCATTACGTCTATTCATGAATTCCTAGTAATCATTTCTGAAAGCAAGTTTCTGTAGAATTGGCAAACCCACATTAAAACTTATTCAATATCTAACAGTTTGCAACTGTTCCCATTGAACTATTAATTGTATTGACGGCACGGGTCATCCGCTCAACCGAGCAATTGACTGCCGCGCTGCGCGTCGCAGGTACGAATCGCGAGTCCAGAAATATACCCCTACGGCCCTACCATCCTATAGGGAATATGCATGCAATTTTTTTATTTGCTACTTTAAGGCGTATAGTCCCTTGAACCATCTGGTCGAAATTATGTGAACGCAACTCTCGCACTCGCCTAGGCGGCAGTACGTAAATCTGTGCATTTATTTGCGGCCATCAGCGCCCGGAAAGCGCTTTAAATCCATTTTCTCTGCGAGATATTGATTGATTTACATATGCAATGTTCACTTTGAAGAATATTTAACCACCAATTTTTATGTGTAAAAATGTTTCTAAAGGTCCAAGCCGTTTCGAAGGAGTAGGGAAAAGTTGCGAAATTGCTAAATATTTTTTTTTGACAAAAGTATTAATTGCACGAAAAAATCAAATGTTGATATTATTGTTCATGAATCTATAATAAACATATATTTTTTTCAAACCAATTGACCTAGCCGTTACGGAGGAGTAGGCCTCAGAAAATCACTGTTTTAGGGCACTTTTCGGGCGCTTGGCCTTTAAATACTTTTTAGCTTTGGATAACAAACATAAAAAACAATTAAAAAATGTTCCTCAAAAACGAAAACTTCGAAGCAGCTAATAACAACTAGAAGTTTTTTACGTCAAAGGTCATGACACCAGTATCTACGGCCGCCATAGAAAACAACGTTTTGGCAAGACAGACAGATAAGTAGGTATAATTATTTCATTTTTTTTTTTGTGCTTCATTTGCTTATCTACCAAATCCGATATTGTTTTCACTGTTAGTATTCTACTTTTGTGTAATTATTGATAAAAAGGATAGATGACAAATATTTTTTTCACGCATATTCCGGTTCCCTATTACCCCTTTCTTCATTCTATGTTCCAAAATTCAATAAACTGGGTACCCTTTTCCAAGGTATTTTAATGTGAGACCCTATTGATGCTGCTGTCTGTACATTATTGAAAAGGTGACTGACGCACAAGTATGGTCTGTGCTAACGAATCGCATGAAATCGAGTCGAGAATCGAATCGAATCAGTCCATACCGGACTTCCGCGAAGAAAGGCAATCGATCAAGCGTGGATCGGTTTATGATCGATATAATCGTGGAAATGGTGAGTGATGCGGATGTGAGGCTGTGAAATGTAGGTTTAGTGAATCGTGACCTGTTATTAACTTTTCAGCCCTCGCATTACGTAGATCAAAAACGAAACACGGAAAGTTTTGCTTATTTTCGGTATTTATAGACTACTTTATGAAGAACTAAGACTACGACGTCTGGTTTTTCATGGTACATGTTATTAGGTAGTCTGTCTAATAAGTCAACCGACTTGTGTAATTATTAGAGTAAAATGAAATCTGATGTAGGCAACGCTGGTTCAATAATCAAGGTTGATTAAGAGGTATTGATCATTGTTTACTACTAGAAGAACCTTATAAAAAGTATCGAATATAAGTATTTTTTTAATAATTAAATATTATACAAAATTCCCAAGTCGGTTGACAATTTTCTGAATCATGTTATTTGAGATCGCATGGCTGGGCGTTAAGTTTTTCGTTGTCGCATGCATTCGTTGTTACGAGTTTCGGATTAGTAAACTTACGGGGACGTGATATTTGATGTTACGTTTTTGGGAATTATTTAACGCGTTCAATTTAAATATTAAATCAGTTGATACCTTATCATTATTGTCTGTGCGATAAAAGAACCGTCGTGGCGTAAAGTGAAAACAACATTAAAGATTTAAGTAGCAACCCAACCCAGCCATCCGTCAAATACCAAACGTCATATAATGTTGACACCGGTTTGCTTATTATGTTATTTTATTGTGTTTTTAATTGAAATCTTCAGAAATGTGATAAAAAATTTCACTGAGCTGCAAGGGAAATAATATTTAAAATATCACAGTTTTGCCAAAGATAACAAATGGCAAATCACACCATTATTGATCAAAACAAAGTCACGAACTTGGGAAACATTGGTATGCTGTGTTTTTGGTACGTAACACTTTTATTTTAATGTTTTTAGACTTCCTAGGTGAACTCCTGTCCCTGTTATCTCCAAATATATATAAATTAAACGGAAATTCATTTAAACATGACTATATTTGTTTATTTTGTGTTGGTCAATATTTTCGATGCCTAGTATAAAGAGTATTGATACTTTAAATTTATAATGCATTTCGACTAACTTAGAATATTTCTTTTCAGGCTTGATTATGGATACAGTAACTAAAATAAAAAAAGGGCAAGTGCGAGTCGGACTCGCGCACTGAAGATTCTGTACAAATTTACCTGTGAAATCAATTTCCGAATTGAGTTACGAAGATTTTTCCGAATTGCAAACAATTTTTTTTTTTGTGGCTGATCTACAAATTTACAATTTTCAGATTTTTCCCTGTACTTGTTTTATGAGACCTTGATTTATGCCAAATTTATTATATTGCCAGGATTCTAGGTCAACGAGATACACCATATGAACTTTGATTCCCTTGAGTATCGAAATATATGTTTTTTTGCGACTTAAACGGCCGTATCTTTTTTTTTCGTTAACTCGGAAGTCTGATTTTTTCACAACTTCAAAAGACCGCAGACTTGAGTGTATGGTTTTAATTTTAACTCGGTACCTCCAAGCGTTCTCGAGTTAAAGGGTCTTAACAGATAAACAGACGAACAAATAAGTGATAAATAGATTTTTTACGAAGCAACATTACAAATTCTGAAGTGTACTTTATTTTCATAGTCATTAAGTTCATATTTTTCATTGATTAGCAAAAGGGAAAAATGTACTGAGGAAGACAACGAGAAAGTGGTAGTGTGTCCCATTTTTACCTTTATATTTAACTAGGGTAAACATAAACTTGCTGCTAGCTACAATATTCCAGTCAGTGATAATAGACCGATCCCAGTTAAAGTGATAGAACTATTTTCGTTGGAACTGGGTAAGTGGTCGTTGGTGGAACCTACCTCGATAAGCAGTACAGCAGTTTCTTCACGCTATTTTCCTTTACCGGTTCGTGTTTGCATTTAAATGTTCATCATCATTACAATCGAAAGACGTCCACTGTTCGACATAGGCCTCCCCCAGGTGTCTCCACAATTAACGGCATTACGCAAAAACTTATAAACGGATGAATTTAATGATAAACGTTGCAATAACCTATATTTTTGCTAAGTTTCATCACGTGAGCAAGTTCAATAAATAGGCTACTAATATTATAAATGCGAAAGTTTGTGAAGATGGATGGAGGTACTCGTATGTATGGATGTGTCGCGCAAAAACTACTAGACAGATGAACTTAATTATAAACATTGTAATAATATAGCACATAAGCTATAACTTTGCAGTTTCATGAGGTGAGCAAATTCAGCCAATAGGATAATTTTTATTATAGGATGAAGCCGCTGGAAGAAGCTAGTCTAACATAGTTTCAAAATATCAAGATTTAACAGTCGCACTGTAATGACGTCACAATGTTGCTTACATAACAAAAACGATATTTATCTACAGCAGCGCCCTCAAATCCCACGATGGTTTACTTTCCGCACAGACTCTAACTGCACAAACTTTTTGCACTGTATCGTACCTAATAATCTACGTCACATGAGATGATACTTAACAGCCATTATAGCATAGAGAAAATATAGACTTTCGCTTACAGCGTCGACAAGAAACCTGACGCAAGTCAAGATAAACAAAGTAAAAGACAGATTCTGGTTAATCTTATCACAATCAAATGCAGGTGTAGCAACGGTAGAAAGCTAACCCTTTATTTTTCATGTGGGAAATGATTAAATAGGTAACTTCTCCTGCTCTGGGTGAAGCAAGAGGGAGTGTCAGCCTTTTTTTATGGAATAGAATAAAGTAAAAAAAATAAGTTCATTACAGCGAGCTACCCATTGCTCGCCGTCCGCAAGCCCGCGTCTACGGTGGTCGGAAATCGGGATCAGAATCCCGGCGGCGACTGGGGCGCTGTGAGCGCTGCCGTTGCCTGATGCGGTCGGCCTCCTGCTTTGCTAGCATTACTGCTTCGCAGAAGGAGGCGTCCGCCTGCCACTCCTCCTCGCTCCGGACCATGACATATACCAAGGCCCGGCGCGAGAGACCACCGCCGCCGATCGCCCTCACGAGGGCACGGCGATGCTCTGCCCAAGCGGGGAACACCTCTACTGTGCGCTCCACCGTGTCCTCAAGGCGTACCGCACAGTGGCGACACCCAGGCGTCACTTCCGCACGAATCCGGTGCAGGAACCTCCCGAACTTACCATGTCCGGTGAGAACCTGCGTCATGCGGAAGGTGAGGACGCCGTGAGGTCTTTCCAGCCATGCCTCAAAGAGGGGACTTACCGCCATAATAGTGACGTGCCCAACATAGGTGGGTCTAACTATTCAAGTAAGATAGACCCACCCATGTTGTACTTTGCATTCCAAGGAGAAAGCTAAACCTACGTAAAAGTAATGCTTTAATCTAAGCTTTAGAGCGTATCTTTCATAAAAGTTTTGCTTCCAATATGCAGTCTAGACGCTGTAAATTATCAACATTATGTTACTAATATAAAAATAAATGAGATACAACAACCTGGGAGATACTTTATACACCTTTTTATGGACTTCTAATTTACATGTTGTTATAGCACCTAGACAGGTGCTACTATTTATTCATATATTATACTTTATTGTAAACATGGAACTGGGCAGGTCACATCTGCCGCATGTCGCAACAAAATTGGACGAAAGCAACTACTGACTGGATTCCGAACAGCAGGACCCGGCAACGCGGTAGGCCCGGAAGGAGATGGCGTGACGATTTGGACTCCTACCTTAAAGATAGGCCAGAGGTGGCTAAGTACAGAAAAGAGTGGGATAACGGAAGGGATGCCTTTGCCTTGCAGTGGGACATAACGGGCTCATAATAATAATAATGAATAAAGTGAGATCTAACAACCCCCACACAGGGCCCGCGTTGTAGATTACGGCCCATTCCCTCTCCTAGAGAGGAGGCTGAATCCCAGCAGTGGGAACTAACTGAACTGATCGTGCTACGCTATGCTTGCATTATGCGCTACGCTATGCTTACTTTATTGTACACCAGGATAATCATCTATCTGAATCCTTAAAAACTAAAAAACATACTACTGATGGCTTTATCGCAATTCGTGATTTCTTCCAGCCAACTTGGATGGACAGACAATGCCTGGACACAAAATTAGGTTGCAATTAGTGCAAACTATTTTAGCAGTAAGCGGAATAGACCTCGGGTAGATGATTTCGGGTTGTTGTATATTGTTCATATCACGCGGAGAACTCTAAGGCTGCTTTTCCACCAGAGATGTGCTATACAGCTATGCTGTGAGGATGTAATAACTAAGCTGTGAAACTATGTGACCGTTTGCACCAATACTAAGCTATGCGGTGCGAGTAAGATTTACTATGAAGATGAGCCGCCGCAAAGTAGCTGCGCGAGGAAGATATGCAGCTCGAGCTATGCGATGTATCGATAAGGATCCATAGCAGTAGGTACAGCACGCATCCTTCCATATAAAACATAATATTAGTTGAATCCATTTCCACCTGTGAGTGCTAAGCTATGTGAACTAATGAATATGATTTGTGGACATCAAAGGCATCCATAGCAACATAGCATAGCTCATCTCTAATGGAAAAGCACCCTAATACCGCGATGCAAGATTTTGAATGTTAGTTTTTATATAGCGTCATAGATGTCGCTGCGCTACTATTGTTTAAACGAAGTTACGATGTCAGAAATAAACCTTCTTATTTAGTGATCAATTATTTCGATATTAATCAATATAATTTTATACCTAATACAAGTTGACGTGTATCATAAACTTAATTTAAATATTAATGAAACACCAATAACGCACTTGGCGACACAAATGTCACACATAGTAGCACGACTCTGTATCGATTGCAGAGATTAATCACTCAGTGTCAAGATCCCCAATGCAATTTAACGTGTTGTCACTTCTAATGTCAACTAATTTATGATCCGCTGTCGTTATTTTGGTCCACCAATCACAAGCCGGACAGCTAACATGGAATTTAAAAGTAGTTTTAATAAGCCAGGGGACAAAGATGAAAGGAGGAGGTTAGGTGTTAATCAAAGGTTTGTTGGTAGAAAACTCATTGCTGAGTTAAGCTCGCCTTTGTACGTGAACTGTCTGTTTTATCCATATGTTATGATATGTCTTTGTGTACAGTAAAGAATTAAGAAAAGTCTAGACATAGTGAGTGATATCTTGTGAATAACTGATAATGTTTTCAGTAGTCCATGTCAATCACATGGTAAGGGTCGTAGTAATTTGACGGATGCAAAACGCACAGGACTGGTTACAGTGGCGACGCTTAGAGGAGGCCTATTTATTTATTGCTTATTACTACTTACGTCCAATCAAGTTTTTAATGTATATGGTATGTATGTATGGTACATATGTATTTATGTAAGTATGGTGAGACTGATTTTTTATTTTCGTTTCCTGAAAAAATGTTTTGAGGAAGGTTGTTCAGCTTCGTCTACTGAGCAAACCCCTAAAATTTGTGGAGGGCTGTCGCTTACACCCTGTATACTTTACTGTAGGTACTTTACTTACAAGAAACATAACAAAGAAAAACTATGCTTTTGTCCAGCAGTGGACGTCTTTCGGCCGACATTTCTTACTTTTTAACAGTCATATTTAGAGACACCGCAAATTACAGACTTTCGATCGGCCGATAGTTTGGTTGGTTGCTTAACCAGTATGAATGTAAAGTTTTTGTCGGCCGATTCAGAATCGTTTCGTATGCGCACTTCCACACAGCTTCATACTGACTAAGAAACCAACCAAACTATCGGCTGATTAATAATCTGTGGTTTGCGCGGTCTCTTATACTCGCAGAATGGTACCTACACACATAAACTTCGTCTGAACCTTCAGGAATCATTCACAATTGCATAATATAAATTAGATGAGTAATACGAACCTTACATAATATGCGAAAATGAGAATCTATGTTTAAAATTTTATCTTTTATCTTTAATGAAATAAATGGACTGTGTGTGCCTTTTCAAATACAGTAATTATCTGTATTTGAAAAGACACATTGGATTAAAATAAAAACAAGCAGATAAATCTAAGTGTAAAATCATAATCAAAATTACATAACCGATTCACAATAACCGAATCAAATAAGAAAGAGACAATAGCATCCAATCAAATCATACTTTCGACCGAAGTACAATTAATCTAAAACTCCGCTGCGGGCCATCAAATCACTTGCATTTTATTCATAGATAAAACATGTATCATCGGATATAATCACTTGTGTTATTATAACAGGGATGGCATAACTTTGGTACTTAACACAATATTTTAGCTGTGGCTTCAGCATGCAACACAATATTTCAGCGTAATAAAAGCATTTAACACAATATTTTAGTTCTGGCAAAATCATCCAACATAATCTTTTTGTTGTGGCTAAACCATTCAACACAATATTTTAATTGTGACGTAATCATTTGATATAATATTTTAGTTGTGGCCAAATAATTCAACACAATATTTTATTTGTGGCAAAATCATTCATTGCCACTGGCAAACAATTGCGACCCAACTAGTGATGTGCCGTTGTCGGCAATATTGCCGTGAAGTGGGAATATTGGTGGGAATATTGCCTGAAGTATGAATATTGGTGGCAATATTATATTGTCAGCAATATTCCCATATTGCCAGCAATGGCACATCTGTAGACCCAACAAATGCGACATTGACGACTCGACGAGACGACAAGCTTTTTTTAGCCAACTATGTCAGATTATGAATTTGTAGTAGGTACAGATATAATTAGGTCTACCTTTGGGACAATTTTAAGGTACGCACCAATTACGGGATTGTTCCAAAGAGTGACCTAGGCATTGGAACATAAAGGGCAACTGAAGGGAAAACTGTTTTAGTCCGTAAAAATCTGACACTTCCTCTCACTTCAGAGAGGGAGGAGTTATTTGATAATTTCCTTCCCCAAAAAATAAAAAAGACGTGTGACACTCGGGGACTGCCGCGGTAAAGCTATTGCATAGCATTTTTATCAACTTATGCAATTATAATTATTTATTTATTTTATTTATGCAGTATTTTTTTCCTTTGTTTTTTTTTCTTTGATATTAATTGAAGTTACACTTTCACACATTGAATTGAATTTTGATTGATTGTTCACTCATTTGTTTTCTTATCGGTCACCACGCTCAAAAAACAAATGAGTGGGGGGGTGTTAGGTTATTTTCGTTACGGAATTTCTGGATTCGGTCTCCACGCTCAAGGCCCGCGATAGAAGCTATGCAATAGCTTAATAAAAAAACCGGCCAAGAGCGTGTCGGGCCACGCTCAGTGTAGGGTTCCGTAGTTTCCCGTCCGTCACAATAAGTGTACCCACTTATGGGTTTAAAAAAATGCTTGCATATACGATTATACTACAAACTTAGTCCAGAAATTATTTTGTAGAACCTTTTTGTACAAAAACTGTTCTTTCCATCAAGTTCAAAATGATTTTCCTAGAAAGTCCTTATAAAGTTCTACTTTTCAGATTTTTTTCATATTTTCTAAACTTATGGTTCAAAAGTTAGAGGGGGGGGGGGACACATTATTTTTTTACTTTTGGAGCGATTATTTCCGAAATTATTGACATTATCAAAAAATGATTTTAGTAAACCCCTATTCATCCAACGATATACCTATCACACGTTAGGGTTGAAATTAAAAAAAAAATCACTTCCCACTTTACATATAGGGGGGCTACCCTAATAAAACATTTTTTTCCAATTTTTATTTTACCACTTTGTCGGCGTGATTGATATACATATTGGTACCAAATTTCAGCTTTCTAGTGCTAACGGTCACAGAGATTAAGCGAGGACGGACAGACAGACGGACAGACAGACATGGCGAAACTATAAGGGTTCCTAGTTGACCACGGAACCCTAATAAAAAGTATGCACCAATGCTCGCATCGTTTCTAAATTGACTCGCCCGTCTTTGGGAGCCTTTATTCAAACATCAGAGGCATATTACTTGCCTACGACCACATTGTTTAGCCAAAAATGCGTACAAAGGTGAATGAAAAGGTGCACTATCTCTGTTTTAGAACAATAGCTCCACTTTCATCTCGGTTTCGCAACAGTGACCAGAGTGATATAATTGGCAGCCTCGGGGTCCACTATGATAGATGACAGCTAAATGACGTCTTTAGACGATTATGTATGTACTTACGACTAAGATTCTTGATTGTGTTTTGTTAATCGGTCATTGACTGTGTTTAGGCATCATTCATACCAAACGTATTGTCCGCCGCCGATTTGTGAGTATCCTCATTGTCAGCCTCAGTGTGAACGTGGACCAACGATGCCATTGCCAGACGTCCCGATTTTTAAATCAAAATTAAATGTCCCGCACGGGACAGGATCTGTCCTACGCGGCACAGGATCAGTCCCGCTTTTCGGGAATAACTCGACCGTGCGTGCAGACAAGTGTGGACTGGCCGCCTGCCTTGAAACGCCATATTTTTCTAAGGAATAAAACTTTTTTGATTTTGATTTCTTTTTTTTTTATTCAAGACGAATAGACGAATAAGACTGAACTATTTAACGATAGGGTAAATCTGATTTAAAATACCATATTTTTATTAAAATATTTTTTTTATATATCTATATTTTTATTATCTACTGTCGTAAACGTAATTTGAAAAGATTAATATTCAAAAACTTTTGATTAGTTACTCAAATAAAAAGATTAATATTCAAAAACTGTTAATTAGTTATACAGGGTTATTTGTAAAACACTAACAACCTTGCAGGACTGTATTACTGACATCATAAACAACAACTTTTGTTTTATAACTTTTACAAAACTTAATTCATTTACCAAAAACAAACCTTCAAGATTTCGTTGTTCAATCTGAGATCTGACACATTTCAACTCTGTATTTCGCTATACCCTCCGCTGCCCGATTCCCACTTTCCTCCGCTATTGTACTATCGCTTGTTTCGCATAGACTTTGTAATATTTAGAACGTTCAATTCAATTTTTTTTTTTTTTGTATGAAAATTGATGAACTATAATGTGATAAATTTTTAAAAGTTATAGAATATAAGTTGTTGTTTATAATGTTAGTAACACAGTCCTCAGAGGTTGCTAGTGTTTTACAAAAAACCCTATAAACGGTTTTTTACTATGTCCCGCTTTATTAATAGAAGGCATTAATTTACTGTACGTTGACTGGCCTGTTGGTCTAGTGGTTAGTGACCTTGACTGCTATGCCGGAGGTCGTGGGTCCGATTCCCACCCAGGAGAAATGTTTGTGTGATGAGCATAATCATTTGTTCTGTGTCTGGGTGTAATTTCTATCTGTGACGACTGCCAAAGATCTACAAATGTCAACCGGAATCAAAGGCTTTACGTGCTTTCTGAGACTCGGAGTATAAGTGAAGTCCTTATAAACTTAGAAAAGGGCACATGAATTGAAAAATCTGCATCAGTACTTGCCTAGTTTCGGACCCACAACCTCATGCATGAGAGGCGGATGCCTTAACCACCGGGCCTAGAACACAGAACAGATGAAACATCTATTATGTGGCCTTAAACAACTCCTTATTGTCTTTTATGTTCGTTTAAACGCGCTAATCTCTGGAACCACCATTTGGATTGAAAAAAAAAAACATTCTGCATGGGATAGCCAGATTCACGATGAATGGTATAGGTTATATAACATCATGCTATGACCCACAGAAGCTGAGTAGTAACCTCGCGGGGGACAGCTACTAACTTTAAGAGTAGACCATTTACTAATCTCCAAACATTAATAATTTTCTTAAGCACTTACCTCGTATATTATCTTAAGAATACAATTCAAGAATTTAAAATCACTTCCCTATTAAAATAACTAAAATAGAATACGTTTTTCTAAATACTGCACTGATAAACAATTTATAATCACAATAATCTAAATTTTAGGGCACCATTTAAGATGATTGGCCGGTATTTTTCAAACGGCTGGACTGCGCGGGAGTGCAACTCGCATAGTCCGCATAAGAGGCAAGCGTTTAAAGCAATTGCCATAATTAGAGGAGGTATCATTAGAGATCTTGTGGGGCTACGACCTTTATTTTACGGCGCAGTAATGCCTATTAATGAAGAGAGGCATATAAAGTAAATAATTTTTTAATATGCGGTGTCATCGTGTAAAACCTTAGATACTTTCAAAAGTATAATAAAAAGCTAATAGACTCAAAAAAAAGAAGACAGCCAACTTCTTATTTTTATTTTTTAACTTTTTTAAATAAAAACGTGATATTTTTACAACAAACTGACTGCCAGTTTCGTCAAAGGCTATGCTCGATATGATCCAAACATTACTATTCATCAAAGGTAAATTAAAATAATGTTCTTACTACTGTGAAACGGGTCTCCTCTCTAGGAAAGGGAATGGGCCAGTAAAAATTGGAGGTTTGCTCACGATGTTTTCCTTCGCCGTTTTCGAGAGTAGTAGTGATAAAATAAATTACTCAAATTAATATGCCTGGCTAGGTTTGAAGCCAGGACCTGCCACCGGCCACCACTGCTCGCTTGATTCAACAAGGGTACTAAATTGAAATCATTGGCAATTAGAACATCGTCTCAAAGTTTGATACACAAAATCCTTACGCCTTACCAGCATAAAAGAAATATAGCTATAGATAGTTCATAGCAAGCATTTGAAAGGCTTCACGACAAACTGCCGCCGCGGTCGTCTGCGAGGCTCGGATTCCATAAGTGCCCTCTTAGCAAAGTCGTGCGCTTCAGGCTAGCCAATTAAATGTACAAGGAAAGAAGATATCTCTACATAAAAGAGTATAATACAAAGAGGGAGTGTAGTGTAGTGTACTAATAAAGAAACTACGTCGGTAAGTGTGATAGTTTTTATTAAAAACAACTCGAATATTCATATTTGAAACCTCAAATTAGATGATACTGTAATGAAGAAGATGCCAAACAAAATTGATAAAACATGTCGAATTCACTAAATAATATTAATGGTCACCAATGTTCTAAATTCCACTTTGGACACTTACAAAACTTCGCATTTAGCATCCGATACTAAGAAGATTTAACTAGCATACTTCGTATCCATGAGGCAGTTGCACCAAAGTTGTCAAGTGTAATTATACGCTTTACAAAAAAGATGTACAATACATTAAGAGTTGCTTACCGAACTCTTATGAGACTACCGAAAACTGGAGCGCCTCGAGCATGTTTGCCGTAGTGAGGGTCCTGGACTTCTACGCAATCATGAGGTCTAGATTGCTATCTTTTTAACAAAGTTTGATTAATTCCAATAACAATATTTTGGAGAGCAATCTCGTGCAATCTAGTTATATTCTATAGCCAGAACAATATAATAATGTTTATACATACCGTCATGTTTCTGATTTTTAATATGTTTTGTAATTTTATTTTTATATGGGTGTTATTGCACGCAATTTATTCGATGATTATTATTATTATACCAAATCATAATAAACTTATTAAAAACAATATCAAGGGACTTGATTCTTAAAACAATGAGTGAGAACCAAAACAATCCCTATTATGTTCAGACACGGTTCCGTGGTTCAGACGTAAGCTTCTGTAAATAAAATGGCTGGTAATACCATTATGAAGATTGATTGACGTGAGTTACGACCAGAAAAGTTCAGGAAGGAAGATTACCATGTTAAAACGACTACATTTCATAAGATTAATGCAATAACGTATCTTAATGTAGGCGTTATAATGTTACTTAGGAAGGCAGAGGTTTGCATCTAGTCCACATTTTACTAGATTGTACAGAATTAAAATCGACCCTTTTTTGAGGATGGAAAACCATTAAATAACTTCTTCCACTATGGTTGAAGTGAGAAGGAGTGACAGCCTTTTTACTGCCTACCCGCGTGCCATAAGTTGAGCTTTGCGTTCCAATGGCGCGATGTCCCTGTCAAACGATCTCGTACGAACAATCTTGCAGCCATTTAATTTATTATTACTGACAAATCCGTGATGGCGAAACCAAATAACTCTTAGCAATACAGGAGATCCTGAACTCAGAGCCCCACGTTCAAAATCTCCATCGACTGATAGGATATCAATGCAAAGAAGATGTACCGATATCTATGACTCAACATAGGAACTAAAATTAGAAATCCTGCATCGCGGTGTTACAGTTCTCTATGCGATTAGATCTTAAAGAACAGCTCGAAATCAACTATCTTGGAGTTGCGCTGTCCAGACACAACACTCATCTAGTCGAACAATTCTCACTTATACCTTAAAAATATATTTACGTATGTAAAGCTGATAAAATAGATACTGATACGGTAATAGTGCAATAGGTAGATTCCAATATAATTAATTAGGTTAATGCTGGTTAGAAAGTGGAACGATTAGACGTAGGCATGTGGGGATTTCCAGGATGGCGCTCGAAAGACGTGATTAAATACAAATAAGGAATTGCGATGTCAAATTGGTATTGGAAGTGACAGTTGACGTGAACATCGGAAGTAACAATGAGCACATAAATAGATAGCAGTACGGGTCCATTAGAATAGTTTCCACGAAAGGAGATGCTAAGTCCGGCTATCAGCTCTGTTACCGCCTTGCTGATTCGCTAGTAAATACTTTTACCACATAAGGCATTTCGTGTAAAAATGAGAAGACTAGACTACAGTGAAAAATACTTGCCGACCTCAAATAAAATGGAAACTGCAACCCCTAAGAAAGGATGGTGAATTACTTGCTATACTTATAAATTGTACCAAAGCCTAAACCCAACCATCTATTTATTAATAAAAAAACTTAATATAAACAATGCATTTATTATAATTTATTATATTCTTTACTGTACACCACATAAACAAAAATACAGGACAAACATTATTAAAAATAAGTACACAATGGGCGGTCTTATCGCACAGGGCAATTTCTTACAGACCACGTTTGGATGGACTGAAAGAAAGGAGATAGATTTAGGATTGTCAGTGTACAATCATCAGAAATGTATTGTTCTGTCTCTCTTTCACACATCGGTATAACGATAATTTTAGTATGTCACAGCAATTCTGGATAGGCAGTAGAAAGAATACTGCAACCTCGGAAAGCAACGAGCAATTAAAGCCTTTGTTAGTGCAACACATTCCTAGCACTATTATTGTTTAAGTTGTATTCCAGGTGGTCACTATACATTTTTGTTTTTACATTTTATTCGCCAGTCCTTAAACCACTCTGTATCTGGGAGATCCGAGGTAAATAGAAGATAAAACATGAGGCTCCACGCCACACTACCCTGAGGCACGCACCTGCTTATAATTTCTCATCTAACTTTAAACCACTCTGTATCTGGGAGATCCGAGGTAAATAGGAGATAAAACATGAGGCTCGCCACACTACCCTGAGACACACCTGCTTATAATTTCTCATCTAACTTTGTAGTCGGAGTCGTGGCACTTAGAGCAAGTGTCGTAAAAAGTTAGTAACGATGTAACTATTTGTAAATCGTAGTCTATTTAGTCTTCAAACAAGTGTCTACTAGTACCTGCACTAATTAAAACTGTTTACTACTTTACTATGGTTATAGATAAGTTGAAGGTAACTTTGTCCTTGCAATTAGTGTAGGTAATTATGGTTTCCATCGTTACTTATGATAAGATTATTACGGACCAGTTCAAGAAAGTTGCTATGGTTGATATTGTAATTATATTTCAAATAGATAGGCGTAGAGCAGTACCATCATCTTTGCTTGTATTTGTAAACTAAATATTTGAAAGTGTTGTCACTAAATCAAGGAAAGGATTTAAAAAAAATTAAGATCCAAATTAACCTAAACAATAATACATATTATAACAATACTAAAAAAGAAGGATAAAAAAAATGGTAGACATTTCCAAAGGTCTGGTGATTGATATTGTACCCACAGAATAAGCAATATTATAAAAGAGGTTTGTTAAAGTTATGCTATACAAAAAAGTATATTTTATCTAATCGGGTGTAGAAAGATCTTATAAGATGCCTGTGGAACCAAGGACAACAGTTCGTTAGAGGTACATGATCACGTCTTTGAAAAGCGCATGGGCGTCTACTATCGTGCATAACAAAGTCATCACATCCCAGGGTCAATGATAAATGTTTTATTATGACCTCGGTTAATTAAGCGAGGTGACATAGTTCAAATACTTTTGGTTCATAATGGTGATAAAGAATTAATAGTATGCTGTAGTTACAGACATGCACTGGTAGATAAAAGGCAGCCATTTGAAAAGCTGAATTGGGAATACAGGGAAATCCAGTAAATATAAGTACCTATGGACAAACGTTTGCCGACCCCAAATAAATTGAGCTTAAGTTGAGTTAAAGAGCTGCAGAAACAAGGTAATATAAAAAACCAGAAAGATACAAGACTAACCGTTATTTACGAGGGAATTTTGAGAATGACAAACAATGGTTAATAGACGAAGAGCACGTATCAAAAGGGCACAAGTTTGTATGTAAATAAGCGTGTGTCTGTGTGTTTTATTCCTTCACGTTTGAACAGCTGAACCGTTTTAGCTGATATAAGGCATCAAGGGTCGACCATGTCCTAGACAAGACAAGACATTAGGTTACTTTTTATCGAGAGAATATGTTCCCTCCGGATATGCCGGCGAAACTGCTGGCAAAAGTTAATGTTTAATAATAATTTGTTTTCATCTCGTTTGAATTCAAGAGTCATTCAAATAAAGCCAACAATGGATTAATGGATAGTAAATATATCAGCGTAGTAAATAAAAACAGCAAAACACGAAACAATGAAGCAGATACAAAGACAAGTAAACGAATTAAAACACAAGTATACAATAATGATGTTGATATAACATAAAAGCTTTCTTCGATAACATTTACAAAACATGGCGCCTCTTAAGAAAATACGAGCAAAGATGACCGACATTACATTGCAGTGAAAAAATTAAACATTTCTTTATTACATATAAACACGTTATATGTTTGTTTAGTGGTTGCAATATTGTTATGAAGTTACTATAACAAAGAAGAAGTTGGTAACGAATGTAAACCCAATATAATATTAAAATGAAAAGCACCAATCGCTAAGGTTTAGTTTGCAAATATCTCCATTGAACCAGTAGGTACTAAATATGCAAGTGGGCATAGGGCGAGATAGAAAGCAGGTACTACAAGCCGCGCTAATGAAACTATCAGTCCTGATAACTTTCACACATCAAGAGAAAATAGAGTTATTTCAAATCAAAGAAACGAAATGTCTTATTAATTTTATCACGTTGGATCGCGGATGTTTTTCTCTGAGACTTCGAAAGTCGGATTTCGATGATACACGTAGTAAGTCTTGATGCTGAATACTAAGTTTAGTGCACGTTGGAATTCGCGGATTGGTTTAGTTATTTATTCGAGAAAAGTACTTCCTCTTATTCGTTGAATGGATTGGAGAGTTTTTACATGATTCCGAATGCATAACCTGCACTAACTTCAAGTCTCTGAAAGCCTGTTCTTACAATTTAATCTGTTGTCCTACAGCATGTTAAATTAAATAATAGGTGCCTGTGACTTTGGTCCGCTTATCACAATTGTTAATAGAATTGACAGATTTGACAGCTTAGACTTAATTATGCATTCAGAAACCGGAGGCTACTGAGTACTTCAGTACCTACTCTAAATTCCATGTCGTGTCAAGATCTTGTCCATGACCCCTGCAACCTGCAATCAGGAATCTACAACTAGTTTAGTAGTGTATTTTTTTTCTAACGCGTACTGCACCAGTGCTGGGCAAAGCCTCTCTCAAAACCTTCCAGACATTCTTCTCTCGCGCCGTCTCAAACTAGTCCTTGTGGGACGCGTCTACATCATCCCGCCACCTCTCTCTAGGCCGGCATGGACGACGCTTTCACTCTGCAGTAACCCACTGCGTGGTGATACTTGCCCAGTGGTCTCTGTGCATGCAGCTGACGTGACCTGCCCAAATCATTTGAGCTTGGCAGCCTTTTTGCCCACATCTATCATTTCTGTTTTGGAACGCAGCGTGTTATTCCGTATTTGATCTGTTTCTTTTCTACTACAACTACAATAACTTAAATAAATATCTTAGAAGGGTTTCAAATATTTTTTTAGAGAAGAGCATGGCTCAACAATCCTTACACGTATTATAAAACAAAGTCCTCCACCGCGTCTGTAAAAAACTACTGAACGGATGCGGTTTTTACCAATAGACACAGTGATTCAGGTGTATAGGATATGCATACATAGTAGAGAAATACCGACAATTTCAAAGATTTGTAACACCCGTGCGAAAACAGGGCGGGTCGGTAGTTAAGAAATAAGACGGATGCGAGACATGCTTAGGAAAAGTTCACATTTACACAAACTGGCGAGAAAGACCAACAGAGGGATCGAAAGTTGTGAAAATGTATTTATGGTCAAAACAGTCAAGAGTGAAGACCTAGTTTTGATAAAGTACAGCCCGAGAAAATAAAAAACTTAGTGCAAACTTCCGTAATACAGTTTGCAAGACCGCGGGCCATACTATAGTAACCGAGCCATTCAAACAGATGTGACCACAAACAGCGAATGAAAAGAAACTTCGCCTTGCAACTGCAACGACGTGGTCAAGTGGCTTTGGATGCAGAGATTTACTTTAAGTTCTTCCTGGCATTAGTAATTCACTTAATTTTATGGACCTGGACCTGTTCTGTTAGTAATCTTAAGTCACGAGAACAGTTCTTTCGTTTTATTTGACCAAGTCCTAGCCAACGACCACTGCTACTTCTACTAAGGTAAATAAATTGTCAATACCACCGACCCTGGTAAAAGCATTGCTGTTAGTAGTCAGAACATAAGAATCTATTACAACGATGATCCCTGCTGTCCATCCTGTGGACACTCATAACTCACTACGATCGACACCTATGACGACTACTAAGCAAATATGTGGATCCAGAAAGCAGTACACATACGAGATTTTTCAAAACATTTACAGTGACCCTAGTACGCAAAGAGCAACTGAAGAAACTAGAAAAAGTCTGAAACTATCTCTCGCTCCGCCCAGAGTGGATGAAGTCATTTGATGACTTCCCATCAAAATAAAGAAAGCAGATCATAATCTAAACCATAAAGTAACTCAACATCTCCTAATCATGTTTTTTGGCCTGAGCAATCCATTCTCTGTTTCCATTTTTGTTTTGGCAACCGAGACGCTATCCATCTTTTCTTTAGCCTATGATAATTCTACGCTCAAAAACATTAAATGTTTAAAACCACATACACATCCACTACACAGTTGCATCTCAAATGGGAACACTATCATTCAACCACGACCTAAACTTCTACACAACATTCTACTGCATACCATCTACGACTGGGCAAATTACATCTCATCTGAGTAATTCATAATAATTTGTCACTTAACTAAATGTCTTAGAACGCGGTCATTGAAAACAGGGGGTTAGCGACTAAGTACTACGGTGACCCCTCCTCTTATGGCATTGAGGTTTCATTCATCCGCCATTTACTGCCAGATAGAATACTGTAATTATAACCTTGTTAACCTGATCAGGTCTTGAATATTCTAGGTCTTTAGGTGACTGAATGATTTGTTTCCGAGGTCTGTTCCGTCTTGGTGATGTGCAAATCTCGTTGATATATGGCGTAAATCATGATGTCGAATATACTTGAGATGAGTATATTTTCTGCAAATTAATGGTAGGATTTATAGCTTTTTGATGCGGTGGTAATAAAACACCTGTGATACAGAATTAACGAAGTGACTACAAAAAATAAGGATAAGGACACAAAATCTACTCATTTTACTTAAACACTCGATAACAGTTTTGCCAATTGATGATTTCACTTGATTATCAAGTGCAAAATCGTTCTGATTCAAGCACTACTTTCCCTATCAATCGGAAGCAATCACAATAAAATATTCATTAACACCTTTAAAAGTACCTGCCACCTACGTACCTGCTATTAAGGTTAATTAATCATGTATGTGCGTACATCACATTGCTAACGTCTGTATGATCAACCGTGCTTTGGAGTAAAACTTGAGCTATTGAATACCCACAAAACATAAGCTCTATCAATGTCAACATGTTCACATATATGCGTATGGTTAACTGTACGCGGTATCAAGCTAATCTCACAAAGGTTACCGAGATCCGCTCTCACTGGCCACTCCTTTCCAGCTCCTTAGCAGGAAATTATTATAATAAATACTGTACTTTGTATTTTTCATTTTCATTGCTATAACCATTTAAAGCTGGAAAATATTGCTATGTTTATATTCTACTGTACGGGTAGTTAAGATACTGTGAATTCATAATATTATTATTTCCATTTTCCCACCATTGAAGATAATCTTTATTCCACGTATTTTAAACATAAAATTGTACGTGGTTTCTAGAAATACAAACCTAACAATGTTGATATATTTGAGTAATCAACTAATCAGATGTGTGTAATTGACAAGCGTGAACAAACAGACAAGATGGATGTCAATGATGCTAAAATAACTGACAAGCAATCGTTAGTTGTAATGCTAGGAGCATGCACAATCGAAGAATGTGAACATTTAGTTTAAACCTTGAACAATCAGGCAGCAGTTTATGACCACATAAACTACATACTACAGAATTACTCGACATAACATAAATGTAGATTTGATGAAACCAGTGTGCAATTATAAGGTAAAGCAGATTAGAAGTGTTTCCAAGAATTTGAAGGATGTAATCAAATGCCATCTGACAGGGTACATAGAATTGTAGTCTTAACTTTTCCTCAAGACTTCCTAAGAATAGACTCAAAAGAAACAAAAAACAAACCATGGTTGACTTTTTCTATTCTGGGAAATTTTAAACTTCTTAAAACGCGTGTCTCATAACTATTATATATCAGATGATCTGATTGTCTTCAAAACAACCCAGTGCGGTTATAAGATTATGATCAATCACGACTGTATGAACAGCCTTCAAAATACGAATATATAATTTAGGATAACAACATCCAAAATGTCAAAGGCATACCATCCTAAAATTGGGTCTTCGGGCATTTAAAACTTAATTACAGAAATATAATATTCTATCAACGGAATTAAATAATGATGACAGCATTGATGGATGGTCTGAACTTAATAAAGTCGATCAAGCGATCGCAACTTCTCGTGACTGGACGAAGGTTAAATAGAAATTAATTCACTCTAGCGACACGCTAATACACTAGAAAATTATATAACTAGTTTTGTGATCGGCATTCAAAGTCAAATGTAAATAAGTGAGACCTTTCGAGCCGCTCAGGAATCTAGTCTGAGACCTAAGCGATCGCCTCCCACTGCTGACTCTAGAAAACGTAGTTTTATTTGTGTTTACCATTGCGAAGGCGATCCGGTGTTTTGTCACAACTTTATTTCTTGAATATTTATAGCAGGTCATAAGAAGCATGTCAACACACATCGGTCTTATCACTAACATTTATCGAAAATCTTAATCGCCCATATCTAGATAGTTAGGATATTAGATTCTTAGAAATATATCTCCAATATACACCGGATGTTAATCAGTTCTAAACCATCGTTAGAAGCAAAAATATCCATAGAAGCCTATTCAAATTAGTATTCATTGAAGATTGTAATTAAAACCAACGGATAATTCTTATTGAGTATGAAAAGAAAGTTGGTCATCTAAGATTTTATGACTATCGGAAATCAATATAGATTGACTCTGGAATAATGAGCAAGTATACTATTTTGCATATGTACAAATTTATACTTGTTTTAACAGATTATAGTACAGTGGGTGTGGAAAACTAGCTAAGAGAGACTTGAACAATGATTGATGATGAGGTGAAAACACGTAGGTGCCCGTCGTTAGAGAAATCATTAATAACTAACTCATTGGCACGTTTGTACTTATGCCAATCATGGAGCCGCCGTACAGTGACCACGCCAGGGGTCGGGAGAAAGTCCACAATGGTCATTTTTATGTGCCGTCACTTCCACGTGAATTATTTCCTGACTCAGCAATACAAGATGAAGATGTTTTCGTAAAAACGAATATTTTGGCGAATGTAAAGCTAATATTTTCGCGAAAGAAGTCAACAAGGGAGCGGTAGAAATCCACAACAAACAAAACTGGACAAACCCAAATATAACAAAGATTGAATCATAGCCAAAACAAGCGTGAGAAACTGGGATGTAAGATTGAAGTGTTAAGACTATAATTGAAATAAAATGTCTTTCAAATGACTTTTAAGCAGAAACAGGTAGTTAAGTATAATAAAATGAATGCAAGTAATATGACTAGCCAGATTTCTAACTCAAAGATGGACGATGATTTGATGAGCTTAATGAATAGGTTAAGTATTTGCTGTTACTTAGATATGATATGATGACACGGACTAACTTTTCAATTCCACAAAAGTAAAATGCAAAATGATATCAATCTCTACAGGAAATAAAGTGCGTCTTCACCATGTAATCTTATCTAACATCAGTGTGGCTTCGTCATTACCGTGTGAGCCTGCATATGTGCCACAAATATGTCAAGAACCTGTCATATCGACCAGTGAAAGTTACGTGAGATACCATATGTGTTGCGTCACTTTCATTAAGTTCGTAATTATCATTGTCTAGCTAGTTGTTATCTTTTCATTTTCTATTGTCCGAATTATTCAACCAAATAGTTTGCAAGTGAAGGAAACAGCAAAACGCCATTGTTAAATCTAACCAGTTCGAGAATATTTGCGATTTTTAATAATTCGTGTTCATCTTTCTAGAAACTTCAGACATCGAGTTTTAAAACTGCATCTCCGGTTACTCAGAAGCAAAGGTCAGATGAAAAACATCATAAATATTCAAATGACGCGACAAAAAATATAAAACTAAGAAATATGACAGGGATTTACATTATTAATTGTTAAAAGGTATGAAAGAATTTACAACGAATTAAAAATCACGGTCAGTTTGTTTATAATATCTTTTACGATCTTGCTTGGTGTGGGTTCTAACCGGTTTGTTAACGTAAGTGAAATTTTGGTTAATGTAACCGCTTATCGCTATTAACGCTGAGGTAGCTGATTAAATATTTTGTAAAGCTATACATTTTGCATTTTTATTAACTGATAATTTAATATCTTAATCTTTAGGAAATTCAGGTACTTGAATTTAACCTTTAACATTTTCAAAGAAAGCAAAAGTCTCACTTAGACTTGTTTCTTACTCCCGATGAGTTAATGTTTGCCCCAGTATTTTCGTTAAAGATCAAACCGTAAACATACCAATTTAAATCGACTATCAAAGAACGCTTTTAGTCAAGAATTTTACGAATTTTATTCCGTGGAAAAAATGGCTATCCAACCACTTAGTTAAAAATCTACGTAAGCGGTGCTAAAATATGTTCATTTGAATAGGTTTTAGGCAAACTACGATTTGAAGTTATTTGCCCAGATTTGTTTCATTTCGTAACATTCAACCTTTTAAGACAAAAATGCAGTATCAGTGGTTATGTTCGCAGCTCATTTCCATAGTTCAAGGAGCACCAGATTGTGACAACAAGAATGTATGATTATCCAAATATTCATGTTTAAACATCACTGCGGATATTTGATCATTTAGACGAAGTTAAACGCATGCCACAATGTGCTCAGCCTTCAAGACCTTTACACACTGAAGGCAAACACTTACGAAGACTTCTCCTCAAGTTATTGGGAAATTCATCTAGAAGAAGCATTTGAATCAATTCCTGACTAATTGAATCGTAACAGCGTGGATCAGGCTCCCGAACAGGGGCCTTACCATGACGTGTTAAAATGTCAAGCATGCGAGCGAGAAAGATGGAGATATACATCATATAACAGTTGAGTTTAGATCGCCAAATGGATCGCGTTAAAAGCTCATAGTAGGGTCTCTGAACTGCTTCAAAAACCTGTTAGACTAAATATCTATTTGAAACATACATAACAGCTAGTTAGTGTGTCTTTCCAAATAACTATAAAGAATCCTGAATGCGGTCATCAGAATAATAAATCAATTTATTAAACGTCTTCATCGAAAAAAAATGCCAATTTAATTTGGCCTTTCATATTTGTTTTGTCCATTATCTTTTATGGATCTATATCAATAGGATCATTGGTCTGCGAGTTACGTGACCTCAAAATAGAATGGCATATGCTATGAATATAAAGTGATGACAGCATGCAAGCACCAATTTCCATAATCAGAAGAATTTCATCACAGAGTCAAACGCTCTACAATGTTTTCTTTGCTTGAGTACAAAGGTTCTGGAATGCGGAACAGTAGAAATATGAGGTGTCTACTTGATAACCGCTTTAAGGCAACTGCGAACTATATAATCAATATGTACAGCAGTTCGTTTCTTAGAATCACTTTGATTCATTTGCAACAACTGATATAATATACTGATTTTAGAGGATAGTTGAGAAAATGCTTTCTAAGATACATATTGCAGAATCATCTTTACATTAATCAGAGCTATAGCAATAGCTGGCCCAATTTTGATAAAACTTGTCTAAGAACCATCGATAGAAAACCCACTGTCAAATAAAAAAAAAAGAATTCAAATCGGTACACCTGTTTAAGCGTTATGGTGCCACAGCCAGGCAGACCCACATACATCGCGGACAAACTTACAATAGCCTTCCATTTTCGTCGGGGTTTAATAAATTACTTTAAATATAAAGGGTTTTATTAAATAAAGTACCACAATACACCGGTTATCTAAGCTCAAGTTCATTTTCTCAGTTCTCCCTTCGGCGGCGATCGTTGATCGGTAAGTGGCGATGCGATGGTGCGATAGCCGAACGTACAAGTGGCGGTATCGAGGACGGCAATTTGCGTGGCAACGTAGACCGCCAGTAAATCAAATTAAACGCCACCTACCACTCGATACTATACTTGTTATCCGATTTAAGATGGATTAGGGTTGGCTAACAATCAATTTATAAACGTTACTAAAATTAAAATTAAATGATATGAAACAAAATGGAGTCAGTGATAGCGTGACTGTTGACAAGGTAAATGGGAGAGAAAAACGTGTTGCGCCGACTCCAAGTAATATGGGACAAGGGCAGGAAGATGATTGCGAGAGGAAAATTAATATCCATTGTTTTTTTTTTTTTTGTACTTTAGGTACTGTTAATGTCTTATTGGAAGCTTAGGCTGAAAACTGCTGCCCGCTTTATGCAGTTTTAGCCCGTATTCCTGGATTGTTAGGTACTCATAATATGATATAAAAGAGTGTCCATGGAGGTTCTTGCACGTTCGTCTCCACAGAGATCTTCCAGACATTTTGACAATTTTAAACTGCCTGTAATTGTATCTATTTGAAATAAACGTTTCTGATTTCTGTTACAGGATCGTTCAAAAGAGTTACCGGTGCCCTGGTACGCAAAGGACAACTGATGGAACACAGATGGGTTTTATTAAGTAGTTTTATTAAGTTACTCATTCTCGCTCCATGAATAAATTATTTGATGGCATCCAACATCAAAAAATGGTCAAGCGTAGTGCAACAGTGAATTATGAACGTCTTACAAAAGTGTGCGATCTCTGTATGACACCCCGTCTGAAAAACACAAACCATTTCAAGAGACTGCTTCTTATAACAGTGTTTTCTTACCATAGCTGATTGGGAACACTAAGGGTGTTTTAATATCTGATCCACGTGAGACAATGGCTTTTTAATTGTGTCTCTAATTACGGCACACGAGAGGTTAATCTGTACCAATGTTTTTGCATTAAAAATGCATGTTTGTTTATTTAATTAAAATATCAATTTAACTCAAAATTAATCATATTGTTAGTTGGTCAGACAAGCGTGTAGCATCCGCAATATGATTATTATCAACTTTAGCCTTTCCAACAGCTAACTTCAAGGATGTTGCCAATTTAAACTTAGCCACAATTCTAGACTTTGTTAGATCTCGTTAAACGATAAAATTAACATTTGTATTAGTTTGGCTAAAATACCGACATTATGACATCATGATTTATATTATGAAGTAGTATTAGATTACATTTTTTAAATAACTTAGCTGTCATATTTATAATATAAACTGTTAATAACTTAATATAACAAACTATATTTAGTCCATCAAGACCTAACACTGATAGTAACTAAAGACTTCATTATCTGGAGGCACTATTTGTCAACTTGGTTGAAGTTATATATTCTGTAAAAACCTTACCGTGACCACAGTTTGACGCGAGCTGTAATAACCCCAATTCAAAGAATTGGCATCTTACTTCTAAGATGATTGCTATTATTAAATGCGATTTGATTTTTTTTTTTATATTCTTTTTTCAAACGATGTCGTCCCATCACTTTTGTACTAGAGCCAAATAAACTATTTTTATCTAGTGGCAGCCCTACAAAAACAGCGATGTATTGTGAAAGTAGTCCGAGGGTGCAGGCCTGCAGGTGCCTGGAGGCGGGGCCGCGCCTCATCTGTCTAAACAACACCTTCCAATCACTGCCTGTCTATCTGCACCGATAATGCTAACGTGCCAACTTAAGATGTAAGAGTACCTCGTGTTAATACCACGTTCTAGCATCTGCCTAACGACCTCCATTAGAATGAATAATGATCTATAGATGAAAAGATGAGAACTCTTTCTGAAAGCTATGCAGAAGTTGATTATTTTTAAATTACTATTAAATTTACTCAACGCATGATTATTTTAAATAACAAACATAGTTAAGTGGCAGAGGACAGGGTACACTTCTTGCAGATGGTCTACGGAGCCCGAAAGTCTCTGAAGTACAAAAGACGCAGTGTTGGAAGACACAAGGTAGGCCAACGACTTATTGAAAGTCGCTGGAGATCACTGGATGCGAGACGCACAGATATAGCTGATGTGGAGATATTTGGGGGAAGCCTATATACAGCAGGGGAAGTTTCGGTTAAAATGATAAAAAGGCGATCTCTCACGGGTACTGTACCAAATACCAATGTTATAGTTACTTTTTGGCAAGCAGAATTTAGTACCTAAAGTAATGTAATAAAAGACGTACAGAATGTACAGAATATTATTATCAGAGAAATAAAGACAGTCAACAAAGTTCTTACTGTTGGATTTGTACAGGTAATAAAACTTACTGATACAGTTTCATTAGATTATAAACATGGGAAATTTTCCAATAGAGTTAACAGCCACGTTTATTATACTTGCACTTTGGTTATTATTGTCTTCTTTCTTAAGTAGAAGTATATTTTGTCTATCTTGACAATAATATTTCTTACGTAAGGTGTAATGTGTTTTGAGACATCATCGTCATTTTATAAAATACTAGCACTAGTTACCGTAATACATCTTACATAACTTTTGATTCCATTGGAAAGCCTACTGTGTTTGTTGTTTTTGAATATTTGTTATATTTTTGGTACGTTTTAGCTGTGTGAACAAATTTATTAAGAACTAGCTTTTGCCCGCGACTTCGTCCGCGTACATAAAATATAGCCTATGTCACTCAGGAATAAAGCAGCTTTCTATCAGTGAAAAAAATTCAGCAATTGGGCCAGTACTTTCAGAGATTACCTCCTACAAACAAAAAAAAAAAACTTTACCTCTTTATTATATTAGTGTAGATTAGGACAAATTCCATGTAAAAATATATATAGATTTTTTCAGAGAACATAAATTTGTTGCATTTCATATTGACAGCTTTTAATCATAATAGTAAAGGTGATTTTCTAATTGGAAGTGTTACCATAGACTTGCGGATGACTGAACAACCTAGATTCCAAACAGTACAGATTTACAAAACTCATCTTTAAAGTAATGTCTACATAGACATAATGACAGTCACCAGTTACATAAGATATAAACTATGCTCATACAATGACGAAATTAAGCGCATAACGATGGGAACTGACATGACGGCGTATTATGACATCTCTATATTATGTGTTATGGGATTCAACGCTTCAATGTTATTACCATTCCTCTTGATTTAAAAAGGAAGTACTTTTGTTTAATTGACGATTTTGAATACAATACAGGGAACTCATATACGGAAGCATTTATTAATTAACTGGTGATCAAGTTCTAAAATATCTAGTTTTTTTACAGGCTCGCACTTCACCGCTATCTCACCTAATGGATAAGCGACGATGCGGTCGACGATGGAGCATGCTTGCCTAGAAGTAACTTAGTTACTTTTAACTTAAAGATCGGAATGACCATTTTCTAATAGGGTCTGTCTAAAAAGTCAAACGACTTGGGTAATTATTAGGGCAAAATGAAATCTGATGTAGTTAACACTGGTTCAATAATCAAGGTTGATTAAGAGATCTTGATCATAGTTTAGAAGAACCTTATAAAAAGTATCGAATATTTTTTTTTTAATGATTAAAGTATTGTACAAAATTTCCAAATCGTTTGACTTTTTAGACAGTCGTTTGGGCCCGCTCGATGTTGGTCCCGCGGGCCCATACGATCACACAATTTATTTAATGTATTTTTGGTGGTCGATTGGGCCCATATACAAATTTAAAAAAAAAAAAATTGTTTTAAGCTACTGGTGGATACAGTCAAGTGCAAAAGTGGCAAGTCAAAATATAATAAAACGCAATTCAGTTAGATTTAAAAGTTTATTAAAGATATAAGGTAATCCATAAAAGGCCCAAATGCTTGACCTTGGAATTAATAGTGCTCGTACACTTAATTTAGGTATTATTACAGTAAAAATATGTAGTTTTAATGTTTGTAGAAAAATGTGGCACGTAAGTGTAAGTACGTAATTGAATAAATCAAAAATGTATATTCTCAGTAATATAAATAATATTAGGTATATACATATTTTAAGTCATAAAAATAAAACTAAAAGATTTGACTTTCTTTCATGACTGTACTTATATTAAAATTGGCCGGTGGGTCCAATCGACACCTTCAAAATGGGACTGTGTCGATTGATCCCGTGGACCCAAACCGAGCGGGCCCAAACGACTACAGACCCACTATACGAAATCTCTTATTTCATTGATGGGAACATTTTTATTGTAACTATAGGGTGTAGCAATGATTTTATACTTTATTTCCATAGCAAGCTACATTCAGACATTGCGTTGTTTCTGAATTAAAGTAGCCAATTTGATTCACTTGTTTATATTCAATTCAGGATATCAAGTTTCAAGATCTAATGAGAACTGGAATTTCTTAGTAAAGGTTAAAACCTCTGCATTGGAAAACCACATAATTATGTACAATGATTATGGGTTGCATACAGAGTCTACGTAGAAAAGATAAAAAACCTACATTGGAATTGGATAAACAAGTCTGTTATTTTAATAATTTAATTGAATGCATGGTACAGTTACAAACTAGAACTTGACCAAGCTGCATGGCATATTTCAGGCTATAGTAAAAATCACAAAAGAAATATTGTACTCTAATGAATCTACATAATAAAATATCTACTTATAATAAACAAGGTTGTAGAAGGTGGTCTTGGAATAAAAAGAAGTCATCTAAATGCGGTACAGGCCTACCTTACGGATTTGGTAAAGATGATATAGTTTTAAGTCACATTTTTGGACCATCCATAACACCTGTCAAAGATCTATGAATGGCAGTGAGGTCCAACTACGAGGTACGGAGCTATTAAACCAATCTGACCAGCCTTTTAACTATGCTGAGGTTGGATTCACAACCCAGTAATGGGTAACACACAAACACTTGACGCCAAGACTGAAATCTGATTTCCTGACACCTGACGATCCGTAACGACTGTCAAACATCTACATGATAGCCGGAACTAATTTGAGGTACGGAAAAATCTTGATATGTTAAAAAGGTCACCCATCCACAGGCCAACCTCGGCAAGCGTTGCTTCACATCAGATATCTACTCGTGCAGCTGTTATTACTTATACGAGCTTAGTAGACAAAGAAAACAGGAATATTTGTACTCACCACCAGCTCTGCGAACTTGGCGTCCAGTTCATCTTGAGGCGGCATGGGGTGTGTGGGGGTGACGGCCTGCAGTGCCAGGCCACCCTCGCCCCCAACCACACAGTAGGTGATCTCTGGGGGCTCGTCATTCTGGAACAAAGTAAATATAGATAAGCATTTCAATCAATATCGCACCTTTCGTCAACTATATTGGAATCGGCTTCCACTGAATTTCAGTCTAACTGGATGCTGTTAAGGAACAGTATTTTACATGGCAAGACAAGCGTCACATAGTCTAGCTTCTGACTTCCCGTAACGCTTGTAAAAGAGTGTGTACATATGACAACCGCGACTAAAGGCTTAATGTGTTTCACGAAGTATGAGTAAGTCTCGGTATGTAATCGATGGTCATCCATCTACAGACCGACCTCAACAACTGTTGCTTAACGTCGAAGATCGAACCAAGCGGCTATTTTTTGTTAGTATTTCTCTCTCTTCTATTCTCGCGGTCCTCTTTATAGTTTAGGATACAAAAGAAGAAATTCCACCAGATTGAATGAATCTGGTGGAATTTCTTCATTGTGCTAAGGAGAGGAATTCCCTGCCTGAATCAGTCAGTGTTTTAGTAATGAGATCGTGGTCAAACGAAAGCTTATCTTGCGATTATGGAAGAAATGTGGAAATGTGACCACAGAATATGTACGATGTTAGAAAAAATGCAAATAATGATGAAGGTTAAGTAAGAAGGAACACTTGGAACAAAATTTTAACTTTATTTCCAATTTTATGTGAAAGAAGTAAGAAATAACTTGACGGGCTTAATGTTGATGCTAAAGTGCTTCCGTGCAAAAATGCTGTGGCACAATCTGAGTAAAGTCAAGAAGACTTCGGTAAAGAGACTAAAGAAGAAAGTCAGATGAACTACGTAGTTTCATTATATCTGTAAATGAACAGTCTAAACAATAACAGTCGCCAATTGACCTATGATGACGTCGACAGACGCAACAGAATTACTTACAGATGGCTTAGAGTGAATACCTCGTAACTGTGAAATACGTAACTTTTCAGGAGGTACAAAAATCCAAATTAGACCTTTATTATCGTGCAATTTTAATGTGCTTATACGTGTTTCATTCAAATATTTAAAACTATTGGTTTATTTCAAACGCTTGTTTCTCTTGTTTTTAATGTTTTTCCACTTGTTTTGCCGCGCCGTCGCGAGGTGATCACAGAAAACTGACTTGAGCAAGATATGCATGCAATATCGTAGATGACGCTACAAGTATCGAATCAAAATTTTGCGTTTTAGAAGATTGTGCGTTACGTGCTTTTCTTTTCAGAAATGTAATAATATAAAATTATCTAAAATTGCATATCCGAGGTTTTCACTCTAAGCCATCGTTATACGTAAATCAATTAACTTTGCAGCAGTCGTTATTAAACCAATTATTATTATACATCATAGTGTACATTCTGAAACAACATTCGAATGAATCTTACCTTGACTTGACTTTTCTCTAAAGCAACGGAGACAGGAGATCATTTTAAAAGACCGAAACCAGATATTTTTGGAACTGTATATCACTTTCAAACAAACTATTTAGGCCAGAAGATAGGATCGATCAAAGACACCGACGTCTAGACCTTTGCGGTTATCCTTGAAGCCAAGATTTATTCGCAATCAAAGTGTCTCTTATAATAAATTGTTCTACCTAGAATATTATGACTGAAAATAAAGACCTAGACAGTAAACGGTGAACTATGGTTACTAAAATTTGAAAGGAACGGCAAACCCATTTGGAGAACACGCTTAATCAGAGAAAGCATGTGCATGTTAAACTGAAGATAGTAAACCACAAATCTAAAATATAAGAGACAGAAACACAAAATAAAACAAGACATAAATGACACCGTATTAAAACAACACAACTTATCAATCATTTAATGACAGTCAAAAATAGAGCACAAGAAAATGATACTCAAATTCAAGACACATTTCGGACACGTGGCCACAAAAAAATGAAAGAGGAAAAGGAACTTTCTACATACAATAAGTCATTTCCATTTCAACATCTGGCATTTAAGGTAACCATAAATAAAATTACTACAATCAATACCTAATTATCCAAAAATATTCCACTTACATTGGGAGAATTTTCTCAGTAAGACATAAATCAAGTTGAGGACATAATTTGTTCTTGCAAATACTTACGAAACGAGAAAAAATCTCGATTTAAATTGTCAAGTTAAAAATAAAATGAGGAAGACATTGGTTCCTTCCTTTAAAGGAGAGTCGACGTATGTGGTTGATGAGGAAGTGCGCACGGGCGGACGGATAGAAAAACCTGGTATGGCAACACTGACAATCGCTTCAACGTTAAGCTATTACGATAATAGGAATATAATTACTATTAATTAAACACATGATTCGACGATTTACCACGAGTAGGTGCATACAAAGTTTTTTTTCTTCTTCGACGTTTGTACCGGTTATTAGGCTGTAATTATTTAAACTTCTGCCTAATAACACGTCTGTACAGTTCCTGAATATACCATTCTCATCGATTAGAAATGATACGTTATGGTAATTATATTATTTCACTTAGTGATTGTTTAAAAAATGTTTTAAAAGTTATTGTATATTTTGAAGTAATTTTTAAAACGATTGCCTTGATCTCCGTTATTTATTAAAAGAATATACATGTGGATGGCTGCAGAGGGAGGCCAAAGATTGGAAGGTTGTGTGGGAAGTGACATAAAAGAAATGGGTCAGTGACAGCGTGATGGCTAACAGGATAGAATGGAAGAAAAAAACATGTTGCGCTGACCCCAAGTAACATGAAACAAGGGCAGGAAGATGATAATGATGTTCCTTGACCTCCGTTAAGAAAAAATTTATAACAATTTCAACAATACTAAAACCAAATTACCAATCTGCATAAAATTGTAAGTGCCAACGGTATCAACTTGCCTTGCAAATCCAATGGCAATGATTTCTACTTTCATTTTTATCACCAGAGGTCAAAAAGTCAATGCAGAATTCCTTCTGTAATTTCTCTGCCATCTCTGTTAGCTTCTCCCAGATATTTGGCAGCTATTACTTATGCTTCAATAAGATTGTCTTTGTACCACAAACTATTGAACAAATGGTGGGATAGGAAGGAAAAGTTTAATTTTTCATTATGAAATGTAACAGATTTCTTATTTTAAATTATTATTAGGAACGGACTTAAATTTTTTTAAAGAGTTCGTGGCCTTGGATCGCAAAATACAACTTAAGAAACATAGGTGGGTTTAGTCAATAAAAGTCTGAACACTCGCTCCACCCAGAACAGGAAGAGACATTTCATCACACATTACTTCCTACGAAAAAAATATATAGCTAGCAGTAAAGTGACTATATTTAACAGTAGCATTGTGGTTTGCGGTTACTACTGAAATAGTATATGCTATATTATACATTGAAATACAACACTCATCATTTGCTGCTACAAGTTGAACAGCACATGAAATTGGACAACACCTGCTCAAATCTGTAATTTTATTAATTTTCACCACAACAATATCTAAAAATATTAGCATCACCCTAAGAAACTTGTATGGTGTATCCGGATAACTATAGAAATCGATATTTCACTCGCTCTCCGTGCTACATACAAAAGTACAAACTGATAATATCGTGCACGTCCATACATGAGCTCGCTAAAAGCGCTTCTGAGTCAGAGAGTGACCTTTTGGCGCCTGCGATGCATTTCTACGAACCGTCGCCCGATGTCTCGCGAATCCATTGACATAATGAATAGGGCTGCGCGGAGAAAGCATTATAAATTAACTGTTGATTTCTGGAAATGATTTTGCCATAAATAATGGTAATTTGTAAGCCGACGCAAAGAAATCTCGGGTTAGCCCAAGGCGATGAAAAACCACGTTCAGAAACACGAAACGTTCTTTAAAGTTATATATCTACACGGCTTATTATAATATTCAGCTTATTATTAATGATATTTATTTTGTTTGATAGATAGATAGATTAATTCTTTATTGTACACCAAAAATAAAAATTACATGAGAAACTTAAAATTTATAGGGTGTCACAAAGGGCGGTCTTATCGCTAAAAGCGATCTTTTACAGACAACCTTTGGATGGATTTGACAGAGAAGGAGAAAAAGATACTCAGGTAGTTGATGGTGTACTATCTACATATATACACAATACATAAACTAATAAATCACATAAATTACAAAACAATATACAATATATATATATATACTTATACAATTAAATGAAAGCAGAGAAATTACTGTACATAATGACAACGTTTGATTAATATTTGCTAGCAGTTTTTAGTTTAAGTTCTTATAGTCCATCCTAACGTTATCTGATAGATATCGCTGATAACGATAAGACCGCCATTGTAGCCATAGATTTAAGTTTCTATAAAATTGTTACTATTTAGGTGTACAATAAAGTTTATTCTATTCAACACTGTTCAAGGAAATAAAAACCAACCACATTTTATTTGCTTCTCATCGGCCCCTACAATTTGCTGGGTCTAATAGAGGGGAAAGAATTGCAGTGGTGATCTCAGACTTCGCACCCTCGCCCTGCTATTACTTGAGTACTTGAGTGTCACCAACTTTAAGCGTTATTGCTGGGACGTGACTTTAGCTTACGGGTGCACAACATTTAGGATAATTTATGGCGCCTTTCAGCCGTTTGTGAACCGTAAAAGAAACTGTTGATACACCAATTTTGTGAATTATGGCTACAGCCAATGTTTTATTGGAACTTGGTAATGTTATTACGAAGTAAGTACAGTAAGGCCGCAAAAGTCCATAGGAACGCTAATGATTACATTGCTACGAACCGAGCGAGCGCGATATTTCCGTGCGTATGTGTGCGCATGTATGAGTATCCACATTCCACAGATAACACACACTAAGGAACTGTCGTCGCACTGAGCTATATGGTAGCATTGATAAAATTCGTGCAAATACGTCATGTGCTGGTAGCCGTGTGAACTAAGTGTTGGATTCGCAAATCACGTAACCCGAGTTCAAATCATGGTCGGTCCGTTGCAGTTATTTCTTACTTTGAAAATTCCCAATCTATATTGATATAGTTGTTTTTTTTTATTTCTATGAAAAATACTATTGCATTTTTTGCACTAAATAGTTGCAAATTACGAATGTGATCTATTAACCACAAGAAGAATCACATTCGTAATTTGCAATTATTTAGTTGTTACATCTTTTCGATGTTATAAGGTGGAAATAAAAAGACGTGTTTAATAAAAATGTTTATTCTTTATATTTACAAATTAAACATTTATGAGAATTGTGACGTCGAATTGTTACCTAGACAAAAAGTTATCTTGTAACCGTTATCTATGTTACGCCTAAGATTGTTTGTTGGAAGTATACCCACTTAGACCATTCATAATATGAATAACGTAACAATGAACGGATATTCAAATTTTAATAAAATAAAATATAGGTAATTGTTTATATCCAGTTATTTATTGAAAAGTGATATATGATTTGGACTTTGTAAACATTTTATTTTTGTGTAACGTCACAATGAATGTATTGAGGTCATAGCTTAATTGTTCATTTTCTTGACGAAAAGAAGATTGAAACCAAACCTCAATTTCTGTTAAAAGAACTTTAGTTCTCACAAGATAATCGTCAATTAGATGAGAAAAATAAATTGAACTATAGTATTATGTTAAAACAGTGCGGGTAGAAGAATAAAAAACGAAATAGACTCATGATTATTGTCAACAAAATTGATAGCGAGTTCACTGCATTCTTAAGATGAGGCGATGGCACAAGTTAAAAGATATAGCTGTTTTAA
Source organism: Mythimna ferrago (assembly GCA_910589285.2). Lineage (NCBI taxonomy): Eukaryota > Metazoa > Arthropoda > Insecta > Lepidoptera > Noctuidae > Mythimna > Mythimna ferrago. The sequence goes on from OU342685.1 coordinate 21,486,059, forward strand.
ACGAAAGTAAACACAATATAATACAGTGTTTGTTAACGAATAATCACAGATATGTTAAAATAAAATGGTAGGCCATTTAGTTTAGTTAACATTAAATATTTAGTGCGAAACGTAATCGTTCTTGTTTGTGCCTCTCTGTCAAGTACGGCTTTTTAGCAGGTTTTCTGTGATGCACGCCTTCAGCGTGAAGTGCACGGCGAACAGTATCCATCGAGGTGTCATATAATTCCGCAAAATGTCTCGTTGGTGCGAAACCATTCGTTTCGTATACGTCCACCATATGTCGTCGCTGCGCCTCGCTAATAAGCTTCGATCTCCCACTTCTCTTTCGACTAGCAAGGCTACCTTCTTCCTCATATCTTTTTAGCCAAAGATTTACAGTATTTTTCTAAAATAAAAAAAATATATATATTAGGCAGCTATACCTACTTCACATCATTTTCATTATATAAAATGTTAATAATCATAATTATTGAATATAATTTTAAAATAAAACTGCATTTATTAATCCAATAACCAATCCAATAAACCCAACGATTTACGTATTTCTCTTTTAAACCTCATAAAGATACGATGAATGGATTCATAAATGGCATACGTTTTAATTAGAAGATTAATTTGTAATAAAGTTACAATTCATTAATAGCTATTATACTCACATTCAGTCCGGTTTCTTCAGATATTTGTGTTTTATTAAGACCACTTTTATGCAGCCCAATGATAGTCGCCCTCACTTCAATACTAATATTAGCCTGCATTTTGCGAATATTACAATACTGTCAACCTCACGTCACTAACCAACAACTACAACCAAACGACAGTTCATTTCGGTTAAGTTAAAACTCGTGTCTACCTCGCAGAAATCTAATTCTTTATTTAGTTTTTTTTGTGATCTACCTTTCTAACTCTAAGAAATGTATGAACAAGTTAAAGAATAATTTAATATATGTAATGCAAATACATAACTTCCAATCGGGTAAGAACTTACAAAAAGTCAATAATTGCGTGGGATTTGAACTTGCGGCACGCTGATTTGCGCTTCAATCTGTGTGCCTATACCACTGGGCCATCTTGACTTATGATAAGTTGATGAAATTGTGAATTTCAATCATTTGTTGGCGAAACTTGAAAATAAAAGGTCGTAAGTCAAACTAAACGTCAAACGAATAAGTTTTAAGAATTCTTATGGACTTTTGCAAGTGATAGTACCTAAATTTACATTATGGTGAATATATCATAATACCTAATTCTATATCTGAATGATGATTCTCATTCCGCTTTGGATGAAAATGCATTACAGATATGTATCGCTACTATTATCAAAACTAATAGCGGCTGCAATGCAAATAGATTCTAATCCCCAAACAGAAACTGCAGAAAGTAAACTACTGTAAACCACACCAATTAATTATGTATTCCCTTAAGTACTCGCTTAATTAACATTAATAGTAGAAAGTACTATAGACTCAGCACAAACAGATGGAAAGGCAAATACAACTTATCAACGACGCATTAAATGAGGTCATGAACACAGAAGCAAAATATTTATCGAGAGAGAACAATGGAATAGATCCATAAAGTTCTAATGAGCTAATATAGAATTAAGGATTATATATGATTTAGGTGCATCCTGTTGATGTGTAGTTGTTTTCTAATGAGATTTTTAACTTAGGAAATATACTGCTTGATTTATATCTGATTAATCATTTAAATAGCATTGCCTTGTTAACATTTGATTAGTGTAATAATCTACATAATATTATTAACGTGTTAATTGGATTTAGAATTAAGGTTAGCAGCTTCTTCCGTGTGCGTTATGAAAATGTTAAATGCAGTTTAAATCACAAATAACCACAATCCAACAGAAGACGCCATTCTGATTAATGATGATGCTTCATTTATAGTATTTTAAAGTTTCGTTACGGCTTTGTAACGAAACTTCAAAATACTATAAATGATAATAAAAAGATGATTTTCGAATTAAACATGTACGTTATATCTTCCTATTTTTTTTATTAATTAACTTCTTCCACTCGAAGTAGAGTGGGAGAGAGTGTCAGACTTTTACTGGCTAAAATGCATTCGCGAGTGTTCAGTTGCCCTTTGCATTCCTCTTACGAAAAATTCTGCAGCCAAATGTTATGTCTTCTTTGGTAAGTCTTGCTACAATAATATTTTGCGTGGCAGTATTACCTACAGATCAAATTTTTTCTCAAGTGAAATTCTTGAAACCGAGAGCAAAGAACTTATAAACACTGACGTCATCCAAATATGACTTGATGACTCATACAAAACTCACACTCGCCATTTTTCTTTTTAGCACCGCCATCTAAAATTACAAAAGCGATAACCCTACAACCCTTCGCAACACACAAGGAGTGGAGTATATTTACGTCGATGACTTCACCAAGTCCGCTGACTTATTTGCAGGACCATCGTTATTAGCAACATTAATTTACAAGAGTTAAGATGTGGACGAAGACGCTATATTATGTGGTAATGTGCCAATTATCAGGATGGGTGCAATTATGGATACGAAAGGAGACATTCAAAGAAGAATGATTTGTCGTGAGTTCTACTAATTAAAGTAAGTGAGCAGTAGCTTACAATATTGCTCCTTACAAAGTGAGTGGGCAATATTATCATTCTAAGTTAATTTAAATAACGAACTAACCAGCGAACAGGTTGAAAACATTCCGTAAGTAGAAGCTACAGTAACAAGTTTTCTAATAATATTTTTAATAATTCTGATTAAAACATAAGAAAAAAAAACGTTTACACAAGATGTCCAAATCGAAACTTGACAAAACGCACTCATTCCTAAAACTCGTATCTACATTTGGTCTTCCGACTAAAAGCATTTGCATAAATAAATATTATGTCAAGAACAGACATTAACTTCAAAAGGGTGTGAATGAACCATCTTTGACTATTAACGCCGTTCCCAGTAAAACTCTCGTTCAAATACTGTTTATTTAAAAAAACCTGACTTACATTTTGTATCCTTGCGATCGACTGCTTTCTTTTCAAGCTGAAGAATCTAGTCTTGTACATTGCGGTTCACAATTCCGCAAAATGCTTTCCTACTTGCGCAAGAGTCAATCGAGGGAAGAACCACAACGAGACATGGCCGCCTGGCGCCTCGCAATGTGTCTCAATCAAAACTAAAGACCTCCATGCTGTACCCGTAATTGCTTCCCGTATTTATCGAAGTGCATTGTCTCGCTCTAATTCTATTAACGACTAAATGGACGTTTCATTAGGGCCCATGTTGACGACCGACACAATAAGTATTTATAAATGAAATGTTTCCGAAGTGAGTAAACAAGGGCTGGACGCAGACGAAGTAATAAATACCAGAATAGTTATCAACGCGTTCACTTCCATGTACAACAGAATTGCATTAGGACTTGACAATTCTATCGTTACTAAAAGATTTGAAATCTTAGTTCGTACGGCCTTCGCTGGAGACTCATTAATATCCCACATAATAAGTCACGACCTTGCTCCAAACGATCCAATTAAATTTGTTTCAAAAAGCCATAATCCTATCACCCTCGACCTTTACTTACTCTCTATAATCAGCTTACGATTGAGAAATATGTTTAGTAATATTCAAATCAGGAATGTTAAGATTGCTAAGTGGATTCATTGTTATATTTTGACGTGAACCCTTATCGTTTAGAACGATTATGGTTGACCTGGTGTCGAACTTGCGACTTCTAACACGTGCTGTATCGATCAATGGAGTGTTTTATTCAATAGTACAATTGCGCCTTTTTATATTCAATTGTGCTTGATTGAGGTGGTCGAAATGATAGGTTATCTTGACTTTTATCAATGGTACAATGGCAACGTTCATTGGCTAAGCGTTTTTTGGCAAGTTGTTCAAGTAACTCAGTTTCAGTTGAGATCCATTACAGCAACAGTGGTCATAACAGTTTGCTACATATTAACATCACGCTAATATTATAAAGTAGATAGTTTGTAAGTGTGTGTGCATTTGAATGCTGTGTGTGTGTGTTTGTTACTTCTTCACGTTCCAACGGCTAAACGAAATTTTATGAAACGTGTTGGTGTACGTGTAGCCCATGTCTTGGAATAGCACATAGAATACTATTTTTCCAGAAGTATGGACTCTTGGGATAATTTTCTTCTATCACGCGGACGAAGCCGCTGGCAGCAGCTAGTATAAAATAATTCCGGAACTGCAAATCATTTTACTATCATCACACGTTCAACGAGAGAGTCAGAGTCTATTAGTTAGCTCTCAAAGTGAATCATTCCAGAGTTCTAGATGAAGAAAAAATCACTTCAAAGAACATGAACCAATTGCTATAAGTAAATATGCAAAGCAATCAGTGGAGATGTGTTTCAATCTCGCGACATGACATAGCAATAATTTACAATAAGCACGTGTTTAAAGCCTCATCTTGGAAATCATAAACAAGTGCCATGCATGTGCTGACTGACCGACATCTCGCCTGCTTTCCAATCCAATGTAAACTGGTTTTCAATAGCGCATGCGTAGGGTTGACCCTTACCTATCAATAGCCCTTTTATACTGGCAACAATCTTGCAGAGAAAGTTAGTTTAATTTTAATGGAAATCACGAGACAAATGGCCTTCTCAGAATCATATGAGTTCTTTATAATTTTATCGCAATTTACACACGGCAATTTGTTTCCAGATAATATTGCTTACAGTATATTTGTTTTTTTGTAAGCCTCTATGAGTAATTTCATTGAACGAACGAACAAACATTTAGGAACAAAGATAATTTCAAGCGTGTTTGGCTTCATTCATTAGTTTAAGTATGATTTTTTATCATGTGCTTTGGCGTTCAATGATCCGCTTTTGCGTTCTTGATCTATTCGACTATAAGAAACCCTAAAAAATAACAAAAGAAACTTCTATTTTTCTTGTAACATTTCTAAGTTATTGCCAAGGCCGCTCATTTCAAGACGTGACATCATTAACAAATACACAATCAGTTCCTTTATGGACACACATTGCGAAAAACAACAATTCAATATTAAAATCATAGTCTATTATTCAAATGAACCTGCTAACTAAGTATTTTTTATTCGCTTTTACACAGAATCAGCTTAATAAATTGACGGAATAAATTATGATGAAAAACATAAAAACCCAACATTTTTGAGATAAACAAACATATTGTTCAGATTAATACATCGCGGTTTATAAGAAATGTTAATTTTGATTAGAAAACCCACGATATGGAAGCAAAGATTTCTCTACGACAAATTCTAATGGCTAACCTATGAACTGTCTGAGCACAATAAAATTTGCACAAAATTTAAATACATTAACACTTGTTAATCGTATCAATACGGATGTCAGAACTATAATTTCACTTTTGCGAAATTTATATGACAATGAATATAAAATTTAACATATTAAGCTTTTTAGTTTTTAGAAGGCAGCAGCTTAAGAAATGGATGGTTTCATCGCTCTTAATCTTGAGACAAGAGAATCATTAAACCTGTCTGTTAACTTTCAGTGTATACAAAACAAAGCTTGTAAGCTTATAAAGAATGTCTCACATACGTGCAATCTAGATTCAGCTTCAATGTTAATGCATCTTTCTTGTATTCCCAGTAAGTAAGTCGACTACAGACTCCTCAGGAAGGTGTTAAAAGCTGCAATCATTAACTATACCAGGTGAATGGCCAGCAGCATCTATCTGGCTGATAACATCACACTTGGCAAACCTGTTTCTCGTGAGGTTGTAGACCAGATGTCTGTCGGACCACACACACAACCGTTATATCATGGGTAAACGAACTGCCCAACTAAATGAGTCCATACGCAAGATTAAAGAAGCATAAGAGGTCCTATAGAAACGTAGTTTGGCAAATAACCATAAGTAATAATTATGTAACTACAGAAAACACTAAAAGAAATTACAAACGTTGATGATAATTTAAATACGCGGTGAGCTAGAGTAAATACGGACTTGAATAAACAGGCATAATTAGTAAGACAAGCATTAGGACAAGTCATTACCCGCAATATATTTCCTTCACCCAACGTGGGATAGAAATGCAACCAAGCCATGTCTCGATTCAAACCCGATTAGGAACGACAAACAAATCTTAATTACTCGCAATTCGAAATTAACGAGGATATTAAACATCGATACATTCGATGCTACGAGGCTGACACAAATTGCGAGTGTAAACGTGTTTATTTCTCTAAATGCAGCTCATGTTACTTTAACTATCAAAGAAATTGATGCAGAAGACTAACTAAAATTGATATAACGAAATTACGCATTTCAGTAGTGATGGTTACCACAAACAAATCAAATACAGCGATATAATCTCTCCCTGTGGAAAAAAAGGGCAGTGGTAGCCGAGTGGTAATGGCCCCGACTTACGAGTCGCGGGTTCGAATCCAGCCAGGTGTATTACTTTATGTAATTTATTTCATCACCACTGCTCTCAAAACGGTGAAGGAAAACCAAAAATTTAAAGACATGTGACATTCACCAACCCGCACTGGGCCCGCGTAGTGGATTATGGCCCATTCCCTCTCCTTGAGAGGAGGCCTGAATCCTAGCAGTAGGAACATTAAAAAGGCTGATGATGATGAATCTTTCCCTCCCAACGTCTATTTATGAGATTTTTTCGAATAGTATTTGTATTTTAGAATTTATGTACACAAAGAAATTCATCTTGATTGTATCCAAATGCACGATTTATCTTTGTATTACGGTTAGTTTCTTAAAGCAATTTGGTAGGAACACTATTTGCACTATCACTCTTAATTTGTGTGTGCCCCAAACCTTCTGTTTCAATTACATGGCATTACTCACGTTACTAAAACCACAGTGGGTGTGGCAATTACCTTTTGGATTGCCTTTAAACTATTCTAAATGTTAATTATATCGTTATAGCCAACTTGAACTTATATAGAAACTTATGCGACCCGTTTCTCAGATTGGTAAAGAAAGATTCCAAAGTGTATTGAATTTAAAGTTCAGGACTTGTTGTGATTTCATGGCTTACAAATATTTCAAGTATATCTATGATCTACTGTACCTATTACCTATAATATGCTTGAAATACTATTTAAGTGAGACTAGATGCATCGTTTACGAAGGAATTATGGCATTCAACGGATAGATCTGTTTACAAACCCAGTATCTCGGACCACCTATGTATCATAAAACATCAAGGTAATGTTTATGAAAGTATTCAGTATAGTTTCCAACAACAATTGAATTTGTCGCATCAGTGTTCATAATGTCTAGTCCGACATAATCTTTAGTTCAGAACAGCTTACTTCACGTCTACAGACACTGATAATGATATTAGTGCAAACAACCTCGGAGAAATGAAGTCCTTGGACTCGACTTTCACTGACGGGCGTGGACTATGAATAGCCAACCTGTTGACTATGAATGACCCACTAGAGACCTTTGACCTTTGAGACACGAGACTTGATGTAAACAAGTTCGACATGGACTGAAACCTGTCTGATAAAAACAAGTCTGCTGCAGAGATTATTAAATCTCAAATACTTTCGTTTTCTATGGAGACTTATAATGTATTTAATTAAGCATAATGCGATTCGATTAGTGGGTAGACGAGAATCGGATTAGCTTTTCGATTAAGCTGTAAATGAGACGATAACAGCTACACTTGCATCTATTGAAATAGCAGATAGGAATGTGGAGAAATTTCAGTAGTAACAACAACGCAACATTTTCCGAGAACAATAAAAAATATATGTGCCTTGGAAGATTTTAATAGAAAACCTAATGACATGTCGTAAATGTGGTCGTAATTAATAAAGCAAATACTGCAGAGAACAGTAACCAAACCGATGTCCGCTCTAAACATACACAGCCTTCTTTAAGTAAAAATATTCAATTTTCCTAGTCCCAAAGCGACTGGTGAAAGTACGAAGCGAAACGAACCCTAAACCGAATCGGATATGCCGTGGGTTGTGTTACAAGCTGGCGAAGTCAACCGACACGTTCCGGAACAATTAGCCGCCAAGTACTAACTATATCTGTATGTAGATCAACTAGATAAGCAGCAATAAGGATATTGATCAATACTCGCTTGATTACTTTGTTTTTGTTTGCATATCCGCTGCTGAAGGGTATGGGGAAATTATAATTGAAAGAAGCAACGGAAGCTAGCAATAATATGTAATTAAGGTTGCAAACCCTTTAATACCTTGCAGAGGGTAAGCGCAAAGCTGACATATTTTTTAATACATTTACAAGTTATTACAACAGCAATCTAAAATCAGATTCATAACCTGCAGATTCAGGTCTGCCATATCGCTAAATTACCAAAATTTCCCAAAATTCATCAAATAAACGAGAGGTCAATAAATGACATAACTTGTAACAATTTCTAGTCACATAATATTGTAGCTTCATGAGTCATGATGAAGTATGAGAAACCAATCACAGGGCAACATAGACATTTTTCAAGATTAAAGACAGCACTTCTAGATACCTATTATGAATGTCGACACATCAAATGACATCCGGGGCAGCCAGCCCAGCTACTACCTTGCTGACTGCTATCAAACTCTTCTAAGACATTGTTCGAGCTGATATGATAGAAGAACCATAGCACTTAGACCTTTAATCATTATAAAAACTCCCACACTGCATCTTCATCGTCATCATCATCATTTTAGCTGAAAGACGTCCACTGTGGAACATAGGCCTCCCCCAAGTGTCACCAAAATGTACGGTTCTGTACGTCGCATTCCCGGGATCCCCATTAGGTCATCAGTCCACCTTGTAGGACGCCTGCCAACGCTGCTTCTTCCGGTACGCGGTCGCCACTCCAGAACCTTTTGGCCCTAACAGCCATAAGGCCATCTGTTCTGGAAGCAATATGCCCTGCCTACTGGCGATTTGTCGTGCATCTTCAACATACAGGTTATATAAATAATGTATTTTTTTACTAACCTGTAAACAAGGGCACAGCGGCCATCTTCTTCTCAGCGCGTGCGGCATTTTCTTCCTCGGCGGCTCGGGCTCCGCTGGGGGCTCGCCGCACGCCCAGCGCACGAGGCGCGCGCGCGCAGCCTCCGCCACCTCCAGCCCGCGCGACCACGATGGTAGACCCTGGGAAAAACAGAAAAAATGACGTTAAATTTTATTTTGTTGAAAATTTCTGGCTTGATGGATAGACCAAAAAGCCGGTGGAATATACGTATTTAGACTCTATTTTTTTATCATGTTTTAGAGGTATGTGAAAAAGGGTGTAAAGTTCCACATACCTACGCTGTAAAGAGAGGATTCTGCTACCAGACGGGTGTTATGTCTAATCTGGGTAACTGCCCGAAAGATTATTACGGGTTGTTGACTGCTGACTCAAATACAAGTTCACAAACCATAACCCATACCCTAAATAAACAACCAACCAAAACAAATCTCCGCGCTAATCACCTATTTCTCATCGCATGAAAACTCACGCAAATCGAACTGTACAAGATCATGTCAGTCAAGGCCGATCGTAACGTGAAGCTGCGCTCACGCAACTCTAGGCACGTAATAACGGTATCACTCATATTGAGCGGGGTTTTGACAGCGAGAGTGAACTCGCTACAGTGACGAGCAGGAAAAGCTAACCACACGTAACTTACGTATTTTATTTAAAAATTTTTAAGTGTTAAAAAGCAGATAGTGTCGATGGCCCACTTAAAATAAGTTTTATTTTATTTAGCCTTCACTATCATAGTGTAAGGCAAATACAAAATAAAACTAACCTGAAAGATAAAGTTTTAGAACTTATAAAATGTGTGACAATACGACAGAAAACTATGAGACACAGCAGGGTAAATACACAATAAGCTTGAAAGTAGTAAGTAACAGTTTAAACATATATTAAATATGTATGCCAAATATGCTTACCAAATATCAATCATTTTAAGAACAATGTTTTTCTATGAGACAAACAGCTAAAATCCGAAGTGGCATTAACATATCCGATATCATCGTTTTGATAACAAATTCCAATTACTTACGGTACTATTAGCATTATTTTACAAGATGATTATGAAAATGCAAAAACACTAATAACACACGCTATTTCACTTGAACGCGGCAGTTACAATGGAGTAATCTCAAATCACATTTCACAACCAGGAACAGATACTGATCGACGAAACACGCAATAATACTCTCATCTACTTACATACGAAATTTAAATGACTAAAATGTCATGAGCTAGCGAAATGTCTACATTATAAATAACGCTATATCGGTCTTACAAAAGATGATATTAGCAATAACAGTAGCATCTATCTGCATGCGAGATTTAGATATTAAAATGTCAAAAGCTAGCGCAATGACTTCTAGAAGACATGTTATAACACTGTCTTGCAAAAGATGATATTTATCTCATCATCTGCTTCCTGCTCTTGTTACTTGAATTGATTGTGAAAGAACGCTGCTTTTCCATATCTCTCTTTATCTCCTTACAGTCGTCTCAATAGAGCCTATCGCCTTTCTTTCCATATAGTTTTTCACGCATATAATATAGATATAGGTATATATACGTCTTTTGGCCTTCTTCTTCGATCTATGCCAATACTTGAATTTACAAATAAAGCTACTCACAAATTTTAATTTTAAAAGTATTTGGTATAGTGAACTCCATCACTCGACACTAAAGGTTCACCAGAAGACCAACGTCGTCTGTCTAGAAATGTTGCTCAAAATTAACCTTGTTAGGAAAAGCTGCAAAAACATGTTTCTTTTTTATATTTCTGCCACTTTTTATTTTATTTCTGCTAGCATTAGCTTCTGAAGTCTTATAGATAAGTGAAATAAAAACCATTTTGCATTTCGCTAAAAGAACCTGGTGACGATCGCGAAATAAATATTTTTACTTTCATTCTTCATTTATTTCTCTCTTTCTCACAATCAATCTTCTCCTTTCTTGCCATATATATCTGATCGCCACTTTATCACTAAACGTACGTAGTGATTTAGTGAGTGACGGAAAAGCGAAAACATTTATCTCGAACGACTTTCATCCGACAGATAGTCTGACGCAACTGATCGGAATAGGAAACATGGCCGTTACAGTGAATGGAAATTCTTATGTTAAAAAGTAGAGTCTAGTTCAAGTTGTCGCGATTATAATCGATATATAAATATTCATATTAAAAATTGCGTTGGTAAAAACTTGGCTTTAAAAATTTCTTGACAGTACTTATATTGTAGGTACCTATTGCACGATAAAGATCGTGGACAACAACCGAGACACAAACATACCTAGTCCTTCATTCATATTTATTTGCCAAAAATGACAAAGAGGTATTAGAGGAAACGTTTATTTGTATTTGAGGATAAAATATCACTCAGATTCTAGTTTTTATTGTACAAACTGTAGTCAAACATAATTATTTGAAGAAGCCTTTTTTGCTCTTTCTTCATAAAAAATATGCACTCCTGGTAAATCTCAAGTCTCAAAGCAGTCCTTTCATTAACAATCAATCACTTATGTCGTTAACTCAAATAGCTGTTACATCTTATTTATCATCATGATTAAGTCAATTTAGATGCATTAAGTCCAGTTTAAATCTTCATAACACCGCCTAATGTTATTGCGTAAGCTGATGACCGTTAATGAGAACCTTTTAAAAGTTTAAACAACATTTTGCATAACGATAATTGGGATTTTAATTGCCCATTCACTATTTGACAGGGTTTAAAAACAAACAAAGCTAATATTATTATGGTTTTGAATGGATGAAATTTAACAATACAGATGAAATGTCACGGGCATATTGAAGAAGGTGACTTGACTCAGCAATAAAAACAAATAAAGGTACCATAATTCATATCAACTGCAATACAACCTCTCTTTACTGTGACCTTTACTCAGTAGTAAAGCAGAAGTAACTATATATTTAAGAAACAATAACATTCTAATAATGTATAGATTGTAAAGAATGATGTGAAAAAGTAGTGCGTAAATAAACAGAGGAGAGCAGAAGGCGAAAAACTGCAAATGGTCCTTAGAGCCTTAGAGCTTACAAAGACATAGTTGACGATAATGATGATTTAGACAATAAAACTCTACTCCTTCCTTATCTTGTTCCATGTTAATTTGAGTCGGCGCAACAAGTTTTGTTTTCCAATCTGTTACCCCTACCGTAAAGTTATCACTAACTCCCTTTTATTTATAACACTCCTCACACTCACACATTCATCAAATTTTCTCTAACCTCTTTCTACCAGCTATTAACATGTATACTCATAACACTCTCTTCTCTTCACATGACTAAACTTACGAAAAGCCATTCCCTTTAAACTTAGGAAATTTAGACATAAATCTTAGAGGACAGTTACCTATTTATATGAATTTATTTAGCAATAGAAAATCTAACAGATGAACTTTCTGCTTCAAATTATTATTAAATATTGAAGTACTTATACATAATGCAAATTCTGAAGTAAACTAACATGCTTATTTTAAATCTCTAGCAATTATAGTTGATAAATTATAAGACACACAAAGAGACAATCTCAATAAAGAAATTGAATATCGGTCGCAATACGATATTAAAATTCTGTTCGTAAAACAACCTGTGACATTCAACTTTATACTAGCTAATGTCTATGTATTTCAATTTATTTCATGTGATTTGGGAAGATTGTGAAAATTTTATAGACATTGTAGTTTTATGTAACGGTTCTAAATTTCTTGGAAGCCTCCGGGCTAAAAGAGTTACTCTAACAAGGTGGCGAGTCACAATAGATCTTTTAGGTCGCAGTGACTACATCCCCTACACTATGGGTGATGCATAGCCCCTTATCTTCTAAATAATAATAATAATAACGGTAACAAACATATGTGAAATATGCTTCTAATCCCACGCATGTTTAGTATAAACTACCCTTACAATAAGTTGAAAGACTTAGGTACTTAGGTGTAGTACTACCTAAACAGTACAACCAAATTTCTACAAATCTACCTACACTCGAACTCAATGTCAATACAGATGAGAATCAAGACATTGATAAAATGCTGTTGGTAAAGTAAGGCATAAAGATTGATGAGTTCAATGCATCTACGCAGAGTTTTAGCTGAGGTAGCCATGGCATTTGTAGTGATATTAGTTATATCTTTATATTTACCTTTCTCTTCTAAGTAGATTTTTTTTTACAAATATCTATAAACATATTTTATCAAATGAAGTAAGAATAGAATCGTGACTACTATCAACCAAGCGTGTTTATTACTGTACTTTTATGATTAGTTAAATTTAAAACGGCAGTAATTGTCTTTAACTTTCTAGCTTGACTAATAACTTAATAAATGTAATTGACGTTAGTATTAAATGTAATTTTCAGGCATAAAAACATTATCTTTGATTTTTTATAGCTTTGTTGTTTTGTGGTAAGAAAAGAGGAAACTCTTGTCTCTGCTACTTCAGTACCTACATCAATAAATTTAATTTCATTTAAAGATATACAGGACATTTCTAATTTTGTGTTCTAATTCTAAGATTGGCGCTGTGCTTGAGCGTTTGGCTGCTGTATTGCATATCGCACTTTCGATTCCCGCAACGAATAATATTATATTTATTGAATATGAGTTTACATATTTGTGAATGTATTCACGATGCAGGAGTAATTCTTACTATGGGGCAACATGATCTTTTTTAGTAATATAAATATGGAAGTACAAAAATGTCTTAATAAGGAAAACCACAGATTTAATAGTAGTACCGCTTAACACTGAGAGATCAGAAACGCAAATAACAGATAAATATCTGTAGGCATATTTTAGGTCAACACAGACCCACTTAGATTAAACTAAAACTAATCCCGACAAAGCCACTCAGTGCTAGATAAAACTAAGGCTAACTCAGATTTATTTATCAGCCATCACGAATTCACTCAACTTTAAATCCGAGCATTTCAATATCAGGAGTTTTAATCTAATTAATTACTTGCGGACAGCCATCTTATCTGAACTTAGCAATTTATGCACACCCATCATGATTTAGTTAAGCGTCGGTTTCGACACCAAAATGAGCTATTGTTCCGTTGAACTTTACTTCGGCATTTGCTGAACTGTTGCGAATTGATCATAAAGCTATGATAACCGAATGAGATGTTTGGATATTCAAACGGATTGTAGCTAGTGTCTAAGAAATGCGTGTGTCTAAGTGTGGGATAACTGTTCAGTGTTCAGATGCATGGGTGATTAATTTCGCGGTTCGAAGTAGGTATTCATAAATGGCAGGGTAATTGAAGATACCGTTTGCTTTGTTTTTTGCATTTAGGAAGAAATTTGTAGTTAGAAATCGACAATATAACGAATTTAAAAAAAAAAAATATCTTTGGCCCGCGGCTTCACCTGTGTACATAAAACTTACTCAGGAATAAAGCAGCTTTCGGTGAAAAAATTGTAGCAATTGGACTAGTACTTTTAGACATTATCTCCTACAAACAAAAAAAAAACAAACTAACAACAAAAATATTAGTTTGGATAAGTTTCAATTAAAGTACAAGAAGGAGAACGCATGTTGTCTTCCAAATAACAATCAAATTCTATTAAACAATAGATAGCAATAACAAAAGACAAATATAATAGCAAAGATCGCAGCATCATCCATAATAGATTACCTTGAACCGAACATAAAACGAATCTTTCACCACAACAAAACAAAAGCATGTCGAAAGCCTTTACTAAATCCAAAGTCTGAAACTAAAATGTAATTCCTAAGTTTCCACACAAAAACAATGTGAATGTTAAAAGTGTACCAGATATATACTTTCAAGCGTCAAGTGTAGTGTGTCATGAGGGTACGTTTAGTATGGGAAGCACGTAGGATGGGTGTGCGGCTACTAGGATGTGGTGAAAGTGAAGTTGATGACTAAAATATTGGTGTGAAAAGATCTACCGGAATTTATTTGATTCCTATGATAGGACTATTGCTTTAGATGAGATTAGATTTCCAATAGCTACTAACATCAAAACAAATAACATGATTCATGAAGCTATATAAATTGCTTTAGGTAAGTAAGTAGTTTACCTAACCCCGCAAAACCTGAGGTCTAAAATTGTCACAGTTACGCGAATTCTTCATAACGAATGAATAGTCTTCACTTTCGATTGTCTGGTCAAAATGTTTTATCAGAGCACTTTTTCTTTCAATTTTTTTTCTACTCAAAAGATTTTTAGATCGAGATAATCATTCTAGCTAGTTTGTTACCCATCCTAGTTTTTTCTTTTGTTCACAGGTTCACAGTGAGAATACTAGCTGAAACTTTTTCACAAGAAGTATGATAATTTAGTAGCTTTAAGTTTACATTTAGTTTCTCGTGACTTGCTGTTTTTACAAAGTGTTTGACATATTTCTCTCTACAGATCTCTAATGAATAGAAACGCATATGACTCACAGTTTAATAACTCAATACAAAAGTACTCATGAAAATAATGCAAATGGACATCATTTCAATCTGTAATGTCATCTTTACCGATGACAGTTCAGTAGAAAGAGTAATTTTGAATTCGTAAGAAGAAAATAAACAGATACAAAAACCGCAAACAGTAGATGAAGACGAGGAACAAATAAAAGACTTTCAAAATACAGCAAGCAGCTCAGCCTGCACAGTTACTGAGTCAAATGCGTTATCATTGTTATCTATTTACACTCATCTGAACTCTGCATGTAGAGACCCGACTGTTGACATAAATTTATTGACTCAGCACTCCCGCGACATTTCACAAACCATACAACAAACAGACACACAATTCTAACTTGTGTTAACTACACAGATTTACAAGAGAAGACATTTTACTCCCAAAAGTAAATATGTACGAAAAAACTTTTTACTGAAGCAACTCGTAATTTAGAATTGCCTGTCTTCTAATACAAAATATTTTAGTACAAATTGGAAAAAAAACTAACGTGAACGGTCACATAGTCACATAGTCACATTATACCACAGAACAAGTAATATGACTATAAATATATCAAGTACTCGTAATATCATAAAGGTGAATGTTTGTGAGTTTGGGTGTTTGTTACTTCTTCGTGCTGAAACAGCTGAACAAATTTCGGTACCACACATAGCACATAGGACACTTTTGTCCCTTGGAATAAATCTCTACATCTACTATCATGCGTGCGAAGCTACGGGCAGCAACTAGTACACCATATCTATAGACGCAGTAAAATAGGTAAAAATAAAAATTTAATAACTTTGTTAAGTATCATAAAAACTAGTTTAAAGGTAACCAATAATGCAAATTGCATCAATATTTGAAGTGCGTGCGCGCATATTTCGTAGACTGATCTCAGTTATACAGATTAAATTAAGGTCTCGTCAAATCCTTGACATCTTCGACATTAGCATAAAGTAATTACGAACAAAAACCGATTTGATGGGTTATTAGTAAATTGGTATAACATCAATCATTACTTACCTACGCTTGATTTACGTTTGACAACCGTCACATTATATGAATTACGTTGGGTGAGTTAAGGTTCAGAGTTCAATCCAATCAGGAATGTTTGAATTAGAAAACTAAATTCCAAATTATGATCAAGCTACAAAGGAACAACGCATGTTGTTAGAGTAGATTTTGAAATGCCAACATAATGTTTAATCATTTAAGTAGATACTGCTACCACATAGCTGACTGGCCAACATTGTCATTGCGGCATAAGTTTAACTTCTATATAGTCGACTAGCTTTTGCCCACGGTTTTGCCCCCGTACATAAAATATATCCTATGCCACTCAGGAATAAAGCAGCTTTCTATCGGTGGAAAAAATTAAGCAATCGGACCAGTACATTCAGAAATTACCTCCTACAAACAAAAAAACAAACTTTACATCTATAGAATATTAGTGTAGATAAGAAGGAGAAAAATATACTCTGTTCATATTTAACTTATTCATCTCGTCTGTTGATGATGACATTCAAAATACTGATCAAGTTGAGCGAGAATAAACAGTGCAAAAAGTTGCTAATTTCGGATTTGACTTAAACAATCAACCACCTGAAGATAATCAGAATTGACATCGTTTATATCATCATTTTTTTTATTTGGACAGTTAATCTTTTACATTAAACAACAGCAACACCTCAATATTAATTCGTTCAATAAATACACGCAATGTTCTTATAGACTTCATAACCAGTACCATTAACTTTTTATGAATCGTAAATGTCTTGTAACATTTAGCTTAGACATGTTATAATGTGATCGCTTACTCGCGATATTTTTAATAGATATACTACATCAGTATAAATGATCTAGGCATTACAAATTTGCTGTTTCCTTATTAGCTGTATGGTTATTATGTAAGATTATCAAAGCTTTCGCTCCGATCAATATTTAAGCGAACTCGTTTATATATGGATGTAAAACGTTATGATGCATTGTTATGTTATTTATACGTAATTTATTTTCCCTTTTGTCTGAGGTTTTACTTTAAGAAAAAAAAATATCCAATGTTGTTTTCTACCAATATCGACCAACTGGTAATTTTTCCACCATCCCGTTCTTTTAACCTCTTTATCAAAAGTATTTAAGGTCGGCTCTTTTAATTTTTGTATTTTTTTTATTGTCTCTATTTCACTTTTTGTGTCTTTTTTTTAAGTTTATTGATAAATAACGTTGTTTCATGGTATAAATTGTGTTTGTTGAGTTATAAGGTATGCAGCTAGCTTTCTCCCACTATTTCACCCGTGTCTTTGGTTACTGCTTCGCTTCCATAGATCGTAGCGTAATGTTTTATAGCTTAAGTATGGAAAAAGATTTTTTTTCAATTAGAATCAGTAGTTCCTGAGATTAGCGTGTTAAAACCAACTCTATATTTATTTTAGCCACCATCTCATTAGGCACCCCTTTAAGCATATCATCTTCATCAAAACACTGCCAATGCAACGTTTCTTTCCTATTCTTATAAACAATTAACCATCAACATTCATACTCAAAACTTTCCTCAAATTAGTTAAGAAACAATGAATTTAACAAACAAAAGCTTTCTCTCATAATGTTTAATAATAAGAAAAGTTACACTAAGATCCGTGATCCAAATAGCACAGTACAATAAAAAGTAAACAAGCAATATATTGTGGATTCTACAACATATCACGATGCCCTTATTGAAGGAAATGGTGCCATCTAAAGTCTGAATAATTCATGTCGCACAGGACAGACGGACTTGAAACACAACGATAATAAAAGTGCAGTATTAAACAATTTGTATGTAAATTGATTGAAAATATATGAAACTAAACCTAGTTGAAAAGAGAATATTAATAGTTTAAAACGAGTATTTGAATTTGAAGACGATATTGTTATTGCAAAAGTTAAATTAAATGAGATAATTCTGTTGCAAAGTAAAAAACTTTGTATATTTTGATTCAATTGCTAAATGCTTTGGTTTCATCCAAGTTTTCAGAAATGTATAGCTAGCCAGTAACTATTTTTTTTCTTAAATTTCTATGTTTTATAAAGCCTGATATGATGCAGATACAGTGTGTAAATTTTTGACGAACCATAAACAGTAAAATAAATTTTCTGCCTAAGGCATATGCAGCAGGAGATATAATGTCTTACTAACTAACATACACAAACCGAGTTAAATGGGCCATGAATTACTTGATGTGCCAATTTGGCTTAGAATCCTTTGGCTAAGATTTCTGTTTTGCCAGCTATAAGTCGTTTTATATGTAAAAGAGCGAGCTTGGCTGAATTCTACCGGGACAGTTGGCAATACAAGTAATATGGATAAAAATAATTATACTTATAAATTCATTGGATAAATTGCCGTCTGGAATTACTTTACTTTTATAATTTGTTGTGTTTGGTATTGTATAAATATACAAATATTGGGCCCAAGAATCAGACATTCGTAATTCCAATGAGGATGAACGTACCCAGTAGGCAGTCATTAAAAAAACAAACATCTTTGATGAACTTTTTTATAATGACGACCTCATAAATCCTGACAAATCATCTGTTAAATAATCAATATCGATACGCTGAATCGATTGTTGAGTTCCAACACGCCCATATAGAGTTATAGTGCACTATCGAGTTACGTATGAACAGATCGGAACCGGCAGCCGGATCTAGCATCGATACAAAATCGTTACATCACTTGTAAATAATGTTGACCCCAATTATTTATTATGTAATTAGTGTTAAACCAGTACATTGATATGTGGGTCCGTAATTTCTTTGCTGTCCATCTCTGAAAGTGATTGGTGTTTTTGTCTGCGTTGTTTTTTCTTACTTGATATGTGCAGTGATGTGCGTATAGTATGGCGCCGATTGGCGCCCGACGTTGATACTTAACATCTTTAATGCATAGC
Organism: Mythimna ferrago; assembly: GCA_910589285.2. Classification (NCBI taxonomy): domain Eukaryota; kingdom Metazoa; phylum Arthropoda; class Insecta; order Lepidoptera; family Noctuidae; genus Mythimna; species Mythimna ferrago. Next base: position 21,505,419 of record OU342685.1, read on the forward strand.
TTAACTGATTGATCAGAATCCCATATCATGTCGGCGCCGAAGCTCAATAGTCTTGTTTCCTGTATTATGTCACTATTTTCCAGTCATAAGTATCATTTTGACTGATCTTGTATTCTATCAACATTTTAACATCATCATAAACTTCAGTTCCTTTCATTTTCTGTATGACGAAAATCTTTAACAGATGTAACTTCTTTTATTCATTCTGATTTAATCTAACCTTGGCTGTTGAAGAACTTAAAAAAAAAAACACAAAATTTTCCCTTCAGGCAGAATAAAACTTCGGATTGTGTCGATTTCACATTTCACCTGTTACCTTCGCTAAATCTGACGGATGTAGGTACAAGTAGTGGGTACACCAGCTAACCGTGACTCAACCGGTCCAATCATTGACCATAGTTCAATAGCTATTGAACTATGACATGAATGCTTGAACAAATTGAGAACGTATGGTGTGATCTCACTCAGGAATTTCTTACTTTGTTTTACTTTGACTTTCATGTGAGATTTTATTGAAGTGTTTATCAGTAGGTCATCGGGTTTTTTTCACCATATAGGGGGAAATTAATTTAGTCTGATTCTGGTCAGTGTTCAAACAGCTGCAATGTCCATTACTTCTTTGTTTAGCGAATCAGGTCAGATTGATGTTACATTCATCTCCCCTAATTGGGTATGTACCGGAGCTTGGAAATTGAGTTATATTTATAAAACCCCAAGCGAACGCTCAGCTATTGTCTTACTACTGTGTCTCTAATTGACGGTATTTGAAAGGTTAAAGCCTAGAGTCTTTTCAAATAATGTGTTAACTGTTAAGGTTTACTCATCACCAATCGCCTACAGAGAGGACAACTAGAAACCGTAAAATAACAAAAGTCCAGAACAAATGCCATAACATTTCTATTTCAACTTTCAAAGCTTACCTGCCGACAAGGTTAGGACCTGACCGCAAAATATACAATGCCAATAAAGTTTAAAGACCATTCAACGTCAGCAGTCACACTTGACCAATTTACCTACAAACAAACGGGACATATACGTTTAGCACTAGCGAAAGCTACGTCGAAAGTTAAGACTTGCTTTAGAACTGGTAAGCTTTGAGCTTGAAACTGACTGGCATTTATGAATGTGAAGTGCGCTATTGTATGTTTTGAAAAGCTAATCGATAGGTTTATTATACTCCTTTTGACGTGTATCTTCCTACAGCTGTACACCGTTGGTCTCGCCTTTGGAAGTTATTAGTGTTATACGTATACCCCCAAATCCTGAGGTAAAACTGTTGATCCTGCACGTAATATCTCCTCGGACTTGTCGGCTTGTCGTCCCCTCTGACTAGGACAGTAAAGGAACATAAAGGATCAAAATTTAGTCGGGAGGATTATTATTATAAAAATATTTTGATAACTCAAATATAATTTACATTGTTAAATATTAAATTATAAACACATTTAAAAATATAAAAAATAGTATCCCACCGGTATCGAAAATAGGGTCTAAGCTACTGGTGGTCAGAACTCTTCAGTGAGGAATCTCCACGCGCCGTTTCCAGATGTACAATTTTTTTAATCAAAACAGATCCAACTGCCCAACGAGAACCTCCGTAGATATTGCATAGTCGTGGTTCCTTGGCTTATGGTCGTCATGACTATCCATACAGTAATTATAATTATTGTTATTATATCTACTTACAGCTGTTTATGAAATAAAGCATGGTTAATTTGTAAAATAATCATCACCAACATTCTCAACAATCACAAAGACATCTCTCTCATCTCTCTGTAAATCTGTTTATATATGTGTTACGTACGTATGTACTGTTTATAGTATCGGTATATACTCGTATTTCTTTTTCGTCCTTTTTCACTGTTAATCGTTCGTCATCGCAATTCCTTCTTTTCACCCATATCTTCTTTCACAAAGTCCTTCCACCGTTTCTTTAGTTAATTTCGCAAAATAATATAATATATAGTTTACATAACTGATAACTTTTTCAGTCGAACTGACCAATCATTGAAATGATGAATAAGTTAAATTATTGACAAATCATTATAAGAAGATGAAACAACTCCTGGCGTAGAAGACGTTATTATTTTACTGGCAATCAATAGACAAGCCTGCCTCTTCTCTATGTTGCATTTTATTCTACAAGATCTATTGTTGTCACAGTTTACAATGGCATCGTAATATTTTTAATATCTAGTCAAAATAGATTTATTCCCTATCGCTTCCAAGCATCTTCTATATTAACCTATTTTAGTTCCCGTGCAAAAACAATGGGGTCCAAGGTTCATACAATTTCTTTCTTTCGTAACACAGGAAGGAAAGATATTACTGTGATAGTTCACAGCATACATCAGGAACTTCCATAAAATTGGCCATTACAACACACGGATATCAATCAAGTTTGATGACTAGATTAATGGTCGTGCTCGTAACAAATCTTCGGATCAATAGATATAAAGTTTTTTTATGAAGAAGCGCAGATGGAGAAAACTTGGAACGTGTTGGTAACGTTCTTCTCAATTTACGATAGATTCATCCATCTGTTATGAAATCAGTTGTACGACCTATACTACCTCCTTGTAGCTTTGCGCCTTGTCCATTCAATTTAAGCTCACATAACACATTATACAATGGCCTCCCATGTTCGGCAAATTGACGCGATCGACACTTGGTGCCAAGGAAAAGCACAACCCAGCGACACAATGGGCTGCTAAAAATTTTTCATTACTCATACTCTGAAAGTAGGTCTGAAGTTGCCTGAGGAGCGGGCTGAAAGTGATACTTTTCATCCCTAGGGAGTTTTACTTAACAACTGACAGCTGTCAAATTATTATTAAAAAAAAAACTAGTTCTATCTTCACATTTCTATTGAACCATGTTCCAATTTTCCATACAGCCAGTCAATCACAGCGCGATATAAAATTGAAATAACTTAAAGACAAGTATTAATTAAATAATGTTATATTTTATGTGATTTATTTGTTCAACTATTTCTTTAAAATACTTTATTTTTAAAAGATTACAATTAATTTCTAATTTTTCATTAATGAGGCTGAATAGCTGGCCGACCGCAGAAAAAAAAATCAAAATGATGGGAAAGTGGCAATCAGTCGTTGGTTTTTTCGAGTTCGTTTACATTTCCTTACAACAGAGATTTGTATTAACACGTTATGTTTATCAGATTAAAATAGTGATTTAACGCCTAATTTCATAAGAGAAGAGGCTAAAACAGTAGTGGAATACCTTTTACCGCCTAAATCAGAAGAAAGATACCTACTTAAAATCATAGGTACGACGACTCAGGTTTTACAAACTTTTTATTTTTAGTTTCCTCGTATTCGTAATGAAAAGCACAGTGTTTACCTCAGGGTGAAAGTAACCCATTTAACCCCTCGAATTAGCGACCTCGCTGCGCTCGCCCGCCAACTCCTTCTCGGGACGAAATGAGTTACTTTCACCCCTAGTGTAACAATGTACTATATTCAACTCAACAAAATAAAAATCGCCCGTATTTTTGTTTTGGATTTTTTATGAAACCATATCCATCGTAACCTACTTTTAACGATTACATAACATCATCACTTATAATTGTACAAAACTATAGATACTAAACCGCATATTATATTTATGTATAGATACATAATTTTATTCTTGACCGAATTCGACAAAACTTTGTGTGAGTAAGTTCGTAGATGGTTTAAAAATACAATTGTAACCGGCTGCAATCGAGATATCATTTTTTTTTACACGCACATCCTTCAGACATGCCACATCTTCCGGGACCGCTAGTATTTATAAAAAATACTACATAATAAAGACGAAGTCACAGATAAAGGGATTTTATTAAATGACATAACTTTCTGGCATTTTCTGAAGTTAGTCGAGATAAAATTGAAAATAAAAATTTTACGGTTCATTTTAGTTTCAGAAAACTAACCCTCGGTATTTCGCGTGGCATCCATACATATCTAGTCAGACCGCTATTCTCAGTCACTTAAGAAAAACATTTTAGAACTTACATAACCAGTAACAACTTGTATCAAACGATAACTAATTGTACAAACATAGCTGACCTCTCTACACTCGGGCGCATCAATTGACAAATTGCAACAGCCCAACACACGTGTCAAGTATAAAATATACGAAAACAAGTACCAACGAAGGTGATATTTTTGTTTGAAACTATTCAAGCTATTAACTGGTCCTTTTGTACGTCAATGAGTGGATTAACGATGCCCATTTAAAGTTCTATATTGTAAAGCATCGTAATCGTTTGTGTGATTAATTGGCAACTGTAAAAATAGCCGCGATTAGAAATAATGAACACAGAAAAACTCTTGTAACTTTTTCAAGTATATAAGTTAGAGTATATCACAGGAAGATTGAAAGTGGTGCCGGTGACTCAATAGTGGAAATGAAACCGTTTGTCTTGGTATGATCATGTGGGGAGGGATGAAACGCATGTTACTAAAAGAGTTATAAGTATACATGTGGGTGGATGGAGAGAGAGGAAAGCCAAAGAAATGATAGATGGATTGTGTGAGCAGTGATATGAAAAAGAAGGAGTTAGTGTTAGCGTGACGGGTAACAGGACAGAATATAAGAAATAAACGTGTTGCGCAGACCCCAAATAACACGACACAAGGGCAGGAAAATGATGACAGCACTATCGCCGTATTATATCGTAATTGTATGTGGACGTATGGAGAGAGAGAGAGATAAAGAGAGAGAGCCTTTCTTTAGCCTTCCGCTAAAGAAATGATAGATAATTTGTGTAAAGAGTGATATGAAAGAAAAGGAAGATAATGATAGCATGACGGGTGACAGGACAGAATGAAAGAAAACAACGTGTTGCGCCGACCCTATATAGCATGGGACAAGGGCAGGAAGATGATGAGCTGCAAAGTTAATACATTTCGTTCCCATAAACCACACCAACACCATCGTTTCTGAATAATCCATGACACGCAAATACAAAAAAGACGTGTGGCACTCGGGGACTGCCGCGGTAAAGCTATTATAACTTATGCAACTATAATTATTTATTTATTTTATTTATGCAGTATTTTTTTTCCTTTGTTTTTTTTTCTTTGATATTAATATTGAAGTTACACTTTCACACATTGAATTGAATTTTGATTGATTGTTCACTCATTTGTTTTCTTATCGGTCACCACGCTCAAAAAACAAATGAGTGGGGGGTGTTAGGTTATTTTCGTTACGGAATTTCTGGATTCGGTCTCCACGCTCAAGGCCCGCGATAGAAGCTATGCAATAGCTTAATAAAAACCTATAAAATGCAGTGAATAACGGATCAATCGTATTGTCATAAAAAGTGAAGGACAACATATTTATGGCAACATAACAGTTCTCGACATCAATATCGAATTTAAAATACAGTGTATACAGAATTGAGACATAAAACTGGCAGCAAAAAGCACCACACACGATCAGTTTACGCGAAATGTGTTTTTGTGGGAATACCGAAGTTGTTTTTGCAATTAAACGCATTACTAAATACTGTTGTAATACATCATCTCGTGAATAGGTGATTGAACCTATTTATCTATGTACAATATGTGTGTACGGAAGTTTGTTCATGAAATCACATTTATATTATAAAGGCGAATGTTTGCGAGTGTCGTGTGTATGTCTGTGACTTCGTCACGCTCGAACCGCTGAACGGATTTCAATGAAACTTGGTACACGGGCAGACCGTATCCTGGTATATTACAAAGAACTTTTATCCCGAAGATATGTTCCCTTTTTTTCTATTTTCTTGTGCTTTGTATTTTCTAGCTATGGGTAGCTCGCTGTCCAACCGTCCGGTAACTATCCGGACCGAGCCCAAGTCGTCAACGGCGCGCACTGTTCCCGCACGCCTCAAGGAGGGTGTTGTCAGCGACCCAGCTGGGTCGAAGCCTACCGGGGCCAGGGTTAGTTTCGAAAGACAGCTCGAGACCCGGCCATGAAGGCTTGAAGGAACGGGGTGGGTTTTCAGTCAGTAAGAGTCTGACACTACCTCCCGCTCCACCCAAAAGCGGGGGTGTCATTGATGTTTTTCTCACCATAAAAAAAAACATGTCTTCGAATTTTTGGTTCTAAGACATAACGGTTTCCTCACGCTGTTTTCTTTCAACATTCTGAAAGCAGTGTATCAATAAATTACACAAAGTAATGCGCCTGGCTGGGTTTGAACCCGCGACCTAAAAGTCGGGCTCATTACCACTCGGCCACCACTGCTCTCACTATCTGTAGGCTATAAAAATATTTATTCTTTACGGCGGCAATCGAACCCACGACACGCAGCAAAGCAACCAATCGCTCAACCACTGCGCAAACCGTGCCGTCAAAATTTTAAAATCTAGTCAGGAACGATCAGTCCAGTGTGAAGGCAACATAAATTAGCTTAAAGCAATATGTTTGAAATCTGTATTATTGCCAAGTGTTCGTAGAAGCAGGCGGCAGACGCCCTGGCATCCACCGCCATTGTTTATACAAAATTTATAACACCGACGCTTGTATAAGTTGTAATACCTGAGACTCAGAAGAATACAATACAATCTACACAGAATACTAAACGAAATCGCAGAAAAGATGGTCGATGGGGACGAAAGGTTCTGAAGTGACGACCACGTACCGAAAGACGCAGCGTTAGAAAGCCTTATAGTAACCCACAAGGTGACCGATCACCATGTGAAGGTCGCGGGAATCCCATGGATGAGAGGGGAACAGGACTGGTCATTATGGCGACACTTCGAGGAAGCCTTTGTCCAACAGTGGACGTCCTTTGGCTGAAATGATGATGATTTGGGTTTTTTTCAAGGCTACAGTGAATAGGCTCTTAATAAACTAGTGCGCCTCGGAGAGCGAGCTGTCCGACCGTCTGGTAACTTTCCGGACCGAGCCCAAGTCGTCGACGGCGCGCATTGTTCGCGCGCGCCTCAAGGAGTTGTCAGCAACAGCAGGAGCCCAAAATCTACTGGGGCCAGGGTTAGCTCCAAAAGGTAGCTCAGCCCCGGTATGAAAGGCAAGAAGGAACGGGGTGGGTTTTTTAGTCAGTAAGAGTCTGACAATATTTCTCGCTCCGCCCAAGGGCATGTCATTTGGATGATTTTTACCCACCAAAAAAAAAAACTAGTACGCCTCACCATCAACGATTTCATCACTGCTTACCATCAAGTGGGATCGCAGGCAAGCACTAGTTCATATCAGATTAAAAAAACCGGCCAAGTGCGAGTCGGACTCGCCCATGAAGGGTTCCGTAGCAGCAAGTAACATAATATAAAAGTTCTTGTAATGTGTTGTAACTTTGATCGATGTTTTAATAATACTGTATTTTTTTCGATTTATGACGCATTAAAAAAAAAACTACTTACTAGATTTCGTTCAAACCAATTTTCGTTGGCAGTTTTTATAGTAATGTACATCATATATTTTTTTTAGTTTTATCATTCTCTTATTTTAGAAGTTAGAGGGGGGGGGACACACATTTTACCACTTTGGAAGTGTCTCTCGCGCAAACTATTCAGTTTAGAAAAAAATGTTATTAGAAATCTCAGTATCATTTTTGAAGACCTATCCATAGATACCCCACACGTATGGGTTTCATGAAAAAAAAATTTTTGAGTTTTAGTTCTAAGTATGGGGACCCCCAATATTTATTGCTTTTTTTCTATTTTTGTGTGAAAATCTTAATGCGGTTCACAGAATACATCTACTTACAAAGTTTCAACAGTATAGCTCTTATAGTTTCGGAAAAAAGTGGCTGTGACATACGGACGGACAGACAGACAGACAGACAGACAGACAGACAGACAGACAGACAGACAGACATGACGAATCTATAAGGGTTCCGTTTTTTGCCATTTGGCTACGGAACCCTAAAAAAGATGATTAAACGAAATACATACCAAAAAGATATAAAATAGCTAGTTTCTGGAAACAATTGTATCAAACCGTCTCATTCTATGTGAGGAAAATGGAACTGTGTGCAAAGTTATGATTTATGGTTATAATAACCTGCATAAATGTGTAATTAACATGATCGTGGGACAATGACTTTAGAACACTCCTTGTTGCCTACAGACACCCACGAAAAATTGAGCTGTTAATTCATTACATTTATTTATGATCTGTACTTTGTACTGATATAAAACCTGTCTAAATGAATAAGTTATAAAACTCAATGGTTCCTTCTTGGAGAAGAAGATGGTAAGCCGAACTGTACCCGTAGCCAAGTTGATAATCTGCAATCGTTAACGCTAGTAGAAAACTTCAAATGTACTCATCTCAACGCTCAGTCACGTGATCAGAACAAACGAATCGGAGGCGTGGCCAACTTGAGGCATTCGATGCAGGAGAGTCGAAACGAAACTGTTGTAACTTGGCTGGACAGATTTATTTGTTCAACACGGGTTTGCGAAAAATACAAGGAATGGAGGAAAGCTTAGGGCAAAAAAGAAAAAAATCAAAGTTTTGGTGCCAAAACAAAACAAATAGGTGTCTAAGTAATTTGTTTCTAACTTTGATGCATTGTAAGAAAAACTAACTAGATGTCGTCGATAACGATTTTAAGCAGGTACCAATATAGAGCATCGATTTGAAAATTAATAGTTTTGTTTTTTTACTAAGGCTTATTGTCCACGTACGCATAGCTTCTTAGACGCGTATTCGTCATTATACGCTTGTGGTACGCCTGCCTGAAGCCTGCATACAAAATTATGGCCTACTCTCCACGGACAGCACGCCGGACGCTGCTGCTTTATCGACAGAGTTTCATAATTTTGTATGTAAGCTTCACGCAGGCGTACACAAAGCGTATAAGGACAAATACGCGTCTACAAAGCTACGCGTCCATGGACAGTAGGCCTTACTCATCATAATGAATAAGACTAGGTAGATAAGTATTCAACGCCGTTCAATAAAACTAACAAATTCAAAACATGTATTGTAAACTGAATCAAATTTTTCATTGTTTCTTTTACCATTAGCCACAGTTCTTGAAAACAATAGGTAGTGCAACTACAAACACGAAGGACCTTATATGTCAGATGAGGAGAATACAGTCTTAATAGCCATTTAATAGGTTTCGCTCTTGGGCGAAGCGGGAGGGCGCTCATTATCTACACTCAACACTAATATAATAAAGAGGTAAAGTTTGTTTTTTGTTTGTAGGAGGTAACCTCTGGAAGTATTGGTCCGATTGCTAAAATTTTTTCACCGATAGAAAGCTGCTTTATTCCCGAGTGATATAGGCTATATTTTATGTCGCACCTGCAAAAACTAGTATTTCACATAATAAAAATACATCATTTTCTTTATTATTGCTCTGTGAAAACTAAAAAGGAAATGATGAGAGCGACTCCTCTAGCATTTTTTCTAGGGGAGCCTAAGTATAAATTTATTTTGAAAAGCACAAATCTATTGCAGTCGTATAAATCAACCAAAGGACTAATACATTTTCGAAAACAGAACTTAATAAATCTATACTTACATTTACCATCTACAACACATCTCTCAGACCTTATTTGCAAAGCAAAGAATCAATTTATTTTCAAAAGCAGAACTTACTAAAGCCATACATTTACCATCACCAACACATCTCTCAAAACCTAATTTGCAAAGCAAAAGAATAATATATTTTCAAAAGCACAATTTATTACAATCGTACAAATCAGTACTAAACCATTTTCAAAAACGGAACTTACTAAACCCATACATTTCGCACTACCAACACATCTCTCAGAATCTAATTTGCAAAGCACGCATCATCGCAATCAAAAGGCGGTAGCACACAGCCACATTGCCACAAAACTATGCAAGAACCAACATATTTTGTAACTGCACACTGCACCGACTAATCGTGGTGCAAATTAATTACTTATTGTAGCGAACAGCGCGGCACGGTTGCGATATGTCGCTCTGTCACAATGAAAAACCTTTACGAAATGTGCACGGTGGTGCGACGATTGTGACAGCTGTCAAAATTTTTGGACGCCGAGCCACGTTCGTTGCATAAAGATTAGAACTGGGAGCTTTTGGTGGGATTTCTTCGAGTGAAGTTATTCGCAAATTGATTCCTATTAGGATATTGTGATGTAGAATTGGTCTAGTTTTCTATCTCAAGTGTCTTCGCTACTGGGCAATCTGTAGAATCGAGAATATAATTGTAGCTTTGGCTACCTCAGCGAAGTTTGCCTCGCAAGCTGACTCGATCCATTTGCTGCCGCATTCTAAGGGTAAACTACTAATACCAAAAAAAAACTTGTAATATAAGCTATATTGATATGCCATGCCTATTTATGAAGATGATTTGAATGTAATAATTAATTTAATGCATTTCGTTCAGATAAATTATTTTGCAAGCGAATATTTTAATTGCTGGTTGGGTCGGTGGATGTGACATGTCGTATCTCCTTTGTAAGTTTTCCTTAACCGTTTTGAGAGTAGTGGTGGTGAATAAATCACTATGTACCCTGGCAAGGTTCGGCGGAGACCTCTCGCGCCGGGCCTTGGTCGAGGCCATGGTCCGGAGCGAGGAGGAGTGGCAGGCGGGCGCCGACTTCTGCGAAGCAGTAATGCTCGCTAAAGAGGAGGCCGACCGCATCAGGCAACGGCGCTCTCGCCGCCGCCGGGATTCCGATCCCGATTTCCAGCCACCGTAGGCGCGGGCTTGCGGACAGTGAGCAATGGGTAGCTCGCTGTCCGGCCGTCCGGTAACTGTCCGGACCAAGCCCAAGTCGTCAACGGCGCGCGCTGTTCCCGCGCGCCTCATGGAGTTGTCAGCAACAACAGGGGCCCAGCCGGGTCGAAGCCTACTGGGGCCAGGGTTATCCGAAAGGGCGCTCGAGCCCCGGTATGAAGGCTTGAAGGAACGGGATGGGTTTTTAGTCAGTAAGAGTCTGACACTATCTCCCGCTCCGCCCAAGAGCGGGGGTTGTCATAGGATGATTTTTCCCATCGGAAAAAAAAAAAAAAAACCCTGGCTAGGTTTGAACTCAAATCGTGGCCATTCCCAATAGACCAACACCACCTACTGCAGCCTCGCTCGGGCTTTTGGCCTGCGTGGTGGGTTGTGATACATTCCCTCGCCAAGAGAAGAGAACATAGTCCCAGCAGTGGGAACCTATGTTTTAATTTAAATGTAATTATTTTATACGCAAAAGTAATTGCAACTCAAACAATTTGAATGCAAAAAGCAACATAATAAAATTGTTGTTTTGATGTTACTCCGTGTAGGCCGTGCGTGTGGAAACATGAAATGAATAAAATATGTATCTAATTAAATTCAGGATGGAACGATAGAAAAGGGAAACCTCAATAAAATTAAGTATTTATGAACCGTTGCACAAACTACTTAGGTAAGCTAAATAAATCGTATATTATATTTACCTAGTTTAAATGCAACTGTGGGCCAAAGTAGCACAAGGTTGGTGCCCTGAAACAGTGCGACGGGATCACGGCAGACCATGGTTCTTCGTGTGATGGCATGACGAACTAGACAGATTCCACCAGCGCGAGCGGTGCTATTCTCTAAGAAAACAGCCTTGAGCGCAGCGCTGGTCGCAGCGACGAGTCGAGAGCGCAGTACATTGAATTAAAAATCCAATGTATAGGTCCATTAGATTGTTAATCCAATGTACCTATTTGCATTTCGTTGCTGCGGCCAGCGCTGCACTCAAGGCTGTTTTCTTAGAGCACGCCAGAACTGGCAAGAGGAAGCCCCGGCACACGCGAATGATGGAAAGAGTGGAGAGAGGCCTCTGCCCAGGCTGTTCTGTCCCACAGAACAGGCTAACAAAAAAAAGCAACCAAATACTTTTTTAACGGCTGCAGATTTCATCTCAAAAATTCTTGATATATAAGGTGTAAAAAAATTAACTGCAAGAACTTCGTCCACATACTCGACATCGAAAAACAAACACATTGCAAAAAAAAATTTTTTTTTTGAGCACTTTCTATATTTTCACATTAATAAAACAATTTAGTATCATATTTTTTTGTGCACTGTACGCAGGGCTGCGCTAGCGGCTCGCACCAATACCGCGCGCGAGCGTCGTACCCCCGCCGCCCGCTACTATTCCCTCCCGCAGCCCGCTTGCGCCCCGTTCAGTCGTCCGATATCCGTCGCGCGACTAGGGTGTATTTCCCTGATTTGTTACGGCAAATATGTACGTTCGCGAATACTTCAATAATGCCTTTAACGTATTCCAATCGAGAGTACTTGGATATGATAGTGTGTTACATTACGACTGGTGAAAGTTTAGCTGCGGCTCGTAACCGTTACCGTGAACTGTTTGGTGAGCAACGACGAGTGCCTGCTGTCCAAACAATCCTAGGAGTCTACCAGCGGTTATTAGACTATGGCGTAACTTAATTTAAACAGTCATTTAGTAGTTCGATGATTTGCCAGTCCAAAGTCTGAGAAATGTGATGGGAAAATTAGAATCAGCTGTTTCAAATTTGCGCCGTCGCGTGTCGTACTGCAGGGGTGAACGACCCACGCGTGCAGAGCGGCGCGCGCGGCGGCCGGTCGCGGAGGCTTAGGCCGCCGTCGCCGGCGCGCGTGCGGTGTACAGTGCGCATATTCAATAATTTTGTGCGAAGTGAAAATATTGCTTAACTCTGAAACGGGTTGTTATTTTGAAATCTTTTTTTCGCAATTCTTTTTTATTTATAATTCTAAACAAGTACTTAATTTTCTTGCAGGTAATTTTTTTACACATATATTTTTAGCATCACGGTTGACAGTTAGGTATTCCATATCAAACCAGCTTCCTCTGACAATTTTTTAAACTTCTGATATTTATGCAGCTTCTACATCATTAGATAAACTGCACAGCACATTACTGGTTAATGTAATTACATAAATTATACACAAGAATGTACCATGTGACATACAATTTTCTCTATGTAACCAACCACATTCCTGATAATAGAAAATCATTAACTAACTACAACTTCACTTGGATGTCATTTTTGACCGTCACTTTCACATTTTCTACTCAAGCTGAAGATGCGAAGTTATCAACTTTCTGTGATGATATTGGAAGTTTCAAACCCAGCCGGGCACATTACTTTATGTAATTTATTTCATCACCACTGCTCTCAAAACGGTGAAGGAAAACATCGTGAGGAAACCGCCATGTCTTTTTTTTTCCTTTCAGAATCAAATCCTTGGTCCCAGTAAGCTTCGACCCTGCAGGGCCCCTACGGTTTGCTGACACCTCCTTGAAGCGCAATGTCTTAGAACCAAAAATTCTAAGTCAATTCATTCGAGGCCCATCCTTCTCCTAAAGAGGAGGCCAGAGTCCCAGCAGTGGGAACATTAAAAGGCTGATTATGGTTATGCTTATATTGGAAGTTATATTCTCCATTCGCAATAAGCTTAGACACCTTAAACAAACCTATTTTACTGCCTGTTCAACCGATTTTGAATTCTATTCCGTAGGCATAAGGATGGCATTTTTTTTTAATTATTGATAGGCTCGCGTTTGACCACCATCTCACCTGATGGTAAGCGATGATGTGCATAATAAGTATTAACCTTTTGAATATCTTTAGTCTTACTATTGTGTCTCTAATTACGGCATTCGATGAGTTAATAGCACAAAAGGGGTTACAATACCAACTATTTACTGCAGCCGCCATTTATCATGCTACCAACGCAATAAAAGGTTCAAAATCGGTTGAACGGATAGTAAAAAAGGTTTATTTAAATCTCTTTTTATGAATGGAGTTTAGACAGAGAAAAGTTCTATGGGTCAGTACTCAGGAAGATTAACGTCAATTTGAAATAGTCTGACTCGAATGATTTCACAGAATATCGATATTTTAAATGAACGTTCCCATTGTGTCTTGGATGGCAAATGAATGAAGGTAGGTAATGTCATTCATACATGAAATGTGTAAAAGTCATTAGCCTGCACCAGATGCATGTCTATGTGCGGAATGCCCGGAGGACACGGTGGAGCACACAGTCGAGGTGTGCCCTGCTTGGGCGGAGCATCGCCGTGCCCTCGTGGGGGCGATCGGCGGCGGAGACCTCTCGCGCCGGGCCTTGGTTGAGGCCATGGTCCAGAGCGAGGAGGAGTGGTAGGCGGTCGCCGACTTCTGCGAAGCAGTAATGCTCGCAAAGGAGGAGGCCGAACGCATCAGGCAACGGCGTTATCGCCGCCGCCGCCGCCGCCGGGATTCTGATCCCGATTTCCGGCCACCATAGACGCGGGCTTGCGGACAGTGAGCAATGGGTAGCTCGCTATCCGGCCGTCCGGTAACTGTCCGGACCAAGCCCAAGTCGTCGACGGCGCGCACTGTTCCCGCGCGCCTCAAGGAGTTGTCAGCAACAGCAGGGCCCCAGCCGGGTCGAAGCCTACTGGGGCCAGGGTTATCCGAAAGGGCGCTCGAGCCCTGGTATGAAGGCTAGAAGGAACGGGGTGGGTCTTTTAGTCAGTAAGAGTCTGACACTATCTCCCGCTCCGCCCAAGAGCGGGGGTTGTCATTGGATGATTTTTTTCCCACCGTAAAAAAAAAAGATGCATGTCTACAAATTCTACAACACAATACATTATATTGTTTTATAATAATAAAATGCTTATTTATAATGCAATGTTTAATTAATTTGTTAGCAGTACAACATACTAACCCCTAATTTTAAGTTCTTACAATAAATCCAAAGCAGCGGGTCCGTTTAAAAACAAAGATGATCAACTAAAACTATAAAGTTGCCAGTCCTGCATAAATTAAATATGGAAATAATTCAAATAAACACTTAAATGTAAAGTCCAAATTTCACTAATTTGGTAATAAATACGGTCACGTTGATCCAAAGGTAGATATCGCTGTCAGCGATAAGACCACCATTGTAACCATAGATTTAAGTTTGTGTGTAAGTTGTGTTATTTTTTTGGCGTACAATAAAGTTTATTCTATTCTATTCTAATACAAATTACCTGACCTTACAGTCTAACCACAAAACCATAAAAGGCAGTTTTAAATTTTCGAAGGTTACATTAACCTCAGGTTAGCCGGATTTTAAATAAGCACACGGATCATTGAGTAAATAAGTACATATAAAAGCACCAAGTTCAATAAATAAATACCATTCAATGTCACAAGCTGGTTTGTACGGTCCAAGCAGATGTTTCCATCAGACAAATAAATGAAAAATCATTGAATATGTTACTCCAACCAAAATTTTAAAAGTTAAATCTGCATGTACAGTGTACACTGTCCAGGAAAAAAATCACAGAACTAAAGAAACGTACTTTCAGAACCTTGAAAGACATTCCAATCAACGCATTAGCTGTAAGACAACTCGAAGCTACAAAAAAAAGGCTAAAGAAGAAACATATTTTGACCACATAAATTAATACGGTCCACTGATGAGATGTCTTTACTGAAAGACACACTCAAAAGAGACAGACAGACAAGATATCTTCAACACCTGCTAATCAAAAGCTGATAGCAAATAAAATAATTTAAAAAGTATGCACGTTTTGATGGTCGTTTGTTTGCAGAATAATGTCATACCATGCTTGAAAACACTTGGGATAAAATTTGATACGCGGGTAGATTTGACATGGACCTAAATCAAGACTGATAAGGGCATTATATTTAGAAGAACGAGAAGAAGTAGTAACAGACTTACTGAGTAAATCCCAACCTATTTCTTCAGTTGCCCTTTGTGTTCCAGGATCATTATTTATCCTGATAGTAAGTATGTTCATTTGGGATAATATTTGAAGACGAAATCGTTGTTAAAAATATTACCTACTTGAAAATAATTTGCAGTTCGTATATAAGGCATGATAAATACACAAAGCGTCTATGCATCCTTGGCAAATTGATTGTTTTTTTTTATTACTTAGTCAACACAAGGTATGTAACTTTTACAACTCTTTATTTAAACTGCCATTTACAGACTCGCAGAAAGGGAGTGCCAGCTTGATTCTAATGACATTATAAAATCCTTAACGAGGTATTAGCTAAACGTCAATGCCAGGACGCCAATTCATGAATCGATGCTTTCAAATTATATTGCTAATAACAAACTAAAATCTAATACAATCTAATAATAATAAACTAGCAAATATCAAAATTATCATGACCTACCATTTGACATTTTTGTCTGAAAGCTAGCATTCGTATTGGCCCTTATCGAGGCACATAGCCGAAGGACCAATATCCCCAGAACACATAAACTTAAAAATACTAGTAATTTATCTAAGCAACAGCAACCATAACGGACAAATACTAAATCTAGAAAACCCAAGACATGAATTTAAAAAAGTTAAAGACTATACGACATTGACCTAGAAGGAAAAAGAAGATAGCCTAAAGTGTATCGAAAGAAGAGTAGTGAGTCCTAGCAGTATGCAAAGATAAGTTAGTAACAATAAAATCCAGTCAAAATCAACAATCAAATCTACTAAAACATCACACTTACCTTTTAAAAACAACATCTAAATACCATCACCTACACAACGAACAGTTAAAAACGAAACCGAACATTCCCAGAGACAATAGCTGGGTGAGTAATATCGATCCGTCTATCTCTGAGTGACTGATAAGATCGATTGACCAGATAATATCCGACTGTTGACAACACAATGGACCGCCGACAAGGATAGAGATACTATACGTGAGCGAATTCTTTGGGCAAATCTCCGGTTGCTATTCTATATGGACTGTATTGACAGTCCATATGGAATAGCACCCGCCTTTGATTTGCCATTGGGCATGGAAGTATATTTTTGGAATTCAATTGCCTGTGTATATGTTTGTGCAATATTTTATACTTAACAACGAATAAGAGTAAAAAGAAATTGAATTTTGAAAACTGCATCAAAATTGGTTTTTAAAATAAGCAGCATAGTATTGGTATGAGGAAGAGTGGAAGCGCTGTGAAAATATATTTCTCGCTATCTCCTTTTACACACTGGTATAGCGGTGACGTCAGTATGTTGATTTTTATTTAATTAAACTTTATTGAAAACCAAAATAATATTAAATACAATGGAAAACTTAAACTAATAAAAAAAAACAATTGACGACCTAATCGCTTTCCGCAGTTTCTTCCAAGTGACCTGGAATGGACAGAGATTGCCTGGACACAAAATGGGGTTGCACTTCGTTCAAAAAAGAAGACAAAATAAACAATTAGTCACACAGAAATAATAAAGTAGAGACTGAATACTAAAATAGATACATAAATACATACATATCAAATATGTAAGTACCTATATTTAGTCAAATATTTGCCATATTCTATAACTTGACCGTTTCCCTTTCCACCAGATTTGAAAGGTTTCTAACTTACTCAATTTTGAATGAATTTGAAAAAGTTACTTTTGGTAACAACAAAAAATTTTCAACTCCCTAAATTAAATAGCATGGGACCGAAGGAATTAAATATCGATACAATATTGAAAAATATTTTTATCTCCTAAAATATTTATAAATCACAAGAGAGGTATTAATTATTATAAACTATATCCTACTGCACGTAGGTAGCATATTTTATAAACATTCATCTTAGGAAGACTTTGAATAGAAGACAATGGTTAAGACCTATGTTTTGATTCTCCACATAAACTACCACACTGTGATTAGGTCACCTTGTCAATATTTGACACATCTTTATGGGGATGTGTCAAATATTGAATTCTTCGATCTTGAATTATCCACTGCAGCCATTGCAAGCCCTTATGAAATTACCATTGAAGTAATTCATGTTGAAGTTATTTTAATCCTCAACCATAAGCACACGGAAGCTATAAAACTATTCCTAAGTGTACCGCCACATTATTGTGGAACGCGGCGCGTACGTCACTCTCGATTGTCGCGTCGCGGTGGCGTCGTGGGCGTCACGCACGACTGCGTAAGCGCACCCAAACATTTAGTTCACCAAAAGAGTGAATGAAGAAGTTACACGATTGCGAATAGTATATCAAAACATGACCTTGGAAACGTAGAACGGCAAACGTTGACTTGAATTTTGTCGAGGAAGACTTCACATCTAGATGGATTGGACCATAACCCCAGAGCATGTAAACTTAAAAACACCAGTTATCTATCTAACCAACAATAATCATAACTGACAAATAGTAGTCCTAGATAGCCCAAAATATGAATTTAAAAAAAAAGTAGAGGCTGCACGATATTGACCTAGTGATTCAATCAGAGTAACACTTTAGCAAGCCCAATTGTCAACAGGACATTAAACATGGCTGGGATAGATTGGATGCTGAAAGCAGAGATTTGAATAGACTGTGTCTAGCAATGAACTCCCGTCGACTGATTTGATTGACGCACAAAACATAAGATGATTTTAACTAGATACAAGTTCAAAAAGAAAAAAAATACAAGGATTCGGTTAGAAAAGAACTTCAGGAGCATGTTACACGTTAAGTCATAAATGTGGTAGTAACTCATGAACCGTAACAGCATATAAGCGTATGGAGAATTTTGAGTGTAACTTTACAGTGTCCTTTGAAATGGTTCTTCTTAGTTTATCTATCGGTAACCATAACACACAGACAATGATCCACATGACGACAAATGACTCAGTTTATTTAGTAGATACTATAATTGAAATTACTGTTGTGATATCTATTATAGCAGATAATAAATTACAAGTTGAAAAGGGTAATGATTTTCTCCGCGAAATTCCGTTTCGAGTGTAATAAGAGTAATGAACAATTAGATCAATAAAAATACGTTTATTGCTATTTCAACTTCCACTATTACTTACTGGTTTTGTAATGACTTAAGTATGCAAATATCAACCACCTAGATCAATGTTCTAGTTTAATAGAAATTGAATAAAAACCTGTTTACAATTATAATCCAAATTGTTATAGTAATTTTCATGTTGCCACTAATGCCACCACCTAAAGACCAAGAAGCCTGAATTTAACATTCTAAGGAAACCTAATGGACAAAACTTATGTCAAACGTCATAAAAGGAAAGAAAAAATGACCCTTCAAGAGACAAGGCCAGAACTACGGCAGCAAGATATGATGAAGATATGGCACAATTAAACCAGCAAGATATTATGCTGATTAAAAGCATAGTCACAGAGCATAACCACTTCCAACTGGATGGGTAGCAAAAGGGAAATTAATGTTCTACTTATGTGAATCATTAATCAAGTATTACATGTTCACTTTCTTTTTGCACAGCTACTCGTCTGGGAAATGAAGAAAATGCGTTACCTACATAAAATATGCATAATAATGTGAAGTAATAATATTAGAAGGCATATTATGAAACATAAAAAACAATAATCGATTTTTATTATGCTTGGCTTGTTTGGGTTGTTTTTTTACAACTGGAAAAACACGATAGGTTTTAGTCAGTAACAGTTTGACACTCCCTCTCGTTCTACCCAGAGCGGAACAAGTTATTTGATGATATCCTACATTATAACATTCTAAAAAGTTATATTTATGCTGCTACGATAGTAATTGTACAAAGTAACGAAGAAAAAAGCTAGATATGAACGCAAGGTGAACCACCCCTATATAATATTGCAAATTAAGTTAAAGTTTAAGTAAAATACGCTAAATCTGAGAATAAGCGCAATATTCAAGAAGATATTTACATTCTATATTTTACATCACCAAAAGGACATAGGACAAACAAAAATGATAACAAACATAGTGAATTTTTTTAAGCAGCCATCGTCTTTTGTAATTTCTAAAAGACAGAAATGAAATGAGCAATAAAATTTGTGTGACGCCAAAGACAATCCATCAAAAACATCCACGCAAATGCCTTCACGACCAGAACCTGAACGTTCTAAATCGGTAAGCAAAACCAAACACGCCAACTACAAAAATAATTACATACACAAGAAAGTATAATTACAGTTCGGTATGCGCGACAAACGACCGCAAAGGTCGCTCATGACAGTTTTGAAGCAGCCTGCTGTTTTTACACGACACATCAATCATAGCAGGCTTTACGCAGTCGAGGAAGGTGCTGATTATTATAAACATGATTTAATGTGGAGGAGAGAATATACTTACAATTGGATGATGTAATTTTGGCTAAACCAACGGCAGGTTGTATAATAGATAGTTTAAAAAAAAATCTGTATAAACGAAAAAGGATGAATAAAAAAAGACAACTAAAATCAACTATGAAAAACTACATTCAAATGTATTTTGTAGCAGGTTTAAAAAAACGAGCCAAGGTACCGCTATTTATAAAAGAAGCTTATCTTACAGAGATAAGAAACATTTAAATGACCACAAGTAGGCCAAATCGAGCATTGTTTTAACTCACTGTTAGATAACATATGCACGACGATATTCATCCGGAAACTCGTCCGGAATTCCTGAACCAGATTCCGGGAGAGAGAGAAATATCAATACTAAAGAGGTCACCGCAAATGCAATACATGACTGAAATGGTTCCGAATCCGGTATGCAAGGAAATGGAATCTATTTGAAATTGGACGTGTTTATATATCTGACATATAAGGCAGCAGCAGCTGACGATGAAATCTTTGTACGAGAGTTAAAACCAAGTACGATGTTCAAATAGTATCTTGATTCAAGTGTCGCCAAGAATAAAGCACAATGGGCCTTGTAATACCTTGCTACTTATAGTTCCGTCTTAACTTTAAGCAAGTACCTACCGAAAACGGAACTGAGGTCTCAAATGACTTTCCAAGCACGCATTTGACAAGATGTATAATTACCATACATTTCGGTATGTGCGACAATCCATAAAGGTTGTGTGTTCGTGACTGTTCGGCAACTGAACAGCTGATTATACACGACGTATCAATCATTACGTAGAATAAAAGGTGTATGTAGGTGTAACGTGCCCTTATTTGCCACATAGAGCAGCATTCTTTGCGGTTGTGTGCGGTTTTAGCTACGTTTGGAATGCTTTAATACTTCCCACATCGAAAGTGATATGAAGAGAATGGTCTACAGAATTTAATCATGTAGCGTAGAGATACGTAACATAATTATACATATAATAGCTATCGTTTAACGAGAGTAAGATCAAAATAAATCAGTCTTGTTTAAACAAAATATCTCTTTTATTTCGCTCCGCTGTTCCTTACACTCATTCTATATGAGTGACAGTGAGTATTATAGCATCTATGTTTGGGTTGTGCTTGGCCGAGCTATGAAATACGGTGTGCCATGCCTGAAGGATATAGTGGTGGAATATAAACGGTCTTGAGAAGGATACTTAAATCAATAACGAAGTAATCGGAAATCAGTAGATCTAACTAAATTGTTAAATTAGTTTACTCACCGGATGCGATATGAATTGTTGCCAACCCAAATCTATAATATATTCCGTAATAATCTAACTAAAGTCTTAGATACTGTTTAAACAGGCAAGTTTATTCGTGATATATTTATTATATGAATAAACGCCTACACATTAGGTAAAATCACGCGCCCTTATTCACCTTATGTAGAATCGAATCGCCTACAATAAGTTAAGACAGTAATCGCAATATATTTGTAAAGGTCTTTAGCATACATAGTGGAGAACTACATGATAAAAGCAATATGCAATCAGAGTTGATATAAAAACCTAAGCAGATAGAGAAGAAAGGAATCTACGATTTAAATCATCGTTGGATTCCAATCCGCATTCCCAGTACTCACAAAGATAAAAACTAATGCATCAACATTTTCCTGCTATGAACATTGCAATGTTAGTGAATACAAAATCAAGACAAATACAGTATGGAATGCATTCAGGGGAAACCTAACAGGTAAAGCCGATAGATCTAAAAGGCAAGACAATCTTTATTCCACAAAACAATATAGTTATTATTATTGAAGAAGGTACGCAATTCTCTACAGCAAACTAAACTGAGTAAAAAGCGTTCTGTCCACAACAAGAAGTTCCACATTTAAATATGCAAAAATACGATAATAAGGACTTTATAATAAAATCAACATTTCTTTCCGCACTGTACCTGTTATTAATCAAGATTTTATGTAGTTTTTCCTTCTGTTCTTATCCATATTGTTGCAACACTCAACACAGTACAAACTTATCAGTACTATCTTAACTATCTAAACATTTAACCCAATCTTTTATAATCTCATTGCCAAGTTGAACAATATTTTGACTATGAACGCCCATATCGATGTTATCTCCACGATATTTTATAAAGCCTCTGGCAGTACATAATTTATATTTCAGAGAGTATATTAATACAATTTGACTGCGTTTAACCTCAAATTTAGTCCGTGGGCGTAGATTTATGGATTGAAAAGGTACTACTCCAGTTCTCCCACAATCTTTATAGCAGGTCTATGTCGTAAAACAAGAGATGTCACTGATTTCTTCAATTTTTGTATGAGTTACGACCAAATCCATAACGACTCGCGACAAATATCTCATAAAGTTATATTCTACTTCTACGTGTGAGGTTACTTCAACCTCAGCCTTAGCTTCGCGAAGTGAGTCAACTCAAAACTTGTTTTCAGATTTGCAAGGAAATTAAGTCTCAGCTGTATGAATTCTTACTTCCTATCAATTTATTTCCTTTATGGAAATCATGTTGTGCTTATTGGCTTAAGTTTATAAACGACTATTGTCGTGTCATATAGAAAACTTATATACAGAATAATGTATTTTTGAAATAATTACGAACTAAAGTTAACTGTTTTCTGTGATATTGATAACTACTATAATTTTGATCAGAAAATTGGCTCTGATTCGTTACAATCATTACCTCAACAAACAAATCAATTGGGTATAAAATTGGATAATCAGAAGGCAACCAACAGTCACGTTCCAAGTCGCAAGTATGATGTGCAAGTGAACGATAATGTTTACTTATCTCTCAGCTCAACAGGCAGAACAGATGCACTACGCGATAATATCGCTTCAAATTCGATTTACCCTATTACTTACAGTAAAAAGCGTAAAAATATATACATTTAGCAGATTTTATGTTTTACTTGAATGTGTGACACATTATATTTCGGAAAAGAATTTTTCTAAAGCATTTGAAGAACAAAGTGATTTATAGCAAATACATCGACTATCATCTCCTTTCCCTGATATCAGGTGAACTTAGGAAAAAAAATCTTGAGTTTATAATATTTTTTCTAAAAGCAATAAACCTAACAAAAAAAACACGGAGATTCGCCAATACATACTAAAAATTAAACGTCGCGTATCGATGTAGCTAAATGTATATTAAGAATTCATTCCACAATCATTACGATAAATTCTTCAAAACGAATGGAAATGAGGACGCCTATCTAGCGACCTCATTCTTCACGATTATGCCTTTCGTCATAATTCCATAGGTTTCCGTACCACGATTGTTTTTCTACTCCAGTTACTGTACTTTACATCATACAGTCGGTCCACATATACCAACAAGATCTCTGACTACCACTTCTAATGTCATAGAAAACATCTCCGACACCGTAATTCCGTAATAGCTTCTTACTTTATAGGGTATTATTGAACAGAAGACTGATGTTTTGAATAAAATGTACATATCTATGATTGTAAATGCAGCATCACTAACTACCATTTATTAAAGATGAAGAATTTATAAAGAATAAATATGTTATTACAGGTACTTGTGAAGACAGTTAATGTTACTAATGTGACTGACTATGCAAGCATATACATATAATATCTCCATTAACTCTATAGGTACCCAGGTAGTGTAAGTATCACTGAAAGTCTTTTATCAGATGCCCTACTACGAGCTCTTAACGCGATCCACTTAGCGACCTAAACAGAACTGTTAAAGGGAAGGAGTTAAATAGAGTATAAAAACACTAAGAAGAGTTTGAAAAATAACGAAAATTGTTAGAGAGAAATTTTGGAGGGCTGACAGGCCAATAGGGAATAAATCCTACACTAATTCGTAAATAATACTTTATTATCTCCGATCCTTACATTACATCCTGGATAATATCTCATAAATTAGCTTTTTATAGATAAAACGGGGAAATAGTGTGACCTATTCAAAGCCTCATTAGACTCAGTACAGTTAGCCACAAATGCAATAAATAATTGTGGACTATATCTGTGCATGGTGGTGCCGTTACCCGCATTGTTCGTCTGTTTTTCCGGTTCGATTTCCATTTAATAGATATGAATCAAGTTAACTGCAGTTCGAGCTATGTTCCCTAATAAAGTGCCCTTCTCATAATATATTTCGTTTTAAACTTGCTTATATGTCTTTCTTAAAAGACATATAAGCACGTGGACAAGTGGATAAACACAACGTTGTTTTGATTCACAAGACTGCGCAGTGCAATAAATTTATCATTCTAAAAATATATCACTTCCGAATCTCCTCCTTATCTGATTTTGATCGACAACCCTTTATCAATTATATGGTCATCCATTTGCATTGATATATCAAGTAATATCACTATCGTCTTATATGTAATTTCATTGCCTTTACCTTTGTCATTACATCTAGGAATAGGAATAGTCCTTTAATCATTTTTTTAGTATCTTTAAGTATCCCAAAATATTTTCGAAAATTGTATGTAAAATCAGACTAACAATATTTTTTTTGCTGCCCTACAGACCGCGTACAGACATCGCGAGGCGTGCGTCGCGAATGGTTCGTCTTGCATGCCTCGGGCTGTGTGGACGAGTGTGCTCACAGTGAGCATTCGCGTCGTACGACCGTATCAAACGCCGCCTCAGTAAGAGCCGTGGCCGTGCGCTCCGTGTGGACGGACAGGTGTGGTTTGCGTTTTCTACTGACGAACACTGTGCGTGGTGGTTTGCGTGCTCAGCTTTAGCATGTGTCGTTCGGGATGCACGCATAAATTTACTGTCATATATTTCAGGTTGAGGCAAGCCTGACGAACCATTCGCGGCGCACGCCCATATCTGTACGCGACTTTAGCTACTTATCATATCTCAAAGAGTGTCAAAACTACGAAAATGAAACTAATCCAATAAAGCCATTGAAGAACATCTATACAAGCAAATCATTAGCAAATTAACATTGCCAAATAACCAAGAAACCTTTCAAATTCATATCAGACTTACGGATCATCGGATGTTCAGGCCGTTAGCTCTAGAAGCCTCCACCAAAACCAATGTCAATTAACTTTCGCTAAACTGCACATATTCATATTAAAACGTAAATTAAAATATAGTTCTAACCTTCGACATTACAGCAATTCAATTGAATTGATTTAGAATCGACGAAATCGTTACTAGCATTAGAAATATTAATATAAGAATCAATAATTTGGTAATGATCGTTAAGTGCGGCACCCAATCGATTGAAATGCTATGTGTATTAAAAAACAAAGATCAAAATACTGATCGTGATCGAATAGCGAAGGCTAATTAAATGGTTTAATTAACTATGCCTGTCAATGCAGTTCACGATTGTAATGAACATGTAGGTACCTAAGGACCAAAATAATTTAAATAAAAATATATCTCATGTGCACGGTTATTAATGACAAGCACTTAAGGATCAAAAATAAAGGGAAATAAGTATCTATACAGCCAACATACAGTGTTCGTGAACTAAATGCATATTTTTTTGCTCATGTAACTGATAACGAATAAGTACCCACTGTAAAAGAAAACTATTATACACAATGCTTATGGGTACAAAGTCGGATGTCGTTATAATTTGGTACAACACTGTTTTAAACCACAACAATTTAGAAGAAAGAGTCGAACATTATGGAAGCAGCTGACAAAAATGTAAAGGTTTGCTG
Organism: Mythimna ferrago; assembly: GCA_910589285.2. Lineage (NCBI taxonomy): Eukaryota > Metazoa > Arthropoda > Insecta > Lepidoptera > Noctuidae > Mythimna > Mythimna ferrago. The sequence continues at coordinate 21,531,144 of OU342685.1, forward strand.
GAAGAAAACTCATTGTAGAGTCAAGCTCGCCTTCGTGGCTGACAAAACCTATTAACAGCTTATTATTATTATTATTCAGCCTGTTGTATCCCACTGCAGGGTTAAGGATTCCCTTCCGTTCTTCCAGTCTTCTCTGTCCATAGCTACTTCTGGCCAATCCTTTACGTAGTAGTCCAACTCGTCACGCAATCTCATTCCAGGCCTACCGCGTCCCCAGTTCCTGCTGTTCGGGATCCAGTCAAACGTTGCCTTCGTCTAATTTGGTTGCGACATGTAGAAGATGTTGCCTGCCCAGTTCCATATTAAGAGCTTAATATTATAAAAATCTTATATCATAGGCGTCCCTTCACAGTCTTGAACATCTGCATCTGGAAGAATTGCTACGCAAAGTTGTCTAAAGACTCAGCTAAACACTCTCATTAAATTCTATCACACACGACACACATAACACACATTACACATAATACTCTCTCAAACACTTATTCACACATTTCTCACTCATATACATACAACACACTTGCACTTCAACTTCATGAGAACGATATGCAGATGTAATTTATTTTACTATTATTAGAATAATCGTTTTTGTTTGATAGCCACGATTCAGGCCCTGCCTAGTGTGGTTTCACTGTTATTTTGTAAATTGTAATTTAAGTTGCTAATAAAGTTATTATTATTATTATCTCCTTTATTAATTTTTTTACATGTTACATATATATTTTTAAATATTTCTTAAAAAACAATTTAAAAAAAACATTTAAAAATATAAAAAACAGTATCCCACCGGTATCGGGAACAGGGTCCAAGCTACCGATGGTTAGGGCTCCAAAGAAAGGAACCTCCTAACGATACGAGCCGTGTCCAGAAGAACTGCTTTCTGAATCAAGCCCTTGATCCAGTCGCCTAACGAGAGCCTCCTAAGGTGTTGGTCGAGGCTCTTGGCTATTAAGCCATTGGCTGACACAACTATCGGTACAATGATCGCTGAGTCCACTTCCCACATGTCGACAACCTCGCGAGCCAAGTCAATATACTTGATTTGTTTATCTTTCTCGGCTTTCACGAGGTTCTCGTCATGTGGAACGGATATGTCAACAATCATTGCACGCCTCTCGCTTCGGTCCACCACCACTATATCAGGCTTATTGGCCACAATAGTCCTGTCAGTGATAATGGACCGATCCCAGTACAACGTGATATCGCCACTATCGAGAACTGGGTCGGGCACATACCTGTAATATGGCACCTCCGATTCCACAAGAGAGTACTTCAGAGCAAGTTGCTGATGGATAATCCTGGCTACAAGGTTGTGTCTATGCAAGTATTCCCCGTTAGCTAGACGAGAACAACCAGAGATAATGTGGCGGATTGATTCACCCGGTCGGTGACATGCCCGACAGATGTCAACCGTGCCGTCCTTCACAATAAATCTCCGATAGTTATTCGTCATGATAACTTCGTCCATAATTGCACAGACAAAACCTTCGGTTTCCCCAAAGAGGTCACCGACGCGCAGCCAGGCTACGGACGCTAGTTGATCTACATCGGGCCCATGAAGGGCCCGGAAAAAGCGTCCGTGAAGTTCTTTACTCTGCCATACTTCCTTGCGTACGTTAGTGTCAAGCACTACAGGTTTGCGCCAGTTCTCGTTAGCCAAGGAGAGCGGGGTGAGTCCCTTGTCCACTGCTACTGCATCACGATGCATACCCACGTCGGCGGCTAGGAAATATTCCCTGAGACTGCATACCTCGCGATTGTGCAGGGTCTTAGCATTTAAAAAGCCTCGACCCCTACACTTCCGCGGGATATACAGTCTCATTACCGACGACCGAGGGTGATGCATTCGATATGCAGTCAGCAGTGTACGGACCTTCCTATCCAGGGCGTCAAGTTCCGTTTGAGTCCATTTGAGTACACCGAAAGCGTACATCAATACCGGCATGACCCAACCGTTGAAGGCACGCACTTTGTTTCCACCAGAAAGAAGGCTGTTAAGTACCTTCTTCAGGCGGCCAAAGAAGCGCTCCTTCAACGATTGCTTCATGTCAGTGGCATTGATGCCTAACGCTTCCGACATACCCAAATACTTGTAGGTTTCGGTTGGAGAGAGGGATCTCAGGTGTATGGAATCCGAGAGTTGGGTACCCACGGATTCCACAATCTCCCCTCGCTTTATATGCATGACTGCACATTTGTCCACACCAAACTCCATCCTGATGGCGCTACTGAAGGTTTCCGTTACCTTCAGTAGCTCCATCAGTTGCAGATTGTTGGGGGCAAAGAGCTTCAAATCATCCATATAAAGGAGGTGAGATATAACCTGACCACCTCTCTTCAACCGATAGCCTAGGCCTGAATTCTCTAGCAGTGTGCTCAGAGGATTCAAGGCTAGGCAGAACCAAAGCGGACTCAAACTGTCACCCTGGAATATACCTCGCTCGATCCTTACCGGTTCGCTATTCCTCTGGATATTTCGACATCCTGGATAGCGAAGGACTGTCCTCCATTGCCTCATACATGACATCAGGAAGGTGCAAAGAGTTGCATCAACTTTATACAACTCCAGCACCCTCATGAGCCATGTATGAGGAACTGAGTCATAGGCCTTCTTATAGTCTATCCAACATGTCGACAGATCCTTTCGGGAACGCCGAACCTGTTGGCTAATGGCCATATCGATGAGGAGTAGCTCCTTCGTACCGCGGGACCCATTCCTACATCCATTTTGAGAGGCAGACATGATAGCGTTATTATCAACATGGTTGTTAATCTTTGCTCTCAAAATGGATGTAAGAACCTTATAAACTGTCGGCAGACACGTAATCGGCCGATAATTTTTGGGTTCCGCGGTGCTACCGGATTTGTGGAGCAGGTGGGTAACTATTATTATTATTATTATTATCGGAAGTGTTCTTTTTCTCAGCTCATGGCTGGTTTCGACTACATTTACGGGCCAAAACCAAGTAAATGTAGCATGTATGGTGTTTTCAGAGTAGGGGTGTGTTGTCGTCTTCCAACTGCATGAATTTCCTAACTATTCTGCACGTGTTTAATATGACCGCTTTCTGTAGATTTATATAAATGGATTCGTCTAAATCTATCAATTTCAGGCTATGGAGAAGATGATTGGGGATTACTCCTGTCGTGGACAGGACTATAGGAATAACATAAACTTTATCTTGTCTCCACAATCTTGTAATTTCGTCTTTAAGTTCAGCGTATTTGCTGATTTTTTCGGAAATGGTTTTTTGTAGGTTGTGGGTATTGGGAACTGCAATGTCTATGAGGTATGTTACTTTTTTAATTTTATCCTGAAGTGTTATGTCTGGTCGGTTATAGTGGATGGTCCTATCTGTAAGTATGGCGCGGTCGTAATAAAGTTTGTATGCGTCATTCTCTAGGATAGTTTCAGGTTTATATTTGTAGTATGGAGTGCTGGAGTTTTGTACGAGACTATGCTTGATTGCTAACTTTTGATGGATAATGTTAGCGACTTGGTTGTGTCGATGAGTGTAGTCCGTCTGTGTAAGGGTTGTGCATGCTCCGGTTATGTGTTGTATGGTTTCTGATTGAGTGTGACACCTACGGCATTTATTATTATTATTATTAGACTGCCGCAGAGCATAATCTTGAACGGATACAACATTCAATTCAACACGCTCGGTTGGGTCGCCATTCTCAGTACCCAACGATGCATTCATCATTACACACATATACAAAGTAACTCAAATACAACCTGAATATGCACTTAGTATCTCAAATACATACATATTCATAACAGCCAATCCCTTGAGAGGACACAGAATGCAGATCAATATAGAGCCGTGACTGTTGCAAATATCGACACTAGATATATCTAGCGGAACAAATACGTTAATAAATAAAAGTATTCATGCACGAACATTTGCAGAAATTGGTCGATTATTTATTGACACTAAAATTGGAATCGAGTTTGATTAACGACCATCGATAGTACGTAATAATGTTGTTAGCATACCTGTTCAATTTAGAACAATAGACGAACTCTGTAGGAAAGTAAAATCTGTCACTAGTTGGCTTACACATAAGCATAAGGTTTACACATACTAAAAGGTTTTCCTTGTTATTTGACAACCTAATCGAGTGTGAACCGATAGGGAAAATAAATGTTTATTAGATTCACTGCCATTATATTGGTGAGCATAACAAAACCAAATGATAATTAAAACTAAATTTGTCTTTTGTCAACAGATCGGATTGGTTTAAAACAATAACAGGTAAATCTACATCCGATTCAACAACATATTAATTTCAATAGATTTACAAAAACCGATGATATGAATCATCCCAACACTAGTTAGACTTATATTGTTATAGGTATCTTGTGATTGTGTGTCTTACTCAACAAATAATGCTGAGTAAGACACACCAGTAGCAATAAGACGATTTCTTCTCCCATTATCTACTATCAACATTCACTCTCTTTTCCCTCATTTCATCCACCAGTTCTCTTTGACATAACACTTTTAAAATATCGATTGCACTAGCAAGCTGCAGATGTGCTTCCTATCTTTATTCCCATCATATTGCAGGCTTGCAATACAATACGCTAGTTAATTATTCACACTACGTTCTATCCAATTTTAAGCCATTGACATTTATAGGCCAATGTCAATGTGATGTGCATTTTCCTTCCCTGAATCTATAGAAATAGGTTCTACGTGTTTTATTGGAGCCAATATACCACGTCCAACCTTGCCGCCAGCCTTCGTATAGTAAAGTAATTAATGGCCAATTGTAACCAATTAGTATTTTATATTATCGTTTGATTAGAAAAAGGTTTGTAAATTGGATTAATTAGTGAAATATTGTTATGGTATTTATGTCAGCCAAGAACGTAATTGATGTAACAAATACAACTAAAAAGTTTTTATCAAGATATTGGCATTCGTAAAAGGTTCAGTATTTGAAAACGAAGAGCAAATATACGAAAAAAATCAAATTTTTGACAAAATTTTGGCTTGCAAGTGTAGGAGTCTCATTGCATAGCCTAACTAAAGCAACAAATTACTCTATTCCACTAGACCATATTAAATTATTGATTAGGTTAGGTTTTTATTTCGATTTTCACTAAATTATTATCGTACAGGTCCATAGTACATTATTATCGTACAGGAACATAGTACCTATTGGTCTTACCGACCAAATTTCGGAAAGACTTTTCAACTTGTTGTAACTTTAGCATCACCACCACCACAAAAGCCTTTTATGTACTTACCACATTGATCTTACTCAGCACATGGTTTATTTGATCCTTGCTGCACATTGTTGTAATTTTTGTTGTCAACTCCTCAGAAACAATCACATATTCTCACCACTCACACTAGATCTTCATGTCAATTGTTACCGTCACTGGAAAAGGCGATACGTTAACTTTACTTTGAGTTCAGTGGACTTTTCAACAGATATTAAACAGAAAAGACCCTAATAGAATTTAGATTACTAATTAACTTACAACATGACAATAATCTAGAAATTATTGACGCAACAGCATGAAAAGCTATCGGCATTAAAACAGCATAAAACAATCCGCTTTAAATACAAGGAAACCTAAAATACCATTCACACCGAATGACATTTCACAAATCACCGTATTCAAAGCAACGTTCAGGAAAATAGGTCTACAAAGGCTGTTTCAAATTAGCAGCAACATTTACCGACATGCTGCACTGGTCAACACAGAATAATTTGCATGGCATTATCACACATACTACAGGCTAACAGCCAGTACTGGCACGGGGCATTACGTTGATAACAATCAAATAAGTCAACCGATACGAATAATTACTTGCTGTAATGAAATTTACGAAACAAACGTTACAAAATTGCGTAGTACTGTTGATCAATAGAAATAATATAGATTGTCAATTGTTGATCCGTTTTAGCAACGTGCAATGGCGTTGGTGCATTGGAGATATGCCTGTCAAGAACATGATTTTAATTTATTCGGGGGCAACAATATGAAAAAGAATTCTAATTAGATGCAGTCACTGGTATAAAGTAAACTATGAAATAGGTCAATTAGAATACTTAACTAACCAGCAGGAGCAACAAAGATACTGTGCAGTTACCGTTACTGAATATTTTTATAGATTTTTGGAAGACTTGTAGATTGCAGCAAAATTTGTGAACAATATTAATTGTGAGCAAAATATAGAAGAATCATATTATCACATATCATAGACTATCGCGAGTATTTACGAGCTTTATTCACTCGTCGACATCTTGATAGTCATCACGCTTACCCACGCCTTTGACAATTAAAAGCAAATAAAAAAATATACACTAGTGAAATCGCCATTTTAAAAGAACAATTTCACCGGATTCTTGCATATATTCTGAACCATTGCTGTCATATTAGTTATATCACTCTGATGAATATTAATGAATCTCTACGACATTTTCGAATTAAATACCTTTTTCTTTACAATTAAATAATTAATGTTATTAAAGTTTGTACATATAATAGTAGGAAGATAGCAAATATGAGCGCTGTGTGGAGTACGGCCGGAGGTCAATAAATAATATGATCGATGAACCGGAAAAATAAATGAGGCTCGGCTGTCCAAATAACTTTTCTAAATATTTTACGACTGCCGTCCAATTTTATGGCTTTAACACATATTTACTCAACAAAGACAAGAAGCAGTATAAATTAGCGTCTGTCATTGATGAACAATACATGCAAAGGGACAAGTTATATGAACGGGAAAAGGTCAAAAGAGTAATCGAATTGACCAGCGTTCAGGGTCTCTCCATGAAAGGGCAAGGCGACGAAGGCTTTGGAAACGAAAGGATGTCCGTGGACCTTGTTGTGTCAATCTGTTCTCGGATCGAAACAATAGTGAAGCCTTCGCTAGAGATTTTTTGCAACAGTAGACCGGAACATTGCAGGAAGAGTGCACTATACATCGTTTGATAACTATCTCATGCATTCAGAAGCAATCGCTTGAAAAACTAACTTTCAAAGTGAACAACAATGTCTGTGGACTTTTCAATTTTGGGATTGACCTACAAATTGTTTTTACAGTCAAACATAACAATGACAATATAAAACTGCTTCCTCGTGAGAATCAATAAACAAATGTGAAGTAATTAATATCAGAAGTTGACAAGGAAAAGTTTCAAATATTACGGCGTCGCCAAACACAGTTTTGCCTTTAACTCGTTTGAATGCATCAACGTCAAAAACAGGTCCCAAATAAAGAGGCAATCATTTATTAAACGCAAAACGCATAATCGATGTTGCACAATTCCGAATTGAAATGTTTCTTTTTTTTATTCCTGATATTACGTTGGTAACAAAACCGGTCCGGCAGCCAGACTGTAGTCTTTTTGTCACTTTTTGTTAGCATTCCGAAGAAAACGAGAGTATTGTGAGGACTGATAAGCGAACGAGCAATTTCATGCCATTTGGGTAGTGCATTAGAAAATCTAATAACGCTGATACGAGGCACGCTTTCACGTAAAATTGTGTCGACGTCATCTGCTTTATGTCTATTTAGCAGGTCAATGGCATAGTCTTCGTTATCATTTCTTTTTTCATTTCGACTTTCTTCAGTTGGGCTTCAGTCTTTAACAATTAAAACTAGTGTGGGGTCAGTTTCATCAAATGTAGGTCAGCTCAAGAATCGATTAGGTACCCGGGAAAACCACCGTATAGGTACTTGTGTGTATTTTCATGCTTAAACGAATTAAAGCATACTACAGCAGTTCAAATACGATATATTATGATATTTCTAACCGATATTATACAATATTGATTCAAACAAAAAATTAACTGAAAGAAAATTTTCTCACCATTTTTATGGCAGTGAGTACCTATAATCGGTTCTCTATATAGAGTTAACACGTAGTGGTCGACTATTGTGTGGGTGTGAATACGCGCAAACACTACTTACGTTAAACGAATTTGGTTGTAGTTCACTTTCACTCACAAAACTAATACATGTTTCTGCACGCCTTGTAGGTGTTTAGTCAATCGAAGGTCTTCGATTTCGGGTCAAACGATTAATTTATTAGATTGCGATAGCCAAACTTTCTTTACGAGAAGTAAAACTCGCACATGTAAATTACTAATAAAAAAATATACTTGGGTCGCACGAAGTTGTCAACTGCAATAGCTGATTATAGTCTGTCCCTCGCAAACTGGCCTAACGTAAACATTGCGTCATTTCAAGTTAATTACTTTTGCAGCAGACAATTCGACCAATCCTGATTATATTTACAATAATTAACATATTTATGGTTCAATTCAAACGCACCAGACCAGGTTGAATTTAGTTACACTCGTATTTATGACAGCACTAGTTTTAAATATGTAACCGGGAATAATTGTCCATTGAGACCTATCTCAATAAATTGTGATGAATTTAAAGCGTTACATAATCTTTAATTTAGTAACTAGATTCTCATCGATACAATAATAAATTCGATGAAATTAATGACCCGAAAAAAATTTATATGTCACGCTTATTACATTTCTTATATAGACGGATTTTAACCGAAATTGCTACATTTTTGTAACGTTTTGTGCGTTGGATGAAATCGAATTTTGTCACACTCTTTGTCAAACCCAGGGATCATTATTTTTAAGTTATCGATAATTGGAATCCACAATGTTGCCGCATGGCGAAAACAACCACAGGCATGTCCAAATTGGATACCAACACTGGCATTTCATAAAACAATTGCGCCATTTTTAAGTCAACTTCAAATTATTTTGATTACTAGAAAACCGCTAGATATAAAATTTAATATAATAGGTTATTTATTATCCTGTAATATTTTCTCGTTGTAAGCAGAAGTAAATAATGTTCTCAAAAATATGAACACTTCAAAAAGCAATAAGTCCTGTTGCTCAGGACGACTATTGTATATTACTTATAATAGTATCTAGTAATCTGTATAGAGACGAGAAAAGTGTATTTAATAAAGCTATTTACACCCAAGCAGATTCATACCAAACTCGCAATTTCTAGAATCTAGACAGAAGCCATGACGTAAATTAAAACTTAGATCTTTTCATGTATCACAATTTTGACTGATATTATGATTTGTCAAATAGTCTGTTTTTTGTAATTTGTAGCTCATGTCAATAAGTAATTTTTAATATTTATTACTAGTACTAGTAAATAAAGTAAACTTACAAACAAAATATAACGTCTCACGCTTCATAATGCCGATAACTTCACATGTCACCGATTAGTAACCCAAAATAAAGACATTCGTGACAGATTTCACAACGAGCCGTCACAAAAAGGGCCAACAGTACGAGAGTACACTAACAAATAGACCCACTGGGTCATTTAAGTGAAGAGTCGTGTAAAATTACCCCGCTTGCATGCATCGCTGGCAAGCGTGTTGCAAGCGAATGCCTTTGCCGAAAGGTTGGGGTGAATGGGCCTTTTCAATTGTAATATAGTCTGCGACTATTACAATAACACAGATGGCATGCTCGGTATTTTTCGCCAAAACCGTATCGGTATCAAGGTGACTTGTGTTGCATTCGATTTTTGAAATTTATTGTGAAGTACCCACATAATCCTAGTTATTTGTACAGTTAAGTGTTCCGGATTATTTTATTTTTACTAAATAATTCAGTTTTGAAATGCGGGTCGAATCTACAATTTTAAAAAACAATTAGGCTGTTAATTATTCATTCATTGCCTAATCACTTATTCAACACGTACTAATGCTTCCTGTTTCATTAATAAAGCAAATAAGGAATTTAAAAATCACAAAGAAAAAATGCTTTGCCTAAAGAAAACAATGACGAGACTAATTGGAACTAATCGATGGAACACACGACCAATATTTATCATAACAATCATGAGAATAGTCTTCCCCGAAGGAATATTTGCATATGCAAATGAGGGTACTTGCAAAATCTAACTGTTTCTGTATCTAACATGATAATAGCAACCATTGAACAAGATCGTATTGAGAAAATGTAGTTTAAACTAAGTAAATTATAATTTTTTTTATCTGTTTTATTAGTTTTAAAATTATTTTCCCAGAAAGATGTAAATCTCAAAATTGCTAACGAAACGTTTTAATTAAAGTAATGAAAGTTCATTGACCTACTATAAAACAAAGTAATTGGCATGAAACAAAACATACTTTGAAATATATCGCTCTTTGCTGATTTTATTTTAGCTTACATTTACACCTTACATTGTGCTGGCAATATTATAATAATAAATAAATATAACCAAAACAAGCGAAATATTCCATCAAGGCAGCTTTGTTTCTGCAACTGAATTGCTTGAAAATCAAAAACAACTTTACCATACAACACAAAAAGTTAAAACATGTCCAAAGAGCCTCAAAGGAAAATAACTCGCGCACAAAAACCCACAGAAAGCACACTGTCCACCAATAAAAAATCAAAACATTTGGCGCCTAAAATCGTCAATTCAAAAAAGAATAGATCGTTTAGGCGCGATTGGCGGCATCTCGCGGTCGCGACGTGTTGCGGTTAGTGCACGCGGCAGGTGACTGCGCGCACGCACCCGCGATCGACCGGCGCGGATCGAAATCGCAGCCGCTGAACCGAAGTAGGTAGCGATGTCACGGCACGTCAGAGAAAATAGTTATAGAAAACAACTATCATTACTTACCGTGCCGTACTCGTCTTCCATCGTGAATCGTCTATTTTTATTTGCGGATGCCGTTTGAATGCATAAAGCGGGAAGTACTCACCTGTAACAAAAATCGGTCAATAATGAAATTGTAGGCCTGTGCTATTAAGCACGCAAATGTTGTCTCAGAACTGTATCAGATAAAATATTTTTTTAACTGTACAACTAAAAATACAACTTACTAGAAGATTTTCTTTACCAAAACAGACATAAGATGAGCTCAGTTTTGGTTGTGAAAATCGAATTCAATAGAAAACTCGTTAATTATATTTTTCCTTTCATAATCCATAAACATGATGACATAATCTAAAGTAAAACAGACGTCACCTTTCTAAATAATGATATAGGTAACAATGGAGATAAAGAGACGAAGAGAGACTTTCAATCAAGATAATGTACGATAACGATAGAACATATGATGTGACAACTATCAAGGGCACACTACATAATAGTATGATCAGCCGAGACAAAATCACAAATATATTTAGCTTTAAACGATACACAAATTAGTTTAATTATTCCTCATTTTCAATATCAAGCAATGTAAACAGTAATAAAATATATCAAAAAATTGAGCAGAAGAAAAAGATGATAATAATTTCTTTTTATCTTAGAAACTAGACGTTACAAGATTATTAAAAGAAATCTTTAAAATAACATACAAGAATCAAAAAGAAAAGTTACAGAAGCTGAAGTTAAAAATATTTCATCGTTGATGGTAGTCCCTGACCTCTAACTTCCTAAGGCTAGTCATTAAATACTGCTTAAACTTGGCAAAGCGTGGAATAATTAACATCCTTATAAGAAAAGTTACTCGAGGGAAGTGATAGATGAATTGTGTGACATATTTTCCAAAAGATTTCAATATCAGTATGGTAGAAGGCGCAACCACAGGAATCATCAATCTATCAATAATGAGGATTGGACACACGGAATAGAGAAAGAAGATTGGACACCATAACTTCTTCTTTACGTGTTTTTGTTAAGTTCACTTTCACAAACTTAATTTTGGCTTTTAGAATTTTGATTCGTTCAGCTCCAAAGCAATGAACGACAAACCATTTTAATTCTCACAAACTTAATTCAATTGGTGTATTTTCTTTTATGTTATCTCCCAATACTACGGTGGTGTTATCGTCTGCGTGTACGGTAGCACAATCGATTTCGCCTGCTCTCATAAATACATAAAGAAAACGGAGAAACTAGCTTTGCAAATATTCCTGAACTTTCATGTTCCAGCGCCTCATAAAGTCGTAACCCGCATTGCAGAGAAAGAATTGAAATAAAAGTTTAATATCTAGTGGGATATACAAGAATTCATTTAGCTTAGTGGTGTGCCTTTAAACGCTTCATATTCCCGCTAAATGCAAATACATTTACAGGTTTTACCTCCTATCCTAGAACTTTTTTCTCACAACACATCGGATGCATTAGCATAACGATTTCCGCAACACTTTTACTTTCTTCACCATTCGCGTCTACGTCTGATGCTTTGATTAGATTAACCTTTTCGATTACATCAAAACGTAACAGATATCTGTACCAAATTGCTTAGTTCAGTGTGAAACTTCCGTCAGATCATTAAAAAGGAAATTATCACGTGTGAGGGTTATAATAACTATAAGAATAAAACAATATGGTGTAGTACAAATTGGCGGATGTGGGCAAGTCTCGCCTCACTGATTGATTGGTTCAGCCGGCTACTCTGACAAGACATTTGATCTGTATGTTATCTACTGTGTAGTCGTTGCAAGTTATGAGACATGAGAGGTAATAACGATGGAGGAAGATGTTATGTAATGTAAGAAGATATAAATATGTCTTCTATATATAAGACAATAGGGTAGTTTCCAGGGTCAAAATAATTACATTTTATTTAGTCCGTATTTTAGATTATAAAAAAATATTGGACACATATTTTTTTCTTTTTTCGACTAAACAAAAAATAACAAAGATATATCGGGGTGACGTGTGACGTCACCCCGTGCGAAAAGCGAAAAAATGCAGCACGGCGTGACGTTACACGTAACTTTAATGGGCTTATTTTTATCATTTTTGGTTTAATTTACAAATAAAAAAATACATCTCCCTTATTTTTGAATAATCTAAAAGACGGACTAATTAATTTTTTTACGGCAACTATTTATACGCCTATTGTACCACAGATGTAAATAAATGGGTCATGGTTTTGTTTGAAATGATCAACCAGTAGAAATTTGACAGGTTTTTTTAGCTAGGAAATCATCCAATAATGAGTACTCAGTGTTCCTTCTTTGCCTTACGTTCCAGGATCCCTGGTTTTTCTTGCAGAAACGAACCCATGGCCCCAGTAAGCTTCGACCCTGCAGGGCCCCTACGGTTTTGCTGACATCTCCTTGAGGCGCGCGTGGAACGCTACGCGCCATCGATGACATGGGCTCGGTCTGGACGGTTATCGGTCGCCGTCCGCGAGACCACGTCTACGGTGGCTGGAAATCGATGTCGGGATCCCGGCTTCGGAAAAGAAGGAAACCGCCTTTTTTATATTGGGAAAATCATCTAATGACAACCCCTGCTCTTGGGCGAAGCGGGAGATAGTGTCAGACTCTTACTGACTTAAAACCCACCCTGTTCCTTCGTGCCTTGCCATTTTTCTGAACTATGGCCTGCACCAGGGCACGGCGCGAGAAGAAATTTGACAGGAGGTTGTGAAGCAAGGCACGGATTATTTAGAACAGAAGAACACCAAAGATTTTGACTAAAATTCACTTCTTCACCTTCTTCATTTCTCGTCAGAAAGTTCTCAGACATCTAAGATCGACTAACCACATTTAAGAAATCACGAGTAACTTTCCTATGCACATAATTTATACATTTTATACTCGTCAGCTTCTAACTTAACCCAAGTCGCCTTGTGAACCGAGTGTGACCTTCCACGCCCCATACTCAAAGATTACGTTTCTCACAAATCAATGGCTACTGAGATTTATTTCCTGTTACACGTCATACATTCTCTCAACATATACCGACTTCTTCCATTAAATGTTATAAGTTAGATATTACTTAACAAGTTATGTGTCATGTAAACGACAACGAATAAATGCTTTTAGTGCTGACCTAATAGTCAGTTAAATTATTTGTTTAATTTCATAATAATTGTTAAACGCTACGGAATGTCCGGAGTCATTTGGTTCAAGATCATGTTACACCTTAATTGTTGGAAGGTTTCTTTTTGGTTCGTTATCGTGATTAATAGGTACGAAAAGGAGACCATGAAAGTAATGTGACATCTCGGTCTAAAACAAATTATGTTGATGAAATTGAAGCAGTAGACACGAAACGCATTTTTTTAATCTTGATGAGTCCGTTTTTGTCCTTGGTCAAGCCTCTTGGCAAGGGAAAAACACACCAATAATGGAACGTCGAAATAAAAAATCATATGACGAAATCACTGGGCAAATAGTTTCTAGCAAAGAGATATTTTTTTACCGACAGACCATACACACTAATCACAAGAACTTTTAATCACCAATACCTTATTTATTGGGTGGGAAATCAACAAATAACTTCTCTCGCTCCGGGTGGTGCGAGAGGGAAGTGGAGGGAGTTGGCAGTTTTGTAGCCCTTTTCGTTCCAGGGCGACGGTGACTCACGTACAGTCCCTCAACCCTGGCAGAATCAGAAATACCTGAGCTGTTTTTCAAAACCCGTCTTACCAAACGTAGCTACACTGCAGCATATAAAAAAAGTTCAAAATGTTTATTTTCATAACCAAATATTTTTTAATAATAGTTTGATTGGAGCTTCCTTTTAGGCAAATAATGCCTAGATTAAGAGACTCCGCTCTTCCATAACTTAACAATATATCAATACTTTGTCAACAGCACAAACGAACAGACGCCCAGACGCTCCTATCCATCTTACACCCGACCAGGTAACAATAGACGTTGTACAGTAGCTGGTAGCTACGATATCTGCTTCCGCCTGACCTGAGTAACTCCACAAAGCCCATGTTTCACAAGTCAACAAAACCGCAGAGTTATGGATTTTCTGTCGATGTGCAATATAGTTCCTACTTCCATGCTACGATTTGTGTTCTGTTGCATTCAGGACTGTGATTTATGAGTGGTACTGGATTCAGTTTTCATAAACGCCTCTTGAGCGTGGTTTCTTCGACTTAAAATCTGTCGTCTAGGCGCATAAGCTTCCGTCTTTGTTATCAGAAAAAGGACTGGCTTTCTCGGATTCAAGACTCACACAGTAACAACTGACAAACGACTACCAGAGTGCATACCATCATCTCATCATCTTCCTGCCCTTGTCCCGTTTTATTTGGGGTCGGCGCAACATGTTTACACCAGAGTGCATACCAAATGAAACCAAATTAAATCAAGGCATCGTCCGCACTTCTGTTTTAAGTGTGAAATCATCAAATAACTCCCGCTCTGGGAGGAGCTAAAGTTCCAGGGCCACATCAACTCTTCCAAACAAGACCGCAGCTCTAACAATCAAGTATTGTCCACCTTACCAGAAAAATTCTAACGTGTCATGTCATTTGCATGCCACCACACACCATCTGCTTTTATAGTAAACATCGCAAGCTTTGTACAAAAGTCATACTCTACCTACGACTACTTGTTCAAAGTACATTCTAGGTCCACTATTACGCACAAAACAGTTCGCTTTCCGATGCAGTGCAGGCCATGTCCGGTTGGTGCATGACGTCACCGGCCGCTAGTCCCGCTTGCACCACTTACCTAAATCATTATTGACGTATTTATAACAGTTACAGCATCTTTACTTCCGTGTTGCGGAAGCACGCATCTAATTGTTTGTTATGATTGGCCGATGCTATCGTGCGAATGTTGGTTGTTTGCTCTCTCTGAGTAGGGTTGCCAGATGAAAAAATTAAAAGTCCAGAGAAAAGGCCCGATTTCCTTTGAAAAATCCGGAGATTTTTACAGTTTGAGAATGTTTTTACGCTACGGACCTAACTCATGCGTTGCACATCGCACTCAAAGTGGTGGGGGTGGCAGTAAAACTCCCCTTTGCAAAAGGAAGATTAATTTTAGTTATTTTTTTTTTTAAGCTTGTTTGTCTTTTTAGTGTACCTAATAAGCTGTATTTTATTGAAAATTCTAAAAATTTAATGGGATTTGCAAAATCTAGCCGCAATCCTGAGAACAGTCCAAATCTCAGGACAAATCCTAAGATGGTAACCTTATCTCTGAGACAAGACCACTATATTAGCAATCACAAGTTTTTCGTCTTATAATATGCCCTCTTAAAATTAAGTTGTATTTTAAATTTATCTATT
Source organism: Mythimna ferrago (assembly GCA_910589285.2). NCBI lineage: Eukaryota > Metazoa > Arthropoda > Insecta > Lepidoptera > Noctuidae > Mythimna > Mythimna ferrago. The sequence continues at coordinate 21,547,122 of OU342685.1, forward strand.
GTGGTGTATTTTTTTTTATTGATGTAGACCTGTGCTTGACTGCTTGCGTGCTTAACACTTGATGGTAAGCAGTGATGTAATCGTTGATGGTGAGGCGCACTTGTTTATTAGACTATTCACTTTGGCCTTGAAGACACCTAAATTATAATTGGACGAGAAGACCGCAGCAGGCAAATTGTTCCAGTCCTTCGACGTACGCGGTATAAACAAACGTAAGGGCGGATACTCGCCGTACGTCGGGTTGTGCGATAGTAGAAAAAAGACGGCGAAATTAAGTCATGCAATATAGTTTTTTGGCCTAATATTGTTTCAGGTACTAATAATCCTCCTGGCCAAATTTCGAACATGGTGGGTGCCTAATCTCAATAAAGATTAGCCATATACGTCAGAGATATTAAAGTGCACAAATATGCCCGCAAATACAGATGCACTCTCCGTTCCCGGTTGAACCGCAATCGAATTATTATCATCATTAGCCTTTTTAATGTTTCCACTGCTGGGACTCAGGCCTCATCTCTAGGAGAGTGAATGGGCCGTAATCCACCACGCGGGCCCAGGGCGGGTTGGTGAATGTCAAATGTCTTCGAATTTTTGGTTCTGTTTCAGGTACTAATAATCCTCCTGGCCAAATTTCGAACATGGTGGGTGCCTAATCTCAATAAAGATTAGCCATATACGTCAGAGATATTAAAGTGCACAAATATGCCCGCAATACAGATGCACTCTCAGTTCCCGATTGAACCGCAATCGAATTATCATCATCATTAGCCTTTTTAATGTTTCCACTGCTGGGACTCAGGCCTCATCTCTAGGAGAGTGAATGGGCCGTAATCCACCACGCGGGCCCAGGGCGGGTTGGTGAATGTCAAATGTCTTCGAATTTTTGGTTCAAGGGCACGTCGGTTTCCGAAATCGAATTTATGATCGGACAATGATAAAGCGCAGGATCAACGGCTGTAAATAATTTTTGAGTCACAGGAGTGTCACAATACCAACTTTGATACACCGGGAAAACTAAAATTTTCGCCCGACCCAGAGTCGTCCTTACAACCAAGGACGACCAACGAGGTAGTTGTCAGTTCGGATGCGTTGTAGTTGATTTACTGCTGGTTTTACCAAATTATTATGAGCCCGTTGTGCCCCCCTGCAGGGCAAAGGCCCCCCCTCCGTTATTCCACTCTTTTCTGTCCTTAGCCACTTCTGGCCAATTCTTAAGGTAAGGTCCAAATCATCGCGCCATCTCCTTTTGGGCCACGGCGTCGCCGGCTCTTGCTGTTCGGAATCGAGTAAGTAGTTGCTTTCGCCCAATTTCGTTGCGGCATGCGGCAGATGTGACCTGCTCAGTTCCATTTTAGTTTGGCGGCTGAGTAACAGCATTTCTTGTTCCATTTATGTCTACATCAATTCAAAAAATTCCCAATACCTAAATGTGTTGAAATGGTCTAATCTCGAGCAACAAACTGCGTATCCAAAGCAACTATTTTAAGCCCTATTAAAGACATTAAAAGTAATTCCTTCAAATTCTCAACTTTGAATGTTTGGCCGGGTGCCAGACTTCCTAATTCCATGCTCGAAAGTAAAGCGTTGTCTACACAAGTCGAACCACCGATTCGATCACGATTATCGATTTACTTTCACCTCAGGTATCTTTCGATCAACATCAAACACCTAATCGAATACTTCAATCAGCATCTTGTATAGATAAGTGAATTACCTGAATCGGTTCGGAAATAAAATCTAACGGGCATTGTAAAGAACTTTATGAGAAGAAGCCAAATTTTCAGAAGCCTAGAAAAACGTGACATTTTATTGCAAAAAAGTTAAAATGTATGGAATTAACATGCGTTGCCAGATATTTCATGGTCAATCATTTTAAGCTTTTAAGCAGTCGTTACGGACTTACGGCTAATGGAACTTCACTTTGTCTAGCTTTGTCTAGGTTTGTGTAGGGTGAAAAATCATCAATATGTCCTCCCACTGGATGGAGCGAGAAGGACCCATCCCTGTTCCTTCAGTTGCCCTTTGCGTTCCAGGACCGTGGTGTCTTTCGAACAATTCCGCAGTCTTAGAGAACAAAAATTCTGAAAACTAAATATCATCATCATCAGCCTTTGTTTTTAATGTTCCCACTTTGGGACTCAGGCCTCCTCTCTAGAAGAAGGAATGAGCTGTAATCCACTACGCGGGCCCAGTGCGGGTTGGTGAATGTCACATGTCTTCGAATTTTTGATTCTAGGACATGCCAGTTTTGAGAGCAGTGGTGATGAAACAAATTACACAAAATGATGCGCCTGGCTGGGTTCGAACCCGCGACCTACAACTCGTAAGTTAGGACCATTACCAGTCGGCAACCACTGCTCTCTAAACTGAAAACTTAATAGATAAATAGGTATTGTGTGGCCCTTAATAGACTAGGTACTTAATTTAGATGGCACTATGTCACAACTTTCAAGTACCATACTGGTCAGAAAATCATTTTCGAACACATAAACGAAGACCCAAATCATTTATGGGACCAATAAAATTTTCACACTTCACCATCCGTAGCCCAGATACCCATAAGGTGTGGCCGTGATTTCGACACCGTGGCATCGTTATAATGATAATATTCTTCACATACTTAATATTTCATAGCTGTGACTGGATAAGACAAGATAATGATTAAAATTGCACAGATTTTGATCAATAGCTTTGAATCATTCTTGACATAAGCCTGCTAAACGCCACTTTCAATTTCAAATTTAGATTCGTAAACAAGCTTTTTTTAAGCGATAATATGCTAACAAACTAATAATAGTTCGCTAGTAGCACTTTTATAATTTTTTTATTTCATACTTTATACACAAAAATACCTGCAGAGGCGGAATTAATGCCTTTAGCATTATCTGCCAGTCAACATTTGAGTGATACACAGAAGGACAGTGTAGTAGTACTTTTATCACGTGGGAGTGACAGCTAAGCAATTGTAATCAAAATGATTTAAAAAAAAATGAACGGTGCTATAAGAACAAATACATTGAGTTTTTGCTACTTTAATATCAAATACTTATACTAAGACATAACTAACTTCACTGACTTCAGTCAGGACCACACCAACCACGCTCATTTTTTTGACTGGCCTGTTGGTCTAGTGGTTAGTGACCCTGACTGCTATGCCGGAGGTCGTGGGTTCGATTCCCACCCAGGACAAATGTTTGTGTGATGAGCATAATCATTTGTTCTGTGTCTGGGTGTAAATTATCTATAATATGTATGTATTTAGAAATATATAAGTATGTTTATCAGTTGTCTGGTACCCATAACACAAACTGCTTAGCTTGGGACTAGACGGCGTTGTGTGATAGTTGTGGAATATTATTATTATTTCCACCGGTCACTTCTAGTCCTGTAGCACTACATCCATGTATCATCAAACGATGTTGTTGCACTAATGTGGATGCAGAGCTGCGTGAAACCCATGGGTGGCGCTGTTAACCCAATTTCAACTTATACGGCACACAATAGGGACGCGTTTCGCATCGCACGCGCCTCTAACCAAGGATATGGTGGAAAATCGTTGTAAGCGTACGGAAAGGGAAACTTCACAGAGATTGCTGTTATATGAGCGTGAATTTGATACTAAATGGTTGAAGAGTTTTATAAGGAAATTAACGGAATGTATTCTTGAAGAAATTCTCAACTGTTCATGATTACCGACCTATCTGTAACCAATTCATAACCCGTTTTAGTGCCGATTTCACCATCTCCGGTTAACCTATTCGTCGATAAATTTTTCAGTTTTTTGACAGTTGTCGTATGAGTTTGACAGTTCTTATTTGACAAATAGGTTATTCGGGACTTTAATAAACTCTAATCAGTCAGTCTCTCTCAGTCTGTTCACTGCCAAAAGGAGCGCGTTCACCTTGGCTCCTACATTTCAGAATGTATCACTGGATTGTACCGACCGCCTCAGCTCTTGGGAGTTGAAATTTCCTCCTCAATTTTGGACGGTTCATTAGGTCCAAAGCCAAAGTAGCTGCTAGGACACTAGGCGTTCTTACAAAGGTCCGGCGGTACGTCACAACGGGACAGCTTCTAATGTTATACAAAGCACAGGTCCAATCATGTGTGGAGTACTGCAGCCACATATGGACTGGCACTGCAAAATGCCATCTAGCAGCTTATGCTCGGTGGAAAGGCGGGCGAATAGGTTAATTAATGATCTAGATTTGGTTAAATTCAATTTACAAAGCCTCGAGCACAGGCGAAGGGTAGCCAGCTTTTAGGTATTTTACAGGATGCATTTTGGAGAGTGTGCGCGGGAATTTTATGACTTGATTCCGCCATCCCCTTTCTACCATCGGACAACCCGTCGTACGGCGAGTATCCACACTTACATTGTTGAAACTTCTACGGTTCGGACTAAGCGTTTCGCTTCGTCGTTTATACCGCGTACATCGAAGAACTGGAACTGGACTCTGTACTCATTTAGGTGTCTTCAAGGCAAGAGTGAATAGGCTCTTAATAAACTAGTGCGCCTCACCATCAACAATTGCATCACTGCTTACCATCAGGTGGGATCGCAGACAAGCACTGGTTTATATTATTAAAAAAAATGTTCTTTTACCCATTTCATTGGTAAAAAAACCATCGAAAATGCGACATAAATTCGCTACGCATCCGCCATATTGTAATGGCGACCGAAACATAATTGGCATATCGACGTAAACTCACGAACCCCATCAAAGGTCCCATTGTCAAGGTGTATTATAGGCATCAAATATCAGAGGTTTTTTTTTTTGGAAATATTTCATGGTGTGAAACGTGATGAAAAGGGAAAAAATATGCCAACTCATTGTAAATGACCAATACATTTTTGACAAAGTTAAAATATTTTCGTGATAAATCGGCATCACTTTTTTTTTTAATTTTCTTTCTCTAAAGAACAGGAACCATTATTATTTGGACGTAATACAGATATCAAGATAATTGACTTTTATGTAGGTACTTAATCCACAATCGAATTTTATGTACAAAAAATTGAATTTAGTATGAAATCCGCATTAAGCACATTAAATGATAATGACCGTCTACGACGACGTTTAGAGGCATCCTGATGTTAAACGTGTTTGCGGTCATGCGCAGGCGCCAAGTAAATAGTAGTACCTACCTACTTATAAGAATAATGGCATCTATTGACCGGCGAGATGCTATACTACAGCACAAAATATATAGGTACAGAAGTCAATCTACATACAAAGCGCGCTCGAGCAACGCACACAAAGACACCGCTCACAGACACGATGTCTCGCTCGCGTCTCGAATCACTCGTCGAACAATTCCGGCTCAAACGTTCATTAGTGTGCGTCTACCGAGCGTAGGTATAAAAAGTGAAGTACATATATGAGATTGTCTTCTGTACCTATTTTGTGACTACAGCTAGTTTATGAAAAGGCGTTGTCGCAATATCACGTGCCCCTCTTTGTGGGATCAATAAGTATAAGTATACAGCAGTATAGTATATGTGAAACCCGAAAGACGTGTCTAGTATTTTATGTAAAGAATCTATATGTAGACTGTATCATGAAAAATCATAAAATTATAGGCTTGTTATGCTACCTGGTTGTCCGCAAAAATTCATGGTCACCGGGCCACCGAAGCGAATGAGGGGTTGCTTTGCTCCTGTACCCAGCTCTGAACTGGTGCCTAATGCCCGCTATGAGCTGCCCTGACCTGTGCTATAAGTACTTAGTATCGGTGATGTCCAACTTGTGACCTTTTACAAATATTTTTGGAAAAAAATACAACATGATGTCAAAGTTATTGGAATCGATTTAGTTACTGATTGTGAACACACTTTAGGTTTTGCATAAACTAAAAATAATGTTGTAAACCTACAAATCGGTAATCTACTTGCTGCGTCTGTATGTTTGTCTATAGTCTGTCTATTAAGTCAACCGACTTGGGAATTTTGTATAATATTTAATCATTTAAAAAATACTCATATTCGGTACTTTTTTATGGTTCTTCTGTTAATAAACAATGATCTCTATCTCTTAATCAACCTTGATTATTGAACCCGTGTTGACTACATCAGATTTAATTAAATCTTAATAATTACCCAAGTCGTTTAACTTATTAGACAGACTACTCGGATTGACTGAAAAGCTTGGATTGTTTTGTCATCTTCTACTTCTCTTTAGCGAGAGAATTCACTTCGTGAAACTCTCGATAAAAAAAATCCGTCTGCATTTTCATCAGACCTTAACCCGTTGCAATTGCAATCTTAAGGCCTAAACACAAAACTGCAATGCGACTTCGCATCATAAAAATCTGCGAGCTCGCATGCCGCATCGCAAGAACTTGCCAATTGATTCATTGCAAAGTCACCTGAAGCGATGGTTTGCCGCACGAAAGCGCATCACAGGTTCCAAGATGCTGTTTTTTTTCTCCTCCAGGTTATCTTATCAGCATTTTCATTGAAATCATAACTCTCATAATCCGTCCATCTTTTCTGTAGTCATCCCCTCAACTATGAACACCAAAGTAATCAAGATTTATGTTATTTTCTGAGAGAAATACGAGTTTCTTAACACTACATATCTCAATTTAGTAGGCCATTAAAATATACTCATTATAATTTTAATAATATGGTCATAAATTATAAACTGACAGCGCACTCTGGTGTCGCCTACGCTCTTCCACGCCTGGAATCTGATAAGAATCAATAGGTTAGGAACTTGTACATCATCACATCTCTCTAACCCATCGCTCATACCCGCTTATATACCACTGACAAGGCTTTATATGTTTCGAGTAATGTGTACACGTATGTCGTTAGGATGAGTATACAGTCAAGTACATATAAAATGGGTAATTAGTCTGGCTTTTCAAAATTTTCACCTTTTATGGTTAGGTATCTACAAATTTCAGCCATGTAAAATCCGTTAAATCAGTGCCTAGTGAAAAATCCTAATCAGTCTGACAGTAGAACTCACGTCAGAAGTTAAAATACACTAGATGAAAAAGTAGCTAATAGGAAGGTAGTATTAACTTAACATACGGATATATGAGATTAACATATTGTACAATCTGAAGTTTTACTATGTTAAAGTACAATAACTTGCATGAGAAGTTATATAAATACTGAAACAGAAAAAAGAAAACAAACAACACCAAGATTAAACGACACAATTCAGCACCAAAAAATTCTAATAGACCCATCATGGCCCAGATCTAAATTAAGCCAAGATCTTCAAAGATCCAAACCGACTTCCCAAATCTCACGAGCCAGTAATATCAATCTTCCCGTTACTTCCTAGTACTATTTTAATATCCCAAGTTATAAATACGAAGTCAGCAGCTGCCGCCTATGGTGAAAACAAAACACCATGACGAGATAATGGGCGTGACGACTGATCCTATGGCCGTTTCTCGATGGATATAGCAGACACCATAAAAGCTGGTGGCGGCGATAAGAAGCACCGAATGCTATATAATGGATTGATGACTGAGTATGAAGTAGGGCAGGATGTGTGGAATGGATAGGATGTTTACAGTGTAGGAATGTTATTATGAGTGATTGAAGGTGTGATCTTGGGGAATCTATTAAAATCTCACAGTTCAATCGTTGATGTGAAAGAAAAGGGAGTTAGTGATGGCATGACGGGTGACAGGATGGAATGGAAGAAAAAAGCATGTTGCGCCGACCTCAAATAACCCGTGCGTACAGCCAAGGAGTGGAATTCCCTGCCGGAGTCTGTGTTTCCTGATAGCTACAACTTAGGAGTCTTTAAGTCGAGAGTGAATAGGTTTCTTCTAGGCAAGCGTGCTTCATCGTCGACCACATCATCGCTTACCATCAGGTGAGATAGTGGTCAAACGCAAGCCTATCATTAATAAAAAAAAAAAAAAAAAAAAAAAAAAAACCCGGGAAAAGGGCAGGAAGATAATCGAAATGATGGTGACAGTTTTTTCGTTATAAAATGAATCCCGATTTTCTTGGTTACGGCATCACGCTTGAACGGCTGGACTGATTTCGCTAATTCTTTTTTTGTTGTGTTCATTATTGTGAGAAGGTTTTTATGGAAAAAAAAATATAATTAGGGTAGAGTAGGGTAGTGTAGGGTAGAGTAAGGTAGAGTAAGGTAGAGAAGGGTAGAGTAGGGTACAGTAGGGTGGAGCAGGGAAGAGCGGGAGCGAAGCCGCGCGGGCAAAAGCTAGTAATATTATATTTATAATATTAAACACAAGTAATAATACTGAAAGTGCTACTAAGACATTTAGAAATTTACAATCGTAGAAATACGATATTTCACAAATTCTCAAAAAACATACCACCAACTTTCACACAGCAACAATAAGCTCGTTTGAAGAAAGCGCATAAAAGGCGCATATCGCATACAAAAGTAAATATTCCACTTTCAACGGTATCGTTGCGCTTATATGCGTAATAAAAGTAAAAATAAACTAAATTATTGAGTTTATTTTAGTTAAAAACCCACTTATGAATGTGAATGGTCTGATGATGGTGGTGGGGCTACCACCTGCGGAGTTGAGCATATCTGCCACAATAATATACATTTTACTAGCACTTGAGAGGAAATTCATAAGATACTGTGTAATATGAAGCTTTCGCATAGATACAAGGTAGTTTTAAAATTTTCATCTCACCTTGTCTTCATATGCAAACGCATAAAGACTTGCGACACTGTCACTGATAGTTGGAGAGTTTCGCGATAGATGTGATTCATCCCCAAAACTAGAGTAATTACAACCGAGGCACCCCCGGGGCATCTAGGCCATTAAGATTGTACCCTATTTGTCAAGAATAACTAACAAACAATTAAACTAGGCTTACAGTCAAAAGAACCAAACTTAGAAGCTCTTACTATAGATATATTCCAGCCAATTACGCAGTATACTCAGAATTAATGAGTTGACAGATTACTTTGACAAATTACGAGCGTTGTCATTAGTATTTTTAGCTTGAAGACCACACAACCGAAATATGCTATTAGGGGACCCAATCGACTTGACAATCAACCGTTCAAGATAAAAGTTTTTGTTAATAAAAGCTTTTAACTTAAGTGGAAGCTTTGGAGGAAATAGAAATGCTACTGTGTGTACTTCAATTTAGTTAAATGTCAACACGTGAACACTAAATTTTGTCGATTAAGATTAAGAGGCCATGCTTAGAATTCACTCGTTAGAATTTATATGCTGCAGTAAACGTAGCCACCTACTGGATCCAAACAGTTTAACGAGTTTGCTATCAATTCGTAAAGAAGAAGAAGAACTCACAGCAAGGCATGCGTAAGTGATATTAGTGATCCTGTCATTGCATTAGGTTGATGATATTGCTATTGTGTGCTATATGCCAAGTTTACTTCTCTTCTTTAGCTTTAAATATAAGTTGGTAACTGATTAATGAGGTTTAAGCCGCGTTTTCACTATGACACATGTCGCGGAGACATATCGCCCAACATTCACGTGGTATGTCTCTGCAACTTTGTGGGACAATGTCGCTCGACATTTCCCTTGTTCACATTGGCCAGTCGTGATCAGTATGTCGCCCGAGGAGGTAGTGTTGTTCAGTGCAGCTTACATAATTATTCGGAAGACAATAGCAAAACGTAAAAAAAAGAGGTGGTGGGCCCGAGAATATTTGCTACAAAGGGAAAGTTCAAGTTTAATAAACGCAAATCGCGCGTGTCGACGCTCGCAGAGCATCGACTAGCGACAAGTTGCGCGACTCGTAAAAATCCTGCGCGACGTCGGGCGACATCGCGCGGGACACGTGAATTTCGTGTCGAGCGACAGAGTCGCGGAACAAATGTCCCCTAGTGAAAATGCGGCTTTAAGTAAATCTAAAACCAAATCACAGTTTAATGAAACTTTAAAAGTTATCGAACTAAACTAAAACACTCAGCAACTCATAATTTAAGGCTTATAGTCCCTTGAACCATCTGGGCAAATTATGTGGACGCACCTCTCGCACCCGCTTAGGCGGCAGTACGCAAATCTGTGCATTTATTTGTAGCCAACAGCGCCCGAAAAGCGCGCGGCTGACCTTTAAATCCATTTTCTTTGCAAAATATTGATTGATTTACATATGCAATGTTCACTTTGAAGAATATTTAACCACCCATTTTTATGTGTAAAAATGTTTCTAAAGATCCAAGCCGTTTCGAAGGAGTAGGGAAAAGTTACGAAAAGTTGCGAAATTGCTAAATATTTTTTTAGACAAAAGTATTAAAAGCACGAAAAAATCAAATGTTGATAATGTTGTTCATGAATCTATAATAAACATAATATTTTTTTCAAACCTATTAACCTGGCTGTTACCGAGGAGTAGGCTTCAGAAAGTCACTGTTTTATGGCACTTTTCGGGCGCTTGAGCCTTAAACACCGATCTTATCTCATCGATACAATCTGTTAACTCAGAAATAATCATAAAAACCGGCAAAGTACGAGTCGGACTAGCTTGCAAAGGGTTCGTTGCCTAGTGCGAGTTTGTTTTACGCAATCGACACGTTTATGACGTTCGGCGCTCCGATTGGCCTGCTGCAAGCTTTTAACCAATCAGAGAACCAAACGTGGTAAACGTTTCGATTAAGCTAACGTAAAACAACTCACACTAAGCCTCTGAAGTTTCTGAAAGAATCATATTTTTTAAACATGTTATTTTCAAATCATATTGTAGGTTTTCCTGTGATCAATAAATACTTCCAGAGATTACTTCTTAAAAAAAAAAAAACTTTACTTCTTTATAATATAAAAGTGTAGATAAGAAAGTTCAACTAAATTGTAGGTACTAGTGGATTCAGAGCAAATTAGCTGTGAGAGACGGCCAGATAGCCAACCAGCCAGACAGACACACAACTGACCATATAAAAGTTCCGTTTTTCATTCGTACGTTCGGAACCCTAAATATATTCCACATACCAACACGCGTCAATCTACGGTAAGTACCTCTCTTCCGGCATGATTGGGTAATAGCCGAACAAAAATATAGTTTAATTATTGCGTCAAGTAACCGGTGAAGGGCCACCAAGTAAGCTTTATCATGTAAACAATAATAAAACGGAAAGCTTCCGTTGTGGAGATACGAATGATTAAGCAATTAAATATTACGTCAAAATGTAGGTGGCCATTTTTCAACTCACTAAAGTCGTTTATGCTCTCTACTGGCGAGAAACGAAAGATGAGTAGCGCGAAACTACTTAATGATAATGTGAACTATGATCATATATATCAATCAATGATGTTTCGCAAGAAGCAAGTGTGGATTTCGCAGCATAGGCCTCCTCTCTAGGAGAGGGTTTTTGGTTCTAGGACATGCCGTTTTCAGTTAGGTGATAACGATATGATTTCGTGGGGCTGGTAGTCTCATATATCTGATGATGTGGAAGTATGAAACTACTAGACCCAATGTCTTTAAATTGGATAAAAGACATAGTAGTCTTCTTCTTTTTATATAAAGTGCCTTGTGCGAGTTTGTTTTACGTTAATGCCATCAACACGTTTATGACATTCGGCGCTCTGATTGGCCCGCTCCGAGCTCTTAACCAATCAGAGACCCAAACGCGGTAAAAGTCTTGATCGTATTAACGTTAAAACAACTCACTCAGCACATTGATCGTTTATCGCTAGAAAATAAGAACATCCCATATACTGGTCGAAATTATTTTTGAAACAATAGTACATAGAAGTTAAAAGTTATCAATAAGACACAAAATGAAATCAATAGAAACTATAAAGGCATGGTGACGTCTTTTCTAAATATAAAAAGCGAAAGCCATATAAATGAGGTAGCTCCTGATGTTTCTATTATGAATTTTACGATCGAAAAGTAGCATAATTTAAATAATATTTCGCTAAAAAAGCTATCATGCGCGTAACGTACCGGTTTCGGTAATGGTCGCCTTATATCAGGATAACTATGAAGGTGTAACTTTGTCTTGCAACAATTCTGGTTTTGAATATTGTAACAAAGACACCAACTGAACCATTTATGAACCACCTTCTAAACTGTTTAGTCATATCTCTTCCCCTATGCGTTTACAAAAATTTCTTATATTTTCCTCCGGTCATAGATAACTCAAAAAAATTAAGTTTCTGTTATTGAATATCATAATCATTTGTTGTCATAACAAGTGATCGTTTACTGACTACTAAATACGCACCATGTCAATTCAATTTCCCATCGACAGTAAATTCTACTCAACAAATTTTTAAAATTATCATTTGACTTTATCTCAAAGACGCTTACTTCCATTACTTATCTATTTTACATCACCCACCATTTTTTGCTTATCCTGCTTAAGCGAACACAACGAAATATTCATATACTTATAGGATTACTTTTGAACTATCTGTGAGAATATTGTCAACAAGTAATGACTATCGAATTTTACTTGTTGGTGGACAAGTCAATTTCATTATCATTACATTCGTGCTCTTGTCCCATGTAACGTAGGGTCGGTGCATCACGTTTATTCTTCCATTTTATTAATTTAATTATTTATATACTTTATTAACCGACTTCTAAAAAAGGAGGAGGTTCTCAATTCGGATGTTTGTATTTTTTTTTTTTTTTTTATGTATGTTCGCGCATAACTTCGTCACTTGCCAACCGATTTGAAAAATTCTTTTTTTGTTAGAAAGGGTATACTTCCCAAATGGTCCCATAGTCACCAAGTCGGGATCTGATGATGGAATCTTGGCGAAATCGAGGGAACTCCTCAAATATTATAGGCAACCATATAATTCTTTTGGTATTTTTATCAAAGACTTAAGCATTTATAGTCAAAACATGACATTTGATGAAGTGGAACTGGTAAAGACGACCAGAAATGGCCAACGGAAGTTCATAGTCACACCAATCTCTCAATGAACATAGTTACAAATAAATGAATAGTTCTGAATAGGTATGTTGAAAATGGTATCATCGATGTGACCTGATGATGATGATGGAGCTGGAAGATAGGTACCGGAACTCCGAAATTAATCAATGTATCCCAGCCGTGTTTGGGCTTATTACAATTGTCATGAGATGCACTTTGGCTATAAGGTACTATTGAACTGATCTGATGATGATGATGGAGCCGGAAGATAGGCACTGGAACTCCGTAATTAATCAATGTATCCTAGCCGTGTTTGGGCTTATTAGAATTGTCATGAGATGCATTTTGGCCATAAGGTACTATCGAATTGATCTGATGATGATGATGGAGCCGGAAGGTAGACACGGGAACTTCATAATAAAACAATGTACCCTAGCAGGGTTTGAGTTAATTGGAATTGTCATGAGAAAAAGGTACTCTGGCTGCAACTAAAAAGTGTGAAATAAAAAACTTTTTACAAAAAAAAATAAAACCGACATACTAAAAAAAACACTAAAACTATCAAAATAACTTTAATTTCGGAAGTCGGTGTTAAATAACGAAGAGGCAAAACTATTACAGAAACACCGACTTCCGAAATTAAAGTTATTTTGATAGTTTTATTGAACATCATGATTATAAATTAACAAAAAGGAAACCATATAATAAAAAACACACAATTGGCGGCCTTATCTCACTAGGCGATTTCTTCCAGGCAACCTTGACTCTATCCCTCTTCTTTCAAATCGCTCTTCACGAAATTCAACCATACTTTCATTGGCCTTCCTCTTCTTCCATCCATTATGTACTCATAACCGACCCAATTTATTGGTTTAAAACGTAATTACTCATTCAGTTTTAACGTTTCTATTTTTCTAGTAGTTCCACTGCTTTCATTAAAAACCTTGAGCTAGAATCAGTTTCAGTTCTTGCATCGTCTTTGTCTTCTTCACACAAGGCATCTTGTGTTCCATCTCCAGATGTACCCTGTTATCTATTAATTTCAGTAATTACTTTTCCCAACTCATTTAATCCAAAGTTAAGATAAACATGAATAGTTTCTTAACATATAATCATAAACTCGCCAATTCAGATAACAATTACGTCTTGAAGTAATGACAGACATCACAGATCGTAAATGTACTCTATTTAACGAGCACGTGTCGAGCTGATTAATTCCGAGCGAATTACACGTTAGGCATGTGTAAAATTATTGTAATTATTTATTTATCTTATGCCATATCGATTAATTGGATTTTGATCTCTTTCAATTGCTACGCTGGGTAATTGAACTTACTATATGCATTGGTTCAAATTGTCTTTAACGTATGACAAACGATTCTAAAACGAACCTCATTCATCATCAATTCAGCGGACAGACGCCCACTGGTGGACATAGATCTCCCAGAAACTTAGCGTAGCCAGAACGGCTGATCGTCTTGCTCATTTGCACGGCTTCATTAATTTATTCTGGTCAGTTGACAGTCTTACTGGGTGTCATGCAGCTAAATATGAATTGTTATATGGAGCACATTGAGAAGTGAGTCAAGAAGATCATCGGCAATGATGCACTCGTCGAGTCAACTATCACACCTACCATAGTGTTGTCTCTTTTAACTCAAAGGTTGACTGGTAGAGAATGCGTTGATGCATTAAATGCACCTAAGTATATAAACTCCAATCTAAAGATTTGATTGATTTCAGTTGTAATGGATAACTAGTAGCCATTGACAGAGCGTCCAAAGACAAGACAAGACCCACTTTAAATATTTGTTTATAAATATTCACAGCTGCACCACCCTAAACATGAGTAGGAGTAAAATCCATTATTAATAAGCTATTGTATGAAAGCTACTCAATAGAAGAGCATTTCCTCGAGGAGTGGGTATGAATACGAAGTTATAATAGAGCGGTCAATGTAACGTGTAAACGATTCTGTTACGATCGATGTAAATGAGAATGTAAGTGACATTTTAATGGACGAAGATTATGGAATATGTTACAGATGTGACAAGTAGAGTAGGGACTCTGCTATCCGCACTTAGGAGCCAGATGTGACAAGAATTTTGGGAAAATAAATGATTGAAGTGACGTTGATAAAACTGCTCTGTTTTTTGGAAAAGGACTTGGTTGATGGTTGGTTAGTTTTGATGGTTGGTGTTGGTTGGTTGGCTGGAGGACTTGAACTTGGTGTTTTCGATGTCATTATCTGTATTTTTAGTGTTTTGGACTCTAAATTTACTTTGATAGGTTTATGCTGAAGATAACTTATTTGGCATCATTAACAACTATAATTAACAGTCTAAATTCAAAGTTGTCACGGGTCTATTCTGTAAAAATCTCACCGGGGATTTGATGATGGATTGAACATGAAGTGAGCTAGGAATAGAATCTATTGACATTAGGGTTTTTTAGATCAACATTACCGAAATATGACATATTTTATGACCAAGTTACCGACCACATCTGTCTTAAACTCAAAATCAACGGATTTTCAATTATAGACAGCGTGATTCATAAGGATGAAAAAGGTACACAAGTTATATTAATAGTATTAAAAGTGAAAACACTCATTCAACTAAAATCCCCTAAACCAGTCCCCAGGGGACTACACACAACGTTCCACTACGATCCCCTAAGCTGGGGATTCTTTAAGAACTAACAAGTAGTCCTTTCTAAATAAAAAAGTCACCTACAAAATAACAATATGTGAAACATACAATTAAAAAACTGTCGACAGACAAGATCAACTTTTATAGTCATAGTGAAACACTGAGTGCTGTGTAGTAGCCCCTGGGGGACTGGTTTAGGGGATCTTAGTGAAACGAGAGAATTTCAATTATCCGTAAAAACCGTGCGAAGGCAGGGGCAGGTCGCTAGTAGTGATCAAAATTAAAAAGCGATTTACAGTGGTCGATCACAGACATGTCGATTCTGTTTTATTATTATACTTTATAGTCTAACAATCTAGGTTGCTATAAGGAAATGATTAATATTAATAGCATTATCGACAACAGAGCGCAGTAGTGGTTAAACTTCGCATTTTCTATGTGTAGGAAGAATATACCTTCCTATTATTTTAACACCATCATGATTCGATTGAGGAAAGGTTTTGTTAGACGTTTATTAACTACTCCATCATTGTTTTTCTTTCCGTAATTTTCTTCTTCTTTTGTGACATTGTTTTTTATATTATTTAAATCACTGCCACCATAACTTCCATTTGTAATTTAATATTGTTTTTCATTTAGAGATAGGTTTATTTCTATTAAGCGACCGCAAACTGCAGCACCCGTGGTATCGCGAACCGCAAGAGTTCACACGTACAAAAATGTCGACTCTTCGGAAGATGATAAAGAGAAATTGATTAACTTTGTTGCTGGTCATCCTCACAAGTCGCCATCATCTTCCTCTTCTAACTAAGGTAAAGTATCGATAGCTTTGTTGAACGTTTTGTTTCGCACGAAGGTACAGGAGTGACTGAAGCGTGCTTCTATGCATTGTGCTGTAGCCCGTCTCGGAATTGAACCTTTAGAGCTATATATTTTACCGAGACACCAGCGTGACCAGTCGCCGATACCAACAAAATGTATACAGCTCTATAGAGAGTTACTCACCTGGTATCCGTTTGGTAGCACACCCAATTCGGTAGCGCGACCTGGGCCTCAAGTCTGCTATTACAATAGTGTCAGAATGGTCTATCATTGATGTCATAATTGTCGATTTTGACAAGTTTGGTAATTGGATTTTCCAATGGACAACCACTGACACTCCATTGAAAGAAGTGACATAGAATAGTAATCTCGTACATATTGACAAATGAATATTTGACGTTTGCGATAATCTGCTAAAACTTTGACAGTTTATTTGATCAGTGTTTTACCATTAGAACGTTATTGTGCAGTTATTGGTTTTAATATGCTCGAAAATATCATTCTACCACAATTCTATTACAAGACCAGTGACCGATCAATGATCGATCATTTTGAATTAGCAGATTACAAACTTTTAGCAAAATGACAATGGGATCGTGTTGGAATGACGAATTTATAAAAATAGCAGACTTGGGGCCCAGCTTGGACGTGTGGCGACTCTAATGTCTGTATTGTGTCTAGTTTGGTAGCTTAGAGCTATATTTTACTGTAAAACATAGCTCTTAGTGTCACCTTTACTCTACCTTTCAATCGTGGAAATTACAGACACAATAGAAAGACAATAGGTGCGCGAACGCCGGTGTTCGCTTGGGGTTTTATGAATTAATGGAAAGTTTTGACAATGCCACTCTGAGTCTCCGAAGCGTCTCAGTACTCCCTGACGATAACAAACACAGAAAATGTATCAAAAATAAGGAAATTGATAATACGTCCAGATAAGTGATCGATTGATACTGTTTTAGTTTCAAGGCTGACAGTAGGTATGCTGTATCAATTATTTATTATGTTAATTAACGATCGATAAGCAACCAGAGTTTTTTTTTTTACTTTTAATTGAAAATTAATTAGTACAAATTAACTAACACTAAATAAGTTGTCAATATTTTATGTCACTTATTTTTTTATTTCAACATTTCAATAACTGTTTTGAAACAAGTTAATTTTAAAATATTCGTATTAAGTCTCAGAATGGTAACGGCCCCGACTTGCGAGTTGTAGTCGTGGGTTCAAACCCAGCCAGGCGCACTACTTGTAATTTATTGTAAAAAAAAAATTGTGTAATTTATTTCATCACCACTGCTCTCAAAACTATGAAGGAAAATATCGTGAGGAAACCGGCTTGTCGATCGTGAGGAAAATGTCTTAGAACCAAAAATTCGAAGAATCCTGCGTGGTGGATTACGGCCCATATCCTCTCCTATAGATGAGGACTGAGTCTCAGCCAGCAGTGGGAACATTCTTCTTAGCGTATCGATGGCAAAATTAGTTAAAATACCCTGGCCTGGCCCAGAATTCGGCCACGGCAATGCCGTCCGCTGATGCTGTCATTAGGTCCCTACGTGAACAGGTAACAGGGCACGTGATGCAGGACGGAAGGTGGGACATGGTCTGCGGAGAGACGCCGCACACACACTGAAGATCGGAACCATCCGATCGTGTGTGATAGTGGGAACATTAAAAGGCTGATTAAGATAAATATTGGGAGACAAAATGACCATAAACATGACACGCAACGCTGTCAAATTGTCCAACAACATGTCCCGCGTCTTGTGAATGCGTTGTAAAATTGCGGGGCAAGTTGCGGGGCAAATTACGGGACAATAGGCAACGTTAGAGGTGTCCTGCGCCTGATGATGGGGACCATCACCGGACACTGCACACTGAATGCACCTCCACACAATAGGCATCACAGACAGTCCCATAAGAAGAGCATGCCTGGAGGGGGAAGAGACGATTGCGCATGTGCTCCTTGACTACACAGGTGTCACTGAAATACGTACAAGAATTATAGGATCCCCGAACTCCCTTACTGAAACCCTGAAAAACCTGAGAGGCCTAATCTGTTTTTGGAGAGAGTTGGGCTGGCTGGAATAAGCCCACCCAAGGTTATGGCCGCTATGGCCCACGTACAATGATCCGCAAAGGACTAAGTGCGGAAACAATACTCAAACATAGACATAGACATGGGCCAAGTTGCTGGAAGCGTCACGTAGATTGAGCGTTGCGCGTCACGTTGGGGGACATTTTGTCTCCTTAATTTATCTGAGACATGATTTCAACTCAATTGTTTTTATCTATCTACCTTTCTATCGAATATGTTAATTTTGCATTCGCAAAATCTCTCTCGATTTATGAAATTCTAGAAATTCAAACTAGATTGGTTTCTAAACTTGAATATAAATTGCTTATTTTAACTTTTCACTCATCGACAAGTACCTATTCAAATATTTTCTTTTTACAAATTTTAAGCAAATAGGTTTTTTAAAAACACTTTTTCCCGTAAATTTGTTCGTCAATTTAAACTAAATGAGGCTAGTATTTCCTACTAGCTGACTACCCTGTGAAGAAACACCGAAACAAACTCAGAGGTCAAAGTCTCTTTTAAGGTCCATATAGCAAACATGTAATGGTCAAATCATATGAGAACCATTTTAACAGTAGCTTGTTACTATGGTAGGAGCAAGACAAATTAGCTCTTTTAAAGTGATAGGTATAACTAATATCATCGGGGTTTTTTACATTTTCTACTAATGATATACGGAAAAGGTCAATGTATTTTATTTAAATTTATCTGACGCCTACTCATCATCATCATCTTTCTGCCCTTGTCCCGTTATTTGGGGTCGGTGCAACACATTTTATTCCATTCTGCCCTGTCACTCATTATCTGGCGCGTACTATAGTCCATATAATTATGTTATTTAAGGTTAGGTTCACACGAATGCAGTCGATTCATCATCAAAAATGCTGGTCACATACAGTGAACTTCAGGCTAAATGTATGTGATTCGCATTTTGCGCGCTAATCCGACTGGGATTAAGACACGTGTGAACTTGACCCTTCCATTCAAATCTATGTGTGTGGTTCTTTGCTCAAAAAACCATCTCAGACACTAATCTGCATGGTTCTCATATCATTTGACAAGTCACAAAAGGTAGATGAGATTATAAAAATTGCTCCAGACTTTCGGAAGAAGACAAAACAATTTGTTTACAATCACACTCACCTCATTAACCTCATTCACCTAATTAATCGCATAGGTAGCATGTCTGTCGTGGCCAGATCTTAGAATTGATCACTTCATTATATGGCCAATTGAAACTAGCCAGTAGTGCTATTCTCTAAGAAAACAACCTTGAGCGCAGCGCTGGCCGCAGCGACGAAATCCAAATAGGTACATACCACGGATATCGAGTACCTACATAGGATTAACAATCTAATAGACCTATACATTGGATTGATAATCCAATGTACCATACCAGATCGTTAAAACGTTAATGTTTGATGATATGTCAATCCTCGGTTGGCCATATCATTGATATAGGATTCAATGATGAATAAAAGGTCTAAAGAAAGTAGGCTAAACAAGGTATAGAACATAATATCATCAAACTTTAACATTTAAAACGATCTGGCCAGTTTTTCTTGGCCATATCATGAAGTGACCAATTTCTAAGATCAGCCCCCCTCGCCAAGTTACAACCGTTTCGCTTGCATCGAACGCCTCGAGTTGGCCACGCCCTCAATTCTTTTGTTCTGACCACGTAACTGAGCGTTGAGATGACGTCATTCCCGAACATTTGAAGTTTTCTACTAGCGTTAACGATTGCAGATTATCAACTTGGCTAGGGGTACTGGCAACGACATGTCTATGTACACACGTTAAGTCACCGATGCGTATCAACAGTTGAATCAAATGAAAGTGAGTCGTATGCAGCTGATTTATCCAATAGATATACGAAGTGAACATGTTTAACCGGTTGAGTGATAAAAACTGAATCAGGAGACCGGTAAAGCGCTAATTATGTCATTCGATTCTGATAGTGTGATAGTATAGCATAGTCGGCCATAACGTTTCCACTATTGGGACTAGTGTTGCCAGGCGTCCCGATTTGCGCGGGATGTCCCAATTTTTAGGGGTCTGGAGACGCGTCCCGATTTGTAACTGGACGCTAAGTGTCCTAATAAATCAAAAACCCTAGAACGCAAAGAACGATTGAAGAAGTCTGAGTTTTACTCAGTAAGTTTGACACGTCCTCTCGTTCCACCCCTGAGCGGAAGAAGTAATTGGATGATTTTCTACCTAAAAAAGTCTTTATTAAAAAAAAGTCGTGTGGCACTCGGGGACTGCCGCGGTAAAGCTATTGCATAGCATTTTTTATCAACTTATGCAATAGACCTCGCCAACAGCTGCTTAACCCCACCCATCCAAAACCAGACCTCGCCAACAGCTGCTTAACCTCACCCATCCAAAACCAGACCTCGCCAACAGCTGCTTAACCCCTCCCATCCAAAACTAGACCTCGCCAACAGTCACTTAACCCCACCCATCCAAAACCAGACCTCGCTAACAGCTGCTTAACCCCACCCATCCAATACCAGACCTCGCCAACAGCTGCTTAACCTCTTCCATCCAAAACCAGACCTCGCCAACAGCTGCTTAACCTCTTCCATCAAAAACCAGACCTCGTTAACAGCTGCTTAACCCCACCCATCCAAAACGCCGACAGCTGCTTAACCCCACCCATCCAAAATGAGACCTTGCCAACAGCTGCTTATCCCCACCCATCCAATACCAGACCTCGCCAACAGCTGCTTAACCTCTTCCATCCAAAACCAGACCTCGCCAACAGCTGCTTAACCTCTTCCATCAAAAACCAGACCTCGCTTACAGCTGCTTAACCCCACCCATTCAAAACGCCGACAGCTGCTTTCACTCATTTGTTTTCTTATCGGTCACCACGCTCAAAAAACAAATGAGTGGGGGGTGTTAGGTTATTTTCGTTACGGAATTTCTGGATTCGGTCTCCACGCTCAAGGCCCGCGATAGAATATGCTATGCAATAGCTTAAAATATATATTTGTCCCGATTTAAAACCCTAAATCCCGATTTGTTACACCATCTGTCCCGATTTTTATACAAACGGACCTGCCAACACTAATTGGGACTCGGCCTCCTCTCTAGGGAATGGGCCTTAATCCACCACGCGAGCCCAATGCGGGTTGGTGGATGTCACATGTCTTCGAATTTTTGGTTTTAAGACATACCAGTGCTATTCTACGATAGTATAGGGATGTGACTCTGATGTGAGGGAACAAAATCGATCTTTCTCGCTTCAATAATAATCGTTTTTTATCCAACTACAAAAAGAAGGAGGTTTTATGTTCGGCTGAATGTACAGTTTGTATTATGTAAATGTTCGCCGGTTTGTCGGTCATTTATTGTGGACCGATTTTGAAAATTATTGATTGTGTAGGTGAAAGGTTATGGCTTCCAAGTTGGTCGCACAGAAATATTATCATTATGATCTGATGATAAACTTCGAAGATATGGAACGGAAATCCTCATAGGATCACGACAGAACTGTCGTAACAAGTATAATTGCTTTATTTATACTTGTGGTAGATGACTGACTGAGATATCTCGAACTGATTTTCATGGTTCTCATATCATTTGACCATTACACATTACGACGTCATTGACGTGTAAAAGTGGAATTTATAAACTCACCTCAGTTCTTTCAATTGCCTTTTGCGTTCTAGGGAGATTTGACTGTTTACGATTGGATAACGTAATAGAAATTCGACAGACGACACGTATTCACGGTTATGACTAAATAAGTGTAAGTTGGTCTTTAATTCTTTTTTTTACTGTTTTTGGTAAGTAAAACTGTAAATACCGACACACAATGTGCTGTGCCGGAAATCAAAACTTTGAAATACGAAAATGGAATTCGTTTTTCGAAGTTTAAGCTTCCGCGATCCTTTTCGAAGGATTAAACGGAAAATCAAGACTTTTATGAAGTATGGCAGTTTTATTTGACAGGATGTAATAAGGTTCACTTCAAACTAATATCCTTTGACATGATTTCAGTCGCCTCGTTTTTTCTAATAAAAATACTTTTTTATCAAAGAGACACGAGTTGTAACATGACTGCGCCAGAAGGAGGGCTATGGTTTTCGAATGTATTTCTTTGGCATTTCCGAGGGTCTAAACAGCTTGTTAAATTTTTGAGAGATAGCGTTAGATTCATCTCAGTTGTAGGAGCCACTTTTCTTGACAGTCATTGAGAATATCCTATAAAATAAAGGACTCGAGGAGACAATATTACTCATTAAAATTTAAGAAATAAAAAGAGTTGTCAGTATAAAAAAACAAGATCATATAAAACAACTAAGAAGTTCGAAAGTGATGGTCTTAAATCTATGATTGAACTAAAATAATACAACTGATATGAATTAGTGATGTAACGAATGTTAAATTACGACGAATATTTGCGAAGAATATTCGCGGCAAATATCCGCAATCGCATTGTGAAATTAAACAATCTTTACATCACTAATTCATATCAGTTGTATCATTCTATATATTATCCATTCAATCAATACTTTAATACCTTTTTGTTTAAAAAAAAAAGCCAAATAATCGTATGTTTATTGTAAATTCGAATGCAAATGTCAAAAAATGTGCGCATTCGCGAATATTCGTTACAGTTAATAGCTATCAGGAAACGTAGACTCCGGCAGGAATTCCACTCCTTAGCTGTACGCATATTGTACATGTAGATGGATGGAGAGGGAGAGGAAGGCCGAAGAAAAGATGGATGGATTGTGTGAGGAGTGATATGAAAGAAAAGGGAGTTAGCGATAGTTTGACGGGTGACAGGACAGAATGGAAGAAGAAAACGTGTTACGTCGACCATAAGTAATATGGGATAAGGGCAGGAAGAAGAAGAAGCTGTACGCATATTGTAGGTAGGTACATGTTCCCAAAACGCTTTATACGTATGGGTGGGATGTCCATTTTTCTATGCGGTTTCCGGACAATAACTAAGTGTATCAAAACAATTTCCTAACACAATTTTCTTTTTATTTCCTTTCGTGTGATCAAGGCTGTCGTGATCAGTGCACTATGATTCCGTTTCCAAAGCGGAAAAGTTTATAATTGTCATGCAATGCTTCTTTTTCCTGTGAGGAAAAGTGAATAATAAGTATCTATATTATGTATGTGTGCAATATTTATTAATTTACAGTTATTAATACCTCCGTTGATCTAATTAATATCAAGGTTGCTAATGATGTAACCCTGTATTTATGCTCGATACCTATCGCTGATTTATTATGTACCTATAATGCATCTTTATGTTTAAGAGCCAAGCGCCCGAAAAGTGCCATAAAACAGTGATTTTCTGAGGCCTACTCCTCCGTAACGGCTAGGCCAATTGGTTTGAAAAAAATATATGTTTATTATAGATTCATGAACAATAATATCAACATTTGATTTTTTCGTGAAATTAATACTTTTGTCAAAAAAAAATATTTAGCAATTTCGCAACTTTTCCCTACTCCTTCGAAACGGCTTGGACCTTTAGAAACATTTTTACACATAAAAATTGGTGGTTAAATATTCTTCAAAGTGAACATTGCATATGTAAATCAATCAATATCTCGCAGAGAAAAGCGCTTTCCGGGCGCAGCCGCAAATAAATGCACAGATTTACGTACTGCCGCAAGGGACTATACGTCTTAAAGGTACTATGTGTTCCAACAGCGATAGTGAAAATCCCATAGCTGTTCTTTAACTGCTATGGGATTTTATAGATAGGCTGAGCTGCGGCAGACCTAGAGCCGTGGTGACCGATTAGAGCACTGGTGGCCGAGTAGAGCAGTGGTAGCCGAGTAGTAACGGCCCCAACTTACTAGTTGTACGTCGCGGGTTCAAACCTAGCCAGGCGCATTACTTTGTGTAGGTAATTTATTTCATCACAACTACTCTCAAAACGGTGAAGGAAAACATCGTAAAGAAATCGGCATGCCTTAGAATATAAAATTCGAAGACATGTGACATCCACCAACATGCACTGGGTCCGCGTGGTTGATTACGGCCCCTCCTAGAGAGGAGGCCTGGGTCCCAACAGTGGGAACATTAAAAGGTAATGCTTATGCTTTATGACCTGCGGCTGCTGGCTGGTTTTCTTTTGGTAGGAAATCATCTAGTAGGTAACTTTTCTCGTTCTAGATGGAGTGAGAGAGACATATGCAAAAATCATGCTGGATTGAACTAGAAACTGTTTTCAATCTTAACATTCTTTAACAAAAAAAAGGTGTTTTAAAACCAAGACGTGCCATAACCTTCCGTTTCCATTGACCTTTCTTTAAAAGCGATACTTTCTGCACTTGCTCGA
Organism: Mythimna ferrago; assembly: GCA_910589285.2. NCBI lineage: Eukaryota > Metazoa > Arthropoda > Insecta > Lepidoptera > Noctuidae > Mythimna > Mythimna ferrago. Next base: position 21,571,827 of record OU342685.1, read on the forward strand.
CTTTCGACCGCCATTAACATTTCGCATTTCCCTCTCAATGAGACAGTTATAACATTGTTTTGTTACGGAAGCATTGTACTCACGGTGACTGGGTTAAGTGCAGAGTCGTGTTCTTCTACATACGCAGTATACAAACGTTATGTACCTACCTACTTACTCAACTATAGCACCTATCTTTGGGGTACCGTACCTCAAAAGGAAAAACCGGAACTCTTACAGGATTACTTTTTTGTCCGTCTGCCTGTGTCGAGTTGAAATAAAAAAAACCATATACCTTCTCAGTTCTGCGGTCCCTTGAAGCTGAGAAAAAATCAAACTTCTGAGTTAACGAAAACAAAAGATAGTAATTTGTTCTGGCCACGTGGCTGAGCGTTGAGATGACGTCAGAACAGGAATCGTAGGCGTGGCCAACTCGAGGCGTTCGATACAAGAGAATAGAAAAGAAACAGTTGTAGGTAACTTAAATTGGCTATGCTATTATTTGGTAGGTACTCAGCTGTTGTAGTCGGTCAGATTGGTCGATATTAGTTTCTTGTTATTGATTAATATTGCATAAAGTTGTTTAACACATGGATACCGAAATTGGAACCGATGATTAAAATTATGCAAACACGGCATCAATCACAAAGCTAGACAGGAAAAAACGATTTTGCCAGAAAATGCAAACGACCAAATCCATTAATTTAACAAGATAATTAACCCCAATCAAATAAAATGTACGACTATCAAGCTAATGTCAATTACATATGCACTAATATAACAAGACGAATGACAAAACCAATTTAAATTATGCGGAAATCGTTGCAAACGTTCGAAACTTAAATGTGATGTAACTCCGATTTGAAATATTACTTATCAAGAAATTGGCGCCAAAAACTTTCACAGAAGGGCCAAGGAATTCGATTTGCAATTCTAATTTCAAACACGATTTATTTGAATTACGTCATGGAGGCTTGTTTCCTCTCAAGCCAGTTCCTTGTGTTGCTTTTTCCCCTATATTTTAAGTTCAGTTCAAATAAGCTTATTATAAGCAGTAATTGCCGAACGTAAACAAACATTCGTCTTTCACGACACCAATGACATAACTTATTTGTTTCGCTTATTAATTGCTTCGATTACGATGCTCTTTAATTATTTTTTATGGAAATTATCTTAATCGCAGTAATTTATCATAAAACGAGGACTTTGGTTTGCCATTTCCTATGTTACACACACGGATATCTATGGCTAAACACATTCTCCCATCAGTCAATTAGCTAACATGACAACATCAACATTTGTTGTTTTGCCCTAGACTAGACAAACATTAAAAAGCTTTATGAAATAACTAGCTTATGCCCGCGGCTTCGCCCGTCTACATAAAATATAGCCTATGTCACTCAGGAATAAAGCAGCTTTCTATTGGTGAAAAACTTTTAGCAATCGGAGATTACCTCCTACAGACAAAAAAACAAATTTTACCTTTTTATAATATTAGTGTAGATGTAGGTACATTCCTGATGAAAAGTAATCAAAATTCAAGTTTCTTTAAGTGAACAGCAAACATTTTAAAATATTACAATGTTCTTAGCACTCATCGACTTTCCGCGATTTCTGACCTAAGCATTTGAAGTTTAATAGGTATTTCTCAAACTCAACTAAGTATAGACTAAAAACTTGTCAAAATTTGACATTTAAGTAGGGTTTGACACGTTCTTAATTCAAAAGACATGCCCCTGACATTCAGTGAGATATCCATATTCGAAATTGGGTTTCTGTATATTCCATGTCCATTTTTGTATAGGTACTAAAATTATATCGTCTTCTGGAAATGGCATCAAAATCGGTTATATAACACAGCAATTAGTATTGCAAATATTGGTATATATTATGTTTATGGAAGAGTGGGGTCGTGTGGACATCTCGCTATCTTTTTGCACGCGCGTATTTTAATGGCGGTGACGTCACAAGTTTAATTTTAAATGAATTTTTTCTGTAGCCTACTTGACAGTATCAAATCAATTCCCACCAGATTTCAAAGGTTAAACTTAGTATTTAATTTTGAACAGATTTGAAAAATTGATTTTGTTTGCGATTTTGGATAAAGTAACATTCTAATATACTTATATAATTTAAAAAAAAATACTTTTTGGGTTTCATTCACAAATTCAATCAAAGCAAACGATACCCGGCCGCCATCGTCGCCATCAAACTTGTCGGTAAACCAATCGATCACCCTTCTCTTTAATTACTTATCAGTAATAAACAAACAAATCCCTTTAATAATTCAGATAGTAAATACCTGTTAGTTCGATATACGACCGACAATAGCGGCAATGTACACGTTTATTAGTCATATCATAATAGTCAGCAGTATAATCCGACTTCAGTTTTAAGTTTGTGGGCGCTAAGGTAAATTGCGAAGAATATTATAGTAACGAAACTAGTATACAGGAAGATAAACAAATTGTTGAACAAATTGAACATCAAGTTCATTTTAATTGTCTGTATTATTATATCTGATAGTATTAGAATTACAACCACAGAAAACATGATAGAGGTTAAAATGGCCTTGTGGGCGGGGCAGTGCCTCAAAAATGATCATGCTCATAATTGACATGACCAATAGCAAACTTGCGATCTAAGTGTGCGTGGTCTGTTAGTTGCGTGGGCGTTCGTATTGTTTATTGCCTGTAGTGGAGTTAAAGGGTGGGAGGCAAGCGGCGACACTCGTTGTAGTACAAATCGGAAAGTATTTCTTTTCTAACCTCTTTTCTGTGATTACAATAAATAAAAAAAACAAAGACAGAAAAATGTGACAAGGACAAGCTCAGAGGAAAAGAAAAATAGTCAAAAGTTATAATGAACTGGTTCATGAATCACAGAAAAAGGAAACAAGGTCCTCTTAAAAGATGGGTTGATGATATAAAAGCAGTGGCGGGAGGCACATGGACAAGACTTGCAAATGACAGAGATAAAAGGCGACACATGAAGGAGGGCTTTGTCAATCAGTGATATACAATACATGAAGTCATACAAATTGTGATACGTACTGTTTGAATAAAAGGCTTATTATTATTATTATTATTTTTAAATTATAATTCTAAGTCTTTACTCAATGGGTGTCAGAAGACGAATGGTGCAAGCGAGGACGCAGAAAAAAGTGGAGAGACAACCTGGACGTCTACTGAGCGGGCTGGTTACACTTAAGGAGACCTTTGCCCACCTATGGAATAGTGTCATTATTTTCATCATCATATTCCTGCACTTATCCCGTGTTATTTGGGTTCAGTGCAACACGTTTTTTTTCCATTTTGTTCTGTCGCCCGTCGTCCCTTTTCTTTCATATCACTTTTCACACAAACCATCCTATTTCATTGGTATTTGTGTGAGTCATACTATTTCATCTATTTCAGTGGTATGAAAAAACTGTAGACGTGACGTGTCTTGTCGCATACGATGATACGAACCAGCGTGTAATATGTCAATCATCTACGCAATGTATCCCTGAATGTTATTTTCTTTGTACGTGTGCTGTTGCTGACAAAATAGATAGGTAGTACGTCCGCAGTCTCCCACCCCAAAATGAAGTTCTCAATACAGTCGAAGAACAAGCTCATAGCGCGTAAGAAACAAATCGTAAGAAAGTAACATAGGTAAGAGGAGAGTCCTTAAGAAACACAAAAAGACAGATTTCAAAATTTCTAAAGATACACCGCACTGAATTACACAAAAAAATTAACAACCTAAGTAGATGTGCCAGCAGTTTCACCGCGAGATATTTGAAAACCAATCCCTAATTTCGAGAAAAATTAAAAAAATCGTTTAAAAGTAAATCCTGCAAATAGAAAAGGTCGATTTAGCTGTTTTTGAGAAATATGAAGTTTTTTTCTTTTCTCTTAAGTACCCAACCATGCTGACTACCAATGTGAAACTTAACTAAAACCTATAACTTTTCAACAGAGGAAGCTACGTGTCTCTTCTATATTATAGAAAATATAATTACTTACTCTATGTACCTAATTGGTAAACTTCGTTCAAGCTGCACCAACCAAGTAATAGATAAAGGATATAATAAAACACACAAATTGGCCTCAAATCAGAAAATATTAATGTTTTATTACACTTAATTGTGAGCCGAAACCGTGTAGCGGGAATTTAAATAACAAAACCTAATCGTTTGCGTTGAATGCTAAACGGTGCTAAATATTTTAGTGCGCTTTTGCACTTAAGGCTTATAGTCCCTTGAACCATCTTGCCAAAATTATGTGGACGCACCTCTCACACCCGCCTAGGCGGCAGTACGCAAATCTGTGCATTTATTTGCGGCCAACAGCGCCCGAAAAGCGCGCGGCTGACCTTTAAATCCATTTTCTTTGCGAAATATTGATTGATTTACATAATTATGCAATGTTCACTTTGAAGAATATTTGATTATATATGATATAATACATCAAAGATTGCATCGCTACTTACCATCAGGTGGGATCGCAGTCAAGCACTAGTTTATCTCAATTAACCTTTCGAATGTCTTAAGTTACACAGTCCGACATAAGGTAATTGTCTTTCTATTGTCTCTAATTACGACATTCAAAGAGTTAAAAAAAAAAAAATTTACCCACCCATTTTTACGTGTAAAAATGTTTCTAAAGATCCAAGCCATTTCGAAGGAGTAGGGAAAAGTTGCGAAATTGCTAAATTTTTTTTTTTTGACAAAAGTATTAATAGCACGAAAAAATCAAATGTTGATAATGTTGTTCATAAATCTATAATAAACATATATTTTTTTCAAACCTATTAACCAGTAGCCCGATTCACGTAATGAAAACCGTAACGATATCGTAGCGATTTAGTCGTTTAGACCATTTCCGTATTCACATCCATTAATCGAATTTGAATGACACCGATTTTAAAATCATTTGAAATTCCTCGATTTAAAAAAAAATCTGTATTACATTATCCTGGTGAAATACTTATTAATGTAACTGGAAATAAGTCGATAGATCGTGAATACCGCTTTTGGATAGGACTTCGATCGAACGACTATAAAACTTCAACGATATTTGGCTTGTTTGATTTTACGTGAATCTGTAGCCCGATTCACGTAATGAAAACCGTAACGATATCGTAGCGATTTAGTCGTTTAGACCCTTTCCGTATTCACATCCATCAATCGAATTTGAATGACACCGATTTTAAAGTAATTTTAAATTCCTCGATTTAAAAAAAATCTGTTTTACATTATCCTGGTAAAATACTTATTAATGTAACTGGAAATAAGTCGATAGATCGTGAATACCGCTTTTGGATAGGACTTCGATCGAACGACTATAAAACTTCAACGATATTTGGCTTGTTTGATTTTACGTGAATCTGTAGCCCGATTCACGTAATGAAAACCGTAACGATATCGCAGCGATTTAGTCGTTTAGACCATTTTCGTATTCACATCCATTAATCGAGTTTGAACGACACCGATTTTAAATTCGTCGATTAAAAAATAAAATGTACAAAAAAACATTATCCTGGTAGAATACTTATTAATGTAACTGGAAATAAGTCGATAGATGGTGATTACCGCTTCTGGATAGGACTTCGATCGAACGACTATAAAACTTCAACGATATTTGGCTTGTTTGATTTTACGTGAATCAGGCTACAGGCTTTACTCTTTGGGTACCAACCACCATGCGCGGGAGGGCGAAGCGTGCGGGCGGGTGGTTATTTCATATAATTTTTTCATATAAGTTTCCCACAGCTGCAGAAGAATGCTAGTGCTTCTGCAGCTGTGGGAAACTTCAAGCTTTGTTGGGAGTTATATTTTCGAGTTGTTTGAGATTGTAACTCTTGGATCGTGGGCTCCGAGAACTCAAAAATTATATGAAATAACCACCCGCCCGCACGCTTCGCCCTCCCGCGCATGGTGGTTGGTACCCAAAGTGGTAGAATACTTATTAATGTAACTGGAAATAAGTCGATAGATGGTGATTACCGCTTCTGGATAGGACTTCGATCGAACGACTATAAAACTTCAACGATATTTGGCTTGTTTGATTTTACGTGAATCAGGCTACAGGCTATTGGCCGTTACCGAGAAGTAGGCTTCAGAAAGTCACTGTTTTATGGCACTTTTCGGGCGCTTGGGCCTTAAGTAGAACTGTTATTTCTAATAGCTTGTTAGACGTATTATTCATTGTATTATCTACCGAGCTTAATTCATTAAACCCCATGCACAAAATAGATAGGTACACCAAGCGTTTACTCTCTCATTGTCTTTTATTGTGTCTCTAATTACGGTATTCAAAAGATTAAAAAATATCAACTCACCAATGCTTTTTCAGGGTTCCGTACCCAAGCGTGTTCCATCGTCGGCCACATCATCGCTTACCATCAGGTGAGATTGTGGTAAAAACCGAGCCTATCCATTATAAAAAAAGGGTAAAACGAGATCCCCTGTTACTAAGACTCCGCTGTCCGTCCGTCTGTCACCAGGCTGATCATGAACCGTAATAGTTGAAATTTTCACAGATGATGTATTTCTGTTGCCGCTCTAACTACAAATACTAAAAAATAGAATTAAATAAATATTTAAAGGGGCTCAAATACAATGAACGAGATTTTTTTTTGCCATGTTTTGCTACGGACGGTACGGAACCCTTCGTGCGCAAGTCCGACTTGCACTTGGCCGGTTTTTGACATTATAATATTTCACAAAAAAAATTTTTTTTGCTTCTTTTTATGTTGTTATCGAGTATCCAATCCATTTTTACGAAATCTTCTTGTTCGATTTTCCCATTTAGGTACCAAATTATTTCTGTAGCGATGACTGGTTCTTATTACCCTCCCCTTCCCTTTAAAACACGTGTAACAATTTAATTAATTAAGGAACCGTTTCCTTCAATGAAATATCTCCCCATCTCCCCTTTTGAAATCATTTCACATGCATTTATTCGCTGGGGAAGTAGGTGGGTGGGTGCGGCCAAAATGTACAACGACACGTTTTAGTTAACATTCAGAATAGATAGGAGTTAATTGGCCTAAACTCAGGAATAATCAGTTGCTAATGTTCTTCAAGGCAACGTCCTCTTTCGACAATGTTTCGTATGTATTTATTCTGCACAGGCACAAAATAGATAGGTACAGAAGCCAATCTACATACAAAGCGCGCTCGAGCAACGCACACATAGCCACCGCTCACGGACACGATATCTCGGCTCAATAGCCCGGTCGCACTCGTACAGGGGCCTAAGTCTGCTATTTTTATAAATTCGTCATTCCAACGCGATCCCACCGTCATTTTGCTAAAAGTTTGTAATCTGCTAATTCATAATGATCGATCATTGATCGCTCAATGGTCTTGTAATAGAATTGTGGTAGAATAACAATATCGAGCTTATTAAAAGCACTAATTGCGCAATGACGTCGTAATGGTAGGTCACTGATCAAAGAAACTGTCAAAATGTTTGCAGATTACCGCATACGTTAGATATTCATTTGTCATTATGTACGAGATTACCATTCTATGCCATATCTTTCAATGAAGTGTCAGGGGTTGACCATCGGAAAGTCATAATGACGCCATTATATTATTAGATTACCAAAACTTATCAAAATCAACAATTATGAAATCAATGATAGACCATTCTGACACTATTGTAATAGCAGACTTGAGGCCCAGTTCGGCGCAACGCGCTGACCCTAGCGCGATCGCCTAGCGTAGCCTGTACAAAAAGTGAAGTACATACATGAGATTGACTTCTGTACCTACTTATTTTGTGGCACAGGGTTGTAGGTGGGTAGGTGCGGCTAAATTGCACTAATACCTGTGTTTAGAATATCAGACAATCGATACTAATTAATTGCAAATAATACGGTGAGAAATATGCGAAGGACTCGAGTCGACTTGTTACGGTTATTAATCGAAAAGGCTGTGACCAAAATATTCGGGTAGGACTGGAATTTATTTGCCGAGATGACAGATATGAATAGTTTGCTGAAACTGATTAAATAATAATCATTCGTATTTAGGGTTATTCGCATTTACTATTTAGCGTTTTATTGATAGTCACTCACATATTTATTATTGTAGCAGTGGGAAAGCAATGACTAGGAAAAAAATATTGTCGCATTAACCTAACTAATATTATAAATGTGGATGTTTGGATGTTTGTTACTTAATCACGCAAAAACGGCTGAACGGATTTGGATGAAATTTGGCATGCATATAGCCTTTGACATGGAAAAGAACATAGGCTACCTTTTATCCCGATTCCTTAAGTACCTAATGCCACGCGGGCGAAGCCGCGGGCAAAAGCTAGTTATGAATAAAACTGGCATATTACTATGAATAAAACTGCAGAAACTTATACTATAGGTAAAACTGGAATTTAGCTGTAACTGGACTAATTGTAAATACCTTAACAAAGCTAAAACAATAAATAATGAGATAAATTACCCATACCTCATCGATGTGAAAGTGCGCTTACCTGAAAATGCAAAAACAACTCACATAAGAATAGTTAGTACCAATAACCATAATACTATTATAATAGTGTCAGAGAAAGAAATCGTAAACCATGAGCCCATGGCGCTATTAAAAATAAAGTTATTATTTATGACAAAACACGAATCAAAACATTGACTACTATCACGGAACATGATAAGGCATTCTTGTGTGTCAAGAATGCCTTATCATGTTCCGTGATTATCATGTAAATGAGATACATGCATACTGTGTACCTATACTGTACAGGTTAATTTATAAAACACTACCTTACAGGACTAACTTACAAACAACAAATTTAGTTCTGCGATTTCTTTTTAAAAACATAATACTTTTACCAAAAACTAACCTTCAACTCTGTATTTTGCAATATCTATCTACGTCTGTCTGATGCGACGCAAGCGCATCAAGCACCCCGACACCCGATCCCCACTTCCTTCCGCTATTGTACTATCGCTTGCTTCGCATAGGCTTCGTAATATTTAGAACGTTCAATTTAAATATTTTTAATTTTGTATGAAAATCTGATGAACTAAAATATGATAAATTTTTAAAAGTCATAGAACAAAAGTTGTTGTTTATGATGTTAGTACCTACCTAACATAGACATGAGAGGTTGCCAGTGTTTTACTAATAACCCTGTAGGGTCTGTCTAATAAGTTAAACGACTTGGGTAATTATTAGGATTTAATGAAATCTGATGTAATCAACAAGAGTTCAATAATCAAGGTTGATTAAGAGATAGAGATCATTGTTTATTAACCGAAAAACCTTATAAAAAGTATCGAATATAAGTATTTATTAAATGATTAAATATTATAAAAAATTCCCAAGTCGGTTGACTTATTAGACAGACTATACATGTGTATACTTATAAATTAGATTATAAATATTAATTATTATTACTTATAAATATTAAATACTGAACAAATTCAATTGATCAGTCAGCTATACAATGTGAAGACGACAGTACAACAATAAATAAAAATAGTGACAATGTGGCAAGGCAACTCATCATTATTAAAAACAAAATATTATGGGCCATCACTGAAAACTAGAAAAAAAAAATCAGACGTTTAGTATATTTTGTCGAGTTATCAAACATAGGTGTATGAGACAGTTTATTTTTTCATAGGATTTTTTTAACGTGGATCATCAAATAACTCCCGCTCTGGGTGGAGCGAGGGAGAGGGAGGCCACCGAAAAGATTGTGTGAAAGAAGAGGGATTTAGTGATAGTGTGACAGGTGACAGGGCAAAAAGGAAGAAAAAAACGTCTTGCGCCGACCACAAATAACACGGGACAGAGGCTGGAAGATGATGATAGCATTATTGCCGTTATATCGTAATTGGTCTAGACCGAAATTACCATAAAAAATTTACATACTTAATCTAAATCCGAGGAACGTTAACCATACAGATCGTAGTCGAGAAAAAAATCTGTTTGTATCACCCGATCTTACGATTAGATAAAGATAATTATATAGGTATCCGTTTTTTGTTGGGTCTAAGCAGCTAACCTTCGTCTCGCGTCCTTTGGAATCTCGAACACCGCACCCACTTGACGACTGTCATATGTCAGTTTTAGGAGTTCCGTTCCAGTTTAGAGAAGTTAGGTAGTCTTGGAATCTTTGATTAAAAGGGACTATGAACATCACTTGTTATACCTGAAACGTCAACCTTGGATAATAGGTACTGGTACAGGAGAGTGTTAAAATCGGCAAAGAGAAAGACCTACACCAAGCAGTAGGTAATTGAAGTCTTGTTGTTATAGTTAATGATGATAACGGTAAACAATACAGATTGACAGCCAAAACAAATATACAAGAGGCTAAGGCCAATGATTCAGAAGAAACGTCTAGTAATGTAACCAAGTCTAACAAAGAAACAATACATAATACACAAAAAAGTGTACAAGAGATAAAAACCGATGAGCATCGCGACCCAGCGACCTCCCAGCGGGATGCCAAGCTAGTGAAAGTGAACATACCTTTGTTTCGCGAGCATATGGACTCTAGAGTAAACAAACAACTTAAGAAATATGTTAACGTCGACGTTTTATAGCCTTTTAGAGAGCCAATTTAATATACATAAATATAATAGGTACCTACTTGTTATGTCAAGGGCCAAGTATACGTATTCCCAATTGCCAGTTGTAGTTATGAAAACCATTCAGTATACCAAATTCGTAATGGAAATGCATGACGATCACATAGAAACAGCTGAAAAATCTCACAAATCTTTTGCACTGTTATCGCCATAATTGTGTTTGTGGCAGAAATCGTTATGACGACAGTACTTCCATGGACAGACTATACAAGGTGTAAGGGACAGCCCTCCACAAACTTTAAGGGCTTGCTCAGTAGACGAAACTGAACAACATTCCACTAAAATTTTTTTCAGGAAACGAAAAAAGAATCCGCCTCACCATAGAAAATGATAAACTTGATTGGACAGTTTGTATGGAGAGGCCGAATTTTTTTTTCGTTTCCTGAAAATATGTTTGTGGAAGGTTGTTCTGTTTCGTCTACTGAGCAAGCCCTTAAAGTTTGTGGAGGGCTGTCCCTTACACCTTGTATTAATATACAACTAAGATTTCGACACTCTGAAAGACTGCCTGAAAACAAAGCATGATGTAAAACGAATGTTCGATAAGGCGTAACGATTGACGGCATGCGTTAAATATACGCGTGTGTTCACGCATAAACAGGAAAAGAACGCTTACAAGCTATACACGCAGTAATTGGCGATGTTCACAGCGAAACGTGAAGTGAACATGATAATTTATTAATGTGATATTATGATAATATTGCCTGTGGTGTCCAGCTGGGAGAAACAATAAATAACGAAGGATTACGTTATGTATACGTTTATGAATACGGACAAAACAACGTTTGCAATCGAGGAAACCGAATCTTAGTAGATTAACTTACTTAAAACATGCCAGTACTCTTTAAAAGTGGTAAGTGACAAGTTAACAGCGAATGGTTTCTAAAAGATGATAAAATAAAACCTTTCTACAATGTTCAACCTTTCGTGCCACATTATGGGGAGCCACATTGTCTGCGAAATCCGGGTCTATTAAATGACGTCAAGATTCACGGCCTACCAAACAACGTTGTGCTTTGCATACCAAACATACATACGAACAGTTCTTCTTTTACTGCGGAAAAGCGCGTTCTAAAAATATACGATACCATTTGAAATTTAAAGGTAACAAAACTTAAAGAAGCAGTGATGACATTGGAGGTTTAGCAATTCAAAGTTTAAATCTTTTGCAGTTGGCATTAATTTCAAATCGTTCGTTGCCTATGAGATATGCTGTCGGTATTCATATCAAACAAAAATAGCCTACTAAGAAAATTATGTAGGATTGATTTCAACAGCTTGTTCCTTATAACATTAGAATGCTAATCGATTCGTCTTTACATTGCGGACTAGGTAACAATTACTGCGAAGTGCGAACTATTCATTAGATGTTTACAATCACATGGGAACATGCGCTTGTGCATTTTGAACTCAGTTCTCAACGTTCAGCTATAAACATTCTTATCTGATTTACCAGTTGTCAGGACTGGTTTTCCAAAAAAATACTGTCACCACCTTAAAACAGGTTCAAATCAATCAACGCACTAATATTGATTCTCAAAAGGGAAGACGAGACTGATAGAAAGCATAAAAGAGGGGGAACGTAGACGGTCATTAATCTTTCCGACGTCACTCCTTATCAAAAGTCTCACCCTCGCCGTGGCAACCCCACGACCCCAGGTAGACACACACAAGTAGTTACCGTCTGAAAGAGATAATATACTCGTAGGTACGCCTATGAAACGAACAGTGTCGACTTTTTTATATTTTAGAATGTCTTCAGTTAGAAATACTTCAACCGATAGACTGGGACACCATCAAGCAAGACACGGTTTTAAACTATGTAGACATTTGAGATGACATTACAGCAAACAATGAATAGTCTTGAATTTTGTATTCTACAGATTCATAAATGTTCATAATCAAGTGTAATAAATTTCGACAAAATTCAAATGCACAATCGATCGCAACAAATCTCAAGCCAGATTCTTCAATTAACTTCAAAGCTTACCCCACTCATACTGATAATTGAAATCATAACCATGGTCGAAATGATAGACCTGTCAAATTAGGCGGCAACAAGAGGACCATTATGAGTCTGCATTACGATCATAACAATGTCGATTTCGACATATCCGCACTTGACACCTGCGGTATCATAAAGGGGCGGGACACGTCGAGAAATGATATGAGATGGAGACATTTGGGAGTTGGTCTAAGTTCATAAAAAATGTCCATATCAAAAAACAAGAGAAATAAACGAAATATGATAATGAAAAAGATAGTGATAGAATTTTCAGTGCTATAGTCCGTGGGTTTCAGGTTCCTCACCGAACAAATCAAGAAGAAAAAAGAGAATAAAAAGCTAAGAATCATTTCATAGCAAAGTACGATGGTAAAGGAATATTTATCCATACCTACTGATGTACTTAGTTTTATAAAAAAAAAAAATAATTTAGATAGGACAAGAACATTTTTAAAAGCTCCTGAAACGTACAGCAATTTGGATTCTATGAAGGCGAGAATAAGCTTAATATTCTATCCAAAAAAATGAAGGAAGTTAAAATTCTCGCTGTCATCTGTCACTCAGACGACTGTCCAACCCCAAAGGCAGCGGCCGTGTGGGCGTCGTAATGACCTTGGCGCGTCGAATCAATACAAAACAATGCACTCGATCACCCATTGTTTCAAGCCAGGTTCCAATTTACACTTATTGGAGTTTGGAGTATTGCGTTAAACACTCGACCAGAGTGATGTAAGTATGAAAGCAAGTTTTTAGAAAATTGCAAACATATATTGTGCGAAATGTGTGTTGTAAACTAAATGCATTAATTTAATTGCCATTAGTCTGGTTAGTTCGAAGTATTACTGTTTCAGATGCTTTTAGTCTGGCTGCGAGTAGTATTTCGTTAGTCTTCTACTGTACCTTTATCTCGTTTATTAGTAGGTACATCTAATTGTTATAATTTAGAACTTCATCATTTCGCAAACTTTAATTTAACCATCTGAAAACTTAATTTGATTAATAAATTCTTGCAACAGTTTTTGTCGTTTTCAACTTATCATCAATGTCGAACCGCTTTCCTACTACACCGATAAAGGGCTGACTAATTTCGATGTCAATAACGTCATTAGTGATGACAAAGGCCACCCAACCGAATCAGTTCACACGTATGCCATCAAACGGAGAACACACGTATAGAGGTTGATGCTTTCTAATATCCTCGCTCAAGGAGTGTCACGTGTCATATTAATTTCTCTGCCTTTGTCACTTGGAACAACTTTTCATTACCTACATTGCTGATTGCTGAGCAGTAAAGTTTAATTATAGATTGTTATTGTCCGCCATTTAAATCACCATATTGATCGTACGAAGAAACGCATTGTGAATAAGAAGTGGCCGCTTGGTGGGAATAAGTAATATTGGAAGAAATGGATATGCCAACATTTAACATCGCTTAGTTAAAAGTTCATTTTGACATTCCGGAGGACTTGCATTGAAAAAAATTAACAAAGCAAATGAAATGGATATGAATCGTTTTGTCAATTATTTAGCAACTGGAAATATCTCGTTCGGTCGTGCACTCGCGATTGCGTAGATGGCCAATCGCTCTATCGCTATTTCCATCCTGCGAACGAAGCTACTGTTTATATATCAGGCGCAATTGTACAAAGCCGTCTCACAAAGCCGACAGCTTTGATTGATGGCTGACAAAATGGCGACATACGAGGAAGATGTCGGACTTCGTGTGTTACTTGTGAACCTGCAATTACGGAGTGTAATGCAATTTCTTCGGAATATATTACCAAATAGTTGCGTTGAAATCATTTTATAACTTCAGAGTTCCTGGTGTCTTTGAAAGCGTTTACTTCTTACATGAGCACTTAATCGAATCAGTACCTTATGTCTAAAAGCATTCATTTTATGCTGTTGCAAGAATTCAAACCATTAGACTGCAGTGAAAAATGCTCTTTCGTAACAGTCTCAAGTCTTTCTGTCTCTGTTTCTATAGGCACGACTCGTAGACAGAATTCATGTAAAAGGTAGCTTGGCGTCTGGCACATTCTTTTTACATTTTCCTTTGAAGTTGTCTGGAGTGCAGCGTAGTACCTAGTATGAATCATTTATTAAGGCAACAGTTCATTTCTTCGAGAAAGACAGTATTTTTAAAACTACACAAATTTTAACTACGTATATACGAGTATATTTATAGTTTTAAAGTTTTGTTTTCTAAAAGTTGATCAAATCATAATTTTGCATCGTCATCTGCTTGTGGCCAGTCTGTTGTATTGAAATATTACCAATAAGAAAAAATATGACATGATTATACCTGTCTACTATTCGCATTCGATATTATTTTACCTACAAAAAAAATGAACTATTTATTTAAGTCCAACTTTCGACTATTTAGGTACTTACCTACTAAGAATTGTTGATGATAACCTCAGATTTAAATTATCATTGTATGTGATTTCTAAAATAAAGGATTTATAATATGCTCACCTACATTTCGTTCAATAAATTAAGTGAGTCCCATAAAATGTCTCCAGTGATTTGACCAATATTTCTTTCTAAAAGTAAAGATTCGTCGTTAAATCTTTGGAGAAAGGAGACCACCCGATGTGCCTATGGAATAACAATTAATTTTATATCCTCATACGTATAAATAGTGACGTTCTATGTCGATATTACGTTATGGCGATGTTTTTAACTTAGTTACATATAGGCATACATATTCTGATAAGTTTCTGATAAACTCAGTGTTATCGTTCGCAAACATTTCCTATTATTGCATAAACGTTTTTTTCCATGTTGTTGCTATCAATTTTATTAATAAAAATTAACGTACCTACTGACTTGCCATATTATACTACCTAGTTGAAATATTTTAACGTTATAAGTCATTCGTATTTTACTATAATTTCTGATTTTGAGAGCAGTCACATACAATCTGACTGGATTTACTGGATTTCTTCTGTACACTTGAACAAGAACAAAAAATAATGAGGTAAGGTTTAAGGCTTGTTAAGAACAAGCCTGTGTGTTTTTTTGGCTGAAATAAACGGTTATTATTATCATCATCTCTTTATTCATCAAATATATACATGTTTAAATTATATTTTCAAATATTTAAATCTAAAAAGAAATATTCAAAAATATAAAACAAAACTGTATCCCGCCGGTATCGCCGGTAAACAGGGTCCAAGCTAACGGCGGTCAGGACTCCAGAGAAAGGAACCTCCTAACAATACAAGGAGGTTTTATTATTTAAAATTATTATAAAGAACAGATGCCGCCGTCCTTTCCAAGTAGGTAGTCTTTATTAGAAACGACCAAAATATCTACACTAATATAATAAAGAGGTAAAGTTTGTTATTTTGTTTTGTAGGAGGTAATCTCTGGAAGTATCGGCCCGATTGCTAAATTTTTTTCACTGATAAAAAGCTTCTTTATTCTCGAGTGACATAGGCTATATTTTATGAGCGCGGGCGAATCCGCGAGCAAAATCTAGTCCTAAATAAAATTCTTCGATATCGACACTGAACAGCACTGGGCGTCTGGTTCGCGGGTCGATGCAAACTGATCACGAAGGCCGGCGATACGTGACCACTGAATACAGGCCACAGACACACGGATGTCCACCATTGACTGCTCAACTACTATTTGTTTATATGTAACCTGCTATTTATTATATAGCACACATGATGTATGCTACGTCACGGGGATTTACAAAAGTCCCCAAAAGGTTATACTCCTAGGGAGTAAGGGAGGGAGTGAAACTCATCTAAGTATTCAAGCAGAAATATGAAAAAGTTGCCCATTTTAGAGTTCCGTACCCAAATGGGTAAAACGGGAACCTATTATTAAGAGTCCTCTGTCCGTCTGTCACCAAGCTATATCTTACGAACCGTGATAGTTAAACAGTAACCACTTAATACAGGCTACAGACACACGCATGTCCACCTTGACTGCTCAACTACTATTTGTTTATATGTAAGTACCTACTATTTATAATAATAGCACACGTGATGTATGCTACGTCACGGGGAAGGACAAAAGGTCTAAAAGGTCCTCCTAGGGAGTGAGATTCGTCTAAGTATTCGAGCAGCAATATGAAACAGTGGCCCATTTTAGAGTTCTGTACCCAAATGGGTAAAACGGGACGCTATTACTAAGACTCCGTTGTCCGTCTGTCACCAAGCTGTATCTCATGAACCGTGTCCGTGATAATTAGACAGTGGCCACTGAATACAGAACACAGACACACGTGACAAGCAGGGACTCAAACTGTAACCGTAATAGTGTGTTTTAACACTGTTTTTTAAAATAGTTTTAACAGAAAAACACTTTTAAATGTAACAGATACAATAATGTTACCAAATGAAACTGTAACCTTTTATATGTGTTAAGAAGTGCTACCGAATCAAACTGTAACCTGTTATATGTGTTAATAAGTGTTAATATGTGTAACTGAAATAATTGCACAGTACCATAAATAAGTAAATTGTAACTTTGGCAACGCTGCGTTTACCTGTTACACTTATTAACACTGTTAACACTTTTATATCTGTTACAGATATGTTACGGTTACACTTTTTTAAGTGTTTTGGGTTAACACATTGAAAACACATATATAAGTGTTACATTTTTGATTCTGTTACACATTCAACATGTAACACTTATAATTCTGTAACCTTTATGAAGGTGTTTTTAAATCCCTGGTGATAAGTAATATCATTGCCATTCATTTTGTATTGGCGTTTGGCAGAAACGCTAAACAGAAAAGTAATTTGTTTAAGCTACTATAAGTCCAAAGTGTTTGGTCCACTGTAACTTTTTTGAACAATCCCGAATGTTACACAATCAATATCAGAAATTATGAGTCATCTAAGTAAGAAGAAAAAACTGATTCAATCTGTTATGCGTTATTTAACACCATCATTTACCAAACATAGAGCTAACATTCTAATCTCCATATAAATTAAAAGCAGATGACCTGAAACACGTCTGTGCCTAAAACGGAACAAGATTAGGTCATCCGGCGGCTGGATGGAAGATTAATTTTATACAAGAGACCCAAATATGACGTAATGGTCTGCAATTAGAAAACCAGACATATAACCATGCATCGTGTTAAATGGATACTATACTTTTATTTTCGGTGGGTAAAAATCAACCCCCGCCCTTGGGCGGAGTGGGAGATAGTGTCAGACTCTTACTGAGTAAAAAACCCACCCCGTTTCTTCTTGCCTTTTATACCGGGGCCAAGCCGCCCTTTCGGACGCAGAACCTTGGCCCCAGTAGGCTTCCACTATCTCCCACTCCGCCCAAGGGCGGGGGATGCCCTCTGGATGACTTTTACTTACCCAAAAAAAAGCTGGTGTTCCGAACTATTGCGCATAAGTAAGTACTCGAAAAATTACACATTCAAAGAATTACTGCGCAAGCAATATTGTTCGAAGTTCAGAACGGTCAAGCTATTTCAGCCATACTCACGCCAAGTATACATCTAAATAACATTTATCCATCAGTCACTTGACCGAAATTCTCGTCCTGGATAAACTGAACTATGCATAAAGGATGTTCCACCAGGGCTGTGGAGTTGTCCAGGGTTGTTGGATTGTTCGAAAGACTTACCACGGAACTGGAACGGAAAGGGGAAAATGCCGTCGGGCGACAGTCGAGGGACAGACACCGCGGGACACGAAGTCGCGCAAAATCGACGCTGTCGGAGCGTCGACCACCGACTTGTTCCCAGACACGTAGATGTCGCCTGCGACTTCGCGGGGGACATCGCCCGACACGTAGATTTCGTGTCGGGTGACAAGGTCGCGGGAAAAATTTCCCTTAATTAATACTATGCTTTAACCGAGCACAAATTGATTGGGTGCTATTAAGAAATTTCGCAATAAAAACTCAAAAACACTACATTTAGGGGATGCATCTCGACATACATTTTCACTGTTTTTCATACAACCGCTCTTACGCGATTATGACGTCATTACACATTTTTCATTAGATATTTTGGAAACACTGTATCTTGTGGATATTATCTAGGTTTCTGTGAAAATCAATTTATAAATTTGTGTAAAACTAATCCAGTTAAGACCTCTGAAAATCTGCTATTTTGCATGAATTTTGTCACTTCATAATTTACTCAAAAATAAAAAAAGTAAAAAAAGTACAACATACAGGCCTATCAAATTTTATCAAGATTCTAAATAATGACAATGTTTTTAAAAAACTTTTAAGGGTTTAAAAAAAACACGTATGGCCTGGAACAAGTTTTGTAAAATTTTCGAGTAAATCACGGAATTACTGAATGCCAACAGAGTACTCAGGTATTATCACTCTTTTTTCACGTTGCCTTTTCGTCAAAACATCACGTTGGATTGCGTTAGATGAAGCAACAAGCTTTTAAACCATGCTCGATGTTTACGATAGGCGACTGGAAAAGCAGCCTCTTAAGTAAGGCTGACACCGAACCTTATTATAAAACAGTGCTTTCCACTATGAAACCCAACAAGCTAGTCAAAAAACAATACCTATCTATTACATAAAAGAAATCTACATACAAAGACATAAAGAATGTTTTAAACTACCGTCTGACTCTGCAGAAACCGCCAAACGAGACGTCAAAAGGTGCCTTCGTAAACACAATAGCTAATAACTGGCTCAATAAATTAAGAGAATCCATTTCATTAGGTGCACTTGTCTTCAGTTACGTCACCTTACGTAATACATGGTACTATCGAAAGTGCTAATTCGTCAGTGAGAACATTCTTCGTGCCAATCTTCTCACTTCAACATCGTCACTTGACATGGACAGTTTTCACTCATACTTGACTTTCTACCGGTACTTCGTAAAAGTTTCGTTCCAAGCGTGAGCCCATCTCAAAATAACATGACATCGGAGAGATGCGACCTCTGGCGGGACAAGTTTAAACCTCCAGAAGATTTTATCGAACCGTCGGAAATCCTCTTTTCTGGACACGAGTTGCCATGGCCAATCTGGAAAACCAAACAGACTCCGCACCCAGGTTGGGCGCAGCAAAAACAATCTCTACAGATGGAGGTTCCTAGACGGATCCGACCTTCAGTGTATGTGTGAAGTCTCCCCACAGACCATGTCCCACCTTCCATCCACAACAGCATAACGTGCCCTGTAACCTGTTCACGTAGGGATCTAATGACAGCATCAGTGAACGGCATTGCCCTGGCCGAATACTGGGCCAGGCATGAAATTTATTAAGTTTTGCCATCGACATGCTAAGAAGAAGACCGGTGAAGTTTCGATGATCGGTAACGTAGGATACCCATGCAATGTTCCAAAATTATTAACTTCTGCTGTGCTACCAGCTTCGCCCACTTGAAATTCAGAAATTATTCCAAGGGAACGTACTTCTAAGATAAAAAGTCCACCTCTCAGATTAAACCAAAATTCATCAAAATTGATTCCTACAGGCGTATTCCCTCACCATTAACAGCTGCATCACAGCTTACCATCAGGTGGAATCGCAGTCAAGCACTAGATTATATCAATTAAAAAAAAATACAGGCAGTATTGCTTTCGCATATATAATATTTGCATGGGTAGTATCGTTTCGGGCATTCGATAGATCACAATTGACTTTGGAATATGGTTGAAAGTTGAAGTCTGTTTTTCCTCAAGATTTTTAGTTAAGAAGTTTAACCTCTTTCTGTCTTACACTAGACAAGCTTGTCAAGACTCCTTGTTGATTACAAGAGCAACGTGTTTACAAACAAAATCACATGCGCTTGTGTTTACTAGGTCAGCTCACACATACGGACAGGCAGCGCCATCTATTTGTTGTATTGGGTATTAGTCGACTGAGTGTGGGTAGCAAATCTCGATTGATACTAAGGCAATCTTTCTCTTCTGCTGATGTAAGAGAAGTTTTTCCCTCTTTGGCAATAGTAAAGGCTCAATGATAGGTCCGATTTTAGGAAATATTAACCCGCATTCTATTTAATCAGTCCGGTGTTATTTTAAACTATTCGCTAATGATTACGCGTTTAACTAGAGCAATTAACATAACCTATTAACGAAAGCCAAATAAATGATCAATCATTTCATTTCCCTATTAGAAAATCAAACATAGAATTAGTCAAACGGAGTTGCATACATCATTATTTTTGTAATGGCAATGTAAATTTTAAGACAAGCACGTAAGAGTGAGAGTCGTGTATCGGACGTCCGTATGGCTGACTGTCCGACGCTTCCTGCCAAAGTGCCAATGACGTACAAAAACACGCTTCACGCATGCGCAGACCGGTGCGTGAATCATGTGCAAGCGCACGCGTGCCTCTGACATTTGGATGTCGACTTTAGTCGCCAATTACAGAAATTTATAGTATTAAATTAACTTACCTATGTATTTGTTTTAACTATCAAACTAGGCTGAGTCACAGACGGTAGATTTATTATGCAATAGTACAGAGGCGGACTTAATGCATTGTCTTTTTTTATCGGTCAACGTTTGTCTGATGCCAAGAAAAATAGTGGTAAAGAGAAGGCGAATACTAAGAAAAGATATACAAATAATAAACCTTGAATACAATATAATATACACTCAATTGAATAAACTAAATGTACTGACATCATATCAAACAATTGGTACAAATAGACAACGGGGTAACATTAACGGTGTGATGAAAACACTGCAAACTTTTAACTTTTTACAAATATGCTCGCGAACTTTAATCTTGAACGTATGCGTTTGCTTGGTACTGATTTTTTTGAAGAGCGCACTCCACAAAGACATGGCCTGAAAGAAGAAAGAACAGCGAAAGAAGTCACGATGGCTGAGACATTGGAGAAGGCGGTTATGGGATATCTAAAAGTACATTTGTAATGTGGTTGCGCAAATGTATAGAATGTAAATAAAGGCAAGGGGAAATGGGAGTCAAGAAAAAAGTTCATGTGTAAGAACAAGCTTAACCTAATGCTCTTAAACTTTGTGCTTTGTAATAAAAATAATATAAAACAAAAATACGTTTATTAGGAGAAATTTTAGACTTGTCATTACAAACTAAGGCGGAAATGGAATATTCTCAATAATAGTTATAGTCTTGAAACCCTTTACTATTCCATGCAGTAACCTTTGATGCCCATAACGTCTTAACCTCCAATCCAAGATATCAAGTACACAGAATTATGTGCACTATACCGTATTAATTAAGTGTGAAATTCATATACATCACCAGTTGCACGTGCATAGTGTACTTTCGAACGTCCTGCAAGTTCCCTTAAGATACAACACGTCCGTAATGAAATTAGTTCAACCTCACGTATTCGAAGAATTCTATAACTACTTTACATATTTGGATAAGTATAAACTATACGATAATCCAGTGAAATCATCTGCGGCATTCCTTAGCCATTGCGCGTCTAAGCAAAATAGGACGTACAAATAGGAAAGATAAAATTGTACTTAAGTATACTATGAGTAAGACCTTACTCATGTTTTTGCAGTTTTAATTATGTTTACGCTAGATAGCAGGTTATTTTGCATAACTACATACATGGATGTCATGGATCTCTCTTTTCGCGTCGATTACTTATTTGGAAGTGTACGAATTCCAATGGACGTTCGGACTTACACAACTATGCGTTACATCATTTTGGTGGTGCTTCACTGTCTTTATTACAATCGAACCAGTAATAACCAGTTTCGGTTTTGGTGTTTTGGCACCATGAGTACTGCAAAAAAAATATGTTGACGAGTTACCGGAAAACGGAAATTTACTAATAAACTAAAGAATGAGAAGAAATGTCTTCCTATATCGTTGATACATGTAATAAAGATATAAGTATTATATTACAAGTTTTTTTTTTTTTTGTTAAGTTATATCATATATAGTTTACTGTAATTATAGTTATTAAGTTGTTTATAAGTGTAGATAGTTAATTAATTTATAATAGTGTGTACATATGTTTTAAATTACTTAAATAGAGAATAAAAAATATGTTACATGTAATTATATTAATAGGTCAAGTTACTTACAATCCATAATAATGATTTATACTCTCGATCTAACAGACCTTTGTCCCTTCAAGGTGTTAAAGTTCAGAAAGGAAGAACATAACAAAATTAAAGCTTACTTGTTTGCTTTACAAATCCACAAGCCTCAAATTTAGCACAATACCAGATTTAACAAAATCAAGAAACAGAGTGCACTGACTTTGAAAAGGAACTAATAAGATAAACACACAAGGCAAACGCCACACAAAATCTGTAGCACGATAGTAATTTCTAATCTGGAGCGGGCGCAAAACTACTGCATTTCATATCGACCGCACAGCTGCAGTCATTACAATAGAACGCGATGGCTTTATAACAACATCGCCGTACCTTTTGTGCCCTAGTATTCGTACTAATAAAGTTATAATTACGACCAACGTAAGCAATTAAACATAAAAGTGAAAGAGAATTGTAATTGTCACCTATGTTTATACTTCACAGTTCATAATTATTATCAGCCTTTCTAGTTCTTCATAGCATTTGCTTTTGATCAAGATAATGAAATCAGAACGTTTCTGGTAATTAGAAAGATTATGCCTCCAAATTTATTGTAACCTGATTTTAATGGTACTTCATTTAATTTGAAATATCTAGTACCTATTTATTTATTGTGCACACCTACAGCTGTGTAGTATTTTTTAACGGTAAACGGTTGGCTGGTAGAGAATGCCTTGTTGCATTAAGTCCGCCTATTTACCACTACTGTAACCAGTGTTAAAATTACAAAATTCTTATCACATTCATATCCATGAACTTTTAATATTCAAGCCTGATGTCATTCACATTAATTATTATTAAAAGAAATGATGACATCGATGTCTGGTTACATCAGGAAATGGATTCACGAAATTTTTAAACATTTCCTCAACGGAAATAAAAATGGCTGTCAGACGTGCACAGATTAAAAACTTTATCATATTCGTAATCGTACTTCCTTGCATTTAAAAACAATCTGCAGTCTGTTTCTATCTCTTTCTCAAAAACAAGTGTGAGAGAGATAGGTTATGTGGTAGGTAAATTGATCTGCCAGCCGATGTTGAAATGAGACACTACTCGTGCACTCGCGTCCCTATATTCTTATTACCTGCTATCGCCATGTAGGGAGAAACAATACGTCATCCAGATTCATGTAGGGTTTCATACGGTTTCAAACTGAAAGGTTTGACAGTGCTTCGTCAAAACATGAATGTTGCTATATAATAGAGTTGAATGGCCTGTTCCTTCCTCCAAAATTCTAGTATCTAGAGTTAAACAAGTATGCCTAAAACTGAAGGCTACTACGAAAGAATATTGATTACACAGTTTGCCTGCTGTGGTCTTCCCGTCTGATATAATTTACGTGCCTTCAAGGCTAGAGTGCATAGGCTCTTAATAGTGTGATTCACCATCAACGATTCTATCACTGCTTCCTATCAGGTGGGACCGTAGTCAAGCACTGGTTTATATTTATAATATCACTAGCTTTTGCCCGCAGTTTCGCCCGCGTTTATAAAATATAGCCTATGTCACTCAGGAATAAAGCAGCTTTCCATCGGTGAAAAAATTTTAGCAATCGGACCAGTACTCACAGAGATTACCTCCTACAAACAAAAAAACATAAAAACAACCTTTACCTCTTTGTTAACGCCAAATTCATATTTATAAAGAGAAGCATGACCTATGTTGATTTAGTTGCCAATAAACCTCGTAAAGAAAGGACGCATTTCATTTTAAAATTCATTGACACAGTGCTAACCAAAAGTCAACCTAAACACCCAAAACATATGGTCCTTCGAGCCGGATCAAACCTCATTAGAAATTGTCGGAGCGCCGACGTGAGAACAAAAGAACCGCATTCCATTACGCAATAAGGGACCACCTGGAGTTGTTTTGCACGAATTTCTTAGAACTGGTCAATTAGTGTGTGTGCATAGTGTATCGGTGTATCATTGAACATTAATAACTTAGAAAACAAACTATTCTCGATTAGACATTAAACTACATTTTGAAGATTTTTGTGATTTACATATAAACAATGGCATCTGAAGCAGATAAAGCGTTATCTATACTTGAAGATTTGGCGTCCACACTCAAAAAGACCCAAATAAACCTTAAAAAATGCCCAAAAGAACGGTTATCGAAGCCTGGATATTTACGAACTCGTATTCAAACGATTGAAGAATATTGGGTATCTTTTAAGAAAGCGCACCAAGATCTGTTGAGAAGTACAACTCGGGAACAACGTTTAAATTTACCGTACTACGTGAATGAAGAATTCCTTCTCCATGAAGACTTGTACCTATGCATGTTAGGAGATCTTAGAGAAATGTTGGATGCATGTACTTCGAAGACGACTGACCAATATCAACCTTCATGCAGTAATACGTCATTTGATGGAAAATTACGACCTAAAGTGATGCTACCTAACATACAACTCCCTCCGTTTTCCGGTAACTACGAAGAATGGCCTACATTTAAAGACTTGTTTGTGTCATTAATTCACGAATGTCCGACGCTAAGTGAAGTTGAAAAATTACACTATTTGAAGACTAGTATCACGGGCGAAGCGGCATCTTTACTGAAACACATTCAGGTAACGGGTGCTAATTATGTTCAAGCATGGGGAACGCTTAATTACCGGTACGATAACAGGCGCATCTTAGTAAATGCATTAATGAAACGATTATTCTATCAGAAAAAATGTACCAGCCAAACGGCGGCACAGCTGAAGGCCCTCCTGGATTGTACCACCGAAGTCATTAATAGTCTAAAAAACGTGAGAGTGTCTACTGATTCCTGGGATCCAGTAATCATATTTCTGGTTGTGCAGAAGTTGGACCCGGAGTCACATAAGGAGTGGGAACAAACTGCCTATTCGGTTAACTCCCAAGAACTGCCTACATGGAAGGAATTGCGCGAATTTTTAGAAGCAAAATTCCGGACGCTTGAAATGATTTCCCCTACGACCACCAGTAAACCTAACAAAGAGCGTGTTCTACATGTTACAGCAACAGATAAACAACAAAACCCATGCGCTTTATGTAAAGAAACGCACACACTATGTCACTGCAGCACATTCAACAAAATGTCAATAAATGAAAGAAGCGAACATGTCAAAGCTAACAAATTATGTTTCAACTGCCTTGGGGCGGGACATTCGGTGTTTAAATGCCGTATGCCAATGTCTTGCCGCACCTGTAAGAGACGACATCACACACTTTTACATCAACCCAAGAAGATTGATGAAGCGGCTCAAAATGTAGAAACCAAGCAACCGACTTCATCTAGCCAAGCAGATGTAGAAGAAAAGAAGGTTCACACAATGGTTGCGTCTCACTATACCGCGGGGCAGAAGATATCACTATTGGCTACAGCAGTAGTAATTTTGAAGAGTGCACACGGACACACTACTGTTGTAAGAGCGCTGATAGATTCAGGATCTCAAGCATGTTTCATAAGCGAGAAGGTAACTCAGATCCTGAATCTAGAGAAAAAACCAGTAAATCTAATCGTCTCCGGAATGGAAGCAATGAAGATGAAAGTCAAGCATGAGGTCAAGACTCAAGTATTGTCACGGTGGGAAAATCAATTCTACTTACCTATCAGAGCCTACGTGATGTCCAAGCCCTTGACTTCGAACATACCGATGAACACCATGAAGGGGACTGATTGGCCGCACATAGCAAACCTCCAACTAGCAGATGCAAATTATTATGAATCAGGACCTATTGATCTGTTGTTGGGTGTAAACGAATATGCAGCAATTCTCAAGCAAGGACTCATTAAAGGTCCACCAGATACACCATGTGCCCAAAATACCTACCTGGGATGGATATTAATGGGTGGAATAACAATCAAGCTGAATGCACGAGAAAAATCATTGACGGCCATGAAGCAAGAAATTAACATAGAAGATTTACTAACCACAATATGGGAAGTTGATACGGACACTAAAAGAAAACTTACCCTAACTGAACAACTATGTGAAAACATATACGAGAAGACACACAAGCGAGATAGAGATGGAAAATATATTGTCAAGCTACCTTTTAAAACACAACCGCCAAAATCAGTTGAAGGAAACACACGAGAAATAGCAATGGGAAGACTCCTTCAACTAGAAAAGAGATTTAGTAAAGACACGGAACTAAAACAAGAATACAGGAAGGTGATCAATGAATATAAAGAATTAAAACATATAGAAGAGGTACCTAGGGATGAAATAAATAATAAATCAGTATACTTACCCCACCATGCGGTGATCCGTAGTGACAAGGAAACGACAAAGACTCGTGTTGTTTTTGACGCCTCGTGCAAGGGCTCTAATGGAACGTCACTGAACGATGAACTCTTGTTGGGTCCAATATTACAAGACGACTTGAGAAGCATTATCATTAGATGGAGAATGCATGCTGTATGTTATGTTGCTGATATTCACAAGATGTACAGAATGATCTGGACAAATAGAGAAGACATCGATTATCAAAGGATTCTGTGGAGAGATAATACTTCAGAAGACATCAAAGATTACAGACTTTTGACTGTAACATTCGGAACAGCTTCCGCACCTTATCTCGCCGTAAAGACACTTATGCAATTGGCTGATGATGAAGGTGACAAATATCCCGAAGCAGCAAAGATATTGCGCGAAGACTTTTACGTCGACGATGTGATGTCTGGACATGATGATCTGGAACAAGCTATACGAATCAGTCAAAATCTAAAAAAACTACTGCGTCTAGGTGGCTTCGAACTGAAAAAATGGTCTTCAAATAACCGGGATTTCATGGAGACTATCGAACCAAGCGAAAGATCATCAAATGCACATCTAGAATTGAAGATTGATGGAACAATTAAAGCCCTGGGCATACAATGGAACTTGGGTAAAGACCAATTCGAATATAATCTGAACTTACCAGCTATCGGCAAAGCAATCACAAAGCGAAGCATTCTATCCGACATTCAAAAATTATTCGACCCACTCGGATGGATTGCCCCTTGCCTTGTTATGGCGAAGATTTTAATTCAACAACTTTGGCAGGAAAAGATTGATTGGGATGAAGTTTTGAATACAACACTGGCTGAAAAATGGGCTACAATACGATCTGATCTTGAAAATGCTAACGGAATCTATATAAATAGATGGATGGGAACATTGAACTCAAGGAAAGATTCCATAGAAGTCCACGGATATTGCGATGCTTCTGTACAAGCTTACGGTGCTGTGGCCTACTGCCGAGTCACAAATTCAGATGGCACAGTGAAAAGCACAATCATTGCTGCAAGAACAAGAGTAGCTCCTTTGAAAACCATTTCATTGCCTCGATTAGAACTGTGTGGAGCTTTGTTGCTATCCAAACTACTTAAGCAAATAAGGCAAGCTATGAGGATAGCAACCACACAAGTCTATGCTTGGACAGATTCTTCCATTGTCATCTCCTGGCTAAATGGAGATCCGAACAGATGGAAGGCGTTTGTGGCAAACCGCGTTGTCGAGATCACAACCAATGTAAGTCATAGCCAGTGGCACCATGTCCAATCCCATGACAATCCAGCTGACATTGCGTCAAGAGGTATGTTAGTAGCCAACTTGAAACATTGCGACCTATGGTGGAACGGACCACAATGGTTATCACACCAGAAGATACAGTTCACTAGACTAAACATAACTACAACAGACCTAGAGAGAAAGAAAAGCACCTTACAAACTCTGAAAGTAACAAAAAACGACAACGAAGAAAGGAATAAATTATCAGCACAGCTCGACGGCTTTGATACACTGACTGAACTACTGAGAACTATCACTTACTGCCGAAGATTCCTGAAACAAAACAAATTAAAAGAAAACATAGATAGTACAATCACAACTGAAGAACTCGAACTCTCCTTGCAAACCTGCATAAAATTAGAACAAGAGGAAGAATTTAAAGAAGAGATAGAAAGCTAAAAAAGAAAGAAAAGAGTTAAAAAATCAAGCAAATTAAAATCATTAAATCCTTACCTTGACGAGAATGGAGTCCTCAAGGTGGGCGGCCGGCTCAGGAACGCGGAGTTGAGTGATGAATGCAAGCATCCAATAATTCTGGGTCGAAACAGCAAACTTACCTATTTTATAATAGCAGAAGCCCACTCGAAGACGTTGCATGGAGGTATACAGTTGATGCTTACTTACCTTAGATCCAAGTATTGGATATTACGAGTGAAAATGCTGGTGAAACAATATATCCATCGTTGCTTGGTATGCGCTAAGCTAAACGCAAGGGTCAGGACACAAGTAATGGGAGACTTACCAAGTGTACGGGTGAAACCAGCACGACCATTCCTCAACTCAGGTGTCGACTTTGCAGGGCCGTTCCAATTATTGATTAGTAAGGGCAGAGGAGCCAGAACTACCAAGGCCTATATAGCAATATTTATTTGCATGTCCACCAAGGCACTCCATTTAGAATTGGTAGGTGACCTGAGTACAGCAGCGTTCATAGGCGCCTTCAAAAGGTTTTGCGCCCGCAGAGGAAAATGCACAAATCTGTGGAGCGACCAAGGACGAAATTTTGTTGGCGCTAATAAGCAACTATATGAAGCCTGGAAAGAAGCTGGTTTGCAATTCGATGGCAAAATCGCTGACTTACTCACTAACGACGAGACCCAGTGGCATTTTATACCGGCTTATTCACCTAACTTCGGAGGATTATGGGAGGCCGGAGTGAAATCAATAAAATACCACTTGAAGAGAATCCTCACTACAAATTTAACATTCGAAGAGATGATGACGGTTCTCTGCGAAATAGAAGCATGCCTGAACTCGCGTCCACTATGCCCAATGGACGACGACACCATGCAAGCACTGACACCTGGTCATTTTTTAATAACGGAAGCACCAGTCACCGTCCCCAACCCAAACCTAAAAGACGCTAAAATAAGCACCTTGACACGCTGGCAATACATGCAAAAATTGTTAAGTGACTTCTGGTCGAGATGGCAGAAGGAATATCTCTCAAGACTCCAGCAGAGACCAAAATGGTTAAAACGCGAAGAAGAGTTTAAGAAGGGAGACATAGTACTGATCAAACAAGACAACCTCCCACCGGGGAAATGGTCCATGGGACGCATCACCGACAAGCACCCCGGCCCCGACGGTTTAACCAGAGTGTATAGCGTAAAGAGCGGTGACACTATAACCAAGCGATGTGTGACAAAGTTGTGTGCTTTACCAATCGATACAGTACCAGATGAAATAATTGTTTAACGTATATAATTTAGTTTTGCATGTATCCTAAAGTCAATCATTTTAATTTTTAAAGGACTATCTATAGTCCTTTGGTGGGCGGCTTATGTTAACGCCAAATTCATATTTATAAAGAGAAGCATGACCTATGTTGATTTAGTTGCCAATAAACCTCGTAAAGAAAGGACGCATTTCATTTTAAAATTCATTGACACAGTGCTAACCAAAAGTCAACCTAAACACCCAAAACACTCTTTATTATATTAGTGTAATATCATTAAAAAAATCCTTAGATGGTAGCGATACCTGAATAAAAAGATGTACCAATGTTTACGAATTTAAATCCAGTCTTTAAACGGTCGTAATTAATGAATACGTCGAATTACATCAGACGATTAAATTCCCCTCACGATCTTACAGCACGCAAAAGAAAATCGCAAATCCAGTTGGACAGCAAAAAGATCTGAATTTAATCACGAACGGACAGGCCATTGTACACAATGGAGCAAATAAAGATTGAAGAAAAAATCTACTACGCGAAACAAGATGAGATCCAACATTAGGTGGACAAAAATACAATTTCACCTTAAAATATTACGATCTGCATACGTACCTACATATAAGAGTACTGTTTGCTTACATTATGTCGCAGAGAAATTCAACAATAAATTGAATTGGGAAGCAGCAGCAATAATTTTAAAGGCAGTATACTCCAATGGTCGTGACTGGTTGGGGAATAAAAGAAAGTTGATATTCTTACAATTTCCTATTGCTGTTTTGCTACTACCTATATGTTTATTGCTAATTTATTGTCTGTTGAAATTGACGTGGTATCATTATCATATTTACCAGACGGTCACTGAATGAACGTTTGATAAGTGATATGGCTAGAAAGGAATTGACTACTGAGTTAATGGTTTATGAAATAGAAGAAATCTGAATAAAATAAAAAAATGCTGCGCCAACCCCAGGTATTGCAATAAGAATAAAGGCAGATGAAAGACGACGAGATCAATTCACTGTTAATAGATTCTGCCAATTATATCATGCCTACCATCATTTATTTTCTTAATAGGTACTGAAGTACAGCCTGCGACTAGTTAAAAAAGCAATCAAAATGAGAATTCACATCTTATTCGTGGAATGAAATGTGTAAAACATCACGAATCCCTTGAAATATTTATAATTCCTAGTTTTAAAAACAACACCCACATCCCGATTTGGTGTG
Source organism: Mythimna ferrago (assembly GCA_910589285.2). Lineage (NCBI taxonomy): Eukaryota > Metazoa > Arthropoda > Insecta > Lepidoptera > Noctuidae > Mythimna > Mythimna ferrago. The sequence goes on from OU342685.1 coordinate 21,602,876, forward strand.
AATGTGCAGTTCTAAATATAACCGTGGCTTAAACATCTGAGGGGAATTCGGGGGTTCAAAGACCTCGCGAACCGGCCCGTGCCGCGATAAAATATACCATTTTTATGGGAGAACTCGAGCGAAACAAAGTTCATGGGCAAATGTCGATGATAAACTCAATTTATTTGATAATTTTTCAACAAATTTTAATAATATTCAAGGAAATGTCGACATGACTTCGTTCTATTTCAGTTGCAGGACAGAAAAAGCTTTGTGCCATACTCATATGTGCAAATCTAACTTCTAAGAGTGAGCGCTTCTGGAAGCCCTTATAGTACCTAGTTCTTGTATTGGTTGGCATACTTCCAAGCCTATAAACGTCCTGAGTGGCGAAAACGAAAGATGCAGCTTCCTTATAAAGTTAGCCAACTACCTAGATTGAGATGTAAAATTCTTAGCAATTTAGCATAGGTAAGTTGCCTACTCAAATGTTTCTTACCGGTAATTAAAACCTATATGGCGATTCTAGTACAAGTACCTATGGGCATCATTAATGTAGATCATAAAAGTTCATGGCCAAAGTCAATTAACAGTAACCGTGTTAATTTAATATTAGGAAATTGGAACGATGACGTCGTCGTCCCAACTTCCTTACCTTACACATCACTTCTTTTAGTAATTTGTTAAGTTTTTGGCTACAACTAGTTTAGATCGAAAAGTTGGTAAAGGCATTTTTTTTCGTAGCGTATCGATGGCAAAACCAGTTAAATTCCTTGCCTAGCCCAGAATTCGGCCACGGCAATGCCGTCCTCTGATGCTGTCATTAGGTCCCTATATGAACAGGTAACAGGGCACGTGATGCAGGACGGAAGGTGGGACATGGTCTGCGGAAAGACACCGTACAAACACAGAAGATCGGAATCGTCCGAGAACGTCCAATGCATTTGTATAGTCTTAACGTTAAACCAATAGGAGTCTTTTAAATAGCAGAATAGTCAAAACGAAATGCAACTCAAATATTATTATTTCAATCAATATTTGAAATTAAATACCTACCCGTGGTAGGAGTTAGGACCAAAACAAGTTTGTTTAAGTTGAACCTTGTCGAACAATAGTGGTAAGACCACACAGTGAGCTTTATAACAACGAATCTGAAACTTGAATGGGGCTTAATCGCCTTTTATTTGTGGTCGGCTAAATGTTGTGACAAGATCCTGAAGTGGGAACAACTGCGCGTTGATTTGATTTAAACGCAAACAGATATGCTATATTGCATTTGAGGGGAAGCCATAATCCATTAAATATTTGTTTTGATTTCATCATCATCATCATTTCAATCGAAAAACGTCCACTGCTGGACATAGGTCTCCTTAAGTGGCGCCACAACATGGTTCTGAGTGCCTAGTGTGAGTTTATTTTAAGTTAACGTAATCGACACGTTTGTGACGTTCGGCGCTCCTATTGGCCCGCTCCTAGCTCTTTACCAATCAGAGAGCCAAACGGAGTAAACGTTTCGATCACGAACTCGCACTCGGCGCACTGAACGTCTTTCATAGATCGGATTCCCACGACTCTCACCAGACATAATATCGGATACATAATTATCAATCTACTCGTATTTGCAGCAGGCCTTAGATGCGAGATGACGGGATGAGCAATGAGCATGGTTCTCTTTATAAAGACCTTCCTGGTCCTTAACAACTTTGGGTAGAGAGATGTAGATTTGTTGATGGAAAAAGGAAAGGCCGAAAAGAAGAACTACACTAATAGAATAAAGAGGTAGTTTTTTTTTTTTTTTGTAAGATGTAATCTTTGAAAGCACTGGTCCAATTGCAAAAAATTTAGCACCGATAGAAAGCTGCTTTATTGCTGAGTGACAGGCTATATTTTATGTAAGCGGACGAAGACGCGGGTAAAAGCCAGCAACTTATAAAGTCAATAAACATTTATGAAACAACTGATTCTGGCGATTCGCAACACCTGCTCGTACATTTAAGTGTCGTTTTGTGTTGAACAGTGCCACCTGAATCATTTAATTTGGGACCAGTTGCTTCTTATGGTAATAGCGTCGTTACCTTGTTAATGTCGTCATATCTTGATGCTACATGAACATTGGCGATTAAATCTGCAGACTTCTTCTACGAAACATTACTGGGTATAGATTTTTTTATAAATGAATTTATGTGCATTGAAAATGCGCTGTCTAAAATGTTGGGAGTGCTTGGTATTTTTTTCTTTAGAAGAGGACTTTTTCTGAATTCTTGCAATTGGAAGGTTTTAAATTGGCAATATGCAAGAATTTTAAAATCGATAGTACCTACCTAAGGTTTTTAGTGGTTACGCCCGTTCCGTCACAAATTCGCTTGACGCTCCGACTAAACCAGAACGAAGTAGGTTTAGTCGAAGCGTCAAGGACTAGTTGAACTGGACCTATTTTAGCGCAGCCGTGATTGATGCACACTATTTTATTTTTGCTTCTTTTTTGTTTCGTTTATACCTAACTAGTGTTTGAGTGCCTTGTGTTGTGCCAAATAAATATTGTTTTTTCTTTAATTGGCCTTTCCCGCTCGTAAAAATGCCAGCATATGCCACGATGTCGAAATCGCGGGAAAAGCTAGTTCAAAACTTGAAACACCGTTTTCATGAGGTAGCTTTGCAATAGCAATGTTAATGACATTTTATACTGCCTTTAATTATGCGCATGTGTCCAAGTGTTTATGTAAAGCTTGGTGAGGATCCCGCTACCAGTCACTAGGTAGACTCGGTCATACTTCGAGTTTAGAATTACAATGTCTGTTGCCTATTGCCTGCGTGGATTAACTGTGGAACTATCATTCATTTAGTAATAAAATATGGAAATATGATCAGGGAGTTGAGATTGTGAATCCTAAGTAGGTACGTTGATGCAACAGTATATACGTATGGAAGATTGTGAACAACAATAGGTGAGAAGGTTCTTTTGAATTTAATATATCATTTTTTTTTAGGTGGGGAAAATCATCCTCATTTACCGAGGAATACTATAGGCTACATAACATCACGCTATGACCAATAGAAACGGATCTGTAACCAAAGACGCGGGTGCAACAATGGGGTACAGCTAGTGTTTTGTAAAATGAATTACTCGTCCAATAAAGAATGAAGGTACACTCCGGATAATGCAGGCGTGATAACATGCAATTAATATTGTATTAGTATTCACGTGCATTGAATAGGATATTATTTCCGCACCTTACAATCGAAAGCATGTGACGGTAAAATCAATATACCTACTACATATTTATATTATTTACCAACTCTTTGGTGGTGCAATGGATAATTATGTATTACGTAAGTACTAAGGTAAACGCCAAATAAACTTGGAATAACGGTCAGTGACCCTCACACATTTTATCTAGGTAAGTATGAGTACTGTACATTTTTTTTAAATTTCAAAAACGGACATGAAGCTGTCTTGAATCGACATCTATTAATTGCGAAATCGCGATCCTTTACATTTTCGTAATGTACGAGTAAAACGTTTCATTGATTGTTTTTCAGGTACCTACCAACGCAGAGAGATATTAGGAAAAGGTCAATGTACTTTACCACTAGTTTATCTAGCGCCTACTATAGTAGGCTCAGTGTACATTAATATTAATATCAATTGCAATTTGTATGTTTCTTTGAAATCTACATTAGTTTCAGACTGCTTAACATTTGTAATATTATGCTGAATTATAATCGTAACTAGGTGAACATTTTGATGAGGAAGGAAATCGTATTGTAAACTGTAAAAATAACGAGGTTCGTGCAAATATTATTATTTTTATTATAGGTACATTACTTAGCTAGCCTTCCTTTAGAGATAGATAAGTACAATGTTCCAAATGAGAATAGGATCGCCCGCCATGTTGTGACATCACGATTTACTGTCATATCGAGGGAAAAAATTTTTAGACATTAATTAATTTATGAAAAATTTAATTTATTTATGTACTGTAAACGAAAAAAGTTTAATCAGAATCCAGTTCTTAAATTTTACTCATCTATAGGTTCTTCAATTTTGCCAAAATTTCTTCGATTTGACAGTCCGACGAGACGTCAAAACATAGGACTCGGTCATATTCTCATTTGGACCGCGTTGTATGTACCTACCTGTATGTAGTAGGCTCTGAATAATACACTAGTGCGCTTCACCATCAGCGTTTGCATCACTGCAGTGCTTACCATCAGGTGGGATCGCAGTCAAGCACTAGTTTATATGATTTAAAAAATATATAAGACCTACCTACCTATACACATATTTCGGTCTTGCTCACTTTCCCGATAAACAACCAAAGAAGACCCGTGATGGATTATCAAAAATAAACCAATATCTTTCAGTTCTTTTGAATAAAATACCCAACCTAATTAAAAAACCAATTGCGTGCAGCTCATACTGCGGAAATGTAATCTCGCTGCTTTGAACAGACGAATCTATATCGTACGAAACCAGAGGGGCGAAGAGATTAAAATAAACGACCGAGATAAAACCGAGGCGACAAAACTTATGGGGGTAGGTCATGAGAGGTGTGCGGACACAATATTTGTACCACAGCTTGTAGGTAACTGTAAAATACAAAGTAAATATGCATCACGCACAAAGTGAACAGCCACTCAATGGACCATTATAAATGAAATTAATCACATGCTTTATTATTGTTTTTACATACCTACCTTGCGGAAACAATCGGGGCGTACAGGAGCCGGTATTCCAAATTAGTAAACACACACTGATATTGCACTGCACTTATATAATACACAATATTCACTTTATTATTTATTTCGGGTCGGTTTGTGTCAGTCGGTGACAGCTGGCTCGTATTTTTTTGCCGCGGGGTTGTCAGATGTGTCCTTCAAGGACGCTGTAGGAGCGCGCCATGTTGATTTGAGGACGGGCGCGTGGCGACTGCGCGCAGCCGCCCCTTGCGTGGCGCATGCGCTGTGCGTCACCCTATATCCCGCCATCCCGCCCGCACCCGGCCTTCCTTCCTTGTTCCCAAATCCTGCGTTGTCCTTGCGTGTTTATGGTTATTCATGTAGCCATAGCTTTTATGAAAATAAAGAGATAATTATTTTTAATATCCCGTAGGTACTGTAGATCTGTTTTCGGTTCCGGTCTAATTTAGAATTTTTTTTTAGGGTTTTAAAAAATTTTTGAGGATTCATTTTTTACGTATTAGGGCTGTCTTGTTTTATTTGGCGGCTACAGCACCACAGTACAGCACCCCAACCGGTAGTCCCATCGAAGTATGTATACTGCTATAAGGGGTGCACTGTAATGAAGGGCAACACGCCTGGATGGGGTTCAGTTGTATAATTGTCGCAACCAACTAACTTAATTCGTCTCTCAGCCTAGACTTTTTACTAAATATCCTCCCGTATTCAGCCATTCAATCAAATAGCTGGGCAAATGACTTTAATCGGTAACGTTTAATTACTAGGTTTAGCCCGGGAGAAATTAACAAGCTATGGCAAGTTGTAAAATTAATTTTGATTTTCGTTCAGTCGGCTATAAGTGTTGACGACGCGACGGTCGCAATCGAAATCTAAGACAAAGAAGACCCGCTGTGTGGCCCTATTTCTGATTTAAAAAAAAAACATAACATCACTGCTTACCGGATATCTATGCTGCTTACCATCAGGTGGAATCGCAGTCAAGCACTGATTTATATCATTAAAAAAAAGAAAATACCTGTATCCTTCTTCGAAATTCGAACATAACTGGTTTTTATGTCACACGGTATGCATGGCTTTAGCATGCCAGTCCGTTCATTAAAATATTGTAATATACATTTATTGTCTGAAAGCACAAACAACAACTATAACTATAGCATAATCAGCCTTTTATTGTCGTCAATGCTGGGACTCAAGCTTCTTCTGTAGGAGTGGGAATGGGCAGTAATCGACCACTCGAACTCAGTGCGGGTTGGTTTATGTCACATGTCGTCGAATATTTGGTTCTAGGACAGGCCGGTTTCCTCACGATGTTTTCCTTCACCGTTTTGAGAGCAGTGGTGATGAAATAAATTACACAAAGTAATGCGCTTGGCTGGGTTTGAGCCGACGACCTACAACTCGTAAGTCGGAGCCGTTACCACTCGGCCACTACTACTCTCTAAGTTATAAATTTCAAATATTTAATCAGTTATAAAATTGCTTGTGATTAAGATTGCTCGGATTCTTTGAGCAGTGCTATAGGCTTGATATCAGGAGAGTAGACACAATTACATTCTCCTTGTGTTTCTTACTTGTTTGCTAGACAAGTGTTATTAGTGTTTTGACGGCACGGTTGGCGCCACGGATATCGATATCTATGGTTGGCGCAGTGGTTGAGCGATTGGCTGCTGCGCTGCGGGTCGTGGATTCGATTCTCACACGGAATATGTACCTAAATATTTATATGGCCTACTGCTTGGGTGTTTACATTCACATATTTTTGTGTGAACGTGATGATGATGATGATGATGATGATGATGATGATGTCATCTAGCCGATTTCGGCCACAGAGAAATTGTGTGAACGTACCCACGATACAGAGTGATTCCTAGTGTGGGACAACATTTCTTTTTTTTCAGTACTTAGATAAGTTACCGCTAATCTTTTATTTTCAGGTGGTGATAAAAAAAAACTTTAACCTGACCTGTTCGTGTCGGGGTGCCTTAAATTACATTACCTCCTTTTCTGTTCTCTTCTTTTACACACATTTACCGGCTACGCATTCGGTATTGTATAGAATAGAATAGGTACCGGGTAAAATGGGGTGAATAGAAACTCAAGGGCGAAATTCTTTTCACCTTTGAGTTTCAAAACTTCAAAGGGTATTTTCTCGATGTTTGAATATTTTTTGTAGCCAAGAATAACAATTCATTAAAAAACTTATACACCTAGTTAAATCAATCTTAAACGCTTTAGAGGCCGATAATATGGTATCAAAGTGAAAAACCAAACCAAAATTTTGTTTCTATTCACCTCGATTTACGGTACCTGACTTATACATATAGATTCCGGTAACAGATTATATAAAAATCAATTCCACTTTTCGTTGTAATTTTATAACTCAAGAACGGGTTCACCTATCCAAACCAAATGTTTAGGCTTTGTTCGGATTATTTAGTAGATGGTTAATGTGAAGTTTGGTAGGGTATAGTAGGGTAGAGTAGTGTAGAGTAGGATAGGGTAGGGTAGAGTAGGGTAGAGTAGGGTAAAGTAGGGTAGGGTAGGGTAGGGTAGAGTAGGTTATAATAGGGTGGAGTAGGGAAGAGCGGGAGCGAAGCCGCTCGGGCAAAAGCTAGTATAGAAGTAAGCAACGTGAACTTTGCTTAGTCGCATGACACCCAAACTTTTACTCCCCAGAGGGTCCCTTTTATAATATTACACAACCTTCATAAATACAATTTTGTGAGTGGTTAAATGACTGCACTTTCATTGTTGTCTGCCGACTCGAGGCCCGGGGGCGTACCAGCGTGACGGGAAGCGAGTGATGCATTCGGGAGAGCACCCACCAATCGCCCACAAACTCGCCTACGCGAAAATGACGGAATAAACAGTTAGGAGAAGGCTCACAGAAGAGAACGAAGTGATCACGTTTCGTTTATCCCCCGATTTGGATTATCCCGCTCTTGGGCGGAGCGGGAGATAGTGTCAGACTTTTACTGACTAACCTGTTCCTTCGTTACCTTTCGTACCGGGGCCGAATCTTCCTTTCAGAAACTAATCCTTGGTACCTTGGCTTCGACCTTGTGGGCCCCTACGGTTTGCTGATTCGTTTAGGAGTCTGAAACTCTGATCCAACAGTGACTGCAAAGTATTGAGTCGAGAGTTGGACTCCAATTTCGGCTACAGCATTAATTAATGGGTTTTCCATAAGTGGATATGCAATTTTTTAGATAACAGCATGTTAAGATTTGAGCCCTTTTGATGGCAATGAAAGCCCACACTACCGATGTAGTTTTGCTATGTCGTCGAAACGATATTACACTTTTACATTTGGCAAGTCGTTTTTTTCATCTTCTCCCTAAAATAATACCTGGATCAATCCGGTCCGCAACATGGTCCTTCGAGCCGGATATGGAGTTTTGAAGAATATTTACTCCGTTCAGTTTATTAATTTAAGAATTGAAAAAGAATTGGTGGAATCGAAAATCAAAATCAACGCATAGGTGTCGGTCAGTTTTGTTGCGTCATTCAGAAGACATTGGAATTTTTCGTGGTCTGGATACCTAATGGCTACAACAGAAGCGTATTTTTTTACACTCTTTTTATACATTAGATAGACACACGTGGGCCACGCCTTTACGTAGAGTCGCATCGCGTGGCGTAGATCTAATGTCACTCTACAAGTCTAGTTGCCATATAAAATACATGTAGACCGACGCGGCCAGTAGTCCGATTCACGTAATGAAAACCGTAGCGATATTGTAGCGATTTAGTCGTTTAGACCATTTCCGTATTCATATCCATCAATCGAGTTTGAACGACACCGATTTTAAAGTCGTTTGATATTCGTCGATTTAAAAAAAATCTGTATTACATTATCCGGGTAAAATACTTATTAATTAATGTAACTGGAAATAAGTCGATAGATCGTGAATACTGCTTTTGGATAGGACTTCGATCGAACAACTATAAAACTTTAATATTTGGCTTGTTTGATTTTACGTGAATCAGGCTACTGATCGGAGTACGTGGCCCACGTGGGCCTAATGTTTGTTTACCTTTAATATTTCATTCAGCTCTTCTTATAAGTCAATCAAATGTCTTGTTCCGATCGAGTCGGCCTTCTGTACCCGCCCTTGTAATGACTAAACACTGACAACCAGCGAAGCCTTATTTAATTAGCAAATTTAACCGAAATTAAACTTTAGCAGTAAGACATACGGGTTACACTAACAGCAGCAGAAACGTTGCCTCTTTATCAGCTGCATGTTCACTGATTTTAATACGGGTGTTGTCGAGATGTAACAACGTGATTGCGTGAAAATGTAAGCGTCTCGCTCGGTCGGCATCAGTGTAATCGGAGTCTTCTTATAGTTTGTGATTTTCATGCTTATCTAAATGGATGAGATCGTAGTCACCATACCTTCTTGCACAAACGTTGCGCATTGGTCTGTAATATAGATGACCAAGATAATGAGTCTACTGCGAGACTCTTGCAAACTATAAGTGGTTATGAATGACAATGACGAGAGCAAACAGGATCCCGGGTGTCGCCACTGCGCGGACCGCCCGGAGGACACGGTGGAGCACACAGTCGAGGTGTGCCCTGCTTGGGAGCATCGCCGTGCCCTCGTGGGGGCGATCGGCAGCGGAGACCTCTCGCGCGGGGCCTTGGTTGAGGCCATGTTCCGGAGCGAGGAGGAGTGGCAGGTGGTCGCCGGCTTCTGCGAAGCAGTAATGTTCGCAAAGGAGGAGGCTGACCGCATCAGGCAACGGCGCACTCGCCGCCGCCGGGATTCCGATCCCGATTTCCAGCCACCGTAGGCGCGGGCTTGCGGACAGTGAGCAATGGGTAGCTCGCTGTCCGACCGTCCGGTAAATGTCCGGACCAAGCCCAAGTCGTCGACGGCGCGCACTTCAAGGAGTTGTCCGCCAAAGCGGGATCCCAGCCGGGTCGAAGCCTACTGGGGCCAGGGTTATTCGAAAGGGAACTCGACGCCCGGTATGAGGGCTTGAAGGAACGGGGTGGGTTTTTTAGTCAGTAAGAGTCTGGCACTATCTCCCGCTCCGCCCAAGAGCGGGGTTTGTTATTGGATGATTTTCCTTACCATAAAAAAAGAGTAAACAGGATGAGATGCTAAAAAAACTAGGGGACTCATTAGAGCGTCGGTCAGACACGTGTAACACACCTGATTTATGTTTTATATGGAAACTAACCTTGTAGAGCTACACTAGATCCACGCCACGTGTTCTACGTAAAGAGGTGTGTTACACGTGTACGTCCACAGAAAAGATGAAAGAGGTTAGAATGGCCTTGTGGGCGGGGCAGGCGAGCCTCAAAATATGATCATGCTCATAATTGACACAACCAATAGCAAACTTGCGATCTAAGTGTGCGTGGTCTGTTAGTTGTGTAATGCGCGTTCTTATTGGTTTATTGCCTGTAGTGGAGTTAAAGGGTGGGAGACAAGCGGCGACATTCGTTGTAGAACAAATCGGAAAGTATTTCCTTTTTAACCTCTTTCATCTTTTCTGTCTGTGCATAGGTCTAATATAGTTCTAGCTTATAACAATACATGCCAGCCGTGATAGTCGTGACCTAACTTTGCTGGATATGTTCTTAGTTAGGTACTTACTGGTTTCGTTACCACTGACTTTCTGTACTGACCACCAAAAGTCTGACTGTAAGATTATTTCCTGAAAGAATGGTATAAATCATCGACATCATCCGGTACAGTATGAGTGGTCCGATTAGTAACAGAAGTGAGTCAGATGTGCTGTAAGCCGGGCGAAGGTGGAAGTGAAAATATATACTTTTTTGGATTCCGCACCTCAAAAGGAAAAAACGGAACCCTTATAGGATCCGGGCCTCGGTACAGGCCATGGTCCGGAGCGAGCAGGGGTGGCAGGCGGTCGCCTGCTTCCTGCGAAGCAGTAATGCTAGCAAAGGAGGAGGCCGACCGTATCAGGCAACGGCGATCACAGCGCCCCAGCCGCCGCTGGGATTCCGATCCCAATTTCCGGCCACCGTAGGCGCGGGCTTGCGGACGGCGAGCAATGGTTAGCTCGCTGTCCGACCGTCCGGTAACTGTCCGGACCGAGCCCAAGTCGTCGACGGCGCGCACTGTTCCCGCGCGCCTCAAGGAGTTGTCAGCAACAGCAGGGGCCCAGCTGGGTCAAAGCCTACTGGGGCCAGGGTTAACTCCAAAAGGTAGCTCAGCCCCGGTACGAAAGGCAACAAAGGAACAGGAGTGGATTTTTAGTCAGTAAAAGTCTGACACTATCTCCCGCTCCGCCCAAGAGCGGGGGATGTCATTAGATGATTTTCCCACCGAAAAGAAAACCCTTATAGGATCACTTTGTTGTCTGTCTGTCAAGACTCTTTATCTCGCGAACGCATGGAGTTATCGATAGAGTTGAAATTAAAACCATGTACTCAGGTCTGCGGTCCCTTAAATGTGTGAAAAAATCAAACTTCAGAGTCAACGAAAAAAAGATACGGCCGTTTATGTCCCAAAAAACGTATGTTACTTTGAATCCTGAAATTAGGTATGAAGCAAGGTCTCATAACACAAATTTAGGAAAAAATCTGAAAACTCTTTTGTAGTCACATAGTACATCACAAAAAAAGCTGTTTTTCTATTCGGAAAACCTCGTAACTCAATTCGGGAATTGAACTGTTTTCATAGATACGGAAACCTCAGTGCGCGAGTCCGACTCGCACTTGTCCAATTTTTAGTTTGTCTTACTTATAGGTAGGTACTAGTTGTGTTATGAGTTTCTGACGCACCGGTAAAGACAGACTACACAGAACTCTAAGAATACACCTCGTATATCAAGCGTATCTAACAACGACGATAGCTCGATAGGTATGTATGTATGACTAAAGTGACTAACCGAAACATAACCTACTTTTGAACATAAAAATAATGTGAGTAAGGCAGGTAGGTATCCCAAAATTGCCAAGACTACCTATGCCAGCGTAACTTGGTACCTATTTAATAAATGATTCTTAAGTGGGTGCAATTTAGTAGTTACTCAAAAAGACTGAAAAGGAAAGACATAACATAGTCCAACTGCTAAAGTGGACTCGGCAAGTGATTGGGTAGATGGCTCACTGGAGTCACGTTCATACCGCCACGAACTTAAACTCCAACACACCTGCTAAAAGTAAAACTGATTGCAAAGTAGGGGAAAAAAAAAAAAGGAGGTGCAATGACGTATTAAAGCACTACGTACCTACAACTTATATCATTCAAGCTAGAACTGCACTGCTGCACTGCGCACACGTGTGGCACACACGCTGGTGCGTCTGTCTCCATACATGTTATATGGCAACTACACTTATAGAGTTAGGTACACTTGATCCACGCCACGCGACGTCCTTCTGCGTACAAATCAGGCGTTTTATACGTGTGCGTCGCCACGTCGATCTAATGTACTCGTAGTTCTAGCAACCTTTTAATGAGTACGTACGGTGCACCATGCCCTTTTTATTTACGCTTAGCGAAACCAAAATATTTGTATAAACGAGCTCTTAGAAATTCGCTTAGGTAGGTCCCTAGTCCTTGTAAAAAGGCATGAGTGGCGCGTTGAGGTGTAACACAGGGGCGAAAGTCAGACATGCCGCGGCGAGGGGCGGACAGACAGAACTCGGGCGGAATCTCACGGCGGAATGGCATGGAGATAGCGACTGTCGCAACGTAGCACCGCGCACGCCACACCACTATCGCGGCGGCAAGACCTTTCTTTGAGCAGTCTTTACAGAGGCGTCACGGTGGTGGCCTCACTTTCCGCCTGACACAGGTTCTCATCGAACACGGTTGTTTCGGGAGGATTGTGTCGGATTCGGCATAACGAAACGCTCAGTGGTCACAAGTATGTGGATCACTTGTAGGACATGGTGGAGCATACGATGTAGGTCTGCCCTGCTTAGTAGGAGCACCCAGTGTCACCTCGTGGAGCAGTGGCGGCGACCTCTCGTGTCCGGGCCTGGTTCGGGCCATCAAAGCAAATGGGAGGCGGGCACCTCCTTCTGCGGAGCAGTAAATATGCATGCATATGTGCCCTGTCCCCCTCCGGAGACGGCCCGGGGGCCGGGAGTCGCAGAGCAATTCCCGGCCACCATAGGCGCGGGCTTGTGCATGGCGAACAATGGGCAACTCGTCGTCCGGCAAGCGCGAGCCGCAAAGAGATATCAGCTACGCAAGACTGACGAGGTCAGTAAAGGCCGATGCCTTTTAGGGCTGCTGATGGTTCACAAGGATTACCGTAACCCTCACAAAGAACAACTAAAGGAAGACTATGGATTTTAGTCAGTAGGTAAAAGTCTGACACTCCCTCTCACTCCACCATTTGCATTTGAAATCATTTGATTTCCCATTCTCAAGTAAAAAGGCATTCACAGAAGTAGGTTAGTGAAAAGTTCATTTTTTGCCCAGAGATTTAGCATTGCCATTCAAAGTGAAACTCAAGACCGGGCTCACCTATCAAAACCAAATGTTTAGGCTTTGTTCGGACTATTTAGTTTGTGTGAAGTTTGGGAGGGTAAAGTAGGGTATAGTAGGGTAGAGTAGTGTAGAGTACGGTAGAGTAGGGTAGAGTAGGATAGGGTAGGGTAAAGTAGAGTACGGTAGAGTAGGGTAGAGTAGGATAGGGTAGGGTAAAGTAGAGTACGGTATATTAGGGAAGAGCGGGAGCGAAGTCGCGCGGGCTAATATAAAATGTGATCAGCACTCAGCCGAAACTAGGTACTGGGACTACTGGGAATAAGAAAGGCTTCCTTTTGTGATGTTGGCGAGCACTAAGAGAAGTTTTTTCAAAATCCAATACCCTAAAGGGATAAGATGAGGGTTCAAAATTTACACGGAGAGAACTACTTTCACACGGACGAAGCCGCAGGCGCAGCTAGTCACTGAAAAAACTAATACGTCTTTGCATCACTGTTAAACTAAACGTGTTGATTTTGACACTTGACAACTTTTCCGTCAACGTCAAACACACGTCAAACTCGACCCAACATCAACCAACAGCTGTTTTTCAGTGATTCGTGTCGTGATTTCGTGAATTTGTGTGATCCCTGCCGGCTGTGTTTTGTGTTCATACCATACAACAAAACTATGCCTGAAGATTCGAAAAAGAACCAGTTAGTATATTCACCGTCTTTTCCTAACCATGTTTGTGGTTTGGTAATCGAAGTGTTTATTTTTACAGTGACAAGAAAAAAGGGGATCCAAAAGACCAGCGTAGACCTAGGCAAAGGCATCAGCAATCAGGAGCTGAGAAAAAAACGGATAAAAAGACTGAAGACCCTAAAAATGCCCCTAAAGGTAACGTAACTTAATTTAATAATCATTCCAATTTATAAATCACCTTAGGTACTAGTTTTCGTATGTGCTTGCGGTATCTCGTATTGTAAGTGAATTATTGGAACCCCTAAGGCTACCCACTGACCGAAATATATAAAGAAAATTTTTTTTTTTTTTAATGGCCTTACCATTTAAATTTTTTTTTTTCTCTATAAACAAATTTTCTTTTTATTTATGCAAAAAAAATATTTTTTATGTAAAACTAGCTTCTGCCTGAGTTTTTACCTACATGGAAGTTGCAAATTATTCACCTTTACAATAAATATAATTTAATGTTAGTTGGAAAACCTAGAAAATATTGTTATAACTAAGGCTTCCTTACAATGGGGAATATTTTTCTTAATTCTTTATTGTACCTACAGTATTACAAAGTGCACAAAAGCAAGCTTCAAACTCAAAGTTTATGGTTCTGTAAAAATCTATAAATAAAATGAAACATGGGATTAATTTCACATATCTTTAGTTACAGTACCACCAAAACCAGTCTATGAAACTCCACCGCCAGAGTTTTACAAAAATTTAAAAAGGGAAACAGATGAAATTCTCAAAATAACTGAAGAAGAAAACACAAAATACAAAAAGAAAGAGATACAAAGCAACTGGTCCAAATATGAGATGCCGATTGACAGTTATGAAGAAATTGAAGAGCATGAGAACTTGGGAGCTGATTATGAGGTAACTCTAATATAATACAGAGGTAAAGTTTGTTTTTTTGTTTTTGTTTGTAGGAGATAATCTCTGGAAGTGCTGGTCTGATTGCTGAAATTTTTTCACCGATAAAAAGTTGCTTTATTCCTGAGTGACATAGGCTATATTTTATGTACACGGGCAAAGCCACAAGCAAAAGCTAGTAATTTAATAATGTTCCACACAGAAAGCCAGACAAATGTAACACAATTTTTATTTGAGCTGAGTAAAGCCCACCTGTGTTCCTTCAGTTACCCTTTACGTTCCAGGGCCACAGTAACTCTTTCAAACATTCCCGCAGCTCCAGAGTAAAGGCCTCTTTTTCCCTTTAGTTCATAGGTATTTATATCTTCTGGTTGAAAAGCAAATACTTTTGCAGAACAAGGCGACCGTTTCCCATTACTACCTAGGGGGCAAGCCGGGCATTTGGTCAGAGCAGCAAAAAATGAGGGGCGGCAAAATTGACTTATTCCTATCTTCCAACCTAGCCATTAGCCATCTACACCCAAGTTGGCACGTTGATAATTTTATGTGCCACCTTCCAACCTACTTCAGGTTGGATAGTGGAAATATTTAAGACTTAAGGGTCATGACGTATATGGTTTTATGTATGTAAAGTGCGGCGAAATTATCTTTGCCCGGAGCAGCTAAATAGCTATTTCTATACCGATCTAGATCGGGCCCAGCTTCCTATTCTCTCTCGCTTCAGACCACGGCCTTAACTAAAGCCGGACGCGAGAGGTTGCAAATGCCGGTCGCCTTAAAAAAAAAACGGGGTAGTCTTTCACCGCATGCACCACCGTGTACTCCGGGCGATTTCGCATAATGGTGACACCCGCTCGTTTTTTTCCGCTTGAATCCGAAGCAGGAACCTCCCGAACTGCAGTGCTCTTTAAGAAAACAGGCTCGAGCGCAGGGCTGGCCGCAGCGACGAAATCCAAATAGGTACATTGGAATAACAATCTTTAACTGCTTCTTAAAGAAGGAACGATTGTAGCGTACCCAGCGCTAGGTTGCGACAGTCACTGTCGCCATACCACCATGAGATTCCGCTGGAACTGTGTCCGCCATGCCACTATTTGTCGTATTTACGTCTTCATGCGCAAGTCGTGCATGTGAGGAGAGACTGGTGCCGCCTAATCCCACGGTGGCAGGCCGTCAAGGACAAGGGCTCTCCACCTCGCGGGAAACCGTGCGGTATCCCTGCACGTTCCGGATGGCCATAATCCCCTGGGAGTTCTGCTTGCTGGCTGGTCGCTTCCGCGAAACAATTATTAGTAGGTAGGCCATATTTTTTTTTCCTTGTCCTCGAATACATCCAAAGGATGAACCCTAGTTTATATTACAATCTAGCCTTACATATAGACTAATAAGTAATTTAATTATATCCTAAACTAATAAAATGTCTTTACTAAGAATGTGTCCAATAGCACTTTCCTTATTGTCTCTATTAAGGCGAATACACTTCGTTCTTGTATTTATTAGGTAGCAATTATGCTACATTACACTTCACTATCACTAAACACTAACTCGAACGGTTTTGTTCTTTTTAGTCTTCTCACTATATTCATGTGGTCGAGAAGCTGGATTGCCTCGATGTTCACATGCTGATGAAGTCGCTTTTCGTGAGCTTCTGCAATTTTTTTTATCACTTTGTCGATGAACTCAACTTTTAGGTCCCGATGGAGGTCATCATTTCGTATGTACCAAGGTGCATTTACAATTTCCCTTAGTACCTTGTTCTGAAATCGTTGTATGATACTTATATTGGTCTGTTTGGTGCAGCGCCACAGCTGAATACCATAAGTCCAAACTGGCATCAGGACTTGTCTATATAATAACAATTTGTTCTGCACAGACAACGTGAAATTTCTTCCAAGCAGCCAATACATTCTTTTGAATCGTAAGTCGAGTTCATCTCTTTTCTTCTTGACGTGGGCTTTCCAGCGTAGCTTAGCGTCAAGAGTCATACCCAGATATTTGGCTGTATTCTCATATGGGACTTGTTTATTATTTATATAAAATGGAGAATACTGGTGTTTCTTGTTACTAAAGTCTATGTGTACAGATTTGGATTCATTTAATTTAATCCTCCATTTTTTGGTCCAGTCATAAACTTGGTTGACAGCCATTTGAACCTTTTCAACTGCTTCTTGGTGGCTGTTTCCTACAGCCATGAGAGCTGTGTCGTCAGCGAAGGTCCCAATGATATTATGCTCTGATTCTGGAATATCGCAAGTGTATATTAGGTACAGGACCGGACCTAATACACTTCCTTGCGGTACGCCGGCTTTTATTTGTTTCATTTCTGAGTAGGCATCTTCTTGCCTTATTCTAAAGACTCTGTTTAGAATGTAGGATTCCAGAATATCTGCAAACTGCTTCGGTAACAGGATCTTTAGTTTATATATTAGACCTTTATGCCATACTTTGTCGAAAGCTTATGCCACATCTAGGAACACAGTAGAACAAAACTTCTTGTCTTCAAGGGCGTGTTCTATTACGTTTGTGATCCTATGCACTTGATCGTTAGTTGAGTGCTTTTCTCGGAAACCAAACGGTAGGTCATATAAATATTTAATCCGTGCGGGAATCGAATCTACGGCACACAGCGCAGTAGCCATTTGCTCAACCACAGCGTCAACCGTACCGTCAAATGTCAATATAGTTAGACATGATGTGCTAAATCTTCTCTAAATTAATGGTATCTATCAATAAGTCAACCAAGGTTACCGACATAGCACGAAGAATCGTCAAACTTAAATGGCAATGGGTTGGGCATATTGCTCGCAGAACAGATGGTCGTTGGGGCCGAAAGGTTCTGGAATGGCGACCACGTACTGGAAGACGTAGCGTTGGCAGGCCTCCTACAACGTGGGCCGATGAACTGGCAAGGGTTGCGGGAATCCGATAGATACGAGACGCTCAGGGTCGTTCATTGTGGCGACACTTGTGGGAGGCCTATGTCAAACAGTAGGCGTCTTTCGGCTGAAATGAGGATGATGATGATAAGTCAAGATAAACAAACGCAATTCTCATCTAAAGTTTTGTATTCGATATACATAAGTATTTCTATTTTTCAGAAACTCATACAAGCCCCACTTTCAATTGGCGGACATTTCCAATTCAAACATGAAAAGTCCTGGGACATGAACACAAGCCCGTCATTATATGATAAATACTTTGACATAAATATGGAAGAGCTCAATATCGCGCTCGGTTCCATTCCGTTCTACGAGAGAAACTCGATAGAAGAAGGTACATTCAGCCAAGCAGATATACTGACTATGAATAACAGATCAACTAGGTTTAAACAGAAGTATTACAACGATAAATCATACTCAACTCCTGAAATTGAAGCTCAAGATAAAATTCTAAACAATCTTAGAGAGAGTATTAAGGAAGATAAAGTAGAAAAAGATACAAGTAATGATATAGATATAAAATATGAGAAGGAACGTAAAACTTCTGTGACGGAAAACACAACGGATATTAATTTAGAAGTAAAAACAGAAATAAAGACAGAATCAGTCGATATTGTGGAACAAATTGTAAATGAAACAAATACCATTGATACACCAAATATTGAAAAGGACATCGAACATGACGACTTTGTTTTTGGAGATACTAGTAAACTTACAAAAGATACTAAAGACTTAAAAGTTCAGGCACCTAGTTCAACAGAAAAACCTGTGTGCTATATTGAAAAGAAGCCTGTGGTTGATAAAGAGACACCTGTTGTGGCTGCCTCCAAGGTTCCTCAAGTGGACCCTGTGCCTTTGGTCCCTAAAGGTAAGATGCTAACGTATTTTTATAAGGGCTTGCGCACATCTTGCGAGGCAATGCAGTAGTTAGTTGTCACTGCCAAGCAGATATTGGTGACCTAGATAGACTTGGCAATCGCATGTATATCACAAATAATAGGTACGCACCTATTATATTAGATTGTTTAGTCTGATTGCCAAGTCAATCTAGGATCTAGGTCATCAAGGTCTCTTATGTATGGACTGAATAAATTAACCAACTTGGATTTAACAAGCCGAGTACTCACCTACGACTACGAGCCGTAACTGTAACCGTTGCAGATATAGTAACATAATTCACGTGTAGACGTTTCGGCGTTGTGGTTACAGAACACACTGCGAGCTCCTTTGTGTTCGCGGAAAAAACCGACAAGTTTCGGCTCGCTGCGAGCCACAAAAGGCTCGCGTACTACGTACTCGCTTATAAAATTTGATTACTGACTACTGTATCTGCAACGGTTTTAGTTAAGAGTTACGGCTCGTAGGTGAGTACCCGGCTTGACGGTAGAAGAACTGATTTGAAGGCCTTGATTTTTTTACAAGTTATGTTTTTGATGGCATTTGTTTTTCCATACCAATCTACTGCAACCGCGCTTCGCCTAGATTTACGTAGCTCCTGATAAGTAGGCACTTTTACATTTTGATAACATGTAACTATAGGAGAAAATGTTTAGTTAAAAATAGTAAAGGTGAAGTATTTTACTGGAAGGTCTCTCCAATCCTTGCCTACCCGTTAATATGTTGCTCGGACCCTTTTATGCCTAGCTGGTAGCAGACAGATTGCCTTAGCAACCCACTGAGGGCCTATACATACGGCGTCTCTTATGCGCGCATCATCTAGCATGAAAAAATCCGGGTCTAACTGCGTTTTTAGAACTTTGCATAAAATAAACGTTGCGTGCACAGGCCCTAACGGCTATACAAGGTGTAAAAGACAGCCCTCCACAAACTTTAAGAACTTGCTCAGTAGACGAAACTGAACAACCTTCCACAAATTTTTTTTTCAGGAAACGAAAGAAAAAATCAGCCTCACCATACAAAATGATAAACTTGATTGGACAATTTGTATGGCGAGGCCAATTTTGTTTTTCGTTTCCTGAAAAAAAAAATTGTGGAAGGTTGTCCCTTACACCTTGTATTTCACCGATACACCATGGCGGCGCGACCAGTCGCCGCTACCAACAAAATGTATACAGTTCTATAGAGTTGCTCACCTGGTGTCCGTTAGGTTGTGCAACCAATTTGTTGGTGCGCCCAGCTCGTGCGTGTGACGAATCTGATGTCTGTATGGTGTCTAGTTTGGTAGCTTTCACCGGGACACCACGGCAGCTTAGCTGGTCGCTCTACCATGGTGTCCCGGTGAAATATAGCTCTAATTGTCAATGTTGTTTCGTATTTTTTCGGGTAGGTAGTTAATCAAAATAATGTTGCAATAAAACAAAACTTTAATATTCATAATCTTTATTTCATTTCAGTAGCCGAAACACACACAGAAGCAAAGAAAAATCCAGTTATTGAATCTCCAGAAGATCTTGAAAAGTGGTTAGACGACTTTTTAGATGAATAGTTGAACACTTTAATAGTAAATTAAATATGGTACTTACAACAGCTGTAAAAATGTATAAATTGCTGTCGTGCGGAAGAAAATGTATAAATGAAATGTAACACTTGCCTATTTACTGTAAAAAAGCTTGTAATAATAGAAACACTCGTATTCCTAAAACGCTACGCGTTAATGCGCGATACGACTATCTATCTCTGTGAAAGAGTCACAGATTTGAGAAAATAATATAGTGCAGATTGCGATGGGAAGTTACGAATGCCTGTATATTTGAAAAAAATTGATACAAGTGCAGTGACAAATTTGCACGCGTTTCGGTCAGTTCAAGGGACTATAAGGAGGTTATCACACAGCCACGCACTAAACAGTGTAGCGCGTGAAAACGCACCTACTTGCGGGAGTGCAGATCTGCATCACCGTGCGGGTTTTTTACGCACTCACCGCGCGTAGGTGCGTTTTGTAAATTCACGCAGGCACGCACTCATGCAAAATCACGCACGGTACTACGAGACTCAGTGTGCTATACCTTGCGTGTCGCCCCTCACCCACGCGCGTAAGTGCATGTAGGTGCGTGATCGGCATGAACGCGCGTGGATGCATTTTCAGTGTGTTGAACTGTGCGTGTTTTCTATACAAACGGAGATACTTACAAGAAACGTTAAGACACGCATTCACGCACTACGCTGCGGGGTGCGTGGCAGTATAATAACCGTCTAAGCCTTAAGCGGGCACCGCGTGGGTACCCGTCGTGTGACGTCATGCGTGTGTCGTGTGCGGCAGCCCCCGTAAACCGGATTATTACCTGCAAAGTGTCGTGCGGTGTGCATATAGTCGTGTCGATGAAGAACTTTAATGTATTATTACGTAACAAAACGGACGTGGGGCGCGGCTGCCCACTCTGTGAGCCCCGACGAAGCACTTTTGTATTAGGACCGCGTCGGCCCTTAAAGCAAGTTTAATGTTTGAAAAATTATGTTCAATCTTTACTAAGTTATCAATGAGTAAGCCGAAAAGAGAGAAATCATTAGCTATATTTTGTGAAATACAATGTAGCATTGTTTAAAAAATACCTATCTAGGTACAGCTTTGCGAATATTCCCAGTCGCCCCCCTCACGTGGTAATTGGGAATAAAATTCCCAGTTGCCATCCCCCTCATCGTGGCCGTAAGACAGACAGCGATGAGAGGGTTTGGCGTTCTACACCGCAGTGTAAAGCGATTCGATTCAGTAACTTCCCAGTCACCACCCGGTGGCAATCCATGTGGCGTCTGGGAATATTCGCCATTTTGTATACTAGATACTAAAATTACTTAAGAGCTTATGCAGTGTACCTATTTATTGTTTTTATTATGTTGGTACAATTTAGGATAACATTTTTTATTACATAATAGGTATCTAATCAAAATAAAACAAATTTTACAAATAATTCTTTTATTGATCTCCCATTTTAAACCATTAGTAGGTCACTCAACCGTATGTCCATGGTAACAATATGACATAGGCTTCTTTATGATGTTATACAATTTTGATTGCAACCAACCAAGCCACCTCGTTTGCTTTTTTACAACATTATTTGACATACCTATACCTTAGACTAGAACACATAACGATACACATACCTACCTACAATTTAAAAATGCTATCCATACTCCCAACAAGAGAACCTGCTCTTACAGCTACATGTGCTTTTGAAACATTATAGTCCGGAATTCCAGATGTTATTTCTTATTATGCATACCAATGATATATGCATACTCTATTACAGTAAGTTCTACATGAAATAGCAAGCACTTTATTTACAAAATAACTCCATAAAACAGCAGCATATTCTGATCCATCGCCGGAGACCACAAAAAAAAAAAAACAGATTTTGAAGTTTTAGACTAGGGTTGTAACGGATGTGTCATATCAGTAACGGCCCGTTCTCGACTTAGCCGCTGTGAGCGAAAACTAAGCGCGGGGCGGCGAGCGGTAAGAACAAATGTTTGAAACACGCCACGAGATGCTCAAGGCGCGGGCCACACAGAAGAGACGTAAGACTAGGACGCGTCGCGGACGGGGCGGAGACGAGACGCGGACGCGACTTTTTAAATTATATAGAAGAGAAGGGGCGGAGACGCGACGCAGTCGCGCAGTCAGCATTCAACCTCAAGACAGCACACGTGCGAGTGAGTGAGACCGCTCGCCCGGCGCGGCGCGGCTGGCATACCACCCCGCGCCCCGTCTTCGCCCCGGCCGCATCCCGTCCTCCTCTCCGCCGCGTCCGCGCCCCGTCTCTCCTGTGTTTTGAACAAAGGGCGCAGACGTAAAAGCGCTGCGCCCGCGCCCCGTCTCTTCTGTATGTTTTGCGTCGCGACGCTTCTGTACATGTTGTATGAAAGGGACGCGGTAGAGACAAATGTCCGCGCCCCGTCTGCGTCTTACGTCTCTTCTGTCTGGCCCGCGCCTAATAGCGACGCGCGTCCGTCTACCGATGCTGCCCCGCTTGTCAGTCTTTGCGGGGGCAGAGACTGAAGTCGTGAACGAGTCGTAATGATGACTATAAAAATAATAATAATAAAGCAACTTCACTAAACAGCGGTGATTAGCCAGACAGGCCTTGACACTAAGTTTTATCTTCACCCCATTTTTTATTTTAGTTGAAGCTGATTTTCTTTACAATGACATTAGCGAAGATGTGGTTCATGGACAACCCAAGTCAAGACGTATCACAAAAGCCTGTGTAGACAGATAAAGCCGATTACAGGGCGCGCCTTCTACAACATAAAAATCAATACACCCGTAAAAAAAGGGTTTTTGTTGCTATTACTGGTTTTTGTAACTATTTGAACCGGAGTCGTGTCAATTTTTGTTTGGCAAAGAAATCCACCGTTCACTGGCTGTCCCGCACTCTATCGAAACCATGGCATATGTCCACTGCCGACTTTTAATTCATATATTTTATTATCTTGATACTTCCAGCTTCTTAATGGACACAAAAAAATCAGCTTGTCAGGATCAAAACAGTGCTTCTTCGAAGAAGTTTCCAGGGAAAGTGTAGTAAATAGTTTCGCTTCGAATCAACGTTCTTCACAGTCGCCTAGTCGTTGTGTTTTCGATTCCAAGAAATTCCATATCTTGTCGACTGGAGTGCACTATTATCAGACCAACAGCATGGTTACCACTTCGAACCCCAAGTACACAGTACATGAAATTCTTAAAATTTAGAAACAAATGACAGTCAGGGTATACATACATAAGGGTACATAGATACGGAACAACTTTGGTACCCGCTTTTTTCATTTTTTTTACTTGCCTAGTTTTAAATATATAAAAAGCACTTGGTTAAAAGATACAATCGCAACGTTAGTATTATGTGGGTAAATACCCATTTAATTCAATGTTTATTATTGCAATGGAAAATGGAAACAAAGAATTGTTTATATTTTTAAAGATTCGGCAAAAGAAAATACCAAGTTCGGAAGTTTACCATAGATATTACTTTTATTTAAATATATCATCACCTTTTCGTGTCGTAATTCATTAAAGTGTACACGCAACTGCTGACCACAAACTAAAAAACATAATTCCAGATTTAAAAAGGGTAACATGACGCTTATAAGAACTCACAGAGCAGTTTTCACTCACGCCCGCCGCGGTGGAGGAAACAGCTGTTTTATTTCTAAACTCAAGAGCCCGGAGTTTTGTGAGGTTACGCAGCCGTCGCAGTTGCGTTTATCGCTCGCAAACTTGGGTGATAATCACAAGAGGAGCGGATAATTATCACACACCAGAAATGAGCTGTTGCATTATGCTTACTTAATAGGAGGGTTCTGGGTGCATCCACTGATTTTCGGATTTCGCGTCCACAGCGGGCGCCAACCGACCGCAGGGCGTGCGGGCGCAGCCCGCCAAGGTTGATCGTGGCCCGCGCGACCACAAGTTCACACCGGTGCAGTGGGAACCGCAAACAACCGCACACAAAGCGGGTGTAAAACGTGTCGAGAAAATATGCTTGAATTTTTTACATATTATACCTGATTTGTACTGACGGACGCTGCGGGCCCGCAACCGCGGCAGACTTGGGTGAAAACGGCTTCGTGAGTTCTTGGCCTACCCTCTTTTGAAATCTTTTAATAACGATAGTTATTGTAATTATGATACTGCTGTTGGCCACCACCACCGCCTCTGCCGTCGTATTCGTAGTTGGGGTTCCGTCTGCTGAACTGGTTCTGGTGAACGGGCGGCGGGACAGGCGACGATTGTTTCAGGGTCTTCGCACGCGCGGCCAGCTGAGACACCAACTGCGCAGGCGTCAGGTGAGCTATCGAGATTGGAGCTCCATCAGCGACACTGCCACTTGGGTTGAACACTGACTTAGAATTAACTAAATCGTGCTCCACAACTTGCGTATGAACAGTCGTAGTAAAGTAGTCTGGATCCACAGCCGTGCCGATGTCATGGAATTTGGTCGACTCGCGTATCTCGCACACGTCACAGTACGGTTTCGTTGTTTGACAGGCCGCGTCCTTCACGTCCTTGGGTAGCTTCTTTTTGTATCTGGACACCACCTTATCTAATCCAATGGTCGTGATGATGCTCTCCACAAGCTGCTTGTTCTGCTGCGACATTGTCTGCCCGTTGATCTTCGTAAAGTTGAACTCGATGACTGCTTGTCTCTTCAGCGGCGAACAGAACTTGGACTCTAAGGATTTAGGTTCAGCACCGATGATATGGTTGTTCATCATCAAGTGATTGGGCAGGAACAACTTCTCCAACTTGCCTATAGCTTGAGCGCACCGAGACATAACTGTAAACACAAAAGCAGCACCATTTTCATCCAAATACCGTAAGTTTTTTTTTTTTTAATAAAAACGCAGAAAAAATTATTTATATTCCAGTAAAGATCCACGTTTGATAAAACTTAAGTCTTAATCGTATTATTCTTTAATAAAAAATATTACAAGCCATAAAATAAACATTTTAACCCTTTAACTGCCCGCGTCGGATTGTTCCGACGAGTTTTTGTTCGCGTTCTATTCGCCAGGTTCGTATGTTTGCGACTGGATACTCAATCTCGGTTAGCTCTTCAATCCCTATAGGTGACCGAAGAGCTGGCGAGATGGAGTATTGGGTCGTGGATGACCGACCCTCGTGGAATAAACGCGAGTGTTTGTCGAATATATCCGACATAGACGGTTAAATATGTTCTTATATTTTACAAAAGATTCCTATCATTTTGTCATTTGGTTTTCAAAGGAATACTGTGAGTATCTACTAGCTGACCGAACTGTTGTTGCTATGTCAAAAATTATGTTTGGTTGCCAACCCTAACATTGACGGCTTGGAAGTTTGAATGCAATAAAGAAAAATGTGTTTTACGGTTTTCCCAAGTGCTTTTTCCAATTTTCAAAGACTTCAACAAATAATTTTAAAAAATAAAAAAAAAAACAATTAGTCTGGTCATTCATGAGTTTTGTATTTAGCAACACATTTAGCCATTCATTTTTATTTATATAGATTTTGTGTAATAAACACCCACCTCCTTGCATGGTTTTAGTATCCATATAACTGCTCACACCTGTAATAATAAATTTTACACAAATTTCATTGTTTTGATTTGAATCAATAGCAAAATAACAACACAGTGCATTTTGAAATCTTACCTTTATTAGGTGCAAGCTTAAGATAATCTTCTTGAGAAATTTTACCCTCTGCTACTAACTGAAACATTCAGGACTCATAAATTTTAATTCTTATACTAAAATAAGATAACTAGTTTGATTAGAAATATTATTACTTGAGCTAAAGCATCATACGGTGTTTTCTGTTCCAGGACTGGAAGGGCAGGAGCTGGTACCATGGCAGGTGGTGGGACCACAGACAGAGGAGGCACGGGCACCGGGTTTACACTAGGCATTGGTACAGGCTCAGGCAGAACACCTGGAGGAACTGGCTGCATACTATAGTCGTATGGAGCAGAGAAACCAGTACCGTATGCCACACCTTGTGAATATGGATATCCTGGAACACTTCCAGGAAATTCATTTTGCACAGGAGCAGTATAAAGCTGCCCAGGTTCTGCCTGATAGGGTGTAGTTTGGGGAGGGTAGCCTGGTGCACCTTGTGGATCATTTGGGTAAAGGAAAGTGTCCTTATGATGCGGGGAGCGAGATCTTGGTGAACGTGATCTTCGTGAGTTGTAGGAGCGCCTCAGCGGTGATCTGGAAGTACGCCGCCTTCGTGGACTGTGAGCACGTGACCGAAGAGGAGAATATCTTCGCGGGCTGTGTCTGGGAGGGCTGCGTCTAGGAGGAGGACTAAACCGTTTTTTGAATGACTTGTGTGGGCTGAATCTAGGTCTGAATTGACGTGCAGGACTATGATGAGGACTCCATCGAGGACTATGTCTCCGACGAGGACTGTGTCTTCGAGGGCTCATACGGCGAGGACTCTGGCGACGAGGGCTGCGACGAGGACTATGGTGCGATAATTCCTTGTAACTTCGCTCTTTTATAGACACTTGCCGCTGGGGTTGCTCCTGTTCTTCAAATATATGCTTAGGGGTCTTTTTGTGTTCTTTTGGTTTATCTGCATCAAAATAATCGTCCAGCTCGGTGCCAGGTGGCCGAAGATCATCAGTTGACTCCAAATGTTTTGCAAGATATTCTTTAACTTTTACTTCCTTGTCTTTCTTTATAGCTTCATTGGTTTTGCTCGGGTCGCGCCTACTGCCTGGTTTGATGAAGTCATCCAGACGACTGCTGCTCGAGGCTTTCTGTTGCGACGCGTCTTGTTTTCGCCACTTGAACTTATCATCAAATTTAATATTTACTTTAACTTCTCTGTTTGTTGGCTCGTCTTTATTTTCTCGAATTAACTCCCGAAGGTCCTTGACACTGTCGAGGGCTTCTACGTTGATGCGCCGCGATTCACGCCGTTTGCCGGTTCCATCTTCATCGTCCCAGCTATCTATGACACTCAAACCTTCCATAAAATCTTCCTTCGTAAAATCATCAAAGAAATCACTGGGTATATCTTCATCACCATCGCCCGGATCCGATATTAGATCTTTTTCACTTCCCATGATGAACGTAAAAAGAAAACAGATGATTATGAAACTAAATTGAATCTAATACATACAAGATACAGTTCTGCACTGTTTATCTTATCAATATAAATACGACTGCAAGAAAGAATCCATAGGTTTAAGCACAAGAAAACATGTTTTCTTTTGGTCTCACTGTTGCTTGCCTACAATTACAAATAATAATTAGCAAAGGCGGTAGACCACGGTAGACACGAACACACCTTAGACCCCACAAAAAACCCACAAAACAGCCAGGCCAGCCATCAGCAATGACGGCAGGCAGCCATTGTTTTGTTTGTCACTTTATCTGTGGTACTATTACAAACAGACAATAAAAATACAACCCATCGTTATGCTATGGCCAATTCGAGCAGTCGTATAGTCGAATAAAAATACTTGTCAGCTCCCGTTAGCGTACATGTACACTGCGTTTTCTTCTTACGATTCTGGTTTGAGTTCCTTCCTGTTTTTTCCGTAGACGGAGAAGCCTGGAGAAACCTACCTGGAGAAGCTTTTTCTTTCACGGTTATTTCCTTTGATTTCTAAGACCATAAGAAAATGCAGTATGAAAATGCCACATGCAGAAAAATAAAAAAAATACATGACCATTTTTTGCTCTAGCCATTCAAATCCAAAATAAATAATCTTTGATGGCACAAAATTGAAAAAAAAAAACATAACCTTGCTGTCATTTGGCTGTCATACGGGAAAATAAACAATCAGCATAAACAATCGTTTACGGTTCAAGCGCGAAAGTATAGTCGGTGTTTTATAGTACCTTAGGCTATTATTTGAGTACGCTCTCTAATCTGTGATTATTTGATATGAAATAGAAAAAAATGGAGTGTACCCAGAGGTTGGAGTGTACGCAAGAATTATACGATACACACACAGAGAAGACATGTCCAGAACAGGTAGCCTCACCGATACTACGCGCTTACTACTACATACTACTACTATAAAATATCGCAACTTTAATGGTTAAATTAAGTTTTAGCTTAGGCGTAGCGGTGTTAGCATGTTACTTTTGGAGACCTTTATACTTCGCGACTAAATTTTCTTCCGACTTGCTCTTACCATTCAGTATCGTAATGTTTTCTTACAGATTGGTTTCCTGGGCATATGTGGTGCAAAACATCCTGTCTTAAAAGGCCCAAACAAAATAGGCAGAGACCCGCAAACATGCAGTATCGTCCTGAATTTAAATGTAAGTACTTCACAACATCAAATTCAAGTCTTTAATAAAATGCTTTTTTTGCATTTTTATGGTAATATTACAACAACAACTGTTCAAAAAGTCGTTGTAATAGGTAATTCTGCCCTCTTATCTCCCATCAAAGGCATAACTAAACTGTATTTCTATCAATGTTGATATTATAAATGTAAAATGGGACAATAGTTTTAAGAGGTGGGCACTTATGATACTAAACTATATAGTAGGTACTATCACTTGCAAAAGTCCATAAGAATTCTTAAAACTTATTCGTTTGACGTTTAGTTTGACTTACGACCTTTTATTTTCAAGTTTCGCCAACAAATGATTGAAATTCACAATTTCATCAACTTATCATAAGTCAAGATGGCCCAGTGGTATAGGCACACAGATTGAAGCGCAAATCAGCGTGCCGCAAGTTCAAATCCCACGCAATTATTGACTTTTTGTAAGTTCTTACCCGATTGGAAGTTATGTATTTGCATTACATATATTAAATTATTCTTTAACTTGTTCACACATTTCTTAGAGTTAGAAAGGATCTACCTTTCACAAAAAAACTAAATAAAGAATTAGATTTCTGCGAGGTAGACATGAGTTTTAACTTAACCGAAATGAACTGTCGTTTGGTTGTAGTTGTTGGTTAGTGACGTGAGGTTGACAGTATTGTAATATTCGCAAAATGCAGGCTAATATTAGTATTGAAGTGAGGGCGACTATCATTGGGCTGCATAAAAGTGGTCTTAATAAAACACAAATATCTGAAGAAACCGGACTGAATGTGAGTATAATAGCTATTAATGAATTGTAACTTTATTACAAATTAATCTTCTAATTAAAACGTATGCCATTTATGAATCCATTCATCGTATCTTTATGAGAATTAAAAGAGAAATACGTAAATCGTTGGGTTTATTGGATTGGTTATTGGATTAATAAATGCAGTTTTATTTTAAAATTATATTCAATAATTATGATTATTAACATTTTATATAATGAAAATGAAGTGAAGTAGGTATAGCTGCCTAATATATATATTTTTTTTATTTTAGAAAAATACTGTAAATCTTTGGCTAAAAAGATATGAGGAAGAAGGTAGCCTTGCTAGTCGAAAGAGAAGTGGGAGTTCGAAGCTTATTAGCGAGGCGCAGCGACGACATATGGTGGACGTATACGAAACGAATGGTTCCGCACCAACGAGACATTTTGCGGAATTATATGACACCTCGATGGATACTGTTCGCCGTGCACTTCACGCTGAAGGCGTGCATCACAGAAAACCTGCTAAAAAGCCGTACTTGACAGAGAGGCACAAACAAGAACGATTACGTTTCGCACTAAATATTTAATGTTAACTAAACTAAATGGCCTACCATTTTATTTTAACATATCTGTGATTATTCGTTAACAAACACTGTATTATATTGTGTTTACTTTCGTTTAAAACAGCTATATCTTTTAACTTGTGCCATCGCCTCATCTTAAGAATGCAGTGAACTCGCTATCAATTTTGTTGACAATAATCATGAGTCTATTTCGTTTTTTATTCTTCTACCCGCACTGTTTTAACATAATACTATAGTTCAATTTATTTTTCTCATCTAATTGACGATTATCTTGTGAGAACTAAAGTTCTTTTAACAGAAATTGAGGTTTGGTTTCAATCTTCTTTTCGTCAAGAAAATGAACAATTAAGCTATGACCTCAATACATTCATTGTGACGTTACACAAAAATAAAATGTTTACAAAGTCCAAATCATATATCACTTTTCAATAAATAACTGGATATAAACAATTACCTATATTTTATTTTATTAAAATTTGAATATCCGTTCATTGTTACGTTATTCATATTATGAATGGTCTAAGTGGGTATACTTCCAACAAACAATCTTAGGCGTAACATAGATAACGGTTACAAGATAACTTTTTGTCTAGGTAACAATTCGACGTCACAATTCTCATAAATGTTTAATTTGTAAATATAAAGAATAAACATTTTTATTAAACACGTCTTTTTATTTCCACCTTATAACATCGAAAAGATGTAACAACTAAATAATTGCAAATTACGAATGTGATTCTTCTTGTGGTTAATAGATCACATTCGTAATTTGCAACTATTTAGTGCAAAAAATGCAATAGTATTTTTCATAGAAATAAAAAAAAAACAACTATATCAATATAGATTGGGAATTTTCAAAGTAAGAAATAACTGCAACGGACCGACCATGATTTGAACTCGGGTTACGTGATTTGCGAATCCAACACTTAGTTCACACGGCTACCAGCACATGACGTATTTGCACGAATTTTATCAATGCTACCATATAGCTCAGTGCGACGACAGTTCCTTAGTGTGTGTTATCTGTGGAATGTGGATACTCATACATGCGCACACATACGCACGGAGTATCGCGCTCGCTCGGTTCGTAGCAATGTAATCTTTAGCGTTCCTATGGACTTTTGCGGCCTTACTGTACCTAATTTCAAAGATGTTTAGCATTATAGCTTTCTTTTTCGTTTATTATTGAGAATAAATAATAATTTCAAGTTGGTAGTCCTGAATTTACTGGAAGATGAAGTGTTGGAAGGCCTCCTACAAGGTGGACCGATGACCTGGTGAAGGTTGCGAGAATCCGATGGATGCGGGATGCTCGGGATCGTTCATTGTGGGGACACTCGGGGGAGGCCTATGTCCAACAGTGGAATCTATCAGCTGATATGATGATGATGATGTACCTATTAAGTTTTTAAAATGACTGTAAATTAATAATTTGTGCGAGAAGTTCTAAAAAATATGTTTCTAAATCATACAATGGGGTACATACATAATATACATTCAAGTATTACGTAAGCACTACGGGGGGGGGGGGGGATTTTAGTATTGCTTATTTTTGATGCTATGGGGGATGGGGGGTCTAGATGGTGATTATGTCAGCAGTACCTATTCATTTTTCTTAGTTTTTTAAGGGAATGATCTCGATGTTCCAAAATCAGCAGAAAGAAAATCAGCATAAGAAAGTGAGCAGATACACATCACTGAGCAGCAAACATCCAAAGTCGTTGAAGATTTACAGTCATGGATTCGTGTATCATGGACTCAGGACCGTAAATTTAAATTAATATGTCAAAATTTTAAATGAAGTTTGATTTTTCCTTTATTTCAAGCCTCTTCCTCATTTGTAGATTTACAACTAGTGCTCATAAATTAATAACGAAACCAACACATTGACAAATACTTGTGCCAATGTTTACGTAAGCATGGGGGAGGGGGTGAGAGCTTTGCTTACTTTTGCTGACAAGGAGGAGAGGGGAGTTAATATTTGCAAAAAATCTGCTTACGTAATACTTGAACGGCCCCATGTAAATAAAAATAGTTGGCAACCCTAGGTAAAATTGACGAGGCAGTCGGCAAATTTAGTAATTGCCGGTTCTAGGTGACAGAATAGGTTAGAAGCATAGGAAACTGTGATTCAGTGCTGACAGACCTGGCTGAATCCTTAGTTCCTATAATCCATACTTAATATTATAAATGTGAAAGTAACTCTGTCTGTTTATCTGTTATGCTTTCACAGTTAAACTACTTAACCAATTTTGATGAAATGTGGCACGAAGGAAGCTTGAACTTCAAGGTTGGACATAGGCTATTTTTTATCCGCTTTCGACTTCGGCTTCGCAACATTCACGCAGACGAAGCCGCTGGCAGAAGCTAGTATTACATACATGCCTGACATGTTAATTTTTTAATTTTTTTTTTTTCTAGTCTGTGTCAAGGCAACATGCTGTGATAAATGTTCTAAGCAGTAAAGAGTTCATGCTCATGGATTTAGATTCAGCTAACAAGACTAAATTACAAAATGTGAGTTTTTTTATTTTTTTTTCATTTCTATGAAACCATTACAACTTACAATGTTGTGTTGTTGTTGTCATGTTCGCGGGGCAAACTTGGCCAGAGATAGCCCTAAACAGAGAAGTTTGGAAAGAGAAAGGGGAGGTCTTTGCCCCGCAGTGGGAGACACACTAGACTACAAAAAAAAAACCTCAAAACGACACTGTAAATCGAAATATGTGTATTGATTGTATTAATTTTTCAGAAAACATTACATCCTTACATACCTCATCCTATAAGGGACGGCGACACAGTACAATTCGGAGACATATTTGGTATATTTAGGCTTTTAGAAGAAGATGATGCGTTGCCCATGACTCAAGCTTTAGATATCCCGGAGACGCCCGCCGTCGCTTGCAGACATGTCACCAAGCTGCACAAGGCGCCCACGACTGTGATACCAGAGTCGCCCGATGTCAGTGATCGGGTATGTAGTATCACCGACTTCATATTTCATGACTGCCTGTATACTTTATATCGTAGCCCGTAGTGGGTTTTTGCAAAACCAACTATCTACATTTTTTACCCAAATTAAGTTAAATATACCTATCGATTCGTATTATCAAGACGAATGTGCAAGTAAAACTGTTTATTAGCTATGACAATTATTTACAAAGAAAACTTAGTAAAATGTAATTAACCTACAGAATGGATCGAATATAATAATATAACATAATAATACAAAAATGCAGATAGTTGGTTTTTGCAATAAAGGTAATTATATCGCATCTTTGGTAGAACAAGTGTAATTGTCAAAAATTGCATAAAAGCAAGTTTGCCAAGATGCTATAGATAAAGAAATTGTTTTGTTAAGATCAAGCACACATAAGTATTGTTAATAGATTATTTCTTGGAAAAAAGAATATTTCAGTTCAGTATAATACTGAGCAACAACATTCTGAATACAAAAAAATAGCTCTCATAAACAATTTCAATCATTGTAATCGTGTACCTACTTGTTTTACTGAAAGTGTGATATGTACCGCTTAATATAGTTTTTATCTTGTCTCTGACGCAATCCCTGCATGCTGTTGATAGATAGCAGTGCTTTTTTGTGTGCAGACATAATTATACTTACGATTATGTCGTTTTCAGGACGACTCCTTTATCACGCCGTCACAACCTGTTGGTGGGAGATCAAGACTCTCCAGCAGTTCTTTTATAAAACTAAATAATAATAAAATACAGACGCAACAAGGAACTTCTCCTAAATCATACAGCAACCGGAAACCATCCAAACAATCAACTTCGTTAAGTTTTATTGACAACCCTAATACTAGTTTGAATGAATCATTTATATCTCTGAAATGTGACAAGAATTTAGTTGAAGATATTCATGAAGCCGACACACAAGCTCCTAACCCTATTGCTAATGAAAGTACAGATTCAATATACACTGCTGATACCCAAATCCCGCCAGAACGAGAAGTTTCACCTTCCATATATAGTTTAGATACACAAGTGCCTTCTACAGAACATTTACCTCAAGTGCGTAAAATTGACGGTCAACATGAAATGCAATTAGATATATATGCAGCTAATAAAGAAAACAACAGAGATATATTTAATGCAGAAACACAGCCAT
Organism: Mythimna ferrago; assembly: GCA_910589285.2. NCBI lineage: Eukaryota > Metazoa > Arthropoda > Insecta > Lepidoptera > Noctuidae > Mythimna > Mythimna ferrago. The sequence goes on from OU342685.1 coordinate 21,636,714, forward strand.
TTGGATATGACAATCATTCAACAGAAATTGTAAATAATAATAAAAGTAACTTGACAAATAAAACAGTGGCAGATTGTTCATTTTCAAAAGAATCAAAAGACAAATTAAATACTTCTGAAGAGGAGCTCTCGTTTGAAGAAGTCGACGAACTCTTTGAAGATTTTAACTCACAGAACATATTACAAGATGAATTACCATTAAAAGAAAATGTGGGCGAACAATCAAAAACCGCAGGAAGCCCCATTTTAACTAAAGGAGCCGTACCTGATGATATAATAGATTGTGAAGATAAAGAAGGAGATATGATGCTAACCCAGAAAATACCAGAATTACCCAGTGAAGAAAATAAACAGCAAGCAAAAACCCAAAGGCAAAATGATCCAAAGCTCTCAAAGAGAACAGCGCGTATTAAATCTGATAGTTCTACGGATTGTGAAGATATTGATATTGCCCCAACACAGATAGTACTTGCATTACCGAGCACGAAGGACATTGCAGAAGAAAAAACTGTTAAAAATACCAAGACAAAACCAGCAAAGAGAAATAACAGAATCCAATCAGACAGTTCAACTGACTGTGAAGATATTGACTTCTTACCGACGCAAAAGATACCTGAAAAGAAAGATAATGAAGATGATGACGCCACTGATTGTGAAGATGACGTCATCGAAATAAAACCAAATAAGCCACCTACAGTTGACTTAATTCAGGATGATATAGCTACACAAATAATTGATCTTGATTACTACAAAACTGGCGAACAAGCGCTGGAAGACATGCCCACACAAATTATAGGCATGCGTGAAGTTCCAACAAACTCGAAAACCGTTCCTCTAGAAGATCAGCTGACGCAAGTAATAGAAGAAGTTGCACCGGAAAATATTAAAAATACCAAAAAAATATTTAATGAAATTGTTAGCCCATTTAAAATACCATTACAATCTCCAATAAGGGTCAAAAGTAAAGAAATCCCAAAGGTGATATCTAAAGATGCAACTGAAAAACATAAATCAATTGTCGTTGACGATAATTATTATAATGCCACACAGGACATTTACGAAGACCTGTGCTCTCAAAGAGAAAAGTCCACCGATGGTTCAGCAGCTGCGCCCAGCGCAGACGACGAGGTCGTGCCGTGTTCCGTTGAAAATTATAAAGTTAAAGATAAGTTCGCAAATATTGAGAGAGACTTGAGTCCGGCCAGAGATCGAGATGGACTGGACAACAAGGATGTGACAGGTGGAGACAAAGTTGCAACGCTAACAAAAATGCCGAGTGACTCATCTGATCTAGAGTGTACACCTAAAAAGGTGAAAAAATTCATATTTACGGACAGCGATTTACCGGACAGTCAAGAAATAAAAACCAGTATGATGTCACACACGAGATCTGCAGTCACAGAATCATCCAGTGACTCCGAACCAGAACATTGTTCAGAGGAGGTCACTCCATTCTTAAATCGTAGAAAGAAAAATAAACCTGTACCAAAGGTTGATCTTACTAAAATGTTTGATAAGTTACCCGAAAGAGTAATAACGCGCCAGCGGAAACCAACCTTCAAATTGCTGAGTAGCGAAGTTAGTAAAAATAACTGTACTATTTTAAAACCAAGCTATTTGACAGAGCAAGAGGATGAAATTGATGGAGATATTATCACTGAAAATATAAAACGGCTTAAAAAATTCGGAAAAGGAAAAACTAACAAAGATTCTAAAAGTGAAGAAAGTTTGAAAGAGGACAAAAAAGATAGTTCATCGCGAAAGAAATCAAATACGAAGAGTAAAGAACCCAAGGAAAAGATAAAAGTGAAAATTGAAAAGCCAAAAAGAAAGGATACGAAGTCAAAAACCGAGTCCTCGGGCCGAAAGAGTGCCGAGTTGGAAAAAAATATTACTAAAGCTAGCCTAGATTCTACCTCAGTTGACAAAGCACCAACCAGGAGAACCAGATCTAGGAAAAATGAAAACGACAGTCAAAACTCAGAAAGAAGATCAGAATCTCCAGAAAAACTTAAAAGCGAACCGGATAATAAAAGGAAACGTACAAATAAAAAGCAAGAGAAAGAGAGATCAGTGTCGCCTGAGGTGGAAATCAGAAGAAGTAAGAGACAGCAGAAGGCCAAAGAGAAAGACGAGGACACGATGAAAGCTCCAGTATCTGTTCCGAAGAAAAGTGTGCACGAGCAGAGTACAGTTTATAACATATCGTCTTCTAGTTCTGAATCGCCAAAGAGTTTGAAGAGGTCGTTGGTTGACGAAAGTGACGTGCCAAGTCTGAAGCGGACGAGGTCTCACAACACGAATAACAGCTGCAATAGCATAACCAACTCGTCGTTGCGGGCTACTCCGGCGAGGGTCATGAAGACACAACATGTACTGCTCACCGCATTCCCCAGTGCAGAAGTCAAGCAGAAACTGGAAAAACTGGGTAAGCTAAAATAATAACTGAAAGTAAATCGTACCATTGAGAGAAAAATTGCAAAAATGACTTGACTGCGTTGTTCAGATTTAACGTATTGCCGGCCACTCACTGAGTGGGCCTTACGCAGTTTATCGCTTCTTTTACATTCGATGGCCGATTATCGTACTACGCGTAGCAAGCCAAAGAGTAGGCTTAACAAATTAATATTTTATGTAACTTTTAAGTATTTCCGTGACGTAATCTCGTAGATATTATACGCGTTTGGAATCGAAAGTTAGGTTCACTTTTGTGCTTTTTTTTTATCGAGTCAACTAATTTATATCATGTTTGATTTTTAACCAGCGGTGGGTCATGGTAAATTTTAATATATTTATTCATGGTGTTCTCTTTTATATTTGTGGATTTCTCGAGGGTTAAAAAGTGCAATGTTAGTGATAACTCACCTCAAAACAAATTCGTATTAACCACTGATGTAGACTCGTCGGAAATAGTTTCAGTTTGGCTAGAACGTAATGCTTTTATTTGTGTGTAGGAGCGGTTATAGTGACGGACGTAATGGAGTGTACCATGGTGCTGACGATGCAGATCAAGCGCACGTTCAAGCTGCTGTGCTGTGTGGGGCTCGGCCGCCCCATCGTGGGGCCCGCCTGGGTGCAGGCCTGCGCAGACACCAACATTATCGTCGGTAAGGGAAATGCGCCTTGTCACACATTTTTAATTTTTTTTGAAGCAGGAACTACATTAGACCGACTCACACGTGGGCCACGCCTGATTTGTACGTAGAGTTGCGTCGCGTATCGTGGATCTGATTTATTTATTTATTTACAATTTACTTATACAACATTACAGTCTAACTAAACTAATGCGTTGTACAGAAACAAGAAAAAAAAAAGAAGAAAACATATACATTACCACTAATATAAAATAAAATAAAATATCCCACAAAACCAAATAAGACAACGTTTACTTATTTTTCATCCATCCTCTCACAAAACCTCAGACATTTCACGACACACATCTATCCATCTTCCAGCAAACAAGTCCACACTCTGGTGTTAGAGTCAGAAGAGCATTAAGCACAGAAAGCGCACGAACGAGTGGCGAGTTAGCTCTTGACACTGCCTGCTATAAAGGATCAGCTAACAATCGGTGTGTTCGCGGCCTGAGGTGTTGTTTAGGTACAGGAGGAACAAACAACCTCACCAGCTGAGCAACTAATTCAGGACAATCAGATTCACCCCGAAGAACTCGACAAGCGAAGACGAGTAAAAAGTAATTACGCCTTACTTTCAGAGTTAAATTTCAGCATTCCGAGTAAAAATTTTGTAGGATATAAAAATGGATAGTATCCAAATAATTTCTTATACATGAATCTAAGGAATGTTTTTTGGACTTTGGACTGATGTAGCTCTACAAGTCTAGTTGCCATATAAAATGTATGGAGACCGACGGGTCCAGATCGGCGTACATGGCCCACGTGTGCCCAATGTAGTTCTACCTTGACCAATGTGAACTGCTTATATTTGCTAACAGCTCACCGCAGACTATACCCTAGTTTAGTTCTATAATCCATCCTAAGGTTGTCTGGTAGATATCGCAGTCAGCGATAAGACCGCTATTGTACCCATAGATTTAAGTTTATGTAGAAATTGTTACTATTTTGGTGTACAACGAAGTTTATTCTATTCATTATATCAGCAAATGGGAGCTAATACTTTTATCGGCACAAAGCTTTTTCCCAGCAGGGTGTGATAAGTCATCTATTAGCAAAAACTAAGTACCTAAGGAAACCTAGGCGTGTTTCGAGTAAATTCAAATTTTCATTTAGCAATTTAAAGAAAAATTTTGATTAATGAAAAACTCTGGGTATTTTTTTCATCATTGTGCTCAGCTGAACCAAGCAGGTTGTATTGATGATTTTAATGATTATAGTTCCGTAAAGACACTAACCTGCAAAATACAAAGAACTTGAGAAAATTTGAGTTTATATTCTACCCCCTTATGGGGCTTGGGCACGCCACAATATTATGGTACAGGCCATGGTCCGGAGCGAGGAGGAGTGGCAGGCGATCGCCTTCTACTGCTAAGCAGTAATGCTAGCAAAGGAGGAGGCCGACCGCATCAGGCAACGGTGCTCACGCCCCAGCCGCCGCCGGGATTCCGATTCCGACTTCCGGGCACCGTAGGCGCGGGCTTACGGACGACGTGCAACGGGTAGTTCGCAGTCCGACTGTCCGGTAACTGTCCGGAGCGAGCCTAAGTGACGATAGGCGAGTGGAAAAGCAGCCTCTTAAGTATAACGTTTAAAATTTCAGATCCGTGGCTTTATTTAGTGAAAGACGAACAGGCAGAGAAGCGGTTCCAGTTTAGCTTGCACAAGACGCTGAGCGGCAAGAGGAACTTCTTGAAAGGCTACAACGTGTCGTCCACGCCCAGCGTGCAGCCGAACGCGGCCGAGATGAAACGTGAGTTGAGCTCATGTCGTATTCCAATATAAACTTTATTTTAGTGTAAATTGAGTTGATTTAGGAATTACTGGTAATTACTATTGTATGATTAGATAAGCAAACTTTATGTGAAGGAATTTTTAATTTCTCAAAAACAAAGAGCAACGGCGAGGAAACTTGATGAAATTATTAAATGTCAACATAGATTACCATGATATATAACAGTGAAATAATTTCCTAGGTTTTATCAAATCAAGATCCAGTCTAAGTTTCGCAAAACAATCATCATAATTGGAAACTAAATCAGTCAATTTTTATCTAATGCGGAAATGTATTTCCGCATTAGATAAAAATTGACTGATTTAGTTAATAAATAATAGAAAACCTAAAAATAAAAATAACAGTTTATGCTATATACTATAATGACACACATGACATCGTAGTGCAATTCGAGTATAGCAAAATCAGCAGAAAAAATCATGGCATTACTACATATCACTTTTTTTCATAAGTTCCTATTTTAATTCTACTATACACCGTTAAATTTTAATCGTTTTAATCCTTTGAACCGGTGGTTTCACTTATAAAATACTATTCATCCAAAGCTTGTAGAGCGATGTAACTTTTAAAATAAAAAAAACAGCAAGTGATAAGGTAATACTCGCAAAATACAGGAAATAATTGGTAACGCCAAGAGATAGTACCTACGTCCGTCGGTCGTTGCGGCTTTGTAGATCTACACTGCCCGATCAAGTAAGGTCATTGACTCGCTCAGCTGATCTTCGAAACAAATAAAATGATTCCAAGTTTCCTTCATAATTTTACAGACTTAGGGCGGACTTAACTGCTTTGTGCCTAAGACATACCTAATAAAATAATTACTTATGCTAAAAGTGTTAGGTAATTTAATTAATTACATTACATAAATCTCTACAGGCCTGCTAGTTATGGCGTATTTAAAAATGTGGAATCAATAATTTTGATTACAATGATTTAAAAATAGTTCTGCTACTTACAATGATTTAAAAAAAAGTTCTATTACTTACCTAAATCGCCTTTGTATTTTTATTTATTTAACACTTAAACGGCACGTTAAATTGTTCATAACTAGATACCTAATCAAAATTATTTACAACAATTAATATGAGTTCAATGAGGGTCAACGGGTCGTCTTAGGGGCTGTTATAAACCTAATAACTAATCACCTCTGGATTATCACTGGTTAGATAGACTTCACAAGAGCATAGCATTCCTTTGGGTACATAATCTTGCATCTTGCTTTAACGTAAAGATTGCACGTAGTTTGCACTGTTTTTTTTTTTTTTTATCTGTTATAAACTAGTACTTGACTGTGATCCCGCCTGATAAAAAACTGTAAAAACGTCGAGCCGCCTGCGCATCAAGACCCGCGATTTCGTCACCAACTCCAGGTTGGATAAACGTAATTCCGAGACGCCATTATTTTCGCGCGACGACACCACACCTATGACGTCTTGAGGGAAACTGAATTATTCTATGACGTGTGTCACTCACGCGATGCACTTAGCGCGCGGGGAGGGCGGGGCGCACGGGTCGCGCGCCGCGTCGCATGGCCAATCAAATAGGGTTTGGGGGCGTGTTTGATCTAGGATTGGCTATTTTTTGTGATTCCACGTTGACTAGGTGAACGCATTATTATTGTTATTGTGGAATGTGCCTACTAATGGTTTGCATAATTTATTCATTCATGCGAGAATTGGTTCGAGTTATTAAAAAAAAAGTATTTTATTTTTTAATTTTATCTTTACAAATCGATAGTGTTTCATGCACCGGTTCGACCCTCCACGGGATTAAAACGATTAAAAAGTAACGGTGTATATGTGACGTACGAATAAACGTATTTTCTTACTTACTATTTTGCATTAAGACATATCAACTAGGGAATCCAATCCCGCAAGGGTGGGATCCCGCACCTTTTCTGCGGGATTACTCATGCGGGATCTCGCATGAGTATAGTAATTAATATACCTTTGTATGTGTTTCATCACTTGACGCTAAAAAAATATGCCAGCGAAATTTTGTTCGAGAATCTGACATCACTCTTTGTTACACATGTCTATATTGCTGCGGGAACGTTTAAAGATTTACCCTGGCTGTAGAACGCAAAGAGCAAATGACGAGTCATAGGTGGGTTTTCGCCAGTAAAACACACACGGCCTCCACTCCACATAGGGCGCTATCACACTAGTGGTTTGCGAGCATCCTTAAAGCGGAGCGGGTGTACAACGAATACGTTACGGACGCTCAACGAACACGCCGCGCATGCTCAGCGAATTTGTTGCGATGCGAGTCTCCGGCATCTTCGAAGTAACAAAGCCAACAGCAGCGTCTCCTAGTCGGAATCCATTTTGTTATTGTTATTGTACGTTATTAACTTGCTACAAACACGCGTTGAAAACGTTGCGAACTTCCACGCGTCCGCGACGTATTCGCTTTGCAGCCGCGGCGTGTTCGCGATGTATTCGCTGCGCGCCCGCACCTCCCCGCAGCTGTTCACAAGCCGCTAGTGTGATAAAGCCCTTAGTGCCTCCTCAAAGAGTGGACTTACCAACGCGATTGTCGTATTCCCCCCGCGCGTTCACTCTGGCAATAAATCTACTTATAAGCATTAAAGTACAGTTGACATTCTATTTCAGTGATAGTGGAGTGTTCCGGCGGTACGTGGAAGGAAGGCGGCCCGAACTGGGTGTGTGTGTCCTGCTCCAAGGACAACGGCCTCTGGCCAGCGTTGCGCAAGAGGGGCGCCACCGTCGTCTCCACCGAGTTCATTCTCGGGGGAGTGCTGCGCCAGAAGCTCGAAATAGCCAGCAACGCGTTCCCTTAGGCCAAGGACCAATCACGGTACTATCGTAGTTTGGTCCTGCACTATTCAGAACCTGTACAAATCATTTAAAAAGTTCGTTTTGAAGTTTTTGATTTTCTTTACGCGATTTTGTTGTAACGTCAAAATAAGAACTAGTAAAGCAATACACTTATAATGCCAAAAAAATAATAATAATGATAATTCTATACTTTCTGGCTACAAAGGCTCTTAGACACACTATGAAAATGAATATAGTCTATCTAAAAAGTCAAACGACTTGGGAATTTTGTAAAATATTCTTCATTTAAGAAATACTTAAATTTGATACTTTTTATAAGGGTCTTCTATTAGTAAACCATGATCAAGATCTCTTATTCAACCTTGATTATGTCTCCAGTGTTGACTACATCAGATTTCATTTTACCCTAATAATTATCAAGTCGTTTGACTTTTTAGACAGACTAAAGCAATCCACTTATAATCCTAAAAAAATAATAATGATAATTCTTTACTTTCTGGCTACAGAGGCCTTTAGACACACTATAAAAATGAATAATATTCATAAGTATTAGATTTTTTTTTTTTTAATATTTACACCATTCCAAAGTAATAGTTCTGCATTTAAATTTTTCGAACTATTTTTGGCATTGGGTTCGTTGCCATGGTTACCGGTCCAATACATTTTGTGGATTCAAACAGTGTATTGGCACCCGTCGAGCCGAAACTGTAAAATTATTTAGAGGTATTATACAGACAGGCTCTGACATCCAAATAAAAATGTTAATAAATTGATTTTCATGTGTAAGTTTTAGTTTTTATGATAATGTTTTAAAAATTATGAAAAATTTTTGAAAAGAAAAAACCCCGAAATCGAAATTATCTTGGGGTCGACTTCCAGTCTACCCGGATGCAGCCGTAGAAAACATGTAACGGCTGCCTATCTCACCTCCACAACCCCGTAACAGATACAGCAACTGATACTAACGCAATACCCCATCGTAAAACTGGCGTCAGAATTAAAAACCAACAGCCAATCACAGCATGGAGAAAGTGCCAGGGTAGTCTCCAAAATTCAAATTTTCTTTTTTTGCATTTTCCTGGTCCATGTTAGGTCCTATGTTCATTAAAATACGATTCGATTATAATACTGTCACACATCACGCTGCATGTTGCGTGTCAACGCAACTACGCGCGTACAACTCTCTCACGCGTAGTTGTGTTTTGTGGATTCACGGCGGCTCTGACTCATTTCATTCAAAGCCTTTCGCTGTGGTAATAGTGCAGTGCAGAGCGTCGCGTCTGCGGTGTGCCATACCTTGCCTCTCGCCACGCACCCACGCGCGTGAGTGCATGTTTCTCCGCTTGTAGGCGCGTGATTTGAATGAACGCGCGTGGATGCATTTTCGGTGTGTTGGACTGTGCGTGATTTCTATACAAACGGAAATACAAACAACGTTAAAACGATAACGTAGGTGATAATCGCATTAGAGATATGGCTACTCTCAGTTCAGCTAACCTTTTAAATGAAAGAGTCGAAAGCACAACAGAGAAGCCTTGTTTTTCATAAATTCGAAAACAAGACGGCAACTGCCGCAACCCAGTGTTCCACCAAAAGGTCGCTTACCTATCAATTAAAATATATTGCCAAACGCGAGACTATCAATTATTAAAAGAATCCTCGTTTTTAAAGAGCTGTGATTGGCTACTGCCATTTTATTTTCTAGCTGGCTCAGCAATTTCCACAATTTTTACTGTAATTTTTGTTCGTAAAATTCGGGATAAGTTTCTTAAAGTAATGGAATATGATAGCTTTAAAATTAATCATTACAATAGTTTTAGTTATTACGGCGATTAGTGACATCCTTGTTTTTTTTTTACATCTATGTAGGTTTTAAAATACTATTTCGTACATATGTTTTATTAGATACAGGTCGCGCGGTGAATTACGATCGCTCGGTGAAAGTAGTGGGGGCAATCGGCGCATGTGTACAATTGCGCACAGAAATTCTTAGTATGTTAGGATTTTATTTTTAATTTCGTATGTTTGAACCTTATTAACATAACTTATAATAACACTAGTTTTTGCTTGTAATTTATATTGTAAGTAGAAAATTCAGTTTTTTTTTTTTTTAATTAAAATTAAAATAAAAAAGAATAATTTCGTTAGTTTCTTTCTTAACGTAACAATTCACGTCGTAAACCATTTTTCTGGCTTGCCGTTTTAAAACTTTATTTTTAACGATTTTTTTACCACTACGTATTACTAATACGATAACACAAGCTGTACGCAACAGTACCCAAGTACAACAGTATCCAATGAGACTCATGAACGCAACGCGGGAATTGAAGAGCGACTGATCTACCAATGACGTGTCGCCGTCGGCGCACACCCGCCCGCACGTCGCCAAATAGACCTTAGAATTGAATACTGCGCATGCCCCTTCCACTTTTGCCGAGCGATCTTAATTCACCGCGAGACCTGTACATAATAAGTTTTAGTATATGGGGAACCTGAAATACGTGTCTAGTATTTTTATGTAAAGAATCTATTTACAAAATGTCATAACTGTATCATGAAAAATCACAAAGTCATAAGCTTGATATGTTACCTGGTTGTCCGCACAAATACATGGTCACCGGGACGTCCAGGCGACTGACGGGTTGTTATGCTCCCGCACCTACCTCATGCCCGCTATGACTTGCCGTGACCTGTGTTGTACTTAGTGTCTTTTTTAAATATTTTTGGGAAAAAATATGACATGGTGTAAAAAATATTGGAATTGATTCAGTTACTAATTCTGAACAAATTATATTTAGGTTTCGCATATTTAAAAATAATGTTTATGTGAATAATAAATCTGCCTGTGAAATGTGTTGTTTGAAGATTAATGAGGATAAATATTGAGCAAGTTTAATGTCATAGAAGAATGTATGATAACTTTGTATGGTGTTCATAATTTTGATAGATGTAATCATAGTTTACGCATTTGTAATTATCATTGTATGATTGTTGTTTATTATTGTATAATATAGTCTTAATTTTTTATTTGGGTGTTGTTATTTTTTACCTTTTAATTTTAGCTCTCTAGGAAGAAGATAGTCTGTGGTTTCTTCGAGATTAATTAGGTAGGTATGTATACCTAATTATACTACCTAATAAAGCTATGAAATCTGTCATTTGGGGGTGGGTTAATCATCATCAATGACTCCTCCCTCTCTAGGTGGAACGACAGTGAATTTTAGGGAGCTTTGTAGCCTTTCTCGATAAATGGGATATCCAACACCAAAATACTTTTTCAATTCGACCCTGTAGTGTGCAAAAGCGAGTTATTTATAAGTGGATAATAATTATTTACTAACAAATTCTGCGGCTCGTAGATAATTTTTATTTTTTTATTAAAAACAAGCTTTTATTTGTTAAATGCACTAAAAAGTTTGGAGGTAGGCGGAACAGAGAGTAAAGTCCCGCAAACCTCCGTTGAAAAGGGAGGATCCTCCGACCAGACAGATGTTATAGTCTGGTGGGCGACTGCCCGATAGATGATTTCGGGCTGTCGTATATGTTCAAATCGCGCGGAGAACTTTGATTGCGCGATGCAGGATTTCGTACTTTCTTCGTAGTTCTTATGTGGCGCCATAGATGTCGCTACATCACTCCCCTCCGGAGATCGGAGATCGATGGTTCTTGATGCGCGCCAGGCCAGCGTAGGTTGGTTCCAGTGGGTCGGAACCGATGCCGCATAGTTCTCGGTGAGTCGGAACTGTCTGCGGTGATGCCCCAGTGAGTCGGGGTGTTGCTATCCCAGTGAGTCGGGATGATGCCCCAGTGAGTCGGGGTGATGATGTCCCAGTGAGTCGGGATGTTGCCCCAGTGAGTCGGGGTGGTGCTGTCCCAGTGAGTCGGGATGATGCCCCAGTGAGTCGGGGTGGTGCTGTCCCAGTGAGTCGGGATGATGCTGCAGGCTCCAGTGAGTCGGAGTAGTGCTGCTGGCTCCAGTGAGTCGGAGCGGTGCTTGTGCGACGTAGGGCTTGACTGCTGGCGTCGACCAGGAGAGGTTCTTCATGGCTCTTCAAATGACTGGCCGAAGGTGCGGTGTGCTAAGCCAAGGTCGCTGATGAGTCTGAGGGGGATGACCAGGTATGACCTGGTGGTCATGCTGGTGGTCAGGATACCCTTCATAGCCGTGGGTGCTGGCTATGGCTCGCTGCTCGAAAGCTTGAGGAAGTGATGATGACGTCACGATGTAGTAGCTGCACGAAGGCTGCGCTGACGTTCTTTGTCGAGGGTCACCAGTTTGGAGGTAGGCGGAACAGAGAGTAAAGTCCCGCAAACCTCCGTTGAAAAGGGAGGATCCTCCGACCAGACAGATGTTATAGTCTGGTGGGCGACTGCCCGATAGATGATTTCGGGCTGTCGTATATGTTCAAATCGCGCGGAGAACTTTGATTGCGCGATGCAGGATTTCGTACTTTCTTCGTAGTTCTTATGTGGCGCCATAGATGTCGCTACAAAAGAATTAAAAACTTTCATTCCTTAGGCGATTATCACACTGCCAGGCATCATGCATGAGCATGCATGCATGTTGCGTATCAACGCACCTACGCGCGTACTTGCGGGAGTGCAGGGCTGCATCATCGTGCGGGTTTTTTACGTACTCACACGCGTAGGTGCGTTTTGTAAATTCACGCAGGCTCGCACTCATTTCATAAAAAATCACCCACGCGCGTGTGTGGCGCATGTTTCTCCGATTTTAGTCGCGTGATCTGCATGAACGCGTGGCGATGCATTTGCTGTGTGTTAGACTGTGCGTGTTTTCTATATAAACGGAGATACTTATAAGCAACGTTAAAACACGCGTACGTGGCAGTGTGATAATCGCATAAGACCTTTACCATCAAGATATAACGTCATTACCGGCCGATGCACAGTAGGTGTGCGATGGTGAGCCAACAGCAACGGGTTCGCGTACTTCGAGCTTGACAATTTTTTATTGATTTTCAGGAGGCGGTCTTCATGGCCATTCATTCTTGTTTCGAGGTTATCAGTTCGGGCGGAAACCTCCGTGATCTCTAAAGTGAGATTCTTTACTTTCTCGCCCAACGTGACGATAGTCGTCGACGGCGCGCACTGTCCCCGCGCGCCTCAAGGAGTTGTCAGCAATAGCAGGGACCCAGCCGGGTCGAAGCCTACTAGGGCCAGGGTTAGTTTCGAAAGACAGCTCGAGCCCCGGTATGAAGGCTAGAAGGAACGGGGTGGGTCTTTTAGTCAGTAAGAGTCTGACACTATCTCCCGCTCCGCCCAAGAGCGGGGGTTGTCATTGGATGATTTTTTCCCACCATAAAAAAAAAGACCGTGGTGGATTTTTATCGAGGATCAAGTTCTGTTGAGCCTCTCGATCCCAGCGAGCGGCTTCCTGTTCACGGCGAGCTTCATCCTGGTTAGCCTCGATTAGGTCCTGAAGCTTACGCTGGTTAGCTTCTTGTTCGCGGCGGGCGGCTTCCATACAAGTTTGCATGGCGGCTAACACCGCAGCGAGGTTCAACTCCGAGGATGGTCCTGTTGGCGGCTCAGCAGCTGCCGTTGTTCCCATACCAGCCTGATCTTCCTCCTCCAGATGTTGACGTGCGGCATCCATCTCTATTTGCCTTCTTGTTCGTGGTCGCTGTTCGTCGTCCTTCTGGAGTAATGGCATCTCACTTTTGACACCAGTTGTTACGAACGTGAGTAATTAAATGCCAGTTTACTAGCAGAGAACTTTATTCACCACAAATTTGTCCAATCAACAATAATCCAAACCACAATTAACACAAGAATTCCGTTACACTATCGCTTAGGTCGTTAGATAAAATCACTTCACACACTTAGGTACATAGGTAGTTTGCTCTTGTATCGCTGTGGCCAATAATATTGTAATATCATTGGCTGTTGCCAATATCATTGGCTGTTGCAATAAAATCTGACTCACTTCCGGTCGGAAGCTCGTATTTATATGCGAAGCCAGGAACATTCTAGATACCGACGTTTCAAGGCCATTCCAGAATACTGTGATCGAATCGTGCCGTGAAAAAAAAATACAATTTATCTGTTATTCTGTTAGGAATCATAAACAAATTGATGATTGTGAAAACATGATTACTGAATCTTGTGTTCTTCTTGTATTCTATCTATATAAAAAGTAGTAAGTATATTTCGATGGAATGAATGTGTGATGCGTTGGCCGCTGGATTTTGAACAATCGACATAGTGTTCGATATTATCGATCTAACCATTTGATAATATGAACGTTCGAGTATTTAGATGTTCGATTTAAAGTATTCGAAAAATTGATGTTCGATTATTTGGGCATTCGATTTGGCATAGAACACCCCGATCTTACGTGTAATAAGATTTTTTGGGATTTTGTCTCTGTATGTTATCTAAAAACATAACTCAGTAGGATAGTAGGTACAGTAGGCACAATGGATCTTGAGCGCTCGGCGTCAGAGTGGGGATCGCTTGTTTGACTTCTCGAATATTTGACTTCTGCGCAACCGCTCAAGATCCGTTGTGCCTACTGTAATAACATTAATACCAACATTTTTTTGTTGACCGCGATTCTGGTAAGGTCGATTCGGCGAAGACCGTATGGCGGGTAGGACCGTATAGTAAGCAAAACTACGAATTCTTAATAGCTACAACAATGACAACCCGAGATATTAAAACTTTAAACTATTTTGATTTAAATAAAATGGCATAGATGGCGCTATTTACAATACAAAGAGAAAAAATTACGTCCAAAATTTTGTCGGGTTATCAACTTGCAACACGACCAACACCACTCCGGCAAAAAAAAAATTTTAAGTGCATTTTCTTTATATAAACCAGGGTTTGTGTAGGTGAGTGCAATAATGATTAGTTTCTTGACCTGATTATTATATTAGAATACAGTTAAACATGTTTTTGAAGAAGTTACATCTGGTGACAAAAATTTAACCTCAAAGTGCAATAGTGGAGAAGACCGTCTAGTACTTGGAGAGCAAGATCGGCATATGCCGATCTTCGCCGATTCCAGATGCCTTAAACCTTTTACACTTTAACAAATTTTATAAAGTAATTGATAACTGATTCGTAAGTTCGAATTTCCAGCGTATTGAGTAACCATGAGGTTATACTCTTAAAATCGATAAATCGATATTCGTGTCATCTGTCGTATTGTATACTACTTTTAGTTACACAGTAGTAAAGACGATTGAATGAAAGATAGGTACTAAAGTCCCTTCCTACTTACTTTCGACTGAAACGTAATATCGCAGAAACGTGCGATACTAATTCGCAGTTTTGTGTGGAAGCAAATATCTGACGAATATTCCAATTTGTCGACAACTCTACACTTGTCAACTTTTGTTAGTTCCTACATTATATACGTAATATTTTTTTTTAAGACTGTATTTGTGTAGTTCTTAATGTTTTTTCAGGTAATATACAATGTTTTGGTGAATTTATCAGCACTAGTGGCGAAAATTTGCCATAATTATAATTTTCCTGCTGCGGTCTTCCCGTCCGATTATAATTTGAGTGTCTTCAAAGCTAGAGTGAATAGGCTTTTAATAAACTAGTGCGCCTCACCATTAGAGATTGCATCACTGCTTGCCATCAGGTGGGATCGCGGTCATAGTTTATATCAATAAAAAAAAATATACAGAGAGAGAGAATATTTTAGTACCTTCTATTCAATCCCTTTCTATAAATTTGTTCTTTAAAGAAATTCGTTAAAATAGAAGCTGATTTTAAAACAAAAAAAAAGATTTTTTAAATTTATGAAACTGTTTTTAACCCCTGACTGGCGATTTATACCGGTCTTACCCGACAAACACTTCTTATTGCAATTTCTACCGATTGAAGCCTTTAATATGAAAAACGACAGCACACATTGAAATGCTTTTGAAACACATACGCGTACACATTGTCTCTATTTGAGTAAACCAGCAATTTATAGGTTTTTTTTTCATTAGACGGTCTTATCCGACGTGGCAGGAAATTCCGTCTACTCAGCCATTTTTTCAAAATTTGTATTTATGTAAAAAATTGGCAACCTTAAAGCAATTCTGATAGTTTTTTTTAATAGTCAACTAAATATTTAATCACCTACTTTAATAAAACTTTCCTAATATATTATAGAAATAG
Source organism: Mythimna ferrago (assembly GCA_910589285.2). Lineage (NCBI taxonomy): Eukaryota > Metazoa > Arthropoda > Insecta > Lepidoptera > Noctuidae > Mythimna > Mythimna ferrago. The sequence goes on from OU342685.1 coordinate 21,652,588, forward strand.
CAAAAAATGCCCAATGAAATATTTTTTTAATAAAGTGTGCCGGTCTTCGACTAGTTGACCTTACAGAATTCAAACAGCGGAATCAGAGACTTTTTAATGACAATCTAGTGCTAGACTGTGATCTCACTAGAGGATGTGCAGTGGTGCAATCGTTGACGGTGAAGAACTCACTCTAACCCTGAAGACAAAATAAATTATAATCGAACGAGAAGACCGCAACAGGTAAATTATTCCAGTCCTTTGATTTTGATTTAAGCGGTGTAAACGACGAGGCGAAACGTTTAGTCCGGACTATAGATGCTGGCGGGAAAAATTCCGAATCATTCCCGTCGAATACTTCGGAAGTATTCCGAAATATTCCGAAACTTTCGGAATATTTCAACTGTCAAAAAAAACCAAGAAAATCGACCTTACTACCTATTTTGCGCTTGGAAATTGTAAAATATTATCTTTAGTTGTATTGTGAGCGGTAGGAATATATTAAGTTTATAGTTGTGAGTGCACCTCTTCAATAAAGTCTTCGCTTGGTGGTGGTTTGAAGTGCTCCGGCTTCATTGAAGTCAGTTCTATCTTTTTACTTAAACATTTTTGTTTCAACATTTTTTATGTCACGTATATACATATAGTGACTAATAATACTGTTCTGAAAACTGCATCAAATTCGGTTCAGCCAAATGCGAGATGATCGCGGACAAACATACATACATACGTTTCAAACTCATAACCTCCTTTTTTAACACGCTTTTATTAGCTTCACCTATATGTTTGTTGGTAATCAACGCCTTTGAGCTCGATTTTGACCAGCTTAGTGCGATCAGATTTTTTTAAAACTTTGCACACCCATCAAAGACTGATGACAACACAATGATCCTTTATTCTATGACCTTGATCTCAAGGGCAATGACCTTTACTTAAACCTTTACTTCATTAAAATGTTGGGAATCACCTGTGACACCCAAAGGCAATGACTTTGACCCCAAGGGCCAGACCTTGACCTCAAGGTCAATGACTTTGACCCCAAGGTCAAATGTATAAAAAGTTGGAAAACACCTGGGACACCATAGGGCATGACCTTGACACCAAAGTCAATCACCTTGAACTCAAGGTCAAATGCAAAAATGTTGGGAAACGCCCGGGACACCAAAGGGCTGCTTTGACCGCGCCGGCGAGCGCTACTTCTCTAAATAACACAGATCAATTTTTTTTCGATAACATTTTAGGTCAAATACTTAGGGGTCATGGTCATTGACTTTAGGAAAAGCGTGGGGTGCTCGATTCGACTCTTACGAAACATATGGCACAAAGCGCCCCACCCTTTTTACAATATAATATTAATATTTTTCGTTCAAACACACAAACAAAACAAACATAGAACAAACAACAACAAACAACAAATTCAATGTATTTATTGACTGGGCTATTTACGCGTAATGTTTTTATTGACTTGGTGGGCTATGCGACTCGCGAATCAGAGATCTCTCTCAACCGACTTGGGAATTTTGTATAATATTTAATCATTAAAAAAATACAAACATTCAGTACTTTTTATAAGGTTCTTCTATCATTGGGTTCTTCTGTTATTAAACAATGATCTCTATCTCTTATCTTACCTTGATTATTGAATCCGTGTTGACTACATCAGATTTCACTATATCCTAATAATTACCCAAGTCGTATAACTTATTAGACAGACTCTAACCCTTTTTCAAAAAACAAATCAAATAATGCTAGACCTCGTTTTTTAATTCACAACTGACATTTATAAAAATAGCATTCGATTTCGAAATAAGTAGGTAGGTACCTACCTAAAAACAAAAGAATAAAAATCCTGTTAATCGCAGGCTAACATTAATCAATCCCATTTATATTAAAATAAACATTTATATTTTACTTACGTATGTGCCACTGAACAATTATTAACTTACAAACACGTTTATTCCGATTGAATTATTCCGGCAATCCGGCGAAATATTCGGGCGAAATATTCGGAAACATTCGGAAACATTCGATTGCGGGGTACGAATCTTTCTCGCGGGGGGGGAAAACTTCTCCGGGAGCATATCCCCTCTTACCGCACCCCGCACCGCCATCGCCTGCACGCACGACTCGTGGCTGCGTGGCAGTCGGGCCCGCGCGCGCGTCGCAGCGCTAGCGTACAAAGTACTCTGTGGCCAGCGCTGCAGCAGCGGCGGCGGCGATCGACGATCGATGCAAAATACAATTTTTCAGCAAAAAAAAAAAAAATCTTAATTAAATTCATTTTGAATAATTCCGATTTAAAGAAACTTTCCCAGAAGTATTCCGGAATTATTCCGAATATTTCAGAAGTTTTGCAACTATAGTCCGGACCGTAGAGGCCCAAAATAGATAAATCAAATCAAATCATATATTTAGTCAATCAGTCATGGTACATAATTATGGTCTTGAAATAAATTAATAGTCTCATCACATTCTGCCACGCGTGGCGTGCAAATATTTGGTAGGTAGGTACATAATCATAATTATGTTTAAGAATAAAAAAATATTATGTTAGCAAGGTACAGAAGCTGTTAGTTAGGTACAGAAGTCAATCTAATCTACATACAAAACGCCCTCGAGCACCGCACTCATAGACATCGCTCACGGACACGATATCTCGGCTCAATCGCCCGGCCGCACTCGTTCGGCGCAACGCGCTGACCCTAGCGCGATCGCCTAGCGTAGGTATAGGCACCAGCACGAATCTTGAGCGCTCAGCGTCAGAGTGGGGATGCCTTTGCGCATTCCATACATTGGCGAGCCAATCGTCGTCGTTGTTAGATACATGTAGCAAGCGCAGGGAACGAATCACGAGTGACGTCTATGACACGATGGCGCGGCGAGTCAATAACTAACACTCCCCGCTCCCGCGTCTCACTTCGTACCACTAAAGAGACCGAATATTGACTTCTGCGTAACTTGAAGCCAGCGCTCAAGATCCGTGCCGGTATCATGAGATTGACTTCTGTACCTATCTATTTGGTGGTAGAGGTGTCAATATCAGGGGAATTACCCTGCTATACCTAAATGATACAGACGCGCGTCACCTCTGGGACGCATGGGCCGTCGTGTTATCGCGTATCATGATGTCATCGGTCGTCATTCTAGTCTGGAACGTGATTCAGACCGAACGAGCGCAATTAGTGTTAATATTTGTGGCTAATGTGGCTAAAAAAAGAACTATTAGTTTCTCAAGTAAACACTGCAGTAAGAAAAGCAGAATACAGGAAGTCGGCACCAGAATATCAGCCGGTATGTATACCTATTTGTAGTACTTAACTAATGTTACGAATGTGGACCTTGTTTGTGTAATTATTAGGGAATATTAAGTACGTACAGCGGGATTCTAATAGTACATAGCTGTCCTGTCGCCTCAGCATGACGTAATACATAGCGAGAAAGAAAGTGGAGCTGAATATCTCTTTAAAAGTTCAGTTTAGATCGTAAAATAGATCGCGTTATGAGCTCTTGGTATCTGGACTGTAAATACTGCTGTATTTTCAAAGTATCACTAACAAAATATTCAGAAGAAAGAAAGCGTTTAATTTTGCCAGCGGCTTCGCGTTCATTGAAGTGCAAAGGCGCATATTCCCCGGGAAATCTCTTATGAGCTATACGTGTGCCAAATTTCTTCCAAATCCGATCAGCCGTTTAAGCGTGAAGGTTTAATAAAACACATATCTATCGACTAAACTCATTATTAAGCGATTTAATCTTTCGAATCCCGTAATTAGAGACATAGAAAGACATCGAGAGAGCGAACGCCGGTTTGCTAGTTATTAATTTTATATTTTGTAAAGTTTAATCATTTTTGCCTTACAAGCATCGCTAAACATACAAACTTTTGACTGTATAATAGGTAATATGTAGATATCACAGTGTGATATTATTATGTTATCTTACATAGTAGGCATTATCTGTGCAATATATCTGTAAGCAGGTACCTACTTAGGTCACTAATGTATTATTTTATCTTTGAAGCAGGTACCTAAGTACTTGTAGATAATATTAATATCTACAAATAAACATAATATAACATATTTATTATTTATCCACCACAAAGGAGCCTTACAAACTAATATTAGGTACATGAGTAACAGATACAAGTTTTCCTTTGTGGGGGACTGGCATCTGCACTAGGAAAAAGAACTACTCACGGACTACAATTAGGTATCTATTGCAAATTGAATCATATTTATCAGCCATTGTTCGACATCATGAGGTTAGGGGGAAGTAGTTTTCGGTCAGGGATGCAGGATTGATCGAAAGACAGAGGCGTAGCGTCAACTAGTTTGGACGTGGGCGAAGGCACATCAGCGACAGTGACGTAGCTAGGTGATCAAGGGCCCTGGGGCAAAAACAAACTGGGGCCCCTAAATTGTTTAGGCTTTATCACTATATTCCAAAAATATTTATATACATATTCTAAAACGTGCAACGCTACTTTATATTTTATTTATATAAAAAATAAAAGAGCGTTGCACGTTTTAAGAAGATTTATCATTAACATGCACACACATTAATATGGAGACATGGTCGTCGTTAATATGATCGCCAATGATATCTTTCACAGCTGAATTACCGAATCTTCATGAGTAGGCTTTTCAATCAATACTGCAGTGGTCACATTATCTGAATCACTGTCACTATTAAGAGAATTGTTTTTTGTAATATTTTTCATTCATTCACTTTGCGGCTTGTTAATCAGGTTTTGGGGGCCCCAGAGCTTGAGGGCCCTGGGGCGCTGCCCCGCCTAGCCCCTTAGTAGCTACGCCACTGATTAGCGAGGCCTTTTTTTCATAAATTCGAAAACGAGAGACCAACTGTCGCAACCCAGTGTTGACTCCTTCCAATGCGAACATGGTTTAAAAAAAACATAACCCTTCTTAGCAGTCGTGTAAAGTTTAGCAATCTAGAGTTCCACATTTGCCTTAAAAAATAGAAATCAAAATATATGGATAGTGTAAAAATGAAGTATTCTACATAAACTGATTAATAATAGTAAATATCGTGTTCTCTGACCCCATCTTGCTTATTTCTATAGCCTAACGCAATTTTTCGTATTTTGTTTGCAGTCTGTCATGGTATGCTGATATAAAACCTCACAGAAAGTCTGATTTGGAATCAGACTAGAAACCCAAAACCGAAAAAGATACAAGGACCGTATCTGAACTGATTTTATCAAAACTATCCAGTCAATAAAATAAACAGCGAGAAAACCACATGTTCTAAATCCGATAGTTTCACAGAGTAAGAAGATTTAGATTTTTATTGGAAATATGTCTTCAGAAAATAATGATTATAATAATTTTATCAAAAAAATCTTTGATGAAATCGATGAAGTAATTCTTAAAAGTCATGAATGTAATAACAGTCAAACCATTCCTAACGTTGAAAATAAATATGATGATGTTACACAAGATCAAAGAGACAAATCCATCGTTAATTTAGACGTCACAGCGGATGATGAGCTCCTGCTTTGTATCGCAGATGGTGTCGTTAAAAATAAAATAGACGAGAATGACAACATCCGCAGTGTGGCAGATTTGCCTAGCCAGGATACAGTGATTAACTTATCTGATGATGAATCTTCTCCTAAAAAGTCGAAGCAATTTACATTCACAGACAGTGATTTTCCAGACAGTGATGAAATAGAAGAGTTTCTGAAGGCGTACCCAAGACCTCAAGTCACATATTTTCCTTGGATTGAATCGGAATCAAAAATGAATTCAGACGAAGAGAGTAACTGGTTCTCACGCCGCCGTAGAAAGAAAATGAAACCTATTACAAAAGTAGGAATTGAAAAGTTACCAGAGAGATTCATGACCCGTCAGCGCAAACCCAATATTTATCAAGTTAATAAGAAAAACTGCTTCCGGGTGTTGCACTCTACTTACTTTAAAAAGCATGAGGACCAAACAGATGAAGAAATTATCCGTGAAAACATAAAACGTTTGACAACAAGTAATAAAAACAAGATACCTGAAAGTAAGGATACCAAATCTAAATCATTTGCTATAAATAATATTACTCACGATAATCGATCAATTGTCAAAACAACTACTCGGAGGACTAGATATATGAAAAATATAGGCGTCGGTAAAAACAATAAAAATAAAAGTATAACCTTAAGATATTATAAAAATGATTATAAACGAAAACGTGCACTTAAAAAAGGATCAATATTGCATATAGTTAAAGGAAAGCGAAGTAAAAGAAATCAAAAGACCAAAGAAAAAGACAAGGACACGATGAAAGCTCCAGAATCTGTTCCGGAAAGTGAAGATAAGAACAATAAAAATAAAAGTATATCCTTAGGAAATAAGATAAAATATTTTATACGAAGACGTGCACTTAAAAAAGAGAGATCGATATTGCCTGCAGTTGAAGGAAGAAGAAGTAAAAAAAATCAAAAGACCAAAGAAAAAGACAAGGACACGATGAAAGCTCCAGTATCTGTTTCAAAAACTGAAGATAAAATCAATAAAAATAAAATTATAGCCTTAGGAAAACGTGCACTTAAAAAAGGGAGATCAACATTGCCTGCAGTTGAATTAAGAAGAAGTAAAAAAAATCAGAAGATCAAAGAAAAACGCAAGGACACGATGAAAGCTCCAGTATCTGTTTCAAAAACTGAAGATAAAATCAATAAAAATAAAATTATAGCCTTAGGAAAACTTGCACTTAAAAAAGGGAGATCAACATTGCCTGCAGTTGAAGGAAGAAAAAGTAAAAAAAATCAAAAGACCAAAGAAAAACACAAGGAAACGATAAAAGCTCCAGTTTCTGTTTCAAAAACTGAAGATAAAATCAATAAAAATAAAATTATAGCCTTAGGAAAACGTGCACTTAAAAAAGGGAGATCAACATTGCCTGCAGTTGAAGGAAGAAAAAGTAAAAAAAATCAAAAGACCAAAGAAAAACACAAGGACACGATAAAAGCTCCAGTTTCTGTTTCAAAAACTGAAGATAAAATCAATAAAAATAAAATTATAGCCTTAGGAAAACTTGCACTTAAAAAGGAGAGATCAACATTGCCTGCAGTTGAAGGAAGACAAAGTAAAAGAAATCAAAAGACCAAAGAAAAAGACACGATGAAAGCTCCAGAAACTGTTCCGAAAAAGATAGCTAGTTCTGAATCGCTGAAGGGTTTGAAGAGGTCGTTGGTTGAGGACAGTGACGTGCCAAGTCCGAAGCGGACGAGGTCTCACAATAATAAAGTAACAAATGCGCCGACATCGGTGAGGCCCACAAAGAAGATACGAGGACTCGAGCCGGATAAACGAGGTAAGATTTTAGGTTTTGGAATCTAACCTAGCTGTGATCAGTAGATCACATAATGTATTCATTTAAGGAGTTCTGTCATCGATCATTAACAAAGAACGTTGAAAACTTTATCAATAGGTTCTGTACAAAAATGATAATATTATAACCTTTATGATATGATTTTGTTACTACTAATAATGATAAATAGGGCCTTATCCACGTATTATCAGGAACTGATAAAACATTGTTATTTTCATTGCAATGGGAGCTGAAATTATGGAGTTGAAATTTTAAAGCATAACTGAGAGTAAAATAAAATAGCTTCATTTTATTATTATTTTTATTTTTTATTTTCACACATTTTCGTTTAAGTAAGTTTTAAATTTTTTAATAAAAAATTTTGGGTGAAAAATGTCTGGAAGGACTTGGGGGAGGCGCAAAGGCCTCCCCAGCAGTGGGACAGTAATGGCTAGGAAAAATAAATTATAATCCACAAAAACCCAAAACTTATGTGTTGCTCCCTTGCTGCGGGAATGATCGACAGAGTTACCACCGCCCTTGGGCACTTAAAGCAACTGTAGGAACACAGTGAGTTTTAGTAGGACACGGCGGTGCTCTGCCCAAGCGGGGCACACCTTTACCGTATGCTCCCTCGTGTCCACCGGACGGTCCACCCAATAGAACCTCCTAGCTAGGCTGTGCTTAGGGCGACGAGGAGTCCGCGGTCAAGCTTCGGACAACAGTGGTGACCACGGCACTAACGTTCACTAAATAGCGAATGCCTATTTCTTTTTTTGCGAGTGACTAAAATGAGTGACGCTGGTCAAACTATGAGTTTGTGCTGCGTTTCATTCAGTCTCCGCTGCGCCTCGACGGCTGTGGTTAAAAAACGTTACTTTTAATCACAGAAAAGATGAAAGAATGGTCTTGTGGACAGGGCAGGCTGCCACAAAATATGATCATGCTCATAATTGACAACACCAATAGCAAACTTGCGATCTAAGTGTGCGTGGTGTGTTGCGTAATGCGCGTTCGTATTAGTTTATTGTCTTTAGTGGAGTTAAGGAGTTGTATAACTGCGGAGTCCGATTAAAAACTTGTTTATTTTCATACACCCACATATTAGTAATATTACATTTATCCATATACCCCACAAAAGGGTGTGAGACAAGCGGCGACACTCGTTGTAGTACAATTCGGAAAGTATTTCCTTTCTAACCTCTTTAATCTATTCTGTGTTTTTAATAATAAACACCAAAACCAACGAGACATATATTAATTTTTTCCTTTAGATTCTTAGATAATAAATATTTAACAGGAGGGGTTGGCCTATTTTTATCTTCTTCTTCTTCTTCCTGCCCTTATCCCATATTACTTGGGGTCGGCGCAACACGTTTTCTTCTTCCATTCTGTCCTGTCACCCGTCAAACTATCACTAACTCCCTTTTCTTTCATATCACTTCTCACACAATCCATCCATCTTTTTTTCGGCCTTCCTCTCCCTCTCCATCCATCTACATGTTGGCCTTTTTTATATTTTTCTTTATTATCTATATTATTGTTTCCTTTCAGTGAGGAACGCTCCGGCGAGACGTGGAAGAAAGGCAGCCCGAACTGGCCGAGTCTGCTGATGATTTAATAAACCATTTACCTTATGTTAACCTAGAGAGTCCCACAGCCGGGCAAGATTGATTTATTGACATTGATTGTGGTACGGAATTACCAAAAGGATTTTGTCTGTTTTATTGTACCTAGTAACAATTTTTATATATACCGCGTTTTACTTAACATGCGAAAGGTAACAAGTCTAGTCAAGTGCCGCGTTACTTATTGTACAAGTTTTTAAATACAATTTACTTTTTAACGTTATTGTTATTATACCTGTAACCGCTTATTTAATATATTTTTACTTTTTTATATTGAATTTTGTTGTTTTTTCTTTAATCTGTCATGTATTCGTGACCATGGCTTGCTAAACACATTTTTTTTGTCTTGTGTATGTCCAGCTAAACCCAATTTTAGGATAAACTAGTTTAACCTAGGCCAAACCAGTTCTCCCAACACGCGTGGAGCCCCGCTCTGTGAGGCTCCTATTCCTGGATAGTTATAAAAAAAAAATAACCACGAAAACTGAAGCAGGAGCTCCACTCCATTCTACTCCTGCCTTAGCCTTCTAACCTAACCTGTCCGTGTCGGGATGCCCTAAAATTCTGATTTCGCTTCGCTCGCTCGTGGACTAATATTGCGGGTTTGGCGAAGGTTAAACTAGTTTATCCAAAAACCGAGTTTGGCAGGTAGGGTAACATAAATAAATAGGCGGTCGTTTCACGGCTGGTTAAGGTTTGGTTATCGTTATAGTTAAATGGTGCAACTCACTCTAAATGTTGTATAGTTGTATTAGACGCTTCGGCTGAATATCATTCAGGCGTGCTATTGTCTAAAAAACAACCTTGAGCGCAGCGCTGACCGCAGCGATGAAATCCAATTAGATACATTGGATTGTTAATTCAATGTACTGCACTCTCGACTCGTCGATGCGGCATGCGCTGCGCTCAAGGCTGTTTTCTTAGAGAATAGCATCGCAGGTTGATTGTTGAACGGCGCCGTTTATTTACCAGGCTAGGCTGTTAATTGAAAGGCAAATTAAGCTAATTGGCTGCGAAAATAAAAATACATACATGTTTTCTTTATACATTCATTTTATTTGTTTATAGCCAACTTATATACACTTTGTAATGCACATACAAGTTACAGGTACATGTAAATAAAATAAGATAAAACAATAAAAAAACTAACCGAATAAAAAATAGAATATATTAAAATAAGACTTAATTGCCTACCTACTCACAAAAATAGTATAATAATAATTATATTTTTATTAAAAATGGAGATGAATTGCTTAACATAATAAAATGCATTATATTGTTGAGATTAAACTACAGTCAAACGGGATAAAAAGAAACTAAACTTTGAATAGGACTTTTTTTTAATCCTAGAATACTAATCTGAGTCGAAACGATTTTTTTTTGATTTTCCTATCTCTCTGTAACGGACGCGCGTATCGTCTCGATATTTCTGTGGCCCTAGTGAAAAGGGGTATAAGTCCGATTTTGTCGAAAATGAGTTAAGTATACCAAAATGATCAGAAAAAAATGCTCTATCGTTTGGTGAAAAGAGATCTAAGCTAGCCCTAAAAATAAGGAAGTTACTTTGTGCAAAAGGATTCAACTGACACCAAAAAAACCACGCAAGTTGGTTTCAAGTCCATTTATATTGTTTTAAACAGAAAAATAAAAACTTTCTTTTGTGTTTTTTAATCTAAATTAACTTAAATCAACCACATTTCAATTTGGTTGGTGTTTATCGATACAACAACACATAGTCCATAAAAATGGTTTAAGTTAGAAAGGATATTATTAGACTTATATCCGTTTTCACCGAAATAAAGAGAAAAAATATTTCTTTCCATTAGGTAATTAGTTATTAAAAATAATTTCAAATGCGTATCCCTTTTCACGTGCATGAATTAATATTTAACTTATGGGAGAACGGGTCTAACTTATTTTATACCCTTATGGAATTAACTTTACATAAAAAATAACCCAATAATAGTAAAGAGCATAAATTGTTTACCTATAAAAAACATCACATGTATTTCATTTGGTAGCGGTTTGAATGACACACGAGGTCAAACACGAATTTGAAGCACGCAGAGTGTTTTTTACGTCTCCTGTAAAGTTGCATTTTTAGACTTGGATCCTTTTTCACTAGGGCCACAGATTTTACGTCAACTCAGTCGCTGGTCAGACGTTTACAAGAGCGACAGCGTTGTGCAGGTTGATGGCACCATTCCGTAAATACGATGTACTAATCATAGTCTAAACGACTCATCAAAAGTAACGTAAAATGTTTTTAAAGTAACTTGGGTATCGTGTACCACTGGCCGCATCCCACTGGACTCATTCCTCACCTTTAATATAATATCCCGAAATCTAAGTAGATAACCGGTATAGCCTACGTGAACAAAGCCACAGGCAATAGCTAGTTATTTATAGTAATTGTTTTCAAACTGTTTTTATTTGACTGTACTTTATACGTTTGAGCGAGATGACGACAGAAAAAGTAGGTAAAATCGGAAGGTACCAGTTCGCTCGGATTGGCGCGAATCGCTTCAGCGAGTTGACGAACAAGCCCCGCTTGTTCCTTGCTGCTTTCCCCCAGCGACGACGCCCTAAGCCGAGCTCCGTACCCCACAGGAGGTGCCCTTATCGTGTAGTTGCTGGAGATTTTGATTTTCTAATTAAGGTCCCCAAAAACGAGTCCGGTTAAGCAGTCGACAACCTTAGGTTGACCGGCGAGAGGCAACATACAAAAAAATAAAAAGAGCTTGTCAAGATTATTCTCTATGCTGTTTTTCTGAACAATAAACTGTTACTCGGAGTTACTTGCTACTGAAGCTATAGCTACTATTACAAAACCACTATATCTTTAGTTTCAATAATTGCACTGATGTTTTTTATACAGGGTGACTGGTAATTAGTGACCGATACTTATACACGTTATTGTACTCATGATTACAAACAACTTTCCCAAAGAAATTTTTTTTTTACTCTTTCGTTTTATCACAATAACAAAACGCGGCAAACAGTTGATCGGTCACAGACGCGCGCACGCGAATTTCAAGCAGCTGTTTTGTTATTGTGATAAAATTAATGAAAAGAAAGGAATAAAGACAAACTTTTTGTTGGCTGGAAAAGGCGCAAACTCAAGACTAACAAATATGTAAGTAAGTAAAAAAAAAATGAAAAATGTTTGTAATAACAAACATTTCACATGACCAAAAAAAATGAGTACTTATAATAAAAAAGTTTCTTAGGGACTCCCTAAAAAACTTTTTTATTATACCCATTTTTTTTTTGTAATCATGAGTACAATCACGTGTTTAAGTATCGGTCACTAATATTATAGTAATCGGCACGAATATTGAGCGCTCGGCGTCAGAGTGGGGATCGCTTTGCGCATTCCATACATTGGCGAGCTAATCGTCGTCGTTGTTAGATATATGCAGCAAGCGCAGGGAACGAATCACAAGTGACGTCTATGACACGATGGCGCGGCGAGCCAATCACTGACACTTGCCGCCTCCGCGTCTTACTTCGCACCACTAAAGAGACCGAATACTTGACTTCTGCGCAACTTGAAGCCAGCATTCTTGATCCGTGCCGGTAATTGTATTATTTTTCAGCTAGTTTCTGCCAGCAGCTTCGCCCGCGTGAAAGTAAGCTTCTCCATACAAACTTTGAACCCTTAGTGGGTGAATTATTTTGGAAATTCCTCTCTTAGTGCTCGCCTGTCATAAAAGGAAGCCTGGTGCAAAATTTCACACTCCTAGTGCCAATAGTTTTGGCTGTCCGTTGATATGTCAGTCAGTCATAGTTTCGCCTTTTATATACAAGGTGTAAGGGACAGCCCTCCACAAACTTTAAGGGCTTGCTCAGTACACGAAACTGAACAACCTACCATAAAATTTTTTTTTTAGGATAAACGAAAAAAATATCCGCCTCACCATACAAAATTATAAACTTGATTGGACAGTTTGCATGGAGAGGCTGAATTTTTTTTTCGTTTACTGAAATAAAAATTGATGGTGGGTTGTTCAGTTTCGTCTACTGAGCAAGCCCTTAAAGTTTGTGGAGGGCTGTCCCTTACACCATTTATAAAAAAGATTCAAGTTTCTCATTTTATATATCTGTAGATTACGTACTCTCAAATGCTACAATTTTTAAATCCTCATCAGTTTTGTTTCTGAATTCACCCCGTTTGACGGTAGATACTTAGAATATAGAAAATATTCGTGCTATTTGAATACTCGTTAATGGCGATACAACTAATTTTGTTTCGATATTGATTCATGATAGCACAAGTTTAAACCTTAGTGGTGTCTGGATACTATTTATCTCAGATAATCCTGTATGATAAATAAATAAAAAAATAAAAACTGCCTGTATGAGCCAAACCACACGTAGCGGTGCGGCGCCGCACCGCATCGTGTGTTTTAGGCCGTGTGCTCTTCAGGGTAAGTTTCATTGAAGCCCGAGAAAATGAAACTTTCTTACATTTCTGGAATAAAGCAGGGTATTCATTAGGCAAACTTTGTTGAAAAACACTGTTTTTAAACAGTTTATAAACAAAGGTGATGAAACTTTGTTAAGAAACATGTTGCCGCGTTCTCCACTTCGAATGGAGAGCAAGAAGAAACATGTAGTAAATAAGTACGGCATTAGTGTGGTCCAAAAAACATTAAAAAAAAATGTTTGGGTCGACGTTGTTGCAGAATTATGCCATGTGTGTGTAACTTCTATTTAAAAGATAGTTTCGTATCCACCAAATTTTCGTCATTTTTTTTAGTAGCACTCTTATAGACTATTATGTAAGCAGCACAAATCATCACTACTTCCTCGGGCGACAGCTGACAATTAGTGTGGACGGCAAAGTTTCAGAAACAGTGTTTACGGTAAACTTGGTGATAAACACGTCGTAAACAGTTTATCAACAAATATTGTCTAATGAATACCCGGTTTTACAGGCAATTGTTCCGGGTCTGGGTGTTTGTATCAGTGAGTTTACATGTTTGTGAACACACCCACGATACAGGACTATTTAATTCCTAGCGAGGGACAACGTTGTTTTTTTTTTTTAAATAAACGAAAGCAGTACGACACACCTAAGAGTCGGCTCACATAAAGACGTGACAACGCGACGCTGCGTATATGTTTTAAAATAGCGATGCAATTTAGAACTTTATTAACTGCAAAAAAAGGTACAAATTTCTGTGCAGAGAATTGAGATGCAGCCCGCATAATTGAAATTCGAATTTATCCGTGTGTCGCTGTCTACGCTACGCCTCTGCGTAGGTCTTGTCGTACTTTACTCGAGGTAGAACGCATCCTATATACAATTGGTTTGTATCCTAGATTTATCACAAGTACCCTCCTCTTAAAAAAAAAATAAAACTGACAAATGCGATTATCGTAAACAAATAAAATGCGTTTACTTTTCAATTGATGTGATTTCAGAAAAGTAACTTTAATGCATTTGTGACATTTGCAAAAGTCATAGAGAACGATGGTGGAACAGAAGCGGCTATAAACAATTTTCTAAGTCTCCCTTTTCAGTATGGATCAAATATTTACGAAACGTTGATAGTACACCAAAATTGAAAAAAAGTACAAACTTGGTTACTAACAAATGCCTCTTTAAAATTCTGACGTCTGTATTACTCTTAAAATATATTTGTGATGTGCGTATGCCTGCTTCCATGTCTCCAATACTCCAAATGTCCGTTTTCATTGATTTCACACCAATCCTGAAAAAAAATTACAGAGTGAGTTAGATGGATAGATAAATAAAACAGTACTGTAACGGTTGTACAAAAGAATCATGCCCATTTGATACTCAAAAAATGCAAAAAGTAAACTATAGATAGCGGCACGTATCTTGAGCGCTGGCTTCAAGTTGCGCAGAAGTAAAATATCGGGTCTCTATAGTGGTGCGACGTGAGACGCGGAGGCGGGGAGTGTCAGTGATTGGCTCGCCGCGCATCGCGTCATAGACGTCACTCGTGATTCGTTCCTGTGCTTGCTGCATGTATCTAACAACGACGACGATTGGCTCGCCAATGTATTGAATGCGCAAAGCGATCCCCACTCTGACGCCGAGCGCTCAAGATTCGTGCCGGTACCTATACCAATCGATCCTAATTAATTATGATAAGAATTATGGATTATGAGAGCAGTGGTGGCCGAGTGGTAACCGCCCCTACTTACGAGTTGTAGGTCGCGGGTTCGAACCCAGCCAGGCGCATTACTTTGTGTAATTTATTTCATCACCACTGCTCTCAAAACGGTGAAGGAAAACATCGTGAGGAAATCGGCATGTCCTATGTATGTATGTGACGTTCACCATTAACTCATTATTATTTCTTGGCAATGTAGATGTTTTACAATACATTGCAATGACGAGTAACAGTGTATTCTCGGCAGATACTTCTTTTCACTGTAAATTGAGTTTCGATTTTAAGTTTCCTTTCAAGCGCATATTACGCTGCTGTTTGTTGATTAAAATAAAAACAAAATTATACAGCACAGTATACAATGAACTCTTCTTTAGAAAAAAAAAATCAGCTTAGACCTTCATTTTTATCTATGGTGTTGTAATTATTTTTAGGCAAGACGTGTTGATACATAAATCGATCTAGATCGATTTTGTTCCTCATAACGAAACAATTCTATGACACACACGACGACGTCATTTTAGTATTATCAAAGAAAAAGCCTAGAATATACAGATTACGCAAGTATCTACAATATTTGAATACTTTATATTCTTTTTATACGGCAACATGGCCATAATTATACGGCGCGTACTAACTATTTCCATGCATCAGTTCCATGCCCGTGACTTTTAACAACTGTGGGTCAAGCACACGAAAGGTCAAAGTGTACACTTACCGATGAAAACCTTTGTGAAGAGTGAAATATAATGATGATTTATTCTTCTATTATCAACAGTTGCCTACGCCTCTGGGTTCCTCTTCATCAGATCAAGGTCGGCTTCCACCATCTCTTTGACCAGCTGGTCGAAGGACACGCGCGGCACCCAGCCCAGCTTTTTTTTGGCTTTCGACGGGTCCCCTAGCAGGAGATCCTGAAAAAAAAAGTGCATTAAAAAAAAAACAGGACAAACAACCACAACAGCAACAGCTCAACAGGTTGTAAAGCCTCCACCTCCGTTGAAAAGGAAATGTAGCGACATCTATGACGCCAGAAAAGAACTACAAAAATACGAAATCCTGCATCGCGCAATCAAAGTTCTCCGCGCGATTTGATTATATACGATAGCCCGAAATCAAATATCGGGCAGTTGCCCACGGACATAACACCCGTCTGGTCGGAGGATCCTCCCTTTTCAACGGAGGTTTGTGGGACTTTACACTCTGTTCTGCATACCTCCAAAGAAGGATCCTCAGACCTGACTGATATTTTTGTCCAGTGTGGGCAACTCAATTAATAATGTCGCGATGTTGTATATGCTCAAATCGCGTCGAGAACTCTAGTTGCGTGATGCCGGATTTCGTAATAGTTGAGTTTTTATGTGACGTCATAGATTTTGCTACTGTAGCATCGACGATAAAATTTACAGTCTTATTCATAAAGATGTCTGAACTGTTATAGAATTTGAAATAAGTTGTTTAGTGTTGTGTCATGTCAGATTGCAGTTAAATTAACGGGACGCGCTAGTGCCGATGCCTGCCATGCCAGTGCACTATTGCCTTGATCACACGTACCGAGTAAACGGGCGAGACAGTGCCCTCGGCCAAATACTTGGTACGTATAAACAATACGCCGACTGCTCGCCCGAGCGCTTAGCTCTACAACTCGCTCACATCACTGTCTCGGCCGAGCAACATTTTATTGTCTCGTCCTTTTATTCGGTACGTGTGATCAAGGCTGGCACTGCTTAACTAGCAGCACTTGTAAAAGTTAGTGTGTTAGTGTTTTCAATAATGATTAAATGGAATATAGGTTAAAATAACACTTCAGATACATAAAATGTTTCAAGTGTCTTTCAACATTACAGTTATCTTGTGCATAATATTTATATTGGAGCATATCGTAGAATAATTGCATTTTTTTGAATTGTTGTACCTAGAATATTTTATGCGAAACACAATGAGGGGTATTTTGTCCAGTTTTAATATCACAACAAAACAGATGAATTGTAGACCAGCAGGTTTAGATAAAACAATTGCAGTACAGTAACAGACAGAAATATAGTAATTGATTAAAAATTCGGCGTCGTGTCCGGTCTCCGCGTCACATGTGAAGGCGATGCGACTCACCACTTCGGTAGGCCTGAAGTACTTGGGGTTGATCTTGACGAGCAGCTGTCCGGTGGGGGCGTCGTGTCCGGTCTCTGCGTCACATGTGAAGGCAATGCGACTCACCACTCCGGTAGACCTGAAGTACTTGGGGTTGATCTTGACGAGCAGCTGTCCGGTGGCGGCGTGGTGTCCGGTCTCCGCGTCACATGTGAAGGCAATGCGACTCACCACTCCGGTAGACCTGAAGTACTTGGGGTTGATCTTGACGAGCAGCTGTCCGGTGGCGGCGTCGTGTCCGGTCTCCGCGTCACATGTGAAGGCGATGCGACTCACCACTTCGGTAGGCCTGAAGTACTTGGGGTTGATCTTGACGAGCAGCTGTCCGGTGGGGGCGTCGTGTCCGGTCTCTGCGTCACATGTGAAGGCAATGCGACTCACCACTCCGGTAGACCTGAAGTACTTGGGGTTGATCTTGACGAGCAGCTGTCCGGTGGCGGCGTGGTGTCCGGTCTCCGCGTCACATGTGAAGGCAATGCGACTCACCACTCCGGTAGACCTGAAGTACTTGGGGTTGATCTTGACGAGCAGCTGTCCGGTGGCGGCGTCGTGTCCGGTCTCCGCGTCACATGTGAAGGCAATGCGACTCACCACTTCGGTAGGCCTGAAGTACTTGGGGTTGATCTTGACGAGCAGCTGTCCGGTGGCGGCGTCGTGTCCGGTCTCCGCGTCACATGTGAAGGCAATGCGACTCACCACTTCGGTAGGCCTGAAGTACTTGGGGTTGATCTTGACGAGCAGCTGTCCGGTGGCGGCGTCGTGTCCGGTCTCCGCGTCACATGTGAAGGCAATGCGACTCACCACTTCGGTAGGCCTGAAGTACTTGGGGTTGATCTTGACGAGCAGCTGTCCGGTGGCGGCGTCGTGTCCGGTCTCGGCGTCGCCGGCTCCGCGCCAGGAGAGCGCGCGTCCGACGCACGAGAAGGCGAGCTCCAGGAACTCGCGCACGCTGTGGGCCTCGCCTGTCGCTACCACGAAGTCTTCCGGTTCTTCTTGTTGCAGCATCAGCCACATGGCCTGGAGAAAAAGGAGTCTTAAAATAAACTAACTACTTTGATCAGTAAGATCTTTACCGGCGACCAACCAAATCGTTTGAATGATACTTATCGCGATAATAGCTATAACCATAATGGCATAATGGCTTGCTCAAGTAGGTACACTTCTACCATACTGCAAGATTGGTAAGGAAAACCCATAAAGATACCATCATCATTTCAGCTGAAGTACATCCACAGCAGGACATAGGCCAGGACCTAGCGTCACCGTATTGAGCGAGCCTGTGCTTATCACATCCATAAGACTCCTGCGGCCCTCCGCAGGTCCTGGGTCTACTTCCTAACCACTCCAAAACCTTCAGTTAACCTGTAGAGACATCTACAACGCCACATATGTACTAAAATTCGTGATTCTGTAGTTCTCCGCGCGATTCAAAATCAATTATCAGGCAGTTGCCCAGACCAAACGCAACACCCGTCTGGTCTGACCCCTTTCAATGGATGCTTGCGGGACTTTGTACCTCTGAAAACCTAAAGGCATACCTCTATATAATCCTTGGCGTGTCCCCAATCTCGCTTACTGTCCAGGTTGCCAAGTTCGAGGTACTCCATCAGTCCGAGGTGGATCTTGGCGACTCCCCGCGTGATCTTCCTCGTGACGAAGTTCTCCCCACGCCGAGGGCTCTCGTGGTTGAACAAGAGACCGTTACACGCGAACATGCCATACGCTTCTCTGTAGTTCACTACGATCCAGTAGCCGTACAGCTTCGCACAAGCTGCAAATTTTAATTATTCATGCAATAAATGAAATAAAAAAAGTTGTTTTGGTGCAAATTAAGTAGAGGTGTAGGTAGGAAGTTGCGGAATCATTTTCTCCACCAATAGCAGAATCGTCTCAATACTTCTCTCCTTACTTTATATATATGTGTATATATATCATATTAAATATATCGATGGGTCCTATGTATAAAGGCCAATGTGAAAATTAACAACTTTTTAATAAAGGCTTTAAAAATTTCTAACTGGATTATTTTTTACAAGCTTGTATAAAAGTTTGTTTGTAAAAAACAGATCCTGAAAAGTGAAGGTTGTTCAGGATGGGCAGCACAGCAGGTCACAGATATCCTGTGCAGCGGCTCCACACTGCAACTGTGTCAGAGATGGGTATGCAGCATAATAATACTGCTGCATAATAATACTTTGGCATAATGCAAAGGTTAGGTTAGTATGTATGGATGTATGTTCTTCTGTTCCCTCATACCTCATACCTCCTAATGTAAATATTTATCGGAACTCGATATATGAGGTATCGTTAGAGCAACAAGCATTACGACAAAACATTTATGCCTAATAATATTATGCGTAATGATCATTATGCTGAATTTCGTTATCATAAAATAAATTATGACAATATATTTTATGCTTATCATTAGTAAACCGTTATATTTTGTTTTTTTTTTTTTATGGCGGGAAAATATCATCCAATGACAACCCCCGCTCTTGGGCGGAGCGGGAGATAGTGTCAGAGACCCCGGTCCTTTTAGCCTTCATACCAGGGCTCGAGCTGTCTTTCGAAACTGACCCTGGCCCCAGTAGGCTTCGACCCGGCTGGGTCCCTACTGTTGCTGACAACTCCTTGAGGCGCGCGGGAACAGTGCGCGCCGTCGACGACTTGGGCTTGGTCCGGACAGTTACCGGACGGCCGGACAGCGAGCTACCCATTGCTCACTGTCCGCAAGCCCGCGATATTTTATGTTACTAAGAACTAATATAACATAGCATCACGCCCGTATAATTGCCCGGTTTACTAATGATGCTATATTACATTAGTTCTTAGTAACATAAAATAAAACATGTATCAGTTATATCGCACCTATGGTTTTTTTATGCAGATACTAATCGTACAAACAATTTAAGTGGACAGATAATGAATTACACTCGATTATCTAAATGCAAACATTGTTAGCTTATTAATTTTTAATTGCAAGCTTGTTCACCGATAGCGCTGAACCATTATTTCTTTTTAATATTGAAGAACTTCCGTTTTCGTTTGTACCTACTGAGTAATTGATCATCATAATCTTAGCCGAAAGACTTGGACATAGGCATCCCTCAAGTGTCGCATTACGGCCGGTCTTGTTCACTCCTAAACCGCTGAACCAATTCGGGTAAATTTTGTTAAGGAAATAGATTGAACCTTGGAGAATGGCACAGGGTATAGTCTGTCTAATAAGTTAACCGACTTGAGAATTTTGTATATGTAATATTTAATAATTTAAAAAATACTTATATTCGATACTTTTTTTAAGGTTCTTCTGTTAGTTAACAGTGCTTTCTATCTCTTAGTCAACCTTGATTATTGAACTCGTGTAGACTACATCAGATTTCATTAAATCCTAATAATTACCCAAGTCGTTTAACTTATTAGACAGACTATACTTTTTATATCGGGTTCATATCCCCTTAGCACAATTTTTGACAGCTACTAGTAACATACCATACGGCGACCTGGGGTAGAACGGCGTCTTCTCATTCTGGGGCACTTCCACGACCTTCCCGTATAGTTCTGAGGTGGAAGCCTGGTAGATCTTGGTCTCTTTTTCCAGCCCTGCAGCCCTTACTGCCTCCAGGAGCCTCAGGGTCCCGAGGGCGTCCACTTGGGCCGTGTATTCGCTGAGCTCGAAGGAGACTTTGACATGTGACTGGGCTCCTAAGTTGTAGATCTCCTTTGGACGAATCTGTAACAGAGTTGGTGAAGTTGAGAGCTGTATTAGGGCTAACGCTACGTTAAGCGGGGCCCGCGCGGGTATCTATCGCGTGACGTCGCACGTGTGTCGTGTGCGGCGGTCCCCGTAGCGGACACCGGATTATTACCTACGCAGTGTTGCTAGTTCAACTTTAACGGTGTGCATGTAGTCGTGTCGATGGAGAACTTTAATGTGTTATTACGTAGCAAAACGGACGCGGGTGCCCGCGACGGAGCACTTTTGTATGGGACCGCGCGGGCGCCGCAAAATATGATTAATTTTAAAACGTCATAGAACAAAAGTTGTTGTTAATGATATTAGTAATACAGTCCTGCCAGGTTGTGAGTGTTTTACAAATAACCCTGTTTACGTTACCGGCAATCTATATACACCGTTAAATTTTAATCGTTTTAATCCCGTGGAGGGTCGATCCGGTACATGTAATAGTCGGCGTTACGTACAAACTACCTACAGGTCATTGAACTCGCCCTACGTAAATTAATACGAGTTTTGAAAAAAAGCTACTTTTTTTTTTAAATTTTATCTTTACAAATCGATAGTGTTTCATGTACCGGATCGACCCTCCACGGGATTAAAACGATTAAAATTTAGCGGTGTATATAATTCGGTATTCTATACAATACCTAGGCAATGTATAAAATACAGTAAAAAAAAAAACCCTAACCTAACCTGTCCGTGTCGGGGTGCTCTAAAATTACATCACCTCCTTTTTTCCTTCCTTCCTTCCTCGTCTTTTACACACATTACCTGGCTGCACATTCGGTATGGTATAGAAATACCTGAATTATACACATTGCCGGTAACATTATATAAAAGAAGATTATCATGATATGTAAAAGTTGATTGCCGAACACATTGAGATCTTAAAACACCGGAATAGTTTGTGAAAAGACAAGGTGAAAATACAATTCAACATGACCTAGTCTTTTTTTTTTAATTTTAGTCAGTGTAAATCTGAGATTTCCCTTCGCTCCACCCAGAGCGGGTTGAATTATTTGATGGTTTCCAACATCAAAAACAATAGCTACTGATATAGATCGCAAGAATACAGCGAGGATACCGCGAAACCTCAACAATGCATAATTGAAGAATGATAGATAAACCAACGAGTAAACACAAACAAGTTGATAAATGTCTTTGTAATGAAGACCTGAATCACAAAATAGATAGGTACAGAAGTCAATCTACATACAAAGCGCGCTCGAGCAACGCACATACAGACACCGCTCACGGACACGATGTCTCGGTCGCGTTTATACAGTTCAGTTTACGTCGTAAAATGGATCGCATTAACAGATCGTGGTAGGGTCTCCTGTATCCGAATAGTGTGGATAATATCTGAATGTACCACTATTCAGGCAAAAAAATATGGATAGGTACAGAAGACAATCTCATGTATGTACTTCACATTCCATACCTACGCTCGGTGGACGCACACTAATGAGCGTTTGAGCCAAAACTGTTTGACGAGTGAGCCGAGACGCGACCGAGACATCGTGTCTGTGAGCGGTGTCTATGTGTGCGTTGCTCGAGCGGCTTTGTATGTAGATTGACTTCTGTACTTATCTATTTTGTGGTCGCGTCTCGGATCACTCGTCGAACAGTTCGGCTCAAACGTTCATTAGTGTGCGTCCACCGAGCGTAGGTATAAAAAGTGAAGTACATACATAAGATTGTCTTCTGTACCTATCTATATTTTTTTGCCTGAATAGTGGTACATTCAGATATTATCCACGCTATTCGGATACAGGAGACCCTACCACGATCTGTTAATGCGATCCATTTTACGACGTAAACTGAACTGTTGTATGGAAGCTGTACAGGGTGTATAGCTATCCCACTCTCTCGCTCGCACGACTGACATTTTAAAATGTCATGGTCTGCGGGAATCTAGACTATATAATATTATAAAGAGGGAAAATTTGTATGTTTGTAACGAATAAACTCAAAAACTACTATGCCGATTTAAAAAATTCTTTCACCAATGGAAAGCTACATTCAACCTGAGTAACATAGGCTATTTATTGCCCGTGCGAAGCCGGGACGAGCCGCTAGTATTCGATAAAGTTACCGCGGCCTTAGGACACAAGGAGAGTTTTAGTCAGTGGGAGTCAAATGTATAAATAGCATATATACTCGTATTATATACCTGTGTAGGTATGTATTGTAATATATTACATTTAGATAATATTGGTATTGTCACACCAATGACAGCGCCATGTTCAAGCAATTACTGTCCATCCCAGGTTGAACTGAAGAGATCGCGGAATGCGACTAAGCCGCCCATTGTATTTATTTTCTTTTGTATGTTATAATGGTGTAAAAGTATCATTTCACTATCATAATTTTTCAGCCAAAAGACGTCTGTAAGATATAGGCCTCCCCCAAAAGTCGCTACAACGACTGGTCCTGTGACGTCAGTGACATGTCATTCCATTCCCGCGACCCTCACCAGTTCATCAGTCCAACTTGACCTCCAAAAAGTATACAATATATAAAAAAGACGTGTGGCACTCGGGGACTGCCGCGGTAAAGTTATTGCATAGCATTTTTTATCAACTTATGCAATAGATCTCGCCAACAGCTGCTTAACCCCACTCATCCTAAACCAGACCTCGCCAACAGCTGCTTAACCCCACCCATCCAAAACCAGACCTTGCCAACAGTTGCTTAACCCCACCCATCCAAAACTAGACCTCGCCAACAGCTGCTTAATCCCACCCATCCAAAACCAGACCTCGCTGACAGCTGCTTAACCCCACCCATCCAAAATGAGACCTTGCCAACAGCTGCTTATCCCCACCCATCCAATACCAGACCTCGCCAACAGCTGCTTAACCTCTTCCATCAAAAACCAGACCTCGCTAAAAGCTGCTTAACCCCACCCATCCAAAACGCCGACAGCTGCTTTCACTCATTTGTTTTCTTATCGGTCACCACGCTCAAAAAACAAATGAGTGGGGGGTGTTAGGTTATTTTCGTTACGGAATTTCTGGATTCGGTCTCCACGCTCAAGGCCCGCGATAGAAGCTATGCAATAGCTTAATAATACATTTATTTTTTTAACCATTAAGTTATTAAGCAGCTAGAAAATAAACTGTATAGACCAGTCAGACAGCCAGAGTAAAAACAGTAGTTTAGTTATCTAGCCGAAACAAAATAGTTTTTCATGAGTATTGTAATATTTTTTGTTCTGAAGTATTTTTATGCGGGCCTTGCGTTCTTCTCAAGTAACCTTTTAAAATTAAAAAATCTACGCTGCCAGAAAAAAATGCATAACAATGAAGATCGGCAAGCATCTTAAAAACATTGAAGGTGCAGGAAATAATTTTTTTTTTCTCACTCTGGCTAAGATCTCACGGAACGGTTTTCACCCGCACCTGTTTTTATTCCTAAAGTCTCGAGACCAAAGTTCTGTGCGGCTACACAGTCATCGCGGTTGCGATTATCACCCGCAAACTTGACGGGTGCTAATCGCAAGACGGGTTTATTCCCATCGGCCATCCCTAAGTTTGCCACTGGGGTGACGGTTGGCACTCCTTCATTCCCATCGGCCACCCCTGAGCTTGCCACCGGAGTGGCAGTTGGCACTCTTTCATTCCCATCTGCCACCCCTGAGCTGCTGAGCTCAGGGGTGGCAGATTGTAAGAGTAGCTACTGTTATACCCACGGAACAGTAAAAACAGTGGAAGAAGTAAGTAGGCGTGGCACTGTCGCCGCTACTAAGAAACGCGTTGCATACTAGCTGTTCAAGCGCTCTCATTCTTTAACTAGACTGCGCAACATAATAATTAACGAAAAATAATATTAAAATGCCTTATTGTCCCATACTGTACTTTAAAAACCATAGTTAGACTAAAGATCTAACTCATTGAGGTGTATCATACCACCGAAAAGTATTATTTTCGGATTTATTTTAATAAAATGAAAAAATAAAATTACGTGAAACATTGCGCAGGATATACAAACAAAACTAGTCCTTAGGAACATCAAAACAAAGTTGATTTTCTTTTCTCGGTTATTAGCTTTTCTGGAATATTCGTTAGTCTACCTATACTTTTGACGCTATCCAAATAGTGCGTGACTTTATCGATAAAATCAATCGATATGTATAATATGTATTACATTGCCTTTTTAAAATACATATTATAGTTTAATAGTTTTGTAAGTAATATAATACAGATAATTATTAAATTAATAAATATAATAAAATAAAAAATTGTGGTATGATATTTGTGATGTATTTTAAATAAATTTAGTTAAAGAGTTAGGAACAACATAGGGTGTTTGAATTATATCTTAATATTCTTATGTTTAGCAGTGGGCGATGACGATGATTTCAGCTGAGATGATGATAATTGATGTACTATGCAAATAAATACCCTTTTTACTACGTTTAAAAATTGCCTTTAATTATATTAATTTCATAATTTGAATACTATCACACTATCGCATACAATTTTTTTTTGCATGATATGTTTTAAATACGTTTTCATACAATCGATACATATTTCGATCGAATAAGGTGACTTCCCTATCTGAGTAGCAGCGAGCGCATTCGCATCAGTGATACGCCATTCAAATACCAATCTTATCTTTACGTTGTTACAGTTCATACTGAATATTAAATACTGAACAATGCCATCTAGCGACGAGTGGCAGTACTTGGTAGTCAAAGATGTATTTCTTTCTTGTTTTTGTCAATTTGATTTATAGACTTTTGAAATTAAAGTTGCATTTCGTATAAAGTTTTTTTTGCATTTCGTCTACGCCCGGTTTTTGTTTTCAGCCAATCATATTTTTAGGTTTGCAGTAAGAGTAAATTGTAAATGTATGAGTTTGGCGACACCGGTTCTGGAACAAACATTTTCTTAAGCTACTTCCACTGTTTTTACTGTTCCGTGGTTATACCAATAAAGAAATAGTATTTATACATGTAAATTGTTTTTATAATTTTAAAAGAGTTCCAAAATTATTTGGCATTATTAAACTTATTTTTATTACTCATGATATCCAGTTATGTATTTCTATCGATAATGTCGCAATAAGAAATGCGAATAAACTCCTGTACCTACTATAACTACGAAGGAAGCAGATGAAACTAAATAGTAACCATTGACCACCGGGGTGGTAGACGCCACCTGTTAGTGCCAACCACCATCCCGGTGGCAGCTCAGGGGTGGCCGATGGGAATAAACCAAATCCGTTTAACCATTCAAGCGTGAATTAACAAACACACACACTCACAAACTTTCATCTTTATAATATTAATTCAAATAAATCAAAGTTCACACGACTCATGCATGACCATGGATCAGCCACGACCTAATGATGGGTCGTGGCATTTGTGCAAATATGATTAATCGCAGGTGTACGGTGCATAAGTGAGTGACCGTGCAATCGACATTGTGTTACGACCTTGTTTAACACGTTGAACGTAGCATTACACTATGCTAAAATTGTTTAATATCGTAGAATTGTTATTATAAGACTAGCGGACAATAAATATAGCCTATGTTACTCAGGGTGATCGGCACAGTAGTTTTTGAGTTTATTCATTACAAACATACACACAAAAATACAAATTTTTCCTCTTTATAATATTAGTGTAGATCTGCCTGCTTTGCAGTAGTTTCATGTAAAAGTAAGTCTCCATTTGCGCAGCTTATCAATGCATGGGCACGCCACAAACATAGAGGGAAGTCCCTTCTTTGAGGTGGGGCGCCACGGCATCCTCACCTTCCGCATGGCACAAGTCTTCACCGGATATAGTAAGCTCGGGAGGTTCCTGTTCCGGTTTCAGGCACAATGGTGACATCCGACTATATTATACTTTTTAGGGTTCCGTAGCCAAATGGCGAAAAACGGAACCCTTATAGATTCGTCATAACTGTCTGTCTGTCTGTCCGTCCATATGTCACAGCCACTTTTTTCCGAAACTATAAGAGCTATACTGTTGAAACTTAGTAAGTAGATGTATTCTGTGAACCGCTTTAAGATTTTCACACAAAAATAGAAAAAGAGCAATAAATTTTGGGGGTATATACTTAGAACTGAAACTCAAAAATTTTGTTTTCATCAAACCCATACGTGTGGGGTATCTATGGATAGGTCTTCAAAAATGATATTGAGGTTTCTAATATCATTTTGTTCTAAATTGAATAGTTTACGCGAGAAACACTTCCAAAATGGTAAAATGTCCCCCCCCCCCCTGTAACTTCTAAAATAAGAGAATGATAAAACTAAAAAAAATATATGATGTACATTACCATGTAAACTACCAACGAAAATTGGTTTGAACGAGATCTAGTAAGTAGTTTTCTTTTAATACGTCATAAATCTAAAAAAAATACACTATTATTAAAACATCGATCAAAGTTACAACGAACTACAAGAACTTTTATATTATGTTACTTGCTGCTACGGAACCCTCCATGGGTGAGTCCGACTCGCACTTGGCCGGTTTTTTTTACTCTTGTTTTAAATATAAAATTTTTCTTTTTATGTACCGACGTCACCCTAGGTTGACTGATAGCGAATGCCCAAAGCAATAAAGTCCAAACTAAGCAGAGCTCCAAAGCCTTGAGCATCGCCACCGAGTTGATAGTCTGTCGGTTTTCTATTGTTTACATTTCGGGGAGTGTGCACTGGAATTGCACAATCTAATTCCGCCAAGTTCGTTCCATCATCGGACCACACGAGGTTCGGCGTTGCTGGTAGACATTCCACCCATACGCACAAAGCGATTTGGGAACACATTTATTGTGCGTACAGCCAAGGAGTGGAATTCCCTGCCGGAGTCTGTTTCCTGATAGCTACAACTTAGGGGACTTTAAGTCAAGAGTGAATAGGTTACTTCTAGGCAAGCGTGCTCCATCGTCGACCACATCATCGCTTACCATCAGGTGAGATGGTGGTCAAACGCAAGCCTATCAATAATAATAATAAAAAAAAAGCTTGTGTTATGAGTACTAGACAACTGACATACATATCTATTTATTTATTTTACAATTTATGTACACACAAAAATAACAGAAAAAGATAATACATAAGAGACGTTAGTACATAGTTTGACTGGCCTGTTTGTCTAGTGGTTAGTGGCCCAGACTGCTATGCCGGAGGTCGTGGGTTCGATTTCCACCTAGGACAAATGTTTGTGTGATGAGCATGATCATTTGTTCTGTGTCTGGGTGTAATTTATCTATAATATGTATGTATTTAGAAATATATAAGTATGTTTATCAGTTGTCTAGTACTCATAACACAAGCTCTGCTTAGCTTGGGACTAGACGGCGTTGTGTGATAGTTGTGGAATATTGTATATTATTATTATAGTTATAGATAAATTACACCCCGACACAGAACAAATAAACGTGCTCATCAGACAAACATCTATCTTGGGAGGGAATAGAACCAACGACCTCCGACATAGCAGTCAGGGCCACTAACCACTAGACCACAGAACAGATGAAAGAGGTTAGAATGGCCTTGGGGGGGGGGGGTTTGGTTTATTGCCAATAGTGGAGTTAAAGGGTGTGGGACAAGCGGCGACACTCGTTGTAGTACACATTGGAAAGTGTTTTTTTTCTAATCCCTTTTATCTTTTCTGTGCACTGGACCAACAGGTCAGTCCAGAATGGCAGTAATCTATCAATGAAAGGTGTTTGGCGCCTAACCGCTTACTTTAGTTATGATGCGAATGAGACAAGTGGTGTCAGTCAAGTCTCCATAGTGCAGATGCATCCTGCCACCAGTGTGACAGGCCGGGCGCCCATACAGGTGCTGAATGCGGCCAGTGTTGAATGATGAGGACCGCCGGAGCACCCCGTGCACCTCGTACCCTTTGTCGATAAGAAACTCTGCGAGGTATGATCCATCCTGCAACAATGCCACAAGATATGTTTACATATACACCGTTAAATTTTGATCGATTTAATCCCGTGGAGGATCGATCCAGTACATAAAACACTATCGATTTGTAAAGACAAAATTAAAAAATAAAGTACTTTTTTTCCAAAACTCGTATTAATTTACGCATGTACGAAATTAATTTCTTTAAGAAAACGTCAGCTGAGCGAGTTCAATGACCGGTAGGCAGTAGTCGAAGTTGCGTACTAATTATCGACCCTCCACGGGATTAAAACGATCAAAAACGGGGTATATACTTATTAATTTTGTTAGTTCAAACTTAAAGCAGAATTAAAAAAAAAATACAATTTCATAGGTAATTAGTAGTTATTTCCTGACCGAATTCTTCTGGTTACACCAGTTAAACTTATAGTATCTTTGATAGACTTCAAGTGTAGCTGTTTAACTTTTTGAGCGTTGCTGTGTTAAAACATTTGTTGTTGAATGTTAAAAAATTGTAAAAATTCGTAAACATTCCTGTTAAAATAATGGTACACTTGTGATAAGTTAGTTGATAGGAGACATTTGAATTGTATATTATTCTTATCAACCTAACTATTTCCTATTTAGAGGGCTTTCCGGTTTTCGTAAAAATAAATGTATTTAGTGATAGATTGTAGAGTAGATACATAAAAAAAAATATTATATTAATATACTGGGTTTTCTTTTCAGATGTGATGTGGTTTACCTAAGGTGAGCCCACTTCTAAGTCCTAGCAAAACCAGGTCATGTGACTGGTCTAAAATATAACACAGGTACTTTATACCCTATTCGCGTTTAGAATAGAAATTTAAAGAAACCTTTTTACTGTCTGTTTAACCGATTTTAACTTCTATTTTGTAGACATAAGGATGAAATTAAAAGCAAAAAAGTGATAACAATACCAACTATTTACTGCAGCCGCCATTTGTCATAACACCAACGTAATAAAAGTCAAAATCGGTTAAACGGACAGTAATAAAAGGTTTTCATAAATTTCTAATGTTATTTTGAACAAAGTATAGTTATCAATTTTGATAGATACGTACCTAATTAGGATACAAGTTAAATACCTACAAGGTTTGTAAAATACTTTTCTGTGTAGATTAAAATCTGTTTTATAATCACTAATTAATTCATTAAACCCCAAGCGAACGCCGGCGTTCGCGCACCTATTGTCTTTCTATTGTGTCTGTTATTCTCAAGATTGAAAGGTTAACTACCTATGTAGCTAGTCAAAAAACAGGTTTCAGGTATCATCGCGGTCATTTCTATCTGATCATTTAAAAAACATTTTTGCTTGATTCCTGCGGCGCGACCTCAAGCTCAAGCCCTTTGAAGTTTTCGTTTTGAGTGCAAGCAAAAATGAACTTAGCAGTGGTCAGGCGGAAGTGTCTTTGATGGTACATCACCTGATACTATACTCAAGTTAATATAAAGGCTGCAGGATTGTTCGAAAGAGTGACCGCGGGCCTGGAACGTAAGGGGACAACTGAAGGAACACAGTTGAGTTTTAGTCAGTAAAAAATCTGACATTCCCTCTCATTGTCGTTCCACTCAGAGTGTGAGAACATATTGGATGTATCTATGAGTAGGTATACATACAAGTGGATGGATGGACAGGGAGCGGGAGGTCAAAGAATAGATGTATGGATTGAGTGAGAAGTGATATAAAAGAAGTTAGTGATACCATGACGGGTGACAGGACAGAAGAAAAAAAGGTGCTGCACCGACCCCACATAAAACGGGACCTGTAGGCTTACTCTTGAGTTCAATTCCGATCGGTCGACATTGAGATTGTGACGTTTCGTACCCTTAAATTCATTGCTAGCGCCAAATTGGTTCAAAATTGCGTGACCATTTTGAGAACTAAGTGAAATCGTATATGTTGACAATATTGTTTTCAAGAGTACCAAATCACGTAAAGTCAAAATTGACATTGCAATCGGATTGACTTTAGATTGAAATTGAAATTAATTTGGAGGGTAAGCCTGCAGGTGGGTTACCATGACGTTCAAAGTGAGATTACTTCATTCTTGTTTGAGTGTGGGTAAGAGATGGCGCTAGACAACCTGTATAGCTCTGTCTCTTACCCACACTGGAATAAGAATAAAAAAATCTTACTTTGAACGTCATGGTAACCCACCTGGTCCCGTTCCTGGACCCACAAGGGCAGGAAGACGATGATGATGTTAAAAGCCAGAAGAAATTGTAAATCAAGAATAAAATTTAAAACAAAAAACAATATTTGTTGCCTTAACAAGTCAAGGTGTTATAGAAAAAAAATAAAGCCTGTAAAAAATAAGTAACTATAAGTAGTTACATTACTTATAGTTAGTGGTTTTTTACAGGACTGATTGTTTATTATATTGGAAGGAAATTCTATATAATAATATTCTACAACTATCACACAACACCGTCTAGTCTCAAGCTAAGCAGAGCTTGTGTTATGAGTACTAGACAACTGATATACATACTTATATATTTCTAAATACATACTTATTATAGATACTACACCCAGACAGGACAAATGATCACGCTCATCACACAAAAACATTTGTCCTCGGTGAGAATCGAACCCACAAGCTCTGGCATAGCAGTCAGGACCACTAACCACTAGAATTACAGGCCAGTCAATATATAATGATGACCTGGATGGGCAAAGAAGTAACTATCTTTATTCTACTACAGTTTGAGTATTTACATGTGGCCAGTTTTAAAAAATTCTGCAACAACCGAAATTAATCAGTAAGCTGTAAATATCATTATAGAGATAACGTATAGCTTCTAATCACTTATTTAAAAATAATCAAGAGTGTTTAGTTGCTATCGGAGTTTACAATTATATTACAGTTAATTTAGATCCCAACTCTATTATTTGAAAAATATTTAAAAGCTTTGTAATTTATTATAAAGGTAGGTTTACAATAAAGTATATTGTAGACCTCATAAAGTGGCCATTTATAAAAACTAAATATATAATGAGCAGTCTCATCGCATGGGGCAGTCTCTTACAGAGACTGAATGTAAAAAAATTATTAAAGTTCGGAACAGGAAAATTTCTTCGTGAACAATACATATAGGTATACAATATCAATTAATAATAATTTGGGTGATTATATTCTTAAAAAAAATAATAAGTGGTAGGTAAGATTCTTCTTCTTCCTGCCCTTGTCCCATTTTATTTGGGGTCGGCGCAACACGTTTTTTTCTTCCATTTTGTCCTGTCACTTGTCACGCTATCACTAACTCCGTTTTCTTTCATATCACTTCTCACACAATCCATCCATCTTTTCTTTGGCCTCCCTCTCCCTCTCCATCCATCCACATGTAAATTTATAACTCAGGAAGGTAGGTAAGCACACAAGGAAAAAAATATGTTTTTAAAAATTGAAGTAGGAAAAAAGGTTTTATCATAAAATCTATTAGGAATAAAAATATTTACCTACTTACCTAATATCTAATTAAAAAATAATGCGTGAATTTACCAATTTAGGCCGTGAAGCATAAAATAAACCATAAAATTACGCTTTTACGACGTGGCTTGCCCGGAAATCTACGAAGGCATAGTAAACTACGAATTAATTAAATAACACAGTAAATACATACCTGGCCAGTAATGCCGGTTATCAACGCGACTTTTTTAATTGTATTATTTGCTAGACTGGAACCTTCGCCGGACATCTTTTGAATTAACGTTTCGTAGTTTTGTTTCGACGAGGGACACGTCTACACTCCACGAACCGGCGCGCACTGCTGGAAGAGTATGATAAGCTTATCGTAACAAGAAAACATGAAACAAATTATCGTTCGTATGCAAAGGGTAATGCCCAATATTGATACAGACAAAAATATGGCTGAAATGTAAATGTTGAGACTGGTACCTACGCAAAATTACACTATAGGAAAATTTTAAAATTATTTTTTTCTATATTAGATTCAAATGTTCCTAAAATTGAAACCACCAAAAGCAGTCGTTTTGGCGGGGTCAACTCTAGTCGGAGTTCAAAATGGGTATCGTGCAGAGAAAACTAAATCCATATTCATATATTAACATACCTACATAAACATCAAATCACATTAGATCCACAACAATGTCTAATATAAAAAGTTCGAAAAGGATTAGGTATTTGATCATTCCTGTTTGGCGGAATGTCACCTCGTAATGTCAAATAAACGGACGATAACAAATTAAGTATTATAAATATCGTAATATTTTTACCCGTTTTAAATAAATTATGACATTTTTCACATTAAATTCTAAACAGAATTTAGGACTATTAGTAATTTCTGTTTATTCCAGGCAATTAATGGGCGTTCCCCTTTGTAACACTGTTTGTTTATTTCCACATAATGTACAAATTATTTGGTAAGTATGAAGACGGGGTCACTGACAACAATGCTAATTTAATTTAATAATTACCTAACTATGAAATATAGCAAAATAAAACTTTTTCTAACCGATAAACTAATAATAAACAACAAACAACGATTAGCAGTCGGCAAAATCCGGCGAATCGCTTATTCTATTGACATAATGACAGTGACAGCAAATTGAAGTTGACATTGACAAGAGTGCTGTTTTCTTGAGATTGCAGTCCTGGCTACTGAGCCTTTAGTACTTTAGTAAAACAGTTTACTGGCAATGGGGAAGATTTTGTGTTCAGAGGGCGCCACGCGTATGATCTATTTACATTCTGTGGTTCGAAGCGGTTCTTATGAAATTGTATGAAATATTCAATATTTTTGTATTTTTTTTTTTTTTTTTTTTTTTTTTTTTAATTAAGATAAACTAGTGCTTGACTGCGATCCCACCTGATGGTAAGTAGCGATGCAATCTTTGATGGTGAGGCGCACTAGTTTATTAAGAGCCTATTCACTCTAGCCTTGAAGACACCCAAATTATAATCGGACGGGAAGACCGCAGCAGGCAGACTGTTCCAGTCCTTCGACGTACGTGGTATAAACGACGAGGCGAAACGCTTAGTCCGGACCGTAGAGGTTTCAACAACGTAAGGGTGAATATTCGCCGTACGTCGGGATGTCCGATGGTAGAATTGCGATGGCGGAATCAAGTCATGCAATTCCTGCGCACACTCTCCAAAATGCATCCTGTAAAACACCGAAAGGCTGGCTACCCTACGCCTATGCTCAAGGCTTTGAAGGTTGGACTTAACCAAATCTGGATCACCAATTAGCCTCTTTGCACGCCTTTCCACCGATGTATGACGATGTATTGTACGTGGAAATTAAATCAGCTAAAAGAGGAACTAAAGAAGAGGGGTGCGACCAGTAGTGAAAGAAAGGCAGACCTTGTAGAGAGGTTGGTAAATAAAAGTAAAAAAAATACTGCAGTATTTTATATTTTCTTGGTGAATGTTTTTACTGATTAACAATAAACTCCTGACCCTATGAACTTTTATCCACTTGTTTATTATTGTTTGTGTAAATCAAAATCTATGCTATTCTGTTTTTGTAGGTTAGAGGCGTATGATAGAAATTTTAACTTCACCGATAATTCATATCCCTCAGAAACAGTACAAACCGAAGTTATGGACATACCAAAAGACGATTATTATAAAGATATAAACAGCAATGAGGTATCCCATTGCCACCATTAAATAAACATCAAATACAAGAATATTGTGGAATATTCCCATTGACATCGATGTGGACGAATTTTTTGAGCTTGAAGGAACGGGATGGGTTTTTTTAGTTAGTAAGAGTCTGACACTATCTCCCGCTCCGCCCAAGAGCGGGGGTTGTCTTATGATGAAAAGATGAAAAAAAAAAAAAAAAAAAATGCCCTCTGAGTTTTCCCCGTTTTTCAGCCTTTTTTACTCGTTTGTACATATTATTATTTTAAGTTTGTATATATATACCTAGTTATTATTTATTAGATTAATTGATATAGTAAAATTGTACATTATGTGTAAAAAAAGAATATTGTGGAGAGTGAGTTTATTCATCTAATAAATTTTTTGTGCCTTTCTATGATCATTTTTCATAAGCAGGAAAAAAGTATGCTGTGTTATTCTACTTAATTTAACACAGTTTTATAATCATTTTCTGTAAAATGATGCCCACATAATCGTAAATATGTAGATTGGGATTTTAAGAATTCTGGTCGTTTTATTGCTTTAGCCCTCAATCTTTTCCTATTTTTATCTTTTGGGAATAAATGATTACCATTTTCTTTGCATCCCGGCACTGCACAGTTCATCATTTTTATTATTTATATTTAATAGAATGCCAAAAAGTTTTAAATAACGCTGCATAGATAATCCGATAACGGATCATAAGAATCGCGACACCTAGCGGGAAAAAATGGCAAAAATCTTCCCCATTAAACGAATGAGATTTTCATTGATTTTAAAACTGTTACCTTTGCCCTGAAACTCAAAGGGAACTTGAAGGAACATATGTGGGTTTTAGTCGGTAAAAGTATGACATTCCTGGTCACTCCACTACAACGTACGGTAAACGGCAGAAGTCACTAATTGATGATTTCTCACCTTAAAAAAAAGGCCTAGAAAGGCTGCAACTTTTGGAATCTAAATGGATTTGATTACGCTCATCATTTCAACCAAAAGACGTCTACTGTTAGGCATAGGTTTCCTCCAAGTAATTTTATTAGAAATAAATACATAATACAGAGAGAACAAGGTATGTAGCGACATCTATGACGCCATGTAAGAAATACAAAAATTCGAAATCCTGTATCGCGCAATCAAAGACACCACGATTTGAATACGACAGCCCGAAATCAACTAACGGGTAGTTGCCCACCAGGCATAACACCCGTCTGGACGGAGGATCCTCCCTTTATATCGGAGGTATGTGGGGCTTTACTCTGTTCCGCATACCTCCAAACCTCCAAAGGTAAAACTGTGGCGTAGCGATCAACGCTTGAGGAGTCAAGCCTCCTAGTTTATAGCGAAAGGATGTTTGTTGCAGACTAATGTTGCCATCGATCGCCATAACGGCCTATCTTGTGAGTCCTGCAACCCTCTAGGTCTTCAGTCTTTCTTGTGGATAGGTACTAAAATTTACATGGGATAAATAAATGTTAAGTAAATTTTAAGCCACTTTCACACAATCTAGATTTCTAGAAAAATTAATCTGCGTGCTGCGGCTGCGAAGCAACTTACGAGCAAAGATTTTAAATACCCCATAGTAGAGTCTGTCTAATAAGTTAAACGACTTGGGTAATTATTAGGATTTAATGAAATCTGATGTAGTCAACACGGGTTCAATAATCAAGGTTGATTAAGAGATAGAGATCATTGTTTACTAGCAGAAGAACCTTCTAAAAAGTACCGAATATAAGTATTTTTTAAATGATTAAATATTATAGAAAATTCTCAAGTCGGTTGACTTATTACAAGTCGGTTGACAGAGTATACATAGAAAATATGCCCTTGCTTACGAGCAATTATTATGACATTTGTTTGACGTTTAAAAATATTTATTATCTCTATTACGACTAGAGATGGGCAAAGTGTTTCTGCCCGGCGGGAAAATATAGTAACTTCCCGGCATTTTGGGCATTTATTTTTATTTGCCCGATAAATGCCCGATCGTAGGGCATAAAAATATGGGACTCGTTAAACGTGATTTTATGTGGTTTTTCATGTAAAATAGTATGTATTAAAGAAATAAAAGAAGAAATATGAATTATTGAACACATTTTTATTTTAAAATAATAACATGAATATTCTTTTTCATGTGAAAACAGAGATAAAAGACTTTACTTTGAAGGAATGCGAATGATTAAACACATTTTCATTTTAAAATAATATTAATATACTTTTTCATGTAAAACAGAAATAAAAGACTTTACTTTGAAGAAATGTGAATGATTCAATCGTGTCGATTAGATACACTATAGAAAGACAACGACAGCGTTTGCTTGGAGTTTAATGAATTAAACATATTTTCATTTTAAAACTTTTTACAAAAAAAATAAAACCGACTTACTAAAAAAAACACTAAAACTATCAAAATAACTTTAATTTCGGAAGTCGGTGTTTCTGTAATAGTTTTGCCTCTTCGTTATTTAACACCGACTTCCGAAATTAAAGTTATTTTGATAGTTTTAGTGTTTTTTTTAGTAAGTCGGTTTTATTTTTTTTGTAAAAAGTTTTTTATTTCACACTTTTTAGTTGCAGCCAGAGTACCTGTTTCTCATGACAATTCCAATTAACTCAAACCCTGCTAGGATACATTGTTTTATTATGAAGTTCCCGTGTCTACCTTCCGGCTCCATCATCATCATCAGATCAATTCGCTAGTACCTTATGGCCAAAGTGCATCTCATGACAATTCTAATAAGCCCAAACACGGCTAGGATACATTGATTAATTACGGAGTTCCGGTGCCTATCTTCCGGCTCCATCATCATCATCAGATCAGTTCGATAGTACGTTATAGCCAAAGTGCATCTCATGACAATTGTAATAAGCCCAAACACGGCTAGGATACATTGATTAATTTCGGAGTTCCGGTACCTATCTTCCAGCTCCATCATCATCATCAGGTCACATCGATGATACCATTTTCAACATACCTATTCAGAACTATTCATTTATTTGTAACTATGTTCATTGAGAGATCGGTGTGACTATGAACTTCCGTTGGTCATTTCTGGTCGTCTTCACCAGTTCCACTTCATCAAATGTCATGTTTTGACTATAAATGCTTAAGTTTTTGATAAAAATACCAAAAGAACTATATGGTTGCCTATAATATTTGAGGAGTTCCCTCGATTTCGCCAAGATTCCATCATCAGATCCCGACTTGGTGACTATGGGACCATTTGGGAAGTATACCCTTTCCAACAAAAAAAGAATTTTTCAAATCGGTTAGCAAGTGACGAAGTTATGCGCGAACATACATAAAAAAAAAAAAAAAAAATACAAACATCCGAATTGAGAACCTCCTCCTTTTTTAGAAGTCGGTTAAAAATAACAACATTAATATACTTTCTCAAGTAAAAATAGATAAAAGACTATACTTTAATATCCAACGTAATAAATTATGTTCTAAGTTACAAGAAATAAAATAATATGTTTTAAACAAACAATAAAAAACTAGTTTCGACATTATTAGAGACAACATTATAAAATTTTTAATAATCAACATCAATATAATTATAATTATCTAGAGAACTATTGATGACACTGGAAGGGTATGTTTCACTTTAATCACATTTATTATAAACATATACTACACGTCCGGGTGTCGCCACTCTGCGGAAGGCCCGGAGGACACGGTGGAGCACACAGTGGAGGTGTGCCCCACTTGGGCAGAACATTGCCGTGCACGGGAGCAATCGGCGATCACTTGCACCGGGCCTTAGTACAGACCATGGTCCGGAGCGAGGAGGAGTGGCAGGCGGTCGCCTCCTTCTGCGAAGCAGTAATGCTTGCAAAGAAGTAGGCCGACCGCATCAGGCAACGGCGCTCACAGCGCCCCAACCACCGCCGAGATTCCGATCCCGATTTCCAGCCACAGCAGGCGCGGGATTGCGGATTGCGAGCAATGGGTAATTCGCTGTCTGATCGTCCGGTAACTGTCCGGACCGAGTCCAAGTCATCGACGGCGCGCGCTGTTCCCGTGCACCTCAAGGCGTTGTCGGCAACAGCAGAGGCCCAGCCGCGTGGAAGCCTACTGGGGCCAGGGTTATCCGAAGGGGAAACTCGG
Source organism: Mythimna ferrago (assembly GCA_910589285.2). NCBI lineage: Eukaryota > Metazoa > Arthropoda > Insecta > Lepidoptera > Noctuidae > Mythimna > Mythimna ferrago. Next base: position 21,691,167 of record OU342685.1, read on the forward strand.
CTTCGATACGAAAGGCAAGAAGGAACCGGGTGGGTTTTTAGTCAGAGTCTGACACTATCTCCCACTTCGCCCAAGGCCGGGGGATGTCATTTGGATGATTTTTACCCACTAACAAAAAAACAGGATTCAATAAAAATATCACTTTTCCTTTACACTTCACAAACTTCTACCGCTGTTATTCTTATAAATATAAGATACGTTTTGATATGCTGCAAAATGCGATAATGTTTAAAAGGGTGTCAGCCTGGAAATTGGTCATACAGGTCTCGAACCTAGTTCAGAATTTCGCCCTAAAACTAATCGTGACTATTGTAATTCTATTCTAATTCTATTCGTATTATATTCTTATTCCATTCTAATTCTATTCTAAATTTACTATTACGAATACCTACTTTCATTTTATTTATAGTTATTATAATTATGAATCTACCTACTTTTACTTAAAATTACTGATCGGCAAAAACACTTACCACAAAAATAACTGTAAATTAGCACTGTTTTTAAAACCAATAAGTATTTACTTCAAATTGGGAAACCGGAACCATAGAACACAATTATCCTGGCGCGTACCTCATGCTCACAATGCGCGCACAATGCTCGAATAGATTAGTGATATGCGTGCGTGCGTGCGGTATCTACAAATGACGCAGGATAACTAATAACAAAATGGCGGCACAACGCGGCGTGTGTGCGCGTCCCTCACACGGTGTGTGAGTGTGTGAGGGATGCGCACACAGACCGCGCTGTCCCCACTTTGTGCTTTCGCATGGTAGGTAGAAGTGATTTGAAATGGTTGATGACATTAAATGGTTCTTTTAAGACATTTTAAATATGTTGCAATTTAATTCATAAAATCATATACGTACCTACTTAAAACAACTAACCATAACAGTGTACGCATCTCTTGCCGTACTCCTCTCACCATGCAAGTGTTTTTACGCCGCCGCCGGGTAACTCGTAACCTTTGTGTTCGTAAACATGGTTTTGTAAAACTTAAATTTTAATAGAATGTGCAAATTCATATAAAAACACTTATATAGACTTAACAAATTACTAAACTCATCGATTTAAGCCAGTTTCCAAAGCTAACAATAATTTCTTGAATTAATTTTAGAACAAAAATAAATTCCCAGATAAATGCCCTCGGGAAGGAATTTATGGGCGTTTATTGGGAATTTTCCCAATCTGCCCAAAATGCCAGGGCATTTACCCATCACTAATTACGACTCGACAGTTCAATCAGAGGTTATGATTTATTAATTGTTACTTTTTGTAAAATAAATAGTGCGACTATCATAAGAAAAAGTGTGTTAAAGACGTAAAATAGTTAATAAAATATTACTACTTCATATTAAGCTAAGTTCCAAACATTCCTGTAATACAAATTACGTCTTGCTGATGTAAAACAGTGAGATAGAATTTTATCATGCCTGATATAAAGATAACTCCGCTTGGAGCTGGCCAAGATGTTGGTCGTAGCTGTATCTTGCTGTCCATGGGAGGTAAAAACATTATGTTGGACTGTGGCATGCACATGGGCTACAACGACGAGAGACGCTTTCCTGACTTCTCATACATCGTACCGGAAGGTCCTATTACCAGTCAGATAGACTGTGTCATCATCTCTCATTTCCATCTCGACCATTGCGGAGCCCTGCCATACATGTCCGAAATGGTAGGTTACACAGGACCTATCTACATGACACATCCCACCAAAGCTATAGCTCCTATTCTGCTTGAAGACATGAGGAAAGTAGCCGTAGAAAGAAAAGGAGAATCTAACTTTTTCACATCTCAAATGATCAAAGATTGTATAAAGAAGGTGACTGCCGTGACTTTGCATCAGTCTGTGATGGTAGATAATGAGTTAGAGATTAAGGCATATTATGCAGGCCATGTGCTGGGCGCTGCCATGTTTTGGATTCGAGTTGGCTCTCAGTCCGTTGTCTATACTGGTGACTACAATATGACTCCAGACAGACATCTCGGGGCTGCCTGGATAGATAAATGTAGACCAGACCTTCTTATAACAGAGTCTACGTATGCTACCACTATCAGAGATTCTAAACGCTGCAGAGAGAGAGACTTCCTCAAGAAAGTTCATGAATGTGTTGAAAAAGGTGGTAAAGTTCTTATACCAGTGTTTGCATTGGGAAGAGCTCAAGAACTTTGTATTTTATTGGAAACCTACTGGGAAAGGATGAACCTGAAGTACCCAGTTTATTTTGCACTCGGGCTGACGGAGAAGGCAAACAATTATTACAAGATGTTCATAACTTGGACTAACCAGAAGATAAGAAAAACTTTTGTACAAAGAAACATGTTTGATTTTAAACATATTAAGCCCTTTGACAAGTCTTACATTGATAACCCTGGAGCCATGGTTGTGTTTGCCACTCCAGGAATGTTGCATGCTGGCTTGTCACTAAACATTTTTAAGAAATGGGCGCCTTATGAACAGAATATGGTGATCATGCCAGGCTTTTGTGTCCAAGGTACAGTTGGTCATAAAATCCTGAATGGTGCTAAAAAGGTTGAGTTTGAAAATCGCCAGGTGGTTGAAGTCAAAATGGCCGTAGAATACATGTCATTTTCAGCCCACGCAGATGCTAAGGGAATCATGCAGTTGATTCAGTACTGCGAGCCCAAGAATGTGTTATTAGTGCATGGTGAGGCGCAGAAAATGGAGTTCTTGAAAGATAAAATTGAAAAAGAGTTTAAGGTTAATTGCTACATGCCTGCAAATGGGGAAACTTGTACCATTAACACGCCAACGAAGATTCCTATTGATGTGTCCTTAAGACTATTGAAGGCTGAGGCTGTGCGGTACAATGCCCAGCCACCCGACCCCAAGCGGCGGCGGGTCGTTAACGGAATCTTATGTGTGCGTGATAACCGGCTATCTCTACTTGACATTGACGAGATGTGTGATGAAATAGGCATCAACAGACATATAATTAGGTTCACAAGTACGGTGCGCTTTGAAGATCCTGGTCCTGCTGTCAAAACGGCAGAGAAACTGAAAACTTTACTATCAGAAAAGTTGGAAGGGTGGACAATCACGATTTCTGAAGCTAACATATCTGTTGAATCTGTTCTTATCAAAGTTGAGGGTGATGAAGATAGCACCAAGAACATCTACGTCTCCTGGACCAACCAGGACGAGGACTTAGGAAGTTATATATTAGGATTACTTCAATCAATGGTCCAATAAAATTAAGATGGTTGTTTATATGTACATTTTTTAATAAATTAGATATATTTCACTAAATTTTAGCTTGGTTTTGGTTATGTACACCATGTTATGTCTTGATTACATTTCCCTTGATACCATAAATATAGAAGTTTGTTGTTTTCTGATAGATCCTTGACTTTTTCTATTATTGATGTTATATTCTGAAACAAAGAAAATTTCTAGGATTTTTAAGACGAAAATACAATATAATAATAATAAAACTATTCCACAACCATCACACAACGCCGTCTAGTCCCAAGCTAAGCAGAGCTTGTGTTATGGGTACTATACAACTGATAAACATACTTATATATTTCTAAATACATACAATTATAGATAAATTACACCCAGACACAGAACAAATGATCATGCTCATCACACAAACATTTGTCCTGGGTGGGAATCGAACCCACGATCTCCGGTATAGCAGTCAGGGTCACTAACCACTAGATCAACAGGCCAGTCAATGGTTCAAATATTATCCTGATAAGGTCACTCGTCGTCCTAGAATGGAAAGTAAAAAACAGTAAAAGCCTGACACGTCCTCTCGCTCCGCTCAAGAGCGGGAAAAAGTAGAATATTTCCTGCTTAAAAAAAAAATATTTTATCCAAAATTTTAACTTCATGTACAGTAGTGGTACATAGGCGGACTTAATGCAACAAGGCATTCTTTCCCAGTCAACCTTTGGGTAAAAAAAATAGACAACACAGTGGTAGGTTTGCACAATAAACAAATAACATATACTTACTTCAAACAGAAATACCTAATAAAGTTATTTATATATCTAATAATAAAATACGTTTAAATGCTAAAATAATAATAATAATAAATACTATGAAAAATATCAAATCATCAAGAGAACTTAATTACCTCATTAGGTGTCATAGGTGGCGGAAAAATTCGTCTAAAGTCACCCTTATGCAAGAATTCAGTGTGGGCTGTCAACAAGTGCTGTTTCAGCCTGTTACTGATGCAATGCTTGCACAGGCCGCACAGATCCGACGCGTCGCAGTTTTCGAAGCAAGTCGTCTTGCATTGGTCGCCGAATACAGCTATGTTTTTCTGGGCAGACACCATATTTTTTGCGGCTTCAGTATCTCTGAAAAAGAAATGTTAAATGTTTTATTTTTTAATCGAAAGCAGTGTTTTCCTAGTGGTAATGGCTCCGACCTTCGAGTTGCAGGTACCTACCCTGCCAGGCGCATTACTTTGTGTATTTCATTACCACTGCTGTCAAAAACGGTGATGGAAAACATCGAACATCAACCAAAATTCGAAGACATGTGACATTCACCAAACCGCACTGGGCCCGCGTAATGGATTACGGCCCATTCCGTCTCCTAGAGAGGAGGCCTTGAGTCCCAGCTGTAGGAACATTAAAAACGCTGATGATGATGATGATTTAATAACCACAGCCTGTGACTCCTCGTTGGTCGAGATACGAGCAATCTAACACGCTTGTCCAGTCCTGGATCGTGAATTTGGTATATTGTATTGAGTAGGCAGATAGATCAATCAAATTGATTAGGTAACCTTAAACCTGCTATACCTACCACGAGGAAATTCATACTCGCAGTACAGCGAACATAAGATTTTTGGTGTTCTTAAGTAAATCTAAGTGATAGTATGATTAAATTAATATAAGTAACAATGTTTTAAACAAAACTAGTTGTTCCCCTTATGTTCCTACGTTTTGTTGTCATTTCGCTGACCACAATAGTCGTAAAATAAAAAGTTTATGACGCTACAGCACTGTGCCTACACAAGATTTGTAGAGCAAGCAAATTTTGGAAGGTATGCGACGACTAGGCTGCATGTCGTGGGTTCGATTCCCGTACGTAACAAATATTTGAGGCCGCAAGAACCAGTGGCCTGACGAACAATCTAAGTGCATTCATATAGGTACCTACTTGTTCTACAATCTTATCTTTCTTTTAGGACCAGCTTTCTTTGCGGGCTAAAGTAGTTTCCACTATTTTATAATAGATGGCAGCACTACACCCTCTTCAGATTTAATATCTTTTAAACCGCCTACGTTGGGTATAGCTATGCGACAATCACTCCCGCGTTTATTCCACCAGAGTCGCACATCCACGACCGAATACTCCATCTCATCAGCTCATCTGTCACCTGGGGATTGGGGCGCTACACCAGATGGAGACATGGAGTAGGTACCCAGTCACAAATACACGACCATGGCGAATAAGATGCTAAAACACTCGTCTGACTAATCCGATGCAAGCTATTACTCGTATTAGGTAATGGGTTAAGGCCCAAGCGCCCGAAACGTGCTTTAAAACAGTGACTTTCTGTAGCCTACTCCTCGGTAACGGCAAGGTTAATAGGTTTGAAAAAAATATATGTTTATTATAGATTCATGAACAAAATTATCAACATTTAATTTTTTCGTGAGATTAATACTTTTGTCTAAAAAAAATATTACATACAACAACATCACATACGCAACTTTTCCCTACTCCTTCGAAACGGCTTGGATCTTTAGAAACGTTTTTACACATAAAAACCGGCCAATAGCGTGTCGGGCCACGCTCAGTGTAGGGTTCCGTAGTTTCCCGTCCGTCACAATAAGTGTATGAGTTTAAAAAAATGCTTGCATATACGATTATACTACAAACTTAGTCCAGAAATTATTTTGTAGAACCTTTTTGTCTTTTTGTACAAAAACTGTTGTTTTTTACTTTTGGAGCGATTATTTCCGAAATTATTGACATTATCAAAAAATGATTTTAGTATACCCCTATTCATTTTTAAATACCTATCCAACGATATATCACACGTTAGGGTTGAAATTAAAAAAAAATCACTTCTCACTTTACATAGGTACGTCTGTCCGTCCCCGCTTAATCTCTGTTACCGTTGGCACTAGAAAGCTGAAATTTGGTACCAATATGTATATCAATCACGGCGATAAAGTGGTAAGATAAAAAGTGGAAAAAAATGTTTTATTAGGGTAAAAAAATCACTGCCCAATTTACGTGTAAAGGGTCCCTTACACGTAAATTGGGCAGTGATTTTTTTTCAACTATAACTCAAACGTGTGATACATTGTTAGATAGGTATTTAAAAATGAATAGAGGTTTAGTAAAATCATTTTTTGATAATGTTAATATTTTTAGAAATAATCGCTCGAAAAGTAAAAAAATGTGCCCCCCCTCTAACTTTTGAACCATAAGTTTAGAAAATATGAAAAAAAATATCAAAAGTAGAACTTTATAAAGACTTTCTAGGAAAATAACTTTGAACTTGATGGGATGAACAGTTTTTGAAAAGTTGTACAAAATAATTCCTGAACTAAGTTTATACTTTAACCGAATATGTACCTAAGCATTTTTTTAACTTAGTTTACATATTTTATTATTCTGAACGTATCTTCTTTCAAATAAAAAAAGAATAATTAAAATCGGTCCACGAAAACCAAAATTACCACCGAAAACCCAACATATACATATAACCCGTCTGATTTGTTTAAATTACTAACCCAATTTCCCGAGAGATGGCACTGTACTTTTTTAACTCTGTGGACACTTTGTTTGAGATTGCCGCGCCGCGCCCGCCCCGCACCCGCGCTTCCACTAAGGCCCGTATTAATAAACGATGCTCAACTCCGTCATCAAGTGCGATATCATTTGATCCCCGATTATACGATGTCAGAAACTCAAGATCATTGCTAATTAATAAACACATGAGTACAGAATCTCAGTTACCAAGATCAGCTCCTCAATGCTCTGTCTCTGCTTACTCAATGTGAACGATTACGTCACATTGACCGAAGTTTATAAATATTACTTCACTTAAAATATTTTCAAACTCCATATTTGGCGCTACCGCTAATCATGACCTCAAGTCCCAGTCGGTCTGCACTCATGATCTGGCAGCTCAAGTACAGAGATCTTTGTAAACTTAAGTTTCGTGTTTCGTTTATTAATCAGACAACACTCGGCTGATGTCGTAAACCTAAGCTGAGCTTGAGCTCGAACTTAAGCTTGAGCTTGAGCTTGTGAATCTCGTTTATTAATACGATCAAGACCTCAAGCTTGGTATCAGGTACGAGATCTTGGGCTGAGGAACGTTTATTAATACGGGCCTAAGCTGTGACCGAGCTTTAGTGGGGACACTTATTGTGTCGGACGGGAAACTACGGAACTCTACACTGAGCATGGTCCGACACGCTCTTGGCCGGTTTTTTAAAGTTTGAAGACAAATAGGCAATTATCAGAATGAAATGTAAAATCTTACCCTTCATCCGCAGCCCTAACTCCCGCTTGTGCAACTCCAGTCAGCGAAAATAAATTATAAATCACTTGTTCATACAGCAGCTGATTCGGTGGGTAGTGATTTGAACTTAAGTTGGGTCCCATATTAGCTTCTAGCAGGTACACTCGCAAATCTTCATCCAGGATGAAGTCAAACCGCAACATTTCAAAGAAATTATCAGGCGACTTGTATTGCTTTACCTAAAACCATATACATAATAATAACAATAGTACAGCTGAGGAGTGGAATTCCCTGCAGGAGTATGTGTTTCCTGATAGCTACAACATACTCTTTCAGTCAAGAGTGAATAGGTTACTAACCTAACTGGAAATACCCACTGACCAAGACTCTCTAGATTCGCAGGAGAACTAAGCTTGCCGACATAGCACGAAGAATTGCCAAACTTAAGTGGCAATGGACAGGGCGCATTGCTCGCAGAACATATGGCCGTTGGGGCCGGAAGGTTCTGGAGTGGCGACCGCGTATCGGAAGACGCAGCGTTGGAAGGCCTCCTTCAAGGTGGACCGATGACCTAGTGAAGGTTGCGGGAAACCGATGGATGCGAGACGCACAGGATAGTTCATTGTGGCGACACTTGGGGGAAGCCTATGTCCAACAGTGGACGTACATCGGGTGAAATGATGATGATGATGAAGAAGACTATGGAGGCTAATGAGGGCACAGCGTTTCCGTACTATTTAGACTAAAACTTAAATAAATACTTGACTGGGCATCGATCCAGGACATCATGTTCAACAGCGGTACTTACGACCACAGCGCTACACCGCCACTGCGGGAGCGTTTAAAAGAGTGACCGTGGCTCTAAAACCCCAAAAGTTAACTAAAGGATACATGTAGGTTTTAGTCAGTAAACAAATGACCTGTAGCCTGATTCACGTAAAATCAAAAAAGCCAAATATCGTTGAAGTTTTATAGTCGTTCGATCGAAGTCCTATCCGAAAGCGGTATTCACGATCTGTCGACTTATTTCCAGTTACATTAATAAGTATTCTACCAGGATAATGTAATACAGATTTTTTTTAAATCGACGAATTTCAAACGACTTTAAAATCGGTGTCGTTCAAACTCGATTGATGGATGTGAATATGGAAATGGTCTAAACGACTAACTCGCTACGATATCGTTACGGTTTTCATTACGTGAATCGGGCTACTGGCCTCCCGTGCCGCCATAGTGTGGGAAAAGTCACTGGATCATTTCTTCCTCAACAAAAAGCGCCAGGCAAGGCAGCCTGATGAGAAGGTACTCACCTTGTCGATGATCAATGGCTCTTTCATAAGGAAGATTTCCGCAATAGCTTTCTGCACTTCCTTCCACATGTTCGTAGGATCTTTGCCCTGCAATGAAATGAGAGTGATGATGAGATACTTATCTCCAACAAATTACAACATAGTTTTTAGTTGACAGGTAGTTTGACTAGAAGTAATATGAGGGAGGATCTAGAGTCTAAACTAAGCCAGGCCTGTATTTTAAAATACGCGCTAGGCCTGGTAATAGGGATTACATTACAAATAGAATAATCAACTTGCGTGTGTGTGCTTCTAAAAATGCGTATACAGATAGAGTATAATATATCTACACTAATATAATAAAGAGGTAAAGTTTGTTTTTTTGTTTGTAGGAGGTAATCTCTGAAAGTACTGCACGCTTAGCCAAGTTGTTATTCTGCAATCGTTAACGCTGTAGAAAAGTGATGAAACGTATGGGAATGACGTCATCTCAACGTAAAGTCGCGTGGTCGGAACAAACGAATAGAAAATTCGTAGGCAAGTTCACATCGTTCAAAATGATAGAATGAATTTCTACAACGTTTAACGCTACATCCTTTGATAAACAAACGCTACATTGTAGAATGAGCGGCCGACGCAGGTGCGTCAACATGGCTACCCACTTATCGTTTTCTACAATTGCTGACACCGAAGCGTTGCCGATTGGAGAACGGAATTCGACACGATACGGTTGTTACTTGGCTAGGGGGCTGGTCCGATTGCAAAAATTTTAGCACCGATCGAAAGCTGCTTTATTCCTGAGTGACATAAGCTATATTATATGTACGCGGGCGAAGCCGTGGGAAAAAGCTAGTTATTAATATACTACATTAGTTTTTGTATACTCGAAATACGTGTCTAGTATTTTTGTGTAAAGAATCTATGTATCTTGAAAAATCACAAAGTTATAAGATCGTTATGTCAGCAAAAATACAAGGTCACCGGGCCATCCAGGCGACTGAGGGGTTGTTTTACAATTGCACCCAGCTGTTTGATGGCGCCTAATACCCGCTATGACCTGCCATGGCCTGTGTAGTACAGTTGTACTTAGTGTCGGTGGTGTCCAACTTGTGACCTTTTTAAATATTTTTGGGAAATTTCTGATTCTGAACAAACTTGATTCAGATTTCGCATAAACTAAAAATATTTATTTTTAACCGACGTCGAAAAGGAGGAGTTTCTATGTTCGGCTGAATGTATGTTTTACTTGATATTAAAAAGAAAAGTAAGAAAATAAATAGTACATACTCGTTGATACATGTAAAAATACAAGTAATCTTAGCTAAGTACTATTTTGCTACTGTTGAGCACTCGCACGACTGACATTTCTCCACAGTATTGATCTGGGCACTTATCACCTGTGGGGATTTCATACCGATGTTCTTACCTTAGATCTGACGTAGATGTCAAAAGCTTCCTTCATGGTGTTGCCCAGGCCAGTGTAGGAGTGCTTCAGAGAAGGCACCTCCCAGGTAGGCATGTAGTCGTCACCCACGATGTACTTGTCCAGATTAGTCGGATCAAACGGATAGTACTTCTCCATGCAGTATCTGTAATAGAAAATGTAGGAGTCAAACAGTTGTTCTAAAAGCATGCGCTTGCGGACGGCGAGCAATGGGTAACTTCTCGTCCGGCCTTTCGGTAACCGTCTGAACCATTCTGAACTGCGGTGCTATTCTCTAAGAAAACAGCCTTGAGCGCAGCGTTGGCCGCAGCGACGAGTCGAAAGCGCAGTACATTGAATTAACAATCCAATGTATAAGTGCATTGGATTGCTATAATCCAATGTACATATTTGGATTTCGTCGCTGCGGCCAGCGCTGCGCTCAAGGCTGTTTTCTTAGAGAATAGCACGCCTGAGCTCGAGTCGTCGACAGCACGTACTGTTTCACGCGCGCCTCAAGGATTTGTCAGTAAAACTGTGAAGGCCCAGCAGGCTCGAAGCCTATGGGGACATGGGTTCCTGGGGCAAAAAGGAACGTAGCCCTAGTGGGTTTTACTGTCAGTAAAGGTTTATCACGCCTTCGTGCTCCACTAAGAGCGGGAGAAGTCATTGAAAGATTTCCCACCTAAAAAAGAAGTTGCTTTAAAGTAAAACAGAGGAAAAATAATGTATAAGCGTTCCAAATGAGAATAGGACCGATTCTTATATTTTGACATCTCGTCGTACTGTCAAATCGAAGAAATTTTGGCAAAATTGAAGAGCTTAGAGATGAGTAAAATTGAAGAACTGGATTCTGATTAAACTTTTTTCGTTCAAAGTTCATAAATAAATTAAATTTTTCGTAAATTAATTATTGTTTAAAAATTTCTTTCCTTGATTTGACAGTAAATCTTGACGTCACAACATGGCGAGCGATCCTATTCTCATTTGGAACGCATTGTATTTTCTACATCAGCTTTTCCCAACCAGCTTGGGATCTACCTCCAGTTTAACCAGATGCGGCTGCGTTTTACATAGAGCGACTGCTTATCAGACCTCCACAACCCAGTTCCTGAACAACACGATACTCCTTAGACCAGTTAGACCGACTGCTGGTTAGACTTTCTGGCATCAGATCCATATCTCTCTCTGGCATCAGACAGCTCTGACCAAATGGCTTACACGCTTTTTGCGGCACGGGGTTTCCGTAACATCCCAGACAAATTTAGAAAAAATACATTTAAATTGAAAAATTCACATAGGTATTTTGCCCGGTTTCGAACCGCCTGAGAAATTTTTTTGGGCATATACGAAGTAATTCTTTGATTTACTGATTGACAATTAAAATAATCATGTAAAAAATTACCTGAATAGCACATCGCCTTTGTACCAGTAAACCCGCAGAGGGTTCACTGACTTAAGCACCACATACACGCCAATATCGAACTTGTGTCCATCCACTAAAAATGGCTTCTGTAAGTACTCCTGTACGAAACTCTTCCCACTAGTTATATCAATATCGCTCACATTCTTTATGTAAACATGTCTATGTGTATTAGATTTTTGTACAAACAACGCATTTTTATTCTCAGCTGCGTACTTCAAAAATGCTTCCTTATCTTTAGGTAATTTAAACGCCTTTGGAATGTACTTTGAATTTGTAGTCGCTAAAACAACTTTACAAGATATAAATCCTGTGCCAGGAAAGTGGTTCACCTTTTGATGGGCAGAAAGATTTCGTAGGTTCATATGTACGAAAGGAGTGGGATATGACCATAGTAGGTTCCATGGAGTTTTATTTGTAGTTTTCTCGTATCCTATTCTTTCGAGCACTAAGTGTATATGTTTTAGGACACCATTTTTCTTATTTACATCTGAGTTGTTGGAAAAAACCCAATACTTGGGTCTCTCTGGAGGCAGCTTCTGACCTCGATTAATTCCATTAATAACCTCTAAGAGAATTCCCAACGATATCCCAACTATGCAAACAAGGAAAAATATATTTGTAAACGATTTTGCTGGCTTAGTTGTTTTATTAGGTTCTTTGTGTTTATCTTCCTCAACGATATCATTGTTTAGATTCATATTTTTCTCAATTACGTTGTTATTTAGAGCTGTAACTTCGTTTTCCTCACATTCTGGAAGGACCTGGAAAGAAAGTATATCGTAAATATGTATTTGGCTCGCTTGTAAATACATCGTTTGATTTACACTTTATTGTACCTACTCTACTTTTTACGGACAAGATACAAGATATATTTGTTTTGTAAAACATGAATAGGTTCCTACTCATGTTTTACAAAACAAATATATATGAGTAATGAGTTTTTAGGGACACAGGTACATCATTTAGACTTTCGTTGAAAGGTGAAGGGAGAACAAATAAAGTAAGTAAAGTAAAGTTTTTGGGGGATGAACTGCTCGCGTCCGTAGGATTTACTTGACTTTTGATCACCCTACACGTGTCCCCTGGGTAGTGCTAAACGAGCAGTAAATACGGTGGTAGGCCATAACATCGGCTGCCGGCTTAAAGGTTACCACCCACCAGATAAAGTCATACCGCCAAGCGATCCGTCGTGTTCCGGCATGTTATCTGGTGAAGCCGTAAGGTGGAGGATGGGTCTGAACAGTTGTGTTGCGATGTACGCCGGGTATGATGCACCAGTTGCTGTTGTGTCGGAGGTTTGATCATGGAGGGTAGCGGGATCCGAAGCACGGTGCTCCGCTGGCCGACCGCAGATAGTTGGGGGCCCAAGTAGTGTGCCAGCCACACACGAAAGGCTGCCCCGCCAACTGCGAAAAATCCCAGGGTGGCCCCATCGTGCCGGTTGGCGACCGGATGAGAGGACCCGATGGCGATCTCTGGGGGGGTTCGGGCGTCCCCGCAGTCTCCAAATCAACCCTCCATTGGCGCAGCAACTCTGGTTGTGTTGTTGGGTTTGACATCGCATCACCTCGCTCAACTGCCATCTTCCACCAGCCCTATTCACTAAAATTCATGAAAGTTAATAAAAGGAAAAGTAAGTGTGTACAGCGGATGCACGTCCTCTCGTTCCATGTGCACCTCTCAAACATTCGAGGACTGCACTCCAATCTCGATGCAGTCCACCACCACCTCGAGACTGACAAGCCCCACTTACTTTTCTTGACGGAGACGCAGATCAGATGTCCGTCTGATGCGGCGTATCTCGACTACCCGGGATACTCTTTGGAGCACCATTTCCTGCAGCGTGCCGGGGTCTGTGTATACGTCCGTAATGACATCTGCTGCCAGCGTCTCCGTCACCTTGAAGACCCCAGTTTTTCAAGTTTATGGTTACTGGTGGACACCGGTGTGGACAAAATTGTCTACACCTGTGTTTACCGGTCGCACAGTGGCGACCAGGAGACGACTCGGCTGTTTGGCCACCTCAGTGAGGCCGCCGATGAGGCTCTGCATCGGCACCCTGATGCGCAGTTTGTCGCTCTGGGGGATTTTAACGCCTGCCATCAAGACTGGCTTTTCCCATACCAGAGGACCGACCACGCTGGGAGGGAAACTCGAAACTTTGCAGTGTCGCTGGGCCTCTCCCAGTTGGTAAAGCAAGCGACGAGGGTGCCTGATGTAGTTGGTCATACTGCCAATTGTCTGGACCTACTGCTGACCACCGATCCGGACAGATGTGTCGTAACAGTTTCCTCACCACTTGGAACTTCAGATCACTGTCTGGTGAAGTCTGTATCGTCCTTCTCCCCACCTGACCGCGACTCACGTGGCGAACGGCGAATGTGGCGATACAAGTCGGCAGATTGGGATGAGATGCGGCATTTCTTTGCGTCTTATCCTTGGCAGCAGGTCTGCTTCTCTTCTGAAAATCCGTCGAGCTGTGCGGATGCTGTAACCGATGTGATACGCCAAGCTATGGAGTATTTTATCCCTTATAGCGATGTACGCATCGGTGGCTCAGCTCACCCGTGGTTCAACGCCGATTGCGTTCAGACTGAAGAGCGTAAGCATTCGGCGTTTCTCGCCTGGGTTGACGCTCGTGACCGCAAAGCTCCGGATCTGAATTCAAAGAAGAGAGCCTTCAACCATGCTGCCAAGTCCTACAAAAAAGCATTAAAGAAGGCACGCTTCGACCGCATAACCCATATTGGCAAAAAACTCTCTGCACAGCCGTCCGGTAGCAGAGCATTCTGGTCTCTTGCCAAGTCGGTCGAGGCGAACTTCTGTCGGCCCACTTTGCCTCCGTTGGTAAAGCCTGATGGAACACTGGCTCATACGGCAAGAGAGAAAGCAGGACTCTTTGCATCTCTCTTTGCCCATAATTCTCGTCTTGACACTAGCAATGCTGCTCCACCGACTCTGCCTCATTGTAACTCTTCAATGCAGGAGGTTCACATGAGGAACAGAGAAGTTCTGAGAGAGCTGCGTCGTCTAGACGTGAATAAAGCCAGTGGACCAGATGGCATACCAGCGATTGTTCTAAAGGCTTGTGCGCCCGAGTTGTCTCCTGTATTGACGCGCTTGTATCGCCTCTCATTTAGGACTGGTATAGTGCCCAAGTCCTGGAAGCTTGCCAACGTGCAACCCGTGCCCAAAAAGGGCAGTCGTGCCGATCCTGCCAACTATCGGCCGATTTCGGTAACCTCCATACTCTGCAAGATTATGGAGCGTGTATTGAACTCGCGCCTCATGGCATACCTGGAAGGTAACGATCTCCTCAGTGACCGACAGTACGGGTTTCGCCGCAAGCGGTCTACTGGGGACCTACTGGTTTATGCCACCCACTTGTGGGGCGAGGCCCTCGAGAAGAATGGGGAAGCGATTGCCGTTTCCTTAGACGTCTCGAAGGCCTTCGACAGGGTATGGCACGCTAGCCTATTGAGTAAGCTTCCAGCGTACGGCATTTCCCCTGGTCTGATTAACTGGGTAAAAGATTTCCTGAGTGAACGGTCTCTCCGAGTTGTTGTCGACGGATGCTCATCAGAGCCCATGACGATTAATGCCGGAGTTCCTCAGGGGTCTGTTCTCTCTGCAACTCTCTTCCTGTTGCATATCAACGATCTGCTGGTGCCCGGTATCTATGGGTATGCAGATGATAGCACAGTTGTAGAGAGATACCTGCCCAGTGCTCGGGCTAGTAAGGAGCTAATCCGGTCCGAAAGAGAGGCTATGGTAGAGCGAACGAATATCTCACTTCAGGCAGTCTCCAAGTGGGGTGAAGCCAATCTAGTGGGATTCAACGCCGCCAAAACACAAGCGTGTCTTTTCACTGCCAAAAGGAGCCCGTGCACCTTGGTTCCTACTTTTCGGAATTTATCCCTGGGGTACACCGACCGCCTTCAGCTCTTGGGGGTTGAAATTCCCTCAGACCTTAACTTTGGGCAGTTCATTGAGTCCAAAGCCAAGGTAGCTGCTAGGAAGCTGGGCGTTCTTGCAAAGGTCCGGCGGTACTTCACACCGGGACAGCTTTTAATGTTATACAAAGCACAGGTCCGTTCGTGTGTGGAGTACTGCAGTCACATATGGGCTGGTGCTGCAAAATGCCACCTGGCAGCTTTGGACTCGGTGGAAAGGCGTGCAAAGAGGCTAATTGGTGATCCAGATTTGGTTAAGTCCAACCTTCAAAGCCTTGAGCATAGGCGTAGGGTAGCCAGCCTTTCGGTGTTTTACAGGATGCATTTTGGAGAGTGTGCGCAGGAATTGCATGACTTGATTCCGCCATCGCAATTCTACCATCGGACAACCCGACGTACGGCGAATATTCACCCTTACGTTGTTGAAACCTCTACGGTCCGGACTAAGCGTTTCGCCTCGTCGTTTATACCGCGTACGTCGAAGGACTGGAACAGTCTGCCTGCTGCGGTCTTCCCGTCCGATTATAATTTGGGTGTCTTCAAGGCTAGAGTGAATAGGCTCTTAATAAACTAGTGCGCCTCACCATCAAAGATTGCATCGCTACTTACCATCAGGTGGGATCGCAGTCAAGCACTAGTTTATCTCAATTAAAAAAAAAAAAAAAAAAAGTAACGTGCCACTCCGCACTTTAAAATTTTTGCTAGACAGATTGGATGGAATGATGGAATGCATGAGTTTGCAATATAATACGCTTCTAAGCTTGTAGTAGTTATAAGGGGTCCAAATGATGTACCTGTGTCCCTGAAAACTACAGAACGAAATTTTAAATGTAGGTAACCTTTGCGAGAACAGTACCTATACCTATTCAACAGGTTCGAACTATCTTTTTGTTGACTTCTTTAGTAATTTATCCCTGTGAAGTCTCCATCAAGCCTTGTCTCGGGGCGAAACCTATAGGTATTCTTTGATTTTTGATGTAGTTTCAAGGTTTAGGTATCTGCAATTTCAATACTACAAAATCTACTTTAATATTACTCGTTGAAACGTCGAACTTATCCTCTTCTGAGTTGAGCTACACGAACACTGATTGATTGGACAGCTCCATTTAAATATGTGTGGATCTTTCCTTTAAAGGCTTCAGAACCTATTTTACACAGTCCTCATCATATGATTGATCTAACCAAGATAATGTCTGGACTTTAATGACATTTGCTGTTTTCGTGTAACTTCTCATCTGATGAGAAAATAGTAAAACACATTGTTTAAAGTTTAAATCAATTAACAGAAAAAATATCGTTGATCGTAAGATAGCCTTTTTAACGAAACATTCAAAAATATATACAAAACCTCATTAAGTTAGAGAGCGTCTTATATTCGAAGCGAGATGCAAAATTTTCTGCCCAGTCCAGCCAAAAGTTCTGCTCAATAATTTCTGTCTAAATCAACAAAGTTAATTATATACGGGTATGTCGGGTATCTATACGAATAAACAAAAGAACCTATGATAGTCGAGGCGGGAACTGCAATCCTGGGAAATAGTCCTGCTGATGCCCAAAGTCCGGAGGTTTGCAAACACAGTAACCGTAATTAGTTGCGTTGAAAAGCGCCAACAAATCTCAGGAGATTGTAAACTGGCGGGCAGGATCGTCAAAACTAACTAATTTTATTGTCAAAGTGGGGAGGGACTATGTGGATTATGTTGTCTGTTCAGTAATTTCAACGTTTTTCTGGCAGTTATGTGGTTTACTCAAATATCCTTTCACACATATACCTGCAAACTTTCATCTTTATAAGTGATTTGTAAAATAAATATCATTTATTATAATTTTAACAGATAGTTTTTACAAACCCATGTGTGTGTGTAAAATTCTCTGTCAATGGTTCATAAAAAGCTACACAATTCTGGGTAGGTAACCTACGAATACCTCCCATATTGTTTGTTCCGGAAACTACATAGTCCCTGCTGGATAAACCACGGAAGGAAAACGGGCGGAAAAAGCTAGTCTACACTGATATTATAAAGAGGTAAGTAAACTTGTTTTTTTGTTGGTAATCGCTCAAAGTACTGGGCCGATTCCTAAAATTTTTTCATCGATAGAAGAGCGTTAATCCTGAGTGGCATAGGCTATGTACGCGGGCGAAGCCGCGGGCAAAAGCTAGTTTATAATAAAACGCTTACTAAATAAATTATGAGTTTGCAATTTATCCGGTAACTCATCACTAAGTGCAATCTGCTGAAGCACATCTTATTATGATTGATCTATACAGGTAAATAAATAGATCTACAAGAATAAGTATCAAGATAAGATCTATATTCGATTATCGGAACTTTAAATTAACACTATAAATTCAATATAATAATGTTTTAATGCAATTTACTTTAGATTTCATTAAAAAATAATGTCTTATAGTCTGTCTAAAAAGTCAAACGACTTAGGAATTTTGTATAATATTTAATCATCTGAAAAGTACTTATATTCGATACTTTTTATAAGGTTTTTCGATTAGTAAACAATGATCAAGATCTCTTAATCAACCTTGATTATTGAACCAGTGTTGACTACTTCATTTTTTTTTTTACTTGATTTCATTTTGCCCTTTAAAATTACCCAAGTCGTTTGACTTCTTAGGCAGACTCTATTATGTTTACCTCTTCATTACCTATGTCACATAAAAGTCTTCAGTAAGTACATATGTATTAGCTATAATAAACTTTGGAACTTAAAAATTAAGTCAAGAAAGAATTTAAATAACTCACACTATCGTTTTCCATGATATGGTTTTACACTTTTTCACGTATTTAATGTTTGTTTTTCTTAAATTATTTTGTGTGCAAGCGCACTTTGCGTACAACGTCTAAGCCTAGAATAACTTAATGAATTTGTTCTCATATGTGTAGAGCGAGAAGAGAGATGGTCCTGAGGTGGTGTGCGAGAGAGATAGTCTTAACTTTCTAAAAACATGGCGAACCAGTAGTACGGCGGCCTTTTAAGGTCACATCAGCATATAGGCTGTGCACATCTACCGGTACTTGTGTAGACTCCGAATGAGTTATGTGATGAGAAAGAAAGTGTTTTTGTTGTCATTACAATTCTTATTTATTTATATAATTTTATTGTATACAATGTGTAACGTTAAATGCGCAAAATCTCAGACACCCCAAATGATTTTTAATCCAATTGACCTAATTCTGAGAGAAAAAAAAAAAAACAAAAAAAAATTTTGAGGTTTTGTGTGCAGTTATAGTTTTTTTAAGACTCGTATCTACATTGAAATAAGAACTATTATTATCCCACGTATGGGAAAACTTGAATATCGACACTTGAATGACTTGAATTTGATGACGACAACTGTTTGTTTTTGTTTACTTATTTTGACGGGTTTGCGCACGTGATGGCTTGCTTGACCTATTAATAAATAGACCGGGCAACATTTTTAATGATGATTTTTTTTTTATGTGACCTGTATTAAAAAGATTCTGCTCTTTATTCTGATCAAACTATTTTCAGGTATTGCGCATTTAACGTTACACATTTTCTATAGATTACAAATACACCCGACCCCAAGCGGCGGCGGGTTGTTAACGGAATCTTATGTGTGCGTGATAACCGGCTGTCTCTACTTGATATTGACGAGATGTGTGATGAAATAGGCATCAACAGACATATAATTAGGTTCACAAGTACGGTGCGCTTTGAAGATCCTGGTCCTGCTGTCAAAACGGCAGAGAAACTGAAAACTTTACTATCAGAAAAGTTGGAAGGGTGGACAATCACGATTTCGGAAGCTAACATATCTGTTGAATCTGTTCTTATCAAAGTTGAGGGTGATGAAGATAGCACCAAGAACATCTACGTCTCCTGGACCAACCAGGACGAGGACTTAGGAAGTTATATATTAGGATTACTTCAATCAATGGTCCAATAAAATTAAGATGGTTGTTTATATGTATATTTTTTAATAAATTAGTTATATTTCACTAAATTTTAGCTTTGTTTTGGTTATGTACACCATGTTATGTCTTGATTACATTTCCCTTGATACCATAAATATAGAAGTTTGTTGTTTTCTGATAGATCCTTGACTTTTTCTATTATTGATGTTATATTCTGAAACAAAGAAAATTTCTAGGATTTTTAAGACGAAAATACAATATAATAATAATAAAAATATTCCACAACCATCACACAACGCCGTCTAGTCCCAAGCTAAGCAGAGCTTGTGTTATGAGTACTGGACAACTGATAAACATACTTATATATTTCTAAATACAAACATATATAGATAAATTACACCCAGACACAAACAAATGATCATGCTCATCACACAAACATTTGTCCTGGGTGGGAATCGAACCCACGATCTCCGGTATAGCAGTCAGAGTCACTAACCACTAGATCAACAGGACAGTCATTGGTTCAAATATTATCCTGATAAGGTCACTCGTCATCCTAGAATGGAAAGTAAAAAACAGTAAAAGCCTGACACGTCCTCTCGCTCCGCTCAAGAGCGGGAAAAAGTAGAATAGGAAATATTCTGCTTAAACAAAAATATATTTTATCCAAAATTTTAACTTCATGTACAGTAGTGGTACATAGGCGGCCTTAATGCAACAAGGCATTCTCTCCCAGTAAACCTTTGGGTAAAAAAAATAGACAACACAGTGGTAGGTTTGCACAATAAACAAATAACATACTTCAAACACAAATACCTAATAAAGTTATTTATATATCTAACTAGCTTTTGCCCGCGCGGCTTCGCTCCCGCTCTTCCCTACTTCAGCCTACTATACCCTACTATACCCTACTCTACCCTACTCTACCCTACCCTACTCTACTCTACTCTACCCTACTCTACCCTACCCTACTCTACTCTACCCTCCTCTACCTTACTCTACCCTACTCTACCCTACTCTACTCTACCCTACTCTACCCTCCTCTACCTTACTCTACCCTACACTACCCTACACTACCCTAATTTTCATTTTTTTTTTCCATAAGAACCTTCTCATAATAACCAACACAACAAAAAAAATAATTAGCAAAATCGGTCCAGGCGTTGTTGAGTTATGCGCTTACCAACACATTTTGCGATTCATTTTTATATTATAGATAAAAAAAAACGCTTAAATGCTAAATTATTAAACTAATAAATACTATGAAAAATATCAAATCATCAAGAGAACATTTACCTCATTAGGTGCCATAGGTGGCGGAAAAATTCGTCTAAAGTCACCCTTGTGCAAGAATTCAGTGTGGGCTGTCAACAAGTGCTGTTTCAGCCTGTTACTGATGCAATGCTTGCACAGGCCGCACAGATCCGACGCGTCGCAGTTTTCGAAACAAGTCGTCTTGCATTGGTCGCCGAATACAGCTATGTTTTTCTGGGCAGACACCATATTTTTTGCGGCTTCAGTATCTCTGAAAAAGAAATGTTAAGTGTTTAATTTTTAATCGAAAGCAGTGGTTTCCTAGTGGTAACGGCTCCGACCTTCGAGTTGCAGGTACCTACCCTGCCAGGCGCATTACTTTGTGTAATGTATTTCTTTACCACTGCTGTCAAAAACGGTGATTCAAAATTCGAAGACATGTGACATTCACCAAACCGCACTGGGCCCGCGTAATGGATTACGGCCCATTCCATCTCCTAGAGAGGAGGCCTTGAGTCCCAGCTGTAGGAACATTAAAAAGGCTGATGATGATGATGATTTAATAACCACAGCCTGTGACGCCTCGTTGGCCGAGATACGAGCAATCCAACACGCTTGTCCAGTCCTGGATCGTGAATTTGGTATATTGAGTAGGCAGTTAAATTAATCAAATTGGAAAATTTATAGTCGAGGAAATTCATACTCCTAGTACAGCGAATATTAGATTTTTGGTGTTCTAAGTAAATCTAAGATTAAATAAATATAAGTAACAATATATTTTAAACGTAGCTAGTTGTTCTACTGATGTTCTTACGCTTTGTTGCGCTATTTCGCTGACCACAATAGTCGTAAAATAAAAAGTTTATGACGCTACAGCACTGTGCCTACACAAGATTTGTAAAGCAAGCAAATTTTGGAAGGTATGCGACGACTAGGCTGCATGTCGTGGGTTCGATTCCCGTACGTAACAAATATTTGAGGCCGCAAGAACCAGTGGCCTGACGAACAATCTAAGTGCATTCATATAGGTACCTACTTGTTCTACAATCTTATCTTTCTTTTAGGACCAGCTTTCTTTACGGGCTAAAGTAGTTTCCACTATTTATAATAGATGGCAGCACTACACCCTCTTCACATTTAATATCTTTTAAACCGCCTACGTTGGGTATAGCCATGCGACAATCACTCCCGCGTTTATTCCACCAGAGTCGCACATCCACGACCGAATACTCCATCTCATCAGCTCGTCTGTCACCTGGGGATTGGGGCGCTACACCAGATGGAGACATGGAGTAGGTACCCAGTCACAAATACACGACCATGGCGAATAAGATGCTAAAACACTCGTCTGACTAATCCGATGCAAGCTATTACTCGTATTAGGTAATGGGTTAAGGCCCAAGCGCCCGAAACGTGCTTTAAAACAGTGACTTTCTGTAGCCTACTCCTCGGTAACGGCAAGGTTTGAAAAAAATATATGTTTATTATAGATTCATGAACAAAATTATCAACATTTAATTTTTTCGTGCGATTAATACTTTTGTCTAAAAAAAATATTACATACAACAACATCACATTCGCAACTTTTCCCTACTCCTTCGTAACGGCTTGGATCTTCAGAAACGTTTTTACACATAAAAATTGGTAGGTAGTTAAATATTCTTCAAAGTGAACATTGCATAATGTAAATCAATTAATATTTCGAAAAGAAAATGGATTTAAAAAGTCAGCGGGGCTCTGTCCGGGCGCAGCTGGCCGCAAACAAATGCACAGATAGTCGTACTGTCGCCTAGACGGGTAAGAAAGTAGTGACCATTTAATTTCGGCCAAATGGTTCAAGGGACTATAAGCCTTAAAATACGTAATGCGCAGTGCCAAAGTGGCCTAAGTTAAGATCTGGATATTTTGAGTATGTGAGTTTACATGTTTATGAACGCATTCACGATACAGGAGTCATTCTTATTATGGGGCAACGCTTTTTTAGGGTTCCGTAATCAACTAGGAACCCTTATAGTTTCGCCATGTCTGTCTGTCTGTCCATCCGTCCGCGGATAATCTCAGTGACCGTTGGCACTAGAAAGCTGAAATTTGGTACCAATATGTATATCAATCACGGCGATAAAGTGGTAAGATAAAAAGTGGAAATAAATGTTTTATTAGGGTAAAAAAATCACTGCCCAATTTACGTGTAAAGGGTCCCTACACGTAAATTGGGCAGTGATTTTTTTTCATTACAACTCAAACGTGTGATATATTGTTGGATAGGTATTTAAAAATGAATAGAGGTTTAGTAAAATCATTTTTTGATAATGTTAATATTTTCAGAAATAATCGCTCCAAAAGTAAAAAAATGTGCCCTCCCCTCTAACTTTTGAACCATAAGTTTAGAAAATATGAAAAAAAAATATCAAAAGTAGAACTTTATAAAGACTTTCTAGCAAAATAACTTTGAACTTAATGGGATGAACAGTTTTTGAAAAGTTGTACAAAATAATTCCTGAACTAAGTTTGTAATTTAACCGTATATGTACCTAAGCATTTTTTTAACCTTGTTTACATATTTTATTATTCTGAACGTATCTTCTTTCAAATAAAAAAATTAAAATTAAAATCGGTCCATGAAATCCAAAATTACAACCGAAAACCCAACGTACATAACCCGTCTGGTTTGTATAAATTACTAACCCAATTTCCCGAGAGATGGCACTGTACTTTTTTAACTCTGTGGACACTCAAAGGAAATTCTTTTATTTGAGATTGCCGCGCCGCGCCCGCCCCGCACCCGCGCTTCCACTGTGGCCGAGCACTTTAGTGGGGACACTTATATTGTGTCGGACGGGAAACTACGGAACCCTACACTGAGGCCCAATACGCTCTTGGCCGGTTTTTTAAAGTTTGAAGACAAATAGGCAATTATCAGAATGAAATGTAAAATCTTACCCTTCACCCGCAGCCCTAACTCCCGCTTGTGCAACTCCAGTCAGCGAAAATAAATTATAAATCACTTGTTCATACAGCAGCTGATTCGGTGGGTAGTGATTTGAACTTAAGTTGGGTCCCATATTAGCTTCTAGCAGGTACACTCTCAAATCTTCATCCAGGATGAAGTCAAACCGCAACATTTCAAAGAAATTATCAGGCGACTTGTATTGCTTTACCTAAAACCATATAAATAATAATAACAATAATATTCCACATTCACTATGCGTACAGCCGAGGAGTGGAATTCCCTGCCGGAGTCTACGTGTTTCCTGAATCCTGATAGCTATAACTTAGGGGTTTTTTTTAGTGGGGAAAATCATCCAATGACAACCAGGGGTCTTTCAAGTCATGAGTGAATAGGTTACTTCTAGACAAGCGTGCTCCTTCGTCGGCCACATCATCGCTTACCATCAGGTGAGATTGTGGTCAAAGGCTAGTCAATAATAAAAAAATCCATAACTTTCACACAATGCCATCTAGTCCAAAATTAAGCAGAGTTGGTGGTATAGGTACCACCAACTCTGCTGACTCTGAGTACTAGACAACTGATAAACATAAGTACTTACTTATATATTTCTAAACACATATATATTGTGGATAAATCACACCCAGAAACAGGACAAATAATCGTGCTTATTACACAAATATTTGGCTTGGGTGGGAATCAAATACACGCGACCTCCGGCACAGCAGTCAGGGCGACTAACCACTACACCAATAGGCCAGTAAAACATTAATTGGAGGTCATATGGGCACTCCATGTAATATACTGATATCCAGCTACATCTGAATGTCCACGCGCGCCTCAAGGAGTTCTCAACAAACCGTAGGGGCTCAGCAGGGTCGAAGCCTACTGGGGCCAAGGATTAGTTTCTGAAAGGAAGATTCGGCCCCGGTACGAAAGGCAACGAAGGAACAAGAGTGGGTTATTAGTCAGCAAAAGTCGGATAAAAAAGCTACATCCGTTTAGATTGGAAGACGACCCCAACAGTTAAGCAGACATGTTGGTAAAAGCTGGTAGAAAACCTAACTGGAAATACCCGCTGACTAAGAAGACTCTCTAGATTCACAGGAGAACTAAGCTTGCCGACATAGCACGAAGAATTGCCAAACTTAAGTGGCAATGGACAGGGCGCATTGCTCGCAGAACATATGGCCGTTGGGGCCGGAAGGTTCTGGAGTGGCGACCGCGTATCGGAAGACGCAGCGTTGGAAGGCCTCCTTCAAGGTGGACCGATGACCTAGTGAAGGTTGCGGGAAACCGATGGATGCGAGACGCACAGGATAGTTCATTGTGGCGACACTTGGGGGAAGCCTATGTCCAACAGTGGATGTATATCGGCTGAAATGATGATGATGAAGAAGACTATGGAGGCTGATGAGGGCACAGCTTTTCCGTACTATATAGACTAAAACTTAAATAAATACTTGACTGGGCATCGATCCAGGACATCATGCTCAACAGCGGCACTTACGACCACAGCGCTACACCGCCACTGTGGGAGCGTTTGAAAGAGTGACCGTGGCTCTAAAACCCCAAAAGTTAACTACAGGATACAGGTAGGTTTTAGTCAGTAAACATCTGACCTGTAGCCTGATTCACGTAAAATCAAACAAGCCAAATATCGTTGAAGTTTTATAGTCGTTCGATCGAAGTCCTATCCAAAAGCGGTATTCACGATCTATCGACTTATTTCCAGTTAGATTAATAAGTATTCTACCAGGATAATGTAATACAGATTTTTTTTTAAATCGACGAATTTCAAACAACTTTAAAATCGGTGTCGTTCAAACTCGATTGATGGATGTGAATATGGAAATGGTCTAAACGACTAAATCGCTACGATATCGTTACGGTTTTCATTACGTGAATCGGGCTACTGGCTTCCCGTGCAGCTATAGTGTGGGAGAAGTCATTGGATCATTTGTTCCTCAACAAAAAGCGCCAGGCAAGGCAGTCTGATGGGCAGGTACTCACCTTGTCGATGATCAATGGCTCTTTCATAAGGAAGATTTTCGCAATAGCTTTCTGCACTTCCTTCCACATGTTCGTAGGATCTTTGCCCTGCAATGAAATGAGAGAGATGATGAGATACTTATCTCCAACAAATTACTACATAGTATTTAGTTGACAGGTAGTTTGACTAGAAGTAATATGAGGGAGGATCTAGAGTCTTAACTAAGCCAGGCCTGTGTTTTAAAGTACACGCTAGGCCTGGTAATAGGGATTACATTACAAATAGAATAATCAACGTGCGTGTGTGTGCATCTAAAAATGCGTATACAGATAGAGTATAATATATCTACACTAATATAATAAAGAGGTAAAGTTTGTTTTTTTGTTTGTAGGAGGTAATCTCTGAAAGTACTGTACCCCTAGCCAAGTTGCTAATCTGCAATAGTTAACGCTTGTAGAAAGCTTCAAATGTACGGGAATGACGACGCCTCGACGCTCAGTCACGTGGTCAGAACAAAAAAAATGTCGGCAAGGTCAACTCGAAGCGTTCGGCGCAAGCGAAACGGTTGTAACTTGGCTAGGGGGGCTGGTCCGATTGCAAAATTGTTAGCACCGATAGAAAGCTGCTTTATTCCTGAGTGACATAAGCAATTTTTATGTACGCGGGCGAAGCCGTGGGAAACAGCTAGTTATTAATATATTACATTAGTTTTTGTATATGCGAAACTCGAACTATGTACGTGTCTAGTATTTTCATGTAAAGAATCTATGTATCGTGAAAAATCACAAAGTTATGAGCTTGATATGTCGCAAAAATACATAGTCACCGGACCATCCAGGCGACTGAGGGATTGTTTTGTACTTGCGCCCCGCTGTTTAATGGCGCCTAATACTCGCTATGACCTGCCATGACCTGTGTTGTACTTAATGTCGGTGGTGTCCAACTTGTGACCTTTTTAAATATTTTTGGGAAAAAAAATAACATGGTGTAAAAACTTTGGAATCCATTCAGTTACTGATTCTGAACAAACTTGATTCAGATTTCGCATAAATTAAAAATATGTCCTATATTGTATTATGTATGTATATTTTATTTGATTTTAAAAAGAAAAGTAAGAAAATAAATAGTACATATCATCATCTTCCTGCCCTAGTCCCGTTTTATTTGGGGTCGGCGCAACACGTTTTTTTCTTCCATTCTGTCCTGTCACTCGTCACGCTATCACTAACTCCCTTTTCTTTCATATCGCTTCTCACACAATCAAATAAAATAAATAGTACATACTCGTTGATAAATACAAGTAATCTTAGCTAAGTACTATTTTGCTACTGTTGAGCACTCGCACGACTGACATTTCTCCACAGTATTGAACTGGGCACTTAAAACCTGTGGAGATTTCATACCGAATGTTCTTTTTTTTTTTTTTCGATGGGAAAAATCATCTTATGACAACCCCCGCTCTTGGGCGGAGCGGGAGATAGTGTCAGACTCTTACTGACTAAAAAACCCATCCCGTTCCTTCAAGCCTTCATACCGGGGCTCGAGCGCCCTTTCGGATTACCCTGGCCCCAGTAGGCTTCGACCCGGCTGGGCCCCTGCTGTTGATGACAACTCCTTGAGGCGCGCGAGAACAGCGCGCGCCGTCGACGACTTGGGCTTGGTCCGGACGGTTACCGGACGGCCGGACAGTTCTTACCTTAGATCTGACGTAGATGTCAAAAGCTTCCTTCATGGTGTTGCCCAGGCCAGTGTAGGAGTGCTTCAGAGAAGGCACCTCCCAGGTAGGCATGTAGTCGTCACCCACGATGTACTTGTCCAGATTAGTCGGATCAAACGGATAGTACTTCTCCATGCAGTATCTGTGATAGAAAATGTAGGAGTCAAACAGTTATTCAAAAAGCACGCGCTTGCGGACGGCGAGCAATGGGTAACTTCTCGTCCGGCCTTTCGGTATCCGTCTGAATCATTCTGAACTGCGGTGCTATTCTTTAAGAAATCAGCCTTGAGCACAGCGTTGGCCGCAGCGACGAGTCGAAAGCGCGGTACATTGAATTAACTATCCAATGTTTAAGCGCATTGGATTGCTAATCCAATGTACATATTTGGATTTCGTCGCTGCGGCCAGCGCTGCGCTCAAGGCTGTTCTTAGAGAATAGCACGCCTTGAGCTCGAGTCGTCGACAGCACGTACTATTCCATGCGCGCCTCAAGGATTTGTCACAAAACTGTTAAGGCCCAGCAGGCTCGATGCCTACTGGGGTCATAGGTTGTGTGAAACAGAACGAGAAGAGAGACAGGGCCCTGAAAGGAAGGCAAAAAGGAACATAGCCCGAGTGGGTTTTACTGTCAGTAAAGGTTTAACACTCTCTCGCGCTCCACCCAAGAGCGGGAGAAGTCATTGGAAGATTTCCCACCTAAAAAAAGAAGTTGCTTTAAAGTAAAACAGAGGAAAAATAATGTATAAGCGTTCCAAATGAGAATAGGACCGATTCTTATATTTTGACATCTCGTCGTACTGTCAAATCGAAGAAATTTTGGCAAAATTGAAGAGCTTAGAGATGAGTAAAATTGAAGAACTGGATTCTGATTAAACTTTTTTCGTTCACATTTCATAAATAAATTAAATTTTTCGTAAATTAATTATTGTTTAAAAATTTCTTTCCTTGATTTGACAGTAAATCTTGACGTCACAACGAGCGATCCTATTCTCATTTGGAACGCATTGTATTTTCTAAATCACCTTTTCCCAACCAGCTTGGGATCTACCTCCAGTTTTACCAGATGTGGCTGCGTTTTACATAGAGCGACTGCTTATCAGACCTCCACAACCCAGTTCCTGAACAACACGATACTCCTTAGACCGACTGCTGGTCAGACTTTCTGGCATCAGACTCCATATCTCTCTCTGGCATCAGACAGCTCTGACCAAATGGCTTACACGCTTTTTGTGGCACGGGGTTTCCGTAACATCCCAGACAAATTTAGAAAAATACATATAAATTGAAAAATTCACATGGGTATTTGCCCAGTTTCGAACCGCCTGAGAAGTTTTTTTTGCGATAATTAAAATAATCATGTAAAAATTACCTGAATAGCACATCGCCTTTGTACCAGTAAACCCGCAGAGGGTTCACTGACTTAAGCGCCACATACACGCCAATATCGAACTTGTGTCCATCCACTAAAAATGGCTTCTGTAAGTACTCCTGTACGAAACTCTTTCCACTAGTTATATCAATATCGCTCACATTCTTTATGTAAACATGTCTATGTGTATTAGATTTTTGTACAAACAACGCATTTTTATTCTCAGCTGCGTACTTCAAAAATGCTTCCTTATCTTTAGGTAATTTAAACGCCTTTGGTATGTACTTTGAATTTGTAGTCGCTAAAACAACTTTACAAGATATAAATCCTGTGCCAGGAAAGTGGTTCACCTTTTGATGGGCAGAAAGATTTCGTAGGTTTATATGTACGAAAGGAGTGGGATATGACCATAGTAGGTTCCATGGAGTTTTATTTGTAGTTTTCTCGTATCCTATTCTTTCGAGCACTAAGTGTATATGTTTTAGGACACCATTTTTGTTATTTACATCTGAATTGTTGGAAAAAACCCAATACTTGGGTCTCTCTGGAGGCAGCTTCTGACCTCGATTAATTCCATTAATAACCTCTAAGAGAATTCCCAACGATATCCCAACTATGCAAACAAGGAAAAATATATTTGTAAACGATTTTGCTGGCTTAGTTGTTTTATTAGGTTCTTTGTGTTTATCTTCCTCAACGATATCATTGTTTGGATTCGTATTTTTCTCAATTACGTTGTTATTTAGAGCTGTAACTTCGTTTTCCTCACATTCTGGAAGGACCTGGAAAGAAAGTTTATCGTAAATATGTATTTGGCTCGCTTGTAAATAGATCGTTTGATTTACACTTTATTGTACCTACTCTACTTTTTACGGACAAGATACAAGATATATTTGTTTTGTAAAACACGAATAGGTTCCTACTCATGTTTTACAAAACAAATATATATGAGTAATGAGTTTTTAGGGACACAGGTACATCATTTAGACTTTCGTTGAAAGGTGAAGGGAGAACAAATAAAGTAACGTGCCACTCCGCACTTTAAAATTTTTGCTAGACAGATTGGATGGAATGATGGAATGCATGAGTTTGCAATATAATACGCTTCTAAGCTTGTATTAGTTATAAGGGATCCAAATGATGTACCTGTGTCCCTGAAAACTACAGAACGAAATTTTAAATGTAGGTAACCTTTGCGAGAACAGTACCTATACCTATTCAACAGGTTCGAAATATCTTTTTGTTGACTTCTTTAGTAATTTATCCCTGTGAAGTCTCCGTCAAGCCTTGTCACGGGGCGAAACCTATAGGTATTCTTTGATTTTTGATGTAGTTTCAAGGTTTAGGTATCTGCATTTTCAATACTACAAAATCTACTTTAATATTACTCGTTGAATCGTCGAACTTATCCTCTTCTGAGTTGAGCTACACGAACACTGATTGATTGGACAGCTCCATTTAAATATGTGTGGATCTTTCCTCTAAAGGCTTCAGAACCTATTTTACACAGTCCTCATCATATGATTGATCTAACCAAGATAATGTCTGGACTTTAATGACATTTACTGTTTTCGTGTAACTTCTCATCCGATGAGAAAATAGTAAAACACATTGTTTAAAGTTTAAATCAATTAACAGAAAAAATATCGTTGATCGTAAGATAGCCTTTTTAACGAAACATTCAAAAATATATACAAAACCTCATTAAGTTAGAAAGCGTCTTATATTCGAGGCGAGATGCAAAATTTTCTGCCCAGTCCAGCCAAAAGTTCTGCTCAATAATTTCTGTCTAAATCAACAAAGTTAATTATATACGGGTATCTATACAAATAAACAAAAGAACCTAAGATAGTCGAGGCGGGAACTGCAATCCTGGGAAATAGTCCTGCTGATGTCCAAAGTCCGGAGGTTTGCAAACACAGTAAACGTAATTAGTTGCGTTGAAAAGCGCCAACAAATCTCAGGAGATTATAAACTGGCAGCCGGGATCGTCAAAACTAACTAATTTTATTGTCAAAGTGGGGAGGGACTATGTGGATTAGGTTTTCTGTTCAGTAATTTCAACGTTTTTCTGGCAGTTATGTGGTTTACTCAAATATCCTTTCACACATATACCTGCAAACTTTCATCTTTATAAGTGATTTGTAAAATAAATATCATTTATTATAATTTTAACAGATAGTTTTTACAAACACTTGTGTGTGTGTAAAATTCTCTGTCATTGGTTCATTATAAGCTACACAATTCTGGGTAGGTAACCTACGAATACCTCCCATATTGTGTGTTCCGGAAAACTACATAGTCCCTGCTGCATAAACCACGGAAGCAAAACGGGCGGAAAAAGCTAGTCTATAATATAATATTATAAAGAGGTAAGTAAACTTGTTTTTTGTTTTTATAAGGTAATCTCTCAAAGTACTGGGCCGATTGCTAAAATTTTTTCATCGATAGAAAGCTGCGTTAATCCTGAGTGACACAGGCTATGTACGCGGGCGAAGCCGCGGGCAAAAGCTAGTTTATAATAAAACGCTTACTAAATAAATTATGAGTTTGCAATTTATCCGGTAACTCATCACTAAGTGCAATCTGCTGAAGCACATCTTATTATGATTGATCTATACAGGTAAATAAATAGATCTACAAGAATAAGTATCAAGATAAGATCTATATTCGATTATCGGAACTTTAAATTAACACTATAAATTCAATATAATAATGTTTTAATGCAATTTACTTTAGATTTCATTAAAAAATAATGTCTTATAGTCTGTCTAAAAAGTCAAACGACTTAGGAATTTTGTATAATATTTAATCATCTGAAAAGTACTTATATTCGATACTTTTTATAAGGTTTTTCTATTAGTAAACAATGATCAAGATCTGTTAATCAACCTTGATTATTGAACCAGTGTGCACTACATCAGATTTCATTTTGCCCTAATAATTACCCAAGTCGTTTGACTTCTTAGACAGACTCTATTATGTTTACCTCTTCATTATGTCACATAAAAGTCTTCAGTACATATGTATTAGCTTTGGAACTTAAAAATTAAGTCAAGAAAGAATTTAAATAACTCACACTATCGTTTTCCATGATACAGTTTTTACACTTTTTCACGTATTAATTGTTTGTTTTTCTTAAATTATTTTGTGTGCAAGCGCACTTTGCGTACAACGTCTAAGCCTAGAATAACTTAATGAATTTGTTCTCATATGTGTAGAGCGAGAAGGGAGATGGTCCTGAGGTGGTGTGCGAGAGAGATAGTCTCAACTTTCTAAAAACATGGCGAACCAGTAGTACGGCGGCCTTTTAAGGTCACATCAGCATATAGGCTGTGCACATCTACCGGTACTTGTGTAGACTCCGAATGAGTTATGTGATGAGAAAGAAAGTGTTTTTGTTGTCATTACAATTCTTATTTATTTATATAATTTTACTGTATAAAACGTGTAACGTTAAATGCGCAAAACCTCAGACACCCCAAATGATTTTTAATTCAATTACCTAATTCTGAGAGAAAAAAAAAAATTAAGGTTTTGTGTGCTGTTATAGTTTTTTTACACCACCTGCTCGATAATGTCGATTTATACGTCATACAAACCTCACCTAAAGCAAGTCATTCTATCCCTAGGGAGATAATGCAGTATGGCCGATCCCTAGGGAATAATGAGAATTGAATTTGGAACATCAAAAATTGTCAACATTGTGAATTAAAATGTACGTGCGTCGAACAAGTTAACTCGAAATTCAAACTGGCCACTAACAAAAAAATGAAAATAGAATAAAACCTGCTTACTGACGGGAGCTTTATAGAAAATTGAAACTAGAGTCTGTCTAATGAGTTAAACGACTTGGGTAATTATTAGGATTTAATGAAATCTGACGTAGTCAACATGGGTTCAATAATCAAGGTTGATTAAAAGATAGAAATCATTGTTTACTAACAGAAGAACCTTATAAAAAGTACCAAATATAAGTATTTTTTAAATGATTAAATATTATACAAAATTCCCAAGTCGGTTGACTTATTAGACAGACGGTATAGAATCTTGGAGTAGTGAATTTTGTTTGTTTGATGAACTTGTAAATATAATAATGTACTTATATTTCTCTAATATATGATTTGGTCGACCAAATTGTCTTTTAATTATCTCACAGATGGTGTAAAAAGTAGAGTATGCAACACGGGGATAAAGCTGTCTTTGTCTTGGGCGGCTTGAATTCCTCACTTCACTCAGGTTTCTATATTAACTCCCTCGCAATGCTCGGGAGTTAATTTTATAAATCCCTCACTATCGTTCGGGATTAAAATCAGCAACCTTCGTTTCGTTCGGAATTCAACATGCCGCCCGCGACTTAAAGACACTGCTTTATCCCCTAGTCACATAAACTACTATTTCGACACACTTACTCAGAAAGTGACTATAATTGCACTACACTTAGGTATATAATGTAGCTTGTAACCAAACTGCGACTTTTTGATTACCATTATGCACAAGTGTGATAATGTAGTGATAACCTTTTTTGTTAAACCTCTGTTCTCAAATCAAACATTTAATTCGAAAAAAAAAATACATTAGGTATTGCGTTCAATAGTAAAAAATAGTGTGTTGCTTGCTTATTTTATGCTAATTTGTGTTTAAATAAACTATTTTAACTTTTACATGTTTAATAAATAAAACCTTTCATAAAATAAAAATATTTTTTCTGTTTATAAACATAAGCAACCTCATTCTTATTTTTATTCAAAGAGCCTAACTAGAGTAGCTAGTCTATGGCCGCCATTTTGGATGCGCGCGCATAAGAAAAAAGAACAATTTTTTGCCGCCATACTACAAAAAAAAAAACAGTTTTGCTGTTATAGCAATAATTAATTATAGTCTGTCTAATAAGTCAACCGACTTGGGAATTTTGTATAATATTTAATCATTTAAAAAATACTTATATTCCATACGTTTTTTAAGGTTCTTCTGTTAGTTGACAATGATCTCTATCTCTTAATCAACCTTGATTATTGTACTCGTGTTGACTACATCAGATTTCATTAAGTCCTAATAATTACCTACCCAAGTCGTTTAACTTATTAGATAGACTCTAATTTGTAAAATTTTTCTTCTCAAGTGTGTCGAAAAACGTCGTATGTTATACATGAATATTGGCGATTACCGTCCTCGGCTCTCTTAAGATCGCCTCTAAATACCGCCTCAGTGGTAATCACCAACATTATACACTTGTATCATAATGTACTATTTTAAGACTCGTATCTACATTGGAATAAGTACTATTATTATCCCACGTATGGGAAAACTTGAATGTCGACACTTGAATGACTTGAACTTGATGATGACAACTATTTGTTTTTGTTTACTAATTTTGACGGGTTTGCGATTCTGGCGGGAACTTCAAAAAAGAGCGCGCGGAAAAAAAAATCTCAAATTCTTTTTTATTTAAAAACTTGCATTTTTTACTTAAAAACTTAATAAAATAACAGTGCTAGGTGTGCTATATAAATGGTGGGAAACGAGGGGGGTGGGGACAACCCCCCTACCCCAAAACGTCTTCGGTCTGAGGCCGGAGACGGACCCCTCTTTGAGGCGTGGCTGGAAAGACCTCACGGCGTCCTTACCTTCCGCATGACGCAGGTACTCACCGGACATGGTTCGTTCGGGAGTTTCCTGCACGGGATTCATGCGGAGGTGACGCCCGGGTGTCGCCACTGTGCGGAACGCCCGGAGGACACGGTGGAGCACACAGTCGAGGTGTGCCCTGCTTGGGCGGAGCATCGCCGTGTCCTCGTGGGGGCGATCGGCGGCGGAGACCTCTCGCGCCGGGCCTTGGTTGAGGCCATGGTCCGGAGCGAGGAGGAGTGGCAGGCGGTCGCCGACTTCTGCGAAGCAGTAATGCTCGCAAAGGAGGAGGCCGAACGCATCAGGCAACGGCGTTATCGCCGCCGCCGTCGCCGGGATTCTGATCCCGATTTCCGGCCAACGTAGACGCGGGCTTGCGGACGGTGAGCAATGGGTAGCTCACTGTCCGGCCGTCCGGTAACTGTCCGGACCAAGCCCAAGTCGTCGACGGCGCGCACTGTTCCCGCGCGCCTCAAGGAGTTGTCAGCAACAGCAGGGACCCAGCCGGGTCGAAGCCTACTGGGGCCAGGGTTATCCGAAAGGGCGCTCGAGCCCCGGTATGAAGGCTAGAAGGAACGGGGTGGGTCTTTTAGTCAGTAAGAGTCTGACACTATCTCCCGCTCCGCCCAAGAGCGGGGGATGTCAATGCATGATTTTTCCCACCATAAAAAAAAAAAAAAAAAAAAAAAAAAAAAAAGGCCGGAGACGGAGGAAAGAACATGGACTTGGATGGCGGCGGCGGTGAGCTTGATTTACCGTACATTAAACCAGATTACAAAAGACTATACCCGGAAAATGCTAATTACGTAGACTTCAAAGTCTTCATTGAAGCTACTAATAATAAGGATAGAATAGGCAATAAGAGCCCTATCTACCTCAACCATATATTTTCTAGCGAAATAAAAGGTGTGACGGCTATACAGAGAATTAATGCAAATAAACTAGCAGTAATATTCAAACAATTTAATACGGCCAATAACTTTATTAATAACAGCGCTTTTCTTAACAAACATGGCTTGAAAGCATTTATTCCGGCTGCGCAAATAGAAAAAACAGGCATAATTAGATATGTACCAGCAAACATTTCCAACAAAGAACTTTACACTAAACTATCATCAATTTATGAAATAATAGCAGTAAGAAGATTTACAAAGAAAGTAGGACAAGAGCGGGTACCACTACAAACAGTTAGCATTACTTTTCTATCAAATATACTTCCAGACAATGTACAATATGATTTGTTTTCATACCGAGTTTTTGAATATGTCGCCCCATTACAGCAATGTTTCCGCTGCTTTAAATTTAACCACTCTGCTAGGATATGTAATGGCAAACAAAGATGTTCCATTTGTGGAGGTGAGCATTTATATAAAGAATGTGATAGACCAACAGAGATCTGCTGTTGCAACTGCAGCGGGCCTCATCTGGCAATATCTAGATTATGTCCAATTAAGATTAATAAAATTTTAGAAAAGAAAAATAAAATTACATATGCAAGTGCTACAACAACAAAACAAAACATGAATGAAAATACTCAATTTCCACCTCTACCACCTCCAAAAATGAAACCAATGGACACTGTAAATAAATTGGTAAATAAGTCTGTACATAAATCTGTAAATAAACCTATATCTGTAAATAATTCTGTACAAAGTGTAAATAAATCTAAAGATGTCCCTCCTAAGAGTGACATCAAATCCCAAATAGTTGCCAACAATGATGTACTTATGGCCCTGGTACAGACATTGGTGGAACTGGGAAATAAGGGAGATAATACGCCTACCACCGTAAATAGTATTAAGGAAATACAAAAAATCTAAAATAATGGATCCAAGACACACACTGTCTAAGCTTCGTATTGCTCAGTATAATAT
The DNA here is from genome assembly GCA_910589285.2 of Mythimna ferrago. Taxonomy (NCBI): domain Eukaryota; kingdom Metazoa; phylum Arthropoda; class Insecta; order Lepidoptera; family Noctuidae; genus Mythimna; species Mythimna ferrago. The sequence goes on from OU342685.1 coordinate 21,727,408, forward strand.
TCAAAGTGCTAATAGTAAAAAACCCTTATTGATTCAATTCTTACAAAAACAAAACATTGACATTTGCTTACTTAACGAAACATGGTTTAAAGACAATAGTTTTAGAATACCTGGCTATAATATTTATAATAAAAATTCTAATAATACTCATAATGGTGTAGCAATATTGATTAAACCATATTTAAAATACAAAGTTTTAAACACTAGATTTTATGAAGACATTCAAACTGTTGCTTTGTCCTTATCTACTGTACATGGTAGCTTGACTATTCTTTGTGTATACTGCCCTCCTAGTGGACATATACGGATCAATAGACTACGTAACATAATTAATGATCTTCCAAAGCCTATTTTTGTCAGTGGTGACTTTAATGCACACCACATTGCATTTGGATGCCTATCCACTAAGAGCAGAGGTCAAGATTTATTTTATATCATAGATGACTTGGATCTATGTATTTTAAATGACGGTAGGTTTACAACTGTTAACAACCCGAGACGAAATCCGTCTGCAATTGATGTTAGCTTTATTAGTGCTAATCTCGCATCAATATGCGAGTGGTCTGTGCATGACGACGCTATGGGCAGCTATCACTACCCAACAATAACAGAAATTTCACTACAAATAGATAAATATCATATTAATCCTCCTGTTGATAGGTTTATATATAAAAAAGCAGACTGGGAAAAGTATAAAACTATTTCCAAAACAATATTTAATGATTTAGTCCTAAAATTGTATGATCCTATTTCAACCTACAATGATTTTTGTTCTCGATTGAATACTTTAAAAGATATGACGATTCCTAAATTTAATAAACCAAATGATTTCAAAAGCAGACCTCCAGCTCCTTGGTGGAATGACATTTGTGAAAAAAGTGTAATTGCCTCTTACAATGCATTGAAACTTTATAGAAGGGAACCTACCATGGAGAACTATTTAGCATATAAAAGAAAAGATGCACTTAAAAAAAGAACCATATCGGAACAAAAAAGAATAGGTTGGGATAACATATGTAACACTTTTAATAGAACTACTCCTATAAGTAAGATTTGGAATCTTCTTAAAATGTTCAAAGGTATAAGAGTTGGCAATAAATCATATAAAGATGAGTTTATTTCTCAATTTCTAGATAAATTGTCCGACAATAGCAATTTAATTGACATTAATAGTTTTGGCAATATTTTCGAATTAAATAATGATAATCTAAATTCTAAATTTTTGCTAGATCCTTTTACATGGTCCGAATTTAAAATGAGCTTGTTATCCCGGAAAGACACAACACCTGGTTTAGATGATTTCCCCTATAGTATTATCAAAAATTTAGATGAGTCTGCACAAAAAATATTTCTTAATATCCTTAATTTACTTTGGCATTGTAAATGTATTCCACAATCATGGAAAACACAATATGTCATTCCGATTCTCAAACCAGATAAACCTTCAGAGCTTGCCGGCTCTTATAGACCAATATCACTGTCTTCATGTCTAGGTAAATTATTTGAAAACATGATTAAAAATCGTTTGGATTGGTATATAGAATCTAATGGCATCATTCCACATGTACAATATGGATTTCGTCGTGGGCGAAGTTGTGCAGACAGCTTCACTTCCTTAATTTCAGACCTGAAACATGCAAAGGAAAGAAAGTTACACACTGTTTGTGTATTTTTAAACGGTTTTATTTAGCTCACCCCGTTTGTTTTATTTATTCTTTGGTCAAATTTAGTAATTCAAATTTCACCCTCTTCCTGTCAACCGATTAATCTGAAATTTTGTATACACTTTGGATTTTGGTGACAATACAATTATGTTTATTCATTATCATTATAAATTCAAGATGGCCGCCGCTACAAAATGGCGGATAATTTATGTTTTATTAATCCCATCAATATGGGTATCAAATGAAAGGGCTCAATAAGCAGAATACAATATACTATAAAAAATTGAAATCCAAGATGGCGGCCGCTACAAAATGGCGGATAACGTAGGTTTTATCAATCCCATCAATATGGGTATCAAATGAAAGGGCTCAACAAGCAGAATACAATATACTATAAAAAATTGAAATACAAGATGGCGGCCGCTACAAAATGGCGGATAACGTAGGTTTTATCGATCCCATCAATATGGGTATCAAATGAAAGTGCTCAACCAGTATAATACAATGTACTATATAAAATTAAAATCCAAGATGGCGGCCTCTATAAAATGGCGGATAACTTTGGTTTTATCAATCCCATCAACATGGGTATCAAATGAAAGGTCTCAACAAGTAGAATACAATTTACTATGCAAAATTGAAATCTAAGATGGCCGCCGCTACCAAATGGCTGATAACAATTTTTTATCAATCCCACCAATATGGGTATCAAATAAAAGGGCTTGACAAGAAGAATACAGTGCACTATACAACCTCAATATTTAAGATGGGCGCAGCCACCAAATGGCGTATAATAATAAGATTTAAATTTAGAAATTGAATCTGTAATTTAGGTATCTGATTAATCCAGCCTGAATCCACCACCCAAGTCAAGATTTTGTATCGTGTTGAGGACTGTGTGGCGTTAGGGTGGCTAAAAATGATACGTCGTTAGCGGTACACCACCCAAGTTAAGGTGAAAGGTTAAAACGCGCCGAGAACTGTATGGCATTAGGGTGGATAAAAATGATATGTCGTTAGCGTTTTCCCCTCAAGACTCAGGCGATAATAATAATACGTAATAATAATTATCATACAGAATGCGAAATAAAAACTAAAAACTAGAAAATAAAAATAGGTAAAAAAACTTTTTAAGTTAAACGGTTTTATGTTAAACATACATTGCAATGTTTAAGATAAATGTACTAAAAAAACAAAAAATAATAAAATAGATACAGTCGTGGGAATTATAAACATATGCATAGACTAGACTAAAATAAAACCGTGGGGCACGTCAATTGTCTACAATCGTTGATTAAAATGTTAATTAATTTGTAGACAATTGACGTGCCCCACGGTTTTATTTTAGTCTAGTCTATGCATATGTTTATAATTCCCACGACTGTATCTATTTTATTATTTTTTGTTTTTTTAGTACATTTATCTTAAACATTGCAATGTATGTTTAACATAAAACCGTTTAACTTAAAAAGTTTTTTTTTAGATGTTCAAGGTGCTTTTGACAGTCTAGATCCGGCTATACTTGCACAAGTTATGTCTAGGTTAGGTGTACCTGGTCAACTATGTAAATGGATATATAATTTTTTAAATAAAAGAACACTCTACGTAAGACACAATAATGCATTACATGGTCCAAAATGTGCATCTAAGGGTACAATGCAGGGTGCTACACTATCTCCTTTGCTATACAACATATACACAAGTGAGATTTGTAAATTTGTAAATAGTGATGTAGATATTTTGCAGTTTGCAGATGATATTGTTTTGTACAGTAGTAATTATAATGTAGAAATTGCAATTGAAAATATTAATAGAGCCTTGTCTCAACTATTTCATTATTATAATGATGTGCTACATTTATCAATTAATCCTTCAAAAAGCAGTGCGATGATATTTGGAAATGAAAACACAAACTTAAATGTAGTATACAATGGAGAATCTATAAAACTAGTAAATTCAAAGAAATTTTTAGGTATTGTCATAGATAAGAAATTAACTTTTGAGGAACATATTAAATACATATCAAAGAATGCTCTAAAAGGTATAAACGTAATTAAATGCCTTGCAGGCGTCTCATGGGGAGCAGACCCAAAAATATTATCAATTTTGTATAAAAGTATTGTTAGAAGCCATTTTGATTATAGTTCTCTAGTTTATATAAATAGTAGTCATGTAAATAAATTGGATCTATTGCAGAACAGGGCTTTGAGAACAATTTCTGGTGCAATGTGCTCTACTCCCATAAGGGCCATGGAAGTGGAGACTAAAATTATGCCCCTAGCTTTGAGACGTATTTTACTTGCAAAGAGATTCTGTCTTAAATTAATTGCTGCTAATAATAGAAAAATAATAAATAAAATTGCACCTTCTGTAAATAGAACTCCTGGGCCTCTAACAACAGGAGAGGAACTCTTGAATGGCAAATCCCCAACATTATCCAAAATATTATTAGAAACAGAAGATAGTTTAACTGGTATTAGAAAACAGTGCCCATGGCCATGTTACTCCTTCTCTTACCAATGTATTTCACATCCTGTAAAGATATTGCAAAATCCCATAAATAATAATTTAGATATGTTGCAATTTTTGGAGGATAATCAGAATTATTATGTTATTTACACTGATGGCAGTAAGGGGAGTGATTATGTACATGCTGCTATATATGATCCACTTGGAAAAGTTTCTCGAAGCTTTGTTCTGCATAATTTAAGTACTATATTCACTGCAGAGGCATATGCGGTTTATCAGGCATTATTACATATTCGCCAAATTAGCCATTGTAAATATTTTTTGATAGTATCGGATTCACTGAGTTTGATAAATGCGTTAACTAACCTTACAGTTTAATTTAAGTCAAATTATATTCTGTATTTTATCAAGGAAATAGTTCATCAATTTTACCTTAAGCACATCAAAATTGCTTTCCTGTGGGTTCCTTCTCACCGGGGTATCTCTGGTAATGAAGCAGTTGATAAAATCGCATATGAAGGTAATAATGCTGTTGATGTTAGAAATGCAATGGACATTCCTATGACTGATTTCCTGCAATGTATCAATGAAAAAATATGTAAATTATGGTTAGAAATGTGGAAGAAAGACCAAGACATAAAAGGAAAGTGGTATGGCAATATTCAAGAAGCATTACCTGATAAACCGTGGTACAATAATTTAAAGGAAGCCAGCCGAGACTTTATCACTACGATTAATAGATTGCGCTTTGGCCATAATACTGCACCGTCACACCTTGCTAGACTTGGCATTATTGCAAGTAGCAGATGCCCCTATTGTGAATCCGAAGAAGGGACCGTTGAGCATCTTATTTTTGATTGTCAAAACTTTTTACTTGACAGATTAGTGTTGGCTAGTGAACTCAGTGATGTGAACATTAAGTGTGATTATTCTGCCCGCCCGCCGCCAATTAGACACCTTTTAAAAGACCAAAACACTTTCAAACCGCTCTATAAATATATTAAGAACACAATTAAATCTTTATAAAAAGTGATGTGATACATAGTGCAGTCTTTTGAAAAATAAAATAAGAATTGACTTAAAGGTCCAAGTGACCAGGTCATAAAAATACAAAAAAAAAAAAAAAAAAATGACGGGTTTGCGCACGTGTTGGCTTGCTTGACCTATTAATAAATAGACTGGGCAACATTTTTAATGAAGATTTAAAAAAAAAAAGCGATTTATATCTATTAAAAAGTGGTTCAATTGATTCTGCTCTTTATTCTTATCAAACTATTTTCAGGTATTGCGCATTTAACGTTACACATTATCTATAGATTACAATTAGATAACGAAAAAGAAACCTTATAATAAAAATACGTACAATTGGTAGCTATATCGCATTAATATATGTAAAATATGTCAAAACGGCCGAAAAACTGAAAACTTTACTATCAGAAAAATTGGAAGGGTGGATAATCACGATTTCGGAAGCTAACATATCTGTTGAATCTGTTCTTATCAAAGTTGAGGGTGATGATGATAGCACCAAGAACATCTACGTCTCCTGGACCAACCAGGACGAGGACTTAGGAAGTTATATATTAGGGGTACTTCAATCAATGGTCCAATAAAATTATGATGGTTGTTTATATGTATATTTTTTAATAAATTAGTTAAATTTTTGGTTCGTTTTTATTATGTACACCATGTTATGTCTTGGTTACATTTCCCCTGATACCATAAATATTGAAGTTTGTTGTTTTCTGATAAATTCTTGACTTGTTCTATTATTGACGTTATATCCTGAAAAAAAAAATACAAAGGTTACGTATATGATCCTGAAAAGGTTACCCATGGCCCTAGATCGCAAAGGGTAATTGAAGGAATAAAGTGGTTTTAGTCAGTAAAAGCCTGACATGCCCTCTTGCTCAGCTCAAAAGCGGGAAAAGTTATTAGAAGATTTCCCACTTAAAAAAAATATAAGTAATATCCAAATTTATTTATCTATTTAATTATCATGTACAGTAATGGTACATAGGCGGACCTAATGCAACAAAGTATTCTCTCCCAGTCAACCTTTGGGTTAAAAAATAAACATATAACAGATACTTCAAACCAATTTCAAACGGAAAAAATAAAATAAGTTATTTGTAAACCGATTGATGCGAGACGCACAGGAACGTTTGTTGTGGCGACGCTTGGGGGAGGCCTATGTCCAACAGTGGACGTATATCGGCTGAAATGATGATGATGATATGCTAAAATAATAAACTAAGAAATACTTTACCTCATTAGGTGTCATAGGTGGCGGAAAAATTCGTCTAAAATCACCCTTGTGCAAGAATTCAGTGTGGGCTGTCAACAAGTGCTGTTTCAGCCTGTCACTGATGCAATGCTTGCACAGGCCGCACAGATCCGAAGCGTCGCAGTTTTCGAAGCAAGTCGTCATGCATTGGTCGCCGAATACAGCTATGTTTTTCTGAGCAGACACCATATTTTTAGCGTCTTCAGTATCTCTAAAAAAAAATGTTATTTTATATAATAACCGAAAGTAGTGGTGGCCGAGTGGTAATGGCTTCGACTTACGAGATGTAGGTCGCGCGTTCAAACCCTGCCAGGCTTTACTTTGAGTAATTTATTTCATTACCACTGCTCTCAAAAACGGTGATGGAAAACATCGTGAGGAAACCGCCATGTCCAGGACCAAAATTCGAAGACATGTGACATTCACTCACAACTCGCACTGGGCCCGCGTAATGGATTACGGATTTACGGCCCATTCCCTCTCCTAGAGAGGAGGCCTTGAGTCCCAGCTGTAGGAACATTAAAAAGGCTGATGATGATGACTGATGATGATGATTTAATAACCACAGTCTGTGATGCCTCGTTGGCCGAGATACGAGCAATCTAGTCCAGGATCGTGAATTTGGTATATATTGTATCGAGTAGGCAGTTAGATCAATCAAATTGCTTAGGTAGGTAACTTAATATAGGTACGACGGGGAAATTCATACTCGCAGTACAGCGAACATAAGATTTTTGGTGTTCTTAAGTAAATCTAAGTAACAATGTTTTAAACAAAACTAGTTGTTCCCCCTATGTTACTACGTTTTGTTGTCATTTCGCTGACCACAATAGTCGTAAAATAAAATGTTTATGACGCTACAGCACTGTGCCTATACAAGATTTGTAGAGCAAGCAAATTTTGGAAGGTATGCGACGACTAGGCTGCATGTCGTGGGTTTGATTCCTCTACGTAATAAATATTTGAGGCCGCAAGAACTATAATAGAGAGGCGTAACGAGCAATCTAAGTGCGTATAATATAAACCTACTTGTTCAACTAACTTATTTCTTTAAAACCGGTTTTCTTTAGCGGCTAAAGTAGTTTCCACTATTTTATAATAGATGGCAGCACTACACCCTCTATGCATTTTATATCAAACTGTCTTGCGTTTATTCCGCTAGTCTCACATCCACGACCAAATACTACCATCTAATCAGCTCTTCTGTCACCTATGGGGATTGAAGAGCTAAACGAGATGGAGTATCCCGTCGCATACACACGCCCCTGGCGAATAGGACGCGAAAACACTCGTCGGACCAAACTGTCACAAGCAGTTGAATTTTTTTTTTGGTGGTGAATATCCTCCAATGACAACCCCCGCTCTTGGGCAGAGCGGGAGATAGTGTCAGACTCTTACTAATATAAAATAAAAGATTTTTTTCTAAAAAAAAGTAGCCTATGTTACTCCTTATTACATCAGCTACCTGCCGATAAAGGTCCCGTCGAAATCGTTCCAGCACATCTTTTTTTTTTATGGTGGGAAAAAATCATGCCTTGACATCCCCCAAAAGATTAGTAATTAAAAGATATTTTAATTACTAATCTTTTGATATACGGTTTCTATTCATATTGTGTGTTAAATGAAGGACATATTTATTATTCGAATAGATAATCTTGATACGCGGGGAGTGACGCATGCTTCTCTTTTGTTCGTCGCTGGCTTTTAGTGTCAAATTCACGATGCAATGGGCAGGTAGATGATGAGATTATGAATAGACAGTATCTGAAAAGAATGTTAAGTCTTACCCTTCATCTGCAGCCCTAACTCCCGCTTGTGCAACTCCAGACAGCGAAAGTAAATTGTATATCACTTGTTCAAACAGCAGCTTATTCGGTGGGTACTGCTTTGGACTTAAGTTGGGTCCCAAGTTAGCTTCTAGCAGGTACACTCTAAAATCTTCATCCAGGATGAAGTCAAACCGTAACATTTCAAAGAAATTATCAGGTGACTTGTATTGCTTTACCTAAAACCATTTAAATAATAATAACAATAATATTCCACAACATTCATACAGCGCCATCTAGTCCCAAATTAAGCAGAGTTCGTGGTTTGTACTAGACAACTGAAACCTAGCAGTGTCAAGTCGCGGGCGGCACGTTCAATTCCGAACGAAAAGAAGGTTGAAAAATTAATAAAGAAACCTGAGTGAAGTGAGGAATTCAAGCCGCCCAAGACAAAGACAGCTTTATCCCCGTGTTGCATACTCTAACTTTTTACACCATCAGTGAGATAATTAAAAGACAGTTTGGTCGACCATAAAAATATTAGAGAAATATAAGAATTATATTTACAAGTTCATCAAACAAACAAAATTCACTATATAAGTACTCCAAGATTCTATAGTTTCAATTTTCTATAATGCTCCCGTCAGTGCACGTTTTATCCTACTTTCTTTTTTTGCTAGTGGCCAGTTTGAATTTCGAGTCAACTTGTTCGATGCACGTACATTTTAATTCACAATGTTGACGATTTTTGATGTTCAAAATTCAAATCTCATTATTCCCTAGGGATCGGCCATACTGCATTATCTCCCTAGGGATAAAATGACTTGCTTTACGTGAGGTTTGTATGACGTATAAAACGACATTATTTATTTATTTATTAAATCTTCCTGCACAAAAAACTGTACAAAGCGGACTTAATGCCTTAGGCATTATCTGCCAGTCGACCTTAGGGTGGTGCAGAAACATAACATGGCAGGTGCAACTTAATAAATAGACAAACAGAAGAGAAACAAATACAATAGTAAATAAATACTTAAATACATACATATAAATAAGTAATGCTGTAGTGAAAAAAACAAATCCAACCAATCATCATTATCGAGCAGGACGCGGTCTAAAAAAATATTTCTAATAAATACAAACATATTGCATAGATAAATTACAGATAAATTTTAATTACACTCAGACACAGAACAAAATATGATCATGCTCATCGCATATATATTTTTACACCACCTGCTCGATAATGTCGTTTTACACGTCATACAAACCTCACTTAAAGCAAGTCATTATATGCCTAGGGAGATAATGCAGTATGGCCGATCCCTAGGGAATAATGAGATTTGAATTTGGAGCATCAAGAATCGTCAACATTGTGAATTAAAATGTAGGCGCATCGAACAAGTTGACTCGAAATTCAAACCAAAGAGTATGTAATCACTATGATTCAAACTGGCCACTAACAAAAAAAAGAAAGTAGATAAAATGTGCGTACTGACGACACGGGAGCATTATAGAAAATTGAAACTATAGAATCTTGGAGTAGTGAATTTTGTTTGTTTGTTTGATGAACTTGTAAATATAATACTTATATTTCTCTAATATTATACATATATGATTTGGTCGACCAAATTGTCTTTTAATTATCTCACAGATGGTGTAAAAAGTAGAGTATGCAACACGGGGATAAAGCTGTCTTTGTCTTGGGCGGCTTAAATTCCTCACTTCACTCAGGTTTCTTTATTAACTCCCTCGCAATGCTCGGGAGTTAATTTTATAAATCCCTCACTCTCGTTCGGGATTAAAATCAGCAACCTTCGTTTCGTTCGGAATTCAACATGCCGCCCGCGACTTAAAGACACTGCTTTATCCCCTAGTCACATATACTACTATTATCTTGTTTCTTTTTTCTTAGGCAGGAAATCATCTAAGAACTTCTCCCGCACTTGGGCGGTGCGGTTCCTGTTCCTGTTCCTTCTTTGCCTTCATTCCAGGGCCAGACGGCCGGACGGCGAGCTACCCATTGCTCGCCGAAATACTTATCTCGGGTGGGATTCGAACCCTCCAGCATGGCAGACATTACACACTGACACACTAGACCAACAGGCCAGTAAAATATTAATTTTATTATCTACGTTAGTAAAAAATAAAAGCTCACGGCTAAGTAATAACAGCCACATGAGTCCATGTCCAAGGTAAAGCATCGTTTGCCGAGGTCGGTCAATGGATGGGTGACCATCTTACATATAGAGATTCCTGCGTGTCTCGGAAAGCACGTCAAGCCGTTGGTCAGGGCTGTCATTTGTACATCTTTGTCAGTCTTTACGATAGTCAGAAGCCAGGTTTGAAACCAGTCTTGTCAAGGGTTAATATCATGTCCAATTACAGGGTTGTGGAGTTCATATGGACCAACGGTCAGCAACAGGCGGACTGCGGAAGGTCGGCCATGGGACCGCCGGATAAATATTGTTAAATAGTATTGTCATATAAATATTTATTCATAGTATTCATATATTTAAGAGCCACGTAGAATCAAATTAAAGGAGTAATTACAAGTTATTAACGACATGTTATATTTCACGTAAAAAAATATGAGAGAGGGTTTCACATTGGCCTCGCGCGTACCGCGTCCTTACGAAACTGCAGCGCGCTTGCGACTGTCATACAGTCATACATACGTAGTACTCAATTTGAAATAAATATTGTAGAAATATTGTTTTTTTTTTGACCTCTATAAAAATGTTTAACGTTATACGGACTACTAATACTTGCCGACCCCTGATATAGACTGTCACTCTATGTAAAATACTGAAAAGTATTTGGTAACTACAGAGTTGAGAAAAGGCTAAGCAGGCAGTATGTTGGTAAAAATTTAGACTCTGAGCTGCTAGGTAACCTAGTTGGAAATACTAACTGAGTAAGAAGACGCTATGGACGCTGATGAAGGTACAGCTTTTCCGTACTCTGTGAATAAACCCAACAATAGCTTGTCTGGGCATCGAACCCACGAGATCATGCTCAACAGCAACACTTGCGACCACAGCGCTACAACACACTGCGGGAACGTTTTAAAGAGAAACGTGGCCCTAGAACGGAAAGCACAGTCTGTAAAAGTCTGATACGCCCTCTCGTTCCACCCAAAGGTTGGAGAAGTCATTGGATTGAAATTGAAAAAGTGCTGCACTGCCAATACATTCTTAAGTACACGATGACCAACAGGGACTCCAAGAGGTCGGTGCCAACACTGTTCAAGACGAGAAGGTACCTACTCACCTTGTCGATGATCAATTGCTCTTTCATAAGGAAGATTTCCGCAATAACTTTCTGCACTTCCTTCCACATGTCCGAAGGATCTTTGCCCTGTAATGAAATGAGAACATAATAACGCAAAATATATATAAAAAAAAAATTAAAAAATTAAATATATTGACCATATTAATTTAATTTATTATTTTGATCATTTTAATATTTAACTGACATTGTAATTGTAATTTATGACATTTTGGACTAGTGTAAAATATTTTTTACACCACCTGCTCGATAATGTCGTTTTACACGTCATACAAACCTCACTTAAAGCAAGTCATTATATGCCTAGGGAGATAATGCAGTATGGCCGATCCCTAGGGAATAATGAGATTTGAATTTGGAGCATCAAGAATCGTCAATATTGTGAATTAAAATGTAGGCGCATCGAACAAGTTAACTCGAAATTCAAACCAAAGAGTATGTAATCACTATGATTCAAACTGGCCACTAACGAAAAAAAGAAAATAGAATAAAACGTGCGGACTGACGACACGGGAGCATTATAGAAAATTGAAACTATAGAATCTTGGAGTAGTGAATTTTGTTTGTTTGATGAACTTGTAAATATAATACTTATATTTCTCTAATATATGATTTGGTCGACCAAATTGTCTTTTAATTATCTCACAGATGGTGTAAAAAGTAGAGTATGCAACACGTGGATAAAGCTGTCTTTGTCTTGGGCGGCTTAAATTCCTCACTTCACTCAGGTTTCTTTATTAACTCCCTCGCAATGCTCGGGAGTTAATTTTATAAATCCCTCACTACCGTTCGGGATTAAAATCAGCAACCTTCGTTTCGCTCGGAATTCAACATGCCGCCCGCGACTTAAAGACACTGCTTTATCCCCTAGTCACATAAACTACTATTTTACACCACCTGCTCGATAATGTCGTTTTAGACGTCATACAAACCTCACTTAAAGCAAGTCATTATATGCCTAGGGATATAATGCAATATGGCCGATCCCTAGGGAATAATGAGATTTGAATTTGGAGCATCAAGAATCGTCAACATTGTGAATTAAAATGTAGGCGCATCGAACAAGTTGACTCGAAATTTGAATCAAAGAGTATGTAATCACTATGATTCAAACTGGCCACTAACAAAAAAACGAAAATAGAATAAAACGTGCGTACTGACGACACGGGAGCATTATAGAAAATTGAAACTATAGAATCTTGGAGTAGTGAATTTTGTTTGTTTGATGAACTTGTAAATATAATACTTATATTTCGCTAATATATGATTTGGTCGACCAAATTGTCTTTTAATTATCTCACAGATGGTGTAAAAAGTAGAGTATGCAACACGGGGATAAAGCTGTCTTTGTCTTGGGCGGCTTAAATTCCTCACTTCAGAGTTAATTTTATAAATCCCTCACTATCGTTCGGGATTAAAATCAGCAACCTTCGTTTCGTTCGGAATTCAACATGCCGCCCGCGACTTAAAGACACTGCTTTATCCCCTAGTCACATAAACTACTATTATTTTTTTGTGTAATTGGATTTAATACTCGTATGCAATATAATTTAGTTAAACTAAATATTTTGTGCATTTTGAACCAACATAGAAATAAGTGTTACTAACATACAATGTGGACCAAAAGTTGTCTTTTTAAATAAATTATTATTATTATTATAGGTACACAAGTCAATCTACATACAAAGCGCGCTCGAGCAACGCATTACGCACACAAAGACACCGCTCACAGACACGGTGTGTCGGTCGCGTCTCGGATCACTCGTCGAACAATTCCGGCATAAACGCTCATTAGTGTGCGTCCACCGAGCGTAGGTATAAAATGTGAAGTACATACATGAGATTGTCTTCTGTACCTATCTATTTTGTGATAATAATCTAAACTAATATTATAAAGAGGAAAAGTTTGATTTTTTGTTTGTAAAAATTTTTGCAATCAGACCCCTACTTTCAGGTTTTCCTATCTCTGAAAGTACTTGTCCAATTGCAAAAATGTTTTTAACCGATAGAAAGCTGCTTTATTCCCGAGTGACATAGGCTATATTTTATTAATGCGGGCAAGTCGCGGGCAAAATCTAGTAAAAAATAAAATAAAAAATGTTTATTTATCTCCAACGAGTTACAACATAGTTTTTAGTTGACAGTCAGGTTGATAAGAAATAGAAAGTATTTAATTTGAGGGTGATCAAGAGTCTAAACGAGGCCAAGCCTGTATTTTAGAACTCCAGGCCGGGATCCTGGAGTTTGTGGAGTCGCTTTCGCCATTTTACTATGAAAGCCAGTAGTGTAATCCATTTTACCACCTAAAGAAAATTTTTAAAGCTATATATACCCATCCCTCTTTCTCGCTCGCACGATTGACGTTTTAATATGTGTCATGGTAAGTCACCTGCGGGGTTACCATGACGTTCAAAGTAAGTCGGTTATCATACTGCCATGCACCACGCAGCGTAGCGCGTGAAAACGCTCCTACGCACGTACTTACGGGAGTGCAGATCTGCATCATCGTGCGGGTTTTTACGCAATCACGCGCGTAGGTGCGTCTTGTAAATCCACGCAGGCACGCACTCATTTCATACAAAATCACGCACGATACTTACGACACTTAGTGTGGCATATTATGCGTGTCGCCCCGCACCCACGCGCGTGATGGCGTGTTTCTCCGCATGTAGATGCGCGATCTGCATGAAGCCGCGTGGATGTAGTTTCAGTGTGTTGGACTGTGCGTGTTTTCAATACAAACGGAGATACTTAACGTTAAGACACGCATTCACGCATTACGCTGCGAGGTGCGTGGCAGTGTGACAACCGTCCATGTTTTAAACTTGTTTCAGTGTGGGGTGGAGTTTCTTGCACGTTCTTCTCCATAGAGTTCTATGCTTTGGAACGTGCAATTTAGCTTCACTTTTCATGGACTGACCGACATTTGACTATTCAAAAGTGCCTGCAAATGGTCTATTTAAAATAAAAGTTTTTGATTTGATTTGGTAAGAGATGGCGCTAGACAACTTGTATAGCTCTGTTTCTTACCCACATTAAAACAAGATTAAAACAATCTTACTTTAAACGTGGTCTAGGTCCTGGTCAATACTGTGGAGATTTCATACCGATGTTCTTACCTTAGATCTGACGTAGATGTCAAAAGCTTCCTTCATGGTGTTGCCCAGGTCAGTGTAGGAGTGTTCCAGAGAAGGCACCTCCCAGGTAGGCATGTAGTTGTCGCCCACGACGTACTTGTCAACATTAGTCGGATCAAACGGATAGTACTCCTCCGTGCAGTATCTGTAACAGAAAATATAGGAGTAAATAGTTGTTAAAAAGTTGTGGGCTTGCGAACGGCGACCAATAGGTAACTCGCTGGCTGTTCGGTAACTGTCCGGATCGAACTCGAATCGCCGACGTCACTTACTGTTCCACGCGCACCTCAACAATATGTCAGCAAAATTATAGGTGTGTGACTGTGTGAGAACCTCGGGGCCCTGGAACGAAGGCAAAGTAGGAATATAGGAGTGGGTTTTAGTCAGTATAAAGGTCATAGCACACTTACACGACTCTGCACCCACCCGACAAAAAAATATCATTTAAAAATGAGCTTTAAATATTGCTCTTTAGAAATATTTTACATTGACATCATAAATTAACAGACAGCTCGCTTTCAGCGAGGTTACCGTCGTCAGACTGCTCGGACGCCTCGCTGGCCGCACGTTGTAGACGAGCAGTCGGCGCGCTCACTGCTAGCCACGGAACAGTAAAAACAGTGGAAGAAGTAAGTAGGCGTGGCACTGTCGCCGCTAGTAAGAATCGCGTTGCGCACTTGCTGTTCAAGCGCTCTCATTCTCTAACTAGACTGCGCAACATAATAATTAACGAAAAATAATATTAAAATGCCTTATTGTCCCATACTGTACTTTAAAAACCATAGTCTGACTAAAAATCTAACTCATGGAGGTGTATCATACCACCGAAAAGTATTATTTTCGGATTTATTTTAATAAAATGAAAAAATAAAATTACGTGAAACATTGCGCAGAATATACAAACAAAACTAGTCCTTAGTTACATCACTACAAAGTTGATTTTCTTTTCTCGGTTATTAGCTTTTCTGGAATATTCGTTAGTCTACCTATACTTTTGACGCTATCCAAATAGTGCGTGACTTTATCGATAAAATCAATCGATATGTATAATATGTATTACATTGCCTTTTTAAAATATATATTATAGTTTAATAGTTTTTGTAAGTAATATAATACAGATAATTATTAATTAATAAATATAATAAAATAAAAATTGTGGTATGATATTTGTGATGTATTTTAAATAAATTTAGTTAAAGAGTTAGGAACAACATAGGGCGTTTGAATTATACTTAATATTCTTATGTTTAGCAGTAGGCGATGACGATGATTTCAGCTGAGATGATGATAATTGATGTACTATGCAAATAAATACCCTTTTTACTACGTTTAAAAATTGCCTTTAATCATATTAATTTCATAATTTTAATACTATCACACTATCGCAAACAATTTTTTTTTGCATGATATGTTTTAAATACGTTTTCATACAATCGATACATATTTCGATCGAATAAGGTCACTTCCCTATCTGAGTAGCAGCGAGCGCATTCGCGTCAGTGATACGCCATTCAAATACCAATCTTATTTTTACGTAATTACAGTTCATACTGAATATTATATACTGAACAATGCCATCTAGCGACGAGTGGCAGTACTTGGTAGTCAAAGATGTATTTCATTCTTGTTTTTGTCAATTTGATTTATAGTCATTTGAAATTAAAGTTGCATTTCTTCATTTTTTTTTAAATTTTTTTTTTGCATTTCGTCTACGCCCTGTTTTTGTTTTCAGCCAATCATAATTTTAGGTTTGCAGTAAGAGTAAATTGTAAATGTATGAGTTTGGCGACACCGGTTCTGGAACAAACATTTTCTCAAGCTACTTCCACTGTTTTTACTGTTCCGTGCTGCTAGCAGTCGCCGCGCCGTCGCCGCTCGGTCGGTTAGTATTGTGACGCAGCTCATCTAGTCGGTAACCAACGTATAGGGATATTTCCTGAAATGAAACACTTCGGGCGGCGCACTCTTATATTTTTCTTACTTATTTTACGAATACATGTTATTCATATAAAAATCACTTCAGCACTGAAAAAACAACAGACATTCTTTTTTTCTACTAACTTTCAAAACTATTCTAGAACAGCATAATCCTTCGAATTATATTTAAAAGCCAGTTCGTTGGTTATATAAAAAAAGCAACTCATGCGATCTCCTTTCGATATCACATGAGCTACGCCCCAATGAATAGAAATGTTGAGGCAACAAGCATTTATATTCTAAAAACTTTCGAAGGACTAAGCATGACCTACCTATACCTAACACAGAGGTCCCTACCTATGGAGGAAAAAAAATCACATTATGGTGGTCGTCTCTTTAGGAGCGAGCCTAAGTCATGACGAACGTTAAACAATATTCAAAATCTATTTACAAACTTACTATGCGCTAACTTTTCGCTTATCATTCAACGTTGTCATGCTTAAACCCCACCGCAGCAAAACCTCAAAAAAAAGCCACAGTGCTGCACCCTTCTAACCTAGGATGCCAGAGTGACAACCACCCAGACTGGGATTACATTCTAAGACTCAATACTTTTATGACTAATTTCTTCGGACGCTTATCGGGTCAGAGGACAAGGAGTCACACTCGCATCGGATCCCCTACACATTCTCATTATAAGAGTCTACTCCAGAGTTAATCAACCACAAAGATTATTAAAAATAACTCCCAAAATAGCTAAATCATTAGAGTCAATTAGACTCTCTTTGCATAGGCTATGCCCCATTAGCAAAGTTGATATTAGCTCAGTTTGAATACTGCAAAATCCTCTCATAAGGGATGACCGACGGGTCTCTTAAGGGAGGACGGGAGGATATTTTCCTCTCGCTAATAACTTTAATAAATCATTCTGGAGTACAATCTTGCCTAATCTAACTCATGCATACACTTCTATAGGAGGTATTTATTTTCTCTGACTTTGCCCTCTGAGAACTCCCGGCTGCGTGCACACTTAACTATGTCTGCTGGGCGCGCTCGCCCGGCAGCATTTACCCATTATTCATGAAATAAAAACACTAATTAAAACATTTTTCAGAAATATTTGACATTAAATCTTCGTCATTTTTTTCTATTAGTTTAGAAAAATAAAGATAATCATTTTTCGAAATATAATTCAACCTTCCTCCCTCTCTGGGTTCATGTCCATAAATGACATTATTTTTTTCATTTGTTCTGTCATGCTGGTCATGATGTACCATAGGGCGTGACATTGACGCGACATTTCGATCACAATATTCACAAAACTTTACACAAAAATTATTCAATGTTATACAACTATCAGCGAAATTTATAATTGCATTATATTTATGAAAAAAATCCTGACCGAGGATTAAACTTTGACTAATGTCCTTAATTATTACAAATTCATTAACAAAAATACGTGAATCTATCATAAAAGTTATCTTCACTTTTCCGACAACCTTCAGATATGATCCTGATATTGCTTTCACAAAATGATTCGTCCCGTCACTGGTACTCTTTAGTTCAAGATTCGTAGCTAATTGCTCTGATATACACGAAATTGATGCTCCAGTGTCTATCAGCGCACTATAGGCCTGTTCAGCTATAAAAATATTAATAAATGGAGTAAGATCACCAGTATTTTTTTTTCTGTTTTCTGTCTGGAGTTGCTCTCTCTCGGACACAGCTTGTAACTCCGCTTGTTTCCTTATCGGCTGTGCTGGTGGGCTTCTTTGGCTGGGGGCAGTTTGTGTACGATTATTCCAATTATAACGATGTCTAGGGCGAAAATTGTATCTGGGTGTATGGAACGTCTCCGCATCGCCTGCACTTTGTGGTGTGGCACTTGATGTCGCCGGGATAGATGGTCTCGGGGTTGATGGGGACCTTTGGTTTGTATTGGGGAGATGATCGAAACTAACACGCGGGGGTTGCAATGGTAAATTAATTGAATCATGTTGTATTTCTCTAAAAATCTCCTCGACTTGCTGAAGCGTGGCTCGTAGCTCCGCTTTTGAGTTATATAATCGAGTTGCTAATTTCAATTTATAATTTATGGTGATCCCTTTTAGAAATGTTTTAATAAAAATTTTATCGTCAGATATGCCCGCTTGTTGCCCGTAATCAGCCAGTCTATAAAAAAAAGCCACAACATCCTCTTTCTCGCTTTGACGAGCGTTATAAAATTTTTCTACATAATCCGTCCCCGACGGGAATTCGTTTTTTAAGCTATCACATAAATCTTTGAATGATGTTTTTTCATTATAAATAAATTTAAAATAAGCTAGAGCCGGACCATCTAAATATGCTCCCATAATTAATGCTAGGTCGTTTTCCGCCCATTTATTTATCGCTGCAATTCGGCGGAATTGCAAAAGAAAATCATCAAAGCTCGTGCCGACGCCCGAGAAAACTATTATTTGTGCCATGTTGTATGTTTGTGTTTTTCCTATTTCACTTAGCTTTCACTCCAAAGCGTGGGTCGGCGCCTCCACCATGTGACGCAGCTCATCTAGTCGGTAACCAACGTATAGGGATATTTCCTGAAATGAAACACTTCGGGCGGCGCACTCTTATATTTTTCTTACTTATTTTACGAATACATGTTATTCATATAAAAATCACTTCAGCACTGAAAAAACAACAGACATTCTTTTTTTCTACTAACTTTCAAAACTATTCTAGAACAGCATAATCCTTCGAATTATATTTAAAAGCCAGTTCGTTGGTTATATAAAAAAAGCAACTCATGCGATTACCTTTCGATATCACAGTATCTACACAAAAGCGAGAGCGGTCGGCGGGTGGACAGCTGGCCGTCTTCTAGCTGTCACCGCGTGGACTACTGGGTACCTGCTAGCTGTCGCCGCGTGGACTGCGAGCAGTCGTCTTAGTTTAGGGCGGTGTTGGGTTGGAGCGGTGTTGGAGCAGAGTCGTTTAAGTGTGCTATGACCTTAAGGGCTTCTTCACACGTACCATAACCACACCACGTCGCAACGACAAAATCCTGTCAAGCAGTGGTTACGTGTGAACAGCATCGCTGCAGCTTTTTGTAGTTGCGTTGTGGTACCGACAAAATGTAGATGTGGTTGCGTTGTAGTCGGCCGCTAGTTTGCAGTGTCGCTGGTGGTTGCGTTGTGGTTGCGATGTGGTCGGTATCACACACGCGGTCGATAACGAATGCAAAATGTGGTACGTGTGAATAATCCTAATTATTTTCAATACGAAATATACGCCCGACCACGTGGTGTGGTTGAGGTGTGGTTGTGGTACGTGTGAAGAAGCCCTAAGTCTTTTTTTTTATGGTGGGAAAAAATCATCCAATGACATCCCCCGCTCTTGGACGGAGCGGGAGATAGTGTCAGACACTTACTGACTAAAAGACTCACCCCGTTTCTTCTAGCTTTAGCTTTCATACCGGGGCTCGAGCGCCCTTTCGGATAACCCTGCTCTAAGTCTGACACGCCCTCTCGCTCCGCTAAAGAGCGGGAAA
The DNA here is from genome assembly GCA_910589285.2 of Mythimna ferrago. Taxonomy (NCBI): domain Eukaryota; kingdom Metazoa; phylum Arthropoda; class Insecta; order Lepidoptera; family Noctuidae; genus Mythimna; species Mythimna ferrago. The sequence goes on from OU342685.1 coordinate 21,747,471, forward strand.
GTCATTGAAAGATTTCCTACCTAAAAAGAAAGAAGTTGATTCATTAACCTTTCAATCGTGGTAATTAGAGACACAATACAAAGACAATAGGTGCGCGAACGCCGCCGTCCGCTTGGGGTTTAATTAATTATTAATTGAAAGGGGAAAAATAATGTTTTTTTCACATCATCACCTCGTTAACCCAACCAGCTTGGGATTAACCTCCAGTTTAACCAGATGCAGCTGCTTTTTACAGGGAGTGACTGCCTGTCAGACCTCCAAAAACCAGTTACATGGGCAACACGATACTCCTTAGACAGACTGCCGGTCAGACTTTCTGGCATCAGACTCCATATGACGACTGACAACAAAATACAAATGACAGCTCTGACCAAACGGCTTACATGCTTTTTGCGGCACGGGGAGTCAGTAAATAATGATAAACTTAGGAAAGTAGATACATAATTATGAATAGAAAAATTCGCATAGGTACATAATATTTGCCTGGTTTCGAACCGCCTGAGAAGTTTTTTTTGATGAAATGCGAAGTCATTCTTTGTTTAAAATTCTAAATTCACATAGGCCTACATGGGCACTTATGAAACTTCAGAAGCTAGTGCATAGTTCCAAATTGGTCGTTTCCTATGGAGAAGAACCGGCAAGAAAGTCCATGATAACTCTTTCAAGAAATTCCATGGTTACTTTTTTAAACTCCATGGTTACTCTTTTAAAACTGAGTACTTATTCTGCGATTTTGGCGGTCTCTCCGATTCTGTGCCCTTAGCTCTCGGTGGAACGCCCATACCAATCTGCTCCGACTTTCGGTAATGGCGACAGGTCACTGGAACAACTTGTGACCCACGGATGCCCCTCAAGTTGAAGGGTAAAATCTACAAGTCCGTGATAAGACCTGTCATACTGTATGAATCAGAATGTTGGGCTGTGAAAAAGACGGATGAAAAACGATTGCATGTAGCGGAGATGAGAATGTTGAGGTGTGGATGTGTGGTGTGACGAGATTGGATAAAGTGAGAAATGAGTATATTAGAGGAAGTTTGAAAGTGGCGCCAGTGACTGACAAGCTGAAGGGAAATCGTTTGTCTTGGTATGGTCATGTAAAGAGGAGGGATGAAATGCATGTTACCAAAAGAGTTATGAGTATACATATGGATGAGTGGAGAGGGAGAGGGCGGCCAAAGAAAAGATGGATGGATTGCGTGAAGAATGATATGAAAGAAAAGGAACTTAGTGATAGCATGACGAGTGACAGGGTAGAATGGAAGAAAAAAACGTATTGCGCCGACCCCAAATAAGATGGGACAAGGGCAGGAAGAAGAAGGTTACTCTTTGAAAAGATTGACAATTAAAATAATCATGTAATTTACCTGAATAGCACATCGCCTTTGTACCAGTAAACCCGCAGAGGGTTCACTGACTTAAGCACCACATACACGCCAATATCGAACTTGTGTCCATCCACTAAAAATGGCTTCTGTAGGAACTCCTGTACGAAATTCGTCCCACTGGTTACATCGATATCGCTCACATTCTTTATGTAAACACGTCTGTGTGTATTAGCTTTTTGTACAAACAACGCATTTTTATTCTCAGCTGCGTACTTCAAAAATGCTTCCTTATCTTTAGGTAATCTAAACGCCTTTGGTATGTACTTTGAATTTGTAGTCGCTAAAACGACTTTACTAGATATAAATCCTGTGCCAGGAAAGTGGTTCACCTTTTGATGGGCAGAAAGATTTCGTAGGTTTATATGTACGAAAGGAGTGGGATATGACCATAGTAAGTTCCATGGAGTTTTATTTGTAGTTTTCTCGTATCCTATTCTTTCGAGCACTAAGTATACATGTTTTAGAACACCGTTTTTCTCAGTTACATTGGCCTTTTTGGAAAAAACCCAATACTTGGGTCTCTCTGGAGGCAGCTTCTGATTAATTCCTTTAATAACCTCTAAGAGAATTCCCAACGATATCCCAATTATGCAAACGAGGAAAAATATATTTGTAAACGATTTTTCTGGCTTAGTTGTTTTATTAGGTTCTTTGTGTTTATCTTCCTCAACGATATCATTGTTTGGATTCGTATTTTTCTCAATTACGTTGTTATTTAGGGCTTTGACTTCGTTTTCCTCACATTCTGGAAGGTCCTGGAAAGAAAGTTTATCATAAATATGTATTTCATTCAGGCCATTCTTTGGCTCTCTTGTAAATAGATCTTTTGATTTACACTTTATTGTACTCTAACACAAATTAAAATCCAACAAGTTAATCTTGCTACTGAGTGAACCTATATTCTTTGACTTTTTATTAAGTTTTATTTAGCACTAGCTGTGCCCGCGACTTCGTTCGTGTGAACTACAGGATTTTGAATTTTTTTTTTCTAAAATAAAATTAGCCTAAGTTACTCCTTATTACGTCAGTTACTTTCCAAAAAATCCCGTCAAAATCGGTCCAGCCATTTCAGAGATTAGCCGGAACAAACAGACAAACAAAAATTGTAAAAAATGTTATTTTGGTGTATTTACCGTATATATATTCATAAGCATGTAGTAAAAGCGGTTATTTCAATATTACAAACAGACATCCCAATTTTATTTATATGTATAGATTAAGATAAGAAAAGAAGATCGGATCGGTGGAATTTTAAAAGATACACTATCAATCAAATCAAACTATCAATCAAAAGTATGATTTAAGCACTGGAAATCAATTTCTAAATGAAGTAGTTGAGACACAACCGTCAGCAATAGCCCGCTCGCGCGTTTTGAGCCCGCGCGACAGGCAGCTTTTGTGGCGCCTGACGTGACGGCACAGTGGTGGCATGCGCGTGAGCAACGCGCGGTACTGGACAGTACTTGGACATTGCAACATTATTTTATTTTTCTAAAATAAAATAATATTTCTGGCTTTTGGCCTTTCTCATGTTTTTAGAGAGATTTGACTTTCTTTTAGGCATAACTAATGGTGTGCATTTAAAAAACGAAAAATCCAACCTAAAAATATTTATTTAAAAAAAAAAAACAACTATCTGCGTTACTAACTAAATAAAATAACCAGTGGCGGCATCCGCGTGAGCTGCGCGCGGTACTGGACAGTACTTGGCATTGCAACATTATTTTTCTAAAATAAAAGATTTTTTCTAAAATAAAAGTAGCCTATGTTACTCCTTATTACATCAGCTACCTGCCGATAAAGGTCCCGTCGAAATCGTTCCAGCAAATCTCGTTGAGGCGCGCGTGGAACATTACGCGTCGTTGAGGCCTCGGGCTCGGGCCGGATGGTTACCGGACATCGTCGGGTTATTTTGTTGTCTATGTGTATACAACAGAAAGAAAGAGAAAGAAAGAAAACATGTTTATTTGGCACACAATGAACAAAACAAGTATTGAAACATTAATAAAATATAAAACTTAAATCAAAATAAAATAAAAACAAACAGCAACAATGTGTCTCACGGTAGTGCCAAATAGGTTCAGTTCAGCATACTGTCAGACAACCGTAGCAGTTGCCTGACGCTGGTTTTCAACTGAACCTTTTTTAGTATACGCGAAACCCAAAACACTTGTCTAGTATTTTTATATAAAGAATCTATGTACATTTTTATTAGAGTTTGAAAAAATTAAACTACTTCAAATAAATAATAAACAAATTAAACAATAACTTTTTTTTTTTTTTCATTTCAATATCGTTTTATTTAAACATTGATTAACATAAATTAATAACAATAACTTAAATAATTAAAAATAATATATACACTAAATGCCTAGCTAAATATGACGTCATAAAACTCCTCTGCATCGCTGTCGACTGGAAGTGTGCCCAAAAGGCTGGCGGCATTGCCACGTTGTATGGCAATGCTTAATCTCTGACCGAGGTAGAAGCCAGCCCTTGGGTCACGCGAAGCGTCAATTAAGCGTTTCGACAATTCTTTAAAAAGCATATGAGCACTCGGACCCCACCGGCCCGAGAGTTTCAACCCCAAACGGCTCAAAAATATAACTGCCGACGAGGCTGTTATATTTCCGCCGCTTGAGGTTCTCTGCAGCCGTCGCGGCAGCACCAGCACAGCACGATGAGCTAGGAAGATGGGATGGCGCAAGAGTATCAAACAGGTAGCGTCCCACACTAAAGGTCTACCCATGTATATTTCATAACTGTGTCATGAAATATAAGCATGTTCTGTCAGCGAAAATACATAGTCACTGGGCCACCCAGGCGACTAAGGGGTTTTTGTGCACTTGCTCACAGCTGTTTGCTTGTGCCTAATACCCGCTATGATCTGCCATGACCTGTGTGGTACTTACTGTCGGTGGTGTCCAGCTTGTGTCTTTTTACCTTTTTAAATATTTTTGGGAAAAATATGACATGGTATAAATAGTATTGGAACCCATTCAGTTACTAATTCTGAACACTTAAAACAGGTTATACGGGTTTCCCATAAACTAAAAATAATGTACCTATAACAGGTCGCAGGGGTAGGCCGCGGTATTCGCGGCTCATGGGAATGCCACGCATTCAACCGCACACTGCTAAAGTTATGCGGAATATGTCATGTTACAGGACGTCTCTCTACAATCTACCCATCCTTAGTACACCACAATAAGACTGAAATATAAATTGTCACTGTTTTCTTTAGATTTTGGGTCGTGTACATCCTGTCAAGACTATGGGTCTTCAAGCTTTAACTGTCCCCGCACATGGTCTTCAAAAAACGCCGCTTCAAGCTTCAAGCTTCATTTTGATGCGGCCTTTTTAGGTGGCTCATGAGCAGCGGTGCCGTCACAAAAAAACGCATGAAGCGGCTTCAAGCGTTTTTTTTTATTGAACCTTCAAGGTTCACGCTTGAACGCTATCTCACCTGATGGAAAGCGACGATGCGGTCGGACGATGGAACGCGCTTACCTAGAAGAAACCTATTCACTCTCGACTTAAAGATTCTCGGGTTGTAGCTTCACCGGACACAAGAGGTGTCGCGCGCTTCAGCTGTTTTTTGCGGCCGCTTCTAGCTTTTTTTTGTGGCCGCTTCAAGCGTTTTTTGTGGCGGCGTTTTTTTGAGGCCCGTGTGCGGGGACAGTAACTGTACCTTTGTATGTACGGTACATGTGTGTATACACCCTTATTTTTTTTGTACAAAAAAAAATGGGGCTCTATCCGAAACCGTTACAGATCATACATATATATTTATTTATAGTAAAAAATAAACAAAAGGATAGCCATCCGGCCGTCCGGTAACCGTCTGGACCGAGCCCGAGTCGTCGACGTCGTGTACTCTTCCAAGCACGCTTCAAAGAGATGTCAGCAAAACTGTAGAGGTCCAGCAGGGTCGAAACACACTGGGATCTTGGGTTCGTTTCTGAAAGGAAAACCCAGGGTCTTGGAACGCAAAGCAAAAAGGAGCTTAGGAGTAAGCTTTAGTCAGTAAAAGTCTGACATGACCTCTCTTTGCGCCCTAGGGTGGGAGTAGTCATTGAATGATTTGTCACCTAAAAAAGTTACAACTACCGGCACGAATATTGAGCGCTCGACGTCAGAGTGGGGATCACTTTGCGCATTGCATATATTGGCGAGCTAATCGTCGTCGTTGTTAGAAACATGCAGCAAACGCAGGGAACGAATCACGAGTGACGTCTATGACACGATGGCGCGGCGATCCAATCACTAACACTCCCCGCCCCCGCGTCTCACTTCGCACCACTAAAGAGACCGGAATATTTGGCTTCTGCGCAACTTTAACCAGCGCTCAAGATCCGTTCCGGTAATTGTAGGACTAAAAAAAACCCAAAAGACGTCCTTTGTTACTCGTTTGTCACTTGTTTAATAAATAATTGTATATCAAAATAAACGCTGTTTCATTTCAAATACGATGCTATAGGGTTGTCTGCAAAAAAATCTGGCATGAATAACGGTTGCGTATTTTTCAAAAAAAAAAGTCAATTTTTAATTTTTAATTAGTATAATAGTTTGGCCAGGAATTTCTTAGGCAACCCACCCGCGTTATATTATTTAATAAACTAGATTTGTCATAAAATACGTTTCATCAATTAAACAGACCGGTGAAGGTCGTTCTAAATCGTATCCTCTACTATAAGGAAAATTCCGAGCTTAGCCGATGAGGCCAATTGTTAAATCTAAATTCAGCACAAAATAAAGGTCATTCAGTACCTACTTTAATTAATAAACTAGGGTAACTGGAATAAGTAATGAACTCGTGTATTGATCTTAAAATCTATACAAGGTGTAAGGGACAGCCCTCCACAAACTTTAAGGGGTTGCTCAGTAGACGAAACTGAACAACCTTCCACAAAAATTTTTTTGAGGCAACGAAAAAAATAATCCGCCTCACCATAGAAAATTATAAACTTGATTGGACAGTTTGTATCGAGAGGCCGAATTTTTTTTTCTTTTCCTGAAAAAAAAAAATTTGTGGAAGGTTGTTCAGTTTCGTCTACTGAGCAAGCCCTTAAAGTTTGTGAAGGGCTGTCCCTTACACCTTGTATAACACCGACTTCCGAATTTAAAGATATTTTATACTTTTCAGTGTTTTTTAACTTTGAAGTCAGTTAATTTTTTTTTGTAAAAAGTTTTTTATTTTACACTTTTTAGTTATGGTACCACCACTAAAAAGTACCCCTCAGACAAACTTAAATAACTTATAGCCACAGTGCATTTTTTTTTTATGGTGGGAAAAAATCATCCAATGACATCCCCCGCTCTTGGGCGGAGCGGGAGATAGTGTCAGACTCTTACTGACTAAAAGACCCACCCCGTTCCTTCTAGCCTTCATACCGGGGCTCGAGCGCCCTTTCGAGCCACAGTGCATCTCATAACGATTCTAATAATCCCAAACACGGTTAGATTATGTTAATTTAATTTTTTTCCTTCTGGCTTCATCATCAGATCAGCTCGATACATCCCCCCTCCTTTTCTGACAGTCAGTCATCGACTACACGTATAAACAAAGCAACTTTACTTGTAACCACAGTACTGCTGTGATTCTATGAGGAGTTCTGTTCCATATCTTCGAAGTTCATGATCAGATCATAACAATATTTCTATGGGACCAACTTGGAAGCATAGCTTTTCAATAAAAAAAAGACGTGTGGCACTCGGGGACTGCCGCGGTAAAGCTATTGCATAGCATTTTTATCAACTTATGCAATTATAATTATTTATTTATTTTATTTATGCAGTATTTTTTTTTCTTTGATATTAATTGAAGTTACACTTTCACACATTGAATTGAATTTTGATTGATTGTTCACTCATTTGTTTTCTTATCGGTCACCACGCTCAAAAAACAAATGAGTGGGGGGTGTTAGGTTATTTTCGTTACGGAATTTCTGGATTCGGTCTCCACGCTCAAGGCCCGCGATAGAAGCTATGCAATAGCTCAAAAAAACATACATTCAGCCGAACATAGAACCTCCTCCTTTTTGAAGTCGGTTAAAAAGGAGAAATTGACTGTCTGACATATCAACACACAGCCGAAACTACTGCGAGTAGGAACGTGAAATTTTGCACAAAGCTGCCTTTTATGATGTAGGTGAGTACTAAGAGCGGATATGTCAAGATTTTTTTTTTTAATAATAAACCATTAACCAGTGCTTGAATGCGATCCCACCTTATGGTAAGTAGTGATGCAATCGTTGGTGGTGAGGCGCACTAGTTTATTAAGAGCCTATTCTCTAATCTTGAAGACACCTAAATTATAATTGGACGGAAAGACTCCAGCAGGCAAATTGTTCCAGTCCTTCGATGTACGTGGTATAAACGACGAAGCGAAACGCTTAGTCCGAACCGTAGATGTTTCAACAATGTAAGGTGGATACTCGTCGTTCGACGGTTTGTCCGGTGGTAGAAAGGAGATGGCGGAATCAAGCTATGCAATTCTCGCGCACACTCTCTAAAATGCATCCTGTAAAATACCGAACCCTACCCTACGTCTGTGCTCGAGGCTATGTAAATTGGATTTAACCAAATCTGGATCACCAATTAGCCTCTTTACACGCCTTTCCACCAAGTCCAAAGCTGCTAGATTCACTACCTAAGGCTGCCATCAGACGGACTGCATCGCAGCAACCGCACGCAGTCCATATATTCAACTGCATGCAGTTTGATCTGACTTTGCACAGTCGGCGCAACGCATCTAGCTTATTGTATGATTTGATCTTTAAGTGCCTCAAAATAAAGTTGACAATGTAAATGTGCGATTGCTCTTTGTAATTAACTGCACACTGACTGTATGCGGTTAGCGATGGACAGCGTGCGTCGACACTACACGACTGTAGCCGACCGCGTAAAGTTGAAGGCACGACTCCATGCAGTTGATATTGACTTCACTCGACTGCAGCCGACGCGTGCAGTTGATATCATGACTGCACAAAGTCGAACGTACAACTGCATGCAGGTAAATATATCGACCGCACGCGGTCGCTGCGATGCAGTCCGTCTAATGACAGCCTTAGGGTATGAAATGGAGTTCCATAGTGTGTTTGGAGGAATGTACTTTTACGTGGCCGAATCAGCTCTTAGAAGCTAGTCTAGAATACAGCAATAACCTATAAAACCTATAAAAATAACGAACTAAATAAACAAGTTTTGTTGAGAAGAGCTCTCTCTGTTTGATCACAATATAAATGAATGTGTATTTAATGTTTGCTGACTTACAGATCTTAAAAAATAGAAACTAGTTCACTTATAATAGACTGAATAATAGAATACTGTATATATTATAATATCGAAGGAGATCGAATGAAAAATAGCTCTTAAAACAAATACAAGACAAGATTATATTATTTTAGTATTGCGAAACCTAAATATACCTAGTTTGTTCAGAATCAGTAATTGAATCGATTCCAATAATTTTTACACCATGTGATATTTTTTCCCAAAAATATTTGAAGTTCGGTCCAACAGATTTAGTTAGGTTTAAGGATTTGAGCAACTTCAATAGACGTGAGTGGTTTTTATCAATTGTGCGGTCAGATATAGCAGTATTACTACATAGTTCACTGGAAGTATTTTCGTCATCAGCGGTTGATTCAGGCTCTAAAAAGTTGGATTGGAAATAGCTAGCCAAAAAGTTACTAAATCTTATCCTGTATTCACAGAAGTCTCACGGTAGAACTTCTCATTAGGAACCGAGCCAGCCCTTTGCGAACCAGGGCCACGTGGCAACGTACGCCGTTCTGGGCGCGTCAGTCTCCATAAATTTTTATGGCAACTAGACTTTTAGAGCTACGATAGACCCAGCCAGGTGACGCCACGCGACGCGACTCAACGCACAACTTAGGTGTCACCAACGTGTGCGTCGTCTAATGTAGTTTCCGCTTAAAGGTTGAACTACGTAGGGCACAAGTAGGCCACGTACGCCGTTCTGGGCGCGATAGTCTCCATACATTTAATGGAAACTAGACTTGTATAGCTACATTCAACCCAGGCGTCGCCCGCGTACGTCAGTCTCATGTAGTAGCAATCCCGCAGATATTTAAACCTACACTACTTACTTTACTTTTTATTTCCAGCATCACTTCTCGTCATGTCCTCCAACTTAAATCTTAAAAAGTTGCACGAGGAGTGGACTTAGGACCCCTCGCTTGATTCGCTCCCGATATCTTATTTTTAATTTAATTCACAGTATATTTATTAAATGTACTCAATTATTTAGTGAAAAAGGTTTGCAGTTTTCTTAGGTAATAGAACCACAATCTTGCCCGAAAGGAAATAAACTGAGATAAATATCCAATTAACACCAGTTGTTTAATTGAAATAGTAAATTGTTATAGCGATATGAGAGCCGTTTGCTCTGTAGTAGTGATGTAATGGATATACAAGTTCGGATCTGGATACGGATATTCATCATCATTTTAGTCGAAAGACGTCTATTGTTGGACATAGGCCTCCCCCAAGCGTCGCCACAACGACTGTTCCTGTACGTCTATCTATTATGGTTTAGTTTCCGCACTTAGTCCTAGGTGTACCATTGTGCGTGGGTCCTGTGCGTCTCGTATCCATCGGATTCAAGCGACTCTCATCAGGTCATCGCCGCGGTTCACCTTGTGGGAGGCCTTCTAACGCTGTGTCTTCCAGTGCACGGTCTCAATTCCAGTACCTTACGGTCATATCGACCATCCGTTCTACGAGAAATATGTCCATTGCCACTTAAGTTTGGCGAGTTTCGATTTTTAGTTAGTTTTGAGATAGCAGTCAAGTGCGAACCTATCTCGGTCAGCAATAAAAAAATAATAAAAAAAGTTTTGGTTATTGAATTTTAAAATAATAAAAGTATAAATACAAATACATAAGAAGATTTAACTTTTATTTGACTGGCCTGTTGGTCTAGTGGTTAGTGGCCCTGACTGCTATACCGCAGGTTGTGGATTCGATTCGCACCCAGGACAAATGTTATGTGATGAGCATGATCATTTGTTCTGTGTCTGGGTGTAATTTATCTATAATATGTATGTATTTAGAAATATATAAGTATGTTTATCAGTTGTCTAGTACCTATAACACAAGCCCTGCTTAGCCTGGGACTAGACGGCATTGTGTGATAGTTGTGGAACAAAAAAAAATCTAAAGTGTAGATTACAAAACATCAAAAACTTGCCGTACCAGTCTGACTAAAAACCCACTCCTGTTCCTTCTTTGTCATTGTTCCAGGGCCCTGGGGGTCTCTTTCGCATCACCCACGGCCCCAGTAGGCTTCGACCCTGCTGGGCCCCTTCGGTTTTTGACAACTCCTTGAGGCGCGCGTGGAACACTTCGCGCCGCGTCGACGACTTGGGCTCGATCCGTACGGTTGCCGGACGGTCGGACGGCGAAGTACCGATAGCTCGCTGTCCTCAAGCCTGCGCCTACGGTGGTGTGGTGGTGCCGTCTGTTATTTTGAATCTACCTTTATCCGAAACTTGTACCTATAAATATCAGTTTCGGATATTTTTTTTTTAGATATCCGATAGCTATAGAGAACATCCCTGCTCTATAGGTATACAAGAGTGTAAAATAAAATTGGTGGGAGTATTATATTTTCACTATTTTTCAGTAGGTACTTACCTGCTTTTTTTTTGGTGGGTAAAAAATCATCTAAATGACATCCCACGTCCTTGGGTGGAGCGGGAGATAGTGTCAGACTCTTACTGACTCAAAAACCAACCCTGTTCCTTTTTGTCTTTCATACCGGGGCTGAGCTACTAGTAGGTAGACTTCGACCCAGCTGGGCTTCTGCTGTTGCTGACAACTCCTTGAGGCACGCGGGAACAGTGCGCGCCATTGACAACTTGGGCTCGGTCCGGACTGTTACCGGACGGTCGAACAGCGAGCTACCCATCGCTCGCCGTCCTCAAGCCCGCGCCTACGGTGGCCGTAAATCGAGAGGCTGTGAGCGCCGTTGTCTGATACGGTCGGCCTCTTCCTTTGCTAGCATTACTGCTTCGCAGAAGGAGGCGACCACTCCTCCTCGCTCCGGACCATGGCCTGTACCAAGGCCCGGCGCGAGAGATCGTCGCCGCCGATTTTCAGTTCCTATTCCTTATTTAAGTACAAAGAATCTATCTCGCTCTATATCTAGGTATTTTTTTTTTAATTAGCAAATCATCGAAATAACTTCTCCCGATTAGTGTGGAACGAAAGAGAGTGTTTGACTTAGTGACTGAAACCCAACCGTGTTCTTTCGTTGCCCTTTTCATTAAAGGGCCGCGGTAACTGTTTCGAATAAACCCATTCCTACCGTAGTTATAAGTATGATTAAATTCCTAAGCCTAATACATTTTGTGTACTTTGTTTACTAGTATTTTATGTTAATTAATTAATAACTGAAGGTGATCGGTTATCGGCACACGGTCACACCTCGAAAAGATGGAAGAATAAGATGTAACTGCTTTAAGTGAATCTGTGTGTTATTAAAGAAATAAACTAAGCAATTATTGAGACTAAAATTAACGCTAAAGTTATTAAGATTTAGGTAATTTTCTGTTTAATAAATAATGATAAAAAAAATGTATTTTTTTAAAGCGGTCAAGCGCGAACCTATTAAAAAAACATTACTTTTTTAACCTTAAAAAAAACATATCTTAAGTCTCGAAGTCCCGGGAATTCCCGATACTTTGGTTGTAGGCCTGTCTCGTGTCCCGGGACTTCGAAATAGTCGGGAATTCCCGAACCCTTATATCTACTTATCGATACTATTGTAAAGCTGAAGAGTTTGTTTGATTGAATGCACTAACCTCAGGAACTACTGGTTCGAATCGATAGAGAATTTATCATGGAACATAACGCTACGACCAATACGAGCGGATCAGTAACTAAGTCCTGGGTGAAACTGCGGAGGAAAGCGAGTTTGTCGTAAGTTAGCTCGTAAGAGATGTAATCAATTAAGTATTTTACTAATACTATAAGGAGGAAAGATTTGTGTTTATGTTTTTGTTAGTGATAGCGTGACGAGTGACAAGACAGATTGGAACAAAAAGACGTGTTGCTCTAACTCCAAATAAAACGGGACAAGGGCAGGTAGATGTTGATGACTTCTGCGAAGCAGTAATGCTTGCAAAGGAGGAGGCCGAACGCATCAGGCAACGGCGTTATCGCCGCCGCCGCCGGGATACTGATCCCGATTTCCGGCCACCGTAGGCGCGGGCTTGCGGACAGTGAGCAATGGGTAGCTCGCTGTCCGGCCGTCCGGTAACTGTACGGACCAAGCCCAAGTCGTCGACGGCGCGCACTGTTCCCGCGCGCCTCAAGGAGTTGTCAGCAACAGCAGGGACCCAGCCGGGTCGAAGCCTACTGGGGCCAGGGTTATCCGAAAGGGCGCTCGAGCCCCGTTATGAAGGCTAGAAGGAACGGGGTGGGTCTTTTAGTCAGTAAGAGTTTGACACTATCTCCCGCTCCGCCCAAGAGCTCATTGGATGATTTTATCCCACCATAAAAAAAAAGGTAGATGTTGATGATTTATGTATGTTAGTATTTTGGTTTGTCTACACTAAAATTGTATAGAGAGAAAATTTGTATTTTTGTGTGCGTTTGTATGTTTGTAATGAATAAACTCAAAAACTACTGGGCCGATTTCAAAAATTCTTTCACCATTGGAAAGCTACATTCATCCTGAGTAACATAGGCTATATTTATAGCCCGTGCGAAGCCGGGACGAGCCGCTAGTAATGATTAAACTCAAAAACTACTGAACCGATTTTAAAATTCTTTCATCAATAGAATGTTACTTTATTAATGAGTGGCATAGCGACGCAAGTGAAGCCTCGGGCAGAAGCTAGTAAAATATAACACAAATCTCCGCAAAAACGTTGTTTGCGCGCGATAGAATGCGCATTATTCCGGTAGGGTTGTCATTCCGACAGCTAAAAGTTCCCACAGGGCTTGCGGGCGGTTGGCGCGGTGCATTATATCGTCCAACTCCAAACTCTGCCTGTTTACTGTCGACGCAGACAGACTGGCGGGCGCCGGCTCAAGATGAACGCGCGGAGGTAGCTAGCTGGCTACTAAGATAAATAATGAAATTAACACAAATTTGACTGGCTTAAAAGCACAAAATAGATAGGTATAGAAGTCATGTATGTACTTCACTTTGTATACCTACATACGTTCAGCAATCGCGCTAGCATGATTTTGTCATATACTAGCTTTTACCCGTGGCTTTAGCCGTGTACATAAAATATAACCTATTTCACTACGGAATTCTATCGGTGAAAATATATTAGCAATCGAATCAGTACTTTCAGAGATTACCTACAAACAAAAAACATAAAAACAAAAAAAAACTTTACCTCTTTATAATATTAGTTTCATCGTCATAATTTCAGTCAATATAAGTCCACTTTTGGCCTTCCCCAAGTGTCGACAGAATGAACGATCCTGTGCGTCTCGCATCCACCGATATTATTGTAGATTTTCATTATTTTCCATACAACTACTTACCACCCGGGCCCGCTAGTCGTGGCGCCGCGTCGTCTGCGACGCCCATCGATCGCACGCCGCACGCACTCGCATCGCATCGCCCGAATCGCCCACAGTCCCACTACGCTATCCAGACGCGCGGTAGGGCTGTCCACACCTCGACATTGGCATCAGCACGACCGTTTTTACAAGCTTTTATTTAGTTTTACCTGTCCCGATGTTTGTCTGTAATCAAATATTGCAAATTAAGTTTGATCCACTTCCCGGTTACTGTTTGAGCTGAAATTTTGCACGCGTATGTAAATCAGGTGACAATGCAAAAATATTATGATTTAGAGAGAAATATTATGTACTGTAACTCGGTAGTTAAAAACGACGCAACCCCATTGAGTTTTGGCTCGTATGATTTATCTTGATAAGTACTTTGGCGCTAGATGGTAACCAGGGTAATTATATATGTATGTACACAGGGTTATTTGTATAACACTAACAGTCTTGCAGAACTATATTACTAACGTCATAAACAACAACTTTTACTTTACGACTTTTAAAAAAATATGATGATTAGTAACATGGTTCTGAGAGGTTGCCAGTGTTTTACGAATAACCCTGTGTAATGCGATTTAAAAGCTTGCTACGAAAAAATGATTTTCATTGAAAACTTGTTAATACCTACATTCAGTACCAAATTTGTAGAGTCAAAAGCTCCAAATATTTATTTATTTTAGTAAGGAATAATTTTTGTATAACTAATCCTTTGTTTTTGAGTACTCACAATATATACTTGGTTTTAGTTGATCACCTTTTTAACCGACTTCGAAAAGGAGGAGGTTCTATGTTAAAACGATTGTATGTGCTTATAATAATAAATAAATAAATAAGTAAGTAAGTAATGTTCGGCTGAATGCATGTTTTTTTTTTATGTAAGTTCACCGATATCTCGGTCAATTGTGGACCGATTTTGAAAAATTTACAAAAAAAAACATAACCGACTTCAATGTTAAATAACACTGAAAAGTATAAAATAACTTTAATTTCGGAAGTTGGTGTTAAATAACGAAGAGACAAAACTATTATAGAAATGTTTTTAACACTGAAGTCGGTTATGTTTTTTTTGTAAAAAGTTTTTTTCTAAAACGGTCATACTCATTGGCATATACCTACCTAAAAACGGCATTTCTGGGCACCAGCAGGACTGTTGTGTTTTTTTTGTAATGGTTGTCTTCAGAACCCCGCCAGGTACAAGATGGCTTTACTTTTGCTGATTTGTGCAGATAAATATTTAACTTTTTTTAATTCCCAACTACTCCTCTGTTGTTTAGTTCGATTAATGGCATCACCCGCATAGGATATAGCCCCGTAACTAGCATCACCCACCTTAGATCTAGCCATCTCTTATGGCATCACCCGCATAGGCTCTCAGACTGGGAAAAGGGATACGCATAGTGGCCAGCCAGTGTAACGGGTTTCGAGATAGTTGAATCGCACTGCACTTCTCTGATGATGGTTGATGCTGGCTTCAGGAATAGTATTCGTTAGGAGGTGTGCGACTTTTGACTTTGAGAGAAATCAAATTAAAAAAAAAATAGTTTATTCGGTCTCTAACGGTTACATTACAAATGTAAATGAAACAGCCCCATTAAGTTATTAACAATACTTGTGTTGAGGTTGTTTCGCTTCATCCCTTAATTAATACTTAAAAATATTGAGACTTGTAACAAATTAAATTAAATTAAAAACCACATCTTAAACAAACAGAAACAACGACTTATAAAATAATAATCAGCTTTGTGTAGTGTGTGGTTTAGAGTATTTGTACGCTATGTTAGTATATATTTATGTGTTGGTTTAGGTTTTTGGTAAATTAACTCTGTATGTTGTGACAGCCCTAGCTGAAGGCGAGGTGCGACATCTCGGCGCCCGGCATTGTGTGGACACTTCGTCTGCCGAGCGCCGAGCCGACGGCGCGGGAACCACAACTAGATCTTATAAGCCTGCAGTCACATCGACTATATAATTATAAATAAGTTCAATAAAACTAGCTTTTGCCCGCGGCTTCGCCCACGTACCTATATAAAATATGGCCTAAGTCATTCAGGAATAAAGCAGCTTTTTATCGGTGACAAAATTTAGCCATCGGACCAGTACTTTCAGAGATTACCTCTTACAAAAAAAAAAGACGGGTTGCACTCCGGGAGTGCCGGCAGAAGTGAAAACTTGATTATTAACGTTGAGCATGTTTGATATTTTGGAATGGTTAGGGAATAATTTTGCACCAATTGCTTCATCAGTATAAAAGTACTATCATTTATGTGGTAGAATACAATATTCATTTATTGCGCTATCGTACACAAACATGACAATTTATATTACATTAAAAATTTAACACTTTAAAACTATTACAATTATTTTACATTAAAAAGTTTATCTCTCCGAAAAACTACTGAGGTGTCAAGGGACACCCGGATGGAACGAAGTTCCGTTCTGGCTTGCTTTCTATAAGAGAGAGAAAGACAGAGAAACATGCGCACGCCGCACGGCTTACAATAGCTTACTATAGAAAAAGTGTCGTTACAACTTTTCGTGAGAATTTTTTCCGTCTAGCCAATACAATATAACTAAAAAATACTATCCTATTTTATGTACATTTTGACAGCACTATTTCAACATCTTCGAAACCATGAAAACGACACTCATGACGAAAAAGTTGATAATTTCTGACATCCGCCATCTTAGATTTACATTTTGAAAGCACTATCAGCTTCAACAACCTCGAAAACTATGAAAAAGACACCCATATCGATAAAGTTGATAATTTATTGCAGCCACCATCTTAGATTTAAATTTTGACAGTACTATCGGTTTCAACACCCTCGAAAACCACGAAAACGACACCCATGAGGAAAAAGTTGATAATTTCTTGCAGCCGCCATCTTGGATTTACATTTTGACAATACTATCGGTTTCAACAGCCTTGAAAACCATGAAAACGACACCCATGACGAAAAATTTAATAATTTTTTGCAGCCGCCATCTTGGATTTATATTTTGACAGTACTATCGATTTCAACACCCTCGAAAACCATGAAAACGACACCCATGACGGAAAATTTGATAATTTCTTGCAGCCGCCATCTTGGATTTATATTTTGACAGTACTATCGGTTTCAACACCCTCGAAAACCATGAAAACGACACCCATGACGGAAAATTTGATAATTTCTTGCAGCCACCATCTTGGATTTATATTTTGACAGTACTATCGGTTTCAACACCCTCGAAAACCATGAAAACGACACCCATGATGAAAAAGTTGATAATTTCTTGCAGCCACCATCTTGGATTTATATTTTGACAGTACTATCGGTTTCAACACCCTCGAAAACCATGAAAACGACACCCATGACGGAAAAGTTAATAATTTCTTGCAGCCGCCATCTTGGATTTATATTTTGACAGTAATATCGGTTTCAACACCCTCGAAAACCACGAAAACGACACCCATGACGAAAAAGTTGATAATTTCTTGCAACCGCCATCTTGGATTTACATTTTGACAGTACCATCGGTTTCCACGCCCTCGAAAACCATGAAAACGACACCCATGACGGAAAATTTGATAATTTCTTGCAGCCACCATCTTGGATTTATATTTTGACAGTACCATCGGTTTCAACACCCTCGAAAACCACGAAAACGACACCCATGGCGAAAAAGTTGATAATTTCTTGCAGCCGCCATCTTGGATTTACATTTTGACAGTACCATCGGTTTCCACGCCCTCGAAAACCATGAAAACGACACCCATGACGGAAAATTTGATAATTTCTTGCAGCCACCATCTTTGATTTATATTTTGACAGTACTATCGGTTTCAACACCCTCGAAAACCATGAAAACGACACCCATGACGGAAAAGTTAACAATTTCTTGCAGCCGCCATCTTGGATTTACATTTTGACAGTACTATCGGTTTCAACACCCTCGAAAACCACGAAAACGACACCCATGACGAAAAAGTTGATAATTTCTTGCAGCCGCCATCTTGGATTTACATTTTGACAGTACCATCGATTTCCACGCCCTTGAAAACCATGAAAACGACACCCATGACGAAAAATTTGATAATTTCTTGCAGCCGCCATCTTGGATTTATATTTTGACAGTACTATCGGTTTCAACACCCTCGAAAACCATGAAAACGACACCCATGACGGAAAATTTAATAATTTCTTGCAGCCGCCATCTTGGATTTATATTTTGACAGTACTATCGGTTTCAACACCCTCGAAAACCATGAAAACGACACCCACGACGGAAAATTTGATAATTTCTTGCAGCCACCATCTTGGATTTATATTTTGACAGTACCATCGGTTTCAACACCCTCGAAAACCATGAAAACGACACCCATGACGGAAAATTTGATAATTTCTTGCAGCCACCATCTTGGATTTATATTTTGACAGTTGTATCGGTTTCAACACCCTCGAAACCCATGAAAACGACACCCATGACGGAAAAGTTAATAATTCCTTGCAGCCGCCATCTTGGATTTACATTTTGACAGTACTATCGGTTTCAACACCCTCGAAAACCACGAAAACGACACCCATGACGAAAAAGTTGATAATTTCTTGCAGCCGCCATCTTGGATTTACATTTTGACAGTACCATCGGTTTCCACGCCCTCGAAAACCATGAAAACGACACCCATGACGGAAAATTTGATAATTTCTTGCAGCCACCATCTTGGATTTATATTTTGACAGTACCATCGGTTTCAACACCCTCGAAAACCACGAAAACGACACCCATGGCGAAAAAGTTGATAATTTCTTGCAGCCGCCATCTTGGATTTACATTTTGACAGTACTATCGGTTTCAACACCCTCGAAAACCACGAAAACGACACCCATGACGAAAAAGTTGATAATTTCTTGCAGCCGCCATCTTGGATTTATATTTTGACAGTACTATCGGTTTCCACGCCCTCGAAAACCATGAAAACGACACCCATGACGGAAAATTTGATAATTTCTTGCAGCCACCATCTTGGATTTATATTTTGACAGTACCATCGGTTTCAACACTCTCGAAAACCACGAAAACGACACCCATGGCGAAAAAGTTGATAATTTCTTGCAGCCGCCATCTTGGATTTACATTTTGACAGTACCATCGGTTTCCACGCCCTCGAAAACCATGAAAACGACACCCATGACGGAAAATTTGATAATTTCTTGCAGCCACCATCTTGGATTTATATTTTGACAGTACCATCGGTTTCAACACCCTCGAAAACCACGAAAACGACACCCATGACGAAAAAGTTGATAATTCCTTGCAGCCGCCATCTTGGATTTACATTTTGACAGTACTATCGGTTTCCACGCCCTCGAAAACCATGAAAACGACACCCATGACGGAAAATTTGATAATTTCTTGCAGCCACCATCTTGGATTTACATTTTGACAGTACCATCGGTTTCCACGCCCTCGAAAACCATGACAACGACACCCATGACGGAAAATTTGATAATTTCTTGCAGCCACCATCTTGGATTTATATTTTGACAGTACCATCGGTTTCAACACCCTCGAAAACCACGAAAACGACACCCATGGCGAAAAAGTTGATAATTTCTTGCAGCCGCCATCTTGGATTTACATTTTGACAGTACTATCGGTTTCAACACCCTCGAAAACCACGAAAACGACACCCATGACGAAAAAGTTGATAATTTCTTGCAGCCGCCATCTTGGATTTACATTTTTTGACAGTACTATCGGTTTCCACGCCCTCGAAAACCATGAAAACGACACCCATGACGGAAAATTTGATAATTTCTTGCAGCCACCATCTTGGATTTATATTTTGACAGTACCATCGGTTTCAACACTCTCGAAAACCACGAAAACGACACCCATGGCGAAAAAGTTGATAATTTCTTGCAGCCGCCATCTTGGATTTACATTTTGACAGTACCATCGGTTTCAACACTCTCGAAAACCACGAAAACGACACCCATGGCGAAAAAGTTGATAATTTCTTGCAGCCGCCATCTTGGATTTACATTTTGACAGTACCATCGGTTTCCACGCCCTCGAAAACCATGAAAACGACACCCATGACGGAAAATTTGATAATTTCTTGCAGCCACCATCTTGGATTTATATTTTGACAGTACCATCGGTTTCAACACCCTCGAAAACCACGAAAACGACACCCATGGCGAAAAAGTTGATAATTTCTTGCAGCCGCCATCTTGGATTTACATTTTGACAGTACTATCGGTTTCCACGCCCTCGAAAACCATGAAAACGACACCCATGACGGAAAATTTGATAATTTCTTGCAGCCACCATCTTGGATTTATATTTTGACAGTACCATCGGTTTCAACACCCTCGAAAACCACGAAAACGACACCCATGGCGAAAAAGTTGATAATTTCTTGCAGCCGCCATCTTGGATTTACATTTTGACAGTACTATCGGTTTCAACACCCTCGAAAACCACGAAAACGACACCCATGACGAAAAAGTTGATAATTTCTTGCAGCCGCCATCTTGGATTTACATTTTGACAGTACTATCGGTTTCCACGCCCTCGAAAACCATGAAAACGACACCCATGACGAAAAAGTTGATAATTTCTTGCAGCCACCATCTTGGATTTATATTTTGACAGTACCATCGGTTTCAACACCCTCGAAAACCACGAAAACGACACCCATGGCGAAAAAGTTGATAATTTCTTGCAGCCGCCATCTTGGATTTACATTTTGACAGTATCATCGGTTTCCACGCCCTCGAAAACCATGAAAACGACACCCATGACGGAAAATTTGATAATTTCTTGCAGCCACCATCTTGGATTTATATTTTGACAGTACTATCGGTTTCAACACCCTCGAAAACCATGAAAACGACACCCATGACGAAAAAGTTGATAATTTCTAGCAGCCGCCATCTTGGATTTATATTTTGACAGTACCATCGGTTTCAACACCCTCGAAAACCATGAAAACGACACCCATGACGAAAAAGTTGATAATTTCTTGCAGCCGCCATCTTGGATTTACATTTTGACAGTACCATCGGTTTCAACACCCTCGAAAACCATGAAAACGACACCCATGATGAAAAAGTTGATAATTTCTTGCAGCCGCCATCTTGGATTTACATTTTGACAGTACCATCGGTTTCCACGCCCTCGAAAACCATGAAAACGACACCCATGACGGAAAATTTGATAATTTCTTGCAGCCGCCATCTTGGATTTACATTTTGACAGTACTATCGGTTTCAACACCCTCGAAAACCATGAAAACGACACCCATGACGAAAAATTTGATAATTCCTTGCAGCCGCCATCTTGGATTTATATTTTGACAATACCATCGGTTTCAACACCCTCGAAAACCATGAAAACGACACCCATGACGAAAAAGTTGATAATTTCTTGCAGCCGCCATCTTGGATTTATATTTTGACAGTAAAAGTGTCGGTACAATTTTTCGTGAGAATTTTTTCCGTCTAGCCCCCTTTCACAACGCGCGATAAGGGATAGCTGTCTACTCTCCTTCCGTCTTACGCTTTTTCGATCAGGTCACGTGTCCTGACGCGAGTTTAAGATTTTATACCCATTACAGAAAAAGTGCTCAACGCCGCTAAAGAAGTTTTCACTTCAAAAACTTTACCTCTTTATACTTAATATTAGTGTAGATTTAGGTATATAAATAATATTTTTTATTTTATTTTATTTGGGTGGCTTAAAGCTGACAATACAAGATAAACGTTAAAATAGATCACGATGAGCCATTTACAAGCCTCCACATATAGTATGGAAGTATTGTGGAAAGTTACAGTTAGGAAGTAATTGAGATATACAAAGTTTGGTAGCAGGATAATATAGAAGACAATAATGTAATGCAATTACAAAACATTGCTTTTGGACATAACAACTGCTTGTAAAGAGATCAACTGAGGTGTGTTCTTTGACTAAATTGTTAAATGCTTTTGCTGCGCGAATCAAGTAAGAGTTACTACGGTAGACTGTGCGTGAATGAGGAGCGTGAAGAAGATTTCTAATCCGACAGTGCCGAGGGGGGACATTCAGGGATAGCTTTGACAATAATTCAGGGCAATCTATCATAGAGCGTGCCATTTCGATTAGAAAGCGAATATCAGATATATTTCTGCGAGTTACAAGGGGCAGCAAGTGGAATCGAGTGCATCTTTCATTGTAACTCATATAAGGGATTTTGAACTTGTACCCCAAGTACCTCGTGAATCTCCGTTGTATTCGTTCCAACCGGTTAGATTGAATAGCATAATTTGGGTTACAAATTTGACTACCGTATTCAAGGTGACTGCGGACGTAAGTACAGTAAAGAATTTTTAGGGTTTTTATATTTTTAAACGAACTGGAATTACGGATAAGGAATCCCAGGGCTTTGGCAGCTTTTTTGGCGATATGATCGACATGACATTCGTAGGAGAGCTTATTGTCGATAAGAATACCGAGATCTCTGGTAGCGTTAGTTCGCGATAACGGCTGATTCTCGATCGAGTAGATAAATATGACTGGCTGAGTCTTACGTGTGAACGTGATGACTAAACATTTTGAAATGTTAAGATCTAGTTTATTACTTTTACAATATTTAATTAACCTAAATAATTCTTCCTGCAATAGACTAGTATCAGTTAGATTCGTAACTGATTTGAATATTTTCATGTCATCTGCAAACATTAGGTACTCAGAATGCTTGAAACATTCACCGATATCATAAATAAACACTATAAACAATAATAGTCCCCCTAGGGAGCCTTGGGATACACCAGAGGGGATTGTTACCCAGGAAGATACGAAGCCATTAAGGACTACGGCTTGGGTCCTATTTTGCACATAAGATGAGAACCATCTGTACAGATCTCCTCTGATGCCCAAATCGAAAAGCTTCCTCAGTAGGTTGTCATGGTCGATCCTAACGAATGCTTTACTGTAGTCTGTGTAGATTGCGTCAACCTGGGATCCCTTATCCATATGCTCAGTAACAAATTCTGTAAAGAGGACTAGGTTAGAAACTGTGGATCTCCCTTTCAAAAACCCGTGTTGCTGAAAGTTTAAACAAGAGGCCAGACTGCTGTACAACTGGTTATAAACTATGCGTTCAAGTACCTTGGCTAGAAGACAGAGCTTAGAGATTGGCCTATAATTCTCAACCTTGTCTTTGGAGCCTTTTTTATGAATGGGAGATAAAAATGCGGTTTTCCATAAAGATGGAACAAACCCCTCAGCAATTGACCGTTTAAACAACAGTGAAACAGGTAAAGCCAGTTCATCAGCGCAATTAACAATAAACATGGCAGCTAAAGTATCTGGCCCTGCAGAGTCAAGTCAAGGGATTTCAAAAGTTTATGTACAGTTGACACATCAATGTCAATTGTACTTATGTCACAGTTGGAAACGCAGCCAGTCGAACCGTACCTTTGGGTGATAGCCACGGAACAGTAAAAACAGTGGAAGAAGTAAGTAGGCGTGGCACTGTCGCCGCTAGTAAGAAACGTATTGCGCACTTGCTGTTCAAGCGCTCTCATTCTATAACTAGACTGCGCAACATAATAATTAACGAAAAATAATATTAAAATGCCTTATTGTCCCATACTGTACTTTAAAAACCATAGTTAGTCTAAAAATCTCACTCATTGAGGTGTATCATACCACCGAAAAGTATTATTTTCGGATTTATTTTAATAAAATGAAAAAAATAAAATTACGTGAAACATTACGCAGGATATACAAACAAAACTAGTCCTTAATCTCATAAAAACAAAGTTGATTTTCTTTTCTCAGTTATTAGCTTTTCTGGAATATTCGTTAGTCTACCTATACTTTTGACGCTATCCAAATAGTGCGTGACTTTATCGATAAAATCAATCGATATGTTACATTGCCTTTTTAAAATAAATGTAATTATATATTATAGTTTAATAGTTTTTGTAAGTAATATAATACAGATAATTATTAAATTAATAAATTTAATAAAATAAAAATTGTGGTATGATATTTGTGATGTATTTTAAATAAATTTAGTTAAAGAGTTAGGAACAACATAGGGCATTTGAATTATACTTAATATTCTTATGTTTAGTAGTGGGCGATGACGATGATTTCAGCTGAGATGATGATAATTGATGTACTATGCAAATAAATACCCTTTTTACCACGTTTAAAAGTTGCCTTTAATCATATTAATTTCATTATTTTAATACTATCACAGTATCGCATACAATTTTTTTTGCATTTTTATGTTTTAAATACATTTGCATACAGTCGATATTATTTCGATCGAATAAGGTTACCTCACTACTGGAGTAGCAGTCTGCGCACGTGTCAGTGATACGCCATTCAAATATCACTCTTATTTTTACTACATTACAGTTCATACTGGATTAGCATGAAATATAGTGAATATATTCTGAACAATGCCATCTTGCGACGAGTAGCGGTACTTGGTAGTCAAAGATGTATTTCTTTCTTGTTTTTGTCAATTTGATTTATAGGTGACTGATTTTAAAGTTGCATTTCGTATAATATTTTTTATGCATTTCGTTTACGCCCTGTATTTGTTTTTAGCCAGTCATATTTTTGGGTTTGCAGTAAGAGTAAATTGTGAATGTATGAGTTTGGCGACACCGGTTCTGGGACAAACATTTTCTCAAGCTACTTCCACTGTTTTTACTGTTCCGTGGTGATAGCAGTAGTATCAACGAACGTGTTCACATTAATGGAGGTGTTGAGAAATGTTGATTGAATATAATCGGAAAGAGTTCACAAATTCCTTCCCCAGAGTCACTTTTGCTATCACAGTATTTTTTTTTTTTTTTGTTTATTGTGTGAAAAAGTCATGCATTGACATCCCCCGCCCTTGGGCGGAGCGGGAGATAGTGTCAGACTCTTACTGACTAAAAGACCCACCCCGTTCCTTCTAGCCTTCATACCGGGGCTGGAGCGCCCTTTCGGATAACCCTGGCCCCAGTAGTCTTCGACCCGGCTGGGTCTCTGCTGTTGCTGACAACTCCTTGAGGCGCGCGGGAACAGTGCGCGCCGTCGACGACTTGGGCTTGGTCCGGACAGTTACCGGACGGCCGGACAGTAAGCTACCCATTGCTCACTGTCCGCATGCCCGCGCCTACGGTGGCCGGAAATCGGGATCAGAATCCTGGCGGCGGCGGCGGCGGCGATAACGCCGTTGCCTGATGCGTTCGGCCTCCTCCTTTGCGAGCATTACTGCTTCGCAGAAGTCGGCGTCCGCCTGCCACTCCTCCTCGCTCCGGACCATGGCCTCAACCAAGGCCCGGCGCGAGAGGTCTCCGCCGCCGATCGCCCCCACGAGGGCACGGCGATGCTCCTCCCAAGCAGGGCACACCTCGACTGTGTGCTCCACCGTGTCCTCTGGGCGTTCCGCACAGTGGCGACACCCGGGCGTCACTTCCGCATGAATCTGGTGCAGGAAACTCTCGAACGAACCATTTCCGGTGAGGACCTGCGTCATTTGGAAGGTAAGGACGCCGTGAGGTCTTTCCAGCCACGCCTCAAAGAGGGTTTACCGTGCTATCACAGTATGACATGCTGGAAGGGAAATTATTGTTCATGCGTTTGCTTTTTATAAAGGACCAGAATAACTTCGGGTTTAAACCTATTGAGGACTCGATTTTTTTCATGTAAGCTGTATAGCGAACCTGTTCGACGTCATTAGCTCTGTCGCGAAGTAATTGACAAGTGAGCCGATCAGACATATTGCCATAAACTTTAAATCTGGTGTAGTATTTGAATATTTCTTTAAGAATCTTAGTAAGTGCAGAATTATACCAAGGGGGATATTTAAATTGTTTGCACAGCCATTGCGGAATGTGTTGGTCTCTTATTTCAAATAATGTAGAATAAAACCTTCCGACGGCCTCATCGACAGTTCCCTTCATCAATATGTCATCCCAGTTAACATCACGTAGCGCAGAGCGAACACGCTCATAGATGCATTTGTTGTACTGATATACTATACGTGCATTGGCTTTGAGTGGATAAGGTTGTGTGGTAGTTAATTGAACTAATAATGCAGGGTGATAGGAGTCCTCGACAGTTAGGGGGTCTGGACATGCGACGACGGAAACGTTCATATTTGCGAGAACAAGATCTAGAATTTTACCGTGCCTATTGTTAATGAGATTAAACTGTTGTAGACCACAAAAATAGATAGTATCAAAAAAAATTGTGAATAAGCTAGTTTGAGGTGCAATAAGCCTAGTTCCATGAGAAGCTGACCATGTTATGGAGCTCATATTAAAATCGCCAAGAATAATAAATTTGTCAGTGGGATGGTTAGTTATTAAATTACATAATTTTTCAAGATAGGCGTTTAACTGACCACTGAAACTATTGCCTAGATTTTGTTCACAGAGATACAAAGTACATAGATTGAGTCGGAAAGTACGTTTGTCACATTCGGTTTTTAATTGAATCGAAATCCAAATGTCTTCAGCACTCGACTTCCATTCAACATTCTCAGACGCAGCAAGTTCGCGGCGGACCGCCACCAAGACGCCGCCACCACGCACCTGCGCTGTGGCGGCATAGTCTCGGTCACGCCGCCACATAGGTACCTGTCGTCAAAAAGTTCGCTATCCAAGATCCCGTCAACAAGCCAGGTCTCTGTTAGAGTGATTATATCATAGTCACTTTTAGCCAAGTTCCTGTAAAAGGTAATAGACTTCGTCCGCAGTCCTCGAACATTCTGGTGATAAATGTTTAACTCATACATTGTAATATACAAAATACCTATTCAATTTATTTGAAATAAATGCTTTGATTAATTGATTGAGTAATAAATATATTATTTTATATAAGTATCACTCAATTAAAGTATTTATTTCAAATAAACCATTTACAGGCAATTTTGAATTGTCAAGAAGTAAGTCAGTCAGAAAATGATGCTACTTGAACATTCGAAAGCATGGAAAACAATACTATCTCTGTGGAAAAGAATGTGCAAAGAACTCCATGGACACGTAATCATATTATGTACTAACTTCTGCCAGCGCTGCGTGAAAGTAGGTTTTTCCCACAGAACACAGGAATCATACAGTTTTTCCATACAAACTTTGAACCCACATTTCACCCCATTAAAACCCAAAGAATCACGAAACTTAAGTGGCAATGGGTAGGGCAAATTGTTCGTAGAACAGATGGTCGATGAGGCCGAAAGGTTCTGGAGTGGCGATCGCGCACTGGAAGTCACAGCACCCCAAAAAGTGGACCGATGACCTGTACCCAAGCGTTAACTATTGCAGATTAGCCAAGTTGCTAATCTGCAATAGTTAACGCTTGTAAAAAGCTTCAAATGTACGGGAATGACGTCGTCTTAACGCTCAGTCACGTGGTCAGAACAAAAGAATTGGCGGCAAGGTCAACTCGAAGCGTTCGGCGCAAGCGAAACGGTTGTAACTTGGCTAGGGGGGCTGGTGAGAGTCGCGGGAACGCAATGGATGCAAGACGCACAGGATCGTTCGTTTTGGCGAAACTTGGCAGAGGCTTATGTCCAACAGTGGACGTCTTCCAGGTGAAATCATGATGATGTTACAAACAACTCGATAACAAATTTTCTCATCGCTACAATAATGCAAGAGACACATTGTGCGTCCGATTTCAACGATTGCCAATCGAACAAGAGGGCTTTTGCCCGCCATTAGGGCGCTTTCAATTCAGACGTTTCATGTCAGACCGCTGCCGCACGTTTACCGTGCTGCAGCTGGCCGGTTGCAGTACGTTAGCAGTCCGGCAACTAGCTCCTAAATTGAAAATGTAATCTGGCTGTCGAGCGTTTGTATGTACGCGCTATTCAACACCGAATTGAACACGTGGTGCTTGTGACCTTGCCGTCATGTTGTCGACCGTTCGCCGCACAGTTGCCGCACCGCGCGCTTTGTATGAAAAATTCGATCGTCCGTACGCAGTACGACTAACGCTTCGCGTCAGCACCGCAGCAGCACGCTTAACCAAGTTGTTATTCTGCAATCGTTAATGCTGTCGAAAAGTGATGAAACGTATGGGAATGACGTCATCTCAACGTAAAGTCGCGTGGTCGGAACAAACGAATAGAAAATTCGTAGCCAAGTTCACATCGTTCAAAATGATAGAATGAATTTCTACAACGTTTAACGCTACATCCTTTGATAAACAAACGCTACATTGTAGAACGAGCGGCCGACGCAGGTGCGTCAACATGGCTAGCCACTTATCGTTTTCTACAATTGCTGACACCGAAGCGTTACCGATTGGAGAACGGAATTCGACACGATACGGTTGTAACTTGGCTAGGGGGGCAGGCCGTCAAAAAACGCATAAATTGAAAGCGCCCTTATGCTCCATCGCCTAGTGTAATAAAGATAATCACAAACAGGTTTAGTGTTGCTAGCACAATTATTAATCGATTGCAATAAATAATCGAACACAAAATAAATGGAATAATATATTCTTAGTTACAAAAAACAGAGTAAGTAATCTGATTACGTATCAAAACCTAACAAATGCTGTCTATTTCTTGATCTACCCACGTTGAGAGTCGGTCCATCGTATTATATCGTGATAATTTTGCCACAAATACATAATACATGTTATGTAATCCTACTCCTACGGCCGGGTAAAATAAACTCAATTCTTTTGAAATAACTACCCAAAACTTGTGTGGGTTGATCTGACACTTTTTTCCATACATGTGTGTCTTTTTTACTATTTTTGTAAAATATTTTTAGTGGGATCCGGTATAGTTAATTACTCGTCTACGTGGCTGTCTTCATAATGTTTTTTTTAGATGGAAATAAGGAAAATGACGCAGTATATGTACAAATACAAATACAAATAGCCTTTATTTCTGATAATTCATAAATACATTTAATTTCAAGGTTTTTCTGTCGAATCATTTCACAATCATAAAAACAATGATATTTCTATAACCTACATTTTTTTAAATCATAACAATAGATTAGTTTTGTAGCATAAGTTAATAAAATAGATCATTGCTTAATTATTTCAATAATTCATTAAATTAATTTGGAATTACATTATTATTTTAAATATAAATATTATTATTATGTTTATAATTTTATAAAATAAATTAAATTAAATGGTCACAGTTTCAATCTTCGACATCGGTAACATTGTTATCAGCTTGCCCTTTGACAAAAGTTACAGATGTCACATACACAGTGAGAAAACTGAAATGGAACTGGGTAGGCCATATGATCCGGAATAAAAAGAAGAAATGGACCAAAGATGTCACTGTATGGTACCCTAGAGACGGCAAAAGAAAGAAAGGACGTCAAAAAGCGAGATGGGAGGATGATATTAGGAAAGTAGCTGGAATAATATGGCAAAGAAAAGCAGAGAACAGGATAACGTGGAAATCCCTAGGGGAGGCCTATGCAGTATATGTAAGTAACACATAATATGATTTAAAAGAGTGTCCATGGAGTTTCTTGCACGTTCTTCTCCATAGAGACCTACGCTTTGGAACGTGCAATTTAGCTTCACTTTTCTTGGACTGACCGACATTTGACTATTCAAAAGTGCCTGCAAATGGTCTATTTGAAATAAATGATTTTGAATTTGAATTTGACAGACAGCGTGCACCCCGCGTATTTTGCTTCGTTAAGTGACGCATATTTAATGTCAAAATATGCGCCTAAACGGAGCATAAAAACCTTATCAGATTGCATTGACTTAGAAGGTTGATTTTTGCTGGCGCCTAATGCCCGCTATGACCAGCCGTAACTGGTGTTGTACTTAGTGTCGGTGGTGCCCAACTTGTCACCTTTTTTAACTATTTTTGGGAAAAAATATAACATGGTGTAAAAAGTACTCGTATTTGACTCAATTCAGTTACTGATTCTGAAAAAATTATATTCAAGTTTCGCATTTACTAAACATAATGTTGTTTAAATAGAAGTAGGTCTAAAG
Source organism: Mythimna ferrago (assembly GCA_910589285.2). Lineage (NCBI taxonomy): Eukaryota > Metazoa > Arthropoda > Insecta > Lepidoptera > Noctuidae > Mythimna > Mythimna ferrago. The sequence goes on from OU342685.1 coordinate 21,777,389, forward strand.
GTGCGTCTAAGTTGCGGTCGTTTCGGACGATATAATGCCCAGAACCCCTAGCCAAGTTGATAATCTGCAATCGTTAACGTTAGTAGAAAACTTAAAATTTACGGGAATTACGTCATCTCAACGCTCAGTCATATGGTCAGAAGAAAAGAAACGTGGGCGTGGCCAACTCGAGGCGTTCGACGCAAGAGAAACGGTTGTAACTTGGCTAGGGGGGCAGTAGTTCCCGGTCCCCGTGCCTCTCCCGTGCTGCGTCGCTCGTTGACTAAATCGGAGTGTGTGCGAACAGGAACATTTCAGCCTTGTCTTCAATAACATTATCTGTAAAGGCAAGGCAGGAGTGAATAGGCTCATAAACTCGTGCGCCCCACCATCAGAGATTGCATCACTGCCTTCCATCAGGTGGGATCGCAGTTATGCACTAGTTTATATAAAAAAATGCACTATTTTTCTACTTGAATGATTTCTTTAGTTTTTGTTGCGACATGTCGATAGAGTGGCCTAAAGGAACATAGTCACTCCAAGGAATAAGTTTCACCATCTTCATCATCACTGCTGAAAGTGTCGCCACAATGACCGATCTTGTGGGTCTCCCGTCCGTCGGATTCTTGGATTTTTCAGATTATTTTTCAAGTGGGTTTAGGCCAGTAAAAGTCTGACACGCCATCTCGTCTCCACTAAAAGCGAGAGAAGTTATATGATGAGTACTCATCTCAAAACTCTTTGTGAGGTGACTATTCACATGCCATAATAGTAGTTTATGTGACTAGGGGATAAAGCAGTGTCTTTAAGTCGCGGGCGGCATGTTGTATTCCGAACGAAACGAAGGTTGCTGATTTTAATCCTGAACGATAGTGAGGGATTTATAAAATTAACTCCCGAGCATTGCGAGGAAGTTAATAAAGAAACCTGAGTGAAGTGAGGAATTCAAGCCGCCCAAGACAAAGACAGCTTTATCCCCGTGTTGCATACTCTACTTTTTACACCATCTGTGAGATAATTAAATAACAATTTGGTCGACCAAATCATATAATAGAGAAATATAGGTATTATATTTACAAGTTCATCAAACAAGCAAAATCCACTACTCCAAGAGTCTATAGTTTCAAATTTCTATAATGCTCCCGTCAGTAAGCACGTTTTATTCTATTTTCTTTTTTGAAGTGAAAACTTCTTTAGCGGCGTTGAGCACTTTTTCTGTAATGGGTATAAAATCTTAAACTCGCGTCAGGACACGTGACCTGATCGAAAAAGCGTAAGACGGATGGAGAGTAGACAGCTATCCTTTATCGCGCGTTGTGAAAGGGGGCTAGACGGAAAAAATTCTCACGAAAAATTGTACCGACACTTTTACTGTCAAAATATAAATCCAAGATGGCGGCTGCAAGAAATTATCAACTTTTTCGTCATGGGTGTCGTTTTCATGGTTTTCGAGGGTGTTGAAACCGATGGTACTGTCAAAATATAAATCCAAGATGGCGGCTGCAAGAAATTATCAAATTTTTCGTTATGGGTGTCGTTTTCATGGTTTTCGAGGGTGTTGAAACCGATAGTACTGTCAAAATGTAAATCCAAGATGGCGGCTGCAAGAAATTATCAACTTTTTCGCCATGGGTGTCGTTTTCGTGGTTTTCGAGGGTGTTGAAACCGATGGTACTGTCAAAATATAAATCCAAGATGGTGGCTGCAAGAAATTATCAAATTTTCCGTCATGGGTGTCGTTTTCATGGTTTTCGAGGGCGTGGAAACCGATAGTACTGTCAAAATGTAAATCCAAGATGGCGGCTGCAAGAAATTATCAACTTTTTCGTCATGGGTGTCGTTTTCATGGTTTTCGAGGGTGTTGAAACCGATAGTACTGTCAAAATGTAAATCCAAGATGGCGGCTGCAAGAAATTATCAACTTTTTCGCCATGGGTGTCGTTTTCGTGGTTTTCGAGGGTGTTGAAACCGATGGTACTGTCAAAATATAAATCCAAGATGGTGGCTGCAAGAAATTATCAAATTTTCCGTCATGGGTGTCGTTTTCATGGTTTTCGAGGGCGTGGAAACCGATGGTACTGTCAAAATGTAAATCCAAGATGGCGGCTGCAAGAAATTATCAACTTTTTCGTCATGGGTGTCGTTTTCGTGGTTTTCGAGGGTGTTGAAACCGATAGTACTGTCAAAATGTAAATCCAAGATGGCGGCTGCAAGAAATTATTAACTTTTCCGTCATGGGTGTCGTTTTCATGGTTTTCGAGGGTGTTGAAACCGATGGTACTGTCAAAATATAAATCCAAGATGGCGACTGCAAGAAATTATCGACTTTTTCGTCATGGGTGTCGTTTTCGTGGTTTTCGAGGGTGTTGAAACCGATAGTACTGTCAAAATGTAAATCCAAGATGGCGGCTGCAAGAAATTATTAACTTTTTCGTCATGGGTGTCGTTTTCGTGGTTTTCGAGGGTGTTGAAACCGATATTACTGTCAAAATATAAATCCAAGATGGCGGCTGCAAGAAATTATTAACTTTTCCGTCATGGGTGTCGTTTTCATGGTTTTCGAGGGTGTTGAAACCGATAGTACTGTCAAAATATAAATCCAAGATGGTGGCTGCAAGAAATTATCAACTTTTTCATCATGGGTGTCGTTTTCATGGTTTTCGAGGGTGTTGAAACCGATAGTACTGTCAAAATATAAATCCAAGATGGTGGCTGCAAGAAATTATCAAATTTTCCGTCATGGGTGTCGTTTTCATGGTTTTCGAGGGTGTTCAAACCGATAGTACTGTCAAAATATAAATCCAAGATGGCGGCTGCAAGAAATTATCAAATTTTCCGTCATGGGTGTCGTTTTCATGGTTTTCGAGGGTGTTGAAACCGATAGTATTGTCAAAATGTAAATCCAAGATGGCGGCTGCAAGAAATTATCAACTTTTTCCTCATGGGTGTCGTTTTCGTGGTTTTCGAGGGTGTTGAAACCGATAGTACTGTCAAAATATAAATCCAAGATGGCGGCTGCAAGAAATTATCAACTTTTTCGTCATGGGTGTCGTTTTCGTGGTTTTCGAGGGTGTTGAAACCGATAGTACTGTCAAAATGTAAATCCAAGATGGCGGCTGCAAGAAATTATTAACTTTTTCGTCATGGGTGTCGTTTTCGTGGTTTTCGAGGGTGTTGAAACCGATATTACTGTCAAAATATAAATCCAAGATGGCGGCTGCAAGAAATTATTAACTTTCCGTCATGGGTGTCGTTTTCATGGTTTTCGAGGGTGTTGAAACCGATAGTACTGTCAAAATATAAATCCAAGATGGTGGCTGCAAGAAATTATCAACTTTTTCATCATGGGTGTCGTTTTCATGGTTTTCGAGGGTGTTGAAACCGATAGTACTGTCAAAATATAAATCCAAGATGGCGGCTGCAAGAAATTATCAAATTTTCCGTCATGGGTGTCGTTTTCATGGTTTTCGAGGGTGTTGAAACCGATAGTATTGTCAAAATGTAAATCCAAGATGGCGGCTGCAAGATATTATCAACTTTTTCCTCATGGGTGTCGTTTTCGTGGTTTTCGAGGGTGTTGAAACCGATAGTACTGTCAAAATTTAAATCTAAGATGGTGGCTGCAATAAATTATCAACTTTTTCGATATGGGTGTCTTTTTCATGGTTTTCGAGGTTGTTGAAGCCGATAGTGCTGTCAAAATGTAAATCTAAGATGGCGGATGTCAGAAATTATCAACTTTTTCGTCATGAGTGTCGTTTTCATGGTTTCGAAGATGTGGAAATAGTGCTGTCAAAATGTACATAAAATAGGATAGTATTTTTTAGTTATATTGTATTGGCTAGACGGAAAAAATTCTCACGAAAAGTTGTAACGACACTTTTTCTATAGTAAGCTATTGTAAGCCGTGCGGCGTGCGCATGTTTCTCTGTCTTTCTCTCTTTCTCTCTCTTATAGAAAGCAAGCCAGAACGGAACTTCGTTCCATCCGGGTGTCCCTTGACACCTCAGTAGTTTTTCGGAGAGATAAACTTTTTAATGTAAAATAATTGTAATAGTTTTAAAGTGTTAAATTTTTAATGTAATATAAATTGTCATGTTTGTGTACGATAGCGCAATAAATGAATATTGTATTCTACCACATAAATGATAGTACTTTTATACTGATAAAGCAATTGGTGCAAAATTATTCCCTAACCATTCCAAAATATCAAACATGCTCAACGTTAATAATCAAGTTTTCACTTCTGCCGGCACTCCCGGAGTGCAACCCGTCTTTTTTTTTTTTTTGTTAGTGGCCAGTTTGAATTTCGAGTCAACTTGTTCGATGCACGTACATTTTAATTCACAATGTTAACGATTTTTGATGTTCCAAATTTAAATCTCATTATTCCCTAGGGATCGGCCATACTACATTATCTCTTAAGATTATAGTAGTTTATGTGACTAGGGGATAAAGCAGTGTCTTTAAGTCGCGGGCGGCATGTTGAATTCCGAACGAAACGAAGGTTGCTGATTTGAATCCCGAACGATAGTGAGGGATTTATAAAATTAACTCCCGAGCATTGCGAGGGAGTTAATAAAGAAACCTGAGTGAAGTGAGGAATTTAAGCCGCCCAAGACAAAGACAGCTTTATCCCCGTGTTGCATACTCTACTTTTTACACCATCTGTGAGATAATTAAAAGACAATTTGGTCGACCAAATCATATATTAGAAAAATATAAGTATTATATTTACAAGTTCATCAAACAAACAAAATTCACTACTCCAAGATTCTATAGTTTCAATTTTCTTTAATGCTCCCGTGTCGTCACTTCGTCAGTACGCACGTTTTATTCTATTTTCTTTTTTTTGTTAGTGGCCAGTTTGAATTATAGTGATTACATACTCTTTGGTTTGAATTTCGAGTCAACTTGTTCGATGCGCCTACATTTTAATTCACAATGTTGACGATTCTTGATGCTCCAAATTCAAATCTCATTATTCCCTAGGGATCGGCCATATTGCATTATCTCCCTAGGTATATAATGACTTGCTTTAAGTGAGGTTTGTATGACGTGTAAAACGACATTATCGAGCAGGTGGTGTAAAAAGATTTTTTTACACCACCTGCTCGATAATGTCGTTATATACGTCATACAAACCGCACTTAAAGCATGTCATTCTATCCCTAGGGAGATATGGCATGTGGCACATCACTAGCAAGAAGACTAGACGACTAGAGAATATTTGAGGGCATTGGCAGATTCTTCGCTTTGTTTTTTTTTTTTTTGTATCCATGTAAATAGCTGTAACAAGGCCGAAACTTTGCGAGTTGACAGTTTTAAGTCCGAAACTATGCGAGTAAATTAAAAAAAAAAACTACATGGCTTATATCACTAGTTTTTAATTTAGGAGTACTTTAAAACAATACGGATATAAATAAAATTAAAATTCAAAGCCTACGCTTAATACATTTTTTTTTGTGTTTTATAGGTAAAGTTTGGGTAATTTTTTCGTAAAACAATAAAAAGTCGATGAAAAAATCAACAGGACATGAGAAGTGTTGAGGGGTCTGAAAGGATAGCAGATGGCCCCTACAGTCGACCAAATCAATTTAGCACACGGACCAAGCACCCAGTATACTTAACTCATTTTTTAAGTCAATAGCCTCTCTAAGCTATTCTGACATAAAAATGTAGAAAATTCTGAACTTAATCTAATCTGAATGTTATTTCTTTCTGATTGTTTTGAGCAAATGAAATGGAAAGGCGTAGGCAGATGCTAAGTGCTTATGAAAAGTGTCTAGTAATATAACGTATTATTCTAACTTAGGCTTTTGTTTGACACCTCGCATAGGGGCGTAGTTACCGTGTCAGCCGTATCAATGATACGGGGCCCCCAAGCTACAGGGGCTCCATTTAAAAATTCGTACCATGTTATCGACAACCTTGAATTCTCCGTCTTTATGATGACAGGTGCGTAGTTAATGAATGATTACTAAATGATTGGATGTTCCATTTTTATTGTTCCGTTCTTTCTAGCATTCTCAAGGTAAGTTCATAAAAATAAAAACTCATCTCTACTAATCTTGAATACACCAAAGACAGAGCAGCAAAGACAATCTCCACAGATGAGGGTTCCAGGGCGGTTCCGACCTTCGGTGTGCGGCGTCTCTCCGCAGACCATGTCCCACCTTCCATCCTGCATAACGTGCCCTGTAACCTGTTCACGTAGGGATCTAATGACAGCATCAGTGGACAGCATTGCCGTGTTCGAATACCGGGCCAGGCATGGAATTTATTTAGTTTTGCCATCGACACGCAAAGAAGAAAAAGAAAAAGAATACTCCAAAAAATGCTGTCATCCGTCTCAGTACGAAATCTATCTTGTTAGTCTGGTAATATCTTTCGAGGCCTATCGTGAATCTCTCTGATGTCTCTGTGCTAGTAGGGCCTCCTTGTAAAAAAAAAACCTCGATAACTTTTGATATGGGGCCCCTTTGGGACTACCTACGCCACTAAGTTCCCACACGATAACCTTTTTTCTTTTCGCTGAAAATGAGTTTTTCATTTTCTGGCTATTTTATTTTAGTTATCCTTTATAAGTGGTTACTTCATTTATGTGTTATTTATATGCTTTAAAATGAAAAGAACTTTAAATGAATTTGCCACATTTTCGCCACATCATCAGTAGCGACGGCAAAACTGAGGAAATGGACCTTTATTAAATTCTTCTGCAACGTTGTCGGTTAAAAAACCACCTATGATTATTAGTTAAGTTTTAAATAATCTTTAATAATATAGTTTTTCATAATCTTTCTCTGTTCATATTGTAGTTATTTTTTCTTCTAGCTTTTTTTAGGTGGAAAATCATCTAATGACTTCTCCCGCCCTTGGACGGAGCGGGAGGGCGTGTCAGACTTATACTGACTAAAGCCCACTCCTGTTCCTTCTTTGCCTGCGTTCCAGGGCCCTGGGGTTTACTTGCTCACATTCCAGGGCCTCGCTTTGACCCTGCTGGGCCCCTACGGTTTGCTGATATCTCCTTGAGATTTTCTATTAGCTGACCCGGCGAACGTCATACCGCCTAACAATCAATGAATGTATCTTTCAATATAGTCAACCGATTGCGATGAAACAAAGCCTAAGTAATATAATATATTAAGTTACACACAATTTTAATGTATAAAAGTTATCTACATCGATTTCGCACATTTTACGTGATGCGCGCACCACTAAAAATTTTCTACAGATTTATTATATGTATAGTCTTAATATTCACGAGAAATAATTAGCGGAAAAATAAATGAGTAAGAGTAATAATTACGGTCTAAAATTTTCCAGGCCCTAGATATCACACAAAGACACGAATATAAACGTTTTATGCTAAAATCAACTGAAGAAGAAATCAGCTGTTCGGTATATTTCCGTTCACATGAGTTGGAAAGAAAAGCAAATATTTTTTCCTTTTTAAAAGTTATATTTTTGAATAAGTCGTATCTCTGGCGATTTATACAATGAATTGGCATTCCAAATTCAAATATCAGCTGTGGTATCATTATACAGCTTTTTTAGGGTTCCAAACACAAAGGGTAAAACGGGACCCAATTGGACCTAAACGGACTCTACTGTCCGTCTGTCTCTCTCCAGGCTGTATCTCATGAACCGTGATAGATGGACATTTGAAATTAATTATCTATTTCTATTGCTGATAAAACAACAAATACGAAGCCTCCGGGCTAAAAGAATTACTCAAACAAGGTGGCGAGTTACAATAGATCTAAATGATCTACTCGCCAGCTTGGTCGCAGTGACTACATCCTCTACACTACGGGAGATGCATAGCCCCTTATCTTCAAAAATAATAATACATATGAATTGAAAAAATCACAATGGTACTTGCGCGGTTTCGTACCTGCAACCTCAAGCATGAGAGGCTGGAGTGAGTCAAGACTGTGCCTTTTATATGTACAGTTAACAGATGAGCTTCTGCCAGTGGCCTCGCCCGAGCAATAGTAAGTTGGTCCATACAAACTTTGAACCCCGTCTCATCCATTTCACCATGAGATCCCGCCGGAACTCTATCCGCTGCCAGCGGAGTTTCGCCTTAGCGGCGGCGTTGCATCTCCACGCGCAAATCGTGCATGATTGCAAGGACTGTTGCCTCCAGATCCCATGTTGGCAGGCCAGCAATGAGATTTGCCGCTTCGCAGAAAACCGTACGTTATCCCCGCACCATCCGTATGGCCTTGACTCTCTGGCGTGTGTTCAACTGGACTCTCGGTCGCTTTCGCAGCGACGGCACCCACACCGGCGCCCCATAAAGGGCTATTTACCGAACGATGCCAGCGTAGAGTCTCCGGCAGGAGGCGTCTGGATCTACTAGGTTCGGCAAAAGCCGGTTGAGTGCAGCCCCGGTCCGATTCAGATTGGGAGCCAGACGACGGAAGTGCTCCTCAAAATTCCACCGGCTGTCGAGAACGAAGGGGAAGCCTACTGGGGCCATGGGTTGTCCGAAAGAGAATCCCGGAGTTCTGGAACGAAAGCAAAGAAGGATCAAGGATTGGGTTTTAGTCAGTATAAGTCTGACACGCTTTCCCATTCCACCGTAAAGCGCGAGAGGTCATTGGATTATTTGCAACCTAAAAATAAAGCCAGTCAATTTCTCCTTTTTATAAACTATTGGTCCAGGCAAACGTTAGCCTGCCCTGCTGGCATTTTGTCAGAAAAAAATTAAGAACTCGATTGCAGCGCCACCTACTGGTTTTTCTGGGGCCAAGGGTCTGCTTCTGAATGAAAGATTCGGCCCCGGTACGAAAGGTAATGAAAGAACAGGAGTGGGTTTTTAGTCAGTAAATGTCTGACACTATCTACCGCTCCGCCCAAGGAACGCGGAGATGTAAAAAACCTACTGGTTCCAACTACATTTTTAAACCATCCAGGTACCCACTCAAATATGGGGTAAACCATCCATGCGTGCCCCAGTTAGTAACGTGCCCCACTTGCCAAACTAAGGCACACATTTAAAATTACATCGTCGTCATATTTATAAACTATCCAGATCAGTTCAAATTAGTACCTTAGTTTAGCAATCAATCAATCAATCAGTCAATCATATATTTTGTTAATCATAGGTTTTGCCAAAAGAATGGCGTATAAAATTAAGGCAATTAAAATCTTTTTACAAAAAAAATTCAACATTGAAGTTGAAAAAACACTGAAAAGTACAAAATAACTTTAATTTCGGAAGTCGGTGTTTCTTTATAGTTTGGTCTCTTCGTAATTTAACACCGACTTCCGTAATTAAAGTTATTTTGTACTTTCAGTGTTTTTTAGGGTTCCGTAGTCAACTAGGAACCCTTATAGTTTCGCCATGTCTGTCTGTCCGTCTGTCTGTCTGTCTGTCCGTCCTCGCTTAATCTCTGTGACCGTTAGCACTAGAAAGCTGAAATTTGGTACCAATATGTATATCAATCACGCCGACAAAGTGGTAAAATAAAAATTGGAAAAAAATGTTTTATTAGGGTAGCCCCACTATATGTAAAGTGGGAAGTGATTTTTTTTTTAATTTCAACCCTAACGTGTGATGTATCGTTGGATAGGTATTTAAAAATGAATAGGGGTTTAGTAAAATTATTTTTTGATAATGTCAATAATTTCGGAAATAATCGCTCCAAAAGTAAAAAACAATGTGTCCCCCCCCCCTCTAACTTTTGAACCATAAGTTTAGAAAATATGAAAAAAATCTGAAAAGTAGAACTTTATAAGGACTTTCTAGGAAAATCATTTCGAACTTGATGGAAAGAACAGTTTTTGTACAAAAAGACAAAAAGTTTCTACAAAATAATTTTTTGGACTAAGTTTGTAGTATAATCGTATGTGCAAGCATTTTTTAAACTCATAAGTGGGTACACTTATTGTGACAGACGGGAAACTACGGAACCCTACACTGAGCGTGGCCCGACACGCTCTTGGCCGGTTTTTTTTAACATTGAAGTCGGTTGTATTTTGTTTTTAAAAAGATTTTTATTTTACACTTTTTAGTTATGGTACCACCACTAAAAAGTACCTCTCAGTCAAACTTAAATACCTTATAGCCAGAGAACATCTCATAACGATTCTAATAATCCCAAACACGGTTAGATTACATTAATTTACCTCCTGGCTTCATCATCAGATCAGTCCGATACATCCCCTCCCCCTTTTCCTTCAGCCAGTCATCGACCACACGTATAAACAAAGCAATTTTACTTGTTACGACAATTCTGCTTTGATCCTATGAGGAGTTCTGTTCCATATCTTCGAAGTTCATGATCAGATCGTAACAATATTTCAATGGGACTAACTTCAAAATCGGTCCACAATTGACCGAGATATCGGTGAACATACATAAAAAAAAACATACATTTAGCCGAACATAGAACCTCCTCCTTTTCGAAGTCGGTTAAAAAGCCAAGTACCCAAATAGAATAAATAGAATAATAGAAAATAATAGAATAATAATAAATGTCAAGTCAATCAGATAAAAAACATTAAAAATAGAAATAAAATTAGAGTATGTCAATTGTCGTTTACGAAACTTAAGTCAAATAAAATAACTACAATTATTAAAATTATATCAATGGATTATTAAATTATTATTATTACAAATATTATATCACAAATTAATATTAACTTAAAATTACTAAAAAATTTAGCACGTCGGATCTACATACCCCTGTTTACATAGGTACCTCTGTTATCAGCAATAAACTCTGCGACCGAATAGTAACATCTAGCCAGAAGAAACCTAAACAAGGACCTCTTAAAGGAACCTACTTAGACACTCTTTATTTTTAATAGCAAGTGGGGCACATTGCCGACTGGGGCATGTGTGCCTTGTTTCCTGGTTTACCATACACCAAAAATTCATCCAAATCGTTCAAGCCGTTTATGAGAAGTTAACTGACAAACACACGTACGGAAGAAATATAATCATGTATAAAGACGAATCAGAATCAGAATGATTTATTTATAACACAGGTGTGTGAGGTGTGACAGGTAGGTAGATCCTCCATGTTTTGCCCAGAGGCGTACAAATATATATAATTAACATTGTCCGTTTTCATTTAACTTCTGAGATTAAGAAATTAATCGGCACATCTTTGCATATCGAATTGAATTAGTTTCAATAAACAAAATAAGATAATTTACATAAGATAATTTATTAGCATAAAAAACATGTACAAATGCAGTGATGCCCTGACTCCTGTGCTAGGTGCGACACCTGTGTTACAGGAATCAGTGTCTTCAGTGTCTTATTCAAATGTCATAGAGTTACGCTAAAGATAGACGACACTTGACGTAGGTACATATTATATCCTCTATAATTCTTCACTTCACATCACTTCCTTGTTTAAAAAGCTTTCTAAGTTCAACAACGCCCACTAGTTCTCCACGGGTTCGAAGAAACTATTGTTCCTGAGCCCGAGAAGGTCGTTTTAAATGTACAGGGAATAGATATTTCTATGCACGCTTTTTATTTTTAGTTGTTCTTGGGGTTAGCAGATATCAGCCATAGTGAACCATTGCTTTGACATCTCTTTGAGATACGCGTTGGAATACACAAGTTGCGTTTTGGTTCTTACCGGACGGCCGGACGGTAAGCTGGCTATTGCTCGCTGTCCTGGAGGCCTGGAACCACCCTGCAACTACCATCGGACAGAGCGTCTCTTCTGGTGCCAGCTAGGATGTAGCAATGTCTTCTTCTCTCGGTCTTCCACCTCCTTCGCCCTTATTACTGCTTCGCATTAGGAGGTGTCAGCTTCTCATTCCTTCTCGCCTCGTACTATGGCGTGAATCAGGACCAGACGCGAAGGGTCATCGCCGTCGATCGCTTAAATGAGGACACGAGCGGAGAAGACTTCTTTAGACAGTGTTCTCCGATTGCCCCTTCTTAAAGTCGTTTCGTTTATGAATGACGAGGAGTTTAGCATACAAGTATTTTAATAGTTAGAATATTTTTATATACAAATTATTTATTTTCCATTTACAAAATTAATTGTACTCCATGTAGTGGTTGAAGTGACCTTTTAGACAAAAATTGCCTGTGTTAAGGCATTTCGCTCTTCCGAAACTTAAAATTACGCGATGTAGGGTTTATTATTATCTTAATAGTTTTAGTTTTAATTTATATTTAAATCTTAATAGTTTCAGTTTTACAAAAATCTTAAAATTTTAGATTTACAAAAAGAAAAGATACACCAAATTAAAAATGACAAAACTTTACAAAAGCAAAATTTTTTTTATACCATAGCTAATAAAAATCTTATATTGCATAAATAAGAATAGTACGTTTTGTGGTAAATTACTTGTATTTCATAAAATGCAGAATATTAAAAAGAAAACTGCGTCTTTAAATAAGATAAATAGGTACTAAAAGACCAGGTGCCTATTATCCGGACTAAAAAAACAGGTTCTTCTTTATCATCACTACAATAAATCATTTATTTATGAGGTACAGTCGGTAAAGTGATAAGGTTGTTGAAAGCAGCTTATTTTGCTACTTTGAACCCTACGCTGGGTGCCGTATCGCGAAACGAACTTATAAAATAGCTCGTCTGAATTGCCTAGGGTTTGGGAAAAGTACAGTACGTATTGAATGATATATAATATATTGAATGTCGAAAACAGACTGTGTGATGATGTGAGTGACAGACAGAAATGTCACTCATTAATATTTTTACATTTTTTTTAAATATTCTCTTTTCGATTGCGTCTCTGGATGTTATTAAAATAGCAAAATTTTTGCATACCATCACTAAACGGAATCAAACCCGAAATAGCACGCCCAACAGTGGTACTGGCGACTGCGATACCAACAAGATAGTTCCTAAATATACTTAATATCAGATTTTTTATTACATTGTTAGTAGCTACCGATACATGAGTTTTAAACCTTCTGAACAATTGCCATTGAATTGTGTCATTTTTTAAACTTTCAGAGCGAACTCTGGTGTTCGCTTGGGGTTTAATGAATTAATCGATATTTAAAGAATACTTTTTGCCTGTACACCTATCTGTTTGGTTGACTGTACGTCCACGTGTTCTTAGTTCAGTCCCCTATTATCAGGCTGTCGGTACATATTTCCCAAAGGAGTGTATTTTTAGAACTTTTCCGATTCTTCCAAAGCGCTTGAGATAAAAAATGAATGAAACTTTTATCATGTATTTATGCCATTTCTTTCGTAATATAGTGGGTGTGAGGTTAAACTGTAATAGACCTTTAGGTCATGAGACCAATATAAGTTATACGTGGTGACTGGTAAGTGAAGATTCAAGTTTATGCGCGCGGCCTGTTGCTGGAACTTGGCCTGTGCACTACCGTGTGAATAGATAATTTAAAATGTTCATTGAATTATTTGATTTACGTATAAATTAAGTTTTGACATTTGAGAAAAACCCTAGAATGTAACCTGGGACGAAAATGAAAGAAGCAATAAAATAATAATTAGCGGAGATCGAACCCGCAACACAGAGCGTAACAGTCAATCACTCAACCACTGAGACTGCTGCACCCACTGATGTGCTGTTGATTCGAAGAGATCCAGAAACTTGCAGAAATATAAAGGGTGTCTCAGTAAGAGTGCACTTTTTAAAATTGGAATCTTTTTTTTCTCATGCAAGTGGCAACTCTGAAATTTGACAGCTGTCACCTCTGTTTATTCCGATTATTAAAAATAGAGCGCTTTTCGAAAGAACAACGCGTTATAATTGTGAAAACTCATTACAAAAATGGAGAAAGTTACGAAAGTTATGAACGGCATTCGTTACAGGAATATGATAACGGACTTCTTGTGGCCTCAACTGGACGGCATGAATCTGGACAACATGTGGTTCCAGCAGGACGGCGCAACCTGCCACACTGCGCATGAAACAATCGACTTATTGCAGCAACGATTTCCAGAACACATTATCTCAAGAAATTCTGATGTCAACTGGCCACCAAGATCGTGCGATTTAACGCCGTGCGATTTTTTTCTATGGGGTTTTGTGAAATCTCGGGTTTATGCGAATAAACCCGAAACAATTCCTGAGCTCAAATCGGAAATCCAACGCGTCATCGGTGAGATACAGCCACATCTCTGTGCAAAAAACATGGAAAATTTCATGAAAAGAGTTAATGGCTTGTCATCGGAGCCGTGGGGGTCATTTGCCGGATATTTTATTCCATACTTAATCGGAACATGTCTTCTTTACAATACAATAAAAATATCACAACTCTATCAGAAATACTTGTTTTTATTTTAAAATGAAAAAGTGCTCTCTTACTGAGACACCCTTTAGTAGTAGGTCCTTTCTTCAGATACTACTAAACTTGAGTTAGTTTATCAATTGTCATGTTACTCATAGTACAAGTTCTGCTTAATTTGGGAATAGACAGCGCTGTATAAAGGTTATGGAATAATACAAAAATATTAAAAACTAGCTTTTGCCTGCGGCTTCACCCGCATACATAAAATATAGCCTGTGTCACTCAGGAATAAAGCAGCTTTATATCCCAGTACTGGGATTTAGGCCTCCTCTCTAGGAGAGGTAAAGGGCCGTAATCCACCACGCGGGCACAGGGCGGGTTGGTGAATATTACATGTCTTCTAATTTTTGGTTCTAGGACTTGACGGTTTCCTCACGATGTTTTCCTTCACCGTTTTGAGAGCAGTGGTGATGAAATAAGTTACACAAAGTAATGCGCCTGGCAGGGTTTGAACCCGCGACTTGTAAGTCAGGACTGGTACCACTCGGCCACCACTGCTCTATGACACTTGTACTTATAGTATCTATACATATAAATAAAATCGGAGTGTCTGTTTGTAATATTGAAATATATTTACATATCATACACCAAAATAACATTTTTTACAATTTTTATGTCTGTCTTCTGTTTGTCCGGGCTACTCTGAAATGGCTGGACCGATTTTGACGGGACTTTTTTTGGCAGGTAGCTGATGTAATAAGGAGTAACATAGGCTACTTTTATTTTAGAAAAAAAAAAATCTAAATCCTGTAGTCCACGCGAACGAAGTCGCGGGCACAGCTAGTAACACATATTTCTGGTCCTTCGAGATGAAAGCTAATTCGTGCGTAACACACTTTCTTTATTATCTCCCATGAAAGTTATTACGTACACAAGTAGGGTTCTGAATTATGTATGGTCATATATTTAGTTTCGTATATTGTTTTCTTTAGCATTAATGTTTTGTTACTCATGGGATTCGAAACTAAGAATGTTTTTAATATCGTGCTGTTTTGACCACGTTTGCGGGACTGCTCCAAATAATAATAATGCAAGAAATTTTATTTCACATAGGGCTATATGGGAACTAAAAAAAGGCCAGAAACTAGTGCACGGTTCCAAATTGGTCGTGTCCTATGGAGTGGAAACGGCAAGAAACTCCATGGTTATGTACTTTTTTTTAAAACAGTGTTTGATGTTAAAATATTTCCATATTACAGTATTAATAGATATTATGTAAGAACAGTGTAGACCAGTCAATATTGTACCCAAAAGCACAATAAAAAATAAACATTTAAAAAAAAAGTTTGTTAGTAAGAAGATTTAAGAATTCATGGAGTCTACAGTGCTCTCACATTCACATTTTTTAAAAAAAGAGGCTACTTATATAAAATATTAACAAAATAAATGACTAACGAATATAAGGCTGTTGAAGACTAAATAATTCAAAAAATATTGCTCCAAACGCGTAACCCCCGCAAATGTCTATTTCATTCAAGTATTTATTTTATTGCGTGGAAAACGCACGCGGGACGCGTTTTTTTGCATTTTGAAATTTTCTGCATGCGGAGCAAACCCGCATACGTGATGAAATCTGCAGTAGGAGAGTGACTTTTTTATTTATTATTATTGATAGGCTCGCGTTTGACCACCATCTCACCTGATGGTAAGCGATGATGTGGTCGATGATGGAGCACGCCTGCCTAGAATTAACATTCACTCGTTACTTATAGACCATTGTGAAAGACATTGTGGGAATACCTACGTATGCTTCTTGTATATCAATTGGTAGTTATTGGTGCATCTTGAATTGTCCAAGTTCTATTTTTCAAAGTGAGGGTACAGCTAGTAAGCAATGATTTGATCCTTTAATCACTGGATATGATCACTGTATTGGGATAGTGCTGGGTAAAGAGAAATAAAAAATGTGGTAATAATTATGAAAAAGTTGATTTATTATAATTATAATTATAATAATTATTATAATACAGTTTACAATAATTACAAGCGATCACCAAACGGGGTGAAAGAAAACGGCGTAGTATTAAATTATTTAGGGCGTCTACACACGGCGTCGCGAGCGCGCAGGTCGCGCCGCGCGTCCTCTCGGCCGCGAGCACTCGCGCGGCTGCTCTCACTTACACAATACTAAACTACACGCCACGCGCGGCGCGCGCTGCGCTCGCGCGACACGACCCTACGTAGACGGAGATTTATTTATTTATTTATTCGATTTTAGGATATAGTCTTTCGAACGCGAGGAACAAAATATTACACAAGTCGAGAATATTATTTATAATCGATTCGGATTAAATCGGATTCGAGAGCGGCGGAAGCGAGCCGCGGCGGGGGCGGCGGACAGCGGCTTGGGGCGCGGGGCAGGCTCTATGTACACGAGCGGCGCTACGGGCAGTCGCACTCCTCCACCACCATCTCGGGCAGGTCGCGCTTGATGATGTTGGAGTCGGCGCCGAAGTAGATGAGCGACAGCGCGGAGAAGCGCACGGGCGCGCAGCACTCGGCGCGCTCCAGCCGCGCCGCCTCCACCACCTGCGAGTGGTAGTTGAGGAAGGGTGCGCAGGCGCCGCGGCAGTAGTTGGCGTAGTAGCCCTCCGGCGCCACGATCCAGTCGTCCCAGCCCAGCGCGCGGAAGCTCACGTAGTAGGTCTGGCGGCAGCAGCGGCCATGCTCGGCGGCGTCGCAGTCCAGCGCGCGGCGGCGGCGCGCGGCGGGCGGGCGCAGGCGCAGGCGGAGCAGCGGGCGCGCCGCCTGGCCGCCGCCCAGCCGCAGGCGCACGCGGCCGCCGCAGCCGCTGCAGTCCAGCAGCAGGCGCAGCGGCTCGCGCGCGCCCGCCGCCGCCCAGCGCCGCGCCGCCGCCGTCACGTCCAGGCGCTGCCAGCCGCGCGCCGGGTCCCGCCGCGCCGCGCCCGCTAGCGCGCTGATGCCGGCCGACTCGTTGCCGCTCACGGTGAAGGCCCACAGCGTGTAGCGCAGGCGGCGCGCGCGCGGCGACGTCTCGGCGCGCACCAGCAGCTCGGCCGAGGCCACCGCCAGCCCTTCGCCCTGTTCCGACTCGGCCTCGGCACCCAGCCGGAACTCGATCAGTCGCTGACCGTTCAAGGTCTCACCTGCACACACAAAGATCGCTCACGTCTAGAGACTGTTCATATTAGTGTCAGAGATTTCCTGACTAGGTTGGATAACATCCCGTAATCTCTGACACTTATTTGTTGCCAAACCCTAATCATTCCTACGGTCCCTGCCTATATCGAAGTGGCCCATCTTTAGCGCAGTGGTGGCGACGCGCGGGACAGCGGGTGGCGGCGCGGCGTGCGCGCGGGGGTCGCCTGGCTAGAGCTGCACCAGCGCGGTCGTCGCGGACCCCGCCTCCCAACGGTCGGAGGTCCGCGCCGGTTCGAGCTGGCGCTAACCGCGCGCACATCCGGATAGTACACGAAAAAAATTAGGGATTTGGAATCATGTTAACAATATAATTAAAGTTACAAAGTCGTCGCAACCACGAGCACTGCTAAACTCGTTAAAAATAAATGCGTTTAAACTACTCCATCGTCCATCGGTGCTACGCCCCGCGCCTGAGAAGATTGAAGTTCACCTCATGTTGGAGAGTCGGTCCTGCGAACAAACGAGTCCTCATTACTAGGAGAGTATGTAACAAATAGACGCGACGTACCTATTCATGTATGACGACTAGGATGCGGCATGCATCCGTCAATTGATCCGATTGATTGACTACGATCAAAGCGGGCTCATATCCGTGGTGCTACGTTGCACATCCCTGCTGCTAAATGGCGCCGTTTTTATGAATGAAACAGAATGACCGTACACTAAGCGCTTACTAAGCCGAAATTAAGCGAAATAATTTTATGCGCAATGGCGTCGAGCCAAATCTTTAAGTACTACATAATTCGGTCGTTGGAATAAATAAATGTACTAATGAGATAACAGTAACCCTGGGCTAGGGTAACCGTAACTGACGGCTGAAATCTTCGTTAAGTAGGTGTTCTATTTTTGGAACAAATATCCTTTGAGAGAGTGCTATTGTGTCAATCTTGAGTAACGCGAGGCTTCTAAGTATATTGTGGAAAGGTCAAATTCCTGTGGGCTTTGAGGGTCGGTGCTGAATAATTAGCATACTTAGGACTCCCTGGTCGTCTAGACACGCACTGTCATTGCTTAACTTAGGTAAGGGTCGCGGTAGGTATACTAGATGTACACATCAGGGGCGCCGGCTTTTAGAAAACCTCATGGGTGCTCAGTGCTGATGGTCATTTGATGCCTCGAAACAATAACAATAAATTACAACATCACATAGGTACATTGTCCTGGTCTTAAACTAAGGTTTTCCCTTGTACTATAGAAACCAGGAGCAACAAAAGTACGTACCACAAACACCCAGATCCAACACTCTGTTTGATCAACAAATATTTGTGTTGATGCAGGAATCGAAACCGCGACCCTTGTGTCTCAACAGGCGCTTTAAACCATTGCGGTTAACGGGTCGTCGGGTAATGAAAAAACGCTCATCCGTTAAGGCGATTACTGATCTGTTTCCTGATGTCTATCCTCAGGGGTGTTCGGTAGCCACCGTTTATTTCTAATGGGTGCTCGAGCCCCTGAGCACCCACGGAGTCGGCGGCCCTGATACACCATGCCTACTACTTACACAAATAAAATGTAATGTGTGGTCTTATAGAACAGCTTAACTTAGCTAGTAACTTCGTAACTTCTCATTCTAGCATTTGTGAGAATAGTTTTGGAAGACTTCTAACTTGACTGGCCTGTTGGTCTAGTGGTTAGTGACCCTGACTGTTATGCTGGAGGTCGTGGCTTCGATTCCCTCCCAAGACTAATGTTTGTATGATGAATACGATCATTTGTTTTGTGTCTGGGTGTAATTTACCTATAAATATGTTTGTATTTAGAAACATATAAGTATCTTTATCAGATGTTAGTAATCGTAGCACCAGCTTGGTTTAGTTTTGGACTAGATAGCGTTGTGTGAAATAGCTACGCTATGATAGTATTTTTTTTATTTGGTGGGAAATCATGAAACTATTCCTCCCGCTCCGGGTAGAGCGTGAGAGAATGGAAATACACCCATATTCCTTCAGCTAGGTACCCTTTTTTTTTGGTGGGGAAAATCATCCAATGACAACCCCCGCTCTTGGACGGAGCGGGAGATAGTGTCAGACTCTTACTGACTAAAAAACCCACCCCGTTCCTTCAAGCCTTCATACCGGGGCTCGAGTTCCCTTTCGGATAACCCTGACCCCAGTAAGCTTCGACCCGGCTGGGCCCCTGCTGTTGCTGACAACTCCTTGATCAGTCAACCTTTGAGTTCCAAGACCACGGTAACTTTTTCAAATTATCCCAGTAGTTCATGTTGGTACCAACGTATACCAACTTTCTAGGATGAATAATTTCACAAATAAATCTACAGTTTACAACTGTTGACAAAAATCACTAAAGTTATCCAACACTTTCGAACTAACAACGTTCTATGACGTCAAAGTCTTTGTCAAATAGGCTCATAATAAACTAGTGCGCCTCACCATCAACGATTGCATCACTGCTTACCATCAGGTGGGATCGCAGTCAAGCACCAGTTTATATCCTCCACCCAAGAGCGCGGAGATGTCATTGGATGACTTTCCCACTTAAAAAAAGACCACACCAGTAATGAAAACTTGTATATTTATATCGATCTGTTTCAAGGCTAATCCACCACTTAATGCATCTTTAATGCACCACAATAACTCCAAGGACATCGTACATTCGATCCGAATTTCCGAGAACATAAACTAGGCTTAAGAAACCATAAAAGGGGCAATCAAGTGGACGATTAAGGTATAAAATTAGCCATGACGTTATGGGGTAAAATATTGACTGCATAGGATCGACCGTGTGACCGAGCCCCGCCATGCAACTTGTTATGCAACACTAAGCCAAGATATTGATTGTGGTGAATTTCCAGATAAATGTGAATTATTTAGCGTGTAGATTAGTTATAGGCTACGCGGAAATGGATATGTACTATGCGTTCCAATTAAGAAAAAGATCGATTGCTATTTTATGACGTCACGTCGTACTGTCAAAGCGAATAAGTTGGGTAGGGTGAGCAAAACAGATTTTTTTTATTTAATTACTAGCTTTTGCCTACGGCTTCGCTCCCGCTTTACCCTACTCCACCATACTATACCTTATTCTACCCTACTCAACCCTATTCTACTCTATTCCACCCTATTCTACCCCTACTCTACCCTACACTACCCTTATTTTTCTAATTTTTTTTTTTCATAAGAACCTTCTCCTCACAGTAACAAAAACAACAAAAAAAGAATTAACGAAATCGGTTCAGCTGTTCTCGAGATTTGCGCTTAGCAACAATTTAGCGATTCATTTTTATATTATAGAATATCTAGATAAATTAAATATTGATTGCGGTGAAATTCTAGGTATATGTGAATTATTTAGCGTGTGGATTAGCTATAGGCTACGTGGAAATGGATATGTACTATGCGTTCCAATTAAGAATAGGATCGATTGCCATGTTGTGACGTCACGTCATACTGTCAAATCGAAGAAATTGGGTAGGTTGAGCAAGTAGCTCACTGTCCGGCCGTCCGGTAACTGTCCGGACCAAGCCCAAGTCGTCGACGGCGCGCACTGTTCCCGCGCGCCTCAAGGAGTTGTCAGCAACAGCAGGGACCCAGCCGGGTCGAAGCCTACTGGGGCCAGGGTTATCCGAAAGGGCGCTCGAGCCCCGGTATGAAGGAACGAGGTGGGTCTTTTAGTCAGTAAGAGTCTGACACTATCTCCCGCTCCGCCCAAGGGCGGGGGATGTCAATGCATGATTTTTCCCACCATAAAAAAAGAAAAAAAAGGGTAGGTTGAGCAAAACAATAAATTTTTAAAATTTAATAGATTTACGTAATAAGTTTAATCAGAACCCAGTTCTTCAATTTTGTTCATCTCTGCGTCACTGTATGAAGTGTCTGAGTATTGAAAAATAGAAAAAGAAGCTTAGGCGAATTGTTCCTAACAATGAAAATAAGAAAGAAAATAGTTTTTTTAACTGATAATGACTTACAATATATTTAGCTGATTTATATTAAATAATAACGTTTTTACTTCACCCAGATTAAACTAATAATTAGTAAAACAAAGCAAAAAAAAAGTCTTAATTGATACGCAAAAAAGTTTTCTTTGCAAACCGTAGGTACTTTTTACTCAACATTTGACAGATCGAGGTTATTGGTTGGTTGGTGTTTGGTTGGTTGGGTGGTTGGTTGGTGGTTGGGTTATTGGTTTGGTTTGGTTTGGTTGGGGTTGGTTATTGGTTTTGGTGGTTGGTTTGGTTTGGTTGGTTGGTGGTTGGTTATTGGTTGGGGTTTCTTATTTGGAACGCATTGTACGTGTTTTCATAGGACTCAAATGTCTAAAAACTCGACTCAAATGTTTATGTTGTGTTTGTTTGTGTTGTGTGTTTGTTTATGTTGTGTTTGTCTGTGTGTTTTCGACTTAAATGTATTTTAAAGTTTTGTAGCCAAAGGGAAGTTTTGTAGCAAAAGAATCACTCCACTAACCGTCTGTCTGTCACCACACTGTATCTCATGAACCGTATACATCATCAGTGAAAAATTCAACGGTATAGTTGGTACTATACAGTTGAATTTTTCACTGATGATGTATTACTGTTGCAGCTATAATAAAAAATACAGAAAATAAAATAAATATTTAAATGAGCTCCCATACAAGAAACGTATTTTTTTTTTTTGCCGTTTTTTTACTACGCACGGTACGGAACCATTCGTGCGCGAGTCTGGGTCGCACTTAGCCGGTTTTTATTTTTGCATCTTTTCGTCAGTTTGCCTATCTATGTAGTGGTCGTACGTCGTACTTGACTATAGAGCAGGAATCGCTCTATAGAGCAGAAATCGCGAGTTCGATCCTAAAACAGGCCATCCCGTTATGTTATTTGCGTTGTAGAATAGATACGTACTCAATTTAAGTTTTCAATTTATTTTCATGGCCTGGAACTATGTGAACACATATTATGGACATAGGTACATAGAATGACCTTTGGACCAAAGCTTTAATTTTATAAAAAAACTTGCTGCAAACATTATTCTGCCATATAAAATGTTATCAAAGAAAAAAATGTGGAGTATTTTCATGCCATTCAGGGACCTTCTTAATATTAATGTTTATATTTCATATAAAGACGAATTTTCATCCAAATTGTTTAAACCACTTTGGAAGAGATAGATTTAAAACCCACGTACAAAAGAATTATATAAAACTAGCTTTTGCCCGCGCGGCTTCGCTCCCGCTCTTCCCTACTCCACCCTACTATACCCTACTCTACCCTACTCTGCCCTACTCTACCCTACCGTACCCAACTCTACACTACTTTACCCTAGTCTGTTGTACTCTACCCTACTCTACCCTACACTATCCTAATTTTCTTTTTTTTTTCATATGAACCTTCTCCTCACAATAACGAACACAACAAAAAAAGAATTAGCGAAATGGGTCCAGCCCTTCACGCGTGATGGCGTGACCAAGGAAATAAGGATTCATTTTTATCTTAATAGACTAACTTATTAGTATTAGTACATACATGACATATCTAGGTAAGTCAAGCCTAAAAAGGCGCGCCAAACAGAAGCAGTGAAGTAATTCATTTGTTACGTCACAGCTGTATACACCAGCTGAAGCAAGACCTTCCTCAGGCGTAACGAGGTCAGGTCAGCCGTTCACCATGGTTTAGTGCCTAACTTTGGTTAAAATCACCATTATTGGGTTAAATAGACGAATGTACCGCGTACTCCGTTATATTTTATTGTTACAAGTTCTGTATCGTAACATTTTATGTAGCGAGTCTCGTTTCCGCACCTACAATAGCTTTGTGAATTGTGCGTTTTTTTATATCCTTCCTAATGTGGTAATTCGTGAGTTGTGTTCGTGGAAACAGTTTCATTTTGCTTTTTAGGTTATTTTTGCTGGAATTTTCTATGGTGTATGGAGACATTGGTTTGTGGGGCGCCTGTTTAGTCGTGGTGTAGTAGTGTAGTTACTAGTATCTTTTATTTGTATAAGTACTAGCTGTACCCGCGACTTCGTTCGCGTGGACTACAGGATTTTGGATTTATTTTTTCTAAACTAAAAGTATCCTATGTTACTCCTTATTACATCAGCTACCTGCCAAAAAAAGGCCTGTCAAAATCGGTCCAGCCATTTCAGAGATTAGCCCGGACAAACAGACAGACAGACAGACAAAAATTATAAAAAATGTAATTTTGGTGTATATACTTTTGTGTCCTAACTGAACGGTTCATATTTATTTAATTATATGTGTATATACCGTATTTATATTCATATGCATGTAGTAAAAAGCAGTTATTTCAATATTACAAACAATTATTTAGATGTATAGACAAATATTTCAAAATGCGACATACTAGTTACTAGTACACGCTCAATTTTTCGCACTAATGCGGAAAACAGTAAATTCCGTGCCTAAAAGCGGTAGGGATGGGAGAGGTTTTTCGAGTAGTTAGGTATTGAATATATCAAGTACAATATACCGGAAGAAGATGTTGCTCTTGACATAGGGCATGAAATAGGAGAAAATATATCAATGGAGCTTGTCTCAATGGGCTTCATTACACCGAGCGCTGCGTGGGCCGAACAACAGGCAAATTAATACTACTCGATTGAAATCTATTAGATTTCTATTTCTATTCTTATATAAATTATAAGACAGTAGAATAAATAAGCTTTGTACATTGTATTCTTAGGGCAATCAATTGCTCGTAATGTGGACATTTGATGTCAATTTTTGGGGATGATATATACGTAGAGTTTTCTAATTTGACATAGGTGCCTATATGTCTACGTGTACCTTTAAAGGTACGGATACTAAGGTAGGTGCTAAATAAACGTGGAATAACGGTCATTGACCCTACTACATTTATTGACATTATTAATTTTAAAAAAGAGAATCAAAGACATAGAGCTAGCTGTCTTGAATCGACATCTATCGTGATTCTTTATCTTTTATGAAAAGCAGTTCATTGACGGTTTTTCGAGTACCTTCCTTTATTTTAAGGTTATCTGGCGCCTTGTTGAAGGGTAAAATCTACAAGTCCGTGATAAGGCCTGTCATACTGTATGGATCAGAATGTTGGACTGTGAAAAAGACGGATGAAAAAAGATTGCATGCAGCGGAGATGAGAATGTTAAGATGGATATGTCACGGATGTGTGGTGTGACGAGAATGGATAAAGTGAGAAATGAGTATATTAGGGGAAATTTGAAAGTGGTGCCAGTGACTGAAAAGTTGAAAGGAAATCGTTTGTCTTGGTATGGTCATGTAAAGAGGAGAGATAAAAAGCTATTGTTAAAAAATATGAATTTACATGTGGATGGGTGGAGAGGGAGAGGGAGGCCAAAGAAAAGATGGATGGATTGTGTGAAGAGTGATATGAAAGAAAAGGGAGTTAGTGATAGCGTGACGGTGACGAGTGACAGGACAGAATGGAAGAAAAAAACGTGCAGGAAGATGATGATCTGGCGTCTTGTATAGTTTATAAATATATTTTTTTAATTGATTGCGATCCCACCTGATGGCAAGCAGTGGTGCAATCGTTAATGTTTACGCACAACAGTTTATAAGAACGTATTCACTCTAGCACTGAATTGAAGACACCTAAATTATTATTGAATGGGAAGACCGCAGTAGACAAATTTTTCCAGTCCTTCGATGTACGCGGTATAAATGACGAAGCGAAACGCTTAGTCCGGACCGTAGAAGTTTCAACAAAGTAAGGGTGAATACTCGCCGTACGTCGGGTTGGAGTTTAGATTTTATGTGTCATGTTTTAACCCGTAGTCCTTAAATACAAGAGCCAACTGAAGGACACAAAGTGTGGTTTTAGTCAGTAAAAGTCTGACACGCCCACTCGCTCCACTCTACAGCTTGAGGACCCGTTGGATGATTGACCAAACACAGAGGGAAAAAATGAAGCCATTGGAGGCTTCATTTTTTCCCTCTGTGTTTGGTGCAAGGCCGTAGGTAATTTTGGAAAATATATTTCTTATTTTGATAAGAAAATAATTTAGAAAATAAAGAAATTAAGATAATAAAGTTTTTTTTAAAATTTATGCATAAAACGAGGGGCCAAAGGTTGTTTTTTAGTTGGTTTTCAAAGAAAAAACCCGGGTAAGTGCGTGTCGGAATCGCGCACTGAGAGTTCCGTACAAACTTACCTGTGAACAAAGTTAAATTCCCGAATTGAGTTAGAAAGATTTTTCCAAATCGCAAAAAAAAAATTTTTTTTGTCACATAACTACAACAGTTTCGAAGTTTTTCCTATACTGTGCCATGAGACCTTGCTTCATGTCTTCCAGGATTCTAGGTCAACGGGAAGTACCCTATGAATTTTGATTCCTTTGAGATTATTTGAGATATTTCTAAATATTACAGATAAACTAGCATCTGCCAGCGAAAGCCGTTGATACGAAACGCAGCCGTAACGAAAATATTTATTAAGCTATTGCATAGCTTCTATCGCGGGCCTTGAGCGTGGAGACCGAATCCAGAAATTCCGTAACGAAAATAACCTAACAACCCCCACTCATTTGTTTTGAGCGTGGTGACCGATAAGAAAACAAATGAGTGATCCTATGCAATAGCTTTACCGCGGCAGTCCCCGAGTGCCACACGTCTTTTTATTTATTTATTTGCACACATGTTGTAAATAGTTGTTACATAATTATATTGTCTCAAACATGGACCCCGGAAGGGCACTGCAACATTTATATTGTGTATACTGCATGCATTATACAAATTAATTGATTATTATTATAACAAACATTACTAATAAATTATTACAATTTCATACATTAATAATTTATTATACTGAGTATTCGATACATCAAATTATTTAAATTATTATATTATCATTCGATATTATTATTATTCCATACATCATTAAATTAAATTATTAATAATAGGTTTCTGCATACAAACTTTAGACCCCCGTTTTACCTCTTTAGGCGATGAATTTTGGGAAACCCTCTCTTAGTGCTCGCCTACATCGTTAGGAAACCTTGGGCATTTCACGCTCCTAGTCTCAGTAGTTTCGGCTGTATGTTGCCAGTTAGACACTTCCGCTGACCACCAGTACGTTCATTTTGGTTTGATTTGGCGCCACGTCGCAGGATTCAAGCGAAAAGTTTTTTAAGTGATCAGGCAGTAATGAGTGATCAGGCAGTACGTGCAGTATAAATTACACCTAGATACAGAACAATTGATCATGCTCATCACACAAACATTTGTCTTGGGTGGGAATCGAACTCACGATCTCCGGCATAGCCACTAACCACTAGACCTACAGGCCAGTATCTATTTATTGCTTTTGACACCCAGTTACAAGTTATTTATACTCTAGTAAATATAATCTTTATAAGTAGGAAATAGACTTAATTTACATATTTCTACGTAATCATTGTGGCGTTAATATTACGGCATATTCCTTCTACTAGAGAGGAGGCCTGAGTCCCATGAGTGGGAACATAATAAGGCTGATTATGCTAATCATTATAGGAAGACTCGCATCGTCTAGTAATTTTAACGACTAGGTTTACATAAATATTTTCGGTCTATTTTCCATCCTAATAGATAGTTAATTCTAAATATATCTTGTATACTGAATGATTAGGTACCGGAGATTGGTATACATAGGAAGAGTATATTTATCTAAGGTTCGTAGAAGTAACATACAGTTGATAATACCTCCAGTGGCGTAGGTAACGAACAGTCCGGGCGCAAAAAATATGGGGACTCTTTTTTTACTTAGGTAATATTTAAAATTTTCTTTTGCTGTGGGTTGAGCAGTATTTTATTTCAAATAAATTATTTACACTTTTGAAATGTCAGAAAAATTATGCTGTATGCCAGTTTCAAAGCGTAGGTTTCTATGGAGAAGAATGTGTAAGAAACTCCATGGACACGTTTATCAATCAAGTTATGTGTTACAAATTGTATGTGCTTATAATAATAAATAAATAAATAAATAACTCTGTTTAAGTGACTAAAACTAGTTGCTATGATTTAAGTAGTGTTTAGTTCAATAAAGGGTTTGCTAATCGGATTTTGGGGGTCCTTGTTCTTGGGGGCCCCAGTTAGCCCTTCGGTAGCTACACCAATGAATACCTTCTTAAAAATCCCGTGAATCATAATCACTGGAATTAGGAAATTGTAAATTACTTATTGCGCTTCGAACACAACATTTGAATCAAATTATTATATTGAAGACTTTTACAATATTTTTCAGAGGCGGTATTTTCAACTATAGGTTACTTCGTTGAATTTTAGGTAAATATACTATACCTGTTCTAATCTCTATCGCATACAGAACGATTACTAGCTTCTGCCAGCGGCTTCGCCCGCTTCAAAGTGGACAATTATCCCAAGGGAACATAATTTATAGCCTAATAGTACTTAAGGATTTTCAGAATCGGTTCAGTAGTTCCAGACTTACCCCCTACTAGAGATGAGACATATCTGCTAATCTCAATACCTGGTGTTCAAGGTGCGAGTATCACAAAATACCCGGTACGAAAACCAGGTATCAAAATACTTGCAATGTATTTGGGCTGGTGTATGATCTCGATACGTACTTAAAGTATGCAATACCTACCTAGATAGCTATTGAGATTAGCAGTTATGTTTCATCTCTATACTAAATATTGTTTAAAAATTTCTTCATTCACGCTATAATATTCTCTAACTTCAACATGCGTAAGAACTTTTTGGTGTGACAAAAAATTAAACTAGTAATAATTCTTAGTGGTCAATTAGACTGTATATTAGCGGGTGCGGGGGCGGACTCGGATGAAAGGGTCTTGGCATCTGCGTGTTCACATTGATATCCGTAACGACGCTTCGGCCGGTGAATCAAAATGGTTTAGGTACCACACGTGCAGTCACCTAACAGATGCTACGAGTATAATAATAATAATATTCCACAACTATCACACAACGCCGTCTAGTCCCAAGCTAAGCAGAGCTTGTGTTATGAGTACTAGACAACTGATAAACATACTTATATATTTCTAAATACATACATATTATGGATGAATTACACCCAGACACAGAACAAATGATTGTGCCTTCACACAAACATTTGTCCTGGATGGGAATCGATCCCACGACCTCTGGCATAGCAGTCAGGGCCACTAATCAATAGACCAACAGGCCAGTCGAGTATATTACTGTGAATATATTATAGGTGGACTGAGCTATTAGAAATACCCGCGTTCACCTCATACAGACGCGCGACTCACGGGAATACTGTAATAGCAGCTGACGTTAACATACATTTTGAATTAAGGTAGAACTATATTGGGCACACGTGGGCCACGTACGACGATCTGTGCGCGTCGGTCTCCATACATTTTATTTTATTTATTTATTTATTCATTCATTTATGTACACACACAAACACTTAAAAATGAAATGGACAAATACAGATAAAAGAGTACAAAGGTACTACTTATTTCAAATGAAATTTCTTCCAGCAGACCTGCGACAGGAGAGTTGGATGAGAGATGTAGACAGTGTATAGTCGTACTGCATGAAAAGAGGAGTTGGAATAGAAATGAGTATTACGGTATGGGAAATTAAGATGGTATTTTATATGCCAATTAGACTTGTAGAGCTACATTAGATTCACGCCACGCGACACCACACAACGCGCCGAAACGTACAAATTAAGCGGGGCCCACGTGTGCGTCGGTCTAATGTAGTTCACACTTTACACGCGCCCACGCTAGCACACGCGCCCGCCTCCACTCTGAAAGAGTACTAATGCAACTACCACGTGCCGCACCGACCGGCTACATTGTAGTAGCGGTTCGTACTGGGCCGTAGCAGGTATAATGTTATACCTTTAAGGAATTTGATCTATACCTAGCACCTGGTATCAGTACCAAGTATTTGGTCCATACCTGGTCTACGTACTACAAAGCATATACTTGGTTTTTGAACCTGTTCCAGTAACACGCGTCACCTTCACCCCTACGTATAAAGTTACTTTGACCTCTTTATAACATTAGTATAGATTGAAAAAAGTAGGTAGAAAGTGTAGTAAAGACTTATGGCACATGCCATATTCATATATTCATAGCAGTCCAAGTCTAGGTATGAAAACTAAATGCTAATGTTAATATACTCGCCTCATTAATATGGTTCCTACATGACGTTACAAAAAGGTATTAAATTTACATACCTTGAATGGTTCCTAGGACTTAGACCGAAATTCCAAGAAGTTTTCTTTGTTTGTCATAGCTAGACCATTAAACTCTTTGGTTGTTTGGGTTCCGTACGCAAGAGAAAGAACCCTATCCTAATTTATAAAAAACAAACATTATTTCTAATA
Source organism: Mythimna ferrago (assembly GCA_910589285.2). Classification (NCBI taxonomy): domain Eukaryota; kingdom Metazoa; phylum Arthropoda; class Insecta; order Lepidoptera; family Noctuidae; genus Mythimna; species Mythimna ferrago. The sequence continues at coordinate 21,807,092 of OU342685.1, forward strand.
GTTTATAGATTACCAGGGAAATTGAAATTTAAAACCATATTATTAAGACTTCGTTCAGGTCATATGTATCTCAATAAATTAGGTTCTATGATGAAAAAGTTAACATCACCTCGAAGACGAGGAAACATATTGTATTTTAATTAGATGTGTCCGGAATCAATCGTTCAGAACACAAATTGTCATTGTCAATATCCGATAAAATAATTCCAATATTTAAGTTCGCTCTGAAGAACCGACCCAAAACCTAGCTGTTATTTTTTTAAAAAAGCACTTTTTTAATATATATAAAAAAACCTGAAGTTTACTTTAGCTCTATCTTACACTACGGAACCCCTTAGTACGCGAGTCGGAGACGTACTAAGGGTCTGTGTTTAAATGTGCTAAACGCGAATGTGGCGGCCCGTTCACGATACCAACACGTACTATTCTTTTACTCCAAAGTCTCATGACCTTGCCACATTATTCGAGGAAGCTTTTTGATAACGGCTTCTTGAATCAACCGTGGCACGTGTAACTTTAGAAATGTATATTTTAGAAACTTTAAAAATGTCTGATATTTATGTATATCAATAAGCAGCTATTAAAAAAAAGCTTACAAGGCAAACGTGTGGGTCGTCGGGACGAAACACTTTACAAAGATGTATGACTGTGAACGAAGCAAAATAAAAAGGAAGTTAAATTAGAAAAAAGATTCCTTGGTATACCTGTGTAGAGACAAATCTTATTTTTTATTTTCTCAGTTTAAAACTAGATTTAATGTTTAAGTTTAAGGCCAGGATCTACTAATTACGTACTTTTTTGAACATCTGAAAATCCACTAATTATTTTATTAAAATAGACGATACGATCAACCGCTGGTTAAAAAAATATAAAGGCGATATAAATTAAGTTGGCGCGATAAAAAAATCACGATCCAGACCCTAACTTGCGATTACAAACGTGTATATCAACGAGATTACGACACGGAAATATTTGAAAGTTACATACAATAACAAAGCATGGTTTTTAAAAAAGTCTGGCAAAAATAAAAATCTTGAATACTTACGAAGGTTTTTTTTTTTATAAAAATAAAACCAAACTTAACACTGACATACGTATTGGATGTTAAATAACGCGTCACCATTGTATCAAAATTTCCTATCGAATGACATACGAGTAAACATGTAACATTTTGACCAAAAAAAAATTACTTTTCTAGTGTTATACTAGAATCTAAACGACAATTTGTTAGTTTAACTTTCTACTTTTGTTCAGTTAGCTGTACAGCTTGCCAAGTTCGCGTGACCAGAATGTTGGGCATCCTGTGGTGAAGGAATTAGCATTGCCATTCAGTGTGGCACTGCTGCCAAGATTACATTACGTTAGGACAGCAATTGATTTTCATGCTGCTTTTAACAAGGAAATTGTAGCCACTTTATTTATAGGCTTGGCTTTGTTTTACAAAACTCCAATGCTTTTTAACAAGCTTTTATTAGCTTCACTTGTAACTAACTATGTATGTAAGAAAATCTTGGAATCTTAATTTGACCCACTTCCCGGTCTTCGATTAGGATAAAATTTTGCACACGCTTTGAGTTCTGATGACAACACATGACTAGCTAAGAAACGTCATTACAAATCCAATATGGCGGCCTCCCCAAGATGACGGACTGGCTGTTTGAAATCCACCCCCATGATATGGGTATCAAATGAAAGGGTTTGCTATCAAAAATATGAAAAAAAAATAGTCACGTGACTCAAATCCAATATGGCGGACGTCCAAGATGGCAGATTGGCTATTTGGAATGCACCATGATATGGGTATTAAATTTAGTGCGTGCTAAAAGCGTGTTTTTTAGTGTTTTAAACTATTATATTATTATTATAAGCTTTTATTTAGTTTCACCTGTCTCGATGTCTGTAATCAAATCTTGCAAATGAAATTTGATCCACTTCTCGGTTACCGATTGAGCTGAAATTTTGCATGCATGTGTAAATCAGATGACAATGCAAAATTATTATGACATGGAGCTGATCTGATAATGGAACCAGAAGGTGGCATAGGAACTCGTATCGTGTTTGTGCTTTTTGAAATGGTCTTGATGAGTATTAATTATATAAGTATATACCGCGCTATAAAAGCTTGCTATGAAAAAAATATTTTATTGAAAACTAATTTATTATGTGTGCGCTATCTAACTGGAGATCTACATAGGTATTTATTTTACCTGATGTTTGTTTCAATTCATTAGTACCTAGACAAATAACATATCTATACTATTCATACAAATGTAAAAAGAAATTAAATTGTCTGTTTGTAACATCAATTTTTTTTTTAAATATTCGTTTCTTAAAAAAAATTATTTTGATGTGACGAAATTATATTAATACCTATAACAAAAACGCAATTTAAAAAAAAAATATTGGTGTGTCTGTTTGTTTCGGGTAACCGAGTTGGATGGGTCAAGTTTTCGGATGCTTTCAATTCTTTGTGACGGATGTTGTCGAACCTAATTTAGTATTTAATTTATATTTATTGTTCTCAAGTAAGCGACATGTAATGGTTTTATTGAGAATAAAGTTTCTTTAAACCTAACCTCCAAAACGGCTGGATCACTTTAGACTGATTTTCACTGGTAGACAGCTGATATTATAAGGAGTAAGTTATACTTTTATTTAAGAAAAAGAATTAGGGTAAGAATTAGAAAAGGGAGTTAGTGATAGCGTGACGAGTGACAGGAAGAAGAAGAAGAAAAAAACGTGTTGCGCCGACCCCAAATAAAACGGGACTAGGGCAGGAAGATGATGAATTAGGGTAAGAATTAAAGTTTGCGTTTCATTAACATCGAAACTTTTGGAACCAACTGTACTTACTTTAACAAAAAAAAGACGGGTTGCACTCCGGGAGTGCCGGCAGAAGTGAAAACTTGATTATTAACGTTGAGCATGTTTGATATTTTGGAATGGTTAGGGAATAATTTTGCACCAATTGCTTTATCAGTATAAAAGTACTATCATTTATGTGGTAGAATACAATATTCATTTATTGCGCTATCGTACACAAACATGACAATTTATATTACATTAAAAATTTAACACTTTAAAACTATTACAATTATTTTACATTAAAAAGTTTATCTCTCCGAAAAACTACTGAGGTGTCAAGGGACACCCGGATGGAACGAAGTTCCGTTCTGGCTTGCTTTCTATAAGAGAGAGAAAGAGAGAAAGACAGAGAAACATGCGCACGCAGCACGGCTTACAATAGCTTACTATAGAAAAAGTGTCGTTACAACTTTTCGTGAGAATTTTTTCCGTCTAGCCAATACAATATAACTAAAAAATACTATCCTATTTTATGTACATTTTGACAGCACTATTTCAACATCTTCGAAACCATGAAAACGACACTCATGACGAAAAAGTTGATAATTTCTGACATCCGCCATCTTAGATTTACATTTTGACAGCACTATCGGCTTCAACAACCTCGAAAACCATGAAAAAGACACCCATATCGAAAAAGTTGATAATTTATTGCAGCCACCATCTTAGATTTAAATTTTGACAGTACTATCGGTTTCAACACCCTCGAAAACCACGAAAACGACACCCATGAGGAAAAAGTTGATAATTTCTTGCAGCCGCCATCTTGGATTTACATTTTGACAATACTATCGGTTTCAACAGCCTTGAAAACCATGAAAATGACACCCATGACGAAAAATTTAATATTTTTTTGCAGCCACCATCTTGGATTTATATTTTGACAGTACTATCGGTTTCAACACCCTCGAAAACCATGAAAACGACACCCATGACGGAAAATTTGATAATTTCTTGCAGCCGCCATCTTGGATTTATATTTTGACAGTACTATCGGTTTCAACACCCTCGAAAACCATGAAAACGACACCCATGACGGAAAATTTGATAATTTCTTGCAGCCACCATCTTGGATTTATATTTTGACAGTACTATCGGTTTCAACACCCTCGAAAACCATGAAAACGACACCCATGATGAAAAAGTTGATAATTTCTTGCAGCCATCATCTTGGATTTATATTTTGACAGGACTATCGGTTTCAACACCCTCGAAAACCACGAAAACGACACCCATGACGGAAAATTTGATAATTTCTTGCAGCCGCCATCTTGGATTTATATTTTGACAGTAATATCGGTTTCAACACCCTCGAAAACCACGAAAACGACACCCATGATGAAAAAGTTGATAATTTCTTGCAGCCGCCATCTTGGATTTACATTTGGACAGTACCATCGGTTTCCACGCCCTCGAAAACCATGAAAACGACACCCATGACGGAAAATTTGATAATTTCTTGCAGCCACCATCTTGGATTTATATTTTGACAGTACCATCGGTTTCAACACCCTCGAAAACCACGAAAACGACACCCATGGCGAAAAAGTTGATAATTTCTTGCAGCCGCCATCTTGGATTTACATTTTGACAGTACCATCAGTTTCCACGCCCTCGAAAACGATGAAAACGACACCCATGACGGAAAATTTGATAATTTCTTGCAGCCACCATCTTGGATTTATATTTTGACAGTACTATCGGTTTCAACACCCTCGAAAACCATGAAAACGACACCCATGACGAAAAAGTTAACAATTTCTTGCAGCCGCCACCTTGGATTTACATTTTGACAGTACTATCGGTTTCAACACCCTCGAAAACCACGAAAACGACACCCATGACGAAAAAGTTGATAATTTCTTGCAGCCGCCATCTTGGATTTACATTTTGACAGTACCATCGATTTCCACGCCCTCGAAAACCATGAAAACGACACCCATGACGAAAAATTTGATAATTTCTTGCAGCCGCCATCTTGGATTTATATTTTGACAGTACTATCGGTTTCAACACCCTCGAAAACCACGAAAACGACACCCATGACGAAAAAGTTGATAATTTCTTGCAGCCGCCATCTTGGATTTACATTTTGACAGTACCATCGATTTCCACGCCCTCGAAAACCATGAAAACGACACCCATGACGAAAAATTTGATAATTTCTTGCAGCCGCCATCTTGGATTTATATTTTGACAGTACTATCGGTTTCAACACCCTCGAAAACCATGAAAACGACACCCATGACGGAAAATTTGATAATTTCTTGCAGCCGCCATCTTGGATTTACATTTTGACAGTACCATCGGTTTCCACGCCCTCGAAAACCATGAAAACGACACCCATGACGGAAAATTTGATAATTTCTTGCAGCCGCCATCTTGGATTTACATTTTGACAGTACTATCGGTTTCAACACCCTCGAAAACCATGAAAACGACACCCATGACGAAAAATTTGATAATTTCTTGCAGCCGCCATCTTGGATTTATATTTTGACAGTACCATCGGTTTCCACGCCCTCGAAAACCATGAAAACGACACCCATGACGGAAAATTTGATAATTTCTTGCAGCCACCATCTTGGATTTACATTTTGACAGTACCATCGGTTTCCACGCCCTCGAAAACGATGAAAACGACACCCATGACGGAAAATTTGATAATTTCTTGCAGCCACCATCTTGGATTTATATTTTGACAGTACTATCGGTTTCAACACCCTCGAAAACCATGAAAACGACACCCATGACGAAAAAGTTAACAATTTCTTGCAGCCGCCACCTTGGATTTACATTTTGACAGTACTATCGGTTTCAACACCCTCGAAAACCACGAAAACGACACCCATGACGAAAAAGTTGATAATTTCTTGCAGCCGCCATCTTGGATTTACATTTTGACAGTACCATCGATTTCCACGCCCTCGAAAACCATGAAAACGACACCCATGACGGAAAATTTGATAATTTCTTGCAGCCGCCATCTTGGATTTATATTTTGACAGTACTATCGGTTTCAACACCCTCGAAAACCACGAAAACGACACCCATGACGAAAAATTTGATAATTTCTTGCAGCCGCCATCTTGGATTTACATTTTGACAGTACCATCGATTTCCACGCCCTCGAAAACCATGAAAACGACACCCATGACGAAAAATTTGATAATTTCTTGCAGCCGCCATCTTGGATTTATATTTTGACAGTACTATCGGTTTCAACACCCTCGAAAACCATGAAAACGACACCCATGACGGAAAATTTGATAATTTCTTGCAGCCGCCATCTTGGATTTATATTTTGACAGTACTATCGGTTTCAACACCCTCGAAAACCATGAAAACGACACCCACGACGGAAAATTTGATAATTTCTTGCAGCCACCATCTTGGATTTATATTTTGACAGTATCATCGGTTTCAACACCCTCGAAAACCATGAAAACGACACCCATGACGGAAAATTTGATAATTTCTTGCAGCCACCATCTTGGATTTATATTTTGACAGTACTATCGGTTTCAACACCCTCAAAAACCATGAAAACGACACCCATGACGGAAAAGTTAATAATTTCTTGCAGCCGCCATCTTGGATTTACATTTTGACAGTACTATCGGTTTCAACACCCTCGAAAACCACGAAAACGACACCCATGACGAAAAAGTTGATAATTTCTTGGAGCCGCCATCTTGGATTTACATTTTGACAGTACCATCGGTTTCCACGCCCTCGAAAACCATGAAAACGACACCCATGACGGAAAATTTGATAATTTCTTGCAGCCACCATTTTGGATTTATATTTTGCCAGTACCATCGGTATCCACGCCCTCGAAAACCATGAAAACGACACCCATGACGAAAAAGTTGATAATTTCTTGCAGCCGCCATCTTGGATTTACATTTTGACAGTGCCATCGGTTTCCACGCCCTCGAAAACCATGAAAACGACACCCATGTCGGAAAATTTGATAATTTCTTGCAGCCACCATCTTGGATTTATATTTTGACAGTACCATCGGTTTCAACACCCTCGCAAACCACGAAAACGACACCCATGGCGAAAAAGTTGATAATTTCTTGCAGCCGCCATCTTGGATTTACATTTTGACAGTACTATCGGTTTCAACACCCTCGAAAACCACGAAAACGACACCCATGACGAAAAAGTTGATAATTTCTTGCAGCCGCCATCTTGGATTTACATTTTGACAGTACCATCGGTTTCCACGCCCTCGAAAACCATGAAAACGACACCCATGACGGAAAATTTGATAATTTTTTGCAGTTACCATCTTGGATTTATATTTTGACAGTACTATCGGTTTCAACACCCTCGAAAACCATGAAAACGACACCCATGACGAAAAAGTTGATAATTTCTAGCAGCCGCCATCTTGGATTTATATTTTGACAGTACCATCGGTTTCAACACCCTCGAAAACCATGAAAACGACACCCATGACGGAAAATTTGATAATTTCTTGCAGCCACCATCTTGGATTTATATTTTGACAGTACTATCGGTTTCAACACCCTCGAAAACCACGAAAACGACACCCATGACGAAAAAGTTGATAATTTCTTGCAGCCGCCATCTTGGATTTACATTTTGACAGTACCATCGGTTTCCACGCCCTCGAAAACCATGAAAACGACACCCATGACGAAAAAGTTGATAATTTCTTGCAGCCGCCATCTTGGATTTACATTTTGACAGTACCATCGGTTTCAACACCCTCGAAAACCATGAAAAAGACACCCATGACAAAAAAGTTGATAATTTCTTGCAGCCGCCATCTTGGATTTATATTTTGACAGTACCATCGGTTTCAACACCCTCGAAAACCATGAAAACGACACCCATGATGAAAAAGTTGATAATTTCTTGCAGCCGCCATCTTGGATTTACATTTTGACAGTACCATCGGTTTCCACGCCCTCGAAAACCATGAAAACGACACCCATGACGGAAAATTTGATAATTTCTTGCAGCCGCCATCTTGGATTTACATTTTGACAGTACCATCGGTTTCAACACCCTCGAAAACCATGAAAAAGACACCCATGACGAAAAAGTTGATAATTTCTTGCAGCCGCCATCTTGGATTTATATTTTGACAGTACCATCGGTTTCCACGCCCTCGAAAACCATGAAAACGACACCCATGACGGAAAATTTGATAATTTCTTGCAGCCGCCATCTTGGATTTACATTTTGACAGTACCATCGGTTTCAACACCCTCGAAAACCATGAAAAAGACACCCATGACAAAAAAGTTGATAATTTCTTGCAGCCGCCATCTTGGATTTATATTTTGACAGTACCATCGGTTTCAACACCCTCGAAAACCATGAAAACGACACCCATGATGAAAAAGTTGATAATTTCTTGCAGCCGCCATCTTGGATTTACATTTTGACAGTACCATCGGTTTCCACGCCCTCGAAAACCATGAAAACGACACCCATGACGGAAAATTTGATAATTTCTTGCAGCCGCCATCTTGGATTTACATTTTGACAGTACCATCGGTTTCAACACCCTCGAAAACCATGAAAAAGACACCCATGACGAAAAAGTTGATAATTTCTTGCAGCCGCCATCTTGGATTTATATTTTGACAGTACCATCGGTTTCCACGCCCTCGAAAACCATGAAAACGACACCCATGACGGAAAATTTGATAATTTCTTGCAGCCGCCATCTTGGATTTACATTTTGACAGTACTATCGGTTTCAACACCCTCGAAAACCATGAAAACGACACCCATGACGGAAAATTTGATAATTTCTTGCAGCCACCATCTTGGATTTACATTTTGACAGTACCATCGGTTTCCACGCCCTCGAAAACGATGAAAACGACACCCATGACGGAAAATTTGATAATTTCTTGCAGCCACCATCTTGGATTTATATTTTGACAGTACTATCGGTTTCAACACCCTCGAAAACCATGAAAACGACACCCATGACGAAAAAGTTAACAATTTCTTGCAGCCGCCACCTTGGATTTACATTTTGACAGTACTATCGGTTTCAACACCCTCGAAAACCACGAAAACGACACCCATGACGAAAAAGTTGATAATTTCTTGCAGCCGCCATCTTGGATTTACATTTTGACAGTACCATCGATTTCCACGCCCTCGAAAACCATGAAAACGACACCCATGACGAAAAATTTGATAATTTCTTGCAGCCGCCATCTTGGATTTATATTTTGACAGTACTATCGGTTTCAACACCCTCGAAAACCACGAAAACGACACCCATGACGAAAAAGTTGATAATTTCTTGCAGCCGCCATCTTGGATTTACATTTTGACAGTACCATCGATTTCCACGCCCTCGAAAACCATGAAAACGACACCCATGACGAAAAATTTGATAATTTCTTGCAGCCGCCATCTTGGATTTATATTTTGACAGTACTATCGGTTTCAACACCCTCGAAAACCATGAAAACGACACCCATGACGGAAAATTTGATAATTTCTTGCAGCCGCCATCTTGGATTTATATTTTGACAGTACTATCGGTTTCAACACCCTCGAAAACCATGAAAACGACACCCACGACGGAAAATTTGATAATTTCTTGCAGCCACCATCTTGGATTTATATTTTGACAGTATCATCGGTTTCAACACCCTCGAAAACCATGAAAACGACACCCATGACGGAAAATTTGATAATTTCTTGCAGCCACCATCTTGGATTTATATTTTGACAGTACTATCGGTTTCAACACCCTCAAAAACCATGAAAACGACACCCATGACGGAAAAGTTAATAATTTCTTGCAGCCGCCATCTTGGATTTACATTTTGACAGTACTATCGGTTTCAACACCCTCGAAAACCACGAAAACGACACCCATGACGAAAAAGTTGATAATTTCTTGGAGCCGCCATCTTGGATTTACATTTTGACAGTACCATCGGTTTCCACGCCCTCGAAAACCATGAAAACGACACCCATGACGGAAAATTTGATAATTTCTTGCAGCCACCATTTTGGATTTATATTTTGCCAGTACCATCGGTTTCCACGCCCTCGAAAACCATGAAAACGACACCCATGACGAAAAAGTTGATAATTTCTTGCAGCCGCCATCTTGGATTTACATTTTGACAGTGCCATCGGTTTCCACGCCCTCGAAAACCATGAAAACGACACCCATGTCGGAAAATTTGATAATTTCTTGCAGCCACCATCTTGGATTTATATTTTGACAGTACCATCGGTTTCAACACCCTCGAAAACCACGAAAACGACACCCATGGCGAAAAAGTTGATAATTTCTTGCAGCCGCCATCTTGGATTTACATTTTGACAGTACTATCGGTTTCAACACCCTCGAAAACCACGAAAACGACACCCATGACGAAAAAGTTGATAATTTCTTGCAGCCGCCATCTTGGATTTACATTTTGACAGTACCATCGGTTTCCACGCCCTCGAAAACCATGAAAACGACACCCATGACGGAAAATTTGATAATTTTTTGCAGTTACCATCTTGGATTTATATTTTGACAGTACTATCGGTTTCAACACCCTCGAAAACCATGAAAACGACACCCATGACGGAAAAATTAATAATTTCTTGCAGCCGCCATCTTGAATTTATATTTTGACAGTACCATCGGTTTCAACGCCCTCGAAAACCATGAAAACGACACCCATGACGAAAAAGTTGATAATTTCTAGCAGCCGCTATCTTGGATTTATATTTTGACAGTACCATCGGTTTCAACACCCTCGAAAACCATGAAAACGACACCCATGACGGAAAATTTGATAATTTCTTGCAGCCACCATCTTGGATTTATATTTTGACAGTACCATCGGTTTCAACACCCTCGAAAACCACGAAAACGACACCCATGGCGAAAAAGTTGATAATTTCTTGCAGCCGCCATCTTGGATTTACATTTTGACAGTGCCATCGGTTTCCACGCCCTCGAAAACCATGAAAACGACACCCATGACGAAAAAGTTGATAATTTCTTGCAGCCGCCATCTTGGATTTACATTTTGACAGTGCCATCGGTTTCCACGCCCTCGAAAACCATGAAAACGACACCCATGACGAAAAAGTTGATAATTTCTTGCAGCCGCCATCTTGGATTTACATTTTGACAGTACCATCGGTTTCAACACCCTCGAAAACCATGAAAAAGACACCCATGACAAAAAAGTTGATAATTTCTTGCAGCCGCCATCTTGGATTTATATTTTGACAGTACCATCGGTTTCAACACCCTCGAAAACCATGAAAACGACACCCATGATGAAAAAGTTGATAATTTCTTGCAGCCGCCATCTTGGATTTACATTTTGACAGTACCATCGGTTTCCACGCCCTCGAAAACCATGAAAACGACACCCATGACGGAAAATTTGATAATTTCTTGCAGCCGCCATCTTGGATTTACATTTTGACAGTACCATCGGTTTCAACACCCTCGAAAACCATGAAAAAGACACCCATGACGAAAAAGTTGATAATTTCTTGCAGCCGCCATCTTGGATTTATATTTTGACAGTACCATCGGTTTCAACACCCTCGAAAACCATGAAAACGACACCCATGATGAAAAAGTTGATAATTTCTTGCAGCTGCCATCTTGGATTTACATTTTGACAGTACCATCGGTTTCCACGCCCTCGAAAACCATGAAAACGACACCCATGACGGAAAATTTGATAATTTCTTGCAGCCGCCATCTTGGATTTACATTTTGACAGTACTATCGGTTTCAACACCCTCGAAAACCATGAAAACGACACCCATGACGAAAAATTTGATAATTTCTTGCAGCCGCCATCTTGGATTTATATTTTGACAGTACCATCGGTTTCCACGCCCTCGAAAACCATGAAAACGACACCCATGACGGAAAATTTGATAATTTCTTGCAGCCGCCATCTTGGATTTACATTTTGACAGTACCATCGGTTTCCACGCCCTCGAAAACCATGAAAACGACACCCATGACGGAAAATTTGATAATTTCTTGCAGCCGCCATCTTGGATTTACATTTTGACAGTACTATCGGTTTCAACACCCTCGAAAACCATGAAAACGACACCCATGACGAAAAATTTGATAATTTCTTGCAGCCGCCATCTTGGATTTATATTTTGACAGTACCATCGGTTTCCACGCCCTCGAAAACCATGAAAACGACACCCATGACGGAAAATTTGATAATTTCTTGCAGCCACCATCTTGGATTTATATTTTGACAGTACCATCGGTTTCAACACCCTCGAAAACCACGAAAACGACACCCATGGCGAAAAAGTTGATAATTTCTTGCAGCCGCCATCTTGGATTTATATTTTGACAGTACCATCGGTTTCCACGCCCTCGAAAACCATGAAAACGACACCCATGACGGAAAATTTGATAATTTCTTGCAGCCGCCATCTTGGATTTACATTTTGACAGTACCATCGGTTTCAACACCCTCGAAAACCATGAAAACGACACCCATGACGAAAAATTTGATAATTTCTTGCAGCCGCCATCTTGGATTTATATTTTGACAGTACCATCGGTTTCCACGCCCTCGAAAACCATGAAAACGACACCCATGACGGAAAATTTGATAATTTCTTGCAGCCGCCATCTTGGATTTACATTTTGACAGTAAAAGTGTCGGCACAATTTTTCGTGAGAATTTTTTCCGTCTAGCCCCCTTTCACAACGCGCGATAAGGGATAGCTGTCTACTCTCCATCCGTCTTACGCTTTTTCGATCAGGTCACGTGTCCTGACGCGAGTTTAAGATTTTATACCCATTACAGAAAAAGTGCTCAACGCCGCTAAAGAAGTTTTCACTTCAAAAAAACAATACGCGCATTCAATGTTTTTAAAAAGAACATCAATAGATGAATGTGATACAATTAGTTGATACACAATGGGACACCGTTATCGATGACCGTGATACGGCGATTAGGGCCTGATCATCACAATTATAAAAAACGTATCAATGTCAATCCAATTCCCTAATACTTTGTACAGTTAAAATACAATTAGGATTTTAGTATTGATTGAGGTGGCTACTAATATTATTTAGTCTATTGTATATTCGTCACAGTAATATTATGTTTTTTTTTTGTTAGTTAAGAAATCATCCAATGATTTCTCCCGCTCAGACAGAGAGGGAAGGCGAATCAGACTTTTACCACAAAATAGATAGGTACAGAAGACAATCTCATGTATGTACGTCACTTTTTATACCTACGCTCGGTGGACGCATACTAATGAGCGTTTGAGCCGGAACTGTTCGACGAGTGATCCGAGACGCGACCGAGATATCGTGTCCTTGAGCGGAGTCTATGTGTGCGTTGCTCGAGCACGCTTTGTATGTAGATTGACTTCTGTACCTATCCATTTTGTGCTTTTACTGACTAAAACCTACTTCTAAATAGGAAAAGAAGGATCTTTGCTTTGCGTTCCAGGACTCCGGGTTTCTTCGAAAGCGAACCTATGGCTCCAGTAGGTTTCGACCTTGCTGGGCTCCTACGGTTTTGCTGACATGTCTTTCAGGCCCGCGTGGAACACTAACTACGCTCTGGCGACGACTCGGGCTCGGTTCCAGCGGTTACCTACGGTCAGATGGCGAGCTATCTCTGCCATGTATGTGTATGTTTATTACTCCTTGACGCTTAAACGCATGAATGGTTTTGGATGAAATTTGGCACACGGTCATCAAGTCCTGTAATAGCATGTAGAATAGGTACTCTTTATACTGGAAGTATATTACGAGTACCTTGGGATAATTTTCTATTGGGTAGTTAACTAGTTAGAAGCAGGATGATTTGGATGTCTTGAGGGCATAATGTTCTGAGTATACATGTAGATGGATGGGGAGGGAGAGGAAGGCCGAAGAAAATATGGATGGATTGTGTGAGGAGTGATATGAAAGAAAGGGGAGTTAGTGATAGTTTGACGGGTGACAGGATGGAATGGAATAAGGAAACGTGTTGCGCCGACCCCAAGTAATATGGGATAAGGGCATAATGGTAGGAGGCCTTTGCCCACCAGTGGGACAGTATCTATAGGTTAGATATAACAGTAATAATAAGTAGTTAACTGTTTCTCAATTTTATGTAAATGATCCTTAATTTGATTCTGGTTTCTTCTGCAAAATATGCCTCAGTACCACTAAAAATAATGGTGTAAAATATGGTTTATGATTTTCTCATTAAAAAAAAAAAACTGGGCAAGTGCGAGTTGGACTCGCACCCTGAGGGATCTGTACAAACTTACCTATGTAAATAGTTCAATTCCGGAATGGAGTTGCAAAAAATTATTCCGAATCGCAAAAAAAAAATTATGACATACAAATGGACTGAGGGTTCCGTACAAATTTACACATGATAACAGTTCAATTCCTGAATTGAGTAACGAAGATTTTTCCGAATCACAAGAATAGTTTTTTTTTGTGACGTAATGACAAATTTTCAGATTTATTCCAACACTTGTGCTATAAGACCTTGCTTTATGCCCAATTTCAGGATTCTGGGTCAACTAGAAGTACCCTATGAATTTTGATTCCCTCAAGAGAGTCTAATTGTATGTTTTTTGCCACATGAACCAAACTTTTTACAAGTTTGATTTTTTTTACAGCTTCAAGAGTCCGTAAACCTGCGTAGGTATATAATTTTAATTTCAACTTAATACCTCCACGCGTTCCCGAGATAAAGGGTCTTGACAGACCAACTGACAGACGGACGGACGGACAACAAAGTGACCCTACGAGGGTTCCGTTTTTCCTTTTGAGGCGCGGAACCCTAAAAAAGACTCAAGGTGCAATGTCCTTAATAGTTGTAAAAAGGCCATTATTGTTTAGTACCATTCGTATTTTTAGTGAAGAATAACATTTTAGTTGCTCAGTAGAAATATACATATTTTTTCTATTTATATGCAGGTGAAGCCATGGCCATCGACCCTGCGCCTCCCAAAGAGAAATCTATTCTTAATTCTTTATTGTACACTAGCTTTTGCCCACAACTTCGACTGCGTACATTTATAAAAGGTGTAAGGGACATCCCTCCACTAATTTTAAGGGCTTGCTCAGTAGATGAAACCGAACAACCTTCCACAATTTTTTTTTTTTCAGGAAACGAAAAAAAAAATCAGCCTCGTCATACAAAATGATAAACTTGATTGGAATTTTTTTTTGGAGAAGCCGTTTTTTTTTTCGTTTCCTGAAAAAAAAATTTTCTGGAAGGTTGTTCAGTTTCGTCTACTGAGCAAGCCCTTAAAGTTTGTGGAGGGTTGTCCCTTACACCTTGTATAGCCTATGTCACTCAGAAATAAAGCAGCTTTCTATCGGTGAAAGAATTTTAGCAATCAGACTGCCCCCCTAGACAAGTTATAGACCACGTGACTGAGCGTTGAGATGTCATTCCCGTACATTTCAAACTTTCTACTAGCGTTAACGTCTTCAAGAGATTACCTCATACAAACAAAAAAAACAAACTTTACCTCTTTATTATATTAGTGTAGACAAAACATATATAGTACACGGTGATACAGACAGTTCACGTACAAAGGCGAGCTTAACTCAACAATGAGTTTTCTCCCAGCAAACCTTTGAGTTACGGAGAGAATCTATGTGCATTATAGCTAACTATATGAACATGCTAAAGGCCTAAAAATTGGTACAAAAGAAGCATGTTTTAGTTAGGAAAGTGCCAGTTATTTAGGCTTAAAAGCTCCATTAGACTCGAGAGCTGGTCAAGGACGTACAATAGCTTCAGCGTGATATTTTGCCGCATACGGAAATCGAACGTGTCACCCCTGCAATTGGTATAATTAGGCACCTTGTTCATTATTAAGTAGGTACTAAAATATCGTTTAGTTTTCTTGCTATTACACGTATTTCGTAAATCTTTATTTTATTTTAATTTATTAAACCCTAAGCGAACGGTGTTTGCTCTCTCATTGTATTTCTATTGTGTCTCTAATTACGATTTTCGGTAATTATATTAGGCTAATTTGAGTTTTTCCTAAACTCAAATTAAAGTGAAATATTTTTTTTTGTTATGTAGTTTGATCTATGGCGATATCGCACTTACTTTCCTTGAAATAATCTTTTATCTATCTATACTAATATTATAGAGGTTAAGTTTTTTTTTAATTATTTTACTTATTTTGTTTTTTTTTTTTTGATTGTGTAATCTCTGAAAGTACTGGTCCCATTGCTAATATTTTTTCACCGATAGAAATCTGCTTTATTCCGGAGTGACATAGGCTATATTTTAAGTATGCGGGCGAAGCCGCGGGCAAAAGCTAGCACTATAATAAATCTAATATACAAAAATCTCGTATCACACTCTTTGTTATTGAAATTCCCCTGAAACGAGACCGACTTTTGTGTTTTTTTTGTTAAGTTTGAGAATAAATTGTAGGCTATTTTTACACTACTCACTACTCCCACCCCCATTTTCTTCTTTGATAATTTATATGGCAGAACAACATTTAAAGTGAACCTTTAAATGTTGTTCTGCCATATAAAGCTAAGCTAAGATATTATGAAGAAGGGAGATTTTTTTTCTAATGAATAAAATTAAAACTACCTAAGAACCTACATCAATATTAAAAATTTTTTCACCATCATAATATGCTAGTTTACCACTGAGTAACATCGGTATAATATTTTCTACCTTTACGCGGGTAAAGCCTGTGACAGAAGCTAGTGTGTTCATTGAAATAAAACTGTTATTTCGTCTTAGGTACCAAAATTTTAATAAACTAATACTTAAGTTATACAAGATTATGTATTGTTCATCCAAGCCTAACAATAATTTCTTATATTAAAATATTAATGATAATAATAAAAAGATTAATTAAGATAACTAGGATCCAATTTGTTAGTGTAATTTAATTTATAACGTATAGTTTAACGCTCTGGTTTTTGCTTATCAACTTTGATTTGCGTAAGAACTTCCGTAGTTCAATTCACGACACCTTTTATTATTATGAAAAAATTAAGTCCATTATTTTTTTTGAACATGAAATAAAAAAAAAAATAACTTAAGATTGAAAATGTGCAGCGTACCTGCATGGTCTACTTGCGAACATAACAAGCACACAAAACTATTTTTAACTCAGAAAATGGAAATCGATTTAAAAGTTCCGCACTCAATCCCAACGGGCTTAATATCTTATCATTAGGTGCCGCCTAATGACAGTAAGCACTAAAACCGATATTTAAAAGTGAATTCCATACCTTGTCAAATTGGAAAGTTTCCATGTATCGTGATACGTAAAAAGTTTGTGGGAGCTGCGGTGGCGCGTGCTCCCCCCGTCATGGCAGCTGAGGTACTGGCGAGCTTAGGGAAACCCCTGCCTTATATAGCCGCACGCAGGGTGATTCACTGGGAATGTCGGGAGTCGTCTGCTTGGTTTAACTGTACACATTCAACCCTGTTGAATGGATGTTTAATTTTAGATTTTAGAATGAATTGGCTTATTCCAAGGGTTCTGTTTTGTTTTAAATGAAGGAAATGTCAGTGCGGAAAATTCCATATACAGATTTTTTTTTCGGTGAGTATATTCATCCAGATGACATTCCCCACCATTGGGCTGAGCGGGAGATAGTATTAGAGTCTTACTGACTAAAAACCCACCCCGTTCCTTCTTTGCCTTTCATACCGGGGCCGAGCCTCCCTTTTGAAAACAGGACCTTGGCCCCAGCTCTATACAGATGGAAATATATACATATAATAAATCTGTAGAAGTTTTTAGTTGTGCACGCATCACGTAAAATGTACGAAATATATATAGAACACTTTTATAGACTAAAATTGTGTGTAACTTGGTATATTACTTAGGCTTTGTTTCATCGCAATCGGTTGACTTTATCAGAAGATATACTACATTCAATGACTGTTAGGTGGTACGAAGTCCGCCAGGTCAGCCAGTTTATAATATGGAAATTATCAAAGCTATTACTCGGTCCCTGAGACCAGTGGTGGCCGAATGGTAATGGCGCCGACTTACGAGTTGTAGGTCGCGGGTTCGAACCCAGCCAGGCGCATTACTTTGTGAAATTTATTTTATCACCAGTGATCTGAAAACGGTGAAGGAAATCATCGTGAGGAAACCGGTATGACCTAGAACTAAAAATTCGAAGACATGTGATATTCACCAACCCGTACTGGGCCCGCGTGGTGGATTACGGCCTATTCCCTCTCCTAGAGAGGAGGCCTGAGTCCCAGTAGTGGGAACATTAAAAAGGCTGATGATGATTACTCGGTCCTGTTATATTAAACTTGCGTATGGTATAACCAAGTGTATGCCAATTTAATTGTCTTTAGATGGTACTGTTCACTTTGTGGTTCAATGTTAAAGTTGTAATATGCAAAAATCACATACTATATGTATAAAAGGGAACGCTTCTAAAAGAAAAAAAATGCAAAAAGGCTCAAATCTATTGACATTGCAAACACGAAAAACCACTCAACATTAGTAAGAGTAATAACGTACAAAGTGCCTTCGTAAAGTACAAAATAACGCGGTGTCCTACCACCGCGGTGTTCGTAGTCCATTGATAAATAAAGGACATTTGAATGTCCTGTCCCGTCCTCTTAAATGTCACCCGTTCGTAGCTCGTAGCACGAGCGCTAGGCGCGTAGGCGCGTAGCCACGTAGCGTCGTAGCGGCCTAGCTACGAAGTGCTGAAATATTGACAGTCGCATAAAAGTGGGCCGTGTTTGATTTATTTATTAGAGAAGAAAATGGGTTCTGTGCGAGTTATTTTTTTTTATTTTCGTGTTCTCATCATCATTATCATTTCTGCCGAAAGACGTCCACTGTTGGACATAGGCCACGTGTCTCCAAATTGACTGGTCCTGTGTGTGGCGCATCCATCAAATTCCAGCACCCTCACCAGGTCATCGGTCCACCTTGTGGCAGGCCTTCCAACGCTGCGTCTTTCTGTAAGTGGTCGCCACTGTAGAGTAGAACCTTTCGTCTTCATCGACCATCTGGTTGGCATCATTACACATTATCATTAGCACTAGTTTACCTCACTTAAAAAAAAACTCAGTTGTATTTTTTTTGTAAAAAGATTTTTATTGTACACTTTTTAGTTATGGTACCACCACTAAAAAGTACCTTTCAGCCAAACTTAAATACCTTATAGCCAGAGAGCATCTCATAACGATTCTAATAATCCCAAACACGGTTAGATTACATCAATTTACCTTCTGGCTTCATCATCAGATCAGTCCGATACATCCCCTCCCCCTTTTCCTTCAGCCAGTCATCGACTACACGTATAAACAAAGCAATTTTACTTGTTACGAAAGTTCTGCTGCGATCCTATGAGGAGTTCTGTGATCATATCATAACAATATTTCAATGGGACGAACTTGGAAGCATAACCATTCAATAAAAAAAAAAAAATTCAAAATCGGTCCACAATTGACCGAGATATCGGTGAACATACATAAAAAAAACACACATCCAGCCGAACATAGAACTTCCTACTATTCGAAGTCGGTTAATAAAAGATGTTTGAGCTCCGTATGCAACATTATTTTTAGTAGGGTAGTATTTAAACGAGTGACTGTAAATTAAAATTTTAAGTGACAAAAATAATTATTTTGGGTTATAGAAATAATAAGTGAGCGACTGACTGCGAGTGACGAGAAATCAATAGAACAGCGACTTAGAAACTTTAATTTGAGTTACTTAAAATACAAAATGAGAAGCTTCATAATATTTGAGCGACCTAATATTTGTTTGTGTGTAAATAAAACCCGAATAATTAAAAAATGGTGAAATAAAATCTGCGAGCAACTTGGTCGTAGCGTTCGCCGGCCGCTGCCGCGGCACCGCTTGCTTCGCTCACTCGGCTCACGCGCGGTAGGTGACAGTTCTAACCTAACCTAACCTATTTCACCCAGTTCAAATGATGAATCTACCTGCGACTAGATAATTAGACAATGATGAAAACATTTGCTAGCGTAAATTCCTTATTTAAAACCTCATTTTTATTTCTAGTCGCTCACTTATTATTTTAGTCGCTCACATACTAATTTTACCGCTCAAGTTATTAAAACAGTATCTCATCATCAGTCGCTAAGTTTTTTTTTAGTCGCTCGTTTTATAATTCCCCTTTTTAGTATATGCGAAATCTGAATATAGTTTGTTCAGAATCAGTAACTGAATGGATTCCAATTATTTTTACACCATGTCATATTTTTTCCCAAAAATTATTAAAAAAGGGTCACAAGTGACACCACAAGTCAACAAGTCACGATTATATAGAGGGCATTAGGAGCCAGCGCACAGCTGGGCGTGGGAGCAAAATAACCCGTCAGTCACCCGGGTATGTCACCAGGTTGTTTGGCGACAGAAATACATGGTCACCGGGCCATAAACCCAGGCCGGTGTATAAGCCCGTTATGGTTAACATTAAGTTTATAACTTTGTGATTTTTCATTATACAATTTTGAATTTTTGTACATAGATTCTTTACATAAAAACACTAAACACATGTTTCAGGTTTTGCATATACTAATAATAAGATTGTATATTATGTAGATCAATCAAGATTCTAGAATTTCTAGAACAATACATTATTCTTTTGCTACGGAACTCTAAAATCTTCATCGCCGTTGTGTAAGCAAAGTAAGTAATACGCATAAGTTATTAATACCAAGAAAGAAGAAGATTTCATCTTTAGAGCAAATGCCTTGAACTTTAACTTATTTGACCTAAGTTAGATAAACTCACTTAATAAATATTTGTAGCACTGAATAGAAATGTAACAGAGTCCACAAGCTTAAAAGTCCAAGACTTTTGTGAATCTAGAATTTTAGATCTTGATTCTAGACTAAAACACTAGAGTTACTTTCTAAATATTACATCCTGGTTATCTACACTTCCACACTATAATAACGAGGTAAAGTTGTAATCTCTGGAAGTACTAGTCCGATTGCTAAAATTTTTTTCACCAATAGAAAGCTGCTTTATTCCTGAATGGCATAGGCTATATTTTATGTAGACTTACTTACTATATTGTATTTTTTGTAATATGAAGCAAAAAAAAAGGACGGTTGTTAAGAGGCATTTTTCCCCAAAAACATACTAAAAAAAAAAACCTTATTCTGACAATTTTTAAATTCATTTTTATAGTTAAATATTTTTTTATTCAGTGTTATTACGTGATAAATAATATAGTAAGTCAAAGCAATTATTGCCCAGAGGTTGTTTAGCCTTTTTTGTCGTTCTTTTTGTTCAAAATTTTAAAACTTGAAAGAGTGAATCAAAGGAAAAATGGGGAAAGGAGGGTAAAAAAATACAGTTAAAAAAAAACTAAAAAACACGCTTTCATAGCATATCAAACTAAAAAGTGTAATAGTACATTGTTACACTAGAGGTGAAAGTAACTCATTTCGTCCCGAGAAGGAGTTGGCGGGCGAGCGAAGCGAGGTCGCTAATTCGAGGGGTTAATGGGTTACTTTCACCCCGAGGTAAACACTGTGCTTTTCATTACGAATACGAGGAAACTAAAAATAAAAATAAAAGTTTGTAAAACCTTAGTCGTCGTACCTATGATTTTAAGTAGGTATCTTTCTTCTGATTTAGGCGGTAAAAGGTATTCCACGACTGCTTTAGCCACTTCTCTCATGAAATTAGGCATTAAATCACTATTTTAATCTGATAAACATAACGTGTTAATACAAATCTCGTGGTACGGAAATGTAAACAAAACTCGAAAAAACCAACGACTGATTGCCACTTTCCCGCCATTTTGTTTTTTTTTTTCTGCGGCCGGCCAGCTATTCAGCCTCATTAATGAAAAATTAGAAATTAATTGTAATCTTTTAAAAATAAAGTATTTTAAAGAAATAGTTGAACAAATAAATCACTTAAAATATAACATTATTTAATTAATACTTGTCTTTAAGTTATTTCAATTTTATATCGCGCTGTGATTGACTGGCTGTATGGAAAATTGGAACATGGTTCAATAGAAATGTGAAGATTGAACTAGTTTTTATTTTAATAATTTGACATCTGTCAGTTGTAAAGTAAAACTCCCTAGGGATGAAAAGTATCACTTTCAGCCCGCTCCTCAGGCAACTTCAGACCTACTTTCAGAGTATGAGTAATGAAAAATAAATTTTCAATATAGGTAGAAAATAATAATTATGAACGAAAAATATTAATATCATTGTGAAAAAAGCGTGGGGTGCTCGATTCACGAAAAATATGGCACAAAGCGCCGACAAACATACATTTGAAGCTAATATACGCGTGTTAAAATAGCCCACGACCTATTCTCAGATCGACCAAACATACGCAAAAAAATCATAAAAATCGGTCAAGCCGTTTCGGAGGAGTTCGATAACAAATACTGACATAAGATCTTTATATCTGTATAATATAGGTATTTTTTTCTAGGTGGGAAATCGTCTAATGACATCTCCCGTTCTTGGGCGGAACGGTAAAAAATAGAACGGTAAGGATGTCCGACTTTTAATAAAGTCTTGTTCCTCTTTTGTACCTATTCTGTTTTATATGTTTAAAGTATTATTTCAGATCAACTTTGCACATTACAGAGATCTGAGATTAGTATTCTCTGAGATTATATACGATATTTATATTTAGCTTACTAGGAATCAGAGGTCGTTACTTATCTTTGGAAACCTAATACATAAAAGGATGAATAAACGCAATAATGTATGTTCACATAACGTTCTGTATGACATTATTCACAATTATTGACGGCACAGTTGTCGCAGTGGTTGACCGATCGGTTGCTGCGCTGTGGGAAGCGGGTTCGACTCCCACACCAAACCTAACCTAACCGTTGGTAGCTTGGATCCTATGTCGGAGGTCGGTGGGTGACTATTTTTTTTTATATTTTGTAAAAAAATATTTAAAAGTCTCAGGTACATTATTGGACCAAGTGTCTCCCAATAATGACGCACAACGCTCGATCTTCGTGACGCTGCAACGTTGCCTAGTGTCCCGCAACTTGCTCCCCAACATTTTACAACGCACTTTCGTGGCACGGGACATGTTGTTGGTTAATTTTACACTGTTGGTTAATTTTATGTTGGGGGACAGTTTGTCCCCTAATTTGTCTAAGGCTTTGTAGTTGACTTTCAGTCTGCACAATCAAGAGAGACATATTTTAATGAAAAATAAAAGTTATTATGTTTAAACGTTCTGCGTAACGCTGACGCTCAAGTATACCACGAACAATTGATAATTGATTGTGTCTCATTAGTTGAGGCTTCATAATTAATAACTAGGTATTATACTTTTGTGCCAAGGCACATTTAGGTATGTATTTCTTAATTTTTATTTATGTAGACCTTTTTGTCTTTATCACCTTTTTTTGACGGCAGAAATCATTACATAAGCTTCTCATCTGCCCAGGTTTGGTCTTTTTGAACAGTGATCTAATCATTACTCGTCATTTGCACCATTTGCATGTCCGCGCTTTCGGTGGCCAGGTATCACCCTGCGACTATCGATGTCTGGGTCGTCTCCAGACTGTTTTTCCTCACGCTTCTGGCGGAAAGCGTGAGCAAATCTGGCTCTTTTTCTTTTCCTAGCATTACTACTTCGCAGAAGAAGGTGACGACTTCCTATTCCCTCTGGCCCCGTATCATGGCCTGGATTAGGGCGGAGCGCGAAAAGTGGCCGCTGTGTTTTAAGTAGTAGTTCGTAAAAAATATAATTAGTCCGTCTTTTAGATTATTCAAAAATAAGGGACACATATTTTTTTATTTGTAAATTAAACCAAAAATGACAAAGATATAGCCCGTTAAAGTTACGTGTAACGTCACGCCGTGCTGCAATTTTTCGCACGGGGTGACGTCACCCGTAACTTTAATGGGCTAAAATATCTTTGTTATTTTTTGTTTAATCGAAAAAAGAAAAAATACGTGTCTAAAATTTTTTTATAATCTAAAATACGGACTAAATAAAATGTAATTATTTTGTCTCTGGAAACTACCCTATACTATATACCCTATAATAGTGCGTCGTTTAGTTCGATTTCGGGTCCGGTGACTAAACCGGCCTCTAATTATCATTTTATTAGTATCTAGCTATTTTAGTAGAAGATACACTACATCGGACAAGCGCTAGGTAGTCAAAATACAGATGTCAAAACGGGCTTTTATTTTTTTGACAACTTTAGTATTATGATTAGATTTGAATGTCACTCAGTAGCCAGATTGACGACGAACAAATGAAATGAAACCCTACTAAAAACTACAGTTTCAACATTTACGTAACCCCTACTTACTCTGAACTACCCCATAAAGCCATAAAACCCGCAGTCGCGTCGCCCGTCCCGCGTCCGATTCGCATTGGGCACTTGTTACAATCAATGCTTGGCATTCTCCCAGGCGTCCCGGCCCGGCAGAGCGGCGCCGGCTGATTTTATTAGCTTTGTCTAAGATGACGCGCAGCAAATAAATATTGTGCCGATCATATTTGTAGGGGAGTTGTTTTTTGAGTTTATCCGATTAAATCTTACCTATACAAAATTTATTTTTTGTTTGCGAAACCTGAATATGGTTTGTTCAGAATCAGTAACTGAATGGATTCCAATAGTTTCTATACCATGTTATATTTTTTCCCAAAAATACATATGTATGTTGTGTACAAGTCCTTCCTCATGAATCTCTCTGTTGATCTCTGTCTGTTGATGAGGACTGGATGAAAATCTGTTCAGAAGTTTTGAGTTTATCGCATACAGACAGACGCAATAGGGAACTTTGGTGTTTAATAATATGTAAGGATTTATTTCAACAACCAGATTCAGCGTTCAAGTTATTCTCGAGATTGTGGTCCCATGTATTGTTGTTCAAGAATCGGACTTTTTAATGAGATTAGTAACAAGACTAAGGAAGGAAATAAAGTATTTTGTGCACCTTTTGAGTGGGGAAATCATCTATTAACTCCTTCCACTCCAGGTGGAGAAAGAAGAAAGAAAGAAAACACAAACATGTTTTCTTTCTTTCTTCTTTTAATTTTCATACAGATACACACAGTGAAACATTGTTTATCTCACGGCTGCGTCATATAGGGAGAGCGGGAGGGAGTGTCAGAATTTTACCGACTTCCTCCCGTGTTTCTACAGTTGCCCTTGGCAACACTCTCGAACAATTGCGCCCACTCCTATAGAAAACTAAACTTGAGTAAATAATTTATTTAATTTTAGTCAGCTAGTTTTAATAGGTGGTTTTAGAACTTGAGAAGTGGCTCGACGATCTGTAATCACACAATTCAAACCACTTAAGAGTTCAATAGAACAAACTGAAGAGTTGATACAAACACTTAGTTTATAGACTGGGGACGCACTGGGCGGTTTGGTCGCAACGTTTAAAGGAGTCTGCCTACTACATTGTACCATACCATAACCGCTCTATAACCATGACATGATAGTACCAAGACCATACCATGGAAGTATCATAACAGTACTATGACCGGACTATGAACGTACCATGTCCATACCATGACCGTACCATGACCGTACTATGACCGTACCATGGCCATACCATGACCGTACGACGACCGTACCATGACCGTAGCATGACCGAAGAAATATACCTTTAATTGAAAAGTATAAGACCAAACGTTACATATCGTGCACGGAGCACATCGGTACCGGCATTTGCATACAGGTGGCGATGGCAGTGGTCACGGTATGCTTACGGGTCATAAACGCGTGTGATGACCGTTCCAAAAAAAATCAAAATATTTTTATTTCACATAGGCCTACATGGGCACTTATAAAACGTCAGAAGCTAGTGCACGGTTCCAAATTGGTCGTTTCCTATGGAGAAGAACCGGTAAGAAACTCCATGGTTACTCTTTTAAAAAAGTGGTTGTTTCCGTGAACGGATACTATCTAGTCGTCATAAGAAGCCGTGTTTTGTTGAAATGAATAACTTTGAATAACTTTCCTTGTATAGTAGGAAAAAAAAAAGCCACAATGCGTAGGTAGAATAGTCCAGCCGAAATAGTGTGCCTCTCTACAAAGCTGAAAAATATACACTACTGTAGGTACTACTCGTATATAGTCATATTATGTATAAATTGTCATAAACAATCTCCCTATTCGAAACTAAACTGGTAGAGAATCGATTCTTTTCATTAGAGTTTCGCTTCTTCACGTGGCTGGCATCACTTTGGCCAACGAATCAGTATTGCTTTATCAACGTGGCAATGTTACCAGTGTTCTGCGCACTTTTCCCATTAACAGCGACTTTTTTTTCGAAGTGAGGTATCCCTCACGGTTGCGGTCATCTCCTTTGCTTTTATTTCTAGCCGCCTTCATTTTTTCATCTATTCGCTTTCAGAAATGGAGGTGATCGCATCCCACAGCCTGAACCAGGGCCCGGCACGAGAGGTCGCTGGCGCTGACCGGCTTCTCGTCCGCCTAAACAGGACACACCTCCACTATATGCTCCTCAGTGTCCCCCAGGCGGTCCACACACCCATTAACAACGACGTGGATTAATTTTTTCATGTCCAATTGATTCTTTTTATACGCATTTGTAGATAAAATTATTATGAGTTTGTACAGCTTTGGTTTATCTACCCATTTATTAATTATGTTTTTTACAAGTATAATATAGTGGTTTGATCCCTGAGTTTGTTTCGGTGTTTCTTCTCAGGGTAGTCAATTAGGAAACACCGGCCTCATCTGGCTTAAATTGACGAAAAAAATTGACATTTAAAAGTGTCTTTAAAAACCTATTTGCAAAATAAATATCGTAAAAAAAAGAAATTTAATCGAATTGTTTTCAAGAACAAAAACAGCAGCTTTCAAACTTCCCAGTGCGTTATCATTAGCTACTTAAAATAAACCATCAAAATGTCAAATGCTATTCAGCATCTTGAAAGGTTACTTAATTATAACTATCTTCAAGTGCTTCTCAACTTAGAATGTTACCTTAATTCGTAATAATGTATTTATCTTCTTTCAGACTAAGTTTTCTATTTTCTAATATTCTTCGTGTATTTGCTATCTGTATTTATCGTACTTATAAAGACAAACTTTTCTATTGAAACTTCAAAGAATGCAAATAATAATAATAATCTTTATTTTATACATTTAACACACACAGTGACAGTATACATATAATGACATGAACAGATATAATAGTTGTACAAACAGTGATCAATATAAATAAAATGAACATTTGACTCCAAAACAAAGTAAAATAATTACGTGTTTTTTTTTTCTATGGGAAAAATCATCCTATAGCAACCCCCGCTCTTGGGCGGAGCGGGAAATAGTGTCAGACTCTTACTGACTAAAAAACCCATCGCGTTCCTTCATACCGGGGCTCGAGCGCCCTTTCGGATAACCCTGACCCCAGTAAGCTTCGACCTGGCTGGGCCCCTGCTGTTGCTGACAACTCCTTGAGGCGCGCGGAAACAGCGTGCACCGTCGACGACTTGGGTTTGGTCCGGACAGTTACCGGACGGCCGGACAGCGAGCTACCCATTGCTCACTGTCCGCAAGCCCGCGCCTACGGTGGCTGGAAATCGGGATCGGAATCCCGGCGGCGGCGAGAGCGCCGTTGCCTGATGCGGTCGGCCTTAGCGAAAATACGTGTATCTCAGGAGATACAAGTATTTATAGAGAAACAAAGGTGGACTTAATGCCTTCAAGCATTCTCTACCAGTCAACCCGGGTGGTAAAGAGAAAACCTGGAAGGTGCATAAAAACAGAAAACAAGGGTACAAAAATACTCTTGTGTGTGTAATGTGTATAAACATTTTTTTGTTTTCAGGTAGAAACCAACGCGTCTGAAGTTATGAGGATATGTTAGGGATGGTGTGATTCTGAGACCTCACGGTAACCACCCCCGGGTGATAAGCGCGTTACTTCTTAAAACATCATTCTCCCAGAGTCTCCTGTGCAAAGCCTATTAGGGCACATCCCTGAGGAGACTGTAAAGGGATTTTAATTTTTATTGCTGAGAGGTTCACGCTTGACCGCTCACTCACCTGATGAAATGCGACGATGCGGTCGACGATGGAGCGCGCTTACCTAAAAGTAACCTATTCACTCTTGACTTAAAGATGGCCGGGTTGTAGCCATCAGAAAACACAGTCTCCGGCAAGGAATTCCACTCCTTAGCTGTACGCACAATGAATGTGTTCTCAAAACGTTTTTTTTGCGTGTAGGTTGGATGTCCACCATGTACCGGTGGTGCTTCGCCGTACGTCTAGTGTTCGAAGGTGAACCGATGCGCTCTAATCGTTGTGGTCCATGTGTGCCCAATGTAGTTCTGCCTTATTTCACACCAAAATAATATTAATTCGGCGTCATATTTGTTGTCCGCAGGTAGGTACCAAACTTGCGGCACAAAGTCCCTCCTACGTCAATGCTTGTCTGTCAATTGTGTCTTGTTGTTTTCATTTATTTTTATTTTTGTACACCTTTACGTATATTGTTATTTATGTTTTGTTTATTCACTGATTATACTACTCACGGTCGACGACGGCTAGTGCTGAAAATCAGCGCTGTGGTTCTGTCCTACACGAGAGCCCCAGCATTTTGCTGAAACACTTTTTCTTTCTTCTCTTCTCAGCCTCTATAGCAACAGTGCCTAGATAACTCAACCTGCGAAGGGATTAATTATGTTTGTAAGTATCATTAAATGTTTATAATTAATACAAAAGTACTTATAATACAGACCTTGATCCACATATCAGTAAAACACACGACACTTACAAGCTACGTTAGTTCATTATTGTACAAAGCACAGTTAGTGAGCTACTGATATACAATTACTGTCACCACGTCTCACAGCACTGAAATATATACAATTTGTACATTGACTGACTACTACCGATGGGTCGATTAATCATCCATTTTCTTTCACACGGACGTCTGGAAGTTTCTATTGTATTTACTTTTCAATATAAACAGAAATGGAGATGGCTATGCTCGGAATTTCCTTGCGTGATCACATCAGAAATGAAAATATCCGCAGGAGAACCGACATAGCTCGAAGAATCGCCAGACTTAAGTAGCAATGGGCAGGGCACATTGCACGCAGAACAGATGGCTGGTCGGGACGAAAGGTTCTGGAGTGGTCAACAGTGGACGTCTTTCGGATGAAATGATGATGATAAACAGAAATACAAACATTGGAAGAACACCGACAGACAGCATTTGTCTGTTTGGCAACGTTGCTGAAATGAACCATTTTAGTGCAGCCGTGAGGCGCATGCTATGTTATTGTTTTTTTAGATGATGATGTGTATATATATATATATAGACTGGCCTGTTGGTCTAGTGGTTAGTGGCCCTGCCTGCTATACCGGAGGTCGTGAGTTCGATTCCCACCCAGGTAAGGACAAATGTTTATGTGATGAGCATGAATGATCATTTGTTCCGTGTCTGGGTGTAATTTATCTATAATATGTATGTATAGTAGTATAATATGTTTATTAGTTGTCTAGTACCCATAACACAAGCTCTGCTTAGCTTGGGACTAGACGGCGTTGTGTGATAGTTGTGGAATATTATAATTATTATATTATTATTATTATATATATACATAAAAGGAAAAACGGACTGACATATCAACACACAGCCGAAACTAAATGGCCGTGAACTTAGCAGATCATTTTCCAGCAGAGCATAAAAAAGTGAGAGTTCTACTCGCATGCAGCATAGTTCTGGAGTTCCTGATACTTTTCAGGAACTCCAGACTACTGGGACTAGGAACGTGAAATTATGCACAAGGTTTCCTTTTATGACGGAGGTGATCCAGAACTCACACAAATGAGGCTCGAAATTTTGTATGGAGGCAGTCATACCATAAGCCCCTATGTTACTGCAAAAAGGGATATTCTTGTTTTCTTAGGACATATTTTAAGTTGTATTCAGTCTGCATAACTCTAGAGTATTTACGGTGTTTTGACTGAATTTCTTAAGATTTCAAGATTTAAGTTATTTATTGTTACATTACGTAACTTTAACCTTTGGAAGAGCGAAGTATCCTAACATAAGCAATTTTTGTCTAAAAGGTTCTTTAACCAATAGATGTAATAAATTATTTGTATTTGTTGGTTATCCGCTTATTTCTCTGTAAATGAAATTTGTAATCATTTGAGATCAAATTATATTGATCAGACAGATGGGTATCGACGCAGAAGGTCCTAATGTCGAGTTATCTTAACTGTTATATAAATTAGCGTTTTATATCGCTGTGTGGTTAGCAAGACAGTTTTAATTCACGCCAGAAGTGTTTCATTAAAGGTATTATGTGGGCCGATCCCGGCAGCACTGCAATGCCGGGCCGACCCGCGACGGGAGTGGAGCGAGCCCCGAACATCCCGTCAGCTTTCAAAAATCAGTTTAATATACTGGTCCCTCAGTGAGGGAACTTTCAGATATTAAGCTGAAAAGAACAGATACTACACTTTGATCTTAGCCAAAAGGCCGAGAAGCGATACCGGACATACAAAAATTGGAGAGGGTCGTTCAGCCGCGGAGAATCTTAACACCGCGATTCAAGATTCAGTGGTGAATGCAAAACGCCATCTATTGGTATAACTTGGAAGTATTGAAGGTGGCTAATGGGGTAACTCATGGGATAACTTTTCTTTGTTATTGTGAGCGCCAAACACCCTTTAGCTATTCTTGCCTTTATGTCGGATACACAATACTTGTTCCCGTACTACATAAAATGGAGTCTTTGTATCACGGCTATATTCAGCATTTGGGATATTTTGATACTGGAAATAAAGTGACCTACGAATAATTTGAAAAGTACCTTTTTTAGTAAAAAATCTTGACTGTGGGTGGTATGTGTTTTTTAGCATTCAAAAATATAGGCATTACGTTACATCCGGAGCGATTAAAAAAAAACAAATGAAGTACCACTTTATAATACTCTTTCTTTTTTCTATTTCAGATATTAAGCTGAAAAGAACAGATACTACACTTTGATCTTAGCCAAAAGGCCGAGAAGCGATACCGAACATACAAAAATCGAAGAGGGTCGTTCAGTCGCGGAGAATCTTAACACCGCGATTCAAGAATCGGTGTTGAAATGCAGTTTTTGTAACACGGCCATATTCAGCATTTGGGATATTTGGATACTGGAGATAAAGTGACCTACGAATAATTTAAAAAGTACCTTTTTTAGTCAGAAATCTTGGCTGTAGGGTGGTATGTGTTTTTTTAGCATTCAAAAATATAGGCATTACATTACATCCGGGGCGATAAAAAAAATATTAAGCACCACTTTAAAATACTCCGTAACATTGAATATAAGTTTTATAAGTGATCTACGATAGCTAACACAGATTACAATTACCGGCAACACTTAAAAATGGTTACGTGGTCACTAAAAAATCTACTATAAATTCACTAAAGTCGATATTCGAGTTGGTGGCGATGCGCTCAAATTATCTGAAAGTCACTCTTAAAAATAGTCATTGTTAATGGGGGAACGTATGAATATAAATGGAGTATGAAATAAATTGATATAATTTTTAATGTGACTCATTAAAGGTATTATGTGGGCCGATCCCGGCGGCACTGCAAACGGCCGACCCGCGACGGGAGTGGAGCGAGCCCCGAACATCCCGTCAGCTTTCAAAAATCAGTTTAATATACTGGTCCCTCAGTGAGGGAACTTTCAGATATTAAGCTGAAAAGAACAGATACTACACTTTGATCTTAGCCAAAAGGCCGAGAAGCGATACCGGAAATACAAAAATTGGGGAGGGTCATTCAGGCGCGGAGAATCTTAACACCGCGATTCAGGAATCGGTAGTGAATGTAAAACGCCATCTATTGGTATAACATGGAACCAAAAAAAAGATGGCTGACGGGGTGACGCATAGGGTAACGTTTCTTTGTTATAGTGAGCGCCAAACAGCTTTTGGCTATTCTTGCCTTTATATCGATACACAATACTAGTTCCCGTACCCAGAAATTAAAAATCAGAAACGTTTATTTCAAATAGACCAATTACAGGCACTCTTGAATTGTCAAAATGTCGGTCAGTCAAAGTGAAGCTAAATTGCACGTTCCAAAGCGTAGATCTCTATGGAGAAGAGCGTGCTAGAAATTCCATGGACACTCTTTTAAATCATACTGAGTTACACGAATCTTCGTTACATCATTTCTTGTTGCTTCTATTATGTGAGCACAATAAAGATAAATAATAAAACTTAAAAAAAAAGAAATAGAAATTGAATTAAGTCACTGGCAGCTAAAAGATGACCCGTCTCAACTAACGGCGCCCGTTCACGAGTACTAAATGAAATGTAGTTTTTGTAACACGGCCATATTCAGCATTTGGGATATTTGGATACTGGAGATAAAGTGACCTACGAATAATTTGAAAATGACCTTTTTAGTCAAAAATCTTGGCTGTAGGGCGGTATATGTTTTTTCAGCATTCAAAAATATAGGCATTATGTTATATCCGGAGCGATAAAAAAACAAATTAAGTACCACTTTAAAATAGTCCGTAACATTGAATATATGTATAACAAGTGATCTACGATAACTAACACACGATACAATTACCAGCGACACTTAAAAATCTACTCTATATACACTAATCTAAAGTCGATACTCGAGTTGATGGCGATGCGCTCAAATTATCTCGAAGTCACTCTTAAAAATAGTCATTGCTAATGGGGGAACATATGAATACAAATGGAGTAAGAAATAAATTGATATAATTTTTAATGTGACTCATTAAAGGTATTATGTGGGCCGATCCCGGCGGCACTGCAATGCCGGGCCGACCCGCGACGGGAGTGGAGCGAGCCCCGAACATCCCGTTAGCTTTCAAAAATCAGTTTAATATACTGGTCCCTCAGTGAGGGAACTTTCAGATATTAAGCTGAAAAGAACAGATACTACACTTTGATCTTA
Source organism: Mythimna ferrago (assembly GCA_910589285.2). Taxonomy (NCBI): domain Eukaryota; kingdom Metazoa; phylum Arthropoda; class Insecta; order Lepidoptera; family Noctuidae; genus Mythimna; species Mythimna ferrago. Next base: position 21,839,901 of record OU342685.1, read on the forward strand.
GCCAAAAGGCCGAGAAGCGATACCGGACATACAAAAATTGGAGAGGGTCGTTCAGCCGCGGAGCATCTTAACACCGCGATTCAGGAATTAACGGTGAATGCAAAACGCCATCTATTGGTGATCCAGATTTGGTTAAGTCCAATCTTCAAAGCCTTGAGCACAGGCGTCGGGTAGCCAGCCTTTCGGTGTTTTACAGATTGCATTTTGGAGAGTGTGCGCAGGAATTGCATGACTTGATTCCGCCATCTCATTTCTAGCATCGGACAACCGACGCACGGCGGGTGTCTTCAAGGCTAGAGTGAATAGGCTCTTAATAAACTAGAGCGCCTCACCAACAACGATTGCATCACTGCTTACCATTAGGCGGGATCGCAGTCAAGTACTAGTTTATAACAGAAAAAAAAATAGTCATTGCTAATGGGGGAACGTATGAATACTAATGGAGTAAGAACTTAATTGATATAACTTTTAATGTGACTCATTAAGGATATTATGTGGGCCGATCTCGGCGGCACTGCAATGCCGGGCCGACCCGCGACGGGAGTGGAGCGAGCCCCGAACATCCCGTCAGCTTTCAAAAATCAGTTTAATATACTGGTCCCTCAGTGAGGGAACTTTCAGATATTAAGCTGAAAAGAACAGATACTACACTTTGATCTTAGCCAAAAGGCCGAGAAGCGATACCTAACAAACAAAAATTGGGGAGGGTCGTTCAGCCGCGGAGAATCTTAATACCGCGATTCAGAAATCGACAGTGAATGCAAAACGCCATCTACTGATATAACATGGAACTATTAAAGGTAGCTGATGGGGTGACGCAAGGGGTAACTTTTCATTGTTATAGTGAGCGCGAAACACCCTTCGGTTATTCTTGCCTTTATATTGATACACAATATAGTGGAGTGAGTGGAGTGTCTTGGGGTTTTTTTTGTTTTTATCTCAAATTACAATTTTATTATTGTGGATGAAATTTGAAAAGCAAATGTGATAAGTTTAGCTAATACTTACTATGAAAAAAAAATTACTTAATACAAAATTGTGATCTTGGTTTGAAAAAACAACCCCGACAATAGTTCGACTACATAGTTTCTCTGTAACTACTAGTTCGAATCAAACAATTTTTTTTAGTGTTTAGCCGGTTATCGAGGAAGGCCAGCTACTATCCAAAATTAATATCATAATTTTTGAATAGGTGAACTATTCATCTTTATCCACAGTAACCGTAATCCGAGGTATTGATGATTTTAGCACCATAAGTAAGCACTGCCTAACACTTGTTCCGGTAATTTACAGAACACAGATTTTTGTAATGCAGCCTTACTCTGGACTTCGAGCATTTATTTGGATACCCCCTTGAAACAAGGTGACCTACGAATAATTTGAGAAGTACCTTTTTATTTAATAAACCGGGTAGGCCTTTTGTAGCATCCAAACATAAAGGCGTTACGTTATATTTGGAATAATTAAAAAAAATTAAAAATGTAAATCATGTTAAATTTTCTTTAATATTACCCGTTACATTGAATACGACCTTAACAAGTGATCTACCTTAACCAACATACGTCATTGAAAACTGGTCACTTTAAATACACCAACTTACAGTCGATAGGTACTCAAGTTAGTGGTGATGGGCTCAAATTATGTCAAATTGTATAAAAAGATAAAAAATACATAGTCATAAAAAGATATATTTTTTTTTTGGTAGAAAGTAATCTTTGAAAGCACTGGTCTGATTAATTTTTAAGTGTCAAAGGCTATTTTAGGTACACGGGCGAAGCTGGGAGCATGGTTATGTAATAAATTGAAATGACTTTTCATGTGATTCATTAAAGACATTATGTGGGCCGATCCCGGCGGCACTGCAATGCCGGGCCGACCCGCGACGGGAGTGGAGCGAGCCCCGAACATCCCGTCAGCTTTCAAAAATCAGTTTAATATACTGGTCCCTCAATGAGGGAACTTTCAGATATTAAGCTAAAAAGAACAGATACTACACTTTGATCTTAGCTAAAAAGCAATTTTTTTAATGGTGTATGTGATGGGTGCAATCACAAACATGCAAACTCACATACACCAGACATCCAGAGCCGAAACATCTATCTGCAGTCCATAAAAATATTTGTTACGTGCGGAATCGAACCCAGGACACGCGGTGCAGCGGCCAATCGTTCAACCATTGTGCCAACCGTGGCGTCAAAATACAAGCGCTATGTTATTTGAGAATGTTTTTTAAAAAGTAAAGAAATAAATTAAAACACGCAATATCTTAAAATTACTTTAATATAATCTGTTATATTGAATACAACTTTAACAAGTGATCTACATTAACTAACACAGATAATAATATGCCAGCAACACTTAGCGACACATTTTACGTGATATTTTAATAACACACAATTTTATATATTAAAATATATAAATACATTTAACTGGGGGTTTGCACTAAAAATAATAGTGAATACATTAAATAGTAATACTGATAGACGTGTAATGTTCAAGACTTGTCATATTTTATGTAACTCATGAAAGGTATTATTACACTCCTTTAAAAAAGAGTATATATTATTTTTTTTTTTCTAAAACTATCATTGGGGTTGGTTAGAATATAAATTTTATACAGTTTAAATTTAAAAAGTACACTTTTTTAAATTAGGAAAACGCTGACTTAAAATTTCAGCACTGCCCCTAATGGTATTTTCGTAGGCTTTATAATATATACAAAAAAAAATTAAAGTCGGTGTTGATAAAATCGTTATTCTACTAATCAACCCCGATGGCATTTTTAATTTTAAAAGTAATTCATCCATTTTTTCACTAAAACTGTTAGACGATTTTATACAGTTTAAATTATGAAACGTAAAGATTATTTTTTTATTTAGGAAAAAACCGACGAGAAATTCCACCACTGGGGGGTCCAGAATCAAGTACCACTGGATCACCGGTATTTGTTTGTGCATCGATATCAGATACACTCTGTATACAATAATTATTTTTAGTTTATGCGAAACCAATTTTGTTCAGAATCAGTAACTGAATCGATTCCAAAAATATTTACACCATATTATATTTTTTCCCAAAAATATTTAAAAAAGGTAATAAGTTATACCATCGACACTAAGTACAACACAGGTAATGGCAGGTCATAGCGGGCATTAGGTGCTAGCGCACAGCGGGAGCAAAACAAGCCTTCAGTCACCCGGATGGCTGGTCACCGGGCAGTGAATTTTTGCGGACAACCAGATAACATAACAAGCTTATAACTTTATGACTTTTTATAACACAATTATGAAATATTGTACATAGATTTTTTACGTAATCAAAGTAGACACGTGTATTGGGTTTCGTTTAAACTAAAATGAATGTTGTAAACAGCTTGACAAAGATTACTTAAAAAATATCTTCGTCAGCTTAAAATGAAAATACACACTTTTATGTAAAACATTTTTTTTTACAATAAGATAATTATTTCTATTTCTACGGTTTTCATAATTCGGAACTGTCTACCTGCAGATAATCATACTTATTTAAATACATAATTTTGCTTCAAATCGGCCACTTCTTACCATAAATATATAAACATTAATATATATATATCACGAAATATCAGAAACTATAACACCTACAAACTTAAAATTTGGCAGGTAGGTTCCTTATACGGTGTAGACATCCACAAAGAACGGATTTTACGAAACTCCACCCCTAAGGAGTTAAAACGGGGGTAGGAAGTTTGTATGGAGAAATCGAATTTAACGCGGGCTAAGCCCAGAAACTATTAGACAATATAGAGTACTGCCAAATCGTATCATAGAGCAGATAAAACTATACTCTACTACATACAGGGTGTAAGGACAGCCCTCCACAAACTTTAAGGCTTGCTCAGTAGACGAAACTGAACAACCTTCTTTTCAGTTTTTTTTTTTTTCAGGAAACGAAAAAACAAATCGGCCTCTCCATACAAACTGTCCAATTAAGTTTTTAATTTTGTATGGTGAGGCTGATTTTTATTTTCGTTTCTTGAAAATGTCTTGTGGAAGGTTGTTCAGTTTTGTTTACTGAGCATAGCCTTTAAAGGTTGTGGAGGGCTGTCACTTACACCCTGTATATTGTACGTCTATATATATAAAAATCCATGCCACTTTTCGTTGTAATTTTATAACTCAAGAACGGGCTCACCTATCCAAACCAAATGTTTAGGCTTTGTTCGGACTATTTAGTAGATAGTTTATGTGAAGTTTGGTAGGGTAGAGTAGTGTAGAGTAGGGTAGAGTAGGGTAGAGTAGTGTAGAGTAGGGTAGAGTAGGGTGGAGTAGGGTAGAGTAGGGTGGAGTAGGGGAGAGCGGGAGCGAAACCGCGCGGGCAAAAGCTAGTTTCGTATATTTGAATTCAAAACAAGAGATAATGGTCAACTCTGTTCTATGCAAGACAAAGTTTAAATATAACATTTTAAGGACCTTTTTAATACAGATGGTCACTTTAATGGTTGAGCAGTGGTGGCCGAATGCCCGAGTGGTAACGGCCTCAACTTATGAGTTGTAGTCACGGGTTCAAACCCAGCCTGGCGCATTACTTTGTGGAATTTATTTCATCGCCACTGCTCTCAAAACGGTGAAGTAAAACATCGTGAGGAAACCGGCATGTCTTAGAACCAATAATTCGAAGACATGTGACATCCACCAACCCGTACTGGACCTGCGTGGTGGATTACGGCCCATTCCCTCTCCTAGAGAAGAGTGAAACATTAAAACAGTGGGAACATTAAATGGCTGATTATGTATGTAACTATGTATGGTCACTTAAAAATCAACTTAAAATACATATAGCTAAAGTCGATACTTAAGTTGGTGGCAATTTTAAATTATATCGAAGTATACATACCTACTTAATGCATAACATTTACAATATACAATTCCTATTATTTTTTTAGTAATAGAGAAGTTGTTATGTTTCATTTTTTTTTTTTTTATTTGTGCTAAATATGTTTAACATTTTGCATAGTAACACCTTAATATTTATCTACGTATACATCGAGTTTTTGGGCCGTTCTAAGTAACATTTTTATTTGTTGTTAAGAACATTTTTTTACTATAATATTAAACAGCAGCACAAGAAAAAACTTAATTGTAACAATCAACATTCTTTCACACAATTTCCTTCTGGGAATCGAATACATTTTATATGGTTCAAAAATTAAGCTAAGCTATTATATAAAAAGAAGAAAGAAAACATATTTATTTAGCACACAGACACGCACAATGAAGAAACATATACACTACATAAGAACTCGAATCAGCTGATTGATAATGTCGTTTATGTATAAAACTGCATCGCCTAAAAGATGGCAATGAATGCTATATACCTAGACATAAGAGAAAACTGATTGACTAACATCAACACACAGCCGTAAGTGCTAAGCCGTCCTCTGGCTTCCGCTTCCCCCGATGGGAAAAAGGCCTGAGTTCATGTATGTACAAGCTTCAGACAAAACTACTGTCACCCGCGTGGTACTGAAAAATTATCCCAAGAAAACATAAGTAGGTTTTTTTTTCATCCAAGTCTGGAATGAAAAAACCTTCTTCCCTACATCGTCTCATGTCACGTCATTGTCATCCGTGTTCCAACTTTAATCCAAATCCATTCTGCCTTATAAGCGTAAAGCAGTACCAAACACACACACATACTACAAAACTTTGGCATACATTCTACTATAGATTTAGGGCTATATTTTAGTAGCGCCGGCATGGTGTCTGTGAAATATAGCCTTAAGCTACCAAACTAGACACCATACAGACACCAGAGTCGCCACACGTCCGAGCTGGTCGCGCCACCAATTTGGTTGTGCAACCAAACTGACACAAGGTGAGTAACTCTCTATAGAGCTGTATACATTTTGTTGGTAGCGGTGACTGGTCGCGCCGCCGTGGTGTCCCGGTGAAATATAGGCCTTAAAGAAAGGGCCGTCAAAACATTTGGTATTGTGCGTTCAACATACGAGGAGCACGGTATTTTTAATATCTCGCGCACACGACCACTCCCGATGATTGCGGACCGTCAGAAAAAAATGGAGTCAACCCTATCCTCAAAAGAATCAAGTCCGACCCTAAAACCCAAAGGGTAACTAAAGGAACACGGAAGGGTTTCAGTCAGTAAAAGTCTAATACTCCCTTGCGCTCTACCCAGAGCGGGAGAAAAAGCACTGCTTCTTACTACATAAGACGACGAATGACCAATTCAGAACCTTGAACAAACACCGCAACCAAGATTGAATAAAATAATATTCCACAACTATCACACACATACATAATACAGATAAATTGCACCCAGACACAGAACAAATGATCACGCTCATCACACAAAATTTTGTCCTGGGTGGGAATCGAACCCACGACCTCCGGCATAGCAGTCAGAGCCACTAACCACTGGACCAACAGGTCGTCCAGAACAGCAAAAAAATGTTTGTACATCAGCGGCATAACTCATATTCATGATCCACTTGTCTTCAGGGTATCTGTTTGACCATGATAGCGAGGGCATCATGAGGAGGCGGCACGTTGAAGACAGGAGTGCCGGTGGAGTCCTTATAGTCCACGTAGCGAACTGTGCGGATGATCTCCATGCCTAAGGAGCTGCAAATGCGCTGGGAAAAGGCTCCTGTTGCGTCTGCTTTGAACAGCTAGAAAAACAAAAAAAATTGTAAGAATGAAAAATTTAGTCATAAACACGATATTGATGAACACAATGCGAAATATAGTCAGGAATGAATATATCATCAATTTACTGTATTGCGCACTAGTGCGGAAAGCTCGCGAGCTCGTCCCTGTCTTTCCATTTTTTGTATATCTTTTTAGGCTGGGCGCCCGCTATGAGTTGCCGGTCAACCCCCATTTATACATTTCTTCATAAGTGTATTGAAAAACGTCGTTTTATAAATGGGAATTTTTCATTCGGTTCCATAACGAATTCCGCCTCGACCTTAATGACAAACTATCTATCCACTTGTATCAAACAGAAAAAATGACAAAAAATGACAGAAAAAATAGTACATCTATTTTATTTTTTTGTCATTTTTTCTGTTACGTTTGTTTTGATTTCGATTTCATTTCTGACCGAAATTGAACGAAAAGCCGAACCGCCGTAATCATTACCGAATGGCTATTTCGGCTGCATATTTTGTTTGTTTTGTTCGGTTACTAACTAAAATGTGATTTGGGAACCAAAGGCATCATTTTAATATACGTGGTTTAAGTCACTCGGCTCCCCTTGTTGACATAACCCAATATACAGCTGTTGCGTGACTTCTGTAGCTTATAAATATAGGTCAGTGGGACACTGAAAGGAAACCCAAACTGAAGAATACATCTATAATTATTATGTGTACCTTCGAACTATGGTATGTAGGTATTTATTTATTTAATACTACCTACTGGCTTCATCATCTCAGCCACTGTTGGACATAGGCCTCCCCCAAGCGTCGTCACAATGCACGATCCTGTGCGTCTGTCGGCTGAGATGATGATGATGATGATGATGATGACCTACTGGCTTCTACCTCTGTCAGAGATTTAGCTTTGCCCTACAACGTGGCAATGCCGCCAGCCTTTTGGGCACACTTCCAGTCGACAGCGATGCGGAGGAGTTTGATGACGTCATATTTAGCTAGGCCTTTAGTGTATATATTATTTCTAACCAGTATATTGATGTAATAAAAAATATTTAGTATTTTATGCACTTAGTAGTCAACTTTTGAGTGATGCCGAGGAATATAGTTGCAGGTGCAATAGAAGGTGAATATAATAAGATACGTAAATAAATTGCGATACAATACAAATATATAAAAAATGCACAATATAATTAACTAAATATATATTCAATATTATTTTTAGTATATTTGAAACCTGAACATAGTTTGTTCAGAATCAGTAACCGAATCGATTCCAATGATTTTTACACCATGTTAAATTTTTTCCCAAAAATATTTAAAAAATGTCACAAGTTGGAAACACTAAGTACAACACAGGTCACGGCAGCTAGCTAGCATTAGGCGCTAGCTCACAGCTAGGTGCGAGAGCAAATCAACCCCTCAATCGCCTGGATGGCCCGGTGATCATGTATTTGTAGGTACAATCAAATAACATAACAAGCTTATAACTTTGTGATTTTTCATGACACTGTTATGAAATTTTGTACATAGATCCTTTACATAAAAATACTAGTCACGTGTTTTGGGTTTCGCATAATTATGCTGTACATATATATAAGTACTCAAAAAATTGGTATATTACCTTGAATCCATTTGCTTTGGCGATATCTATGCTCCGAGACATCAGTTCCTTGGCCAATCCGCGTCCCCTTGCTCTCTCATCCACGGAAATTATCCTGCATTCCAGAATTTTGTCCACCTGGAAATGTAAAACCAAAATTATGATTACGGCTTCTATTATTTCATAATAACCCCTAGAAATATTTTTCGCTTTCATTTAACACTGCGTGCTACAAATTCTGCTCTTTTTTGGCTAATATTCGGGTACAGGAAACATAAATCATTCGTTTGTTTCGTTTTCGTTTCATGCCGCCAGCCTTTTGGGCACATTACGAAGAGTTTTTTGACGCCATATTTTAGTTAGTGTATTTTAGCGTAGGGTTTTATTATTTATTTATTTTTTAATTTACTGTAATTACAGTTATTAAGTTGTTTATAAGTGTAGATAATTAATTAATTTATAATAGTGTGTACAGATTAAACGGTAAGCGTGGACCATTGAATCAGTCAAGTAAACCTAAGCAGGTCTAACTTGATTCGGCAATCGTGCCAAATGAATAATTTATCTCTTTAGAGTCATGAAAGAGTACCTATAGCAAATTAATACATAAACACGAGAAACGATGCCGACACGTTCATCGTTGTTTAACAATTTTACGAATACCTGAACGTAACCAAATCTATTTACCGTTGCAAAATGAATAGATAAACGTACACAGCCAGTCAGGCTGTATAGGTACATAGAGTCGTCGACGTCGTCTGGTTTAGTAAGATAAGAAGTCCTTTAGATTCAAAGGTTACCGTTCAACTCACTTGAAACCTGTTGAATAGATCCAGCTCCTGGCTGACGGAGTACAAGATGGTGAAGATCTTGTTGTACTTCTCGTCCGACGACTGCTGGATCTTCTCGATCGACTGCTCGATGTCGCCGGGTCATAAGATGCCGTTCAGACCCACTCCCAGCACCTGGAATCATGTTAAGAACCCTATTAAAATTTGAATGATGATTTGGAAGCCGTCAGATCTCCGTAACAAGTATATACACAGAATTTAAAGATGGATGTTAAATCAGAAGGAAATACCTCACGTCATATAATACATGTTTCCACTGCTGTAACTAAGACCTACTCTCTAGGAGCCCTAAAGAGCCATAATCCACCACGTGGGCCTAGTGCGGGTTGGTGGATGTCACATGAAAGACATTTAGAGATAGAGATAGTCCATCAGCGATGGTAACGACAAAGATCCTCTGAAACACTACTTAAGGCTCTTCACACAGGTACATCAACATGGTCTTGTAAAGAAGCTCGTGGTTATACTGACCGTATCTCCTTCAATTGCAGCCAGAGATAGTCCATCAGCGATGGTGACGGCAAAGATCCTCTAAAACACTACGTAAGGCTCTCCACACAGGTACATCAACGTGGTCTTGTAAAGAAGCTCGTGATTATACTGACCGTATCTCCTTCAATAATAGCCAGAGATAGTCCATCAGCTACTGTGACAGCACTGACCCTCTAAAGGACTGCGTGAAATTCTCCACGCAGGTACAACTACACGATCTTGTTAAGAGGCTCTTGGTTCTTGGATGCTGACCGTATCTCCTTCAACAGCATCCAACAATAGGCCATCAGCAATGTCGATAGCTGAGATCCTCTAAAGAACTGCGTGAGGCTCTCCACGCAGGTACAACTACACGATCTTGTTAAAGAGCTCTTGTTTCTTGAATACTGACCGTATCTCCTTCAATAGCAGCCAGAGACAGTCCATCAGCGATGGTGACGGCGCAGAGCCTCTCCAGTGCCGCATGAGGCTGTCCACGCTGGCACAGCGACACAGCCTTGTTCAGCGGTTCATCAGCGAAGAAGTTGTTCCTTAGATGTTTTATGACCGCCTCGCTCATGTCCGGAGTAATGGTCATGAAGCGCGCCATCTGTGAATAGAAAAACATACACATGTTGAATGATTTAATGGTCACAGCGTCTATCTTTCCTAGTTAATTATTCTAAGAAGAAACACCATAATAAACTCAGAGGACTTTTCCACAGATTTACTCCAGCGATTCCTGAGTTCCAACGATGCAATGGACGAACTCGCCAGAAGGGGTCCGTGTATGGCAGCAATTTTTTTTTTCGTTGTGAAAATCATCTTGTGACATCCCCCGCTCTTGGGTGGAGCGGGAAATAGTGTCAGACTTTTACTGACTAAAAACCCACTCCTGTTCCTTCGTTACCTTTCGTACCGGGGCCGAAACTTCAGTAGGAGTATGGCAGCAAAGGGCCTAAACCCATTGTGCCGCTCCCCTTCGGATACCTAAGCAATCTGGTAAGAAAACATACCAGAGATCTACACCACAAACTATGTATAGAATATGGTGAGTGCAGGCAGGCCAAGGAGACACTTCCCTCCATTGATGGCCACTTCATGAAACAGACCCTACGTCTAAACCACAGTTTAGTAAGGTGACGGCCATTACAACTGGCCACGGGACCTTTAATAAGCACCTCTCTGTCATAGGTGTTACGGACAGTTCACTCTGAAAAAACCTGCATGGAGGAGGACGAGACAGTAGCTCATCTGCTTCTAAGGTGCCCTGTGGTCGCTGGATACAGGGCAAAGTACTTCAAAAAGAAGACTGAAAAGCTGGGGTGGATCGAATGACTTATTTGTTCCACCCGTACGCAAAATAGGCGCTTTAGCCGTGGAGTTGTGGATAACAGCCCGATATACTATACTACACTATGCTGTCCACCAGACTAACGTCTAGGCTCCGGGCTAATACTGAGAAACACCCAATAACATTTTGCCCAATACTGGAGTCGAATCCAGAACTCCATGCTCAGTAGTAGCGCTTGCGACCGCAAGACAAACGGGACAGTAATGCTATAACAGTAATTTTATAGTCTAGCTATCTACAATGTCTGAAGAGATACGGATTCGCCGAGGCCAATCAAGAAAGCAACTTGCTACACTTGGGGTTAGATGCATTAAGGGCGGATATGAGCCTACAAGGCAGGGTTATTGCCCACCAGAAATGATGATTATAATAATAGAAATGAATAACGATAAATATAATACAAAAATGTGTACGACTTCTGCCGCTGCCGATAGAAGAATTCTCATCTCAAACACAGTGGCGGTGTGGAGCCGCTGCACAGGATCTGCGTCACCTGCTATGACCACACTACCTGCCTGCCAGCTATGCTGCCGGTACTACATAACCACCTGCACTTTGCAGGATTTATACGATGCCAATAACAGAGCCATATAGGTTGCCAAATACTGAAGAAGTGTTCAAAAGGCTGTCCACAGTACTACGGTACGATTCACGAAGAATGCTCGTGGATCAGCCTTCTGGCCATATAAAGCGTCAACGTCAACGTCAAGTGGCAATGTCTTGAAAAACTAACTGACACACCACGGCCAACTAGAAATATTAAAACCAATAAAACCTATGTCACTGAACTAAGCCCGCGACCTACGTGAAATTTCTCAGAAATAGTGAACGACGGCTTCGGTAAATTATGCATGAAGATGGATGAAGTAGAAATGTAGAAACTTTTATGGATACCATAACTGCATGAGTCTTAAATCGATCGACTCGTGTAAAACAATAAAATTTTCATGAGTTAAGATACCATCATCATTATCAGCCTTTTTAATGTTCCCACTGTTGGGACTCAGGCCTCCTCTCTGCACACATGCACGATATGCGCGTGGAGATGCAACGCCGGGGTGAAAGTCCGCTGCCGCGACAGGTCACGGCATGGCGGACAGAGCTCCGGCGGGATCTCATGGTGAAATGGCGTCAACGACTATCGCAACTCAGTGCTGGGCACGCCACAATCATGGCGGTAAGTCCCCTCTTTGAGGCGTGGCTGGAAAGACCTCACGGTGTCCTTACCTTCCGTATGACGCAGGTTCTCACCGGACATGGTTCGTTCGGGAGGTTCCTGCACCGGATTCGTGCGGAAGTGACGCCCGGGTGTCGCCACTGTGCAGAATGCCCGGAGGACACGGTGGAGCACACAGTCGAGGTGTGCCCTTCTTGAGCGGAGCATCGCCGTGCCCTCGTGGGGGCGATCGGCGGCGAAGACCTCTCGCGCCGGGCCTTGGTTGAGGCCACAGTCCGGAGCGAGGAGGAGTGGCAGGCGGTCGCCGACTTCTCGCAAAGGAGGAGGCCGAACGCATCAGGCAACGGCGTTCTCGCCGCCGCCGCCGCCGCCGGGATTCTGATCCCGATTTCCGGCCACCGTAGGCGCGGGCTTGCGGACAGTAAGCAATGGGTAGCTCGCTGTCCGGCCGTCCGGTAACTGTCCGGACCAAGCCCAAGTCGTCGACGGCGCGCACTGTTCCCGCGCGCCTCAAGGAGTTGTCAGCAACAGCAGGGACCCAGCTGGGTCGAAGCCTACTGGGGCCAGGGTTATCCGAAAGGGCGCTCGAGCCCCGGTATGAAGGCTAGAAGGAACGGGGTGGATCTTTTAGTCAGTAAGAGTCTGACACTATCTCCCGCTCCGCCCAAGAGCGGGGGATGTCATTGGATGATTTTTCCCACCATAAAAAAGGAGAGAGGGAATGGGCCGTAATCCACCACGTGGGCCCAGTGCGGGTTGGTGAATGTCACATGTCTTCGAATTTTTGGTTCTAGGACATGCCGGTTTCCTCACGATGTTTTCCTTCACTGTTTTGAGAGCAGTGGTGATGAAATAAATGACACAAAGTAAGGCGCCTAGCTGGGTTCGAACCCGCGACCTACAACTCGTTACTCGTAAGTCGGGGCCATTACCACTCGGTCACCACTGCTCCCTAAGAAGCTAAGATAGCTCTATACAAATAAAGGAAGAAACTCACAACCGAAAATATTGAGACTTGGAACGTGAAGTTTTGCACAAGGTTTTCTTTTATGACGTAGACAAGCATTAAGAGAGGATTTTCCAAATTTCATCCGCTGAAGGGATGAAACGGGGATTCTAAGTTTCTGTGGAGAAACCTACTTTCACGCGGGCGATGCCGCTGGCAAAAGCTAGTCTTGCATATAAAAAAATACTTTTTACTCCTTTGCTAATCATAAAGCTACGTTTAGATGCGGGCCCAGCCTCAGTCAATCGCTATTGTGTAGCCATTGTATAAGCGAGGAAATTCCTTTAACACAATAGCGATTGGCAGAGGCTGGGCCCACATTTAAACGCGGCATTATATACAGTCCCAGCTGCAATACCATTATGCAATGTAATGGACATTGTACAAGCTTGGAACATCGGCCGCGCTCGAACTAATTACGGCAAAAGAACAATACTGTTTGAGGGGAGCACGGCTGTTTAATGATTTACCCGAAGAATTAAAGAAATGTGAAAATATTAATATGTTTAAAGCTAAATTAAAAAAGCATGTATACAACCTATGATATCACCATCACACCAGATGTGAACACTATCTACCATATTTATAAGCTATTTTTATCTCATTTTAAGTGAACTGTAATTGTTCATAGGAGAATAAATTCTTAAAACCTAACAGAAATACATCGTCGTGAGATACAGCCCGGTGACAGACAGACGGCAAACGGAGTCCCGTTTTTACCCTTTAGCTACAGAACCATAAATACGTTTAAGTATACTATACTCTAAAACTATCAATAAACTTAAATGTAACACATAAACCTTTTCCTCTACTACAAAATTTAAATATACTCTCAATACATTTTACCCTAGGTGGGTGTGCCTGATGAACCCGACCCGATCACGCCCCGAGCTCTGCCGACCTTTATCGAACGAAGCTCCGATGTAATTATTCTGCCCCGGCTATCTCATACTTTCAACGATATTTTATACCGGTACTTAAAACTGCCACTTCAATTTCATTTTGATTTAGAAGAACCTCAAGCTGCGGAAATATAAAAAAACTCGTCGGCAGTTATATTTTCGAGCCGTTTCGGGTTGAAACTCTTGGGCCGTGCGGTCCGAGTGATCACACGCTTTTAAAAAAAAATTTCTGGGTTGCTTTCAGAAATTACTCGTGGCCCTAGCAGGCATCGGCTTTCCTAGGTCCCTACCACAAAATAGATAGGTAGAGTCTGTCTAAAAAGTCAAACGACTTAGGTAATTATTAGGGTAAAATGAAATCTGATGTAGTTAACACTGGTTCAATAACCGAGGTTGATAAATTTATCTTGGTCATTGTTTACTAGTAGAAGAACCTTAAAAAAAGTATCGAATATAAGCATTTTTTAAATGATTAAATATTATACAAAATTCCGAAGTCGTTTGACTTTTTAGACAGACTATAGAGAAGACAATCTCGTGTATGTATTTTATACCTACGCTCGGTGGACGCACACTAATGAGCGTTTGAGCCAGAGCTGATCGACGAGTGGTCCGAGACGCGACCGAGACATCGTGTCTGTGAGCGGTGTCTATGTGTGCGTTGCTCGAGCGCGCTTTGTATGTAGATTAACTTCTGTACCTATCTATTTTGTGTCCCTACGGTTTTACTGACATCTCTTCGAGGCTCGCGTGGAACACTACGCGCCGTTGACGACTCGAGCTCGGTCTTTACCGGACGGCCGGATGGCGAGCTACCCATTACTTGTCGTCCGCAAGCCCTGTACTATCTGGCTAGATGGTTACCCGTACACCAGTTGTGCTTAAACTTATCTAAATAATTGTGAACTTTTTGTTAAAAGGCGGGAAGCTACTGAAAAGAAAACCGGCGAGTGCGAAAAAAGCGAGTCGGACTCGCACACGAACGAAATGTACAAGAACGAGCAAAAAAAAATCACGTTTGTGGTATGGAATCCTCTAAAATATTAGTTGTTATAGCGGCAACAGTAATACGTCATCTATGAAAATTTCAACCATCTAACTGTAACGGTTCATGAGATACAGTCTGGTGACAGACAGACTGACAAGCGGACGGAGAGCGTCTTAGTAATAGGGTCCCGTTTTACTCTTTGGTACGAAACCCTAAAAACCTTTTTACTCTCCATTGTATCAAGTTATATAAAGTACCTTGGTCCAGCCAATAACCCCGGTTGATTCGCCCGAGTACTGTGAAGTAACTAAGTCAAATGAATTATGTAACACTGTCCGTATACAGTCGACAGCATGGAGGTGATAAAATACTGCCCTTAAGCTGGCCTAGCACGGTACTGAGTTGCTGAAGAATGTGAGACCAGCTTACAATGGATTCGTTAATACAGACGTATGAACGAACAGGGAGATAGTACGTATTAGGCTGCCCGCCCAAATAACACACACACAATAGAATAGAACACACTGATAGCAATAGTGCAACGGCAACTTATGGCCACCCGCCCATATCAGACTTTTTGTAGGACAGATAATCGGGCCGATTTTGTATATTTGTAACATTGTTCTGTATTTCTGACCAACTTTTTGTAGGACATGTGCATTGACTATTGCAATCAGAGTGTTCTATTTTTCTCCTACAAAAAATCGGTCACCGATTATCGGACGTGGGTGGGCAGCCTTAAGCCGGATACTCATCATCGACGAGAGCGCCACTTTGACAGTTGCCAGCCCCATTGAAGAGTACAAAAACAATTCTCTTTTATGGGACCCTTTTAACCAAATTGGGATCCTTCTAGCAATCGCTTCTGACGGAACAGCTATGTGCACGCCGTGAGCTCACGACGAATACTGCGGATCCATTCGATTACAGTAACCACAACGAGGCGACGTTTACACTTGAACCTATGTTACTGTATCTGCGCCGGTTACAGCTATGGTTCGTAGGTGAGTACCTGGCTTTAGGGATGCAACGGAAGTGATTATGTCAGAACCGAATTTGGAAGCGGAGTTTTTGAATATTTCGTTTGTTGGACTCGGAATCGGAGGCAGTGGCGGACGCAGAGGCGGAAGCAGTACTGGATTAAGCCAAGCCTGTAGCAAATTTTTGCAAGAGGTTCTTAAGGCCCTAAATCCCGAGCAGTGCCATAAATCAGTGACTTTTTGAAGCTTACCCCTCAGTAACGGCTAGAACAATAGAGTTTAAAATAATATAAGTTTATTTTAGATTCATGTAGAACATTATCAACATATGAGTTTTTCGTATGACTAAAGCTAGAACTATATTAGACCGATGCACAGGTGTAACACACCTGATTTTTATTTGTACGTAGAACTAAGTCGCGCGGCGTCGCATGGCCTGTATCAAGTGTAGCTCTACAAGTCTTGTTTCCATATAAAATGTATGTATGTATGTATGGAGACCGACGCGCCCAGATCGGTGTGTGTGGCATACGTCTGAGCAGTGTAATGCCATAAAGCTAGAAGACACCACCGACAATAATTACAACACAACCAGCACGTGATACATAATATTATTGTTTGTTAAAATTATTGAGAGTTAACCAACTCTGTGTCAACCTTGTGGGACCGACTTTGGTTTTTTTTTTTCGTCATTATAACTACCTACATGTGGAAGCTTGTAATTAGCAATTTAATTACCTACTATTGTCACTATGTTGTTATTAGTCTGTAAGCTTTCCTAAAATGTGAAAAATAAAATAATAATAAATAAACACAGGTCATAGTGGGTATCAGGAGCCAGCGCACTGCAGGGTGCGGAAGCAAAACGACCGTCGTCCGAGTGGCCAGGTGACCGTGAATTTATGTCGCCAACTAGGTACCATAACTGGCTTATAACTTTGTGATATTTCATAATACGTAGCTGAAATTTTGTACATAGATTCTTTACATAAAAATACTAGACACCTGTTTCAGGTTTCGTATATATTAAAAATAAGGTTTTATAAATGGTTGTCGTCTCGTTTTCGCTTGGATCATCGTTAATCGAAATTCGGTCGGAAGGATTATTATCAAGAAAAAAAAAAAGAATAATTTCTTTACTCCCTTTTCTATAATAATCATGTAAATCTCGATA
The DNA here is from genome assembly GCA_910589285.2 of Mythimna ferrago. Taxonomy (NCBI): domain Eukaryota; kingdom Metazoa; phylum Arthropoda; class Insecta; order Lepidoptera; family Noctuidae; genus Mythimna; species Mythimna ferrago. Next base: position 21,857,062 of record OU342685.1, read on the forward strand.
ATTGACTAGAAGCGGGTATAACACTGAACGAGAAAACCGCTTAATAGCTTGATGCGCTGAAAGAGACGCTATTGTCAACATTTTCGAAACACAAGTACTTTTACTTTATTCTGATTTATTTATGACCATATTCAAAGAGATTTAAATATATTTAATGTGGTTTAATGTCTTTTCCCATATAGTCATCATCATCATCAGCTTTTTTAATTCCCATTGCTGGGACTCAGGCCTCCTCTCTAGGAGAGGGAATGGGCCGTAATCCACCACGTGGGCCCAGTGCGGGTTGGTGAATGTCATATGTCTTCGAATTTTTGGTTCTAGGACATGCCGGTTTCCTCACGATGTTTTCCTTCACCGTTTTGAGAGCAGTGGTGATGAAATAAATTACACAAAGTAATGCGCCTGGCTGGGTTCGAACCCGCGACCTACAACTCGTAAGTCGGGGCCATTACCACTCGGCCACCACTGCTCATGCCCATATAGTACGTTTTCTTATCCAAATGAAAATAATTAATTGACCTAGCCTGTCATTCCACGAAGTGATGCGTATATAAATATATCTATAATTGTATCGACTCGATGTGGATACAACAGGCTATTTGACAGTATGAATAATAAGTTTACATTTATTGCCATCTGCATAGATTATGGGTTTATGACGGTCGCTATTGGCTGAATCTATTTAAACGTCACAAGTCTATAAATATGTCTGTGTCAGTCTGTCATTTGTCAAATATGGTGTTTTGGCTGCTTTGCGGATTTGAGGCATATCTACTATAAAGTGAAAGCTGGATTTCATCAGTGTAAGTAAACAAAGAACTCTACCTAATTCCGACCTCTGGTAATAAGACGACACAATCTAGTTGTAATTAGCGTAGTGTTTTATTATTATAATTTTTTGTAATTTACTGTAATTATAGTTTTTAGTTGTGTATGTAATAAGTTAAAATGATTTAAATAAAAAACATAGAAACTTAAAAAATCTAATAAGCATATTATCGATACGACGCAAATCGACACGTCGCCGCCCTATCGCATTTATATACGACTGGTAGTTTATATCTTGGCGAAAATAAAACTAACATGAATGTTTGGCCTACTGGATTACATGTTACTAGACAAGTAGCTTTTTTTTTCGATGGGAAAAATCATACAATGACAACTCCCGCTCTTAGGCGGAACGGGAGATAGTGTCAGACTCTTACTGACTAAAAAACCTATCCCGTTCCTTCAAGCCTTCATACCGGGGCTCGACCGCCCTTTCGGATAACCCTGGCCCCAGTAGGCTTCGACCCGGCTGGGTCCCTGCTATTGCTGACAACTCCTTGAGGCGCGCGGGAACAATGCGCGCCGTCGACGACTTGGGCTTGGTCCGGACAGTTACCGGACGGCCGGACAGCGAGCTACCCATTGCTCACTGTCCGCAAGCCCGCGCCTACGGTGGCTGGAAATCGGGATCGGAATCCCGGCGGCGGCAAGAACGCCGTAGCCTGATGCGGTCGGCGTTCTCCTTAGCGAGCATTACTGCTTCGCAGAAGTCGGCGAACGCCTGCCACTCCTCCTCGCTCCGGACCATGGCCTCAACCACTAGACAAGTAGCGATAAATTCAAAATGTAAAATCTTTATAGCCATAAAAAAAAGTGAATGCATGTTGGAAGGCCTCCTACAAGGTAGACCGATGACCTGAACGAAGGTCGCGGACTGACGGAAACCAATGGTTGCGAGACACACAGGACCGGTCGTTATGACGACACTTGGGGGAGGCCTATGTCCAACAGAGGACATCTTTCGGCAGAAATGATGATGAATGCACAGTTCACTGTGTGCTTGAAATTAGGGTTTCAGGAATATCTTACACTAAGGTTAAACTGATAGGTCTCTGCACCAGAAACCTATCCAAATGCTTATTTTTTTATTTTTGAGTTTCCGAACCTATGTCAGTTAATACAGAACCCTTATAGAATCACTTTGCTGTCCTTCTATCAAGACCCTTTTTCTCTGGAACGTTTGGAGGTATTAAATTGAAATACTACTATCAAATATTCAGGTCTGCTAGCGCTTGGAGCAGAGAAAAAATCAATTCGATGACCTAGTGAGGCTCCCAGGAATTTGATGTATGTGGGACGCAGAAGATCGGTCGTTCGTAAAATTATGAAGACAATAATGACATTTCTCGGCTCAATTTCCTGAAAACCACCAGCACTACACTGCTTACCATCAGGCGGGATCGCAGTCAAGTACTAGTTTATAACAGAAAAAAAAACAATAAATCTGGCAAGCTAAATGATGTCACAATTCCAATTTTATTTTCCTGTGTTTAAAAAATACTTAACTGCCTATAATTACAGTAAAATAAAAAAAAACCTTTACCCAAATTACAAATAACTAGAATCAAAATAAAATATGGCGTCAAAAAACTCTTCCACATCGCGGTCGACCGGTAATGTACCCAAAATACTGGCGGCATTGCCACGCTGTACGGTAATGCCGCCTTTGTGTTTGTTGATATTTTGGCGTCTGTGTCAAATAAATGTTAGCTCTATTCTATTCTAAACATTTGACTTTACACGTCATTAACAGTAACATAAAACGCACAGAATCGAGCGGGGTTTGCCTCGTCACCGGGGAGTCGGTGAGTCAGGGTTTTGTTATCATCGTAAATGGATGGATGCTGTAATCTTTGCGCTTCATTAAGCCCAGACGCATGGCAATGAGCCGAGTGGTAACGGCACCGATTTGCGAATTGTAGGTCGCGGGTTCAAACCCAGCCAGGCACATTACTTTGTGAATTTATTTCATGAATGAAAATATCGTGCAGAAACGGCATGTCCTAGAACCAAAAATTCGAAAACATGTGATATTCACTATCCCCCATTGGGCCCGCGTGGTGGGTTACGGCTTTTTCTCTCTCCTAGAGAGGAGGCCTGAGTCCCAGCAGTGGGAACATTAAAAGGCTGATTATGCTTATATGCATAGAAATTAAAGCTCATCTTTGTGTGTGTAGATACTGTTGTTAAAAGAATGTTACACTGCAGTAATGTAGACACAGTAATGTAAGTTGAGCTATACGAATACCGCAAATGCTTGCCCCGACTGGACAGGTCCATTAGCATCTGTGTGGTTGTTTCTCCAAAATACCATATCAGACACTCATCTGCATGGTTCTTACACGAGTACCTATAGTTTAACCATCTCATGTTTTTTTTTTTAAGATTGAAAGAATGAGGCTTCGGTGGCCTTTTGCATCCCTGAGCCACGGGTCACCCTTTCAGAGCATTTGAATTTTTTAGAACAACAAATCTAAATAAATATAAAAATAAATTGCTTCGTTTCGCTAAGACTCGAGAACGGCTGTACCGATTCTAATAATTCTTTTTTTTTATTTAGTTCACCAACATACAGGAAAGGTTTAAATGCGAAGTAGGTAGGTAGGGTAGGTAGCGTGGAGCTATGCTAGCGAAAGAGGCGGCCGCACACGTGAGGGAACTTCTTCACGCCCTAACCACCGGGATCCTGACCCAAATTTCTAGCCATCGTAGGCTTGTGGATGACGAGCAATGGGTAGCTCGCAGTCCGACCGTCCGGTAACCGTCTCGACCGAGCCCGAGTCATCGACGGCACGTAGTGTTCCACGCGCGCCTCAAAGAGATGTCAGCAAAACCGTAGGAGCCCAGCAAGGCCGAAGCCTATAGGGTTGGCTTCTAAAAGGAAAACCCGGAGTCCTGGAACGCTAGGCAAAAAAGAAACCTAGGTGTGGATTTAGTCAATAAAATTCTGACACGGCCCTCCCGCTCCGCGAGACAAGCTCTTAACTAATATCTCACCTTAAAAGAAACCATTGCCGAAACCAGTATAGTTGTTTCAGAATATACAGATTCAAAAGTCATAGCCAACAACACAACACACATAACAAATACAAACAACAACACAACATCTCTGGTTAGTACGTACGGGTGTGTATTTCACACTACAACTAGTTCTATTCACCCCATAACTAACGAAGCGTGAAGACCTATTGTGACAAACAAACGTCTAGTCAGTGACAGAGACGGGGAGGCTACGAGTTTGATAATTAATTATTTTACAGGGGCTGTCGCTTGCAGGGATGGTGCTACGAACTATGTGCTACGAAAGTGCTACGTACTACGATAGTGCTACGCGCTACGAACGTGCTACGAGAAAATTGTGTATCATGTTTTTAGATAAAACATTGCTATTCTATTCTGCTTTCCTGGTAATCCTACTTCTTTTAAAATCCTATGCAATATCATAAGTACTGTTTACTAATGTAATAATATAATTTTCGACACACTTGCTCAGAAAGTGACTATAATTGCACTACACTTAGGTATATAATGAAGCTTGTAACCAAACTGTGACTTTTTGATTACCATTATGCACAAGTGTGATAATGTAGTGATAACCTTTTTTGTTAAACCTCTGTTCTCAAATCAAACATTGAATTCGAAAAAAAATACATTAGGTATTGCGTTCAATAGTACAAATTAGTGTCTTGCTTGCTTATTTTATGCTAATTTGTGATTAAATAAACTATTTTAACTTTTACATGTTTAATAAATAAAACCTTTCATAAAATAAAACTATTTTTTCTGTTGATAAACATAAGCAACCTCATTCTTATTTTTATTCAAACAGCCTAGCTAGAGTAGCTAGTCTATGGCCACCATTTTGGATGGGCGCGCATAAGAAGAAAGAAAAATTTTTTGCCGCCATACTTTATGTATCAATATATCTCAAAACCCTAGGTCCCTGGCCCTTTGGAAGCCTTACGAGGAGCCGAAACCAATTCGTAGAGGCCCTTTAGACACTTTTAATAGAACCTTGTAGCAACCGACGATTATCTCTGTATGCGCTATGCTTGTGCATCAAGGAGAACCCCCAGTTGGTGAAAAACTATTGCGATATATAATGACATTAAAGAATAGAGAGAGATATGAATAAGAATAATATTAAAGACTCCAAGATCCAACTCCATAGCCCTATTATCTTTGTTTTTGATAATAGGGCTATGATTCTTGGAGTCTTTAATGGACTGGTTACCAGGAACTATATTAAGACTGTTTATTAAGACTGGTTATTAAGACAGCCCCTGCCTTATGAATGTTATTTATACATCGATAAAAAGGCAGGGGATGACTTGCACACTCAACAAATGGGGTCCCCAAAAACGGTCGCTAGCACGAAGTGACGTAGCAACAAGGGGGCAACATATCGTGATGTGCTTGAGGAGTGGAGGGGTATACCATGGCTATCAGGACAATCCCGGAAGTACGGTCAAGATCCCTACCAGTACCTTACTGGATTATACTCGTCCATCCTTCTCCCGAGCACGTTTGCTCTTGCGAATCTCCACTCAAACCAGCCAATAAAGGCAAGAGAGAGGCGAGAGCTCTGTTCCTCGTCAATGCTCACTACGGCCGGCCAATAAAGGCAAGCCACAGATGAGGAACGAGATTTCTCCAGGGAGATCGGGTCCGTGGGGTTCGCCACAAAACTGCCCTGCATCTCACTTAGTGTGGCCCCTCACCCTAGACATGCAATGAAAAAAATGAATGGCAAAGCAAACTCTACCGATATACACCTTGGGTTTATTGGAGCGCGCAAGCCCCACCACGACATGAAGATACGGCGATATTATTAGTATTATTATCTATTTATATAAAAGCGAAATCATCATCATCATCATCATCATATCAGTCGTAAGACGTCCACTGTTGGACATAGGCCTCCCCCAAGCGTCGCCACAACGACCAGTCCTATGCGTCACGCATCCATCGGATTCCCGCGACCCTGACCAGGTCATCGGTCCACCTTCCATCCTTCCTTATAAAAACAAAATACCACTCACTAACTATCACGAAATCTCAGAAATTTTACATTTGGCTTTATAAACTTAAAATTTGGCAAGTAGGATCCTTATTAGGGTGCAGACATCCGCTAAGAACGGATTTTACGAAACTCTCCTAGGGGGGTAAAACGGGGGCCCAAAGTTTGTATGGAGAAACTTTTCACGCGGGGAAAGCTGCTGGCAGAAGCTGGTAAAATATAAAAATAATCAATAAAAAATCATTAACGCACGTAATAATTATTTTAATCGTATTAAATAGAATAAAATTGACTTACTAATTCACTATCCACATTTTTATCAAAATACACACTCATTTGTAAAAATTACAAAAAGGTCAATATAATAAAGAGTGAAGCCTATTTATTTACATTAATTATATGTAATGAAATGACCTCCTTGGAAATGACATTTCATTTTTTTAATTTTTAAGCTGTGGATACGGGGTGACGTATCATTCAATGACAGATGCTGTTTAGATTATTTTGTGCATTTTATTGTTATGAAAACTTGTAGAGAGATAATTAAAGGGATATAATTAAGGAGGCGATATTAGTGAACTTTAATGTCGTTTCTTTGTTTTCAGGTGAGATAAAAGTGTAATTTTAGTTAAACGATAATTGTTATACTGTAAAAGCATATTGAATAAAACAAATCTTTGTTTTCAGAGAAACAATTTGTGGTTTATTTCGAAAATCCTCAATAATATATCTTATAAAACGACATTTTTGTTAACTAAAAGAAGATGGACCGGCTGCAATTTGAGTTTACGATGATAGCTTCAAATGATGGCAAATCAAATGTATTAGCCATAACCTCAATATCTACAGAAGAAGGAAAATGTTATGTTTTACCTGATGAGCTGAAGCCGGTGATTCATCATACATATATTGTCAAAATGAATACTTTCTCAAAAATAAAAAATAGTATAAAGAAAAGGCATCAACGTAGAAAAATATGGATAAAATTGGATGAAGATCTTAAGAAAACATATAGAGATGAGGAAGGTAATATGCAATTTTTAGATCAATATTTAGAAGAAATAAGCACAAAACAACCAATAGACAAAAACGACAATTTGCAACATATCTTGGAAAAATTAATAGAAACTACTACAAAGAAAGAAAATCAACATAACCTAAAACATATTTCAGAGAAATTTATTATTGAAAAATTCACAAGCAAGAACCCTAATGCAATGCAATGGATTGAGAATTTTGAAAAGGAGTGTGAGCGCTTTAATATATCAAAAGATGAAACAAAAATAGATATATTGAGATTGTTTTTAGAAAACTCTTGTTTGGATTGGTATAGCTCGATGGCCATAAAACTAACAATAAAGGCTGAATGGAATGAATGGAAAGACAAATTTTTAGAAACTTTTAAAAACCGAGGATGGGACATAGTTACATATGCTCTCGCATTTAGATATAAAGAAGGACTACTAATTGATTACGCTATTAGAAAAGAAAGGCTTATGCTAGGCATAAACAAATCGATAGACTCCAAAACAATGATAGATCTCATTGCAACAGGTTTACCTGGGTTTATCTTAAATAGGTTAAACAAAGATGAACTCAATGACACTACTGATTTGTTCAATGAGATAAGAAAATATGAAGGTATGATGTACAAGAAAAACTCAAGTACAATAAAGAGTTGTACATTCCTTTATAAAAATAAAACTAATGAGAAGAAGCCATGTAACACTTGTGAATCTTTGAACAAAGGAATTAGATATCATCCGGAAGAGTCATGTTGGTTCAAGAAAAATAAAAATGAATCTGAAAAAGTTTTTAAACCCAGAAATGTAAATAACAACTCCATTATTGAAGTAGATATAAATACTGAGAAAAAAAACGAGTAAGTACACCATTAATCAAAATCAAGCTCTTATTAGAAAATAAACTAGAAGTGAGCGGCATTTATGATTCAGGCTCACAGATCTCTTTAATAAATTCAAGACTGATTAAAATAAAAGAAAAAAAGGACAATGAGAATACAAGGTGCAGTTTTAAAACTGCACAATATTTCAGGAGGTTGTAATAAAACTCATAAATAATCATGTAAAAAAACGATACCTGGTCAATAAGCAGTAATACTTGTTATTTAATTTTTTAATTACACTAAACTAAATCGATTGATCGATGGCCGCGGGGGCGTGGCTAGGGTGTGGCGTGCGGGATGATGATTGGATGATACATTATTTATGAAACTATCGTTGCGAGTTAGAATGTGTGAAAACGCCCTTTATTGTTCCGTGTTTGTGTGTGAAAAAAAGCGCGGTTATAAAAAAAAAAAAAAGACCTACTTATTTTATTATTGATTCGGGTCGAGAATCACTAACATAATTACCTCCTGAAATATTTTGCAGCTTCAAAACGACACCTTGTATAGCATATATGAAAACGGTTAATGGTGTGAAAAAAACAGATGGCTTGATAACAATAAAAATAAAAATATTTGATTTAGAAGAAGAGGTGGATGTATACATAGTAGAAAATGAATATTTTGATGATTTTATAATCGGATTGGATATGATAAAGAAATTCAAACTAACCCAAAACGAGGACTTGCGGATAGAACAAAAGATAAGAACAAATAAAATAGATGAAATGTCTAAAGATAACAGAAATGAAGAAAAGAATATAAAAACATTAGCAATAAATTTTAATGAACATATAGAAACAGAAGAGTTTGTAAGTATGACAGACCATTTAGATAATGAAAAGAAAATTGAGATCGAGAAAATAATAAAGGAATATAAAACAATTTTTGCAAAGGACAAGTATGATATAGGAACAGTTAGAGATTATGAAGCTCACATAGATTTACTAGTAAATAGATACTGTAGTAAAAGACCATACAGATGTACAATAGAAGATAAATTAGAAATTGAAAAGCAAATATCCATGTTACTAAAGAATAATTTAATAGAAGAATCCTACAGTCCTTTCGCTGCTCCAGTGACATTGGCATTTAAAAAGGGTGAAAATAGGAAATCCCGCTTGTGTATAGATTTCAGGGAACTAAATAAAATTGTTGTTCCACAAGCTCAACCTTTTCCGTTAATAGATGATTTGATTGTTAAAACTAGAAATTGTAAGTATTTTACTACACTGGATATAAATTCAGCATTCTGGGCGATACCATTACGGGTGGAAGATAGATATAAAACAAGATTTGTCACACAAGATGGCCACTTCCAGTGGACCTGCCTTCCCTTTGGCTTGAAAACATCACCAGCAATTTTTCCAGAGAATTTTAAGCAATATTCTAAGAAAGCACAATCTCACAGGATACTCCGTAAACTATATTGATGATATTCTGATATACTCGAACACCTTTGAAGAACATATAAAACACATAAGAAATGTATTAGAGGCAATAATACAAGAAGGCTTTAGATTGAAGTTTACGAAATGTAACTTTGCTTCAGACTCAGTAAAGTACCTCGGCCATGTAATTCAGAACAATTCGGTAAGACCACTAAAAGACAATTTGATCTCGATAAGACATTTTCCAACTCCTAAGACACAAAAGAATATCAGACAATTTTTGGGAAAAATTAACTTCTACCATGAATACATACCAAGAAGTGCAATTATTTTAGACCCATTACATAATTTATTAAGAAAAAATGAAAAGTTTGTGTGGTCAGAGAAGTGTGAAGAATCATTTAATCAAATAAAAAGATATTTATGTTCTCAACCAGTGTTGGAAATATTCGACAAAGACTTACCAATAAAAATCTTTACAGATGCATCTTTAGAGGGTATCGGGGCAATATTAAAACAGACTCAACTAGACGGTAAAGACAAACCGGTGGCATATTTTTCAAAAAAACTAAACGAATCTCAAAAACGAAAAAAGGCCATATATTTGGAATGTATTGCTATGAAAGAAGCAGTTAAATACTGGCAACACTGGCTAATTGGAAAACATTTCACTATTTACTCAGACCACAAACCTCTAGAGAACATGAATATTAAATGCAGGACAGATGAAGAATTGGGTGACCTCACATATTACCTATCTCAATATGACTTTACAGTAAAATATATACCTGGTAAAGAAAATATAGAAGCAGACTGTTTGAGCCGAAACCCTGTATTAGAATCAGAAGATAACAAGGAGGAACTATTAAAAATAGTTAATTTAATACAAATAAAAGATATAGTTGAAGACCAAGAAAAAAATGAAACAATAAAAGAAAAGAAACAAAATCTACTACATAAAAATAAAATCTATTATAAAAAAATAAAGAAACTTGAAAAGATTATACTCTCAGAAGAATTTAGTAAAAAAATTATAAAAAAGGTGCATGAAGATTTATGCCATATTGGAATCAGACAATTACAGAAAAAAATAAGTCCACTATATACAGCTAAAAACCTAACAAAAAATATCATAAATATTTGTAAAACATGCGAAATATGCATAAAAAATAAATCAAGATGTCAAGGAAAATTTGGGTTAATGTCACAACTGGGACCAGCAACAAAACCATTTGAGATAATGTCAATGGATACTATAGGTGGCTTTGGAGGATCTAGGTCAACAAAAAAATACTTACACCTTTTAGTAGACCACTACACAAGATATGCGTTTATTGTGACTTCAAAAACACAGAACGCAAGTGACTTTATAAAACTAACAAAGAAAGTACTCGAGACAGATGAGATTGGAATAATTCTGACATATAATACAAATATCCAAAGGGTAAAGGTAAAGGTAAGGGTAGACGGATAGACCATGTTCTAGAATAGCATATAGGATTCTGTTTATCCCAGGAGTATGTTGCCTTGGTACAATTTTCTATTATCACGCGGACAAAGCCGCTGGCAGCAACAAGTTATAAATAATAATATTTATTTAAAATAGGTTAAAAGGTAACTCTGTCCATATGTTGCACTTTCACACAAACTGCTGAAGCGATTTTGATGAAATTTGAAACGGCTTACGCAAACACATAGGCTACTTTTTTTCTTGCTTTGACTTCAACTTCGTGTCCGCAATAACCGACATTCAGCCGGACGAAGTTGCGAGCAAAAACTAATAAGATATTAATCGTAGTTTTTTTCTTTCCCTCAGGTGCAATCTGTCCACTCGTTGATTCATTTATAATGTTGTTATTATTATTTTTTTTCAACTATCACACAACGCCATCTATTCTCAAGCTAAGCAGAGCTTGTGTTATGAGTACTAGACAACTGATAAACATACTTATATTATATTTCTAAATACATACATACATACTATAGATAAATTACACCCAGACACAGAACAAATGATCGTGCTCATCACACAAACATTTGTCCTGGGTGGGAATCGAACCCACGACCTCCGGCATAGCAGTCAGGGTCACTAACCACTAGACCAACAGGCCTGTCGAATTATGCTTGGTATGCGTCCACTGGTGCACCCACATCAATTTTATGATATTCTGCTGTCATTGTATTTAATATCATTATAGTATAGTCAAAGCATTAGCAAAATATAAATCTGAAATTCAGCTCATTTAAAAAGTCAACAACAGTTTCACCGAGCTAAATATAAAAACCACCATAAAACTATTTAAAAAAAAAGGAATCCATTAAACGAAACGGAACTCCAAAGAGGATAAATTAAAAGCAAAAAAAAAAAAGGAAAAAGTCCTTGATCCATAAAACTGTTGAGTCTATAGTTTCGCAGTTCACCGTCCTTATTGAATAGGCTTTGTCGCTAGGAGGACGGGAGAGGGGATGGGAGGAATTCCTCCCGCTCCCTCAGGCCCTCACGAGACGATATTGCTAACCATTAGTCGGAAATTTTTGCAAGGAGGGAGGGAGCTCAACGTAGTTTTTAAGGCTTTTGAGAAGAATCTTTAAGACTGTTTTCAAATTAGTTGATAAGTAATTAAGAGATGTAGGTTTCGTTTTGAAACCAGCAATTCGATATACTATACGATTATGATACCTACGGCATAAATGGCGCAGTGGTTGAGTGATTGGGTATTACGCTGCGTGTCTCAAGTTCGATTCCCGCACGAATCAAATACTTGCTGCTTTTTTTTGAAGTGGGAAACTATCCAATGACTTTTCTCGCTCTAGTGTAAACTAAAACCAGTATTGGATTTTTCCATTACTCTTTCGTCACCTAATTCCATGGGTTTCCTTTTCAGAAATAGGGTAGTTTCCAGGGTCAAAATAATTACATTTTATTTAGTCCGTATTTTAGATTATAAAAAAATATTGGACACATATTTTTTCTTTTTTCGATTAAACAAAAAATAACAAAGATATAGCCCATTAAAGTTACGTGTGACGTCAGCCCGTGCGAAAAAATGCAGCACGGCGTGACGTTACACGTAACTTTAATGGGCTATATCTTTGTCATTTTTGGTTTAATTTAGAAAAAAAAAAATACTTGTCCCTTATTTTTGAATAATCTAAAAGACGGACTAATTACATTTTTTACGGCAACTAGCCTATTATACGAGGCCCTTGCAGGTATTAGCCCTGTTGGTTCCCTACGGTTTTGCTGACATCTCTTTGAGGTGAGCATGGAATACTACGCGCCGTCGATGACTGGGACTCGGTCCTATCGAGATGTTTTTAATCTGGATGCCTTGTAAACTTGTACTTGTAAACAAGGTGTAAGGGACAGCCCTCCACAAAGTTTTAGGGCTTGCTCAGTAGACGAAACTGAACAACTTTTCACAATTTTTTTAGGAAACGAAAAAAAAAAATCGGCTTCACCATACAAACGGTCCAATCAAGTTTATAATTTTGTATGGTGAGGCTGATTTTTTTTATCGTTTCCTGAAAAAAAAATTGTGGAAGGTTGTTCAGTTTCGTCTACTGAGCAACCCCTTAAAGTTTGCGGAGGGCTGTCCCTTACACCTTGTATGTGAGTTTACATGTTTGTACTTCTAAATGTCAATTGATATTAAAAAAAAAGCCTTAAGAAAGCGATCTATGATTGCTACGCAGTTTGATATTTATATGACGTTCTAAAATTTTTAAATAAAAAAAAAAAAACAAATAATTATAAATCTTCATAGTACCTAATCACTATCAAAAGTTTTGTTTGTTACAAGGCGCCTACACAAAGTAGTACCACATTAACATAATAAGTAGGTACATCAGAACATTTAGACCAATTCATGACCTAATATTCTTAATGGTCTCCTCATACACTAACTTTCTTCATTTCTCAAAGAAGACTGAACTTTATTGCAATTTGAACAAAGTTGAAACTTTAACGGCATAAGACTAGATGGAAACTTATTACTGAACTCGCTCTATCGATTGAACCGAAGTGAATGTCGGGGACAAAATGATTAGGAAAATACTGGCTACGTATAAAGGTCTTTATCGAGTATATTTCCATTGAAGAGAATGTTTTTATTTTTAGCCGAAGGAACAAAAGTGTGATGTTAGTCAGTAAAAGTGTGACACAACATTAATTTTAGTATTTACGAAACCCAAAACATGTGTCCAGTATTTTTTTCGTAACTGTATCATAAATAATCACAAAGTTATTAGCTTGTTATGTCACCAAAAATACATAGTCACCGGGCCATCCAGGCGACTGAGGGGTTGTTTTGCACTTGCATCCAGCTGTTTGCTGGCTGCTAATGCCCGCTATGACTTGCCGTGACCTGTGTTGTACTTAGTGTCGATGGTGTCCATCTTGTAACCTTATTAAATATTTTTGGGAAAAAATATAACATGGTGTAAAAACTATTGGAATCCATTCAGTCACTGATTCTAAACAAACTATATTCAGCTTTCGCATATACTAAAAATTATGTTATTTAAATAATAACAGTAATAATATTAACAATATTTTGAGCCCTACACCGTCGTTCCGATAGCAACAGTCAGATCATAATTCCGCTACTAAACGAATACAGCTATGTTTACATTGTATACCTAAGATGGTCCCTTGGAGTAAAAAATACGTCGCTCGAGAGAACCTCATTAATTAAATGTTGACAGAACTGCCAATTAAGCTTGATACAAACAGTTTTTATACTACATACTAATTTTACAAACCATTTCGCCAATTGATGCGTGAAAAATATATGACGTACACGTCACAGGGAATCCTAGTGTGAGTTCCAGGAAACAATCTTCTAAAAAGTTTGCAATCTTCTTCGTTTGTATAGAAAACTAGCTTTTTCCCGCGACTTGGTCCGCGTACATAAAATATAGGTAGTCTATGTCACGCAGGAATGTAGCAGCTTTCTATCGGTGAAAAAAATTTAGCAATCGGACATGTACTTCCAGAGATTACCCCCTACAGACAAACTTACAAATTTTACCTCTTTATAATATTAGTATAGACACGCACAGTCCAACACACCGAAAATGCATCCACGCGCGTACATGCAGATCACGCACCTACATACAGAGAAACATGCGCCTACGCGCGTGGGCGTGGGGCGAGACGCAAGGTATGGCACACTGAGTCTCGTCGTGCGTGATTTTATTTGAAATGAGTCAGAGCCTGCAAGAATTTACAAAACTCAACTACGCTCGTGAGTGCTTACGCACTAAACCCGCACAACGATGCAGATCTGCAGTCCCGCAAGTACGCGCTAGGTGTGTTGACACGCAACATGCGACGTGGTTCGTGGCAGTGTGATAATCGCCATATCGGGATACATGTTTGTGAACACACCCATAGTAGGTGCAGGAGTTATTTTATAGTGTGGGGCAGCGTCTAATAAAAAACAAAAAAAAATATCCTATCAGCTGCTTCTTCTTTCAAAAGTGCAGTACCCATATACGTAACTATTATCAAAATACAAGTACTGGTATTTCTTTCTCTATATTCTCTTTCGTTATTTAGAGCTTGTCCTTGTGTAAAAGTTCTTCATATTCATGAGCACTTTCACCCCCTGAAAGAATGCTAATGGTTTCAAAGTTATTTGGTGGAAGACGTGAAAATTTTGAAGACGTTGGGAAAAGTTGGCACTGACATACCTATATGTAGGTGTATCTACACGAGTCTAATGAAGAAGTAAAATTGTTTTTACGCCATCTGTTTCGATATTGCCCTTTTATATGGCATACAAACCTCACCTAAAGCAAGTTATTCTATTATTTCTAAATAGGGATCTAATGGGCGTTCCGGAATAATGTGATTTGAATTTGGAACTTCAAAACTATTTGAATACTTAGTAGATTATGTGACATGTTAAAAGGGCATTATAGAGACGGTGGTGAAAAAAAAAGTAAATTAAAATGAACGTGCATCAACACGTTCATTTTAATCAGTCTATTTAAAAATTAAACTGGCCACTAACAAAAAAAAAGACTGACAAGTCTCAAAAAAAAGGATTTAAAGAACCTAAAAAGTAGTGAATTTTGCCGTGTTTGGATACTAAATAGCTTTATCGCCGAGTTGGGACACGGATATAAAGCTGTCTTTGTTTTGGGTGACTTGAATTCCTCCCTTAACTCAGGTTTCTATATTAATTCCCTCGCAGTGCTCGGGAGTAATTTGTATAAATCCCTCACAGGGTTCGGGATTAAAACTTAACAAACTTTATTTCGTTTGGAATCCAACATGTCGCCCGCGACTTTAAGACACTGCTTTTTCCCCTAGTCAAATCTATCAATTAATCTGCCCAGCCTATTCCCAATTGAGTGGACCTGGCTTCCAGTCTAACCAGATGCAGCTGGATATCAGTTTTTATATGGAGATACTGCCTATCTAAGGTACTAAGGAATCTTGATATACAAGGTGTCGTTTTGAAGCTGCAAAATATTTCAGGAGGTAATTATGTTAGTGATTCTCGACCCGAATCAATAATAAAATAAGTAGGTAATTTTTTTTTTTTTTATAACCGCGCTTTTTTTCACACACACAAACACGGAACAATAAAGGGCGTTTTCACACACACTAACTCGCAACGATAGTTTCATAAATAATGTATCATCCAATCATCATCCCGCACGCCACACCCTAGCCACGCCCCCGCGGCCATCGATCAATCGATTTAGTTTAGTGTAATTAAAAAATTAAATATCAAGTATTACTGATTATTGACCAGGTATCGTTTTTTTATATGATTATTTATGAGTTTTATTACAACCTCCTGAAATATTGTGCAGTTTTAAAACTGCACCTTGTATTAATGGTCACCCATCAACAAACTGATCTCGGCAAAGCGTTGCTTAACTTTGAAGATTATTGTTTTGTTGGTTTTATTTTTTAAATGATTATCAAGTACAGTTCTGTATATGGAGACTGTCTCATCTTTAAAAAAATAATATTCCGGGTCTGGGTGTCATGTGCGTGTGAGTTTATCCCACAGGATACAGAAGTACTTACTCCCTAATATGAGGCAACGTTTTTATAAAAATAATGCTACACCATCGCTGACTGTCGTATTGTGTTATGTCTAAAAAAATAAACATTATATAATAGGGCAGCCGCGGGAAAAGCTAGTATAAAATAATAATCAACAAGCTAAGTTTATAATACACTCGTCGATCAGGCATAATATTGTAAAGAGAATGTGGCGGCTAACAAAAGACGAACGACGTATATTACACAACAGAACGCGCCATTCCGTCCGCCTTTCATCCGCTGCACATGTCCTTTGAAAACTTCCCCTCACAAACTGGCAGAAGCGGAAATAACTTCGTTGGTAAGTATTTAATAACTTACTACAAGTATATCTAATATCTAAATACTCGCAATATACAACATTATTTTTAGTATTTGCGAAACCTTTGTTTGTTCAGAATCAGTAACTGAATCGATTCCAATATTTTTTATACTATTACCATTACAAATCGTAAATAAGTAGATATCAAGATTTTTTGTTTATATATATATAATAATTTTAATATATTCCATAACGCTATCTACTCCCAAACTAAGCAGAGCTTTTCGTGTGGGTGCTAGACAACTAATAAACATACTTAAATATACTTAATATACTTAAATTATACCGAGACACAAAACAATAGAATCGAAACCACAACCTCCGGTAAGCAGCCAGGACCACTAACCACTAGACTAACAGGCCAGTCAAGCTTATGGACTTCCCGAGAAGAGAGAATACTCAGTGCGTTTGTAGGTTTCACTCATAGTAATACGGCCGAAATCTGCCAGAAAAACTAATTTCGAGGTGACATAAATTTCTAAGAAATTATCGTAAAAAAGGCGTAAGATATCTTATTTAAAGATATAATGTAGGTACCATCTGATTATTCTTAATCAATTATCCTTACAACTTTTCATATTTTCTACTATTGAATTGAAAACAATATAACATTCTCTTATCCTCTTAAAGTTTCACAAAATGTTTAAAAAATTCAATTCACAGTCCCTTTAGATTCAGTACCGCAGATTAAACTAGTACAAGAATCACTTAAGGAGAGGGTCCTAACTGTTATCTACTGAACTGAAACGTCTTGTATGCATAATTAAACAGGAGTATACTAAATGGCACCTCCATTTATTACATAGTACATACTAACACACTGAAGCGATGAAATGTAACTTTTTTTTATTAGTTGCCTATACCAACATACCACCTTACCTTACCTACCCACCTACACCTTTTCAGGAGATAGACCTAATCTTGTTGGGCGCCAAGATGTTAATTGGCGCCCAACGTGGTATTAAATAAAATATTAATTTCAGTTTATTATAATAGAAATAACTGCCAGAATATTATCTGCTTAAAAAACATGTATGTATTAGCTTCAGTTAGCGGCGCCGCCCGCGTGAAACTCGAAAATTGTATTAAACATATGCCCACGATAAAAGTATTTATTTATTTATTAAAACTTCATGCAACATAAAAGTACAAAGGCGAACTTAATGCCTTAGGCATTCTCTACCAGTCTACGAAGTCTAAGGGTACCTAGAGTAGGGTAAGTATCGCAAGTATATTCCATTCCAGGATGTCAAATTTCATACAAATCCGTTAAAACATGAAGAGACAGAAAGAGTTTTGCACTCCTAAGTAATTTGAAAACTAAAACTATTTTGTCCGATTCTGGTTTCACAAACTACGCCAATAAATAAGCAGACAGTATAAAAACCGGGTTACAAGGGAAATTGATATTCTTGAAGATCCCTTTACTACGCCTCCTTTGTGTAACACCGAACAATTTTACGGGCACACGATTTCCTTCAAAATCAAGATATCTATCTTTGACTCCTTTACGCTACAATGTATTGTAGGAACGTTGACATAAGTGAAAAGAATGGAACATTGTTGCTTTGAAGTATATTTTATGAAAAACTTTATGAGAATACTTTTGAAAGGTTAAAGTACTCAACTTCAACTCTTAATTAATGGCCTTTGTGGAAGAGACACCACAATTTTGCCAATAACACGTGTGGACTGTTAATAAACCATCAAACTTTGGAGAGTATTTAGCGTGAATTAATAGTAAAAAAATATCTTTCTTTTTAAAAAAGTACTCTATTATCGCAGTGGTGGCCGAGTGGTAATGGCCCCGACTTACGAGTTGTAGGTCGCGGGTTCGAACCCAGCCAGGCGCATTTGTGTAATTTATTTCATCACCACTGCTCTCAAAACGGCGAAGGAAAACATCGTGAGGAAACCGGCATGTCCTAGAACCAAAAGTTCGAAGACATGTGACATTCACCAACCCGCACTGGGCCCGCGTGGTGGATTACGGCCTATTCCCTCTCCTAGAGAAGAGGCTTGAGTCCCAACAGTGGGAACATTAAAAAGGCTGATGATGACTCTATTATCTACATTTCGTGATGTTGATTGTCCATCAACTGTCATCATATCTCGCCACATGGCCAGCCCACCTACATTTTATTTAGGTTTTGAGAGAAATGTAGAGCATCCTTTATTTTGGTGGCATTCCGAATTTCTGTGTTTCTTACTTTACTTATCTACACTAATATAATAAAGAGGTAGAGTTTGTTTTTCTGTTTGTAGGAGGTAATCTCTGGAAGTACTGGTCTGATTGGGAAAATTCTTTTTTTTTTTTTATCTGTTACAAACTAGTACTTGACTGCGATCCCGCCTGATGGTAAGCAGTGATGCAATCGTTGATGGTGAGGCGCACTAGTTTATTAAGAGCCTATTCACTCTAGCCTTGAAGACATCCAAATTATAATCAGACGGGAAGACCGCAGCAGGCAAACTGTTCTTTCACCAATACAAAGCTGCTTTATTTCTGAGTGACATATGCTATAATTATGTTATGTACGCGGGCGAAGCTGCGGGCAAAAGCTAGTTGTTACATATATAGTTTTACTTAATTCTTGCTTATACTTCTCTAAAACCTTTATATCGGAAATTAGGTATGCATATCGAGCAAAACGCGGGCTAAATAGAAATGAAAATATTTTTTTACTTTAATACTTTACCACTGGTTTCTAACAAACGATCAATTTTAATAAAACAAATCGATTTAAAATTCACAAAACTATATTTAAGTAAAATACCTTTCAAAGTTTAATTTCTATTCACTCCTACATTTTATCCACTTTGAGTTTACAGTATCCACATCAAGTAAAAAAAAAACTTGTGCACCAATTTTCCAAACTACTTTCTTTTTGTGAGTCAGTAAAAACTTCTTAAAAAAAATCGTAAGCATAACCTTCTATATTACTATTGTTTACTACTCATACACAAGGAAAGTCCTATCTTACTACTAAAGGCTATAAAACGTCTAGTCTTTATGTAACCCACTTAGTAAGTCGTACCCTAATTGAAAATGAATTGCCAGCTCGCAAAACCTTTCAATATGCGATCGTTACGGGCGTAGTAAAGCGAGCCGTAAACGGATGCCTCCAATATCTATCATTACTTCACGAACATATCGTTGTAATATGTTACACAATAGTTATAATAGTAAAACAACCCTTTTTTGGGTGCTAGAATATAATGTAGCACATTAAATTCATAGAGGTTCAGCAGTTTGCTTGTTAAAGTTTTAAATATCGAACACAAAAAAAAACTGTCATTCTATTTTAGCTTTGAAACCTGTGAAACAGGGAATTTAAATCATTTCGAACTTCAAATATCTACATAATTCAGAAACGGACTCTTTGTTTCATTTTATTAGAAAGGCACTTACTAAAACTCTGTTTATATTTACACTCGAGTAAAGTAACAGGTGTTTCTTACTGTTGTGTGCTGAGTAAAACTAAAATCTAATAAAATGTGAGTATAATTATAAGAAACACTTTGAACAAAATAAATTGTTTACTAAATTATTTCAACGCCCTAATACCACCGTTATTTAAAAAAATAGGTATATATATATTTGTAACACACATACTAATAATAAGACACAATTAGATGCCAAACGATAGTATTTTTACGACCAAAAAAGAAAAATGATTAGGGTATATAAAAAGAGATCGATAGACAATAATTTCAGTTAATAGATACATTTAAACAGTACGTAGTAAATAACTGAAAACTATCATAATACCTACTTACTTAAGTACATAGATATAAGTATCAAAACTAAATATCCACAAGTAGATAACTACAAAACATTTCAATAACATTTTTTTAATTTTCCCCTTCAACCCCTAATTCAAAACTCCCTAATATCCGAGAACAAAAGTTACAGCCTCAATATCGCTGGCCGGCACAATAAAACGCTCTCCAGAAAAAAAAAAACTAAAACGTCAAAAAATACAAAACACTGACATATTTTTCGGGATTCAAAATAAGAACGTTTTAAAAACACGTACTAAGCGTATTACATACAGCCTGGTAGTCAAAAAGTAAGAAAATACATAGAAAAGAGGTTGTGTCAGGAGGTTTTACTCACCGTGCGAAGGCTCCGAGCTCCCACTGCGCACTGATAAGAGCCGCGCGCCCTGCCCCAGTGAACGGTGCATAGATTATGCGTGGACCAGCGAGGCCGGATTGTAGATATCGACAATTGATTTTAGAGGTGTTATGGACGCATTGTATGGCTCTTTCAGATGATTGAGTGACTGTGTTCAGAGATTTGACGGGTTAAGTCAGATCTTGTTAAAAATAAGTTTAATGTAAATTTCGTCTTAGAGCAACCTCTTTATTATGATGTTCTGTTTTTAATTAATTTATTTAACAATTCATGTACTAA
The DNA here is from genome assembly GCA_910589285.2 of Mythimna ferrago. Taxonomy (NCBI): domain Eukaryota; kingdom Metazoa; phylum Arthropoda; class Insecta; order Lepidoptera; family Noctuidae; genus Mythimna; species Mythimna ferrago. Next base: position 21,878,018 of record OU342685.1, read on the forward strand.
CACATTTATATAATAAAAGAAAAGAAAATGGAAACAGAAAAATAGGTACATAGGAGATGCTTATTTCTAAAAAATCTCTTTCACCATACCTGCGAAAGGAAAGTTTGAAAAAAAAGAGATGCACACACCGTTTGTAAAAGTGAAAGGAAAAAAAAAAAGAAAAGTACAAACAATACAGTTATTATTGAAATATACTATACTAGCTTTTGCCCGCGTACATAAAATAGCCTGTCACTCAGGAATAAAGCAGCTTTCTATCGGTGAAAGAATTTTAGCAATCGGACCAGCACATCCAGAGATTACCTTCTATAAACAAAAAAAAAAACTTTCCCTCTTTATTATATTAGTGTAGATAAAGATCGTATCATAAATATATATACAAGGTGTAAGAGACAGCCCTCCGCAAACTTTAAAGGCTTGCTCAGTAAACGAAACTGAACAACCTTACTCAACATTTTTATTCAGGAAACGAAAAAAAAAATCAGCCTCACCATACAAAATGATAAACTTGATCGGACAATTTGTATGGCGAGGCCGATTTTTTTTTTCAAGCCTTTAAAGTTGCGGAGGGCTGTCCCTTACACCTGGTATACATATTGTAAAATCGTCGATAGTAAAATAGTAATTAGAAATAATAAGTTATTTTTTTTTATATAATATTATAAGCTTTTTATATTATAAGGATTATTTATAATGCGTTTGTGTAGTCTGAAAACTACGTAGGTAGCAAAGCAAACGGTTGGCAAATCTTTGAATATCAAAGTCTTTGGGGAACGGTTCTGTTAGGGAGACGTTTTCCGGCTGATTGGTCGCGGCGAAGTGAATATTAGATAGGTCAAGGTCACGGCTGAGACACGGATACCGTTTTTCCTCTCCCCGGATTTGTGTAGGACCGAATAACAAATGGTGAAGTAATCTCTTTACTTAGGAAAAGAGATTTGTTTTATGTGTTGAAGGGTGTTTTTTTACCTTTTCTGTTTGTAATAATTTTTTAATCAAGTAAAATTTTAATATCTATGGTATTTACTGTTTTATTTATTTATTTAACAATTACTATACGCACATATAATAAAAAGACAAGAAGGAAAAAAATAAGTAGGTACAGAAGTTATTCTTGAAGAGATCTTGGAAAAAACATCAGTGAAATAAAATATACATATAACATACAGTGTAAAGAGATACTATCACAATAAGTCATACTAAATAACATAATAAGATATACATAATATAATATTTATATGCAACTATGATAAAAACGAAAGATAGCGCTCTAATTGATATAGAACACATAAAAAAAGTTGTGGAAAGGCTTGCAGAAGAAAATAAGTACAAAATACCTTTATTTGATTACACATAAAAGTACAGACTAATAAGTCGACTTTCGTAGTACCTACAGTAGTTTGACAGGTTTTCAGCGCCGCGGCGTAGCAGGCGTGACGACCTCGCCTCACTGCTACGCGACTTTTTCGTAGCACGTAGGCGCGCGTAGCACGTAGACTCTCGTAGCACGTAGGCGAGTATTAGCAATAGAGGTAACTATATGGATATCGTATAAGTACATATATATAGCTTTATGGATGTCTACATACTAAGGACTAGCTTATGCCCGCGGCTTCACCCGCGTCGATAAAATATAGCCTATGTCACTCAGGAATAAAGCAGCTTTCTGTTGGTGAAAAAAATTTAGAGAGATTTAGAAATTACCTCCTACAAACAAAAGAAACATAAAAACCAAAATACAGTGTAGATGTATCGGAAGTGGAGTGGTTATATCAAAACCGAACTCGGAACTTTGATTAGTCGGAATCGGAACCGGTATAGGAATCGAAAACTGAGGCAGAAGCGTCAAATGAAACGCTACTAAAACTTATCAAAAATTGTGATGAATACAAATGAAGATCGAATTCACAACATTGCAAATCTATGTATATAAAAATGAATCCCTATTTCCTTGGTCACGCCATGACGCGTGAACGGCTGGACCGATTTTGCTTATTCTTTTTTTGTTGTGTTCGTTATTGTGAGGAGAAGGTTCTTATGCAAAAAATAGAGTAGGGTAGAGTAGGGTAGAGTAGGGTAGAGTAGGGTAGAGTAGGGTAGAGTAGGGTAGAGTAGGGTAGAGTAGGGTAGAGTAGGGTAGAGTAGGGTAGAGTAGGGTAGAGTAGGGTAGAGTAGGGTAGAGTAGGGTAGAGTAGGGTAGAGTAGGGTGGAGTAAAGTAGAGTAGGGTGGAGTAAAGTAGAGTAGTGTAGAGTAGGGTAGAGTAGGATGGAGTAGGGTGGGGTAGGGTATAGTAGGGTATAGTAGGGTAGAGTAGGGTACAGTAGGGTGGAGCAGGGAAGAGCGGGAGCGAAGCCGCGCGGGCAAAAGCTAGTACTAAATAAAACAACAAAGTGAAAGAGTAATCGACAAGAGGTATGAGGGGAGGGAACAGGATCCCCTCACGACAAGTATAAACTTGTTTGTGCCTCCGATATAGCTTCCGATAAAAATATCGGAATTGGAAGGGCCAGTAATAAACGTCTGACACGCACACACGATTAGATGATATCCCATTTAAAAAAAAACCGGCCAAGAGCGTGTCGGGCCACGCTCAGTGTAGGGTTCCGTAGTTTCCCGTCCGTCACAATAAGTGTACCCACTTATGAGTTTAAAAAAATGCTTGCATATACGATTATACTACAAACTTAGTCCAGAAATTATTTTGTAGAACCTTTTTGTCTTTTTTGTAGAAAAACTGTTCTTTCTTCTGAAAAAATAATTTTCCTAGAAAGTCCTTATAAAGTTCTACTTTTCAGATTTTTTTCATATTTTCTAAACTTATGGTTCAAAAGTTAGAGGGGGGGGGGACACATTGTTTTTTACTTTTGGAGCGATTATTTCCGAAATTATTGAGATTATCAAAAAATGATTTTAGTAAACCCCTATTCATTTTTAAATACCTATCCAACAATATATCACACGTTAGGGTTGAAATTAAAAAAAAAAACACTTCCCACTTTACATATAGGGGGGCTACCCTAATAAAACATTTTTTTTCCAATTTTTATTTTACCACTTTGTCGGCGTGATTGATATACATATTGGTACCAAATTTCAGCTTTCTAGTGCTAACGGCCAGAGAGATTAAGCGAGGACGGACAGACGGACAGACAGACGGACAGACAGACATGGCGAAACTATAAGGGTTCCTAGTTGACTACGGAACCCTAAAAAGAGCGGTTAGGCCGGTTGTCAAGCCGCAAGGCGTGATGGCAATCGGTGGCAGCAATCTCTCGCGAGTCCTGGTACAAGCCACGGTCCGGAGCGAGGAGTGGCAGGCGGTCGCCTCCTTCTGCGAAGCATTAATGCTAGCAAAGGTGGCGATCGCACGCGCGAGGGAACGGACATCATGCCACAACTTTTTTTTTAGAAGGTTAATTATCTAATACGAGAGATAGGAGGAGGGAGTTGTCGAGTGTGTTCATCATTAAATTGCTAGTTATACAAAGCGGCATACCTGCACAATTAATACCAAACCCAGGTACATTACACCTGGGTATTCAAAGCATTTAACTCGAGGTATTGAGGCACATTACTGCTTTACACAAAAGGAACATCAAAGACACAACCTAAAACAAAGCAGTCTACACTGAAAGAATATTATATAAAGGTAAAGTTTGTTTTTATGTTTTTTTGTTTGTAGGAGGTAATCTCTGAAAGTACTGGTCCGGTTCCTAAAATGTTTTCACCGACAGAAAGCTGCTTTATTCCTGAGTGATAGGCTATATTTCATATACGCGAGCGAAGCTGTGGGCAAAAGCTAGTGTATTATAAAAGATACATATGTTATTGCTAGCTGTGGAATTGTTTGAAAGAGTCATCGTAACCGTGATCCGCAAACGGCAACTGAAGGAGCACAGGTGTGGGCGTCGGGCAGAAATCTTTAGAGACAGGAGAATTTGAGATGGAAGAGTGGGCGAAACCTTTTTACCCGCTCAGACTTTTATTGACGAAAACCACACCTGTGTCCTTCAGTTGCCCCTTGCGTTTTGACCACGGATTTCCCTTTCAGAAACCAAGTCATGGCTCCAATAGGCTTCAGTCCTCTCTTTGAAGAGCGCGTCGAATGGTCATCGACAGTTACCAGACGGCCGGACGGGAGCTCATGCTAACTCCCTACGTTTACCTTTAATTCGCTTAGGTCACTCTGTGGTTGAGAGAAATGAGATGACAATCTTAACATACGGAGTGAAATATTGATGCATGTCTCGAGTGTGCAGGATGGGTAAATGAAAAAAAAAAAAAATGAAAAATAGTTTATTCGCAGAAATACATATTTAGCACAATAAATATTACCTCTGCCAAACTGTAAAGCAGTTTGTTGACAGATGTAGCTTTTGTCTAGCACAAACATACAGATTCACCGATAACACTTTCTAAATATCCTCATCATTGAGGGTTTGATAAAATTCATTGAAGAGGTACTTATGTATTTTATTTTTATAAGACGCTTTTGTAGCACAGCTGTTTATATCGACTGGAAGGTTATTAAAAATGGTTGGAACTAAACACTTTCTACATTTTCGACCATAATAGTTATTACAATTGGGTACAACAAACCTTTTCATATTATTTGTCCTCTGAGATCTCGTACGTACAATATAGTAGTTTTTACACCACCTGCTCGATAATGTCGTTTTACACGTCATACAAACCTCACTTAAAGCAAGTCATTATATGCCTAGGGAGATAATGCAGTATGGCCGATCCCTAGGGAATAATGAGATTTGAATTTGGAGCATCAAAAATCGTCAACATTGTGAATTAAAATGTAGGCGCATCGAACAAGTTGACTCGAAATTCAAACCAAAGAGTATGTAATCACTATGATTTACACTGGCCACTAACAAAAGAAAAGAAAATAGAATAAAACGTGCGTACTGACGACACGGGAGCATTATAGAAAATTGAAACTATAGAATCTTGGAGTAGTGAATTTTGTTTGTATCAAACAAACTTGTAAATATAATACTTATATTTCTCTGATATGTGATTTGGTCGACCAAATTGTCTTTTAATTATCTCACAGATGGTGTAAAAAGTAGAGTATGCAACACGGGGATAAAGCTGTCTTTGTCTTGGGCGGCTTAAATTCCTCACTTCACTCAGGTTTTTTTATTAACTCCCTCGCAATGCTCGGGAGTTAATTTTATAAATCCCTCACTATCGTTCGTATAAACTACTATTATGTGACTAGGGGATAAAGCAGTGTCTTTAAGTCGCGGGCGGCATGTTAAATTCCGAACGAAACGAAGGTTGCTGATTTTAATCCCAAACGATAGTGAGGGACTTATAAAATTAACTCCCGAGCATTGCGAGGGAATTAATAAAGAAACCTGAGTGAAGTGAGGAATTTAAGCCGCCCAAGACAAAGACAGCTTTATCCCCGTGTTGCATATTCTGCTTTTTACACCATCTGTGAGATAATTAAAAGACAATTTGGTCGACCAAATCATTTAGTAGAGAAATATAAGTATTATATTTACAAGTTCATCAAACAAACAAAATTCACTACTCCAAGATTGTATAGTTTCAATTTTCTATAATGCTCCCGTGTCATCAGTACGCACGTTTTATTCTATTTTCTTTTTTTTGTTAGTAGCCAGTTTGAATTATAGTGATTACATACTCTTTGGTTTGAATTTCGAGTCAACTTGTTTGATGCGCCTACATTTTAATTCACAATGTTGACGATACTTGATGCTCCATATTCAAATCTCATTATTCCCTAGGGATCGGCCATACTGCATTATCTTCCTAGGGAGAGAATGACTTGCTCTAAGTGAGGTTTGTATGACGTATAAAACGGCATTATCGAGCAGGTGGTGTAAACAAATATTTTTAAACATACAAGCATAAACTAGACAAGTATCGTCAGCATACATATACATTTGACAATTACGAACGACATTGCACATGCATGATGTATCCGACGGGGCCGAACACGGATCCGGTCGGCACACCCCACGTGACGCGCTTAGGCTCCCCGACAACGCCGTCAATGACCGTTCGTAGTGTCCTATCTGCGAGGTAGGCACGGAACCACCTGTTAAGTGGTCCCGCGACTCCCCTGCGAGAGGGAGTGTCAGACTTGAACTGACAAAACCCACCTGTGTGCCTGCAGTTGCCCTTTGCTTTCCAGGGCCACATTAGGTAACTCTTTCAAATCATACCGCAGCCCAACCAGCAAGCCAGATGCATAAGGGGACAAAATGTCCCCCAATATACCACGCAACACTCAAGCGGACTCTACATTAGACTGACGCACACGTGGACGACGCCTGAGGTGTACGTAGCGTCGCGTGGCGTGGCATGGGTCTAAGGCGGCAGTCTGCAACAAATGCTGTAGTCCACGTCCGGCGTGACGCTGTAGGCGACGTACGAATGCTTACTATGGAAATGCACTATAGGGGTCTCCATCACACGCCAGACGCGGCACACGAGCGCCATACGCCGCGTCCATAGGTCCTACGCGCCCTTGCCCGGTCTTAGGCGCCCTTTTGGCCTTGCACAGATTTTAAAGCTTTCTTTTTTTTATTATCGAATTGTACTGTATGTGTGAGGTACGAATAAAAGTTATTTCTTTCTTTCTTTCTTTCTTTCTTTCTTTCTTTCTTTCTTTCTTTCTTTCTTTCTTTCTACGCCTACGCAGTCATTTCGGAGCATTCTGGTGTCACGGACGCCGCGTTTAGATGTATGTCTACAAAAATGGTGTTTACAAAGGAGCAAGACGAATTACTAATTGAATCAGTTAAATTAGACAGAATTTTATTCATCATCGTTAGTACATTTTTTTTATTATCAACGTATTAAAGTTGGACCTGGGAAGAGGTGGCGAGACGACCTGGATGCCTACCGCGGGGACTGGTTCGAGGTGGCTCAAGAAAAGAATAGGTACCTGGGAGATGTTGGGGTAGGCCTTTGCCCAGCAGTGGGACAGTATAGACTAAACAAATAAAAAAAACGTAGAACAACCCTCGACGTCTCTCTTCATGAAAATGTCGTGACGCCGTTTTCTTAATTCTTTATTGTACACACAAAAACTTAACCTTAATACATTCTTAATTGACAATTCATGTACAAAGGCGACGCCTTTTTCTTGTCTTCTGTTTCAATAACATTTGTATAATAACATCATCATCTTCCTCCTCTTCAAGAAGAACGCGAGAGACTGATCACAATTTGCGTTGGAAGCCGCGTCCTAGAGTGACCATCGCAGGTTTGCGCTGCGTAGGCCGGACGCGACCTACGGCGTTTATTGTACACCGCCGCGCGCCGCCTTAGACAGTTTGATAGCATTGCGCGTCACGTTCGGACATTTTGTCTGTCCTAAATCCTAATATTACTAAAGCTTAATGGTTGACCTGCGAAAGGACACTTATAAAAAAGGCTGTGTGCACCAGCCCTAAGCGTCTCGTCTCTTTATTGGGTCACGTAGGATGACGCACCTAGTTCGAGCACTCTCAGTGTAAGTGCTACTTAGATGCAACTAACAATGACTCTCCAGGAATAATATGCTCATTTTATATTCACGCAGGATATTATTATGTGCAAGATTGACTTTATAGCAGTTTAAAGGAAAATAACCGAAGTAGTCCTACTTCCTAATAGATGTTTGTCAGTTATGTGAATGTGAGTACACTTTAGGTAGACTTAGCAGACCCAAGACTTAGAATACTTGGTTTTTTTGCTCGTTTTTGTTATCGACTTACTTAGTACTAGGTACTATGTTGATGGGTCTAAACTGTTCTCTCATACCATAATGGAAGTATTGCTTGACTCCGATCCCATCTGATGGTAAAGAGTTATACGATCGTCGGTGAGGCGCACTAGTTAATTTGGAACCTATTCACTCTAACCTTAAACACACCTAATTTTTTTATTTATTTTTTAAATAGTAGCCGTGGAGTTTCTTGCCGGTCCTTCTTCATAGTAAACGACCAACGAACTATATAATAGCCTGTTCAAAATCATTACTTATGAATTGAATTAGTTGGAGAGGTGTCCTTCTCCCATAGGCACAAAACGATTAGGGAACAAATATTTTTTTCGTACAGCTAACAACTGGAAATTCCCCCTGCCGGAGTATGTTCCTGATAGCTACTGCCTAGGGGTCTTTAAATCAAGACTCAATAGGTTCTACTTCTAGGCAAGATTCGACCACATCATCGCTTACCATCAATTGAGATAGTGGCCAGGCGCAAGCCTATAAATAATAAAAAAAAACGCCAACAACGAGTCAAATCGCGCGCTGAGGTTTCTATACAAACTTACCTGTATAAATAGTTCAATTCCCGACGAGTCCTGAAGATTTTTCCAAATCGCAAAAAAATCTTTTTTCTTGTGACGTAATTACAAATTTATTGTTCTTTACTTGTGCTACGAGACCTTACTTCACGTCTTTCAGGATTCTAAGTCAACGGGAAGTACCCTATAGGTTTTGATTTCCTAGAGAGAGGCAAAATATGCGCCGGAACAGAGTAAAACGGCCTTGTCTTTATTTTCGCTGCTGTAAAGGGTAGCAGACAGCAGTACCTACCTGACTATTTGATATTAATTTCAGCTAAATACCCCACACGTTCCTGAGGAAAAGGGTCTCGCCAGAAGGATAACAAAATGATCCTATAATGATTCCGTTTTTGCGGACGAGGTATGAAACCTTAAAAATTAGTAAAATACTCAAATGAGCAGACTTGTTAAGATCCTGACATACGTATATGACCTATTGTTGCACATATTGTTTTTTTTTTTTTTTTTTATTGTTGATAGGTTCGCGCTTGACCGCTATCTCACCTGATGGAAAGCGACGATGCGGTCGACGATGGAACGCGCTTACCTAAAAGAAACCTATTCACTCTCGACTTAAAGATTCCCGGGTTGTAGCTATCAGGAAACACAGACTCCGGCAAGGAATTCCACTCCCTAGCCGCACGCACAATGAATGTGTTCCCAAAACGTTTTGTGCGTGTTGGTGGGATATCCACCATATACCGGTGGCGCATAGCCGTACGTCTGGTAGTCCGATGATGAAACGGGCTAGGCGGAATTAGGTTATGCAATTCCGACGCACACTCCCCGAAATGCAACCGGTAGAAAACCGACAGGCTAGCAACTCTGCGTCGATGCTCAAGACTTTGAAGCCTCGACTCGACGAGTGTATCATCGCCAATTATCCTTCTGGCTCGCCTCTCAATTGCCTCAAGTGCATCAAGCTGGTATCGGGCAGATCCGTCCCAAAGATGAGAGCAATACTCCATACACGATCGAACTTGCGCTTGATAAAGTTTGAGCAGCTGTTCCGGCGTGAAGTACTGTCTGACCTTTGCGAGAACTCCCAGCTTTTTTGCAGCCAGTTGAGCCTTTGCTTCGATGTATGGCCCAAAGTTGAGTGTTGATGTCAGCGTAACACCAAAAAATGTTGCAAGAGATAGATCACATTATATATTTGGATAGAATATGTAGGTACTTTTCACTATATTCGGAATTCGCTAAAATGTACCAAACAGAATAAGTATCTATCAGATGTTATGTGGAACTTCTAAGCCGTACCTTAAAACACTGTTTCTAAGAAAACAATTCACAAAAACCGGCAAAATGCGAGTCGGACTTGCGCACGAATGGTTCCGCACCATCCGTACAAAAAAACTGCAAAAATTCGCGTTTGTTGTATCGGAGCTCAACTTAAATATTTTATTTAATCTGTTTTTAATATTTGTTATTATAGCGGCAACAGAGTTGCATCATCTGTGACAATTTCAACTGTCAAGATAGCATGGTTATGAGATACATGCCTGGTACAAACGGACGAACAGCGGCAGTCTTAGTAATAGGGTCCCGTTTACCCTTGGCGTACGGAACCCTAAAAACTAAAATGTGAATAGTAATTAAAAAAACATACAAGTGTTAAATAAATTTTATTTTGTCATTAAAATATATAAATGAATCAAGTTCACAATTTAAATAATACAAAAAGTAAGTATTCACATTACAATCGTGTTTTTATCCAATTTAATTAAAATATTCGAATTAAAATATCACACTAAAATGAATCTATCATTTCATAATAATCAGTACTATCCTCCTAATATTCTAGTCATTTGCAAACCCACACTAACTAAAAATCTAAATAATGGGTCATACTATTATAAATAACAATAATTTGCACTAATCAACTAAATGCAGACTTTACATCTAAAGAAATAGAGTTTAAAATAACAAATACACATCATTACTTTTAATATATGCGAAACCCGAAACATGTCTAGTATTTTTATGTAAAGAATCTATGTACTATATTTCATATCTGTATCATGAAAAATCACAAAGTTACCTAGTTGTCCGCACAAATACATGGTCACCGGGCCATCCGGGCGACATTGGGGCGTTTTTGTTCTCGCACTCAGCTGTGGCAACTAATGCCTGTTATGACCTGCCTTGACCTGTGTTGTACTTAGTACCGATCGATGGTGTCCAACTTGTGATTTTTTTTAAATATTTTTTGAAAAAAATATGACATGGTGTAACAATTGGATCGATTTAGTTATTGATCCTAAACAAACTCTATTCAAGTTTCGCATAAACTAAAAAAAAATGTTGCATAGATGTACAAGTAAAAGTAATTTATGGAAGATCAAGAAACATACTAGTTACACTTTTTTTGTTAAAAATTAAATAATACTTAAAATATTGAGAAACCCGGGTGGGTTAGGAGCGTAAGAGCCTAAATAAACAACATGTATAACATAATAAACGCAAATCAGATTTCAGTTATTTTCAAAATAAGTAGTTTATCCTAAAATAGAACTATTAACTATTTTTATATAACAAAAAAAAAACGATAATTTTATTTCTGAGTTTATGCGTAGATCAATCAATACCAATGCGCTACCGATACAGTGTGTCGATACCCATATTATTTGCCTCCTATAAAAACACTACCTAAGGGAAATCATGTTGCTAGCCTGTCCGTTTTCTATCTTTTACATTTCGGGGAGCGTGCACTTGAATTGCACAATTTGTTCCATCATCGGACCACAAGACGTACGGCGTTGCGCCTCCAGTACATGGTAGACATCGTACAAAGCGTTTTGGGAACACATTTATTATGCGTACAGCTAAGGAGTGGAATTCCCTGCCGGAGTCTGTGTTTCCTGATAGCTATAACCTAATGGTTTTTAAGTAAAGAGTTAATAGGTTGCTTCTAGGCAAGGGTGCTCCATCATCGGCCACATCATCGCTTACCAAAGACATTAAATATATACTACCAATAGACAGGACATAGCGAACAAAAGTCAAAATCCGAAACTTGTTACTTATGAGTAACAAGTCGCTCAGTCTAGTATGACACCCCTACACGTCAAGTCATGTTTGTATCCGCTTTAGGCACTAAAAGAAAATCATTTTCTGAGAAAATATGCCGAGATGCGCATTACGCTATTGCAAATCTTGTTATGGTAAAATTGTTGGACCTAACTTCGATTTATTTTCGTAAATATTCTTGGTATTTACGCAGTAATTAATTAAAATAAAGAATTTCCATGAATAGTTCTAGAACATTTGCTGATTTTATGATAGCGCCATCTATTGCTGAAAAGTTTAACCTTACCTAGCACACACCAGTGGCGTAGCGTGGGTTTTCGCCGCTTGGGGTCGACCAGAAATACGCCGCCCTTTGATGTTTATTATGTTTAAGAACACCAGTATTAAGAGCGACTGCAGGTATCCCGTCGGGGCCACTAGCTTTTTTCTTACGTACGTCTTTCTGATGGATACGAATATCCGACATACTCGTCACGTACCCATCAGGAGAAACAGGGGGCGGTGCGTCACCGGAATTCAGACGCGAAGATTCTTTGTCCTCAGCGGTGTGAGCCAGGGACTCGTCGGATTTCAGCAGTGGTGGAGGTGAGGGACGGCAGAAGTTCGATTGACTCGAGTTTGCCGGGGACCAAAACGCTTTACTACCAACGGGGTTTATTCCCTATTCGGCCAATGTGGTCAAACTGAGACCTCCACAACATCTTAAGAGTCACGTCACTTGCCTTGCGCATACGAGCATTGGCCCAAAGTCGGTATGCGCGTGTTTAATCGCGTCAGCGTGAACACACTCGGTGCCAAGTCATGGTTGAGCTTGGTCCGATATTGTTAGGTCAGAGAATGAACTTGGATTCCTAAAAAGCAATATACCTGCACCAACATGAGGATAGACTTAACATAGACATCAAAATTTGCTTGGCACGTACGTAACATTGCGCTCGCAATTTCGAATATCTAAGTTTATTTTTTCCAAATAAATAAATTGGCGCTTTCTGCCGCCTCCTTTCGTATGCCGCCTGGGGCCATGGCCCGCCCTCCCCTTCTCAAGCTACGCCCCTGGCACACACTGAAGCTTCTACCACGAGCTCTTAAAGTGATCTATTTTACGACATAAACCGAACTGTTAGATCCTTTTTCGTTCGTACTACTGACATTTTAACATATCATGGTAGAACCCCTGGCCACCTACCGAGCAATAGTTAAATTTTGACAAATTTAATTCGCGTGGTTGCTATTCAAAGCTAGATGGCGTCACTGAGAGATAGGATGACAGTTTTCCTAAGACATTTCTCCTGATAGCCGCTCTATTGTATCTCTTTAAATCTCTTTGTCGCTTACCATTAGGAGAGATAGTGGTCAAACGCGAGCCTATCCATAATAATAATATATATATATATATATTGGGGGGGTTTTGTATAATAGTGAGCATTATTCTACTTACATAATATGTTATCAATCACAATAGTAAGCACACAGCATACAGTTTTCAAAGGATTAATTATGTTAAAGGCACAAGCTATAGTGGCGACATCTGTTTAATTACAACTTATATTTTTGTAAAGCTGAATTTCTTTGACGGCACTGTGTTTTACGTGGAAAATGTTGAAATGGCTGTGTAAACATTGATGACAGAGAGCTGCACCTTGCCTTTTCTTGTTCTCATTTCAATGCTAAATTTTAACAGGTTTTAGACAGAAGTAGGGCTTAAAAAATACTCAATATCAAATTCATAAAATAGAAATCGGAAGCTTTACAAAGTTAGATTCCCAATTCTATACAACAATTTTTTTTTAGTATATTTGAAACCTGAATATAATTCGTTCAGAATCAGTAACTGAATCTATTCCAATAGTTTTTGCACCATTTTTTTCGAAAAATATTTAAAATATTTAAAAATGTCACAAGTTGGACACCGCCGACACTAATTACAACACAGCAGGCTTACTCTCCAAATTAATTTCAATTTCAATCTACAGTCAATCCGATTGCAATGTCAATTTTGACGTTACGTGATTTGGTATTCATGAAAACAATATTGTCAACATATACGATTTCACTTAGTTCTCAAAATGGTCACGCAATTTTGAACCAATTTGGCGCTAGCATTGAATTCAAGGGTACGAAACGTCACAATCTCAATGTCGACCGATCGGAATTGAACTCAAGAGTAAGCCTGCTGGTCACCGCTGGTCGTAGTGGGCATTAAGAGCCAGCGCACAGCTGGGTGTCAGTGCAAAACAGCCCCTCAATCACCTGGATGGCTCGTTGACTATGTATTTCTGCTGACATAACAAGCTTATAACCCTGTAGTTTTTCATGATACAGTTATGAAATTTTGTACATAGATTCTTTACATAAAATATTAAACGGGGTATCGGGTTTCGCATATATTAAAACTAATGTTGTATAAAATATATAATACTTTACTGTACATGCACTCCCGTAGTTTTATCGCAAGTTTAGGAATTCAAGAATATTTTTTAAAAAAACAACATAATTAAACAATACATGACCCTTTTAACATTTATCCACTTAGACTCTAGCTTACATACAATAACAAAACCCATAGTTAAAATGTCTTTATAAATTGCTCAAACAGTGAATCCTGGTCAAGTGGGCCGTTAATAAATATGTGACAAATCCTCTGTACGCATTGAAATAGCCCTATGATTGAAAATAATAAAACTCAGATTTCGGTTATGAAGCTCCATAACATTTCTGCCAAGCTATTCAGGAAAAGCAAATACAAAGTGTCCATATTATCTCCTAACTGTTGTCATCCGAGTGTCGTCGCAAGATTCTACAATACTTCGGTCACATTGCAATGAAAGACGGTGGCAACCTCGAAAGGCTCATCGTGACCGGTAAAGTGGATGGAAAAAGGCCTCGTGGGCACAGCCCTATACGTTGGTTTGACCAGATCCGCACCGCTCTTGACTCTACGGTATACAATACCCTTCACACCGCCAAAGACAGAAGCAGATGGAGGAATACCGTCCGAGTGAAAGTAATGAAGCAGGGGGAAGGTTAAACCCTCTAGAATAATAATAAGTTTCCCTGAGGTCCCAGTTATCCAAGATTCACTGTATCTTACAACATAGATTATAAGTAAATCATTGTACTATCAATACATTATTAATTGTATATAATTTAAGGCCATTGCAGTATAGGACAAGCAGTTGAATTTATTATTTTAATTATATTTACACAAAATGCCATATAAAACGTGAAGGCACTACCTGGTAGTATTACTATAATTATTAAGAATATACAAGTGAATAGAGAGCGTAAATCAAACAGCATTTTAATATTTCTACGTGTTAAGCTTCTGCTAGCGACTTCGCCGGCGTCTAATTAGTACTCTCTCCTAAATTATAGCCTATGTATTAATACAGGATATAAATAATTCTGGTACCAGAATTCATGCAAATCCAAACATTTATTTGAGAGTAAAAGGCAAAAATATTCACGGTCGTATGTATGTATATATATGACACAGGAAAATTGCGCCATAAGATTGTAAAATATCGCGAGATATTGTAAACAATTTTTTTTCTAAATGAGACACGGTTATGTTGAAAACTAATGAAATTGGATGTTATTTATCGTATACAAAACTTTTTTTTTCATAATATTTCGAGAAATTATAATATAAAAAAGATTTATTACAATCATACGGAAACTGCTGCTATAACTGATAAATATACTTATATATTTCTAAATACATACACACTATAGATTACACCCAGACATGGTCGTGCTCATCAAACAAACATTTATCTTGGATAGAAATTGAACCCACGACCTCCGTCATAGCAGTCAGGTCCACTAACCACTAGACCAACAGGTCAGTCGTACATATACCTACATACGACCTTTCACCTATTAATGTGATTAACAATTTAACTAACTATTTGTACCTTCAATCTTCTGATATTTTTAAAACAAATTTCTAAACAATTTTTAATTATTATTAATAACATTAGATTCGTTGTAATACTACGAAAAATTGTGTTCCAATAAATAAACTAATAATTTTGAAATAATTTTTTAGGCAAATCTTAAATTACAGCCTCAATTTGAGATAATATATATAATATATATCCAAATAAATCGCGAAATCGAAAAAAGGCGAAATCTAAAGAATGTGATTAATTAGTTTCAAGATTTCTTTTTTGACACACTATTGTCTACATTTCTTTTTATCTGCAGGTCTGCTGGAAGAATTATTTAGAAACGAGCTGTACCTTTGTACTCATATTTATAATGAACCTATTTTGTCTACTGTTTTTAGTGCATACATAAATAATAAGTATCTTAGGGAACCCGCATTAGGCCCGCGTGGATTACGGCCCATTCCCTCTCCCAGAGAGGAGGCCTGAGTCCCAGCTGTGGGTACATTAAAAGGCCGATTATGCTATGCTATGCACGCTATACTATGCTAAGGGAACCCCGCGAGTCAACTTCGACCCTTGCCTTCCAAAGATCCAGGACCCCAGGGTCCTGAGAAATATATAGACATGATAATAACGCCACCGGGAACGAATACATTATTATTTTGTTCCTTTCCTTTTAAATAATATTAAAGAAGATTTCGCTGACATTATTCGGACATAAACACAGACCATTTTTAAACATTTTGTATAATAAGAATTACTATAACAAAGGCGCTTCAGGAGCTAAGTTTTGTGACATTCGTACCAAACAGCCGATTATCGAATCACTATTATTTTAGGCACCGTAAGAGGAAATATGCATGCATTTTTATTTATTCGCTTGAATTATTAATTTAAATAATTTTTAGCTTTAATAAACAAATATGAAAAAATAAATTAAAATGCCTTTATCAACAACGAAGTTATAAAGCTTTAAAACTGCTATAAGAAAGAGAAGTCCGATATGGTCTTTGACGTCAAATTCCATGACGCTCGTTCGGACGACATAGAAAATGGCGTCTTGGCAAGAGAGGCTATTTGTTTAAAATTGTTATAGAGTGCGTCTACTGAAAGCGTAACCTGGAGTTTTTTTTTTAAATTAAATTGGCAACATTGTTTTGCCGAAAAAAATCACGTCAAAGTCTATGGTTGCAATTGTCAGTTTTGGAAACAGATATTTATTTTTCAAGAATAATTGCTTAATTATGGGAAAAACAATAAACAGTAACGTGCAAAAACTGCTACACACTATGGTTAATAAGTTCAAACAAAAACAAGAAGAGAAAGAAGGTGTTTTCAATGAAAACCAACAATGTTTACATACGATTTTTGTATTTTTAAGTTAGTATGACGTTTTAATCTTGATCCTTGTCGACTAATATTATTAGATAATTGTATTTAGGATATAATGATTTTTTTTTTTTCTTATATTTTTAGATACTTAATCTGACATATTGCGAACTTCATAATGGACAAAAACATCGAACAAAGAAGGCTTTTGGTGAATCGACTTAATCAAAAACACATGCTAGTGAGTGGTAGAATGCGTACAAAAGCTGTTGAGATGTAATGAAAGATTTGCCTCACTTTGTCTGATAGTGCATCAAAATCTTCAACTGAAGTTAAAATTGCGAAAGTGAAGGAAATAGTGACTGAAATCCTAGTTTAAGTTTGAGAGCTGTTGAACTTTTTGTGTCTCACGAGTAGATCCGTATCATTTGAAACAATCATTGGAGTATAAAACATGTTCCCACTTGACTAATCCCAAAAGATCTGAATTTTCTCTATGCTTAAACGAATCGATTCCAATCCAACAATCTTGAAACACATTATTAGTGTTGGCGAGACGTGATGAAGTTGAAATCATGTTGACCATTTTATTTGACTATCGCGGTGTTGTGCACTTGGTATTCTTGCCAGAAGGCCAAATGGTAAATAAAGAATATTATTTGAATATTATATAGCGACATTTGAGAGATTAGATAAAATAAAATAATTTGGGATAATAACTAACATTTTGTGTGTTATTGACCTTTATCATACACCCACCAAATAATTAATCTACACACATGTTTTTGACTAGGATTAACTATTATACAATTGTCTTAAATACAAAAAATACTCTAGTATCAAAACTCTTTTCTCCTACTATTTCAATAATACCACATTCAAAATTTTTGGTTTGAACCTCCTTTTCTCAGGTCACGCTTTCATTAGACGGACTCTATCTCGTTTACTTTTCTACTCATTTTGATATTGTTTTCACCAGGCGCCAGATAAACGTGAAATAACGGTCATTGACCCTGCTACATTTGTTGACATTCTTAATTTCTAAAACGGAAATAAAGACATAAAGCTGTCTTGAATCGACATGTCTCGTGATCCTTTACATGATCTAGTAATGAAAAGCAATTCATTGTTAGTTTTTCAGGTACCTACGCAGAGATATTAGGAAAAGGTCAATGTACTTTTATTCCACGGTTATCTGGCGCCTTCTTTATTGTTCCATTTTTGTATATTTATTGAATAAATAATATAATAAAGAGGTAAAGTTTGTTTATTAGTTTGTAGGAGGTAATCTCTGAAAGTACTGGTCTGATTGCTGAAATTTTAGCACCGACAGAAAGCTCTTTTATTCCTGATTGACATAGGCTATATATTATCAACGCGGGCGAAGCCCCGGGGAAACGCTAGTATTGAATATTGAAGGAAAAACTGACTGACTGACATATCAACGCAGCTGAAACTAAATAGGTCTAACAATGTGAAATTTTGCACAAGGCTTCCTTTTATGATGTAGGTGAGTACTAAGAAGGGGTTTTTGAAAATTCAATGTGGAAGGGGGAATTCGTTTGTACATAAAATTTTATCCCTTGGGCCTATTTACTTAAAACTTAGCATAAATAATAACGCAAATAAATAAAACAGATCTTTCCATTGTTCGTTTTTCAAAACTACCACTATAAAATGATTTAGGGAGTGTTAGGCTGACAACAGACGGACTGCATCGCAGCAACCGCGCACGGTCGATATATTTAACTGCATGCAGTTGTACAGTAAGGCCGCAAAAGTCCATAGGAACGCTAATGATTACATTGCTACGAACCGAGCGAGCGCGATATTTCCGTGCGTATGTGTGCGCATGTATGAGTATCCACATTCCACAGATAACACACACTAAGGAACTGTCGTCGCACTGAGCTATATGGTAGCATTGATAAAATTCGTGCAAATTCGTCATGTGCTGGTAGCCGTGTGAACTAAGTGTTGGATTCGCAAATCACGTAACCCGAGTTCAAATCATGGTCGGTCCGTTGCAGTTATTTCTTACTTTGAAAATTCCCAATCTATATTGATTTAATTGTTTTTTTATATTTCTATGAAAAATACTATTGCATTTTTTGCACTAAATAGTTGCAAATTACGAATGTGATCTATTAACCACAAGAAGAATCACATTCGTAATTTGCAATTATTTAGTTGTTACATCTTTTCGATGTTATAAGGTGGAAATAAAAAGACGTGTTTAATAAAAATGTTTATTCTTTATATTTACAAATTAAACATTTATGAGAATTGTGACGTCGAATTGTTACCTAGACAAAAAGTTATCTTGTAACCGTTATCTATGTTACGCCTAAGATTGTTTGTTGGAAGTATACCCACTTAGACCATTCATAATATGAATAACGTAACAATGAACGGATATTCAAATTTTAATAAAATAAAATATAGGTAATTGTTTATATCCAGTTATTTATTGAAAAGTGATATATGATTTGGACTTTGTAAACATTTTATTTTTGTGTAACGTCACAATGAATGTATTGAGGTCATAGCTTAATTGTTCATTTTCTTGACGAAAAGAAGATTGAAACCAAACCTCAATTTCTGTTAAAAGAACTTTAGTTCTCACAAGATAATCGTCAATTAGATGAGAAAAATAAATTGAACTATAGTATTATGTTAAAACAGTGCGGGTAGAAGAATAAAAAACGAAATAGACTCATGATTATTGTCAACAAAATTGATAGCGAGTTCACTGCATTCTTAAGATGAGGCGATGGCACAAGTTAAAAGATATAGCTGTTTTAAACGAAAGTAAACACAATATAATACAGTGTTTGTTAACGAATAATCACAGATATGTTAAAATAAAATGGTAGGCCATTTAGTTTAGTTAACATTAAATATTTAGTGCGAAACGTAATCGTTCTTGTTTGTGCCTCTCTGTCAAGTACGGCTTTTTAGCAGGTTTTCTGTGATGCACGCCTTCAGCGTGAAGTGCACGGCGAACAGTATCCATCGAGGTGTCATATAATTCCGCAAAATGTCTCGTTGGTGCGAAACCATTCGTTTCGTATACGTCCACCATATGTCGTCGCTGCGCCTCGCTAATAAGCTTCGATCTCCCACTTCTCTTTCGACTAGCAAGGCTACCTTCTTCCTCATATCTTTTTAGCCAAAGATTTACAGTATTTTTCTAAAATAAAAAAAAATATATATATTAGGCAGCTATACCTACTTCACTTCATTTTCATTATATAAAATGTTAATAATCATAATTATTGAATATAATTTTAAAATAAAACTGCATTTATTAATCCAATAACCAATCCAATAAACCCAACGATTTACGTATTTCTCTTTTAAACCTCATAAAGATACGATGAATGGATTCATAAATGGCATACTTTTTAATTAGAAGATTAATTTGTAATAAAGTTACAATTCATTAATAGCTATTATACTCACATTCAGTCCGGTTTCTTCAGATATTTGTGTTTTATTAAGACCACTTTTATGCAGCCCAATGATAGTCGCCCTCACTTCAATACTAATATTAGCCTGCATTTTGCGAATATTACAATACTGTCAACCTCACGTCACTAACCAACAACTACAACCAAACGACAGTTCATTTCGGTTAAGTTAAAACTCGTGTCTACCTCGCAGAAATCTAATTCTTTATTTAGTTTTTTTTGTGATCTACCTTTCTAACTCTAAGAAATGTGTGAACAAGTTAAAGAATAATTTAATATATGTAATGCAAATACATAACTTCCAATCGGGTAAGAACTTACAAAAAGTCAATAATTGCGTGGGATTTGAACTTGCGGCACGCTGATTTGCGCTTCAATCTGTGTGCCTATACCACTGGGCCATCTTGACTTATGATAAGTTGATGAAATTGTGAATTTCAATCATTTGTTGGCGAAACTTGAAAATAAAAGGTCGTAAGTCAAACTAAACGTCAAACGAATATGTTTTAAGAATTCTTATGGACTTTTGCAAGTGATAGTACGTTCAACTTCGTGCAGTCATGATATCAACTGCACGCGGTCGGCTGTAGTCGAGTGAAGTCAATATCAACTGCATACAGTCGTGCCTTCAACTTTACGCGGTCGGCTACAGTTGTGTAGTGTCGACGCACGCTGTCCATCGCTAACCGCATACAGTCAGTGTGCAGTTAATTACAAAGAGCAAACGCACATTGACATTGTCAACATTATTATTTTAGAGGCACTTAAAGATCAATTAAATCATACACTACGCTCCTGGGCTAGACGCGTGGCGCCAACTGCGCTAAGTCAGATCAAACTGCATGCAGTTGAATATATGGACTGCGTGCGGTTGCTGCAACGCAGTCCGTCTGATGGTAGCCTTAAAAATTGTATACGATTCTTATTCCTTGGATTAATAAACTTGAAACTTGCTACAAATTCTAATCAAAGTGATTAATAAAAACTGTCAATAGTATTTTTTCATTTCCCTATAAAAATACGGTTTAAGGGGTGTTAAATTTTTTGTGAAAACATTGTCGCGAATAAAGTGTGCTAGTTTTATGATAAATTAGGTTTTTCCCGCAGCTCGCCCGCGTACATAAAATATAGCCAATGTCACTCAGGAATAAAGCAGCTTTCTATGAGTTATTCCTCTATTTATTCCTCATACAAAAAAAAAAAAAAAACAATCTTTACCTCTTTACAGTATAGTGTAAGTAGATGGTAAGAAAACCAATATAACAAAATATTATTCATGCATATTCCATATACAACCGGATCCTAGCTCTCTTTAGGCGGCAGTTTAATAGTAATGCCATTAACGACTCCATTCGTATCACAGCTGTTGATAGTAATGACAATCCTATTAGAATCTACTAACGACCGTGCGGGGTCGCTGTCAACGTTTTCTACAGGCTTTAGACCCAACATTGAGAGATCTTTATCAACCTCCGGAGGTTTTAACAGAAGGGACGGGTGAAGACCTTTATCACTTTTGAAGGCTAAAAAGTTAAATTCAGAAGGTTTTGGTTCTAACATAGGAAGGTGCTTTGTAACCTCGTTGATGCTAGACTCCGTGTTGTCTTTGGTACTGATTTGCGGGTCGTTGCCCTCCTCGCCGTTGGTGAAGTGCACTGGGTAGTGTTGCTTCAGCTCTGATAACAGACGGAACCGGGAGCCGCATATTGTGCATCTGGAATTTGGAAAATCGTGTTACAGATTTTTTTTTCGAAGTTTACCGCGGCCATAGGTACACTTCTGAAAGGAAAACCCAGGGCCTTGGAACGCAAGACAAAGAACATAGGAGTGGGTTTTAGACAGTAGAACTCTGACACGCCCCGCCCAAGAGCGAGAGAAGTCATTGAATGATTTCCCAACTAAAAAAAAACTCTTTTGTTCTTTTATTTTTGTAAAGAAAAGAAAAAAGTACACATTGAGCAATGGTGGCCTAGAGAGAGCAGTAGTAGCCTAGTGGTAACGGGCCCCGTCTTACGAGTTGTAGGTCGTGGGTTCAAACGCAGTTAGGTGCATTACTTTGTGTGATTTACTTCACAGCCACTGCTCTCAAAACGGTGAAGGAAAACATCGTGAGAAAACTGGCATATCCTAGAATCAAGAAATCGTAGACATGTGACATTGTGACATGCACCGATCAGCACAGGGCCCGCGTGATGGATTACGGCCCATTCCCTCTCTTAAAGAGGAGGCCCGAGTTCCAGCAGTGGGAACATTATAAGGCTGATTATGCTATGCTTATGCTATTTATATATTTTGTTTACCTACGGCATGCGTCACTGCAGGGGGTACCATCTGAAAACCAGCGCTGGGTGTCTGACGCCTAGCAAATGCTGAGGATGGTCACCTTTTCGGTATGGGTACGCTCGGCACATTCTGTACTTTGGTTCTTATAATGTTTTTAACCATTATGCTGTGTCTGTCAAGTAAAAGTAATTCAATTTCATTCCATTCCATTCCACTCCACTCCACTCCATTGCATTCCATTATATCCTAGCTATTCTATGCTACGTTCGTATTCTAAATATACATAATGTCTCGGGTACTCACTGGTATATGTTCTGACCGATGTGCTGGCGCGTATGCTTCACTAAGTCATTGCTCTGAGAGAACGCTCGCTCGCAATACTTGCACTTGTAAGGTTTCTCGCCCGTGTGGATCCTGGTGTGACGCTTCAAGTGGTCTTTACAGGTGAACCTAGAAATTATCGTACAATTATTCGTTTGGGTTTGTCAAATTGTTTCTTTCAAACAATTTGACAACACAAGTGGGTTTTAGTCAACACTCTCTCTTGCTCCACCCAAAGCGGGAGGAGTTAAATAAAGAGGTAGCTATTATATCACGCATGTCCATAACTGCAACACCAACATCGGAGGCGCGTGATACGTATTGTAATGAAAACTTTATTAAAATGGTATTAAAATGAACACTAATTAAAAACAGTCGAATGAGCCGTTATCGGCGTAGTTCGACTAACAAATTTTTTTGACCACAGTTAATAAGTTATAAGTTGACATTCATAAGATACAGAGCAACGCAAGATGAGAGCATGCCGGTTTGTTCACGATTAAGAAAAACATCGTAAACAAATCGAAATTTAGAAGGTGATGACATTCACCAACCCGTACTGCACAGGGCTCGCCTGCCAGGTAGATTACCTTTTTTGATAGGTTTGCGTTTGACCACCACCTCACCTTATGGTAAGATGATGAGGCCGACAATGCAGCACACTTGCCTACAAGTAACCTATTCACTCTTAACTTAAAGACCCCTAAGTTCTATCTTCCCCTGTCAGGAAACGCAGACTCGGCAAGGAATTCCACTCCGCTTACGCACAATATATAGGTACGTATGTGTTCCCAAAACGCTTTGAACGTATCCACGCAGTGTTGTTAAAAGGCCCGAGTCTCCCGAGTCTTCGACTCATTCAAGGCTCGAGTCTCCTATGAAGCCTCGAGCTGCAGCTCGAGGCTTATTTCGAAGGCTCGAGCCCGGCCTCGAACCCTTGTTCCGAGGCTCGAGTCGCGACTCGAGCTCTGTTTTAAAGGCTCACTACACAACATTAAGCTCCAAAATAAATCTAATAAATATGTTATTAAAATATTGTATTTTTATTTACAAACTAACTTCACTGCATAATAACATATTTTATTATAATTTTGTACCTCCCCCTATAGAGGAAACTAAACGCACGGATCCAGTGTTATCGCTAGTTATTAGAACTACCCACATTACTATTAATATTATTGTAATAATTACTTGTATACGCCATTCGTGTCAAAATCACTGTGCAGTTTGCCTGGTTTAAAATACGTTTTCATCGTAGTTCTTAGTGGTGAAAATTTGTTAGATTTACAAAATGAATGAGGAAGATAATGTAACATCGGAAGACAACGTGTTTGATACTACTGATACTTCGCTTACAGAAAATGATGCTTCAGCATCTTCTATAGTGTCGAAAAAGCCGCGTATTAGTTAGAAATGGTGTCATTTTACGAAAGAAACCAACAAATTGTTGTGCAAGGTATGCCGTCATACATTTTCTATTAAAACATCGCACTCCATTTTAAAAAGGCATCAATCGCGTCATGGTGATGTTGATTCTATACAAAGTGAACAAAACGAAATGGCGTCATCTGGGTCCTTAAAACATAAAAATCAACAAGTGGACATTAATGACCTTTTGATAAAGTTTATTATACACGGCCAGCATTCTTTCCGAATAGTAGAAGAACAGGAATTTGTATCATTTTTATCAGCACTTAATAACACGTATCGTTTACCAATTAGATTTCAAATTACATCTTCCATACAAAAATTATACAAAGAAAAAAAGCAGCAAATGGTAAATATGATCAAAAATTTGAATCATAAGATCGCTTTGACATTTGATTTTTGGACATCTATAACCAACAAACCATATATAGTTGTAACTGCCCACTATACATCTAATAATGGGGAGATGATTTCTATGACTTTGGAATTTGATCTCATACCGTTTCCTCACAAAAGCGAGCAAATTGTTTTTAAAGTAAAAAACCTTGTTCAGGAATTTGGCTTGCAAGGTAAATTAATTTCCATTACAACAGATAATGATGCAACAAATATTAAAACGCTTCAACTGCTAACTTTGTTTAATGAAGAATTTAAGGATATTATCCATTTAAGATGTATGGCTCATGTTTTAAATCTGGTAGTAAAGAAAGGTGTGGAAGAAGCCAAAGAAATTATCGTACCAGTCCAAAAATTAGTAAAATTTATAACATTTTCTCCTAAAAAAAATAACTATATGAAGAATGTTGTACGTCCTTAAGCATTTCTCATTTGAACTTGATAAAAGATATGCCTATCAGGTGGAATTCTACTTATATGATGTTGGAAAGAGCTTTGAAAATGAAAAGAGTGCTTAATTATATGTGTTTGGATTACACAGAGTTTTCTCCATACACTATTGAGAATTGGGAGATGGTAGAAGCATTGGTAGATTTTCTTCAACCATTTTATGAAGCCACTGTTATGCTTTCAAAACACAATTATCCAAGTTTGTACTATGTGGTGCCTATACTTAATGTTTTAACAGAGCATCTTCTTAACAGACAAGAAGATGGACCAATGAAAAAATGTGCAACGGCCATGATCGAAAAATTGAATGAGTACTCCGAGATTTTAAACAGTGATTTGGCACAACTTGCCGTTCTATTAGACCCGCGACTTAATAATAATTATTTTATAGCAAAGAACAACACTGAACCATTAAACAACTTAAAAACGCTTTATGACAAGCTCAAAGATAAAAATTTACAAGAATTGCGAAAAGACAATTTGTCAACACATAATTATGAACCTAGTACAGTCTGTCAAGAAAGTCATGAAAAGAAGGGAGGGCGCCACCATCATTAACATGGTATCCCAATAAACTTCGACTAAAAGATATTGATACTTTTATTTATAAAATAATAATTACCGATTTACGGTCCCTTTACTGCCGTGTAGGTACATTATTTTACCGATCTATCTGACACTCGTCTATCTATTTAATACATGTTTGCAAACGAGTTTTAACTTTCATTGGTAGTGGCTCCCTATAAATAAAAGTACCTACTTACTCTGTCGTAGTGGCGAACAACATTTTTATTAGAACTAATTTTCATTCAAGTGACGTTTAATTTTACCTGATACATAATAGTTATAGTAGTTCTCATTTATTTATTAAAACTTTATCCAACACAAAAGTACAAAGGCGGAATTAATGCCTTAGGCATTCTCTACCAGTCTGAATTTTGTTTTATAATCATTGCGACGAAACCAGACTTCTCTATTTGCTTATTAGGATAATTATATGTTTAACCTACGTACCTACACGCAAGAGTTTATCAAAACAGACATTCTTCTGGATATCTGGTTTTATATTCATAAGAATGTCTGGTTTGATCAACCATTGTTTTCGTCCTTTCAGCTACTAGCATTTATGTACTTACTACAAAGTGCAAATCACGATGTTTTGCCTCTCTGCACTGCCGTCAGCATGGCGCTGAGTATCGATAGGTATGAGCTCATTGCAAAAATAAAAAGTTTATGAAATAAATCTTTATTAATCCGAATCCAAATAATCAGAGTCGAGGTATTCGACTCCAGAAATGTTGCCTGAAACTTCTTCAAAATTAAACCGGCCAACATCTGACTCGTAGTTTGTTTCGTAGGTCGGCCTTTCCTGTGTTTTCCAAGCGTTGAAAATTTACCTCCATTCTTCATGCCTTAGTCCACAATGCGCCGAACTGTACTTTCGGTAACACCTGAAGTCAATAAAGATATGTTAAATATACAAATACATTTATCATACCTAACGAAAAAACACCAAAATATCAAAACCGTTAAGTGGTAGTATAATAAATCGTAGGTAAATTTCATAACCTTAGCAAGACATAAACAATGTTAAAGATAGATAAATTGTACTTAAAAACAGAAGATTGTCAAAACATTATATTTCCGTTAGTGTGTTAAACTTTAGAATATATTTACGTACCGGTTAACTTTGCTGTTCGACCATAAACATCGTCTTTGTTCGTCCCAGCACTCCCACCTTGAATTTCGGCCATACACCCTTGAAAAACTTTAAATATAATTTGTCTCGCACCGCTCTTATAAACATTTCGATTCATTTTTTGTATCTTAACGCTTACACGATTTAAAAAACTCGAAATAGCACCGAAATATTGTAAAAAATCAACCACACAGATACGACGTGACAGTTCAGGTACTCAGCTTAACAATTATTCAGTGTTGCCAGTATTAGCAAAAACAGTAGTTCCCAAAACATTCTTTTCATGACTTTCTTGACAGACTGTAGCTCTACTGAAGTTTACCCAGTAAAAAAAAGTTTATTTGCATCTATGTACAAGCAACCGGAGACTATAAATATCGCAGATGAAGTGGATAGATACATCAATATGCCTATTGAGCCTGAAAACACTAATGTATTGATGTGGTGGAAAAAACAACAAGAATTGTCTTTGTCAACCTTAGCTCAAATAGCATTTGAAGTTTTGTCTATACCAGCGACAAGCGTTCCTAGTGAACAAGCCTTTTCGAAGTCTGGTAATTTAATAACAAAAAAAAGAAACAGACTAAGCAACAAAAACATCCAGGCATCAATGTGCTTATCGTCATGGCTAAAAATTGAATAATCATTCATTGTATAATAAAGTTTTCTTTTTTCTATCTTTTTATTTCATTTTTTTTATACGTACTGTATTTACCACATTAAAACAAAAATATTTCATTTTAATATTATCAGGCATATAAATAAAGCTCGAGCTTCGACTCGAGTCCTTCATTTAAGGCTCTTGAGCCTTCAAGGTTCGAGTCTTTAGGGCTCGAACCTTTTGGACTCGCGAGCCCTCAGAGCTCGAGCTTTGAAGACTCAGTAGCTTCGACTCGGAGCTCGAGTTTCCGCCTCGGAGCTCATTTCTCACAACACTATATCCACGTTTCTCCGTCGCCTGGACTAGAGATTAATTATGCTATGCTAAGTACTTATAATTATAATTATTATTTATTTATTAAATTGCATTATAACACCTCTACAGAGGCTACCAAGGCAATGTTATAACTG
This sequence comes from Mythimna ferrago, assembly GCA_910589285.2. Taxonomy (NCBI): domain Eukaryota; kingdom Metazoa; phylum Arthropoda; class Insecta; order Lepidoptera; family Noctuidae; genus Mythimna; species Mythimna ferrago. The sequence continues at coordinate 21,905,720 of OU342685.1, forward strand.
ACCCTTTAAATACATAGTTATCATATTATTAAATATGATTATCTTTTATATACATACATAAAAGCGAAATACCACTCACTGATTAATCACACCTGCAAACTTGAAATTTGGCAGGTAGGTTCCTGATAGGATGTAGACATCCGCTAAGAACGGAATTTACGAAACTCCATAGCTAAGGGGGTAAAAAGGGGTCCAAAGTTTGTATGGAGAAACCAAATTTCACGCGGGCGAAGCCGTTGGCAGAAACTAGTCAATTATAAGTCCAAATTATGACGTCTTACCTCATATTACAAGTGTCGCAGGCAAACGGTCGTATAGCTAGATGTATCATGGAGTGTTTCTTCAGAGAGTTCTGCTTCGTGAAGGCGGCTCCACATTCCTCGCATTTGTAGGGGTGTTCCCCGGTGTGCGTGGACACGTGTGACCTCATCTGACCTAGAACATAAGTGTCTTATGTGCGTTATCTTTGATTTTTTAGAATGCAGTTAGACAGATAAAATCTTAAGGCTTTTGACATTTTTTCATCACACGTCCGGGTCGCACGGGGTTTGTGCGACCCGATCCGACTTCGCACGAATACAAATTAATATATCGACGAGTCAAAATGCCAATTGGAAAAATATTCAAGAGAGCGTTATGCTACTAAAATGTATGCTACAGATCAGTTTTGGAGGTCCGATAGACCTGGTGGTCGCAGATGTAAAAATTTCTTGTCGGCATCCAGTTAGACTGGAATCTGACCCCAATTTTCATCTTCACTAATATTGAGAGAGAGGTTAAGTTTTTTTTTTAGTCTCTGAAAGTACTGGTCCGATTGCTAAAATTTTTTCACTTTAAGAAAGCTGCTTTATTTCATAAAATATAGCCTAGGTGGTTATAAATTATGTACGTGGGCGAAGCCGCAGACAAAAGCTGGTTTGAAATAAGCAGCACCTTTGTGCTCTTCTATCTACATTTGTTCTTTTCATTTTGAAGTGTTTGTGTGTACATAAGTAAATAAACTCACCTTTAGTACAGAATGTCTTAGGACACAAGTTACATGCATAAGGCTTGACTCCGGAGTGCCTCATCATATGCTGCCTCAGGTTGGAATTGTTGGAGAAGCCCTTGCCACACTCGGAGCACAGGAATGGGGTCTCCCCAGTGTGGGTACGGAGATGGTCTTTTAGACTACACATTTGCGAAAAACCTGGGGAAGAAAGCAGAAAAGTTTCATAGCTAGATTGGAATTACTTTTATTTTTACTCCATTTACAATAATACATTTTTTTCCCTGCATCCCTAAGATAGTATTGGGTAGTTGGCACAAATATTTATTATTACCTATCTGAAGTATCAAAAAGTAACTTTATTCAAATTGCAAATTGAAAAATAAAAATCCAATCCACTCAATATGAATTGAGTTGGAAATTAACATATTTTACTATCTGTTCAACTGATTTTAATTTCTATTCCATAGACATAAGGAAGGCATTAAAAGCAAAAAAGCCATAGCAACTATTTACTGCTACCACCATTTGTCATGCCATCAATGAAATAAATGTCATAATCATATGAACGGATAGTAAGAATGGTTAGTTTATAACTCAATTTCCATTGAGTAATTTTTTTTTAATTTTTTTTTGATTTACGATTATAATAAATAATTGTGCCAATTCTATATTATGAATACTTACAGAATTTTTTTTTTTATTTATTTTAACAAATTTTTCTATAGATAAAATACTCCCAGGAGGGGTGAAATGTCAGATGCTAAGTTGAAACAACATAACAAATTGTCACTAATAAAACCATTAATTTATCATCATTACTAGAGAAGAGTTCACAGTTGGACATAGGCTTCTCCCAAGTGTCATCACAACAATCAGTTGTGCTTAATTTGCATCTATTTGATTTCTGCGACTGTCACCAGGGTCAAATAATCAGGTTGCTACTATTTAAAAATAGAAAATAAACAAAAATCTTACTTTTCTTGCAGTATTCACAGACGTAAGGCTTGTGTTCCTTGTGTGAGTACATGTGAGATATCAGCTGGTCCCGCCTAGCATAAGTCTTGGAACATTTCTCACATTTGTGTGGTTTCACCTCGCTGTGCATCACCACGTGCCGCTTCAACAAATGCTTCATGGCAAAAGTCTTGCCACAAGTATCACAAATGAACTCTTTCTTCACATTTCTATGTTTCCTCATGTGCATTGACAGCGATCGCTGCTTTGTAAACGTTAGTCTACAATGTGAACATTGCAAAATATGTAACGGTGGCTCTTCAGTTTTAACTTCTATAATTTCTTCTTGCTCCATCACGTTTTTTTGCAGTAAATTTATGTCACTTGAAAAACTCTGATCACCAACAAAACACATATTGTTAAGATGCTTAGCTCTGTGTTTGTCTAATAATGTCTGTCTAGAATACAACTTTTTACAAATGTCACATTCTAGTGATAAATTCTCATGTGCTACTAAATGCTTCAAGTATTTCTTCTCTTTAGTAAACTGTTTACTACATTTACTGCATGTAAACTCTTTGTCTTCTATCTCAGTTTTTGAAAAATCAGGGTTAAAATTGAAATCTTCATAATTTGCAAAATAGTCATGATCGTTTTCCGTTTTGAGGTCTACTTCCTGAGGCTCTGTTTTTACGTTTCTTTCTAGGAGTTTTTTAAACTCATCTTGTGCCTTCGTCGCCTGCTTACGGAATGAGTATGTGAGTTGTAGCACCTTGACACAAGCATCACAAAGATTCTGTGGTAATCCATCCTCCTTGGAAACCTATAGAAATATAATTTATGTTCTTAAATGCATCTTCATAACAGTATCGAATTAAATATTACACTATTTCTGTGTTACAAACCTCAATCGGGGTACATTGCACAAGCAACTCAGCTAATTGAAGATAATTTTCCTCAACTTCAACAATTTCATACAAGTCTACCAAAGTCACATTGTCCTTCATACAAGTCCGACACGACGTAGTTATGTCGAACATTATAACTCTAAATCTATATGTAATAACTAATATTTACTACAGTATCTTTAAAAATTACAAAATTAACAATAAACATCACACGTTCTGACAGCCAATTTGACATTCCCCGCGTTCCGAATTACGTCAAAAGCGATTGTTTCGCGAATCCGACTAACGCACAACGTCACAAACAGTCCTCAATAGTCCTTATATTTTGTGACTATTAAATTTGGTCGGATTCGCGGCATAATCGCTTTTGACGTAATTCGGAACTAAGGGATTAAGTTTTGACTTTTTGACATGACGAACTGACAGCGAACAGTCGTCAATCATTGAGGCACAGCAATTATTTTCTCATTAACAATCTATTAATTTAATTCTCATTTCTTGTAATATTCGTAACCAAAATAATTCAAAAAAATAAAAACAATTATCATCTGGCACGTACATATTTTAGTGTCTGACACTATTTTTGTTGTAAATTTGTAATTCCGCATGAAACGTCAATTGACGTCAATCACTTTGAGAGTGAAATGGAGTGAATGGGTTTTTAAGATTACGAGATTTCTTTTTCGAGAAATTATTTATAAGTAGGTAATAAATAAACTTTGGAATTTCATTTAAAACTATAATTTATCAACACTATAAATACCGCAAGGGTACCGTCGCAACTATTTGAATATTTAACAAAAAAATAATTAGTTACCTATATTGTTACAGCTGGCCATATAAAAAACCTAGTTATCAAACAAAGTTTTGTGACGTGATTTTCGATCTTCTGTGTAAATAAAGTTATTTTTATATGTAGCCTAATTCGTTGTGTTTTCGGCTTGTGTTTTCCTGTTCTGATTTTACTGCTTATATTACAATACCTACATTAGTTATGGACGACATCGTCTTTATCGGTGACTGGATAAAAGAAAGAGAACTAGGAAAAGGAAGTTTCGGAACTGTCGTGCTATGGAAACATAAAAAAACTGATGAGAAACTAGCGATAAAGACTTGCCAATGGGGTAATGAACTTACTGAGAAACACAGACAACGATGGACGAAGGAGGTGGAGATGTTACAGAGTTGTAGAAATCCAAACATCGTGGGTACAAAAGACTTGCCCCCAGAGTTCATAACTGGGCTGGAGCGCGCCAATCCGTCGGGCCTGCCAATACTCTGCATGGAATATTGCAGCGGTGGTGACCTTCGGCAAGTTCTCAACAAACCAGAGTCCTGTTCAGGCCTCAAAGAACAACAAATCAGACAAATCCTCAGTGATCTCCGCAATGCAACGCATTTTCTGCATCAGAACAAAATTACACACAGAGACCTCAAGCCAGAAAACATTGTCTTGCATATATTGGACCCAGTACAAAGCAATGTAGCTGTTCAAGGCCAAAGAAAGGTGATATACAAATTAATAGACCTTGGTTATGCTAAAGAAATAGATTCTAACTCTGTGTGTGCCAGTCTGGTTGGCACATTACAGTATTTAGCTCCAGAAATAATTTACAGCAAAACCTACAGCAACTCGGTTGATTTTTGGTCATTTGGTTTGGTGGTGTTTGAACTTATCTGTGGTAAAAGACCATTCCTGCCGTTCATGGCTCCCGTGCAATGGATGCCCCATGTTAAGAAGAAGCCCCACGAAAGTATTTGTGTTTATGAATCTTTCCATGGTGATATTGAATATTCCAATGAAGTGTTCCCTGAAAATTTCATATCTAAACCATTTAAAGCCTTGATTGAAGAGTGGTTGAGAATTGCTTTAGAGTGGGAACCCAAACTGAGAGGCAGAAACACTCCCTCTCGAGTTACATTTAACATACCTAGTGAACAAAGAGAAGCCGCTAGTAATATAGTGATTTTTGATGTCCTTGAGAAGATTTTAGCAAAGAAAATAGTTAAGATTTTTTCTGTAGCCACTTTGTCACAGTTAGCTTATGAAGTAGATGATACCACTACCGTGCTTATGCTTAAGTCTAAGATTTACAATGATATTAGAATGCCAATGAGCGAGCAAATTTTAATAACTCAAATGAATTATATGGAGCCGCCTGATGATGAATACATTGTTAAGTATTGGAATGAGAATGTGATGTTGTTCCTGTACAATAAAGCATACATTTTTAAAGATAATATTAAGCCCATAGTTCCAATGGCTGTACAAAGATGTTTAGAAAACCCGAATGCTTTATACAACTTTAAAAACAGCCAAAATTTATATAAGAATGCTATGTTTCTTGTACTTTCTCAAATGGAGTTATATGACTCGCTTATCAATGGATTGTTTGTTAGAGCTGAGTCCTTAAAGTATGAAGGCAAACAATTATTGCTCAAACATAATTCGGTTGACAAAAATCTAGGTAACCTGCTTGCCAGACAAGAAACTCTGAAAAAGTTGACTGATTCGGGCAAGACACACATATCTGCACTAAAAGAAACTCCTAATGGATTCAATTTACTTGGTGGATTTGACAAAATATTCAAAGATGCAGATGATATTACAGAAAGAATTAAAAAATTGCAAGCTGCATGGACCCAGCTTACTGTAAGGCTTCAGTCTGCAACGAGACGAAGTAACGAAGTAATCACAGCTGATATAAACAACTTTGTTACTAAATTCAACTATCAAGCTGTGTACGCTAGTGCTTACAAAGAATTTCTAGCTTACAAAAAATCTGAATCGGCTAACCGAGGCCGGGAGAGAACGTGTAAAGACATAGGCAGTGTATGTTACAAGTGTCTTAAAGTTGGGAGCAACATATTGAAAGAAGTTCGCCAGCAAGCCTTTGTATTAAAACTAATGGATGTGAGCACAGAATTCTCCAAAATTGATGGCATTGTATTAAATGCAGCAGATAACACCAATAAATTGGCAGCTGACTTAACAAATGTGCTCGATGAACTTACAAATTGTACCTGGTCTACAATCAGTCTTGTGGTTAAAGATGCTGAAGGATTTTCAAATGTACCCTACAGTGTGGTCTCTTTTGAGAAAAAGGACTTTAAGATTGGAGAACCTGTGTCTAATCATTGCATCAAAGTAGCCAATAAGCTAGAAGATGATGAGGTACTGAAGTCTCTTATTGAAGACAGTGTAAAATTAAGAAAGAGTCAGATGAATTTGTCCATGAAAATAAATTCACAAAAAGAGCTGCTAAACAAATTAAATGTAGATTTTAGCTTTTTGAATGATGAAATGAAGTAAAATCATTGAGATTGCAATTAACTAAGTACATAAAAATGTGCCTTATTTTCTGTACAATAAGGTTCATTATGGAATAAAATGAATATGCAAGTAGATAAGAGTAATATAGTATCTGGTGCTAAATATATTAACTAACTATTATTGGTATTAGTAGGTATCTATTGTTTTTTGTTTGTACTTTCAATGTTGCTAACATTTGAGGATGCTTACATTTTAATGAATTAATTGTATGTACCTATAAAAAATTTAATTGCTAACCATTGTTTTGTATTCTAGTCAAGCATAATTACTATAATATTATAATAAATACTATTATAAAAAAAAAAATATTTAGTATATATAACTGTTATTTAAAATAATGTTGTTTTTGTCTTGAAAAATTCTAATGTCTTCTAAAAATAAAAAGCCAAATAGGTAATTTTATGTTAAAGTTTTATTCTTTACCAATCCAAGTAAGTAATTGAATGATGAGATTTTTTTTAGGTAGTAAAGAACTAGTTATGGCTTAGCCACCTGTCTTGGCAAAGCAGGAAAATCTCAAAGAGAACAATTACCGGTAAATTGTTCCAACCAATCTTTGAAGCTATAAATTATTTTTTGTAATTTTCTCACGTCTGCCGGGGTTTGTAGGTACTCTTCGGGGGCGAACCGCGGCTCGGGACTGCCGCTGACGTGTAGCCAAATAGCGAATACTGCGTCGTCAACATTAGCAACGTTCCTACGACACAGCCTGGCTGAAGTGAGACAAATCGCTACTAAAGCACTCATGCTGCCAACTGAAACACACTTGGTATTCTCCTTACGAGCTGCTAAAAAATAACTTCGCAACAAATTTTCCGTTGCGTCATCTAAATCAACTTCGATTCCTGCTACTAGATCGATATAATTCGCCACATCTTTCAGAGCTTGTATTTCTTCCTTACTTATGCCAACTGGGTCTACGGCCTGTTGGAGAACAAAGTCGAGTATTTCATCATAATATTCGCCACAGTCCCCACGACAAACATTCCCGAACACGCTTGCCACGTTGAACAGTATCATCTTCTTAAAATCCATTCCTTGGGCCCAAACTGCTGTATTTAGCTTTGTTAATCCTGTGCCAGTATTCATATCTCCTGTTTCAATGGCTGTTAGTATAGATGCAACTTGCTTGTGGTGGTAGATGTGGAGGGGTAAAGGCAGGACGCACACTCCACCTGAACTGCCTATCAGAGCAGTGGACACCACTGAATTAGATGCTCCTAAAATCACAGATCTGTCTGCAAGTTTCGCTGCTTCCGTCATTATTTCCCCAACATATCTTGTATCAAAACCGCCCGCTAAGACATGTACAATACTTGCGCCTGTAATCGCATTTGCTTTGATACTCGTAAGACTTAATAACAGGTTTATCTTGAGGTGCATAAAGCAATTCAAAGGGCAAATATTAACTCCTATAGTTGAAGCCAGACAGTATATGAACTTCCAAGGAATTCCTTTACACGCTTTGAACAGTTCTTCTACGTCTTTAGGAATAGAGCTGGTTAATGGTGCACGGAAATGGACTACTTTCTCCAGAGACCAAACTGTTGTAACCTTTTTTGTTACAACAACGTGCAAAATGTATCTTGTACCAAGGCTTAATTTGGGGAATAAGTCGTCGATAACAAGGAATATTTTTGGTTGTAAACAATCTTTAACTTTGAATGTAGCAGTCACTCGCTCTCCGCATCGCCTCAAACCACTGTTTTCAAAGAGAATACTTTTGCACATATAACACTTAGGTGGCTGTTTTGGTATGTAATGTAGAATAACTTCGCTGCCCTCACATTCTTCTGGACACGACCAAACGGAATGGTAAACATAGCTCTCAGGCTTCGACAAAGTTAACAGTAACCCATCGATTCTCACTAAACCTTTATAGTGACAAGGATTAGATTTGTTTAGACTAGGTACACTCTTCAAACGTATTGTTACTGCCACCTGAGCATACTCTACACTTTCATTTACAACCATATCGGTAGCCTGAAGACATGCAAACAAAATATCGTTGCACATCTTTTGAAATTTTATTGGTTCGGTAAACAAAATTTCCCCTAGCTCAGGAAATGCGTCTACTAAGTCCATGACGTCAAACTCTAATATAAATCGTAATGGCGGAAACTTACACGATGTTTTCTCAGTTAATTGTTCTAAGAAATTCACGCAATTTTCTTTCATATCATTTAGGTAGCTCCTGTTGTCTATGTATAGCAATAATTTACACTGCAACTCCATTGCTAACGAAGTCTTCTAAAGTCATGGATGAAGTATTTATTGGCACGATTAAGCAACGGTAAAAATTAAACTGCTGTAATTCGTTGATTCCAATTATGCTTTTCCCGCCTTATTAATTTTCTTTTAATTTTTAATTGGCTTGTTACCATGGCTCGGGTATGTTACCTGACAGCCAGTGTACACAGCCAGACAGTGTAGCACATAATTTCTTTTTAAATTTTTAAATTCGTCACTTTTATAAATTAAACGTACCACATAATTAATATTTGACAATCATATTAATTGGTTCTTGATATAAAATAACGAGTGCCTACAAATTCCTTCCTCTCACAAAACGAGGTGTCCGTGGGCGTAATTAATGCAAAAAAGAAACTGGCCGTCAACATTGCCCAACTAAAAGTGCAAAGGGCCAAATTGCAGCCTATGCAAGTACGTAGTAGCATTACATAATGAGAACTTTGCGTCACCGATGATCGCCTACACATGACTTGATCATAACCCACGTAGGAAGGCAGGAACAGTCGAGTACTTCGGCAAGGTCGGTAAACAATTAGTCCACGCAGAGCCTTCGAAACGGAAATGCCGAATCGAATATGCAAATGATATCAATCGGATTACTACCCATTACCCAATGAGTTATGTAGCTTTAATGTTGTTCATTCATTGTGACCGAGGTACAGGGAAGCGCTGAAGTTTTATCCTCGCTTTATTTTTTGCTGAAGGATATTCAAGCAAATACCATTACACACACAATATCTACTTAATAACTACATTTAAGTTTTACGAACAAGTAGGTCCTTTTTAAATTATTAATTTATACTGAAATAATTAGGACTTGAAAGTTTTGGAACTTGACCTAAAATTATTTCTAATATGGAATACCTAAAATAACTTACCTGGTACAGCAGAACCTCTATAATCCGAACCCATTCTAATCCGAACACCTCTGTATTCCGAACGTCCCACTCCCACCCGCGTTTTATATTCGCCCGCATTTGTTATTGTAACTAGTCCGCCATTTTGTGTTGCTGTTGCGTCGCTCGTGCATCTCGACAGTAATTTGAGTTTGTACACCATGGCTCTGACGTTAAAGAAAAGAAAAAACATCATAATAATATTAGTTTCATTTCATAAAAAATATCCTAAAAGTCCTCTGTACCGTAATCCGAACGCTCCACCAATCCGAACGAGGGGTCAATTTTTGGAGTTCGGATTAAAGAAGTATTTGCTGTATTTCTAAAACTTGACGTAGTATCTACCTGTTTCTCCTGACAAGTAATTACTTTCGCTGTTAAATACTGATTTTTTTTTTCCAGTTCTCTCATCTTGTGGCATAAATATTACTTGTGTCATTTGACACCTCATACATTTCATAAGTAATTTATGTTTATCGTAACTGTGTAGGTTTAATTTCAATACAATGCAATGTTAAAATCTCCGTGCGCGACTGTACATGAACGGAGCGGGGCAAGTGGGCGGAGTGAGCGTATTTTTCTTGCGGCGTCGATGCGCGGGCGGCGTGGTCGCGTGGGGCGGCCGCGACCGGCTCACTCCATGCCCGATCACGACAAGTACCAGCTGCGACCGCGCGCCGCGCGCAGCCGCGAGCCGCGCGCGCGCCGCACGCCGCAGCCGCTCAGCAAGTACAGGAGGAAAACAGCCAACGCTCGCGAGAGGAGCCGCATGCGAGAGATTAACCGCGCCTTCGAGACTCTCCGGCGAGCCGTCCCAGCATCGGCCATCACGGGAACACCAGTACCCTGCGAGAAGCTGACCAAGATCACGACGCTGAGGCTCGCGATGCGCTACATCTCGGCGCTGTCGGCGGCGCTGCGGGAGTCCGGACCGGAGGAGGGCTCGCGGCCGGAGCGCTGGCCCTCGCCTCTGTGCTCGGAGCTGTCCGAGTTCTCCACGGAGCTGGAGCAGGAGACCCCGTCCGAGTTCGCCGAGGACTCGCTGTCTCCCTTCGACTCGTTCTTCGCGGAGTTCGACTGCGACTACATCGACCGGACATTCGCGTGATGTGTTGTTGTGAGTGTTGACACTGCCGGACTATTTCCAATTAGGTACCTACTATTTAATTCTCCTTTTGCCATACTATTAATTATTAACTATATTTTATTTTGTATGAGAAATATTTTGAGATTTATTTATTATTATTAATAAATTTTAATTGTTATCGTTATTACCTCATGTGTTTATTTTTAACTCCGTAACTAACTTGTTTATTAACTTTTCTGATTAAAGTTAACTAGGTAGTCTATGGTAGTACGGCTCTATAATGCGCCCGATGAGATATGTACCATGATTACCATGAAACAGTTAAATATCTATTCACTTTTTACTCACACAATTAACTTCGATTTAGCAGGTAGAATTCGACTAAAGGCAAAAATAGGCTGCTAGGGAGTTTTGCTACCTTTGAGTATGTATAATGTATAATTACCTAATGAGTAAAGCTATGTCTATCTAAAATATTTTATTTATACCTTTATAGGTATTTTAGAAGGCATTATGGTTAGTAATTCTTTTTCTGTAGTACCGAATTAGCGATAGGTAAGTAGATCGGGATTGTTGGAATGTTGTGATTGCGACAGTTTTTTTTTTCTTACAATTTATTTTGCCTACACGGAATGCAATGAATGAAAATAATCCGGTAAATTAACTAGGTAATTAAACATCAATAAAGCATTAAAAGTTTAATTCAAATCGATAGAGAAATACAACTGACAAAGAATCGTAAAATTTTAAAGTGGCCACCTACGCTACTTGCATCGAAAGCCACCCAGCGAATCTTTAAAAAGCAATTGTTTTTTTTTTAATTCCCGAGTCCAAGTTGCCAACTGATGCGGAATGATCGTTTGATTATGTAAATAATAGGTTGCGGAAGCGTGGGCTTGGCCGATTTATTGTCGCAAGACAAAAAGAAACGTCTTAAAACCTTGTGATTGTAAAGACTGTGTCACATGAGATGATCAGGATTAATAAAATTTTTCAACAAAATGATTTTTAGGAACCAATGAAGCGGATATTATTATCTGTGACAGCAATAAAATTGAGATTTAGGCGGGAAAGTTTTTATTTGTATTTTTTTTTTTTTTTGAAACTTTTTAAATAATTTCTTAATATTTAATTCAGTTATGCCTACTTGGGCACTCATAAAAAGTCAGATGCAAGTGTCATAAAGTCCATTTGACGACCTAAACTGAACTGTTAAAGGGATGGAGCTATACAGAGTGTGTAGCTCCATCTCTCTTTCTCTTTTGTACCCCTGCCAGTCTACCATGACATGTCGTGGTAAGGGTCTCAGGCAGGTACCTACCTACCTACATAACTCTACTATGTTGCTAAATGCACAAACCGTGCGAATAGCCACAAAGAAAAAAAAATCTTGGTTGAAGTAGTTTTTTTTTTTTTAAATGGTTGACTTTTAGTACCTAGATGGATGGAGAGGGAAAGGGAGGCCAAAGAAAAGATGGATGGATAAGATGGATTGTGTGAGGAGTGATATGAAAGAAAATGGAGTAAGTGATAGTGTGACGGGTGACAGGACAGAATGGAAGAAAACAGTTGCGCACTTGTGCCGACCCCAAGAAATATGGGATGAGGACAGGAAGAAAAAGAAGAAGATTGACTTTTATAATCCAGCCATTTAGGTACATCAATAAGCAAAACAAACAAGCGATTTGTATAAAACTTATAGCAATAAGGGTAAGGGGAAGTAAGCTGTTTCACTGTATTCGCAGTAAAAAATCCAATAATAATTACACCTCATCTACAAAATTCGCAGAAGAACCAACCGAAACGTGTTTGTAAATAAAAAGCCTAAGTTCGAGTAAAATCGAAACAAGATCTGATAAATAATCGGCCAAGTTTAATCGCTTTTACTTTTATTTTTATTGAAACTTTGAATATTAAACTATTGTCTTATTATGTCATGATAATTATCTTCAAGATATAATACTTAAGTACTGCCTGTACCTTATCCTATTTCAAAGCAAGAGTTCTTCGTACCTTAATAAGTAAATAGGTACCTCGTGTTTTCAGGCCATTACAAGTTCAAATTTCCTGAATAGTTCTAAGATAAAATCCAAAAGTGTAAACAAAAGCCGATTTTTAATTTGAATTTTGTGGCATAGGTAAACCCACTTTTTCTATAGTTCTCCTGAATGTATCTAAGTAGGTACATCTGTCTAAGCCAGAGTTCAAGCATCTTCGAACCTGGCTCGTCCCATTGTTGACTAGGAGCGCTACCTCGAGCTCCTGTTAGAGATTTGGAGCTATACAGGGTGTAGGTATAGCTTAATTAATCTGCCTTGCTCGAACGACTGACATCAGGGGCGCCGACTCCGTGGGTGCTCGGGGGCTCGAGCACCCCTGAGAATATACATCTAGAAACAGATCAGCAATCGCCGTTTAGTTTAGAGCTGGACGTTTTGTAGGGCGCAGTATGTAAATAAGACATTTATTTGTTTGTCTCTTTACACACTTCGCGGCTTTTTCGATCAAATGAGCTCATGCTCATTTGATCGAAAAAGTGGTGAAGTGACCCATGAGGTTTCCTAAAAGCCGGCCCCTGACTGACATTTTAATACTGTCATGGTAAGGCCCTTGATCCACAGCTTTTTATCAGACGAGAAAGAAGTTTCTAAATGATGTACTTACTACATTGCGAAACAAAGCTCTATGGTCCTCCAGACCCTATCGGGCAGCAACAGGGTAGCTTAGGGTAGCCAGCCTTTCAATATTTTACAGGATGCATTTTGGAGAGTGTGCGTAGGAATTGTATGACTTAATTCCGCCATCTCCTTTCTACCATCGCATAACCCGACGTACGGAGAGTTGAGAGATGTTGTTGAAACCTCTACGGTCCGGACTAAGCGTTTCGCCTCGTCGTTTATTTCGTTCATCGAAAGGATTTTAACAATTTGCTGCTGCGGTCTTTCCGTCCGATTATAATTTAGGTGTCTTCAAGGCTAGAGTAAGCGTCTCACCAGCAACGATTGCATCACTGCTTACTATCAAGTGGGATTTGCGGTTAAGCACTAAGTAGGTACTTTATAATATCAATGAAAAAATAAGCGTGCCCCATCGTCAGCCTCATCATTGCTTTCTAGCAGGTGAGATAGTGGTCAAACGCCAGCAAAAAAAATATATGGGTATATATAATTTTAAACTTTTGGATTTTTCTAAAGCAACATAAAATATTGATACCTTCAATGTAGCTGAGCCTTACAAGTGATGTAGCCGCCCAGTGCCCACGCGCATCGATCTCTCTCATTGTTTCGGTACAAGTTGCCACTAGGTATCTACGTACTAAGACGAATGTAATCACTTTTTACTACTAGACGTTGTGAATAGGTCGTCGAAGAGGTTCTAATTTAATTGCGTGTAACAAAATTTTACGTTTTAGTTTTCGATTCTTTGACTGATTAATATCCCTCCTCCTCTTGTTTATGTAATTAGGTACCTAGGTTCTATAATATGATGGTTTACGCAGCAGTGAACGAAACTTTAACCAGAATAGTTATAGCCCCTTGAAAATCTGGCCGAAATTGTGGACACAACTCACGCACCCGCTTAGGTGCCAGTACGCGTACCTGTGCATTTAATTCCGGTCAGCTACGCCCGGATAGAACCCTGCTGACCTTTAAATCCATTTTATTAGCCCAATATTTACTGATTTACATATGCTATGTTCACTTTAAAAAATATTTAACCACCAATTTTTATGTGGCGATTTTGCTAAGTATTTTTTTAGACAAAAGTAATAACAATGTTGTTCATGAATCTATAATAACCATATATTTTTTTTAAACCTATTAACCTGGCCGTTACCGAGGAGTAGGTAGGCATCAGAAAGTCACTCCTTGGTAACGGCCAGGTTAATAGGTTCTTGGGACCTTTTATGTAGGTATTAGTTTATTATTTTATAAGATTATTTGTGTATTTTCTCTATGGGCCTTAATTGCCTGAATATAAAGGATTATTTTATTTTATTTAACTTGAGAAAACAAAGGAACAAAATCGAATTTCGATTTCAAGTTTCTGAGATCGATTCGATCGATCCACTGTATAAATCGAATCTGCGATTAATCGATGTCAGATCGCCATCCCTACCTCAACCATAGATACCTAAGCATTACAACCTCTACCAATTTCCTATACCCGGAAAACTCGGAATCCAAATTCAAACGAACTGATAGTGATAAATGACTCAGATCCCAAGAATAAACTCAGCATCATGAAAATATCTGCGTAGTCAGAAAACTGAACAGTACTGAGACGTAGATCTGTCCAATCATTTTCCAGAAACAAGTCTCACTAAGCTGAGCTACGACTACGACGAAGGCGATAATCTTTAGTTAGGTTATGCTTTTGACTGTGGCTTAAAGGGCCTAGTATTACACCTCTCAATATTTAGACAGTCTAAGTAGTCGATGTCGCGTCGAGTCGCGTAGTGTACTAAGGGTCAGACTATCTTACTCGGAATGAATGAAATAAATAAGACGACTCTGAATATCGTGTGCTGAATAACGCATAGTGTAATAGGCCCTTTATTACTCACTTAGACACCTATATGGGGCAAGGGCCTGGCCACATTACCACGGCGTTTTTTTTTTTTTAGGCGGAATATCATATAATGACTTCTTGCGCTCTAGGGTGGAGCGGCAAGGCGTGTCAGACTGCGTCTTTTCATTGCCCTTTGCGTACTAGAACCACGGATTTCCTTTTCAGAAAATCTTCGCGGCCCTGGATCCTGCTAAGCCCCTAGGGTTTACTAAAATCTCTTCAAGGTGCGCGTGAACCACTACACGCTGTTGACGACTTGGGCTCGATCCGGACGATCAGGTGGGACGGCGAACTACTCATTGCTTATCGTCCACAAGCCCGCGCCTACCGACATTACCACGGCGCGGTATGGCGTCATTAAGTCATTACATGAAAAGGCACGGTGCCTGAATGCGACACGTTGTCGTATCATGCAGGTAGATATTCCTTGCTGAGCCGTGTTTAGTAGAACCTTTTGGCTAAAGACCGATCGCGAAATTTTTGATGACGCAGCGTGTTTTACATACCATAACCTAAGGGCCGGTTCCTAAATTGTGTATTTTGAACTAAGAATATTTGAAACCTTATTTAAATGCCTTTTGACAGGTTTTCAGGCTTAAGTACCTATCTAGAGTTTGGGAAATTACTCTAATTCAAATTGGGGTGATCTAGTCTTAAAATATACCTACCTAAACATACGACTCTGTTTTTAAAAGAGCTAATTAAAGACAACCAAAAAGTTACATAATCAACAAGTTACGTTTATTTATACCCCGTTGCGTTAGGTAAAAATGCAGTATTATGCAACGCTATGTCACGCAATAAAGAACCAAAGAGTAGTATCCCAGCGCATGCCCATTTGGGCTTAAGCGGATTGCTTTCCCGCCAAATACGGCGGCCATGACAGTTCCCTGAATTATTCGATTATCTGTGACGTGACAGCGGCTGCGAATCAGAATTATGATCACATATTATTATTATGATTTTGTATTCACGTTGACAGTAACACATGATCTGTACGTAGAAGGAACACTGATTTAAGTATTGGCATTGCCAAATTGAGAGTTCAAGCCTTTTCAGGACAATGAAATGTTAAAAAGTTTAGCTTAGATTGACACTGATTTTGTTTATTGTATTGGATACTTACACACCTATATTCTAAGATACTTAGTCAAACGTTGACCCGTTTCTGTTGCTTCATCAGCTTGCATTCCACAGGTCAACGTACCCAGTAGCATACTATAGCAAAATCCTTTTAATGTTCCCACTGCTAGGACTCAGGCCTCCTCTCTAGGAGAGAGAAAGGGCCGTAACCCACCACGTGAGCCTAGTGCGGGTTGGTGAATGTCACAGGTCTTCGAATTTTTGGTTCTAGGACATGACGGTTTCCTTCCTCGTTTTGAGAGCAGTGGTGATGAAATAATATTATACAAAGTATACGCCTGGCTGGGTTTGAACCTGCGACCTACAAGCCTACTGAAAGAAAAACCCTAGGCCCTGGAACGCAACTAAGCGAAGAAGGAACATAAGAGTGGGTTTTGGTCAGTAAAAATCTGACACGCTCTTCTGCTCCATTCAAGAGCGAGAGAAGTCATTAAATAATTTGCCACTTAAAAAAAGGTCAACATAACATTTGTATCGTACCATATTGACTTGATTGACTCATTAGGGGGGCACAGCAGTGGCCCCACCAAGGCAAGCAAAAAAGTGGCACGGCCGTAACATTCTTTTTTTCGCAGCAGTTCAGGCTTGCTTTTTCTATCAAAACCAAGTAGGAAAATACCTACCAATGCGTTTCCTAATGGCCCATTTAAGCCTGTCAATAGTATTTACAGGATACTGCTAAAACCTGTGTTTTTTACCTCGTGCTTAATCAGGCTGCAAGCATAAGGAAAAAGGTAAAACAATAACGTTGGCACTTCATTTATCAAAAGCTTATCTCGTGCTGAAAAATATAATGACTCGCTTGTCAACGTAGGTACAGAAAAGGTTAATATTATATAAAAAAAAAATCTTATAAATAAAAAAAAATACACAACATCTCCGTATATTTATAAGTTAATTTTAGCATTTTGCCAGCGACTTCGTTCGCGAGAATGTTTTCATCAAAACTTTAACACCCCTCTATACTGTATTTTGAGGGTAGTTTTGAAAAACTAATAATGATAGTCTTTTTTAATTTTGATTACAATTTGCGCTAACGTAAGAAATGAGAATTCTCTACACTTACAATCTTCCAAAAACCCTTCTTACGCAATAAAAGGAAGCCATAGTCCCAGTAGGTAGTTTGGGCTGAGCGTTCGTATGTCTGTCGGCCAGTTAGTCCGTTTCTCCTTTTATATACCTACATATAAAGATTAGCTCAGACTTAAAGAAACACGCAAAACATTCATTTAAAATTTATGTGTCTTTATAATTAACAATTAGTGAGTTAAAACCAGGCCATAGTTGAATGGGTTAATCATACCACTAGGCCAATGTAACTAGGTGTAAACACCTTGGTATTTATACTTAGAATTAAAGGATAACCATTAAAATTAAATGAGTAAAATAGAAACAGTTCTCTGTAATTAAAATACTGAGTCATTTTAAAGGAAAATTGTTTATAGGTCGATTTAGCACATAATGAATAATACTGGCCGTATAGGTAAAGTTAATACGTTAGTGTGGCCATAATAAAAATATTTTTGCACCTCAATCTATTAAAAAACTATGTTTATGGTTCTTGTCTTCTCAATCATAGATGCTGGCCATAACAGCTATGGCCATTGGTGATTTAATTGATTTGATAAGCATAATCTTTATTGGTCTTGTTACGAACCTGTGCTACGAATACCAACGTCAAATACAGTCAGGTTTAGATTTAGGCGAGTGCCTCAACAGCTCGATGCAAGGCTGCATCAATCAATGAGACAAAACTTTCAGACACTCTCAAACTTGTTTTTGGGAAGAAAACGACGCAAAGTTCAGATTTACACAGTCGCAAGTCAAGTGAGAATTTTAATTTGTGACGTCTTTATGAGATTTCTTTCCAGAAAACGGGGTCGGTGTTTTCAAATAGTAGGCAATATAAGACACCCCATATTCTGTGGATCCTATACATTTCATGGCTATTTTAGTGCGTTATGTCCCACCGCTGTAGGTAGGTAGTGTAGGTACCTCCCTCTCCCTTGATCTACATCCAGTTTTCTTGCATTGCATCTGGTATAAATCAAGATTAAAGCTTACTTAGGTACCTACCTACTCATAAAAGGAAGACATATCAGTTTTATCTCAACAAATCATGCAAAACAAGCACGTAAAAACTTCATTGCCCAAGCTCGCGATGACAAGATGCTCGCAATAATAACCTCACATTCAGAGAAAGTTTTTTTATCCAAGATGAGATGGGATACGATTAATAAGCCTAAAATCGTGTAGGTCGCCCCACACGTGCGGTTTGCAAGGTCATCTGACATCATATATGCAGTAAAACGACATTTTTGTCAAGCACCAAAGGCGGGAAGCGTGGGACGTCGAAAAGCGCTTTTGACAAAATAAGACACGCAGAAATACGTATTACGACGGTAAAGATACAATACACCCGTTTTGGTATATTTTCGGTTCTTATAAATAATTTTGATTCTTTTCCTGGTGGTCCTTTGAATGAGATTCAGAGTTCTGTTGAACTTTTAAGGTGAATGTCTCGTTGAGTGGGTTGGAACTTAATCTCAAAGGAATAGAGGTATAAAATAATGGCAACGATAAATTAATAAAAGATGTCTTCCCCGAAAATAAAGGCTCTTGGACATTGAATGATTTATGATTAACATGATCCAGTGCTCTTCAGACATATAACTCGACTGATTGTTTTCTCTAACCAAGTAAATTCTTCTTATAACCTGTCTAAATTTCCATTATCAGTGCTAATATTTAAAAAAAGTGAAGTTTATGAGTATCTATATTTTTGCACGTTTGTTACTACTTCGATGGCTGAATGTAATTGTAGTCCTTTAATGGGTAGACCATGTCCAAGAATAGCACATGGATAGGATACTCTTTATCTTTGAATATGTTCCTTTAGGTCAATTTTCTACTTTCATGTAGGCGATGGTAGCAGCTAATAAAGCCATATTTGCGGAAA
This sequence comes from Mythimna ferrago, assembly GCA_910589285.2. Taxonomy (NCBI): domain Eukaryota; kingdom Metazoa; phylum Arthropoda; class Insecta; order Lepidoptera; family Noctuidae; genus Mythimna; species Mythimna ferrago. Next base: position 21,924,817 of record OU342685.1, read on the forward strand.
TTTGTCAAATAAAGAAAGAAACCCATAAAAGAAACTATAAAAACCACACTACACATACTACATATGAACTAAAATCAAGTGGTAAGCAAAAAAACAACAAAAACATCGTCATTCATTACGCCGGCTGTATGTAAAACAGCATCATATCTCACGGTGTACCTTAGCAATAAATATTGCCGTAAAGAACGGAATAATAATAGTACTGCGTAAAAGATAGAATATATAGTACTGCGTAAAAGATAGAATATATAATAGTACTGCGTAAAGGACAAGCGAAGCGCTAACGGCGCCACTCTATCTAGGTGAGGGTTAGGACATTTTTCTCACACTGCTAGTGCAAGCGCCCCGCTAACAGCTAGGTACCGCCCGCTGGCTTGTAAAGCCTAAAGCATAACATAACTGGGTTTTATTTTTTTCTGTTTAATGGACTGATAATGTTAAGTGATGTTTGTCGTACGTTGATCTTTTCATTTTCGAATGGATAACATTTATACTCCTTTTACAGGAAGATAATCACGTCTATAATAATTAACTGTCATGTGGAATGCAAGAAGCAGTAGGTACAACTGGAACCATAAAGTTATGTGTAAAAAATTTTGAATTTTGGTGAAGCAGCTTTATCAATATGTGCACTTTCTACACATACATAAATGAACGATAGGCTCACCTGGATGCTGAAGCCCAAAATAAATACCTCTTTACAAATGTGTACTATCCTTACACATTATAAAACAAATTCCCACGCGTCTGTCTATCAATATGAATGCGATAATCTCAAAAAATACGAAACGTATTTTTGTGCAGTTTTTACCAATAGACAGAGTCATTCGTGAGGAAGGTTTAGGTGAACAAAACATGCATATTATAGTAGAAAAAAGTTGAGAATTTCGACGATTTCTAACACCCTTGCGAAGCTAGCTAAGTTGCACAAATCTTAAGAATTTGTTTCTTTGGTTCAACGCGCTAAACTCAAAAACTATTGATTCGAAATGAAAAATTATTTTAGTTTTAGATATCCCATTTATCGAGGAAGGTTACAGGCTGCATAACATCACGGCACGATCCACGGTAACGGAGCAGTTATATCTAACCAAAGACGCGGGCGAAACCGCGGGAGTCAGCTAATAAGCAAATATTTCGAAGGCTTAAGCACAAACAGCGAAACATTATAGCTCAGTAATTGCTATACAAGATTCCAGCACACAAAAACAGCCTACCTAACGCCTGCTGGGTGACGAATACTTTATGTGCTATCTAGAGGATATTTATCGACTCCCTAATGGCAGAAAACATTGCTTATTGCCATTTTATGCGAGAAATTCTCACGCAAGAATCAATTAGATTTGTTTCAAGTGTGACTTTTTGTATGAACTTATAAATATGAATGATATTAATTGGTTTTATTGCGAGACTGCGCGGAAGCGAATGCACTGTTATGTTTTTAGCAGCATTAAAGCTGTCACATTCGTTTCTATTATCTTCTCAGTTCTTACCACCTCGTCTAAGAAGTTCGTCATTTGTCCCACGTAGTTTTAAAGTGGACCAAAGACGTTTATTCAAATAGGTTATTACCGTGTTATTACCAATTTAGATATATAGGTTGTTGCCATATTAAGATTGCTGAGTAGTTACGGTAAGATGTTCATAAGAATTTGTTTGAAACTCTGGCAAGTAAGAAAATGACGATCGTAAGAAATAAGGTAAAAAACTATCTGTAGTAGAAAATGAGTCGTTTATATTAGAGACTAGATTGGCAATAAGTATCCCACATTTATATATAAATGTGACGAAATGGACGCCTACATTAGATAAAGCTAACAGTTGTTAAGGACATCGGGACGTTTTCTGTTTTCGAGAAAAAAATTTGAGTAGAGTTCAGTGATTGTTTCAATTATTCGCAATTTGGTTCCTTAGTGGATATTGTGATGCAAAAGTGGAATAGTTTTGTATCTCAAGTGTTTACAGAACTGGACAATATGTGGAATCATTGAAAGCGGCACAATCTCGGTATAATGGAGCTGAAAATTGTATTGTAGGATGAACTAAAACAGCGAAGTTTGCCGAGAAGATCGATTCAATTAAGCTTAAAGTTTCTAAGAAAACTTTGGATTTTGTTACATAAGCATTAACCTTTTGAATACCGTAATTAGAGACACAATAGAAAAATGAATGATGAAAATGAGAGAGCGAACGCTGGCGTAATAAATTAATGGCTAACAAAATGATTGTATTCTGTATCTAAACCGAAATATTTGCTAAGCTTGAGCCTGGCTAAAATGTACAAAACATGCAATGCCAAAAATATATAGTCGGGATGTGAATTTATTAGATTAGTTACAATGCAGAAGGTATCGCCCACATAATCCTGTTTATCTAAGTTTAGAGAGTGCAAACAGATAGTAAGTTAATCGCGTGTCAATCAACGCCAGCAGGATGATGAAACACGCACTGTGAATCCGAATTCTGAATACAGTTAGTTAACTAAGCTTACGAAACCTAACGCAACTGATTAAAATTAAATTCTATCCTTTACTAGACGGCCTAGCTTGACCTTTACCTAATTGTAATGGCAAAGAAAAAAACCTCGAAAGAAAATCGTTTCTTCAAATAAAATAACATTTGTTCGTATCCCTCAGGGTCGGAGTCGCCCGAGTATCTTCGCCAGGTTCTGCAATACTTCGGTCACATTGCAATGAAAGACGGTGGCAACCTCGAAAGGCTCATTGTGACCGGTGAAGTGAATGGGAAAAGTCCTCTCGGGTGCAGCCCAATACGTTAGTCCGACCAGATCCGCACCGCTCTTGACTCTACGGTATACAATGCCCTTCACACCGCTGGAGACAGAAACAGATGGAGAAATATCATATATGTTAAAGTGATGAAGCAAAGAGGTCATGACCCTCAGCATTGAGGAATACGACGTGAGAGGATCCCCAGGGTAACATCTTAGGTCCAGATATTTCTGAGAAGTCAAATATCCAATTAGTCCAGTTCAGTAGGTTACCCATATTTTTTAATCACAATCAAGTTCTACAAAATGACTCCATTTTAGTTCTTGATAAACAATAACTGGCTAATAAAACCTTAGTGACATTAATGTCTTTTTCTGTAGACAATGTTTTGGCGCGTATTTCCGAATATGGCGGGAAAAATGACCACGGTAGCAATTATCAAGTCAATGAAGTGTTGTTATTTCTTGACAGCTTGACACCGATTATAACTAGCGTTCATACATTTATGGTGCGTGATTGACGATTTTAGTTGTTAGTACCTTGTCTCTGTTTTTTTTAATTGCATGATCATCATAAGGTTGCTTCGGTTGCTTACTCTGAACGACACAGAAGCTTTTAAGTAAAATTTTATAGTCTATGGGCGAGTTTCTGAATTGAGTATGAAACCCTACTTTAATGCCAAATTACAGGTTTTCAGGCTAAACTGGAATTGAGAAAACTCAACTTCAATGCTTTATTTATTTATTTATATAGGCACACCAACGACTTATTTACAAAACATTGATCACAATACATTTACAACGGCATCCTGTGTGTGTGCTTTAATCTGAAATCGAGGGAAAGTATGTACAATATCATATTACCTACTTATAACAATTATTACACAAATCAATCTACATTAATCATTCAATTATGTAATGCTTATAATTTATGCATGACCTAGTAATTGCATGATTGATTGGTTTTTTATCTGATTGGTTGAATTGGTTTTATCAATTAATCATTGACAGACTTTCACTGACTAAAATTTACTGTGCTCCTTCAGTTACCTTTTGCATTGTTACTACTTTAGCGTGACTTCGCCAAGAGAGCCTCAAGATTGGCTCAAAGCTCTACAATGGTGGGTGTACAACAACAAATAGAAAAGGAACAACTCACCCTATAGATATGGGTGTATTTATAGGGTGAGTTTTTTATTTCTTTTAGACAGCCCCAAGACACTTAATATTAAAATCCAATAAACTTGATACATCTGTAACTACGTAAACAGAAAAGAACGGAAGAGTGATTAGATTACTTCTAGACAAGCGGACTCCATCGTCGACCACATCATCACTTAGTTACTTACCATTAGGTCAGATAGTGGCCTAGCGCAAACCTACCATTGAATAATGAAAAAAAGAAGAAAAAAACGTATTGCATCGTCGACCCCAAGTAACACAGGATAAGTTCAGGAAGATCATGAAGATGCCTATGCGTAAATGTACCACCATTGTACCGCATAAGCCCACAAGGTTTACAAAGCAATAGAAACTTAGAAAACCATAACATTCCCACGAAACCCCAAGGTTTACCAAACCAGTATGATACGTGTTCCATGTCACACCATTATGTTCTAGTAAAATTTTTATATATGGGCATGCGCTCATTTTTGTTGACGTTTATAAAGAAATACAATATGAACTATTGATCGTGATCTTTTGCACACGACGTGTCTTTTATGACAAATTTATTTACTGCCGATGATTCACCTTCCAACTTTTATATAACAAGAAATAAGGTTGATTTTGCCTTGAGTGTTGTTTCGTCTATGGTAATGTTACCATGGTCATCATATAGGGTCGGTCCACCTGACATGGTCGTATTAGGAATGGTGAGCGTTTAAGAGCCTAGGACCGCAGTCCATGGTACAATGCTAACGAACTCTGTTTTTTACTGTGCTCTATGATTGAGGTTGTTGGTAGGTACTAGAATGGCGTTTGAATTTGGAACGATACTGAGAGAAGCGGTGGTGTCTTTGGACCACCATCCAGTAATTTCTTATTAACCTCTCTACGTCTGTCTGTACAACTTGAATGACCTTGAAAAACGCTTAATTTTTGTTTTGTACACACGTTTGTTCGAAATTTATTTAGCCGAAAATTTTGGAATCTATCTTTATTTTTGTTTTTTTTAGACAAAATCCAGAAAAAGTTTTTTTTTTATTTATTTTATTTAGAAGAGAAATTATAAAGCGTTTCTTGTCAATCAACGATAAACTGTTTAGGATTTTATTTGCCGATACAGCAGTGCTATTTCGTAAACAAGGAACCGTAAAAACGAAAGGGTAACAGTCATTGCAAGTTTTCTTTCACTGTGACATTTTTATAGAATAGATTATAGAACAGCCGCTGGAAATACAATTATCTTTCATAAGGGTGTTTTTTTGGTGGGAAATCATCAAATTACTTCTCCCTCTCTAAGGTGGCGTGTCAGACTTTTACTGACTCACACCCACTCCTATGTTCCTTTGCTTTGCGCTCCAGCTCCTCGCTTTTGAAAAGAAAACCCTGGCTGGGTTTTCTTTTCAAAAGCGAACCCATGGCCTGACCTGCTGCTGGTCCCTTATTGTTATACAGACATCTCCTTGAGCTACTTTTCATTGAGCTATAGGTAGATTAATTTCAAAATTTTGATGCATTATAATCATAATAAGTCGAAAGAAGATCTTCTAACCCTAGGACCTAGATATTAAATTCGCATTGCCAACATTTTGGATCACAATCATGCAAAATTAAGCATTTGTAACATCAAACCATGACCTTTAAGAGGTCATCAGTAAGTCGCGTTGTATAGGTAACGTTACCTTTTTAAAATCTATGACTCACTCCCAAAGTTTAGAAGCTGATTGATGCAATTCAGTATTTGTGATGGAGGTATACCAACTTATAATATGTAGTTCTATTTATTTAAATAAATAAATATTAGGGAAAAACAAACAGTGACACATTATAATTTGTAGAAAAAAAAATACAAATAATATAGTTAAGTGTGTATTTGTGTAACCAGTAACGTTTTCCATACACAAAAAAAAAACAATTTTCAAAGCATGCATTCTATTCATAAAGACACGTAAAAATACAAAAGCATGATCATGATGAAATCTATATATATATACTAGCTGTACCCGCGCGGCTTCGCTCCCGCTCTTCCCTACTTCAGCCTACTATACCCTACTCTACCCTACTCTACCCTACTCTACCCTACTCTACCCTACCCTACTCTACTCTACTCTACCCTACTCTACCCTACTCTACCCTACTCTACACTACTCTACCCTACTCTACCCTACTCTACCCTACTCTACCCTACCCTACTCTACTCTACCCTACTCTACCCTACTCTACCCTCCTCTACCTTACTCTACCCTACTCTACCCTACTCTACCCTACCCTACTCTACTCTACCCTACTCTACCCTCCTCTACCTTACTCTACCCTACTAATTTTCATTTTTTTTTTTCATAAGAACCTTCTCCTCATAATAACGAACACAACAAAAAAAAAATTAGCGAAATCGGTCCAGGCGTTGTTGAGTTATGCGCTTACCAACACATTTTGCGATTCATTTTTATATTATAGATATATACTCTTACAGATGACAAATTACACAATTGTAATACACGAAAACATTGTATAAGACTATAGCATAATCTGCCTTACAATGTTACCACTGCTGGGACGCAAGCCACCTCTCTTGTACAAGGAATGGACCTTAATCCACCACGCGGACCCAGTGCACATCGGTGGATGTCACATGTCCTCGATTTTTTTATTCTACATGCCAGTTTCCCCACGATATTTTCCTTCACCGTTTCGAGAGCAGTGGTGATAAAATAAATTACACAAAGTAATGCGATGGTTGCGTGACGCAGACCGGTCGTTGTGGCGACGCTTGGGGGAGGATTATGTTCAACAGTGGACGTCTTTCGGTTGATATGATGATGATGATGAATGCGCCAGGCTGGGTTAGAATCCCAAGACATTAAAGTCGACGCCGCGCGCCGTTGAATATAAGACTAAGTATAAAATAAGTGTGTATAAGTCTGTCAATGATGCAACAAGTTATATTTAACCAAAACAAAATCCAACAGAAGCCTTGACTAAAATGACCTAATCCATCAAACACAAAGAAAACAGTTTATTTATCAAAGTTAATACCCACAAACAAGGTTACGCATAACCGAATCAGACATCACAAACAGACGCCAACTCTGAGACCAAATAAAACTCAAACCACACACAACCTAATAACCATTCAGTACACTAGATGAAGTTTGAAAGTGACATTAATGACTGAAAAAATGAAAGGTATTTATTTTCGGTACGGTCATGTAAAGAGGAGGGATGAAACGCGTGCTGCTAAGAGTTATGAATATTAGTGTGTCTGAATGCAGAAGAAGAAGGAGGCCTCCTCAGACAATCTATCCATCTTGATGGAGGTCAATCTATCCAGATCCAGATGGATAGATTGTCTGAGGAGTGATGTAAAAGAAAAGAGAGTCATCGATATCGAGACAGTTGAAAGGATAGAATGGGCGACAAGAATGTGTTGCACCGACCCCAGGTAGCAAGTTAGACAAGGGCAGGAAGGTGATGATGTGGTATACAACCGCTACAAAAAACATATACGTAGATACGTAGATATGTACTTAGACTTCGCCACCCACACAATAGAGGGGACTCTGCTAAAAAAAAACATTTAATACTGAGCCCCCTTTGTGCTTTAAATTAGGAAGTCATTCGTAGAACTTTTAGACTCGTTAGGTGTAATTAATGGCCTGAAAATTTGGCTACTAGACTTGCCAAGGAGTACCTATATATCTTTTTACCATGGAGAAACTTATCACGCAGTGCATTATAGAGATCAGATAAACTATAACTTATCTGATCTCTATAATGCACTGCGTGATAAGTTTCTCCATTGTACTACACTATGATATGCAACATACTGGTGGGAAAGAATGACCGTGGCCTTGGAACGCAAATAGTAACTGAAGGAAACTGGTGGTTTTAGTCAGAAGTCTCACACGCCATTTCGTTCTAGGCGAAGTAATTTTATGATTACCCACCTCGAAGAAAAAAGTAAAATACTGGGGATTCAGCTGTATCCAGTTAGATTGGAAACCGACATAAAAATTAGTCAGCAAATTTTTCATTACTGGCTGAGCTGTGGATAACTGACGAACCATTCTATGTATAATAAATAATAGTTTCTAAGTAAAACAAACGAAATCGAAAACTAAACAATACTAAGCACACATCTATGACTCAACCAAAGTCACGACGAGGGGATCGCCGGTCCATATAAGGCAATACAACCATATTAATGTCCTCGGTGGAGATTTCGATGGTAATGATAAGCTGGAAACTGCGATTGAATCATTAATAACAGAGATTCTAGATACAGCTAATGATGGATTCATTAGATGTTACTATATTAACACAGGGAACATACTAATTATCTTGTAAACAAATCTTAGTATAAATGAAGCTGATGTGGGCAGCATTCAAATACTCATAATATTTAAATAAGTAAAGTGTGGATCGAAAGAATTACTTCTTCTGTACAAGCTTTGTCTCCGACTTTCCGTGGATTTCCATGGAAATGTTAAGTTTCTAAATCCTCTAGGAGTTTAATTCAATTGTAAATCTCTCCAGTGTCAGGGTAAGCCGTGATGCAATTGTTGATGGTGAGGCACACTAGTTTATTAAGAGCCTATTCACTCTAGCCTTGAAGACATCCAAATTATAAACGGAAGGGAAGACCGCAGCAGGCAAACTGTTCCAGTCCTTTGATGTACGCGATATAAATGACGAAGCGAAACGCTTAGTCCGGACCGTAGAGTTTTCTACAACGTAAGGGTGGGTACTCGCCGTACGTCAGTTTGTCCGATGGTAGAAATGAGATGACAGAATCAAGTCATGCAATTCCTGCGCACACTCTCCAAAATACAACTTGTAAAACATCGAAAGTCCCTTCCTACTGATGTGTTTCAAAGTTCTTCAAGAACAACTAATAAATTGAATGCCATTTATTTTGGCTTAGTTACAAATGACTCAATTCTCGTCTACAACGGAAATGCTTTATTAAATTTGACCATAAAGTGATTATGACGTCATCTTGGTTTAATGTCACATTCAGAATGGATTTTATATGCAAAAAGGCTTTAGATGTTTTGTAACATCCTGTGCTAAACTGTAGGATAAAGCTTTTTTATTCAATCTAAATAAATGCCAAGGTATTATAGTAGAAGGTAAATTAAATTGAGATTTGGGTATCGTCCGGTTCCGGTTACTGTATCCTAAATATGGGATAGGTGCAGTCCCATAACTAGTCAATTAAACGCAAATACTTTGGTATTGTGTGTAAGCTACCTACTAACTGCCAAGCATGATCCAAAACTTAAACCTTGGTTTGATAAATTTATCATTCCTGGGACCCTTCAGGATCTGCGCCCTGGCGTTCTATTCTCTAACAAAACAGCCTTGAGCGCAGCACTAGCCGCTGCGACGAAATCCAAATACGTACATAGGATTAACAATCCAATAGACCTAAACATTGGATTTAATCCCATGTACCTATGTGGATTTCGTCGCTGCAGCCAGCGCTGCGCCCAAGGCTGTTTTCTTAGAGAATAGCACTGCTGTGCCTGTGCAGCGCTTGCAGCACTGCCTTATAATAGTTACGGCACTTTATTATGGCGACTGAAGGACTATGTATGTGTATCCATGGTCAAGAAACAAATTTAAAAAAAAAATTGTTACGGCACTGATAGGTTATCCCATAGATGTTTTGGTTATGCACTGTGAACTATATAATATTACTACTTATAAACAACTAAATAACTATAATTACAGTAAATTAAAAAAAATATCTATTAATAAAACCCTACGCTAATTACAACTAACTAAAACCAAACTTCAAAAAACTCTCCACATCGCATAACGTGCCCAAAAGACTGGCGGCTGGGCAGTGCCACGCTGTTTGGCAATGCTTATCCTCTGTCCGAGGTAAAAGCCAGCCCTTGGGTCACGCGAAGTGTCAACTAGACGTTTCGACTACTGTAAACTTATATTTTTAAATAAATAAATAGAGTCATTGACATTAGTTATACTTATGAAATAGTAATATGATCTTTTAACAATCGTGATCAGGTCACGTCACGAATAACTAAAGTTATAAGTAACTAAGTAGTTCTCAGGTACTTAGCCTCATTGAATCTAGGATTTAGAGTCTATAAACATTTCAATTAGGCCATAACATTGATCATTACTCAGCCAGGTGCCTACACTCTGATCCGAACTTCAACGACACTCATGCGCATAAGAATGATGCAGATTTCCCATATAAAGGATGGAACCGACCTATTGTCTACAATCTTAGCCGCAAACCCGATAACTTGAAGCCAAACAATACTCAACTCTATTCCAATAAGATAGACTTTAGCATTATGAAAAACAGCGGAAAATCTAAACTTGCTGATTCCACTGGACCCAGCCTTAGGTAAGAGACTGTTTACATTAAAATTAACGACTGAAGTATGCTGTCAATCAATTTTAAAACTTAATACCCTAACACTAAAGGTGTATATTATTAAATCTGGACAAGTGTCGAAGTGTATAGTACACATTCATTCAAATGAATGGGATCCAATTACATATAAATGTTTTGTGAAGGCGATACTTTGATAATTGATTACTAATATCTTGTTGATTGTGTGGTAGCACTAATAACGATGATGGTTATTCAGTTACTGCTCGCATCTACTAATACCTAAAAATTAAAAAAAAAAAAAATTGTGAATGAAACTATACAGGGTTATTTGTAAAACACTGACAACCTTTCAGTGGTCCTATTCTCTAAGAAAACAGCCTTGAGCGCAGCGCTGGCCGCAGCGACGAGTCGAGAGCGCAGTACATTGAATTAACAATCCAATGTATAAGGTCGATTGGATTGTTAATCCTATGTACCTATTTGGATTTCGTCGCTGCGGCCAGCGCTGCGCTCAAGGTTGTTTTCTAAGAGAATAGCACGCCAGGACTATGTTACTAACATCATAAATAACAACTTTAGAGCATTAAGTTTTTTTCTTCCATTCTTCTTTATTTCACTTCCTTCCTAGTAGGTAGGTTACCAATTTAGTCTTTATTTTAGACTATAGAACCCTGATAGAAAATTTCCTGCTACTGAGAGACATATTGGAAAACTATTAGGTATGCTATGCAAAGTAAAAGTGATTGAAGCCGTTAAAGTTATAAAGGACGAGTTGGCGCTTTGATTTTTAAATGAAAGTTGAACGTAGCTAGAACGAGAACGGTGATGGTTTAATCCTGTTTTTATATTTCTCTGGCTCATAACCTTAATCACCTCTCTTTACAGGAAAATTCTTCACGTATAGTGTCGTACCCGGAAAGCTGCATCAGTACGGTGCTTGAAGCCGACTCTAATACAGTTGGAAAACGTCTAGGCGGATGGGTACCTGGGATACATGGGACTTCATTGGAAAAAACAAAGATCTTGAATAAGTTTTACTAATGACTAAGAAACTTAAGCAATAACTAGGTATTTATACTAAACCTACTTAACTATGTCATGTACATTATATACAAAAAAACACGACATACACTCAGTCGTCGAAGCACTCCTCCACATCGCTGTCATCTGGAAATGTGCTCAGAAAACTGGGAGCATTTAAATAATGAACAAGTTAATTTAGCTGTACAAAAAAAAAATCGTGTCAATTGTGCCTATAAAATTTGAAGAGCTTTGAGAAGCGATTTTACCAGAGTTCCATAATCAGATACTGACGCAATGACCATGGTATAACAATGGAAGTACTAATAACCTTTCAAACAAAAAATAATTTTTCAAATCAGTTCAGGCGACTTCGAATAATCGGGTAACATTCATAAAAAATAAATTTCAATGACCTCAAAACGTCTTACTTTTTTTAAATCGGTAAAAAATGCATTTTTTTAAAGAAATCCTAAAAAATACTGGTAGGTAGACTTAGTAAGTAAAACAAGCATCAAAAGCAAAATAAATACACATACATTACATTGAAGATCATTTCATCACGAATATCATTCTCTAAAATTAGAAAGATTATGTATTTAGCATGTATCGAAGCATATCGCTTTAATAGTTATGAACAAGAAACAAAACAACTAGATCTAGTCTACCAAACACGTTCCACACCGTTTCATTCATGAGTTTGTTCACCGAACAAAAAAACATTGTAACAGAATCTCTCTTCATTGAAGATAAGTCTAGTGTTTGCACTAATTGGTCATTACTTGAAGGGCAGAAACAAATAACAACACCTAATAAAACCTCTAACAACATCTAGCAGTCAAGAAATAAAGTCCAACATTCAATGGAAATCCTCAAAATGGCCGCCGTAAACGTCAGTTTTCTTTGCAGGAACAGATACAATTCAAAAAATCTCGACAAAAAACATACCCAGCTACCGATAGCATACTTTATTGGCAATTTATCATATTTTCTTAAGTTTTAATGATATATTTGATTCATATAGTTTTTCAACAGATTCTAAGACGGCATTCGCGATAACGATTAGTTTTTCATTTCCTGAGTTGGCATTAGCTGTTTCAAGCGTGGTAACACTAATTGATAGAGCCAGTAATCAACTAGCAACCATGTAGATCGGTATTTGTCTAAAATTATTCGTGTTGTAGGTGTTTTGGAATTCTATTTAATATCTGGGTTCGAGTTTCTTCTATAGGTAGTATAAATTGTATGTAGGTGCCAGCACTAGTAGAGTATCTATCTGCGTCATTTGCTTTTGTTACCTATCTACTAGCTTTTGCCCGCGGCCTCACCCGCGTATTCAAAATATAGGCTATGTCACTCAGGATTCAAGCAGCTTTCTATCGGTGAAAAAAATTTAGTAATTGGACCAGTACTTTCAGAGATTACCAAAACATAAAAACAAACTTTACCTGTTTATAATACTAGTGTAGATTGGCCACGTCAACAGCATCTGCTGACACAGCCATAAAGTCCTCTGGTCTGCGGGGAGACACCTAAGATTGACCCCCTCTTGTTATCTCTTTACTGCAGATGGCCTAAGTACGGATTCTGTTTAGACTTTTCCAGGTTGGCCAAGGAGACCAATGCCCAGGTGGAAGGCTCTTTACAGAAACCTCAGAAATTAACTTATAGGTAGGTAGATTGGGCACGCCACAATCATGGCGGTAAGTCCCCTCTTTGAGGCGTGGCTGGAAAGACCTCACGGCGTCCTTACCTTCCGTATGACGCAGGTCCTCACCAGACATGGTTCGTTCGAGAGGTTCCTACACCGGATTCGTGCGGAAGTGACGCCCGGGTGTCACCACTGTGCGGAATGCCCGGAGGACACGGTGGAGCACACAGTCGAGGTGTGCCCTGCTTGGGCGGAGTATCGCCGTTCCCTTGTGGGGGCGATCGGCGGCGGAGACCTCTCGCGCCGGGCCTTGGTTGGTATGAAGGCTAGAAGGAACGGGGTGGGTCTTTCAGTCAGTATGAGTCTGACACTATCTCCCGCTCCATTCAAGAGCGGGGGTTGTCAATGGATGATTTTTTCCCACCATAAAAGAAGGTAGGTAGATTATTTTTCTACAAGAATCACCAATACAACGATAGATGAACTGCGCAAATGAATATGAAAACTGAGATAGAGACTTATAAAGAAAAATAGATAGGAAATGTACCCGAATAAAATTGCGATAGTGGAAAGAATATTTTAAATTTTTATAGAGAATTTCCTGCCTTCTGTTTCGCAAAATTACCAACTTACCTAAAATGTTAAAAAACTTACAAATGCGTAGCCTCAAATTAATTGGCGCCAAGTTTTTCAAAAAATCAACTGGACCGTATTTATCTTGAACTACACACGTCCATAGACAAACATAGATAAATCTCTATGCTGTCACAGTCTATTAATTCCGTATCCCGTAATTCGTCATACTTCCGTCCCGATTCCCATGTATCGTCGGCAGCAGCAGTTGATCCCAATTAAATAATTATACGTCTATTGATGAAAGTCCTGGGCGATTGATTGGCCCACTTAACCGATGGATAGAGCCGCTAATCTATAGGCTACATCGTAGAATTAGGCCTAAAGTCAGGGATCCGGATTATTCGAAAAACTTACCGTGGCCATAGTAAAGGGTAACTAAAGTAATACTGGGTTTTAGTCAGTAAAAGTCTGACCCTCTCTCTCGTTTCACCCAGAGCTATAGAAGGCATTTAATAATCATTAAGTGCCTCCTCTAGCTGATAGATCCCACGTAAAAGATGGAAGATTCAAAGCATTTATCTATATATATAAAAGGAGAAACTGACGGACTGACATAGGTATCAACGCACAGCCAAAACTACAACAAAGGCTTATTTTTATTACGTAGGCGAGTACTATAGAGGATTTCTCAAAATTCACCCCCAAAAAGGATGAAACGAGGGGTCCAATGTTTGAATGAAGAAACCTACTTTCACGCGAGCGAAACCGCTGGCCGAAGCTAGTTTTAACAAACCCTTTATTGCACATCCCAAAGCGTAGATCTTTATGGAGAAGAACGTGCAAGAAACTCAATGGACACTTTTTTTAATCATGATAAGTATGTTACATACAAATATCTAGGTGACATGTTTCTTGTAGCTAAAAAAAAGAATTACCTAACTTTTTTAAGTTCAGGGCAAAACCTTGCAAGACGTAGGATATTTTCAAAAGTTTGACTTTACGAATCACATCTCACTAAAACCACCCCAATGGTCACTATCAACACCTCACGGAGAAGCTCAGGAGTATATGTAGTTGCAAAACTTCTGAAATATTCGGAATAATTCCGGAATACTTCTGGGAAAGTTTCTTTAAATCGGAATTATTCAAAATGAATTTAATTAAGATTTTTTTTTTTTGCTGAAAAATTGTATTTTGCATCGATCGTCGATCGCCGCCGCCGCTGCTGCAGCGCTGGCCACAGAGTACTTTGTACGCTGGCGCTGCGACGCGCGCGCGGACCCGACTGCCACGCAGCCACGAGTCGTGCGTGCAGGCGATGGCGGTGCGGGGTGCGGTAAGAGGGGATATGCTCCCGGAGAAGTTTCCCCCCCCCCGCGAGAAAGATTCGTACCCCGCAATCGAATGTTTCCGAATGTTTCCGAATATTTCGCCGGATTGCCGGAATAATTCAATCGGAATAAACGTGTTTGTAAGTTAATAATTGTTCAGTGGCACATACGTAAGTAAAATATAAATGTTTATTTTAATATAAATGGGATTGATTAATGTTAGCCTGCGATTAACAGGATTTTTATTCTTTTGTTTTTAGGTAGGTACCTACTTATTTCGAAATCGAATGCTATTTTTATAAATGTCAGTTGTGAATTAAAAAACCAGGTCTAGCATTATTTGATTTGTTTTTTGGAAAAGGGTTAGAGTCTGTCTAATAAGTTAAACGACTTGGGTAATTATTAGGATATAGTGAAATCTGATGTAGTCAACACGGATTCAATAATCAAGGTTGATTAAGAGATAGAGATCATTGTTTAATAACAGAAGAACCTTATAAAAAGTAGGTACTGAATGTTTGTATTTTTTAAATGATTAAATTTAATATTATACAAAATTCACAAGTCGGTTGAGAGAGATCTCTGATTCGCGAGTCGCATAGCCCACCACACGGAACAGTAAAAACAGTGGAAGAAGTAAGTAGGCGTGGCACTGTCGCCGCTAGAAAGAATCGCGTTGCGCACTTGCTGTTCAAGCGCCCTCATTCTCTAACTAGACTGCGCAACATAATAATTAACGAAAAATAATATTAAAATGCCTTATTGTCCCATACTGTACTTTAAAAACCATAGTCTGACTAAAAATCTAACTCATGGAGGTGTATTATACCACCGAAAAGTATTATTTTCGGATTTATTTTAATAAAATGAAAAAATAAAATTACGTGAAACATTGCGCAGGATATACAAACAAAACTAGTCCTTAGTAACATCACTACAAAGTTGATTTTCTTTTCTCGGTTATTAGCTTTTCTGGAATATTCGTTAGTCTACCTATACTTTTGACGCTATCCAAATAGTGCGTGACTTTATCGATAAAATCAATCGATATGTATAATATGTATTACATTGCCTTTTTAAAATATATATTATAGTTTAATAGTTTTTGTAAGTAATACATATAATACAGATAATTATTAAATTAATAAATATAATAAAATAAAAATTGTGGTATGATATTTGTGATGTATTTTAAATAAATTTAGTTAAAGAGTTAGGAACAACATAGGGCGTTTGAATTATACTTAATATTCTTATGTTTAGCAGTGGGCGATGACGATGATTTCAGCTGAGATGATGATAATTGATGTACTATGCAAATAAATACCCTTTTTACTACGTTTAAAAATTGCCTTTAATCATATTAATTTCATAATTTTAATACTATCACACTATCGCATACAATTTTTTCTTGCATGATATGTTTTAAATACGTTTTCATACAATCGATACATATTTCGATCGAATAAGGTTACTTCCCTATCTGAGTAGCAGCGAGCGCATTCGCGTCAGTGATACGCCATTCAAATACCAATCTTATTTTTACGTAGTTACAGTTCATACTGAATATTATATACTGAACACTGCCATCTAGCGACGAGTGGCAGTACTTGGTAGTCAAAGATGTATTTCTTTCTTGTTTTTGTCAATTTGATTTATATGCTTTTGAAATTAAAGTTGCATTTCGTATAAATTTTTTTTTGCATTTCGTCTACGCCCTGTTTTTGTTTTCAGCCAATCATATTTTTAGGTTTGCAGTAAGAGTAAATTGCAAATGTATGAGTTTGGCGACACCGGTTCTGGAACAAACATTTTCTCAAGCTACTTCCACTGTTTTTACTGTTCCGTGGCCCACCAAGTACTAAAAACATTACGCGTAAATAGCCCAGTCAATAAATACATTGAATTTGTTGTTTGTGTTTGTTGTTGTTTGTTCTATGTTTGTTTTGTTTGTGTGTTTGAACGAAAAATATTAATATTATATTGTAAAAAAGGGTGGGGCGCTTTGTGCCATATGTTTCGTAAGAGTCGAATCGAGCACCCCACGCTTTTCCTAAAGTCAATGACCATGACCCCTAAGTATTTGACCTAAAATGTTATCGAAAAAAAATTGATCTGTGTTATTTAGAGAAGTAGCGCTCGCCGGCGGTCAAAGCAGCCCTTTGGTGTCCCGGGCGTTTCCCAACATTTTTGCATTTGACCTTGAGTTCAAGGTGATTGACTTTGGTGTCAAGGTCATGCCCTATGGTGTCCCAGGTGTTTTCCAACTTTTTATACATTTGACCTTGGGGTCAAAGTCATTGACCTTGAGGTCAAGGTCTGGCCCTTGGGGTCAAAGTCATTGCCTTTGGGTGTCACAGGCGATTCCCAACATTTTAATGAAGTAAAGGTTTAAGTAAAGGTCATTGCCCTTGAGAACAAGGTCATAGAATAAAGGATCATTGTGTTGTCATCAGTCTTTGATGGGTGTGCAAAGTTTTAAAAAAATCTGATCGCCCTAAGCTGGTCAAAATCGAGCTCAAAGGCGTTGATTACAAACAAATATATAGATGAAGCTAATAAAAGCGTGTTAAAAAAGGAGGTTATGAGTTTGAACCGTATGTATGTATGTTTGTCCGCGATCATCTCGCGTTTGGCTGAACCGAATTTGATGCAGTTTTCAGAACAGTATTATTAGTCACTATATGTACCTACACGTGACATAAAAAATGTTGAAACAAAAATGTTTAAGTAAAAAGATAGAACTGACTTCAATGAAGCCGGAGCACTTCAAACCACCACCAAGCGAAGACTTTATTGAAGAGGTGCCGGCCGGACTTCAATAAAGTCGGAACTTTATTGAAGTCGGTTTATTGTCCTTGATGCGACGTGCACTCACAACTATAAACTTAATATATTCCTACCGCTCACAATACAACTAAAGATAATATTTTACAACTTCCAAGCGCGAAATAGGTAGTACGGTCGATTTTCTTGGTTTTTTTTTTGACAGTTGAAATATTCCGAAAGTTTCGGAATATTTCGGAATACTTCCGAAGTATTCGACGGGAATGATTCGGAATTTTTCCCGCCAGCATCTATACTCAGGAGCCCCTGTGTCCTTTTAAACGACTACTACAGAACCTCGTCTATGCATAGCCTACTAGGGCAAATTGGTGTATCTCTGGCAGGACTGTAAGTATAGATAACGGCGTTCCTGAACACAGCTGAGTGTACGTATTCCTTGAAGTCACTAGTGGATTTAAAATTAAGTAAAGTAAGTAAAAACTTTTTCGGTCGATTAATAAGCCAAATTTTAGCGTCCCAAAACTTTATTAAATTATGTCTAAGGAATCTCAAGACACGAAAATAAAAAATGTATCCGCTACGCACAATGCACACATGTACAAAAATCAACGACATTTTAATTAAAAATAAAACACGCACATGGCGTCATCGCTTTTAGAACACTGTATTCATAAAATGAAGATAGCATATGGATATAATAAAAAATGTATAAAAGAAATATTATAATTTTAAGGAAAATATGTTTTATTCATCTTGTTATCGAGCATTTCTTCACGGTCTGTGCTCTCGGAGTTCTCAGACTAAATTAGTTCATTATTTCTTGTTTTATTTTATCTCCGACTTCTAAATCATGTCAAAAATATATTGCGCTGTGAATTTATTGCTGCAATATTCTTTAATTAACTGGCATATATTTCTACGTTATACAATTCATACATCGTCATTAAACAAAGTCCTTAAAAAAATGTATGTAGAACTGACCCACTAATAAACTCCTGCAGCTGGATCAACGGTTTGTTTCAAAAAGCAGTAGGTACCTAGTTCTGCGCTAGGCGATCAGAGTTCCACAAACTTTTCTCTCTGGGTACTCTTCTCCTTTCTTTCTCTCTCTGGTGACTTCACTTCTTTTTCCGATACTGATGGGCTGATCTATATAATTTTTATTTGAATATTTAAAAATGTATTTTACTTTTATAAATTAATACATATTTACCTGCCTTACATAAGATTAGCAGGTATCTAAGCAGTCAAGGAAGTAGTGGAAGTAAAAGGCATCGCCTTCAATCAATGTGCAGGGTTCTGGTCACCCAGAACCCTGAACATTGATCGAATGAGGTAGGTACCTACCTAATTACTTTTGAATTGAACAGTGGAAAGCCCAATAATAGTTAGTCATATTTCTTCTCTCAATTGGGTTATCACAGCATAATAACATATTTTTCCGTCTGGAATTTCTTAGCCGCAGTGCATATGATTACATAGATGATGGCTTGCCTCATATTATCGACATTGGAAGTTGGGTAGTTCACTGATTTCTTTTAAAATTATTTGACTTTGCCCACAATTGCAAATAATATTTTATTCAAAAAATAAAAAAAATAGAAGTTATAAATCTTTCAAATCTTACTAAAGGAGAAACTGTCAAGTACCCAATTTACTTATACAAGATCCTTGATTATAATATAATAGAATACTACTGCGAACTGCGAAACAAATTCTTTGCATTTGCGATTATGGCTAAAGTTACTTTTTGATACAAATAGAGGTAGGTACTTTCCTAATAAATACGAAAAATTTAGTCGACTATCTACACAATTTAAAGTAACTCCAGTCCCTTAATAACCCCAAGCGTCTTGGCCCTTGTAAAGAACTACTAGCTCTACTTCAACAGAGCATTTTAGTCGAGTTTCCACAGATATGTCGGAGGCGCCAGTTCGTCGTCCGCGCAGCCAATTAGCCAAGTGTCCGCCGATCAATTTGATCTAATTCACGTGGATATTGTGACTGGCAGGCATTGGCCGCTATCTTACGATCATCGACGGATTATCGACGATGCGCGATCACTTGTAGTGACATAAGTAGGTACCTTATTCTTATGTGTGTAGGTATGTGTGTGATGATGGTACTCTGAATTACTTATCTACACTACAATTACTATAGGATGTTGCGGGTGACAGTTATCTGATTCAGCTACCTAACCTTTCCTCTCATCTTTTTTTTTAATTTAATTTAAGGGCTTTGTCGCTTAGCGACCACATCGCCCTGTACAGAAAACACAAAACTTATAATCTACCTTATCACTAACTCAAACAATTGTTTAGCTTTATCAGACATTGGAGAAGCGATAATTGTATTAATTATGCCAATATCCTAAGTTTCACAGCGTCGAAAAATATTGATCCTTTTATTTTGGGTGTATTCCACTATTTCCATGGAAATACAAAATAGAAATATTGGGACAAACAGTCTGAATCAGGCCCAGTATTTCTATCAATAGAAATACCTAATAGAAATAGTGGAATACACCGTTTATTTTCATTCCGGACACACTCCATCAAGATATGGAAAACGTCATCAACCGCATCACAGTTATCACAATCTGGAGACAAAACTTTCTTCATTAAATAGTTAAATTTATTTGATGGTACATATATGTCCAGAGTGAAGTCTTACAGATGCATATAATTTTCGTCCTGCTGTCATCCTACCAAGGCTATGTAAAAAGACATAACATGGGTAACATAGTTTGATGATTGGTACCAGACCAAATTATTTTTGTTGATGTTTCATTTTAAATGCTATAACTATTAATTTCTTCTAAATATTACCGGTATTATGTACCTTCCTATAAATACTTACCTACCCACCTCCATGGGTAAGTACTGTGAAGATCGTAGATAATAAAAAGCCTTGTAGGATAATAAAAAGTAAGTAGGTATATTGGCGAGTAGATGTAGGATTTATTTTTAGTACCTAATTACATGCATAATATAAAAAAAATACGCACGATTATACGTATATCAGTTCGACATCCGTCTTAGTTCTATCTGGCAGTCTTTTCTTTCTTAAATTCGAATGTCTCGAAAAAAAATCGAGTAAAACTCATCCAAATGACATCCCCCGCCATTGGGCGGAGCGAGAGATAGTGTCAGACTCTTACTGACTAAAAACGCTCCCCGTTCCTTCTTGCCTTTCATACCGGGGCTGGGCCCCTGCTGTTGCTGACAACTCCTTGAAGCGCGCGGGAACAGTGAGCGCCGTCGACGACTTGGGCTCGGTCCTGACAGTTACCGGATGGTCGGACAGCGAGCTAATGGGTAGCTCGCTATCCGCGCATGCCCGAGCCTACGGTCGCGGTGGCCGGAAATCGGGATCGGAATCCCGGCGGCGGCGGCTAAAATCGAGTGTTTATATAAAATCCTTGCATGCTACACTATAAGTGCAATTGCGTTAGTTCTAGACTTCTAGCCTCTCTAAAGAGTTACTTATGAAAGAGGATCTCTACACTCTCTCTCTCTCTCTCTATCACTTACTTAGGTAGGTACCTAATTTGAAAATACAATCTACCAAATTGTATCTTTAAAATCAAGTGTAAGTAATAAATAGCACAAACTAAATATTCATACTATCCTTTGAACTTCTAATCTTCATACAATTTATTTATAACCAACACAAAAAGTTCATCAAAAGGTCGTGCATCGTCAAAAGCTCATTTTAGCGTTTTACCCCTAACTGAGAGTAATGCATGGCAACTGGCAAGTGTTAGGCACATCAAGACGCCACCGCACTATTTAACATTAATTAATCTGCAATTTAAATAAGTTTGTATGAGTAGATAACAATGATCACAAAAACGTAAAAACATAAAAAAGTTCATGCTTCGCTCAATGCAGACAAACATAGAACCATAAAGCTGAACCAATTAAAAAACTTTGATTCTTTGAATAACGGATAAGGAACAATAGACACCGGCACATTTTTTTTTATTTTAGTCAAATGATCCTGGCCAAGGAGTTTTTAGCTGGAATTTTTCGAGTGAAGATCAGTAGAAAATTCTTCGCAAAATGATTCCTGGTGGATATTGTGATTATTTGTGATGGAAAATTGGCGCAGTATTTTGTCTCAAGTATTTACGCAACTGGACAATACTAGGTAGGTTTTCAAAAATTTTAAAAGGCGCGATCTCGCTAAAATGTAGCTAAGAATTTTATTACACGAGTAGGTAGGTATATTGACTAAGCACCTCAGCGAAGTTTGAGCTGAGAACACTAACTTTGTAGATTTGTTGCCATACACTGCAAAAAAAACTTGCTTAGAATGTGATAGATTTGCATTCTAGTGGCAACCAAATAAGTAATAATAATAATATTTAGCATTAAAATAAAAATAGTTTTTAAACTAGACACAAAGATAAAAATCATGACTAAAATGCCTTCAAAATTCCATACGCCACAAAAAAAATTGTTGCAATAAATTCTTTATTTCTTTATTGTACATTATAACAACTTATAAAATAAGTGGATAACAAAGTTCATGTACATAGGCGAGCTTAACTCAAAGTTAAGCTCGTAGCGATTGAGCGATAGAGAGAGATGACAATAGAGGGTAGGGTCCAGTGTACAACATTTTAAAATTAGAAATATTATGAATAAAATAATAATACATATTTAAGTATATACATACATAAATATACGCATACTTTATATATTATAAATATATATATTATGCTATGTCATTGTGAAAGGAAGTGCTCTTTAATTTTCCTCTTAAAGAAATGAAGACATCTAAAGAAGGGCTGTCGCGTAAAGAGTGTGGGGGGGGAGTTCCACAGATGCACTGCAGTTACAGAGAAGGAACCATCATAAATAACGGCTAGAAGTGTGAAACGGGGTACGAAGAAGAAGAGAATTGGCAGTACGACAGGGTTTACCCCTTTGCAATGATCATCATCGGACTACCAGACGTACGGCTATGCGGTATATGGTGGATATCCCACCAACACGCACAAAACGTTTTGGGAACACATTCATTGTGCGTGCGGCTAGGGAGTGGAATTCCTTGCCGGAGTCCGTGTTTCCTGATAGCTACAACCCGGGAATCTTTAAGTCGAGAGTGAATAGGTTTCTTTTAGGTAAGCGCGTTCCATCGTCGACTGCATCGTCGCGTTCCATCAGGTGAGATAGAGGTCAAGCGCGAACCTATCAACAATAAAAAAAAAAAAAAAATTAATTGCGTTTTTATTATTGTTTATTATAAGTAACTAGTATTGGAACCTTCCTAAACCCAGAGTGACTCCTAAGAAAGCGAAAGAAATATACCCAAATATAAACTAACTAGTTTTATTTCGTATTTCAATTTCATTGAAAAGACTCAAGAAATGTTGCAACTGCACTAGCAGTACCAGCGTATAGTGTGAAATGACAGTAATCGTTCCTTAGCTATGAATTATCCAGTCAATAAACACAGCCAGATACGAACTAACTTGATTAACATTCAGTCTTAAATGACTGACTTGTCAACATTTGCCACCATATACGTATCGAAATTACTCCGCTTTGGTATCACACCTAGATATCTTATACTATTTGCAAACTCTCATTTAGTGTTATAAAACAGTTTCTTTTTGTAGCGTACTCCATGATATTTTTTTTTTTCATTATTACTTATTGATAGGCTCGCGTTTGACCACCATCTCACCTGATGGTAAGCGATGATGTGGTCGACGATAGAGCGCGCTTGCCTAGAAGTATCTTCCCTATTCACTCTTGAATTAAAGAACCCTAAGTTGACGATTTAGATTCTTTTAAATATGTCAACATAATATGATTTTTTCGTAAGACTACTTATGAATACTTTTGCCAAATATAATTTTTTAACAAAATGTTTTTTTTTTTTACTTTTACCCTACCTACTCCTTTCAGACATACAACTTTGATCTTTAGAAATGTTTACACAAAAACAAATCTGGTTAAATGTCCTTCAAACTGTAGTACATAGCATTATGTAAATCAATCAATATTTTGCAAAGAAAATGGTTTAAAAGGTGCGTGCCCCAAAGCGGGGCTCTATGAGGGTGCAGGCGCCAGTATGAGTATTGTGTGCATTTAACTACGCCCATTTGTTCAAGAGACTACACGCCTTAAACTCGTGGTAAACTCACTTTAGATAAAATGATTTGTATCTTTATCGTTTTCAAAACTCCTTGGTGTTGTTAATCGCAGATCTTATGACATAATTGTGTGGTAGTAGATATTATCATCTAGTTCCAGCATTCTTGCAGACCTTGACAATATTATCACATTTGAGGATCAAAAGCCTGCATACCTAGGTACTTAATTGCAGCTGGCAACCATCTAAAAAGTAAGAATCTACAAAACTAGTAATTTCTTAGCTTCTTTAGCTTTACTTACAACACAAGTCACTAGAGTGATACAGAGATAAGTAAGTACTTTTTTTTTAAATTTCATCTCTATTTGTATTAGTTATTCAATTCGGATGTGTTTAATGTTTTTAAGGATCTGTAAGGCTATAAGCTAGGCCAAGCCGGTGAAACTGCAGCGGACACTAGTTGTCATAATATATTTCCATAACGAAACAAACAGGATAAAAATTCGTCCGGCGTTAAATCAATGAGGATTATTATGTAGTCATTCCACATAGTAATCCTGAGAAGTTCTAGGTGTGCAGTATTTTTTCGAAAATTTTTGATTTCACAGCCAAAGGTCTAGCAGCAGCTAGAGGCTGTTTTGGTATCCAAATCTTTTGTAGGTAATGGATTTCGATGAACTGTCAAGTTTGTGCGTTTTAATTAGATTCTCACTCAAACGATTGATGATGTTGCTACCGAATGCAATTAAAATAAATTTTAACATTACGGATCAAATATACTTTTTTTGTTGCAGTAAAATTGGTTTTGGTATCTATTTTTTAGTTATTACTAAGACTCCGCTGTAGTCCGTCCGTCTGTCTGTCCGTCTGTCGGCTGTATCTCATGAACCGTTATCACTATTTGCTACTGCAACAGAAATTGTATAACAACAAATACTAAAAACAGAATAAAATTAATATTTAACTGGGGCCCCCATACAACAAACGATTATTTTGCTACTGACGGCATAGAACCTTTCGTGCCAGAGTCTAATTCGCACTTGGCCAGTTTTTTAATTCACACAGGCCTTGCTTGGGTACAGAACATGAGCACTTATAAAACGTCAGAAGATCACGAATCCAATTGTTCGTTTCTTACGGCCAAAAACCGGCACCAAACTCCATAGTTTCAATTTTAATTACAATAGCCCTTGAATCCTGAAGATTTCTTTGTTATTCAACTTTTTGATGTAGATTTTATTTCATTTGTGTTAAAAAATGTCCCGAAGTTCATTGTGCCTTTTGGCGATAGCCTCCACTGTACTCGGTCCTCTGCAACTCTTCGCCAGTTTGGACCTGCTGTAAGCTTAAGTTTGTTCTCCCATCTTTTGCGTTGTCAACCTCTATTTCTTTTGCCGTTTCTAGGGTACCTACTATTCTGTCAGGACTTTTGCTCCATTTGTCTTAGGGACTCCGTAGCATATTATTATGAGCCGCCCATCTCCACTTCACTTTGGTTACTCTTTTAAAAAGATGATTGATTTTTTTTTTTAATTATTTAAACTAGTGCTCGACTGCGATCCCACCTGACGGTAAGCAGTGATGCAATCGTTGATGGTGAGGCGCACTAGTTTATTACGAGCGTAACACCCAAACTATAATCAGACGGGAAGACCGCAGAGTGAATCAATTATCAACATAATTGATTCTACAATATTTCCATATATTAATTAAAAACAAATGTTGATTAATATGTATTGATTTAATGACGTGCGTGACCCTTTTCTTTTTTTGGGTGGGCAAACACTTAATAATAATTGGTCTACAACAACTATATAGGTGTATGAAGTATCGTCATCATCATTTCAGCCGAAAGACGATCCACTGCTGGACATAGGCCTCCCCCAAGTGTTGCCACAACCACCGATCCTGTACGTCTCGCATCCATGTCATTGATCTATTTTGTCTATGATGGATTTATATTTACTTAATGTTATTATTTTCATTTCATTATTATAAAGTTATAAAAGGAAAACCATTGACACTTATAAATTCATCATAAAATACTAGGAATCTATGCATTGTCGAGGTTTACTATGTATATTTATTTATATGTTGGTTGTTCGTTGCTAACCTCTACCGCTCTATATTTTTCGTGCAAGTCCAGTCACCATAATGAATTACTAAGCATTAAAAGTCGGCCAAAGTCGTGCTACTAACTTACATGTTACTCACATTTTCTATAAAAAGATTGCATATAAATTGTAAAATTGAAATAATATTGTAAATAATAAACAGTGGGCCGGCGTAATCGCTTGAAATACGACGGCAAGTCATTCATTTCTCTCGAACTGGTACTCCTGACCTCTGGCGCATGAATCATACGACCTGATACTGCCGAGTGTGCCGAGCCTCCTACGAGCACGTATGCTGAGAACATTGCATATTTTATAATTTTGATTTTTTCTGAAGTTAAACAGGGAAACATCGTTTAAAGGAAATCATCGAGAGGAAACCGACATTTCCTAAAACCAAAAATTCGAAGATATGTGACATCCACCAACCCGCACTGGGCCCGCGTGGTGGATTACGGCCCAATTATAGAGGAGGCTGAGTCCCAGCAGTAATGATGATGATGATGATGAAAAGTTCTGACGATTAATTCTGTTAATGACTTCTTGAATGATAAAAAAATGTAATTGTACTTTTTTTTGGCATTTCAAGTTATAATAATTTATTATAATTTCTACGTAAACGTATTGATTTGTAACTCATTACTTGAGCGACATAGTCAATATTGTGACAAAGCCCCTTAAGGATTATAGTCCCTTGAACCATCTGGCCAAAATTATTTGGACGCTCCTCTTGCACCCGCCTAGGCGGCAGTATGCAAATCTGTGCATTTATTTGCGGCCAACAGCGCCCGGAAAGCGCGCGTCTGACCTTTAAATCCATTTTCTTTGCGAAATATTGATTGATTTACATATTATGCAATGTTCACTTTACACCACCAATAACCACCAATAATGTACCCACCAATTTTTATGTGTAAAAATGTTTCTAAAAATCCAAGCCGTTTCGAAGGAGTAGGGAAAAGTTGCGAAATTGATAAATATTTTTTTTAGACAAAAGTATTAACAACACGAAAAATCAAATGTTGATAATGTTATTCATGAATCTATAATAAACATATATTTTTTTCAATCCTATTAACCTGGCCGTTACCGAGGAGTAAACTTCAGATTGTCACTGTTTTATGGCACTTTTCGGGTGCTTGGGCCTTAATAAAGATTGAAAAAAAACTTCCTTCTTTACCGTTATCGAGATAAAGTTAGCAAAATGTCTCAAGTCCCTTCTTCCAATGGCTGCAGTGTACCACCACCGGCGCCAGACAGTTACACCATACACAGATTTCATCTGCACGTTATTTTGGCGACAATACGTGACTCTGCCTTATTCGGACACTTTTATACTTTTTCAGCACAACTTGTGCCTTAAAAAAATATTTATCTCTCTTTATGGTAGCTGTTAAGAGTCTATTGTTGTTATAAGATGTTAAAATTAAACGGAATGACGATAAAATCTTGCCTTTTGTAGTAATTATTTCTTTATGGCGGATGCAGGAGCTTTTTTGCTAGATAGCCTTATTATTCAATTATGGTAGTCGGGTGACATTGATGATTAGCTCTTCTTGTAAGAATTCGTCCACAATATTGTAATCTATCGCTGCATAGATTTCATATTTATCGCCGATCGTAGATTTTGATATAATATTTGTACAAGGCGCTTTATTCAAGGATGTCCATGAAGTTTCTTGCACATTCTTCAATGAATGAGCAATTAGCATCATTTTTGCTGACTGACTGACTTCTTGACATTTCAAAAGTGCCTGTAAATGGTTTACTTGAAATAAAATGCTTTG
The DNA here is from genome assembly GCA_910589285.2 of Mythimna ferrago. Lineage (NCBI taxonomy): Eukaryota > Metazoa > Arthropoda > Insecta > Lepidoptera > Noctuidae > Mythimna > Mythimna ferrago. Next base: position 21,952,459 of record OU342685.1, read on the forward strand.
AATCTTTGGATTAAAAAAAATCTACTTACCATCTTAGCCTGAGACCATAGACCTCGTTATGGCACACATGGATGTTAGATCTAATATTCACCTAGTTGGACGCGTCGGATCCTACATAGGCCATGACCATGTTTCGATTTTGTTGTTATTTCCCTGCCATCCCCCAATGGAAACCTGGGGCAAGCGTGATGTTAATGTTAATATAAATGTAAATGTTAATATAGGTATGTCTGTAAGTGTAACTCGACGAATAATTCTGCAACATAGCGTTGCACGCGGGGAGCCTTTAAATATTTATTCGAATTTTAATTTCACCCAGTTACAACGACAAACTTGGAAAAGTAGGTAGGCCAAAAGGTCAAGTAGCTATACAACAGATAAAAATAAATTGCAAGACTTGAACTTTGTTAAAATTAATTACGATACACCGTGACACAGACAATTTACGCCTAAAGCTCTTAACATCATACATGCTTCCATTTTAGGAGATCGGAAGACCGGTTGTGCCTTATACGGCGCGTTTTTTGGCTTTCGAAAACATTTGCGAGATATCGGACTCCTTGGATCGCGGACTCCTTAATGAAGTACCTACTTACGTACCGAGAGGGTAGAATGTGGCTCTCTGACAAGGTGTAGATAGCCAAAATGTTAAAACAATATTGATGTTACGGACGCGGGACGCGTGAACTTGTTCGGGAGTTACGCGCGAAGTTTCCTTATCGCGGTGCCCATCGGTGATTTGTTTGCAGAAAGTATTTTGCCGGTCTTCAACAATGCTTGTGCGTGAAGGCGAACAAGCTTATCCAATTTACGCTGTCTGTCGTCGCTTCTCGAAAACATTTGTGGCTAAACGAAACTGAAGACTTCGTTTAAGTACCTACGCCGTACTTACACAGTCCATAACTATATCTCTGAAGATATGTAGATACATTAACACATTGGATGCCAACTACGGATATATCCGTAGGTAACTAGTTTCTATACAAGACACCAGCTACGGATATAAACTTACAATACGAGAAGTACCAATGAAGCCGAATTTATGTAATTATACGTATACGTATTTATCCATACAATTTATGTAATTAGGTATATGTATACGTTTTTTTTTCGCTGATGCCTAATACGAATATATCAGTAAATAAAAAATGTATGTTGGCAATCTACTTTAGTCGTGTAGCCAACTTCGACATTCAATGGGTTAATGTAGGTATAATCAGAACTATTTCTCCTTGTCAATCCTTGTTATAAAAATACATAGATCAGTTAAGGCAATTTCTTTTTTTCTTGAGTTAGACTAACTAACGTGAGTTTTTACCGACTACTAGTAAAAGCCACTTATGTACGTCCCGTTGCCTTTTGTGTTACATGGTCGCAGAATACTGGATATTTTACAATTTTATTCTGTTTACTCAATCAACCATACGAAACAACTAAAAGGGAATGCCTGCATTATCCGGAGTTACCAAACTTGACAGACATATAGGTACTATTCTTAATTAGTAAGTCTAGTCACAAAATAGATAGGTACAGAAGACAATCTCATGTATGTACTTCACTTTTTATACCTACGCTCGGTGGAAGCACACTAAAGGTATTACCACACCAATCGATCGATCGTCGATCGATGCAATAGATCGACATCGGTCGACGTTGATCGATTGGTGTGGTAGCTTTAATTGATCGATGGATACTGGTCGACTAACCAATCGATCGATTGCCAGTCGATAGTATCGGTTGACGTTGACCCCCGCTATATTTCATCAGTTTCTTTCGAAATGTATTCATAAGAGGATTCGATTGATCGTCGATCGAAAATCGATCAATTGGTCTGGTAGAAACTATCGATCGACTTCGACTAATCCATTCTACCATCAATCGATGGCATCGATTGACGATCGATCGATTGGTGTGGTAACACCCTAATGAGCGTTTGAGCCGGAATTGTTCGACGAGTGATCCGAGACGCGACCGAGACATCGTGTCTGTGAGCGGTGTCTTTGTGTGCGTTGCTCGAGCGCGCTTTGTATGTAGATTGACTTCTGTACAGTATATATTTTGTGGTCTAGTCTAGAACTAAACTATAGACCAACGACAAATGGTCCTCTTTTGTACCTACTTACATTTCTGTTGCATGAAGATTAAATAAATAAATATTGTAAATGTTCACTGAAATGGTTAATTATTTAACTCTTAAAAACAGCTGGAGATGAAATTACTCTACCATTATTTACTTTAACTCTACCCGAGAAACATAATATAGGTACTCTTTTTGACTCTGCCTTGCCTACCCCTCCGTCATACACTATCAGTACCTATATTAGTATAATACCATACGCTGCTTGAAGGCACAGTAATATTCATCTGTATTTTTGTGGTATGTGTTCCTAAAAATATTTGAGAACTAGCTTTTGCCCGCGGCTTTGCTCCCGCTGCACTGTACCTTACTCCACCCTACTATACCTTACTCTACCATACTATACCCTATTCTACCTTACTCTACCCTACTCTACCCTACACTACTCTCATTGTCATTGTATTTTTCACATTTTACGAAAGCTTCTTCTTCTTCCTGCCCTTATCCCATATTACTTGGGGTCGGCGCAACACGTTTTCTTCTTCCATTCTGTCCTGTCACCCGTCAAACTATCACTACCACCTACCACTCCCTTTTCTTTCATATCACTTCTCACACAATCCATCCATCTTTTTTTCGGCCTTCCTCTCCCTCTCCATCCATCTACATGTATACTCAGAACTCTTTTAGTAATATGCGCTTCATCCCTCCGCTTCACATGACCATACCAAGACAACCGATTACCTTTCAACTTTTCAGTCACTGGCGCCACTTTCAAACTGCCTCTAATATACTCATTTCTCACTTTATCCATTCTCGTCACACCGCTACATGCAATCTTTTTTCATCCTTCTTTTTCACAGCCCAACTTTCTGATCCATACAGTATGACAGGTCTTATGACGGACTTGTAAATTTTACCCTTCAACTTGAGGGGTATGCGTGGGTCACAAGTTGTTCCCGTGACCTGTCGCCATTTCATCCATCCTGCGTTGATCCGACGTGTTATGTCTCGGTCTACCTCACCATCCCCTTGGACGAGTGACCCAAGGTACCGAAAGTCGGAACAGATTGGTATGGGCGTTCCGGCGAGAGCTAAAGGCACAGGGTTGGAGAGACCGCCGAAATCGCAGAACAAGTACTCCGTTTTGGTTCTACTTACTTTCAGGCCAACACTCTCCAGTCTGTGCCACCACACCTCCAATCTGTTTTGGACCTCTAGGCCACTCTCGGTAACCAGCACAATGACGTCGGCAAACAGCATACACCAGGGAGCCTCCTCCTGAATGTCCGACGTCAGAGCGTCCATTATCATCAGGAAGAGATAAGGGCTGAGAGCCGATCCCTGATGTAAGCCGACAGCCACATTGAAATTTCCAGTGGTGCCCACTGTTGACCGGACTTGCGTACTACATCGACTGTACATCGCTCGGATCAACTGCACATACTTCCCAGGCACACCTTTCTCCTTAAGGGCCCACCACAGAACCTCTCGAGGTACCCGGTTTACGAAAGCTTACAGACTAATAACAACATAATGACAATAGTAGATAATTAAATTGCTAATTATAAGCTTCTACATGTAGGTAGTTATGATGACAAAAAAAAAACAAAGTTGGTCCCACAATAGTTAACAGACAGTTGGTTAACTCTTAAAATTTTTAAGAAATAATAATAGGTACTATGTTTTAAGTGCAAATAGGTGCTGGTTGTTCAAAAAATGGCTTTGCTAGGTGCTTCCTAACTGTGCCCGCTTTCATGCAAAAGATGAACCTTCTCCTCACACTATCAAACACAACAAAAAAGAATGAGCGAAATCGGTTCAGCTATTCTCGAAATTTGCGATTAGCAACACATTTGACGATTCATTTTTATATGAATTGTCTGCCGTCTGTAGATACTTAATATTTAATTAAAACAAAAGATTAAAAATATGTTTGTTTTTTTTTTACTTTTGAAACCGGTTTGCAACGTCATCTGATTTTTCCTTGACTGGCAACAATGCACTATTTGACAGTGCTTGTAATTCCGGTCATCGACCAAATGTCAATTGTCTGTCACTGCCTTTTGAACTGTCATTCGACGTCACCTTTTGCCGAATTTACTCGTAACATTTGCTTTTAATAGGTAATAAATTAAAATACATAAATGTCTGTACTAAAACAATGAGGTGACGTGAAACTAATAAAAACCTAATCACTTATGCATTCCAATCTGTAAGTTACATACGTATAAATAATATATTATTAGAACGATGGCAGGAGTTCCGGTGAAATTCGGAACGATATTGTCGTTCTGTTTCGTGTTGTACGCTGTTTATTACCGCAAAAATGATATTGGAGACGTCAGATTGTCTCCTGTGAAGGAGCATTTGCTATTTTTGGAAAGTGAGAACAAGGTTGGTGCAGGTACACTACAGCCGAAAGTCGCGCTTGGCTATGGCGCGTGTCATGATCTGTTCGTGAATGCAACTTCCTTATTGGACTACAAAGACCTGAAAGGAAGCCCTGAACATTTCAATGAGATCTCGAGCAAGGATGAATTCCTCAAAAGCTTCGCGTATTTCTTCAAACATGGCGCTGCGGCCGAGTAAGTTATCTGAATTATTAATGACCATTACATGTATGTTTAATATTTGAAATAGCTCACTAATAGCAATCAAAAACAGCTCCATCAATTTAGTCTCTAACGCAATCTACATTAGGTAAATTTTGTTTTGATAATGTATTTTAATGTTGGCCTTTTAACCAAAAACATGTTATACAAAATTTAATCGCATATTATTATAATTTCAGGCGCTTCGTGTCCAATGCAAAGTTGTACGACGACTTAATTGAACAAGCCTTGAAACTGGCTGACTCAAGATGGGCTATTGGAGGTAATGCTCCGCTTATGGCCAAGCGCTTCTACATAGAAGGCTGGAAGGTGCTGTTTGCAGCAAAAATGAGTAAGAAGTTGAAAAAGTACATTCCAAAAGATATCCAGATAGTTGGTGGAGAAGAAAATGAAGAAGTCAGAGACGATGTTCACATGATACTTGAGTACAAGGCTGATGAAAAGTTTGGTGCCCTCAAGGCTCCGCGAGCAAATAGATACATAGTACATAATGACGAGAACAACCCCCTGCTCAGTTCCCTGGAGAAGTTTGATGAACACTTGCCCGAGTTCAGCCCTAACTTACTAGTCATTAGTGGACTGCAGATGATGGACAACTATCCTTTTAAGGTTGGAGATGGCAAAGGTTTGTCTTAATTTTTTTCTTTAAAAAGTTCTTTGCCACTTTTGAAATGATAATCTTTAAATCATGTTTCATTTAATTGAATCTGAAATACATTATAAACACTTTCATTTCTAGATACTATTTCACTTTCTTATCTTACTTTTAAGATAGCAGTTTGTTTACAAGTTGATAAATGTAATCCTTTTATTGTTTACAGACTTAAGAGCTGAACGACTGGACTTAGTTAAAAAGCAAATCTTAGCTCAACCACTGACTACACTGGCCCACTTTGAAATGGCCAGTTACGTTGACTTAGAACTCCTCAAACACCTCACTACCAAAATACTGCCATTTGTAGACTCAGTCGGTATGAATGAGCAAGAATTAACAAATTTATACAGTGTACTAGAATACGGTGAGGTCAGTGTTGTTGCAGATTCAAATCCAAGAGTAGCAACGGCATTAGATCAAATGCGCAAAACATTTTTGTTGATAAGACGTCAGAATGAACTCTATCAGAGCAAGAGAAAGTTGACACGCATCCATGTGCATACTTTAGCTTACCAAGCAATTATGACTGTCAAAAACTCACCATGGAAGAGAACAGAAGCTGCTGCTGCTAAGGCATCGTTGACTGCACATAGATACGTATGTAACAGTCAAGATATTGCCTTGGACAAATGCAAACTACTACTTGATGACAGTTTCTCAACAACCACAGATAATGATAACACCAGTAGAGTATTCTTTGAACCCACAAAACCTGTGTCTTGCTGGGAAGAGCAGGTAGATGGCGAGAATGTCGACATATGTGTGGCTCCTGTACTTATATGCACTGAGGCACAACTGACTGCTGGAGCCGGAGACAATATCTCCGCAGCAGGACTGGTGCTGCAAATTGAAAAGTAAACTTGTCATTACTTATTGTCATTTAAATTTTATCTATTGACAGCACTTTATTCATTCCATTTTGAACATATATGTATGTATTTTGTGCCATTCTATCAGGATGATCTTATTTAAAACAATATTTTTTATCAATAATTGATAATTATGACTAGAACTTAATGAGTTATTTATTATGAATATTTTATAATGTTTCACTAATTTATTCAATCAACAGAAGTACAAGACTGGTGGGTAACTTATTTATTTGAAAAGTCTGTGAATTGTATTTAGTTTTGCAATATTTTGAATTAAACCTAAGAATTAGTACATTATTATAAGTCCTTTATAGAAAATGTAACAAGAGCATATGAACAAAATATTTTTTTTCTTCTATTTCATTCCATTGCAAAACTAGGTTATGATATTTTTTATATTTTGTGATTTTATATTGTGAATTCTAATGCTATTTCTTGCAATAATTAAAATTAAAGTTTTGAAATTGTTGGAAAATATGAATATTATAATAAAATAATGTAGAATTTTTGCGACATTCCTTAAATTGTATTTGGATAGTTTGCGGTAAAGATCTGGATGTTAATTGTTGTTTGAATAAAATCCTTTTTATATACAGTGGTTTATTTTATAAAAATGTATATACATTAAGTTATATACATAGGTCTACAAACAATTTGATAAACTAAAATACAAGAGTACAGAGGGAATTAATTAAAAGCTATGAATAATAATTTTAACAAACAATTTTATTCTAGTTTATGACTAAAACAAGTAACCTATTTACTAATATTGGCAGATCTAATTCTAATAGAGTGTAACATAAAGTTTATTAAAATAACAGAAAATGCATTAAAACAATACTACAACATTTAAAAAAAACAAACATGCAGAATACTTTTATGGAGTCTGTGAAACCACCTGGTGGGTAGTCATTTATTTCTGTTAACTAGTCAAAAAAAGTCTGGGAGACAATATTTATTTAAAACTACCTACCTACTTAAATAATTTTTTTTTACTTTTTCTATTCTACTTTTACCTTTTTTTTGCTTAATTAAAAAGAATAATACCATAACTTGGTCACAAATAAGAATAAAGTTTAAATTATCCCACTTTTTTAATAGCTTATAATGTGGTAAAAAGATTAAACTAAAAATAAATAACACAAAGATTTGGTCAGTGTTAACACACATGCTATTTATAGTAGAACTAATGATATAAAAAATTATATGATAGGCAGGTATATACATTAGTAAAAATTAAAATATTGGAGATTTTTTTGTGTTTACTAGACTATTACTGACAAATTACTGGGAGTTAAAAATTGGTACATACACAAATTGTGCCAAATGGGAATTGCTTTATGGATATGTATGGATTTTTACTAATTTAGAAAAGATAGAACTAAAACAAATTGAGAGTTTGTAAAATGGGTATAAGGGTTAACCTCTCCAATGCCGTAACTAGAGACACAATTAAAAAGCCATTGTGTCTCGCGTAGATCTGTGTTCGGGCAGTCAACGGGTTAATATTGGGTGCCAAAGATCTAAGAAACAGTATATATTTGGAAAATCTGAAAAAAACTTAGTATGCCAAAGCATATTTACTATTTGGGTTTGTTTGTCAGGTCCTATTAACAATAATATGTAAAACACGGAGTGGAATTGTGTGCACACAAACAATTGTACAGTTTTGGCACCAAGTGTACCAGACTGAATAGGACAGCAAGTAGAAGAAAAACAAACAAAACTAAAAAAGGATTATCAAATTTAATTTAATTTTATGTATTTAGCTAGACCAGGACTGTAAGGCCTTGTTCACTAATTAACTCTTTGAATGTCGTAATTAGAGACACAATAGAAAGACAATTACCTTATGTCGGACTGTGTAACTTAAGACATTCGAAAGGTTAATTCAATCAATGATAAAATCCTTTTCCAATCTTTTAATCCCTGCAGTCCTAAAAATAATAATTTGTTTCTAAGCCATTTCAAATTCTTGATAGAGATTTGTTTAGTTTTACAAATCTTATTTTCAGTCTTAATGATTTTGAATAAATTTTAGATAACATGGATTATATTTACTCATCATTATCAGAGAATTTGATCCTCTTGTTTGGTCTGGCTGAACCTTTGTATGGGTCATAGAGCCCACTCTTGATGAACCTCTTTGCTGCTTCCACGTCCACCACTGGTCTCTTCTCTCGATCTTTTACTTCTTGCCATTTCATCATCACGGCTTTAATTCTTTGAAGCTCATCTTTAATTGGATGTTTTGTAGGATCGATGCCCTGTATCCTCAAATGAATCCAATGGAGGGAATTCAGGGTGAAGACCAAGAATAAATCGAGTTCAATCTGTGCGGGTAATATCAAAGTATCATATTGCTCCTTGAGCGGCAATAATTGGTCCAATACCTTTTGTACTTCCATTAAATTCTCCTTGAGATTCTCGTAGTTGTTAACGAAATCTTTATCCTTGGCTAACTCGCCGTATTTCAAGTCCCAATCCATATTTGCGGTACTCCTTTAATTCCACACCACTTGTAATTGTAGTTCAGACAGAAATGTAGCTTTATAGTTCGGGTCAAAGAAGTGTACGTCCTGAAGGGTACCACGTTTTTAATCTAATCCAATTTATAACCTGACCCTGAGTTCTGAAAATATAAATTGAAAAATGACCGACAAATTGATTTGACACAACAATGACACTGACAATGATGAAGAAGATTGCTGATGATTGCCGGGGTACAAGTGTTGCCAGGCTTGTCAAATCCAAAGTCGCCGAAACGAATCTCGATATTCTGTAGACTGCGCGCACGTTAACTTGCGCGAATGTTTTAACATATTCTAATGTTTATTTTGCAGTATTTGGCGGCAAATGTATCGGATCAGCCTTCTTGGACAACTTTTTTTTTTGACATTACGAGCATGGCAGTTGATAGAGTCTGTGCGGAAAGTAAACCGTCGTGGGATTTGAGGGCGCTGCTGTAGATAAATATCGTTTTTGTTATGTAAGCAACATTGTGACGTCATTATAGTGCGACTGTTAAATCTTGATATTTTGAAACTATGTTAGACTAGCTTCTTCCAGCGGCTTCACCCTATAATAAAAAATATCCTATTGGCTGAATTTCCTCACCTAATGAAACTGCAAAGTTATAGCTTATGTGCTATATTATTGCAATGTTTATGATTAAGTTCTGTCTAGTAGTTTTTGCGCGACACATCCATACATACGACTACCTCCATCCATCTTCACAAACTTTCGCATTTATAATATTAGTAGCCTATTTATTGAACTTGCTCACGTGATGAAACTTAGCAAAAATATAGGTTATAAGCTATATTATTGCAACGTTTATCATTAAATTCATCCGTTTATAAGTTTTTGCGTAATGAGTAACAAACCGTTAATTGTGGCGACACCTGGGGGAGGCCTATGTCGAACAGTGGACGTCTTTCGATTGTAATGATGATGAACATTTAAATGCAAACACGAACCGGTAAAGGAAAATAGCGTGAAGAAACTGCTGTACTGCCTATCTAGGTAGGTTCCACCAGCAACCACTTACTCAGTGCCAACGAAAATGGTTCTATCACTTTGACTGGGATCGGTCTATTATCACTGATTGGAATATTGTAGCTAACAGCAAGTTTATGTTGTGTTTACCCTAGTTAAATATAAAGGTAAAAATGGAACACGCTACCACTTTCTCGTTGTCTTCCTCAGTACATTTTTCCCTTTTGCTAATCTATGAAAAATATGAACTTATGACTATGAAAATAAAGTACACTTCAGAATTTGTAATGTTGCTTCGTAAAAAATCTATTTAGCCTGTAAGGGACCATCTCGTATATAAGATCTTTGGGATTACTTGGTTGTCCGTCTGTATCTGTTAAGACCTTTTAACGCTTGGAGGTATCGAGTTAAAATATCGAGATAAAACCATACGCTCAAGTCTGCGGTCTTTTGAAGTTGTGAAAAAATCAGACTTCTGAGTTAACGAAAAAAAAAGATACGGCCGTTTATGTCGCAAAAAAACGTATATTTCTATAATCAAGGGAATCAAAGTTCATGGGGTGAATCCCGTTGACCTTAATCTTTCAATCTTGGAAATTACAGTACATTACCTATTGTCTTTCTATTGTGTCTGTAATTTCCACGATTGAAAGGTTAATGAATTAAATCCTGAAATTTGGCATAAATCAAGGTCTCATAAAACAAGTACAGGGAAAAATCTGAAAATTGTTTTGTAGATACGCCACAAAAAAAAAATTGTTTGTAATTCGGAAAAATCTTCATAACTCAATTCGGGAATTGATTTCATAAGTAAATTTGTACAGAATCCTCAGTGCGCGAGTCCGACTCGCACTTGGCCTTTTTTATTTTAGTTACTGTATCCGTACTCAAGCCTGAAAAGAAATATTCTAAGTTAGTCGAAACGCATTATAAATTTAAAGTATCAATACTCTTTATACTAGCCATAGAAAATATTGACCAAAACAAAATAAATAAATATCGTCATGTTTAAATGAATTTCCGTTTAATTTATATATATTTGGAGATAACAGGGACAGGAGTTTACCTAGGAAGTCTAAAAACATTAAAATAAAAGTGTTACGTACCAAAAAAACAGCATACCAATGTTTCCCAAGTTCGTGACTTTGTTTTGATCAATAATGGTGTGATTTGCCATTTGTTATCTTTGGAAAAACTGTAATATATTAAATATTATTTCCCCTGCAGCTCAGTGAAATTTTTTATCACATTTCTGAAGATTTCAATTAAAAATCACAATAAAATAACATAATAAATAAACCGGTGTCAATATTATATGACGTTTGGCATTTGACGGATGGCTGGGTTGGGTTGCTACTTAAAATCTTTAATGTTGTTTTCACTTTACGCCACGACGGTTCTTTTATCGCACAGACAATAATTTCGAAAAAAAATGGACCACACTAGACGTGACTCCTTCTGCTAATATTAGGGAGACGGATAAAGAAGAAACAGATGCAAAAAAAATACTGGATGGATCCATCCATATCTTTCAGTCATAAATAACGGGTGTCACTTCGAAAAGAAATATAGAGCACCATGTGATTTTACGTTATGACGACGTGCCGTGCAACGTGGCACGACGACGTCGATTTCTGCGTCACGGCACCGTACCGTGGGCTTTCACGTCACGGCACCGTGACGTGGCTCGTTGAGTCGTCGTAACGTGTTTATGTGTTTGAGCTTTAAGGCAATACGAAATAATTCTCAGCTGCATTTTACAGAGATCACGCCTGTTTTAATAATTTCGCACATTGTCCAGTTGCGAAGACACTTGAAATATCTACGCCCATTTTAGATCACAATATGCACTAGGAATCAATTTCCGAATAATTAAAACTCGGCAAAAGCCGTGTTGACAATTAGGGGCCATCCATAAATTACGTTATACGTTAAGGGGGAGTGAGGGGGGTCAACGAAGTGTGACATTGTGTGATAAGGGGGAATATAATATAATATAATTTAGGACCACCAGGACCCAGGTGGTCCTAAATTTCATGACGTCACATTTCAAATTCTATTATAATCTAAGTATTAAAACACGAACTTCAAACTATTACTTTACGAACCGCCGTTTCATTCAATAATTTCTAAATGTAAATTTGTAAAATCTGTGACATCATACTAGGGACTCCCCTCGAGTCTTACAAATATGACCAGCTGTAATAAGAACGGGGGAAGGGACAAAAAATCCTGAAATTCGTGTAACATAATTTATGGACGACCCCTTAATATGTCCACAGCATTGGTCCACAGAGTACCTACCTACTTTGTATTATGTCGTGTGAAATTTCAAAAAATGTGTATATTCACCAAAATAATTGTATTGTTTGTAATGAAGATAAGCAAATAGAACAACTAATTAATCATGGCTAGTCTAACATTAATCAATCACGAATTCACGACATAAGACAAAATGTATAAATCAGTTATGATTTATACAGTTTTACTGACTAAAAGTTATTAATCATGACTAATAAATAAATATTTTAATCATTGATTTAACTAAATTTTGTCTAACACTGGCGGTTAGTCAGCGACCGTATTCTAGCAGATCGTTGACCACCCAACCCGTTCAGAATAGTCTAAATGGCGAAAAATCACTGAAAAAGAGTAAAGAAAAGTATAATAAATCTAGTTTCTGCTAGTGGCTGCGCCCGCACCCGCATGATAGCAGGTTTCTCCATTCAAACTTCTAACCCACGTTTTACCCCTTTCATCATCATCATATCAGCCGAAAGACGACCACTGCTGGACATAGGCCTCCCCTAAGCGTCGCTGTGCGTAACGCATCCATCGGATTCCCGCGACCCTGACCAGGTCATCGGTCCACCATGTTGGAGACCTTCCAACGTTGCGTCTTCCGGTACGTAGTCGCCACTCCTGAACCTTTCGTCCCCATCGACCATGTTCTGCGTGGAATGTGCTCTGCTCATTGCCACTTAAGTTTGGCGATTCTTCGTGCTATGTCGGTAACCTTGGTTCACCTGTGGATATCTTCATTTCTGATGTGATCACGCAAGGAAACTCCGAGCATAGCCCTTTCCATGACCTTTGGGTGACTTTGAGTTTTCTTATGAGGCCCATTGTAAGTGACCACGTTTCGGAGCCATAAGTCATCACTGGCAAAAGGCACTGGTCTTGGTGGACTTTCGTCTTGAGACAGTGGTACCTACCCGAACGCTGCCCAGCAGAGTCGGATTCGACGGTTGACCTCTTTCTCGAAGTTAGACTAACCCAACTGGACCGTCTGTCCCAGGTAAATGTAATCGTCCACAACTTCTGAGTGTAGAGCCTCCGATCTTTATAAGAGTGGGTGTTACATGGATGTTAACCATAACTTTGGTTTTGTCCATGTTCATTTTTTACCGCCTTAGTTTCGTAAAATCCGTACTTAGCGGATGTCTACATCACATAAGGAACCTAGCTACCTACCAAATTTTAAGTTTGTAGGTGATAACTGATAAAGTTTCTAAGATTTCGTCATTATTTTTTTTTTATAATCAGCGAGTAGTATTTCGCTTTATTATAGATTATTTTATTTTCTGCATTATAAGCATGAGATGAGAACTTCAGAGTAGAGCAGATTTACATACAGCTTAAAATGTTCTTCTAAGTAATGCCCAATATATTTTTCCACTGTTTGTGGAGATTACATTCACACGTATTTGCTGTACTTATTTAACTTTTTTATGCATCATCACACAGACTTAACTTACTGCTAAAAGTGTAATGAGTTTTTATGTAAAACATGTTATCCTGCAGTATTTAAGTATTGGTCAATATATTTTTTTTCAATTTTAGTAGCGAAACCGTTGCTTCAGCTTTTGCAAAAATTTGGGTCTTGCTGGCAATATTGCCCGAAATGGAAATTTTGCTGGCAATATTGCCACCAATATTCATACTACGGGAAATATTGCTACCAATATTTCCACTTCTCGACAAAATTGCCGGCAACGGCACATCTCTAGTCCTTGGTCCCTAATTTTCACGAAAACCGAAGAAAAAGTTTCGTCATTATTATTATTACATGGAGAATTATTATCCTAAGACTTCTGCTCTTTAGGGCGGAGTAAAAAGGAAAAAAAAACCCTATAGATACAAACTTTTTATTTAACGATCATTGTCACAAATCGTATTAAAAAAAAAACTAATCTTAAGATTTTTATATTTACTTAGAAATTATTTTTCCTTATACTCGGATGATCAGTTCAGTGAAAAATCTTTTGAGAAAACAAACACACAGTTCTTTAATTAGGTACATTTATTTCTGAAACACAATAATAATTTCCTGTTAGTAATCGTGTACTTCAACATTAAAATCTAGATCATAACTTGTTCAATACATTGAAAATGATTCATTATCGTCCTATTACTAGATAGCATCATTAGGAGGTGATGACACTTAACTAAAGAGACAATATCAATCATCCAGGTACTCGAAAGGTTCTGGGGGCTCGGGCTCCTTTTCTTCTTCCGTCTTAGGGCCAAAAGCGGCCACAGGCTCGACCAGGAGCTGCTCACTATCTCCAGAGTGGTTCAACATGACGATGCCGCCAATAGTCACGTCTTTCAATGGCGTAAAACCTGAACCTTCAACTACCGTCAAGTTCTTCAGCTGTTGCCTCATCACTCTCGCGGGGTTGTTCAAAATTTCAAAGGTAGGCTCTGGCTCTTTTTTCTCTTTTGTTTCCTTCTCTTCACCCTCTTTTTCCTCCTTCTTAACTTCCTTTGAGGAGCCAGCAGTTGCTGCTGGGGCATCCTTATCTGATTTTCCATGAACTGTAATGTTAGGGTTAGGTGACTTGGAGGGTTTCTTTTCTTCTTCATCCACATCCATTTTAGAAGTTGAGGAGGAGGTCAGGCTACCTGAACCTTCAGTTCCGTGCGCCCGCCTGCGAGCTTTAGCTGCGGCAATACTCAAGACAGCAGTGGTAACCCTCTCCCTTTCCTCGCGTTTCTTTTCTTCCAATGGCGCAGGGTACGCGTAAAGAGAAGGTTTCGAGTTTGACTTGAAGTCCATCTGAGGCATCTTCAAGTCAGAGTTGAGGGCAATCAGGCAAGTAGGTGTGAATGCCAGAGACAGGCAGTGCGCTAGAGGGAACCAATACCAGTATTGGGTGAAGACTAGCATGCCTACAACAGCAAGCATGTTCATGTGACCAGTCCTGTTCTGCAGAGACACTGTCACATTGCGGCCGCCAGCGTCGATGATACCCTGAGCTAGGATAGCTCCGAATTTAGCCATCACGTCTTCGTGTTTGTTGGAAATTACTTGTGCGTAAAGTTGTCGGAAATATGTGACTTTAGGGCAGAGAACTTCAGTTTGTTGGATAAGAATCATGGCTGACGCAATCAATGCACCTTGCCTGACAAAGTTGACAGGGTCAAACTTGACCATAGGTTCCAAAAGGCCAATAGCTTCGCGATTGCCAGTTCCGGCGCAAGCGATACCCAGGGCCATAGCAGCGCCATAACGAACATGAGGGTTGTATGATTCCGCTAACAGGGACACAACTGAAGGACACTGCTCAGGTGTCCTAAAGAGGAGGAAGCCGAGAGCTGTGACTGCGGCACGACGCACGTCGTCATTTACGTCAGAGACTGCGACGTGAAGAAGCGTGCGGATGGAGTCGTTGTTGCCAGTACCACAGTAAGCAGTGGCGATGGTGTAGCAGCCAGCACGACGCAGCAGAGGGTCCTTGTCCCTTAACAATTGCTGTACAAGGGCATCAGCCTCCTCAAGACGTCCATACATAGTGAAAGCTATACCTACAGCCAAACCTCTTAATATCTTCTCATGCTGAGTTTCTTGAGCATATGCGACCATATCTTCAATAGCAGCTGCATGTCTGGAGCCCAACATAACCATTCCCATGGCGATACCAGCCGCCTCACCGGTTACGGCGTCATCTTGGTACAAGTTAAACTTGAGCTGTTCATAGACATCTTGCCTGTGTGTACCCATAGCAGCCAGGCCGAGGCCAAGACAGCCTCCATGGCGCACCATCTCATTCTGAGCATCTTTTAGCTGAGTTAGAAGATAGTCAATGATGTTGGCGCCATGATTAGCATGGATCAGACCAAGGGCATATAGGCCTCCTCCCTCAGAGTAGCCCGATGAAGGTCCCGCCTCTTTTGGCAAGTAAGATTGCATAAGGGCAAGGGACTCATTTTCATGACCCCTATGGATAACTCCAAGTGAAGCTGTAACTGTAAGCTTGGCCCAGTTGGTGGCCCTGGCAAGCCATTCTAAGTTATCCCTCAAGAACTGATCACTAGTTGTTCCTGAGTGCATGAAGGCATTGGCTATTACAGTGGCAGTGTGGCAAATAGATACCCTAATGGCATCTTTAGTATTCTTCAAGATTAGTAAATCAGCATGATTAGATCTAATTAAAAACTGTAGTTGTAACCCTATGGAGACTTCACCTCCTAAGATTGATATTAACTTTTCTACTCTTCTTTGATGTTCCTTTTCTTCATCATTCAGACTATCCATATCTCTCTCTGGTTTCTTGGATTCCTCAGCAGCAGCGGGAGCAGCAGCAGGTTGATCAACCTCCATGGTAGCCTCTGGGAATGGCCCACCTTGAGGTTGGGGTTTACCTCCCAGAGCACTGGGGATGGGTGCTGTTGTCCTGAGAGCCTGTAATACTCTACCAAGAAACTGTTGTGTAGCTGAGTCATATAAATCAAAGGCTATTTGGTATGCCATGAGGACAGATTCTTGAGGTCCATGAGTAAGTTTATCAAGAATTTCTGCTACAGAGAGAGGATCCTCAAGGAAAATAAGGCACTGGCACATGTTGACATAGTCGGGGATGTTGAGACCTCTATACAGACCTACCAGAGACCGGAGGACAGTGCTGCGAAAGCCCCTATTCTGCAGGAGGCTCATGGCAACGGTGAATGCATACACAAGCATACCTGGAAAGTTAAAAAGTATTATGAAACATCTTTTTCACTTCAAAAATAAGGTTCACTAAAGTCATCAATTTTAATTTAGTATGGTGTACAAATCAGTAGTATGATTCATTTTAATCATGAAATAAGACCTAATAGAAATGTGCACAATAATTATTGGTGTTTGGCATTAAAACATAATGTGCATAGTTGAGGGTCTTAACACTTTAGTGCCAAGAACATAATTTGTTCCTGCAACCTGCCTCCTAAGTTTTTTATACATAGCTAGTGTTAACTTGAGAGCTCCTACCAGAAATGTTTAACACAATCCATTGTAAACTGAAGTGTTAAAGGCATGAAGCTATATCGGTATTGCTCCATTCCTCCCTCTTCCTTGCACACCTGATACTTTAACACGTCAGGATAAGGCCCCAGTACCTGACTAGGAAGGGCCATTCTAAGGTTGCCTAGCATATTAATTTATTACATCGGCGTTTGCGCTGTCATTCTTTCTATTGTGTCTCTA
This sequence comes from Mythimna ferrago, assembly GCA_910589285.2. NCBI lineage: Eukaryota > Metazoa > Arthropoda > Insecta > Lepidoptera > Noctuidae > Mythimna > Mythimna ferrago. The sequence goes on from OU342685.1 coordinate 21,969,647, forward strand.
CTTGATAGTATTGGAAAGGTATATTTTTACATTTTCAATTTAGAACCCAGGTAAGAAATCTATGATTGCTTAGCAATTTAGTAAAAGCAAATATTGTAATATTATGATACTTTACTTTACTTTATAAACATTCCATGCCAACTTCCAATTATAACAAAGAACATTGACCCTTTAATGACTAATTAATTTTCATGGATTTGTGAAAAAAAATTAGTTTACAAATAACGAAAGACTTGTTGTCAAAGATCAGTAAAACTACTGAAACAAAAGATTTTTTACTAAGTGCTATAAAAAATTTAACTTACCAGCTACATCATCGGATTTCATGATGGACTCCTCAAATATATCCATGCGGCGGGTTTCGAGGGCTAAACCTAGCGCCTGTCTGTACTGTCCATCTTCAAGACATCGCTGGAACATTCGGTTTACGATAGCTTCCAGCCGAGGATCTATTGTCTCCGCCATGCTGTCCACGAACAGTGCCTTCCTCTTCTGGGTGTAGAAGTCGATCGCCTTCGCAATCGTAGTATCGACATACTCATTTCTTGCGTTCACGTCGAATAAATCACCAGCGCCCAGCGCATACGTCAACGAATCTTCAAAAGCACCCAAGTGGTAATACACTTTACTTGCCACTAAAGCTGCGAGCTCGTGCTGGGAGAACACTTTGTCTTCATGCAAAATTTCGATCTTCTCGATGGATTCTGATATTTCTGGCCAAAACTCGTCGACTATGTTGTCCAACCTCTTCAAAGCGAATTCTTTCACTTCGGGCATCGGCTCATCCAGCAGGGATATAATCCCCGCTGCTGATGTTATATTCATCTTGTTGTTTTTTAACTTTAATTCCTGTTGCACGAACCTTTTGCAGACACTATTGCTTATTAATCGGCAATTTCTGAAACGAGTACAACAAAATAATAAGATGATTTGACAAATTTCTTTCAACCATAGACTAGACAATCAAAATTTTATTGGGGTGCCCAGATTTCAGCTAATATTAGAACATAACGATGACACAGAATTATAACCAATAAACCTGCAAATAGTGCTACTATTTTATAAAATGAAACTGAAATGTGGTATTTATGAGACCTTTCTACTTCCTCCTTAGAAGACACAAATTCAAAGTAATAAAATAAAAACATGACAGACAGCATTTTATTTTTTGTAGTAATAACACTGAAGACATAGACTATAGAACTCAAACACATCAGTCAGGGTACGTTTTGAATGTTAACCAAAATTATATTTTAAAATAAATTTTCAGTATAATTGTTTTTTTTTTATTACTTTGAATATCATTTACAAACATGTTATGCTAAATATATTGAAATCGTGGGAATTTTGGTTAAAATAACAGTTTTAATGACTCTACGAATATTATTTTATAATTTTGTTTCAATTCTGTCTCGCTCTTCATTAGGTTTTGATTGAACAGATATTCCGAATCCACTTGTATTGTGAGTTGTCAATTTTCTGTCAAACACAATCGTACGAGTACGAACGAAACATCTGTAAAGTAACTCTCTCTGTAAAAAACGCAATAATTCTTCAAAATGCTAGATTTATTCAGCATCTTTAGTAAAGGAGGCATAGTGCTATGGTGTTTCCAGAGCACGAGTGAAATTTTTTCGCCATCCGTTAACGCTCTAATTCGTAGTGTGATATTACAAGTAAGTACTTTATAAGTTGGGAAGCCCCAGGTTGATAGTGGTTTAATTTGATTATGTATTCACAACGTGGATAATTTCCATATGCTTAAGCTTGGTCTTTTGTATTATCATGATCCTAGAATCTTAGGATTTACATATAATTTGAATATGGTTGCATTATGTCCTTGGCTTATTTAAATTGCGTTCTGTGAATGTTATCACAGTCTTTATTCGTTCCTTATCTTCCGCGTACCTTATACATGTACCAGATGTGACAATATTAAACCTGTTTACTGTATAATAAGTTGTATTAATAAGTTGTATTGAGTTTAATAAGTATGTAAGGATTCTGATTGTACTGTACAAAATTACATTCATTTTTGACCCCTCCACTAACCATGAAATAATGAGGTGAATCACCTTATATAACTTACTTCTACCTTTTCTTTTTTCTAAAAAACTTAGTTATAGGTTTGTTTAAATATATAATAAATTCTCATAGACAATGTTTTAAATTTTTCAGGAGCGTTCAGGTAACAATACATTTAACCATAATGCCTTATCATTACAATATAAACTCGACAATGAGTTTGAGCTGGTATTTGTGGTGGCTTACCAGCGTATTCTGCAGTTATCATATGTGGACAAGTTCCTCAATGATGTGCATCTGGAGTTCAGAGACAAGTACAAGAATGAGCTGCAAGGAGGACGGCATATCATGGACTTTGATTTCAAGATGACGTTCGATAAGGTGTTGCGGGATTGTGAAAAATGGGGTAAGAGAAATAATAAAAAATTCCTGCACTGATTATTTAATTTGGTTATCATTTAACATTCATGATTTTCAATGCAACATAAGCTAAGTACAGTACACCTGATGGATCTTGGCGAGCCTGAACATAGGCTCTGTGCATTACTCTCTCTCTCATGTTGTTCATGGCATACAATGTGAGAGAGAGAGAGAGATGCGCAGAGCCTATGTCCGGAGTGGCCAAGTTACGTTGGCCGCATTGCAGCAGTTTGAAAAAGCTAATAGCTTATAAATCCATCAAGCATTACCCTGTCACACATATTTCTTAATATCCAGTATATAAAACCATTTTCTAATAATTTAATTACAGCTAAATCGAAAGCTAAGATTCCAAAAACAATGAGATCATTTGAAGACTCGCAGAAGTCCAAAAAGACTGTTGCTTCAATGATTGAACGCAGGGGAGAAGATAAAGGAAAGAAATCTGGTAAGTCTTGTTAGAAATATTGTATGTTCCTCATATTAAACCCTCGATGGCCAATTAACTTTGAACCTATTATCTCCTGTTAGTAAATTAAACATAATTAACAATATATCAATCTAACTTTTTTGTTTGCTTCTTTCTGTTCTATCAGGTTTATTATTAAAAATACATTACATTTTTTTTTTTTTAATTATATGTCTTTGGAAATGCTAATTTGAATATGAACTTAACATAGTAGTTGCAAGGGTGCATCAGGGCCGATGCTTGCTAGAGCCATAGTTCAAAGTATAGAAAAGATCTCAAGGTCCTTAAACGAAGAACACACTTTGAAGGAATATAGGTGTGGTCAGTTAAAGTCTGACTGTAGCCAATACAAGAAATTGCCTAAACCATGAAGTTTATGGTTTAGGCAATTTCTTGTATTGGCTTCGATGCCCAGCAGTGGGACGCAATGCCACTAAACAGTTTTCTGTATACTACCTGAACAATAAGACTCAGAATTAGCAGATTTATATCTAAGTATGTATTCATTTAACCCTTAAAGAATTAATCTTATTATTATGTTTTCATAACTTTGCTGTTGCAAGTTGTTGGCAAAATATAAAATGTTGATGTTATTTGGTTTTAGTAAAAATAGTAGAAAATAAGAACTTGACTAACGGCAAGGTGGAGGAATCTCCCGAGCCTGAAGACGATGTGATTGCCTTGAACAGAGCCAAGCTGGCTCAGAAGCTGGCCTCTAAGGGCAAGAAGGAGTTGCCTAAGTAAGTACAGCTATATCATATGACTTTATGTATAAAAAGTTTGCTCCTCTGTAGTTTTGTACCATCATCATCATCATTATATCTTCATGCCTTTGTCCCATGTTACTTGGAGTCAACCCAACATGTTTGTTTTTTCTATTCAACCATCAAGCTTTCACTGACTCCCTTTTCTTTCACATTTCCTCACACAATCCATCCATCTTTTTTTTGGTATCTTCTCGGGACCTCTCCATACATCTTTAAGTAAGTAAATTCATAATAGTGTGCAAACAATTTGTTAAAATCACACTTCACAATAATTTTATAAAGAGGTAAAGTTTGTTTTTTTGTTTGTAGGAGGTAATCTCTGAAAGTACTGATAAACTCTGATAGGTTGATTGCGAATTTTTTTTCACCAAAAAAACTGCTCTATTCCTGAATGACATAGGCTATATTTTATGTATGCGGGTAAAGCCGCGAGCAAAAGCTAGTAATAAATATTTTTAGCAATCCATTTTTTTAACTTACGTATAATTGATTAAAATTTTAATCGTCGCATTGTAAACTCATATTTCATATGAGTTTTAGTTCTAGAAAAAGAAAGTCGTAAAGACCAGGCAGTGTCTTGATAACTTCGATTCATTTAATTGTTGTTATTGATTTATGTTTTTAACTGTTTGCAACATGTTACAAGAACAGATTGCAAATATAAACCCAAAAAAAAATACATTTATTATACCAGCAGACTTGCATACAAAGTTTGGCAAGTGTAATTTCAACACCTAAAATATTTCCGATCCCGATTTCCGGCCATCGTAGGCGCTGGCTTTCAGACGGCGAGCAATAGGTAGCTCGCTACCCAACCGTCCGGACCGAGCCCAAGTCTTCGACGGCACATACTATTCCTGCGCGCCTCAAGGAGTTGTTAGCAACCGTAGGGACCCAGCAGGGTCGAAGCCCACCCTAGCCTAGACTAGGATCTGCTTCTGAAATTAAGGCTCGGCCCTGGTATGAAAGGCAACGAAGGAACGGGGTGGGTTTTTTAGTCAGTAAAAGTCTGACACTATCTCCCGCTTCGCCCAAAGGCGGGGGATGTCACTGGATGATTTTTACCCACGGAAAAAAAAATAAAACCTCAAATATTTAAATGCAGACAGTTTCAATTCAAGACATGTGTTGCAATTTCTATGTCTTAAAGACTAACAGGATAATATAAATTTTCCTGTTTGGGTAACATACCTACTTATTTTATTCAACATAATATTGACGTTTTCCTGGTGTGACGAGTTTCGTTTACTCATATGTTTTTTCCACATGTTTATAAAGTTGACTGACACACACTTACTTTGTAGATAGTATGAATTTGGAAAGAGTGGAATCACAAGTTAATCAACTATTTCTTTATTTATCACTACTTTGTAGATAATATGAATTTGGAAAGAGTTGAATCACAAGTTAATCAACTATTTCTTTATTTATCACTATGTGAGGTAAGAGTGTTGGTAGCATTTACAAAATGAAAGATTTGTAATGTATGTAGGCAATATGAATGTATGTAGTAAATAATTATACAATACTAACTGCTGCCCGCGGATTCGCCCGCGTGCAATTCGTACTTCCTACCTTTGAATTTCCATACAAAATTGCTAATAATCAACTAATTTGGTTTTTTTGTGTTTTTGTTGTATGTGCTTATAATAATAAATAAATAAATAAATTTTGTGGGTTTTTTTCTTACCAAGCATTCAAACAAAACCAAATAAATATATATTATTCAAATAGGTCAAACCTTTTTTAAGTTATATCGATACTAACGAACAGCAATTAATTTTTATATCATGCAAAGAAGATAGCTAGTAAAGAAAATAAAAATGGAGAGTTTTTTATTTCACCTTATACGGCCTCTTCACGACTTGGTCTTAGCAGCGAGTGGCGCGGCGGGCGGGGCAGCTTCATTTTTTTTGCTTCCCTCTCCCTCTGCATCCATCCACATGTGTACTCATAACTCTTTTAGTAACATGCGTTTATGCTCATACCAAGACACACGCTCGATATTACACATTCACGTTCAACTTTTCAGTCACTGGCGCTACTTTCAAACTTGCTCTAATGTAATCTATCAGAAATCAGAAACATTTATTTCAAATAAACCATTTAAAGACACTCGAATCAAAAAGTCGGTCAGTCAAAAAAGTGAAGCTTAATTGCACGTTCCAAAGCCTAGATCAGCAGGCTTACTCTCCAAATTAATTTCAATTTCAATCTAAATTCAATCCGATTGCAATATCAATTTTGACGTTACGTGATTTGGTACTCTTGAAAACAATATTGTCAACATATACGATTTCACTTAGTTCTCAAAATGGTCACGCAATTTTAAACCAATTTGGCGCTAGCATTGAAATAAAGGGTACAAAACGTCACAATCTCAATGTCGACCGATCGAAATTGAACTCAAGAGTAAGCCTGCTGTGAGTAAGTGCAAGAAAATCCATGAAAGTCATGTTATGACTTACAAAAATCGGGGTTACATGTTTCTTGTCGCTCTATTGTTGTTTATAAGTAGGAATAATACTAAAAACCTACGTTTTTGCACAGGAAGTCCCCCAAGAGTCCTAAGGTGGAGCGCGTGAAGCAGCCGCGCGTGTGGGAACTGGGCGGCGGCTCGCGCGACTTGCCCTCGCTGGACTTCAGCACTGACAAGCCCGAGGACGCCAACATGGAGATCACGCCCGACACACAGGTAATGTAGCTGGCAGAGGCTTTAAGTAGTAATATGACGTCTTAAAACAGTCGTGAACCCGGTGTGAGAAAAGGATAGAGCTATACATTCTAAGGTCTGTTTCCCTCTCACACCGAAATCGTGATGATTTCCGTTGTCATAGTTTATGTATTGTTTCTTGTAGAGTTGTGTGTTAAATAAACACTTGAGTATTTTCCTATGCTTATTTTATACAATATCTACTAGCTTTTGCCTGCGGCTTCACCCGCGTACATAAAATATAGACTATGTTATTCAGGAATAAAGCAGCTTTTTATCGGTGCAAAAAATTTAGCAATCAGACCAGTGCTTTCACAGATTAAGGTTTAAGAATAACTTTATTTCTCATAAAGAATTGCATACATAATTCACTTACTGAGAAACACTATTTAAAACTAAGATTAATACAAGGTGTCGTTTTGAAGCTGCAAACTATTTCAGGAGGTAATTATGTTAGTGATTCTCGACCCAAATCAATAATAAAATAAGTAGGTATTTTTTTTTTATAACTGCGCTTTTTTTCACACACACAAACACGGAACAATAAAGGGCGTTTTCACACACACTAACTCGCAACGATAGTTTCATAAATAATGTATCATCCAATCATCATCCCGCACGCCACACCCTAGCCACGCCCCCGCGGCCATCGATCAATCGATTTAGTTTAGTGTAATTAAAAAATTAAATAACAAGTATTACTGATTTGACCAGGTATCGTTTTTTTACATGATTATTTATGAGTTTTATTACAACCTCCTGAAATATTGTGCAGTTTTAAAACTGCACCTTGTATAATTAGAGCGCACAGAATGATTTACGGTTACACACAAAACAAAAAAGAGAGGAAAAAAAAAATTAAACAAAATGTGGGTAATCCTAAACAGATAACATATTCAATCGTAAAGTAACCAAACGACAAGGATGTACGAATTATTATTTTTTTACTAGATGTGGCACTAATGGCATCGTCTGTTATAAGCAGGTTTATTATTAAAGTATATTGTTCTATTTATATATTTTAGGTATGTAGGTTTGGGGAGTATTGGATTTTATTTATGTCTGTTTAATTCTGTAATTTAGCTAGTGTATATTTTTTACCTCCTACAAACAAAAAAACAAACTTTACCTCTTTATAATATTAGTGTAGATTTTATACTGAAACAATCAACATTAAAAAAAAATCTTTTTCTGAAAACAACCTCAAAATTGGTCGTTATATAAAACAGCAATGAGCAATTCAAATATTGGTATTATTATTCCAGCTGATCGGTCAAATGACGGGCGCCATCCGCGACCTGGAGGTGGAGTCAGAAGAGAGCAGCAGCGACGAGGAGCCGGAGCAGTCTGCGCACCCCAGCCCCAAGAAGACTGGTGGCATGTTCAGTATATTTAAGGGTAAGTCAAGTTTATTATAACACTAGCTTTTGCCAGTGGCTTCGTCCCTGTAAAAAAAATATAGACTTATGCTACTCAGTGATAAACTAGTTTTCTTCTAGTGAAAGTATTTTGAAAATCGGTCCAGTAGTTTTTGAGTTAAATCGTACCTAAAATACAAACAAATAAATGTGTGTGTATGTTTGTTACTCCTTCACGCTTGCTTTACTGAACGAATTTGGGTGAAATGGGCACATGGAAGGACCATGTGACCATGACCAGCACTTAGGATTCTTTTTTATTTTTTATTAATTTTATCCCAAGGGAACACACACCCGGGATGGTGTGCATTCCCTTGGGATATAATTCTACCATTAAACGGACGAAGCTATTAGTAAAAATAAAAAGAATAACTTGTTTGGTAGTTAAACAAACTAGCTAGAACTTTGCACTTTGTGAGTATTAAATACTAGCTTTCGCCAGCGACTTTGCCTGCGAGACAACCGACTAGAACTTTAATACTACATTTACATGTGGGCCCAGCCTCGGGCAATCGCCATTGTGTCAACGCGTTATCCTCTTTTATACAATGGCTACACAATAGAGATTGGCCGAGGCTGAGTCCACATGTTAACGTAGCATAACATTCAATAATTTCTAACTTGTATTGTTCCAGGATTGGTAGGCTCCAAAGCATTGTCAGAGGAGTCGATGCGGCCGGTGCTGGACAAGCTGCAAGACCATCTGATCGGCAAGAACGTCGCCGCAGACATCGCGAACAAGCTGTGCGACTCTGTCGCTGTGAAGTTGGAAGGAAAGGTGAGAATTATCTTTATTATTATTGACAGGTTACAGTTAACAGGGCATCAGACTCTACTGACTTTTTTCTGTTCATTTGTGACTTAATAACGAAAACTGACGGTCGTGACTGCTTGATAATTACTTATTTAGCAATAATGCTATGTGATTAATTTACTTCAATCATTTTAATTTCTTTTTAAATTGTATTCTTTTATTTTAATAATCTAATTATGTGTCATTATTCTATGCTGATGATTAACTTTTATTCGAAATAAACGTTATTATTATTATCATCTCAAAAACCACTGATATTGAAATAAAAAAAAAACTTCTGGTCTTAAAATTAAAAAAAAAGAAGAATGAAGAAAATAGTTCTTATAAGTGCATGGTTACACGGGAATCTGCCAGTTATTTTGACGTGACAACGTCTTATAAATTGGTTTGCCGGGTGACACTTCAAGAAACTGCGTTACGCTCCGCTCACGTTATGCGCTCACAATGAGAGCGAGTGAGAGGCACGCGTCCCTTCCACTCGGGCATGGTTAGCCCGCCTAAGAGCGAGAGAGACAGACATTTTCATCCTTCTTCCTACTATACGAATGAATATTCACATTAAAATTATATTACCACTCAAGTCGTTGTCACGTAAAACTTTCGCCCGTATACCGACTTTTTTCACTAAGCGGCAACTTATATACCCTTATCTCTATTTATTTGAGATACTTACCTGACTTCACTTGTGTCTCTCATTTAGCCGTCACCCTATTCTATATTTGAAAGATCGTTTCCACAGTGTATCTTATTCCGTTTTCACAGGTACTGGGAACGTTCGACAGCGTGGCTAAGACCGTGAAGGCGACGTTGACGGAGTCGCTGGTGCAGATCCTGTCGCCCAAGAGACGTGTAGACATCTTGCGTGATTGTATGCATGCCAAGTCGCAGGGAAGACCTTATGTTGCAGCCTTCTGTGGGGTATGTATACGATTTCTCTCGCACCTACATAACATACATACACGCGGGTCCAGTGCGGGTTGGGAGATGATGAATCTCAGGAACTAAAAACAAATATTTGCAGGTAAACGGCGTGGGCAAGTCCACGAACCTGGCCAAGATCTGCTTCTGGCTGATCGAGAACGACATGTCGGTGCTCATCGCCGCCTGCGACACGTTCCGCGCCGGCGCCGTGGAGCAGCTGCGCACGCACACACGACACCTCAACGCGCTGCATCCCGAGTCTCGCCACGGGGGACGCAAGATGGTGCATCTCTATGAGAAAGGATATGGTGAGTTTATCTTCAGGCTTGCTCCTTCTCTCAGTAGTCTCTGTCTACCTCTGTCTGTTGGTCTGCTTAATTCCCCTAAACTGTGCAACAGATTTTGATATGGTTTTCATTATTAAGAAGAGCTATAGTCGCAGAACGTTTGAGTATATAATTTGCAACCATGTGAATCCGTGGTGGGTCTCTCATCACATTAAGATTTTAAAAGCGAAAGTTTGTGTGTGTTTGTTACTTTTTCACGCTCGAACGACTGAACATTTTCTGTTGTTTGTAGTTTGGATGCCATTTGGTACATAGTTAAATTGCATCCTGCAATAGCTCATAGAATACTTTCATGCAGACGAAGACGCTGGCAGCAACTAGTTTTTCATAAGTAAAGGACTTTTTGCGTGGAAGTGAGATAGTACTGACTTTCAGATCAATTTTTTGCGAAGTTTAATTCAAAGAAAAACAAAATCGTTTTGTTTTTTTTTTTTCATTTGACTACTCACGCACACACGTTATCAAGATTTATCGATAGGAATTTTTTTGACTTCCAATAATTCTTGGTTATTTTGAAATAAATTAAAATCACCTTTAGTAAAAATTGTTGAATCATTTATTTTATTTATATTACATTTATATTATGTGACGTGTTGTAATCGGATTCCAATAGAAGAAAGACTTCATTTATCTTAAAAGCCACCGAGTATTTTAGCAGCCAACCCGTTCCCTCCCTTCAACACTAAAACCCAATTCTTCCTACAGGCAAAGACGCCGCCGGCATAGCCATGGAAGCGATCCGCTACGCCAACGACTCGAAGATTGACGTCGTTCTCATCGACACGGCCGGCCGCATGCAGGACAACGAGCCTCTCATGCGAGCCCTCGCCAAGCTCATCAAGGTCAACGAACCAGACATGGTACTCTTTGTAGGCGAGGCTCTTGTAGGTAACGAGGCAGTCGATCAACTTGTGAAATTCAACCAGGCCTTGGCTGATCACAGCTCCTCCACAAACCCGCACGTCATCGATGGTATAGTCCTAACCAAGTTCGATACTATCGATGATAAAGTTGGTGCCGCGATATCGATGACCTACATCACTGGCCAACCGATCGTGTTCGTCGGCACTGGACAGACTTATACAGATTTGAAAGCGTTGAATGCTAACGCTGTGGTTAATGCTCTTATGAAGTAATTGGTGATATTGATTGATGTGTGCTGTTGGTGTGTGATTTTGGGTAACTTTTATTAAGCTTATGTTATTAAAACGTATGATTTATAATAATAATAATAGTTGATTTAATCAGAAAACTAAGATCCATCTTGTAGACAAGTAAAACTAATAAGCAATAGTGAGCAGGGATTTTGTCCGCTGTATTAAATTCCACATGAAAGGATAATCGTGTCTATTAGTGCCATAGCACTCCAAATGCTGTGGCGACTTCCGTACAGCCGACTGATGAACGATGCGGTGTTTTTACGCCAGATAGCATGTTAAGCATGTTTTAGAATTGGTTTGAAATGTTATAATTATGTAAAAAAAATTATAAGATTGTTCACATTTTTAAGCATGGGCCCATCCATAGGTTTGACCCTTCTTGGATTAAAGGAATATTTCTTATGTTTATTTGTTTATGTAAAGTGATTTCTGCTTTTATCTACTTTATTGGCGCCTTCGTGCGTCTGATCCTACCAAACGCAAAAAAAAAAACAAAGTGTTATTGAACCTGTATTTGACTAAAATGTTGTGGTCACATTATGTTGGGATACGGCGAATATTCGCGTTACTTATTCTCAATGCTCATCAATTTAGGAATAGTGTTCATTTTGCATTATTAACGTTATTCGTACGCACACTGGCGAAAAATCTTACAAATGTGAAGAATGTGAGTGTTGTTTTCGTGAGAAAGGTATTAGGTTGTTTTAGAGAGAAGGGTATTTTAATAAGACACATACGAACACATTCTGGTGAACAACCTTACAAATGTAAAGAGAGTGTTGTTTTAGTCAGAAGGGTATTTTAACAATTCACAATCGTACGTACACTGGCGTAATACCTTACAAATGTAAAGAATATCAATGGTGTTTTAGTCAGAAGGGTATTTTAACAAGTCACATTCGTACGCGCACTGCTGAAAAACCTTACAAATGTGAAGAATGTCAATGTTGTTTTAGTCAGAAGGGTATTTTAACAAGTCACATTCGTACGCGCACTGCTGAAAAACCTTACAAATGTGAAGAATGTCAATGGTGTTTTAGTCAGAAGGGTATTTTAACAAGTCACATTCGTACGCGCACTGCTGAAAAACCTTACAAATGTACAGAATGTCAATGGTGTTTTAGTCAGAAGGGTATTTTAACAAGTCACATTCGTACGCGCACTGCTGAAAAACCTTACAAATGTGAAGAATGTCAATGGTGTTTTAGTCAGAAGGGTATTTTAACAAGTCACATTCGTACGCGCACTGCTGTAAAACCTTACAAATGTGAAGAATGTCAATGGTGTTTTAGTCAAAAGGGTACTTTAACAAATCAAATTCGTACGCGCACTGCTGAAAAACCTTACAAATGTGAAGAATGTCAATGGTGTTTTAGTCAGAAGGGTATTTTAACAATTCACATTCGTACGCGCACTGCTGAAAATCCTTACAAATGTGAAGAATGTCAATGTTGTTTTAGCCAGAAGGGTATTTTAACAAGTCACATTCGTACGCGCACTGCTGAAAAACCTTACAAATGTGAAGAATGTCAATGGTGTTTTAGTCAGAAGGGTATTTTAACAAGTCACATTCGTACGCGCACTGCTGAAAAACCTTACAAATGTGAAGAATGTCAATGGTGTTTTAGTCAGAAGGGTATTTTAACAAGTCACATTCGTACGCGCACTGCTGAAAAACCTTACAAATGTGAAGAATGTCAATGGTGTTTTAGTCAGAAGGGTATTTTAACAAGTCACATTCGTACGCGCACTGCTGAAAAACCTTACAAATGTGAAGAATGTCAATGGTGTTTTAGTCAGAAGGGTACTTTAACAAATCAAATTCGTACGCGCACTGCTGAAAAACCTTACAAATGTGAAGAATGTCAATGGTGTTTTAGTCAGAAGGGTATTTTAACAATTCACATTCGTACGCGCACTGCTGAAAAACCTTACAAATGTGAAGAATGTCAATGTTGTTTTAGTCAGAAGGGTATTATAACAAGTCACATTCGTACGCGCACTGCTGAAAAACCTTACAAATGTGAAGAATGTCAATGGTGTTTTAGTCAGAAGGGTATTTTAACAAGTCACATTCGTACGCGCACTGCTGTAAAACCTTACAAATGTGAAGAATGTCAATGGTGTTTTAGTCAGAAGGGTACTTTAACAAATCAAATTCGTACGCGCACTGCTGAAAAACCTTACAAATGTGAAGAATGTCAATGGTGTTTTAGTCAGAAGGGTATTTTAACAATTCACATTCGTACGCGCACCGCTGAAAAACCTTACAAATGTGAAGAATGTCAATGGTGTCTTAGTCAGAAGGGTATTTTAACAATTCACATTCGTACGCGCACTGCTGAAAAACCTTACAAATGTGAAGAATGTCAATGTTGTTTTAGTCAGAAGGGTATTATAACAATTCACATTCGTACGCGCACTGCTGAAAAACCTTACAAATGTGAAGAATGTCAATGTTGTTTTAGTCAGAAGGGTATTATAACAAGTCACATTCGTACGCGCACTGCTGAAAAACCTTACAAATGTGAAGAATGTCAATGATGTCTTAGTCAGAAGGGTATTTTAACAAATCACAATCGTTCGTACACTGGCGAAAAACCTTTCAAATGTGAAGAATGACGTGTTGTTTTAATGAGAAGAGTAATTTAACAAGACACAATATAAGATGATGCAAAGTAAACTTTATTCCAACATAGATAAGGTATAATTTGTATTAAATAAGTACAGGTCGCGCGATGAATCAAGATCGCTCGGCAAAAGTGGAAGGGGCATGCGCAGTATTCAATTCTACGGTCTATTTGGCGACGTACGGGCGGGTGTGCGCCGTCGGCGACACGTCATTGGTAGATAAAGTCGCTCTTCAATTCCCGCGTTGCGTTCTCGCCTCTCATTGGATACTGTTGTACTTGGGTACTGTTGCGTACAGCTTGTGTTATCGTATTAGTAATACGTAGTCGTAAAAAAAAATGGTTAAAAATAAAGTTTTAAAACGGCTAGCCAGAAAAATGGTTTACGACGTGAATTATTACGTTACAGAAAGAAACTAACGAAATTATTTTTTTTAATTTTATGTTTTATTTTATATTTTTTAATTTTTTGAATTTACCTACTTACAAGATAAATTACAATCAAAAACTAGTGTTATTATAAGTTATGTTACTAAGGTTCAAACATACGAAATTAAAAATAAAATCCTAACATACTAAGAATTTCTGTGCGCAATTGTACACATGCGCCGATTGCCCCCACTATTTTCACCGAGCGATCTTGATTCACCGCGCGACCTGTAACGCTAATATTCGCCGAGTCTCGGTAATGCAGTCACAGCATTATGAACTTTCGCGGTGTTATGTGAATTTTAAGATCTTAAAACAATACTGGCTACCACTGACAGTGTAACTTTTTTTTTAGCCTAGTGTGAGTCCCACTGCTGGGCAAAGGTCTCTTCTTTCTCAACTAAGCAGGAATTTGATGATTTGATTAGGTGTAAGACTTAAGTAAACTGGTCTCGATGTACTACGAATATGATTAGAAGTTCCAACTATCCAACAGCACACAAGTTTCAAATTAAGTACGGAGTAGATTTTAATAAAATTGGTATATTGATGAAACCTGCGTTCAACCAATGTGGTGTAATGTTCACAAATAAATGTTTATTTTTCTAATTTTTTTGTTTTTATTCGGGTTATTTTACAGGGTGTTTTAGCATACTGGGCATATGTTTATTCATAAAATATTTTTAAAGCGTACGTACGTACGTATATATGGTTAGTGATAATTCATTAACGTATTTTTTTCTTATATTAATAATAATATTCATTAATATGTTTTTTCTCAATTATAATTAAAAATTACAGATGCTATAACGCATTGTAATCAATTTAATATCGAATTTATTATAATTTACCTAGATAAAATTGCAAGAAAATATAGCCACCAGTATGCATCTAAAATGATTTATTTTAATATTACTTTTAAGATATCGAAAAGATTTATGTAAAACATCAACTTATAGTAATATCTTTATGTTTGATTATTAGAATATCTACAATGTTTGTTTTCGGTACTTGGTATAAAAACTAGCCTAATTGTTTCGTATTCATATTTTACAAAAATCGACAGGGCATAATAACAATATTTAATTAATACGGACATGGGAAATACTGCTATCTTTTACTAATATACAGATCTAGAAAGAGACAGAGAATATGGAGTCAAACTCGAGCGTGGTTAAAAGTTTAAAACCTTGCGCAAAGTAGAAATCAATTTTATGTGTAAACGAACCAATCTTCGTAAACAGTTTGCAAGCTTACTTCTAAAACTTGGTCACACTAAATGCAATACCTAGTAATATATTCATTGAAAGGGCAGCACTATTACGATAAAAATAGAAAGTACTTTTCACCGTTATTCATAATGAATTTCATAATGATGACTTACTCATAATTTAATTAATGAAAATGAAAGAAAAAAATAATCATTTGGCGACGGCACAAAACAGATAATAATTTAAAAAAAAGTTGATAGCAAAGACAAGGGCTGCATTTAGTGTTACCAAGTTCTAAACATTAATAAAATTGACATCTATACGATAATTCACTACTAAGATTGTATCAGAAACGTTCGGAATATTGTCCCCTAGAGATAATTACATTTTACATCATAACTTATTAATTTTACATTTATATTCCTGATATTTCGAAAAAATATGTTTCACTATAGCGTTATTGTGGTATAAAATAGTTTTTATGTAAATGTATTTCAATTAGATACAGTATAAAACATATACAGGTAAAATATCACTCTATAACAATTGAATATATATAATTAGTATGGAGCAATTGCAGATTAAAAAGAAGAACGACCTATCAATAGATCTAAATAGTTTTCGCTACTATTCTCCAGTGCCGTAACTAGGGCGGTGCCAGGGGTGTTCAGGCGCAGGGCGCAGATTTTTACTCTCCATTCAACCGATTTTTACTTTTAATGCGATCCTTATGGGTACGGAATAGAAGTCAAAATCGGTTGAACAAACAGTAAAAGGGCTTGTTTAAATGTGTAATCTTGTTGCCAATGGAATATAGTCCTTTTTGTTTATATTGTACTTTTATTGGGGGCGCAGTTATAGAAGCTCGCACCGGGCGTATATAAAAGCTAGTTACGGCACTGCTATTCTCTATATTCTTTATTTAATAATACTCATACAATAGTTTTTACCGTAACTTTTATCTATCACTCAAATAATATTATATTTCGAAAGACAAGTGCACGCTATATTATTATATTATAAAATCTTATTAATATATATTATTTTAACCGCCACTTATATCGTAACATAGATAGACAAACTCAATCTAAATAAATCTTCTCTTTTTCCAAAATAATTACGCAATTTAAAAAAATACAGTATGTACTTGAGTTTTTTGCGGGATATTTTCTAGTGAAGTTCATATACGGTTTTAATTATTCGCAAATTGATTCCTTATGGATATGGTGATGTAAAATTAGTGTAGTTTTATATTTCCGGTGTCTACACAGTTGGCAATATGGAATCATTGAAACAGGCGCGAACTCGGTCAAATGCAGCTGAGTATTTTATTATGGTATTGAATATTACAGCGAAGATAAAATAGAAGATAGAAATAAATTGCTTAGAGGGCTCACTTATCATACCTCTGCGGCCAAACGGCCATACTAAGACATTAGAATCCGCATTTTGATGAAAAAAAACTTCTATATTTAAAAATAATACTTTCGAAACTTGGCTGGCTAAATACAAAAAACTATACGAAACCAAAAGAGCAAAATGCAACACAAATAATTTCTGAAAGAATTTGAAACAGTTTCCAAAACTGCTACGTAACAAGTATTTTGGTAATGCAATGATACCAGATATTCTCCAATAACTAATTATCGAAAAAAAACCGTTTATCATGGCCGCATTTGTAAGAGTCTAGCAGCAAGCATAAGCATGAATAAAGATCGAGTATCCCTCTTAGAATAGAAAGAAAAGAAGTAAAATAATAGCATTAATTTTGAGTGCCTTGTATAGCTTACCAACATGAGAACAATGGTTTACTTGAAACGTTCGTATATTTTGAGGTCGTAAGCGAATGGTTAGCTTTTCATGACAAACACTACCCTCTGCCTTTTTGGGTGATAATTTTATTATTCTGCTTTTAAATGAGAACAACTCAGAAGTGATGATAATGTAGAATTTACATACGTAACTCAAAATCAACTAAAGAAGAATGGAAATGGTATAGTATGGTCAAAATATATTGGCCACTCTGAAGTTGGCGTTCCGAGCTATTGCGCATACTAAAAATACACAATACGCATTCGCCATATGATTCTTAAAAATAATTACTGCGCAGCCAATTGCTCAGAGTTCAGAGCGGTCAAGATCTTTCAGCTGTACCTTACCTTACCTTGACGTGTTAGAAGAATGTAAGTCGTGCGAGCAAGAAAGAGGGGTAGAGCTATATACCCTAAATAACTCTATCTTAACAATTCAGTTTAGGCTGTAAAATTGCGATACGTACGTTTTTACCTCGCAAAAATGCCACTTTTATGAAGAAAAATAAGAATAGCCTTTCTTCTTAAAACTAAAAAGCTACGAAATCAATTCAACGACAAGAGGAATCCTATTTTTAAAATCGTATAGGCATCATACAATTTACCCTTAGCAAAAAATATACACTAAACATACTGCATAATTTTGGCAATAATTTATTTGATAATAATGTTTTTTTACATAATTTACTGCATGGTTAAAGCATGGCAATTATGTCTAAAGAGGATTTTTCAAGAAAACTTGTGCCTAATATTACTTTAAAAAAATGTTTAAAAATCCCACCAAGTAAATATCAAAAAAGCCATTTATGATTCTGGTTCTGCAAACAATTAGAAAAGTCCTCTAATTTGCCGAATTGTACTAAGTTGAAAGAACCACGAAGGCATTATAGGCCTTTTAACAATTTTATTATGAATTCAATAATTTTAAATAAAAATATTATACTTATTATGATATGATTTTTATTTTTCTCTGCGACCTGTGGGTGGATCTCTGTTTCCAAATCTTATTCCTATTATTTATTTAGCTTATACTTTCCCACAGCTGGGCAAAGGCCTCCCCCAACTCCTTCCAAGTATTCTTCTCTTGAGCTACCTCGAACCAGCTCTTGCGATAGGTGTCTAGGTCAGGAATAAGGAACACCACATTGCGCCAAAAGACTGGGATCATAGACGTAGGAAAAAAGGCTGCCAGTTTGTGGAGGTCTGATTGGCAATCGCTCTCCATAAAACATGGGTATTCAGCCGCATCCTGTTAGACTGAAAGACGACCCCAAGCTAGTTGGGAAATGGCTTGGGAGATGATACTAATATATTTATCATCTGTAGTACGAGTATGGTATATGATAGCGTAAGCCATATAGTATTTATAATGCCCTCTAAACTTCCGTTCATACGCATGTATACAGCTCAACAACCAGTGGCGTAGCCACCGGCAGTGCCCCGCTCGAGGGGCCCCAAAACTGGTTAACAAACCTTTTATTGAACCAGCAAAAAATTGAAAAAGAAAACAGGTTGTAACACTAATTTTAGCAACTCGTTTTAGTCAGTAAAAGTCTGATACTCCCTCTCACTCTACCTAGAGCCATCATCATCATTTCAGTCGAATGACGCCCACTGTTGGACACATGTCTCTCCCAAGCGTTGTCACAACGACCCGTCGTTGTGGTGCAGGTACGCCGTGATGTAGGTACGTTTCCCATCCATCAAATTCTCGCGACCGACCCTCATCAGGTCATCGGTCCACCTTGTGGGAGGCCTAACAACGCTACGTCTTCCGGTACGTGGTCGTCACTCCAGAACTTTTCGTCCCATCAAACGACCCTTCTGCGTGCAATGTGCCCTGCCCATTGCCACTTAACCCTGGTTCTCCTGCTAAGATAAGATATCCGCAGGATAATTTCTGATGTGATCACACAAGAAAACTTCGAGCATAGCCCTTTCCATTGCCGTTTAGGTCTTCTTATGAGGCCCATTGTTATCACCACCTAGAGCAAAAGAAGTTATTTATGATTTACGTAGCAAAGGGCCCCAGTTTTTTTTTATCCCAGGGCCGTTGTTATCTATCTACGCTACTGCTTACCAACAAACTGACCAGCATACCGTCCGTCCGTTACCACATAGAATTAGCTCAATTACTAACACATAATAATTCTAGTGACCTTTTAATTATCTGACATCCTAATTAAAACAAGTAATTACATTGCGGCGGCATTTTGGCTACAATTCTGTTGAATGTCCGCCGGTACAAACGTGTAAAATGGGGAAAAGTTTCGAATATGTCAAGAATCTTGTGGTTAACTTCAAGTTGGACTGGTGTTGCTGGTTCATTCCTGTCAGGATTGGTTTGACGTTAATCGGATACTTTAATATATTTTTAGCGGTAAGGGATTTTTTTTTATTAACAGCTCTAGTTTTCTGTCCACTGTGAACCTTTTTTTATTAGGGAAATCTTTAACTTTTTGAATACCGTAATAAGAGACACAATAAAATGACTATGAGAGAGCGAACGCCGACGTTCGCTTAGTGGGTTTTAATTAATATAACTCATGCCGTCATGATACTCTGGGTGGTGCCAGATTCCGACTTTAACTGACTAAACCCCACCTGTATTCCTTCAATTGTCGTTTGCAATCCAGGGCTGTGCTTAATACTCTTTCGAGTAATCCCACAGCTCCCTGTATGTGTCTTGATTGTCGTTTTATCAGTAAACTAAATCCTCAATGTCACGTCCGCATCTGTCTCGGGTTCGATTCCCAGTCAGAGCAGTGGTGGCCCAGTGGTAACGGTCCCGACTTACGAATCGGTCACGGGTTCAAACCCAGTCAGGCGCATTACTTTTTGTAATTTATTTCATCACCACTGCTCTCAAAACGGTTAAGGAAAACATCGTGAAAAAACCGTAGGACATTACCAAACCAGAAATTTCCAACCAAAAATTCGAAGACATATGACATCCACCAACCAGCACTGGGCCTGCAAGGTTAATTACGGCCCATTCCCTCTCCTAAAGAGGAGGTCTGAGTCCCAGCAGTGAGAATGTATATACATAGGTAGGTACCTACATAACGTGTTTCCGAGTTTTAAATGCGGAATACAGTGGAATATAAACTTTATCAGCAATCTGTTAAAGTTACTTTTCGAACGCTGCTTGTTTAATCTTTATTTTCAGATCATATCTCTAATAGGTATAGCTGATGATAGTTTCACGCCGATCTTGGTACAAGTACAAGCCACGATACTGGATACTTTGGCTACTAAACCGGCACCCATGATTGCATACTGCGTCGAACTGTGCTTCAACATCGTTCTACTATGTGCTTTATACCGGGTAAGAAATTAAATTTGCTAATTTTAGGCTGGTTATCCAATCGGATGCGTAGCTTCAAAGACGCGTAAGTATTCGTCATTATAGGAAATGGCAACGGCACGATATTGCCGCATCATTGACAGAGTTATTACTTATTAGTTTCATAGTTTTGCATGTAAACTATGAGCAGAAGTACACCAAGCGTATAATGACGAATACGCGTCTGTAAAGCTATGCGTCCGTGAACAGTAGGCCTTAGTAACGTTACGCCGCGTACCGGTGGATGTAGCTTAGGCAGGCCTAGTGCTACTGGACGTACTGGACCAACCATTTTGGTGGCGCGACCTGTTCGGACGTGTGGCGACTCTGTTGTCTGTATGGTGTCTATACAGCTTGGTAGCTTAGGTCTATATTACACCGACACACCATGGCGGCTCAACGGGTCACGCCGCCATCGCCATGGTGTCCCGGTGAAATATAGCCTTTAAGGCTGTCGTGGGCCGGATCGATGTCACTGACACTGCCGGCCCTGATTTGACCCGCGGGCCGTAGTTTGGCGACCCCTGGTCTACATCGTCACTTCAGTACAGGCAGTACAGCGACCGCTTAAGCATCCACCATCCACGCTAGCGGCTCACCTTGTTCAGATCCTGGCAAAGATCGTCCCAACCCTGACAGTCTTATAATTAATTTAAATTGATTGTGCAGAAAGACATCCCGTTAATGCGTGTGTACATGAAGTACTGCATCGCGGCGATCATCGCGTCGATTATGTTCTACTCAATGGTAGTGGCCGCTATAGGAGCCATCGTCACAACTGCTATGGTGTTTAGTATACGTAAGTAGACAAAATAAGCTGTATTTTTAGGTTAAATGGTGGAAAACAAATAAGCCAACCAATTCGCGTTGGACCCTCGATAGATTATGGTGTAGTTCCTTTCAGCCTATGTCCCGGCTATGAAAATCGCGAATCATTTAAAATACAATATCTAGATTATGCTAAATTAACGGATGGCCTGTCTTATTACCTACCTGAAGCTGGACTACCCGCTAGTCCATCAACCCACTATTTGTAGATACATTAAACCTACTACGGCATTACAAAACCCAGAAAAAAAAAATTACAGTATCGATCCCTTTACTATTGACTGGGTGTAGTGGGTATAACTCCTCAGGCTTAGACTACTAATCAGAGATCTTAATGGCAGCTAATTCCAACAATAATTGCCCGACTCAGGGATCGAACTCTCCAGATGGGAAACAAATGTTTTATAACACATCTCATTTTATATTACAGTTTTCCAAATATACGTCCTCGTATTGGTGAGAAGTATCTTAGTGGAGATTAGAATAGAACAGAAGAGGCTGGAACTACCGACCTTAGTCATGAGCACTCTTATACAAGATGAAAAAGAGAAGGAAAAAGTCGAGAAAGAGAAAGTCGAAGGTGATGAGGAAGCCCCGGTACCGGTGGAGACCGAAGTCAAAGTCGATGTGGAAAAGAAACCTGACGTCAAACTCGAAACAGTCGATGAACATCCGAAAGAAGTGAAGTTTGAGACAGTTCATGTAAAATAATTTAAAATGTATTAAATATTTATTTCAATTTCTTTGTGGTTTCCTTTTTGATGATATAGTTTCGTCATGGATATTGTTAAAAAAAATTCTTGAGCTTCTCGTAGAGATTGAGAGAATCTGACAATACTGGGTAGTATTGTCAAAATACTCTAGATCCATGCACGAAATCGCACTTTCCTAAGCTTCTATCCTTTTCTATCACTCAAAATTTGCAGAGGCCTAGTGCGTCTGCACGCGGTGGTCGACGGGCGCCAGCAACAACACGCACACACAAGAGTGCGATTCGGTGCTGACAGAATAGGTATCAGAACAGAATAGGTAACGGTATGAGGTGGTGGTGGTGGTGTGTTGTGACTTTTACCGACTAAAACCCATGGTTCTAGTAGGCTTCAGTCCTACTGAGCTTCTACGGTTTTGCTAACATCTTGAGGCGCGCGTGGAGCAGTGCGCGCTGTCGACGACTCGGACTCGGTTCACGGTAGCCGCCGAACGGACAGCGAGAGCAACTATAACACATTGTTCAAAAAAAAAAAAATTATATAAAATTACCTAGGTACAATTACCGGCACGGGTCTTGAGCGCTGGCTTCAAGTTGCGCAAAAGTCAAATATTCGGTCTCTTTAGCGGTACGAAGCGAGACGCGGGGGCGGGGAGTGTCAGTGATTGGCTCGCCGCGCCATCGTGTCATAGACGTCACTCCTGATTCGTTCCCTGCGATGCTGCATGTATCTAACAACGAAGACGGAACAGAGATTAAAGTCCCGCAAACCTCCGTTGAAAAGGGAGGATCCTCCGACCAGACAGGTGTTATAGTCTGGTGGGCGACTGATTGGCTCGCCAAAGGATGGAATGTATGGAAAGCGATCTCCACTCTGACGCCGAGCGCTCAAGATCCGTTCCCGTAATTGTAGCTACTTCAAAAATGAAAGCCAAAATCAATTGTAATTATTTAATTGTCAACATCAATTACAAATTAAGTAATTTCTTAAGTCTTATATCACATTGTGCAGGTTTTAAATCTGCAGTCAGATCTAGGAAAGGAAATAAGAGTACTTACTTAAAAACTACAACGTATAAACATACATTCAGGGTCGATAATGCTCACAAATGTCGAATGAAAATAGCAAGAAATAAAAAAAAAAAACAAAGTCTTAGGCAACTTTAGAATTTGTGAGAATAACTTTGATTTTTTTATTTATTAACCATATAACCGCCCGCGCCGGATTGGTTCGACGAATGATTTCGTGTAACCACTCGCGTCGGATTGGTTCGACGAATGATTTCGTGTAACCACTCGCGTCGGATTGGTTCGACGAATGATTTCGTGTAACCACTCGCGTCGGATTGGTTCGACGAATGATTTCGTGTAACCACTCGCGTCGGATTGGTTCGACGAATGATTTCGTGTAACCACTCGCGTCGGATTGGTTCGACGAATTATTTCGTGTAATATTCGCCAGGTTCGTGTTTGCGACTGGGTACTTCCATCTCGCTTATCTCCTCAATCCCCATAGGTGACAGAAGAGCTGACGAGATGGAGTATTTAGGTCGTGGATGTGTGACACTGGCGGAATAAATGCGAGACTGGTTGTCGAATATATCCGACGCTGGCAGTTAAAAGGCATTCCTAGACTTTGAAAAAACATGTCTCAATATTTATAATATCTTACATACTTGAGCACAGAGGTAAAAATTAACATGAAATATTAATACATATATGTACTGTTGACAATAGTCGAGCCATTGAAATTTAAGAAAAACAAAAACTATAAGGATAACTTTGAATTTATAGTGGAATTTCAGTTGTCTGTAAAGCCCAATGCACACTTAACTGTCGCCCTCTGTTGTTTATATGAGATAAGCAAAACAATTACAAAATAAAAACAAAATTTATAATGATACATTTTATTTTTATTTGAGCCTGAAGGTTAATTTATCAATGTTCAGACATTTTTTATCTGTAGAATAAATGTGGCGATTTGATATTTTTGCTATGCAGAAGCTGTTAAACGCCCCTTAGTTATTAGTTATCATGACAATAGAAAAATCGACCCGGTTTTTCCATTTTGCAGGTCAGAGTTATTTTATATTAAAATATGATTCGCGGCGTTATACGATTGATTTACAGAATTATAATAATTCAAATCATTAATACAACCCTCTCAGTTAGTCTTACCCACAGAAAAGATAAAAGAGGTAAGAAAGGAAAATACTTTCCGATTTGTACTACGAGTGTCGCCACTTTTCTCCCACCCTTTAACTCCACTACAGGCAATATACCAATACCAGCGCGCATTACGCAACTAACTGACCACGCAGACTTAGATCGTAAGTTTGCTATTGGTTGTGTCAATTACGAGCATGATCATATTTTGAGGCACGCCTGCCCCAACCTACAAGGCCATTATAACCTCTTTCATCTTTTCTGTGGTCTTACCCCATTGGATGGTTATTTCATGAAAAAGCGAATCATATTTTAATCAACATACAGCTTGAACTTGAACTAAAGAAAATTTGATTTTAGCAGGCTACCCTAGCCCTTACACCTAAGTCGAGTCAACTTCCAACTCTTGATTAGGGTATTTTTGTAAAACGAAAATTAGGTGTCGACGATGGTAAAAAATTAAAAATGTATTGACATGTCTTACATTAGCGTAAAATACGCTGATATTATTTATTAAACAAGTATTTTACACTTCCTTAACATAGTAAATGAATGTGCTGACAAGAAGTCATCATCATTTCAGCCGAAAGACGTCAACTGTTGGACATAGGCCTCCCCCAAGTGTCGCCATAATGACCGGTCCTGTGCGTCTCGCATCATCGAGGTCATCGGTCCACTTTATGGGAGGTCTTCCAACGCTGCGTCTTCCGGCTGCGTCTGCGACTAAGAAGTGCTTGAAAGCTATATCTGATCGAATCAGAATACACATAAATATCTATTGTTAAAGTATAATAATGTATTACCAAGACAGATCTAAAAGAAACCTGTTTTTCTTTGGTTTATGTTTAGTAAAACTGATACATAAATTACTCTCTAATAATACGTAAAATTATGTTACATTTAGAATGTTAGAAAATTGTAAATTTTAGAAAAAATACAATATAGATAAATGCTAGTTAGTACAGTCATTTCCTTTCATCTCTACATCAATTTTGATACGAATCTAACACTTAAGGGTTTTTTTTTAACACTCGGACTTAGGGTACATTGAGAATCACCTTGGAATATATTACTTATGGCACGGACATTAAAGGGATGACCAGACAGTCGCAAACTAGCGTTCCAACCAAGGTCACCTTGGTTTATGAAAACACATAAACCAAGGTGACCAAACGGTTTGTGTTGCGTCTACAGTAGGCACAACAGATCTTGAGCGGTTGCGCAGAAGTCAAATATTCGGTCTCTTTAGTGGTGCGAAGTGAGACGCGGGGGCGGGGAGTGTCAGTGATTGGCTCGCCGCGCCATCGCGTGTTAGACGTCACTCCTCATTCGTTCCCTGCGTTGCTGCATGTATCTAACAGCAAAGACGATTGGCTCGCCAATGTATGGAATGCCAAAGCGATCCCCACTCTGACGCCGAGCGCTCAAGATCCGCTGTGCCTACTGTACATGGATGTAAAAACCGGTGGATATTCGGTGGTTGTAAAAACGGGCTTCCCAACCAAGAGCCTTGAAGGTCACGGTTTACAACTGCTGTCTACACGGGTTGAAACTAGCAAGGACACCTTGGTTGGGACGTTGGTTTGCAACCATTAGGACACCCCTTAAGTTTATTCGTTTATCGTCTAAAACCACATTTATATGATGATTATACAACTGTTCAGTTAGGTACCGTCTCCACTGGGTCGTGTCGACAGAAAATATTGTGATTTTACAAGGGTCGTTTTAAAATTGATGGCATGTTATCATGTTCTCAAATGAAAATAAATTAGTAAATTAATTATGTACAAGCAAATTAAGTATCTATGTGATGTTATTGTAACATCAAACATATTGCAATGATGCACTTTACCATACTTTATAACTATGTTTGTTTATTTTATTCGTACTTTAAAAACAACAACAAGTTGTCTTGAAACTCTTTATTGTACTTGTCAATTTATTTAGTGTTGATTTCTTGAAAAGCTTGAAAAATCCAAGATTTATTGCAGTTGTGAATATCTGCCATTAATTTTAAATTAACTCACAAAAAAGTCTAAGATAATTTGTAAGTGATGATAAGCTTGCTGACGGAGCACGCTTGCTTGGTAAGCTTTTCACCCTTGTCTTAGAGACCCCCCGGATGCAGCTATCAGGATACACAAACTTAGGCAGATAATATCACTCCTTAGCTGTATGCAAAATTAATGGGGAATAAGGTATCAAGATTGTCAGCGCGGGCAGAATGGAACAGTTACTGGTATAAGTGCCAGATAACCGTGGAATAATGTACATTGACCTTTTCATAATATCTCTGCGTAGGTACCCGAAAAACAAACAATGAACTGCTTTTCATTGCTAGATCATAGAAAGGATCATGATACATGTCGATTCAAGGCAGCTTTATGTATTTATTTCCGTTTTTGAAATTAAGAGTGCCAACAAATGTAGAAGGGTCAATGGCCGTTATTCCACGCTTATCTGGCATTTACCATATGCAATATTTTCCGTCACAGTTATTAAAGAGTGAATAGACCTGTCGTCGCGACTCAGTGGGCACACTTCACCTCACGTATTCATAGCCAAGTTCTTTAAATAGGTAATATCCGTACTTAAGGGAGTTGTTTCAAGGTAGCCCGCGTAATCCAGAGTTTTCTTAAGATTTTTTGGTTTTGTTGGTCGTTTGAATGAATTTCTCATGAAAGAGCCATTTAATAGGGTAAGATGAATAGAGAGGATTGTATTGATGGTTTTATCTATATAATTATTTGGCAGGTACGTTCCTTAAAGGTATAGACATCCAAAGAGACTTTGACCCCTGAGTTTGTTTCG
The DNA here is from genome assembly GCA_910589285.2 of Mythimna ferrago. Lineage (NCBI taxonomy): Eukaryota > Metazoa > Arthropoda > Insecta > Lepidoptera > Noctuidae > Mythimna > Mythimna ferrago. The sequence goes on from OU342685.1 coordinate 21,996,642, forward strand.
GTGTTTCTTTTTAGGGTAGTCAGATAGAAAACACAGGCTTCATCTAGTTTAAACTAACGAAAAAAAAAAAATTACGTGTAAAAGTGTTTTTTTAAACCTATTTACAAAATAAATATCACTTATCCGCTAAGAACGGATTTTCCGAAAGTCACCCCCTAAGTGGATGAAAATGGTCCAAAGTTTGTATAGAGAAACTGACATTCACGCGGGCGAGGCCGCTCTCAGAAGCTAGTTTATTATAATTACGTTAATAAATACGTATTACGGCCGCCAATCATATTTTTATATACATACAATAGGCGAGTTGCCGTAAAAAATGTAATTAGTCCGTCTTTTAGATTATTCAAAAATAAGATACACGTATTTTTTTATTTGTAATTTAAACCAAAAATGACAAAGATATAGCCCATTAAAGTTACGTGTAACGTCGCCGTGCTGCATTTTTTCGCACGGGGTGACGTCACACGTAACTTTAAAGGGCTATATCTTTGTTATTTTTTGTTTAATCGAAAAAAGAAAAAATACGTATCCCATATTTTTTTATAATCTAAAATACGGACTTAATAAAATGTAATTTTGACCCTGGACACTACCCTAAAAAACTTAAGAAATATGGATTTTGCGGACTACCATGGCAGTTTTACTTCAAGTAATTAATTCTATAAATAATATATAGTCAAGACAGTTTATACAAAATTATACTTAACTCTAGACTTAAAAGCCAGTCCCTGTATCAAAATGTTTACTAAAACGATATGGACAGTATAAAAATATAATATCTGACATGTTTTAAAGTTTAATTATTGAATTTTTTTTTGTGACAATATCAAATAGAAAACACGGTCTTAATAAGACCTAGATTTTCTTAGAGCATATAATAATAATAATATACGGGTTTATTGTAGACAGACAGACTGCAAGCTCAGTAGGGGTGTAAATCTGGCTTCACTGTGAGAGCACCTATGGATGATTTATGTTAGACTGGCTTCATGTGTTTTGGCTAAGACAATGGTAATACTAGACCAGATGGTTTTTTTTTTGACGGCGAGCAATGGGTAGCTACGAAGTCATCAAGCTATAATCATCGACAGCGCGTATTGTTCCACGCGCGCCTTAAGGAGATGTCAGCAAATCATAGTGGCCCAGCAGGGTCGAGCCTACTGGGGCCAAGGGTTTGTTTCTCAAAGGAAAACTCGGCCCTGACATTAGGTAAAGAATGAACAGGAGTGGGTTTTTAGTCAGTAAATGTCTGACACGCCCTCTTGCACCACCCAAGAGCGGGGAATGTTATTGGATGATTTCCCACCAAAAAAAAAACAAGACCGGTTGGTTTAGGCTCGGCGCAAACGGGCCACGCGCCACAGCCACGGGTGGCCTCCCGCCACATTTGTAACAGTGTCAAAAGCGAGCGACAGCTACTGGTATTCGGAAGCTGCCACATTTTATTACACACTCCCTGCTGCGCTGTCTTACGATGGATTCTGATACAGAAACTTTGCTCGAGTACGGTGGCATGGCATGGTGATGCGTACGATACGTAAAACGTGTAAAGGTTAAATGCGCGGAGGGTAGAGCGGTGCGACAGTGACAGGTGTGGGCGTTTTGTGTGGCCCATAGCGCGGACACTGCTGTCGGCGCGTCTATATCCACCAGTTGCTGTGATCGGTGGTCCGTTTGCACCGAGCCTTTACTCACTTTTTCTCCTTTCTTTCATTCGGGGTCGTCTCCCAGTCAAAACAAAATGCAGTTGGATATCAGTATTTACATTAGCGACTGTCTGCCTGAACAACTGTTTTTCTTTTCACAATTTCAGTATTATTAATAGTTTTATGTATTCAGCAGGCCGTACAGGTATCTCAGCATTGCCAGTCTAACACAAATCATTTTATAAAAGCACAATGAAATATTAGCCAGTCGAAATGCAGCCCATCTGCGTACAATGTGATAATGTCAGATTTCTTAATAATAATAATAGAAAAAATAATTTGGTAGAGAATTCTGGTTTTCTACTTTTTAATATTCATCTTTCCGAAGCTACCAGATAAACCGCGGCCTGGAAGAGAGAAGAAATAGAAGGTTATAAATATGAATAATTTCTGTAGAACTAAATGAGCGGGATTATTAGAATTAGTTACAGTAGGCCTGGAACGAAAAGGGTAACTAGATTAACACGGGTGGAGTTTGTTAACAAAATAATCAATAGACCAGTCAGATATATTTATGAGTCAATGTTGGAGTATTGTAAGTGATGAAATAGTCAATCTACCTACAGTACTATTCACGAATTATGGCGGCCGTGAAGTTTGCGCAGAAGGCTGCGCAGTAACGTGTTTTAGGAACCAAATGGCGACGTGCGTGTGCGAGAAAAGTGTAGTATGCGCGAACGTTCGCAAAGGCTAACTTCACGGCCGCCATCATTCGTGAATTGTACTGTACATACCACATTTTATCAATAATTAAACAACATTGTTAAGTGTGTATATGCAATTTTGTGTTGTGTTTTTGACTAGGTGTTTTTCATCATATTAGACTAAATTAGTGTTTTATCTTCTGAGTTGTATATCTAACGCTTTTATATTCAATGAATGTTATGTTTATAAAAAATAGTTATAATAAAACTATATCAACCGTTTATTATACTAACTGATCGTTATATCAAATTAAATTATAGATTCAGTTGTTATATCTTGTAAATATTGGAGATTTTGTAATTATATCATATATTACCCTTAAGCTAATGTATAGCTTAGGAAAAACATCAAATTATCCCAAGTTATGAAAGAAAGAAAACAATAAAAATTACCTATTGGCTAATTCAAAATATATATATATATATATATATATATTTATATATATATATATATATATAAATATATATATAACTGCACAATATTTCAGGAGGTTGTAATAAAACTCATAAATAATCATGTAAAAATACGAAACCTGGTCAATAATCAGTAATACTTGTTATTTAATTTTTTAATTACACTAAACTAAATCGATTGATCGATGGCCGCGGGGGCGTGGCTAGGGTGTGGCGTGCGGGATGATGATTGGATAATACATTATTTATGAAACTATCGTTGCGAGTTAGTGTGTGTGAAAACGCCCTTTATTGTTCCGTGTTTGTGTGTGTGAAAAAAAGCGCGGTTATAAAAAAAAAAAAATTACCTACTTATTTTATTATTGATTTGGGTCGAGAATCACTAACATAATTACCTCCTGAAATATTTTGCAGCTTCAAAACGACACCTTGTATATATATAAATATACTAGCGGTCCCGGTAGACGTTATCCAGAAAGAAAATTAAGAACCCGATTGCAGCGCCACCTACCAGGTACAGGGTGATTCTTTAAAACCGAGAGGGTGTCTCGTTCGTCCGGCCTAGTTTTTTCTTTACAATTTGGCATGTATCAAAGACACTCATATGCTCCCAGTGGCTTACAACAAAAAATAGACAGATACGAAAGTTAGGCTAGATGAATGAGACTAAACTACAATTGTATTTTCAAACCATCCAGGTATCCACTTAAAAATATACACAAAATTTCATTCAAATCAATCAAACTGTTTTGGAAGAGTTTTGTGACAAACACAAGTACAGAAGAATTATAAAGATATATACCTCGTCCTGCTCCTATGGACAGCGCAGGGAAGTCTTCGTCAGTCAACTCGGGAGCTGGACGAATGTTCTTCGAGTCTGTGAACATGATAAAGTTACAACTTGTAACATACCTCAAATAATATACAGGGTGTAAGGGACAGCCCTCCTTCCTCATGTCAGGGCTTGCTCAGTAGACGAAACTGAACAACCTAAAACTTTTTTTTCAGGAAACGAAAAAAAAAATTCGGCCTCTCCATACAAAATTAAAAACTTGATTGGACAGTTTGTATGGAGAGGCCGATTTTTCACTGGTTTTCTATCTCGATGACAATTTTTAATTAATTAATTTTTAATCCGATTTTTTTTTTGTCTTCTTTTTTTTTTAAATATCATCATTCTAGATCTTTCGAACAGCAATGCGTTTTAATTATTACGTGCTACTCGTTATTTTCTCGGAGATATGGCGTGTTCACGTTCAATGGCGTAACACTATGTTAGTAACACTTCACATTGCACTACGTTCCCTTCGTGCCATTTTGTGGTACCTGTCCGCGGAAGCGACGGAACACCACGCCCTGCGGCTAAAAGTCTTCCTTCAGCATGAGAGGCAGAAAAGTATTCGGGACTCGCACCACGAACGCCTTGAAATTGACGTTACGGTGCGACTCCAGCAGCTGTACCCTAAGTGCATACTTCATCTTTTGACGCACGCACTCCACAATGTCTTCCACCCTTGTGGTGTGATGCAGGCGGGAGATGTACACTTAAGTGTTCGGCGGGCCGGCACGCACCAGGCGTAAATGGTGCTTTGCCGCAGTTTTTTTTTTTTTGGTGTGGTACCCTAAAACGCAGTGTTTTATGTACTTACAGTCAGTTTGGGGCATACGCAGTGGCGCATGGGTCCGCTTCTCTTTCCTTATATCTGGAACAAAGATACAAAACATACAGTTAATGACGACTGAAATTTTGCAGTTGCTGCAAATAGCGACACGTTGAGGGCCCCAAAGTGCCCATACACTTGCACTTTGGAGAACTTTGTGAGTACCATCGATACGGCAGTTAACGTAGTCAAAGCAATTATTGCCCAAGCAGAGTGTAAATTTTTGTCGTTTTTCTCAATATTTACCTATGTTATAATTTTTGAAACAAGCGCTCCATGAACCACTTTTTTTTGAGTATTTATGGTACAATTGAAACTTTTATATGATTTATTTTTGTTCACTATGCGCGTCTATCATATACGGAAAAGTATACACAGCGCGTATCGTCGCATGCACCAGACTTACTATATTATTTATCACGTATGTCACAGAATAAAATAAAAGCAAATGCATTTGAAATAATCGAAAACAGAAACTTTTTTTCTTTGAGTGTTCCTTCTCCTTTGGAACTAAATAAATGATTGTTATGATTTTTATTCAGCTTTTTAACGTTGCGGTCAAAAGGTTTAGAGTTTACCATTGACTCGAAAAAAGAAGCTGAATTATATTAAACTTACTCTCAGCTAAACTGGTAGCAGTCGAGCTGAGACTCTGTTCGAGGAACGAATCGTTGCCAGTCGTGTTGCAAGAAGACGACGGTCCCTGCAATCAAGAATAATTATTTAAAGAAAGAATCTAAAAAAAGTAAAAAACTAAAACCCGACTACGACAAAAAAAAACCACACTGAAAAAAGTATGAAACAAGATTTTCAGGATGCTGAAATAAACAAGGTAAATGAAAAAACAAGAACAGAACATAAAGAAAAGCCGCAGTCACACGTTATAGGTACCAAACGAAACACTTAAATAACAACCCTCGTTTGGCTTTGACGTAGTCGTATAAAAATACTAGTCCTCTGCCACCGGTTTAGCCCGCGTGATTGTAAAAAAAAAAAATATAGCCTATAATCACTCAGTGATAAAAAGTGAAAGTTATTTTTTAATTGGTCCAGTAGTTATTGAATTTATTCATTAAGTTAGGTGCCAGATAAACGTGGAATAACGGCCATTGACCCTCCCACATTTTTTGACCTGCTTATGGGCCTTCTATTAGCCGATGACCTTGAATATTTTTTTTACCCCTTTTTCCCTATATTATTACCCTTGAACGATGAATCTACGTAAATATGGGAGCCTTATGGCGAGAAAACTGACGAACGTCCACCATCCTAGGCCTAGACGACCTGTTATTTGACATTTTGAGGTTACGATTTACAAAATTATCGAAAAAATGCTAATATCTCAGAAAAAATGTACTGTTACTATACAAAGTATTTGCACAATCTTTATATTCTCGATCAATCATTATATTCTCTATCGACAGGTATAAATTTCGTGTTGGTAATCGCTTAGGTAAAAAAGTTTATGCACAAACAGTAAACGCAAGTAAACATTTTTCTTACAATTTATTTTACAAACGTAAAACAATAAATGAAAAAAATATTTGTAAAGAATTGTAGTCCACGTACAAAGTATTGCATTATATTTTTTTCAGAATTTCATGATGCATTTTTAAGGTAGGTACTATAGACAAGTTGAAAATAGGCTTTCAAAAGGTCATCGGCTAATAGTAGCCCCTTAATTCCAAAAACGGAAATAAAGACATAAATCCGTCTTGAATCGACGTGTATCGTGATCCTTTACATGATCTAGTCATAAAAAGCAATTCTTTGTTGTTTTTCGTGTACCTAATACCTATATTAGGAAAAGGTCAATGTACTTTATTCCACGGTTATCTGGCGCCTTTTATAGTATTGATTAAAATGTACATGTAGTGTACATGTGAAATGCCACTCAGATTTTAAAAGGATCTTTGTCGAATGACCTCCTGGCAATTGATATGAAAGAGTTTATTATTAATAACTAGCTTCTGCCCGCGGCTTCGCCTACGTGAAAGTTGGATTCCTGTTTCATCCACTCAAGGGGTGAATTTAAAAATATCCTCTCTTAGATGTTCCTTCGCCGTAATGTTGGCTCCCCTGTCTGTTTACAGAAAAAAGAAGGAAAAAAGAAAAGAGTTGCCTACTGTACCAAAATTTTTGCACGAAATGTGAAACGAAATCGATTTTAACGATACTCGCACCACTTTATGGAGAATTATGAGGGGAATGGGATTTTATTAAAAAAAAAGCAGGTCTATAAGGAAGTTGTTAATAGAGAGGTAAGATATTGTGGCGTGGCGTTTTCAGTATTTGAAAGAATTGCAAGACAATTGAAATGGAGACCAGCATCGTATACTTTATTCAAAAATAGTTTTTACAGTTTCCAAAAGAAAAGGAAAATTATAAGGCAACTGAGTAACGAAATATCAGTTAATCTCCCTGATATTGAGTAATTTCATTGCTGAAAATATAACAACACTGTTTTCCCGTATTGCCAACATTACAGCGAAGGAACTTCTTAAGTGAAACGCACAATACTCGACGACAACATGCAAATGCAAGGAAACCATACACAAGATTAATTTCACATTCTTAGTGCTAATAGTTTAGAGTGCGTGCTGATATGACAGCCGATCGGCATGCGGCAGAAAAAAGAAAAACGAAATCGGTTATACCGTTCTCAAGTTATGGGGTAACCAAGGGAAATAAGGATTAATTTCGAAATGAATAGATAGTTACAGCAAATCCAGCAACAGTTGGTCCAGACCAGGCTTTCTTCGAGTCTTTGAATTTCATGATACCCTGCGAAAAGAAATACATCATGGTTGGTTTAAAAGTATAGGAAATTCACAAGACGTGTAACCACTAACCAATACCTATTCAAAATATCTATATTATTTCGCTATTCAATCCGGGTAAGACTAGTTATTAAATTAAAGTAGTCCATTAGAAATACACGCTTTATTTAAGTTAGTTAAGTCAATACAATTGAAAGAAGATTATTTTGGTGTCATAATATACAAGGTTATTTATTCAAATGGGCGTGGGATGAATCCTGTACTAATTTTGATTACTTTCTGAAATTTTGTTCTAATTAAGGAAACTTTCGGATGATGTGATCGGCAAACTCTTTGGAATTTCTTTTTCAGTATTCGTTATTGTTTCGTATTTTGCCATACAATATAATCTTGTCCTGAGGCCCTACTACGAGCTCATAACGCGATCTATTTGAACTGCTAAAGGGGTAGAGTGTATAGCTACATCCCCCTTTCTCGCTTGCACGCTTAACAGTTTAAGTGTCCCCGCACACGGGCCACAAAAAAAGCTAGAAGCGGCTACAAAAAAGCTAGAAGCGCTAGAAGAGCTTTTTTGTGGCCGCTTCTAGCTTTTTTGTAGCAGCTTCTAGCTTTTTTTTTGGCCGCTTCTAGCTTTTCTTGTGGCCCGTAAGCGGGTACACTAACACGTCATAAGCGTTTTACACGCCAAGGCCCCTGATCTCGATTCCCAGGTTGGTCACTTACCTCAACATCGTACTCGACGGGCACATGTTGTCCAGGAACGACGGGGATGCCCACAACTGGGCAGCAGCTGTCCAGAATCGTGAATGCCCAGCGTTTGGTGCGCGAAGTGGTACATTCCACCGACTTGTCATTAGATTCGTGGTGCTGGTGGATGAAAGGGGAATTTGATTAGTGAGCGATTTGATTAGTGAGCGACAAAATGAATTAAATACCATAAGTCGGTATCCGCCCGTAATTTTGTTGTATTCATGTTTGATCGGCGCTAAGCCGAATTTGTCGAGACGAAGGTTGTATTAGGTTTCTTTAAATCTTGTAGTACAAGGCTTGTACATAGAAATCCTCCACCCGCACCTTTTTACGACTGTCGTCGTTAGCTCAGTGCCGGTTGAATATTCGGCACAGTATGACTAGACAAATCCATACTAATTAGTGATGGGCCGAATGTGGTTTGTACCGAATACGAACTGCGGCCGAACATACGGTAAAATTTTAAAATTCGGCCGAACTTCGGTTAATTTTGGCGCTCTTTCTAGGGAGCGATTGGTCAGGAAGTTAGGAAAAGTCGCAACTTGCTTACGCACATTCGCCCCACCCGCAACTTCCGCAACCCCAGCCGGCTCTTTGTCATTACCGAATACGTCATCTTCACGACACGCGAACTTAATTATTTCAATATCAAGTGTCAAGAGGTCCATTTCGTTAATAATAATAATATATATTTTTTTAATTGTTTTTTAAGGAATATTTAAAAATTTAATTCATTAAAAAAGTTAAGGCACGTGAGCATATTCGCAAGATGTTGGTAGAATCATCACCGCACTAGTTGGTTGGATTTGTTTGTTCACTACAGCATTGTTTATTTATATGTATGTATCTAAGTATGTATGTACTATTGTATTTGTTTCTCTTCTGTTTTGTCTTATTATTTTTTTTATTATATTATTTATTAAGTTGCACCTGCCATGTTATGTTTCTGCACCACCCTAAGGTCCGACTGGCAAATAATGCTTAAGGCATTAAGTCCGCCTTTGTACAGATTTTGTGTGCATAAAGCTTTAAATAAATAAACCCCAAGCGAACGCCGCGGCGCCGGCGATCGCGCGTCTATTATCTTACTATTGTCTCAAATTGACGGTATCTAAAAGGATATTATAATATGTATAAAAAAATAATAAAAGAATAATAATTGCCAATCTATACCACGGCGTTCTTTGACAAATCATTTACTGTCGAGGCTGCTCATCTGTGGAATGGATTACCAGACACAATTAAACGCGCTCAATCGTTGCCTGTTTTTAAGACTCGTTAAGGAACATTACCTGTCGCTGTGAATATCGATAGTCGTCATTTATGTACATATATTTTGTCTATAGTCTTCAATAATTATGTATGTACGAGGATGGATTGAAAAGTTCGCGGCCTCAGCAAGAAAACAATATAAAATATAAACAAAAGTAATTTTATTTTTTCACGTAATCTCCACTTAACTTAATGCACTTCTTCCATCTGGTTTCCAACGCCTGTATGCCAGTCATAAAAAAAGCTTCTTCAAGGCCTTCAAAAAAGTCACCCACCACAGCTTCGACCTCCTCATTTGATGAAAATTTTTGACCTCCAAGGTGTTTTTTTTAGGTTTGGAAATAAATGAAAGTCTGAAGGTGCCAAATCAGGGGAATAGGCGGGATGGGGCAGTAATTCAAAGCCACAATCACGAATTTGAGCCAATATTCAACAGACGTGAACGCGTGCATTATCCTGATGATCCTGGCTTTTCTAATTGATTGTTTCACGGAAATGACGTAAAAGGGTGCAGTAATAAGCCGAGTTTATAGTTTCACCTTTTGCAAGGTAGTCCACCATGATGACACCCTTAGCATCCAAAAAAACTGGCGCCATCACCTTGCCAGCTGACAAAATTGCTTTGGCTTTTTTTGGAGTCGGTTCATCAGGTTTTTTCCACTGCTTGGATTGTTGTTTTGACTCTGAGGTGTAGTGGTGTACCCAGGTTTCATCCATTGTCACAAATCTGGCCAAAAAATCTTGTGGAACAGCCTCAAACATTTCCAAACAGTCGCGAGAAATCGTGAGCCGTATTCGTTTTTGTTCAATTGAAAGCAATCTGGGTACCCACCGCGCAGAAACCTTAGAAAATCCAAGTTCATTGACTATGATGTTTTGTGTTCGTTCATACGAGATGCCAATAGTGTCTGCAATCTCCCTGATGGTCAATCTCCGATCTGCCAATATCGGATCACAGATTTTCCCGATGTTTTCTTCAGTCGTAGACGTCGTAGGCCGGCCGGAGCGAGGGTCATCTTCAGTACTCTCTCGTCCGCGTTAAAATTCTGCAACCCACTTTTTCACAGTCGTATACGACGAAGCAGATTCCCCCAATGTTGTTGACATATCTTCGTGAATCTCTTTTCGAGTTAGTTTTTTTTTAAACAGGTATTTGATGACCGCACGTTGCTCAATTTTCTCCATTCTTTAAAAACGCTGCACTTAGGCTCACAAAATTCAGTCTAATTTAAAAACAGATAATGCTATTGCGATAGAATTTTACAATGTTACAACCAGAGAGTAAGCAAATCGAATGACATTCAGTTACATTCAACTAGTTCAAGTATTTATGTGTTAGGCCGCGAATATTTTGATCTACCCTCGTAAGATCTAATTAACTCATCTATTTTCAAGGTGATGGCGTCAGTTTTTTGGGATGCTAAGGGTGTCATCATGGTGGACTACCTTGCAAAAGGTGAACCTTAAACTTGGCTTATTACTGCACGCGTTCCCACGTCTGTTGAATCTATGGCTCAAATTCGTGATTGTGGCTTTGAATTACTGCTCCATCCCGCCTATTCCCCTGATTTGGCACCTTCAGACTTTCATTTATTCCCAAACCTAAAAAAACACCTTGGAGGTCAAAAATTTTCATCAAATGAGGAGGTCGAAGCTGTGGTGGGTGACTTTTTTGAAGGCCTTGAAGAAACTTTTTTTATGACTGGCATACAGGCGTTGGAAACCAGATGGAAGATGTGCATTAAGTTAAGTGGAGATTACGTGGAAAAATAAAATTACTTTTGTTTATATTGTATATTGTTTTCTCAAGGGCGGATCCAGGGGGGGGTCATGACCCCCCTGGGCTAGGTCCAGGACGTAGATCGACCACTAATTAAAATTGTTAAACATAAAGTTTTTTTTTTTTTGGCACAATATATTGTGCCAAAAAAAAAAAAACATTGTTTCACACATTATGTCAACTGCACTCATGTTGGTTCTTTTGAGTATTGTAGGTCAGTTACGTTCGGGTCTAGCTGTACTTATTTTAATTACATTTGTGGTCCTTCGAGCCGGATTTAGTTATCCTGGTCAACCTGGGGTTCCGACATGGCGCCCGAGATCTTAATTTCTTAGTTTTTTTTATTGTCGGAACACACCTTTTTACATACACAATCAAAATCAATTTTTTAATTTTTTATTATTACAAGATGCAACGGCATGGCGGACAGAGCTCCAGCAGGATCTCATGGTGAAATGGCGTCAGCGACTATCGCAACTCAGTGCAGGGCTAGCCACAAGTCCGCCAATGGGCGGGGGATGTCATTTGGATGACTTTTACCCACCAAAAAAAAATACACGACCCCCCCCTGGCGCCAAAGCTGGATCCGCCCTTGCGTTTTCTTGCTGAGGCCGCGGACTTTTCATCCTCGTATCTTAGACCGAATGTTCGGCATTTGAACCGAAAGTCGGCTGAATGTCGAAGTTGGGTTCAAGCCACCGAAATTCGGTTAAACCGAATGTGAAACGAATTTCGGCCCATCCCTAATACTAATCCATAATATTATAAATGTGAAAGTAACTCTGTCTGTTAAGTTTTCACAGTTAACGTGTGTATTAAAAATGCGTAACAGTTTTTAACTGGGTCATATTATGTGATAATAATTATTCATCATATTCCCTATAGCTTACCTCACATCCCAACCCTGGGTTATACTTGAACGGGTCCTTCCTTAGCTGAACCAGTGCCAGCGACTCTTTAGGGAACCCCTCATTGGAACGGTTCTTGATATTGTTGATGAGGTGGAAGAAAAGGGTGTCGAGTTTATAAACCCGGAACAGAAATTCATCCTCCCCTGAAAATAAATGAAACGGTAAGAAAAATATTTCCATCATAATTATTGTGTTGTATTGTATATTATAATATAAGTGTGCAATGTTTCGGCTTCGTTCTCGGCTCTCTTAAGACCCTCGCCACGACTCGGGTCTAAATACCGCTTCGTCGGTAATCATTCATTACTCACGTGTGCCATAGGACGTTTTTCAATACACTTGTGAAGAAAATAACTAAAAAACTAGTAAACTTTTGTGGCGGTAAAAATCTGTTTTCATATGCGCGCTCATATTTTTTTAAATTTATCTTTCAATACACTCACTGAAATGAATAAAGGGGTTGACTGGCGACTCGTGGGAGACGACCTGCGCCCAGCCTGATACGATAATGTATTAAAATTATGGCGGGGGAGAGGTTGAACAATAAGGTTTTAACTACATTATAGCACTAGTGCGTAATGGTAATCAAAATGTCACAGTTTGGTAACAAGGGCCATTATGTACCTAAGTACAGTGCAATAAGAGTCACTTTCTAAGCAAGTGTATTGAAAAAATTCACCCAAATCAGATATTTTGACATAGGATTTGCTTTTTATTCCGGGAGTAAGTTCCTTTGGAATATTTTTTTACTATTTCCCGGGCGACCAAGCTGGTAGAAGCTAGCAGCATAATCAGCCTTGTAATTTTCCCACTACTGGGACACAGACCTGCTCCAATCGAACGCCGGCGTTCGCGCGTGGGTAACGTGCTCGCATAATGTGGGGGACGCGATAGCCCGAAGAATCACTCTTCATATGAATAGAAGATTAAAACCGTTTATTGTAAGGCCCATATTTGAACCGACATGTCAGCGTAATAGAATATTCACAAATTAATTCAAGGAACCTATTGCACACAAGACATGAAACTGCGGCTCGAGTTTAAAGTTTCACACTGAACTTGATCCATACATTATCCTGCGTCTAAACATGCCTGGTTATCGTTCTATATTACAGTAGCGTAGGGGCGAGGGCGAAGTGGAGCCCAGCCCACGACCTCGCACCCAAAGGAAGCTCGTAACTTTATTTCAGGCAACATGTACCCATATCATAAATACCTTATAGACTAACATACATAATTACTTATATTCAATCATTTTGTTAGTAAACATGATTTAAAACTATGTTAGTAACACCTTTCGCATTATTTTGTTTTTGTGCTGTCCTGTGGTTCCTGTCCGCGGAAGCGACGGAACACCACGCCTTGTGGCAAGTCTTCCATAGCAAGGTGCAGAAAACAGTTCGGTACTCGCACCACAAATGCCTTAAAATTGACATTCCGGTGCGACTCCAGCAACTGCACCCTCAGTGTGTCCTTCAACTTTTGGCCCACATACTCGACGATGTCCTCCACCTTTGTGGTGTAATGCAGGCGGGAACAACGACGGTTTTGTTTTATAATTTATAGGTTAGCGTTAGACAACTATTTCACGATGGTATATTTATTTATTTATTTATATTAAGGTACTCCAACGACTAATTCACTAATAACATTTTACAAAAAATAACTAGCATATATATACCAATTATTGTGGTGAACTTGTCACTTAAAGAAGTACACAGCTTACACATAAATAAAAAAATACTTACAATTAATGAGATCTATCATTTATAAGAGTGCTATTATAATGAATTAATTATTGTTTTAAATTACAAATTGAATTTAAGAAAAATTAGTATATGCATCGATGTTGTCCAACAGTCGTCTGGTTATCCTATTTATGAAAGAAAAAGGCCCCGCTGAAGCGGTTCGCCCACTTCTAAATTAATGCTCGCAACGCCTCTGCTGTGTCATGACTCTAATTTATATTAACCAATGGTATGTATCAAACTACACAGGTATGATAAGATTTGCACAAGCCCATTATTTAACCAAACCAAGAACCAAGGTTACGATGTGTGTATATATATTGTGTAATATTAATTTGATAACAATAAATCTAACAGTTTAACGCACATAAACCTTTTGGGGAATATAGGTATTGTAAGGTTGTCGGGTTTATTTAGTCTACAATCAAATGTAATGGATGTTTAGTCAGTATGACCATTAATAGCAATGAGTGTACAACTGTAAGAATTATTATCTAAGGTTCTACACACCTTTTAGTCTATTCGGCAGCATTTAGTAAATAATAAAATTAAGAAGCTATCTCCATACAATATAAGCATAGCATAATAAGCCTTTTAATGTTCTCACTGCCGAGACTCAGGCCTCCTCTCTAGGAGAGGAAACACGATAAAACACTATACAATATAATAATAATAAAAAGAAAAACTGACAAATCAATGCACAGCCTAACTTGCCGAGCCTAGGAACGTGAAATTTTGCAAAAGGCTACCTTTTATGACGTAGACGAGCGCTAAGACTTTTTGGAAATACAACCTATAAGGCAAATTACAGCCCATACTTTTTTACGGTCTTTTTAATGGTCACTAAATAAAATGCTTCGAACTTTAGTCGATATTTGAGTAGATGGAACCCCCTTACCTCGGAACTAAAGTTACAAGCTTACGTAATAATGCAATTGTGCGAAGTCATGAGTTTGATTTGATCAAATACACTAAAAATAACTGTTTGTCGAGACTATCTTTAGCTACTGAAGTTTTTAATTGCACAGAGTAGGTAGTAACAGTTATGTAGTAATGAAGATAACCGCAGGAAAACCAAGGTTACCGACATAGCTTGAAGAAACGCCAAACTTAAGTGGCAATGGGCAGGGCACATTCCACGCAGAACTGATGACCGATGGGGACGAAAGGTTCTGGAGTGGCGACCACGTACCGGAAGACGCAGCGTTGGTAGGCGTCCAACAAGGTGGACCGATGACCTGGTCAGGGTCGCGGGAATCCGATGGATGCGTGATGCACAGTACCGGTCGTTGTGGCGACGCTTGGGGGAGGCCTATCCCATAGCCAGCCATCCCGTAGCCTAGCCCATAGTCCAACAGTGGACGTCTTTCGACTGATATGATGATTTTTATTTGCTGAAGTTTTTAATTGCATTGAGTAGGTTATCAGTAAAACCTGATAAGAAAAATAAAAAGACTGAAAAAAGATTATCTTAGGGTTTGGGAGTGTTGCTTATAGCAGCAGGCAATACATGAAACGAATTTTATTCGTATGTTATAGTTATTGCGGCGACGATACTCGAGTTCAAGAACGTTTACTGCTCACGATGTTTCTATTACTACCGAATCCTTCTTCTTGGAAGTGTATAAACCGATTTTAATTAAAACTTGTTACGAATACGCATGGTACAATACGTTCCAAAGAAGAATAGGATCGATTACCATGTTGTGACGTCACGTCATACTGTCAAATCGCAAGAAATTGGGCAAAATGGAAGAACTCAGAGATAAGCAAAATTAAAGAACTGGATTCACATATATTGAGACTGCTTTTCCACTCGCCTATCGTCAACATCGAGCATGGTTTAAAAGCTTGTTACTTCATCTAATGCAATCCAACGCGATGTTTGACGAAGAGGCAACATGCATAACGCCTGAAAACTCTGTTAGCATTCGGTAATTCCGTGATTTACTCGAATATTTTATAAAACTTGTTCCAGGAAATACGTACGAAAAACATTGTCATTGTTTAGAATCTTGATAAAATTTGCTAGGCTTGTATGTTGTACTTTTTTGACTTTTTTCATTTTTGAGTAAATTATGAAGTGTCAAAGTTCATGCAAAATAGCAGATTTTCAGAGGTCTTAACTGGATTAGTTTTACACAAATTTATAAATTGATTTCCATAGAAGCCTAGTTAATATCCACAAGATACTGTGTTTCCAAATTATCTAATGAAAAATGTGTAATAACGTTATGATCGCGTAAGAGCGGTTGTATGAAAAACAGTGAAAATGAATGTCGAGACGCATCCCCTTAAATACATTCCACACATAGTAAATTAAGTTTTAAAAACTTATTTTGCTCAACCTATTAATTTTTCAATTTGACAGTATAACGTGACGTCACACACAACATGGCAATCGATCTTATTCTTATTTGAAACGCATTGTAAAGTTAGATACAAAATTTATAGAAAAAGAGAGAGAGTGATGTTTACAACTTTCTATAAAAATCATAAAATTGATTTCTCTGTCCTTCCAGATTCTTTTTCTAAAGTAAATCTTATTTTAAAACATATAAAATAAGATATTCTTGATAAAAGGGAACAATCCATTACTGTGTAGGTCCCTACAGTAGTTGTTTATCTACGTGTAAGTGTACTGTAAGAAGTTGTAAGGACCCCTTATCTTGTTCCTGTTCCAATTTCAATATCAGAGGACTTCTTATCAAAATAATTTGTAAGGTTACTTTCTCAGAATGCCGCCACATCAAATAGTTTAGGTCAAATAACTTTCTGTCGCTCTGAAACCTTGCGATATAGATATAATTAAGCGTAGAACGCTGTTTCTTCTTCTCGATGGTTTTCTTTTCCATCAAAGTTTTAAGGCTCAGTATGTTGCCACGTTTATTAGTGTCGAATTATACTTTTTTTTGCGACATAAGCAGCCATATCTTTTTTTGTTATCTCAGAAGTTTGAATTTTTTCACAGCTTCAAGGGGCCGCAGACCTGAGTTTTTTTTTTTTAACTTGATACCTCCAAGCGTTGCCGAGAAAAAGGGTCTTGACAGACCGACAAATAGGCAGACAGACAACCAAGTGATAAGTGGTAACCTATAAGGGTTCTGTTTTTTCCTTTTGAGGTACGGAACCCAAATAAAAGATAAAAGTTATTCTTACCCGACTTCTGGCACATCTGTAGAATAAAATCTTGGACAGCCACAACCTTTTCAGGCATTGTATACAATGGGGGCAATGTCTTCACACTCGGGTCCTTCTGCTTCAGGTAGTCGATGATGTTGGCAAGGATCTGCATGTAGTTGCTCTTGTTACCCGTCTCGTCCGGCATGTCTAGACCGAGTTCGATGCTGCCTTGTTTGACGTCCGAGGCATAGCCTACGGGGATGTGACCTGTTTGGCAAGAATGGCGTTTAAAAAGGTGGGTTAAGATTTATGTATTGTACAATAAACAGGTGTTATTAGCCATAAACGAGCTATTGGTTGTTTAAGACGATTAAAGGTGCTGGATAGTGTAGTATTAACAGCTTAACTATTGTATAGCCCATATATACAGCTCTGTGTTCAAGACAGCCGTTAAAAAGGTTCTGGCTGGTTAATTTGGGACTGTTGTACAGCAATTATAACAGCCTCGAGTTTTCAAACATTCTATTCTCCAGCGACTATAACTCGCGATGTTAACGTCACGTCTGCGCAGACGTTGGCGCTGCGAAGACATTGGCGCTGCGCAGACGTTGGCGCTGCGAAGACGTTGGCGCTACGCAGACGTTGGCGCTACGCAGACGTTGGCGCTGCGCAGACGTTAGAGAAGCGCCAACACTCGTAAAACTCCAGTGGGATAGCAGCCTAAAAATCTCTCGACTAATAATAACATTGTTCATAACTTTTGACAAATAACAACATCACGTGATTGTGACCTGATTTGAACAGATGAGGAAAGCCACTTAAATTCCAGTTATATTGTTTTCCTCCTGTTATTTAAAATCACGGCAACCTTAATTAAATACAACTATACAACCGTATACAACGCGATATGGGTAAACATAAAATATACCGAGCCTTTTGAGAAGCGAGACAGAGAAACATAAAGAGAAAAAGGGAGAGAAGATAAACTGTCGCTTACGATGTTATTCTCTCTTTCTTTATTTGCATTCTTTTTTAAGAATGGGCTTTCTCTTCCACAATTAAAAAGTATTTGATTTGATTCCTTAATTTCTTAATTCTTTATTGTACACAAAGAGATTACATAACATGTAGAGATACAGACTGTTCACGTACAAAGGCGAGCTTAACTCAGCAATGAGTTTGCTCTAACGATTACATTCATGGTAAAAGTTTCGTCCTTTCCTCTGAACTCGTCGAGCTCTCCTTTTGTATGAGAAAAGAAATCAAATAATTTCTTCCACTCTGGGTGGAGCGAAAGGGTGTGATAGACTTTTACTGACTAAAACCCATCTGTGTTCCATCAGTTGCCTTTTACACTCCGGGCAACTTTTTCGAACATTCCCGCTATCATAGCATGCATCGACCCTGCTGGGACCCAGTATTGATTTAAGTTGTTGATAGTTTGACGGGCTTGTCCCGAATTACAAAAAGAGGAAAAAAATAAGTGTGTGTTTTACCTGGGTTTATCAATTCATGGTAGAAATCTCGGAAACCATTCGTCAAGTTGAAGCGTAGAACGGTACTCTCAGCGATGAAATAGTTGGTCGAAGTTTTGCAGTAGTAGTTCACGTCTATCAGGTAGATGTCCTCGTCACAAATGCCTGATTCATACAAAAATAATCAAATAAGAATGCAGTCTATATTATACAGGGTAGACATGACGCCTTAGACAGACTTGTCTAAGACGTCTGCGACAAGACTGTTTTGTTTAAGACACGGGGCGCTAGGAGTTAGAACTATCGATAATATATCGATATTTTTTTCGAATTTATTTTATACAAGTCGGCTCAAAAATAATTTACTCAATTTATAATCATAAATAATGATATTTATTAAACAAATTAAATTATAAACGTATGAAAATGTAGCGTTCTCAGTAATTATTCTTCAATTTTAATAAAACATTTATGCATACCAATATTTCTCAAGGGTTTTTAAAATACCTGCTTATATGTTCAGCTGTTTGAGTACCTACTGCGATTTTATTAGGCACTAAGAGATTGATTGTAGAAGCAATTCGTTGAGATGCTACAGATGTAGCAAATAAATTAACTATTATAGAAAAACATATTAAAGTGTAAATAAAGTACAGTAGATTATGTTTACGATAATGTTGTAGTTGAAATAATTGACCATAATTTTTAAAAAATTGGTTGTTTTGATATTTCCATTTCAATATCAAACTATCGATATATCGTCAAAAAAAAGTATTAGTAATAAATATCGATATTTCTAAACAATTATATCGATATATCGATATTTTATCAGCAATCTTAGCGCCCCGTATCGTAGACAAAATTGTTTTGTCGCAGACATGTCTGAGACGTCTTAGACAAAACTGTTTTGTCTAAGACAGTCTTGTTTCAAGTGAGCGCCGCCCTTACCAAAAACAAACCTTAAATATTTCGTTGTTCTTTTTTCAGCAGTTATAATTGCATTTATATAACGAGCAAAAAGGACTGGGGTTGTAACTGAGTTGGATGCGGAGGCGACGAGTTCCGCCTCCGCAGAAGCGGAGGTTAACGGAGGCGGAGGTGAAATTGGATGTAGAAAAAATAGTAATTTATAGTTTATATTTACAATAAACTATATACCGAACTATAGTTATAGCTATAGTAACTATAGTTTTTTGTATAAACTATAAATTACAATGTTTTTAACCGACTTCTAAAAAAGGAGGAGGTTCTCAATTCAGATGTTTGTATTTTTTTTTTTTTTTATGTATGTTCGGACATAACTCCGTCGCTTGCCGACCGATTTGAAAAATTCTCTTTTTGTTGGAAAGGGTATACTTCCCAAATGGTCCCATAGTCACCAAGTCGGGATCTGATGATGGAATCTTGGCTAAATCGAGGGAACTCCTCAAATATTATAGGCAACTATATAGTGATTTTGATATTTTCATCAAGGAATTAAGCATTCACAGTCAAAAAGTGACATTTGATAAGGTGGAACTGGTTAAGAAGACCAGAAATTGCCAATGGAACTTCATACTCAAACAAATATCACAATGAAAATAGTTAAGCGACTATGACAATACAAATAAATGAATAGTTCTGAATAGTTATGTTGAAAATGGTATCATCGAAGTAACCTGATGATATTGATGGAGCTGGAAGATAGGCACTGGAACTTCGTAATTAATCAATGTATCCTACCCGTGTTTGGGCTTATTAGAAATGTCATGAGATGCACTTTGGCTATAAGGTACTATCGAAAAGATCTGATGATGGAGCCGGAAGGTGGAAGGTAGACACGGGAACTTCATATGAAAATGATGTATTCTAGCAGGGTTTGAGTTAATTGGAATTGACATGAGAAAAAAGTACTCTGGCTGTAAGTGTATTGCAACTAAAAAGTATGAAATAAAAAAACTTTTTATAAAAAATTATAACCGACTTCACTAAAAAAACACTAAAACGATCAAAATAATTTTAATTTCGGAAGTCGGTGTTAAATAAGGAACAAACAATAACGAAAAACACCGACTTCCGAAATTAAAATTATTTTGATCGTTTTAGTGTTTTTTTAGTGAAGTCGGTTATATTTTTTTTATAAAAAGTTTTTTTTTCTACATCTAATTTCACCTCCGCTCCGCCTCCGTTAACGTCCGCATTTGCGGAGGCAGTGTTTAGCCTCCGCATCCGCCTCCGTTACAACCCTAAAAAGGACAAACAGCCGAGCTGATTCTTTGAGGAGTGACAAGAGAGGCGCCACAGCGATCTCCAGGCGCAGGCCCTAGCCAAATCCTGATTCGGATTCAGGCGAAAAAAACGCCCGGGTATCACCATCTTGCGGATTGCCCGGTGGACACGATGGACCATACGGTGGGAGTCTAATCTCATGGCATCTACCCTAGCTAGCCTCATCAATTATGCAGACATCCCTTTGAGACGCGCGTGGAACATAAAAGTACGTCAACCTGGGCTTAGAGCGAGCTACACACTGCTCACCGTCTGGAAACCCGCGCCTACGATAGCCGGGAAACGTCCTGTGACTCCCATCACCTAGGCCATGGCATTTCTTGGGGTTGCCGAGGCGTAAGAGGACACAATATTTTACTGTGTAGAGACTAACAATATAAGTATATCGTGTCTACTTTATGAAAACTATTCCAGCTAGAAAGCTGAGCTAGTCACTAAAAGATGGATGTGGGTGATGACGACAAAAATAAATGTGATCTTTTAGATTTGAAACTAAACCCTCTATTTACAAACAAAAATGCTTACCGCAGACTACCCCCTTTTTAAGTTCTTACAGACCATTCTTAGGTTGTCTGGTAAACGGGCGAGACAGTGCTCTCGGCCGAATACTCGGTACGTATAAACAAAGTGCCGTGTGCTCGGTAGAGCGCTTATATCTACAACTCTTACGTCACTGTCTCGACTGAGCAACATTTTACTGTCTCGGCCGAGCAACACTTTACTGTCTCGCCCTTTTACTCGGTACGTGTGATAAAGGCATAGCGATAAGACCGCCATTGTACCCATAGATTTAAGTTACTTATGTTACTATTTTGGTGTACAATAATTTTATTCTATTCTAATACTTACTTTTGTTAATTGTTTTTGTCTTCACCATGTTTATGATGTCCTGAATTTCATATTCAATGGCCTCTTGTATTGCCCTCTGTTCTTGCTCAATGATGGATAACGGAATACCGGTAGACGTGTATTTAGCCACAGGAATATTACGTCTTTCTTTCTCATGCTTTGCTTTAGCTTCGTAACGGGCTCTAACTTGAGGTGACGCATTCTGCATTAAAGGAACGTATTGTTAATTGAATGTAAAGCTAGCTGCCGGCTGTGGCTTCACTCGCGAGTGTGTAGAAAATTGTCCCAAGGGTCTACTCCCTACCTAATTTCTTCGATTTGACAGCTATGACGTCACAACATGGCGCAAAAATGATCCTATTTTATTCTTATTTGAAACGCATTGTAAAATCATAACTACTTGATGTCTATCTATATACATATAAATAAAATTGTCTGTTTGTAATATTGAAATAACCGCTTTTTACTATATGCATATGAATATATATACGGTACATACAACAAAATAACATTTTTTACAATTTTTGTCTGTCTGTCTGTTTGTTCCGGCTAATCTCTGAAATGGCTGGACTGATTTTGACGGGACTTCTTTGGGCAGGTAGCTGATGTAACAAGGAGTAACTTAGGCTAATTTTATTTTGGAAAAAATAAATTCAAAATCCTGTAGTCCTGTAGTTTTTTTCATGGTACTGTAATTCTTTTCCTAGAATAAAAGCTGCTGATTGATAAGGAGGGACTTAGACATCCCTCCTTATCAATCAGCTGCTTTGTAGAACATATCTCCAACAAAAGCTGGCTGAACGTGAGGCACATCACATTACACTAAGTTTTTCAATATAGCGTGCCAACTTGTAATATAAAATCTAATCTATTCTAATCTCTATGAAAGTGAATCATTTGTCTTGGTATACCATGGTTTGTTACAAATGCCGAGATACGTAGTAAGGTCCAAAAGTTTCCGGCCTACCCGCTTTGGAGTAATCAAAGATATCAAACTAGATTGTCATTGAATAATTAGACTTTTGGTGACCTACGCACAATTTAAAATATTAGTGTATTTCATTTATGTAAAAAGTTATAACATTTAAAGTCAGAAAGTCAACAGAAAATTCGAAAAGGATAAGATTGAGTATCGAGTAGGGAATGCAAACCGGTTAACCCGAAAACCAAAAAACCGGTTTTTCGGCATATTTTTAATGATTAAAATAACCGGTTTTTTTTTCAAGTAACCGGTATTTTCGAGTTTTTTTTATTACTTTCAAATGACACTATTTTTAAGCAAACATAATTTTAAAGCGCTGTTGAGGCTTGATATCAGTCGTAGGTTTGTTTATAAATATTTATGTACCATAGTGATAGCTATACCAATTGTACAGTTCTTCTGTTTACGATCATTAAAAATCCAGGCTGGCCGCGTGTTGTGAGAACAGACAGTGAATGCTGTCAGGGCCAGAATTAAAATCTCGTAAGGACACCAAAATTATTATTCGCAGATTGAATACCCACCTTTGTTACTCATCATAACATCAACATCACCAAGGTTCATTTTCGTGAAAATGGGCTACTCTAATTTCAGCTAAAGAGTATCAAGATACTAGCCTGAACGCCATAGCAAAGCCTCTTAAAGCCTCTCTCTTTTTGATAAAATACTAGGGGTTTTTTAGTAAGACTCAGCTTCCGGTCATAAGGCACGCACTATCCAGGCTTAATGCTTTGCAGCAAGTGTTGATTGACCTTTGGCTAGCCCAGACCTCAACCCGTGAGAGTCGTACCAGGTGGCGGTCGCTCTAGCGACACGCGGGGTTGTGATAGTCGTTGGTAGGATCCACCATCAGGGTCCCAACTAACGGTAGGAGGAGTTCACATCGGCGTCGGGTCGACGATGAAGTATCTGGGACTCGTCCTCGACAGACGGTGGAATTTCGGGGAGCATTTCCGACATCTGGCTCTCAAACTCAACCGGACGGGGGCTGCACTTAAGCGGCTCCTGCCCAACTTTGGGGGTCCAGATGCCTCCTGCCGGAGGCTCTACGCGCGGATCGTTCGGTCCATGGCCCTCTACGGGGCGCCGGTGGGGGCGCCGTCGCTGCAAACGCGACCGGCGGCCATGCGGAAAGCCTGCCAGAGGGTCATGGTAATACGGATGGTGCGGGGATACCCCACGGTTTCCCGCGAAGCAGCGAGCCTTCTTGCTGGCCTACCACCGTGGGATCTGGAGGCAACAGTCCTTGCAAACATGCACGATTTGCGCGGGTGAGTGTCCGCTGCCGCGACAGGTCACGGCATGGTGGACAGAGCTTCGGCAGGATCTCACGGTGAAATGGCGTCAGCGACTGTCGCAACCCAGTGCTGGCCACGCCACAATTATGACGGTAAGTCCCCTCTTTGAGGCGTGGCTGGAAAGACCTCACGGCGTCCTTACCTTCCGCATGACGCAGGTCTTCACCGGACATGGCACGTTTGGGAGGTACCTGTTCCAGATTAAAGCGGAAGTGACAACCGGTTGTTGCCATTGTACGGAATGCCCGGAGGACACGGTGGAGCACACAGTCGAGGTGTGCCCTGCTTCGGCGGAGCATCACCGTGCCCTCGTGGGGGCGATCGGCGGCGGAGACCTTTCGCGCCGGGCCTTGGTTGAGGCCATGGTCCGGAGCGTGGAGGAATGCCAGGCGGTCGCCGACTTCTGCGAAGCAGTAATGCTCGCTAAGGAGGAAGCCGACCGCATCAGGCAGCAGCGTTCTTGCCGCCGCCGCGGGATTCCGATCCCGATTTCCGGCCACCGTAGGCGCGGGCTTGCGGCCAGTGAGCAATTGGTAGCTCGCTGTCCGGCCGTCCGGTAACGGTCCGGACCAAGCCCAAGTCGTCGACGGCGCACACTGTTCCCGCGCGCTTCAAGGAGTTGTCAGCAACAGTAGGGATCCAGCCGGGTCGAAGCCTACTGGGGCCAGAGTTATCCGAAAGGGAACTCGATCCCCGGTATGAAGGCTAGAAGGAACAGGGTGGGTCCTTTAGTTAGTAAGAGTCTAACACTATCTCCCGCTCCGCCCAATAATTCAAAATCCTTAAAAATTCTTTACGATCAGCAGTAGACAACTTTCCAATGATCACCATGCGTTAACAGATGACGCGTGGCCTAAACGCTTAAAAGCCTGTGTTAAGGTTAATCTACACTAAGTAATACTCGTATAATAAAGAGGTAAAGTTTTTTTTTTGTTTTTATGTTTTTTTGTTTGTAGGAGGTAACCTCTGGAAGTACTGGTCCGATTGCTAAAATTTTTTCACCGATAGAAACCTGCTTTGTTCCTCATTGACATAGGCTACATTTAGGCTATATTTTATGTACGCGGGCGAAGCCGCGGGCAAAAGCTAGTGGTGGATTTTTTTGAGTAGAAGTATATATTAGCTTAGATTCTCTATGTATGACATCATTCTGAGACATTCGTTTTTATGAAGATGAGCTTTTTTTATTTTTAAAAGGATTCATATTAGGTATACAATATATTTCTTCATAAATAAGTGCCAAGATAAGTTTAAAAATATTTATTTAGAATTTCACAAGCAAAATAAATTTAAATTTTCACTTAAAAATAAATTTCAAAAAAACTAATTTTAAAACCGGTTACCCGGTTAACCGGTTTTTTTTTAGAAAAACCGAAAAAAAAGCCGGTTTGTAATATTGGCGGTTTTTGCATTCCCTAGTATCGAGTCGTGATCAACTTTTTGACAAAAGTGGGGGAAGACACTAGTCGAAATCAAACAACGTTTGGATGCTGTGTACTATGCGTTCCAAATGAGAATAGGAAAGTCAATAAACTCGATCTGTCAAATTTTGATTGAAAAGTACGGTTTGCAAAAAAAGATTATTTGCGTTTTAATGATTTTGATTTTGTTTAACTGACCCTTAGTTAAGTCATATTAAGAAATATATAAAAAAGTTATTCATAATAATTATTTAACAAATTATATACAGTACTACATACTTTCTTTTTATTTTCATTATTGGCTACATTTTAAATTCAAATTCAAAAATTCAAATTCAAAATTCAATTTGCCAGCTGCCATTTATCGTCGTTGTTGGTGTTTCTTCGTGCGACTGAGTATCCAGATTGAATTTTGTTATAAATACAGGTAATAATGCCTATTTTGATTTGAAACAACATTTAGTGTTATAAATATTAAAAACCTCTATTATCCATGTTTTATTTTATAAGGGAAAGCAGCAGTGATGATGACGGTGATGACGAACTGGATTTTGATCAAAGATTTTTCGTTCATGATTCGTAAATAAATTAAATTTAAGTAATTTCTTTTTTGCTCACCCTACTCAATTTCTTCGATTTGACAGTAAGACGTAACGTCACAACATGGCCGGCGCTCCTATTCTCATTTGGAACGCGTAGTACGGACAATCTTCCTCGTCATATTCCACCGTAAAAGATCGGGCGAAACCATTTCGTTTGGGAAGACAATCAATTGAAGATGGACCCCGCCCAAGACGTCCGTCTGAGGCCATTATTGATGAAAACATTCAATTTGTCGAAGAGACAGTACTGAAGGGTAGGCGGCTGATGACAAAAAAATTAGCAGCTATAACGGGGCTTTCGAAATCAACTCTGCTTAGAATTCTACATGAGCATTTGGGTGTGAATAAGGTCAGTACAAGATAGGTCTCAAAACTTCTTTCTGTTGTTCAGAAGCAAGAACATGTTCAATTTTTATCCCTTTGCGAAGGCCAATAGAAAGAAGTTTTTGAGTACATTATAACAAGAGGTGAATCTATGGTTCTTTATCATAATCCTTTGTCTAAAAAGGAATTGATGGAGTGGCGACGTCCCAGCTCACCGCGGCCCAAAACAGTCAAGGTGTTTCAGTCACAAAAGAAGATCTTGGCACAATATTTGGGTTATGGGACATCTCGCCCACGTAAAAACTGGCCTGTGGGCCAGATGTCCACTTTTTAAAATGTGCATGGGTAGATTCGCCCGAACCAGTTTAGTAAAACGGGCCACATGTCCACTGTTAAAAATTGAAGGGATATTTCGTCCTAATTGGTTATTTATTAATTAAATTGCTGATAAATCTGCAAATCATAGCATCAAATGATAATTTAATTGTTTTTACAAAAAAAACAGTAAAGTACCTAATCATCATATATTAAACTTTTAAGTAGGTACATAATTAGTATAACTTGAAACTTAAATTACATAGTTTTTTTCGAATCGCACTAATTTATTAAGAGCCTAGCCTGTTCACTCGGGTTATGGGACATCTCGCCCACGTAAAAACTGGCCTGTGGGCCAGATGTCCACTTTTTAAAATGTGCATGGGTAGATTCGCCCGAACCAGTTTAGTAAAACGGGCCAGATGTCCACTGTTAAAAATTGAAGGGATATTTCGTCCTAATTGGTTATTTATTAATTAAATAGCTGATAAATCTGCAAATCATAGCATCAAATGATAATTTAATTGTTTTTACAAAAAAAAAAACAGTAAAGTACCTAATCATCATATATTAAACTTTTAAGTACATAATTAGTATAACTTGAAACTTAAATTACATAGTTTTTTTCGAATCGCACTAATTTATTAAGAGCCTCGCGCTCGAGCCTAGAGCTCTTCACTCTAGCCTGAAGACACCTAAATTATAATCGGACGAGAAGACTGTAGCAGGCTAATTGTTCCAAATGTACGCGGTTTATATGATAAGGCAAAACGATTAGTCCAGATCGTGATTTGTATAACATTAGAAGCGGTGTGAAGTATCGCCGTACCTTTGCAAGAATGCCGAGTTTTCTAGCAGCTACCTTGGCATTGGACTCAATGAAACGCTTAAAGAATATATTATACAGGGTTATTTGTACAACACTAGGAACCTTTCAGGACTATGTTAAGAACATAATAAACAACAATTTCTTTTTCTATGACTTTAAAAAAAATATCATATTTTAGTTCATAAGATTTTCATACAAAAGTAAAAATATTTAAATTGAGCGTTCTAAATGTTACAAAGTCTACGCGAAGCAAGCGATAGTACAATAACGGAGGGGAGCGGAGATCGTGCGCGGGAGGCGTAGGAGGGTACTTACGGCAAAATACAGAGTTGAAATGTGTTAGATAGTACAACGAAATCTTGAAGGTTTGTTTTTGGTAAATGTGTTATGTTTTGTAAAAAGTCATAGAACAAAAGTTGTTGTTTATGATGTAAGTTATACAGTCCTACAGGGTTGTTAGTGTTTTACAAATACCCTAATTACGTATAATACATAATTTTACAAATTACATAATTTTTCAATGCAGTGTCCTACGCTTATCTCTTGATCAACTAATTCTTTTAGAATAGTTTAATATATAATAGTTTTAAAAGTTTAATAATATGATGATTAGTACTTTACTGTTTTTTTTTTTTTTTTGTAAAAACAATTAAATTATCATTTGATTCTATGATTTGTAGATTTATCAGCTATTTAATTAATAAATAAACAATTAGGACGAAATATCCCTTCAATTTTTAACAGTGGACATCTGGCCCGTTTCCCCGTTGACCCGTTCACGGGTTATGGGACATCTCGCCCACGTAAAAACTGGCCTGTGGGCCAGATGTCCACTTTTTAAAATGTGCATGGGTAGATTCGCCCGAACCAGTTTAGTAAAACGGGCCACATGTCCACTGTTAAAAATTGAAGGGATATTTCGTCCTAATTGGTTATTTATTAATTAAATTGCTGATAAATCTGCAAATCATAGCATCAAATGATAATTTAATTGTTTTTACAAAAAAAACAGTAAAGTACCTAATCATCATATATTAAACTTTTAAGTAGGTACATAATTAGTATAACTTGAAACTTAAATTACATAGTTTTTTTCGAATCGCACTAATTTATTAAGAGCCTAGCCTGTTCACTCGGGTTATGGGACATCTCGCCCACGTAAAAACTGGCCTGTGGGCCAGATGTCCACTTTTTAAAATGTGCATGGGTAGATTCGCCCGAACCAGTTTAGTAAAACGGGCCAGATGTCCACTGTTAAAAATTGAAGGGATATTTCGTCCTAATTGGTTATTTATTAATTAAATAGCTGATAAATCTGCAAATCATAGCATCAAATGATAATTTAATTGTTTTTACAAAAAAAAAAACAGTAAAGTACCTAATCATCATATATTAAACTTTTAAGTACATAATTAGTATAACTTGAAACTTAAATTACATAGTTTTTTTCGAATCGCACTAATTTATTAAGAGCCTAGCCTCTTCACTCTAGCCTGAAGACACCTAAATTATAATCGGACGAGAAGACTGTAGCAGGCTAATTGTTCCAAATGTACGCGGTTTATATGATAAGGCAAAACGATTAGTCCAGATCGTGATTTGTATAACATTAGAAGCGGTGTGAAGTATCGCCGTACCTTTGCAAGAATGCCGAGTTTTCTAGCAGCTATCTTGGCATTGGACTCAATGAAACGCTTAAAGAATATATTATACAGGGTTATTTGTACAACACTAGCAACCTTTCAGGACTATGTTAAGAACATCATAAATTACATTTTTTTTTTCTATGACTTTAAAAAAATTATCATATTTTAGTTCATAAGATTTTCATACAAAAATAAAAATATTTAAATTGAGCGTTCTAAATGTTACAAAGTCTACGCGAAGCAAGCGATAGTACAATAACGGAGGGGAGCGGAGATCGTGCGCGGGAGGCGTAGGAGGGTACTTACAGCAAAATACAAAGTTGAAATGTGTTAGATAGTACAACGAAATCTTGAAGGTTTGTTTTTGGTAAATGTGTTATGTTTTGTAAAAAGTCATAGAACAAAAGTTGTTGTTTATGATGTAAGTTATACAGTCCTACAGGGTTGTTAGTATTTTACAAATACCCTAATTACGTATAATACATAATTTTACAAATTACATAATTTTTCAATGCAGTGTCCTACGCTTATCTCTTGATCCACTAATTCTTTTAGACTAGTTTAATATATAATAGTTTTAAAAGTTTAATATATGATGATTAGGTACTTAACTGTTTTTTTAAATAACCAATTAGGACGAAATATCCCTTCAATTTTTAACAGTGGACATCTGGCCCATTTTACTAAACTGGTTCGGGCGAATCTACCCATGCACATTTTAAAAAGTGGACATCTGGCCCACAGGCTAGTTTTTACGTGGGCGAGATGTCCCATAACCCAATATTTTGAGATTCCCAAGGAATTTCACCGGTGGATTTTAAAGAACGCAACACAACTGTAATGAGCGAGTACTACGCTTCCTTGCTACACCAATCGCGAGATGCTGTTAAAGAAAAATGTCGAGGGAATCTGTCGCGAAGAGTGTTGCTGCTTCATGACAGTGCGCCAGTCCACACATCGGGTGTTTCCAAGGCTGCTATCAAAAAATGAGCTTTCACTGAGCTCGGCCATGCACCCTATAGTCTCGACTTAACCCCAAGCGATTATTAATTATTTTCAAAATTGAAATCTGACTTACCAGGGAAAAAAAAATATCACAGAAAAGGAGGTGAAGTCCGCACACCGTTTTGGCACATTTTGAAGACTATTTTTTTTAAGAAATTGAAATGTTAATAATGCGATGTGAATAGTGTATTAAAACAAAGGGGGACAATATTGCAAAATAAAAAAAGTTTTTTGAGATTTATCCTTCATTTTATAGGTCAGGCCGGAAACTTTTGGACCTTACTACGTACATGGGAACCTACAAATCAACATTGTGAAAGAAGAAATCCAGTACAGTACTGAATCTTACAAGAAGAGGCTAGCAAATCATCGTAACGATCTAGCTGTCCAGTTAATGCATAGATACTACGCATGAAACCCACTTGATCCTGGGACAAGACCTGGTTTAGTCAATTTCATTGAGGAAATGTCTCCACTAGGAGACACACTTGGTATGACACAACGCACTTCATTTGCTTTTAGTCAATGACTGATTGAAGACGTGACATTCAACAACCTGCACTGGGCCCGCATGGTGGATTACGGCCCAGTCCTTCTCCTAAAGAGGAGGCTTGAGTCTCAGCAGTGGGAACATTATAAGGCCGACTATGCTATTGTATATATTATATACTAGCTGTGCCTGCGACTTCGTTCGCATGGACTACAGGATTTTGAATTTATATTTTCTAAAATAAAAGTAGCTTAAGTTACTCCTTATTACATCAGCTACCTGCCAAAAAAAGTTCCGTCAAAATCGGTCTAGCCATTTCAGAGATGAACTCGGACAAATAGACAGACAGACAAGAATTGTAAAAAAAAATAAAAATATTCATATGCATGTAGTAAAAAGCAGTTATTTCAATATTACAAACAGACATTCCAAATTTATTTATATGTATCTATATATATATAAAAGAAAGTCGTGTTAGTTACACTTTTTATAACTCAAGAACGGCTGAACCGATTTGGCTGAAAATTGGTGGGGAGGTAGCTTAAAACCAGGAGACGGACATAAGACCTGCTTTTTTTTTTTTTTTTAGGGTAGAGTAGAGTACAGTAGGGTAGGGTAGAGTAGGGTAGGGTAGGGTAGAGTAGGGTAGGGTAGAGTAGGGTATAGTAGGGTAGAGTTGAGTAGAGTAGGGTAGAGTAGGGTACAGTAGAGTAGGGTAGAGTAGGGTAGAGTAGAGTAGAGTAGGGTAGGGTAGAGTAGGGTAGAGTAGGATAGAGTAGGGTAGAGTAGGGTAGAGTAGAGTAGGGTAGGGTAGAGTAGGGTAGAGTAGGGTAGAGTAGGGTAGGGTAGAGTAGGGTATAGTAGGGTATAGTAGGCTGAAGTAGGGAAGAGCGGGAGCGAAGCCGCGCCGGCAAAAGCTAGTTTATTATATGTTTTCTAAATTTTTATATATTTTGTGAAATTCGCGGTTGGATGTTATATGGTGCACTGTGGAAAAAACACCTAGTAAACTTTTGCTTTGAAAAAGACTTATAAAAATTTTCATCCATAAACCACTTATAATCAAGCCTTCGGAATCCGATTGAATGTAGGAGTAGAAGGGAGGGAAAACATCGAGGATCACTGTCATGTGAGGTTGCCATGAATGTAAAATGTAGGGAAAAATCAGGTACATCCAAGATCATTTTTCCTCTGTGCTCCGTTTCATATCATATAGGTAAATAATTACAATGTCTTATGGCAGTTTTGTGGGGGAGGGGGGGATCTGCAGCCGATTTAGACATAGTGCTCACTGGTGAGTTTTGTCATGGTATAATTTATAAGAATTTTTCTACCCATTTTTTGTAACTGTCATGTGACCAAGTATGTTGGGTTCATGAGCATGGTGATTTTTTTGTCAAAAGTCACCAGTGTGCTATACCCAATCAAAAAATCATATTGTAAAAGAGGGTAAACCTGGTTATTTATAAAATTGTTCCTCAAATTGTTCATATTGATTTCTTTGTTTCTAACTTCCTTTCACCACTAATTCAAAGAAATCAATATGCTGACACTACCTTCACTTTAATTCTTAAAAAGTATTTTGTATGTTTGCAAAAACTTAACTTTTTTTAAATGAAAATACAGTTTTTTTTCTACCCCCAATAATTAATATTCCCAAATTGTAGTAAGAACAGATGAGGTTTATTTCTATAATTTGACCTCTTTTTTATTATTTTTCAATACACTAAAAATAAGAGAGGGCTCTCATAGTTTTAACTATTGTACTAAGGATATAAGTCAGTAGGTCATGTAAGGGGTGGGTTTATATTAAAAGATTGTTTTATTAGAGAGACTACCAAATGTCTATTCAGTTTTTCTCCATAGGAATTAACCAATTGGAATCCTATTTGAAATAAAATAATTTGATAATTCAAATTATAATATATTAAGGTGAAAATAGATAAAATATGGTCTAGCTAAACTGAAACAATGCTACAGCTCAAACCAAATCACCTATTTCTTTTGGAAACCTATTGCAAATTGCTTTGGGATCAGTTGAGTTAAAGTAATAATAATTTGTCAATAACTTGCGTAATTTTGGGTCTAATTGTAGAGCAATGAAACAAAAACACTATAATCCAGGAAATATGGCTACGTTGATGTACTATAACTAGACTTTGTTAGTGTAAACCAACAATTGTTAGCAGTTTATTTGTAAAAATATTTAGTTTTATTTGATAAATCAACAAAGCAGAAAAATGTACATGAATAAAATGTCATTACCCGCCATTCAGGATCGGCAGCTTTTGAGACTTCAACTAGGTTGCCGTAATTTATGCCCTTTTTCTGCTGCTCTTCTTTAAAGTCTTGCATAAAATAGAAGAATGCATTTTTAGGGGCTTTCTTAGGCATATTGCCTTCAGTTTAATTGTAAACACACTATAACGACTAAGCGAAACTCCGCAGGAAAATAATTTGCACTAATTCGGCAAAATCACAGCAATGTGCATATTCAAACGGATTCAATCAGAATTTCAAACGTCAAGCCGGCCACCGGCACCGTCAAAAAAATGGTCAAACTCAAATGACATTTTTATTTTTAATGACATCTGACATTCGATCAGGGGGCCAATTCTCGATTTTAGAGATGGTGTCAAATTCGACAATTTCTAATGACGTCATTTTTTCGACAAATTTTGTACCTATCCATTGCGGTGGTGCTAGGGATGTCAGAAATGCAATAAAGTATCGATGTAAATCGATTTCGATATAAATCGAAATCGATATTTTTGAAAATATGTATCAATATCAATATTTTTAAATAAAAATATCGATATATCGGTAGCGGTACGCTACGAAAAAGAAATAATAAGTTATCTACTTCACTTAATTAATCTACTTCACTATTTGGTTAATTTTCTCGTTTGTTTCAATATTTTTTTGAAAAAGTTCCATACAATACTAGACATGACTGAATTACTGGAATGCAGAAATTGATTAGGTATTGATTAAATTAGTTAGATTCTAGACTACAATCAACAACAATCAAATACAGAAACACGCGCGCGTTGAGGTTATAATACGGATAAACAGAACGGACAATATTGTTGAATTGATTTTTTTTTTTTTTGGTTAATTTTCTCGTTCCCAATGAACCAAGGAGGCAAAGAGAACTGAGGCGAGCCCATACAGCCTAGTCAGATACACCGAAGAATGTTAAGAATGAAAATACTGAACTGTGAACTAACACATATCACATGTGTCATTGACATAAAGACAGAGTTGCCAACTTAAAAACCAACATAAGTACCAAATTAAAAGGCAGAGTGGCAAATTGAGTTGACCAAATAAAAACACAAAAAAAAAAAAATAGTTTTTGATACAATTTCGAACTTGGACACTTGTTAACGATATATCGTTTTAAAATATGTCGCCCAAAAATATCGATATGTCGTATTGAAAATATCGATATATCGATGTATCGATATTTATTCACCAAACCTAGGTGGTGCCACTCGTCATTAGAGCCGGATTCTCATGCTTATCTTTAATCTAATTTTCTCATTTTTAAGTAGGAAATATTTAATGACTTCTCCAGCTCTGGGTGCAGTGAGAGTCACAGACTTTTACTAACTAAATTCCATTGTGTTCATTTAGTTGCCCTTTGCAAGTTCCACGGTATTTTTTTCGAATAGTAGAGGCAGTACTTTCGAACAATCCGCAATTTCGCAACCCTAGCAAAAAAACTATGCTAAGACTTGACTTTAAACACTGAAAGCACAAAGGAGCTGCAAGCGCATTAAACTCCCATGTTCCACGAATGTTCACGATACGCTCTTCTTTAAATCTATTCGACTCCCTTATACGTGAGTTTTTCAAATATCGATTAATATTTTTCCTTATTATAATTATTAAACGTAAAAGGTCACAATTTACTGTATTCAAATAAATTAATAAAATTACTAAGGTATGTTCAAAAAGATACTTACCATGACGACAGGTCGATTAATTCACGATTATACACTTGAGAGCAAAAAAATCGCACATGGCTTGTAATTTCGTTTAATACTGGTTTTTTCTCAAATCTCAAGATATTGAGTACAAATTAGTAAGCCAAATTGAAGCATACAAAGTTAGCTTTATAAAAACACAAAATTAAGATCATTGACCTTCACGTAACTCCCAAATACGGCGGTATACCCAATTCCCCAAATTCACCCATTTGCATTTCACTACTTGCACCTTTACCTGGAGCTACAAAAAGGGTACTGTTTTGGAGTTTAAATCAGGTTCCGTTAACGTGATAACGTCTCTATTAGAAACAGACGAATTTACTGGAAAAATATGGATACCACGCCCGCAGAAACAGTCCAAGTTATTGCCTTGCCCAGAGCAGGCCATAACCAAAATTAAGTCGCTCGACAGCTAAATTTTAGCCGCTTTTCTGTCGTCTAGTATACCAGAGGTTTCAAGAAACCCGTGGGTATATTCGGCGACCAGGACATGGTCAGTGGTGCATAGGATCAGGGCGTGATTATCACTTTCCTGTAACAAGTACTTTGAGAAATCGGCTACTGAATACGATTGAACTGACACAAAAGCTTCAAGAAGTTTGCAATGTCAGTATAAATCAGTGGGCGTTTGGAAAAAGACTAAGTGAAGCAGGCCTGACTGCACATCACTCAGCAAATGGTACCAAATTGACCACAGCTCACCGACAAGTCCGGCTATAATTTACCACGAAACACTTAAATTGGATGTATGCGTAATGGCAGGCTGTTGTGTTTTCGGATAGGTGCAGAATGACTTAGACGACCATAATGGATGCTGTAGGGTCTACAGAAGGTCATGAGGGCAATTTTAACAATGCTGCATAAGCAAACAAGTGGGTTTTGGAGGCGTTTTGGGGTGGCATAATGTTAGACATTAAAACCGACATTGTATTCATCACTGGGCCATTACTGACCAGATATCGAGAGGGTTGACGGCTTTATGATACATCAAAAAAGTACTCGAAGAATATGTGAAGCCACTTGTGTGGCATAAGGTAGATTTTTTTTCCATAATGCAAAACAACACTAGATCGCATATCGCTAGAACCGTTTGCGACTACATGTAAGACGTTGGAATCATTGCGATAGAGAGTCCAGCTCGTAGTTCTGATCTTAATCCAATTGAACATATCTGGAATGGCCTTGAAAGAAGACTTGTGCAAAAAGCCTGGCTCTCCACGCCTCCAAGAGCTTCAATTTGTCATTGACGAGGAGTGGGACATTATACCCTAAGATTTCATGGTAAAATTAATGCGGTTGATAAAAATCGAGTAACAGCTGTAAATAAGGCTGAGGGCGGGAATACACTTTATTGACAAACAGGATGACCAACAACTTTAAGTTTGACTCTCATTCTTTCTTAAGTGAAATTTGGTAATTTTTCCCATTTGTTGGATTTGGTGCTCTAAACCCTTTCAAGGATATTTTTTTTACACTATATTTCATATCATTAGAAAGATAATTAAATAGGCTTTCAATTAGTGTATGAAATGTTTTCAATATCTATACACATTCATGACAAAAACTGCCTGAACAAAAAGAGTTATGATGTGCGATTTTTTTGCTCTCGAGTGTAGTTTTTTTGTCCTATGATGACCCTGACAGTTCTTGCCTGACAATTATAGTGATGTGACCTAACGAAATTTAATCGATTTTTTACAATAACGAATCAGTTGGCAAAGAAAATGGAATTGGATTACCGATTTTAGATTTATAGATGATAAATGTGAAAGTTTGTATGTGTGTGTGGATGTTTGTTACTCTTTCACGCAAGAACTAGTCTACGGATTTTGATGAAATTTTACAGTAAACCAAAAAACCTGACAAAAACTAAAAACCTGTAATAATGCGGGCGAAACCGCGGACGGCTAGTGGTAAAAAATAATAATAATAAATTCATTTATTTCAGGCTAAAAAAAACCATATTAAAAAGACAGTTTACAGATTGAAAAACTTAATGATAAAATTAAAATTGAAAAATTATAAAATGTTCGATAACTTATAAAATGTCAAATTTTGTTCAATTAATACAATGTCAGATAGATAATAATAATGTCAGATTCAATTCTATAACTTATAAAATGTCAAAAATTAAATTAATACAATGTCAGGTTTAGATTAATAAACTAATAATAAAATGTCAGATTCAATTCTATAATTAATACAAAGTCAAATTCAGTTCAATACATCATAAAATGTCAGACTCGAAAAAAATAATTTAAAAAAATAATTAAAATAATAATTTATTTATTATTCACTGTCAGAACTTGACTTTTGATTTGAACTCATATCCATATCGGAATCGGAATCTTCTCCAACCGCTATGATTAATTGTTGGTCCCTAATTCGGTCGATCCGGATATATTTATTCCAGTCCCCTGTTGTAGTTTTTTGAGTTTTTTCTATTACTTTTTTCCAATTTTCTGCTGTTACATGCGATTAGAAGATGGCCGCTCCGATTTTGACGATTAGTGTGTCGTCGAGTAGTATCAATCTCTATTGGCACAAGTTCCGTTTAACGCATTACACATTTTTAAGTTCTATCCTTTTTTATTTTATTTACTTAGTTTAATGACAGTTAACTATAACCACAATAATTTACTTAGTAATTTACGAAAGACAATATTTTTTTTATCATTTCATTTTTTTTGCCAGTTTTTTTTTTAGTAATCTAAAGTAGTGTGCGTGCCACGGAAAAAAATGAACTGTCAGGGAACTCATCATAGGGCAAAAAAGGTATAATTATTTTGTAAAATGTGACAATCTAAAGTCCGTCTAAACGATCTATTACAGGTCGCGCGGTGAATTAAGATCGGTCGGTGAAAGTAGTGGGTGCAATCGGCGCATGTGTACAATTGCGCACAGAAATTCTTAGTATGTTAGGATTTTATTTTTAATTTGTATGTTTGAACCTTAGTAACATAACTTATAATAACACTAGTTTTTGCTTGTAATTTAACTTGTAAGTAGGTAAATTCAGAAAAATTAAAATGTTTAAAATAAAAATAAAAAAAAATAATTTCGTTGGTTTCTTTCTTAACTTAACAATTCACGTCGTAAACCATTTTTCTGGCTTGCCGTTTTAAAACTTTGTTTTTAACCATTTTTTTTACGACTACGTATTACTAATACGATAACACAAGCTGTACGCAACAGTACCCAAGTACAACAGTATCCAATGAGACGCGAGAACGCAACGCGGGAATTGAAGAGCGACTCTATCTACCAATGACGTGTCGCTGTCGGCGCACACCCGCCCGCACGTCGCCAAATTGACCTTGGAATTGAATACTGCGCATGCCCCTTCCACTTTTGCCGAGCGATCTTAATTCACCGCGCGACCTGTACACTACCTACGCGTTATTCAGACTCGTTTTGTCTATGGTTCGACGTATCTAGTCTTTGGTTCGACGTATCGCGCAGTGTAATAGGGGTTAGACCAAAGATTTTATATATCCTAGTAAGGTTAGACTTTCTTTCTATGAATAAAAATTAATACGAGTCGGAATATCGCACGCGATATTCTACGCAGTGTAATAGGTCCTTAATGAAAGCGTGACCTGAGAAAAGGAGGTCACAACCAAAAATTTTGAATGTGGCATTTTTGAAATATTAGGAGAAAAAAGTTTTGATAATAGAGTATTTTTTATATTTATGACAATTGTACAATATTATTAATAACTTAAATCCTAGTCAAAAATATGTGTGTAGACAACCTTTTAATCGTGGAAATTACAGACACAATAGAAAGACAATAGGTGCGCGAACGCTGGCGTTCGCTTGGGGTTTAATGAATTAAACGGTGTTATGTTGAAAGGGTAGAGTCGAGAAATCGTAGGTATGCACTGAGGATTTGTTTTAATTTTAACTCAATATTTCCAAGCGTTCTCGAATTAAAGGGTCTGAACAGATAAACAGACGGACAAAAAAGTGATCCCAAGGATCTTATATACGAGACTAGCTTTTGCCCGCGGCTTCGCTCGCGTTAAATTCGGGGTAGACGGTTCCCCTTCGAATGGGGGGTTAGAAAGAGACAAAAAGTAGCCTATGTCACTCTCTATCCCTTCAACTAGTTCCACTTAAAAAATCACGTCAATTCGTAGCTCCAATTTGCCGTGAAATACGGACAAACAGACGCACACACACACACTTTCCCATTCATAATATTAAGTATAGATGGTCCCATACAGGCTAACTAGATTGATTACGAAACAACATTACAAATTCTGAAGTCCACTTTATTTTCATAGTCATATTTTTCATTGATTAGCAAAAGGGAAAAAATGTACCGAGCAAGACGAGAAAGTGGTAGTGTGTACGCTTGTGTTTACCACTCGCATAGTGGATCGGGAGACGTCCGGGCTCACACAGTATCTGAGTGAGGCGGCAGATGTGGCTCAGCAGCGGTACCCTTAATGCGCACCACCAAGAGTGGCTTTTCCCATACCAGTGCACAGATCATGCTGGTCGTGAGATGCGGAAGCTAGCGCTGGAATTGAATCTCACCCAGCTGGTCCAGGGGGCAACGAGGGTACCTGATGTGGATTCGCACACATCCAATTGCTTGGACCTTCTGCTGACCACAGATCCAGACCGCTACTCAGTGTCGATATCTTCACCTTTAGGCAGTCCTGACCACTGTCTGGTTAAATCTGTGTCTATCTACTCCCCGCCCGATCCTAGTCCTAGAGGCACTCGGCAGGTTTGGCGATACAGGTCAGCAGATTGGGATGGCATGCGGCTTTCTTCGCATGCTTTCCTTGGCAGCCCACTTCCTTTTCTTCGAAGGATGCATCGTCGTGCGCTGATGCCGTGACGGATGTGTTGCGACAGGGAATGGAGTACTACATCCCATTCTCTGACGTAGCAATGTCGGACCAAGCTCGACCTTGGTTTGGCGCCGAGTGTTCTCACGCCGACTCGAAAAAACATGCGGCATACCAAGCTTGGGCCGATGCTCGTATGCGCAAAGCCAGCGACGTGACTCTTAAGAAGAAGGCCTTTAACAGGGCTGCCAAGTCCTGCAAAAAGGCGTTGAGAAAGTCTCAGTTCGACCACATTTGCCGAATAGGGAACAAACTTGCTTCATACCCCGCTGGTAGTTGCCAGTGTCATAAGGTGACAAAGTAAAGTGTCAAAGTGACATAAGAATGCCAATTTGGTCAAGTTCAATGCGACGAAAACCCAGGCGTGTCTTTTCTCCGCTAAACGGAGCCAATTCCACCCGGCTTCATCTTTCCATGGTGTAACCGTGCCAATTACCGACCACCTTGAACTTCTTGGGGTAACGCTATCGTTAACCCTCAATTTCGGCTCCTACATCGAGGCAAAAGCCCAACTGGCTGCCAAAAAATTGGGGATCTTAGCAAAGGTGAGACGGTATTTCACGCCGGAACAGCTGCTCAACCTCTATCAAGCGTAAGTTCGATCGCGTATGGAGTACTGCTCTCATCTTTGGGATGGGTCAGCCAATTGCCGGCCACATCATCGCTTACCATCAGGTGAGATTGTGGTCAAACGCGAGCCTATCCATTATAAAAAAAAAAAGAAAACAATAGTCAAGACGATATACTAAGACCATCTTCACCCAGTATAATAAGTTATATACGAAACGAGCATGCGTTTTCTAAATCAGGTAATTTAATTATCAAATGATGAAACCGATTGAGAAACAAAACTATAAGGGATTCAAAGTGCCTGTCTTCGTGGCTCAGAACACTAAAATAATTTAATATTTATACACAGCTAAATTTTGATCGTTTTAATCCCGTGGAGAGTTGATCCGGTACAAGGAACACTATCGATTTGTAAAGATAAAATAAAAAAATAAAGTACCTTTTTTTAAAAACCTGTATTAATTTACGCATGTACGAAATTAATTTTTCTATGAAAATGTCAGCTGAGCGAGTCCAATGACCTGCAGGTAGTAGTCGACGTTGCGTACCAACTAAGAAAAAATTATTTCGTACATGCGTAAATTAATACGAGTTTTTAAAAAAAGGTGTTTTATTTTTTTATTTTATCTTTACAAATCGATAGTGTTTCATGTACCTGATCGACCCTG
Source organism: Mythimna ferrago (assembly GCA_910589285.2). Lineage (NCBI taxonomy): Eukaryota > Metazoa > Arthropoda > Insecta > Lepidoptera > Noctuidae > Mythimna > Mythimna ferrago. Next base: position 22,037,093 of record OU342685.1, read on the forward strand.
CACGGGATTAAAACTATTAAAATTTAACGGTGTATACAAATAATTTATAGATTATAGTTACGTACTTAATAAATCAATAATTTGTTAATTGCTATTTTATTTACTTCAAACTATAGCTATAGATTTCGAGGACTGTGTCAGAGTTATGAGTTCTTTTAAAAAGACTTAGTCTTTGAGTTCTTTTTGGCAGGACTCAAGTCTTTTTACAAAATACTCCAAATTCTAAAGGAACTGAGCTCTTAAGTTTCATTAATAAGACTTGAGTCTCCAAAAAGAGCTCAAGTCTCATTAAATGAGACTCCAAGTCTTGAGTTTTGTACAACACTAGTTAAAAGCGCCGAGTGTGTGGGACCCGCTTCACAGTCGAGTAGTCGAGTTTGTGCAATCGGACATCGGTATTTGTGTCAGTACAGCTAGTTATGAGATACGTTTTGTTAGCAAATCAGCATTGGAACCATTCTTCCATTCTGACGTAGCAAGTTTGACGGATCGGATTCTTGATTCTCATTTTATGTTTTTTTTTATTTTCAGTCTGTGTCATGGGGATGGTGCTTGGATGTTGAAGGTGTGAATTTAGAATAAAATTAATTTTATCGTAATAGATCGAAAACATTTCTCATAACAATAAAGTGCTAAAGAAACTCATATGTGACTATTGTTTTCCGTGGATTGAAAATTACTTGGCGCTCCTAAATAGGTATGTTTATAAATTCATAAAATTTTGGGGATCGCAATGTTTCTCTCGAGTTAATTTACTCTTGTTTTTATGCATTTGAGAAGTTACCTGCCTCTTTAACATTTGATTTATGTGCATTTAATGGGAGTTGTATTGTTGTCAGTTATTGCGATGGATAGATTGGTTTTAAATCGTCTATATCCGCCGAGCTAGGAAGTTGCTGCGCCGTCCGTTACCATTTGATGTGTAGTAATAAATATTGAGGTGGCGTGTCGTTGACTAAAACCTATTAGCTCATAGATAAATATTTGTGAGTGCTACATGTTGGAACGTATTTCGATATATTTCAAGCGTATGAAGAGGTAGAGCTTCTATTCACGTAAACAACAGATGCATGTAGTGCGTTATTTCATGAATCTTTGATTTTTCAACGAAAAGTCTCATTAAAATGCATAACTGAGTAGAATTTGTGAACCTGTTTTGGAACCAGATTTATTTTTATTTTATAACTTGATTTAAGAATGAAACCATACCAACCTGTAGTATTAATTTGAAACAAGACAAAAAGTTATTTAACTTTTCGAATACTGTAACCTCACTATGAATAAATGAAAATCTCATGCTAATAACTTATAACATCACTAAATAGTATTTCAATAACTGCCAAACTACTGCACTGTTTAGAAAAAAAAAAGATTGTTGTGAAAATAAAAAATAAATTTAAATATAAACACTTTCCAACTCTCCAACTAATCTAAGAAACAGACATGGTAGTTAAACAATCATCTTTAAATCATGGGATGAAAAAATGGTTCATAATAAAAAGTTTTAGAAACAAATTATGCTTGGACATTGATTTGGGTAAACAAACTTGATTATGATGCAAGTAAAACCCATGTGCCAGCTGTAAAACTTATGTGACTAGTTGGTACCAGTGCTAAGATAAACCTATAGCACCTATTACAACCACTTGATATCCAGACAGTATTAGGGTCTAAGCAGACGTGCAGTCCGATTGCAGTCGTGGAGCTGCACACCAACTGCATCCGAACTGCACCATACCCACCCGCCCGCACGCTCCGCCCTCCCGCTCATTGTGCAGTTTCGATGCAGTCGGTGTGCAGTTCACAATGACTGCAATCGGACTGCACGTTTGGTTTGCAGTTCTATTGCAGTCATGTTTGCAGTTCTATTGCAGTCGTGTCAGCTGCATTCGAACTGCACTTAAACTGCAATTTGCGGTTGAATTGCAGTTGAAATGCGGTCTGTCTGTTTAGATCCTTAGTCTATGTATGGTAGTGTAATAAGGGTCGGACTGTCTTACTGTCTATGTAGGCTCTAAGACAGTTTGTATGTAGTGTACTGAATAATGCGTAGTGTAATAGGTGCTTATGGGCCCTTTTTCTTTAAAAAAATAATATTGTCTCAGACTAGGAATTACTCCTGTATCATGTGTGGATTTGTCTAGAAAGTCAAATTCATTTTTTTATTATTTCAAATTGGCCTCCCACTTAAAAAACGTCAGAAGCTAGGGCACGGTTCCGATTGGTTGTTTCCTATTGAGAAGAGCTGGAAAGAAACTTCATGGTTACTCTTTTTAAAAAATAATTGGTTTTACAATATTTCCATGTTACAATATTAACCTTTCGAATACCATAATTAGAGACAATGAGAGAGCAAACGCTGGCATTTGCTTGGGGTTTAATTAATGTTTTAGTACTAGTATATGATTATGTAGGTATAATTTTATCTCTGAACTTGCAATAGGCACTGAGCTACAGGGGGTCAAAAGTGGGTCGAAACGGTTCGTGTAAATAGTGCACGGCATGCGCACGGCCTGTTGCTGAAACTTGGCCTGCGCTTAGATTAATCAACATTAAATTATTATAGAACTAACAACTGCATTCCAAAACATTTTTAACCTTCTTTACAGGATGTTGAGTCCTTGTAAAATGCCAGCATGATTGAGTTATTTAATAGTTTACTATTGAAACCAGAAAAACAAAATTAATTTGCAAGACAATAGGTAAACCACATTAAACAGACAATAGAATGTTTCAGTCATAAATAATACAGTGGTCCATCATAGTTGTGAGGAAAGCAAACTACAATAGATAGATTAGAGGACAAATATTTAGCATTCTGGACCTGAAAGACTATAAAAAAATTTGTATGTGTGTCTGTTTTGTGATTGTAATAATAAGTGGGTTAGATACTCACATCAGAGAAAGCCTCAAGGCGAAATTTATACTTTGTTACTGTCAATAATGTATAATCTATTATGTACAATGCGTTCGAAATGAGAATAGGATTTACGGTCAAATCGAGGAAAGAAATTTTTAAACATTAATTAATTTACGAAAAATTTAATTTCTAAAAGAACTGTAATCGAAAAAAATTTAATCAGAATCCAGTTCTTCGATTTTACTCATCTCTAAGTTCTTCAATTTTGCCAAAATTTCTTCGATTTGACAGTACGACGAGACGTCAAAACATAGGAATCGGTCCTATTCTCATTTGGAACAGTCTTGTGAAACTCCGAACAAATTACTTTTTCTATGGAATTTCGTGCATTCTTTAGCCAACATTGAGAAAAACATCAATTTGACCAACATTACACAATGAACTTACTAGATGTTTTAGTCTGTGGTCAAAGACTAACTATAGTATTGTCTGTGGTACTTAAAAACAAACATGGCTACCTTTGTGTAATTAAGTTTATGTTGTGACTATTCTGTTTGTTTTTTCCTTTTTCTTTAAGATTTCGGAATATAAATCATCAGAATAAGTTCTGTGATTGTACGTATAACGTTGAGTTGAGCACCTGTTCGTTCTTTTCATCGGTTTTATCGAGATATTGACTCTGTTAGTGTAAGTGACTCTTGCGAGATATTTGACTCTTCTATTTTTTGTTACTACATATTTTAACGAGACGGAGACTCTTAAGTTGTTCTCAAGTTTGTGAACCATCATGAGTAAAGGCCACAGAAGATGTGAAGTTTGCGGTATCAAAGAAGCTTGACATGTTGAAACCATAAAACCATAGGTATAAAGGTTGATTTGTAGAAAAGCGGTAAAAGAAACAGCTTCTGTAACTTTGTATGTTTAAACTATTAAATATATAAATAAACATGAAATAAAATCATGTAAATTAATGTTTTATTTTACCCAGTTTTCAAAATAAATACGTCAGTTTTGGAACCCCCTATAACAACACTAGTGCATTTTATCGATATCGATAAAAAATGCACTAGTGTAAACAACATCGATAAGTTTATTGTACGTTGCGCATCCCTATCTATGACAGTTCTTTACTTCGAGTTTTCATGTTGGTAGCTTTGTTTTTTTTTTAAGTGGTTGGCTAAAGAATGTAAGAAATTTCTCAAAACTGAATGTTCTAAGTTCCGTCTCTTGTTTAGATGCTCTGTGATTTGGAACGCGTAGTAGTTAACAACGTTATAATTTTTTTTAAAAGAGTAACCATGGAGTTTCTTGCCGGTTCTTTTCCATACGAAATGACCAATTTGGAACCGTGCACAAGCTTCTGACGATTTATAAGTGACCATGTAGGCCTATGTGAAATAAAAATATTTGAATTTTGAATTTAAACTGGGGAAATAAGCAGTACCTTTGTACTAATGTCTCTTATGTTTTATCTTTTTCTATTATTTTTGTGTGTACATAAATAGTAAAATAAATAAATAAATTTAAACCTTTATAGGATTTTTTTAGACTTAAAAAATAATAAGTACCTTTGAGTTATAGTTTTATATGACTTTGATATTTATATTTGGTTGTCAATCTCTGAAAATAAATAATTATTATGGTTTAAGTTGGTTTTTCAATACTTATTATCTTCTTTTTTTTTACTAAATGAAGTGTAATATTCATTTATTTTTGTTACTTTCTAAAAAGAGAAATTTATTACACGCGGGCGAAGCCGCTGGCGGAGGCTAATCCTAATATAAACGAAAAAATAAAAATCTTTTTGCAGCACAGTTTGCTTTGACTTCATTTATCCACGGTCGCGGCCATGATTGAATTTTAACAAGAAACAAAAAATATAATTATTACTGCACGCCCTGTTGATCTCACAAAAATAATGTGACATGATAAAATCAACGACCAAAACAGTTACGAAATTCTTACAGCGAATCGTATATTAATTTCAAAATGCCATAAAAATTATACCTACAATTGGTACTTGTAACAAATTAACTATTTCATAGCAGAATTATAGGGGGATTTTTAATTTACATAATTTGAAATTATTAAACAAGGTAGGACAAACGATCGATATTTGAAGAAAAATCAAACGTAATTTACATTAAAAAAATACTTAACCATAATTTCAGTAAAATCAAAAAATAATAATAAAACCTCTAAACTGATTAAATTCAAATCAAATTACTTATATAGGCGTGCGACATCTCGCGACAAATTCTTTGTCGCCCTGAAACTGCTCCGCAATATTTAGGTATTAATTGCATTAACATTTTTGAAAGCTAAGGGAAGTTGTTGTAGGTGTGTTGTGTATGTTGTAGCACATCAACATCCTGAAAAAAGTTTCGCCCACTCTATTGCAAAAGTTTTACAGTGTAAATTTCTTTTTTGAACAAAAATTATATTTTTTTCCTTTGTTTTATTTTCCGAAATTATATCTGCTTGGCATTGGTTATTTGCAGATATATTTAAAAAAAATGTGGTAATTACAATGCAATTTTATTTGATTCGTCATTGTGATCAGTTAAAACGTTGCGATTCTAATAAAGAACGTACAATTGCCACCACGGATCTTGAGCGCTGGCTTCAAGTTGAGCAGAAGTCAAATATTCGGTCTCTAGTGGTGCGAAGTGAGACGCGGGGGCGGGGAGTGTGAGTGATTGGCTCGCCACGCCATCGCGGCATAGACGTCACTCATGATTCGCTCCCTGCGCTGCTGTATGTATGTAACAACGACGACGATTGGCTCGTCAATGTATGGAATGCGCAAAGCGATCCCCACTCTGACGCCGAGCGCTCAAGATCCGTTTTGGCAATTGTATAATAATACTAAAACGTGTGTGTTATATGTTTTTAAAATATAAATTAGATTAGACTAGCAAAGCACAAACGGCCTTTTAATGTTCCAACTGCTGTCGCTGTGCGGTTAGTGTGTGTCGCATGTCTTGGAATCCAATCTTCGCATAATAAATAATATTATAGCATAGCAGCCTTTCAATGTTCCCACTGCTCTGAACTCAGGCCTCCTCTGTAGGAGAGGGAATGGGCCGTAATCCACCATGCGGGCCCAGTGCGGGTTGGTGATTGTCACGTCTTTGAATTTTTGGTTCTAGGACATGCCGGTTTCCTCACGATGTTCTTCGGTTTTGAGAGCAGTGCACAATCATGCTATGTTCTTGAAATCTAGACGTTAAATACATTAATCATCTTCGTCTATGATGCCTGGCGATCCACCTTTTTGTTCTTGAAATGGATCTGCGGTCTTTTCCTCAAAATGAGAACATTCCAGGTACTGAACGAAGACTACAAGATTATTTTTTTTGCACGAGAACTTATTCTCCAATATGGCACAACGATGCCAATTCCATACCATCATGGTACATGTATCTACTATACATATATGTATATGGCTGGGCTCTGAAGATATACGTTCAAAATGATTGTGTAATCGCTCTCCAGCCGAGAGCTGTGGTGACCTATTGGTAACAGCCTTAACTTACAAGTCGTACGTTGCGGGTTCAAACCCGGCCAGGCATTAGTTGGTGTTATTTATTTAATCACCAGTTTTCTCAAATCGTGAGGTAAACGGTATGTTTTCGAATAAAAAAATCGAAAACATTTTACATCCATCTGATTGACGATTCATTAACCCGCACTGGGGGTCTGTGTGGTAGATTGCGGCCAGTTCTCTCTCATAGATAGCAGGCTTAAGTCCCAACATTGGGAACATTACAAGGTTGATAATGCTTATATAGTAACTGATAATATCAACAATTACAACATATAATCACATTCAAGGCCTACATTTAAATAGCACTCAACATAATAAACGCAGAATCTCATATCATGGCAAAGTTATTAGTTATCAACAATCAAACAATATTATGTGTGGCATTGGTTCACTAATAAATTGTATCAGCAATTACTTAACGGAACATGCAACCAATTACGTGTAATAAAATATTACATTATATATCAGACAATGTACTGGTATTTTTTTGTTATTAGTATACAATTAAGTTGAATTTTTTATTATAGTAGGCAGTGGTTATTGCATTGTAATTTGTAGTGGCGATGAACTCGAGTTACTCAAGTTGGAATGGTAGGAGACTCGAGTCAAATCGACTCAGTGGGTAAAAACCCAGCTCAGTCAATTCGGTCCAAGTTAGTTAATCGTTGTGGAAAAGGGAGCTGCTGTGCGAAAGCCTCCCTGCTTTCGCACACCAGCTACCTTTTCCACACTTGTCTGTCCTCAGCCATTGCGGGTCAGTCCTTCCGGTAGTTGTCAAGCCCATCTCTCCACTTTCGCCTTGGTCTGCAGTGATGTCGCCTAGCGTTTAATTCACCCAATAAGTGGCTCTTTTAGTCCATAACTCACCGGACAAGCGGCAGACATGTTCGGCCCAATCTCACTTTAGAGTAGCAGCTTTTCGGGTAACATCTTCTATATTAATTTTGGAGCGCAGTATTGTGTTGTAATATTATTTTATAAAAACCTAACTTTCCCTAAATCGTTTGACAGGGCAACTCGCGTCGTCTTGCTTTCAGCCATCTGCTGGTTCACTACCGAGTTACAGATCGAGTCAACTCGAGTTCTACCGAGTCAACTCTTGTTCTACCGAGTCAATCCGAGTTCTACCGAGTCAACTCGTGTTCTACCGAGTCAATCCGAGTTTTACCGAGTCAACTCGAGTTCTACCGAGTTGACTCGCACAGGATGTCGTGACTCGTTTCGTCTTATTGACTTCATTATTAACTCATCGAATGCCGTAATTAGAGACACAATAGAAAGACAATTGAGGAGCGTCGGAACAAAAACCGATATGTCGCATTTATGCCATTATTTTTTTTTTTTTTTTTTCCGTTGCAAAATGTTGTATTACATACCCTTCAGGAAAGAAATCTATTTAAAAACAGACATTTCCAGCTTTAAAAAAATATCACAAAACAGTGGTCCAATCAAAACCCGACACATACATATCTAAGGAGGTTCAGTTTCTAGTTGTCGTATCAAAAAACCGATAATTCCTTAAGAAGTTTAACATAATTTAATAGTGGTCGGTTCAAATGCCGAGAAATACATGTTTTCAAATAAGCTTAATCTTTATTTCGATTCTTTTTAAAAATCGATTCCCTGTACGTATCTTAACACTCTCCGAAAACACCCCTCTTACGCTGACGTGATTGGCTACCTGTCAATATCTCTTGTCATCTCGCTGTCAGTATTTTTCATGTTCGATTCTGTCTGTTTTTTTACGTGTGCTTTGTATTTTTCAAAAACAAAAATGAGTGAATCTCCGTCGATTTTAGAGGATACAGTACAAGACATCAATCCAGGAAGTACAGTAGATGACATCAATCAAGGGACGATTTAATTACGATTTTGTATAATAATAAAAATTATAATATCTACCTATCTGTTTTTATTTAAGTACCTACTTTACATAAAACAAGGCTAATTTACTGTAATTCTCAAATTTATACCATGTAGGTACATAATTTGAAAACTAATTTGCAGTTAATATGATTTGGTTTTACCAAAACCCGATAAATCTATTTTAATCATTTCAAAAACCGACATATCCAAATGATCGCGTCAAGAACCGATATATCCAAACGTGTTCACCCAATATCTCGCCAAATTATGTATCTACCTTCCGTTTCGTTTCACAAATCAATCTGGGTCCCTTTTAACTGCATATTGACATAATTTATTTTTCCACAGCTGTAACATTAAAAAAGTTACAAACTTTTTTCTAATTTGTGTAAAATACGGTAACTTGGATATATCGTTCTTTGTTCCGATGCTCCTCAATTGCTTATGTCGAACTGTGTAACTTAAGACATTCAAAAGGTTGAACCATCTGCTGAACCACTACCGAGTTACTGACCGAATCAACTCATTCAATCATCAACGGTTAAAATAACTCTGCTTACCCATCGCTAATTCTTAGCAAAGCTCTGCTAAGAATTAGCGATGGGAAAGCAGAGTTATTATAGGTAATTTATCAAAGTTTAGGGGTGTCTGGCAGGGGTAGCAACTAGTGTTGCCAGGCGTCCCGATTTGCGCGGGACATCCCGATTTTTAGGGGTCTTGGGACACGTCCCGATTAGCACCTGATCGTGACGCTAAATGTCCCGATAAATCAAAACATATAATAAAGCCATTATTATTACAATAAATTAACCTGTATCGCATTCGCATCACTATGTCAAGTGCGTTCAAAATGACACACGGCGCTTCACTAAAGGGGCCTAGTAGGGCCGATGCCTGCTAGCCCTAGCAGGCATCGGCCCTACTGGAACATTTGAAATAGTGACCGTGGCCCTGGAACGCACAGTGGGACAGAAGAAGCCTAGCTTTTAGTTAGTAAAAGTCTGATACAGTGCGAGAGAAGTCATTGGAAGATTTCGCACCAGAAAAAAAACTTTATTAAAAAAAATGTCCCGATCTAAAAACCTAAATCCCGATTTGTTTTACCAACTGTCCCGATTTTTATCCAATCGGACCTGACAACACTAGTAGCAACCGTCATAAGTGGCTATTCCGAAGAAAATAAAAGAAAATTGAGCTTTATACTGTAACGAAAGTAAGGTGCAATTGTATGCACCTTTATTGCCTGTTATCTGCCCAAGTTACCACAACTCCATAGTCGCTGGTCATTCTTACCTGTACAGGGGACATACACAGAAAAACTTTCAGGTTTTATAAGATAACGAAGGTCTGGCCGTCGTGGGCTTATAAGTTTTTACAATAAAACAAGTTTTTAATGTTATTTAAAAAATATTACTTACATGATTAATACTCGTCAAAACGAATCATACGAGCCCAAACTCGATGGGGCTTTTTTTTTATGGTGGGAAAAAATCATGCATTGACATCCTTCGCTCTTGGGCGGAGCGGGAGATAGTGTCAGACTCTTACTGACTAAAAGACCCACCCCGTTCCTTCTAGCCTTCATACCGGAGCTCGAGCGCCCTTTCGGATAACCCTGGCCCCAGTAGGCTTCGACCCGGCTGGGTCCCTGCTGTTGCTGACAACTCCTTGAGGCGCGCGGGAACAGTGCGCGCCGTCGACGACTTGGGCTTGGTCCGGACCAAGTGACAGGCCGGACAGTGAGCTACCCATTGCTCACTGTCCGCAAGCCCGCGCCTACGGTGGCCGGAAATCGGGATCAGAATCCCGGCGGCGGTGGCGGCGATAACGCCGTTGCCTGATGCGTTCGGGCTCCTCCTTTACGAGCATACTGCTTCGCAGAAGTCGGCGGCCGCCTGCCACTCCTCCTCGCTCCGGACCATGGCCTCAACCAAGGCCCGGCACGAGAGGAAACTCGGATGGGGCTGTGTCGTCTCCTATAGCCACCTTCCGGTTCTACTAAATAAAAGCTTGTAAAATAATCTGTCCGCCTTTACAGCTATAGGCTATAATTCATTTTTAGCCTTTTACCGTCGTAGTCACCAAGTAGTCCACTAGTAGTTTTTGAGTTTTTTTTTTTTTTTGATCTGAAATGTCTTTAAACATCTCCCGTTCTGGGTGAAGCGAGAGGGCGTGTCAATCTTTAACTGACTAAAACTCAACTGTGCTCCTTCAGTTGCTCTTTGCGTTCCAGGGTCACGGTGCCTCTTTCGAACAACACAACAGCTCTGGAAAGTATAGGTCGTGGTTTTGGAAAGACGACAGTTTGTGTGTGTACGAGTATGTTGGTTACATCTTCACACTCGGACGGCTGAACAGATCTATGAAACTTGGTACACGAGTACACCACGTCTAGTCTATCTAAAAAGTCAAACGACTTGAGAATTTGTATAATATTTAATGATTTAAAAAATATTTATATTCGATACTTTTTATAAGGTTTTTCTGTTAGTAAACAATGATCAAGATCTCTTAAACAACCTTGATAATTGAACGAGTGTTTTTTTTTACGGTGGGAAAATCATCTAATGACATCCCCCGCTCTTGGGCGGAGTGGGAGATAGTGTCAGACTTTTACTGACTAAAAATCCACTCCTGTTCCTTCTTTGCCTTTCGTACCGGGGCTGAGCTACCTTTCGGAGCTACATCAGATTTCATTTTACCATAATAATTACGCAAGTCGTTTGACTTTTCAGACAGACTCTAATAGGATACTTTTTATCTCGGGAGTATTATCCCTGGGATAGTTTTCTGTTACCACGCTGGCAACAGCTACTTCTTCCATAAATATACTTAAATATCTTATCTTATCGATAATCTCATTTCACTTAAAGAATCGTAGGGGCCCAGCAGGTTCAAAGCCTACTGGAGCCAAGGGTCTGCTTCTGAAAGGAAGTCTCAGCCTCGGTGTGAAAGGCAACGAAGGAACTGGGTGGGTTTTTTAGTCAGTAAGTCTGACACTATCTCCCGCTCCGCTCAAGGGTGTCATCTGGATGATTTATACGCATCATAAAAAAAATCTCACTTAAGAATAAAATCGTGCAAGGTATATGCAATATATCCATATATCTCTGGCTTCGCTCTCGCAGTCCACGTGAGCAAAAACGGTGTCTTCGAATCTCGTATTACCTGAATTTCTTCTCGCTATAATGACACATAATTACATACACAATCTAAGTGCCCTCGTACCTGGGCGCGAGTAGCGATGTTTGTGTTTTTCGTGGAATGATAGCAGTGCACTGGCGATTTTTGAATCAAAACAAGCACACGCTGTTCAAACAAGTTGCGGCTAGAACAAAGTTTAAGCTGTGTAAAACTTCTATCTATACTAAAGCAGAAGAGTTTTTTTTGCTGGATTAAACCAGCTAATATCTCTCAGTTGGATTGCTAAAAAAAATCTGTATGTGATAGGTAGGATCACATACAGATGAAAGTTAGAATGGCCTTGTGGGCGGGGCAGGCGTGCTGCAAAGTAGGGCAATGCTCATAGTTCAACTACCAATAGCAAACTTGCGATCTATGTGTGCGTGGTCTGTTAGATGCGCGAAGCGCGTTCGTATTGCTTTATTACCTGTAGTGGAGTTAAAGGGTGTGAGACAAGTAGTGACACTCGTTGTAGTACAAATCGGAAAGTATATCCTTTCTAACCTCTTTCATCTTTTCTGTGGGAATCATGACGAATAGTGTAGTAAGTTAGGAGCCACGACATATCGGAGCAATAACCAAAGGCGCAGGGTATAGCTACTTTTTTATACTGAAAGAAAAACAGATATCATAAAAACTGACAGTAACACGATTCGGTGCGTTTTGTTTTTTATAGGAGATCTCTAAAGATGCCTTTGATTGCCGACTGCCCGTTGGGAGCTGCGTTACTGCATTTATCTCAATTCTTTTCTTTCCTTAATCTTCAGCCCTCAAATCTCAATACAGTATTCAAGAAAAAGTGACCAAGTGCGAGTTGGACTCGCGCACGAAGGCAAAAAAATCGCATTTGTTGAGCCCCCCTTAAATATTTATTTTATTTCGTTTTTAGTATTTGCGGCAACAGAAAAACATAATTTGTGAAAATTTCAACTGTCTAGCTAACGCGGTTCTTGAGATACAGCCTGGTGACAGACAGACGGAGGGACAGACAGCGAGTCTTAGTAATAGAGTCCCGGTTTTACCCTTTAGGTACGGAACCCCTATAAAACATTTACGAGGCTAAAATCGCAAATAAATTGAAGCTAAAAGACATTGATCTCCGTTCTCTTAACAAAACTTCTTGTTCGTGTTTTACGGTACCAGAGAGTTGCAGTTCCAATAATAGCCGTTATATTCAAACTAAAGCCGTTCAGATGATTTACGAAGTCCCCTCAGGATGCTAATAGACTCGCGGCAGTTCTATTATTAACTCAATAATAACATCGCTGCCTACTCTTATGTTTACTCAATATCGTAGGCGTCAAATCAGCATATGACTGGACTCGCTACTATATCAGATTAACTCGTTATTCATCTGTGATCGCACCCACAGTACGAAGAATCTTAGAGTTTAAGTATTTCTGTTCAGAAATACAACCATGTTGTTTGTCTATGTTTTCGCGAACTAGAATGACTAGATGTATTTGGGTTGGTTATCCGAGGGATGCGAGACGCACAGGACCGCTCATTGTAGCGACACTTGGGGGAGGCCTACGTCCCAACAGTGGACGTCTTTCGGATGAAATGATGATGATGATAATGATGATGATTATTTGGCCCTGGAACGCAATGGGAAACTGAAGGAATACAAAGGCTTCGATAAAAATCTCACACGCCCTCTTGCTCCATTCAAAGCGGGAGTAAAGTCATTTCATGATCTTCTTCCTGCCCTTATCCCATTACTTGGGGTCGGCGCAACACGTTTTTTTCTTCCATTCTGTCCTCGTCACGCTATCACTAACTCCCTTTTCTTTCATATCGCTTCTCACACAATCCATCCATATTTTTTTTTGGCCTCCCTCTTCCCCTCCATCCATCCACATGTAAACTCATAACTTTTTTAGCAACATGCGTTTCATCCACCCTTTTCACATGACCATACCAAGACAAACGATTCCCTTTCAACTTTTCAGTCACTGGCGCCACTTTCAAACTTCCTCTAATATACTCGTTTCTCACTTTATGCACCCTCGTCACACCACACATCCATCTCAACATTCTCATCTCCGCTCCATGCAATCTTTTTTCATCCTTCTTTTTCACAGCCCAACATTCTGATCCATACAGTATGACAGGTCTTATGACGGACTTGTTTTACCCTTCAACTTGAGGGGCATGCGTGGGTCGCAAGTTGTTCCCGTGACCAGTCGCCATTTCATCCATCCTGCGTTGATCCGACGTGTTACGTCTCGGTCTACCTTACCATCCCCTTGGACGAGCGACCCGAGGTACCGAAAGTCGGAACAGATTGGTATGGGCGTTCCGGCGAGTGCTAAAGGCACAGGGTTGGAGAGACCACCGAAATCGCAGAACAAGTACTCTGTTTTGGTTCTACTCAATTTCAGGCCAACACTCTCCAGTCTGTGCCACCACACCTCTAATCTGTTTTGGACCTCTAGGCCACACTAGGATATCCCATCTCAAAAACAATGTAGTTTATAACCGGTACTCGTTCATAATTTTGCCAAAATAGAAGAAAAGTTTTCAACGCTTTAAGAGGGAAAGCTCCTGGGTAGGTCGCGAAATGAAAATTTACTTTTGCATTGTACATGCCAGTCAGGTTCTAGGTTCAGTAAAATATGATTTGCGACTCTAACACGTATTTATTTACGAAATTATAATAATTAAAATCATTAATACAACTCTCTCAGTTCATCTAACCTTATTGAATTGCTATTGCATGAAAAAGTCTTCGATTGCAATTCAGCGTCCCTATTGCAGAAAACGTAACTAAATGATTTCGCTGCGGGCTATCCTGGAGCCAGGGACTTAAAAACACCTTTATAAAGGTTACAGAATTATAAGTGTTACATGTTGAATGTGTAACAGAATCAAATATGTAACACTTATTTATGTGTTTTCAATGTGTTAACCCAAAACACTTACAAAAGTGTAACCCTAACATATCTGTAACAGATATAAAAGTGTTAACAGTGTTAATAAGTGTAACAGGTAAACGCAGCGTTGCCAAAGTTACAATTTACTAAAGCTATACTAAAACTGATTATTTCAGTTACACATATTAACACTTATTAACACATATAAACAGGTTACAGTTTGATTCGGTAACATTATTGTATCTGTTACATTTAAAAGTGTCTTTCTGTTAAAACTGTTTTAAAAAACAGTGTTAAAACACATTATTACGGTTACAGTTTGAGTCCCTGCCTGGAGCATTTACATGAACAGAGAAGACTTTTTTATGCCTTTCAGAAGAAAAATTGCGACCAGAATCGGTTCAAAGTGCGGTTTGTAAACAAAACAATCCGTTTAGACGACGGATGTTAATTGAATGCCAGTTGCCGCCGTAATAGCTTGACGTGAGACATATCCAACCTGCACCTGTAGCGACTAAACTGTATATGTAGTTTATGCCCTGCGTGATAATTAGGCCGCGTTCCCATTACCCTGGAACAGCAACACACGGCAGTGAACGGCTGTTTAGATAGGAAATAGCGTCAGTATATCATTATACAGCGGGTGTTTTACCGGAACGCTTTAACGGCCGGAAGCTGCTTGCAAACGATCATAAAATTTACTATTCACTTGGTTTTGGACGTTTTGCTGGTCCACTTTTAGGCTTATAGCTGTTATTCGCGAACCCTCCTTTGAGTTCTGAGTATTTTTTTAAAGTTAAAGATAAAATTGGCATAAATCTTGTACAAATAGAAAGATTTCCTGATTCCTGTGCTAAGTGGAAACACCTGTGTTACAGTGTCTCCAGTCTCTTTTCCCAAATATTCTGTGCATTATTGCTAAATTTCCGAAAAAAAAATGAATACATTATTTTAACACTAATCAATTAAATAGGAATATTTGATTACATTGGATTTAAAAACAATTAGAACCTGGTTTTGGTAAATTACGAAAATTACACTGATATTCTTAGAGATTCATAAACACGAGATTCGAAAGCCGATGTCAAGAAACGCAAGTTTTCAGAAATCGTTGCTAAATGACGCAGTTCCGAAACAATTTCAGCGTTTAATCGTTTTGATCAAAGCACTATAAACTCAAGGTGACATGAATTACGAGTTAATCTTTCGACTTCGTAGTTTGTTAATCCGCGATTCGCAGGATTGAGAAGTCATGTCAGTTTATGGGAACGGATTAGTGGATTTAGGTGAAAGGAATTCTGTTCACGTATGGATATGGAGAATAAAACAAAAGTGGACTTTATAGAGACAAAGGACACGATTCCCAGAAATACCATTTCTTACCCAAACATGTAAAGGTTTGTCGTACAATTTATTGTCAGTGTGGTCTTGATTATCAAAAAGGAGGTTCCTTGAACGTGTCATATGAGGTAGCTGAGGGATTATAAAAGATATGCAGCACCATCATACGTATGCGTATGTCGTATTGCATTGAAAGGAGCCCTAATAAACCTCCCCTTAGCAATGACTGCCAGAGTGCTAGACGAAAAATGGCGCCACCAGACGGGCCTATTGTTCTTTGCAGCTTTGTTTTTAATTAAAGGTAGGTACGTGTTATTGTGGTATTATTTACCCTAAATTTAAGTTTTTTTTAAAGGTATTAAAGACCTTAATGAAGTTCATTATGTCCTCACATTCGTTTTTGATTATATGTCAGATAAGACCATAAAATATTTGCTTTCAACGTGTTTGTCGGTACCTGTGTCACCAAGCATGACATGTTCAACTCTCATGACTGATGGGTATAATCACAATTTTCACCAACATCCATAAACATCCCAATAAGTCTTTATCGTGCGGTAATAAAGTTGAAATTTCATGAATGTGTTGTTAATGAGATATTTGTGTATTCAGTAATACGTATGATAATGTAAAATGGCTCGGGTTTATCATAGGAGTAATTGTTTCCACTCTGTATTCAAGGATGCTATGCAGTTGTTACAAATAGATTATGTTTACATACACTTGTGTTATATGTAGTTTTCGTGTCAGTAAAAGAGAACATTTATATTCAGAGATAGTGAAAAGTTTTTGCGCTTTTTATTTCTGTCTGAGGCTGAAAGAAAAAGCCACAAACCGGTGTATTCAATGCATGCCATTCCGCGGGAGTTTTATGAAAATGAGATGCTTGAAAGCAATACTTTAGCAGGCTGCTGTTGATTATGAATGTTTTGACTCGACTCTACCCTTCTATTCGTGTTCGTAATCATTAAAAGAACATACCATCATCTTCTGAGAAATAGCAACATCATTAAACTAAGGAGACTCGGAACAAAAACTTATGGCAATAGAAATTTTATGTTTGAAGGTGCAAAACTATTTAATGACCTGCCTCAAGAAATCAGAGAGTTGTTTGGTGAATTTTAAAATATGTTAAAAGTATATGTTTTGTAAAAGTACATTAAGGCGTATAGTCCCTTGAACCATCTGACCGAAATTATGTGAACGCAACTCTCGCACTCGCCTAGGCGGCACTACGCAAATCTGTGCATTTATTTGCGGCCAGCAGCGCCCGGAAAGCGCTTTAAATCCATTTTCTCTGCGAGATATTGATTGATTTACATATGCAATGTTCACTTTGAAGAATATTTAACCACCAATTTTTATGTGTAAAAATGTTTCTAAAGGTCCAAGCCGTTTCGATGGAGTAGGGAAAAGTTGCGAAAAGTTGCGAAATTGCTAAATATTTTTTTTTGACAAAAGTATTAATTGCAAGAAAAAATCAAATGTTGATATTATTGTTAATATAATAAACATATATTTAGTTAATATAATAAACATATATTTTTTTCAAACCAATTGACCTAGCCGTTACGGAGGAATAGGCCTCAGAAAATCACTGTTTTATGGCACTTTTCGGGCGCTTGGCCCTTAAATAATAAAACTTATTATTGTAAACTTATTTTAAGTAAACCTTGTTTATCTTTAGAACTAGTTACTTTCAGCAGCTTTGCCCGCGTGAAAGTAGATTTGAAATTTTCCTAAAGGAACATTATTATTTAAAATGAAGTCCTATGTGCTATTCCAAGACATGGTCTCCTCATGTGCTAAATTTTATCTAAATACATTCAGCCGTTCGAGCGTGATAAAGTGACGAACATACACACACATACGGGTAGACCTGGGTCGTCCTGAAATAGCACATTGGATATTTTTGTCCTGTGAGTTTTTTCCCTTGGGATATTTTCTACTAAAGTATATTAAAGAAATATGCAATGGTAAACCCACGGATATACACCGTTAAATTTTAAACCTGTAGGTAGTAGTCGGCGCAAGTAACGTAACTACCTACAGATCATTGGACTTGCTCAGCTGACGTTTTCTTAAAGAAATTAATTTCGTACATGCGTAAATTAATACAAGTTTTTAAAAAAAGGTACTTTATTTTTTAATTTTATCTTTACAAATCGATAGTGTTTCATGTACCGGATCGACCCTCCACGGGATTAAAACGATCAAAATACGGGTAAACCTGGTCAGTTTGATACATAACAATAATATGTTGGATATATCCGGCAAACACTCTTGCAGTTATTCCGACAGGGTCGCACATCCACGACCAAATACAATCCCGTCAGCTTTTCTGTCATCTATGGGGATTGAAGAGCTCAACGAGATGGAGTAATCCATTGCAAACACACGACCACGAAAACACTCGTTGGATCAATCTGACGTGACCGCTCAATGAGGTCATTGTGCTGTTGAGTTATCGAAAAGGTCATAAAATTCTATTGAAAATACTCGAATAAATCAGGAGAAGTGTTCGGTAATGGTTTATTGATTTGACACGTAACGTTATGATCAGATATGAACTTTTGGTATTCTAATCTTGATAAACTTACATGACATATGAAAGACAGGTAATTGTCCATAATTTGACAGAAAAATTGTATTAGAATGATAGATAGATAAGTTCTTCTTGTTTATAGACAATTAGCTTTTGCCTGTGGCTTCACCTGCGTACAAAAAAGCCTATGTCACTCAGGAATAAAGCAGCTTTCTATCGGTGAAAACATTTTAGCAATGGGACTAGTACTTTCAGAGATCCTCCTACGAACAAAAAAAACAAACTTTACTTCTTTATTATATTAGTGTGGATGGAATTGTCTGTAAAAAGTAGTAATGAAGTGTGGTTACACATACTTAATTACCTCGAAAGTTGTGGCCTTCTATTCGCCTCTTCGCTTGTCTTCCATTTTAAAATAGAAAATAGGTTTACATATAGTTTAGGATATCTATAGCGTAACTATTCAATAACCATTTAATTTGTCATTAAAAAATCTTTTCACTCATGGATGCGAGTTACACAGGAAAGGTCGTTATGGCGACACTTTTTTTTTTTTTTATTTGGTATAAACTAGTGCTTGACTGCGATCCCACCTGATGGCAACTGTGCTATGTCCACTATTGGACATAGCACACTTGCCTATGTCCAACAGTGGACGTCTTTCGGCTGATGATGATGAGAAGATCTTCATAGCTTCATACCCTTATTGCAAAAACCAACTATCTGTATTTTTACCCAAATTAAGTTAATTATAGCTATCGATTCGTCTCGTCAAGACGAATCTGCAAGTGAAACTGGTTATTAGCTATTACATTTACCAAGATGGCTTCGGCAAAAGGTAAATAATATAAAGATTTGATCGAATATAATAATATAACATAATAATACAAAAATGCAGATAGTTGGTTTTTGCAATAGGGGTTACGTTATTATTGTAATAGATGTTGTCGAAATCGGCGGATTTCATTAACAGTACAAAAATATGGCAATTCATTAACATAATTTGAGCTTCTAATCGTCATTTGCAAATGTTAAAATTATAATAATTTATAATATCCTTCTTTGACCTATATGTCATTGATATGTGAATAAACCTGTTCTTGTTTTTAAATGATTTCCATACTACTACTATAAACATTCTACTATATTTTGTTTTTTATTAAAATCAAAGTTTGTTCTATTCTAAGACATGGTCTACCCGTGTACCAAGTTCCATCGAAATCCGTTCAGCTGTTCGAGTGAGAAAATGAAACAAACATACACACTCACAGGTTGTGAGTGTGAGTTTGTTTTAATAATATTTGTGTGATTCGCGAGCCTCTCCGGCGGGGTTTCACGCGTGTAATTAAAAAAAAATCCTTTCAGTCCTTGTAATTGTCATAAAAAGATTTGAAACCTTGTACAGGTCGCGCGGTGAATCAAGATCGCTCGGTAAAAGTAGTGGGGGCAATCGGCGCATGTGTACAATTGCGCACAGAAATTCTTAGTATGTTAGGATTTTATTTTTAATTTCGTATGTTTGAACCTTAGTAACATAACTTATAATAACACTAGTTTTTGCTTGTAATTTATCTTGTAAGTAGGTAAATTCAGAAAAAATTAAATTTTTAAAATTAAATTTAAAATAAAAAAAACAATTTCGTTAGTTTCTTTCTTAACGTAACAATTCACGTCGTAAACCATTTTTCTGGCTAGCCGTTTTAAAACTTTTTTTTAACCATTTTTTTTTAAGACTACGTATTACTAATACGAGAACACAAGCTGTACGCAACAGTACCCAAGTACAACAGTATCCAATGAGACGCGAGAACGCAACGCGGGAATTGAAGAGCGACTCTATCTACCAATGACGTGTCGCCGACGGCGCACACCCGCCCGCACGTCGCCAAATAAACCTTAGAATTGAATACTGCGCATGCCCCTTCCACTTTTGCCGAGCGATCTTGATTCACCGCGCGACCTGTAACACAAAATGGAATAAATTGATCGAACCGTTTTCTGGTAACGGTCTTTCATAGCACGTGGCGAATGATGTTTATTATTTACTAGCTTTTGCCCTCGGCTTCGCCCGCGTACATAAAATATGCCTATGTCACTTAGGAATAAAGTAGCTTGATATTGGTAAAAAAAAAATTAGCATTTGGACCAGTACTTTGATATTACTTCCTTCCAATTTCCTTTCTACCAATTTGGTAGCGCATCCAGCTCAGACGTGTGACTCTGGTGTCTGTATGGTGTCTAGTTTGGTAGCTTTACTGCTATACTTCAGTGGGACACCATGGCGGCGCAACTGGGGCCTAAGTCTGCTATTTTTATAAATTCGTCATTCCAACACGACCCCATTGTCATTTTGCTAAAAGTTTGTAATCTGCTGATTCATAATGATCGATCATTGATCGGTCAATGGTCTTCTAATAGAATTGTGAAAGAATGACTATATCGAGCTTATTATAAGCACTAATTGCGCAATGACGTCTTAATGGTAGGTCACTGATCAAAGGAATTGTCAAAATTTTTGCAGACTACCGCAATACGTCAGATTTTCATTTGTGTTCGATGTTCGAGATTACCATTCTATGCCATTTCTTTCAATGGAGTGTCAGTGGTTGACCATCGGAAAGTCATAATGACGCCAAATAGATTACCAAAACTTGTCAAAATCAACAATTATGAAATCAATGTTAGACCATTCTGACACTATTGTAATAGCAGACTTGAGGCCCGAGTCACGCCACCATGTTGTCTCGGTGAAATATAGCCCTAAATCCTCTAAAGACTTAAATCCAATTAGAGTTAGACGCGGACATATTTACTATGCAGAGCTTGGATTGAAAAATCTGGTTCGAATCTTAAATTGCGAATCGCTTTCAGCGGCTCGGACATGCAGACGGGTCGCCTGGCTGAGAATGCAATACTCGAAACGGGAATCTGTCTTTGAGCTGCATTTTACGACGAAGGCTTAGGAGTCGCTTGTTTACGAGCCGACAAATTAGGACCAATGATTTGGTTGGATAAAAAACAAGTGCGAGTCGGACTCGCGCATATAAGATTCCGTACCATCTACACTAATCTACGTCTACACTTTAATATTATAAAGAGGTAGTTTGTTTTTTTGGTTAAGTATAGTAGGTAATCTCTGAAAGTACTGGTCCGATTGCCAACATTTTTTCACCGATAGAAAGCTGCTTTATTCCTGAGTGACATATGCTATATTTTATGTGCGCGGCCGAAACCGCGGGCAAAAGCTATCTATAAATCTATTATCTATAAAAACGGTAAAAAATCTTGTCTTTTGTATCGGAGTCCCACTTAAATATTTATTTTTTTTATTCGGTTTTTAGCATTTACGGTTAATAGCGGCAATAGAAATACATCATCTGTGAACATTTCAACTGATTATCACGGTTCATGAGGCTGTACCGGGTGGAAGACGAACGGACAGCGGAGTCTTAGTAATAGGGTCCCATTTTAACCTTTGTACGGAACCCTAAAAACTAAAAACTTTAGGGAACATGTTAGAGTTCTAGATCTTCAACTTTTAATTAACGTCATTCGCGTTTTTACAAGCTTATAATTAACTTGCAATATTTGTGTGTATTTATGTTTGATTTGTTGAATTTGGACGACAATGTGTGCTTGGCTAAGTGACGTCATTTTTAATAATAATAATATACTTTATTTCGGATATAAAATCCATAATGTGTAACAGAAATAACCATACAACTATGTTAGTAACAAAATGAATAAAACAAAATAAAATAAACAAAATAAATCAAAATATCGTCCTCTCCTAATTCATATACTTTCCCTCAGCACCAGGCCCGCAGGCATGCCTAATTCAGTATCTATGATGGGCTCTTAAATTTGGCGGACTAGTTATTTTTTATTCACCTAATGATGGAGGTATCCATTAAAACGGTTTGTTGAAAAGAACACCAAAAACAACGTCACAATGAATCCAATATAGAGGATAAATTTTAACATTAACATTATCTTGTTGTTAAGGTAAAACAAATTGGAAGAGGAATAATTCGTTCCTCGCCATACACAGCCATTAAAATCCTGCCACTCACCACATCCTGTCTGGTGTTTAAATTGGGAAATAAGGGCAAAAAACTTCCCATTATAATCCCGATAAAGAAAAATGGTAGCCAAGGAGTCCGGTGCAAAGGGCTCTAATCTCTTTAGTACCTCCTTGAAGAGGCAAAGCCCTCTCTCAAGAGGTCAAAGTTTAGGATCGTAGATAGCTACGCTTCACTGCATCGACCTAATTTTCCCAGCTGCGTCAATTTGCGCGAGAGTTTTATCTGGCAGAATGGCCTCTTGTTAATATTTATCTAAACCAATCCGGTTTAGAAAAAATATCCTAATGTTTATATCATTGTATCCGTCTGCAGATATAATTATGACTCATCAATCTCTTCATTCAATCGAATGAATGTTTCTATAGCGGTGTCAATTTTAGTTAGAATGCATAATATTTATTTTGATTTCTTATCGTTCTACAGTTCACAATAGTGATTAGGTGCAAGTGGTTGTTGTTCACACATTACGTGGGGATAGGCTTCGTAATTATTTTGATAAGAAATTATCCAACCGTAGAGTCAGCTTTTAAGCCATAAATCGACCTCTAACAGCGTAACATTTGCTCATACGACTGTATAAACTGTGTATACAGTTCTTAGCAGGAAACATGGTATATAAAATAACTCTTCGCGGTAAAGCTAATTTCGTTTTGTATAATCGTGATTTAGAAACGATCAAACGTTAATATCTCTCGTATGTGGCAATTCTTGGGAACACAACGGACGCAAAAACGTGGGTAGTATTTATGTATTGTTTTACGTTTCGAACTGACCGAATTAATCCCCGTGTGAAAAGGTAAGAACACAGGAGCACTGAGTACGCAATTAGCGTAACCCTACTGTTCGTTCTTCATCACATTATACGTATTGAGTGAATAGTAAACAGCTCAGTATTTCATTAATGGATCTCCCATAAGTTTCATAAGGTGCCATAAATACATTTGTACCGTGTATCGTAATATAAACCTATAAATATTTTTTATGACTCCGATGCGTGTTTTATGCTGAAATATATTGCTAATCCATAGTTTCAGCATGTTTTGTAAACTGAATAGACTGTTCTTTTCCAATTTCGTTCAGGTTTTTCACGAAATAATTATCTACTATGTCGTCGCCCCCTTTTCGCCATCAGTCTTTCTACGCTCCGTATCTGTCTTATCACTCAATTCCGACAGTCTGTGACGACAGATGCGTGAGCCGCCAAACAAGTCAGCGGAGCAGAACAATCCTTTGCTAACTTTTTGTGTTTTGTTCTAAAATAGTTGCTGGAATCATCAGACGTTGGTTTTATTTGCTCTGTTGCTTCAGTGTTTTTTTTTTAATCGTGTCTTGGCATCCGATAATACGTTGGATAGGGAAAGAGGAAGGTAGGAAGGTGGAAGTGCGGCCTAGTTATAAATGGAAGGAGAGGAACGAGGCTTTTGCCCAAGAGTGGGACAGTACCCAGACAACAGGAGCACAACACGATAAATCACAGCTTCAAGTTGTGATTTAGAGTTACGCAAGTAGGGCTTTACATCCCTGGGGGATATAGGTTGGCTGGTAAATTATAATTGAGTTTTTCTTTTAAGAAGTTAAGATTTGAGCGCAGTTAATTATGGACAATGTTCTTTCCCGTTTTATATTGTGACAGAAGGTGAAGAAATGGTCTTTAAACTATAGTAAAATACTTGTTTTCCTTGTCCCAGATCCTCATGATGCACCAGCACTGAAGGCTGCCGCAAGATGCCGCCTCAACTATGAAGCACTACTCCAGCGGCCCCGTGACAGTCAATGACTACTTTATGATGTACCTAGCGAAATGGAAGCGCGCCGCTGTTGTGTTGCTGTTCGTTTGGATCGTCGTCACTTACTTGGTCATATCGCCGCTCAGGTAACAGAATCTTACTAATAAGACATTCTTAGACGCAAAAGTGTGATTAAACGGTGTCATGTTGAAACGATAGAATCGAGAAAGTATGGCAGAAGCACAGAAAAGATGAAACTGGTTAGAAAGGAAGTACTTTCCGAATTGTACTACAACGAGTGTCGCCGCTGGTCTCCCACCCTTTAACTCCACTACAGGCAATAAACCAATACGAACACGCATCACGCCACTAACAGACCACGCACAGTGATCGCATGTTTGCTATTGGTTGTGTCAATTATGAGCATGATCATATTTTTGGGCGCGCCTGCCCCGCCCATAAGGCCATTCTAACCTCTTTCATCTTTTCTGTAGGCAGAAGAGAGGCAAGTCCCAGAAGTGGGTGATACCAGACTGAAATGATGATGATATATGAATAGGCGCAGTACTAAAACGCTTTCTCGTGTTAGTGCTGGTCTTGGACGCTTCACGGCAAGATTGTCTTGACGAATATTACCACTAACCAGCTTATCAAACAGGCACTTTTGCTAGACTCCTTGAGGAAAGCTGGAACAAAGTTGACACTCGTTGGATTTGAATGTATTTTTGGTCTGATAAAAAAAGAAAGAAAGTCTTATTAAGTCAAAATATTGGTCCTTTGAGCTTGGAGTTTCTAATTTGAAGGTATTTCTTTTTTCCGTGCTAAATTATCAAAATAACGATGATCAGTTATCAATGATTGCATTAGTTACTCTTTCAACCAATCCCGCAGTCCTGGCAGACATTGACCCTAGCTAGCGGGCCCTGTCAATTTTCTTGCCGTCTCTTTGAAGCAGAGTGCGATTTTTTTATCGTAATAGATCGTATCTTGTACAGTTTTAGTACAAATTGACGTATTCTTTTACGCAATCGAGTAGATAAAAAGTTCGCTCTGAGGCCACTGTAGTGTAAACCATAGTTTGTAAGTACTTTTGTAGTCTTAGGGCTATATTTCACCGAGACACTATGGCGGCGCGACCAGTCGCTGCTACCAACAAAATGTATACAGCTCTATAGAGAGTTACTCACCCGGTGTCCGTTTGGGTAGCGCAACCAATTTGGTGGCGCGACCAGCTCGGACGTGTGGCGACTCTGGTGTCTATAATTATGGTGTCTAGTTTGGTAGCTTAGGGCTATATTTCAAATGGCGTCCGGTGAAATATAGCCCTTATTCCCGATCCTTTTACAATTTTCTTACGTTTTATTTTTTGCATTACAGCGTCAAGGACAGGTGAGCTAATATCAAGTAAAACTTGTGTGCAGTTGCTGTTTTGTTTCTGTATAATTAATTTACCGCTTCGTTTTTCTTTTGTAGATTGTTTGTGTGTAACTAAATGGAGTTTTAACTTCTAGTTGATGTTGAGGATAGGTCAAAGTGTTTCGTAAATGTGCCGATGACGCAAACTGCATTCGCGACGAATGCTAAATAAACAGAAAGCTTGTAACCGGATCATTCGATTATCGTTTTTTGATTGGGGAGGAGGCTGATGTCAATGATTAAACAATGAGAGTTAAGCCCACGGAATCCTTGAATGATTTGATAAATATTTATGGTACAATCATTATTCAGTTTTTTTTTAGTAAGACCCGTTCTAGAACTGAAACTGGTGTCAGACTTTTACTGACTGAATCCACCTGTGTCCTTTGAGTTCCATGGGCCACGGTAACTCTTTCAAAAGTCCTAGTTTTGCTGATATATCTTTGAGACACGCGTAGGATATTACGCGTCGATGGCTGGGGCAGGGTCCCTACCGGACGGCCGTAAAGTGAGCCACACACACTCACTCCATCGTGCCCTCAAGGCGGTCCGCACAATGTTGACATTAGGGCCATTCTTTCGCCGAAATCTGAAACAGGAACTTTCTGAACTGGCCGGTATTAACCTTTTTTTTTTTTTGTTGTTTTCGAGGGGAAACCTTCAAAAGGCAAAAGGCGCCCGGACTTTGGGGATAAGTCCGGGGAGTGTGGGATTTTTACCTCACTAAAACCACCCCGGTGATCACCATCAGCACATAGAAGGGGCCCCGTTACCTCTCAAAAGACCATTCCGGAACCCCCTCAGTGCAACGCCTGTTACGACACATCCCTGAGGAGACTTTATAACGGTCTCCCCTGACCCCCTTTATGCACGGCAGCACGTGATCACTGTGCTACCGTCTTCCCTGGAATCCCTCGATGAGCGAGCAGAGTCCCGACTCTGCGCGCCCATGGTTCCAAAGTCCCACTTACATTCAATGCAAGCGGGGTTTCGGCGTGTTAGGCATCAAGGCGTTTGCCTCCCCGACGCCTTCTTCTCCGAGCGGGATCGGCCCTTTCACGATCTCGCTCAGCGGCCTCCTTCTGGACCATCACGGTCTCACAGAAGGAAGCAACTTCCCTCCAGTTTTCTGGCTCCGCCAACATAGCCCTCACTACTGCTGGCAGAGACAGATCTCGCTCGATTCTGCCGACCAGGACTCGTCGCTCTGTGGTCCACGCTGGACACTCTTCCAGCGTGTGCTGTGCTGAATCCAGGTTGCCCCCGCAATGGTGGCAATTAGCCGTGGCCTCTCGCCCAATTCTGTTCAGGTACTCACCGAAGCAGCCGTGCCCGATCAGCACCTGAGTCAGTCTGTAGGAGATGCGCTTCTTTCTTGCCAGCCAGGTTTCGAAGTGCGGTAGAACGGCTTCGACAACGCGCTTGCACGAGAATTGCGGCTGCTGTAGCCGCTCGCGCCACCTCTCGAGCGCGTGTCGCCGTTCCTGCCGCCTCAGCCTTACTACAGCAATTCCCGGCACGCTATTGCCACTTTGGCGCATATCACGAATCCGATTATAGACTCTTGCGTCCATATCCGCCAGAATGTCCAGTGGCGGAAAGCGTGCCAGGAGAGTTGCCGCCTCGAAGGATACCGTTCAGTATCCACGTAAGATGCGGATGGCCATTTTCCGCTGCAAACTATTAATTTTAGTCCTGCAGCGACGGACACCTGAGAGTCTAATTGACCACACAGGTGCCCCGTAAAGGACCATCGATCGCACGACCCCCGCGTAAAGACGACGAACTTCTTCCCGAGGACCCCCGAGGTTGGGCAGCACTCTATGCAAAGCACCCACTGCTTTCCCAACGCGGGGAACCAGGCGCTCGAAGTGCTCTTCGAAGCCCCACCGACCGGCCGGTATTAACCTGCATCAGGCGGTATGTGAGGACGCCGTGCGCCTTTCTATCCACTCCTCAAAGAGAGGATTTACGGCAGCGATTGTGGCGAGCTGTACTTCAATGTAAGTTGTTTGCCCCACGCTGGGTTGCGACAGTCGCTGTCTCCATCCCGATAGGAATTTGTCCCCATGCCGCGAATCGTCGCAGCAGCAGAGTTTCGCCCCGGTGTTGCTCCACCATGCGCAAGGCATGCAAAGACGGTTGCGTCGAAAATCCTCGGTGAGAGACTGTGCGGTATCTCCGCACCATCAGGATGACTCTTTAGGCCGCGTTTAGGTTGGTGCCCACGTCTTATAAAAGGCCATGGAATGCCCGATCCCCGTGTAGTCTCAGTCAAAAGCCGCTTGAGAGCACCTCCTGCCTGGCAGACAAATTGGAATTGCAGAATGAGCCCTGTAGGCGAATGATGAGCGCAGCGCAGGTACAATGTTAAACCACGTCAAAATGTTATTCTTCAATTCAGCATAAATCACCGTAGACGCCAGAAACAAAGCTACGTGTGTGTAATCTGTGTGTTCATGTTCACGCCTTCTTTATTTTTGTTGTACTTCGAAGCTCACATTCTTTTGTTTTTCAGATGCAATGGGAGCCAAGATGAGGTATCAGAATTCCAGGAGAGGTTAAAAAGGGTGTCGTCGCAGCTGGAGACCTTGCGGCAGCAGCACAGTAATCTGATATCACAGATTAAGAAGTCATCGAGGTAAGAGGACGTGGAGTGCTACCTCTACATAATAGGCCATGATATGTTTAGAGTGCACCGTGCTTATAGAACAAGTGGTATTTCTAGTCCAATGATCTAGTTAAGGTCGCTTTTAGTATGCGACGGTTCCCGTAGCGGATTATTACCTGCGCAGTGTCGCTATTTCAACTTTAACGGCATGCACGTAGTCGTGTCGATGGAAAAGTTTAATGTATTATTACGTAGCAAAACGGGCGCCCCGGGCGAAGCTCACCGCGACAGGTGTCTGCGCGAGTCACCGTTACGGAGCTCTTTTGTATGGGACCGCGCGTCCGCTTAACGCAGTGTCGGCCCTTATAGATGCAAGACGCACATAGCAGGTTGATGCTTTGATGCTTTGGGAAGACCAAAGGGTTTTTTTTTTTCTGGTAAAACGATGATGATTAGGAGTTTATCTCATCCCTATACAAACTCCTGTATTTTAAGTAAATTCCTCCACACATATCCATAAAATTGGATATGTGTGGAGGAACACATTTGGCATTTTGTTTATTAATATTAATTGAAGTTGTTTTTTAGGGTTCCGTAGCCAAATGGCAAAAAACGGAACCCTTATAGATTCGTCATGTCTGTCTGTCTGTCTGTCTGTCTGTCTGTCCGTCCGTATGTCACAGCCACTTTTTTCCGAAACTATAAGAGCTATACTGTTGAAACTTTGTAAGAAGATGTATTCTGTAAACCGCATTAAGATTTTCACACAAAAATAGAAAAAAAGCAATAAATTTTGGGGGTCCCCATACTTAGAACTGAAACTAAAAAAATGTTTTTTCATCAAACCCATACGTGTGGGGTATCTATGGATAGGTCTCCAAAAATGGTACTGAGGTTTCTAATATCATTTTTTTCTAAACTGAATAGTTTGCGCGAGAGACACTTCCAAAGTGGTAAAATGTGTGTCCCCCCCCTCTAACTTCTAAAATAAGAGAATGATAAAACTAAAAAAAATATATGATGTACATTACTATAAAAACTGCCAACGAAAATTGGTTTGAACGAAATCTAGTGAGTAGTTTTTTTTTAATACGTCATAAATCGAAAAAAATACACTATTATTAAAACATCGATCAAAGTTACAACACATTACAAGAACTTTTATATTATGTTACTTGCTGCTACGGAACCCTTCATGGGCGAGTCCGACTCGCACTTGGCCGGTTTTTTTTAAACTCTGGTGTCTGTGTGGTGTCTAGTTTGCATTACTACTTCGGAGATAGAGGTAACCTAGCCTATTCCCTCTCACTCCGTACCATGACCTGAACCACGGTTGGATGTGAGAGGTCACTGCCTCCGCTATCCTCCACAAGGACATGGCCGCCCAAGCGGGGCACCCCTCCACGGAAGAGATGAGTCATTTGATGGTTTCTAGAGGAGTGGAAGAAGTCTCTTTCATAAAGATTTTGAATACAGTAATAGGCTTTTACAAGACCTTAAAGCTAGAACTACATTAGACCGACCCACTCGTGTAACATGCCTGAATTGTACGTACAACGACGTCGCGTGGCGTGGATCAAGTATAGCTCTACAAGTCTAGTTTCCATGTAAAATGTATGGAGACAGATGCGCCCAGATCGGCATGTGTGGCACACGTGTTCGCAGTGGAGTTCTAGCATAATTATTATGACGCTTATCTTTTTACTAGATGACCCTTAACACGTTTGTTTACTGATGTATAAAACAACATCTTCGATGACAGCTTGTTAAGGTAAAAAAATCGAGGGTGTTGAAAGTTGACGTGACCCAGAATGAAGCGGTATTTGTAGAAATATGTAAATTGCTCATTAGGAAGCATATCATAGCGGAAAAAATAACATCCTCATTAAAGGAACATAATAATATCATAGAGGGAAAATGTTTTCAGTAGTTGCTGGGAGGTAACCTGCAAAATTTAAATATTATCTTAATATTTTTTGCATTTTATGGGAGCTTTTTCTTTATTGAACTTGGTCAAGTTATTGCTTTGAAATCCACCTGATTCTAACTGTTCATGTCTCTTACGATGGGAATGCGGTGGATGCGAGATGCGAGACGCACAGGATCAGTCGTTGTGGCGACGCTTAGGGGAGGCCTATGTACAACGATGATGATGATGATGTCTCTTACTGTAGTGCATAAGTATAGCGCTACGCTTAAGCACTATAGCTACACTAAATTACCAGTCAAAATTAAAGACAGCAACATTTTTTTGCGTCCTAAAAATTATATGTGACTGTATGGCAAAGTCCTGATTTACAGTCTCATCAACGCTCAGTGCAAACCCATAGACCTAGAACACTTAAATTTTGCACAGTTTCTTTTTATGACGTAAGCAAAGAATAAGAAAGGAGTTTTCAAAATTCACCCCCTATGTTAATGAAACCTGGAACTTGAAAATGGGTGTCCATAATTTGTGTATAGAAACCGACTATCACGCGGGCGAAACCGCTGGCGTAATGATGTGTCGTTGCCGGCAATATTGACGTGAAGTGGGAATATTGCCCGATGTATGAATGTGTGGCAATAAAGTGTTGGGCAGTTCTCATAACCTTAACCTTTGTGCATCCAAAAACATACTTCTTCATATTCCTACTCACCGTACTGGCTTTATGTCCAATTCTTACGCTTTTTCCACCATAAAAATCTGGAATGTGCTTCCCCTTGACATCAAAAAAGCTGAAAGTAAATTATCCTTCAAACGTAAAATTCGGAACTACTACTTGAAGTCCTCTCAACCTTAGTTCGGTCTTCGTTCAGAATTGTTATTAAGTTCTCACTTATAATACCACAAGAGCTTCAAAATTATCGGGAAATTTTATTATATTGACGATTTTATTTGTTTGCAGGGAACCTTGAGGGAAATGCCAGATAATTTTGAAGCTCGTGTGGTATTCGGGGGATTATTTTTCCGTCCCAAATGTCGGCCAATAGAATTGCACCATGAGACGAAATGTATTACGACGGTATTTTTCATGCAAAATCTCCAATTTTCACAATTGAATTCAACCTGTCAGTGATCATGTTTTGTTTTTTATATATAGCAACGACCAGAGAAAATTTTCAAAAAATTATCAGTATAATACCATGTAGGTTGTACCACGTGACGTCGAATGGTGCAATTCTATTGGTCGATATTTGGGTCGGAAAAATAATCATAGTAATTTGATATTTTTCATAGTATTTATTAGTTTATTATTTTAGCATATACATGTATTTTATTATTATTATTATAAATAACTTATTTTATATTTTTCCATTTGAATTATTTGTTATGTATTTGTTTATTGTGTAAACCTAATTTGTTTATTGTGCAAACCTACCACAGTGTTGTCTTTTTTAACCCAAAGGTTGACTGGTAGAGATTGCCTTGTGGCATTAAGTCCGCCATACATAGGCGGACTTAATGCCTGCCACTATTGTACATG
Source organism: Mythimna ferrago (assembly GCA_910589285.2). Classification (NCBI taxonomy): domain Eukaryota; kingdom Metazoa; phylum Arthropoda; class Insecta; order Lepidoptera; family Noctuidae; genus Mythimna; species Mythimna ferrago. The sequence continues at coordinate 22,068,620 of OU342685.1, forward strand.
AAGTTTAAATAAATAAATAAATATTGTCAGCAATATTCCCATATTGACGGCAACGGCATATCTCTACGCTAGCAGAAGCTAGTTTCTGTATTTATAGGCAAAAAAGCATCTATCACAAACGAGAAGAGGAGCTGAATGCGGTGCCATAGACTATTGTAATTTATAAATTCTTTATTTTAATTTGTAGCGTGTCGGCTGACTGGCTATTTATGAGTCCACTGCCTGCAAAAAGGTTTTGTAAAAACATTTTCTATCCCAATTTAACTAATTACTAAAAGTTTGTGTTTTGGCCTGTTTCACAGACTCCGGATAAGTTTCAGTTAACTTATCTGACAGATATGCTTTTAAATCTTCTTTAAAACACTTGGGAGTTGTGAATTTCTGATGTTCAAAAAGTGGTGGTTTTGGAAATTATTTATGATTCGCTTTAAGTTCTATGGGACCTTCTTCTTTTTTTATCGACAATTGATCAGTACAAGAAAGTGTGACGGAGGTGCATTTCGTTCACTCTGTCACACAAATTAAAAAAAAAGTAAAATATCCAATAAGTAACCAATTTAAAGCCCTTGAATAATAGTATGTATTGTACTAATAAACTTAAAGAGAATTGAGAAACTTGAAGATATCAATCATAAATACGGTATCTACATTATTTTACAAGGGGACAAGCGATTGTCGGTAAAAAGGAGAACGACCCCTATACACTTTACCTGCTTGCGTCGGATTTATCCGACGTGTGTTTTAATCTCCAGGGTGTATGCAACTGGATAATCCATCTCGTTTAGCATTTCAATCCCCATAGGTGACAGAAGAGCTGACGAGATGGAGTATTTGGTCGCGTTTACAATAAACGCGAGAGTGTTTGTCGGATATATTCGACATTATGTGGTTAGGGTAAAGATTTACCTGGTTAATACCTATCTGGATACTGAAACAGGCCCAGTGATTTGTTGTTAAGATAGATACTAGTAGAGTATTCTCTATTGTACATTACCTGTAAAAATTTGCTGTTTGAGTGTACTTTTTTAACTATTTGTCTAAGTATCTGTACTTATTCCGTGTAGGTAAATTGTTTTGATAGAGCATAAATAGAGAATGTCGTTCACCTGAACGGGGTATTTACTTCTTTTTTTTTTATATGGGGAATCTTCAAACAACTTCTATCGTGCTGGATGGAGTGAGAATGTCAGACTTTTTCTAAAACCATGTGTTCTTTCAGTTGCCCTTTGCGTTCTAGGGCCACGGTAATGGGGGTCCTCTTCCTCAGCGTTCTAGGGCCACGGTAATAGGGGTCCTCTTCCTCAGCGTTCTAGGGCCACGGTAATGGGGGTCCTCTTCCTCAGCGTTCTAGGGCCACGGTAATGGGGGTCCTCTTCCTCAGCGTTCTAGGGCCACGGTAATGGGGGTCCTCTTCCTCAGCGTTCTAGGGCCACGGTAATGGGGGTCCTCTTCCTCAGCGTTCTAGGGCCGCGTAATTGCTAAAAGCGCGGAATTGTTCGAAAGTGTTACTGCGGTCCTCCAAGGCATAGGCACGCAGTAGGTTTTAGTCAGTAAAAGTCTGACACTTTTCTGGGTAGAGCAGAGCGGAAGAAGTTATTTGATGATTTCCCACCTCAAAATAAAACAAAGAAGTCGGTTCTAGTCGGGGCTTGTCTATTTTCCTGGTATCTCCTTAGGAAAACTAGATGGGTTCAGGGTTTTGGTAGCCAATATGGGGACGTTGGTTGAGTAAAAGTTGTTAAGTAACTTAGTTAAGTAGTCATTATAATTGATTATATTGAATAGCAGAAAATGCCTCAGGCAATTTTGTTTCTGTACTTCTTTGTGCGTAAATTATTTAAGAGAAATATAAAAAGTTAGGTATTCCCAATGCAATTTGTAAAGGAAGTTGAGTTGGTTTCTTTCTAATTATTGACTAATATTAGATTTGTATTTTGCTATACATTCGTTAGCTGATATAAAAGTCTTAATGAGGTGATAACTAACTAAAATGTTTTTAATAATATTTGTGATCAATCTTGCTATTTTGTGGTAACGGCCCCGACTTGCGAGTTGTATGTCGCGGGTTCAAGCTCAGCCAGGTAATTAATTTCATCACCACTGCTCTCAAAACTGTGAAGGAAAACATCGTGAGGAAACCGACATGTCCTAGAACTAAAAATCTAAATACATGTGACGTCCGCACTGGGCCTGTGTTGAGTTACGGGCTATTTCTTGCCTAGCCTGAGTCCAAGCAGGGAACGTCATAAGGCTGATTAAGCTTTGCTAAGCTGTTTTGAGTGATGTGACTAAAACTCCGCTGGTTTTGTGTTTTTCGGTTTTTCTTGTCCAAAAATAAATGGGGACTGCCTAAAGCTTAGCGTCCACCGCGTCGGAATCGGAGCGTTCGCAGTGTACCTACGAGCCGTCGGTAAATACAAAATGCTGCGATAGGGTGGTAGGTTTGTGTCACTTATTTCATCACCACTGCTCTCAAAACGGTGAAGAAAAACATCGTGAGGAAACCGGCATGTCCTAGAACGAAAAATTCGAAGACATGTGACATTCACCGACCCGCACTGGGCCCGCGTGGTGGATTACGGCCTATTCCCTCTCCTAGAGAGGAGGCCTGGAACATTAAAAAGGCTGATGATGATATGGTGCGTCTACTGCATTCGGATTTTGCATCGGCAATTTCCGATCCAGTGCACGCGGTACCATACAAATCAACGAATACGTCCGCTCCGTACGCTCCGATCCCAACGCAGTGTACGCTTAGCTTAAGCATCTTTTTACTAACTTTTTATTGAGATACTAACTTTTAATAACTTTCCAGCCTCAATGGGAACCTGAAGGATATAGACACAGGGTCCCTGTTCCTAGATGGGGGACAGGGGCCAACAGAAGACTACGAGAATCTCAGAAGAAGGATATACTCCAATACCAAGGAGCTATGGTACTACGTGCACCATGAACTGACTAAAGTGATACAAGAGGATAATAAGGCTGAGAAGGTGCAGACGATTTTGGACCAAATTGGAGAGAGGAAAAGGTTAGTTTTTGCTTGGATTTTTTAACTAGGTAAATTATTTGTATTATTCTTTATTAGAACTTGAGATGGCCTCGCCACTCGTGCTAGATGACGGTCAAGTATCTACCAATGTGGTTTTTTGAATTCTTACGTACATATGAAGTTTATTTTAGACATCAGTGACGACAGTAAGGAAATACATAAATGGTGAGGTATTGACAGGTCTCATCACACATATTTTAAAGGCGAAAGCTTGAATGTATGTGTGTGTTATGTTACACCTTCGAACTCAAACGGCTGTGCAGATTTTAATGAAATTTAGTACATTGGCAGAACATGTCCTGGAATAGTACATAGGGTATTTTTTATTCTGGGAGTGTGTTCCCTAGAGATAATTTTCGATTATCACGCGGGCGAAGTCACTGGCAGCAGCTAGTGTGGTAATATATTTTTTTTTTTATTGATATAAACTAGTGCTTGACTGCAATTCCATCTGATGGTAAGCAGTGATGCATTCGTTGATGGTGAGGCGCACTAGTTTAAATCTTAATAGTTCCAATTCTAATAGATCAGTACTTTTATGAACAACAAGTCTTAACAGTTTTAGAACGATATTACCATAAATATTTTTAAATTTGGAAATAAACTACCCCTTCCTCCAAAAAGCGCAAACTGTCGGTTACTGTGTTCATATATTTTATATTACTTAAATTCACTGTGAAAATTGAGCTTGTCACTAATAGCTATATAGATGACACTCTCATAAACAAATATTTGTTTTTATCAATAAAAATATGTAAAACATTGCTATTGAAAATCTATAAAGTATAAACCTATTTTAGAGGTATGCGGAATAGGATATAATAACAAAGCCTTTATTGTTAATCTAAGTTTAAATAACAAAAGTTTATTTATTTATTTAATTGGATCTCCAACAAAGGATACACAGTAACCACATTACTACCTAAAAACTCATTTCTGCTATCAAAATATAAATAATGTTTAACTGATTTTCTGCAAACGATAGTTACTCCTCAACTTGTCTTCGTTCCAAAAAAGGCCTCCTCTAAAGATCGCCATTCCTTTCTATCCTTTGCTGTTTGGGTCCATGTTGGACCCGCTATTTTTCTGATTTCATTTTCCCATCTCTTAGCTTGTCTTTTTCTGTTCCTTTTGCAGTCTAGCGGGTACCATTCTGTTAATAGTCTTGTCCATTTTTCCTTCTTCTGAGAAGACGGAACAGAATATAAAATCCCGCAAACCTCCTTCCGACTAGACGGATGTTATGTCTGGTTCGGGCAACTGCCCGATAATTGATTTCGGGCTGTTGTATTATTATTATTATACAACTTTATTGCACACTTTAACTTAATAAAGGACAAACATTTACAAAAATAAGTGTACAATAGGCGGTCTTATTGCACAGGGCAATTTCTACCAGACAACCTTTTGTATGTTTTAACCTTTAGTTGTATGATTATATTCTTATCGTGCGGAAAACTCTAATACAGTTATGCAGGATTTCTATATTGCGTTATACATGTCGCTACAGTATGTTTACATTACGATTAATATTGTTACATTATTCTTAATGTAACAACATCCTACTTACATTGTTCTCGTAAACTTGTAAATCTGTGTACATATTTATATACATTTAATGGTGCACTAGAACAACACGAACACAACAAACAACATACTTTATAATAGTATAACGGATACCATAGTGCGTGAGTCCGACTCGCACTTGCCTGGTTTTTCTTATAATATTAGTATAGATTGACGCCTCAACGGTTTATTTGCATGATATTTGGTACATACAGGTATATGAATTGGGTAAGGATAAAGGATACTATTCATCCCGGTCTTAGAGATACCGGTATTAGGTTCCCGTGGTTTAAAAAGTATCGACTTCCACGAGAACGAAGCCGCTGGTTAGGGCTAGTAGCCACGCGTATATTCGATACGCCTGTTGCCAAAAAAAGCTTTGACTGTAGGCATGTGAAAACCGGTTACAGAGTACAAATTTTAAGTCTTAAGTATGGCCGGAAAGTGGACCGATGTTAAAGGAGGTTAGTGGGTCCAAAGGTCCAAAAAAAATTATGCGGTTTTATTACAACGGAATTTTGTTTGTGCGCTTCAGTTTTTTTTTGTGGTAATAGCAGATGAAGATAGATTGAATATTAAGTTTAATTCTTTAAACCCCAAGCGAACAATCTTTCATTGTCTTTCTATTGTTTCTCTAATTACGGTATTCCAAAGGTCAAATCTTGTCATCTCACAGCATTTAATCTTACTTATTAGAAAACTGATAAGGATGTTTAAGTTTTTTTTTTTTTTCTATGACTGTTGTTTATAATCAAAAGAATATAACTACAATATACCCAATAGTACAACAAGTAACATAACTTAATAGGTATATCAATTGTATAAACTTTACTGATAATAATAAGATGTACAAAATCGTATAAGAATAATTAATTGGGCATCAAAAACGCTGGCAGCATTGCCAGGTTCAATAGCAATGGTGATTCGTTGGTTAAAGGAAAACCGACCGGGGTCACGTGAAGAGGCGACTAGCTCTTTGCTAATATCACATGAGTAAATAAACCGTAGGTACTAATATCCCGAACAGTGCCGGATTTAAGCTTAGGCAGTTGCCTATGGGCCGCTATAACAAGGGGGCGGCCACCACAACAAAAAAAAATCGATATAAGCTCAGTAGAAACAAAAAAATACTGAGTTTCGTTACAAATCGACGGTCCCTATATGTACCTACCTATAAAGACATAATTTTCTTTTTTATTTCATTATTTACTTAAACTTTGTTTGATTGATACTATCAATTAAACAAAGTAAATAATTAAATTAAAAAAAATATATATTTTGGACATGTCTTTATATACGTAGGGACCGTCGAAATAGACGAAAAAATACTTAAGTTTTTCGTAAAAAATCTGCGAGATCAAGCAGCACGAAATATAAACACAATTGTCGTCTTTCGCGCATTCTACCGCACCGAGCTAGACCAAAAGCAACAGCGGAAAATGGCGTGTCACATGGCGCGAGCATGATTTTTACCATGAAAAAAGCAGGACTTTTCCCATTGAGAAAGCGAGTAGGACACGCTTATCAGTCAACATTTAACCACAAACAATTTGAAGGTCTCCACCACATGCTCCGCCCATGGGCCGCCGAAATCTAAATCCAGCGCTGATACCGAAAACTGAATTTGATGAGCACTCGAACCCTCTAGTTTCTACCCCAAAGTGGGCGAACCTATAATATAAATTCCAATTAGGTTACAATATTTATTTATTATAGACATACAGCTATCACGGAGGAAACAAACATGCAATAGTTTAGAAAAAAACAACATTCAATTCAGTTAACAATACAATAAAGGGAAATAAATTAACAATATAATATGTAATAACAATGCATTAATAATATACTTATCATATCAATATAATACAATTCAATTCAGTTAACAATACCTCTTCACTGCGCAAGCACCTCAGGACTCCTTTGTTTGCTACATCAATTCGTGCTAGCGACCGTTATTGGGGACCCATTTATTGAGTGTGCAAGCTTTTACACTAATATTATAAAGAGGTAAACTTTGTTTGTAGTAGGTAATCTCTGGAAGTACGGGTCCGATTGCTAAGATTTTTTCACCGATAGAAAGCTGCTTTATTCCTGAGTGACATAGGCTATATTTTATGTACACGGGCGAAGCTGCGTGCAAGAGCTGGTCGATGTATATTAATACGATGTTCAGGCAAGGGCCATAGGATTTATATGGTTCTTGGTAAGCCCCATAATGTCGTAACTGTTTCCCAAAATAGAGGGTTGGGTTGTCGGGTGCGCTTGCATAGTGGTTATAGGCATAGTCGTCGGTTGGTACCATGCTCCATCCAACTCCATGGAGCCTCTGTGAGTTGGCTACGGCCTCTCGTATGCCTTCCGAGGTCTAGACCAGGACCCCAGGGTCCTTACGAGATACAAAAACAAAACAATAAATCATATTTATGTTCAATCATTTGTTGGATTCGTTTCTCATAATAATATTGGCTATTTTTATGTATTTATATAAGTATATATTTATTATTGTACTAGCTTTTGCCCGCGGCTTCGCTCGCGTCAAATTCGGGGTAACACGGTTCCCCTTTCTGTGGGGGGTTAGAAAGAAACAAAAAGTAGCCTATGTCACTCTCTATCCCTTCAACTATCTTCACTTAAAAATCACGTCAATTGGTAGCTCCGTTTTGCCGTGAAAGACGGACAAACAGACACACACACACACACTTTCCCATTTATAATATCAGTATGGATCTTAGCCGTGTGCAGCGCCCCTTAGTGAACTCCACTGCGGGTGACGTAACCTACGACAAACTGATTATTTACGGTTGGTACAGTAATCGGATCTAGGGATCGAACCGCAAAATTAAGTTTGTTTTTTATTGTATATACTTTTCCGGGATATAAAGTACCCAGTGTGGTGCCCAGGATATTAAAGAATAATTATACCAAGTTTCATCGTAATCGAACCGGTAGTTTTTGCGTGATGCCTGAACAAACAGACAGACAGACAGACAAAAATTTTTTTAATCACATTTTTGGGTTCGGTGTCGGTCTAGTAACACCCCCTGCCATTTATTTTTTTGATATTTTCAATGTACAGAATTTTTACTTCTACAGATTTATTATAAGTAATATTAGATTAGTTTTCTATTTGCTTGTGTGTCATTAAGTTGCACAGTTGTTACCATGTTATGTTTCTGCATCACCCTAAGGTCGACTGGTAAAAAATGCCTAAAGCCGCCTAAGTCTGCCTTTATCACACACAGATAGTCAGTTTGACAGTCTTTACTAGTGAATAAAGTTTTTAATAAATAAATAAATCAAAGTAATACGATTCAATTAATAACTTTAAACTTATTTCAATCAACGATTGTTTCGATTGACAAACAAACCATTTTTTTTAAATTATTATTATATTCTTTATCTTCTTTCTTTCTTTTTTATTTATTTTATTTAGTGGGACATCATCAAATATTTTCTCCTGCTCTGGATGAAGCAAGGAGTATCAGACTTTTACTGACTAAAACATATCTGTGTTCTTTCAGCGTTCCGTGACTTCAAACAATCCCAAAGTCGTAACCATTTTCCTTTAGATTTAAAGCAATCTTGTTTGGTTGTCGCAGACAATAAACATTCATCATACTTTTTTCTCTACCAACAAAAACAAAGTAAATACTTTGACAGCTTGTTTTCTTTTTATTGATGGCAGTCATTTAAAATCAATTAGGTAGTCTATCAATTACTTTGCGGGTTGTGCCGTGCTGAGCTCTTATTGGTACCAATCAATTTTGGGCTGAATTAATATCGCATCGTTCGCTTCGGGGGAGCCCACGCGACATATTGTGAAGAAACAATGAAAGTTCTGACAATTTCAAGACAACACCTATACGAATATTTATCTACCTAGTCCCTCTCTAAATTTTGAAGACTGAGAACAGGTTCATTCAGTTCAAGACTATCTATTTTGTTCATCGAATTATTTGTTACAAAATTATGATACTAAAAAAATTTAAAAAGATGATGCACATATAGTTTTTCTGAGTTTCAATTTTGGGACTACATATCTGTATCTGAACCAGGTGATAGCCTGTATAGAGGATTACATTTTAGTCATTTTGATCCGTTAAACCCCATAGCCTGTATAGAGGATTACATTTTAGTCATTTTGATCCGTTAAACCCCAAGCGAACGGCGTTCGCTCTCTCATGGTTTTTCTATTGTGTCCCTAATCATGGCATTCGAAAGGTTAATTAACTATAACAACAGCCTCTTTATTCTTCTTCTGGAAATCTAAAATGAGAAACTGATGTCGTTATCACCATTTAGTAGCATTCGAAAAAATAACAGTTCCGAACTTCAATTACTCAATTAGGCCTATCGAATTATTCTGAGCGTTTGTCAGGGTGATTCACACCCAGTTCTAGTACTAGGCAGTCTTGTAAAATCAATATCCTATAGACCTAACCTGTTGAAGTATACCTTATCTATCAGAGTGTTGCACAACTTGAAGTTTATAGATTATATTCACCACTTACTCATATTATTCATGGCACTTTATGTATGACTCATGTATTTTTTATTGCAAAGTAGTATAAGTAGTAGTAGTAGTTAGCTATTATATCCCACTGCTGGGCGAAGACTTCCCCTTTTCACACACGTTTGTCCTCAGCCATTGTGGACCCGAGCTACTTCAAACGGTCAAACCAGTCTTTGTCTCAAAAAATTCGTGACTCGTGGATACCTGAGAAGTAACCCTTTTTGGGGGCAAATCATCAAATAATTTCTCTCGATCTGGCCAGAGACAGTTTCAGACTTACTGACTATAACCCTCCTGCATTCTTTTGGCGTTTGAAGTCAAGAATATAGTTATCTCTTAAAACACATGTTTCCACTTTCCAGTTATAACTCCATTTATTGAATGAATCAAAATTAAAATAACATACCTAATTCCCACAAACTTACTAAACAATTTACTTATTCAGCGCAATGTGCCCGGTGTACCTATGTGTGTTTCTAATGTAATGCATTTGATGCGACATTACAAGTTACCACTTGCGCTCCAGGAGCTCCGTGACTCTTATAAAAGACCCCGCAAACCTGACAGGCAGATAAAGTAGCCCTAAAGGGTTTATTTATATGTAGAATCATAACTCAAAGGTTTTACGGATGCTATAACTCGTCAACAGACCGACACTGGCGACAAGCATTAAATGGCAAGGATAATCACTCATAACTCCATCACAGCTTTGCTTAATAAACAATACGAAACGATCGTATGTATGCTTGTTTAAAATAACCTTGACGACGTATGACTCATTGATTTGTTTATACTAATTATACGGTTATGGCCAGTTACGAATGTTACGATCGAATCAAAATGCCGCTTTTAGTTGCTGACGCTTCAAATGCACATGGGCATAAACGCGACGACAGATCGGAAACATGAAACTGTGACTTATCTGAGATTAGGTCAAGCAATATTGATATTATTTAAGTATATTTTTAGAGCATATTGCCCGATCCCAGCTTTAGTGCACTTTATCAAACCTTGTCTGGTATAAAATCTAAGAGTCTTGTCTGTAGGAGTCCAAAATAATCTTCGTTAGTAAATTCCCTGACGAAAATAAGTGATTGACCAAAACATGATTTGCAGCCGAAACCGTGACTAAACGTTTGGCTAATTTGAGCCAAAACCGAATCTGAAATTGACGTGGTATATTTTGATTAGTTATGTTTAATCGTATAATTTTAACTTTCATGAAATACTAAATAAATTAAAATTAAAATCGACGATTATCTAAGAATGGCATGCATAGACGAACAAGACAGTCAGTTTTTAGTTTTCTATCACAACCGTCAGCTGAAAGACCGAGTATTCGGCACAACCGTGGTGGTGGTACCGGATATTCTGCCATTTCTCGGCCGAAATCGAAACTCCAGCCGAAACTGACCGAAGTCGAAACCGAATTGTCTGTTAGTCTTCAACCCAAATAAGGATAACCACACTTCTTTTTTTCGTATGTGCATGGATTCAAATTATTATTTTTTCTGACTAGTATTTGGCAACCTGCTCTGTTATTGGACTCGTATAAATCTTGCAATGTGCAGGTGGTTGTGCAAGACGGGCAGCATAGCAAGTGACTCACGTCCCGTGAAGCTTCTGCCTTATGGTTCTTTTGGATTTTGAGCCTCATCTAATATCTCTTTGTTATTCGATTGTAACTTGTGGCTATTGTAGCAGTGAATCTATAGGTAAATCTTCTTCCTTTAAAACCACACCAGCTCTTACCAATTCGCATAGTATTGGCCGGTGCAACATTTCCCCCTATTGTATTCTAATGTTTAACTTCCTTATGGCTCGCGACCTCTACTTTCTCTTATATTTACTTGTGAGATGTTACTGAGTTGGATACCAGGACATCTTTATTTGTTTCTTTAATTGTAATGACCTATAGCAGAGAAGAAAGAAAAAAAGAAAGACAGAAAAACCATTTTATTTGCCCGAAAAGGCGCAAACTTAAGACTACGCAAGACGAACCTTTTTAGATAATCGCGCCATAAAATATTAAAAAAATAATTATGCGGTTATGACGTGCTTCCAATCTTGACTTTGTGATTTGTTTGACAAAAAGAAAACAATATAAATACCTAGTTGATTATTAACTTAACTCAATATTTGTAATCCAAAATTCTTACTGCCATAATTCTTATTCCACTTATTTAAAAAAATACTCAAAACTCAGTTTAATATCATCGTCATCCCTGTAACCTTTTCCCAACTAGATTGGGATCGGCTTCTAGTCTAACTGGATGAGACTGAATACCCGTGTTTTACATGGAGCGACAGCCTATTAGGGCTCCAGAACCCAGTTACTGGGCAACACGATACTCCTTGTATAGACTGATGGCTAGACTTTCTAGCGTTTGACTACCAGTAACGGCTGACAAACATCTTCGTATGACAAAAAAAAAAATTAAATGAAAAAAATGAAATGATTCAGATTCTGATTCTGATTCTGATTCTGACAACCGGGATCAACGGCTAAAAGCAATTTAATATGAATGCAGTATTCAGAGAGGCAGTGGTGGCCGAGTGGTAACGGCCCCGACTAACGCGCTGTAGATCGCGGGTTCAAATCACATTGTCGTCACACAACAGCCAGGCGCATTACTTGTGTGTAATTTATTTCATCACCACTGCTCTCAAAACGGTTAAGGAAAACATCGTGAGGAAACCGGCGTTTCCTAGAGTCAAAAATTCTAAGACATGTGACATTCACCAACCCGCACTGGGCCCGCGTGGTGGATTACGACCCATTCCCTCTCCTAGAGAGGAGACCTGAGTCCCAGCAGTGGGAATTTTGTAAGTCTGATTATGCTATTAAATTATTTGTTAAGCAGTTTTTTTTTTATTTACGTTTTTAGGTACTTGTTTACGCTTACCTACCTAGTAAAAAGAATGACTAAGTTTTCTCAACTCATTAATTGAATCAACAACGTTATCGATCAACTTCATGGTTACTACCGAAATAAGGTTATCGAGGCACGACCTTAGTTGCAACTTATCAACAGGAAAGTTTATTAAAAAGTCTTTTTACCGCATATTGCAATATTACTCCAATGGGTATTAGGATATAATTTATTGTAAAATTCATTACTGATATAAGCACTTTAAAAATAACTTCAGGTATAAATTTTTATAATTCATATGTACTTTTTAGCTGTAAAAAAATCAAACTTGTAAGTTAACGAGAGAAAAATATACTTCGGTTTATGTGGCAAAAAACGTAGGTATACACCGGTAAATTTTAATCGTTTTAATCCCGTGGAGGGTCGATCCGGTACATGAAACACTATCGATTTGTAAAGATAAAATTAAAAAATAAAGTACCTCTTTTTCAAAACTCGTATTAATTCACGCATGTACGAAATTCTATCGGATGGTCGTTGGGGCCGAAAGGTTTCGGAGTGGCGACCGCGTACCGGAAGACGCAGCGTTGGAAGGCCTCCTACAAGGTGGACCGGTGACCTGGTGAAGGTAGCGGGAAACCGATGGATGCGGGACGCACAGGAACGTTCGATGTGGCGACGCTTGGGGGAGGCCTATGTCCAACAGTGGACGTGTATCGGCTGAAATGATGATGATGATGATGATGTACGAAATTAGTATCTTTAAGAAAACGTCAGCTGAGCGAGTTCAATGATATATATTAATAGTCGGCGTTGCGTACCTACAGGTCATTGAACTCGCTCAGCTGACATTTTCTTAAAAAAATTAATTTCGTACATGCGTAAATTAATACAAGTTTTGAAAAAGAGTTACTTTATTTTTTAATTTTATCTTTACAATTCGATAGTGTTTCATGTACCGGATCGACCCTCCACGGGATTAAAACGAATTAAAATTTAACGCTGTATATTTCGACACTGTCTAGGAAATCAAAATTCATAGGGTACTTCCCGTTGACCCAGAATCCAGAAATTTGGCATAAAGCAAGGTCTTATAGCACAAGTGTATGATTCGGAAAAATCTTCAGAAACTCCAGTCCGGAATTGAACTATTTACATAAGTTTTACGGTAACTTTGTACGGAACCATCAGGGTGTGAGCCCCCGGCCGTCCGGTAACTGTCCGGACCAAGGCCAAGTCGTCGAAGGTGCGCGCTGTTCCCGCGTGCCTCAAGGAGTTGTCAGCAACAGCAGGGGCCCAGCTGGGTCGAAGCCTACTGGGGCCAGGGTTATCCGAAAGGGCGCTCGAGCTCCGGTATGAAGGCTTGAAGGAACGGGATGGGGTTTTAGTCAGTAAGAGTCTGACACTATCTCCCGCTCCGCCCAAGAGCGGGGGTTGTCATAGGATGATTTTTCCCATCGGAAAAAAAAAGGGTGTGAGCCCAACTCGCACTTGCACAGTTTTTTAAATTTATCATTACTGTCACCCGTACCTCGGATAGCACGTAAAGCTGTTGGTCCTGGTTATCATCTACAGATCTTTGACAGTCGTTGCAGGAAGTCAGGTATCAGAAAGTCTGATCATCAGTCTTGTCTTGTCATTCATGGAGAATCGTTTTGCCCAGTAACTGGGTTGTGGAGGTTTGTTATGCAGTCGCTCCATGAAAAACAGGTATTCAGCCGCATTCGGCTAGACTAGTAAGATGATGTTTATGTACCTACCTATATAATTCAATCAATTTATAGGCATATCGGATAAGACAGTGGTACCAGTTGGTGCTTACAATTACCGGCACGGATCTTGAGCGCTCGGCGTCAGAGTGGGGATCGCTTTGCGCATTCCATACATTGGCGAGCCATTCATCGTCGTTGTCAGATACATGCAGCAACGCAGTGAGCGAATCACGAGTGACGTCTATGACACGATGGCGCGGCAAGCCAATCACTGACACTCCCCGCCCCCGCGTCTCACTTCGCACCACTAAAGAGACCGAATATTTGACTTCTGCGCAACTTGAAGCCAGCGCTCAAGATCCGTTCCGGTAATTGTACCAAGGGTTAAATAGAAAAAAAAAAAATTGGCCTAGTGCGTGGTAGGCCAAACGCAGGAGGTTCCGTAGTAGCCCGCTACAATATGCGGATTTAGAGCCGGGTCGCACGATGCGATGCGGCGCCACACCGCAAATATTTCTACGAATTGGCGGGCACACGAGTGATGCCACCCCGCTCGTGCGGCCCGTGTGCGATGCGGTGCAGCGCCGCAACGCATTGTGACCTGCGGGGTAACCATGACGTTCAAAGTAAGATTGTTTTAATCTTGTTTCAGTGTGGGTAAGAGATGGCGCTAGACAAGCTGTATAGCTCTGTCTCTTACACACACTGAAACAAGATTAAAACAATATTATTTTAAACGTCATGGTCTAGGTCCTGGCCCTTAGAATACACAATATAACTATCACCCTTGATTTCAGATCGCTTCTCTCGGACCAGCAGCTGTTTGAAGAGCTGGACGGCTACCACGAGTGGCGGCAGGCGGAGGCTGCCAACGTCAGCGACCTGGTGCAGAGGCGGCTGCATTATCTGCAGAACCCGCCTGACTGCAAGGATGCCAGGAAACTTATTTGTAACTTGAATAAGGTAGGTGGATTTCACAGGTCTATTTTAGACTAGCTTTTTCCTGCGGCTTCGGCCGCGTACGTAAGATATAGCCTATGCCACTCAGGAATGAAGCAGCTTTCTATCGGTGAAAAAATTTTAGCAACCAGAAATTAAAGAAAGGGAGGACGTAGTGAAGTAGTTCTTGATAGTGCTTGTTCGGGGACGTACTATTATGTAATATACTAGCTTTTGCCCGCGTACATAGAATATAGCTTAAGTAACTTAGAACAAAGCAGCTTTACATCGGTGATTTTTTTTTTTAATTGATTAAAGGAAGATCAATTTGCTGCTACCCGCAACACGATCCATGAGTTAAATCCGCAGTGTGAAAAAAATCTCAAAGTGTAAAAATTCTCAGGATTCTTCAATGGAAATCGGGACTTTTGATTTTTTCATCTGGTAACCCTAGACATAGACTCACAAGGAGTTAAAGCAAGCAGCCAAAAAAATGAGTTGATGGTCACGCTAGGATCACAAATCACCAAACGCTTTCCCCCGTTAGGGTGATTAGCACGGCAGATTTTTACTAAGTGGGTTTTACACTTATATTTTTGAAACGTGGGGAACGTTAACAGTAGCTTTCAACGTTTTTTCCAAGGCACGAAGGAATCTCGGTGTCAACTAAGTCTAAAGTAAGTACTTACAAAAATGTTATCTACCACATACGACAGACATGTAAACTATTGCTTCCTATCTTTCTAAACTAGTGCTTGACTGCGATCCCACCTGATGATTAGCAGTGATGCAATCGTTGAGACTTTAAGTAGCGGTATAGATACTATCTATCATTGTTCGCATTTTAAACAGTTATGATATTGCGTACGAGATACATATTTTTGCATTTGTTTAAACGTTAACGTGTTTAATCTCAATTTATGCCTGTTTTCTACTACAAAAATGTCTATGTCCCACAAAAATACGAACTGTGCACAAAAATGTGCTCTAATGGATAGTTACAAAAAATGTCCACAAAAGGGATGCTGGAGTCTGTGTTCGCTTACTTTGCTCGCTCACTAGACCCCGCCATCCACTTCTAAACTAACCTGTCCGAGTCAGGGTACACCAAGTTCCTTAATAATAGTAAAAGTTCATTAATATTTGGTGTACAATCAGTATTTTATATCCCTTTTATAAACAACGCTTTACACGAGTAAAAGTGAAATAAATTGGTGAAAATAGCATGAAAATCCGTTCATTAGCTTTTGAGGTTATCGCAAA
The DNA here is from genome assembly GCA_910589285.2 of Mythimna ferrago. NCBI lineage: Eukaryota > Metazoa > Arthropoda > Insecta > Lepidoptera > Noctuidae > Mythimna > Mythimna ferrago. Next base: position 22,084,538 of record OU342685.1, read on the forward strand.
CAGATGTGTTGCGGACTTTGTTTTATAATGAATCCAGTGATTCATGAGGAAGTTTTAGATAATAAATACACAGGGTTTTTTGTAAAACATTGGCAACCTCTCAGAACTATGTTGCTTACTTTATAAACAACAACTTTTGTTCTGACTTTTAAAAATTTATCATATTTAAAATAACCCTGTAGACCTTTTTTTTTATGGTGGGAAAAAATCATGCATTGACATCCCCCGCTCTTGGACGGTGCGGGAGATAGTGTCAGACTCTTACTGACTAAAAGACCCACCCCGTTCCTTCTAGCCTTCATACCGGGGCTCGAGCGCCCTTTCGGATAACCCTGGCCCCAGTAGGCTTCGACCCGGCTGGGTCCCTGCTGTTGCTGACAACTCCTTGAGGCGCGCGGGAACAGTGCGCGCCGTCGACGACTTGGGCTTGGTCCGGACAGTTACCGGATGGCCGGACAGTGGGCTACCCATTGCTCACTGTCCGCAAGCCCGCGCCTACGGTGGCCGGAAATCGGGATCAGAATCCCGGCGGCGGCGGCGGCGGCGATAACGCCGTTGCCTGATGCGTTCGGCCTCCTCTTTTGAGAGCATTACTGCTTCGCAGAAGTCGGCGACCGCCTGCCACTCCTCCTCGCTCCGGACCATGGCCTCAATCAAGGCCCGGCGCGAAAGGTCTCCGCCGCCGATCGCCCCCACGAGGGCACGGCGATGCTTCGCTCAAGCAGGGCACACCTCGGCTGTGTGCTCCACCGTGTCCTCCGGGCGTTCCGCACAGTGGCGACACCCGGGCGTCACTTCCGCATGAATCCGGTGCAGGAAACTCCCGAACGAACCATGTCCGGTGAGGACCTGCGTCATGCGGAAGGTAAGGACGCCGTGAGGTCTTTCCAGCCACGCCTCAAAGAGGGGACTTACCGCCATGATTGTGGCGTGTCTAATCCCTGTAGACCTAAGTTGCCAAACTATGTCTAGTTTGGCAACTTAGGTAACACTTAACAATACAGATATCAGAGTCGCCACACGTCCGCCACCAAATTGGTTGCGTAACCAAACAGACACCAGGTGAATAACTCTCCTTAGAGCTGTGTACATTGTATTGAAAGCGGCGACTGGTCGCGCCGCCATGGTGTCTCTGTGGAATATAGCCTTTATAGTAGAGACTACAGAAAATTGCGGCACGCGCTGGAAGCAGCGTGTCTTCATTAAAGTAACTTTGAAAACAAACGACATTCGTTAGTCAGTTGTTTCGTCTAAATGTTTCCCCGACTGTTGCCATCAATCTCTATTAGCCCATTTAGCCCTGTCCCTTCTATAATTAGATAGGAACTGGGGCTTAGGACGCGGATTCGCGATCACGAAACGAAAATGTAAGAAAGGGAGGACGTGTTACTTGATAGTGCTTGTCAGGGGATATACTATACAACATTTAACTAGAACCACAAAATAGATAGGTACAGAAGTCAATCTACACACACCGCTCACATACACGATGTGTCGGTCGCGTCTCGGATCACTCGTCGAACAATTCCGGCTCAAACGCTCAATAGTGTGCGTCCACCGAGCGTAGGTAGAAAAAAAAAAGGTAGGTAGGAAAAAGTGAAGTACATACATGAGATTGTCTTCTGTACCTATCTATTTTGTGCTAGAATCCTTAAGTAGAACTACATTAGACCGACGCACACGTGTAACATGCCTGATTTGTACGTAGAACGACGTCGCGTGGCGTGGATCAAGTGTAGCTCTACAAGTCTAGTTTCCATATAAAATGTATAGAGATCGACGCGCCCCGATTGTATGGCACATGTGTGTGCAGTGAACTTCTACCTTGATACACTCCAATCAGAATATTAAGTTACAATAAAAAAAAAATGCACTTAGGTAGGTAAGGTTTTTTTAGGGTTCAGTACTCAAAGGGTAAAAACAATACCTTGCTGTTATGACTCTTGCTGTCCATCTGTCTGTCAGCAGGCTGTATCTCGTGAACGGTTATAGCTAGCCAGTTGAAAATTTCACATAAGATGTATTTCACAGAGCACGCTTGCTTAGAAGTATCCTAGTACATATCGTATCGGAAGTAAAATTCTCTTTTTTTAAATTCTTTTTTGTTGTTGTTGCTGTATTGTATTGTCTGCGTCGAATAATTCTACTCTATTCCATTCTACAGTGGCGTAGCAAGGCGTGGGCGATGTGGGCCCTCGCCCACGGCCTCGCACCCAAAGGGGCCTCGCGCAAGCCATCGCTTCTTTAACCTGTTGTGTGCCTAAACGTGGATCCACGTGAGACACAATGGCTTTTTAATTGTGTCTCTAATTACGGCACTCAAGAGATTAAGAACGAGGGTTTTTTTTAGAATAGACATCTCTTTTGACCACTTTTAACCTGATGGTAAGCGATGATGTGTTCGAACGTTGGGTTAAGACGATAGAACAAATAAAAGAGGTTAGAATGGCCTTATGGGCGAGGCAGGCGTGCCACAAAGTAGAGCAATGCTCATAGTTCAACTACCAATAGCAAATTTGCGTAATGCGCGTTCCTATTGGTTTATTGTCTGGAGGAGTTAAAGATGAGAGACAAGCGGCGACACTCGTTGTAGTACAAATCGGAAAGTATTTCCTGTCTAACTTCTTTCATCTTTTCTGTGGTTGCGACAGTGGCTGTCTTGTTTTCAGATTTATGAAAGAAAAAGGCCTCGCTGTTGCACTTTCGCCCATGTCTAGACTAGTCCACGCTACGCCTCTGTCATTTCTCTAAAGCAAAAAACACAAGAAACAGAAAAAACAACTGTAACGTTTATATCTTTCTGCTAATCACCCATTTGTTCCCCATCAATCTGGGGAAACCGCGGAGCCCTACAATCCCTGCGCTATAATTAGTTCGCAAACACGCACCGGTCACCATCCGTCACCGAGGCACGCGTTCGCATCCGTCAATAGGTCATTGGCATCGCGACGTTGTGTTTACTTTACCTTGTACTAGAAACGTGATATAGGAAATTGAGATTTTTTTTATTCGTATGTAGGTAATGCAAGCGTAATCTAGGGTCGATTTAAGTGGTTTTACCACAGTTTTGTGACGGAGATGAACTTGCAGTGGCGTTTATGTGTCTGCTTTTTTATTCTCCATATGAATTGAGAGTCTGCCTACCATTTTTAGAGGTCGACCATATCATCCCTTACCATCAGGTGAGATGGTGGTCAAACCTGAGCCTATCTACATCTGCATCTATAGTTCTACATTAATATAATAAAGAGGTAAGTAAAGTTTGTCTTTTTGGTTTGTAGGAGACTAGGAGGTAATCTCTAAAAGTACTGGTCCGATTGCTGAAATTTTTTCACCGATAGAAAGGAGATTTATTCTTCAGTGACCTAGACTAAGTATATTTTATGTGCGCGTTCGAAGTCGCGGGCAAAAGCTAGTCAATAATAAATAAAAAATGGTAAAACTAAAAAAAAGAACCGATTCCAAAATGGAGCTGCAAATATTTCATTACAATACATATTTACGATAGTTAATAGATCAAGATATAAAAAAGGAAAGTCGATAAAATAAGTAATCTGACCCTCGATTCTCACGCTGAGATTCTTAGGAAAAAAGCCATTGTATAGCAAAATGGTCACAACAAATGCTTGACAGATTTCAGGAATAGCGTATTACTAAGTTTGAATACACTATCTAGTATTTTTTTCCGTTCTTAAAATGGATGGCACGGTTGGCGCAGTGGTCCAGCTATTGGCTGCTGCGCTACGTGTCGCGGGTTCGATTTCCGCATGGAACAATATTTGTATGGCCTACAGATAATTAATTGTTCCGGGTCTGGGTGTCTTGAGTATGTGAGCCTGCATGTTTGTAAACGCACCCACGATATAGAAGTAACTCCTAGTGTGGGGCAACTTTTGTAAATTTTTACAAAGCAACTAAATGTTATCTATTGAGAATAAATACTTCATATATAGGGTGACTGGCAATAAGTGTACGATACTTAAACACGTGATTGTGCTCATGATAACAAACAATTTTTACTATGGGAGCAAAGCCGAAATCGCGAAAAAAATATCAGCTGTTCAGTACGTTAGGCAAACATAAATGTACTGAACAGCTGATATTTTTTCGCGATTTCAGGTTTGTTCCCATAGTAAAAGTTGTCGGTTATCATGAGAACAATCACGATTTTAAGTAGCGTACACTAATTACCAGTCACCCTTTAGATACGTATAACATTGTTCATTACTGTAATTGTTTAAAATTTTTATTTTTTCCCTGGTCACATCGACTTTTCTTTTCTTTCTTTTCCTATCACTCATAACTGTCATTTATTAGAGAGAGAAAGAGAGTGAGAGTCGACGATGTGGTCGGCAATATTCTGTTGTGAAGATAGAAGCAAAGGAAAGTGCGACCCTTATAATACTTCTGTGAGGCAACAAGCTGGCTTGCATTTTTTTTTTATACGGTTCAAATGGGATTGGGCGGGTCACATCAGCCGCATGCACAGAGACCGCTGAGCAAGCGTCGACACGCAGTGGGTGCCTGCAGAAGGAAAGCGCCGATGTGACGGAAAGACCTGGTCGCGTACCTCGAGGACTGGTTTGAGACGACACAAGAGAATAAATTCTGGAAGGATTTGGGGGAATGCTTTGCCCAGCAGTGGGACAGTAAGAGGTGGAAAAAAAAATGATGAGCTTGTGCTTGTCCGCTATCTTTAATGTTCAGTGATGATGAGGTGGATGATGGAGCACGCTTGTTTAAAAGTAAACTATTCTCTCTTAACAAACGCTCAAAAACAGAAATAAAAGTAAAAATACAGGAAATTGTCACGTAAATCGTGACTACATAATTATCCCAAAACGTACATTTTTCATTCGGAATATACAATTATAATACGCGCTGAGAAAAAAGTCAACGTCTTTTACAACATTGTGTGGGTTTTTGAACTCTGTTATCGTACGCACAAGGTCAATAGTTTAATTATCTAATATTGTGATTTAACCTTATAACCCGGCACGAAGTACGGCGCTTTGGTTAGAATATATTGACTTATCACTTTTATTGTAAGCGACATTGTAATGGTAAGTACGGCAAAAAACCGACCAAGTGCGAGTCGGACTCGCGCACCAAGGGATCCGTATCGTCCATAGCAAAAAACCGGCCAAGTGCGAGTCGAACTCGCCCATGAAGGGTTCCGTAGCAGCAAGTAACATAATATAAAAGTTCTTGTAATGTGTTGTAACTTTGATCGATGTTTTAATAATAGTGTATTTTTTTCGATTTATCACGCATTAAAAAAAAACTACTTACTAGATTTCGTTCAAACCAATTTTCGTTGGCAGTTTTTATAGTAATGTACATCATATATTTTTTTTAGATTTATCATTCTCCTATTTTAGAAGTTAGAGGGGGGGGGACACACATTTTACCACTTTGGAAGTGTCTCTCGCGCAAACTATTCAGTTTAGAAAAAAATGATATTAGAAACCTCAGTATCATTTTTGAAGACCTATCCATAGATACCCCACACGTATTTGTTTGATGAAAAAAAAATTTTTGAGTTTCAGTTCTAAGTATGGGGACCCCCAAAATTTATTGCTTTTTTTCTATTTTTGTGTGAAAATCTTAGTGCGGTTCACAGAATACATCTACTTACAAAGTTTCAACAGTATAGCTCTTATAGTTTCGGAAAAAAGTGGCTGTGACATACGGACGGACAGACGGACAGACAGACAGACAGACAGACAGACAGACAGACAGACAGACAGACAGACATGACGAATCTGTAAGGGCTCCGTTTTTTGCCATTTGGCTACGGAACCCTAAAAAGTGCAAAAAAACACGTTTTGTTGTATAGGAGCCCCCTTAAATACTTATTTTATTTTGTCTTTTTTTATCTACTGTTTTTGTTGTTATAGCGGCAACAAAAGTACATCTTATGTGAAAACATCAAAGGACTGGAACAATTTGCATGTTGCAGTCTCGCCGTCCGATTATAATTAAGGTGCCTTCAAGGCTAGAGTGAATAGGCTCTTAATAAACTAGTGCGCCTTACCATTAATGATTGCAGCACTGCTTATCATCAGGTGGGATTGCAGTCAAGCACTAGTTTATATCAATTAAAGAAAAAAAAATCAACTGTCTAGCTATTACGGTTCACGAGATGCAGCCTGGTGACAAACGGATAGACAGACGGACGGACAGCGTAGTCCTAGTAATAGGGATCCCGTTTTACACTTTGGGTACGGAACACTAAAAAACGATGATTTATTACTTTTTAGCACATTTTCATGGCAATAAAGCACAAATTGATATGTTAATTTGGCTCGAAAGTTTTATGCCAATCAATTAGATATATTTGCGTGATTGTTACACATGAAATGAGTAATGGACGTTCGATATGCTTTCGATAGTTTGACCGCGATTTCTGACTGAATAATCTATCACTATTTATGTATTTGTGGAATTCTGACGTCAGAACAGTTAAGGCTAGGATCACATGTGGCCCCGGTTAGACCGAAGCACACGTAGACCACGCCTGATTTGTAAGTAGAACGGCGTCGCGTGGCGTGGATCTAGTGTGGCTCTACAAGTCTAGTTTCCATATAAAATGTATGGAGATCGACGCGCCCAGATCTGCGTGTGTGGCACACGAGTGCGATGTAGTTCTACCTTTATGTTTTTATACGAAAACATATTATGTGTTTGTGACAATCTTCAATACAAGCACAAATAGGTAATTAAAATAATAATTATGTTTGAAGTTTCTATTGTAAAGAAATAGTTTTGGAACGGAAATGTAATTTTTTTAAAGCTTTGTTACCATTTTTTTGTTTGAGGTGGGAAACATCTAATGACTTATTCCGCTCTAAAATACCCGCGGCCCTAGCGGGCATTGGCCCTGCGGGGCCCTGTACGGTTTGCTGACATCTGTTTGAGGCACGCGTTGAACACTACGCGCCGTTGACGACTTGGACTCGGACTTGATGGTTACCGGACGGTTGTACGGCGAGCTGCCCATTGTTCGTCGTCTGAAACGATTGGATCAAACAGATTTGACATGAATTTGATTTCAAATCTGTTTGATCAAACCTGTAGCGTCATACTGATTGGACGATAGGTTTGACCGTGTATGGCTGGCATAAGATACTCGGGATGCCATGGATCATGTACGAGTTGAAGGATGTTTTATAGGACAAGTGAAAAAAGTAGGTCGGTTAAAAAGTTTCTAAAAATTATGGTTTCGCAGTTTTCACTGTAACTTGCTTACCACCCAAAAACAGTAAAGCGTTTCTGTATCGGGCGGGAACAGATTCTCTTTACTGTTTCGTAATTTGCTACAAACACGTTTATGATGATATGGGATGCACTGTTATTTTGTTTATTATTTTTTATCTATTATTACTGAGCTGCGTAATTTTTTTTTTAAATATCCTAACATACTGAGATAGGAGCCTTTTTAGCCTCGCACAGATAGGAGAGAGAAAGAGAAGAATAACAATGTACCTACGCCCCTAGCGAAATTGCCTCTAGCGTTTTAATTTTTTTTTACATAGAATTTTTATTTTAGTTAGTTAAATACATATTTTTTTATTTTAGTTAGTTAAATACATATTTTTTTATTTAGCTACAAAGGAGAATTTTACTTGGATACTTTAATATAACTGTTATCATCACAATTTGCATAATATTCACGCACAACAGTAACGAAATAGGAAATCGTACGTTACGTCATGTGACAGAAATTATCGCGCATTGTGATCTCTTCCGGAATATTTTTGGACGAGCATTATTCGTATTTATAATGTACGACTCGGCGCCTGCGCTTATGGCATGACTGAACCATATTATAAGTACTACAGAAGTTTTGTTTTTTTTTAATGGAAAACCACAAGGTGAACATAGACACAGTCGTTAATCATGGTCCTGAAACATCGGCCTACGATTCAAAATAAAGTTCTAAACTGCGGGATCGTTCGGTACCACTCTGGCCCTGGAACACAAATAGCAACTGAAAGAACACACGTAGGTTTTAGTTAGTAAAAGTCTGACACTCCCTCTCTGTACACCGTAAGCAGGAGGAGTCATTTGCTGATTTGCGATTGACAAAAGAAAGACGTGTTTGTACAGCGGCGGCGGTCCCAAAACAAATGCCGTTCGCGAGTGCGTTTGCTTGAAGCGTGTCGTATGTGTGCGTGTATTTTACGCTCGTTTCATGGAGGCTGTGGGACCGACCTTTGGTAAGTACTTATATTTCTCCCGACTGCATTTTGATTCTTCGCAAGTAGGTATGTGCGCAGTCACCGGAACTCTTATCTCTCTCTTCACTAAGTTCTAGTTCGATGAAGCTGCCACTATGGCGTCCCCCACATTAGGCGTGCACGTTCCTCGTGCGTGCGCTCCGCGAGTGTGAAGAGTAACTATTTTGGAAAGAGTAGCGGGCGGCGCGGGCGGGTAAGAACACGACGTGACCGCAGCGTGCGCGCCGCGAGCACTCTCCACACCCACGCACGCCGTAGGGCAGTAAAACGCGACACTCACGTAGCGCGCACGCCTAATGTGGGGGGTCAGTCTAAGAAATTCCCAAAATCTATCACTGGCCGACTTATGATCCCACTCACATTTGCGGTTAGAACCATGAGGCCTCCGTGGCAGTTAAAAGGAGCAGGCCTTCTGTACTATTCTATGACTCGATATCACGTTGGAATTGCAAACATGTCCATTATGCTAAACACTTCTGAATGTTAATAGACGTTCTTAAACTAACACCGGCCTGCTAGAACTGTTTAGATAGTTGTAGTTAGGCCGCCCCGGTTCACGGCACATCGCTAACTGATGACATGTCAGGGTATTTTTATGTAGGAGGTGAAAAAACTTTGCAAGGTCGATGTAGTTTACAATAGAAGAGAACGTATGTGAAATTTTTTGGATTGTTATGTGTTTCCCTTGGACACATAACTAGTATCAGCACGCCCATTAGTGTACGGGTGGGCCGTAACAAAACATTAGGATTTTAAAGGGGGCCCCGGTTTGAAAGGCAAGAAGGAACAGGGTGGGTTCTTTAGTTAGTAAGAGTCTGACACTATCTCCCGCTCCACCCAAGGGCCGGAGATGTCATTTGGATGATTTTTGCCCGCCGAAAAAAAAGGTGGATATGGACTACCGTAATGTAACATGCAAGGTGACATGAAAGGAGCATTTCATAAGCAAGGACGCAGCGCGCACACGAATACGAACCGAGCATGTCTACTCACATCTGTTCCCGGCGGTTCACCCAGAGCGGGAAAGTTATTTCATGATTCCCTCAATCAGAGAAAGGCCTTACAGTGATACAAAACGCTCTAAATGACAATGCTAATAATTGGAAATTGTATACGCATCTTTGTAATAGATTTAGATAAACCTTACATTAAAACTATCAGTATAAACCCCAGTACTATATCGAAACGGCCCATTGTCTGCCACGTCATTTATTATTCGAGTCAGAGTGAAAGAGTAACCATAAAGTTTCCTGCCAAGTTCTTCTCCATAGGAAAGGACCAATTTGGAACCGTGCATTACCTCCTGACATTTTATAAGTGCCCATGTAAGCTTATGTGAAATAAAAATTTGCCTACAATTCGGGTGTCTTCAAGGTTAGAGTGAATAGGCTCTTAATAAACTAGTGCGCCTCACCATCAACGATTGCATCACTGCTTACTATCAGGTGGGATCGTAGTCAAGCACTAATTTATATCACATAAAAAACAAAATATTTGAATTTGAATTCTTTTTTTTTTGTTACCAGGGTTGCGGCTTCGGCTGCCAGCTTCACCACATAGTGTACTGCTTGATCTTCGCGTACGCCACAGAAAGGACTCTGATCCTGAACTCCAAGGGCTGGAGGTACAACAATAAGGGCTGGGACTATGTGTTCATGCCTATCTCAGATAGCTGTACCTCCTCCGTTGGTGAGAAGGTGGTGCAGTGGCCAGGTATCTAATTCTTTTTTTATGTAACATTGCAAGGAATAAATAAATATTTTGTGAATTTGGTCAAATTCGCGATATAATTACTTTTATCGCAATTCGGAAAGCGGGGAAGGTTGGAATCCGAAAGTGATTTAAAAAAAATTTGGAATTCCTCTTTGACTTCACAGTTTAATCTGCAGAGTTTTTCAGATATGTATTTCCATAGAATTTTGAAGCCGCATAGTATTATTTTTTGACTTATGTGAGGTGTTCGACATTGACTCCATTACGGTTTATTTATTTTTTACTAGCTGATTGTATCCCCGTGAAATTAGTACTTCTCACCTTTAAGAGGCGATCCTCATAGAAAATTTCCATTTACGACGGTTTTTGTGAGGTCAAGAATTTTTTTTTCTTTCATGACATGCATCTTTATTAAAGCGATAAATTGAAATTGGTCAATCCGTTTTTGAGTTTTAGCGAGACCAACTGCATTTGACTTTTATATATAGAGATAATATACTCGTGTTTGACCACTGTATCATCTTTTTTCTTTTAAGCTATTGCATAGCTTCTATCGCGGGCCTTGAGCGTGGAGACCGAAAATAGAAATTCCGTAACGAAAATAACCTAACACCCCCCACTCATTTGTTTTTTGAGCGTGGTGACCGATAAGAAAACAAATGAGTGAACAATCAATCAAAATTCAATTCAATGTGTGAAAGTGTAACTTCAATTAATATCAAAGAAAAAAAAACAAAGGAAAAAAATACTGCATAAATAAAATAAATAAATAATTATAATTGCATAAGTTGATAAAAATGCTATGCAATAGCTTTACCGCGGCAGTCCCCGATTGCCACACGTCTTTTTTATTATTGACAGGCTCGCGTTTGACCACCATCTCACCTGATGTTAAGAGATGATGTGGTCGACGATGGAGCACGCTTGCCTAGAAGTAACCTCTTCACTCTTGATTTCATGATCCTGGGTTATATCTACGAGGAAACAAAAGACTGGCAGGGAATTCCAGTTCGATTATACATTTTTAATTGTATCGGTTCGCTTTTACAATAATGCTTGAATGCTTTGATTTGCCGTAACGACAGATACATTCAAACATTCCTACACATGTAAGCAATCTCACAATAGTATGTTAGTATTTGTCGCCGATAAACTACCACGTGTAGGTGTCAATTTACAATCATGTTGTATTCAAGTTTTTGATAACGCTAATTGTAGAATGGGCTCATTCGTTTTCATCATTTCATTCAGGATTTACATCAGTTGAAGTTAAATATTAGTGTTTTACTGCAGTGCTTTTAATCTTTAGAGTATACGAGCTGCGGGAATTTTTACCCGTTATTGCAGCTCTGGTATTCAAAGGGCAAATGAAGGAACTAGAATATTATTCAGGATTTTTTTATTATTATTATAATATTATTCCGGAAAGTCTAACATTGAGCCCCCCTAGCCAAGTTACAACCGTTTCGCTTCCGTCGAACGCTTCGAGTTGACTTTGCTGCCAATTCTTTTGTTCTGACCACGTAACTGAGCGTTGAGATGACGTCATTCCGGTACATTTGACGCTTTCTACTAGCGTTAACTATTGCAGATTTGCAACTTGGCTAGAGGTACAGACTCGTGTGGAGCGAGCTTTAATGATGTCCCAACTCAAAAATCTTTTCGATTCTAATTCTGTCAATGAAATTAAACAACATTATTCAAGGAAGATAGACAATTCCAAAAAAGAACTGAAGACTATCCATAGAAAGTTATTATCAACTGATCAAAACTATTAGTAAGTGAGGTCCACTTGGAGCCGAAACGGATCTTGAGCGCTGGCTTCAAGTTGCGCAGAAGTCAAATATTCGGTATCTTTAGTGGTGCGAAGTGAGACGCGGGAGCGGGGAGTGTTAGTGGTTGGCTCGCCGCACCATCGCGTCATAGACGTCACTCATGATTCGTTCCCTGCGCTTGCAGCATGTATCTAACAACGACGATGATTGGCTCGCCAATGTATGGAATGCGCAAAGCGATCCCCACTCTGACGCCGAGCGCTCAAAATCCGTGCTGGTAATTGTACAAATTTACAAAAAAAAAAAAAAATTAAATATTTAATTTTTTATAAAATTAAATTAAAGTATTTAAAATACGACTGCTCATTTACGTTGCACCTGTATAGTTTTTTTTATAAGTATTAAGTAGTTCTTCTCAACAATTCTTAAACTATAGGAATTGTTGTAAGTGTAAGTACAAGAGATCATAAAGGATCTGTGTATATGCTCTCTGCTCAGCCTTGGCTACGCGAATAACTACCAAAAATTATATTCAATTTTTTATTTCATGTTTATTGAACTAGAATTGATGCAGACCCTAGAGTGCATTAACGAAAATATTACTAGTATAGAAGAATGTCCGGAAGATATGCTACAGATGCCGCCACTCATAAATGCGTCAAGTAAACGTTTTTAAATTATGGGGTTTTTGTTTATTGTGGCACTTGTTTAGAAATATAGTTTAATGTGTAAAACCACACTGAACTTGAGTCGATTAAGAAAACTTTATGTTGATATTTTTTATTTTAGATTTTTGCACAGTCAATTATTAATACTTATTTGTTATCAGTTTGTCTTTCGTGTAGTTTGTTTTTTTTTCTAGCATCTACAATTGGTTTCACTCTTCAAAAAAGACGATTTTGGGATATCGTTTTTTTTTTTTACTTTTGACTACACAAATATGATCAGAAACGGGTACAGATAGAGCCCCATTTTTTTGTGCTAATTAAATAATAGTGGTGTATACAGAATATACCTCCACTTGTAATAATGGAACAAAATGATACCACTAAAACTTCTCTTTAAATGAAGTTGAATGAATATTTCATTCGAATGACAACGTTCATGAAAGCTAAAAATGCAATGCAGTTAGCATGGTATAATAATAATAATAATAATAATAATAATTATTATTATTATTAGTTAGCATGGTATGATCGACGATGCACTATACATTATTTAATTAATAACAAGCCCATCTGAGTTTTTAAAACTATAATTAAAATCTTGTAAAACATATGAAATTGCTAATTGTTTGACTATGTAAACTGCTTCATATTTAATAAATCGTATATTTTTCTGTTATTTGAATATCCGTGATTTTTTAAAATTCTATTTGTATGGAATTAAAGTTTATATTTATTTATAGTACTCGCGTTAAAAACTGAGTCTTCAGGCATAATTATGTCAGTAGCAATAACAATGTGCAACTCTTTGCGTTTTATCGATAGTTCCTTACTGCTTACCTGCTCATATACGTTTCGTAAGTGCGGGCGAGATATACTAATAACAATTATTTTGACCCGACCAATGAGTTCGCTGTGACTATAGCAAAAAACTTTTGATCCAATGTCCATTGCCACTTCATGCAAAAATTATTATATTGTCTGCAATGTTAATATACTTACCTTAGACGGTACAGTTGTTGCAGTGGCTAAGCAAATGGCTTGTGCGCTGTGTTATAGGTTCTATTTTCACACGGATCTTTGTATGATCTTCAGATTTTTTCTGGGTCTGGGTCTTTTGTGTATGTGAGTTTAAATGTTTGTGAATGCACTCACTATACAGGAGTAATTTTCAGTGTGTGGGAAACGTTTTTGAAAAAGATAAAGACACATTGAAAATAACTATTTATTCATTGGTTGTTCTAAAATCAATCAACACTTTGTACCTATATTGGATTTTCCATACACATTGTTTTCCAATTTCTGTTCATTATAGGTAACGTTTTAAGCAGTTTTTTCAGTGCACTTATGATGGGAATAACAACTTCAAAACTTAATGGTTCAAGAAATAAAAAAAACGGGACAGTAATGCACTACGCGATAGCTTTTATGTTCCCACTTATATTTAAGTATTATGTAAACCTAATTTGTTTCGTATGATACTAACCATGACACGAACTTTAAAACTAAAATTCAATGTGGCCTCCGTCTCGCCATCGATATTATAAAAAAAAATTAACCGACACAAAATCTTATCAAGTGCACGTGAATGGTTCGAGAGAAACGCGTTATTATAAAGTTATACATATAAATATATCCATCTATTCGTGCTAAGGGCCTGGCCACAAATGACGGCACGATTGGTGCGTTCAGTGATTGACTGCTGTACTACGTGTCGCGGGTTCGATTCCCACACGGAACAAATATTTGTTTGACCTACAGACATGTACCTAAATTCAGTGTCAGTAACTTTACAAGTTTGCGTTTTCGCGATACAGGAGTTACTCCTATTATAGATTTGTTTTTTTTTTTTAAATTGGTAATGACGCTCATGCCGAATAACTAATTAGGCATATTTTTACTCTAAAATCCCCATGGTTTTCCCTATTATACTACTGTAAAAATTGCCTTCCTTCCTTAACTGCACGTCACATCGAAAATTACTTTTTTAATGGTCTCTTTTATATTTTTTCAGTGACGTACGATGCCAAGGTAGTGTCCCTGTCGTTCATAGACTCTATATCTCAGAAGCCTAAGTTTTTGCCGCTGGCTATACCCAAAGACTTGGCTCATAGGTAAGTTACAATTAATTTTCTATAGATAGAATTCAAAATTAAAGATAATTATCAAAATTTTGGAACAAGAAACTCTACGTTATAAAAAACAAAGTTCAAATTCCATTGCAGCTCATACTTCTTTTTAGAAGCTTTTATTTAGCTGGCTATGTTTGTATGTATGCAAGTTTGTTTAGTGCAAATGAATTGAGAAACAGTTATCCCTAACTGGTTGAGCCGATATATGCATAGTGGCCATAGGGATTTTTGAGCGCAACATGATACCTGACTCTACAATGGTTGAGCTCTTTGAAATGGTTTTGATAGTAAAAGTCATAAAATTTTATTTCTTTATTTATTATTTATTTAAACTACATGTACAGCAGTGGTACATAGGCGGACTTAATGCAACTAGGCATTCTCTACCCGTCAACCAGACAGTCAGTAATTTTGTTATGAACATATTAATAATATTTTTTTTATTTAATTTTCTTTTTTTAAAAACACAACACTAAAGCTGACACTTGAATTGGTAATGATGGATTCAAATTATCTAGAACTAGCTACTATTAGCGCCTTTGCACGCGTCTCAAGTAGTACATATATGTATAGCCTATGTCACTCTGAAATAAACTAGGATTCTACTGGTGAAATAATTTTTAAAATCAGTCCTCAAGTGTTTGAGTTTATTCATTACAAACAAAAATACAAATCTTTTCTCTTTATTATAATATGAAGTACAGAGTACAAAATTATTATTGTAAAGTGTACACATTATTTATGCTTCGATCGTCACCGTATGTTTTACAAATTGACATAATGTATAAAAATGGTTCAGTGGATTTAAATGTCGGAACTTATATTGAAATAATAATATTATTTAACAATATGATAATTAGAAAGAAGTGGCTCAAAACTGGAAACATTGAAAATATTGGAGGGAGGCCTTTGCCCAGTAGTGGGACAGTATGGGCCAGATATAATAATAATAATAATATAATAATAACGCACACAGTTTTGTAATAAGATAACAGGATAAACCGTTATTACCTGTTGATTTAATTCATGTATTACAAAATATGATAAATGAATGAATGACAGGATAACGCGGTTCAATGGCGACCCCGCGTCGTGGTGGATCGGCCAGATGCTGAAGTACGTGCTGAAGCCGCGCCAGGCGATGCAGAAAGCCATCAACGAGACCATCGCTAAGATGAACTTCAAGACGCCTATTGTTGGGTAAGCCGTTTTATTATTTGTTTATCCCATCGACTTATATTCTAGTGATAGACAAGCCTTTTCATGGAAACTATTTGTCCAAATACTGAAAAGTTAAAACAAAAGTTCGCTGCAGCGCTACATTGGCATTATGTCGTCTAACAGAACTATTAAAAATGCAACGCTGAGATAGCTTTTAGAGGATACTTTTAAGCTATTGCATAGCTTCTATCGCGGGCCTTGAGCGTGGAGACCGAATCCAGAAATTCCGTAACGAAAATAACCTAACACCCCCCACTCATTTGTTTTTTGAGCGTGGGGACCGATAAGAAAACAAATGAGTGAACAATCAATCAAAATTCAATTCAATGTGTGAAAGTGTAACTTCAATTAATATCAAAGAAAGAAAAACAAAGGAAAAAAAATACTGCATAAATAAAATAAATAAATAATTATAATTGCATAAGTTGATAAAAATGCTATGCAATAGCTTTACCGCGGCAGTCCCCGAGTGCCACACGTCTTTTTTTTAACCAAAATGTCTTAAGCGCCATGAATTCGTGGCATTTACGCGTTTCGTTCAACATAGTGCAATGTTCAAGGTGTACAGTCGACATTACACCTGAGTCGACTGAAGTGAGTGTTCGGCACGCCTAATCTAGTGCGTAGTATATATATATATCGATGGTTTATCCTCACATCAGACCGCCTTGCAGCAATTACACCAATGGAGCACATCTAGTTCAGAATCGGCTACTTTTTAACACCATGTGCGCAGTGGAGGTCATCAAAGGAGCGGTGCGATGCTTCCGCAACATCAGACCAGCGTTCCTCCAGGATTCCACATGTACCAAATCCTATATCAAACACATTTTTGAAATTTTAAAGCTCTTGTTAAAGCCGTTGTTGCCTCGCCGGGCGGCAGCGATCTCTCGCGCCGGGCCTTTGTACAGGCCATGGTCATGGCGCGGAGAAGTGGCAGGCGGTCGCCTCCTTTTGCGAAACAGTAATGCTAGTAAAGGAGGCGGCGAGCGCACGCGCGAGGGACCGCCCTCACGATTCAGCCGCCGGGATCCCGATCCCGATTTCCGGCCACCGTAGGGGCGATGAGCAATGGGTACAATTGCCGAAACGGATTTTGAGCGCTCGGCGTCAGAGTGGGGATCGCTTTGCGCATTCCATACATTGGCGAGCCAATCGTCTTCGTTGTTAGATACATGCAGCAACGCAGGAAACGAATAAGGAGTGACGTCTATGACGCGATGGCGCGGCGAGCCAATCACTGACACTCCCCTCCCCCGCGTCTCACTTCGCACCACTAAAGAGACCGAATATTTGACTTCTGCGCAACTTAAAGCCAGCGCTCAAGATTCGTGACGGCAATTGTAGCTTGCCGTCCGGCCGTCTAGTACCCATCCGGATCAAGCCCGAGTCGTCGACTGCGCGAGAGATGTCAGCAAAACCGTAGGGGCCTGTCAGAGCCGAAGCCCTTTAAAATGACAAATATTGATTAACATTCTGTGTCACAAAATGTGACTGGCATCGTCTGATATAGAACTACATGGCTGTATAATTTAATATGGTAACAATATGACATCGACGTCACATACCTTGCCCAATCGAAAGGGCGATTTTCATGACGTTTGGATTTCTTAACCAATACGCGTATTGATTGGAACAATTTTACAACTGCGATAAGATTCATTTTAATCTCAATGTTTCATGAAATTAATTATTTTTGCATCGTTTTGTTTCCATATAGTCCATTACTTCTTTTACGACTTTTGCCCGTATTGTTCAAACTTTATTTACCGAATAATGTGCAATTACTTAACGTGATAATGGTTTCCATTTTGCTAATTCTTTGCTCATTTTTTATACTTTTTGTTTTTAGTTATTGTTTTGTTGTAGATTTGCGAGTTTTTTGAATAAAGTAGTTCGTGGGGGAGTGGGGTGTATACGGGGTCCCAACCAACATCTGTCGGGACCCGCGCCAACCTCACCTGCACGTGGTGCACCCTGCTGACTAACGGACGAGGATATGGCGACCCGCCAACACGCACTGGACCAGCGTGGCGGGTTATGGTCCGAACCCCCCCAATGCAACATAACAATACGCACAGGCCCCAAATGCCCGGCGACTCCAGTGGTTGTATTGACGTGGAAGTAGTTCGATTGAATTAATTTAAATAATATTAATTGGGTTGTATTTTAACTACTTTTTGCTAGCGGCTCCGCCCGCGTGTGATTAGGTTTTTCCATACAAACTTTTGACTCCCGTTTCATCCTTTTGTGGTATGAATTTTGAGAAATTCTCTCTTAATGCTCGTCTACGTCATAAAAGAAAACCTTGTGCAAAATTTCACGCTGCTACTCCCAGTAGTTTCGGCTGTGCGTTGATGTCAGTCAGTCAGTAAATGATAAATGATAAATGATAAATGATCTTTATTTTGCAAGTAGGTTTTATAAAAACACTTTTACACGTCAATTTTTTTTTTTGTCAATTAATGCTAGATCAGGCCGGTGTTTCCTAACTGACTACCCTGAGAAGAAACACCGAAACAAACTCAGGGGTCAGTCTCTTTTAAAGTCCATACAGCAAAACATGTAATGGTCAAATCATATGAGAACCGTGCAGATTGAGCCTGAGATGGTCTTTTGAAGAAAGAACCACACAGTTCTAAGTGGACCTGTCCAGTCAGTGCAAGCATTTGTCAGTATGCGTGTAGCTCAACTCAGGACTACTAAGGAGCTCAACGACTTGACGAACAATGCCAAAGAAAGGACATTTGGGTAGGCCACATCAAATACTCAAAACTGCCAGACATCATGTGAAAATAAAAGAAAAGGAAAGAGTAATCCACATAGTTCTCACATTCACAATAATAAAATTTACAAAAGTGTAAATATTGCAAATTGTAAAAAAAAAAGTATAGTATAAATAGTTTGTATAATAATAGTGATGTATAATAAAATAAATAATAGTGTGTATAATAGTTTCTCCTTTTATTAGGGTTCCGTAGCCAAATGGCAAAAAACGGAACCCTTATAGATTCGTCATGTCTGTCTGTCTGTCCGTCCGTATGTCACAGCCACTTTTTTCCGAAACTATAAGAGCTATACTGTTGAAACTTTGTAAGTAGATGTATTCTGTGAACCGCTTTAAGATTTTCACACAAAAATAGAAAAAAAGCAATAAATTTTGGGGGTCCCCCATACTTAGAACTGAAACTCAAATTTTTTTTTTTTCATCAAACCCATACGTGGGGTATCTATGGATAGGTCTTCAAAAATGATGTTGAGGTTTCTGATATCATTTTTTTCTAAATTGAATAGTTTACGCGAGAGACACTTCCAAAGTGGTAAAATGTGTCCCACCCCCTCCCTGTAACTTCTAAAATAAGAGAATGATAAAACTAAAAAAAATATATGATGTACATTACCATGTAAACTACCAACGAAAATTGGTTTGAACGAGATCTAGTAAGTAGTTTTTTTTTAATACGTCATAAATCTAAAAAAAATACACTATTATTAAAACATCGATCAAAGTTACAACGAACTACAAGAACTTTTATATTATGTTACTTGCTGCTACGGAACCCTCCATGGGCGACTCCGACTCGCACTTGGCCGGTTTTTATTAGGTTGTATTTAAATAATTTATTTTGGTGAGAGGAGGTCAGGTCGTAGCTAAAATAATAAAAACAGCACGAGTAAGGTATTTTAATGTAAGAGGGGGTACCCAATTAGCAGCAGCGGTCTGTACCACTACCTTAAAAATAGTTTAAATGAATTTTAAATGCTTTTATCAAAGTATGGTATATCCAATTCCAGAGTCCACATACGAAGAACAGACAAAGTGGGCACGGAAGCAGCGTTCCACCACATACACGAGTACATGGCGCACGTGAAGGACTACTACGACCAGCTGGAGCTCACGCGCACCGTGGACGTGCGGAGGGTGTACCTAGCTACTGACGATGCTAACGTGAGTACAGAGAACTGTCTCCTATACACCATACGAAATAAGATGAAACATTTAAAGTCGCGCACAGACATCGCGAGGCGTGCGCCGCGAATGGTTCGTCAGGCTTACCTCAACCTGAGGCATACGACGGTAAATTTATGAGTGCGTCCCGAACGACACATGCTCAAGCTGAGCACGCAAACCACCACGCACGGTGTTCGTCAGTAGAAAACGCAGACAACACCCGTCTGTCCACACGGAGCGCACGGCTCGTACTGAGGCGGCCTTCGCAACGATCTTACAACGCGAATGCTCACTGTGAGCACACTCGTCCACACAGCCCGAGGCATGCGAGACGAACCATTCGCGGCGCACGCCTCGCGATGTCTGTACGCGGTTTATGAGCTTGACATTCTCTCTCATTTGACCCAGAGAGCCAGAGCAGGAGGAAGTTATTCAATTTCACACTCTCCAAAATAATGGGTGTGTGGTAGTTCTATAGACAGCGTTTAAAGCGAAGTGTTTAAGTAGGAGGTTCGTTTGTGCCTATAGTTCGTTCGAAATAAGATGAGACTTTTAAATAAACCTTTTTGACTGTCCGTTCAACGCCAATGTCAATATTCTTGTTGAGTAAGGACTAAAAGCTGTCAACGAACTAAACCACATAGGTTTAATAATATAACTTTGAAATCAAAGCATATTTTAGTAACTCTGGTTTAGAATTTATGATATAGTAATAGTGCTAGGCTATTCGTAGCGGTCGCCTCTGCGGCGTACGAATAGCGATGACAATCAAGACTAAGGAACAAGTTTATGTAAATATATTGAGATTGAGAAGAAGAGCAGATTTGTATACATATATCTAAATGGTTTTTATAACTAAACGAGTTTCTGTAATTGTAAGTAGTGGAATAAAGGGCATTTTTATTTTGGGCAGCCTTTTTGACATTAGCTGGTTATACTTTATTCGATGTTTTATAAAAATACGATATAATATATACGAATACGACAATAACTTCCCAAAATGAGACCGTTTCGATGCATCGTATTAAAACATCGAGGGAATTAGATGCATCGATGTTTATCGAATATCCCTAGATCTGTTTGGAGTGAAAGGGAGGATCAGACTTACCGACCTGGGACCGCAGTCAGTTAAGAGATTTTCTGATTGACGACTGCAGTTCCTGTCCATGCAGCAAATATGCTGCTAGACTAAAAGAAAAAAATAAAAAATACTGACATGATACCTTCAATGGAAAGCCTACCTACCAGAGATCAGTATTATCAACCACAGCTAAGTTTTAACATAAAAAATCTTATCTTACAGGTCCTAGAAGACGCCCGCAGCAAATACCCAGAATACACATTCCTAGGCGACCCGTCCATCGCCAAAACAGCGGCGACACACCGGAGATACACACCTTTGTCGTTGACGGGCCTGCTAGTAGACTTGCACATGCTGGCCATGTGCGACTACCTCGTCTGCACGTTTAGTAGTCAGGTACGTAAGCGAATGACATCCTTGTTACTAAGAACATAAGACTGGATATATTGGTCATTAACATGACCACGTGACGGTAATATACACATTTGTCGTTGACGGACCTGATAGTAGACCTGCACATGCTGGCCATGTGCGACTGCCTCGTCTACACGTTTAGTAGTCAGGTGCGTAAGCAAATGTCATCTTTATAGCCAAGAACATAAGGCTGGATATACATATAATCTTTCTCTTTCTGTATTGCAGGTCGGTCGCGTCGCCTACGAGATGATGCAGACGAACCGCGTGGACGCGTCGAACAGCTTCTTCTCCCTCGACGACATCTACTACTTCGGCGGACAGAACTCTCATGATCGCGTCGCCGTCATGCCCAACGATGGCGCCTACCAGGATATACCCTTCCAGGTAAATAATTAATAATAATATTCCATAACTATCACACAACGCCGCCGTCTAGTCCCATAAGCTAAGCAAAGCTGGTGTTATGAGTACTAGACAACTGATAAACATACCTATATTATAGATAATCAATTAATTAAGATTATAATGCCGTAATTACATTTGGCATCTAGAAAGTGGTGGCGAGATGACCTATAGATGCTACCGTAAGGGCTAAGCGTTCGAGGTCGCTCGATAAAAATGATTTCTCGGAAGAAATTGGAAGAGGCCTTTGCCCAGCTGTGGGTAAATATAGGTTAAATACTTATGCACGAAAGACTACTCAATTTCGGGTACCTGATGCATAATTACCCTTATCATCGTACCTAAAACACGGGCCAAAGACAAGGAGTAATTTGAAAAAATCACTGTTGATAAGTAGTAGAATTGGAAAGAAGTGGCTCATAACCGGAAAAATTGGAAGGAGTGGAGGGAGGCGTTTGCCCAGCCTTGGGACAGTATGGGCTAGGTATAATAATAATAGTAAATAATAATAATATTTTTTTTTTATTATTGGTAGGCTTGCGTTTGACCACCATCTCACCTGACGGTAAGCGATGATGTGGTCGACGATGGAGCACTGAGCACAATAAGTATTAAAACTGACGTCGGGTAACTGGAACAATAAAGTTGAACTAGATTGTCCAGAAATGGAAGTATCCGACACCGGCAAGTGTAAATACTTGCTCGAATTGGGTAGTTCACTATTTTTTTTTTTAAACCGTGTCTTTCCAAAATTGTAAGTAGAAAAAATAAATAAAATCCGTTCAAAATTAAGTAAGTTAGATACTTTTCAAAACAGGTCATGATTGTTCAGGCCAACACGTCAAATTCAAGAACATTGTAAAGAATTAGAGATAATAACCAAACCAATTTGTTTATTTTTTGCAGGTTGGCGACTTAATTGGCATCGCCGGTAACCACTGGAACGGTTACGGTCGGGGGACCAATAAAAGAACAAATATGGTGAGTGCAATAACTTAGCGTTATTTTATTTTATACTAGCTTTTGCCTGCGGCTTGACCCGCGTAAATAAAATATAGCCTATGTCACTCAGGGATAAAGCAGCTTTGTATCAGTGAAAAAATTTTAGCAATCGGACCAGTACTTCAGAGAGAATTAACCTCTTTATAATATTAGTGATGACCGTGATGTCCGTCAGTTGGCCGTTGGGGCCGAAAGGTTCTGGAGTGGCGATCGCGTACCGGAAGACGCAGCGTTGAAAGGCCTCCTACAAGGTGGACCGATGACCTGGTGAAGGTTGCGGGAAACCGATGGATGCGAGATGCATAGGAACGTTCGTTGTGGCGACGCTTGGGGGAGGCCTATGTCCAACAGTGGACGTATATCGGCTGAAATGATGATGATGATGAAGATTAGTGTAGATTATCCTTGTGTATGATAAAACAAAGATCTATCCACATGTAACGTTCCACCATTCCGTTTCAGAACGGGCTGATCCCGTGGTACAAGACTGCGGACCACTTGGTCCTGTACCCATTCCCGGAGTATAAACAGGTGCCGATGTACTCGGACACAAGACAGAAGGACTTATAAGACAGAACAAGTCTCCTTCTTAACGGTTTACGAAACTAATGGACTAAATGACGCGTGATCGGCGTTATGAATCGTTTTTGTTTTAAATGAATGAAGGTTTTGTTGTTCTGAGCGTCAGTGGAGGTACAGTCGGCAAAAGAGATGTGTATGCAGGTAGGATATAAGTGTCTATATGACCGCCTAGCGAGGTGTAACACGTTTGTCACTATTCTCTCAATAAATAAAGGAATAAATGACCTGAGAGGCGTGCCTCTAATCCGCTTTCATTCTGAACTTTATTTCTATTGGTTTAAGATGTATACTTGTTTAGCAGTGACACTCATGTTACGGTATACCTCCTTCTGTAAGCAGACGACATTGTGACAATTTTTTTTAAGTCTTAAAATGATAATTATGAAGTTTAGAGTTTGTAATTTAATTTTTAAACGACGGCAAAATCTTGTGTTGTTTTTTATCTCACAGTGTTACCACCATCGCTCCAATAAGTATGTGTATATTGCTCTTCGGTCCCGTTCTACCGTGTATACCTATCTCTTTCGCGCATAGTAATAATATTTATGTCGTGTACGATCGTTAAAGTTTTCGTAAGCGTCTTTTACGGGCTTGTTAATTGTTAATGACTACTATTGTGAGCGTGATATTATACTTCTCATTGGATTTATGTTGAATTTACTGATAATTATGATGTTTGTATCTTTGAGAATTTTCACGTTTTCAAAATGATCTGTATACAAGGTGCAGTTTTAAAGGTGCAAAAAAATT
Source organism: Mythimna ferrago (assembly GCA_910589285.2). Classification (NCBI taxonomy): domain Eukaryota; kingdom Metazoa; phylum Arthropoda; class Insecta; order Lepidoptera; family Noctuidae; genus Mythimna; species Mythimna ferrago. The sequence continues at coordinate 22,108,473 of OU342685.1, forward strand.
CAGGAGGTAATTATGTTAGTGATTCTCGACCCGAATCAATAATAAAATGAGTAGGTATTTTTTTTCTTATATATGGAAATCGGTATGTGTGAACTACCTTTTTTATAAACTCTGCTAGTCTGATACCTCCCTTATAACCGCGCTTTCACACACACAAACGCACCATTATTTAAACCGCGCTTTCACACACATACACGCAACGTAAAGCACCAATAATCTCCCGCACGACACACCCTAGCCACGCCCCCGCGCCATCGATCTATCGATCATGTTTAGTGTAACTGACGTCGCCGACGTGTGCATACACGCGCTTGCAATATTCGCCCACAGCGCCTTCGGTTAACGGTTGCGGTATCTAGTGATGAAAGATGACAGACCAATACTCCAATGTAGAGTTGGTGGAGATAGTCCGCTTGTATGCTATCAGTGGAAACATCGTAACGTCCATCTCAAAGGGTAATACTGGCTGCTACGCAAAGACTCCGCGAGTTTTGACGATTCGGCGTTCCCCGGCTTGCTGACGGTCGCGGCAACGAAGGCCTGCTTGTCGCCTTGCAGGAAAATATCCTGGAATACTTCAAGCGAGAGCCACGGGCCAGCACGCGGGATGCTGGTCTACGGTTTGGTTTCCTCACTACGGTCGGCAAGTACGTTGCGTGAAAAGGTGATCACTAGTGATTAGTGCTTTCGACACTTTAAAACGAATGTGTTTGTGCTACGAAATTAAAAGAAAATCAGCAACGTCGTGCTAGACTGCTGTCTGTTTGAACAACACCTCCAGGTAACATAAGTACCTGCTTAGGTATTTATTTTATTTTATTAGTAAGTACATAAAAAGTCATTTGTAAATACGTTGTTAGCCGAATCAATTTGATTAGTGTAAATAAATCGATTTAAAAATTTTAACTACGGTAAAAATACCTACCTAACAGGCAAGATAAATCACTTAAAAACCTACCTATCTACGTAACTAGCACAAATTATCTTGAAGTGTTTTTTGTCGGTCCTCAGCCCATTAAAAAGTACGAAGGGAAATTTCACATCCACCAATTTAATCTACAAATAAAAACGAAATTATTACGGAAAACTGACCTTGAGAATGACATTACCTACAGACTATCTGGTAGGTACGTTCATGTACCACTGCGTATCTAAATCTCGAGCGCGCGCGCTCCATGATAGGTACCTACGGACGGAGGCACGGACGCCTCATAAGGTTTATTGATCTCGGCCTAACATTTTATTCATCAGCTGATACGTAAGTACCTATCGACGCGACGTCAACGTGACTTTTAAAAGATTTTCACATTGTGATGATGCTTAAAAGCGAGTAATTAAATAGCGAAATTTAAGACATTAATGTACATTATGATCATCGAATTCGATCTACATCTAAGGTTAAATTATTCATTTCGTAAAATAAGTGGGCGGAGCCTCGTACAGGTTGATGCACTCACACACACAGTGACACGGCGTGCGATAAATCGCAACGGGTGATTCTGTATTTTTTTAAGAAGTTTATTTAGAGTTATTCTGAAAAACGGTTAAAATTAAAAAAAAAAAATAACAAGTTTTACTGATTATTGACCAGGTATCGTATTTTTATATGATTATTTATGAGTTTTATTACAACCTCCTGAAATATTGTGCAGTTTTAAAACTGCACCTTGTATACTTGAAATTTTTGAAACAGTTTCATAGAGGATGCCTGGGGTTCTATGAATTCTCGGCCTACTATCCAATAGCTATGTGTGGTATGTGTGCTATATCGTTGAATAGGTAATTTTGAGCTGAATAAAAGTTACTATGGCACCAAGTTCAAATCTTGGTCCCTTCAAAGTTATTCTTTGTTTAACATGTTAGTTTTGCTATCAAGCAGTGCATCAATAAACGATGTAAATCTCTACTTTAGTAACGTAGGAAAAATTTGGCTGCAAAAATCATTATTCAGGTGTATGTGACACCTATCACGGCAATGGATCCTAATCCTCCGACTCCAGTCCAAGATGACTCTAAATACTCTGGTTGACTCTCTTGCATTGCTGGCCGCTGATACGGAAGAAGTAGAATCTAGCCAAACTGTGACTCCAAAAACGTGACGATTGTGCAGTGGGTTGAGATGGAATATCAGCTTCACTTCTAATAAGAAGCCGTCATGCATTGGTCCCACTTTTAACTTACCTCTGCAACCGTTGCTTCCAAACAGGTGTATTTCCGGACGCTCTTAAAAAGGCGATAATATACCCTGTTCACAAGAGGAGGGGGGAGGGGAACAAAAACTGTGTTAACAATTATAGACCGATATCTGTATTGACTGCCCTCTCAAAAATTTTTGAAAAGTTCTTAAATAAACGGTTGAGGTGCTTTCTAGATAAACATAAAATTATTGCTGAGAACCAGTACGGATTCCGACAAGGAGTGTCGACCGAAGATGTCGTGCTGGATCTCACGCAACAGATAGCTAAAAAGCTAGATAATAACTCAAAATGTCTGGCCATTTTCTTGGATCTTGTGATTGCATTTGACATTGTTTCTGTTCCCAAACTTATTGCCAAACTGGAACTCGTCGGAGAACGTGGAATGCCGCTTGAAATTTTCAATAGTTGAGTGAACAATCGAAAATAACTTGTCAAAATTGACACGTACTACAGCGACGTGGAATCAGTAACTTATGGCGTCCCTCAAGGAAGCATCCTTGGACCAACGCTCTTCCAAATTTATGTAAACGACCTGTGCAGATTGAGCCTCACTAGCTGTAACATCTATGCTTATGCTACGTGCCTACGTGGAATATAGTCAAGGCTACTGCGGAGGAAGCTTTGTTCAAGGCAATGAATTGGCTTAAACTAAACCTCCTAACACTCAACTTGAATAAAACATCATTCAGTCCTTTCTCAATCCGCAGTAATACGGCCCCTTCTCATACTTACTTTGTAGTGGCTCAATCATGCTCAGATTTACTGTGTCTGCCCAGCACTAACTAGAGCTGATAGTGCCAAGTATCTAGAAGTACAGATCGATAGTAGACTGAGATGGGACAAACAGAACGAAGCCATCACCACAAAAACAGTGCGTCTTATCCATATATTTAAGTCCCTTAGAGACTCAGCTAGCCGAGACACACTGAAGATGGTATATTTTGCGCTGTGTCAAACGGTTCTAGGATACTGCATAACTGCATGAGGAGGGGCTACAAAAACCAGTGTTCTGGGGGTTGAGGGCGCAAAGGGCCATACTCAAAGTCCTCTGTAAAAAGCCCTACAGGCACCCAACTACAGAACTGTACTCCGAATGTGGGGTTCTTAAATATGGACACTCTTTTTGATCCGGTCTATCCTTAGAACACATGTCGGTCTGCCTCTACCAAAGCCAAATAAGAGAGTAAATCTCCACCCAAGAACCCAACACAAATCCACTATCGCAAAACACCAATTCTACATACTAGGCACACACATTCCATAAATTTGACAAACAGTTACATTATTTTAAAATTAAACTTACACAAAGTGAAATCCATAGTGACAGAGTAACATAAACTCACACCCACACTACACACGCCTAACACATATATGTACCCTTCTTTCAATTTATAACATAACAATAAATAAAAAATAAATCAAAAGCCGATAAATAAGTATCAATTCAGTACCGTTCACTTGTTGTCTTGAATCATCTTTATTCTAAGGAATTAACTGGCCGAACACTGTCTCTTATATAACACAGGTTTATCTTAGTTTAAGAGGCAGGGTTATAAACTTGATTTGTACAGGTTTAACAACAACTGTTCTATGTAATAAGTACATACTATCTGTATTTTTTGTGAATATAAACGTTTATTTATTTATTGATTCAGATAAAAAATACCTATGAAACGATGTAACACATATAGTTGTTGGAAGGTGGGCTCTTTATTTGCACCCTCGATTTGATAAGTTCTAAATAAAATCTTGTAAAGAAATAGCATAAAAGGTCACAATAAAACTGTTTGCCTCAATAACAAACAGGTGCACTATACACTTCAATACTCAAAATTCCAGTCTAAAATAAACTACTATAGAAAATATCTGTTGCCAAATCACAAGTCACCAATTGGTTGTTGATATTTTGTTTTGATCAACGAATCAACAGCGCAATAAAATAAAATGTGCTTAACAATATCCAATAGGAATCAAATTGAACTATTGAACTTTACTCAAAAAATTCCCGCCAAAAACTTAATAGATAGTCCGTCTCTACCGTTTTAGGTATTAAATTATTCGCAATTTGATTCTTATTGGATATTGTAATATAAAATTGGTGTATGTATGACGATAATTGTGGAATTATTGAAACAGACGCGATCTCGGTAAATGGAGCTTTTATTGTAGTGTTTACTACTTTACTGAAATCTGTCAATAAGGTTAACTTGTAACATTTGCTGTCCAATACTACAAAAACATTATTATCTGTACATCCATATTTTAATGGTACAAATAAACTATTTACACGAAGATACCGCCCGAGTGTCCCATCATGCCGCTCTTCAGACGTCGACTTATAACGCACTAGCGCTCTGTGTTGCGTCAGTGTCATGTGCCAGCCACGTGATACGCGTTATCGACACTAAACAACTAGCGCCATCGCTGACATCTTTTGAAAATAATTTAAATATGAAAGCACCGTCAAGTTGGTATAACTTACAGTGAAACTTGGTTAAGTGGGACCTGGATAAGTGAGAAACCTCCATAACTGGAACTCATGCTGAGGTCCCAACACTTTGGCACTGAATTACCTCTGTTAGTGGGACGAGGTAAGCCTCTATATCTGGGATTTGTTCTTTCGATTTATCATCATAGTTACCTCTATAACTGAGACAGCGAGTAAATTTTATATACATAAACCTCTGTAACTGAGTACTTAAGTACTAATTTTTTTTTATTAAAACTCACACGCACATACATAACACGTTATTTTATTTAATGATCGCACCTGTATAACTGAAATAACCTGTATTCTCACCTCTATTAATGGAACCCTCTGTAAATGAGACAGATATTTATTTATACCTGTATATCTGAGACACTGGGTAAGTGGAATACCTCTATAAGTGAAACGACATTGCAGGTTCCTTGATGTCTCACTTAACCAGGTTTCACTGTATTTGGTGGTGTACACTTTAACTTGTGGATTTGTCAACAGATTTACTTACAATCAAGTTACAAAACCCGGGGTATAAAATTGCCTATTAAAGTATTAATTCACTTCTTGACTTCCTTTTAATGTTAGAATTTTAATCTCGCTGTTTGTCAGAAATATTGGCGCTGGCGTCTTATTAAAATTAAGATCTGAAAAGCAATATTGTATTTTCATGTAAAATGTTGATTGGATGTACTGATGAATTGTATCACTCTATTTTATTAAATTACTGTGTGTATTAAAATACTATGTCGTGTGAAATTAAATAATTCTTAAACGTTTTAACGAGAAGACCCGAACACCATTTTACCTTTTCTTATCGTTTCGGGCAATTCTAAGAATTTATGTGGCTTTCGTTCATAAAAGCCACATAAATTCTTAGAATTTTAACCGGCGCAAACATCAGGAGCCATTCTACATATGTCAAGTTAGGCCAGTCGCACACATTTATATTCAGTTTCCTAAGGTTTCCTGATCCAGGAATTCAAATTACAAAAAGCAATCTGAATTCCTTGTTGAACATTTATGTATGTAAAGAGAGCATTTAGGTTTCCCAATCTGAATTCCTGATGAGGAAACCTTTTGAAAAAGGTCTTTGCGTGTCCGGCTGGTCTTAGAATTATCATAGTTCGAGGGAGACGGAACTATACAGGATGATTAGCATTTTCTTTTTTCACAAAAGAATTATGATGGCATTAACGCGTTACGGCTCTAGTAACATCATGACTTTGATGCGTCTAATTTCAAACATTGTATGAAATACATTCTCAATCACAAAAGAATGAGAAAATACGTTTACGTCCAATAAGTTTTACTTAAAACTTATAATCGATTTAGGATTTATTGTTTTCTTTAATAATGTCCACTAAAAAAAAACATTATACATTAAAGAGTGCAAGTTTACAAAAACCCAGTGTGTAAAATCCATTTCAAATAAAAATATAATTTTAAACGTCAGCATATACATTCCAGTCTAATTCCTAAATATTTTATGAACTAAACAAAAATTAACAGTTTTAAATATTCATCAAAGAACAGATCTAAAACTAACCGTCACAAATTAGTTATAAAGAATTTGGAGATTTTAAATTTTTACTGAGGAAAAAAATCTCGGTTCCACTTCTCGTCTCATGTGTGAGAGTGAGATTGAAACATTCGCAATAATGATTCCTGTGTTTGCACTTTCATACATTCTAATTTTTGATCTATGAGCTCAAACACTCGAGTGGCATGTTGCAAACAATAGAGCTAACTGCAGCCGTCGACGTATAGTGGACACTTGACACAAATGACGCCTGCCGCTGATGTTCAAAGTTTTTTTTTTATCTGTTATAAACTAGTACTAGACTGCGATCCCGCCTGATGGTAAGCAGTTATGTAATGTTGGAATGTCGATGGCCGTCGTCGACGCGTCAACAGCTGATGCCGACGTGTCGACGGACGGTTGCAGTCACAAAAAAGATGAAAGAGCTTAGAAAGGAAATACTTTCCAGTTTGTACTACAAGTGTCGCCCCTTGTCTCACACCCTTTAACTCCACTACAGGCTATAAACCAATACAAACGCGCATTACGCAAATAACAGACGCACACTTAGATCGCAAGTTTGCTATTGGTAGTTGAACTATGAGCATTGCCCTACTTTGTGGGACGCCTACCCCGCCCACAAGACCATTCTAATCTCTTTCAACTGTTCTGTGGTTGCAGTTACCTCTGTCATTGGCAACATGCCACTCATGTGTGTGAGTTCTAAACTGAAGTCTCACTCACTTTTCTGAAACTTTTACGCGTGTCGCAAGAGAGAAAAGATGTCCAGAAGCGATTTCTTAAAAAAAAAAATCATGTTCCTAAAAAAGTCAGTGTGAGTAGAAAATACTACCGCATTGTTTTTTTAAAGCAAACGTCAGAGTACACCTCGAGTGCATATCTATGGTTTCCATGTTAAACATTATTCTGTTGCCAAAAGGGACAGTGCTATACATTTGGTATAGCGTCATCTCACTTTTGCAGTTACAATTTTTTTTTTTGACTCCTCTCACGCTAGAGAGGAACGAGAGGGCGTGTGTTCTTCAGTTGCCGAGGGATATAGATGCCCTACTTTTACCTTCTAGGGTTACAGTCATTCAAACACTTCTGCAGCCCCAGTAGGCATCGGCTCTACTGGGCCCTTCAGTTTTCTGAAATCTCTTTGGAACACTAAACACCATCGACCCGGGTCATGTCCTTACCGGACGGGCTGACGACAAGCTACCTATTGCTCCTCGTCCACAAGCTCCCGCCTTCGGTGACTGCAGTGTAGTTCCAATAATGCCTTTCCCTTTTGCACTCGCAGCAATTCCACCATGGAATCAGAAAAGTTGGTGGCACAGTCAAACTAACCTAGTTGTACTAAGAAAATAGTACTGATAATAAATTCATGTTTCTTACACGGCCTATACGTGTTGATAACATATCTGTGTGTTGATTGTGTTCGTCTATATGTTTATTTAAGTGTTTATTTGGCGCTGCATTTATTTAAAAAAATCTTGATCTTGGTACAGTCTGCGGTTGTAAGCCATAAGTCGGGTCAAAGCAATATTGGCTCAAATGTTGGCTCGGTTGGTCCTAATTTGTTTGTTGATAAACAAACTCGTTCATGTGTAGGAAGTCCTTTAGTTATTTTTTTGGTATTTGTCTATTTTGAATACGTAAATTCCCAGTAGTTGATCCAATTCAGCCATTGCAGCGCCATAAATAAAAATTTATGACGTCATTTTAAAAAAATATTTGTGAGTCTCCGTGATTTTACTCAAATGTTGTAAGTCAGATAAATTAACACTCCATTCGCAATAAGATTACACATTTAAACAAACTTCTTTTTTACTGTCCGTTCAACTGATTTTGACTTCTATTCAGTAAGCATAAGGATGACATTAAAAGCAAAAAGTGGTTACAATACCAACTATTTACTGCAGTCGCCATTTATCATGCCACCAACGCAATAAAAGTCAAAATCGGTTGAACGATCAACAAAAATGGTATAATCTTGTTTGAAATGGACTATATTAAAAATTTATTAAATTATTACCTGCAATACTAAAAACTGTTTTAATGAGATAAAAACAGATCTTTTGTGTAAATACTCGTATAGTTATTTTCAAAAAATTGCATGGATTCTAAAAAAGATCTGAAATGTATAAATATGGCCCATGATGAAACCCCATGACCAGAGTCGATTAGGCAAATTTTCGAATATTTAAGTAGTTATAATCGGTCTAAAAAATCAAACGCCTTGGGATGTTTTTATAATATTTAATAATTTAAAAAATACTTGTATTCGATACTTTTTATAGGGTTCTTTTATTAGTAAACTATGATCAAGATCTCTTAACCAACCTCGATTATTGACTGGTTCAATAATCAAGGTTGATTAAGAGATCTGTTGACTAAATCAGATTATATTTTGCCCTAATAATTACCCAAGTCGTTTGACTTTTTAGACACTATTTATTACAAAGATTTTAGGTTTCTTTTATTTAAATTTTGGCCATTTTAAGTTTAAATTCATTGTATAACATTTTTTTTTTTAAGATTTGCTCATGTAAGTTAAATTCTTTGTTGTTTATTTATAGAATGTACCTTCGTTATTTATAGTTAATATCTGCATAATAATATATGTAGCCGTGTATGAATTATGTCTGAAAAGCATTTATGTATGTGTTACGTACTACCCACTATGTGTATCCGAGTGCTATTATACTTACATGCCTTATATCTGTTAATAATCGGTCATATATAGAAAATATGTTACAAATATTAAAAATATATAAGTAAATTAAAAACGCTACACAAAAAAAAATGAACTGAAAAATATTCTTGGAAAGAGCAATTTTAATTTATTTATCGGTGATTATTTCGTGTATTTTTTTTTAATTTTCTGTCACGTAATCACAGATATACTTTCAAGTTTGAATATTCGCATTTTTACAAATGATAACAGATTAGGTATTTAAAAGCACTTCAACGTATTTTCGTGTTATTCCATAATATTTATTTTTCCATAGCAAGTAATCATAGATTTTAATAGAACGGTGATATCTGGTGTATTTTTTAACTTTGTATCTGTCTGAGCTTCTGTAAGATGAATGATAAAGTAACATGGACCTAAAATGTGTGTATATAGCTTTATAATATTATAGTGTATATAGAAAGGAAAAATAATATAAATAAATGGTAACATGTGAAGGTACTCTGAATTTTATTTCTTCCATTGATTTTGTTTTATCCTATTTTACATAGAAAAACATTTATTTTCAATACAACGGTAACGGTCATGTTCACGACTTTTGGTCTTAGCGGAGAGTGGCGCGGCGAGCGGTGCGACATCAATAAGCTTTTGATCTTACCGCTCGCCGCCCCGTGCTTAGCTACCGGTCACAGCGGCAAGGTCGTGAACGGCCGTATGTATGACCCATATACTTACACGACATTCAACCAAATAATAAAACGATAAGAGGACACAGCTGCCCATATCCTATGTTATTATTAACTGCTTTAGCAAACTGTCATATAAATGAACAAAGAAAATAATGGCTATGGAAATAGGAAGGTAAAAAATGGTCTATGACCTATTCTCAAACCTATCAAATTTTTTTCATGCACAAAAATTTTCATAAAAATCGGTCATGCTGTTTCGGAGGAGTTTGATAACAAACACTGGGACACGAGATTTTTATAAATTCGACTAGCTGACCCGGCAAACGTTGTTTTGCCATATAAATAATTTTTAAGTAATTTCTTAGTCCAGGGGTATGAAAAATAGATGTTGGCTGATTCTCAGACCTACTCAATATGCTCACAAAATTCCATGAGAATCGGTCAATCCGTTTCGGAGGAGAAAACATATACATTACCACTAATATAAAATAAAAATAAAACATCCCACAAAACCAAACAAGACAACGTTTACTTGGAATGTCGATGGCCGCCGTCGACGCGTCAACAGCTGACGCCGACGTGCGGTCACAAAAAAGATGAAAGAGGTTAGAAAGGAAATACTTTCCAGTTTTTACTACAACGAGTATCGCCCCTTGTCTCACACACTTTAACTCCACTACAGGCAATAAACCAATATAAACGCGCATTACGCAACTAACACACGCACACTTGCATCGCAAGTTTGCTATTGGTAGTTGAGCTAGAGTGCGTCTACTGAAAGCGTAACCTGGAGTTTTTTTTTTAAATTAAATTGGCAACATTGTGTTGCCGAAAAAATCACGTCAAAGTCTATGGTTGCAATTGTCAGTTTTTGGAAACAGATATTTATTTTTCAAAAATAATCGCTTATTTATGGGAATATCAATAAACAGTAACGTGCGAAAACTGCTACACACTATGGTTAATACATTCAAACAAAAACAAGAAGAGAAAGAAGGTGTTTTCAATAAAAACCAACAATGTTTATATACGATTTCAGAATTTTTAAGTTAGTATGACGTTATAATCTTGATCCTTGTTGACAAATATTATTAGATAGTTATATTTACGATATGATGATATTTTTTTTTCTTATATTTTTAGATAATCTGGCATATTGCGAATTTCATTTCATATTTGACAAAAACATCGAACAAAGAAGGCTTTTGGTGAACCGACTTAATCAAAAACACATGCTAATGATAGAATGCGTTCAAAAGCTATAATGAAATATTTGCCTTACTGTCGGGTAAGTGAATCGAAGTCTTCAACTGAAGTTAAAATCGCGAAAGTGAAGGAAATAGTGACTGAAATCCTAGTTCAAGTTTAAGAGAGATAGCTGCTGAACTTTCTGTGTCTCACGAGTCGATCCGTATCATTTGAAACAATCACTGGAGTATGAAACATGTTCCCGCTTGACTAATCCTAAAAGATCTGAATTTTCTCTGTGCTAAAACGAATCGATTCCAACAATCTTGAAACACATTATTAGTGTTGGCGAGACATGGTGAAATTGAAATCATGTTGACTATTGCGGTGTTGTGCACTTGGTATTCTTGCCAGAAGGCCAAATGGTAAATTAAGAGTATTATTTGAATATTATGTAGCGACATTTGAGAGAACAGATAAAATAAAATAATTTGGAATAATAACTAACATTTTGTATGTTATTGACCTTTACTATACACCCACCAATAATTAAAGGTAGAACTACACTTCTCATACGTGTGCTACACACGCAGATCTGGGAGCGTCGGTCTCCATACATTTCATATGGAAAATACTCTGTTAGAGTTACACTTGATCCACGCCACGCCATGCAACGCTACGTTCGCGACGCCGAAACGTCGATCCCAGAAATTTTAGAGAAAGGTGGGCGGGGCTATCCACGCGTCTGATCGCGGTGGTCAGGCGGAAGTGTCTTCGACGGTAAATGAAAAATCGAGCTTGAACTGTTTTTAATCCTCCGATGAAATCAAAGGTTGTGATGCGCATCACACGTGTTATGCGTTGCGTCGGTGTAGTGTGCACACCTACCGCAAACGTCTGAGACGTCTCATACGTGTGCGTCGGTGTAGTGTAGTTCTAGCTTAAGTCTACACACACGTTTTTGACTAAAATTTAAGTTCCTATACGACTATTATACAATTGTCATAAATACAAAAAATACTCAAGTATCAAATTTTTTTTCTCCTACTATTTCAATAATATCACATTCAAAATTTTTGGTTTTAACCTCCTTTTCTCAGGTCACGCTTTCGTTAGACGGACTCTATGAGCATTGCCCTACTTTGTTGGACGCCTGCCCCGCCCACAAGGCCATTCTAATCTCTTTCATCTGTTCTGTGGTTGCAGTTACCTCTGTCATTGGCAACATGCCACTCATGTGTATGAGCTCTAAACTGAAACTCACTCACTTTTCTGAAACTTAAACTCGTGTCGCAAGAGAGAAAAGATGTCCACAAGCGATTTCTTAAAAAAAAAATCATGTTCCTAAAATAAGTCAGTGTGAGTAGAAAACACTACCGCATTGTTTTTTAATGCAAACGTCAGAGTACACCTCTAGTGCATATCTATGGTTTCCATGTTAAACATTATTTTGTTGCCAAAAGGGACTGCTATACATTTGGTATAGCGTCATCTCACTTTTACAGTTGCAATTTTTTTTTGTAGTGGGAAATCATCCCGAGGCAACGATGCAGCAGATGAACTTGCCAGAAGGGGTTCGAGCATGGCAGCAATGGGTCCCGAACCTATTGTGCCGCTTCCCTTTGGATACCTACGCAATCTGGTAAGGAAACGCACCAGAGATCTACACCACAAACTATGGAGAGAACATGGTGAGTGCAGGCAGGCCAAGGAGGCACTTCCCTCCATTGATGGCCGTTTTACGAAAAAGGCCCTACGGCTAACCAAAATACAGTTACGCAAACTAACGGCCATTACAACTGGCCACGGGACCTTTAACAAGCACCTTTCTGTCTTAGGAGTTACAGACAGATATTTATTTTTCCATAGCAAGTAATCATAGATTTTAATAGAACGGTGATATCTGGTGTATTTTTTAACTTTGTATCTGTCTGAGCTTCTGTAAGATGAATGATAAAGTAACATGGACCTAAAATGTGTGTATATAGCTTTATAATATTATAGTGTATATAGAAAGGAAAAATAATATAAATAAATGGTAACATGTGAAGGTACTCTGAATTTTATTTCTTCCATTGATTTTGTTTTATCCTATTTTACATAGAAAAACATTTATTTTCAATACAACGGTAACGGTCATGTTCACGACTTTTGGTCTTAGCGGAGAGTGGCGCGGCGAGCGGTGCGACATCAATAAGCTTTTGATCTTACCGCTCGCCGCCCCGTGCTTAGCTACCGGTCACAGCGGCAAGGTCGTGAACGGCCGTATGTATGACCCATATACTTACACGACATTCAACCAAATAATAAAACGATAAGAGGACACAGCTGCCCATATCCTATGTTATTATTAACTGCTTTAGCAAACTGTCATATAAATGAACAAAGAAAATAATGGCTATGGAAATAGGAAGGTAAAAAATGGTCTATGTATGACCTATTCTCAAACCTATCAAATTTTTTTCATGCACAAAAATTTTCATATATAATACCACAAGAGCTTCAAAATTATCGAATATTTCCCGATAGGTTCGTTGCAAACAAATGAAGGAGTCAAGTTTTTCAGGTTAAAAAATCACGAGCGGCGCGCGAGTTTTTTCCTGAAAAACTTGACGATTTTATTTGTTTGCAGGGAACCTTGAGGGAAATATTCGCCAGATAATTTTGAAGCTCGTGTGGTATTCGGGGGATTATTTTTCCGTCCCAAATGTCGCAAAATCTCCAATTTTCACAATTGAATTCAACCTGTCAGTGATCATGTTTTGTTTTTTATATATGTCAAGGACCAGAGAAAATTTTCAGAAAAAATTATCAGTATAATACCATGTAGGTTGTACCACGTGACGTCGAATGGTGCAATTCTATTGGTCGATATTTGGGTCGGAAAAATAATCATAAAAATCGGTCATGCTGTTTCGGAGGAGTTTGATAACAAACACTGGGACACGAGATTTTTATAAATTAGATTATCCGAAGTTTTTGAATTAGTTTTTTGTGAGAGTGGCTTTCGTTCTCTGCTTGAAATAAAAATGACGCCCATTATTTTTGCCATAGTCATCTCAGCGTGAGCTGAATTTGTCCCGAAGTAGACCCAAACCTACTACACATCCTTCAACGCAGAATTCAATTTCTCAGTCCAAAGAAGCAACCAAAGTACTTTAGCCATTCGATTCATCATAAAATCGACGGTGAAGTACAAATACCTTCTAACTGACACTTCGAGAAAATTACTTTTTAACGCTTATAATAATTTAAACGTGTGTTTCCGCATGTTTTTGTGTAATCTCTGAAGCAGATATTTAGTTGCAACTGTATCAAGATAATTCTGGAAACACTTCCTAACTAAACCAACGTGTCAATTTATAGTATTACCTCCTAACATTTTTGGGACAGGAAATTTTTAATTCGACAGTTAGGAGTTCTTGGCACTTCGCCGTCGAAATATTGTTTGTCAAGAAATTCAAGAAATCAGATTCAGTTCTTACTATACTTATATTTATTTATATATATATTTATTTATATACGATATTTCTTGTATATACATGTCGTATATACAAGAAATATCGTAGTAGGCGTCTCTATTGATTAAGTTAGCTAAGTGCCCAAATACAAGATATTATATTGTAAACGAGATATCTCGTGTTTAATTACCAGCAATAATACATACTTTCATTAGTCCATTCGTTACGCACTACGAATTTACTCGTAACTGTCATCTGAGAAGAAATCTACGAGATATCTCGTAGCTAGCATTCACTTAATGACAGCTTGGTTGGAGTATTGGTTGAGCGCTCGCTGTGCTACATGTCGTGGGTTCGATTCCCGCATGGAACAAATATTTGTTTGGCCTACAAATAGGTGATCCGAGTTTGGGTGTTATGTGTATGTGAGTTTACATGTTTGTGAACGCACCCAAGACACAGGAGTAGTCTTAGTTCTTAGTGTGGGACAACGTTATAACACGTTTAATCACGGACTATAAATTTCAATTTTGGCCATTTTATTTTTGCTACAGTTATATGGAGAGATGGTAATCAAATGAAACTGGTAACTGATAATACAATATTTTTTATTATGTATCACACATATTTTGGTGTAGGTACTTTACGATCCTACGTATAACAAAACTAGCGCAGAAAGAACAGGAATGGGTCCAAAATGGAACTCCCGCGCTTGTGTTAAAGGTTGCTTTACTGCCCATAAGGGCCTGCGCACACTTGAGACAAGACGTCTTGGACATGACTTTTGTCTACGACACGGGGCGCTAGGACTGTTGATAAAATATCGAAATATCGAACGTCTCAGACTTGTCTGAAACGTCTTAAGCCGCGTACAGACATCGCGAGGCGTGCGCCGCGAATGGTTCGTCAGGCTTGCCTCAACCTGAGGCATACGACGACGGTAAATTTATGCATGCTTCCCGAACGACACATGCTGAAGCTGAGCACGCAAACCACCACGCACACTGTTAGTCAGTAGAAAACGCAAACCACACCTGTCCGTCCACACGGAGCGCACGGCTCGTACTGAGGCGGCGTTCGCAACGATCGTACGACGCGAATGCTCACAGTGAGCACACTCGTCTTCACAGCGAGGCATGCGAGACGAACCATTCGCGACGCACGCCTCGCAATGTCTGTATGCGGCTTATGACAAGTCTGTCTAAGACGTCTTGTCTCAAGTGAGCGCAGGTCCTAACACTATGGATAACAGCGCAAAGATACACCGTGTTTTTCCTCTTACATTTCTCAGAATCGCGCGTGTGTGCGATCACCACTCACCCTCTTTATAAGGAGTCCCGCTACTTTTAATTATTTTTCCTGATACCGCACACACGGAAGGGTAAGCGAGTAATGTATCGCGATTGCTCGCAAACCGGGACTTCCATAATGCAATTATGTAGAGATTTCATTGATTGGAAAGGCCACGAGAGTAGCGGGTGCGGAGAGAGCTCTAGCATTTAATGTTATGGAAAACTGTATTTGTATTTGTTGCGATCTTCTTAAATTGTTATCGTAGATTTTATGTGGCTATACCAGTAATCTTTATACAACATTATTTTTAGTTTATGCGAAACCCGAAAATGGTTTGTTCAGAATCAGTAACTGAATGGATTCCAAAAGTTTTTATACCATGTTATATTTTCTCCCAAAAATATTTAAAAAGGTTACAAGATGGACACCACCGACACTAAGTAAGTAAGACAATACAGCACGCTTAGCCAAGTTGTTATTTTGCAATCGTTAACGCTGAAAAAGTGATGAAACGTATGGGAATGACGTCATCTCAACGTAAAGTCGCGTGGTCGGAACAAACGAATAGACAATTCGTAGCCAAGTTCACATCGTTCAAAATCGTTTCTACAATGTTTAACGCTACATCCTTTGTTATACAAACGCCACATTGTAGAACGAGTGGCCGGCTCAGGCGCGTCAACACGGCTACCAACTTATCGTTTTCTACAATTGCTGTCACCGAGGCGTTACCGATTAGAGAACGGAATTCGATTGTAACTTGACTAGGGGGGCAGGTATTGATAGGTTATAGCGGGCATTTGGCGCCAGCAAATAGCTGGGTGCAAGCGCAAAACTGCTCCTCAGTCACCTGGATGGCCCGGTGAATGTATATTTTTGCTGGCATAATAAGCTTACACTATACTTTGTGATTTGATTTTACATTCGAAAAGTATTGTCTCTTGACACCATAAATCTATATATTCAAATGTTAGAACAGTTCATGCTTACAAGCATATAAGATAAACTTAGCGAAAGGATCTGGTCAATTGTCTAGCCCTACGACAAACCTGATATTTTCTAAAAAATGCTGTTAAAGATACTCGTCGTGTAAACAACTCCAACATAAACCACTTTCTTAAACCTCAGTTTTAATGGCCTCGTAAAAAGCGACCGCGGCGAAAGTAGCCCCTCTCGCCAAGTTCAATAGCACGGCATAACAGTACCGCGTCGACTCTTGCGCAAGCTGCATCTCACTGCAGTGGTATAGTCGAGCATTGGCACAGTGGTACATGGAGCCAGGATGTGGAGTGTGCTAGTAGTTGCCTTCTGTTGTGTCAGCACAGTGCTGCCGGCGAAACATCTGCCCAAATGGAAGAAACAGGTTGGTTTTGATATTTTTTTGGTTTATGGTTTGTGTTTTTGTGATTTGTGTGGTTTATGGTTCTTTTTGGCTGCCTAAGATCATTCTTATTAATATTATTTATAGGAAAGCAGTACTTAGGTACCTAAATTAAAAGTAATTATAATTAAATCTAGAATCAATTACAAATTCTATGCAAAAAAGTAGAAAAAAATTAAAACATTAATTATTATGACTTATAAAAAAAAAAAATATTAAACTGGTAGGTACGTGAGAACCAGAAACAAAAAATCTACATTAGGTACATCATTAGTTTAGGCCAGAAATCAATTAATTTTAGTCATTTTAGTAGAATAATTAAATTTATTTAAACAAATAACAAACAAGAGATGAGTAAATGTTTTCACCAGTGTTTTCCCGCGGTCTACTTTCTAGTGGCTTTCTCGCGGCTCATATTAGAAAGTTCCTTCGTGAGTCAGCAAGATGCGTGCGATCCTGCTGTTGGGAAGGAAGGAAAGCCCATCGCTTTCTAAACCATGTCGTACTTTACCTTGAACTTGAAATGCTAATTAAGAAAGATCTGTGCGAAATCCGTGCGTTGTCCGGCGACCGGATTCGACTCCGGGTCAGCTTATAGCTTAAGCCTTAAAGCTTTCCTGAGTGCATCTTATTTCTCCAGTTCTTTATATTTTTTAATGATATAAATTAATACTTGACTGCGAACCCACCTGATGGTAAGCAGTGATGCAATTGTTGATGGCCAGGGACACTAGTTTATTATGAGCCTATTCACTCTACGGAAGTGCAGGCAAATTTTTCCAAACGTTCGATATAAATACTACGCGGTATAAACGAAGAGGCGAAACGCTTAGTCCGGACCGTAGAAGTGTTAACAACGTAAGGGTGGACAACTGACGTAAAATTGGTCCGAAGGTAGAAAGGTGATGACGGAATCAAATCATGCAATTCTCGCGCACACTCTCCAAAATTCATTCTGTAAAATACTGAAAGGCTGGCCTGTGTTCCAGGCTTTGTAGAAGTTCATGTTAATTCTACGGTAAAGTAGGTAAGACGTTGGCATAGAACAGCTGGCCATTGCACTTACAGAGAAAGATAGACTGACATTGACGTGTACATCGACCGACACTATTGAGAGATACTACTAGAGATACTGGATACTATTAGTGCTCTTCATTTAAGTCAAATAAGACTCAAGCTGTAGCTATTCGTAGATTAGGAACATAAAAAATAACAAGCAGGCCCAGCAAATGTAGTTATGCCTTTTAACATTTCGTATGCCGTAATTAGAGACACAATTAAAAAGTTATTGTGTCCCGCGTGGATCCGCGTTCCGGACGTACAAAATTTATTAAAGAGGTTAAATTTATTAAAGAAACCGAACGCAAAGTGTAAATCGAAACAAAATAAATCATACTCCCGGGATAAAAGCATCCTATGTGCTATTCTAAGACATGGTCTACCTGTATACCAAGTTTTATAGAAATCCGTTTAATTGTTCAAGCGTCAAGAAGTAACAAACATACACACACACTTACAAACTTTCGCCTTTATAATATTAGTGTGATTTCTAGCACTACTTTCTTGGAACCTCTATATTATTGAATGTTTTGTGTTTATAACAAACTGTCTGCACATTTCCACTTCGTTCACTATCTTCTCACTAACTAAATATTATCCTGTGGCGACTGTAAGACGGTCCACCGTGTCCGACAGGCGTGCGAGCTGCCGGCGGTGCAGAGCGAGCATAGCCACTACATCTGCGATGACAAGGGCGAGCCCAAGTGTCACCCGGGCTGGCAGGGCGATCTGTGCGATGTACCCATCTGCAAGAAGGGCTGTGATCCGTTGCAAGGTAAGCGTAAAATAACAGTAATAATATATTTTTTACATGCTCGATAATGCCGTTTTATATGTTATACAATAACTCCCACTTAAGGCAAGTCATACTGTCCCTAGGAATCTAATGTATAATGTATGGGCATTACCTAGGGAATAATGAGATTTGAATTTGGAACGTCAAAAATCAAAGACATTGAATTAAAATGTACAGTGCATCAAACAAGTTTATTCAAAAATGGAACTGGCCATTCTCAAAAAAAAAAAGAAACCGGCCAAGAGCTTGTCGGGCCACGCTCAGTGTAGGGTTCCGTAGTTTCCCGTCCGTTACAATAAGTGTACCCACTAATGACTTTAAAAAATGCTTGCATATACGATTATACTACAAACTTAGTCCAGAGACCAGAAATTATTTTGTACAACCTTTTTGTCTTTTTTGTACAAAAACTGTTCTTTCCATCAAGTTCAAAATAATTTTCCTAGAAAGTCCTTATAAAGTTCTACTTTCCAGATTTTTTTCATATTTTCTAAACTTATGGTTCAAAAGTTAGAGGGGGGGGACACATTGTTTTTTACTTTTGGAGCGATTATTTCCGAAATTATTGACATTATCAAAAAATGATTTTAGTAAACCCCTATTCATTTTTAAATACCTATCCAACAATATATCACACGTTTGGGTTGAAATTAAAAAAAAAATCACTTCCCACTTTACATATAGGGGGGCTACCCTAATAAAACATTTTTTTCCAATTTTTATTTTACCACTTTGTTGGCGTGATTGATATACATATTGGTACCAAATTTCAGCTTTCTAGTGCTAACGGTCACAGAGATTAAGCGAGGACGGACAGACAGACAGACAGACAGACGGACAGACAGACAGACAGACATGGCGAAACTATAAGTGTTCCTAGTTGATTACGGAACCCTAAAAAGAATAAAATGTAGTCACTGACAAGTCTCTAAAAAAAGTAATGAATGAGCGGGTTCTGAATTTATTGAACGTAGTTTTAGAAGATTAACTCTAAAATATAATTTGTTTTCGTAAACTGTCTTTAAATTATCTCACAGATGGTGTAAAAAGTAGAGTATCCAACACGGGGATAAAGCTGTCTTTGTCTCGGGCGGCTTGAACTCCTCACTTCACTCAGGTTTTACTTCACCTCGCGTTGCTCGGGAGTTATTTATATGTATCCCTCACTGACGTTCTGGATTAAAACTTAGAAACCTTCGTTTCGTCCGGAATTCAACATGCCTCCCACGACTTAAAGACACTGTTTTATCCCCTAATCACATAATCTACTAGAATATTATTTATTTCTCTCAAAAAAGTATAACTTAGATTCTTTTAGAACATCCGGGTCTTGAATGTGTGATCTGTCATTAGTCATTAAGAGTAATCAACATTACGGTTAGAGCTGTGGTTGAGCGATTGGTTGCTGCGCTATGTGTCGCGGTTTCTTTTCCAGCATGGGACAAATATTTGTACAACTTACAGATAGTTCCGGGTCTGTATGTCTTGTGTCTGAGAGTTTATATTTTTGTGAACGCACCAGCAACGGTACAGGAGTACTTACATAATTTGGGAATTAGGTACTCCTAAGGGTACCTACACCCTAGTGAGGTTGGCCTTTTTTTTTTTTTCGATGGGAAATATCATCTTATGACAACCCCCGCTCTTGGGCGGAGCGGGAGATAGTGTCAAACTCTTACTGACTAAAAAACCCATCCCGTTCCTTCAAGCCTTCATACCGGGGCTCGAGCGCCCTTTCGGATAACCCTGGCCCCAGTAGGCTTCGACCCGGCTGGGCCCCTGCTGTTGCTGACAACTCCTTGAGGCGCGCGGGAACAGCGTGCGCCGTCGATGACTTGGGCTTGGTCCGGACAGTTACCGGACGGCCGGACAGCGAGCTACCCATTGCTCACTGTCCGCAAGCCCGCGCCTACGGTGGCTGGAAATCGGGATCGGAATCCCGGCGGCGGCGAGAGCGCCGTTGCCTGATGCGGTCGGCCTCCTCCTTAGCGAGCATTACTGCTTCGCAGAAATCGGCGACCACCTGCCACTCCTCCTCGCTCCGGACCATGGCCTCGACCAAGGCCCGGTAGTGAGGTTGGCCCACACCCTAGTGTGGGGGTACTTTTATTAAAAGAAGAAAGTACTTATAGAGAGATTTTGAATACTTAAGAGAGAGATTTTGATTTTGATTTTAACTTTTTTTGATAACTTCGTATGTATGAGCTTACAAGCTCGATCCAAGCTCTAGGTATCTGGATCCGATATCCAAATTATGTAGGTGTATATAATCGGATTTTGCCATTAGGACCAATAAGCCCAGGTAATGGCAATAAGATATTATGATAAAATTGCCATGAAAATGTAAACAAGTAGAGTAAGTTTCTGACTCCTACCATGTAGTACACCTGTGTTACAGGAATCAGAGTCTTCTCCCAAACATATGGTGATAGGGTCGCTTTATTGTTTTGTAAAAAAATGATTATTTTTTTACAAAACAATAAAGACTTGAATTGACCGGACGGTCACGAGTAATAATATAATACATTGTCACATATTCTAAAATATGTTTACATCTGTTATTCAAGAAAAAAGTAAATATACCTCAATTTGTTCTAAATTACCCGTTTGATGGTTAAAGAATAGTAGAACAAACTATCGTCCGCCTATGTACTTTGTACTGCATGAAGATTAAATAAATAAATAAATACATTTATGCGAGACGCACAGGAGCATGGCGATACTTGGGGGAGGCCTATGTCCAACAGTGGACATCTTTTGGCTGAAATAAAGATGTTGATCGTACACTTACCTACTTTATTTCTTGAATGACAGAAGTTAAGATATTTTAGAAAATGTGTAAAAGTACAAGACATTAGTTTTAGTAAGTATATGTGAAACCCAAAACAAGTATCTAGTATTTTTATGTAAAGAATCTATATACAATATTTCAAAACTGTATCATGCAAAATCACAAAGTTATAAGCTTGTTATGTCATCAAAAATAAATAGTCACCGGGCCATCCAGGTGACTGAGGGGTTGTTTTGCACTTGCACCCAGCTGTTTGCTAACGTCCAATGCCCGCTATGATCTGCCGTGACCTGTGTTGGTACTAGTGTCGGTGGTGTCCAACTGGTAACCTTTTTAAATATTTTTGGAAAAATGTAACATGGTGTAAAAACTATTGGAATCCATTCAGTTTCTGATTCTGAAAAAACTGTATTCAGGCATCGCATACACTGAAAATAATGTTGTATATATTTATATATTACCTACCTCGTAGCTGTACGCATAATCGGTAGGTAAGTACTACATAACGATTCACTTTCACTATATTCAAAGAAACGAATGAAAAAAAAAAACGGTAGGTTATTCTAGGTCATTGGCCAGCTAGTGATTCAGTGTTTATACCAAATTAAACTTCCAGGAACCTAGCAAGTTATAACCATCGCGGAGAAAGTCTAGCTGCTTAACTAAGAAAACTTTTACTTGTCATTTATTAGTCACGAACTCACGATTTTTATTCGAATCATTCGCATACATATGTAGTCATGTTAATTCTCTGAAGTTGGTAGTAGTATCTTCAATGAAATATGAAAATACTGGCTTCTATAGTCTACTGGAGCCAAGGGTCTTTTTTGATGGTGAGAAATATCATCCAATGATAACCCCCGCTCTCGGGTGGAGCGGGAGATAGTGTCAGACTCTTACTGACTAAAAGCCAACCCCGTTCCTTCTAGCCTTCATACTAGGGCTCGAGTTTCCTTTTGGATAACCCTGGCCCCAGTAGGCTTCGACCCGGCTGGGCCCCTGCTGTTGCTGACAACTCCTTGAGCGCGCGGGAACAGTGCGGGCCAAGGGTCTGCTTTTGAAAGGTAGGCTCGGCCCCGGCATGAAACGCAACGAAGGAATGGAGTGGGTTTTTATTTAGTTAGTAAAAGTCTGACACTATTTCTCGTTCCGCTCAAGGGCGGGGGATGTCATTTGGGTGATTTTTAACCACCCAAAAAAAAAAAATCTGGTAGTGATTTTCTCCGCGTTAAAGTAGAAAAACTATCTTAAGGAAACATACTCCCGGGTTAAAAAATATCCTATGTCTACTCGTGTGCCCAATTTCATCCAAAGTGAAGGAGTAATAAACATTCACACATACATACAAACTTTCGCATTTAGAACAGAAAATATAAGTGTGATAATCCCTACATCGTCGTATTGAGTTATGTGAACATATAGCATAGCATAATCAGGCTTTTAATGTTCTCACAGCTGGGACTCAGGCCTCCTCTCTAGGAGAGGGAAAGAGCCGTAATCCACCACGCGGGCCCAGTGCGGGTTGGTTGCGAACATAATTGGTATTAAACAGCTTGTTTTATTTTTCATACTTCTCTGTGGAACCCATAGTAAAATTTATATATCCATGAATACTTTCATCTTCTGAAACTTTGTCAAAACAAAAGTCAACTTGTCATCATCATCATCATCTTCCTGCCCTTATACCGCGTTATTTGAGGTCGGCTTAAGGCGTATAGTCCCTTGAACCATCCGGCCGAAATTATGTGAACGCAACTCTCGCACTCGCCTAGGCGGCAGTACGCAAATCTGTGCATTTATTTGCGGCCAGCAGCGCCCGGAAAGCGCTTTAAATCCATTTTCTCTGCGAGATATTGATTGATTTACATATGCAATGTTCACTTTGAAGAATATTTAATCACCAGTTTTTATGTGTAAAAATGTTTCTAAAGGTCCAAGCCGTTTCGAAGGAGTAGGGAAAAGTTGCGAAAAGTTGCGAAATTGCTAAATATTTTTTTTTGGCAAAAGTATTAATTGCACGAAAAAATCAAATGTTGATATTATTGTTCATGAATCTATAATAAACATATATTTTTTTCAAACCAATTGACTTAGCCGTTACGGAGGAGTAGGCCTCAGAAAATCACTGTTTTATGGCACTTTTCGGGCGCTTGGCCCTTAATAAGTTTTTTCCTCCATTCTATCCTGTCAGCCGTCACAAGGGAGTCAGTGATAGCACTGATTCCCTTTTCTTTCACATATCACTCCTCACACAATCCATCCATTTTTTCTTTAATACCCGTCTCCCGCTCCATCCATCCACATGTATATTTATAACACTCTTTTTAACCGACTTCGGAAAGGAGGAGGTTCTATGTTCGGCTGAATGTATGTTTTTTTTTGTATGTGTGTTCACCGTTATCTCGGTCAATTATTATTGTGGACTGGTTTTGAAAATTATTTTCTTGATTGATAGGTTATGCTTCCAAGTTGGTCCCATATAGATATTGGTATGATCTGATCATGAACTTCGAAGATATCGAACAGAACTCCTCATAGGATCACAGTAGAATTGTTGTAACATGTAAAATTGCTCGGTTTATACGTGTAGGTGATGACTGACTGAAAGAAAAGAATGAGGGGATGTATCGAACTGATCTGGTGATGAAGTCGGAAGGAAAATTAATACAATCTTACTGTGTTTGGGATTATTAGAATCGTTTTGAGATGCACTCTGGCTATAAGGTATTTAAAAAAAAAAAATAAACCGACTTCGATGTAAAAAACACTGAAACGTACAAAATAACTATAATTTCGGAAGTCGGTGTTAAATAACGAGAGGCACAACTATCTTATACAAACACCGATTTCCGAAATTAAAGTTATTTTGTACTTTCAGTGTTTTTTTACATTGAAGTAGGTTTAATTTTTTTTTGTAATTTTTTGTTTACCTTGTAACATGCGTTTCATGCGTCCTCCTCATCTCCACATAACCATACCAAGATAAACGATTCCTTTCAACATTGCAGTCATTATTACGCGAAACAAAATAAACAATTCCAAAGTACAGTTCGTGACAAAAAAATGTACCGCAATATAAATAGTAACATCTTCAATTGACATTGCATTAACCGAAGCTCTCATTGAAACCAGCACAATGTGTTTGAGAGCTGATCAAGTTAACGGCTCGCTCTGATTTATTTAGCTCATTAGCAAACCGCTATGACTGTACCGGGAAAGTTTTTGTGTAACTGCCAACTCGATTACTGTTTTGCTTTTTGTTTTATTTGTTTTGACTAAAGTGTTGGTAAATATTTGAAAGCTTAATGTTTTTTGCTTCGGCTGTGTAGGTTAGGTCTTGTAACTCGCAGAAGAATCAGATTGATACGGAGTAAGTTCTGGACTGCTGGATTTTTCGAAAGTATCACTGCGGCTTTGAAACCCAAAGGGACCCAACTAATAGGATTTTACGTTGCGTCATCTCGCTTCTTTCTCTACTCCGTGGTAATAGTTTAATCTCGTTTCACCCAGAGCGGGAGAAGTGATTGACGAAATCATCGCATACTCAAAAAAAAGCTGTAAGTTGTTTTAGTCCTATCTACTATATACATCGTTATTTACCATATTGCGGACGCCGAGCAATGGTAGCTTATCATCCGGCTGTCCGGTAACTGTCCGGATAAAGCCCTAGCCGTCGTCGGCGCGTATAGTGTTCCATGCGTGCCTTAAAACGATGTTAGCAAAACCGCCCAATGCCGGCTACGGCTACGAAGAATTTCCGAAAAGAAATACGCAGCCCTATAATTTAAGGGCAACTGAAGGACAGAGATGAAAAGTCTAACACACCTCACTCCACCCTAGAGTCAGTTGATGATTTCCCACCTCAAAAAAAGCCTCTGCAACTTGCAAAGGTCCTATTATGTCTCTAAAGTTAATTGGTTGACTGTCATCACCAAAAGCAAGCAACGCTTTAATTACTACTATTGAGTGTACGTGATAAACAAAGACACAAAAATCAGTACGAAGCAAAAAAATATTCTAATCTAGGCATAGAAGACAATTTTTTTTTGTTCACCTGTTTTGTCGCACTTCTATCGATCTACTTCTTCCCACAAATTCCTTATACGTACGTTTATAATAAATCTATATATACCGCTTAATTTTAATCGTTTTAATCCCGTGGACTCTCCGTGACTATAGGTAATAGTCGGCGTTGCGTACAAAATACCTACAGGTCATTGAACTCGCTCAGCTGACGTTTTCTTAAAGAAATTAATTTCGTACATGCGTAAATTAATACGAGCTTTGAAAAAATGATACTTTATTTTTTAATTTTATCTTTACAAATCGATAGTGTTTCATGTACCGGATCGACCCTCCACCGGATTAAAACGATTAAAATTTAACGGTGTATATAAAAATGAATCCCTATTTCCTTGGTCACGCCATCACGCGTGAACGGCTGGACCGATTTCGCTAATTCTTTTTTTGTTGTGTTTGTTATTGTCAGGAGAAGGTTCTTATGAAAAAAGAAAATTAGGGTAGTGTAGGGTTTTTTTTTTTTTTTTTTTTCGATGGGAAAAATCATCTTATGACAACCCCCGCTCTTGGGCGGAGCGGGAGATAGTGTCAGACTCTTACTGACTAAAAAACCCATCCCGTTCCTTCAAGCCTTCGATACCGGGGCTCGAGCGCCCTTTCGGATTACCCTGGCCCCGGTAGGCTTCGACCCGGCTGGGCCCCTGCTGTTGCTGACAACTCCTTGAGGCGCGCGGGAACAGCGCGCGCCGTCGACGACTTGGGCTTGGTCCGGACGGTTACCGGACGGCCGGACAGCGAGCTACCCATTGCTCACTGTCCGCAAGCCCGCGCCTACGGTGGCTGGAAATCGGGATCGGAATCCCGGCGGCGGCGGCGAGAGCGCCGTTGCCTGATGCGGTCGGCCTCCTCCTTAGCGAGCATTACTGCTTCGCAGAAGTCGGCGACCGCCTGCCACTCCTCCTCGCTCCGGACCATGGCCTCGACCAAGGCCCGGCGCGAGAGGTCTCCGCCGCCGATCACCCCCACGAGGGCACGGCGATGCTCCGCCCAAGCAGGGCACACCGCGATTGTGTGCTCCACCGTGTCCTCCGGGCGTTCCGCACAGTGGCGACACCCGGGCGTCACTTCCGCTTTGATTCGGAACAGGAACCTCCCGAACTTGCCATTTCCGGAGAGGACCTGTGTCATGCGGAAGGTAAGGACGCCGTGAGGTCTTTCCAGCCACGCCTCAAAGAGGGGACTTATCGCCATAATTGTGGCGTGCCCATGACGGGGTTGCGACAGTCGCTGACGCCATTCCACCATGAGATCCCGCCGGAGCTCTGTCCGCCATGCCGTGACCTGTCGCGGCAGAGGACTTTCACCCCGGCGTTGCATCTCCACGCGCATGTCGTGCATGTGTGCAAGGACTGTTGCCTCCAGATCCCACGGTGGTAGGCCAGCCAGAAGGCTTGCCGCTTCGCGGGAAATCGTGCGGTATCCCCGCACCATCCGAATTGCCATGGCCCTCTGGCAGGCGTTCAGAATGGACGCCGGTCGCTTTTGCAGCGACAGCGCCCACACCGGCGCCCCGTAGAGGGCCATGGACCGAACGATCCCCGCGTAGAGCCTCCGGCAGGAGGCGTCTGGACCCCCAAGGTTGGGCAGGAGCCGCCCGAGAGCGGCCCCAGTCCGGTTGAGTTTGGGAGCCAGACGTCGGAAATGCTCCTCGAAATTCCATCGGCTGTCGAGGATGAGTCCCAGATACCTCATCGATGTCCCGACGCCGATGCGAACTCCTCCTACCGTTAGTTGAGAACCCGGCGGTGGCGCGTTCCGACGGCCGCGACCGTGAAAACACATGGCCTCGGATTTGCGCAGCGCCACCTCGAGTCCCAACTCCTGGATCCTACCAACGACTATCGCAACCCCGCGTGTCGCTAAAGCGGCCGCCGCCCGGTACGACTCTCCCTGCGCTAGAACCAGCGTGTCGTCTGCGTAGCAGACCACGCTGACCCCGTCAGGGAGGTCGCCCCGCAGCACGTAATCGTACCCGATGTTCCACAAGGGTGGCCCTAGTACCGACCCCTGCGGAACACCGCACGACATCTCCCGACGTTTCCAGTCTCCCTGGTGACCGGGGTAGACAATATACCTGTCCGACAGGTAGGCCTCGACTACTCGACAGAGGTATTCGGGCACCCGGTGGTACCGGAGTGCCCTCCGGATCGTACTCCAGGGCAGGGAATTAAAAGCGTTGGCAATGTCCAAGGACACTGCCACGACACGCCTACCCTGGGACACCGCATCCCCCGTCGTGAGGGCTCGCACGCGCATGATGGCGTCCACCGTCGAGCGCATCCTGCGAAAGCCGAACTGTCCGTCCGAAAGGTCCGGCCCCACCCGTGAAAGGCGCGCGACGAGGCGGCTCGCAATCACTCTTTCAAAGAGCTTGCCCACCTCGTCGAGCAGCACAATGGGCCGGTACGCGGACGGAGAGTCCGCAGGGCGCCCTGGCTTCGCGATGAGGACCAGTTTCCCCGTCTTCCAGCGAAGTGGGAACTGGCCCCTCTCCAAGCATGCGCTGAAGAGCCCTCTCAGTCGAGGCCCGAGAGCCTCCATGGCCAGGACCCAGGCTTTCCCAGGCAAGCCATCGGGTCCTGGGGCGGCGTTCTTGGCACTCAGCCTTTGCACCGCCACTCTCATCTCTGCCTCGGTCACCTCTGGAGCATTATCGTCGTCGTCGCTATTGCGGTCCGCGTCAGACACCGCTGGCGGAGGCGGAGCCATGGGCGGGGGGGAGTGTTCCCCTCGCGCAGGGAACAGAGCGCTCACCACACCCTCCACGAGTTGGGGCCGGAGACTCTGAGTCAGCGGCGGAGCCCAGGGGCGCAGTTTCTCCCGTATCAATTTGTACGGGCGCCCCCACGGGTCCGCGTTCAGAGACCCCAGCCACACGTCGCGGGCCTCGAGTTTGGCCCGCTTAATCTCCGCTCGGAGGGTGTGTTTTGCCTCTCTGTAACCTTCGTACAGCTCCGCCTCTCTGGCCTCCGCATCCGGCGCGCGGATGCGGCGCCTGCAGTATCTGGCGTACCGGCGTCGCGCGTGATTGCACGTGTTGCGCAGTGCAGCGATTTCCGGCGACCACCAGTACACCTGGCGCTTAGCACGTCCTGGACGGACTCGGGGCATTGCCGCATCGCAAATTTGCGACATGGCCTCCTGGAACCACTCCGCCTCGACGTCGATGTCGACAGGCCTGTCCGGTGCTTGCACCCAGGCCTGTACCGTCGCGGCTTCCAGGAGGAGCTCCCGGTCCATCTGCTTAAGCGCCCACCGCGGACCGCAAGGGCTCTGTCGGACCGGCGCGGCCGAGGTTTCGGCGGAGACGTCCAACCGGATATACCGGTGGTCGGAGTACGTCTCCACCTCCTCCATAACGCGCCAGTCGACGACACGCGGCGACAGAGCGGGGCTGGCGAACGAGAGGTCCACCACAGATTCACCCCGCCTCCGCACCAACGTGGGGACAGAACCCCGGTTCAGGACGACCAGGCCCAGCTCCAAGGCCCAGTCCTCCACCAACCGACCCCGTGTGCTCGTGCGCCGGGAACCCCAAGCCGTATTCCAGGCGTTGAAGTCCCCACAAACGACCACGGGGAGGGTACCAAACCCAGCGACGACGGCACTTAGCTCCATAAGGGAGACATGGAGTTCGTCGGGAGTTCTGGTCGGGGACAGGTAGACGCCTACCACTGCAATGTCCCCGACCCGTGCTGCCACGCAACCCCGTCCCCTCGCAACAGCCTCGAGGGGCGGGGTACCGGCGGCGGCCGACGAAATTAGCGTCACCGAGCCGTCTAGGTCCTGAACCCAGCGGGGATGGACGTAGTACGGCTCGGAGACGACGGCGACATTGATCGACCACTGCGCCATGCTCTGGAGCAACAGATCCTGAGCGGGGGCGCAGTGGTTGATGTTCGCCTGGAGGAGACGTAATGGTGTCGTTATTGACATTCCATTACAGTCTCCTCCTGAGCCCCCTGTGAGGGCACTGCCGCGGCGGGAGCGGCGGCGACAGCGGCGGCAGCCAAGGTGGTGGCTGCGGCGGTGAGGACGTCAGGGTGGATGGGCCTGACTTTGCCCTTGGCCTTGGCGGGGGGGTCGCAGGACCTGCCCCCAGCCCGGTGGTCGGCCGGCTTGCCTGCAGCCGCACATGCGTAGCAGTGCGGCTTTGCACGGCATTCAACGGCCTTGTGCCCGGGCTGTCCGCACTGGTGGCAACGGTCACTGCGGTCCTCTGCGGCGCAATAGGCCCCCACGTGGTGCCCCACGTGGCAGCGGTAGCACCGCAGAGGTCTGGGCTCCAGCAGCTTTACCTGGGCCGAAACCCAGCCCACCAACAGCCTTCGGCCCTCGGCCGTGATGGCCTTGGCCGCCGACACGGGGCAGCTCACCGTGACGGCTCGCATGCCCGTGCTGTCGGCGCGGATGGTGCCCGCCCGGACCTGATCGGTCGTGCACCCTCCCGCCCCGACGATGGCGGCCACCACCTCTTCCACCCTGACAGAGTCGTCCAGACCCATTATGCGCATGTCCATGCTTTTGGTGGGTCTGGACACTCGGGCCTCCTCGACGTCTAGGGACGCCCTGATCCTTTCGGCCAGGGCGTCGGCGAGCTCTCCGCTGTCTGCCCCAGGGACCTCCAACATTCGGGCCCCGGTCGCGGTACGCCTCATTCGGAAGCCCCCGGAGGCTCCGAACTCATCGAGGTGGCCCACCACCGCCTGTTTCGCCTTCGCCATGACTACATCGTAGTTCACGCCCTTCTTTTCCGCAGCTGGCTGTAGTGT
Source organism: Mythimna ferrago (assembly GCA_910589285.2). Lineage (NCBI taxonomy): Eukaryota > Metazoa > Arthropoda > Insecta > Lepidoptera > Noctuidae > Mythimna > Mythimna ferrago. The sequence continues at coordinate 22,138,883 of OU342685.1, forward strand.
GATCACTACAGCTGCGGAAGTCGGGGCGCGAAGACGAGCAGCCATGGCCCGCTTCTTGCGCTCCTGTCGCCGCCTGCGCTTTTTGGCCGCCCTTGCCGCCTTGCTCGCCTTCTTCTTGGCGCCGACGACCGTCCACTCGGCGCCAGCCGAGGGGTCTTCGGGCGGAGAAGGCGGCAGGCGCGACCTAGTCGCCGCCGCGGCGAGAGGTCCCGCCGATTTGGTGGCAGCCGCCACCCTGCCCTTCGGGGGAGGGGCAGGCTTCCCCTGCCGCTGCTGTAGCTTGGCCGCCGGGGCTGCCCTTGCAGGCTCCGACGCCGCGGCCACGCGCCTGGCTTGCCCCGACGGGCCTGCCTTAGGTGCTGCAGTCGTCGTGGCCGCGGCGACAGCGGCATACGACGCCGTCTTCTTTTGGCCGGAGGCCGCGAGAGGGGGGCGCAGAACAATGCCCTCCAGGACGGAGAGCTGGCGCTGTATGTGCCCCTGGAACTGCTGCTGCTGTTGCTGCTGCTGCTCCCTGAAGGCAGCCAGCTCCTGCCGCAGCAGGGACACAACTCCCCCGCCTTCCGCCTGGGGCGAAGGCTGAGATCGGCCCTGCACCTGCCTGTCCCTCCCTTCGGGACGAGGGCCCTGGAGAGCGGCCACGGCCGCCTCAAGCCGGCCAAACCTCCCGCTGAGGGTGCGCTCGTAGGGCTCAAAAACGATCCCCAGCGCCTCCTCAATCGAGGTGTTGGCCAGCTCAATAGACCGCTTTTTGGCCACCCTCTCCCTCTTGTTGGCCACGCTCGTTATTGCGGCTGCCACAACCTCCCGAAACTTAGCCAGCGCCTCAACCATCCCTTCTGGCAAGTCCTGAGGGATCTTCGGCACCGATGCGCTGGCCTGGCGTCCCTCACTGGCGATCTCAGTGGGGAGCCCTCTCCCTTTGCCCGTTTTTCGGGCTGCGCCCCGCCCCGAGGACGAGATTTTCCGGGCAGGTCCCGTCTCGTCGTCGGATGCGGAGCGCATGAACGCCCTCCTTCTGTTGGAGGCGGATACTTCCACCTCCATCAAATGGAAGGGCTCCTGCACCTCCACTACTTCTTCGTCCTCCTTCCCGTCTGAGTTGAGTGAAGACGCGGCATCTGAGTCCGACGCCGCGTCTTCACTCACCTCCCTGAGGCCGTATCTACGGCCGGCCTCTACCGGCGTCGCGGACGTGCTGGGAACTGGTCCCAGGGACTCCGCGCTGCCGAAATGTGAGCCACCCTGGCTCTGTGCGTCCACTGAGGACGGTAAAGGGTCCGGAGACCCGAGGCGGTGGTTGCCCCCCCCAGAATACGTGGGGCAGCCCGAGCTCTGCTCAGGGAGGGATTCTCCTGCAAGCAGGTACCCTCCTGGGGTAGTCATTTTTTTACCAGTCGCGCTCATGATGGTGCTGGACACAGCTTTGCCTTTTTTATTTAAATGGGGTGGGGTCCCCATTACACGTTCGCCATCCTGGTCATGTCTGCTGAACAGACACGTACCGGAGGCGAACCCTATCTCTTCTAAATCGCTGTCCAGAAGGCGCCAACAGCTGTTGGTGCCAGCGCTCCTGGACAACGCACCCTCCGGGCGGTCCGACTGGACTCCGCCGTATGTTCCTCTTGGTCTGGTCTCTCGCTTGAGGCCTTCCGGCATGAGTAGCTCTACCGGCATAGCCCTCAAGGTCATTGAGACACGCAAGCCCCACCACGACGACAACGTGGGAACACAGTTGGTGGGGGGGTAGTGTAGGGTGGAGTAAGGTAGAGTAGGGTAGAATAGGGTAGAGTAGGGTAGAGTAGGGTTGAGTAGGGTAGGGAAGGGTAGAGTAGTGTAGTGTAGGGTAGACTAGGGTAGAGTAGGGAAGAGCGGGAGCGAAGCCGCGGGCAAAAGCTAATAGGTTCATATATTTTGACACTTAAGGTGTTTTGGGATAGGGAGATAGTCGCTTGAGGGGTTAATATAATTTTCCGTGTTACCAGGATACTGCAAACGCCCCGGCGAGTGTCGCTGCAAGCTCGGCTTCTACGGCGAGCGCTGCAACAAGTGCATCCCCCTCCCGGGCTGCCAGCACGGCTACTGCAATGAATCCTTCGAGTGTATCTGCCGGGACGGATGGGACGGCCTCTTTTGTTCCGAACGTGAGTATAATTATCGGCAAGAATATTGAGCGCTGGCTTCAAGTTGCGCAGAAGTTTAGTGCGGACGCGGACGCGGGGAATGTCAGTGATTGGCTCGCCGCTCCATCGTGTCATAGACGTCACTCGTGATTCGTTCCCTGCGCTTGCTGCATGTATCTAACAACGACGACGATTGGCTCGCCAATGTATGGAATGCGCAAAGCGATCACCACTCTGACGCTGAGCGCTCAATATTCGTGCCAATAACTTGTATAATTGAACTTCTCTTATGTTTCACGCTCACTGTGATTCTTGAGGATCTCGGCAATACACAAACGTTTGAAAATAAGGACAATAAAGGAAGAGATCAGATCATCCTTTGAAAAGGGAGGGTCTTCCGACCAGATGGGTATTTTGTCTGGTTTAGGCAACTGCCCGATAGATGATTTTGGGCTATTAATGGTAGTTATTATAATATGTAATTATGCTCAAATCGCGTGGATAACTCTAATTGCAGGATGCAAGATGTCGTAGTTAAGTTCCTATGTGACGTCATAGATGTCGGTACAGTAACCGAGGCTACTTAGACATGTTTTTAGAAGTTTTTCTTCATTACACGAAAAAATATGCTCATAATTCTAGCTTTTTGTGTTCTAAGTTTTTGCTTTGAGATGTGTACTATACAGCAGTCTAAGACCCCCCGTTCCGTTCCGTTTTATTTTATATATTTTTTTAAATAGGTGTTAAAGTAACCTCGAGTGTGGGGTTACTTTTACATCAAAAAAAAAACAAAAATCATTTATTTCAATTATGCCATTTGCAAGCGCTTTTGAATAATCAAATGTCTGTCAGTCCAAGAAAAGTGAAGCTAAATTCGCGCGATATCATTAGATTTGCCTTAAAGTCAATAATAACAAGATCATCAATCAGACTGTCATTGTTTTTAATAGGCATAGTGTCCGCTACTAGCTGGATGGGGTCAGAGGACTGTGACTCATGGTTTATCACTTGACCTTCTGGTTTGTGGACGATTTTCTTTCCCCTCCTGTGTCCTACCTCCACTCCACGCCCCGCGACCCCACACGCACTGGCCGTAGTTAAAAGCCAAATGATCAAGATCGCGTCGTGTCAAAATAGCCCCAGAAACTGTTAAAGTAATCCGCAAAGTCAAAGTAGCCCCGGTCTAAGGTAGTTATGAGTACTCATTTCTGCAGCTATCTGCCGTTCCGATTGCCACGCCACCAGAGGTTTCTGCGAGACGCCTGGAGAATGCCGGTGCAAGCTGGGCTGGGCAGGTCAGACCTGCCGCTCCTGCCAGCAGCTGCCTGGCTGCCAGCACGGGTACTGTGACAAGCCCCTAGAGTGCAAGTGTCTACCGGGATATACTGGACTATTGTGTCAGACTCGTAAGTATTGGATTGGTCTTATTGCGAAGTTCTTGTCATTTTAGTCAAACATTTCAATCATTGACGCCGATTCTCTTGTACCTTGTACACCAACTGAACTTATTTTAAACTATTGCTCTCTTTTACTTATCTTTAAAACTAGAAAGAGATAGCAATAATTTGCCTTCTATCAAATTAGTTTACGTGGTGCAATTTTTTTGAATTCTTAATCTACATGTTTTGAAATCACGTCTAAAATTGTATGACAAAAATTTTGACTAATTTGACAGAAGTAATATTTTTGCTATATTGTTTTATACGTTACTGTTTTGTACCTTCGCGGTCATTTCTGCCTGATTACTTAAAAAAAAATCTGCTTGAATCCTGCGGCGCGGCGCCAAAAGATGATTGATGAACTTTGATGCGATTTTGACTAATAGAAAGGGTAATAAACGAGTAGGTAATAACATTGTTAGTTGTCTGTTTCTTTTTATATAATCATTAGTGTCTACATGTTGTTACTACATTGTGTGTATCTACGAGTGTGTATGCCAAATAAAATAGTTTTCTTTCTTATTTCTTTCTTTCTAAGGTTTTTGTAAATAATTTGACACATGCGAAGCACAGCACAGCGACGACGCACAGGATCGTTAATTTTGGAAACAATTGGGGGAGGCCCATGTCCATGTCCAACAGTGGACGTATATCGGCTGAAATGATGACAATGATGATGAAGCCGGTGCGAGGCACTAGTTAACAATAAAATGACTATGACAAAAAATCGGATCGTTAACTAAATACCTTACCTCATGTCGATCTTTCTTCCAGCCATCTGCGCAGCTGGCTGCCACACTGAGCGCGGCTACTGCCGCCGTCCTGGTGAGTGTCGCTGCAAGGTGGGCTGGACGGGGCAGTTCTGCGGCGAGTGCCACCGGTACCCTGGCTGCGTGCACGGCACCTGCAACAAGCCTTGGGAGTGCAAGTGTGAGCCGGGCTGGGGCGGCATGCTGTGCGATGAAGGTAACATGCAACTGTATTATGAAGATAAATTTACTCAGTAACTCAGAGGCTAAGTAGCTTCAGACACTACAAGACAAAATGTCCCAACAACATATCACGCGTCACATGAATGCGGTGTAAATGGGAGGCAAGTTACGTAAGACTGAGCGACGTTGCAGCGCCATGTAGATTGAACGTTGTGCGTCATGTTGGGGCGTTTTGTCCCCTAATTGATCTGAGGCTTAAAGCAGAGACTTATTATAAAAAAAGTAACAAATGTGATTAGTTTCAACACTGATTAGCAGGTCTTAATTTAAAATTTTCTGTGGAGTATTTGGTTTGTAAGTTTTATGAATAACTCATCTAGTGTCACAAAATTTAGATTTTACGAGAAAACCCTTTGCTAACACTTAACCTTTCGTATGCCGTAATTAGAGACATAATTAAAAAGTTATTGTGTCTCGCGTGGATCCACGTTCCGGACACACAAAGGGTTAAGCTGGGATTCCATAACAAGCAAAGCAGTAAGCATATGTAGCTGTCACGATGACGGAAATCACTAAAAAAATGGTCAATTCAAAACCAGCTTTAGGAAAAATTTGCAACATTTGATGACGACATACTATATCATCATCATCCATCGGAAACTAAAACTAGAAAAAAGAAGATTAATATATTTTGTAATTATAATTGTATTTCATCCTTACAGAACTCAACTACTGCGACAAGAACCCGGATACCTGTGAGAACGGAGGCAGATGCGTCTCCTTGGAATCTGGCGATGGTTACTACAAGTGTTACTGTCCGCCCGGCGTCACAGGCAAGCGTTGTGAGATAATGCCCGAAATCGTCGCACCTGCCAACGCAACCACTACTGAAGAAACCAGCTCCGAAGTAGGAACCTCTTCATCAGAAACTTCTTCAGAACAGGGGAGTAGTACTACGGAGCCCAATAATGGAGAAAATGAGACTGAGTGAGAGTGAGAGAGAGAGGGTGAGGTTGTTTGTAGTCATATTCTAAATTAAGTTAGGGATTGGCTTAGGGTTGTGACACTCAGGCCACCAGCCACAACCACAAAATGTCGCCACCAGCATATTTCCTTTAATTCTTATAAATTTTACATGGATTCGCCGCACACGGATGACGGCGGTGGCCGCCACATGCTACAAGCTTCTTGTAGCTCGCACTGGCCACTAAACACCGCCACACGCGCATTTAAACCTTCTTCGACAGAGTCCATTTTGATACCGCGCGCATGGGTTAAAAAAGTAGGAGCCACCACCACAAGTGGCGTGTGGCCGCTTCTAGCTTCTCGTGGCGGCGTTTGTGGCTGTGACATGTGGTGCATGTGTGGCGACGGTTAGAAATACTTAAACTCAGACTGCGTATGATTGTGTGAAGTAGCCTTTCAATAGTACATTAGGTATTTTCATCGATTACGATCAATAAATCAAACTATGGTAGGTACAAAATTCCGAAATAAAAAAAATATAAGTAATCAGTTTAGACCTCTTTTTATGAGGGTTATATCATCAAATAACTTCTCCCGCTTTAGATGGAGCGAGAGCAAGTGTCAGATTTTTATTAACTAAAACCCACCCGTATTCAGTTGCCTTTTGTGTTCAAGAACCGCGGTGAGTCTTTTTAACTATCCCGTAGCTCATTAATTTGTGCCTTAGAGTAACAGCAAGCTATATACATATAAAACTCAAAAAAAGTTTTCAGATGTAATAAACTTTGAAATTGTCTAACCGATGTCCTCTAAATTAGTATCCAAAAGGCAACAATGCGAAGATGTTATAAGACATTAAAAAAATTTCAGAAAATATCCTTTTTTTTTTCTAATACATAAATAAAATATATTGCTATTTTTAGCGTACACGTAAGGTATCAGCTAGTTATGGCCAGTGCACACTTCGTTTTTTAGACGCGCTAGTGACGCGCGTTTTAGAAACGTGCGTTGACGCGACGGCGCGCTTTTTTCCTATTAAAGACCTACAGCACAATGCTTTTGACTCGCGTCTGTATCGCTACAAACGCGCGTCAACGGCGTGTTTAAAAAACGTGGTGTGTACAGGTCGTTAAGGTAAACGCTACAGTTATTGGCCCTTTTAAGTACAGATATTGGTCATTTCAACTTTGGCGAGCTAAAATAAGCATTTGCCTACCAGGATAGAACATTCAAAACTGCTTACAGGCAGTTTAGAACCTACCAGAATAGTAGATTTTGGTATATATTGCTTATCTTAGGCCATCAAAAAAGTTAAAATGGCAAATAACTGAAGCGTTCTCCCTTTGTAGGTACATTAAATAAATGATGACTGTTTTAGACTGTATGTATAAATTATGTTCTAAGTGAAAGATTGCTTGGTATGTGATGCTATTTATTGCTTATTGAGTATGTTCGTGTTTGGAAAATAATTAAAAGACGTTACAATGTTATTTGTAATAACGTGACTATTATGTAGAAACTTGTACTGTGACTTGCATGCTATCTATTGAAGCTTGCCTAATTGTGGCTTGTCGATTTTGTTTTACAACTTTAATTATACAGGCACTAGTGACTTATATAGTTCAGGTAAACAGGAAACAGAATGAAATGTTTGGGCCAATTATATGATCCAAAGCACTTTGTTAGTTTTTAAAAAGAGAAGTTTTTGTTCCTAAAAGTTTTTTTTAGGTTTATTTGTCACCGGAAAATTGTAGACTTGATTAGTTAGAATTGTGATTGTAATATTTTTTTTTTATTAGATTATAATTTCGAAACAGTTCGTTTTGTATATGTTTCATTAGTTTCCAATACAACCGTGTTTTATTAATAAAAAACTGTCTCGCGATATTTTACAATTATATGGAGTTTGCAATTTTCCGGTGACATATGTACGAGTATATACGTAATTAGTAGACCTGTTGCTGTTGTTGTTGTTGTTGTTGTTGCTGTTGTATTTTGTGATGATGATATCCATTTTCTAAACACGAACGTATAATTTATATTTCCTCCTTTTGTGCTTCTGCGGTTTGTGAAGTGAATGTTAATTTATTATGTGAATATTGATGTATTGTTGTTCTATATTGACAATTTAGGCTTAAGTTATTTATTTTAAAATAATATGATTAAAGAATTGACTGTACATGAATATGTGTTTTATTTCGTGCTTACATACATTTTTTACTTAATTTGAACTTTGCTAAAGTTTGAAAACGTTTATACAATAGAAATATTCTTATATATTATATCATGGTGTAACGTATCCAATGTAAAACATTGGGTACTGACGTCACCGCCATTACGTTACGTCTTGAAGAGATATCAAGATGTTTCCCACCACGCATCCACTTTTCCTCTGCCCAATATTTGAAGTACTAATTGCTGCTTCATTTAATATCACCAGCGGAGAAGCTCTTTAAAGATTAAAAAAAAACAATTATGACAATTTTTATTGTTATTTAGTATAAGATATTATATAAAAATTAACACAGGATAGTATCCAATTATATAAAGTGAATATCATGTTTACGAGACCGTGTCTGAGAAAAATCTACAATCATGTAAAATTTTGCATCATATCCCAAAAAGAGAAATGTCTGATATCTTATTTTGTAAGAGCTTATTAACTCTGTTACTTAATTTAATTCTCAAATCAATCCAACTGTCTGATCTCTACATACAAAGTGTTGTAACCCAATTGACAGACGCAGGATCGTTAACTGGACTATTTGTAATTGACGGAAACATATATATAAACACCAATTTCAATAATTTCCAACGAAAAGCAATCCATATCTATATAATATACTTATACCAATATTATAAAGAGGTAGTTTGTTTTTTTATTGTTTGTAGGACGTAATCTCTGAAAGTACTGGTCCGATTGTTAAAATTTTTCACCGATAGAAAGCTGCTTTATTCCTGAGTGACATAGGCTATATTTTATGGACGCGGGTGAAGCCGCAGGCAAAAGCTAGTATTATATAAAAGACGAAACTGATTGACTGACATAATATAAACGTATACAACCGAAACTACTAAGAAAAAGGAGTGTGAAATTTTGCTAACAAAACCGTTAGCAAAATTTCACACTCCTTTTATATGACGTAGGCGAGAGCTAAGAAAGGATTCTTCAAAATTCAATCCCTAAGGGAAACGGATGTCTAAAGTTTGTATGGAGAAAAATACTTTAATGTGGGCAAAGCCGCTGGCAGTAGCTAGTTTAAAATAAAATATTCGTTGGTGAGAAATATCAGGAACTGGATATGATAAACTTAGTTTTGATAAACCTGATGTCATCGATCAAACCGATTTCTTCATCTAGTAGAAATAGGTACCCCCACATGAAACGGTGGCCAGTCCTAATCTGATATCCTAACAAAATAGCTACCTAGGTTGTTTGTCAAACTTAGCTGTGAATTCATTTGCAGCGAAATTGCATCATTCAGTTAAGAAGTGGATATCAACTAAGCATGCGATCGCGTTTCTGATTAAACAGTTTAACACCTATTAAATAAATTCACAATAATAAGAAAATTGGTTCTCAACTCATATTTATAGCTCTACGTTATTTAATTAAATATTATTTTTAAATATTGCAGCTTCTGTCTATATACTAGATTTTTTCTTATTCCTTTTAAAAATAGCGTTCACAAATATGTTTAAAGTCAAAGTCAAAATCATTTATTTCAAATAGACCATTTGCAGGCACTTTTGAATAGTCAAATGTCGGTCAGTAAAAGAAAAGTGAAATAATTGCACGTTCCATAACGTAGTATACAAGCACTGGACACCCAGACCCGGAATACCTATCTGTAGGTCATACAAATGTTTGTTCCATGCGGGAATTAAACTTGCGTCACGCAGTTCAAAAGCCAATTAGGACAGATAAAAAGTGGTCCATTTTTTTATTACATTTTAAACCTATTTGGAAAACATGCGTTTAGTCAGCCATTATGGATATTAGACGCGCTAAAACCTCACAATCTATAAATTAATTATGATTATTCACATACTCAGAACATATGTTAGGCAACGTCTAAGTGAACTTATTACAAATTCAAATTGATCTCGATCACTTTAAAAGGAGGGCCCACGCCCGTCTTGAAAACTAGAAAATGTCACTTTGGGAAATTCTTCTAACGTGGCGTTGACTAGTTTTTATAGTTTTCATTTTTGATTAGCGCATACGCTCAGCGGTGTGATTTAATTAGTAGAACGGCAGCAAATCTCAAGTAGGTGTCTCTTGTAAGTAGGTATCTGGAGGTGTATAAGAATAGCTATGTAGGTAATATGTTAAGGAGTTTCGATTTCGATTCTGACAGTTCAGAATTCCAATTGAGTTTGCACCTTTCCGATTTCGGAAATCCGATGAATTTTAATCAGAGCTTTTAACGGAGGTACAAAGAAGTTTATACTTGTCGCGTGGAGATCCTCCCTCCCCTGTGTCTTCCATCGATGTCTTTTACTTTTTGTTTTGTTTCGTTTGGAATATTGTGAATTCGCTCTTCAGTTTTAATTCGAGTTATTGATTAGTTTTAGTAGTGTTACATTTGAGATTTTTGCCTCTGCTTGCGCCTCAAATTTCGGTTCCGATTGTGATAAAACAAATTTAAAAACCCCGGTTGTGATAACCACTTTCGCTACGCCTAAAATACAGATGGAATAAAAATTGATAATAAGAAGTAGACCTGACTGTTCTAGTTCGAAGTACCCCAGGGTAACTCGATAGTCAAGGCCCCTTTAATAACTGCACTTTTTGATGCAATTTTAGATTTCTTCTGAATTGAGCCCCAAAACCTTTTTGACATTTTTTCGAAATCATTGATTCTCATAGCTTCTACTTTGGTCATCTACGCCCACTCAAAAAATTCATGCTGTAGATACACAAAAAGATAAGGTTGTTATAAGGTAACTCATCTCTATCTATTCTAGTGATGTACTTGCAGTATTTGGTTAAGGATATTTTTTTCAGCGTGGAAATTTTTAATGGTTCTATAGGTACCTAAGTTGGGTAGACACACATATTTGATTCTGGCAAAAAAAAGCTCAATGAATCATGTTACTTAGAATGATTATAAAATACCTTATTTGTAGCTCACCTAAAGCTCAGACACTTTACAAAATGGCCGATCGTCGGAATCCGAGCGCGCATAGATTAATTTTTGTCTAAAAACGCGTGCAATACTGCGGATGCCTGAGCAGCACCGGGTGGCCGTGCTGTGGCACGCCTTTAGGTCACAAGAACATGTGCGCATATGCTTTTGTCGATCTAGAATATCAACAAATATAAGAGATTTTTTTTTATTGTTGATGGACTTGCGTTTACCCACTATCTCACTTGATGGTCTGGAGGCAATGGAGCACCCTTGCCTAGTAACGTATCACTCTTGTCTTAAATACCCCTAGGTTGTAGCTGTTAGGAAATACATTAAATACAGGGAGGGGTATTCCTGATAGGGGTATTGCAGACTCCGGCAAGGAATTTCACTCCTTAGCTGTACGTATAATAAATGTGTTCCCAAAACGCTTTGTACTTTTGGGAGGGATGTCCACCATGAAGTATACATATATGACAGTTCTTCATGGATCTGGTCACCTTCATTATTACTAGATTATAATTTGCAAACTCATACTATTTTGTGATCGTCTTTTTTTTCGATTTAGAAAATTGTCAAAACTCCAGGTAGTAGCGTATGAGGCTTTTACTGATTAAAACCTTCATCTGTTTCTTCAGTTGCTCTTTTTGTTACGGGCCCCAGGTAATTCCTACGAACTGCACAAGCTTCTGACGTTTTATAAGTGCCCCTGTAGGCCTATGTAAAATAAAATATTTTGATTTTTTACTTGAACTATCCCGTAGTTCTGAATCGTCTCCTAGTCTAACAATAACATGAGGGGATAACCTATTTGATCTTCGCAACTGGTAACGCAATTTCCCCTGGTAACGACTGACATTACCAGGGAAGCACTGCAAACTGAAGTAGGAAGAAATGTTTTGATTTTGAAAACAATTAAATCACAAGTACACTCTTCACCCCATCAACAAGAAGACCCATTCAATGTGACATTCGATTCGAATGATCATAAGAGTCATCGGGGCCCTGAAATTCAAAAGGTAATTGAAGAAACATGATTGGGTTTCAATAGTCAATAACAGTCTGTCATTGTTTCTGGCTCCACCTAAAGCGGAGAAAGTAATTTGATGATTCCTGTCTTCAAAAAAAAAGGTGCAGTTAACTAAGTTAACTTTATAGAGGTACTTAACAAAACTGTTTCCTGATAGCTACAGCCCGGGAATCTTTAATTCAAGAGTGAATAGGCTACTTCTAGGTAAGCGCGCTCCATTGTTAACCGCATCATCGCTTTCCATCAGGTGAGATAGCGGTCAAGCGCGAATTTATCAACAGTAAAAATAAAAACAAATTTCAACCCTTCCCTAGTACCCGTCTTAACATTCACACAAACAATTATCATCATCATCATCATCAGCCTTTTTAATGTTCCCACTGCTGGGAATCAGGCCTCCTCTCTAGGATAGGGAATGGGCCGTAATCCACCACGCGGGCCCAGTGCGGGTTGGTGAATGTCATATGTCTTCGAATTTTTGGTTCTAGGACATGCCGGTTTTCTCATGATGACACAAACAAAACAAGCTGAGTATTCATTGAGTTCCACTACATTACCTTCACTAATAACCGAAGACGCATTAGGTGTTCAATTAATCATCCTACACTTCCGATTGCAACAAAAACTTACGTTTAACAAATACCCTTCTTCCTAACTGAGCTATATTTCAAAAGTGAGTCTTAAAATTTTGTCTTAGGTACTGGTAAGCCCAATAAATATAGTTCATACTTGTAATGGAGCTGTCTTGGCATAAAGAGTAGTGCCTTCGTCTATATAAGCGCGGGGTCGGCATGCGTACGCGCAGAGCGGTGCTACACTCGAATAGTTGCTGAAAGTAATGTGATACAGTGATCTCGGATTTTTATTTTATTTTATTTTATATACTACATATAATATATATAAACTTTGACATGATGCTGATTTTTGTTTTGATGGTAAGATGATTTTTTTATCGATTTTTTTTTAAATTTAGAATGTTTATCTGTTAAAAACCACAGAGTAAAAATTAGTCTTGATCCTTTATGAACAATCAGAAATATATTTTTTTAATATGAGTTAAATATTATTGATAGGTTACATACAAAAGTAGAACCAGGGGTCAATAAAATTGGGCTGAATATGATTAATTACATTTACCTTTTTTCCAAATTGATGGCCGATAAAAATGTAATTGTGTTAGGTAGCCCAGAGGCTTAGCAGCAAGATTCAATATACTGATAGTGTAATTAAGATAAAGTATGTAAAGTGTAGTAAGCAGTATGAATTCTTGAATAAAAATCTCTATCTAAAGTTTTAAAAACTTAGGAAGTTCCTCGTTAGAATCAAGGAGATACTGGCTAAATAAATACTCTATATTAACTTCAAAAATCCATACAAACTAATTAGTTAAATATGAATGAGTTATTTAATTATTTTATTACAGATACTCTCTGCACTAACTGTCGAAACCAATACTTGCAGAGAGTCATTATTACGTTACAATATAACAAGTAAAAAAATTTAAAAATAAAATAAATCACGTAATCATTATCTTCTCATTAACATTATCATCATTATTATCATCATTAACACTATTATTAACAATATTAAAAATTATAACAAAAAACACAACAACAAAAAGATAAAAAAAAAAACATAATTTATAATAACTTCAATTTCGTCAGCTATAAGATCAGTTTTGTTGATTTTAAACGCTCTCATTATATCAAGAAAACTAGTATTTCGCTTTTCCGTCTTAACATTCACCTTATGAGCAAAGGAAATTGACAGGGTCTGGACCAAGAGCTACCAAGGAGTGAAAGCAGCTCCAGGGGTATAGTAACATTAATTTACATCTAAAAAAAAATTGGTCCCAGGAAAACCAAATAAAAACCAGTTTTGTTTTCGTTAAATACCGTTTGGGTTAGTTTAAGAGTTAGTGAATAGTCTAATGTAGTCGAATATCCCTCAAGTTGGCCTCGATCTTATCCTTGACGGCAAAAAACTTAATGTTATTGCGGAAACAATATTTTTAGGTACATAGGTATGTAATAATGGGGCCCTCATTTATTTATTTATTGATTTAACCAAAACAACAAAATGACAATTACACTGATGACAATAGTACAAATTATGTAAAACACATTAAAGAAAATATAACAGATAATATAACTAAACCTCTCATTCAGTCTTCTCGCAAATCGCCAGACATTCAGTCAATATCTCCTTTCATTCATCAGCGAATAGATTTAGTCTAGGACTGGATTCAAGGATAGTGGGATTAAACTCATATTAGAACTCTCTTAGGTAGACGCATAATCGCTTAGATCTACATGGAACTGTTGCATGCATAAACAGGTATGCATTAACAAGTGTAAGTTACTCCCGTGCCCATATGGGTTCAGTAACAAGGTGTACGTCAGTTACCTCAGAGCCCATATGGGTCCATTACTTAACATCCCGTCATAATGAGATGGACCACCTTTACATATTTAGACATATGACATTAATTGAAGCAGGCGTTTCCGTCAGCTTCTCGGGTGGTCGAGAATTTAGATAGGTGGTTAGCAGAGCTGACCACTAATGGAGTCCTGTCATTTCCTGAGGATGTTGCATCAGAGTTAGAGGGGAATTGGTCATGATACACTAGTACCAGTTAGCTTTTAGGAAGGCTTTAAATGTATTTCGATTTGAATATTTCTTCAAATAAGTGTTTTTTTTTTATTTTAAATTTATTTAGTCGGGAAAATTAACAGGTATCCATCAAAATCTTATGCTAAGTTATAATGTATAACCTACATCTGTTTAAGTAGAGAAGTAGTTGATAGTGAATTCAAACATAGACAGGCATATACAGATAATATTGAAAGAGATAATTAATGTGATATGACTCTATTATATTTGTTAAGATCTAAAGACAAGTCCAATTATTGGTTACCTAAATTTAAAAGTATCCTGCCATATCCTTTGGGTGTTACATCAGATTTAATGCAATTGGAATGGCAACAAACAGTGAACCCAATTGCGATGTACATTTCCGAAAATATTTGTACAATGACAGGGATTTTGATCCTGTTAACTAATTTTTTAGATCTCTCAATGTAACAACTCTGGATGGAGTGTTAGTCTCTAGGTGGTTTGATAAATAGATACATATCAGATTGTACTCTTCTTAATCTGTAAAATGATTTCATTATTTTAAAGTCTCAGACAACTGATAAACATACCTATATATTTCTAAATACATACATATTATAGATAAATTACATCCATATACAGAACAAATGATCGTGCTCATCATAAAACATTTGTCCTGGGTGGGAATCGAATCCAAGACCCGAAGGCCAGGGCCGCTAACCTAGACTAATAGGCCAGTCAATTATTGTCATTGTCTTAGTTTTTGTAATTGCTGTGATATTGTGGTGAGAAAATAAACAAATTTTTGTTACATCATCACTTATCATCAGGTGAGATAGTGGTCAAGAAAGCTCCTTCAACTCATCCTGACTATCATCAGGTTAGATTGTGGTCAACACAGCTTCTTCAACTCATCCTGACTATCATCAGATGAGATAGTGGTCAAGAGAGCTTCTTCAACTCATCCTGATTATCATCAGATGAGATAGTGGTCAAGACAGCTTCTTCAACTCATCCTGATTATCATTAGGTGAGATAGTGGTCAAGACAGCTTCTTCAACTCATCCTGAAGCCTCACCCCTTACATCACCCCCAGGAAGTGATAAGGATCTATTACTGATACGGCAATACGAGTTACATAGTATTACTAATTACTCCAATGATTGATGAAGCACTTACATCGTTAATATACAGTGCACGGTAGATCAGGCGTGGACTCTTACACTTTTTGCGAAGAAAACTGAACGTAACCTCTACAGTATTACTGGTGTTAAGTAAGGACTTAATCATATTCGTTATGTTTTTGTACGTAATTCTGTAGTCATTGAATCAATGTAAATGAGAGTATACTTTGTAGGAAATTGAGTTGAGTAGTTGCAAAACATTATCTCCTTAGCCTTTTGACAATAAGCTCTTTTTTTAAAGTTGGGTAATCATCCAATGATTGCTTCCCGCTTTAACGCCGAGTGGGAGGGCGGGTTAATTATTAAATTTTATAGAGAGCTGTGTGGGCGAGTGGTAACGACCCCGACTTAGGAGTTGCATAGGTCGCGGGTTCAAACCTAGCCAGGCGCACTACTTTGTGTGATTTATTTCATCACCACTGCTTTCAAAACAGTGAAGGAAAACATCGTGAGAAAACCGGCATATCCTTGGTTCTAAGACATGCCGGTTTCCTCACGATGTTTCGAGGACATGCAAGTCCTAGAACCAAAAATTGTAAGACGTCCACCTATCTGCACTGGGCCCGCGTGGTGGATTAAGGCCCATACCCTCTCCTAGAGAGGAAGCCTGAGTCCCAGCGGTGGGAACATTATAAGGTCGATTTGTTCTTCTTCCTACCCTTATTCCATATTACTTGGGGTCAGTGCAACACGTTTCCTTCTTCCATTCTGTCCTGTCACCCGTCAAACTATCACTAACTCCCCTTTTTTTCATGTCACTCCTCACACAATCCATCCATCTTTTCTTCGGCCTTCCTCTCCCTCTCCATCCATCTACATGTATACTCAGAACAGCAGGAACATTATAAGGTCGACTATGCTATGCTATTAGATTTTATTAAAATGATTTATTTATTTAGTTATTTTACTTTAACATAACACGGCCAAATGCCAATTACATTAGTTAAAGACATAATATATTTGAAAAATTACGAAGTAACAATACCAAAATAACAAATACACCACAGTCATTCACTCATCTCACAAAATTCCAAACAGACAGACAAAATGTTCTTCCACTCATCTGCGAACACTTCACAATCAGGTTTGGCATCCAAGAGAGCGTTGAGCGCGGAGATTGCACGAGGGATAGGTGACCGGGCTCGGGCGACGGTACGACTCCCAGAAACAGCAAACAGTCGGTGCCTCCTGTTGATGATGAAACTAAAACTGTGGGCACAGCAGATCTAGAGCAAGTGCATTTCAAAATGTAAAGCCAGTAAAATCAAGTTAAATTAGTGCGATCAATCAGGGCAAGAAAACTAGACTAATCCCTGTTTTGAAATCTAAACCAAACCCAAATGGTATCTAGAAAACCTAACTCGTATTTCTCTGATCCGGTGTTAGGCAACACCAAATGCAAATGAAGTTGGTTCGTACCATGAACACCGGAAAATGGATATTAGAACATATATCAAGCCCTAACTGATTCTAGATCAGGTATGTCCTAAACGTCGGGGTATTGGCTAGAATTTCGACACGGTCCCTTAATGGACTTATACGGTGTTTGGCGTGTAATTGATACCAACTGTGTGCAAATATTTGGTACTGGTTTGGGCACGTGCTTTGTGTTTCAATGGACCTGCTGTAGATTGTAATTTAGTTGCCACTATTTTTTTGAGTTGCCAGTTTGTAGTTCAGATTTTCTTAATGTTCTTTTTTTCTCATATTTATTTGGTACTAAGATGAGTGATGACTGATCGACATGTCCTCTCATACCTATTAAAATCGTAATATGAAAATAATATTATAAAACTAAATGAATGGATGTAACATGGAATTTTTTGGCGGTTCTTCTCCATAGAAAACGACAAATTGGAACCGACATATTGAAGCTATACACCGCTAAATTTTGATCGTTTTAATCCCGTGGAGGGTCGATCCGGTACATGAAACACTATCGCAAAGTACTATTGTAAAGATAAAATTAAAAAATAAAGTACCTTTTTTTAGGGTTCCGTAGTCAACTAGGAACCCTTATAGTTTCGCCATGTCTGTCTGTCCGTCTGTCTGTCTGTCCGTCCTCGCTTAATCTCTGTGACCGTTAGCACTAGAAAGCTGAAATTTGGTACCAATATGTATATCAATCACGCCGACAAAGTGGTAAAATAAAAATTTGAAACAAATGTTTTATTACCGTAGCCCCCCTATATGTAAAGTGGGAAGTGATTTTTTTTTAAATTTCAACCCTAACGTGTGATATATTGTTGGATAGGTATTTCAAAATGAATAGGGGTTTACTAAAATTATTTTTTGATAATGTCAACAATTTCGGAAATAATCGCTCCAAAAGTAAAAAACAATGTGTCCCCCCCCCTCTAACTTTTGAACCATAAGTTTAGAAAATATGAAAAAAATCTGAAAAGTAGAACTTTATAAGGAGTTTCTAGGAAAATTATTTTGAACTTGATGGAAAGAACAGTTTTTGTACAAAAAAGACAAAAGTGTTCTACAGAATAATTTCTGGACTAAGTTTGTAGTATAATCGTATATGCAAGCATTTTTTTAATCTCATAAGTGGGTACACTTATTGACGGACGGGAAACTACGGAACCCTACACTGAGCGTGGCCCGACACGCTCTTGGCCGGTTTTTTTAAAACTCGTATTAATTTACGCATGTACGAAATTAATTTCTTTAAGAAAACGTCAGCTGAGCGAGTTCAATGACCTGTAGATAGTTTGTACGCAACGCCGACTAATACAATATAACAATCAATCAATCAATGTACTTTATCCATAGATATTTTAAAACAAAGTTATCCTTAGCAGTGGCGTAGGTAGGAGACCAACAACAATCAAAATACAAAAATTAGCTATGACGGAGCGACATGGTCAAAATTGTGTCAAAGCTCCTTCATAAAGATTAAAAAAAAAAAACCGTGGGGAAAAAAAATCTCGGGCACCTTATTTTCACGTGAAAAATCTTGTATTTTCCTATCCTAGAATAGCACTTTTTATCCCGGAAACATTTTCTCTTGGCACAATTTTATATGTCACGTGGGCGAGTACGCAGGCAGTGAGTACTATAAAGTTAAAAAGAGTTTTATTACAAAGCCCTAACATTTCAGTCTAGTAGAAAAAAGCACCCGGAAAATCAAGTACCTAAGCTATACCAGCTGTGCCCAACCCACACAGTTGACTCACCCTATACTTACCTACCCACACCTAAGCACATGTTACCAAGGCCTTGTGTTCACCTTGACCCCAGCTGGAGGCTAGAGACTATGCATGGACACTGATATATGCCACTGCAGTCTTAAAGATATTAAAGGGAATTAGCGGGTAGTTTTTCTTTTATCTTTCATTTAGGTATTATTTGCGTAATGGTAGTTTTCCCACGCACTACTATTTTTCACTGTTGAAATAAAGAGGTTATGTCTTTTACTCAGTGGTAATTAATGTGGTTCTTGATTAAGGATCAACCATTTTGATATAATTTGAAACATACATTCTTCTTTTGTTTTTGTGTTCCGTTCTTTTGTTTCCCACAGCTGGGCAGAAGCTACCCCCAAGTCTTTTCATGACATTCTTCTCCCGTGCCGTCTCGAACCAGAAAAAGGTGGCGATATGGTTAGGTAAAGCTAGAACTCCACTGCGCACACGTATGTCACACACGCCGATCTGTTGGTCTTCATACATTTTATATGGAAACTAGACTCGTAGAGCTACACTTGATGCACGCCTCACGACGTCGTTTTATGTACCTACAAATCAGGCGTAGTCCACGTGTAAGTCGGTCTACGTAGTCCTATATACGCGTACCACAAAGACTGGTTTGCTTTTATCAATTTTTATCATGTCATAGTTCCTGTGAGTCTTCTTGTTCCGTAATTTTTAGCTAGCCTGTTTTACGAAACCCTAGCCATATACCAATATAATGGTAAACCAAAATGTCTAACTTATATTATTATCTTTAACTAAAAAAAAAACATTGTTTTCTTTGTTTTCTTGATATTTCCTGGTGGAAAAGAATGTTATATTTGTATTGTTATAAACAATGATCAGCAAATACAAGTAGGATTAACAAAGTCTCGGAGTCAGCTTCATATTTTATACAGTGCGACTGCCTTTCTGATCTATCCTCCTTGGCAAGACTGATGTCAGATGTCTCGCTATCCGAATTGGTGAAAAAACTACAAATGACCTCCGAGACCAACAGGTTAATGTCCTTTCCGGGGCTTGGAGGAATCTCAATAAGTTAAGATGGTCACCCATCCACTGAGTGACCTCTGCGACCGTTGCTAAACCTTGTGGATATTTAGCCACGAGCTCCTTGTCGACTATTTTTTTACATTAATATGACTTCACCATTTTATTTGGGAAGGGCGTTGATATATCCTAGTCGGCGACTTTAAAAATATAGGGAAGTCATCAAATAACTTTACCCACTTTGGGTAGAGCGAGTGGTAGTATTAGACTTACTGACTAAAATCTACTTGTATTACTTCTGTTGCCCTTTACGTTCTCTAGGCTGCAGTAAGTCTTTCGAAAAATCCTGTAATTAAACTTCTATTTGTGTTGCAATATAAATAGAAACACCTTCTATTTGGATTGAACACAAATAAATTGTACAGATTTATCTTAAATTATTCCAAATACATTTTGATATGTCCAGTACTTATACTTGTTTTCTGTCAGACTACGTAGATTGTAGTTAGGTTGATTCTAAATGAAATGTCTATGTTTAAAATTAAGTTGTCAAGCGAATGCAATTACAGCTATAAACTGGACTAGATTTAACCGTGGTTTTACTTGCCTTAGTACTTTTTGTTCACTTAAGAAAACAAATTTTAAATTTCAAATAGGGAATTGAGTCATACCTGTATTATGACATCACAAACATGTTTTTGAAAGATGTATGAAATGCTGTACTGACGTTATCTTTACGTTTTCAAAGTTTTAAATTCTAGAAAACGAGCCATGCTTATATTTTAAAATCATAGAGTTTTTATAATAAAACGAATTTAAAATTGCCAAACTTAAGTGGCAATGGGCAGGGCACATTGCTCGCAGAACAGATGGCCGTTGGGGTCGAAAGGTTTTGGAGTGGCGACCGCGTGGGAAACCGATGGATGCGGGACGCACAGGAACGTTCGATGTGGCGACGCTTGGGGGAGGCCTATGTCCAACAGTGGACGTGTATCGGCTGAAATGATTATGATGATGATGAACTTAAAATTCTGTTAAATCTTTTGATTGACTTCGAATTCTAGTTTTAGTAGATATTAGTCGTAACGTAATCCTATAACAAATGAATATAAAGTGATGTTTGATACTAACCAGTTGGTAAGGTTCTATCTGTAGCTTTATAGCCTGATACTGGTCACATATATTGCAACATTGTCAGCAAAAATAATAAACAAACCAATCTAGATGCACCTGCAAAACTAGGCAAGGTATCGTAGGGTCAGAGCAATCGACTCCGGCGCAGAGTTCCGTGTGCTGTACATTTGTACCTACTCGTAGCCTGTTCGCCTCGCCCCCGATCATATTGCAAGCGTAGCCGAACTGGGACAACAACTGACGTATTATTTCTATTTATATTTTCTAACATTTTATCTCGAACGAATCTTGCAATCGATACTATTACTTTTCTAAGTTGCCTGTGCAGGTGGTTTATCACTTATTTTTTTTAAATACTTGCCCTCATTCCCATGTGCAATTATATCCAATATCTGATTGATGTTGATATAATAAATATAAGAACTTCATACTGAGACGTTTTTATAAATATTCTATTTACCACATAACGGGGGTGTGATGTTTATGGTTCATTACATCTATTTGTAAATCAAATATTGCTTTGAACAATTTTTTTCTTAACTCATGTCTTCGTTTTCTTTGATTCCAGGTGCTGCTTTCAGCAAGCAGTTTGTCAACATCAAAAGAAATAACAGACAAATCCAAAGTATCAAAACTCCTTGTCGTCGAGGGGATCAAAAATGAGGCGGTGTCAGACAAAGGAGTGAAGAGACACATCCCAGCGTACGGCTACGGTGGTCACTCTATCGGCTTCTCTTCACCAGCTATTGGACTGGGCCACTCAGTCGGTATAGGCTCAGTCGGACTTGGGGGTCACTCTATTGGATTATCCGGACCTGCTATTGGAATATCTTCGGGTGGCATCGGAATTGGTGGAGTCGGAGTCGGTGGTGGCGGTATCGGTTTTGGAGGAGGAATAGCGACAGGTGGAGGAGCAATCGCAGTTGGCGGCCCAGCAGTAGCAGCTGCTCCGGTAGCAGTAGCCGCTGCTCCAGTAGCAGTAGCTCCAGCAGTACAAACGTCTGTTAATATAGAACCTAACCCAGTAATCTTACGTCAAGAAGTACCTCGCTACATTACCAGAACCATCACGCGAGATGTACAAGTACCAGTGCAAGTTCCCGTCCCAGTTCCCGTGGACCGTCAAGTCCCGTATCCCGTAAGAGTCCCAGTACCTGTACAAGTAGACAGACCTGTACCTTACCCAGTGGTACAAAAAGTGCCCGTGGAAGTCACAAGGCAAGTGCCTGTGTACTATGAAAGGAAAGTGCCATATCCCGTCAGGGTCCCTGTTAACGTCCCTGTTCCATATCCAGTAACGGTTGAGAGGCACGTGCCTGTTGACAGGCCCGTGTACGTTGACCGTCAGGTGCCGGTGCCACAACCTGTCTACGTGGACCGCCCCGTCCCTGTACAGGTTCCGGTTCAAGTAGACAGGCCCGTGCCTGTGCCGCAACCCGTTGTGGTTGACAGGCCTGTACCTGTGCCCCAGCCTGTTGTTGTTGAGAGAAGAGTCCCTGTACCTGCAGTAGCTGCTGTATCTGCGGTGCCCGTAGCTGTCGGTGGTGCTTCCATAGTATCGGGTGGAATTGGAGGAGGTATTGGTGGAATTGGAGGAGGTATTGGTGGAATTGGAGGAGGTATTGGTGGAATTGGAGGAGGCATTGGAGGTGGTATTGGAGGCATATCGGGTGGTATTGGGAGCATTGGCATCGGCGGTGGCTACGGAGGTAGTTATGGTGGTGGCTACGGTATCTCATCCGGAGCCTATGGAGGTGGCTTTTCCAAAACTGTCTCGTACAACTCTATTGGTCACCACTAATACGTTATAACCAGTTGTATCAAGTTGCATTATATCTTTGTAATTAAAGTTATTTTACCAGTTCTTTGTGTTTGTTTTCGCAACCTTTAGGGTGAGTTAATGCACCATTTAACTATAACGATAACAAAGCCAAATTAACAGTTGTCAAATCGTCGAATTGACCAATAGGCGGCTGTTTCACGGCTGGTTATGGTTTGGTTATCGTTATAGTTAAATGGTGCAACTCACCCTTAGCAATTTATTTCAGTTTATAGATGCACACTGCATGTACATCAGGTAAGTTACTCGTAGTATTTTCAATGTAAAGTAGATGAAAATATAGGTGTTTTTATTTTTGTTTATAGTCTGTTTTTAAAACTTAATCATACAAAATATTAATTTTACAGATTGAAATGGGTATGCCCTTTTAAATCCTTCTTCCTTCCCTCACTTTATATTCCTTTTTTCCCTGATCGCTTTTGGTGACGCTTATATTATGTGTCAAAAAAAAAAAGCTGTGGTCGGTTTCACATATATTTATTGTAAAAATCACAAAATTGCTGTCATGAACGTACTTATTAGGCTTATGGTAAAATATAGAAGAGAATATGGAGACACACGAAAATTGAAACATTACAAAATAATGTTAGGGGTGCTGCAAAATGCACTTCAGTCAACATTTCAGTGCGACAGAAGAGTTTGTAAAAATAACATTTACACACATAAGAGCAGAAGGACACGACACGTATAAAAGGACTTATTAGTAAGTCTAACATTAAAATCTATGGCACACACATTTACAATATTTTTCCTAAATTAAATTATTCTAAAGGACGTTTATTGCTTTGAAATACTGCTTTGATTTGATTTGTACTTTTCCATAGTTGCTATGGCGTTCGTGTATTACTTCGTTACCCGTATCTGAAAGTAAGCAAACATATCTTCATGAGACGTACATAATTTTTAAACCCAATACAATCAGATTAAGAACCTCCTCTTTTTTATTTTAAATCTAAAAAAAATTGTTTGTAAAACATATTCTCCGGCAGAACTTATTCGATTTCGAATATTCAATTCAGAAATACAGAAGGCGTGCAGTATATGAGAAAGCGAAGCCGCTGAATTAAGCTAGTAAACAATATTACGAAATTAATAGAGCCAGTTATTGGGGCCCATTAAATGCTAGGTGACATCGCGGTAGACCTAGGTGACTATATGAACTTGGTTATTACCAGAGGGACTAGCTCGGGGAGAAGAGAGAGGGAGGCGTTCGCCTAGCGGGACACAATCGGCTTTAAATTAGAACAGAAATAGGAAAATTCTTGCTATATTTTCTATTTTGTTTCCGTTCATATGACATTATTTTACTTGAGACTAAACCCTATATTTGCGAATTGGGATTTTTTGTCATTCGTAGATTTGAAGCTTTGAATTTTTTTTTAACAATATTAACCAATATTTTACTGCAAATTCATCTGATGGTAAGCAGTGATGCAATCGGTGAAGTTGAATGAATTGCACTAGTTTATTAAGAGCCTATTCACTATAGTCTTGAAGACACCTAAATTACAATAATCTTTAGGCCTAATATCCATATCCACGCGTGGCTTCAGAGACGAGTATTCGTCATTATACGCTTGGTGTATGCCTGCATATAAAACTATGAAACTGTTGACGAAGAGGCAGCGTCGTGCCGCGTCTATGAAGCTACGCGTCCGTGTACATTAGACCATAGTTTTGCATGCAAGCTTCTCGCAGGCGTACACCAAGCGTATGATGACGAAATCGTGTCTATAAAGCTACTCGTCTGTGGACAGCAGGCTTTACTTTAATTGTGCACCTCATAAAAACTCTGGACATACATCGAATCATTAATAATTATAATTATTTCTTTACCTATTTTTTTTTCTTTTTTTTAATTGATACAAACTAGTGCTTGACTGTAATCCCACCTGATGGTAAGCAGTGATGCAATCGTTGATGTTGAGGCGCACTAGTTTATTAAGAGCCTATTCACTCTTGCCTTGAAGAAACCTAAATTATAATCGGATAAATTTACCTTTAAAAGATGACACATCGTTTGTGCGGGTTCATGGCTGAGCCAGGCGGACAATGCCACGCTCGCGCGAACTCTTCGCTGTTCTGGAGTGCGCCGCGAGCGCGGAACATCTGAGGAGAGTGCTCGTCCTCCAAGTCCGACTTCAACGAGTCTTTTGTTGATACCCCACACCATAGCTGGGGATGAGGAAAATATTTCTAATGGTTTGTAATTTTAGATAATTAAAGAATTAGCTGTTGCCAGCGACTTCGCCCGTATGAGAGTGGAAAATTATCCCAAGCGAACACACTTCCGGGATAAAAAGATACCTGTCCTATTCATTACTTTTATCGTGAAAGAGTAACAAACATCCATACATAAAAATTTTCGCGTTTATATTAGAATTCAATTGCCAAAGAAAAAAAAGAGAAAGGATGAAAGAATAATATGAGTAGCGAAATGGCAGAAAATGGAGTCATTGATGGACTTAGTTCGTCCTATGTTTTTTGATGAATTTTAAATTAATCAGGATTTAATACAGTTCGGTATTAACCTATACATATATCCATACTGTGATATACTGAGCTGACTGAATACAGAATATATCTATGCTCTATGTTCCTGTTTTTCGTGTGCGAGTACTTAAGAATATTTATTGTTCCTTTATCTAAAATTTAAATAAATTGGGCTATTTGGCACTCACATTCCCATAGGACAAGAAGAACAGTTGTTCCGGCGTCATGTGCTCGAAGCCGGGTAGCTTTGGTTCTGGGCCGCGTTTCATCAAGTGATGCTTCAGAGCCGCCAGGGCTTCTCTCAAGCCTCCGTTGTCTGCTATGTTCTCTCCTAGTGTTTTTTTGCCGTCTACCTGTACATTAAGGCATTTGTTTTTACTCAAGACTCTGTTTCATTAAAATTTATTTTACACGTGAATTTATTCAGAATAAGCTGTGGGCCTAAAATGCTTCCTTGTGGAACCCTTGATGAAACTATTTTCTTAGCCATACTGATTATTTAATATTACCTTGAAGTAATGGATCAAATGATGGCCTTAAGAACTTTTAACGATAGATCTCATATCAATATGTTAAGTAGTGTTTAATGTCCAGTGGCATTGATTTTAGGGTTTGATTTATATTTAATGACCGACCAGTTTTCAAAGAAATACGTTGTTTTCTTGTTAACTTCAAGACTAAATTATATGTTATAGGTGCTTCTTATCCCTTAATAAATAATATAAAATAAACTGTACCCCTAGCCAAGATGATAATTTACGGGAATGATGTCATCTTACCACTCAGTCACGTTGTCAGAACAAAAGAATCAGGGACGTGGCCAACTAACTGCGTTCGACGCAAGCGAAACGGTTGTAACTTGGATAGGGGGTCAGTACTATTTAACATTTAGGAACAGTGGGTCAAATAAGGAGCGTTGCGGAATCCCTAATTTATTAATAGTTTTTTTTTTATCCCATGCTACTGTTACGCCATTAAACTTGAACACGCCAGATCTTTGAGAAAATAATGAGTAGCACCCAATAATTAAAACGCATTGCTGTTCGAAAGATCTAGAATGGTAGCACGTAAGAAAAATCTCGAAACGTCCACATAAGTAGGTACCACTATTATTATTCAAATAATAATAGTAGGTAGGTATGTAGGTAGATAAGGGAAATTGTACTCTCCGTCATTGACCCTATTGTTCTGGATCGATCTTGAGACGTCGGTATCTAGAATTTTCTTCGCCCCGCATATAAATACGAGCCCCCGACCGGAAGTGAGTCAGTTGTGATTTCAACTGCGATCAAGAGCGAACTACCTAAGTGTGTGAAGTGATTTTATCTAACGACCTAAGCGATAGTGTAACGGTACTCTAGTGTTAATTGCGATTCGGATTATTGTTGACTGGACTAATTTGTTATTGTTTGTGGTGAATAAAGTTCCCTGTTAGTAAATCGGCATTTGATTACTCATGTACGAACACTACATTTAACATGTTGATGGTTAAATTACTTTCATCATTTTAGTTCGGCATCACCCACTATGGGGTCTTAGCCTTAATTTCTTATTTCTGTCATAGGTCCTTCCTGGCTCCATCTGCACCTCACCCAGATTACATTATTATGAAGAATATTATACTTTGTTACTAATTAAATACTAAAACTATAAATATACTAAAAGAAATTACTCCTAACTAAAATATGAAGCAAATACAAAATAAGCACATGTTCATCCAGCTCAGGCAGGTAGTACTCGGAGTACTGCTCGATGAAGCAGTGCGTCATGTTGACGAACGAGTTGATCGTGTTGTTGGACCACCACGGCAGCATGTTGCCGTTCTTGTCGAACTGCCGACCTGCGATATGGACGTAGTAAATATAAAGTATGAAACCAAGGAAAACTTTTGATTGCATTGTCCTAATAAATTGAGTTTGTAAGAGTGCCATATTTGGAATGTGAACCGTCATGCTCGTGCTTGTGATTGTTTTAGGTAACTTATCTACTAGATGCATATTTTGAATGAGTGTCAAAACTTGAATGGTCTTCGTGATTATTTGGAATAAATGTATGCATGATAGATAATAGAGTGACCAGATGGATACAGACTAGCACAATCCAAACACGCAAATCAAGGTCATATTGGTTTATGTGTTTAGTTTGTGCTAGTTTGCATCTATCTGGTCACCCCTCTGATAAATAATCACAACGTAACAATTAAGTGCCAGAAGAAATGTTTTATATTTTTATTTAATTTTCCCAGAATTTGTTTCGAAATACAATTTTCTGAAACTGCTAATGAGAACTTGGATTTTTTCGAAACCTATGAGTTTTCTTCTAGGCTTCTTGGGGTGCTTAATCGTTGCAGGTATATCACACTATCCCCATATAATCTTATAACATGTAATTAACAAGCAACCAAACTAATAAAAAAACAAATTTTACCAAAGTTATCGAAGCCATGTGTTATTTCATGCCCAAGAACCGTTCCCAGAGAGCCGTAGTTAAGTGAACTGGACAAAACAAAAATATTAAAGAAAAATCAGAATAATTCATCTAAATTAAATAGTAAGGAACATACTTACTCGAGTCCTAAATCAAAGAAGGGATGTTGTAACATCACCATAGGGACAGCTATAGGAAACATTCAAGTATTAAATAAACTTAATCTACTTTAGCAAAAGCCAGAAAGATCAAAAGTTTGTAGATAACTAAAAAATAATTAGATAGATAAATTAAATGCAATATTTACTACAATTACAGAGCTACATAAATACTACTCATGTAAATCTCACACCATCCGAAAACAACCATACACAATTGTTTAGACTTACTAATAGTATTTTCTTGAAAAGTATGATATGCGTTAACTTCAGTAGGATCAGTAGCCCAAGTAAAGTTGTTCCCTTCTCTAAACTTATTTAGAACCTTCTTCGTTTTTACTTGATTGATATTGATCATGTTCTCTAAATGTTTTTCAGGATCAATCTCTATGCCTTCGTAATATTCTTCTAGTTTTCCATCCTCTAGCAACCAGTCTGGGAATCCTATCAGAGTCTTCATTTCGATTATTTTCTGGTATGTTGCTATCTTGGTATTGTCGTCCATCCATCTTGCTTGTCCAACTAGGTGGGCTAAGGAATTCTTTAACTCCTCTATCATGGTTATGATCTGAAATCGTTATAACAGGGAATCTAAGGATATAGCTAACTTGATGGCAAATGGTCGCCTATGGTATTAGAACGCTAGTAACATCACACTGGGGCCTTACCATGACGAGTTAAAATGTCTGTCATGCGAGCGAGAAAGAAGGATACACTCTGTATAGCGCTATCTCTTTAACAGGTCAGTTTAGATTGTAAAATTGATCGCCTTAAGAGTTCATAGTAAGGCCTCTGTTTGTAGGACGGTAGTTAAGATATCATAGTAAACATGAAAGTTAAACACGTTTGGATTATATTATGCTATCTACCAGACTAAGGGATACTTGTATGTATTATCTAGCACCCCAAAACTTTTAAGGTCAGTATTGGGTATCTAAACTTAATACTATTCCTTACTTCTTACCTTAGGCTTAGTAACATTGAAGAAGTGCGGATCAGCAATGCCATAAGACACAGCCATGCCCAACATATCGTTGACGGCGTTGGCGCACTGCAGGCTGCGCGGCGGGATGGTCTCGTGTTTGTGAGTCTGTTCATACGCGCGCTGGAATAAGTCGCGCAGCTCTGTCGTTGTGTGGACCGACATTACTTCTACCACCTGAAGAAATTAAACAATATAATTTGTGTGAATGACCAATGATTTGGTCGAAGCAAACCGAAAAAAGTTGAATGCGTAAGGATAAAGACCAAAAAAATGACATGCAATGGTTGAAAACTATTATAAATGTTTAATGGCGATTAAGATTATTTTACAAATACTGCTGGATGACTAGATTTAACAAATCAAGTAATACAACAAACTATCGCAAATATTTTGAGTTTACAATTACAAAACGTAACATTAACCTCACATAGTTCCAGAAAAAAAAGCACTAACTTAACTATAGTAAAACATGTGTACCTTAATCCAAATATAAAGTTCCAGTATCACAGGAGGGGTTTTTGAAACATAAGCGGCCATCAACGACATATACTTCAAATCAGGTTCAGAGACTAGTATTTTATCATTTTCAAAGTCCAACACAGTATTACTAACATTAAACAATCCTTCTAAATATTTCTTCCATATTGGTGAAGCTGTACCATTGTTGTTTTCAACCACGGAATCTGTGTGTGTTTGTATTTCATCTACTGTATATTCTGGTATGTTTTGATAATCATCGTCGTCTATTTCTGTTGAATTGTCTGATTCTAGCTGAAAATTAATGGGACACAATTTATTTAAAATATTTTTTTTGCAATGACTCTGATCTGATATGTTCATCGTTATCATCACCTTTTATCAGAAAGACGTTCATTATTGAGTTAGACCTTCCCCAAACATTATCAACCAGCGTACTTCTAAACGAGAACCAAGTAACTTATTTGTAATATTTATTCTTTTGTTTTGCGGTAAATCGGATTTTTCTGTAGCTTTAAAATAGATAGTTCTACGTTTTAATCATGACTTTTATAGAAATTGCATGAAGCTAGTTTCTTGTCATCGATTGTTCTATAGCACGTTTCACATGTCACACGCGAATATTGCATATCATAAAAAGCTGGTTCTAGTTCAATAATTATATAGGTACTAGACTATGTTATTAGCTATTCAATGTATGATTATTATAGTTGATAAGGTTATATCGTAGGTTCTATTATCTAGTATACGCCGACATATTATTAATCCCAGTAGAGGCAATATTTATGAATTCAATAAAATTAACATTAGTTATATATATAAATCTATCAGTCAAGCATTAGTTACTCTCCCTTTGTACAGTATTGGTTTTAAATATAAAAATAACGATGAGATCACTTACCTCGTAAATATCATTGCTTATATCATAATATTCATTCGCAGTCAGAATGATATTCTGATCTAATTCAACTTCAGTTAGTTTAGAACTGTTGACAGCATCTTCTTCTAAAACGAACAGTTTCATTAGCTCTGCATAAAATATCTTATGTACGTGAGCTATTTTCTCTTCATCGACGTCAGATTTATCACTGCGACGTTCAATCTTGTAGAGAAGATCTGTTGTTTTTGTTATAAAGTTTATTAGATCGTTTAAGTTTCTTCTCCCGTTATGGCGTTTTCTTTCGGTATGTGTACTGTAATAAATTATATTACTTTTTTTACTTTACCTTTGTTTTTTATGTTTTAGATATTTCATCTAAGTGATTCAATTTGTTTTGTGAATTTTTAGTGACTTGATGTTTTCCTCATAAAAGTTGTTGTTCCTAATATAGTGCAAAAAAAATCACTTTTTGCTTACCTTGGAAAAGGATTAGTAGCCTCAGGTGATCCCATAATAAGTCTGTATACAGAAGAATTCTTAGGATCCGTAAAAATATCAAAACCTATAAGTACATCCATACCGATCTGTGTTTTCACCTTGATGACTGTGTCTAACCAGTTAAAGGTATAAGCAGAATAGTCAAAATCTTCAGTCGCGTTTATGAAAGTCGGGAATGGAGGGAGACCTAGTGTTTCTAGGATGGCTATTACTGGTTTATATCCTCGTTTATCTAGTGTCTCTGAAATGAAATGATTAGGTAATATTTATATCTACAACATTATTATAAAATTATGTACAAAGGTACTGCTTATTTCATAAAGAAATTTCTTCCAGCAGATCTGCGAGAGGAAAGATCAGAAGAGATGTAGACAATAGTGTGCAGAAATAAGTAAATAAGAGTTAGTGAAATCTTAAACTAATAAATACTTATATAACTATATACCTTATACTAAAAATAAATACATTATATATACATATATATATATATATATATATATATACAAATAAGATTATCACACAAGAGAGGAAAGATAGCTCTTTTACTTGAGTCTTAAAGAGAGAAATAGTTATAGTGGACTTACCACAAATAATCTTTTTATTTGTGGTAAGTCCACTATTCAACTCGATCTTGACTACTAGTAAGAGACGGATGATGTTAACAATCAAAGGAGTGATCGAACTCAGAAGATGCCTGTGCAATATCATTATGAATACCAGTTTCAGACATTTGTAGTTGGGTAATTGATTGATAAATATTCGAGTCGCGTTGAAACGTATAAAATATTACTGATTGTTTGAATTTTATAGCAATGACGTGTTTCTAATTGAAAAGGTCAATACTTGAACCGAGGCAAGGCCA
Organism: Mythimna ferrago; assembly: GCA_910589285.2. Lineage (NCBI taxonomy): Eukaryota > Metazoa > Arthropoda > Insecta > Lepidoptera > Noctuidae > Mythimna > Mythimna ferrago. The sequence goes on from OU342685.1 coordinate 22,170,252, forward strand.
ATTACTTCTCACAGAAAAATGGTTTTCGGCACGATTATAATTTCAACGATTTCTTCGATAACATATTTTCTTGAACTTATGTAGTGAATGCTATTGAATTTTCAACATTTTTGTCTGCTTGAGCTTTCATTCGTGATGATGATGATGAGTGTTGGTAGAAAAGAGACCAAGTACTAGATACATAAAGATGTAAAAAAACTGAAGCAACAAAAAATATTTAAACATCAACCTTCAACTCACCCGTATTCATACACCCAAGGAACATATCCTTAGCCTGCTGTACAGCCTTGGGCTGGTTAGAGGTGTTCCTGTTGAGAAAGTCTCTCACGATGGTGTATACCTTGGTTTGCTTGTCTCGGAACCAGTCATAGGACCTGTAGGCATCTGGTCGAGGATGGTCGGAGCCCCAGTTGCCGCATACGTACTGGGAAAAAGGAGTTAGATTAGTGCCGTAAAACAAAAGTAAGAGGTTCTGCCATATTCTTGCCTGGATCTTTATGCTACAGAGTAAAGTGAGACGGATATCAAGTCACACAGTATTGCTACCTTTCGGAAGGAAACTTTTATGTGTTAGTAATACAAGTAATACAACCGTGAATACAACCAACTAAAAGCTTAATAAAAACAATTGAAAGCAAAAGGTATTTAAATATCAGTACCTGATAGAAATTTTCGCAAGGATTTGCTCTCATGTCCATAGAAAGCGCAAGATTGGCGGCTGAACGTAAACATTCTGCGCTCCTGCATATCTTTGGTGGCTTCCTGTGTATTGCTAATGCGTCTAAAACAAACGATGTCATATAGATATTCTATGGTTTGATCATGACCTAGCATCGAATAATTCTAGCAGGACTGTAATCTAAAAGAGGCCTATTTCGGTTTTGAGATGACGTCAACATCCGTTCTAAATATGTCATACTCTCAAGGTCCCAATCATCCAATGTTTTATTTATTCGAGTTCCACGAAGCATTGTTCTTTTTTTTAAATTATATAAACTAGTGCTAGACCGCAATCCTACCTGATGGTAAGCAATGATGCAATCGTTGATGATTCCTAATCACTCTAATTCTTGTTCATCTCATACACCTCATACATCTTATGATCGGTAATCAATATTTAAAGATTGCCACACCGTCGATTAATCAGACTCAAATACATAAAAGTAGACCATAACGTAAACGTATTTTACAGAAAAAATATGACTCTAGATTTAACAAACTGCAAACGGCACTAATGTTGCCTTTGCTTCTCCATAATTCAACAAAGCGTAGTGCTTTTGGGTCGAAAGCAACTTGGACTAAGTACAAAATACACTTCGGTACCACTTTAGAAAGACTTTTGTATAAAATACTGTGTATATTAGTGTAGCTGCAATCTAAACTAGAGTAGTATTTCTAGTACCTCCTCAGCTATTTCTTGGCATTATCAACCGTATGCTTGCACTTTTTGTGCCCAATTTACATATAGATGCAGTTGGAATGATTTATAAATTGCACCAAATGCCTGCTTGCTTATGTTATATAAGACTAGACGCTTTTGCTTGCTTTTATAATGTTATGAATGACGGCAGCATAGCTTTGGCCCTCATACAAGGTTTGTTTACCCTAAAGGGAAATTGCCCTTTGAAAATATCACGTATTCTCTTGTTGAAATTTTCAAAAGGTTAATTTACTACTCGAGAGCAGTGGTGGCCGAGTGGTACCGCCCCTGACTTACGAGGTCGCGAGTTCGAACCCAGCCAGGCGCATTACTTTGTGTAATTTATTTCATCACCACTGCTCTCAAAACGGTGAAGGAAAACATCGTGAGGAAACCGGCATGTCCTAGAACCAAAAATTCGAAGACATGTGACATTCACCAACACCTAGAGAGGAGGCTTGAATCCCAACAGTGGGAACATTAAAAAGGCTGGTGATGATGATGATGAATTACTAGGTAGGTACTCGTATAATCTAATTTGGGCGGTTTGATTTTCAGTATTTGTATGGCGTCACTCCGCAGACTACATACCATCTTTGTTCCTGCACCACGAGCTGTGTTAACTGTTCACGTAGGGACCTAATGACAGCATTAGTGGACGGCATTGCCGTGGCTGAATACTGGGCCAAGCAAGGAATTTAACTAGAAGAATAAAACTAAAAATTACCTGATCTGCCAAAGTTTACTATGTAGTTTAGTTTCATGTAGGGATTTAGAAGAAGTATAAAACAGACCTAAATTCTAAAAGAAGTGAGTTTTTTGTTTTTAATGCTGACACGTTAGCTTCTACTATTTTTTTAATTTTTAAGCAGACAGATAGAATGCCTAGAGGTTTTTATCTCGGATTACAGTTACTGTAGATGAAGTTTAAAAAGCAAATACATTTAGTTAATAACATGTAAAAAACAAGATTACATATTAAAAAATAAAATAACTCTCAATAGGCAATAGGTAATTTTTTTTAACAGTTAGGCAGTTTTTTGTCAAATAACTGAAAACCTGTACCATAGAAAATAATAATAATGAGTGAAGTGCAATTCAATTTTTTCTTTTGCGACTGGTATTTGTAAACAGCCCAGCTAGACAATGATTAATCGTTGCGTCGAGTTACTCGTACATCTACTAAATGAATGCATCCGTTTCGTGGTATATGAATGATCTTTGTACATGCAACATAATATCACTTACTTAGACCTCGCTTTTTTTAGCTTCATAATAGTAACTCAGACTTTAGGTCTAGGTAAGATCATCTAAGTATACTTTTTAGGGTTCCGTAACTAAAGGCTTAAAACAGAACCCTATTTCTAAGACTCCACTGTCCGTTTGTCTGTCACCAGGCTGTAATCTCATGAACCGTAATAGTTAGATAGTTTAAATTTTCAGAGATGATTTAGTTCTGTTGCCGCCATAACAACAAGTATTAAAAACAGAATCAACTGAAAATCAGCGCTGGGTATCTAACGCCCAGCAAATGCTGAGGTGGTTGCTCTTTCGGTGCAGGCACGCTCGGCGTACTCTATACTTTTGTTATTTTTTACTTTGTGTTTACAACAGTTGGGTTGTATCTGTCCCGAATAAAAGTATTTCTATTTTAATCTTTTTTTTTCTAGAATAAAATAAATTGTGTAAAAAAGTTGTGTAGATAAATGAAAGACTAAGAACTCGCGCCCGAAGGGTTCCGTACACTTTTCGTGCTTGTTTTTTAATAAAAGGTGACGATGATGATTTTTGCAGAAATCGTCAATCTCGTCATCATCATCCACAGCTTTTTCCCAACTAGATTGGGGTCGGCTTCCAGGCTAACCGGATGCGGCTAAATACCCGTGTTTTATATGGTCATCGTTATATATATAGTACTTATAAAGATACTTACATAAAATAGTAATGATTATAAAAGCTATCAGTAACAGGATAAATATAATTATAATGACTATAAACGGCATTCTCTTCTTATATTTTCTTCTGAACCTGAAAGGAAAATACTTGAGTCAGCACAAATCGCAAAAGTTTAATTAAACATAGATAATTTAGTTCATATTAGGTAAATCCTCTGAAATTGGACTGATATTAGTTTCTTCGGGTTGGTCGAAAGTGTTCCTGTGGCCCTAGAATGCAAAGGAGAGAAGATTCAATGGATGGAATGAATTGGAATGGATTGGAATGGATTGGAATGGATTGGAATGGATTGGAATGGATTGGAATGGATTGGAATGGATTGGAATGGATTGGAATGGATTGGAATGGATTGGAATGGATTGGAATGGATTGGAATGGATTGGAATGGATTGGAATGGATTGGAATGGATTGGAATGGATTGGAATGGATTGGAATGGATTGGAATGGATTGGAATGGATTGGAATGGATTGGAATGGATTGGAATGGATTGGAATGGATTGGAATGGATTGGAATGGATTGGAATGGATTGGAATGGATTGGAATGGATTGGAATGGATTGGAATGGATTGGAATGGATTGGAATGGATTGGAATGGATTGGAATGGATTGGAATGGATTGGAATAGAATTGAATAGAATGGGGTGGAATGAAACAGTACCCCTAGCCAAGTTGCTAATCTGCAATAGTTAACGCTTGTAGAAAGCTTCAAATGTACGGGAATGACGTCGTCTTAACGCTCAGTCACGTGGTTAGAACAAAAGAATTGGCGACAAGGTCTACTCGAAGCGTTCGGCGCAAGCGAAACGGTTGTAACTTGGCTAGGGGGGCAGAATAGAATTGGATTAGTCAGTAAAAGTCAGTCCTGGGTTTTTTTCTAAAAAGTTCATATCAATACTTTCGTTTCAAATTGTAACTAACCTGGATGTTCTGGAGCCGACCGCTATGAGATAGCCTGACTCTCTTAAGTCATTGCCGTTCTTCAGTGGGGGAGTGTTGGGCTTAGCACTGCTGGCTGCACCTGTGGAAGAAAGACATTGTATGACTAACGCTAATTTTCGAAAGACAATTAACTTCGTTGTCTTTTGTGATTTATTACTTAGGCCAGCTGGTTTAAAATGTTCAGGCTAAGAGGCCTAAGTAAATCAAAAATCGTAAAAAAAAAATCTATCATCTCATTCTAGATGTGAAATTGGTGTAGTATTGATTCTCAAGTGTCTTCAGAACTGAAAAATGTGTCATCATCATCATTTCAGCCGACAGATGTCCACTGCTGGACATAGGCCTCCCCCAAGCGTCGCCACAACGAACGATCATGTGCGTCCCGCATCCATCGGATTCCCGCTACCTTCACCAGGTCGTCAGTCCACCTTGTAGGAGGCCTTCCAACGCTGCATTTTCCGGTACGCGGTCGCCACTCCAGAACCTTTCGGCCCCAACGGCCATCTGTTCTGCGAGCAATGTGCCCTGCCCATTGCCACTTAAGTTTGGCGATTCTTTGTGCTATGTCGGCAACCTTGGTTCTCCTGCGGATATCTTCATTTCTGATTCGATCACGCAAGGAAACTCCGAGCATAGCCCTTTCCATTGCTCTTTGGGTAATTTTAAGCCTTTTGATGAGGCCCATTGTGAGCAACCACGTTTCGGATCCATATGTCATCACTGGCAACACACACTGGTCATAGACTTTCGTCTTGAGACACTGTGGTATGTTGGATGAGAAGATACCGCGTAGCTTCCCGAACGCTGCCCAGCCAAGTCGGATTCGACGGTTGACCTCTTTCTCGAAATTGGATCTACCCAACTGGACTATCTGCCCGAGGTAGACGTAATCGTCCACAACTTCGAGTATAGAGTCTCCGATCTTGATAGGAGTGGGAGAAAAATGTGTGGAATCATTGAAATAGGTCTGGATATCGATGAAATGGAGCTGAAAATTTCATTGCTTATTCCAGTGAAACTAGCCCAGAAAGATAAATTTGTAGCAGGAATTAGATTTTTTACATTAAAAGACATGTGACATCCACCAATCCGTACTGGGCCCTCCCCTCATAGTATATTACGGCCTATTTTTTCCACTAGAGAAGAGACCTGGGTTCCAGCAGTGGGAACATTATAAGGTCGATTATCCTATGCGTTTGTGCTAAATTCATAAACCGCGCCATGTCAAAACAAAAGGAAGTCAAACTTTACCTAGATCCAAATTCAATGGTCCAAACTAATATTCGTTCCGATTTACTATCCAAAACTATAGTTACTACCATTGTAGTACAGGCACACATAAAATACGCGAATCGTCAGCGAAACTTTGAGATTAATCTACACAGCGACCGACGTTAGCGCGGCTTATTAACGAACTAAACCATAATAGTACCTACTCTATGAACTAAACTGTCCAAGCCAATTGTTACGTTACATAGAGAAATCAATTTTATAGTACTTAGTCACAGTTATTACCACGTTACGACATATTTATTTGCAGCATCGGGTTTAAGAGGTGACTATACAAGGCGCTAGATAAACTTAAAATAAAGTATATTGACCTTTTCCTAATATCTGCAATATACCGAAGGTGCCCGAGAAACTATCAATGAACTGTTTTTCAGAAAAGGTAAAGGATCACGATAGATGTCGATTCAAAACAGCTTTGTCTTTAATTCTTTTTTTTAAATTAGGAATGTCAATAAATGTGGGAGGGTCAATGACCGTTATTCCATGTTTATTGGATGCCTACTTTAGACGGTTGCAAACTAGCGTTCTAAACAAGGTGACTTTGGTTTGTGTTTGATTTGTGTTGCGGCTACATGGATGTAAACCACGCGCCAATACGTTCGGTGGTTGGGAAAACGCGCCTCTCAACCAAGGGCGTTGAAGGTCATGCATTACAACTATTTACACGGATTGAAACTAGCAAGGTCACCTTGGTTGGTTTGCAACCGTCTGTTCACCCCTTTAGAGCCATATTTCACCGCGTCCCAGTGAAAAATAGCCCGACACCAAACTAGATACCATACTGACCATAGAGCAAAGATAAACTAGATTGACTGCGAAGCAATCATCTTATTAGGTACATACTCTTTGATGGGGGGGTGGCTGGCGGCCAGACTGGTGTCCGAGCTGGTCGCGCCACCAAATTAGTTGCGCTACCAAACGGACACCAGGTGAGTAACGCTCTATAGAGCAGATAGAGCTCTATACATTTTGTTGGTGGCGCGGCTGGTTGTGCCACTATGGTGTCCCGGTGAAATATGGCCCTTAAGCTAGAACTACATTAGACCGACGCTCACGTGTAACACGCCTGATTTGTACGTAGAACGACGTCGCGTGGCGTGTATCAAGTGTAGCTCTACAAGTCTATTTCCATATAAAATGTATGGAGACCGACTCGCCCAGATCGGCGTGTGTGGCACACGTGTGCGCAGACTAGTTCTACCTTTATTGTTCTAATTCCTTATGGATAGGATTATCGATGGAGTTTCTTGCCGGTTCTTTTCCATATGAGACGATCATTAGGAATCGTATAGCTTTTGAGATAGCTCTATCCCTTTAACAGTTCAGTTTAGGTCGTCAAATGGATCGAGTTAAGAGCTCTGGTTCGCGACAGATCAAAAAGATGACGGGACGACTTAGATATTTTTCTTAGGAATTGGCAAAAAGTGGCCCAGAGCTGGGAATAATAAAAATAACGGAGCCTTGCCGAGCAATACTAGCTAGATATCTGCTATTTTTTATGTTTTCTAAAGAAAACATTTAAAAATGTAATAACTTAGTAATAATTTTTTTGTGAAAATTTGAAAATAATGTAAGTAAATGAAATATATGTCATGTACATATACTAACTTGTGAAAGAATCAAAGTTTTTAAAAGACTCACCACTGTTGAACTTTATTTATATTTATTAGCTTGTCCGTATTATTCGTTACATAAAATACCTAATAACTGAAAATAATTACGACGTTAGTATTCACGTTTTTCAATGTTTTTTAATTGTGGGTTCTAAATTCAATAAAGCGCGCGAGTTTCCTACCCATTGTATTTTTTTTCAGGCAACTTTTATGCGCGATCAAGCTCGCGTTTTTTGAATCATCGATCGTTATTACCCAAAGAGATTTAAAGAGAGTATATATTTAATGTCTTTGTTATTACCCAAGTCGGTTGACTTATTAGACAGACTCTACATATTAAAACTAATCTTAAAAAAATAAATTACAAATCCTATAATAACGAATGAAGTCAATGCTTTATGAGGGCGAATTAGTAGAAAAGAGTTAATTTTTATTTTCGTTAAATTTACAAGAAATCAAAAAGTTAATTGATTTTTTAAATCAATTTTCCATTTTATGTCTTATAGCCTGATCGCGAATAAAAGGTAATAAAACTGGTTTAAATTACTCAAAGTATGGACTATGAAGGCCATAAAAAAAAAAGAAAAAGACCGAGTTTTTTTTTAAATTTTGTATTTAATGTGTAAAGTGGTCAGTGTTTTATTAAGGATTCTAATCTTTGACCTTAATTAAAAATATTGCTTTCTAATGTTACGGTTTATTTAAACAGTAATTTAAGCGTTAATAGCGCTCTACAGCAGTTTTATAGCTTATTTCAATAAAATTATACAATTTTATTTTACGTCCACATCTTATTTTAATTTTAGGTAAAAAACACCCACCTTCTTGTCTTTGGTCTGAATATTAAAAATATTCAGGACGTTTATTTGCCTAATTTTTTCGAGTTCAGTTAAGTGGCGCTTTAATTATTCGCAAATTGACTTCAATGAAGTAGAGATTATGATATAATTATTTTGTTTCTTAAAACTTAATATGTGGAATTATAAAACAGGCGCGATCTCGGTAAAATGGAGTTGACAATTGTAATGTACTGTTGGCTACCTCAGTGAAGTTTGCTGTCAAATAATACAAAAACATTGAAATAGGTATGTTACACACTATCTCCCACTTCGCCCAAGAGCGGAGGTTGTCATTGGATGATTTTGCCCAAAAAAGGGGTAAATTTAAATAAACTGAAAATATTTATTTAGTTATATCGTAGTTAATGGGGCCAAAGGGTTCTAGAGTGGCGATCGCGCACCGGAACACGCAGCGTTAGAAGGCCTCCTACAAGGTACATTGACGACCTGGTGAGAGTCGCGGGAATGAAGTGTAAGCGAGACGCACAGGATCGTTCGTTGTGGCGACGCTTGGGGAAGGCCTATGTCAAGCAGTGGACGTCTTTCGGCTGAAATGATGATGATGAATCATGATGAGTTATATCCGCAGGAGAACCAAGGTTGCCAACATAGCTCGAAGAATCACCAAACTTAAGTGGTTAGTGGGCAGGGCACATTGCTCGCAGAACAGATGGCCGTTGGTGCCAAAAGGTTCTGTAGTGGCGACCGCGTACCACAAGACGCAGCGTTGGAAGGCCTCCTACAAGGTGGACTGATGACCTGGTTAGGGTTGAGAGAATCTGATGGATGCGAGACGCACAGGACCGCTCATTGTGGTGACACTTGGGGGAGGCCTATGTCCAACAGAGGACGTCATTCGGCTGAAATGATGATGTTATCATAGTATTACATACTATAACATATACTACTACTAGCTTTTACCTGCGGCTTCGCCTACGTGAAAAAATTGCCTATGTCCGTCTCCAGGGTCCCAACTATTTCTGTACCAAAATTCATCAAAATCAGGTTTGCCATTTAGGCGTGAAGACGTAACAAACAAACAAACTCACTTTCGCTTTTATAATATTAGTAAGGATTAGTAAGGATATATAATAGAAGCAACATGAAATATGTAACCAAGGATTATATGTAACACATAATATGATTTAAAAGAGTGTCCATGGAGTTTCTTGTACGTTCTTCTCCATAGAGACCTTCGCTTTGGAACGTGCAATTTAGCTTCATTTTTCTTGGAGTGACCGACATTTGACTATTCAAAAGTGCCTGCAAATGGTCTATTTGAAATAAATGATTTTGAATTTATAAGTAGCAGTGTAGGTACCCATTTTGTAGTTAGTATTCATTTCACCTTGAAAACAGCGATGTTCAGTGCAAAAAACATGTTTTAAGTTATTGCGTTGGTCGAGTACGTTGGACGTAGGAACTAGATAAAATCTTTTTGCTAAGCTTGTTTAAATGATTTACGATAGCTTAAACGAAAGCTTTGTAAGCCAAGAATACTTCTAGCCGTCTGAATTATGTGAAGGTTTTACATATTTTTGTGAAAAAATATTTTTGTGTGAACTGGTTTATCTAGCGACTTATCTATTGTAGCCTTATAACTCTTCAGAAATCCAGTTTTTTGGTTTAAAATAAATCAGTAAGTTGAAAAACGTACTTTGATACCCATGGAAAGTCACTGCAGCATTCGGCTCCATAGCACCCTCGCCTATGGCTCGGGCGAATTCCGTCTCAATGGCAATGACAATCTTTCTCAGTAGATGAGTAGTTCTGCTAGGAGTGCGAGATTGTTCGAAAGACTATGACCCTAGTAAAGAGCAGCTGAAGGAACACTGATGGGTTTTAATCAGCAAAAATCTGACATTCGTCCCAGAGCAGGAGAAGTAATTTGATGATTTTCCACGATTTTCATTATGATTGATATGCCCGCGTTTGACTACTAAATCATATGCTACAAATAAGCAAATAATGTATGTAAGTGATGATTTTTTAAGGTAAGAAATCATCCAATAACTTCTCCCGTTCTTGGGCGGACGAGAGGGCGTGTCAGACTGTAGCGGACTAAAGCCTACTCCTGTTCCTTATTTGTCTTTTTTCCAGGGTGCCTCGGTTGACTTTCACTTAACCCACGGCCCCAGTAGGCTTCAACCCTGCTGGGGCTCTTCGATTTGCTGACATCTGCTAGAGCCGCGCGTGGTATACAAGCGCTGTCAGGGATTTGGGCCCGGACCGGATGGTTACTAGACGAAATCGGGATCGGGATTCAGGCGGCTGGGGCGTGAGGGCCGTTCCTTCACATGTTGCAATCGAACAGTTACTACGGCAATGCACATTTCTACTGTTTTGTTAAATTATTGTATGTAGAATTGATATAGACGCAATTTAAGGAGTGGTAATTGAATAAAGAAGAACAAAAATGTAGAGAACACTAGGTTATTGATGGACTGGCTCTTTATAAGACTTATAAGCAGTTCTACACAGCCAGTCATGCCAGAAACACGAAGACAGATTAGTTACTAGATTAGAAGATACAATTTTTCCCTTGTTGTTTATACCATTACTTCCACGAGCCAACGGAACAGAAATACCGAAATGCTAACAGTATTTAAGTAGATAAAGTTCAGCAGATGATTGTGTTTATCAATCAGCTTTCAAGGAAATTTCTTTTGAAGAACTTATGCTCATGAGAGACCAACCAGACTTTTCTGTAAAAATCTCACTGTGAAATCTAAAGAAAAGTGAGCTAGAAGTGAGGAGTAAACAGCGTTAGGTAGAAAATTTCAGAGAATATCACATATACAGACAGATCGATATCTTTACTAGATAAAACATCTTTCTATGCATTATAAATTATACCTATTTCTCTTGCTCACGAAATAACTTTAGAAGGACTTTACGACAGCTGAAAAATGGATAGTAGCGCAAAAAAAATAGAAAACTTGTAAAAGCATAGTTATCAGATAAACAGATGGAGCTTGCCATATAAGAAATTGAGGACGCGTCAACAAATTTTGCCGGTTTTTTTTTCTTAAATATTAGGACAGGGTTTGTATGAAAAGCTTTTTTTTTAAAATCCATTGGGATAAAAAAAATGCACTCGACTGAAAATGGGGCGGGCTACTAATTGATTTGAAAACGCTTCTTAAATTGTAACGTCAATATAATGGGTAAAATTGGAAATTTTAGGGATCCCCGAAACCATCAAATTGCCATTGACAATATTTACGTGATTGACGCCATTAAGCGTTTGCTTTAAACGTTTAAAACAATTTTCAATACATTGTCTTTATTTATAGGTAAGTATATACTTTATTGAACACCAAGATTACAAAACAAAAAGAAACCTTATAATACAAAACATACAATTGGCGGCCTTCCTGGTAACCTGGAAGAAATCGCCCAGGTCATTCTTGGTCATTGTTATTCACGTACCTAAATATTGTCAATCACCAAGATTGTTTCAAGGTTTCTTTAAAATACGGTATACTTACGGGCAACCGTAGGTCCCATAACATCACCATCTTCCCCCGACCAGGCGTTCATTTTCAAAGCTTTTTCTTCATTGGTTCAAAACACAAACTTGTAAGTTTCATGGTTAACTTTTGTAGCTCTTTTTTGCAAGTTTTATTTAATTTAAATTCACATGATAAAGGTCTTCGTTATTTTAATACCTCTTTATTAAAAAAACAACTATTCAAAGAATGTTATTTAAGGAATTTTCTTTCATTCCACAGAGTTATTTTAAGCGTCCAAATAATTTTTCTATTCGCCTGATACCAAGCAAAAGCATTCCTCGATTATATTATGCAAAACTATTACAATTATTATCCATTACTGGTTACACTAAAGTAGCACACCAGCTACATCATAATATTGCCGTCAATGTATTACAAACGATGTATTTTGATCGTCATTTGTTTAGTTTGGGCTACATTGCCTCGTGGTGGCGTTTGGCTTACTGAAAGCGCGCTAAGCTACTGGAAACTTGTCTGTAGTTTCAGTAAGGTGACCATGGTTCAGGTATTTTGAAGCAGTGTTTAGGTATTCATTTGTGGTAATAAATAGGTACGATTTTAGGGTAAGTATGATATATTTGATATAAGAAATGTTTTGAATAGAACTAATGGTGTGCACAATATAATAATAGTTGGAGATAAACCTTTTTTTTAGTCTTGTCCTCTGAATGGAGACTTGTGTATGAATGGGACTTTTCAAATGCCAAATAAAATACTTGCGTTTTAAGACTTTGAGCAGATTTGGACAGCCATATGGTCAGACATTAAAAATTACCGACAAATCTCGGTTTTAAAATAATAAATGAATGCTCGGATAAGTGTCTACAGATACGGGTTTATGGAACGCAAAAGGCAACTAAGGGAGGCTTTAGTCAGTAAAAGTAAAGAGTCTCCTATAGGTCACCCAGATTATAGTTTTTTGAATTTGATTGTGACTTATTTTAATACTTTGCAATACACATATATTGATTGATTGATTTTTGTCCTGTGCGAGTTTCAAATAAATGTTTCTTTATTATTCTCTTTATTGAATAGCGCGTACATAACACTATAGGTATCCAGATTAATGACACTTCGTAATAACTTCTCTGTCCTAAATTACCCAAAAACGATGGCCACCATTCTACCCGGTTCACAGGACAGTGGTGATGTACAGGCTAGCACGCGATCGCTAGTGATGTGCCACTCTGGTATCGATTCAACGACAATAATCGTAACTGTCTCCATTCAGTGCACGACAGATTGCTTCGAAGCTCTGTTTACTCACAGCCACCGCATGCCTCTATTTTATTGTTTATTGTTTTTTCTTTCTTGTTATCAAGGTCGAGCGGTACTTAAGCAGGGTTACGGTTTTTTAAAATGGTCGTAAATATGAATGGCATTTGTAGGTCAAAGTAGGTTTACTTTTACTTACCTATGCGTTCTAGTATTGGAGATAAATCGCTAGATATTTAGAGACTGGTCTTCAATATAAAGAAGATATTTAGGGACTGGTCTTCAATATAAAGAAGATATTTAGGGACTGGTCTTCAATATAAAGAAGATATTTAGGGACTGGTCTTCAATATAAAGAAGATATTTAGAGACTGGTCTTCAATATAAAGAAGATATTTAGGGACTGGTTTTCAATATAAAGAAGTATTTATGTTAGTGCAATCTGGGACGATGCTAGCAAGCAAAGCACTGCTTGAAGAGTGACTTTTTTTAAAACTTTTTAGACGTTTTTGTGGTTGGTTTTTTTTTTACAGGTATTATTATTAATTTATTATTAGCCCATATTGTCCCGCTGCTGGGCAAAGACTTCCAAATGATCATGAATTTTCACTTTTCCTTTCCAATTCTTAAGAGAGATCTCCAGATCGCGTCGCTATTTTCTTAGTGGTCTACCGTGGCCCCGCGTCGCTGTATCAGGGCATTCTTATAAAATATATTTTGTGAAATATATTTTGTGAAATACACACTTTAAGAACCATCTTTTCGAGCCTGTTATTTATATGGGCTTGCGGATAGTGAGCAATGGGTAGCTCGCTGTCCGGCCGTCCGGTAACCGTCCGGACCAAGCCCAAGTCGTCGACGGCGCGCGCTGTTCCCGCGCGCCTCAAGGAGTTGTCAGCAGAAGCAGAAGTCAATCTCATGTATGTACTTCACTTTTTATACCTTCGCACATACGTCAGCGCATTACACCGAACTGTATGAGCGCGAGCGGGCGATTGAGCCGAGATATCGTGTTCGTGAGCGGTGTCTATGTGTGCGTTGCTCGAGCGTGCTTTGTATGTAGATTGTCTTTTGTAACTATCTATTTTGTGACTTTACGCTGTAAACTTTATTTAAACGACGCAAGTTAGGTAACCTAGGACAACTAAAACATCACTACGACTGGTCGATATTCTCACATGAATATTGCATTTATTTTGTGATTAGGGTCTTTGAGTCAACTTAATGTCCAAGTAGGCCAAATAGGTTTTGACGACATAACTCGAGGACCTACTTAGATACTCCTTCTTAGAATCTTTTAAAGAAATTACAGTGTTAAATCAATATAGGTCTTTCTGTCATGAAGTTATCTAGTTCTTTTTAAAGCTCAAAAAAAGAGCTAAACAATTTAACTTCTTAATTTACAAAAGTAGTTTATTTTACAGTATCGATAACTTACCTACTTATATTAAAAATTAAATGCTAAGTTTTCAGTTTAAAAATAGTGATGGGTAAATACAAACATATTGGCTTTGAAATCGATGATTTTGAATGTCTGGTATATATACTGCGTGTTTGGACGTTATAAATCTATTTTAAACAAAAGTCAAGATTTTTAACATGATTGATCTCAAATGTATGATATCCCGATAAAGTACGGTACTAAGCAAAAGGTCTGCCTCTTGCTTAAATCGTACGGAACTTTAATTAATTTATCAAAATTTCATGTCTTAGGCATTTTCTACCAGTCAACCAAGCGTGTTGGAGAGGTAACAAGGCAGGCGCTTAACCTTTCGTATGCCGTAATTAGAGACACAATTAAAAAGTTATTGTGTCTCGCGTGGATCCACGTTCCGGACTATATATATATATATGTAAAATTAGTTAAAACAAGCATTATACTGAAATAAATCTCTACACTATTATAAAGAGGTAAAGTTTGTATTTTTTTGTTTGTAGGAGGTAATTTCTGAAATTACTGGTTCGATTGCTAAAATTTTTTCACCGATAGAAATGTTTTATTCTCTAGTTACATAGAACATCTAATTATTGATTACTTTTGTTTTTGACTGTTTATTTTTTCAAATTCGATGGCTGATATCAGCTAAAACAAACTTTTCTTATTCAGGCCTCTTCAAAAATCACCCTAACGACAGATTCTCAAACGATAACGTTCCAAAATTACGCTCATTACAACAAACTCTTCAAATATAATCGTTATAACTACCAACTTCAACCATATAAAATCCATTACATATTTACGTTATTACGGTCCTTAGGTACCCTATCGACTTATGTATGACCTAGGTCTTACACCAACACGCTATGTTTGTACTATGAGGCTTGATTAATGGCTACCCATCCATATAGACCTGTCAATTATTGAGATATGACGAGGGAATGCGATGGTAGGTAGGTAACAAGGTGTTTTGAAGAAATTTTCGTCTTTATGCTATCGGGCTATCGAGGTTACATAAATATGTGGTAAACTAGTGACGGGCAGTAGTAGCAGTAAGGGTGTTTTTAATATCGTGTGGAAATGTTCCGCATGCAGAAAATTTCAAAATGCAAAAAAACGCGTCCTGCGTGCGTATTCCACGCATTACAATAAATACTTGTAAGAAATGGACATTTGCGGGGGTTACGCGTGCGGGACAATTCCGCACGCGTGATCAAAACCGTACGACATCAAAAACACCCTGATTTGTTGGTTGGTTCTGACTGGTTCTGACTTATGAGTCCTGAGTAGTGAGTTTAAAACCGGGCGTTTTACTTTGTGAAAATATTTTTATCACTGCTCTAAAAACAGCGAAGTAAATGTCCTAGAGAACAACAAATTTTGTAGATATCTGATATTTATCAACCCTTACTGACTACCAGACGGACTGTGATGCGCCACCGGTATATGGTGGACATCCCACCTACACGCACAAAACGATTTGGAAACACATTCATTGTGCGTACAGCTGGGGAGTGGAATTCCTTACCAGAATCTGTGTTTCCTGATGGCTACAACCCGGGAATCTTTAAGTCAAGAGTGAATAGATTTCTTCTAGGTAAAAGCGTTCGACCGTCGATAGCATCGTCGCTTTCCATCAGGTGAGATAGCGGCCAAGCGCGAACCTATCAACAATAAAAAAAAACACTCATGGTAATCTACCAAGAGTGTTTTTTTTTTAGCCGTAATCTACGGCTTATTCCTTCTCCAGAGAGAAGGCCTGAGTACAGCATAGGGAAACTTATAAGGGTGATAATGTTAACTAGTTTAAAATCACTTTTAATGTAGACAAAAATTCATAAGAGGTTCCTGAATTAATCATAATTATGAAGTTGAGTTTGGCAAATTTTATACTCAACTTGTTTGACAGGATTCTTCAACTTGTCAAACTTTGGCATTCAAGTAGGGTTTTCAGAAAAGGGGTGGCATCAATCAAAGGTAATATGATTTTTATGAAATATGGACTGGAAAGGACCCTTTTAAGCTAGTGCTTTCCAGTCCATCTATCGTCAAATTGAGCATGGTTGAAAAGTTAGTTGTTTCATTCAACGTAATGTTTGATAAAGAGGTAACACGAAAAAACAGTGCCTGAACCTCAGTTGGCATTCGGTAATTTCCGTCGCTCACTTAGGTATTTCACCAAACTCGATCTAGAAAATATGTTATTTTTTAAACACGTATTTTCTTTTACGTTAAATAGTTTTGAAAAAAAATTCTTCATTCAGAATCTATTTTTTTAAATTTATGAGTATATTATGAAAGGTTTTCGCGTTAAAATTTGTGACAAACAGCGGCATTTCCGATCTTTACTCGGGTAATTTTACAGAAGTTTATGTTTTATTTTCAATAGAAATTTAGATAGATAGAAAACTAGACCATATGTGTTTCCAAAAGATCTAGAGTAAGATGTGCAAGAACATCATAATCTCTGAAGAGCAGTCGTATGGGAAGTAATACGAGTTGGCTTGTAAGTAAGTTGACTGATTCGCAGTGTGTGAAATTGATGTATGTATTATTCCTAGAAAATAATCAAAGTCATTATGTGATTCAACTTTGAACATCTTCATTTTCCCACCGACTGGTCTCACTTGTGAAGATAAATGATGGGATGATCATTCCATGTAAAGTGATGGTGTTAAGCTGCGATACAAAGTGAAGAAAAGTTTGCGCAGATTTTCTTTTTCAATACACTTACTTGAAAACCCTTCTTATGTTTACCGCTTTTAGGCTCTCAATTTACGGTCTTCCGCAATAGTTCGGAAAAGTGCACGCATTCGCCCTGCCGCAACCCACCCGTTTATTTTTTTCTTAGTAAGTGTACTAAAAATGTCATTTAATACACGTGAAAGTCACAGCAGTACTCGGCTCCATAACATCCTCACCTGCAGCTTGGGCGAATTCTGCCTTGGTTGCAATGATAAACTTCACAGTGGTCGCAGTGGTTTAACCATTGGTTGCTAAGCTACGTGATGTGGATCAGATTTCAGATCGCTACTGAGTTGTCCCAGGTGTACCCGTGTCTTGTGTAAGTTTTGTTTAATAAATTTTATGTTTGTGAAAGCACACAAGATACGGAGTCATTCCCAGAATAGGGCAATATTAACTGAGCAATAAAACAACACCATTCAGTACTGATGGAAAAAAAATGTTTATTTTGCACCACAACAACATTACGGACACGATCTCAACGCTTACAAAAACATATTTACACAACAGACGATGTTTTGCGAGAATTACCATCCATGACCATACCCACCATACCCTCCACCGTACGACCCTCCGTAGGATCCAACTGACACGTATTTCTGTACCACAGGCTGCGCGTACGTTTGGACCACAGGTTGGGCCACAACGTGTTGGGCCACGGTTTGGACCACTGGGGCAGCGTGGACCACGGGCTGCGAGATCACTGGGGCGGCGTGTACCACTGGCTGTGCTACTTGTACTGGGTGCACGATCTGGAGGCGATAAAAGAGGTTAGATTTTGATTCGTCGACGCCTGCATCGAACAAGGCAGGACCTCGGATTACAGTCCAATTTGAGTTACCAATAAAGGCGTGATGCTTGTGGAATGAGCTGCACGACAGTAGTAATGACGTATTTCTAGCTTGTACAGATTAATTTTTCAGTAAATATTATACTTTTTCTGTAAAGGAAATTCAAACGCGGCGCTGTTACTTTTTGGTTCATTCTGAAAAATTACTGATTTAATGTTACAATCTTGTTCGATGTGAGTGTCGATGTAGGTATGTGTTGTTGTCGTGAAGAGGCGGTCGATTTGAAGGACCATATTTCAAAAAAAAAAAAAAAAAAATGTTTATTTTGGTAAAAATACCCATTAAAGAAGATTACGTTACGTTATCATTAAATTACGTTTAAAAAGTAAACATGGTTTGGCTTTGTCTTCTATGTAAGGGTAAGGGTGGCTTTGGCTTATATTTAGTCAAATTAGAGTAATACATACGACATGATAGCATCAGCATAAACAACCTATTTTAGTTGACAGAATGCTTGGCGTAGTGGTTGAGCGATTGACTGCTGTGCTGCGAGTCGCAGGCTCGATTCTCGCATGGAACAAATATTTCTACGGCCTACAGTAGTTGTTTTAGGTCTGGGTGTCTTGTGTATGATGAGTATATTCACATGAGTCATTTCTAGTGCGGAGCAAATAAAAAAAAAAAATGTAATGTATTACGAAATTAATGATAGTTTCACCACTGCACTTCACCAAAATAAGCACGATGTAAAGTTCAATACAAATACAAAAGCAAACAGAGTAGATACCTAAGTTTGCGGTTCACACGGAAGCTAGCAATTATGTTGATGAGCGGCAAACGATGCAACCGCAACTATGATTAAACGGAATATTTGCGTTTGAAACTCGCAATTCATTTTGGTTTCGTAGCATTTGCTACGAAGCGCGTAGCAACGTGCTACGAGACTTGAAAATTATATTTTGAATGTTTGAATTCAAGATTGGTTGTACTCTACCGAAAGTCGTCCCAAACTTGGTTTATAAAACGCTCTCAATGTCGTAGTATTTTGTAAGTTTTTGATTTTGGGTCGCTCTTCGGAAAAACGAAGATTTCATCGCTAAATAGACATGCATAGTATACTCGTAGGTATAACTATGCTTTGATATTTAAGTCAGTCAATTTTGGCTATATCGTTAATGTAAGGTATCCATGACAATAGATGGTTCAAATAAAAGATCTAGCCACGACATAATGCACTAGAAAAAATAAATGCTGGTACGAGATGTAAATTCCTCTTCAAAACTGCTACAAAACTAGCACATAAAGGTAGGTGAGTTACAGCTACGAACATAGTTTTGACTATTGGGTAGGCCATAGGCTAGAGATATTCGACTTTGGGCACCAGCTTAAACGAGGTATTCTACTTTGGGTACCCGCTTAAACGGCACCAGAGTAAATGGCACCTATTGATATTTTTACGCGTGTTCCTGCCACAATTTGAGCAATTTCTCTAGGTTGCCCCACTGCTCCATAACTCACCTGCTGGAACGACGCACAGCTAGTGGCTTGTTTAGCGAGTGCTACTGGAGCAGCGTGCACTACTGGTTGAGCTACTGCTACATGTTGAGCTACTGCTACATGTTGAGCTACTGCTACATGTTGAGCTACTGCTACATGTTGAGCTACTGCTACATGTTGAGCTACTGCTACATGTTGAGCTACTGCTACATGTTGAGCTACTGCTACATATTGAGCTACTGCTACATGTTGAGCTACTGCTACATGTTGAGCTACTGCTACATGTTGAGCTACTGCTACATGTTGAGCTACTGCTACATGTTGAGCTACTGCTACATGTTGAGCTACTGCTACATATTGAGCTACTGCTACATGTTGAGCTACTGCTACATGTTGAGCTACTGCTACATGTTGAGCTACTGCTACATGTTGAGCTACTGCTACATGTTGAGCTACTGCTACATGTTGAGCTACTGCTACATGTTGAGCTACTGCTACATGTTGAGCTACTGCTACATGTTGAGCTACTGCTACATATTGAGCTACTGCTACATGTTGAGCTACTGCTACATGTTGAGCTACTGCTACATGTTGAGCTACTGCTACATGTTGAGCTACTGCTACATGTTGAGCTACTGCTACATGTTGAGCTACTGCTACATGTTGAGCTACTGCTACATGTTGAGCTACTGCTACATGTTGAGCTACTGCTACATATTGAGCTACTGCTACATGTTGAGCTACTGCTACATGTTGAGCTTCTGCTACATTTTGAGCTACTGCTATATATTGAGCTTATACTCTATAACTCACCTGTTGTTACGACGCATAGCTAGTGGCTTGCTTGGCGAGTGCTACTGGGGCAGGGTGCATCACTGGTTGAGCTACTGTTACACGTTGAGCTACTGCTCCATAACTCACCTGCTGGAACGACGCATAGCTAGTAGCTTGCTTAGCGAGTGCTACTGGAGCAGCGTGCACCACGGGTTGAGCTACTGCTACAGGTTGAGCTACTGCTACATGTTGAGCTACTGCTACCGGTTGAGCTACTGCTACCGGTTGTTGCACGTAGCTAACTTGCTGTAATAAACAAAATTATATTATTTCAAATTTACTTTACATTTTCATCATCATCATAATTAATCAACATTTCAGCCGAAAGACGTCCACTGTTGGGCTTAGGCCTCCTCCAAGTGTCACCGCAATGACCGGTCCTGTGCGTCTCGCATCAGTCGGATTTCCGCGACACTCAATGTCATCGGTCCACCTCGGGAGGCCGCTCGGCGAACGCTGCGTCTTTCGGTATGTGGTAGTCACTCCAGGTCCTTTCGTCTCCATCGATCATCAGTTCTGCAAGCAATGTGATTAGTCCACTGCCACTTAAGTTTGCTATTCTTCGGGTTATGTCAGTTTTCCTGAAGATATCATAATTTTTGGTGTGAATACGTAAGGACAGTTCGAGCATAGCCCCTTCCCTTTGGGTGACTTTAAGCCTCCTGATGAGAACCCATTGTAAGCGACCATGTTTCGGAGCCATTGTCATTACTGGCAACACGTACTGGTCATAGACTTTCGTCTTCTTTTCACATTTTGGATAGTGGTAGATAGACTAATTACAAAGCTTTAAGACTTTTATTGCATGTGATTTCAATCTAGTTAATTCGTATTAGTACGACCCAGTTTGCGTTAATTGCTTTTGGCACAAATGTAATTAAGCACTAAAGTGCTATCCAGTGCCTCTTAGTTTAATTAACTGGTTTTCTGTTTAGACAGCTTTTCAGTTCAATTTTACAATAGGGAATATACATTAAAAAAATAGTTATCAGTTTATCAATCTATACAAATATAAATAAAATTGGAGTGTCTGTTTGTAATATTGAAATAACCACTTTTTACTACATGCATATGAATACATAAACGGTACATACACCAAAATAATATTTTTTACAATTTTTGTCTGTCTGTCTGTCTATTTGTTCCGGTTAATCTCTGAAATGGCTGGACCGATTTTGACGGGACTTTTCTTGGCAGGTAGCTAATGTAATAAGGAGTAAGTTATGCTACTTTAATTTTAGAAAAAATAAATTCAAAATCCTGTAGTCCACGCGAACGAAGTCGCAGGCACAGCTAGTAAGTAAATAAAAATATAATACTAATTGTGACAACAATATCAAAACTGGTAGAAAAGTAAACGAGATTTAAACAAATACATCACTATTTTTTAATTAGTAGAAACACTTAAAGGGCTTATTAGAAAAGGTCTTGTTATTATTTAAGTAAAGTCTCATAAATAATATTCATAAACAGCAAAGTTATTAGCGTTTATTTATATCCCAAAATATCACTCAATTTATGGAAATATTCTACGGGCTATTGATTAATTATGAATGAATAAATGACGATCAATATGAAACTGCGCGTAATATTTTCTAGTAGCAATTGTTATGAATATGAATAATAGATTCTATTATGAATTTACCAATTTTCAAAAATTTTCGTGGCTAATTTTGTTTTTTTTTTTTACTTTTGACTTGCGATACTCATTGAGATCAAGAGAATTTTTGAAAGAGTCTTGGAACGCAAAGGGCATCTGTGTTTTTTTTTATTTTTTTTTTATAAACTAATACTTGATTGCGATCCCACCTGATAGTAAGCAGTGATGCAATCGTTGATGGTGAGGAGCACTAGTTTATTAAGAACCTATTCACTCTAGCCTTAAAGACACCTAAATTATAATCGGACGGGAAGACCGCAACAGGCAAATTGTTCCAGCCCTTCGATGTACGCGGTATAAATGACGAAGCGAAACGCTTAGTCCGTACTGTTTGGCGCAAACGTAAGACACGCGATGTTAGTTTTTTTTTTTCTCTCTTTTATCTTAAGTTTCAACACTGTGTGTATCTATGTTTGTACGTCAAATAAAATATTTTTTCTTTCTTTCTTTTATTCCTAACTGAAGGATTCAGGTGGATTTTAGACAGTAGAAGTCTGACACACCCTACCACTCCTTCCTAGAGCAGGAGAAGATATTGGATGATTCCCTACCTCAAAAAAAGTGCGATCCACTATCAATGATTGCATCACTGTTTACCATCAGGTGGGATTGCAGTCAAGCACTAGTTTAAATTATTAAAAAAATACAGCTTTATTATAGAAACACTTACTGGCTGGCTCCAACCATCAATGATGCCACCTGGTCTGGCGGATACCACCGACAGGATCGCGAAGAAGATCTGTAAACAACGGTAGAGTTGTGATAAGTACAAGTGATACTGTAGATGTGTGAGCTTCGGGCACACTGAGTAGGGACTATGTCCTGACTTTGGGGTTTACCCAAAGTCACTTACACGGTAGCACAGGGAGGCTCAGGGGGAACCTCTTTACTGTCTCCTCAGGGACGTGTCTTGATAGAAGTTGTACAGTGGATGTTCCAAGATGGCCTATTAAGAGACACGGGGTTCCCTTTTATGTATTTGCTAATGGTGATCACCGAGGTGGTTGTAGTGAGTTAAAAATCCAGGTAAGTTTCCAGGGTCAAAATAATTACATTTTATTTAGTCCGTATTTTATACTATAAAAAAATATTAGACGTGTATTTTTTCTTTTTTCGATTAAACAAAAAATAACAAAGATATAGCCCATTAAAGTTACGTGTGACGTCACCCCGTGAGAAAAAATGTAGCACAGCGTGACGTTACACGTAACTTTAATGGGCTATATCTTTGTCATTTTTGGTTTAATTTACAATTAAAAAAATACGTGTCCTTTATTTTTGAATAATCTAAACTAATAAAACTTCGGACTAATTACATCTTTTACGGCCACTAACCTATTCCTGGTGTTTTCACTCAAAACAAAATACAACTTGTAGTCGAAACGGCGCGTAGCGTTCCTCTCGCATCTCAAAGAGATGTCTTCAAACTGTAGGGGCCCAGCAGGACCTATAGGGCTATGGGGAGAAATATGAAAAGGATACTCGTTGTCCTAATACACAAAAGGCAATTGAAGGAACATAAATGTGGTTTATGTCAGTAAAAGTCTTGACACTCCCTCCTGCTCCACATTAGAGCGGGAGCAGTCACTAGAAGATTTCCCACCTTAAAAAAATGCTCTCAAAGGGTAATGTTAGTAACTGGACACGCATGCTATGATAAATAATCATCGTCATCATCATCAGCCTATTCAATGTTCTCACTGTTGAGTCTCAGGCCTCCTCTCTGGGAGAGGGAATGGGCCGTAATCCACCGCGCGGGCCCAGTGCAGATTGGTGAATGTCACATGTCTTCGAATTTTTGGTTCTAGGACATGCCGGTTTCCTCACGATGTTTTCTTCGCCGTTTTGAGAGCAGTGGTGATGAAATAAATTACAAAAAGTAATGCGCCTAGCTGGGTTCGAACCCACGACCTACAACTAAGCCACCACTGCTCATAATAAATAATGCTGTCCTAAGAAGAAACTAGAATACTCAAATAACTTACGAGCCTCATGTAAAACAATCAATATCTATAAATATCTCGACTACCCTCTTTTAAGCTAGAATCTACAATTGAAATAATTGATGGTTTGTTCAAAGTGCTTCTTACATTATTAACTTCCTTAGTCTATCTATTATTGTCAACATACTTATGTACTTTGTTGACATTTATTAATTATTTATTTACAGGACACATGTGACTTACTAAAGTCTGTCAAAAAAATCAAACGACTTGGGAATTCTGTATAATATTTAATCATTTAAAAAATACCTATATTCGATACTTTTTATAAGGTTCTTCTATTAGTAAACAATGATCAAAATCTCTTACATTCGCTTCTACGCACATACGTTGTCATAAAAATACGCCAATTCGAGTGTGGAAAACGTCCATGTAAATGTCAGGGAAAACTTAAGATTAACTAAAATCAATTTCATGTTCTCCTTCTACTGTTGTGGTTATTAATGGGTATTTCAATTTAATAAGATATATTTTTCTATTCTGAAAGAAACATTTAGAATCTAATAGTCAAATTGAGAAAACTAAATTCTTATTTGTCCGTTAAAAGAATTTAATGTGTATTTAATTTAATGTATGAATATTTAATGTAAAAGTATGAATTTAATGTAAGTAATTTGTCTAAGAGCCCATTAAAACTTTAGTAGCTAGCCGAGTAGTAGTGACCTAGTGGTAATGGCTACGACTTACGAGATATACGTCGCGGGTTCAAACCCAGGCAGGCGTTTTACTTTGTGTAATTAATGCTACCATTACTATCAAAACGGTGAAGGACAAATATCGTGAAAAAATCTAGCATGACCAACAACCTTAAATTCGAAGACATCTTTCAACCCCCACTGGGCCCGCGTGAAGGATTAATGCTTATTCCCTCTTCTAGAGAGGAGGCCTGAATCCCTGCAGTAGGAACATTATAAGTTTGATTATGCTACCCAACTTTGAAAACAGAATGATGTTCTTATCAAATTCATTAGTATATTTGAACTTTAATATCGCACTAGTAATTTTAATGTTTTTCGCAACAATAATAACTATGGATGCTGTGGGAAATCTCCCAATGACTTTTCCCGCTCTTTGACACACTCTCTCGCCCCGTCCTAGGGCGAGAGAGTGTGTCAAAGTTTTACTGATTGAAACAACACCTTTCTTATATATGCTTTTTTTATATGCTTTCTTTGCCTTACGTTCCAGGACCCTGGGGTTCTCTTTCGGACTTCCCACGAATGGTGACCGAGGGTTGAATGAATTTTCCGGATGAAACTCGACAAGAAAATTTAAATACGAGTCATGGAGACTCGAAAATAAAGATAAATCGTAAAATTGATACTCACAAGGGCCCGCATGGTGAACTGTCACTTTTGAACTAAGAATGTAGAGTGTGCAATTATGATCGCCAGCGCACCTTATATACTCAGACGGAATTTCAGCCTATGCCGAACTAGGTCTGACATCTGTATGTACGCGTCTGCGTATGTACTTAATCATATACCTACCTATGTGACGACGCTAGGGCCTAGCTTATGCATTATTGATAATTACCATAAAATAGTCTAATTTTTATTAATAACTTCGGTTGAAGTTGAATTCTTCGCCTTTTTGAGATGGTTTGATGTATTTATGAGATAATTTTAAAGTGGGATTTCTCTGATCAGTTAGGTGTTTAGAAGTGGTGTTTCGATTTACTTTGGTTTTTTGGAGTGCATGCCTTGTGTGTATTGTGTGCGAATCCATGTTTTTGGGAGAGCCTATCAGTAGGAAATTCAAGGAAGTTGCATCAAAGTATCCATCATCTTTCTTTTTTAAGACAAGCTTTTTCTCATAGCTCTGCTGGCGTGACGTACATATCTTACGCTGCCCGACCAAGTCAGACTTTTTGTAGGACAGATAATCGACCGATATTTGTAACATTGTTCTGTTTTCTGATCGACTTTTTGTAGGACGTGTGCGTTGCACTATTGCTATCAGTGTGTTCTATTTTTCTCCTACAAAAAATCGGTCACCGATTATCGGACGTGGGCGAGCAGCCTTACACGAACCGTGCCTTTTTCGGGATGAAACTCACGAGATTCAGTGATATTGTGAGTGTAACTTTTTTTTTCTATGAGAAACCATTATGTAACTTCTCACACTCTGGATGGAGCTTTTATTGACTAAACCAATCCACTTAGGTTCCCTCAGTTGTCCTTTGCGATCCAGGGCCGTGGGACCTTTTTTATGGTGGTTAAAAATCATCCAAAGACAACCCCTGCTCTTGGGCGGAGCGGGAGATAGTGTCAGACTTTTACTGATTAAAAGACCCACCTCGAAAAAAAAGGCCGTGGGAGTTTTCTCTATCTGAAAGAGTTTTCGTAATCTGAAATTACTTCCAGATACATAACTTTGAAGAAAATAAATTTTAACCTTTCATAATATTTAGTTTAGATTTTCTACCCAAAAAAAAAGACTAAGTAACTGAATTTTTAAGATTTGCCTAAATTATTTTTTTCTGAAAAATCTAGGTATACCTAATGAGGACCGGTCGTTGTGGCGATGCTTGGGGGAGGCCTATGTCTAACCTTTCGACTGAAATGATGATGATGTGAACTTTACAAAAAAAAAACTTAACAATCTTTTACATGGTCAGTTGTATTACCTGGTAGTCTACAGGTCGACATAGCATTCATGCGTTGTGTAACAATGTTTTATTCTGTAGACATTCAATATGAAATTCATCAATGTAGACAAAGGGCGCCTGAATTTTTTCAGGCGTCCTTTGGTTGCCCTTGGGTCTAGAAAAATTAATAATGATGGGATTTTTCATGAGCTTTATACACGTAAGTTGGATTGCAACTGACCGCATATAAGTTAGTATGTATTTATTAGTTTAATTTAAGATTTCACTAAGTCTTCTTTACTTTTTTCTGCACTACTGTGTAAATCTCTTCTAGTCTTTCCTTTTGCAGGTCTGCTGGAAGAAATTTCTATGTGAAATAAGCAGTACCTACCTTTCTACAATGTTTTATAATATGTTATCTTTTGTGTGTACATAAATTATAAAATAAATAAACAATTAGGTTTGTAATCAAATTGTCCTTTTTTTTGCTTATACTCGTATAAATAAAAATAATAACTCAAAGTGGTATATATAAAAGTGGCGTGGATGGATGCGAAGTTGCATTACTTAATTCCGCCAAGCTTGTTCCATTTATCAGGCTACGAACGGCAACGGTATATGATGGACATCGTACATACGTACTAATCGTTTTAAGTACACAAGCATTGTGCGCACAGCTAAGGAGTGGAATTCCCAGCCGGAGTCTGTGTTTGCCTGTTCTGTATTACTGATAGCTGCAGAGAAAATAGGCTACCCACTTGGTTCAGGCTGCGCCCTAATTTACGAAAAAACTTATTTATTTATTATTTAACAATTTATGTACACATAATAATAAAAGAACAGAAGGAAACAGAAAGATAGTACAAAGGTGATGCTTATTTCTAAAGAAATCTCTTCCAGCATACCTGCGAAAGGAAAATTGGAGAAAATAGAGATGTAGACACTGTGTGTAAGAGTAACAGGAAAATGAGTACACACAAAAATCATAGCTAACAATAACTAATATAACTATATACATGCACATAGTAGGTAAAATAAATATCACAAAAATACATACTAAATAATATAATAAATTAATATATATTAAATAAGCAGTACCTTTGTACAAAGTATTCTAATAATGCTATCTTCTTCTGTATATTTGTGTGTACATAAATTGTAAAATAAATAAATAAATATTAATATACAACTATGACGAAATGGATAGATAGTGTTCTTTCAATCTTCGTTTAAAATTGCAAGAGTTACTGAAATTTCTTATTTTTTATTTATATTAGATACTAAAATCAATCTATCAATTCAATTAATAACATGTCAAAGGTAACAAAATGGTTCAAAATCCTGACGATTTTCTATTAATTAATTGATAAGAATTTATTTGTACAAGTTAATTTACTGATTAATTTATGAAGTTCTCATCGAATATTGATAAAGCCATTACATATTATAGTGATAAATGGTGAATTATGTGATAAATAAATTATCACTAAATGGGAATTCAAATAATAAATTATGTATGATTGAAACTGATCTTAGGTGTGGCCTAGTTGGGAAGCTATGTATGTATCATTAAAAAAAAGAATCCGGACTAGATACGAAGCATTCACTTTAAAAAAAGTATCTGCGATCCTTACCGTATCAGTCATTAGACCATTAGGCGAATATAACTTTTATATACCTTGCTTAGGTCATACTGCATGTGTTTTAAATGTTAGGTGTTGAAAAAAAACTACGATGCTATCATAAAATCTAAGCTTTTGACAAATCTAAAGTAATTCAATTGATATGCTACCAGATAACGCGCTGCTTGAGTCTGTTTTTTTGTTAGCCGGTACTCCTGGGCAAAGGCCTACTTCTCCTTCTTATGTCTTTTGCGGACATGTGCTTCCTCTTGCCAGTTCTGATGAAATCTGTCTAATTCTAGCCTGAGTCTTAAAGTAAGAAGCACATGAATTCCTTATGTATCAAAGGAACTTCTTTGGTTATTTTAATTTCACTGCTGGAAATTCGTCATTTTTGAAAAATGGGAATGCCCTATTACTGGCCTGTACTTTATAAATTCCCTCGGTAAATGTCAGGGTAAAAGCATTTCCATACGTCTCAGCAACAGTCACAAAAGACGCCCTAGGCATCGGGAGTCGAAGGCTGAATCCCAGCCATAACAAGCGCGGGCAATGGTTAGCTCACCGACCGGCCGTCAGGCATGGATAAAACCTGAGTCGGCGGCGCATTGTGATCTACGCGTCTCAAAGAGATGTCAGTAAAACGGGTGAAGTCTACTAGGGCCTAATACCTCTTAGGGTTCTGGGATTGATTAAATGAGCTACCGTGGCCCTGGACTGCAAAGAGTAACTAAAGGAACACAGATGAGTTTAAATCAGTAAAAGTTTGACACTCCCGTGAAGAAGTTATTTCATGACCCCAAAGAAAGACCATTATAATTTCCTTTTTTTTTAAACATTTTTCCGAAAATAGCCGCAAGTATTTCGGATGCCCTCATCAATCATCCATTAATTCCGTTTCTATAATATTACCACACTCAAATAAGTTGCCTTTCAAACCCAGCTATAAATCAACCTATTCTGGCTCAGACTTACAACCCATACAATATGTAGACCTTTAATTATTGATAACGTCGCCATGTCTGCTGAAGTCGACGGCAACCTGTCTATAAAACCTACATAATCGCAGGTCAGTAACCGCAGAATCAAACGCGTTATGGACAATACTCCGATCAATATTATTAATGAGGTCGGCTCTATCTAGCATCTTTACTCGTTAAGTTATTGGACTCTTACGAGTATACGTAGGTATCTCTCTCTCTGTTCTGTATTTCTCCCTCTCTATGACCTCTTGCGTAAAAAGATTGCCAGCAGATGTATTCTTCTATCTTTATAAAACAAAAGACGATCACCGTCCCGTCTCTCTTATTCGGGGAATTCGCTAGATGGACATACTCGTACTCTGTCCGTCCACCAAGTTACTTTAGGAAAGACGGTGGCACAGTGATCCCGTGCTGCTGTTCACAGCGAGGCTCATGGGAGACCCCTCACAGTCTTCTCAGCGGCGGCGGAGACCTCTCGCGCCGGGCCTTGGTTGAGGCCATGGTCCGGAGCGAGGAGGAGTGGCAGGCGGTCGCCGACTTCTGCGAAGCAGTAATGCTCGCAAAGGAGGAGGCCGAACGCATCAGGCAACGGTGTTATCGCCGCCGCCGGGATTCTGATCCCGTTTTCCGGCCACCGTAGGCGCGGGCTTGCAGACAGTGAGCAATGGGTAGCTCACTGTCCGGCCGTCCGGTAACTGTCCGGACCAAGCCCAAGTCGTCGACGGCGCGCACTGTTCCCGCGCGCCTCAAGGAGTTGTCAGCAACAGCAGGGACCCAGCCGGGTCGAAGCCTTCTGGGGCCAGGGTTATCCGAAAGGGCGCTCGAGCCCCGGTATGAAGGCTAGAAGGAACGGGGTGGGTCTTTTAGTCAGTAATAGTCTGACACTATCTCCCGCTCCGCCCAAGAGCGGGGGATGTCAATGCATGATTTTTTCCCACCATAAAAAAAAAAAACAGTCTTCTCAGGGATGTGCTCGAACAGGCGTTATACAGAGAGGGTTCCAGGTTGGTCACGGAGCCCTCTTCTAGAGGTGATCACCGGGGTGGTTTTGGTGAGGTAAGAATCCCACACTCCCTGGTCCTTCCCCCCAAAAACCAGAAAAAAAAGATGGATATTCCCGTGGGCAGTTTATATGGGGCATGTTGGCTCAATACACTACACAGACTCATCAGTTTGTTGTCAAGATCTAATCTTACACTTAGCTCCTAGGCTAGATGCATGGCATCAACTGCGCAAAGTTAGATTCCACTGCAGTTATTTACATGCAGTTGAATGTCTCGACTACGAGCGGTTACTGCGATGCAGTCCGTCTGATGGCAGTCTAACGTGTATGTCCCATTGCTATCGTCATTATTTCAGTTGAAAGATGTCTACTGTTGGACATAAGCTACCCCGAAACGTCGCTACAACCAGGTCAGGTCTGTGCATACATCGAATTGCCGCGACCCTGGCCAGGTTATCGTATTTGACCAGGAGATTAATAAAGTAATTGCTTTAGAGAAAGTGACAACGCGTTTGTCTAAAAGTTCAACTTACTTAAGTGGTACTGACAGTTATTATTGTATGGTCATTGAGAAAATGGACTCAAAAGTGGATCGTTATGCTACTGTTACACGTACCTATTGCTGATCCTATATACTCGTACATATCGTTGATCTATGTTAATAGGAGATTTCTTTCTAATAACAGAGAGCTTTCGTAATTTTCAATAGACCGTTAGCAAGGCAATTTTTTTGTTTGTACATAACTTGATATGGTTTTCTTCACCTCTTCTAACCAAACTTCAACAGCATTGAGTTACGGATGGGTTGCTTCATCATCATCATCATCATCATCATTTCAGTCGAAAAACACGACAGCCATACTGCGATCGCCAACCCGCATGCAAAGCTCTCCCTGATAATAAGCACATAGGTTGGTTAACCAGCCGGAATTCACACTGTACTCATATAATGAGGAGACGCACGACTACTTTTCAAATAAGGTACTCGATCTCGCTTCAAGTTTAATTAATACTGACGTAGCATCTCCACACGAGGATGACCCAAGTGACTCATCCTTATTTAACTTGCCAATAAGATTCATTCAAGACTACTTCCATATAGGACTGGTTTCCGTTGGCGCATTCATAGAGACAGATCTCCAAGCTTTGGTCACAGGTATCGAACTTATGCGGATGTGCCAAATACTGACGGGGAATTGGAATAGGGGATGTATTGAGTGGATTTTTATAATATTTTTTGTCTAATTGTTTTTGGCTAGTTTTTGCCTCGTAGACCAGTACTAGAATGATACTATACAGTGATATTACACCTAGAAAAATCTTTAATTATGCAATCATCACTTTTGAAGTTCAGACTTTTTGAAACTCATTCTTAGCGTTAGATAGGTAAATCTTGTCTTTACCTCTACTCTACACCAAGAAGAACTGTAGGTTATTAATTATCGGTTTGTTAATATATCTTAAAGCCCTGGGGTCCTCGCGCTTTGGAAGGCATACGAGGAGCCGAAATTAACTTGCAGAAGCTTTTTAGATACTTTTGATGGAATGTGGTACCAACCGACGGTTATTCCTCTATGCATTTTATTCTTATTATTATTTTTAGTTATTATACACCGCTAAATTTTAATCGTTTTAATCCCGTGGAGGGTCGATCCAGTACATGAAACACTATCGATTTGTAAAGATAAAATTAAAAAATAAAGTACCTCTTTTTCAAAAGTCGTATTAATTCACGCATGTACGAAACTAGTATCTTTAAGAAAACGTCAGCTGAGCGAGTTCAATGACCTGTAGTTAATAGTCGGCGTTGCGTATAAAGTACCTACAGGTCATTGAACTCGCTCAGCTGACTTTTGATTAAAACGATTAAAATTTAACGGTGTATAAGTGATTTTCAAATATGTAAATAATGCGTATGACAAGAGATGCTATTATCGCGAGCGTATAAATAATAATATTAAAAAAATGTTTAAAGAAACTAAAATACACAAAAGAAAAAAGAAATAGAAAAACGAAATAGCATTACTTGGGATTCGATGGTGACTATTGCTCAACATTTAGGTAAGTTAATGGGCGCAGCATTGGACTAGAACCAACTCAAAGAAACCCCAATTAGTTCGGAAAAGCAGAAACGATGGTGAAATGGTAATACCAAGATTAAGCTAATAACGCACTGGATCCTAACATTTCTATCCCTTGATAAATTATCTTGTATGTGGAGCAGGCTTCCGGCGCTATCCGTCCAAACAGCAGCTGATCTGGGTACGCGACCGAAGTTAGGACATCGCACACCTATCGATCTTGTTCGAAGCAATGGGTGGAGAATGGAATATGAAATGCGTGGAGTCGAAGATATTTTGGACGACTAGTGTTTTTTAGATCGATTGTTGTGATATTCTGCTACACGTCTACTTTTTTTTTGGGTGTGGGTGATTTTTTTTTTTTTATTATTGATAGGCTCGCGTTTGATCATGTGATCATCAAATAAATCCTCCCGGTCTGAGTAGAGCGAGATGTTGTGTTATACTTTTACTGACTAAAACTCACACCTGTGTTCCTTTAGTTACATTCATTGTACGTACAGCTGAGAAGTAAAGTTCCCTGCCAGAGTCCAAGTTTCCTGAGAGGTCATAGCTCTCAGGAAACTTAGTTAGGGGTCTCTAAGTCAAGAGTGAAAAGATTACTTCTAGGTAAGAGCGCTCCATCGTTGATCACATCGTTACTAACTTTCAGATGAGATAGTGGTCAAACGCAAGACAAATATAAAAAAAAGTTGCCTTTTTGTAGCAGGGCCGCAGTAACTCTTTTGAGCAATCCCGAAGTCAATATGGTAAACTATGGTATTAATTGCTATTACTGATAGCCTTTGCTTCTATACCTGATGACTGCATCCATCTGGTACAACAGCTTATTTGATCTGCATTCAGGAAAACCGGCAGATTCGTTAAAGTTTAGGGAAACACTATTTGGGAATTCTTTACTGTGATTCTTTTATTATTTTCTTATTTTGTGTTGTTGCTTTTGGCTTGTCTATGCCAAATAAAATATTTTTTAATTCCAATTTACTCCATAGATTTCCTTGTCATCATCTACAAACTAACAGCGCTATGTATCAACCTATCAACAGTAATTGGTTCAAGTTTTGAAGTCGTCTGCGCAAGAGTCGACTGAATGTATTCCAGTCAGGCGTTCTTAGATCTCAGGCTGAGGCTCATAACTATGTAGTTGATCTGTGCTCTGATTCTCAGAAAATGTATTATTTATTATGGTATCTCAACTGTTTTTTGTTTGTCTGTTATTAGATGAAAATCTCTGAGTGTATTTATCTATTTTCAAAAACCTTTAATTAATTGTAAGCTGCACTATCGCAGAGTAATGTAGGATTCCTCTCGGATAGGCAATTTTTTATGATGGAAAATCATCAAATGACGCTTCCCACTCTAGATGGAGGGTGTCAGACTATTACTGATTAAAAACCTACCTACCTACGAATACAGATATCTGTGTTTCAGGGCCTCTTTCGTACGATCCCGTAGCCAATGGGCTTTTCTAAGGGGATCGGCAGAAAAAAGTTTGCACACTGATATTATAATGGGGAAAGTTTGTATGAGTGAGTGTTTTATACCTCTTCACACTCAAACGGCAGAAAAGATTTAGCTAAAATTTGGCTCACGCATAGAGCTTGTCTCGGAATAGCAAATACGATAGTTTTTATCCCGGGAGGGGTCTTGGGATAATTTTCCACTACCACGCGGACAAAGCAACTGTCAAAAGCTAGTAAGAAACATTAAAGACGTCCCAGATACTTCGCTACGGCTCGATTCAACGAAGTTGATACTTCGTACATCATTATGTATGTGAGAATTCAACGCTTTTTCCCCGAGTTTTTGTCATGATATAGATTCTTTATGATTTATCAATAGATCAATAAAAACTGTAGATTTTTGTGTCGTTGAAATAGAGCTTTTGAAATTGTTTTATAAATATTTGTACGTGAGGATTATAGAAATTGTTGTTGATATTGTGGAAGCTATTCGTGTCAGTCGATAAACTCGTGTGTAGTTGATAGTTGACGATGTGAAAATGTTTGAACGGAGTTTATCAGTCACACGATCTGTTGCTTAATTCGTGACATGTATTGACCAATAAAATATTTATTTATTTATTTATTTATTTAACACTTCATGCACATGGGTACAGAGGCGGACTTAATGCCTTAGGCATTCTCTTCCAGTCAACCTTTGGGTGATGCGGAGAAAAAGTAGTGGTAGGTGCAATAAAAGAGTGAGAAAATGGCAAATACAAGAATTTAAATACTAATAGACCATAGAATATATATACTAATAAACCATAGAATAAATATATACAACTATACAATTTATACTCAAATTAATACACTACATAAATGCACTAAAATAGTCAAATAATTGGTCCAAATCGACAATAGAAAACATTAACGCTGTGATGAAACTACTGCCAACTTTTTACGAATCAACTCGCGAACTTTGATTTTGAATGTAAGTCTGCTTGTTGCCATCCTGATCTCCTGGGGAAGCGCATTCCACAAAGAAATAGCTTGAATAAAGAAGGAATAGTGAAGAAAGTCAGTACGATGAGTGGGACAATGGAGAAGGCGGTTATGAGATGAGCGCAGATTTCTATTGTGGTTAGCGCAAATGTATTGAAAGTGAGGGGCTAAATAACTGGGGCAATTAGGAGAATCAAGAAACGAAAATAAGGTGGTGAGCGCCCTTTGCTCTCTGCGCTGACGTATGGGCAACCACTTTAGAAGCGACCGATGCGCTGAAACATGATCATATTTCCGAAGATTGAAAACAAATCGAATGCAGTAATTTAGAAGGCGGTCAAGTTTATTGAGGAGATCTGCATTCAGGTCATAGTAGCACACATCGCCATAATCGATGATTGGAAAAATCAGAGTCTGCACAAGCATTGTCTTCGTGCTAGATGGTAAAAAGTTCTTCAATCGAAACAGAGCCCGCAGCATTCCAGTAACCCTCTGACTAACACTAGCCACTTGAGTACGCCAGTTCAGGGTACTATCAATACGCAAGCCTAGATCCTTTACATCGGTGCTGAATGGGACAATCGTACCGTCGAAACGAACTGGTGGCAAAGTTGCACTGTCCACCTTAGCGATGATTCGAGGACTTCCAATGATGATAGCCTGACATTTATTGGGGTTCACTGCAACACCAAATCTGTCAGACCAGGCTTTTATGGCTATTAGGTCCCTATTTAATTGGTCGATAGCACCAGGTATTTCGTCGACCTTCGCTTGACAGTACAACTGCAAATCATCAGCATATAGATGATACGAACACTGAAGTACGGTAGTAATGATATTAATAAAAATAGAAAATAGAAGAGGAGAAAGGATACCGCCCTGAGGAACGCCAGTTTCCAAACCACACCAGCGAGATGAAGAATCCCCGACGTGAACTGACTGCTGACGTTCCTGAAGATAGGAAGTGAACCACTCCAGTGCCTCGGGAGAGATCATAATATAGGACAGAAGGGCTAAAAGGATTTCGTGACTGACGGTATTAAAGGCGTTCGAGAAATCTACCAACACTAGCACAGTGACTTTGGTATCCTCCATTCCGGCCCTTATATCGCCAGTCACTTTAAGAAGGGCGGAGACAGTGCTATGTCCCGGCCTGAATCCAGATTGCAAAGGGCTTATGAGCGAATTATATTGCACAAAACTTGAGAGTTGTTTGTGGACACAGGCCTCAAGCACTTTGGATAGGAAGGGAAGGATAGAAATTGGACGGAAATGGGTTGGAAGTGTGGGATTGGAAACTTTAGGTAGTGGACGAACATAGGCTTTACGCCATAAAGAGGGAAATACTCCAGAATATAGGGAAAAATTTATAATATGGGAAATGGCGGGTAGGAGGTAATCTAGGATGGTAACGATCATACCACGAGAGATATTATCACATCCTACCGCCTTGGATTTTATGGACATAATAATTTTTTTGATCTCTTCCGGTGCAGCTGGAACGAAACGAAAAGGATTAATTTGAGGACGCGTTAGACCAGAGATTAGAGATAGAGTTTGTAATTTCGTCAGATGATCCAAGGTAGGCACAGTGGAGAAATGACGGTTAAGATCATCTAATTCAATAGAATTTGGAAGGTCCAAATGTCGCGGTTTGCCGATACCTAGAGTTCCAAGGAACTTCCAAATATCGGCAGAAGAAGAAGATGAAATATTTTCAAGAATATGGCGGCGTTTAGCGTTTTTAAATAAATGATTTTATTGATAAGCGTGTCTGTTTTTCTTCCTTTTTTGTAAGTTGGCTAGAGTGAATAGGCTCCTAATAAACTTGTGCACCTCATCGTCAACCATTGCATCGCTGCTTACTGTCAAGTGGGATCGCAGTCAAGTACTGGCTTATATTATTAATAAAAAAAAAAGTAACATGGCATGTAAATGTGCATTTAAAAGTAAACTTATGTGGTACTGGGCAGGACACTTGTATGTAGAATAGATGGTCGATGAAATTAAATGGTTCTGGAGTGGCGACCGCGTATCAGAAGACGCAGCGTTGGGAGGCTTCTTACAAAGTAGAACGTGGACTTGGTGAGGTGTGCAAGGCGTACATTACAAGATCAGGCTTTGTACCGACAACTGGGGGAGGCTTATGTCTGGCAGTGATCATCTGCCAGTAGAAATGATGATGATGATGATAAACTGTGTGTTTCAAATTCTTCCGTCTGTGTCTCAAACTTTTGTCTTTGATGACATTCAATTGAATAAATTCTAGGAGTATCATACTGATGATCAGTTGGAAAAACGTTGGGAGCTGGAAATGGTGGTTTTAAATCTAAGTTTGGAAATCAACTGCCTTTATGAATGCGCCAACGGAAGCTCGCCTTATATGGGCCTAATCTTTAATGAACTACACACGATAAATTACCTAATCAATGAAAATATACTAAAATTCGTCAGGTACCCTTACAATAGCGTTACAAGATAAAACTATTCCTAAAAATAAGTTCTAAATATCTATATTTGTATCTTCTTCTTCTTTCTGCCCTTATCCCATATTAGTAAAATGAAAAATAATAAAAATATATGTATAATACATAGAATAGTAGTATAGAAATAATAATAGAGATAATAGAGGAGGGCTTAGTCCCACTGCTGGGAATCAGGCCTCCTCTCTAGGAGACCGAATGGGCTTAAACCCACTTCGCTAGGTTCAGCGTGGATTGATAGACGTCACTAGGACATGCCGGTTTCCTCACGATGTTTTCCTTCACCGTTTTGAGAGCAGTGGCAATAAAATAAATTACACAAATTAATGCGTCTGGCTGGATTTGAATCTGCGACTTATAACTCGTAATTCGTATAAAATACGTGTAACAAGTTTAAAACACATAAATGACTTAAAATATTAACAAACAACGAATATTTATAACCTAACTACGTGCATAGAACTACGTATCAAGAAAAAGAAATACAGACAAAACTTACATTCATACGCCTTAAAAAGATTTGCGGAAAAAGTTCAACCAATATTCACAATATTATTTATCTAATTTTATTATGTAGCTATGTCTGATTGCCGCACTAGGCGTTTACACAGCATTAATTTTACACGAATTACAACACATTCCACACTGACGAAGGGTTGATCGTCCACTGGTACCTAGGATGTTAACGGAGATTTTTTGTCATGTTACCTATAGTAGAGGATACGACCAAGAACGACCTTCACCAGATTTTTTGCAGACAACCCTATATCATCGTATTCGAAATGAAACAGCGTTTATTTTGATATACAATTTATTTATTAAACAAGTAGGTGAAGATTACTAGTATTGTCACACCTGTTTATACCTGGCAACCCATAGTTATGCCAGGAAACAAATAGGCAACCCAACGTTTTTATGTTCTATAGGCTTTATACTTTCGTTAAGTATTAAATTTATTCGTTAAAAACACCGGTGCATTTATAAAACGTCAATTTTCAATTTTTAATTTAATATTATAATTGTTTGGGCAGAAATTTTTTAGGCAACTCACCCGCATTATATTATTTAATATACTAGATTTGTCATAATAGCATGTTGCTAAAAGAGTTATGAATTTACGTGTGGATGGATGGAGAGGGAGAGGGAGGCCAAAGAAAGAATAGATGGATTGTGTGAGAAGTGATATGAAAGAAAAGGGAGTTAGGGATAGCGTGACGAGTGACAGGACAGAATGGAAGAAAAAAACGTGTTGCGCCGACTCCAAATAAAACAGGACAAAGGCAGGAAGAAGAAGAAGAAGATTTGTAAAATACGTTTCATCCAATGAACAGACCGGTGAAGGTCGTTCTTAATCGGATCTTAGAATACTACGCGGCTCATTTACATACTACGGAGATGTGAGACTCAGCACTGATTCTGTTTATTTTTATGGTATGAAAGAAAAGCGAGTCAGTGTTAAAGTTGTCAAAAAATAAAAGGCCAGTTTTGCTATTTGTATTTTGATTACCTAGCGGCTAACCCGGTGTAGTGTAGCTACTACTAAAATAGCTATTACTACACCGGATCCCTAATTAGCCAAGGGTAGGGAGATGATGATGATGCTTAGACGATATCACCTACATTTCCATAAACAAGGTGTAAGGGACAGCCCTCCACAAACTTTAAGGGCTTGCTTAGTAGACGAAACTGAACAACCTTCCACAAAAATTTTTTTCAGGAAACGAAAAAAATATCGGCCTCTCCATACAAACTGTCCGATCAAGTTTATCATTTTGTATGGTGAGGCGGATTTTTTTTTTCGTTTCCTGAAAAAAGTTTTTAAAAATTTTGTGGAAGGTTGTTCAGTTTCGTCTACTGAGCAAGCCCTTAAAGTTTGTGGAGGGCTGTCCCTTTCACCTTGTATAGCAAAGCATGTGCATAGCTTAGCTATGGGTTTCTGTGGAACGGTGTCTTTATGTCCCCGACCGGCAGATATTGTCGGTCTGGTGTTGGCTCTCCGAATACGGTCACCGATCACGTTTCCGACCGCGTCTAAGACTGACATGGATTTAATTAGGTATTCACATATTGCGGGATATTTGAATTTTAAATGCTTTACCTAAATGTTGAAAATAGTTAATTTTTTTTTGTTGTAATGCGGTAGGTATGAGTTTGAATTTTGTAGGATTAGTGTTTGGGTTATTTCTTTTTATTTTTTGATAGGCTTACGCTTTACCAGTTAGAAAGCGACGATGTGGAAATTACTCCAAAATGATGATGTTTTAATTTCGAGAAACATATAAGACTGCATGGATCCAAAAAAATATGTAAAATTTTCTAAAAAAAAAAAAAAAAACATTTTTTACTTAATTATAATATTGATCTGACATGCATGACATGCTAAAATTTTCTTTTGTATTATTTTATAAATATTTATCTATTTTCAATGTGTCAATTTACTCATGTTTGAGAAAATAAACGATTACAGTATCTGAAGTTGTGGATTAAGATTTTTTTATTGAAAATAAAATAATGTTTTCGATTAAATCCATAACCAAACACCAGTCTTAACTGACATTGAATTATATAATTTGGTTTAGTTAAAACTGCCCAAAAACCTTCATCTATTTTTAAAACAACAAAATTCAAACCCTAATTAGCAGTAACTACCTAAAAACTTAATACGCATGGAATACCTAAGGCCACCCCACCCAATAAGTTTGGTGTGGAACGCATAATGAATTGCCCTCATTAATAAGTATGTTCACTGCTCCTTATGGTAAAACTTGGAAGGTGGAGTGTACATATTAGGTGAATTTTGAATAACACTTAGCCAAGTGCTGCGATTCCTAATGCATGAGTAGTATTTGGTGTTATGGGTGGCGTGTGCTAAGAGTATGCTGGTTTTTATGAATCCTAGCTACTTGGTTTTTAGGTTAATATAACAAGATGTCTTAGTGAAACTAAATCCATAAGTTTACATGTTATCACGTCTGTTTTGTTTGAAATATTCTTTTTTCTTTATTGTACCTTTTTTTATTTACACAAACAGTTGTAAAAATTACAGATGATGTACATTGGCGAGCTTAACCCACAATTGGGTTTTTTACAACAAACCACACAATGGAGAATAAGATTCTTATTTGAGGAACCTTTAATGTACAACAAAGAAAATACATAATAATAAAACAAAAATTAGACACATAAATACCTACATTTTTTTAGTTGGTTTAGCTTGATATGATTTCGATAGACGACTAACGTTATAATTTTGAACTTAAAAATAAATTGCGTTTGTGTCTACAAGTTCACGATACGTTTTTTTTTTAACACACTAACATTATAAAGGCAAAAAAAAACGAGAAGGGCAAATAGGTATGGGGCGGTGGTCATCCCTAGCTAAAACATCAAAAAATATTTGCAAGTTCGAAGAAACGTAAAAGTTTTATGCGATTTACGACATCTTCGAAAGACAGTACAGAGGACTAGAGATGCGCGCTAAGCAGCTCCTCCACACTTCATCACCCCATCAGAAAATTTCCCCCCTGGACGCGAACTGCTGTAGTCAAATTGGAAATCTCTTTATCGACTGCGGATCCAGGTTGGCCGCTGCAAAAATAATCTGGCCAATTAGGGCTTCCTGGACCTGTACCTAACACAGTGCCAGTGAGGAGCTACTGCATAGGATAAGAGTTACCTGCTATGCTGTCCATCCTGCACAACCACCTGCCTTTTTCAGGATAACAGATTTGTACAGGTTGCCAAATACTGGTCTGAAAAAATTTAATCGACACGAAAGGAAGAAAAATGATAAACGCTAAAGTTTGCTTAAAAGTGTGTATATGTTTGATACTCAAACACATTTGATACTGAAACAATCAATCAATTAATATCCTTTCCTTTAGGTTTTTTATGATTTCAATGAGGCAGTTGTGACCCCCCATAATTTATTGCTTTCGTTATATTTTTTTCCACGTGTTGTGGTTATACCCTACGCTATCATTATACAATCAGCAAGGTTGATAGCGGAGTTGGCAGTTTGCCTAGTATTAGAAGAGACCTATTATATTATACTTAAATGGGTCGTTCTTCTTTTTTACCGACAATAGATATCGTTTTTATGATTGATATTTTTAAGTTTCCCAATTCTCTTCTATTGTAACTTTATTAGTACAATATATAGTATTCAAGAGCTTTTAATTGGCTGTTGGATATATTTTCCTGTTTTTAATTTGCGTGACAGAGTGGATTAAATACACCTCCGTCACACTTTTTTGTACTGATCAATAGTCGATAAAAAAGAAGAACGTCCCAAATACATTTTTTACTCGTGGAGCTTCCACGAGTAATTCTAATTCTTCCTAAAATGTACCACGTATTGGATTATTATATAATTTTGGTGGTATAAACGCGCTAATATGCCATGGACGCATTGTTATGTTAACACTTTATATAAATAATATACTAATGCTCAGTGTTCGCTTGTTTTGCGCGGATGTGGCACATGATTGTTTTCTCTATGAAATGTTTATAATTTATAAACAAGTTTTGTTTTTTTTTTCTTTTTAATCCAAAATATAAAATAAAATATTTTTCTTATAAATAATTTTCCCAGTTTTTGATTTTGTAACAAATATAATATATTATTTGTTAATTCAGAATCAGAATCGTTAATGTAAAAATTTCAAATAGACCACATTTGAATTGAGAAAATGTTAGTCAGTAAAAAAAAAAGTGATGCTAAATTGCGCGTTTTAAAAGCGTTTTTCTCCATAGAGAAGTTCCATAAAGAAGCGTTCCTCTCTATGAAAAAAACGTGCAAGAAACACCAAGTCTATTTTTTTAATGAGTAAAAGTGTATTATTTCTAAGACACCCTTAGAAAAGTGATTGTCAACATCAAAACTTACAACGTTACCCTGCACCATATGAAAGTATATGGGTCACGAGTGGTCGATACGCATCAATGATGCATGCCATCGATCAGGCATCGATGTGGCGGCTGATGGGCGGTTGACATGCGATGCCCCCGTCACCCATGCCCCGTGCAAATAGCTAAATGTGGGGGTTTAAATTTTATTTGTTAAAAATGGGGTGGTTCAAAACTTTTTACTAAGATGTGGAATTTTAAAGAATAGAATAAAAAAACTTTATTGTACCTACTCAAAAAAAATAACACAATTTATACATTAACTTAAAAAAAGGTAAAAAAAAAACAAAAGAAAGGAAGGTTAGCTTAAAGGTTATTAGAAAATTCACTTATAGTGCAAGATCCCGGGGTCGCCAGACGTCACGTATTTTCTCACGAAGGAAATGTGGACGATTGAGTACTGTTAGTATGTACTAAGAACGCTAGCTTGCTTAGACTTCCAATTTTCAGGTATCAGGTAATCAAGGAACATAAAAACAGTACTTCACGTAAATTCTCCAAGCTGATTTTTAGGCAATATTCCGTGGGCCGTATTGCTTTACAGACGCCTTAAAGCTCTAACTTACATACTACTTAGCGTACTAACAGTACTCAATCGTCCACATTTCCTTCGTCAGAAAATACGTGACGTCTGGCGGCCCTGGGATCTTGGACTATTAGTAGTTTGTAATAATTTTTTTTTTGAGGTGAGAAATCATCCAATGACTTCTTCTGTTCTATGGTGGAGGAGAAGGGCGTGTTAGATTGTTACTGATTAAAATTACACCAGTGTCTTTCGGTTACCCTTTGGATCACAGGTTTTCTTTTCAGAAATTCCCCGTGGCTCTAGCTCCGTCCCTGTTGAGCCTCTAACCTTTTGTTACCATATCTTTGAGGAGCTCGTTGAACAGCACACATCGTCAACTACCTGGGCTCGGTCTTTATCAAACAGCGAGCTACCCATTGCTCGTCGTCTGCAAACCCGCGCCAGCGGTGACCAGGGATCGTTCTACGACTTCTAACGCCCGGGGAACTATTTTGAAGTTCTGAAGGCTAAATTAGTCAGCTTTCAGTGTAATGTTGTTTTGTGTGCGTTTATTGTGTGTATGTGTTTTGTTGTCTGGTGTGTGTGTTGTTATTTTTGTGTACTTGGCTATTTAGTTTTTGTTCTGCTAGCAAACACTAACTTCGTCTAGTTTTATATTATATTCTGTTTTCCAAAAAAGTCAATTTGATACTAATCGAGTCTGTTTCGTGTGTGTTGTCATGATTTCTGTC
Source organism: Mythimna ferrago (assembly GCA_910589285.2). NCBI lineage: Eukaryota > Metazoa > Arthropoda > Insecta > Lepidoptera > Noctuidae > Mythimna > Mythimna ferrago. Next base: position 22,213,384 of record OU342685.1, read on the forward strand.
GTAAGATGAATACGTGCGATTCGCAATATTAGCCGAGTATTACCTTTTTTGGAGTTTAAATGGTAGAGCAGAGCATTTTAAGATTTTAAACGTAACCTAGATATCATGCTCAGCTAAAATGCTGGGAACCTAAGTGGTTTTAAGTTAATAAAATCCGGTATTTATTGGCACTAATATTATCGCTCTTTTTCCTAAAATTCTATCAGACAGTAACTTATAAAGAGTACCTACTTGCCTATAATAATAAAGAGAAAAGAACTGCTTATTCGTGACTTTCTCAAATAATTCAAATAAAAAAAAAATGGCAAAAAGGTGCCTATTTCAATATTTGCTGCCTTATTTTGACTGGCCTGTTGGTCTCGTGGTTAGTAGCCCTGACTGCTATGCCGGAGGTCGTGGGTTCGATTCCCACCCAGGACAAATGTTTGTGTGATGAGCATAATCATTTTTTCTGTGTCTGGGTGTAATTTATCTATAATATGTATGTATTTAGAAATATATAAGTATGTTTATTAGTTGTCTAGTACTCATAACACAAGCTCTGCTTAGCTTGAGACTAGACGGCGTTGTGTGATAGTTGTGGAATATTATTATTATTATTTAAAATCAATGAAACACACATCTCACCCATACGTACAAAGCGTTTTGGGAGTACATTCATTATGCGTCCAGCTAAAGAATGGAATTCCCTGCCCGAGTCTGTGATTCCTGATAGCTATAACCTAGGGGTCTTTAAGTCAAGAGTGAATAGATTGCTTCTAGGCAAGCGTGCTCCATCGTCGGCTACATCATCGCTTACCATCAGGTGAGATTGTGGTCAAGCGCGACCCTATCCATTATATAAAAAAAAAGACGTGTGGCACTCGGGGACTGCCGCGGTAAAGCTATTGCATAGCATTTTTATCAACTTATGCAATTATAATTATTTATTTATTTTATTTATGCAGTATTTTTTTTCCTTTGTTTTTTTTCTTTGATATTAATTGAAGTTACACTTTCACACATTGAATTGAATTTTGATTGATTGTTCACTCATTTGTTTTCTTATCGGTCACCATGCTCAAAAAACAAATGAGGGCGGGGTGTTAGGTTATTTTCGTTACGGAATTTCTGGATTCGGTCTCCACGCTCAAGGCCCGCGATAGAAGCTATGCAATAGCTTAAAAACAGCGCTAGTATTTGGCTAGACGAGTTTTTGGCGGGAATTCTTCGAGTGAAGTTCAGTCGCTGTTCTAATTATTTACAAATTGATTCCTAGTAGATATTGTGTTAAAATTGGTGGAGTTTTGTACGTCAAGTGTCTACGCAACTGGACGATATGAGGAATTATTGAAAGAGGCGCGATCTCGGTAAAATGGAGCTGAGAATTTTGTTGTAGTGTTAACTACCTACGTCAGCGATGTTTATCGAGGTTTACTAGATACAATGCTCGCTAAGGAGGAGGCCGACCGCATCAGGCAACGGCGCTCTCGCCGCCGCCGGGATTCCGATCCCGATTTCCAGCCACCGTAGGCGCGGGCTTGCGGACAGTGAGCAATGGGTAGCTCGCTGTCCGGCTGTCCGGTAACTGTCCGGACCAAGCCCAAGTCGTCGACGGCGCGCACTGTTCCCGCGCGCCTCAAGGAGTTGTCAGCAACAGTAGGGATCCAGCCGGGTCGAAGCCTACTGGGGCCAGGGTCATCCGAAAGGGCGCTCGAGCCCCGGTATGAAGGCTAGAAGGAACGGAGTGGGTCTTTTAGTCAATAAGAGTCTGATACTATCTCCCGCTCCGACCAAGAGCGGGGGTTGACATAAGATGATTTTTCCCATCGGAAAAAAAAAGGTTTACTAGATACATTTGCTGCCAAGTACTACAAAAACATTTGAATGTGTACATCCATACTCTAATAATAAACAAATTAACTATTCATTCGAAGACATTTTTTTTAGGTGGGAAAATCATCCAAATTTTGACATCCCCCGCTCTTGGGCGGAGCGGGAAATAGTGTCAGACTTTTAAAACCCACTCCTGTTCATTCTTTGCCATTGTTCCAGGGTCCCGGGAATCTCTTTCGTATCACCTATGGCCCCAGTAAGTCTCGATCCTGCTGGGCCCCTACATTCATCCGAAGACAGTATCTAAGCCAAAAACATTCTATATAAAGAAAAAAATATTTAATATATTGTATTCCATATGTACATATATAGATGGTATAAAAATATAGTTAAGATCAATATGGACCCTGTCGGGCACAGCAAAGCTAGGAGAGAGGATGAAGGCTAATAAAAAGACAAAAAAGAAAAAAAGATAAAAAATAAGAAAAAAAAAAAAAGATATTTCACTTATTTTTGTCATCATTATTAATAAATTATGTACCAACACATTACATTATTTTAAAAGTATTCGGTTTGGGCCCAAGCTCTTATTAATGAAAGATTCGAAATTCAAATTCTACCTATTCCAAATCTATACCTCATTATTAACCTAGTTATAGAATAGTTCATAACTATCAAGTGTAATGGCGGCACATCATTAGTTATTTACAATTTCGGTTTATCGTCCTACGTACATGGTCCAGTTTAAAAGCTTTTAGTTTTAAAAGGTTTACTAATTTCCTAAATTTAATGGCAGCCATCACGCTGGAATTTATATATAAATTCTCCATAAATTCGTATATTGTTTTCATATTCTTTAATGTACACACAATTTTAACATAAAATAAAAATAGGACGGTTAGGTTATCTATACATCTATACATACATATAAATAAAATTGGAGTGTCTGTTTGTAATATTGAAATAACTGCTTTTTATTACATGCATATGAATATATATACGGTACATACACCAAAATAACATTTTTTACAATTTTTGTCTGTCTGTTTGTCCGGGCTAATCTCTGAAATGGCTGGAACGATTTTGACGGGACTTTTTTTGGCAAGCAGCTGATGTAATAAGGAGTAACATAGGCTACTTTTATTTTATTATAGAAAAAATAAATTCAAAATCCTGTAGTCCACGCGAACGAAGTCACGGGCACAGCTACTTAGTTATATTTGTTTAAGTCCCTTGCCAGTCCTAGCGGCATATCGTTAGGAAACTGGCTTGGCCCTTTTGTTTTTTTTTTTAAGATGAGTAATCATACAATGGCTTCTTCCGCTCTAGGACAGAGTGGGAAGGCGTGTCAAACTTCTACAGACTAAAATCACTACGTTTCTTCTTTGCCTTGCCTTTCAGGATCCTGGTTTTCCCTTCTGGAAGTCATTCCACGGAACTAGTAGGCTTCGGTCCTGCTAAGCCCCTACTACTACTCTTTGAGGCGCGTTTGAAATACTACGTGTCGTCGACGACTTAGGCTCGGTCCGGACGGTAACCAGACGGCCAGACGGTGACCTCAAGCCCAATTTCGATCGTGTATGGAGTACATTTCTCATCTTTGGGATGGATCTGCCAAATACCAGCTTGATGCGCTGGAGTCGATCGAGAGGTGAGCCAAGAGAATCATCGGCAATGATGCACTTGTAGAGTCGAAACTACAGAGCCTTGAGCATCGCCGCCGAGTTGCTAGTCTGTCGGTTTTCTGTCGTTTACATTTCGGGGAGTGTGCACTGGAATTGCACAATCTAATTCCGCCAAGTCCGTTCCATCATCGGACCACACGACGTAAAGTTTTGCGCCACCGGTACATGGTAGACATCCCACCCATACGCACAAAGCGTTTTAGGAACACATTTATTATGCGTACAGCCAAGGAGTGGAATTCCCTGCCGGAGTCTGTGTTTCCTGATTGCTACAACTTAGGGGTCTTTAAGTCAAGAGTGAATAGTTTACTTCTAGGCAAGCGTGCTCCATCGTCGACCACATCATCGCTTACCATCAGGTGAGATGGTGGTCAAACGCAAGCCCATCAATAATAATAATAAAAAAAAACCTGCCTATTGTTCGTCGTCCGTAAATTTATGCGCCTTGGCTTTGAAACGCAAAGAGGTATTGAAGGAAAACGGATAACATTTAGGGTGAGTTGCACCATTTAACTATAACGATAACCAAACCATAACCAGCCGTGAAACGGCCTCCTATTGGTCAATTGTTCAAACTGTTAACGGCTTTGTTATCGTTATAGTTAACTGGTGCAACTCACCCTTAGTTGGTAAACTATAGTTGACAATTAAAAAATCTTCACTGTTTTGAGAAGAGTGGTGATAAAACAAATGACAAAAAGTTAATTGGGTTTGAAAAAACTAACTGCAATTCAACGCAACATGACAGCTACAACTTTGGTTTTTACAGATGGGAAATCATCACATGACTTCTTTCGCTCTAGGATAGTGAGAGAGCGTATCAGATTTATACTGACCAAAACCACACCTGTGTCTTTCAGTTGCCTTTTGCGTGCTACGGTAACCCTTTAAAAAAAATAACATGAGCGAGTATCAACTCAGGTGCTGGGGAGTGAGGATATCCGTTCTCTCACGGAGGAGAGGGCTGCAACCCTCTCCTTCACTAACATTACTGCTTAGCAGAAGGTTTCAACTTTTTTCCATCCCCTCTCGCTCCGTACCATGGCCTGAATCGGGGCTAGGCGCAAGACATGGCCTGAATCGGGGCTAGGCACAAGATGTCATCGCCACTGATTGCCTCCATGATCCCTAATCCATCCAAATCCTAATCCATGATGCCTAAGTCTGCTATTTTTATAAACTTTTAGTAAAATGACAATGGGATCGTGTTGGAATACGATCCCATTGTCATTTTACTAAAAGTTTGCAATCTGCTAATCCATAATGATCGATCATTGATCAGTCAATGGTCTCGTAATAGAATTGTGGTAGAATGACAATAACGAGCTTATTAAAAGCACTAATTGCGCAATGACGTCGTAATGGTAGGTCACTGATCAAAGGAACTGTCAAAATTTTTGCAGATTACCGCATACGTCAGATATTCATTTGTCATTATGTACGAGATTACCATTCTATGCCATTTCTTTCAATGGAATGTCAGTGGTTGACCATTGGAAAATCATAATGACGCCATTGCATTAGCAGATTATCAAAACTTGTCAAAATCAACAATTATGAAATCAATGATAGACTATTCTGACACTAATGTAATAGCAGACTTGAGGCCCTGGTGCAACGCAGTGGTCAAAATACATTCACCTAAGTTATAAACCCATTGGTTATCATTATAGGCTTATAAAGTACAATCAATAATTTCAAACAGTTTGAAACTTTACACAGCAATTCTATTGACGATACTTATCTTGTTTGTCGCTAGTTTTCCGTACGCTTCATGGAAAATTGATGTGGCCTAGTAATGTGTAATTTGTAAATGAAAAGTTCTTGGAATAATCGCATTTGTTTATCGTTTGTAGGTCAGTCAGGTCATCTGAAAGGTCTCGTTATGTGTTTGTAAAGAATTCTTAAGTTCCTTATGTCCTTTTTTATGGTGGGAAAAATCGTCCAATGACAACCCCCGCTCTTGGGCGGAGCGGGAGATAGTGTCAGACTCTTACTGACTAAAAGACCCACCCCGTTCCTTCTAGCCTTCATACCGGCGCTCGAGTTCCCTTTCCGATAACCCTGGCCCCAGTAGGCTTCAAGAATTGTCCTTCCCAGGACAATTCCTTGAGGCGCGCGGAAACAGTGCGCGCCGTCGACGACTTGGGCTTGGTCCGGACAGTTACCGAACGGCCGGACAGCGAGCTACCCACGGAACAGTAATGTTCCGTGGAGCTACCCATTGCTCATTGTCCGCAAGCCCGCGCTTATGGTGGCCGGAAATCGGGATCAAAATCCCGGCGGAGTTCCTTATGTCCTAACTTTTCATTTTTTGTATTATATGTTTTAGGTTACCCATTGTTTTTGTTTACATTCTGGTTAAAAAAATATGCACCAAAAGTCTGTATAAAAGAATTAGATTTGAATTTGATAGGAGGGAGGAGAATTATGTTGTTTCAAGTAGGGTTCTATCGGAGGCGGAGGCGGAGGTGAAGTTGGATGTGGAAAAAATAGTAATTTATGGTTTGTTTTATTGTCCACTGTAGATACAACTATACACCGCTAAATTTTAATCGTTTTAATCCCGTGGAGGGTCGATCCGGTACATGAAACACTATCGATTTGTAAAGATAAAATCAAAAAATAAAGTACCTTATTTTCAAAACTCGTATTAATTTACGCACGTACGAAATTAATTTCTTTAAAAAAACATCAGCTGAGCGGGTTCAATGACCTGTAGTTACTAGTCGGCGTTGCGTACAAACTATCTACAGGTCATTGAACTCGCTCAGCTGACGTTTTCTTAAAGAAATTAATTTCGTACGTGCGTAAATTAATACGACTTTTGAAAAAAGGGGACTTTATTTTTTAATTTTATCTTTACAAATCGATAGTGTTTCATGTACCGGATCGACCCTCCACGGGATTCATCATCATCATCATTTCAGCCGAGAGACGTCCACTGCTGGACATAGGCCTCCCCCAAGCGTCGCCACAACGAACGATCATGTGCGTCCCGCATCCATCGGATTCCCGCTACCTTCACCAGGTCGTCAGTCCACCTTGTAGGAGGCCTTCCGACGCTGCGTTTTCCGGTACGCGGTCGCCACTCCAGAACCTTTCGGCCCCAACGGCCATCTGTTCTGCGAGCAATGTGCCCTGCCCATTGCCACTTAAGTTTGGCGATTCTTTGTGCTATGTCGGCAACCTTGGTTCCCCTGCGGATATCTTCATTTCTGATTCGATCACGCAAGGAAACTCCGAGCATAGCCCTTTCCATTGCTCTTTGGGTGACTTTAAGCCTTTTGACGAGGCCCATTGTGAGCGACCACGTTTCGGATCCATATGTCATCACTGGCAACACACACTGGTCACACCACGGGATTAAAACGATTAAAATTTAACGGTGTATAGAGTTATTTGTAAAAAACACTGGCAGTCTCAGGACAGTGTTACTAACATCATAAACAATAACTTATGTTCTATTACTTTAAAAAAAAAATCATATTCTAGTTCATCAGATTTTCATACAAAAATAAAAATATTTAAATTGAACGTTGTAATTATTATGAAGTCTATGCGAAGCAAGCGATAGTACAATAATGGAGGGTAGCAAGTATCCGGGCGGGGTTTCTTGACGTGCTTGCGTCGCATCTTACAGACGTAGGTAGGTATAGCAAAATACAGAGTTGAAATGTGTTAGATAGTACAACGCAATCTTGAAGGTTTGTTTTTGGTAAATGTGTTATGTTTTGTAAAAAGTCATAGAACAAAAGTTGTTGTGTATGATGTTAGTCATACAGTCCTGCAAGGATGTTAGTGTGTTACAAATAACTTTGTATAGCATAAGCATAACATAATCAGCCTTTGTTCCCACCATTCCCTGTCCTAGAGAGAAGGCTTGAGTCCCAGCTCAAGCCTTCTCTCTAGGAGAGGGAATGGGCCGTAATCCACCACGCGGGCCCAATGCGGGTTGGTGAACGTCAGGCTTGAAGGAACGGGATGGGTTTTTTAGTCAGTAAGAGTCTGACACTATCTCCCGCTCCGCCTAAGAGCGGGGGTTGTCATCATAAGACGATTTTTCCCATCGAAAAAAAAAAAAAAAAACACGTCTTCGAAGTTTTGGTTCTTTTACATGTCGGTTTCCTCACGATGTTTTCCATCACCGTTTGGAGAGCAGTGGTGATGAAATAACTTACACAAAGTAAAGAGCCTGGCTGGATTTGAACCCGCGACCTACAACTCTAAGAGGCCAATATTAGGTCAAAGGACTGGAACAATTTGCCTGCTGCGGTCTTTCTGTCCCATTACGAGTATAATTAAGGAGTCTTCAAGGCATTTATAAACCAGTGCGCCCCACCATCACCGCCAACAACGATAATCATATAAAAAAATAGTTTTTTTCTAGGTGTATATTGAAATATTGTGCCCAAGTTTGTTATTATTTTTTAATTTGAATGTTATTGCGCTTAGCCACCAATGGCTTAAAACAGTTTTGTAGCGACATCTATCTACGGCTGCGAGATCCTTCAAAAGAGTTTCCATGGCTCTGGACTGCAACAAGTACTTGAAGGAACACAGGTGGGCTTAAGTGAGTACAAGTCTGACACTCATCTCACTCCACATAGGGCGGGAGGAGTAATGTGATCATTTTCCATGTAAAAAAGGCGACATCTATGCTTCGTTTAGTACATCATCATATTGGAAGCCAGTTACTGGAGCTACTCGTGTTACGTTAGGTGTACGAATGTAATGCTAGTTACTATCTAGGTATTAGAAATTATGTAACTCAACTAGCGTTCGTTTACTATCGAAATAGTACTGAATGTTCTGTATAGATGGCCTTTCAATGTATTTATTAATAGGCTTGCGTTTGACCACCATCTCACCTGATGGTAAACGGTCGACGTTGGAGCACGCCTACCTAGAAGTGACTCACTCTTGATTTAAAGACCACTAGGTTGTAGCAGGCTATCAGGAAACACAGACTCCTGTAGGGAATTCCACTCCTTAGCTGTACGTTTTGCACGTATGGGTGGGATAGCTCTACGCTGTACCTACGTCTAAAATGGTCCGATGATGGAACGGGCTTGACGGAATTAAATTGTGCAATTCTAGTGCACACTCCCCGAATGTAAACGATAGAAAACCGACGGGGTCGGCAGTAGTGTGAAAAATCAACGTCGTAGATTGTTTCAGATTTGGCGCTTAGGGACTCCCACGAGTGGCGGGTCAACCCTTTTTAACTGACTTCGAAAAGGAGAAGGTTCTATGTTCGGCAGAATGTATGTTTTTTTTTATGTATGTTCACCGATATCTCGGTCATTTGTGGACCGATTTAGAAAATTATTTTTTTGATTGAAAGGTTAGTATTTTTAACATCGTGAGTGTATTGAAAAACGTCGTTTGATACACGTGGAAATTTATTACTGCAGCACTCAGATTCATAACAGCGTGGTCGCAATGACAACTATCTACACTTGGATCAAAATGTACTATTTCATATTATACGGGGGCACGGCAGTGTTCCCACCAAGACAAGCAAAAAAGTGGCACGGTCATATGTTCATACCATTTTTTTCTCGAAGCAGTTCAGGCCATTTTCGAACTCCTATAACTTCATGCCAAGTCAATTTAGGTCATCAAAGTCCCTTAAGTACGGACTGAATAAATTAACCGACTTGGTATTACATGGATATCATAACTTTTTACGATAGAAGATTTTTAAATTTTTTTATTTGATGGGTAAAAATCATCGAAACAACATCCCCCGTCCTTGGGCAGAGCGGGAGATAGTGTCAGACTCTGACTAAAAACCCACCCCGTTCCTTCTTGCCTTTCATACTGGGGTTGAGCTTCTCTTGCGGTACTAGACCCTGGCCCTAGTAGGTTTCGACCCAGCTGGGCCCCTGCTGTTGCTGACAACTCCTTGAGGCGCGCGGGAACAGTGAACGCCATCGACGACTTGGGCCCGGTCCGGACAGTTACTGGACAGTAAAAGAACTGAGTTGCGTGCCTTGGTTTTTTTAACTAACTCTAACACCATAATTAGTCAGTTTTACATAACCATTCACCCGCCATTACGAAATCTGTCACACCGATCACGCTAAACTGCACTAACTATAGTTGTCAAAATCGATCACTATATTTAGTATGTGTTCCTGGTGACCCATAGACAAGTCACTATCGACCTCTTTCCTCCATTGCGCAACGGTTAGTCAGTAAGTAAAGCGGGGGTTCCGCGTTCGATGCCGGTCACGGTATGTTGTGCAAGGTTGTCCTTTTGTTGGCGTATCGTGGGTGGTTTATGGATTAAGTTTATATGCTGTTGTTTGTATGTTTATGTTCTTTGGCTGGAGTTTTAGATAGATTTTCGGTTATGAAATCTCGATTCAAATCTAGATTACTTTTGAATATATTTCATTCGTGAGTTTTTTTCTACTTAGCGTTTGCAAAACTCTGAAGATACTTGAGTAGAGATAGTTAGGTAGTAGTTCGTGGTAGTGAAGTATTACACAAGTCGTTTTTTTTAGGATATCGACACTTGCTTGCTTACTCAAAAAACACTGGTGAACTCCCGAACAAATGTTGAAAAAAAAAGAAATAAACCAAGATTATTTTTTAATATCTGCACTAATATCATAAAGAGGGTGAGTTTTTTTTTTGTAAGAGGGAATTTCTGAAAGTACTGGTCCGATTGCAAATTTTTTTTCACTGATAGAAAGCTGCTTTATTCCTGAGTGACATAGGTTATATTTTATGTACGCGGGCAAAGCCGCGGGCACAAACTAGTCATAAATAATCTGGTCAATTCAGTTTTCAATTATGACGATTTTTATGAGGTTTTCACCAATGAATGGATGAAATGATTCTAAGAAAGGTTCAGGTGTATCAAACTTCACATTAATCACACTGATGTTATAACGGATACAATTTGTGAGTGCGTGTGTATGATTGTTGTACATAACTGTTGAATGGATTTTGATGAAACTTGGTACACAGGTAGACCATGTCCTAGAATAGCTCCTATTTTTATCCCGGTGGTATGTTCCCTTAGGATATTTTTTTACTATCACGTAAAGCGGTTGGCAGCCGCAAATAATACATATTATATTAGAGAAAAGTCAGACGAGAAATGTATGTATTACATGTAGAGATAACTTTTACAATCCAGTAGATTCCCTCGGCGCATCACTATAAATAGCCTATAGTCGCCATGCAGTCTGCAAGATGCATCTTCATATGCCTACATGGTTAGTACCTAAAGCTCTTCTGAACAGAAGGTTCACTGCAACAAAACCTTCCATGAAATAAATATATCAACCATTAGAAGCAGTAGTTCTAGGGAATGCTTTTCGTTTATCCGATCCAATATTTCTAAACAATTAATTCTACGCTAATTTTAATATATTTTATAATGATATGTGCCCGATTAATATTATTGACGGTACATTTTAATATGTTTGACAAATGTGGCTAATGACAGTGATGAAATTTCATGACATTATTGTATTATTATGCACGTTCTAAAAATATTTGCACGACTAGTAAGTCGAATATAGCGAGTCTAAAAAATATTTCAATACGTTAATATGTGTACCTATATTCTAGCAAATAAATAAATTTCATTTCCAAACTTTATAGTATAAATAATAATAATAATAATGATGTAATAAATAAAAAGTTTATTGACACAAAAATTATATTGGCTGTAAAAAGACCCTTCAAGTAAACGAAAACTACATATGAACATGAACATAAATGTAAGGTACCAGCACCATCACAATTTCAAAGCTAAAAAGTAAATAAAACAAAAACTGTTTTCTCGTCGGCCAACACTGTATGAATATGACGCGGTATATGAAAGTAGTTGATAGATAGACAGGTATTGACAATACCTGTCCTATTACTTATTTTTTCTCAAAAAAAAGGCGTGTGGCACGCGGGGACTGCCGCGGTAAAGCTATTGCATAGCATTTTTATCAACTTATGCAATTATAATTATTTATTTATTTTATTTATGCAGTATTTTTTTTCCTTTGTTTTTTTTTTCTTTGATATTAATTGAAGTTACACTTTCACACATTGAATTGAATTTTGATTGATTGTTCACTCATTTGTTTTCTTACCACCACCATGCTCAAAAAACAAATGAGTGGGGGGTGTTAGGTTATTTTCGTTACGGAATTTCTGGATTCGGTCTCCACGCTCAAGGCCCGCAATAGAAGCTATGCAATAGCTTAAAAAAAGGCGTTGGCTTAAACTAGAAATTACTTCTGTAGGTATCATAGATGTGTTCTTATACATGTAAATTCACATACACGATACCTAGAATACCCAGATCCGAAACAATAATATAATCTGTAAAATAATCATTCTCCAATCCGCAAACAATTGCTCGACTACTGCGCTATCAAATCTTAGATATATTTAAGTATGTACAAAAATCATCCTTTCTGCAAACTTGTGACGTAGGAAAAATCATCAGAATTCTAGAAAAGCTAACGCTCAGTCCAACCCTCTATGCCTGTGCTACTTACATCGTATTCTCTCTTTAACAGAATAAATAAACCTGAATGCAACAAGGCATTCTGTACCAGTTAACCTTAGGATTAAAAAAGTAGAGAGTGATACTGTGGTAGGTATGTAATAATCCTTCTGCACTTTTCTATGAGCCGGCCAACTCCATGTCTTCACTGTCCAAGCATGGAAGATTGCGTAATGCGATATAATCCGCTCCATTTCCACCGATGACATCACCTATCATCCACTGGTAGCCACTAGCCATGACTCAGGTATTCAAGCCACGTCCTTTTTCCTATAGAAAGCGGTCGTGTTACTCGTGGTAAAGGAATGTGATGTAACGACATATGTGTGGTAGTTTATGTTTGTATGAAAGAAAATAAAGACAAAGAAATTAAATTTATCACAAGGCACTCAAAGAGTAGTTTTTTTTTAATTGATATAAACTAGTGCTTGACTGCGTACTGATTAGTGCTTGAGTACTTGACCTGATGGTAAGCAATGATGCAATCTTTGATGGTGAGGCGCACTAGTTTATTAAGAGCCTATTCACTCTTGCCTTAAACACGAAGCAAAAATACAAATGTGTGCCTCACGGCTGCGCCAAAATAGGTTTAGTTCAATATGAATGCCAAAAAACTAATGCCTGGCGCTGGTTTTCAACTGAACCTGAAGTTTTGATGCAAAAAATGTAGACCTGTTTTGTAGTGTATCATTCATTAGTGGTGATGCGCACCTAGATAATATAATCTATTGAAATAAAGTTTTGATAACTAATGAAATGTGTTAAGAGTGATAAATAAGCATAAGATAATGTATGTGTTTGTATATACATAGTGTGAAAATAAATAACAGACAGACGGTATGATGGTTTTGAGTGATAGTTTTGTTTTGTATACTGAAGAATTTTTTATGCCTCGGGGCAAATAGTGGAATCATACAATGTTTATCAGTGATTCCACATAGGAACTAAATTTCAAAGCCCTGCATCGCGGTATTTATTCTCCGTGCGATTAGAACATAAATAACAGCGAAATCAACTGTGGGGCAGTTGTTTAGACCAGACACAAGATCCATCTGGTTGGAGGATCTTCCTTTTTAACAAAGGTTTGCGGGACTTTATGCTCTGTTCCGCATATCTTAAAAAAACGCTTTTGATAATTTTGTGTGAAGTAATTTGGTTTCGAAAGAGCTACCGTGGCCTGGAAAAGCGCAACTGAAGGATTATGAGTGGGTTTTATTCAATAAGTAAGACTTCACTGTAAACAAAGTGGGAAAATTTATTTGATGATTTCTTACCTTCAAAAAAATTTGGTACCTATGTATTTCAGTATTATAATATTAAAGGTGATTGGTAAAGTACCAACGTCAAAAAAAAAAAAAAATATTTAAAGTTTTTTTTTTTTTTTGTAGTAGACCTACTGTTAAAGATATTCTGAAACTTGCAAAAATTTAAATATTAAATAAATTTACCTCAATTGTTTCCTTACAAATATGAATTGTTTTGTTAATATTAATTGTAATTTTGCCTAATGCAAATTGTACTTTTATTTATAGCTATTGATATACAAGTGCACATTTTATTAGATATCGGTTTTTGCAGTGTAAAGTGTGTATGTGTGTGCAGTTTTTAATAAAATAAAATGACTTCGTCGAATAGGTTAGCAAAAAAAGGCAAGAAAATACTTGATATACATTTTATTACAAAAAGTCCGTACATTAAATAGTTTTTAGTCGACTGCGGTCGAAATAAACTCTTGTTCTTCATCATTAAAGCTAGAAAAATAGAAAAAAAGACATCTATATACAACAGTGCTCTACCAGGTACTTGCTTACGAAGCCTTCTCCACCAAAAACATGTAAAAGAGATCATGTGAAAACATGAACCAACATTGGTATTCCATAAGTCGTAAAAAAACATAAAAATATACACTCAAGTACATACAAAATGTCAGGGTATTAAAGATATTACTTACATACACATTTTTACACACATACATATGTTGTTTTCTTTAAATAAAACTTGAAAAATACATCTACATGTCATGGTTCTCTCTACATTTATAAATACATAATAATTATGGCAATTTTCAAGTTACATTGATCATTTAAAATGTTTAAAAAGAATATTAGAAATAGGTTATTCTAATATTATAGTTGCATTTACGCCAAAAAAAAATTACAAACTAAAAAGTTTTAGCTTTTAAATATGGCGATATCACGGATAACCCACTTCGGATATTCTTTCATTTAAAATGGCGACAGGCTTCGTTGTGATTGCACTTTATCCCTAACTTCTCTCACAAAACCTGAACTTAGATCTGTGTGAACTGTGACGTCATTTGTTATGACGAGTAGCCGCTATTGGTTAGTGTCGAGTTTCGCGGTTTTTCATTGGCCTATTCTTCTCAAGCTTAACTTAAGCTTCTATCTTTACAATGCCAGCATCATTTTCGGCCATCTATGTTGTATATTCTCTCACAGCTCCATACACCAGATATAAGTTCTATTTATCATTCACGCATACCTAAATCTATACTTATCTACATCACAAAATATCATTCTGACTACGCACAAGAATCCTATATGAAAATAGACATTTCATTTTGTTGGATTTCGTTACTCATTTGATGACAGATTAAAAAGAAAACCCCACTATTCCGATCTAGGGCTAAACGGCTCACAATCATTTAAGAACATGGTGTCAACTCCCCAGACTACGGACCAAACAGTTTCTTAAACTACGATTACAATCCAGTTTCTTACACTACCCCCAAAAAAAACTTGTTCCAAATTTGAATCTGTCATCGAACAAGTGACGTCGCAAGACGGTTTACCACCCGTATTTGGAGTGCAGTGAGTGTCCATGGGCCAGTCCAAGACCGTGTCCGTGAGCATGGAAGTCGTGGATGATGGGGGCACTGGCATACGATTTGATGACGGGTACCGCTACTGGGGCTGGCACAGGAACGGCTACGGGTTTCGGCACGGCTACTGGGTAGGGTTGGGGCACGGGGTATCCGACCTGAGGAGAAACAGTAGGTTATTAATCTGCACCTAAAAATACATCTGTGCATTACATGGAGGAAGAAGACACACTTTGTGGCAAGCTTAAGAGAGACTTATACTGGGAAGCAACACAATTTTCGTGAATCCGGTGCCCAATAATAAAACTTAGCATGTGAGAAGCATATGTATTTATAAGATTATTGAATAAAGGCTATTATTTTTAAAATTACACACGCTAAGCTAATTTGTATAAAATAAATTGGGCTCGTAGTTGACCGTTCGCTCACTTGATAGTAGGCCATGACGTTGGAGCACGCTTGCCTAGAAGTAACCTATTTATTCTTGACCTATATATATCAGGATGTTGCTAGCTGGCTAACCAGTTGACAAAGATTACACTTAAGAATTGTTTAACACGTAGTTTTGACAATAATTTAGTTTGCATATTTTTAGCTCCATTAAAAGTAAATAAAACGCTGTGACAAGCACTTTATGTGATGATATGATAAAGGAAATTGGGCACCAATAGTTTCACTTTTTGACGCGTATGGCTATTGGAGTTAATGTATAATTCATAATATTATTTTTAATGAAGTTTTACCTAAATTCATTGAAATCATTTGTGGGGTTTCTATTTTCATTTTAATTATTATCTAATACAATAAATACGTCATTTGTTGCTTAATAGTGAAGTGACTCTATTTTCAATTATAATCGATCGATTAACCCTTAACATAAATCGTGGAACAACAAAATAATTTACAATCGCAACTAAAAAGTATTAAGAGTTGTCATTATCTTTATTCTTCAATTATGTTACAATTTCTTGCGTTAAAAAGCAATTTCTAGGCAAAAATAAAACAATTAAGATATAATCTATAGTCATGACTCCGCGTCCGTAATCTATTGTTTGGTCACAACACTATTCGATAAAATGTCAAACAAAATGGTGTTTTCTGTTTACCTTGTTAACTAACGTCGGCGTTAAGCCGAGAATAATGGTTTTAGCTTTTCTCTGCTAACAAATATAAATTCGTGTCGAGTTGAGTTTTAGGATTCCTCCAAATCTATCTCCTACATCGAGCAATTCGACTCTTTTTGTGCGTGTGCTGCGAAGTGTATTGTTAAAACATTTTTTTACGTTCACGGTGATTTGTTCTAGACGTAAAACATGTCGCGCTGTGTGAACTGTTCTCTTTTATTAGCACTCCCGCTCCTTAGTTGCCAAATCAGAGAAGCAACGGATTCCATGGTAACATAACCTAATCTACATAACCTGAACAGGAACACAAGTTATTTTTTTTTTCAAAAGCCCTACAATATTTAAGTTTGAATTTAACCTTGTTTTAAAGTATGATACTAACCCTTTTTTGTGTCTAATTTTCACTACTATACTGAGTCAAAAGTTGCGCAACCAAGTGCCATAGTAAGTTGCTCATTCTCCTTTAAAGACAGAAAGAAAGAATAAAAAAAATGAAGAAGGAAAGAAAGATTTTAATAAAGAAAGAAAGAAAGAAAGAAAAAAAGAAAACATGTTCGCAAGTTTACGCTTACTATATAACAGTTTATATAGACTGCAATCTTAATAGTAGATACTACCATAATGAACGGCTATCCCAGCCTAGACAAGTAAACCAGCTAAGTATCTTGTCTTGGACCGGTCTGGTATTATGTTCAATTGACCGGCGCGGGCGCATGCCGTGACGGAAGCGTCGCTAATGTTGATCGTTATCTGTTTTACGATTCGAGAAGTTTGTATTGATTTATTTGGACTTTACGGTTTTATGTTGGTTCAGTTTTGTCGCTTAGAACAATCGATGGCAACCAAGTTAAAACGTGTTGATATCTTTAACAAGAGCAGTTTTTGATAACTTCTATAGCTATTTTAAAAATAATATTTTTTTTTATATTGAACTAGCTGTCCCCCGCATTTTCATTCGTAATTTGGTTACTGCTCCGCTCCCGTGCTCAAAACTTTCCTCAATTAATAGGACTAAAATAAATCTGATCGGAAGATCGTCCCTAATCAATGGAGGTTTGCGACCTAAATTACTTTATCACTGAGTGACGTAGGTTAGGTTTTACATATTTATTACTTTCACGCGGATGAAGCCACTGCTAGGAGTTAGTGGTATAATAAAACAAATACCAGGTGCGAAAGTCATAGGAGGAGTGGCAGGCGGTCGCCGACTTCTGCGAAGCAGTAATGCTCGCAAAGGAGGAGGCCGAACGCATCAGGCAACGGCGTTGTCGCCGCCGCCGCCGGGATTCTGATCCCGATTTCTGGCCACCGTAGGCGCGGGCTTGCGGACAGTGAGCAATGGGTAGCTCGGTGTTCGGCCGTCCGGTAACTATCCGGACCAAGCCCAAGTCGTCGACGGCGCGCACTGTTCCCGCGCGCCTCAAGGAGTTGCCAGCAACAGTAGGGACCCAGCCGGGTCGAAGCCTACTGGGGCCAGGGTTATCCGAAAGGGAACTCGAGCCCCGGTATGAAGGCTAGAAGGAACAGGATGGGTCGTTTAGTCAGTAAGAGTCTGACACTAGCTCCCGCTCCACCCAAGAGCGGTGGTTGTCATTGGATGATTTTTCCCACCATAAAAAAAAGGTGCGAAAGTCATATTACTAATAATAATATATTGTGGCGTGGCGTTATGTGAACGTTGAGGAATATTTCCTCAACGTTCACATAACGCCACGCCATCTAGTCCCAAACTAAGCCGAGCTTGTGCTACGAGTACTAGACAACTGATAAATATACTTATATATTTCTAAATATATTATATTATAGATAAACAGAACAAGTGATCGTCCTCATCACACAAACATTTTTCCTGCGTGGGAATCGAACCCACGACCTCCGGCATAGCAATCAGGGTCATTAGCTACTAGACCACCAGGCCAGTCAACATACTATCAGGTCAGTCATACTATCAGGGAAGTCCACGTTATATAATCCCCATTAACTCACACCGTATAGTAATCCTAATCACTCCATTACCCTACTGGCAGTTAGCACGTGCGTGACTCTTCTCCATAGGAATGACTTCACGGAGTGGTACGGTGACAGAATCTTAAGTGAACGTAAGTAGTTAACATGGAGATTGTTCTAATTTTGATTGAGCTGTTTGTGAGGCAGTAATTTAGTTATTTAGTTTATTTATACGAATCGAGAAATTAGATTAAAATTTTTGTTAATTAACACGTAATAATAGACTAAATAGACTCTTAATATATATAGTCTAGGGCGCTTCATTATCAACGATTACGTCACTGCTTACCATCAGGTGGGATCGCAGTCAAGCACAAGTTTATTATATCTTTATAAAAAGAAAAAAATTATAAGTTTTTTTCAGGTGAGAAATCATGACCGACTACCTACCACCCACACTACTTCTACCGGGCTGGGTGGAACGAGAGTGTCTTTTACTGACTAAAATCCACCTGTGTTTTTTCAGTTTCCCTTTGCTTTCCAAGGCCACGAAGACTCTTTCGAACAATCACGCAGCCAGCAAGGCATAAGTACCATATACTTGAGGGAGGCCTATGTCCAATAGTGGACGTCTGGTCCTCATTTCTCCTTACCTTTCCTTTGCTGTGCCTGACAATGTCTACGGTTGTTTCTTTTGGTAAATGTTTACCATTGTAGAATGCAATAAAATATTGAATATTGACCTGTGGCATAAGTTGTGTTCCCACTGCTGGGACTCAGGCTTCCTCTCAAGAAGAGGAAATGGACTATGGTCCATTTGCCTGGTGCATGTTGGTGAATTGTCACATGTCTTTGTACTTTTGGCTGTAGAACATACAGATTTTCTCACGATGTTTTCCTTCTCCGTTTTGAGAGCAGTGGTGATGAAATAAATTACACAAAGTAAAACGCCTATTTGGGTTTTGACCCTCGACCTACAACTCGTAAGTTGGCGCCATTTCCACTGCATATTTTATTTCATATTACACAAAGTAATGGACCCACAACCGTATTCGTAATTCAGGACCTTTAACTACTGGAGCAGTTACTTATCCACCAGCCTCTGCAGCAACGTGATGATATCCAAGATCAGTAAACACTTACTTGTTTAATGACGGGGTAAGGTACGGCATGAGGCACAGGTACAGGTACGGGGCGGTCGACCGGGACGGCGACGTGCCTCTCCACTGTCACGGGGTAGGGCTTGGGGACTGGTACGGCGTAGGGACGGTCTACGGGCACAGGGACGGCGACCTGGAATAGAGATGATGATGTGGTGAAGTATGTAATGTGTGTGGTAGCTTGCGAATACTTTTTTTTGTAGTATTGATAGAGAGGCATTTTTTTCTTTTATAGTAAGTTTTGATAGATTATTGTGTGAACAGCTGGGCGAAGGCCTCCTCTTTCTCTTTCAAGCTTCTCTGTCTGGGGCGATCTCTGACCAAGCTTAAAAAAAGTATTGGTAGAGAAACATTTTTTTTTTTTATTATTTAAGTACTTTTTCTTTTTTAAATTCTGTATTTTACATAAAAACACAATGATTTGATGTGTACATAGGCGTGATTAACTCAACAATGAGTTTTCTCCCAGCAAACTTTGAGTTAGAGATTTTTTTCAAATATATATATTTAGTAATTACTTTAACGAATCAGGCAGAAATAGTATAATTTTAACATTTCACCACAACCCATTTTCGAACTGAACTTTGCAGCAAATGAAACATCAAATATGCCCAAAACTCTCTTATCTAATACATTAACGATATGTACGCAAATAAAACCCACCTTAACAGGAACAGGGTAAGGCCTGTCAACTGGCACGGGATAAGGAGCAGGTACGGGTACACCAACATGCTTCGTCACAGTCGTATGGACATCAGCCCCAACAATGGCCCCTCCAATAGGTCCCCCGACCGCATAACCCGCTGCATAAGGTCCCGCGGCATATCCCGTCGCGATGTGACCGCCCCCGAAGTGGCCCGCATACCCGTGGCCCAAAGCCAGGCCATGGCCATGGCCTATCAGAGGCGCGCTCAGACCGTAATGGCCCACTAGGCCACTTCGCTTCTGGACAACTTTGCTCGGTTCCGGTTCCGCCAGAACTGAGGCTGCCAAGAAAAGTACTGCGATCTGGAAATAAGGAAGGTATGGTTAGGAGCTTTTCAACAAAATAAAATATGTGATTTAAATATCACAGGTTATGCTAAGAGATAGGAGCCATTTTGGCTTCGCACAAGTCTTTTTTTTTTCTTTTTAATGTTGTTATTGTTGATTTTTTATTTTTAGGTTATTCGATGGAGATTAGTTAACATTTTTTTTATTGTTGTTTGTCCTGTGCGAGTCTCAAATAAATGTTTTTTTTTCTTCATGACTTTGGCTAAAAGTAAATTATTTTTACGAGGCGTCATCTAGCATACAAAAGCACTTCACTGCTATATTTCTGAATGAAAGGTAATCCTATGCCCTTTTCTTTAAACCTGACAACGTATACTCAAAATCTCACGTTGATCGGTTTTGTAGTTTAGGTGCGATAAGGTAATTAACATAATTACTTTTATAAAATTTATTAGAATGAAGACCTTGTGTTATTCGGTGTAATATGTTTAAGCTAAAATTGTAAGATCCAGTCCTAGTACAAGTTAAAACATACGTAGGAAAATGTATGTTTGTGATAGACAAAAACTTTATTCATGACCATTAACTTTTTAAATCTTCCCATAATAATACGGTAATCCTCGCATGAAGAGAAGATATGCCTTTGCAGAGGAGGGAGGGTATCAGTAAAACATAATCAAAGGTCACTACACCCTCAAAAACCTATGTAAATGAAGAGGAAAGTGTCAACAACGCATCCACCGCCAAAATGGCAACTCGGATGCACTACCGCATAAATTAAACAGGACAATGCATCCGATATTACTTTTACTTATTGCGTGATATGACTCCATCAACCCACTTGATATGCGACGAGGTACAGACAGAAACGAAATTCGTGCCGTGGTCAGAATTACAATGAAGGGTTTCTTGGGCATGGATGGTTAAGAACATGATTGAAGCGTGTTGTCGTATCGTTACGTGTACTATCGATGACAGAATACGGTTGGCTGATTAGTAAACAGTGACTGGCCTTACTATGACGAGTTTAAAATGTCAGTCAAGCGAGCGAGAAAGAAGTGTTTGTTTGGTGTTTTTAACAGTTTAGTTTCGGACTTAAAAAAGATCGCATTAAGAACTCGTAGTAGGGCTTCTGAGGGCTTAACCAAGTTGATAATCTACAATCGTTTACGCAAATGCATGAGAATGACATCATCTCAACGTTATCAGAACAAAGGAATCGGAGGCGTTACCGACTGTAGAAAGAGATTCGAAACGAAAAAAAAAAAGAATATATGAAAGAATGTATAAGAAGCGGTCGTAACTTAGCTAGGCCAGCTTGTCTCGATGGCACTGCATGCTTGCTTCATATTATGTCAAGTTGTACTGAATTTTCAACTTAACATATCTAACTGCTGTCAAGTTACTTGTATATTTTGACGCACTATTGTGTTTAGACTACTGACAGCAAAGTAAGGGTGTAATGTGTGAGAAATAAAATAAAAATAAAATAAAATTGATTCTTAAGTTAGTAGTAAATTCAATGATTTGTTTGGTTTACTTATGATACAATTGTTGAATGTAAATGTCCTGTGAATTATTTACCTACAGTTAATATTTGCAAGACTCTCAAATATTTCTTAGCAGGTTTCCATTTATTTTAATCCACACTAATATAATAAAGAGGTGAAGTTTGTATTTGTGTTTTTTTTTTGTTTAGAGGAGGTAATCTCTGAAAGTACTGATCCGATTGCGATAATTTTTTCACCAATAGAAAGCTGCTTTATTCCTGAGTGACATAGGCTATATTTTATGTAGGCGGGCGAAGCCGCGGGCAAAAGCTAGTTCACTATAATTTTGGTAACTAATAAGTGTAGAAGTATAGTTTTGTTCTGTGTTAGTGCTGTCGCTGCGTTTGCAGAGAACCATAAGTGGTGGAAATATAATAGCCTTTCGTTGGTAGTTACATTTTCAAGGCCTTTGGGGGTTTAACTATTGGATCGTGAGGTTTGAAAGCCCATAAAGTATCTAATTCAGTTTGAGTTTGATTAATCCAAACAGTTGACACTTCGCGTGACCCAAGGAGGTATTTTTACCATGACCAGAGAGGCAGAGATGCATTGTCATTAAACGTGGTAATGCCGGTCGTCTTTTGAACATACTTTCAGTCGACAGCGATGCGGAAGAATTTTTTGACGCCTAATTTTAATTAAGGGTTTTTGTGTTAAGTACATTTAGTTAAGTTTTTTACAACGTATATATTTCTTATCGCGAACAATTAATTTATAAAATTGTCAATGGATTATTAGCAATATACAATATATTAAAGTGTCGGTAGTTCATATGTTGAAATCCTATAAGTCTATAGTTGTCAACCCCTGAGCAGAAAGATAGGTAAGTATTTAGGTAAATAATACCTTCAGTTAGATCATAGCTCTGATAAAATGTGGATCAATTAAAGGGACCTGTGTTACTTATACGGATATTGCTCGAATTAAGTCGAGGAAAGCGACATACAGAGAAAAACGGACCCGTGTAGTTATCTAACTACCCAGAACTAGCTGTGGTTATGTGCTTAGCTAGTTTTTAATGATGCTGCTTTTTATCACATCGCACTAATATTATAAGGACGAAAGTGTTGCCGTCCGGTAACTGTCCGGACCAAGCCCAAGTCGTCGACGGCGCGCACTGTTCCCGCGCGCCTCAAGGAGTTGTCAGCAACAGCAGGGACCCAGCCGGGTCGAAGCCTACTGGGGCCAGGGTTATCCGAAAGGGCGCTCGAGCCCCGGTATGAAGGCTAGAAGGAACGGGGTGGGTCTTTTAGTCAGTAAGAGTCTGACACTATCTCCCGCTCCGCCCAAGGGCGGGGGATGTCAATGCATGATTTTTTCCCACCATAAAAAAAAAAAAAAAAAAAGGACGAAAGTGTTTATATGTGTGTGTTTGTTAGTTCTTCACGTTTGAAAGGCTGAACGGATATTTTGGTTATTTGTTACACGGGTACACTATATTTTGGGTAAGCAAATTCGTTGGTAAACCGCTAGCAGACGCTAGTTAATATTATAAAGGCGAAAGTATGTATTTTAGAAACACCTCCAAGCTCTTCATGCTGAACGGATTTGGCCGAAATTTGGTATAAGTGTAGACCATCTCCTAGAATATCATAGAACACTTTTTTCATCCCGGGAGACGTTTCTTTGAAATGATATCCGACTTGAATGCGAGCGAATTCGCTAGCAGAAGGTAGTTAATATTGTAAAGGAAAAAGTTTGCATGTGTTTGTTTAAATTTGTTACTCTTTCATGCTCTTAATGTTCATGTACTTTTAAAAACTGTCTGAGCTAGATAAATACAGAAGGCATAATATTGTCCAAAAGATTCTGCGAAGATTATACTGAGCGATTATTCAATTTCACGTTAGTCAATTGTTGTTTGAGAGACGATTACAAAAGCTAAATAGAGATTGACCGAATTTTCAGAAAAAGGGCGGTACTCTAACGTTATTAGGTAAAGTATTTTAAGTGATAGAATTACTTATATATATAAAAAAAATACTCCTTATTGAGGGTGTGTTCACCCACTCACAGAATACACCCAGATCTGATATAATTAACTAAAGGATAGTGAGCGAATAACAGACAGGACACCATACAGGCTAATAAAAAGATATATTATAATATAGTAACTGATTATTTGTAGAAAAGTTTCAGCTAGCGGAGCTTTCATTTTCCTGAAAAAGTGTTGCCATTTACCCTTGTGGTATGTTCAAGTATACTTTTTTTTCCAAGAAAGTGATAAGTGTTTACTAATTTATTTTTGGGTTAATCTAAATTGAAACTCTACGTACGTAGTCAATACAATATTGTTGATTTGTCACAGAAAATTACTTGTTTACAATGTTCTTCTAGTTCACTTTTATTACCATAATATTAATCAATAACTTTGAGAATGTTTAGAAACTGCTTATTATTGTTTAATGAGTGTTTTAATTTGTTTGTGACATTACTATTACAACACTATTATTTGTTTGATATCACTTTTTGATTTCCTTTGTTTACAAGAATTTTTTGTTTTGTTAATTTGCATTTATGTATTTATTTTCTAAGTCTTTTAGTCTAGATTTCAAAGGTTGCAATAAGATCTTTTAATTGAGAAATTAACTATGAATGAACTAATCAATTGAAGGAAATTAGTGATTAGACGACCGATATCAGTAGCATAGGCTTCGGTGCACTACCGCGATCATTTAGATTGCGTTCTGCACTAATTAGACCGTGGGAAAAGCGCGCGAAAAGCGTACCTATTCCTAATTAATTACCTGGCAAGATATAGTTGCTAAATGATTTTTTGCACATTGTAACAATGCATGAGGCTTTTATTCTCGATATTGTATTGAGAGAAATGTTTGAAATCTTTTTAAAACAGAATGCTAATTTTATTTCAGTATGAATTTAACTTTAGTAACACGAGACAGTATTCCTAGGGACCTTAATATCGACTTGTTTGGCTCCATACTGGCAACATTGAGATGACAAATGGCACAGATATTTTTCAATAATAGGTAAATTTTATCGTAAATTAATTAACTCGTATGTACTTTCTTTTTATCTATGTGGAGGCTTGTAGTTAGCAATTTATTATTTATGATTTTTGTATACTGACTGCCCCAAATATAATTATCTCCTTTCGTTCAGTCCATGTTAAGGTACAGATATGTAAGAGATTACCCTGTGCGATAAGATCGCCCTAATTTTTATCAAATGTATATCCTGTTTACATTATTAGGTGCAAAAATATATACTTATTATATACTATATTATAAAGAGATAAAGTTTGTTTTTAAGTATTTTTGTTTGTAGGAGGTAATCTCTGGAAGTACTGTTCCAATTGGTAAATTTTTTTACCGATAGAAAGCTGCTTTATTCCTGACTGATATATTTTATGATCGCGGGTGACGCCGCGGGCAAATGTTTGTAAAGTATATAATAAATAAATATTATTAACACACCACGGGACCTCACTAATTATAAAATTAAACAACTAAAACTAAATCTTAGTCGACCTAATTCAGTTTCACTTACATAAGCCTTCATATTGTAACAAAACACTGCACTCAAACTGTTTAACACTGTAAGGATCGAGCCACACTGTGCATATGTGCTCCAAGACCCACAAACCACTTATATAAGGCTAGCAGTACACCACCCCACTATCAGACCCATTGGGTTTAGGTCCAAACGCCACTATTTGCGACACTTAGTGCTATGCTGCAAGTATGCCGTCAATTTGGACGTTATTTAAATTAGCTGAGATTACTTAGGTATTGTTTCTGTAATGAGTTCTGCGATTGTTGATTGTTTTGGATTGTTCTTGGTTGTGATTGTTTGGTTATAATTTAATTTGGTGGAGTTGAGATTCAGGTTGATTCCATAATTAGCCTTAGGTATAATTTCTCTGTCGTGATAGTAGAGAGTTATCCCGAGGGAACATACTCCGAGACAAAAAGTCTCATATGATTACGAACCCGTGATCCAAATTTTGCGTGAAGAAGTAATAAACATACACACACTCACAAACTTTTGCATGTATATTATTTAGTGTGATTTTTTAATCCAGAATGACAAAATCCTAATTACACTGGTAAAATTAGGCGCTAATTATGTAAAGGTTATTAAAGTTAAAATAACATGAATATAATAACTAAGCCTCTCATTCAGTCTTCTCGCAGTTCCCACTACTGGTACTCTGGCCTCCTATCTAGGTGATAGGATAGGCCATGATCCATCACACGGGCCCAGAACGGGTTGGAGGATGTTATATGGTTTCAAATTTTATATTATGTGATGGTTTACTAAGGGTTAATATTCCACCTTTGATTTTGTGTTTAAATAAAGTTCCTGAATAGTTCTATAGATAACCAGTGGCTATGAAGTTAGGCTGTGTTTTTCCAGTCAGTACCTATAAGAAATTAATAAGTATTTATTTTTAATAACTTATAAATAAGTTTATTGATATCAAAACCGGCTTAAAGGTCCATCACCTATATCTATGATTGGAAAATATAGAACATAGTCTATATTTTCCTGGGGTCTGCTATAGAATAAGCGGGAGATAGTGTCAGACTCTAACTGACTAAAAAACCCACCCTGTTCCTTCAAGCCTTCATACCGGGGCTCGAGTTTTCTTTCGGATAACCCTGGCCCCAGTAGGCAAGTTCAGAGGGGTCGATTTCAGAAATTAATATTAGTCTTTTTTTAGTATCAGTCTTTCTTTACATGTGGAACAATTATAATATATTAGAAAACTATTTTATTGTTGAATTTTTAATTATTACTTAATGGTTTTCGTGAGCTGCGAAATTGTTTGAAAGAGTGGTTCTGCAATTCAAAGGGCAACTGAAAAAGCACAGGGTTTTAGTCAGTATAAGTCTGTCAATCCCTGTCGCTCTACTCAGATAGAGGAGGTTTTTGTATTCTGACTATTGCCTCGTCTACATTTTACAACCAGTCCTTTACCTAGTTATCCACCAAAACGTTCCAATTTCAACTTTCACCGCCACACATTTTAACAGCTTCCCTAACCAGCCAACTAAGACCCGTGTCCATAGTTCGTCCACGCAATCTATATCTTCAAGTAGCTCCTTTTGCTGTACCCTATATACCACGCCAGGTCGTCTTAACTGGTCGTCTCTTAAAGTAATAGTAACTGAAGCATTTCGACAAACTTATCGTTAGAACGGTAGAATTTGGAACTAAATATTTTGAATATGGAATAAGGTCGATTTTTGCCTAATATTCAGATGTTTATTTACCACCAGCGCCATCTTTGATTTCCCAGATAAGTTTGTCGCTCAGTATTTGTCTAACTCGTTTTAATGATGACGTAAATTAAGGCGAACGCAATTTAGTGTAAAGGATATTTTGACGTGATCGTAATGATACTTACTTGATAGATATAGGATATTAGATATAAAGGGGGCTCCACAAGCTTGGCAAACAATGACTAACAGTAAACGCCAAACAGTAGACACGAGTATGTGGATGCTTCTGGTTTTTTATCCCTCTCGCTCTTGGGCAGAGCGCGAGGGCGTGTCAGACTTTTGCTGACTAAAACCCACTCCTATGTTCCTTTTTTATTTTCATTCCAGGACCCTGGGGTTCTCTTTCGCTCAACCCATGGCTTCATTAGGGTCCAACCCTGCTGGGTTTTGTTGACATTTCCTTAAGTGAATGATCCTGATGGATCGATTAAATAGATTATATTTGTCTGATTATGTTTGCGTTCACCATTGCTCGGTGTCGATGTCGGTTTTTCATGACAAATCAAATGATGTTCGATAAACTGTTTGCGATGTATCCAAACGCTTAGTAATCAGTATTGCATGCGAGTTTGTGGGCAGTGGACGAATTTCTGTGAATTTTGATTATAGACACTATCGTCTGCAATTTTTTCTTTTTCTTTAATTTTTTTTTTTAATTTAAAATAAATATAGGTTCACCCGAACATAATAATTTTGCCACTAGCTCATCGTCCACCATGTTTACCTGTCCTGAATAGTCTAACACGTTGCCCATGCTTGGGTATGCCTATTTGTGTTGGCTGATAGTGATTATTGTTTTTTTAGGTGAGAAATCATCCAAAGACTTCACCCACTCTAGAGTGGAGCGAGAGGGCGTGTCAGACTATTACTAACCAAAAACCACTTCTAAGTTCCTTCTTTACCTTGCGTTCCAATACCCTGGGTTTTCCTTTTGGAAGTTAATCCAACGTTGGCCAAGCTTTTGGACACAATTTTTTTTATGGTGGGAAAAAATCATCCAATGACATCCCCCGCTCTTGGGCGGAGCGGGAGATAGTGTCAGACTCTTACTGACTAAAAGACCCACCCCGTTCCTTCTAGCCTTCATACCGGGGCTCGAGCGCCCTTTCGGATAACCCTGGCCCCAGTAGGCTTCGACCCGGCTGGGTCCCTGCTGTTGCTGACAACTCCTTGAGTCGCGCGGAAACAGTGCGCGCCGTCGACGACTTGGGTTTGGTCCGGACAGTTACCGGACGGCCGGACAGCGAGCTACCCATTGCTCACTGTCCGCAAGCCCGTGGACACATATTTGTGTTGGCTGATAGTGATTGGTGGTTGGCACTTTGTTTGGTGTATTTTATGTTTGCGGCAAACCCCAAGCGTGTGGAGCCAGCTTTATTGATCGGTATCTAATTTGTAAACGGTAGCTGCCATTTACTTATGAAACTGAGAAGAGGTTTTGTCATATCCTGGTTTATGATATGGTGTACAGTGATTGGTTGACAATTGGGCTGGCTAACAATTTATTGCAAGTGGTTACTGCACGCTAGAGATATTGGTAACAGCAAAAGGTTTCAGAAGTTCAATAATAATAATGATTTCATAAAATTCTCCTCACAAAACATGACCGATTATAAAAAATTAAATAAATTAAATTAACATAATTATAGGATCAATGGTTGTTTTGATTATTCGCAAATTGATTTCTATTCTAGTAGGTATTGTGATAGAGATGTCCAAAAAACCGTATGGGCCTAGCAAAGCCAATGCCCGCTATCGCTACGGCGAAAATTTAAATACGCGCTAAAGTTAACCCTGCTAAAATGCACAATCGTTCGAGGCCAAAATAATAGTTTAAGATCCGATTAAGAACGACCTTCACCGGTCTGTTTAATGGATGAAACGTATTTTATGGTAAATTTAGTGTATTAAATAATATAACGCGGGTGGGTTGTCTAAGAAATTCCTGGCCAGACTATTATTTATTAAAAATTGAAAATTTAATTTTTGGTTAGAAAAATGCACAACCGTTATTCATACCAGATTTTTTTGCAGACAACACTATAACATCGTATTCGTAATGAAACAGGGTTTATTTTGATAAAGAATTTGTTGTATATCAAAATAAACACACCTGTTTATACATACCTGTTTATACCTGGCAACCCATAGTTATGCCAGGAAACAAATAGACAACCCAACATTTTTACGTTCTAAAGGCTTCACTTTTTCGGTTAGTATTAAATTTATTCGTTAAACACACCGGTGAATTTAATAAAAAAAAAAAAATTGTTTGGCCAGCAATTTCTCAGGCAACCCACCCGCGTCATATTATTTAATATACTAAATTTATCATAAAATACGTTTCATCCATTAAACAAACCGGTGAAGGTCGTTCTTAACCGTATCCTCTACTATAAATAATAATCAAAATTATAGCAACAGTAAAACGTTTTGTTTTGAAAATTTTGGGAAAAAGAATTTATGAATCCTAAAATTTTCACAATCGATTACATTGTCATATAGTAATATATAGCCTTGTAGCCTTACTCCTTGAGGTACAAAGAAGCAGATAGTGATAATACTTCGCTAGAAAATCCCCTTTGAGCAGTTCCTTACGGCTTTGTTCCTGTGGATGGGCTACAGGAAAAAAGCCAGCAAAGCAAGCTGTGCATTTATTCACGACTAGCTTTTGCCTGTGCACAAAAAGCCTATAGCATATAAATATAACCTTTGTCACTCAAAAATAAAGCAGCTTTCAATCGATAAAAAAATATTGGGAATCAGACCACTACTTCTAGAGATTACCTCCTACAACCATAAAAACAAAAAACCAAACTTTACCTCTTTATAACATTAGTGTAGTAGATAAAAAGCCAATGGATTTAGTGAGAGTATTGGTAGAGTTTTAAAAGTGAAATAATTTACGTAATCAGGGTTTTTTATGGTCGGAAAATCATCTAATGACAACCCCTGCTCTTGGGCGGAGCGGAAGATAGTGTCAGACTCTTACTGACTAAAAACCCACCCCGTTCCTTCGTGCCTTCATACCGGGGCTGAGCTACTTTTTCGAAACTAAGCCTGGCCCCAGTAGGCTTCGACCCAGCTGAGCCCCTGCTGTTGCTGACAACTCCTTGAGGCGCGCGGGAACAGTGCGCGCCGTTGACGACTTGGGCTCGGTCCGGACAGTTACCGGATGGTCGGACAGCGAGCTACCCATTGCTCACCGTCCGCTAGCCCGCGTCTACGGTGGCCGGAAATCGGGTCCTTACCATGACGTGTTAAAAAGTCAGTCATGCGAGCGAGAAAGAGGGATGAAGCTATACAATTTAATAGCTTCATCCCGTTAACAGTTCAGTTTAGGTCGTCAAATGTTAAGAGCTCATGGTAGGGCATCAGATCAGTAGGTACTTGGAGACACGCCACGCCGATCAGCTTCTGCCTGCCAATCCTCACTGGACATGATCAGTTTAGGATGTTCCTGTTTCAGATTCAGGCTGAAAAAACGACCGGGTGTCACCATTGTGTATTGGTAGAAGTCTGCCCTGCTTGGGCTTAGCGTCACCGTGTTCTTGTGGAAGCGATAGGCGATCTCTCGTGTTTGGCCCTAGTTAAGGCCATGGTCCGAAGCGAGAGAGAATAAGAAGCGGCCATCCTCTTCTACGAAGCAGTATTGCTAACTAAGGAGATGGCCGCAGCCGTGAGAAAATGGACATCTTCACGCCTCGGCTTTAGAGACACCCTGGACTTTGGGAGTCGCAGAGCGATCTCCGGCTGCCAGGCGTGGGCTTACGGACTTATGTGTTAAGCAAATTAAATACTTGAACAATAAACGCCCAGTTTCACAGATATTTTAGTACATAATTTAATTAGTGCCACGATATTTCCCACGGTTCCATTAGTCATACCTAGGCTAGTATGTGTAGGAGGCCCCCAACTTACGAGGATCCCAACTCAGGTGAAGGATTTACTATTGTGTTATTTATGCCTATATCTTTGTTTCTTTTTTTTTTTGGAGATATCTGAAAACCAAAGTTACCGACATAGTCTGCAGAATCGTTTAGCTTAAGTGGCAGTGCGCAGGGCACATTGCTCGCAGAATAGATGGTTGATGGGCCCAAAAGGTTCTAGAGTGACAAACTCATACCGGAAGACACAGCTTTAGAAGGCCACCCACAAGTGGACCGATGACCTGGGAAGGGTTGCGGGAATCCGATGGATACGTGACGTACACGCGGGATCGTTGTGGCAATACTCGGGGAGGTCTAGTCCAACAGCGAACATCTTTTAGCTGAAATAATTATGGTGAAAAATCTTCATAACTACTCTCAAAACGTTGACGGAAAAGCAGCAATTCTTCTTCTTAGCTTGTCGATGGTAAAACTAATTAACTTCCATGCCTGGCCCAGTATTCGGCGATGGCAATGCCGTCCACTGATGCTGTCATTAGATCCCTACGTGAACAGGTTACTGGGCATGTTATGCAGAATCGAAGTTGGGACATGGTCTGCGGAGAGACGCCGCACGAACACTGAAGGTCGGTACCATCGAGGACTCCCATCTGTAGAGATTGTCTTTGCTGCGCCCAACCTGGGTGCGGAGTCTGTAGAGCTTCCCAGGTTGGTCGTGGCAACTGAATTGGATTGGACTGGACGCGTTCACAAACATGTAAACTCGCATACACAAGACACTCGGACTCGGAACAATCTGTAGGCTATACAAATATTTTTTTCCATGTTCGAATCGAACCCGCAACGCGCCGCGCGGCAACCAATCACTCAACCACTGCGGCAACCTTGCTGTTTACATTACGCGACTCTTCTTCGAACTTGGGGACACTCGACGTTGTATGTCTTCCAATTGACATGGTCTATGTGTGGCAGGCGGTCGCCTCCTTCTGCATAGCAGTAATAGCTAAGAAGAAGGCCGACCGTATCAGGCAATGGCGCTCACGCCCTAACTGCCGCCGGGATTCCGATCTCGATTTAACCGTAACCGGGCTTGGGGACGGCGAGCAATGGGTAGCTCGCTTTTCGACCATCAGTAAGAGTCTGATATTATCACCCGCTCCGCCCAAGGGCGGGGGATGTCATTTGGATGATTTTTATCCACCAAAACAAAGCACTTAGGATAGGAAAAAGGACCCAGGAACTAATATGTGACATATTCACCATCATTACGTTACGCGCGTATAGTTTAAACCGTCACAATTTTTTTTTGGTGAATATTCATCAAGTACCTTCTCCCACACTGTATGTAGCGAGAGGTAGTGTCAGACTTTTACTGACTAAAACCCACTTGTGTTCCTTCAATTACCCTTTGTATTCTAGGGCCACGATAACTCAAGTAATCCCGCAGTAGGTCTCATGACTCACCCACTATCGCTGATCGACCTCCTTATTTGGTCAAGTGCCGTGCTTTGTGTTGTACTTTCATTTTCTGTTAAACGACAAACAAAATAGGTTTACTGAAGCTATTCCTGTTTTTTATTTTGTCACAATTACAAATCATGCCAATGAAATTTCTTTCCATATACGCAAATACATAAATAATATCTATTATTAAAATAGAGTAGTGGTGGCCGAGTGGTAACGGCTCCGACTTACGAGTTGTACGTCGCGGGTTCAAGCCCTGCCAGGCGCATTACTTTGTGTAATTTATTTCACCACCACTGCTCTCAAAACGGTGAAGGAAAACATCGTGAGGAAACCGGCATGTCCTAGAACCAAAAATTCGAAGATATGTGACATTCATCGACCCGCACAGGCAATAAAATTTTGTCTATATAATATTACTGTGATATTGTCTTCAAGGAAGTAATGGAGGGAGGCATTAGCCCAGCAGTGGGATAGTATAGGCTAGATATGGTATATATTTTATACATGTATTTTCTTTTGTTTCTAAATTATATGTCAGTTTTTTTTTCTTCAATGGTATAACTTGATTTGTTATTAGGTTAAAGTGGTTTTTCTTTTAGTTCAGTAAAACGGGGTGGACCACGAAGGAGATGGCGTGACGAACTTGATAGATACCACCAGAATTGGCAAGAGGAAGCCCGAGCGCGCGAAAGATGGAAGGAGTGGAGGGAGGCGTTTGCCCAGGAGTGGGACAGAACAGGCTAATAAAAAAACGGGGTGAATAGAGACAAAACTTTCTCTATAGGGTATTTTCTCAATATTTGAATATTTTTTGCAGCATTTAACTATATAAATTTATTAATGAATTGTTATTCTAAAAAATCGATGCTTTGTTAGAGGCCGATATTATGGTATCAAAGTGAAAAATCAAACCAAAGTTTCGTCTCTATTCGCCCCTAAGTCTCTATTCACCCCGTTTTACGGTTTCTAAGTTTCTATTGTGTAACGCCTTAGACATTGTCTGTAATGCTGTACATGTGCTTCATCATCATCATCATTTCAGCCGATACACGTCCACTGTTGGACATAGGCCTCCCTCAAGCGTCGCCACATCGAACGTTCCTGTGCGTCCCGCATCCATCGGTTTCCTGCTACCTTCACACACATACATGTGCTTGCTTGTAAATAAATACACAATACAAATTATAATCTTCAAGTGTACAAGGACTACATACAGGCCCTTCGCCTTTGACACGGCAGGTAATGTCACGGGGCGACTTGTTACAGTAGGTCACGATGATACCACTACCTAGCCTAGAGCCTACTGACCTTTCACTCGAACTGGTTTGATAGGTTGTGTATTTCTCTATCCTCTTCAATTGTTCCTTTTTCTTGTAAATCTTAATTTGTATGTATTATAATAATTAATTGTATCTTGGAATTATTTTCTTTTCTTTTAGTAAACAACGAGAAAAAAAGTTACGTAACTGATATGATATTTTTCTTTTATTTGGTTATGTATTGTATGCTAGTTGCGGTCTACAATTTTATTCAGTACAAAATATTATTTTTCACGTATACCGAGATCTTCCAAAAAATCAAAACCTAGTGCACGATTCCAATTGGTCGTTTTCTATGGAGAAGAACCGGCAAGAATCTTTATGGTTCCTAATCCAAATCTAATTCCAAATCTTTCATAATTGAAGAAGCATATTATTATGTGAAAGAACCATTTGTATATTGTATTGTGTTACATGTTACATATCCTTTATCGGACGTCTAAAAAATAAAATAAAATCCATGTATAGGATTTAGACATTTTCTAATTCTTATTGGTTTATTTGGTATAGTTTTCATATATAGTGTATCGACAGAATTTTCAAAAAAAAAAAACCGGCTCGTGTACTTATGCCTAAACAATTGAAAAATCTGTAAGTTATAAATCTGTTTGTTAATAAATATTTAAAGTACGAGTATATGTCACAAATATGCGACGATTTGATTGTTAGAGTCACCAACTACTACACTAGCATCGAAAGACAAATAGATATCTATCTACAGGCATTATTTCAGATCAAGAATCTAGGATGTCAATCATACTAAACGTATCTACTTAAAATAGAATCGTTACTACTAACATTCCAAAAATAAATTGAAGAATGCTTCCACGCTTGAAGGCCCCAAATAATACCAGTAATTATTCCTTTGATCACAAGTACGTAAAATATGGTATTACACCTT
This sequence comes from Mythimna ferrago, assembly GCA_910589285.2. NCBI lineage: Eukaryota > Metazoa > Arthropoda > Insecta > Lepidoptera > Noctuidae > Mythimna > Mythimna ferrago. Next base: position 22,247,856 of record OU342685.1, read on the forward strand.
TTCCAATCAAGTGAATGCTTGTAAGGACAAATACTACCTGTGTCCTTATTTATCAAGATCTGCGGACAACCTTAACTTAGTAGAGCAATCGGCGAAGTTAATCACAATTTTGTAACGGAGCTAAATATTTAAGCTTCAGGATGTATATCAAAAAGGCATTAGTAGTATTGCACAATGGTGCATAAATTAGCCATTAGGACCAAGGAAGGCTGTATCGATTGGTAGATTAGAATAATGGTGGAGATACGATTTGTGATCGGCTAAAAGGGGAATAGGTAAAAAACTGTATCCATCTCTTAAACTTACATTGATGTTTGATATAGTAATTTCCAATTATGACAATGAATTTTGATGATGCTTGTGAATGATTTATATCAGATAGTAGAAGTCCTTTGACTGAAATAATGTTGATAGCTACAGAGTCATCATCAATGGTATGCTCCACTTTGTCTCCTGGCAGTCCACACAATGGTGACACCTGGGCGTTTCTTCCGCACAAATCCGGTGCAGGAACCTACCGAACTTAGTTCATTGTCACATCTGTGGTATTCTCTAATCTATGTATCCAGCCAACGCGGGAAGGCATGATGCAACCCCGGACGCAAGCCGAACTGGTTCCAATATATCTGCCTATTATTCAGGTGCTATATTAAATTCTGCCAAGTCTATTACCTCGAGGATGTGTTAAGTAATAGTACTAAACGTTATAAGATATGTTAATTATTTGAATTGGGCCGAAGGAAGCTAATACACATGTCTTCGGCGTCTTAACATAAATATGTCTTTAAGAAAGATATATGGTTACGTGCGTTTTATGCAGATAAGGGACGTTGAGTGTATCTTCCTGAGGTGTCGTTTCGATACTTGGATTTGTAATATCCTGATGTTTAGACCTACAGATGTTTTACTATAGAAGGCGAAAGATAACCGTGGAATAAACATTGACCTTTTGATAATATCTCTGCGTAGGTACCCGAAAAACGAACAATGAACTGCTTTTCATTACTAGATCATGTAAAGGATCACGATACATGTCGATTCAAGACAGCTTTATGTCTTTATTTCCGTTTTTGAAATTAAGAATGTCAACAAATATAAAAGGGTCAATGACCGTCTTTCCACGGTTATCTGTCTCCTACCTTAGCTTTTGCTAGCGTCTTCGTCCGCATGATAATAGGTTTCTTCATACAAAGTTTGGACCTCCGTTTTATCTATTTAGGGGATCAAGTTTGGAAAATTCTCTCTTAGTGTTTGCCTTCTTTATAAAAAGAAAGCTTGTCCAAAATTTCATACTCCTAGGCTCTACAACTTCGGCTGTGCGTTGGTTTGTAAGTCAGTCAATTTCTCCTTTTATACATATAGATAACCAGCTTCCATCAACGGATTCGCTTGCATGAATGTAGAAATTATCTCAAGGAGACTTGGTTCAGGATGTAAAGTTCCTATTCTATTAAAGATACGGAGTTTCTTGGCGGTCCTTCTCCATAGGAAACGACCACTTTGGAACCGTGCAATAGCTTCTGATGTTTTATAAGTGCCCATGTAGGCCTATGTGAAATAAAATATTTTGACTTTGACTTGACTTTGACTTTGATTCCAGGACACACATGACGGACCAACCAACCTAACAGACGTCATTCAAATTAGTTCAGACGTTTAAGTTTGGCAAAAGTTTGTATGTATGTATATATGTGTAACATACACACGTACTTCATTATAAGTTCGTACTTCGTTTTAAGTTTCAGTCACTAACATAATATCTGTGGCCCTAGTGAAAAGGGGTATAAGTCCGATTTTGTCGAAAATGAGTATACCAAAATGATAAAAAAAAAATGCTCTATCGTATCGGTGAAAACGGATCTAAGCTATCTCTAAAAATAAGGAAGTTACTTTGTGTAAAAGGGTTCAACTGACACCAAAAAAACTACAAAAGTGGGTTTCAAGTCCATTTAAATCCTTTTAAACAGAAAATTAAAAATTTTGTTTTGTGTTTTTAAATCTAAATTAATATAAAATCACCCACATTTTATAATGCTTGGTGTTTATCGATACAACAACACTTAGTCCTTAAAAATAGTTTAGTTAGTAATGATATTACTAGACTTATATCCGTTTTCACCAAAATAAGGGAAAAAATATTTCTTTGCATTAGGTAATTTGGTTATTATAAAATAATTCCAAATGCGTATCCCTTTTCACATGCATGGATCAATATTTAACTTATGGGACAAGGGGTCTAACTTATTTTATACCCTCAAGGAATTCATTTTGTGGTTGGTATAAGTCACTATCTTAAAAACTCTTAACTTTACATAAAAAATAACCCAATAATAATAAAGAGCATAAATCGTTTACCCATAAAAAACATCACATGCATTTCATTAGATAGCAGTTTAAATGTCACACGAAGTCAAACACGAATTTGACGAGCGCGGAGTGTTTTTTGCGTCTCCTGTAAAGTTGTATTTTTGGACTTAGATCCTTTTTCACTAGAGCCACAGATATGGACATTGAAATTAGTCTGAAATATTTATTTTTATTTATTATTCGTCAAAAGACGGGTATTATAGATGTAGGAAAAAAGGCAGCCAGGCTAAAATGGGATTGGGCGGGTTACATCAGTCGAATGCACTCTGACCGTTGGGCAAGGGTTTCCACAAAGTGGGTACCTGAAGATGAACGACGCCGCAGAGGTCGACCTAGGAAGAGGTGGCGAGACGACCTAGATGCCTAAAGTGGGGACTGGTTCGAGGTAGCTTAAGAAAAGGATACCTGGAAGAAGTTGGGGGAGACTTTTGCCCAGCAGTGGGACAGTATGGGCTATTAAAAAATATATATATTATTCATCAGTATTATCACTTAGGATGGAACCACTACGAAGCCCCACACTATTGATACCTCAGTTCCATTAACAACCTGTTTAGCTTTGGTTTATTGCCTCGTAAAACGATAAAAGACGAGTTATATTGCTCCAGTTGCCCAATTGTACCAACTCTCCGTAGAGAGAGATAGTCTGATTGTTTGTGCAACCAAACGTGCTGGTGGAACGACCCTTTGTAATGGTTGTTCGGGGCAATAGAGTGCATGTGTTGATAATTTTTTTATAAAGGTTTAAGGCGTCAACTTTTTTTTTTTAAATTCGTCGACTTAGGGAAAACAGTTAAAATAAAACCAATAATAATTGTATTAACCTTCCGGATACCGTAATTAGAGATACAATAGAAAGACAAAGAGTGAGCAAACGAAGGCGTTCGCTTGTGGTTTAAGATGTTAAAGTGTCAAGTAAATTATAGTCGTCATCATCATCATAATTTTTTCAGCCGAAAGACGTCCACTGTTGGACATAGGCCTCCTCCAAGCGTCGCCGCAACAACCGATCCTATGCGTCTCGCATCCACCGCATTCCCGCAACTCTCACCTGTACCCCTAGCTAAGTTGCTAATCTGCAATAGTTAACGCTTGTAGAAAGCTTCAAATGTACGGGAATAACGTCGTCTTAACGCTTAGTCACGTGGTCAGAACAAAAGAATTGGTGCCAAGGTCAACTCGAAGCGTTCGGCGCAAGCGAAACGGTTGTAACTTGGCTAAGGAGGCTGGACGTAAATTATACAGTTTACTTATCTATACTTAATATAATAAAGAGGTAAAGTTTGTTTGTTTGTTTTTTTTTTTTTTTTGTAGGAGGTAATCTCTGGAAGTACAGGTCCGTTTGTTAAAATTTTTTCACCGTTAGAAAGCTGTTTTATTCCTGAGTGACATAGGCTATATTTTATGTACGCGGGCGAAGCCGCTGGCAAAAGCTAGCATATATTTTTAACTTCTTCTTATTTTCGATCAAATCCAATGGTCTAATTGATTTTTTGAATGCTATTATTTTACGGGACTCTACAGAATATGGTTTTCCGCATGAGAGTGGTTTTGGCTTTGCATTCGCGTAACATATCATTTCGTCTATTACTCTGAATAGTATCAATAAAAAAAAATATTTATTTATCTCCACAAATTACACTTCAAACATCGAATAATACTATCGCGGTATATATCATGTATCTTTATTAGCAAATTAAATTGCAATTTAACATTTTTCCACATACATTTCCATGTATTTCTTTTTATAAACATGGAAATATTAAACATAATTTAATTGAAAAAAAAAGTATATTTCATTATATGGGTAATAAAACTTTATATTCCTTAAAATTATTTCAATTATAGTTTTTTAGAATTAAAAAAAAAACAATGTGTTTCGTCAATTTCCCGTGATTAAATACTGTAGCTCAATGCATCGTATGTAGAATCAGATCGGTTGTATCAACAAACAGCTCTAGTCACATAAAATCAGATAACACTCATAGCGCTGGTCCTTCTACGTAACTATAGATACTGCTTACTTTAGTTTTAAAGTGTTATTTTATTATCTGATAGAGTAAACCATGTTACCAAGGTAATTTAGTTTAACTCTAGATTTCAAACTAGAACTAGCCTTCCTTCAGTTCAGTTGAAAACCAGCGTCAGACAACTACCTCGTAGTTGTCTGGCATTGCGCTGAACTGGACCTTTTTTGGCGCAAGCGTGTGACAGACAATGTTACTTTTTTTTTGTTTTGTTTTGTTTTGTGTTTGTCTTAAGTTTTTGTTGTCTATTATGTTTTTTGCGCCAAAATAAATACTTTTCTTTCTTTCTTTAATTTATGCATATTCTTCATTATACGCATGGTGTACGTCTGCTCACAGCTTTCATATAGGTACCGGCACGAATCTTGAGCGTTCGGCGTCGGAGTGGGGATCGTTTTACGCATTCCATACATTGGCGAGCCAATCGTCGTCGTTGTTAGATTCATGCAGCAAGCGCAGGGAACTAATCACGAGTGACGTCTATGACACGTTGGCGCGGCGAGTCGATCAGTGACACTCCCCGCCCCCGCGGCTCACGTCATACTATTAAAGAGACCCGATATTTGACTTCTGCGTAACTTGAAGCCAGCGCTCAAAATCCGTGCCGGTGGCTGTACAAAACTATGAAACTCTGCCGACGAAGTGGCAGCGTCGTGCCATCGTGTTGCGTCTATGTAGTTACGCGTCCGTAGAGAGTAGGTATTTATTAACACGTTGGCGGACAGTACTATCTCACTGACTGCGGCGACTGTGACACTACTTATTTTCATACATTGCCCACGGACGTAGTGTCACAATGTATTGTAAAAAATACATGATATGTGACACAAATCTAGGCGTAAACGTCGTAAGGCGTTAAAAAGGCAAAAACATGCAGCGACACGCAGGATCACCGAAGCGGCGCAGTGCTCGACTGATCTGGACTGATCGTATGTAAACACGACGCCCACGGGCGAAGTGTGCGTAGGGAGGGGAGTATAAATGTGTGCGTAGAAGTACTTTCTTTGACGATTTTTTGTAAATAATGTAGTGACAGTACAAAAGTCATAATTATACCTGTGGTGACAGTACAACATGCCGTTCTAGGATAGTATGAAAAATCGGTCGTCGTGTGGCGTACTGATTTTATGCAAGTAAAAACTCATACGTCGGCAGGCGTACTGTCGTATCACTTTTAGCTACCTAGACGCCTGTGGTCGTTACTGTCCGTCAACGTGTTAAGTAAGCTTCACGAAGACGTAAACCAAGCGTATAGTGATGAATACGCGTCTATGAAGCTACGCGTCCGTGGACAGTACGCATTATGATTATGTCATTAGGTAGGGTGGCACCATAATTTATTATGATACTAGCAGCCCGCCGCTTCTTTACTATAGTACGCGTGCACCTAAAAGTTCCTCCTGAATTGTTCTGATTAGTGGTGAAAACCGCATAAAATTCTACACTTAATTTAAAATGAGGTAAAGTTTGATTTTTATTTTTGTTTTTAGGAGGTAATCTCTGAGAGTAGGTACTGGTCCAATTGCTAAAATTTTTTCACCGATAGAGAGCTGCTTTAATCCTGAGCGATATAGGCTATATTAAATGTATGCAGGCAAAGCCGCGGCTAAAAGCTAGTCTAAAACAAAAATAATTTAAAATATAGCAAAGAAAAATTCCTCTCCTTCGTTGTCGACTGGTAATGTGCTCAAAAGACTGACGGTATTGCCTCGCACTGTCCTTGATAAAAGCCAGCTCTTAGGTCACGCAAAGTTTCCACAAACTTAGTGCTTGTACAGGTTGTGATGTCTATTCGTACATCAGTAGGCATGACTCGCTCAGATCTCTCACTGATAACATCGCCTAGCTACGCGACTATCACCCTAATGGACTACGTTGCTTTGTTATACAATAGGAAACGATCCATTGAAATGGTGCACCTTAATCTTTGAAGCTTTTGTGTAGGCGAGGTTTAAATATATGTTTTTTCAAATATCTTGATAAATGGGGACTACTACGCGTTCCAAATGAGAATAGGACCGATTCGTGTTTTGACGTCTCGTCGAACTGTCAAATCGAAGAAATTTTGGCAAAATTGAAGACCTTAGAGATGAGTAAAATTGAAGTCCGTGTCTTCACAGTAAGACAGTGGTCTGGGGCAGGGCTGTTCTGAACCGCCCCAACTATACCTATGTGTTCAATCTATTGTGTAAATCTGTATTTAGAATGTAGAATAATCGTGGTATTCAAGCCACATGTGTGTATTTGATAAAGGTCCTGTTGACCGAAAATATGTATACTGCCTTACCATAAGCCAATAAGCGTCTTCGTATGACGAGGCTATGAACCGGAAGTACTGAATTCTGATTAAACTTTTTTCGTTCACAGCTCATAAACAAATTAAGTTTTTCGTAAAATAATTAATATTAAAAAAATTATTTCCTCGATTTGACAGTGAATCGTGACGTCACAACATGGCGGGCAATCCTATTCTCATTTGGAACGCATTGTATGTTCGTTCATATATACAGGGTGAAAGGAACAGGTTTTCGCAAACTTAAAGGGCTAGCTCAGTAGACGAAACTGAACAATTATCAACAAGCCTGTTTCAGGAATCGAAAAAAAAGTCGTCCATTCAAAATTATAAACTTAATTGGACAGTTTACAACAGTTCGTCTTTCGAACACTCCCGGAACTCGCGCAGGCATTGGCTGTAGCTAGACCACAGAAAAGATGAAAGAAGTTAGAAAGGAAATACTTTCCGATTTGTACTACAACGAGTGCCGCCTCTTGTCCCACCCTTTAACTCCACTACAGGCAATAAACTAATACGAACGCACATTACGCAACTAACAGACCACGCACACTTAGATCGCAAGTTTGCTATTGGTAGTTGAAGTATGAGCGTTGCCCTACTTTGTAGCACGCCTGCCCTGCCCACAAGGCCGGCCATTCTAACCTCTTTCATCTATTTTGTGAGCTGGCTCATGCCAGCTTTTGCCTGAAATGATTGATGCTACTTTATATAAATCTAGGTTTTGGATTTGGATAAACAGTCATCATCATCTCCCTAGCCTTTTTCCTAACTAGCTTGGACTAACTTACTAAGGGTGAGTTGCACCATTTAACTATAACGATAACCAAACCTTAACCAGCCGTGAAACGGCCGCCTGTTGGTCAAGTCGACGATTTGACAACTGTTAACGGCTTTGTTATCGTTATAGTTAAATGGTGCAACTCACCCTAAGTAACTAACTTATGAAGCGCATTTAATGATATTATTTGGCATCAATCATATTTCTGTTTACATTACTAAACAAAAATATGATCAAATTCATGAAGAGTAAAATTACTTGACTAGGTTTTGTTTTTGTTCTTAAGGGGCCGGCGGAGGATGAATTTCCATACAAACGTAATACCACGCTCATTTGCAGTTGGAGCATATATCCAACATATTATGATGATATTCGGTTAAAGACAATATTTATCTAGGTTCCTACGTCGAGAATATTAGAAATATTGTTATTTTTAATACAAGAAAAGCCAAATGGCATGTTTTGCCATTTACGCTATAAAAAAGTGCGAAATACAATTTGCTTAAATTTCTTTTTGTTTTTTTAAAAAAGAAAGACGTAGGAACCTAGATAAATATTGTCTATAACCAAATATCATCATAATATGTTGGAAATATGCTCCAACTGCAAATGAGCGTGGTATTACGTTTGTATGGAAATTCATCCTCCGCCGGCCCCTTAAGATTTAATTAAATTCCCCAGTTCTTCACTATGATAGGGTTTTTTTTGAAGTGTCAAATCATTCAATGACTTCCCCCGCTGTAAGGTTAAGGGAAAGGGCGTATCTGACTTTTAATGACCAAAACCACACCTGTGTTCTTCTGTTTCCCTTTGCTTCTCCTGGCAAGTTTCCTTTTCAGAAGTTCCCAGTGATCATTATGTTAGGTTACGGAGCCACACATCCATGAGCCTTTTGCAATCTTAAAGTCAAACAAATAACAAATCAATCGCTAATTACTAAACTTCTCAACTCCAATTAGCATTCATTCATATAGTCTTGGCTGGTTGGTAGTAGGCCAAGTGTCCCGGATTTCTTAAGTCTTGTAACAGACCCAAGGGACTGGCCTATTGGGGCACCTTTACATAATAGACGCGGTAGTCTTCGTCAGTAGGTCACGATTATGCTTTATGAGAATCGAAGCGGTTTTGAGATTTGATTTAGGTGCATGATAAATGATATTTAGTTTGCAAATTGGTTTTGTAAAGCACTTTTACTCGATATTTTTTTGTCAGTTTTGAACAGATGAGGCCGGTCTTTTTTAGCTGATAACCCTGAGGAGAAACGCCGAAATAAACTCTGAGGTCAAAATTTCTTTTGAAGACATCAAACATGTAATGAAAAAAAAAAAACATGCAGATTAGTGTATATGATGGTTTTTTTTTAAGAAATAAACACACAGAATTTAGTTGTTCTGGCCTGTCAGTGCAAGCATTTATCTTCGTATAGCTCAACGCAGGACGGAAAGAGCTGACGAACAACATCAAAAAGAGGACGTTTAAGTAGGCCGCAGAAAATATTCGAACTGCCAAAAATTTATGTACTTTAAAGTACAATGCGTTCCAAATGAGAATAGGATCGCCCGCCATGTTGTGACGTCACTATTTACTGTCAAATTGAGGAAAGAAATTATTGAACATTAATTAATTTATGAAAAAAAAAAAAAAAAAATTTTTCATAAATTAATTAATGTTTAAAAATTCCTCTCCTCCATTTATGAACTGAGAACGAAAAAAGTTTAATCAGAATCCAGTTTTTCAATTTTGCTTATCTCTAAGTTCTTCAATTTTGCCAAAATTTCTTCGATTTGACAGTACGACGAAACGTTTTTTTTTTTTTTTTTCGATGGGAAAAATCATCTTATGACAACCCCCGCTCTTGGGCGGAGCGGGAGATAGTGTCAGACTCTTACTGACTAAAAAACCCATCCCGTTCCTTCAAGCCTTCATACCGGGGCTCGAGCGCCCTTTCGGATAACCCGTACGACGAGACGTCAAAACATAGGAATCGGTCCTATTCTCAATTGGAACGCGTAGTAACTATCTACACTAATATAATAAAGAGGTAGAGTTTGTTTTTTTGTTTATAGGAGGTATACTCTGAAAATACTGGTCCGATTGCTAAAATTTTTACATTGATAAAAAGATGCTTTATTCCTGAGTGACATAGGCTATATTGTGTATGTTTTCGAAGCCGTGGGCAAAATCAAGTAGTTAAAAAGGTAAGTGATGTTTCATTAGCAGCTCTTAATTTTGCGTACCAGTTTCTGTTTGTTTAAACAGACATTATTGAGATTAACTCTTTGAATGCCGTAATTAGAGACACAATAGAAAGACAATTGCTTATGTCGAACTGTGTAACTTAAGACATTCAAAAGGTTAAAAGGCGCTATCCAGGTCATGTTCTACTCTTGTTTATAAACATCTAAAAACCCCAAAATTATACAAGATGTAACGGAAATAGGTGGTCATATTTTAGATACTGCTTTCTGCCCGTGGAAATGAATCAGTTTTTACAAATTCCAAATATAATAAAAGGTGTAAGGGACAGCCCTCCACAAACTTTAAGGGCTTGCTCAGTAGACGAAACTGAACAACCTACCATAATTTTTTTTTTCAGGAAACGAAAAAAAAAAATTCAGCCTCTCCATACAAACTGTCCAATCAAGTTAGTAATTTTGTATGGTGAGGCGGATTTTTTTTTTCGTTTCCTGGAAAAAATTTTCATGTTGAGTTGTTCAGTTTCGTCTACTGAGCAAGCCCTTAAAGTTTGTGGAGGGCTGTCCCTTACACCTTGTATACATCATAACTATTAAATATTATAACTAAGTAGAAAAAGTTCGTCCACATTGATGTCAAAGGAAATAGTGCCCAGAACGCTGGCAACATTGCCACGTTGGATAGCAATGCTGATTGGTTGAGCGAAGAAGAGCCCAGCTCTCTTGTCACTTCTCTCATCTATTGACTAATTTCAGATTAAAACAATAGTACAAGGTAGGTAATATGATAGGGCCACGAGAATTACTGAAAGAAAATCGTGGTCTTAGAAACCCAAAGGGCAAATGAAAGTCACTGGTGTGGTTTTAGGCGGTAAAAGTCTGTAACGTTCTCTTATTCTACCCTCAAAAAACTCAGTAATATGGTAGCTTATTTCTGATTCAGTACTAATACCTTACTTATTAATACAAATAACTTTCGAACTATTGATTTTAGTTTCAATTATTAGCTTTAGATCCGCCGTCAACTTGTTGAATACATGTCACGTTCAACACGTCAATTAATCACGACAATATCGGGCTCACCGAATCTCTAAACTCACTCCTACACAGTTCAACATTCCAGCAATTTCTACATCCTATGGTTTAGCATACTGCCAACACTGAACTAAGTGTCGCCGCACGTTGGTTACATGCCACAGCCACAAACGTTTCCAGGAGAAGCTAGAAGTGATCACAAAGGGAGCTGAAGCGTGCGACAGCCACTCGTAGCGTGGCCGGTGACAGCTACTTATTTTTAACCCATACGCGCAGTATCTTAATGGACTCTGACGAAGAAGGTATAATGCGCGAGTGGCGCGTGACGGCGTTTTGTATCAGCGTTTAGTGGCCAGTTCGTATCACAAGAAGCGAGCAGCGGCTATTTGTAGCGTATGGTGGCCACCGGCGTCAACAGTGCGCGACGAATCCATATAATTTAAGTAAGGCCCAACCGCCCAAAAATGCCATAAAATAGCGATTTTCTAGATAAAGCCTACTCCTCTGTAACTGCCAGCGTAATTAGGTTTGAAAAAAAAAATGTTTATTATAGATTCATGAACAACATTATCAACATTTGATTTTTTCGTGCGATTAATAATTTTGTATAAAATAAAATTTTTAGCAATTTCGCAACATTTCCCTACTCTTTGAAAAGGCTTGGATCTATAGGAACATTTTTTCACATAAAAATTGGTGGTTAAATATTCTTCAAAGCGAATATTTACAATACAATAAATATTTCGCAAAGAAAATGGATTTAAAGGTCAGCCGCGCACTATCCGGGCGCAGCTAATACGCGTACTGCCGCCTAGGCGGGTACGAAAGTTGTGTCCATTTAATTTTGGCAAGGTGGTTCAAGGGACTTCTTTTTTGGCCTTACATGAAACCTACAGGAAATAAGCAGGTGGCGGCGTTTTGTGGTTGTGGCCAGTGGTCAGTGGCTCACGTGCAGCGACCCTAATACTATAAATATAAACGCTACATTTGAAAGGGACGCAGACTCAGTTCCCACAGATCCTTACAATATAGATCTAGACCTTGGTAAAACGACTTATGTAACTCCAAAACTGCAATAGATTTTAAACCATATTATGAGGAAGGTAAGGTTGTTTTGAGAACCGTTTAGATGCTATCAATTGACACGCGAAGAATGCATCGATGCTCTACTTTCCATAGTGTGTCTCAAGGATTTTATTGCTTCTAGTTAGTGTTTGTTTACATTTCCTAGGGCTTCTGGTTAATAAAATCTTTATGTTATGATTATTACATTTATCGAATGAACATAAAGTAAGTATTAATCGAACACAAATGAACCAAGGTTGACCTCTTCTTGAATTGAGTTCTATGAATTCTGACAAATGCTTGCACTGACTGGACAGTTCCACTCAAATCTGTGTGTCCCTTTCCTCGAAAGACCAGTCAGGGCTACTAACCACTAGATCAACAGGCCAGTCGAAAGAGAGAGATTACCTCCTATACACAAAAAAACAAACTTTACCTGTGCATAATATTAGTTCAGCTATATGTCCTTCGAGTAGCGCCAATCACGTTCTATTGAAACATTGATATACAAAAATATTGAAAGCATTAACATTGTCATCACATCCAATTGTCCCAGTGATACAATGAGGTATAGTATATCCTTCGTTACGACTTTACAAGTAACTATCACTACCCGAACAGAATGACAAGTTGATGATACGATCAACAGATAACGTTAAATTATCTCATTAGTGGCAATTAAGGCGAGGGAGGAATCCTTTAGTGTTTGATGAATAGGGTTTATTGCAATTGATAGCTCTGTTAAGCTTACGCATTTTTAAATAGATTTTCAGGTAAGTCTTTTTTTTATTGTTGATAGGTTCGCGCTTGACCGCTATCTCACCTGATGGAAAGCGACGATGCGGTCGATGATGGAACGCACTTACCTAGAAGTAACCTATTCACTCTTGACTTAATGATTCCCGGGTTGTGGCCATCAGGAAACACAGACTCCGGCAAGGAATTACGCTCCTTAGCTGTACGCACAATGAATGTGTTCCCAAAACGTTTTCAAATAAGTTTTGATAGGTTCTATGAAGTGGAGATAATAAACGTTTCATCACTTTTTTAGAGGTGCAAATCATTTGAAGCTATCTCCCACTCTTTTTTGTCTACCGGTTTCATCATCATCATCTTCCGGCCCCCTTTCGATGTTAGCCGAGGTCAGCACAATTTTTTTTCCTTTAATTCTGTCTTGTCAATCGTCATGCCATTATCGCTCCTAAATCGAATTCTTCTTTAGGCGCCCTCTCCCTCTCCATCTACATGTAAACACACTAGCTTCTGTGACCCCCCCCAACTCCATGCCCTTAGGGGAGAAATATAGAAAACCTCTCTCCGCTCTTACTGTTTGTACGTCATAAAAGGAAACCTTGTGCAAATTTTCCTTGGCCCTGTAGTTCTGGCAGTACGTTGATATGTCAGCCAGTTTCTCTCCGGCTAGCGAAAGGTAGCTCGTTGTCCTACTGTCCGGTAACCGTCCGGACCGAGTCCAAGTCGTCGACGGCGCGCACTGTTCCCGTGCGCCTCAAGGAGCTGTCAGTAATCGTAGGGGCCCAGCAGGGTCGAAGTCTACTGGGGCCAAGGGTCTAGTTCTGAAAGGGAGGCTTGGCCCCCGTAAGAAAGGTAACGTTGGAACGGGGTAGGATTTTTTAGTCAGTAAGAATCTGACACTATCTCCCGCTCCGCCCAAGGGCGGGGGATGTCATCTGGATGATTTTTTATCCAACCAAAAAAGAGCCAGTTTCTCCCTTTATATACACATATAGATTATTTACTCTTTTACTAACATAAGAGAATGATTCCTGTTCAACTTTTCAGTCACTGGCTTTCACTTCCCTTAGAGTTCTACTCTGCTTGGAGCATGCACACACAAGATTGAACATAGCTAAATGAGTAATCAAGCTAACGAGCAATTCCGATGTCTATTTACGTCTCACGTAAATACAAACAACTTGATCCAATTTGTAACGTTGCAAAATTTTCATTAAAATGCTCTTATAATTACACAAGTTATGATTTAGAGACGTATCATTTTGAAATTCTTGTTAATTACGATCTCATAGGATATTTTACTGAACGCTAAGCGCTTTCAGTAATTAAGAACCTTTACTTATTTCATGCATATTACTTTCGAAATTTTATTTTAGATTACTTCGAAAATTGTTAAGTATTTTATAAATAAATAATGACAACAGTTATTAATTTTGTGTGAATTTTAGGAAATAAGGTTATTTTATTTATTATTGATAAATATATCATTGCACTGGGCCCACGCAGAGACACAGGCATCACGGAGAGCAGTTGTGGCCGAGTGGTAATGGCTCCGACTTAAGAGTTGTAGGTCGCGGGTTCAAACCCTGTCAGGCGCATTACTTTGTGTAATTTATTTCATTACCACTGCTCTCAAAACGGTGAAGGAAAACATCGTGAGGAAACCGGCATGTCCTAGAACCAAAAATTGGAAGATATGTGACATCCACCAACCCGCACTGGGCCCGCGTGGTGGTTTACGGCCCATTCCCTCTCCTAGAGAGGAAGCCTGAGTCCCAGCAGTGGGAACATTAAAAAAAAAACCGGCCAAGTGCGAGTCGGACTCGCCCATGGAGGGTTCAGTAGTAGCAAGTAATATAATATAAAAGTTCTTGTAGTTCGTTGTAACTTTGATCGATGTTTTAATAATATTGTATTTTTTTTAGATTTATGACGTATAAAAAATAACCATTTACTAGATCTCGTTCAAACCAATTTTCCTTGGTAGTTTGCATGGTAATGTACATCATATATTTTTTTTAGTTTTATCATTTTCTTATTTTAGAAGTTACAGGGGGGGGGGACACACATTTTACCACTTTGGAAGTGTCTCTCGCGTAAACTATTCAAGTTAGACAAAAATGATATTAGATACCTCAATATCATTTTTGAAGACCTATCCATAGATACCCCACACGTATGGGTTTGACGAAAAAAAAATTTTTCTGTTTCAGTTCTAAGTATCCACCCCCAAAATGTATTGCTCTTTTTCTATTTTTATGTGAAAATCTTAATGCGGTTTACAGAATACATCTACTCACTAATTTTCAACAGCCTAGCTCTTATAGTTTCGGAAAAAAGTGGCTGTGACATACGGACGGACAGACAGATAGACAGACAGACAGACAGACATGACGAATCTATAAGGGTTCCGTTTTTTGCCATTTGGCTATGGAACCCTAAAAAGGCTGATGATGATGACTGGGCCCACGTGATAGAGATTAAGGTCCATTTCCCCGCCTAGAGAAGAGACCTGGGTCCCAGTAGTGGGAACATTATAAGGCTGTTTATGCATGTAGGTATGTATTAATGAGTTTTTTGACACCATATTTTAGTTTGTTTTTAGTTACTTCTAATTAATTTAGGATTTTTATAATAATATTTTGATTTTACGGTAATAAATTATAGTTAGTAGCATTAATCTTCATCTACATTATTATTATTATTTTAAATTAATTTTTATTCTAACTAATATTATAAATGTGAAAGTGTGGACATTTGGATGTTTGTTACTTAATCGCGCAAAAAAGGCTGAACGGCTTTGGATGAAATTTGGCATGCATATAGCCTTTGACATAGAAAAGAACATAGGCTACCTTTTATCCCGATTCCTTAAGTACCTAATGCAAAGCGGGCGAAGCCGCGGGCAAAAGCTAGTACTATAAAATTATAAAGAGGTAAAGTATTTTGTTTGTGGGAGGTAATCTCTGGAAGTACAGTACCCCTAGCCAAGTTGCTAATCAGCAATAGTTAACGTTCGTAGAAAGCTTCATATGTACGGGAATGACGTCGTCTTAACGCTTAGTCACGTGGTCAGAACAAAAGAATCAAGGTAAACTCGAAGCGTTCGGCGCAAGCGAAACTGTTGTAACTTGGCTAGGGGGGCTGGTTCGATTGCTAACATTTTTTCACAGATAGAGAGCTGCTCTATTCTAGAGTGACATAGGCTATATGTTATGTACGATAGTGATGCCGCGCGCAAAGCTAGTTATCTATATAATAAATTTTATGCTTTAATGGTGTCCGGACCAAGCCCAAGTCGTCAACGGCGCGCATTGTTCCCGCGCGCCTCAAGGAGTTGTCAACAGCAGGGGCCCGGCCGGGTCGAAGCCTACTGGGGCCAGGGTTATCCGAAAGGGAACTCGAGCCCCGGTATGAAGGCTAGAAGGAATGGGGTGGGCTTTTAGTCAGTAAGAGTCTGACACTATCTCCCGCTCCGCCCAAGAGCGGGGGTTGTCATTGGATGATTTTTCCCACCATAAAAAAAAAATGCTTTAATGCTAGTTGTTATTCCACATATGCGTATAGCTTCCCTCATAACTCAGGAACGCAAGCTCGTGCCAGATCGTATCAATTTCATTGCATTTTCACTCGTCAATGACATAATCTTCACACCGCTTCGTATAAGGCACCTGCCACTCAACCAGCTCTATAAAAAATTAAATAATTTCTACTCCATGATGTCATGTTACGGCAGTCCTGTGATTACGACATTCGACACGTGATTTAGGACTGTAAACTCAACAGCTAGAAGAGGTAAAGGGAAAAAAGATACAGGGAGATATACAAGGTGTAAGGGACAGCCCTCCACAAACTTTAAGGGCTTGCTCAGTAGACGAAAATGAACAACCTTCCATATTTTTTTTTTCAGGAAACGAAAAAAAAATCGGCCTCGCCATACAAATTGTCCAATCAAGTTTATCATTTTGTATGGTAAGGCTGATTTTTTTTTCGTTTCTTGAAAAAAAAAATCGTGGAAGCTTGTTAGTTTTGTCTACTGAGCAAACCCTTAAAGTTTGTGGAGGGCTGTCCCTTACACCTTTTATAACATTAGTTTTCATAATTTCAGCCGATAGACGTCCACTGTTGGACATAGGCCTCCTCCAAGTGACACCACACTTAATGATCCTGTGCGTCCTGCATCCATCGGATTCCCGCAACGTTCACCAGGGAATCGGTCCACCTGTAGGAGCCCTTCCAACGCTGCGTCTTCCGATACGCGGTTGCCACTTCAGAACCTTTCGGCCCAAACGGCCATCTGTTCTGCGAGCAATGTGCCCTGCCCATTGCCACTTAAGTTTACACACACAAACATTGGTTTTAGCATATCATCATCATCATATCAGCCGAAAGACGTCCACTGTTGGACATAGGCCTCCCCCAAGCGTCGCCACAACGACCGGTACTGTGTATCACGCATCCATCGGATTCCCGCGATCCTGAGCAGGTCATCGGTCCACCTTGTTGGAGGCCGTCCAACGCTGCGTCTTCCGGTACGTGAAGATGGTCGATGGGGACGAAAGGTTCTGGAGTGGCGACCACGTACCGGAAGACGCAGCGTTAGTATATGTGAAACCCAAAATACGTGCCCAGTATTTTTATATAAAGAATCTGTGTACAAAACTTCATAACTGTACGATGAAAAATCACGAAGTTATAAGCGTTAACGTTACCTGGTTGGCCACACAAATACATGATCACCGGTCCACCTGGGCGACTGGGGATTCGTTTTACTTCCGCATTCAGCTGTGCGCTAGTGTCTAATGTTATAACCTGCCGTGACCTATATTTTATTTAGTGTCGGTGGTGTCTAACCTGTGACCTTTTTTTAAATATTTTTGGAAATAAAAATATGACATTGTTTCAAAATTATTAGAAACTTCTTTTAATTCAGAACAAACTATATGAAGGTTTCGCATATACCTACTAAAAATATTGTTGTTTTTTTTTATCTGTTATAAACTAGTACTTGACTGCGGCTATGCTCGGGGTTTCTAAGGTAACTAAGGTTGCCGACATAGCACAAAGAATTGCCAAACTTAAGTGGCAATGGGCAGGGCACATTGCTCGCAGAACAGATGGCCGTTGGGGCCGAAGAAAGGTTTTGGAGTGGCGACCGCGTACCGGAAGACGCAGTGTTGGAAGGCCTCCTACAAGGTGGACCGATGACCTGGTGAAGGTAGCGGGAAATCGATGGATGCGGGACGCACAGTAGGAACGTTCGATGTGGCGACGTTTGGGGGAGGCCTATGTCCAACAGTGGACGTGTATCGGCTGTAATGATGATGATGACTTGACTGCGATCCCACCTGATGGTAAGCAGTGATGCAATCGTTGATGGTGAGGCGCACTAGTTTATTGAGAGCCTATTCACTCTAACCTTGAAGACACCTAAATTATAATCAGACGGGAAGACCGCAGCAGCCAAACTGTTCCAGTTCTTCGATGTACGTGGTATAAATAACGAGGCGAAACGCTTGTAGATGTTTCAACAACGTAAGGGTGGATACTCGCCGTGCGTATTGGTGACTAGCTTTTGCTCGCGGCTTTGCCTGCCTGAGATTACCTCCTAGAAACAAAAAAAAAACAAACTTTACCTCTTTTTTACTTAAATGTAGATTAATGTGTTATAAATAATATATAATAAATAGATGTTTAGAGTACTAGTTGTGTGTGTAGTCTAATTTATATATACAAGGTGTAAGAAGAAAAGTGTAAGTAGAAGGTGTAAGTAGAAAGAAAAAAATAATTGTGGAAGGTTGTTCAGTTTCGTCTACTGAGCAAGCCCTTAAAGTTTGTGGAGGGCTGTCCCTTACACCTTTTATTGTGTACATACATGTACATAGTGTACATACACGTACATAGTTTACAATATCAATTCTATGTATCAAGAATCGGTTCGTTGTGTGTTAAACAGATATTTCCTAGTATCAACAAAAAGCTTCTAGAGTACACTATCATAATATTGCAACAACTCGATCTGAAGACAATTGTCATAGAAAACAAAGTTACGCTAACATTACATACATCACATTGTGAGAGTTTTTACTTGGATCTATTGTACTGCTATTGTCTTAGTCTTGTTGAAATTAATGTGATTAACAATGCCATAAACGAATACTTATTTGTTCATGATTATGTGTGACAGTTTTTTTAATGTAGCAACTCTATGAAAAATCAGGAAATCACAATACCATTTTTTTTTTGTAGGTGGGACAATCATTTAATGACATCGCTCGTTCCTGGGTGGAGTAGGAGGGTGTGTCAGACTTTTACTGACTAAAAATCCACTCTTGATCCTTCGTTGCCTTTCTTGAATCTTCCTCTGCTCCTTGGCCCCAGTAGGCTTCGACCCTGCTGAGCCCCTATGGTTTGCTGACAAATTCTTAAGGGCCAAGCGCCCGAAAAGTGCCATAAAACAGTGATTTTCTGAGGCCTACTCCTCCGTAACGGCTAGGTCAATTGGTTTAAAAAAAATATATGTTTATTATAGATTCATGAACAATAATATTAACATTTGATTTTTACGTGCAATTAATACTTTTGTCAAAAAAAAATATTTAGCATTTTCGCAACTTTTCGCAACTTTTCCCTACTCCTTCGAAACGGCTTAGACCTTTAGAAACATTTTTACGCATAAAAATTGGTGGTTAAATATTCTTCAAAGTGAACATTGCATATGTAAATCAATCAATATCTCGCAGAGAAAATGGATTTAAAACGCTTTCCGGGCGCTGCTGACCGAAAATAAATGCACAGATTTGCGTACTGCCGCCTAGGCGAGTGCGAGAGTTGCGTTCACATAATTTCGGCCAGATGGTTCAAGGGACTATACGCCTTAAGGCGCGCGTGCTCCATAAATTTATGTTTACATAACTTGATAAAATATGTGGAACAGCAAAATTTTAAATTGAGTTTTTTATGTACATCTGCCCTGTTGACTTTGCATTTGATCTGCCTCGCCTTTATTCCGCTTTGGGGTTGGCTTTCCCGATCAAGCGACGCCATTTATGTCTGTTAATGTGTTTTTTTTTTTTTCGTAATACTCGTTATAATACAAATGATGCAAATCATAAACTCATTAGAGTTTTACCGTGCATCATAATTAACACACAAAAAAAAAAAAATTACTTAACTAAAACACAATAAAAATATCACATTTCAGACCACACAATTATATCCGATGAGGGTATAAGTAAAATAAGACGCCAAAATTATCGAGTGAACGAGCGTAACATCGCATCAGAGACAGACTTTTCCCGCTTTTTTAACATAATGTAGTTAAGGAATGTTTTGAGAGTGATACAGGTTGTTCCTTTATTTTAAACACCTATCTGTGTGCATCCCTCATCTCCTATTGGCTTCAGCTATCGTAATTTTGTTATAAATATAAAATGAGGTCAAATGACACATATCGCAAATTATTATGCATCTACAATATCATCAAACGATGCGCAAACCGCCACATACCAGCTGCATCGTCATACGTCACAGGTGCGTGTACGCCGTGTCATCGTATGCGCGTCAGCCAGTATGCGGCGCACGCGCAGGGATTAACAGCACGGGTGTCAACATCTGAGCTGTGTGAATGTAACTAAAGAGGAGGCTTCACTGTTGGACGGAGTAGATTAAAATAGTTAAAATTCTCTTGAACATATCTCAATTTACACAGGGTCCGGAGATAAACTGTCATCCATAAATTACGATAAGCTCGTTCATACCAAAAAGCACGCTTTTCAGCCTTGTGATATCAGCATAGATTATAAACTACAAACTTTATTTTATCAGTCGTATGTGTCTTATTGTCTTTTTTTTCATATTTATTTTCTCCACACTCTACAGGAGAAACTTATACAGGGTAATTTGTAAAATACTAGCAACCTCTTAGGTGCTAGTTAAGAGCGCTTTGACAAAATCGAATTGCTCGGGTTTATGTAAATCAGACGACGGGCGGCAGCAGTCGCGCTCGATGCGTCTAGTGAAGTACGCGACGCACACATGCAAACCGCTACGCAGAACAAACAAACATGAGGCTTTGCCATTTTTTTTTCAAAATAAATTATTAACTCATTTTTTGCTTTGCGTACAACAATTATTTTAAAATATTATTTTACTTTTAAATAGACCAATTTTTTTTTTCACGTATTATAGCAATGCCTCCCTAATTACTAAATAATTTTTATTTGAATTTGGATCATACTTTCATAGATTAAAATTACGGAAAATTGCAATGATTCTCAGTTTTACAGAATTATTTTTGGTATATTACTGTATGAATCGTAATAAATTGATTTGACCATTCTAAAGTAGAAAGTACAGTTGTATCATGGACGTTTTTAAAAATGGTTAAATGATTATATCTTCGGCGTAGAGTCTGTCTAATAAGTTAAACGACTTGGGTAATTATTAGGATTTAATGAAATCTGATGTAGTCAACACGGGTTCAATAATCAAGGTTGATTAAGAGATAGAGATCATAGTTTACTAACAGAAGAACCTTATGAAAAGTATCGAATATAAGTATTTTTTAAATGATTAAATATTATACAAAATTCCCAAGTCGGTTGACTTATTAGACAGACTACACCAAAGCATCAAAAGATTACCAAAAGCATAATTATAAGAAACACCCTTTGCGGAAACAAGGAATTTACTGATGTACGTGAACAAATTGATATATTTATTTAGAACACTCCCAAGATTAATGATCAAACTTTATTAGGAGTATTTTTTTTTTGTGCTGTATCTAAAGTATAATCAGACGTCAAACTCGAATCAAGCGCTCAAATTCAAGAAAAAATGTGATAGCGCTCTTAAGAACATCATAAACAACACCTTTTGTTCTATGACTTTTAAAAATATATCATATTTTAGTTCATCAGATTTTCACACAAAATAAAAATATGTAAATTGAACGTTCTAAATATTACGAAGTCTATGCGAAGCAAGCGATAGTACAATAGCGGAGGGTAGCTGAAAATGAACCTGACCTAATTACGGGTGACTCTCTCTAGTCGGTCGGTCGCATTGATGCCCTTGCGTCGCGTCATACGTGTTCTTGTAGTGGAATTCGGCAGTGCGGACGTTATTACCGTTACATGATGGTGTATCAATATTCTAATGTCGAGTACACGGAAATGGTGCAAATGCTTGCTAGGTGTAATTGCAATGTTTCGGAAGCCTGCTTACTATTATTACGAGAACAGTGCACGGGAGCCGTAAGTATGTAGATACAGCAAAATACAGAGTTGAAATGTGTTTGATAGAATAACGAAATCTTAAAGGTTTGTTTTTGGTAATTGTGTTATGTTTTGTTGTTGTTTATGACGTTAGTAATACAGTCCTGCAAGAGTGTTTTACAAATAACCTTACATATATGCATGTATACAGGATTTTTTTTTTGGTGGGTAAGAATCATCCAAATGACATCCTCTACCCTTGGGCGGGGCGGGAGACTGTGTCGGACTCTTACTGAATAAACAACCCACCCCGTTACTTCCTACCTTTCATACCGGGGCTGAGCTACCTTTTGGAGCTAACCTGGGCCCAGTAGGCTTCGACCCAGCTGCGCCCCTTCTGTTGCTGACAACTCCTTGAGGCGCGTGGGAATAGTGCGCGCCGTCGACGACTTGGGCTCGGTCCGGACAGTTACAGGACGGTCGGACAGCGAGCTACCCATTGCTCGCCGTCCGCAAGCCCGCGCCTACGGTGGCCGGAAATCGGGATCGGTATCCCGGCGGCGCGGCGGCTGGGGCGCTGTGAGCGCCGTTCCCTGATGCGGTCGGCCTCCTCCATTGCTAGCATTACTGCTTCGCAGAAGGAGGCGACCGCCTGCCACTTCTCGCTCCGGACCATGGCCTGTACCAAGGCTCGGCGAAACTTATACACCGCTAAATTTTAATCGTTTTAATCCCGTGGAGGGTCGATCCGGTACATGAAACACTATCGATTTGTAAAGATAAAATTAAAAAATTAAGTACATTTTTTTCAAAACTCGTATTAATTTACGCATGTACGAAATTAATTTCTTTAAGAAAACGTCAGTTGAGCAAGTTCAATGACCTGTAGTTAGTTTGTACGCAACGCCGACTACTACCTCCAAGGGATTAAAACGATTAAAATTTAGCGGTGTTTACAGGATCGTAATTCTTAGCTGTATAATAATTTAGAAATAGAAGCAAATTCACAATAAAATTAAAAGTCTGAAGACTCCACTATTTATGAATAGCGAATAAAAACGAAGGTCACAGTAGATAAAATTCTTGATCTAGAATTTAGTAGACCTTGCCCCTGTATGTCTCATGTATGTGATGGGAACTGTTAACAATAAGAAACTTTGTTTAAATAAATAGTACAATATTTTCTTTTGTTATTAATATAACACATAGAACAATAGACTAGCGAGTTGTTTCTTTTTTTACTGTAACTCAGGTGTACCAAACATACTGAAAGAAAATAAATTTCTTTGTCTTTTGAAAAAAATTTACTATACGAGGTAGTTTAAATGCAAAATAGCTTCCAGTTGCCCTCGGTATGATGATTATTATTTTCAGAGATTTCCGCAAAGCAACGTTTTCCATGACATAATTAAATAGGTTTGCACCAAATTTCATGTATTTTCTCCGCTCTTCCCCTTTATGGAAGCAACCACATATCTTGGACAAAATTGATCAGACAATTCGGTATACTCTGACTTCTATTTTAAATGTGGCCCTGGATGACCGAGCGTGGCTACAAGCCAGGCTACCCATTCGTTTTGGTATGCTCGGCATCCGCAAAATTACACACAACACTCAAAGGTTCAGTTGAAAACCAGTGTCAGGCAACTGCTACGGTTGTCTGACAGTATGCTGAACTAAACCTATTTGGCACTACCGTGGGCGTGAGACACATTGTTGCTGTTTGTTTTTATTTTGTTTTAAGTTTTAAATTTTATTTAAGCTATTAATTAATGTTTTAATATTTGTTTTGTTCATTGTGTGCCAAATAAACATGTTTTCTTTCTTTAAAATTTCTATTGTAAGCCTACCGGCGTTCCTGTCTTTGGTCCGCAGCATTCAACAGTTGACCAAAAGGATTTTGACTCCATCACTGGTTAGCTGTGAGGTGCCGTACCTGACCGATGCAGTAAGCGCCTGGAAAATCGCTTGCCCGGACAAGGCGTTGCCCGAAAATATATTGACCCAGAGACAGATGAGCCGCTCTGCAGGTTGGTACGGAATAAGCTCATTAATACGTCCACCAATACTGCTGAGCGCGCTCGCCTACTGGCTGTGGGTGAATGGGAGTCGGGCCTTTGGCTACAGGCTTTACCGTCTCCTAACATAGGTACTATGCTGAGTGACACCACCTTCCGGATCGCTACATGCTTGCGTCTAGGTGCTCTTATTGGAGCTTCACATCGATGTCAGTGCGGCGAAGCAGTCGACCACCTCGGACACCATGGCCTATCTTGCAGTAGAAGCGCTGCTCGGATAGTACGGCATGTCAGTATTAATGACATCATCCGTCGAGCTCTTGTCACCGCCGGTGCCAGTTGTTTTAGAACCCAATGGCTTGGCACGTGACGATGGGAAGAGGCCAGATGGGATGACAATAATGCCTTGGAAATTGGGTAAGCCTTTGGTGTGGGATGCAACATGTGTCGACACCCTTGCGCCATCCCATCTTCTGAGTACGGCGGGCTGTGCTGGGGCGGCTGCTGCAGGTGCAGAAAACCTCAAACGGCGTAAATATAATAACCTCATTCGAAGTTATGTGTTTGAGCTGTTTGGGGTTGAAACACTAGGGCCGTGGGGTCCGAGCGCTCATCGCGTTGTTCGGGATATCAGCAAACAGTTGGTCGACTCTTCGCGTGACCAGAGGGCTGGACTCTTCTTCAGTCAGCGAATCAGCATTGCCATCCAGTGTGGCAATGCTGCCAGCGTTCTGGGCATTTTTTCCATTGACATCGATGTGGACGAATTTTTTGATGCCCTCTGAGTTTTCCTCGTTTTTCAGCCTTTTTTTACTCGTTTGTATTTATATGATTATTTATTAGATTTATAGGCATGTAATACACAACATTACTATTAGTATATATGCAAAACCCGAATAGTATGTTTATGTAAACAAGATTTCATAACTGTATCATGAGAAATCACAAAGTTTATAAGCTTGTTATGTCAGCAAAAATACATAGTTACCGGGCCATCCAGGTGACTGAGGGGTTGTTTTGCACTTCCACCCATCTGTTTGCTGGCGAATAATACCCGCTATGACCTGCCGTGACCTGTGTTGTACTTAGTGTCAGTGGTGTCTAACTTGTGACCTTTTTAAATATATTTTAGGGAAAAAATATAATATGGTGTAAAAACTATTGGAATCTATTCAGTTATTGATTCTGAACAAACCATAGGTATTCAGGTTTTGCATAAACTAAAAAAAATGTTGTATATTATCGCAAGGAAATGTACTAGCGGGATAAAAAGTAGCCTGCATGCTATTCCAAGATATGGTGTTCCTGTGTGCCTAATTGTATCCAAAACCTTTCAACCGTCAGTAGCGTAAAGGAATAATAAACATACTCACATACATACATAAGTACGTACTAACTGTTATAATGACATTTTTAATCTTTTAATTTTACTAACATCTAGATGATAAGTTTGCTACTAACCATTGGATCAATGATGTCTGAATAAATAAATTATTATTATTCCTTTATTCATATTTTATACATGTTATAGTATTTTTTAAATATTCCTTAAAAAAAACAATTAAAAACAAAAAACATTTAAAAATATAAAAAACAGTATCCCACCGGAATCGGGAACAGGGTCCAAGCTCGGTAGTACCGCCGGTGCGGTCAGGGCTCCAGAGAAAGGAACCTCCTAACGATACGAGCCGTGTCCAGAAGAACTGCTCTCTGAATCAAGCCCTTGATCCAGTCGCTTAACGAGAGCCTCCTAAGGTGTTGTTGTCATTATAATGTTAGTGTGATATAAACAAAAGATACATCTGCACTTTTGAGAACTTGATGGACATCACTAATGCCACTGCCATCGACAAGGGCAAAAACAACTAAATAAATAAAAATAATCCATCGACTCAAAAAGAAGAAGATGAAGATGGTATTAAATGCATTTTCCGATGTGTCCTCAGCCTAATCTGGTGTGCAATGGAAATGCGACGCGTACCAAGTGCCGTTGTAAATAGTCTCTTAATTACTCAATATTCACTGACCTCATATTCTATAAAGTTAACTATCGATGTCGAGAAGAAGGAATTCATGAGACTTGTACCAATATTTCTCTTTTGGAAACTGGATAGTGTTCTAAGTCGTTAAGGAAATTGCGTTTTAGAAGTTTGTTTGTGTAAAAGTAATGAAATGGGTGTGTATAACAAAGGGCATATAGCAAAAGTATATCAGCCCAAAAGCATACCGTAATCAGCCTTTTAATGTACCCACTGATGTATGCCTCTTAAAAAGGGAATGGGCCGTAATTCACCACAAGGAATGTTTATTATGGATTGAAGACATGGACCTCTACTTTCTCATTATAGATTAGATAGGCTCGTGTTTGACCACTATCTCACCAGACGACATGATGACACCGCGTCGTGTCATCATGTCGTCAGAATGTTGGGCTGTGAAAAAGATAAATTAAAAAAGATCAGGTACATGTAGCATAGATCAGATTGTTGAGATGGATGTGTGGTGTGACGAGAATAGTTAAAATGAATAAAAAAACGTACATTAGAGGAAGTTCGAAAGTAGCGCCAGGGACTGAAAAGTTGAAAGATAACCGTACATCTTGGTATGGTCATGTGAAGAGGAGAAATGAAATGAACGTTATTAAAAAAAAAGGAGGAGAGGGAAGGGAGGTCATAGAAAAATATATGGATTGTGTGAGGAGTTATATGAAAGAAAATAAAGTTAGTAATATCGAAACGGGTTATAGGATAGATTGGAAGAAAAAAACGTGTTGCACCGATTACAAATAACATGCCACTTGGGTCAAAAATTGATAATGACGTTGAATTCTGTCAACGTCTCACAAAATAGACAAATGCGCCATACAATCTACAGTGCCAAATGACCGATGCATGTATCGTCCAAGCAAGGTCACCTTTCATCCAAAACTCAGGTCCACCATAAACAAGTACTTGCAATAATGTGTCGTTTACCTCCGTAACCATGGTTACGTAAAGAATACGTGTGCTGACAAAAACTCAGGGTGTTGAGATCACCAACAGTGTCAGTAGTGTAATGATTACGTTATCATGTCGGTCATGTATACGGAATTTTGTGAATTTGTCCCACATTTTGTGGGGTTTTACGAGTCCATTTTGTATTCGTCGCAGTAATCCATTATTGCGATTTATTGAAGCGGTATTGATTGATGTTTCTTGTCGAAGTGCCAAAAGAATTTGCAAAGTAAGTAAACGTGGGTTTTTTATAGGTACTGGAGCAGGCAGCTTATTCATTGAGCAATTAGTTACAGAGTGAAATTGCCTGACAGAGTCTATGTTTCCTGATGGCTACAACCCGGGGGTCTATAGGTTAATTCTAGGCAAGCGTGGTCTATAGTCGAGCTCATTATGTTTCATGCCTCAGTGATCAAGAGTAAGCCTATCAATATTAAAAAAAAATGCCTACCGGAAAGAGTTACCGTTGACCTGGAACGAAACGGGCAGAAAACACAGATTCGGAATTTAGTTAGTAAAAGTCTGACACTCCCTCTCTATCCACTTGCGAGAGAAGTTATTTCATTATTTTAATAATAATAATTTGTTCGTAGTAATTTATTAAACAATTTATTTAATTTCAGACAACATAGCCCAAACAACAAAAAACATAAAAATAACCTCACCTCACCAACCAAAAACAAGCCACCTCCAACCTCAAATAGATGTAGGGACACAATATGCTGCATCAACTATAATCGCCGGAGACAGACCAAACAACATTATCCAGTTTATTTATTTTAAGCAAACCTTACCCTGATCTGAATAAACAATACCTTCGAAATGACCTGACCGTTTGCTATGGTAAATAGTTGATTGTCATGCGAGAGTGGTGGTGTGATGATGCATCAATTGGGGCAACTGGGCCAGCGATGCAAAGGCGGCGGTGTGGCGGCGCAGCGGTGTGGCGGCCGCGGCTGTGTGGCGGGCGGCTGCGGTGTACGCGGAAGATTCAAAGGCTGTTATTTTAGTCACAAACTCTTCTTTAACAATATGTACTTGTATTGGTGGCTGTCAACTGCAAACCTTGGGATTCTGCAATACTTTTGATACACTAAAACTATGCCGCTACCGTCATTAATGAAGAGTAGATATCGGTGTATGTTTTTGGTTATTTCACGTCTGTTTTTATATTTTAGGCTTGCTTCTGCTTTCGACTCCAAACGAAACGACAGTGAAGGAAACATACTACCGGATCAAAAAATATGTTTGTAGCGACATCTATAGCGCCACATAATAACTACGAAAAATACAAAGTCTGCGCGATTTGAGCATTTACAAAATCCTGAAATCATCTATCAGGCAGCTGTTGCCCACCGGACATAACACCCGGGTTCTGTTTTTTCAACAGAGGTTTACGGGAAAAATCCTGAGAGAGTAAAAACTCTCTGTTCCGCATACCTCCAAACTGGTGACCCCGACGTGGTATTTCGGGACATGATCTACTAAATCTGCATCAGCCGCTTAAACGTGAAGAATTAACAAACATACGCATACTTTTGAATACATAGGTCTATATATTTCGCTTTTAATTGTGCGAACTAAGCACCCTCAGAAAACTGGCCAGGTACGAGTCAGACTTGCACACGAAGGCTTCCGATAACATCGTTGGTCTTGTATGAGTACCAACTCTAATTTTTAATTTTATTTTTTTTGTTTCAGCAGCAAAAGAAATACGAGTACATATTGTGTGAACATTTCAACACAGTTAACTGACAGTCAGACAGACAGATAGGCGGGCAGAGGAAGATTAGTTAGCACCCTTCAGGTGTCAACTAAGCTTGAAAGAAAGAATGAAGAAATAAAAAAAGATAAAGCCAAGTTTGCAAATAACTTGATTACGTATGCATCTGTGACAACTAGGCTACTGTAACAACGCGGAAGATGCTAGGTGTTGATTAATTTTGGTCACAGACAATGTTCGCCAATTGTTACATTTTCGCAAGAAGTTCCATTGATTAGATGCGCTCGGGGAGGACGCACGTGTGCTGCTTGCATAGCTCCAAGTTGTTAATTTATGCTCGGCAATAAAATATGTAAGTAGTAGACTTGATAACTTGATTAGTAAACCTGCAGAGTATGTTAACGACGCGCTGGCAACGAATAGAAATGGGCGACCGCCTCCCTTTCCCTTTAGCTCCGGACTATATTCTGAACCGCAAGGGGTTGCTGCTATCGATCAACTCCTTGGCGATCAAACCCCCGCCGGTGCTTCGCCAAAGCTGGGTTACCTTCACCATATGCTCCATCAGACGATGAAGCATATGGCGTCTTTAGGCGGCCCGCATATTGTTATTGCCTGGGCGTTTCTTCCGCCTGAACCCGGTGCAGGAACCTTCCGAACTTACCATGTCAAGTGAGGGCCTGCGTCATGCGGAAGGTGAGACGCCTTGTGGCCGTGACACCTCTCCAGCTTCTCCTCAAAGAAGAGACTATGATCATGGCATGCTCAGTGCTGGGTTTTGCAATGTCACCTTAAGATCCTGCCGAAACTCTGCTAAGGCGAGAGTGCCTATAGGCATGAGAAAAAATTCGTTACCTTCCAATTAAGCTTGGAAGAAAGAATGAAGAAAGAAAAAAGATGAAGCTAAGTTTTCCCGCTTTCTTTTGAAGAATTTGAGGCGTTGATATATGAGTATATATTATATACAGATATTTCATCTGCCATGGATGCTAGGTTATTCGAAAGAGTTAACGTGGCATTGCAAAGCAAAGGGCAACTGAAGAATCATTAATGGACTTTTGGCAGTAAAAGTCTGACACTCCCTATCATTCCATCCATCAAAAGCAGGAAGAGTTATTTGATGATTTACTGCCTCAAAAACAAGGTTTAATTGGCTGCACGGATGTGGTTGAAACTTGGTACACAGATAAACAATATCCTGAAATAGGACATAGAGTACTTTTTATCCCAAAAGTATTTTCCCTTTCTACCTACTATTACGCGGGCGAAGTCGCGGGCAACAGCTAGAAATGTAAAGAAAAAGTATATTAAAAAAATACTATTACAATTGCCGAAACGGATCTTGAGCGCTCGGCGTCAGAGTGGGGATCGCTTTGCGCATTCCATAAATTGGCGAGCCAATCGTCTTTGTTGTTAGATACATGCATCAACGCAGGGAACGAATCAGGAGTGACGTCTATGACGCGATAGCGCGGCGAGCCAATCACTGACACTCCCCGCCCCGCGTCTCACTTCGCACCACTAAAGAGACTGAATATTTAACTTCTGCGCAACTTGAAGCCAGCGCTCAAGATCCTTGACGGCAATTGTACTTTACTCGCTTTGAGTAAGTACCTTAACGGTGACACTCATTGAAATCTTTTTTTTTTTGTATTTTTTTTTCACAATTCTAACTAACACAATTCTAACTGGGCACTGCCCACTAAGAAGACTCGAAGTTCTGTGTAAAACGTAATCAGGTGACTGAGATTGCTACACATTTTATTCTTCATTATAGACCATTTTAATTGCTTTATTAGTAGTGGCCTAGGCAGCATTTCTGCTCACTTTTAATTGCTAGATTGGGTTTAAGTTAGTAATGTATAGTTGAAGATCTTGTTCAATCGCCTCGTCTGCGGTTTTCAAAAGACGTTTTCTGCCAGACAATGGATTAGGCCTCCGCTAAGCGTTACCATCTGTGCTTTTCAGATCCAGTAAACTTCCACAGCCCTCAACAAGTTATCGGTACACTTTAGGGAGACCTTGCAACGCTGAAGTTTTCAGTACACAGTCGTCACTCCAGAACCTTTCCTTATTTGCCATTCGTTCTGTGAGCTCTTTTAAAAGTAACATATTTTTAACGCTGAGTCTTCTAGTAAGTGATCACCACTCCAGAACCTTACGGCCCCATCGACCGATGCGTGTGTGTTCTGTGAGCAATGTGCCCTACCTAAAGCCATCTACAAGGTGGACCGACGATCTGTTAAAGGACACGAAAATCCGGAGGATGCAAGAAGCGGAAGACCAGTCATTGCGGCGACACTTGGGGAAGGCCCATGAGGGAGTGTCAAACTTGTACTTACTAAAGCCCACCCGTGTTCCAGGACTCGAATCGTCCTTATGTTACAAATGTCTATATACGTAACTAGCTTTTATCAGCGGCTTCACCCACGTACATAAAATATTTAGCTTTTTATCAGTGAAAAAATTTTAGCAATCGGACCAGTACTTTCAGAGATTACCTCTTACAAACAAAAAAACTTAATTAATTTTGGTCCTTATTGTAAAACTTATGACAACCCCAAATTATGTTCTGACAATTGCTGTCCATTCCAGGTTGCCTGGAAGAGATCGCGGAATGCGATAACATCGCCCATTAAATGTGTTTTAGATATAAGTTTTTCTTTGTTGTGTTTCTTTATGTACCTACAATAAAGTATATAATAAATAAATAAAACAAAAAAAAATCTTTATAATATTAGTGTAAGTAGATGTAGGAACTATCCGCCAGTTAGCCAACCTATTACATAAAAGAAAAAACATTACGGTGCTGTCCATACCACGCCGATCCTCAGAGCTGCCTGTATCATGGCACCTTACTAATGTATTCTTGTAACCTGCGATCCCGTATCAAGTGACTAGTCGTGTGACAAAAACTCGTGGGACTATCCGCCATTTTGATCTAGTAGGAAGCTGTTACCGTATGTTTTAACTAGACGTTAAGCTGGCGACACATGAGGATTCCGAACTGTTCTTTAAGGGGCTTTTTTCCGGTGATTAAAAATTCATCAAGATGACATACCCCGTCCTTGGGTGGAGCGGGAGATAGTGTCAGACTTTTACTGACTTAAAAACCCACCACCCGTTCCTTCGTTGCCTTTCATACCGGGGCTGAGCCTCCTTTCCAGAAACAGACCCTTTGCTCCAGAAGGCTTCGACCCTGCTGGGCCCCTACAGTTGCTGACAAGTCTTTGAGACGCGCGGGAACAGTATGCGCCGTCTACAACTTGGGCACCTCCGGACGATTATCGGACGGCCGGACAGCGGGTTACCCATTGCTCGCCATTTGCGGACGGCTCGCGCCTATGCTGGCCGAAAATCGGTATAGGAATCCCGGCGGCGGCTGGGGTGTGAGCGCTGTTGCCTGATGCGGTCGGCCTCCTCCTTTGCTAGCATTACTGCTTTGCAGAAAGAGGCGACTGCCGGCCACTCCTCCTCGCTAAGGACCATGGTCTGTACCAAGGCCCGGCGCAAGAGATCGCCGCCGTCTTTAAGCGAGCTGGAGTAAGGACCAAGATGGAGCAGCGAAGCTATATTCCCAAACATCAATTTCAAGGCGTTCGTGGTGCGAGTCCTTACCTGCCCCTCATGTTGAAGGAAGACTTTTGGCCGCAGGGCGTTGTGTTCCGTCGTTTCCGCGGACAGGTGCCACAGGACAGCACAAAATGAATATAGTGCAGTGTGCAGTGTTACTAACTTAGCCCTAAGTCTTATACACTTACTAACGATAACTTGTATTATTCTGTATATGTGTCACAGCTTTTTTTTCTTGCCTGGTTCACCCATAACTTTCCCGTTCTGGGTGGAGCGAGAGGGAGTGTTAGACTTTTACTGACTTCTTTGAGGCATGCACGGAATGCAACGTGCCGTCACCGTCGGTGCGGGCTTGATCTTACCGGACAGCGTCACGGCAAGCTACCAATGGCTCACCGTCCGCACCCACGCTTACGGTGGCCAATAGTCGTCCGGTCTTGGTTGTTACCACATTTCACGAAAAGAGTCTAAGGAGCCTTTGCGAGTTAGTTTCGGCCTTTCGTACGCCTTCCAAATGTTCAGGGTCCTAAAATATAAAAACGCGTAATATTAATACCAGAAGGAGGTCGACCGCTGCGAAGCTGGTGTGACGATCTGATCATGTTCGCGGGGCAAACTTGGCCAGAGATCGCCCTAGACAGAGAAATTTGAAAGGAGAAAGGGAAGATCTTTGCCCAGCACTGGGACACATAATAGGCTAAAAAAATAAAAAATAAAATATATTACTACACGTATTTCACAAAGTGAGGTCTAGTCTTTTACAGTTATAGATATGGCCAAGTTACAGAAAATCGTCACACTGATAAACTTTTTAAGTAATAATGATGGCTGAAAAAATAATAATGCGAAGGCAGATACTATAGAGCTTCAATACCACCACACAATCACACTTGACACTGGAAGTCATTATCCGGTTATTATACATACGATTAGTATGAAATATTTCTCAGTCAAAATTAAGTACAGCTTTCTCTGGAGCATAAACACTAATCTGTCAGTCAGTCCGTGAAAAAACTAGAGAGGGGAAATGTGTGAGCCGTATATGTGTAGTGACAGAACCGCATTCTGCTGCTTATATGGTGCACACACGTTGAGCTGGCAGCTACGTAACTCTTTCTAATGGTAGACACATAGTGGGGAGTGAAGCGGGGTTTAACAGGAAAACGGTCAACGCTTATGATTTGGGCAAATCTGTTAAGATGTTTCTGTAAAATAAATATTAAAATACCTTTACGAAATAATGGCTATTTCCAAATAAAAGTTATGTTAACTTAATCAGCCTTATTGCTTTAGGAGAACTAATAGTTAATTCTCCTAATTGTACCATGGATGAGCTTTTACATTCCTTTATTCTATCAAAAATTCATAGTGTTGGTGCTATCAACCCAAAGTGGACCTTCTTGATTGACAAGATGGCGTTCATTTCTGACTGTTAATATCTACTTAAAAACCTTCCAGAATAATTCTACACTGATACAATGATCAAAGAAAGCTTGAGAGTCGCATTAGATTACGCTATCCGCTGTAGAAGACGCCCCGAGCATCAGGAGTCGCAGGGCATTTCCCGGTCATCGTAGGCGCCGGTTTGCGGACGGCAAGCAACGGGTATCTCGCCGTTCAGTAAGAACTAAGCCCTCGTTGACGGCCTGTAGTGTTTCACGTCAACACCTCCATCTCTCTCTACGTAGAATGGGAGAAAGAATTTTCATGATATTCCACGACAAAAAAGGCTGCGTTTTCCGCCTACCACACCGTGTTCTCTACCTAACCTCACCGCCTGTGATAATAAGGAATCCAATGTTTTTACGAGCTATTCGGCTTGAATGGACGCTCAGTGTACAAATATCCTGCAAATAGTACATAATATACTGAGCATTACACGGCTTGATTTATGTACTCACATAGTTATGTTAATGCCTTACTTTATTTCGTTGCGACTTACAGATTACTGAAAGACAATCTCTGTGGAATTTGCAGGCTGACGGTTGGAATCAGTTTTGAAGTAGTTCCAGAAATTCTCTTTGGAACTTACTGATTGACAAATTAATGTGAGGAGTGATATGAAAGAAAAGGCAGTTAGTGATAGTTTGATGGGTGACAGGACAGAATGGAAGAAAAAAAACGAGTTGCGTCGACCCGAAGTAATATGAGATAAGGGCAGAAAGAAAAAGAAGAAGAAGAAATGTAATCAGTTTTGAAGTGATTGATTCAAATAATTTGTCAATTTCGGAGTAAATATATTTGATCAAGCTTCCTTTCTGTAATTATAATCAAAAAGGGTATTAGGTTTTCGACTATAAAATAGAATAGAATAAAGTTTACTGCAAACTAAAATATTAGGTACATATTTTTACAAAAACTTAAATCTATGGATACAATAGTGCCTAATAGCGATATCTAGACAATCTTAGGATAGATTGATTGATAGAAGTAATCAAATAACATTTTAGATTTACAATATACCTACTTTAGGTAAAAAAGGTCTGGAAAGTTTCCAACCTCAATGTGAAGAAAAGTGAATTTTTCAGCCAAAGATTGTATATATCCTACGGATAAAGAAGATTGAAAGAAAGGAATAAAGGGCCCTCTTCTCTCTCTTCAGTACATTTTTGAAGTTGTCGTAATCAATCCAGATGTGAGGTGAAGAAAAAAAATCCAGTTTCATGAAGACAATGCACAGTCTCCTCCTCAGCGGTTGGTACGACGAAAATCCACGAATTACGGGTTAAACTGCTTAACCAGCCACCTTACTCAACAAGTCTAGCTCCAAGCGACTTCTCTTTGTTCCCTCATCTAATAATTGCGCTCGGAGGATAGAGATTGCAAATTGCTTAAATGAGGAGGCGATCACCATCGTGAACAATTATTTTGCAGAGAAAAATGCCGACTACTATTTGAACGGGCTAGAGAGATGGGAACAAGCAGATTATGTAGAAAAAGAAAAATAAATTGTAAGACAAAATATCTTGTATCTTTGTTAGGTCAGAAACTTTTCAGAGCACCTGTTTAGCTATATAAGAGATAACCATTAGCAACCTTTGATAAAGGGCAAATGGAAAGCGACGTTTTCATTCTCAAAGTGACATTATGAGAAAATTTTACAATCAGTAGACATTTTGGGAAAAAGACGTTTTCGAACAATCCCGTAGAAATCAAGACCCTACCTTACAATCCTATTTAGAAGAGAAAACCGTTCGTCCAGTTCAAGTTTCAGTTAATAAATTTTAATGTCTTAATGATACGAGTTTAGAGACGTAAACAATTCCCTGATTACGTAAGATATATCGATAGCGGTCAGATTAGCTATTACGTGTCCCTTACCAGTGTAGTGGGCTAGCCAAACTAGTCGGCGGTCTATAGGTGACTAGTTGGCTGTAGGTACTAGGTAACTAACTAGATCTGGAGTGATAGGTGACGCCCGTGTGTGTCACCTACGTGGAAGTGTATAGAGATGTTTGTGATATAGAATTATTGAAAGCTTTGGTTTGGTTAGTTAGTTTTACATTACAGAACTTAGTGAGGGAAAGTTCAAATCCCACATCAAACGCATCCTTATCAAAAAAATGTATTACAAGATTAAAGACTACGTTGAAGACACGCTTGTTTTGCAAGGACTACTTCTGTCCAAATCTAAATGGTCGTAAAATATCTATCAATTTCACAATCTTAAATCACTGACTAACTTCATTATTGTTTTAATTAATTACCTACATCATTTATTAGTAGGTTTTTTTATTTAAATTTAGTATCTTTTTTATAATGCGAATGTGATAACACTGTAGACCGCGCAGACTCATAGATAGGTATTATTAAAACGCGTAGTGTTCCACGTGAGGACCAGCACGACCGAAGCCCGTAGGGGCACAGGGAATTTTTGGAAACGAAATCCTGATACTAGAACGCAAAGGGCAACTGACGAACACAGATGTGATTTTAGTTAGTAAAAGTCTGACATGCCGTCTGGCTCCACCCTGAACCGGCATCAGTCATTGACAAGACAAAAAACGAGTACCAATTAAATTCATTCCAACCGTACAACTCATTTAAACCACTTAACTTCATCAAGATGGGCTCAATGACTAATTTGCATGACACTTTGCATTTCCCCTATACCATACCGTCTAGTTTACAACCTGACCACATAACTCATCTTGCAGATCACATTCCCTAGCCGTAGTAACTAATAGCCACTTTATCACCGCAAATTCCTCTCACTATCATCTCTATATATATCCTTGGCAGCTTTCCTATACAGGGTGTATAAGCCGTGTTTCCGCTAAACGCATGATGTTATAAATACGATTACTTTCCTTCATTGGATCACTTTCAATCCTCACCTGGACTAAAGTAGCTGGAGAAAATGTTTCCACTGATATATGTGAGTTGGTTTTTTATATATTTTGGTTTTTGGGTTAATGAAAGGGACCTCAATTAAAAACTGAAGAGGATTTCTGAAAATATACTAACTGAGTTAACCTTTCAAATAACATAGAGACATAATAGAAAGACGATGACAGAGCGAACGCCGGTGTTCGCTTGGGGTATAATAACAAAACTTTTTTTAAAATAACTAACATCGATGGGTACCTACAATAGCGGCCTTATCGCTAACAGCGATATCTACCACACAACCTTAGGATGGATTACAAGAACTAAAAATAAAAAGGGGTTTTTTTTTGCTTTTTTCTTTCGATGGGAAAAATCATCCTATGACAACCCCCGCCCTTGGGCGGAGCGGGAGATAGTGTCAGACTCTTACTGACTAAAAAACCCAGCCCGTTCCTTCAAGCCTTCATGCCGGGACTTGAGCGCCCTTTCGGATAACCCTGGCCCCAGTAGGCTTCGACCCGGCTGGGCCCCTCCT
Source organism: Mythimna ferrago (assembly GCA_910589285.2). NCBI lineage: Eukaryota > Metazoa > Arthropoda > Insecta > Lepidoptera > Noctuidae > Mythimna > Mythimna ferrago. The sequence continues at coordinate 22,284,761 of OU342685.1, forward strand.
GTTGCTGACAACTCCTTAAGACGCGCGGGAACAGCGCGCGCCGTCGACGACTTGGGCTTGGTCCGGACAGTTACCGGACGGCCGGACAGCGAGCTACCCATTGCTCACTGTCCGCAAGCCCGCAAATAAGGGGGTGTAGTCTGTGGTGTGCTACAAATTAATGAAATATTTTACATACGATGTAATTGAACTTCATAAGCACTCTTTAGTTTGTTTCGGTGTTTCTTCTCAGGGTAGTCAGCTAGGAACACCGGCCTCATCTAGATATAATTGACGAAAAAAAAAAATTACGTGTAAGTGTTTTTATAAAACCTACTTGCAAAATAAAGATCACTTATCATTCATCTTTTTTTAGAAAGCTTGTGCTATCATAGGACTTTGTGAAGCGCAAAACTCTTTCCGTAAACATAAATACAGGCGTGATATTACATTGTACCTCTAGTACTTATTAATGGTCATATTTACAACTAAAACCGTTGATAATTAGGTGCCAATTAGTAAAGAATGTACAACAACCTCTGCTTATCTCCTTGTGGGTGTCAATTAGCATTGTTTGTGTTTATTTACGCAGCTCATTAAGAAATGTGTAAGTTAAATCGTGGAAGTCATCTAGCTATTACATAGTTGCCAGAAGTTTGCTGATAGTGAGAGCATTGAAGGCAGAACACTGCGCACACATGAGCTACACACGCCGATCTGAGCACGTCGGACTTCATACATTTTTTATGGAAACTAGACTTGTAGAGCTACACTTGATCCACGCCACGCGATGTCGTTCTACGTACAAATCAGGAGTGTTACACGTGTACCTACGTCAGTCTAATGTAGTTCTAGGTTTCGTTCGCCACATTGGACAGTACGCCCTTTCCTTTAGTGAAATAATGCCCTTTGCTACGATCGTGACGACTTTTTGATATTACTTTAGCACCAATTTCTGAAAAAAAATAATTAAGGATTATTATCATTTAATCGGATATCTTTATCTCTGTCCAGTACTAATAATTTTAATATTGAATCTATTGAAACTGTCATAAGATTGTCATTGTTTTAATTTTATTTTTTCGTTTATTTTTGGTATATCAAAGTGCTTTTCTTTCTAAAAAGAAGTATCATAATAATATTATAAAGTCAAAAGTTTATATGTTTATTACTCATTCATAATCAAAAGGCTAATTGGCTTAAAATGAAATTTTGACCACGGTTAGACTACGTCTTGGTACATGGAAAGCTTTTAAGTATTTTTCTGTAGGATAATTTTCTGGTTTCACGCGAGCGAAGATACTAGCAGAAGCAAGTATCATGTTTATAAAAAAAATCTAAAAAAATAAGTCCAGACTTCACTATTCTGGTATTTTTATTTTATTATTGTAATCACCGACTTCTGGAGGCCTAGCTAAGTTACTACCGTTTCGTTTCGGATCTCTTTCTACAGTCGGTAACGCCTCCGATTCCTTTGTTCTAACCAAGTGACTTAACGTTGAGATGATGCCATTCCTATAGATTGGAAGTTTTCTACTAGCGTTAACGATTGTAGATTATCAACTTGGCTAAGCCCTCAGAAATTAAAGTTATATAGATTAAAACTCCAAAAAAAAAAACAAGACCGAATAGAGGACCTCTTCTTTTTTTGAAGTCGGTTGAAAAGTAACAATATTTTTTTTTAATAATCCATTACAATTCTTAGACGCTATCCCTGCGAAAAAATGTAGGTCGATGTGACGTTTTGTGACTAAAGTTTATCTAAGCCTGTGACGACTTAAGATAAAAACAGTAGTAGACCTCATTAATATTGACCTTATAATTATTATATTGTGAACATTCGTGTCACACGTTTTTAAATTAAGTAAATAATAATTTTAATGTGTTTAGCATGATTTGCCAGTTCAGTTTTTGTTCGCCTTATTGTTAGGGTTCCGTAGTCAACTAGGAACCCTTATAGTTTTGCCATGTCTGTCTGTCCGTCTGTCTGTCTGTCCGTCCTCGCTTAATCTCTGTAACCGTTAGCAGTAGAAAGCTGAAATTTGGTACCAATATGTATATCAATCACGCCGACCAAGTGGTAGAATAAAAATTTGAAAAAAAATGTTTAATTAGGGTAGCCCCCCTATATGTAAAGTGGGAAGTGATTTTTTTTTTAATTTCAACCCTAACGTGTGATATATTGTTGGATAGGTATTTAAAAATGATACTCAAATCATTTTTTGATAATGTCAATAATTTCGGAAATAATCGCTCCAAAAGTAAAAAACAATGTGTGTGTGTCCCTAACTTTTGAACCATAAGTTTTGAAAATAAGAAAAAAATCTGAAAAGTAGAACTTTATAAGTAATTTCTAGGAAAATAATTTTGAACTTGATGGAAAGAACAGTTTTTGTACAAAAAAGACAAAAAGGTTGTACAAAATAATTTCTGGACTAAGTTTGTAGTATAATCGTATATGCAAGCATTTTTTTTTAACTTTGTTTACATATTTTATTATCCTGAACGTATCTTCTTTCAAACAAAAAAAAAAAAAATATTAAAATCGGTTCTCGCAATCCAAAATTACCACCGAAAACTTCTTCTGGTACCTATGCATTGATTAGTAACCCAATTCCCCGAGAGATGGTGCTGTACTTTGGGCTATTTCGCGTTCGCGCTGTTAGGATTTTTCCTGAGTTGATGGGGTCGGGTATTATCGAATTGTTCGGTTGGTCTCTCCTTGGCATTGGTGGAATTATCTTATAAATACATAAAACTTCTATCAGGAACATGGTAAGGCAATTTAGAACAAAACTAAAATTCATTTTTTTAATGCCATCTATCAAAATGTTAAAGTAAAAACCAGTTCATAAATGGTTCGATAGATGGCGTTGCGTAATGACGTCATCTTTTTAAAAGTCGATGTTAAGATTTTCCGTGCTTTCATGACCTACCGTGGAAAATCGTTGCTTCTTAAATATATTCGTAATTTTACGAGTGTACAATCGCCGAAATTTCTACTACTTGCATACTGTTTTAGTTATCACCGTCCTTTGTGGGCCCGTTTTTAGGGTTCCGTATTTATTAGAGTTCCGTACTTAGTAATTGTCAACGTACCTAACAAATAGCCTTTTTTTAAACTCATAAGTGGGAACACTTAGTGTGACGGACGGGAAACTACGGAACCCTACACTGAGCGTGGCCTGACACGTTCTTGGCCGGTTTTTTTTTATAAATAGATGGGTCATTGCTCCCAGCCCTTTAGCCCAGTTACAACCGTTTTGTTTCGATTCTCTTGTGTCGAATGCCTTAAGTTGGTCACGGCTCCGATTCTTTTGTTCTGACCGCGTGATTGAGCGTTGGGATGACGTCATCAGCAATCATAATCATTTATTTTGGATACATTTACCTCTGGAGAAGGTTCCCTTGGAATAATTTCCTACTTACGAATGGACCAAGCCACTGGCAGAAGTCAGTTGTCCATAAAAAAAATCTGTCTAGAAAGTTAGCAAACAAATTGCTAATGATGCTTTATTTACGCTGGACTTTCGCGCAAACATCGTGTATTCTTACGATACTCAGTCATAAATCCTGATTAAAAAAAGATAGATTATGCTAATCTCCACTGAAATGGTTTTCGAGGTTTATGAATGGCTAGAGATTATTCTAGAATGTACTTAGTGTACCTGTATCTAATCATAAGGTCACGCGTAATTATGGCCAAGTAAGCACTATCGCTTAACTGATTAGATAACCATATCGATTTAGAATGACGATAAAGCGAAATTTTCGGAAACACAATGATGATTTTTATGTCTCTCCTAAAGTCCATAGCTCGAATAATAACCGATGCGTATTAGCCTCCGACCATTTTAAACCTTCTAATAGCTACTGTTTTTGCCACCGTTGTTTTTTTCTAGGTACTATAACGAATAGAATAGAAATACTTTTATTCGAGACAGACACAGCAATTACAAAGTAAAAAATAAGAACATAACAATAGTAGCCCGATTCATGTAATTAAATCCGTAACGATATCGTAGCGATTTAGTCGTTTAGACCATTTCCGTATTCACATCCATCAATCGAGTTTGAACGACACCGATTTTAAAGTCGTTTGAAATTCGTCGATTTAAAAAAAATCCGTTTTACATTATCCTGGTAGAATACTTATTAATGTAACTGGAAATAAGTCGATTGATCGTGAATACCGCTTTTGATAGGACTTCGATCGAACGACAATAAAACGTCAACGATATTTGGCTTGTTTGATTTTACGTGAATCAGGCTACTGAGTGCGCCGAGCGTGCCCGCACTAAAAGGGTGAGGACCACCTCAGCATTAGCTGGGCGTTGGATTTCAATTGGTATCCCACAGTGAGGCGAAAAAATATGTGGGATTTGGGGATTGGAAAATAAAACAGAGCCCTCTTATCAACGTTTTATATTCTGTTTTTAGAACACGTTCGTCGTAATATGTCATGGTTTTTTAACGTTATCCTTCCTCTCTTTCTCACACTTGCTATCTCATTCATATAGCTATGTTCCAAATTCCCACATATATTATTCTACTGTTCCATTGCTGGGCAAAGGCCTCCTCCAAGTCTTTCCAGATATTCTTCTCATTCTTTCTTCAACCAGTCTTTGTGGTACGCATCTTGATCTTCTCGCCACCTCTTTTTAAGCCAGCCTCGACGTCACGCTGCGTTCCCTGTGCAGGAACCCAATGCGTGGCGATACTTACTCACTCACTTTTCTACAATAAAAATTTAAATTCTAAAAATCTTTATTTTTTTCAGATCTTGCTGTTTCTTAGCGTGCACTACGCTCAAAGCGCTGATCAAGGAAAACGATCTATAGTCGGGGGCCACGCCTTTGGTGGCATAGGCGGCGGCAGTGCCGTAAGTGGCTTAAGTAGCGGCGCAGTCATTGGAAGTGGCGCTGGAATCGGTGGCATAGGAGTTGGCGCTGGAATAGGGGGCGTAGCGGGCGGCGTTGGCATCGGCGGTGGATCCTTCCCAGTCCGCCACACATACTCCGAGTACCAAAACCGAGTCGCCATCCCCGTTCCCCAACCTGTACCCTACAGCGTTCCACGAGCGGTCCCCTATCCTGTCCATGTAGGAGTACCAGTCGACCAACCGCGTCCAGTCCCTGTCGCGGTACCCCAACCGGTAGCACAAGTTATATCAAGACCTGTTGCTGTACCTGTGGATCGTCCCTTTGCATATCCTTACGCGCAACCTGTGCCTGTTAGTGTAACACAAGCAGTGGGGATCCCTGTGCCTCAGCCGTATGCTGTTGGAGTGCCTGCTCCTGTCCCTGTAGGAGTTCCCCAACCTGTGGCTGTGCCTGTGTCTGTGGTTGGGGGTGGAGGTGGGTTAGGAGGAATTGGCGGGATCGGAGGAGTTGGAGGAATAGGCGGTATTGGTATAGGATCAAGTTATGAAATCAGCAGCATCGGTGGTGCCGGTGGTCTTGGGGGTATTGGTGGCCATTCCTCAGTTATATCCTCGCCAGTGATTGGCCACAGTTTGAGTGGCGGTGGTTCCATTGTAGCAGCCCATGGCCAGTATGCACATGGTTATGGTCATCATTAGGTGCCCATCTACTGATGCTTTTTTTTTTATGGTAACAAGTCAATTAGCTACATATTTATTGTAGTTTACCAAATATTGTATGTAAATAAGTAGTACGTTAAGATTTTTTTTTAGTTTTGATTGCAATATTACATTATTTTTTGCAATAACTTTATTTTTTATCAACGTCAGTTTTTTTATTATTAGTGATATATCCATAAATGGATTTTATGCAGGATACGGCTACTGATATACGTAGGATTACTATACGAGAAGAGAAAGCCTGCATAATGAGTACGTATCAATTAAAATTTAGAATCTACGTAATCATTCGTATACGTATTTATCCGTATACTAGCATTTTATTCCATAGTGTCATCTACGGATATATCCGTAAATAAACAAATGTATGGTGGCCAATTTCAGCATTCAATAGGTTACAAGTGCAATAACCTGTCTGCTAAATAGCGTAGTTTCAGAAAGTTTACAGTAAGTTGATAATTAAATGTTCTAACTTGTTCCGTTATATTATATCAATAACGGGTTTGGTCAATACTCACGTAGTTTACCTAATTAGCATGAATTTTAACTGCAATACTGATATTTGACTAGTTGTCTTACGCGGTTTCAGCCGCGTCTTTGGTTCTTGCTTTGCTCCAATGTGATGTTATTATAGCTTATTGGGCCTACCAGATGCACAACATTTACCACAGTTTTGCTTGCACACGCCGGTTTATACATGGAACACTGTGTAAAAGTGTTTGAGGATTACCAACCAAAGGCACAGTGGCCGCAGGCAAAACTGTGGTGAAGCTTGTGCGTGTGGTAGGCCCATAAAGCCTTTCTCGATAAATGGCCCATCTATATTAGTTTTTTTTTTTTATTAACATACCTTCATCTGTGACATCCGTCTTTATTGTAAAATGTTTTATATATATCTATATAAATATAATATCTACTTTTTATTTTAGGTTATGTAATTATAAGTGATAATGTTGTGCAATGTTAAAAGGTGCGATGGGGTTGGCTAATCAGGTTAGATAAAAACTTAAAAAAAATATATATATACCGTAAGTTTCTGAGATTAGCACGTTCAAAAATACTCTTCAGCTTTATTATTAAGTACAGATAGTGTAAAATAAGACATTGACCACCTTCGTAGCTTTAAGTCAGAAAATCGGACACCAGTCTTGCCGAGAGTTAAATAGGATGGCCACTTCATGTAAAATATAGAAGCCGACTCCAAAACAGTTGACAAGAGAACATTTTTTAAAAGAATTTTTGAAAAAAAGAACAATAAGCTTTTAAATTGATATATTGGATTTATTGTGACATACTTTTTATTTCCGTATTTTTCTCAACAAACCCTTTTAGATAATAACATCGAGGTACATAAAAAAATAACATAATCCGCCATCTTTAGGAGTCCGCCATATTGATTTTAGACACAGGGCGTCACTTAGCTAAGCATGCATTGTCATCCAAATTGATCATATGTGTGGAATTTCAACTCAATCGGTTCTGGGTTTTTAAATTCATTCGCAACATTTGATCTAAAAAAATTAAAACACATATGTATATACAAAAATTGCAATAAACCTTTGTAAAACGGCAGAATCTAGCTATAAGTCACAAATACGGTTAGACCTGTGCCTCACTGGACGCCATGGCGGCGTAGCCAAGTCATGACACCAAAAAAAAAATGATTCGAGATTCAAAGCATCTCATTTTAAATAAACCATTTACAGGCACTTTTGAAATGTCAAAATGTCAGTCACTCCAAACCGTAGATCCCTATGGAGAAGAATGCATGCATTTTCTTGGATGCGCGAATTGGCAGGATTGCCATGGCGTCCCAGAGAGGCATGGGACTTAATGTGTATCTATGTATGTCTATTTAATTTACCCACTCGTTAAGTATATTGCTTATGTACGTAGTCATCTAGTAATCATGTAAATAATGAAAGCTTTAATTATAGTCATTAAGATTGTTTATGGTGAATTAAAGAGTATTTCATCGAAGTTTAGTTTTGTTTACTTTTATCCTAATAGTTGAATTAGGCACAACACACAACAAACAACGCACGGTTGAGGTTATTGCTGGGGTTGAGCGATTGGCTGTTACGATGCGTATCACAGGTTCAATTCCTGTACGGAATAAAATTGTATGGCCTTATAGGTAGGTGTTTCGGATTTGGGTGTCTTGTGTATGTAAGTTTATATATATGTTTGAGAACGTACTCATGATACGCAGGAGTTATTCCTAGTGAGGGCCATTTTTTTAAGTCTGTCTAAATCGTAAACAATCGCTTAATCATACAGATAAGTAATTTAAATTTAACCTGATTTCTGAGTTTGTTAACTGGAAGAAAGAAAAGTAATTTATTTGTGACTCGTAAGAAGATAATAATATAATATTCCACAACTATTATACAACGCCGTCTAGTCTCAAGCTAAGTAGGGCTTGTGTTATGAGTACTAACTAGACAGCTGATAAACATACTTATATATTTCTAAATACACACATATTATAGATAAATTACACACAGACACAGAACAAAATTACAATAATGATAACAAAATCAACATAATATAATAACTAAAATAAAATAAAACGATAATTGCGCCAACATATCCAACACAGCTCAATTATTCACCAAAATTGTAGCAGAGGGCTCAATTAATATTGCTCGCAGAACCTGATGGTCAATGAGGCCGAAAGGTTCTTGAGCGGTGAGTCCGTACCGGAAGATGCAATGTTGTTGGTGGGGCTACAACGAGGTGGACCGATGACTTGATGAGGGTCGTCGGAATCCGATACACAAAAACACATTGGTTTTTTAATATTCCCACTGCTGGGACTCAGGCCTCCTCTTTAGGAGAGGGAATGGGCCGTAATCCACCACGCGGGCCCAGTGCGGGTTGGTGCATGTCACATGTCTTCGAATTTTTGGTTCTAGGACATGCCGGTTTCCTCACGATGTTTTCCTTCACTATTTTGAGAGCAGTGGTAATGAAATAAATTACACAAAGTAATGCGCCTGGCAGGGTTTGAACCCACGACCTACAACTCGTAAGTCGGAGCCATTAGCACTCGGCCACCACTGGTCTTGTGTGTTTTTGTGTATAAATACAAATTTGTACTTTTATACAATTAGTGGGATAGTAAATAAGTGTAAAAAAAATAGCAAAATTTATTGTTTTCAATTAATGAATAGTGCCTAAAAATAATGTATATATGTAAGGTACTGTCATGAATTGAGTTAAACCAGTTACCCATATGGCTTTATCTAAGGACGTGGGTAGCATTTTTGTTGATCACAATTATTTACACAAGTTACTGTTGACGGAGACTATCCGGATTACATGGCGATTTCCAGCTACCGTAATCGTGTATGGGTAATGCGTAGCTCGGCGTCCGCTTGTCCAGAAAGGGCCAGGCTCGAGTAAACAGCACGTAGTGATCTACGTAATTTTCTTTTGGTGGGTAAAAATTATCCAAATAACATCCCTCGCCCTTGGACGGAGCGAGAGATAGTGTCAGACTCTTGCTGACTAAAAAACCCACCCCGTTCCTTCTTGCCTTTCGTACCGGGGCTGAGCTACCTTTCGGAGCTAACCCTGGCCTCAGTAGGCCACGGTAGTGTTCCACGTGTGCTTCAAAGAGACGTCAGCAAAACTGAAGGGTCCTGGTAGACTGACTGTGGCCCTAATAGAACGCAAAGGGCAACTGAAAGACACAGGAGGGCTTAAGTGTCCCCCGAACATGAACCACAAAAAAAAAGCCGCCACAAAAAAACGCCGCCACAAAAAAAAGCTAGAACCGGCCGCAAAAAAAAGCAGAAGCGCGCGACGAAAAAAGGCCGCTCAAAAAGAAGCTTGAAGCGGCTTTTTTTGTAGCCCGTGTGCGGTGACAGTAGTTCCACTCGAAAGCAAAAAAGTCATTGAACGATTTACCACATCATAAAAAAAAATACTAAACAAAACATAAGTAACATCCATAAAAAAAAAAACATTTAAATAAATATCTAATACTGTTTGTCAAAACATTGTTTTCTATAATTAGATAATTAATACTTTTGGCACTGCTGAATATTAACAAATTATGTTTACTATTCATTTCGTATTTTGCAAGGATAAATAAAGGGATTATCTGTCATTATCATTAGTGCTGTTTCTAATACCGATATTCTGCTGATAAAGCTGTTCTTATCGCGTACTGATAGCGTAGTATCAGTCTGTACTATTATAGCGGACGCGTTGGTCATCTCCGGTGATAAAAATAATATATTTTAAATATTACATTTTAAACCACATAGTGAAGGAAGTGATAAGTGTTTTTTGTTATTGTGTCTGTGATAATAGAAATGAGAATGTATTCAAGTAAGTTTAGATTTTTTATTGTTTTGTTTTAGTGTTTAAAAAAAAAGATTGGGTGAGCGTTTGATTGATTGATGTCATCAGATGTATTGATTTCAGTGTTTTTTGGAGGAACTTAATTTACTCAAAAAGCACAAAAAATTTTTCATCATCATCATCATTTCATCGAAAGACGTCCACTATTGGACATAGGCCTCCAACAAGTGTCGCTTTAATGCCCGGTCCTGTGCTTCTCGGATCTACTGAATTTCCGCGACCTTTACCAGGTGTCCAGGTGTCATACAAGGTGGACCGATGGGTCCACCTTGTAGGACACCTTCCAACGCCGTATCGTCATCTTAAAACATTTATTTCAATTAAATTGAATGAAGTAAAATGTTAACAGCGCCTAGAGCAAAACCATTTCAAATAGTATTTAAACAACATATTGCTTCAAATTGTTGTCATGGCAGTACTAGGAGTATTGCCAGGGTTGCACAATAGTTTGCAAGAGTCAATGCGGCGCTGGAATGTAAAGGATAACTGAAAGAACACAGGTGGAGTGGAAGAAGTTATTTGATGATTTCCCACTTCATAAAAAGGGATAGCGTATTATCCAGTAATTTATCTGCAGATAAACAGTAGCTTTATGCAAAATACTGGTATTCTACTACAGCTGGCTAAACTGGAAGATAAACATGGAGTTTCTTGCCGGTTCTTCTCCATAGGAAACGACCAATTTGGAACCGTGCACAAGCTTCTGACGTTTTATAAGTGCCCCTGTAGGCCTATGTGAAATAAAAAACTTTTGAATTTTGAATTTTGAAAACCGGACATACCAGAAAAAAGACTGGACAGACAGTTCACACGCAGACAAACAACCAACAGAGTTGCTGTCGATCAAAATTATCGGTGTAGCCGAAAACAAAGGTTAATAAAATTGATTGCATCGCTGTTAAGGCAGTAGATTCTTAAGTTGTCTATCGTACTGTAACTGTGTAATAGTCATTGCGTTGTCCCTCTCTTCTCCTAGAGAGGAGTCTTGAGTCCCAGCTTTGAGAACATTACAAGGCCGATTATGCTTAGTATACTTAGGTATGCATCGTGTTGTGTAAACTACAATAAGTTATGTACCGTTTTGACATGTCCTTTTACGTGATCCTTATACATATATGTATGAATACATATATATATTATAAAACCAAGTCCCCCACAGCGCTAGACTGTCTGTCTGTTCGCGATAAACAAAAAAAATACTACTAACCGATTTTTATGCGGTTTTTAGGGTTCCGTAGTCAACTAGGAACCCTTATAGTTTCGCCATGTCTGTCTGTCCGTCTGTCTGTCCGTCCTCGCTTAATCTCTGTGACCGTTAGCACTAGAAAGCTGAAATTTGGTACCAATATGTATATCAATCACGCCGACAAAGTGGTAAAATAAAAATTGGAAAAAGATGTTTTATTAGGGTAGCCCCCCTATATGTAAAGTGGGAAGTGATTTTTTTTTTTTAATTTCAACCCTAACGTGTGATATATTGTTGGATAGGTATTTAAAAATGAATAGGGGTTCACTAAAATCATTTTTTGATAGTGTCAATAATTTCGGAAATAATCGCTCCAAAAGTAAAAAACAATGTGTCCTCTAACTTTTGAACCATAAGTTTAGAAAATATGAAAAAAATCTGAAAAGTAGAACTTTCTAAGGACTTTCTAGGAAAATTATTTTGAACTTGATAAAAAAGAACAGTTTTTGTACAAAAAAGACAAAAGGGTTCTACAAAATAATTTCTGGACTAAGTTTGTAGTATAATCGTATATGCACGCATTTTTTTAAACTCATAAGTGGGTACACTTATTGTGACGGACGGGAAACTACGGAACCCTACACTGAGCGTGGCCCGACACGCTCTTGGCCGATTTTTTACTAATATGCAGAGTGAGTCATGAGTCATGAGGAAGGTTAAAATGTATAAAAGATACTAAAACAGAGGAAAGCAAATATTTGTCAAATAAATTAGTTTTTGATGAAAATATCATATAATAGATATCATATCTGTTATTAGATAGCGATACACAAGATCATAATAATTAACCATGAATTAGATTCTGATCTCAATAACGTTCCCACACAACATACAAGCGATGATAGACGTGACACATGCACAAACACCCGAACCAGAAACAAAGGGGGCAAAAATTTAATAATACTAGGAATAACCTAGGTCTATATTCGGTCTTATTCTAGTCATCTCGACTAAATCTTCTGTAGTAATAAAAATGCAATACTCACCTTTTTTGGAGGTGGGAAATCATCAAAGGAACTCATCCAGTTTTGGATGGAGTGAGAAGGAGAGTCAGACTTTCACTGACTAAAACCTAGGTACCTGTGTTTATTTAGTTGTTCTGTGCTTTTCAGGACCACGGTAAAGTTATCTAGAACTACATTAAACCAACGCACACATGGACCACACCTGATTTGTACGTAGAAGGATGTCGCGTGGCGTGAATCTAGTGTAGCTCTAGCTCTTCTTCTTCTTCTTCCTGCCCTTATCCCATATTACTTGGGGTCGGCGCAACACGTTTTCTTCTTCAATTCTGTCCTGTCACCCGTCAAACAATCACTAACTCCCTTTTCTTTCATATCACTCCTCACACAATCCATCCATCTTTTCTTCGGCCTTCCTCTCCCTCTCCATCCATCTACATGTATTCTCAGAACTCTTTTAGTAATATGCGCTTCATCTCTCCTCCAGTTTCCTCTAGTCTAGTTTCTATATATAATGTATAAAAATCGACTCGCCCAGATCGGCGTTTGTGGTACCTACACGTGTTAGCAGTGTAGTTCTAACTTAACTCTTTCAAATAATCTTGCGGCCTAAAAGGTGCAATACATTATATGTACGTACCTACTGATTCTATTCAGCGTCCTTATTATTATTTGCACGTCAGTTCATCTTTCACATTGCATAGTTATGTATATGATTTAGTAATCAAACATAACATATTATAAAGGCGAAAATTTGTATGTTTGTGTGTGTTTACGCCACTTTCTCTCGCTCCCTCTATGGGAAGAGTTATTTGATGTTTTCTTTTTCATGTTGTTATTTTATTTTAGTTAGTTAGTATATCTTTTTTTATTTGGTTGTTTGCCCTTTATTAGCCACAAAGTAGGTGTTTTACTATACCTATTACGTTTGTTGTCATACGGGTGGGATTGCCTTTCATTCCTAAAAAAAACAAGAGGAGTAGACTTCTGTTTTTTTAAGTAGACTTTCACACAGCAAAGCCGCTGGTTTTTCATATTTGTCTTCGTCTTTTTCAGGAAATTATTTCTATTAATAATAGTTACTTGCATGTGGCAACATGTCTACATTTTAGTCATTTCAAATTTTTGTAGCATCAGCGCTTTTGAATTCTACCTATAAATCTTAAGTCCCGAAAGAAACGCTTCCATCTATGAAAAACAATTATTTGAATTTTAAAGCCTAAAGAGCTCGACTTGTCCTTTTATGATGAACAGGCAGACATTGTTTGTTTTCAAAATATTGTCATAATGCAGATGTTTAAACATACCAACATTAAAAATATGTTATTCAAAGATAAGAGTTGATATGGTTGCTTGGATACGTGATTTTGACGAAACTAATCATATCTATATCCGCTGATAGCGTTGACACCGTCATTAGATACGATACGAGCAGATATTTCTTTTTTGCGTACTTGTAAATGATCATCATTTTTACCGGAAGACGTTCTCTGCTGGACATAGGCCTCCCCCATGTGTAGCTACAATGAACGGTCTTGTGTGTTTCGCATCCATCGCATTCCCGTGACTCTCACCGGGTCATCAGGAGGTCTTCCATGGCTGCGTCTTCTGGTACGCTGTCACCACTCTATACCTTTTGGCCCATCGACCATCTTGTACTGCGAGCAATGTTCCCTGCCTAATGTCACTTAAGTTTGGCGATTCTTTGGGCTGTGTCGGTGGCATATTGGTTCTTTTGCAGGTTCTCTCGTAAAATATGAAGGAAGAATAGAACAGAATTTTTGATAGAATTTATCAGTTCTATTTAGAGATCAATCAATTACCTATTGAGGTTAAATGCAACTTTGGTGGTAAATATCGTATGGCTCAACTTACACTGGCTACTTGTTATGGCGACACTTGGGAGAAGTCTGTACCCAACAGTGGTCGTCGTTCGGCTGAAATGATTATGAAGAAAGGATCGATCACATTATTCTATCTTTATGCTACATAACTTAAGTGATTTATTTGTCTTTTTCCTATGATCGAGTTGTATAAGGATATATCTTGCTCTGAAAACTGCAGAACACCACATCCGATGATTAAGTACATTATTATGCAGTCCATGATGTTTCATCCAACAGTAGACATATACACCACTGTATTTTAATTAGTACATATACTTAAAGGGCTTATTAGAAAAGCCCTTGTTATTTTATAAGTAAAATCTCAATAAATAATATTCTTAAACAGCAAAGTTATTAGCGTTGGTTTATGTCCCAAAATGCCACTCAATTTATGGAAATATTGTGCAGGCTATTGATTAATGAATGAATAAGTGACAATTATTAAGGAAAAACACTGCCCGCAGTATTTTCTACTAGCAATTGTTATGTTTGATTGATTCTATGATGAATTTTAGGATTTCGTTTTTTTTCTACTTTTGACTACAAAAATATGATCAGTGACGGGTACAGATAGAGCCCCATTTTTTTGTGTACTAATTAAAAAGTAGGGGTGTAGAAACTTTCTTAAGTAAAAACTATATTCTTTAACTAATTTTAAATGTTGTGTAAGGCATAAACGACCATGTTTCTAACAAAAATACTGTGTTTTTTCAGAAATTCCCCTAATCTTAGAAAGTCTCCCGAGGCAGAAGAATTTTGGCTGTCTCTCACTCAGATTCGGATGCTTGTTCTCTGGTTTAGTTATAATAGTAAGTATGAAGTCAAATATATTTTTTGAATTAATGATAGGTTCGCGTTTGACGACTACTGCCCAGAATGAGAACATTCGCATGCCTGTAAAACCTGGGGTCAAAAGTCGTCATCATTTGTGTGTTCTTCAAATAGTATTTTTTTTCTTGGATGACGATCTCATCATGTTCGCGGCCAAACTTGAGCAGAGATCACACGAGATAGAGAAATTTGACAGAAGAACCTTTGGCCAGCAATGGGGCCGGCACAATATAGGCTTTTAGATGTAAGCAGGACAGGGGGCAAAGTCCCAAATACCTCCATTGAAAAGGGAAGATCCTCCAACTAGAGAGGTGTTGTGTCTGGTCCGGGCAGCCGATAGTTGATTCATGCTGTTTTATTATTCTAATTGCGCAGAGAAATCTAATACCGCTATGCAGAATAGTTCCTATGTGGCGCTATAGATATTACTACGGGCTAATAAAAAAAAAGTTCTGTTTGACAATAAATCCCCTAATTTTCGTATATTTGAACAGCATAAAGCTCGTAGTTTATAACTATTAGCTGTTAGCTTCAAGACTTAATAGTTATATGTATACCTTCCTTAGGTTTCCAAATCATTATCCTTAGCCCACAATCCTATTACTTTTGCTTGTGCTAACGATTCTCACTCTCCTGTGGGGATTTTTACTACTACTTTAAAGTTCTTTGCTAGGTACTATTTACTACTACGTTAAAGGTCTTACAACTACTTTAAATTTCTTACAACTACTTTAAAGTGCTTACAACTACTTTAAAGTTCTTTCATTCATCATTAATATATTATTTCATTTTCAATTTCAGTTATACACAGTCCTTGCCCTCGCACAATGTCTCGCCACTCTGGACAAGCAGATCCCTGGGCCCGTCGACACGGACCACTGGGGGAACGTGTTTGTGTCCTGCTTCGAGGTGGCTATTATCTTCTGCCATTGCATCACCCTGATACTCACTACTATCATGCTCGTCGGAGTACTAAGGGTATGTACTTTTCTTAAAATATATGATTTAACACACTGAAATCGATCCTCAAGTCGAAAATGGCTGAAAGAGCAACTGCTCCATGACGGTGCTTATAAAGTGCAACCTTTCCATTTCACTAAAATGGAAAGTGGTAATTATAATATATGTACCCTGCATGGGCCTTTACAGACCAGGGCAACCTTAAGGAGCGACTAGTCAATGAATATGCTGATGAATAGCAAACTTCCCGTTTCACTAAAGCACAAGGTTGTCGATATAATGTATACCTTGCCTATCCTAATTTATGGCGCTCAAACCAGGTCTTTCACCGTGGCTGAGAAGACAAAATATAAGTTTGAAGGCTTCTTCTTTTACTTTTCGGGTCGATGTATTCAAACAATTTTTTGCCGCAGGATTTAAACGAAAAGTGTCAGAATTACATTACAATAGAACCATCAGAGGGGCAATTCCATATTGACTTTCTAATTATTTAAGTCTAAATTATTGAATTTTAACGTTTGATACGTTGTTATCCAATCACAGTAAAGAATCCAATTATTTACTTTAGATAGATTGGGTGTTACCAATTCTTCTCCTTCTTCTTATCGTGTCGATGCTCTCAAACTATATTCTTTCTGACCAATATTTGGCAACCTGTACAGCTCTATTGTTGGCCTCGTACAGATCCTGAACACTGCAGGTGGTTATGCAGGATGGGCAGCATTGCAGGTAGCGCATGTCCTGTGGAGAGGGTCCACAATTGCACTGTATTAGAGATGGGTCAAGGCCCAAAAACTATAAGCTGATAAATAGAGGCTGTAAAAACAATCTGATCTGATTTGGCCAGATTGTTTTTACAGCGGCCAACCTGGGTTCGCAGTCGGTTTAGAGGTTTCCAAATTGGAAACTGTGTTACCAATATTGTAATTTACCATAATATTCACTACTTCAGGAAAAAGCACAACTAATGAAGCCCTGGATAATCTGGACTTCCTGCATGGTGTTGGGCAACCTGCTGCTCATTGTGTTCTGCACCGTGCTATTGCTGGTCTTTAGCCGCATGAACGTGGAGCCGTCGCTGATGCTGTATTACATGATAGCTTTCATGGCGTTAAGTAAGTATCAGAACAAGTTTTCTGATAGATGAATCACCACATCATAAGTTTCGTAAATGTGTTCCACATCTATCACACAACGCCATCTAGTCCCAAGCTAAGCAGAGCTTGTGTTATGAGTACTAGACAACTGATAAACATACTTATACATTTCTTAATACAAACATAATATAGACTAAAATCATACCCTGATACAGAACAATTTATCATGCTCATCACACAAACATTTGTTCATCCTTTGGCATAGCAGTCAGGGTCACCAACCATTAGACCAACGGGCCAGTCATTTATTACATCACACTAATATTATGTAGGCGTGCGCGGGCTTGCGGACGACGAGCAATGGGTAGCTCGTCGTTCAGTCGTCCAGACACCGTCCAGACCGAACCAGCAGAAATCGTATGGGCCCAGCAAGACCGAAGCCTGGGGCTATGGGTCCCACAGTAATGCTCGCAAAGGAGGAGGCCGACCGCATCAGGCAATGGCGCTCTCGCCGCCGCCGGGATTCCGATCCCGATTTCCAGCCAGCGTAGGCGCGGGCTTGCGGACAGTGAGCAATGGGTAGCTCGCTGTCCGGCCGTTCGGTAACTGTCCGGACCAAGCCCAAATCGTCGACGGCGCGCACTGTTCCCACGCGCCTCAAGAAGTTGTCAGCAACAGCAGGGGCCCAGCCGGGTCGAAGCTTACTGGGGCCAGGCTTAACCGAAAGGGAACTCGAGCCCCGGTATGAAAGCTTGAAGGAACGGGGTGGGTTTTTAAGTCAGTAAGAGTCTGATACTATCTCCTGTTCCGCCAAAGAGCGGGGATTGTAATTGGATGATTTTCCCCACCAAAAAAAAAAGTAGGAACATGGGTGTGGTTTTAGACAGAATAAGTCTGACAAACCCTCTCGCTCTGTCTTAGAGCGAGAGAAGTCATTGGATGATTTACTAATATTATAATAATTTTACGTTGAAAAATTATGTTTGTAAAAACTTATTATTCATGTTTTTTACAGTTTTCCGAATTTACGTACTGAGTCTGGTGTCGAGTCACTACTTGGAGCTTGCGGAAGAGAGAGTGGAGCGCATGCGCACCTTGCTGAGCACCGATACGTGGCACAACACTGCGTAACGTTGCTCATAGCCTTCAAAGAGGCGCTTCGAAGTTGTGATGATTTAGACATGACGAAGAATAGAAATAGCTGGTCCACTATTCAGAACCAAAGGGACGAAAATAGGAAAAGCTTAGGAAAATAAATATTGTCCTTTAAAAAGTTCGTTCTGAAAAGTGGTAGTGCAGTTTTTATACGTAGTCAGGTCAGAAACCTCTTTTCACATTCTGGTTGACCAAAACTCTAAACTTCTTTCTCATAATATTTGTTCATAATATATGAAACCAAGTCACTACCCTGTCTTTTTGTCTTTTTGTTCGTGATGAACTTAAAAACTACCGAAAATATTTGAATACGGTTTTTGCCAATAGACACGGTGATTCATGAGAAACGTGTACGATAAATGCATATTATAGTAGAGACAAGCTGAGAAATTCAATTATTTGTAAGACAAAGTCCATGTAAAATATTGTTAATCATTTGCATCCGATTAGACTAGAAGCCGAACTAGCTAAGAACATAGAAGGAAGATTGATGTAGTTCAATTTAGAAACTAAAAAACAGTAATGGTCGATCACCATGTGAAAATTGGTTTGTTGCAATTGTGATGACGTAATACGTAGTACCTAATATATTACTATTAGCTATTTGTACATAATATTGTTCTTGTAAATAAAGTATTTTGTACTTGTATGATAACTGCGTCTATCAACCGAAATATACTGACTATAGAAATATAGCCCTAATATTTCACCGAGACACCATGGCGGCGCGACCAGTCACCGCTACCAACATAATGTATACAGCTCTGGTAGAGATTTACTCATCTGGTGTCCGTTTGATTGTGCCACCAATTTGGTGGCGCGACCAGCAGGGACGTATGGCAACGCGGGTGTCTGTATGGTGTCTATAGTTTGGTAGCTTAGGGCTATTATACCGGGACACAAAGGCTTATAGTTATTTTTAACGTTTTTGACTATTGCTAAATAAGAAAAGCCTGCAGTTTAGTTCATTGACGTAACCCACTCTAAGAATTCAACTAGTTATTTTAAGCTTAACTCGCAAAGCTGATGTAGTTTGCAATAGGTGCTGTGTGCTGATGCTGACCACTATCTTCACACATCTAAACGAAGATTTATAATTATGTAGACAACTAAATTTGACATGTTCTGATCCTTTAATTGATCTTGGGATGCTGCAATTATGTTTCACCATGTTTGTTCTCCATATTTTATTGCTAAAATGGTCACCTCATTCAACTTGGAGGTTTTTTTGAAACAATAATTTCTATAATTATGAAAAATATATCTCTCAGCTATGCGAGTCAAACTTAACTGTTTAATTACCTATCTAAGTTAAAAGTTACCGGTCTCAGCATGTTTATTTTTGTCACTAGATGGCGCTGATGTCGATATGATTAATTTATTTTGTATTTAATGTATGGGAGCATTATTAAGGCAAGGAATTCTTTATAGATATTATTAAATTATTGCCTTAAAATTCTTTGACTCCAATATTATCGACTGTAATTGTGGTGCTTAAATATAGTCCCATGTTGCTCCCATGCCATCATTTCAATATAGGCCTCACCCAAGTGTCCTGTGCGTCTTGTATTAATCGAATTCCTGCAAACCCACAAGGCCATTGGTCCACCTTGTAGGCAGGCTTTTCACCGCTGCGTCTTTCGGTACGCAGTCACTATTTCAGAACCTTTCGTCCCCATCAACTACCGATTCTACGAGCAATGTGGGGCTGCTTGCTGCCACTTAAATTTGACATTTCTTCGGGCTATGTCGGTTCTCCTGTTCTTTCTTTTATTTCATGCTTCCATACAATAAAAACAAAATAAAATAAAGATATAAATATTTTCGTTTAGATTTATATTATCACTTTGTAAATAGTTTTCACCGTCATCAATTTTTTGTCAGTATTTAATTATGAAAATAAAACATTTAATAATTTTAATTATATATTTCATTTGGCATAACATTTCTTAGAATCTTATTAAAAAAACAAAATACAAAACCTATAATAAACTTGATATTATTATTTACAATTCCTTTTAAATGTAACGTGGTTTTTCAACATTATTTTATTTGTATTTTTCGTCACACTATACACATTCACAAAAATAATAATTATATATTACAATTCGCGTTTATTCAAGTAACGACAAACATTGGAAAACCCAATCGACAAATTTCAATCGTCACAATGTTTAAAAATCAAGGTTTTTGTATAAAAAAGTAGGTCATGATCATAACTCATCGTTGACCTTTTTGTTATAAATTAAAATATTAATATAGTTTCGTATTCCATAAATTTTAACAGAAAAACATGTAAAATATTAGGCACATATTTAAAATGAGTTATTGTATTTTTTAATGAAAAACTGTAAAATTATAATAACCACTTCAAGAAGAGAAATATACGAGAAGTTCAATTCTCGTAACTAAAAAAATCTTTACAATCAAAGTCATCAATCTCATCTCGAAGACAATCTATGTTTAACAAAAATTTGTCATAATCTATGGAAATTTGAAACGATTTTTTTTCCAAAATTTGAATACGAGAGTTGTCTGTCGAAAAATATATTCTAATAAAAAAATTAATTTAGAGAAACAACGTAACTATTATAATTATGATTTTTTTGAGATGTCTATGAAAACAATATACATGTATATATTTATTCTCTCTTATACATGTGTATATATATATGTATATATTTATTCTACTACATGACAACTATAATCGATATTATTCTAAATAAAGGTAACACTGCTTAACAAAACGCAATACCATACCTATTTATTTTATTTAGTATCACTTTTTAATAACAGATTCGGTTCGACTCAATTTCGATATTTAAGCGGAGAGTCCTTAAGAAACACCTCTTACAGTTTTAAAAATTTCTAAAAATACACTGCCCTGAATTACACAAAAAATAATAATGAAGAACTTAAATAGATGTGCCAACAGTTTCACCACGAGATATTTACAAACCTATCCTTAATTTTGAAAACAAAAAATTGTTCATATCTCTCATAAACAGCTAAACTGACCTTTTACATTTGCAGGATTTACTAATTTTTTTTCTCGTCATTAAGCAAATAACAATACGGTTTAAAAAAAGAAGAAGAAAAGCGGGTATTAAAAGAGACATTAAACAACAAAAATCTTTTTTTCAAAGAATAGAAAGTGATAATTTGAATTTCGATTTAAAACTGACGCCATTTTAATTGGTCATTAGAAATTTTGAAAATTGTATGTGCCTTTTTGGTGTTTCTTAAGAATTCTCCTCTTAAGAAAATAACAATATGGTTTTAAATAAAAAGAAGAACAACGATTATCAAGAAAGACTATAAACAATAAAAAATTTTTTTCAAAGAATAGAAAGTGAAAATTTTAATTTCGATTTAAATACAGACGCCATTTTGATTGGTATAGTCACATAGATGTTGCCGCATTCAAAAATATCACTACCTACTATTTACACACTTTCAAGAAATTACTCTTCTTGTTTAATTATGAACGCTCCTTATTTTAACCCTCTTATGAATTAACTAAAGATAATCTAGTTAATACTAATAAGCGAACCTTCAGTTTCTGGTAAGAAATTGTTGACGCATTTTGAATAAAACGTAAGTTAAGTGATACACTTGGCTGTTGAAAATATATTCAAACAATCACAACAAAGTGTTTTATACCTATCACATTAATTGAATTGAATTAATTTTGACGGGTTGGTTGGCACAGTGCTGCAGTGCTATTTTCTAAGAAAACAGCTTTGAGCGCAGCACTGGCCGCAGCGATGAAATCCAAATGTAGTAGTAAGTAGGTACATTGGATTGTTCCTAAATCAAGTTCTTAGAGAATAGCGCTGCTGGAGTGATTATTTGCTGCGCTACCTCGCACGAAACCAGTATTTGTATGGCCTGTATATAGGTGTTCCAGGTCTGAGTGTCTTATGTTTGCGAAATCACATGTTTGTAAACGTGCCCACGATCCAGTAAGAAATATTAGTAATGGTTCACGTTTCTTTTAAAAATATACATAATTTAGTAATAATTTTTGTTCCAGGAACTGTCCAAAAATTGTTATTCGATTACAATTTTATTGATAATTTTGGTTTACATAAAATATTTTAGACGTAAACCTCCATGATCGTGTCGATATATAATTTGTAAACAACTAAGAATCCCGCTTTGGTTAGGTGGACATATATTATATACCTCAAAGTTTCCTTATTTTGCATGTTCGTTTACGAAAGACGTGGACGTCTTGACACGGATATTTTCTACTATCATGGCCAACCGTGTAGTTGTAAATACATAACAAAAAACTTTAAAAGTAAGTTTGGTTGGAAATGTGGGATTCTCAAAATTTCATTCAGTTAATCACTACAGCATGTTGTAGATCACGTCACATTAATTTTGCAGTATGTAATTATATTTTTAAAAAAATTTGGCCCAAGTCTCTTAACAAAATGAGCATGTATCACATTACCTACTACATCCTTGTTAGGTTAAAAAGTGTCAACTAGCCTATTTATGCAGTATTCGTTTCTCTTGAATACTTTACTGAACCATCTCGCTCCATTTTCACTATCGAACTCCAGATGAGGATCACCAGATACATTTGAAGCGCTGAAATTATAACAGAAAAAAATAATTAGGTTTTTTTGGGTCTCTATCATTATATTTTTTCATTCCACTCTGTGTAACATGAGCATGATCTCATTCATCTTTCTTTATGTTTTCCAGTTCTTGTTGAAGTTAGACTACATTAAGTATAACTGCAGATCATCATCATCATCATCAGATTTTTTTTATGTTCCCACCGCTGGGACTCAGGCCATTTCTAATTTAAATATTATAGGACCGGTGCAGTACAAGGCATTTAAAATACAATAGCCAGGTCTTCGTGGATAGCTCCTGGGACGCGTTAAGAAAGAGTGTCCCTAAGCAGTGATGACCCTAAGTTGTTTCCAAAAACTCCTTGTAGGAGATTGACAACAGACAACAATCTAGGGTTGCTGTCGGCAAGAAGAATGGCAGCCTATGAGGGATAGCTTTCCCAGCAAAAGGACGACTAGGTTGCTTAAAAAAAACTTACTCAATTGGAACAGCACCAAGAACAGCTCGCTGGCAGTCTCCTTGGTGAGGAAGGCGAGGCTGTACACGAAGCCGAATAGCGAGTACACGATCTCAAAGTACAAGTACACCTTCATTAGTACCACGTGTTTCTGCAACATAGATATTAAAAGTGTTAGGACCAAAAAATGTGTTAGAGTTGGTTTATTAATTTGCTAGTCAATTTATACAAGGTGTCGTTTTGAAGCTGCAAAATATTTCAGGAGGTAATTATGTTAGTGATTCTCGACCCGAATCAATAATAAAATAAGTAGATAATTTTTTTTTTTATCACCGCGCTTTTTTTCACACACACAAACACGGAACAATAAAGGGCGTTTTCACACACACTAACTCGCAACGATAGTTTCATAAATAATGTATCATCCAATCATCATCCCGCACGCCAGACCCTAGCCACGCCCCCGCGGCCATCGATAAATCGATTTGGTTTAGTGTAATTAAAAAATTAAATAACAAGTATTACTGATTATTGACCAGGTATCGTTTTTTTACATGATTATTTATGAGTTTTATTACAACCTCCTGAAATATTGTGCAGTTTTAAAACTGCACCTTGTATTATAGAAAGACAAAAACCGAGAACTGAAACTCTGAAACCAAGGGCATTAGATTGAATTAAAACCAGATAAATTCACAAAAGAGGTTTATCCCTCTTACTAACTTTAATACAACACACTAACTTTAATTTAAGTTAAGAGCAATTTTTTTACAAACTTTTTACTAATTTGCAATGGATGTATGTACTATGTATGTTCGGCTCAAATCTTGCAACTCAATTTTTAAGCAGATATCTTCAACCGATCAGTGTCTATAATGATTATATGTGTGACATGGGGTGATGTGGGTTGGGTCACAAGATACTCAGAACTGTTAAATTAAAAATAATTATGCAACTCACCTTATGTAGAGCCACAACAAACATGACAGTCATGATGACTTCAATCAGCAAGGCGATGACATCGGTGATCAACCTCGCGAACTCCGAAGCCAAGGCAGCCTGGTCCGCCTCCGAAGAGTTTCGGATGTACGAGATGTAAAGAGACAAGAAGCATGTCACTACTAATGTTAGCATCTGAAAGTGAAAAGACCGTGGATTAAGATACTTAGTAGAAACTAGAAATAAGGACAATATTGTCAAGGGCTCTAAAGTCCCGCAAACCTCCATTGAAAAGAGAAGATTCTCTGACCAGATGGGTATTGTGGCTAGTCCGGACAACTGCCCTATAGTTAATTTCGGACTATATGTCTTATTGTGTGGAGCACTCATTATGAAGAATTTCGAAATTTTGGTTCCCATTTGGCGACATAGAAGTTGCACACACACGCATTATTATCACACACTATTATCCAGTAATCGAGTTGTGGAGGCCAGAGAGGCGGTCGTTATCCATAGCATCAATATCAGCTCACAACAGTCCATTGCTAGACATAATTCACTCAAATCGCTGGTCATACTCGTCAACTCTCATCTAGCTATCAGCCGATGTGAAGACTGTTGCTCCACTTACCTTGATGGCGTGACTCATATTCAGCTGCATGCGGTTAAATTGGAAATCGACTACAAGAGATTGAGGTCCCTCACTGGGGAGTGAGGAACAGCTATGCTGCTGATGATTAGAGTGTTACCAGTAATTGTAATGAAAATTAAGACGTCTGGCAATTGATGTAGATTAATACTGACCGAGCTAATTGCTTGCTGGGACAATTGATACACAGTGCCACATTACAAGTTCAAAAGTTTGCAAATCTAGTTCAAAACAGACTAAATACCATCAACTAAATAGATATTTAACTATACATACATGAATGTAAAACAAATAAAATTAGATACTACACAAGTACATGTATGTAGTTTTTGGGACAGTACGCGCATTTTTATTCATATTTAGGTTCATAATGATGATAAGTTCTTTTACTGAACACCAACAGATCATCTTCTAACTAAACAAAATTATGATCACCAATCCGTCAGTCATGCTCCAAAGATTTCTATGCCGCGTCTAAGTATACTTATATCTATTAGTATAAATAGGTACTATTCTACTAAAAATATTCAAACAACAAAGACATTGCCATCATCCGGTATAACGGCATGTCACAAGTTGTCGCCATAGGAAGTCTGTTTCCGATTTCTATACAATGTTCAATAGTATGAAAGTTAGTTCTAACGTTTGCTTCATAACCAACAATAACCCAACTTCGCCTACTATAAAGTATAGACCTCTTTTTTGATACGTTAATCCCCATCTGAGCTAGTTTCATCCAGGATCCATCCACGACGGTAACAATAGAGTTTATTTTCTAAATTTGCTTACCAAGTTTATATAAGCGAAGGCTATGAGGCCCTTCCGTAGAGGGAAGCAGAAGCAACATCTTGTCAGGATGGGGATCTCCACCGCATCCTTGATCTTGTTTCTGAAAATTTGAAAATTAAAATTATATTAGTACATAGAACACTAACTGGAAATATTATTCTTGTTTTTCTCTCATCATCGTAAAATAGTAATCGAAGGAACAATATACTCTTGGATGATTCATGTGGTAGTACCTATAACTGCTACTTCAGTTAGTAAACCTCCGGAATTTTGGCAAGAGTATTGAAATCAACCCTGTTAATTTCTTTTTCTTTCTACAATGTCTAGAAGCACGTGCCTATACCATTTTCACTCTTTTACGGCTGATTGGTGTTTTAGGCGATGGTTACCCTAGGCAAAATTCTACAATTTTATTTTGAAGTTGGAATGTAGTCATAAAACTCCTCTCACTCTGGTGGGTGGAGTGAGAAGAATCCACGGGGTGGATAGAAAACAGCACTGGCTAAAGAAGGAGAAGCACATAATCTGCAATTAGAAGGATATTAACCAGGTGCTTACGTCTAGGCGCTCCCTGCTGTTCTCCTCATCGCTGTCACTGCGGCGAAGTTGTCAACAGCCTCGGACACCACGGTCTGTCATGCAGCCGTAGTGCGGGTCGCATAGCGCGACACGCGAATATCAACGACATCATCAGACGCGCTCTTGTCACCGCCGGCGTTCCAGCCGTATTGGAACCCCATGGCCTGGCACGCGACGATGGCAAGAGACCGGACGGCATGTCGTTATTTCCTTGGAAGATGGGAAGGCCTTTAGTATGGGACGCTACTTGTGTCGATACTCTTGCGCCTTCACATCTTCCTAGCTCGTCGTGTCATGCTGGTGCTGCCGCTGCGGCTGCGGAGAACCTCAAGCGGCGGAAATATAACAACCTTGTTGGAAGTTATATTTTCGAACCGTTTGGGGTTGAAACTCTTGGATCGTGGGGTCCGAGTGCTCACAAGTTGTTTAAAGATCTGTCGAAACGTCTAGTTGACACTTCGCGTGACCCAAAAGCTGGCTTTTACCTTGGACAGAGGATAAGCATTGCCATACAACGTGGCAATGCCGCCAGTCTTTTGGGCACATTACCAGTCGACAGCGATGTGGAAGAGTTTTTTGACGTCATATTTTAGATAGTGTATTTTAGCGTAGGGTTTTATTATTTATTTATTTTGTAATTTACTGTAATTATAGTTATTAAGTTGTTTATAAGTGTAGATAATTAATTAATTTATAATAGTGAAAATGTAAATAATAAATAAATTTATACCAGGTGCTGATTCTTCTATAGGTAAGTATGTTAGGCTTTTTTTTTTGTTTGCACTTGGTCACTGTCGCGATGATGTGGCTGACGACGGAGCACGCTTGCCTAGATGTAACCTGTTCACTCTTGACATGACGATCCCCAGGTTGTAGCTACAGGTTTACTAAAAAACTTTCTAATATTCTCTGGACTGACTGATAGCTGTGCATTTAAGTGCAAAGGTTACTTGCGTAGGACGTATGATAGCGACTACTCCCTTATCTCCGGACATCCAGATGTAGGTTAATATATACATATATTATTAATTTGTTTTAAATAAATTGTCTACTTGATTGCATTTTATAAAATATTCTGTTGGTTTGAGAAATTCTACCGTGGAACAGTGAATAAGTTACTTCCAGGTTAGTTTGTTCTATTCGATATATTCGTATTATGAGGCAAGCGGAACAGAGAGTAAAGTCCTACATACCTCCGTTGAAAATGGAGGATCGTCCGACCAGATGGGCGTTATGTCTGGTGGGCAAATGCCCGGTAGATGATTTCGGACTCGCGCGGAGAACTTTAATTGCGCGATGCAGGATTAGTTCCTATGTGGCGCCATAGATGTCGCTGCATGTATATATTCTATCGATGTGATTGACAATCGTTTACTATAAGGTGATATAGTGGTCAAATATGATATTTCCAAATAGCACTTACAATGTATAGATGCTGAAATAAAGGTGAGTTAAATTCTTAACAACATTAGTAATAAGTAATAGGTATTCTAGCGGTAGTATGTTTTGGTGACGATCTCTCTTTTGAATATTTAATTTTGCTTATAAAGGTCGATAAAGCAAGGTCCGCATAATATGACGGTCAGTCATACGTGTTTTCCTCCAAGACCTCAGCGACCAACATCAGTCTAGTTTTCTAAACTTGTTTGTAAATAATATTATTTACTCTAACATAACAGTTATTTGTAGATGACCATGTTTAGAGTTAATTGGCCTTTTTGGTCAAGTTCAAGTCAATTAACAAAATTACAGGCAATGGTTCTGCTGTCATTTGTTTCTAGCTTTTAATTAGTAATTAGATTACATCCGCCACATAAGTAAGTGAATGATCACTGCCACTTTTGGACATCCATAATACGAGTACCAAAAGGTCCAGAGAAAAGTATCACAGTTTCTTTGTAATACGAGAGAAAAAAACTGAAATATCGGATGTGTTTTTATTTCTATAGTTTCACCAATCGCGTCAGTCAACTCTTGAAACTGAAATACAAGAACGCAGTAATTTGTAAAAAACTGCAGTGCTACTCTAACATTTGAGATTGTTAATCCTATATACCTATTTGGATTTCGTCGCTGCGGCTAGCGCTGCACTCAAAGCTTTTTTCTTAAAGAATAGCGCGGCTGACACTCTACAACATTTTATTCACATATCACTGCAGCGTGGTGGGCCAAAAAATTAACAAAATCAAACAACAAATAACACAGTGGGCAGGCCAAAGGCAAATAATACAAGGTGTAAGGGACAGCCCTCCACAAACTTTAAGGACTTGCTCAGTAGACGAAACTGAACAACCTTCCACAAGACTTTATTTCAGGAAACGAAAAAAAAAATCGGCCTCGCCATACAAATTATCCAATCAAGTTTATCATTTTGTATGGTGAAGCCGATTTTTTTTTTCGTTTCCTGAAAAAAAAAATTGTGGAAGGTTGTTCAGTTTCGTCTACTGAGCAAGCCCTTAAAGTTTGTGGAGGGCTGTCCCTTACACCTAGTATAGGTGATCAAGGAAAATCACAAGAAAATTGGACCAATGATATAATTTAAACTGGCCGGATAGAAATGGTTTGCACTGATTGAAAAAATTGGACATTGGAAACACCCAAATATCCTATAAATTAAATAATAATAATTAATGTAAATGTTATTTCATGTGCTACTGAAGAGTGAACATTATATTGAAGCCTATAATTAAATACTAAGCAATTACTTCTGCTTACACTCGGCGAGTGTAGCAAGAAGTTAATGGGTCTTAGTCATCGTACTATATTCTGGACAATTAGCTGACAATACTAGATAATGATCGCATGTGACTACTGGCTGTAATTTTACATAGGCACTGTTCTACTTGAAGCGAAGCTGAAGCTAAACATAATAGCTATACAGCGTGCTCTATCCCTCTATCTCGATCGCACGACTGACGTTTTAATACGTCATGGTAAAGTCTCAAAGTTAGCAGTCTCGATGTAGATAGCGATCGTGTAACTAATCTACACTTCTACCCTAATATTACAAAGAGGTAAAGTTTGTTTTTTTATTTGTTGGAGACAATCTCTGAAAGTACTGTCCCCCTAGCCAAGTTACAATCGAATTCCGTTCTCTAATCGGTAACGCCTCGATGACAGCAATTGTAGAAAACGATAAGTTGGTAGCCATGTTGACGCGCCCGAGTCGGCCGCTCGTTCTACAATGTAGCGTTTGTATAACAAAGGATGTAGCGTTAAATATTGTAGAAACGATATTGAACGATGTGAACTTGGCTACGAATTGTCTATTCGTTTGTTCTGACCACGCTACTTTACGTTGAGATGACGTCATTCCCATACGTTTCATCACTTTTCGACAGCGTTAACGATTGCAGAATAACAACTTGGCTAAGCGTGCTGGGCTGATTGCTAAAATTTTTTCACCGATATAAAGGTGCTTTAATTCTGAGTAGCTATAATTTATTTATGTGGACGAAACCGCGGGCAAAATCTAGTATAATATATTAATGTTACAAGGAAGTATATTTTATGATCTTTAATAATATGTTAACTTAATTCTTACAAATGGTAAAATTGTTTGTTAAAATTTAAATAAACTACATTCCGTGATTTTTTTTTGTTCTATAGATAAGATTTACGCCATCACTGTATAAATTAATTATTTTTTCAAATTGTTTTCTCAATTTTTTCCTCATACTCACAAACTTTTTAACGACGGTTAATTTAGCCATCCGTTGCTATTCAGATAACATTAAAAACGTGACTAAACAATGATTTAATTTTATCGGTTGTGTAATATAATAAAATTGAACTTACAATCTCCCGATTTTCGAATCTCTCAAAAATCCACTCCTACCCCGACCATTTATAAGCTTGTAATGTAACCCTATATTACACTAGTACGGAAAAGTGGGTTGGCCTGGGCTCGACACACTTTATTATGTTTATTGTATCAAACTGGTCGCCGATTAGCCTCTACACTTATCTCCAGGAAGCCCTAAGCAATGTAAATAAAAATTGCACAATAATTTGTAAAAAAAATATTGTTTTACCATTATCTTTTAGTAGGTGTGATGAAAAACATCATTTGATACACGTGGGTAATTGTCATTGCACTGTATTGTCTCCAAAATGACCTCGTCGTCACTACCTCAACTACAATAACAAAGTTTACACACTTGCATCAACATGTATATTGTTTTTATACACCTGTTTTTATTATTAGTTATTATCGTATAAATCAAATTAGTTCACCTACATTTATTGATGTAACAGTGAATACTATTACATCAATAAATGTAAGTAAAATAAATTAATGTATTGTAAGTGTAAATAATGTATAGGTATTTATTTATTGACACGCCAACGAAAAAGGAAAGGTTAAACTAGTGAATAATGCCTTGATCACGCGTACCAAGTAAAAGGGCGAGACAGTGAAATGTTGCTCGGCCCAGACAGTGATTATGTAAGCGAGTTGTAAAAATAAGTGCTCGGCCGAGCACTCGGCGCTTTGTTTATACGTACCGATTATTCAGCCGATAGCAATGTCTCGCCCTTTTACTCGGTACGTGTGATCACGGCATTATTCACTAGTTTAAAACTTAAACTAATTGCGAATGAAAAAAAAAAATACTGTGGAGAAGTCATCACTTGTATAGTTAATAATAAAAAAAAAACATTCTTGCAGACATAAAAAGAATTAAATTACATTGAAACAGTAAGTTAAATTAGAATAGGTACTAAATACTGACATTACTGTAAAAAATAAATAAATTAAATAAAAGCAAGTAATTAAAACTACAATAATTGGAATAAAATGTGATTGTAAAATATTAAATGCTTTAAATGGAGTCACTGTGCGAAAGCTCAATATTTCTAAATCTGTAACCAAAACAAAAAGTGCAGTATTCGGAGTGTGAACCTCCAATAGACCTTAATCCAATTTTACCATACTAAGGTAGATGCCAGATAAACGAGGAATAACTGTCATTCATTTTCCTACATTTGTTGACATTCTTAATTTCAAAAACGGAAATAAAGACATAAAGCCGTCTTGAATCGACATGTATTGTGATCCTTTACATGATCAAAAACAACCAATGAATTGCTTTTCACTACTAAAAAGCAATTCATTGTTTGTTTTTTTAAAAGGTCTTTATTCTTTAGGTACTTTAATTCCACGGTTATCTGGCGAATTCTAAAGCCAATCTCAACGTAGATATGTATCTACTCTCTCATCCAACAACGTTATATCACACACTCACAGGTCTGCATTATGTCAAAAAACCTCAAAAAGATAGTCACACTTAGCCTAGCTTCATACTAGTATCGCTTACATTGGATCTATGACACAGGTGACAGTCACTGCATAATCTCACAGACGTAAGCCATAAAACAATTTGTACTCAAACGTAAGAGACGGGCGAATAACAGTCAACACAGTAGTAATAAAACACGGATTTTAGCGAAAGGTTCTATTGTTCAAATATCCTGTAAGACTTTTGAACAATGGAACCTTGGTATTAAGGCTTCAGTGGCGTCACGACCTCTAGATTGCATAGTAGCCTGTAATATTCCCACAGGCAAAATATGCCCGGCTCTGGATCACAAAAGACAAACTGTATGAACACAACTGGATTTGCAAGTCCGAGCCCTCTCGCCTCACCCATAGAGGAAGAAAGAAAATAAAGAAAGAAAAATGGTATTAAACTGTATGGTAAACTAAAAATAAAATATAGAAAAAGAAAATTATAATCAGTGCGACGCCAAAAAGGTGCCTAACTTCAGCATATACATTGATATTTAAAACGTTTAATAACGTAGTTACCCAGCGCTGGTATTCTGTTACGGCCCGCTGTGGGAGAAGTCATTTGATGATTTCACAAGACACCAAGAAAAAATGTTAGAAATTTTTGAGAATAACAAATATGCGAATGATAATAAACATATTATGAATAAAATGGGAAAAGATCCACTAAGCATTCATATAGTTGATGATGACACCTAAGCACGTTTGCAGGATTATCGACATCTCAACATCATGTAATTAATTCAACCAACCTTGTTTACCTTGCTACCTAGTTTAGCTACGGTGTTTATAAGATATTGTTATTCTCGTGTAGCAAATGCGTGAAACACGACAAGATAAAAAGATATAGAAGAGTAACTAATTCTATAGATTGAATAAGTCACTCTTAAAAAAGAATTCAGTTCGGTTGAATGACCTGTAATATGTGTCACCAAGACGACACGACAACTGCATCCGATGGAAACCCAAAGATTTACATATGCTTGACTTTGTGCCAACTATTTTTAAATAAATTTCTGTAAAGCTGTCAGTTGACAAAATGCATTGTCATTGCATACTTCGTTGATATTTCAGAAGAAAAAAAGACGTGTATTTTTGATACAAGGAAAAGATTTAAAAAAATAGTGACGTTCACCTTTAAAGAATTTATAAGAAGTAATTAAAAAAAATAAGTAATTTTAAATTTTACGAGCAATCAGACCGATATGGGGTAGATGCGGCGAAGCTTGGGGAAGGCTCCGCAATGGATGTCATTCAGCTGAAATGAGATGATGGTAACGAATCGACAATAACATTATTCTTTGTGGTTAGCCACGGGTAGATTTCAGAAGACGCCAAAGTATCTACTTTTATCTGCAATACTATTAGATTTAACACTAATCAACAACGAGAAAAAAAAATTGTAGCTACTACGAGATCCAAGAACCTCGACAAAGCTAGCTCGGATAAATTTATTACGATTACCGTGTACAGAACACGCTGCGAACATTACCTGCAGATCAAAAGGTAGATAAATATCAAATGAATTTATTCATCCGTTGTACCTACCTACAATAAAGCAATTGTGGAATCGTAACTTTTTCGTCTATTACTGGATTGAATAACAAAACTAAAAAATCTGGAATTACTAGCTTACTAGAAAAGTGGATTAGTATCAATGACATCATAAAGTCGCAAGTTTGTATTACTTTTATACTTCTTCATAATCGAACAGCTGAATGGATATTGGATCAAATTTTCCGCACGAGTAGACCATGTTCTGGAATCGGACCTAACCTTCTATTCTTTCATCCCAGGAGTGTGTTCCTTTGGAATAATTTTCTACTTTCACGCAAGCAAAACCACTGACAAGAGCTAGTAGTGCATAAAAAATAAAATGATTACACTTTCCTATCTTATCATTTGTTGTTTGACTTTAGTATTTTAAAACTTCTGCAATAACAACTTTACCAAATACATATGATATGTAGTACTAGGACAAGTAAGTATAGGTATCATCAACTCTGACATTGGTAAGAGATCCTCTCCTGGGCAAACACTACCTCAAGAATTGACACAGTCATCATTACCTTCCTGATCTTGTCCCATATAACATGGAGAGTTTTCCTTTATTCAGACCTATCAACCGCCCTGTTATCATTAACTCTCATTTCTTTTACATCATCATTAAGAATTTACATATCTGCACAGTGGTTTTCAAGGTTTAGATCATGTCGGAGCGAGGAGGAGTGGCAGGCGGTCGCCGACTTCTGCGAAGCAGTAATGCTCGCTAAGGAGGAGGCCGACCGCATCAGGCAACGGCGCTCTCGCCGCCGCCGCCGGGATTCCGATCCCGATTTCCAGCCACCGTAGGCGCGGGCTTGCGGAAAGTGAGCAATGGGTAGCTCGCTGTCCGGCCGTCCGGTAACCGTCCAGACCAAGCCCAAGTCGTCGACGGCGCGCGCTGTTCCCGCGCGCCTCAAGGAGTTGTCAGCAACAGCAGGGGCCCAGCCGGGTCGAAGCCTACCGGGGCCAGGGTAATCCGAAAGGGCGCTCGAGCCCCGGTATCGAAGGCTTGAAGGAACGGGATGGGTTTTTTAGTCAGTAAGAGTCTGACACTATCTCCCGCTCCGCCCAAGAGCGGGGGTTGTCATAAGATGATTTTTCCCATCGAAAAAAAAAAAAAAAAAAGGTTTAGATCATGTGCCATTTCTGATCACAAGCACATGACTTGTACCACAAAATTGCCACATCATTTTTCTCGACAGAGGTTATCTACCAACAACCTCATTAGATGTCGCTTATGTAATGACTGCATCACATTTCATGGTACCTGGTTACGTTTTATGTACCCTGTAAACTGTTATTATTACCACTTCTGTTTTGAACGTAATAATGATCATTAGTTAAGGAAATGCGGTCCGTTTAATGGATAATTATTTGTTATTATTTTAGATCGCTTTCGCAAATGACGTAAACGGGTGAGTGATAATAATGATCGGATTCCTGGAGTATTCAAAGAAGTTTTGATTTTTTTATGTTCTTGGAAGGAAACTGACGTCGGGCTGAGAGGAAAACAATTTGAATGATTTGGATTTATTACCGAAACATTTTTTGATACAGTATACAAATATGTTTTCCTTATCATTTAATCAAAAACAACATGACTAACTGATACACGTAAAGAGAAAAAAGAGCTGACCCTTTTATTGATGTTACATCCAAATGATTTTTTTTCAGTCATCTTCAATGCTCATAACCATGACGAAGCGATATGCGTATGTTTGCCTACACGTAACTGCAGAAACGTGACCAGCCGAGAACTGAATGATGACAGTTCATTAATGAGCGAAGGTCGGCGATTAGCTATAATTCAGCGGACGATAATTTCCGACAGTTTGCGGTCTCGAGCCGAAGCCTTTGTTATCAAATTGTCGTATTTACATAGTACACAGGATGCACGTGGATAATGTAGAAACTGCTGTCATTGTATAGGTATTGAAGGAAAATTTCGAATCGAATGAAATTGATAATGACGATGATATACGAGAACAAGCTACAGTCACGTTGATGAATGGATAGGTCTATAAGAATGGTGAAAATAATCCATACTTTTAAATACAAATTATAAATACGAAAATATTTTAAACAAAATATTTTTGGACCTTGAAGAAGGACATCGAAAATTTTTATCTTAAGATTTTCCGACTTTTACGTGGAAAAAATAGCTGGCAGAAGCTAGATATTACTAAAAAATCAATTACAAGTGAAACATAAATATATAAATATGAGTTTATGAGGAAACCAATATCTAATAGATGGTCAAAGATGTGATGTGAATTTATTTTATCATATGTGGCGCAGTAACGTTGTATGTAATGAAGTTTTATTGTAGTTATACATATTCGTTTCGATAAGAGATAAGACTAACGCAGCAATACAGATAATTTAGGCACATAGAACGATGATATTATATACATACGTATGTAGAGTCAAACTTAAATGGAATAGAATGAAATAGGTAACCAAAACCTTATTTACTAATAGTCATAATTCATTTTGGATAATCCTGCTTTACAGTTACCAACTTGAAAAAAAAGAAGAAAATAATAAAAGGCCGACCTTTTGTCGTTGTTCATATATTTCCTCCTTCTTTCCTCAATTGTGGTCATCAAATTAGATAATATCAGGAAGGATGCCTCGTTTAGGCTTATTTTTAATTTATTCTTTGTGGTTATTTAGAATTGGTAGATGATTAATAACTATTTGTAATATAAAGTAAATGAAACTAAATGATTGACTGTTTAGAATAAGTTGGCATAATGCACTAACATTGTTTTAAGTTTTACTAACACTTTTATATTTTTTTCTATTATGCTCTGAATTAACTGATCTAATAAGTAAAAAAAAATATACAACCATTATTATGAAAGCAAAATAACATTCAAGATGCGTACTCGTATGTACGACTTTGTTGTCCTTAACATATGTATTTGGTTTTAAATATTCATTTTTGTTTCCACGGTCATTTTGTTAGCGCGCTTTTTCATTTACGATTTGCGCAACCATAATGATGATGAGGTTCGTTCGCCATGGTTTACGTATGTTACAAAGAATTCAATTCCCACAATTAAATGTTACAAAATGCAATGACAGACGGTTTACACGCTACGATTCCCAACGGAAAGAATATTAAAGAGACGTTTCACACCCATAGAATTCCATACACACACTAGGATTTCCTGACATGTTGACAATAACGGGATTGTAATAAACGCAAACGAAATGCAACCTAACGCGAAATTAAATGAATTTGCGTAACACTAAGATCTCTATAGGTCATACGAGAACCTGTTTTGATGTAATACAAAACTTGACCCAAAACACAGATTTTATGTATAATGTAGTTAACGATGCAAGATATTTTAAACAGTAAGATACGTTATTTAAAATGAGGTGATGCTTATGTATTGAAGGTTTAAATAGGAAATATTGACGAAGATATAGAAATTGAAATAGATCTCACTGTACCAGTTGATATCAAAGTCTCTAAAGGTGATGAAGAAGAGCCCGACCATCTAGTCTCCATAGTAGTAATAAATCAGTCTGCCTAGTCTTTACACAACTATATTGGGGTCACCTTTTAAGTCTAGCCAGGTGCAGCGGAGTACCTCCATGTTACATGAAGGATTTACCTATCTTGATCCGAAACCTAGTAATAGGGTTACAAGATTTCCCTTCGCAAGACTGGTGTTTTTTTTAGCTTCTGACTATCCGTAATGGTTGTCAATGATTTTCAAAAATTCTCAAATGATAGCAGAGGCCAAAGGCTTAACGTGCTTTTCAAGGCACGGAGGAATCTCGGTATGTTAAGATGATCATCAATCACAAACTGACCGACCTCGGTAAACGTTGCTTAACCATGCAGATATGCCCGTTTCGTTTTTTTTGGTTGGAAATCATCCAATGATTTCTTCTGCTCTTTCGTGTTATACCTTTACTGCCTAAGACCCACTCCCGTGTTCCTTCTTTGCTTTTAGTTCAGGGCACCGGGGTTCTCCTTCTCACGACCCATAACCGCAGTAGAGTTCAATCCTATTAGGCCCCTATGGTTTTTCTGACATCTCCTTGATCCGCGTAGAACCACACGGTTCTACGCGTATGGCGGTTATTGTTATAGCTTCTTCGATCCATCTAGTAGCAATATTAAACGGTTTACTAACGATCGAAATCATCGAACATTAAAGTATTCACGGTGTTTATCGTCGGCCTTTCTAATGACCCTTATTTCACTTTGTCCAGTAAGTGGGCCACTGTCTGCCATTGTTGGTGTTGGAGAAAATAGCCTGCGATCAAATTCGTTTGTATGCAAAGTGGAAAAAGGGAAGTCATGGATTCGCCAATGGATTAAAACTTGTATATGAATGTTCTTGACTTTTCGCAAAGTCTGTATCTACTTTGTTGGCGTTTATTGATTAGTTTTTGTGATCGCTATTAGCAATACCAACTGTATTAACTTCACTTTCTATTCTGTCTTTGACAAATCGACCAAGTGTATTTATTTTTAGCAACTACTGTCCACGGACGCGTAACTTCATAGACGCATATTCGTCATTAAACGCTTGGTGTACGCCTGCTAGAAGCTCATATACAAAACTAACAACTTTTTGTTGATGAAGCGGCAACGATACGACGGAACGACGTTGTAGCTTCGTCGTCAGAGTTTCATAGTTTTATGAAACTCTGACGACGAAGCGTATGACAAATTCGCGTCTATGAAGCTACGTGTCCGTGGACAGTTGTTGGCCTTAGTATATTGACTCTTCATTAAATCTGCAAACGGTGGTACTTATATCTAGAAATTATTTATCGATGTCGATTCATTTGAAACAAATGATCAGTTTCACAA
The DNA here is from genome assembly GCA_910589285.2 of Mythimna ferrago. Taxonomy (NCBI): domain Eukaryota; kingdom Metazoa; phylum Arthropoda; class Insecta; order Lepidoptera; family Noctuidae; genus Mythimna; species Mythimna ferrago. The sequence continues at coordinate 22,322,537 of OU342685.1, forward strand.
ACCAACCATATAAGAGTAGGTGCCAATATCACGCGGTATAATTTGATTTAGACGCATGTCCGTGCATGCAAATTGTTTAGATTTCACATTCAAGCAGATATGTAAATTTCTGGTATATCGTATGTGAATCAAACATTTGCTGTAGTTGTGCAGTTAGCAAGTTCGTAGTGAAACCTGGTGACAAGATGACATCGATCTGAAAGTTAATGAGCCAAGCGAAAGTCCTTTTCTTCAATTTAATCCTATTGTCAATCTTACGGCCACGTGTATAATGAGAGTAGAGTGACTTTCGAGTCTCCAATTGTATGATTATCTGTATGCTGCTCCTTTAGGTGAAGCATACCAAATCTGAAGTACTGCTGAATATCCACTAATTATTACCATTGGCCTCATTCTAGTAGTGACGACGATTTGACTTAAACTACTGGTGACGCCGATCTCACGCACTGAGATTTGCAATAGATGATTTTTCCAAATACACATTATTAAATGTTCATTTATTCATATAAATATATAATTTTTTTTAAATAAAACAAAAATCTATTATATTTTTGAGTTTTCGTTCAAAATTACTAGGCACATTTTTCTTAAATTCAACTCTGCAAATACATATTTTTATAGTTATTTCGGTCATGTTCTTTAACCACTACTAACTTATAAACATACAATAAACAAGAAGTGGTATTCTACTCACAAAATAGATATAAGAATTTATATAGTATCTTGCATATCAAACGTAAAAAATATTACGCTATTTGTGATCCCGGTTTTAAGCATCGGGTTAATACCTAAACTCTAAGTAGTATCTTCTTCAATATTATTTGGTAAGATGATGATACGGTGTATAGGTATACGAGTAGATGTTATAAAAATAGTGATCCCGGTTTTACGCATCGGGTTAGCACCTAAACTCCAAGTAGCATCTTCAATGTTATTAAGTAAGATGACGATACCATGTATAGGCTCATGTGGTATAGGTCCATACCTGTTTCTCACTCACACGACTGACATTTTCTCACATCATGATAAGTCCCTTGGTCCCTAATGTATAAAGTTATCCTTTAAAAAAATATTTAGATCACTAATGGATCTACAAAAGCAAAAAGATTAAGGTACGTTTTTATACAAATTAATTTGCACATTTTATTTCAAATCGACCTTGAATTTGAATCGTTTGGTAACAAAAGCGTTTGATTCCGTTAATTCTAACAAATAAAGTATTCCTATTGAATACCTGAGTGTCCTTGTTATAATACAACGGCTTCCCGTGCTATTGTCCTCATTGAATAATTTGATGCTAATAGTGATATAACTATTTATATCGGCTTCTATGGCAGCAAAAACTTTGCCAGAAGGCTTTTTATATTGTAAAAGAGTATCTTGAAGACAAAACAGCTTGGGATTGACGTGCTCCAGTACTGTCTATCTATAATAGTGGTAATATGTGTATTATATGCAATTTACAATTGTCCTTTTTATTACTATTTTTATTTTATTCTTTTTTTTTGACATTGTTCATTATTTTTATTTTACATTTTGACTATGAAGATTTTAGTTTTAAACTATAATACATACAATTTGATTTAGAACATAGAAGTTTCTTTAATTTATTTTATTTATTTCTTTCTTTTTTCATTTTACGACTTGCTATAGATACTTTGTAAAGTGTTACATTTTGTAAATTTTATTTTATTCTTGTGAATGTGGGGACTATGTGGATCACTTTTCCGTTTTTGTAATTTTAACTTGATGTCTGGCAGTTTTGAGTATTTGATGCGGCCTACCCAAATGTCCTTTCTTTAGTATTGTTCGTCAAGTCATTGAGCTCCTTAGTAGTCCTAAGTTTGAGCTACATGAATACCAACTGACAAATGCTTGCACTGACTAGACAGGTCCACTCAAATCTGTGTGGCTTTTTCTTCAAAAGAGCATCTCAGACACTAATCTGCATGGCTCTCATATGATTTGACCATTATGTTTACTGTATGGACTTTAAACGAGACTAACCTCTGAGTTTATTTCGGTGTTTCTTCTCAGGGCAGTCAGCTAGAAAACATCAGACTCATCTAGTTTAAACAGACTGAAAAAAAAAATGTGTAAAAGTGTTTTTCTAAAATCTATTTGCAAATTTAATATCATTTATCAAATAAGGTTTACTAGGTATGTTTTTTTCTCAAATAATATAAACTAGTGCTTGACTGTAATGCCTATAAGCGGCGATGCAATCGTTGATAGTGAGGCGCAAATTGTTCCAGTCCTTCCATATACGCGGTATAAACGACGAGGCAAAACTCGTAGTGCGAACTATGGTGTGAGGATTTGTCTTGATAAATCTAGTGGATACAGATGCAAAATTGGATCACATTATTACATTGTGTTCGTTTGTATTTTCTATGGCAAATGCCTAAATAAATCTTATACGAATAGAAAGGTGCAGATTTTACGATTTTTTTCCAATATCATCTAATATTTGATAGGTAGTTACCACTACCACACACTAAAAAGTTTGGTTGATTCTAGTTTCCGCAACCACCAAGGTTGATCTTGATGGACATTAGATGCAAAACCAGAAATTCCATTGACTAGTTTTCAAACAATGAAAATCCTTGTGACCGAGAAAACGCTGGGAAGAAGGATTAAGGCCATATTCTTTTGTTTTGGGTAATAAACTTCAAATTAATTACAAAGTAGGTAAACAAATATGAAAGCGCTAGATTTTTATTAAAATTATTCATTTAAATAAGCAAATATTTTTGAATACATGCGGGTTTAAACACGTAAGTACGCGATACGTTATTTATATTTTTGAAACTTAATCAGCATATATTATGTTGAGGTAGGAGATTTTTGGCCTTGCACTGGTCCTTTTTTTTTTTTGTTGATATATTTTTGATTTTAAGTTGTTCGATAGATATAAGCACTTTTTTTTTAAATTTTATGTTTCTTTTGTTTTTTTTTTTCTTTCTCTTTATGCTCAGCTTTAGAACGACAATGACCAAAAATTTAACACTCAAATATAAATAAGTTAAATGCAAGAAAGCTTTACATATCTGAGTTTGTGGCTGAACCTTACAGTTAGCCAGCAAAAGACGATCTGTGGATCTTATTTCATTATTGATTTGGGCACCATTACTTATAACAGAATTGACCATTTGATACATGAGTGTGGTGGCTACCTGGAACAGCTCGGTGGCATGGATTTGGTTTAGTTTATTAAGTTGGTTATGCATAACTCTGTTCTTATTTATATCATCATCATCATATCAGCCGAAAGTCCAGTGTTGGACTTACGCCTCCCCCAAGCGTCGCCACAACGACCGGTCTTGTGCGTCACGCACCCATCAGATTTCACACCGGTCCACCTTGTTGGAGACCTTGCAACGCTGCGTCTTTCAGTACGTGGACGTCACTCCAGAACCTTTCATCCCCATTGACTGTTCTGCGTGCAATGTGCCTTGCCCACTTAAGTTTGGAGATTATTTTATTTATAGCCTTATTTATTAAACTCGGTAACCGTACGTTAAGTCTATCTGATTCTATATTAAATTTAAATATTTTATAAAAAAAAACTACTAATCAGTGTTTAAACTACTCAAATGATTATTTTAATTTGAGTGCCAGTATCCAGTGTCTGAACACTGACCTTCTCGATAATGTTCTATTAGATAATTAGAATGTCAAGTTGTTTGGTATATTCATTAAAACGTTAATACCACAGTTCTTACATAATCGGTAGTACTAAAAGACACAAAATTGTCATCGCGCTAAATCTATCAGATTTTCGAAAATGTTGCCGAATCTTAATAAACTTTATAAATATGTTCTGTGTTACCAGAATTCAAATTGATATAGTAATACTGCTTAACTGGGATAGCCACTTAGCTAGATGCTTCCTTTTATAAAGAGGGTTTTCGGCTAAATCAAAATGGTTTTTTATTGTTCCTCATAGTTTAAACTGTATTACAGAGTTCGAGGTAACCCCAGTAAGTTATTAAAAATAATTGTGTAGGAGTTATCTCTATATTTCCAAATTAAATACTTTATAACTACTGTCTACTCTTTATAAGGTAAGCCCGTTATTTTGAATGCAGTATGTGCACTTTAACCAAACACGAGTTAATTGCATGTTACAGCCAGAAATTCCGATGCATCTTAGGCTTGCAACACTGATTTGCTCAATCCATTTAATACAGATTCCTTTGCTCGCATTTCTCATAAATGTCAATTCAGTGTAATGGTTGGAAAAAGTCGAATGTACCAATTACTTTACAACGAATTTGTTGAAAACACGCCTACGGTTAACGACCAAAAGAAGAAAGTAAAGTAAAAGGTATAGATTATCTTCCTCTAATAAAGATGAGGACTATACCCTAAAAAAATAAACAATTAAAGGTTGAAAAAGTTGTAAAACATCTCACGAACATCATTAACGAATATTATAAAATAGATGTCAATATTGTAATATCTCAATATCTCATTATCAAACAAAGTAAGTTGTCTTATAAAGTTGGAACAAGAAAAAATATTGAAGAGTATGTACTAAGACTAAAAAAATCATATTTAACAATCTAATCCTTCCTCCTGTTCAAACCGTTCAAGGCATCATCTGTACTACATGAGTTTGTTTGAAAAACTTTGCTAAGGTTAAGGGGCCGGCGGAGGATGAATTTCCATACAAACGTAATACCACGCTCATTTGCAGTTGGAGCATATATCCAACATATTATGATGATATTCGGTTAAAGACAATATTTATCTAGGTTCCTACGTCGAGAATATTAGAAATATTGTTATTTTTAATACAAGAAAAGCCAAATGGCATGTTTTGCCATTTACGCTATAAAAAAGTGCGAAATACAATTTGCTTAAATTTTTTTTTGTTTTTTTAAAAAAGAAAGACGTAGGAACCTAGATAAATATTGTCTATAACCAAATATCATTATAAAATGTTGGAAATATGCTCCAACTGCAAATGAGTGTGGTATTACGTTTGTATGGAAATTCATCCTCCGCCGGCCCCTTAATATTGGAACAGTTAGCACTCTTAGTGAAGCTCGAAAATATTTAAATACGTTCGACAACGTAAATCTAGACAAATATTAATAGACCATAAATATTTGACAAACAAATACCAAGCTTCACAAAATCTACACCGTGCAAATGTGGATAGATTATATTTTTTATGCATATAAAAATAATCTGTAAGGAAATAAAGAACGAGAGAACCCAATCTATGGTGTACCATGATGGTGTTGGAGCAAAAGGGATAAATATGGTATCCTTGTAAGAACTACAGAACCGTAACTTTAATCCTATGGGGTGGTAAAAAAGTTTTGTTCGGAAAAAATCAACTGTGACACAAAGGAATGATGCTGGAGGTTGATGATGATATCTTTTAAAGAAGAGTATTATAGATCAAGATTAACATTGAAAATGATGTAAACATTTTTTGTGTGATAGTACTAAGCAGCGTATAAACCAAGATTAACGTTATAGTACTGAACGCCACGGCTCGTTTGCCTTGTATCAAGTTGGTGTCTCTCTGCTATATACTCTTGTGATGCTACTTATATCGTTAGCGTATCAGTATCTATCACAAGCTTAAATATAGTTTCTTGTCTGGCATTGGAGATATTTATAGCAGTTTAGTCTATTAAGTAAATAGTGTTATTACGTGAGCTTGTTATATCGTGTCTTCTTCTACCTTTATTACCTTCTATCGGTATTTGACACAATTTTTTTTTTTATCTAATTGACTTGACATTTATAATTTATTCTATTTACCTTCTTGGCTTTTTTGCCTTAATTTTGTACGCCATTCTTTTGACAAAACATAGTGCACTTATTTTTCATTTTATGTACTACCTTAAACCACCTATGTTTAACAAAATAAATGATTGATTGATTTATTTCTAAACCATCCATAAATTGTGTTTTAAAAATACAGTTTGTTGGAGGTCAGAACATATTTATTTAACTATGCGTTCCAAGCAATTAACAAAATATGTTTCGCTCCCAAATCAATGTCGAATTGCGATAACTTACGTTGTATTCCCAATTGCTTTGTCCATCACGAATTGTTTTGATAACCATGGGAGATTATTTATTGGTTAATTGATGTTTTGACTTATAGGTAAAAGTTACCTACTTGTTGAATATTAATATGTACCTATATGAATATCATCTTCCTGCTCTTATCCTGTATTATTTGGAGTCGGTTCAACATGTTTATTTCTTCCAGTTATCTAGAATTAACTAAGGCAGTCTGTGTGTAATACTTTTACTAGCTATAGTGTATATTTCTTTGTTAAAAAATTTTTCAACAAGCTCCTATTGTAATGTATTACGGTGTTCAATAAAGATTACATGTATATATCTATACAATTTAGCAGTGAGTTATATGTGCTTTAAGTTCGATGAATATAAACCCTAAGTTATTATAAAAGTCTAACATTATCCATCGACCAAACAGGCCTAACAAAAAAAATAATCTGTAGGTAAATGTTATAGAACCAAAGAAGAAGAGTAGGTTATCTCAACATTTGAAACTCAAGTAGAGGCAAGTGACTCAGTGGTGATAAAAAGAAACTTTCACTGTTGAGTGATGCACAAAAGACAAGGTAACCTTGACCTCGGCGATCTACGTTATCGGTTCCAAACAACGCGCTCTTTTTGTTTGTTTTATAAACAACCAGTGTTCTGCTTATGTGCAGTAGAACAATTTTATATTGTAACAACGAAACTTTTTACTGTATTTTTAAAATGTATAACACTGGCCATTAACATTTTTGCATGTAAGTTATGAAGAGTTGATGTTATGAATTGATTTCTGGTTTACATTCTTGATATTTTATGTGATCGGATCTGGAGATAGGCTACATATTTAAAATTTATAATTTATGGATGATGTGTTGCTTGAGATCTGGGGTCAGGACTTTTATTAAATATGTTGAAGATTTATCGGATTGGATTCTTGCGCTAAGCATTCTATCTCAAATAGAATCTTGTTGGAATTTTACTAATTTGATTTGATTATTTTTTAATACTGGCACTGGCCCAAATGGGACCAAGTTGGTAGTTTTCACAGATATGAGGCCAGAGTTTTTATAAACATATGACCAGTGTACCAATGAGATGTGTTTTGTCACTTTTGATGTGCAATATAAGTTTCCCAATATCTGCTCCACCATCTTCCTTCAACTGTATATTAAAATACCATTTCCATGTTGCGGTGTATGAGCACACCTGACTGATTACTTTAAGGTTGTGTCCTCCTTGCTCAGTGAGCTCAATACAACGGGTTTTTTTGTCAGGTCGCTTGTAAAGTTGTGATGATCATATTTTAGAATAACAGAATATGAGGTTGTGGAAAAAAACCGCTTTTGGTGAAGTTTTTACCTTATCTTTGTCACCACCACCATTTTCGTACTAGTTTTTACCTTAACGGAAAAGAGAGACACTTTGAATTTCCCTAAGGTGACTATGATTGAGTGTAATAAAAGAGAGACACTTTGAATTTCCCTAAGGTGACTATGATTGAGTGTAATAAAAGCACGAAATTTTCAAAATTTCAAAAAATAATATAAATTTTACGTAATTTAATTTATTTGTGATATAATTTATCTGACAAAATTTTACTGAAAAACGGTTTGTGATGTAAGTAATCGAAACGAGTCTGATATTGTTACTTGAAAACAAATGAACTTTGATTTGGTTTTGCTTTGCAATACTTGTCTCATTAATGGTGAAGGTAATTTTCGTGTTTTTACCTTAGGGAAAAGATTTTGTTGCGTTTTAGGTTTCCCAGTGATGAAAGAGATTAAAGATTATAAGATTTGAGGACTTGATTATAACACTTTGAATCTCGTCTCAAAGTTTAAAAAGGACGTGTGGCACTCGGGGACTGCTGCGGTAAAGCTATTGCATAGCATTTTTATCAACTTATGCAATTATAATTATTTATTTATTTTATTTATGCAGTATTTTTTTTCCTTTGTTTTTTTTTCTTTGATATTAATTGAAGTTACACTTTCACACATTGAATTGAATTTTGATTGATTGTTCACTCATTTGTTTTCTTATCGGTCACCACGCTCAAAAAACAAATAAGTGGGGGGTGTTAGGTTATTTTCGTTACGGAATTTCTGGATTCGGTCTCCACGCTCAAGGCCCGCGATTGAAGCTATGCAATAGCTTAAAAAGAGAACAAAAGATGCCAATTGAAATCTAAGTTGAGTTTTTTCAATTATTCTAGAACATGGCCTGTTACTGTTTTCCTGTTTATAATTAATAGGCTCTTGAGCATCCTTACAACAGTAAAAATATTCGTACACTGTTATTATAACTACGTAAGAATGAGATGCATAATGTAGATTCATAAGTAGGTAGGTAATCAAAAACAAGGTTATTTTATCAATCTTTTTTAAGATTACAATTTGCAAGGATTTTCCGTTATACAGTTGGAAATACATTTGAACTGTACCTACAAACAGGAGTTATTTTTTGTTATTTATGTGCAAGAGTATTTCTAAGAAAAAGTGTAATCATTGTAATTAATGACTGTTTTTACATGACTTCTAGTTTTTATTTACAAACATGACATTTTATCTTGATTAAGACTACATGTTTTAAAATTTATTAATAGTCAGATACGTAGTTTTTCCCCGCCACCATTTTATTAACGTAGGAATATTAAATTCTTAGTACCTACATGATTAAACAAAATTCATTAGCAGAACTTTGCATATTTATCGATATCGAGTAAGGATACAAATGTAAACCAACCCGCACTAGGCCTGGGCACGCCATTATGGGCTAGTGGCCGTAAAAAATGTAATTAGTCAGTCTTTTAGATTATTCAAAAATAAGGGACACGTATTTTTTGTAAATTAAACCAAAAATTACAAAGATTAAAGTTACGTGTAACGTCACGCCGTGCTACATTTTTTCGCACGGGGTGACGTCACACATAATTTTAATGGGCTATATCTTTGTTATTTATTGTTTAATCGAAAAAAGAAAAAAAACGTGTCCAATATTTTTTTATAACCTAAAATACGGACTAAATAAAATGTAATTATTCTGATCCTGGACACTACCCTATTATGGTGGTAAGTACGGGCTATGGTTGAAGCGAGGAGTGACAGGCGGTCGCCTCCTTCTGCGAAGCAGTGATGCTAGCAAAGGAGACGCCTCAAGTAGATGCCAGCAAGCCGTATGTGCCCAGCAAGGTCGAATCCTACTGGGGCCACATGGGTTCGCTTCTGGATTAAAAGGTAACGAAACAACTAGGAGTGGGTTTTACTCAGAAAAAGTCTGATACACTCTTCCACCCCGCCTAAGGACGGGAGATGGCATTCGATGATTTCACATCTAAAAAAAACCCACACTAAGCTCGCGTTGCAGCTTTTACGGCTCATTTCCTCTCATAAGAGGAAGCCTTAGTCCCGACAGTAGGGTATTATAAAGCTGCATAGCCAATGGACTAACTCCATCACTATTGCGGAGTTCCACTAGCTAATAGATATAAATATGATGTAACCATGATGTCAACCATAATTTACCCTGAATGAGGCTAAAGCAGTAAATTGTCTAGATAGTTTCAGTTCCCTGGAACAGATCGCAGAACGTGATAAGGAGGCCAATTGTACGTTATTTAGTTTAAGAATTCCATTATGTTATTTACTATCTCTTGGTGTAAGATATTATAAATTTAATAAATAAACTAGCCGCGAAGTAGGCACTAGTGCGCCTCATCGTTAACGATTGCATCATTGCTTTACCAGCAGGTGGCATCGCACTGGTTTTTATCAATTAAAAAAATAAATACTATCTATACTAATATAATATATATAATAATAATATATATAATATTCCACAACTATCACACAACGCTGTCTAGTCCCAAGCTAAGCAGAGCTTGTGTTATGGGTACTAGACAACTGATAAACATACTAAAATATTTCTAAATCCATACATATTATAGATAAATTTCACCCAGACACAGAACAAATGATTAAGCTCATCACACAAACATTTGTCCTGGGTGGGAATCGAACCCACGACCTCCGGCATAGCAGTCAGGGTCACTAGCCACTAGACCAACAGGCCAGTCTAGGCCAGGCTCAGTTTCATTATAAAGGGGTAGTTAGTTTTTTTGTTTGTTTGTAGGTGGTAATTTCTGGAAGTACTGGTCCGACTGCTAAAATTTTTTAAACCGATATAAAGCTGCTTTATTCCTGAGTGATATTATATTTAATACGGACGATGCCGCGGGCAATAGCTAGTAAAGATATAAAGCTACTTTATTCCTGAGTGACATAGGGTATATTTTCTGTACGCGGTAGAGCGAGCAAAATCTAGTTTTAAATATAATAATATGGTATGTACCAAAATCTGACAAAAACACTAAGACCAGCTGTACCAACACACTAATTAGTCACTACTTTTAAGGCCATTGTAATTGTACCGGAATAAAGAAAAGCCTATATCCAGTAGAACAATGAACAGTTGAACAAACATTAGCGACAAACAAACCATTTGGAAGAAGTTGAAAAATATGGATATTTCATTAATCTGGCCTGGCCTTGAATGTTAAGCCACGGGTTGGAGAAACTGGTTGACAAATTGTGAGCAATCACTGCAGTGAAATTTGGAGATTTTACGGATGAGCCACGCTCAGAGAGACCTCTTTACCAGCCGATACCAGCAGATTATTATATATTTATTTAGCTTTATTTTGTGGAGTGAGAGGTTCTATCTACGTCTTTCATTGACTAAAACCCATCTCTGTTCCTTTAGTTGCCCTTTGTGTTCCAGGGCTGTGGGAACTCTTTCGAATAATCTCGCTAATCTGGCAGGCTGGTGCTGATGTTGGGTCTGCTAGGGCCGAGGTCTTAGCGGACCCTGTCAATTTAGCTAGCAGTTCTTTGAGATGCATAGCTAGAACTGCATTGGACCGACACACACACGTTACACGCTTGATTTGTACGTAGAACGACGTCGCGTGATGTCGCGTGGCGTGGATTAAGCGTAGCTCTACAAGTCTAGTTTCCTTATAAAATGTATGGAAATTGACGCGCCCAGATCGGCGTGTGTGTCACACGTGTGCGCAGTGTAGTTCTACTTTAAGCTTATTATTCTTTTGCTTATGGATCACCCAGGTTCTGGTTGCCCTATTTTATTGTTTTTTGGTTATCATCATCATTTCAGCCGATACACGTCCACTGTTGGACATAGGCCTCCCCCAAGCGTCGCCACATCGAACGTTCCCGTGCGTCCCGCATCCATCGGTTTCCCGCTACCTTCACCAGGTCGTCGGTGAATTTTTGGTTAATCATCAAATAATTCTTCCGGCTCGGGATAGCGCGAGAGAGTGTACCCCGTTACTATTTCTGAAGATTCTGGCTATCCAAGATTTAATATAAAGTGAAAACGTGTTCCCAACCTGCAATCAAATTAAGCTAGAACATTCCAATATTAATCGCTATCTGAAGCCGAGATGGATCACGATTTAACTAAAAAAACATAACTACTATGAAGCGGTAAACTTAATTAATTATCTACACAAATATTATAAAGAGGCAAAGTTTGTTTTTCTATCTTTTTGTACAAACAAAAAGATAAAAAAACAGCAGATAATCTGAAAGTACTGGTCCAATTGCTAAAATTTTTTCATCGATACTAAGGTACTTTATTCCTGAGTGACGTAGGCTATATTTTAAGAACGCGAGCGAAGCCGCGAACAAAAGCTAGTATTTGAAAAGGCAATATCTAGAAGATTACATATATTTAACGTTGAGTATCATAGGTACTGTTGTTGGGAATCTGAAATTAGTCATTAAGTAGGTATTCGTTTTCATTTTCGTAGTACCTATCTTAAATACGTATTTATTATTTATTTTAAACTCTTAAAACTTGTGGAATATTGTCATATTATTATTAGTTAACTCCACTGAGTATGTATGATAGGCTCGCGTTTGACCACCATCTCACCTGATGGTAAGTAGTAATGTGGTCGACGATGGAGCACGCTTGCCTAGAAGTAACCTATTCACTCGTGACTTAACCTCTCGAATGCCGTAATTAGAGACACAATTAAAAAGCCATTGTGTCTCGCGTAGATCTGCGTTCCGGCAGTCAACGGGTTAAAGACCTTTAGGTTGTAGCTACCAGGAAACAGACTATGCGGCATTTATCTATTTATTTATTATTATGAGGAATACCAACGACATATTAATAAAATCTTATACAGGTAGGTAATTTTATAGACATTCAATTCTGTGTGAATATGTCAATTAAAGGCTTCCACAGCTTATACAATTTGACAATATATTATATAAATTATTATTTTATAAATTGAATTAATATTGTGTTTAAATTAGATAACATTCGATAAGACTCTGGAAATACATTGCTAAATAATCAAAACAAAATATTTAGATATTTAATTAAATTGATACGAACGATTAATTAAAATTAGAATTGAATTAAAATAATAAATTATAATAATGGCATACCTGTAAATGACTATTTTGCAAATTATCCTCTCGTTAATGTTACCTATTACTGACATTGATTTGTAAATGAATCATTGGTGAGCCTATGAATAAATAAATGCACAAATTTTAGCCCCGAAAAAATGATGTTGAAAAAAGTCGTTTGGGATAGCCAATCGAGGCGAAGTCATAGAAAAAAGCTAGGTCGTGATGACAAAAGTGGCAACTCAACTGCGTAACATTACAAAAGTGATGCTGTATATATAAATGATGTCACATGAGACATCAATACATGTCGGTAATCGATGTTACGTCTACTTAACTGGCTGGCTGGTTATATTTCTGTTAGCTAATAATAACTACAGCTTACATTCAGTGCCGGATTAAACTGGCGAAGGGGCCTGCAGCAAATTCTACCAAGGGGCCCACTATATTTTTGTAAAATTATTTTTGCATAGGCTGTGGAAGTCTACTAGCTAAGGCAAGTGATATTTTTGTATTTATTTATTAAGGACCTCCAAAGGATATACACATACAACTAAAGGTATAATATATTTTTAAATTTTAAATTAGTTCACTCCCTCAATTACAGGAGGCGGCACCATGATTTCGAGTTTATAAAATTTAAGAAAAGGCACTAACTAAAATTTACTAAGTACTAAACACAAAGTAAAACATAATCTAAAAATTATGTATAAAAAATAAAAGAATCACAATAATTATAATTCATTCCACTTATTACTTAAAAAAAAGCAAAGGGGTAGCCTTATGTAAATATTGTGTAAACTTATATTATATTGAGTGATAGTTGTGGAATATTATATTATGTAATATTATTATATTAATTTGCTTATATTATCTTAAGGGATAATATGGAATCGATTAGGTTTGATATGGTATATGGTACCTTGACTTCTTTTTGTACGTCCAAGCGGGGCACCCACTGCGCGGGGCCCGTAGCATTCGCTACTATTGCTACGAGGCTAATCCGGCACTGCTCACATTGCGTCACATGACACCTATGACGTTAGCAAACGAGTATTCCAAGCCACTGACCGTTGACTTTGGTCACAATGTACTTACTGTATGCTCTTTGTTGCTGAATGTGTTTATATTATACAACTAAATGTATGTCGTGCAGTCTAAATGGTTTCCAGTAGTCCTGACAGAAAATTTTCCTCTAATATAGAGGCATTTTTTTTTCAATTTTAGTAGCCTGTTTTAGGGTGGTAAATCATCTAATGTAACAAATGTTTCAGTTTTATAAATGACTAGCTATTGCTCGCGACTTCGTCCACGTACATAAAATATAGCGTATGTCACTCAGGAATAAAGCAGCTTTCTAACGGTGAAAAATTTTTAGCAATCGGATCAGTCCTTCAAGAAATTACCTCCTACAAACAAAAAAAAAAAACAAAAAAAAATAGCTTAACCTCTTTATTATATTAGTGTAGATTATTTTTATTACCTTCATGATTTACTTAGTGCATGAGTGTGGAGATGCAATATTTTTTAGAGGTAAGCGGAACAGGATAAAGTCTCACAAATCTGACAAATCTCCGTTGTAAACGGAGGATCCTTCGACCAGAGTGGTGTTATGTCTGATTTGGGCAACTGCCTGATAGATAATTTCGGGCTGTTGTATATATATGTACAAATTGCGCGGAGAATTCTAATTGCGCGATGCAGGATTTCGTAGTTTAGTTCCATGTGACGCCATAGATGTCGCTAGTAATTAATTGTACGAGTATGACAAAATTAAATTATATATCCATACTAATGTAACAAAGAGGTAAAGTTTTTTTTTTTTTCTTGTTTGTAGAAGGTAATCTCTAAAGTACTGGTCCGATTATTAAAAATTTACACCGATAGAAACCTGCTGTATTCCTGAGTGGCATAGGCTATATTTTATGTAAGCGGGTGAAGCTACGGGCAAAAGCTAGTAATTTATACACCGTTAAATTTTAATCGTTTTAATCCTGTGAAGAGTCGATCCGGTACATGAAACACTATCGATTTGTAAAGATAAAATTTAAAAAAGTATCATTTTTTCAAAACTCGTATTAATTTACGCATGTACGAAATTAATTTCTTTAAGAAAACGTCAGCTGAGCGAGTTCAATGACCTGTAGTTAATAGTCGGCGTTGCGTACAAACTACCTATATATGTCACTGAACTCGGTCAGCTGACGTTTTCTTAAAGAAATTAATTTCGTACATGCCTAAATTAATACGAGTTTTGAAAAAATGGTACTTTATTTTTAATTTTATCTTTACAAATCGATAGTGTTTCATTCAAAAATATTTGAGGTTATTTATTATACCTATGAAAAGGTTAAAATTATAGAAAGATTACAAAAACGTTGACTACCATTAAACCAACAATAAGCTCTGTTAATGGAATCAGCACCTTTTGTAGGTCAGAAATTATGGAAGAGTTACAGTAACATTTTCACATAACCTACAATTCTAGGTAATTAACCGCGTTCGGGGTAAATTATCACAGCTGTGTTATATGGCAATATTTATCTATATATATAAAGAGGTAAGATAGAGGTATAATATTATAAAGAGGTAAGTAGGTAGATTTAGATGTGAGAGGAGGTTGAGGTTTTTTGTATGTAGGAGGTAATCTCTGAAAGTACATGGTCCGATTGCTATTTCACCAATAGAGTGCTACTTTATTCCTGAGTGACATAGGTTTTATATCATGTACCTACGCGGGCGAAGCTGCGGGAAAAAACTAGTTCAGAATAAACTTTCGATCGAAGCGATTTCGATCCGGCGGGATCTCATGGTGAAATGGCGTCAGCGAATATCGCAACCCAGTGCTGGGCACGCCACAATTATGGCGGTAAGTCCCCTCTTAGAGGCGTGGCTGGAAAGACCTCACGGCGTCCTTGCCTTCCGCATGACACAGGTCCTTATCGGACATGGCACATTCGGGAGGTTCCTGTTCCGGATTAAAGCGGAAGTGACGCCCGGGTGTCGCCACTGTGCGGAACGCCCGGAGGACACGGTGAAGCACACAGTTGAGGTGTGCCCTGCTTGGATGGAGCATCGCCGTGCCCTCGTGGGGGCGATCGGCGGCGGAGACCTCTCGCGCCAGGCCTTGGCCCGGTGCGAGGAAGAGTGGCTGGCGGTCGCCGACTTCTGCGAAGCAGTAATGCTCGCAAAGGAGGAGGCAGACCGCATCAGGCAACGGCGCTCTCGCCGCCGCCGGGATTCCGATCCCGATTTCCAGCCACCGTAGGCGCGGGCTTACGGATAGTGAGCAATGGGTAGCTCGCTGCCTGGCCGTCCGGTAACTGTCCGGACCAAGCCCAAGTCGTCGACGGCGCGCACTGTTCCTGCGCGCCTCAAGGAGTTGTCAACAACAGCAGGGGCCCAGCCGGGTCGGAGTCTACTGGGGCCAGGGTTATCCGAAAGGGAACTCGAGCCCCGGTATGAAGGCTTGAAGGGACGGGGTGGGTGTTTTAGTCAGTAAGAGTCTGACACTATCTCCCGCTCCGCCCAAGAGCGGGGGTTGTCATTGGATGATTTTCCCCACCAAAAAAAAAGAGTGAATAGTTTTCTTCTAGGTCAGCGCATTCCATCGTCGACCGCATCGTCGCTTTCCATCAGGTGAGACGGTGGTCAAGCGCGAATCAGACATCAATAAAAAAAAATCATGTTTCTTTATCAAAGTAGGTATAATATTATACAATAAGTGTAGGTAAGTACATTAAAAATTAGTACGGTACTATATAATTGTTACGCTTGAGATTTTTAATTGGTACTTAATCATTTTTAATTGCCTGTTCATTTTCAATACCTACACTAAGTACTCGTATTTATGTTCGTAAGGAATTATTGTAATGTTGGTCAGAACCTGAATAGGTGAATATCATATTTTTCGAAATCGATCTTTCTTGAAAAGTAATCAACGCTAGGTGTTTGACGCCCAGCAATGGCTGAGTCGGTGACCCCTTCGGTTTGGGCACAGTCACTGCTACTGTATTGTATTTCTGTACTCTTTTTTTTATTTTATGTTGTGGTGTATTGCGCCGAATAAATTCTATTCTATTCTATTACCTGGATCCCTAATTTTTCACGAAAACTGAGGAAAAGTTTCTTCTCTTCAGTTTCTTCACCTTGGTTTTCACGAGAATTAGGGACCCACCCTAATTATCACGAAAACCGAAGAAAAAGTTACGCAACCTAAATTGAAAAAAAAACCGGCCAAGGGCGAGTCGGACTCGCCCATGAAGGGTTCCGTAGCAGCAAGTAACATAATATAAAAGTTCTTGTAGTTCGTTGTAACTTTGATCGATGTTTTAATAATAGTGTATTTTTTTAGATTTATGACGTTTTTAAAAAAAACTACTCACGAGATTTCGTTCAAAACAATTTTCGTTGGTAGTTTGTATAGTAATGTACATTATATATTTTTTTTTACTTTTATCTTTCTCTTATTTTAGAAGTTAGAGAGGGGGGACAGACATTTTACCACTTTGGAAGTGTCTCTCGCGCAAACTATTCAGTTTAGAAAAAAGTGATATTAGAAACCTCAATATCATTTTTGAAGACCTATCCATAGATATCCCACATGTATGGGTTCGATGAAAAAAAAATTTTGAGTTCCAGTTCTAAGTATGGGACCCCCAAAATTTATTGCTTTTTTTTTCTATTTTTGTATGAATATCTTAATGCGGTTCACAGAATACATCTACTTACAAAGTTTCAACAGTATAGCTCTTATAGTTTCGGAAAAAAGTGGCTGTGACATACGGACGGACGGACAGACAGACAGACAGACAGACAGAAAGACAGACAGACAGACATGACGAATCTATAAGGGTTCCGTTTTTTGCCATTTGGCTACGGAACCCTAAAAATGTGTATATTCACCCATTAAAGTGTATCTCGCTTTAAACCTAATCTAGTTTAAATTGACGAAAAACTTAACGTGTATAAGTGCATCTATAACAAATTTGTAAAATAAAAATTAATTTATCACTCAACACTCAATTTATCACCTCCACAATAAAGTAAGTTTATTTTGCAAGCATGGGTAAAACACTTTTTTGACAGCACGGTTGATGCAGTAGTTGAGAGTTCGATTTTTGCACGGAAAAAATAGAATTGAAATACTTTTATTCGGGACAGACACAGAAGAACATTAAAAACACAAAGTAAAAAAAGAACTAAGTACAGAATGCGCCGAGCGTGTTCGCACCGAAAGGGTGCATTGGCCACCTCAGCACCCCGTGCTGAGGTGCGTGGTTAGGGTCTAGGCGTCTTGTGTACAAATCACAATACAAGATGCCTAGACCCCAATCACAACGTCAATCATTTTAATCAGAAAAAAAAAAAAACAAAAATGTAACCAACTTTAACAAGATCTTTTCTTGTTTTCTTGTTAACTGATAATTGTTAGTGCTGATTTAAACAAAAGCTTTACGTTACGAGTATTATAGTTAATACTTCTCGGAAGATTTTGTTTCTCTCTTCTTCTTTGTCCGTCTCTGGTCCTATTATCTGGGGTCCAGTTTCTTCACAATTCTGTGCCATTTGCAGATATCAGAAAATTTTTTTTGGAAGATTTCACCATTCTAATAAATATATCATCATCATCAGCCTTTTTAATGTTCCTACTGTTGGGACTCAGGCCTCCTCTCTAGGAACTCTCTTCTTTTCTCAAACGTAAGGAATGACATCACCTCAACGTTAAGTCACGTGGTCAGAACAAAGGAATCGGAGGCTTTACCGACTGTAGAGATTCGAAATGTTTCGTTTCGAAGCGAAGCTGTTAGCTTAGCTTGCTCTAAAAGTGGGAATGGGCCGTAATCCAGCACGAGGGCCCAATGCGGGTTAGTGAATGTCACAACATGTCTTCGAATTTTTCCAGTAAATACTCTACAAAAATTCTTTATTTAGCAACCTGATAATATAGGTAATTATTTGATTAGGTGCTAATAAACAAAGGGTATATTCAAGCAATGCTAAGGGACTTTCACTATTGCCGTGTTGCGATATAAACCAGCAAATGCCAGATTTACCCAACCTGAGCATCGAACATGTGACCCCTGGGTCAGCGCGATTTAGCAAGAGAGGTAATATCTATTGGAAACAAGCTTTGTGTACTGAATCCGATTCGCAAAAAATATATGAAATAACCCAAACAAAAAAGGTGTAAACACTAAAGAAAGAAAAGCCCCGTGGTTTCACCTGCGTCGTTGGTTACTATTTCACTCCAATGGGTCGTAGCGTAATTTATACTTTATATACCTACTTTTACTTTATACTTTAATATTATAAAGAGGTAAAGTTTTTTCTTTTGTTTGTGTGAGGTAATCTCTGGAAGTAGTGGTCCGATTACAATAGCACCAATAGAAAGCTGCTTTATTCCTGAGTGACATAGACAATGTTTTATGTACACGGTCGAAGCAGCGGGCAAAAGCTAGTCTTTTATATGTAAAAATTAATAGCTGTTCATAAGTGTCGCTAAAACACGAGAACGGTTGAACAGATTTGGCTAATTTTGGTCTTGAAATATTTGTGATAGTCCAGGGAAGGTTTAAACGATGAGAAAAAAAATCACGAAAACGAAAATCCGAATACAACGCCATCTCTAAATTAAAATGTAATTATAAAATGAATTATGCTGGTTCTGGTAATGCCAGTAGATGGCGTTATCGTTTGACAGATCAGCTAAAACATTTACTTTATGTCGGTACGAAGTTCGCTGGGTCAGCTAGTTTAGAATATTAATAGTGCTGAGTTTTATGTTATTCAATATAATTAACCTACTTAGGTATATGTATGTCGCAGCCATCTAGTGAAATTAGCCATCCAGTTGGACGCCTAGGGCGTTCGTCCAATGAAATAGCTGAAGAACAACTAGCCATGTCGTTGACCGCAACGTTTAACCAGATGGCTGAACGCTGTGTAATCATTTAGTTTAGCAGGGTGATGAGTTTATAAATGATATAAAGCTACTTTTTAGTAATAGTGTCCACCAAGTAATAGTGAAATATTATTAAATCAATAAATAGCGGAACTAAATTAGAATCACTTGGCTGAATCTTGATCAGTCATTTCGAAAGGGCTAACTTTCAATACGCCAAGCTGTTAATTGTTGAGTGATTTTGGTTCAAACAACTATCGGCCTAAGCATCCAATTGGATGCCGGCGTTTAACGAACGCCCTAGGCGTCCAATTGGATGGCTAATATTTAACCAGATGGCTGCGACATGTAAAAGACTGCTAGAGATGCGGACGTTTTTAATCGTTTTAGTTTGTAAAAATTCTAAATTTTTCTATTGTTTTATAATACAACTATAGTCTGTCTAAAAAGTCAACCGACTTGGGAATTTCGTATAATATTTAATCATTAAAAAAATACTTATATTCAATACTTTTTATAAGATTCTTCTATTAGCAAACAATGATCAAAATCTCATAATCAACCTTGATTATTGAATCAGCGTTGACTACATCAGATTTCATTACACTCTAATAATTACCCAAGTCGTTTGACTTTTTAGACAGACTCTAGCCAGCGGCTTCGCCCGCGTGAAAGGTACCTATTCTCCATACAAACTTTGGACCCCCACTTTACCCCCTTAGGGTGGAGTTTCGTAAAATCCGTTCTCAGTAGATTTCTACACCCCATAAGGAACCTACCTGCCAAATTTTAAGTTTGTAGGTATAACAGTTTCTTAGATTTCGTGAAAAATCAAAAAAAATCGCTTTTCTATGTTTATTAGGAGGCATTACTTTGTGTAATTTATTTCATCACCACTGCTCTCAAAACGATGAAGGAAAACATCGTGAGGAAACCGGCATGTCCTAGAATCAAAAATTCGAAGACATGTGACATTCACCAACTCGCTCTGGGCCCGCGTGGTGGATTACGGCCCATTCCCTCTCCTAGAGAGAAGGCCTGAGTCCCAGCTGTGGGAACTTTAATAGACTGATGCTATGCTATGCTATGCTAGGAGGCATGGCAGTGCCCCTACCAAGGCGAGAAAAAAAGTGGCACGGCCGTAACATTCTTTTCTCGAAACAGTTCAGGCCATTTTCGATCGCCTATAACTTCATTGTGTATAAAACTACAAGTGCTACAAGCCTGAATTTTCAGTAACCAAGAAAGCATCGTATAAACAGGGTATATTTAAAATATAGATTTACAGGCTACAGATTCACGTAAACATATATTTAACTTTATTTGTACTAGCAGACTAGTCTTTTATAATATTTCAGGCTAGAAATTATAAGTATGGAATTAATAAATTTGACGACACGGCTGGTGCAATGGTTGACCGATTGGTTGCTGCGCAGAGTGTTGCAGATTCGATTTCCGCACGAAAATATATGGGTATGGATGGTTAGCCATTTTCTAGGTCTCAAATTATTAACAACATTTTTTTGTCTCTTCAATGTTCACTAATTGTGGTAGTTAGCACAGTTTATCAGTGCAAAGTCTCCTAGATAAGCTATGCTCACAATAAACAACCCCATCTTAAAACGTTGCAAGTAACGCAGGACAATAAAGAATATCAAGCCTTATTTCTATGTTGTTAAGGTTCGATATAGCACTTGGCATATGTGTGTAATTATTAGAGGAAGCTATTGGAGTGACGTAATGTTTAATTTGTTCTATATTTAAATTGCAATGTAGTAGGAATTATAATACCGAAGCGAGATACGGAATTCGTAGGATTCTATTGCGCTGTTCAAAACTTTGGTCAATATTGTGGCTGATTTTCAAGCAATTACTTGGAATTATAAAGAGAAATATTTTTTGCTTGATTTTTCATCTGCATATAACATTTTTGCAGTCATTCATAATCTATCAAAGACACGATGTTTGCAAAGAATATAGAGTCTGTCTAAAAAGTCAAAAGACTTGGTTAATTATTAGGGCAAAATGAAATCTGACGTAGTGAACACTGGTTCAATAATCAAGGTTGATCAAGAGATCTTGATCATTACTAATAGAAGAACCTTATAAAAAGTATCAAATAAAAGTTTTTTTTTTAATGAATAAATAATCTAAAAAAATCCCAAATTGTTTGACTTTAGTTATTTAGAATAGAACATAAAATATTTTTTCGGCACTGGCACTGCACAATATAGTACAAATATAAAAAAATAATGGTCGTAGGACTTGACAGAACTCGAAGGATGCCAACGAAATCCTATTAATAAGCCTTAACTGTCCGACCGTCCATCCGTCTGTATGTCAATGAGCTGTATCTCATAAACCGAAAGAGGTACCTAGAGAGTTGAAATTTTGACAGAATGTGTATTTCTGTTGCCGCAACAACAACAAAAACAAAATTAAAATATAGTTAAGGCCCAAGCGTCCGAGCAGTGCCGTAAAATAGTGGCTTTCTGAAGCCCCATCTTCCACTCTTCGGCAACCGCCAAGTAAAAAAAAAGTAGGTTCGAAAAAAAATTATGTTTATTATAGATTCATGAACAACATTATCAACAATTGATTTTTTTCGTGCAATAAATACTTTTGTCTAAAAAAAATATTTAGTAATTTCGCAACTTTTCCCTACTTCTCAACATTTTTAAACAGAAAAATTGGTGGTTAAATATTCTTCACAGTGTACATAGTTTATGTAAATCAATCAATATTTCGCAAAAAAAATGGATCTAAAGGTCAGCGGGGCTCTATCCGGGTGCAGCTGGCCGCAATTAAATGCATAGATACTGGCCAGATGTTGAAGGGACTATACGCCTTAAATATTAAGGGGGTTCCCATAAAAGAAACTTTATGTTATCGGCGTTTTTTATCTCGTTTACAAGGCCAACTGGCATTTGGCTAGATTTTTTTCATTTTAGAATTTTTTTACGCGTGCGAGACTGATACTGTCGGCAAAGTTTTAGTTATTTTTTGTTTTGAAGACCGGTTGTTATGAATCACACTAATCCACACTTAATTATTATAAAGGCGAAAGTTTGTATGCGTGTTTGTTACTCCTTCACGCTCGAACGAGTACATGGGCTTGGCTTATGGATAGATAATGTCTTGTAGTTTTAGGATTTTTTATTTCGGGATTATAATTATAAATTTGGGATAAAGGTAAGGTCAAGTAAGATCAGGAACACTCCCAGCTCGACGGCTCTTTATAATTATGTTCCATACGCGTAAGGAGTGGAATTCCCTGTCGGAGTCTGTGTTTCCTGATAGCTAGGGGTCTTTAAGTCAAGAGTGAATAGATTGCTTCTAGGCAAGCGCGAGCCTGTCCATAATAAAAAAACAGAACCAGTGCGCCTCACCATCAAAGATTGCATCGCTACTTACCATCAGGTGGGATCGCAGTCAAGCACTAGTTTATCTCAATTAAAAAAAAAAACCAGCCAAATTGACGGAGCCAGTTAGGGTCGATGCTTGGCAAGGCTAGGGATTGTTAAGAAGTTTATTTATTTATTTATTTAATTTTTTATGCACAGAAGAGTACAAAGGTGGACTTAATGCCATAAGGCATTTTTTTTTGAAGTTACCGCAGCCCGCGCAATAAAGGGGAACTAAAACAACACTAGGGATTTTAGTCAGTAAAATTCTGACACTTCCTCCTGTTCCACCTAGAGCGTAAGAAGTTTTTTGATGATTTATCAACAACCTACGTAAAAAAAATCTGTCTTCTTCAAAATATTAATAATCTTTGTCATTGTAACTAAGTGTGTGCTTATCATTAAGAGCAATGTTAAAAGTCAAAGAAATAATTTGTTATTTTAATGATAAGTAATTGGGCTGTTAGCTGGTTACGACTTGTAACAAGACAATTCATAATGAAGTATCTACTGTAATAATAGGTACTTATTTTTTATGTACCTCCTATTGTAAGTGAACCAGCTTACAATCAAGCTTGCTAAGGCTCCCTTAGGGATCGCCCTAAGGGACTCTTGGCAATCTTGATTGTAAGCTTTTATTTTATTCTAGCAACACTCATTCATTCTAACTTTACGTTTTATCATGGTAGTTTTCAAATGCCAACATTTGCATAATACTAGCTTTTGCCCGCGGTTTCGCCCGCGTTCATAAAATATAGCCTATTTCACTTAGCAGCTTTCTGTCGGTGAAAAAAATTTAGCAATCGGACCAGTACTTTCAGAGATTACCTCCTACAACCAAAAAGACATAAAAACAAAAAAACAAACTGTACCTCTTTATAATATTACTGTAGATAATATTAGTGTAGACTACAAAAAAAAAAAAATAGAGTCCAAAATCAAAAGGGGATCCCTCCACAGTTTCCCCTAAGTAGTGCCTCAAAACTCATATCTTTATTTATTTTTTATTTTTGTCTTGGAAATCACCAAATATCTCCTATCATTTTGGGTGTCAGAGTTTTACTGACTAAACTCCTTCTATTTCTGTGACTCTTGAACAATCCCACAGCCCTGGCAGGCATCGACCGTACATCTTCTGCTAAATGGATTTGTATGAAACTTGGCACACTGGTAGACCATATAGGTACTGGTATAGGGTATAGGATTATCCTAGGATTATATTTCCAAAGGATAATTTGCAACCCTTACGCTGTAGTGTAGAAGCCAGTTATTGATAAATACATATTATTGGTTTTTAAGATCCTCTTCAACGAAAACACATTTCTGAACATCGAGATACAACCATTAATTGGTACGATGTGTTTTATTTTTATGAGTTCGTTTATGTCTATGGATTGCACAGCTGCACGAACTTACATGAAATTTAGCACAAGGGTTTTTTTATGGTGGGAAAATCATCAATGACAGCCTCCGCTCTTGGGCGGAGCGAGAGATAGTGTCAGACTCTTCCTGACTAAAAACCCACCCCGTTCTTTCAAGCCTTTATACCGGGGCTCGAGCTGTCTTTCGAAACTAACGCTGGCCCCGGTAGGCTTCGATCCAGCTGGGCTCCTACTGTTGCTGACAGCTCCTTGAGGCGCGCGGGAACATTGCGCGCCGTCGACGACTTGGGTTCGGTCCGGACAGTTACCGGACGGTCGGACAGCGACCTACCCATAGCTCGCTGTCCGCAAGCCCGCGCCTACGGTGGAGCACAACTACCCTTGTGTATCATGACCAGGATTAGGATATTTAAGTTAGATTTTATACCGGAAAAAAATCCCATAGGATAAAATGCTTCACAATCACAAACTGTCAAAACTACGAACAGTAGTCAGTTCTTAATTAATAAAAAAGTACGCAACCGGAATGATTTATTAGACAAAATAACCTTAAGAAAACCTGTTGTTTACCAAGGCATCAGATCTTCACAAATCTTCAATTAAATATGAGAACACCCAACGTGTTAAATTAGCTTCATCTTCTATTTCAAGGCCCATTTTTTGCGATATCACTTTAGTAATAAAAATATTTTTAACCGGTTAATGAACGTCAATAAGAAAACAACATTGTAAAGAAACAAGAAAGATTCCAAGAAACATGGCATGTTTTTCGAAAGACATGTAAAACAACAAGATGTTTTATTTGAGATTAGGCGATTCCGAGAAGATAATGCCGAGCCAATTGTACATGGTACTTAGCTATCAAGTAGTTTACCGCTGAAACTATTTAATCTTGAGTCATTAACTCTTTTCCTGTTTCAAAGATGACCATTTAACTCCTACGTCCAAGATACTAAGTCATATCTAATTTTGGTAAAGTACATGAACAAACATAGATTTATGTGAGGAGTATTAATGAAAATAATAATAATTATGGAAAAAAGGGACATAATGATAACGTTTCGGGTGATAAAACAGAATGAAAGAAAACAAATGTGTTCCACCGACCCCAAATAGCACAGGATAAGGTCAAGAAGATGATGACATTGTGTGATTTGAAAGAAAAGAAAGAAAAAGGGCTCAGTGATAGCGTGATCGGTAACAAATAACACAGAGCAATGGCAAGAATATGACAACATGATTAAACATGGATTATGTGAGGAGGATATGAAAGAAAAGCGAGTCAGTGATAGCATGGCGGGTGATTGGACAAAATGGAAGAAAAACAAAACGTGATGCGCGTACACCAAATAATAAAGTAAGTATATAAGAATATGTACACTGATAAGATGGTTGATAAAGGTATTTAGAAGTAAAAGACGTAGATACTGCACCGCCCCCAAAAAGTACTACAAAAGTGTTGATGAGTGATGATGGGCTTAATAATTAAATAGAATACAACGAGAATTTTCAACCATGATCGAGATATATAAAGAGAAATATATGAAAATCAAAGAGAAAGAAGTCCAAAGAAGAATTGGCATAGACGAGCGCCATGTCTCAGCTACACAAAATCTGGAGGGACCGCAACATCTCCGTAAAGACCAAAACCAAATTGGTGCGGACTCTGGTCTTCTCGATCTTGTCTTATGGCGCTGAGACTTGGACGCTGAAGGCAGCAGATCGCAAACGCATTGACGCCTTTAAGATGTGGTGCTGGAGAAAAATGCTTCGTATCCCTTGGACAGCATTTCGGACCAACGAATCCATTTTGCATGAACTAAAAATTTCCTCGCGGTTGTCATCCGAGTGTATTTGCAAAATTCTGCAATACTTTGGTCAAATTGCAAGGAAAGACGATGGAAATCTCGAAAGGCTAATCGTGACTGGTAAAGTTGAGGGAAAAAGGCCTCGCGGGCGTAGCCCAATGCGTTGGTCTGACCAGATCCGCACCGCTCTTGAATCCACAGTATACAAGGCCCTTCACACCGCCAGAGACAGGAATAAATGGAAAAACACCATAAAAAGTAAAGTGATGAAGCACCGGTCACGACCCTCAGCATTGAGGAATACGACGCAAAGAGAAGGATGAAAATCAAATGCATGGAACTGGAATACTGCAAATCGGTCAGTGGGTCGTCTTAGGGGCGGATTTCCCTTGTACATACTAATTAAAAATTTAAGATACAACCATAATTTTAAAAATTGAAAATGAGTTAGTTAAATACACTGTGTGTATGTGTTTTCTTTTTTAATGTGTATCCCAATAGCAGGCAAATAATGTGAAACTCATTACACCATGATCTATATTAGTATCTACACTACGCACACAAGACGCTAGTGAAGCAAATAGCTTTATCGATAATTTGTAAAAATATGTAGGTGTTTTTTTTTTTAATAACCTTATATAATTTTTGATTAGTTTAGGATAAAAAATTCGTATTTTAAAAATAGCTGAAGTCGACTCAGTACTGGTATCTGATCTTGAACATACTGCTTTCAGGAAGTGTGTTTATTTTTTTGGGTATATACAAAAGCAGAAGTAGTGTCAATCTAAAACTTAAGCTATCAACCCAAACGAAAGTAATTGACCTTGCAGGGATCAGGGTTAGAAATAAAATCCAGGATATCAAGCTCAGTCTTTGCTCTAGCACAAAATGGTTAGCGTGTTGATCGTAACTATGTAATCATCATAATTCGTTGATACATCCAATAGATATTGCATAGAATTATGTAAGTCAACCCTAATGAGCATCGAGCGTCGGTCTTATTTATTTTTTTACTAAAGATATAGTATTATTCTTTGTATTGTATTCACATGTATTATAAATATAAATTTATGCTTCTGGTTTACTAACACTGTTATTTTAAATTTTTTTCTTGTGTTTCGTGAGAGTGTCAGTTTCATCACAGGCCCATCAGAATACCATTGTTGTATTTTTTTTAAGATGCTGAGAAAAGAATATTTTCGACCAAGAAGATATTGTATTGTGTATTTTATTATTATGGTTAGTTAATTTTATTATAGATACGAGT
The DNA here is from genome assembly GCA_910589285.2 of Mythimna ferrago. Lineage (NCBI taxonomy): Eukaryota > Metazoa > Arthropoda > Insecta > Lepidoptera > Noctuidae > Mythimna > Mythimna ferrago. The sequence continues at coordinate 22,349,784 of OU342685.1, forward strand.
CACATATCAAAATTCTTTCATATTTACGAAGAGACGCAAAAAAAAGTTTGGTTTTAAATTTTGGTTAGCTGTTGGAGAGGATTGAAGGGAGAGGAATGAAAACTGCATTTTATTTGGAAACAGCAAACCGCAAAAATAAGTATGTGCCAAAATTCGATATAGCCAGTGTTATTTTAACTGGATTTTAAAAGAACGGAACCAAAAGCCGTTAGTTCATTAATTAAAGAAATAGTATCAAAATTAATTTATGGTGAATTCGTGTTGTATCGGTTTATGTTCATTTACCGTAATATTGGATTTCTCGAAACGTAACACGTTAAAACAGCTGCGGCACCTCCAAAAATATATCTACATACCCACAGCGTTCAAGCACAGGATCCAACTTTAACAGCAACATACAATTTCTAAACGTGCAAAATCGTAAGAAAACTGGAATAATTTCTAAACATTTCCGGTGCAAAAAAACAATACGGTACTAAACGATTGACGCAGCTAAAAAAACTTCAGCAAAAAAAAAGGTTGACGATGTCACCAAACCACACACGGCCCAAATTGCGTAGATTTGTAAAACTTTCGCTCACAACACTTACTTCAAACTAGTTTCGATAGAAGTAGCCATGACTTGACGGCGCGTGCGCGAACTACAACGTCTGCTGCAATACTGGCCTGCGCAAGAGTTGACGAGCCACGATGCTCCGCTTGGTATTTTTATAGAGAGTAAAAACCCACATTTATTTTGATTTAAAAAAATGTAGACAACGATTGTTGCTCTGGGAGAAAAAATCTATCATGAATTTAAATAAAACATCGACATAGTCTGCTATTTTTATCAAAATTATGGATAAAGATAGTCCGGGATTTTTAAAATGTAATCTAGAATATTGATGTTTGATTTTATATCCCACGAAATTCTTGACAAGTAAATCCATAATTTGAAACAAAAATATATTAGGACGTGTATCCATTTTGAAACGTGTTACTTTGGAACAGTATGCGGTTTGGTAAAGTTTATTTTGAGAAAGAATGATATGATATGAAATAAAAACAAGTATAATTGTTATTTACACTAGAATATATTTTTTAAGATAGAAAATTATCCAATGACTGCTTTCGCTCTGGGTGGAGTAGAAAAAATAAAAGAATTTTTCTGACTAAAACAATACCTGTGTCCTTCAGTTATCTTTTGCATCCTAAGACCACGGGTTTCTTTTTTAGAAAATCGTTAGCAGAATTTATGAGATGCGAAATTTAATTATCACACCAAAACGTTCACATACATACCTAAATGTCAACTCCTGCAACTTCGTGAGCTAAGGCTTTGTGCAGACGCGTGGGAAGATCACATTGTTATGTATTATGGTAGGTTGGTTTCCACATTTATCTTGTTTTACTCCTCACCGACTTTCTGTGATCATAAATATTATGGATGAATTTTCTTAGTGTTTAGACCGGCTTTGTCTAGGTATATCACACAGATGAGATACCTAGGCATCATAAGTTTATTTATGAATCTGATGAATGTTGGGCTGTGAAAAATACGGATGAAAAAAGATTGCACATAGCGGAGATGAGAATGTTGACATGGATGTGTGGTGTGACGAGAATGGATAAAATGAGAAAAGGGTATTTTAAAGGAAGTTTGAAAATGGCGTCAGTGACTTTAAAGTTGAAAAAGAATTGAAATGTAAAATTGGTCTTGGTATAGCCATGTAAAGAAGAGGAATGAAACGCATGCTGCTAAAAGAGTTATGAGTATATGAATAGATGGAGAGAGAGTTGGAGGCCAAAGAAAAGATAGATGGATTGTGTGACAAGTGATATGAAAGAAAAGAGAGTTAGTGATAGCGTGACAGGAGACAGAACCGGAAAAAACGTGTTGCCACGAATACGAGACAAGGACAGAAAGATGATGGGTTTTCAACAAGTCACAGTTTGCTATTATATTACTGCTGTCTCACAAGATAACTTGTTCAAATTTAAGGGCTTCTTCACACGTACCACAACTACACCACGTCACAACGACAAAATGCTGTCAAGCAGTGGTTACGTGTGAATAGTGTCGCTGCAGCTTTTTGTAGTTGCGTTGTGGCGTTGTGGCGTTGTGCGTTGTCGCAGTAGTTAAGATGCGGTTACGTGGTGTGCAGACACGGTTACACACTATCGTTGCGTCGACGCAACGTTGTGTTTGCGATGTGGTCGGCCACTAGTTCGTAGTGTCGCTGGTGGTTGCGTTGTTGTTGCGATGTGGTCAGTATCACACATACGAACGATAACGACTGCAAAATTTGGTACGTGTGAATAGTCCTATTCATTTTCAATACGAACTATTACCTAAAGGTCATTGAACTCGCTCAGCTGACGTTTTCTTAAAGAAATTAATTTCGTACATGCGTAAATTAATACGAGCTTAGTTGAGGTGTGGTTGTTATCGTGGTGTAGTTGTGGTACGTGTGAAGAAGCCTTTACAGACGAGTATACACCTTTACGTTTTACGTAGAAATCTTTACGGCCCAAGCTAAGTGTTTTGTCTCATCGTTTATACCGCATACATCGAAGAACCGAAACAATTTGCCTGCTGCGGTCTTCTCATCCAATTATGACTTAAGCATCTTTAAGGCTAGAGTGAATAGATTTTTAATAAACTAATGCGCGTTACCATCAACGATTGCTTCACTGCTTACCATCAAGTAGGATAGACAAACAAAAAAACAGGAAAAGACAGAGAAGAAATCGCCAAATTTAATTGGCGGTGAGCAGGACACACTGTTAGCAGAACAGATAGTCGATGGGGGTGAAAGGTCTTAGAATGACAACTACGTACCGTTGAAAGACTTCCCACAAAGTGGATAATTGACCAGCTCCCCTAGCCAAGTTACAACCAGTTTGTGTCGAATTCCATTCTCTAATCGTTAACGCCTCGGTGACAGCAATTGTAGAAAACGATAAGTTAGTTACCATGTTGACGCGCCTGAGTCGGCCGCTCGTTCTACAATGTAGCGTTTGTCTAACAAAGGATCTAGCATTAAACATTGTAGAAACGATTTTGAACGATGTGAACCTGGCTACGAATTGTCTATTCGTTTGTTCTGACTACGCGACTTTACGTTGAGATGACGTCATTCCCATACGTTTCATCACTTTTCGACAGCGTTAACGATTGCAGAATAACAAACTTGGCTAAGCGTGCTGGTGAGATTCGCGAGAATCCGATAGATGCGAGACGCATAGGACCGGTCGTTATGGCGACTCTTGGGGGAGGCCTATGTCCAACAGTGGACGTCTTTCGACTGAAAAGATGATGATGATAACAGACAGAGACTATATCCTAAGCTGAGGTCCGTGCTCCACAGGGGTGCCTTTAGTGTGTAGTCACTTAGTTTTAAAGTTTTTAAAGTACTGGCTGGAGGCTCTATTTTATTAAGGTCACTTGCAGGTCCGATTAAGCAGACGATAATCTCATAGGATGACCTACGAGAGGCTATACAAAAAAAAGTTTTGAGTGACTGTCTCCGTATGGGTATAACGCTGATGTTCAATAAGTGCTGTCTTTCATCCTTATTGGAATAAATGACTTTTGATTTGATAAGCATGCTGTTGTCTGTGCACCAAAACATGCTGTCAAATTGACCTCTTCACTATACCGACGAACCCAGAGAAGCAGCACAGTTTTGTTGTGTTGCACAAAATTTGAATAGTAGTCTGTAGTCTTCCTCATGTAGCTGGCAGGTTACGGGAGGAAGATTACGCTACACTGTAGCGATATCTATATCGCCAAATAAGAACTAAAAAATCAAAATACTGCATCGCGGTATCAGAGTTCTCTGTGCATTTAGAACATAATACAACAAACCGAAATCAAAAGTTACCTGATCCAAGTCGTCGACGGCGCGCACTGTTCCTGCGCGCCTCAAGGAATTGTCAGCAACAGCAGGGACCCAGCCGGGTCGAAGCCTACTGGGGCCAGGGTTATCCGAAAGGGAACTCGAGCCCCGGTATGAAGGCTAGAAGGAACAGGGTGGGTCGTTTAGTCAGTAAGAGACACTATCTCCCACTCCGCCCAAGAGCGGGGGTTGTCATTGGATGATTTTTCCCACCGTAAAAAAAAGGTAGTTACCTGACATTTGATTTCGGTTTGTTGATGAAGGAGAAGGAGAGAGTCTCCTGACGAAGGAGACTCTCTTTTCTCTCAAGACACTAGAAACACCTATCTGTAGACCGTACAAATATTTGTTCTGAGCGGGAACCGATCACGCAACACGCAGTGCAGCAGCCAATTGCTCAACTATGAGATGTTGTATCATCGTCTTCATCATCATCATCATTGGTTGTTTAATTTATAAATCCGAACCCCTAATTGGTGATTTTAGCGAACACCTTTGCGCCAACCGTGTTGTGATCAATTGATACAGTAATTTATGAGGAAGGTTTTGGTGTATAATACACGTATATCACTAGGTATAGCAGCGAAAATTCGAGAATTTCAAAGTTTGATAAAACTCATTCAAAGCTGAGTTGGGTCGCTAGTTCAAAATCTTTGAAGTGTTGAAGTTTAAAGTGATGATCGAAAATCTTTCACTTACAATGGACAACTTTTATTAACTTTTCCTGCAAGATAGGTAAGGGATGTGAAACTACGACTAATAAATAAACAATTCGTGTGCATATTTTTTGGTTCTATTAATTGTACGCCCTTAACAGTTAAATATCGCCATTTTAAATTCAGACAGTATTGTGTACAGTTGGCGATGGATTGGCCATAACACGTTACAATGATAAACGATGGACAGCAGAAGTAACGAGATGGAAAGGATTTAGCGGAAAAAGGCGGAGAAGACGACCTACGACGCGATGGGTTGATGACATTATAGCTACAGCTGGCAAGGACTGGAGTAAGCAAGCTAAAGACGGAGAAAACTGGAGTAGACCTATATTCAAAGTGGGGTTCCTATCCAACGAAACGAACGGGAACGAAAAAAAAAAGTAAATTATAAGTGAAATTTAGACTTATGTACATACATGTAATTCTCAGGTGATGGGAAATAAAGAGGTTTTATTATTATTATTTCGTTTATTCGTAAGTTATATACTTACTACATATAAATTATATTTTTAAATATTCAATATAAAATAAAAAACATTTAAAAATATAAAAATAGTAGCCCACCGGTATCGGGAACGGGGTCCAAGCTACCGGCGGTCAGGGCTCCAGAGAAAGGAACCTCCTGACTATACGAGCCGTGTCGAGCAATACTGCTTTTTGAATCAAGCTCTTGATCCAGTCGCCTAACGAGAGCCTCCTAAAGTGTTGGTCGAGGCTCTTGGCTATTAAGCCATTGGCTGAAACGACTATCGGTACAATAATCGCTGAATCCACTTCCCACATGTCGACAACCTCGCAATTATTATTATTATATTAACTTATAAATAACTAATAGGTGAAGACCGTGCCATATTGACCAAAACACGTGTAAGTCAGTGTAAGTAACGTTAGTTCTAAGTTGTTGTGTTTCAACTCAAAACCGTTGTGTGTAAACAGTGCGACGTAATGCACTGTAATCAGCGTATTATACACATACAGTGTTGTAGCTACAATGGTTCACTTAGCTACAATAATCTCTCTATCAATTAGTCTACCCATTGTCCGCCTATGTCGGGATCGGCTTCCGTCTAACATTTGGTTAGACTAGTACCTAAATATCAGTATTTATATGAAGCATCAGCCTATCTGTAGGTATTTCTGCTAGGTCTATAGTTTCATCGGACAACCCGACGTACGGCTGGTATCCACCCTTCATCATCATCATCATCATCATCATCATTATTTCAGCCTAAAGACGTCCACTTGGACACAGGCATCTCCCAAGCGTCATCACAACGACCGATCCTGTGCGTCTCTCATCCACCGCATTCCTGCGTCATTAACGGTCGGGTCCATTTTGTGGGAAGCCTTCCGACGCTGCTTTTTCCGGTGCGCGGACGCCACTCTTGAACCTGTCGGCCCCATCGTCTATCCGCCACCAACCTTACGTTTTTGAAACCTCTACGGTCCGAACTAAGTATTTCGCCTCATCGTGTATACCGTGTACATCGAAGCACTGGTATAATTCGCCTGCTGCGGTCTTCCTGTCCGATTATAATTTAGGTGTCTTCAACATCAACGACTGCATCACTGGTGCTTACTTTGCTATCAGGTGGGATCGCAGTCAAGCACTGGTTTATATCAATAAAAAAAAATACATATCATCCTGATTTTTATTCTACCTTTAAAATCTGATTAAACTTGGTTTTTATTTTTTAATCTTTATTTATTTATGGGATTTTCTTAGACTAATGCGACGATATCAATCCCATCGCATATAATCATTTTATGTGTCGACACCCTTGCGCCATCCCATCTTCGAGTACGGCGGGCTGTGCTGGGGCGGCTGTTGCAGGTGCAGAAAACCTCAAACGGCGTAAATATAATAACCTCACCGGAAATTATGTGTTTTAGTCGTTTGGGGTTGAAACACTGGGGTCATGGGGTCCGAACGCTCATCGAGTTGTTCGGGGTATCAGCAAATAGTTGGTACGGTAGACTCTTCGCATGACCAGAGGGCTGGGCTTTCTTCGGTCAACGAATCAGCATTGCCATCCAGCGCGGCAATGCTGCCAGTGTTCTGGGCACTTTTCCCATTGACATGATGTGGACGAATTTTTTGATACCCTATGAGTTCCCCTTTTTTACCCGTTCGTACATATTATTATTTTAATTTTGAAATAATTTAATTCTGAAGGAGGTTCAGATATTTTTGAGATAAGTACGTTTTAGGTACATTTTAACGGTTATTATAATTTATTTCCCAGAGGTACACCCGCCATTCTGACTCTCACCCGATTCTCTCTCCTAGAGCCCCAGACCTGAGCCCCAGCAGTGGGAACATTATAAGGCTATTATTTTCAGTTTATATAATAAAATTATAGGTGTACCTATTAAGTTGTTTGTAAGTATATTGTAATTAGTTACGTATTTTTAATTATGTAAATGATAAAAAATAGTGTTAACTACTATCAAATAGATACATCAAAAGTGATTTTAAAAAAATGTTTGCTTTTCAGTAAAATTTTATCATTTGTTTTCTTTAAATTTATTAATTTACAAACAATGCGTATTATTTAAAATTTTATTAAAAACTAATTATCTTATTTACAACGCTTACATCCTCACGAATTAAGTGCTTGGCTAACAATGGCGGATGATGGTGCTACTGCTTCACACACTGGTCCGATGCTGCTCGTATGCTATGTACTGGATCTCTCTGCTTTCCTCTCTGACGTAGACCACGTTGTGTACCAGGAATAGGAGATAGATGTTCAGGGCTGTTGGGTAGAATGAAGTAAAATTAATTATGAGTTCATGTGTGGATTCGTTTGACTTTATCTGGGTATGCATAAAGTTTGGATGGTACGTAGTCAGCTAGATCGATATCCTCTTTATTGCACACTATAAAAACCTACAGTAGGAGCTAAAATATTATAGGAAGTAGCAATGGGCAGTCTTATCGTCTTATCTATCGAATATGGTGGTGAGGTTTGAATAAACTGCCCGTTTGCATAGTTTTCATTCATAAAGTAATGAGTGTACAAATTCCAGATTTCGGAGCAATCAGCAGTGTCATCAATAGTTTTTGCTACCCTGTATGGTGATCTACCACAGTGTTGTCTTTTTTAACCCAAAAGTTGACTGGTAGAAAATGACTTGTTGCATTAAGTCCGTCTATGTACATGAAGTTAAGAAATAAATAATGAATTAGGACATAGCAGTCAAATAGAAGCCTGGAGTAGAACATAACAAGAACTATTAATAGATCCATGAAAGTAGGTATATTAATTACCAGTTTCACATTCGATACAATGAATTATGTTTTGAAATCCAAATATTGTGTGTGCTATCATTTTGTGTTGAAATGCGTCCATGAAAGTGCACAATCGGCACTGATGCAACTCGAACACCGATTTTATTGCATAAAAGTATTGGAAACATGCATATTAAAGTATATTACGTTCCTCCTAACCTTTTAAAGGATGAATGACTCTGACCTTAAGCTGGAGAAAAAGTAGAATTATCATTTCATCATCGCTAGGTGTCTAACGCCCAGCAAATGCTGAGGTGGTCACCCTTTCGGTGCGGGCACGCTCAGCGCACTTTGTACTTTTGTTATTTTTTATTTTGTGTTTACAATTGTTGTGCTGTGTCTGTTCCAAATAAAAGCATTTCTATTCTATTCTATTTAGAATTAGATTGCTTAGACAGATTTTTTTTCTCTAGAGAATAAGGAAAAGGTGCTTCTGTTCAAATGTAACCAACAAACAAATTGTTTTATTTAAGAAGGCGCCGTTAACATTGCAATGTTATTGGTTGAATTAATTTAAGTACATATTTTAATCATTATCTATTATTGAAATATTCAATAAAATAGGTTCATTTTCATGCTTGTGTTGCATTTCATAAATAAATAAATACAAACAACAACTTGTGGTCGTTCTGAACTGGTAGATATACCAGCCTCATTTACCTCATTTAAGACTAGATATTAGAATTGTATTAGATAATAAGTAGGTATGTGTTTTTAAGTTGCCTGGATTATTACAAGAGAAACGTCACGCAATGTGATATTTAATTCTAATAAATACTGACCTACAAAGAAGATGTAAAAAGCGTTTTTCTTGTACTCCGTGTAGTCGAAGAAGGGCAGGTCAGCGAGAAGCGTCATCAGCTGTGAGACTGTCGCGAAATAGAAGTAGATCTTCAGCATTAATTTATTTTTCTGGAAATTATAGTTGAACATCATTCATTATTTATGCTGGCGTATCACTTAGTAAATTTAAAACATTCTTAGCAGTCTTGCGCTATGTCGCCTGTGTCATTAGTAATAGCAAACTTCATGTCCATGGTCCTGCTATAGTCTGTCTAAAAAACCAAACGTCTTGGGAATTTGTGAAGGAAATAAAAAGTCTGTTTTTGGTAACGCGAATTTTAGTTGTTATTCACTTGTTCCTTTAGGATGATGATCATTCTACAACAGATGTTGATCGTAATATGGCTAGTGACGACGAATCAATAAGAGGAGTAGAATATTTAGAATCAGATTTCTCTCACGATTCCAGATTTATGTCATTACTTTATATTTACTAATGATGCTGTTATACCTTACAAATGTATCCTACTTTTGTAATAAAAATGACATTAAAGAGACTGTAATGTGTATATTCTAAACGAAAATCTTTTGAACTTTTTATTGTTACAAAGCCCCCTAATAATATTAAATCATTTAAAAATACTTAAATTTGATACTTTTTATAAGGCACTTCTATTAGTAAACCATGATCAAGATCTCTTAATCAACCTTGATTATTGAAACAGTGTTGACTACATTAGATTTTATTTTACCCTAATAATTACCCAAGTCGTTTGACTTAGACAGACTATAGTACAACGCAACGATATAAATTAAGTATGTATTTTTACAATCGTTCAATTAATTAAACTGAATAAAAACCTAAGTATGTATGTAAATAAATAAAATGCATTTCTTTGTCTTAAGTCGTCAAATGAATGCTTACGTTAATAAATACAACAGGTTTTTAGCAGAAAAATTATTGCCTTATTCATTACTGTAAAAGATACACTTTAAATTATAATCGTATCATTCAATAATACAAATTAAAATAAAATATTAACCCTTGGTGTTCCGCAAGGTACCTACACTATGATTCTTCAAAAGCCTTTGATTTACTCTGTGAACTCTGTCCACTAGAACTACAGTCAAACGAATGTTTTCTACCACAACCGTCTGTTATTACCAAAAGATGTTCTGCATGACCAAAACAGTGCATGTCTTCATGTGGTTAATCACTAGCATCTCAAGCTATTTCCATATTTATCGAGTGAAATAGACTCACCCTATGTGCACCAATTAGTAGCACTACAGTCAACACAATGTCTGCCAAAGCCGCGGTCACGATCACTGGAAGGTGTACTGCAGGATCACTGTAGTGCATGTCTCCATGTGGCTTGTCACTTGTCAGCTCGTCCACCATCTCATACATCAGCATCGGGAACGCGACTAGTGCCAGCGTCTGGAATATAAATTGGAGCAACCAAATGTTTTTGTTGTATAAAAGTAAAAATAATTATAAGAGCATTAATATCTAGTCAGAAATCTTCAAGACAAGTTATCAATAATTATTAATTATAATTATTGATAACTAATATATTTGAATAAGTTGGGCTTCTTGTTTCCATATCATTAGCCTTTCCTTCCATCCAATTCCACGGTTTTTACTTCATTTTATTAATTATACATAAATGATAGTCCTTGATATAACTTAGCTACTTCTGCCAGAATGATTAAGTATCGGGACCTTCTTTTGTTATTAGAACTGGTTGGAATGCAGTACTTAGTAGATGTCAACGGCAACAAGTACAACCTTTTAGTTCTTAGAAGGATGAAGGATAAATTATACGTATCGATGAACACACAACGACCGTACAAAGTTAAATACTATCAAACAGTCTTATCTCAGTAAGTATCAGACTACATAACCAGTCAATATTTCAAAGCAACAATGAAATGCTAGACAATGTTTATGAACCAACTTGGTGCTGGAACATTAATTGGTGAAGCTGAAATATTTACAAAAACAGGTAGATCAAATTTATCTACTAATCTGAAATCGAAAGTACCTAAAGCTATTATTAAGTCATACAATTAATCTTTTATTGCTTCTTGTATAATAACTACTTCATCCGTTCTCAATATCAGTAAAATATATGATGGTTATACTCAATAGTAAATGACTCAGTTGCACCAACTGTACATAATGCCCTTTTGCTGACCTTTGCATCTACATTATCTTATAATTTCACAATTATGATATATGTATAAACTTTCATAATCAATTTATTTTGCATCCTCTTCATTATCAATTGGCAATAATATACCTAATGATGATGATAAACAGTTTCTAATTAGTAATTCCTAGATTTGTTTGCGGATATTAATCAACACTAATTTGTTTCTTGATCATCTTGACTAGATCATGTCTAGCTTTAGGAAGTAACTAAGTACGTTCTAATAAGAACTGATATTAACTATATTATTATTGGCCTTAGGTAACATTCAAGTGATATAATTCTACAGTTTAATGCATGACATTATTACATTATATTTTCAAGAAGTCTTTTCTTGAAAATATAATGAAAAATTTAAGTAAGTAATCATAACGATTCAAAATCAATCTTGAGACAATACACCTAATTATTGCACTTACAAGATCAGCGTATCCGAAAACAGTAATCCCAACATAAGTAGGTATACAAAAACAGCACTTCCTAACAACAGGTATTTTAGGACATTTTAATTTACACATATTCTGCATATTTCTTACACTTTACATACATTTCACATCAAATCTCATCAGTGACTGTGTCTGAGCAGCTCTTATCCAAAATTGCATCCTCTTAGAGCGTCTTTTATAAGATACTTCCGCTACTTAAAGACACATTCATCCTAATATGTGTTGTACATCTTTTGTTTTCCATTGCTGTGTCTATAAGAGACGATAATCTAGTGTATCTTATGGTAATGATCAATGGATGTTACGTTAAGGAATGATGTCAGTAATCTACTAGTTTGTGTTAGTGGCTTGGTACAATGGTTTGAGTGAATTCCTCGGTTTTCATTAATTTATAAATTAACATCGCATTGCAGGAATTGTTGAGGCCAAGTGTTTTTTTATGAACAATGAAAGTTCTTGAGTTTTAGAAGATATTTTTTATATCAACATAGACAATATAGGTATTATATGTTTTTTTTATTAAATTTAACGTATAATAAAAAAAATATGATAAAATTAATTTCACCGTTTCACGCCGCATACTTAAATTCATTTTATAAATCAGGAAGAACCCTACGTATATTTAAGCAGAGATATATGCCACAAGTGGCGTCATCTGGTTCGTTGAATTGAAACTAACCTACCTTCGATGTTTATTTTTAGGTTTCTAAGCAAGCGTCCATAATGCTTTTGTCAAGCTGTGGTCGTCTTCCGGCTGATACAATGCTGATCAAGTAATATTTATCATTGAGCACGAGACTTGTTGATCAGCCTATGTGGGTTGGTAGTAATATAGTGTCACGTGCTCTTGTACTGTTCAAATATGAACACCAAAGAAGATGGAATACCACTAGCTATTAATAGAGGTAAAAAGTCGTAACTTCAAAAAAGAAGCTAGACATACCTATAGACGTCTATACGAGACCTCGACTTCGGCATTCTCGTGGTTGAGAAATTAAGAGAACTATTAAAGAAGAAAAACTGTTGTGTTTGAGGAGATTGGATTAAAAAATAAGAAGACTTAAAGTCATTCAAAGGGCAATGGAAAGGGCTATGCTCGGAGTTTCCTTGCGTGATCACATCAGAAATGAAGATATCCTCAGGAGAACCAAAGTTACCGACACAGCTCGAAGAATCGCCAAACTTAAGTGGTAGTGGACAGGGCACATTGCTCGCAGAACAGATGGCTGTCGGTGCCAGAAGGTTCTGGAGTGCCGATCGCGTAACAGAAGATGCAGCATTGGAAGGCTCCCACAAGGTGGAGCGATGTCTTGGTGAAGGTCGTGAAAATCCGATGGATGCTAGACGTACAGGACCGGCCATTGTGGCAATAATTCAGGGAAGCCTATGTCCAATAGTAGACGTCTTTCGGCTGACATGATGATGATGGGTGAAAAAGTCTATTAGCCGTTCAGATTGACCTCTAAAGTAAGCAACGCTAGCCGAGTTAGGTATATAGATGGGTTACCATCCTACGATATGAGATTCCTCCATGTCTCGGAAGGCACGTTATGCCGTTGATTCCGGCAGACATTTGTAGATCATTGACAGTTGTAGACGACTGTCTTCTTTTCGGTTTGTAGTCAGAAGTCAGGAAATCTGACATCAGTTTAGTCTGTTGTTCTGTGTTACTGGGTTGTGAAGGTCAGATAAGCAGTCTTTCTATGTAAGTTTGTATTCAGTTCCATCTAGTTAGACTGGAAGCCAAACCCAACATGGTTAGGAATAGGCTAGGCAGACATAATTATGAGACTTTGCGTATAATAGTGTACCAGTCAAATATAGATCTATCTGTAGGTACCTATATAAATGACTCTGAAAGTCTGTTATCTCATTTTTTTCCATTTTATACACAGATCTAGAAATAAGTGATGCAACAGAGGAAAATTTCCGCAGAAGAAAACCGCGAGTTCCTACGGAGGAAGACTTCATCAAGTTCCTAGCAGTGTATCACGGCTCACGTCCTCCAACGCGAACACTAAATAAGATAATGATCCTTCAGGGTTGTCAGTTAACACAAATAAAATGTAATTCAAAAGATTTATCGCCACATCTCGCTTTTTTTTAGAAGATATCTAATTTTTTTAAGTTAAGGTAATGTGTGATACTTTGGTAGTTTTATTTATTTCTTTACATATCCTTTATTGTACAGCAAGATAATAATTTAACCATGATCACTAACATTTTCCTTTCCTTGTCCCAAAAAAATTGACCCTAAGTGGTAAATTTTCTTCATCTATTTATCTTTCGTCAATACCCTTTACTTCTTACAGCTGTTCTTCTTATTGTGATCAAATAGGTTTCCCTGATTAGCATACAGCAGCTTTTGCATCTGATACAAGCATTTATACTTCGATTCTTGGGGTACAGTGTTACTGTACTCCAAAAATCTATAGAAGTCAATAAGGGTCGTCAAGTGTTTCCTATTTATTTATTTTATTTATTTATACTTCATGCACATAAAAGTACAGAGGCGGACTTAATGCCTTAGGCATTTTCTTCCAGTCAACCTTTGGGTGGTGCAGAGAAAAACAGTGGTAGGTGCAATAAAAGAAAGAGATAAGGTGATTCCAAGAATTGATATACTAATAAACCATAAATATTACAATACACTTACAATTATATAATATATACATACTCAAATTAATAAACTACATACATATATACCCTAATATAGTCAAACAATTGGTTCAAATCGGCAATTGGAAAACTTTAACGCTGTGATGATACTACTGCCAACCTCTTGCGAATTATCTCGCGAACTTTAGTTTTGAATGCTAATCGGTTTCCTCCTATCTTTTCGTATCGCAAAAAAATTAAAATATTCTAGCTTCTGAATATTGACAAGGTAAAATTTATAAAACTATATTTTATATTATTTTAGGGAAACATCTATATTCTGAGCATGAAAGAGTAACAAAATAACATATTCATACTTTTCTCTTTATAAGTGCGCAAAATTGCAATAACATTTGGATTGTTCCGGGAATCACCGATCGTCACAATTCTGAATGGATCATGCTCATCCACTTGCCAGCCCTAATACTTGGCCAACTAACTCAGTCACTATTCCCCGCGCTATAGTCCAAACGTTACATTTAGGAGCACCCACCAATGTTATATCAAATACAAAAGTAGCATGTATTGTTTTAAATATTTGTGATAAGCTACAGTTATAATGTTGATAGAAATACCGGAGTTAAAGAGATGTTGTTTCTGCTTGCCGCTGCGACGTGGGATTATTGTGTTTGGGTACCTGAGCTTGGTTAGTGATATCTTAAATACAGCTATCAACTTCATCATTGTTCTTCATCATCATAATATCAGCAGAAAGAGCCTTACTTATTGGATTGTAATTAGAATAGGTGCCATATCTTTGTCTTCCAGACTTCTTACACATCTATTAGTTACTATTGGTTTATTGATATACTAGACAATGTTGGATGTTTCTGAAATGTGCATGACCAAGTGTGTATATTGTTGGTTATTTCTTTTATTGAGAGCTGGTAATTATGGTCGTATGGTTTTTGTGTCTTAATTGTTATTTGTCAAAGATCCAACCAAAGCATAACGTCAGGCTTGTAATTTTCGAGTTAACTAAGCATTGGCTAAGCGTAGGCGCAACTGTTGTAGACAGACATTTTGGCACACTGAGTTAGCAACACGTTAAGACATATTTTGGTAAATCATGTCATCTTCATCATGATCATAATGATCATCATTTTTTCAACATATTGTCGATAATACTCGTAAAGTAATGTCCTTGAATTGGATTGTCTGTAGCTATGTAGGTAAGCTATATTTAATAGCTAGACAGTGGAAATAGACAGGAGACAGGACACTCCACTTAATAATGATTAATATGCACACATAACGTCACGATTTGGCCTTATACATCGCTTGTTCTTCAGTGCAATTTGTAAACCTGATCGTTATGGGGAACTTAATCATAGAATAGAATAAACTTTATTGTACATCAAATTAGTAACAATTTACAAACAACAAATCTATGGGTACAAGGTCAACATTTATAAATATGTAACAATGATTTTAAAACAAGTTGTGTACCTATACGATTTTATAATATTTGTCGGAACTTCGCTTGTCTCTTCGAGGACATTGATGGACTTCCTGATAAAGTTAACTAAAGTATTTTTATATGACATGAGTAGGATGACAGCAGAACAAAAATATGTAACTTTAAGATGAAAGAAAAAGATAGGTAGTTATATGTTATGAATCTGACTGCTGTCACCCACCGGGCCTCAAGTCTGCTATTACAATAGTGTCAGAATGGTCTATCATTGATGTCATAATTGTCGATTTTGACAAGGTTTGGTAATCTACTAATATAATGGCGTCATTATGACTTTCCGATGGTCAACCACTGACACTCCATTGTAAGAAATGGCATAGAATGGTAATCTCGTACATAATGACAAATGAATATCTGACGTATGCGGTAGTCTGCAAAAATTTTGATAGTTCCTTTGATCAGAGACCTACCATTAAAGACGTCATTGCGCAATTAGTGCTTTTAATAAGCTCGATATTATCATTCTACCATAATTATAATAATACTAGACCATTGAATGATCAATGATCGATCATTATGAATTAGCAGATTACAGACTTTTAGCAAAATGACAATGGGATCGTGTTGGAATGACGAATTTATAAAAATAGCAGACTTAGGCCCCAGGACGGTGCATCCTATAGCAATTGTAGCGTAACCTAATCCAACTTTATCAAACCTATTTCATGTTTGGTAAGATTGATAGATATCTCATGACACGCGATGTAGCGCAGTGACTGACTGATTGGCTGCTGCGTTACGTGTTGCAGATTCAATTCACACACGGAACAAATATTTGTTTGGCGTAAAGATGTTGTTCCGGGTACGTATATCTTGTGTACTGTAGTAGGCAAGGCAATAAAAAAAGAAAAAAAAGACATTATAAGGTATTTCTTATATTTATATTCAAAATTTCAGACGAAAGACGACCACTTGGAGATAGGCTTTCCCAAGTATAGCCACAACGAATGGTTCTGTGTGTTTCGCAGCCACCGGATTCCTGTGACCCTTGGTAAACCCACATGCGTTCCAACGCTGCGCCACGCGGTCGTCACGCTAGAAACTTTCGGCCCCAATGACCATCTGTTCTGCGAGCCAGTGCCCTGCCCACTGTCACTTAAGTTTGGCAATTCTTCGGGCTAAGTCGGTAACCTTGGGAACTTTATTGTTTATGCGATCATGCAAGGAAACGCCAAACCGGTTATATTATCAGACTCACCCGCTGGATTTACCTACTAGCTAAAACTTAACCTATGGCCTCCTGAAGCACGTTATAAATATTTGATCAAATGTGGTCGATGAGAAAACCTAAGATCTATTAACTATTATTTGTTTATTCGTAGACAGAATAGAGGAATAAATGTGTTAGATGCGGTGTTTCGATGCTGGTGAATAATTTTTCTTCTGTAACTTTTTTTTTGTAGGATGATTTTTCATCTAATGACATCTCCGCGCCCTTGGGCGGAGCGAAAAACGCACTCCTGTTCCTTCGTTGCCTTTAGTATCGGGGTCGAATCATCCTTTCAGAAGCAGACCCTTGGCCCCGCTTGTCTTCTGTAACTGTATTTAAACCTATAAGTCATCTAATGTTGCAAAATTAGAAGTCCGTTTCACGCTTCTAAACAGGACAATCCAATGTTATGAGTTACACCCAGTCTAGGCAGTTGAGATAAGAAGAATTTAGTACATTATCAGTTTATTTACTAACTGTTCGAAGCCATTTCTCGGAATAAGATAACTTAAATAGGTACTTATCAATGAATATGGTCTACTTGTCATCAATTTGCCTAGCCTTTTCCCAACAGTTTTTGTGTCGGCTTCTAGTCTAATCAGTTGCAGCTTTTACACACACTAACTAAAATCCACTCCTGATCCTTCTTTGCCTACGTTTTAGAGCCCCGGGGTTCTCTTTCGCACAACTCATGGCCCCAATAAGCTTTGACCCTGCTTTCTGACATCTCTTTGAGTCGCGCATAGTACTTTACGCGCCGTCGACGACTCGAGCTCGGTCCGGCCGGTTACCGGACGGCCGGATAGAGAGCTACCCATTGCTCACCGTCTGCAAGCTTATCTACGGTAGTTAGAAATCAGGGGTCAGGATCCCGGCGTGAGAATGCAGCTTCTAGCTATGTTACGCATGTTAAAGATGTTCAAATTGACATTTGCACCCGCGGCGGGACTAACGGCTTAACGTTATTTCCAAGCCACAGAAGAAACTTGGTATGTAATTAATGGTCACTCATCCACCGACTAACCTCGGCAAGTGTAACTCAACCTCGAAGTTTATACACAGGTCATTATTTGAGCCTCATTGTTCACTCTGTTACTTTCACTGTCCCTAACTTAATTTTTTTAAATTATCCAAACAAAATAAGAAATTATTATTTAAAATGAAGCGTGCGCAGTTACCCCTTAGCTGTGGCTGTACTGTGCCTAACAGCCTTACCAACCCTTCCGAAGATAAAATCTGCTACCAAACCAGTCACAATTGCGATCAAAAATTATTTAATGAGGCAAAATTAGTATTGACATCAATACCTATTTAAATCTGCCTCTCCTTTTAATATTGTTTTATAATTTAATAAACTTTTTTTTATGGATAGGATCGCGTTTGACCACTGTCTCTCACCTGATGGTAAGCGATGATGTGGCCGACGATGGAGCACGCTTGCCTTAGCTTTTGACTTAAATACCTCTAGGTTATAGCTATCAGGAAATACAGACTCCGACTGGAAACTATCTAGAAGTTTATCTAGTACAGACATATTTTGAGCTTCTTGTTTAATCGTTACTAAAATAATTTTTTTCAGTTGGTGACATGCCTGTTTGGAATCCTGCAGATTGTGCTATGGGTCCTATATCGCGAGTTCGAGAGTACCTTCACGACCACCGCCGCCCTGTATAGAGGGGTCGTCATGGAAGCTCAGTTGTGCGTCATCTTCATACTGTATGCATTGGACATCCTCTTCCATATTGTTTTAATCATCGGAGCTCATTTGGTAAGTGAATGTTTTTCGAGTTGTAATTTAAAGACTATTATCACCCCCCTGTCTTTATTTCATTGTATTTGAGGTCGCAGTATGTCTTCTCCTTCTAATCTTATTATATTGGCCGTTGCCTAAGCCTCTTATCTAACAGCCACCGGCCCCCTAGCAAAGTTACAACCGTTTCTATCTATATATATAAAAACAATGCCACTTTTCGTCGAAATTTTATAACTCAAGATCGGGCTCACCTATCCAAACCAAATGTTTAGGCTTTGTTCGGACTATTTAGTAGATGGTTTATGTGAAGTTTGGTAGGGTAGAGTAGAGTAGTGTAGAGTAGTGTAGAGTAGGGTAGGGTAGGGTAGAATAGGGTAGAGTAGGGTAGAGTAGGGTAGAGTAGGGTATAGTAGGGTAGAGTAAGGTAGAGTAGGGTATAGTAGGGTGGGGTAGGGAAGAGCAGACTGACCACGTGACTGAGCGTTGAGATGACATCAAAATCATCTGGTTACGCTGCGCTGATTCTATGCGAAACAGTTTTTTTTTTTTGGCAGATTGTTGTATATTGCAATTCCTATTTCCATGTTTTTCCTGTATATGCCAATAGTTTTTGTGTGAGTGAGAGGGACAAGCTACCCATGTAATCGTTTATGGAATGACATTTCTATGTGTACCCCGCAATTTTGATGGCGTCGAATGACTGATCTTTCCCGTGCTTAGCTAGGGTATTGGCACTTCTACCTATATTTTCTGTTCTGTGGATCTATGTGTGTTGCATCCTCTGATTGGAAACAAAATCGTATGTTTGGTGTTTGTGCCACGAGAACTGTGCCATCGTGAGTGCTGAGCTGTAATGAGGACTAACTTGCTATAATGCAAACCATTCTTTTAATGGAAAAGTCGTTCTGATCAATTTTTCCCCACATCATGCCAAATCCACAACACAACACAGAATAGTTTTCGAATCTCAAATTGTTTGCATTCTTTTGCTTAAATCGCTCAAACATCATCTATTTTTTTTTTTATTAGCCTCTTTTGTGTCTCACTGCTAGGAAAAGGCCTCCCCTTTCTCTTTCCAAACTTCTCTGTCTCAGCATCATCTATAGGTTGTTGATTTTCCTATAGTCTTATTACCATTCACATTTATACTCAAAGCAATCCTTTCCTCATTTACCTTTTACCTCTGCATCGCATGCTATGACATGTTATACACAAAATTTTCAGTCATCGATGCTGGTCGGTGCCTAGAGCACTGGGAGTCGCAAGGTGACTGTAGGTGCGGGCTTGCAGTCAACGAACAATTTGTAGTTCCATTCGGTAACAACCAAGCCCGAGCTGCGCGACGGCGCGTTCCACAAGCGTCTCAAAGAGATGCCAGAAAACTGAAGGGGCCCATTAGGTCCAACGCTCGCTAGAGAAGTCTGACATGAGTCTGAGTCTCGTCCCACCTTACAGAGATTATAGGAGGACTCATTTCTTAATTTCATCCTTCAAAAAATTAAAGCTACTACAGGAAATGTAAAGTATAATTTACCATTTTGTGCTAAAGTAGGCGCAAAATAAACGTGGAATAACGGTCATTGACCCTCCTAATTCCTGACCTTCTTAATTTAAAAAACGAAATTAAAGACATAAAGCTGTCTTGAATCGACATCTATCGTGATACTTTACCTTTTCTGAAAAACAGTTCATTGAAGTTTTTTCGGCTACCTTCGATATATTGGAGATACTAAGAAAAGGTCAATGTACTTTATTGAAGTTTATCTAGCTCCTTGTATAGAAGCATCACCTCATTGTATGTATGCAAATGACTTTCAGAAAAGGCGCCGTCTCCTCCGCGTGTACTACTACTACGAGCTGACAACGATGGTGGCGACCTTCGTTGTGGTGCTCATTACCTACATCGACCTGGACAGGTTCCCCAGGTGGAACTTCGTCATTACTGAGTTCTCGCTCGCGTTCGCAGGCTTCGGTAATGTATCAATGTCACACTAATATTATAAAAGCGAAAGATTGTGAGTGTGTATGTATGTTTGTATCATTGTTACTCCTTCCCGCTGAAACTGCTGAAGGGATTTTTTTTTTCTTTGATGTGAGTGTTTCGTTGAGATAATTTTTAACGTTTACGTGGTAGAGTCATTGGTAGAAGCTATAGTTTTTACCAATGGCTTTATGTATCATTCATCATCAGCCTTTTTGATGTTCCCACTGCTGGGACTCAAGCCTCCTCACTAGGAGAGGGAATGGGCCGAAATCATCCATGCGGATCCAGTGCGGGTCGATGAATGTCAGATGTCTTCGAATTTTTGGTTCTAGGACATGACACGCCTGCTTGTGTATGCATATTGTAGATCTATTAAACTCCTCTGCCACTAACTTTCTGTCTGCGAAACTGAATTTGATAAATGTAATGAAATAAGTAGGAAGTCGTTAATCCGTTGAACGGATACTAAAAAAATGTTTGTTCAAATGTCTCATTTTATTTCAAATGTTGTAGGTAACTAATACTTCATAAGAATGTTTAGAGACAATCAAATACATTTTAAAATCGAAATTATACATGACAACACTGCTGAATGGCACTGCTTGTGTGAAAAGTGACTTGTTTATTTGCATTTTTATTTTGTTTAACCTTTCAATCGTGGAAATTACAGACACAATAAAAAGACAATAGGTGCGCGAACGCGCGTTCGCTTGGGGTTTAATGAATTAATTTGTAATCATCAACCGTCATTATCTTTTTTCTGATAAAACATTTCGTGCACAGTGTTACAGGTATATTTGCTGCTCCTCATCCGTAGTGAGCTGCGCAAGGATCGCTACCAGGAAGGCAGGTCGAGCTACACCAACCACATCGCCGAGGTGTTCGTGGAACCGCCACTGAGGCGGCAATGGAGGACCTTTCATATACTGTAGTGTTAATAAAAAATTGTTCATAGTTTGTATTTCTTTAATATGATTAACCTAAGCTAAGCAGTTTACTTATTTATTTGCAAAGGCACACCAACGACTAACAATATGACTTCAAAAATATAACAATAATATATATGTAGCACTTTCACTTCGATAAATTATAATCTACCTCAATCCGTTGACAGTTTACAATGTCGCGAGATAGATTATAATCTAACGGTATTTACAATTTTATGGTGACACATAGGTACGAGGTGAGCCTGTGTAAAAAAAGGCACAGGTATGTACAACATTCAAATTTTTTTTTTGTAAAAAGTTTTTTAATTTACACTTTTTTAGTGCGACACCTCTAAAAAGTACCCTTCAGTCGAACTTAAAGTGTGCAAGTTCTATAGTAAGAAATTACCCATATAATTAAATCATTAAAACATTGCATGGCAATTCCAATAACCCAAGCCACGACTAGGATATATTGTTTTATTTATTACGGAGTTTCCTTACCTTCCATCATCAGATTAGCACGATGCGATGGTACCTTATTGCCAGGGTGCATCTCATGACAATTATAATAATCCCAAATATGGTTAGGTAACATTATTTTATTACGTTATTAAAGCTTTATGCACATAACACTGTACAAAGGCGGATTTGCTTTAGGCATTTTCTACCAGTCGATTTATTGCAGAGTTTCGGTGCCTACCTTTCGGCTTCATCATCAGATCAATCCGATATATTCCCTCTCCCTCTTCCTTCAGTCAGTCATCTAATAGTCGTATAAATAAAGCAATTTTACCTGTCAAGACAATTCTGCTGTGATCCTATGAGGAGTTCCGTTCCATATCTTTTTCCTTCTACTTCTTTCTATTTTATTTTATTTAATTAAGTTCTTTTTCCTTTTATTTTTTTTTCTATATTCCTTGTTTTTACACATTTGTAAGCCAAACGGCGAGCCCGCTCAGTCCATTTGTCAGACTGTGTTTTTGTTATCCTTTAGTTATTGTTACCCTAGCCGAACACTACCCCTTAAGATACAGGTAAATCCTAGTTTAAGAGGTAGAGGAACCTTTCTTGGACGGATTG
This sequence comes from Mythimna ferrago, assembly GCA_910589285.2. Classification (NCBI taxonomy): domain Eukaryota; kingdom Metazoa; phylum Arthropoda; class Insecta; order Lepidoptera; family Noctuidae; genus Mythimna; species Mythimna ferrago. The sequence continues at coordinate 22,372,215 of OU342685.1, forward strand.
CATCTCAAACTCTGAATGTATTAATATAAACCTACAGCTTAAAATCTCTGTATCAATCTGTATTCTTGGCTAAATAAACGTTATTATTATTATTATCTTCTAAGTAAATCATCAGATCATAATAATATTTCTATGGGATCAACTCGAAAGTTCAAACTAAATTAACATTTTCTAAATCGGTCTACAATTAACCGAGAAATCGGTGTACAAACATAAAAAAATATATATTCAGCCGATCAAAGAACCTTATCCTTCTTTTTGAAGTCGGTTAAAATCAATCAATACAATAATAAACATTAAAAAATAAATTAAAGCCTTACTTTATCGACAGTTTTAGCTTGCTTATAAACTAGATAATTATATGAAAAAAACACTTGAGGTTCATGATTAGGTGCCTAACTGGTCTTAAGAGACTATTTCAGTTTATTCATTAAGTACAAAATAAAAACACAGTTATTTTGTTTACAAGATAATAAACTTTCACAAGGAGACATTGCACCTTTCTACTGACTTAAATAGGTAGTTTCGAGTATATTCTTTTGAATAATGAATAAAATAAAATAATTATATGTATAATAATTGATTAGACTTATACACAAGTAAAAACTAACATCATAAAACACAACTTTTCATTTTACAAACAACAATTCATTTACCAAAAACAAACCTTCAAAATTTCGTTGTTCTATCTAACACATTTTAACTCTGTATTTTGCTATACCTGCGTAAGTCTAAATGACGCAAGCGCATCAAACACCCCCGCCACCCGATCTGCGCTCTTCTCCGCTATTGTACTATCGCCTTCGTCGCATAGACTTTGTAATATTTAGAACGTTCAATTTAAATATTTTTATTTTTGTATGAAAATCTGATGAATTAATTATGATACATTTTTACAAATCTACTATATAAAAATAAGTCGGGTTTTCCTTCCTGACGCTATAACTCCAGAACGCACGAACCGATTTCCACGGTTTTGCATTCGTTGGAAAGGTCTCGGGCTCCGTGAGGTTTATTAGAGTTGAGTAGGGTAGAGTAGGGTAGAGTAGAGTAGAGTAGGGTAGGGTAGAGTAGGGTAGAGTAGGGTAGAGTAGAGTAGAGTAGGGTAGGGTAGAGTAGGGTAGAGTAGGATAGGGTAGAGTAGGGTATAGTAGGCTGAAGTAGGGAAGAGCGGGAGCGAAGCCGCGCGGGCAAAAGCTAGTAACCCTATATTTTCAACATAACTATATTTGTTTATAATCTTTTTAATTAAAATCAGAAATATGTCCAGACCTGAAAAAAGAAAAATACTATTTATAATGAACATAAAATACAGACACTTACTTCACAGTTGTAAAATTATTAGAATAGAATAGAAGAAGAATAGAATAGCATTTTTTTATTATTATTATTTAGTAAGACACACTAGCTAGCAGCTATTAGCTGATGCGTGTGTTTCATATAGTTTGGTGATGTTTAGTCTGTTCAACCGATTTTTAAATTGTTTGTTGTATTTAGTAATCTCTTTTTTTTTGGGGTTGGATCTAACCAAATAACATCTCCCGTTTCGCATGTGTGAGAGAGTGTCAAAGTGTGGCGGCCACTGGCGTCAACTGTGTGCGGCGAATCCATATAAAATGTATGAAACCTACAGGAAATATGGTGAAAGTCAGAATGGCGGCTGTACCTCAGCGAAATAAATTATAGTATTTACCATTAAAATGTACCTAAAATGTACTATTCAGTACTTAGCTCTAAAATATCTGTACATCCTTAAGAATTAAATAATTTCAAAATTAAGATACACCCGCCATATTGACATCAAGATGGCGGGTGTTCTGTAATATTTTATTATTTAACCCTCATAAAATATAATTACACCAAAAAATGTACCCAAAAAGTACCTCAAGTAGAAAAGGCCACACACTTCTCACTTTATACGATCAGTTGGATAGTTCCTGAGAAAAGTGATTAAACTCTTTCATAAGTCGTATTATCTTCAGCTTGGCTGTATTTATTTATCACTTTCTTTATCAAACAAATCAGCAACACTTCCAGACCTGAAAAGAAAGGAAAAATCTTTTTAACCTTTTAACCGCTTGCGTCGGAATAATCCGACGAAGAAACACTCGTCGGAATAATCCGACGAGTGTTTTCATGTCCTATGCGCCAGGGTCGTTGGTTTTGTGACTGGGTACTCCATTTCGTTTAGTTCTTATTTATTTATTTTATTCTCTAAGCACAAAAGAGTACAGAGGCGGACTTAATGCCTTAAGGGGCCGGCGACGGATGAATTTCCATACAAACGTAATACCAAGCTCATTTGCAGTTGGAGCATATTTCCAACATATTAGAATGATATTCCGTTATAGAAAATATTTATCTAGGTTCCTACGTCTTTCTTTTAAAAAAAAAAAACAAAAAGAAATTTAAGCGAATTGTATTTCGCACTTTTTTACAGCGTAAATGGCAAAACATGCCATTTGGCTTTTTCTATATTAAAAATAACAATATTTCTAATATTCTCGACGTAGGAACCTACATAAATATTGTCTATAACCGAATATCATCATAATATGTTGGAAATATGCTCCAACTGCAAATGAGGGTGGTATTACGTTTGTATGGAAATTCATCCGTCGCCGGACCCTTAAGGCATTTTCTACCGGCCAACCTTTGGTTGATGCAGAGATAAATATAAAATTGTGGTAGGTGCAATATTAACCATTACATATTATACTATTCAATCCCCATAGTTGACAGAAGAGCTGACTGGAGTATTTGGTCGTGGATGTGCGACCCTGGTGGAATAGAGGCGAGTGTTTGTCGGATATATCCGACGTTGGCGGTTAAAAGGTTAAATACATATAATAAATACAAAACATGGAAAATGCTTATTATAAGATTAATGTCCCTTTCAAAGTACAAATATGTGTTAAAAAGTACAAAATTGTTTATTTGTGTGAAGTAATCTTTGATAGTCATCATCATCATCATCATCATTTCAGCCGAAAGACGTCCACTGTTGGACATAGGTCTCCCTCAAGTGTCGTCACAATGAAGGGTCCAGTGCGTCTCGTATCCATCGGATTCCCGCAACATTTACCAGGTCATCGGACCACCTTGCAGGAGGCCTTCCAACGCTGCGTCTTTTCTTTCGTCTACATAGATATTATATACAAATTACACTCAGACACAGAACACAACATGCACATCACACAAAAAATTGTCTTGGGTGGGAATCGAACCCACAACCTTCGGAATAGCAGTCATGGCCACCACTAGAGCAACAGGCCAGTTACACCATAGTTACCAATATGAAGTTATTTAGTTATAACAGACTAAGGTGATAAACGCACTGCCACGCATCACGCTGCATGTTGAGTGTCAACGCGCCTACGCGCCTACGCGCGTACTTGCGGGATTGCGGATTTGCATCATCGTGCGGGTTTTTTATGCACTCACGCTCGTAGGTGCGTTTTGTGGATTCAGGACGGCTATGACTCATTTCATTCAAAGCCCATCTTAATCATGCAAGGCACTGCGAGACTCAATGTGCCATACCACAGAGTACAATGCCATACCATGGGTCTCGCCCCTCACCCACGCACGTGTGCGTATGTTTCTCTGTTTGTAGGCGCGTGATCTGTATGAACGCGCGTGGATACATTTTCTGTGCGTGTTTTATATACAAACGAAGATACTTACAAGGAACGTTACACGCATTCGCGCGCTACACTGCGTGGTGGGTGGCAGTGTGTTCATCGCCTAAATGTACGGTTCCTGTGAGAGTGACATAGAAGCAAAACCGTGTAAAAAGCAAGAAATGATAGGACATACTCACAAATAATCAAAATGATCATAGAAGCGAACAAATAACCGCAACTTGCCATGAATGAAATTAAGATACCGATATAATAACTTAGATAAATTTCTCCGTAATAGTGTCCATCCCTGTAGTCCGGTACAAAGCAGAGAGCAATCGCTATGACGTAGAAGATAAGTGCCAGTATGCAATAGCGGTAGTAAATACGGTAAAGAACTAGACTATTCTGAAAAAAAAAAGGAAACATTTGTTAAGAACTCAAATGCACAGATAATTATAAAGCCGCGTACAGACATCGCGAGGCGTGCGACGCGAATGGTTCGTCTCGCATGCCTCGGGCTGTGTGGACGAGTGTGCTCACAGTGTGCATTCGCGTCATACGATCGTTGCGAACGCCGCCTCAGTACGCGTGCGCTCCGTGTGGACGGAAGGTGTTGTTTGCGTTTTCTACTGACGAACACCGTGCGTGGTGGTTTACATGCTCAGCTTGAGCATGTGTCGTTTGAGACGCACGCATAAATATACCGTTGTATGCCTCAGGTTGAGGCATGCGTGACGAACCATTCGCGACACACGCCTCGCGATGTCAGTATTATAAACAGAAGTAGTTTGTCTAAAAAGTCAAACGTCTTGGGGATTTTTGAACGAAGTAAAAAATCTCTAGTTGGCAACACGAATTTTAGAAAAAAAAAAAAATAAATAAATATTTTTATTTTTGCACTAGCTGTGCCCGCGACTTCGTTCACGTGGACTACAGGATTTTGAATTTATTTTTTCTAAAATAAAAGTAGCCTAAGTTACTCCTTATTACATTAGCTACCTGCCAAAAAAAGTCCCGTCAAAATCGGTCCAGCCACTTCAGAGATTAGCCGGAACAAACAAACAGACAGACAGACAGACAAAAATTTAAAAAAATGTTATTTTGATGTGTGTACCTTATGTATATTCATATGCATGTAGTAAAAAGCAGTATTTTCAATATTACAAACAGACACTCCAATTTTATTTATATTTAGAGATTAACTTGTTTCTTGAGCAGATGATAGTTCTACAAAACATTGATCGTTATATGTCTAGTTATTAGCTATGTATCAATAAGCGGAAAAGAATATTTAGAATCAGATTTCTCATATGATTCCATTGATTTATGTTTACTTTATACTTACTTATGGCATTATTATATCTTTGCAAATTTATCTTACTTTTGTAATAAGAATATCATTAAAGAGACAGAAATTGGTACCTATATTTTAAACGAAAATTATTTGCATTTCTTAGATATATTAAATCATTTAAAAAATACTTATATCCAATAGATACTTTTTAAAAGGTTCTGTTAGTAAACAATGATCAAGATCTTTTAATCCACCTTGATTATTCAACCAGTGTTGACTACAACAGACTTTATTTTACCCTAATAATTGCCCAAGTCGTTTAACTTGTTAGGCATACTTTAAGAACGCAAATGCATAGATAATTAGGTATTATACACAGAAGTATTCTACAGTTTTAGGTCAACTTGATACCTAGCCGAAACCCATGAGCTTGGAGAAATCAAAAGCTAAAATATTTTTAACAGTTTTAAAGGAAAAATATTATACAAGGCGCCAGACAAACTTAAATTAAAGTAACCTTTTCCTAATATCATTAATATATCGAAGGTACCCAAAAAACATCAATGAACTGTTTTTCAGAAAAGGATCACGATAGATTCAAGTCAGCTTTATGTCTTTATTTCCGTTTTTGATCATTATTAAGAATGTCAATAAATGTAGGAGGGTCAATGACCGTTATTCCACGTTTATTTGGCGGCTATCTTAAAAATTAATATTAAAAAAAAAACTTGGGCCAATTCGAAGTCCTTATGGCCCTCGCCCACGGCGACTTTTTGCAGCGATGCTGTAGCGCGTTCGAACCGATACAGTCGCGATGCTGTAGCGCGTTGGCATTTTTTCTATAGCGCTTGCAAATGCGACTAACGCGCGTTAGTAGCGATACTGTCGCGCGCTTACGAAACACGCGACAGTATCGCTACAAAAAGTCGTCGTGGGCGAAGGCCCTTAGATGCCGAAGTTTTTTCATAACTTACCTTCATCCCAGCTACAATGAACGTGACAGTCATTTTTAATTCAACTAGTTGCAAAACTACAGCGAGTATTTTAAACTTCAGTTCGTTGGGAACCCCATTAATGGACGCGCGCTGGACCCAGTAGTGGGAAAATTGTTCATAAGTTATTGTAATTAGTAAAGTGGTCCATATTACTGCAACTGCCTGTGAATAAAAGAAACAACGGTTTTTTAATGGCACTGTTCTTTTTCGCTGAAAGTATAAAGGGGAAATATGGTCTCGCAAAATGGAAGGAGTGGAAGAGGACTCTTCGTGGCAGTGAAGACCTGATCCCGCTTCCGTCCGCTATTTTACTATCGCTTGCTTCGCATAGACTTCGTAACAATTAGAATGTTCAATTTAAATATTTTTATTCTTGTACTAGCTGTGCCCGCGACTTCGTTCGCGTGGACTACAGGATTTTGAATTTAATTTTTCTAAAATAAAAGTAGCCTATTAGATGTTACTCCTTATTACATCAGCTACCAAAAAAGGTCCCGTCAAAATCGGTCCAGCCATTTCAGAGATTATACCGGACAAACAGACAGACAGACAGACAAAAATTTTAAATAAAAAATGTTATTTTGGTGTATGTACCGTAGGTATATTCATATGCATGTAGTAAAAAGCAGTTATTTCAATATTACAAACAGACACTCCAATTTTATTTATATGTATAGATGTATAGATGAAAATCTGATGAACTTAAGTATGATAAAATTTTAAAGCTCCTTAGTAGTCCTGAGTTGAGCTACACGCATATTGACAAAAGCTTGCACTGACTGGACAGGTCCACTTAGAACTGTGTGGTTCTTTCTTCAAAAGACCATCTCAGGCTCAATCTGCATGGTTCCCATATGATTTGACCATTACATGTTTTGCTGTATGGACTTTAAAAGAGACTTTGACCCCTGAGTTTGTTTCGGTGTTTCTTCTCAGGGTAGTCAGCTAGGAAACACCGGCCTCATCTAGCATTAAGGCGTATAGTCCCTTGAACCATCTGACCGAAATTACGTGGACGCAACTCTCGCAGTCGCCTAGGCGGCAGTACGCAAATCTGTGCATTTATTTGCGGCCAGCAGCGCCCAGAAAACGCTTTAAATCCATTTTCTCTGCGAGATTTTGATGGATTTACATATGCAATGTTCACTTTGAAGAATATTTAACCACCAATTTTTATGTGTAAAAATGTTTCTAAAGGTCCAAGCCGTTTCGAAGGAGTAGGGAAAAGTTGCGAAAAGTTGCGAAATTACTAAATAATTTTTTTTGACAAAAGTATTAATAGCACGAAAAAATCAAATGTTGATAATGTTGCTCATGAATCTTTAATAAACATATATAGTTTTTTCAAACCCATAAACCTGGCCGTTACCGAGGAGTAGGCTACAGAAAGTCACTGTTTTATGGTACTTTTCGGGCGCTTGGCCCTTAATTGACAAAGAAAAAAAAATTGACGGGTAAAAGTGTTTTTATAAAACCTACTTGCAAAATAAAGATCATTTATCATTTAAAAGTGACAGAACAAAAGTTGTTGTTTATGATGATATTAACATAGTCTGAGAGCCTGCTAGTGTTTTACGAATAACCCTGTATAAGTAAAACGAGTATGTTGTACGTTTCCACTTACCAGTCGCAGAGCAGCCCATATTAACAACCAGAACCATAAAGATGAACAGGCTTCATCTCTGAACTGCACTGGTTTTGTATTTTGTCCGGTAGCCTTTGAAGGCATACGTTTTGAAATCTCAAACATATTGAAGTTATATTTTAGAAACACGATGTAAAACGAAAAGCTGAAATGAAAAATAAATTATATATATATTTGCTGGACATAAATTGTGACTTATTTTTATTATAACTTTGTATAATAACTTATATAATTATAGACTATATAAGACGATTAACACACTACCACGCACCACGCAACGTAGTGCGTAAATGCGTCTTTTAACGTTGCTTGTAAGTATCTCCGTTTGTATAGAAAACATGCACAGTCCATCACACAGAAAATGCATTCACGCTCGTTCATTCAGATCACGCGCCTATAAGCGGAGAAACATGCGCACACTCGCGTGGGTGCGGGGCGAGACGCAAGGTGTGACACACCGAGTTTCGCAGTGCCGTGCGTGATTTTGGATGGGCTTTGAATGAAAAGAGTCAGAGCCGCCGTGAATCCACAAAAACGCAACTACGCGCGTGAGTGAGTAAAAAACCCGCACGATGATACAGATCTGATCTCCCGCAAGTATGCGAGTAGGTGCGTTGACATGCAACATGCAGCGTGATGTGTGGTAGTGTGATAGTTTTCTAACTAGCCCTTCGTCCCCATCATGTAACATCTATGTCTCTTTTGAATAGAACAAATTAAGATAAAGAAAGAAAGAAAAAAAATATTTGTCGGAAAGGCCGAAAAGTATTACTTACTTAAAAAATTATAGATACTTTTAATGAAAAGAATGCGCCACATCTGAGCAAAACGGACGAACGCCGTTTGTATCATGCCGTTGCTACAGAAGTGATCGGCGACCAAGTTGAACACGTCCTAGAGGATCATGGCCATCCGGATGGTGCGGAGATACTCGATATCCGTGGGAGATACAGTATGGTCTCCCGTGAAGCGGCAAGCCTCCTTGCCCGCTTTCCATTATGAAATGTAAAGGCAATAATCCTTGTACGTATGCACGATTTGAGCATGGAAATGCAACATAAGTATTTAATAAGCATAAATAATCAGCCTTTTTAATGTTTTTTTTTTTTGACTCAGGCCTCCTCTCTAAGAGGAGAGGGAATGGGCAGTAATCCACCACGCGGGCCCAGTGCGGATTGGTGAATGTCACATGTCTTCGAATTTTTGGTTCTAGGCCATGCCGGTTTCCTCAAGATGTTTTCCTTCACCGTTTTGGGAGCAGTGGTGATGATATAAATTACACAAAGTAATGCACCTGGCTTTGTTTGAACCCGCGACCTACAACTCGTAAGTCGGGGCCGTTACCACTCGGCCGCCACTGCTCTTCAAAGAGAGATGCGAACTTCGCTGCCACGAAAAGTCGCAGTATGGCCAGACAGAGTTCCGGCGAGATCTCTTTCCGATATGGCAACAGCGACTGTCGGTAGTCGCTACACAGCGCTGGGTACGCCATAATCATGGTGATAAGTCCCTGCTTTGAGGAGTAGCTATAGACGTCATGGCGTCCTCAACCTCACTGCATGACGCAGGTCTTCACAGGAAATGAGTTCGGGAGGTTCCTGCACCTGATTCAGGTGGAAGAAACGCCTGGGTGTCACTATTGTGTGGACCGCCTCGAGGACATGGTGGAGCACACGGTAGAGGTATGCCGGGCCGGGCCCTGGTAGAGGCCATGGTCCAGAGTGAGGCGGAATGGGCGGCGGCCGGCTTCTACTGCAAAGCAGTAATGCTAGCGAAGGAGAAAACCGAACGCGTGAGGGACCGGAAAACTGCACTCTCCAGCCGCCGAGACCCCGACTCCGCTAACGAGTAATTTGTAGCTCTGCCCGGTTATTTGCTAACCGTCTGGATCGAGCCCGAGTCTTTGACAGCACGTAGTGTTACACGCGCACTTCAAAGAGATTTTAGAGACCATAGGGGGCCCAGCAGGGCCGCAGCCTATTGGGATCATTGGGTTGAAAGGGTTACTCAATATTTTCCTGAGATCACGAATATTGAGGTTGTGGTTTTAGTCAGTAAAAGTCTGACACGCCCTCCCGCTCCGCCCCCAAGGGCGGTAGAAGTAGTTAGATAATAATATTATAATGTAATATAAAATTATAAAGAAACTAGCTGTGCCCGCGACTTCGTTCGCGTGGACTACAGGATTTTGAATTTATTTTTTCTAAAATAAAATAAAAGTAGCCTATGTTACTCCTTATTACATCAGCTACCTGCCAAAAAAAGTCCCGTCAAAATCGGTCCAGCCATTTCAGAGATTAGCCCGGACAAACAGACAGACAGACAGACAAAAATTGTAAAAAATGTTATTTTGGTGTATGTACCATATTATAAATATATTCATATGCATGTAGTAAAAAGCAGTTATTTCAATATTACAAACAGACACTCCAATTTTATTTATATGTACCTATGTATATCTATGTATGTATGTATGTATAGATTATTTAAGGCAATTAAATATAGTCAAGGCCAACAATAATGAGATTAGCCAGTGGGTGGATATTATATGAAAATAAAATGATATAATATTACATTATTACTTCTCCTTCTTCAAAGTGTTCATCAAGTCAACTTACTTGTACTTGAAGCAAGTTAGTTCCTGACACAATATCACAAGTCACTTTAAAAGACACATCTGCTTAGTACGTAGTTCTGGTCAACAATGTTTAATCATTTCGATTTATGCAATTGTGAACTCATGACTAATAATAGCTTCAATATGCGCATCTGGATAAACTTATTTGTAAATAATGTAAAGGCCAGTAATAGCATAGCATAGTCGGCCTTATAATCTTCTCACTGCTGGGACTCAGGCCGCCTCTCTAGGAGAGGGAATGGGCAGTAATCCACCAAGCGGGCCAAGTGCGGGCTGGTGGATGTCACATGTCTTCAAATCCACCAAGCGGGCCCAGTGCGGGCTGGTGAATGTCACAGGACTGCAAATTTTTAGTTCTAGGACATGCCGGTTTCCTCACATTGTTTTCCTTCACTGTTTTGAGAGCAGTGGTGAGGAAATAAATTACACTAAGTAATGCACCTGGCTGGGTTTGAACCTGCAACCTACAACTCGTAAGTCGGGACTGTTACCACTTGGCCTCCTTGCTTTAAGCCCAGTAATGTTACAATTAAATTATTGCATTGTTGTTTTTATTTACATGCTATTATGATTGTTAGCTTTTTTGATATCCCCAACATTTATTATATTTCAGTGATTTTCATTCAAGAGTGGGATTTATTCGAAACACCTCGGTGCCAGTTAACTTGAACCTTAATTTTATGTAATAAGGTTTAAGTTAGCTGGTATGAGGTGTACTGTATTTGGTACACTGGTGCCTGAGAGGTTAAACCAAGGTCATGGTAAATACCTTCTAGCACCCACTTCTATCAAGATCGGAAACTTGAAATCAAAGTTGACAATTATATCTGGGGCCTACTCTTCTGGGGTCATGCATTCTCAGAATGTTAACTCTGTATGCCCACCGAGAGAGTTCACTAACGGTCACGCACAGTGATGCTTAGGAGAGACCTCTTTACCATCTCCCCAGGGATGTGTACGGAGAAAGTAACCTGCTTCTAAGTGCTGATGATGATTACCAAGTTGGTTTAGTGAAAAACGAATCCCTAACTTTCTGGTCCAAAAGTCTAGGCCCTATGAAAGTTTTCCCCTAAAATATAATATTCTGACTTCATGATCATGGTATTTTCTCACCGCACAGTATGTGCCGTGTGCATTGGTGTCTGCAGACAAAAGTGACCAGTAAGCGATGTGGTAAGGATGATTTTAGTAGAGCAAGTACTTATACCTTTCGTTGTTATTGCCGACAATCTTTATGTGAAGTTAGAAGTAGAATTTTATATAATCAGTAACTGGGGTGTACTTAAGCCAGAAAAGCAGCTACATTATGTATTTAAAAAATGGTCACCAGCAGCATCTGAATAGTCTAGAAGCAGAGACGTACGCAGTTGTGAAGACTGCGTAGATGATGATGACAAATGTTATCATTGACGTAAATAAGGGGGAGGGAAGTGAAGCAAATGATGCTTGTATAATTTTCAATGGTGCCGTCATTCCCATCAACTGCAGGCAACCCCAGCGGTGTTAACACCAAATACGAAACTGCTCTGTAATTAAATCATTTACATCTGTTTATCTGGCTGCTCGCTGTCTTCAAGCGCTGTTTGTGGAACTGAAGACCTATAAAGCGACTACATTTTCCGCCTAAACACCTCTGGCACACCTTTTACTATCTTAAAAAAAACTGCTATAAACCGAGTTTACATTTAAAAATCACATCAAAACAAAAAATCGTTTGTTATTGGGCATAACGCAAGTTGTATCATCAAACAGCTGATCAAACCAAAGTCGAGAAGACATAATAATGACATTGACACTATTGACAGCAGTCAATGTCAATGTCATTAGGTTCATGGAGTAACCTGAATACTGGTCTTTTGGGAATTCGTTTGATTTTCTGTCTTTTTTACGAATTCTATATTCTATCACGTAAAATATTCTGTAACTATAAAATAGTGACCAAATCATGGGAATTCCTAATCTGCAAATCCTGTGATGCAACACTTTTTTTATTTTTGGTGTGAAAATCATCTAATGACATCCTCCGTTCTTGGGCGGAGCGGGAGATATTGTCAGACTCTTACGGACTAAAAACCCACCCCTTTCCTTCGTGCCTTCATACTGGGGCTGAGCTACCTTTCGAAACTAACCCTGGCCCCAGTACACTTCAACCCAGCTACGCTGCTGTTGGTGACAACTCCTTGAGTGTGATGCAACATTAAAAGTTTCAGCTTATTATCAAAGAAAACAAAGGTCATAAACGTAAGAAGATCTTTTCACATAATGCCAGTAGTTCTTTATGTTCTCACCAATAAATGATAGCTCCATTAATACCGCCTGCTATTATTACGTTCCGAATTAGCAGAAGTATTACACAAGGAACTTCCTAGAAAAATTATAAAAAGCTCGCTAGAAATTGAGCTTCAACCACTCAAAAATTAAATCTCCGAGCTAGTTAACCAATACATCTACAAAAAACACGATGAAAAGACATGGCCGGATCCTGCCCAAAAATCAGCTATACGTTCCATTAATTATTTATTATATGAAAATTACTTCTAAAATAAATAAAAATAAGTCGCAACAATCCATTTCTCTAGGAGTGGTGAGAGAAAATCCAAAAAAAATAAGTATGTTAATTGTTTTTGAGTCGTTTTGTTTCATAGCAACCATGGAGGATGAGGATAAATCGATACGCATTTTAGTTTGGGTACACGCATAAGACAGAAAGTGTTCTTATCTGTAGTAACACGCCTTAAGGTCAGACTAAAAATATAAAATACTTGTAAATACTACAATTGTATTGCAGAAGTTAAAAAGTTAACTGGACACCACTTTTCGAGCCGCCGCGCGTTTTGATGGTACTCACGGTACACATTATGAATCCACAATACCTATTTTCAAGAGCGTGCACCCAAACGTCCTAAAATTATTTTGACATTTCTGCGCTCTTTAGACTAAACTGTCAAAACAAACTGTATGTGTCAGTCTTGCGTTGCGTCATTCTTACAACATTATTACTGTTTTGTGTTTTCGTAACTGTTTTTAAACTTGGCTCCATGCTATCTTTTATCGGACTTTCCTTTACGCTTTAAATATTTATATTCTGCAGCTGTGCATATTGGATTGGTTTGTTAACGATTTGGATTCTGATGCTCATGAAGTCAATGTACCTGAAATGAACTGTGGCCTCCAATCGAATATGAGAGCATATTGTAAGAACTTTAACACCTTAACCACAAAATACATTGGCTGATATACATAAACAGGTTGAAGAACTACAGGAAAATGAATCTGGATTACCTAAGCTATCGTCAATTCCACCAGTTGCTAATCAAGCAAATATAATGGCACCAGCCTCATTCCCTGATAATATATCTTCGAAGCTATCTAGTTCTTCCTTTCGAGATTTAAGAGAGGATAAAAACATTCAATGTGTCTTGTCTGAGTAATTATTGTAATGATGATGTGTTATAATATTAAGAAATAAATATATTTAAGCAAATGTCTGTACTTACTTATTTATATGACTAAATAAAAATTCAAGTGTTATGTTTTTAGTGTTTTATTGCATGTCCAATTGTATATTTTTTGCTAATTCGCCTGAATATCCAAAAAATATCTCATAGACGACGAGTTCTTCTTCGATATTGCAATTAATGTCGATGTTTGAAAGTGACTATGTATTACCAATATATTATGTTCATCAATGTAAATACGTTTTACTAGGTATTTTGATTTTTGACTCATTCTTCACTAGCCTCTATGAATATGTATCACTGATAGTGTTTCGAACATTTTCATAAAATTAAAGGCGTTCTCATACTAACTTACTGTCACTGTCACTGTTATTGTAGATCATTGTTGTATTGATGTCAATCATTGCTATTCAAAATGATGAGGCGTTTTTTTTGAAATCTTATTTATAGTGTCTCTCGCTCTATCTCTGATCTTAAAAATTAAACTACTGTAAAGCCGTACTCTTAAGCTTTAATACGACGTACCGTTTGTCTGTGTAATGGAATATTTTTAGTTTGGGCACAGCTCCCTACAATTCCGGCCATGTCATTTCCAAGATTCTGAAATCCTGCGAACAAGATATAATATATCACTAATGAAGGACAACTTCGTCTGAGAACATCAGTAAACGGAATAATTACACGCTTAACTTCTCTTGAACAATTTACTTGACAATAAATTATTGAAACACATGGTCTACCTGCACACAAATCGAATAATATTATTAAATGTACCTGTTTACCAGCCCTTGTAATGTTGGCGATCCTAATAAATAAATAAATAGTTCCACAGCGATCTCGAATTGCACCCTGGACTCGACGTTTGGTTGGGAAAGTAAGATTTTTAATGTCAGTCAAAGAGTCAATGGCATTTTGAAAGGAAGTTGGTGTCGTGGCGCAATGGAATTGTTGAAACTTCTAGTCTTTCGTGATACAAGTTCTAACTCTCCTCTCTCAAGTCAGCTCGAGAGAGTTTTTACCGAAACGTGTAGCATATTGTTTTCGAGGACGGTTACGCGACACCACGCAGCAAAACACGACACTGACTACGTTACACGCAGAATTATAGGGTTTTTCAAAGTAGTTACTTCTTTTGTAGCAGCAGATATGTATGCTGCTTCTTATATATACGCAATGAACGTAGGTCTGACTACACCAACTACATTACCGAGATGTTCATTGAACCGCCACTGAGGCGGAAATGAAAGAACTTTTTCAATACACTTGCTCAGAAAGTGACTCTTATTGCACTACACTTAGGTATATAAAGGCACTTATTACCAAACTGTGACATTTTGATTACCATTACGCATTAGTGCTTTAATGCAGTTGAAACCATTTTGTTCAACCTCTTTGTTCGCAAAACAAATTTTGAGTACGAAAAAATTTCACATAAGTTGAGGCGTTTAATGGTAGATTGTACAATCGATTTATTTAATTAAAAAAAACGTTTATTAAATAAATCATACATTCAAATAAAAATGTTTTTTTATTGTGGTCTATGGCCGCCATTTTAGATGCGCGCGGTTTTTGGCTTGATTTATTCGAGTGTAATTCAGTGGCTGTATTAAAAAAAAATACTAGTTTTACTGTTATTTTCTTCAAAAGAGTATTGAAAAATGTCGTATGATACACGTGAGTAATTAATGATTACTGTTCTCGGCTCTCTTAAGACCCTCGCCACAAAATACCGCCTCGACTGTAATCACTAGCATTACACACAACTTACATCATAATGTACTAGGTATTATGGTGGTATTATATAATAGTAGTTCTTAGTTTGAATTTTATTAATTTGATTAAGCTAAGCTATGTTGTCTAACAATATAAATAGTTTGCTTGTCTGTTTTTAGCTTGATTATACACTAGATATTTAAATGAAAATAAACATTCGAGGTTGATATTTAAGGCGTATAGCTTCTTGAAAATCTGGCCGAAGTTAAATGGACACATGCGTAGTAGGTGGTGATGGTAGGTGCATTTTATTCTTAGATAGAGCCCTGCTGACCTTTAAACCCATTTTCTTTGCGAAATATTGATCGATTTAAATATACTAAGCATGTACATTCTGAACATATAATTAGCTCTTTTTCGTAGACATTTTTTGAAGATCAAAGTCGTTTGAAAGGAGTAGGGAAAACAAGTAAAAGAATATCAAGTCGGTAAACATTTTTTTTTTGCAATAGTATTAGTCATGCGAAAAAAACATGTGTTGATAATGTTGTACATAAGTTTAGAATAAACGTATATTTTTTCAAACCTATTGACTTAGCCGTTACCGAGGAGTAGGCTTTAGAAAGTCACTATTTTATGGCACTGCTCAGGCGCAAGGGCCTTAAGAGTTTATCTGACTAGTCTTTATGAATATCTACAATAAAAAATAAGTTATACAATTGTTTTCACAAAACAATAAACTTTACACAAGAAGACATTGCTAACTTCCTATCAACTTATATTACATTGAATATAATTCAAATACTAAATAATAAATAATTATAATATATTAGACTCTTTCACAAGTCTCCTTATTTTCAACTTGACTGTATTTGTCCATCATTTTCTTTACCAGTTTTATCAGCAATACTTCCATACCTGAAACGAAAAAAAACCTTTTATAACATAATATATATAATATACAACACACATGGGAAATTGCTGTAAAGTTTATAATTCCATTTAAAATTTTACAAAAACATATTTATAAAGTGGTAAAATTGTTTGTTTGTATGTAGTAATACCAAAAGTACTATGCCGTCTTAAAAATGTCGTCAATAAGAAGCTGCTTAATCGTAAATATAATTTTTATGAGGTGATAAATCATTAGATATTTTTTTCCAACTCTAGGATAGGGTGAGGGGGTGAGTCAGACTTTGCCTGACTATAACTTGGAGCATTGGAGTTTCACCCTGGTATTGCACCACCAATGTATATTGTGTATTGTATGTGTGTTTATTGTATGTGTATTTTTGTGTATGTGTACAAAGCCTGTTGCGTTCAAATCCAACCATAGCAGGCCAGCAATTATTAAGTGCAAAGGTTTTTTTATGAATAAAATGTACGGCATTGGCATGCGAGGAAAAAATCGGAAAAAGGTGTTTAAGGATAGCAAAATACTTACAAATATCTAAAATGGCAGCAACACCAAACACCAAATTATCGTCATCCACAAACGGTAAATCATTGACGTGATAAGTCAGGTAGATTTCTCCGAAATAGTGTCCATCTTCGTAGCTCAATGTGCAACAGAGAATCACTGCTACGATGTAGATTATAAGGGTCAAAATGCAGTAGCGGTAATAAACGCGGTAGAGACCAGCACTTTTCTGAAAAAAAAAAACCGTTTGTTAAATGCTGAGGCACGGATAATTTAAATTCCGACTGATTTCGAACAAAAGTGATCAATCGCAACAAAGATTTGTCTAGTACCTATGCATATATGTAGTACCCAAGTGTGTGCGCAAACACAGTTGCATTCTTCGTTCCTTTACTACTATAGTCTGATGGGACGGCAATCCAATACGACCGGAGAGAGATCAGAAGCAGAACCACTTTACGTTCTTTCTGAAGAAGGTGGAACTGGAGGAAGGAACTGGTGATATGATATATCACCAGTTACAAACTACTACTAGACACACTAGCTAGTCTTATTTATTTATTTTTATTACTAGCTCGTATTGTCCCATTGCTGGGTATAGGGCTTTCTCCATTCCTTCCAACAATCAAGCTTTTTCGCCTCTTTACAATTCTTAAGGAAGACATGTCGATCCTTACTTCTCTTATTTGATTTTAAATTCTACGATCAGCTTTGATCAATTTGAATTACGATTACTACCTATCCATAAAATATAATAAATCTGTAGAAGTTTTTAATTGTGTGCGCATCACGTAAAATATACGAAATCGATGTAGATAATTTTTATACATTAAAATTGTGTGTAACTTGAAAATATTACTTAGGCTTTGTTTATTTGCTATCGGTTGACTATATCAAAAGATATAGGTACTATATTTACCAACTGTTAGGCGTTACGAAGTTCGCCGGGTCAGCTAGTAATACTAATAAAATAGATTTTAGTTCAACAACAAAGATAAACTTTCCACTACCATCAATGTTACTAATGAATTGACCATTTAGATGAATATATTTGTGCATTAGTTTGTCTAATCTATATATTCATCATATTCCCGGCAAGACGTCATAATTTGACCTTTTTTTTTTATGGTGGGAAAAAATCATGCATTGACATCCCCCGCCCTTGGGCGGAGCGGGAGATAGTGTCAGACTCTTACTGACTAAAAGACCCACCCCGTTCCTTCTAGCCTTCATACCGGGGCTCGAGCGCCCTTTCGGATAACCCTGGCCCCAGTAGGCTTCGACCCGGCTGGGTCCCTGCTGTTGCTGACAACTCCTTGAGGCGCGCGGGAACAGTGCGTGCCGTCGACGACTTGGGCTTGGTCCGGACAGTTACCGGACGGCCGGACAGTGAGCTACCCATTGCTCACTGTCCGCAAACCCGCGTCTACGTTGGCCGGAAATCGGGATCAGAATCCCGGCGACGGCGGCGGCGATAACGCCGTTGCCTGATGCGTTCAGCCTCCTCCTTTGCGAGCATTACTGCTTCGCAGAAGTCGGCGACCGCCTGCCACTCCTCCTCGCTCCAGACCATGGCCTCAACCAAGGCCCGGCGCGAGAGGTCTCCGCCGCCGATCGCCCCCACGAGGGCACGGCGATGCTCCGCCCAAGCAGGGCACACCTCGACTGTGTGCTCCACCGTGTCCTCCGGGCGTTCCGCACAGTGGCGACACCCGGGCGTCACTTCCGCATGAATCGAGTGCAGGAAACTCCCGAACGAACCATGTCCGGTGAGTACCTGCGTCATGCGGAAGGTAAGGACGCCGTGAGGTCTTTCCAGCCACGCCTCAAAGAGGGGACTTACCGCCATAATTGTGGCGTGCCCGTCATAATTTGACCTATTCGCAACAATTAAGCATACGAGGCAGGTTATGCGAAAACCCGAGTTTTTATGCGAAAAAAATTTATTACAAAAACTCAAACACTTGGTACAACCAGCTGATACCTAGGTGGTGCATTTGATCACCAAACCGAGAAAGTTTTTTTTATAGCTTACCTTGACACCAGCTACGATGAACAGAACAATCATTCCAATTTCCACTAGTTGCAAAGCTACAGCAACTACCCCAAACGTCAATAGATTAGGAGCCTCTGTGACGTACATCGATTGCCGCTGGTACCAGTAGTAGTATATCCAATGATATGTCGTTATCACTAGCATCCCGGTCCATAGTACTGACACAGCCTGTGAATAAAAACAACATCGGTATTATGATATTTCATATGTCGTGGATAAATATTAGTGTGATGAGCTCAACAAAGGACAAATCTGTGTTTGGGAATTTATTGTAAGTTTTAAAGGAAACGTTCTTATTTAAATAAGCTATTATTATTATGCTAAAAGGAAGATAAATCAGTGCAAAAAATCATTTGAAATTGACACAACACTGTTTTGATTTAAATGATCTTAGTTAGTATGTAAACTAAATCAATAAATATTTTTCGATAACAGCATGTATTTTTGATTATTCATACTCTTGGTATTATAGATGTTTTCAAGCTCCGCAATTGACTATACAAATTAAAAATACCTACTTTGTTTACATATCTGAATAGGTATAGTTCACAAGTGTGCCATTAATTTAAATAAAAACGACTACCTATTTAGATAAGAATATTTCCTTTAATGTTATTGGTAAATCACATGTTTGTACTCGTACAATAAGTGGATAAGAAATGGGTTTAAAAATCATCGTGCCTTGAGCCGAATAGCGCGTCAGAGGTATTGAACGTTTTAAAACAAAAATTAATTCAAACCTATTTGTGATATGCACTAGTCACTGCGCCCGTTGTTAAATTAATTTGCTAGGTACTGCTCAGCGACACGCCCTATGCACAAAATAGATAGGTACAGAAGACAATCTCATGTATGTACTTCAGTTTTTATATCTACGCTTGGTGGACGCACACTAATGAACGTTTGAGTCGGACGAGTGATCCGAGACGCGACCGAGACATCGTGTCCGTGAGCGGTGTCTATGTGTGCGTTGCTCGAGCGCGCTTTGTATGTAGATTGACTTCTGTATCTATTTTGTGCCGTAAGTTCCAATCCAGCAAGTAGTTTAGATCAGACACGTTATGCCTACGTTTGACTTTCACTTACCAGTCGCAAAGAAGCCCAAAATAATAACCAGCCCCGGACAGATGCACAAGATGGGTTGGAAGGTTCATTACTGAACTGTCCTGGTTTGATAATTTCACATGTAGCCTTTGAAGACGTGGATTTTGGAAGCACGTACATTTTGAAGATCTATCTTTTACAAACACGATGTAAAACAGAAAACTGTAACAAATAACAAATATAATATTATATCTACACTATTTCCTATTTTAAAATTTATGAATTGATGAAAATAACTTTGAAAAGTGTATTTAATAAGGTCATTTTACAAAGTCATTTTCATCATTGGATTTCATAAAACGGGGTCAGCGAAGTACAATTTATTATGTTCCCTGAACTGTCATAAAAAATTATGTGTTAGCAATGGATATACCGAGCGATGGCAAAAATCTAATCTATCTTTTTCTTTTCTCTATATGTAAAAGCGAAACACCACTCACTGATTAATCACGAAATCTCAAAAACTATAACACCTACAAACTTATAATTTGGCAGGTAGTTTCTTTATAGGGTGTAGACATCCGCTAAGAACGGATTTTCGGAAATTCACCCCCCAAGGGGATGAAACGGGGGTCCAAAGTTTGAATGGAGAAACCGATTTTTACGCGAACGAAGCAGCCCGCAGAAGCTATTAATAATAATTATAAGTATTGGTTTTCTTTTAAACTAATATTAAAGCCAAGCCAATAATCGTGAGCTAAAAGTTTGATATTTCAATTCAATTCAATATCTTTATTGTGGATCATAGATAGGTACATAATACACGTCTTAAATAAATTAAATAGATCAGCTATGTCCCGCCCTTGGGCATACAATAGTCACTTAAGAATATAGGTAAGTCATATTAATTTTACAAATTATCAATATTAAACATAAAAATAAAAAGATACAATGAAACAAAACGAATTAAGGTAGGCAGGCACATAACAGTAAGCTTCTGAACACATCATGACTGAGAGGGACTATATTGGAGAAGTGATTTGTCCAATAAAATAGTAGTTTATGTGACTAGGGGATAAAGCAGTGTCTGGCGGCATGTTGAATTCTGAACGAAACGAAGGTTGCTGATTTTAATCCCGAACGATAGTGAGGGATTTATAAAATTAACTCCCGAGCATTGCGAGGGAGTTAATAAAGAAACCTGAGTGAAGTGAGGAATTTAAGCCGCCCAAGACAAAGACAGCTTTATCCCCGTGTTGCATACTCTATTTTTTACACCATCTGTGAGTTAATTAAAAGACAATTTGGTCGACCAAATCATATAGAGAAATATAAGTATTATATTTACAAGTTCATCAAACAAACAAAATTCACTACTCCAAGATTCTATAGTTTCAATTTTCTATAATGCTCCCGTGTCGTCAGTACGCACGTTTTATTCTATTTTCTTTTTTTTTTGTTAGTGGCCAGTTTGAATCATAGTGATTACATACTCTTTGGTTTGAATTTCGAGTCAACTTGTTCGATGCGCCTACATTTTAATTCACAATGTTGACGATTTTTGATGCTCCAAATTCAAATTTCATTATTCCCTAGGGATCGGCCATACTGCATTATCTCCCTAGGCATATAATGACTTGCTTTAAGTGAGGTTTGTATGACGTGTAAAACGACATTATCGAGCAGGTGGTGTAAAATAGTAGTTTATGTGACTAGGGGATAAAGCAGTGTCTTTAAGTCGCGGGCGGCATGTTGAATTCCGAACGAAACGAAGGTTGCTGATTTTAATCCCGAACGATAGTGAGGGATTTATAAAATTAAATCCCGAGCATTGCGAGGGAGTTAATAAAGAAACCTGAGTGAAGTGAGGAATTTAAGCCGCCCAAGACAAAGACAGCTTTATCCCCGTTTTGCATACTCTACTTTTTACACCATCTGTGAGATAATTAAAAGACAATTTGGTCGACCAAATCATATATTAGAGAAATATAAGTATTATATATTTACAAGTTCATCAAACAAACAAAATTCACTACTCCAAAATTCTATAGTTTCAATTTTCTATAATGCTCCCGTGTCGACAGTACGCACGTTTTATTCTATTTTCTTTTTTTTTTTTGTTAGTGGCGAGTTTGAATCATAGTGATCACATACTCTTTGGTTTGAATTTCGAGTCAACTTGTTCGATGCTCCTACATTTTAATTCACAATGTTGACGATTCTTGATGCTCCAAATTCAAATCTCATTATTCCCTAGGGATCGGCCATACTGCATTATCTCCCTAGGCATATAATGACTTGCTTTAAGTGAGGTTTGTATGACGTGTAAAACTACATTATCGAGCAGGTGGTGTAAAAAGTCTTTTATGGAGTAGTAGCACTTGTCTACTAATAGATCATGGAGACTCTTTTTAAATTTTGATATTTCGTGAAAATAAAATTTAAAATATTACTCGTAAATATTTACAAGAGTTGTAATATCGAAATAACTTACTCGTACTTGAAGTCGATCCGTGTCTTTCACAAAAACACAAAGTCACTTATTTTATATCTGCAATACAACTGCTCTCTTCACGGTTATTATCAACACTGTTTAATTAATCAGTCCTGCGTTCGTCATTTATATAATTGAGAAGTACATAACTGTTATGTCTCTGGATAAGCTTATTTACAAACAACGTGAAACCCAGTTATCTCGTGTGAATTCTAATGTTAGGGTTTTTAGCGCTTCTGCGTATACTCAATTTAGGTTGTTTTTTCTGTTATTTCCAATACTTGTTTTGTTGTTATCATTACATTTATGAGTTACGCGAAGCGAGATGTGGTCATTTTTGGGACGTATTGGGATGATCAGGATACAAATAAAAAATCGACATAGATCGAGACAGCTATGGGCATCATACGGACGGAGTCATATATTTTGAACATTATTGTCGGACTAAAGTACATAATATGGGAGAGGTTATTTTATAGCTGTTAAACGGTAGAAGGTAGACCTTTCAAGACATCTAGTTATCTAAGTTCGATCTGTTAGAACAAGAGACCCATATGGCTTGGACGGCAGACTGCAAGCCTACCCCTGTCTAGTATATTTTGTTGAGACACGTACCACAGTGTCTCAAAAAATACGACAGTGATCCTGTAAGGTTCTGGAAGAGATCTTGACCGTATCTACTTCTGGGATTGTCCTGATAGACGTGGTAGACCTTTTCACTCCTCAAGCACATCTGGATATGTTGTCCTCTTATTACTACATTACTTCGTAATAGCGACCTATGAGAGGCATAAATTATAAGTAATTATGTATGTTAGTCTATAAGGTATTTATGATATGGGTACACGTTGCCTGAAATAAATTGATTATTATTATTCTTTTTATTCATATTTTACACATATAAAATTACATTTTTAAATATTTTTTAACAAAATTATACAAAAGAAAAAAAAACATTTAAAAATATAAAACTATAGTTATCCACCGGTGTCGGGAGCAGGGTCAAAGCTACCGGTGGTTAGGGCTCCAGAGACAGGAACCTCCTCACAATGCGAGCCGTATCGAAGAGTACTGCTTTATTATTATTATTATAAATAATTTTATCAGGACTATCAGATAATCGAAATTCCAGTCTTGAGAGGCCGCTCGCTTCCTTTGCTAGCATTTTCAGAAGATTTCCGCGCCCATCTGCCCTTTGAGTATGTTTTCGCTATAAATTCCTTTTGCCCATTTATCAATATTTTTTTCGAAAAGTCATATTCTCGACTAGTTTCTGCCAGCGGGTTCGTTAGTGACACTCGTGTCTTCCCCTTAGGGAGTGAAGGGGATTGCCCATTTGAGGCCATGAGCGGACAATTGACTAGAGAAAAAATACTTTGTTCATTAATTTCGCCATAAAAAAAAATGTATTCCCTCAGTTCCAAATGAGCGCCACTATAATAAACAATTAGTGGTAAATAAAAAGTAACTTTATGGAAAAAACAATAGTTCTATCATTGATATTTGATGTCCATCTTTGGCCATAGAGGCTGGGCAATCCCCTTTCAAAAATCCTATATTAGTGCTCGCCTAGGTCATAAAAAGAATTCTTTCGCAAAATTTCACGCTCCTAGTCTCAGTAGTTTCGGCTGTACGTTGATATATTAGTCAGTCAGTTTCTGCTTTTATATATGTATAGATATTGATTTAAAGGCTAGCTATTACCATTTAAATTCTAGCTTAATAATTGCTTTACTATTTATTTTCATCCCCAGCATACATTTGCATCTACTAGCATACATTTGCATCCCCAGCATACATACAAATTAAGTAGGTAGGTAATTTTCAACTATATTAAGTAATTTTCGGTATATTTCCTATATAATCTAGGTCAATATAATAATATGGGACTATTATAATGAGTCTTCATAACAGATCCGTTTCAAGATCAACAAAAACAGGAGTGCTAATTCATTTGTAAATATGTACGAGATTACCATTCTATCCTTCGATCAATGTATTATTGATCGAAGATCCATCCCACTTTTTTCAATGGAGTGTCAGTGGTTGATCATTGGAAAGTCTTAACTCTTCGAATGCCGTAATTAGAGACACAATAGAAAGACAATGGCTTATGTCGAACTGTGTAACTTAAGACATTCAAAAGGTGACGCCATTATATTAGTAGATTACCAAACTTACTCAAAATCAACAATTATAAAATCAAAGATAGACCATTCTGACACTATTATAATAGCAGACTTGGGGCCTTATAGGTATGTGTTTCGCCATTGTACCCTAGACTTAAGTTAGTGTAAAAGTTTAGTTATTATTTTGGTGTACAATAAAGTTTATTTTATTTGGGTTTAGGAGTTTCTCGAACCGAGGTGGTAATAAAGGAACTGTAATATTGTAGAGTAAATAAAAAATAGTTCGTTGTTCGTATTTCTTTAATTTGATTAAATTAAGCTATGTTGCTTAACAATACCTAAATAGTTTCAGTTTCCTTATAGACTAGATATATGAAAATAAACATTTGAGGTTTATGTTTAGGTATCTGACTAGTTTCTGAGAGTATCTACAAAAAATACTTAAATAATTAAGAGTTTATTAATTTCTGTTTACTCGAAAAAAATAAACAGCTTTCTACGATAGTTTCCACAAAATAATATATTTTGGTAAGTTCATAGCAACTTATATTATCTATATTGAATAATATTTAAATATTAAATAATATCATATTTGATTTGACTCTTTTACATGTCACCTTATATTCATCTTAACTGTATTTGTTCATCAGTTTCTTTACTAGATTTATCAGCAATACTTCCAGAACTGAAATGGAAAAAAAAACCTTTTTTAAAACCTATTCTGTACAATACACACGGGATATTGCTGTAAAGTTCAATTTTTTTTAGTAGAAAATCATCATCTCTCGCCCTTAATGCAGTAAGAGGGTGTGTCAGAATTTTATTGACGACAACCCGCAGAACAGAGAGTACTCCGGGTTTTCGTCATATCCCATGGCCAGACCAACTAACACAATATGTAACACGGGCCAAATCGTGAGGTGGCTGTGGGTATAACATCGGCTATCATTCATTAGTAGAGTTTCGCCCAGCGGTGGTGCAATACCACCATGTACAAATCGTGTATGTGTTTAGGGACTGTTGCCGCCAAATCTAATTAAGACAGGCTGGCAATTTTCAAAGCTTTTAATCGTGTCAATTTGAGACACAATAAAAAGACAATGACAGGGGTTTAATGAATTAATAAGTGCATTCGTTTTTTTAAATTCGACCAAATGTAAGGTTCCTGTGAGAGTGATATGGGAGGAAAACAGTGGAAATAGGTATGATAGGCAAAATACTTACAAATATCTATAATAGCAGCAATACCAAACACCAAATAATTGTCTTCTACAATCGGCAAGTCATTGATGTGATAAGTTAGGTAGATTTCTCCGAAATAGAACCCATCTTCGTAGCTCAATTTAAAACAGAGAATCACCGCTATTATGTAGATTATAAGGGTCAGAATGCAGTAGCGGTGGTAAACTCGGTAGAGATGGGCACTTTTCTGAAACAAAAAAAAACATTTGTTAAGAATGCAGATTCATAAGTAATAAATCCTGACCGATTTCGATCATGGTGGCCAATCACAACAGAGATGAGTCAAGTGTCTACTCATATAGTGCACAAGTGTATGCGCAAATATCGGGGCACTCTCTATTCATGCCGTCCAGCCAATACTGCGCCATTCGGAGCAATGATTGAAGTAACCACAGTCCAGCTGACTAGCGATCATGCTAAGGATGCTGTTGGCGCTGCCATGTAGTCTACGTACCAAGGAGTCGCACCTTTTACACATCGTAGCGTAAAAGCAGTCCACATGATGTTCAGCAAACATGCACTACAGAATTGCCGCAACCCCATCAGCACCCTTGCGTTATTAAATATTGAACTCAGAGGGCACTGTAAGACTAGTGAGTATAGTTGACCCACAGGCTGCACGTGTAAAACCAAGATTTTTAGGGTTCCGTACATCAAAAGGAAAAAACGGAACCCTTATAAGACCACTTTGTTGTCCGTTCGTCCGTCTGTTTATCAACACCCTTTATCTTGGGAACGCGTGGAGGTATCGAGTTGAAATTAAAACCATATACTCAAATCTGCAGTTTCTTGAAGCTGTGAAAAAATCAAACTTCTTCGTTAACGAAAAAAAAGATACGGCCGTTTATGTCACAAAAAACGTATATTTCGACATTCTTACGGGAATCAAAATTCATATTCCCGTTTACCTAGAATCTTGTTTGACATGAAGCAAGGTCTTATGGCACAAGTATAGGAATAAATGACTTATGGACTTATGAAAACTGTGAATTTGTAACTACAAATTAAACAAATTAAAATTAAAAAATATTTTTCGATTCGAAAAAATCTTCATAACTCAATTCGTTTAATTGAACTTTTTTTACACGTAAGTTTGTACGGAGCTCTCAGTGCGCGAGTCCTACTCGCACTTGCCCAGGTTTTTTTTATAGCTTACCTTGATCCCAGCTACGATGAACAAGACAATCATTACTAATTCCACTAGTTGTGCCACTACAGCAACTATTGCAAACAACAACACGGCAGGAGCCTCTTTGATGTACGTCGCTTGCCGTTGGTACCAGTAGTAGTTAAACGATGCATACGCAGCTTTTCCTATCAACCCGGTCCATAGTACTGATACAACCTGTGAATAAAAACAATATAAATATTTTAATCCACGGTTGGTGTAGTGGTTGTGCCCTTGGCTGTTGCGCTGCATGTCATGGGCTCAGACAAGTGTTCCGGTTCTAAGTGTCTTTGTGAGTTTATAAATATTAATAAACTAGTGCGCCTCACCATCAACAATTGCATCACTGCTTATCATCAGGTGGGATCGCAGTCAAGCACTAGTTTATACCAATTAAAAAAAAATTATATACGTATATATATTAGTGAACGCGATACAGGTAACAGAAATGATATGATGGTGGTGGTAATGAGGCTATAGCAATATCTTGGAAGGCTCTCGTTATTTGTGACTTATCGGAATATGTGAAATGTGGTAAAATTAGGGTTAAATCTACGAGTCCGAATATAGCCCTGACTTATTGAACTTAGCCAAATTATTCCCCCAAAATCCACCAAATTCTGACTGTTCATGACTCAGCTGTAGAGCTTTACTGATAGCCTTAAGTTTAGAGGTACGTTTGAACCCATAGCTATCACCTAAAAAACACAAATAGGTTTGACATTAATTTAAGCTTAATAGGCGCTGTGTGGTGCGCTATTCGCTGCAACCCCTTTCCTCACTCCGTTGTCAAATTAATTCGCTACTGCGCAGCGATACGCCTCGAGTTTCAAGCCAGCATTAAGTTTGGATCGGACACTTTATACGTTTGAATTTCACTTACTAGTCGCAGAGAAGCCCAAAATAATAACCAGCCCCGTATAGATGTACAAGATCGGGTGGGTTCATCACTGAACTGTCCTGGTTTGGTATTTTCACTGGTAGCCTTTGAAGACACGGATTTAGGAAGCACGTACATTTTGGAAGGTCTATCGTTCACAAACACGATGTAAAACGAAAAACTAAAACAAGTAATGAATTATTAGTTATTTTCCTGAAAGATAATTTTTCCTATAATTTGTGAATAAAATAGATGGAAATGGCTCAGAAAAGTGACTTTATAGTTGAATATTATAAAAAATGGTCAGTAGACTTATTAAACTTACAGAAGAGATTACCGATGAGCTTCCTGTTTTTTAAAATTGTATTCTCTATGTCACAATTGAAGCTCAAGTTATATTTAAATAAAACTTTACAAAAGACATTTTCTGTGATAACAGTGGATGTTCAAAAGAGCAATGGTAAAAATTTAAACTAGTCAACAGAACTTTTTATTTCTTAACTAATATTACACTAAAATACGAAAAGCTTAAAACCGCGTAGATTCAGCCAAAAAGTGTTTTATAATATGAAATAAAATATATATATCTACAAAAGTACTTACACTACTATAATATTTAAAAAACAAAAACAAAAATTCAAAAACAAGGGCACTTAAAAACGTCAGAAGCTAGTGCACGATTCCATATTGGTCGTTTCCTATGGAGAAGAACCGGCAAGAAACTCCATGGATAATCTTTTGATATTATCGATATAAATTAACTTACTAGTAATTGAAACCAATCCGTTTTTTACACAAAAACACAAGTCACTTTTGATCTGTACGATATAACTACTCTCTTCACAGTTATTATCAACACTGTTATATTAATCAGGCAAGCGTTTTTCATTTGTATAATTGTGAACAACATAATTATATCTAATTATTTCATACGTGCTATATATATAGAAGCTCTATCCATATCTAGCCATATGTCATCAAAAACGTTTACTAGGTGTACAACAATAATCAGGACAAAATACTGATGGAATGGATTTAGCAAAGTATTCTTGCAAAGAAAAGCACTTATCTGATTGTTAACAGGGCATGAATTTTGGAACGAAAGGCAAAATAGATATTAGTCGATATTCTGAAAAAGAAGTAGGGGGCAAATGTTTTAACTTAGATTTGAGAAACCCGACTTAGGTCGACCGTCTTTTTCAACGGAAACATTAACATAGTAACTTTAATACTGCGATTGCGAGCTATGAGTCAAAGCTGCTCTCGGTTCAGAAAATTAAGAGATTGCATCTGTATTAAACGTATTTGTCTAAAAACTGTAATAGATTTATATGCGCTGCTTTAGTACGTCCTCTGATGAGACTGACCTTTGTAACTGAACTATTTTAGTGAAAGAGCTTTATAAAGAAATTGTTCCAAAATTAGTGGATTGTGAAGGCTTAACATAGTATATCAAAAATAAGTTTTTGTTTAATTGATAAACCTCTGTGTATTATCTATATTTAGAAATACCATGTTCCGATTTTTGTAGTAAATAACACATTGTAAACAAATGTGTTCCATGAATAGTTTGAGGCAGATAACGTAGAAGTATCGTCAGTAGATAAGTAATACTAACAAAAAGCCTCAGTAAAAAATATTATTTACTAAAATAATAATACATGTTCTGATTCTCGAGTGTAAATATTTTTATTTTTCCCTTTTTTATTTTTACGTTTTTTAATTTTAATACGGTATATTTCTGAAAAGAAATGTAGAAATTTTTATATTTAATTGCATGATCTACAATTTTTGTCTCATGTATTTTCGCAGATATGAGATCGATGGGAACCTTTGACACTTTATTTGTGATGGGGTTTCAAACATTCATACCAATTTTTGGCTGTTTGTGTTTAATGTCAACCTTACTACTATGGTACATTATAGCCAGATGTATCTCTTGACAATTCTAATAAGCCCGGTCAAGTTAATAAGGTTGATATAATTCACAAACTGCCCAAAATTTGAGCCAGAGAGCTAATCTAATGATAGAAGGTAGGCACGAACACTCCTTAACAAATAATGTATCCTAACCGTGATTTGGATTAATTCATTAAACCCTAAGCGAACGGCAGTGTTTACGCTGTCATTGTCTTTTTATTGTGTCTCAAATTGAAAGTATTTGAAAGGTAGAACCAATTTCCGAAATTAAACTTATGTTACACTTTTTAGTGTGTTTTTTTTACATTAAAGTCGGTTGTATTAATTTGTAATTTTTTTTTAAGTTTGTAAGTCTCCATTGTACTGCTTACTGCCTTGGATCTCCTTCGTATTGTTGTAAAGCATTTTTAAATACCATAATATTCGCACACAGTATCCAAATGTGTCCATCCTACGTAGATACTACCGATCACAATACATGTATCGACAATGATATACTCGATGCTACATGACGAAGATTTGATTCACTAAAACTATACAAATGGGAGTGAACCCAGCAAAATTATGGTTGTGGTAGATCGGTGTTCGAGCTTAAGCAACGCGAAACAAGGTCAGTCGTAGATGAGTGATCAATCATTATATGCAAAGACTTTTCGATAGTTCGAAACGTTTAATGTAGAATACACTGCGCACACGTGTACCACGTACGCTGGGGCACGTCGGTCTCCATGCATTTTATATGGAAACTAGACTTGTAGAGACGCACTAGATCCACGCCACACATCGCCACGCGACTTCGTTCTGCGTACAAATCAGGCATGGTCCACGTGTGCGTCAGTCTAATATAGTTCTAGCGCTATGGTCACGGTTATTATCGGTTTGCGGACAGTGAGCAATGGGTAGCTCGCTGTCCGGCCGTTCGGTAACTGTCCGGACCAAGCCCAAGTCGTCGACGGCGCGCGCTGCTCCCGCGCGCCTCAAGGAGTTGTCAGTAACAGCCGGGTCGAAGCCTACTGGAGCCAGGGTAATCCGAAAGGGCGCTCGAGCCCCGGTATGAAGGCTTGAAGAAACGGGATGGGTTTTTTAGTCAGTAAGAGCCTGACACTATCTCCCGCTCCGCCCAAGAGCGGAGGTTGTCATTGGATGATTTTTCAAAAAAAAAAAACGGTTATTATCTATATCAGTCTATATTATAAAAGTAGTAACTGACTGACTGAGATATTAAGGCACATCCAAAACTACTGGGATTAGGAATGAGAAATATTGCACAAAGTTTCGATTCGATTGCCACCCAGGACAAATGTTTGTGTGATGAGCACGATCATTTGTTTCTGTGTCTAGGTGTAATTTATCTATAATTTACAATGCATGTATTTAGAAATATATAAGTATGCATATCAGTTGTCTAGTACTCATAACACAAGCTCTGCTTAGCTTGAGACTAGATGACGTTGTGTGATAGTTGTGGAATATTATTATTATTTCCTTTATTTTTCTATTTTACATATAATTTACATTTTTAAATATTAAAAAAAAAATATAAAAAAACATTTAAAAATATAAAAAATAGTGGCCCGCCGGTGTCGGGAGCAGGGTCCATGCTGCCGGTGGTTAGGGCTCCAGAGACAGGAACCTCCTCACAATGCGAGCCTCACCTCCTCACAATTATTATTATTATTATAAAGTTTCCGTTTATGACGTAGGCGAGCACTAAGGATTCTCCATAATTCACCCCCTAAGGGGATAAAACAGGAGTCTAAAGTTTGAATGGAGAAATTTTTCACGCGGGCAAAGCCGCTGGCAGAGGCTAGTTTCTCAATATTTGACAATCGTGTAGTCAAGCTTAAATTTTAACACTAGTCTGGCTTCGAGGTTTTGTGTTCTCTGGTTACTAAGAGTTGGAGGTCTGACAGACAGCTGCTCCACATAAAGTAGATACTGGTTCCAGATGATTTCTAGAGTAACCTGTACGCTGACCTCAATATAATTAGGCAAAGGTAGGCAGATTTATTAATACATCGGCTGTCTAGTTTGAACCCAGGAAGAAAAAGATTGTCGGAAATCGGCAAAATTCTGGGAAAATTGTGCATTAAATATTTGAATAAAAGCAATATCTGTCGGGTCAGCTAATATAAAATGAAATCGCTATTTCTGTCTTTGTACATGTCCGTTTATTTCTTATTAACCACACAACCGATTATTATGATTTTCAGTTTCATTTAGATATTTTTTTCCGATAGATATGTACAATTCATGTATAATTTGGAGTAGTTCCTAATTCTACTATATTTTAAAACTAGAGGTACGAATAAATGTTTTTTACTTTTCTTTCTTTCTTTCTTCTTAGAAATAATTCGGACAGGCGTGAAATTGTGGAATAAATTAATTATTAAAAAAAAAACAAACCCATAATTATGATATTGACATTTTTTATTAAAGTAATCTTACAACACTGTGATACTAAAACAAATACATTTATTGCTACAAATGAAATATACACAAGATATTTTAGTCTTTTAGATCGATTGATTGATCCATCTTGTCCATACACTGATATTATAAAAATCTTTATCAAAGTTCAAAGCAATTTCTAAACAAATATTTTTTTGAAACATATTTAAGTTGTACACTTTAACTTTAACTTTATTAATAATCAAGTACATTATACATGGCTGTTAGAACGAAGATCCCCAAACTAGACGTTAGTCTGTATCTTGGGGATCAGGAACACTATTAATATATAATTATTATAATATAATGTAAATTATTATGTATTAACTATTAATTATTAATTCCATACTGCAATTACTGGTTCAAAGCTTAAAAAAAAACATTTGAAAATAGAACTATTTTTACACACGCGATTGATAAGTATTGAGAAGAAAACTTTTAACATTGCATGTGCTACAAGTATTTTCAGATCAAAACAAGTTTAGCTTACTACAATTTATAGATATTATTTAAATATGTATAGCGCACCTTACTTGTTTTAAACGATAACATATGCATTTATTCTGAATTACCAGAAACAGCTCTTTGCGCACAAAGAGCTAGGTGCCTTCATATGTAATATTAACATAATTAAATAACAAAATATGAATAAAATAATAAAATTAAATAACAATGACTAGACATGTGCACTCGCTGTATAATTTTTATCAGAAGATTGGTAATTAGTCATCAACTTCTTTATTAAAAATATCAATACTACTTCCAGTCCTGCAAAGAAAGAAATATAGATATTAAATAATTGTGACACTACGTTATAATAAAAAATAAAAATGCATATTAATAAAATGTTGAGTGTTAAATTTTTAGTGATTTCAGTATTAAGTACAGAGCTTGGCCAGAAGATACAAAGAGCTATTTACAACTGGAATGAGTCCCAGCAGTTGAATTGTATCTATATATTTTTAATATACCTAAAGAAATAAGGACATTCGATAAAAAAAGACGTGTGGCACTCGGGGACTGCCGCGGTAAAGCTATTGCATAGCATTTTTTATCAACTTATGCAATAGACCTCGCTAACAGCTGCTTAACCCCACCCATCCAAAACCAGACCTCGCCAACAGCTGTTTAACCCCACCCATCCAAAACCAGACCTCGCCAACAGCTGCTTAACCCCACCCATCCAAAACTAGACCTCGCCAACAGCTGCTTAACCCCACCCATCCAAAACCAGACCTCGCTAACAGCTGCTTAACCCCACCCATCCACAATGAGACCTTGCCAACAGCTGCTTATCCCACCCATCCAATACCAGACCTCGCCAACAGCTGCTTAACCTCTTCCATCCAAAACCAGACCTCGCCAACAGCTGCTTAACCTCTTCCATCAAAAACCAGACCTCGCTAACAGCTGCTTAACCCCACCCATCCGAAACGCCGACAGCTGCTTTCACTCATTTGTTTTCTTATCGGTCACCACGCTCAAAAAACAAATGAGTGCGGGGTGTTAGGTTATTTTCGTTACGGAATTTCTCGATTCGGTCTCCACGCTCGAGGCCCGCGATAGAAGCTATGCAATAGCTTAAAAATATTTCACTTATCTCTTGTTATAACGTCTTAGTAAAATAATTTACCTATCCTAATTTCATATCAATTTCAGCTTTATCTTTTGGGCATTAGGACATTTAATAATCTGGAATGCAAAAGGCAGTAAAAGTCTACACTAGCTAAACAAAACCTTAATGCACAAAATGAATGAAATCTTGTAGCCAGTAGCTACAAGATTTCATTCATTTTGTACACCGCCCAAGCAACATAATTAAACAACATGAAATCATGTTGTGTAGTGTAATCATATTGTTTGGGTGGTTTACATTAATGTTTGTAGATCTTAGATGCAATTTTTTCTACTTACCAACATCAAAAATAGAAGCAACGAAAAACAGTTTTTCATCTTCAAAGGTACCTACTACTTCAAAGTAACTATAAAATATGTAGATATCTCCAAAGTAGTGTCCTTTCTCGTAGCCCAAGGAGAGACAGAGAGTAACCGATATGACGTAGATGATGAGTGTAACGATACAGTAGCGGTAATAGGTAAGGTACAGTTTGACACTTTTCTGAAAAAGAAAAAGTCTTTAGTTTGAACACACGTAGATATACCTAGATATGACATTTATAGCTATGTATTATTTTCTTTAATTACTGTCCATGAATTGGCCCATATTTAGATATATTTTAGGATTTAACCTAATGGATCTATTAATATACATAGTGCTCGCGCAAATTA
The DNA here is from genome assembly GCA_910589285.2 of Mythimna ferrago. Taxonomy (NCBI): domain Eukaryota; kingdom Metazoa; phylum Arthropoda; class Insecta; order Lepidoptera; family Noctuidae; genus Mythimna; species Mythimna ferrago. Next base: position 22,406,677 of record OU342685.1, read on the forward strand.
TGGCTCGTGCTCACGCTTGGCAGGAAATTCATAATAATGGAGTTAAATTAATGTGTCTAATTACAGTCAAGTGAGTTATGAGCAGGTACAATAAAAATTCTGTCTAATTCAATGGCTAATGTCAGGTTACGAATGATCACATCACCCATAGCATGTTTTAAAGATAAAAACCGGCCAAGTGCGAGTCGGACTCGCCCATGAAGGGTTCCGTAGCAAGTAACATAATATAAAAGTTCTTGTAGTTCGTTGTAACCTTGATCGATGTTTTAATAATAGTGTTTTTTTTTTACATTTATGACGTATTACAAAAAAATATTTACTAGGTCTCGTTCAAACCAATTTTCGTTGGCAGTTTGTATAGTAATGTACATCATATATTTTTTTTAGTTTTATCATTCTCTTATTTTAGAAGTTAGAGGGGGAGGGACACACATTTTACCACTTTGGAAGTGTCTCTCGAGCAAACTATTCAGTTTACAAAAAAATGATATCAGAAACCTCATTATCATTTTTGAAGACCTATCAATAGATACCCCACATGTATGGGTTTGATGAAAAAAAAATTTATAGTTTCAGTTCTAAATATGAGGACCTCCAAAATTTATAGCTTTTTTTCTATTTTTGTGTGAAAATCTTAATGCGGTTCACAGAATACATCTACTTACAAAGTTTCAACAGTATAGCTCTTATAGTTTCGGAAAAAAGTGGCTGTGACATACGGACGGACAGACAGACAGACAGACAGACAGACAGACAGACAGACAGACAGACAGACGGACAGACAGACAGATATGACGAATCTATAAGGGTTCCGTTTTTCGCCATTTGGCTACGGAACCCTAAAGAATGATGGCTGTATTGTGTGAAAGATGATGTCAAGGACCGAAGAAAACGGTATTGTTAACTTAACTTCGGAAAGGTAGGAGGGTAGGCAAAACCATGGTGCACCAACCCCTATTAAATAATAGGCGAGCATGATAAACGTGTTATTGATGTTTATCAAAGCCTTTTGTATTAAGAGAGGCAAGTTATCTTTCCTTTAACGGCGACAAATTGAAACTCTAGCGAGCTGGGCATCAAAACCAGGCCTACAGCTTGGCCGTCACCTTTGAAAAATTATATATTATGCAAAAACCTAATACACATTGTAATGGTAATCATCAAGACCCAACACACGCAGCCTAATGCGGGGTGTGGTGGGTCTTGGTGGTGGTTGGTCGGTGGATGTAATATGTCTTCGAATGTTTTGTTCAAGAACTTTCTGGATTCGTCAAGATGTTATTCTTCAGGAGTTTGAGAGTAGTAGCGGTGATAAAATTATACATATATACAAAGTAACCTGGCTTTGAACCCACGCCCTACAACCCTTAAGTTGTGATCACCACTGCTCCGTTTTTTTTTTTCAATATATACCTTAAATCCAGCTACGATGAAGGTGGTAAGCATCACTAATTCCAACAGTTGTATAATAATAGCCAATGCTCCAAAGAACAATCGACTGGGTGGTTCTTGAGCGTCGGGAGTTATTAGTTGCCCAACTGTCGCCAACGTTAAAGTACTGGTCCATAGCAATGACACTATCTGTAACAAGAAAATATTTTCATCATTTTGCTTCTTTAAGCTCTTGTCAGGATAGGCGTGCCTCAAGGTGCAATTCTCGGACCTTTTTTTTCTAGTTTTCAATAATGAAGACTTACGGGCTCACTGATACATAGGGGTAAGTAATATATGATATAACTATCGTTTGCCCGCAGATTCGCCCGCGTATATCAAATATAGCCTATGTCACTCAGGAATAAAGCAGCTTTCTATCGGAGAAAAAAATTTTAGCAATCGGATCTACTTCCAGAGATTACCTCCTATAAACAAAAAAATAAAAAAATATTCCTCTTTATAATATTAGTGTAGATTATAAAATCTCTAATATATACAAGATATAACAATTGAATCTATAATTTTATTTAATATAACAATCAGTTAATATAATAAACGATTGATATAATGTTCAAGTATCTATTTTTTATAACCACAATAATAATATAATATAATATTCCACAACTACCACACAACGCCGTCTAGTCCCAAGCTAAGCAGAGCTTGTGTTATGGGTACTAGACAACTGATAAACATACTTATATTTCTAAATACATACATATTTATAAATTACACGCAGACACAGAACAAAATGATCATGCTCATCACATAAACATTTGTCCTGGGTGGGAATCGAACCCAATAAACATTGAATTATTCTTATGTCCTCAACTAGAACAACAATATTTATAAAATATTTAAAAATGGATTAAAAATATTTTGATGATTTTAGTTTGACTTACCAATCTCAAGAATGCCCATATTAATAAGCCTATCCTTATGACATTGTAAATTAGATTCTCTTTATTTGGTTTAATTTCTTCATGGCTTGACAGTTGACTTAATTTTGGGGAATGCATTTTCAAAGATACGTTAGTTTTTACCTGAAACCACAAAAATGTTACTCTTAAATTACTCTTGACAAGCTAGGAGCATTTTTGCAATGAAAATTTGTGACCCGATTGTAATTATTACGGATTGATAAAAATTCTCGATATGTTTTCTCCATTATTTTCATTTGTGAACAAAAGTTATTTATTACATATTTCATTTTGTACTGAATTGCAAATTTAAATTAGCTAGAGAAACTGAACACAAAAAATTTAATAACTTATTTTTTAAGTCGCTACAGTTGTTGAAATTAAGGGCTTAAATTGTTTTAGTTTTGACTAAGTAGCTCTAAAAACTAAAATTATTTGTCATTGCGAGTTTACAAACCTGCACTTAATTTACTGAAAGCACTAAGTAGTCACTCGTGTATTGCGTCTACTCTCCTCACAGTACGAGTACTTATCAACACTGGTTAATTACTTCGTTTAGCACTCATTATTTATATGATTGTGAACTTTATAATTACAGCTGTACCATGTTTTCAATGTGTGTAGATAAATAATTTGTTTGTAAACAAAAAACCCAATTATCTAATATGGGTCACAATGTGGGGTTTTCTAATAACTTCTTCAACGACCGCAACTTCAAAATATCTAGAACGCTGGGAAAACTCAACATTGGAAAACATATTGGACACATCCTACCAGTCCAAACCATAAAAGCCAGTAAAATCACAGATATCCAATTCGTGACAAGAATGCCACAATGCAATAGAATGCTACAGTGGAGAAAAAGACAGTGGTTCATTAGTAGACAATGATGCAGTTGATCAAAGGAACTTTTTTTTTATTAGAGTCTGTCTAAAAAATCAAACGACTTTCTACTTGGATAATTATTAGGGTAAAATGAAATCTGATGTAATCTACACTGGTTCAATAATCAAGGTTGATTGTTTACTAATAGAAGAACCATATAAAAAGTATCGAAGATAAGTATTTTTTAATGATTAAATATTATACAAAATTCCAAAGTCGTTTGACTTTTTAGACAGACTATATATATATAGCTTTCACGATTTTATGGCAGTACTTATTACTGCGATGTTACAGAAAATACAAAACACAAAGAAACCAATAAATAACTAATTTTGGAAAAAGAAAAACGTACCTTTAGTATAAGGTTTATTTGAACTTATGATTCCAAGTCAATCAAAATATAACGTTTCATAGCAACCCATTTTAAAAAACGGAAATTTCATAGGTAAAGACCTATTATATAAGGAATCCTCGAGCAAAATTTCATGTTTCTAGTCCCAGTGGGTCACTAGCTTTTGCCCGTAGCTTCGCCCGCGTACATAAAATATAGCTTATATCACCCATGAATAAAGCAGCTTTCTATCGGTGAAAAAATTTTAGCAATAGGACAAGTACTTCCAAAAATTACCTCTAACAAACTAAAAAACAAACTTTATCTCTTTATTTTTTTAGTGTAGATATATTTTTCAGAGTATTGTACAGTCACTGCTAATAGAGCTCAGATGTGGAAGCACGGCCATGCCGTATGTGCCCTGATAGCATGCCATGGTTTGTCAGCCTTTGCACGCTTGCAGGATCTGCGCGTGGATATGCAACGCCAGGGAAACCCCGCTGCCGCGTCAAGACGTGGTGGAATGCTGACAGCGACTGTCGCACCCCAGTGCTGGGCACGTCGTAATTATGGCGTTAAGTACCCTTTTTGAGGAGTTGCTGGAAAGAAAACACGGCGTCCTTACCTTCCGCATGACGCAGGTCCTCAACGGGCATGGTCAGCTTGGGAGATTCTTGCACAGGATTCGTGAGGCAGAAATGCCCGAGCGTCGCCACTGTGTGGGTGGACCACCTGGAGGACATGGTGGAGCATACGGTAGAGGTGTGCCCCGCCTGGGTAGACCTCCAGCGTGTCCTCGTCGGGGCACTCGGTGCCAGAGATCTCTCGCGCCAGGCCTATGCTAGCAAAGGAGACGGCCGCACGCGCGACGCAATGGCCATCGCGCCCGAGCCACCGGGATTTCGATCCCGATTTCCAGCCACCTTGGGCTTGCGGACGGTGAGCAATGGGTAGCTCGCCGTCCTTCCGTCAGGTAACCGTCTGAACCAAGCCCACGCGCGCCTCAAGGAGTTGTCAGCTACCGAAGGGGCCCAGCAGGGTTGAAGCCTCTGGGGCTATGGGTGATACTAAAAAGGGATCCCCCGGACCCTGGAACAAGGCAAAAGAAGCACCGGATAAGGAGTCGGAGTCTTCTCCATCGATCTTAATATAGAGATATCCAAATTGCTGGGAGCACTCTGTCTACCGGGCAGAATGTGTTGGTATCACTCTAGCGGCCAACGCCATAGAAGCCAGGAAAGTTACGGATACTCATATCCGCATAATCTCGGCGGTCGACGATAGAACGCGCTTACTTAGAAGAAACCTATTCACTCTCGACTTAAAGATTCCCGGGTTGTAGCTATCAGGAAACACAGACTCCGGCAAGGAATTCCACTCCTTAGCTGCACGCACAATGAATGTGTTTCCAAAACGTTTTGTGCGTGTAGGTGGGATGTCCACCATGGTGAAGCATCGCCGTACGTTTGGTAGTCCAATGATGGAAAAATAAGTAAAGGCAAATCATGACGAAGTCCCGATAAAAATTTTAGCTAGTATATTCTTTTAGTGTATAATCATTAAAATATACAAAAGAATATAAATTAAATTTCTAAATAATTTTGTCTTAGACATTCCTATTAATCGAAACCGAGTACTAAAGATATTTCGGTTTAAAGTTGGTGAGATTACGTACATTACGTCAATAATACTTACGTACCTCCTTATGAATTTTAAAAACGCATTACTGAACGAACGACAAGATGTCATGTTCAAATGTTATGTTTTCTTCTCCTATAAGTCATTACAATAGTTGGCGGTTGAAATGTCTAACGCCAAGCTTTTTCTGGTGACGTGATCCTCAATATTGTATTTATTGTAGTGAAAATGTCATATATTGTGTCGTTTTCGTCATTATATTCTAAACACAAACAGTTATTTTTGTTTTTATGTTTATAATCTAATGTGGAAATGTATTTCATAACTATTTACTATCAATACATAAAGCAAAGCATATTACTTGACCAAGATTTATATTAATGGCAACATTAAGAGTTTAATTTAACCAAAAGCCATGAAGTCAAGTCAGCAAAAAAAAACTGGGCCATGATTATTTATTATCGTAAAAAAATCTATTCAAATCAATTTCAAATTATGATTTTGCACATTTTTAGTAAATTATCTCGCAAATATAAATCATTGTGTTAGAAATAGACACTCAATAATTCCATTAACAATTTCCTCAACGTTGTTCTATAATTATTATTTTTTGTGTAGTTTAAAGGCGTCTGACAGATATTTTGGTCCATGGAATATGTCTTGCATTTATGATACTACTTTAGAATAATAATCTACAAAACATATACCTATATAAAAATCAGCCATAAAAATTTAAGATAAGTAACTCTTATTTGAAGTTCTCTTTTTCACCTAGTACCTGCCAAGATTCCCCAAGGGGGAGTTCCATAAGCACACAGATATTCAAAGCATATGATACGCTATTGAAAACCAAAGGTTTCATTCGCGTGAAAATAAATTACGTCAGATTGCTCTGAGATCTTAATACAACTCGTTGACGCCACGAACACTTCACACGTCGTATCCATGGTAGATGTCGCTACTAAACTAAACTAAAAACAGTTGTTATTTGTCGTTTTATCAATGTATGATCTTATTATGTATTTTGATTAACTCGGGAGGCGTACTGTTGTGCACACAATCCGATAGATGGCATAAAACATCATGTTATACAAGGGTATATTATGGAGCTTAAGCTCGGGGTTTCCTAAGCCTAGTTATAGTTTTATTTCCGCGGAAAACATCATTGAAAATTTAATATAATTCAATACAGAAATAAATTTTTGGATTTTTTAAAGAGGAGTCAAGTTCAGTAGCTATTTAAATTACATATTGGTAGAATTGATTTCTAGTAGTTATCGTGATGTAAAATTGGTCAACACAACTGGAAAATAAGTATGTGAAATTATTAAAATATACGCGCCTTAAGCCGGAGCTTATGGAAAAGGCTGACTTGACCCATTTGCTGCACAAATACTGCAAACATTTTAGAACTTATTACATCTGCATACAATAAAAAACAATTGGACTTAAGCCGTATCAAAAATGAAATACTTTATAAACTTGACCCCAGTTGAAATGCACAACCCTTCGAAACCAAATGAAAAAAAAAAATCTGGTAATTATATTTTTTATTGATAAATCAAAGATATTAAAGTTATCTTAAAATATTCTGATTCCAAAAAACATGCAATAATTATTGCTAACAAGTGAAATACACAAGATATTTCAGTTAAATGATGATGTACAGATTGATTTATACATCGCTAGTAATGATATCTTTAGAATCTGCATCAGAGTACAGGATAATTGTCAAACTTAAATATTTTTCTGGAAAATTATTATTTCTTAATACAATAAAAAACACCGAATTTGAAAATTGAATTATTTCTACATTGTTGTAAGTAAGTAAGTAAGTATTGAGAAGAAAACTTTTTGAAATTACATACATCTGTACTTTAATATTTTTTTAACAATCAATTTGTAGAACTAAACAAAATTAGCTTAATACAATTTTATTTACAGATATACAAATGTAGACATCACATATTACCCGTTTAAAATAATAAGAAGTGTATCTATTATAAATTACCAATTTATCTAACACTATCGTAACTAAATAACATAATACGGATAAAATAACATAATTAAATAACATTGACTAGACATGTTCACTCGCTGTATAATTTTTATCAGAAGACTGGTAGTTGGTGATCAACTTCTTGATTAAAAATATCAGTAAAATTTCCAGACCTGTAAAGAAGGAAAAAAAAACATTAAATGATTGTGACACAAACAAGCATACAAATAAAAGGGCGTTTCAAATGCCTAGGTAATGAAGCTGTGACGTGTTGGAGGAAACTTTTAATTCTTTTTTTTTACCACAGCACCTATGTTCTTCTTTTTTAAGCATTATGAATTTTAATAGTAATCTGTAATGCAACAAGTAACTGAAGAGTATATGTATATTTTAGTCACTAAAAGTCTAACGCTCGCTCGAATTTGTACATTGGGAGAAGTTTTTTGATGATTTTCTCAAAAAAAGACTTTTAATAATAATAATATCAAAATTATATTATTATTATTTTTTATTTATATCTTTATTCGCCATCAACATATTCTTATACTATATGAGTGATACCGTATTTATTGCTTGACAACTGGTCCTGGAAACACCCAAGCTCAGATGCAAAACAATACAGTTGATATTAAAGTTTGTAGATCTTAGATGCGATTTTTTACACTTACCAACATCAAAAATAGAAGCAACGAAGAATAAAAGGTATCCATCTCCAATTAAACCTACTGCTTCATAGTAATTATAAAATATGTAGATATCTCCGAAGAAGTGTCCACGCTGGTATTCCAGGGAGAGACAGAGAGTAACTGCTAAGACGTAGATGATGAGTGTAACGATGCAGTAGCGGAAGTAAATAAGATACAGTCTGACACTTTTCTGAAAAAGAAAAGAGAATCAATGAATACTTTATTTTGAACATAATATAGATATGAGACCACTATTCCAACATCTATGTATTTTTTATGTCCATGATTTCGCCCTTTTTAAATGTCTTTTTAACCGACTTCTAAAAAAGGAGGAGGTTCTCAATTCGGATGTTTGTATTTTTTTTTTATGTATGTTCGCGCATAACTTCGTCGTCGCTTGCCGACCGATTTGAAAAATTATTTTTATTATTTTATTGTTGGAAAGGATAAACTTCCCAAATGGTCCCATAGTCACCAAATCGGGATCTGATGATGGAATCTTGGCTAAATCGAGGGAACTCCTCAAATATTATAGGCAACTATATAGTCATTTTGATATTTTCATCAAAGAATTAAGCATTTACAGTCAAAAAGTGACATTTGATGAGGTGGAACTGGTGAAGAAGACCAGAAATTGCCAACGGAACTTCATCCTCAAACAAATATCACAATGAACATAGTTAAGCGACTATGACAATACAAATAAATGAGTTCTGAATAGTTATGTTGAAAATGGTATCATCGAAGTGACCTGATGATAGTGACGGAGCTGGAAGATAGGCGCCGGAACTCAGTAACTAATCAATGTATTCTAGCAGTGTTTGGGCTTATTAGAAATGTCATGAGATGCACTTTAGCTATAAGGTACTATTGAAGTGATCTGATGATGGAGCCGGAAGGTGGAAGGTAGACACGGGAACTTCATAAGAAAATGATGTATTCTAGCAGGGTTTGAGTTAATTGGAATTGTCATGAGAAAAAGGTACTATCTGGCTGTAAGTGTATTGCAACTAAAAAGTGTGAAATAAAAAACTTTTTATAAAAAAAATATAACCGACTTCACTAAAAAAACACTAAAACGATCAAAATAATTTTAATTTCGGAAGTCGGTGTTAAATAAGGAACAAACAATAACGAAAAACACCGACTTCCGAAATTAAAATTATTTTGATCGTTTTAGTGTTTTTTTAGTGAAGTCGGTTATATTTTTTTTATAAAAAGTTTTTGGATTTAACCTAATAGATTTATTACTATACATTGTATTGGCGCAAATTATGGCTCGTGTTCACGCTTGGCAGGAAATTCGTAATAATAGGCTTAAATTAATGTGTCTAATTACAGTTAGGTTAGTTATACTAGTCACAATAATAACACTATCTAATTCAATGGTCAGGTTACGAATGATCATATCACACAAAGCATATTATAAACATCAAAGAAATGATCGCTGTATTGTGTAAAAGATGATGTTGAAAAACCACTTAACTTTTGAGAAGAAAAAAAAAAAACATATGTAGTACACCAACTCTTACTTACTGTTAAAAGAGAAATAAAAGGGTGTTGATGGAGTTTATATGTTGACCTAAGCCTATTGTTTTAAAAGAGAGGCAAGCTTTCTTCCATTTATAGGCCTCAAAGTTCAAACTTTCGGTTGCTTGCTAGGATCTTATAGTAGGTATTATGGCCGGGGATCTAAATCAGGCCCAGAAGAAAGGATGCCTTTCACCAATTATAGGTGTACATAATAGGTGGTATAATGTCTCTGTGTCACTGCTGGAAATCAGGACCTCTTCACCATTTTAAGAGTAGTGGTTATAGAATTAATTACACAATGTAAAGCGCCTGCTTTGAACCCATGATCGGACTCGGGGCTACAAATTAATCACCGATTAATCTTTTTTTTTTAAATTTATATCTTACCTTCAATCCAGCTACAATGAAGGTGGTAATCATTGCCAATTCCACTAGCTGTATAATTATAGCAAATGCGTCAAAGACCATGCGACTAGGAGGTACATGTGTGTGGGGAGATACTAAGTGCCCAACTATCGCTAGCATTATAGTACCGGTCCACAGCAATGACACTGTCTGTAAAAATAAAAGGTTTTCATTACTTTGCTTCTATAAGTTCTTCTTAGGATGGAGTGTCTCAAGGTTCAATTTTTTTTCCAATAGGAAACTACCAACCCGATCGTGCATTAACTTCTGACGTTTTATAAGTGCCCAGGTAAGCCAATGTGAAATAAAATATTTAAAAAAGATACGAAATATTTAAGATTTTTTAGGACAAACTGAATATTAGCTTAGCCAGCAAAGCTACTGTTACGAAAAACTGAACGGAACTCAAGGGAACTTTTTTTGTCTCACGTAGAAAAATCTAAAAAAGGCATTGCAGCGATTATTATTATTATAATCGTTGCGATACTTTTTTACTGTTTTGTACAGCTTAACTTAACACAGGCCAAACATTTATGAAAATAAGGGATTGTTATTTATTATTATTATCAATATAAAAGGAATCTCACATATTTAATTAATTATAATTTTATAATGTACTTCTATTATTAATAATAATAAGTTAGAAAAATAATGATTTTAATTAAACCTTTAGATTTAGAGGAAAGAAAAACAAAAAAAATATATATTTTGATGATTTTAGTTTGACTTACCAATCTCAGGAACGCCCATACTAATAAGCCTATCCTTATGATATTGTAAGTAGGATTCTCATTATTTGGTTTAATTTCTTGACGGCTAAACAGTTGACTCAATTTCGGGGAATGCATTTTCAGAGATAAATTAGCTTTTGCCTGAAACCACCAAAAAATATTTAGCTACTTTTGATACACAAAATGAATACAGTCTATATTTACAATATAATAAACTAGGAGCATCATAGACTTAATATGTAAGGAAAATTGGTGACCTGCTAATAATTAAAAATTGATGAAACAAAGGTTAAAAATTATGAAGCAATTCTAACATTCTCAATATGTTAGGTTCATTATTTTCATTTGTGAACAAAAGTTATTTAATATATATTTAATTTTGTACTTGAATTGTAACAACACCAAATATTAGTACAAAGTAAAGCTTGAGAAAGTAAGATCAAAAAATAAAATAAAATAAAAATCATTTTTAATGTAGCTACAGCTATAGTAACTTGAAATTAAGAGTTTAAATTGTTTTAGTTTTGACTAAATAGCTCTTAAACTAAAATTAAATGTTATATTGAATTCACAAACCTGCGTTTTTTTCACTAAAGGCGCTAATTAGTCACTCGTGTATTGCGTCTACTCTCGTACGAGTGCTTATCAATACTGTTTAATTATTCCGTTTAGATCTCCTTATTTATATAATTGTGAACTACATAATTACAGCTTATATTTTCAATGTGTGTAGATAAGTTTGTTTGTAAACAAAAAACCCAGTTATCTAATATGGGTCGCAATGAGGGGTTTTTTTAATATCTTCAACGACCTCAACATCAAAATATCCAGACCGCTGGGAAAATTCAACAGCTATTCGGTGAACTAGGTGTTGAATTTTCCCAGCCCTCCACCAGTCTGTGCTCGCCAGCACTGCCAGCCAGACTGGTGAGACTCATACAAGAATGCCACGGTGCACTAGAATGTTGCAGTGGATAAAAGGATACCGTGTGTCACTGAGCGCTGATGCAGCTGATGAGTTGGCTAAAAGAGGATCTTGCGCAGTAATTTTTCAACTTGAACGCACTGTACCCTTTTATGAGAAGACATTCGAATGGAAAACTGGTAGTCCTCGATAACGGGTGGCAGACAGGACAATTAGGCCATGCTATCAATGCGATTATATGCATGGGTACGGAGAACATGCGCACGTTTTTCTCAAATGTTTGCGCATTATCGATATACACATGCGAAACACAGGATCTCCGAAATCCCTCATATATGCCCTGCATTTATGAACTAGGACGCCTAATCTGCTTCTGGAGAAAAGCGGGTCGGTTGGGGTCGGGATCAGTACGGCCTACGAACTTCATCATGGACTAAGAGTGGAAATCTAATAAAAAAGATAAGAATCAAGAGAGTTAAAATGAAAAGATCCAGTCATGTTGCTTATTAGTTTTTTTCTAAATATGGTTGAGGCCACTCCAGATTTGGCCTATGTCCAACAGTGGACGTCTATCGGCTGAAAAGATGATGATGATGATGATGGTTGAGGCACTGATATCGGATTTGAGATGTGAATGCCAGTGATGCTGAATGAGTCTTCGCGGCATGGCTTGTCCACAAATTCGAAGTCACTCAGCTAGCTTGTTAGATATCGCAGCTATGCTGAGATAGGAGCTTTTTGGCCTCGCACAGGTCTTTTGTTTTTTATCCTTTAATATTGTGTTCTTTTATTTTAAGTTGTATAGATTAAGTAGTTCCTTTTTTGGATTGTAGTTTGTCCTGTGCAAGAGCACAAATAAATGTTTTCTTTTTTTCTTCTGCTGAAGTTTTAATTAAGAGATCAAATTCCGGTGATAGCTGAACTTTGTCCGGACCAAGCCCAAGTCGTCGACGGCGCGCACTGTTCCCGCGCGCCTCAAGGAGTTGTCAGCAACAGCAGGGACCCAGCCGGGTCGAAGCCTACTGGGGCCAGGGTTATCCGAAAGGGCGCTCGAGCCCCGGTATGAAGGCTAGAAGGAACGGGGTGGGTCTTTTAGTCAGTGACACACTCAGAGTCTGACACTATCTCCCGCTCCGCCCAAGAGCGGGGGATGTCAATGCATGATTTTTTCCCACCATAAAAAAAAAAAGCTGAACTTGTGCCACTCAAGATGGTTCGCAAAGGAGGACTACAGTGGACGCATTTTGCCCTAAGAGAGAGACATAGGACACCAAGTGGACCGAGATAAGCTAACGATGATGGAAGCCACCTGTAATAAATAGCTATTTTCATACCGTGTTTCATTCATATGCTCATATGTAGGAGTTGATGCTTGTAATTAATTAACAAGGTGGTTATGAGGGTTAAACTCGGGGTTTCCTAAGCGTAACAGTTTCATTCCCGCAGAAAAAACGAATAGCGGAATAGAATATAATTAGATGCAAAAAGAGGTTTTTGGTAGGGTTTTCTGAAGTGGAGTTCAGTTGCAGGCTGTTAATTATTCGCAAAATTGTTCGTAATGTGGTGTAAAATTGCTGTAATTTTGTATTTTAAGTGTCTACACAACTGGACAATATGTATGTGAAATCATTAAAATACCCTGTGACCCCGGTAAAATGGAGCTGAGAAAATTGTAGTATTGACAACCTCAGTAAAGTTTGTCGAAAAGGCTGACCCGATAATTTTGCTGCCAAATACTTAAAAAAACATTCCAATTTCTATTGGAATGTAGATGTAATACGTTCTAATGTATACTCTGTCTATATATGTAATGAAATGACCTCCTTGGAAATGACATTTCATTTTTTTCATTTTTAAGCTGTGGATACGGGGTGACGTATCATGCAATGACAGATGATGTTTAGATTATTTTTGTGCATTTTATTGTTATAAAAACTTGTAGAGAGATAATTAAAGGGATATAATTGAGGAGGCGATATTATTAAACTTTAAATGTCGTTTCTTTGTTTTCAGGTGAGATAAAAGTGTAATTTTAGTTAAACGATAATTGCTATAATGTAAAAGCGTGTTGAATAAAATAAAACTTTGTTTTCAGAGAAACAATTTGTGGTTTATTTCGAGAATCCTCAATAATATACCTTATAAAACGACATTTTTGTTAACTAAAAGAAGATGGACCGGCTGCAATTTGAGTTTACGATGATAGCTTCAAATGATGACAAATCAAATGTATTAGCCATAACCTCAATATCTACAGAAGAAGGAAAATGTTATGTTTTACCTGATGAGCTGAAGCCGGTGATTCATCATACATATATTGTCAAAATGAATACTTTCTCAAAAATAAAAAATAGTATAAAGAAAAGACATCACAGTAGAAAAATATGGATAAAATTGGATGAAGATCTTAAGAAAACATATAGAGATGAGGAAGGTAATATGCAATTTTTAGATCAATATTTAGAAGAAATAAGCACAAACCAACCAATAGACATAAACGACAATTTGCAACATATCTTGGAAAAATTAATAGAAACTACTACAAAGAAAGAAAATCAACATAACCTAAAACATATTTCAGAGAAATTTATTTTAGAAAAATTCACAAGCAAGAACCCTAATGCAATGCAATGGATTGAGAATTTTGAAAAGGAGTGTGAGCGCTTTAATATATCAAAAGATGAAACAAAAATAGATATATTGAGATTATTTTTAGAAAAATCTTGTTTGGATTGGTATAGCTCGATGGCCATAAAACTAACAATAAAGGCTGAATGGAATGAATGGAAAAACAAATTTTTAGAAACTTTTAAAAACCAAGGATGGGACATAGTTACATATGCTCTCGCATTTAGATATAAAGAAGGACTACTAATTGATTACGCTATTAGAAAAGAAAGGCTTATGCTAGACATAAACAAATCGATAGACTCCAAAACAATGATAGATCTTATTGCAACAGGTTTACCTGGGTTTATCTTAAATAGGTTAAACAGAGATGAACTCAATTACACTACTGATTTGTTCAATGAGATAAGAAAATATGAAGGTATGATGTACAAGAAAAACTCAAGTACAGTAAAGAGTTGTACATTCCTTTATAAAAATAAAACTAATGAGAAGAAGCCATGTAACACTTGTGAATCTTTGGACAAAGGAATTAGATATCATCCGGAAGAGTCATGTTGGTTCAAGAAAAATAAAAATGAATCTGAAAAAGTTTTTAAACCCAGAAATGTAAATAACAACTCCATTATTGAAGTGGATATAATTTCTTTTATAAAAACGAAATACTTTCTAAACTTGACCCTGGTTAAGGATTCCTGCGCGCCTCAAGGAGCTGTCAGCAACGGCAGGGGCCCAGCCGGGTCGAAGCCTACTTTGGCCAGGGTTATCCGAAAGGGAAGCTCGGTCCCGATAAGAGTCTGACACTATCTCTCGCTCCGCTTAAGAGCGGGGGATGTTATTGCATAATTTTTCCCACCATAAAAAAAAAATCCTGTCTAAGAATATTTTTAACATTGCGCGGATTTCATCACGCATGCGGATTTGCTCCTCATGTATAACCCCCGCAAATGTCCTTTTCATACAAGTATTTATTTAAATACGGGAAATACACAGGCGGGACGTGTGCGTGGCGGGGCAATCCCGTGATGATTTCCGCATGATATTAAAACACCCTTAATGCACAAATCTTCGAAGCCGAAAGAGAAAAATCTCAATCATGGGTTGTCGTTCTATCCAATCCCGATTAAGGAACACGTGAATATCGCTTTTGGATAGGATTTCAATCAAACGACTATAAAACTTCAACGATATTTGGCTTATTGATTTTACGTGAATCAGGCTACAGAAGCTTTACCAAAAGCTCTTAACGAGATCTATTTGATGACCTACACTGAACTGTTAATTGTTAAGAAACCAGATAGTCCATTCCTGATATAGGCCTCCCTCAAACGTCGCCACAACGACCGGTCCTGTGCGTCACGTATCCATCGGATTCCCGCGACCCTGACCAGGTCATCGGTCCACCTTGTTGGAGGCCTTCCAACGCTGCATCTTCCGGTACGTGGCCAGTCTATGACCAGTGCGTGTTGTGTTGATGACTTATGGCTCCGAAACGTGGACAATGGCCCTCATAAGAAGACTCAAAGTGACCTAAAGGGCGATGGAAAGGTCTGTGCTCGGAGTTTCCTTGCGTGATAACATCAGAAATGAGGATATCAGCAGGAGAACTAAGATTACCGACATAGCTCGAAGAATCGCCAAACTTAAGTGGCAGTGGGCAGGGCACATTTCACGCAGAACAGATGGTCGATGGGGACGAAAGGTTCTGCAGAAATAAAGTATGTTATTATTATTAAGGGTGTATAGCTCCTTCCATCTTTCTCCCTCGCACGACTGACATTTGCACGTCATAGTAAGGCCCCAGTAATTCCAATACATTTTTAATAAGTTGGCGACATAGCATGAAAAATTGCCAAACTTAAGTTGCAATGGGCAGGGCACATTGCTAGCAGAACAGTTGACCGTTGGGGCCCAAAATTTCTGGAGTGGCGACCGCGTACCTGAAGACGCAGGAAGGCCTCCTACAAGGTGGACCGACGACCTGGTAAAGGTTGCGGGAAACCGATGCGACACTTGGGGGAGGCCTGTGTCCAACAGTGGACGTTTATCAGCTAAAATAATGATGAAGTTGATTAGTTGTAATAATAGTTGTTATAGTTAGATAATTTAAAGAGATAATAATTTAATGTCATTACTGTTATAACATTAGTCACACATTTAATTTTATTATTCAGCCTTGTTTTGATCTATTTTTTAAATATTGTATACCAGGAATGGTGATAAATGCATGATTAAATTCAGAGATTACTATGTTTTTATGTAAATATATAATTCCTGAGGTTATCTCCTACAAACAAAAAAATAGCGAGTTCTTTTTTACACGGTTTTATTTAGTTTCACCTGTCCCGATGTTTGTAATAATTATGTCTGTAATCAAATCTTGCAAATTAAATCTGATCCACTTCCAGTTTATCGATTGTGCTGAAATTTTACATGCATGTGTAAATCAGATGACAATACAAAATTATCCCCATCAAGTATTAACCCCAAGAGAGAAGAAGAGCAGAAGAACCCCAAGAAGGAGAGCAGTGGTGGCCGAGTTGAGAGCAGTGGTGGCCGAGTGGTAACGGCCCCGACTTACGAGTTGTAGGTCGCGGGTTCGAACCCAGCCAGGCGCATTACTTTGTGTAATTTGTTTCATCACCACTGCTCTCAAAACGGTGAAGGAAAACATCGTGAGGAAACCGGCATATCCTAGAACCAAAAATTCGAAGACATGTGACATTCACGAACACGCACTGGGCCCGCGTGGTGGATTACGGCCTATTCCCTCTCCTAGAGAGGAGGCCTGAGTCCCAACAGTGGGAACATTAAAAAGGCTGGTGATGATGATGATGATGATGATTAACCCCATCGAGTTTATGCTCGTATGATTCGTCTTGACGAATTAAAAAAAAAGTTATAAATTAAAGGGAGTTAGTGATAGTTTGACGGGTGATAGGACAGAATGGAAGAAGAAAACGTGTTGCGCCGACCCCAAGTAATATGGGATAAGGGCAGGAAGAAGAAGAAAAAGAAGATTCGTCTTGACGAGCGCACAAATTGAGCAAGCTTATAAAGCGCACAACAGGTACACAGGTATACAGGTATACTGCGCTATAAAATGTTGCTATAAAAAAATTCATTAAAAACGTGTTTAGATTTTAATTTATACGGAAATAAAATACAATTTTCAGATTTATTCCGTTAATTGTGCTATAAGACCTTGCTTCATGCCAAATTTCAGGATTCTAGGTCAACGGGAATATCCTATGAATTTTGATTCTTATTTATTATTATTATTTATTATATACTTTATTGTACATACAAAACATAACAAAGAAAAACTTATATCTAAAACACGACACGACACGACATTCTTGGGAGTATCGAAATATACTTTTGCGTTATAAACGACTGCATCTTTTTTTTCGTTAACCCAGAAGTTTGATTTTTTGACATCTTTAAGGGACTGAAGACCTGAATATATGGTTTTCATTTCTCGATACCTCTACGCGTTCTCTAGATAAAGGGTCTTGACAGACAGACAGACAGACAAACAAAAATCCTACTAGCGTCTCCTTTTTCCTAAAGATGCAAAAAAAAAAATTATTTTCTCTTCTACACAGGTACAAATATGTTCTTCAGAAGTATCACTTATATTCGTAGTAACCACACGCTCATCATGCTCGTTTCTGTCCAAACCTTTAAATAGGCGTTTCCTTCTTTCAATCCTACATACTACATACCAGCGGCTATTTATAGCCATGTGGTATCCTGTTAGCAAATAGGAGTACTTGTCATTCATTTGTATAGGATCTTTTACTTCAACAATGTACTTCTACAATGATGTGATTGAAACCTCATCGAAATATAACACATTATTTATAAAGTTTGTATGTGTGTGTGTGTGTGGACGATTTTCGATGAAACTGGCTTTGACTTTGTCCGTGTGAAAGTTTTTTAAGTATATAGAGTCTGTCTAAAATGTTAAACGACTTGGGTAATTATTAAGGTAAAATGAAATCTGATTTAGTCAAGACTGGTTTAAAAAATTAAGGTTGATTAAGAGATCTTTTTCATTGTTTATTATTAGAAGAACCTTATAAAAAGTATCGAGCATAGAACATAGGTAGTTTTAAATGATTTAATTTTTTTTTTGTTTGACTTTTTAGACAGATAGCCTACGTCACTCTGATAAAGATTAAAATAAAATATATTGTACTGTTAAAGAGAAAAAAAAATAACAAAAAACTATTCTTCTTTCGAAATATTATTTACTAGCTTTTGCCACTCGGGAATCAAGCAACTTTCTAAAGGTTAAAACATTTTAGCAATCGGACCAGTACTTCCAGAGATTACCTCCTACAAACAAAAAAAAAACAAAAAAAAACAAACTTTACCTCTTTATTATATTAGTGTAGATAATGTTTAAACAGTAATTTTGAGTTTCTTCTTCTTTATAATGTTAGGACAGATTTGACACATGACATACTTTTATCTCGGGAGTATGAACATACCCACACAAGGGAACCCTTGGGATAATTTTCTAAAATTCGCAAACTAAGCCGCTGGCAGAAGCTAATAATAATATTAACCTTTCGAATACCGTAATTAGAGACACAATAACTGAGCCAGTGCGAGAACAAAAGTTTCGTTCCATCGAACAAAAGTCGCTTGAGGTTTAACTGTCCCCGCAGACGGGTCTCAAAAAAACGCCGCCACAAAAATAAAAGCTAGAAGCGGCCGCAAAAAACAGCTGAAGCGCGCGACACCTCTTGTGACCGGTGAAGCTTGAAGCCGCTTCAAGCGTTTTTTTGTGGCGGCACCGCCGCACATGAGCCACAAAAGAATAAATCTTGAAGCGGCGTTTTTTTGAAGCCCGTGTGCGGGGACAGTTATGAATTAATTTTTTTACTTACTATTTTCACAGACGCCTAAAATAAAACAACTCGAAAAGGTAGAAATCAAATATGTCACCGAAAACATTGGATTAAGTAAGTGATTAACTAAATTCACAGGCCCTATCAAATGTCCGACTGCATGTTGTCCTTTCTGGCTTAGTTCCCGTCTGTGATGACGCATCAACCGCCCGCACGTGTACTAACTCCGTTCTCAAAAACACGGATATGATTATAAACTATTAGCTCAGTTAATAGACGCGTCATCTCATAGTTGTTCAGATACACAGAAAGATTTAGTTGGAAATGAAGCGGATGCTTTTCTTTAAAACATAACTGGTTACTGCTTTTTTTAGGAAAACTGTGTTGGAATTTAGAGGAAACATAATTTGAAGATAATACTCACGATGAAGGCACATTAAAGTCACCCAAAGGGCAATGGAAAGGGCCATTCCTTGCTTGATCAGATCAGGAATGAGGATATCTGCAGAAGACCAAGGTTGCCGACATAGCACGAAGAATCGCCAAACTTAAGTGGCAATGGGCAGGGCACATTGCTCGCAGAACAGATGGCCGTTGGGGTCGAAAGGTTCTGGAATAGCGACCACGTACCAGAAGACGAAGCTTTGGAAGGCCTCCTACAAGGTGGGCCGATGACCTGTAAGGGTTACGGGAATCCAATGGATGTGAGACGCACAGGACCGTTCATTGTGGCGACACTTGGAGGAGACATAATTATATCCAACAATGGGCGTCTTTCGGCTGAAATAATAATAATGATGATGAAGATGGTGGTGATGTCATCATATCTTCCAAATGTTTGTTTGTTTTGTCTAATCCACGTCCTCAGGTCTACTACCTTATGCCGGACGGGCTATATAACCCTATAATGCCGCTTCAAAATGCGCGGGCGAGATAACCATTTAGCCGTCTTGTGTCGTTCATACAATTTACAAAACGCGAGCGAGGTTACAAGTCTTTCTGCATCTATTCTAAATAATACAATTTTGCTTTAGTTATATATCGAAAAAGAGGATAGATTCATGTTTCAAGGCTATGTTTATAAGTCAAAAATAAATGAGTGTTTGTGTACAGAATTCTGTATGTCCCAATTGTGATATGGATTGAATTTTCATAACTCTATGGTTTCAAAACTATTTGGATCATAGTTTGGAGGATATTAGAAAAGTGAATACTCCAACAAGATGCGGTTTGAGCTACCAGTATGCACAAGATGTTGTTTATGTCTCCCGTTGCGTTATGGATTGATCGCGTGGGGATATTTTAGATTGGTGAGTACACACTGACTTATGATATGTTATTTATGGTGTACAATAAAGTATCTATCTATCTATGAACCCATTCATATATTTAATATATTGCGTACTTCGGTATTATTATATTTATAAGGCCTCCCTCCACTTCTTCCTTGGCTCTGAGCTACTTCTTGCCAATTTCTAAGAAAGACATCTAAGTCGTCTTACCATCTCCTTCTTAGTCTGCTTGTAAAACACAAAGTTGGTGCCCTGAAATCACATGAAGGGGTCGCGGCAGATCACTAAGGAGATGACGGGACGACGGTTGGTTCGTTCTCAAGTAAAAAAAAAAATGGGCAATGAAATTCTAAGAGAAAGGTTTTTTTTTTTCTGGTGGGAAAAGGTTAACTTTCACCCACAATAATGAAATTCATAACATGCGTGTGCGATCAATCTGAAGCTAATTGTATATGTCCCCAGGTAATATCCGCCCTAGTGATGGTCGGTGCCGAAAAATCGTTTTCTACGATGTTGGGTTTGACCAAAACTGAACCAGACACAAGTTACAAAGTCTATGCAGCATTGTTAGCATTTTTAATGCTCTTCACGTTAGGAGATATTATAATGAACATTGCGTTTGTTATTGGCGGACACAGAGTAAGTACATAAATCAAATACCTTTTTGGTTTGTCTCTTTTTAAAATCCTTGTCATTATTTTATTTAGCTGTGGTAGGTGTAACATAGCGTTTTCATTTCACATTAGTTCGTGTTTGTCTCATAATAATAATAATAACATTGTTCAGGCAGGGGCCATAGTCTTAAAATAGTTCTAGGTTACCAGTAAGCTCCAAAAACCATAGTCTTATATTATTTTACACATGTTGCAATAGTTTCCCTTCAACCGGGGGTTGTCCTTGGATGCACTAGCATAGCGCATACAGGGATAATCACCGGTTGGTACCACGTTCCATTAGCGTCTAAAAGGGCCTCTGCGAGTTGGTTTCGGCTCCTCGTACGCCTTCCAAAGGTCCAGGACCTCCGGGTCCTGAGATAAATAAATATATAAATAATAATAATATACCGGTAGCTTGGACCCTGTTCCCGATATCGGTGTGACACTATTTTTTATATTTTTTCATGTTTTTTTAAATGTTTTTTTTTAAGGAATATTTAAAAATATAATATAATATGTACGAAAATTAAATAAAGGAAATAATAATATTCCACAACAATCACACAATGCCGTCTAGTCCCAAGCTAAGCAGAGCTTGTGTTATGAGTACTAGACAACCGATAAAAATACTTATATATTTCTAAATACATACATATATAGATAAAATTACACCCAGACACAGAACATATGATCATGCTCATCACACAAACATTTGTCCTGGGCGGGAATCGAACCCACGACCTCCGGTATAACAGTCAGGGTCACTAACCACTATACCAACAGGCCAGTCAAAATCAATTTTATTATTAATTGTGTGTAAAATGAAGTACTTTTTATTTTTAATCACGGACTTCTCCATTCTTAATTTCCACAGTACCTGCTTAAATGACCTATTAATTTTATCAGAAAATCCTGAAGCTCTTGAGAGCATACTACGTGTACAGCTTCGTCCTATGGATAACGACGGCAGTAATAGGCTTTGGGCTGACAGCTTACACCGTGTACTGGTTCAATCTTAAAGAAATTGATGAATTCCGCACTTGGGTGCTACTAGTTGATATGGCCACTTATGTAGCGCAAACCAGTAAGTTTTTTCTTAGAAATTGTTGTCATCAACAAAAGTAATTTTTAGCCACAGGGTAATATGTTGGTTAACCAATTCGTAAAAACTGTTTTTGGGAAATAAAAATAAAGCCTATTTTCATTTAAATGAGCCTAGAAAATATGGGTTAAATAATATAACTTCTAACCTAACTTAATGAAAGAAGTAATAAAAAATTACCTGAAGTTAAAAGCGGATGGAAATCAATTAATAATATGATTATTTCTTTTCCAGTGATCCAAGGTTTTGTCCTACTATTAATAAGGAGTCAGATGTTAAAAATAAAGAAAAGCTTCGAGTTCAGGTTTATAAACAATGCAGCTGATTGTGAATGTACGATGCATTCCGAAGATGAAATTGTTGATGAAGAACATGAAAAATACGAAGATGGAACAAGCAAAACTCACGGGACAGCAAAGGAGACAGCAAAGGATGGCAATAGAAATACCGAATGATACTGAACGTGATTAACGTCAAGAAAAAAAAATTGTAAATTGTGATCAGCAATACGTATTTATTTTATTTCTTGTTTTTATTTCATCCAATTAGAAATTAATTTTCTTATTTAATGTTTTTTTTTAAACATTCAAATAGAACAAACATTCAGAAAGTGTCTGTAAATTAGAAGCATAGTTTTAAAAAATAATCTGAACAAAATGCCCAAAAACTGTAACAGGCCAAGATCTAATAGAAAACAAAATAATACATTCAAAGCAACAAATTCAATAAAAAACTCAATTCTAGAATGAAAAATATAAAGTTTCTAGACATAAACCAATTCAAATGGTTTCCTCAAATGGTTCAGAGTAAAGATGATAATAGTCGTTGATGACTAGAGGCCACAAGATTGCGGTGCGCGGGTTTGGGGCACCACTTAACCACTGGCTTGTGTCGCTACCATATAACACTAATCTACGTAACGGAGCAAGACCGTCTACTTCCTAAGCTCATAACTACTTATAGTTGACGGAGGATGAGTATCTTTGTCTGTTTCTTTTAATTTACTGTGCATTTGTTTTATGAATTGTGTTGTGTCTGTGAATTCGTCTGCACTATCAAAGTTTGAATTAGTGGGATTTTTCACTTTAGTGAATGGTTAGAATTTCAACTAGTTTTCAAAACATGTGGAAGGGTGACTCTTACACTAGACAAACAGGTTTTTCCCATATAAACAAACAACAAATGTTTAGTTCCGTTGTTACAGATAACCATGTTTACAACTTTTAGGTCAACAATATTTTTTATTTACTCTGAATTCTGCATAATTAGTATCGCTTGTTTTTGTTATTGCACACATATAGCAGCAGTTTCATAGAAACTTTTTGATCTAATTATAGTGTTTACAGAACTTGTTTGTTTTGCTTTTATTTGTATTTTCATGAGTGATAGAGTTACACGAGTAATAATTTGTGAAAATTAACGGCCACAATGATCAGGATTCGTGGTGAGTTACCACAGTTTAAACGATGCTGTATGTGTCTACCGCTAAGACATGGGTTGATCGTGTGGGGGTATATCAGATTGGTAAGTCCTTCGCTGTCAATATGTAACTATTTTCCCAAATTTTAACTTTAAATAAATGTATTATTATGCTGTAATTTATTATTATTACATATTATTAAATTATGTTTAGTAATCAAAAAAGGCTAAAGTCAAACTTCCCTAATTTGAATTTAAAACAGGTATTGGGATTAGAATTACATTTTATACATTTTTACTAACCTTCTCTTTACCCTTGAAAGCCTTCAAATTACAATTTAAAAAAGTCATAGTCATTGTTCTAAAACTATAGATTATTACTGATATTATATGACAGAGACAGTAGCCGAAATCCATTCTCATTTTTTAACAGATATTATTTCCTAGTATTGTTTTGTTATTATTTAAAAACATTGTTGACTTTTTTTTGTCAATAACATCTCCTCTTGTACTATGTTTTCAGGTATTAGGCGTTTTACTATTAATAGGAGTCACCAAAGGCTTCTTCGTAATGCTAGAAAAATCAAAAAACGAAGCAGGTTACGGAATATACGTAGTTATGTTTGGATTCTTTGTAATAATAGGAGGTGCGGATATTGTACTGAATGTAGTATTCGTTTACGCAGGACATACGGTAAGTTATACAAATTATATTATAGGTGCTCAGTCAAATTAGAGAAATTAGAAAGAGACAATCTTATATACCCAGATACAGATAGGATTGTTTAGATCCAAAATCGCAAAAGAGGGAGGTTTTTCCCCTACAGCAGCCATATTAGGATGTGACTTATAATAATGAGTAAGAGATTCTTTGATGTAACCTTTTATTTCTTTTCAGAAACACTTGAAGATGTTGAAAGCGTACTACATCTACAGCTTTATTCTCTGGATTCTAATGATAATCATGGGCGTATGTCTAACTGTGTACGCTGTACATGTGATGAACCTGTATAAGATGGATTTCCTTCGCGTTTGGATTGTGCTGTGTGATGTAATTACTTTTCTAGCTCAGATCTGTAAGTGAATATTCACAGAATATGTTGTTGTGTAGGTGTACCTATTTACCTGTATTACTTGATAAATTGGATGGAACACAATTATTCCCGTGTACCTACATACCTACAAATATATCAAAAAATTTGCAAGTGATATACTATATGACTTACGTTGATTGCTAAAGCTCATTTCAGATTTCGCTATAATTTAATAGCATATAGCTTAAAGTTCATAGCACAATATTGCACACTAATCATTTATTTTTTGCCAATAATATTATATATTATAGCAAAGTGTGAACGTGTTCTAAATAAATGTATGGTGAGCGATATTGTTGTGCTATGAACTATATAAGAATGAATACCAAACCTACATGGAATCAATCTAATAATAAACTTCATTTTTTGGTGGCAACAACAACACACGTACTGATAACTTTGCGATTCTGATCACTAAAATTTAAGGTCTATTCTTTTCATTTTCAGTGATCCAAGCATACGTTCTCCTATTAGTGAGAAGTGAGTTTATAAAACTAACAAATAACTGCGAGTTCAGGTTCGAGAACAAAGCGGCAGAATCAGCATGTAGGATGAAATACGAAGAAGATGCTTTAGCTAACATAGATGAGATAGACAATATAGAATCTAGTATCGCCGATGTAGATGTAGCAACCAATAACAATGGTACATTCAATGAACATAAAGGAATTTATAAAACTCGAATAAGTGAATCTAAAGACACGTATTAAAAAAGCAGTTAACGATTAGAAATAGAACAATGAAAGAATAAGAACTTGAAAATCGGTTACTAATTCTACGAAAGGTGCAAAATGTTTTAGTGTATACGTAATATTATTAAAGTGTATTTGTGTTGTGTTCCGTGGTAATGTTTTATCCACCGCATTATAAGCTAATCCCGTTTACACTATTGGGACAGAAACTCCGTCTCTTTCTCTGTCTCGCGACTTTACGGTATGGCAGATGTTGTAGCGGTATATTGTTGATACTGTCAGCACCGGTGGCCTTTCTCAGCATCATAACAAGGATTGCAAGTCTGACTGTGCACAGCGAGAAGAGAATTAGATCTTCGTTGAAAGCTATCGGTGTAGCATATTAGTCCTTGAGATGTTGCTTGACTACCACGTCTTAATCGCGTTTGGTGGTATGGTTCAGTAGGCGATTACTCGTACAGTCCAGATACTCAACAAATACCTCTGCATGATCCTCTACTACATACTCTCTGCTAATCATACTCCCTGCGACTTGTGTAGTCATTCAACATTGTTCGGGGAAACGACTGTTTGTGTCTTTATGAGTTATGAATGATTCGAGAACCACTTATCTAATATACGTATGTAAGTTTTAAGTCCTATGTACTGTTTCTAACTACATTTGAGTATGACCACGCGAGTGGAGCTGTTGGCACAGTCATTCTAGTATATTACAACTATTTGGAAACGTTATTTTAATATTTTTCATAATTATTATTAAGACTATTTTAATAATTTTCTTTAAAATATATTATTGCTCACTTACATTATGGAGAATTTATAACAAGGTCTGGAATATAATTTCCAGACCTTGTTATAAATTCTCCATAATGTCTAATCACTTGGAAAGTCGCTTGTTTTTGTTATTGTAAACGAATGGAGATAATTATTTATGAATTCCAAATGCGTATCTTCTTGTCATGTACTCGGATATCAGTTCAAAGTCAACGGCTGACCTCGGCAGACATGCTTCGACAGAACGCTGAGGACGGTTTAGCTAAAACAACAAAATGGCTGGAAGATAGTCTCCTTTCACTCAATACCTCAAAAACTAAATATATTTGTTTCAGCAAGTCTTATCTGACAAATCCGGTTCCAACTTTCTCTATAAAAATTCATATGTATCCATGCAACCGTACTGTTGATCATTCTAACTGCACATGTGACTTACTTTTGCGAACGCCATCTATTAATTATCTAGGTATAGCAATAGACGAAAGTCTTGACTGGAGCCCTCACACAACTATGCTGGCTGGCAGGATTAGAAGAATGATCTATGTATTTAAGAACTTACGGAGCGTGGCAACTTTTAACCTTCTAATCCAAACCTACCGAGCTTTGTGCGAGTGCCTAGTCAGGTACTGCATCTGCGCATGGGGAGATACATATAAAAATCATCTGATTATTGTAGAAAGGGCGCAACGAGCAGTACTAAAGGTGATTATGCGCTTGCCATTTAGACACCCAACAATGAATGTCTATGAAAGGGCAAAGGTCCTATCGGTTAGAAAACTCTTTGTGCTTGAGATGTTGATAAGATACCACAGAAACATCATACCTACTCTACCAATTACAACGAAACGGATCAACCGCTGTCCTATACCGCGAGCTAGGACCGCCTTTGCAAGACGACATATTGATGTGCTAGCTCCTAAAATCTATAATATATTCTTAAAAACAAATAAAGACTGTAAAACATAAACTTAAAATCAAATTGATTCTCTGGCTACAACAGTATAATTATGACGAAATTGAAAACTTAATTTGAGGCAAATAAATATATATATATACTTTTTTATAACTTTGCTTACACACAATTCAAAACACATAATCACACACACAGACATACATACACTCCACAAAATGTTTAATTTTAAATCTAGATCTAAGTATTTATTTTGTTATTTAATCATAATACTAAACACAATACAAAAACTAACTTTTGGCCGATTTTCATGTATATTTCATATATTTTAAATATATTTTAGATACATTCAAAATATATCTTAAAAGACATAAAAAACATGGCTAAAAATATAAAAAAAAAATATTTTGAATATATCTGAAATATATTTGAAATGTATAAAATATATATGAAAATCGGCCAAAAGTTAGTTATTAAAAATATATTTACGATATATAGTGCGTTGGGGGAAGATCGGCATTGGGGTAAGAACGTATAAATCAATATACCACTTATTTAGCTTTATTTTTAATGCTAGTCATATTGCGTGCCGCGTCATTATGTTCCACCTTGCCCAGCAATGTGGCTGGCATTAAAAATAAAGCTAAATAAGTGGTATATTGATTTATACGTTCTTACCCCAATGCCGGCCGGTCTTCCCCCAACCCACCTTATATATTTTATATACCTATATTTATATTTTTTATGTATTTTGAAATTTTTTTTTTTTTCATAGGAGTAACTAAATTTGTTTGTGCAAAATAAAGGAGATTATTATTTTTTAATCTTGTACTAAAATATCATTCAATTTTTATCTTTAGGTTATGTTACATTAAGCATACTATTTTTTAAAGAAAATATTACTAGTTTTATGTTTGAGTTGATTGATACAGAAAAAAATAGAGATAGTATTTACCTTCATAAGATTCGAAAAGTTTTTTTTTTTTAAGTTAACTTGTCACAATTATCTTAAAGAAACTCAGCGTGCACGTGTATTTTTATAAACGATGTTGTATATTGTACAGTATTTCGAATACTGGCTAGG
The DNA here is from genome assembly GCA_910589285.2 of Mythimna ferrago. Classification (NCBI taxonomy): domain Eukaryota; kingdom Metazoa; phylum Arthropoda; class Insecta; order Lepidoptera; family Noctuidae; genus Mythimna; species Mythimna ferrago. Next base: position 22,434,677 of record OU342685.1, read on the forward strand.
CTAACGGTTGTTACAGCTGCTACGAAATAGTAGGTATGTATGTAGTAAGCCCAGACCCGCCTAGCCCCTTCCTCACTTCTCTATGAAATACCTTTTAATGGGCTAAAATTTTTCGTAGGTCACTCAGGTATATAAGTTATCTGAAAATAGTTATAAATACGCATATAATTTAAAGAAGATTCGACTACTTTCTCCAAATATTGTAGATGTCTTATTAAATATTAATTTTATTAACTTATTTGTTTGTTATTTATAGTAGTATATTTTGATTAGCAATTTTTTATTATCAATGTAACATGTAATCTTACGTTTTTCGAGTAATTAAAGTGTAAATTTTAATAAATAGCTCAAAATTGTATATAATAATAAAAAAAAAAATTCGAATTCGAGTTTTTTTCAATTTTTTGCATTTTCTGAGAAGATTTACTATTGTAACATATTTTTTTTTTCACCATCGGAAAGTAGAGATTTCAATGAACAGAAAACATACCAACTTTTTGAAAAAAGCTGATATTTTGACGAGTGAATTTTCGATTAAAAATTAGGGTGCTTTTTCGATATTAATTCAAAATAAGGTGAAAAAATAAATATTTCTAATCAAATAAATTACAGTGTATTTGGGACATAAAAAGGTGAGTTTTCACCAAATTTATTTTTTTTGAAAAAGATAAAAATAAAAAACCAAAAACTTGGATTTTTGAATTTTTCACATAAATTTTGAGGTTATGTGAAAAAAGTGTAAATACAAAAGTTTTAGATCTTTTTATTACCTACAACTTTGCCATTTGACTTTTTTCCATAGGACTTTTAGTTTTGCCGGAAATCGAGAAAAACCGTTTTTTACCCTTAAAAACTCACCCCCATCCCCTTCCCGACCTCAGATCGCCCGTAAATTATTTTTCCTTTCATTTTTATAATATTCTCCTCCTTTTCTAATGGGTTTCATCCTACTATTATTTTTTTTGGTTTTAAAAATTATCGACCCTGGTCTAAGGTGCAACATAGCGTTTTCATTTTACATTAGTTCGTGTTTGTCTCATAATAATAATAATAACATTGTTCAGGCAGGGGCCATAGTCTTAAAATACAACCGGGGGTTGTCCTTGGATGCACTAGCATAGCGCATACAGGGATAATCACCGGTTGGTACCACGTTCCATTAGCGTCTAAAAGGGCCTCTGCGAGTTGGTTTCGGCTCCTCGTACGCCTTCCAAAGGTCCAGGATCTCAGGGTCCTGAGATAAATAAATATATAAATAATAATAATATACCGGTAGCTTGGACCCTGTTCCCGATATTGGTGGGACACTATTTTTTATATTTTTAAATGGTTTTTTTTAAGGAATATTTAAAAATATAATATAATATGTATGAAAATTAAATAAAGGAAATAATAATATTCCACAATTATCACACAACGCCGTCTAGTCCCAAGCTAAGCAGAGCTTGTGTTACGAGTACTAGACAACTGATAAACATACTTATATATTTCTAAATACATACTATACATCTATATATAGATAAAATTACACCTAGACACAGAACAAATGATCATGCTCATCACACAAACATTTGTCCTGGGTGGGAATCGAACCCACGACCTCCGGTATAGCAGTCAGGGTCACTAACCACTAGACCAACAGGCCAGTCAAAATCAATTTTATTATTTTTGTGTGTAAAATGAAGTACTTTTTATTCTTAATCACGGACTTCTCCATTCTTAATTTCCACAGTACCTGCTTAAATTACCTAGGTATTAATTTTATCAGAAAATCCTGAAGCTCTTGAGAGTCTACTACGTGTACAGCTTCGTCCTATGGATAACGACGGCAGTAATAGGCTTTGGGCTGACAGCTTACACCGTGTACCGGTTCAACCTTAAAGAAATTGATGAATTCCGCACTTGGGTGCTACTAGTTGACATGGCCACTTATGTAGCGCAAACCAGTAAGTTTTTTCTTAGAAATTGTTGTCATCAATAAAAGTAATTTTTAGCCACAGGGTAATATGTTGGTTAACCAATTCGTAAAAACTGTTTTTGGGAAATAAAAATAAAGCCTATTTTCATTTAAATGAGCCTAGAAATTATGGGTTAAATAATATAACTTCTAACCTAACTTAATGAAAGAAGTAATAAAAAAATACCTGAAGTTAAAAGCGGATGGAAATCAATTAATAATATGATTATTTCTTTTCCAGTGATCCAAGGTTTTGTCCTACTATTAATAAGGAGTCAGATGTTAAAAATAAAGAAAAGCTTCGAGTTCAGGTTTATAAACAATGCAGCTGATTGTGAATGTACGATGCATTCCGAAGATGAAATTGTTGATGAAGAACATGAAAAATGCGAAGATGGAACAAGCAAAACTCACGGGACAGCAAAGGATGGCAGTAGAAATACCGAATGATACTAGTAGGATGTTATTGGGCATTCTACCCCACCTGATGTGACTTCACTCGCTTCGCTCGCTTGTCGCGGTGTGGTAGAATGCACAATAACATTTTTGTGAATGATATGTTAAAAACACTGGTTCAGCGTTTATTCCACTTTCAAAATCTAATTTATTAAATACTCACTATCTTTTATTGAAGGACGGCCATGGTGAGCAAACAAGCAATCGTTTAGTTGAATGATATCTTAAAACACTGGTTCAGCGCCTATTCCACTTTTAAATATAATTGCTTACCTCGACTGCTTACTAGATTCTTGCGCAATGCCACTATGCCACTATAATACTAAGCAAGTAACTAAACTTCACATTTTCACTTCACATTTTTACTAAGCAAACTATCCGAATATAGTATGCTAAAATTTAGGACAGATTGTCTCACGTCTCTCCATAAAATTAGAGGTTTCGTGTGTAGGTGACACGCCACTCCGTATTTTATGATCCAGATTGGATTCCAAGGGCGTCCGAATTTTAGTTTAATTTATTTAGACAGACATCGCCACTCTGCACGTCACTAAGCCACTACTTCACATTTTTACTAAGCAAACTATCTGAATATAGTATGCTAAAATTTAGGACAGATTGTCTCACGTCTCTCCATAAAATTAGAAGTTCCGTGTGTAGGTGACACGTTACTCCGTGTTTTATGATCCGGATTGGACTCCCAGGACGTCTAAATTTTAGGATACCGTAATCATTAAACTAAGATTCAGGACAGATTGTCTCACGTCTCTTCACAAAATTAGAAATGACATGTGTAGTTGACACGCCACTCCGTATTTTATGATCCAGATTCTAGAAAATAATGAACATTGCATAGATGTTAAGTTAGTAAATAAGTGGAGTGATTCAAACAATAAAACAAAAAAGGTCACTTGTGCTGACAAATTGATATCCAGCCCGTATTTTCATAGTGTCTCAATATTTTCAGAAGATCTAGTTGCAATCCAAATGAAGCTTCTGCGCGTTATGCTTAATAAACCAATATACATAGGGTATACAGTATTAGAATTGTCTAAGACTCACATGTACGATTTTCACTATACTATCGTAAAACCTTTTTATGGTAACCGAATTGAATTGTGTTATACTGACACAGATAGTCTAGTTTATAATATTCAGAGTAACGACGTTTATAAGGACTTAAGACTTCATTTCCTGAAATATATTGATACCAGTAACTATGACTCTAACAATGAATTTAACTTGCCTATTATTAACAAGAAGGTTCCAGGACTATTCAAGGATGAAATGGGTGGCAAAATTATTAATGAATTTGTAGGATTGCGTTCAAAGCTTTACTGTATTAAGACAGCAGACAAAATAATAAAAAAAAGCAAAAGGTACAAAAACATGTGTTACGAAAAACTTAAATATGATAGATTATAAAAATGTTTTGTATAATTGTGATGTTATTCGAAAAAAAAAATTGTTATTTAAGTCAATAAAACATGAAATATTTACTCAAGATGTTAATAAAATAGCATTTTCAAGCAATGATGATAAACGGTTACTATTACGTGATAAAGTATCTACTTTAGCATGTGGTAATGCAAATATATTTAAGTAATGCATTAAATAAATATTTTATGCACTGTTTAATATAAAACAAGAATTGTATTTTAGTTACTACTTACGAAATAAATTGTATGTTGTGTACGTAACTATCGTTTGATATAGATTAAACACTTACTAAAACAAGTATTGTGTTTCAGTTAATAAGAACTTACGAAATAAATAGTATTTTGTGTTACTGTTTGATCATTGTATGTTATGTAAGTAATTACTGTTTGATACAGATTAAATACCTACTAAAATAATCAATGTATTTAGTTACTACCTAAGAAATAAATAATATTTTATGGTTAATTTTAAATATGTTTCATTTCCATTTTTGATGACAAAGCGCAGTGCGCTATCTGGTACCTATGAAATATAACACTAATCAGGACATGTACCATGATATTCAAAGTAAGATTGTTTTAATCTTATTTCAGGTGTTATGTCTAATACCACGCACTGGCAAAATTATCTATCGATTTGTTTGAAGATGAAATTGATTCACAGCCCATTACTTATGGAGTCAGATGACCAAAACATCGTCAACTTGCTAAAAAACTCATGTCTCGACTTGTCTGAAGATGAAATTGATTCACGGCTCATTACTTATGGAGTCAGATTACCAAAACATCATCAACTTAGTTATTCAATCATGTCTCGACTTGTTTGAAGATGAAATTGATTCACAGCACATTACTTATGGAGTCCGATTACCAAAACATCATCAAGTTGATACATAATCATGTCTCGACTTGTTTGAATATGAAATTGATTCATAGCCCATTACTTATGGAGTCAGATTACCAAAGCATCATCAAATTGCTACAATAATAAGATTAAATCTCGTTAGGCAGCCAGCTCAAGCGGTCACATTACGGAACAATAAAAACAGAACGAATTGTAAGTATTATCATCTAAAGCTTAACTTTATAATGTTATTTCTTAGAGTGTTGTAATCATTATTAATCATATTTTTTTTTTTTTTCAGATCATCAATAATGTGTGATTCTCCTGACATCATGTTCTCCCAATATGGTCAAGGCTTCCCGACTCCAAGTTTAAGCTGGCATATTCCAGAGCAACACAGACCTGAAGCAGCTATTAAAAAGTCTAGAACAAGACGACCTTTAAAACGACGGCTTTTAAAACGCAAAGCATCGGAGCATCCTTTATGTCAATCATACGTCATAAACAACGAAAAGAAAAAAGGTACACGACTGATCCAGATACAAGTGTTGGACATTAGTGAACGACAAGAAAGCGTGGTAAATTCAAATGACAATGAGGAGGTGGTAGTGTTGTAAGTGAGGTGTAAGTGAACCGGTGGACTATGTTATGGAAGAGACACAATCAATAATAAACAAAATTTCGAAGAAACTTTGTGGTGATGATTGTTATTAGTAAGTAGTTTCTAATGTTTGTATATATGTCCACTTTAACTTGTTGTATTAAATTCTGAATTTATTATAAAATTATTTGCTAATCTGCTAGTGTATTAAAATGTAGATACTTAGGTCATCAAGATTTTGTCACATATTTAAATATATAATAAGGATAGGTGTAAGTAACTATTTTGTGAATAACGTGAAAACTAAACAAATAATATGTTTATAATTTAACTTATGTTTTATTGACATTACATAAACATACACTTTAAATTAGCTCAAATGAATCTCATTATAGGTTATATCTTTATAATATTTTGAAATTAATAGAATACTTACTTATCGCAATTCATCTAATTAGAGCTAATATAAAGTTTGTTGTTTAGTTGTCCTAAATACATTTAAATAAAACAAAAAGTAGGTACATTTAGATTTTTATTAATTGAACATATTAAAATTAAAACATATTAAACACAGACATATTATTATCATCATACCATTTTCTAATACACACTGCATTATTTAATGTACAATTCTTTTTATGGTGCACACAATTAAAATCAGTTTTATTTTTACAGAACTTTTGTTTTAATGTCACAAAATTAGGACATCCTTTGTCACCTATATCGATCACTTCACAGTTTGCACATAACTCTTTAATCCATTTTATCTTTTCCAAACCCTTTGTAATAATTTTTTTGTTTTCTAAATAGGGTAAAATAACGCGATGAAACTCTTTGTAGTCTATGTAGCCTTCACTCCAGTAAATTCCTCGATTTCTTTCTAACCACCTCACCTGCTTTTTTTCTTCTGGTGTTAGGTAATGAAATGAATATGGTGGTTTTACCAAGAACGTCTGTGTATGATCCTGACTCACAATAGCCAATTCTTTGACGATGAAATTATTTACATAATCTTTAAATCCTTGCAATTCCACTATAAGGGTATCCGCCTTCATGATATCTTCTTAACAATGTTACTTAGTGGTCGATATTCAACAATGCAGTCGTTCAGAATGAGACAGCATGCTGAAGTTTGATCTGGTATCTCTGAATCACTCTCAATTTCTACTCTCACATCCACAACCGGACCTGTCTTTAGGTTATCCGCTTGTCTAGAGCAATCGACTACAAACAGCGGCGCTATATCTCTAAATTGTTTCTCGCTTAGTATGGGCTCCGAGCGACGTCCGTAATACGACTGTTGAAATCTGATATACTGTTCGTATAATAAAGCAATTCTGTTATTAGAAAAACTCACATTTAAGTTCTCATATGGAAAATAAGTTGAATTTAGATAAACTCTAACGTCTCGAATATGGCAGTGATCGAATTGAGACATGTCAGAACTTGCATTGTTTTTTCTTTTTGTCTGTAGACCAATAATAACGTATCTTGGTTTTTCTATCTGCGATGAAGTTTTGATGGACCAGGTATGTTTTGTAGTTTTTGGCAAAGCTGGGTATTCGTACAGATCCCAATTTCTGTATATCATTTGAAGTGGACGATCTTTTTCTAATAATTTTAACAAACCAATTTTTTCTTTGTCAGATACTTTAACATGAGGTACGCACCATATGATTTTGTTGATCTGAACATCATCTACTACTTCGCCAGTATTAAGTTTAACTGCGTTCAAATTAGTGCTACTTCGTAACAATATCAGTTCATGTCTACTATTTATCACGACTTTATTAAAATCCTCAGCAAAACCGAAGATGTTACGAAGTGGTATAGAAGCAGAAAATCTTCCTCCATCGATATTTTTTACACCATCAATATTTCATCCCCAGGCATTAGACATTTTAGATTCACTTTCATTCATTGAAATGAGTGATTTCATGGTTGTTGTTATACCTGCATTTTTTATTTTATCAATTTCCACTCCATTTAGCTCATACCTTATATCTTGGAACAAATAGAGTAGAGCATTGTTCGTGAAATTGACACTAGTAGCTCTGTCTTTCGTATCTTTTTTGGTAACAATAACAGTTCCTTCCAAATATAGGGTGCTAGCTGATGGTAATATGTACAAGTCTTGTTGGTTGATAGGTATGCGAATTTCATCGTTCCTGTTAAAACTTGTCACATATGGCTTGTAAGAATGAAATTCGATACCTTCTATAGTATTATCATAAATTGGAGCGGATAAAACGTCATTTTGTTTTCTTTTTAGAGAGAGGTCTTATTTGATAGGTAGCTCGAGCAGAACTGATATTCTTTACTTGTTGAGGCACATTTTTATTGTAATCGATCATTTTTTCTTCTAAGATGCAGATATACTTGCACTTCTTCACCACGTAAATTGATTAATCGATTGTTTATATCTAGCAGCCTTTTTTTTTTTTTTTTTTTTTTTTTTTTTTTTTTTTTTATGGTGGGAAAAAATCATGCATTGACATCCCCTGCCCTTGGGTGGAGCGGGAGATAGTGTCAGACTCTTACTGACTAAAAGACCCACCCCGTTCCTTCTAGCCTTCATACCGGGGCTCGAGCGCCCTTTCGGATAACCCTGGCCCCAGTAGGCTTCGACCCGGCTGGGTCCCTGCTGTTGCTGACAACTCCTTGAGGCGCGCGGGAACAGTGCGCGCCGTCGACGCCTTGGGCTTGGTCCGGACAGTTACCGGACGGCCGGACAGCGAGCTACCCATTGCTCACTGTCCGCAAGCCCGCGCCTACGGTGGCCGGAAATCGGGATCAGAATCCCGGCGGCGGCGGCGGCGGCGATAACGCCGTTGCCTGATGCGTTCGGCCTCCTCCTTTGCGAGCATTACTGCTTCGCAGAAGTCGGCGACCGCCTGCCACTCCTCCTCGCTCCGGACCATGGCCTCAACCAAGGCCCGGCGCGAGAGGTCTCCGCCGCCGATCGCCCCCACGAGGGCACGGCGATGCTCCGCCCAAGCAGGGCACACCTCGACTGTGTGCTCCACCGTGTCCTCCGGGCATTCCACACAGTGGCGACACCCGGGCGTCACTTCCGCACGAATCCGGTGCAGGAAACTCCCGAACGAACCATGTCCGGTGAGTACCTGCGTCATGCGGAAGGTAAGGACGCCGTGAGGTCTTTCCAGCCACGCCTCAAAGAGGGGACTTACCGTATCTAGCAGCCTGATATGTATGCAGCTTATGTTGTTTTGGTTGATTGGAAAATATATAGCGTTTTTTGGAATTTCTATAATCCTATATCCAGGTGGCAAATTAAGTGCAAATTCGTGAATAATATGACTTGGTTCACCGTTTATATATGAACCGCTTACAATATCACATTCAACCCTGACTACGGTCGTAGGTAGAATGTTGACTGGAGACGGTGACACATGCCATTTATTTGCCTTCAAGATTTGTTTGTTAAATCCTAACAGTCTTCTAAAAGAGTCTTCTTTGATAAAATTAATGTCTTTTGTACAAAATATTGTAGTTTTTTAAAGTATTATTATTGCACCGTAGTTTGATCTCTGCATTTTTTATTTCTGATTTTAAGTAATCGCTGATATCTTGCAATTCATAAGTACCTTCCGGTATTTCAATAACTTCATCAGAGCCATAATAAAACTTATTACTTTTATCAATGTTTGGAATAGAATTAAATGTAGAAAAGTGCAATAAAGCACACTCATACTCTCCATCTAATTGCAACGTATTGGGATAGTATGTAGTTAACACTGATGAGTCTCCAGTAATCGCCAAAGTGAGGGACATCTTGCAAATGATTGAAATGAAAGAGAAGCATATATTTTATATTATATTTTTATTCCAAAAAGTCCACAAATAGTTTAAACATAAATGACCACAATTAACTGCGTTGTATTTTTGATATCTTGTGTAGTTATAAAAAACACTGCAATTTTTTAAATATTGCATTAATTCCATCGGAGGTTTTAGATTTCCATAGCTATCAAAGTATTCACAGTGATTGTATACTTTAGTATAAGCTACCCAATGCGTTCCTTCATTCCTGGAATCGTCTAAGTTAACGATATCACATTCAATGTGTTTCGGTTTTCGAGGTAGTCGATCTTTCATGTAGACCCCGCGAAAATATGGGATGTCTCTTGAATACTTTTGGATGTCTACATCAGTTAGAGGGCGATTAGGTAGCTTATTTTTCAGTTTTTTGTAGTTGTTATAAATAATACTTTACCACTTTTATATGGTTTAATGTATAAACCCTTGCCCAACACTAAAGCCTCCATAGCTCTATTATGTCGTTCTGTTTCTTGTAAATTTTGCTTGCTTGCTTTATAATCATTAACGGTTTTTGCAATTCCAGCTGCACCACCAGCTAAAGTCCCTAAAGCTGATAAACCAGCGAAAATTGGAATTAAAGGTAGAACTCCACCACTCTTTGGTAAGGGTATTACTCGGGGTACTCGAATTCGATGGTGAATGTTTGGAAATAACTTTTTTGCGGATAAGTAAGCTGCTTTTATTAAAGTTTTATTATCCTTGTGTTTAAGTTTCTTAAATTTTGATTTTATTTTTGAAACTAAGGTTTTAAATGTTTTAATGCCAGATCCAGACTTTAGTTTTGCTTTCATAACTTTGCTCACTAGCCAAGAGCTTAGCTTTTCACCTTTTCCTGCATCTTTTGATTTAAGTCTTTGTTTAGCCATGTTAAGCAGTTGTAAATCGGCTTTGTGACGATTAGATAAGTCTGTATGGTTTGTATATGCAATATCGTGTTGCATGCAAGCTTCGTCTAACTTATTCACACCTCGATCACCTCGTGCTAAACGTTTGTAAAGTTTAGTTCCTGGTCCGCAATAATTATATCCCGGCAAATGAACTTCGAATGGTAGATGATTAATTATGTTGTTAACTAGTCCGCCTCCTTGCATGACTCAAATTAAAATGATAGGATTTCAAATGAGAAATAGTTATATAATATCTTAGTTCATTATTTCAGCTTTCTCAATCCAGCTGTTTTCTGCACTGTTTAGACCTAACCATTTAACATACAATTTATTTCCTTTCTTTTTCAAAACCTTTTTTTGTATTAAATAAAAGTCAGGATAATTAGATCTTAGTAGTTCTTGTTCGTAGAAAGCTCCTAATATATTTTGTTTTCTTTGATCTTCTATGTGATACGTCACTGGTAAGGATTTATTCACCTTTTTTATAGTAAATAATTCTGTTGACCAATTAGGAGTGTAACCTTTCTCAAAATTATGTTTGTATTTGCTTATACGAACACAGTCACCAACTTTAAATTTAGGTCTCTACTGAACTAAAGTATGATAGTTCATTTTGTTTATATTTTCTTTAATTACTTGTTCATTACATGTATTCACATCAGCCGGTTTAAATTGAATAGTGCGATGTTTTGTGTTGTTATATCTCTGCATTGTAGCTACCAATGGTTGACCTAACCACTTATAGTTTCCATTGAGACTAAAATATTTATACAATTTATTTTTAAAATTCTAATTAGTCTCTCTATAATTGATGCTTTTTTAGTAGAGAACGAGGAATAATGGTTAATGTTATGCTTTTTCATAAGCTTTTGAAACGTGATGTTATAAAATTCAGTCCCTTTATCAGTTTGTAAGTTTATAGGATTATTACGACTACTAAGCAGTATATGTTCGAAAGCACGAGTAACATCAAATGTATTTTTTGACTTTAACGGTTCAGCCCAGGCATATTTTGAGAAGCAGTCAATTACCACTAAGATGAATTTATAGTCTTTATTGTACTTTTTCAGGTTTTGCATATCCATCAAGTCTGCTTGCCATAAATCGTGGATTCCTTTCAGAATAACAGAACGCCGTAGAAAATTTCTTCGTGCCGCTTTGTGGATTTCATTTACAATTTGCTGTTTTACCATTACGGAGTTTTTTGAAGTAATTTGTCTACCTCTGCTTTAGTATGAATCTTATCTTGCAAATGAGTTAAAACCTCAGGTATATTTGCTTTTAAAATAGCTTGAACTTGTACCCTTTGCATCTTTTATGATTTGAGAACGCAATTTACCAATCAAATTATTTACTTCTCTTACTGTGACAGCATTCAATCGATCTACATAATCCTTGTTCACAGCATCATCTGCTTCTACTGGAGATCTAACTCCTCTCAATCTTGATGTTTTTAAATCGAAATCTCCGTTTTCTGATTTTAGCAATGCATTCTCATTAAACTCAAATAACTCTGACAAACGCATTCTTTTATGGATGTAGTGACCAAATTTGTCTACATTCATGTTTCAGGTGTATTGTATCGAGAGGCTGCTAGTAAAATAAACAAGTTTTAAAATATTTATTTATTTATAACTTTACTTTCACGCAATTCTTCAATGATAGATATAATTTCATTATCTAATCCTGTGTTGCCAGCATCTCTAGATGCAATTAACAATTTCAACCTTTCTACTAATTCATTAGGATCGTCCCAGTATACTAAATCTACGTTTTTTCTCCACCTTTTTAGTAACAGTAGACCCTTTCCGTGAACTGCATTCTTCAGTTAAAAAAGAGGTTTAATAACTTGCAAATATTTTTGTCCTTTATTACTTTTTATTGGCTTACTTGGTTCATAGTCTCGACGATGTGCATTTGTATCAAGCAACATTGACTTATAATTTTGCATATCACTATCTGTAACCAAGTTTAAGTTTACATCTTTCTTGAACAGCAACTGTTTTAAACCAGGCGTATTACGATATTTACGTCTAGCTACAGTGATGAACTGATCATTGACCGTTATGCAAGCAGAACCTAACATCAGTTTCCCACGTTCTGCTCTAACCCCAAATTGAATATCTACTAACGCTACCGAAGATACTGACCAAGATGACGTATCACAATCTTGATTACTTTCAACTACTGATTCATAGGAAGAGTCGCTGTTGACATCAGATTCATATTTATCGACCTCATCACCGTTATTATCATTACTTCCTGTACTATCAGTTCTTTCTTTCTGCAAAGTTTTGTTAATAAACGGAACATCAGCAAAATCATCATTAGCTTGCAGGAGAGGAGTTTGCTTATTAGCATTAGCAATTAAGTTGAGAGGCTCTGTTACAGGTTTGAAAACTGACTCCAGTGCTTGTGCTTTCCTGTGCAAAAACCGCCTCCTTAATCATTTCCAATCCGGATTTCGTCCATGTCACAGCACTACAACAGCTGTCGTTAGCATCACAGATGACATTAGACTTGGTATGGAAAATGGAAATCTGACGGTCCTTTCCTTGTTAGATTTTAGTAATGCATTTAATACCGTCGATTTTGATATATTACTTGGAATACTCAGCTCTCTTAACATATCTCCAACGGCGATTGATTGGTTTCGTAGTTACCTGTGTGGCCGTCGTCAACGTATTTGCATTGAAGGTTCGTCCTCGTCGTGGTGCAATACCTCTGCCGGCGTACCGCAGGGGGGCGTTCTATCTCCTCTTCTTTTCGCTATCTTTATTAACTCTATTTCCAACGAACTCCTGTCATCCTACCATCTTTATGCTGACGATTTGCAAATATATTCGCAAGCTCCCATAGATGAACTATCTGAAGCGGTTAAAATGATCAATAAAGATTTGACTCGTATTGCCGAGTGGAGTGTGGCTCATGGTTTAAAGGTCAATCCTACGAAGACTCAGGTCATTGTTGTCGGCAGCCCCAGGTTGCGCTCAAAAATCAACTGGACTCAGCTACCACCGATAGTCTTTGATAACTCAACTATTTCATACAGCGATTCAGTGAAAGATCTTGGTATTTTTATTGACAAAGACTTTTCGTGGGCTCCTCAGTTGCAGGAAGTAAGCCGTAAGTTGTTTGCGTCTGCGGGGTCTTTGCGAAGGCTGCGCAATTTTCTTCCAACTGCCACCAAAACTGCGCTTGCCCAATCCCTCCTTCTCCCAATCCTTGATTATGCCGATGTCAGTTATTTAGATCTAACTGAAGTGCAGCTAGATAAGCTTGAGCGACTTCAAAACTTTTGTATAAGGTTCATATTTGGTTTACGCAAGTATGACCATGTCTCTGAATTCCGTAAAAAGCTCAAGTGGCTGCCGATCCGACTTCGCCGGAATACCCATATCTTATCGTTACTTTACAGTGTCCTGTTTGTTCCCACAACCCCCTCATATCTCAAAGAACGTTTTAAGTTCCTTCATGACACACATACTAGACATTTGAGATCATCGGAGAACTTGAAACTTTTGATGCCTTCGCATTCTACCAAATTCTGCGACAAATCGTTTACGGTTCAGGCGGTGCGATTATGGAACGCTTTGCCATTGTCAATTAGACAAGCCCAGTCGCTAGGTTCTTTTAAAAACCTTGTCAAAGAACATTACCTTTCTCTCTAATATTACTCTGATACTGCCAAATTTAATTTCTTCCATCGCTAATCTTTATTCTATTCTTTTCTTTTTCGCTTCCATTTAATTGTAACACATGATATATATATATGTATATTGTATATATTTATATATGTATATATGTACTTGCATATTATTATTATTATTTTTTCCCCCTTAATTAATTTGTCCCTTGATATTATATATTGCTTGAAGTACACCGCAGACTACCCCCTTTTTTAGTTTCAGTTCTTATATTCCATCCCAAGGTTGTCTGGAAGACATCGCTTTCAGCGATAAGACCGCCACTGTGCACATAGGTTTAAGTTTCTGTGAAATTGTTACTATTTTGGTGTACAATAAAGTTTATTCTATTCTATTCTTGTTTATTATTAATCTCAGCATCTCTCATTTTACGTACTTTTACCTTTACAGCTTCTGCTGCGTCAACAATTTGTCGTTTTAATGATTTTTCCATATTGGTAAAGTTTGTCGTAATTGAATCAGCATCGCAAGGCAAATAATAATTTCAGGCAGGTAACAGTCTTATATATATATATTTGTGCCCTTAGTCAAAGACTACAAACGTATCAAACTTACTTCTATAACATCCTTTGTTTTTGGAACAATCTTTATTAATTACAACATAACTGAAAGGAATACTCCATATTTTTTAACACATTTCACGAAATTCAACCCATGTCATGTCAGTGTTGACGTGTTCTTCATAAACATGTCTCATATTTCTTTCATCTTGTTTAAAAAGAACGATTAGGTTAGCGTTATCTCGTACTAACTGCTTATGGATTTTGCTGTAAGTCTGATTTAGATAAAAACAATCGATGAACTTGTGTCTACCCATAGCAAAATAATCCCGCATGTTATTTTGATTTTCACAAGCAACATCATCAAATACAATTACAGAATTCGGTTTTGCGTCCTGAACGATCAGTACTTGCTCATTTTCACAATATTTCTGAAATGAAATGCCTGGTACTTGTTGTAACACTTTTTCCAAAAAAACGTACTTTGGTTGTTGCAAGGTTTTCGAATAAACATACACATTTTGAAATCTTAAACCATTCTCATGTATTAGAAGACCAATTAATAAATTAGTTTTTCCACAATTTGACGGTCCGCAAATGATGCATCGTATCGAGCTAAGTAATAATTCTCCATGGCGAAAAACAGTCTCCTGAGAATTCATACAAAGTTTTTTTACATGTAATGATTGCGGTTGTTTTACAAATTTCATGACGACTGCTTAGAAGGGTTATATTGATAATGATTCAAATAATGTATTACATAGACATTTATAAGTCATGGTCGCTAACCCGAACAACTAAACGATTGCTTGTTTGCTCACCATGGCCGTCCTTCAATAAAAGATAGTGAGTATTTTATAAATTAGATTTTGAAAGTGGAATAGGCGCTGAACCAGTGTTTTTAACATATCATTCACAAAAATGTTATTGTGCATTCTACCACACCGCGACAAGCGAGCGAAGTGAGTGAAGTCGCATCAGGTGGGGTAGAATGCCCAATAACATCCTACTGATACTGAACATGATTGACGTAAAGAAAAAAAAATTGTAAATTGTGATCAGCAACACGTATTTATTTGATTTCTTGTTTTTATTTCATCCAATTAGAAATTAATTTTCGTATTTAATGTTTTTTTAAAAACATTCAAATAGACCAAACATTCAGAAAGTGTCTGTAAATTAGAAGCATAGTTTAAAAAAAAAAACTGAACAAAATGCCCAAAAACTGTAACAGGCCAAGATCTAATAGAAAACAAATACATTCAAAGCAACAAATTCAATAAAAAACTCAATTCTAGAATGAAAAATATAAAGTTTCAAGACATAAACCAATTCAAATGTTTTCCTCAAATGGTTCAGAGTAAAGATGATAATAGTCGTTGATGACTAGAGGCCACAAGATTGCGGTGCGCGGGTTTGGGGCACCACTTAACCACTGGCTTGTGTCGCTACCATATAACACTAATCTACGTAACGTAGCAAGACCGTCTACTTCCTAAGCTCATAACTACTTATAGTTGACGGAGGATGAGTATCTTTGTCCGTTTCTTTTAATTTACTGTGCATTTGTTTTATGAGTTGTGTTGTGTCTGTGAATTCATCTGCACTATCGAAGTTTGAATTAGTGGCATTTTTTTCACTTCAGTGAATGGTTAGAATTTCAACTAGTTTTCAAAACATGTGGAAGGGTGACTCTTACACTAGACAAACAAGTTTTTCCCATATAAACAAACAACAAATGTTTAGTTCCGTTGTTACAGATAACCATGTTTACAACTTTTAGGTTAAAAATATTTTTTATTTACTCTGAATTCTGCATAATTAGTATCGCTTGTTTTTGTTTTTGCACACAAATGGCAGCAGTTTCATAGAAACTTTTTGATCTAATTATAGTGTTTACAGAACTTTTTTTTTTTTGCTGTTATTTGTGTTTTTATGAGTGATAGAGTTACACGAGTAATAATTTGTGAAAATTAACGGGCACAATGATCAGGATTCGTTGTGAGTTACCACAGTTTAAACGATGCTGTATGTGTCTACCGCTAAGACATGGGTTGATCGTGTGGGGGTATATCAGATTGGTAAGTCCTTCGCTGTCAATATGTAACTATTTTCCCAAATTTTAACTTTAAATAAATATATTATTATGCTGTAATTTATTATTATTACATATTATTAAATTATGTTTAGTAATCAAAAAAGGCTAAAGTCAAACTTCCCTAATTTGAATTTAAAACAGGTATTGGGATTAGAATTACATTTTATACATTTTTACTAACCTTCTCTTTACCCTTGAAAGCCTTCAGATTACAATTTAAAAAGTCATAGTCATTGTTCTAAAACTATAGATTATTACTGATATTATATGATAGAGACAGTAGCTGAAATCCATTCTCATTTTTTAACAGATATTATTTCCTAGTGTTGTTTTGTTATTATTTAAAAACATTGTTGACTTTTTTTTGTCAATAACTTCTCCTCTTGTACTATGTTTTCAGGTATTAGGCGTTTTACTATTAATAGCAGTCACCAAAGGCTTCTTCGTAATGCTAGAAAAATCAAAAAACGTAGCAGGTTACGAAATATACGTAGTTATGTTTGGATTCTTTGTAATAATAGGAGGTGCGGATATTGTACTGAATGTAGTATTCGTTTACGCAGGACATACGGTAAGTTATACAAATTATATTATAGGTGCTCAGTCAAATTAGAGATATTAGAAAGAGACAATCTTATATGCCCAGATACAGATAGAATTGTTTGGATCCAAAATCGCAAAAGAGGAAGGTCTTTCGCCTACAGCAGCCATATTAGGATGTGATTTATAATAATGAGTAAGAGATTCTTTGATGTAACCTTTTATTTCTTTTCAGAAACACTTGAAGATGTTGAAAGCGTACTACATCTACAGCTTTATTCTCTGGATTCTAATGATAATCATGGGCGTATGTTTCACAGTGTACGCTGTGCATGTGATGAACCTGTTAAAGATGGACTTCCTCGACATTTGGATTGTGCTGTGGAATGTAGTTAATTTTCTAGCTCAGATCTGTAAGTGATTATTCACAGAACATGTTGTTGTGTAGGTGTACCTATTTACCTGTATTACTTGATAAATTGGATGGAACACAGTACCTACATACCTACAAATATATCAAAAAAATTGCAAGTGATATACTCTATGACTTACGTTGATTGCTAAAGCTCATTTCAGACTTCGCTATAATTTAATAGCATATAGCTTAAAGTTCATAGCACAATATTGCACACTAATCATTTATTTTTTGCCAATAATATTATATATTATAGCAAAGTGTGAACGTATTCTAAATAAATGTATGGTGAGCGATATTGTTGTGCTTTGAACTATATAAGGATGAATACCAAACCTACATGGAACCAATCTAATAATAAACTTCATTTTTTGGTGGCAACAACAACACACGTTCTATCAATCTAATAATAAACTGAATCTAAAGACACGTATTAAAAAAGCAGTTAACGATTAGAAATAGAACAATGAAAGAATAAGAACTTGAAAATCGGTTACTAATTCTACGAAAGGTGCAAAATGTTTTAGTGTATACGTAATATTATTAAAGTGTATTTGTGTTGTGTTCCGTGGTAATGTTTTATCCACCGCACTAAAAGCTAATCCCGTTTACACTATTGGGACAGAAACTCCGTCTCTTTCTCTGTCTCGCGACTTTACGGTATGGCAGATGTTGTAGCGGTATATTGTTGATACTGTCAGCACCGGTGGCCTATCTCAGCATCTTTACAAGGATTTCGAGTCTGACTGTGCACAGCGAGAAGAGAATTAGACCTTCGTTGAAAGCTATCAGTGTAGCATATTAGTCCTCGAGATGTTGCTTGACTACCACGTCTTAATCGTGTTTGGTAGTATGGTGCAGTAGGCGCTTACTCGTACAGTCCAGATACTCAACAAAGACCTCTGCATGATCCTCTACTACATACTCTCTGCTAATCATACTCCCTGCGACTTGTGTAGTCATTCAACATTGTTCGGGGAAACGACTGTTTGTGTCTTTATGAGTTATGAATGATTCGAGAACCACTTATCTAATATACGTATGTAAGTTTTAAGTCCTATGTACTGTTTCTAACTACATTTGAGTATGACCACGCGAGTGGAGCTGTTGGCACAGTCATTCTAGTATATTACAACTATTTGGAAACGTTATTTTAATATTTTTCATAATTATTATTA
The DNA here is from genome assembly GCA_910589285.2 of Mythimna ferrago. Classification (NCBI taxonomy): domain Eukaryota; kingdom Metazoa; phylum Arthropoda; class Insecta; order Lepidoptera; family Noctuidae; genus Mythimna; species Mythimna ferrago. Next base: position 22,453,142 of record OU342685.1, read on the forward strand.
AGACTATTTTAATAATTTTCTTTAAAATATATTATTGCTCACTTACATTATGGAGAATTTATAACAAGGTCTGGAATATAATTTCCAGACCTTGTTATAAATTCTCCATAATGTCTAATCACTTGGAAAGTCGCTTGTTTTTGTTATTGTAAACGAATGGAGATAATTATTTATGAATTCCAAATGCGTATCTTCTTGTCATGTACTCGGATATCAGTTCAAAGTCAACGGCTGACCTCGGCAGACATGCTTCGACAGAACGCTGAGGACGGTTTAGCTAAAACAACAAAATGGCTGGAAGATAGTCTCCTTTCACTCAATACCTCAAAAACTAAATATATTTGTTTCAGCAAGTCTTATCTGACAAATCCGGTTCCAACTTTCTCTATAAAAATTCATATGTATCCATGCAACCGTACTGTTGATCATTCTAACTGCACATGTGACTTACTTTTGCGAACGCCATCTATTAAATATCTAGGTATAGCAATAGACGAAAGTCTTGACTGGAGCCCTCACACAACTATGCTGGCTGGCAGGATTAGAAGAATGATCTATGTATTTAAGAACTTACGGAGCGTGGCAACTTTTAACCTTCTAATCCAAACCTACCGAGCTTTGTGCGAGTGCCTAGTCAGGTACTGCATCTGCGCATGGGGAGATACATATAAAAATCATCTGATTATTGTAGAAAGGGCGCAACGAGCAGTACTAAAGGTGATTATGCGCTTGCCATTTAGACACCCAACAATGAATGTCTATGAAAGGGCAAAGGTCCTATCGGTTAGAAAACTCTTTGTGCTTGAGATGTTGATAAGATACCACAGAAACATCATACCTACTCTACCAATTACAACGAAACGGATCAACCGCTGTCCTATACCGCGAGCTAGGACCGCCTTTGCAAGACGACATATTGATGTGCTAGCTCCTAAAATCTATAATATATTCTTAAAAACAAATAAAGACTGTAAAACATAAACTTAAAATCAAATTGATTCTCTGGCTACAACAGTATAATTATGACGAAATTGAAAACTTAATTTGAGGCAAATAAATATATATATATACTTTTTTATAACTTTGCTTACACACAATTCAAAACACATAATCACACACACAGACATACATACACTCCACAAAATGTTTAATTTTAAATCTAGATCTAAGTATTTATTTTGTTATTTAATCATAATACTAAACACAATACAAAAACTAACTTTTGGCCGATTTTCATGTATATTTCATATATTTTAAATATATTTTAGATACATTCAAAATATATCTTAAAAGACATAAAAAACATGGCTAAAAATATAAAAAAAAAATATTTTGAATATATCTGAAATATATTTGAAATGTATAAAATATATATGAAAATCGGCCAAAAGTTAGTTATTAAAAATATATTTACGATATATAGTGCGTTGGGGTAAGATCGGCATTGGGGTAAGAACGTATAAATCAATATACCACTTATTTAGCTTTATTTTTAATGCTAGTCATATTGCGTGCCGCGTCATTATGTTCCACCTTGCCCAGCAATGTGGCTGGCATTAAAAATAAAGCTAAATAAGTGGTATATTGATTTATACGTTCTTACCCCAATGCCGGCCGGTCTTCCCCCAACCCACCTTATATATTTTATATACCTATATTTATATTTTTTATGTATTTTGAAATTTTTTTTTTTTTCATAGGAGTAACTAAATTTGTTTGTGCAAAATAAAGGAGATTATTATTTTTTAATCTTGTACTAAAATATCATTCAATTTTTATCTTTAGGTTATGTTACATTAAGCATACTATTTTTTAAAGAAAATATTACTAGTTTTATGTTTGAGTTGATTGATACAGAAAAAAATAGAGATAGTATTTACCTTCATAAGATTCGAAAAGTTTTTTTTTTTTAAGTTAACTTGTCACAATTATCTTAAAGAAACTCAGCGTGCACGTGTATTTTTATAAACGATGTTGTATATTGTACAGTATTTCGAATACTGGCTAGGCTAACGGTTGTTACAGCTGCTACGAAATAGTAGGTATGTATGTAGTAAGCCCAGACCCGCCTAGCCCCTTCCTCACTTCTCTATGAAATACCTTTTAATGGGCTAAAATTTTTCGTAGGTCACTCAGGTATATAAGTTATCTGAAAATAGTTATAAATACGCATATAATTTAAAGAAGATTCGACTACTTTCTCCAAATATTGTAGATGTCTTATTAAATATTAATTTTATTAACTTATTTGTTTGTTATTTATAGTAGTATATTTTGATTAGCAATTTTTTATTATCAATGTAACATGTAATCTTACGTTTTTCGAGTAATTAAAGTGTAAATTTTAATAAATAGCTCAAAATTGTATATAATAATAAAAAAAAAAATTCGAATTCGAGTTTTTTTCAATTTTTTGCATTTTCTGAGAAGATTTACTATTGTAACATATTTTTTTTTTCACCATCGGAAAGTAGAGATTTCAATGAACAGAAAACATACCAACTTTTTGAAAAAAGCTGATATTTTGACGAGTGAATTTTCGATTAAAAATTAGGGTGCTTTTTCGATATTAATTCAAAATAAGGTGAAAAAATAAATATTTCTAATCAAATAAATTACAGTGTATTTGGGACATAAAAAGGTGAGTTTTCACCAAATTTATTTTTTTTGAAAAAGATAAAAATAAAAAACCAAAAACTTGGATTTTTGAATTTTTCACATAAATTTTGAGGTTATGTGAAAAAAGTGTAAATACAAAAGTTTTAGATCTTTTTATTACCTACAACTTTGCCATTTGACTTTTTTCCATAGGACTTTTAGTTTTGCCGGAAATCGAGAAAAACCGTTTTTTACCCTTAAAAACTCACCCCCATCCCCTTCCCGACCTCAGATCGCCCGTAAATTATTTTTCCTTTCATTTTTATAATATTCTCCTCCTTTTCTAATGGGTTTCATCCTACTATTATTTTTTTTGGTTTTAAAAATTATCGACCCTGGTCTAAGGTGCAACATAGCGTTTTCATTTTACATTAGTTCGTGTTTGTCTCATAATAATAATAATAACATTGTTCAGGCAGGGGCCATAGTCTTAAAATACAACCGGGGGTTGTCCTTGGATGCACTAGCATAGCGCATACAGGGATAATCACCGGTTGGTACCACGTTCCATTAGCGTCTAAAAGGGCCTCTGCGAGTTGGTTTCGGCTCCTCGTACGCCTTCCAAAGGTCCAGGATCTCAGGGTCCTGAGATAAATAAATATATAAATAATAATAATATACCGGTAGCTTGGACCCTGTTCCCGATATTGGTGGGACACTATTTTTTATATTTTTAAATGGTTTTTTTTAAGGAATATTTAAAAATATAATATAATATGTATGAAAATTAAATAAAGGAAATAATAATATTCCACAATTATCACACAACGCCGTCTAGTCCCAAGCTAAGCAGAGCTTGTGTTACGAGTACTAGACAACTGATAAACATACTTATATATTTCTAAATACATACTATACATCTATATATAGATAAAATTACACCTAGACACAGAACAAATGATCATGCTCATCACACAAACATTTGTCCTGGGTGGGAATCGAACCCACGACCTCCGGTATAGCAGTCAGGGTCACTAACCACTAGACCAACAGGCCAGTCAAAATCAATTTTATTATTTTTGTGTGTAAAATGAAGTACTTTTTATTCTTAATCACGGACTTCTCCATTCTTAATTTCCACAGTACCTGCTTAAATTACCTAGGTATTAATTTTATCAGAAAATCCTGAAGCTCTTGAGAGTCTACTACGTGTACAGCTTCGTCCTATGGATAACGACGGCAGTAATAGGCTTTGGGCTGACAGCTTACACCGTGTACCGGTTCAACCTTAAAGAAATTGATGAATTCCGCACTTGGGTGCTACTAGTTGACATGGCCACTTATGTAGCGCAAACCAGTAAGTTTTTTCTTAGAAATTGTTGTCATCAATAAAAGTAATTTTTAGCCACAGGGTAATATGTTGGTTAACCAATTCGTAAAAACTGTTTTTGGGAAATAAAAATAAAGCCTATTTTCATTTAAATGAGCCTAGAAATTATGGGTTAAATAATATAACTTCTAACCTAACTTAATGGAAGAAGTAATAAAAAAATACCTGAAGTTAAAAGCGGATGGAAATCAATTAATAATATGATTATTTCTTTTCCAGTGATCCAAGGTTTTGTCCTACTATTAATAAGGAGTCAGATGTTAAAAATAAAGAAAAGCTTCGAGTTCAGGTTTATAAACAATGCAGCTGATTGTGAATGTACGATGCATTCCGAAGATGAAATTGTTGATGAAGAACATGAAAAATGCGAAGATGGAACAAGCAAAACTCACGGGACAGCAAAGGATGGCAGTAGAAATACCGAATGATACTAGTAGGATGTTATTGGGCATTCTACCCCACCTGATGTGACTTCACTCGCTTCGCTCGCTTGTCGCGGTGTGGTAGAATGCACAATAACATTTTTGTGAATGATATGTTAAAAACACTGGTTCAGCGTTTATTCCACTTTCAAAATCTAATTTATTAAATACTCACTATCTTTTATTGAAGGACGGCCATGGTGAGCAAACAAGCAATCGTTTAGTTGAATGATATCTTAAAACACTGGTTCAGCGCCTATTCCACTTTTAAATATAATTGCTTACCTCGACTGCTTACTAGATTCTTGCGCAATGCCACTATGCCACTATAATACTAAGCAAGTAACTAAACTTCACATTTTCACTTCACATTTTTACTAAGCAAACTATCCGAATATAGTATGCTAAAATTTAGGACAGATTGTCTCACGTCTCTCCATAAAATTAGAGGTTTCGTGTGTAGGTGACACGCCACTCCGTATTTTATGATCCAGATTGGATTCCAAGGGCGTCCGAATTTTAGTTTAATTTATTTAGACAGACATCGCCACTCTGCACGTCACTAAGCCACTACTTCACATTTTTACTTAGCAAACTATCTGAATATAGTATGCTAAAATTTAGGACAGATTGTCTCACGTCTCTCCATAAAATTAGAAGTTCCGTGTGTAGGTGACACGTTACTCCGTGTTTTATGATCCGGATTGGACTCCCAGGACGTCTAAATTTTAGGATACCGTAATCATTAAACTAAGATTCAGGACAGATTGTCTCACGTCTCTTCACAAAATTAGAAATGACATGTGTAGTTGACACGCCACTCCGTATTTTATGATCCAGATTCTAGAAAATAATGAACATTGCATAGATGTTAAGTTAGTAAATAAGTGGAGTGATTCAAACAATAAAACAAAAAAGGTCACTTGTGCTGACAAATTGATATCCAGCCCGTATTTTCATAGTGTCTCAATATTTTCAGAAGATCTAGTTGCAATCCAAATGAAGCTTCTGCGCGTTATGCTTAATAAACCAATATACATAGGGTATACAGTATTAGAATTGTCTAAGACTCACATGTACGATTTTCACTATACTATCGTAAAACCTTTTTATGGTAACCGAATTGAATTGTGTTATACTGACACAGATAGTCTAGTTTATAATATTCAGAGTAACGACGTTTATAAGGACTTAAGACTTCATTTCCTGAAATATATTGATACCAGTAACTATGACTCTAACAATGAATTTAACTTGCCTATTATTAACAAGAAGGTTCCAGGACTATTCAAGGATGAAATGGGTGGCAAAATTATTAATGAATTTGTAGGATTGCGTTCAAAGCTTTACTGTATTAAGACAGCAGACAAAATAATAAAAAAAAGCAAAAGGTACAAAAACATGTGTTACGAAAAACTTAAATATGATAGATTATAAAAATGTTTTGTATAATTGTGATGTTATTCGAAAAAAAAAATTGTTATTTAAGTCAATAAAACATGAAATATTTACTCAAGATGTTAATAAAATAGCATTTTCAAGCAATGATGATAAACGGTTACTATTATGTGATAAAGTATCTACTTTAGCATGTGGTAATGCAAATATATTTAAGTAATGCATTAAATAAATATTTTATGCACTGTTTAATATAAAACAAGAATTGTATTTTAGTTACTACTTACGAAATAAATTGTATGTTGTGTACGTAACTATCGTTTGATATAGATTAAACACTTACTAAAACAAGTATTGTGTTTCAGTTAATAAGAACTTACGAAATAAATAGTATTTTGTGTTACTGTTTGATCATTGTATGTTATGTAAGTAATTACTGTTTGATACAGATTAAATACCTACTAAAATAATCAATGTATTTAGTTACTACCTAAGAAATAAATAATATTTTATGGTTAATTTTAAATATGTTTCATTTCCATTTTTGATGACAAAGCGCAGTGCGCTATCTGGTACCTATGAAATATAACACTAATCAGGACATGTACCATGATATTCAAAGTAAGATTGTTTTAATCTTATTTCAGGTGTTATGTCTAATACCACGCACTGGCAAAATTATCTATCGATTTGTTTGAAGATGAAATTGATTCACAGCCCATTACTTATGGAGTCAGATGACCAAAACATCGTCAACTTGCTAAAAAACTCATGTCTCGACTTGTCTGAAGATGAAATTGATTCACGGCTCATTACTTATGGAGTCAGATTACCAAAACATCATCAACTTAGTTATTCAATCATGTCTCGACTTGTTTGAAGATGAAATTGATTCACAGCACATTACTTATGGAGTCCGATTACCAAAACATCATCAAGTTGATACATAATCATGTCTCGACTTGTTTGAATATGAAATTGATTCATAGCCCATTACTTATGGAGTCAGATTACCAAAGCATCATCAAATTGCTACAATAATAAGATTAAATCTCGTTAGGCAGCCAGCTCAAGCGGTCACATTACGGAACAATAAAAACAGAACGAATTGTAAGTATTATCATCTAAAGCTTAACTTTATAATGTTATTTCTTAGAGTGTTGTAATCATTATTAATCATATTTTTTTTTTTTTTTCAGATCATCAATAATGTGTGATTCTCCTGACATCATGTTCTCCCAATATGGTCAAGGCTTCCCGACTCCAAGTTTAAGCTGGCATATTCCAGAGCAACACAGACCTGAAGCAGCTATTAAAAAGTCTAGAACAAGACGGGAGGGCTTAAAACGCAAAGCATCGGAGCATCCTTTATGTCAATCATACGTCATAAACAACGAAAAGAAAAAAGGTACACGACTGATCCAGATACAAGTGTTGGACATTAGTGAACGACAAGAAAGCGTGGTAAATTCAAATGACAATGAGGAGGTGGTAGTGTTGTAAGTGAGGTGTAAGTGAACCGGTGGACTATGTTATGGAAGAGACACAATCAATAATAAACAAAATTTCGAAGAAACTTTGTGGTGATGATTGTTATTAGTAAGTAGTTTCTAATGTTTGTATATATGTCCACTTTAACTTGTTGTATTAAATTCTGAATTTATTATAAAATTATTTGCTAATCTGCTAGTGTATTAAAATGTAGATACTTAGGTCATCAAGATTTTGTCACATATTTAAATATATAATAAGGATAGGTGTAAGTAACTATTTTGTGAATAACGTGAAAACTAAACAAATAATATGTTTATAATTTAACTTATGTTTTATTGACATTACATAAACATACACTTTAAATTAGCTCAAATGAATCTCATTATAGGTTATATCTTTATAATATTTTGAAATTAATAGAATACTTACTTATCGCAATTCATCTAATTAGAGCTAATATAAAGTTTGTTGTTTAGTTGTCCTAAATACATTTAAATAAAACAAAAAGTAGGTACATTTAGATTTTTATTAATTGAACATATTAAAATTAAAACATATTAAACACAGACATATTATTATCATCATACCATTTTCTAATACACACTGCATTATTTAATGTACAATTCTTTTTATGGTGCACACAATTAAAATCAGTTTTATTTTTACAGAACTTTTGTTTTAATGTCACAAAATTAGGACATCCTTTGTCACCTATATCGATCACTTCACAGTTTGCACATAACTCTTTAATCCATTTTATCTTTTCCAAACCCTTTGTAATAATTTTTTTGTTTTCTAAATAGGGTAAAATAACGCGATGAAACTCTTTGTAGTCTATGTAGCCTTCACTCCAGTAAATTCCTCGATTTCTTTCTAACCACCTCACCTGCTTTTTTTCTTCTGGTGTTAGGTAATGAAATGAATATGGTGGTTTTACCAAGAACGTCTGTGTATGATCCTGACTCACAATAGCCAATTCTTTGACGATGAAATTATTTACATAATCTTTAAATCCTTGCAATTCCACTATAAGGGTATCCGCCTTCATGATATCTTCTTAACAATGTTACTTAGTGGTCGATATTCAACAATGCAGTCGTTCAGAATGAGACAGCATGCTGAAGTTTGATCTGGTATCTCTGAATCACTCTCAATTTCTACTCTCACATCCACAACCGGACCTGTCTTTAGGTTATCCGCTTGTCTAGAGCAATCGACTACAAACAGCGGCGCTATATCTCTAAATTGTTTCTCGCTTAGTATGGGCTCCGAGCGACGTCCGTAATACGACTGTTGAAATCTGATATACTGTTCGTATAATAAAGCAATTCTGTTATTAGAAAAACTCACATTTAAGTTCTCATATGGAAAATAAGTTGAATTTAGATAAACTCTAACGTCTCGAATATGGCAGTGATCGAATTGAGACATGTCAGAACTTGCATTGTTTTTTCTTTTTGTCTGTAGACCAATAATAACGTATCTTGGTTTTTCTATCTGCGATGAAGTTTTGATGGACCAGGTATGTTTTGTAGTTTTTGGCAAAGCTGGGTATTCGTACAGATCCCAATTTCTGTATATCATTTGAAGTGGACGATCTTTTTCTAATAATTTTAACAAACCAATTTTTTCTTTGTCAGATACTTTAACATGAGGTACGCACCATATGATTTTGTTGATCTGAACATCATCTACTACTTCGCCAGTATTAAGTTTAACTGCGTTCAAATTAGTGCTACTTCGTAACAATATCAGTTCATGTCTACTATTTATCACGACTTTATTAAAATCCTCAGCAAAACCGAAGATGTTACGAAGTGGTATAGAAGCAGAAAATCTTCCTCCATCGATATTTTTTACACCATCAATATTTCATCCCCAGGCATTAGACATTTTAGATTCACTTTCATTCATTGAAATGAGTGATTTCATGGTTGTTGTTATACCTGCATTTTTTATTTTATCAATTTCCACTCCATTTAGCTCATACCTTATATCTTGGAACAAATAGAGTAGAGCATTGTTCGTGAAATTGACACTAGTAGCTCTGTCTTTCGTATCTTTTTTGGTAACAATAACAGTTCCTTCCAAATATAGGGTGCTAGCTGATGGTAATATGTACAAGTCTTGTTGGTTGATAGGTATGCGAATTTCATCGTTCCTGTTAAAACTTGTCACATATGGCTTGTAAGAATGAAATTCGATACCTTCTATAGTATTATCATAAATTGGAGCGGATAAAACGTCTAAGATATTCATTTTAACAATCCGATGGCTCTAAGGAATGCTTTATTGTCTTTAGTTAATTTTGTTTTCTTTTTAGAGAGAGGTCTTATTTGATAGGTAGCTCGAGCAGAACTGATATTCTTTACTTGTTGAGGCACATTTTTATTGTAATCGATCATTTTTTCTTCTAAGATGCAGATATACTTGCACTTCTTCACCACGTAAATTGATTAATCGATTGTTTATATCTAGCAGCCTGATATGTATGCAGCTTATGTTGTTTTGGTTGATTGGAAAATATATAGCGTTTTTTGGAATTTCTATAATCCTATATCCAGGTGGCACATTAAGTGCAAATTCGTGAATAATATGACTTGGTTCACCGTTTATATATGAACCGCTTACAATATCACATTCAACCCTGACTACGGTCGTAGGTAGAATGTTGACTGGAGACGGTGACACATGCCATTTATTTGCCTTCAAGATTTGTTTGTTAAATCCTAACAGTCTTCTAAAAGAGTCTTCTTTGATAAAATTAATGTCTTTTGTACAAAATATTGTAGTTTTTTAAAGTATTATTATTGCACCGTAGTTTGATCTCTGCATTTTTTATTTCTGATTTTAAGTAATCGCTGATATCTTGCAATTCATAAGTACCTTCCGGTATTTCAATAACTTCATCAGAGCCATAATAAAACTTATTACTTTTATCAATGTTTGGAATAGAATTAAATGTAGAAAAGTGCAATAAAGCACACTCATACTCTCCATCTAATTGCAACGTATTGGGATAGTATGTAGTTAACACTGATGAGTCTCCAGTAATCGCCAAAGTGAGGGACATCTTGCAAATGATTGAAATGAAAGAGAAGCATATATTTTATATTATATTTTTATTCCAAAAAGTCCACAAATAGTTTAAACATAAATGACCACAATTAACTGCGTTGTATTTTTGATATCTTGTGTAGTTATAAAAAACACTGCAATTTTTTAAATATTGCATTAATTCCATCGGAGGTTTTAGATTTCCATAGCTATCAAAGTATTCACAGTGATTGTATACTTTAGTATAAGCTACCCAATGCGTTCCTTCATTCCTGGAATCGTCTAAGTTAACGATATCACATTCAATGTGTTTCGGTTTTCGAGGTAGTCGATCTTTCATGTAGACCCCGCGAAAATATGGGATGTCTCTTGAATACTTTTGGATGTCTACATCAGTTAGAGGGCGATTAGGTAGCTTATTTTTCAGTTTTTTGTAGTTGTTATAAATAATACTTTACCACTTTTATATGGTTTAATGTATAAACCCTTGCCCAACACTAAAGCCTCCATAGCTCTATTATGTCGTTCTGTTTCTTGTAAATTTTGCTTGCTTGCTTTATAATCATTAACGGTTTTTGCAATTCCAGCTGCACCACCAGCTAAAGTCCCTAAAGCTGATAAACCAGCGAAAATTGGAATTAAAGGTAGAACTCCACCACTCTTTGGTAAGGGTATTACTCGGGGTACTCGAATTCGATGGTGAATGTTTGGAAATAACTTTTTTGCGGATAAGTAAGCTGCTTTTATTAAAGTTTTATTATCCTTGTGTTTAAGTTTCTTAAATTTTGATTTTATTTTTGAAACTAAGGTTTTAAATGTTTTAATGCCAGATCCAGACTTTAGTTTTGCTTTCATAACTTTGCTCACTAGCCAAGAGCTTAGTTTTTCACCTTTTCCTGCATCTTTTGATTTAAGTCTTTGTTTAGCCATGTTAAGCAGTTGTAAATCGGCTTTGTGACGATTAGATAAGTCTGTATGGTTTGTATATGCAATATCGTGTTGCATGCAAGCTTCGTCTAACTTATTCACACCTCGATCACCTCGTGCTAAACGTTTGTAAAGTTTAGTTCCTGGTCCGCAATAATTATATCCCGGCAAATGAACTTCGAATGGTAGATGATTAATTATGTTGTTAACTAGTCCGCCTCCTTGCATGACTCAAATTAAAATGATAGGATTTCAAATGAGAAATAGTTATATAATATCTTAGTTCATTATTTCAGCTTTCTCAATCCAGCTGTTTTCTGCACTGTTTAGACCTAACCATTTAACATACAATTTATTTCCTTTCTTTTTCAAAACCTTTTTTTGTATTAAATAAAAGTCAGGATAATTAGATCTTAGTAGTTCTTGTTCGTAGAAAGCTCCTAATATATTTTGTTTTCTTTGATCTTCTATGTGATACGTCACTGGTAAGGATTTATTCACCTTTTTTATAGTAAATAATTCTGTTGACCAATTAGGAGTGTAACCTTTCTCAAAATTATGTTTGTATTTGCTTATACGAACACAGTCACCAACTTTAAATTTAGGTCTCTACTGAACTAAAGTATGATAGTTCATTTTGTTTATATTTTCTTTAATTACTTGTTCATTACATGTATTCACATCAGCCGGTTTAAATTGAATAGTGCGATGTTTTGTGTTGTTATATCTCTGCATTGTAGCTACCAATGGTTGACCTAACCACTTATAGTTTCCATTGAGACTAAAATATTTATACAATTTATTTTTAAAATTCTAATTAGTCTCTCTATAATTGATGCTTTTTTAGTAGAGAACGAGGAATAATGGTTAATGTTATGCTTTTTCATAAGCTTTTGAAACGTGATGTTATAAAATTCAGTCCCTTTATCAGTTTGTAAGTTTATAGGATTATTACGACTACTAAGCAGTATATGTTCGAAAGCACGAGTAACATCAAATGTATTTTTTGACTTTAACGGTTCAGCCCAGGCATATTTTGAGAAGCAGTCAATTACCACTAAGATGAATTTATAGTCTTTATTGTACTTTTTCAGGTTTTGCATATCCATCAAGTCTGCTTGCCATAAATCGTGGATTCCTTTCAGAATAACAGAACGCCGTAGAAAATTTCTTCGTGCCGCTTTGTGGATTTCATTTACAATTTGCTGTTTTACCATTACGGAGTTTTTTGAAGTAATTTGTCTACCTCTGCTTTAGTATGAATCTTATCTTGCAAATGAGTTAAAACCTCAGGTATATTTGCTTTTAAAATAGCTTGAACTTGTACCCTTTGCATCTTTTATGATTTGAGAACGCAATTTACCAATCAAATTATTTACTTCTCTTACTGTGACAGCATTCAATCGATCTACATAATCCTTGTTCACAGCATCATCTGCTTCTACTGGAGATCTAACTCCTCTCAATCTTGATGTTTTTAAATCGAAATCTCCGTTTTCTGATTTTAGCAATGCATTCTCATTAAACTCAAATAACTCTGACAAACGCATTCTTTTATGGATGTAGTGACCAAATTTGTCTACATTCATGTTTCAGGTGTATTGTATCGAGAGGCTGCTAGTAAAATAAACAAGTTTTAAAATATTTATTTATTTATAACTTTACTTTCACGCAATTCTTCAATGATAGATATAATTTCATTATCTAATCCTGTGTTGCCAGCATCTCTAGATGCAATTAACAATTTCAACCTTTCTACTAATTCATTAGGATCGTCCCAGTATACTAAATCTACGTTTTTTCTCCACCTTTTTAGTAACAGTAGACCCTTTCCGTGAACTGCATTCTTCAGTTAAAAAAGAGGTTTAATAACTTGCAAATATTTTTGTCCTTTATTACTTTTTATTGGCTTACTTGGTTCATAGTCTCGACGATGTGCATTTGTATCAAGCAACATTGACTTATAATTTTGCATATCACTATCTGTAACCAAGTTTAAGTTTACATCTTTCTTGAACAGCAACTGTTTTAAACCAGGCGTATTACGATATTTACGTCTAGCTACAGTGATGAACTGATCATTGACCGTTATGCAAGCAGAACCTAACATCAGTTTCCCACGTTCTGCTCTAACCCCAAATTGAATATCTACTAACGCTACCGAAGATACTGACCAAGATGACGTATCACAATCTTGATTACTTTCAACTACTGATTCATAGGAAGAGTCGCTGTTGACATCAGATTCATATTTATCGACCTCATCACCGTTATTATCATTACTTCCTGTACTATCAGTTCTTTCTTTCTGCAAAGTTTTGTTAATAAACGGAACATCAGCAAAATCATCATTAGCTTGCAGGAGAGGAGTTTGCTTATTAGCATTAGCAATTAAGTTGAGAGGCTCTGTTACAGGTTTGAAAACTGACTCCAGTGCTTGTGCTTTCCTGTGCAAAAACCGCCTCCTTAATCATTTCCAATCCGGATTTCGTCCAGGTCACAGCACTACAACAGCTGTCGTTAGCATCACAGATGACATTAGACTTGGTATGGAAAATGGAAATCTGACGGTCCTTTCCTTGTTAGATTTTAGTAATGCATTTAATACCGTCGATTTTGATATATTACTTGGAATACTCAGCTCTCTTAACATATCTCCAACGGCGATTGATTGGTTTCGTAGTTACCTGTGTGGCCGTCGGCAACGTATTTGCATTGAAGGTTCGTCCTCGTCGTGGTGCAATACCTCTGCCGGCGTACCGCAGGGGGGCGTTCTATCTCCTCTTCTTTTCGCTATCTTTATTAACTCTATTTCCAACGAACTCCTGTCATCCTACCATCTTTATGCTGACGATTTGCAAATATATTCGCAAGCTCCCATAGATGAACTATCTGAAGCGGTTAAAATGATCAATAAAGATTTGACTCGTATTGCCGAGTGGAGTGTGGCTCATGGTTTAAAGGTCAATCCTACGAAGACTCAGGTCATTGTTGTCGGCAGCCCCAGGTTGCGCTCAAAAATCAACTGGACTCAGCTACCACCGATAGTCTTTGATAACTCAACTATTTCATACAGCGATTCAGTGAAAGATCTTGGTATTTTTATTGACAAAGACTTTTCGTGGGCTCCTCAGTTGCAGGAAGTAAGCCGTAAGTTGTTTGCGTCTGCGGGGTCTTTGCGAAGGCTGCGCAATTTTCTTCCAACTGCCACCAAAACTGCGCTTGCCCAATCCCTCCTTCTCCCAATCCTTGATTATGCCGATGTCAGTTATTTAGATCTAACTGAAGTGCAGCTAGATAAGCTTGAGCGACTTCAAAACTTTTGTATAAGGTTCATATTTGGTTTACGCAAGTATGACCATGTCTCTGAATTCCGTAAAAAGCTCAAGTGGCTGCCGATCCGACTTCGCCGGAATACCCATATCTTATCGTTACTTTACAGTGTCCTGTTTGTTCCCACAACCCCCTCATATCTCAAAGAACGTTTTAAGTTCCTTCATGACACACATACTAGACATTTGAGATCATCGGAGAACTTGAAACTTTTGATGCCTTCGCATTCTACCAAATTCTGCGACAAATCGTTTACGGTTCAGGCGGTGCGATTATGGAACGCTTTGCCATTGTCAATTAGACAAGCCCAGTCGCTAGGTTCTTTTAAAAACCTTGTCAAAGAACATTACCTTTCTCTCTAATATTACTCTGATACTGCCAAATTTAATTTCTTCCATCGCTAATCTTTATTCTATTCTTTTCTTTTTCGCTTCCATTTAATTGTAACACATGATATATATATATGTATATTGTATATATTTATATATGTATATATGTACTTGCATATTATTATTATTATTTTTTCCCCCTTAATTAATTTGTCCCTTGATATTATATATTGCTTGAAGTACACCGCAGACTACCCCCTTTTTTAGTTTCAGTTCTTATATTCCATCCCAAGGTTGTCTGGAAGACATCGCTTTCAGCGATAAGACCGCCACTGTGCACATAGGTTTAAGTTTCTGTGAAATTGTTACTATTTTGGTGTACAATAAAGTTTATTCTATTCTATTCTTGTTTATTATTAATCTCAGCATCTCTCATTTTACGTACTTTTACCTTTACAGCTTCTGCTGCGTCAACAATTTGTCGTTTTAATGATTTTTCCATATTGGTAAAGTTTGTCGTAATTGAATCAGCATCGCAAGGCAAATAATAATTTCAGGCAGGTAACAGTCTTATATATATATATTTGTGCCCTTAGTCAAAGACTACAAACGTATCAAACTTACTTCTATAACATCCTTTGTTTTTGGAACAATCTTTATTAATTACAACATAACTGAAAGGAATACTCCATATTTTTTAACACATTTCACGAAATTCAACCCATGTCATGTCAGTGTTGACGTGTTCTTCATAAACATGTCTCATATTTCTTTCATCTTGTTTAAAAAGAACGATTAGGTTAGCGTTATCTCGTACTAACTGCTTATGGATTTTGCTGTAAGTCTGATTTAGATAAAAACAATCGATGAACTTGTGTCTACCCATAGCAAAATAATCCCGCATGTTATTTTGATTTTCACAAGCAACATCATCAAATACAATTACAGAATTCGGTTTTGCGTCCTGAACGATCAGTACTTGCTCATTTTCACAATATTTCTGAAATGAAATGCCTGGTACTTGTTGTAACACTTTTTCCAAAAAAACGTACTTTGGTTGTTGCAAGGTTTTCGAATAAACATACACATTTTGAAATCTTAAACCATTCTCATGTATTAGAAGACCAATTAATAAATTAGTTTTTCCACAATTTGACGGTCCGCAAATGATGCATCGTATCGAGCTAAGTAATAATTCTCCATGGCGAAAAACAGTCTCCTGAGAATTCATACAAAGTTTTTTTACATGTAATGATTGCGGTTGTTTTACAAATTTCATGACGACTGCTTAGAAGGGTTATATTGATAATGATTCAAATAATGTATTACATAGACATTTATAAGTCATGGTCGCTAACCCGAACAACTAAACGATTGCTTGTTTGCTCACCATGGCCGTCCTTCAATAAAAGATAGTGAGTATTTTATAAATTAGATTTTGAAAGTGGAATAGGCGCTGAACCAGTGTTTTTAACATATCATTCACAAAAATGTTATTGTGCATTCTACCACACCGCGACAAGCGAGCGAAGTGAGTGAAGTCGCATCAGGTGGGGTAGAATGCCCAATAACATCCTACTGATACTGAACATGATTGACGTAAAGAAAAAAAAATTGTAAATTGTGATCAGCAACACGTATTTATTTGATTTCTTGTTTTTATTTCATCCAATTAGAAATTAATTTTCGTATTTAATGTTTTTTTAAAAACATTCAAATAGACCAAACATTCAGAAAGTGTCTGTAAATTAGAAGCATAGTTTAAAAAAAAAAACTGAACAAAATGCCCAAAAACTGTAACAGGCCAAGATCTAATAGAAAACAAATACATTCAAAGCAACAAATTCAATAAAAAACTCAATTCTAGAATGAAAAATATAAAGTTTCAAGACATAAACCAATTCAAATGTTTTCCTCAAATGGTTCAGAGTAAAGATGATAATAGTCGTTGATGACTAGAGGCCACAAGATTGCGGTGCGCGGGTTTGGGGCACCACTTAACCACTGGCTTGTGTCGCTACCATATAACACTAATCTACGTAACGTAGCAAGACCGTCTACTTCCTAAGCTCATAACTACTTATAGTTGACGGAGGATGAGTATCTTTGTCCGTTTCTTTTAATTTACTGTGCATTTGTTTTATGAGTTGTGTTGTGTCTGTGAATTCATCTGCACTATCGAAGTTTGAATTAGTGGCATTTTTTTCACTTCAGTGAATGGTTAGAATTTCAACTAGTTTTCAAAACATGTGGAAGGGTGACTCTTACACTAGACAAACAAGTTTTTCCCATATAAACAAACAACAAATGTTTAGTTCCGTTGTTACAGATAACCATGTTTACAACTTTTAGGTTAAAAATATTTTTTATTTACTCTGAATTCTGCATAATTAGTATCGCTTGTTTTTGTTTTTGCACACAAATGGCAGCAGTTTCATAGAAACTTTTTGATCTAATTATAGTGTTTACAGAACTTTTTTTTTTTTGCTGTTATTTGTGTTTTTATGAGTGATAGAGTTACACGAGTAATAATTTGTGAAAATTAACGGGCACAATGATCAGGATTCGTTGTGAGTTACCACAGTTTAAACGATGCTGTATGTGTCTACCGCTAAGACATGGGTTGATCGTGTGGGGGTATATCAGATTGGTAAGTCCTTCGCTGTCAATATGTAACTATTTTCCCAAATTTTAACTTTAAATAAATATATTATTATGCTGTAATTTATTATTATTACATATTATTAAATTATGTTTAGTAATCAAAAAAGGCTAAAGTCAAACTTCCCTAATTTGAATTTAAAACAGGTATTGGGATTAGAATTACATTTTATACATTTTTACTAACCTTCTCTTTACCCTTGAAAGCCTTCAGATTACAATTTAAAAAGTCATAGTCATTGTTCTAAAACTATAGATTATTACTGATATTATATGATAGAGACAGTAGCTGAAATCCATTCTCATTTTTTAACAGATATTATTTCCTAGTGTTGTTTTGTTATTATTTAAAAACATTGTTGACTTTTTTTTGTCAATAACTTCTCCTCTTGTACTATGTTTTCAGGTATTAGGCGTTTTACTATTAATAGCAGTCACCAAAGGCTTCTTCGTAATGCTAGAAAAATCAAAAAACGTAGCAGGTTACGAAATATACGTAGTTATGTTTGGATTCTTTGTAATAATAGGAGGTGCGGATATTGTACTGAATGTAGTATTCGTTTACGCAGGACATACGGTAAGTTATACAAATTATATTATAGGTGCTCAGTCAAATTAGAGATATTAGAAAGAGACAATCTTATATGCCCAGATACAGATAGAATTGTTTGGATCCAAAATCGCAAAAGAGGAAGGTCTTTCGCCTACAGCAGCCATATTAGGATGTGATTTATAATAATGAGTAAGAGATTCTTTGATGTAACCTTTTATTTCTTTTCAGAAACACTTGAAGATGTTGAAAGCGTACTACATCTACAGCTTTATTCTCTGGATTCTAATGATAATCATGGGCGTATGTTTCACAGTGTACGCTGTGCATGTGATGAACCTGTTAAAGATGGACTTCCTCGACATTTGGATTGTGCTGTGGAATGTAGTTAATTTTCTAGCTCAGATCTGTAAGTGATTATTCACAGAACATGTTGTTGTGTAGGTGTACCTATTTACCTGTATTACTTGATAAATTGGATGGAACACAGTACCTACATACCTACAAATATATCAAAAAAATTGCAAGTGATATACTCTATGACTTACGTTGATTGCTAAAGCTCATTTCAGACTTCGCTATAATTTAATAGCATATAGCTTAAAGTTCATAGCACAATATTGCACACTAATCATTTATTTTTTGCCAATAATATTATATATTATAGCAAAGTGTGAACGTATTCTAAATAAATGTATGGTGAGCGATATTGTTGTGCTTTGAACTATATAAGGATGAATACCAAACCTACATGGAATCAATCTAATAATAAACTTCATTTTTTGGTGGCAACAACAACACACGTAATGATAACTTTGCGATTCTGATCACTAAAATTTAAGGTCTATTCTTTTCATTTTCAGTGATCCAAGCGTACGTTCTCCTATTAGTGAGAAGTGAGTTTATAAAACTAACAAATAACTGCGAGTTCAGGTTCGAGAACAAAGCGGCAGAATCAGCATGTAGGATGAAATACGAAGAAGATGCTTCAGCTAACATAGATGAGATAGACAATATAGAATCTAGTATCGCCGATGTAGATGTAGCAACCAATAACAATGGTACATTCAATGAACATAAAGGAATTTATAAAACTCGAATAACTGAATCTAAAGACACGTATTAAAAAAGCAGTTAACGATTAGAAATAGAACAATGAAAGAATAAGAACTTGAAAATCGGTTACTAATTCTACGAAAGGTGCAAAATGTTTTAGTGTATACGTAATATTATTAAAGTGTATTTGTGTTGTGTTCCGTGGTAATGTTTTATCCACCGCACTAAAAGCTAATCCCGTTTACACTATTGGGACAGAAACTCCGTCTCTTTCTCTGTCTCGTGACTTTACGGTATGGCAGATGTTGTAGCGGTATATTGTTGATACTGTCAGCACCGGTGGCCTTTCTCAGCATCTTTACAAGGATTGCGAGTCTGACTGTGCACAGCGAGAAGAGAATTAGACCTTCGTTGAAAGCTATCAGTGTAGCATATTAGTCCTCGAGATGTTGCTTGACTACCACGTTTTAATCGTGTTTGGTGTTATGGTGCAGTAGGCGCTTATTCGTACAGTCCAGATACTCAACAAATAGCTCTGCATGATCCTCTACCACATACTCTCTGCTAATCATACTCCCTGCGGCTTGTGTAGTCATTCAACATTGTTCGGGGAAACGAGTGTTTGTGTCTTTATGAGTTATGAATGACTCGAGAACCATTTATCTAATTTAAGTAATTTTTAAGTCTTAGATATACTACATTTAAGTACGACCACGCGAGTGGAGCTGTGGGCACAATCATTCTTGTTTATTAATACTACTCTTTGGAAACGTTATTTCATAATTTTTATTACGACAATTTTTTAAATTTTCTTTTAATTATATTATTGCTTACATTATGGGAAATTTGTAACAAGATCTGGAAATTATAAATCACTTGGAAAGTCGCTTGTTTTTGTTATTGTGAACGAATGGAGATAATAAATTATGAATTCCAACTGCGTATCTTCTTGTCATGTACTCGGATATCAGTTCAAAGTCAACGGCTGACCTCGGCAGTTGGATATTATGTAATTGTATTAATTAATACAATTAGAATGTTTACGAATATTAAAATATGACAATTCTATAAGTGCCTGCATAGCACTAACTATTACGCAGACACTTATAAAATTGAGTTTGTGCGAAATGACAGAATCAATGGATTCAAAATACGAAAGGATACAAAATGCGTACGGAGCTGCCAGAGTGTAAAAGATGTTGTTTCTGTTTGCCACTACGATATAGTTTACTGACATGGGGATACATCAGATTGGTAAGTACTAATATATTTTATTAAAAGAAGCTTGACAAAATCTACAAACATTAATTTGTAATCGTTGGAGTTAGAAATTGGTGGTGTGACACCCTCGTGTTTCGAAAAGCACGAAAAGTCGCATAATCTCCCTCCCCGGCGTAACGGATTGCTGTCGAAACGAATTATGAGAGAACAGAGAGGTTACTTAAGTTTATGCATTACTATTACATATTCAGCGTACTTGACTAATCTCCTTTAAGATTTGGGTCACTGTTACCGAAATTCGTTTAGGATATTGTTAAGGAAAATATAAGATATTCAGACCAAATAATTGACATTCTAATTAAAAAATTGTAGCACACTATACGCAGCACGTATATTGTACTGGGACATATTATAGCGACATCTATAGCGTCACATATATAAAATTAAACTGCGAAATCCTACATCGCGCATTTACAGTTCTCCGGGAGATTCGAACATATACAACAGCTCGAAATCATTTACCTGGCAGTTGCCCAAATCAGACAAAACACACGTCTGGTCGGAAGATCCTCCTTTTTCAACGAAGGTTTGCGTGACTTTTCACTCAATTCTTCATAACTCTAAACCCACATCAACCCGCACTGTTAATCACATCGTATCTTGATCTCTCAGATTTTCATGTAGAGTTTTGTCTTTTCAGGGATTATCAACGTGCTTTTTCACCAGAGTGTCCATGGCCTTTTACTGGATGTTAGAAAGGGTTATAACAGAAGAAAATGTTCCATTAAATATAACACATACAACAATATTAGCTTCCGTGCTTCTATTGTTAATAACAGATATAGTGTTAAATACTGTATTCATCACAGGCGGTCATAAGGTGAGTTTAATTGAAGACAAACGACGAAATATGGTCAAAATGTAATTAAGTTATTGATCGGCTGGATGATCACGTCGTCCTACATCTTGGTTTTATTATGATTTCTATCGACTAATGATAACTCATTTTTAGGGTTCCGTAGTCAACTAGGAACCCTTAGGCCTGAAACTGCGTTAAGCGGGCACCCGCGCGGTTTCATACAAAAGTGCTCCGTCGCGGGGACCAGCGCGGGTGTCCGTCACGGGGAGGCGCGCCCCGCACCCACGCAACGGGGCCCGCCTCCATGCGACGGAACCCGTCGCGGGGGCACGCGCGCACAAAAACCTAGATTCAATAAACAGGCTTACTGGCTGTCGTTTCTCCATCGACACGACTATACAAGCACACCGTTAAAATTGAACTAGCGACACTGCGTAAATCGGTCTCCGCGACGGGTCCCCGCGACGGAGGCCGTCGCGTAGCCACGGAGCCCACCCGCGTGTCCACGCGCGTAGACACGCGACGGTTGCCCGTCGCGGGCGCCCGCTTAACGCAGTTTCAGGCCTTATAGTTTCGCCATGTCTGTCTGTCCGTCTGTCTGTCCGTCCTCGCTTAATCTCTGTGACCGTTACCACTAGAAAGCTGAAATTTGGTACCAATATGTATATCAATCACGCCGACACAGTGGTAAAAACAAAAATTGGAAAAAATGTTTTATTAGGGTAGCCCCCCTATATGTTAAGTGGGAAGTGATTTTTTTTTTAATTTCAACCCTAACGTGTGATATATTGTTGGATAGGTATTTAAAAATGGATAGGGGTTTACTAAAATCATTTTTTGATAATATCAATAATTTTGGAAATAATCGCTCCAAAAGTAAAAACAATCTGTGTGTGTCCCCCCCCCCCCTAACTTTTGAACCATAAGTTTAGAAAATATGAAAAAAATCTGAAAAGTAGAACTTTATAAGGACTTTCTAGAAAAATTATTTTGAACTTGATGGAAAGAACAGTTTTTGTACAAAAAAGACAAAAAGGTTGTACAAAATAATTTCTGGACTAAGTTTGTAGTATAATCGTATATGCAAGCATTTTTTTTATCTTCGTTTACATATTTTATTATCCTGAACGTATCTTCTTTCAAACAAAAAAAGAATGATTAATAATAATAATAATAATAATAATCATTTATTTCAGGAAATGATTCCCATATAAATTACACATACCATACAAATATAAATCACAAACACAAATAAAATTCAAATTATCATAAATTAATGTCAAATTAAAATCGGTTCTCGCAATCCAAAATTATCACCGAAAACTTCTTCTGGTACCTATGTATTAATTAGTAACCCAATTCCCCGAGAGATGGCGTTGTACTCTAGGGTATGTATTTCGCATTCGCGCTGTTAGGATTTTTCCTGAGTTGACCATTTATTGGTTCGATAGATGGCGTTGCGTAATGACGTCATCTTTTTAAAAGTCGATGTTAAGATTTTCCATGCTTTCATGACCTACCGTGGTAAAAGATCGTTGTTTCTTAAATATATTCGTAATTTTACGAGTGCACAATCGCTGAAATTTCTACTGCTTGCATACTGTTTTAGTTATCACCGTCCTTTGTGGGCCCGTTTTTAGGGTTCCGTATTTATTAGAGTTCCGTACTTAGTATGTCAACGTAACAAATAGCCTTTTTTTAAACTCATAAGTGAGAACACTTATTGTGACAGACGGGAAACTACGGAACCCTACACTGAGCGTGGCCCGAAACTCTCTTGGCTGGTTTTGTTCATGCAAAAAATAACAAATATATTACGCTATACATGCGTACATGCGCATGCGTGTTTGCATTATATATTTACGCTGACTGGGTTTTGGCACTTTTCAAAGTAATCTCTAACATTCATGAAAACGCACCCCAGAATTTGAATAGGAATATTCGGATTTTTTACCCTAGGGTTATCTGAAAGTAGGGTGTAAAATAGTAATCCATCATTATCTGAGTTGAAGGTCTGTGTGTGATTGGTCGCTAGTGTTACTGCTGAGGTTGAGGTTGTAGGTAAAATTTCTGAGTCTGTCAATATTGAATTCCACAGTTTTGGTTTGATTTTGGCTCCAGTTTATGACAATAAGCTCCTATCTCATGGGTCTTAGGCAAATCTAGCAGTACCTACTTACTCTACCTCTTTTTAATCTGATTCTTCAGAGATAAAAGGTCTCACACCTGCCTCGTGTATGTACTAGTTTTTGCCGGTGACTTCGTCCGTGTGAATATCAGTTATTATGGACGCCGAAAATCGAAGCCAGGTAACATGTAGCCGGTGTCCTTCCATGAGGTTTCAGCCGAAAGACGTCCACTGTTGGACATCGGCCTCCCCCAAGTGTCGCCGTAATGACCGGTTCTGTGCGTCTCGCATCCATCGGATTCCCGCTACCCTCACCAGGTCATCAGTCCACCTTATGGCCTTCCAACGCTGCGTCTTCCGGTATGTGGTCGCCATTCCAGAACCTTTCATACCCATCGACCATCTGTTCTGCGAGCAACTTAAAGCATACTCTATACTTTATTTTAAATGTTACTAATGTTTTTTTTGAAGTGTATTTTATAAATAAACGATTTACCAAACTAAACGACATATCAAATTTCCACAAATTCATTTTATTTCAGCAGTTTATCCGTGAAAGCGTAACAGATTATTGAGTTACTTTCACATTTATTACATTAGTATGGATTAATCTTGCCATTCATAAAAAACAATTCAAAATTTTCAGAAAGATATGAAACTGCTGCGAGCTTACTACATCTACAGCTTCATCCTGTGTATCCTGATCTTCCTGCTGTGGATTGCCTCCCTCATAGTCAACTTGTTTCGCTATAGCATATTCGAAATCGAGCCTACTTTGCACATCTATATCATTTTGGTTGACACAGCAACTTTGTTGGCTCTAGTTTGTAAGTAAATTATAACATTATATTTAGTTTCAGTTGTTATAATCCAGGAATATTGAGGAATCCACCTCGGAACGAGAGATAGTCAGCTATAAATTTAGTAAACCTTTATTTTGGCATCCTAAAACTTGTATCATTCCCTGAAGAGATTTTGCAAAAAATGTAAAAAAAAAAAACATTTTTTTGACCTCAATCTCAATGTTTTTAACGTCAACTTTTTACTTACTTTAGAAAAAAATATGATCACAAAATATTGTAAAAAATTTACTACAAGATTATTTATATTTAACACATTGCAATTTTTACACAAGTGACAATTTCGCACTGGGGATGTGTTGTTGTCAAGAGAGAATAGGTTACCTACCTACTTTTAATTCATGGCTTACCATCAGTAGCCCGATTCACGTAATGAAAACCGTAACGATATCGTAGCGATTTAGTCGTTTAGACCATTTCCGTATTCACATCCATCAATCGAGTTTGAACGACACCGATTTTAAAGTAGTTTAAATTTCGTCGATTAAAAAAAAATCTGTATTAAATTATCCTGGTAGAATACTTATTAATGTAACTGGAAATAAGTCGATAGATCGTGAATACCGCTTTTGGATAGGACTTCAATCGAACGACTATAAAACTTCAACGATATTTGGCTTGTTTGATTTTACGTGAATCAGGCTACAGGTGAGATACTACAAACGACGTGGTCTCACTGGCGTCAGGAAGGCCGCAGGGTCTTACTGACTAAAACCACAAAATAGATAGGTACAGAAGACAATCTCCTGTATGTACTTCACTTTTTATAGATATTTAGTTATATTAGTTATATTGAGTTTATTTCGGTGTTTCTTCTCAGGGTAGTCAGCTAGGAAACACCGGCCTCATCTAGCATTAATTGACGAAAAAAAAATTGACGTGTAAAAGTGTTTTTATAAAACCTACTTGCAAAATAAAGATCATTTATCATTTTATCATTTATACCTACGCTCGGTGGACGCACACTAATGAGCGTTTGAGCCGGAATTGTTCGACGAGTGATCAGAGACGCGACCGAGACATCGTGTCTGTGAGCGGTGTCTATGTATACGTTGCTCGAGCGCGCTTTGTATGTAGATTGACTTCTGTACCTATCTATTTTGTGCTAAAATCACTCCTATGTTCTTTCTTTGACCTTTGCGTTTCAGGACCACGGGTTTCTCTTTCGCAAGTAAGTGACCTCAGTAAGCTTCGGTCCTGTAGGGCAGGTGACCCATCAAATACCCTCACGGAAACATCGTTCAGGGCCAAAATGTCCAAATACCCAAAATGTCCAAATGTCAAAATGTTCAATGCTCAAAATGTCCAATTTTTGAAATTGTCTTACGCCCATCCAATCTTTGAAAGTAGCAAAGTTAAATAACTCACCTAAGCGCTTTTTTTAATACTTGCGACAAATAATGAATACAATATACTGAAAGGGTACCCAAAAAAGTCGCCAGCTTTATTGAGTTGTGCTGGACAGCGTCATAGAACTACTAACACATTAGGAGGATGGCACTGACGATTAAATAGCCGTATACAGAAGAGTCCTAATTTGTACTTCTTTTTGAAGAAAAAAGTTCAAAAATTAAAAAAAAAATGAAATTGAGAAATTAAAGTAAATACTGGTACTGTCGTTTAGAGGATTCGCTGTTTAAGACAATGAGAATTAAAAGAAAACCTAGATACATCCAGTTTGATCGGAAATACAAAAAATATTTTATAACATTACGATACAGAGATCTCACACATTACAACAATTTTTGTTTAAAAAGTAAAACGTAATGTGGTATATATTATATCAATCATAAAATAATTAAGTTGCTTATTAACATATTATAAAAAAATGCTTGTTTATTTATTTAAAAATATAAGTTCACAGTGCAGGACCAAAACACTTATTTAATATTCTAAAATCTTAAAGACTCATAAACAAAACAAACATATAAATTACAAAAAACTTAAAAATTAATATATAAATTTGATATGGCTTATCATGGAAGATATCCAGATCTATGTGCTGAGTGAGCAAAGAGTTGATCAGTGTAATAGTTCGTGCTGTGGGCGCTGCAGCAGCTCGACGTGTGCGCACTCCCGGTGGTTCAGCAAACAGTTTCCTCCGACGACAAGGACCCTCCACGCTTTCACCTCCTACCAGAAATCGGCTCGGCACACCCGCTAGACCCACCCGCTCTAGTTGGATTATCCACCTTGTTTGTCAGGAAACGGTGGTAGTGCGTTAATAGGAGTAATTTTCGCCTGAGTTCCAGAGTGTCTAGTCCCACCATCCCCGTAACAAACAAAGATGGATATAGATACGGGTAGTACCCGTATATGCGCTTATAAATAAAACGAGAGAACTTCCCCTGGTTCAATTAAGAGAGAATATTTGGCCTCGTGTGGACTCCATACTATTGCATTGAATTCTAGCCTGCTGCGCACGTACGCCTTGTATAACATTAGGGCAGCTCTTATTCCCATAAATACAAAGTTAGTTTTTTTATTGATTATAAATAAAAATTATGTATTTACTTATTTTACAATTTAATGTACACACAGTATACAGAAGAAGATACAACATTATTATAAATTATGTACAAAGGTACTGCTTATTATTAATTATGTGGATTATTACTTGCTTGACTAAGCAAAAATAGTAAAAGTATTTTTTTATGTATTACCTTGGTTATATAAAACTGCTTAAAGTTTGATTCAATTTATAATTATAAAAAATGATGATGTTGATAACTGTGCTGTGAATTCTTCATCTTCGTTTTTCTACTATTTTTTTAGTCCCAAACATCATAAATAATCAATCAATTAAAAAAAAATACCGATGAAATCTCAAACTCCTAACATTTTCTTATATTTATATTTCCAGTTGTCCAAATCTACGTCTTGCTATTCGTGAGGAGTGAGATTATGAAACTGAGGAGCCACTGCGAGTTCAGATTTGTAAACAATCCAGCTGAAGCAGAATGTACTTTGAAGTGCGAAGAACTAAATGAAGAAGAAGGAGAGCAATAGATATACAAAAGATATATGCCTGAAGAGGATAAGTGACAAGAAATAAAAAAAAAACATTACAAAGGGACATTCTAAACATTTTGATAATTATTAAACATTATTATAAACATACCTTTTTTTATGTAGGAGAATCAACCAAGGACATCCCCCGATCTTGGGGGGAGCGTGAAATAGTGTCAGACTTTTGCTAACTAAAAACCCACTCCTGTTCCGTCTTTGCCTTTCGTACCGGGGCCGATCTTCCTTTCAGAAGCACAACCTTGACCCCAGTAGGCTTTGACGCTGCTGGGCCCGGTTTGCTGACAACTCCTTGAGGCGCGCGTGGAACGATTCGCGCCGTTGACGTCTTGGGCTCGGTCCGGATGGTTACCAGACAGCGAGCATTGCTCGCCGTCCGCAAGCCCACTCCTACTGTGGCCGGAAATCGAGATCAGAATCCCATTATAAACATACCTGGGGCCTAAGTCTGCTATTTTATAAATTCGTCATTTCAACACGATCCCATTGCCATTTTGCTAAAAGTTTGTAATCTGCTTATTCATAATGATCGGTCATTGATCGGTCAATGGTCTTGTAATAGAATTGTGGTAGAATGACAATATCGAGCTTATTAAAAGCACTAATTGCGCAATGACGTCTTATTGGTAGGTCACTGATCAAAGGAACTGTCAAAATTTTTGCAGATTACCGCATTACGTCAGATATTCATATGTACGAGATTACCATTCTATGCCATTTCTTTCAATGGAGTGTCAGTGGTTGACCATCGGAAAGTCATAGTGACGCCATTATATTAGTAGATTACCAATCCAATCAATAGTAGAATACGACCTCTATAGGTTATCAGCATGTGTACACTACATGAACTTATTGCGTTCACTTCTTGGCTACTAGCACGTTGCAATCTCCGCTATCAATGTACGTATTCTTGTCGAACAGAAACGCCATTCAGCAATGGAGTGAAATTGCCCTAATCAAGGTGATGTAATGGTTATTAATTATTTCAGTCAGAACTCAGAACGTATTTAGACATATAATATTTTTATTAACAGTCCACAATTACAACCTCCTAACAGGAATTGGAACAGCAGCATGTCAGCCACAGTCATGCCGGATATAAGCGCAGTCTAGCCTGTCAGTGAATTGTGAATGATAAAAATGAGTGAATGATGGGTCACGTCCCTACGTGAATGGAAAAAGAGAAACAAAATGCAATCGGGAAACCCCAATGGTTATCTTATACTTCGTGACATTTACTGAACTCATACTCGCTAATGTGGAAGTCACAAAATGCGCGCAATTCTAAACACACGCTTATTATTGTGCAAGATATGCAGTTCCGTCTAATTTATTGTTCAAGAAAGTACTGTTGTGTCCAAGAAAGCCCATGACTTTTTATAAAATAATTTCTCGATTCGTTAAAAGGAGTATAATTATTTTTTTTGTTATTTATCCTTATCCATAAAGTGATTAGTTTTCTGAAAAAAGTGGTTTCATATTAGAATTCGACACAATGCGTGTAGAATTACTAGAATTGAAAAGAGCCTGTTTCTGTTTACCACTAAGATACAGTTTACTCTTTTGTAGTTATGGCAGATTGGTAAGTAGTATTTTTAATATCCACTGAGTAATTGGTATAGTTAGTAATCGCAAGTGTTACTCTCTATCGATTTCTGGAACTGGCAAGTGTTACTGAATATAACACTAAGAATGTATATTGAAAATAATGTAAATGTAGTTACAGATGATGCTAACTTAATGAGTACATCACCTTGGTACGATACAGCAATCAACTTATAACTAGGAACTACAATAATTTTACTGTAAGATCAATAAAAAGCATAAAATCAATAAAAAAATATTAAATTAGTAAAAAAATGATTTTGTAGCAAAGTTTTGAAAAGATTTGAAACTACAAAAATGACAAAAATAATTATTAATATGGCGATGTTGCTGACAAAACTAATGAATACGCAATAATAAACAGTTTAGTTTACTACACACACCTACACCTAAAACTATATGATTTAAGTGTACCAATCTTATTTAAACTTTTCAGATTTGCAGTATATTGGACATACGACTATATGTGGACGACTTATTAACAAATTCTAAAGACAATAATATTTATTTTTATATTAAATTTTTTTTCTTATCATTGGAATCGTTCGATGTCATACTCGTCGTTATATTCACTGTTGGAGCTCATAAGGTGAGAGAAGTGTTTTAATTCTGCACAAGGGTACAAAAGTGGACTTGCTCCACCACGAATCAATAGATTAACAGTTATATCTTTTTATTTTTATTAATATTAATTTATGGTTTTATCAACTTTATGCCGATGGGTATTGGTCCTTCAAATGGGTTTACTATATGGGTCTTAATATCTTATGCATTCTTTACTAGTCAACCAAGGGTATTAAAGTGATAATTATAGCAGAAGCATTGGTTAAACCTGGAAAAAGTTAAAAGATATCATAATTTAAAAAATGGATAGTTTAAATGTATCTTTTTATATTTCAGAAAAGCATCAAACTGTTGAAGATCTTCTATTTCTATGACATAGGTCTGCTAATGTTACTAACACTGATATGTACTGGCTTTTTAATTTACATACATTGTACTGCAATTGAGCAATTTGGGTTTGAGAGTTACTTCGAGTTACAAGCAAAGAGAATGTTGATATCAGCTGCGTACTTCTTTCTTTGTCTTGGTAAGTTTGTGGTTTAAAATCGCACAAATTGCTCTAAAAATGTTGAAGTTGCATAACCTAATTAGACATGTGACAGACGTGTGATTGTTATTTATATTCAAAGGAACATTGCCCTTAAATTAAAACTTTCCTTTATAGGTTTCAAAGTCTACGTGTTGCTGCTAGTGAGGAGTGAGATTATCAAACTTGGCAACAATACTCAGTTCAGATTCGTGAACAACGCAGCGGAATCCGAGTGTACGATGGAATATAATAGAACAGGTGACGAAGAGCAAGGGTCAGCAAAAAACGATGATGAACCATTTGAAATTAAAGACAACTGTACTGACACTATTAGTAAACTTAAGAATATAGCAGAAAGTAACATGAAAGACAAGAAGTTAGGTGACGCAGATATTAAACCTGGACTGTTGAGTGATGAAGAAACGTGTAAATCTAAAAACATTTGTTGAAACTAGATATTGAGAGTGTAATCTATTCTGTTCCAAAGACAAAGCTTTTAAGTGACAATCATGAAGCATTTTAATTAAGGTATAAATTACAAAGATATAAATCTAATACATTTTAAACCCTTCTGATTTTGTTTTCTTTAAAATTCTCTGAAAATATTGGTCCGATCGCTGAAAATTATTTCACAGATTGATTATCGATTATTTTTATTTTTTGATTTATTCCTGAGTGAGAAAGGATACATTTTATGTATGCGGGTGAAGCCGCAAGCAAAAGCTAGTTTACCCATACTTATATCTGCATTTATAGTACTTTTTTACAGTAGCACATTTAAAACAAGAAACTGGGCAAATGCGAGTCGGATTCGCGACCGAGGGTTCCGTACAAACTTACCTAAATGGTTCAATTCCGGAATGGAGTATCGGAAGATTATCCGAATCGCAAGAAAAAAATGTGATGTAAGAACTTTACAGTTTTTTTTTTTTAATTGATTTAAACTAGTGCTGGACTGCGATCTCACCTAATGGTAAGCAGTGACACAATCTCTGATGGTGAGGCGCGCTAGTTTATGAGCCAATTCACTCTTGCCTTAAAGACACTCAAATTAAAATCTAGCGGGAAGACTGCAGCAGGCAGATTGTTCCAGTCCTTCGATGTACGCTGTATAAACGATGACGCAAAATGCTTAGTCCGGACTGTAGAGGTTTCAACAACGTATGGGTCGATACTCGTCGTACGTCGAGTTTTCCGATGGTAGAAATGAGATGGCGGAATCAAGTCATACAATTCAGAGTTTTGAGATTTATTCCTATATTTGCGCTATAAGACCTTGCTTTATGAAAAATTTCAGGATTTTGGGTCAATAGAAAGCACCATTTAAATTTTGATTTCCTCGAAAGTGTTGAAACATTTGGTGCATTTTTTTTTTTTCGTGTAATTATATTTCATGAGTAATGGTTAAATAATAAAACATTTCAGAACACCCGCTATCTTGACGTCAAAGTTAATATGGCGGGTGTACCTTAATTTTGAAATAATTTCATTCTGTAGGAGGTACAGCACGCTTAGCCAAGTTGTTATTCTGCAATCGTTAACGCTATCGAAAAGTGATGAAACGAATGGGAATGTCGTCATCTCAACGTAAAGTCGCGTGGTAAGAACAAACGAATAGACAATTCGTAGCCAAGTTAACATCGTTCAAAATCGTTTCTACAATATTTAACGCTACATCCTTTGTTATACAAACGCTACATCGTAGAACGAGCGGCCGACTCAGGCGCGTCAACATGGCTACCAATTTATCGTTTTCTACAATTGCTGTCACAGAGGCGTTACCGATTAGACAACGGAATTCGATTGTAACTTGGCTAGAGGGGCAGATATTTTAGAGCTAGGTTATAAACATAACATTTTAGGTCAATTTTATCGCCAGTTACTATAATTTATTTCGCTGTGATACACCCGCCATTTTGACTCTCACATTTTTCGACGCCATATATTCTTGATTTTCTTTAAATGGTTTAGTCTTATAATTGGTACCAACCAGTGACTGAAAAGTTGAGAGGAAATAATTTCTCTTGGTATGGTCATGTGAAGAGGAGGGATGAAACACATGTTACTAAAAGAGTTAGAGTATAGACGTGGATGAATGGAAAGGGGAATTAATGAAAAGATTAGTCGATTATGTGAGGAATAATACAAAAAAAATGGTTAGTGATAGCATGACGGTTGATAGGATAGACAAGGGCAGGAACATGATGTGACAATATGTACAATATAATTTCAGTTAGTTAAGTTATTTTTGTTTAATATTTTCATTCATATGTTAGGACTTGCATATGAAATGAAATAAAATGTGTGACAATATAAATATACGCAGTAATTGTCAAGTTATTGTTCTGATAAGGATCTGATAAGGAACGATAAGTAAACATGTGTTTCAAGCCTCACCTTATGACCTGGCACGATAAATCCGATAAACGCTACCAAATCGGTTTTCTATAACAGATTTGGTAGCATGCTTAGCGTAATGATTCCTAAAATCTAAAATATATCTTGTGTTTTGAATTTCAATAAAATATAGTAGCACAAAATTGTTATTACTAATTTATTTAACCTTAGTGAAATGTAAACCGTTGAACTAGAAGAAATCGGTGTAGCCCAACCGTAAGAGCTTATAGCAAGATTAATATGTTTTGATAAAATATTAGCAATCAAAGAAGTAGTTTGGCTCTCCGCTCTGCATTGCAGCATTGGTTTGACTATAACCAATTGTTGTAAATGTAACCGGCAACTTAAAAATGTGAAATTAATAATCCTTGTAAATACAAGAATGCATTTCACTCCACTCAAAGTATTTAATTGAAAATGATGAAACAACAAACATAAAACATTCACGAAACAGTAGAAGGCTCATTACCTACACTTGGTTGTCACTTGCTGAAAACGTTTCATATAAAGACAAAACTGTCCCCTTTTACCAAGGTAATCTATGCCGCAATTTATCACAACCAGCTGCACTGCAATGGTAGTAATGCATAGTAAAGCCTAAATTTTTGATGTCGTACTTCATAATTAATAATAATAATTTGTTTATTGACAGATCTATACAAATTTATAAGGAAAATACATATTCTCAAATAGATAAGTATCTGCTGTAAAAAAACCATGTTGGTCAAACATGGTTTTAAGGCAAAAATATCAGATCTTCTGAATCCACTAAACTCTTGGATATTTTCATAAGTGTACTTACACATAATACTCATAGAACACCATCCTTTTATGTACCCTACCAAGTTTAGTTAGAGAATAGTGTAATTCACTTGAGGTCAGAAGACATGTGTAAAATTGATTGGTATGTGTAAAGTCTTTCATGGGTAATCTGATGCTTCTAAGCTACATGGTCTCAATTTTGTGTCCAAGTTAAAAATATGCGCTGCTTCAAGAGACATAGCTTGTTAGCAGTGCCTGTGAGATTTGAGTTACACCCTTGCAAGCACAATCTTCAGCAGTGCTATTCTCTAAAAAAACAGCCTTAAGTGCAGCGCTGGCCGCAGTGACGAAATCCAAATACCTTTGTCCATTAGATTGCTTGTTAATCCTATGTACGTTTTTGGAATTCGTCAAGGCCGTTTTCTTAGACAATAGTACGCCTGGCCCTTGGACTTTTTCTGCGCTCAACACTCTCTTCATCACGACCTGAATGCGATGTGTTCGCAATCATGACAGTATGTGTGGAGTTACGTGAGTTGAGTGTTTTAAGGTAGTGTTTCTTCTTTAACTTATGTAGTTCACGACCTACATCCTTCAGTTTAATTTTCGTCAGATCCTGACTAGAAGCAGACGTAGGCAGATCGTCCGTTTGCACACGCGTAAGTTTTTGTTCTTTTTGGGAAACTGCTTTTTTAAACAGATTAAGTCCTTTCTTGTACCTCTAACTACGTAAAATATAAAACATCATGATGACTGAAATCATCCGGACCGAGCCTAGTCATCAACAGTGCTTAGTGACCTACGCGCTCCTCAAAGATATGTCAGCAAGTCGAAGGGACCCAGCAGGGCCGATGCCCGCTAGCTAGGACCGCGGGGAATTTCTGAAACGGAAACCCGTAGTCCTAGTACGCAAAGGGCAACTGAAGGACACAGGTGTGGTTTTAGTCAGTAAAAGTCTGACACGCCCAATCTCCTCCGCTCTCGCTCCACCGAGAGCGGGAGAAGTCATTGGATGATTTCCACCCTTAAAAAAAAGACCTCTAAGTATACCTATACACCGCTAAATTTCGATCGTTTTAATCCCTTTGAGGGTCGATCCGGCACATTAAACACTATCGATTTGTAAAGATAGAAAATGCAAGCGCATTTATCGCATTGGGGATAAAAAAAAAACCTGTAAAGATAGATGTAAGATGAAGAAATAAATAAATAAAAAAATAAAATAAAAAAAGTTAAAATTTAAAAATAAAGTAAGTACCTTTTTTTCAAAAGTCGTATTAATTTACGCATGTACGAAATTAATTTCTTTAAGAAAACGTCAGCTGAGCGAGTCCAATGACCTGTAGGTAGTTTGTACGCACTATCTACAGGTCATTAGACTCGCGTTTTCTTAAAGAAATTAATTTCGTACATGCGTAAATCAATACGAGTTTTGAAAAAAGGTACTTTATTTATTAATTTTACCTTTACAAATCGATAGTGTTTCATGTACCGGATCGACTCTCCACGGAATTAAAACGATCAAGATTTCACAGTGTATAAGGGTAAATAAAATGAGTAACGGATTCCCTGACAGAGTCTGTTTCCTGATAGCTACATAACAACTTAAGGGTTTTTAAGTCAAAGGAGAATAAATTACTTCAGATAGTCTGTCTAAAAAGTTAAGGGAATTTTGTATAATATTTAATCATTTAAAAAATACTTATAATGGATACTTTTTATAAGGTTCTTCTGACTAACGAAACAATGATCAATATCTCTTAATTAACCTTGATTTAAGATGATAGGGAAACTCTGGCTCGGGAATTTAATTTTAATATGTGGGGTGTTTGACTTATACAAAATATACCCTAAGTCAGAAAGAACTAAACGCATAATTTGTGGGTTAACCAACAAATTATGCATTTAAAAAGTATTATAGTTTATTTAGTAATTACCTACAGAAGTTAAGGCAGTAAATCCCTTTATATTTTATAATATAAGAGTATGTTTATGATTATGTATGTAAATAGACTATAAGGTACAATGGGGTTGACGTATCCGTGTGGACAAAAACCCCTTAACAATAAAGAATAAAAAAAAACCTTGATTATTGAACCAGTGTTGACTACATCAGATTTAGTTAAATCCTAATAATTACCCAAGTCGTTTGTTTTTTTACGGCCACAACATCGCGAAACTATCCATAACAAAAAAAAACGATTCGTGAAAATCTTCATTCATGAGCGTCTTTTTTGAGGTACATTTTCACACAACCGCTGAATAATATGTGATTCAGTTCAGTTCGATACATCCCCTCCCCCTTTTTAACCAACTTCCAAAAAAAGGAGGAGGATGTAGCGACATCTATGGCGCCACATAAGAACTACGAAGAAAAATACGAAATCACCCCCCTCCAAAGATCGGAGATCGATGGTTCTTGATGCGCGCCAGGCCAGCGTAGGTTGGTTCCAGTGGGTCGGAACCGATGCCGCATAGTTCTCGGTGAGTCAGAACTGTCTGCGGTGATACCCCAGTGAGTCGGAGTGTTGCTATCCCTTTGAGTCGGGATGATGCCCCAGTGAGTCGGGGTGATGCTGTCCCAGTGAGTCGGGATGATGCTGCAGGTTCCAGTGCGTCGGAGTAGTGCTGCTGGCTCCAGTGAGTCGGAGCGGTGCTCGTGCGACGTAGGGCTTGACTGCTGGCGTCGACCAGGAGAGGTTCTTCATGGCTCTTCATATGACTGGCCGAAGGTGCGGTGTGCCAAGGTCGCTGATGAGGCTGAGGGGGATGACCAGGTAGCCATGCTGGTGGTCAGGATACCATTCATAGCCGTGGGTGCTGGCTTCATGGCTCGCTGCTGGAAATTTTTCAATTCGGTGGTCATTTTTTTATTTTTTATATTTGTTACCTCAGAACTCCGTCGTTTAAGGACCGATTTGCAAAATTTTTGTCCCCTTTCATATGATATATACTTCCAGACTGGTCTCATTTTTTCCAAAATCCAGTTCTAATGATGGGATCCATGTGGAGTCGAGGGAACTCCTCAAATATTATAGGCAACCATATAGTTATTTTGGTATTTTCATTGAGGACTTATGCATCTACAGTCAAAAAGTGACATTTGATGAAGTGTTTAAAGCTGTTCATTTCAAGTGAAAGTTCTTGATAACGGTGATCCGCTGTGCTGTTCAACATCACTAAGTGTCCCCGCACACGGGCCACAAAAAAAAGGCCGCCACAAAAAGAAGCTAGTTGTAGCTTCTCCAGCTACAAGCTGTCGTGCGCTTCAGCTTTTTTGTGTGGCCGCTTCTTGCTTTTCTTTGTGGCCGCTTCTAGCTTTTTCTTGTGGCCGCTTCTAGCTTTTTTTGTAGCGGCTTTTTTTGTGGCCCGTGTGATGAAATGAAATCGGTCACTAACCGATTTCATTTGTCTAAACGTAATATTAAAGGTTTAATGGATCGATTGTGTGGGACTGTTTTCGCTGCCTTTCATCGATACACAATAGCATTCAGGGCAAACCCTTGTATTGTTCGCCTGTGATAGTTTTGTTTTACACATGCATAATAAATGATATGTTTTACATTCATACATTATACATTCGCTCTTAGAGCATCCAAAAATATAATATAATAACAAGCGGCGGAACTAAAATGACAATAGTCGAAAAAATATGCTATCATATAAATATATATTCATAATAATATGAAGTACAATAAAGTATATTTCAATAAATAAATAAACGGATCAGAATCGGACTGCACACACAAAGCGAAAAGATTACGCAAGCGTTTTCTTGAGGAAAGTAAATAGCACATGAGTAAATAAACGGTACAGAGACAAAGCTTTATGCAACCGCGCGAATCGGTTGCACTACTACAAGCGCGCGGGGAAGTGTCCACTGGCCGCTTGCTGCGTACGCAGTGACACTGGATAAAACCGGTTCACGTAGGCACAGTCAGTGGACAATCTTATGCCTTGATCACACGTATCGAGTAAAAGGGCGAGATAGTAAAATGTTGCTCGGCCGAGACAGTAATGTAAGCAGGTCGTAGAGATTAACACTCGGTGCTTTGTTTATATGTACCGAGTATTCGGCCGAGAGCACTGTCTCGCCCGTTTATTCGGTACGTGTGATCAAGGCATTAAGGCTCATAGTCAGTGGCGTGCCCGCCATAGAAGCCAAAAAGCCCGGCTTGCCCTACCAAAACCTCACCTTCATAGAACACGACCAATCAATTAATTATCACAAAAATCTAAACCTTAAACTTCGCGCGCTTACGCGGTTACGCTAAGTTGCCACTGTGTTGTGCGGAATTCAAAAATCATTCATAAAACGATACCAGGGCGAAGCGAGGATGCCATTCTGAGCGAAATCTCTCCGATCTCACTCTAACACTTAACAAAAGAAAGAGATGAACACTAATGTGTTGTTGTCTTTTTCTGCCTCAAAGGCTTTTATGAGGCTTTATCTTCTATCTCTACTTTTGATATAAAAACGTCAAATTTTGAGTGTGTGTGGGTGTAATTTGTTATTGTGTGCAAATACTCGTCGAACATTTTGTTCTAAAAAAAAGCTGGGCTTTGATAAATTTATGAATGGTTTTTTTTGACATAAATTTTTACGCATATTATAATACGAGGCGCCCTCTATGACGCGTAAAGTTGTACGAACTAAAAAGTACTCAGTTCAAATTTGCTTTGATCGGTTATCGTGTTGTACGTAATTATTGTTTTGATAGTTTTTTTTTGTTTTCCGTCATTTAACAGTTTATGAATTCGGAAACTATACTTGTGGTTGTGTGTGGATATTATTATGTGTGGAATTGATATTGGCCAGGTAGGGTTTGAGTTTTAAAGATAAATATAATCTTGTAACTTTACTTTTTTAATAGGTAAGTAGTAGTTAGGTCAAGATTCCTTGGCTTGCCCCCTGTAAAGGCATCAGGCACGCCACTGCTCATAGTCCCTTGAACCATCTGGCCAAAATTATGTGGACGTACCTCTCGCATCCGCCTAGGCGGCAGTACGCAAATCTGTGCATTTATTTGCGGCCAACAGCGCCCGGAAAGCGCGCGGCTGACCTTTAATTCCATTTTCTTTGCGAAATATTGATTGATTTACTTATGCAATGTTCACTTTGAAGAATATTTAACCACCAATTTTTGTGTGTAAAAATATTTCTAAAGATCCAAGCCGTTTCGAAGAAGTAGGGAAAAGTTGCGAAAAGTTGCGAAATTGCTAAATATTTTTTTTTAGACAAATGTATTAATAGCACAAAAAAATCAAATGTTGATAATGTTGTTCATGAATCTGAGATAAACATATATTTTTTTCAAACGTATTAACCTGGCCGTTACCGAAGAGTAGGCTTCAGAAAGTCACTGTTTTATGGCACTTTTCGGGCGCTTGGGCCTTAAGGTTTATGCGACACACGTTGTTTGTTTTGTTAGTTACGAGTTTAAATATTTTATGTAAAAACGTGATATTTTATTATTAATAATGGTGGTCTATCGTACTGGACAATTGAGTTTTTTAATTATACCACCTGATAATTTTATCGCAGAAAAACCTTTATGTTAGATTCAGAATCTACCACACCATTAAAAGATAAGTTATTGAAAAACTAAAATTACAAAAAAAAAAAATATAATTTGTAAAATATTCTTTTAAACTGAATAACTATTTAACAAATGTTGTATTTAATTTGTTTTCACCTATTGTAACAACCCTACCAAAATAGGTTTTTAAGAAGCTTTGTACCGTTTATTTACTCATGTGGTAATAAGCCTTAACAAAGAAAACGCTTGCGTATACTGTCGTCTGCACTTCCAAAGATTTTTATTAAATCCATGTTTATTATATCTAGTTACTGAAAAGACAGCTATGAAATCAAAGCGTCTATCTATTTATTTATTGCATACATGTTGTCAATTAATGTCAATGGCTAGTACATCATTCCTTTTATAACTGGCCTGTTGTTCTAGTGGTTAGTGACCCTGACTGCTATGATGGAGGTCGTGGGTTCGATTCCCACCCGGGACAAATGTTTGTGTGATGAGCATAATCATTTGTTCTGTGTCTGGGTGTAATTTATCTATAATATGTATGTATTTAGAAATATATAAGTATGTTTATCAGTTGTCTAGTACCCATAACACAAGCTCTGCTTAGCTTGGGACTAGACGGCGTTGTGTGATAGTTGTGTGGAATATATTAATTAATATTCACCTTCGGTTTAACGACGACATAGTAGTCATGGCTGACACTACTCAGATTTCAGTAGAGCTTTCGAAAGAGTGGGACTTAAAATGAGTATGGACAAAACCAAAGTCATGGTTAACATCCATGTAGAACCCACTCCTATTAAGACCGGAGACTCTGCACTTGACAAAAGGTTCTGGAGTGGCGACCATGTACGCAGAGTTGAAAGGCCTCCCGCAAGGTGGACCTGTGACCTGGCGAGGGTCGCGGAAATACGATGGATGCGAGACGCACAGGACAGGTCATTATGGCGACTCTTGGGGAAGACATATGTCCAACAGTGGAGGTCTTTTGGCTGAAATAATTGATTAAAATTATGTCAATGAATGTTACACAATTGTAGGTGTCAAATATGGACCCTAGAAAAAGTAAGTGAAATCAGAAGGTGCCAACTCGCGCTTGTTTAACATCATTGGCACCAGATTTAGCTAGGCAACCTATTCGGAATGTCTTAATAATATAATGTAATATACTCGTAATAAAGAGGTAAAGTTGTTTTTTTTTTTGTTTGTAGGAGATAATCTCTGGAAGTACTGGTCCGATTTTTAATTATTTTTTTTACTAATAGAAAGCTTCTTTATTCCTGAGTGACATAGGCTATATTTTATGCACGCGGGCGAAGCTGCAGGCAAAAGCTAGCGTCTAAATAAACGCATTATCTAGCACATAATATTTATCATAATCGAATAACAGATGAGGGAAGAGATTTCTTCAACGGATCTCGTCTCGGCCTATCCCACGCACAAGCTTCACCATAGTTTTGCTTGCGCATTGACATATCTGTGTGCAGGCCGGTAATGCGCGTCACTATCACGAGATACACTATATGTACACGTAAATTACGAGCACTATAAATATATGTGATGTTTTCAAAAGACAATCAGTATATCTCAACCAACAGACCGATTAACAGGTTCACAATACCTTGACGAAGAGACAATACTTATAAACAATCAACACACGATATTGGGCACGAAAATTGACTGAACAAATTAATTTTGATATCATTTATAAATTGAGTGAGATTTTATTTACTTTATCATAAAATAGAATAGAAGGTAAAACTGTGATCCAGTTACAGCTATCTATTGAAGATTAAAATGAAAGGAGAAATTCCAGTTTTCAGAAGATGTTGCATTTGTTTTCCAATACGACGTGGCTTGATCGCGTGGGGTTATCTGAAAATAGTAAGTATATAATAATAACTTCATTTAATTTTATTTTTAT
The DNA here is from genome assembly GCA_910589285.2 of Mythimna ferrago. Classification (NCBI taxonomy): domain Eukaryota; kingdom Metazoa; phylum Arthropoda; class Insecta; order Lepidoptera; family Noctuidae; genus Mythimna; species Mythimna ferrago. The sequence goes on from OU342685.1 coordinate 22,493,779, forward strand.
ATATGTAACATATTTCTAAACTAAGTTTTTTTTTTTTCAAAAGAATTAGACATGTAGCCGAACTAGACTTTTCGGCTATAAGCGCTAATCCCCTGAAATAATAAATATTTATCTACATGTGCAAGCCTTCGAGCATAATTTTAATAATTTAAAACTAAAAAAAATGTTATTTTATTATTAAGTGCCTTAATAATAAAATATATACTTATATAATTTTTTTTTTATTACCAACAATTTGTTTACGATATTTTTCCATTTAACATGCAGAAAATTGTACAGTGCAAACAAACCAGTTACAGGCCTGCACAACATTCACAAATGCGTACCTAAATTCTTAGTATTTTTAAATTAAATATTAGATGTAATTAAAATTGAAGTACAGAAAAATAACAAAAAAATAATATCAATTAAAATATGAGATTAATATTCACAATAAAAAATTATAAATACAGACAATTTACATTATATACTAAATAATACAACCAAGAATTAAAAATAAATAAATTAATAATGTCGCAATAAAAAAGCAATTGGATTACAATTAGAATAGAATAATCAAGTACAAATTGAATTAAAGAATAAATATTTAAGTACTTGTAAATTAAGACTAACAACAATAAATTTAATTATAAAATGTCAAGAGTTAAACGTGAGCAAGCAATTTAGGTAGACTATGGATCAAATTGGATCATTCTCGACTTAAACCGAGCCAAGGAGTCAAAAAATATATCCATATCCTCGTTGTCACAACAGATCCAATTGTACGTGATCACCAACCTATTAATGGAGCAGATCGCCCAAGATTAGTACGGGAACTTCTGAGCACGAAAGTACTACATGCTCTCACCGATCTTACAAGATCTCGACGAGGAACGTCAAGATTAAAATTACAAAATTATAAAACATTAAAATTACATATTTAAACCAATGGTTTGATTAATTTTATAGCCTCAAAGAGACTACACAAAATTAAATTAAAATTAAAAAGTAATAACATCATTACAATATCAATAAATTATTATATTTTACTCTAGCTGCTTAACATAGGAAGTAAACTGTAGTGTATAGGATCCAGGGGCTGCTAGATAGTTTGGAAGAATTACCACGATACTGGAACGCAAAGGGTAACTGAAGGAACACAGCAACGGTGAAGTAGCAATAACTCCTGTCAAAGTCAAAAAGTTCCAAAAACTGAAATAATGTTTTATTTTAGTTTTAAAACGCAGAATTAATATATTTTTCATCCCCCCATCTCGGAAAGAGTATTTTTGCTCTTCGATATCTGAGAGCAAAAGCCGTTTTTATTCTCTATAGAGATAAAGTAAATTGAATTTAGAACATCGCGTGCACTATGTTTATGAATTCAAAATGAGGTCATTAGACCTATTTACTTCTTCCTCTATGATTACGACCTTTGTCAGACAACTTTTTTTTATTTGTTAAAAACTCAGACTCAGAACCTTCTTGGTGTACTTTTTTTGCATTTAGTCATTTCCTCGCTGAAGTGGGATAAAAAGTTACGTGTTGCACTCGACTGCAAGGATTTTTCACCTCGTGCTCTTTTGATTCTCTCGCTAACGCTCAGGATTCTAATCTTTGAATTCTTAGCTTGCTCGGTTATCAAAATTGAGCACGCGGTTAAAAAGCAACTTAGCACTCTTGTATAACAAATAACTATTATGACACTACTACACGGTAGTGCCCCAAAAAAAATTGAAGGTAATACCATAAATTGACACATTGGTTTAGCTAAGAGATGTTTCTACAATTTTAATTTGATGTAGTTGTTGTAACTTATAAATATTCGTTACAAAGATTTCACTAAAATATACGGAAACAAAAGAGAGAGCGCAGCGGTGGACGAGTGGTAATGGCTCCGACTTACGAGTTGTAGGTCGCGGGTTCAAACCCTGTCAGGCGCATTACTTTGTGTAATTTATTTCATAACCACTGCTCTAAAAACGGTGAAGGAAAACATCGTGAGGAAACCGGTCATGTCCTAGAACCAAAAATTCGAAGACATGCTACATCCACTAACCGCACTGGGCCCGCGTGGTGGATTACGGCCCATTCCCTCTCCTAGAGAGGAGGCCTGAGTCCCAGTAGTGGGAACATTAGACAGGCTGATGATGATAATGATAAGCGTTGGTGGAGTTTTTCTCGAAAAATTTCAGTTTTAAGGTATTGGCACTTCATCCTCAACAGTTTTAATCAGTAAAATAAAATCTGACACACCCTCTGACTCCACTCAGAGTGAGGGAGGAGATATTTAGTGATTACCCGACCCAAACAAAAAAATGTTTGGAGCATTTCATTATATTCAGGGGCTAATAATATCAAGATGTAATTAATGTAGTGAATGTGTGCATTCAAAGTCAAAGTCAAATCTTTATTGAAAAACACATTACAATCAATTATACATGTGAATGCTCAGTGAATTTTGTTTTACCAAATTAGGCATGCAAAATTGTAGTAAATTCAACATTTTGTAGGATACTTAATATATGTCAGAGATTAATACCTACTAATAATAATGTCAACACAAAACAAAACAAAATTAATATAGTCAAATAATAATGGCAACACAAAATAAAAACTAACTCAAAATAAATACAATAAATAGATTAAGTAAAGTAAGTTGGACTTAAAAAGAAGTAACCCTTATCATTATTGTACACATAAATTCCTGTCTGACAGGTACTCACTCACTGTGTACTAAGTCTTATTTATAAGTAAATTGTGCAACTGTTCCAAGAAAGGAGGAGGTTCTCAATTTGGTTGTATGTTCTTTTTACTCGACTGCAAGAAGAGTTGTGTTTTTCGCGCGTATCTTGTATGTTTGTATGTATGTAATATTCTTTAATACCTCATATCTTCCAAACCGCTGAACGAATTTTTATATTTAACATAATAGATATATGACCCAAGTGTTCTTAGATAGGTGACGTTAAAAAAATCTATATATCGACTGTGAGATGCTATAATTTAGAGTAAACATTTTTTTTATATTGCAATAATTATGGATATCAAATTAAAGAACTTATCATGAGGATTCCAAAATGGTATGTCATGACCATATTAAAAAAAGACGTGTGGCACTCGGGGACTGCCGCGGTAAAGCTATTGCATAGCATTTTTATCAACTTATGCAATTATAATTGTTTATTTATTTTATTTATGCAGTATTTTTTTCCTTTGTTTCTTTTTTCTTTGATATTAATTGAAGTTACACTTTCACACATTGAATTGAATTTTGATTGATTGTTCACTCATTTGTTTTCTTATCGGTCATCACGCTCAAAAAACAAATGAGTGGGGGGTGTTAGGTTATTTTCGTTACGGAATTTCTGGATTCGGTCACCACGCTCAAGGCCCGCGATAGAAGCTATGCAATAGCTTAAAAAAAGTACAATAGGAAATATGTTTTTTATTTTGTATTAGTGGTTACTCCCGACTTCGTTATTCCCCCCGATAGTTAGGACCCGTTCATGCGGCAAAATGAAAAGTAGCCTAAGTTACTCCTTGTAACATCGTTGGGCATGCCATAATCATGGCGATAGGTGGGTGTTTGAGGAGTGGTTGGAGAGGCGTCCTGACGTCATCACATTCCGCAAGACGAAGGTCCTCACTGGACATGGTAAGTTCGGGGAGTTCCTGCACCGGATTCAGGCGGAAGAAACGCTCGGGTGTGTCGCCATTGTGCGGACCACCCAGAGGACACGGTGTAACTTGCAGTGGAGGTGAGCCCCGCATAGGCGGAGCACGGCCGTGTCCTCATGGGGACAATCGGTGACAGTGACCTCTCATACCAGGCCCTGGTCCAGGCCATGGTCCGGAGTGAGGAGGAATGAGCGTATGGCGGTCGCCTCCTTTGCGAATCTGGAATGGACATCGTCACGCCCCAGCCGCTGAGACCTCGACCCTGACAACCAGTCACCGTAGGCGCGGGCATTCGGATGACGTGCAATGGGTAGCCTCGCACACCAGCCCTCCGGTTTTTGTCCAGACCGAACCCAAATTGTCGATAGCGTGTCGTGTATTACGTGTTCCTAAAAGAGACGTCTGTGAAACCGTAGAGGCCCAACAGGGCCGTTACTTAAACCTATCCTGTAACTTGCGGTCTTAGAACGATAAATGCAACTGAAAGAAGCAGGTGTGGTTTGAGTCAGTAAATGTTCGATACGACCTCCCGCTCCACTCAAGAGCGGAAGAAGTCATTGGATCGACCCTCCACGGGATTAAAACGATCAAAATTTAGCGGTGTATAGGCAGGGTAGGTACTGTTAATATACGAAGATTTGCAAAATACGGTTTACAGCTTTCCGTGCTTTGAATGCCGCATATTGACCTAACACACCTTTTTGGAGTCCTAAATACCATATCCATATTTGTGGAATTACTTTACCTCCAGTATACGAATGTTGACTCAGACGCTTATATATATTGTTAGTGTGAGTTTTCCAAATCATATCTCAATCTAGTTCCAGTTCTAAAAATTTTGTAGTCCTTGTTTCTGAAATCATTTTGTCTCCATATATAAAGTCAAGTTTTTTATGATTTGTCCTTTGCTCAAATGTCATTATTTTAATTTTGTCAGTGTTTATTTTTAAATTACACATTTACGCCCATCCGTTCTATTAATGCCTTACTCATGTCCATGAATAGAGCTGCCAGTGGACTTTTACTTTACTATTACAATATTAATCTTCTTTTTTCTTCTAAAACCGAATTGTTCACAAGCAAAAATATTGTTCCTGTTCAAAAAATTAGTATCTTCATGTGAAGATATACTGTCTGTATTGTATTTTTCTTTCTTTTTGTATACTAAACACCACTTCCTTCATGTTTCAGATAATTGATATGTTTTACCTGTGGTTAATATCAACTTCATTAATAGAAACGTTCATGACGACAAAGGAAGAAAAAGAAGAGCGCATCAATCGGTTCTATTCAGATCTGATTATGTCAACGATCGGTGTCATCATATTTTTCACAGACTTGATAGTTACAATAATGTTTATTATTGGAGGACATAAGGTGAGATATGAAACGGTATTTTTATTTAGCTCAAAAAGTTAGGCCTTAAAAAGTCTCATCATTATTTTAGCCAAAAGATGTCCGTCCACTATTGAACGAATGCCTTCTCCAAGTATCGCCACAAAGACCGGCCCTTTGCGGCTTGCATCCATGGGATTCCCGCAATCCTCGCCAGGCCATTATTCCATCTTGTGACAGAAGAAAAGTTATCTACATCGATTTCGTACTTTTTACGAGACGTGCACACAACAAAAAACTTCTAATTATTTATTATAATGTATAGATTGGGACTCTGATGTATCGCTCCAATATATTTTCAACTGTATCATGAATAAATTTAAAAGACTCATCAGCTGCTCTTTGTTCAAGTAATGTCCTTGTGTGTTCTCCTTGTAAATTGTGTCCAGTTTCACTGTCTCTATAAAATTATTACTAATTATTACTTCATTAATTTGCAGTAGACCACAGACTACTCCCCTTTTTATTTTTTTCGCTGTTAGTGATAAAACCACCATTGTACCCATTGATTTACGTTACTTTAAAAGTTTTGTTTCTATTGTAGTGTACAATAAAGTTAATTCTATCTTTCTATCTGCATGTACTTACTATTACTAACACCCCATGCGATTATAATCGTATCTATACATTTTTTCTACCCGTCAGCACCGTACAGCGGCCGTATTATGACATCTTAAAACCATCATGTTTTCTGTGTGAGAAAAGGATAGTGCTATTCGTCCTGTATAGCTCCGTCTCTTTTTCACACCGAAAACATGATGGTTTTAAGAGGTCATAATACGGCCCCTGGATTGCATTATTGCCAAAATGTAGATATGTCTTTTTAATTACTTGTAAAGTTGTAGCATATTCTAATGTGTTAGTTGTTCCTCTTTTGTAAAAAATTAAACAAGCATAGCTATGTACTCAAAATAAACCATGTTTAGGAAGCTAATAATAATATTTCTTTTGCAGAAAAACGTGAAGTTGATAAGAGTATTCTATATCCTAAGCATGGGGATGTGGGTGTTAACTTTTTTGTTGACTGATGGAGTCATTGTTGTATCAGTACACCAATTGATTGCACATCAATATTCAAATTACGACGTCGTTGTGAGGATAATATCATTTTATTTCTTCATTTTAGGTGAGCATATTTTTAGTCATATAAGACTTTTATTAAATTTAAAAAAAAACCAGGCAAGTGCGAGTTGGACTCACGTACAGAGGATTCCGTACAAAAAGTACCTATAAAAACCGATCATTTCCCGAATTGAGTTACAAAGACAGAACAAATGATCGTGCTCATGTTTGTGTGATGAGCACGACCATTTGTTCTGTGCCTGGTTGTAATTTATTTATAATATGTATGTATTTAGAAATATATAAGTATGTTTATCAGTTGTCTAGTACTCATAAGACAAGCTCTGCTTAGCTTGAGACTAGACAGCGTTGTGTGATAGTTGTGGAATATTATTATTAAAAAAAAAAATATATATCTAATAATAAATAAAAAGATTTTTCCAAATCTCAAAAAAGAGGTTTTTGTTTTGTGACACAACTACAAAACAATTTTCAGATTAATTCCTGGTATGAAACCTTGCTTCACGCCAAATTTTACAATTCTAGGTCAACAGGAAGTACCCTATGAATTTTGATTCCCTTAGAGTGTCGAAATACACGTTTTTTTGCGATATACACGGCCGAAGATTGATTTTTTCACAGCTTCAAGGGATCGTAGATTTAAATTTATAGTTTTAATTTCATCTCGATACCTTCACGCGTTCTCGAGACACAGGGATTTTGAATTTTTAATGTAAAGTACCAATCTTAAGGCTTATAGTCCCTTGAACCATCTGGCCGAAATTATGTGGACGCAACTCTCGCACCCGCCTAGGCGGCAATACGCAAATCTGTGCATTTGTTTGCGGCCAGCAGCGTCCGGAAAGCGCTTTAAATCGATTTTCTTTGTGAAATATTGATTGATTTAAATATGCAATGTTCACTTTGAAGAATATTTAACCACCAATTTTTATGTGTAAAAATGTTTCTAGAGATCCAAACCGTTTCGAAGGCGTAGGGAAAAGTTGCGAAAAGTTGCGAAATTGCTAAATATTTTTTTAGACAAAAGTATTAATAGCACGAAAAAATCAAATGTTGATAATGTTGTTCATGAATCTATAATAAACATATATTTTTTTCAAACCTATTAACCTGGCCGTTACCGAAGAGTAGGCTCCAGAAAGTCACTGTTTTATGGCACTTTTCGGGCGCTTGGGCCTTCTTAAGTTTGATTTTGAAAAATTAAAAATATTCACTTCTGATTTCCAAAATTTTTTTTTTTATTAATATAATCTAGTGCTTGACTGCGATCCCACCTGAAGGTAAGCAGTGATGCAATCGTTGATGGCGAGGCGCACTAGTTTATGAAGAGCCTATTCACTCTTGCCTTAAAGACACCTAAATTATAATCAGACGGGAAGACCGCAGGAGGAAAATTGTTCCAGTCCCTCGATGTACGTGGTATAAACGAGGAGCACAATTATCTAACTAGCACTTTGCCAGCGAGAATGTTTTTGTAAAAACTTTGATACTCTTCTAACCATAATTTGTTATTGGTAGCGTAGTTTTGAAAACAAAAAATAACAGTCTATACTATTTTTTTTTTGTGAGAAAATCATCTAATGACATCCCCGCTCTTGGGCGGAGTGGGAGATAGTGTCAGACTTTTACTGACTAAAAACCAACTCCGGTTCCTCCGTTGCCTTTCGTACCGGGGGCTGAGCTACCTTTAGGAGCTAAACCTGGCCCCAGTAGGCTTCAACCCAGCTGGGCCCTTGCCGTTGCTGACAACTCCTTGAGACGCGGCGCGGCGTATGTTGATAAAGTTTAACATTATTTCACATTCCGGTGTGGCTCTCGGCCTTTAGTATGTGGGCAAAATTTCAAGTTTATTAGCCCTAGAAATATGAATCTTCTATATTATCTTCTTCTTCTCTAAATATAAAAATCAATGCCACTTTTTTGTTGTAATTTTATAACTCAAGAACGGGCTCAACTATCCAAACCAAATGTTTAGGCTTTGTTCGGACTATTTAGTAGATGGTTTATGTGTAGTTTGGTAGGGTAGAGTAGGGTATAGTAGGGTAGAGTAGGGTAGAGTAGTATAGAGTAGTATAGAGTAGGGTAGAGTAGGGTAGAATAGGTTAGAGTAGGGTAGAATAGGGTATAGTAGGGTGGAGTAGAGAAGAGCGGGAGCGAAGCCGCGCAGACAAAAGTTAGAAATCTATAAAATACCGTAAATAGTTTTAGAGAACAGTTTCTCTCATATTATTGTTAATAATAATAATATGTACCTACTTTATTGTTCTACTGATTTTTTTTATTATTGTTATTTACTATTTGTGCTAACTTACAAATATAATATACGAAATTCCCGCTTTTCAACCCCTTAGAGCTTGAATTTCCATAAACCCGTTCTTAGTGCTCACCTACGACTTTAAAGAAAGCCTTGTGCAAAATTTCACGATGCTAGTCCCTATAGTTTCGGCTGTGCTTTGATTCGTCAGTTTTTTTCAAACTTTGCCCCACACTAAGAATTTCTTCTGTATTTTGTTTGTGTGTTCACATATACAAGACACACATCTGTAGACCATACAAATATTTGTTCCATATGAGAATAGAATCCGCGACATGTAGCGCAGTAAAGTCAACCGACTTGGGTAATTATTAAGGTAAAATGAAATCTGATATAGTCAACGCTGGATCAATAATCAAGATTGATTAAGAGATACTGATCATTGTTTACTAATAGAAGAACCTTATAAAAGTATCGAATATAAGTATTTTTTTAATAATTAAATATTAGGTATACAAAATTCCCAAGTCGGTTGACTTCTTAAACAGGCTATAGTCAATCGCTCAACCACTGTGCCAACTGTAACTACCGACATAAGATTGTTTAATCTTGTTATGTGTTGATACAATGTGTTTGTTAGATTCGCATCAATTGTTAGAATATAAAGTACAATTGACACAATGATGAAAAAAAAAGACGCGTGGCACTCGGGAACTGCCGCGGTAAAGCTATTGCATAGCATTTTTATCAACTTATGCAATTATAATTATTTATTTATTTTATTTATGCAGTATTTTTTTTCCTTTGTTTTTTTTCTTTGATATTAATTGAAGTGACACTTTCACACATTAAATTGAGTTTTGATTGATTGTTCACTCATTTGTTTTCTTATCGGTCACCACGCTCAAAAAACAAATGAGTGGGGGGTGTTAGGTTATTTTCGTTACGGAATTTCTGGATTCGATCTCCACGCTCAAGGCCCGCGTTAGAAGCTATGCAATAGCTTAAAAGGCAAGTGCGAGTCGGACTCACGCACTGAGGATTCCATACAAACTTACCTATGTTTCATATCAGTTCAATTCCCAAATGGAGTCTCGAAGATTTTTCCGAACCGCATAAAAAAAATTGTAACCTAACAACTTTTCTTTTTTCCGATTTATTCCTATATTAATTGTGCTATAAGATCTTGTTTTGTATCAAATTTCAGGATTCTGGGTCAACGATTTTGATTCCCTTAGTGTGTCGAAATATACCTTTTTTTGCGACATACACGGCCGTATTTTTCTTTTTTGGTAACTCAGAAGTCACAAGTTTGATTATTTCAGTATGAAGACCACGTTGAGAGAGATGAAAAGCATGTTGCAAAAAGAGTTATAAATTTACATGTGGATGGATGGAGAGGGAGACGGAGGCCTAAGAAAAGATGGATGGATTGTGTGAGAAGTGATATGAAAGAAAAGGGAGTTAGTGATAGCGTGACGAGTGACAGGACAGAATGGAAGAAAAAAACGTGTTGCGCCGACCCCAAATAAAACGGGACAAGGGCAGGAAGAAGAAGAAGAAGACCACAGATTTGTGTATACGGTTTTATTTCAACTCGATACCTCCACGCGTTCCCGAGATAAACTTGACAGACAGAGAAACAGACGGAACAACAAAGTGATCCTTTAAGGGTTCTGTTTATTCCTTTTGAGGTACGGAACCTTACTGAGGCCAGGGTTATCCGAAAGGGCGCTCGAGCCCCGGTATGAAGGCTTGAAGGAACGGGATGGGTTTTTTAGTCAGTAAGAGTCTGACACTATCTCCCGCTCCGCCCAAGAGCGGGGGTTGTCATAGGATGATTTTTCCCATCGAAAAAAAAAGGTACGGAACCTTAAAAACTATAGTAAAACCTTTTTTTTTACAGCTGCGCAAACTTACTTCCTGATTCTGCTAAGGAGTGAGATCATAAAACTGAGAAAAATTGAAGAGCTCAGATTTGAGAGCAAAGCAGCTGAAGTCATATGTACAATGAAATGTGAAGAAATAATAACGAAAGAAGAATTGGTGAAGGCTCATATATGAGACTTATAATTTCTGCCTATAAACCATTATAATCGAGGGCTTTCTTCCATTCACCGGCGCACAAGGCAAAAGGAACACTTTTGAATCTAAAAATAAATCAACGAACACAATGGTGCATAATTATGAATATTGAAACTTAAATGAAAAAACATGTATAGTTTTATATCTGTAATATTTTATTGTAATAATTATATATAAAACAAAGAAAATCAGTGTATCATTTCTTAAATCTTGTCACAAATTATCTTGACTTAATTATTTTGACTGCCCTGTTGGTCTAGTGGTTAGTGACCCTGACTGCTATGCCGGAGGTCGTGGGTTCGATTCCCACCCAGGACAAATGTTTGTGTGATGAGCATAATCATTTGTTCTGTGTCTGGGTGTAATTTATCTATAATATGTGTGTATTTAGAAATATATAAGTATGTTTATCAGTTGTCTAGTAGGTACCCATAACACAAGCTCTGCTTAGCTTGGGACTAGACGGCGTTGTGTGATAGTTGTGGAATATTATTATTATTCTCATTTATTCATAAATATTACATATAAATTACATTTTTAAATATTTCAATATAAAAAAAAAATCATTTAAAAATATAAAAAATAGTTACCCACCGGTATCGGGAACAGGGTCCAAGCTACCGGCGGTCAGGGCTCCAGAGAAAGGAACCTCCTAACAATACGAGCCGTGTCCAGGAGTACCGCTTTCTGAATCAAGCCCTTGATCCAGCTACCTAACGCGAGCCTCCTCAGATGTTGGTCGAGGCTCTTGGCTATTAAGCCATTACCCGACACGACTATCGGTACAATGATTGCCGAGTCTACATCCCACATGTCGACAACCTCGCGAGCCAAGTCGATATACTTGATTTGTTTATCTTTCTCAGCTTTCACGAGGTTCTCGTCATGCGGAACGGATATATCAACAATCATTGCACGCCTCTCGCTTCGGTCCACCACCACTATATCAGGCTTATTGGCTACAATAGTCCTGTCAGTGATGATGGACCGATCCCAGTACATTGTGATATCGCCATTATCGAGAACTGGGTCGGGCACATACCTGTAGTACGGCACCTCCGATTCCACAAGAGAGTACTTCAGAGCAAGTTGCTGATGGATAATCCTGGCTACAAGGTTGTGTCTATGCAAGTATTCCCCGTTAGCTAGACGAGAACAACCTGAAATAATGTGGCGGATCGATTCACCCGGACGGTGACATGCCCGACAGATGTCAACCGTACCGTCCTTCACAATAAATCTTCGGTAGTTCTTCGTCATGATAACTTCGTCCATAATTGCACAGACAAAACCTTCGGTTTCCCCAAAGAGGTCACCGACGCGCAACCAGGCTACGGACGCTAGTTGGTCTACATCGGGCCCATGAAGGGCCCGGAAAAAGCGTCCGTGCAGTTCCTTACTCTGCCATACTTCCTTGCGATCGTTAGTGTCAAGCACTACAGGTTTGCGCCAGTTCTCGTTAGCCAAGGAGAGCGGGGTGAGTCCCTTGTCCACTGCTACTACATCACGATGCATACCCACGTCGGCGGCTAGGAAATATTCCCTGAGACTGCATACCTCGCGATTGTGCAGGGTCTTAGCATTTAAAAAGCCTCGACCCCCACACTTCCGCGGGATATACAGTCTCATCACCGATGACCGTGGGTGATGCATTCGGTTTGCAGTAAGCAGTGAACGAACTCGCCTATCCAGGGCGTCCAGTTCTGTTTGAGTCCATTTGAGTACGCCGAAAGAGTACATCAATACCGGCATGACCCAACCGTTGAAGGCGCGCACCTTGTTTCCGCCTGAAAGAAGGCTATTGAATACCTTCTTCTTATTATTGTTATTATTATCTTAGTTTTATTTCAACTGGTGAGTTGCTACAACTTTTTTTCCACACAGAACTAGCAACATGTTAGCACTTCGAAGGGTTGATATTCTTCGCTGTTTTATCCATGGAGATTTTTGCACTTGCTTCTCCATTTAGATCTACACTTTAGAATGTACAATTTAGTGTCGTCGCACATGAGCCACAAACCACAGAAAATATTAAAGAGGTTAGACAAGAAATACATTCCGATTAGTACTACAATGAGTATCATTGCTTTTCTCCCACCCTTTAAATCCACTACAGGCAATAAACGAATATAAACGCGCATTACGCAACTAACAGACCACGCACACTTAGATCGCAAGTTTGCTATTGGTTGTGTCAATTACGAGTATGATCATATTTTGAGGCACGCTCGCCCCGCCCACAAGGCCATTCTAACCTCTTTCAGCTTTGAGCAATGGGTAGCTCGCTGTCCGGCCGTCCGGTAACTGTCCGGACCAAGCCCAAGTCGTCGACGGCGCGCACTGTTCCTGCGCGCCTCAAGGAGTTGTCAGCAACAGCAGGGGCCCAGTTGGGTCGAAGCCTACTGGGGCCAGGGTTAGTTTCGAAAGACAGCTCGAGCCCCGGTATGAAGGCTAGAAGGAACGGGGTGGGTCTTTTAGTCAGTAAGAGTCTGACACTATCTCCCGCTCCACCCAAGAGCGGGGATTGTCATTGGATGATTTTTTCCCACCATAAAAAAAAACCTCTTTCAGCTTTTCTGTGCCATAAACGCCGCCACGAGAAGCTATAAGCAATCACAAGCCTCTTGTGGCCGGTGGCTGCTGCTTTTTAGGGTTCCGTAGTCAACTAGGAACCCTTATAGTTTCGCCATGTCTGTCTGTCCGTCTGTCTGTCTGTCTGTCCGTCCTCGCTTAATCTCTGGGACCGTTAGCACTAGAAAGCTGAAATTTGGTACCAATATGTATATCAATCACGCCGACAAAGTGATAAAATAAAAATTGGAAAAAAATGTTTTATTAGGGTAGCCTCCCTATATGTAAAGTAGGAAGTGATTTTTTTTTTAATTTCAACCATAACGTGTGATATATTGTTGGATAGGTATTTAAAAATGAATAGGGGTTTACTAAAATCATTTTTTGATAATGTCAATAATTTCGGAAATAATCGCAAAAAAAACAAAAAACAATGTGTCCCCCCCCCTCTAACTTTTGAACCATAAGTTTAGAAAATATGAAAAAAATCTGAAAAGTAGAACTTTATAAGGACTTTCTAGGAAAATTATTTTGAACTTGATGAAAAGAACAGTTTTTGTACAAAAAAGACAAAAAGGTTGTACAAAATAATTTCTGGACTAAGTTTGTAGTATAATCGTATATGCGAGCATTTTTTTAAACTCATTAGTGGGTACACTTATTTTGACGGACGGGAAACTACGGAACCCTACACTGAGCGTGGCCCGACACGCTCTTGGCCGGTTTTTTTAACTTATGCGCGCAGTATCATAATGGACTCTGTCGAAGAAGGCTTAAGTGCGCTAATGGCGTGTGGCGGCGTTTTGTATCGGCGTTTATTGTCCGGTACGGGCCACAAGAAGCAAGTAGCGGAGATTTGTAACTTGTGGCGGCCACCAGCGTCAATCGTTTGCGGCGAATCTATGTAAAATGTATGAAACCTACAGGAAATTCGCCGGTCGCAGCGTTTTGTGTGTAGTCTGTAGTCGGTGGTCCCTATGCGGCGATCCTTAAACATAAAATACCTCATGTGCGGTATTCCGTACTTCTATTTAAAATTTCGTTGTGTTTAGTCCATAGAAGAATTGGCATGGCCTAGAGCTAAATGTCTCAGCTATATGTATATACAAAATCTAGAGGGACCGCAAAATCTTCATAAAGACCGAAACCAAACAAACGCACTTCGGCCTTCTCGATCTTTTCATATGGCGCTGAGACTTGGACGCTGAAAGTAGCAGATCGCAAATGTATTGACGCCTTTGAGATTTGGTGTTGAAGAAAAATGCTCCGTATCTAATTTAATTTATCCGTAATGACTAAAAAACCCACCCCGTTCCTTCAAGCCTTCATACCGGGGCTCGAGTTCCCTTTCGGATAACCCTGGCCCCAGTAGGCTTCGACCCGGCTGGGCCCTTGCTGTTGCTGACAACTCCTTGAGGCGCGCGGGAACGGTGCGCGCCGTCGACGACTTGGGCTTGGTCCGGACAGTTACCGGGCGGCCAGACAGCGAGCTCACTGTTCGCAAGCCCATGTTTACCTCAGAACTCCGTCATTTATGGACCGATTTGCAAATTTTTTTTTCCCCTTACATAATATACTTCCAGATTGGTCTAATTTTTTTCTAAATCCAGTTCTGATGATGGGATCAGTGAGGAATCGAGGGAACTCCTCAAATATTATAGGCAACTATAAAGTTATTTTAGTATTTTTATCAAGGACTTAAGAACTTGCAGTCAAAAAGTGACATTTGATGAAGTGGAACTGGTGAAGAAGACCAGAAAAGGCCAACGGAACTTCATACTCAAACAGATATCATAATGAACATAGTTAAGCGACTAAGACAATACAAATAAATGAATGAAAAAATGAAGTTCTAAATAGTTATGTTGAAAATGGTATCATCGAAGTGACTTGATGATGATGATGGAGCCGGAAGATAGGCACCGGAACTCCGTAATTAATAAATGTATCCTTGCCGTGTTTGGGCTTATTAGAATTGTCATGAGATGCACTTTGACTATAAGGTACTATCGAACAGATCAAATGATGATGATGGGGCCGGAAGATAAGCACCGGAACTCTGTTATTAATCAATGTATCCTGCCGTGTTTGGGCTTATTAGAATTGTCATGAGATGCACTTTGACTATAAGGTTTTATCAAACTGATCTAATGATGATGATGGAGCCGGAAGATAAGCACTGGAACTCTGTTATTAATCAACGTATCCTGCCGTGTTTGGGCTTATTAGAATTGTCATGAGATGCACTTTGACTATAAGGTACTATCGAACTGATCTAATGATGATGATGGGGCCGGAAGATAAGCACCGCAACTCTGTTATTAATCAATGTATCCTGCCGTGTTTAGGCTTATTAGAATTGTCATGAGATGCACTTTGACTATAAGGTACTATCAAACTGATCTAATGATGATGATGGAGCCGGAAGATAAGCACCGGAACTCTCTTATTAATCAACGTATCCTGCCGTGTTTGGGCTTATTAGAATTGTCATGAGAAAAAAGTACTCTGGCTACAAGTGTATCGCAACTAAAAAGTGTAAAATAAAAATACACTAAAACGATGAAAATAACTTTATTTTCAGAAGTCGGTGTTAAATAAGAAACAAATAATACCGAGAAACAACAATATTATTTGTAAAAAGTTTTTTTTTCCATTCGTTCGTCTCTTCAAAAGTTTTCCGTAGCTGCTTCATTTTGTTTAGTGGCCATCATACACTGTTCTTCAGCAGTATTATTCACGAACTTGACCTGATTGCTGGCCTCCAGTTTGATGACCTCACTCCTCAGCAGCAAAACGAAGTACGATTGCTGAGCTGGAAAATTTTAATAGCGTGGTTTAAAACCGGTGGTTAAAACATAATCTTTGAATTTATGATTTTGCCACTCAATGTCTATAGGAGAGTCATCAACATCACGTCTTCATTTCAGCTATAAGATGTCTATACTGCTAGACATAGGCCTCCCCCAAGTGTCGCTCAACGACTGGTCCGGTGCGTCACGCATCCATCAAATTCTTGTTGCGTCTTCAAATACGCGGTCGCCGCTCCAGACCATACAAACATACTACCTATTTATTTATTTATGTACACACAAAAACTAGAAAATGAAAAAAAAACACAAATACAGATAAAAGAGAACAAAGATGAAATTTCTTCCAGCAGACCTGTGACAGGAGAGTTGGATAAGAGATGTAGACACAGTGTATACATATAAATTAGATAAAAAAAAATAAAGGTACTATTAAAATCTAATTTAAATCATATAATACATACATAAATATCTATAAATCAATACCAGTAAATAAAACACATAAAAAGATATTAGTATATAAATTAAATTATAAAAATATATATCTATAAATAATAACTTTACGAGATAGTAGAGAGCAGGGATGTTATGGATATGAAATTTCGGATACGGATTGGATACGGATTTAGAAATGATTATTATACCGGATACGGTTACGGATACGGATATGAAATTATTTTGGATTATCCGTTACTTTCGGATAATTTCGGTTACGGATATTAGATATTTAAGGAATTTCAGAAGTAAAATATAAATACTATTTATATTTTACGACGCGACACGTTATGACAGTCTGTCATAACGTGTCGCAATTAGGCTCCGCCCCTATCCGATATTATTCGAAACTTTTATTTCGGATTCAGTTACGGTTATGGATATTATTTTATATCGGATATCCGATAGTTTCGGTTACGGTTATGGAGCTCCTTAACATCCCTGGTAGAGAGGTAGTGTTCTATAACTAGCTATTTGAAAGCAGATACATTTTTAGCGTTACGGATCTTAGCTGGAAGTGAGTTCCACAGTCATAACGCATGAAAAGATAAGGAATAGAAATGGGTATTATGGGATGGAAAATTAAGATGGTATTTAAGGTGGGATCTGCAATATTGTGAAAATACTACAACAAGTGTCCGCCCTTACATTGTCAACATCTTTACGATCCATACTAAGCGTTACCGTATACATCGAAGGACTGGAACAATTTGGCTGCTGCGGTCTTTTCGTATGATTACAATTCACGTGTCTTCATTACTAGAGTTCATAGGCTCTTAATAAACTAGTGCACTTCACCATAAACGATCACATCACTGCTTACCATCAAGTGCGATCGTCGTCAAGTCAATGCTTTGCTGGTATGTGGGACTCTACACTCAATTCTGCATACCTCTGAAGAACAATATATACCTGCACTAGTGGGTATCTGTGTATGTAATCAGTTTGTGTGTGGAGTCTCTGAGTGCGGCTATTTTAGGACTACATTTGTTACCTTATTTGTATACCTGTTAAAACGATTGTATATCATTTTAACAGGTATAGACCTGGCATGGGTAAAGGTTTTATTAAAATAAATAAATATTATAAGCTCACCTAGAATTCCGAAGCAACCAACAAAGATTATTGTACTTATCCCTGCTGAATTAGGCAGCCCATTTACCATTGTAAGAATAACCAACAACACGATCGACAATGCCAACAGTCCCAACAGCGCGATGCTGTAGATATAGTGGCCTCTTAAAAGTCTCGCGTTTTTCTGTAAAAGAGAAAGATTTATCAGGTAAATATTGTTTCAAGTTGGTATGTATGAAAAGTGGGCCAGACCGTGGCAATCAAGCGCCCTAACAGAGCTCACCCTGGTTAGAGCTTGGTTTGTGTTGATGGTACACGGATTTCATCCACGCGCCAACATGTTCGTAAATCAGTTATTGTGGTTGGAAAAACGCGGGAATTGAAAGAATACAACTGCTGCCAACACAGATTGAAACTAGCAAGTTCACTCCTATTGTGACGCTGGATTGCAACCGTCTGATCCATGCTTTATCATTAGTGGGCTTATACAGGGCCAAGTTTAATTCATTGACTTATGAATCTTTGAAGATGAAAGGGTATCGAACGGTATCGTTACGCAATCTAACAAAAAAACAATCCTATAGCACCTTGAGCACCTATATTCCCACAAAAAACAAGGATTGTTTTTTTTTGGTGATAGGTTCGCGTTTGACCGCCATCTCACCTGATGGAAAGCGACGATGCGGTCGACAATGGAACGCGCTTACCTAGAAGAAACCTATTCACTCTCGACTTAAAAATTCCCGGGTTGTAGCTATCAGGAAACACAGACTCCGGTAAGGAATTCCATTCCTTAGCTGCACGCACAATGAATGTGTTCTCAAAACGTTTTGTGCATATGGGTGGGATGTTCACCATGTTCTGGTGGCGCATTTGTAATCTACCAACCTGCTCATGAACCTATGGTGTTCAGCTCTGTCTCTTATGAACCTGAGCGGTGTCATGATACTTGTGAGGGGTTAAGAGCCATCGAGAAATACCAAACTCAAACTGATACTGAGATATTTTGGTATTTTTCAATCTCATTACTTGCTCTTTAATAAACACGACACTCCACACTAAGAATTAAGAATTACTTCTTTATCATGGATGCGTTTTCAAACCAAATAACCAAACCGGGAATATGTATTTGTAGGCTATACAAATATTAGATCTGTGTGGAAATCAAACCCACGACACGTAGCGCTACAGCCAATTGCTCACACTTTGCATATACTAAATACTATAAAAGATATGTTAATAGGTTTAATATCTCACCTTATGACCTGCGATAACAAATATAATAGCTGCCACGAAATCCGTTATGAACGTGATAAGTATAAAAAGTGCTATACCTATATATATCAAAACCCAATTCAGATGTCTCCTATCTCCATATAGACCCATTACTATCGAACCAAGCATATAATACGTCAAGAATGGTACAATCAATAAATCTGCTACCTGCAACATAAAAAACAATCAATTCAATTTATATGTTTATTTTTTCTTTTCTTTTGTTGTACCTACATTTAAAGTTCCTCAAATGCAAAATTTATTTTTCATTTACATGGTTTGCTGTAAGAAAACCCAGTTGTGGGTTAAGCTCGCCAATTTATATTAAATGTCCGGCCTCAAGTCTGCTATTACAATTATTACAATAGCGTCAGAATGGTCTATCATTGATTTCATAATTGTTGGTTTTGACAAGTTTTGGTAATCTACTACTACACTATATTAGTGGCGTCACTATGACACTGACACTCCATTGAAAGAAATGGCATAGATTCTAATCTCGTACTCGTACATAATGACAAATGAATATCTGACGTATGCGGTAATCTGCAAAAATTTTGACAGTTCCTTTGATCAGTGACCTACCATTACGACGTCATTGCGCAATTAGTGCTTTTAATAAGCTCGATATTGTCATTCTACCACAATTCTATTACAAGACCATTGACCGATCAATGATCGATCATTCTTAATTATCAGATGACAAACTTTTAGCAAAATGACAATGGGATCTTGTTGGAATGACGAATTTATAAAAATAGTAGACCTAGGCCCCTGTTTTGTTGTTTGTTAAACATGTTTGTGTACAATAAAGAATAAAAAACATGATGGTTGTTAGTTATATCGCGAACAAGTAATAGGTAAAATATTTGATCATCTTCTTTTTTCTAATTTGACGATGTTTCTGGGAGTTGTCGTAACACGTTTTGCATTTTCCATTCTCCTCTGTCAACCGCCGCACAATAGTCACCTCTTTCCACCTCCCGAGCATTGCGAGGGAGTTAATAAAGAAACCTGAGTGAAGTGAGGAATTCAAGCCGCCCAAGACAAAGACAGCTTTATCCCCGTGTTGCGTACTCTACTTTTTACACCATCTGTGAGATAATTAAAAGACAATTTGGTCGACTAAATCATATATTAGAGGAATATAAGTATTATTACAAGTTCATCAAACAAACAAAATTCACTACTCCAAGAATCTATAGTTTCAATTTTCTATAATGAGTCAACTTGTTCGATGCGCCTACATTTAATTCACAATGTTGACGATTTTTTATGTTCCAAATTCAAATCTCATTATTCCCTAGGGATCAGTCGTACTGCATTATCTCCCTAGGGATAGAATGACTTGCTTTAAGTGAGGTTTGTATGACGTATAAAACGACATTATCGAGCAGGTGGTGTAAAATAGTAGTTTATGTGACTAGGGGATAAAGCAGTGTCTTTAAGTCGCGGGCGGCATGTTGAATTCCGAACGAAACGAAGGTTGCTGATATAAATCCCGAACGATAGTGAGGGATTTATAAAATTAACTCCCGAGCATCGCGAGGGAGTTAATAAAGAAACCTGAGTGAAGTGAGGAATTCAAGCCGCCCAAGACAAAGACAGCTTTATCCCCGTGTTGCATACTCTACTTTTTACACCATCTGTGAGATAATTAAAAGACAATTTGGTCGACCAAATCATATACTAGAGAAATATAAGTATTAGAGTCTGTCTAATAAGTTAAACGACTCGGGTAATTATCAGGATTTAATTAAATCTGATGTAGTCAACACGGGTCCAATAATCAAGGTTAATTAAGAGATAGAGATCATTGGTTACTAACAGAAGAACCTTATGAAAAGTATCGATTAAAAGTATTTTTTAAATGATTAAATATTATACAAAATTCCCAAGTCGGTTGACTTATTAGACAGACTTTATACGAGTATTTACAAGTTCATCAAACAAACAAAATTCACTACTCCAAGATTCTATAGTTTCAATTTTCTATAACGCTCCCGTCAGTACGCACGTTTTATTCTATTTTCTTTTTTTTTTGTTAGTGGCCAGTTTGAATCATAGTGATTACATACTCTTTGGTTTGAATTTCAAGTCAACTTGTTCGATGCGCCTTCATTTTAATTCACAATGTTGACGATTTTTAATGTTCCAAATTCAAATCTCATTATTCCCTAGGGATCGGCCATACTGCATTATCTCCCTAGGGACAGAATGACTTGCTTTAAGTGAGGTTTGTATGACGTATAAAACGACATTATCGAGCAGGTGGTGTAAAAAACTATTTTAAATATAGCTGAAATCGAGTCAGTAGCCGCTGACTCGATTTCAACTGTGTATAAAATATGTGACTTTATCTTCAAATAAGCAAGAATTATTTTTAACTGTCCCCGCACACCGGCCTCAAAAAAAACGCCGCCACAAAAAAATGCTAGAAGCGGCCACAAAAATAAGCTAGAAGCCATTTTGTGTCCGGAGAAGCTTGAAGCCGCTTCAAGCGCTTTTTTGTGGCAGCACCAATTTCACCTCGTACTGTTTTGTCATCATCATCATCTCAGCCGATACACGTCCACTGTTGGACATAGGCCTCCCCCAAGCGTCGCCACATCGAACGTTCCTGTGCGTCCCGCATCCATCGGTTTCCCGCATCCATCGGTTTCCCGCTACCTTCACCAGGTCGTCGGTCCACCTTGTAGGAGGCCTTCCAACACTGCGTCTTCCGGTACACGGTCGCCACTCCAAAACCTTTCGGCCCCAACGGCCATCTGTTCTGCGAGCAATGTGCCCTGCCCATTGCCACTTAAGTTATCGAGCAGCGATTGTTTTGTGCTATACACTAATGCTTGACTATATCCCTCCCAATAGTAAGCAGCCGATGATGCAATCATTGATGGTGAATCACCTCAGTTCTTTAGAAGCCTATTCACTCTAGCGCAGAAGACACCTAAAAATTTTAATCGTATGGGAAGACCGCTGCAGGCAAATTGTTCCATCATTAGATGTACGCGACATCTTATTTTTCGAATTGTGATAAGCACATAGTTTAGAAGTTACAAAAGAACAGATGCATACGTATTAAAATCATAAAAAAGCATATTTTAGGCCGCCAGTCAATTAAATTCTCATTAATAAATTTTAAAGTATCATAATATCAAATACTCACAATTTTAATATAGCCCCACACAATCAAGCCAGGTCGTAGCGGCAAACAAAAACAACATTTATTAAACTGTGGTATTTCCACTGTCATATTGATCTTCAATATTGTCTTACTTGTACAGCAATAATTTACACTGAAATCAATAATTTTCATTTTTAAAGTTTTATAAATGTCTTAAATATCCCAACAGCTAAATTAATCAACCTCCGGCCGGATTTTCAGACATAGTTGAAAAGACAATTAATGATAACTACAACATTTTTCTTTAACCTTCAAATCTGTTGAACTTCGATATACTACTGATTTCGCACATTACACAGTCACGCACGAACTCTAAAAATGATTTATGCTTAGAATTTTGCCAATATTGCCCTTAGAATTTGATGATAATATTAAAATATCTAACCTAACCTAACCTAAAACCAATCTAATCTAACATGTTACCGAGATACTGGACACGCACAAACAATACGCACTACTAAAAATAGGCAGCGTGTTTGAAATACATGAGCGAGCGTTTGCGATGGTTATAGAAAATTTATTCACAACTATCACGGAATTGGTAGATAAGATTAATGTAATTAAA
This sequence comes from Mythimna ferrago, assembly GCA_910589285.2. NCBI lineage: Eukaryota > Metazoa > Arthropoda > Insecta > Lepidoptera > Noctuidae > Mythimna > Mythimna ferrago. The sequence continues at coordinate 22,516,230 of OU342685.1, forward strand.
AGTTAATCCGATGAGAACTATGATCAATAGAAAAGAGGAATAAAAGCAAAGATCACTGTTTATTTACTAACACTAGAATATATACGAATACTTTTGTACTATGGTCATACAAAACACCGTAGCGAATGTAAACGGCAGAAGCGCGAGCGACGTGCGTTCAGTAACAAGCCTAGTTTCCGACTGACGAAACGAACGAACAGCGAAATCGCGAAAGTACTATGTGGACTGGCGTCAACTCGGCGGCAAACGCGTGATGATGCCACCGATATTTGGGCATGACCGTGAACTTAGCAGAGCATTTTTAACCGACTTCTAAAAAAGGAGGAGGTTCTCAATTCGGATGTTTGTATTTTTTTTTATGTATGTTCGCGCATAACTTCTTCGCTTGCCAACCGATTTGAAAAAATATTTTTTTTGTTGGAAAGGGTATACTTTCCAAATGGTCTCATAGTCACTAAGTCGGGATCTGATGATGGAATCTTGGCGAAATCAAGAGAACTCCTCAAATATTATAGGCAATGATATAGTTCTTTTGGTATTTTCATCAAAGACTTATGCATTTACAGTCAAAAAATGACATTTGATGAAGTAGAACTGGTGAAGAAGACCAGAAATGGCCATCGGAAGTTCATACTAACACAGATATCACAATGAACATAATTATGCGACTACGATAATACAAATAAATGAATAGTTCTGAATAGGTATGTTGAAAATGGTATCATCGAACCGACCTGATGATGATGGATCCAGAAGATAGGCACCGGAACTTCGTAATTAATCAATGTATCCTAGCCGTGTTTGGGCTTATTAAAATTGTCATGAGATGCACTTTGGCTACAAGGTACTATCGAACTGATCTGATGATGATGATGATGAAGCTAGAAGATAGGTACCAGAACTCCGTAATTAATCAATGTATCCTACCCGTGTTTGGGCTTATTAGAATTGTCGTGAGATACACTTTGGCTATAAGGTACTATCGAACTGATCTGATGATGATGATGGAGCCGGAAGGTAGACACGGCAACTTCATAATAAAACAATGTATCCTAGCAGGGTTTGAGTTAATTGGAATTGTCATGACAAAAAAGTACTCTGACTGTAAGTGTATTGCAACTAAAAAGTGTGAAATAAAAAACTTTTTACAAAAAAAAATAACCGACTTCACTAAAAAAACACTAAAACCATCAAAATAACTTTAATTTCGGAAGTCGGTGTTAAATAAGGAACAAACAATATCGAAAACATTTTATTTATTTTTTGTAAAAAGTTTTCTGACAGAGCATACAAAAAATGATTTTACACGAATGCTGCATAGTTCTAGGGTGCCTGATACTTTTTAGAAAAATTTCTTGTGTTTTTCCTGGAAAAACATATCAAATGAAAATACGATCGGATAACTTCCGGTAGCAGATTGATTCTAAAAGCAAAACTTTAAAAGTATTCGACTTTGTGCACATAAAGCAATGTGCACAAAGTCGAGTACTTACTACAGTTCCTAACTAGCTGTGCCCGCGACTTCGTTCGCGTGGATGTCGGAACTTAACAATGTATTTTTTAGTGCGAAGCGCTGTTGGAGGATACCGATACAAATATCATTTATTTATTCTAGTGCTTCTTTATAAACAACATTAGCTGTAGAACCATCTGGAGCATACACAAAAAGATTATTGGGGTGGTTTACGCGTGAAAGACCTATGTATAGTTGACCATGGGAAAAGCATCCAATACTTAGGTCCACCCCCACAAACGGATAATGTCTGGCCCTGAGCTTTATTAATCGTCATGGCATAACAGAGACTGACTGGGAATTGCACTCGTTTAAAAGAGAAAGGAAAGTTGTTAGGAATTATACGTATTCTTGGAATAAAAACAATATCACCGGCGCCGCAACCAGTTATATTTCAGCTCCCATGTTTGTGCAATCTCCGTACACAGAAGAAATTAGCTCTTGTTGTGATGTAACGCAAAAAAAGAGATAAACGCGCTTCGCGGTCCTCTCTGCTTTCTTGGGAGCGCAAAGTCGTGGTCGGAATTCTTTGCGAACTTAAGCGCGACTCCCTTTCGGTGAAAGTCTCTGAGTCACGTGAGAAGGCGTGGCGCTCTCGGTCAGCCGATACACACGCTTCGCGTTCCTCCAAACTCTCCTGTGATCGAGAAACTGCCGTAAGAGAACGCTGTATAGGTTCTAAGTCGAGATTCACGTTGGGTAGGCGTTTATGACGCAAGAGTTCTGACTTGCCTAGCTCGAATTGCTGTTAGCCTCACTTCACGATCTTTTTCTGATTTTTGGGACCTACTTAGTCTCACCCTTTTCGTATCTCGGCTACGCTGCGAAAGGTTGTTTTTTTTACTAACGTTTGTTTTTTAAACTCTCAATATGACGACCTCGTTCCAACAGATCAGCAAAAGTCTTTACTTCTGTGCGAGCAATTACCCTTTATGTAAGTTAAACTGAGAAGTCCGTAAACAAAATCCAGGTGTTCCTCTTCCTTATGCCTTTTTGCAGGTAACTGTGATAGCAATGCACGTTTTTCACACACGAACAAGTCTATGGTTTGAGTCGTTTGCTTCTTCGAGTAAACTTATAAATAAATTTCGTGTGGCTGTGTTTTCGGCGCAAAAGCAGACTTAATGGCGTCGAGAGCCTGGGGCCATTTTTTGATGTCGCTCTTTACGCCATTCCACCACGTTGCAGTGGCACCAGATAATAACAAAGTCAAACCTTCCAAAGCTTCTTCGTCACTGATATTTTCATTTTTTTTGTAGACAGGTGTTTGACGAACTCTTCGACTTTATTAAAATTTCGTTCACCGTCGTAACGTTTTGTGCACGCAGCAAAACTTTTACAATGTCTATTTCCACTCTCCTTCGCTTCTGTCACTTCTGTCATGAGCGCAGTGAATTGTTCCTGAGTCATCACCACCATCTCTGGTTTCTTCTCAGACATGTCAATAGAGTCAAAATAATATAAATTCTCTTGAGGGTAGGCTTCTATTTGTCTGCCGATATGGTGGGTACACCGTCAAAAATGTCGGTGATCCGAAAAATATTGCAGCACGGTGAAAGTCACCTACTATGCCGATTCCACGATTTTGCTGCTGTCATCTATTAGTCTGGTTCCCTAAATTTATAGTTTTTAAAAATTCCGACAGATAGCATTGTATCCTCTTATAACTGCATATCTCAGGGCTGCCATTTTATAACGGTATTTCAGCATTATAAAAATATATGTAAGAGAAAATGAGATACATTGACTTTTACTAAATTAATAATTAATTACAATACTTTCTTTTCTATGTTAATAACAAATTGTTTTTTTTTTTGGCAACACTATTATTCTGACAGACAGTATTTTATATCGTTACTACCCGTTTTGGTCGTTTACAAATGTGCTAGAACATCAAGAAACTTTAATTTTCATTAATTCAAGTGTGATTTAAAGCTAAATTGCTTTCTTAGTGCGTTGAGTCACAGTATTACATAATATCATATTAATACTGTGGTCGAGTGTTTTCCTCCGCTACATTTCAGTTGAGCTAACTCCTCGTCTTATTTCATTAGTCAGATATATGCGAGATTGGACGTCTTAGTGTTATAAGTTTCTTTGCGATATTGTGGACGCCTTAGGGTGAGTTGCACCATTTAACTATAACGATAACAGAGCCGTTAACAGTTGTCAAATCGTCGAATTGACCAATAGGTGGCCGTTTCACGGCTGGTTATGGTTTGTTTATCATTATAATTAAATGGTGCAACTCACCCTTAGTATTTTAAGTTTCTGTGCGATATATTGAAGAACTTCAATTTCTTTGCTCTGGGCACAGTAAAAATCTTCGGTCTACTAATAATCGTCTTCTACGATGTCCCTCACACCGCTCTGGGCTTATCCACTCTTCCTTTTTTGTCCAGGCGATATCTCTTTGGAATGCGCTCCCTCTGAATATCAGGATGGCAACAAGCCGATTTTCTTTTAAGGTGAAGGCACGTGAGCATATTCGCAAGATGTTGGTAGAATCATCACCGAGCTAATTGGTTTGGATTTGTTTTTTCACAACAGCATTGTTTTTGTTATATGTATGTATCTAAGTATGTATTTACTATTGTATATATTTGTTTCTCTTCTGTTTTGTCTGTTTATTAAGTTGCACCTGCCATGTTTTGTTTCTGCACCACCCTAAGGTCGACTGGCAGATAATGCCTAAGGCATTAAGTCCGCCTTTGTACAGTTTTTTTGTGCATAAAGCTTTAAATAAATAAATAAATAAATATTGTGGACGCCTTAGTTAAGTTTTTCGTTGTGATTATTGTTTGTTAATGCTAACTACAAGGCGATGTATCTTTGGATGTCAAACAATTTCAATCAAGATTTTCAGCTGGTGCCGTTCTGTAAACCGTATTTTGTCTAGAAAAATAGTTTATGATGGGGATGATGAAGTGAAAAGTGCTGCTCAGCTGTATTATAATAAGCACAAATACAATAAAGTGATGATGATGAATAAAGTAAAGAAATATGTAATTCAATGCATTTTTATTTAATCGCCCACCTACTGAGTTTATTTTCTAAAAATAGATACATGGTCAATGTTATAATCTAGCACTTATTCCTAAAAGCACAGCTTTTTCACAGCAAATTCGAATTTTTTAAAAATCTGTGTATTTTACATATAGCACAGATTTTTTTTAAATTCGAAGTTAAATTTCAGACAATAAGCTAAAGCTGTTCTTGTAGGAAGTAGGAGTAGGTTATGAGCACACAATGAAAAGTTCTATTTACGTATGTGTGTGTAAAACGCATACGGTAGTTTAGGGGCACAGATTAATAGATGGCACCACTGCGCTAGGAGACACATTTATACGTCAGCAGGGCTCTCTAACTCTATATATATTTATTGTACTCTGTGTATTGCAGGTAGAATAATATTTCGTTGGGCGCCAATGTAATGGTGGCGGTGGAATGAAACCAACGTTGGATGAAAGATAAGGTTTATTTACTTTTCTTCAAACACTTGACAGATTTTAGCAAACAAAGTTAGACTGATGTGAAAACCTAGTGTGGTCCTAGGGATGAACTGCGGGGCTATCCTATCCCTTAACCTTTTAGCTCGGCTGTTCCTGCGGGCGACGGGGCCTCCGCTCAGTTCAAGCGTATGACAACAGTAGTGACTGCGGGGCTATCGACCACAGAGTACAATAAGTATATAGAGAGACTATCGACCACTGTGTCTTCAAAGTAGCGAGTGTGTTATTCCTTCGTGGTGGCGGTTTATATAGGCGGTTTTGACGGCTTAGTGTGTGTCTTCAACATCTCGTCCTTGTATGTAGTGGTAACTCGTTGACGTCACGGGCACTTCACACGTCGATGATAGATGTCGCTAGTAATCTGCAGATAATGTTGGTATGTTATCACTTTATCGATGTTTGATCTTGTTTGTGATTTGATCAACTCGGGTGACGTAGTGTTGTGCACCGAATCCGATAGATGGCGTAAGGCGTCGTGTTGTAGGTTTAAATATTCGGGGTTTTCTCTAATCGCCATCTTCAACCATGCTTTGCTAATATTTTTTGTGTCGGAGTTCTGGGTTTGTTTTTTACGCGTTTATTTAAGACTGATACAGTTGTATGTAGAAGAAACCGAGAAGTTCCTGGTCTTGGGTACTTTCAGAAGTTTCTTATGATTCGAGGAATGTGTCGAGCCAAGAACATGTTTAGGAACCAAACTGAATCTACATATTATATAAAGTCGTCGCTTGTTTGCTTCTCTATCAATTTAAAACCGAAGATGATTGTCAATGGAGAAACAATTACTTCGAAAAACTGCTTTTAATAAGAGCGCCTAAAAAAAAACTTCTACTTTGTTATTGTTTTATTTATTTAATGTGCCTTATTCTTTGTACCTTTATATAATAATATTTATCACAGTTCGCTCCTGTTCGTTTACTTCTTCGTTCTAGATGCATTATATTAAACTTAGGATAGGATACGAAACACTGCTCAATGAGAGCCTCTGCAGATTATTGTTCCACATCATCATCTCCGTAGCCTCTCTCCTAACACCTTTTTTTTGTAGATGGAAAATTCATCCAATGACGCCTCCGCGCCCTTAGGCAGAGCGTGAGATAGCGTCAGACTTTTACTGACTAAAAACTCAAAACTGTTCCTTCGTTGCCTTTCATACCATGACCGAGTCTTTCTTTCAGAAACTTACCCTCCGCCCCAGTAGGCTTCGACCCTTCTGGGCCTCTACGGTTTGCTAACATCTCCTTGAGGCGCAGTGGAACAGTACGCGCCCCGTCGACGACTTGGACTCGGTCCGGATGGAACAGTCGGTCGGCAAGATACCCATTGCTACGCCATCCGCAAGCCCGCGCCTGTGGCTGGAAATCGGGATCGGGATCCCGGCGGCCCAGTAAGCAAACTATTTTTCAATACACTCACTCGAAAATCCGCTCTTATCCCACCGCTTACAGGCAGGCAATAGGCTATTTCTCGCATTAGTGCAAAAAAGTGCGTGGGCTCTCCCCCGCCATAAATTTATTACATTTACCGTATCAGGCTTGGCGCGCGTCATCCCCTTCGAGTGGCCGGTCGACCCCCGTTTATTCATTTGAGTGAGTGTATTGAAAAAAGTCGTTTGACACACGAGCAAATTTGTCACTGCAGCCCTCGGCTGAATAACACCATGAAATGTATATTTATGTAAAGAATCTATGAACAAAATCTCATAACTGAGTCGTGAAAAATCACAAAGTCATAAGCTTGTTATGTAAAAAAAAAATATATAGTCACCGGGCTATCCAGGCGACTAAGGGTTTGCTGGTACCTAATACCCGCTATGACCTTCCGTGACCTGTGCTGTGCTTAGCGTCGGTAGTATCCAATTTGTGACCTTTTTAAATATTTTTGGGAAAAAAATGTAACATGGTGTAAAATAAAAACTATTGGAATCCATTCAATTACTGATTCTAAACAAATTATATTCACGTTTCGCATATACTAATAATAATGTTGTATAATTTTAAGAATTTAATAAACGACTACAATTTTTAGTAATGACCAAGAAATTTTTTGGCCAAATATATCATGTTTTTAAAAATATTTTTATTGTTAACACAGTGTAAAAAAACAAACAATCGTTCAAAAAATACGTATAATCTTCTATTATTTACCAATAAACATGAAATATTCAGTACTTTTATTTAAAATTTCGTTCTATGTACTCAAACAAGACGAAGACGCAGCGTTCGATGGCCTCCCACTAGGTAGACCTGCTGAGGGTCGCGATTTCCCGCGAAGTGGCGAGCCTTCTAGCTGGCCTGCCACCGTGGGATCTGGAGGCAACAGTCCTTGCACACATGCACGATATGAGCGTGGAGATGCAACGCCGGGGTAAAAGTCCGCTGCCGCGACAGGTCACTGCATGGCGGACAGAGCTCCGGCGGGATCTCATGGTGAAATGGCTAGCCACGCCACAATTATGGCGGCGAGCCCCCTCTTTGAGGCGCGGCTGGAAAGACCTCACAGCGTCCTTAACTTCCGTATGACGCAGGTCCTCACCGGACATGGCACGTTCGGGAGGTTCCTGCACCGAATTCGTGCAGAAGTGACGCCCGGGTGTAGCCACTGTGCGAAACGCCCGGAGGACACGATGGAGCACACAGTCGAGGTGTGCCTTGCTTGGGCGGAGCATCGCCGTGCCCTCGTGAGGGCAATCGGCGGTGGAGACCTCTCGCGCCGGGCTTTGGTTTAGGCCATGGTCCGGAGCGAGGAGTGGCAGGCGGTCGCCGACTTCTGCGAAGCAGTAATGCTCGCAAAGGAGGAGGCCGACCGCATCAGGCAACGGCGCTCTCTCCGCCACCACCGGGATTCCGATCCCGATTTCCGGCCACCGTAGGCGCGGGCTAGCGGATAGTGAGCAATGGGTAGCTTGCTGTCTAACCGTCCGGTAACTGTCAGGACCGAGCCCAAGTCGTCGACGGAGCGCACTGTTCCCACGCGCCTCAAGGAGTTGTCAGCAACAGCAGGGGCCCAGCCGGGTCGAAGCTTACTGGGGCCAGGGTTATCCGAAAGGGAACTCGAGCCCCGGTATGAAGGCACTATCTCCCGTTCTGCCTAAGAGCGGGGGTTGTCATTAGATGATTTTTCCCACCATAAAAAAAAAAATCATCGTATCATCGGATTCCCGGGTCGCGTGAATCCGATGGATGCCACACGCACAGGACCGGTCATTATGGCGACTCTTGGGGGAGGACTATGTCCAACAGTGGACGATAATCATTATCATTTCAGCCGAAAGACATTAGTATACAGTAGAGCCTCGCTAATCCGGTCCACCGTTACTCCGGGGCACGCTGTAATCCGGACAGACGAAAAGCTCGCGCGGGGGTACGTTCGCAGAGGAAACGGCAGGTGCAGGCCACAACGTGTCAATATTCAATCATTTAATTCGTTTCTCCGTCAACTTAGAAACCGTGCTTTTGAAATGAAGTGCAAAAATTATAAGCAGGATAGACATTTTCAAGAATTAACTTCTAGTTTTTTTTTATGTTAAACTAGCTGTGCCCGCGACTTCGTTCGCGTGGATTACAGGATTTTGAATTTATTTTTTCTAAAATAAAAGTAGTCTATGTTACTCCTTATTACATCAGCTACCTGCCAAAAAAAATCGTCAAAATCGGTCCAGCCATTTCAGAGATAAGCCCGGACAAACAGACAGGCAGACAGACAGAAAAAATTACAAAAAATGTTACGAGTATTTTGGTGTATGTACCGTATATATATTCATATGCATGTAGTAAAAATTAAAAGTAAAAAAAAACTTTTTAAAAACAAGCTTTTAATCCAATGCGCTAAAAAGAATAAAATAAAACTTTTCCTTTAAATCTTTTACTATTAACTTATAACGTCATTACCCAATTTATATGATATAAAAGCTTGTCGCGAGATTTTTAAGTTTAAACTTAGTTTGAAAATTAATATCAATCAGATCAAGTTATTTAATTCGTTTAAATTATCTACACAGGTAAATCTCGCGACAAGCTTTTATTTCATATAAATTGGGTAATGACGTTATAAGTTAGAAAAAGGTTTTTTTAATTTTATTTTTTCACTTTTTAGTGATATCTATTTTAACTCGCATTCGTATTCTCAGCATTCATTTTATTTGATAGCCATATTTTAAGTAAGCGTATAACCAAAGTCCACCATATCAAAATTTCAGTTCAATCGGTTGCAGATATCTGCTAAGTTGAATTGTGAGATTTCATCCGAACAGTTACATACTCCTACAAACATAAAGTTTACGATAAATAAAAGCTTACCTATATAAAAAATGAAACTTCAAAAGTGAACGAATCTGAAGATACGCCGTTTATGCTCCGTTTAGGCACATAATTTGACACTCGCTAGGAAATGAAAACCTATAGATAGGGTACTTCCCGTTGGCCTAGAATCTGAAATTTGTCATGAAGTTAGTTCTCATTGCACAAATTATACATATAAGACCGTAAAAGTCTTCAGATTTTTCCAACACTTGTGTGATGTTGTTGCGTCACAGTTTTGCGATTTGACATAATTTTCGAGACTCGATTTGGGAAATTAACTATTTACATAATTTTTTTTTTTTTCAGGGTAGGAAAAAAAAATCGGCCTCGAAATACAAAATGATTTGATTGGACAATTTGTATGGCGAGGCCGATTTTTTTTTTCCTATCCTGAAAAAATTTTTTTGGAAAGTTGTTCAGTTTCGTCTACTGAGCAAACCCTAAAAGTTTGTGGAGGGCTATCCCTTACACCTTGTAGGTATATGTCAATAACTGTGTACGGAATAACGGATCCCTCAGTCCGACTCGCATTTGACCAGTATAGGACAAACACTATCCTCTCCCCGCAGAGGTCCATTGTAGAGGGATAAGAATTTCAGTACAACAGGGATCGCCCTGGTACCATGAGTCACTGCGTTAGCAATATATTATGTCATGTGTGTTTATACATCTCATAACATTCAGCTCATGGTATAAACTCTCTTTAACATTGTGTCATTCATCTAATTAGACAGAAACCACATTCATACCAAATGTAACAAACTTATTTTCCCAAAGATGGATAATTATCTCGCACCAAAGTACTCATCAATATCAAGACAAATCAAGCGATCTCAAACTCGATGGGGTTAATTGTGTCGTTTTATTGCAGAGTTCCTATAACCACCTTCCAACTCCATCTTCAGACCCTGGCAACCATATAGGATCAAAATACTCGTCAATACAAATCAAACAAGCCCAAACTCGATGTAGTTGTGTCGTTTTGTTGCAAAGTTCCTATGGCGAACTTCCAGTTCCATCATCAGACCCTGGTTACCATATAATAATAATAATAATAATTTATTTATTTTATATAATTATATAGGATCAAAGTATTCATAAATACGAATCAAACCAGCCCAAACATAATTGGGTTGTGTCGTTTTATTACAAAGTTCTAGCCGCCTTCCAGCTCCATCATCAGAGCCTGACAACCTTAAACAATCAAAGTACTCGGCAATACGAATCAAACGAGCCCAAATTCGATGGGGTTGTGTTGTTGTATAGCCGAGTTCCTATGGTGACCTTCCCGTTTCACCATCAAACCCTAGTTAGCATATAGGATCAAAGTAGGTACTTGTTAATACGAATCCAATGAGTCTAAACTCGATGGGGTTGTGTTGTTCTATTGCTGCGTTCTCATGGCCACCTTCCAACTCCATCTTCAGACCCTGGCAACCTTATAGGATCAAAGTACTGGTCAATATAAATCAAACGAGCACAAATTTAATTAGGTTGTGTCGTTTTATTGCGGAGTTCCCATGGCTACCTTGCAGCTCCATCATCAGACCATGGGAACTATATAGGATCAAAGTACTCATCAATATAAATCAAACGAGCCCATACTCGTTGGGGTTGTGTCGTTCTATTGCAGCGTTCCCATAACCACATTCCAGCTCCATCATCAGACCATAGTAACCATATAGGATTAAAGTACTCATCAATACGAATCAAACGAGCCCAAACTGGATGGGGTTGTGTCGTTTTATTGCGGAGTTCCTATGGCCACCTTCCAGCTCCATTATCAGACTCTGGTGACCATAATTATAGGATCAAAGTACTCATCAATATAAATCAAACGAGCCCATACTCGTTGGGGTTGTGTCGTTCTATTGCAGCGTTCCCATAACCACATTCCAGCTCCATCATCAGACCATAGTAACCATATAGGATTAAAGTACTCATCAATACGAATCAAACGAGCCCAAACTCGATGGGATTGTGTCGTTTTATAGCGGAGTTCCTATGGTCACCTGTCAGCTCCATCATCAGTTCAGCTCCATGTCATCATAATATTGCATTGTCACGCACTTTACATATATATACAAAATTTCAGCTCAATCGGTAACCGGGAAGTGGATCAAATTTAACTTGCAAGATTTGATGACAGACAAAAATCAGGACAGGTGAAACTAAATAAAAGCTTGTAAAAAGCAGTTATCTCAATATTACAAACAGACACTCCAATTTTATTTATATCTTTGTATGTATAGATGCGCAATTTTTTTTTCATGTTTGTTCCTATTAAAATATTGAATACTATCCGGGCGCCTCGATAATTCGGAATGGGTCTTGCTTTTTCCTAGCTGGATTATTGAGGCCTTACTGTACTTATTAGTTGTAATCACTGAATTTCCACTTTCGTTCTTCTTTTCAAACGTCGCCATCCTCGCAAACTGTCCTATCTCACAAACTGGCGTATCTGCACTGATATTACCTACGTATTCTCCCTAATCGTCGTATCTATGTCATTTACCGTTTAGAAGATATCACGTATTTGGTTTTGCTTAAGTGCAAAAGGGGGGAAAAAATATTTTCACTACCTTCGTACCTTAGGGCTTTAGGGCCACTAACTTAAAGGATAAGCCAAGAACGATATAAGAAACTTACTAATCTACACTGATTTACACAAAGTTTTTTTTGTTTTATTTTTTTGTTTGTAAGAGGTAATCTCCGAAAGTACATACGGTCCGATTGCAAAAATTTTGGTACCGATAGAAAGCTGCTTTATTCCTGAGTGACATAGGCTTTATTTTATGTATGCGGGCAAAGTCGCGGGCAAAAGCTAATTCATTAATAAAGCTACAGGTAATGCAACTGCCGGAACATGATTGTAATGCCCGACCGAAAAACGGTCGCCCTGGAAAATATCAATTGCTAGTTAGGACAGTTAGCTGGGAGGGTGATGATCTGCTTCATTTTATCCAGCGGTCATCATACATTGTGCTGCAGCAGCATTGTTCACGAACTTGAACTGGCCGAGGGCGCGGGCTTTCAGTTTGATGATCTCACTCCTCAGCAGCAGAATGACGTACACTTGCACAACTGGAAAATATAATTAGTGTGGTTTAAAGGTTCATACGGACTATAATATATGACCGCTGTGCACCGCTGGACACCGTTGCGAATGCGGCCAGCCGGATTGCGGGCAGCCGCATTTGCAACCGCAACGTGCGGTTGAAGAACTATTGCGATTTTTTGAGCCTATATCGCTCAATGGTGGCAGCCATAGGCAAGTAAAGCAACCGTCTGGCTGGCTGTCACTCGGGCCGCAGTCTTCCCAGCGACCGGTGCGGTCTGCGGACAGCCGCATCGCATTGCGCATAGAAATGAGTAATAAATACATCATTTTGCTAGCGGTCAGCCCTGCAACAGGTGGTTAACACGGTCGGCCCAGGCGCCGCTCTCGTGAGGTCGCACATTATGGCACAATTGTTTGTCAATGTTGGGCGTGATTAGACGTTCAATTCGTTCAACAAATTGAACAATGACGTCACAGGACAGTGCTGGTCCGATTGTATTAAAACGTGATCTTTGAATATGTTCCTGATTTTCGCTACTCAATCTCTATAGAAGAATCATTAACCACCGCTAGATATAGGCCTCCCCCTAGTGTTGCCACAACGATCTACTGACATTTTGGACTCTTTCGAACGATCTAAATTATTTTGACATAATATGGTACATACAACATAAGTTTTAGTACCTATACCATACAACATTAATTAAGAAACCTGAATATAGTTTGTTCAGAATCAGTAACTGAATGGATTCCAATAGTTTTTACACCATGTTATTTTTTATTTATTTAAAAAGGTCACAAATTGGACACCACCGAAACTAGTACAAAACAGGTCGCAGGTCATAGCGGGCATTAGGTGTCAGCGAACAGCAGGGTGCGGAAGCAAAACAACCCTTCAGTGGCCCCGATGGCCCAGTGACCATGTATTTTTGTCGCCAACCAATTACCATAACTGGCTTGTAACTTTGTGATTTTTCATAATACAGTTTTGAAATTTTATACAAATCTTTACATGAAAATACTAGACAGAAATGTTTCAGGTTTCGTAATACTAAAAAAAAAAACATACATTCAGCCGAACATAGGACCTCCTCCTTTTCGAAGTCGGTTAAAAATAAGGTTGTACGTGCCTATGTAGGCTTATCTATATTAAAAAAATGAATCGCTAAATGTGTTGCTAAGCGCAAATCTCGAGGACAGCTGCGCCGATTTCGCTAATTCTTTTTTTGTGTGTTTGTTATTTTGAGGAGAAGGTTCTTATGGGAAAAAAAGTAAAAATTAGGGTAGTGTAGGGTAGAGTAGGGTAGTGTAGGGTAGTATAGGGCAGTGTAGGGCAGAGTAGGGTATAGTAGGGTAGAATTGGGTATAGTAGGGTTGAGCGGGAGCGAAGCCGCGGGCAAAAGTGAAATGTAAATATTTTGATTTGAATTGAATAGGTACTCACCTAAATTTACGAAGATACCAACAAAGGTTACTGAACACCGAGTCTCGTGACCATTATCACACAACCCGTAAACTATTGTGATAACAACTGCCACCACGATCATTGATACCGACAGCATCAACATCACGATGCTGTAGACATAGTAGCCTCTTAACAGTCTCACATTTTTCTGTAAAATAGTATTTATTAGGTAAATATATTGTTTCAAGGTTGTCTGTAATCCACCGTATGGGCTTGCAGTCGGCCGTCCGGTAACCGTCCCGACAAGCCCGGGTCGTCGACTTCACGTACAGTACGGCCACAAAATAGATAGGTAAAGAAGTCAATCTCATGGTATGTACTTTAACCTTTTACACCTACGCTAGGCGATCGCACACGTGTCAGCGCATTGCTGCGAACTGTAAAGGTCATAGCACACATAAACGACTCTGCTCCAACACCGCTCCCACCCAACACCGCCCTAAAATAAGACGACTGCTCGGAGTCCACACGGCGACAGCTGGCAGGCACCCAGCAGTCCACGTGGCGACAGCTACCAGGCACCCAGCAATCCACCCGCCGATCGCTCTCGCTTTTGTGTAGATACTGACCGAATGAGCGGCGACGGCGCGGCGACTGCTAGCAGTAAGCGCGCGGACACCGCGCCGACCGCTCGTATACAACATGCGGCCAGCGAGGCGTCAACTACCGAGCAGTCTGACGGCGGTAAGCTCGCTGACAGCGAGCTGTCTGCTAATTTATGATGTCACTGTAAAATATATCTTAACAGCAATATTTAAAGCACATATTTGAATGATATTCTTTTTGCCGGGTGGGAGCAGAGTCGTGTAAGTGTGCTTTGACCTTTAAGGTCATAGCACACTTAAACGACCCTGCTCCAACACCGCTCCCACCCAACACCGCCCTAAAATAAGACGACTGCTCGCAGTCCACGCGGCGACAGCTAGCAGGCACCCAGCAGTCCACGTGGCGACAGCTAGCAGACGGCCAGCTGTCCACCCGCCGACCGCTCTCGCTTTTGTTTAGATACTGACCTACCGAGCGGCGACGCCGTGGTGACTGCTAGCAGTGAGCGCAAGGATACCGCGCCGACCGCTCGTCTACAACGTGCGGCCAGCGAGGCGTCAACTACCGAGCAGTCTGACGGCGGTAAGCTCGCTGACAGCGAGCTGTCTGCTAAATTGTGATGCCAATATAAAACATATCTTAAGAGCAATATTTAAAGCCCATATTTGAATGATCTTCTTTTTGCCGGGTGGGAGCTGAGTCGTTTAGGTGTGCTTTGACCTTAAAGGACGCTGTCAGCGAGCTTACCGCCGTCAGACTGCTCGGTAGTTGACGCCTCGCTGGCCGCACGTTGTAGACGAGCGGTCGCCGCGGTGTCCGCGCGCTCACTGCTAGCAGTCGCCACGGCGTCGCCGCTCATTCGATCAGTATCTACACAAAAGCGAGAGTGGTCTGCGGGTGGACAGCTGACCGTCTGCTAGCTGTCGCCGCGTGGACTGCTGGGTGCCTGCTAGCTGTCGCCGCGTGGACTGCTAGCAGTCGTCTTATTTTAGGGCGGTGTTGGGTGGGAGCGGTGTTGGAGCAGAGTCGTTGAAGTGTGCTATGACCTTAAGTGTGCTATGACCTTATGAGTGCGACCGGGCGATTGAGCCGAGATGTCCATTGCTCGAGCACTTTTTGTATGTAGATAGATCGTCATCTGTACCTATCTATTTTGTGATAAGGCCAACGGATCTTGGCGCGACCAAACAGGCTCTACGCTTGTACAGTCATAAAAAAAATATTTTTGTTGACATTAATTTTTTTACCAATATACGAATAATAATTTACTAATACAGATACCAAGAACAAATAAAATAAATATTAAAAACATTTTGAGACAGAAAGCTATCGAAATAACTTATGAATTAAAGAGAAAAACTTAATATTACACAAAAAACTTAGTTAACAATATTTATCAACCAACCTAGCAAGATGTTAGCAAAAACCGTTAGGGCCCAGCAGGATCGAAGCCTACTGGGGCCATGGGTTATGTGAAAGTGAACACCAAGGCCTTGAAACAAAGGCAAAGAAGAAATATAGGAGTGGGTTTTAGTTTGTAAAAGTCTGACACGCCACCCGCTCCACCCAAGAGCGATGGAAATCATGGGATAATTTATACGCAGCAAAAAAAAAAAACAAAAAAACGTGGTCTGTATTATCATTAGCGGGTTAATAGGTACATGAAGATGACAAGAGTATCGATCGGTATCTTTACACAATACAACAAAAATAAAATATTTTTTTTTTCTATAGCACCTCGAGCTCTGATGGTTCCGTACAAACAAACTTACATATGAAAACTGATCAATTCACGAATTGAATTGCGAAGATTTTTCAGAATCGCAAAAAAGTTTTTTTTTGGGACGTAACTACAAAACAGTTTTCAGATTATTTCTTATACTTGTGGTATGAGACCTTGCTTCATATTGCCAAATTTCAAGATTCTAGGTCAACGGGCAGAGTACCCTATGAATTTTGATCCCGTTGAGAGTGTCGAAATACAGGTTTTTTGCAACGTCTGTTTTTTTTTTGTTACCTCAAATGTTTGATTTTTTCACAGCTTCAAAGGACCGCAGACCTGAGCATAAAATATGGTTTAAATTTTAACTCGATAACTCCACGCGTTCCTGAGATAAAGAGCCTTGACAGACAGAAAACGAAGTGATCCTATAAGGGTTCCGTTTTTTTCTTTTTGAGGTACGGAACCCTAAAAATCAAATCAAATTAAAAGTATTTATTTCAAATAGACCATTTACAGATACTTTTGAATAGTCAAATGTCGGTCAATCCAAAAAAAGTGAAGCTAAATTGCACGTTCCAAAGCGTAGATCTCTATGGAGAAGAACGTGCAAGAAACTCCATGGATACCTACTCTTTCAAATCCTATTATGAGTTACATATATTGGTTACATATTTCTTGTTGTATCTATTATGTGAGCACAATGTAGATACGCAATAAAAAATAAAACTAAATTGAATCAAGCCACTGGCATCTAAGAAATGACCAGTCGACGAGATAAATTTGAAAGTACTTCAACTAGAGCAGGAAAAAAAATCAGACTTATCATATATACAGTCATTAGAACAAAAATTTGAGGTGTTAGATAGAAATAATAGGATATCTTGTATGGAAATAAGAAACATCCCTCAGTCACAAAAAGAAAGCCTGGACGATCTATATTCTACAGCTTTGAAATTGAGCCAGGCGCTGGACGTAGCTGTTCAGCCAAATGATATTAAGAATATCTACAGAGGTTACTCAAAAGACCAAGACAAAAAGCCAATCATTGTGGATTTTGTTTCTGTTCCTATCAAAAACAAACTGATTGCATCTTACAAAACTTTTAATAAAAAGAATCCCAGTAATAAATTTAACACTACTCACATAAAGATTGACACACCACCAGCTAACATCTATTTATCGGATTACCTGACTCCTAAAATGAAGAAACTGCATTTCCTCGCAAGAGACTTCGCTTCAACAAATGGATTTAAGTACTGTTGGTCGACCCCGGGGACTATATATCTAAGAAAAAAGGAAGGTGAACAATCAATTAAGCTAAAAAACGAACAAGATCTTGCAAATTTTCGTAAACAGTACCAAATATGACTAGGTCAAAGAAGCAGTTGCATATTGTTCCAATTTCATTATTATTCTATAATGTATTATTTTTATGATGTCATTTCAATTTCATTAATGTATTATCATATAGATTGTGGTTTAATTATGTACTCCAATATAATGTTTATACTAATCTATAATATAAAAATGAATCGCAAAATGTGTTGGTAAGCGCATAACTCAACAACGCCTGGACCGATTTCGCTAATTTTTTTTTGTTGTGTTCGTTATTATGAGGAGAAGGTTCTTATGGAAAAAAAAAAATGAAAATTAGGGTAGAGTAGGGTAGTGTAGGGTAGAGTAGGGTAGTGTAGGGTAGAGTAAGGTAGAGGAGGGTAGAGTAGGGTAGAGTAGAGTAGGGTAGGGTAGAGTAGGGTAGAGTAGGGTAGAGAAGGGTAGATTAGGGTAGAGTAGGGTAGAGTAGGGTAGAGTAGGGTAGAGTAGGGTAGAGTAAGGTAGAGGAGGGAAGAGTAGGGTAGAGTAGGGTAGGGTAGAGTAGGGTAGTGTAGGGTAGAGTAGGGTAGAGTAGAGTAGGGTAGGGTAGAGTAGGGTAGAGTAGGGTATAGTAGGGTAGAGTAGGGTATAGTAGAGTAGAGTAGGGTAGAGTAGGGTATAGTAGGGTAGAGTAGGGTATAGTAGGCTGAAGTAGGGAAGAGCGGGAGCGAAGCCGCGAGGGTACAGCTAGTGTATAATAATATTATTCACACAAACTCACACTTACAAATCGCTTACTCTACAATTACACTTTCACAACATAATATTTCTCAGTCTACCCAAACAATTAGAAACATCTCATTTAAATTTAACTCGAACGATAAAATGATGTATCAGTCTATCGTACTTCTTTTTATTAAATTGCAAATACCCCCAAAATATCTGATTCTAATTTTTTATACATTTAAAATTCTCGGACATAAACGACTTATTAAGCGTTTAGATAATTATAGTATAAGCAACGCGTTAAACTGTGAGCCTGAAGAAACAAAAAACTTCATTAAAAATCCTCAACTGTACACTAAAATTCTTCATCAAAACATTCGAAGTGTCACCAAAAATTATGACAACTTGTGTATCTTACTAAATCGAATGCAAGTAAATTGCGATATTATCGTTCTGTCAGAATGCTGGTTGTCTTGTGCACACAACCTGCCTTCTATGGATGGCTACGATTGTTTTAGTACCTCCAAACAATACAACCAAAACGATGGACTGGTTACCTATGTTAACAAAAACCAAAATTATAAGGTGGAGGAGCCCTCATTCTGTGAAGCTAATTGTTTAATCTTTAAAAAAGGCAATAATGATACAGTTATTATCACATTATACAGACCGCATTGTTTCAAAAATATAGAGAATTTCTTAATTTCACTGAACAAAGTACTAACTGAGGTATCATCTTTTAAAAATATCATTATTGTCGGCGATATTAACATAAATATACTTGACTCTAATCAAAACGTAACCCGCTATCTCGAACTACTAACTTTCCATGGTTTGTTACCAGCTTTCGACACTCCAACTAGATCCAAAAGTTGTCTGGATCATGTCGTTATTAAAACAAAGATACCCTCACTATCACTCATAATTAACTCGGCCATAACTGATCACGAAGCAGTACTTTTCTGTATCGAAACTAAAAATAACAACACCATGTCGCAAAAATTCGTTGAAAAAGTCAACTATAATAACATTGTGTCAGAATGTAAAAATATCGATTTTAAACAAATTTTAAAAGACCGAGATCCAAACGCGTCGCTTACTTTATTTATACAACATATCCAACAACTAATACTGACCAATACAACTAAAATCAAAATCCCTCGTAATAAAATAATACGAAAGCCATGGATCACGGCAGGTTTACTCAAATGTGTCAGAAACCGTGATAGCTTGCATTGTAAACTAAAAAAAGATCCAAATAATCAGATACTTGCAACTACATATAGGAGATATAGAAACTTTTGCAATTCTATATTAAAGAAATGTAAAAGGCAATATGAAAAACATGAGCTTGAGCTAGCCAAGAATAATACTAAGAAACTCTGGAGCAGTATCAAAAAAATTACAAACACAAGTAAAACAAAACAGATTCACCATGAACTTCTCACATTAGAACAGACGCCAATCGAATCTAGCAATGCGATAAATTACTACTTTGCAAATATTGCCTCTCAATTGGCGAATAAACTACCAACGCCTCCTGTGATCTCTCACATTCAAACTGCCCACTGTTCGTCTTTTGTTCTCATAGACACTGACTGTGAAGAAGTTGCATGTATAATCGAGAATCTGAAATCTGACTGCAGCACAGGATGGGATGGCATATCCAACAGAATTTTGAAACTCCTTAAGGAGCCGGCGGAGGATGAATTTCCATACAAACGTAATACCACGCTCATTTGCAGTTGGAGCATATATCCAACATATTATGATGATATTCGGTTAAAGACAATATTTATCTAGGTTCCTACGTCGAGAATATTAGAAATATTGTTATTTTTAATACAAGAAAAGCCAAATGGCATGTTTTGCCATTTACGCTATAAAAAAGTGCGAAATACAATTTGCTTAAATTTCTTTTTGTTTTTTTAAAAAAGAAAGACGTAGGAACCTAGATAAATATTGTCTATAACCAAATATCATGATAATATGTTGGAAATATGCTCCAACTGCAAATGAGCGTGGTATTACGTTTGTATAGAAATTCATCCTCCGCCGGCCCCTTAAAAAGTACATAGCGCCTCCACTCACGGAACTGTTCAATAACTGTCTTAGGGAGGGCGTTTTTCCTGATGCTCTCAAGCAATCTATAGTCATCCCCATCCATAAGGGTGGTAGGAGAGACTGTGTCAATAATTATCGTCCAATTTCACTCTTGCCGTCACTGTCAAAAATCTTGGAAAAGATTATTAATAAAAGGCTTGTAAATTTCTTAGAAAATAAGAAGATTCTAGCGGATGGCCAGTTTGGCTTTAGACCTGGTAAATCGACGGACGATGCGGTACATGCCTTTACCGAATTCATTGCAATGAAAATGGATGAGAAAAAGAAGTGCTTAACTATTTTTTTGGATCTGGCTAGGGCATTTGACACAGTCTCTCCTAATAAACTCTTGGAAAAGCTCGAAAGTATGGGAATTAGGGGCTCGGCATTGCTGCTTTTTAAAGACTACCTTAAGTCTCGAACGCAGAGAGTGAGGATAGGTGACACGGTAAGCGGGGAGAGCTCTATGATCCTCGGAGTACCTCAAGGCAGTATTTTGGGCCCATCTCTCTTCCTGTGTTACATTAATAACCTTTGCAAACTTAATATTCGAAATTGCAAAATTACTTCATACGCTGATGACACAGCACTAACCTTTTATGGAGACACTTGGGACGAAGTCTTTAGCTATGCACAAGAGGGCTGCCACTGGCTTGCATCAAACCTTCTGACTCTCAACGCAACTAAAACCTATTTTGTAACTTTCTCACTGAGAAACACCGCCACCCCAACTCACTCAATAATCGCACACTCTTGTTTTCAAAAACTAACCACAACTTGCAATTGTCCACATATAAATAAAGTTAAATCCGTTAAATATCTGGGTATAATAATAGATGAAAACCTAAATTTCCAGGAACATATATGTAATGTCTCTAAGAGAGTCCGGAAACTCACCTATATCTTTAAAAACCTTCGACACGTAGCGGACTCTGAAGTCATGCGGACTGTCTACCTGGCGCTCTGTCAGTCAGTTCTCACCTACTGCATCTCTTCATGGGGCGGGGCCGCCAAAACATACCTGCTTGATTTAGAAAGAGCTCAAAGACTTATTCTTAAGATCAGCCTTTTTAAACCGCGGTTATTTCCAACGACGGATCTGTACCAGCAAGCTAAAGTTTTAACGGTCAGACAACTATACGTTCTTGCCACTATTCTTAGGCAACATTCTAACTTGACTTATAGTAGTCTTAATCCTGTCCTAGAAAAGAGGCGCTGTCATCAGGTCTGTCAAGCTCCACCTACTAGGACAAGTTTTAGCCGACACTTTTTCTTCTTCCAAGGACCTCGTCTTTATGATGTTGCTAATAAAAAACTTGCAATCTATCCGTCAACGAAACTTGAATGCAGGAATAAGGTCTTAAAATGGCTCCTAACACTTTCCTACGAAGATACGGAAAAACTTTTACTCAGTTACAGAGAAATATAACACGCATGCACTACACACACGCTTATAACCATACAAGCACAACTCGTGAAATACACTCGCACAACACGATACACAGAATAAACACTCACACAACACTATAAACAGAATAAACACTCATCAACAAATCACAAACTTACCACAATCTGACGTAACTATGTCTTTATATAATTTAATTTCAAAATTTAATTCAATTTTAAGTTTAATTTAAATCTCATATTATAATTTAATATAATTAATTTCATATCATAATTTAATGTAAGTAATTAATTTCATAATTTAAATTCAATGTTTAATTTTAATTTAATTCTTATTTTTATGAGTTGTAAGAACTTCCTATTCCTATTGTAATGTATACTCCAACTTTGACTTTTTATAATGTTTTCGAGATTAGGAGACCAGGAGACCCGTAGCACAGGTTTCACCTAGTATGGGCTCCTGTCTCCCGTCTATAAACTGTATCTTATAAATTGTTCAAATCGTACTAAATATGGGAGGAAATAAATAAATATATTATATTATTATTATTATTATAGTCTCAACTGACAGCACCCATTCACGAGCATGATGCGTGCATCAACCCCACTCAGCTCAACCATTTTTAAGGGAACTGAATGACCCAATAACACGTGCCACCATCAGCGAGACATTTGAGCGAGCATGACAAACGCATCTGCAATGCTCGTAATGTCAAAAAAAAAATTATTGTAACCTTATAAAAATGCTCCATGGTACTTCACATTCACAAAGAGAAAAGTGCTTCTACATTATACAATGCTATTATTCCCAAATAAAAAAAGTAATAATCACAAGCTTCATCAGACAAATAAAATAAAAACAAAAACATTACGAAAACGAGAATACAAGAAGGACAATAGCATCTCTTCCAATAGTTATAAAAACATAACAAGAAAAACTAATTACAAGGTAAAAGTGGTTGTGGCTGTGGAGCAGGACTGACATTAATTTAGCCAAGCATTTCTGTCAAGGATATAATCTTCTAGTTTAAAATATGCTTGTCTACATTGTTTGCGTTTAATGCATATTTTAAAGAATTCATTTAATTGTATAATATCAAGTGGTATTTTACTATAGTTTTACACAGTACCCTATAAAAGAATTATGTACTTTAGCCTATCTAATTTGTCTCTATTCCTAGTATTAAAATTGTGCCTGTCACTTATCTTTGTAAAAAGATGAATATTTTTCCGAACATACATAATACTTTCATAAATGTATTGACAAGGTATAGTCTGTCTAATAAGTCAACCGACTTGGGAATTTTATATAATATTTAATCATTTAAAAAAATACTTATATTCGATACTTTTCATAAGGTTCTTCTGTTAGTAAACAATGATCTCTATCTCTTAATCAACCTTGATTATTGAACCCGTGTCGACAACATCAGATTTCATTAAATCCTAATTATTACCCAAGTCGTTTAACTTATTAGACAGACTCTACCGTCATGATGTTTATATCCTTAAATAGTTCCCTTAGAGAGTCGCGCCTGCGAAGATTGTATATGGCTCTGATAGCTCTTTTCTGCAGAATAAAAATAGACTCTATGTCTGCAGCCCGTCCCCATAGCAAAATACCGTAAGACATGATACTGTGAAAGTAACTAAAATATTGACGGATTTTTCTGATAGCATATTATATTATGCTGCTGAGCTAAGCCGTCCTGCCAAAGATTTTAAATGAGGACCCCATTGTACCCTCGAGTCGAGCATGATACCCAGGAAAACTGTGTTATCGACGAATTCAAGTTTCTCTTTATTCAATACCATTTCCAAATCATTGCTTTTAACATTCGGTAACGCAAATGTTACGCACTTAGTTTTTTTCCCATTTAATACTATATTATTAACAGTGAACCAGTTTTGGACTTGGCTTATAAACCTTTTTTTTTTGGTGCGAAAATCATCTAATGACATCTTCTAGTTCTACCCTTGGGCGGAGCAGGAGGTGTCAGACTAATACTTACTAAAAACCCTCTCCTATTCCTTCTCTTAATTATCATCTCTTTAGTATCGTCCATGGCCCCAGTAGGCTTCGATCCTGCTATACCCCTACGGTTGCTGACATCTTTTTGAGGCACGCGTGGAACTCACGATTTGGGCTCGGTTCGGATGGTTATGTATTATGTTATGTATTTTTTTTCCGTACAGGAATCGAACCTGCGACACGCAGCGCTGCAGCTAATCCTTCAAATTTTGCGCTGACTAGTGTTATAAGAGATAAGTAAACTTTAGTTTTGATATCTCACCTTAAGACCTGCGATAATAAGCACAATAGATGCGACGAAATCCATTACTATGAGGAATATAATGTCGAATATAACAACGACCAGATACAAAAGCTTGGAGTACCTGCGGGTTTCGTCATCCAAGTACAATACTATCATTACAAAATTTAGATACGTAAAGAATAGTGTAATCAACACATCTGCTATCTGTAACATAAAACACATTTTAGTTATCAGTTACATCAGTTTCAAGTATCATGTACTTAAAATAAAATTTGACTATCTACTTTTTCATTTAACGATGTTACTCCTACCAAGCTTTCAATGGCGTTCCAGATACCTTTATAGAGGGTAAGTCAAGGAACCTTGACCTATCTACTATTTTCTTAATATTCCGAATAAAAATATATAAGGTCCATCTATGGACATTTAACATTCAGGCAGGGACTCAAGTCTGTTATTTTTATAAATCCGTCATTCCAACACGATCTCATTGTCATTTTGCTAAAAGTTCGTAGTCTCATAAATTTATATGATTGATCATTGGTCAGTCATTGATCTCGTAATAGAATTGTGGTAGAATGAAAATGTAGAGCTGTCTCGTAATAAATTAAAAGCAATGACTGCCTTAAGACGTTCTAATGGTAGGACACTGGTCAAAGGAACGATTACCGCACATGTACATATGCGGTAATCGTTCCTTTGACCAGTGTCATACATTCATTTGTCGTTATGTACAAGATTACCATTCTATGCCATTTCTTTAAATGGAGTGTCAGTAGTTGACTATTGGAAAAATCATAATGACTCCATTATATTAGTAGGTTACCAAACTCGTCAAAATCAACAATTATGAAGTCAATGATAGACCATTCTGATACTATTGTAATAGCAGACTTGAGGCCCTGGCCACTTCCACTCGAATTGAATCGTTTGTGCGCCATATAGTAAAGGCTGATTAATTGATTACAAATTGTTCTACCTACTTAAAATGAAAACAGAAGCTCTTTGTTCTTTGCTTCTTAACCACAAACCGATAACAAAGCACACCAAAGGCAAATTATTGCTTAGTTTGATTTACTTTATATTTACCTACAGGTACATGAATTGAAAAAAATAATTTTAATTCATAATATCTATTTTTCTTTAAAATTGATATTGCATAAGCGTAAGAAGCTCGTGAAAGTTTTAGATTAGGGGGCACGGCAGTGCCCCCATCAAGGCGAGCAAAAAAGTGGCACGGCCGTAATATTCTTTTCTCGAAACAGTTCAGGCCATTTCTGATCCCCTATTATAACTTCGTTGTGTATTGCGAGGAAAAGGAACATATAGCGTGATGGTTCGGATAGCATCTGTTCTCTCCCACTTCCATCCACATTTATGTTCATAACTATTTTATTCGAGATTGTCTTGCTTGCTTGTCGACCCCCAGAAATAACTTTATTTTCACAGTTTGACTGGTAACATCCAAATTGCAGTAGCAATACTAAGAATATATTACTTGCTATTAGAATAATATTGATTTTGGTTGTATTGAAATATTGCCTAATAATGAAAATTGCAACATATTCCTAAGCCCAGGAGTATAATACTTACACTTAGGATTTTTTTATGACACACACTAAAACTTGACTACATCCAACCTGATGGTAAGCAGTGATGCAATTGTTTATGGTGAATCGCACTAGTTCCTTACCCTTGAAGACACTTAAATAAATTATTATCGGGTGGCAAGACTGCTGCAGCCAAGTTGTTCCAGTCCTTTGATGTACGCGATATCTCATTTGTCGAATTATGATAAGCACATAGTTTAGAAGTTACAAAAATACCTCCAGAGCAAAAAAATCGCACATCATAACTCTTTTCGTTCAGGCAGTTTTTGTCATGAATGTGTATAGATATTGAAAAGAATTTATACACTAATTGAAAGCCTATTTAATTACCTTTTTAATGATATGAAATACAGTGTAAAAAAAGATCCAGCATATGGGAAAAATGACCAAATTTCACTTAAGAAAGAATGAGAGTCAAACTTAAAATTCTTGGTCATCCTGTTTGTCAATAAAGTGTATTCCTTCCTTTACCCTTATTTACAGCTGTTATTCGATATTTCATCAACCGTATTAATTTTACCATGAAATCTTAGGGTATAACGTCCCACTCCTCGTCAATGACCAATTGAAGCTCTTGGAGGCGTGGAGAGCCAGGCTTTTTGCACTAAGTCTTCTTTCAAGGCCATCCCAGATATTCTCAATTGGATTAAGATCAGAACTACGAACTGGCCTCTCTAAAGCAATGATTCCAACGTATTACAAGTAGTCGCAAACTGTTCTAGCGACATGCGATCTGGTGTTGTTCTGCATTAAGGAAAAAAAAATCTACCATAACCCACACAAGTGGCTTCACATATTCTTCGAGCACTTTTTGATGTATCATAAAGCCGTCAACGCTTTCGATATCAGGACAGGTAATGGCCTAGCGATGAATACAATGTCAGTTTTAGTGTCCAACATTATGCCACCCCAAAACGCCTCCAAAACCCACTTGTTTGCTTATGCAGCATTGTTGAAATTGCCCTGATGACCTTTTGTAGACCCTACAGCATCCATCATGGTCGTCTAAGTCATTCTGCACTTATCAGAAAACACAACAGCCCACCATTAGGCATACATCCAATTTAAGTGTTTCGTGGCAAATTATTGCCGGGCTTGTCGGTGAGATGTGGTCAATTTGGTACCATTTGCTGAGTTATGTGTAGTCAGGCCTGCTTCATCCAGTCTTTTCCTAATCGTCCACTGATTTATACTGACATTGCAAACTTCTTGAAGCTTTTGTGTTAGTTCAATCGTGTTCAATAGCCGATTTCTCAAAGTACTTGTTACAGGAAAGCGATATAATCACGCCCTGATCCTATGCGTCATCGGTCAGATCCTGGTCGCCGAATATACCCACGGGTCTCTTGAAACGTCTGGTATACCAGACGAATAGGGAAGCGGCTATTTAGCTGTCGAGCGACTTCATTTTGATTATTGCCTGCTTTGGGCAAAAGAATAACTTAAACGGCTTCTGCGGGCATGGTATCCATATTTTTCCAATAAATCCGTCTGTTTCTAATAGAGACGTTATCACGTTAACGGGAACTGATTAAAACTCCAAAACAGCACCCTTTTTGTAGCTCTAGGTAAAGGTGCAAGTAGTGAAATTCGAATGGGTGAATTTGAGGAATTGGATATACCTACCGCTGGTTTTTGTGAGTTACGTGAAGGTTAAGATCTTAATTTTGTATTTTTATAAAGCTAACTTTGTATGCTTCAATTTTGTTTAATAATCTGTATTCAATATCTTTAGATTTAAGAAATAAAAACAGTATTAAACGAAATTACAAGCCATGTGCGATTTTTTTGCTCTCAAGTGTAGAACAGATGCTTACATAGACATGTTAAAATAATAAAAATGCATACTAGGCCGCTAGTCAATAAAATTCTCATTAATAAACTTTAAAGTATCTTAATATCAAATACTCACAATTTTAAAATAGCCCCACACAATCAACCCAGGTCGTAGCGGCAAACAGAAACAACATGTATTACACTGTAGTATGTTCATTGTCTTCGATATTGTCTTACTTGTACAGCAATAAGATGTTCTTCACTTACACTGAAATCAAATAATAATTTCTTTCTTTCGTCTTCCTTTTTTTACTTACAAAAAAAAGCCTCAAGTAACCTAACACCAAAATGTAGCGCTGGTACAGTTGAAAAGACAATTTATAATAATTACTTTTTTTTTTAATATTAACCTAACCTTCAAATCTGAATTTCGAGATACCACTGAGTCATTTTTAGAGCTAGCACATTAGATCGTCTCGCACAAACTCTAAAAATGTTATGCGCTTGGAATTTCGCCAATATAGGAGTCCTTTTGAATTTGATGATTACATTAAAATTATTAAATAATTTGGTTTTGATTTATTCGTTAAATATAATAACAAATAATAAACACTAAAGGCATTAACAACTAACTAAAATATGGCGTCTTAAAACTCCTCTGCATCGCTGTTGCCACGTTGTATGGCAATGATTTTGATTCTGAATCTCAAACGGCTTAATAATATGACTACCGACGAAGTTGTTATATTTCCGCTTGAGTTTCTCCACAGCCACAGCGGCAGCACCGGCACAGCATATTGAGCTAGGAAGATGGGATGATACAAAATTGCAGGTAGCATTCCTCGAGTTCATCGGATGATGTCGTTAATATTCGCGTGTCACGCTATGCGTCCCGCACTTCAATTGTATGACAGACGTGGTGACGTGAGGCTGTTGACAATTCCGCCACAGTAGCAGCGATGAGGAGAACAACAAGGAGCACCTAGGCGTAGGGCAACAGCTAAGCGGAAAGTAGTATTGTTGAACAAGGTGCCAATATTGGACGACGGCAGTGCATGAAGCCAAAGACCAGACGCCCAACTTCCCACAGCCAGTAGGCGCACACGCTCGGTAGTAGTAGCTGATGTTAAGATTAGTTTTTCCTGGACTACTTTGCAGAGCGGTTCATCCCATCGTCTCTGGGAAGTTGGGTTGTCGGGCGGATTTTTATTCAGGCAAGCGATTTTCCAGGCATCCATAGCCTTGGTGATGCACAGCACTTCAAAAAGAATCAGTGTGGAAGTTAGAATGTTCCTGATTAATTTTTCAGTGCTGTGGACCGAAGATATGTATAACTACTAACTAACGGTAAACTAATACTGGTAATTTGGCAGACGGAGAGGCCTTACGGATAGGAAGAGTAAAGCCCAAGCTCGATCGTCTAAGGACATATTTAAAATTACAGTAAGAGTATGCGGGATAATTTGGTCCATTTTTAGGGTTCCGTAGCCAAATGGCAAAAACGGAACCCTTATAGATTCGTCATGTCTGTCTGTCTGTCCGTCCGTATGTCACAGCCACTTTTTTCCGAAACTATAAGAGCTATACTGTTGAAACTTAGTAAGTAGATGTATTCTGTAAACTGCTTTAAGATTTTCACACAAAAATAGAAAAAGAGCAATCAAGTTTGGGGGTCCCCATACTTGGAACTGAAACTCAAGAATTTTTTTTCATCAAACCCATACGTGTGGGGTATCTATGGATAGGTCTTCAAAAATGATATTGAGGTTTCTAATGTAATTTTTTTCTAAATTGAATAGTTTACGCGAGAGACACTTCCAAAGTGTGTGTGTCCCCCCTGTAACTTCTAAAATAAGAGAATGATAAAACTAAAAAAAATATATGATGTACATACCATATAAACTACCAACAAAAATTACTTTGAACGAGATCTAGTAAGTAGTTTTTTTTAAAACGTTATAAATCTAAAAAATACACTATTATTAAAACATCGATCAAAGTTACAACGAACTGCAAGAACTTTTATATTATGTTACTTGCTGTTACGGAACCCTCCATGGGCGAGTCCGACTCGCACTTGGCCGGTTTTTTTCCAAAAGGTTAGGGTGCTTTCACAAGTGAGAAGCACAAAGGAAATATATTAATTTAGGACTGAAACAAAAATAACGAATTAGAGTATCATTACACTAGCACATATACGAATACTTAGGTAGGTACTATAGTCATACGAAACACAGTAGCGAATGTAAACGGCTTTTTGCACCCTAAAGAGGTGTCAGCAAAACCGTAGAGACCTAGAAACGTTTGAAAGATTCAAATCATTTAATGATTACCTCCTCCTACCTTAGCAAAAAAGGTGTGTGCTATAAAGTATGAAAATGTCTACATAATAAATTTTAGGTACTGCTTTCCTAAGGTTTACCATGAGTAATAGTATTCTTGCGAAGCAGTTTTCGTTCTAGTCATGATTAAATTGGGCTCTCTAATGCTTTCTTATCGCTCTTTCCCTCTCTGTAAAACAAATAGATTTAGTTTCTAAAATAGTCCACCAACAAATGTGCTGTGCGCGTTATACGTGTTTCAATGTCAATAAGGTATTTCGTTGTATCTATACTTTTTAATATTTGTTTGAACGCGCTAATCTTAGGAAATACTGTTTCTTCTTCTTCTTTGTCCTCTCTTGTTTCTATTATTTGTGGTCGGGAATTACTGGTTCAAATGAAAAAACTCTTTTCTTGTAGGATAGCTCATTTCATGTTCTTAGACTCAATAGTTCCGGCTGAGCATCAGTTTCTCTTTATTTAAATATATATCAGAAAACAATTTGATATTAATATATTTACCAGTCTTTCTCCTCAAAACACAGTTTTCTATTATGGCCGTCTGGCGTGATGACGTCAAAGACTACGTCGGACGTCAGCTTTGATGCCGTATAACCTCGTTGTTAATGAATGAAGATATTTAAAAAAAATTGTATTTTTTTTATGTTGGGCTGGCACTCCAACTAACCCAACCACCTACCACCTACGGGCGGCCAGCGAAGCACCGTGCTTTGAACCCCACTACCCACCACAATCAAATATTGGACACAGCAACAACTGGTGCATCATACCCCACGTACATTGCAACACAACTGCTTAGATCCATCCTCCATCATACAGCTCTAACAGACATCATACCGGAACACGACGGATCGCTTGGTGGCATGACTTAGCCTGATGAGTGCTAACTTATAAGCCAGCAACCGAAGCTATGGCCTACCACCGCATTTGCTGCTCGTTTAGCTCTAGCCAGGGGACACGTGTAGGATGGTCAGAACTAAGTATATCCTACGGACACGAGCAGTTCATCCCCGAAAATGTTGTTTATTAAAGTTATTGAATTTAGTTTCCATATGTACCATTCGTCTATTTTATGATGTGTTGGTATCGAATAATAAATACATTTTGTTCTAAGCGTAGAAAAAAAATATCAATCCCAAAGTTAAATTCTCTCTTGTTTCTGTTAACTCTCGTGATAATATTTGTTACTTTAATGTCCTCGCACACGGGTCCCAAAAAAACGCCGCTTCAAGTTTCTTTTTGAGGCGGACTTTTTTTGTGGCTCGTGCGCAGCGGTGCCGCTACAAAAAAACGCTTGAAGCGGCTTCAAGCTTCTCCGGACACAAAGTGTCGCGCGCTTCAGCTGTTTTTTGCGGCCGTTATTTTGTTGAGGCGTTTTTTTAGGCCCGTGTGCGGGACGCTTATATCAATATTCTTTATTCTGTGTTAATGTTTATTTAAATAATCAGGTATCGATTTTATTGTATTGGTTTTTCTTCGTTTGTAGAACTCTTTTCTTTTTTATTCTTTATTTTTTAAGGGGTTGTTATCCACACGGATACGTCAACCCCATTGTACCTTATACTCTATTTACACACATAAACATAGACATATTCTTATATTATAAAATACTCTTGCATTCAAAACCTAAATCTCGATATTTGTGTGTGCGGCCTTATAATGTTCCCATTGCTGGGACTCAGGCCTTCTCTCTAGGAGCGGGAATGGGCCGTAATCCACCACGTGGGCCTAGTGCGGATTGGTGGATGTCAACTGTTTTCGAATTTTTGGTTCTAGGACATGCCGGTTTCCTCACGATGTTTTTCGTCACCGTTTTGAGAGCAGTGGTGATGAAATAAATTACACAAAGTAAATGCGCCTGGCAGGGTTTGAACCCGCGCTCACTTTCAGGTACTTGAACATTATCAATAACGTGACGATGGAGCTGGTTGTTGTGGCGACGCTTGGACGAAATCTATGTCGCCGTCTTCTGCGAAGCAGTAATGCTCGTAAAGGAGGAGCTCTCGCCGCCGCCGCTGGGATCCCGATCCCGATTTCCGGCCACCGTAGGCGCGGGCTTGCGGCCAGTGAGCAATGGGTAGCTCGCCGTCCGACCGTCCGGTAACTGTCCGGATCGAGTCCAAGTCGTCGACGCGCGCACTATCTCCCGCTCCGCCCAAGAGCGGGGGTTATCATTGGATGACTTTTCCCACCATAAAAAAAAAAATGTCCAGCAGTAGAAATATTTTGGTTGAAATGATACTAATGATGATGGATACGTAATATGCCACTACTAAATGGAGAATTGTGATTTCGCACTTTATTTACTACTGTGACATCATTTGGATCTACCATGATCATTATACGAAAATAATTGATATCATATCATTCTTATCGAAAAAACAGGATCCACCAATAGCGGAAAATTAAACACGTTCCATGAATGACAATGATTGTTGATGATGTGTCTCTGGAATTTAATCAAAAAATGGAAACATGTTTTGGGGTTTTATTATTGTTGGCAATTTTAATCAACAGGAATGCTTCTCGTTTATCTTCAAACAATTCAGAAACAACAATGTTTTTGTTTTTTTTCTTATCTTTTATTTCTTAGAGCAGTTATTAATTTATCTACACTAATATAATAAAGAGGTAAAGTTTGTTTTTTCGTTTTTATGTTTTTTTGTTTGTAGGAGGTAATCCCTGTCATACTGTATGGATCAGTATGTTGGGCTGTGAAAAAGACGGATGAAAAAAGATTGAATAGAATAGAATAGAATATAATAACTTTTATTCGGTACAGACACAGCACAACGGTTACATACACAAAGTAAACAAGAATAAAAGTACAAAGTACGCCGAGCGTGCCCGCACCGAAAGGGTGACCACCTCAGCATCTGCTGGGCGTTAGACACCCAGCGCTGATTTTCAGTTGGCACCCCGCAGTGACGCACGGACTAGGGTAAAACATATAATATAATTATAATCGTATGTGTAATTGAAATAAATATGCATTAGTGTACTTACGGGTGTAAAATTTAAATGAAATAAAATACATAAATAACTATTTGATGAATAACAGAGCAATATTATAAAATAAAATTTGTGCCACATTGGATAAAACTATAAAATAATTTAGTACCCACAATACTCCGATAAAAAAAAAAAAAAACATCACCCGACGCGCGGCGCGATGTTCAACACCATGATGCATAAGCGATTGCATGTAGCGGAGATGAAAATGTGAAGATGGATGTGTGGTGTGACGAGAATGGATAAAGTGAGAAATGAGTATATTAGGGGAAGTTTGAAAGTGGCGCCAGTGACTGAAAGGTTGAAAGGAAATTGTTTGTCTTGGTATGGTCATGTAAAGAGGAGAGATGAAAAGCATGTTGCTAAGAGAGTTATGATTTTACATGTGAATGGATGGAGAGGGAGATGGAGGCCAAAGAAAAGATGGATGGATTGTGTGAGAAGTGATTTGAAAGAAAAGGGAGTTAGTGATAGCATGACGAGTGACAGGACAGAATGGAAGAAAAAAACGTGTTGCGCCGACCCCAAATAAAACGAGACAAGGGCAGGAAGAAGAAGAAGAAGAAGGTAATCTTTAGAAGTACTGGTCTGATTGCTAACATTTTTTCACCGTTAGAAAGCTCCTTTATTCCTGAGTGACATAGGCTACGTTTTATATACGCGTGTGAAACCACGGGCAAAAGCTATTATTAAATAACTTGAGATAGTATTTATTAATTAGTTATTTTTTCTTAAATATCATTATCATCCATATCCATCATCTGCTGTTTCGGCCCTAAATTAAATTATTTCCTTCACGCTTCTCATTTATCTTTTGGAAAAAATGGACCAAATTATCCGGCATACTCTTACATCAATTTTAAACGTGGCCATGGACGACCGAGCTAGGGCTCAGGCTACTCTTCTTATCCGTATGGGTGGCCTCAACACACACACAATCCATCCATCTTTTCTTTGGCCTCCTTCTCCCTCTCCATCCATCTTCATGTATACTCGGAACTTTTTTAGTGACATGCGTTTCATCCCTCCTATTTAAATGACACAAACGATTGCTTTTCAACTTTTCAGTCGCTAGTTATATAAACATATATATGTTAGACGCTTGATCTCTGACTAATACAGATCACTTTGTGTTTTTCTCTCTCTCTAACCAAGCAAATCAAGGATTATGTTTTAAGAGCACAGATGCATCTATTATAATAGGTACATATTTTTTTGCTATTAAGTATAATTTATTTTTACAATATCACAAGCGCTAAATAATTTCAACAACAATACCTACAACAATTCTATTATAAACCTTACTCTCTGATTATTGAAAACATATCATCATCATCATCATATCAGCCGAAAGACGTCCACTGTTGGACATAGGCCTCCCGCAAGCGTCGCCACAACGACCGGTCCTGTGCATCACGCATCCATCGGATTCCCGCGACCCTGACCAGGTCATCGGTCCACCTTGTTTGAGGTCGTCCAACGCTGCGTTTTCCGGTACGTGGTCGCCACTCCAGAACCTTTCGTCCCCATCGACCATCTGTTCTGCGTGCAATGTGCCCTGCCCATTGCCACTTAAGTTTGGCGATTCTTCGAGCTACGTCGGTAGCCTTGGTTCTCCTGCGGAAAGCATATTATCGGTTGATATCCATGAATCCTTGATTGAGAACTCATCTTATGTTCCAATAAAGGAATAAAAAGACATTCATTTGAAACTAATAACTGTCTATGACAATAACATTAATAAAAATATCGGTATTTACGGCAAAACACCCACTTCTTATCATATTTCCAAGTTATATATGATAGATAAAGCTTAAATGAGTATAAATATTTGTGTTATTAACGACAGTAGTCAGTTTATCTAAACCAGCGCATTCATTAGTTCACAGTTCGCAGACACAATAGTTAAACACTCAACACCGACCGTTTTTGTTCATAGGACTGAGAGTTGACACATCGCAGCTACAATTTTTTTTTTAAATTAATATTTTAATTAAGTGAGAAAATATAAGAGAACTTATATTTTCGTGTAAAGTAGTTATAATAAAAAGTACTGTGATTTAAAAAAACAAATTTATATCAAAGGTCAAAATGAAAGGAGAGCTTCCAGTGTTCAGAAGATGTTGCTTCTGTTTGCCGCTGCGATACGGTTTGCTCGCGTGGGGTTACTTCAAAATGGTGAGTAAGGAGAATATTTTATATTTTTGACAACATAATTACTTCAGTTGAGAGAACTTCCCATAAATAAATTTCAAAAGGAAATAAAAATATGGTTAATACAGAACTGTTTTTATACCTTAGGTGAATTTTTTGACTATAAGAGTTAAAAATATAATAAACTCTCTGGCGATTAAATAATAATTATTATAATAAATCAATACATTTTTAATAATTTCGACATACCCCCCGTACCTTTGACATTATTTTTATATTTTTGACATTACTCTTGCACTTTTTATTTTGATATGTATTAATATTTTTATTATTTTTTAATAATTTCAATGAATGACACGTTATTTTTAAAACGAATTGAAATATTTGCATGCCATTTTTCAAGGCAAACTGACGATCTATTTTGAATTATAACATGTTGCATGCTGACAATTTATTTTGTGACGTATGTACTGTACTCATGTTTAAGCAAATAAATGATTATCTTATCTTATCTTATCAGATTTATAATCTTAATAACATAGCGTTTTAATTTAAATTTATAATTATAAAAAATATATTTATACTTTACATTGACCTTTTTCTAATATCCCCAATATATCGAAGGAAAAAACCATCACTGAACTGTTTTTCAGAAAAGGTCATGGATCTGTCGATTCAAGACAGCTTTGTCTTAAATTCCGTTTTTGAAATTAAACATGTCAATAAATGTAGGACGGTCAATGACCGTTATTCCACGTTTATTTGGCGTCTACCATACCAAATAATTATCGTCCTAGTTGGAGGTCGTGGGTTCGATTCCCACCCAGGGAAAATGTTTGTGTGATGAGCACGATATTTTTTTCTGTACCTGGGTGTAATTTATCTAGTATAATATGTATGTATTTAGAAATAATATATAAGTATGTTTGTGATGGCCGTTAGGGCCGAAAGGTTCTGGAGTGCTGACTGCGTACCGGAAAACACAGTGTTGGAAGGCATCCCACAAGGTGGTCCGATGTACTGGTGAAAGTGACGGGAATCCGATGGATGTGGGACGCGCAGGATCGTTCATTGTGGTGACACTTGGGGGAGCCTAGGCCTATGTCCAACAGTGGACGTCTATCGGCTGAAATGATGACGATAATATAATAATATTCCACAACTATCACACAACGCCGTCTAGTCTCAAGCTAAGCAGAGCTTGTGTTATGAGTACTAGACAACTGATAAACGATATTTCTAAATACATACATATTATAGATAAATTACACCCAGATCCAGACACAGAACAAATGATCATGCTCATCACACAAACATATGTCATGGGTAGGAATCGAACCCACGACCTCCGGCATAGCAGTCAGGGCCACTAACCACTAGACCAACAGGCCAGTCAATGATGATGATAATGAAGTATGTTTATCACTCTACTATATTTTATTATTGTTTAATACATATGTACATAAAAAACTTAAATACTAAATAAACTATTTATACTAAAACCTAACTATGTACATATATATAATACAAAATGACAAAGTACGCTCAGGCGTCAAAGTACTCCTCCACATCGCTGTTATCCGGAAATGTGCCCAGAAGACTGGCAGCATTGCCACGTTGAATGGCAATGCTAATTCTTTGGGCGAAGAACGAGCCAGCCCTCTGGTCACGTGAAGTGTCGATCAGTCGGCGTGAAATTTCCTTGAAAAGGAGACGCGCACTCGGACCCCATGAACCAAGTGTTTCGACCCCAAACGGCTCAAAACTGTAATTACCAATAAGGTTACAGTATTTGCGCCGTTTAAGGGTCTCAGCAGCAGCAGCGGCAGCGCCGGCACAGCCTGCCGTACTTGGAATATGGGATGGCGCAAGGGTGTCGACACAGGTTGCGTCCCACACCAGAGGCCTACCCACCTTCCACGGTACCAACGTCATACCATCTGGTCTCTTCCCATCGTCACGTACCAATCCATTTGGTTCTAATACGGCAGGTACGCCGGCGGTGACAAGAGCTCGACGAATAATGTCGTTGATGCTAGCGTGTCGTGGTATGCGGCCTGCGCTCCTGCAACAGGACAAGCCATGGTGTCCGAGGCTGTCGACACCTTCACCACAGTGGCACCGATGTGGAGCAACACAAGGTGCGCCTAAGCGTAGACAGGTAGCGAGCCGAAACGAGGCGTCATCCATCATAGTGCCTATGGTGGATGACGGGAGTGCCTGAAGCCATAAGCCCGACTCCCATTCCCCCACAGCCAGCAGACGCGCACGCTCAGCAGTACTTGACGACGTATTTAATAAGTTATTCCGTACAATACTGCAGAGCGGCACATCCCACCGTCTCTGTGAGGACATGTTGTCGGGCAAATCCGTGTTGGGACAAGCCATTTTCCAAGCGTTCAACGCATCGGACAAGCACGGTACCTCAACATCAACCAGTGAGGAAGATAAAATATTCCTGGTTAATGTTTCAGTACTGTGCACCGAGGAGAGGAAAGCTGGTAAACTTATACTAGAAATTTTGCGGACGCCGAGGCCACCTAGCCGGATGGGAAGCGTGGCTTGCTGCCATGCTCGGTCGTCCAAGGCCACATTTAGAATTGAAGATAATGTGTTCCTAATAATTTGATCGACTTTTTCCAAAAGTTGTGGGTGCTTCCAAAGATGGGAAGCGCGAAGGCTATACGTAAATTTAGGCCCAAAACAACAGTATCGAATGAGTGTGAATGCCGAATGCATGTTAATTTTGAAAAGTCTTTCCGAGACGTCATTAAAATTTTGTATCTTTTGTTCAATGAAAGTTGGAAAAGATTCATCGAAAATTGGGGAGCCCAGGAGGTGAAGAGAATTTCTATCGGTGATTTGTATATTGGGTGCTATTGAGTTAAATTTTGCTAAAGTCGTCTGTCTGTCAGTCGTTTGGGGGAGGTAAATTTCACATTTTGAAAGGTTTAATTGTAATCCAATAGAAGAAAATTTATTTTTCAAAAAAGTTAAATCTTTTAAGACCGTGTCTACATCACCTCCCAGGGTTCCGTCATCCAAATACCAGATATTAAATTTAGAATTTAGCTGCCGAATGATAGGATTTATTGCCAAACTGAAAATGACTGGCCCAAGAGGGTCACCCTGTTGACAGCCGACGGCTGATTCCAAAAGGTATTCTTTATACAGTAATTTGGAGGGGTGTCTATAACATTGATAAAGGAAACTGTAAATTTTGGGTATTTCTTTTTGAGCTTCTGTCAACAAGGTGTCCCTGTTCACGGAATTAAAGGCATTCTTAATGTCAACCTTAAGAATGACTTCACCTTCGTTGCTGTTGAGGTAAGTGGAAAGGGCATGCACCGCAGCCTCACAGCCCCCTTTGGATCCGAAACCAAGCTGCAGGGGCTGAAATTTGCTGGCAAGTTCTTCACTATAGAATGCACAGCAAATTTTGGCTGCGATGCGTCGGAAAGTAGACCCTACGGCAATGGGACGAATGCCGCCATCCTTTTTGCGCAAAGCACAAAGGTTTGCCCCGTACAGGACATCAATGACGGCTTCGTTCACATTGCCGCACAGCATGAGATTGATGAGGGCCGTCAGCTCCTTCAGGAGGGACTCACCAGCTTCCCCGGCGCCTGCGCACATCAGGTCTTTAAGATGCTGCGGTGTCAGGCCGTCGAGACCGCCGGCGGATCCACTCCGGAAGGAGCACACGGCCGCACATACTTGTTGAGCTGTAATTTGAAGGGAATTGGTTTCTGAATTGGGAGGATCGGGGAAGGTGAGATCATCTGCCGGGGCGGGGTGTTTACTCTCCAGAGCCATAAGTGTCTCTGGAGAGTACGGCGCAACCACATCGCTGCTAAAGATAATCCTAGAAGCGCCTCGGATATCACCCTCGCCTAGTTTGGACTCCACATGATGCAATAAACCTCTTTGAGGGAGGTGTGATGTTAAATCACTTGTCTTGTACTCATGGCACAAGATCTGCTTAGCTTGAGACTAGACGGCGCGACGTTAGCAGTTACCAGTTGAGCACTTAGCCTGATGATAACAACAATTTGTTTTCAGCACAGCTCGATAATATAAAAAAATAATAGATAATTTTTTTTGTTTCAGATTGCAGATGCTTTTCTCATCTTCTTAATGTCATATTTATTTATAGACAGTTTACGTATGATTAGGTTATATGCAAACACAGACCACGTGAGTGACATCTATATAGGCCTGATTATATCAATGATCGCTCTCACTGTATTCTTTACGGACTTCATAGTAACCATAGTGTTTATCATTGGAGGACATAAGGTGAGATTTAAAATTTATTTTAGTTTCTTTTCTCAAGGTTTAAAAGTGAGATGAATGGAAAATGGGTCAGCAATTGAATGAACAAAACCTATAACCAGTGCATAAGATGAACTGAATGTGTGGATGGAAGGTGGAGATGAGAGCGTTG
Source organism: Mythimna ferrago (assembly GCA_910589285.2). Taxonomy (NCBI): domain Eukaryota; kingdom Metazoa; phylum Arthropoda; class Insecta; order Lepidoptera; family Noctuidae; genus Mythimna; species Mythimna ferrago. The sequence continues at coordinate 22,555,515 of OU342685.1, forward strand.
AGGCATAGTTGAGGTTCAATCAAAAAGGCTTTTACCTGATCTGGTTTATATGAAATAACATAAAGAGACTGAGCAGCTGCTACGCAGACGACATGCTGGTTCTTGCGCAGGGAGAGTCGTATCAGGCGGCGGCCGATCTAGCGACGCGCGGGGTTGCTATAGTCGTTGACAGGATCCAGCAGTTGGGACTCGAGATGGCGCTGCCCAAGTCCGAGGCTATGTGTTTCCACGGCCCTCAGAACACGCCGCCATCGGGTTCCCAATTAACGGTAGGAAGAGTTCACATCGGCGTTGGGTCGACGATGAAGTACCTGGGACTCGTCCTCGACAGCTGGTGGAACTTCGTGGAGCATTTCCGACGGCTGGCTCCCAAACTAAACCGAACTGGGGTGCTCTAAAGCGGCTCCTGCCCAACCTTGGGGGTCCAGATGTCTCCTGCTGGAGGCTCCACGTGGGAATCGTTCGGTCCATGGCCCTTGATGGGGCGCCAGTGTGGGCACCGTCGCTGCGTCCGCAGCCGAAGGCCCAGCTGAACGCATGCCAGAGGGTCATGGCAATACTGATGGTGCGGGGATACCGCACGGTTCCCCGCGAATCGGCGAGCCTCCTTGCTGGCCTGCCACCATGGGATTTGGAGGCAACAGTCCTTGCACACATGCACGAATTGCGCGTGGAGATGCAACGCCGGGGCGAAAGTCCGCTGCCGCAACAGGTCGCGGCATGGCGGACAGAGCTCCGGCGGGATCTCATGGTTAAATGGCATCAGCGACTGTCGCAACCCAGTGCTGAACACGCCACAATTATAGCGGTAAGTCTCCTCTTTGAGGCGTGGCTGGAAAGATCTTACGGCGTCCTCACCTTTCGCATGACGCAGGTTCTCACCGGACATGGCAAGTTCGGGAGGTTCCTGCACCAGATCCGTGCGGAAGTGACGTTCGGGTGTCGCCACTGTGCGGAACGCCCGGAGGACACGGTGGAGCACACAGTAGAGGTGTGCCCCGCTAGGGCAGAGCATCGCCGTGCCCTCTTGAGGGCGATCGGCGGCGGCGATCTCTCGCGCCGGGCCTTGGTACAAGCCATGGTCCGAAGCGAGGAAGAATGGCACTCGGGCGCCTCCTTTTGCGAAGTAGTAATGCTAGCAAAGGAGAAGGCCGACCGCATCAGGCAACGGCGGCGCTCACAGCGCACCACCACCGCCGGGATTCCGATCCCGATTTACGGCCACCGTAGGCGCAGCCTTGCGGACGGCGAACAATGGGTAGCTCGCTGCTCGGGCCAGGGTTAGTTCAAAAGATAGCTCAGCCTTGGTACGAAAGGCAACTAAGGAACAGGAGTGGGTTTTTAGTCAGTAAAAGTCTGACACTCTCCCTCTCCCGCTCTGCCCAATATCGAGGGATGTCTTTAGATGATTTTCCAAACGCAAAAAAAAAAAATAGACTGAGCAGAACATTTTTATTTGGGCGTCTTGTTTTTATGGAAAGTGATCAAATAACTTGTGCCACTCTTGGTGAAGCCAGAGGAAGTGTCAGATTTTTGCTGACTAAAACTACCCATTCTGTTGCTCTTTGTGTTCGACCAATTCCTCAGATTTATACGGAAGACTAATATTCCAACTGCAATTCTATTGTGTTGTGTATTGTATGTATTGTGTGTTGTTGTTTTGTAATTGTGCGGTGTTGTTGTTGTATTGTGTTATGAAATGTTGTTGTTGTGTGTGTTTTGTATTGTTGTTGTTGTGTTTTATCGTGTAACTTGTTTTAATATAATTTATTAAATAGTCACCACTTTTCACACAAACAATCCCAAAAACTAAAGTTTTTTTTTTCTTTTTCAGAAAAACGTACAGCTGATAAGAGTATTCTATTTCCTAAGTATGGGGATGTGGGTAGCGACTTTCCTGTTGGCTTCCTTCACAATTATTATGACAATAGACAATTTCTTTACATTCAATCATTATTATATACTCAGGCACACTCTGATAACTTCATGCTTTTATTTCGTGGTATTAGGTAAGCAGATATTGTTCATAAAACTGACAATTATAAAAGAGTGATTAACTCTACAATCTTTTTGTGTTTATCTATAATGTGACTATCTCAAAGCTGGAAACGAATGTTTTTAGTACCACTTACCTTACGATCAGTGATTTAGCGTTACTACCCAGCTTCAAGACTCTACCCTCCAGGATTCTGGCACAAAATAGATAGATAAAGAAGTCAATCTCGTGTATAAACTTCACTTTTCATACCTACGCTCAGCAATCGCGCTAGGATCGGTGCCGCTCTGTCCAAGTGTGCTCGTGTGCGGCGATAAATACATATTATAAATTTTAAAAATATTACATGGCCACAAATTCATGTACTTTTCTACCTACCAAACTGCAGGACTGTTTAAACCGACTGTTACGTAAAAACAAACTATCAAAGTATAAGCAAATACCTGCCTAATTACGTCTTAAAATTGGTAGCTTCAAAAACGATAATTCAGCAATTAATGTAGAATTTAAAAATCCGTCCAGTAAACAGTTATAACTTTATTTTTCTCCATTATTTTACAAAATATTCACAAACGCTTGTCTCAAGCGGATGCATACGCACTTGCAATGAGGTGAATTGAACCGAGATATCGTGTCCATGTTTGTGTTGCATGAGCGCGCTTTGTATGTAGGTTGTCTTCTGTACTTATCTATTTTGTGGTTCTGGGTTCGATTCCCAAGACGGACAAAGTATTATTAGAAAATTTAAGAATGTGTTACTAACATCATAAACAACAACTTTCTTGCTATGACTTTTAAAAATGTATCGTATTTAATTAAAAGTTCATCAGATTTTCATAATTTTTTTTTAAATTAAACGTTCTTAATAAGCCAATAAATAGTAATAAGTCTATGCGAAGCACGCAATACTATAATAGCAAAGGGAAGCGGTGATTGGGCGGTAGGGGTGCTTGATGCGCTTGCGTTGCGCCATACAGACGTAGGTAGGTGTGGCAAAATACAGAGTTGAAATGTGTTAGATAGAACAACGAAATTTTGAACATTTGGTTTTGGTAAATGAATTATATATGTTTTTTTAAAAGTCATAGAACAAAAGTTGTTGTTCATGATGTTAATAATACAATCCTGCAAGCTATTTAGTGTTTTACGAAAAAAAACTATACACCTAGAGACTAATGAGTCACATGTTACTGAATAATAAATTAAATTATCGCTATATATTTTCCAGCTGTGCAAACATACTTCCTTCTGCTACTGAGGAGCGAGATCGCCAAACTGAGTAACATCGGCGAGTTCAGATTTGTGAACAATGCGGCTGAAGCTGAGTGTACCATGCAATGTGAAGAAGTGATAGTAGCAACAGAAGCAGTGAAGACAGACAACCAAAGAGATCCAGAAACTAATTTGCAGACTTCCCAGATGACGGACGCGTAGCGACCACCCAACAAAGAAACGATAACGCGTTTTCATAGAAATTAATATATTGCATTTAAATTAATTCGATTCTAACCTCGGTCCATGTCGAATAATATGGGTTTATGTTGTTTACGACGCATCGGTTGAATATCCTTTAGGCCACTAGTTGAATAATGCTGTTTAGTCAACTGGCTAGGCTAATAGTTGAATGCCGTATTAAGCTAGAAGGCTGACTTGTTATAAATATACCCATTAAAAAAAAAACAAACAGAAAATGAAATAATTACACATTCATCGACTATTTAATGAAAGGAAATGAGATAGTTTAGTATTATAGTATATTATATAATAATATATTGTGCCTATGTGTAATAACAGTAATATTGTAATATAATATATTTTATTTGCCAAATAAGTACATTTTTTTATATACATATGTGGTGCGGCAAGTAATGTGTATTTTAAGTCAATGATAATTTTTTGAAATAGTAAATGATTTTGTAAATACACACTTGTTTTTTTTTTTCAAAAACTCGAAACACGTTTTTTTAAATCCTTAAATATATTAGTTAATTAATTTCGTAATTCAGAACCTCTATTTAACATAAAGGGCCAAAGTTCACGCGAAATTACAGATTTTCAGAGGTCTTTACTGGATTAGTTTTACACTTTGTTTTGATTTCAATAGCAACCTAGATAATATCGTCAAAATAATATCTCTGTGTTTCCAAAATATATAGGTAGAGAAAGATGTATAATAACGTCATATTATGTACAAAGTATGGAAATGTATCTCGGGTAATAATGTCGAGGTATAGTCTGTCTATTAAGTCAACCGACTTGATAATTTTGTGTAATATTTAATTATTTAAAAAATACTTATATTCGGTACTTTTATAATGTTCTTCTGTTAGTAAACAATGATCTAAATCTCTTAATCAACCTTGATTATTGAACTCGTGTTGACTACATCAGATTTCATTAAATCCTAATAATTACCCAAGTCGTTTAACTTATTAGACAGACTCTACTAATCATCATCTTGGTGTCTCGTCACATAGCTCCAGTAATTAGTAACATTATCTGTCTATGTCTAGAAAGTGAAGTTTTTCCTTCAAAATTGAAAATTCAGGTCATTATAAATCCTTTATTTAAAAAAGAAGATAGTTTTTACAAACCGATGGCACACAAAAATACTAGACAGGTGTTTCAGGTAGAATATACAAAAAATAAGGTTGTATTGCTCGATTTCATCATTATTTTATGCAATTCCTCAGATACTGAAATTGTCAAACTGTGGGCGCAGAAAATATTGTACATATTGTACCTATATGTATGCATTCGTGACTTATGATCAACTAGCTTTTGCCCGCGGCTTCACCCGCGTGGCATTAGGTACTTAAGTAATCGGGATAAAAGGTAGCCTATGTTCTTTTCCATATCAAAGGCTACATGCATGCCAAATTTCATCCAAATCCGTTCAGCCGTTTTTGTGTGATTAAGTAACAAACATTCAAACATCCATACTTTCACATTTATAATATTAGTTAGGATAATAATTTATATAATTACTTTGAAGTCAAAGTAATTATTAAAAGTATCGGGATTTATGACAAAACACCCAACTCTTATCATATTTTCAAGTAATGTCGGGCTACAATAGATAAAGCTTAAATATTTGTGTTATTTACAACAGTAGTCAGTTTATCTAAATCAGCGCATCAATTAAGAAGTTCACGATCTGCGAAGCAGACACAATGGTTAAACACTACACTCAACACAGCACACAACAGTTGTGTATGTCTTTGTGTACACTAAAGAATTAAGAACGCCGTCCATTTTCGTTCAAGGGACTAAGAGTTGACACATCGTAGCTACTATTGTTTTAATTAAGTGAGAAAATATAAGAGACCTTATATCTTCATCTAAAGTATTTATGAAAAAGTAATTTAAATGTGATTTAGAAATACAAATATCAATGATCAAAATGAAAGGAGAGATTCCAGTGTTCAGAAGATGTTGCTTCTGTTTGCCGCTGCGACGTGGCTTGCTCAAGTGGGGTTACTTCAAAACGGTGAGTATATGATGAGAAAATTTTCGACGACATATTTAAGATTTATAATTTTAATAACTTAGCGTTTTACTTCATAAGTAGGTGCATAAATAGTACTCATATAGCATTGTGAACTAAATAGCCTGAACTGTTTCGAGAAAAGGATGGTACGGCCATGCCGCATTGTTGCTTATCTTGGCGGGGGCGCTACCGTACTCCCAGATAATACAGACCATTTTTTTTTATTTAAACCTGAGTGTACGTAAGTACACAATCATTTATTGTCAGTATAGATAAGCGTTCAGGTAACAGCAGTGATAAAATTTCAAAAAGAACAGTGGATGTTTCGCGTAAATAAGACCGCCATCCTCCAAACTTGGAATCAATCCTGTATATTGAAAAACAGTTTAACAAACAGTTCGCAGCACCGTGCGACGGTGCGACACCGTGCGACGGCACGGCATCGTGCCGTCCCACAGTGACGGCGCCGCGCCCGTGGTGATGGGTACGGGCCCTTAGCACTTAGTCTGATGTTAACAGCAAAATGTTTTCAGCACAACCCGATAATATAAAAAATAATACATTAATGGTTACATTATCTTTTTTGTTTTAGATTGCCGATGCGTTTCTTGTCTTCTTAATTTCATATTTATTTATAGACGCTTTAAGTATGATCAGATTATTTGCAAAGGAAGACTATGTTAGTCATTTCTATACAGAACTAGTCATATCAATTATCGCACTCACTCTATTCTTCACGGACTTCATAGTAACTGTAGTGTTTATCATTGGAGGGCATAAGGTGAGATTTAAAACCTACTTTTAATTTATTTTCTAAAGGCTTATCGAGATAATATTAACGAGATGAATGACTGAGTGGAGAATGAGTCACCAATTGAATGAACAAAACCTATATAACCAGTACATAAGATGAACTGAATGTGTGGAGGAAAGGTGGAGATAAGAGCGTTATATTTGAGGTTCAATCAAAAGGTTTATATGTGACCTAGTTTATGAAGTGAAGTGCCTTTTTTTGATGGAAAGTGATCTAATAACTTGATCTAATAAATGAAGCAAGAGGAAGTGTCAGATTTTTACTGATAGTCTAAGATCCGATTAAGAACGACCTTCACCGGTCTGTTTAATGGATGAAACGTATCTTATGATAAATTTAATGTATTAAATAATATAACGCGGGTAGTTTGCCTAAGAAATTCCTGGCCAGACTTATTATTAATAAAAAAAATTAAATATACTTTTTTTTTTTAGAAAAATCACAACCTTTATTCATACCAGATTTTTTTACAGACAACACTATAACATCGTATTCGTAATGAAACAGCGTTTATTTTGATATAGAGTTTGTTTTATATCAAAATAAACACGCCTGTTTATACATACCTGTTTATACCTGGCAACCCATAGTTATGCCAGGAAACAAATAGGCAACCCAACATTTTTATGTTCTAAAGGCTTCACTCTTTCGGTTAGTATTAAATTTATTCGTTTTAAATACAACGGTGCATTTTTCAAAAAAAAAAAAAAATTTGTTTGGCCAGGAATTTCTCAGGCAACCCACCTGCGTTGTATTATCTAATATGCTAAATTTATCATAAAATACGTTTCATCCATTAAACAAACCGGTGAAGGTCGTTCTTAACCGTATCCTCTACTATGAATTAAACGACCCATTCTGTTGCCCCTTGTGCTCGAACAATTCCTTAGATTTATACGGAAGACTAATATTCCAACTGCTATTGTATTGTGTTGTGTATTGTATGTACTGTTATATAGTGTGTTGTTGTGTTGTAATTGTGCGTTGTTGTTGTTGTAATATGTTGTGATGTGTTGTTGTTGTGTGTGTGTTGTATTGTTGTTGTTGTGTAACTTGTTTCACTATAATTTAGTAAACAGTCACAACTTGTCACTCAAACTATCCCTAAAACTAAAGCTAACAAACTTTTTTCTTTTTCAGAAAAACGTGCAGCTGATAAGAGTATTTTATTTCCTAAGCATGGGGATGTGGGTAGCGACTTACCTGTTAGCTTCCTTCACAGTTATTATGACAATAAAGAATTACTTTACATTCAATGATCATTATTTTATGCTCAGACATACTGTGATGGCTACGCGCTTTTATTTTGTGGTATTAGGTAAGCTTTATTCATAAAACTGTCATTTTTGAAAGAGTGATTAACTTTGCAATATTTTAGTCTATAACTACGAGTATAATGTGACTATTTAAAATCTAGAAACGAATTTTTTTTATTACCGCTTACCTTACGATAGGTAATTTAGCGCGACTGCTCAGCTTCAAAACTCCACTCTCCAAGGTTTTAGGTTAAATTTCCAAGATGGTCAAAGTATTATTAGATTATATTAAACATTAAATATTTTTAAATAGCAGCCTACAGTTTGAAACGCACATTAAGCGGTTGGTCTTGCCCCTGAACTCAGATCGACTAGGATTGCCTTCCATAGAGACCAGGAGAGCAAAAGAACAGCGAGTACACCTTTTGTTCGTGAACACACCTGCACTCCTAGCCAAGTTGATATACTGCAGTCGTTAACGCTAGACGAAAACTAAACAAATGTATGGGACTCAACGTTAAGCCACGTGGTCAGAACAAACGAATAGAAAATTCGTAGACAAGTTCACATCGTTCAAAATGATAGAATATCGTTTCTACAATGTTCAACGCTACATCCTTTGTTATACAAACGCTACATTGTAGAACGAGCGGCCGACTCAGACGCGTCAACATGGCTACCAACTTATCGTTTTCTACAATTGCTGACACAGAAGCGTTACCGAGTGGAGAACGGAATTCGACACGAAACGGTTGTAACTTGGCTATTGGGGGGATGTTCCCAATAATATCTCCTGTGTACTAACTGGATTTCTTTTGGGATTGATCGCCGCTGACTTTACGAAATTTTGTTACGAAGATATGATGATACAGGGCTATTTATGAAACACTGGTAACCTCTCAGATCTATGTTACTAACAACATAAACAACAACTTTTGTTTTATGACTTTTAAAAATTTATCATATTTTAGTTTATCAGATTTTAATACAAAAATAAAATATTTAAATTGAACGTTCTAAATAAGCCAATAAATAGTAATATGTCTGTGCGAAGCAAGCAATAGTACAATAGCAAAGGGAAACGGTGATCGGTGGTAGGGGTGCTTGATGCGCTTACGTCGCGTCATACAGACGTAGGTAGGTGTAACAAAATGCAGAGTTGAAATTATTAGATAGAACAACGAAATCTTGAAGGTTGGTTTTTGGTAAATGAATTATGTTTTGTAAAAAAACTTTTTACAAAAAAAATTAAACCGACTTACTAAAAAAAACACTAAAACTATCAAAATAACTTTAATTTCGGAAGTCGGTGTTTCTGTAATAGTTTTGCCTCTTCGTTATTTAACACCGACTTCCGAAATTAAAGTTATTTTGATAGTTTTAGTGTTTTTTTTAGTAAGTCGGTTTAATTTTTTTTGTAAAAAGTTTTTTATTTCACACTTTTTAGTTGCAGCCAGAGTACCTTTTTCTCATGACAATTCCAATTAACTCAAACCCTGCTAGGATACATTGTTTTATTATGAAGTTCCCGTGTCTACCTTCCGGCTCCATCATCATCATCAGATCAATTCGATAGTACCTTATGGCCAAAATGCATCTCATGACAATTCTAATAAGCCCAAACACGGCTAGGATACATTGATTAATTACGGAGTTCCGGTGCCTATCTTCCGGCTCCATCATCATCATCAGATCAGTTCGATAGTACCTTATAGCCAAAGTGCATCTCATGACAATTGTAAAAAGCTCAAACACGGCTGGGATACATTGATTAATTTCGGTCCGGTACCTATCTTCCAGCTCCGTCATCATCATCAGGTCACATCGATGATACCATTTTCAACATACCTATTCAGAACTATTCATTTATTTGTAACTATGTTCATTGAGAGATTGATGTGACTATGAACTTCCGTTGGCCATTTCTGGTCGTCTTCACCAGTTCCACTTCATCAAATGTCATGTTTTGACTATAAATGCTTAAGTCTTTGATAAAAATACCAAAAGAACTATATGGTTGCCTATAATATTTGAGGAGTTCCCTCGATTTCGCCAAGATTCCATCATCAGATCCCGACTTGGTGACTATGGGACCATTTGGGAAGTATACCCTTTCTAACAAAAAAAGAATTTTTCAAATCGGTTGGCAAGTGACGAAGTTATGCGCGAACATACATAAAAAAAAAAAAAAAAAATACAAACATCCGAATTGAGAACCTCCTCCTTTTTTAGAAGTCGGTTAAAAAGTCATAGAACAAAAGTTGCTGTTCATGATGTTACAAATACAGTCCTGCAAGTCTGTTAGTGTTTTTTCCGGATTATTTAATCCGGTATAGTTATCTAGAGACTAATGAATCACAGCTTTTTGAACAATCAATTAAATTATCGCTGTATATTTTCCAGCTGTGCAAACATACATCATTCTGGTACTGAGGAGCGAGAACACCAAACTGAGGAACATCGGCGAGTTCAGATTTGTGAAAAATGAGGCTGAAGCTGAGTGTACCATGTTATGTGAAGAAGTGATAGTTTAGTAGCAACAGAAGCGGTGAAGCCGGACAGCTAAAGAGATCGAGAAACTAGTTTGCAGGTTTTTCAGTTGACAGAAGCGTAGCGACCACTCAACAAAGATACGATACGCGTTTTCATAGAAATCGAAATATCAAATTTAAATTAATTCGATTCCAACCTTGGTCCATGTCGAACATTATTGCTAAAAGCAATAATGTATATGGTTTATGTTGTATACGACGTATCAGTTATTCAACCGATAAAGGAATTCATCTGAAAGATATTCATCCTTCAGGCCACTAGTTGAACAATGCTGTTTAGTTATCAGGCTAGGCTGATAGCTGAATGGCGAAATTCATTAAACCCCAAGCGAACGCCGGCGTTCGCGCACCCATTGTCTTTCTATTGTGTCTGTAATTCTCACTGTTGAAAGGTTAAGCTAGAAAGCTGAATTGTGATAAATATACAAATACCCAAATTTAAAAAATCTAACTCACCGTAGTAGCCTTGAACCAGAAAATGAAATAATTACACATGCGCCAACTATTTAATGAAAGGATATGAGATAGTTTACTATTTTAGTATTTGTGCTTATTTGTAATAATAGTAAAATAATGTAATATAATATATTTTTTCTTTGCCAAATAAGTGCAACAATTTTTTACATACATATGTGTTGCGGTAAGTAATGTCTACTTTAAGTCTATGATAAGTTTCTGAAAGAGTAAATGAATACATAATTGATTTTTTCGCAAAACTCGAAATACGTCTATTTTTAATTCTTAAAAATATTAGTTAGTTAATTTCGTAATTCAGAACCTCCATTTATTATAAAGGGACAAAATTCACGCGAAAGAACAGATTCTCAGAGGTCTTTACTGGATTAGTTTAACATTTTGTTTTGATTTCAATAGAAACTTAGATAATATCGTCAAGATTTATCTCTGTGTTTCAAAATATCTAGAGAAAGATGTGTGATAACGTCATAATTACGTACAAAGTATGGAAATGTATCTCTGGTAATAATGTCGAGATACTCATCATCATCTTGTTGTCTAGTCACATAGCTCCAGTAATTAGTAACATTATCAATCTGTGTCTAGACCGGAACGTAAAGATAATAAAATATAGTCTGTCTAAAAAGTCAAGCGACTTGGGAACTTTGTATAATATTTAATCATTAAAAAAATACTTATATTCGATACTTTTTATAAGGTTCTTCTATTAGTAAACAATGATCAAGATCTCTTAATCAACCTTGATTATTGAACCAGTGTTGACTACATCAGACTTAATTTTGCCCTACTAAAATAATCTAAGTCGTTTGACTTATAAGACAGACTCTATGTACCAAGTTTTTCTCTGTTCAACCTAATTCTGTAGGTCTTGTGTACTCCATTTATTAAACGGTATCAAAATATATTATAGATAAAACTTAAATGAATTTATAAATATTTTTGTTATTAACTTTGGGTTATCTGTCGTCCATTAAAAAGTTCATATTCCGCGAAGCAGACGAGATAGTTATTATAAAAACAAACAATACAAACCACTTTGATGCAAGTGACTGAGAGTTGACACATCATATGATTTTTTTTATTATTTAAGAATTAATTTATTGTAAAGTGCTTGTAAAAGTAATTAACTGCGATCTATAATTAAGAATATCAAAGATCAAAATGAAAGGAGAGATTCCAGAGTTCAGAAGATGTTGCTTCTGTTTGCCTTTAAGACGTGGCTTACTCGCGTGGGGCTACTTCAAAATGGTGAGGTTATCGACGACTTTCTCAAATTTTTAGTTTGAATTAGTTACCCAAGTGTTATAATTATAAAATAGTAGATTATGTGAGCAGTATCTTAAAGATGAATTCCGAACGAAACGTAGGTTGCTGAGTATTAATCCCAAACCCGGTGAAGGATTTATATAATTAACTCCCGAGGACAGGGCGGGAGTTATAATAGAAACCTGAGTGAAGTGAGAAACTCAAGCCGCTCAAGACATAAACAGCTATATCCCCATGTGAGATAATTAAAAGACAATATTTATACTAAAACAAATTTTAATATTATAAATATAAACTAGTGCTTGACTGCGATCCCGCCTGATGGTAAGCAGTGATGCAATCTCTGATGGTGAGGCGCACTATTTTATTAAGAGCCTATTCACTCTAGCCAATATAGTATTATTTACAAATGTTAACAGCACTCGACGTTTATGAGAAAAAAAAAATATTTCCTACTAATCCATGAAGGATTTAAATATAATTATAAAAATAATAATCTATATATATAAAAGCTCCTACAAGGTGGACCGATGACCTGATGAAGGTTGCGGAAATCCAATGGACGCGGGACGCGCAGGAATCATTGTAGCGACACTTGGGAGAGGCCTATGTCCGACAGTGGACATCTATCGGGTGATACTACACTGACACTACACACTAGCACTAGTTTATATCAACAAAAAAAAAAGGTATGATGATAAAAACGAAATACCACTCACTGATTAATCACAAAATCATTCGGCAGGTATGTTCTTTCTAGGGTGCAAACATCCGCTACGAACGGATTTTTCGAAATTCATCCCCTAAGGGGATGAAACGAGGGTCCAAAATTTGTATGGAGAAACCGACTTTCACGTGGGTGAAGCCGCTATCAAAAGCTAGTATATAAAAGTATATGATAAAAGCGTACATTTTTCTCTGCCATAAAATGCATAAATTACAATGTATAATTACAATACTTTCCTAAGGACTGCATCGCAACAACCGCACGCAGTCCATATATTCAACTGCATGCAGTTTGATCTGAATTTGCGCAGTTGGCGCCACGCATCTAGCCCAGGAGCTTAGTGTATGATTTGATCTTTAAGCGCCTCAAAATAAAGTTGACAATGTCAATGTGCGTTTGCTCTTTGTAATTAACTACACACTGACTGTATGCGGTTAGCAATGGACAGCGTGCGTCGACACTACACGACTGTAGCCGACCGCTTAAAGTTGAAGGTACGACTGCATGCAGTTGATATTGACTTCACTGGACTGCAGCCAACCGCAAGCAGTTGATATCATGACTGCACGAAGTCAAACGTACAACTGCATGCAGTTAAATATTTCGACCGCGCGCGGTCGCTGCGATGCAGTCCGTCTGATGTCAGCCTTACAGTAGGTAAAAAAAATTAAAGTGTGTATTTTTTTTGTTTTACAGATCGCAGATGTGTTAATCATCTTACTAATGTCATATATATTCGTAATAACTTTATTTTTGTTACACTATTCCACAAATAAAGACTATAAAAGTCGGATGTATACAGATTTAACTGTTTCAATGATCGCAATCACTATATTCTTCACTGATTTCATAGTAACCATAGTGTTTATAGTTGGAGGACATAAGGTGAGATTTAATTTTGTTTTCTAAAGACTAGGATGGGCCCTGGTGTACCAGGGCCCGTCCTAGCCGAGCCATGATCTCTATGAGGTAGAATGGCATGCGGTCGCCTGTTTGGAACGGATATCCTCACGCTCCAGCAAAATTGCAGGGGCCCAGCGGGGCCGAAGCCTAATGAGGCCACGCCACGTTGAGTTCCAAAAAGATATTCCGGGGTCCTGGAACGCAAAGCAAAGAAGGAACGTACAAATTAGCAGCATGGATCTTGAGCGCTGGCTTCAAGTTGCGCAGAAGTCAAATATTCGGTCTCTTTAGAGGTGCGAAGTGAGACGCGGGGGCGGGGAGTGTCAGTGATTGGCTCGCCGCGCCATCGCACCATAGACGTCACTTCTGATTCGTTCCCTGTGTTGCTGCATGTATCTAACAACGAAGACAATTGGCTCGAGAATGTATGGAATGCGCAAAGCGATCCCCACTCTGACGCCGAGCGCTCAAGATCCGTTTCGGCAATTGTAGTTGTGGTTTTAGTCAGTAAAAGTCTGAAACGCCCTCCTGCTTACTCCGCCCTGGAGTGGAAGAAGTCACCTTAAAAAATGGTTGTAGTACGAGATGAGTCGCTGAGTGGAAAATGGGTCACCAGTTGGATGAACAGAATATACATGACAAATGAAAAGTGTGTGAGAATATGTAGAGGGAAAGTAGGAAACAAAAGGAGTGTTGAGGTCCATTTATAAAGGCTTTTATCCGACCAGCAGGCTTACTCTCCAAATTAATTTCAATTTCAATCTAAAGTCAATCCGATTGCAATGTCAAAGTTGACGTTACGTGATTTGATACTCTTGAAAACAATATTGTCAACATATACGATTTCACTTAGTTCTCAAAATGGTCACGCAATTTTGAACCAATTTGGCGCTAGCATTGAATTCAAGGGTACGAAACGTCACAATCTCAATGTCGACCGATCGGAATTGAACTCAAGAGTAAGCCTGCAGGTTTAAATGGGCAGGGGCCCAACTAGGTCGAAGCCTACTGGTGCCAGGGTTAGCTCCGAAAGTTAGCTCAGCCCCGGTATGAAAGTCAAGAAGGAACGGGGTGGATTTTTTAGTCAGTAAGAGTCTGACACTATCTCCCGCTCCGCCCAAGGGCGGGGGATGTCATTCGGATGTTTTTTCAAAAAAAAAACCGGGTTTAAATGAATTGACATAAAGATGATGAATGGTTTATTTTTGTTTGAGAGTGTAGTGTTTTTACAAAGTTTAAACCGTTAAAACTTATCAAACAAATGGATTGTTTGAAACAAACATTTTTTTTTTTGCAGAAAAACGTGCAGTTGATAAGAATATTTTATTTCCTAAGCATGGGGATGTGGGTAGCGACTTTCCTGTTGGGTTCCTACACAACTTTTTGGATACTACGCGATATCTTTACATACCATATTGTATATCATAATTTGTTACTCGACCGCATTCTAATTACATTGTGTTTGTTTTTCCTGGCATTAGGTAAGCATATTGTATTTGTTCCTAAAATTAATATTTTTAAGGGGTGATCAATTCTGTAATCTCTATCTATAATAGAAAAATGAATCGCTAAATGTGTTGCGAAGCGCAAATCTCGAGAACAGCTGAACCGATTTCGGAGTGAGAAGAAGGTCCTTATGGAAAAAAAATGCGGGAATCTAAAGTTTGTATGGAGGAACTGATTAGTGATTTAGCAAGGCTACCGAGCTTCAAGACACTACTCTCCAGGGTTCTAAGTTCGATTCCAAAAGGACAGTGTTAGAATTGTTCAATAGCAGCTCGGAATTTGAAAATTTGTAGTGTTACACTATAGAGTCTGCCCTTGAACTCAGTTCAAGTTACATTGCCTTCCCTACTGACCAGGACAGTGACGAAAAAGAGTGCACCTATGTTCGTGAACACACGGTACCGAATACTGGGAGCGTGGATAGAATATAATAAAAGCAATAATTAAAATGATCGCTTTATATTTTCCAGCTGTACAAGCTTACTTTCTTCTGCTACTGAGGAGTGAGGTCATCAAACTGAGTAACATCGGCGAGTTCAGATTTGTGAACAATGCGGCTGAAGCGGAGTGTACCATGCGATTTGAAGAAGTGACTGTAGCAACAGAAGTGGTGAAGCCAGACAACTTAAGAGATCCAGAAACTAATTTGCAGGCTTCCCAGATGACAGACGCGTAGCAACTACTCAACAAAGATACGATAACGTGCTTCACAGAAATCGATATATCGCATTAAAAATAATTCGATCCTAACCTCAGTCGATGTCCGTGTGGCAGTATCCTAAGTTTTATGGTTTAAGTTGTTAGGGACACATCGATTGAATTTCACTCGGCCGCTATTTGAATGACGCTGTTATTACGTTATCCGGCTAGCCTGTTAGTTGAATGGCGAATTAAGTTAGAAGGCTGGCCTAAGATAGATACACAGATATCTAATTAAAAAAAATCTAGCCGGGTGTAGCGCTTGTTTTCAGGAGCCTTAATAAAAATAATTAAATAATTACACATGTACCCGAATGAATATTTAATGAAAAGAAATGAGATAGTTTAATTCATTAAACCCCAAGCGAACGCCGGCGTTCGCGCACATATTGTCTTACTATTATGTCTCAAATTAAAGGTATCTGAAAGGTATTTTAGTGTAACATATTATGCCTGTGTGTACTTTAAGGTTATGTTAAAGTTCTGAAATAGTAAATGATTTCCTAAAAACATAATTGAATATTTCATAAACCTTATTCCAGGAAATACGTGTTTTTTTTTTAAACCCTAAAAATATTTGGAAAGCAATTGATTTCATGATTCAGAACCTCGATATATAATGAAGGGCCAAAGTTCCTGCAAAACAATAGATTTTCAGAGGTCTGGATTAGTTTTACACTTCATGTTTTGATTTCAATAGAAACCTAGATAATATCGTCAAGATATATCTGTGTTTCTAAAATATCTACAGAAAGATGTGCAATTACGTCATAATCACGTAATCACGGTTATATACACGTGAGAGCAAAAAAATCGCACATGGCTTGTAATTTCGTTTAATACTGTTTTTTCTTAAATCTAAAGATATTGAGTACAAATTATTGAGCAAAATTGAAGCATATAAAGTGAACTTTATAAAAACACGAAATTAAGATCATTGACCTTCACGTAACTCACAAAAACCAGCGGTATACCCAATTCCCCAAATTCGCCCATTTGCATTTCACTACTTACACCTTTACCTGGAGCTACAAAAAGGGTCCTGTTTTGGAGTTTTAAACAGTTTCCGTTAACGTCATAACGTCTCTATTAGAAACAGATGGATTTACTGAAAAAATATGGATACCACGCCCGCAGAAGCCGATCAAGTTATTGTCTTGCCCAAAGCAGGCCATAATCAAAATGAAGTCGCTCAACAGCTAAATTTTAGCTGCTTTCCTGTTCGTCTGGTATACCAGAGGTTTTAAGAGACCCGTGGGTATATTCGGCGACCAGGGTATGGCCGGTGGCGCATAGGATCAGGGCGTGATTATCGCTTTTCTGTAACAAGTACTTTGAGAAATCGGCTACTGAACACGATTGAACTGACACAAAAGTTTCAAGAAGTTTGCAGTGTCAGTATAAGTCAGTGGACGACTAGGTAAAGACTGGGTAAAGCAGGCCTGACTGCACATCACTCAGCAAATGGTACAAAATTGACCACAGCTCACCGACAAGCCCGGCAATATTTTGCCACGAAACACTTAAATTGGATGTATGCCTAATGGCAGGCTGTTGTGTTTTCTGATAAGTGCAGAATGACTTAAATGACAATGATGGATGCTCTAGGGTCTACAGAAGGTCATCAGGGCAATTTTAACAATGCTGCATAAGCGAAGAAGTGTGTTTTGGAGGCGAATTGAGGTGGCATGACGTTGGCCACTAAAACTGATATTGTATTCATCACTGGGCCATTACGGGCCTGATATCGAGAGGATTGACGGCTTTATGATACATCAAAAAAATGCTCGAAGAATATGTGAAGCCACTTGTGCGGCTTACGGTAGATTTTTTTTCCTTAATGCAGAACAACACCAGATCGCACGTCGCTAGAACAGTTTGCGACTACATGTAAGACGTTGGAATCATTGCGATAGAGAGGCCAGCCCGTAGTTCTGGTCTTAATCCAATTGAACATATCTGGAATGCCCTTGAAAGAAGACTTAATGCAAAAAGCCTGGCTCTCCACGCCTCCATGAGCTTCAATTGGTCGTTGACGAGAAGTGGGACGTTATACCCTAAGATTTAATGGTAAAATTAATGCAGCTGATGAAAAATCATGTAACAGCTGTAAATAAGGCTAAGGGAGGGAATACACTTTATTGACAAACAAGATGACCAAGAATTTTAAGTTTGACTCTCATTCTTTCTTAAGTGAAATTTGGTAATTTTTGTGCTTTAAACCCTTTCAAGGATATTTTTCACACTATATTTCATATCATTAGAAAGGTAATTAAATAGGCTTTCAATTAGTGTACGACATGTTTTCAATAACTATTCACATTCATGACAAAAACTGCCTTAACAAAAAGAGTTATGATATGCGATTTTTTTGCTCTCGAGTGTAGAAACGTATCTCGAGTCGGGTGCACTCACAGCTATCAAGGCACTGGTTACCGTTAATTGTGAAATGTTTATCAGTTGTCTAGTTCCCATAACACAAGCTCTGCTTAGCTTGGGACTAGACGGCGTTGTGTGATAATTGTGGAATATTAAAAAAAAAAAAAAAAAAAATATTTGGTACAACTGACCCTTAAGAGCTAATGTTAGTCATCATCATTATCATTTCAGCCGATAGACGTCCATTGTTGGATATAGGCCTCCCCCAAGTGTTGCCACAATGCAATGTTAATAAATAAAAGAAATTAAGACGGTTCTTTCCATTCGTCTATCGTCAACGTCGAGCATGGCTTAATAAAAGCTTGTTGCTTCATCTAACGCAATCCAACGCAATGTTTGATGAAGAGGCAATGCGATAAAAGAGACTCTGAAAAGTCTGTTAGCATTCGGTAATTCCGTGATTTACTCGAATATTTTACAAACTTGTTCCAGCTAATACGTGTTTTTTAAAGCTCTAAAAAGTTTTTCAGAAAAATTGCCCTCATTCAAAATTTTGATTAAATGTGCCAGGCTTCTATGGATGTATATTTTATATTTTTAATATATGAGTACATTATTGAGGGCCAAAGTTCACGTAAAATAGTAGATTTTCAGACGTCTTTACTAGTTTAGTTTTAGACAAATTTATGTTTTGATTTCTACAGAAGCGTAGATAATATATATATGTCGCAGGGAAATGACGATATCAGGGATATCATGAAATCCCGGCAGATGCCAAATATTCTTGTTTATTACGGCTTCTTATTAAAAAAATCTAGTGATATGACAAAACACAAACTTATCGTCAGTGAAAGTCGTTTCAATAAACTAAATCTAGTAAAATGGCAGAAAAACGGATACTGTCGAATAAAAATCGGGCAATACTTTTAGAAGTCTATTTTTTATTATTTTATAAATATTTATTAAACTTAAATTTATTTTTTGTACATAATAAACGAATTCACGTAATATAAAAAGGTTATACTATCTGATATCATTGTCAGATTATTATGGTTTAGTTGATTAAAAATTTATTTTCTAATAAAAATGCCCCAGTTAATTTGTAATTTTGTTTTATTACTTTATTCATAAACAGTATTCTTTACGAAACGACATATCACTAACGATAAATTGGTGTTTCGTCATATCACTTTTAGTAAATAGACGTAATAAACAAGAATATTCGACATCTGCCGGGATTTCGTGAAATCCCTGATATCGTCATTTCCCTGCGACATATCGTTCACTGAATACAATAGGGCCACAAATCAATAAAATCTAAAATTAATTTTATTGCAAAAATGAGGTCATAATCAACACTTTTTTAAGTTAAAAAAAGACACCCATCATTTTCGCATAACTATTCCCAAACCAACAGACCGCCATTTTAGCACTGGACCATTTTGTTAGCTAACTTCTGTGCAATACCGCCATTTTGTCAGTTGCGACTCGAAACTCGACAGGAACGTACGTCAGTTGTGTGCAAGAGGGCCACAACCCAAAAAAATACTACAATTCGAGTTCATAGTTCTCTGCAAAAGTGCCATATTTTGGAAAAAGTCCGTTTTCCATTCAAACATGAAGTAAGTATAATCACATTATTTAATACAATACGGCCATTATTTGAAATGCGTCCGCACTGCATTCAAACATAGTGTAAGTGTAATTATATTCTAGAATGCAACAAGGCTATATTTGAAAACGTACGATTTGCATTCAAAAGTAAAATTAGTTTAATCACATTTTGTAATACAAAAAGGCCAATATTTGAAATGCGTTGGTTTTGTACGAAATCATGTATGGATTAATTATTATTTTTGGAAAACTAGACTCGGAAGTTCGGAAATGTGTCCGTTTTGTATGGAAATAGTTTACGATTATGATATAATTATTTTTGTGTTTAATGTTTATGCTATTGGGGTTTCTTTAGCGGTTTTACGGACATTAAAGCAAACTTAAATCACATATTTTTTTTACTAGCAATTATTCTTAATAACAATAGAACATTTCGTATTTTTATAATTTATCTGTTACTATTTTAATTAATTATTACTTACAGAATGAATAGCAGAGCACGATTAATTGTGAACATGGCGACCTTCATTTCAGTAGTAGATAATGATCAACCATTATCTACCCAGAAAATCCAAGGAACACCAGTACTTAATACTTTAGCACTTATTCCACCAGATCCATTATCCAATAATTCTTTAGATACAAACTCCATACCAGGTAGCCAGTCTGATTTCTCTCTACTTAAGGATTAAGATACCAATGTAATGAAATGACCTCCTTGGAAATGACATTTCATTTTTTTAATTTTTAAGCTGTGGATACGGGGTGACGTATCATTCAATGGCAGATGATGTTTAGATTATTTTGTGCATTTTATTGTTATAAAAACTTGTAGAGAGATAATTAAAGGGATATAATTGAGGAGGCGATATTAGTAAACTTTAAATGTCGTTTCTTTGTTTTCAGGTGAGATAAAAGTGTAATTTTAGTTAAACGATAATTGTTATACTGTAAAAGCATGTTGAATAAAACAAACCTTTGTTTTCAGAGAAACAATTTGTGGTTTATTTCGAAAATCCTCAATAATATACCTTATAAAACGACATTTTTGTTAACTAAAAGAAGATGGACCGGCTGCAATTTGAGTTTACGATGATAGCTTCAAATGATGGCAAATCAAATGTATTAGCCATAACCTCAATATCTACAGAAGAAGGAAAATGTTATGTTTTACCTGATGAGCTGAAGCCGGTGATTCATCATACATATATTGTCAAAATGAATACTTTCTCAAAAATAAAAAATAGTATAAAGAAAAGACATCAAAGTAGAAAAATATGGATAAAATTGGATGAAGATCTTAAGAAAACATATAGAGATGAGGAAGGTAATATGCAATTTTTAGATCAATATTTAGAAGAAATGAGCACAAAACAACCAATAGACATAAACGACAATTTGCAACATATCTTGGAAACATTAATAGAAACTACTACAAAGAAAGAAAATCAACATAACCTAAAACATATTTCAGAGAAATTTATTATTGAAAAATTCACAACAAGAACCCTAATGCAATGCAATGGATTGAGAATTTTGAAAAGGAGTGTGAGCGCTTTAATATATCAAAAGATGAAACAAAAATAGATATATTGAGATTATTTTTAGAAAAATCTTGTTTGGATTGGTATAGCTCGATGGCCATAAAACTAACAATAAAGGCTGAATGGAATGAATGGAAAAACAAATTTTTAGAAACTTTTAAAAACCAAGGATGGGACATAGTTACATATGCTCTCGCATTTAGATATAAAGAAGGACTACTATTTGATTACGCTATTAGAAAAGAAAGGCTTATGCTAGACATAAACAAATCGATAGACTCCAAAACAATGATAGATCTTATTGCAACAGGTTTACCTGGGTTTATCTTAAATAGGTTAAACAGAGATGAACTCAATGACACTACTGATTTGTTCAATGAGATAAGAAAATATGAAGGTATGATGTACAAGAAAAACTCAAGTACAGTAAAGAGTTGTACATTCCTTTATAAAAATAAAACTAATGAGAAGAAGCCATGTAACACTTGTGAATCTTTGGACAAAGGAATTAGATATCATCCGGAAGAGTCATGTTGGTTCAAGAAAAATAAAAATGAATCTGAAAAAGTTTTTAAACCCAGAAATGTAAATAACAACTCCATTATTGAAGTGGATATAAATACTGAGAAAAAAAACGAGTAAGTACACCATTAATCAAAATCAAGCTCTTATTAGAAAATAAACTAGAAGTGAGCAGCATTTATGATTCAGGCTCACAGATCTCTTTAATAAATTCAAGACTGATTAAAATAAAAGAAAAAAAGGACAATGAGAATATAGCATATATGAAAACGGTTAATGGTGTGAAAAAAACAGATGGCTTGATAACAATAAAAATAAAAATATTTGATTTAGAAGAAGAAGTGGATGTATACATAGTAGAAAATGAATATTTTGATGATTTTATAATCGGATTGGATATGATAAAGAAATTCAAACTAACCCAAAACGAGGACTTGCGGATAGAACAAAAGATAAGAACAAATAAAATAGATGAAATGTCTAAAGATAACAGAAAGGAAGAAAAGAATATAAAAACATTAGCAATAAATTTTAATGAACACATAGAAGCAGACTGTTTGAGCCGAAACCCTGTATTAGAATCAGAAGATAACAAGGAGGAACTATTAAAAATAGTTAATTTAATACAAATAAAAGATATAATTGAAGACCAAGAAAAAAATGAAACAATAAAAGAAAAGAAACAAAATCTACTACATAAAAATAAAATCTATTATAAAAAAATTTCTAGTGTAAGCCTACCGGCGTTCCTGTCTTCGGTCCACAGCACTCAACAGTTGACCAAAAGAATTTTGACTCCATCACTGGTTAGCTGTGAGGTGCCGTGCTTGGCCGATGCAGTAAGCGCCTGGAAAATCACTTGCCCGGACAAGGCGTTGCCCGAAAATCCATCTTCCCAGAGACAGTGGGATGAGCCGCTCTGCAGGTTGGTACGGAATAATCTCATTAATACGTCCACCAATACTGCTGAGCGCGCTCGCCTACTGGCTGTGGGTGAATGGGAGTCGGGCCTTTGGCTACAGGCTTTACCGTCACCTAACATAGGTACTTTGCTAAGTGACACCACCTTCCGGATCGCTACATGCCTGCGTCTAGGTGCTCCTAGTGGAGCTCCACATCGATGTCAGTGTGGCGAAGCAGTCGACCGCCTCGGACACCATGGCCTATCTTGCAGCAGAAGCGCTGGTCGGATAGCACGGCATGCCAGTATTAATGACATCATCCGTCGAGCTCTTGTCACCGCCGGGGTGCCAGCTGTTTTAGAACCCAATGGCTTGGCACGTGACGATGGGAAGAGGCCAGATGGGATGACTATAATGCCTTGGAAATTAGGTAGGCCTTTGGTGTGGGATGCAACATGTGTCGATACCCTTGCGCCATCCCATCTTCTGAGTACGGCGGGCTGTGCTGGGGCGGCTGCTGTAGGTGCAGAAAACCTCAAACGGCGTAAATATAATAACCTCATTGGAAGTTATGTGTTTGAGCCGTTTGGGGTTGAAACTCTAGGGCCATGGGGTCCGAGCGCTCATCGAGTTGTCCGAGATATCAGCAAACAGTTGGTCGACTCTTCGCGTGACCAGAGGGCTGGACTGTTCTTCAGTCAACGAATCAGCATTGCCATCCAGCGTGGCAATGCTGCCAGCGTTCTGGGCACTTTTCCCACTGACATCGATGTGGACGAATTTTTTGATGCCCTCTAAGTTTTTCCCGTTTTTCAGCCTTTTTTACTCGTTTGTACATATTGTTATTTTAAGTTTGTTTATAAAAAAATAAAGAAACTTGAAAAGATTATACTCTCAGAAGAATTTAGTAAAAAAATTATAAAAAAGGTGCATGAAGATTTATGCCATATTGGAATCAGACAATTACAGAAAAAAATAAGTCCACTATATACAGCTAAAAACCTAACAAAAAATATCATAAATATTTGTAAAACATGCGAAATATGCATAAAAAATAAATCAAGATGTCAAGGAAAATTTGGGTTAATGTCACAACTGGGACCAGCAACAAAACCATTTGAGATAATGTCAATGGATACTATAGGTGGCTTTGGAGGATCTAGGTCAACAAAAAAATACCTACACCTTTTAGTAGACCACTACACAAGATATGCGTTTATTGTGACTTCAAAAACACAGAACGCAAGTGACTTTATAAAACTAACAAAGAAAGTACTCGAGACAGATGAGATTGGAATAATTCTGACAGACCAATATCCAGGCATCAATTCAAAAGAATTTAAACAGTATTTGCAGGAGAATAACATCAAACTAATATTTACAGCTGTGAATACGCCATTTTCGAACGGCTTGAACGAAAGATTAAACCAAACAATAGTAAATAAAATAAGATGTAAAATAAATGAGAAAAATAATAAGAGAACATGGACAACAGTAGCAAGAGAATGTGTACAGAAATATAATGAAACAGACCATTCTGTTACAGGTTTTGCACCAAAATATTTACTGGATGGTACAAATGTCAGTATTTTACCAAATGAAATTAAAACAATAGAAAAGGAAGACAAGTGGATTGCTGATAGAAGATTAGCATTAGAGAATACAATAAAATCTCACAAGTACAACAAGAAAATATTTGATAGAAATAGGAAAATACAAGAGTTCGAGATAGGAGACAGTGTATATGTAGAAAATGGAAATAGACTGAACAGGAAAAAATTAGACGAATTAAAAATAGGCCCTTTCAAGATAATAGAGAAAATATCGAACTCCATTTATAAGATTGACACTGGCAACAGAAAAACAGAATCAACTTTATTCCACATAACAAAATTACAACCTGTTACGGCAGAAGATGAAGTAGAAGAAAACGAATAGGTATAAAGATAGCTTGCAGGTGCATTGTTTGTATTATATTATTTAGAATTTTCGTTCCTATGGGGGGAGATGTAATGAAATGACCTCCTTGGAAATGACATTTCATTTTTTTAATTTTTAAGCTGTGGATACGGGGTGACGTATCATTCAATGGCAGATGATGTTTAGATTATTTTGTGCATTTTATTGTTATAAAAACTTGTATAGAGATAATTAAAGGGATATAATTGAGGAGGCGATATTAGTAAACTTTAAATGTCGTTTCTTTGTTTTCAGGTGAGATAAAAGTGTAATTTTAGTTAAACGATAATTGTTATACTGTAAAAGCATGTTGAATAAAACAAACCTTTGTTTTCAGAGAAACAATTTGTGGTTTATTTCGAAAATCCTCAATAATATACCTTATACCAATATAAAATCTGTAGCAGCACATAAACAAATAACAGGAAAGATTATCGAACCAAGTGACTCTAGTAGTAATTCAAGCGACTCTGATAATGACTCTGAAAGCGATTCTACAACATCAAATATTTCATCAAATGCTGACTTTTCTCCATATGAGTGTCAAAGATCCCATTTTTCAACCTAACACTGATGGGTCTTCTGATTCAGAAGACGATGTAGAGGCAAAACTTTCACCTCAACCCGGACCGTCTCGTGTAGAAACTCACCCATTTATTTATAACTATCTACCTGTAGATTTAGATACTCAGTCACCTAATATATTATAGATTCACATCCATCCAGCGTTACTACTCAGCCACCTAGCATTGACAGTCAACTATCTAGTGTGGACCCTAAGCCATTATCACGAAAAGAAAAGCTTATCCAGGGAAGAGAAACAGAACCAAGGCTTTAAGAAATAGTGGAAAAGAATATACAACTATGTTCAAATCTAAAAAAAATATTCCAGCTAGAAAAATGGGACCTGTGTGCTCTGATAGTTGCAAACGAATTGTTATTTGAAGAACGATTAATTGTATTCTATTGGCAGAGTGGGGTAGTGAGGCAGTTTATTTGTGACAACAACATGACAAAAATTTAACCTAAATATCGATATGTCCGTGTTGGTAGCGCTCGTCAGAACTTAAATCACGCAAATTATCTACCGAAAAACAATAAACGAATCCAACTGTCTGAAACTTTGTATGTGATTTTATAACTTTGTATGTGTTCAAAATTGTGGTCTATTTAGCCATTTGATTTATTGATCTCATATTTTGTAAAAGTTTAATAATAAAGTTTACGTTTCAGAGACTGAATTGGACCGCCTGATGGTTTTGTTTAGAGTATTTTGATTTATAAATTTTATTGTATGCATATAAAAATATATGATTATACTTTAAAAATGAAAAATAGTACAAATGAGTAGTGTTAAAGTTTTAGAGAAGTTTAATTTTGATTAAACTAATGGTTACGTACCGGTTTGATCTCAATTACATAATGATTACCTATAAGTTAAGATTTTTTAGTTTGTTGATGTGGTCATTTATTTTAGATACATTCTGTTTTATTGTCTGTGATTAATTCATGATTTTGTCTGTCCCATTATGAGACGTTTTGCTGTAATTATTTTGAAGGAAAATTTAATAAACCATTTATTTTTGTAAAATTGAATTTTATTTTTGACATATTTTTTATGACATTGATCCAAATTTTGAATACAAAAGGGACTTTTGTGTTTTTTCAGCTTCATGAATTACAGCTCTAATAACTATCACATTTTCAATAAATAAAGCTTGTAAAAACGCATCTAATTATATATTAACATGTAACATTAATAAATAAAAATGACAAAATATTAAAAAAAAAACAGGTTCTGGATTTTGTTTTGACTGTCGTATAAAATTTATGATTTATAATTAGTGGCCCTTTTGTATTCAGTGAGCGATATATATAACCACAAGATAGCTGTGAATCCAAAATGTCTAGTGAAAGATGTGTAACAACATCATAATCACATAAGAGCAGTTGTAGGGATATGTACTATGGCAAATGAGAATAGGACCGATTGCTAAGTTTTGACGTCTCGTTGTACTGTCAAATCGAAGAAATTTTAGCAAAATTGAAAAACTCAGAGAGTAAAATTTAAGAACTGGATTTCTGATTAAACTTTTTTCGTTCACAGTTCATAAATAAATTAATTTTTTCGTAAATTAATTAAAGTATAAAAATTTCTTTCCTCGATTTGACAGTAAATCGTGATGTCACAACATGGCTATCGATCCTATTCTCATTTGGAACGCATTGTACTATGTACCTTGAGTTGGCCGCTCTTAATTAATTAAACCCCAAGCGTTCGCTCTCTCATAGTCTTTCTATTGTGTCCTATTTTTTATATTTCTATGATTGTGTCTTTACGGTATTCGAAAAATTAAAAGTTAAAACTAGATTTCCTAGACTGTTTTTGGAGCATCTCCAAGAAAAACATTCGACCGTAGCAATTAACATAGTCGTATGTGAAAAATCGCTACTTTACAGTACGTCCGTTTGAAGTTTCAAATGTGTATAAAGTGAACAATAGTCAATGTACCTTAACCAAATTTGGTATGACGTATAAATATTAATTACCTGACCTAGTAATATATACAAACTTATCAAAAACGTATCGGAAATATAAGAAACTGCACATGCAACAGTGTTAACCACTAAATCATGCAACTATTTTGTCGGAAATGGCTGATCCGACATTATTAATTGAACTAGAATTTCTGAATTTGGTCGGAAGTGGCACAACCCGCAGTATTCCCTGGACTTCAAAATTTAATTTGTGTTGGATGTGCCACTTAATACGTTACTGCCCGCAAGATATAAATATTTTATGATGTAGATACAACTTACTTTATTTCGGGATTTAAATAATACAATGTTGAGTTACATTTACCTTGCTTTTAATTACATGCCAGACCGGAGGACACAGTGGAGCATACAGTGGAGTTCTGCCCCGTTTGGGTGGAGCACTACCGTGTCCTCACGGAGACGATAGCCTCAGCGTCCGGTCCTGGTTCAGGCTATGTTATGGAGCGAGGGGAATGAAGATTTCTGATTAGCTATATACGTCCAAAAGCATTTTACATTACTGCGAATACCGTCTTCAACAGATTCCATGTATTTTGAGTAGTAAAATTTACACTCCGCATGAAATTTAGATCTATATAGCGAGAATTGTTCATAATCGCAGATATTGTGATACCCTTTCCATTTAACCCAAGCCTTTGCTTTATAAATACGTATCAGCGAAGGGGAAAATCAAGTCGGAAATCTCGGAGACTTTATTTTGACAAGTGGAACGTAAGATCTAAATATGCTAAAAATTTTATCATAGAATTTAGTTACTGCCACATCTACAGAGTGTTCCGAACCGATCAGCTCATCCCAATTGATTTCACCTGATTCTTCATTTATCCTCTCGTAATAAGCCTTGGAATAATAAAATTTCTTTAACGACATCCGAATCATACATTGTTGGGGGTATACAAATGGTATTAATACACAGAATGGTGGGTGGTGCATATCGAGTTCAAGTAAATAATAATCGGTAGGAGGGTACACAGAACATTCGCAGTTACTGAGAGCTAAATCCAATATTTTTCCATTCGGTTACTTGATAGAGTTGTACTGGTAAGCATTAAGAAAAGACATGAATACACTTAGATTTCCGCAAATAGGAGTGTTACCGCTAGAAACCAATCCCGATACTGAAACTTTATTCAAAATCAAAATCATTTATTTCAAATAGACCATTTGCAGGCACTTTTGAATAGTCAAATGTCGGTCAGTCCAAGAAAAGTGAAGCTAAATTGCACGTTCCAAAGAGTAGGTCTCTATGGAGAATAACGTGCAAGAAACTCCATATTATTATGTGGAATCCAGTTAAGATCAAGTAAGTTATAATCACCCTGGAGGCAGAAGCGCTCCACATTAGTGTCGCCAAGTATAGGCTAGAGGAAATCAAAGTATTGAGCGTATACGGATTCCGGTGTTCTAGGTGGAATATAGACAGCCCCTACAATTTGGTTTTTTCCTCGAGTTGAGCTTGAAAATCTAAGAAAAACGTGCTCTAAATTGGCTTCCAGAGCAAATTGAGAAGCCACTCTAACTGACAGAAGCTCCTTCAATACCGCTACAAGGATACCATCTCATTCTTTCTTATTTGTGGCAGTACGGTCTCGATCGCACCTATGTACCAAGTAACGAGAATCTATGAACTCGCTATTAAATATTTCAGGCGTCAACCACGTTTCAGTGAGTACTACAATATCGTAACAATTTGATTAAATGTTCATGAATAAAATGTGCATTTTAGATCAAATCCCTCGACAATTTTGATAATAAATAACCCGGTTGTAATTAAAAATCATAACAGCATTACACGTCTCAATAAAAGATAATAAACTGACGTAATTTTTAAATTCGAATGAGTGTAGCAATATAGGGTTATATATTTGGACACATCTGGTTAAGAAATGCTTTGTTAACCAGATGTGTTGTTAATCTTAGCAATATTATCTGGTGATCTGATTGTGAATGACTTAGCACTCTCTTTCTCCCGAACAACGAAACGAAAGCGCGGTACCATCCATCTCGCGCTTAACCCATAAAGACTGGTAATTATTTGCTGTAGCTGCATCGCGGCACTCACAAAATAAAATTTTGTTTTTCAAAGTCATGCATATAAATAGAAAGTGACTTTCCTGATTAGCCCAGTTTTTCGGTATTGAGTCCCTTGTTTAATCGGTAAGCGCTTAAAACATTATCGCGCACTATAGCTAAGTTCAGTTTTACAATAATATTCTTAGGCCTAACATTATCTCGATGGGCGTGTGGTACTCTCTGTATTGAAATAGTGTCGCTTTGTTTCAAATTATAATTAATAGATGATCCAATATTACGCCTTTCAGGAATATTACAGATTTCAATGTTGCAGCTTCAAGCGCTTTGTTCCAGGGAGTTGATTTTTTTTTTTTTTTTATTAATGATAGGCTTGCGTTTGACCACTATCTCACCTGATGGTAAGCGATGATGTGGTCGACGATGAAGCACGCTTGCCTAGAAGAAACCTATTCACTCTCGACTTAAAGACTCCTAAGTTGTAGCTATCAGGAAACACAGATTCCGGCAGGGAATTCCACTCCTTGGCTGTACGCACAATAAATGTGTTCGCAAAACGTTTTGTGCGTATGGGTGGATTATAGCAACAAGTTCGGATATAGTCAGTTGAGATTCAGTGCACTCATGGTTTTGTTTACGAAGCTTACTAACTTTTTTCAAAATATTAGACTGCTCATCACCGGCAAAACGAAAAGAGTCCTTTAAACGGTCGATTTCTTACATAGCATAATAGAAAAGTTATGAGAAGCTTAGTTTAAAAAACAAAACTAATTGATTCCTCGCAAAACAAAAAAAAAACAACTATTAACAAAATAGCAATATCTGTAGTACCATATTCAACAGTAGCTTACTACCATAAAGCGAATAATAAGGTCGAATGTTCGACATTCGACACCAAGAAATTAGAAATAAACAAGTAACAAAGTTAGTAATTCCTTATCCTACAAAATACAATCAAACACACAACAGTCAATAATGTAGGCAGTGGTAGATCATACAATACTATTTATAAAATAAACATGCAATAAAGTATGTTGTACCATATCCGACAAAATAAAACTATCACCGATCATGCAATAATGTAGTATTAATGTAGTAGACTGGCCTGTTGGTCTAGTGGTTAGTGACCCTGACTGCTATGCCGGAGGTCGTGGGTTCGATTCCCACCCAGGACAAAAGTTTGTGTGATGAGCATAATCATTTGTTCTGTGTCTGGGTGTAATTTATCTATAATATGTATATATTTAGAAATATATAAGTATGTTTATCAGTTGTCTAGTACCCATAACACAAGCTCTGCTTAGCTTGGGACTAGACGGCGTTGTGTGATAATTGTGGAATATTATATTATTATTCCATTTATTTATTTTTTTAACATGTTACATTTATATTTTTAAATATTTCTTAAAAAACAATAAAAAAAAAAAACATTTAAAAATATAAAAAACAGTATCCCACCGGTATCGGGAACAGGGTCCAAGCTACCGATGGTTAGGGCTCCAAAGAAAGGAACCTCCTAACGATACGAGCCGTGTCCAGAAGAACTGCTTTCTGAATCAAGCCCTTGATCCAGTCGCCTAACGAGAGCCTCCTAAGGTGTTGATCGAGGCTCTTGGCAATTAAGCCATTGGCTGAAACGACTATCGGTACAATAATCGCTGAATCCACTTCCCACATGTCGACAACCTCGCGAGCCAAGTCAATATACTTGATTTGTTTATCTTTCTCCGCTTTCGCGAGGTTCTCGTCATGCGGAACGGATATGTCAACAATCATTGCACGCCTCTCGCTTCGGTCCACCACCACTATATCAGGCTTATTGGCTACAATAGTCCTGTCAGTGATGATGGACCGATCCCAGTACAACGTGATATCGCCACTATCGAGAACTGGGTCGGGCACATACCTGTAGTATGGCACCTCCGATTCCACAAGAGAGTACTTCAGAGCAAGTTGCTGATGGATAATCCTTGCTACAAGGTTGTGTCTATGCAAGTATTCTCCGTTAGCTAGACGAGAACAACCAGAGATAATGTGGCGGATTGATTCACCCGGTCGGTGACATGCCCGACATATGTCAACCGTGCCGTCCTTCACAATAAATTTCCGGTAGTTATTCGTCATGATAACTTCGTCCATAATTACACATAAAAAACCTTCGGTTTCCCCAAAGAGGTCACCGACGCGCAGCCAGGCTACGGACGCTAGTTGGTCTACATCGGGCCCATGAAGGGCCCGGAAAAAGCGTCCGTGAAGTTCCTTACTCTGCCATACTTCCCTGCGTACGTTAGTGTCAAGCACTACAGGTTTGCGCCAGTTCTCGTTAGCCAAGGAGAGCGGGGTGAGTCCCTTGTCCACTGCTACTACATCACGATGCATACCCCTGTCGGCGGCTAGGAAGTATTCCCTGAGACTGCATACCTCGCGATTGTGCAGGGACTTAGCATTTAAAAAGCCTCGACCCCCACACTTCCGCGGGATATACAGTCTCATTACCGACGACCGAGGGTGATGCATTCGATATGCAGTCAGCAGTGTACGAACCCTCCTATCCAGGGCGTCA
Source organism: Mythimna ferrago (assembly GCA_910589285.2). Lineage (NCBI taxonomy): Eukaryota > Metazoa > Arthropoda > Insecta > Lepidoptera > Noctuidae > Mythimna > Mythimna ferrago. Next base: position 22,587,274 of record OU342685.1, read on the forward strand.
AGTTCCGTTTGAGTCCATTTGAGTACACCGAAAGCATACATCAATACCGGCATGACCCAACCGTTGAAGGCACGCACCTTGTTTCCACCTGACAGAAGGCTGTTAAGTACCTTCTTCAGGCGGCCAAAGAAGCGCTCCCTCAACGATTGCTTCATGTCAGTGGCATTGATGCCTAACGCTTCCGACATACCCAAATACTTGTAGGTTTCGGTTGGAGAGAGGGATCTCAGGTGTATGGAATCCGAGAGTTGGATACCCACGGATTCCACAATCTCCCCTCGCTTTATATGCATGACCGCACATTTGTCCACACCAAACTCCATCCTGATGGCACTACTGAAGGTTTCCGTTACCTTCAGTAGCTCCATCAGTTGCAGATTGTTGGGGGCAAAGAGCTTCAAGTCATCCATATAAAGAAGGTGAGATATAACCTGACCACCTCTCTTCAACCGATAGCCTAGGCCTGAATTCTCCAGCAATGTGCTCAGAGGATTCAAAGCTAGGCAGAACCAAAGCGGACTCAAACTATCACCCTGGAATATACCTCGCTCGATCCTTACCGGTTCGCTGTTCCTCTGGATATTTCGACATCCTGGATAGCGAAGGACCGTCCTCCATTGCCTCATACATGACATCAGGAAGGTGCGAAGAGTTGCATCAACTTTATACAACTCCAGCACCCTCATGAGCCATGTATGAGGAACTGAGTCATAGGCCTTCTTATAGTCTATCCAACATGTCGACAGATCCTTTCGGGAACGCCGAACCTGTTGGCTAATGGCCATATCGATGAGGAGTAGCTCCTTCGTACCACGGGACCCATTCCTACATCCATTTTGAGAGGCAAACATGATAGCGTTATTATCAACATGGTGGTTAATCTTTGCTCTCAAAATGGATGTAAGAACCTTATAAACTGTCGGCAGACACGTAATCGGCCGATAGTTTTTGGGTTCCGCGGTGCTACCGGATTTGTGGAGCAGGTGGGTAACTCCTGTTGTAAGAAACTCGGGTAGCGAGCCAGACTCTAAGGCGGCCTGGTACTGAGATAATAATAATAATAATAATAATCCACAACTATCACACAACACCATCTAGTCCCAAGCTAAGCAGGGCTTGTGTTATGGGTACTAGACAACTGATAAACATACTTATATATTTCTAAATACATACATATTATAGATAAATTACACCCAGACACAGAACAAATGATCATGCTCATCACACAAACATTTGTCCTGGGTGGGAATCGAACCCACGACCTCCGGCATAGCAGTCAGGACCACTAACCACTAGACCAACAGGCCTGTCACCACCTGAGATGCCAAACGAGCGTGCGACCTTTGCAACCACTTTATCCAAAAGTTGTGCAGTCCGTCCGGCCCTGGAGATTTCCAATTAGGCAATGGACGGACTGCACGGGCCACATCTTGGGGGCTGATTGTGATTGCCCCCATTTCTGTTACCGATTCGCACGCTCGTTCGACCTCTCGAGTCCAACCACCCTCAGTATGACTGACAGGCACCGACCAGATGTTGCGCCAGAACGAACACATGGCGTCATCATCCGGAGGACGCGTGTCAGTCACACCTTGGTCCGGTCGCTCCCAAGCCCTGTATACCCACCTTTCATTACTCCGGAATGTGCTATTCTGGATGTACCGTTCAACCCGCCGCTTATACCTTCGTATACGGTTTGCCCATGCATACACCTTCTGCTTCAGGAAGTCGATGCGCTCTGTGACACGGGACATATAGTCTCGGGGGCTGATGTCAGTCCCCGAAAACGCCCGCCTCACAAAGCGCATCACTCGTGGGCGAGTGTTACCCTCCCTGAAGCAGATTAGTTTGCCGATGAGTGCTCTGGCCCCACCAATACGACGCTCGATCCTATACTGCCAGGCCGGCACAGCTGGTTTTGGTCGTGTAGCTACGTCACTGTTTGGAAATTTGACGTGAGCTACACGACATGCCGCTACGGCCGCGCAGTACATGATCGAGTGTGTATCGGTGAGATCTTCGCAGTCATCAAAATAGTTTGACAACTGCGAATCCAGAGCAGCCACCAGCGCCTTATTCTTATTATGCATGGGCAAACGAGGTAAACGCGGCCTAAGCTCAAGCGGCATGTTGCGATACTCCCGAATTGCACACTCCAAAGCACTCCTCAGTTCGTTATTGCACTGGGTACTTACGTTAGTGACCGTGTCAGTACTCACCTCGTCAGTGTGAAGGGATATGTGGCTGGACTGTGGTACCACAACTGGTACCACAGGTTGCGACGGAGGGGTAATGACACGGTTACTCATTTCCGTTCGGAGGCGATCAAGTACAGTATCGTCCAACATATTATTACGTTGGATGACCCGCACCTGATCCGATAGTCGTTGTGCCGAAACGTTGACGGCTGGCTCAAGCACCTGAAACAAAGAGAGCATCCGAACACGGTACGCGGTCAGGTTGTTTCCTCCCTCTGTAGCCCCGTAGTATGCGCGCATGACGTTTTCATTAGTCGATTGCGTCCATCTCATGCGCGGCACACTTCCGCCGGCAGCTGGGACCCTATCAGAGACCGGTGGGCCTCGGGGTCCTAAGCACGCCGGCGGCCGGCGTCCTCCCCGACGACGCGCAGGTGGTGGTGTCGTCGGCGGCGAGTAGTACTCGTCGCTCGAGCTCGACGCAGCTGCCGCGGCCGGTGTCACAGCACTCACAGTGAGGCTAGGTTCCGGCGGCAGCGAGGCGGAGCTGAGCGACGAGGCCAGAGGTGGTGGGCGTGCACGTCGTGCGGCAGCTCTTGTCAACATAGTGATTCTAGCATTGTTGTCGTTTTATTTCATCATCATTCCAGTACAAAATATTATTGTATGACATAAAATGTCATCTGTCTTTGGTCAATTTTATATTTTCTTTTCCTTTCATTTTTCGGCCTTTACTTGTTGAAGAGAAGTTTTGGTTTATTGCTTACTGTAGGGATATTGGAGTAAAAAATTGTGGGTTTGCGGTACCGAAAATTATTAATTTATAATAAAATTTGCTTGAACGACACACAACACTTTTGACATCCAGAGTTGCCAGCTATTATTATTATTATTATTATATTTGACACAATATCCAACACAGTAAACGAAATAGAAAGCCATAAACATTGTGTATCTGGCATAAACGCCATTATTGTCCGTTCAGAGTAGTTTTCAACATTTCTTAAAAAAAATATAAACTCACTTAGTCGCTAATGATAAACAAAAAAAGTTTAAAAATAAGCCCAACGAGTGCTCTCCTCCCGTTAACTCTGGCGGAAGTGGCAGATCTGCGCCACGCGCTCGCGTCTGTTCCCCTCACGCGCCCCGCAACTAACGTCTCAACGTATTATGCGACAATATGAATTGTGCGCACTGAACCCATACTACTTTTTCCACTTGGAAAAACAAAGATGGTTGATTTTAGGAATTTGAAAATTTGTGGAGGTATTTCTATGCTTATTTTAAGACCTTTAATGCAATAAAATGAAAATTGAAAAAATAATAATAATAATAAATCATTTATTTTCAGGCATCTTGGCCCATACACACATACCTTACAGCGATGTGGAAGAGTTTTTTGACGCCATATTTTAGTTTGATTTTAGTTAGTTGTAATTAGCGTAGGGTTTTATTATTATTATTTTTTTAATTTACTGTAATTATAGTTTTTAGTTGTGTATGTAATAAGTTAAATTGATTTAAAGTTAATAAAGTTCAGTTGTTTCCCCTTACAGACTAACATAAATATAAAGTAAATACAGTTTATTGTTAGTAAATAAGACTTATGACTAAGTTAGTAGCACTTCCACTGCACTAATTCACTTTGTGCTGTTCTGTGGCACCTGTCCGCGGAAGCGACGGAACACCACGCCCTGCGGCCAAAAGTCTTCCTTCAACACGAGGGGCAGAAAACTGTTCGGGACTCGCACCACGAACGCCTTGAAATTGACGTTACGGTGCGACTCCAGCAGTTGTACCCTCAGTGCAAACTTCGTCTTTTGGCGCACGTACTCCACGATGTCTTCCACCCTTGTAGTGTGATGTAGGCGGGAGATGTATACTGGAGTGTTTGGCGGAGCGGCACGCAGACTTACGCTAGGAGATGTAGCTCCCACAATGTTAATTGCTACGGTCGAATGTACAAATTTATAGTATATATGGATTTGTTTCGCTTACTCCCTTCCGCGTTTGCCAAGCCATCATGGCGCCACCATTCGGTCGCCAGTAGAAAACTAGCATTGTCACTGAGCGCGTGTCAACTCACAAAACTAATGCATTTACTTTTTGTAACTATGATATTGTTTTTAAAATATTAGAATATTTTTCTGTAAATTGTCAAGTGAATTGAGACACGGTTCTTAGAAAAAACCCATTTCTTTTATTGCGTCAAAGTTCTGTGAATTCTAGTGTTCAAAAAGTACGGCTGTGGGTTAAAATGTTATTGCTTATCTGCGTCTAGTTTTGATTCGGTACTTTGTTTCGTATACGCGAATAACCTAGTGCTGGTAAATATATAAACAGTGGTTGCCTGTCAACATATATGTTGTAGTGTTAGCTGGAAAGATGTCACGCTATAACCCTAGCATAATATAATAATCAACATCATGGACATGAGCTAATTTATTTCAAACGCATTTCCCATTTTAATTAGTTCGTGTGTTGTGTGTTCTCATTATAACCCGGGCAAATTAACATGAGACTAGATGACCTATCACAAACTCTTTGCACGATCCATTTGATTTAATCATCTCTCAAAAATCTAATATATGTATAGTGCCGATACATTTTCGTCTTGAGATATAGAAGATCAAAAGTCATGAAAAAGGTTTTTTCAATACACTTGCTCAGAAAGTGACTATTATTGCACTGCACTTAGGTACATGAATACAATGACCCTTGTTACTAAACTGTGACATTTTGATTACGATTACGCACTAGTGCTATAATGTAGTTAAAACCTTTTGTTCAACATCTTCCCCGCCATAATTTTATTACATTATCGTATCAGGCTGGGCGCAGGTCGTGTCCCACGAGTCGCCGGTCAAGCCCATTTATTCATTTCAGTGAGTGTATTGAAAAAAAATAAATGAAAAAAAAAAAATAAAAAAAAAATATGGGCACGCATATGAAAACAGATTTTTACCGCCACAAAAGTTTACTAGTTTTACAGTTATTTTCTTCACTAGTGTATTGAAAAACGTCGTACGATACACGTGAGTAATTAACGATTACCGTTCTCGGCTCTCTTAAGACCCTCGCCATGGCTCGGGTCTAAATACCGCCTCGACGGTAATCATTATCTGTACTATTATCGCATTCGGGTGCCTCCGGTACGGGGCTCTCAGGAAATAATCCAATTAAAACGCGGATAACAACTAGTAGAGTCTGTCTAATGAGTTAAACGACTTGGGTAATTATCAGGATTTAATGAAATCTGATGTAGTCAACACGGGTTCAATAATCAAGGTTGATTAAGAGCTAGAGATCATTGTTTACTAACAGAAAAACCTTATAAAAAGTATCGACTGTGAGTATTTTTTAAATGATTAAATATTATACAAAATTCCCAAGTCGGTTGACTTATTAGACAGACTAGTCATGTAAATTAAATTTAATCTCTAATTGACCTTCAAAATACCTGCCAAACCTGACTAAGCCAAGGTCGATCTTATAAAAGTAAGACCACATTATATATTATTACGACTTTTCCTCTAACAAATAGAATACACACAATTTGAAAGCGATGACAGTAAACATTATGATTATATGATAATATGTTGCTAACTTGAAAGTGAAGGTGGACGGCTTGAAAAGGCTGTTTAGAAATTATTTTTTTAGGGTTCCGTACCTTAAAAGGAAAAAAACCGGTCAAGCCCATTTATTCATTTCAGTGAGTGTATTGAAAAAAAATAAATAAAAATAAATATGGGCGCGCATATGAAAACAGATTTTTACCGCCACAAAAGTTTACTAGTTTTACAGTTATTTTCTTCACAAGTGTATTGAAAAACGTCGTATGATACACGTGAGTAATTAATGATTACCGTTCTCAGTTCTCTTAAGACCCTCGCCACGGCTCAGGTCTAAATACCGCCTCGACGGTAATCACTAACATTACACACTTATATCATAATGTAATATTTTCCGAATATCTCACTGCTTTGCACTCTGTAACATTTTTAATTATTAGGAAAGTTAAAGAGCGCCTTACCTCTATAAATTTTCCCTAAAGCAATTTGAGATATCATTTCTTTTTTTATACTTAAGCTCGCGTTTGATCACTATCTCACCTGAAGGTAAGCGATGATGTGGCAGACGATGGAGCACACTCGCCGAGAAGTAATTTATTCACTCTTGACTTAAAGACCCCTAAGTTGTTAATGTAGCTATCAGGAAACCAAAAATTATTGGAAATAGAAGACTGAAGATTTCTTAACAACTGCTTTCAATATTTTGTAGATATATCTGAGGTACAAATAAGACAATATCTGTGGTCAACATGTCAGAAGAAGTACCACAATTTAAAAGCTGTTGTTTCTGTTTTCCACTACGAGCTGGCTTGCTTATTTGGGGCTATTTTAAAATGGTGAGTACTGGTTATTAAGTTCAAGGGATTGATCAGATGGATTTTACTTGAATACCTTATCCTTGGGATTCTTTAGGCTGACCACCGAGCCTGAGTTATTACCCATGAACCTCTTTTACAAACGAATTTAATAACCTTGTGCAATGATGGGAAATCAGCAAATATTCCCCTCCTGGTCCGGGTGGAGCGAGAGGGAGGGTCAGACTTTTATTAACTAGAACCCACCTATGTTCCTTCAGATCTTAAGCCGCGTACAGAGATCGCGAGGCGTGCGCCGCGTAAGGTTCGTCTTGCTTGCCACAACCTGAGGCATACGACGGTAAATTTATCCGTGCGTCCTCGGTGGTTTGCGCGCTCAAGCTGAGCACGCAACCGGAGCGCACGGCTCGTACTGAGGCGACGTTCGCAACGATCTTACAACGCGAACGCCCACTGTGAGCACACTCGTCCCCACAGCCCGAGGCATGCGAGACGAATCATTCGCGAAGCACGCCTCGCGATGTCTCTACGCGGCTATAGACGCTCTTTAGGATAGATACGGTAACTCTTTCGAGAAATTCAATAGCCCTGTACCCCTAGCCAAGTTCCTAATCTGCAGTAGTTAACGCTTGTAGAAAGCTTCAAATGTACGGGAATGACGTCGTCTTAACGCTCAGTCACGTGGTCAGAACAAAAGAATTGGCGGCAAGGTCAACTCGAAGCGTTCGGCGCAAGCGAAACGGCTGTAACTTGACTAGGGGGCTGGTTAAATAGGCTCCCTCTCACCCCATCTGGAGAGGTCTATCTGATGATTTCCTACGTAAATAGATTCGTGGATAGGTACTAACATGATGTGTTTAATGTTACAGATTGCAGACGTCTTGATTTTACTACCGCTGATGTATTACGAGTTCCTTTTTTTAATAGTAACTGCGTGGTTTTTTGATATCGAGTTTTTTGTATATACCGTTGTAACACTAATAACAATAATTGCGATCATAGCGAACTTCGTGGCGACTTTTGTGTTCGTCATCGGATGTCACCAGGTGAGATGCCAAACCTAATGCACACTTACTTCTTCTTCCTGCCCTTATCCCATATTACTTGGGAAAAAAACACTGTAAAGTAAAAAATAACTTTAATTTCGGAAGTCGGTGTTTCTATAATAGATAGATAGATATTTTGTCTCTTCGTTATTTAACACCGACTTCCGAAATTAAAGTTATTTTATACTTTTCAGTGTTTTTTTACATTGAAGTCGGTTATATATTTTTTTGTAAAAATGTTTTTTATTTTACAGTTTTTAGTTATGGTACCTACCACCACTAAAAAGTACCCCTCAACCAAACTTAAATAACTTACAGCCAGAGTGCATTTCATAACGATTCTAATAATCCCAAACATGGATAGATCACATTAATTTACCTTCCGGCTTCATCACCAGATCGGTAATTCCCCCCTCTCCCTTTTCTTTCAGTCATTCATCGCCTTCACGTATAAACCGACCAATTTTACTTGTTACGACAATTCTGCTGTAACCCTATAAGGAGTTCTGTTCCATATCTTCGAAGTTCATGATCAGATCATAACTATGGGACCAACGTGGTAGCATGACCTTTCAATCAAAAAAATAATTTTCAAAATCAGTCCAAAATTGACCGAGATATAGGTGAACATACATAAAAAAAAAACACATTCAGCCGAACATAGAACCTCCTCCTTTTCGAAGTCGGGTCAAAAGAGAAACCTTGAGTACGGAAAGCAACCTTGCTCTAATAATAAGTTGATGTGAGACAGTTCAGTTCTCAACTCAACAGAACAGTTCCGTTGCAGACACCACTGAAAGCGGTGTATATTAGCAACCCGTTGAGACCCAGCAGGGCCAATTCTTGCCAGGGCCATGGGAAAACTTCTGAAAAGTACACTCGTGGTCCCAGAATACAAAACGAAACTGGAGGAACAGGATGTGGATTAAGTCAGTCAAAGTTCGATACGCTACCGCTTCAACTTGTATGGAAATAGTACATTTTTCAATACACTCACTGAAATGAATAAACGGCCGTCGACCTGCGACACGTGAGGGACGACGCGCGCCAAGCCTGATACAGTAAATGTAATAAAATTATGGCGGAGGAGAGCTTTTTGCACTAGTGCGAGAAATAGCCTTTTGCATGCATGCCTGTAAACGATGGGATAAGAGTGGGTTTCCGAGTATGAGTGTATTGAAAAAATCATTAAATTATTTCCCACTTCAAAAAAAATGCGATATTCTTCGATGTCATACTCGTATCTTAAAATTATAACTACTGAAATATTTTTATACTAATTGCACTCCGAACAGGATGGTCGATGGGGACGAAAGGTGTGAGTGAGTGACGACCTCGTACCAGAAGACGCAGCGTTGAAAGGCCTCCAACAATGTGGACCGATGACCTGGTCAGGGTCGCGGGAATCCGATGGATGCGTGACGCACAGGACCGGTCGTTGTGGCGACGCTTGGGGGAGGCCTATGTCCAACAGTGGACGTCTTTCGGCTAATATGATGATGATGATAAATAAACATACAGAAACTATCTTACAATTTATTATTATTGAAATCATGTCTAAACAACAGTAAAATAAAAAACTTTTTACAAAAAAAAACCACTGGCAAGTACAAAATAACTTTAATTTCGGAAGTCGGTGTTTCTATAATAGTTTTGTTTCTTCGTTATTTAACACCGACTTCCGAAATTAAAGTTATTTTCTACTTTTCAGTGTTTTTTTTTAACATTGAAGTCGGTTGTATTTTTTTTTTTTGTAAAAAGTTTTTTATTTTACACTTTTTAGTTTAGTTATGGTACCACCATTAAAAAGCACCTCTTAGCCAAACTTAAATACCTTATAGCCAGAGAGCATCTCATAACGATTTTAATAATCCAAACACGGTTAGATTACATTAATTTACTTACTGGCTTCATCATCAGATCAGTCCGATACATTCCCTCCCCCTTTTCCTTCAGCCAGTCATCGACTACACGTATAAACAAAGCAATTTTACTTGCTACGACAGATCTACTGTGATCCTATGAGGAGTTCTGTTCCATATCTTCGAAGTTTATGATCAGATCATAACAATATTTCAATGGGACCAATTTGGAAGCATAATCTTTCAATCAAAAAAATGAATTTTCAAAATCGGTCCACAATTGACCGAGATATCGGTGAACCAACATAAAAAAAAACATACATTCAGCCGAACATAGAACCTCCTTCTTTTCGAAGTCGGTTAAAAAACATTTCCCTAAGATATGAGTCAAATGGGGAAAAAGTGCAAATATAAATGTGTTTTTGCTATTAAAAAACCCATGATATAATATCTGACGAATCTCTATCTTTGACAGAAAAACGTGAAGCGGATCAGAGGGTTCTATGTCTACAGTTTATGGGAACTGAAACTGATGACAGCGTTGGTTGTGGTGGCCGTTGGTATGACATTAATATGTCGGCGTGCAGATGTCATGAGCGTGCATTTCATGATCTTAACTATTTATCTTCTGATTCTAGGTAAGCATTTTTTCAAATTTATGAGTGTGAGGTAACATGGAGCATTTTTGTTAGGTTACAATTTTTTTTTTATATTACTAGCATGGAAGTTTAGAGTTTGTGTCGTGCTTACTCAATGTCTCGCTGTTGGTGGCATTTGTTATTGGGTCATTCAGTTCCCTTCAAAATGGTTGAGCTGAGTGGGGCTGATGCACGCGTCATGCTCGTGAACGGGTGCCGTCAGTTAAGACTGGTCATCTCTTAGCTGCCAGTGGCTTAATTCAATTTCTGTATTTTACCTGCCGCTTACTGTTTCTGTGATCGTTCAATTTGTTAATAACACTAGTTTGTAAGCTCACAATTGTACTGACACATATGGATGTAGTCGTAAGATGAGTCTGAATTTAATTATTATTTCTTTTATTCATATATGTATGTAAATATAAATTATTTTTTAAATATTCAATAAAAAATAGAAAACATTTAAAATAATAAAAATAGTGGCCCACCGGTATCGGGAACAAGGTCCAAGCTACCGGCGGGCAGGGCTCCAGAGAAAGGAACCACCTGACTATACGAGCCGTTTCCAACAATACTGTTTTCTGAATCAAGCCCTTGATCCAGTCGCCTAACGAGAGCCTCCTAAGGTGTTGATCGAGGCTCTTGGCTATTAAGCCACTATCGGTACAATGATTGCTGAATCCTCTAATTATTATTATTATTATTTCATACCGGTACATCTCCATACTCCAAAAATCAGGTAAAGTACACCTTTGACATATATACATAGATCTCTGACGGATCAGATCGGATCAGACGAACTGTCGCTTAAAGTAAAATACTAGTTAGACTGCCCAACATAGTTCGATCACGATCCATAACATATTTAAACAATACATTACATTTATATAAACCAATTAGCTTACGCCCGCAGGTTCTCTCGGAAGAAACTCATTTTACCACCTAATGAGATCCTGTCTACTTCGGGGTATTTAAGTCTAGAGTGAATAGTTTACTTCTAAGAAAGTGTGCTCCATTGTCGGCCACTTAATCGCTTACCATCAGGTAAAATGGTGGTCGGGCACGAACCTATCCATAATAAACAAAAAACTGTTCTTGTTAAAAAAACACCAATGAAAAAAATAAACTTTCTAGGTCAAAGGCTGACCCTAAAGTCAGCGCAAACAGAGAGGAATAATTTTCGCGCGGTCTCGGGTATTTTCTGAAGGATGGCGAATGTCGAAGATATGCTTCCCGCCGTATCTTCGAAGACGCGCGAGCAGTTTCTGTTAGGTTTAAGCAAATATGCACTTTATACTAATAACTTTAAAGCTCATTTTCGGGTGCTTTAATAAAATCCTCTCTGCTGCACTGCTCTCTGTCTTCACTGACCCTTAGAGTGGGCCTTCCCTTTTTAAGATTAATTAAGTTTAACCAAAGCCATTTGTTTCAGCTCTGCATGCTTACTTCTTTCTGCTCCTGAGGAGTGAGGTCATCAAACTGAACGCCAGCTTCGAGATTAGCTTTGTGAACAATTCTGCTGAAGCAGAACATGCCATTGCCTGGAAAGACACGGGAGCGCCTATAGAACATGTTTAAAGAGAAGCTAATGGAACTGATATGGAGAAGGTTCACTAGACGAAGCAGAATAAAGGAACCGCTAAGTTAGGAATAGGATAATACCACCACTATTAAATTTAATCTTACTAAATGATCTATATTGGCAACGGTAAAATATACTCGTACTTTAATGGTGCCTTTAAATGTCCTTCAATTTGTTATAATGGCTGCTTAAAATTGTACTAATGAGGTAAAAAAAAAACATTTAAGCGTCAGTGGATCTTACATTTTCAATGGTTTTGTTGTTGGTGAGTCAAAATGAGTAGATATGCCTCCGCTGGTGTCTCTATATCAACCGGTTCTTACGTCAAATAGATCATCTATATTCAAGATCTTCTTCACCAAGTCATTGGTCCACCCTGTGGTAGGCACTAAGCATAAATATTGAATTAATATCTGGAACGCAGCAATCTGGGTTTAACAAGACAGGACAGATTTCTGTACACCACGCTGCCTTACAAAACGGGCACAGTAGGCGTAAGCAAAAAGGCAGCCAGCGTTAGATGAGACTGAGTAGGTTACGTTAGCTGCATGCACGACGACCGCTGGGCATAAGGCTCTACACACTGGGTTTCTGAAAATAAACGGCGTAGTGAAGACTGATTCTGAAATAGGTAACTGAATGCGAGCTGATTTGAAGAAAGGTTTGAGGAAGTAAAAAGATTTCTCGAAAGGACTTACTGAATGCTTTTGCCCAGTACGAGAACAGAATACTAACAAAAAAAAAAGTAGTTTTAATACGATCTTATAAGTTATAACAAAAAATTAGCTTTAACTTAGCGAAACAGCTGTTATTTATTCCAAACTATATTAAAGTGTCTTTATCTATGATATCTTGTATTTAAATGAAAGAATATTTACACAGTTAAATAAATATATTTATCTAATTATTCATTTTGTTTCAATTATTTACAGGATCCATTTTTTCAAACACTCTTCACTGCAATCTCTTCATCCTTCGATCCCTCTTCAATTTGCATCTTAGTTAATACTGTAAACTTTGCGACGAATGTCAGTTTTTTTGTTACATTTTTGCCTAGACTACTAGCTAGGTCATCACGAAGTTTTACATATTACATATCAGAGCTACAGGAAAAGACATAAGGTACATTCCATCCAAAAAGTGACCTATTTTTACGCGACTACGGCAAAGCCAAAGGAGGGTTATGATTTTCAAATCAAGGAACAATAAAATGAGAACTACATAAGAATGATGGGCACTTAGGCGATGACTGAATTATACGTATCGGCAGTCGGTACGTCGCGTGCCGTTGGTCTAAATGTAGCTCCACAAGTCTAGTTGCCATAATGTATGGAGACCGACTCGTCTAGCTGCGTACTTAGCTCACGTAGGCCCAATGGAGGTCTACCTTACGCCAGCCACATGCGCTTCTCAACGTTCGTTTAAGTCTGTGGAGCTAGCAAAGCGAACGAACTATCTGCTTGCCTCTGATACCAGTCAGGCAGTGCTATTCTCTAACAAAACAGCCTTGAGCGCAGCGCTGGCCGCAGCGACGAACTCTATACGTACAAAAGATTAACAATCCAATAGACCTACAAATTGGATTTTTTAATCAAATGTACCTATTTGGATTTCGTCGCTACGGTCAGCGCTGCACTCAAGGTTGTTTTCTCACAGAATAACATGCAGGATCTGATGAAATAAAAGAGAGTTAATTCACTACAAGAGGCTGAGGATGGATTAGCTAAAATAACAAAATGGCTAGAAAATAGTCTCCTTTCACTCAACACTTCCAAAACCAAGTATATTTGTGTCAGCAAGTTTTATCTGACTAATTCGCATCCAACTTTCTCTATAAAATACATATAATTATGTATTTATTTATATGTATCTATGTAATCGAACTGTTGATCGTTCTAACAGCACATGTGACTCACTTTCGCGAACCCCCTCTATTAAATATCTAGGTATAGTAATAGAAGAGAGACTTGACTGGAACACTCGCACAACAATGCTGGCTGGCAGGATTAGAAGAATGATCTAAACAGGGTTATTTGAAAAACACTGCCAACCTCTCAGGACTTTTAGTGCCATTTTTTTTTTTTATGGTGTGAAAAAATTATGCATTGACATCCCCCGCCCTTGGGCGGAGCGGGAGATAGTGTCAGACTCTTACTGACTAAAAGACCCACCCCATTCCTTCTAGCCTTCATACCGGGGCTGGAGCGCCCTTTCGGATAACCCTGGCCCCAGTAGGCTTCGACCCGGCTGGGCCCCTGCTGTTGCTGACAACTCCTTGAGGCGCGCGGGAACAGTGCGCGCCGTCGACGACTTGGGCTTGGTCCGGACAGTTACCGGACGGCCGGACAGTGAGCTACCCATTGCTCACCGTCCGCAAGCCCGCGTCTACGTTGGCCGGAAATCGGGATCAGAATCCCGGCGACGGCGGCGGCGATAACGCCGTTGCCTGATGCGTTCGGCCTCCTCCTTTGCGAGCATTACTGCTTCGCAGAAGTCGGCGACCGCCTGCCACTCAGAACTTTTAGTGCCATACTGTCGAGTACCGAACGCGGTGGATGGTCAGCCAGTACTATGAATTTTATCTTGATCTTTATGTGTATCTAAGTAAAGTTGAGTATAAAATGAAACCACTTAGTACTAGATACTGAACTAATTTTTATTCTCAAATTGAACTTTATTAGCAGGACCCTAACCAGATGGCGGAGAATCTTAATAGCGACTTCTAATTTGACGTCAACGCCATCTAGTTAGGAATCCGTAACTAATACATTTTGAACTTAAATCTCGTTCTAAACATACCGCCCACCAAGGACGTTACTGAAGGAATGTCCTTCTTGAACTAAATCCTGGATCTGACATGTATTTGATCTCAGGTTTGATCTAAAGTCTTAAATTAAAAAACATGTACTACAATAAATCTTAATATCTAACATTTGAAAACCTTAAACTACTTATTTGGCTAAGCTACTAAAATAACAATGTGACATAACAAACATAAATAAATTCAGTGATCTGCAACTGGTAAAATACAAAGTTTGGATGTTGGCCTCTTAATAGTGGAGGATTTAGTGCGTAATGTGACTACACGGGTGATGTTATCAGCACCGGGATGCTTCTCTAATACGCGACCTAACATCCAACGACTTGGCGGCAAATCGTCTTCCTTGACCAACACAATGTCTCCAATATTTGGCTCAGGAGTTTTATAAGACCATTTGTACCGGTTCATAAGATTGGACAAATATTCTTGGGACCAGCGTTTCCAAAATGATTGCAGCATTACTTGAATAAATTGCCACCGTGACAAATAACTAATATTACTGCTTTCATATTTTTTATCCGGTACATTTACTATTGGCTCTCCAATTAGGAAATGTCCAGGAGTTAACGGTATCAGTTCACCAGGATCAGTAACATTAATGACGCTCATTGGACGTGAATTTAAACAAGCTTCTACTTGATTGAGGAGTGTGCTCATTTCCTCAAACGTCAAAGTAGCATCACCAATGACTCGTTTGAGGTGAAACTTTGTGGACTTCACACCTGCTTCCCAAAGTCCACCAAAATTAGGGCTATGCGGGGGAATGAAGTGCCACTCAGTACCGTTGGCCTCGAGTTGTTCTGCTATTGCTGCCTGAATTGATGCCAAATGTTGCAATTCTCGGGAGGCACCTACAAATGTAGTGCCATTGTCGCTCCATATTTTAGCGCAATGACTTCGCCTAGACACAAAACGTCTGAAGGCAGCTAAAAAAGCTTGTGTGCTCATGTCACTGACGACTTCTAAATGTATAGCACGGGTGGACATACACACAAACAAACATATGTAGCCCTTGTACGAACGGTGCCCACGACCTTTCGTTGTCCTAATATTAATAGGGCCAGCATAATCAACCCCGCTGTGTAAAAACGGTCGCGCTGGAGAACACCGAACCGTTGGAAGCGAACCCATCATTTGGTTCTTGATGCTAGCGCGATGTTTAACGCATGTTACACATTTTCGTACATGATGTTTGACTAGGTTCCTGACTCCTATGACCCAGTAAGCTGTTCTCAAATAATTTGACATTAGCTGCGGACCTCCGTGCAGAGTCTTTAAGTGGGCATCTGCCACTATAAGGTTTGTCAGATGACAAGAGTTTGGTAATACTATTGGATGCTTTGTGTCTTCACTCAAAGGAGCTTTCTCAAGTCTACCTCGAACTCTGATAAGGCCTCTGTCGTCCAGATATGGACAGAGTGAGTTTAGCTTACTAGATTTTAATTGTAAATAACCTTTGTCCTGTAATTGTAAATATTCTACTGCAAATATATCCTTTTGTGTTTGTCTTATACAACATTCTAACGATGCTTCTAGTTCTAACTTTTGTAAATAACTATGTTTAAAGTTGTTATTCCTTATAAACCGTCTGCAATAGGCGATTACCCTAACTAATTTTTGTAATGACGAATACCGCTTGAACATTGAAAGCTCTGGCACTACAGCAATGTGTATTTTTGTTATTTGCTCTAAGTCGATATTTAAATCATTTGGCCTTTTATAGACTATTGTTCTTTCAGTTAGAAATGATGGTCCGGAAAACCATAAACGATTATCTATCAATGCACTAGGTAAGATACCTCGTGAGGCGCAGTCTGCTGGGTTGTCCTTGGTTTTCACATGAAACCATTGAGATGCCTTCATCGTGGTCAATATTTCCGAGGTGCGATTCGCCACAAACGTCTTCCATCTGCTTGGATGGCTGTTAAGCCAAGCCAACACGACAGTGGAGTCTGTCCAGGCCTTGATTTTATCCCTAGAAATATTCAGGACATCTGCTGTTTCTATTAAAAGATTTGATAGTAAAACTGCTCCACACAACTCTAGACGAGGTATACTAATTTGTTTGACGGGGGCTACTCTAGTTTTTGCAACCAACAACGAAATATGAACATTGCCTACAACATCTACTAGCCGCAAATAAATCACGGCTGAGTACGCGGTTTTGGAAGCGTCACTGAAGCCATGCAGCTCAAGATCGTCGTGCGACTTAGTTCCAAGCCAACGAGGTATCCGAACTTTGCTAAGTAGTGACAGCTCTTCACGGTAAGAAACCCATTCTTTTATTAAGTCAATGTTCAGTTCTTCATCCCAACTAACACCTGCAAGCCATAATTTTTGGATGAATGTTTTTGCTAAAACCACACTAGGAGCTAACCAACCTAGTGGGTCGAACAATCGAGCTATGTCCGAAATAATTGTCCTTTTAGTTACAGGTGCAGTCGTCAGAGGTGGAAGATTCACCGAGTACTGGAAGGTATCTTCGTTGCGGTTCCAGGTAAGACCCAAAATTTTTATTGTACTATCTAATTTAATTTCTAACCCTTTCTCTTCTTTGTGTTCTATCTTCTCGAGTTCATTGTTCTGTAGTTTTATTTGTTCTCTTGTTTTGTCCTTAGTTTTATTTGTTCTTGTTTCATCAGGTTGTTCTTTAACTGAATTGTTTTCAATTCTTTTAAGTACTTCTTGACTATTACTATTCCATTTTTGCAATATAAATCCGCCTTTTCCTAATAATGCAATCATTTGCTTATATATTTCAATACCTTCTTCTACACTGTTGCATCCTGTCATTAAATCGTCCATATAGAAGCAATTTAAAACCTTATCTGCAGCTAGTGGGTAGTTTTCACCTTCATCAACAGCAATCTGACGTAAAGTTTTGACTGCTTGGTACGGTGCAGAAGCTGTTCCAAAGGTCACAGTCATAAGCTCGTAATCTTGTATCTCTTTATCCGGACTGTCACGCCATAATATTCTTTGGAACATTACATCTTCTTCTGCTACCTTCACTTGTCGATACATTTTAATTATATCAGCTACAAGTCCTATAGCATGTACTCTCCATTTTAAAACCGTGTGACGTAAATCAGCTTGCAGTTTTGGACCAATCATGAGCGTGTCATTTAGTGATACTCCTTTGTTGTTCTTTTCAGAGGCGTTGAAAACAACACGAACTTTAGTCGTGGTCTTGTCTTCCCTAATGACTGCGTGATGTGGTAGATATACTGCTTCTTCCCTTTTGCTATCATCTTTCTTCACGTGCCTCATATGGCCTAACTGTAAATATTCATTTATTACTTCTGTGTATTTTTCTTTTAATTCTTTGTTCTTTGCGAATCTTCTCTCTAATGCTTGAAATCTTGATTTAGCTATGCCACGTGAATTTCCAGACTTGCAAGGAGGATCTTCGTCTCGGAAAGGTAACTTGACTATATATCTACCATCGCTATCTCTCTTAGTAGTCTCACTATAAAGCTCTTCGCATTTCTTCTCCTCCGGTGTAAATATCTTTTTAGTACTAATATGCTCTTCAATTTCCCAAAATTTCCTTAACATATCATCTCCATGTACCATGCAATGCATTACGCTAATTTTATTTGTACTTTTACTTTCAGGGCTTACTGCACCTGACAGGACCCAACCTAATCTAGTATTCTGTGCTATAAGACTACCAGAAGGACTCTTAACTAAACCTTCTTTAATAATACAGCTATAAACATCGGCACCCAACAGAATGTCGATTTTGTTGGGTGTGTTGAATTCTGGATCTGCTAAGAACAGATTGTTGACCTCTAACCAGTCGAAAGCATCTGTGTTTAAGCTTCGCTCTGGTAAGTAAGAGGTGATCTTGCTTAAAACGTAAGCATTAAACGTAAACTTAAAACTAAATTCGACGCGAGACTTTATCGTTATTTGTACCATGTACTTTGTCATGGTTGACCTATTGTCTCCTAAGCCTAAAACAAACCCTTGAATTGGAATCTTTTTCAAGTTGAGAAGTTGAACTGCTGCTTCTGTAACGAAACAAGCTTGCGAACCTTGATCAAGTAAGGCTCGTACAGTTTGGTATCCACCCGTCTTTGACTCAGCTTTTATTAGCGCTGTGGCTAATAAAACTTGTCTGGGCTTGGGTACCTTCCCTGTTGACAAGCAAGCAACTATCTGATTAGCACTAGTCGAAGGACTAGCACTATCAGCATCTGGCACTGCTTCAAGGTTTTGGTCTTGGTTAATATGTAACAGTGAATGGTGGCGCTTTTGGCAAACTTTACAACTAGTGTCCTTTTTACAGCTTGTAACTGTGTGGTTGCTACCTAAGCAGTTAAAGCATATTCTGTTTTTACGTACAAATTCACGTCTAGCATCAAGCGACTGGTTTGCAAACTTTTTACAAAAACAAAGCTTGTGGATTTCTGAACAGAATTCGCATTTCATGTGTGATGATGAGTTTGTGGCAAGCATTGTCTTAGGCGTATAATTTGAACTGATAGTATTGATTTGGTGAACTGAACCCTTTTTTGGTTCTATACACTCAAATGCGCGGAATCGTTGTTCTAAGAATAATTTGAACTGATCAATGGTGGGAAAATCATTAGAAATGCTACCACTGACGCATAATTCCCATTGTTTACGCGTTTCAACATCTAATTTAAACGTCACGATGTGTATAATAATAACATCCCATGTACTCACATTTATGCCTAAATTTGACAAAGCATTTAAACAATCACTGGTGGTATCTAAAAGTTCTTTTAATGAACTTGCTGACTCAGTTTGCATACGTTTTATTCCAAATAACCTTTTCAATATACAATTGGCGAGATATCTTTTGTTGCTATACCTCTTCTCTAATAAATCCCAGCATTGACTATAATTTGCATCCGTTATTGGTGTATTCCGTATTAATTGATCAGCTTCACCCGAAAGATGACTTTTTAAATAGTGTAGCTTTTGTACGTTATCTAACGATTCATTTTTATGGACTAATGACATAAACAGATCACGAAACGTTGTCCATTCTCCATATTTACCAGAGAATATTGGAATGGTAATCTTTGGTAATTTAACGAATGAACTTGCTGACTTAAATGAACTGTTAGAAGAATGATCACTGGGTTGTACTGGTTCCCTTGGCCTAATTTTATTAAGTGTTGTTTTTAACAAACTTTTATACATTATATAAGTGTCTTCGGTTGTATCATAAATGTCAGCAACCTTTTGTTCTGTACTATCATCTAACTTAAAGTTTTGATAAATTTTAGTATTGGTTTCTTTAAACGAATCCCAATCCTTTTCTAACAATTCTTGCCTAGTTTCAATGAATTCAAACGTTAATCTTTCTTTAGGGCTTTTTTTGAAATTTGCTAATCCTTTAATAATAACATTTTGGGAGCCTTTTAGTACGTTAATTAATCCCTCCATCTTTGAGACAATTCTTAACGGGAAAACAATTTAAATACTTGACATAAATACAAATATAATATTGACGAAATTATTCTATGTCCTAAAGAGTTGCGTAAAATTTTACAAGTGTTTTAAATATAACTAAAATCTGTCGGAAATCGGGCATAGGTTCCCCGTTCCGTCGTTTTTTTTTAAAACTATTCTAAGTCCTTAACTAAACTTAAACAATACAACACAAATCTAAGGGAAATATTCTAAGTCTAAAAATTTTTCTTAAAATTCTACAAGTCCAAAATTCTTGAAAAAATGTCTAAGTTAAACTCTTGGAAGAAATAAAGTTCAAAATTGTTTGTCATTAATTTCCTTTGTTTATGAAATAAAATGTACTCACAATTTGCACTTCACTTACAACACGATGTTTCTGGCGCGCCCTGGTGGCGACACGTTGAACTTTTGGATGTGACGTCAGTCTTCTAACGTCACGTTGAACTGGGGGGTGTGACGTCCTCCTTGTGACGACACGATGAACTGCGGAGGTGACGTGTACGATCACCTTCCGTTTGATCTGGTTGCAAGTGGCGCCCTCTGGTCACCACTTTCCTCCTGCCGCTGTTGCCGAGCTCGTCCACAACACTGCTGGACGGAGCTGTTGCTGCCGAGGCGGGGGACCGAGTACTCTTGCTGCAGCGATCCACTGCGAATACACGGGCAAGCGGACCGGGCCGCGCGCGAACTCAAAAACGGTTATTTATCCGGCTCGAAGGACCAATGTCGAGTACCGAACGCGGTGGATGGTCAGCCAGTACTATGAATTTTATCTTGATCTTTATGTGTATCTAAGTAAAGTTGAGTATAAAATGAAACCACTTAGTACTAGATACTGAACTAATTTTTATTCTCAAATTGAACTTTATTAGCAGGACCCTAACCAGATGGCGGAGAATCTTAATAGCGACTTCTAATTTGACGTCAACGCCATCTAGTTAGGAATCCGTAACTAATACATTTTGAACTTAAATCTCGTTCTAAACACATACTAACATCATTTATAAACAAGATTTTAATGAAAATCATTTTTTCATAGCAAGCTTTTATAGCTCGGAATACCTATATAATTAATGCTCGTCAAGACGAATCATACGAGCCCTCATGAGTCAGCTCCATCGTTTATCTACCAAGTTCCTATAGCCACCTTCCAGTTGCATCATCAGATCAGCTCCACGTCATAACGATTTTGCATTGTCATCTGATTTACACATGCATGCAAAATTTCAGCCCAATCAGTAACCGGGAAGTGGGTCAAATTTAATTTGCAAGATTTGATGACAGACAAACATCGGGACAGGTGAAACTAAATAAAAGCTTGTAACAACAACTTTTGTTCTGTGACTTTTAAAAAAGTATAGTATTTTAGTTCATCAGATTGTCATAAAAAAATAAAAATATTTAAGTTGAATGTTGTAGCCAACACACCCTAGACGCCGGGATCCCGATTCCAGGCCACCGTAGGCGTGGGCTTACGGACGGCGAGCAATGGGTAGGTCGCCGTCTGACCGTCCGGTAACTGTCCAAGTCCAAACCGAACCCAAGTCGTCGACGGCGCGTATTGTTCCAGGCGCGGCTCTGGGAGATGTCAGCAAACCGTAGGGGCCCAGCAGGGTCAAAGCTTATAGGGGGCCATGTGTCTGTTTCTGGAAGGAAGACTCGGCCCTAGTATGAAACCAAGGAACAGGAGTGGGTTTTTAGTCAGTAAAAGTCTGACACAAACTCTCGCTCTGTCCAAGAGAGGGAGATGTGATAGGATGATTTTCCCACCCAAAATGTGTTGGAAGTTTGTATTTGGAGTCTACAATTCTTAGCGGGGTCAGCTCGTCCAGTGTTTTGATGATGGCTTTCACTATTTCCTCGAAATACATTTCACAGTTGTTATTTGTGGCGATCTGCAGTTCTGACTTCATTTTGTTAACAAGCAGCTTTTCAGAAGCTTGTCTGCCTTCTCACGTGCCTTTTATAAATGTCAAATCGCAAGTTAACGGTTTATCGAAGCCACTACCCGATCATACTTGTGGAGATTCAAAACAGCTAGTACCGTAGTTGTCTTCATAAAAATTGTAAAAAAAGTGGTTAAAAGTTACTAAATTGACCAGTGCTGTATATCATTTTGTAACTTGTGAAATGGACTAAAGATTGATATACACAACACATCTCGACTCCATGGGTACCGTGAGTAATAAATGAATAAATTCTGAAAAAAATTGCAATGACTTGTGCTCCTGGCGCAAGTCATTGCAATTTTTTTCACCGAGGACATCCCGCAGATCGGCATCAGCCGCATCTACGCACACATGCTCAAGGCTAACGTACGCTAGGCGTTTGTTTCAACGTCTTGAGCTTATACCACACGTTTACACCAGACTTAGCTCACGCCATGTTCGTTCTTCTTCTTAGCATGTCAATGACAAAACTAATTAAATTCCATACCTAGTCCAGTATGAACTTTTAATAGGCCACAGCAATGCCATCCGCTGATGCTAACATTAGATCTCTACGTGAACAGGTAACAGGGCACGTGATGCAGGATAGAAGGTGGAAAACGGTCTGTGGAGAGACGCCGCACAAACACTGAAAGTCGGAACCGTCCAGGAACCCCCATCTGTGGAGATTGTCTTTGCTGCGCCCAACCTAGGTGCGGAGTCTGTTTAGAGTTGTCCAGGTTGGCCATGGCACCTCAAGTCAACAAGTGAATGATAACTAAAATTCGCGTTGCCAACAACAGATTTTTTATTTCCTTCAAATATCCTCTCGTCGTTTGGCTTTTTAAACAGACTATATAAGCGAGCATTTTTTTTAACAAAAACACAGTAACTCATTTTAATACAGCATAGTACAAACTAATCTCGTACAACACCAGAAAAAGTAAAAAAGGTGTGAAAATTGATACTGCATCTTTTAATGCGTCTGTCTCCGTCGTAAATACTGTCTATCAGCCGAGTTAGAGCCTATTTTAAGCCTTGTTTGATACATCAAATCATTACGATACCCAGATGTTGCAGTTTTCTATCGTTAATTTTATCGTAGCCGAGTACGTTGTACCTTTGTTCATCCAGATTAATTTTTATCTCATTGAGTTTTAGAATGTCAACGTAATACTTGTTCACGGTATACTTGACTTCCATGAAATTCGCACTTGTTTCTTAGTTCCAGTTGCAGTTAAGGATGACATCATGCAGTTCTCTAAAGCAACGCTCGAATATTACAAGAAAATTTTGTTTTGAGAATTTATTACTCAGCCCCGTTACCTCTTGTTGTTGAATGTTGGTGGTGTCGTTAGCATAGTTACGGTCACCTCTAATTTATCTATCGCGTTTACAGGATTGATATTCGCTAGTATTTTCTGTTTCAGAGGCTGCTTTTGCTGCTTGTTAAAATGTTTCTCTTCCTCACGGAAGACAGTCTCATCAGGTTTTGCTATTGCTTGTTTATCTCCCACTGAATGCGCGGACATTTTTGCTGTATAGCTATATGTTGTTCTGGATTCATTTTTCTGCAGTTCGCGCACACTATTCGTTTCACCGTGACTGTTCACGATATCGACCGTCGGATTGCTCTTTTGAGCGTGGCAGACAGTTCTTGCATTGCAGTCTCCTGTCGCTACGGATAAAGTAGCGCTCTGGTTTAATTTGTTAGGTGTAGAAGAAGGCTTCAGTAGCGTTCTTAATTTTTTCTGCCAGCTCCACATATAAGAATGAGCTGTCAAAAGTACATAGTCAGAGTACATACATCTGTATGCGTTTATACTCACGGCGGCGCGGGCGAGCCAATGGTCCACCAGTCCCTAGGATTCCGATCCCGATTTCTGACCACCGTAGGCGCGAGCAATGGGTAGCTCACCGTCCAACCATTCAATAACCGCCCAGACCGATCCCAAGCCGTCGACGGCGCGTTTTTTCCACGCGCGCCTCAAGATGTTAGCAATAGTAGGGACCCAGTAGGGCCGAAGCTTACCGGGGCCCTGAAATAATGGCAAAGAAGGAATAGGAGTGGATTTTGTAATAGTCTGACACGCCTTTTTGATCTGCTCATCCGATTCTTCTCACTTAAAAAAAGAAAAGAAAATTATATCAATTTGCTTATAACTAAATTGTATTTTTTTAATCTGTAGGACTCTAAGATGTAATACTTTTAATTATTACTATCTGTCTTAAATACTATCGACAAAATAGTTAGGTATATCTATATCACCCTTATTTGGCGAAATGTGTCTTTTAGATTTATCTCATCGAATTTTTTATTTTACGAACAGCAATGACATCATTTTATTCCAACGAAAATGATAACACACTTCATGGAATAACCGGTAGAGGTCAGTGAATGACCGTCATGCGTCATTAAAATGGTGAACAGATGATGTTTTCTGGAATTACTCAATGGAAAAAGGAATTCCATGTTTTGAAGTTTCCGATAGTACCTTAGTCGGAAAGGAGATTGCCCAGCCTCTATGGTGTTCCAGGCCCAAGACGGACATCAAATATTACTTCATCAATGATAAAACTATTGTTTTTTCCATAAAGTTACTTTTTATTTATCACTTATTGTTTACTAGCTGTCCGCCCGCGACTTCGTCCGCGTTTACTTCGGTTATTGCACTCTAAACGTATTTTCCCGTAGGAATAAAATGTTTTTCCAGGATAAAAAGTAGTCTATGTTCTTTTCCATGTCAAAGGCTATATGCATGCCCATCTAAATCCGTTCAGCCGTTTTTGCGTGATTAAGTAACAAACATCCACACTTTCACATTTATAATATTAGTTAGAATTATAGTGGCGCTCATTTGGAACTAAGGGAATAAATATTTTTTAAGGCAAAATTAATGAACAAAGTATTTTTTCTCTAGTCAATTGTCCGCTCATGGCCTCAAATGGGCAATCCCCTTTATGTCAACGACCATGCTTTTCTCTCATCTAAATATTATAATTCGACAACGATAAATTATTGTATTTTTCTTAGAGCATACAACATATACAGGGTTATTTGTAACACACTAACAACCTTGCAGGACTGTATGACTAACATCATACACAACAACTTTTGTTCTATGACTTTTTACAAAACATTTTTTATGTTATAATAATAAACCATAAAGTTTTGTGTATGACAAATATTCTAAATCTGACAAGGATTAAAATTAAATTTTTAATTTTAGGTCATTTATTTATTGGTGATATGAATAAGTTACTCGTAGATACCCTAGTCAAGTTTGGTATCTTAAATTATTATTTCACTAACAATAACATCACTACCATAAAAAATCTCATTTTACCGCCAGACCTGCATGGAAGAATAATATTTATATTGTATAATTTTTTTTTACTATAGCACTCAACATCGCTTCAGTTTTCGCCACAATATTTTGACCGCTTTTCTTGAGGTGGGAAATCATCCATGACTTCTCCTGATTTAGAGTCGTGTCAGACTTTTACTGACTAAAAGCACACCTGTGTCATTCATTTGCCCTCTGCGTTGTAGGACCAAGGATTTCATTTTTAGAAATTCTCTGTGGCTCCAGTGAGCATCAACCCTGCTGGGACCCTACAGTTTTGCTGACTCTTTTAGGTGTGCGAGGTAGGCTAGAAGGAACAGGGTGGGTCGTTTAGTAAGAGTCTGACACTATGTCCCGCTCCGCCCAAGAGCGGGGGTTGTCATTGGATGATTTTTCCCATCGTAAATAAAAAAAAGGTGTGTGAGGAACATTATGCGCCGTCGATGATTCTGGTTCGGTCTGAAATTCTGGACGGTTACCTGCCAACGACTTACCCATTGCCCGTCGTCTGCAACCTCACACCTACTTCATTGCACACATCCACCGCATGCTCCACCGTGTGATACCCCTGCGTTTCTTTAGTCTGAACCTGGAACAGGAACCTCCCAAAATCGCAATTTTCGATTAGGAACGCAGAAACGAGAATGCCGTCTCGGCATATCGCCATGAGATCCCCATGATTTGTCACAGCGTTGCAACACCATTCGCAGGTTGCGCCTACATGTATCAGAAATCAGAAACGTTTATTTCAAATAGACCAGCTACAGGCACTTTTGAATTGTCAAAATGTCGGTCATTCAGAAAAGTGAAGTTTATGCCAGGGCTGTAACCTCCAAATCCTACGGTGGCAGGCTGGCATTCGGCAAGGACGCTCACAGCTACGCGAGAGATCGTGCGGTATCTCTGCAAAACATTGATCCGCTGGTAGTCCAATCCAATCTTACGGTACAAGTGGCGTAAGATGATAATATTTACCACACGCCACAGAGACGATTGTTATAATAATTGTATTGTATAATTGTGTTTCGGGCTAGTGTCCACAACTACACATTTAAAGCGCACATTCTGCATATGGGTGGGACAATTGTGTCATTTGATCCACCCCAGCTTCTCAAGGAAGGCCAGCAGCGCCCTGGAGTACCTGGATAGCGGAGGACTCTGCTCTGTATCCATCGGCTACTGGGCAGCTTATGCTTTATATTCCCTATAATATTAAAGGTGACAAGAAATTGCAAGTGTGTACGTGGACAATGAGTTACTGTACAGTGTTCGACATCTATATTGATGTGCCCTGCAAACCTATCTAATTCGCAGTGTGTACATTTCTCGGATTGCACCAGGTAAGGCTTAAAATGAATAATAATATTTGCGTTATTCACAAAGTCGGGTTATCTGAACTTTGAACCAACGCATCCATTAGGTAAAACTGGTCATTTTCCGCGAACCAAACAAAATAGTTATTATATAAATCAACCATACAGACCACTTTGCTTTGTGCGCCTGAGAATTGACACATAATACGATTTTTTTATTATGCCAGCGAGATTATACATATAGCAGAAATTAAGACTTAATTTCCTGCAAAGTGTTTGTAAAAAGTAATTCAACTGTGATCTAGAAATACAAATAACAAAGATCAAAATGAAAGGAGAAATGCTAGAGTTCAGGAGATGTTGCTTCTGTTTGCCGCTGAGACGTGGCTTACTAGCGTGGGCTTACTTCAAAATGGTGTGTATATGAGGAGAGGAATTTATCCTACTGGGGACAGGGTTAGTTTCGAAAGAGTAGCTCAGCCCCGGTATGAAGGCTCGAAGGAACGGGGTGGGTTTTTAGTCAGTTAGAATCTGACACTATCTCTCGAGCGGGGGTTGTCTGTAGATGATTTTCCCACCATAAAAAAAGTGAGGAATTTATCAACAGCAAAATTTTAAGATTGTTAATTAAAATTAGAAGTCATTATCATCATCATCATCACTAAAGCCTACAGATGTCCACTGTTGGTCATAAGCCTCCCCAAGTGTCGCCACAACGAACGGTCGTATGCGTCTCGCATACATCGCATCCCAGCGACTCTCACCAGGTTATCGGTTTATCTGGTGGAAAGACTTCTAAGCCTGCGTCTTCCGGTGCGCGGGCGCCACTCTAGATTTTTTCATTCCCACTGGCCATTCGTTCTTCGAACAATGTGCCCTATCACTTAAGTTTGGCTGTTCGTCGTTCTATGTCGGTGACCTTGGTTTAGTATCGTTCTTCTGTGGATATCTTCTTTTTTAATTTAGATAATGAATAAGTTAAATTCATAATTATAAAATAGTAAATTATGTGAATAGGAGTTCCAAATAAAACGAAGGAGTATGAAATTTATACATATAATTAACTCCCGAATATTGCGAGGGAGTTAATATAAAAACTTGAGTGAAGTAAAAATTCAAGCCACTGAAGACAAACACAACTTTATCCCTGTGATGTTAACTACACTCGACATTTTTGAGAAAAAAAAA
Organism: Mythimna ferrago; assembly: GCA_910589285.2. NCBI lineage: Eukaryota > Metazoa > Arthropoda > Insecta > Lepidoptera > Noctuidae > Mythimna > Mythimna ferrago. Next base: position 22,615,035 of record OU342685.1, read on the forward strand.
CCTAAGTATATAAAAATTAATAAGGATTTGGTCTGAAAGCCTGTAGTGACAATTATAATATAAGCGTATATTTTTCTCTACTATATAATGCAAAAATTACAATTCCTAAATACAGTACATTCTTACAGTAGGTAAAAATAAATTGGTGTAAGTAAATTTTTTTTGTGTTTCAGATCGCAGATGCGTTTCTCGTCTTATTAATGTCATATAAGTATGTTTCTAAATACTGTGTTTACGATGATAACAGAACTGATTATATCAATAACAGCAGCCACTTTATTGTTTACGGACTTCTTAGTAAGCATAGTGTTTATAGTTGGAGGACATAAAGTGAGATATAATTTTATTTTCTAAAGACTTTGTGACGAGCCATGGTAGAGGCCATGGTCTGTAGTGAAGAAGAACTGCAGACGGTCGCCTCCTTTTGCGTAACAGAGTGAGGAAACAGACATCCTAAAGCCCAGCATACTGTAGGGGCCCAGCAGGGCCGAAGCCTAGGCCCAGGGTCTTGGAACGCAAAGCAAAGAAGGAACGTAGTTGTGGTCTTAGTCAGTAAACGTCTGACAAGCCCTCCTGCTCCACCATGCAGCGGTATAGCAGTATGGCATAGGCTTTATAACGAGACGAGTCGCTGAGTGGAAAATGAGCCACCAATTGAATGAACAGAATATATACATACTTGTATATGATCTATGATAAGTGTGGAGGGACAGTAGGAGACCAAATGAGTGTTGAAGTCCATTTAAAAAGGCTTTTATCCGACCAGGTTTAAATGAATTGACATAAAGATGATAAACTGTTTATTTTTATTTGGGAGTTTAGTGTTTTTATGTAGTCACAGCTTATTATTATTACTGAAAGAACCCTTGAAATTAAAACATAAAAAACACTTTTCTTTTGCAGAAAAACGTGCAGTTGATAAAAGTATGTTATTTCCTAAGCATGGCATTGTGGGTAGCGAGTTTCCTGTTGGCTTGCTTCACAATTGCTTTAATACTATATATTCTCTTTACGAATCGTATTAACCATTATTTGCAAGTCTTCTATGAACTAATTCCAATCTTCTTTTTTTTTCGTAACATTAGGTAAGCATATTTGTTCCTTATTTTGATTTTTCTAAAATGGTCATTAATAGGCTAGTTGCCGTAAAAAATGTAATTAGTCCGTCTTTTAGATTATTCAAAAATACATATTTTTTTATTTGTAAATTAAACTAAAAATGACAAAGATATAGCCCATTAAAGTTACGTGTAACGTCACGCACGCCGTGCTGCATTTTTTCTGGGTAACTTTAATGGGCTATATCTTTGTTATTTTTTGTTTAATCGAAAAAAAGAAAAAATACGTGTCCAATATTTTTTTATGATCTAATTAATCAATCAATCAATTTTTTATTTGCATAAAAATACTATAACTAAAATACGGACTAAATAAAATGTAATTATTTTGACCCTGGAAACTACCCTATTCTGTAATCTCTATGTATTTATTTATAGTAGTAGTATTTAAAAGTTATGAACGCGGTTCCAGTGTCATTTATCTTATAAATTACTAGCTATGCCCGCGACTTCGTTCGCGTGGACTATAGGATTTTGAATTTGTTTTTTTTCTAAAATAAAATTAGCCTATGTTTTTATGCCTGTGTGATTTTAATTTAGATTTATCTTGTTTTTAATTTATTTAATTTGATTGTAATTTGTATTGATTTTAATTTATATTGATTTTAATTTGTAATGATTTTAATTAATTTTATTTTAATTTAATGACCTTGTTTTGATTATTTTAATGTAATGTATTTGTTATAATTTTGTGAAAATGGGTACTTTGACCTGAATAAAGATTATTATTATTATTATTATGTTACTCCTTATTACATCAGCTACCTGCCAAAAAAAGTCCCGTCAAAATCGGTCCAGCCATTTCAGAGATTAGCCCGGACAAACAGACAGACAAAAATGGTAAAAAATGTTATTTTGGTGTGTGTAAAAAGCAGTTATTTCAATATTACAAACAGACACTCTAATTTTATTTATATGTATGGATGTATAGATAAGGCTGACGAGTTTCAAGATACTACTCTTCAAGATTTCTCAAGTTTGATTCCAACGGGACAGTGAATTTAGATATTATTTCATTAATAATTTTTCAATAGCAGCTCGGAGTTCGGAAATTGGTACTGTTACACTCTAGAGTCTGCCCCTGAACTCAGTTCAAGTTGCATTGTCTTCCCTACTGACCAGGAGAGTGACGAAGCAGAGTGAATCTATGTTCTTGAACACACCGCATACTGGAAGCTTGGATAGAATATATTAAAAGCAATAATTAAAATGATCGCTTTATATTTTCCAGCTGTACAAGCTTACTTTCTTCTGCTACTGAGGAGCGAGGTCATGAAACTAAGTAACAGCGGCCAGTTCAGATTTGTGAACAGGGGTTCCCTACTTGATTTCGAAAGTTGATGATTCGATTTTTATTATATCGAACATGGTATGTCGACAATTCAGTTGTACGATGTTTTATTTCATCGATGCTTTATTGGTGCGATGTAACGTTTGTGCGAAAAATTCTGTTGCGAAATACCCTACAGCGATTGCTTATTAGTCGCTAATTTATTAGTTCGATAGTATGTCGGTTCGAAACGCCTACTGTTGTCCGTGAAATTTAATTATAATCTTATTTAAACGTTAAGGAAATACATTAAATACCATACATCATCTTCACGTCTACTTTCGTAAAATGAGGTAGACAGGTAACAATTTCACCACGTTTAGCTGCATAAGCTAAAGATAACGTAGACAATATCAGTGTCCGGTTGCTAGCCAATCGCCTGATACCCTCAAAAGCCAAAACTGTCATACCTCAATCGTCTATTTCGATATGCATGGAAAAGAAAGATACTGAGGCACTCTAAGTTTTTTTTAAATCCTCCTGCTTCCGTTTTCTAATACCTAAAATAAATTAACAACACCTAAAATACTCATTTAAATGTTTTATTTTAATAAAAAAACATACAACAAAATAATAAAAAAGATATAAACTTGGACATAATCAGCATCTATAGAACATGAAATAAACAAAACATTAATACACTGATATTGTCTATGCAGCTAAACGTGGTGAAATTGTTACCTTTCTCATTGCAGTCCACCACCATCTTGAGACTGAGAAGCCCCACTTGCTTTTCTTGACGGAGACGCAGATCAGATGTCCGTTGGATGCGGCGTATCTCGACTACCCGGGATACTCTTTGGAGCATCATTTCCTGCAGCGTGCCGGGGTCTGTGTGTACGTCCGCAATGACATCTGCTGCCAGCGTCTCTGTCACCTTGAGGACCCTAATTTCTCGACGTTGTGGTTGCTGGTGGACACCGGTGTGGACAAAATTGTCTATACCTGTGTCTACCGATCGCACAGCGGTGTCCAGGAGACGACTCTATTGTTTGGCCACCTCAGTGAGGCTGCCGATAAGGCTCTACATCGGTACCCCGATGCGCAGTTTGTCGCTCTGGGGGATTTTAACGCCTGTCACCAAGACTGGCTTTTCCCGTACCAGAAGACCGACCACGCTGGGAGAGAAGCGCGAAACTTTGCGTTATCTATGGGCCTCTCCCAGATGGTAAAGCAAGCGACTAGGGTGCCTGATGTGGTGAGTCATACTGCCAATTGTCTGGACCTTCTGCTGACCACCGATCCGGACAGATGTATCGTAACAGTTTCCTCACCACTTGGAACTTCAGATCACTGTCTGGTGAAGTCTGTATCGTCCTTCTCCCCACCTGACTGCGACTCACGCGGTGAACGGCGAATGTGGCGTTACAGGTCAGCAGATTGGGATGAGATGCGGCATTTCTTTGCGTCTTATCCTTGGCAGCGGGTCTGCTTCTCTTCCGAGAATCCGTCGAGTTGTGCAGACGCTATATCCGATGTGATACGTCAAGCTATGGAGTATTTCATCCCTTATCGTGACGTACCCACCGGTGGCTCAGCTCGCCCATGGTTCAACGCCGATTGCGTTGAAGCTGAACAGCGTAAGCATTCGGCGTATCTTGCCTGGGTTGAGGCTCGTGACTGCAAAGCTCCGGATCTGAGCTCAAAGAAGAGATTCTTCAACCTTGCTGCTAAGTCCTACAAGAAGGCATTAAGGAAGGCTCGCTTCGACCGCATCACCCATATTGGCACAAAACTCTCTGCTCAGCCGTCCGGCAGCAGAGCATTCTGGTCCCTCGCCAAGTCGGTCGAAGCGAACTTCTGTCGGCCCTCACTGCCTCCGCTGGCTAAACCTGATGGAACACTGGCTCATACGGCGAGATAGAAAGCAGATCTCTTTGCATCTCTCTTCGCCCATAATTCTCGTCTTGATACTGGCAGTGCTACTCCACCGACTCTACCTCACTGCGACACTTCGATGCCCGAGGTTCGCATAAGGAACAAAGAAGTTCTGAGAGCACTGTGTCGTCTAGACGTGAACAAAGCTAGTGGACCAGATGGTATACCTGCCATTGTTCTCAAGGCTTGTGCGCCTGAGTTGTCTCCTGTATTGACACGCTTGTATCGCCTCTCATTTAGGACTGGTATAGTGCCCAAGTCCTGGAAGCTTGCCAACGTGCAACCCGTGCCCAAAAAGGGCAGTCGTGCCGATCCTGCCAACTATCGGCCGATTTCAATAACCTCCATACTATGCAAGATTATGGAGCGTGTGTTGAACTCGCGCCTCATGGCATACCTGGAAGGTAACGATCTCCTCAGTGACCGACAGTACGGATTTCGTCGCAATCGGTCTACTGGGGACCTACTAGTGTATGCCACCCACTTGTGGGGCGAGACCCTCGAGAGGAATGGGGAAGCGATTGCCGTTTCCTTAGACGTCTCGAAGGCCTTCGACAGGGTATGGCACGCTAGCCTTTTGAGTAAGCTTCCAGCGTACGGCATTTCCCCCGGTCTGATTAACTGGGTAAAAGACTTCCTGAGTGAACGGTCTCTCCGAGTTGTTGTCGATGGATGCTCATCGGAACCCATGACGACTAATGCCGGGGTTCCTCAGGGGTCTGTTCTCTCTGCAACTCTATTCCTACTGCATATCAACGATCTGCTGATGCCCGGTATCTATGGGTATGCAGATGATAGCACAGTTGTAGAGAGATACCTGCCTAGTGCTCGGGCTAGTAAGGAGCTAATCCGATCCGAAAGAGAGGCTATGGTAGAGCGTACAAATATCTCACTTCAGGCAGTCTCCAAGTGGGGTAAAGCCAATGTGGTGGGATTTAACGCCTCCAAAACGCAGGCGTGTCTGTTCACCGCTAAAAGGAGCCCGTTCACCTTGGCTCCTACTTTTCAGAATTTATCCCTGGAGTACACCGACCGCCTTCAGCTCTTGGGGGTTGAAATTCCCTCGGACCTTAACTTTGGGCGGTTCATTGAGTCCAAAGCCAAGGTAGCTGCTAGGAAACTAGGCGTTCTTGCAAAGGTCCGGCGGTACTTCACACCGGGACAGCTTCTAATGCTATACAAAGCACAAGTCCGTTCGTGTATGGAGTACTGCAGCCACATATGGGCTGGTGCTGCAAAATGCCACCTGGCAGCTTTGGACTCTGTGGAAAGGCGTGCGAAGAGACTAATTGGCGATCCAGATCTGGTTGAGTCCAATCTACAAAGTCTTGAGCATAGGCGAAGGGTAGCCAGCCTTTCGGTGTTTTACAGGATGCACTTTGGAGAGTGTGCGCAGGAATTACATGACTTAATTCCACCATCTCACTTCTACCATCGGACAAGCCGACGAACGGCGAATATTCACCCTTACGTTGTTGAAACCTCTACGATCCGGACCAAGCGTTTCGCTTCGTCGTTTATACCACGTACATCGAGGGACTGGAACAATTTGCCTGCTGCGGTCTTCCCGTCTGATTATAATTTAGGTGTCTTTAAGGCAAGAGTGAATAGGCTCTTAATAAACTAGTGCGCCTCACCATCAACGATTGCATCACTGCTTACCATCAGGTGGGATCGCAGTCAAGCACTAGTTTATACAAATTAAAAAAAAAAAAAAAAAAAAAAAACCTGTCTACCTCATTTTACGAAAGTAGACGTGAAGATGATGTATGGTATTTAATGTATTTCCTTAACGTTTAAATAAGATTATAATTAAATTTCACGGACAACAGTAGGCGTTTCGAACCGACATACTATCGAACTAATAAATTAGCGACTAATAAGCAATCGCTGTAGGGTATTTCGCAACAGAATTTTTCGCACAAACGTTACATCGCACCAATAAAGCATCGATGGAATAAAACATCGTACAACTGAATTGTCGACATACCGTGTTCGATATAATAAAAATCGAATCATCAACTTTCGAAATCAAGTAGGGAACCCGTGAACAGTGCGGCTGAAGCTGAGTGTACCATGTGATGTAAAGAAGTGATAGTAGCAACAGAAATAATGAAGACAGACAACTAAAGAGATCCAGAAACTAATTCGCAGGCTGCTCCGAAGACTGGCGCGAAGCGACCATAGAACGAACGTGTATTGTGGTGTCGTGGTGTCATTTAATGCATATGTGAACGCACCTTAGATTTAGTGTTGCAATTTAATATTTAAGTCCATATCTTTAAAGTGTAAACACGAGGCGAGGATATGGGGAGCTACCCTTTTTTGTTAAGGTGGAAAATCATTCCATAAAATCTCCTGCCCTTGGGCGGGTCAGGCTTTTACTGACTAAAACCTCTGTTCCTTCTTTGCCTTCGTTTCAGGGGCCCGGGGTTCTCTTTTACATCACCCATGGCTACAATAGGCTTCGACCCTGCTGGGCCCCTACGGTTGCTGACATGTCTTCGACGCGCGCGCGGAACACTACGCGCCGTCAATGACGCGGGCTCGGTCCGGTCGGTTGCCGGACAGTCGGACGGCAAGCTAATAATAATGTATGAAATATTATTTGTGTTGTAATTACCTAGGTATTCCATACAATACCGAATGAGCAGCCAGTAATGTGTGTAAAAGACGAGACCAGGGAATGAGGTGACGTAATTTTGGGGCACCCCGACACGAACAGCTTAGGTTAGGTTAGTATGTTCTGATTAAGTATTTTTTGATTAGTATATAAAAAAAATCATAAACATATAACAATTCCACGACCTTGCAATTTATCATAAACGAAAGCGCCTCACTCATTAGTACAGACAGTTTGCCATCTGTAAATCCTTGATAAATTTCTGAAAAACTGTCCATGAAAGTAAGATTAATAAAAATCAAGGCATTTCAACACAACAAAATACACATCTCTTATTATGTTTCAATGTAATGTATTCAGGAACTAATTAGTACGTACACACAGCAAACTAGATAGGTTTGCAAGGTACTGACACCAATATACAAGATAGTGGGATATATTATGGGGTATACTTATGGGATATATCCGTTAAGGTTCTTGGAGATATTATTGATACAATTGCTCTTGTCCTAACAGGCATATTTAATCAATGTTTAGACAGCGGTACGTTCCCTGATTTAATATACATAATATACATTTAAAGAAGTACAAATTTTCAAATCAGGTAGTAAGAGTAATCCCTCTAATTATAGACATATACCAGACAGGTATATGTCTATAATTAGAGGGATTACTCGTGCTTTCAGCATCGAGTAAAATATATGAGAAAATGCTTCCTTCTTTCGGTTTACCCGCTGGATTGTGTGCTTGGATCGCAGACTTCCTGAATAACCGGTCCATCCGAGTGGTTAGCGATGGCTGCTCGTCTGATCAAATGGCTATTAATGCCGGGGTCCCTCAGGGGTCAGTACTCTCGGCAACATTATTCTCGCTGCACATAAACGATCTGCTTAAGCCCGGTACCTTTGGGTATGCAGACGACAGCACTGTTGCTGAGAGTTACATATCCAGCGCGCGAGCTAGTGGGTCACAAATACAGTCTCTTCGAGAGGCTATGGTTGAGCGCTTGAACTTGTCCTTGGAGGCAGTCTCCGAATGGGGCGATGCCAATTTGGTCAGGTTCAACGCTGCAAAAACCCAGGCGTGTCTATTTTCCGCTAAAAGGAGCCAATTCAGTCCTGCTCCAACTTTCCGGGGTGTAACCGTGCCGATAACCGACCATCTTGACCTTCTTGGTGTTACGCTGATATCAAAACTCAACTTTGGGCCATACATCGAAGCAAAGGCTCAACTGTGTGACTGTCTGTCACTAATTCCAAATTAATAACAAAATATTATATTAATCTTTGAACACCACGTCTGGCGACATGGGCCACTTTTTTTTTTTTTTTTATGGTGGGAAAAAATCATGCATTGACATCCCCCGCCCTTGGGTGGAGCGGGAGATAGTGTCAGACTCTTACTGACTAAAAGACCCACCCCGTTCCTTCTAGTCTTCATACCGGGGCTCGAGCGCCCTTTCGGATAACCCTGGCCCCAGTAGGCTTCGACCCGGCTGGGTCCCTGCTGTTGCTGACAACTCCTTGAGGCGCGCGGGAACAGTGCGCGCCGTCGACGACTTGGGCTTGGTCCGGACAGTTACCGGACGGCCGGACAGTGAGCTACCCATTGCTCACTGTCCGCAAGCCCGCGTCTACGTTGGCCGGAAATCGGGATCAGAATCCCGGCGACGGCGGCGGCGATAACGCCGTTGCCTGATGCGTTCGCCTTCCTCCTTTGCGAGCATTACTGCTTCGCAGAAGTCGGCGACCGCCTGCCACTCCTCCTCGCTCCGGACCATGGCCTCAACCAAGGCCCGGCGCGAGAGGTCTCCGCCGCCGATCGCCCCCACGAGGGCACGGCGATGCTCCGCCCAAGCAGGGCACACCTCGACTGTGTGCTCCACCGTGTCCTCCGGGCGTTCCGCACAGTGGCGACACCCGGGCGTCACTTCCGCATGAATCGAGTGCAGGAAACTCCCGAACGAACCATGTCCGGTGAGTACCTGCGTCATGCGGAAGGTAAGGACGCCGTGACCGTGAGGTCTTTCCAGCCACGCCTCAAAGAGGAGCCTTAGACCCTCATAAATTGTCCTTTTAATGTGAAAGGAACAATTACAAAAAAGGGAAATATTTTAGCACAATTGTAAAGAAAGGACCAAAAGACCGAACATATGTGAGCAAGTCGTGAGAACGAAGCGATCCCAAACCTTCCTAGAAACTATACAAAAAAGAAAGCAATAATAAGTAGTTGACAAGCGATACTGGGCCGTAAGGCGAAAGAAGGCACGGGGTTGACTCGGAGAGGATAGGACACTTAGCGTCAGGGCCGAGTAGGGAACACACGTCGAAGAGACTTGGCTTCAGGGCCCGAGAGAGGACGCAGGTCCAGCTAAGCCATCTGACTCGGTATATCGTAGAGCTATGTCTCGTTGTAATTCTTAGGTGTGTCAGTATTGTGATACAGTATTAGATATAGATGGACCGAGTCCAGTTTAGGCTTGTCTAATATTTATAGTACAGATCTATGTATGTGAGTCAGAGTACGAATGGATGGGCGTTGATTGTGATCTAGTGAATAGTGTGTAAGTACGCGAGTGAATCTCAGCGGCTGTGTTGAAGACTGAAAGGGTGAGTGTTGTGTGTTTTATCCTTCCTTATTCCATCCTATGACAAGGTAACCTGAGCTTGCGGTTGGTGTTAGGGACTCGGAGAAGGCCCTCCTTTCGAGTGAGCATGACATTGACTTTTCTTCGAGAGGACTTGACACTTCCCGCCATACTTGACGCAACCATGAATAAATACTGCCAATTGAAGGTTGAACCGAACAAACATTCGTTACATGCTAAGGCCAGTTTGAACTGAGATACTGAGAGCACAAACCACCAAACGTTAGCGACGGCTACCTCCCCCTAAGAACTGACTGACAGTAGAGTGATTTACTTTGCTCTTGTTATACGCACACTTCCAGGGAGCGGGGTAGGCTTCACCAAGTACCCTAAACTGCATTGATAGTCGTTCTAAGGAACGCTAGGGAACGTATCTCGTTAAAACACACCCGGCCCCCGTAGGCCTCTTACTGATACAAAAAAATAATATTTAGCGAGACACGTAATTTGGAGTCATCTCTGGAAACTCCGCAAGCTAGACGTAGCTCGGAGACACGTAGGTTATGATGTCCTCACCTTTGGGTAGAGTAAGGAAGTGAGAAGTGTCGATAAACCACTTCAGCGTGCAGCAAGGCAACTGTAAATAGTTCTGCGACCGACTGACGATACGTCACGCTTGTTTAAGTTTTGTATTGTCTTAGTGAAGAGTGAGTAGACCGTTATAAGGAGTCAATTGTAGAAGAAGTGTGTCTTATCCAATAGCAGAGGCCTCACAACCCTTTGCCGTAGGATTGGTCAGGACACGCACGAGCGAAACGGATCAAAGTAGTTTCTAAAATAATTTAACTTGCAAATACAAGCGTCACGTGTCATATACCCTTTTGCAGCCCTCTCAGTCTCATAATATTCATAACTCAAAAGAAAAGTAGATTATCCTTCCTTATCCTCGGTTGCATTTCGGGGAGTGTGCGTCGGAATTGCATAACCTAATTCCGCCTAGCCCGTTTCATTATCGGACTACCAGACGTACGGCTATGCGCCACCGGTATATGGTGGATATCCCACCAACACGCACAAAACGTTTTGGGAACACATTCATTGTGCGTGCGGCTAGGGAGTGGAATTCCTTGCCGGAGTCTGTGTTTCCTGATAGCTACAACCCGGGAATCTTTAAGTCGAGAGTGAATAGGTTTCTTTTAGGTAAGCGCGTTCCATCGTCGACCGCATTGTCACTTTCCATCAGGTGAGATAGCGGTCAAGCGCGAACCTATCAACAATAAAAAAAAATCATACTTGACCAGATGTCTCATTTTAATTCAAATAGGATTTTGCATAGTCATCAGTTTAGCTTCACGAAAGGAAGGTCAACGACGGATGCAGGAGTGAAACTCATCAGACACATTTTGGAATCCTGAGAGAAGTCCCAGGATGCTATTGGCATATTCCGTGAATTTGTTATAATATATAGGGTAACTGGTAATTAGTGTACGATACTTAAACACGTGATTGTGCTCATGATAACCAACAACTTTTACTATGGGAACAAACCTGAAATTGCGAAAAAAAAATCAGCTGTTCAGTACATTTGTTTGCCTAATGACAACGAGTTATTGATCACATCTGGGTTGATGTTGATGTGCCCTGCGAACCTGTCTAATCCACAGTGTGTACATATCTCGGGTCACGCTAGATAAGGCTTGAATGAATATTTAATATATGTGTTATTCACAGAGTTGGGTTATCTGAACCAACGCGTCCATTAAAACAGTTCACATTACGCGAAATAGACAAAATAGTCATTATATAAACAAATAATACAGACCACTTTGGTTTGTGTGTCTGCGAGTTGATACATACTACGATTTTTTTTTTATTATTCCAGCGAGATTATAGCAGAATTTAATTAAGACTTAATTTCCAGCAAAGTGTTTGCAAAAAAGTACCTAATTCAACTGTGATCTAGAAATACAGGCTACAAATATAAGAGATCAAAATGAAATGTGAAATGCCAGAGTTCAAAAGATGTTGCTTCTGTTTGCCGCTGAGACGTGGCTTGCTCGCGTGGGGTTACTTCAAAATGGTGAGTATATGAGGCGAGGAATTTATCAACGTGAAATTTTTTAGTTTGATTCTTTGAATTAGAAGTTATCATCATTATCATCATCACTGCAGCTGAAAGATGTGTCCCCAAGTGTCGCCACAACGAACGGTCGTGTGCGTCTCGCATCCATCGCGGCCAATGAGGCCTTCCAACGTTGCGTCTTCCGGTGTGCGGGCGCTGCTCTAGATGCTTTACCCACACCGTCCGTTTTCCGAGCAATGTGTCCTGTCACTTATGTTTGGCTATTCTTCGGGCTATGTCGACGAGCTTGGTTCAGTAGTTATCTTGCGGATGTCTTTTTTCTTAATTTAGTTAAGTATTTTAATTACATTCATAATTATAAAATAGTAAATTATATGGATAAGCAGTGCCAGTAAGATGCCGAAAAAAACAAAGATTGCTAATTATTATGTTATCCCGCACGCAGCGAGGGATTTATACATAAATTAACTCCCGATCATTGCGCGGGGGTTAATATAGAAAACTGAGTGAAGTGAAGAATTCAAGCCACTAAAGACAAAGACAACTATATCCTTGTGATGAATACTCTAGGTTTTAGACTTTCTATGAGATAATTAAAAGACAACTTTTACTCAAAAACTTTACATAAGTTTTAGGGAAATATAAGTATTATTTATATTAACTATCAATCGACATTTTTGAGAAAATAAAAAACAATCTGAGAATTATTAAGAATTTTGTTTAGAAGCCTTTTTTATGGTGGGAAAAAATCATCCAATGACAACCCTCGCTTTTGGTCTAAAAGCCTGCAGTGACATTTATAATAAGACAAATAATAAAAGTGTATATTTTTCTCTACCATATTATTATTATGAAAACAAATACAATTCATTATGCTTACAGTAGATAAAAATAAATTCATATATTTTTTTGTGTTTCAGATCGCAGATACGGTTCTCAGCTTAATGTCATTTCTATTTCTAAACACTTCTAGGATGAGTACAGAACTGATAATATCAATAACCGCAGTCACTATATTGTTCACGGACTTCATAGTAACCATAGTGTTTATAGTTGGAGGACATAAGGTGAGATTTAATTTAATTTTAGACTTTAGGACGTGCCCTGGTACAGGCCATGGTCCGCTGCGAGGAAGAATGGCAGGCGATCGCCTCCTTTAGCGTAGGAGAGGGGAAGAGAGAGGGGAGTGTTGAGGTCTATTTAAAAAGTAGTTCTAGTACTTTAGTTAGTTGTAATTAGCGTAGGGTTTTATTATTATTATCTTCGTTTATTCATTTAACATACATATAAATATTTTATTAAATTTAAAAATATAAAAAATAGTGTCCCACCAGTACCGGGAACAGGGTCCAAGCTACCGGCAGTCAGGGCTCCAGAGAAATGAATTATTATTTTTAATTTACTGAAATTATATTTTTTAGTTGTGTATGTAATAAGTTAAATTGATTTTAAGAAATAATAAATAATTTACGGTCAAACCTCAATTTAAAAATATTTTTATCGGACCCTGTGTAAATGAATTGATGTAAAGATGACGATTTGTTTATTTTTATTTAGGAGTTTAGTGTTTTTAACCGACTTCTAAAAAAGGAGGAGGTTCTCAATTCGGATGTTTGTATTTTTTTTTATGTATGTTCGCGCATAACTTCGTCACTTGCCAACCGCTTTTTTTGTTGGAAGTAAAAGTATACCCTATACTTTCCAAATGGTCCCATAGTCACCAAGTCGGGATCTAATGATGGAATCTTGGCGAAATCGAGGGAAATCCTCAAATATTATAGGCAACCATATAGTTCTTTTGATATTTTCATCAAAGACACAAGCATTTAAAGTCAAAACATGACATTTGATGAAGTGGAACTGGTGAAGAAGACCAGAAATGGCCAACGGAAGTTCATACTCACACAGATCTCTCAATGAACACAGTTCCAAATAAATGAATAGTTCTGAATAGGTACGTTGAAAATGGTATCATCGACGTGACCTGATGATGATGATGGAGCCGGAAGATAGGCACCGGAACTCCATAATTAATCAATGTATCCTAGCCATGTTTGAGCTTATTAGAATTGTCATGAGATGCACTTTGGCTATAAGGTACTATCGAACTGATCTGATGATGATGATGGAGCCGGAAGATAGGCACGTGAACTTCATAATAAAACAATGTATCCTAGCAGGGTTAAAAAAGTTATTTTGATGGTTTTAGTGTTTTTTTTTTTTAGTTAATCGGTTTTTTTTTTGTAAAAAGTTTTTTTATTATGTTGTCATAAAGCTTAAGATTATTGATTAATCAAACTACCCTTGAAATAAAAAGTTAACAAACATTTTTCTTTTGCAGAAAAACGAGCAGTTGATAAGAGTATGTTATTTCCTAGGCATGGGGATTTGGGTAGCGACTTTCCTATTGACTAACTTCATAGCTGTTGCGTTACTACTCGATGCCATTTCGGATGGAATAGATTACTTTTCGCAATTCGTCTACATTCTAATTCCGTTCTGCATTTTTTTCGTGACATTAGGTAAGCATATTAATTGTTCCCAAAATTTATATTTCTAATGGTAGGAGGCGGCAAGATGGGGATTTTGCACGAAACTCGAGCGCGTCAGAAAATCATATGGCCTCATCCTTGCACCCTGTGATGTACCCCTATTACATATGAACCCTTAATATCATGGGGTTCTTGAGGGCAGCCCGTCAGACTAGCAAAAAAGTACGTTAAATTAAGACTGGGTAAGTTTTAACTTAGCCAGTCAGGGTCAGAGTCAGGGTAAGTTTTAACTTATCCAGTCCAGATTATTGAAATCACACTTACTATAAATAGATGCAGAAAAGTGTACCTAGATTTCAATAATCTGACAATTTGAGTGTGGCATAAGCAAATGGGCGAGTCACAAAGTTGGTTGTATAGTTCCTGTTAACATTCTGTTGATACGTGCAATTTTTTTACCACAGTATGGTTAGATAATTTTTTTAGAAACGTTGAAAATTTTACTTTTATCGATGGTTTTACCTACATCGCCCCATGAAAACTGTCAGATTATAGATTTTCCGTAATCCTGATAGAATTACTTTCAAAATACAAAAAATCATTCGCGTCCGAGTATTTCGAAGAGAAGTTTTTCTTTCGTTTCATTTTTTTTTTACATTTTTGATAATTCTTGTACGCGGGAGAGCTAAAATGGAAACATGTCATAGACTTTTTTCATTTTAGAACCTAATCTTCACAATCCAATGGGTCCTTTTTTATGACGGGAAAATCATCAATGACAACCCCCGCTCTTGAGTGGAGCGGGAGATAGTATCATACTCTTACTGACTAAAAACCCACCCCGTTCCTTCAAGCCTTCATACCGGGGCTCGAGTTGTCTTTCGAAACTAACCCTGGCCCTGGTAGCTAACCCTGGCCCCGGTAACTAACCCTGACCCCGGTAGCTAACCCTGGCTCCAGAAATCCAATGGGTCCTCATGACGCTTTAGTAACTGCAAAAGCGTCCAAATCAAAGGGTAAATAATTCTGTAATCTCTATGTATCTATGTATTCAAAAGGAGAAATTGACTGACTGACATAGGCATAGCCAAAACTGCAGGAACTATGAGCGTGACATTTAGCACGATGTTTACTTTTCTGACGTAGGCGAGCATTAAGAGTGGGTTTTCCAGAATTTACCCCCTGAGGGGATAAAACGGAGGTCCAAAGTTTGTATAGGGCAACCTAGCTTCACGCGGGCAAAGCGGCGGGCAAAAATTAGTATAAGAATCTAACTTTCCCCGCACACGGGCCACAAAAAAAATCCGCTTCAAGCTTCATTTTGAGGCGGCCTTTTTTGTAGCTCATGTGCGGCGGTGCCGCAATAAATAAACGCTTGAAGCGGCTTCAAGCTTCACCGGACACAAGGTGTCGCGCGCGCTTCAGCTGTTTTTTGCGGCCGCTTCTAGCTTTTGTTTGTGGCCGCTTCTAGTGTTTTTTTGTGGTAGCGTTTTTTTGATGCCCGTGTGCAGGGACAGTAAAAGTTACGAATGAATCATTACTGTGTCACTTATCTTACGGATTAGTGATTTAGCAAGGCTGCCAAGCTTCAAGACACTAACTCTCCAAGGTTTTAGTTTCGAAACCAAAGGAACAAAGTGTCAAAGTGTCATTTTATTAACTTGAAGTTTGAAAATTGGTAGTGTTACACTCTAGAGTCTGCCCCTGAACTCAGTTCAAGTTGCATTGCCTTCCCTACTGACCAGGAGAGTGACGAAGCAGAGTGAATCTATGTTCGTGAACACACGGCACCGAATACTGGGACCTGGGATAGAATATAATAAAAGCACTTAATATTTTCCAGCTGTACAAGCTTACTTCCTGGTGCTACTGAGGAGCGAGATCATCAAACTGAGTAAAATCGCCGAGTTCAGTTTTGTGAACAATGCGGCTGAAGCTGAGTGTACCATGCGATGTGAAGAAGTAACAGTAGCAACAGAAGCGGTGAAGTCAGATCACTAAAAAGATCCAGAAACTAATTCGCAGGCTGCTCCGAAGACTGGCGTGAAGCGACCATACAAGATATATTCGACACATAATGCATAATGTGAACACACCTTACATTCAGTGTTAAATGTTAATATTTAAGCCAATATTTGTAAAGTGCAAACACGAGGCGAAGATTTGGGGCGCTAACTGTTTTTTTAAGGTGAAAAATTATCCAATGACATCTCCTACCCTTTCATGGCAGACGAATGAGATTTGTAAGTACGAGTGTCTTCTACGATGATGCAAAAATCGCGGTCTGCGCAACTTCACTATGCGCAGATCGCGATTTTCGATAAATGACGCTTACTTCAATTTAGTTTTACTTTCTTATAGCAGTTGTTGTTTGTTATTGTTTTGTAGTTTTTTTTAGTTTTCAGTCATTTAAGGTTTTGTGATTAGTTATTGCTGTACGTTATTTGGTTTTGAAGTGATTAAAGTTTATTTTCATAGTAGTCATAGTAGTCATAGTAATTTATTGGTAAGGGATTCTTACAAGTCAATACAGAATTTTTAAATTACATGTTAACAAATGATTACATTACAATGTGAAATAATATAAAATGTCAAGCAAATAAAATAAACAATACAAATACAATAAGTAGAAATCACATCACAAATAAAAATTAACAATAAATCACAAAATTAAAAGTTACAACAAATTTCAGTCCAAAATAATTAATAT
Organism: Mythimna ferrago; assembly: GCA_910589285.2. NCBI lineage: Eukaryota > Metazoa > Arthropoda > Insecta > Lepidoptera > Noctuidae > Mythimna > Mythimna ferrago. Next base: position 22,631,856 of record OU342685.1, read on the forward strand.
TTACGTCAAAGTTAAGTTATATTAAGTCATAAATTCGTCAAAAGAATAAAAAGCTTGCTCGATAAGCCATTTTTTCAAGCGAGCTTTGAAGCTGCCATTAAAATGATTTTGGAAACGCATGTGCCTACGTAATTGTTTGATGGGACCAATGTGATAAGACATTTTTAAATCAAGGTGTGTGAGTTATATGAGTGAGTAACGATTTTACTACCGAGTTTTAAAAATAAATATGATCTAGAATTAATTTTTTTTTGTTTCAATTCATATACCTATAGATAAACTAAATCAAACTAAATAATAATTTGCCTTCTGTGTGCTTTGTTATCTGTTTGTGGTAAAGAAGGAAATACCAAAGAGCTTTCTGTTTACATTTTCAGCAACAGCAGGGGCCCAGCTGGGTCGAAGCCTGCTGGGACCAGGGTTATCCGAAAGGGAACTCGAGCCCCGGTATGAAGGCTAGAAGGAACGGGGTGGGCTTTTAGTCAGTAGAGTCTGACACTATCTCCCGCTCCGCCCAAGAGCGGGGGTTGTCATTGGATGATTTTTCCCACCATAAAAAAGGTATAATTTATTTTATGAGTATTTGCATCTATCAAATTACCTTCAGAAAATAAAAAAAATTGACCATGATTAATTTTTACGATCTTTACGAATATTTTTCGGTTTTTTGGTAAGTATCGGTTGCGGTACCTCACTATTTATGAAATGGAAAAAACATGCAACATTCGAATTGTCAAATCGTAGTCTTTAATTAAAAAACTGACTAGTAGGTGTTAAATTATTATCAACATCGAAAACATTTTGTAGTCTCCACTAGATGGCGCACAAACGATTCAATTCGATTGGAGTGGCCGGCTAGAATGTTGTGGCCACAATGGTAGCGACGCAAGAGTGGTCGTAAAAATGTTCATATATGGTTCTTATATAATTATATTTTTATTCCGAATATTAGGAAAATAGTAGATAGGTCAAGGTTTCTCGGCTTGTCCCCTATAAAGGCATCTGGCACGCCGCTGATTGTACAATCATATCACGAGTCACCAATGCGAAGTACCTGGGTGTCATACTAGATATAGGACTAAAATGTCACTCTCACATTGACAGTCTAGCGTCAAAAGTCAGAAAACTCATACATTTTAAGTTAATAAGACATTGCGAAGATTCAAACACCCTTAAAATGGTGTACTTTGCTCTCTGTGAGTCCATCCTCAATTTCTGCATTCCTGTCTGAGGTGGCAGTGGCAAAACGAGGATGCTTGGATTGGAACGACCTCAAACAGCTGTACTGAAAGTGATGATGAGCAGGCAATACAGATTCTCTTCTTCCGAATTATACTCGGACTGTAGCGGCACTGTGCGGCAGCTCTTTGTGCTCCAAGCCGCCCTTCGTACACTTAATGGCATCCCCCCACCAGACCCTTCCAAATGCAAAACAAAAATCACATGCCCCATAAAACAGCTCTTGCTGGCCGTCAGCTTTATGTTCTGGGTTCACTTATTTATAGAAAAAATTTCAAGAACATTCAAATAAATCATCTGAATAAGCATGATCGTTGAAGCTCTAGCTATTTATACTATTCTCGGACTGAAGACTTAGGGCTTCTTCACACGCACTACAACCACACCACGTCGCAACGACAAAATGCTGTCAAGCAGTGATTACGTGTGAATAGTGTCGCTGCAGCTTTTTGTAGCTGCGTTGTGATACCGACCAAATGTAGATATGGTTGCGTTGTGGTCGGCCGCTAATTGGCAGTGTCGCTGGTGGTTGCGTTGTGGTTGCGATGTGGTCGGTATCACACACACGGTCGATTACGACTGCAAACTGTGGTACGTGTGAATAGTCCTAATTATTTTCAATACGAAATATATGCCCGACTACGTGGTGTGGTTATGGTCGTGGTGTGTTTGTAATACGTGTGAAAAAGCCCTTATTGACGTTTCAACGCTAGTCTTAAACGTCGCGGCCGCCTTGAATGCACTGTTAAAAGGCTCAGTCAAAGGCTCTCACCCAGTGCATTTCACACCGCAGGAGATGGAAGCATTCAACAACAGCAAAGAAGGACTCTGTAAAGCCGCGATGCAGGATTTCGTACTTTCTTTGTAGTTCTTATGTGGCGCCATAGATGTCGCTACAATACAACATAATTACACACACTTGGACCCACTTATCCACACACACCATCACACTTTACGCAGTTTGTATTTTTATCTTATTCAAAATTAAACTTATTCTTATATTATTTAAGGCTAGACTAGAAACAACCGTACCGGAACAACCGCATCCGATTTCACTGCAGAACACTGACTCCTAAGCCATAAGTCTCATCTAGTTTAGGAGGCTTCTATGTTTTCATATATCTAAATTAATTTGTAAGTCTTAACTTTGTTTATAAGGTTTATTTGCTTCAATAAAGTTATTATTATTCCATTTATTTATTTTATAAACATAAGTATTCACTATATTTTTAAATATTTATTTAAAAAAAAAATATATGATAATAGTAGCCCACCGGCATCGGGCACAGGATCCAAGCTACCGGTGATCAGGGCTCCTGAGAGAGGAACCTCCGGACAATAAGCTTAATATTATTATTATTAATTTCTAACCAACTGTCCATGAAAGTAACGTCAATAAAAATCACGGCATTTACAACAAAATACAGATCTCTTATCATGTTTCAATGTAATGTGTGCATAAACTAATTAGCTAACCTATCTAGTACACACAGCAAACTAGATAGGTTAGCAGGGTACACCAATATACCTAATATATAATTTAGTGGGCGTAAAATCAATGGATGTACTATTTTGATTTGTTAGTGTTTGCTTTATTATTAAATATATGAAGCAGACATACATTTTATGTATCTGAGTAATAGGTATATACTATGTAATACAAGTAATACCAGTGCTATTCTCTAAGAAAACAGCCTTGAGCGTAGCGCTGGCCTTGCGCATGTATGCAAGAACTCTAGCCTCCAAAACCCACGGTGGCAAGCCGCGCACCGACTACCGCAAGGAGGTTTGCCGCTTTGCGAGAGACCGTGCGGTATCTCTGCAAAACATTGATCTGGTAGTCCGATCTAATCTTACGGCGCCGGATTATAATAGTTACCACTCGCTCAACTAATGCGCCACAGAGATGACTGTTACAATAATTGTATTGTGTCTCAGGCTGGAGTCCACAACTCTACATTAAAACCGCATATTCTGCAAACGGGTGCGATAATTGTGTCATTTGATCCACTCCAGCTTCTCAAGGAAGACCAGCAGTGCCCTGGTGTACCTGGTTCGCGAAGTACTCTGCCTCGTATCCAGCGATCATTGGGCAGCTTATGCTTTATATTCCCAACAATATTAAAAATGACAAGTAATTGCAAGTGTGTATGTGAACAACGAGTTATTATGCACATTTATATTGATGTGCCCTGCAAACCTATTCGATTTGCAGTGTGTACATATCTCGGGTTACGCTAGATATGGCTTAAATGAATATAAATAATTATATTATACACATAGTTAAGTTATCTGAACTAACGCGACCATTAAAACAGATCCACATTCCATGGAGCAGACAAAATAGTCATTATATAGACAAAAAATTTAACACTCCTTTTTTGGGGCAGTCGTGTAACACTTTGGTTCTTGTGTGTCTGAGAGTTGACATATAATACGATTTTTTTTTATTCCAGCGAGATTACACATATAGCAGAACTTAAGACTTCATTACCTGCAAAGTGTTTGTAAAAAGGAATTCAACTGTGATCTAGAAAAACAAATATAAGAGATCAAAATGAAATGTGAGATTCCAGAGTTTGGAAGATGTTGCTGCTGTATACCTCTACGACGTGGCTTGCTCGCGTGGAGTTACTTCAAAATAGTAAGTATATGTTAGTTGGTTAGTTAACCCATTTATGTCGCGCGGGCTTGCAGACAGTGAGCAATGGGTAGCTCGCTGTCCGGCCGTCCGGTAACTGTCCGGACCAAGCCCAAGTCGTCGGCGGCGCGAACTGTTCCCGCGCGCCTCAAGGAGTTGTCAGCAACATCAGGGGCCCAGCCGGGTCGAAGCTTACTGGGGCCAGGGTTATCCGAAACGGAACTCGAGCCCCAGTATGAAGGCTAGAAGGAACGGGGAGGGCTTTTAGTCAGTAAGAGTCTAACACTATCTCCTGCTCCGCCCAAGAGCGGCGGTTGTCATTGGAGGATTTTTACCACCATAAAAAAAGCCCATTTATGTCCCTCTGCTGGGCGAAGGCCTCCCTCTCCCTTTTCCACACACATCTGTCTTCGGCCATTGCGGGCCAGTCCCTCCGGTAGTTATCGTATTCTGTGAACCGCATTAAGATTTTGATACAAAAATAGAAAAAAAAACAATAAATTTTGGGGGTCCCCATACTTAGAACTGAAACTCAAAATTTTTTTTTTCGTCAAACCCATGCGTGTGGGGTATTTGTGGATAGGTCTTTCAAAATGATATTGAGGTTTCTAATATCATTTTTTTCTAAATTGAATAGTTTACGCGAGAGACACTTCCAAAGTGGTAAAATGTGTCCCCCCCCCCTGTAACTTCTAAAATAAGAGAATGATAAGACTAAAAAAATATGTGATGTACATTACCATGCAAACTACCAACGAAAATTGGTTTGAACGAGATCTAGTGCGTAGTTTTTTTTTAATACGTCATAAATCAAAAAAAATACACTATTATTAAAACATCAATCAAAGTTACAACGAACTACAAGAACTTTTATATTATGTTACTTGCTGCTACGGAACCCTCCAAGGGCGAGTCCGACTCGCACTTGGCCAGTTTTTTCATCTTGTAGTAGGCCGTCTAAGGCTGCGTCTTCCGGTGCGCGGGCGCCACTCTAGATGATTTCGCCCCCACCGACCATCCGTTCTTCAAGCAATGTGCCCTGCCACTTAATTTTGACTATTCTTCGATCAATCTCGGTGACTTTGATTCAGATATAGTTCTCCTGCGGACATTATTTATTAATTTATTTATTTTTTATATTCTTTATTGTACACCACAAACAAAAAATACAAGACAAACATTATTAAAAATCTAATCTTCTTTCTTGATTTAGTTAATGAATTAGTTAAGTGTTTTAATTAAATTCATTATTATAAAATAGTAGTATAAGTGACTAGGGAATAAAACAGTGTCTTAAAGTCGGATTCCGAATAAAACGATGGTAGCTAAGTATAGTAATCCCGAACGCAGTGAGGGATTTACATAATTAACTCCCGAGCACTGCGCGGGTGTTAACGCCCCAACAACCGAGGTGACCTCGCTCCTCTGTCATTTTGCGAATTTGTTATTTTAAGAAGTTGACATTGTTAGAAGTTGACCATAAGCGAAGTTGTCATTTTGCGAAATCGACATTTTGATAAATTGACAATATGAGAATTGGACATTCTAAGAAGCTGACATAGTGAGAAGTGGACATTTTGCGACCGGTTGACATTTTGAGAATTAGACGATATAATACGAGACAAATGCGCCTGAGTGAAGTAAAGAATTCAAGCCACTAAAGACAAAGACAGCTTTATCCCCGTGTTGGATACTTACACTACTTTTTACACCTTCGTTGAAATAATTAAAAGACAATATACGAGTACTAAAACAAAATACATAAAACAAATACAAGTATGTTATCACAAAAAAAACCTGAGTATATTTTTAAGGATTCGGTCTAAAAGCCTGTAGTGACAATTATAATTATAAAAGCGTATATTTTTCTCTACCATATAATGCAAAAAATACAATTCTTAAATACAGTAGATTCTTACATAAGGTAAAAATAAATTGGTATTATTTGTAAAAATAAATTGATATTATTTGTAAAAATAAATTGATATTATTTGTAAAAATAAATTTCAATATTTATTTATTTATGTTTCAGATCGCAGATGCGCTTCTCATCTTTTTTATGACACTTCTATTCCTAGATATAAGACATGTGACAACAGAACTGATTGCATCAATAATCACTGCCGCTTTATTCTTAACGGACTTCATAGTAACCGTAGTGTTTATAGTTGGAGGACACAAGGTGAGATTTAATTTTATTTCCTGAAGACTTCAGGACGGGCCATGGTACTGGCCATGGGCCGGAGTGAAGAAGAACAGCAGACGGTCGCCTCTTTTTGGTAACAGAGTGAGAGCACGGACACTTTCACGACCCAGCATATTGTAGGGGCCCCCGAAGGCCACTGAGGCCACGGGCTGACTTCCAAAAGGAAACTCCAGGGTCCAGGAATGCAAAGCAAAGAAGGAACGTAGCTGTGGTTTTAGTCAGCAAAAGTCTGACACGCCTTCCTGCTCCGCTCTAGAGCGGGAGAAGTCATTGAATCATTTCCCACATTATAAAAAAGACTTCAGAACGAAATGAGTCGCTGAGTGGAAAATTGGCATCAATTGAATGAACAGAGTATACAGGGATATTTGTAAAACATCAACAACCCTGCAGGAATGTATTACTAAAATCATAAACAAAAAAAAAAAAGACGTGTGGCACTCGGGGACTGCCGCGGTAAAGCTATTGCATAGCATTTTTATCAACTTATGCAGTTATAATTATTTAATTATTTTATTTATGCAGTATTTTTTTTCCTTTGTTTTTTTTTTTCTTTGATATTAATTGAAGTTACACTTTCACACATTGAATTGAATTTTGATTGATTGTTCACTCATTTGTTTTCTTATTGGTCACCACGCTCAAAAAACAAATGAGTGAACAATCAATCAAAAATGAGGGGGGTGTTAGGTTATTTTCGTTACGGAATTTTTGGATTCGGTCTCCACGCTCAAGGCCCGCGATAGAAGCTATGCAATAGCTTAAAAATGTTCTGTGACTTTTTATAAAACATAATTAATTTACCAAAACCAAACCTCTAAGATTTCGTTGTTCTATCGAGCACATTTCAACTCTGTATTTTGCTATACCAACCTACGTCTGTATGTCACGAAACAAGCGCATCAAGCACGCTCGCCGCTCGATCCCCACTCCCCTCCGCTATATTATATAATTGTAGTATCGCTTGATTTGCATAGACATCGTAATATGTAGAACGTTCATTTTAAATATTTTATTTTTGTATGAAAATCTGATGAACTAAAATATGATTTTTTTTTTAAAGTCATAGAACAAAAATAATTGTTTATTATTTTAGTAAATTGGATTGCCAGTGTCTCACAAGTAACCCTGTATGTATATGACCTATGAAAAGTGTGTAAGAATGTGTGGAAGGCAAGTAGGAAGCCAAAGGAGTGTTGGAGTCCATTTAAAAAGGCTTTTATCTGACCCGGTTTTTTTTTTTTTTTCGATGGGAAAAATCATCTTATGACAACCCCCGCTCTTGGGCGGAGCGGGAGATAGTGTCAGACTCTTACTGACTAAAAAACCCATCCCGTTCCTTCAAGCCTTCATACCGGGGCTCGAGCGCCCTTTCGGATAACCCTGGCCCCAGTAGGCTTCGACCCGGCTGGGCCCCTGCTGTTGCTGACAACTCCTTGAGGCGCGCGGGAACAGCGCGCGCCGTCGACGACTTGGGCTTGGTCCGGACAATTATCTGACCCGGTTTCAATAAAATGACATATTTGATGAATGGTTTATTTTATATAAAAGTTTACTGTTTTTGTGTACAGCTTATTATCATTACTCAAACAACCCTTGAAATAAAAAGATAACAAACACTTTTCTTTTGCAGAAAAACGTGCAGTTGATAAGAGTATGTTATTACCTAAGCATGGGGTTATGGGTAGCCACTTTCATCTTGGCTAGCTTCACAACTATTTCGATACTACACGATGCCTTCAAGTATCCTTTGTATCACTTTTTGCTACTCGTCTACATCATGGTTCCAATCAGCTTTTTTTTCGTGACATTAGGTAAGCATACCTTTATTTGTTCCCAAGATTGATATTTCTAAATGGTTCATTAATTCTGCAATCTCTATGTATCTATCTATAATTAGTATATAAAATTTCGTAATAATTAGTTCCAGTGTCACTTACCTTACGAATCATTGATTTATCAAGGCTGCCGAGTTTCAAGAAACTACTTTCCAAGGTTTTTCAAATTTAATTCCAAAGGAACAAAATGTTATTGGATGGCAATGTTCGTTAATAATTTTTCGATAGCAGCTCGAAGTTTAAAAATTAGTAGTGTTACACTCTAAAGTCTTGTCCACATTGCCTTGCCTACTACATACCACATCTGTGTTCGTGAACACACCGAATACTGGAAGCTTGGATAGAGTATAATAAAATCAATAATTCAAATGATCGCTTTATACTTTCCAGCTGTACAAGCTTACTTCCTTCTGCTACTGAGGAGCGAGATCATCAAACTGAGTAACGTCGGCGAATTCAGATTTGTGAACAATGCGGCTGAAGCTGAGTGTACCATGCGATTTGAAGAAGTAACAGTAGCAACAGAAGCGGTGAAGTCAGATCACTAAAGAGATCGAGAAACTAATTCGCAGGCTGCCCCGAAGACTGGCGCGAAATGACCTGGGCCCCAAGTCTGCTATTACAATAGTGTCAAAATGGTCTATCATTGATGACATAATTGTCGATTTTGACAAGTTTGGTAATCTACTAATATAATGACGTCATTATGACATTCCAATGGTCAACCACTGACACTCCATTGAAAGAAGTGGCATAGAATAGTAATCTCGTACATGACATATTGACAAATTAATATTTGACTTATGCGGTAATCTGCAAAAATTTTAACAGTTCCTTTTATCAGTGACCTACCATTACGATGTCATTGCGCAATTAATACATTTAATAAGCTCGATATTGTCATTCTACCACAATTCTATTACAAGACCATTGGCCAATCAATGATCGATCATTATGAATTACCAGATTACAAACTTATAATTTATAAAAATAGCAGACTAAGGCCCCTGGGTTGCTTCGCTCAAGTCTTTGGGGTAAAGATATGAAGTGACATGTTGCATATGAACAAAAACACTTTAAATTTTGTGTTGTATATTAATATTAAGCCAATATTGTTAAAGTGCAAACACAAAGCGAGGATTTGGGGCGCTTAACCCAACCCTTACCGTCTTGCATGCTCTTGCCTTTCAATCGTCACGTAACATGGACTAGATTACTTATCGTGTTGTCATTAGTCCGATCTTTCAAGCTATACTCTATTTGTTCAGGTAGTTAACTAAATGTATGAACTGAATTCCCTGCCGGAGTCTGTGTTTTCTGATAGCTACAACTTAGGGGTCTTTAAGTCAAGAGTGAATAGGTTACTTCTAGGCAAGCGTGCTCCATCGTCGACCACATCATCGCTTACCATCAGGTGAGGTGGTGCTCAAACGCAAGCCTATCAATAATAATAAAAAAAATGTAAACTATGTAAATATGTCTTTTATCTAAAAAATAGTCTGAAAATGTTTACAATTAGGTATTTACCTAAACCGATGTTAGGTAATTAACTAAATTCAAATAACTTGATATGTCTTTGATACGATTTTTTTTTTAAATAAAGAGACATATCAAGATGGTTTACCTTTAGTTAACCACCTAAACAGATGGAGTATATTTACCATTGGTTACACCGACTTACTACTATTTGGTACTATATTAAAACCAATATTTATAAATATATTTATAACACCGCAAGTTGGATTTTTACTTCTGGCTCCAACCATCACCTCATTACAAGACACATAAAAATGGACATGCAGAATATCTTCCATCTGCGTCCCCAAACTGTAACGCGTTTTAATAGAAACTTATATGTCGCAAATAACTAGCTCAATTTGAATCTATATTTAAATATAACCTGGGTCCATGTCCGTATCAGAGTGTCCTAAGCTTTTTCCATCACATATGGTAAGTCTATTGTATGAATAGCCGAAGCAGCATTCAATTAACAAGTCAAACAAATCGGGCTGAATGATATTTAGGCCGATTTGACTGACTTGTGAAATGAATATATGCTAGTTGAACGGAATGGTGTGACTGCCACCAATATTCAAATTAATAAAATAAATCTGGCACATCATTTAGCAGAATCGTCGCGTTTGCGCCGGTTTTCGGGAGCCTTGAACAAGGAAGTGAAATGAATACATACTATAGGTATACAACGTCATCATCATCATCATCGTTTTCCTGCCCTAGTCCCGTTTTTTTATACAATGTAATAAAAGAAAATAAGTCTGTTTAGTATTTTAGTGTGTTTACGTGTATGTAAGTCGATTTTGTAAATACATTATTCAATTACAATTTTTTATTACTGTAAATTGTGAACGTAAAGATCACGTTTCACACTTTTTCGGTTACGTCACTAAAAAGTTTAGCCAATACTTACTAATAGATATTTTATTTGTAGACGCTCTGAAAAGCAAGCAGCATGTAAGTAATAGTTTCTCCATTGACCATCATGTGTACGATGGGGCTGATGATAAAAGACCCTAAATAAAAGCAGATAAATAAAAATGAAGTCGTTTGAAACGCAAATGGCCAGCAAAGTCCTCAAAGACTGAAAGACACGTTTACTATTGAACGTGACGGCTGTAGTGGGCTACAGTTTGTTTGAAAGAGTCACTACGGCCCTGAAACGCAAATGGCCAGCAACGAACCGCATAAGGCCAGCAACGTCATCAAAGACTTTGAAAGACACACTTACTATTTAACGTGAAGGCTGTAGTGGGCTACAGATTTGTTTGAAAGAGTCACTATGGCTCTGATACTCAAATGGCCAGCAACGTACGGCAACTGACCAGCAACGTCATCAATGACTTTGAAAGACACACTTACTATTGAACGTGCGGGCTTTAGTGGGCTACAGGTTAGTTTGAAAGAGTCACTATGGCTCTGATACTCAAATGGCCAGCAACGTACGGCAACTGACCAGCAACGTCATCAAAGACTTTGAAAGACACACTTACTATTTAACGTGAAGGCTGTAGTGGGCTACAGATTTGTTTGAAAGAGTCACTATGGCTCTGATACTCAAATGGCCAGCAACGTACGGCAACTGACCAGCAACGTCATCAATGACTTTGAAAGACACACTTACTATTGAACGTGCGGGCTTTAGTGGGCTACAGGTTAGTTTGAAAGAGTCACTACAGCCCTCAAACGCAAATGGCCAGCAACGAATCGCAAATGACCAGCAACGTCATCAAAGACTTTGAAAGACACACTTACTATTTAACGTGAAGGCTGTAGTGGGCTACAGATTTGTTTGAAAGAGTCACTATGGCTCTGATACTCAAATGGCCAGCAACGTACGGCAACTGACCAGCAACGTCATCAATGACTTTGAAAGACACACTTACTATTGAACGTGCGGGCTTTAGTGGGCTACAGGTTAGTTTGAAAGAGTCACTACAGCCCTCAAACGCAAATGGCCAGCAACGAATCGCAAATGACCAGCAACGTCATCAAAGACTTTGAAAGACACACTTACTATTTAACGTGAAGGCTGTAGTGGGCTACAGATTTGTTTGAAAGAGTCACTATGGCTCTGATACTCAAATGGCCAGCAACGTACGGCAACTGACCAGCAACGTCATCAATGACTTTGAAAGACACACTTACTATTGAACGTGCGGGCTTTAGTGGGCTACAGGTTAGTTTGAAAGAGTCACTACAGCCCTCAAACGCAAATGGCCAGCAACGAATCGCAAATGACCAGCAACGTCATCAAAGACTTTGAAAGACACACTTACTATTTAACGTGAAGGCTGTAGTGGGCTACAGATTTGTTTGAAAGAGTCACTATGGCTCTGATACTCAAATGGCCAGCAACGTACGGCAACTGACCAGCAACGCCATCAATGACTTTGAAAGACACACTTACTATTGAACGTGCGGGCTTTAGTGGGCTACAGGTTAGTTTGAAAGAGTCACTACAGCCCTCAAACGCAAATGGCCAGCAACGAATCGCAAATGACCAGCAACGTCATCAAAAACTTTGAAAGACACGCTTACTATTGAACGTGACGGCTGTAGTGGGCTACAGGTTTGTTTGAAAGAGTCACTACGGCCTTGAAATGTAAATGGCCAGCAACGAACTGCAACTGACTAGTAACATCATCAAAGACTTTGAAAGACAAACGATGAAAGTGAGGACTGTAGTATCATTGGCTGTAATGGGCTACAGGTTTGTTTGAAAGAGTCACTGCGGCCCTGAAACGCAAAGGGCAACTGAAGAGACAAGTGTGGTTCCACACTTGTCTCTCCAGAAATAACTTCTCCAGCTCCGGTGGAAGAAAAGTCTTCCACCGGAGCTGGAGAAGTTATTTGTTGATGTTTTTTCTTGTATTTGCCCAAAACAAAAAACGGCTATATGATTCTACAAACCATCGATTTAAAATTATGTACTACGCACTAGATTACGCGTACCGAACCCTCACTTCAATCGATTCAGACGTAATGTAGTCCATACACCTTGAACATTACACTATGTTGAACGAAACGCGTAAGTGCCACGAAATTCATGGTGCTTATAACATTTTGGTCACGAAAAAAGTTGCCTCTAAAACTATCTTAGTGCTGTTTGTTTTAATAGTTCCGTTAGACAACATAATACCAATGTAGCGCTGCAGCGAACTTTTGTTTTAACTTTTCAGTATTTTGACAAATAATTTCCATAGAAGAGAATGTCTATCACTAGTATAGTAACTATGTCTATATAGGTACTCGTATAAGTCGATGCTACAACCCCATATGTCTAGAAGTACCTATCTAACATATAAGAGTAAAATTAATTAACCGACTTCAAAAAGGAGGAGGTTCTATGTTCGGCTGAATGTATGTTTTTTTTTTACTTTGTTTTTATGTATGTTCACCGATATCTCGATCAATTGTGGACCGATTTTGAAAATTCTTTTTTTGATTGAAAGGTTATGCTTCCAAGTTGGCCCCATAGAAATATTGTTATGGTCTGATCATGAACTTCGAAGATATGGAACAGAACTCCTCATAGAATCACAGCAGAACTGTGGTTACAAGTAAAGTGGCTTTGTTTATACGTGCAGTCGATGACTGACTGTCAGAACAAGGAAAAAAATTAAATTAATGTAATCTAACCGTGTTTGGGATTATTAGAATCGTTATGAGATGCACTGTGGCTATAAGTTATTTAAGTTTGTCTGAGGGGTACTTTTTAGTGGTGGTACCTAAAAAGTGTAAAATAAAAACTTTTTACAAAAAAAAAAAATATAACCGACTTCAATGTTAAAAAGCACTAAAAAGTATAAAATAACTTTAATTTCGGAAGTCGGTGTTAAATAACGAAGAGACAAAACTATTATAGAAACACCGACTTCCGAAATTAAAGTTATTTTATACTTTTTAGTGCTTTTTAACATTGAAGTCGGTTATATTTTTTTTTGTATTTTTTTTTTATTTTCTGGATACCTTCTCCTGCTTTAAGTGAAGCAAAATGGAGTGTCAGACTTTTACTGACTAAAACTTACGTGTGTTCCATGACCGCTGTGACCATCAAATAATCCTGTACCCACAGTAAAAACAATATATACTGTTTTTACTGTGGGTAACATTTAATTAAAATAATCAGATTTTATAATATATTGTGTTTTTGTAGATTCCCGTACCCCAATTCGCAAAAGCGGAACTTTAATACGATCACTTTTGTGCCCATCTGTCAAGACCCTTTTTTTTTCAAAAATACGAGGAGGTATTAGGCCGAAATAAATGTTAAATACTCCAGTCTGTTACCCCATAGTTCAGTGAAAAAAATCAAACTTCTAAGTCAACGCATTTCTAAAATTTAGGCCATTATGCTCACAAGGAAATGAAAACCTGTAAGACTTCCTGTTGATATAGAATCCTGAAATTTAACAAGTAGATAGATTTTCTCACACGGAAAACCCTAAATTTGTAGTTTTCCGTCACAAAATAATTACTGTTTTGCAATTCGGAAATGATTTAAGACTCGATTTGGGAATCAAACTATTTGTATAGGGAGGATTATACAAAACTCGGAGTGCGCGAGGCCAACTCGCATTTGCCCGGTGTACCAGACAATTCTAATAAGTCTCACGGCTAAGATACGTTGATTTATTAGGTACGGAGTTCCGGTGCCTACCACAGATCAGTACCTACATCATTTCAATTTACCTTCTCCCTCCTTTCCTTTCATCACTTATCAACCACATGTATCAACTAAGTAAGTCTACTGGTTATGATAGTCTTGATTTGATCCTGTGAAGTGTTTCGTTCCATACCTCCGAAGTCCATCATCAGATCATGACAATATTGCTATGGGGCGAATTTGGGATACAGTTGAACATATAACCTCCTCCTTTTTGAAGTCGATTAAAATGGTAAACAAACTATGTTTCCCTGAAATTACCCAATCAAAATATTTTTTAAAGTTTTGTTATTGTCCGCAATTTAAATCAACGGATATTACTAATTACATTAACATGACTCAAACATGACATTACGGATATTCTCAAAGATAAGGGGAAGCGCTTATCTTTATGCGTATTCGTAAACAATAACAAATTATTGATTTTTTAAAGCAATTATACTCGTATAAACACCATTGACATACTAGTATTATTTTAAGAATCAAGAACAAAATGCGAAAGTAACACTATCATCTTATCATCCGTCCATAAGTTACGTTTGCACACCCTGAACCTCACAGGACCAATTGAGATGAATTTTGATTTATAGATTTGATCTTGGAGCAGGGCATAGGATTTTGATACCGGGAGTATGTTTCTATGCAGTTATTTCCTACATTCATGAAGAAAAAGTCACTAACATAAGCTTCTTGACAACTAAAAATGATGATTATAAGGGGACCTATTAATAATAAATGAACCTATTGGTAGCTCAGTTAAGTATAGTACACACCAGACTCCAGATCTCTGACTGAAAATAATCACTTTGTACTTTTATCAACACTTTATTTATCTATTTAGGTTATCTATTATTTATTTAATAAGAAGGATGGAACTAAGGCTTATGTATAAAAAAAGGACTTAAACTATTTATACTAAAACCTAAATAAATACCTAACGAACATAAATAAAATACAAAAACACAAAGTGCACTCAGGCGTCGAAGTACTCCTCCACATCGCTGTCATCCGGGAATGTGCCCAGAAGACTGACAGCATTCCCACGTTGAATGGCAATGCTAATTCTTTGAGCGAAGAACGAGCCAGCCCTCTGGTCAAGCAAGGTGTCGGTCACTTTTATCTAAGTTCTAATATGACTTATAACCCAAACCAAGTGAGAAGAGGATCATAACATAAGAGCACATAATATATTTAAAAAAAAAAAAATCTTTTGTTCTCAGGCATCGTAGGACCATAGGGTGTTAGTATTACAAAAAACAACTTACAAAACTATGTTAGTATCTAGTACAACTTAGGCACAGAGTAGTACAAAAAAAAAACACAGCATCCAATTTGAGGAAGATCTATCAAGCGGCATGTCTGACATGTAGCTATGCATGCATATATGTATGCATGTGTGTATGTATGTGTTGCATGTGTATATGTATTAATAAAAAAATATTGCAAACAAACTTTATCGAAAGCGCTAAAAAAGTCCTTAAAACAATTACATTTTATTTCGCATTGTTATAACAAATAATAATTATCTAAAAAGCCCAAAAAGCCAGAATTATCATCGGCAACTTCCAGAAAACGACGAGAAAGCAATGCAGCTCGCTAAGCTCATTGTCTTAGATAACCCAGTGATCATCAGGATATTACAGAAGAACAGTAATTATTGATATTTTAGTAATAGTCCTAGATATATTAAAATATAAGAAATCTACTAATATAATAAAGAGGTAAAGTTTGTTTTTATGTTTGTAGGAGGTAATCTCTGGAAGTACTGGTCCGATTGCTAAAATTTTTTCACCGATAGAAAGCTGCTTTATTCCTCAATGACATATATATTTTATGTACGCAGGCGAAGCTGCGGGCTAAAGCTAGTAATTAATAAATATATCTTTGCTATTTATAATAATAGACGAAAATGCCTCACTCGCTGGTCTATTGCTAAAATCTTATCGGGTGATAACTTCAGAGCTTTACCATGACATGTTAAAATGTCAGGCGTGCGAGCAAGAAAGGGGGATGAAGATATATAGCCTACATATATAGCTCCATCCCTTTAACAGTTCAGTTTAGGTCGTCAAATCGATCGCATTAAGAGCTCGTGGTAGGCATCTGTAAACCTTTGATTGCGAACTCACCCAGTGTTTAGCTACTGAAAAACACTGAAAAGTACAAAATAACTTTAATTATGGAAGTCGGTGTTTCGATAATAGTTTTGTCTCTTCGTTATTCAACACCGACTTCCGAAATTAAAATTATTTTGTACTTTTCAGTGTTTTTTCTGTAGCTAACACTGGGTGAGTTCGCAATCAAAGGTTTACAGATCTTACCACGAGCTCTTTTCAGTGTTTTTTTTACAATGAAGTCGGTTGTATTTTTTTTGTAAAAAGTTTTTTATTTTACAATTTTTAGTTATAACACCTCTAGAAAGTACCTCTTAGCCAAACTTAAATACCTTATAGCCAGTGAGCATCTCATAACGATTCTAATAATCCCAAACACGGTTAGATTACATTAATTTGCCTTCTGGATTCATCATCAGATCAGTCCGATACATCCCTTCCCCTTTTTCTTCAGCTAGTCATCGACTACACGTATAAACAAAGCAATTTTACTTCCTACGACAGTTCTGCTGTGATCCTATAAGGAGTTCTGTTCCATATCTTAGAAGTTCATGATCAGATCATAACAATATTTCAATGGGACCAACTTGGAAGCATAACCTTTCGATTAAAAAAAGAATTTTCAAAATCAGTCCACAATTGACCGAGATATCGGTGAACATACATAAAAGAAAACATACATTCAGCCAACATAGAAACTCCTCCTTTTCGACGTCGGTTAAAAAGGAAGGCATAGTCCACGAAAACAAAATTTATAAAAGTCACGGGATTTACTGCGAATTTCCCACTCGTTATCATATTTCCTAGTTATTCTCATGTCCAGAGTGTTTATACGCTACGTGATGCGCTAGATAAAGCTTTAATGAGTATAAATATTAGTTTTATTTACAACAGTAGTTAGTTTATCTGAACCAACGCATCGGTTAACAAGTTCACTGCAAAACAGATAGAATCAACACAGACAATTTTGTCACAGAGTATTCTTTTATTATTGTATTAAACGAGAATATATACAGAACTTAAGACTTCGTTAAGAGTGTTAGTAATAATTGTGATCTAAATATACTTTTTATTGATATTCAAAATGAAAGGTGAAATTCCAGTGTTCAGAAGATGTTGCTTCTGTTTGCCACTGCGATATGGCTTGCTCGCGTGGGGCTACTTTAAAATGGTGAGTAATTTTATTATTGGTAATTTGTATTAGCTAATAAACCGTGAAAATTTAACAGCCTGTAATGATCTGAATAATTTCAAACAATATTTTTCCACGAAATTACGTTCGTTTAGAATGGGTTACCATAACGTTCAAAGTAAGATTGTTTTATTCTTATAATGGATGGACAGCTATACAGGTTGTCGAGCGCCATCTCTTACCTACATTAAAATAAGATTTAAATAATCTTAATTTGAAAGTTATAGTATCCCACCACATCGTCATCATCTTCCTGCCCTTGTCCCGTCTTATTTGGGGTCAGCACAACACGTTTTTATATGAATTGGTATAACACTTGTTGGTTATATTTTTGCTAAAATACGTCATAATTATGATTTTTATAAAAATGAACAACAATCAAATTATTGTTTTTTTGGTTTCAGATCGCAGACGTGTTACTCATATTTTTCATAGGATGTACAATTATACAATTTTTATTTTTCATGGCGTTATTTGCAAAAGAAGACAGTCTATATAAAATCTATCCAGAACTGATTGTATCACTAATCGCCATCACTTTATTTTTTGCGGACTTTGTAGTAACCATACTGTTTATCGTTGGAGGTCACAAGGTGAGATTCAAAACCTAATAAATTATAATTTATTTTCTAAAGATAATGAAGAGATCACTTACTGAGTGGATAATGACTTGCTAGTTCAATGAACTGATGACCTAGGAAAGGTACATGAGATAAACTAAATATGTAGACAGAAGGTGGAGGCCTGGGAGTGTTGAAGTCGATTTAAAAAAGGTTTTATCCGAGCTGGTTTAAATAAATTGATGGAAGAGGATGAGCTATTTATTTTTATTAAGACGCTTTTTTTTTATGGTGGGAAAAAATCATGCATTGACATCCCCCGCCCTTGGGTGGAGCGGGAGATAGTGTCAGACTCTTACTGACTAAAAGACCCACCCCGTTCCTTCTAGCCTTCATACCGAGGCTCGAGCGCCCTTTCGGATAACCCTGGCCCCAGTAGGCTTCGACCCGGCTGGGTCCCTGCTGTTGCTGACAACTCCTTGAGGCGCGCGGGAACAGTGCGCGCCGTCAACGCCTTGGGCTTGGTCCGGACAGTTACCGGACGGCCGGACAGTGAGCTACCCATTGCTCACTGTCCGCAAGCCCGCGTCTACGATGGCCGGAAATCGGGATCAGAATCCCGGCGACGGCGGCGGCGATAACGCCGTTGCCTGATGCGTTCGGCCTCCTCCTTTGCGAGCATTACTGCTTCGCAGAAGTCGGCGACCGCCTGCCACTCCTCCTCGCTCCGGATCATGGCCTCAACTAAGGCCCGGCTTATTAAGAAGGCTGATGTTCCTACAGTTGAAACAGAAACTAATAATCATTTTTCTTTTACAGAAAAACGTGCAGCTGATAAGAGTATTCTATTTCCTAAGCATGGGGATGTGGGTGGCAACTTTACTGTTGGCTACCTTCACAATAGTTATGATAATTAAGGATTACGTTACATACTCGCACAGTTCATTTATCGGTAGCGTTGTGCTGTATTCTTGCTTTTATTTTGTGTCATTAGGTAAGCCAACTTTCGTTCTTAAAATTATCGTTTTTGAAATGGTATTTATCTGTAATGTGGAATTTATGATTCTAATACAACTTCTTTTATGAACTCCACTCCCTAGGATCCAGGGTTCGATTCCCAGAACGGTTGCCCGTTAACTTATTTATTAAATTAAAAAATATAGAATACAATTAATATTCAACAATCAGAACAATACATTAAAGAAGATGGATAGGACAGGGTTGGATGAGATATGTAAACAATGTGTATAAATAAGTTATAGAACTTAAAATAAACTACAAATTACAACTTTACTTAATCATACATAATAATCAAATACCTTCCAATAAATAAATTTACACATATATAGATAAAATAGCTACATATTATAAAATTACATATGCATAACATATGGCATTAAGCGATGATGGGAAGGTCATGTGTGTGCGCAATGATAAGATTATCCAATAAGGATTTTTTGCACAGAGTTAGGAAGTTGGTAGTTCCACATTCACAAGACTTGCAAAGCACATTGAGTAGTTGGTCTTACCCCTAAACTCAGGTCAAGTTGCATTGTCTTCCCTACAGACCCTGGGACAAAGAAACAGCGAATGTGCATGTATTTGTCACCTGTGCCGATATAATATCTAATATCTACAATGTCCATTGGAGATATTGATTTGAATAGTCTCTATTGAGATTGGCCGTCACTGGAGCTAAAAATTTAATCATCATCATTTCAGCCAATAAACGTCCACTGTTGGACATAGACTTCCCCCAAGCGTCGCCACAGTGACCGATCCTGTGCGTCTTGCATCCACCGCATTCTCGCAACTCTCATCACCTTAAACGAAAAATTAAATTTATCAGAATAATATTATTACTATAAAGAAACTTACTATTGATTACTTTAGTAATCACTGCAACTCGATACTACCGAATCTAAACTTTGACAGAATGTGTAAAATGTGTATATTTTTTTCAGCTGTGCAAACATACGTCCTTCTGCTACTGAGAAGCGAGATCATCAAACTGAGTAACATCGGCGAGTTCAGATTTGTGAACAATGCGGCTGAAGCTGAGTGTACCATGCAATGTGAAGAAGTGATAGTAGCAACAGAAGCGGTGAAGCAAGACAACTAAAGAGATCGAGTAACTAATTTACAGGCTCCTCCAAAGACTGGCGTGAAGCGACCATTCAACAAAGATACTATAACGCGTTCTCGTAGAAATTTATATAATCTTACTTGTCGCAGTTAACTAGCTCTTTATTTTATATATAGTCTAATGAAACCTTGGTCTATGTCCGAATCAGGATATCCTAAGATTCTTTGGTCATCCACCTCTATGAATGGTCAAAATGTTAATGATAGCCAGTTCAAAAAAAAATATATTATACGCACCGGCTCAATATCATTCAGGCCGCTAGTTGAATGGCACTCTTTAGTTATCTGGTTAAGCTATTGATCGAATGGCGACAGATGCAGAAATTAATTTAAAAAATCGTGTTTTCGGGAGCCACAAACAAGGAAGTGAAATAATTACATATTATTTATGTACAATGTAATAAAACAAAATGAGTTTGTTTAGTATTCTAGTGTATTTACACATAAGTAGTAGTAAGTATATTTTAAGTCGAAGTTAATATTTTTAAATAATAAATTATTTTGTGAATTTATATGTTATTTAATTATGACTTTTATTATTATAAATTGTTTAATTATCTTGGCCACAATCACGGCATCTTGGGTGGGTAGGACCATTGTTATGTATACGAGGGACCGAAGCCAACAAGCTAGAAGCTAGTTGACAACTAAAAGTAATGATTATAAGGGGACCTATTAACGGACCCTGTAATAGCCCGGCTAAGTATAGTACTCATCCAGACTGCTGATATCTAAAACTCACCTTGTGTTTTTCTCTCGCTCTAATATGTCTCAAAAAGTCAAAACCCAAACGAACTGAGAAGAGGATCATAACATAATAATAATAATAAGCCTTTTTTCATTCCCTTAATTATTATAAATTTCAATTAACAATAGATTATAGTTGATAATTGATACACTATAATTGATTATAGTTGATTAATACATTATAATTAAATTGATTGTAATTGATTCTTATAGTTGATTATTGATTATAAATAAGAATTTTGAAACATGCATTAGACAATTGATTAAATAAAAAATATTTCATCTGATTCACAACACTTTATTATTTTTGTTTTGTCAAAATTTATTTCCAGTCCAACTTTAATGCTTCTCAAATGTAGAGTAGTTAGCATGTCATTGAGTTCTTCAGCGGTGCTGGCTAGTAGTGCAATATCGTCCGCAAATCGCAGATGGCTCATGTACTTGGCGTCTATTTTTATGCCTTTATTTTCCCAGCATGAATCTATAAAAATGAGTTCCATAAGGGCTGTGAAAATTTTCGGTGATTGGGGATCCCCCTGGCGGACGCCGTGCTCTATTTTGAAAGTTGGTCCAGTTCTCACCAGTCTGATCTTACTTTTACAGTTTTCGTATATGTTGCTAATTATGTATATGTACGTTGTCTCCATTTCGTGGTATTGTAGAGCCTCTTTGATTGACACGTGTTAGATAGAATCAAAAGCTTTCTTGTAGTTCGCGAAAGTTATGTAGAGTGGGGAATTAAACTCTTTATATTTTTCGATCACTTGACTGAGAACATGAATGTGGTATATAGTAGAGTATTTAGACCTAAACTCAGCCTGCTCTATGGGTTGTTACGCATTAATCTTTGGTCCGATCATTTTATTTATTTATGTACACACAAATACTTAAAAGAAAAGAACAAATACAGATAAAAGATTACAAAGGTGCTGCTTATTTCTAAATAAAGTTCTTCCAGCAGACCTGCGACAGGAGAGTAGACACTGGGAGAACAATTTGTATAAACTCGCCATGAGACTAATCGGTGTGTAATTTGAGACGTCTGATGGATCTCCTTTCTTATAAATAAGAACGATTTCAAATACAGTCCATGTCCATTGTTCTGGCACTATCCGCTCTTTCACGATTTTGTTTAATAGCATGGTAATTAAACCTGAACCAATTTTCAGTACTTCAATAATATTAGAGCCGGGCCCTGGTCTTTTTCGATTGTTTAGGTGTCTGATACCCATTATATTTTTATTATATTCTGTTCTCTAAACTACCTTCTGAGGTGTTAATTTTTGGTATCCACATTTTATATTGACGTAGAAACTTATTCGCTGACTTTATGCTACCTGTTTTCTGTAACCAACTTTCGTAGATATGTAGTTTGTAATTTTCGTATTCTTTATGAATATTTTTGGTGATGGTTTTGTATAAACGTTTTAACTCTATTTTTTCTTTCTCGCTTCTACTACTTTTTAGTTGTAATGTATGCATTTTCTTAATTAATTCTCTGGTTTCATTTTATAATTTAAAGAATTTTTTTAATTTCTGATTACATCTCGCTTATTTCAGACTCTCTATTATACTTGATTGTATGTAATCATATAAACACTGAATAGACATGTTTGTGTATGGTTTTTCTTCAAGGGCTTTTTCCAAGGTTTCTAAAATCTCACTTGTTTTTTCTCTGTACTCAACAAAGAATTATTTTGTGAGAACTTTTTGCAACTTTTTTTGTGGCTTTTAAACCTCAATGTAGCTCTTAATAATCTATGATCTGATCGAAATTAATAAAATAATCTCTCTTGTTTGTTAGTAATTAATAGTCTATCTCATTTTTAGTTGTGTCATTAGGGACATCCATGTCCATCTTTGGTTAAGTTTTTTCTTGTATAAGTTAGGTATTCAATATGACTAGTTCCTCTTCCAAACAAAATTCAGTTAGTTTTTCGCCTCGTTCGTTGCCGGTACCTAGGCCGTAGGGTCCGATTATAGGTTCTATAGGTTTTTTAGCGATACCTATTTTGGCGTTGAAGTCGCCTAATATGATTATGTTCTGCCCTGAAATTTCTTCAGCTTTTCTTACATCAGAATAAAAAAAAAACTAGGTTTTCTTCAGATGAACTTTCAGTAGGGGAGTATACTTGTATTATAAATAGTTCTGTCTTATGAATATATTAAGCAAAGCTACTCTATCCGAAATTCCAGTGAAATTTTGTATATTACTTTTATGTGTTTTCTTTACTAAAAATGCAATTTGTCTGACCAAAATAGTAAAAGATACACAAATCTCTCTCTTCAATCCCGTATCCCTCCTTTCTTATTTCTGACATACCTATTACGTCCCATTTAATTGTTTTAAGTGCAGACTCTACTTTAATCTTACGCGATTCATTTTTTAGAGATCTTACGTTGTAAGACCAAATGTCTTCTTAAATATCTTGACAGAGATTTTCAAGTAGGTTAGTTTTTCCTTGGTTATTTATTTCTAGAGGGTTGTGGCCCTTTTCTCCCACGGTGACCACCTGGCTTGGGAGAGTCAGAGGGAAACGATAACCGGGGGAGAGGGCGCCACCTGTGCATACGTTAAGTAAAGCTCCGTCAATTATTGTTGGAATTAAATAGTCTTAGCCACCAAATAAGAGTGATAATGAATAATCTAGCAAGATAAATACATAATACCTGCAAGTGAAATTAAGAAACAACTGTGTCTGTAACCTGAAGTGTAAAAACTGTGTAAAATAAATTGTGAAGTATGTTGTGTTTATTTCCGAAAAGCGATAATACCAGTGAGTACAAAAGATTTGGATATGGATGAAATTCGTCAAAATGGATAAATAAAGATTTTCCAAAGCAAGAAAACCATGAAGATTAAAGTTGGTACTCTAAAATAACCTAAAAAATAGCAAATCATTACTCACCAAGTCACAAGTGGTATTATTTACAAAAACTACAGAGAGCGCCATCTGTTGGTGAGTAGTGACACTACGACAAAGTTAAAGTCACAAGTGCATCGTGAATCTGGGGATCAACCTAGTTCTGCTACTACACGACAGGTAGAGCTATGTTAAAGATTTATACACAGAAAACTAAAACTTTATTATCTTTCGAATATAAAAACAAAAAATGGAAGATATTACTAAAGTATTACAAGACATTCAAAAATACACAGCAGAAAAAAGACATGCAGGACATGCAGGAAACTATCACAACCTCTATAAATGAAAATATCAATTTACAGTTCCAAAAATTAGATAAAAGATTTGAGAACCTAGAGAAAAAAGTGGAAGAACAAGAGAAGCATATAGATATAATAGACAACAAACTAAGAAAGAAAAATGTAATATTATTTGGTCTAGAAGAAAAAGAAAAATCATTTGAAGAGTTGGAAGACTTTATTTTAGATCTTACAAAAAACTATTTAAATACTCTTGGCAAAAGATGGGAAATTGAAAGCGAAATACGCAAAGGGAAGAAAGGAAATAATCCCCGGCCAGTCATAGTTACATTTATCACGCTCGGCAAAATAATACAAGTCTGAAGAACAAAAAATATCTAAAAGAGCTCAACTGTGGATATTATATCAAGGAATACTTTCCGCCGAAAATAGTGCAAAAAAGAAGGAATTGCAAGAAATAGTCAATAAAGAAAAAGGAATCAATGCTGTACTACGTTATGATAAAATCGTGTATCCCAAACTGAAAGAGAATAGGGCCCGCCCCTGTGCGAAAAATAAGAGAAATTAATCACATTTACCTGAGTAAAAAGTTGCTGGGTCTGAAAACGAAGAAAAAGGTTAAATAAAACCACCAAATGGGAGTTTAAACCAAAGAAAAATAAACACGATATATACAATAACAACAAGAAGGAATAGCAATAAAAAAGATAATAACTTAAGAGCACATAATATTGTATAATAAATAATAAGGGCTCTTGAAGGTTGTGTCTCGAGTGTAAAATAGATAAACAAAGCACTATAATAGCCAATTAGGAGTAATCATTAAACTCATTAACGTTAGCAGTTACCGTATGTACCCTTACATTGAAATCAGCCCCAACAGAACTAGTGGTCACTGACGGCATTCAAGAGAAGGCAGCGATTCCAGCGACTACGTAGCGATCTAGCGTTAAGCACGAATGAATTCTAGCCTTAAAACTGCAGCCGCTGCAAAAATATCAATCACTTTAAAATTAAGGACCGATGGTGACGTATATAGGTATAATAAACAATATCACGAAGACACCCGAAACCAATCGAGTCCAGCCGATGACCACAGACAGCTACGAATGCAATCCCCACTTCACCCGCAAAAACAACGTTTTCCTCAAAAGAGTGTGGAGACATAAAGTCAGCGGAAATACGCACGGGCGTTGCGAAAACCGATTCTCAGGCAAACAATACTTCTGAAGAAGGTTGGCAACCGGTGCTCAAAGGTGCAAAATTCCAAACAGCGTGTGTTCTCAACATAGTTGAAAAACATATGTAGGTTCATACAAGCTTGGTCTTTCAAACCAGATACCAAACATATGAAACAAAACGTATTAACACCCGTATTTATAAACAAGTAAAAGTAATACTTAAGTTACGATTTGTATTCTATAGTTAAGAAATTGCTTGAAGTAAGAACTGCAAACAAACAACAATAACAACCACCTAGCGTCGAGTGTTACTTGAGCATCTTCTCAAGTAATGTTTGTTACTCCAGTAACGAATGAGAATTTGTAACTATGAATTCCATCCTTAAGTAATTACTTATTTTCAAGTACGGGTGTTAGTATTTGCAAAAGCTTCTAAGTTGTGAACAATGTGTAGTTGAGAAACGAGATATTAAGACTACAAGATATGCAGCCTTCGCAATTGCCTCTCCAGAGAGCTTAATTGAGCAGATAAACACGCCGGTGGTGTGGCCCGCAGGAGTGAAGTGGTCTGACTGGTTTTCGAGGTATTCCCGGAACCAGCATGGTGATATTAGCTCCGAAATTCACAACAGTGACAGTGCACTTGCAATCGCGGGGAGCTCCTCGTAGTGACCACTTTACAGGACGATTCAGTGTCAGACTGCAGAAAGTTTAAATATTCCCACTCGTGTGCTCAAATAGTGTGAACGTGGTTCAAGCTACAAGCAGGAAAGCCAATTTTTTGTTGGATATATTTTATTTATTTATTTATTTATTTATTTAAACTTCATGTACAGTAGTGGTACATAGGCGGACTTAATGCAACAAGGCATTCTCTCCCAGTCAACCTTTGGGTTAAAAAAAGAGATCACTGTGGTAGGTTTGCACAATAAACAAATAACAAATAATGAAAACGGAAAAAAAAAATTAATAAGTTATTTATATATAATATATAATAAAATACATAAATATGCTAAAATAATAAACTAATAAATACTATGAAAAATATCAAATCTTAAAGAGAACTTAATAACAATTCTGACGAAGAACAAACTAAGGTTGAGAGGACTTTAAGTAGTAGTTCCGAATTTTACGTTTGAAGGAAAATTTGCTCTCGGCTTTTTTTTTTTTTTTTTTTTTATCAGAACGTCTGAAGATTTTATTCGAAGTTTAAAAAAAATCTACTTACTCACTTATGTATTCAACTCTCCTTGTTATAGGGATGGTTGGTGACTATAAATTGAAAGTAAGGCGCAATCTTGCTCTGGCAAAGTATGTGTTTTTCATTTTAAGGGGTAAACTAACCAATTCATAAATATTACATTTCTTGAGATTGGTCGTTCCAAAGAGTACCTACGCGATCAGGACCGAGGGTAAGGCTGTTTAAAGTTCCGGTAACCAACTTTGTTAAAATTTGCATCCGTGACTCATACAGTAGAAGTACTTAATAACGTCTCTCTGCGATTAGATATCTTTATTTGCTCATAACGGAATTCTAGAGGGTGACACTAAGTGAGTTGTCCTCTATGTAACTTGTGCCTGTTCTTCAAGGCGCTGCTTGAGTTGCATTGATTTTAAGTAGATGTATGTTGCCTGTACTGATAGGTATTTGGTCAGTTCAGCAAAAGGAAGGCATTACTTTAAAACCAACAACATTTTACGAATAAACTTCCACTTCTTATCATATTTCCAAGTCATACGCAAGCCAAGGGTGCATACATACCATTATGCCAGATAAAGCTTATAAATAAGTATAAATATTTGTGCTATTTACAATAGTCGTCAGTATATCTGAACCAACTCATCCACTAACAAGTTTCCCACGAAGGAATTTTGGTTCATGGGACTGAGAGTTGACATACTTATCATAGTATTTGCGAGAATATTTACAGAACTTAAAACTTCGTGTTTGTAATAATTGTGATCTAGATATATTTTCTATTGATGACCAAAATGAAAGGAGAAATTCTAGTGTTCAGAAAATGTTGCTTCTGTTTTCCGCTGCGACGTGGCTTGCTCGCGTGGGCTTACTTCAAAATGGTGAGTATTTGTAATATCAATGGTGTTTTAATAGTTATTTGTTATACACGTAACTTTTCATCCCACCTCAGCGAAGAAAGGACTAAATGCAAAAAAAAAAACAAAAAGTACACCAAGGAGGTTCCGAGTCTGAGTTTTAAACAAATTAAAAAAATCTATGATAAAGGCACCATGGCGGCAGAAGTAAATAGGTTTAATGATGTTTTGAATTCACAAACTTAGCTGAATTCAATTTACCTTATCCTCTAGCGGATAAAAACGGTTTTTATGCTCAGATTTCGAAGAACAAAAATATTCTTTCCGAGATGGGGGGGATGATGAAGATTTTCAAACAATAACTTTTTTCACGAGGTTCCATTACCTTGTATGTATGCTTTGAACAAGAATTGGTAAAACAGTTGTTAGTTATTTTTTGCCAAAAAACTACTTACGTATGAATTTTGTGAAAATGAAAAACAGCGTTTGTAAAAACTATTATTAGTTAAATAGGGTTTACGCAGCTGTAGTGTGGAAGTAGTAAAAAGTGTCCAAAAAAAAAAACAAAAGAACGTTTATTCCGATTAAATTGTTTCTTTTTTTTGGTTTCAGATCGCAGACGTGTGTCTCGCCTTATTAATAGCATATATATTTATTTACGCTGTAATTATGATGCTATTATTTGCAAAAGAAGACGACATAAATAAGAGCTACCCAGTACTAATTATATCAATCATCGCAGTCGCTTTATTTGTCGTGGACTTAATAGTAACCATAGTGTTTATCGTTGGAGATCATAAGGTGAGATTCAAAACCTGATTTAAAAAATTGGCCAAATACGTACAGTAAGGCCGCAAAAGTCCATAGGAACGCTAATGATTACATTGCTACGAACCGAGCGAGCGCGATATTTCCGTGCGTATGTGTGCGCATGTATGAGTATCCACATTCCACAGATAACACACACTAAGGAACTGTCGTCGCACTGAGCTATATGGTAGCATTGATAAAATTCGTGCAAATTCGTCATGTGCTGGTAGCCGTGTGAACTAAGTGTTGGATTCGCAAATCACGTAACCCGAGTTCAAATCATGGTCGGTCCGTTGCAGTTATTTCTTACTTTGAAAATTCCCAATCTATATTGATTTAATTGTTTTTTTATATTTCTATGAAAAATACTATTGCATTTTTTGCACTAAATAGTTGCAAATTACGAATGTGATCTATTAACCACAAGAAGAATCACATTCGTAATTTGCAATTATTTAGTTGTTACATCTTTTCGATGTTATAAGGTGGAAATAAAAAGACGTGTTTAATAAAAATGTTTATTCTTTATATTTACAAATTAAACATTTATGAGAATTGTGACGTCGAATTGTTACCTAGACAAAAAGTTATCTTGTAACCGTTATCTATGTTACGCCTAAGATTGTTTGTTGGAAGTATACCCACTTAGACCATTCATAATATGAATAACGTAACAATGAACGGATATTCAAATTTTAATAAAATAAAATATAGGTAATTGTTTATATCCAGTTATTTATTGAAAAGTGATATATGATTTGGACTTTGTAAACATTTTATTTTTGTGTAACGTCACAATGAATGTATTGAGGTCATAGCTTAATTGTTCATTTTCTTGACGAAAAGAAGATTGAAACCAAACCTCAATTTCTGTTAAAAGAACTTTAGTTCTCACAAGATAATCGTCAATTAGATGAGAAAAATAAATTGAACTATAGTATTATGTTAAAACAGTGCGGGTAGAAGAATAAAAAACGAAATAGACTCATGATTATTGTCAACAAAATTGATAGCGAGTTCACTGCATTCTTAAGATGAGGCGATGGCACAAGTTAAAAGATATAGCTGTTTTAAACGAAAGTAAACACAATATAATACAGTGTTTGTTAACGAATAATCACAGATATGTTAAAATAAAATGGTAGGCCATTTAGTTTAGTTAACATTAAATATTTAGTGCGAAACGTAATCGTTCTTGTTTGTGCCTCTCTGTCAAGTACGGCTTTTTAGCAGGTTTTCTGTGATGCACGCCTTCAGCGTGAAGTGCACGGCGAACAGTATCCATCGAGGTGTCATATAATTCCGCAAAATGTCTCGTTGGTGCGAAACCATTCGTTTCGTATACGTCCACCATATGTCGTCGCTGCGCCTCGCTAATAAGCTTCGATCTCCCACTTCTCTTTCGACTAGCAAGGCTACCTTCTTCCTCATATCTTTTTAGCCAAAGATTTACAGTATTTTTCTAAAATAAAAAAATATATATATATTAGGCAGCTATACCTACTTCACTTCATTTTCATTATATAAAATGTTAATAATCATAATTATTGAATATAATTTTAAAATAAAACTGCATTTATTAATCCAATAACCAATCCAATAAACCCAACGATTTACGTATTTCTCTTTTAAACCTCATAAAGATACGATCAATGGATTCATAAATGGCATACTTTTTAATTAGAAGATTAATTTGTAATAAAGTTACAATTCATTAATAGCTATTATACTCACATTCAGTCCGGTTTCTTCAGATATTTGTGTTTTATTAAGACCACTTTTATGCAGCCCAATGATAGTCGCCCTCACTTCAATACTAATATTAGCCTGCATTTTGCGAATATTACAATACTGTCAACCTCACGTCACTAACCAACAACTACAACCAAACGACAGTTCATTTCGGTTAAGTTAAAACTCGTGTCTACCTCGCAGAAATCTAATTCTTTATTTAGTTTTTTTTGTGATCTACCTTTCTAACTCTAAGAAATGTGTGAACAAGTTAAAGAATAATTTAATATATGTAATGCAAATACATACATAACTTCCAATCGGGTAAGAACTTACAAAAAGTCAATAATTGCGTGGGATTTGAACTTGCGGCACGCTGATTTGCGCTTCAATCTGTGTGCCTATACCACTGGGCCATCTTGACTTATGATAAGTTGATGAAATTGTGAATTTCAATCATTTGTTGGCGAAACTTGAAAATAAAAGGTCGTAAGTCAAACTAAACGTCAAACGAATATGTTTTAAGAATTCTTATGGACTTTTGCAAGTGATAGTACGTAGTAAAGGGTTCCACACCGTCCGTAGCAAAACTCGGCAAAAAAAAACATATGTTTTTTGTATGGGAGCCCCTTAAATATATTATTTTATTCTGTTTTTTTTGTATTTGTTGTTATTAAAATTTCAACTTCTAACTAACACAGTTTATGAGGTACAGCCTGGTGACCGACGAACAGACAGACGGACAGTCAGTGGAATCGTAATAAAAGAGTCCCATTTTGCCCATTCGGCACAGAACCCTAAAAAATAAATAAGACAGAGTGCATAATGGGTCGCCAGTTGAATGAACTGATGACCTTTGAAAGGTGAATATATACGTAAGATAAACTTGTGTGGCAGGAAGGTTTAAGCCGATGAGTGTTGAGGACGATTTAAGGCCCTTGTTTCTGTTTAGTGCTACAAAACAGTGACTTTCTGAAGCCTACTGTAACGGATGGGTTAATAAATTTGAAAAAAAAATATATTAGAAGTTCATATTATCAGCATAGGATTTTTTTGTATGACTAATACTAGGCATGCCTTTTAAGTTCTGTCGTTTAAATATTTCCCACTCATTTTGAATTTAGAATTGCTCAATTTTCAAATTTGTTTGAATTTAGAATGGTAAAACAATTGAAATATATTAGGATTGATGCAACTATTTAGTCACAGCCAAGTCACAGCGTTGTTTTGAATCTATCAAGTCGCGTACAAAAATGAATCTCTTTACGGAAAACGTTCGAGCCAGAACGTATAAGGCTAACTAGCTAATTTTTTACAACTTTCGGAGAGGCCTAAGTCGGATTCCATGTTTCGAGGACTTAAGATCTGTATTTTATGATGAAGCTCCTTGTCTACAAATTGTCGAACGCTGGTATTAAGAATTCCAACGTGGAAATACTAATCTCAGTGACAAATCTCGTGAAGGACCTCCAAAATCCTCTTCTACTGAAGAAAACATCGTTGCTGCAAGACAACTGATACTCGAAGATCGTCATGTGACTAATCGGGAGATAAAGGCGTTAATAGACATCTCAGGGACAACCATTCAAAAGATGTTGCATGAGGAGCTTGGTGTGAGAAAGCTATTTTGCCGATGAATTCCGTATTTGCTTTCCAATGACCATTAGGCAGCCCGCGTCAGATGGTGTAAGAAAACTTTCCAAAGGTTCAAGCGAGAGTCAATCTTGGATTTATGCCTACGACCCTGATTCCAAAGAGCAATCTACAACCTGGGTCTTCTGAGATGAGCCAAAGCCGACTAAAGTTGTTTGCTCTCGAAACACTTCGAAGAAGATGGTGGCTACATTCGTGGCGAGAACTGGTCACGTTGCAACAATTGCGCTTGAAGATCGTATAACGGTTAATGCAGAGTGGTATACCACAATTTATTTGCCACAACATTTTTGCATGTAACCCAAAGCAACGCATCATCCTACACCATGACAAAGCAAGCTCACATACCGCTAGTAAAAAAAAATATTATTTGAAGCAGGAAAACGTAGAAATTCCTGACCATCCCCCAAACAGTCTTGACCTAAGCCCTAACGATTTCTGTACATTTCCTAAAATTAATAAAACTCTTCGTGGGCAAAGCTTCCAGTCCAGTGATGCGGGCGCAGGCGGTAGAACGAGTATGTGTGTATTTGACCCCGCCCAGACGTTCAAGGGACTGTACGCCTTAAAAAGGGTCGGTTTATTATATTTACATATTATGAATTGATAGACAGTGGATGGCTTCACCGGTTTATTTTTATTTAGAAGACTTAATGATCCTATATGATCGAATATTTTATTTATAGGTATGTATATATTTAAATGGAGAAACTGACTGACTGACAGCAACGCCCAGCCGGAACTAGGAGTGTGAAATTCTTCACAAGGTTTTTTTTTGTGACGTAGACAAGCACTAAAAGAGGATTTTTAAAATTCACCCACTATGGAGATGAAACGGGGGTCCAAAGTTATAACCTAAATAAGGTAACCTAATTTTCACGGGAGAAGCCGCTGGCAAAAGCTAGTTTTAATATAAATTAGTATAGAATTCAAAGGTTATCATGACTGAAACAAACCTGAAAACAAAGGACAGGCCCGTTTAGTCTAAGATCCGATTAAGAACGACCTTCACGATGAAACGTATTTTATGACAAAAGCAAAGCGGGTATTTTATGACAAAAGCAAAGCAAAGCCTAAGAAATTCCTGGCCAAACAATTTTTTTTTTTTTTGTAATATGCGCCGGTGTATTAACGAATAAATTTAATACTAACCGAAAGTATGAAGCCTTTAAAGAACATAAAAACGTTGGGTTACCTATTTGTTTCCTGGCATAACTTTGGGTTTCCAGGTATAAATAGATATGTCAATACTAGTAGAACCCACTTGTTTAATTAATAAATTGTATATCAAAATAAACGCTGATTCATTACAAATACGATGCTATAGAGTTGTCTGTAAAAAATCTGGCATGAATAACGGTTGTGCACTTTTCCAAAAAAAGTAAATTTTCAATTTTTAATTAACCTTTCGTATGCCGTAATTAGAGACACAATTAAAAAGTTATTGTGTCTCGCGTGGATCCACGTTCCGGACACTCAAAGGGTTAATAATATAATAGTTTGGCCAGGAATTTCTTAGGCAGCCCACCCGCGTTATATTATTTAATATATTAGATTTGTCATAAAATACATTTCAGCTATTAAACAGACCGGTGAAGGTTGTTCTTAATCGTATCCTCTACTATCAGTTGGTCAAGTGGTTAGTGGCCCTGACTGCTATGCAGGAGCTCATGAGTTTCATTCCCAGCCAGGACAAATGTTTGTGTGATGAGCGCGATAACTTGTCCTATGTCTGGGTGCAAGTTATCTATAATATGTATGTATTAAGAACAAATAAGTATGTTTATCAGTTGTCTAGTACTCATACCACAAACTCTGCTAAGTTTGGGAATAGATGGCGTTGTATGAAAGTTGGGGAATATTATATTATTATTAAATGCTAGTAATCATTTTTCCTTTGCAGAAAAACGTGCGGCTGATACGTGTATTCTATTTCTTAAGCATTGGGCTGTGGGTAGCGAGTTTCCTGGTGACTACCTTCACATTAGTTATGATGATACAGGAAACTCTGAAATACAATGATCATGCCACCATTTTGTTGGCTTCATGCTTTTATTTCGTGGTATTAGGTAAGAAGAGTTTTGTTTTTAAAATTGACATTTATAATAAATAGGTATTTATCGAGCAGAGGTGGCCGAGTGGTAACGGTCCCGACTAACCTACGAGGATTCAAACCCAACCAGGCGCATTACTTTGTCTAATTTTTTTCATCACCACTGCTCTCAAAACGGTGAAGGAAAACATCGTGAAGAAACCGGCTTGTCCTAGAACCAAAAAATTGGAAGACAAATGACATGCACCGACCGGTACTAAGCCCGCATGGTGGATTACGGCCCATTTCCTCTCCTAGACAGGAGTCCCAACAGTGGGAACATTATAAGGCCAACTATGCTATTTATCTGCTAAATATGTGAATAATTAAAAGCTAGAAACTTAATGGTGCTAATGCTACATATCTTATAGACTGAATAGAAACCCAGAGTTTGGAAGATGGTGGTTTCAATATCGCGAGGCTTGCAAAGCAAATTAAGCCGTTGGTCTAGGCCCTGAACTCAGGTCTAGTTGCATTGCCTTCCTTACAGACCAGAAGAGCAAAGGAACAGCAAATGCACCTGTACCGATATCATACGTAATGTCTCCCGTATACTTGACTAGTCTCTATCAAGATTGACCACTGCTGTTGCCGAAATGTTGTTAATATACCTACACAACATAGCATAATCAACCTTATAATGTTCCCATTGCTGGGCCTCTGGTCTTCGGGCCTAGTGTGGGTTGGTGGATGTCACATGTATTCGAAATTTTACCTACCAGCTTCCTCTCGATATTTTCCTACACCTTTTTGAGAGCTGTGATGATGAAATAAAGTATGCAAAGGAAAGCGCCTGGCTGCGTTTGAACCCGGGACCACTCGGGGG
The DNA here is from genome assembly GCA_910589285.2 of Mythimna ferrago. Classification (NCBI taxonomy): domain Eukaryota; kingdom Metazoa; phylum Arthropoda; class Insecta; order Lepidoptera; family Noctuidae; genus Mythimna; species Mythimna ferrago. Next base: position 22,666,236 of record OU342685.1, read on the forward strand.
CCTCGTAAGTCCAGGCCACCACTGTACTCCAAATAAATAATAAAGGAAATTTTGTTAGGAAGACCATAATAATATATATCATAAGATAGAGAGACTTACTATTGAGTTGCAGCGTTTACTGAAAGCTTAGACAGAATGTTTAAAAACAACAATAAAAAATATTGCTATATTTTATTCCAGTTGTGCAAACATACTTCCTTCTATTAGTGAGGAGTGAAGTCATTAAACTGAAGAAGAGCGGCGAGTTCAGATCTGTGAACAATGCGGATGAAGCTGAGTGTACCAAGCGATGTGAAGAAGTGATAGTAGCAACAGAAGTGGTGAAGACAGACAAATTAAGAGATCCAGAAACTAAATTGCTGGCCTCCCAGATGACAGACGCGTAGCCAACACTCAACAAATATACGATGACATGTTTTCAGAGAAATTGATATGTTGACATAACTAGCATAATGCAAACCAAAAAAACCTAACCTAACCGGTCTATGTGACCCGTTTCGGGATATCATAAGTTTTTTCACATTATATGGCAATCTATTCTATTCAGCCAGTTCCATTGACTTATTTTCTAGTGAGCTATTTCACTAAATCTATACTTAATATTTTTGTTTGTAATTAATAAACTTGTAAATATGAAAATTAGATCGATTGCATTTTATAAAAATATAGATTGAAAAATATATGACTACTAAATGTTGTTAGATATCAACACTATACTTAATAATTATTTATTTTTAGAGCACAAGAAAGTTATAAGAAATATATTAGTATTCGATCATATGAAATTAGGTTATGTGTTTTATTGCTTATGAAAATTATATAATGTGAACGTTATTACAATGCGTGTGACACACAGAGCCATCGGGCGCGTCGAGCGCCATACATTTTATATAACAAACTAGTCTTATAGAGCTACACTTGATCCACGCCACACGACATCGTTCTACGTACAAATCAGTCTCCTAGCCAAGTTACACCCGTTTCGCTTGCGTCCAACGCTTTTAGTTGGCCACACCTCCTATTCTTTTGTTCTGGCCATGTGACTGAGCGTTGAGATGACGTCATTCTCGTACATTTGAAGATTTCTTTTAGCGTTAACGATTGCAAATAAGCAACTTAGCTAGAAGTACTGCCCCCCCCAGCCAAGTTACAACCGTTTCGCATGCGTCAAACGCTTCGAGTTGGCCGCGTCGCCGAATCTTTTCTTCTGATCACGTGACTGAGCGTTGAGATGACGTCATTACCGTACATTTGAAGCTTTCTACTCGCGTTTACTATTGCAGATTAGCAACTTGGCTAGGGGTACTGCACCCCTAGCCAAGTTGATAATCTGCAATCGTTAACGCTAGTCGAAAAGTAATCAAATGTATGAGAATGTAAACATCAATCGTAAACATCATCTCAATGTTAATTCACGTGGTCGGAACAAACGAATAGAAAATTCGTAGCCAAGTTCACATCGTTCAAAATGATAGAATGAATTTCTACAACGTTTAACGCAACAACCTTTGATAAACAAACGCCACATTGTAGAACGAGCGGCCGACTCAGGCGCGTCAACATGGCTACCCACTTATCGTTTTCTACAATCGCTGACACCGAAGCGTTACCGATTGGCGAACGGAATTCGACACGATACGGTTGTAACTTGGCTAGGGGGGCTGGTGTGTTACCCGTGTGCGTCGGTGTAATGTAGGCCTAGCTTAAGTCCTGTATCGTGGGTGCGTCCACTTATGAAAACTCACATACAATAAAACTATAACCATTGTTTAAATGTCTTTGATAAGCTCGGTGCCCTATGATCCTTTTTAGGGTTCCGTAGCCAAATGGCAAAAAACGGAACCCTTAAAGTTTCGTCGTGTCTGTCTGTCTGTCTGTCTGACCGTCCGTATGTCACAGCCACTTTTTTCCGAAACTATAAGAGCTATACTTGAAACTTAGTAAGTAGATGTATTCTTTAAACCGCTTTAAGATTTTCATACAAAAATAGAAAAAAAAGCAATAAATTTTGGAGGTCACCATACTTAGAACTGAAACTCAAAACATTTTTTCATCAAACCCTTACGTGTGGGGTATCTATGGATAGGTCTTCAAAAATGATATTTAGGTTTGTAACATCATTTTTTTCTAAATTGAATAGTTTACGCGAGAGACACTTCCAAAGTGATAAATGCGTGTTCGCCCCCCCCTCTAACTTCTAAAATAAGAGAATGATAAAACTAAAAAAATATATGATGTACATTACCATGTAAACTACCAACGAAAATTGGTTTGAACGAGATCTAATAAGTAGTTTTTTTTTAATACGTCATAAATCTAAAAAAAATACACTATTATTAAAACATCGATCAAAGTTACAACGAACGACAAGAACTTTTATATTACTTTACTTGCTGCTACGGAACCCTCCATGGGCGAGTCCGACTCGCACTTGGCCGGTTTTTTTTTTATTTTTATAATGGATAATTATGCTCGCGTTTGACCTCTATCTCACCTGACCGTAAGCGATGATGCAGCCGAGGATGGAACACGCTTGCCTAGAAGTAACCTATTGACTCTTGACTTAAAGACCCATAGGTTACAGCTATCAGGAGACACACACTACGGCAGGGAATTCCACTCCTTAGCTGTACGCATAATGACCTACGCTAGGCATACGAAAGGCCGTTATAGTCAACACGTATAGACCCCATTTGACACGTTTATTATATTAGGTACCTACTTTTAATTACTATTATCGTACAAATGCACAGTCGGACGCTGCTAAAAGGTAAAGTTTATGTAAATATTTGCATCATAATCTGCAATTCTCAGTACCGTTGTGGTAGCGATATAATTTACTACACGGATTTGCCTGTTGGCTGATAATAATGTTATTGTTATTTAAATGACAATTTACCACTTCATTCTTTAACAGTATTAGTATTTTATAAGTATTTAATAGTGACATATGTGTGGATAAAAAAAAAAACTCTGGTGTTAAAGTATTCAATCACAATGAAGGTAGAAATTCCAGTATTTAAACGATGTTGTTTTTGTGTACCGCTAAGGTATGGTTTGCTTGGGTGGGGTTATTTTAAAATGGTGAGTATTATTTTAGTTTATTTCATCATGTCCCTTTTCCTGTGGTGGAATGCGCAGATACTCCTGCTCTAGGTGGATCAAGAGGGTGTCCTTTAACTAAAACCCGCCTGAGTTCCTTCTTTTTGTAAAAAATAAGTGGATAACAAAGTTCACATACATAGGCAAGCTTAACTCCAAGTTGAGTTTTCTTCCAGCAAACCATGGACTGATAGAGAGAGATCAAAATAGAGGGTAGGATCTTGTGCACAATTTTAAAATTACAAATAATACGAATAAAATAAACTTTCAGTTGCGTCCCAGGCATTTATTTTTGAATTGAGGGCCTTCGGTTGCCCTTTACGTTCTAGATTTTTTTTTTTAAGTTGGGAAAGTCGTCTAATTTATTATTATTTCTTTATTGTTAGGCAATTAAGGTCTATAGATAAAAATACATTTTGTTACAAAATAATAAACTATAACCATACACGTAATAGCTTCACTGCATAGTGTCACATAGCCGTTCTCGGAAATGTCGATACACGTCACCTTTCGGCCAAACATCCTCTCTCGACAAGGTCTGTAGATGGTGGGTTGGAACTCGTATCACGAACGACACGAAGTTGGTGTCATGGCGCGAATCTAGCCTTTTGACCCTCAGAGTCCAGTTGGTCTTCACTTTCATAATACTCCACTACTTCCTCAATCTTCGTAGAGAGGTGCAGACGCGAAATATAAAGCTGCGTTATGTAAGTACAGCCGGATGCAGCAGTATGTTTGGACTGGTTACGGGAACAGAGCTTCTTCTTCTTTTCTACTCTATTCTAATAACTTCTGCTGCTCGGAGCGGGAGAGCAAGGCACGCGGACAGACTTTTAGGTGACTAAAACCACACCAATGTTCTTTTAGTTACCCTTTGTGTTCCAGGACCACGACTTACCTTTTCAGAATTCGACCCATAGCCATCGACCTTGCGAAAGAGATGTCAGCTGAACCGTAGGTGGTGGGATGCGGCGTTATTATTATTATTATTATTCAGTCCTGTCACTGACTTTTTTCATATGATTTTTACTGAGAGCAAAGGCGCATCCACGAGCTCTCAACGCGATCCATTTGACGACCTAAACTGATCAATTCAAGGCATAGAACTATACACCACTATTTTCTAATTAGTACAAAAAACTGGTGCTCTAGCCGTAACCGCTACTGATCATATTTGTGTAGTCAAGACTAACAAAAAAAAAACGAAACCCCAAAATTATTTTAATTATTAAATTATAACATTTTGGGATAAAAAAAAATGCTAATAACTTTGCTGTTTATGAATTTTATTTATTGAGACCTTAATCCATTAATAACATAACCTGTTCTAATACATAAGTAAGCTCTTTAAATATTTGTTCTAATTAAAAATTTCTGGTGTATAGGGTGTAGGTATAGCTACGTCCCTTTTTCTCGCTCACATGTTTGACATTTTGAGGCCCCAGTTGTGTTGTATGAGATTGCACGTATACCTGTACAAGCATATACCTAGTATAAAGTGCTTACGCATCAAAATAACACAGCCAAGTCCATTACACTGCAAAAACCCAGTTACTGTGTACCTAATGCTGACGACTTATGGCGAATATTACTGTTAAGACGCAGTTAAGGCACTTGCTTCCATTTAGTGCCATAAAATAGGGACTTTCTGAAGCCTACAATATCATAGTTACCTTAAATCATCTTTGATTTTCATAATAGTCTAAAGCAAAAGTTACGAGTACCTATTCTGCCGCCATAATGAAAAAAGGCACAACTTACATTTTACAAATGTTGAGAAAATCGAGATTAAAATATTTTTTGAATTTTGTAAAAAAAAACACGTTTAAAATATGCTTTTCGAAATTGTGTAAATGTAAAAAGTTGCATTTTTTTAGTATGTACACAACGACAGCAATATTATATTTTTAATTTTAATGGATATATTTAATAATTACCATATTTCTTTTTAACTTAACATAAAAAATAACATGAAAAAGGCAATATTATGTTTAAAAGGCACATATAACCAAATATGCCTTTTCAATGTAAAATTTTGAGTAAAACATTTAAAATTTTCCGATAAAAAGGCATATTTACTCAATTGTGCCTTTTCACTGTAAATTATTAAAATAAATACATAGGCGTGTTCTATCGTCGGCCACAACATCGCTTACCATCAGGTGAGATAGTGGGTAAACGCGACCCTATCCATTACAAAAAAAAGGTACAGTAAATATTAGAATTAATTCCTAATATTTATATTTTATACTTTGTGAGTGTATTTTATTGTGTCTCCGCAGTGGGATTGTATATTTTAAAAGATGCTGATAAATGTCATTGTATAAGAAATAAAATAAGGCAGTTGTAAGAAAATAAAACATTTATTTAAAAAAGTTTACACGAACAAATTTTCAAAAGTACTATCAATATTAATTATATCAATAATTGAAGGATTCAACAAAGCAAAAACAGAATTGTTTACAAAAATGACACTTCAAAATCTCTCTTAGTTAAAAATTAAGTAACACAGCCAGTTAGGAACTTTAATATATTTATCAAAAAAAGAAAACGAAGTTTACAAAAACAATAATTATCATAACAATTATGTATCAAACATCTAAGCAGTTTAATTTTTTATCACAATCCAATGAATGGAATTAACTTCTTATTACTGAAAATGGCACTATGCATCTCTCTATCAAAATCTTGACAAGGTTACAAAATAAGTTGGAACTTTTTATTATCAAAATTAAACAAAAAAAAAAAATCTAAACCTGAAAATTAGAAACTTCAAAGCACCTAATATTAATTCTCATAATAATGAAATCGACACTAAAGTGAGTATAAAAAACCAGTCTTGCATTATTTCAGTCTTCTTGGTTTTGAAACAAATCGACTGCTCGATCGTTTACAGGTAGTTTCCCAAAAAACCCTCCTGTTAGTGGGCATAAGTGGACCAAGCTTTTTGAATATAGCAGATTTCCTTTCACTCATGATACCCCTCGGAATAAGCTGCACCGACAAGCGTGGACTCGCCTCGACACATCAGGCACAACTGACGGCATTCCCTGCATACTTTGCCCCCCTCACTTCATCTCCGTTCAGAAATGTTTAGTAGTAAAGGCACAAACGCTAATGTGCCTTTTTTATATAACATTTATAAGCGTTAGGGGTAAATAGAAAGGGCATAACTGCCAGTTGTGACTTTTCTTTCTACATTAATTGCTAAAGTGTTCGTATAAAAAATAAGCACAATTGCCACATAAGTCTTTTATATTTGACGTACGTCAGTTATGCCCTTTCCATTAAATATATCACTAATAAAAGGGTGAAATAAAAGTCATATCTCACAAGATGCCTTTTTATTGTAATAAAACTTAAAAAATGATGCAGTTGTGCCCTTTAAGCTTATGCTATCTCTGTATATTTTGTAGCTAAAAATCCACAAAAAATCAGGCAGATAGACCTTTTTTTCCTGATTCCGAATATATATATATAACTCATTTTGACAAAAAGTGTTAGTTGTGCCCTTTTTCGGTAACACGGCAGTATTTGAATCACGGTGGAGCATACTGCAAAGCAGTAATGCAGGCAAAGGGGGCGGCAGTACGCTTTGGAACGGACCTCACGCCTCAGCTGCCGGGATCCCGATCCCAATTTCCAGCCACCATGGGTACGGGCTTGGAGACGGCGAGCAATGGGTAGCTCGCTGTCCGACCGTCCGGTAACGAATCGTCAACGGCGCGTACTGTTTCCGTGCGTCTCAATGAGTTGTCAGCAAATCGTAGGGGCCTAGCAGGGCCGAAGCCTACTGGGGCCTTAGACCGATTTCTAAAAGGAAGGTCCTAAGAATGAAGTGGACTTTTTAGTCTGTAAAAGTCTGACACTATCTTCCGCTCCTCCCAAGGGCGGAAAATGTCATTTGATGATTTTATCCGACCGAAAAAAAGAGCATACGATAGAAGTGTACTCCGCTTAAGCAGAGCACCGCTGTGTGGGCGATCGGTGACAACGATCTCTCGCGTCGGGCCTTGGTACAGGGCATCAGTCACCTGGACAGGCGATCGCCATCTTCTGCGAAGCAATAATGCTAGTAAAGGAGACGGTAGCACGCGTGAGAAGGACCCTCACCCCCCAGCTGCCGGGATCCCGATTCCGATTTCCAGCCACCGCAGGCGCGGGCTTGCGGACGACGAGCAATGTGTATCTCGCCGTCCGAGTGTCCGGTAACAGTCCGGAACGAGGCCAAGTCGTCGACGTTGTGTAGTGTTCCACGTGCGCCTCAAGGAGATGTCAGCAAAACCGTAGGGGCCCAGAAGGGTTGAAGTCGGCAATGAAGGAACGCAGGAGTGGATATTAGTCAGTAAAAGTCTAATAAGCCCTCCCGCTCTGCCCAAGAGCGCGAGACGTCATAGAATGATTTCCCGTCTCAAATGGCTTGTCTGGGCAAGAATTTATAATAGAGTCTGTCTAAAAAGTCAATCGACTTGGGTAATTATTAGGGCAACAAGAAATCTGATGTAGTCACACTGATTCAATAATCAAAGTAGATTAAAAGATCTTGATCATTGTTTACTAATAAAAGAACCTTATAAAAAGTATCGAATATTAGTATTTTTTACGTGATTAAATATTATACAACATTCCCAAGTCGTTTGACTTTTTAGACAGACTATACGTGTTTTTTTTTTCTTTAATATATTTCAGACCGCAGACGCGTTTTTCATAACGTATTTGTCGTTATCGATGATAAGAAACGTAATGATAATGAAATGCAGCGCCGACAATAACTATCGAAGCCGGATCCTTGAAGACTTCATTTTACCCATGATTGCCGATGCGGTGTTCATTGTGGACTTTATGGCGACCATTATGTTTATCGTAGGAGGACATAAGGTGAGAACAAACAATCAGAATGATAGCATGTATTTCACTCAGGTTTTAAATCGATAAAAAAATCTTTTTACAAAAAAAAAATTAAACCGACTTCATGAAAAAAAAAACTGGTAAAAAGTACAAAATAACTTTAATTTCAATATGTTGTTAGTGTAGCGTACTACTGACCTTGAAAGAGCTAATTCGATGTTAAATAACGAAGAGACAAAACTATTATAGAAATACTGACTTCCGAAATTAAAGTTATTTTGTATTTTTTAGTGTTTTTTTTTTACATTGAAGTCGGTTTATTTTTTTTATTTAAAAAGATTTTTTCTACGCTTTTTAGTTGTGATAGCACAACTAAAAAGTACCCCCTAGCTAATCATCATCAGATTAGCTCGATGGTACTTTATAGCCAGAGTGCATCTCATGACTACTAATAATCCCAATAGCTTGATCAGTTCGATATATTCCCCCCTTCTTCTAGTCAGTCATAGACTACACGTATAAACAAAGCCTCTCTTATGAGGATTGAGTTGAAGACGTCCGTAACCCGTTCCATATCTTCGAAGTTCCTCATCAGATCAAAACAATATTTATACGGGTCCAACTCAGAAGCATAACCTTTCAATCAAAAAAAAAATTAAAATCGGTCCACAATTGACCGAGAAATCGGTGAACATACAAAAAAAAATACATTCAGCCAAATATAGAAGTAAGTTTTAGAGGCATCTTCGTGTGTTTTTTTAAATCGTACTAAAATAGCTTATAATATGTCTTAGACACAGTTCGCGTGAAAATTGATTTCTATCTTTTCTTTAGCCTTCATAACACACTCTATCTATCAACATGATGATTCGTTAATACAGAACCAAATCTCATGTCTTTTTTTTTATTTTTTTGCAGAAAAACATAAAGCTGATGAGAGTATTCTTTTTCAGAAGCACAGCGATGTTCATTTTTACTCTACTCCTGACTGCCACGTCAATCGTTTTTACAATACAAAACTTTATGTTACGCGACCTGCTCTTTTGGGACAGAACTGTGTTAATGTTCTCATTATATTTCAAGGTTTTAGGTGAGCACGGTTTGTTATTCTTATTTTACAACCCTTTACCTAAAATCTAGACTTAGCGAAAAAAAGTTCATGTTTAGTTTTGCCCAATGTACCCGTTTTCAAGAAAAAGTTAGCATGCATTCAATATTTAAATCAAAGGTCACTTTCTTGACTCTGGTATATTTTCCATGGGTAAACAACCTGTTGAGCTCTTCATAACCATGGTGGTATTACCCCTTTTTGAGTATTCATTGGAGAGGTGCCACGGCGTCAACACCTTCCACATAAAGCAGGTCCTCATCGGACATGGTAAGTTCTGGGCGTTTCTTTTTTCTTTCGGATACAGGCGAAGAAACACCCGGGTGTCACTATTATGCAGACCGCCCTGTGGACACTGTGGAGGTCTGCCCCGCTTTGGTAAAAACACCGCAATGTACTTACCTACTTATGGAGGTCATCGGCGATGGTGACGACTCGGGCCGGGCTCTGATTCAAGCCATGGTCCGGAGCGAAACGGAATGGGACACGATCGCCTCTTTATGCGAAGCAGTAAATAATGCTAGCCAAGGAGATGGCCGCAGCTGTAAAGGAACAAATTTCCTTACGCTCAGGCCGCCACGATATGAGACGACCCAGGCGTCTCTAGTCTTCTAGTCTAGTCTCTAGCAGGCGCGAGATTGAGGACGATAAACAATGGGTAGCTCGACGTCCAGCCGTCCAGTAAGGGCCGAGTCCGAGTCATTGACGGTGCATAGTATTCCATTCGAGCCTCAAAGAAATGTCAGCAAACCACAAGTCCCAGTAGGAACGCTGCCCGCTAAGACTACGGGGAACTCTGAAAGGGAAACCTTTCGTGGTTCTAAACCGCAAATAACAACACTGAAGAACAGTACAGTTATAATTTTAGTCAGTAAAAGTCATTTCCCGCTCCACCCACGAGAGAAATCATTGAAAGATTATCCACATTAAAAAAAATGGATTAATAACAGAATTGTATATATTTCTCTTTTTTTCAGTTGTTCAAACTTACTTCCTGGTTCTGATGAGAAGTGAGATCATTAAACTGAGGATTAACACCAAGGTCATATTTGTGATCAACGCAGATGATGGTCAATGTACCGAGAAAAGTGAAGAAATAAGAGCAGAAGAGGAAATGAAGAAGGAAGACGTTTGAAACGAGAAACATTTTGAACCAGAGAATATGAGACTTAGATTTAAAGAAAAGTGAATTGTGATTACATATTTTATTTTTATAAAAAACCAGTTAAATAAGTTGACATTATATTTTATAATATACCTATAAACTATTTATTTGTACATAACTTGGTTATATATAATAAATCTTCTATATTAATCGATATACTCAGAAACCCTAAGTTTGACAGTGTCTTTGCCGAAGTGGAAGTACATTCCCATACAACCGCTCTTATTTGATGACGACGTTATTACACATCTTTCTTTAGATGTTTTTGAAACAGATATAACTAGATTAATATTGAAATCAAAACTTAAATATTTGTGTAAAATTAATCCAGTAAAATCTCTGAAAATCTGCTATTTGTCGGCCACGTGACCCTTTTTGCACGATTTTAAATGCTTTATCCATACATTGCTTTTATGACATAACTAGCGACCCGCCCCCCGCAACCTCTATGTCCCTGCATTTTAAATCCGTAATATCTACAAAAATATTCAGTGTTTGCAATGTAAGCGCAAAAAAAAAATGGGTTTAATTACGACATCACATTAGAAACCTCTAAAATTACCAGAGTTTCTCTACTATATTATGCATGTATTATATACAATATAAACTTCCCTATTGAATCACTCTCTATAAAAAAAAACAGCACCAAAATTCGTTGTGGAGTTTTAAAGATCTAAGCATATATATGAGTTGAGCTTTTCGAATACTGACAAATGCTTACACTGATTGGACAGGTTCACTCAAATCGGTATGGACTTTAAAAGAGACTTTGACCCCTGAGTTTGTTTCGGTGTTTCTTCTCAGGGTAGTCAGATAGGCATATACTAATGGTAAAGCAGTTTTTGAGATTTTACATTACAAAAAAAAGTTCAAAAATACCTGTTCTTTATTATAATATTACGAGAGTAGTATAGATTAATTAATCAAAAAATCTGTTTACATCACCGTACGCAGTTAAAAAAACAATACACAATTAACTACTATTAATTAATATGTTTCAGTAAAAAATATTAAACTTTTTTAAATAATCCCCTCTTGATTATTATTTACTTCAATTTGTTTAAAAATCCCTTTTTCCATTTCCACAGCAAATTCCATGTTACATTTTGGTTCAGCGGCGTTGTTCACAAAGCTGAACACACCATTTGCTTCAAGTTTTTTTATCTCTATTCTCAATAAGTACATGATGTAGAGCTTCATTGCTGAAATAAAAATCAATAAAAGTCAAACTAAAAAAAATACACAATTTGAGCGAGAAATTCTGTGATGGGTACATTTTTTCTAGCTGATACATACAGTACGCCGAATGGATCTTGGCGAGCCTGAACATAGGCTCTGCACATCTCTCTCTCATATCGTTCATGGCAAACGACGTGAGAGAGAAAAAGATGCGCAGAGCCTATATTCGGGTTCGCAAAGTTACGTTAGCCGTATTGCAACCGGCTGTACTGACCTAACCAAAATGTCGACAGTGTTTTACACGGTTCACAAGAGTATAGTTTTTTAGGATGAGACAAGAAATAAAAGTTAGTCATGCTGGCCTTGTGTTCAAAATTTCATACTAGGTAATCATTTTTAATCAGTAAGCTTGAGATTGTACGACCAAATGCACATCGCATTTCATGACCTTACAGATGGCAAGACAACATCAATAAAAAGCTAGTCTAGTGGGAACTTCACGACCCTCAGTAATGAGGAATACGACTCGATGAGGAGGAAGCTTGAGATAAAGAAATCTAGCTCCGTGTAATCTACACGTTCATTAAAACCCAAGCGAACTACCTCTGGACTTTCTTTAAATTCAATCCTGTTGGTCGGGCCTACTGTTCAGGACGATTTGACTGCAATTATTCTTAGATTTCGAACAGAGAGAACGTACTTATGTACGTTCTCTCTGCTGACATAGAGAAAATGTACAGGCAAGTGTCTGTCGGTCCTTCAGATAGGCACCTGCAGCAAATCATTTGGCGTGATGCGCTTAAAACGTATCAATTAAATACCGTAACGTACGGTACGGCTAGTGCACCTTTTCTCGCGACTAGGTGCATAAAACAAATAGGCCTGGAATGCCAGGATCAAAGGGTCGCTGAAGTCATTCTTCATGATTTTTATGTAGACGACCTGCTGACCGGCGAAGACGTGTATGAGGAAGCTCTCATGTTGCGTCACAAGGTGACTGATGCTCTTGCCTCTGCTTGCATGCCGTTACGGAAGTGGAAATCGAACGAGCCCACTTTAATTTCAGATCCATCTGACGAGTCTTGCTTCGAGTTCCACAAGGAAGGTGATGTCTGTAGTAAAACACTGGGTCTTAGTTGGCGAACAGACACTGATGACCTCATTTTCCCTATACAAGTTCCTGACTGCATAGAAAACACTAAGCGTGGCATGTTAGCAGTAATTGCACGAATTTACGATCCTTTAGGACTGTTAGCACCGTGTGTCGTGAACATGAAGATGTTGCTCCAAAAACTTTGGCTAGACAAGTTGAAATGGGATGATCAGTTATCACCTGACATTGCAACAATATGGGCGAACATAATTAAATCATTACCTTGCATTCACAATTTACGGGTTTCACGTCGCGTGCTCTGTGACGCATACAAACACTTCGAATTTCACGTTTTTACCGACGCGTCGGAGCAAGCATATGGCGCTTGTTTGTATGTTCGTAGTATGAATGACGTCGACGTGCGATTATTAACAGCCAAAAGTCGCGTCGCTCCTATCAAACCACTAACTATACCGCGACTGGAGCTCTGTGCTGCTGTGCTTGGTGTACGCTTATATCAAAAGGTTGCTAATTCTCTTCACATTAAACCATCTAGTATTGTTTTTTGGTCTGACTCCATGATAGAGTTGGGTTGGTTGAAAATGTTGCCAATAAAATTAAATACTTTTGTTCGTAACCTTGTTGCCGAAGTGCTAGAAACATCCGGTACATGTACCTGGAGACATGTGTCAAGCCACGACAATCCAGCTGATTTAATAACTCGTGGAGTGGATCCTACCGCTATGCAATCATTGGACTTGTGGTGGTTCGGTCCATGCACGATAGTACTACATGGCCACCCACTGCTATAAATACAGAAACCTTACCAGACATTAAATCTACTATTTTAGTTAATTTAGCCCAAGATCACCACACTACTAAAGATTTATTTAAGGGAATAATCGAGTTTAATCGATTTTCTAATTTTAATCGATTACAGCGTTCCGTTTGTTATGTTTTCCGCTTCATTAATATTTGCAAAGGACGTTCAACAAAAACTACATCTTGTTTTAATGCGAATGAGCTACAAGATGCTTTAAACTTTATCATTACTCAATCGCAAAAGGAGTCTTTTCCTGAATAGGTACAATTTATTAATAAACAATAAAAAACTACCCCATAAAAATAGGTTATCAAGTTTAAATGTATTTTTAGATAACAACAAAATCATTCGTATAGGGGGTAGGTTACATAACCCAGAATATTTATAAACAAAGAAACACCCAATATTGATACAGTCCACTCATCATTTTGTTAAACTTTTATTTAAATCTGAGCACATTAGATTAATGCATGCAGGTCCTCAATTATTATTAAGTACAATCAGAGAGACCTACTGGCCACTAGGTGGTCGCAACTTAGCCGGAGCCTGTTATCGTCAGTGCGTTCGGTGTCAGCGACTAAAGCCACAGACAATTACTCCTCAAATGGGTAATCTACCACTGAACAGACTCTCGCCAGCCGACTTCCCTTTTCAAAGTATAAAAAAAGTATAAAGTAGGTTGACTACGCAGGCCCTATAACTGCGGCTAGTCGTCAAGGTCGTAGATGTAGACTGGTGAAGGTATACATCGTTGTTTTCGTGTGCTTCACCACTAAGGCCATTCATTTGGAGTTGGTTGGTGACTTGACGAGCAGCAATTATTTACAGGCTTTACGTAGGTTTATGTCTAGGAGAGTAAAACCTCTCAACATTTACTCCGATAACGGAACTTCATTTGTAGGAGCCTACAATGAAATATCTGATTTTTTGAAACGCAATTGTGACTCCTTATCTGATAGTGCAGCTCAAGACGGTATAAACTTCCACTTTATACCTGCTCACGCTCCACACTTTGGTGGTCTTTGGGAGGCGGGTGGTGGCAAATTAAAACTGTTACACTGCAAGCTACGATCCTGTATTTTTAATTTCTAAAATTCCTGAGAATATCCTACAATTTTATAAATGTGTGCGCGTTCGCGCACCTATTGTCTTTCTATTGTGTCTGTAATTTCCACGATTGAAAGATTAAAAAAACAGAACAGATTTTTTTTTTATTAAGAACCAACCGAAATTCCACCACTGGGGGGTCCAGAATCATTTACTGGACGCTTGGTATTGAGCGTCGATGTCAAAGACATGGTATATACTTAAGTTTTAGAGATTTGAATTGGCCAATTACTCTCTCAATCAAAACAGAGCAAAAATACTAGGTACATAATTGTGTGCAAAAAAAAAACTTACAAATTTCAATAAGTGAGGATACTGCCACTTTTACAAGCATCCAGATGAGGGAGTTCAGTGTTTCCTTGTCAGACGATATCACGGAAATGAAATGTAACATTTGCGAAATGTAGAAAAACATATAGACACACCATAGAGTGTACAATATCACTGAGGTTAAGTTACCGATAAAGGAAATCTTCAACAGCTTCAAGTGTTTCTGAAATATACAAAAATTCAAACCATCCAATTAGTTTTTCTCCGGTCAACCATATCCAGGGTTGGGCAGAGGTTGAACCATCCACTCTACTACGTCTAATCATCAGATGCAACTGAATATTAATGGCTTTGCATGGACTGATAACTTATAAATATGATTAATAAACAGTACACAAAATATTATTTATAATTTAAAATTAAACCTCCACAAATGAAAAAGATGATCCCATTCGTAACACTCGGTAAAGCAAGAACTATTTGAATAAAGGTTTAAAAGAATTGTCAATAAAAAATACTTAGAACAGTCGTTGCACTCTGGCAGTATTGCCACGTTGAATACAATACAAACATTTGACAAAACAAGGCAGACTACAGTTTAGGTAATTAGTTACATAATTTATTGATATTCCGAATAACTCGGATACTCATCAAATTTTTCGGCCAATCAAGAATTTAGTGTTTTAATCCCAAATGACTTAAACATAAGAACCCCATGGTTGTTATATTTTGCCGTTTGAGTTTCTTCCCTTGCAGCAGCCGACATAGAAATGCCCGTTATGCTAAGAAAAGGGGATTGTGGGAGGGTGTAGAAACTTTCTGCATCCCAAAGCAAGGGTCTACCCAAGTACCCAATTACCAAGGTAATATCCCCCAATCACCAACGTAACACAATCATCCCGTCTAGCCCCGTATTTGCTTACCAACCCATTGGATTCTATAGCTTTCTAAATTCATCTTGGGTGGCGTGCCGTGCTATCCAACTGGCGCTCTTATTCAGGATTGTTTAAATTATTCTTAAACAAGTAAAAAAGGCTGAAAAACGGGGAAAAACTTAGAGGGCATCAAAAAATTCGTCCACATCGATGTCAGTGGGAAAAGTGCCCAGAACGCTGGCAGCATTGCCACGCTGGATGGCAATGCTGATTCGTTGACTGAAGAACAGTCCAGCCCTCTGGTCACGCGAAGAGTCGACCAACTGTTTGCTGATATCTCGGACAACTCGATGAGCGCTCGGACCCCATGGCCCTAGAGTTTCAACCCCAAACGGCTCAAACACATAACTTCCAATGAGGTTATTATATTACTCGCCTTTTTTACTCGTTTGTACATATTGTTATTTTAAGTTTGTATATATAGTGATTATTTATTAGATTAATTGATATTATATAAATTCTTAAACATAAATCTTACCATATGAGCTGCAACAACAAATAAAATGACAAGTCCCAAATCTATTATCATCATGACTAACTGAAAACTTTCATATAGTATACTGTTGTCCTTGTGTTCATCTTTTTTCAATATTTCATTTAACTTTTCTATTTTCCCAAACAAAAACATAAAGTTTATACACTGAAAAAAAATTGTACTTAAGTTTCAAGAATACGACTTAGAGAGAAAGAATATAAACAAAAAAATGATACAGCTATATCATCTTCTCAGCATGAAAGAGATCTTTCATGAAGAAGGGCCATATGCCATTAAAAAATAAAATATTCTTAAAAAAAAAATCTTTAAAAATATTAGATTAAGATGTAGGTATGACAGTTAACTAGACTCACCAGGGTGATATATCCCCATACAATCAAACCATATCTTAGCGGAATACAGAAGCAACATTTTTTAATCTCCGGCAATTTAAAACACATGATGTTAAACTTCGAAGAAAGTTCTGATCTAAGGAAGATTCTTCGAATTCTATAATAAATGCTGTCGTAAGTCGTAAATTTTATAGTCAAATTAAAATATTTGAAAATCAAATCCAACTATATCCAGTGCTAGCCAACTGATCATTGAAACTTCTTCATTCGTTACTCTGATTGAAAAATTATTAAAATGATAAGCAAGGGAATACCAGTACCTAAAACCGAAGTTACAAATGATGCATGCTTTCGTTGATAATAATATTTTGTGCCTACTGAATCCCACTGATGGATGTGATGAATATGACTCAGAAACTATCAACTTATCTAGCCTTACGTCCGGCTAGATAAGTTCATAGTTTCCGAGTCATATAATTACATGAATATGCTATGACACATTAGGGCTATGCTGGATTTTCCTTGAGTGCTCGCATCAGGAATGAAGATATCCGCAGGAGAACCAAGGTCGCCGACATAGGCTGAAGAATCTCCAAACTTAAGTGGCAGAGGGCAGGGCACTTTGCTCGTGGAACAGATGGTTGATGGGGGCGAAAGGTTTTAGAGTGGTGACCGTGAACCGGAAAATGCAGCATTTGAAGGCCTTTCACAAGGTGGACTGACGACCTGGTGACAGTTACGGGAATGCGGTAGATGCAAGACGCACAGTATCGGTCGTTGTGGCGGCGCTTGGGGGAGGCCTATGTCCAACAGTGGATGTCTTTCGGCTGAAATGATGATGATGGTTAGACAAATATGATGCATGTTTTGTTTATGAGGACCTGCTTACTTCATAAGTGTTTAGTAATTTGGTAAGGAAGCAGACGATAGGTGTAATTTGCAACAGACACGTACCTCACTACATTTTTTTCTTAATTTGTAATCATCCTGTTGGTTATACACTGGAAACTGATCCTAATCCTGATCATGTTTGAGAAGATGGTCAGTGTACATTAAGAGATCTGCTTGAAGAAGTAAGATCGTTGATTTAAAAAATGTAATTAATAAAAACGGGATCTACATATGAACCCTGAGGTATTCCAGTTTTAATTAGGAGGTATTTGCAGTTCTCATGAACTGCAATTAAGGCCTTTTTCTCATTCTTCTGCAGGATAATAAAGGAGAAGAAAAATACAATTATATTTTAGTATTAGGTCATACTTACTGTTAATTCATCAATTACTTACAATAGATGAGTTATTCACTTTTTCAAAAAGCTTTAGATAAAATATTAGTCTCTTTTTGTAGCAGTTGGATAAAAATTTATTCATTTATGTACACACAAATACTTAAAAGAAAAGAACAAATACAGATAAGAGAGTACCATGGTGCTGCTTATTTCAACAAAATTTCTTCCAGCAGACCTGCGACAGGAGAGTTGGATGTTGGAGTCCACAGTTCAGCATCAGTCGGGACCCATATTAGATAGAATGATTTTAGTCTAGATTATTTTAATGGGTCCCGACTGTTGCTGAACTGTGGACTGAACTTGTTTATTTTTCTTTTCAGTTTTTATTTGAAGTAATTTTTTACGCAGTCGGGTTTTTTTTTATTTTTTAAATTAATTTTTATTTTACACTTTTTAGTTACTATTATAATATCACTATTTATTCACTATATTTTAGACGTAAAATCACTATAAAGTTCAAAAACCGACCTAGGCATTCGCCTCAGCACAAAATAAATAACATAGATTTCCTGTTGTACTTTTTTTTAATATGGTCATGACATACCATTTTGAAATCCTCATGAAAAGCTCTTTAATTTGATACCAATATTGCAGAATTATAAAACTTTTTTTTTTTACTCTAACATTATAGCATCTCACAGTCGATATGTTGTTTTTTTTTAACGTCACTATCTAAGAACACTTGGGTTATCAAGACGAATCTAACGATATCTTAATTATAAAAATCTGTTCAGCGGTTTGGAAGATATGAGGTAATAAAGAATATTAATAATAATAATAAAGCCATTTATTCCATATTAATTACTAATTACAGTGATACATTTATAATGTTAATAAATAATTTAGCGTTAATATTAAATTGTTTTTTATGAATTAATTTTAATTTATAAATATGAACTAAGAAATATGGACCCCTGTTTGGGTAAAGGCCTCCTCCATCCTCCTCCTCCGTTTTTTTTTTAACGTCACTATCTAAGAACACTTGGGTTATCAAGACGAATCTAACGATATGTTAATTATAAAAATCTGTTCAGCGGTTTGGAAGATATGAGGTAATAAAGAATATTACATACATACAAACATACAAGATACGCGCGAAAAACATAACCCTTCTTGCAGTCGGGTAATAAAAAGACTTCGCTACGTCTAAATTAGTCCACGCCTCTGTTCGTACTAGTTCAGAACTTTTACACCCAAGTTTTAAAATAATTTCTACGACAAATAGTGCTCAATCAAAACTCTTGCTCAATTAACAGTTCTTATCGCTCGCATTTTCCACAATTAAGATGTAATATCTCAAATATTCTTGATATAAAGGTTAGGTTATTGTAAACATTGAAGCAATATGCGATATCAACAAAATATTGTCTTTTCAACAGTTCACATAGAGCGTCGAGCTTTGACATAGTTGTATTCAGTTCTTTGGAATTAATTTTATTGTCTATTTATTGGTTTTCTTATATTAAATCATCTTTGATTTTCAAAGTGTAACCAGTCTGAAAAAGAACTTACGAGTATTTGATTAGTTAAACTGTTAAAACAGACGAAAAGTGAAAGAGAATGAGTGAAGGAAATAATTCAAATACGGACAACCCAAAGGGAAAAAGGTGTTGCTTCTGTTTTCCACTTCAATATGGTTTGATTACATGGGGTTATCTAAAAATGGTAAGTACTTTTTTTTTACTTTTGTTTTCACACTCGACTCTCCACCGTTGGGATAGTGGTCAAGTGAAAAGCAACATCATCGAAGTTTCGTCATCATCGAAGTTTCGTCATCATCGAAGAGGAGTTTCGGACTAGATTGAAGTGGCTGCCCATTCGGCGTCGACGTGATTTCCATATCCTATCAGTACTCTTCACTATCCTGTACAATCCTAATTCTCCTCAATATCTCCGTGAACGCTTTGAATACTTTGTCCCAAGGGGTTAACCCTGTCGCACTGCCATTTCTCTTCTTCTTCGTACTCCATTTCACTCTTCCAGTCGTTATGATGGCTCTTTCTCTGTCGCGGCAGTGCGTCTATGCCATGGAACTCTCTTTCGCACTCCTTACGTGACAGCCCTTCTCTGGGTGTCTTCAAGAGGAAACTTAAAGAGCATCTCCTTTCACAATGACATAGTAAATATTTGTATTTATGTATACAAGATGTCGTTTTGAAGCTGCAAAATATTTCAGGAGGTAATTATGTTAGTGATTCTCGACCCGAATCAATAATAAAATAAGTAGGTAATTTTTTTTTTTTTTATAACCGCGCTTTTTTTCACACACACAAACACGGAACAATAAAGGGCGTTTTCACACACACTAACTCGCAACGATAGTTTCTTAAATAATGTATCATCCAATCATCATCCCGCACGCCACACCCTAGCCACGCCCCCGCGGCCATCGATCAATCGATTTAGTTTAGTGTAATTAAAAAATGAAATAACAAGTATTACTGATTATTGACCAGGTATCGTTTTTTTACATGATTATTTATGAGTTTTATTACAACCTCCTGAAATATTGTGCAGTTTTAAAACTGCACCTTGTATATTATATAAGTATGTATTTATGTATGTAGCAATGTTTATGTATTATTTTAATTATATTATTTGTAATTTAAAAATTGTGCACTGGATACACAACCATTGCATTATTGTGCTTTCTACTGTGATCTCGCTCTATCACTCAATGGTTCGCTGGAAGAAAACTCAACTTTGAGTTAAGCTCGCCTATGTACATGAACTCTGATGTCCACACGAGGGCTGTTCAAAAGAAAAGGTGAATTTTGAATTTTTGCGGGCTGTGTACATTCGAATTTCGAAATTTATTTTTGTTATGTTGGTATACATATGTTTGGCATATTATGTTGGCATTATCAGCCAATTTCAAATCAGACAACTGAAAAGGTTAGTTACGTTTTTGTATGTTCTTCGATTTTTGACTTTTGACAAAAATGGATCAAAGAATATGTATTAAATTCTGCGTTAAAAATAGAATAAAGTGCTCCAAGGCACTTGAAATGTTGACTGTGGCATTTGGCAAGTCCATTTTGTCTCAAAAAAGCGTTTATAAGCGGTACAAGCGCTTTACAGAAGGTCGAGAAGATGTTGATGACGATGAGCCTCCTGGAGTTGCAACCACGTCAACAAACGAAGAAAACATCGAAACTGTGAAAAAAATTGTTTTAGAAAATCGTCGAATTACTATTAGGAAAGTTGCAGAGAATGTTGGCATATCAATCAGATCATGCCATACAAACTCGAATGTTTTGGGCATGAAACGTGTGGCAGCGAAGTTTGTTCCGAAATTACAAAATTTTGAGCAAAAGCAACGCACTCACATCAATGCTTGTTCGTGATTTTTTAGCCAAAAACAACACCGTAATCATGCCTCAACCACCATATTCATCAGATTTAGCTCCCTGCGACTTTTTCCTATTCCCAAAACTGAAGAGACCAGGAAAGCGTTTTGCCACAATTGATGAGATAAAGTCAGAATCGAAGAATGAGCTGATGGCCATACCGAAAAGCGCATTTCAGAAGTGCTTCGAGGATTGGAAAAACAGCTGGCATAAGTGCATTATATCTGAAGGGTATTACTTTGAAGGGGACAAAATGGATATTGATGAATAAATAAATATTTTTCAAAAAAATTCAAATTCGCCTTTTCTTTTGAACAGACTGCGAATTTTGTTATTTATCATGATGTACAATAAAGAATTAAAAGAATCATCGGATGTGGTCAACGTTTTTTTTTTCTTCTTTTTTAAGGTAGGAAATCAACTACCGTAATAACTTCTCCTCCTCTAAGACAGATTGGGAGAAACTTTTACTGACTAAAACCACCGACCTAACCCATCTTCCTTCCTATTTTCCTTCTTTTCCACAACATGGCTCCAGTAGGTTTCGACACTGCTGGGCCTCTACGGTTTTGCTGTTTGAGACACACGTGGAACACTAAGCGCCGTCGATCACTCGAGGTCGTACCGGTCGGTTACCGAACGGCCTGACAGCGAGTTACCTGTCGTCCGCAAACCCAAGCCGCATGTGGCCGCCTCCTTTGCTAGCATTACTGCTTTGCAGAAAGAGGCAACTGCCTGCCATTCCTCCTCGCTCCGGACGACGATGTGCGGTCGACGATAGAGCATGCTTACGTAGAAGAAACCTATTCACTGTTGACTTTAAAATCCCTAGGTTGAAACTATCAGGAAACACAGACTCCAGCAAAGAATCCCACTCCTAAGCCGTACACACAATGTCCCTATCCTATTAGCTACTAATTTATAGCAGGAAAATGGCGATAGTTTATTATATTATTTTTATTATACCCAGTTTATGAAGAGTAAGTGATAAACATTAATAGAGCAGAATAAAATAATAAGTACCTACACGTAGACCTTTCAAATACCGTGATTATTAGAGACACAATAGAAAGATAATGACAGTGCGAACGCCGGCGTTCGCTTGGAGTTTAATGAATTAAGTGAAGAGATTCTTTTCGCTGTAGTTGGTAGAAGGTTGCGGGATTGTTTAAATGAGTTGCCGTGAACCTAGAACACAAGGGAAAACCGAATGAGCCCTGATGGGGTTTAGTCAGTAAAAGTCTGACTCTCTCTCATGCTCCACAGTCCACACAGAGCTGGAGGCTTTACCGATTTCCCACCTCAAAAAAGGGATAGCTAAAAGTTTCCGAGGACCTGGCGTGCTATTTTCTAAGAAAACAGCCTTGAGCGCAGCGCTGGTTGCAGCGACGAAATCATTGGATAGATACATTGGATTAACAATTCAATTAACCTACACATTAGATTGTTAAATTCAATGTATTGCGCTCTCGACTCGTCGTTGCGGCCAGCGCTGCGCTCAAGGCTATTTTCTTAGAGAATAGCACCGCTGTAATAGAGCGTGTGATTGAAGAGGTCTTATCATGACATGTTAAAGTGTCAAGCGTGGAACGAGAAAGAGGGATGGAACTATACACCCAGTTCCATCTCCAGTTCCCAGTTTTAGTTCAGTTTAGGTCGTTAAATGGATGGCGTTAAGAGCTCATACGTACCTTTAAATTGGGTGATGAAGAAAATTATTCTAATTTTTTTATGTTACAGATAGTGTCAGCATTTTTCATACTAGTCATATCGTATGCTTTGTTACATACTTGTATGATAATGGAGTATAATGGAGACGAAAACCGGTGGTTCCGGATCTATGCAGACATTGCTATTACGAGCATTGCGCTTACTTTCTTCTTGGCGGATCTTCTCCTGACCATGCTGTTTACTGTTAGGGTTCAACAGGTGAGCCTGTAAATCCTACCTAATTCTGCAGAAGTTATTGAGTGATGTAAGTTGTGGAGTGAGAGTTCTTTTACAAGGAGGTGAGAAGCAGCTATGGGGTTGGTCAAAAATTTATTTCAGAACGGCCAAAGACTTTTAGTGTAATGATAGTCTTTTTTTTAAATTATTGATCACCTGATGGTAAGCGTTGATGTGGCCGACGATGGAGCACGCTTGCCTAAAATTAACCTATTCACTCTTGATTTAAAGACCCTAAGTTGTAGCTATCAGGAAGCACAGACTCCGGCAGGAATTTCCACTCCTTAGCTGTACGCATAATGAATGTGTTCCCAAAACGCTTAGTACTTATGGGTGGGATATCTACCATGTACTGGTGGCGCAATGCCGTACGTCTAGTTGTCCGATGATGGAATAGATTGTTCAAATTCCAGAGCACACTCCTTGAAATGTAAACGATAGAAAACCGACGGGCTAGCAACTCGGCGACGATGCCCAAGGTTTCGGAGCTTCCGTCTTATAGACAAATAAAACTAATAAGTAACAGAGCAACGACTTTGTCTGTACTAATTTCCAAAAGGCGATCGTGTCTATTAGCTATGGCACTCAAGAGATGCTGTGGCGACTTAGACGCAGCTGACTGATGAAAGATGTGATATTTTTGCGCCAGTTTGCCTGCTGCGGTCTTTCCGTCTGATTTTAATTTAGGTATCTTCAAGGCTAGAGTGAATAGGCTCTTAATAAACTAGTGCGCCTCACCATCAACGATTGCATCACTGCTTACCATCAGGTGGGATAGCAGTCAAGTACTAGTTTATAAAAGATAAAAAAAAAGATAGCTTGGAAGCCATCTGCGAGCGTACGTGGCCCATCGCCGCGCCGATCCTTTGATGATTACCACTACTACCACTCCACTGCTCACATGATGTTAAAAAGTAGCCGATTCTGAACTAATTGTGCACCATTAGAGTATATATTATTGCTGCAGGGCATTCCGATTTGAGGATAAATAAATAAATGAATGTGTACGCTTCAGCAAACATTGCTGATGCGCTACAGAAACGTGGACGCCGCAACAGCGTCCTGAACACGTTGTTAATTGGACCCGCAGAGCATTCAGCTTGATCGAGATCAACGTGATAATCTCATGTATTTTTCTATAACAATAGTAATTTTAATATTTTTTTTTACAGAAACGCGTAAAGCTACTGAGATCTTTCTATATCTTGAGCGTCGTAATGTGGGCAGTCACAATCTTGTTGACTGCTATGGCCATCAGTTTATCGATAGAGAGCTGGCTGTCTCGATACATGTCGCCGCGTTCTTTGGCCATCAATTTGCTGAACTTTGCCGCATATATCGTAATTATAAGTGAGTACACTTTATACACACACAAATGCATGTTTTTGCGATTTGTTGCTAGTTCAAACCATAAGTTAGCCAAATTTTTTGGTCCTTATCAAAAAAGCATTTTAGGCCAACTTATGGTTTGAACAATATAGCTCTAAGGATTAGAAACAGTACAGCTATTTTGTACCTAAACATCAGACCGTAAAAAAAATCCCAATCCGGCTCGAAGGACCACTATTTGAATTGGATTTGAAAGTGTGAACAGTATTTTTATAAGCGCTAATATTTTTCCGTAAATTTATGATGCAAAAGGTGTCGTCTGTCGACTCGCGGTGGTGTCAGTGAACGCAAGTCTCATGATCTCCGCTCGTGTCTCTGCTCACTGCTGCCGATGACGTATACACACGCCGCCTGCGCATGCACACCGCGTGATCAATATGTTGAATTCGATCCCCAACAGGTTACAATCCATAGCATTAGTTAAGCTCATTTTTTACAGAATCAAACAAAGTGAAAAATATATGAAAATCTCCTATTTACTTACCGACCACTCATTTGTTTTCTAACTCTGTTAATGTAACTAGCAATTACTAATAAATGTAAGGACAGTTTTATAAGACCATTTTCTTGTATCTACCCTTACTGATCCGTCTCAAATATCGACCTTGTGTAACAATTATTAAAAAAGACTGATCATGCTGCAGATCACCTACAATGTTCTGCCGATGTACCTCTCTGAAATGTATCTCTCCACCTTTTTTTATGGTGGGAAAATCATCTAACGACAACACCCGCTCTTGGGCAGAGCGGGAGATGTCAGACTCTTACTGACTAAAAACCCACCCCGTTCCTTCGTGCCTTCATACCAAGCTACTATTTCGAAACTAACCCTGGCCTCAGTCTTCGATATCTTTCTCTCTCTCTCGCTATCTCTCTCTCTCTCTCTCTTTCTCTCTCTCTCTCTCTCTCTCTCTCTCGCTAACCACATTGAAAAACACATTCTTCAATGGTTTTCCTTTTCTCTTCGACGTGTGCGCTTCTTACTTTTAAGACAATGCAAAAAGATGCATACGTATGCATCTACCATACATCTATTTCTGCCCATTTGTAACTCAATCCTTTCTGGTCCACTAACTGTGTTAGTCATTATCATCAGCTGAAAGACGTTCACATCTGGATTCAGACCTCTCTCATTTGTCACTACATCCGTCGGTCCTGTACGTCTCGCTAAACCTTGTAACTCAGACAGGGCGCTAACGTGTGTCTTGTGTCAGATACAAGCTACTGATGAATGTTTGATTTCTATAGAACCAGTATGAAATCATCGACTCTCTGCGCATACATAAACATTTTTTGTGTCCAGTTTCTTCCACTTAACACATACTCATGACGATCAAAAAGTGTTCGGTGTCAGTAACTGAAAATTAAAAGTGTCTACATTTGCACCTCATCCTTACATGTGTACCGAAAGACCCATCTTTCGGTACATATGTCGCCACTCCGGAATCTTTCAGCCCTATTGGACATCCGTTCAGTCAGTAATTTCTGTCCCAATGCCCAATTAATGTATGACGCTATTTTGTTTTCAGTTGTACAAACTTTCTTCCTTCTGCTACTAAGAGGTGAAATCATAAAGCTGAGAAATAACGTTAACATCAAATTCATAAATAATAAAGCTGAAGCAAAATGTACCGTGAAATGTGAAGGAAAGGAAGATGGTGATACGGACGACACTGATGAAGAATGAAAAAGAAAATAAGAGAAAGATGAAAAACGTGAACGATGAAAAGAGAGTTTTTGTCATGTGGAAAAAAATAAAGCTAAAAAGTAAAAGTACTCTGGTTGTATCAATTTGGTCGTCGCGTCGTTAATAGAGAATATCTGAACATCACAGCTATACACACACTATAGTTCCCTGTTGGAAGTTAATTATAATAAGTAAGTCTAATGAATAAAACGTCAATAAATTTATTAGAATCATCTAATAAATTTATGAAGATAGCAATGACTCTAGACATAAGGAGTAAATAACACTATCACTTGTACTGGCTTTTAAATTAAAGTCAGGGGACAGAAGAACCATATAATTTTGTAAAAACTCAAAAGCATGTTTATATATTTATAAAAACACTTTTCCTACGTTTGCCATATAGGTTCGTTATACCTTTTTCTTTCTCCACTGTTTCTTCATCGATTTGGATTGGGTATTCCGTATCTGATTTTTCGTTCTTGCATTTGGTTCTTAACTTGTCCACAGTAACCTTTCTAAGTAGAAGTACGAAGTATATTTGAAGCGCTGAAAAAGTTCCTTTTAATGAAACCAAGCCACATATACAAACGCTAAAGGCAAGAGTCAATCCTATTTTATTTTTATTTAATTAAAAAAAATACACTAATGTGTAATCTAGAGTAATCTCTGGCTCCAAGCTTGTCAGAGCACAATCGTAATTTTAATTCCAGTGGTTTAATTTTCCTACTACAAAAAAAAACAGACTTCCTTCATTTTGTGCATTGCTGCTAAGAGATCTAAAGGTGTGCATAATTTGCCGCTTTATTTAAGCAATCTGTTCGCAACAGTAACCAAAGAAGAAGGTGCAATTTTAAACCCTAACCCCAGCATTATAGCACATAGTACCCTACCTGGATAGCGCATGTCATAATCGCATAATGACATATTGACTGACACACAATGCCACATTCGCGAAATGTCTTTATTCAATATGCCATACCAGCAAAATGTCTTTTCTCAAAACGCCACACTAGCAAAATTACACATTCTCAAATAGTCATGTATATCTGTGTCTAAAGACTTTTTTCGTGATCTGGAGGCTTACCATGACCTCTTATGGAAACGTTCAATTCCCAGTGAGTCAAATTCCTTTCAAAAGCAGGCCTGATTCTGAATCGCTAAAAATCATACCATGGCAGTTCTAAAGTTGAACGATTTTTGTGCAGAGATGAACAGTTACGCTTGAAGATCGCTTAATTTAACATTACAGACGCTCAAAAGACTGTCATCTGCTATTAATACTCGTCAAATAGCACGCCATAGTACAAAAAGTCTATACAAAAAAAAGGTGAAAGAATCTTGAGCGGATTTCGTAAACGTCACTTAGCAGGCCAGTTATAGGCCTGCTATAACGAAGTCATAGTACAAAAATGCCGGGCAGTTCAACTTCAGCCCTGCTTTAAGAGGTCATGGTAAGCCCCCTGTACAATGTTTCCTTCAGTGACTCAAATGTAAGTAACGCGTCTTCAATATTAGGCTATTTCAAATCGTAAATGTTTTTATAAGCTGATCTGCACCCCTAGCCAAGTTCATAATCTGCAATCGTTAACGCTAGTCGAAAATTAATCAAATGTATGGGAATGACATCAACTCAACGTTAAGTCACGTAGTCGGAACAAACGAATAGAAAATTCGTAGCCAAATTCACATCGTTCAAAATGATAGAATGAATTTCTACAAAGTTTAACGCTCTAACCTGTGATATACAAACGCTACATTGTAGAACGAGCGGCCTGCTGACACCGAAGCGTTACCGATTGGAGAACGGAATTCGACACGATACGGTTGTAACTTGGCTAGGGGGGCTGTTATGCGTTTAGTGGTCGAGCTTTTGAGATCGTCACACGTCACGTTTTTGGTCTAAAGGTACGTCTGCACAGCGACAGTGGTGTCGCTTGCAGTTTGCAGTCTGGGGAGATAACGTTTCTAATCAATTGATTAATAGAATCATGACGCCATGCAATCATCATCATCTTCCTGCCCTAGTCCCGTTTTATTTGGGGTCGGCGCAACACGTTTTTTTCTTCCATTCTGTCCTGTCACTCGTCACGCTATCACTTACTCACTTTTCTTTCATATCGCTTCTCACATAATCCATCCATCTTTTCTTTGGCCTCCCTCTCCCCCTCCATCCATCCACATGTAAACTCATAACTTTTTTAGCAACATGCGTTTCGTCCCTCCTTTTGACATGACCATACCAAGACAAACGATTCCTTTTCAACTTTTCAGTCACTGGCGCCACTTTCAAACTTCTCATAATAAAGGTACTTATTTCTCACTTTATCCATTCTCACCACACCACAAATCCATCTTAATATTCAATAAAATATGAAAATGTACCTCGAGTTAGCCACTCTTAAATATTAGATTCACTGTAATTACACAAACCACGGAAATGAGATTAAAAGCTTACCAAGTGACACAAAACAGCCCATAATGGTCAATATCCCAATAGCTATGTTCAGCACTGACGTGTTGAAAGTAAACCACCCCTCGGCAGACAGACCCATGGCTGCACCAGCTAGTACAACTGTCAGCACCGAACCGCTTAGGCTGTAGCAGTAGTATATGTGGAGGAGCCTGCGATTAATCTGCAAAAGTAATAAATAATTGAGGCAACATACTACCTAACCACTTTTTATTCATTCCAGTCATAAAAATGTAATGTACACTATTGATACGTGCAAGCGAAGCCAGAGCAAGTAAATAGTTGAAGGCCGCGAACACATCGTTTGTTAGCTGTACCTGTACCCCTAGCCAAATTGCTAATCTGCAATCGTTAAAGCTAGTAGAAAGCTTCAAATGTACGGAAATGACGTCATCTCAATGCTCAGTCACGTGGTCAGAACTTAAGAATTGGGGGCGAGGCCAACTCTAGGCGTTCGACGCAAGCGAAACGGTTGTAACTTGCCTAGGGGGCTGATCCCTTATCGCAGACAGTGTAACGAGCTAACTCGCCACTCGTTCGTGCGCTTTCTGTGCTAAATGCTTTTCTGACTCTAACTTGTTTACTGGGCGATGGATAGATGTGTGTCTTGAATGTCTATGGTTTTGTG
Source organism: Mythimna ferrago (assembly GCA_910589285.2). Lineage (NCBI taxonomy): Eukaryota > Metazoa > Arthropoda > Insecta > Lepidoptera > Noctuidae > Mythimna > Mythimna ferrago. The sequence continues at coordinate 22,695,456 of OU342685.1, forward strand.
AGAGGATGGATGAAAAATAAGCAAGCCTTGTTTTATTTGTTTTGTATATAACACACATTGACATTTGTATAATACACTTGCTCAGAAAGTGACTTTTTGCGCTGCACTTAGGTACATAATGGCCCTTGTTACCAAACTGTGACATTTTGATTACCATTACGCACTATAATGTAGTTAAAACCTTATTGTTCAACCTCTCCCCCGCCATAATTATATTACATTTACCGTATCAGGATGGGCGCAGATCGTCCCCCCACGAGTCGCCGGTCAACCCCTGTTTTTATTTAATTCAGTGAGTGTATTGAAAGGTAAATAAAAAAAAAATATATGGGCGCGCATATGAAAACAGATTTTTACCGCCACAATAGTTTACTAGTTTTATAGTTATTTTCTTCACAAGTGTATTGAAAAACGTCGTATGATACACGTGAGTAATTAATGATTACCGTTCTCGGCTCTCTTAAGACCCTCGCCACGGCTCGGGTCTAAATACCGCCTCGTCGGTAATCACTAACATTGCACACTTATATCATAATGTACTATTTTTTTCTTCTCTTATTTCTTAGTTTCTATTGTACAACGCATTAGTTATAGGCTGTAATGTTGTACAGGTACATTGTAAATAAATAAATAAATAGTTACACGCCAAACTTACGTTAAGACCTCCTGCATAATAAATCAGTGTACCCAATATGACGTCAGTTACAAAGAATGCGATCACCAGTTTCGATGCAATACTTTCTAGATTATAGTTTTGAAAAAATATCCTCTTCTGTCCAGCCAACCTCTCATAAAATGACATTATGACAGAAGAATCTGGTTGGTAGAATGATCACTGCGAGCCTCTGAAACATATTATACATTATTTTTAGCATATTATATGCGATACCTTTTTATGGTGGGAAAAATCATGCATTGACATCCCCTGCCCTTGGGCGGAGCGGGAGATAGTGTCAGATTCTTACTGACTAAAAGACCCACCCCGTTCCTTCTAGCCTTCATACCGGGGCTCGAGCGCCCTTTCGGATAACCCTGGCCCCAGTAGGCTTCGACCCGGCTGGGTCCCTGCTGTTGCTGACAACTCCTTGAGGCGCGCGGGAACAGTGCGCGCCGTCGACGACTTGGGCTTGGTCCGGACAGTTACCGGGCGGCCGGACAGTGAGCTACCCATTGCTCACTGTCCGCAAGCCCGCGTCTACGTTGGCCGGAAATCAGGATCAGAATCCCGGCGACGGCGGCGGCGATAACGCCGTTGCCTGATGCGTTCGGCCTCCTCCTTTGCGAGCATTACTGCTTCGCAGAAGTCGGCGACCGCCTGCCACTCCTCCTCGCTCCGGACCATGGCCTCAACCAAGGCCCGACGCGAGAGGTCTCCGCCGCCGATCGCCCCCACGAGGACACGGCGATGCTCCGCCCAAGCAGGGCACACCTCGACTGTGTGCTCCACCGTGTCCTCCGGGATATGCGATACCTGAATATAGTTTGTTCAGCATCAGTAACTGAATCGATTTCTATAATTTTTACACCATGATATGTTTTTACCAAAAATATTCAAAAAGGTCAAGTTAGATACCACCGATACTAAGTACAACACAGGTCACGGAAGGACATAGCGGGTGTTAGGCGCCAGCAAACAGTTGGGTGCAACTGTGCAAGTGCAAAACAAACCCTCAAGTCACTGGATGGACCGCTGACTATGTGTTTTTGCTGACATAACAAGCTTAAACCTCTTTGATTTTTCATGAGACAGTTATGACATTTTGTACATAGTTTCTTTACATAAAAGTACTAGACAGATGTTTCAGGTTTCACATATAATAAAAATAAGGTTGTATTTCACACTCTAAATTAATTCAAAGTAGTTAAAGGGGTGACCAGATAGAGTCTGTCTAATAAGTTAAACGACTTGGGTAATTATTAGGATTTAATTAAATCTGAGTTTATCAACACGGGTTCAATAATCAAGGTTGATTAAGAGATAGAAATCATTGTTTACTAACAGAAGAACCTTATAAAGAGTACCGAATATAAGTATTTTTAAATGATTAAATATTATACAAAATTCCCAAGTCGGTTGACTTATTAGACAGACTATAGTTGCAAACTTGCGTTCCGACCAAGGTGACCTTGATTTATGTGTTTGGTTTGTGTTGTGGCTACATGGATGTAATCGACGCGCAAATACGTTCGGTGGTTGGGAAAACGCGCCTCCCAACCAAGGGCTTTGAAGGTCATGGTTTACAACTGCTGTCTACACGTATTGAAGCAAGGTCACAGGTGCAAATGTCTGGTCACCTCTTAAGGAGCACGTCCCGTGGGTATTTAGAATAATTACAAACTGTGCCATTAACCTGGTGTCCTAAGAAAGCTAAAGAAAGCGATCATTTTGCCGCAGGCTCTAATTTACCATGGTTCATTTATTATAAGATCCTGAATACCCTTGGCCAAGTGGTGGATGCGGAGTTGTATCGCAAACTTGGCGTCACCTACTACTCTGTACCTACTCAAAAACATGAAACCTAAGGCCGGTGTCTCATTGGGACGCCATATGGTGGCGCTGCCAAATCGCGCAATCAAGAAAAGTGACCTCTGTTCTGATAATACCGTGGAAGTGGTGAAATATTGAGCAAACCAAATTTCATATAACAGAATAATATTCTGCTTCAGCTCAACCGTAGGGGGCCAGTTGAGTATCAGTTGGGCTAGAGCTTTTGAGGCGTGTTGGAACGCAAAGATCAACTGAAGAAATACCTACTGATGTAGTAAAAGTCCGTTTGAAAAAAAAGGAAGTAGGTAAAGAAATAACTTAGTCACTTACTGTCACATAACTTTTGATTAATTTATTAGTTGAAACTTTTTATAGGTAGGTATCATTTATGTATTATATAGGTTTATGTATATGTCTGAGTATGGTTTCCGCACTTAGTCCTATGCGGACCATTGTACGTGCGTAATATACAAGGTGCAGTTTTAAAACTGCACAATATTTCAGGAGGTTGTAATAAAACTCATAAATAATCATATAAAAAAACGATACCTGGTCAATAATCAGTAATACTTGTTATTTAATTTTTTAATTACACTAAACTAAATCGATTGATCGATGGCCGCGGGGGCGTGGCTAGGGTGTGGCGTGCGGGATGATGATTGGATGATACATTATTTATGAAACTATCGTTGCGAGTTAGTGTCTGTGAAAACGCCCTTTATTGTTCCGTGTTTGTGTGTGTGAAAAAAAGCGCGGTTATAAAAAAAAAAAATTACCTACTTATTTTATTATTGATTCGGGTCGAGAATCACTAACATAATTACCTCCTGAAATATTTTGCAGCTTCAAAACGACACCTTGTATATTATAAAGGATGTAAGGGACAGCCCTCCACAAAATTTAAGGGCTTGCTCAGTAGACGAAACTGAACAACCTTCCATAAAAAAAAAAAATTCAGGAAACAAAAGAAAAAAAATCGGCCTCTCCATACAAACTGTCCAATCAAGTTTATAATTTTGTATGGTGAGGCGGATTTTTTTTTTCGTTTCCTGAAAAAAAGTCCTGTGGAAGGTTGTTCAGTTTCGTCTACTGAGCAAGCCCTTAAAGTTTGTGGAGGGCTGTCCCTTACACCTTGTATACTTAGGTACCTACTTAACTACCTACTTGTAGGTTTGTAGGTAATTAAGTACCTATATAAAGTTTTTTTTTTATATTTATTATACTTGCCTCTGGTTAAAGTCTATCAGGTCATCGGTCTGGGGGAGGCCTATGTCCAACAAACAGTGGACGTCTTTCGGCTGAAATGAAGATGATGATGATGAAAGTCTTTCAATAAGGCGTAACTTTTGATTTCAAATTAGAATTTTAAGGGGCCGGCGGAGGATGAATTTCCATACAAACGTAATACCACGCTCATTTGCAGTTGGAGCATATATCCAACATATTATGATGATATTCGGTTAAAGACAAAATTTATCTAGGTTCCTACGTCGAGAATATTAGAAATATTGTTATTTTTAATACAAGAAAAGCCAAATGGCATGTTTTGCCATTTACGCTATAAAAAAGTGCGAAATACAATTTGCTTAAATTTCTTTTTGTTTTTTTTTAAAAAAGAAAGACGTAGGAACCTAGATAAATATTGTCTATAACCAAATATCATCATAGTATGTTGGAAATATGCTCCAACTGCAAATGAGCGTGGTATTACGTTTGTATGGAAATTCATCCTCCGCCGGCCCCTTAAGCTACCTACGAGAATAGAAAAAAGATTTTTTGGCTAAACATGGTTTGTTAATGTATGTCTAAAAAGTCAAACGACTTGGGAATTTTTGAAGGAAATAAAAAATCTGTTGTTGGCAACACGAATTTTAAAGTCAAAGTCAAAGCATTTATTTCAAATACCTAGACCATTTGCACCAATTTGCACTTTTGAATAGTCAAATGTCGGTCAGTCCAAGAAAAGTGAAGTGAGTTTAGTTGTCATTCATTTGTTTCTTAAGATGATTATTGTACTACAACAGATACCTAGATTTCTATTTCAGATAGAGCTCTAAAACAGATGAATTATTAAGCGAGGTAGAATATATTATTTAGAATCAGATTTTTTTTGCAAATGTATCCTACTTGTGTAATAATAATATCATTAAAGAGACTGAAATAGGTATATTCTAGTTCTAGCGAAATCTTTTGCATTTTTTTAATATTAAAAAGTCGCCTAATAATATTAATTCGATACTTTTTATAAGGTTCTTTCTATTAGTAAACCATGATCAAGATCTCTTGAATCAACCTTGATTATTGAACCAATGTTGACTATAATCTAACCGATTTCAGTACATAGAATTACTTACTTATCCAAGTCGTTTGACTTTTTAGACTGACTATGGTTAATTTTAAGTTTCTAGACAGTGGCGCCTGTTTCAATAATTGCACACAATAATTATTGTCCAGTTGTGACTGTGAGTCTGTATGATATACATATATAACTACGCTTATTTTACCTCATAATATCTACTACCTACAATTCATATTGTGAATAGGCAAAGTAATATATTCTAGCCATTAGAATTGATTACGGTTTTAAAACACAATATTACAGTCATGCTTAAAATTAAAAATAATACGAACTAAGAGTGAAGCGTATTTATCATCACAGATAAATATAACATTTATCTGAAAATAGCAGTCTGTCACAGTTACGAATGTGCGAAATAAACTGTTCCTGCTCCACGCGACTGCTACAAGTCACACCGACACACTAGGAGGCTTAAATAGCCTGTAAAAGCATGAAGGATTGTTTTCAGTTTTACAAAGATAAATTATTATAAAACACCTAATTGTAAAAGATTAATTCGGTACTTCCGAAAAGCAAACCTGTAAACCAAAAAAGTTAATCTTAAAAGAGTAGGTAGGCATTTATTGTTTATTCCGTTATTAAAACACAGTTACTGGTAAACTTAGTCACAAGCTCAAACAAAACAGACTGTTACATACACAACGGTTACATGGAACTGTTAAGGACCGATCCTTTACAGTTCCGTGTAACAGTTGCTATTTTGTCACAGGTTTTTGGAACTGCTATTTTAAAGTAGCAGGAACAGGTTTAAGAGATATGCGAATTAACCTGTTCTTCCAACCCACCTCTAATACGAAATGAAACGCACACTTTGACTGACGTAAACCATGACATTGAGCAGTGTGGCCAAAGTAGGCGATTTATCGCCATTTAGGCTACTCAGAACAAGAATTGGCGATGGAAATATGTGAAAGGCGAATAGGCGCCTTTTAGGCTACTTCAGAGATGAGCTATTTAAAACTCTCAAATCACAAAAAAATCTTTTAACAAAAATCATAGTCATCCTATGGTCTGTGTTATTAATAAATGATGGTCGCCCTATTAGTTTACGGTTGACTAGTTCCGGGGAAATCCCTGAATTTATTTTAGCTATTATGTAACCAAATTTAGAATGCAATGAAGTGATATGTATTTATTTTGCTAGTTATGACGACTCAATTATCTATTTAAATACAACACAATTAACCTTTCAAGACATAATAGTAAGACAATAGGTGCACGAATGCCGCGTTCGCTTGGGGTTTAATGAATTAAGTAGGTACATTATTTATCATACAGGCCGCCAATTGAGATTATTAAGAAAACTTCAAGCTTTCATCATTTGGCTACTCTCCTCAGTTAGCAGTACAAATGAAACAGAATAGAGAAAGTTAGAATTTTTTTTCTTTTATTATTGCTGCTAATAGCTCTTTCTAAAACATGGATCATCTAGCAAAAATATTTTAAAAACCTTTGAGACAGGAAGGGTTCTTGAAAAAATTCAATTACATAAAATGTATTATTCTGCCAATGTTATAAAGAAGTCCTCGAACATGCCATGCTTATAGAACTTTTAAAAGAAGTTGGTTATCAAACTTTCTCTTTAATACTAGAGATGAATCCCCCGATGTGACCAGTGACAACAGAGAGCTGCGTTTTATTTTATTTATAGCGTTTTTTTTACTTTTAGACTACTTTAGGCTACCTACTCATGCTGTGAAAAATGACGACATCAGGCTTAGCCTTGTTGGCAACACTGACATTGAGAAAAGTCAAGTTTGTTTTGATTGCGTTCCTGTGAGAAATAAACAATAACAATACTTATTTATTAATTATTTTCCTGGAATAGAATTGTTTTAAGTAAATATAATAAAAGATACATTTAACCTGACCATATCTGTGATATCATAAGTTGAAAGAGCCGAAGAAGAATCAATACTATGTGAAAAACCAATTCATAAACATCGATATTCGACCACATGAAATTGCATAAATATATTATTGTTTATATGTATATCCATGTAGGATGACTCAATTACCGGCCATCACAATAACAGGTATACCAAAAAAGTTACCAACCGAATTAAACTTAGGCCAAAAAGTATAGTATCAAGAAAAAAAGCGCACGCTCTCCGGGAGTCTGCACTTGTTGATCTGTTTCTATAATTAGAAATGATACTCAACTGTGTCACTTTTTAGTCACCATTTACCGCAAATAGCTGCGTATAAAAAATCTTTTAAGTTAATATAACCTATTTTTTTTAAAACGCAGATCCTGTAAAAATGTACTGCGTGCGCAGATCGTCATATTGACGAAGTGTTGCTGTCCTTTCTAGATAAAAAGAAGAAACTTTGCTGACTTCAAAATGGCAATGGATTTGGATGATCTGCCAGTTTTAAAGAAGTGCTGTTTCTGTGTGCCTTTGAGATATGGTTTACTTACATGGGGATATTTAAAATTGGTAAGTTATTTAGACCTTAATAAAGAAACGATACCTACCCAGTGCTATTACTTTTTCCTTCAGTATTGTCAAACAACATTGAACCTTTCAAATACCGTGATTGAGACACAATATAAAGAATGAGAGAGCAAATGCTAGCGTAGTTATGGATTCACCATTTATTTTATTTACATTCTGTGTGTATCCATAATTATGGCATATAAAATATGGCATAACACTGCATGTTTGAAATATGAAATCTCAGATTGTTACCATGGCAATAATGCATGTATCACTTTCTAATAATACCTATTACTATCATAAAGTAACACAATCTGCAAATATAAATTAAAACCTTCCATGTGCCTTGTGCCCGCCATACACGCTAGTGTATACCTGACAGTTTGCCTGTACAGTCACACCTATCAGGTAAACAGGAGCATGTATGTTGCACAACTGTGCAGGTTTTAATACAAGTTTACCTGACCGGAGTTACACCGGTCAGGGTAAACCCTAGCATGTATGGGCTGAAACCCTTCAATCGTGTCAATTAGAGAGACAATAGAAAGACAATGACAGCGCAAATGCCCACGTTCACTTTGTGTTTAACCTTTCAATCGTGCAAATTACAGACACAATAAAAAGACAATAGGTGCGCGAACGCCGGCTTCGCTTGGGGTTTAATGAATTGTTTGGTTTGTTCATTGTGTGTAAAAAATCGCTTTTAGCAATAAGACCACCCATTGTGACACCCTATTAATTTTAAGTTTCATAAGTAATTTTTTATTTTTGGTATACTATAAAGAATGTACTTATCTAAGGAACATACGAAAAAAAAAACTGCCGAATTGGTCGAGCCATTCTAGAGTTTTGTGCTTAGTAACATTCATTTAATTTTATTTATATAATAGTTTAAGATTCTTATATGATTGTTTACAGGCTATAGCGGTCTTAGTCCTGACGATCTTCATGGTCCTTGCAATTGGTCTAAGAGCTTTTTATGTGAGGCATAGTTTTATAATCACAATAATAATCCTGATCGCAGTGATCCTTGCAACGGAAGTCATCCTACATATTATATTTATTGTTGGAGCCCATAAGGTAAGTTTTTTTTTTATCAGCACTGTATAAGTTGAGCTATATGAATACTAACAAATGCTTGCACTGACTGAACAAGTTCACTCAAATCTGTGTGGTTCTTTCCTCAAAAGACCATCTTAGATGCTAATCTGCATGGTTCTCATTATGATTTGACCATTACATGTTTGCTGTATAGAGAGTTTGTTTCGGTGTTTCTTCTCAGGGTAATCAGATAAGAAAAACCCGCCTCATCTAGTTTAAATTGACAATAAAATGTATGTGTAAAAGTGTTTTTAAAAAACCTTTCTGAAAAATAAATATCATTTATCATTGTATTAATGACATTACATTGAAATGACTCATTAACTTCAGGACGAATGCAGGAAAAAAAAATTAATTATATTCAACTAATTAAAAAAATGAGTATTATGAAGTTCATTTCGCTTTATCGCTCAACACTGCTTTTTGAAATTCATTATCTGTGGTCAACATCACCTCTACTCTGTTCAAAATAACTTAGAAATTCTTCACAATGGACTTGAAGTTAGCCCACACTCTGTTGTGCAAATAGGCAGATTTCTGTCTGCGTGTGCATCTAACATACCTGATGCACTGCAAATACGGCAGCCCCATCAACATCCTGAACCTGTTTTTATAATAATAATTTTTATTTTATTCTTTTCAGAAAAATGTGAAGTTACTGAAAGCATATTATAGCTATGCAATCTTCATGTGGATAGTAACGATAATAATGGCTTTCGCATGCACTAGCTTCCTCGTATTCGCCATAGATAATGGTCCAGATTTAAACTTCCTTATCACCTTTAATGTTGTGGGATTTTTCTTCTCAATCGGTAAGAAACCATTTTTCTGAAGACGGCGATTTCGAAGAGATGTGATTTCCTCCAATCCGTGCTGTGCCCGCTTGGTGGATACGAGCCATTCCCTCTCCTAGAGAGAAGGCCTGAGTCCCAGCATTGGGAGCAGTGCAAGGCCGATTATGATTAATCGCAAAGTAAACCATTAAAATGTGAACTTTATTACTAACATTTTATAGAGCGATTTGTCAGTATTTATAAAAGACGACGTCTATAAACACTAGACCGATTCTGTAAATTCGGAACATTGAATTATATTCGGAAACGGAGATTTCGAGCCATGTGATTGGTCAATTTTTTTAATTCAAGTCCAGAAATCCCCGTCGCTTTTGATATTTCTTTTTTAACCAGAGCTTTCTCTCTATTTCCAGCCGTTCAAACTTTCCTCTTGATTTCTCTCAGAAGTGAGATTATCAAGCTCAGAAGCAACTGTCCGTACAGGTTCGTGAAGAACGAAAATGACCCTGAAGGCACTGTCAACTCAGTGAAAGAAGAAGAGATACCGACTGACAATGGAACTATGCGCATTTTATGAAAGAGAAATGAGTAGAATAAGAAGGCATAGGTAAATAGAAGAAGGCATAATTAAGAGATAAGAAAACTATTTATTATTATTATTATTTCATTAATATTCTATATCCCGTCGCGCGCGGGGGTATTATTATTACGTAATTGCGCGTTTTTTTTAGTAAAATCAGAAAAAAATACTTGTTCTAAAGTCTTTGTAAAACGAAGATAATAGAGACCAACATGTTCGGCCGAATAAATTTCGTACACTTGTTTGTACAATGCGTCCCAAATGAGAATAGGGTCGATTGTCATGTTGTAATGTCACGATTTACTGTCAAATCGAGGAAAGAAATTTTTAAACTTAAATTAATTCGAAAAATTTAATTTAGATACGAACTGTGAACGAAAAAAGTTTAATCAGAATCCAGTTGTTCTATTTTACTCATCTCCGAGTTCTTCAATTTTGCCAAAATTTCTATATGTACTTCACTTTTTATACCTACGCTCGCTGTAGGCACACTAATGAGCGTTTGAGCCGCAGCTGTTCGACGAGTGAGCCGAGAGACGCAACCGAGACATCGTGTCCGTGACCGGTGTTTATGTGTGCGTTGCTCGAGCGCGCTTTGTATGTAGATTGACTTCTGTACCTATCTATTTTGTGGCATAGTACAGTACGACAATTAAGCGTTTTTCAATGTCAGATCACTCAAGTACAATCGGCGCTCGAGGGGATATATACATATGTATTTACATTTATAAATATTTCTCTAAAAAAGCGTACCTATTTATTAAAAAAAAAAAAACTCCACCGGCACCGAGAACGGGTGGTCAGCGCTCTAATCTGCTTGCAGATTCCTCTCTCAAGATACGCGCCGTGTCCAGGAGTACTGCCTTCTGGATCAAGCCCTTGATCCAACAGCCTAACGCGAGCCCCCCTAGGTGTTGGTCGAGGTTCTTGGCTTATAAGCCATTGGCTGTTATTTTTATTATTATGTGACAAAAGCATGTCGTGTGTCGTGCTTTGCTTTATGTTGTGTGAAAAGGACAGCACGATTGTCTCTTTGTGAAAGAAAGAGTCATGCTACACCAGACCCAATACCTGTCTGGTCGGAGTATCCCCCCCTTTTTCGGAGGTATGCGGGACTTTTCACTCTGTTCCGCATAGGTACCTTTTAACCGTCTATGTCGGATCTTGAGCGCTGGCTTCAAGTTGCGCAGAAGTCAAATATCGGGCCTATTTAGTGGTATGAAGTGAGACGCGGGGGCAGTGTCAGTGATTGGGACGCCGCGCCATCGTGTCATAGACGTCACTCGTGATTCTTTCCTTGCGCTTGCTGCATGTATCTAACAACGACGACGGTTGGCTCGCCAATGTATGGAATGCGTAGATCCCCACTCTGACACCGAACGCTCAAGATTCGTGCTGGTACCTATATTATATCCGACAAACACTCTTATGTTTATTCCACCAGGGTCGCACATCCACGACCAAATACTCCACCTCGTCAGTTCTTCTGTCACCTATGGGGATTGAAGAGATGGAGTACCCAGTCACAAAGACGCGACTCTGGCGAATAGAACACTAAAACACTCGACGGACCAATCTAAAGCGAGTAAAGGGTTAAGCTGGGAGGACTCTGAAGTATTTTTACGATGTTTGGAGGTACGCAGAGCGTAAACAGAGCAGAACAGAGAGTAAAGTCCCACATACCTCCTTTGAAAACCGAGGATCCTCCGACCAGACGGGTGTTATGGTCTGGTGGGCAACTGCCCGATAGATGATTTCAAGAGGTCGTATATGTTCAACAAATTGCGTGGAGAACTTTGATTGTGCGATGCAGGATTTCGTATTTTCTTCGTAGTTCTTATGTGGCGCCATAGATGTCGCTACAGATGTAATAAAAAATCCAGTAATTTGTAAAATTACTAGACAAATTAAGTTAGATACTGCCACAGTTAAAATTAAAAATATTGTCTAATTTTTAATTGAAAAATGTACTTAGTGTCTGTTAAATGTGTGCCTTCAAAATGTTACCTTTATATTAATTGTTGTGAAAGATTTATACGTTATTGTGCCATATTATAAGGAAATGAATATGTTTTAATAGGAAATAATGTTCTACCGTCTGAATAGTGAATAAGTGCCTCTGGTGAAACTTGTGAAGTTTCGCTAAAAAAAATTCTATTCTAAAATAGTGAGATTGCGAAAAAATTTTATTGTTCGTACCTACAATGCCCTCCAAAAGTTAATTGAAATAATAATTTAATAAATGTGAGGAAATTACAATAAAAATAAATAAAATCATGGCGTCAAGAAATATTTATGTTCTTTCTTCTACAGTTAATTATTGCCTCGGGGACATTATTAATTCAAAAACAGTCAAATCACCTCACTACTTTCAACTAATTTTTGGATTTTATACAGTGCCCATAAATAGTAATAAGAAAGAATTCGCTTTTTGTATCAAAATTGTTGCTAAACTCAATATTATGATAGTCAGCTATTTTAGCATGTTTGTGTATAGAAGATTATTATTAATTTTTTTTAATAATATTAAGCTATCACTGTTTATGTATTAAATAAACTTGATGGTACGTTAAAGTATTTTTTTAATAATATTTTTTTAAATAATTGCCTTCCATCATCGAGAACAGGGTCCAAGCTACCAGAAATAAGGGCTATAAAGAGAGGAATCTTCTTGCAATACAAAGCATTTCCAGGAGTACCTGCCGCTTTTTCAATCTAGCCCTGACACATAATGAGAAACCTGCCTTCGTTATTGATTATCTTTAATTATAATAATTAAACTTATGCTAAAACTAATCGATTGGGTGATAGTCGCATTGTTTCTTTGTGATTTCAACGTGAATTGATTTTGACTCATTCAGCTTGATCTTCTATTTTTGGTTCTAGTTAAACACACAACTATTCACAGCTGTTAGCTGTTTGTTCAAATAATCTATTTGAACTTTTACGTCTATGTGATGTGATCCGATAACCATACTAGCAATGTCATCGCCAAAGGTCGCAATGTTTTCCAACTCTAATATGTCGCATGTGTACAACAAGTACAGGAGTGGGCCTAGCACACTTCCTTGAGGTACCACCAAGTATTTTTGATATTTTTGCTCGGGATTGCATTCTCCTGCCTTGTTCTACACGTTGTATTAGTTAAATATGACTCGAGAACATCTGCATATTCTGGTGACAGCATGCGTCAGAACTTGAGTATTAACCACTCATGCCACACTTTGTCAAAAGCTTGCGCAACATCTAAAATTATGTTGATGGCGCAGACTTGCTTATTTTCGAGCGTTTTTTCAATGATGTTTGTTATCTTGTGTACCTGGTCTACTACCTGTTAGGTATTAATAAAATAAGGTATTTTGATCTTTTCAGTAATAGTTTTTCAAATAGTTACGATAACACGGACAACAGGGAAATAGGGTTTTACGAAGACGCCTCATCATGGGGCTGTATCCCAAGTTTCGCTATTATAATTACTTCAGCTACAGTCCACAGCTCAGTTACATGTTTTAGAATGAAAGCAGCATTGATAATTTTGGTCCAGCTTTACTATGATTTTGCGCGGGAGTTGTTCCAGAATTTCAGCTGTTATGTGGTTATAATTCAGTGAGATTTTAATTTTTCTCCTTACTTCAAAATTGTCACTCTTGTATGCAGTTTCTACTGGGTTGAAAAGTTTGTTCTAAATGCCTGTTACCTAGTTGTATTGCCTAATATGACTTATTTTCCTTCGATATTTCTAATTTTATTGTTTAGTTGTCATTGGTTAGAGCTGCAGTCGATTTGTGTTCAGAGTTTCATCGAATTGTAGATTTTAGACTATTTTATTTATTCTGTTTTATTTTGCGGGTACCTAGTTCACTGCTACTGCATTTGTTTTCTCAGATAGTAAATCCACTACCTTAGGTTACATGTGTGCTGTTTCCACGCATATTTTTGGTTTTAGCCATGAGTTGAATCTAAGTTCTAAAAGTACTTAGTTCGAAAGTATCTTTAGCAAAGTAGTTATTGATCTAAGTACACTGCTTATCATCTCCACAATTTATTATCTCATAGTAAATTGTTATGGTTAACTCGGTACATAAATGCATATAGGTACCTACATATAACGTAACTAGATAACTGCTTATATCATAATATTTGACGGCGCCAGGAGTATTACCGTCATCATTTTGATTCAGTGGTACTGGGTTCATTTTGATGGAATTTTAATAACTATACACTTGAGTTTTTCAGTCGCTTATAATGTCAGTTTCATAGTTCACAATTAGTTATAATGTCACTTTTATAATTCACAATAGTGTTGTAAGTACCTATACTAAATAGTCACGAATACACGGGTTAACCGACAGTTTCATGTTAGAGGTGTGTGACCCTTGAAACTGTGCAAGCCAAACTGCCCTGGCATCGCGGGTCGCAGCCCCTATAACATGACTCTGGCCTCGTGACGTATAAAAAATGACGCCACTGCGTTACACCCTTTGGTAGGTGCCATAATAATAACAAAAAAAGACTCTGTAGTTCAATATCGTTCCCTACGACATATTTATGTAACTAGTAATAAATTATAATATGTCACAACAATTAGCGATTTAGTAGGTAGAAGATACTAAGCTGACAATTGGCCGGAATAATATTGTGTAACTACTATACCACGATCCTGCTTTCATACAAACGAATAATGACAACATTTTTATTTTTTATTTAGGTACAAGGTGTCTCAAAAATAGTTCACTGTTGACTGTTGTAGACGCATAAAAAGGGCGTGTAATTCCGCACCCGGTATCACAGCTAAGAAAGAAATATAATATCAGAAACTGAAGGCATAAAAAATTAACTCTTGAAAATAACATTTATAAAGTGTACTTATATAAGTACCTAGATACAAATTTAAAAATCAAACATAAAAATAAGTTTATTTTTTGTGGAGCTTTAAAACGTCTGACAGAAGTTTTGGTCCATGGAAAGTGTCCGACACTTATGATACTACTTTTGAATAATATCTATCCTATAAAACATAAGTACGTACCTACAAAAATCAGCCATAAAAAATTAAGTTAAGTAACTCTTGTTTTTAGTTCCCTTTCTCACCTGGTACCTTTTTTTTTTTTTTTGAACCTGGTACCTGCCCAGCCAGGTAACCCAAGGGAGAGCTCCACAAACACAGGTATTCAAAACACACGAAACGCTACTGAAAATTTAAGGTTTCATCCATGTGGAAATAAATTATGTCAGATCGGTCTGGGATCTTAGTATAAACGGTTCAATTTCCAAAAACTCCTTCTTTGTGCTCTCTTAAATCAGATAAATACTTACAAAATTTCGCGTTCTCATTCCCAGACGTTTCGCTGTGATACTTTTTTCATCAACCCGCACTGGACCCGCGTGGTGGATTACGCCCCATTCCCTCTCCCAAAGAGGAGGCCTAAGTCCGAACAGTGGGAACATTATCAGGCCGACTCTACTATGCTACTTTTTTACGTAGACACTTTTATCAATGTTATTGTATAAGTAGACGTGTAATGTAATAACAAAAATTATCAGTACAAAGCTGACAGTTGGCGGCAATCATTGTGTATATATAAGATATAGGTATATTTGAATAATATTATTGAATGTAGGAAAAAAATTATGGTAAACACTTTTATGAATACGTTCAAAGTGTGTTTTTGTTCTACTTAAATCATATCATTTGGAGACTGAAGTTCTCCTAAGCTGTAAAAATCAGTGGAATTCAAAGATAAAAAGTTAAGAATTATCCAAAATGCGTACGGAACTGCCAGTGTGTAAACGATGCTGTTTCTGTTTGCCACTACGATATGGCTTACTTACATGGGGATATGTGAAGCTGGTGAGTACATACCCTACTTACTTAACTTGCCACAAAGACAGGCAGAATTTCTTTTGTTTGTATAGACGGCAATATCAATGTAAATTAAGAGGCTGCTTTTCCACTCGCCTATCCTCAACATCGAGCATGGTTTAAAAGCTTGTTACTTCATCTAACTCAATCAAAGCGAAGTTTGACGTAAAAGCAACGTGAAAAAAGCCTGAAAACTCTGTTAGCATTCGGTAATTCCGTGATTAACTCGAATATTTTACAAAACTTGTTCCAGGAAATACGTGTTTAACCCTTACATAAAAGTTTTTGAAAAAAATTGTCGTCATTTAGAATCTTGATTCAAGGCAGCAATTATTATACCTACTTTTTTGACTTTCAATTTTTGAGTAAATTATTAAGTGTCAAAATTCATACACCTATAAAACAGCAGATTTTCAAAGGTCTTTAGTGGATTAGTTTTACCAACACCAATTAAAATTGTTTTCAATAGAAGCCTGGATAATATCTAAAGAAAAATGTGTAATAACATCATAATCGCGTAAAAGCGGATGTATGGAAAACTGAATATGTATGACAACACCCAAAAAAAAAAAGACGTTATGGGACGTTAGGCGTTACCTATACCTACTTACAGTGAAAAAAAACTAAATCATGTCTAGTGACTAGAGTCATCAAACCCTAATCGTGTTACGACTGCTCAACAAAATAGGACAAGTATATTAAATCTATTCTCTCTTTGCAGGTTACAGCCGTCATCATATCGATAGCACTGATGGTAACGTTGTACGACATAATTCCGATGTGTGTGCGTACAAACGATAATTACGACAAAGTTATCCTCAGTGTTGTTACCTTCAGCATATTGCTGGTGATATTCTTGATTGACATCGCGCTGAATTTGGTGTTTATAGTCGGAGGACATACGGTAAGTTTTATGTATCATGTTAGTACCTATACTCTTTCCAAAATGACATTAGAAATTTATGAAAACCTTTTATTACTGTCCGTTCAACTGATTTTGACTTTTATCACGTTGGCTGCAGTAAATAGTTCGTATTGTTACCACTTTTTAGCTTTTAATGCCATCCTTATGCCTACGAAATAGTAAGTTAAAATCGGTTGAACAGACAGTAAGAGAGCTTTCTTTAAATTTCTATTTTTAACGCGAATAGGGTATAGTAGGAACATACACAAGACGGAATGAATGAAGAAAACGCATGGCGTCGGTGTGGCGTCAACCCCATGTATGATGTAAGGGCCAACGCTGCGTTAAGCGGGCGACCTCGCGTATACCCGACAAATGACGCGCGCGTGTCGTAGCGGAAACCGGATTGTTACCTGCGCATTGTCGCTAGTTCAATATTAACGTTGTCCATGTAGTCGTGTCGGTGGGTGCCTGCGTAACGTAGCGTCAGCCCTAAGAGCTCGTTGCCACTAGGCGGGTGTCGGATCTGTAGGTATAATGATAAATGATTTAATTTGCAAATAGGTTTTTTAATAAACACTTACCTACACGTCAATTTTAACAAGATGAGGTCGTATTAATCGGATATTACCGCCACTGTTCACACTAGTCGGATATAAAAGCCGATCAAAGCTGGAGCCAATTTTTGACACTACGCGAAGCCTGAACAAGATGGACGTCAACGAAGTTCTTATTGTGAATTTTCGTTTTCATTATGAAATGAAAGTCGCATGCAAGTAGAACTACACAGCGCACACGTGTCTAACACACGCGATCTGGGCGCGTCAGTATCCATACATTTTATATGTATGGAGTGTACACTAGCTTCTGACGTTTTATAAGTGCCCATGTAGGCCTATCTTCTTCTTCTTCTTCTTCTTCCTGCCCTTATCCCATATTACTTGGGGTCGGCGCAACACGTTTTCTTCTTCCATTCTGTCCTGTCACCCGTCAAACTATCACTAACTCCCTTTTCTTTCATATCACTTCTCACACAATCCATCCATCTTTTTTTCGGCCTTCCTCTCCCGCTCCATCCATTTACATGTATACTCAGAACTCTTTTAGTAATATGCGCTTCATCCCTCCGCTTCACATGTAGGCCTATGTGAAATAAAATATTTTTGACTTTGGCTTTGACTATGGAAACTAGACTTTAGAGCCAAATTAGATCCACACCAGGCGACGTCGTCTAATGTAGTTCTAGCTTGAGCCAAAAAGCGGTAATTGTAGTTCATAAAGTTTCCACCGTAGGCTTGCGGACAACGAGCAATGGGTATCACGCTGTCGACCGTCCGGTAACTGTCCGGATCGAGCCCAAGTCGTCGACGGCGTGCTCTGTTCCCGCGCGCCTCAAGGAGCTGTCAGCAACAGCAGGGGCCCAGCCGGGTCGAAGCCTACGGGGGCAGGGTTATCCGAAAGGGAGCTCGAGCCTCGGTATGAAGGCTAGAAGGAACGGCGTGGGTTTTTAGTCAGTAAGAGTCTGATACAATCTCCCGCTCCGCCCAAGAGCGGGGATTGGATGATTTAGCCCACCAAAAAAAAAAAGTTCATAAAGTTTTCTTGTTCTAGAAAAACCCGTCGCTCCTACGCGTTTACTACATCTACAACGTCGTGCTGTGGGCGATCACCATCGCACTTGTACTGGTGATGACCCTGCTCACCATGTTATCATTCACGAATGATCTCTCTTATTTCCGCGTCTGGGTAATGATCATCGACTTCTCAAGCTCTTTTATTAATATTGGTAAGTGTTAGTTTTTTTAAAAAGGTTCATATTTATTTACAAGCAAGCACTTGTAGAACATCCGATGGATGCTTGACGCACAGGACCGGTGGTTGTGGCGACGCTTGAGGGAGGCCTATGTCCAACAGTGGACGTCTTTCGATGATGATGACTTTAAGAACGGTGTATATTCTATTAGCGCATTGAATAAGTCGTTTGATACATGTGCAAAGTCACTGCAGCTCTTGACTCAATAACACACTGGCCTACGGCTCGTGTTAATTCCACATTCTGCACTTGTCTCAAAATTTTTTTTTTTTTTTCACAGTAATGCAATCCTACTTCCTCCTGCTAATAAGAAGCGAGATCATCAAGCTAAGAAGCAACTGCGAGTTCAGATTCGTGAACAACGCAACTGAAGCTGAATGTACCATGAATTACAAAGAAGAATTGCTCAATGAAGAGAAAGAGATGCAAGGTGAGAAGGGAACTTGTGAGAGAGAGGGTGTGTGCGCAAGGACCTGTCAGACCAATGGAACTAGTCAAAAGAATGAAGATCAAGACTGATGGAACTGAAACGCTGTGAAAGATCAGTGGTCAAAGACCAACAAAGTTACGTGTTTTGTATAAGTACTATAGCTTTGTATATTAAATGTCCTCGCACACGGGCCACAAAAAAGCTAGAAGCGGCCGCAAAAAAAGCTGAAGCGCGCGACAGCTTGTGACCGGAGAAGCTAGAAGCGGCTTTTTTTGTGGCCCGTGTGCGGGGACAAAATAAAATTGTTTTATACAACTTTATTTGCAGTATTTTGTTTAAATTCCCACCCATATCACACACTCGCCGTGCGGGCTGAACTGTACTGTACCTACTGGACAGCGAGTTTTAAGCTCATAATTTATTATTGAACAGGTTTATGTTTAAAAAGTAATTATGCAAAGTCTCAATGTTAGGAAACATGAAACATACAGTTTTTGAGGAAAAAAATTAACAATTTTTCGTAGTTCTGACGCCATTTTGTTAGATTTCGATCACTATCTAGCCTTTGTGGCTGTATGAACTAATGTGCATACAGCCGTTGTAATTAAAATCATATACTCAGGTCTGCAGTCCCTTGAAGTTGTGAAAAAATCAAACTTGTAAGTTAACGAGACAAAAAGATACTTCGGTTTATGTGGCAAAAACGTACATTTGTACACTATCGAGGAAATCAAAATTCATAGGGTACTTCCCGTTGACCCAGAATTCTGAAAGGCATAAAGCAAGGTCATGTAGCACAAGTATAGGAATAAATCTGAAAACTGTAAATTATTTTGTTACGCCACAATTTTTTTTTTTGCGATTTAATAAATCCTCCTCCATTCCGGAATTGAAATATTTGCTTACATAGGTAAGTTTGTACGAAACTATCAGTGCACGAGTCCGACTCGCACTTGCCAAGTTTTTTTAAATAAGGCTGAGTTGCACCATTTAACTATAACGATAACAAAGCCGTTAACAGTTGTCAAATCGTCGAATTGACCAATAGGCGGCCGTTTCACGGCTGGTTAAGTAGCCTGATTCACGTAAAATCAAACAAGCCCAATGTCATTGAAGTTTTATAGTCGTTCGATCGAAGTCCTATCTAAAAGCGGTATTCACGATCTATCGGCTTATTTTCAGTTACATTAATAAGTGTCCTACCAGCATAATATACCTAATACAGTTTTTTTTTTAAATCGACGAACTTCAAACGACTTTAAAATCGGTGTCGTTCAAACTCGATTGATGGATGTGAATACGGATATGGTCTAAACGACTAAATCGCTACGATATCGTTACGGTTTTCATAACGTGAATCGGGCTACAAGTTTGGTTATCGTTATAATTAAATGGTGCAACTCACCCTAAGTTATTTATCAGTTTCTTTGTGTTTTGAATTTTCTGTATTATAAGAATAGGCATCAACTTCTCGCAAACTTGTTTTTGCTTTGTTTAGCATGACGAAAGATGATCTTAATAGGAACCTACTTATCGCAGGTCACTGTTATCATGCAAGTAAACATACAAATTCTTAGTTCTGTAACAGGAAAAGTTTAGCAGGTACATACGTACTTGTTCTTGTTTCTTTTATATCTTGTCCAATATCTTAGTTTAACTCTTCAATTCTTCAATCTTCCCAAAATCTTCTGAAATTCCATTTAGGCACCCACATGAAAATAATGGGTCTTAAATTATGACAAAGATCTTTTGGATATAATTGTAAAAAGTAAAATATCTGCAAAATTTGACGAACAATAAAAACAGTCCGATTATTTTCAGGACAAATTCTGAAAAAGTCAAAAATTAACAAGAATTACCATAGGTAATATTAGATCACTGACCTCTACTTTCTACTACAAACTTATCACATATATAGAGGTCAGTGTATTAGATGGACCTTTTTTATGGAGAATATCGTTTACGTTCGTTTTACGCAGCAAGCGGGTTTTTTCTTTCCTAATTATAAAATACACAGCTAAATTTTAATCGTTTTAATCCCGTGGAGGGAAAAGTAGTAAATATCATTAATCAAATATAACAATCGACCATATCCCTTTCTGCAAGAAAACGTAAAGTGTGCTTACAGTAAGCTTACAATTTTCTTCCTGAAATGGTATGTCATATGGATGCAACATAATTTTCAGTTGAGACACTTGAATAAAGGTAGTTTGTTGAGAATCAGTAACTGAATGGATTCCAATAGTTTTTACACCATGTTATATTTTTTACCAAAAATATACCAAAACGTCACAAGTTGGAAACCATCGACACTAGTACAACATAGGTCACGGCAGGTCGTAGCTGGTAGTAGGTGACAGCAAACAGCTGGGTGCAAAATCAAACATACCCTCAGTCACCCGGATGACCTGGTGACTATGTATTTTTGCTGACATACAAAGCTTATAACTTTGTGTTTTTTATGATACAGTTATGAAATTTTGTAGGTACGTAGATTCTTTACATAGAAATACTAGACACGTGTTTCGGGTTTCACATACACCGTTAAATTTTAATCGTTTTAATCCCGTGGAGGGTCGATCCGGTACATGAAACTATCGATTTGTAAAGATAAAATTAAAAAATAAAGTACCTTTTTCTCAAAACTCGTATTAATTTACGCATGTACGAAATTAATTTCTTTAAGAAAACGTCAGCTGAAAGAGTTCAACGACCTGTAGGTAGTTTGTACGCAACGCCGACTATTAACTACAGGTCATTGAACTCGCTCAGCTGACGTTTTCTTAAAGAAATTAATTTCGTACATGCGTAAATTAATACGAGTTTTGAGAAAAAGGTACTTTATTTTTTAATTTTATCTTTACAAATCGATAGTGTTTCATGTACCGGATCGACCCTACACGGGATAAAACGATTAAAATTTAGCGGTGTATATCTACTACAACAACTAATGTTGTAGAGTTAATGTTGTATAATATACAACGTTAACTTGGCCCGCGTCTTAGACTTACATATTATGTAAGTATATCAAGACGCGGGCCTCGTTATTATTGGATTGGCCACACGGTTGCAAACTGGCGTTCCATGGTTGTAATCCAACGCCCCATCCAAGGTGACCTTTGTTTGTATGTTTGGTTTATGTTGCGGCTAAATGAATGTAATCCACGCGCCAACGTATTCGGTGGTTGGAAAAACGCGCCCCCAACCAAGGGCGTTGAATGTCATGGATTACAACTGCTGTCTACACGGATTGCAACTGCAACTAGCAGGGTCACCTTGGTTCTCGCGCCGGGCCTTGGTTGAGGCCATGGTCCGGAGCGAGGAGGAGTGGCAGGCGGTCGCCGACGTCTGCGAAGCAGTAATGCTCGCAAAGGAGGAGGCTGAACGCATCAAGCAACGGTGTTATCGCCGCCGCCGCCGCCGCCGGGATTCTGATCCCGATTTCCGGCCACCGTAGGCGCGGGCTTGCGGACAGTGAGCAATGGGTAGCTCGCTGTCCGGCCGTCCGGTAACTGTCCGGACCAAGCCCAAGTCGTCGACGGCGCGCACTGTTCCCGCGCGCCTCAAGGAGTTGTCAGCAACAGCAGGGACCCAGCCGGGTCGAAGCCTACTGGGGCCAGGGTTATCCGAAAGGGCGCTCGAGCCCCGGTATGAAGGCTAGAAGGAACGGGGTGGGTCTTTTAGTCAGTAAGAGTCTGACACTATCTCCCGCTCCGCCCAAGAGCGGGGGATGTCAATGCATGATTTTTTCCCACCATAAAAAAAAAAGGGTCACCTTGGTTGGGACGTTGGATTACAACCATGTGGTCACCCCTTAAGTAGGTGAGTATACATTATCATTGAATGACGCGTAATTTCTGATGTCATTCTTATAAGCAAGTTTTAACAAGTCGGAAGCTTACAATATCAGCTAGGTACACAGTAAACCCGGGTTTTTCAACAGAAACATTTTGTAAACAACAGTTATTCGCCGAAATATTCGCAACAACATGATAGATAGGCTACCTACGCAAATTACTGTTCCGTTTACCGAATCACCTACTTTCAATTAAATTACCGTGCCCAAGCGAACGCCGGCGTTCGTTCTCTCATTGTCTTTCTCTTGTGTATCTAATTACGATAAAGTTGCCACAAAGGATCTTGAGCGCTGGCTTCAAGTTGCGCAGAAGTCAAAAATCGGGTCTCTTTAGGTGGAGCGACGTGAGACGCGGGGGCTGGGAGCGTCAGTGATGGCTCGCCGCGCACCGCGTCATAGACGCCACTCGTGATTCGTTCATTTCGCTTGCAGCACGTACCTCCCGACGACGACGATTGGCCCGCCAATGTATGGAATGCGCAAAGCGATCCCCACGCGCTCAAGATCCTTTGTGGCAACTGTATTCGAAAGGTTAAATGACAATAAGTAGGTATTTTAGAAGGTAAAGGTAAAAAGGTTCTCATGATCTGCATCCATGTCTTCATTCAGGCGATCGTCGCAGGTCTCTGGTACAAGCCATAGTCTGGAGTGAGTGGGAGTGGATGGCAGTTGCCTCCTTCTACGATGCAGGAATGCTAGCGATGGATGACAGCTCGCGTGAAAGAACAGACATCATCACGCTCCAGCTGCCGAAACCCCGACCCCTACATCCAGCCACTGCTGCGCAGTACCTACGTGCGGCCTTGCAGGTGACTTACAGGTGCAGGTGAGAAATAGGTAGCTTGCAATCCGGCCGTCTGGTAACCTTTCAGTACGAGCCAAAGTCATTGACGGTGCGTAGTGTTCCACGCGCGCCATCGACGACTCCGTAGGCCGTCAGCAAACCCGTAGGGGCCCAGCAGTGCCGAAGCCTAAGAGCCAAACCACAAGATGCGAAGCGGCGTCGCACCGCAAATATTTCGACGAATCGGCGGGCACACGAGTGACGCCACCCCGGTCGTACGGCCCGCCTATTCGTCGAAATACCAAACAACGCCGGCCACTAGCATATTTCCTGTAGGTTTCATACATTTTATGTGGACCAAGGTGGAACGGTGACCTGGTGAAGGTTGCGGAAATCCGATGGATGCGAAACGCACAGGATCATGCATTGTGGCGACACTTGGGGGAGGCCTATGTCCAACAGTGGACGTCTGTCGGCTGAAATGATGATGATGATATGGATCCGCCGCACACGGTAGACGCTGATGGCCACTACACGCTACAGTTTGCCACTTCTCGCTTCTTGTGGTCCAAACCGGCCACTAAACGCCGATACAAAACATCGCTGCACGTCATTTGCGCATTTATACCTTCTTTGTCAGAGTCCATTGTGATATTGTGCGCATGTGTTAAAAAAAGCAGCAGCCACCGCACCGGTCACAAGTGCCGCTTCTAGCTTCTCGTAAGGGCGTTTGTGGCTGTGACATGTGGCCCAAACTGTGACAAAACTCGATAAGGAAAAGCAACGTCAAATGGCCTTACAGTATTTGTTTTAAAGAGTAGCCACTTAGGCCAGTGGTGCTATTCTCTAACAAAACAGCCTTGAGCGCAGTGCTGACCGCAGCGACGAAATCCAATTAAGTACATTGGATTAACAATCCAATGTACGGCGGTGAAAGAAAAAAAGTTACGATTCGAATTCAAGAGGCGGCCGGCCTAGCTTCGTTCCCGCGCGCGCGGTCTACAATCTTTAAAAATATCTTGAATGATCGTCTAAAAGTGCGTCCAAGATGATCCAGGCTCCCAACATCCAGTGAGTACCTGACTTCCAATTTTTTACTATCTTTTTAGCCTGTTCTTCGAAACTTTGATGAGCGTCACACGGTATTGACGCCACAACTATTCATATTTTCGTCCTTCGTGCCGGATTGTTAATCCTATGTAGGTACGCGTTTGGATTTCGTCGCTGCGGCCAGCGCTGCGCTCAAGGCGGTTTTCTTAGAGAATAGCACGCCTGGTCTAGAATTTGCCATTTTTATCCTCTAAAAGTTTCTCAATGGTCAAAAGATAAAAAGTTAATAGCTCATGTGAGAGCGGACTTTGTAAATTCAGATAATCCGGTTTTATGAAATTACAAAGTTTTCCCAGTTTTCATCCAGTATTATCAGTTCTTTTATGTTTTGACTGGCCTGTTGGCCTAGTGGTTAGTGACCCTGACTTCTATACCGGAGGTCGTGGGTTCGATTCCCACCCAGGACAAATGTTTGTGTGATGAGCACAATCATTTGTTCTGTGTCTAGGTAGTAAGGAATATATAATGTATATTTATCAGTTGTCTAGTACTCATAACACAAGCTCTGCTTAGCTTGGGACTAGACAGCGTTGTGTGATAGTTGTGGAGTATTATTATTATTAATACATAATTAGTACTGGTCATTGTAAAAAACAAACAATATTGTTCACAGTTGATAAACTTTGTTATGCTTCCGATTACGGGTCACATGTCAGTGTACACACTGACTTGCTTACTTAATTGACTTAATGTCCCCTAAGTGAGGCAGAGGGCGTCCATAAGTGTCACAGTGACACGGGCCACAAAAAAGGCCGCCATAAAAAGAAGCAAGCGGCTTTTTTTGTGGCCCGTGTGTGGCGGTACCGCCACAAAAAAAAAAGCTAGAAGCCGCGTCTAGCTTCTTTTTATGGCCCGAGTCCGGGGACACTAATAGTTCTCCATTGCAAATGGATTTGAGTTTTCACAACTCACCTTGGTCGACACCATTCCTTTACTCATCTATCTGCCATTCCGTTTAAAATCAAGGGGTCATCTTTTAGGTCTTCCGGATATATATTTTGAGTCCAGTTTTTATCGCTTTTTGACGTAAAGCTTAAGTTTGATTGCATGTTGACGTGAGTATGACTCAGCGTACATAGGTCATCAATGTAATACAGTTCTTTCAAGACGGGATAATCCCTATACTCTACCACACCTTGTTATCGGAGATGCGTATGCGAAGTATTATTCCGTCATTTATTATTAGAAAAAGAAGTGGACAAAGGAAGCAGCCCTGACGAACACCTGTGTACAAATCATAGATGAGAATAAGTACTAACGTAGTGCAAACCAATTTCATCCGAGATGAGTCCGTCCATCTCTAACAGACGGAAAATTTTCAGTGTCACTCCAATGTTCAGTAGGCGAGCCACTGGACCACTTCTACGTATCGAAAGCCATTTTAAAGTCGACCAAGGGGAGAAATCTCTCTCTACCATTCTGATGCTTGCTCGAGTATGATGTGTGGTCTTGATCTGGTCCGTGTACGAGCGGTTTTTTCTCCATGACGAAGAGGAATTGCATTCAGGTTCCTCGTGACGAAGACGATAATTTGTTTCTCTATGTCCCTATGAGTGGTCCGGTGATGTATTGTTTGGGGCGTAGGTAATGTTAAAATATCCCTGTAACTACCTATACTACTAGCATTGTGTGATTGGCTGGAGCTGTGTGTGTTGATATCCTAGGTCTTCGACCAGGTCATCAATGATAAGTCTAAGGCTTACCATGTAGGTAGAAACGCCATCCACAATATAATTTGACAGCCACCAGGATACCATCAGGTGGGATCGCAGTCAAGCACTAGTTTATATCGTTAACCTGTAAATGTAACTCCTAGTGTAATTTCTTAAGATTTTTATGTAATTGTATCAAACTGTGTTTGTCTCAATAAATAAATAAAATAAAATAAATATCAATTAAAAAAAACCGTAGGGCCCCAGCAGGGTCAAAGCTTACTGGGGCCTTGGAACGAAGGCAATGAAGGAACAGGGCTGTCACTCCCTCCCGCCCATGTATGATTTCGAACTCAGAAACACACTACGATTCCATATAAAAGGAGAAATCTGCCGTCATCAGAACATCCCAATTTAACCAGCACAGTTCTAAGAACTCCAAGAGAAATAATAGGAGTGATCTCATAGCGCAGGTAAATATTGTGAACGCCGCGTCACCGGGATGAGAGCGAGCTCGAACAATAAATAGCACTTCCTATATGACACGTAGACAGGACCACTTACGTAGGAACTTCATCTGAAACGAGTCACGGGATAATTTGAAAGGGTCATTGCTACACCATAATTTTAGCCGAAAGACGTTCACTGTTGGACACGGCCTCCCCCAAGTGTCGCCATAATGACCGGTCCTTTGCGTCAAGCATCCATCGGATCAATGACATGATACATTGTTTTTTTTAGGTGATAAATCATCCAATGACTGACTGAAGTCCACTCCTGTTTTTTCTTTCTTCTGATTCTAGGAACCCTGGTTTTCTCTTTCATAGAACCCATGGCTCAAGTAGGCGGGTAGGTGGTGTTCCAAACAAACTATTCAATTTTACAATATTATCTACTATGGATTCAATGCACCCCTGCAAGTTGCACTCATTAATCTTTGTCAAGAAAACAACACAATACATATTAAAAATATCATCATATTTATTGTATATATCACAATTCATTTATCTTAAACTATATACAGAATATTTACAAATTAAATTACTGTTAAAAACTAGAACTAAAGAGAGCGAACATTACAAAAACTAGATTCATTTTTATTATGGCACCTTGACTCAGAACAATTCAGGCGAGTTGCATGATACATAAAGGCCCTAGGTACATTGTAAGATTATTTTGAGGAAGATTTAAAGCTAAAGAGTGGTGAGTATCCTTACATAGAAAGTGTTGTTCAAAACTCTGACTGTATGCGTAAGAAGTAGTTTTGTCAAGGATCAGGCGTGCTATTCTCTAAGAAAACAGCTTTGAGCGTAGCGCTGGCTGCAGCGACGATATCTAAATACCTACATAGGATACAACAGTCCAATGCAATGGTCCAATTAAGTACCTATTTGGATTTCGCCGCTGCGGCCAGCGCTGAGCTCAAAGCTGTTTTTAAAGGAAACCTAGGACTGAAAAGTGCTCTTGTTGGCAAAAATATATTGTACTGAGTACAGTAGCGTAGCTAGGCGTGGGCGAAGTGGGCCGCCAGTCCGCCTATGTACTCTTTTGTGCTTAAAGAATAAAATAAATAAGTGGGACCACGGCCTCGCACCCAAAAAGGCCTCGTGTGCGAGGGCTCTATAAAAACGAGGGTTTCATTTTACAATTTAAAGGCTCATGTTTGGCCACTATTTCACCTGATGGTAAGCGACAATGTGGTCGAAGACTAGGCTGCGACAGTCGCCGTCTCGTTTCCGAATTTATGAAACAAAAACGCCTCACTGATGCTACTTCGCCCACGTCTTAATTAGTGTCTTCAAGGCTAGAGTGAATAGTCTCATAATAAACTAGTGCGCCTCTCCATCAGAAATTGCATCACTGCTTACCATCAGATGGGATCGCAGTCAAGCACTAGTTTATATCAATTTAAAAAAAGTACACGCTACGACTCTGACTGAGAAGTACCTACAGTTCCTGCTTTTGCCCTTATATATTTATCTTTGGTGCTTGAATTCTTTTAACCCGCCTTAGATTTCTCCTTATGACCTAGCTTAACTTTCTAGAGATCTACAGGAACGACAGTAGTGTCGTACACTCCATTCGCCACTCCATCCACTTTGCCATCGTACACGATCTGCTGTAACTGGTTCTCGTAGCCATGAGGACCTGCCTCTTCCATCTTCTTCAATAAACTCCTTATTAAGATTATGAGGTAGATTTGGATCGCTGTAACAACAAAAAGGATGCATTTAGTAAAGACATAGTCAATAGAAGATTAAAGACAGGACGTGGAATAAAAAGTTTCTCAGATTGGTCTAACTCAGAAATTCTCAAATTATGGTTAGTAGCAAACATTGTATGCACCCTGAAAAGCCGAAACATAAACTACAGAAACGTTACATTGAATAGTGATTATATTTAATTAAACTTTGATTTTTTCTAATGCACTATATTTTATTTTATTTTAAATTTTAACTGTCCGACATTCATACTTATTTAATATTTTTATTAATTATTTATTTATTGTCAGGCAACTAAGGCCCATAGATTAAATACATTATTAATAATTTTATAAACAAAGTAAAGTAATACATATTAAAAATATCAATTGCAAAAAATAAGCTATAATTATAAACGTAACATCAGCGTCAACGGAACGGAGGTCCAAAGTTTGTAAGAAAAAGCCTACTTTCGCGAGGGTGAAGCCGCTAGCAAAAGCTTGTATAGCAATAAATTGATATGATTGATTGATTTGTAATTTTATGAAATGGGAATAATTTCCTGAAGTAAATGATTATCATCCGCAGCTTCAGCATTCAGAAGTAAAGCAGCTTTCTATCGGTGAAAAAAATTTAGCAATCGGACCAGTACTTCCAAAAAAAAAAAAAAAAAAAACTAACTCTTTATAATAGTGTAGATCTGGTGTAGATATAATTTTTGTTACCATATTACTATCTGCAAAATGCAATAAACTTTCAAAAGTTTGAACATCGTAGGCAACCCTTAACAAATAATCGTAAACTCCAAAGAACATGATATAGGTACTCACCTAAAGCCGCGAACATAAGTGGCAGAACTTCGAAGACCATGTAGAATCCCATCCGATTGGACAAAGCGGCTGCGAAGTCGATGATCTGCACCAGAGCCGATGCCACCGTTGTCGTTACCGCGAAGTAGTAATACGTCTTTATGTATGTTATTAGTTTCTGTAACAAAGGTAGAAAATGAATTAAAAACTATAGTATATTTGAAACAAGTCGGACTCGCACACTGAGGGTTCCATACATACTTAGGTACCTACTTATGAAAACAGATAAATTTCCGAATCGAGTCTCAAAGATTTTTACGAATCGCAAAAAAAGTTTTTTAATTGTGACGTAACTTAAAAGCAGTTTTCAGATATTTTCCTATACTTGTGCTATAAGACCTTGCTTCATGCTAAATTTCAGGATTCTTGGTCAACGGGAAGTAGGTGCCCTATGAATTTTGATTCCCTTGAGAGTGTCCAAATACACATTTTTACGACCTACGTACGTCCATCCAAAGGTTGTCTGTAAGAGATTGCCCTGTGCGATAAGACCGCCCATTGTACACTTATTTGTCCTGTGTTTTTTGTTTGTGGTGTACATTAAAGAATATAATAATTAAATAATAAATAAAGGCCGCATCTTTTTTTAATTAACTCAGAAGTTTTATTTTTTTTCACAGCGTCTAGGGTCTGCAGACATGAGTGGAGTGAGGTTTCGATTATAAATCGATACCTCCACGCATTCCCGAGATAAAGCCTCTTTACAGACAGACAAACAAACAGACGGATAACTAACAAAGTGATCCTATAAGGCTATAAGGGTTTGAAACCCTAAAAAAGAAAGTCGGAATTGGATCAAAGTATTTGTTCCCTCCTACAAAGATATCTTTCTGTTAGTTGCTTTGAGACTTCCAAGCATCGCCTTGTGGGCCGTCTTGTGATTTTCTTTTGTAGCCTTCGCACCGTATTCCCTTTAATTTCTGTCAAAATATACATAGGTATGCATTGTAAGACCAGACCAAATAAAACCAACAAAGATATAATTTATATCTAGTATATCAAATTTCATGTCTGTGTTTGTTATCGAACTCAGTCGAAACGGTTTCCCTAATTTTTAAAGGGAAATAATAATGGTTCCGAAAAACAATTTAATCTCCAGCGATCTGTGGCCGACTATTATTCTAATTAACTAGCGTTATAATGAATTACCGACAAAAAACCCAAAACATAAACGAAAAAAAAATCCAATTTAACAACAAATAAGAGCATGTTCAAATTACATTTCCTCCTAAAAAAAAAATGGATCTTCGAATAAAAAAACTAATCTTCCGAATAGAATACTGAACCTCCGACAAAATTACTAAGTTACCGACAACAGAGGTTTGGTCAAAATAATCATATTTTTACAACTTGCATGAACTGTTTTAATTTCTATTGTTGGGTATCAAATTTATTTTTTAGCTCTCAATAATGATGAAAATACCTCAAGTGTTCGGCCCGCGCGATGGAGTTCGGATCTACTACGTAACTACATTTTCATAATAAACTGAGTTTTGTTTTATTTTATCTTTGTTCTTGCTGACATTATAAAAGTTAAGAAATTTGTCGATTAATAATACAGTATAATATTCTAGGAAACCAAAGTCTACTTGGTTTTCGATTAAGGCATGAATAGGGGTACGTATCAAAATCCCGAAAGTTCATTATACCTATGGCTGAAATACCGACGTGCAAAACACCGAAATTCAAAATACCGAAAGATTTAAATGCCGATAGTCGTTATATCGAAACACAAAATACCGATGTTCAAATGCCCGAAAGGACGAAATCCCGAATAGACGAAACTACTTGAACGTAGCGGTTGGTCACAGTTCTAACGTTACCTAACCTATTTCACCCAGTTCAAAGTGCAACCAAAATACAATCTACCTGTGACTAGACTATTAGACAATAGTAAACACATTTTTACGAGAGATTGTGGCTGAAATAGGTTAGGTTAGGTTAGAATTGTGACCAAAAGCGCGCGAGCCGAGCGAGCGAAGCGAGCGGCGCCGCGGCAGCGGCCGGCGAGTGCTACTTCTCAAAATAAAACAAATCGGGACCTTAGGGCACCTCGACACGGATGAGTCGGGATTTTGAACTTCGGGATTTTAAACATTCGAACAAATGAACTTTCGGGATTTTAAACTTTCGACCATACGACCATTTGGCGTTTCAATTTTCGGAATCTCGTCCATCGGTAATTTAAAATTCGGGATTTTTATACGTACCCATGAATACGACTGTTATAACTTTTTAACGCCTGAAATAGGTACCGATAACGAAGCATACCCGTGGTAAGTAAAATTCATGATATATGTTGCAATTAAAAGTTATTGTTACAAGTACATTTTTATAAGTTTCTGTATAGCCACTCAGAATAATATTTTCAGTATAATGTGACAGTTAAAATAGCACCACAATCTATGAAATATGAAAGGTAATTTATTAATTAATAGTAGGCAAGTAAAGATAAAAATTACAAAGCAAAGTTTTCAGTAGAACGTAATTTATGCTGGTAGAAAAGTATTATGGCAATAGACAGTCATGTTTATTTTTCGAAGATTTCAGTATCTCATTCGGTCGTTTCGTCATTTTTATTCGGACAAAAGTAGTCGGAAAGTTAGTATTTTAGGCAGTAGATTTAATATTTTGAGTAAGGACAATTCTTCTTTTTTTGTCGGAGCTTTTATTACTACCCATTTTTAAAAAAAGATTGCGCGTATTTCGTATATCCGAGAATAGGTCGCTGGCTATTTTTGACGATCCTACCCCCATCCCCCATTTTTTTTCTTTGATGATTCAAATATATGGCAGAACAACGTTTACTTTCTGCTAGTCACATAATAAAATTAATTTAAAGATTTTTTCATTCATATTTATCTGCAGGAGCAGTAGCGTAGGTAGTTGTGGGCGAAGTGGGCCCTCACCCAAGGCCTCGCACTTAAAGGGGCCTCGCTCAAGCGAGGGCTCTGCAGGAACGAGGTTTTTTTTTATATAATTGAAAGGCTCGCTTTTTACTACTATTTTACCTGATGGTAAGCGACAATGTGACCGAACACTCGCTACGTCATCGAATTTATGAATGAAAAAGGCCTCACTGATGTGCCCACGCCTAAATCAGTCCACGCTACGCCTCTGTGCAAGAGGCCTTACTTATTACTTTTTATTAATATCCCTATCTGACTGCCAAAGAGTAAACTCCAGTTTATGACCTCGTAATTGCAATATTGCTGCCAATAATTGCAATAATGCGGTAAAGTGGCATTCATCATAATGATAAACGGTGCTCGCTCATGATAGCAATTGCGACGATCCGCACATTATCACTTTGTGTTCCAGGAAAGTGACGTAGACTGCTAACTAAACTACGTCGTACGGAAAGTTCAAGTTCCCAATGAGATAACCCGAGGCCCGCGACAAAGAAAGGAAATCTAATTACAGAGTTAACATGTAATGGAATGCCCGTCACCGTTCCACTTTTCTGAGATATACTAAGAACAATGATTAATATTTTGTTTTATTTATTTTATACTTTTTTCAGATTTTTCTTTCTTTTCTTTTCATTCTTTAGATACTTTTTACTCAATCTGCAATCAACAGCCTCTGAATTACGTGAAATTAAGAGGCTATTGTAATTATTCGTAAATTGGTGTAGTTTTGTTAGATCGCAAGTGTCAAGGCGCAACTGGACAATATGTGGAATCATTGAAACAGGAAATGGAGCGGAGAATTTTATTGTAGTGTTGACTCGGGGTTACCATGACGTTCAAAGTAAGATTGTTTTAATCTTGTTTCAGTGTGGGTAAGAGATGGCGCTAGACAACCTGTATAGCTCTGTCGCTTACCCACACCGAAACAAGATTAAAACAATCTTACTTTAAGGCGTATAGTTCCTTGAACCATCCGGCCGAAATTATGTGAACGCAACTCTCGCACTCGCCTAGTCGGCAGTACGCAAATCTGTGCATTTATTTACGGCCAGCAGCGCCCGGAAAGCGCTTTAAATCCATTTTCTCTGCGAGATATTGATTGATTTACATAAATATGCAATGTTCACTTTGAAGAATATTTAACCACCAATTTTTATGTGTAAAAATGTTTCTAAAGGTCCAAGCCGTTTCGATGGAGTAGGGAAAAGTTGCGAAAAGTTGCGAAATTGCTAAATTTTTTTTTTTTTTAACAAAACTATTAATTGCACGAAAAAATCAAATGTTGATATTATTGTTCATGAATCTATAATAAACATATATTTTTTTAAAACCAATTGACCTAGCCGTTACGGAGGAGTAGGCCTCAGAAAATCACTGTTTTATGGCACTTTTCGGGCGCTTGGCCCTTGAACGTCATGGTCTAGGTCTAGCTCAGCGAAGATTGCCGATTCTAATTTACCATTAGAATAGGCGGAATATTATAAAGAAGTAAAGTTTTTGTTTGTAGGAAGTAATCTCTCGAAGCAATGGACCGATTGCTAAAATATTTTCACCGATTGAAAGCTGCTTTATTCCTGAGTGACATACGACCTATATTAATGTACGCGGGCGAAGCCGTGGGCAAATGCTAGGGGTAAATAAATTAACTATTTATACGAAGACTTGACGTCTTAATATTCAAGTCAAAAACATTAACAAAACTAAAAAATATTTTCTCAAACCATCTCGAACCAGCCCTTGCAGTATGCCACCTCTTTCCAGGTTACCTTCGGCGTTGTATATCCTCAGGCACTCATTTTGAGGTGACTATTTAGCAAGAATCTTCGGGTTTATTCTAACACAGTTCAAATGGTTGCAAGTCAGATAAATATCTGTGTGATATACTCGTAGCAATAAATGCTACTACAAAACTAAGCACGCAGAGCAGGCGGTCGATGGGGACGAAAGGTTCTGGAGTGGCGACCACGTACCGGAAACCGCAGCATTGGAAGGCCTCCAACAAGGTGGACCGATGACCTGGTCAGGGTCGCGGGAATCCGATGGATGCGTGACGCACAGGACTGGTCATTGTGGTGACGCTCAGGGGAGGCCTATGTCCAGCAGTGGACGTCTTTCGGCTGTTATGATGATGATGATGACAAAACCAAGGAGAGTAAGCGAAGCTAACTCTTGAATTCTGTTCAGCACAGCTTTGGATACGAAAGGCGATAAACTAAAACAATACTATGGAAGTGTTAAAATGTCATTCGTGCGAGCGAGAAAGAAGGATGGAGCTATATAGTATACACCCTATATACTCGTACAATTGCCGCCACGGATCTTGAGCGCTGGCTTCAAGTTGCGCAGAAGTCAAATATTCGAAGTGAGACGCACCCGCGTCTGACTTCTGCGGGGAGTGTCAGTGATTGGCTCGCCGCGCCATCGCGTCATAGACGTCACTCATGAGTCGCTCCCTGCGCTGCTGCATGTATGTAACAACGACGACGATTGGCTCGCCAATGTATGGAATGCGCAAAGCGATCCCCACTCTGACGCCGAGCGTTCAAGATCCGTTTTGGCAATTGTACCTCCAACCCTTTAACAGTTCAGTTTAGGTCGTCACTTGGATCGCATTAAGAGCTCGTGGTTTTAGGGCTTCTGCAATAAACTGACTGGATAGTAGATTTTTTTTTCACGGTCGGAAAATATTCTAATGACTCGCTCTTGGGCGGAGCGGGAGAGAGAGAGTGTCAGACTTTTACTGACTAAAAACCTACTCTTGTTCCTTCTTGCCTTTCGTACCGGGAGCGAGCTTCTCTTTCGGATAACCCTGGCCCCAGTAGGCTTCGACCCGGCTGGGCCTCTGCTGCTGCTGACAACTCCTTGAGGCGCGCTCCTTGAGATTGTAATTGTTGTTGAACCGATGGATAGTAGATTGATTGAACCACTGTTGTTTGTTCAACATCCTCTTTATTGGATAGTTGGAGTTTCCTTGTTCATTGGAAGAAGCAGCTCCATAATCGGTTCTTGCGAACCGTGTTGTTCAGCAGCCCGTACAAAAGAGTCTACATCACATGACTCATACTAACTGCTCTTAGAGCTACTAAAAGACGCTCAGCTGTTGTACGTAGTTCGTCGAAAGCAATATGCAATGAGTGGGTAATTGGTACAATTCCCATCTCGAACTAGAGTACTGGACCATCGTTACAGACTACAGTAGCCTTTGTACGAGTATATCTTGTTTTTCCTTGATACTGAACATTTTTTTTATTTTCTATTATTGAGTTACCTACTGTATAGATTTTAGAGCAGTGGTGACCGAGTGGTAATGGCCCCGACTTACGGATTGCAGGTCACGGGTTCAAACCCAACCAGGCGCATTACTTTGGGTAATTAATTTCATCACCACTGCTCTCAAAACTGGCATATCCTAGAACTAAAAATTCGAAGACATGTGACATTCACCAACCCGCACTGGACCCGCACGGTGGTTTACGGCCCATTCCCTCTCCTAGAGAGAAAACCTGAGTCCCAGCAGTGGGAATATTAAAAAAGCTGATTATGGTTATGCTTTTATGATTCTGTTTTTCCAGGGTTTATAACTATGTATATCCGACAGTTTTCTGCTATATGCGTATTTTTTATAGGATTTTCGACCTTAGAAATTCGTAAAAACAGTTAAGAATGCATTCGACTCTCCGAAACCTACGGCTAATTGATCAGTTGGGCTTACCTACTCTGGCATCTTTGGTCATTCATTTTAAGAAAATTAACTTATCACCAGACCACTGAATAGTATACATGGGCACCGGTAGAACGGTTTTAGTAAGTGTAAGTGCATCGTCAGCGTATCGCCATACACAGTTATAGAACTAACTTGAAATGTAAGGAATAAGAAAGCAATAACGAGCGAAGCGAGCTCAATAATTTTACTTAATTACTAGCGGCCCGTCCCGGCTTCGCACGAGCAATAAATATAGCCTATGTTACTCAGGGTATATGTAGCTTTCCAATGGTATAAGAATTTTTGAAATCTGCACAGTAGTTTTTGAGTTCATTCGTTACATACAAAAATACAAATCTTTCCTCTTTATAATATTAGTATAGATTTACAAACATTTATAAAAATAAGTATACTATGGGCAGTCTTTTCACACAGGGCAATTTCTTACAGATAACCATTGGAATAAATTTAGTATCTCGCCTTTAATAAGCTTGGAATACTTTTCTGAGAAGTTTTATTTGTATTTTTATTGAAGGCCATGGGGCTACAAGGGTCTGAAATTGCACCTTATTGCTCCTTCTCCGGGCGCAGGTACACAACCGGCGCGTAGCTATGTGCTACTATTGATAAAGGTACCCCTAAATATAGGTAGATAACCTCATGACAAATAACACTTCCTACCTAAGAAAGACGTCATCGAGACGACTTGTAAACTAAATGTGTTGATTCCCGAGGACCACACACCTACTACATCATTATGTGTGACCGTGAAACATCTCGTGTGTTGTTATGCCAATAGAGTGGAATATTATAGGGAATTTAGTCTTATAGGGCGATTTAGTATTATCTTTTTTTAAAGGGAAATCATCAAATAACTTCTCCCGCTGTGGGTGGGGCGAGAGGACGTGTCAGCTTAGATTTTTCCTGACTACTGTCCATCTGTATTCTTTCATTTACCCTTTGCGTTTTAGGGCCACTATTTCGAATCTTAAGAATAAATTTTCACCGCTATATTAGCATATTTTCTTATCTCACAAACTGGTAGGTAGTAATTAGAGGTCACTTAAAAAGGTAACTCGAAGAATCGCCAAACTTATGTGGCAATGGGTAGGGCACATTGCACGCAGAACAGATGGCCGATGAAGGCGAAAGGTTCTGGAGAGGCGACCACGTACCGGAATACTCAGCGTTGGTAGGCCTCCAACAAGGTGGACCGATGACCTGGTTAGGGTCGCTGGAATCCGATGAATGCGTGACGCACAGGACCGGTCGTTGTGGCGACGCTTGGGGAAACCTATGTCCAAAAGTAGACGTCTTTCGGCTGATATGATGATGAAAAAGGTGCCAAGTAAAGAACAGGTAGCAGGCCAAAACTACCACTATTGACACAGGTAAACCCGGGTAGTATTTGGAGTTAGCTTAAAAACATGACTTGCCAAGCATTATCTGCCAAATAAAGAACAGGCATTAGGCCTAAATTGGTACTATTGACCCAGTTGAGGTAAATCCAGTCCCACTAGATAAATAAACTTCTAAAATAATTACCTGATGAGTTCCATAGAGCAGTACAGCAGTAAACACAATTTCAATACAGTAGATGGCAATACACACGCCCTCTGGTATCGCCACCCCAGCGCCGTGGTAGATGGCAAACAGTCCCAACTCTGTATGTATGGAGTAACTGTAGACGCCCACCATAAACGCACTGAAGATCTGGAATGGAAAAAAGAAAATAATAATAATAATATATGACCATGTCTCTCATCTTCGCAAGGAACTCAAGTGGCTCCCTATCCGTCTTCGCAGGAACACTCGGATTTTATGTCTTCTTTTTAAGGGGCCAGCGACGGACGAATTTCCATACAAACGTAATACCACGCTCATTTGCAGTTGGAGCATATTTCGGTTATAGACAATATTTATCTAGGTTCGTACGTCTTTCTTTTTTAAAAAAACAAAAAGAAATTTAAGCGAATTGTATTTCGCACTTTTTTAAAGCGTAAATGGCAAAACATGCCATTTGGCTTTTCCTGTATTAAAAATAACAACATTTCTAATATTCTCGACGTAGGAACCTAGATAAATATTGTCTATAACCGAATATCATCATACCTAATATGTTGGAAATATGCTTCAACTGCAAATGAGCGTGGTATTACGTTTGTATGGAAATTCATACGTCGCCGGCCCCTTAACATCTTACACAACCCGTCTTAGCCCTCCCACCTACGTAATCGTTTTTCCTACGCTCGTCCTAGTGACGCGCCGGCGCCGTTCAGATCACACCTCAGAGCCCTTCTTAAATCCCCTTCTCATAAATCCAGTTACTACTCCTATTCTTTCTGTGTCCATGCCTTGATTGTGATGTCCATGATTTAAAATCGATCTCACTTTTTTAAAACCGAGTAAAAGAGCACTATCTTTCCTCTCAACTGTGATATTTATTTATTGTATGTGTTATGAATGATATATATTTATAGTAGAAGTTATATATCGATGCCTTAGTTCACAATTGCACTAACTACAAAATTTACATTTTTGAGGAGAGAGCTTTAAAGTTTTTTAAAGTTTAGACGAGAACAGTAGAAAATCCAAGTAAAATAACAAAAAAAATATGCATCTATTCATAAGACTAGTCCTTTTACTCCATCATATCTCAATATTGTAATATTAGTTTAAACGTTACCTTTTCAAAATGGCCAAATAAACATAAAACCCCCCATTTAATACATTTGTGCACTAAGATTGATTATGCTGACTGGCATTAAGTGAAAACTCAAAAATATTTAACAGCTTTACCAGGCTGGTTCAAGGTCCAAGAAGAAGGATAATAATAGTTATGGATATTGCATTAAATAGACAAAATAATAAACCAGTGATCCATATTCTTAATGTTTATTTTTATTATAAAACACAAACAGTTTTTATCCACAATCAAATAAAATAAATTTCAAAGTCACAACAAAAAAATAAAAGGACTAAAGCCCAATTACAGGCCAATCTTTAGCTATTTCACAAAACAATTAGTTTCTGAATCATTAAAATAAGATTTTTTATAAGAAAATTAATAAAGTCAGTCTTCAGTTTCAGGTAACAATTATTCATTTTTACTAATTGGTAATTAAAAATTGAATCAAAACTTAAATTTCTTCAACAATGGACTCTTCATCTGGATCATCATCAGACGATTCAGTGTCATCACAATTATTGTTAACAATAGCCGCAGAAGTGGATGGAATATCTTTGTAATAGTGCTCATATTCTGGTGGTATAACCCCATCATTTAAAAGTGTTATCAGATCTTTCTTTTTAGTTTGTGAAACTGCAATCAGTGATTTATATGCTACTTTCAGAGGTTTCTTTAGTTTGCTTATACATATGTCTTTATTTTTCTTCATTGTTTTTGTCTTACAAATGTCTATTTCATTGAAATCTGGATCGGTCAAATCGTATTTGTAAAAAATTGAAGTGGGGGATTCTTTCTGCAGCCGCAGCCACTTAATTTTCAGCCACTGTACTGGCTCATTTTTTGTATTTTTTGTTGTATTCTAATTCAAAGTTTTTTCGAATCCCTTCAAATCATAGAATTCCCCGTGTTTAATAATAATAACATCGTAGGGTTTCGGCTTGATTCTAGCAGACCCACCAATGCATATTCACGCAAAGTGAATACTTAGTACTTAGCACACTTGGGCATCAAACTTTCTTGATCCTTTTGTACTACCAACACATAATACACTCTTGTAGCACTGCTAAAAAGTATGAGCAGATATTGCAAATGTATATAATACGTTTGTGTTTTGAAATTTCCTGCAGTTGAGAAACTTAAAATCAGTTAAAGTATATCTTGATTGGTTTTACAAAAATAAAGACCATTAGTATAATACTACATTCATGGAACATTAAACGAACTCATTTAATACAATTGTGACCCACGGTTTTGGTAGAAAGAGACGGAATAACGGTATTTCGATGCGCGGAAACGAAAGAGCATGAAATGTAGTGTATTTAGCATTAAAAAAGTAAAAATTGAAAATTTTGTAGTTAGTGCAATTGTGAACTAAGGCATCGATATTATTTTTATATTTTATTATAATATGATACTTTGGATTAAGACTTCACACATTCTTCTTTTGCTTCCTCCTACACACTATTGTCTACATTTCTTTTTGATTTCTCCTTTCGCAGGTCTTTGGAAATAAGCAGTACCTTTGTACTAATGTCTCTTATGTATTATCTTTTTCTGTTACTTTTGTGTGTACATAAATAGTAAAATAAATAAATCTACACTAATATAATAAAGAGGTAAAGTTTGTTTTTTTTTGTTTGTAGGAGGTAATCTCTGGAAGTACTGGTCCGATTGCTAAAATTCTTTCACCAATAGAAAGCGGCTTTTTTTTTTTTATGGTGGGAAAAAATCATGCATTGACATCCCCCGCTCTTGGGCGGAGCGGGAGATAGTGTCAGACTCTTACTGACTAAAAGACCCACCCCGTTCCTTCTAGCCTTCATACCGGGGCTCGAGCGCCCTTTCGGATAACCCTGGCCCCAGTAGGCTTCGACCCGGCTGGGTCCCTGCTGTTGCTGACAACTCCTTGAGGCGCGCGGGAACAGTGCGCGCCGTCGACGACTTGGGCTTGGTCCGGACAGTTACCGGACGGCCGGACAGCGAGCTACCCATTGCTCACTGTCCGCAAGCCCGCGTCTACGTTGGCCGGAAATCGGGATCAGAATCCCGGCGACGGCGGCGGCGATAACGCCGTTGCCTGATGCGTTCGGCCTCCTCCTTTGCGAGCATTACTGCTTCGCAGAAAGCGGCTTTGTTCCTGAGTGACATAGGCTATATTTTATGTACGCGGGCGAAGTTGCGGGCAAAAGCTAGTAAATAATAATCCACAACTTTCACACAACCCCATCTAGTCCCAAACTAAGTAGAGCTTGTGACAAGAGTACTAGACGATGATGATAAACATACTGTTAGCTTAATAATATTTAGTTGATTTATTTTGCATTTGGTAACATTTGAATAGATTGTTTTTTTAAAGTAAATTGTCACTTTTGATGTCTATGGACATCAATAATTGACAACTAAGAAAAACTTACCGAATATTTTTGAATGGAGTGATTTTAATTATTTTATTTGTCGAACTGAACAGATTAAATCCAAATATTTTACCGTAATCTGTATTTTATTCGAGTGAACCTGCACTGTTCCTTCATCTCAGAAATGGGATTAGACATGCTAGCTCCATGTTTCTAGCAAAACGCCCACAACTTGCGAATTTTGCTACACGTGCGTTCTCGATAGTGCGTTCTCAACAAAATGGAAGATGGAAACGTGACACCTACCGAGATATTGGACTATCGCAAATCCTCTTCAAGAAAAAGGAAACGACACGATCGTAAGAATAAAAGAAAACGACGCAGAAGCAGATCAAAAATTGAAGACGAATCGGCAACGAACTCGAATGTTTCTGTGCGAAGAAGTCGTTCTCGGGAGCGTCGCAGGCATCATCGCCAACGACGCAAGACTATCAGCAGCGGAAGTAGTGACCGTGATCCTCATAGACGCCGCCAGGAAAACAGCAGGAGCCGAAGCAATCGCCGTGAGCGTCATGGGCAGCGCCGTAGGAGTGGAAGCAGTCGCCGCGGTCGCAGGCAGGTTAGCAGGAATGCAGGTGCGCGCGGCAGCAGCAGCCGCAGCCGCTCGAGACCGTGGCGTCATGGTGGACGCTCATCTTCGCCGGTAAGACGTTCCAATAATAGTGTTGACAACGTGACACATTTATTGTTGACTAAATTGGTGAATACCTTGGCAAATACACGTCCTGAAGGTAACAAATTTCCAATGTTAGGTAACGTCATTCCTGATTTTGATCCAATGGTTAAGGGGCAAACTATACAAATGTGGCTTAGTAAAGTAGATGAGTGTGCGAAATTATACAAATGGGGCGATGATCAGGTCATACACTATGCCTTACCTAAATTAGCTGGTGTCGCAAAAACGTGGTACCAAGCTTTACCCACTATGTCATTTTCGTGGCCTGAATGGAAACAGAAATTATTGGAATCATTCCCTAGCAGTGACGATTACGCCGAGTTACTTACTGAAATGTTGTCTAAACGCGTAAAATATAATGAATCACTAGAATTATATTATTTCGAAAAAATCAATTTGTTGAATCGATGTAATATTATGGGTAAAAGGGCAGTCGATTGTTTATTGTACGGAATCGAAGATCGTTCATTAAGATTAGGCGCGAAAGCATTGAAGTGTCAGGAACCGGAACAAGTGTTAGAATATTTTCAGTCTATCAAACAACAACCACGTGAAACAGATAAGTCGCGTTCTTATGGAGACAAAAGACCTAACGCTTTGTCGAACACAAAACCTACCAGTAGTGACGCAAAGACTCGAAGTAGTAGTAATTCTATTGTTTGCTACAATTGTAACGAACCAGGACATTTTAGTTTTAAATGTACTAAAAAAATACTCAAATGTAATATTTGTAACAGACTTGGACATACTACATTAAATTGTTCAAAATTACCTTTGGATAATAATAATACCGATAAAGTGGGTCCAAAGAATATTTTACGCATAGACGCCGAGAGCACCGCCCAAAACGATGGTAAGTACATCGTGCAATTGATGATCAACGGACAATCGGTTGTGGGTTATGTCGATCTAGGCAGTCAATGCACTTTAATTCGTTGTAGTGATGCTAGAAAACTAGGAATTAATTGGTCGAATAACCTAGATCTTCCTACGATGAGAGGTATTGGAAACAATATAGTTCTACCCTTAGGGCTCGCCACTGTTACTATACAGATACAAGATGTCTCGGAAGAAGTAGATGCCTTAGTTGTAGAAGACAACATTATTAAATACCCAGTGTTAATCGGACACAGTTTCACTGAAAAGCCTGGTATTATCATAACTAAAACTTACAATTCCTTGATATTTACGCGGGAACTTACAAACAAATTGTACCTTGAATTAGTCTCGGACACATCAATACGGGCTAAGGAACTGTTCTTAGTCGAAGTTAGTTGCACCAGCAATTATTCAGGGACTGTGTACGTGCGTGGTTCGCTTCGCGGAAAGTCTGAACATGAGTTTTACCTTTTACCAGGAGAGTATGAAATAGATAATGGTCGTGGTCGTTTACTGATTCAAAACTTATCTGACAAAATAGTTTTGCTTAAAAAGCATTCATTAATAACGCGTGCTTTTAAAACAAATGGTTGTTATGCTTATGACGTAAATGTTTTGGATATCAACTCTAGTCATTTTCACTCAGAATTTAATTATGATTCGAATTTAACTAGCAACCAAGTAGGTCAATTAAAAAGCTTATTAGATAAATACAAGGAATGTTTTTCGAATAACTTAAACGATTTGGGATTCACTAACATAGTAAAGATGCAAATAGAATTAAATGACACTAAGCCAGTCGTATATCGTCCGTATAGGCTCTCGTACCCTGAGCGTGAGCTGGTACGATCAATGGTACAGGAAATGATAGACGCTGATATT
This sequence comes from Mythimna ferrago, assembly GCA_910589285.2. NCBI lineage: Eukaryota > Metazoa > Arthropoda > Insecta > Lepidoptera > Noctuidae > Mythimna > Mythimna ferrago. Next base: position 22,738,856 of record OU342685.1, read on the forward strand.
GTTTGCGAATCCAATTCTCAATACGCTAGTCCAATATTGCTTGTAAAGAAAAAAACCGGCGAAAAAAGACTATGCGTGGATTATCGTGCCCTTAATAATAAAACGAAGAAAGAGCATTACCCTTTACCACTCATCGACGATCAGCTAGATATGCTAGCTGGAAATTCTCTCTTTATTTCACTTGATTGTGCATCGGGCTATTATCAATTGCTTATGGAAGAAAGTTCCCAGGATAAGACGGCATTTGTTACACCGGACGGCCAATATCAATTTAAACGGATGCCGTTCGGTTTGGCAAATGCTCCGTCAGTTTTCCAAAGGGCTATGAATAAGATACTGGCTAAGTCAAAAGTTGATTTTGCCATGATATTTATGGATGACATTTTAATTCCTGCTAAATCATTCGAAGAAGGTCTCGAACGTTTAGAAACAGTGCTTAAACTACTCTCAGAAGCTGGGCTTACTTTAAAACTTAAGAAATGTAACTTCTTCTATAAAGAAATTGACTTCTTGGGATTTCAAGTTAGTGGACAAGGCATAAGACCTGGGTCGCGTAAGACGTTAGCTGTTTCAAGTTTCCCCGTGCCCAAGAATGTACATGACGTAAGACGTTTCATTGGACTTGCCAGTTTCTTCCGGCGTTTTGTAAAAGATTTTGCTCTCATAGCACGCCCTTTAACTGATCTCCTCAGGTCTAATTTCACTTGGAAATGGAACGAGGAACATTCACAAGCTTTTAATTTACTGAAACAAAAACTCGTTGAACGCCCAATTTTGGCCTTGTACGATTCGAGACTTGAAACAGAGTTGCACACTGATGCATCCAAGTTAGGGATTGCTGGCATTTTAATGCAAAGACATAGCGACGGAATGTTTAGGCCCGTGGCGTATTACAGTCGGAAAACAACTAAAGATGAACAAAACTTACATTCGTTTGAACTGGAAACATTAGCGGTGATAGCCTCACTCAAACGTTTCCGTGTTTACTTGCTGGGATTAAAATTTAAGATCGTAACCGACTGCAATGCGCTACGCACGACACTTACCAAACGTGATCTTATACCGAGGATATCTCGGTGGTGGGTGCAGTTCCAGGAGTACGACTGTGATATTGAATACAGATCTGGAGCTCGTATGGCACATGTAGATGCTCTCAGTCGTGCTCCTGTGACTGAGCCAGTTACTGGTGATGACGAGACACACGTACTCGATGTTCTAACTATAAATATTAAAGATTGGATTTCCACAGTTCAAAGTAATGACGAGGAAATTGGAAGAATTAGGGACATTTTACGTGACAAAAATACGAATTATGTAGCAGATGTATATAAAAATTATCAATTAAAAGGGGATAATGTCTATAGGATTGTTGGAGATACAATAAAATGGGTAGTTCCTAGAGCCGTCAGGTGGCAAATTTTAAGAATGAACCATGACAATGTAGGCCATTTTGGCTACGAGAAAACTCTAAGTCGACTACGTGAAACATTTTGGTTCCCTAAGATGCGACGTTTTACCAAAAAGTACGTTTCGGCATGCCTTGAATGTGCGCATCATAAGGCTCCGGGTGGTGTTAGGGAAGGAATGCTTCATCCAATACCAAAAGCAGATATTCCTTTTCATACGGTACACGCCGATCATTTAGGCCCATTCGTTCGCTCTAAGAAAGGAAACACTTATATTCTTGCGATTATCGATTCTTTTACAAAATTTATAAACATAAGTGCTGTACGGGATACAAAAAGTACCACAGCCATAAGAATTTTTAGAGACCATTTTAGTACTTTTGGTACTCCAACACGTCTTATTACTGATCGGGGTTCTTGTTTTACAAGCTCAAAATTTAAATCTTTCATGGAGAGTACAAATGTTAAACATGTACTTAATGCAGTTGCTACCCCAAGAGCGAACGGACAAATAGAACGTTATAATAGAACCATATTAAATGCTTTAAGTACGAAATGCCATGATAAGGGTGATAACACCTGGGATGAACACGTTGGTGACATTCAGCTAGGCATAAATACGACAATGAATAAAGCGACGGGAAAAAGCCCATCAGAGTTGCTATTTGGTTTTAAAGTTTTAAATCCATCAGAAAATATAATAAATGAAGTGTTAAATGAAGTTATATGTCGTGTTAGTGATAGCAATTTAGTAAGGATAAGGGCAGAAGCTAAAACTAGAATAGAAAAACAGCAGTCTAATTCAAAGAAGGCATTTGATAAGCAAAGAAAAAGGGCAACATTATATAATATCGGCGACTTGGTTAGGGTCGAAAGAACAATAATAGATAAAGAACACGTAGGTAAATCAAAGAAGCTTATATCCAAGTTTCATGGCCCATATAGAATAACAAAAATTCTAGAAAATGACAGGTTTTTGATTGAGGATACTCCTCTAACTAGGAGAGGTAATAAAAAGTATGAAAACGTAGTAGCAGTGGATAAGATACACCCCTGGCTAAATTATACAAATGTCTCTAGTGGCGATAGCGAAAATGATAACAGTGGTGATGAATAAAACTTACTAATTCAGGCAAGAATCTAAATAACATGATTGCTATAATTTAAGGTTGATTACATAAAATTATCATATGGAATTTAATGAAACAACATAAATAGGTATAAATTATAATTTGAAATGAATAATTATAAGTATGAGATAATTAGTAAATATGAGTTATTGTTAATGAGAGTATTTGAATAGTAAAGGACGATTAGATTTGCTAAGTTATTGACTTAAATTATGGACTAGACAAGAAACTTGACGACTCGATGTTTTGGCTATGAGCAATCAGTGCAGAAAGTGACTGACGTCGGAGACCGATATTGCACAGATGATTGTAGATCATGGCAGACTAAGCATTGTGAAATCTGGGCGCATGGGCTATGAGCTTCCAGTGCAGAATGAGAAAGGTGATGAAAATCACCGCACAGATGGTCGCAGATCATAGCAGACTATGCGACTAGATGACTGAGATATAGAGCATGGGTTGTGAGCGGTCAGTGCAGATTGCGAATGGTGTCATGCAATTGACATCGCACAGATGACCGTAGATCACAACAGACTGTGCAGGACATGATATGAACTGAATTAGAATGGAACGTTTTATTATTATTATTAAGTTAAGAAATGTTTATGTTCCTTAAGTTATCGATAAAGTTATATGATTTTGTGTTAATTAATTAACTGAATAATGTAATTTTTTTTTCTTTCTTCTTATATTTTGTTTAATGTTTACTGATCAAGTGAGAGGACTCACTTCAAAAGGATGGCCGAGCTGTTAGCTTAATAATATTTAGTTGATTTATTTTGCATTTGGTAACATTTGAATAGATTGTTTTTTTAAAGTAAATTGTCACTTTTGATGTCTATGGACATCAATAATTGACAACTAAGAAAAACTTACCGAATATTTTTGAATGGAGTGATTTTAATTATTTTATTTGTCGAACTGAACAGATTAAATCCAAATATTTTACCGTAATCTGTATTTTATTCGAGTGAACCTGCACTGTTCCTTCAATACTTATATATTTTAAATTACATACATATTATAGATAAATTACATCCAGACACAGAACAAATGATCGTGCTCATCATACAAACATTATTTTGTCCTTGGTGGGAATCGAACCCCCGATCTCTGGCATAGCAGTCAGGACAGTCAAATATTGAAGTGTTGGTTGAATATTGTAAATCTTATTCCAGGACATCGTCTAACCGAGTGTTAAACATTCAAAATCGATGAGCATAGTGTTGCCAAGCGTCCCGATTTGCGCGGGATGTCCCGATTTTTACGGCTCTGGAAACTCGTCCCGATTTGCACCTGATCGGGACGCTAAATGTCCCGATAAATCAAAAACTCTGAAACGCAAAGAGCGATTGAAGAAGTCTGAGGTTTACTCAGTAAGTTTGACACGCCCTTTCTCTTCACCCTCACAAATGTCGAAAAAAGGAATTTCCTAATCGCCTGAACTCACATAAAATTACAATATTTTGAACCATTTGCTTCCTCAAATTAACAATGATATCTAACTACTATTATTTTTTTTAATTTACTGTAATTATAGTTTTTAGTTGTGTAAAATAAGTTAAATTGAATTAACAATAGATCATAATAGGTTGAACAAAGTCGGTACCATTGCTCCCGTGTCTCAATAAATGCACTACCAGAGGAATCACTTTTTTGATAGTTAGGTTCATTCCAGTAGGTGCACAAATTTATGAATGCGTTCAAAATGTCATGCATATATATAAGAAGCATGGCGTTTTAAACGCGATATTTATAGGTTATTTCAAATTGTCACTAACCTATTTATTACCTATGTATTTTGAATTCCGGAAACTTTATTTTTAACAATAGCAATAAGGAGATCTTTAATTTTCATATTTTTACTAGCTAACCAGACAAAAGTTAAATGATAAATAATCTTTATATATTACAAATAGGTTTAAAATACACTTTTACACGTCAATTTCTCTTCCGTCACTAGATGAGGCCGGTGTTGCCTAGCTAACCACCATGAGAAGAAAAACCGAAACTAACTCAAGGGTCGAAGCCTCTTATAAAGTCTGTCAGTCAGTTGTTTTACCATATACATAATCAAAGAAAAATAGGAGAGGGTAAAAAATAGGCTATGCTATGTTGTATAAAAAAAAAACCCAGGTATTCAGACCTACTAAAAATATCCAAAAAAGATCTTAAAAAAGCTGTTCAATAACAAATTAATATGTATTGTGACACGAGATATTTGATCGCAACAAATCTGCAATGTACGGAATTCTATCAATATTTAGTGAATCATTTCGAATACATCAACAAAATTTTATACTTCGTAATCTATCAGTATCATAACGAGCCAAAAAAGAGCAGATGATAAAATTTGTAATTTTATTTGGGAACCGCCCCTTTAACCTTTACCGAATACCGTAATTAGAAACACAATAAAAAGGCAATGAAAGAAAGAGCGAACGCCGGCGCCCAAGCGCCCGAAAAGTGCCATAAAACAGTGACTTTCTGAAGCCTACTCCTCCGTAACGGCCAGGTTAAAATGTTTAAAAAAAATATATGTTTATTATACATTCATGAACAACATTATCAACATTTGATTTTATCGTGCATTAACACTTTTGTTTAAAAAAAATATTTAGCAATTTCGCAACTTTTCCCTACTCCTTCGAAACAGCTTGGATCTTTAGAAACATTTTTACACATAAAAATTGGTGGTTAAATATTCTTCCAAGTGAACATTGCATATGTAAATCAATCAATATTTCGCAAAGAAAGTGGATTTAAAGGTCAGCCGCGCGCTTTCCGGGCGCTGTTGGCCGCAAATAAATGCACAGATTTGCGTACTGCCGCCTAGGCGGGTGCAGGAGGTGCGTCCACATAATTTTGACCAGATGGTTCAAGGGACTATAAGCCTTAACCTTTCGAATAGGTACCGTAATTAAAGACACAATAGAAAGACATGAAAAAGCGAACGCCGGTTTATGTGGGAAATTCACGAAGTCAGAGCCGTGAACGGCAGATAACGTACAATAACAAATAAAGTAGACGGCCCACTAGGTATAAAAAATCATTGTATGAACCTACTAACACATTAACGCAAACCACGGAGTTCTTAACTGAATCAATTGAGACACTCTTTGTGTGGCTACTCATACATTATATCTATCAGTTTAAATGCAGGCACTTACGTTAGAACAGTCTAGTACGGTCAGTAGAAAAAAATCACAATAATATTATTGTATTGTATCAAAAATACGGATTACAGCGCTAAGTATATTTAATTTAATACAAATTCGTTTGCCTCCAGCCGGAAAATAAAGTTTAACATAAGTATAAAGAGAGAGAAGGTAAAATCTTTGAATTTCTCGGCTTATAAACACCGAAACCTTCCTCATGAATCACTCTGTCTATTACATGCATGTAAATCCGTTTTTATTTTCTATAAAAATTAAGGCCCAAGCGCCCGAAAAGTGCCATAAAACACTGACTTTCTGAAGCCTACTCCTCGGTAACGGCCAGGTTAATAGGTTTGAAAAAATATATATGTTTATTATAGATTCATGAACAACATTATCAACATTTCATTTTTTCGTGCCATTAATACTTTTGTCTAAAAAAAAGATTTAGCAATTTCGCAACTTTTCCCTACTCCTTCGAAACGGCTTGGATCTTTAGAAACATTTATACACATAAAGGGGGTGTATACGGGGTCCCAACCAACATCTGTCGGGACCCAAGCCAACCTCACCTGCACGTGGTGCACCCTGCTGACAAACGGACGAGGATATGGCGACCCGCCAACACGCACTGGACCAGCGTGGCGGGTTATGGTCCGAACCCCCCCAATGCAACATAGAAATACGCACAGGCCCCAAGTGCCCGGCGACCCCAGTGGTTGTGTTGACGTGGACGGGCGTGGGCGCAGCCCTGGGGTCGGGGGTGCTAAGAATCTCCGGGCGGGAACGTTTAACCGTCGACGACTGGACCTGGCAACCTATAACGTACGTACACTCCGGTCCGACGAGAAGATCATCGAACTGGAGGAAGAGTTGAGCGGGTTACGATGGAGTATTGTGGGATTATCCGAAGTCCGAAGACAGGGGGAGGACACGATAATTCTCAAATCCGGTAACCTGCTTTACTTCCGGGAGGGTGATCAGCAGTCCCAGGGTGGTGTCGGGTTTATCGTCCACAGGTCCCTCGTGGACAATGTGGTGAGAGTCGAGAGTGTGTCGACCAGGGTGGCGTACCTGATACTCAGAATATCATCAAGATATTCGTTGAAGGTCATACAGGTTTACGCCCCGACCTCGACACACCCCGATGACGAAGTGGAATCCATGTATGAGGATATATCCAGAGCCATGCATGGTTCTAAGACTCACTTCACCGTTGTCATGGGGGACTTTAATGCGAAACTGGGCAAACTAAAAAACTGGACCTGGCAAAGCCCTGATGGCATAACTAAAAATGAGATTGACTTCATCATGTCGACGAAGAAGCAAATATTCAATGATGTCTCTGTGATCAATGCGGTGAAAACCGGGAGTGATCACCGTATGGTAAGAGGCACATTGAATATCAATGTTAAGCTTGAAAGATCTCGACTGATGAAGTCTACGCTCCGTCCTGCACAGATCCAGATCCAAAACTCCGAGAGCTTTCAGCTCGAACTTCAAAACCGTTTCGAGTGCCTAGGAAGCTCCGTGGACCAATATAATGATGGGTTCGTGGAAGCTGTCCATACAGTCGGGTCTCAGTTTTTTAAGACCCGTACAAGTAAGACCAAGAGGCTCACGGATCAAACTCTCGAGCTCATGAAGAAGAGGCGTGAAATGACTTTGCAGTCTTCAGATAATGCGTGCACGTACCGGCAGCTCAATAAACAGATCTCGAAGTCTCTGAAACGCGACCTTCGCCGATTTAATACCGAGAGGATTAAGGACGCGATTGAGCGGAATAAGGGCTCCAAAGTTTTTGCACGGGATCTGTCTATTGGGCAGAGCCAACTCACGAAACTGAAGACCGAAGATGGCAGAGTCATATCCGCCAAATCGGAGCTTCTGGGAGAGATCGAGGCATTTTATGGACAGTTATACACGTCGATCTCCAAACCCGCTACAAATCTGGCAAACGACCCAAGAGCTAGATTGACTCGACACTACACTGAAGATATCCAGTTAGCCAGAGAGTCACCTTCACGCTGCGGTCTCTCTATAGATTCAAAAATTTCCTCCCGTCGAGCACTAAAACTACTTTGGTCCAGTCGCTTGTGTTACCTATAATTGACTATGCTGATGTTTGTTATTCTGATCTTTCCCAAGAACTTCTAAACAAATTGGATCGACTTCTCATTAACTGCATTCGTTTTATATTCGGGCTTCGTAAATATGACCACATTTCTTCCTTCCGTTCTCAGCTTAAATGGCTGCCTATCCGTCACAGGAGATCCCTCAGATCCCTCTGCATGCTCTTCACCGTAATGAACGATCCTTGTGCTCCTGATTATTTAAAACAATATTTTAAAGTGTTGGGCAGTTCTCATAATCTTAACCTTCGTGCATCCAAAAACATGCTTCTTCAGATTCCTTCTCACCGTACTGGCTTTATGTCCAATTCTTACGCTGTTTCCACCATAAAACTCTGGAATTTACTTCCCCTTGACATCAAAAAAGCCGAAAGCAAATTTTCCTTCAAACGTAAAATTCGGAACTACTACTTGTTGTCCTCTCAACCTTAGTTTGTTCTTCGTCAGAATTGTTATTAAGTTCTCTTTAAGATTTGATATTTTTCATAGTATTTATTAGTTTATTATTTTAGCATATTTATGTATTTTATTATATATTATATATAAATTACTTTTTTTTTCCGTTTTCATTAATTGTTATTTGTTTATTGTGCAAACCTACCACAGTGATCTCTTTTTTAACCCAAAGGTTGACTGGGAGAGAATGCCTTGTTGCATTAAGTCCGCCTATGTACCACTACTGTACATGAAGTTTAAATAAATAAATAAATAAATAAATATCCCGGACGTCAGCCTGTACGAGATTAGGATGGCTCTGAAGCAGTTGAAGAACAACAAGGCGTCGGGTGAGGACGGAATTACGGCTGAGCTCCTGAAGGCGGGTGGAAAACCGGTCCTAAAGGCCCTTCAGAAGTTGTTCGATTCCGTCATACTCGAGGGAAAAACGCCACAGGCATGGAGCAGAAGTGTGGTGGTACTCTTCTTTAAGAAGGGTGATAAAACCCTGCTAAAGAATTACAGGCCCATCTCACTTCTGAGCCATGTCTACAAGCTGTTTTCCAGGGTCATCACGAACCGTCTTGCGCGCAGGTTTGACGACTTCCAGCCTCCCGAACAAGCCGGTTTCCGAAAAGGTTTCAGCACCGTAGACCACATACATACGCTACGGCAGGTCATACAGAAGACCGAGGAGTATAACCTGCCTCTCTGCCTAGCGTTTGTGGACTACGAGAAAGCTTTTGATTCGATCGAGACTTGGGCTGTGCTGCAATCTCTCCAAAGGTGCCAAATTGACTATCGGTACATCGAAGTGCTGAGGTGTTTGTACGAAAACGCCACCATGTCAGTCCGACTCCAGGACCAGACCTCGAAACCTGTCCTCCTGCAGCGAGGTGTGAGGCAGGGAGACGTCATCTCTCCGAAACTGTTCACGGCCGCAATGGAGGATGTCTTCAAGGTTCTGGACTGGAGTGGACTAGGCATTAATGTCAATGGCGAGTACATCACTCACCTTCGGTTTGCCGACGACATAGTAGTCATGGCGGAGACTATGGAGGAGCTCAGCACAATGCTCAATGACCTCAGTAGAGCTTCTCTAAGAGTGGGTCTTAAAATGAACATGGATAAAACCAAAATCATGATTAACAACCATGTAGCGCCCACTCCTATCAAGGTCGGGGACTCTACACTCGAAGTTGTGGACGATTACGTCTACCTCGGACAGACAGTCCAGTTGGGTAGGTCTAACTTCGAGAAAGAGGTCAACCGTCGAATCCAACTCGGTTGGGCAGCGTTCGGGAAGCTACGCGGTATCTTCTCGTCCAACATACCACAGTGTCTCAAGACGAAAGTCTTTAACCAGTGCGTGTTGCCAGTGATGACATATGGCTCCGAAACGTGGTCGCTCACAATGGGCCTCATCAGAAGGCTTAAAGTCACCCAAAGAGCAATGGAAAGGGCTATGCTCGGGGTTTCCTTGCGTGATCGAATAAAAAATGAAGATATCCGCAGGAAAACTAAGGTTGCCGACATAGCACAAAGAATTGCCAAACTTAAGTGGCAATGGGCAGGGCACATTGCTCGCAGAACAGATGGCCGTTGGGGCCGAAAGGTTTTGGAGTGGCGACCGCGTACCGGAAGACGCAGTGTTGGAAGGCCTCCTACAAGGTGGACCGATGACCTGGTGAAGGTAGCAGGAAACCGATGGATGCGGGACGCACAGGAACGTTCGATGTGGCGACGCTTGGGGGAGGCCTATGTCCAACAGTGGACGTGTATCGGCTGAAATGAATGAATGAATGAATGATACACATAAAAATTGGTGGTTAAATATTCTTCAAAGTGAACATTGCATATGTAAATCAATCAATATTTCGCAAAGAAAATGGATTTAAAAGGTCAGCCGCGCGCTTTCCGGGCGCTGTTGGCCGCAAATAAATGCACAGATTTGCGTACTGCTGCCTAGGCGGGTGCGAGAGGTGCGTCCACATAATTTTGGTCAGATGGTTCAAGGGACTATAATAAGCCTTAAAATGAACTAGTGCTTAACTGCGATCTCACTTGATGGTAAACAGTAAAGCAATCGTTGATGGTGAGACGTACTAGTTTATTAAGATTCTATTTACTCTAGCCTTGAAGACACCTAAATTATATCCGTTTAGTAGATTTTGAGTTTACCTATCGCAAACATGCAGACGCGGTGGGGAACTTTATTTTATATTACGAGTATGAAAGGATGATACACTAATAGTTTTAGAGGAGCTCTTAGCTACAATAATACTTAACATTTGGATCTGGGTTAAGCAACGCAATCTGAAGATGGGTGACCCATCTTACCAACCCGAGTTTCTTCGGTACGTTAACTCGTTGGTCCCGGCTGTCATTAAAATTTGTAGATCATTGACAGTCGGTACGTTGACACAAGTCTTTCAAAGTGGTATCATATTGACCAATTACTGGGTATTTTCGATAAGATAGCCAGTCACTTCATATAAAAAAATTAAATCTATCCTATCTAGCTTCATCTGGATACGATTGGAAGACGACACCAACTTACTTCGGAAAAGGCTTCACTGATAATAATAGATAATTTTCACTGTATTTTTGCTAACTGTACGTACTTAATGCAAAGTATGCAGAGTACTATGTTCTACTGCTCTATAGTAAGTAGAATAAATTCTATACTTTTTCTTCTTCCGGTAGTTTATTTATGTGATTCCGTCAATAGTATTAATTCATTAAACCCCTCTCGCATTGTCTTTCTGTTGTGTCTCTACCTACTACTAATTACGGTACCTACCTATTCGAAAGGTTAAGATCTTCATGTACCATGTACTCAGAAATAAACGATTCTATTCTATTCTATTCTTGAATCATTTTCAAGATTTTTTAAGAATGATATACGACATATATGTCAAAGACTTTCAGCAGTTTGCTGGTCTATCGGTAGGCCATGACCTTACAGATGAGCATGCACTAGTCACTAGTGGCGCCATCTATTACCAGTCTTTTTTTTTTGGGGGGGGTTTGAACGACTTTCTAATTTTTTTTAACACTATTAAGATCTACTATCAGAAAATCCTAATATTTACAACGCAATTTAAAAACAGTTATTGTTTACCAAAACAATTTTCAAAGTCGATTCGCAAACAACAAAAAGAAACACGACTATCTTGACCACACTTAAATTTGACCGTCACCGTAGGCGTCCGAAACTTGACACGATTAGCTACGTCCGAAAAAAATTACGCCGCAAATAGGGAAACAAATAAAAAAACACTTACTAAATTAATGTATGCGAATGTAAGAACGCCCCTTCTTAGGGGCATGCAGAAACAGCATCTTCCAAGGGTCGGCCAGTCGCAATACATGGTTGAAACGAAACTACAAATTTTGAAACGAAACGGGAGTTTGGTGTGTTTGAGAAACACGCGCGCGTTGTCCGGGTTTATTGTCAGGACTGATGATTCAAGCTATTTGTCAACGTATTTATCTAATGGACAAGTCTGCCTACAGTGCCGGACATCTGAGCTACTGTTGTACTTGATAACGGAGTATGTGACATTTTTCATTTTTTTTTTTTAGTAGTGGCTTCTTAAAACTCGGGATTGGAGGCCGGACGCAGCAACGCGGAGCCGAGGCAGACCACGAAGGAGATGGTGGGACGACCTGGATGGCTTCCTTAAGAATTGGAATGAGAAAGCAAGGAACTGTGATCGTTGGAAGCAGTGGAGGGAGGCCTTTGCCCAGCAGTGGGACAATATGGACTAACTATAATAATATATTAATAATAAAAAAGTAGGCGTTTTTTTTACTGGCATTTGATAGCTAAATAGCTAAAGAAAATTCTAAGAATAATAACTTTGGAAGTAAATAAAAAAATAGAGTTACAGGTTCAGTCTTTTCACTAACTCACTTTACTGGTCAAAAATATATTTAACTAAGTAGTTACCCTTCCCAACTTTGAACGAGAGCAAATCAAAATAAATTATTAAAAAGGGGAAAGCTTGTGAGTGTATGTTTGAGATCTCTTAATTCGTCTAATCTCGGCACACGGGTAGACCATGTCCTGGAACACATAGGTTATTTTTTTTGTTCTGGGAGTGAACACCGGCACCGGCGAAGCCGCTAGCAGCAGCTGGTTTTTAGAACTAGCTGCTGTTAGCGTCTTCGTCCTTCCTTCCTCGTTTAGTGTTTTCTATTAGTAAAATCCACAGGTCCGGACTAGAGATGTATGGGAATACTGGTGACAACATTGCCAGCAATATTCCCATATTGCAGGCAACGGCACATCTCTAGTCCGGACTAAGGACTGGAACAACTTGGCTGCTGCAATCTTTCCGTCCGATTATAATTAGAGTATTTTCAAGGCTAGAGTGAATTGACTCTTAATCAACTAGTGCACCTCACCATCAACAATTGCATCACTGCTTACCATCAGGTGGGATCATAGTCAAGCACTGTTTATACACCGCTAAATTTTGATCGTTTTAATCCCGTGGAGGGTCGATCTCGTACATGAAACGCTATCGATTTGTAAAGATAAAATTAAAAAATAAAGTACCCTTTTTTCAAAACTCGTATTAATTTACGCATGTACGAAATTAATTTCTTTAAGAAAACGTCAGCTGAGCGAGTCCAATGACCTGTAGGTAGTTTGGACGCAACGCCGACTACTGCCGGCAGCAATCAAAATTTAAGGGTGTATAAAAAAAAAACTTGATAAATTCAAGTAAAGTCATTTTAACTTAAGTACCGTTATCTGATGATACAGCGGGCGAAGCCCGCCCCTAGTATTAGCTTCTGTCCGCGGCTTCGCCCGCATGTTGTATGTCACAAAGAGAGTACCTATGTTTCCTTGGGATAATTTCCGGGATAAAAAGTATCCTATTTAGCTTTCACCCATTGCTGAACTTTGAACACATAGCGGGGAGGCACATTTGATAATGCCACATACCCTGTTCTGAATTAAATCACCCGTTAACATAATTTCGACTCTATTCCTACTAAATAAGGGTGTAAATAAATCATACTTAATTATACTATTTACAAACTGTTTGCTGATAATATTGATAACTGATGACCTCCTGGAAAATCGTATTAACCCAGTCATTTGTGTAAAGATGAGCGATAAGAAATATTTTATTACATTGCTTTTTTTTGACGAGAGCTTTTTCAAAATGCCTTACTAACGATGCAATGTATTTGAAATGCTGATATTTAAATCGTTAATAAATTTCCGGCGTGCTAGAATTCTAGGTACCGATTAAGAGTTCCCTAGTTATTATTTTGTATTTTTTTTAATGAAGCGCATTATGTTTACAAATGGACATCATAATATTTATATGTTTACGAATGATCTTCATAATATTTTTGTCAGTTTTTTGGTATTTTTGCTGTTTTACCAATGTTTTACATAACCTAACCAGAATAAAAATGTTTACAGTCATAGAATAGGTTTCTATGACTGAAAACATACGAATAATTTATTTATTAATTTAAACTTTTTGTACGGTAACGGTACCTAAGCGGACTTTATGTAAGAAAGCATTCTCTACCGACCACAAACCGCCAATAAAAATAATTGGTAAGTACCATCAAAGACTCTTCCGCCTGACCACCGTTAAGCTCATTTTTGCTTGCACTCAAAACGAAAACTTCAAAGGGTTTTTTTTAAGTGACCATGTAGAAATGACCGCCATGATACCTAGTATAGTAGATATCTAGAATCTTGGAGTCCTACACACTTGGGGGGGGGAGGGGCATCCAATCAATCGTGTCGGGCAGACAGGTACTACAGAAGTACAGATGCCCGGCATTTTCCCAGACCGTAGCTCGTAGTGTCCACCAGACCTGCTTAGAGTTTTTATAGACAGTATAGTGTCCAGAGAGATTGCGTTCTAGAGCGATCATCATTATCAGCCGAAAGACGTCCGCTAATGGACATAGGCATCCCCCTAGAACTCCCTACAACAACCGATCATGTGTATCTTGCATCCATCGCGAATCCGAAAGAAAACTCCGGGGTACTGGAACTAAGGCAAAGAAGGAAGAAGGAAGTTCTAGTCAGTAAAAGTGTGACACGCCCTCCCGCCACGTCCAAGATAATTTCCCACCCAAAAAATATTCAAATATATAATGTCTATTTATAGCTGAGAGTAAATCAAATCAAATCAAAAATATTTTATTTTTCATAGGCCTACATGGGCACTTATAAAACGTCAGAAGCTAGTGCACGGTTCCAAATTGGTCGTTTCCTATGGAGAAGAACCGGCAAGAAACTCCATGGTTACTTTAAAAAAAAGTGGTTGGTATTACAATATTGATAGATAATAGGTAAGAACAGTGTAGACCCGTCAAATATTGTACACAAAAGCACAATAAAAATAGTATATAAAAGTAAGACAATATAGCTATAATCAAACCCACACTTTTCGTATAGGAGCCTATCAGTAAATGTAAATTAATAAGTTGTGCGAAAAGCTCTAAAAAATATGTAAAATACTGTTCAATTTTCTAGAATACTGTTTAATATTCTTCATAAATAAAAAAAAATACTTTATAATTATCTGGTAAAAAAAGTTGGCAATCCTACCTTCGAGTAATGGGATATTCCACATGACATTCGGTCAAGCAACGGGAAATGAGTCAATGTGTAAACGCGTCATCATTTATGTTTACTAAACTACACAGAATCCCGTGTGGGGTTCTCGATTAGATAATACAAATTCCCACTATTCCTGTAAGCGATAAGAGACTTCACGGAACATTTTAGACAATAATAGCTGCCGCCCACAGCTCAGCCTGCCCTCGTCATCATCATCATCATCATTTCAGCCGATATACGTCCACTGTTGGGCATAGGCCTCCCTCAAGTGTCGCCACAATGAACGATCCTGTGTGTCTTGCATCCATTAGTTTCGCGCAACCTTCACTAGGTCATAACCTGCTCTCGTTAGAGCCATATTTCACCGGGACACCCGGGTAGCGCCACTGGTTGCGCTACCGTGGTGTCCCAGTGAAATATAGCAAGACACCAAACAGACACCAGAGCAAAGATTTTATGTATCCTACGGATAATCTAGATTGCCTGCGCAGCAAACACACTCTATAGTGTTCTTTATTCTCATTGCCATTAAGTTCATATTGACAAGCAAACGGGGAAAAATGTACTGAACAAGACAACGAGAAAGGGTCGGTGTATCCCTTTCTTACCTCTGTTTTAACTAGGGTAACCATGATTTTACAAAATTAATTGTTATTATTTTTGTCACTGCAGCATTTGATATTAATTAATGTATTTTTTTATATCGACAGCAAAGTACCAATAACACCAAACTGTCTGTCAGACCTGAAAACAAAAAAAAATTACTCGAATTTTACTAAGACGATTATCGTATGATTTTGTATGAAATGAGTCAGAGCCTGCGTGAATTTACAAAACGCACCAACGCGCGTGAGTGCTTAAAAAACCTGTACGATGATGCAGATCTGCACTTCCGCAAGTACGCGCGTAGGTGCGTCGACACGCAACGTGCAGCGTCATGCGTGGCAGTGTGATAATCGCTTAAAACACGCGGAAAAACCTTTTTAAATTCATAGCGGTAAATTATGATTTTCTTGAAAAAATATTTTTAGGCGGTATTGGTACTTCACGGTCGATAAATATAATATTCTAGCATTTGCCCGCGGCTTCGCCCGCGAACACCCCACTCAGGAATAAAGCAGCTTTCTATCGGTGAAAAACTTTTTGCTATCGGACCAGTACTTCCAGAGATTACCTAATATGGCTTGTTCGTCAACTCGCTTAAGCAATTCGCGCGAGTCCGCGCGAGTTGGGACCTTCCGATTCACCTACTTTTTCTGTCGTCCTCTCGCTTAAACGTATAAAATACAGTCAAATAATAACAATTACTATAAATAACTAGCTATTGCCCGTGGATTTTTTCACGCAGGCTATACCGGTTATCTACTTAGATTTCGGGATATTATGTTAAAGGTGAGGAATGAGGCGAGTAGGATGTGGCCAATGGTACACGATACCCAAGTTACTTTAAAAACATTTTACGTTACTTTTGACTTTCTCATGTTACCTGCACCTGCATGGTCCTCACCGAAAATGGCAAGTTCGGTCGGTTCCTGCATCGGATTCAGACGGCAGTAAAGCTCGGGTATTACTATTGTGTGGACCACTCGGAGGACACGGTGGAGCACCCGAGGACATGGTAGAGTTGTGCCCCGCTCGGGCAGAGCACCGCTGTTGCCTCGTGGAGGCAATTTTTGGCAACAACCTTTCACGCAGGGCCCTAGTTCAGACTATGGTCCGGAGCGAGCAGGAATGGCAGGCGGTCGCCTCTTTCTGCGAAGCAGTAATGTTAGCGAAGAAGGAGGCCAAAGGACCATCGGCCGCCGAAATTCCGAGCCCGACAACGGACCACGGTAGACGCGGGCTTGCGGACGTCGAGCAATGGGTAGTCCGCTATCCGGACGTCCGGTAATTAACCGAACCGAGCTCAGTCGTCAACAGCGCGTAGTGATCGACGTGCTCCTCAAAGAGATGACATCAAACCGTAGGAGACCAGAAGGGCCGATGCCCGCAAGCTAGGACCCCGGCGAATTCCTAAAAAGGAAACCCGTAGTCCTAGAATGCAAAGGGCAACTGAAGGTTAATCGTGAAATGGAACGCATCCAAGAAAGATTTTGTTCATCGTGTGGGCGCTCTTAACTTTTTTGACACATACATGACGTATCGATACTGCATATTCACTCACTTACGTGTATTTCTAAGTCTCCTATTCCGCTTACTTAAACGTGTGCTAACATTAACTAATATTTGGACGTCAACTTTGGTTGCTTATTGCTGATAATGTTGTGATTTGTTGGTAATTAATAGGTAAATGTGCAATATTATATTATTGTAATGTTGATTTATAAGTGTTTTATTTTAAAGTCAAGTCGAATACAATTTCTAATACATTTTTAGTGGGTACCTATGTTATAATTTTTTTTTTTAGTTGACTGTACATAAATACGTCAGATTTTCAAGTCTGAGCGAGTTGACGACAGAAAAAGTAGGTGAAATCGGAAGGTGCCTGCTCGCTTGGACTCGCGCATATCGCTTAAGGCCCAAGCGCCCGAAAAGAGCCATAAAACAGTGATTTTCTGAAGCCGACTCCTCGCTAACGGCCAGGTTAATAGGTTTGAAAAAAGGTTGCTTGTAGGTCCGGCTGGTATTTTTTATTTATAGTTTTTTTTTATTGAGATAATAAAAACAACGAAAATTAAAAGAAAAAAAAAATATATACGTAGTCAATTTGACGAATATTTCCAGAATTTTGTGATAGATTCCATTCATCGTGATATGCTCTCTATGCAAATTCTGGCATCCTGTTGCAGGTTTGTGTTGTTGAGAGCTGCAATTTAATCAGCTAGTGTTTATATAACAATAATAATAAATAATTTATTAGTTTGGTGGTGATCACTTGCTAAGCGATCTCCTGCTTGGTGAGCTCCTACATGTTTTCAATAGCGTTCATGTCTGGTGTATTGATTGACTAGTTTTTTTGTCCTATGATGAGTTCCCTGACAGTTTTTGTCTGACAATTATAGTGATGTGACCTAACGAAATTTAATCGATTTTTTACAATAACGAATCAGTTGGCAAAGGTAATGGAATCGGATTACCGATTTTAGATTTATAGATGATAAATGTGAAAGTTTGTATGTGTGTGTGGATGTTTGTTACTCTTTCACGCAAGAACTAGTCTACGGATTTTGAAGAATTTTTACAGTAAATTAAAAAATCTGACAAAAACTAAAAACCTGAAATAACGCGGGCGAAACCGCGGGGGACGGGTAGTGGTAAATAAAATGCAGTCTGTTTAAAATAATAATTTATTTATTATTCACTGTCAGAACTTGACTCTTGATTTGAACTCATATCCATATCGGAATCGGAATCTTCTTCAACTAACCGCGATGATTAATTATTAGTCCTCTGTTATAGTTTTTTGAGTTTTTTCTATTACTTTTTTCCAATTTTACATGCGATTACAAGATGGCCGCTCCGATTTTGTCGATTAGTGTGTCGTCGAGTAGTGTCAATCTCTATTGGCAGAAGTTCCGTTTAACGCATTACACATTTTTAAGTTCTATTCTTTTTTATTTTATTTACTTAATTTATTAACAGTTAATTATAACCACAATAACTTACTTAGTAATTTACGAAAGACAATATTTTTTTATCATTTCCTTTTTTTTTGCCAGTTTATTTTTTTAGTAATCTAAAGTAGTATGCGTGCCACGGAAAAAAATGAACTGTCAGGGAACTCATCATAGGGCAAAAAAGGTATAGGGTAAAACATTTATGTTTTTTAGCCAAGTATGCAGTAACACCCCTGGTTTTGTAGCACAAAGCAGATTCGGGCATAAAAATGGACTCTTCGTCAATAAGGAACCATTCTTCGAGATGCGGCAGCAGTCCAGTTTCTAGTACTCGCTTGTACTGGTCATGCCTCACGGTCCCTTTCACGATATGTAGACCCTTGCTTGAGATTAAAGACCACATCATAATACTAATTGGGAATTTAGCTGTCTCTTAACACCGGTTTTTATGGAGCTATTCTCCAGGGCGTCGTCGGAAAGGAGCATTTTTTGAACGGACAAAAGAGCTTTTGTCAACCAAAACCTGAAACGTCGATTCATCGGAGAAACATGTCTGAAAAATTATATTATTTCATCAGATAATGGCAGTAGTTTATTAACAATGTACTGTACTATTTAAAGTCTTATTTTTAACCGACTTCAGTCTGAAACAGTCATATTTTGATGTTGTTTGGCCCTGTGCAATAGTCTCTTCTTAATGACCTCGGTGAGGCGTGGTTTTTTGGCAGGCCGATGACCTATCAACTTCTCTTTTGCTTACTCTCGAAGAATTGTCTTATCGAAAACTTCTAGGCTCTCGTAGTTTGTAATCGTGGTAAGGTCTTACCTGTCTAATATACATATTAGTTTTTGATTAGTTTTCTAAAATATAATGTATTAATAACAACTTGAACTTCTTTAGAACACAATGGCTCGTAGTACGAACTAATCTATGGACACACTAGTAGAAAGGGATAGAGAGCGTTCTTGGGTCGCCACACCCAAGAATCTTTTATACTATCTGGATTGATTACGTCAACCTCAAAAATGTACTGAAGAGTACGATACAAGTACGCCCTTTTTTTAATTCTTTTTTATTTTGTTTTGTAGACTATTCCATAATGTGGGATGTCGTTAGATAGGTCTTTCAAAAATATTGCGAGTGTGTGAAAACTATTTATCAATTTAGGGATCCTATTGTGAATTATAAATATAGTTTTTTACCTAATGCTAGTTTTCAGTTAACAGATGAAAACCAGTTTATTTATTTATTTCCACACTGATAAGGTGTAATTTGTTAAGCTTAAAATAAAGAAAAAACAGGTTAAATAAAGTAACACTTAAAGGTATTTCACCTAGTATGTTTCAGTACATTTGCTATTACAATCTTTGTCTTGGACGGCTTTTAATATTCTCACTTTACTTAGATTTCTATAAACACACTTGTTTTTCCAATTTACTATGGACTTGGCAGAATAGTCGAAATCGGCTCGACTTGAATAAAGAATACACAAAAAAACACTAAAACGATCAAAATAACTTTAATTTCGGAAGTCGATGTTTCTGGTATATTTTTTTATTTAACACCGACTTCCGAATTTAAAGTTATTTTGATCGTTTTACAGTTACTGTAAAACAAACATAAGTAACTAATTGTTGTTATAGATAGTTTTTGTTAAAAAACTAACTATTAGTTTGGTTTGATTCTATAGTTTTGTACCAACTTTATGGTTATATATTTTTGTTAAATTTTTTGTATATTTAATTGGCCATTATTGGTCTTGTTCATCAGTTCAACTTCATCAAATGATACTTTTTGACTGTAGTAGAATGTATGTAATGTATGTATGAATACAGAGACTTCTTGGTAAAAACACCAAAATCCCTATAGATATACACACATACATAATCAGCCTTTTTAATGTTCCCACTGCTGGAACTCAGGCCTCCTCTCTAGGAGAGGGAATGGGTCTCCATCGAATTTAGAAGGAAAAAACAATCAAATTGAGAACCTCCTCCTTTTTTGAAGTCAGTTAAAAAAAATTACATCCACCTTCTTCAATTAAAAGAATGATATATTCGTAGCCACAACCCCCAAAAATGACTTTCATATCAATTTACTCAATTAGAGTTGTTAAAAATATTGTTTTTAGTTTCATTCTATATCAGTAAATCAATACCTGTCTAATTCTAAAAAAAAGTGTGGTAGAGTCTGTCTAAAAAGTCAAACGACTTAGCTAATTATTAGGGTAAAATTAAATCTGATGTAGCTAACACAGGTTTAATAATCAAGGTTGATGAAGGGATCTTGATAATTATTTACTAGTAGAAGAACCTTATAAAAAGTATCGAATAGTATTTTTTTAATGATTAAATATTATACAAAATTCCCAAGTCGTTTTTTATTTTTATACTCATAACTAGGTACTTAATTTTATTTCGAAAAAGTATCAATGCATACAATCGCAGTATACGTTTTTTAAAGAAAGCGAAACGGCCCGTGCTTCTCAGAACGCGGACGCGTTCAGCGCGGACTGAGGCTTGGAAGTGGTGGGTTCAATGAAAAATGTATGAAGATTTTTTTAGAGTGGTTTTATTTTGGTCATAAATCATAAAGTTATTTATGTAAGTTCAAAATAATTAATTAAAGGTGTAGAAGACTATATAAGCTGTGGTATTTTATGATTTTTAAGCTAAAAATGTGCACTGGATTTAGCTTACGCGACCTATTCAGACCCTTGTATTTTGTAATTTTCTTGATTAGTGCGTTGGTAAAATCGTATTTAACTATATGAAAGTTTTATACAAAACCATAATATTTTTTTATGCCATCCTAGAGATGAATATGTATATTATCTTTTATTTGATACCGTGACATCCTCATAGTTATGATTCTTGGTGCATTATAATGGTACCCGAAAAAACGAGATATTTGTCTAAAACGGTCAAAGCGTCCTTAATAACATCTTGAACTTCTTTAGAACAGAATGTCTCGTAGTACGAACTAGTCTATACACACTGGTAGAAAGGGATAAAGATTCTTGTATGGTACTTCTTTATTACATCTTTAAGGTTGTCGTAATCAATCCAGATTGTATTGTACAAGATTCTTGGTTCACTGTCACTAACGTTTGACAGTTGGTTAATTATTGTTTTCAAAGGTTAGATTTCCATCTTATTATACACGTTCTTTGGTGGGGGGCGTGACTGGCGGCCGGACTGGTGTCCGCACTGGTTGCGCCGCCAAATGGGTTGCGCTACCAAACAGACACCAGGTGAGTAACGCTCTATAGAGCTCTATACATTTTACTGGTGGCGCAACCAGTTGCGCTACCAGTGGCGTCCCGGTGAAATATGGCCCTTAGAGTTTTTCCTATACTTGTACTAAGAGACCTTGCTTCATGCCTTTCAGGATTCTAGGTCAACGGGAAGTACCCTATGAATTTTGATTCTCTTGAGAGTGTACAAATATACGTTTTTTGTGACATAAACGACCGTATCTTTTTTAGTCTGAATTTTTCGCAGCTTCAAGGGGCACAGACTTGAGTATATGGTTTTAACTCTACACCTGAGTGTCTTCAAGGCTAGAGTGAATAGGCTCTTAATAAACTAGTGCGCCTCAACATCAAAGATTGCATCGCTACTTACCATCAGGTGGGATCGCAGTCAAGCACTAGTTTACCTCAATAAAAAAAAAAAAAATACCTCCACGCGTTTCTGAGATAGAGTCTTGACAGACAGACAAACAGACAGATGGACAACAAAATGATCCTATAAGGGTTCCGTTTTTTCCTTTTGAATTTCGGATCCCTAAAAAATAAGTAGATCTTCCTTCTAATTATATAAGTGGTGACCAGTCTACCATATAATGTAATACCAGTATAATGGATTATCCATTATACACTTTTTTAATTAGGGCAAATACTTAAAGGGCTTATTAGAAAAGCCCTTGTTATTTTATAAGTAAAATCTCAATAAATAATATTCATAAACAGTAAAGTTATTAGCGTTGGTTTACCTATGTCCCAAAATGTCACTCAATTTATGGAAATATTGTGCAGGCTATTGATTATGAATGAATAAATGACGATTAAAATGGAAAAACACTGCCCGCAGTATTTTCTACTAGCAATTGTTATGTATGATTGATTCTATGATGAATTTACCTTTTCGTGGTCAATTTTAGGATTTCGTTTTTTTCTACTTTTGAATACAAAAATATGATCAGTAACGGGTACAGATACAGCCTCATTTTTTTGTGTACTAATTAAAAAGTAGGGGTGTATATACACCCTTTTTAGCTTGTTATTCGGTTGTTTATTGAATACTTAGCATATATTCCAGTCTCAAAAATAAGCCTATTGTTTATGCATAGTGTCAAATAGACATAACACAATGCCAAAAAGTCATCACAGCCCTTATCACATTATTATTATAGCATGCAAACACTGTAAAATTAGCCAGAATTGGGCTTGAAACTCCAATGCTGGCTGCGAATGTTGAAATTTCCAAGTGCGCATGTCTATTGAATGCAGGTTGTATTACTAAGAAATCATAAATGTGCAACATACCTGTTACATTACCGACGTTAGCATCGTTTTTGATGTTATATTCGTTGCGATGTGGAAGTTTTGTCGTTTGGACATGGACCTTGGTAATTATATAATGCCCAAGCTTGAGAGCAACATTACGATAGCTTAGTTATTCCCGGCAAAAGACCTTCATTGAGTCCAAAGCCAAGGTAACTGCTAGGAAACTCGCCGTTCTTGCAAAGGTCCAGCAGTACTTCATACCGGCAGAGCTTCTAATGTTATACAAAGCACAGAACTGGATCGTGTGCGGTTTACTACATTTACATATGGGCTGGTGCTGCAAAATGCCGTCTAGCAGCTTCGAACTTAATGGAAAAGCGTACAAAGAGGCAAATTGGTGATTCAGATTTGGTTAACATCAATCTACAGTAGGCACAACGGATCTTGAGCGCTCGGCGTCAGAGTGGGGATCGCTTTGCGTATTCCATACATTACGAGCCAATCGTCTTCGTTGTTAGATACATGCAGCAACGCAGGGAACGAATGAGGAGTGACGGACGTCTATGACGCGATGGCGCGGCGAGCCCATCACTGACAATCCCCGCCCCCGCAGCTCACTTCGCACCACTAAAGAGACCGAATATTTGACTTCTGCGCAACCGCTCAAGATCCGTTGTGCCTACTGTAAAACGCCTGAAGTACAGACGTAGAGTAGCCAGACTTTCGATATTTTACAAGATGTGTTTTGGAGAGTGTGCGCAGGAATTACGTTACTTGGTTTCGCCATCACCTTTCTATCATCGGACAACCTGACGAAAAAACGGAACCCATAAAATAAGTACTATCTACTAAAACTCATTTTTATATCACCAGCTCCGGTCAATCTTCTACCTCGTGTTCTTCCTGGTGATTGTCTTAATGATGTACATGCCGGACCCGAAACCAGAGTGGATCAAGTGGCGACCCCAGGATAGCGACTACATTTGCGTGTTCATATGCTTCGTCACCATGATTGTCACAGAATGCTTCGTCATCATGTTCATTATTTATTTAGCAGTGGGACTTTACTATGTATGTATTTCTTCTATTTTCTTATAGTAGGTGTGTAAGTATCGAAATACGAGTATTAATTAAAGATCAAAATAGCTCGCGCCGAGGAGGAATGGCAAGCGGTCGCCTCCTTCTACAATGCAGTAATGCTAGCGAAGGAAGCGACTGCACGCGTGAGGGAAAGGACATCTTCACGGCAATAGGCACCCTAAGCGTGGGCTTGCGGTCGAAGAGCAAAGTAGCAGTCTAACGGTCTGCACAGGATGCGTGAAACCTGCTACGTATTTAGTGAGATGAGACACTCACCGGTGGTCGTTCATAAAGAACTTCTAGAAGGCTTAGAGTCGCTTTTTCAGTGGCAGCATCGGCAAACTTAATTGGCCGTGGCCAGGGCAAATTGCTCGCAGAACAGATGTTCGATGGAGCCGAACGGTTTTGGAGTGCAATTACGCACTGGAAGACGCAAGAGTTGGAAGGTCTCCCATAAGGTGCACCGACGACCTAGTAATGGTAGATGCGAAATCCATTCAACTACGGTGATGATGTCGAAATGGTCTATGCGTGCAAAAGAACGCTGTTCAGTCGCTCAACCCTTCCTAAACTAACTTAATTGCATCTGCAATATAACTTATTTTTCAGGATTCAGCATACCGAGTGGAACAGTACTTAATCGGGCGTTTCTGCACATTACTGCTAGAACTTGCCACCTTAGTAATACTGATCTTCAATCATCGCTACTTTGTGGGGTGGTATTTAATATTTCTTATGATTATCAGTAAGTAAATGTTTCTTACTTAAATAATCTAATAATACCAGCCAGCATAACATCAGCCCGACATATTATGCACATTCATGCATAAAATCTACCTACTTTTTTTTCGAGTCAATGGTACCTACACTCCTTATACTGTTTGGTTCATCGAGGAGCATCGGTGGTATTTATTATGTCCATCAAAGTGCAGGTGTGGAATTCCCTGCCGGAGTCTGTGTTTCCTGATAGCTACAACTTAGGGGTCTTTAAGTCAAGAGTGAATAGGTTACTTCTAGGCAAGCGTGCTCCATCGTCGACCACATCATCGCTTACCATCAGGTGAGATGGTGGTCAAACACGAGCCTATCAAAAATAAAAATAGGCGTATGAACACTTGGGACACTTCAACGTGTGGCTTATGTTCTGAACAAGGGCACCGCACTCACTTTTGTTATGTGGCACGTATAGGTACAATCCCATTTCGCCAAGTTGTTTTTGTAGCGACTTACCTTAGTACACAACCGATTTTGTGCCTTCCATTTAGGCCACAGCAATTCACGTCCAAGTGTAATAAATGTCCCTGGGATTTCAAAAAGTTAGATAGAAGGAAGATCTTTCTACAGCTGGATTCTTACTTTACAATAAACACAATCTACTATTGTGTATCAAGCGCTTGTTCGGTTAATACAAACCTAGATGTAAGTGGAAACAAAAGCTACGTGTTTTCAAATATTTAAATGCCTCGTGTGACTGTGCTGTGGAGCATCATGCCCTGTACCCCTAGCCAAGTTGCTAATCTGCAATAGTTAACGGTTGTAGAAAGCTTCAAATGTACGGGAATGACGTCGTCTTAACGCTCAGACACGTGTTCAGAACAAAAGAATTGGCGGCAAGGTCAACTCGAAGCGTTCGGCGCAAGCGAAACGGTTGTAACTTGGCTGGGGGGGCTGGTTCGAATAAGACAAAGTTCTACAAAGTTGACTTTTTTTTGTACTAAACTTTGTTATAGTCACGTATTTGTATGTCACGAAACTATATTCTAGAACCTTTTTTCTATTATTACAGTTCTGGAATTCTACTCGTTCATCGTTGTATATAGCTATTACGTGGATATAGTAGAAGAACAGGCAAAACAATGCGCCAGTGTGTGTGACCCACAACCGTCTGAATACGAGGGCTACATGAACTACGAGTGTCCGCCAGAGCCACAAGACCCATGTATGCAGGAGATCCAGGATGTGCGGGCATCGCGCCACTCCAGGACATCACGGCAGTCGAGGGCGCCACCGCCGGTTCCAAGAGATTCTCTAGAGCCGCGAAATATCCCAAATACACCAGACAGAAGGAGCTACCATTCGCGAGCAATGGAATTTGTACAAGAAAAACTACACAAACCTAATATTAAGTCAGATTATCGAGAATACCAATGTACGAGGAATATGCAAGATCCTAGGCTTTGCTTGTGTACAGGGTACAAAACTCCTCCTTATTAATTGAACAGGGAACGGAGGGACTCGGAATTTGTGTATATGTTACAATAAACAATGATAAATACATAATAAATTCATTTATTAATTTATGCAGAAAGCTTACAGATTTGGTAAAACAAATGTATTATGTTTTACTTAGGTAAGAATATGACTAATAATAAGCTTTTACTTTTACATAAACATACCGGTATATTCCTAGTTAAAAATTGTTTTAACTAGAAAATGACATGGCTGGAATTAGTAGGGAGCTGTGCCCTAACTAAAACTATTTATGTATACAGACAAACAGTACGTCGTATTAAAGCTTAAAGGTATGGCTTTACAATAGTTTAAGTTTTATGATCAAAGAAGAAGCGAGAGACTATAAATAAGATTTAAAAAAAAACGCCTGATCATTTTGAATAATTGCTATTCGCTACAAAGTGACAGTGACAGTAAGTTAATATGAGAACGCCTTTCAGACTTCGGGTACAATTCTATGAAAATGTATAAAATACTACCAGTGATACATATTCATAGAGGCTAGTGGAGATGGACGTTGGACCAACGTCTATATTTAAAACATGCAGCTGGAAAAAACAAGTACTTAAAAAAACAAAAAATTACGTATATAGGTACATACGTCATTTTTTGTTTTTTTTAATCAATACTGATGAAGTAAATTACTAGGTCGCAGTCTTTTAATCTTAGGCATAGGTACTGGTGTCTTGAAAATTATAATCTAAGTACAACCGTTAATCAAAAGTTTACACACATACAGACATAACGATAGGAATAAAACAACGGGTGCAGCAACGTAACTTGATAAGTACCTATCTACCTAGGTACGTACTTCTAATTAGATCATACAAGAACATTACATTCACAACCTAAAAACACACCCAAAAAAATCGAGGTTGACAGTCAACCGAAATAGTTTATTTACTAAGAGTTTATTGGTTACCCGTTATCAACATCGCCCTTTCATATCCATATCAGTGATAACTGATACTCAGCAAGTTATTATCAGAGACAAACCCAAGTCTGCAACATATTTTTAAAACATTGTTCGCTAATTTTAAATATACCTAGAAGTAGTTTTTGAAAATAGAATCTGTCACTGTGTGTGATTTATTTATAGTTTTTTTTTTGTGAATTAAACGCCATGGCTATTGAACTGCCGAGGTATAACAAATGCTGTTATTGCATTCCTCTAAAGATTGGAGTATTGATCATCGGATATGTTTCTATCGTAAGTACTTTTTAATCCTATACACGAAATCGATTCTATGGTATATAATATTGTATCCTGTGTTTTCTATAACTTCGTAGGTTTTGTTAGACACTGCAAAATTGTACCTACCTAAATAATAGAAGGGAAGAGCGTTAGGTTAGTTTTCATAATATATTTGGGTATACCTATAGAATTTTCCCTGCTGTATTTTTTTACAACCTTTTAGATATAATCTATTAGTCATTTTATATTATCAGGCATTGTTTTAGCACTAGTTTAGGTGTCATTTTTTTTGTATAGGTAGATATATTTTTATTAATCAAGATTTATTTATAAAATCATTGCTATACACCCCTACTTTTTAATTAGTACACAGAAAAATGGGGCTCTATCTGTACCCGTCACTGATCATATTTTTGTAGTCAAAAGTAGAAAAAACCGAAATCCTAAAATTGACCATGAAAAGGTAAATTCGTCATAGAATCAATCAAACATAACAATTGCTAGTAAAAAATACTGCGGGCAGTGTTTTTCCTTAATAATTGTCACTTATTCATTCATTAATCAATAGCCTGCACAATATTTCCATAAATTGAGTGACATTTTGGGACATAAACGAACGCTAATAACTTTGCTGTTTATGAATATTATTTATTGAGATTTTACTTATAAAATAACAAGGGCTTTTCTAATAAGCCCTTGAAGTATGTGTACTAATTAAAAAATAGTAGTGTATATTATTTACAGCTACATAGGGGGAAGTGGGGTAGATTGATGCATAAAAATTTAAACTCAAATTATAGGTGAAAAAATGACATATTTTTAATTAATTTTGAAGTGGACGTTCAGCTAAATGTATAAATATTATGATGTCAAGGATAAATATAGTTTTAGTTTTGTAAAAAATGGGTTTTGAATCATTCTGCCCCACCAACGGGGCACTTAGATACGACACCTGGGGCACTTTCATACCAAGCGGAAATTGTATGAAATTTGTAAAATTAGAGCACTTTCATGAAAATAATACTTTATTATTATGAAAATATTGTAATGAGTTTTAAAAAACTTGTAAGGTAACCAAATTAAAAATTAGGAATATCTTAATTTTTCAGAACAGGACTACTAGTACTGACTACCAAGAGTCTTTTCTTTATAAGTTTTTTATTTTCTGTAAGTCCCAATAAATTTTGCTTCTTGGGTTTTGTATGTCCGCATCATTTTTTGTTGACAATATAAAAATATGATTATAATTTTAATTCAATATATTTTACAAATTATATGAGAGATTGATATACATCAATTTGCCCCGTGCTTTGATGTATCTAAGTGCACCAAAAGATTTTTTTGAAAATGATAATTATACTAAAGAAACTAACTGATTTATTTCGTTAAAAATACTAAATACGTAATATTGGATGGTTTAACATACCTTTGGTGTATAGATATTCTCACAAAATGGTATAAGAGACTGGGGAAACACTTTTACTTTTCACGTAATTGACCGCATTTAAAACACGTTACGAGTTGTAGAGCGTCAACGGCTGACAGGCTGCAGGCGCGAACGCATAGGATACGTTCAAGCATTTCTATGATCGTTTTAGGGATGTCATCACTCGAATATGTTCAATCGATTGTTAGATAATGCTTGTGTATCTATGTGCCCCTTGCATCATTGTGCCCCCCTTCCCCCTAAATAGGTAGGTATTAGAAAAAAAAAAAACACTAAACTAACTATAATTAGGCTATAAAAAAACATAATTAATCAGCTCTTGAACCACGTGAAGTGTTAACAAGACTTTTAGTTCTTTAAACAATTAAAATTTACTTTGTGAGCGTTCGAAGTTCGAACTCCATGATCCTTGAGGTTAAAAAGCGTACCTAGATGTGAACAAAATTAATTTAATTCTGCCGCTTGAGGTTCTTCTCAGCTGTAGCACCAACATAACTCGATGAGCTATGAAGATGTGATGATACGAGAGTACCGACACAAGTACACTCCCACACTAAAGGTTCCACACTAAAGGTTCCACCTTTAGTGTGTGAAGCTTCATGCTTATGATCTCCACCCGGTGTCTTGTCATCGTCGTGTGCGAGACCATACGGCTCCAATACAGCCGGAACGCCTACAGTGACAAGAGCAAACATAATTATAATTAGTTAGGTCTCTATTAGCATTGATTATGGAAAATATAATTATAATTAATTAGGTCTATAATAACATTGATTTAGGAAAATATAATTATAGTTAATTAGGTCTATATTAGCTTTGATTGTTAGGAAAATATAATTATATTTTCTTATATAAGTCAAGTGTGTACATGAATTGTTAAATAAATAAATAAATAAATAAATATAATTAATTAGGTATATATTAACATCGATTAGGAATTTATCATAAACATTATTTGTTCAGGAGATATTATATTTTATAATTATAATTAATTAAGTAGGTCTATAGCATTGATTATTAGGAAAATATAATTATAATTAGTTAAGTCTATATTAGCATTGATTAGGAAAGAGATATTATATTTTGTTTTATTTTTTCCAGCATTACGAGTATTATTACACTGCAATAATTCTTATAAATTTTCAGATTGCATCCTGCGTGACCCTCGGCACGATTTCGTATTCAATCTTCAGAGTATCAGAATACGTGAAGGAAAACAACAACAGACCGAATCCTCAGCATCCTCCTAGCGAAGTCTCGAAGGCAGCCTTGAGCCTGTACATCACCTTCGCCTACTATCTACTTGTGTTCCTCTTCAGTTTCACTATTAGTCTCATTTTAGTTATTGGAACTCATAATGTAAGTACTCGTATACCTTTTTTTTATCTTTTTATATCCATCTTTTCTTTGACCTCCTCCTCATAATTCATCTATCCATATGTATATTCCATAACTCTTTTTGTACCTAACATGCGTTTCATCCTACCTCTTTATATGACCAAGATAAACGATTTCCTTTTAACTTTTCGATCACTGACGCCACTTTCAAACATCGTCTACGTCTATCATTTCTTACTTTATCCATTCTCGTCACTCCAAACATCGTCTACTGTACATTTCTTACTTTATCCATTCTCGTCACTCCAAACATCTCAACTTTTTGTTTAGACCTCTCATGATGATATATTTTTATGTTAGGTTACTATCAGAGCTATGAGAGCAGTGGTGGCCGAGTGGTAATGGCTCCGAGTTACGAGTAGGTAGCGGGTTCAAACCCTGCCAGGCGCATTACTTTGTGTAATTTATTTCATTACCACTGCTCTCAAAACGGTGAAGGAAAACATCGCGAGAAAACCGGCATGTACTAGAACCAAAAATTCGAAGACATGTGACATTCACCAACCCGCACTGGGCCCGCGTGGTGGATTACGGCCCATTCCCTCTCCTAGAGAGGAGGCCTGAGTCCCAGCAGTGGGAACATTAAAAAGGCTGATGATGATGATGATGACAGGTTACTACTCTAGTAAATCCATTACCGAAGGAACATAGGTTGGTTTTAGCTAGTAAAAGTCTGACATCAATCACTCCGCCCTAGAACTGGAGAAGTCGCTTAATAATTCCCCACCACAATAAGGTACCTTGCCAGAGAAATGCTCACTGTTTAGTTCTGACTAAAATAGCACAGCTAAAAAGTAAAGAAAAAACTTATATAAAAATATCCAACCAACTTCAAAAACGAACTAAAAAATGGAACAACAGAAAACTCGGTGTTAAAAAATAACTAAACAAAAACACCGACTTGAAATGAGTCTGAAATTCATCATTTGAATTTCCAGATAATACAGGAAGTAATTCGGCGATATTCATTTTTATTTCGCAAAAATAACTACATAAAAATGATGACCAACTTTTGCACTTACCTATTACTTATCTTAACTAAAAACAAAATTCTTCTGAATTACAATCATGAATGATTGTGATTGTTATCTTATCGTTCATTTATAATGATTTCTTGTAGATTTATATATTTTTATTTATCTACATTTCTTGGACTTTAACATAATTTATAGACTTAGGTTAATCAAGCAAACAAATTTTAGCTAATTCATTTCACATTGAGAGCAGTGGTAGCCGAATCGTAATCGAATTGTTGGCCGCGGGTTCGAACCCAGCCTAGCGTATTACTATTTGTAATAATTTTTTTTCATCACCACTGCTCTCAAAACGGTGAAGAAAAAACATCGTAACGAAACCGACATGTCCTAGAACCAAAAATTCGAAGACATGTGACATTTACCAACACGCATTGGGCCCGCGTGGTAAATTACGGCCCATTCCCTCTCCTAGAGAGGAGGCCTCAGTCCCAGCAGTGGGAACAATAAAATGATGATGATTTCACATTGATTCTCTATTGATCTATTTTGACTAGGTAGGTAGTAACTAGCGTGCTATGTCTGTATCTGGCCTAATGGCCAGAAGAAAATGGCCTAATTTTTCAATTCTCAGGTAAATACATATGAATTGAAAATTTACATTGATACATAACCCGGTGTCGAAACCGCGACTTCACGCATAAAGGTCATACATAGCTCATTTGAGCCACCCGACATCCGACCAGCACCACCACGCCCCGAGCGATAGTATTCTTTTTAAACATAGTGTCATTGACATTGACGCACAAACGAATAGCACGGATCCAGTACATGATTCTGGACCCTCCAGTGGTGGAATTTTTAAAAAATTGTCCTTTTTTGTAAATAAATTAATTAAATACTCATCGGGGTATATAACATCGTTATTCTAATCAACCCCGATGACATTTTTAATTTTAAAAGTAACTCTTTCATTTTTTTTTCACTAAAAATGTTAAAATAACGATTTTATAAAGTTTAAATTTAAAAAACGTAAATATTAAAAATAAAAATTATAACGCGCCAACGATGGCAGGAAATTGGGATCGGGATTCCAGCGGCGGGGGCGTGAGAGTCGCCTCTTTTGCTAGCATTACTAATTTCGCAGAAGGAGGCGACCACCTGCCACTCCTTCTGGCGCGACCACTTCTGGCCTAACAATTACTTGTCTTTTTCTGTTTCAGGGCAAACCCAGTTACTTGAGGTTTTACTTCAAGGCAACGATGTTTCTGTTCGCTCTGAGCATCGTTCTGGTGGTGGTGACATTCGTCTTCATGGGATTCTTAGCTACGCTTCCTGTTCTCAAATGGTCTTGTAAGTAGCAGATTATTTGATTACTGGCGTGCTATTCTTTAAAAAAACAGCCTTGAGCGCAGCGCTGGCCGCAGCGTCGAACTCCAAATACGTACATAGGATTAACAATCCAATACATGTGTATTGGATTGTTAATGTCTATGTAGACATTGGATTGTTAATTCAATGTACTGCGCTCTCGACGCGTCGCTGCGGCCAGCGCTGCGCTCAAGGCTGTTTTCTTAGAGAATAGCACTACTGGTCCGGAAGAAACCGGCCTTAGCCATTTTTAGGGTTCCGTACCCAAAGGGAAACCGAACGCTCTCCATCTTTCACCAGGCTGTATCTGATGAACCGTGACAGCTAGACTGTTGAAATTTTCACAGATGATGTATATCCGTTGCCGATATAGCAAGAAATGCTAAAAACAGAATAAAATAAACATTTAAGTGGGCTCCCATACAACAAACGTGATTTCTTTGCCGTTTTTTTTACTACGAATGGTTCGGAACCCTTCGTGCGTGAGTCCTACTCGCACTTGGCCGTTTTTTTAATAGAAGGAGTAAGGGTACCTACTCGGGTAGGTACTCCAAGCATCTCAGACACTATATAGTGTTGTTTTTAGGGTTCCGTACCTCAAAACGAAAAAACTGAACCCTTATAGGATAACTTTGTTGTCCGTCCGTCTGTCTGTCTGTCAAGACCCTTTATCTCGAGAACGCGTGGAGATAACGAGTTCAAATTAAAACCATATTCTGAGGTCTGCGGTCCCTTCAAGTTGTGAAAAAATCAGACTTCTGAGTTAACGAATAAAAAAGATACGGCCGTTTATCTCGCAAAAAAACGTACATTTTGATACTCTCAAAGATCTAAATTCATAGGGTACTTCCCGTTGACCCAGAATCCTGAAATTTGGCACAAAGTAAGGTCTTATAGCACAGATAAAGGTAAAAATCAATCAATCAAAAAACAGTAAATTTGATGTTACCAACGTCACAAAAAAAAATTGCAATTCGGAAAAATCATCGAGACTCCATTCGAGAATTGTTTTCACGGAAACCTCAGTGCGCGAGTCCGACTCGCATTGCCCAGTTTTTTTATTAACCTACTACTCATAGAACAACTAAAGGCAACCATGGAATAACCATTTTAATTTATTTTACTATTATTAGAGTAATCGTTTTTGTTTGATAGCCACTATTCAGGCCTTGCCTAGTGTGGTTTCACTGTTATTTTTGTAAATTGTAATTTGAGTTGCAAATAAAGTTATTATTTCGTTTATTCGTAAGTATATACATAAATAAATTATATTTTTAAATATTCAATATAAAATAAAAAACATTTAAAAATATAAAAAATAGTAGCCCACCGGTATCGGGAACGTATAGGTATTATTACTATTATTTTAAAGAGTAGGTACCTAACCATTGAGTTTCCTGCCGGTTCTTCTCTCCAGAAACAACCAAGGATATATAAAATCTTTGGAAACAACCAATTGGAACTGTGCACTAGCTTCTAACGTTTTATGTGATATGTGAAATAAAATAATTTTGAGTTTGACTTTCAATTAAGGCGTAAGCCGCATTGTGGTTGTTGCCACTCGCGACGCCTAGTATTGCGGCTTGCGGCTGGAAATCGTTTTGATGATATCTGACATTTATTTATTAATTTCAGATTCATTACATATTAATGGCCTTTTTTCATCTGTCCGGCTCTGCGGTGATTATTTTTAAGGTCAGAGTCTGTCAGAGGCCTAAAAACTACCAGAAGCCATTAAAAATTTATCTTTATTTTCAGTTACTCTTCTGGTTTGTATGATCATGGTAAGAAGTTACTACTTGATATTGGAGGAGAGGGAAAAGCCGACGGTTTATGAACTGCCGACGTATGTTCCTGTGCAAGTCGTACAACAAAGTCAACAACCTTTGATGGCGTAAAATATGGACTTTCTTTAGTTGTGTAAAATATTTTTTTAAGTAGTTAGTTATTTATAATAAAATAATATTGTAAATTAAGTTTTTGTTTTTGTTATACCTAATTTAAATACATAGCTACATAGAGTCTGTCTAAAAAGTTAACCGACTTGGGAATTTTGTATAATGTTTATTCATTTAAAAAATACATTCGATACTTTTTTTGGTTCTGTTGTTAGTAAACAATGATCAATATCTCATAATCAACCTTGATTATTGAAACAGTGTTGATTAAATGAGATTTCATTAAATCCTAGTAATAACCCAAGTCGTTTGACTTTTTAGATAGACTCTAGTTATCAAATCATAACTAATCACGGACAGAACAGAAACAAAAATCTTTAAATAAAACGCCGTACGCACCATCCATCCTGACGTACGTCCCGCCAAGGCAATACAGATATCATAAAATAACACTAAATCAGGGCTGCCAGGTGCAAAATTTAAGTTAATTTTAATAATAACTAGAAAAATAGAAAAGAATTTTAGTTATTTTTATCAAAAACTATGTACTTCTTCGTTGTACGACCTTTTCGTTTCAAAAATTCGATTTTTAGTAGTCGTATTGTCGTACGATCATCCCTTTTTTACACCTGGCAGCCATGATTTATCGTTGATTTTATCATATGTTATCTACACCGTTAAATTTTAATCGTTTTAATCCCGTGTAGGGTCGATCCGGTACATGAAACACTATCGATTTGTAAAGATAAAATTAAAAAGTACCGGTAATAGCGGGTTCAATGACCTGTAGTTAGTAGTCGGCGTTGCGTACAAACTACCTACAGGTCATTGAACTCGCTCAGCTGACGTTTTCTTAAAGAAATTAATTTCGTACGTGCGTAAATTAATACGAGTTTTGAAAAAAAGGTACTTAATTTTTTGATTTTAACTTTACAAATCGATAGGGTTTCATGTACCAGATCGACCCTCCACGGGATTAAAACGATTAAAATTTAGCGGTGTATATGGCCTTGGCGGGACGTACGTCAGGATGGATGATGCGTACGGCGCTAATGTTGTGTGTTTGTTCTTTTTTTATTGTGTGGAGGAGGAAGGATAAAACGCATGTTACCTACTAAAAGAGTTCCGAGTCAGTAGGTATACACGTAGATGGATGGAGAGGAAGAAGCAGGTCAAAGAAAAAATGTATGGATTGTGTGAGGAGTGAAATGAAAGGAAAGGTAGTAAGTAAAGGCCGCATTGCGGCTACCCGCATAATGTGTATGAACCCTTGTCCCTTAGTGATAGTGTGACTGGTGACAAAGACAGAATGGAAGAAAAAAACGTATTACACCGACCCCAAGTAATATATGTAGATCAAGGGCAGGAAGAAAAAGAAGAGGCTCGCGCTTGACCAGTAGGTAGGTATCACGCCTGATGGAAAGCGACGTCGTGGTCGACCATGGAATACGCTTGCCTAGAAGTAATCTATTCACTCCTGAATGAAAAATACCTAAATATCTTAGTTGTCGGATCAAAATCTAAATAAAATGCTTTTAGCAAAATTATGTCAGGCTGAAATTTGTAAAAATAACCAAGAAATGCCCTTTAGAGTTATAAAAAAAAAAAACAAATTAAAAAGAAATCTTTAATGGCATTTTTAATATTGTTTATTGAAAACCAACCAGTTTAATTTAGGTAGATACTAGTTGCAAAAAGATCTATTTTGCAACTATTTTAATACATATTTTATTGAGATTTTTTTTTAATTTGACTGCTACTTTTAGCTTTGACATTTTATATTTAATTTAGATTTAATTCTATAATTAAGTAATTTAAAACATATGTACACACTATTATAAATTAATTAAATATAAAAAAAAAGATAAATTTCCGCCGCTTGAGGTTCACCGCAGCCGCAGCGGCAGCACCAGCACGAGACGAGCTAAGATGTGAAGGTTCAAGAGTATCGACACAAGTAGCGTCCCATACTAAAGGCCTTCCCATCTTCCAAGGAAATAACGACATGCCGTCCGGTCTCTTGCCATCGTCGTGTGCCAGGCCATGGGGTTCCAATACGGCTGGAACGCCGACGGTGACATGAGCGCGTCTGATGATGTCGTTGATATTCGCGTGTCGCGCTATGCGACCCGCACTTCGGCTGCATGGCAGACCGTGGTGTCCGAGGCTGTTGACAACTTCGCCGCAGTGGCAGCGATGAGGAGAATAGCAGGGAGCGCCTAGACGTAAGGCAACAGCGAGGCGGAAAGTATTGTCGTCGAGCAAGGTGCCGATGTTTGACGACGGTAGTGCGTGAAGCTAGAGACCCGACTCCCACTCTCCCACAGCCAGCAAGCGCGCTCGCTCCGCAGGGGCAGTAAATTTTGCAATCAGGTTTTCCTGAACTACTTTGCAGAGCGGCTCATCCCACCGTCTTTGGGATGATGTTTCGTCGGGCGGATTTGAATTCGGGCAAGTGAGTCTCCAGGCATCTATAGCCTCGATGAAGCACGGCACATTGAAATCAATCGGTGAGGGAAAAAGGATATTCCTGATTAATTTCTCAGTGCCGTGAACCGAGGTTATAAAGGCTGGTAAACTAATACTAGAAATTTTGCGGACGTCGAGGCCACCCATACGGATAGGAAGAGTAGCCTGAGCCCAAGCTCGGTCGTCCATGGCCACGTTTAAAATTGATGTAAGAGTATGCCGGATAATTTGGTCTATTTTATCCAAAAGATGGGGGTGTTGCCATAAATGAGAAGCGCGAAGGAAATAAATTAATTTAGGGCCGAAACAGCAGAAACGAATTTTAGTGATGGCCGAATGCATATTAATTTGTAGTAATCTTTCCGAAACATCATTAAAATTTTGAATTTTTTCCTCGACAAAATTGAATCCTCAAAAATAGGAGACCCCAGGAGACGAAGAGAACTTTTTTCTATAATTTTAATTTCTGGATTTTTAATACAGTATGTTATAAGTGTATAAGTAATGTTAGTGATTACCGTCGAGGCGGTATTTAGACCCGAGCCATGGCGAGGGTCTCAAGAGAGCCGAGAACGGTAATTATTAATTAATCACGTGTATCATACAATGTTTTTCAATACACTTGTGAAGAAAATAACTGTAAAACTAGTAAACTTTTGTGGCGATGAAAATCTGTTTTCATATGAGCGCCCATTTTTTTTTCTTTTCCTCTTGGAGGACGAACGCGCCCGTCCTGATACGATAAATGTAATAAAATATGGCGGGGTTGAACAAAAAGGTTTTACCTAAGTACTTTATAGCACTAGTGCGAATTGGTAATCAAAATGTCACAGTTTGGTAACAAGGGCCATTATATAGGTACATAAGTGCAGTGCATTATGAGTTACTTTATGAGCAAGTGTATTGAAAAAATATTAAGACTTTTCTAATGAAGACTGCTTCACATACTTACTGAACAACAATCCATCTAAGTATACAATGTGAAGGCGACTTTGTATTTTTATCAAAAATATATATAATTTACATCATTACTATGTTGTAAATAATTTACAATTAGGTATATTTAATTATTGTTGTCTCTTTCCTAAGTAATTTTCTTCAGACAGAATACGAATTATGCTAGCGCATTTTTTAATTTCTTGAAGAACATAAGATAGGTACCTAAGCTCTTTTTGCCCAGAGCTGTTTCAGCTTTGCAGTCTTCTACTAGGTATATTTGAGGGGGGACATTCGAAGGGACAAAAATTTACAACATATTTAATGATGAAAACTAAAACTTTATGATAATCTATGTAACATGAAACAATGAAAGCCCCGTCATAAATGATCGAGCCGCTTCGCAGATTATCCAGAACAAACAGACAGATAGAAAACAAACTAAGTAGGTACATTACCTACATGTTATGTAAGTAGGTATAGGTATATCAAATATACTTTCATAAGCAAATAGAAACAGTAAATAAAAACATTTCGATATTAAAAACAGACACTTCAATTTTATTTACAAAAAAAAATCCATCTTTTTGTAAAAAGATGGATCATTGTTTTTTAGCAAACATCTAAAGCTGTCTTAGTAGCTATAGGTATGTACTAAAAAGTAATAACTGCGGATTGCGAGCTTTAGCTTTTGCAAAATTGCAACAGCTAGCAAACTGGTTAGTTTCTAACAAACTTAGTTTTCTTTATTTTTTCAATTGTTTTTTTTTAATAATTGCAAAGGGAACGTTTTGATTATTTTGACTAATTCCAGCCTGATACAATTATGCTAAAGTTTTTTTTAGGTTTTTGGTAACTGAAAAATTTAAGTTGTCTTTATTTTCTTAATTCTGCTGCTTATTATTATGAAATAAGCAAAACGTAGATAGCACGACAACGAAAAATCCAAATCAATTTTTTTTTATTTGGAAATCAGAGGAATCAAAAATCTAGCAACACCAGAACGAAATGTCAAGCTATTGTCCAATTAAAATACATTCAAAAACTGCAAAGGTTATCAGGTCTCTCTTTCTCTCTTAATGCTAAACACATAACCTATCTCGTTCTTACAAAACATTTTAATTTCGTTGTGTAATACGTAAAACGTTGCGATGTGATCGTACCATTTCATTGAATTTTCGTTTTTTCGTAATTTATTGTTAAGAAACAATGACATCAGTTTAATTTATCTATCTAGTATTATTGCTAATCTATTTGTAATACAAAATGGCTAGTTTATCTAGCAAAATAAGTATTACCGCTGCTCAAAACCAGGTTTGTAGTAACGTGAACGCGCGAACCCTACAAAATAGCTTTGTATTTTGTTAAAATAGTTGTTTAATGCCGCCTTTTGGCTGAATACATAATAGATGTTATAATTGCAGTAGTATATCGTTTGGTTTTTAGCTTGTACAATGGATAAACGAGGCGGGAATGTTGGAAGGCGGTCGCAG
Source organism: Mythimna ferrago (assembly GCA_910589285.2). Lineage (NCBI taxonomy): Eukaryota > Metazoa > Arthropoda > Insecta > Lepidoptera > Noctuidae > Mythimna > Mythimna ferrago. The sequence continues at coordinate 22,778,288 of OU342685.1, forward strand.
GGTAGACAATTTGAGGAAAGCAGTGGAACTCTTGCTTCATCAGTGTTCTTCAATGCTCCCACAGTACATAGATAACATCCTGACTTATTACTGTGATAAATCTGTCGACGTGAGGAAGCTGGTCATCGCTTTTATCGAAGAATTGAGGTAAGTTTCTATTGTGGTATTGTTAATGGGTAATTGTGATGACATAAAAACATAACCGTCTTTGCTGTCGCTAGTCTGGTGAAAATCTTCTAATCGGTAGCTCCTTTCCTAATGAAAACTAATTTTCTATATATCTTTTTCTTATCTTTGATAGTCGTTGAACCTGTGTTTTATATGATCCCATCACATTTTAATAATTAACCTGAACTATTCACCCTATAAAAATTTCACAATATTATGTATTTGTAAATAATGCTGTATTATTTAGCAATTTGGTTAATATGTTAATGATTTAGTTTTAGCAAATTTGTAGTTTTACCGCAATGATAAACCATATAAAATCAAATAATGAGACTTCAGATGCTGAAATCTGCTAATATATATTCAATAGTTTTGATAACTGCTCTATTTAGCCAGTTTTAAATATAGATATTGTTACTGCCAGCAGAAACAATATCTATAGGTATTGCTTGTAGGTTGTTTGGTAAATTTAACCTTTTGAATACTAAAATTAGAGACATAATAGAAAGACAATGACAGAGCGAACGCCTTGGGGTTTAGTAAATTAAGAATATGTTAAAAAGATATACTTAAGATACTATATAAATTTAATCGAAACTCATTTTAACCTTGAAAATACTGTCCATTAGAGATACAATAGAAAGACAATGGCAGCGCGAACACCGGTGTTCGCTTGGGGTATTATGAATTAAGTGAACCATGTTCTAGAAAAAATGCTTTAAACCTATAACTCAATTGACAATGTCCATAGAGTTTCTTGCACATATTTTCCATAGAGGTAAATGGTTAGGAATGTGCAATTTGATTAAATTTTCTTACTGTCTGACTTTTTGACAATCCTAAAATGCATCTATTTCAAATAAAACCATTTACGGGAACTTAGAGTAAAAAAATAAAAAAATATTGATTATTATGTACAATACCAAGTGTATTTATCTATTTAAAATATGAAATCTTCATGGGAAACTGAACGAGAGTGGGGAAAGTACTTAGCGGTGCTATTTGTGTGTGTTAAAGTTACCTATTTGCAAAATTAATTCATTAAACCCCAAGCGAATGCCGGCGTTCGTGCACCTATTGTCTTTCTATTGTGTCTGTAACTTCCACGATTAAAAGGTTAATAGCATATATAGTATAGCATATTATATCTGTATTTGAGATGGAACAAAGCCTAAGTATTATATCAAGTTACACACAATTTTAATGTTTAAAAGTTATCTACATCAATTTTGCATTTTATGTGATGTAAAACTTTTACAGATTTAGTATATGTATAGACTTTTTTTATTATTATTATAATTGTGAGCTGTTCCACTGCTAGCATAGGCCTATACTAGCTTTTGACCACGGCTTCATCCATATACATAAAATATAGCCATCACTCAGGAATAAACCAGCTTTCTTACAGTAAAAAAAATTTTTAGCTACTGTTATACAGGCGAAACTTTATGAGTGTTTGTCGTCACATTTGAACTGAATGGATTTAAATGACACTTGGTGCATGGGTAGACCATGTCCTCGAATAGCATATAGGATACCCTTTTATCCCGGCAGTAGTCCTTTACGGTGCAAATAAAACATCTACTTAGTAAATATGTGTGGGTCCGAGTGGACGACAGTCGCAAACTGGGCTTGTCACTGAAGGTTGTCTGTCGCTTGCACTTCAGCCGTTTGTATTGGATAATTTTCCACGATGACTCAGGCGAACCTGTCGGTAGCAACTAGTTCCGCAATATTCTTTTCTTATCTGGTTTTATTTTTTGGGTGTCTCTTTTGTGGCCTGCCATATCCCCATGTAGCTATAATTAACAATTATTTAATTTATAACTTATTTTTATCTTATTTAATTTAATTCAATCATTGTTACAGTAAGCTACACCCAAAATTCCTACCGAAGATCATAGCCCAGTTGCGTCAGCTGGTCAGTGACTCGGTGATTGCTGTCCAGAAGAGAGCCATCCAGGCCTCCAGCATTGTGTACCGGAACACTCTGATGTGGATATGTCAGGGTGCTTCAGAAACTTCTGAGATGCAGTTTGTATGGAAGAATATCACGGAGTTGAAGGTGTGTGGAATTTATTTTACTCATTCTTAGAATTATATAAACTTTATAGTACACCAAGAAGTAACACAACTTATACATAAATTTAAAGAACAATGGCAGGTTCCCATACATTGTTTTAGTTGTGATTAAAACTCTATGTCTTTAATTGAAAAATATTCTGTTTGACTCAGCTTCAGCCCCTGACACCATATATACAAGAATTTTAATTATAAAAGGCCGAGAAAAATAGATATTCAAATATGAACTTATACTTTTTTATAGGTTATCCGTACGTCAAAAATGACACTAACAAAAGATTCAACAATATAAGAAATAAATACTAAACACTGTCCATTATTTTTCTAATGCTTTGGATGAGAAAGAATCTATCTTATGCTCCGTACTCTCATACGGTTTTACTCTACTGCCTTCGAGACGTGTCTTGCGGTCCACACGTTAATATTTACTCGTTTTGGAGTAAAACTATCGAGTAATACCGTATTTGAGTACAGAGCTTTAGGAATAGCATTTCTGGACCTATTACACTACTCGTTATATCAACTCGACTCATACACTACTCGTTATAGATATCAATTCAGACTGGTCTTATTTTTTGTTCAGAGTAAGACCGGTCTGTTTTTACACTACTCGGAGTCTTAATATCGAGTCGTTATAACGAGTAGTGTAATAGGCCCTTTCCTAATAACTATTTGAAGGGGAGGGGACTAAAAAACAATTTTATTATTTTACAAAAATATTTATTCATCTTCATCCTCTCTTATAATAATTTCATCTAAAAATTCTGCCGGTGCGGAAATATTTTGTTGATGTCTGGCCCATCCTAAGTACCAGACCAGCGTCATTACATGAGCACAACATCCTACTGTGCGCCGACCAACTAAGCAATTACAACAATATTCACAGATACCTGTCCGGCCTGGAATATCATTTTCTATTAAGATATATATATAATATTGCTTTCTGGATACGTGACGTGACTTTATTTTTCCTCTTATTAGAGTTGTCGCGCCAGTACCTCTTAAATCATACTCAGATAAATCAATATGTTCACTGGACACTTCGATTCTGTACCCACCATGGAAACGTACATGCTCGCCATAATATGAGCGAGCTTGTCTTATTTGGTACGTTCCCAGGGCGAATAAAATTAAATCTCTATATTCAAGGGTTGGGAAGAATAAAACGTTACTACGATCAGCAGTAATACTTTGGAATTGGGATGTTCTTCTATTCATATTTAAGGCATTAACCATATTTGCTAGATTATTTTCTAAGTTCATTCTTTCTCTAATAATTTCTAATATTTCGTTTGCATATACATTGTTCTGAAAGCGAACACCAAACTTGTTTAAAAGCGCTGCTGCTATTTGGAATGTTTGCATCATGTGTGGTAGAGACCGATGAAAATATTCTTGTCTAAAAAGTTTAAAATCTCTTTTAAAATAACCATTTACGGCCTCTACCACCCATCTGCAAATAGTGACACAGCGACTCCTATTAGCTTGTCCAGTAGTCAATTGGTGTTCGCCTTCTAAAAGTGATTCTGGCATACAGGTTCTATAGCCACACCCCTCTAATAAACTTATACAGTCCCTAAACCCCCTGTCCAGAATGAACACATCATTTTGTCTAAAATATGATCTCAAAGCTGAATTCTCAGAGCTAAATAGACCGGACATTATATCAGCATCTGATGTAGTTGCTTTATATGGGCAATAACAATCAACAATATATCCATCGCATGCAACAAACATAAATGGTTTTAACAAATTCCGGTATTTGTGGAGGGAATAACTTTGTTTTTGGAACATGTAATTAGAGCTTTTATTAATATAAATGTATGTGCCATCACATATGACTATGGCATTGTTACCATTCCCATACAATCCATTTGGTATCAATAAATTATGTCCTAACAGTTCCTCCCGACTTAAATGGCTTATGCCTAAATGTGCAGGTACAAAATCCTGGAGGAGAACTTCTCTCACCTTATCCATTAGCGATTCTAAAGTTCGTCGTGGAACTTTTAAAAGTGTTGAAATTCTGTCATCGGAATCACCGGTCCTCATTTTTAACAACAAAGCTGCCAAACCTAAGCTTCCTCTTTTTATTAGTGAAATGCGAGACACTTCTTCTAGTAATATATTAAAATTCTCTTTTGTTAGGCCCACCCAGTATTCAAAAACATTGTCTTCCATTTCTTGCACATTTTCAAAATCTATATTTGTATGTGATGCGTTTACAAACGAAAATACATGTTGTACCTGCTGTTCAGTAAAAGATTGCATGCTATTCTCAGAGTCGAAAAGCGTCTCCCATGCATTACTCATCAAATGTTCAGAGCAAACTCTAGCAAGGTTTGGCAGATAATATTTATGATTGCTCAAAATTATTGCACGTAAACTGTCACTAATGCTACGCAGTGTGGTACTAGTGCAATTTGGGAAAACGCAATGATTATTGCTATTAGCAGCTCGTCTGTAGTCCGATAAGACAATTGTCTGTACCTCTGCTTGACGAGTAGATTCTTCTAATATATTAGATCCAGAAGGGTAATATATTAGATCCAGATTCTTCTGTTGAGGGGTAAGTACTAGAAGGCAAAGATCTATTTTCTTCAGTGATGTCCACACGTCGTGCTTGTCTTTGTGTATGTAACCAGCAAGGATGGCACACGCGGTCAGATACTGTTATCTGGAAATAAATAAAAGCACATTAATAGGCCAATCATTCTAAACATCTATGCAGTTTATGCTTTTCCTCAAAATACCCTGGTAAGATATAAAGTACAAAGAAATCATTAATTATTATAGAAATCAAAATCATTAATTTAATTATCTTTATTATGTAGTTTTTATGTTAGCTTACCTGTCGTGGTGCTACTCTACTTTCTATAATATTTCTCATAGTAATCTGGAGCTGAGTTGGATTGTTTCTCAGTATTAAATCACTTTGTCGACGTAGGATAGAAGAGCCACATAAAAGACACACATGAGCATGACCTTGGTGACTTGACTCAGCTTGTTGATTATCATTCGCCGAAACTTCTTGTTGCAAATCACGATTGACACTGAACATTGCAAGATCTCGGCATGCTTCACAAACATAGTCGTCTTCAATAATCTGAAACAATGGAAAACAATATTACCTCTCTCCTACTACTACTACTCCTAGATACTTGACATTTCTAAACATATTGTCTTTTTAGATTGAACAAAACACAAATCGTATTGAATAACATTTTATTCGTATTGAATAACATTAGAATAACATTCGAGCGGAAAATAATATACTTTTTCGATCTACTTTTTAAATAAGTAAAGAATTAAAACTACTTACGATTTGTGGGTACACCCAGTTACAGAGTAAGGTGGTAACTCTGGTATCTAGTTCCAAAGCACGATATCGACGTAGTGTATTAACACAAATGTTACAGTTAACACACAGGATTCGTGTTATTCCGCTACGACGACGACCTTCCATTTTAGCGGTAACGTTGAGGCAAAATCGGTGTCCAGTAAAAAACAGCACAATGTCGCAACAGCAATTCTCGATGTCCATAAACAAGCACAGGGTCACACAGGGCAAAATCAGAGTCCGTTAGCAGTCCAGGTCAAAGGAGAATACAGAAAAGGAAACACAATCGAAAGCAAAACACAACAGCCAAGAACACAGCGCAAGCGTCTGGTCTGTGTCATCAATGTCAATCAAGCAAAACTAGTGTTGCCAACCTAAAACTATACTTAAGCTATGCTATTTTAGACATAAGTCTTTTTGCTGCAACCATCGTGAAAAAAAGTTCAGAATAATTTTATTATTTCATGCCAATTATTTATCACCACCGTGCTAAATTAGGCATACCTATTTAAGAAAAAGAAATTGTTTCATTTCATTTATATCTAGAATTAAAAATGATTTCATTATCACGACTTACAAACTCCGGCATTTAATTTATTCTAAAGTGGTGTTTAAAAAACTTAAATGGCAACACTAAATTAATAAAAGTTCACAAAAATAATCAATTAATTTTTCATTTAAACTTATTTTTTTGCCCGGCCCTAATTAATTAATGTGATAGTTTGAAAAAATATAAATAATTGATTCAATTTAATTCGTATTTAAGTTAATTCTAGACACTTAAATGTAATTCAAATAAGATTCTGCCATTATTCTTTATGGGTATACTGGCGGTCTTATCGCGGACAGCGATATCTAAAAGACAACCTTAGAATGGATAATTTTAATTTTTGTTGTTAACCTTTTAAAAATAAGAACAAAATTAAGGGTTAGTAACAGTTACTTCTTTTCTTTCTTTTTGCTGTAGAATTTACTTCTGTATCATGGGTCACAAACATGTAAACTCACACAAGACACTCACACCAGGAACATCAATCTGTAGGCCATACAAATATGTATTTGTTATGAGCAAGAATCGAAACCGCGACCTGCAGATACTGTCTGGGTCATAGCAGTGTAATGTTTTCTTGTAGACCAAAATATTTTTTTTTTTTTTTTCATAATAAGCAGTTTTCCAAAGACACATTAGCAATGGCAATAGTCTTGTGGTGTTTAGGAGTTCCTATGTAGTTAATCAGATTGCACTAGCGATTGCGGAGGCGGGCGCGGACGAAGTTGTGTTGACGTCTACGTGTTCACAGTACCAAATGATACCAGTAGATGAATACGAGTCTTGATATCCATGACGACGATTCAGTGGGTAAATCAAAATGGTTCAGAGACACACGCGCAGCCACCTTACAGACGCTATATCATTATGAACGATACGGGAGGAGTTCAGGTTCTGAGAATCAAAACCGCGAGCCGCGCGTCTATGCGAGACTCGCGCCCGTCTGACATAGACGCACGGCTCGCGGGAGCACTGTGAACCCAACTGCCGTCTACATTACGGCCCGTTCACGATCTTGCCGCTGTAAGCGGTAGGTCAGCGCGGGGCGTCGAGCAGTAAGATCAGAAGTATGAGTTTGAAGCATGCCATGGGACGCCGCTCATAGCGAACGGGCGCGTTTACCGATGACACCCCACTCGCCGCGCCGCGCGCTGGTAATAACCAAGTAATGACTAGGCCGAATCTACATACATTTTGAATTACACGCGCCATATTGCCAATACTTGATGTTGTCCTGTTTACTGTTTGAGCTGATGGCGCCATCTCTGCATCTCGTTTCATATACACTATCCTAATAGCATTCGAAAAAATTCCTCATCTTCTCTCTCCAGCTCGTAGTGCTCAACATGATAGATAGTGACAACGAGGGCATCAGGACGCACTCTATAAAGTTCTTGGAGGAGGTGGTCCTGCTGCAGACACCCAGCGACGGGGCTGGAGACGAGTTCAACCTGGATACTCTGCCGGCAAACATGACCTTCATCGACAGACGTGCTTTAGAAGAAGAGTCTGAGTAAGTGCCCAAATTATTCTATTAGTGTGCTACACATTTGTTCCGGTTGATTGGGACATTGATTCTACATAGGTGTCTTTTTCTTTCTCCAAACCTCACCTTTCATATAAATATAAGCTTGCTTCAAATTCCTTTGGACAAAATCAAAACTTTCGTAAAAAGATGTCTACTACTGATTTTGACTAGAATTAATCCGAATGTCTGGTTTAAAGACGCTTACATAATATTTTTTTGTAAGTCTTGCAAAAAATCTAGTGCGTTCATTAATGACTTCGAAGTTCATAACATTAAAAAAACCTGGTAATTTCAATTCACTTTTTCCATTAAACAAAATTTCATAAATATTTTTTCTTTGTCTACCTTCCAGGACTATATTCAAGTTGCTGGTAAAATTCCACAACTCCCAACACATATCTAGTGTTAACTTGATGGCCTGTATGACGACACTCTGCCTCCTCGCCAAATTCAGGCCAAAGTTCATGCCAGGAGTCATAAGGGCATTAGGAGACTTACACACGACACTGCCACCCACACTATCGCAGTCCCAAGTGAATTCCGTACGGAAACAGCTCAAAATGTTGCTTGTGAATCTGATAAAGCATCCGTCTTCAAATGACATGATGCCGCAGTTGACTCAGTTGCTAATAGATATAGGAATGACGACGCAGGAGATCAATAAGGTGTTGCCTAAAGATAAAAGGAATAAGAGGGTGGGGGAAATCAAAAATGGCGATGCACCAGCCAAGAGGATTCGGATAGATTCTCCACAGAGTAACAGTCAGGGTAGTGACAGTAATAGTAACAGCAGAAGTGATTTTAACATGTTCGATGATGACAATTTCCCTTCTGCAGTAGCTAAGCAACCTGTAACCCCCACTGAGGACTCAATATTCGAAGGTCTAAACAATGTAGATGACGTTGTCAACCTCGTGACACACACTCTCGTTAACTACCTACCTAACGAAATGCCTATTACGTTTGTGAACGCCTACAAACCCATTCCTAACTCCGGCTCTAAAGCACAAAAGAGAAGCTTAGCTAAAATGATCCTCGCGTTAATCAATAATAAAGAAGAGACTGTGCCGCTACCTATTGTTGCGCCTGTACCTGTACCCGTACCTCCAGCACCTGTACTCTCTGAAGTATCGTCTAAAATACCTTTACTGAGAGACGATGAAGAAAAGGTCACGCTCAAAAATGCCGTAGCGAAGTTGCAAGAGTCCACAAAAGCAGAAAGGCAGATCGAAAGTGCTGTTTCGAGGCTTATGGAGGAAACGAGACAAGACCATTTGAAAGAGGAAGAGAGGAAACAAAAAGATAAAGAGAAGCCTGTTCCTCCGCAAACACCTTCAGTTCCTAAGCTAAAGCAAAAAGTAAAGTTACTAAAGCTACAAGAAATCACGCGTCCGATTCCTAAAGAGATAAAAGAGAGGTTGATAATTCAAGCAGTCGAGAGGATACTAAAAGCGGAGACAGAAGCTGTGATAGGGGGAGCAGCACATATACGTGCGAAGTTCATCACAATATTTGCATCAAGTTATACACCAGAGCTGAGAGAGTTAGTGTTGAATTATATACTAGATGACCCTGCGAATAGAATTGATTTAGCCTTATCATGGTTGTACGAAGAGTATGCGTTCATGCAAGGGTTTAACCGCCACCCTGTAACGTTACAGCCTAAGGTTCATGAGAAACATGATCAGAACTACAACCAGCTGTTATGTGCGTTGATCACACAGATTTGCGAGAGAGGAGATCCCTTGATAGAGAGTTCTAAGGACATGTTGTTGAGGAAGGTTTACTCTGAATGTCCGGTGGTGACAGATGAGGCGGTGGATTACTTGAAGCACCTGGTGATGGAGGATAAGGTGGCGTTGTTGGCGTTGGAGTTGCTTGAGGAGCTGTGTGTGATGAGGCCGCCGCGCGCGCATAAGTATGTGGCGTCGTTGTTGTGTCATATTTGTGAGTATTTTTTGTTTATTCTTGGTACTACTAACAAGCGGAGCTTGTTACTAAAGTCGTACTGATCCCTCTCTTAGGTTAAGCACTCCTTGCCGAAGGTCGGTTTGTGAAGTCTTTAGAGACTACTAGAGTCAATATTATGGAATTTATCAAGACAATAGGCACCAGGCAACTCACATTCTTGTTAATGTTCTATTCCAGGATATGTTCTAGCCGTATGCAAATTTCATCCTAATCCTTTCAGCAGTTTCAGCGTGAAGTAATAACAAACAGACAAAAATATACTCGCCCATTTTTTTTCCTAATCTGGGAAGTTCTGTCATTTATGAATGTTATGATAAATCGATCTCAATAACGTGATATTGTCATAACTAGGATAATGACGAAAAAATTGACGTTTAACCCGTTGTGTGTCCGGAACGTGGCTCCACGCGAGACATAATAACTTTTTAATTGTGTCTCTAATTACGGCATACGAAAGGTTAAAAGTGTTTTTTAAAACTTATTTACAAAACAAATATCATTTAACCAAAGACATCTTGTTGAAGACAGTTTATTTCTTTAATTCTGTAATTACACTTCACTTATTTTAATATTCCATTTTCAGTAAACGAAAACGAAGAAATACGCGATGTTGCACTAAAATCAACTCTAAAGATCTACAAGCGCAGTACGGACGCGGTTCGCAAAGTGATCGAGAAACATGCCCTCCTCTACCTCGGGTTTATATCGCTGAATCACCCTCCGCCCGAGTTGAGCGATACCAGGGGCGTTAGAGCCGTGTGGACCGATGAAATGTACCATATCTGTCTTAACCTTGTGATGGCGTTACTGGCTGACAATGAAGGTAAGACATAGTGTTTATAATATCTCTGTTATACTCTGTTCAAAATAACATTAGACATTTATGAAAACCTTTTATTACTGTCCGTTCAACCGATTTTGACTTTTATTACGTTGGTGGCATGACAAATGGCGGCTGCAGTAAATACTTGGTATTGTAAACCCTTTTTTGCTTTCAATGCCATCCTTATGCCTAAGCAATAGAAGTTAAAATCGGTTGAACAGACTTAAAAAGGTTTCTTCAAATGTCTAATCTTAACGCGAATAGGGTATAGAGTGATATCAACTGGTTTGACGTTAATCCGACGAATACTCCCTCCCGACGCATTTATTCCGCCAGGGTCGCACATCCATGACCAACAGCTTTTCTGTCTCCGGGGATTGAATAATACCAAAATGAGATTGAGTACCTAGTCCTACCCGTGAGCATCTATCTTTTAGTTTTGAAAAATGTGCTACGTAAGTCATAATCCTGTGTTCCTGATAGCTACAACCTCTAAAAAGCACTGGTTGGTACAACCAGGTCTGCTACACGCCAAATCTCTCATAGAAGGCTACTCACAAAAACGAACTGCCGAGCTTCTTGAGCTTAGCAGGACGAACATCTGTGCGATAGCCCGCGCCTTAACCGGCCACTGCAAACTAAACAGGCACCAATTTCACATGAAACTGAGTGACACTGATGTTTGCCGGTACTGCAATCAGGAGAGGGAGACGCCTAAGCACCTCTTGTGTGAATGCGGGCCCCTTGTCCACAAACGCAGTGTCCATCTGGGCCGACACATTATTCGCCCGGAGGAGATTAAAACTCTAAAAGCTAGGAGTATTCTAAATTTCTTGGAAGCCTCCGGGCTAAAAGAGTTACTCTAACAAGGTGGCGAGTCACAATAGATCTTTTAGGTCGCAGTGACTACATCCCCTACACTATGGGTGATGCATAGCCCCTTATCTTCTAAATAATAATACAACCTCTCCTCGGGTGAGGATCGCAGGAATCTGTTGAATGGGAGACGCACAATACCGGTCGTTGTAGCAACACTTGAGGTGAGGTCCAACAGTTCCATCGTGGCTCCACCATTCTATTACTAGACCAAGCTGAAGTCTGTGTTTGCTGATAGAGAGCAAACACTTTGAAGTATTAAGTCAAGAGTAAATAGGTTACTTCTAGACATGCATCTCCAATAGTCGATCACATCCTCGCATACCGGTGTGGCATTTCAGCCGAAAAACGTCCACTGTTGGACATAGGCCTCTCCCAAATGTTGCCACCGCCATATTGGATTCCTGCGACCCTTACCAGGTTATCTGTTTACCTTGTGGGAGGCCTTCCACCGCTGCGTCTTTCGGTACTCGATCGCTACTCCAGAACCTGTTCTGCGTGCAATGTGCCTTGCCCATTGCCACTTAAGTTTGGCGGTTCTTCGAGCTATGTTGGTAACCTTGGTTCCTCTGTGGATGTCTTTTCTGATGTGATCACACGAGGAAACTCCGTGCATAGCCCTTTGGGTGACTTTAAGTCTTCTTGTGGTTAAACGCCCATCAATAATAAGATAATCCATTCTTTATCCTTTTTTTAAGCATTGTTGCAGCATACTAATTAAAATATATCTTTTCAGAACTAATAATCGAAGTGGCCCGCGTGTACGGGTGCGCGGGGTCGGAAGCGAAGCGCTGCGTGCTGCGCGCCGTGGAGGGCCCCGTGCGCGCCGGCGCCGCCGCGCAGGCGCAGGAGCTGTCGCCCGCCTTCGTGGCGCTGCTGGACGAGTGTCCGCGCGGCGCTGAGACCTTGCTCACTCGCCTCGTGCACATCTTCACTGAGAAAGGTGAGTTTTACAAAATAGCGGTAGGATTTTATACGAAAAAGTCGTGGACACCATGTTGAATTGCGAACAAAACGATACTTAGTTGCTAAGTTTTAATCCCGAACGCAGTGAGGGAACTTACTCCTGAGTACAGCGATGGAATTAATTGTGTTAATAAAAGGTTTTAATATTGTAAAATTATTTGATTTGATTTGTTGTTGTTTGATTGATTCTTTAAAGAATTAAAGAATTGATGTAATTTTGTTCCCCAAGCACAATTGGATAATATGTGGAATCATTCAAACAAGCTGATATCGCGTAAAATGGTGCTGAGAGCTTCATTGTAGAATTTGCTACGTCATCAAAACATGCCGAGAAAACTGGCTTATTTGATATTTGCCATCAAATACTGTAAAAATTGTAGGAGAAAACAAAAAGACATTATTCTGTTTCCAAAAACTATTTTTTTTTTTACATTTTAGGGGACTTTAATAACATAATCATAAATATGTAATTACATTGCTAATTCACTACAACATACTAAACATTAAACACTAATACATTTCGTTCCTCCAAGTGCAAGTCCGACTTGTTTTATTATTTCTTGTTGTAGCGGGGATAGAAATACACATTTTTGTGAAAGCTTCAACTCTTTACCTCTTACGTTTTATGAGGTGACAGCCCGCTGACAGACTGACGGACGGACAGCGGAGACAAAAAATAGATAGGTACAGGTCGCGCGGTGAATCAAGATCGCTCGGTGAAAGTAGTGGGGGCAATCGGCGCATGTGTACAATTGCGCACAGAAATTCTTAGTATGTTAGGATTTTATTTTTAATTTCGTATGTTTGAACCTTAGTAACATAACACTAGTTTTTGATTGTAATTTATCTTGTAAGTAGGTAAATTCAAAAAATTAAAAATTTTAAAATAAAACATAAAATTAAAAAAAATAATTTCGTTAGTTTCTTTCTTTAACGTAATAATTCACGTCGTAAACCATTTTTCTGGCTAGCCGTTTTAAAACTTTATTTTTGACCATTTTTTTTAAGATTACGTATTACTATTACGATAACACAAGCTGTACGCAACAGTATCCAATGAGAGGCGAGAACGCAACGCGGGAATTGAAGAGCGACTCTATCTACCAATGACGTGTCGCCGACGGCGCACACCCGCCCGTACGTCGCCAAATAGACCGTAGAATTGAATACTGCGCATGCCCCTTCCACTTTTGCTGAGCGATCTTGATTCATCGCGCGACCTGTACAGAAGTCAATCTACATACAAAACGCGCTCGAGCAACGCACACATAGACACCGCTCACGGACACGGATATCTCGGAGCGCCTCGGGCCGCTCGTCGAACAGTTCCGGCTCAAACGCTCATTAGTGTGCGTCCACCGAGCGTAGGTATAAAAAGTGAAGTACATACATGAGATTGTCTTCTATACCTATCTATTTTGTGGCGGAGACTTAGTAATAGGGTCCTGTTGTCACCCTTCAGATACGAAATCCTAAAAAGGTTATTATATTTAATGCTCTTTGTTCGCAGCTCCACCATCGCACGAGTTGGTCTCAAAAATACGCGAACTGTATGCGACGCGTGTGTCTGACGTTCGCTTCCTCATACCCGTGCTCACTGGACTATCCAAGAAGGAGGTAAGTAGATGAAGTGGTGACCAACCATTTCTTTTCATTCATTAAACCCCAAGCGAACGCCGGCGTTCGCGCACCCAGTCTTTCTATTGTGTCTGTAATTGACACGATTAAAAAGTTAAATTAGATATTTATTGTTATTCATTGGATTGCGTTTGGAAGGGTAATATGAAAGGAAAGGGTGACAGTATTAGCGTGATAGTTGAAAAAACGGAATAGAAGAAGAAAATAAAATGACGAACGGAGTTTTGTTGTGCATTTATAGTTTTTCTTCTTGAGTCTATAGATTTCTTTTCCCTCACAGTATTTAGGCCCAGTAGGTTGTAACATTTATAGCATTTATAGTTTAATTTCTTTCATTGATAAAAGCACACTTTTTGTAACAAAATAATGTGAAAATTGTTAATTCTTAAATCCCGAGATTTAATTCATCATGTTTATGATTCCGGGATTCAAGAGGTAGTAGTGTAGCGACATCTATGGCGTCACATAAGAACTAAATTACGAAATTCTGCATCGCGCAATGAAAGTTCTCCCTGTGATTTAAACGTACAACAGCTGAAAGCCGAGCAATTTATCCGATCACTGTCTGGTTTACAACCGCCCAAACATAACTCTCGTCTGGTCGGAGGATCCTCTCTTTTCAACGGAGGTTTGTGAGACTTTAGACTTTGTTCCGAGTACCTCCAAAGAGGTATTATCAACTCCTATGTAACTTTAGGTAAACATACTCTATATCTCTGATAATAACAAATAGAGTTACCCACAATACCGGTCGTTGTAGCAACACTTGAGGACCTCAGTCCAACAGTTCCACCGTGGCTCCACCGTTCCATCACCGGACCATACTGGAGTCTGTGTTTGCTGATAGAGAGCAACAACTTTGGGGTATATAAGTCAAGAGTGAATAGGTTACTTCTGGACAATCGTACTCCATAGTCGACCACATCATCGCTTACCGGTGTGGCATTTCAGCCGAAAAACGTCCACTGTTGGACATACATTATAGTGATCAAAGTACGGTGTTATGTTTTAGAGGAGCTGTATGAATGTTTTTCATGTGTTTTTTATTTATTTATTTATAACTTTATTGCACACCTTAGCTTATTTACTTATAATATATTATTTAGCTTAATTTATTATTTAGCTTTATTTGCTTATTATTATTAATAGGCTCGCGTTTGACCACTATCTCACCTGATGGTTAGTGATGATGTGGCCGACGATGGAGCACGCTTGCCTAGAAGTAACCTATTCACTCTCGACTTAAAGACCCCTAGGTATACATACAAATACATGGTATATAATAAATAGTATATCTAAGTATTTTTCATTATTCTTCCTAGATACTGGCAGCTCTACCAAAGTTTATAAAACTAAACCCAATGGTTGTGAAGGAAGTGTTCAACAAGCTGCTTGGTCTACAGAATCCTCACGAAGAGAACTCACCAGGTAAACTATTCTTCTTCATTTTGTGTCGATGTTCTCAAACTAGATTTTGTCTGACCAGTATTTGGCAACCTGTACAGCTCTATTGTTGGCCTCGTATTGTTTTGTTTCGTTTATTTTTCAGAAGGTAAACTTAAAATTATTTAACTGGTTGGTGGACCGACGACTTAGGGTCGCGGGAATCCGATGGAAACAAGACGCACAGGGCCAGACGTTGTGGCGACGCTTGGGGCAAGCCTATGTCTAACAGCGATCGTCTTTCCATAGAAATGATGACGATGATGATTTTTAACTAGCTTGAGACATTGGAATTTTTCCAAGGGATCGTAATCCCTGGGTAAAAAGTATTTAATGTCCTAATTAGGGTCCGTCATCATCTGTGTGTCACGTTTTAAAGCTTCAACAGCTCAATAAGCTTTAAAACGTGATACACAGATTTACTTTCACATTAAAATTTATTATAAGTACTAATATTATAAAGTTGAAAGCTTTTGTGTGTTTGTGACTTCTTCAAGCTTTTGCTGGTAAAATTTAGCACATTGGTAGACCATGTCAAAACAGCATCAAAATTGGATATAAAATGAAGCAGCAATGAGCATTTGAAACATCGGTAAGAGGAAAATTGGTGTGAACATCTTGCCATCTCTTTTCTACGTCGTTGTTGTCACATTTCAGTCCCTTTTCTGTTACTTGACAGTTAACCCCTTCCACCAAATTTGATTTTTTTCTAATTTACATTGTTTCGATTTGTGATAAAAGAAGTTATTTATTTTTATATTTTAAGAAATAATTAAAAACAAAATTGAGATGTATAGGGTAGGTTTTAAAATATATTTTAATTTTTTATTTTAAATTAGATTTTCTTTTTAATTTCAGTGTATAGTATAATGATTTGTAAGTAGTAGTTTGACATATTTGAAACAATAAGCACCATAATAGTTTTTAATAGTTTTTTTTTAATATATTTATTTTATCTATACATGGTACTTTGGTATCAAGTTTTATTTGGGTAGGCAAGTAAATTGCCTAATGCAGAGTTATATAATTTATTTATCGGAAATGGGGAATTAACCATAGATTTTTTTTTCCTGACTAACCATAAAGATAAGTTTTTTATGGGACATTTCACGTGAAGCGGACAACGAAAAAAAAGTGAGGTTTTGAAATTCGTTCATATTTGGCATATTTGTACTTCTAGAGGACATGAACGTGTTCTTGTAATATTTTTTTTTTAATTTGAGTTTTAGTATAATATAATAATAATTTTAGTTTTATTAAGTCATTGTGTGAGGCACAATTTAACTATATTAGGAGTGAATGTGGAGTCAGATTTTTACTGACTAATATCCACCTTGCCTCCAACAACGTGGACCGATGACCTGGTCAGGGTCGCGGATAGATGCGTGACACACAGGACCGGTCGTTGTGGCGACGCTTGGGAGAGGCCTATGTCCAACAGTGGACGTCTTTCGGCTGATATGATGATGATGACGATCCACCTGTGTTCTTTCATTTGCCGTCTGTGTTCTAGAGCCACGGTAACTTTCGAACAAAACCGCAACCCTAGTAGCTAAACAAGCCATAATACCATCACTTAGTTCTAAAAAAAATATTGCTTTCGATACGATATAAAGCTCACAATTCAATGCTTTTAGCTTTAACTACGATCGCACGGGAGTGTTATTTGAGTGACGTTTTATTTTGTTTTACTGTGCAACTGGATTTGTTACACCCAGCAATCCAACAATGTTTTTTTTTTACATTCTAGGGATGTAATAAAGGGAATAAAGCGCATCTACTAGAATATGTCCACAACACATGCAATTTTTTTTTTTTTTTTTTATCTGTTATAAACTAGTACTTGACTGCGATCCCGCCTGATGGTAAGCAGTGATGCAATCGTTAATGGTGAGGCGCACTAGTTTATTAAGAGCCTATTCACTCTAGCCTTGAAGACACCCAAATTATAATCAGACGGGAAGACCGCAGCAGGCAAACTGTTCCAGTCCTTCGAAGTCATCACCACTGCTTTCAAAACGGTGAAGGAAAACATCGTGAGGAAACCGGTATATGCCAGAATAACCCCCACCACCCCGTACAAGGCCTGCGTGGTGGATTACGGCCCATTCCCTTTCCTCGAGAATAGGGCCTAAGTCCCAGCAGTGAGTCGTGGCCAAGTACCCCTAGCCAAGTTGATAATCTGCAATCGTTAACGCTAGTACAAAACTTCAAATGTACGGAAATGACGTCATTTCAACGTTCAGTCACGTGATCAGAACAATAGAATCGGGACGTGGCCAACTCGAGGCGTTCGACGCAAGAGAATCAAAACGAAACGGTTGTTACTTGATTAGGGGGTTTGATCTTGGAACAATTAACAATCCAAAGCACGATAAAACAGCACCTGTGCTTGCTTGGACACGAGTTCACTTAGCCTACTGTAGCGAAAAAAAAAAAACACTTTTTACCACTATAATATAGGGTTATTTCAGTTATTTGTAAAATACTAGCAAGCCCTCAGGACTAATAGTACTAACATCATAAACAATAACTTTTGTTCTATGACTTTTAAAAATTTATCATATTTTAGTTCATCAGATTTTCATACAAAAATGAAAATATTTAAATTGAATGTTCTATATATTACGAAATCTATGCGAAGCAAGCGGTAGTACAATAGCGGAGGTTAGCGGGGATCGGGCGGCGGGGGTTCTTGATGCGCTTGCGTCGCGTCATACAGGCGTAGATAGCTATAGCAATATACAGAGTTGAAATGTGTTAGGTAGAACAACTAAATCTTGAAGATTTGTTTTTGTTAAATGTTTTGTAAAACGTCATAGAACAAAAGTTTTTATTTATGATGATAGTAATACAGTTCTGCAAGGTTGTTACTGTTTTACAAATAATTTTTCGTTTGTTTGCTTACACAAAAATAAAAAATAAATAAATGCGTTTAAAACACGATACTGCGCACAAATGTTTAATGAAAAGCCATTTGTTTCAGTCACACCAGCTGAGCTGTTAGTGGCGCTACATCTCATAGACCCGACCATGGCGGATCTTAAGTACATTATCAAAGCAACCGCCTTGTGCTTCGCAGAGAAGCAAACTTATACGCAAGACGTAAGTATCTGAGAGTATTTCGACGGATCCCAAGAATAAAATCGTATTTAAAAAAAAATGAATTATCAATTGAGGTTTTAAAGTTCTGTGAAATAAGTCATAAAATGCCTAGTGTCTTATTTTTCAATAAGATTTTGTTCTTGGGACCCGTCGATTTTAGAAGAGAAAACCTTCAAAAAGCGCCTGTGCTTTTGGGGTAAAAACTAGAAAAACTGGGAGTTTTACCTCACTGATACAGTAGCAGTCTACATCGTTGTTTCGATGAAAATTACGTCGAATAATTTTATTTCGAAATTGTAAAAATCATCCACATTAAAAAACATCATAGTGTTTATTTATTTATTTATTTAAACTTCATGTACAATAGTGGTACATAGGCGGACTTAATGCCACAAGGCATTCTCTACCAGTCAACCTTATTTTAACAACGTTATTTTTGTTTTAGTCAACGTTATTTTTCCTACTGACCCATTGAAGTTTGAGACATACTAAGGTTCCATACATGAATATAGACATGCAAGGATCGCAAGCATCAACTATCGTGCAGTTGCCCAGTCCAGACACAATACTTGTCTGGTCGGAGAATCCTCCCTTTTCATCGGAAGTATATGGGACTTTACACCCTGTTTCGCATACCTCTAAATAGGAATTCATTTAAACTAGGCGGCCGACCACAATATAGTCAGCAAAAGGAGATTGAATTTAACTTATACTTACTGCCATAATTAAGATAATTTCAGAATCTTCATAGGTGCCATCGCGGTCATTTCTGACTGATCACTTAAAAAAAAATCGTTTGAATCCTGCGGCGCAACGCCAAACTAAACCCTTTGAAGTTTTCGTTTCGAGAGCAAGCAAAAATGAACTTAGCGGTGGTCAGGCGGAAGTGTCTTGATGGTAGGTACCTTTTTTTAATATCAACATTACCTCTGCAGGTATTATCAGCAGTACTGCAGAGATTGACGGAGGAGCCGGAGATCCCCGTGCTGATGATGCGAACTGTTCTGCAGGCGCTGACGCTCTACCCCAACCTGGGGCCGCTAGTGCTCAACATATTGCAGCTGCTCATTGAGAAGGAGGTGAGACTTTCAAGCATTTTGTGGTTAAATATGTTCAGAATCTCTGTGTAATTTATTTCATCGCCACTGCTCTCAAGACGGTGAAGGAAAACATCGTGAAGAAACCTGCACTGGGCCCGCGTGGTGGATTAAGGCCCATTCCCTCTCCTAGAGAGGTGGCCTGAGTCCCAGCAGTGGGAACAGTATACGGCCGACTATGCTATGATATGCTATATTCAGAATCACCACCACGACATCGTCGACTACATCATCGTTTGCCATCAGTTTAGATAGTGATCAAACGCGATAAAAAAAAAACTCGAGAGTATTTTGTCTCTAGCTAAAAGCATTGGTTTCCAACCTTTTTACGGAACCCTTATAGGATCACTTCTGCCTGTCTGTCAATATCCTTTATCTTGGGAACGCGTGGTGGTATAGAGTTGATATTAGCCCCTTGAAACTGTGAAAACAATCAAAATTATAAGTTAACGAAAACCAGAAAGATACAGCCGTTTCTATCGCAAAAAACGTATATTTAGACACTCAAGGGAATCAAAATTCATAGGGTAGACTCTGGTCAACGAAAGATGGCACAACAAAGTGGCCGTATTAAAAAAAAAATTGAAACTGTTCACCCTAGCTGTACGTCGCTTAAACGGAATTGATACTTTTGATTATTCATGAAAATTTGATATATCATCTCCGTTCTGGAGTGGCGATCGGATATTTGAAGACGCAATATTTTATTATTACCACAAAATAGGCAACACAATTAAGACACTCTACTGAACGCCTAGCGCACATAATTATGTCTTCGACGGAGGCTCTAAGAATACTGCGCCCACGTCGTTGACTTACATCGCACTAGCACCCAGTGTTGCGTTAGTGTCGTAGCCACACGCATGACACACGCCACTCTAAACCACTAGCGCCATCTCTGATCTTTCGAAAACTAATTTAAATACAAAAGCGTCGCCAGGTACTATAATACTAAAAGCTAAGATTGAAAGATATCCCACGTCAAAAAAGGCTACTCTCTAGTTTATATGTTTTTAGCAGTTACATATTTGGCCTATAATTGTTACATTATCTATCAACAGGTATGGTTAAACAAGGTAGCGTGGGAGGGTTGGGTGAAGTGCTGCGAGCGCCTGGTGCCGCAGTCCGCCATGTTACTGACGAGCCTCAACCCGCGCGCGCTGCAGGCGCTGGCCACGTCGCCGCGCCTGCAGAGGGCGCTGCAGGCGCACGTGGCACAGATGCCGCCGCACCAGAGGGCTGCCTTGCCTCATCATGTCATCGCTTTCTGTCAGGTTGGTGTACCTACTTATTTCTACTTGATTACTGGTTAACTGAATGCGTATGCGGTTACTTTTTTCAAAACATGCTAGCAAAGCCTATTCACTGTAGCCTTGAAGACACCTAAATTATAAATAGACAGGAAGAAAAATTTACTAATAATGAGATAATGGTGGCCCATTAGTAAAGTAGGCCTCTGCTTTCGAGGTCATAGGCGTAAAGTCAGGCAGGCGCTTGATTCTATGACAGCTCCCAAAGTGGTGAAGAAATACACCGTGTGGGAATTAGCATGTCCTGGGACCAAAATTCGTCTACGTGTGTTCACTCCGTCCGTTTAGTATTCTATGTCCTTTAAAGGTCGTGAATCGGTGAATATCTTGTCTCTATCAATACTTTACGTAGACCGAATAGATAGTTAAATAAAAAGTGATTTGAAAGTTGTGAGCTCGAAAAAATACGTATTTTAACACAAAAATGCAACTATTAGATGTATGTACATCTCAAAATAACAAACCAAGTATATAATTTTCGAATCAATATTATTAATAATAGATGAATTATTCAAGAGTTTTAACAAGTTTATTTTGAAATACATTCAGTAGGCTTTTTATAAGCCAACGATTTTTAAGTGAAAAATCATTTTTATTAATTTATTTGATTACACTAATGTTGTCATTTTTATTTTTAATAGCAAGAAATCGCACCACCACAATTCGTGGCTCCTCCCATGACAATGCCAATGGGCGTGCCCGCGCCAGTCCCGCCACCCATGCTGGTGGAGCCCCTGCCACCTGGCATGGAATGAACAACGACACACAAGCCACTGCTGAAGGAAACATGAACTTTACCCTAACGAGAACCAATGGTGTTGAGTGTATAACATAATAAATGGTAATGTTTCATTAAAAATTTGTATTTTAATGTATCTGAATACGGCATGTGCTTATTAAATAAATTGTATATTTTATCTCGGAAAGGTTGCATATAAAGTATTTAAAGAAGCACTTCCGTTTTTTCACAATTTTTTAAATTATGTTGTGTATATCAATAGTTAAATAAATATGAATAATTAATTGTTAAGTGAATATTACGGTTGGAAATGGAATGTTTACAGTGTAAGACTGCTAAAAAGGCTGGAAAGATAATTGTCGCAATAAACTGCGGAATACACAGTAAGCGTCGTTTGATTTTAGAGTTCTGACTACACAGATGGAGTGACACTGACATTATTGTCTAGCTTCTGCCAGCAGCTTCGCCCACGTCAAGGTAGATTTATCCATACAAACTTTGGAACCTTGCGACTAACGTTGGAAACAAAACCTGTGAATAACAAAATAAAACAATCTTATAATTTAGCCCATCATTTATTTAATAATAATTATTATCTATACCCTTAAATAATAGGAGTTATCAAAATCGGCCTACACTACCACACATACATTTGGTGTACAAGGGAAATTAATTTAATTAACTGAAAGGACTATCATCAAAAACATGTAACAACGAAAAGCAACACAAAAGATTTAACTTAATTGAGGCTTAAATTTTGAATTTGTTTAGGAAGCTTATTATTTAAATAAAAGCGTCTATACGTCTAAAAGCCCCCTATTTTGAGCCCGGTGGCAGGAACTACAAAGTTGTGTTTGTTCTTAAAATTAACATTGTAGATATCACTGTATTTTTTAAACATTAATTGTAACATATTTTTATGAGCATAACTACTTAACTATTTCTATAAATATAGATTACACATATATACTGGGAAACTGTCATTGCATTAATTTCTTTTAATTTATCTCTGATGTATCTATGGGACTTATTTTATAAATTGAACGAATAACAAAAACCGGCCAAGAGCGTGTCGGGCCACGCTCAGTGTAGGGTTCCGTAGTTTCCCGTCCGTCACAACAAGTGTACCCACTTATGAGTTTAAAAAAATGCTTGCATAAACGATTATACTACAAACTTAGTCCAGAAATTATTTTGTACAACCTTTTTGTCTTTTTGTACAAAACTGTTCTTTCTATCTAGTTCAAAATAATTTTCCTAGAAAGTCCTTATAAAGTTCTACTTTTCAGATTTTTTTTCATATTTTCTAAACTTATGGTTCAAAAGTTAGAGGGGACACACACACATTGTTTTTTATTTTTGGAGCGATTATTTCAGAAATTATTGACATTATCAAAAAATGATTTTAGTAAACCCCTATTCATTTTTAAATACCTATCCAACAATATATCACACGTTAGGGTTGAAATTAAAAAAAAAATCACTTCCCACTTTACATATAGGGGGGCTACCCTAATAAAACATTTTTTTTCCAATTTTTATTTTACCACTTTGTCGGCGTGATTGATATACATATTGGTACCAAATTTCAGCTTTCTAGTGCTAACGGTCACAGAGATTAAGCGAGGACGGACAGACAGACAGACATGGCGAAACTATAAGGGTTCCTAGTTGACTACGGAACCCTAAAAAGGGTTATTCGTACGACATGACTCTGATAAAAAAATACAACCGAATTGAGAACCTCCTCCTTTTTTTGGAAGTTGGTTAAAAATCACTAAAGTAAATCAAACGGCCTGTTTCTAAATTAGTTCAAGTTTCGAATTTTACTAGCAGCGTATGCAGGTAAAAAAAAAACATGGTTGATTGCGAGGCCGAGCGAAAGCTGTGTAAGGTAAGGTACCTTCCATCATACAGCTAGGTGCATTTTGTTTACAAATGGCACTAAAATTCATCAAAACAAAAAAAAACATTGACCTCATGCATACAGCATTAACTACCTGCATAGTAATAAGGTTTGTTAATATTACAAAGTCCCATTTTTATTAATTTAAACTTCCTTTACAGTAGTGGTTCATAGGCGGACTTAATGCAACAAAGCATTCTCAACCAGTCAACCTTTGGGTTAAAAACACACTGGTAGATATTTTTTCTGAACAAAACTCCGTTTTTTCTGGTCTTCAAGAACCTCGAGAGTCTTCTGATTATCCGTTTCGCTACGTCAACTTAAAGCTTTCTATTTTAGGTGCAATTGCTTTTAGTATATTTTCTATGCTGTATGGAGTTTCTGAAAAGATACAGAAAAAATAAATATTAGTAAGTCTACTATATTCAGGTTTCGCAAAAACTAAAAATAATGTATATGTCGCAGCCATCTGGTTAAATTAGCCATCCAATAGGACGCCTAGGGGTCCGTTAAACGCCGGCATTCAATTGGATGCCTAGACCGATAGTTGTTTGAACTAAAATCACTCAACGTTTAACAGATTGGCTTATTGAAAGTTAGCCCTTTCGAAGTAACTGATCAAGACTCAGCCAAGTGATTCAAATTTAGTTCTGCTATTTATTGATTTAATAATATTTCACTATTACTTGGTGGACACTATTACTAAAAAGTAGTTTTATATAATTTATAAACTCATGGTCATCCTACTAAACGAAATGAATAGACAACGATAGATAGCTTGTCGGCCGCAGCCTCGGACCCTTTTCTCTGCACATAACATTATATTTTTAATTTTAAATATTAAATATCTTTGTTTTTTAAACATATTTCATAATAACTCATCAAGTAAATAAGATATATAAGTGTATTACGTGTTAGATTCGTGAAATTAGGTATAAATAAGTGCAAAAATTTCAATCAAACTGTGACAGGTAGAGGTTACCGGTACGAGTGATTTTTGCATTGTCATCTTGTTATCAGGTACAATTTTTTTACATTTGATTTGCTGCATATTGTTTGCGATCGGTTAATTTAATGGTTAGTACATTCCTGATTCTTCTATTCGGTTGCTTAATGTTGTGAATGACAATTGAACAAACGTAAACATAACCTTAATTGGTTGGTGACAGAACTTAACTTTCTAAAGTATAATTTCTTTTTCACTAACTACTACCTATCTTTTGAACTTCTATTACAATCGACCTAGTCTATTCTATTTTCTTTTTAATTCCTCCGCTTTATAATCATGACTATGACTCGTAGCGCTTATGCTCGCCAGGAGGAGTCCAAACTCAGTCTGGCGTTGAGCGAATTAAAGGCTTCGAGGGAGTTCTGTGACCAATTAAAAAGGGAGATAGATGACAATGAAAACGTCCTCTTTGAAGCTCATGAAAATAATAAAAAGTTAAAAAATGAAATGGCTCAGTTATATATTCAATTCACTGAGGCCATAGAAGACCGGGATAGGCTCCAACTTGTTGTGGACGGGTTCAGCCAATGTAGTACAGAGTATGAACATGCTCTGAGTCACAAATACCTATTGCAACAACAACTGCAAGAGGCAAAATCTCAAATATCAGAACTAGAGACAACTAATCTTAACATCACTGCCTCGTTGAATCAAAGTCTATTCAGCGAGTTGGTGCCTATTGCCCCATCAATGGTTTCGCAAATTAAGCCCTCCTATACCATAGATTTGACTAGTGATGATGATTCTACATCATGTAAGAGAGTGAGGGTAGTTACTAGTAAAAATAAACTGAAAAAATATATTAAAATCAACAGATATATTGTGAAAACCAAGAAAATGGTCAAGAAACAAAAGTTCTTCATCAAAAATGTCAAACTAAATAGGGAAAGGTTACATCTACTAAAACAATTAGATATTTATTCTTCAAACTTAGAACAAAGTACCAGACAATACCAAACTGACACTAAAGACTTGCAAAGTGAATTAAACCGTCTACAACACAGACTGAGTTCAATGACTATAAAATATACAGCTTCTGAAAATCAAATGAGGGAATATGTATTGGCAATGAATGAGCTGGTGAGCTCACAAAAAACGAATTGTGAGCATTGTCAATTACCATCTATTGCTTCTGCGCTGGATCATTCATTGACAATATGTAATACCACCTTACCCCGGTCTAGTGTCAGTTTGCCGGTAGAAATTACTAATTGTTTGTCACAACAGATTTTAAATAAAGAAATAGTTATATTTTGTGATGAAATTGGAAAAGGTTTAGGCCACCTTTTGGCACATGAATATCCAGGACACTCAATAATTAACAACTGTATGCCTGGCTGTTCATTATTTGATATTATGAAAAAAATTATAAAATGTAAATTTCACCAGGATACTATACTTTTAATTTTTGTTGGTAATAGGGGTTATGTAAACAAAGGAGAATTACTGCAATATTATAGCACCTTGAGTAACCTGAGTTTAAAAAAAATAGTTATGTTCACATTCCCATATAGTAAAAGTTTGCCACAGGAAGAAAATCTAATTAGATATAAGATCAATACAACTTTGTACAATGTGACATTAAATAATAACTTATTTCATTTAATGGACTCCAATAATTATGTTGGTACTGACTATTATTTGACTAGAGATAGAAATTTTGTAGATATTTACTATCTTTCAAAGTTTTGTAGGAGACAGATAGCTTTGTCGCTATCATATTATTTTTCTATTACAGCCAAGAACTTGGCTAAACAAATTGCTCCTATTGAGCAACGCAATAGTATGATAATTGATTTTGCCAATAACTTGGCATCAAATATTAATTTAAATTAGAATTTAAGACAACAGAGTCAATCTCTAGCATGAATGTACTTACAAACAAAAATATTTCCAATACAGTTTTAAAATCGTTAAGTGGTATCAACTTGGTGCATCAAAATATTCAAGGATTTATGAACAAGGATTTAGAAGTAGACTTATTCCTTAATTGCAATAATATTGATATTCTTTGCTTAACTGAACATTGGCTTAAAAGCCATCAATTGATGTTTATACCTTTTTTGCCCTATGATGAGTTCCCTGACAGTTCATTTTTTTCCGTGGCACGCATATTACTTTAGATTACTAAAAAATAAACTGGCAAAAAAAATAAAAATGAAATGATAAAAAAAAATATTGTCTTTCGTAAATTAATAAGTAAATTATTGTGGTTATAATTAACTGTTAATAAATTAAGTAAATAAATAAAAAAGTATAGAACTTAAAAATGTGTAATGCGTTAAACGGAACTTCTGCCAATAGAGATTGACACTACTCCACGACACTCTAATCGACAAAATCGGAGCGGCCATCTTGTAATCGCATGTAACGGCAGAAAATTGGAAAAAAGTAATAGAAAAAACTCAAAAAAACTATAACAGAGGACTGGAAAAAATATATCCGGATCGACCGAATTAGGGCCAATAATTAATCATCGCGGTTAGTTGGAAAAGATTCCGATTCCGATATGGATACGAGTTCAAATCAAGAGTCAAGTTCTGACAGTGAATAATAAATAAATTATTATTTTAAACAGACTGCATTTTATTTACCACTAGCCGTCCCCCGCGGTTCCGCCCGCGTTATTTCAGGTTTTTAGTTTTTGTCAGGTTTTTTGGTTTACTGTAAAATTTCTTTAAAATCCGTATAGAGTAAGATCCCAGGACCGCCAGACATCACGTATTTTCTGACGAACGAAATGTGGACGATTGAGTACTGTTAGTATGTACTAAGAACGCATGCCTACCTGTTAGCTTGCTTAGACGGCCAATTTTCAGGTATCAGGTAATCAAGGTACATAAAATTATTACTTACCTCACGTAAATTCTCAAAGCTGATTTTTACATATTCCGTCGGCCGTATTGTTTAACAGACGATTTAAAGCTCCCAAAAAAATGATGTAACTTCACGTATTTTCTCAAAGCTGATTTTACGCATTTTGTAAGCAATATCTTTAAAATCAAGTCGCCAATACTCCCAGACACATTCCGTCGGCCATATTGCTTAACAGACGCTTTAATGATCAAGCATGAGAATTTACGTGAAGTTATGTCATTTTTTTGGGAGCTTTAAAGCGTCTGTTAAGCAATACGGCCGACGGAATGTGTCTGGGAGTATTGGTGACTTGATTTTAAAGATATTGCCTACAACAGATGTAAAAATCAGCCTTGAGAAAATACGTGAAGTTACATCATTTTTTTGGGAGCTTTAAAGCGTCTGTTAAACAATACGGCCGACGGAATGTGTCTGGGAGTATTGGCAACTTGATTTTAAAGATATTGCCTACAAAATACGTAAAAATCAGCTTTGAGAATTTACGTGAGGTAAGTAATAATTTTATGTACCTTGATTACCTGATACCTGAAAATTGGCCGTCTAAGCAAGCTAGCAGGTAGGCATGCGTTCTTAGTACATACTAATAGTCCTCAATCGTCCACATTTCGTTCGTCAGAAAATACGTGACGTCTGGCGGCCTTAGGATCTTGGACTAGTAGGCTAGTTCTTGCGTGAAAAAGTAACAAACATCCACACACATACAAACTTTCACATTTATCATCTATAAATCTAAAATCGGTAAGCCGATTCCATTTTCTTTGCCAACTGATTCGTTATTGTAAAAAATCGATTAAAGTTCGTTAGGTCACATCACTATAATTGTCAGACAAGAACTGTCAGGGAACTCATCATAGGACAAAAAAGGTATAATTTTAGTAATCACCAGGTTGGTAGTTCTTTCTGTAGA
Organism: Mythimna ferrago; assembly: GCA_910589285.2. NCBI lineage: Eukaryota > Metazoa > Arthropoda > Insecta > Lepidoptera > Noctuidae > Mythimna > Mythimna ferrago. The sequence continues at coordinate 22,806,623 of OU342685.1, forward strand.
TGTGATGCCATACGGGGTGGCTCACTAATTTTAGTAAGCAACAACCTTAAATTCAAAGAACGAAAGGATATTGTGAGCCTATCTGTTGAGCGGTCAGTTGAAATAGCCTGTATTGAATTGGAGCAGTTTATTATATTAAGTGTGTACAAACCCCCTTCTGGATTGTATGACTCCTTTGAAAAGGTAATGGATGAAGTATTCCACAAGATTTGCAATTCAAACAAGTACATAATCACTTGTGGTGATTTTAATGTTAATTTATTAGAGAATTCAGGTTTATGTAGTAAAATTATAAGTTTGTTTCGGTCCTACAATCTTGTTAACCTATTTCTGGAGCCCACAAGAATAACTCCTACTAGTGCCACATGCATAGATAATATTTATACGGATATTGTACCAAGTCACAAAGAAATAATAAATTTATTAGATTCTGATCATTGTGGACAATTAATTACTTTTCAGAATAAAAATCACATAGCGGCTAAAAAGAATATCATTGTTAACCCTAAAACTACAAGTCGTTTAGAAACTTTTAAAACTAAACTCATTAATAATTTACCAGACTTGTCTACATATGGGTGATTTTCAGAAAAAATGACCCTGTGACGGACAGGAAATATAATTTTGGTATTTCATGAAATGTTCTATATTTACTCTGGTATTAAAGAATATATTGTTAATTAGCTAAATATGCTATTAAAATTAAAATTATACCATGATTTTAAGAAATATTCAAGTTTGTCTGTTAGGATATGATGCAAAGTATTCCTGTACGTCACAAAATATAATCTATCGGAAATCAAACAACCAAGTATTGAAACAAAATCAACTTATATTGGCATAAATATATGCTTAAAATCTTTAAAAAAAGACGGGTTGCACTCCGGGAGTGCCGGCAGAAGTGAAAACTTGATTATTAACGTTGAGCATGTTTGATATTTTGGAATGGTTAGGGAATAATTTTGCACCAATTGCTTTATCAGTATAAAAGTACTATCATTTATGTGGTAGAATACAATATTCATTTATTGCGCTATCGTACACAAACATGACAATTTATATTACATTAAAAATTTAACACTTTAAAACTATTACAATTATTTTACATTTAAAAGTTTATCTCTCCGAAAAACTACTGAGGTGTCAAGGGACACCCGGATGGAACGAAGTTCCGTTCCTGCTTGCTTTCTATAAGAGAGAGAAAGAGAGAAAGACAGAGAAACATGCGCACGCCGCACGGCTTACAATAGCTTACTATAGAAAAAGTGTCGTTACAACTTTTCGTGAGAATTTTTTCCGTCTAGCCAATACAATATAACTAAAAAATACTATCCTATTTTATGTACATTTTGACAGCACTATTTCAACATCTTCGAAACCATGAAAACGACACTCATGACGAAAAAGTTGATAATTTCTGACATCCGCCATCTTAGATTTACATTTTGACAGCACTATCGGCTTCAACAACCTCGAAAACCATGAAAAAGACACCCATATCGAAAAAGTTGATAATTTATTGCAGCCACCATCTTAGATTTAAATTTTGACAGTACTATCGGTTTCAACACCCTCGAAAACCACGAAAACGACACCCGTGAGGAAAAAGTTGATAATTTCTTGCAGCCGCCATCTTGGATTTACATTTTGACAATACTATCGGTTTCAACAGCTTTGAAAACCATGAAAACGACACCCATGACGAAAAATTTAATAATTTTTTGCAGCCGCCATCTTGGATTTATATTTTGACAGTACTATCGGTTTCAACACCCTCGAAAACCACGAAAACGACACCCATGGCGAAAAAGTTGATAATTTCTTGCAGCCGCCATCTTGGATTTACATTTTGACAGTACTATCGGTTTCAACACCCTCGAAAACCACGAAAACGACACCCATGACGAAAAAGTTGATAATTTCTTGCAGCCGCCATCTTGGATTTACATTTTGACAGTACCATCGGTTTCCACGCCCTCGAAAACCATGAAAACGACACCCATGACGGAAAATTTGATAATTTCTTGCAGCCACCATCTTGGATTTATATTTTGACAGTACCATCGGTTTCAACACCCTCGAAAACCACGAAAACGACACCCATGGCGAAAAAGTTGATAATTTCTTGCAGCCGCCATCTTGGATTTACATTTTGACAGTACCATCGGTTTCCACGCCCTCGAAAACCATGAAAACGACACCCATGATGGAAAATTTGATAATTTCTTGCAGCCACCATCTTGGATTTATATTTTGACAGTACTATCGGTTTCAACACCCTCGAAAACCATGAAAACGACACCCATGACGGAAAAATTAATAATTTCTTGCAGTCGCCATCTTGGATTTACATTTTGACAGTATTATCGGTTTCAACACCCTCGAAAACCACGAAAACGACACCCATGACGAAAAATTTGATAATTTCTTGCAGCCGCCATCTTGGATTTATATTTTGACAGTACCATCGGTTTCAACGCCCTCGAAAACCATGAAAACGACACCCATGACGAAAAAGTTGATAATTTCTAGCAGCCGCCATCTTGGATTTATATTTTGACAGTACCATCGGTTTCAACACCCTCGAAAACCATGAAAACGACACCCATGACGAAAAAGTTGATAATTTCTTGCAGCCGCCATCTTGGATTTACATTTTGACAGTACCATCGGTTTCAACACCCTCGAAAACCATGAAAAAGACACCCATGACGAAAAAGTTGATAATTTCTTGCAGCCGCCATCTTGGATTTATATTTTGACAGTACCATCGGTTTCAACACCCTCGAAAACCATGAAAACGACACCCATGACGAAAAAGTTGATAATTTCTTGCAGCCGCCATCTTGGATTTATATTTTGACAGTAAAAGTGTCGGTACAATTTTTCGTGAGAATTTTTTCCGTCTAGCCCCCTTTCACAACGCGCGATAAGGGATAGCTGTCTACTCTCCATCCGTCTTACGCTTTTTCGATCAGGTCACGTGTCCTGACGCGAGTTTAAGATTTTATACCCATTACAGAAAAAGTGCTCAACGCCGCTAAAGAAGTTTTCACTTCAAAAATAACAAAAGGGTAGCATAATTCTATTAGATTATTAAATAATCAGCTAAATAGTTTCATGTTCGTCACTTCTCGGACACATCGCACTAGAAAAGTTGTCATTACTAATGATACGTGTTACAAATTCAAAAATCAAGCAGAGTGAGGAATTTTCGATAATAACAAAATACTGATGATGACCAAATAAATGTAATAAAATTGAAAATAGATATTTTAAAACCATTTTTGTACCATTCATAATATGGGACAGTGACTATTATGAAAATTGCGTGACGAACAGGAATAATTTGAGCAATGTTCACACTGCCGTTTTAAAAACACAATTACAAAGAATAAAGCATTAACTTACTGAAATTTTAGATTCATTAAACCTTTGTTTTTACACATAAAATTATTAAAAGATATAAAATTATCAATTTGAGATAGATGAAAGTGAAATTTTAAAAGTTATCGCCAGTGACTAAGTTGGTTCTCATAATATAGAACCAGCTTAGTCGTTAGCGATTACTTTAAAATTTTACTTTCACCAACATCATTATCACAATTACTTTGGATTATTAGGAACTTTTTGATATTCTTATCGACAAAGATTAATATTATTTTGTACTAATTTCAGACATTACAATCCTACTTGAATCAAATAATCAATCATAATTTTAAAACTTAAGTTACTGCGACATGTGTCGCAAGTGTGATCTATCATTTGAATAATTGTATTATTCAGATCCGTAACATATGTCGCAAATATAGTCAATGATTGAAGGATGGCCACAACATAAGCTGCATACCCAGTTTCTGCATGCAACGCAACGTGTCATATCATTAGGTATAAAAAATTTACGACTTTTACATAAATGACATAAAAAGTACCTGGAAACTACAGTTTTTAGTGATCTAGATTTCGAGCTCTCTACTGGTGTCATTACCTTTGCCCGTTTTCTAGGTACATTTAAATTCTTCGAATCAACATGTTTCAAGCCTGTAGAAGTACTAGGTTCTTCAATATTCTGTTCAGAACTACAGTGCAAAACATCATTTTGTGGTATAAAAGTAGATACATCTAAAGTTTCTAGGTCTATTACATTGGTAAGATCAATCAAAATACTTGGGTCAATAGAAATGATTTTACTTATCTGGGAACTAACATCAGTTTCAATGGGTTCAAGACAATCATTTTTTTTTGTTTCACTATGAACTAAACTCCCACTAGCATTCGTAATTTGAACCAGATCTTCCTCTTGGGTCATACTACCTTGAATGGAAAACAATTCTGTTTCAAGACTCAGATTTTGATCATGCGTTTGAAAGGTAGATGCATGATAGGTATTCTCTAGAACTTCGAAGTCCTCTGAAACTGATGAGTTTTGGTCTTGGTCTAGCAAAATATGTGTTTTAGGAGAATGGCAGTTACATAGACCACGTCGGTCACCACAAAAGCAACTCAGTTGCCTGTAAAAGATTGTATTTTGCTCTCCTGAAATTATTTGATGTAACTTCATAGTTTCAGGGACAGGCCGAATGTTATCAGGTATAAGATGTTTCATATTGGTAATGTCATTATCAGGTATTAAAAAACATTTTACTGACTGCATGCTCTTTTCAAGGTGTTGGTAAGCATGTTCAGCATCTTTTATATCATTACCATAAGCCACATGTTTGTCCAATTGACGTTTAACTGCTCCACCAATGCCATCCGCTACACCCTTACCATGACCACTCTCTGAAAATGACCACGTGTAACAAGCGTTCATTTTGTTTGCAAAAAGATTGATTAAATAAAAGTTTTTTTTTTGTCTATATTGGCTACATGGACCATCGGAAAAAAAATGAATTATTTCTATACTTGGATCCAACTGCTTGGCAAATTTTAGGACGGGTAGTAAATGTGCCCAGATGGCATTGGGTTCATGGCATGTATTGTTAGATATGGTGACAAACGATTGTGATTTACCTTTAAAGTATATCATGCCACAATGTAAAGTAATATTATGTTTAGAAGCACCAAAATGCATTGCCTGTATTTCTGTACCAAGCTTACAATCGTAGTTCTCACTGAAGTCGCATAAGATGGCTATTTCATTATCATGTAATCCATTAATGCATTTTAAGTATTCGCTTTGTTGGTGCCTCCAATTATAAATATGGGATTTAAACAATGGAAGTTCTTTTTCAAATTCAGTAACTAAGGTCTTCACAATTCCTTTCTTATGTTGTTTTGAAATTTTTTTGGTAAGAAAAGTCTTGCCCGATTTTATATAGCTATGATTTATCCTTTCCCACTTGAACCAGGTAATATCATCTTCCATTTTTTCTTGCTTGTATAGAAGCACAGGAGTTTTGCAATCATCACATTTACTATTCATACAGTTGTACGACTTTCTATCACAAGTTGTTTGAGTAATTACGTCTTCTAGATTTGTGTAACTTAAAATATTTTTTTTTTTAAGAGCTATAAAAATATTTTCGATATTACTATGTTTTATACATAAGCACGTGTCTCTATTTCTAATCGTGGGTGACAAAATATAAAACGGCTTGTATCTAAAAAAGGTAGTAACGCTGTACTTTCCTCCTTCTTTTTTATAAATATTGTATAAATTTGCAAATGTGTCAGTCAGATATCTAATTTGCATCTTTTGTTTTCCTCTTGTTCTTGTTTCATGTTTTCCTGCTGTACATCTACTTATGTCATCCCTGTTATAAAATGTCTCGATATCTTTTTGAATTTTGCAATTTGGTAGTTTCTTTTTTGTATTCCGTATCCGGCTTTTTAATCCTAAATATTTTGTTACGTCCATGACTGACTTGCTAGCTTTTACATTCTGATTAGTTGCTATATTTTTTAACAATCGTTTTTCTTTTTGAGTATTTGCGTGTTTATTATAAACTGTTTTTAATGAACATTCTAATACTTCTTGTCGTGCTTGAAGCTTCTCTATTTCACGTTTCGTTCTTTCATGGGTAAATTTTTCGCGGTAATAACGTTTGCGACTGGTTTCTAACATCCTTTGTAATTTCTGTATTTTATCTAAAGCTGTCTTGTAATTGGCGCGCAAATTTTTATATCTATGTTGAAGTAAGTGGCTTACATGAGTTTGAGTTTTCAAAGGTTCTTTGGTCGGCTTTACGTTTTCTTTATTACATTTTTTTAGTTTTAGTTTTCTCTTTTCATCTCTCCATATTTTTCGTTGTTTTATTTTTTCTTCTTCTGTTAGATCCGTTATCTTTTTCCGATTTCTTTTTAGTCTTGCCAACTGTTTTTGGCGCTGAACTTCTAATTTTTCAGGATTTTGCTTTAATTTTTCGCGATATCTCTTTGCCCTTTCTGCTGCCGTAAGCGCCATTCTCTCCTTTGATGTAACGAACGAAGTAATTGCTTTCTTAAGTAACTATTAATTACTTTCTCACACACAAACCTCACACTCGTCCTCAGGAAAATGGTCATAAATAGAATGCATACAAAAAGAACACCAAAAAATGGAGCACTGAAGTAATTTCCTGATATCACTTTGACTCATAGCCAAAGTAAAATGCTGCAGTTTCATACTATGGTTGATTTTTCGCCGACATCCGAAACAATTTTTAGTAATTTTGAAATGTGTAACAGGCCAAGGCCACTTAGCATTATTAATGTAACATTGATTTAAATCAAAATATGTTAGGATTTTGTCAACGTCCCAATAGACTACCATAGCTGCTAGCAGAGTGATCATCCATACGTGTAAGCATGCTAAATGCGAACTTTGATCTGGAACAAAAAAAGGTCCTATGGCTATATCTTTTTAAATAATACGAACCAACATCAAATGCAATATTAAAATTGAGTGAAAAGTAATCTACTCTTAGCATTCAGCAATAATGGAGAGCTTTATTCTTTTAATCTTAATTTTTTTTTAGTCCGTTGTACCTAAGTACAAACACAGTCCCAATTTTAAAAGTCTTTATAAAAGTTAACACGTAAGTACATGTAAAATAAGTTCAAAACAAAAACCTGACTACTGAAAAATCATGCTCTATAAAGTATAAAAACAAGAAATATTCTCGTCAGAAATTGTTATGTTCCTACAAACCGTTCGATATTTGTTGTCTGTTAAAAAAAACAACTAACACCTTATTTATTATAATGTATTTAATAATGAAGTTATTTCTAATTATCAGGTGCATGCAAACAAAGCCGATGAAATGTGCTTCTTAAGCCCTTTCGTTTAATACCTAACACACGCGCGGACATTAAAACACTTCCAACATAGTTCATAAGTTATGTGGAAATAGATGAACAATACATACATTACCGGTCAAAATCATAACCCTCCATTTTGCTTCGTCGTAGGCGGGTAAAAAGTCATAACCCTTCTTTTTACTTCGCCGTAGTCGGGTAATTAAATCAATGTTTTAAAATATTTCATTGTACACTAAGCTTTACAATTCAAGTTCGTCACGATTTTGTTCCGGTAGTATGTAACATGACGCACAGGAGGTGACGTTTTCATTCCACGATACTTTTAAAATTGAAAATAACTAATATTTAGTTAAATTAACTTGTTTTTAGCTATACTTATCTAATATAGGTTAGTTTATTGTGTTATATACAATATCATAAAGTAAAGAAAACAGTTTATTTACCTTTTAAATACTGTCACTCTCCAGAAAAAAACTTCTGCGCGCCGATGACACCAACACTTTCGTCTCAGTTTTTGTCGCAAACTGACTTTAAAACAACAATGGCGGTATCCTAATACGATCATAATGTTGCCAGGAAGGCAGAAAAATACAAATTAGTAGATTTTGTCTTGTGTACGATATCGAATTCACCGTGACGAAATCGGATTTTCCGGTACTATGATTTTCGTAGGACAACATTAAAATAATGATATTTATTAAAATAACTATTAATTTATCCCATAAAAATCGAAAATACGCTTTTAGAAATACAGAGACTATGTTCAAAAACTTAAACATACCTAAAGACTAATATTCTACAAGTTAGATGTATTTGAAATCTCCAAGAGCACCGTGGGACACATGATATTTTTACGTCCAGTTTTGGTTTTTTTTAAATATAAAAATAACTATCCACTTTTTATGGTACTTATTAATTTAATGGTATATTGAAATATTTACCTAAATCACACAAAGTTTCACTTCCACATGTGCCATATAAAAAAATAAAAATAAAAATGTTTCAAGGTGTGGGACAGTCCGATTTTGCTAGGGTCATTTTTTGTGAAAAACACCCATATGATGATCTCAATCATCAATATGAAGGTTTCTTTAACATGTACTGTAATCAATTTAATTCTACTTTTATACCTAAGACTATTTCGGTTAATAGTAACGTGTCGTTCAGTGAATGGGCTACCACTGGTATTCATATAAGTAGAACTCGGCTTTACGAATTGTATGATGAAAGGATTGTTGTCAATACTTCTGAATTTAGTTTATATGTGCGAAATTATTCAAAATTATTTAAAAAACTTTGTTTTGTAGCGAAATCGCGTTATTTGAGTTCCAAAATTAAAAACAGTAATAATATTATTAAAACCACTTGGAATGTTATAAATAGTGAAACTGGAAGATCTAAAAGACCATCTAGTGACTATAGACTTGTAATTAATGACAATGTGATCACTTCAGACTCACAGGTTGCCGCGGCTTTTGAGGAATTTTTCTCAGAGATCCCCATATCAACAACAAAATCTCTGAACTCATCACCCGCTGCTGCAGAGTCTCTGCTTAAAGACAATGTAAAAGCTTGCGATTCTGATTTTAATTTCGAACATGTGACTTATGTTGATATTATTAAGACGTTTCACTCTTTAAATGTAAAAAAGACTGCAGATTTATGGGGTAATTCTGTGGACGTTGTTAAGTCTATAATCAACATTGTAGCTCCTTCTTTAGCTTTTATTTTTAATAATTGTATCGATCGCGGTGAGTTTCCTGACCTAATGAAAAATAGTAAAATAATACCATTATTCAAAACCGGTAGTACATCGGACCCCACAAATTACAGACCTATTTCAGTACTACCTACCTTTAGTAAAATATTTGAAAAGCTCATTCTACAGCAATTACAGAGATTTTTTAATAGACATAAATTGTTGCATACCAAACAGTTCGGTTTTACTAGGGGTCGTTCGACAACCGATGCTGGTGTTGAACTTTTAGGACATATTTATAATGCATGGGAAGATAAATGCGATGCCTTGGGCATTTTTTGCGATTTGTCCAAGGCCTTCGATTGCGTTCCCCATGAAACATTAATCAGGAAACTACACCATTACGGGATCCGGAACTCCTCCCTGGATCTTCTTACATCATATCTGAGTGAAAGGATTCAGAGAGTTGACGTAAACGGACAAAGATCTCCCGGATCTATTGTAAAAATGGGTGTGCCCCAGGGCTCAATTCTTGGCCCATTTTTGTTTCTAATTTACATAAACGACTTACCTTACCTCATAGAAGACAATCATAATATAGTGTTGTTTGCAGACGATACTTCACTTTTGTTTAAACTTAAACGTCAGCAGCAGGTTACTGACGATATAAATATAGCTCTTTCAAAAATAGTACACTGGTTTAATGTAAATAACCTGCTTCTTAATGAAAAAAAAACCAAATGTATTAAGTTTACCATGCCTCATGTGAGGCAAGTAGAAACCAGTGTGCTAATAAAAGGTAAAGAGTTGAGTCCTGAAGATACTACTGTGTTCTTGGGCATTACTCTAGACGCTAAGCTTCAGTGGGGCCCACATATAGACAAATTGTCGAAAAAACTTAGTTCAGCAGCATATGCTGTAAGACAAATTCGAAATTTAACTGATTTAGAGACAGCCCGTTTAGTTTACTTTAGCTATTTTCATAGCGTCATGTCGTACGGTATTCTATTATGGGGAAATGCCGCCGATATACAGACAATTTTCGTTTTACAGAAAAGGGCTATTCGTTCAATTTATAAATTAAGTCCCAGATACTCCCTCAGAGATAAATTTAAAGAAATTAATGTAATGACTGTGCCTTCACAGTATATTTACGAGAATATTTTGTATGCCCATAAAAATATAGACATGTTTAAAAAATACAGTGATATTCATAATTTTAATACAAGAAACAAACATAAATTTGTAGTTCCTGCAACCAGGCTCAAAAAAATAGGGGGCTCATTTAGATGCCAATGTATACACTTCTATAATAAGCTTCCTAGTCATATTCAACAACTAAGCCTTAATAAGTTCAAATCATTTGTAAAACGTAAACTTTGTCAAAAGGCTTTTTACACTGTAAAGGACTATATTCAGGACGAGAAGGCTTGGGATTGACCTGCTCCAGTACTTACTACAACTGTTGATATTTTTATTTTTATCTTCTTTTTGTATTTTTTTTATTTTTTTAATTATTTTTATTTTCAAATGTGCCTTTTCTTTTTATTTTATTTAATTTTTTACAATTTGACATTGGAGATTATTTTTGTTTTATTTTACAAATTGACGTGTATACATTTTAAGTACTTAAAGTATTTTTTTTTTTTTTCTTTGACACAAATATTTACTTCGCTAAATATTTTGTAAACTATTAATTTCCTTAGATTATTGTAAATGTGAGGACTATGTTGATTGCTTTTTCTTTTCTATTCAGTAATTTTAACGTATGTCTGGCAATTTGAGTATTTTCTGCGGCCTACCCAAATGTCCTTTCTTTGGTATTGTTCGTCAAGTCGTGGAGCTCCTTAGTAGTCCTAAGTTGAGCTTATCGAATACTGACAAATGCTTACACTGATTGGACAGGTCCACTCAAATCTGTATGGTTCTTTCTTCAAAAGACCATCTCAGACAAATCTGCATGGTTCTCATGTGATTTGACCATTACATATTTACTGTATGGACTTTTTGAGACTTTGACCCCTGAGTTTGTTTCGGTGTTTCTTCTCAGGGTAGTCAGATAGGAAACACCGGCCTCATCTAGAATAAATTGACGAAAAAAAAAAAAATTGACGTGTAAAAGTGTTTTTTAAACCTATTTGCAAAATAAATATCATTTATCATTTATCATTTATCATTTAACGTTCAGCTATCTGGTTAAACGTTGCGGTCAACGACTTGGCTAGTTGTTCTTCAGCCATTTCATTGGATGCCGGCGTTTAACGAACGCCCTAGGCGTCAAATTGGATGGTTAATTTAACCAAATGGCTGCGACATATATCTCAAATTATCAATTCCAGAAAATGGATGACATTTGACTCAACGAGTTACAGGATGCTACTATTACTCACCAACAAATACCCATTCCTTGTCTGTGTATCCGAACTCAGTGCGGGCGTCCAAGATGGTGTCGTGTAGTGCATGTGTCACCACTACGGCCAGGGTTATCGCTGGCTCGCCAGTCGCTGGAAAAAAAAACTTAATTAAATCAAGAACGGCTATTGACTGTGGTGGCGATTGCTGAGAGTTAGCGTTCCTCCGATAGAATCTGGAATCTGCAGTCTTCTGACCAGATCAAATCTTTTGACCACGGGACGCGAAAGTTCTAAAAGCATGTCAAACTGACGTTAATGGCCCATGCCTGATGCAGATCCTTACCGGATATGGTAATTTCGGGAAGATCCTGCACCGCATTCAGGTGAAAGAAAGAAACGTCTGGGTCATCTTTGTCCGGACCATCCGGAGGATACAGAGCATACGGTAGAGGTGTGCCCCTCTAGGGCTGAGCCCTACCGTGTCTTTGTAAGGGCGAACGGCGGCGGCGACTATAATATATATAATAGGGACTATCAGCTCACTTAACCTAAGACCTCAGTGTGATTTTTACAAAATGGCACTACTGGGGTCTATAATCTAAGAAAATATCAGTTTGAATTTGCGTCTTGGTGCCATCAAACGCAGACTTGGCATCATGGCCTGGCTTGCCATGATGTAAAAAGACCTTCTTTTCTTTTGATTATTATAAACTTATAACGTAACATTAGGAATGACTCCTGTACCAAAACGACTATCTATCTATCGGAGTATGGTTTCCGCTCTTAGTGCTATGCGGACCTTTGTGCGTAGACCGTGGCGGCTAAACCTTTGTTGGGCTTATTCTAACCAGCCCACCTCTCCAAAACCTGAAAAGGGCGCCCAGGTTCATGGATCCTAGTTCTACTATCTGTAGGCCATACATATATTTGATCCGTGTGGGAATCGACCTCGGGACTCGAAGTGCGCCAACCGTAGGTACCGTCAATCTTAAAAATACCTTATTACTTTCAGTCTTACCTTTAGACCTGAGCACACCAGCAGTATTGCTGGAATTTCTTTTGAACATGATCCTGAAGTCCACAGGTATGTCCTTAGCTCCGGGCGGCTTGTAGTTCCAAGTCCGGTCTGTCAGCAGACGTCCGGTGGACTCTTCATAGACGATCCTCTCTGAGGTCCAGAGTCCTAGGCCCATGATGAAGGCACCTTCAATCTGTGGGTATTAAAATAGTACCTGTTACTACTTCTTGGGTTACCAACACAAGAGATGAAAGAGGTTAGAATGGCCTCGTGGCGTGCCTTAAAATATGATCATGCTCATAATTGACACAATCAATAGCAAACTTGCGATCTAAGTGTACTTGGTCTGTTAGTTGCGTAATGTGCGTTCGTATTGGTTTATTGCCTGTAGTGGAGTTAAAGGGTGGGAGACTAGCGGCGACACTCGTTGTAGTACAAACTGGAAAGTATTTGCTTTCTTGCCTCTTTCATCTTTTCTGTGCTGTTACCAAGACGTATTAAAGTGTCAGTTGTTGAAAGTCGGATGGAACTCCATACCTTTACCAGTTCAGTTTAGGTCGTAAAATGGATCGCGAGAAGAGTTTTTGGTAGCACTGCTGTTCCTGTTCCATTACAGTATTAATATATCTTCTGCACGTGTCTTGGCTAAGTTCATCAATATCTATATGCTCAAATTTCCAATAGGTTACCCTGTAGCCCTCGGCTCCATAACACACTCACCTATGGCTCAAGTGTCGCAACGACGAACTGTCTTCACCTGTATCAAAATATACTATTTTTCTATTAGTACCTGTCCCACGTCGATCTCCGGGCTCATGCTGACGCCGGTGTCCTCCAGCAAGTCCAGTCTCCTCACTATGTGGGTGCCGGTCAGCACGTCCAGCTCCACTTCCGCTGCGCACACGCCGTACACATCGTAGCCTACGAGGCCGTCGTTTGCAGAGCTCATGTAGTTAGCTTGGAGGTTTATACCTTTTGGAAAAGGAAAGAAAGATTAAACTTTCGAATACCGTAATTTTTTGGGGTTGGTGTAAATGAGTGGACTGTATTTTCTATAAATGCTAGTAGGTATATTGCCGTAAATCAAGACTGCAGAAGTACAACGACAAATAATAATTAATTAAATAATATACGTGTCCGTGGAAGCGAGTGTCCGCGGTGCGCCGGATAGCTAGTGCCCCACCCGCGTCTCCGTTCCCCGTTGCTGATGACGTATGTATTCGCATCGCACGCCGCCCGCACATGTAGACCGCGGCGCTGATGGTTGTTGGGTTCAATTCCCAACAAATTAGAGACGCAATAGAAAGGCAATGAGAGATGATTCTAGGGTCAGGCGTTTAATGAACTAATGTGGGAACTACAATAATATACAGATGCACACGTGGCCCACGCCTGATTTGTACGTAAAATGGCGTCGTGTGGCGTGAATCTGTATGGAGACGGACGCGCTCAGATCGATGTACGTGGCTCACGTGTGAGTTTTCGATGCTGTAAAGTGTTCTATTGCATAGGTATGCATGCATATTGAAGAGCTGCGGGAACTTTTAAAAGAGTTACCGTGGTCCTGGTACGCAAAGGGCAATTGAACGCCATAGTAAATAGTTTTGATTGGACTATAAAAATCTCGCATTCAGTTTTATGGTGGTGTGAACATCTTATAACTGAATGCGAAATTTTAAAAAAAGAAGAGAGAGAATTTTAAGAAAATAAGAAAAGTAAAGCAGAATAATTTTATCGAGATCTGTCCATTTTGTAGGTAATACGTATTGAAGGTAAAATTAAACTGCTCACACGTATGCCACACGTCAGTCTCCCTACATTTTGTATGGAAACTAGACTAGACGCCACGCGACTTCGCTCTACATACAAATTAGGTGTGCGTCGCGTTACATGTAGGTATGCGTCGGTCTAATGTAGTTCTAGCTTTACATTTTTTTCAGCAATATCCTTTAATAGGGGGAAAAAGATCAATTACCTTTATCATAAGCTTTTTTGACGATCTCTTCCCACGTAGGATCAACAAGGTCCTTCTTCGCAGGCTCCAACCTCTTCAGCAGATCCTCACAAGCTTTCAGAGTGGCATACGCCACCAAATCACTGGTAAAACTGCTACTAGACACCATCGAATTAGGAGATACGAAGCTATCATTCCCGCGAACTATAATTTTCTCTAACGGCACTTTCAAGGTATAAGCACAAACTTGGGCTATTTTGGTGTTGATCCCTTGACCCATTTCGATACCCCCATGAGATATGGCGATGGTACCATCAGCATGGTACACAGAAATAGTGACGGGGAAGTTTCCAGTGTATGCAATAGGGTAGGACATAATAGAGATCCTTAAACCACGTTTTCTCCACGCGTTTTCTTGGTTAAATTTGACGATCTCAGCTTTTCTGTCATCGAAGGTAGTCGTCATTTTGAATGTGGAGATCATTTCTCGGACGGCGTCGTGTTTCGGCGACAGGTTTGCGAGTCTGACCTCTACGTGGTCCTTCTTTGTGACGTGTGATATGCGCTCCATTATATGTTCCGTGAATGCTGTGCCCTCTGTTGTACCTGAAAAAACAATAGTTACGACATTTATTTTTTAGTACTTATTAAGATATAGAGCAAGGGTTTCTATCATTTTTATTGGGAGTCCAAAAGAAGAACACCAAAAATTGACGTAAGAACGTCAGTGAGGTGAATGTAAAATGATAAATCATCATTATCATCATTTCGGCATAAAGACGTCTACTGCGCCACGGCCCTCACAAGGTCGTCGGTCCGCTTTGTGGGAGGCCTTTCACCGCTACGTCTTCCGGTACGAAGCCGCTACTCCAGAACCTTTTGGCCCCTTCGACTATCCCATTGCCGCTTAAGTTTGGCGATTCTTTGGGATACGTCGGTGACATTGGTTCTCCGGCGGATATCCTCATTTAAGTCACATAATGATAAAACCCGAAAAGTAATACTCATTGATACTTATATCTGAAAAGTAGATACAGCACTACTCCAAATTTTCAGTAGGTATAAGATGGCTGCATATTAGATGATCAGATATTATCAAACGACTCACCAGGTCCCCTACACCAGGTCTCGCTAGGCTTGTCAGTGAGCACACTGTACCCGGTGATCTGCCACGTGTCGTTGGAGTACAGGTTCCTCATAGACCCTGCTATGTCATTGGATGGACTATCGTTGAAGGAACAGCCGCAGTCCACGTAGTAGGTGACATTGAGGTACTGGATTACACCGTCGTTGTTTACACCAGTCTGAATAAAAGATAAATATACAATATTAGATGGATATTTATACAATATTATTTTATTTATAAAAATAATATAGGGTTACTGGTAATTAGTGACCGATAATTATTCACATGATTCTACTCATGATTACAGACAACTTTTCCAAACAAACTTTTTTTATACACATTATTTAACATAAATTATTTAACCGGAACATGTAAAATTGTACACTGATTACATACACCGATGGGTTTGCACGCGGCGCGGGTGCACTATCACTATTGTAGGTAAGGTACATGAGACATCGGCGTTACGCGGCTAACAGCTGAGAGGTCACAGGTGCGCGCGCGAATAAGCTAGTGGCCGTAAAAAAATGTAATTAGTCAGTCTTTTAGATTATAAAAAAATAAGAGATACGTATTTTTTTATTTGTAAATTAAACCAAAAATGACAAAGATATAGCCCATTAAAGTTACGTGTGACGTCACACGTAACTTTAATGGGCTATATCTTTGTTATTTTTTGTTTAATCGAAAAAAGAAAAAATACGTGTCCAATAGTTTTTTATAATCTAAAATACGGACTAAATAAAATATAATTATTTTGACCCTGGACACTACCCTATTTGCGCGAACACTTGTTTTGTTATTGTGACAAAACTAATCAGTATAAAAAAAAGGTTTCTTTGGGAAAGTTGTTTGTAATCATGAGTACAATCACGTGTGTAAGTATCGGTCACTAATTACCAGTCACCCCTATATACACGTCATGTATTTATATATAATTAGGTTATTATTTATTATACACCATTATTTTTAGTTTATACAAAACCTGAATATAGTTTGTTTAGAATCAGTAACTGAATGGATTACAATAGTTTTTACACGGTACACCATGTTATATTTTTTCCGTCACAAGTTAGACACCGCCGACACTAGGTTATAGGCGGTATTAGGCGCCTGCAAACAGCAAGGTGCAAGTGCAAAACAATTCCTCAGTCGCCTGGATGGCCCGGTGACTATGTATTTTTGTTGACATAACAAGCTTATAACTTTGTGATTTTTCATGATACAGTTATGAAATTTTGTACATAGATTCTTTACATAAAAATACTAGACACGTGTCTCGAGTTTATAAAAGTAAGGTTGTATATGGTAAATAGTTTTTCAATACATTTGCTCAGAAAGTGTCTCTTATTGCACTGCACTTTGGTACATAATGGCTCTTGTTACCAAACTGTGACATTTTGATTACCATTACGCACTAGTGCTATAATGTAGTTAAAACCTTATTGTTCAACCGCTCCCCCCCCCCCGCCATAATTATATTATATGTATTGTACCAGGATGGGCACAGGTCGTGTCCCGCGAGTCGCCGGTCAACCCCCGTTTATTCATTTTAGTGAGTGTATTGAAAGGTAAATAAAAAAAATATGGCCACGCATATGAAAACAGATTTTTACCGCCACAAAAGTTTACTAGTTTTATAGTTATTTTCTTCACAAGTGTATTGAAAAACGTCGTATGATACACGTGAGTAATTAATGATTAAGCGCCGTACGCACCATGCATCCTGACGTACGTCCCGCCAAGGCCATATACTATAGATAAAATATGACAAAATCAACGATAAATCAGGGCTACCAGGTGCAAAAAAGGGATGATCGTACGACAATACGACTACTAAAAATCGAAATTTTGAAACGAAAAGATCGAACAACGAAGAAGTACAAAGTTTTTATTAAAAATAACTAAAATTATTTTCTATTTTTCTAGTTTTTATTAATATTAACAAAAATTTTGCACCTGGCAGCCCTGATCTGTCGTTATTTTATCTACATGGCCTTGGCAGGACATACGTCAGGATGGATCGTGCGTACGACGCTTTACCGTTCTCGGGTCTCTTAAGACCCTCGCCACGGCTCGGGTTTAAATACCGCCTCGTCGGTAATCACTAACATTACACACTTATATCATAATGTAGGTACTATTATAGCCTACTGTGAGTCTCACTACTGGGCAAAGGCCTCCCCTTTCCCCCCAAACTCATCTCCTTTCTCTCTTCGCTGTTCAAGGCAATCTCTGGCCAAGTTTGCCCCGCGAACATGGTCAAATCGTCACACCACACAGCACCTTTGCCGCAGACAACCGCAACGACCAACGACGTCGAACTCCTTCAGGCGTCCAGTGAGTGACAATTCCAGCCCACTCTCTTTAGCCTGACTGTTTTTCTCCAACATTTGCCATTTGGGTTAAGGAGCGTAAATAGACAGATAGTTTTTTTTTATTGATTTGATGTAGCTAATGATGGAGCACGCTTGCTAGAAGAAACCTATTCACTCTTAACTTAAAGACCCCTAGTTTATAGCTATTAGCAAACCCAGACTCCGGCAGGAAATTCCACTCCTTAAATGTACGCATGAATGTGTTCCCAAAAGGCTTTGTACGTATGGGTGGCATGTCCACCATGTACCGGTGGCGCAGAATAAAGCTTCTTCTGCGCCTTTCTGCGGCGTTTTTGTTGAGCTTGTGAGCGGCGAGAGCGCTTGCGCACGCCACAAGCGACGAGTCAGACGCCTTGCTGCCATACACGCTGCCTACTTGCAGGAATTACCTCATAGTCAAAATCGCAGGACTTACCTCATAGTTAAACTCGCAGGCATGTCGCTTGCCTATAGCTTGCATGTTGTGCGTTATAGGCATCACGAGGGTCGCGCTCCTGTTGAGTTTGTGAGCGACGAGTGCGCTAGCGCAAGCGATGAGTGACGAGCGAGACGCCTTGGCACCGTACCCACCGCCTACTCGCGGGACTTCCACTAGGATACTAGAAGAGAATAATTCAAATCATCTTTTGTTCATTAAATACCAACTACAGTGTTAACTTCGATAAAAAAAAATGGTTAGTAGGCCTGGGAAAATTATTAAATGTAAATGTAATTCTCTGCAATTGAAAACATTACTGATGTTCCAATCTACCGGAACACTAAAATGTTTCGAAACAGTGAGTCGGTTCAGTAGAGTTACACACGCCTACTGGTTAGTCTATGATGGTATTTTCCACCGTCTTTAAATCTGAAAAAATTCTTTTGGAAGAACCAAAAAAAATATTGTTAAAGAATAATTAAGAACGTTATTAATGAATTTATTGATTTATTATACCTAATTATATTTAGTTTCTGTGAATGATAACGCTATACTTTGTCATCGAAATAGGTATCATAAGGCTTTTAACGCACATTTAATTTTTGTAAAAGACTGACCCTCCCCCTCAGAGAGCTGTGGTTAATAGCCATAATTGATGAGTTCAGGACCTGAGTTCAAACCCAGCCAGAATCAATACTTTGTGTAATTTATTTCATGACTGCTCTCAAAAATTCGAAGATATGTGACATCCACTAATCCGCACTGCGCTTGCGTGGTAGATTACGACCCATTTCCTCTCATAGAAAAGTGGTCGGAGTCCCAGCGGTGGGAACATTTTAATTCGTGCGTTCGCGCACCTATTGTCTTTCTATTGTGTCTATAATTTCCACGATTGAAAGGTTAAGGCTGATTATGCTAAAAGAAAATCTAACATATACATACCGATTCTCATCAATATTTAACGCTTTAGACACGGCGATTTGGACCAGGTCTACCCATTGTGTAGACGGGCGCATCACCAGCCCATTTTCGGTGACTTGCGTGGTGCAACTCTGCGTCTCCATCGTGTAGTGGTATTGTGTAGGCATACTGAAGCTGCCGGTGATAGTGTGCTGGACATCGGTGCCTCTGGAGGCCGGTTCCACTGTGACGTCCTTGCGCAGCTGCAGAAGTCAGTTGGACCGGTTAGAAGAGTTATTGGAATACACATTCAGGAATACACTGATCCCGTTCGGTGGAAGCAGGAAACCTTTGGGTAGTTTGGGTAAGGAAGGAGATCTGAGTCTTATATGTATAACAATATGACCTTGCGCTAACGCTCCAGGATTCTTCGAAAGAGTTACTGTGGCCTTGGAACCCAATATGTAAATGAAGGAAGGCGGGTGGGTTCTAATAAGTATTATAGAAAAATAGGAAGAGTTATTTGATGATTTCTCAAAAATAAAGAAAAATCAGTTTAAGACAGAAATCCATTAGATGCCTTCGTGGCCGTTGCAGATTTTGGTGGGGTGAGTTAATTGTTTTTTTGATTGATCCCACCCATACGAACTAAACATTTTGGGAACACATTCATTATGCATGCAGCTAAGGAGTGCAATTCTTTGCCGGAGTTTGTGTTGCCCTATAACTACAACTTGGGGATCTTTAAGTCAAGAGGGAATAGATTACTTCTAGGCAAACCTGCTTCATCATCGACCACATTGTCGCTTTTCATCAGGTAAGATAGTGGTCAGGCTCAGACTATCAACAATTAAAAAACATCTTTGTTTTCACCAGCATCTTTTATTTTTTATTGTTGATAGGTTCGCGCTTGACCGCTATCTCAACTAATGGAGAGCGACGATGCGGTCGACAATGGAACGCGTTTACCTAGAAGAAACCTATTCACTCTCGGCCAAAAAATGTACCTACTACTAATTTTAAAGGCTTGCCTAAGCTTTGCCGCTAGAACCGTTTTAGTACTGTCTAAAACCAGCGGATTCCCGGTACCGATTATTTAATAGTCTTTCGTAATGAATAATTTCTTTTGCTGGAAAACGCAGCACTGGAAGACCTCCCACAAGTTGGATTGAAGACCTGGTGAGGGTCACCGGAATCGATGGATGAGAGACGCACATCACCGGTCATTACGACAACGCTTGGGGGAGGTCTACGTCCAACAGTGGATGTCTTTCAGCTGAAATGATAATGATGATGAATTTCTTTTGAAATAATCAATGTAAATTACTTACCCGTCTATCCTTATCAGGAGCTACCAGCGCATCTTTCACACTCAGCACAAGCTTGCCTTCCAGCTTCTTGTACTTGACTTTGACCAGTTCCGCTGCTGCTTCTGCCGCTCTCCTGGTGATAGCCGCCACCACCCCCACAGGCTGGCCGTAGTACAAGATATTTCTAGATGCAAAGATCTCCTCGTCGGCCTCTATCCAGGGCAACTCTGTGGCTGTGAAGGAGTTCTTTCCTGGTATATCTTTGGAGGAGAAGAAGGCGATGGCTCCTGGAATTTTCTGAAAATTTCAAGTCAAGATAAAACAATTAAGAATTGGTACACTAAAAGTATAATAATGTGAGGGAGTAGATCGCGGCGGAATAAAATAGAATATAGAATATCGTTTATTTATAAAAGAGGCACATTAAAATTAAAATACATAAAAAAAAATATAACATTTCATTTTCTAAACTTGGAATGAAATGCAATCACCAAAAATTTTATCGACCAAAGGTACAGGCGCTAGATACGGAATAAAGTACCTTTTCCTAATATCTCTGCGTAGGTACCATAAAAACAAACAATGAAATGCTTTTCATTACAAAGGATCACGATAGATGTCGATTCAAGACAGCTTTAGGTATGTCTTTATTTCCGTTTTTAGGGTTCCGTAGTCAAATAGGAACCCTTATAGTTTCGCCATGTCTGTCTGTCCGTCTGTCTGTCTATCTGTCCGTCTGTCCGTCCTCGCTTAATCTCTGTGACCGTTAGCACTACAAAGCTGAAATTTGGTACCAATATGTATATCAATCACGCCGACAAAGTGGTAAAATAAAAATTGGAAAAAAATGTTTTATTAGGGTAGCCCCCCTTTATGTAAAGTGGGAAGTGATTTTTTTTTTAATTTCAATCCTAACGTGTGATATATTGTTGGATAGGTAATTAAAAATGAATAGGGGTTTACTAAAATCATTTTTTGATAATGTCAATAATTTCGGAAATAATCGCTCCAAAAGTAAAAAACAATGTGTCCCCCCCCTCTAACTTTTGAACCATAAGTTTAGAAAATATGAAAAAAATCTGAAAAGTAGAACTTTATAAGGACTTTCTAGGAAAATTATTTTGAACTTGATGGAAAGAACAGTTTTTATACAAAAAAGACAAAAAGGTTGTACAAAATAATTTCTGGACTAAGTTTGTAGTATAATCGTATATCAAGCAAGCATTTTTTTAAACTCATTAGTGGGTACACTTATTGTGACGGACGGGAAACTACGGAACCCTACACTGAGCGTGGCCCGACACGCTCTTGGCCGGTTTTTTAAATTAAGAATGTCAACAAATGTACGAGGGTCAATGACCGTTATTCCACGGTTATTGATCGCCTACCTTAACCTTTAGGCAACCAAATGAAGATCTTGCATAAACATAGCATAATCGTCTAAAAAGTCTTTTACCTATTCAAGCCTCCTCTCTAGGAGGGGGAATAGGTTGTAATCCACCAAGTGAGTCCAGTACTGATTGGTGGATGTCTCAAATCTCTTAGAATATGCCTGTTTCCTCACGAAGTTTTCCTTCACGATGCCGATTTTGTCAAGATATTTTCCTTTACTGGTTCGTTTAGTGGTGATGAAATAAATTAAACAAAATAATGCGTCTGGCTGGGTTGAACCCGCTTCCTAACAACTCGCAAGCCGGTGCCTTACAACTAGGCCACTACTGCTCGTATCAAGATCAAGATCTCTTTTATATTAGCCTAATACACACACAGCTGGAAAGTGGTCTTTGCCAAGTCTTATCTGGACCTCTTCTTTCGTGCTTCCTCAAAGCAGTTGTCGCGATACGCATCGAGGCCTTATCATAACCCTAAGGGCTATATTTCACCGAGATACCATGGTGGCGCGACCAGTCGCCGCTACCAACAAAATGTAACAGCTCCATAGGGAGTTACTCACCTGGTGTCTGTTTGGTTACACAACCAATTTGGTGGCGCAACCAGCTCGGACGTGTGGCGACTCTGGTGTCTGTATGGTGTCTAAAGGAGGGCTGGGTGCTATAAACACCTTAAAGGTGAAGGTGGTAAACATCTTACAATACATACCAGTGCTTCAGTAGCATCGATCTCCAGGATCTCAGCGCGACACACGTCAGACAGCACGAAGGCGACGTGCACTGCGCGAGGACCGTTGAACACGTCGCACGAGTATTTCGCTTCACCTGAACACTGCAGAAGAAAATAATAACTTTCATCCTCAGTAAAAATGCTGCTGTTGTAATTATCATAAATTGCAAAATTCTCACTAAAATATTCTCTCTGAATTCTCTCTAAAATATTTTCTCTGAATTCTTTTTCAACCTCTTTCTAAAATATTCCCTCTAAATTCTATTTTTTTAATTTTTATCAAAATCAAAAATTTAAAAATTTATAAACGTTTATTGGGTAAAATTTACATATATACAAAAAAAAACTTAAACTATTTATACTAAAACCTAAATAAATACCTAACGTACATAAATAAAATACAAAAACACAAATAAAAAAATTTAAATTCTTTTAAAGTTCATTCAAAATTCTCTCAAAAATCTGTCAATATTCTCTGTAACTTCTCTCTTTTCTCTAAATTCTCTATAATTTTTTTCTTGTATTAGTAAAACTATAAAAAATTACCTGTGAGAGTGCCTCAAGCTTTGGAACTGGCTTATTGAGAGGCCATAGCGACTTATCAGTCTCGTATGTCTGCGTCCCTCGGGAGATGGGCCGCTCCAATACACTGCCACCAGATTTGTAGCGGGGATTTGCGTCCGAGTACAGGGATAATACCGCCTAAAAATATACAAATTGAATCGTTAAATTGTACTCAACTGGTAACCGCTTTAGGGTGGAGAAAGTTACTAGTGAAAACCTGATATTTATCAGGTCATTCTGGTCACTGGAGTAGGTATTTTAGGACTATTCGCATTGGTTTTCTTAGCGCTGGGTGTCTAACGTCCAGCAAATGCTGAGATGGCAATACTTTCGATGCGAGCACGCTCGGCGTATTCTGTACTTTGTGTTCTTTGTTACAATCGCGGGGAACCGCAACCCGCGCCCTTTTTGCAACGTAATACATAATAAATTAAAATTCTCCATCGACACGACTACTTGCACATCGTTAAAGTTGAAATAGCAACACTGAGCAGGTAATAATCCGGTTTCCACTACGGGGACTGTCGCACACGAAACACCACGGACGACGCCGCGACGTCACGCGACGGGTGCCAATGCGGGCGCCCGCGGGTGCGCCCGCTTAACGCAGCGTTGGCCCTTACAGCGGCTATCAGAGTGTAATTAGATACCAAACTTAATGTTGCGAGTCACAGCTAACGTACCATTAAAGACACTTCAGCCTGACCACCGCTACGTTCATTTTTGCTTGCACTCGAAACGAAAATTTTAAAGGGTTTGGTTTGGCGCCGCGTAGGATTTAAGGGGCCGGCGGAGGATGAATTTCTATACAAACGTAATACCACGCTCATTTGCAGTTGGAGCATATTTCCAACATATTATGATGATATTTGGTTATAGACAATATTTATCTAGGTTCCTACGTCTTTCTTTTTTAAAAAAACAAAAAGAAATTTAAGCAAATTGTATTTCGCACTTTTTTATAGCGTAAATGGCAAAACATGCCATTTGGCTTTTCTTGTATTAAAAATAACAATATTTCTAATATTCTCGACGTAGGAACCTAGATAAATATTGTCTTTAAACGAATGTCATCATAATATGTTGGATATATGCTCCAACTGCAAATGAGCGTGGTATTACGTTTGTATGGAAATTCATCCTCCGCCGGCCCCTTAAGCGATTTTTTTTTTAAATATTCAGGCAAAAATTACAGTGATGGTACTTGTTCGATAAAGCTAATGGTTCAAACACACGTCATTTAGCCCAAGAAACTCTTGACTTACTTTATAGAACAGCCCTAACGCTATAGTCTTTCTACAGCTTGCAGATGGTTCTGGAGGAATTTCCTCTGGAACCAGTTCTTCTTCCAACTTCTTCAGAGCTTTCAACAGCGTTTCATTGGTGAACAGATTCTGTCCTACGAGCAGACCCTCCGTCTGTAGCGCTCTCGTGAAGGTCGGACTGATGTTGCCATAGACAATTCTGGCGCATTTGATTGCCTTTGAAGAGTCCAGTTTGAAAAGAAAACCACCGTTGATTATGGCATGTGCGTTTTGCGCTCGTGGCATTATCTGTGGAATTGTAAATTATGGCATTAGTCCCTAGAACCACAAATCCAACAGTTCGTATTTAATTGATACTAAATACTTTACAAGTTTAGTTTGTCAATGCAGTATGGAACGAAGCATGCTTAGCGTAGACTACTGGAACGGTGGACAACGTTAAAAATAATGGAAAGAACAAATGTGAATTGGACTGATCACATAATTAACGATGAAAGGTATAGAGAAACAAGTGTAAATGAAAAAATTACACATCAATTTTTAATTGCTAAATCAAAACGCATTAGGTATATGTATATAAAAGTAAAAAAAATTAAAAATCCGCGACACAAAAAAAAAAATGGAAAAAACAAGCTAATAAATTACTCTTTCAGCCTTTTAACTTCATTAAAAGAATCTACACATATTTTTTAGAGAGGAGCGAGTCGAAATATCCATTATGTGTTTAAGGTCCCTACTGCAGTCAACAAACGAGCTGATGATGACCTTGAACTCTTGAGCCGATCTTCATTGTATCTAAGAACCATCTCGATTAGGTTAGCTTTCAAATAAAAAAAAAAACCGCATCCAAATTCATCTATTCCTATGGGAGCTACGTTGCCACGGACAGACACACGGACAGTCAGACACGTCAAACTTATAACCCTTTTTCTGTCGATGGCACTCGGGGGTTGGTTCAAATGCTTGTACTGACTGTACAGGTGCACTCAAAAGTGTTTGCTATACTTTTCTCAAATCATCTGAGATACTACTCTGCATGATTCTCACACGATTTGACGAATAAATGTTTGCTACACTTTAAAAGTGACTGACCCCTGAGTTTGTTTCGGCGTTTCTTCTCAGGGTAGTCAGCTTGGAAACACCGGCCTTATCAAGTTTAAACTGACGGCGAAAAAATTTGACGTGTTTTATAAAACCTTTTTGCAAAATAAATATCATTTATAGGCCAAATACTTTTTGAAAGGAGACGATATGCAGAAAAACAAAAAAAAGTTTATAATTAGTTAATCACAGTTACCTTAAATGTCCTGATCAGGTTGCTGTCCGACAAAGGAGGAAGCTTCACGTCAAATATCAGTTTATCCTTCAGGTCTGTTGTTAAAAAGTCATGGATTTTCACCTCCGTCTTCATTAAATTACTGTTCACTGAAAAATTTACAATATTTTATCAACAGTCCACAAAACAGTAGACAAAACAGTCTTGTCGCAGACGTCGTAGATAAGTCCGTCTTGTCTCAAGTGTGTTCAGGCCCTTAAGCCAAAAGTTACCTACTCTGTGTTTCTGTGTGAATAAAGCCCCTCGCTTACGGCGACTGTTTGTAGCGATGCTGTAGCGCGTTCACATTGATACAGTCGCGATGCTGTAGCGCGTTAGTAGCACGTTGGAATTTTTTCTATAGCGCTTGCAATTGCGACTAACGTGCGTTAGTAGTGATGCTGTAGCGCGTTAGTAGCGCATTGGCATTTTATCTAAAGCGCTTGCAATTGCGACTAACGTGCGTTAGTAGCGATGCTATAGCGCGTTAGTAGCGCGTTGGCGTTTTACCTAAAGCGCTTGCAAATGCGACTAACGTGCGTTAGTAGCGATGCTATAGCGCGTTAGTAGCGCGTTGGCGTTTTACCTAAAGCGCTTGCAAATGCGACTAACGTGCGTTAGTAGCGATGCTATAGCGCGTTAGTAGCGCGTTGGCGTTTTACCTAAAGCGCTTGCAAATGCGACTAACGTGCGTTAGTAGCGATGCTATAGCGCGTTAGTAGCGCGTTGGCGTTTTACCTAAAGCGCTTGCAAATGCGACTAACGTGCGTTAGTAGCGATGCTATAGCGCGTTAGTAGCGCGTTGGCGTTTTACCTAAAGCGCTTGCAAATGCGACTAACGTGCGTTAGTAGCGATGCTATAGCGCGTTAGTAGCGCGTTGGCGTTTTACCTAAAGCGCTTGCAAATGCGACTAACGTGCGTTAGTAGCGATGCTGTCGCGCGTTTCGTTAGCGCCGCGACAGTATCGATGAGAATGCGCGACAGCATCGCTACAAAAAGTCGTCGTGGGCGAGACCCCTAAGGTATCGATTTTTTTCTTACTTATGGTAACAGTGGCTCCAACAGTTTCCAAGATCAAGAACACGTCAGACGGAAAGCTATGGTGCTGGTTCTTTAACGCCAGATTTCCTCCTATTGTTCCAATCTGTAACCACAAAAAACATTTGCAAGTTTGTAAATGAAAGCTTCGTAGGTAGTAGGTACTGACTGACAGATGGCTAGCATAGAACTCAGAACCCTGCCTAGAGAATAGCCAAGTGAAACGAACGTTCTAAAATGTTTGTTGCTGGACGCACTACGTGTTGTGAGGTTAATTTCGCCGCACTTAGGCCACATGCCACAGCCACAAACACCGCCACGAGAAGCTAGAAGCGGCCACAAAGGAGGCTAAAGCGCGCGACCGCCACACGTGGCTGTTACTTTTTTTAATAATTAAGTAGGATAGATGTGCCGTTGCCGGCAATATGGGAATATTGGTGGCAATATTGCCACCAATATTCATACATCAGGCAATATTCCCACCAATTTTTTTATTTTTTTTTATTCCACAACTATCACACAGTGCCGTCTAGTCCCAAGCTAAGCAGAGCTTGTGTTATGGGTACTAGACAACTGATAAACATACTTATATATTATAAATTACACCCAGACACAGAACAAATGATCGTGCTCATCACACAAACATTTATCCTGGGCGGGAATCGAACCCACAACCTCCGGCATAGCAGTCAGGGTCACTAACCACTAGACCAACAGGCCTGTCCACCAATATTCTCACTTCTCGGCAATGTTGCTGGCAACGGCACGAATAAACGTTTTTTCTTTTTTTTCTTTCAACGGCACATCTCTACCCATACACGCAGTATCATAATGGACTCTAAGGAAGAAGGTTTAAATGCGCGAGTGGCGTGTGACGGCGTTTAGTGGCCGGTTAGGGCCAGAAGAAGCGAGCAGCGGCGATTTGTAGAATATGGCGGCCAACGGCGTGAATCCAATGTATGAAACCTGCAGGAAATATGCCGGTGGAGACGTTTTGTGGTCGTGGCCAGTGGTCCGTATGCAGCAACCCTTATAACACATCTTATGTGAGTACTGCTACGCTACTGAGAATCTTTGCTACGCTACTTAGATATCTTGCACATTCTTCTCCATAGAGATCTACGCTTTGGAATGTGCAATTAGCATTATTCTTTTTTCTGACTTCTTTACAATTTAAAAAGGTTTATTTGAAACTAGCTTTTGCGCGCGGCTTTGCCCGCGTACATAAAATATAGCCTATGTCACTCAGGAATAAAGCAACTTTCTATCGGTGTAAAAATTTTCGCAATAGGATCAGTACTTCCAGAGATTACCTCCTACAAACAAAAAAACATAAAATGAAACTTTACCTTTTTTATTATTGATAGGCTCGCGTTTGACCACCTCACCTGATGGTAAGCGATGATGCGGTCGACGATGGAGCACGCTTGCCTAGAAGTAACCTATTCACTCTTAACTTAAAGACCCTTAAGTTGTAGCTATCAGGAAACCTCTTTAAAATAATTATAATAATAATATTCCACAACTACCACACAACGCCGTCTAGTCCCAAGCTAAGCAGAGCTTGTGTTATGGGTACTAGACAACTGATAAACATCTATACATATAATAAAATCGTAGGAAAGTCAAAACTGTACATTGAATATTTTTTAAAAAGAATACTTGGGGCGTGATCTACAATCGATATCGAAGCTAAAAATATAGTTTTTAGAATTTTTGTCTGTTTGTCTGTTTATCTGTTTGTCTGTTTGTCTGTATGTATGTCCGGGCTAAACTCAAAAAGTACTGCATGGATTTACTTCAAATTTTGCACGAATATTACTCAGAGGTCGGGTCAACGTATAGGCTACACATTATCACGCTATCACCTACGGGGCCTCCCCCGTACAGCTCCTCAGCTGTGAATCTTTATTTTTCTTAAGCATTCTGTGACAGCGTGTAATCTAACGATGCATATTTAAATGTTGTTTTTGAGTAAGCCATGCTATTATCTAGCTTTACACCATAAAAACTACGCCATTTAAGTAACTTGGGCAGAGAAAAATAGTTTAATGAATGTTAGTAGTACTTATAGAGACAATTTTGAAGCAGCGCCATCTATGAGAATTATTCATGAAAATCAAATCAAGTTACATGTTAACACTTTTTGGAAATTAATAATTTAAATTTGATCATGTAGTTAGTTATTATTAAAATTCATAGATGGTGATGTGATGTGATGTGCATTTTCTTCATAAAAGTTGTATCATATAGTTCGTTTTGACAAATTCAAGTTCCAACAAAACCCTGAAAAACTTGAGTAGAGATGAGGAAGACAATTAAAAAAAAAATGCGGTGTTAAGTATTACATGGTGACATTTTTTCAGCTCTGTGAAGTCGACCAGTTTGCGAGATCCCTTACGTATGACGAGGTGCCTTCATATTATTACACATACGACAAGCAAAGGGGTGTATTTAACCGACATCGACGAGGAGGTGCTGTGGAAGGTTTTCCAGGAATTTTCAAGGACGCCGCATTGGGTAGGGTTTATACCGTTCATCCGAATAATGGCGAATGCTATTTTCTGCGGTTGTTACTTCACACTGTCCGAGGCCCAACGTTTTTCGCCTTTCTGAGGACATTTGATGGCGCACTTACCACGCAGCCTGCGTAGCACGTCACCTTCTCGACGGTGACCAAAATTGGGATCCTCGCGGAGGCGAGCGTCAGTGACAGTCCCAGCCGCATGCGTCATCTTTTTGCCGTCATCTTGGTATTTTGTGGAGTCGCGGACCCGGTAGCTTTGTGGGAGAAGTATCGCCATCATCTGTCTGAAGATTTTCTACGAGCTTTGAGGCGTGCTACTGGAGACAAAGTCGAAGTAACTGACGAACGCGTGCTGAACACCTGTCTCAGTTCACTTCAAGATGTGGTCATTTCTATTATTGGCAATCCGCTGATCGAATATGGGTTACCAGCTCCCCAATCATCACCGCATCAAGATCGTGGAAATCGGGAGTATAACGCTGAGACAAATTACGAGCCGGGCGAAATGACCACCATACGAAATGACCATGTCACCGTGTTCTCTTCAGAGCAAAAACAAATGACACCGTCCTTGAAAGCGTTGGGCAAAACCAGTGTAAAATGTTTTTCTTGGATGCTCCTGGTAGAACAGGAAAAACATTTTTTACCACTGGCATACTTGCAGAGGTCAGGAGGCAAGGCAAAATTGCTATTGCTGTAGCATCGTCGGAAATCGCTGCCATACTGCTTCCGGGTGGCAAGACAGCACATGCCATCTTTAAAATTCCCATAGATTTAGAGAGCGCCGAAACGCCTGTTTGTGGTGTGTCACGTAACAGCGATAAGCGACACGTGCTCAAGGATTGCTCTCTGATCGTATGGGATGAGTGTACGATGGCCAATAGGAAGGCAGTTGAGGCCGTGGACAGAACCCTGCAGGACATCCACAGGAACGAACATTTGATGGGTGGTGTCACAGTTCTGTTCAGTGGCGATTTCCGGCAAACACTTCCCGTGGTGACGCGGGGATCGAGGGCTGACGAGGTGAATGCTTCGTTGAAACGATCTTCGTTGTGCTCACGAGTTCGTACGCTGCGCTTGACCATTAATATGAGAGCTCGGCTCGGCGGCAATGCACGTGCATTGCAAGAATTCTCCGATGTCCTTCTAAGTCTTGGCGAAGGCACTCTGACAGGTGGTGCTCCCAGAGTCTCTCGGTAGAGTTGTATCCAGCTTAGAAGAACTCATTTGCTGTGTGTACGGGGACATCAGTCGTATACCGCACCAGCTTCTTGGGTGTGTGAGCGATAACGCCGACGCCTAAAAATGATCTGACTGCAGCAAATAACGAATGCATTCTCTCGGAAATTGAGGGGAATGAAGTGGTCTACAGCTCGATAAACACTGTTGTCGAGCAAGATGACGCCACACATTATCCCGTGGAATTTTTGAACTCCCTGTCAGCAAGTGGACTTCCAGCGCATACCATCAAGCTGAAGGTCGGTGTCCCGATTATGCTTCTTCGGATCCTATCTCCTCCGAAGTTGTGTAACGGGACCCGCCTTAAAGTCATCTCGCTCCACAGACACACCATTGAGGCGGAAATTCTTACGGGTTGTGGCGACGGCGAGCCAGTATTTATACCACGCATTCCCCTCATACCTCACAACTTCCCGTTCCAGTTCAAGCGCGTACAGTTCCCCGTGAGTGTTTGCTTCGCGATGACCATCAATAAGTCACAGGGGCAGACACTGAGGGCAGCGGGTGTCGACCTCAGGACGAATTGCTTCTCACACGGACAACATCGCTGGCTCCCGCGTCACCAGTACTGACTCTTTTTACATTTTGGCTCCAGGCAGCATAACTACCAACGCAGTTTATAGGGAAGTGTTGTAAGGTATGATACCTTTGTACGTATTTTTACTCTTTTGTGTCCTGGAATGTATTCCTGCATTATTTTCTCTATTTCCTTCAGTCTCATCTTATGACTGAATTCAGCAGGATTCCCATATAACTCTCTTCACTTGCTTCGTTTGCAAAAAAAAACTTATATTTTAATGCTAACTTTAAAAGTTGTTTACTTATTATACTATAACGACACTGGCATCTTAGGTATTTTTGGTGCTGTAGAGCCTTCACGCAGACGATGTCGCGGGCAGCAGCTAGTACTTATATATTTCTAAATACATACATATTATAGATAAATTACACCCAGACACAGAACAAATGATCATGCTCATCACATAAACATTTGTCCTGGGTGGGAATTGAACCCACGACCTCCGGCATAGCAGTCAGGGCCACTAACCACTAGACCAACAGGCCAGTCAAAAATATTAGTAAAGATGAATGCTTTGATTTGATGGCCCACTTACATTTCTCACAGGCACATGCGCAACCAAATCCAGGTGTTTATAAAGAATGGCCAAGTAGCTGAAGTCCACATTCCTTCGGCTCCACTGCTGGAACGTGAACATGACATCGGTGAGAGACATCCCCGCGCCCAGGATCAGGTTCTCATCAGATTGCGTCAGCTTTAGATTCTCTATCGATGATATGTCTATGAGGATCTTCGGTTCTGCCTTTATAGGGTATACTCCTGGAATATGTAGTTATTAAATAATAATATTTTAAATAATATTCCACAACTTTCTCACAACGCCATCTCAAACTAAGCAGACCTTGATATAATGATGATAAAGAATAATATGAAAATCAACATACCTCTGCCAGTATTACCCGCAACCAGTCTATAACTATTGGTACCTTCGCGCGCCAATACCTGATGAGATTGATAAAATATTATTCTGGTGGATCTCAATAAATAATGCTTATTGTTTAGAAAAACTGGGCAAGTGCGAGTCGGACTCGCGCACTGAGGGTTCCGTGCAAACTACAATTCCCGAATGAAATCTCAAAAATTTTTCCGAATTGCAAAAATTTTTTTTTGTGACTTTGGTAACAACAAATTTACTGTTTTCAGATTTTTTCCTATACCTATGCTATAAGACCTTGCTTTGTGCCAAATTTCAGGACTCTGGGTCAACGGGAAGTACCCTATGTATTTCGATCTTTGATAGTATCAAAATATACCTACGTCTTTAGCAACATAAACGGCCGTATCTTTTTTATTCGTTAACTTAGAAGTTTGATTTTTACACAGCTTGAAGGGACCGCAGACCTGATATTGTTTTAATTTCAACTCGATACCTCCACGCGTTCTCGAGATAAAGGGTACCGACAAACAGACAGACAAACAGACAGACAGACGGACGGACAACAAAGTCCTATAAGGGTTCCGTTTTTTCCTTTTGAGGTACGGAACCCTAAAATTGAATAATGACCTGATATATTTTATATCTAAATAACGGGAAAATGACACGGCCTCTGATAAACTAATTCATCTTTGTTACAACGCCAACTAAATATTCTTAGCCCAAGAGCGAACGAAACGAGCCCAGAATTGTAGGATAGGTACTCTGACACCATAGAAATTTACATCTATGTCTGACACGAACAAGTTAGGTTAGAACTGTTAGAAGACTAAGGGTCCCCCCTTAGTCTTGCTCTGCTCCACTCCCATCTTAGCTTTCATGTTTTCCTTCACCGTTTTAAGAGCAGTGGTGATGAAATAAATTACACAATGTAATGCGTGGGCTTGGACCCGCAACCTACAATTCGTAAGTCGGGGTCATTACCACTCAGCCACCACTGCTGTAACTAAAACATTACATTAAAAATACCTTAAAGATATCTTCCACACTGTATGCTTTGTACCACCGCCCGGTGTCGGTGCGAAGCTCCTTCAACGAGCCATGCGTATCCTCGATGAGGCACCATTCGTCTTCTGATGCGCTGCACTGGCGACTACACTTCTTGGCGCATTTGCTTATGTGCAGGTCTTCTAAATCCTGGAGAAGAGAGTTCATTCTTTAGTCGCAGAGGACTTGGCTGGTGATGGTAATAGTCCAAGATCCCAGATCGATCTGACATAACTTGTTTTCACATGAATGAAACCTTTGGTTCTCGGTAGCGTCTCATGACTCATGTGCTTTGAATACCTGTGTGCTTGTGGAGTTCCCCCTTGAGGCCCCTGGGCAGGTACCAGGTGAGAAAGGGAAGAAGAAATAAGATTTAGTTAACTTGGGTCGCTACAATTTGTGTGACTACTGAAATATAACTTTGTAATAGTTACCAAAATAACATATTTAAAAATCAGATGGTATATAATTAAAATTCAATCAAGCACATGAGACGCTACTGAGAACCTAAGGTTTCATCCATGTGAAAATAAGTTATATCCAGTGATCGGAATCGGTAGGGCTATTTAGGTTCACTGACCGCAAACATTGATGTTAATATGGATATTCCACGGGATTCCGGCTGATACTATGGGATTTAATTGAATTTCATTATTTTTGTCAATATGTATAAAAAAAATTATGTCAGTCAATGCGCGTGATATACGACGTTGTAAATTTTACGTCAACATTACGCTATAAAACTTTTTGCCAAGCGTGCGACGTTGCCGCTTTGTTGAGACGCGTACAGATACCGGCACGGATCTTGAGCGCTCGGCTAATCTTTCATTAGCCCCGAAGGCAAGATAGTTTTATTTATAATTTTACTACTTTAAAACCAAATCCCGGGACTTGGGGAAGATCCATATTATTCTAACCTATGGCAAGTACGTAAAACAGCCCTACCTATTCCGATCGTTGGTTATATCAGATTACTCTGGGATCTTGGTATATAATGGATAAAAGATCTTTTTTGAGGTTAGAATTCATTATATAGCTTCTACCGCTCCGTGTACTGGCTGGCCCCAGTATAACCCGAAGAATGACCAAACTTAAGTAGCTGTGGACAGGGCACATTGCTTGCAGTACAGATTGTCGATGGGCCGAAAGGTTCTAGAGTAGCAACCGCATAACACAGCGTTGGTAGGCCTCTCATTAGGTGGACTGATAACCTAGTAAGGGTCGCCAAAATCCGATGGATGTGAGACACACGGAACCGGTCGTTGTGGCAACACTTAGGGGAGCTCTATATCCAGTAGTAGACGCCTTTGATGATGATAATGATGCTTTGGATAGAATGAGAGGGCGTGTCAGTTGCCCTTTGAATTCCAGGACCAATATGATAGCTCCTTCGAATAAAGCTAAAGGACAAGCTACATATTCTTGTTATTTGTCTGACTCTCTGACTCAAATTCAGCACATTATTGTAGATACTTAGTAAAAATTTTTTTTTTGCTTTTCTGGTTTTAAAAAAGGGGGGCAATAAGGGCTAAGCAGTTTCAATAAAGGATCAATGGAACTTCAGTTAAATTTTTGTCTTTGTCACCTGTACCTATTTGGCACAGCCGGTACGACACACAATGTTGGTATTTAATTTTAAGTTTCTACATAAGTTGTTTCTTCATTATATGTGTCTGTGTGCTAAATAAACCTATTTAGCACACAGACACTTACTTCTAGGCAAGCGTGCTCCATCGTCGACCACATCATCGCTTACCATCAGGTGAAGTGGTGGTCAAACGCGAGCCTATCAATAAATAAAAGATGTCTTTTTTATGCTGAGGTAGGAGCCTTTTTGGCCTAGCACAGGTCTTTTTTAAATCTTTTATTTTATATTAAGTTAAGTATACACCGCTAAATTTTTATCATTTTACGTAGTATTTACGTAGTAGTCTGCGTTGCGTACTAACTACCTACAGGTCATTGAACTCGCTCAGCTGACGTTTTCTTAAAGAAATTAATAGCGTACATGCGTAAATTAATACGAGTTTTGAAAAAAAGGTACTTTATTTTTTAATTTTTTCGTTACAAATCGATAGTATTTCATGTACCGGATCGATCCTCCACGGGATTAAAACGATCAAAATTTAGCGGTGTATAGAGATTTACTATTTATTTTATTGTGGTTTGTCCTATGCGAGTCATAAATGTTTTCTTTCTTTTTTTTTTCTTTCACTTACAGTTACTGAAGATCGTCCAGTCACATAGTATGTTACCTGTAGCTTCCCCTGGAGCCCAGGGTCGGTGTCTGTGGCGAAGCTCTTGAAGGCATCCAGGATAGGCCTGTAGCCGGTGCAGCGACACATGTTGCCGCCGAAAGAGTTCTCTACTTGCTGCGTCGTCAGTCTGCTGGTGCTCTCGTTGAGGCTGGAAAATATATTTTGATTGGAAATAACTAATAGAGAAGGACGGAAAATCTTAGGGCTATAAAACGGACTATGATTCCATTAGCATTATTGGTAGGATAGATGGTTTACTAATGATAAGCATAAAATATATTGGCATAATTTACATTGGCATAACGAAATTCAGCTTATTGATCATTACGCATAATATTATTAGGCATAAAGGTTTTGCCATAATGCTTGTTGCTCTAACGATACCTGATGTGTCGAGTTCCGATAAGTAGATTAAGAGCTATGAGGGAACAGATGAACATACATACATACATACATACTAACCTAACCTAACCTTTGCATTATGCCAAAGTATTATTATGCAGCAGTATTATTATGCTGATAAAAGTTATGCGAAAACGTTATGCCAAACTATATTATGCCTTAAAATTTTATGCCAACAGGGGTATTACTAGGATGGATAGATAGTGTAGTGTATGTAGGTAGGTTAGGTAGGGTAGGGGAGGTAACTAAGTAAGGTTGGGTAAGGTTGGTATAGTCAGTTGCCTGGGTCGAAGCTGTGGGTAACTGACAATGCTAGCGATCAATAAATGTCTTGATTTAACTGTTTTGAAAACATACCCAATCCAACTTTAAAGTGGAATTGAGCAGGACATGTTTGCCGCATTTCAGATGAGCTAGGGCTAAAAGAGCTATTAAACGCATGGCGACATCGTGACAGGCCAAGGCGAAGGTGAAGAGAAGAGCTGTAGCCTGATTCACGTAATCAAAACCGTAACGATATCGTAGCGATTTAGTCGTTTAGACCATTTCCGTATTCACATCCATCAATCGAGTTTGTACGACACTGATTTTATAGTCATTTGAAATTCGTGGATTTAAAAAAAAATCAGTATTACATTATCCTGGTAGAATACATAGTAATGTAACTGGAAATAAGTCGATAGATCGTGAATACCGCTTTTGGATAGGACTTCGATCGAACGACTATAAAAGTTCAACGATATTTGGCTTGTTTGATTTTACGTGAATTAGGCTACTGATAACATACCCAATGGGCCAAACATTTGCCGCATGTCAGATGAGCTGTGGGCTAAAAGAGCCACTTATTGGATCCCATTAAACGCAAGGCGACACCGCGGTAGACCAAGGCGAAGGTGAAAAGATGAACTGGATAACTACCGGAGGGACTGGCCTGCAATGGCCGAGGACAGATGTGTGTGGAAAAGGGAGAGGGAGGCCTTCGCTCAGCAGTAGGACATAAATGGGCTAAAAAGTAATGTAAAGAAAACATAAAGAATAACATACAACACAACACAAATAATAAAGAGTAACATTTATTTATAGTAGAATGTACGAGTATATATGTATTATTATTTTAAGGTAGGTATATTTAATTACATGAGACTTTATATTAAGACTTCACAAATTCTTCTTTTGCTTCCTACACACTATGGTCTACATTTCTTTTTGATTTCTCCTTTCGCAGGTCTGCTGGAAGAAATTTCTTTGGAAATAAGCAGTACCTTTGTACTAATGTCTCTTATGTTTTATCTTTTTCTGTTATTTTTGTGTGTACATAAATAGTAAAATAAATAAATACTGTTGGTATGCGATGATCTGTTATTGGACAAATATGACTAATAATAAAGGCAACTGGGGACAGTGGATTTGCTTGAGTGTTAGGAATATTAAGGTTTATCTTTGGCAGTGGAAGTCTTTCGGCAGAAATAAATGTGATGAGTATGTTTTTAAAAAAATGTTCCAATTCTGGATGATCTGTATAGTTTAGTGTCTGATGATAATAACTTACTTATCTGCACTAATATATTATAAAGGTAAAGTTTGATTTTTTTTTGTTTGTAGGAGGTAATCTCTGGAAGTACTTACTGGTCCGATTGCTAAAATTTTTTCACCGATAGAAAGCTGCTTTATTCCTGAGTGACATAGGCTATATTTTAAGAACGCGGGCGAAGTTGCGGGCAAAAGCTAGTGTTAACATAAAATTAAGACTCGGAGTACCTACCTTTTTTTTTTCCGATGGGAAAAATCATCCTATGACAACCCCCGCTCTTGGGCGGAGGGGGAGATAGTGTCAGACTCTTACTGACTAAAAAACCCATCCCGTTCCTTCAAGCCTTCATACCGGGGCTCGAGCGCCCTTTCGGATAACCCTGGCCCCAGTAGGCTTCGACCCGGCTGGGCCCCTGCTGTTGCTGACAACTCCTTGAGGCGCGCGGGAACAGCGCGCGCTGTCGACGACTTGGGCTTGGTCCGGACAGTTACCGGACGGTCGGACAGCGAACTACCCATTGCTCACTGTCCGCAAGCCCGCGCCTACGGTGGCCGGAAATCGGGATCGTACCTACCTGTACATGTTCATGACCCATCCCGGCGTGCAGTACCCACACTGGGTGCCATTGAACGTGGCCAGCCGATCCTGGATGGGATGGTAGCCATCTTTGCGGTTGCCGATGCCTTCCACCGTCGTAATGTCCCAGTCGTGGCATGATAGAATGTGGACCAGGCACTGGAAAAACAAATCACAATCTATTGAAAAACAAAATGTTGAGAGTTCTTAAAAAGTAGTAATTTTGATATAATATAATAAGCAGCCTTTTGGGCACACTTCCAGTCGACAGCGATGCGGAGGAGTTTTATGACGTCATATTTAGCTAGGCATTTAGTGTATATATTATTTTTAATTATTTAAGTTATTGTTTAATTTGTTTATTATTTCTTTGTGCAAAAAAACTAAATAAATATAATAATAATGCATTTAAAAATCGACGGACATTAATAACATGGTTTAGGCAGAGATCATATTATTTTAATAATTGGAATCAATGGTTTGGTGGTATTTTCAGATTTTTTTTGTTGAATGTATATTGTAATGGATATTTAAATAAAATAATCAAACATGTTCGCACAAAGCGGAATATTAATGGAGTTGTGCTCAGCACTTATACATAGCATAACTTTAATCGTAGCTTGAGTAGCAGAGGTCGTTAATCCGTTATAAAAAAAAATACGTCTGAGTTTAATATAGAATTGTCTGCTAGATAAATGTCGTAAAAAACGTGAAGAATGAAGACTGCCATGTCATGAGAGGTGATATCAAGCTTGAGAATGTTTCTTGGTTTTTTCTTTTTATGGGAAACAGTTCTCAGATTGCAATTGTTTACTACAGGTCGAAAGCCTTTTTCCATATCTATATAGATACGCAACACGCATTCGAAATTAGAACATATTGTTTCAAATTCACATTTATTATTTGTTTACGTCCGAGCGATGACCTGGTGAAGGTTGCGGGAAACCGATAGATGCGAGACGCATAGGATGATAGGATCGTTCATTGTGACGACACTTGTGGGAGGCCTATGTCCAACAGTAGACGTATATCAGCTGAAATGATGATGATGATGATTTGTTTACGTCATGTTAACAGTTTTTTGTACTTAATGACAAATTTTACTGGCATAGTATATGGGGAAAACATTTAAGATTGTGTTATTATTACAAGCCTTCAAATGTACTGGGTATGTTTTTTTATAAATAAAACTCTTTTATTGCCTATTAATTCATATAAACTTTAGTCGTGTCGTGGTTGTGTTATGATTTTTTTTTCAATAGACTTACATCAAGTCTTTCTTGTGAGTCGAGTGTGGCTGACTATATCTTCTTAAGGCTTATAGCCCCTTGAACCATCTGGCCGAAATTAAATGGTCAACTCTCGTACCCGTCTAGGCGACAGTACGACTATCTGTGCATTTGCTTGCGGCCAGCCGCGCCCGGACAGAGCCCCGCTGACTTCTAAATCCATTTTCTTTGCGAAATATTAATTGATTTACGCTATGTTCCATCATCGGACCACACGACGTACAGCGTTGCGCCACCGGTACATGGTAGACATCCCACCCATACGCACAAAACGTTTTGCGAACACATTTATTGTGCGTACAGCCAAGGAGTGGAATTCCCTGCCGGAATCTTTGTTTCCTGATGGCTACAACTTAGGAGTCTTTAAGTAGAGAGTGAATAAGTTTCTTCTAGGCAAGCGTGCTTCATCGTCGACCACATTATCGCTTACCATCAGGTGAGATGGTGGTCAAACGCAAGCCTATCATTAATAATAAAAAAAAACTTTGTAGAATATTTAACCACCAATTTTTATGAGTAAAAACGTTTCCAATGATCCAAGCCGTTTCGAAGGAGTAGGTAGGGAAAACTTGCGAATGTGAATTGTTGTATGTAATTTTTTTTTTTAGATAAAAGTATTATTCGCATGAAAAAATCAAATGTTGATAATGTTGGTCATGAATCTAACACATATATTTTTTTCAAAGCTATTAAACCTGGAAGTTACAGAGGAGTAAGCTCCAGAAAGTCACTGTTTTAAGTCACTTTTCGGGCGGTTGGGCCTTAATATACTATCTTCTGCCAGCCGTTTCACTCATTTGAAGCTATGTTGTATGTATTTTGTATTAAATTGACTCGGTTTTTCTTAATCACTGATTTGACTCGATTTTCCTTATATTAATTTCATATGTGTCACATTGGGAAGACCGTACTAAATATTTAGGAACTGGTTTTTATTTTGTGGTGTGGGGAGCGCATATATTTTTAACTGACTTCCAAAAAAAGGAGGAGGTCTCAATTCGGTGGTAATTTTAAATTTATGTTTGTTACTTACCTCAGAACTCCGTCGTTTATGGACCGATTAGCAAATTTTTTTTTCCTTATTTGGTATTCTTCCAGATTGGTCCCATTTTTTTTCAAAATTCAGTTCTGATGATGGGATCTATGAGGAGTCGAGGGAACTCCTCAAATATTATAGGCAACCATATAGTTATTTTGATACTTTCATCGAGGACTTAAAAAAACATTAAAACGATCAAAGTAACTTTAATTTCGGAAGTCGTCGGTGTTAAATAATATGTAAACAATACTGAGAAACATCGACTAGTTGTTAAGTGAAGTCAAAGATTAAAAAAGTATTACCATAGAAGCTTTGCAAATTTTATCAACATTCTAAATGACGACAATTTTTTTCAAAAACTTGTAAGGGTTTAACATAAACACGTATTTCCTGGAACAACTTTTGTAAAATATTCGAGTAAATCACGGAATTACCGAATGCTAACAGAGTTTTCAGGCGTTACCTCTCTTTTTTCGCGTTCCCTTTTCGTCAAACATCGCGTTGGATTGCGTTAGATGAAGTAAAAAGCTTTGAAACCATACTCAATATATTGATGATAGGCTAGTGAAAAACGAGCCTCTTAAAATAGAAGAAAATTGGGAAATTAAATTATTCGCATCGACAGACGATTGTCGATTGAAGAGCATCCCAGATCCATCTTGAAAAATCCAATAGCCTTCTATATTTTAATAAAGCAGTTTGAAGGTAATATACCCAAGTCTATTTCTTTGTTCTCCAATTAGGAATTACTTCTATATCGTGAGTCCATTCACTAACATGTCAGCTCATATAAACAAGACTCCCAGACACGAATCCATTGGCCATAAAAATATTTGTTCCATCAGGGAATCGAACCCGTGACACGCAGGGCAGCACGCTGCACCAACCATACTGTTAAATTGGAATTTACCAATAGGTTTTTACCCCCTTACGTCATTGTTATCTATCATGTTACACCATTGTTATTAATTTTATGAATATTGTTTGTGAACTTGTGAAATTTTTCCTTTAATGTTGTATCCTGATATTATATTAAGTGTAAAACAAATCAAATCAAAATCATTTGTTTCAAATAGACTATTTACAGGCAATTTTGAATACCTAGTCAAATGTTGGTCAGTCCAAGAAAAGTGAAGCTAAATTGCGCGTTCCAAAGCGTAGATTTCTATGGAGAAGAATGTGCAAGAAACTCCATGGACACTCTTTTAAATCATATTATGTGTTACATATAATGTTTGGTTACATATTTCTCGTTGCTTCTATTATGTGAGCACAATGTAGATAATAAAATTAAAAAAAAATTATTAAAAGATAGAAACTGAATTAAGCTACTGGTAGCTAAGGGATGACCTGTCTCAACTGACAGCAACCGTTCACGAGCATGACGCGTGCATCAGCCCTACTCAGCTCAACCATTTTTAAGGGAACTGATCGACCCAATAACACGTGCCACCAACAGCGAGACATTTGAGTGAGCATGACAACCTCTCAACTGCCATGCTCGTGATGTAATCTGTACCAATCAAAGATTTTCTATTCTAGACTAGATTGACTACGACAACCTCAAAAGCGTCCCCGACAAGGAGAGTTAGAAAGACCCCCGTCATCTCGTTCTACTAGTGTGTCCATACACTAGCTACATACCACGGGACAATTTTGCTTTAAAGTAGTTAAAGATATTTTTGATGCATTATACAGACATGCAAGTTCAAAAACAATTAGGTAATTATTATATTGTATCAACTGTTCCTAATATACCCCCTAACCAAAACGGAACTGTGAGTTTTCTCTGTAATGATTAGGAAATAGCTGATGTGTGTATAGGTATACCTTAGATTGGTGTCATATAGTTGCATCGATTAATATAAAATGCTGGAATTACTACCTAATAATTGATGTTGTCATGAAATTCATCCATCCCAGACGGCTAATCAGGAGAATAACATTTTTTTATATCGTACAAATCCGCACAATCCATAAGTACCTAGTGAAATACCTACACTGATAAAAAAAATGCCTATGTGTGTGTACGTAAGAAGATCACTTCTGAACGGCTGCATCGATTTAGTTAATTCTTTTTGTGTCCGTAATTGTCACAATAAGGTTTGTCTGAAAGAAAAAACTAGTTAGTTTATAATAAAATTGATGTTATTCTTTTATTTTTACTTTATTGAAATTAGACTGCGTGACAACAAATGTACATTTTTTGAATTGCACTTATTAACTAACAAATAAACAACAAACAATACATTCAATAAATGATCCGTGACTGGTTCATAAATACTAACAAGTATCATAGTAGGGACTTAACTGTTTTATACAGGATGTGGCGTAAATAATGGATAACCCCAAAATTGTCAATTGACTAGATTATCATCTATTATTTACCCCACTTATATCGCCATACGCCTATGGATGTCCAAATTTAATTTATTTTAAATAAAAATCATACTTACTCGTATAAAATCTTTTAAATTAAGTTACTATAACACTAACTTATTTTAGACACAAAGAGAATGATATTTTCTTAAAGTTTGATCACTGTGGGTTTATTGAAGCAATAAAACACGTTAGTAACTAAAAAAAATATTGAAAAATATAATAATTATACGAGATGTTCGAAGTGGGCTTCTTCAGCTGCTATGCATGCTCACGTTGACGTAGTTGTTCAACTGAAGTGGTTTCTTCTTTATAAACCATTTCCTTTAAGCAGCCCCAGTAAAAAAAGTCGGTACGTAGTAAACGGTCAAATTGTTGGACCATTTGAACTCCCACTGACTCTGACAGGAGAAACATATTTGAATTTTTTGCAAAAAGATTTGGAGGACGTACTCCCTGAAGTGCTTGAAACCATGTGGTTTCAAAACGACGGCTGCCTCGCACATTATGCAGTAAGAGTACGACAGCATCTGAATAGAACTTATTAGAGAGGTGAATAGGACGTCTATGGCCAATATTGTGGCCACCTGGCTCGCCAGATATAAACCCTTTAGACTTTTTTTACTGGGGCTGCTTAAAGGAGATGGTTTATAAAGAAACCATTTCAGTAGAACAACTGCGTCAACTAAAACGTTCGGCTGCTGTTGTAATATTCTTCGGCAGGATTTACGCGCCGCTTGAAACGGTCCTTCATATGGTGTAGAGCATACATAGCAGCTGAAGGAGCCCACTTCGAACATCTAGCACCTATAATTATTATTTTTTTTAAATATTTTTTTTTAGTTACTAATGTATTTTAGTCTCTATAAACCCATACTGATCAAATTTTAAGAAAATATCATTCTCTTTGTGTCTAAAATTAGTTACAGTAGTGTTATAGTAATTTAATTTTAATTTATTCAGTATAAACCTCAAATAACTTGTTCCGCTTTAAGATGGAGCGAAAGGTGCTCCACCTTAGAGCGGGATAAGTTATTGGAAGCTTACCCACATCAAAAAAGTCCCACACTAAGTTCGTTTTTCTATATTTGTTTGCAATCAACTCAAAAACTACTGAACGGATTTTTAACCGCGGATGAACTTACAAAAGGGTATATAGATGGAATAGAATTAGGTTTTAGTATAGATTTAACTCTATGGACTATTACATCTTCAGATTTAAAGTGGCGACTACAAATAAAACTGTTGCTTGAAAATTTATTTTTCAATGGCACAATTTCAAGCCACTGTTGCCGAAGATTCTCATTTCTTGGAAAACTAAATATAACAAAACATCAAAAATAATATATATAACTAGTAGTTAACGATTAAGCCACATACGTGCAGCATTGCTTGCGGCATTTAGGTATTAGTGACCAACCTAAGGACTAAACTTAAAGACTACTATAATTTAAAATGAATTTATTTCTCGAATGTACAATATCGATGTTGGGAAGCATTTGGAGTGCACGCGCGTTGTTTTCAAAGATCGGTAACGAAGTGGTCACAGATAACTATATATTGAAATGGTCCGAAGTCTGAAGACACGTGTACCGCATGCCGCACCTCTGGCCGCCGCCGCCGCTCGTCGCTTTCAGAAAAACTTGAACAGTAGACAACAACATTTTATAAAATTGCATCGCCCAGTCCGTCTTGTGAGTCGTTTATGATGCCTCCTCTCTATGTATTTTTACAGGTAGTTAATATGTTTTAAATCCCGCATGAAATTCATAACGATGTTTGTTGTCACCCTACATAAATAATTTGTAAACAAAACAGAAAACTTACCTAAAAAATGAAATTCCACAACCAGGATACGCCTCACTAGTACAAAACTTTA
Organism: Mythimna ferrago; assembly: GCA_910589285.2. Taxonomy (NCBI): domain Eukaryota; kingdom Metazoa; phylum Arthropoda; class Insecta; order Lepidoptera; family Noctuidae; genus Mythimna; species Mythimna ferrago. The sequence continues at coordinate 22,850,946 of OU342685.1, forward strand.
CACAGCAACGTTTGATCATCTTGCACAATATAAACTTAACTAAATAACGTGTTAAAAACTTGTAACAAGTAGAAATACAACTCTATCCCTATGTAAACATCGGCCATATTGTTTATTGATGTCAAATTGAAGCCTCCTGAGTGTTGCCCTTCTTAATTTGAAAATTACTACGAATAGCTAGTATATCTAAATGAAATCATTATTAAATACAAGAAGAATGCGTATAAAATTTCAAGAAGCATTATTTTGAAATAAATGTTTTAATTGCAATTGATTTTATGTTGCATACCTATCAAAATGCATGAACATGGACTATTTAACGATTACTTGAACAATTTAAAAAATACCATCTGTTTCTAATTTTTTTCTGATAGTAGGTGAGAAAGGGATTTAGACAGAGGATTTTGCTGTACTGTCTTGCTCGAAACCATTTTTCCCTTTTGTGTGTCAATAACAGACTTGAACTTAAGGTCAATAGAAATAAAGAACATTTTAGAGAGCGTAATGTTTCTTCGTAGTCAATCTAGTATTGTAGGATATATAAAAAATCTTTGGTACCAATATTTTAAATAGATAAAGTTCGTTTTTTTTTTGTAGGAGTTAATCTCTGAAAGTACAGGTCCAATTGCTAATTTTTTTTTCACCGATAGAAAGCTGCTTTATTCCTGAGTGACATATATGTATTTTATACAAGCGGGCGAAGTTGCGGGCAAAAGCTAGTACTTTTTAATGCATCCATAAGAGCAATTATCTATACTCGTACTAGCAATTTGCCCGCGTCTTCGGGAGAATGTTTTCATAAAAAGCTTTAACACCCCATTGTATTTTGAGGGTTTTTTGAAGAACTAATAATAAGTCTTTATTCTTCATTTTGATTAGAATTTGTGCCAAGTATCAAGATCATTAATCCAAGAAATAGAATCCTCCATAAGCTGACAGTCTGTCAGTTTCTACTTTTATTATATATATAGATAATTAACATCCAAAACAGGTATTCATTGTAAATATATAACTTGGATATAAAACCTGATTACCCCTGGTTTTTCCTAATGACTGGAGGTAAAAAATTGTTTAAACGTTGTTTGGAATAACTTAAAAATTTGAAGGACCTAAAAATACTTAAAGGGCATTAACACTGATATTTCCTTGGGACATAAGATAATAAATTGATATTGAAGTGTTAGTTCAATCAATTAATCAAGATTATGTGTAAGATTGTGTTCCATAGAATAGGCATTACAGACAGTCCCATGTGTAGAGCATACTTGAAAAAGGAGGACACAATTGCGCATGTGCCCTTGAGTGCACATTCAAGATATCACCTGTCAACACGTTACGAACCCTAGGATCCCCGAATTCCCTTACAGATGCCTGGAGAAACCCAGAAGGCTAATTTTTACGATGCACCGCTCGTCTTTAGAACAAAAAAATGTATCGATACACACGCGCGTTTGCATCTCGTCTGTTTCGCAACACACGCGCGTTTGCTTCGCGTCTCTATCGCTACACATGCGTTTTTTGTTGCCCGAAATGCGTAACGAAATCGATTTTAATAATAGTTGCAACACTTTTTGGAGAATTATGAGGAATGAGATTTTATTTAAAAAAAATCCGGTCTAAAATACTTCTAAATTTGAACTTGCCAGGTTTTCGTGCTGTACGTAACACTTGATTAATTGTATTTATAACTAGCTGTACCCGCGCGGCTTCGCTCCCGCTCTTCCCTACTTCAGCCTACTATAACCTACTCTACCCTACTATACCCTACTCTACCCTACCCTACCCTACTCTACCCTACCCTACTCTACTCTACCCTACTCTACCCTACTCTACCCTCCTCTACCTTACTCTACCCTACTCTACCCTACCCTACTCTACTCTACCCTACTCTACCCTCCTCTACCTTACTCTACCCTACACTACCCTACACTACCCTAATTTTCATTTTTTTTCCATAAGAACCTTCTCCTCATAATAACGAACACAACAAAAAAAAAATTAGCGAAATCGGTCCAGGCGTTGTTGAGTTATGCGCTTACCAACACATTTTGCGATTCATTTTTATATTATAGATTAAATTTATTATTTATATAATTAAATTAACCTGTCAAGTTCAAATTTAGAAGTATTATAATTTTAGATATTTTTAACCAACGTATTTTCACAACTATACCATATTTTAAGTTGGGTGTATGGCAAAGTTAATTTCGGCCAGATGGACCGTTGACGTGAATACGGTAGTGGGTAGTGGCTGGATGCGGAAGGCGGAGGACTGGGTGTGGTGGCGAGTCTTGGGAATGCAAATGTTTACCAGTGGATCAGGCTGTTGATGAAGATGATTATGATCGATTTTAAAGTGCATTTAAATTTGGCATTGGATTGGATTTCAACCCTTTTTAGGCGAACAATTAGCCGATAGGAACTTGGCCCCCTTTTTAACAGGTATGTTTTTGGTGGGATTAAAATACTTTTTTTCAAGAAATCGTACCTATTTTTTTCTTTTTGTGCCACGCCCGGTCCATTGTTAACCTTAGAAGTCATCGTTTCAGAGCAACTTTTTTTGTAAGCAAATCATCTGAAATTTGAGCTCGAGCTAAATTGGGCCGCAGAGCCCACTCCCGGTCGGGATTATGTATACATAACAATATTGTATACCCCCCCCCTCATCGTATTCTCATTGTATCACTAGTTCATAAATATTTTATTAAAAATTCGATATTCGATTAAGCCAACTCACGCTTGACTGATTTCTTAAATTTCTTATGACATATTTTATACCCCCTCCTCTTCGTATTCACATATCACTGGTTCATAAATATTTTTATTAAAAATTCGATATTAGATTGAGCCAACTCACGCTTGACCGATTTCTTAAATTTCCTAATTTTTCTTTACATTAACACACGATCTGTGTGCCAAATTTCATAACGCTAGGACAATTGGAAGTGGCCTAAAGATTTTGATTACTGGTCAGTGAGTCAGTCAGTGCCAAAATTAGCTACATAGCTATTAAATTTGGCATACTGCTTTAGTACTAGTATATAATTACGTAGGTACAATTTTATCTCTGTACTTGCAATAGGCACTGAGCTACAGGGGGGTCAAAAGTGGGTCGAAACGGTTCGTGTAAATAGTGCACGGCATGCGCGCGGCCTGTTGCTGGAACTTGGCCTGCGCACTTCCGTGCGCTTAGATAAAAAAAAACGCCATTAAGTGGATAAGGCTGCACGCCCACGTCAGACTTTTTGTAGGATAGATAATCGGGCAGATTTTGTATATTTGTAACATTCCTGGTCGGTCAGAAATTGACCGACTTTTTGTAGGACGTGTGCGTTGCACTAGTGTTATCAGTGTGTTTTTCTCCTACAAAAAATCGGTCACCGATTATCGGACGTGGGCGAGCAGCCTAAGGAAAAAAAAATAAGTAGGTTGGTACACCTACAACATGTACCTGACTGGATTAATACCTACACACTCACGCTTATTGAAACTAGAAATGTTTAGGAAACAATACAATCTCTCCATTGTATCATTTACGTCTACAAGCATGGACTTACGAATACAAACATTAATTACGTACCTACTTTTATTTGAATTTAGAATTCGAGACAGTTAAAAAAAGGAACATCAAACTCATGGCCGGTTTATGCATGTCGGGGCCCCTAGGCAATGCACGTCTCGGGGCCCTCTTCTAACTTCTCAATATATTTTGTGTCTAACACAAATTTATTCATAATTGCGTTGTTTTTAGGGTTCCGTAGTCAACAAGAAACCCTGTCTGTCTGTCTGTCCGCCCGTCCACGGATAATCTCAGTGACCATTAGCACTAGAAAGCTGAAATTTGGTACAAATATGTATATCAATCACGACGACAAAGTGGTAAAATAAAAAGCGGATTTTTTTTTATTAGGTTATCCAAAACTTTATTACAAATCACTCTCCACTTTACGTGTAGGGAGGGACACGTAAAGTGGAGAGTGATTTCTTTTTTGATTTCAACACTAATGTGTGATATATTGTTAGATAGGTATTTAAAAATGAATATGGGTTCACTCAAATCATTTTTTGATAATGTTGACATTTTAATTTTCGGACATAATCGATCCAAAAGTAAAAAAAAAAATGTGTGTGGGTCCCGCTCTAACTTTTGAACCATAAATTTATATATATATATATACATAAAAAAATTCTCAAAAGTAGAACTTTATAAAGACTTTTTAGGAAAGTTATTTTGAATTTGATGGGTTGAAAAGTTTTTGAAAAGTTGTACAAAATAATTTCTGACCTAAGTTTATAATTTAACCGTATACATGTAAGCATTTTTTTTGACTTAGTTTACATATTTTATTATTCTGAACGTATCTTCTTTCCAAAAAAAAAAAGAATTTTTTAAATCGTTTCACGTAATCCAAAATTACCACCGAAAACCCAACCTACATAACCCGCTAATGAAAGATTGTGTTTTATTAACTCTATCCTTTTTGCTTTTCGCATAATCCAATGCTAGGGTTGCTAGTTAATGTCATGTCATCAAAATTACAAATCATTTTTTTTTTTACTGTTCCGTGAATGAAACAGTCTATTTTTTTCCTGAAGCGCGGGGCCCCTGAACCTGGCGGGGCCCCTAGGCAGTTGCCTACAGTGCCTAATGGATAAAACGGCCCTGCAAACTCTAAAATCAAAATGAATTGCAAATTTTGTGTACGCCGTTATTGTGTGTAAACGATGTGTGTAAACACATAGACCATACATAAGACCATCATGATGAAATGGTTTATTTTTTTCTTTTTTAAGTTATATAAATATTATATATATAAAATAAATAAATAAACTCTATGTTCGAAGAGAACTTTTAAATTCCATTGCAACCCATTCTATATTAGGACTTTTTTTAAATCACGTCGGGGTTACCAGTTTGGAGGTATGCAGTATAGGGTGTAAAGTAAAGCCCTGCACAGCTCTATATTAGCAATTTAGCTTCACTTTTTTGGACTGACCGACATTTGACTATTGAAAAGTGTCTGCAAATGGTCTATTTGAAATAAATACTTTGATTTTTGATTTTAAAGAGGCGCTTCCTAAACAAAAAAACCGGCCAAAAGCGTGTCGGGCCACGCTCAGTGTAGGGTTCCGTAGTTTCCCGTCCGTCACAATAGGTGTTCCCACTTATGAGTTTAAAAAAAGGCTATTTGTTACGTTAACATACTAAGTACGGAACTCTAATAAATACGGAACCCTAAAAACGGGCCCACAAAGGACGGTGATAACTAAAACAGTATAACAGCAAGTAGTAGAAATTTCAGCGATTGTGCACTCGTAAAATTACGAATATATTTAAGAAGCTACGATTTTTTACCACGGTACTTCATGAAAGCACGGAAAATCTTAACATCGACTTTTGTTCTAAATTGCCTTATCATGTTCCTGATAGAAGTTTTATGTAGTTATAAGATAATACCGCCAATGCCAAGGAGAGACCAACCGAACAATTCGATAATACCCGACCCCATGAACTCAGGAAAAATCCTAACAGCGCGAACGCGAAATAGCCCAGCGCCATCTCTCGGAAAATTGGGTTATTAATTAATACATAGGTACCAGAAGAAGTTTTCGGTGGTAATTTTGGATTGCGAGAACCGATTTTAATAATTCTTTTTTTATTTGAAAGAAGACACGTTCAGGATAATAAAAAATGTAAACGAAGTTAAAAAAAATGCTTGCATATACGATTATACTACAAATTTAGTCCAGAAATTATTTTGTAGAACCTGTATGTCTTTTTTGTACAAAAACTGTTCTTTCCATCAAGTTCAAAATGATTTTCCTAGAAAGTCCTTATAAAGTTCTACTTTTCAGATTTTTTTCATATTTTATAAACTTATGGTTCAAAAGTTAGGGGGGGGGGGGACACACATTGTTTTTTTACTTTTGGAGCGATTATTTCCGAAATTATTGACATTATCAAAAAATGATTTTAGTAAACCCCTATTCATTTTTAAATACCTATCCAACAATATATCATACGTTAGGGTTGATATTAAAAAAAAAATAACTTCCCACTTTACATATTGGGGGGCTACCCTAATAAAACATTTTTTTCCAATTTTTATTTTACCACTTTGTCGGCGTGATTGATATACAAATTGGTACCAAATTTCAGCTTTGTAGTGCTAACGGTCACAGAGATTAAGCGAGGACGGACAGACGGACAGACAGACAGACAGACAGACAGACAGACGGACAGACAGACATGGCGAAACTATAAGGGTTCCTAGTTGACTACGGAACCCTAAAAAAGGTGACTCGTACCGAATTAAAGTTCGTGTGTATGTGGGTTTATACGTTTGTGAATGCACCCACAATTTAGGAGTAAGTAGGTATAAGGTACCTAATGCATAGTATGTGCAAAGATAAAAAAAAAAAACAAAATTGAGATTAAGTACAAACCTATTAAGTTAAGTACTATGGAATCCGCATTAAAATCGCGATTCCGCAAGCCTGTGGGATTAAAGTCAGCAATCTCGCCCTTTAAATTACAACACAAAATAGATAGGTATTGAAAATGTATGTATCTTTTTACACCACCTGCTCGATAATGTTGTTTTATACCTACGTCATACAAACCTCACTTAAAGCAAGTCATTCTATCCCTAGGGAGATAAATGCAGTATGGCCGATCCCTAGAGAATAATGAGATTTGAATTTGGAACACCAAAAATCGTCAACATTGTGAATTAAAATGTACGTGCATCGAACAAGTTGACTCGAAATTCAAACTGGCCAGTAAAAAAAAAAAGAAAATAGAAACGTGTGTAATGATTTTTAAAGAAAATATTCATAAATCGTTCAACTTCCAATGTTAAGCGATAGATGGCGCTAGTAGTTACATGAACTTTAGGCATTCGTTGTAGACATTAAGTAATAATTTATAATATTAGACTTTATGCATTTGTTTTGTATAAATATATCATAATTGTTAAAATGAAATATTTACTTGCAGTTAATTATTAGATAAACCCTAATGTATATTAGTTAGTCAATTGATGTTACGTACTGTTTACTTTGCTCTGATTGGTCGGTTAGTCGACCGAGTGTTTGTGAAAGTTTGTGGTAGGGAAACGTTTGTAACTGTCATTTTAGACAGAGTCAGTCTGCTTTGAGTTGTTGAACAGTGAACATGTCCGACTAATCCGGGTATTTGTAAATGATTGTTAATATAACGATAAGTATGAAATTGTGTTCATCAAAGTGAATAAAATATTTATACAATTTATCCTGAAGTGTTTGATTTATCACACGTGCTTACTGACTGGAGCGTTATAGAAAATTGAAACTATAGAATCTTGGAGTAGTGAATTTTGTTTGTTTGATGAACTTGTAAACATGGTAGGTACTTATATTTCTCTAATATATGATTTGGTCGACCCAATTGTCTTTTAATTATCTCAAAGATGGTGTAAAAAGTAGAGTATGCAACACGGGGATAAAGCTGTCTTTGTCTTGGGCGGCTTGAATTCCTCACTTCACTCAGGTTTCTTTTTTCTCCCTCGCAGTGCTCGGAAGTTAATGATATAAATCCCTCACTAACGTTCGGGATTAAAATCAGCAACCTTCGTTTCGTTCAGAATTCAACATACCGCCCGACTTAAAGACACTGCTTTATTCCCTGGTCACATAATCTACTATTAAGATAAAAAAAAAAAAACAAAACAAAACAAAATTATTTTTCACACATTAAATAAATTCTACAAAAAAGTTGAGTTCCATGGAAAGTTATTAAACCTCTGTTAATAAAGCCTTGCCGGGTCTAAATAAAGTCTGTTATTTACTATTAAAAAAAAAATCTACTTATAGAATTTTATACCTCCATTATTGTTTATTGGGTGGATTTTTAGTGCAACTTTTTTTCAAGAGATATGATGTCTCAAAATAAAACTAGGTATATTATTCTTTTGTTATGACATTTATTTCTATGCTTAAGAAGTCCTAATTTTAGATAATTTAGTGATTAAAAAAAATTGTTCAGGTCAATCAATATCAGTAAAAAAATCAAGTAAAAAAAAAAACCATTTAGCGGAGAAATCAAACAATAAAACAATTAGTGGAGTGAAGTGATTCACAATGAAGTTTAGCAAACTAAGCAATTTTGCTCGGTTGTTTCGCAAATTTTATTTTACCATCCAGATTTTGCTTTTGAACTAAAATATGAAAAAAATTAAATAAAACGACAAATAAAATAATACAGTAAAATTTACAAGAAAACCAAATAAAAATCAAATAAAATATGTTTCCAAGAAGATACATGCGAACCCTAGGAAAGTTTTTTGCATGAAAACTTTCACATGGCCCGCTTACCTATATGTATCTTTTAGGCACACATGAAAATTCCTGAAAAATGATTGGAAAAATAGATTTTTCCGAAATACTCATACCAATAAATAGCATTAGAAGTCGAATCAGGCAAAAAAAAAGCGAAGTCCAAAAAATGAAAAACATGGGCTTGGCGCTCAATTCGTTTATTTCGGATCAGTCTTGTATCGTTTTCGTAACATTAATTCACGTACCTACACCAATATAGTATAAAAACCTTAAACCAACAACTTAACATGACGTCTCACAAAGAACGCGTGTCCGTGAACTTGTCTGAGCGTTGAATCACCTCGGCTGGCGACACTGACCGATCAAGCACATACGAAAAAATAAAATAACCTAACATGTTTTTATTCACGGTAAGTACGAGTTACCAAGACTATAGATTTACAGCCGGTTCGCTCTATTTATCAAGAACTCAGACTTAAGCTAGAGTCTTAACTCTTTTTTGTAATGGTATGTGGCCAATTAATATTATCGACTGTAAATTTTATTATGTTTGACTAATGTGACTAATGACAGTGATAAAATATCATGACATTATTGTATTATTATGCATGTTCTAAAAATGTTTGCACGACTGATAAGTCGAATATAGTGAGTCTAAAAAAATATTTCAACATGTTAATGTACCTATATTCTAGCAAATAAATAAATTTCATTTCATTTGACAATGTATCACGTGAGATTCAGGCTACTTAGTTTCAAAATTATAGGTAATAAAACGCAACGTTAATGTCTAACAAAATTATCTTTTGCTTAATTTCCAACGAATGTTTATTTATTGTGATGATGTTGGTAGTACCGTCGTAAGTACACCTAAATTTTCGAACCATTTTCAAAAAAAGAAAATTCATTAATATATATTTTTTTCCTTGTTTGAAAATTGTTCACTAAGTTAGCACCATCCCACGCAAGAAAGTACGAATATTGTTATTTTTTGTATTGAAATTTTTAATTTTATCTATATCGTTAATACTTATCCTCAAAACAGATTTTATGCCAAGGCACATTAATAAATAGGTAGGATAGAGTGCGTTAAGGGATAATCTGCTAGGTAATTTTTTTAGGTGGAAAATTATCCAATGACTTCTTCTCTCCTACTCTACCCTAGAACTAGTGACTATAACCCACTCCTATGTTCCTTTTACTGACTATAACCCACTCCTATGTTCCTTTTACTGACTATAACCCACTCCTATGTTCCTTTTACTGACTATAACCCACTCCTATGTTCCTTTTACTGACTATAACCCACTCCTATGTTCCTTTTTTGCCTTGCGCCCTAGGACTGCGAGGTTCCCTTTTTGACGACCCATTAATTCTTGGATCGCAAGGGTAACTGAAGAAACACAGGTGGGTGTCAGTAAATGTCTGACAGTCCCTCTCACTCCTCGTAATACGGTAAAAGTTATTTGATAATTTCTCACGTAAAAAAAAAAATATTGGTGTGGTAAGTGGTTACTTAAGTTGAGCGAGCCCAATGACCTGTAGGCAGTAGTTGGCGTTGCGTACAAACTACCTACAGGTCCTTGGACTCGCTCAGCTGACGTTTTCTTAAAGAAATTAATTTCGTACATGCGTAAATTAATACGAGTTTTGAAAAAAGGTACTTAATTTTTTAATTTTATCTTTACAAACCGATAGTGTTTCATGTACCGGGTCGATCCGGTCCACGGGATTAAAAATGATCAAAATTGAACGTTGTATTATAGATTCATGTACCTACAATATTATCAACTTTTATGAGTTTTTTCGTTTATCTAAAAAATATATTTTACAACGTGATATTTTTTTGCTTGTTTTCCCTATTCCTTTCAAACGGCTTTGATGTTTAGAAATTCTTCATAATGTACGTAGAATATGTAAATCAATCAACATTTTGCAAAGAAAATGGATTTAAAGTTCAGCGGGCTCTATCCCTGCCCAGATGGGCGGAATTAAATGGACACATACTCGTACTGCCGATGTCGCCTAGGCGGCCAGTACCTGTTTGTGTGCATTTAACTCCGGCCAGATGTTCAAGGCACTACACGCATTGACGAAAAACAACTCGCAGTATGGCTTTTGGTCATACACGCACCTATTTCGACAATTTCGCGCATCAAAAAAAAAAAAACAGTGAATAGTGAAGTTCTGCTCAACGACTAGCATACAATACAATACGGCCATCGTAACTTGGCGAGCCTGAACATAGGCTCTGCGCATCTCTCTCTCATGCCGCGTTTACATGTGGGCTCAGCCTCGGCCAATCGCCATTGAGTTAAGGCCTAGGCCCGGCGCCCACTATCGGTGGGCATCGGTGCGGCTCGGTAGAGCTCGAGCGCTTTACGCCGGCTTCGGGCGGCTTTGGGCGCCTTAGAGCTGCGTCGGGCGACTTCGGGCGGCTTTGGGCGCCTGAGAGCTGCCTCGGCAGTCGTAAACACGCCTAAGGACGCCGTAACTGATTTTGGGTAGCCTAAGAATAGTTCTGGCTGCAGAAACATCGCAGAGCAGTCACTCGTAACGTTCCGTGAAAACAGATATGTGTGTGTATTTATATTATTGGATTGGGACTTAGTTCTCATTGTTCATCTTGCTGATATTATTATATTGTTTTGTTTTTGTTTAATTTTTTTTAAGTTTGTTTTTGTTTAAGTGTTTATTCATAAGTTATTTTTGTAGCTTTTAGTCTCAAATTGTTTTGATATTTATTTTATTTTTACTTGGTATTAGGACATTTTTATTAGTATTTTGGTTAAAAAAAAAATGCCAATAACAGTTTTCTTTACGAATGTACATGCGCAGAAGTTCGCAGAGCCTATGTTCAGGACTGCCAAGTTATTTTGCGTCTACTTGTACGATACGATAATGAAGTGTGGTGATCGAAATGACTGTTCTGCGACGTGTCTGATTCGAAAATGCCACCCGAGCTACCCGAAGACCGCCTCGGCATCCTTAGCCATGCTTACGGCTGCCGAGGCCGCCCGAAGTCGCCCGACGGAGCTCTAAAGCGCCCTAAGCCGCTCGAAGCCGGCGTAAAGCGCTCGAGCTGTACCGAGCCGCACCGATGCCCACCGATAGTGGGCGCCGGGCCTAATAGTCCCTTTAACCATCTGGCCGAAATTAAATGGTCACTACTTTCGTACCCGTCTAGGCGACAGTACGACTATCTGTGCATTTATTTGCGGCCAGCTGCGTCCGGACAGAGCCCCACTGACTTTTAAATCCATTTTCTTTGCGAAATATTGATTGATTTACATGCATATGTAAATCAATCACTTTAAAGAATATTTAACTACCAATCGAAGGATTAAGGAAAAGTTGCGAATGTGATGTTGTTGTATGTGATATTTTTTTTTAGACAAAAGTATTAATCGCACGAAAAATTCAAATGTTGTTAATGTTGTACATGAATCCGTAATAAACATATATTTTTTTCAAACTCCTCAGTAACGGCCAGGTTATTAAACCTGGCCGTTACTGAGGAGTAGGCTCCAGAAAGTCACTGTTTTAAAGCACTTTTCGGGCGCTTGGGCCTTAACGGGATTTCCCCGCTTATACAATGGCTACACAAGATTTGCGGAGGCTGGGCTCCATAAGTAGTCGTAGCATCACGTCGTTCATGGTAAACGACGTGAGAGAGAGAGAGAGAGATGGGCAGAGCCTGTATTCAGGCTCGCCAAATTACGTTAGCCGTATTGTACTCGTACGTCACAGAAGATCCAATCGTGCTATAAGTGTCTAACCATTGCTATTTACTCCAAGAGCTGTAATTATATTTATTTATAAACTGAGTGTAGATCATTATTGTTATTATATCATTGTTTGCATAAAAATCTTTTGTTCATTATTATGAATATTATGATGTTCTTACGTCAACTACAATGATTTACCTTGATTTGTAATGCAAACTTTGTGTGTAGCATAATAAATGGGTAATCTAAATAATAATGTTCATATACTACCTAACACTGAGCAATGTCTGGGATTAGATGAGAATAAAATTATTGACGATGTTTTTTTTTAGGGTTTCGTACCTCAATAGGAAAAAACGGAACCCTTATAGGATCACTTTCGTCGGTCTGTCCGTCCGTCTGTCAAGACCCTTTATCTCGAGAACTCGTAAAGGTATCGCGTTGAAATAAAAACCATATACTCAGGTCTGCGGTCTCTTCAAGCTGTGATAAAATCAAACATCTAAGTTAACGAATAAAAAAGATACGGTCATTTATGTCACAAAAAAACGTGTATTTTGATACTCTCAAAGATCGAAATTCATAAGGTACTTCCCGTTGACCCAGAATCCTGAAATTTGACACAAAGCAAGGTCTTATAGCACAGGTATAGGAATAAATCTGAAAACAGTAAATTTGTTGTTTCCTACGTCACAAAAAAAAATGCAATGCGGAAAAATTTTCGAGACTACATTCAGGAAGTATAGTTTGCACGGAACCCTTAGTGCGCGAGTCCGACTCGGACTTGGCCAGTTTTTTTTTTAAATTGAGATACCTATCATCGAATCAATCAAAACTCCTTTCGCTCACTGTAACTGGAACGAAAGGGAGTATCAAACTTTTGACTAAAAACCACCCATCATGTTCCTAGGGCTTTGAGAATGTTTAAAAGTGTGACCGTGGCCCTAGAACTCTAACTTCTTCTTCTTCTTTTAGTGTTGATGCTCTCAAACTATACTTTTTCTGACCAATATTTGGCAACCTGTACACAACTAGAGTTCTGTAAGTGTGTGTAAGATTGTTGTAATCTTGTTTCAGTGTGGGTAAGAGACAGAGCTATACAGGTTGTCTAGCGCCATCTCTTACCCACACTGAAGCAAGATTAAAATAATCTTACTTTGAACGTCATGATAACCCCGCAGGTTGCGAAATACTAATAAGTAATAAAAACACGATTCTACTGAAGTAATTCATACAAGATGTAATTAATTATGGACTAATGTTTAGCATAATTGAATAAATGGTAATAATAACATTAATTAATTAATTAATTAGAATCAATATTTTATGTTTTGATTTAATAATTGTTAATGTATTTGCATTGCCCTTACAGGGCACCTGTTTTAATACTGTGTCATGACATTTTTAATGCTTGCCTAAAGTCCAATGTTTTATTTGCAAATAAATAAATAAAAACAAAGACTAATTGAAGGATACAGGTATGTTTTAGTCAGTAAAAGTCTAACCCGTCCTCTCGCTCCACTCTAGAGCTGAAGAAGTCATTTGATAATTGTTTACTTCAATGCGAAGACTTATTCGTACAATTTCGCAGCCCATTATCAATCAATAAAGTAGCCTCATGTGTATATCATATAGTTGTAGTGTTAAATAAGAAACATACAATATCGGGAAATACCGACTTCCGAAATTAAAGTTATTTTGATCGTGTTAATGTTTTTTTTTAGTGAAGTCGATTTTTTTTTTGTAATATTTTTTTTCTATCTATAGTTGGAACTATTTATCTAATGCAGTTGCAACTTTACAGTACACAGTTTTTCCACTTACAGAGTTCACAGCGAAGACATGCTTCTCCTTGGTGGCGGGGTGCACCTGCGACACCGACACTATGCACGCCCCGCAGCCCCCCTCGTGGCACATCGCCTTCGTGCCATGAAGCTGGAGATAATTGCGGAGGTAGTCGTTCAGGGTAGTTTGAGGACTGACCTCCGTGCCGGCTGAAAAAAAAAATTCTCATCACACACTTTTTTATCATAGTATAAACCAGTGCGTGACTGCTATCCCACCTGATGGTAAGCAGTGATGCAATAGTTGATGTTGAGGCTATTGTTGCCAGGTGTCCTGATTTACGCGGGATGTCCCGATTTTGAGGGGTCTGGGGACGCGTCCCAATTTGCGCCTGATCGGGGCGCTAAATGTCCCGATTTATCAATAAATTAATTAAAAGCCATTATAATTACATATTACAAAGTAACATTCAGTAGCATTCGCATCATTGTCGCACATGTTAAGTGCGTTAAAATGAGACGCGGCACATCTAGAGTGATTGTAGCCCTGAAACGCAAAGGGCAACTGAAGAACATAGTTCCACTTTAGAGCGAGAGAAGTCATTGAATGATTTTTCAACCCAAAAAAAAACTTTATTTTATTTGTTCCGGGTTAAAACCCTAAATCCCGATTTGTTTTACCATCAGTCCCGATTTTACTCCAATCGGATCTGGCAACACTAATGAGGCGTACTATATAAGGCGGCAGATAACCGGGGAATAAAGTACATGACCCTAATATCTCTGCGTAGGTACCCGAAAAACAAACAAAGAACTGCTTTGGCGCCGCCATGAGACACACATTGTAAGTTGTTTCTTTTTTTTTTATTATACCTATGTTAGTGTCTACATGTTGTTACTACATTGTGTGTATCTACGAGTGTGTATGCCAAATAAAATAGTTTCTTTCTTTCTTTTCATTACTAAATGATAACAGGATACATGCCAATTCAAAACAGCTTTGTCTTTTCATTACTAGATGATAATTATAAAGGATCACGATACATGCCAATTCAAAACAGCTTTATGTCTTTTCATTACTAAATGATACACTCTACTTTTGAAGACACCTAAATTATAATCGGACGGGAAGACCGCTGCAATTGTTCCAATCCTTCGATGTACCCGGTATAAATGACGAGACAGAACGCTTAGTCCGGTGTGGTCCGGACCAAGGGTCAGGACACTCGCCGCATGTCGGGTTGTCCTATGGTGGAAAGGTGATAGCGGAATCAGCTCATGTAATTCCAAATGGGTTTAAGTAAATCTGGATTCCATTGTCCATTGAGGCCAAAGCTACCAGCCCCCCTAGCCAAGTTACAACCGTTTCGCTAGCGTCGAACGCTTCGTGTTGACCTTGCCGCCAATTCTTTTGTTCTGACCACGTGACTGAGCGTTGAGGCGACGTCATACACGTACATTTGAAGCTTTCTACAAGCGTTAAATAATGCAGATTAGCAACTTGGCTAGGGGTACAGATGACCGGTACATGGTGGACATCCCACCTACGCGCACAAAACGTTTTGGGAACACATTAATTATGCGTACAGCTGAGTGGAATTCCCTGCCGGAGTCTGTGTTTCCTGATATTACAACCCGGGAATCTTTAAGTCAAGAGTGAATAGGTTGCTTCTTGGTAAACGCGCTCTCGCTTTCCATCAGGTGAGATAGCGGTCAAGCGCAAACCTATCAACAATAAAACTCCGGGAGTGCCGGCAGAAGTGAAAACTTGATTATTAACGTTGAGCATGTTTGATATTTTGGAATGGTTAGGGAATAATTTTGCACCAATTGCTTTATCAGTATAAAAGTACTATCATTTATGTGGTAGAATACAATATTCATTTATTGCGCTATCGTACACAAACATGACAATTTATATTACATTAAAAATTTAACACTTTAAAACTATTACAATTATTTTACATTAAAAAGTTTATCTCTCCGAAAAACTACTGAGGTGTCAAGGGACACCCGGATGGAACGAAGTTCCGTTCTGGCTTGCTTTCTATAAGAGAGAGAAAGAGAGAAAGACAGAGAAACATGCGCACGCCGCACGGCTTACAATAGCTTACTATAGAAAAAGTGTCGTTACAACTTTTCGTGAGAATTTTTTCCGTCTAGCCAATACAATATAACTAAAAAATACTATCCTATTTTATGTACATTTTGACAGCACTATTTCAACATCTTCGAAACCATGAAAACGACACCCATGACGGAAAATTTGATAATTTCTCGCAGCCGCCATCTTGGATTTATATTTTTACAGTACCAACGGTTTCAACACCCTCGAAAACCATGAAAACGACACCCATGACGGAAAAGTTGATAATTTCTTGCAGCCGCCATCTTGGATTTATATTTTGACAGTACTATCGGTTTCAACACCCTCGAAAACCATGAAAACGACACCCATGACGGAAAAGTTAATAATTTCTTGCAGCCGCCATCTTGGATTTATATTTTGACAGTAATATCGGTTTCAACACCCTCGAAAACCACGAAAACGACACCCATGACGAAAAAGTTGATAATTTCTTGCAGCCGCCATCTTGGATTTACATTTTGACAGTACCATCGATTTCCACGCCCTCGAAAACCATGAAAACGACACCCATGACGGAAAATTTGATAATTTCTTGCAGCCACCATCTTGGATTTATATTTTGACAGTACCATCGGTTTCAACACCCTCGAAAACCACGAAAACGACACCCATGACGAAAAAGTTGATAATTTCTTGCAGCCGCCATCTTGGATTTACATTTTGACAGTACTATCGGTTTCCACGCCCTCGAAAACCATGAAAACGACACCCATGACGGAAAATTTGATAATTTCTTGCAGCCACCATCTTGGATTTATATTTTGACAGTACCATCGGTTTCAACACCCTCGAAAACCACGAAAACGACACCCATGGTGAAAAAGTTGATAATTTCTTGCAGCCGCCATCTTGGATTTACATTTTGACAGTACCATCGGTTTCCACGCCCTCGAAAACCATGAAAACGACACCCATGACGGAAAATTTGATAATTTCTTGCAGCCACCATCTTGGATTTATATTTTGACAGTACTATCGGTTTCAACACCCTCGAAAACCATGAAAACGACACCCATGACGGATAAATTATTAATTTCTTGCAGCCGCCATCTTGGATTTACATTTTGACAGTATTATCGGTTTCAACACCCTCGAAAACCACGAAAACGACACCCATGACGAAAAATTTGATAATTTCTTGCAGCCGCCATCTTGGATTTATATTTTGACAGTACCATCGGTTTCAACGCCCTCGAAAACCATGAAAACGACACCCATGACGAAAAAGTTGATAATTTCTAGCAGCCGCCATCTTGGATTTATATTTTGACAGTACCATCGGTTTCAACACCCTCGAAAACCATGAAAACGACACCCATGACGAAAAAGTTGATAATTTCTTGCAGCCGCCATCTTGGATTTACATTTTGACAGTACCATCGGTTTCAACACCCTCGAAAACCATGAAAAAGACACCCATGACGAAAAAGTTGATAATTTCTTGCAGCCGCCATCTTGGATTTATATTTTGACAGTACCATCGGTTTCCACGCCCTCGAAAACCATGAAAACGACACCCATGACGGAAAATTTGATAATTTCTTGCAGCCGCCATCTTGGATTTACATTTTGACAGTACTATCGGTTTCAACGCCCTCGAAAACCATGAAAACGACACCCATGACGAAAAAGTTGATAATTTCTAGCAGCCGCCATCTTGGATTTATATTTTGACAGTACCATCGGTTTCAACACCCTCGAAAACCATGAAAACGACACCCATGACGAAAAAGTTGATAATTTCTTGCAGCCGCCATCTTGGATTTACATTTTGACAGTACCATCGGTTTCAACACCCTCGAAAACCATGAAAAAGACACCCATGACGAAAAAGTTGATAATTTCTTGCAGCCGCCATCTTGGATTTATATTTTGACAGTACCATCGGTTTCCACGCCCTCGAAAACCATGAAAACGACACCCATGACGGAAAATTTGATAATTTCTTGCAGCCGCCATCTTGGATTTACATTTTGACAGTACTATCGGTTTCAACACCCTCGAAAACCATGAAAATGACACCCATGACGAAAAATTTGATAATTTCTTGCAGCCGCCATCTTGGATTTATATTTTGACAGTACCATCGGTTTCAACACCCTCGAAAACCATGAAAACGACACCCATGACGAAAAAGTTGATAATTTCTTGCAGCCGCCATCTTGGATTTATATTTTGACAGTAAACGTGTCGGTACAATTTTTCGTGAGAATTTTTTCCGTCTAGCCCCCTTTCACAACGCGCGATAAGGGATAGCTGTCTACTCTCCATCCGTCTTACGCTTTTTCGATCAGGTCACGTGTCCTGACGCGAGTTTAAGATTTTATACCCATTACAGAAAAAGTGCTCAACGCCGCTAAAGAAGTTTTCACTTCAAAAAGATGTCATTTTGCAGCACTAGCCCACATGTGGCTACAGTACTCTAGTACCTATTTATCAATCGCCTCTTTTTTCCGTGGGAAATCATTCAATGAATTTTCCCGCTCTGGTTAGGTAGAGCGAGTTCAGTTACTTTTTACTCATCGTAAAATTTTGGACTTTTCTTTTGTATGAAATTTTGTGTGACGTCACGCTTACGTAAAAAATGTAGGTACCACTTTTTATCTAGAAGTGTCATAATCGTAAGGTGTGTCCAGACCTGGCGTATGCGCTGCTCGCTGCTTGCGAACTGCGCACGTGCTGCTTGCGTGCGGTGCCCCGCTCTATTGCATGCAGCTCCAGCAAGGCTCGAGTGAGGCGTGCGTGCAGCGCGCGCAGCTCGTGCACACGTAGCTTCTTTCGCGTTTGAACTATACGTATGTGTACAGGTACCGGCACGAATCTTGAGCGCTCGGCGTCAGAGTGGGGTTTGCTTTGCGCATTCCATACATTTGCGAGCCAATCGTCGTCGCTTTTAGATACATGCAGCAAGCGCAGGGAACGAATCACGAGTGACGTCTATGACACGATGGCGCGGCGAGCCAATCACTGACACTCGCCGCCCCCGCGTCTCATTTCGTACCACTAAAGAGACCGAATACTTATCTTCTGCGCAACTTGAAGCCAGCGCTCAAGATCCGTGCCGGTATCTGTACCGCAGACGGCACGAGCGCACCTCCTGCGCCGCTCGAGTACGGCGTTTAGCTTGCGCGAGCGGCGCAGGGGCTTCGTACGGACATGAAATACCTACACGCACGCAGTTCGCAAGCGGCTCCCATCGCCAGGTCTGGACACACCATTACAAGCAAAGTATTTTTTGAAGTTCTTACTGACGATGGATTTGGCAAGTCCAAAGAAATTATGGATGGATTGTGTGAGTATAATGTAAAAGAAAATGGAGTTAGTGATAGCATGACGGGTCACAAAAGAGAATGGAAGAAAAAAAACGTATTGCGTCGACCCCAAATAATACGGAACAAGAGCTGATCCATAGATGACTGGCGATGGACGAGAGTTGATACTTAGAAATAAAATTCTATGTAGTTCTTTAAAGAATTTTTTACACCACCTGCTCGATAATGTCGTTTTACACGTCATACAAACCTCACTTAAAGCAAGTCATTATATGCCTAGGGAGATAATGCAGTATGGCCGATCCCTAGGGAATAATGAGTTTTGAATTTGGAGCATCAAGAATCGTCAACATTGTGAATTAAAATGTAGGCGCATCGAACAAGTTGACTCGAAATTCAAACCAAAGAGTATGTAATCACTATGTTTCAAACTGGCCACTAACAAAAAAGAGAAAATAAAATAAAACGTGCGTACTGACGATACGGGAGCATTATAGAAAATTGAAACTATAGAATCTTGGAGTAGTGAATTTTGTTTGTTTGATGAACTTGTAAATATAATACTTATATTTCTCTAATATATGATTTGGTCGACCAAATTGTCTTTTGATTATCTCACAGATGGTGTAAAAAGTAGAGTATGCAACACGGGGATAAAGCTGTCTTTGTCTTGGGCGGCTTAAATTCCTCACTTCACTCAGGTTTCTTTATTAACTCCCTCGCAATGCTCGGGAGTTAATTTTATAAATCCCACACTATCGTTCGGGATTAAAATCAGCAACCTTCGTTTCGTTCGGAATTCAACATGCCGCCCGCGACTTAAAGACACTGCTTTATCCCCTAGTCACATAAACTACTATTACTTTTTAATATCTATTTATATAAAAGGAATAACTGACTAACATATCAACGCACTGTCGAAACAGGTGTCCAAAGTTTGTATGGAGGCAGTAGCGTAACTAGCATTTTTTACGCCCGGTGCGAGCTTCTCTAGAAAAAAGTACAATACGAACAAAAAGGACTATTAGATATTTTTGCACCCCTCCAGGGACTGCGCCCTGTGCCTGGGCACCGCTAGAACCGCCCTAGTTACGGCACTGTATGAAGGAAGCTGCGAACAGAAGCTAGTCATCCATCTAATGTGATCGCAATTATCAGTAGGAGTGATTATTTGACATAATAATAATTATAAGACCACTTCAAAATACGAACCAATCCTGTCTTGAAGAACATTGTACTTTAAATGGATTGATACCGTTGTTTTTATTGTAAGTAGACACAGATAAACTAATAGGTAATAACCAACAATATGTCAACGCACTCAGCTGCGATTTTGATAAAAGCACGTTGAAATTTTTTAAACTGATTTTTCAATGGACTATCACACAACGCCGTCTAGCCCCAAGCTAAGCAGACCTTGTGTTATGAGTACTAGACAACTGATAAACATACTTATATATTTCTAAATACATACATATAATAGATAAATTACACCCACAGAACAAATGATGATCATTTGTGTCCTGGGTGGGAACCGAATCCACGACCTCCGGCATAGCAGTCAAGGCTATTAACCACTAGACCAACAGGCCAGTCAAAATAAAGATATAAAGTAATACTGCTGGTATAGTAGTAAAAAAAACCGGCCAAGAGCGTGTCGGGCCACGCTCAGTGTAGGGTTCCGTAGTTTTCCGTCCGTCACAATAAGTGTACCCACATAAGAGTTTAAAAAAATGCATGCATAATACGATTATACTACAAACTTAGTCCAGAAATTATTTTGTACAACTTTCCCATTGACATCGATGTGGACGAATTTTTTGATGCCCTCTGAATTTTCCCCGTTTTTCAGCCTTTTTACTCGTTTGTACATATTATAATTTTAAATTTGTATATATATACCTAGTGTAGTAATTAAACTGTATTATATAGACCTACAGGTCATTGAACTCGCTCAGCTGACGTTTTCTTAGAGAAATTAATTTCATACATTTCACGGGATATTTTTCATATTTTCTAAACTTATGGTTCAAAGTTAGAGGGGAGGGACACATTGTTTTTTACTTTTGGAGCGATTATTTCCGAAATTATTGACATTATCAAAAAATGATTTCAGTAAACCCCTATTCATTTTTAAATACCTATCCAACAATATATCACACGTTAGGGTTGAAATTAAAAAAAAAATCACTTCCCGCTTTTCATATAGGGGGGCTACCCTAATAAAACTTTTTTTTCCAATTTTTATTTTACTACTTTGTCGGCGTGATTGATATACATCATCATCATCAGCCTTTTTAATGTTCCCACTGCTGGGACTCAGGCCTCCTCTCTAGGAGAGGGAAAGGGCCGTAATCCAACACGCGGGCCCAGTGCGGGTTGGTGAATGTCACATGTCTTCGAATTTTTGGTTCTAGGACATGCCGGTTTCCTCACGATGTTTTCCTTCACCGTTTTTGAGAGATTGATATACATATTGGTACCAAATTTCAGCTTTCTAGTGCTAACGGTCACAGAGATTAAGCGAGGACGGACAGACAGACAGACGGACAGACAGACATGGCGAAACTATAAGGGTTCCTAGTTGACTACGGAACCCTAAAAGACTTACAATTGTTGCTGCAAAACTTTTTGTCGCTTACAAACCAGTAATTTTGTAAATCACTGTGATCTACATAGTTATGTAAGAAGCCTAAAAAGTGCCCTTAATAACAAAATGAATGAAAGTTGCTCTTGTTGTGCAAGGCGCTGAACAAGAGTGAAGTGGTGCCAGGCTTAAATAATTTAGCACAATTATAGTGGCTGTGTCATATTAATGTTTATTGCCCGAGCAACAAAACTCATTTACTGTTGTATAGGAAATTAGGAATTGAGGTTACTTGGATAAATAGCTAGACAGGTATACCCGTACCTAATTATTAATTCGATCTAATATTTTTGGTACCTCACACTAATATTATAAAGAATAAGGTGTTTAAGAAGTATGTATCAACACTTACATACTAGTAAGTTAAGTACCTACCATCAATTCTGACTAGCCTGTTGGTCTAGTGATTAATGGCCCTGACTGCTATGCCAGAGGTCGTGGGTTCGATTCCCACCCAAGACAAATGTTTGTGTGTTAAGCATGATGATTTGTTCTGTGGGTGTAATTTATCTATAATATGTGTGTATTTAGAAATATATAAGTATGTTTATCAGTTGTCTAGTACTCATAACACAAGCTCTGCTTAGCTTAAGACTAGACGGCGTTGTGTGACAGTGGTGGAATATTATTATCATTATTAATTGTGCGTACAGGAAGTGTTATTCCCTGCCGGAGTCTGTGTTTCCTGATAGCTACAATCTGGGGATCTTTAAGTCAAGATTAAATAGGTGGATTACTTCTAGGCAAGCATTTTCAATAGTCGACCATATATCGTTTATCATCAGGTGAAATAGAGGCCAAGCGCGAGCGCATCTATATTATACCCCGTTAAATTTTGATCGTTTTAATCCCGTGGAGGGTCGATCTGGTACATGAACCACTATCGATTTGTAAAGACGTCAGCTGAGCGAGTTCAATGACCTGTAGGTAATTAGTACGCAACGCCGGCTACTACCTACAGGTCATTAAACTCGCTCAGCTGACGTTTTCTTAAAGAAATTAATTTCGTACATGCGTAAATTAATACGAGTTTTTAAAAAAAAGTACTTTATTTTTTTAATTTATCTGTATCTTATTATACCCCGTTAAATTTTGATCGTTTTAATCCCATGGAGGGTCGATCTGGTACATGAAACACTATCGACATTTAAAGATAAAATTAAAAAAGACGTGTGGCACTCGGGGACTGCCGCGGTAAAGCTATTGCATAGCATTTTTTATCAACTTATGCAATAGACCTCGCCAACAGCTGCTTAACCCCACCTATCCAAAACCAGACCTCGCCAACAGCTGCTTAACCCCACCCTTCCAAAACCAGAACTCGCCAACAGCTGCTTAACCCCACCCATCCAAAACTAGACCTCGCCAACAGCTGCTTAACCCCACCCATCCAAAACCAGACCTCGCTAACAGCTGCTTAACCCCACCCATCCAAAATGAGACCTTGCCAACAGCTGCTTATCCCCACCCATCCAATACCAGACCTCGCCAACAGCTGCTTAACCTCTTCCATCCAAAACCAGACCTCGCCAACAGCTGCTTAACCCCACCCATCCAAAACGCCGACAGCTGCTTAACCCCACCCATCCAAACACAGACCTCACCAACAGCTGCTTAACCCCACCCATCCAAAACCAGACCTCGCCAACAGCTGCTTAACCCAACCCATCCAAAACTAGACCTCACCAACAGCTGCTTAACCCCATCCATCTAAAACCAGACCTCGCCAACAGCTGCTTAACCCCACCCATCCAAAACCAGACCTCGCTAACAGCTGCTTAACCCCACCCATCCAAAATGATACCTTGCCAACAGCTGCTTATCCCCACCCATCCAATATCAGACCTCGCCAACAGCTGCTTAACCTATTCCATCCAAAACCAGACCTCGCCAACAGCTGCTTAACCTCTTCCATCAAAAACCAGACCTTGCTAACAGCTGCTTGACCCCACCCATCCAAAACGCCGACAGCTGCTTTCACTCATTTGTTTTCTTATCGGTCACCACGCTCAAAAAACAAATGAGTGGGGGGTGTTAGATTATTTTCGTTACGGAATTTCTGGATTCGGTCTCCACGCTCAAGGCCCGCGATAGAAGCTATGCAATAGCTTAAAAATTAAATACCTTTTTTTTAAAACTCGTATTAATTTACGCATGTACGAAATTAATTTCTTTAAGAAAACGTCAGCTGAGCGAGTTTAATGACCTGTAGGTAGTAGGCGGCGTTGCGTACTAATTAGAAAACCTACAGGTCATTGAACTCGCTCAGCTGACGTCTTTACAAATCGATAGTGTTTCATGTACCGGATTGACCCTCCACGGGATTAAAACGATCAAAATTTAACGGTGTATATATACAAAACGAGTAACTGACTGACTGATATTATCAACACGCAGCCAAAATTATTGGGACTGGGAGCTGGAGAACTTTGCCCAAAGATTCCTTTTACGACTCAGGCGAGCACTAAGAGATTCTTCGAAATGTTGCCTCTAAGAGGATGAAACAGGGGTCTAAAGTCTGTACAATGCGTTCCAATTAAGAAAAGGATTGATAGCCATGTTGTGACGTCACGTCATACTGTCAAATCGCAAGAAATTGGGCAAAATAGAAGAACTCAGAGAACTGGATTCCAATTAAACTTTTTTCGTTCACAGTTCGTAAATTAATTAAATTTAAAAAAATCTTGTTTTGCTTACCATGATAATTCTTCGGTTTGAAAGTATGACGTGACGTCACAATATTGCAATCGATTCTATTCTTATTTGGAACGTATTGTATGAAGAAACCTACTTACATGCAAACGAAGTTGCTGGCAGATGTACAATTACCAGCACGGATCTTGAGCGCTCGGCGTCAGAGTGGGGATCGCTTTGCGCATTCCATACATTGGCGAGCAATCGTCTTCGTTGTTAGATACATGCAGCAACGCAGGGAACGAAACAGGAGTGACGTCTATGACGCGATGGCGCGGCGAGCCAATGACTGACACGCCCCCGCGTCTCACTTCGCACCACTAAAGAGACCGAATATTTGACTTCTGCGCAACTTGAAGCCAGTGCTCAAGACCCGTGCCGGTAATTGTACGTGTGAACTGAGGGACCACACTGGCATTTCCCAAAATAAAAATCGTAGGATAAAGTAGTATACAACAATTGTAGAACAAATCTGGGAAGCTCGCTGTCCGACCGTCCGGTAACTGTCCGGACCGAGCCCAAGTCATCGACGGCGCGCACTGTTCCCGCGCGCCTCAAGGAGTTGTCAGCAACAGCAGGGACCCAGCCGGGTCGAAGCCTACTGGGGCCAGGGTTAGTTTTGGAAGATAGCTCGAGCCCCGGTATGAAGGCTTGAAGGGACGGGGTGGGTTTTTAGCCAGTAAGAGTCTGACACTATCTGCCGCTCCGCCCAAGAGCGGGTTGCCATTGACGTTTTCAAAACATAAAAAAAAGGGTCCCTCAGTCCTGACAGACCATTAGCCAGGACTCAGAAAATATTTGATAGAAGCTAGACAGCAATAATTATAAAAATAAAATCTTATTAAAAACAGAGTAGGAAGTAGCATCCATTCCTAATTAAGAATTTTTAATTATGCTACCATTGCCAAATCAATTTATTAAAAATAAAATTTGCAGTTTGTGTTTAAAATAATTATAATGTACATTTGAGTGATAAGCACGGCATAGTTTATTATTAGGTATGTATGAATCCGGTAAAATATGTTGTTTTGGTTTTAATTAATTACAGTTAGATAATAAATTCTCAAGACCACCTACCTACGTAGGTGGATATTTTATGACCTTACTGACAGCGTAAGTGGAAACATTAATATCTATCCACGAGTATCTATATATATTTAAATGAATCCCTATTTCCTTGGTCACGCCATCACGCGTGAATGGCTGGACCGATTTCGCAAATTCTTTTTTTGTTGTGTTCGTTATTGTGAGGAGAAGGTTCTTATGAAAAAAAAAATGAAAATTAGGGTAGTGTAGAGTAGAGTAGGATAGTGTAGGGTATAGTAAGGTAGAGTAGGGTAGAGTAGGGTAGAGTAGGGTAGAGTAGGGCAGAGTAGGGCAGAGTAGGGTAGAGTAGGGTAGAGTGTGGTAGAGTAGGGTAGCGTAGGGTACAATAGGGTTGAGTAGGGTAGAGTAAGGTATAGTAGGGTGGAGTAGGGAAGAGCGGGAACGAAGCCGCGGGCAGAAGCTAGTTATTTAATAAAATATTTTAAAGGTCAATTTGTATACGTAGGTTCGGGCACAAAACAGATAAGTACAGAAGGCAATCTACATACAAAGCGCGCTCGAACAACGCAGACATAGACACCGCTCACGGACACGATATCTCGGCTCAATCGCCCGGTTGCACTCGTACAGTTCGGCGCAACGCGCGTCCGTGTGTGCGATCGCCTAGCGTAAGTATAAAAAGTGAAGCATAGGTACATGAGATTGACTTCTGTACAATTGCCGAAACGGATCTTGAGCGCTCGGCGTCAGAGTGGGGATCGCTTTGCGCATTCCATACATTGGCGAGCCAATCGTCTTCGTTGTTAGATAATGCAGCATCTAGTCATCATCATAGTGACGTCTATGACGCGATGGCGCGGCGAGCCAATCACTGACACTCTCCGCCTCCGCGTCTCACTTCGCACCACTAAAGAGACCGAATATTTGACTTCTGCGCAACTTGAAGCCAGTGCTCAAGATCCGTGACGGCAATTGTACCGATCTATTTGGTGGTACGAGTATGATTACAAAAAAAAATACACGTGTTTTTTTTTAGGGTTCCGTAGTCAACTAGGAACCCTTATAGTTTCGCCATGTCTGTCTGTCCGTCTGTCTGTCCGTCCTCGCTTAATCTCTGTGACCGTTAGCACTAGAAAGCTGAAATTTGGTACCAATATGTATATCAATCACGCCGACAAAGTGGTAAAATAAAAATTGGAAAAAAATGTTTTATTAGGGTAGCCCCCCTATATGTAAAGTGGGAAGTGATTTTTTTTTTAATTTCAACCCTGACGTGTGATATATCGTTGGATAGGTATTTAAAAATGAATAGGGGTTTACTAAAATCATTTTTTGATAATGTCAATAATTTCGGAAATAATCGCTCCAAAAGTAAAAAACAATGTGTCCCCCCCCTCTAACTTTTGAACCATAAGTTTAGAAAATATGAAAAAAATCTGAGAAGTAGAACTTTATAAGGACTTTCTAGGAAAATTATTTTGAACTTGATGGAAAGAACAGTTTTTGTACAAAAAAGACAAAAGGGTTCTACAAAATAATTTCTGGACTAAGTTTGTAGTATAATCGTAGCAAGCATTTTTTTAAACTCATAAGTGGGTACACTTTATTGTGACGGACGGGAAACTACGGAACCCTATACTGAGCGTGGCCCGACACGCTCTTGGCCGGTTTTTTTTTAAGTGGGAAATCATCCAATGACTTCTTGCGTTCTTGGGCGGAGTAGGAGAGTGTGTTTGACTTTTACTGACTAAAACTCAATCCTGTTCCTTCTTTACCTTCGTTCCAGGGCCCTGGGGTTTACTTTCGTACGACTCATGGCCCCAGGGCTTCAACCCTACTGGGCCCCTAGTGTTGCCGGATGGCTTGCTGCCCATTGCTCGCCGTCCGCAAGCCTGGTGATGTATGTCTATGTATGTGTGTTTCCTTCTAAAGCAAACGGTTGAACTGACTTAGATGAGAACACAGGCAGAACATCGCAGCTTCAAGGGACCGCATAGCTGTGTATATGGTTTTAATTTCAACTCGATACATTCCGCGTTTCCGAGATAAAGGGCCTTGACAGACAGACGGTCAACAAAGTGATCCTATAAGGCTTCCGTTTTTTCCTTTTGAGGTACGGAACCCGTCGTAGTAGATTGATTACAAAAACTGTGACATGAGATTTTTCTTATATATAAAATTCTCGTGTCACAATGTTCGTTCTCGTACTCCTCCGAAACGGCTTGACCGATTCTCATGAAACTTTGTGAGCATATTGAGTAGGTCTAAGAATCAGCCACCATCTATTTTTCATACCCCTTAGTGATAAAAAAAAAATATATTTATATGGCAAAACAACGTTTGCCGGGACAGCTAGTATTATATATATAGATTAGTCAAAATGTACTGGGCTGCCAATAACTCTTGAATGTGGATGTAAGGAATTTACAAAAAAATAAACAAAATATAATTATGTTTTATTTCTTGAGAAGTTAAGTTTGTTAATTTATTTATTTATGCAGAATAATAATAAATTATTCTTGACCTATTAAGCTTTATTAAAATACTTATATATATTTGGTGGCTTATTCGGTTAGTTATTAGGAAATGTCATAAAATAACCGTATTGCTTAGGTGTTCTGGCATTTTAATTTTTCCCTTAATCGCCATTTGTCGAGAAAACTCCAAAGTCTTGAGCATCGACGCCGAGTTGCTACCCTATCGGTTATTTACCGTTTATATTTCGGGGAGTGAGCAATGGAATTGCATAATTTTATTCTGCCAAGTCCCTTCCATCATCGGACCACTAGACGTACGGCGTTGCGTCACCGGTACATGTTGGACATCCCACCCATGCCTACGTACAAAGCGTTTTGGGAACACATTCATTATGCGTACAGCTAAGGAGTACAATTACCTGTCAGAGTCTGTTTTTCCTGATAGCTACAACCTTAGGGTATTTAAGTCAAGAGTGAAGTAACCTACTTCTAGGCAAGCGTGCTCCATCGTCGACCACGTCATCGCTTACCATCAGGTGACTTAGTGGTCAAACGTAGGTATATACACCCCTACTTTTTAATTAGTACACAAAAAAATGGGGCTCTATCTGTATCCGTCACTGATCATATTTTTGTAGTCAAAAGTAGAAAAAAAAGAAATCCTAAAATTTACCACGAAAAGGTAAATTCATCATAGAATCAATCAAACATAACAATTGCTAGTAGAAAATACTGCGGGCAGTGTTTTTCCTTAATAATTGTCACTTATTCATTCATTAATCAATAGCCTGCACAATATTTCCATAAATTGAGTGACATTTTGGGACATAAACCAACGCTAATAACTTTGCTGTTTATGAATATTATTTATTGAGATTTTACTCATAAAATAACAAGGGCTTTTCTAATAAGCCCTTTAAGTATGTGTACTAATTAAAAATTTGTGGTGTATAAATAACTAAATTAGATACTTAAGTTAAGTTTTTTTTAATGGGATAAACTAGTGCTTGACTGCGATCCCACCTGATGGTAAGCAGTGATGCAATCGTTGATGGTGAGGCGCACTAGTTTATAAAGTAAGTAGTAAGTTCTGGCTGTTACTGAGAATATTTTAATGAAAATCTCTATAACACTTTGCTCAAACAGGAAATTGAACTGGGGACTACTTCCCAAGCAGTACCGACCACTAAATCAACAAGCTAGTCATCAGTCATCGTCGTCAATCAACTTTAAATAGCAAACAGTCACTCAACTTGATGTTTCTGGAGGTAAATTGTAGTGGAGGATTCCATTACCGGATGTAGGGGTTCCACTGCCATCTCATAATGTTATACCATCAATGACACGTACTTTGTACCTTTAAGAGGACCCTTTTTCTACTCGCCTATCATTAACATCGAGCATGGTTTAAAAGCTTGTCTTCATCTAACGCAATTCTACACGATTTTGATGAAGAGGCAATGCGAAAAAAGAGAGAAAACGTCTAATGCCAACAGAGTTGTTTCTGTTGGCATTCGGTAATAGGCTAGTTGCCGTAAAAAATGTAATTAGTCCGTCTTTTAGATTATTCAAAAATAAGGGACACGTATTTTTTTATTTGTAAATTAAACCAAAAAAGACAAAGATATAACCCATTAAAGTTACGTGTAACGTCACGCCGTGCTGCATTTTTTCGCACGGGGTGACGTCACACGTAACTTTAATGGGCTATATCTTTGTTATTTTTTGTTTAACCAAAAAAGAAAAAATACGTATCCAATATTTTTTTATAATCTAAAATACGGACTAAATAAAATGTAATTATTTTGGCCCTGGAAACTATCCTATTCCGTAATTTAGGTACTGGAATATTTCACAAAATTTGTCCCAGGTAATACGAGTTTTTTTAAAACCCTTAAAAGTTTTTGAGAAAAGATTATGGAGGGTTTACCCCTCCCATAGGTACCAACCGACACTGTAATAACGTGTGACTAAGGGTTTTCGTTTTGGTCTGTTCTTTTTTTCCGTGACCTTGTGTATTTCAGCATCCTGAAAATCTTGTTTCATACTTTTTCAGCGTCATTTTTTTTTGTCGGGATTTAGTTTTTTACTTGTTTTCATGTAAACAATTTCACTGTACTTCTATTCTATTTAACCTTTTCAAAGAATACCAATCACGACGTATTTATTATGACACATAACTTTTTTGTCCACTAGAGGGCGCCATGTCAAGTTTTGTGACACATCACATAGCCTATGTTCAGCGGTTCTAACGATACCTCATAATATGTCAAATTCTGATTAGTAGATTAGGAACTATGAGGGAACAGATGAACATACTCACATACATACATACTTAAATAGCCTGTCAAAATCATAACCTTCCTTTGGCTTTGCCGTAGTCGGGTAAAAATGTCACCTCACCCCACCTCGAGTTGGAGGATTTCAACACCTAAAGCGTAGTCATTCTCAGACTGCATCAAAAAAAAGAGATGTGCAAACACACAATGCTTGCAAATTATGAAGCATTTTAGCAATTTACTAAAAATCTACTGTTTTATAGTAAAATTAAAACACTTTAAATAACGTTGCTTGTAATCTAACAAACAATTAGAACGATTGCAGGTGTATAAGTGATTTTAGAGCCATCTTCAAAAACTCGCGATTAGCTCCTGAAGAGTAGCTTTCTAAGAAATGCCGTGGTCCTGGAATTCACAGAGCAACTAAAGGACACAGTAGGTTTTGTTTAGTAAAAGTGTCGACACGCCCTGACGCTTCGCCCTACACCGGGTGAAGTCATTGGATGATTTCCCACCTCAAAAAAAAAAACTACTAAACAATTTAAGTATTTTTTTTTTTAGGGTATAAAATGGTCCTATAGTTTTTTTATCTGATATAAACTAGTGCTTGACTGCGATCCCACCTGATGGTAAGCAGTGATGCAATCGTTGATGGTGAGGCGCACTAGTTTATTAAGAGCCTATTCACTCTAGCCTTGAAGACATCTAAATTATAATCGGACGGAAAGACCGCAGCAGGCAAATTGTTCCAGTCCTTCGATGTACTCGGTATAAATGACGAGGCGAAACGCTTAGTCCGGACCGTAGAGGTTTTAACAACGTAAGGGTGGATACTCGCCGTACGTACGTGCGGCTGTACTCGTCTATTCTTCATTATCATTATAAATATTTCAACCGAAAGACATGCACTGTAATACATAAACATAAGCCACAACGACCGGTCCTGTGCATCTCGCATCCAGTCCATCCACTGACATAAGCTGTGGCTTGTTTTTTTTATACCAAAATGTAAATTAGTGGTTTTATTTACATTTTGATATTAATCAACGTTCAAATTCTTTCCGGTTTTAAACTGATGACCTTCAGGATTGTAGCTCATTAACTTATCCCTTGTATCTTATTGTCACAGGAAATCTATTGCAGACCCTTTTTTTTTTTTATGGTGGGAAAAAATCATGCATTGACATCCCCCGCCCTTGGGCGGAGCGGGAGATAGTGTCAGACTCTTACTGACTAAAAGACCCACCCCGTTCCTTCTAGCCTTCATACCGGGGCTCGAGCGCCCTTTCGGATAACCCTGGCCCCAGTAGGCTTCGACCCGGCTGGGTCCCTGCTGTTGCTGACAACTCCTTGAGGCGCGCGGGAACAGTGCGCGCCGTCGACGACTTGGGCTTGGTCCGGACAGTTACCGGACGGCCGGACAGTGAGCTACCCATTGCTCACCGTCCGCAAGCCCGCGTCTACGTTGGCCGGAAATCGGGATCAGAATCCCGGCGACGGCGGCGGCGATAACGCCGTTGCCTGATGCGTTCGGCCTCCTCCTTTGCGAGCATTACTGCTTCGCAGAAGTCGGCGAATTATTGCAGACCCCGCGCGCCGTAAGATGTAATCGTAGTAATGTGTGTACAGTTGCCATCACGAATCTTGAACATTCCATACATTGGCGAGCCAATCGTCTTCGTTGTTAGATACATGCAGCAACGCAGGGAACGAATCGTGAGTGACGTCTAAGACGCGATGGCGCGGCGAGGCAATCACTGACACTCCCCGCCTCCGTGTCTCACTTCGCACCACTAAAGAGACCGAATATTTGACTTCTGCGTAACTTGAAGCCAGCGCTCAAGATCCGTGGCGGCAATTGTAGTAATGTGCGTACTTATGTGCCAAATAAACGTGTTTTCTTTTTTTCTTTATTTATTTCTAATCTATTTTTTCTAAATGAGACACGGTTAGAAACTAATAATAATAATAACATTTAAGTCAAGAGTGAATAAATTGCTTCTAGGCAAGCGTGCTCCATCGTCGGCCACATCATCTCTTACCATTAGGTGAGATTGTGGTCAAACGCGAGCCATAATAAAAAAAAAAAAAATTTTTTTCAAATCACAATCCATATAAAATTGTTCTAACTTTTTTTTTGTTGTTTTGTCTAATGAATTTGTATGAAATTTATTGTATAATAATAAAGATGCGGAGAAGTACTTCGACGCCTGAGTGTACTTTGTGTTTTTGTATTATATTTATGTCCTTAGTTAGGTGTGGTTAGGTGTCAGTATTAAATAATTGTGTAGTTCAGTGGCGTAACTATAGGGTGGCAAGACGGCCTGGTGGGGCCCCGGTCCGAGAGGCAAAGGTAAATATACTACAACTCAGTGAAATTATTGAAATTTATTAACCAATTGATAGGAAAAGGATCAATTTCCAGTGGTATTTTGCCAGCCTTGCCACGTTGTAGAATACACCACTGGGAAGCCCACCTTCAGAGACGAAATATACTTAAAAGTCGTATATTGCCGATTTATTAATGAAAAAAAAATATTTTATGTCTGTACTTCAGTGATTTATCCAAATTAAATCACAAAGTTGACTATTTTCCTGGAGCCTCATTCAAACATTTTGCCACGGGCCTCAGATGGTATGTTACGCCACTGGTGTAGTTTAGATATTATTTACTCGTATTTTTTTTGTGTTGGTACAAATATCATGATTGATAATTATTTTATAAATAGTTTTAAAAAACACTTTTACACGCCAATATTTTTTACGTCAGTTTAAACTAGATGAGGCCGGTGTTTCCTAGCTGACTACCCTGAGAAGAAACACCGAAACAAACTCGGGGTCAGTGTCTTTTAAAGTCCACACATTAAATATGTATTGGTCAAAATCACATGAGAACCATGCAGATTTATCTGAGATGGTCTTTTGAAGAAAGAACCATACAGATTTGAGTGGACCTGTCCAGGCAGTGCAAGCGTTTGTCTGTATTCGCAAAGCTCAACAGCTCAGGACTGCTAAGGAGCTCAACGACTTGACGAACTTGACGTACATTTAATATAAAGATTTATTGCAATCATTCGGAGTTTGTAATTTAATGGTGACAATGTCACCGGTAAATTAAAGAAGACACTGATGTATACTGTCTTCTTTCCTTATTAAATTATGAATCCTAAATGTATGTGCCGCAAACCAATGTTTCACAATAATTTGCAATAAACAAAACAAAAAAAAAAAAACAAAACAATACCAGACGTATTTACATATTCAAATTAATTAAAAAACAAAAAGCAAACAATTTTATACAACTCACTCAGAGAATAATGTTCCCCGTTGATTGTAAAATTAACTCTATCCATGATATTATCATATAACACTGTACTTTTATCGAAACACAACAGTTGTTTTTTATTTATAAATAAAAACGTGGTCGCACTGGACTTGATAGTGTCGCGCGCCGACGCAAACTGCGCACCTAGCACCTACTCCGAAAGGGACCGGCTTGGAACGTAAGATGTTATCACAGATAGCATACCGTGCAGACACAACTCACACGTCTATAAGACTGGTTTACATGAATTTTAAGGGGAATTAAGCGTAGGCGCGGGCATGCTCGTAGGTGCAGGCTTGCGGACGGCGAGCAATGGGTAGCTCGCCTTACAACCGTCCGGTAACCGTCCGAACCGTGCCCAAGTTGTCGATGGTGCGTATTGTTCCACGCGTGCCTCAAGGACTTATCACTTTATCAGCAACCAATGGGGCCCAGCAGGGTCGAATCGTACTGGGACCATGGGTGAAGCGAAAGAGATCCCTGGGGCCCTGGAACAATGGCAAAAAAGGAACAGGAGTGGGTTTTTAGTCGCCAAAAGTCTGAGACGCCCTCTCGCTCCGCCCAAGGGCGGGAGATGTCATTTAGATGAACATTTAAGGAAATAAGAAAATTCAATTATTAGGTATTTTTACGTTGGTTCGACTAGCTTCGCCAATGCCAGCGGTTTCAGCGGATGTAGGAAACTATAATATACCTACATACTACGCGTTCAAAATGAGAATAGGACCGATTCCTATGTTTTGACGTCTCGTCGTACTGTCAAATCGCAACTATTTTGGCAAAATTGAAGAACTCAGAGATGAGTAAAATTAAAGAACTGGATTCTGTTAAACTTTTTTCGTTCACAGTTCATAAATAAATTTAATTTTTCGTAAATTAATTAATATTTAAAATTTTCTTTCCTCGATTTGACAGTAAATCATGACGTCACAACATGGTGGGCGATCCTATTCTCATTTGGAACGCATTGTACATACGATAGCAAAAAGTAGGTACAAAGGTAACTTTGTCATTGAATGACAAAGGCTAATAATATGTCTTTGCCTACTTTTTGCTATCGTGAAAAAGTTATAATACAAACAAAAAATATAAATGACCTGACCTGAGTGAATGGCACCTGGCACTATGTGGAATACCGTACGGCATCTATCGATATTTTTTGCAGGTGCCATTAGTGGAATAATATTTAAAATTTTATTCCAAAAATGGCATCTATGGATCAGCAGGGACCAGTGTGGGCCAGTGTTATGATGGAGACTTTTTTGCAGCAGCTATTATTGAAATAATTTATTATTTAAAATTTTATATATTAAAAATAAATATTTTTTATTCAGTTAATCGTTAATCGACGCCTACGTTTGGTAGTGCATCGGTATTAGTACCAATCAATACTATAGGTACGCACTCACATTAAAATACGCTAGTGGCGTAATTAAGTTTATCTTAGAATAGGTATAATTTTTTTTTTTCATAAAACAATCAAGAATTACTATCAGACAAAAAAAAACTATTTTAAAAATACCTGTAATAAATTCGGGCCGATACGTACTAGTCCACCACTGCTCAACAATTTCTTCTTCTTCCTGTCCTTGTCCCGTTTTATTTGGGGTCGGCGCAACTCGTTTTTTTCTTCCATTCTGGCCTGTCACTCGTCACGCTATCACTAACTCCCTTTTCTTTCTTAACACTTCTCACACAATCCATCCATCATTTCTTTGGCCTCCATCCACATGTAAATTCATAACTCTTTTAGCAACATGCTTTTCATCTCCCTCTTTACATGACTATACCAAGACAAACGATTTCCTTTCAACCTTTCAGTCACTGGCGCCACTTTCAAACTTGCCCTAATATACTAATTTCTAACTTTATCCATTCTCGTCACACCACAATTCTGATCTCTGCTACATGCAATCTTTTTTCATCCGTCTTTTTCACAGCCCAACATTCTGATCCATACAGTATGACAGGCCTTATCACGGACTTGTAGATTTTACCCTTCAACTTGAGGGGCATCCGTGGGTCACAAGTTGTTCCCGTGACCTGTCGCCATTTCATCCATCCTGCGTTGATCCGATGTGTTACGTCCCGGTCTACCTCACCATCCCCTTGGACGAGCGACCCGAGGTACCGAAAGTCGGAACAGATCGGTATGCGCGTTCCGGCGAGAGCTAAGGGCACTGGATTGGAGAGACCGCCGAAATCGCAGAACAAGTACTCCGTTTTGGTTCTACTCAATTAAGGCCAACACTCTCCAATCTGTGCCACCACATCCAATCTGTTCTAGACCTCTAGGCCACTCTCGGCAACCAGCACAATGTCATCGGCAAACAACATACACAATCATACACAATCACAATCATACAAACAAAAAATTCTACCGCTAGGTACACAAACTATTTCACGCTATCAAAATCGAAAACGAAAACGAGTAAAAAGTATCGAATAGAAAACGCCAATCTATCGCTAAGTTGGGGCAAATCGACAACAATGAACACCTGAATAATCGATGACGATGGTGAAATGAAATCGAGAGCTAGCTGGAATGTGTTACGAGAACGAAACGGTTGCATGATTTTTCGCCGACACTGCGTTACTGAAACGTTCTATTGATATTTGAGTTTGCATATCTTTATTAAGATATCACATCAATGAGATATCGTGTTAACTGTTAGGGTTAATAGGTCATCAATGCTTGCAAAGGAGGAGGCCGCACGACTGAGGCAACGGTCCTCACGCCCCAACCGTCACTCCGGGATCCCGATCTCAATTTCCTGCTACTGTAGGGGCTGGCTTGCGGACGGCGACCAATGGGCAGCTCGCCATTCGATCATCCGTTAACCATCCGGGCTGAGCCCAAGACGTCGACGGCGCGTATTGTTTCACGCCAGCCTCAAGAAGTTGTCAGCAAACCGTAGGGGCCCAGCAGTTCCTGGTCCCCAAACTAGGTTTATAGCCTGTGACTTGGGGACCAGGTTTGCAGGCCTAATAATCATATGATACTTCCTGAGCTTATCTTATAGAGGAAAGTATACGCAACAGATAAAGTCCATTCATACCTCCGTTGAAATGGGAGGATTCTCCAACCAGACGGATGTTTGGTCAGGTCCGGGCAACTCCCCGATAGTTGATTTCGGACTACTGTATATGTTGTGGTTTTTAGTTCCTATGTGGCGGCGTAGGAGTGTTGAGAAAACGGTGAAGGTGAAGCAGAGGTTATTTATATATTTGTTTATCCTTACAACGGAACGCCTTGCAGCAATTACACCAATGGAGCACAATTACTTCAGGATCTGCTACTTTGTACCATTATGTGCGCGGTGGAGTGGGTGGTAGCCATCAAACGAGCGGCGCGGCGCGACATTAGGTCACGTAAGTTCGTTTATGCAGCATGGCCAACGCTCCTCCAGGATTCCACACGTACAAAATCCTACATCGCACAAATTTTGATATAATTAAACAAATTAAAGCAATTAGATAGGTCTGAATCCAAGACGAAAATCAGGTCTTGGCATACTTATGCCTTGATCACACGTACCGAGTAAAAGGGCGAGACAGTAAAATGTTGCTCGGCCGAGTTGTAGAGATAAGGACTCGGCCGAGCACTCGGCGCTTTGTTTATACGTACAGTTGCCATTACGGATCTTGAACGCTCGGCGTCAGAGTGGGGATCGCTTTGCGCATTCCATACATTGGCGAGCCAATCGTCTTCGTTGTTAGATACATGCAGCAACGCGGTGAACGAATGAGGAGTGACGTCTATGACGCGATTGCGCGGCCAGCCAATCACTGACACTCCCCGCCCCCGCGTCGCACTTCGCACCACTAAAGGACTAAAGAGACCGAATATTTGACTTCTGCGCAAGTGTTCAAGATCCGTGATGGCAACTGTTCCAAGTGTTCAGCCGAGAGCACTGTCTCGCCCGTTTACTCGGTACGTGTGATCAGGGCATTACTACTGGGCCACTATTCAACTCGTTTATGCAGTGATAATTATCAACCACGTCGACCGATTTCAATCTTCCTTCCTTTTTTCTTAATTGTTTTTTGGACTGATTTATGAAGCACAACTTGGGTAGGTACTAAACATGTCAATCGATGGTCCTTCATAGGACATAATCTGCATCACTAAGTCGGAAAGCGGTAGTATCCCAACATTTTTCGAAAATTCGTATTTTTTTTGCATAATCCGAACTAAGTTATAATAAAAACTAGCTTCTGCCAACGGCTTCTCTATACAAACATTCAACCCGTTTTACCCCCTTATGAGTGGAGTTTCGTAAAATCCTAGTGTAAAATCTTAGTGGATGTCTACACCTCATAAGGAACCTACGTGCCAAATTTTATGTTTATAGGTGTTATAGTTTCTGAAATTTCGTGTTTAATTAGTGAGTGGGATTTCGCTTTTATATTTAAGGCTTATAGTCCCTTGAACATATGGCCGAAATTAAATGAATACAGCACTAGTACCCGCCTAGGCGGCAGTATGCGTATCTGTGCATTTAATTGCGGCCAGCTGCACCCGGATAGAGTCCCGTTGACCTTTAAATCCATTTTCTTTGCGATATATTGATTAACCTAAATATGTTATGTTCATCAATTTTTATGTGTAAAAATGTTTCAAAAGATCCAAGCCGTTTCGAAGGAGTAGGGAAAAATTGCGAAATTGCTAAATATTTTTTTAGACAAAAGTATTAATCGCACGAAAAAATCTATAGTTGACAATGTTGTTCATGAATCTATAATAAACCTATTTTTTTTTTTCAAATCTATTAACCTGGCCGTTACCGAGAAGTAGGCTTCAGAAAAACACTGTTTTATGGCACTTTTCGGGCACTTGAGCCTTAAGAAGTTTATTAGTATATTTTTTGTAATATAGTATGTTTTGACTTTTCTAACTTTTTGTATACACTGTGTATACATACTACAGAATATAATAGAATAGAATAAACTTTATTGTACACCAAAATAGTAACAATTTCAAAGAAACTAAAATCAATGGGTACAATGGCGGTCTTATCGCTGACAGCGATATCTACCAGACAAAGAAAGAAATTTAATTTGAAATAATCAGCATCATTGTGCTTTTAATTCTATCTGTATTTGTTCTTTTATTTTTTTAGTGGTTGCGTGTACATAAATAAATAAAGATGACGGCAATTCTTTTTTTACAAAATCCTTTTTTTCTCAAATGTCACTTTCTTTGAGTTATGACTTTTTTGCTTAGTAGAGCAGGAATGAGGACCTACACACTTAACAAAGGTCTAAGTAGTCGAAGGCCGTGCCAACACATTTCTATATCATAAATAACTTTTGTTTATAAGTTTGTGAGGCTTGCTTGTAAAAAAGCCACTTGACTTTACAGAGACGAATTTGGGGATCTATCGTAATTTATTTTAGACAGTGAATTTTGTGAGTTTGTGTATAGGTGCCTGTATGAGGTTTGCAAGGCTACATATTGTTATTTTTATTTATATTTTTATCCCTAGTAAATTGTATGCTTATTTATCTTCGAATTTTTTGATATATTTTTATAATTTTTACTATCTGATGGTAGTATTTTATTTATTTTATTTTAATAATTTTTATTTTGGACCCATAATTTATCTAGTTTGTAAAATAATTAAAAGGCTGATTATGATAGATAGATAGATACTGTAACGCAGCTCAGCTCGGCAGTAGGCACATATAGGGATACTCCTGAAATGAAACACTTCGGGCGGCGCACTCTTATATTTTTCTTACTTATTTCACAATGGGCGTAGCTCATGTGATATCGAAAGGAGATCGCATGAGTTGCTTTTTTTATATAACCAACGAACTGGCTTTTAAATACAAGGTGCAGTTTTAAAGGTGCAAAAAAATTCAGGAGGTAATTATGTTAGTGATTCTCGACCCGAATCAATAATAAAATGAGTAGGTATTTTTTTTCTTATATATGGAAATCGGTATGTGTGAACTACCTTTTTTATAAACTCTGCTAGTCTGATACCTCCCTTATAACCGCGCTTTCACACACACAAACGCACCATTATTTAAACCGCGCTTTCACACACATACACGCAACGTAAAGCACCAATAATCTCCCGCACGACACACCCTAGCCACGCCCCCGCGCCATCGATCAATCGATCATGTTTAGTGTAACTGACGCCGCCGACGTGTGCATACACGCGCTTGCAATATTCGCCCACAGCGCCTTCGGTTAACGGTTGCGGTATCTAGTGATGAAAGATGACAGACCAATACTCCAATGTAGAGTTGGTGGAGATAGTCCGCTTGTATGCTATCAGTGGAAACATCGTAACGTCCATCTCAAAGGGTAATACTGGCTGCTACGCAAAGACTCCGCGAGTTTCGACGATTCGGCGTTCCCCGGCTTGCTGACGGTCGCGGCAACGAAGGCCTGCTTGTCGCCTTGCAGGAAAATATCCTGGAATACTTCAAGCGAGAGCCACGGGCCAGCACGCGGGATGCTGGTCTACGGTTTGGTTTCCTCACTACGGTCGGCAAGTACGTTACTTGAAAAGGTGATCACTAGTGATTAGTGCTTTCGACACTTTAAAACGAATGTGTTTGTGCTACGAAATTAAAAGAAAATCAGCAACGTCGTGCTAGACTGCTGTCTGTTTGAACAACACCTCCAGGTAACATAAGTACCTGCTTAGGTATTTATTTTATTTTATTAGTAAGTACATAAAAAGTCATTTGTAAATACGTTGTTAGCCGAATCAATTTGATTAGTGTAAATAAATTGATTTAAAAATTTTAACTACGGTAAAAATACCTACCTAACAGGCAAGATAAATCACTTAAAAACCTACCTATCTACGTAACTAGCACAAATTATCTTGAAGTGTTTTTTGTCGGTCCTCAGCCCATTAAAAGGTACGAAGGGAAATTTCACATCCACCAATTTAATCTACAAATAAAAACGAAATTATTACGGAAAACTGACCTTGAGAATGACATTACCGACAGACTGCGTTTGGTAGATACGTTCATGTACCACAGCGTATCTAAATCTCGAGCGCGCGCGCTCGATGATACCTACGGACGGAGGCACGGACGCCTCATAAGGTTTATTGATCTCGGCCTAACATTTTATTCATCAGCTGATACGTAAGTACCTATCGACGCGACGTCAACGTGACTTTTAAAAGATTTTCACATTGTGATGATGCTTAAAAGCGAGTAATTAAATAGCGAAATTTAAGACATTAATGTACATTATGATCATCGAATTCGATCTACATCTAAGGTTAAATTATTCATTTCGTAAAATAAGTGGGCGGAGCCTCGTACAGGTTGATGCACTCACACACGCAGTGACACGGCGTGCGATAAATCGCAACGGGTGATTCTGTATTTTTTTAAGAAGTTTATTTAGAGAGTTATTCTGAAAAACGGTTAAAATTAAAAAAAAAAATAACAAGTTTTACTGATTATTGACCAGGTATCGTATTTTTATATGATTATTTATGAGTTTTATTACAACCTCCTGAAATATTGTGCAGTTTTAAAACTGCACCTTGTATAATTCGAAGGATTATGCTGTTCTAGAATAGTTTTGAAAGTTAGTAGAAAAAAAGAATGTCTGTTGTATTTTCAGTGCTGAAGTGATTTTTATAAGAATAACATGTATTCGTGAAATAAGTAAGAAAAATATAAGAGTGCGCCGCCCGAAGTGTTTCATTTCAGGAGTATCCCTATATGTGCCTACTGCCGAGCTGAGCTGCGTTACAATACCTAGATATATTCTTTATTGTACACCAACAATAAAAATTACAAAAGGAACTTAAAATTATTAGGGTGTCACAATGGGTATTGTGTTACATAGTAGTAGTGGTGGTGGAGTGGTAGTAGTGATAGTTATGCTATTGCATATTTTGCTACCGCAAAATATTCTGCATTTTATTAGTATTTTGGTTTGTGTTATAAGATTAAAATAGAATTATAAAATTGATCTATAAAGCATAGCTTGAAAAGGTAATAAACATGTCAAATGTTGGTCTTTCATAGTACAAATCTACCCTACTGAGCCAGAAAGCGGCAGTAACTCAATATTTTTCGATATACGATTTTTTGGCGTCGAAATCTATACACATAATAAATCTGTAGAAGTTTTTAGTTGTGCGCGCATCACGTAAAATATACGAAATCAATGTAGATAACTTTTATATATAAAACTGTGTAATTTGATATATTACTTAGGCTTTGTTTCATCACAATCGATTGACTATATCGATAAATATACTACATTCATTGACGGTAGTACGAAGTTCGCTGAGTCAGCTAGTTTTTAATAATTGCCTAAAGTTGTAAGATTAAACAGTGTAACGATTGCAGGATGATAAATAAATAAATAAGTAAATAATAAAAACAAAATCTATTATTTGCGTGATGAAACCATTCATTATAAATATGACGCAGTGATATTGGATTAACATTAAATAAAAACATGGTCATCACAGATGATTTTTAGCATTAATTATGCATTTATTTATTTAATTCATAAATCAGTAACCATTGGTTTGCCTTATTTAAATAGAGAATATAAGAAAAATACCACTACGTAATATTTCTTAATACGAGAATATACGTCATTTTAAAATTACTTTCAACTGAATAATTGGACTTATTTATTATTGTATAATTCACAGAATAATGGTAATGGAGGAAAAGCATATTTGAATTCAAAATTGAAACAATACTTAAGACCTTGCAATAGACGATACAGTGGTTTCGTACTGGATCTGAACTGAAATCGCGAAATACCTATAGGTCCGCGTTAGTTGTAATACCACCTGTAAGAGGGGTTGCTCACTAGATTACAACGCCATGCATTCGACTTCAGAAAATTTCCAATACGAATAAAGCACAAACACAAAAATAAAATTCAAATTCGTATTGGATGAATTAGGTAAAATCTTTCCTACTATAGTCGGTACCGAGCCAAGATGACGACGGCGCGTGTTGTTCCATGCTCGCAACAAGGATTTGCCAGCAAACCGTAGGGGCCCAGCAGAGTTGAGGTCTTCTGGGGCCAAGGGTCTGCTTCTGAAAGAGGATTCGACCCCGGTACGAAAGGCAACGAAGGAATGGGGTGAGTTTTTAGTCAGTAAAAGTCTGACACTATCTCCCGCTCCGCCCAAAGGCAGGGGATGTCATCTGGATGATTTACCCACCTACAAAAAAAAAAAAAAACTATAGTCGGTAATTTTAGTTGACTCACGAAAACTAACAACTGCGATAGTACTAGTATAGTAGTCACTGACGTAATTATTTTATCTATAATTGAATAGATTATACATATTAAAATTAAATGTAATTGTAGTTAATTTGTTTATTTATTTACATATGAACAGCACAAAAGATGCTGCTTATTTCAAACAAAATTTCTTCTAGCAGATCTGCGACAGGAGAGTTGGATGAGAGTTATACTTAAACACAGTGAGTATCAATAAGTTAGAAAAGGTAAAATCTACACTAATATTATATAGGTAGAGTTTGTTTTTTTTTTGTTTGTAGGAGGTAATCTCTGAAAGTACTGTTCGGATTGTGATTTTTACTTCACCGGTAGAAAGCTGCTTTATTCCTGAGTGACATAAGCTATATTTTATGTAGGTATGCGGGCGAAGCTGCGGGCAAAAGCTACATTATTTTATTTTCTCTATTTTTCTTTAACATTCATTTTGTGTTTTTTTTTTATCTGTTATAAACTATTACTTGACTACGATCCCGCCTGATGGTAAGCAGTGATGCAATCGTTGATGGTGAGGCGCACTAGTTTATTAAGAGCCTATTCACTCTAGCCTTGAAGACACCATGCATTGTCATGCATTTTTTGTTATTTGCATGGTTACTGAAATGTCAATTTTATTAGATGTAAGTTTATTTCAATTGTACCTAAGTGACAGTGCTGTTGGTGTGTTTATTCATCATCATCATCATTTCAGCCGATATACGTCCACTGCTGGACATAGGGCTCCACTAAGTGTCGTCACAATTAACGATCCTTTGCGTCTCGCGTCCATCGGATTCCCGCAACCTTCACCAGGTCATCGATCCACCTTGTAGGAGGTCTTCTCACGTTGGGTCTTCCGGTACGTGGTCGCCATTCCTGAACCTTTCGTCCCCAACGGCCATCTGTTCTGCGAGCAATGTGCCCTGCCCATTGCTACTTAAGTTTGGCGATTCTTCATGCTATGTTTGGAAACCTTAGTTCTCCTGCGGATATCTCTATTTCTGATTCGATCACGCAAGGAAACCCCGAGCATAGTGTGCTCATTACAAATAAATAAATACTATTATTATAATACATAGTATTTTATTATTACTCGGGTTTAAAAAAAACAGAATCAAAATATCTGACCTTATGTCCCGAATACGTCCCTGTGCACTTTTCGTCGCACTAATCATAATAACTGTATTCAGTTTCACGAACTATTGTTTATAATATTTATTTAGTTAAGCGACGCCGAGGGGCAGAGGGGAAGGAAGGGATTGGATACTTAATATTATCCCGTTGGCCATTCTTGACTAAATGGTAGCAGGATAAAGTCGTGCTGTGCTGTTCCCGTGTGTCAAATTACAGAGTGTGTGTAAAAATGTGCTGGTCTGAAAAATGTTGTTACTTCGTGCCGGCGAATTTGGGATGCGTGCTTGTGGGGATAGTCAGTTTTGTAAGTGACTTTTCATTCGATTTTTTTTTCTTGTTTTCAGCATAGTGCTATATAGTTTTGTGTGTAGGTTTTTAGGGGTCCGTACCGAAAGAGTAAAAACGGGACGCTATTACTAAGGCTCTGTTGTCCGTC
This sequence comes from Mythimna ferrago, assembly GCA_910589285.2. Taxonomy (NCBI): domain Eukaryota; kingdom Metazoa; phylum Arthropoda; class Insecta; order Lepidoptera; family Noctuidae; genus Mythimna; species Mythimna ferrago. Next base: position 22,895,484 of record OU342685.1, read on the forward strand.
CGTCTGCTTGTCTGTTACCAGGCTGCCTATATCATGAACCGTGATAACTAGACATTTAAAATTTTCAGAGATGATGTATTTGTTAAAAATAAAATAAATATTTAAGTGGCTCCTACAACAAACGGGTTTTTTTGCCGTTTTCTTTGCTACGAACTGTACGGACCCCTTCGTACGCGAGTCCGACTCGCATTGGCCGGTTTTTTTTTATGATAAGCTCTCATTTTATTTTTATTGATGGGTCGCGTTTGACCACTATCTCACCTGATGGAAAGCGATGATGTGTTTGATGATGGAGCACGCTTGCCTAGATGTAACCTATTCACTCTTAATTATCGTCAATATCCATATACATACATATACTTAGAAGGTAAAAGCTACAGTTATTGACCATTTCAATTTTGACGGTATAAAATAAACAATTACCTACCAGAATGTACATTCAAGGGTAAAAGCTACAGTTATTGGCCCCTACACAGTTATTGACCATTTCAACTTTGAGGTTCTAAAATAAAAAAATCACCTACCTACCAGAAAGTAGGTACATTCAAAACTGCTTTACTGATTAATGCAGTGGTGAATCTACTATTCTGGTAAGCATTGCTTATTTTGGGTCGCCAAAGTTGAAATGGCCAATAACTGTATATTGGCCAATAACTATAGAGTTTAGAGTTGCCCCAAGGAAGAACGTCTCATTTACGTTCTTGGATAAATACCAAATAAAAAGTGCTATTTGTTTTTCTTTTATTTTTTCAATGCGTACGCCGTTCGTTTGGTGTTTTACCGAAAGGTTGTGCCTACCGCTAAACTATATTGTAGCTAACAGGATACACAGACATAAATATCTTTGACTGTTCGGTATTATCCAGCATAATACATACCTCATGTGATTTGACCATTACATATTTACTGTATGGACTTTAAAAGAGACCTTGACCCCTGAGTTTGTTTCGGTGTTTCTTCTCAGGGTAGTCAGATAGGAAACACCGGCCTCATCTAGAATAAAATGACGAAAAAAAAAATTGACGTGTAAAAGTGTTTTTTAAACCTATTTACAAAATAAATATCATTTATCATTTATCATTATCATTTATATAGTACAGAAATAGGGAAAAATGAAAGTAATAATTTGGGTATTTCCGCGTTTTATATATTCATAGAATAAATAAATAAACAAGCTTGTTAAGTCATGTTATGGTTTCTCTATAACATTAATTAATAAAAAAAAACTTGGCAAGTGCGAGTCCGAGCATGGAGCCGAAAGGTTCTAGAATGGCGACCGCTGAAATGATGATGATGACGGGATCACATCATCATCATTTCAAACGAAAGACGTCCACTGTTGCATATAACAAGTGCCAAGACAAAGTGTCCTGCCCATTGCCACTTAAGGACCTATTACACTGCGCTGAAAATCGCGTGCGATATTCCGACTCGTACTATTTTTCATTCATAGAAAGACGTCAGTCTAACCCCTATTACACTGCGCGATACGTCGAACTATAGACTAGATACGTTGAACCATAGATAAAACGAGTCTGAAAAACGCGTAGTGTAATAGATCCTTTAAGTTTGGCGATTCTTTGTGCTATGTCGGCAACCTTGGTACTCATCACGCAAGGAAACTCCAAGCACAGCCCTTCCCATTACCCTTTAGGTGACTTTAAGCCTTCTAATGAGGATAATAAGCACATAATATTATAACTTTAGGAACGTTGATAGGTTAGTCAGCTAGTCAGCTAGGAAACACCGGCCTTATCTATTTTAAACAGACGTAAAAAAAATTGACGTGTAAAAGTGCTTTTAAAAACCAATTTACAAAATAAATATCATTTATCATTATCATTTACATGAACATGTGATATAGTGCTCCTCATTGTGGGAAGGCGTTCCATCACAACTTGGACCTATTGCGAGCTGCAATGGTGAATGTCACGTTTTCGAACGTTAGGTTCTCTTATTTTTTTAAGGTAGGAAGTCAGACTTCTCCAGCTCTGCAGCTCTCAGGGTGGAGCGAAAGGGCGTTTCAGATTTTAGCCGACTAAAACCCAACTGTGTTCTTCAGTTGCCTTTGCATTCTGGGACCACGGCGGTTTCCCTTCAGAAATTCCTCGTGGCTCTGGCGAGTGTTGGCCCTGCTAGGCCTCTACATTTCAGCAGAAAGAAGTCCCCTGTTGGACATGGCCTCCCCCAAGTGTCGCCACAATGAACGGAAATCCGATGGATGCGACACGCAAAGAAGTGCGTCAGATTCCCGCAACCCTTACCAGGTCATCGGTTCACCTTGTAAGAGGCCTTCCAATGTTGCGTCTTCCGGTACGCGGTCACCACTCCAGAACCACTCTTTTCGGCCCCAACGACCATATGTTAAGATAAGATAAGATAAGATATATTTATTTGCTCAAGCATGTGTACACATACAAAATTTAAAAATGCATGCAGGATGACACAAAGTAATGAAAATTGGTTCAGACATGTTTGCCACATACTATGGCGTGCAAATATTTTGAATAGTATAAAAAAAAATATTAAAATTTTTACTAATTACATCATTGGAAAAATATATCAATGTCAAAATTAAACATGTCAAAGTTAATATAGCAAAAACATTTAGTTCTACGAAATTAGCAACGAGTATAAATGTCAAAAAAGATACAAGTCAAAAAGGTACTTGTCAAAAGAAAAGTAAAAATAATAATAATATAATCTATGTCCGTGAATTAAACATAATGGTAATAAATGTCAAAGTATACACGGTTATGTCAAGGGTATTAAAATCGTAATTTAATCTAAGTCACTCTAAATGGTTCTGTCAGAAATTCATTAATGTTATAGTATGCTTTATCTATTAAAAATGACTTTAGTTGTTTCTTCAATTGTACATTATTAAGCTCTCTCCAACTTTTAGGCAACTTATTGTATATAGGTAATGGGAGCCATGCAGAAAACACTTTTGCGCATAAGTGCAGTCCTACTCCTATGCTGACACAGCTGAGATTGATCACGCCTGTTTCTGGGAAATTGATCTGCCATTTGCGGAAATAAGTTAATATTATTTCTAACGAACATTACTGTTTCTAGAATATAAAGAGAGGTCAGTGTCAATATTTTATAGTAGGTATATGAAATAGGGTTTACAACTGTCGGTTGTTTTTAATTTAAACATGGCTCTGATACATCTCTTTTGTGCTTTAAAAGCGGCTTCTTTGTCAGTTGAGTTACCCCAAAAGATAACCCCATATCTGAGTACAGATTCTGTTAGCCCGTAGTATGCAGTTAATAATGCATCTATGTTAACCTTCCGTGACAAAATGTTCTGCGAACAATGTACCCTGCCCATTGCTACTTAAATTTGGCGATCCTTCGTGCTATGCTATTTATTTTTTTATATAAATCTACATTACAGTTTGTGGCTTATAACAAATACATAATTAAATTATGACATTTACATTCTTAATTAATTAGTTACCTAACAGTTTTACCTTGTTTATATGAGCAACTCACGAAGGCCTTGGTTATGTGTAGGTTCATATGCACACTGTTTATGTGTGCGTGCGCTATTTCCTGCGACGCCGATCCACTTGTACTATGCGTTACAATTACAAATAAGAATAGGATCGATTGCCATGTTGTGACGTCACGCCGCACAGTGTCTTAGAAACCCCTTAAAATTGGACATGACTAAGTTAATATTTGAAATGCAAGAGTTAAACTCCTATGTGCGCAATTTATTTTTCTTCGTTTGTGAGAAAAAAATGTTAAAGTGGTCATTTTTTAACTCCCTAAAAACGAAAATTATTAAAAATATATATAATTATATGCCGCCGGTTAAATTTATCATTTTAAGACATCATCATCATCATCATCATTTTGAGATTTTTTTTTTCATTTTTTAAACACAATTTTTTTCTTCCCTCATAAATGATTTCCGCAATTGTATTCCATATTATACTCAATAATACTTTGGCATTAACTCTTATACATAGTATTTTTTTCTATTGCGAATCCGGTCTAGGGCCCGAGATTTTCAATTATTTTTTTTTTATTAGCGCCTACACAAGTCTTCAGAGCAAAGTTTCATTTAATCGTTTAAAAAAGTTTCAGTTTCTTTATGAAACTAATAGAAAAATGTTTAAATCCTATTTTACTCTTCACCTTCGCCGTCAAAAATACTAGTCTCTGTTTTGAGTACCTACACACAAACACATTCAACTAATCTAGGTAGCTAATGCCTTGACCACACGTACCGAGTAAATGGGCGAGACAGTGCTCTCGGCCGAATACAAAGCGCCCGAGTGCTCGGCCGAGCGCTTATCCCTGTAACTCGCTTACAGGTCGCGCGGTGAATTAAGATTGCTCGGTGAAAGTAGTGGGGGCAATCGGCGCATGTGTACAATTGCGCACATAAATTCTTAGTATGTTAGGATTTTATTTTTAATTTCCTGTTTGAACCTTATTAAAATAACTTATAATAACACTAGTTTTTGCTTGTAATTTATCTTGTAAGTAGGTAAATTCAGAAAAATTAAATTTTTTAAAATTAAAATTAAAATAAAAAAAATAAATTCGTTACTTTCTTTCTTAACGTAACAATTCACGTCGTAAACCATTTTTCTGGCTTGTCGTTTTAAAACTTTATTTTTAACCATTTTTTTTACCACTACGTATTACTAATACAATAACACAAGCTGTACGCAACAGTACCCAAGTACAACAGTATCCAATGAGACGCGAGAACGCAACGCGGGAATTGAAGAGCGACCGATCTACCAATGACGTGTGCCGTCGGCGCACACCCGCCCGCACGTCGCCAAATAGACCTTAGAATTGAATACTGCGCATGCCCCTTCCACTTTTGCCGAGCGATCTTAATTCACCGCGCGACCTGTGTGTGTGTTTAAGATATTAGTTTTAGTAATAATCTGGCTTGCAAAGGGTACTTCGCCGTCCGGCCGTCCAGCTGTCCAGCTGTCCAGTAACGCCGCACGTTGGTAATGCCTTGATCACACGTACCGAGTAAAAGTGCGAGACAGTAAAATGTTGCTCGGCCGAGACAGTGATGTAAGCCAATTTTAGAGATAAGCGCTCGGCCGAGCACTCGCCGCTTTGTCTATACTTACCGAGTATTGGGCCGAGAGCACCGTCTAGCCCGTTTACTCGGTATGAGTGATAAAGGCATTATACAGGGCCTGTTAGGGCAGATGATATCTACCAGGGTTTACTGATTAAAACCCACTCCTATATTCCCTCGTTGCCTTGTGTTTCAGGGTTTTCCTTTTAGAAGCGAACCCATGGCCCCAATAGACTACGACTCTGCTGAGCCTCTAAAATTTGCTGACATCTCCTTGAGGCGTGTGTGGAACACGACGCGCCGTCGACGACTTGGGCTCAAAAAAGTAATGAAATAGAAAATTGTTACGTGATTGTTACTAAAGAATCTTAGAGTAGTGAATGTTGAGTGATAGTTAAGATTAACTTGTAAATAATAATGGTCTTTTAATTATCTCACAGATGGTGTAGAAAGTAGAGTATCCAACATGGGGATAAAACTGTCTTTGTCTTGGGCGGCTTGAATTCCTCACTTCACTCAGGTTTCTCTATTAACTCCCTCGCGATGCTCAGGAGTTAATTATATGAATCCCTCACTAACGTTCGGGACTACAACTAGCAACCTTTGTATCGTTCGGAATTCAACATGCTGCCCGCGACTTAAAGACACTGTTTTATCCCCTAATCACATAATCTACTATTATTTTGATACTAAAATACAGTCTCTGTGTTGTCCTGTTGTATCTGGTTTATCCCCCTCCTACCAGTTACGCCTCCATAAAATTGATTTTGACATCAGGGTAAAAATTTTAATAATATCGATTCGCACTCCAGTCCTAATTTCATTTCAAGTAACTTTTTTGAAACTCTTCTTTAATAACTACTTCTTCGCTTAAACCTTTTGCATTTGTGTAGATCAATTTGAAGGGTTCCGTATCAAAGAGTAAAATTGGGAGCCTGTTACTAATACTACAACAACATAACATCTAAAAACAGAATAAAAATAAATATTTAAATTTCTCATACGACAAACGTGATTTTTTTGCCTTTTTTTGCTACGGAACCCTTCGTGCTCTAGACAAGATAAGACAGGTAAATTTTATTTGTCAAAAACATGTGTAGGTTATAAATCAATTGGAACGATTACAAAATCAAAAAAGTTTTAACATGTTTTGCCTAGAAAGGCGTACAAATACAATAGGTAAAAATCAAAATATAGGTAGTACAACAATAATAAAGTTCAAAGTGCAAAATCATAAAATCTCGTCAAATTAACTAAAATAAAAATGTCTAAATAACATCATTGTATTTAAATGATCTTCGACATTATAATAACATTTTCGACACACTTGCTCAGAAAGTGACTATAATTGCACTACACTTAAGTATATAATGTAGCTTGTAAATAAGTCGTTGGTGTGCACATGCAAATAAATAAATAAAAAAAAAAAGTAGCTTGTAACCAAACTGTGACTTTTTGATTACCATTATGCACAAGTGTGATAATGTAGTGATAACCTTTTTTGTAAAACTTCTGTTCTCAAATCAAACATTGAATTCGAAAAAAAATACATTAGGTATCGCTTTCAATAGTAAAAATTAGTGTCTTGCTTGCTTATTTTATGCTAATTTGTGTTTATATAAACTATTTTGACTTTTACATGTTTAATAAATGAAACCTTTCATAAAATAAAAATAATTTTTCAGTTTATAAACATAAGCAACCTCATTCTTATTTTTATATATACAGCCTAGCTAGAGTAGCTAGTCTATGGCCGCCTATTTGGATGCGCGCGCATATAAGAAGAAAGAACATTTTTTTGCCGCGATACTACAAAAAAACAGTTTTGCTGATAAAGCAATAATTAATTAATTTGTAAAATTTTTCTTCTCAGGTGTGTCGAAAAACGTCGTATGATACACGTGAATATTGGCGATTACCTACCTACCGTCCTCGGCTCTCTAAATACCGCCTCAGCGGTAATCATCAACATTATACACTTGTATCATAATGTACTTATTCATTATTAATTAGAAATTATTTCATGCTTTTATTAAAACAACGAGTAATATCCAAATATTTGAATGCCTTTGGTACCTCGTTATTCAGGGTTATTTGTGCAGAACTGCAAGGTTGTAAATGTTTCACCCACAAATCCATAAACAAATCTTCAAGATTTCATTGTTATAACGAACACATTATATAATATAATAATAATAAAAAAAGAAAACTTTAAAATCTGTGCAAGGCCAAAAGGGCGCCTAACTCAGCATATGCTGCGATATTTAAAAAGATAAATAACGCAGCGCTGATATTCTGTTAGGGCCCGCGGTGATGCCACGGTCACATTCACGGAGGTTCAATAAATTAAAAGGTATCGAAACAAAATAATAAATAATTTAATACAAACATTGATAAAGCAACCATTGGAAAATTCATAAATTTATAACATTGGTATATAGCGTGAATTTATGTTAAAACGTGTTATGTGTTAGATATAAGAAACCATTTCTAAGAAAAAATGCAATAAATAATGAACCAAAGTCAGACGCCTGACGACTAGCGCTCCAAAATCATTTGTCAAAATCATAGACAAACGCGAACGAGGAACGCTAGCGCACGGCGCACTGCAGACAAGACGCAAGCGCCGTCCGATCCTCCGATCCCTGCTCTCTCCGCTATTGTACTATCGCTTGCTTCGCATAGACTTCGTAATATTTAGAACGTTCAATTTAAATATTTTTTATGTTGCCAGTGTTTTACAAATAACCCTACAGAATCCACTCTTACGCATGAGGGCTGTTTTATTAGCCCTAGGTATACGAAGTCTCTGATTATCACATTGACTTCTTTCGGACCCGTCTGAAGTCTTCGGAAATAGTTGGGGATTCTTTTTCACAAATAATAGAGAAAAGTAACCAAATATGGAATAGTATCTCAATCTATACATATAAATAAAATTGGAGTGTCTGTTTGTAATTTTGAAATAACTGCTTTTTACTACATGCATATGGATATATATACGGTACATACACCAAAGTAACATTTTTTACAACTTTTGTCGTCTGTCTGTCTGTTTATCCGGGCTAATCTCTGAAATGGCTGGACCGATTTTGACGGGACTTTTTTTGGCAGGTAGCTGATGTAATAAGGAGTAACATAGGCTACTTTCATTTTAGAAAAAATAAATTCAAAATCCTGTAGTCCACGCGAACGAAGTTGCGGGCACAGTAAGTACGGAATAATGCCATTACTCGTAAATTAATACGTCAAGCCGCAGAAAACAATGTTCTTCTACCTCTTTAAAACATAATACTTGCGTACCGGTTTCAAGTTGGCAGTTAAGCAAATAGTGTGCCCATGGTGTGAATTTCTAGTTTTTTCACATGAAGAAGAAAAGATATGGATCAATTGTCTTTTGTGTGGGCTTTAGGTACATGGTAATTGCGCTAATGCAGAGTTCGATACCTTGAGCTGTGATTTTCGCAAATAAAGTGCCCTTTTTTAGATTTGGCCAAAATTTCTATAAGTATGTTTTTGTATTCCATTTTGGGTGTCTATTCCATAATTAGATCCCTTTTTACTGATTTTGTTTTTGACAAAATTTTAAACTTTAAATTAATATAAACATAGTAGCCTGATTCACGTAAAATCAAACAATCCAAATATCGTTGAAGTTTTATAGTCGTTCGATCAAAGTCCTATCCAAAAGTGGTATTCACATGTTATCGTGATTGGATAGAACGACAACTCAACTGGCTCGAAACTAAACGATCTATCGACGACTTATTTCCAGTTACATTAATAAGTATTCTACCAGGATAATGAAATACAGATTCTTTTTTTAAGCTATTGCATAGCTTCTATCGCGGGCCTTGAGCGTGGAGACCGAATCCAGAAATTCCGTAACGAAAATAACCTAACACCCCCCCACTCATTTGTTTTTTGAGCGTGGTGACCGATAAGAAAACAAATGAGTGAACAATCAATCAAAATTCAATTCAATGTGTGAAAGTGTAACTTCAATTAATATCAAAGAAAAAAAAACAAAGGAAAAAAAATACTGCATAAATAAAATAAATAAATAATTATAATTGCATAAGTTGATAAAAATGCTATGCAATAGCTTTAACCGCGGCAGTCCCCGAGTGCCACACGTCTTTTTTATTTTAAATCGTCTCTTTGACCAGACGAATTTAAGATCGGTGTCGTTCAAACTCGATTGATGGATGTGAATACGGATATGGTCTAAACGACTAAATCGCTACGATATCGTTTTTGATTACGTGAATCGGGCTACAGAGTGTTACTAAATTAAGTGCAAACATGTGGCAAATTATAATAATATACTAATAGATGATTTCATTTACAGAACTTATATGTTATTATATCACAAAAATAAAATGGTATTCCATACGTAACCAAGTTACAACCGTTTCGTGTCGAATTCCGTTCTTCAATCGGTAACGCCTCGGTGTCAGCAATTGTAGAAAACGACAAGTTGGTAGCCATGTTGACGCGCCTGACTCAGCCGCTCGTTCTACAATGTAGCGTTTATTTATCAAAGAATGTAGCGTTGAACATTGTAGAAACGATATTCTATAATTTTGAACGATGTGAACTTGGCTACGAATTTTCTATTCGTTTGTTCTGACCACGTGACTTAACGTTGAGTCCCATACATTTGTTTAGTTTTCGCCTAGCGTTAACGATAGCAGATTATCAACTTGGCTAGGGGTGCATATTTGGTTACTTTCCTCTACCGTATCTAGGAAGAAAGTGAGAGAATTTGATGTTTAATAAAATATGGTTTCGATATTAGGATCGAAAGAACTTGTAGCGCAAAACATCCTAGGAGACGCTGTTTAGAGATCAGTAAGTCTTAATCAAAGCGTTTATTAAATTCCTATTAGTTATTGATATTTCTATTAGACGTTTAAGTCGATTATTATACGACCATTTTGCTACTTGGGTGGTGCCTTGGTGAAATATAGCCCCTAGGGTCAGGGACTTAAAAACACCTTCATAAAGGTTACAGAATTATAAGTGTTACATGTTGAACGTGTAACAGAATCAAAAATGTAACACTTATATATGTGTGTTTTCAATGTGTTAACCCAAAACACTTAAAAAAGTGTAACCGTAACATATCTATAACAGATATAAAAGTGTTAACGGTGTTAATAAGACGTGTAACAGGAAAACGCAGCGTTGCCAAAGTTACAATTTACTTTTACTTACTTTTACAATTTACTTTTACTTTATTTCAGTTACACATATTAACACATATAACAGGTTACAGTTTGATTCGGTAGCACTTCTTAACACATATAAAAGGTTACAGTTTCATTCGGTAACATTATTGTATCTGTTACATATAAAAGTGTTTTTCTGTTATAACTGTTTTAAAAAACAGTGTTAAAACACATTATTACGGTTACAGTTTGAGTCCCTGTGTAGTAGTCTAAGATCCGATTAAGAACGACCTTCAACGGCTGTTTAATGGATGAAACGTATTTTATTATAAATTTAGTGTATTACATAATATAACGCGGGTGGGTTGCCTAAGAAATTCCTGGCCAGACTATTATTAATTAAAAATTGAAAATTTATTTTATTTTTAGAAAAATGCACAACCGTTATCCATACCAGATTTTTTTGCAGACAACACTATAACATCGTATTCGTAATGAAACCGCGTTTATTTTGATATAGAATTGGTTGTATATAAAAAAACACACCTGTTTATACATACTTGTTTATACCTGGCAACCCATAGCTATGCCAGGAAACAAATAGGCAACCCAAAATTTTTATGTTCTAAAGGCTTCACGCTTTCGGTTAGTATTACATTTATTCGTTAAACACACCGGAGCATTTTTCAAAAAAAAAAAAAAATTGTTTGGCCAGGAATTTCTCAGGCAACCCACCCGCGTTATATTATTTAATATACTAAATTAATCATAAAATAGGTTTCATCCATTAAACAGACCGGTGAAGGTCGTTCTTAACCGCATCCTCTACTATAGGGTTAATAGTTGGACAACAAAGGGCCCACTTCGCCCCCGCCTAGCTACGGTACTGATTTTGTGTTATAATAAAAGTCTGGCACTCCCTATCCTCACTCCACCCAGAGCGGGAGAAGTCATTTGATGTTTTCCATTTAAAAAAATACTAGAATGAAAATAGGCTACTAGGTCGTTACGTCGTATTCTAAGTTATTTTAGCTACTTACTAACTTGTTTATATAACAAGCTATTCCTGTTGTATTTACCTTATGGTAAATACAACATGGAACTTGATATCCCTTGGGCCTACTTCCTCTTATGAGAAAGGGCATATGCCATCTCTTTCTAACGGCTTTATTATTAGCTAACGGTTACTGGACTTGCTTACATGCAATTCTTACACCGTTCGGGGTTTCCTACGTAAAGCGGCGGTGTTGCCCGTATATAAATTACTCATACTACCTGGTAGCGTAATATTTTTTGAGCTGGCTATCCTGTTTTTGTAATGCCGGCCATACACGGTAAAACCTACGATAGGATTGACCGTCCGACTGTTTGATCCAATCAGTAGCGTCATACCGATTGGACGACAGGTAGGATGGTGTATAGCCGGCATAAGACAAATATGAGTAACCCGAGACTTTATATTGGGTTTTGTATTTATGAAAAAGCTTTTTACAAAAAAAATTCAATGTTAAAAAAAAAACCGGCCAAGTGTGAGTCGGACTCGCCCATGGAGGGTTCCGTAGCAGCAAGTAACATAATATAAAAGTTCTTGTAGTTCGTTGTAACTTTGATCGATGTTTTAATAATAGTGTATTTTTTTCAGATTTATGACGTATTAAAAAAACTACTTACTAGATTTCGTTTTTAGTTTTAGCATTCTCTTATTTTAGAAGTTAGGGGGGGGGGACACATTTTACCACTTTGGAAGTGTCTCTCGCGTAAACTATTCAATTTAGAAAAAAATGATAGTAGAAACCTCAATACCATTTTTGAAGACCTATCCATAGATACCCCACTCGTATAGGTTTAATGAAAAAAAAAATTTTTGAGTTTCAGTTCTAAGTATGGGGACCCCCAAAATTTATTGCTTTTTTTTCTATTTTTGTGTTAAAATCTTAAAGCGGTTCACAGAATAAATCTACTTACTAAGTTTCAACAGTATAGCTCTTATAGTTTCGGAAAAAAGTGGCGGTTACATACGGACGGACAGACAGACAGACAGACAGACAGACATGACGAATCTATAAGGGTTCCGTTTTTTGCCATTTGGCTACGGAACCCTAAAAACACCGAAAAGTACAAAATAACTTTAATTTCGGAAGTTAGTGTTTCTATAATAGTTTTCTGTCTTCGTTATTTAACACCGACTTCCGAAATTATAGTTATTTTGTACTTTTCAGTGTTTTTTTTAACATTGAAGTCGGTTGTATTTTTTTTTTTTAAGTTTTTTATTTTGCGCTTTTTAGTTATGGTACCACCACTAAAAAGTACCTCTCAGCCAAACTTAAATACCTTATAGCCAGAGAGCATCTCATAACGATTCTAATAATCCCAAACATTAATTTACCTTCAGGCTTCATCATCAGATCAGTCCAATACATCCCCTCCCCCTTTTCCTTCAGTCAGTCATCGACTACACGTATAAACAAAGCAGTTTTACTTGTTACGATAGTTCTGCTGTGATCCTATGAGGAGTTCTGTGCCATGTCTTCGAAGTTCATGATCAAATCATAACAACATTTCAATGGGACCAGCTTGGAAACATAACCTTTCAATCAAAAAATGAATTTTCTAAATCGGTCCACTATTGTCTGAGATATCGGTGAACATACATAAAAAAAAACATACATTCAGACGAACGACTTCGAAAAGGAGGTTCTATTCCTTTTCGAAGTCGTTTAAAAATATGTAAAGAACTTGAGTATAACTTTTAGTATGAAGCAAGACATGGACTTTTGCTACAATAAAGTAAACTCCGATTTCTGATTAAAGGTCTCTCTCTGACTCCAATTTCTGGTTCATTGATCATTATCATCATTATTATTATATACTAGCTTTTGCCTGCAGGTTCGCCCACGTACATAAAATAATATAGCCTATGTCACTCAGGAATAACACAGCTTCCTAGCGGTGAAAAAAAGGACCAGTACTTTGAGAGATTACATCCTACAAACATAAAAACAAACTTTACCTCTTCATTATATTACATAGTGTAGATTACCGTTGACTTATCAAATGGTAGAAGATTTTAAAATACAAAAAAAAAAATGTGGAATACCCATTCCCCATTATTATTACATATGGGCAATGGGTATTCCCCATTTTTTTTTTTTTTTAGGCCACGGTAACAAAAACTGAATTCGTTCATTTTAGTGGTTTCATAAGTTCATTTTGATACAAATGAAGAAAATTTGTCATTGCGAACGAAACAGCGGAGGATGCTATAGGGCCTAGGGCTGCAGTAAAACATTTCCACGTGTATCAAACGACGTTTTTCAATATGCGGGGGAACCCTCGCTTATTTGTGTCTTCGAAGTTCTTAGTGTCTAGTAGTCTTCGTGGTCGCTTAGTGCCTAGCCTGATACGATGGGGTGCCACGACAGAAAACCTCCACGAGTGCCCGCAGGCTGTAGTTCCCTTGCGGATACGTCCGAAGCGAAGGCCAGTCTGCGTTACGGTGCACCCTGGGAGGCGGCCAATGACCCCCTTGGGTATTGCTGCCTAAGGGGCCTCGATGGCCGTCTGCGAATGTTCTGTCTGAAGGAACGCTTCAACGCGTGTCCCTCTGCTATAGCAGAGGGCACAGTGGCGAAGTTAGAGCGGGCTCGGTGTGCACTCACACTGCCGCCGGGCAGGCAGGAAGGCTTGCCCCTCCTCCTGTCACCGTTAGTCTCGTAGCCCCAGAAATTGTCCAAGGTCATGTTTCTGACTTTTGATGGGGGACGAGGGTCTTGGCTTAACCGCCCGGACCGCGAGGAAGACAACCTCTATAAAAAATTACCCCAAACCTCCAAGCGGCGGCGCACCGTGAGGGAGGTTGTTAGCTTGACTAATGGGTAGCTAAATTAGTCTCTAGTGCGAACCACGTGTTTTGAGCAAGTACCCGAAGTATAATACTCGTGGGAACAACATGGAAAATTTAAATAACAAGTCAAAGTTTTATAAGAAACCTGAGGAGAGTGATGCGCGGTCGGAGTCCGACGCGGCATCCAAAGGGGGCTCGGAGGGCTCGGAGGCGGAAGAGATGGCGGTTAACTCTGGGAGAAACACAAGTTCCTCCCAGAAACGCTCCGAGTTTGTGAGGAGGGAAGAAGGGCGCTCGGAGACGGAGAAAGTGGCGGGCGATCCCGGGAGGAACTCGAGTGTCTCCCTGAAGCGCCCCGCGTCTGCCAGGAGGGAGGACGGGTCGTCCTCTGAGGAGTCCTCTCCCCTGAGCAAAATCGCCACTAGCAGCCGTGGCGCGGGCCGGTCCCGCGGAAGGGGGAGGGGTCTAACGGCCCAGGACTCCGCTCAGCGAGCCGCCAGGCTTGCCGCGGAGGGGCGTCACCCCGGGGCGGCCGGCTCGGGAAGAGATCTCTCGGAGCCATCTGGCAGTGAGAGGCGTGCTGAGGCAGACTCTGACGGGGAGTCCCTCCAAAGGCTGGCTATCACCTTGTTGCGGGACATGAGCCGCAAAAGAGAGAGGACGTCGAAAGAAAAGACTGTCCAAAAACACGCCGCGGCCCTCAGGGAGGCTTTCGACGCCTCTCTCGAGAAGAGGGTGGCCAGGGCTCGGAGCGAGCTCCGGGCTGAGCTCCGGGCCGAGCTCCGGGCTGAAGTCCGGGCTGAGCTTGGAAGGGTGCCGAATGGCGGCAGTGGCCGGGAGCAGACGGGGGGTGGGCTCGAGCAAGGGCAGGGGCAAAGCCGGCCCCAGGCCCAGCCCGAGCCGGAGAGCCAGCTGCTGACGCTGGTGCAGCGGGAACTAGCTGCTTTTCAGCAGCAGCTGCAACAGCAGCAGCAGCAGTTCCAGCTGCGTTTCCAGCAGCAGCTGTCCCTGCTGGAGGGTATCGTGTTGCGTCCCCCACTCGCGGCTTCCGGCCAGCGAAAGGTGGCGTCGTACGCTGCTGCTGCCGCCGCAACCTTGGTAGCCGCACCCAGGTCGGGCCCGTCGGCGCAGGCCAGGCGCGGGACCGTGACAGTGGGGTCAGTCCCATCGGCCGGGAAACAGCAGCAGGGGAAGCCAGCCCCTGCTGATGTCCCTCCCAAGAAGAGCAAAGCGGCGCCGGTCCCCAAAGCGGCGGGAGCCCCTTCCGTGGCGTCAAGCAGGCGGCCTATGCCGACCCCCCTGCCTGTGGAAACTCCGGCCGAAGCCGAATGGCAAGTGGCCGGCGCCAAGAAACGGGCGGGCAGGGCGGCACGGGCCGCCAAGAAACGAGAGCGGCGGCGGCGGCGGAAGGAGAGGGCCATCGCGGCTAGGATTCGCGACCCGGACTCTACGGCTGTAGTTATTACGCTGCAGCCGGCTGCGGAGAAAAAGGGCGCGACCTACGGCGACGTTATTAGAAAGGCGAGGCAGTCGGTGAATCTCACCGAACTCGGGATCACTGGGGGCTTCCGGATGCGGCATACCGCGACCGGTGCCCTTATGCTGGAGGTCCCCGGGGCGAACAGTGGCCCCACCGCAGACGCCCTGGCCGAAAAAATCAGGGCGTCTTTGGATGCGGAGGAGGCCCGAGTGTCCAGGCCCACAAAGTGCGTTGACATGCGCATTATGGGCCTGGACGACTCCGTGACGGTGGACGAGGTCGTGGCCGCCGTGGTCAGGACGGGAGGGTGCCTTACCGACCAGGTCCGGGCGGGCACCATCCGTGCTGACAGCACGGGCATGGGGGCAGTGACGGTGAGTTGCCCCGTGTCAGCGGCCAGAAACATTACCGGGGAGGGCCGTCGGCTTTTGGTGGGCTGGGTCTCCGCGCGAGTAAAGCTGCTGGAGCCCAGACCTCTGCGCTGCTATCGCTGCCACGTGGGGCACCACGTGGGGGCGTGTTGCGCAGCGGAGGTGGATCGCAGCGACCGCTGCTTTCAATGTGGTCAGCCCGGTCACAAGGCCGTCACTTGCAGCGCGGCACCGCACTGCTACGCATGTGCGGCTGCAGGCAAACCGGCCGACCACCGGGCTGGGGGCAGGTCCTGCGACCCCCCCGCCAAGGCCAAGGGCAAGGCCCGTAGGCCCATCTCCGCCGTCGTCCTCACCACCGCGGCCGTCTCCTTGGCCGCCGCCGCCGCCGTCGCCGCCGCACCCACTGCGGCAGTGCCCTCAATAAGGGCTCGGGAGGAGACAATGGACTGCCAATAACGGCCCCATTCCGTCTCCTCCAGGCGAATATCAACCACTGCGCCCCCGCTCAGGATCTGTTGCTCCAGAGCATGGCGCAGTGGTCGATAAATGTCGCCATCGTCTCCGAGCCGTACTACGTCCATCCCCGTGGAGACTGGGTTCAGGACCTAGACGGCTCGGTGACGTTAATCTCGTCGGCCGCCGCCGGTACCCCGCCCCTCGAGGCTGTTGCGAGGAGACGGGGTTGCGTGGCAGCACGGTTCGGGGACATTGCAGTGGTAGGCGTCTACCTGTCCCCGAACAGATCTCTCGACGATCTCCAAGTCTCCCTCATGGAGCTAAATGTCGTCGTCGCTGGGTTTGGTACCCTCCCCGTGGTCGTCTGCGGGGACTTCAACGCCTGGAACACGGCTTGGGGTTCCCGGTACACGAACCCACGGGGTCGGATGGTGGAGGACTGGGCTTTGGAGCTGGGCCTGGTCGTCCTGAACCGGGGTTCTGTCCCCACGTTGGTGCGGATGCGGGGTGAATCAGTGGTGGACATCTCGTTCGCCAGCCCCGCTCTGTCGCCGCGTGTCGTCGACTGGCGCGTTATGGAGGAGGTGGAGACGTTCCCGACCACCGGTACATCCGGTTGGACGTCTCCGCCGAAACCTCGGCCGCGCTGGTCCGACAGAGCCCTTGCGGTCCGCGATGGGCGCTTAAGCAGATGGACCGGGAGCTCCTCCTGGAAGCCGCGATGGTACAGGCCTGGGTGCAAGCACCGGACAGGCCTGTCGACATCGACGTCGAGGCGGAGTGGTTCCGGGAGGCCATGTCGCAAATCTGCGACGCGGCAATGCCCCGAGTCCGTCCAGGGCGAGCTAAGCGCCAGGTGTGCTGGTGGTCGCCGGAGATTGCTGCACTGCGCAACGCATGCAGTCACGCGCGGCGCCGGTACGCCAGACACTGCAGCCGCCGCATCCGCCCGCCGGATGCGGAGGCCAGAGAGGCGGAGCTGTATGAGGGATACAGAGCGGCAAAACGCACCCTCCGAGCGGAGATCAAGCGGGCCAAACTCGAGGCCCGCGACGTGTGGCTGGGGTCTCTGAACGCGGACCCGTGGGGGCGCCCGTACAAATTGGTACGGGAAAAACTGCGCCCCTGGGCTCCCCCGCTGACTCAGAGTCTCCGGCCCCAAATCGTGGAGGGTGCGGTAAGCGCTTTGTTCCCTGCGCGAGGGGAACACTCCCCCCCGCCCATGGCTCCGCCTTCGCCAGCGGTGTCTGACGCGGACCGCAACAGCGACGACGACGACGATGCTCCAGAGGTGACCGAGGTAGAGCTGAGAGTGGCGGTGCGAAGGCTGAGTGCCAAGAACCGTACCCAGGCCGCCCCAGGACCCGACGGCTTGCCTGGGAAGGCCTGGGTCCTGGCCATGGAGGCTCTCGGGCCTCGACTGAGAGGGCTCTTCAGCGCATGCATGGAGAGGGGCCAGTTCCCACTTTACTGGAAGACGGGGAAACTGGTCCTCATAGCGAAGCCAGGGCGCCCTGCGGACTCTCCGTCCGCGTACCGGCCCATTGTGCTGCTCGACGAGGTGGGCAAGCTCTTTGAGAGAGTCATTGCAAACCGCCTCGTCGCGCGCCTAACACGGGTGGGGCCGGACCTTTCGGACGGTCAGTTCGGCTTTCGCAGGATGCGCTCTACGGTGGACGCCATCATGCGCGTGCGAGCCCTCACGACGGGGGATGCGGTGTCCCGGGGCAGGTGTGTCGTGGCAGTGTCCTTGGACATTGCCAACGCGTTCAATTCCCTGCCCTGGAGTACGATCCGGAGGGCACTCCGGTACCACCGGGTGCCCGAATACCTCTGTCGAGTAGTCGAGGCCTATCTGTCGGAAAGATTTATAGTCTACCCCGGTCACCAGGGAGACTGGAAACGTCGAGAGATGTCGTGCGGTGTTCCGCAGGGGTCGGTACTAGGGCCACCCTTGTGGAACATCGGGTACGATTACGTGCTGCGCGGCGACTTCCCTGACGGGGTCAGCGTGGTTTGCTACGCAGACGACACGCTGGTTCTAGCGCAGGGAGAGTCGTACCAGGCG
Source organism: Mythimna ferrago (assembly GCA_910589285.2). Lineage (NCBI taxonomy): Eukaryota > Metazoa > Arthropoda > Insecta > Lepidoptera > Noctuidae > Mythimna > Mythimna ferrago. Next base: position 22,913,948 of record OU342685.1, read on the forward strand.
GCGGTCGCTCTAGCGACACGCGGGGTTGCGATGGTCGTTGATAGGATCCAGGAGTTGGGACTCGAGGTGGCGCTTCACAAATCCGAGGCGATGTGTTTCCACGGTCGCCAGTCTCGGAACGCGCCGCCATTGAGTTCCCAGCTAACGATAGGAGGAGTTCACATCGGTGTCGGGTCGACGATGAAGTACCTGGGACTCGTCCTCGACAGCCGGTGGAATTTCGTGGAGCACTTCCGACGTCTGGCTCCCAAACTCAACCGGGCTGGGGCTGCGCTCAAGCGGCTCCTGCCCAACCTTGGGGGTCCAGACGCCTCCTGCCGGAGGCTCTACGCGGGGATCGTTCGGTCCATGGCCCTCTACGGGGCGCCGGTGTGGGCGCCGTCGCTGAAAAAGCAACCGGCGGCCATACTGAACGCCTGCCAGAGGGTCATGGCGATAAGGATGGTGCGGGGATACTGCACGGTCTCCCGCGAAGCGGCGAGCCTTCTGGCTGGCCTACCACCGTGGGATCTGGAGGCAACAGTCCTTGCACACATGCACGATATGCGCGTGGAGATGCAACGCCGGGGTGAAAGTCCGCCGCCGCTACAGGTCACGGCATGGCGGACAGAGCTCCGGCGGGATCTCATGGTGAAATGGCGTCAGCGACTATCGCAACCCAGTGCTGGGCACGCCACAATCATGGCGGTAAGTCCCCTCTTTGAGGCGTGGCTGGAAAGACCTCACGGCGTCCTTACCTTCCGCATGACGCAGGTCCTCACCGGACATGGTTCGTTCGGGAGTTTCCTGCACCGGATTCGTGCGGAAGTGACGCCCGGGTGTCGCCACTGTGCGGAATGCCCGGAGGACACGGTGGAGCACACAGTCGAGGTGTGCCCTGCTTGGGCGGAACATCGCCGTGCCCTCGTGGGGGCGATCGGCGGCGGAGACCTCTCGCGCCGGGCCTTGGTTGAGGCCATGGTCCGGAGCGAGGAGGAGTGGCAGGCGGTCGCCGACTTCTGCGAAGCAGTAATGCTCGCAAAGGAGGAGGCCGAACGCATCAGGCAACGGCGTTATCATCGCCGCCGCCGCCGCCGCCGGGATTCTGATCCTGATTTCCGGCCACCGTAGGCGCGGGCTTGCGTACGGTGAGCCATGGGTAGCTCGCTGTCTGGCCGTCCGGTAACTGTCCGGACAAAGCCCAAGTCGTCGATGGCGCGCACTGTTCCCGCGCGCCTCAAGGAGTTGTCAGCAACAGCAGGGACCCAGCCGGGTCGAAGCCTACTGGGGCCAGGGTTATCCGAAAGGGCAGGTAGGTAGCAAAATTGTAAGGAGGTGAGCACGTGCACTTTTCCGCACTAGTGCAAAAAACAGTAAATTAGGTGCGATAAGAGCGGTTATTCGAGTTAGGGTATTAAAAATGTTATTGCTCTTTATTCCAGATACTGTCGTTATTCGCGCTGGCGACCTCCGTGGCATACTTCATCATCGAGGGCAATGAAGGTCACCATGAGCAGGTCTCAGCCACTTCAGGTCCCTCCCACACGCACTTCGCCAGGATTTTAGGCCTGAAACTGACTTTGCTGTCAGTACACATCATTCTATCCATCGTGATCATCATAGCAGTGTTGTGGATGCTGTTCTCCATGATTCTGGTGGTTGGCGTTATAAAGGTAAGGGTCTATTCAGACGTACCACAATCACACCACAACCACACCACAACAAAAACACGTAGTAGGACACTATTTTTTATAAAAATGTATAGTTTAATTCATACAGTTGCCACAAAGGATCTTGAGCGCTGGTTTCAAGTTGCGCAGAAGTCAAAAATCGGGTCTCTTTAAGTTGTGCGACGAGAGACGTTGGAGCGGGGAGCGTCAGTGATTGGCTTGCCGCGCATCGCGTCATAGACGCCACTCGTGATTCGTTCATTTCGCTTGCAGCACGTACCTTCCGATGACGACGATTGGCTCGCCAATGTATAGAATGCGCAAAGCGATCCCCACTCTGACGCCGAGCGCTCAAGATCCTTTGTGGCAACTGTACTGACCACATTTTGTCGTTGAACACAACCGTGTAAGTGATATCGATTATGCTGTTACCAAATCGCAACCACAATACAACCACTAGCGATATCGTGAAATAGTCTGCAAAGACTGGGTACAACGTAACCACATCGCAAACACTTCAACATTTGTATACCCTATTCGCGCTAAGATTAGACATTTATAGAAACCTTTTTAGGGTTCCGTAGCCAAATGGCAAAAAACGGAGTCTGTCTGTCCGTCCGTATGTCACATCCACTTTTTTTCCGAAACTATAAGAACTATACTGTTGAAACTTGGTAAGTAGATGTATTCTGTAAACCGCATTAAGATTTCACACAAAAATAGAAAAAAAAATACAATAAATTTTTGGGGGTTCCCCATACTTAAGACTGAAACTCAATTTTTTTTTTCATCACACCCATACGTGCGGGATATCTATGAATAGGTCTTCAAAAATTATATTGAGGTTTCTAATTTCATTTTTCTTTAAACTGAGTAGTTTGCGCGAGAGAAAATGTGTCCCCCCTTCCAGTAACTTGTAAAATAAGAGAATGATAAAACTAAAAAACAAAATATGATGTATATTACCATGCAAACCTCCACCGAAATTTGGTTTGAACGAGATCTAGTAAGTACCTCATAAATCGTAAACCGCAATTTACGTTTCATTCAATCAACTCTAATATCAAAAGAACATAAATCTTATGCATAAACCGTGATTATTATAGGTAAGTTTCTACGGAACCTGCGCGAGTCCGACTTGCATTTGCCCGGTTTTTTTACTGTATGTTCAACCGATTTCAACTTCTATTTCTTAGGCATAAGCATGTCATTAAAAGCAAAAAAGTAGTTACAATACCAACTATTTACTGCAGCCGCCATTTGTCATGCCACCAACGTAATAAAAGTCAAAATCGGTTGAACAGACAGTAATAAAAGGCTTTCATAAATGTCTAATGTTATTTTGAATTGAGTATAGTTACTACAATGTAACTACAAGAAGCTGCAGCGACACCATTCACACGGAACCACTTTTGTCGCTGCCATGTGGTGTAGTTGTGGTGCGTGTGTAGAGCCATAAGAGATCGCCTCATTGGTTTTGAAGTCGCAAGCACGACTATTAGCCCCTATTAGCTTTTTGTAGCGATGCTGTAGCGCGTTCGCATCGATACAGTCGCGATGCTGTAGCGCGTTAGTAGCGCGTTGGCATTTTTTCTATAGCGCTTGCAAATGCGTCGCGTTTCACTAGAGATAATGTGACTAACTGATTCTTTACTATTTTATTATTAATGCATTTTCAAAGCAAATGCATTCATCACTTTTTATCTTTTAACCACAATACGAGTTAGCAAAGCTTTATAGGTACCTATTTTGTAAATGTATTAGCTGCAATATGATCACGTAGTACCCTTAAACATTTGTCATCATTTATTTAAATACTATTTTATTATTTCCTATGCATTTTTCCTTCCTGTGTATTGCACAGTAATGAAAGTGTGCGTAGGAAGTTAATTTTAAAGTTTAATTGCAAATAGGTATACATACAGGTTAACAGTGAAAGATTTTTTTTATTGTTATAAACTAGTGCAATTGTTGATGGAATAAATGATGTCATTTGGGCGACATTGATGTTTGTATTCAAGTGATTTCAATAAAATATTAGGAATTTAGCGTTTTGTTGTACTGACCACTTTGATCTAAAATATGTCCTCTTTGGTTAAGAATTCCAAATTCAAATGAATAAATTCAACAGTCATTCAATTGTTTTTTCCTCATTATTTTTTTCTTTTGCGTCTCATATTACCGCACAACAAGGAAAACATGAAATATCGGTATATTTACGAGTACGAGTTTTACCGTGGCACCAGTGCTGCAGAAACAGCTCGAAGGATTAATGACGTGTACGGCGCCGGTGTCGCAAAAGAAAGCACGGTATGTTTTTGGTTTCAACGTTTTCGTTCTGGAAATTTCGACCTTCAGAACCAACCCCGTGGACGGCCGGAGACCAAAGTGGAAAAAGAAGAATTATTAAAGGCTATTGTGGAAGCGGATCCATCACAAAGCACTTTAGAAATAGCTACAGGCTTCGGGATAAGAGATAAAACTGTATTAATTGACTTGAAGCAAATGGGGAAAGTAAAAAAACTTGAACGATGGGTACCTCATGAATTGAGTGAACCGAACTTGCAAACACGCATCGACTGCTGTGTTACTTTGCTCAACCGACACAATAATGAAGGGATTTTGAATCGAATCATTACTTGTGATGAAAAGTGGATACTGAAGGATAATCGGAAGCGCTCTTGCTCTTGATGTTTGCCACAAATAACACTTTTTCTTTCTTTCTTCTTTCTCTTTACAATGGCTGAACCCTGGAAACTCAGCCAAATCTTGCCCTAAACGAAAATTGACTCAGAAAAAGTTACTTGTGAGTGTTTGGTGGATTAGAGCTGGCGTCGTTCACTACAGCTTTCTAAAATATAGCCTAGTGATTACGGCAGATATCTATTGTCAGCAACTGCAAACCATGAAGAACTAGCTGCTAAACAACCGAGATTGGTCAATCGTTCTAGGCCACTGCTGCTTCACGGCAACGCAAAACCACATACTGCACAACAAACAACCAATAAGATAGATGAGCTACAATTGGAATGTCTGCGACATCCACCGTACTCCCCGGACCTTGCTCCAGCAGATTACCATTTTATCCAGAAATTAAAAAACTTCTTAAAAAAAATTCATCCCCGATGCGGCAGTCCAAACAGCCTTCAAAGAGTTTATGGGTGATTACATAAATATTGGGCAACTCTATGTCTTCAGAACTTTTCGCTCAACTAATTAAACCAATGTATTAACAATAATGTTGATAGAGTTGAATAAGGTTGTTCCTTTAAATAGAGTTGCAGAAATTTCAAAAAAGAATTTTATTTTAGTTTAAATTCTATCATAATATTATAATTCTATTAGACAATTGGGCGTCCGTTACACGGTCATGCTGTGTCAATCAACTCCATCAATCATGAATGATGGTTTTCGTCAGTCAGTAGGCACTTACTACATTAGACGGTAGGTTATTCGTCAATCAAAACATTGACTGTGGCAAAACTGACAGTAAAACTAAAACCTACCGTGTAATGGATTCCTTAAACATACATACATATATATTTCTAAATATGGACATACATATTATAGATAAATTACACTCAGACACACATGATCGTGCTCATCACACATACATTTGCCTTGGGTGGAAATCGAATCCACGACCTCCAGCGCAGCAGTCAGGGTCACTAACCAGACCAACAGGCTAGTAAAAATGTAATATTTTGGTTTCCAGAACAAACCGAGCTTCATCCTCTCCTACTTCTCTTTCGGCATCATCATCACGATCATCTGCCAGCTCAGCGCCCTTCTGTTGTTGCTGCATTCCTGCTGGATCATCGCACTCGTCCTTTTCGTCTTATCTTGTGAGTACTAATAGCTGTCCAGAATGACCAGCTTTTTTTTTATTATTATGATTGATAGGGTCGCGTTTGACCACCATCTCACCTGATCGTAAGCGATGATATGGTTAACATGCCTAATGCAACAACTGATGAGGAAGCAATCACCTATTTTTATCCGACTGCCTCAAAACTTTGGTTTTTCAGGAGTATATGTTTGTTTGTAGGTCTATTTCTTTAGCTAGCTCTATCCTGTAGTCTTAACGACAGGATAGCTCAATATAAGTTTTAACGAGAGAGAAAGAGGTACCATTTCATTTGTCTGAATTGCCGAAATGACATGGTATTTAGGGCCGCGGCTCACGGTGCCACTAGTCACATTTGCAACGCGCTACAAAAGCGATGCTAACGCGCCACAGCAGCGCGACATCAGAGTAAGACCGAAGAGAGGGTGGCGCGTGAATGAAACATTTTACAAACAAACACTTCATTTTTGTGCTCTTTCTTTTCGTGGCGTGGGCGAGGACAAACAGATAGCAACCGCATCGAGACTGTATCGCCGCAAACGCGCGATAGCTTCGCGACTGTATCGCTATAAAAAGTCACCGTGGGCGAGGGCCCTAAACAATTACTGTACTACCTTCAACTAACATCAATTTCTTTCCATTTCAGTGCTCCACATTCATGTCTTGGTGGTCGTGCACACGGTTTACGACCTTATGTCGAGAGGCAAAAACTTCAGCTTCCAACAGCACCAAGACGACGAGGATCCACTAGCAGACTGCTTCGATGAAGATAGCAGCAGAATTTAGAGTTTTAAGAAGTTGATTTATGACCGCAAAGATACTTATGACACCATGTGTAATTGTAAATGTTCCATTTCTGATTCTCCTTTTTGCCACAGCCTCGCGCTATAAGGCTTCAACTATAAGGGCTATATTTCACCAAGACACCATACAGACAACAGAGTCGCCACACGTCCGAGCTGGTCGCGCCACCAAATTGGTTGCACAACCAAACGGATAACTGGTGAGTAACTCTCTTTAGAGCTGTTTACATTTTGTTGGTAGCGGCGACTGGTCGCGCCACCATGGTGTCTCAGTGAAATATGCTCTTAAGTCAAGAAATGGAACTCGTAGAACATCAGCTTCACATATCTGTGACGTCCCACCCAGGGCGTGTATCACCACCGAATTTTTAATTAATAATAATAATATGAAGTCCATGTCCCCATCCCGAATAACGAGAATCGCATATAAACTGAAAAAGAAAAGCAAATCAAATATCTCGACTTAACACATGAGGTTGTTGACATGTGGAATGTGAACACGGCTGACATTGTGCCGACTGTCATGACCACAAACAGCCTTATGGCCGAAAACCTTAACGACTACGGTAGGCGTAAGATAACCGTGGAATAACGGTCATTAACCCTCGTACATTTGTTGACATTCTCAATTTTAAAAACGAAAATAAAGATATACAGCTATCTTGAATCGACATGTATCGTAATCCTTTACATGATCTAGTAAAGAAAAGCAGTTCATTGTTTGTTTTTCGGGTACCTACGCAGAGATATTAGATAAAGGTCAATGTATTTTATTCTACGGTTATCTGGTGTCTTCTAATATCTTTCGAAGCTGTCGTTGTGCAGTTGGAACAAGAGTCTGATACAGAAGGCAATACTCCTGGATAAGGCTCGTATTTTGACGAGTTTCCTGAAAATACTGGTTTCTTGGACCTTGCTCCCGACACCGATAGACTTCTGTTTTTAAATTTTTTAATATATTTGTTAAAAAATAGATCATCATCACCAGCCTTTTTTTTAATGTTCCCACTGTTGAGACTCAAGCCTCCTCTCTAGGAGAGGGAATGGGCCGTAATCCACCACGCGGGCCCAGTGCGTGTTGGTGAATATCACATGTCTTCGAATTTTTGGTTCTAGGACATGCCGGTTTCCTCACGATGTTTTCCTTCACCGTTTTGAGAGCAGTGGTGGTGAAATAAATTACACAAAGTAATGCGCCTGGCTGGGTTCGAACCCGCGACCTATAACTCGTAAGTGGGGTGAGTGGGGGCCGTTACCACTCGGCCACCACTGCTCTCACTCAAAAATAGATATATATTATTTATATGGGTGTCAAAATAAATAAAGAAATAATTCAAAAATTGGTGGTGATGGCGTCAAATGTAGGATTGAACTAAAATAAATTCCACCTACTGTATTTATAGGACACTAAAAGTGACTTGCAAGTATCACATGCTTGTAGCATAGCACCTTAAGCAGAATTGGACTGCTCCTGATTTCTAATAGCCATAAGCCAAAGTGCCATACCAAAAGATTTTTATGTAAGTAGATCTAACTTTTACCAAATTGGTATGTCTTCGCCCGTTATTATATTGCTGTTTTACCTTCTTCTTGTTTTAGTTAAGTTTTCAGTCTTATAGTTTATAAGAATTTCAGTTTTACAACATTATTTTTAGTGGTTGCGAAAACTGAATATATTTTGCCCAGAATCAATAGATACCTAACTGTATCGATTCCAATAATTTTTACACCATTTTATATTTTTTTACTAAAATAATTTTAAAAAGTCAAAAATTGGACACCACCGATACTGTAAGTACACACAGGTCACGGCAGGTCATAGTGAGCATTAGGAGCAAGCGCACAGTTGGATGCGGGAGTAAAACAATCCCTCAGTCGCTCGGGTGGCCCGGTGATCATGTATTTGTGCGGCCAACCAAGCATAACATAACAAGCTTATTACTTCGTGATGACTTTATATAAAAATACTAGAGACGCGTTTCAGGTTTCGCATTTACTAACACTAATGTTGTATATGTTTTATTTATATATTTACTATGCCAAACATATGCGGGGAAGATAGACTAAGCAGTACAGACATAGTCGGAAATATTACGTCCTATGGACGGAATACTTAGGCGATTAACACACGGCACCGCGCACCGCCGCGGTTGGCGGTGAAGCGGATCTCATGTTATATTGGTCACTTATAAATCCGTTGATACCTAACACACGTACGCCGCCCGGCCATCCGACCGCGCGGTCGAGCGGTGCTCTCGCCGCCACCACCCCTCCGCGCTGATTTCCGCGCGGTGGGGCGGCGCCTTAGGGGCCGTTCAAGTATTACGTAAGCAGATTTTTTGCAAATATTAACTCCCCCCTCCCCCTTGTCAGCAAAAGTAAGCAAAGCTCTCACCCCCTCCCCCATGCTTACGTAAACATTGGTACAAGTATTTGTCAATGTGTTGGTTTCGTTATTAATTTATGAGCATAGTTGTAAGTCTACAAATAAGGAATAGGCTTGAAATAAAGGAAAAAAAACAAACTTAATTTAAAATTTTAACATAATTATTAATTTAAATTAAGAGTCCTGAGTCCGTGATACACGAATCCATGACTCTAAATCTTCAACGACATTGGATGTTTGCTGCTCAGTGATGTGTATCTGCTCACTTTCTTGTGATTTTGGAACATGTCCACCCCCCTATAGTGCTTACGTAATACTTGAATGGCCCCTTACACACGGAGCGCCGCATAACCGGGCGAATTATTGTGAGCGCAGGACGTGTTGCAATTTAAAATGGATGAACCCAATATCTTCTCAAAATCAAATGGTCAAAATCGCGTTATATCCATCCGCGCGGTTGGGCGCGTAAAACCCCTAACCGTGCGGAGCACCGCTAAGAAATCCGCTTCACCGCCACCGCTCTTCGCGGCGGTGCCGTGTGTTAATCGCCTTACCAAATGTTTATTTATTTAGTACATGGAGGACTTACAGCTAATAAAAGCAGACCAAAAAAAAACAACCATGCTAACTTAGTAAGACTTAGTTTTTGTACTTATATCCTCACTAACTAATGTATATGAGACGTTCTTGTTATTACTGATATGATCAGTACAAAAAAGTGTGTCACGTACGCTTAGAGAAAAGTATAATATTATTACTTACCCTGAAAGCCTTCGAATATTATAGAAGATAATATATATTTTTTTTTTATTAGTGAACTTAAAATAAATGAAAATTGGTGTAAATACGACATTTACATTATTTATAGCCAAACTTTTGTTAAAAAATAAAAAGGTTCCATAAAATCAAAGTTTAGATATTAATTAAAGTTAATAAATTCACTGCCAAACCCTTTGAAGAATTTATGCGTGAGGTTACGTCAGGATAAGTTAGGTTAAGTACTTTATAATGCCTAAATGTATTTCTAAGGTTTGTAATCAAAGTGCCTAGTGCGAGTATGTTTTACGTTAACGCGATCGACATGTTTAAGACGTTCGGCGCTTTGGTTGGCCCGCTGCTAGCTCTTAACCAATCAGAGATCTAAGCGCGGTAGACGTTTCGATCGCTTACGTCAAAATTACCCCCTCGCCAAGTTATGACCGTTTCGTTTCGATTCTCTTGGGTCAAGCGCCTCGAGTAGGCCACGCCTCTGTTCCCTTTATTCTGACGTCATATCAACGAGTCACGTGTTCAGAACAAAGGAATCGGAGGTGTGCCTCACTCGAGGCGTTCGACGCAAGAGAATCGAAACGAAAAGGTCGTAATTTGGCTAGGGCTTAGAACGCCAATTTCAGAGCGACCAACGAGTAAAAAAATTTTAGCTATTTTAAAGTAGTTTTAGCAGGTTAAAAAAATACTTCTTACCAATTTTTACATTTAAAGGTGGTTTTACAAATTCAGATTCTATTACTATTAACGTAGAGTATAATTTTACTGGGTTATTTGTTAATACACTGGCAACCTCTCAGGTCTATGGCACTAACATCATAAACAACAACTTGTTCTATGACTTTTAAAAATTTATCATATTTTATTTCATCAGATTTTCATACAAAAATTAAAATATTTAAATTGAACGTTATAAATATCACGAAGTCTATGCGAAGCAAGCGACAGAACGATAGCGGAAGTGAGTGGGTATCGGGCAGCAGGGGTGCTTGATGCGCTTGTGTCTCGTCATACAGGCGTAGATAGGTATAGCAGAATATAGAGTTGAAATGCGTTAGATAGAACAACGAAATCTTCAATGTTTGTTTTTGGTAAATGTATTATGTTTTGTAAAAAGTCATGGAACAAAAGTTGTTGTTTATGATGTTATTCTGCAAGGTTGTTAGAGTTTTACAAATAACCTTACATACAGTTGCCATCACGGATCTTGAACACTTGCGCAGAAGTCAAATATTCGGTCTCTTTAGTGGTGCGAAGTGCGACACGGGGGCAGGGAGTGGCAATGAATGGCTGGCCGCGCCATCGCGTCATAGACGTCACTCCTCATTCGTTCACTGCGTTGCTGCATGTATCTAACAACGAAGGCGATTGGCTCGCCAATGTATGGAATGCGCAAAGCGATCCCCACTCTGACGCCGAGCGTTCAAGATCCGTGATGGCAACTTTTTTTTGTACCTATAGTATGTGTTAGTAAATTAAGACGATTATACAAAAGTATGGAAAGAAAACAATTCATATGTAATAACAATATTATATATTTTTTTAAATAGACATACAATAACAAGAATTAACAAATTTTATTGACTAGCATATCATAAATACATATTTTTGTACTAATAATAAAATGCTATTTACAATAAGAAATCGCATTTTTAATAAACCTTTAATAATTTTATTAATAGTAATAATTTGACACATAATTTGGCTCGTTGAAAGGCGTTATATTATCTAAATATATATAAAAGGTGAATTTGACTGACTGACTGACATATCGACGACGCACAGCCGAAACTACTGGGACTAGGAACGTGAAATTTTGCAGTTTCCGTTTATGCCATAGATGAGCACTAAGAGACGATTTTCCAAAATTTTCTCTCCAAGGTGATGAAACAGTACCCTTAGCCAAATTGATAATCTGCAGTCGTTAATGCTAGTAGAAAACTCCAAATAAACGGGACTGACGTCACCTCAACGCTCAGTCACGTCACAAAATATACACCCCTATTTTTTAATTAGTACCTACACAAAAAAATGGGGCTCATCTGTACCCGCCACTGATCATATTTTTGTAGTCTAAAGTAGAAAAAAACAGAAATCCTAAAATTGACCACGAAAAGGTAAATTCATCACAGAATCAATCATACATAACAATTGCTAGTAGAAAATACTGCGGGCAGTGTTTTTCCTTAATAATTGTCACTTATTCATTCATTAATCAATAGCCTGCAAAATATTTCCATAAATTGAGTGACATTTTGGGACATAAACCAACGCTAATAACTTTGCTGTTTATGAATATTATTTATTGAGATTTTACTTATAAAATAACAAGGGCTTTTCTAGTAAGCCCTTTAAGTATGTGTACTAATTAAAAAATTGTGGTGTATAGGTACAGAAGTCAATGTACATAAAGCGCGCTCAAGCAACGCACACAAAGACACCGCTCATAGACACGATGTCTCGGTCGCGTCTCGGATCACTCATCGAACAATTTCAGCTCAAACGCTCTAGTGTGCGTCCACCGAGCGTAGGTATAAAAAGTGAAGTACATACATGAGATTGTCTTCTGTTCCTAACTATTTTGTGGTCATGTGGTCAGAGCAAAAGAATCGGAGGCGTAGCCAACTCGGGGCGTTCGACGCAAGCGAAACGGTTGTAACTTGGCTAGGGAAGCAGGGGTCAAAATTTTATATTGAGAGACCTACTTTCACGCCGGCAAAGCAGACAAAAATTTGTTATGTGTAAAGTATGACCTGGGCCTAGACCGTGACGTTTAAAGTAAGATTGTTCTAATCTTGTTTCAGTGTAGGTAAGAGATAGAGCTATACAGGTTGCCTAGCGCCATCTCTTACCCACACTGAAACAAGATTAAAACAATGTTACTTTGAACGTCATGGTAACCCTGTTGGACTTGATTCTTATCGGACGGCTCGCTGTTCACAACCCTGAGCCTACGGTGGCAGGGAATCGCCCTGTGACTCCCGAAGTCTGCGGCATCTTCTACGGCGGTGGCTGGGACGTGAGGATTTCGAACATGAGGCCCTGTGGTGTTTAGTATTGCTACAGAATATCCCAGGTGTGGTGTTTAGTATTGCTACAGAGTCTCCCAGTAGCAGCCTTGAGTCAGGACTCAATGGCAACAGGTTGACTCATTATAACATTTAGGCCCGTACTCCCGTAGGTAATATAAACGATGCTCAACTCCGTTCTCAAGTGCGATATCATTTGATCCCATACAAGTACACAATCTCTTTTTGAACTCATGTGTTTATTAGTTAGCAATGATCTGGAGCTTCTGACATCGTATAATCGGGGATCAAATGATATCGCACTTGAGGACGTAGTTGAGTATCGTTTATTAATACGGGCCTTAGTTTATTCGAGCCAGTTTTAGTTATGAGGAGCTGAAGTATCTAAATAAGCATTATGACATATGTTCATGAAGTTAGCAGAGTACTTTTAGATTATGAAAACCCTTTGACCCGAACTTGTGAGGCAAATCAGACTCTCACACTACTAACTATACTGCCTAGGCACCCCCATGATACCTATACCGTGGAGGTGCCTAGCATTTGCTTAGAGGTGGGGCATAGTGCTCAATTTCGTGGTGTACACAAACAGGGCTAGTAGAAGCACAGAGGTAAATAGAAACATGACTTTGATTACGATTTTTGGCTTTGATACTATATATTGATGCTTCTAAAAAAGCATCAATTGTTTTAAATTACAATTCATTCACAAATTGTAATGATTACATTTTCCGGACCATATATAAATCATGTGAAAATATCTTTCAAAGTTTTGTTTCTATTTACCCCTGCATTCATATTTGCCTCTGCATTTTAATTTACCCCGTTTGATGGCAGTATTAGTAGAAGTGGAAACTTTCAAATTAATTTCAAGTAACATTCACTTCTATATTTATGAGGTTTTTAGCAAAATTTGACTAGACTTGGAAGATCATTAACTTATACCTCTAAAGAGCATTGTTTTCTAAGGACTTATTTTTAAATCTGGGGGGAATATGGAGCTATTGCCTCATCCTGCCCCATAGTGTGTACGCTCACGAGTATGATCAACACGTCACTTGTTCAAAGTACGCTCCACACTATGACTTCAACTGGTACTCACAATACGTGTGACCAAATTAAAGATGGATGCCATGAGAGTGATGATGATTGCACTACTGTATTCAAACCTATACTGCTTTATAGTTATGACGTCAGAGCACACAACTACAGCTTAAACTTCTTCTCTGCTGTTGAGTTGCTTGTAGAAACTGTGGCTGAGCAGGATTGTGTATATGTTGTGACCTGGAAACATAAAATATAATATATAACGTGAGGTGTTATATAGCTTTGGCAGCAGCAGCAGACCTTAGACCACCACGAGATCTTAACGCAATACATTTAACGAATTAAAATTAATTGTTAAAGAAAGGCATGATAATTTTTGGTGGGGAAAATCATCCAATGACAACCCTCATCTCCCGCTCTTAGGCGGAGCGGGAGATATTGTCAGACTCTGTCAATTTTTTTTTAAGCTATTGCATAGCTTCTATCGCGGGCCTTGAGCGTGGAGACCGAATCCAGAAATTCCGTAACGAAAATAACCTAACACCCCCCACTCATTTGTTTTGAGCGTGGTGACCGATAAGAAAACAAATGAGTGATGCTATGCAATAGCTTTACCGCGGCAGTCCCCGAGTGCCACACGTCTTTTTTTCGTATTTATTCTTTCAAATACCGAAAATTCTTTCATGAGAACTATGCAGATTAGTCTGAGATGGTCTTTTGAAGAAAGAACCATACAGATTTGAGTGGACCCGTCCAGTCAGTGCAAGCATTTGTCAGTATTCGCAAAGCTCAACTCAGGACTACTAAGGAGCTCAACGACTTGACGAACAATACCAAGGAAAGGACATTTGGGTAGGCTGCAGAAAATACTCAAATTGCATGGAGCTATATCAGGTTTGTAGGCTCCATCCTTCTTTCTCACTAGCATGACTAAGGGTGTTTTCGATATCGTGCGGTTTTGATCACACAAGCAGGATTTGCCCCGCACGCGTAATCCCTGCTAATGTTTATATATTTTTTTTAAGCTATTGCATAGCTTCTATCGCGGGCCTTGAGCGTGGAGACCGAATCCAGAAATTCCGTAACGAAAATAACCTAACACCCCCCACTCATTTGTTTTTTGAGCGTGGTGACCGATAAGAAAACAAATGAGTGAACAATCAATCAAAATTCAATTCAATGTGTGAAAGTGTAACTTCAATTAATATCAAAGAAAAATAAATAAATAATTATAATTGCATAAGTTGATAAAAATGCTATGCAATAGCTTTACAGCGGCAGTCCCCGAGTGCCACACGTCTTTTTTTTTAATTACTGAACTTGTAGGAGTCATAACTACTACAAATTCCTCCTTTATGTGAATTGTTTTATTAAACATTTTATAAAAAGTAAATGAAATTAGCGCCTGGACTTTAACTCTGAGCCATAATCTACAGAAAAGCATTTCAGTTGATTTTCATCATATTGGTAGGTACTGCTGGCGGAATCAGTGGACGTGTGCAAGAAGGCTACTCCAACATAACTAACACTTGTTCACCAATCACGAGCCAGGCTTCTTCAAATCCTTGGACGCTACTCCGTTAATACTTTCCGCCTGTCATCACTGCTCCTAGCTAGCTAGGTGTTCTGCTCAAGTCAAACTTCAAACCTCAGACTTTCCAGATAAGAAACTTATACAACACTTAACTACTTATAAACATTTAGAACCGGCTTAAGCTTATTGACCGCCAGGATGCAAACGCCAGCCTGTACACTCCCGAGCTTGTCAACATGCGCACTCCTCTTCGATTATCTATGTAGGTAACTTAACCTTTCGAAAACCCTAATTAGAAAATTATTATTCCAAATACACAAGAGAAAGACAGTTAGAGAGCGAACGCCGGCGTTTGCTTGGGGTTTAATGAGTTAAATCATCAAGAAGGCTGGTGTCTCTAATAGATAAATTAATAATAAATAGGCTGTCGCCCATTCGCGTCTAGGTTTTTGTTTTTTGGCACTCCAAAAAAGAAGGTTGACTGGTAGAGAATGCCTAAGGCGTTAAGTCCACCTATGTACTTTGTGTTGCATGAACATTAAATAAATAAATAAATAAATAAATAAATAAATATTAAACTCGTTTAAAAATAAGAGACCCGTTTTGACATTTGAGAAAACCCTAGAAAGTAACTTGGAATGAAACTGAAAGAAACAATATGCATATGATTTAAAAGAGTGTCCATGGAGTTTTTTGCGCGTTCTTCTCCGTAGAGATCTACGCTTTGAAACGCGCAATTTAGCTTCACTTTTCTTGGACTGGCCGACATTTGATTATTCAAAAGTGCCTGCAAATAGTCTATTTGAAATAAATACTTTGACAATAAAATAATATTTGAGGTCCAGTGTAGTAGTCGCATCCATCGGATTCCCGCAACCTTCACCAGGTCATAGGTCCACCTTGTAGGAGGCTTTCCGACGTTTCCGGTACGCAGTCACCACTCCAGAACCTTTCGGCCCCAACGGTCATCTGTTCTGCGAGCAATGTGCCCTGCCCATTGCCACTTAAGTTTGGCGATTCTTCGTGCTATGTCGGCAACCTTGCGGGAATCTGACGGATGCGTGACGCACAGGATCGTGCATTGTGGCGACTTTTGGGAGAGGCCTATGTCCAAGCCGCCGCCGGGATTCCGATTCCGATTTCTGGCCACCGTATGCGCGGGCTTGCGGACGGCGAGCAATAGGTAGCTCGCTTTCCGATCGTCCGGTAACTGTCCGGACCGAGCCCAAGTCGTCGACGGCGCGCAATGTTCCTGCGCGCCTTAAGGAGTTTTCAGCGACAGCAGGGGCCCAGCTGGGTCGAAGCCTACCGGGGCCAGGGTTCGTTTAGAAAGATAGCTCGAGCCCCGGTATGAAGGCTTTTAGGAACGGGGTGGGTTTTTAGTCAGTAAGAGTCTGACACTATCTCCCGTTCCGCCCAAGAGCGGGGGTTGTTGATGATTTTCCCACCATAAAAAAGACCTATGTCCAACAGCGGACGTCTATTGGCTGAAATGATGATGATGATGATGATGATGATGATGTAGTAGTAGCTATTTTAGTTGTAGCTACACTAAGCTGGAGAAGTCACTAGGTAGTCAAAACGGTTCGTTTTTCGGCTCGATTTTTTTTTTGGTTGTTTTTTTTTCGGTTTTTTTTTTTTTATATGATTGTGTGAGGCACGAATAAACGTTTTTCTTTCTTTCTTTTTTCTTTTTATTTATTTTTTGACCACTTTACTCACCAATGTAAATAATTTCGGTACAAATAGTCCCGGCGCTCATGTCTGGAACATTGAGGAAGAAGATGAACATGGAGAGGATGAAGAACACGATCCACATGATCATGTACGCCTTGATGATCGCTTGACGCTCCTGGAAACATACAAGGGCAAATTTATTTACACTCAATACTTTTTTTTTGTGATGGGTGGAAACCTTTTTGGAGGTATGCGGAACAGAGTGTGAAGTCCCACATAACTCCATTGAAAAGCGGTCCCCCGACCAGACGGGTGATATGTCTGGTGGGCAACTGCCCGATAGATGATTTTCAGGCTGTTTTATATGTACGAATCGCATGGAGAACTTTAATTTCGTGATGCAGGATTAGTTCTTATGTGACGCTATAGATGTCGCTACACTTTCAAAGGCAGCTGACCGTTCGAAAGAGTTATCTTGACCCTGGAACGCAAAGGGCCAGTGAAAGAACACAGGTGGGTTTTAGTAAGCAAAAGTCTGACATTCCCCGTTATGAAGTAAGACCCAGAGCTGGAAAGTCCTTTCTGATTTCCAAACTCAAAATCAAAGGCACCCACTGCCCGTTCAATGTGAAGGACCAATGCTTGAAATGCTCTTCGAAGCTTCGAGAGTAAGCGTAGTGTTCCACACGCACGTCAAAGAGATGTCCGTAAAACCGTAGGGTCCTAGCAGGGTCGAAGCCTACTGGGGCCATGGCTTGGCTTGCAAAAGGCGAACCCGGGGCCTTGGCACGGAAAAGGCAAACAAGACACATAGAAATGTTTTTTTTACACACCCTCTTGCTCTATCCTAGAGCGGGAGAGCAGGAAATTTACCATCTAAAAAACAATCTATATTGGAATAGTTTTGCAAAACTTACTGCAGAGACTCCATATACGAATACGACATCAAACAGAAACTTGAAGAGGAACATGAAGACCAGGATGATGGTCATGGCGTACAGCCCCGTGACACCAGCCTGCATTTCCACATCCCCGGCATACTTCACTTCGACGTCAATGGCTCCCACTTCTGCTGCTAACACTATCATCAGGGATAGCAGCGTGAACGATAGCACCTGGAAATGAGAAAGGTAAGTCAAAACTAGTGTTGCCGGGCGTCCCGATTTGCGCGGGATGTCCCGATTTTTAGGGGTCTGTTGACGCGTCCCGATTTGCACATGATCGGGACGCTAAATGTCCCGATAAATCAAAAAGCCTGAAAGTCAAAGAGCGACTGAAGAAGTCTGGGTTTTACTCAGTAAAATTTCACACGCCCTCTCGTTCTACCCCAGAGGGGAAGAAGCCATAGGACGATTTCCCATCTAAAAAAACTTAATTAAAAAAAAAAATTTGTCCCGATCTAAAACCCTAAATCCCGATTGTTTTACCATCTGTCCCGATTTTTATCCAAACAGACCTGGCAACACTTGTCAAAACATTAATTTTAGTATATGCGAAAACTGTATATAGTTTGTACAGAATCAGTAACTGAATTGATTCCAATAATTTGTTCACCATGTTGTATTTTTCCTCAAAAATATTTAAAAAAGGTCACAAGTACGACACCACTGACATTAAGTACAACACAGGTCACGGCAGGTAATAGTGGACATTAGACCCCAAAGCGGGAGTAAAACAACCACTCTGTCGCCCGGACGGTTCGGTAACCATGTATTTGTGTGGACAACCAAGTTGTATAGTATACTAAGTGCTCAGAGGGCTGGCTCGTTCTTCGCCCAAAAAAATTAGCATTGCCATTCAACGTGGGAATGCTGCCAGTCTTCCGGGCACATTCCCGGATGACAGTGATGTGGAGGAGTACTTTGACGCTTGAGCGTACTTTGTCATTTTGTATTATATTTTAAGTACATAGTTTGGTTTTAGTATAAAAAGTTTATTTAGTATTTAAGTTTTTTTATGTATTAAAGTGTATAGTGTCTAGGTATATTAGGGTAATTATCTGACAATGTTTTAATACAGGTGAAGGATGCATGAGCACGATTACTCATGCACACAGTGATATCGCCCCGACTTCGTGGGTTCAAATCCAGCCAGATGCATTACTTTGTGTAATTTATTTCATAACCACTGCTCTCAAAATGGTGAAAGAAAACAGTGAGGAAATCTATATCATAGAACCAAAAAAAAAGATCGATATACTGTGACATCCCTGGGTCCGCGTGGTGGATTATGATGACCCATACCCTCTCTTATGGAGGAAGCCTGAGTGACAGCAGTGGGAACATCATAAGGCTGATTATGATACCATATAATAAATTATACTTTGTTCTATAAAAATAAAAGTATTGAAAGCTTTCGTTAACGTTTGAAATAAGTGCCTCAACGTTTACTTTGAGCAATAATCTGGAGAAAACATTTGGAATTTTTTAGTCATGAATTTTAAATTAGTGAACATTTTTGATCTTATCAAGCCGATCTCCCAATTTATTGAATTAGTTTGATTCAAGGGAAAATACTGGCAGCATTGCCATACAGCGTGGCAATACCGCCTGTATTTTCGACACATTACCTGTCGATAGCCACTGTCGACAGTATAGGAGTTTATGACACCATATTTTATACCGTTATGGTAAGTTGTAATTAAGTTATTTAGGGTTTTTATTATTATCTACCTTTTATTTTAGTGGTGGTTTTATATAGGCAAGTAGGTAAGTGTTTATAAATAAATAAGGCTATCCCAGAAAATTAGACTAAAGAAATAAAGATAGAAAAAAGATGTACGAGGTATATGGAATGAGGCGGTGCGGTATACGTAGATCTTAGTAGAACAGACGCAATAAAGACTTCAGTTCATCTCATTCTATTGAATAAAGGTACGCCTAGCAAAAAACTCATAGCAAACTTACCGCATTGATGCTGCCCATTATAATGCAGCCAGTCTTCAGGTCGAATACAAAGCAACATGTTGTCAGCTGAGGGAGCCCCATTTTGTCCTGAAACCATAATCATTCACGTTTTAGCTCTTCAGGAGGAAGACCACTCCTTAGTTCACCATTAGGTAGGTACCTACTACTTAGCAGCATTGTGTATACCAGTTTGCTGACGATTGTATAGCTACAGGCACTTGAGAAACACGTTGCATCATAGTAGCATAGTAATTGATGAATTAATCTAGCTTAGTGCTGGAATTGGTTCTGGCAGAAATGGTGGCCCAGTTATTACGGTGCTGAACTACTGACTGATGCTTTGAGACGTACATCACGGGTTCAAACCCAGGTAGGCACTTTATGTAATTTATTTCATCACTGCTGCTTTCATAACGGAGAAGAAAACATCATGAGGAAACCAGCATATCCTAAAACCGGACGTTCGAAGACATTTGTGATATTCACCAAGCCGCACTGGGCCTGTGTGGTAGATGACTGTCAGATAGAGAGGAGAAGAAGCCTGATGATGGGTAGCTCGCTGTCCGATCGTCTGGTAACTTTTCGAACCGAGCTCAAGTCGTCGACGGAGCGCACTGTTTCCGCGCGCCTCAAGGAGTTGTCAGCAACAACAGGGGCCCAGCTGGGTCGAAGCCTACTAGTGCCAGGGTTAGTTTTGAAAGATAGCTCGAGCCCCGGTATGAAGGCTTGAAGGAACGGGGTGGGCTTTTAGTCAGTATCTGACACTATCTCCCGCTCTGCCCAAGAGCGGGGGTTGTCATTAGATGATTTTCCCACCATAAAAAATCTAAACTGAAATGTTAAACTGATGGAACTATAGGGTGTAGGTAAAGGTCCATCCATCTTTTTTGCTCACATACAATTGCTGAAACGGATCTTGAGTGCTCGGCGTCAGAGTGGGGATCGCTTTGCGCATTCCATACATTGGCGAGCCAATCGTCTTCGTTGTTAGATACATCCAGCAACGCAGGGAACGAATCAGGAGTGACGTCTACGACGCGATGGCGCGGGGAGTCAATCACAGACACTCCCTGCCCCCGCGTCTCACTTCACACCACTAAAGAGACCGAATATTTGACTTCTGCGCAACTTGAAGCCAGCGCTCAAGATCCGTGACGGTAATTGTACTAGACATTTTAACACGTTACGAATCCATAAAAAATATAACTTAAGGTGTTTTAATCAGTTTATTTTTTCCAAAACGAAAAACCCTATCTTCGCGTGCAGTCAGTAAATAGATGAATGTAAAAACATGCAAATTACATTACAATAATCACAGTAATAAAAAATGGCGCAACCGGAAATCTTTAATAGTGTTTGATTTATAATCTCCGTTGTCTCTTTGTAAAGTTCAGATGTTTTTGTGAGCTGAGAGATCTGAGCAGAAATAATATGCCAAGGCAAACATGTATGTGTTAGTTTCTGGCATAAATTAGCGCGCAAAAATAAGGAACTCAAGTTGATATAAAATTCAAGATTTTTGGCTTGTGTAAATATGTGTGAATTAATGTAAATTAGGTATTAAATTAGCCAGGCATGATCTAAGAGGTCTACAAATATTTAAAACTACGCCCTCTCGCTCCATCCACAACGGGAGAAGCAATTTAATTTCCGTCCTCGAAAAAAAACTATGAGTCTGTCTAATAAATCAACCGACTTGGGAATTTTGTATAATATTTAATCATTTAAAAAATACTTACATTCGATACTTTTTTAAGGTTCTTCTGTTAGTAAACAATGATCTCTATCTCTTAATCAACCTTGATTATTGAACTCGTGTTGACTACATCAGATTTCATTAAATCCTAATAAATTATTCAAGTCGTTTAAATTATTAGATAGACTCTATCTGGGTGGCATTCCATCCTCTCTACTTCCGTAAATGTCAAGGGTGATAAATGCTTTGAAAAGGGTGATAATACCAGATGGTTCGACCTGCCAATTTAATGAATTTTCTCCATAACTGTATTGTGGCATTTATTACTATATTCATCAAAATATAATTAGACATTTATGAAAACCTTTTATTACTGTCCGTTCAACCGATTTTGACTTTTATTACGTTGATGGCATGACAAATGGCGGCTGCAGTAAACAGTTGGCATTGTAACCACTTTTTTAGGGTTCCGTAGTCAACTAGGAACCCTTATAGTTTCGCCATGTCTGTCTGTCCGTCTGTCCGTCCTCGCTTAATCTCTGTGACCGTTAGCACCAGAAAGCTGAAATTTGGTACCAATATGTATATCAATCACGCCGACAAACTGGTAAAATAAAAATTGAAAAAAAAATGTTTTATTAGGGTAGCCCCCCTATATGTAAAGTGGGAAGTGATTTTTTTTTTAATTTCAACCCTAACGTGTGATATATTGTTGGACAGGTATTTAAAAATGAATAGGGGTTTACTAAAATAATTTTTTGATAATGTTAATAATTTCGGAAATAATCGCTCCAAAAGTAAAAAACAATGTGTGTAAATATGAAAAAAATCTGAAAAGTAGAACTTTATAAGGACTTTCTAGAAAAATTATTTTGAACTTGATGGAAAGAACAGTTTTTGTACAAAAAAGACAAAAGGGTTCTACAAAATAATTTCTGGACTAAGTTTGTAGTATAATCGTATATGCAAGCATTTTTTTAAACTCATAAGTGGGTATACTTATTGTGACGGATGGGAAACTACGGAACCCTACACTGAGCGTGGCCCGACACGCTCTTGGCCGGTTTTTTTTAATTTTAATGCCATCCTTATGCCTACGAAATAGAAGTTAAAATCGGTTGAACAGATAGTAGAAAAGGTTTCTGTAAATGTCTAATCTTAACGCGAATAGGTTATAATAACATGTTTCTACCCACCCGGGCCCTTTTTAACCCCCGACGCAAAAGAGGGGTGTTATAAGTTTGAGGTGTCTGTATGTCTGTGTCTGTCCGTAGCATCATAGCTCCTCAGCGAATGGACCGATTTTGATGCGTTCTTTTTTATTTGAAAGCTAACGTTATCGAGTTGGTTCCTAAATACAATTTATAAAGATCTGTTCGGATGTTCAAGGTCATCAGCTCATTTGTTGGCTGTGTCAGAGATCTTAAACACTTAACCTTTTGAATGTCTTAAGTTACACAGTTCGACATAAGCAATTGTCTTTCTATTGTGTATCTAATTACGGCATTCGATGAGTCATGGATGTATACTTTACTAATAAACACATATATATGTGACCTAATGTTTGAAATACTCATGTACCTACATGCCGACGCTATTAAGCTGGCTGATGAAGGAGGTCGGAGGTAAGAGATGTAACCTTGGAATGTCTATTAATAAACCCATCCAGTTTCGGCTTTTTTAGATTTATCTTAAAATAGTTCTGTTCGTTTCTCATGACGATGAGAACCTGATGACGAAGACCTGATGCTAGAACTGGGAAGTGGCTGATAGAACCCTGGAATGCCTTTTAGTAAACACATCGTGTTTGGGCTCATTACATTCGTCTTAACCAGTTCTAAATATTTTTTATGATGACGGGGACCTGATGCTTGAACTGGGAGGTGGCTAATGGAATCCTGGAATGCTTACTAGTAAACACGTCGAGTTTGGGCTCATTAGACTCGTCTTCATCAGTTCTTTTACTTTTTATAGATTTTATGCGTCGGGGGTATTTAAAATTTTTAATTTTGCTATTATTGTTGATGATAATTTAACTTGAGAGCATTTTTGCTACACACTTAATATGCCAATGTTCAGAGCAAAAAATAAATAAATGACGACATGTTTTTCGAAGTCTACTGGGGCATGGGTTGACTTCCGAAAGGGAATCCAGGGGTTGTAAGGCAAAGAAGAAACATAGGTGTGTTTTCGTCTGTAAAAGTCTGTCACGCCCTCACCCGCTCTCTACCCTAGAGCGGGAGAATTCATTGGGTTATTGCTCACTTTAAAAAAAACACCTCTTTTTGCTTATTTAACTTTAGAGCAATTTGGCTATAGAGAGCCTCTGCTTTGAGCAAAAGGAATTGTATGTGGTGTTGATGGATTCAACACAAGTAGGGCTTACATATTGCTCGTAGAACGGATGTTTGGTGGGGCCAAAACGTTCTAGAGTGGCGACCGACAACAAACGCAGCGTTGGAAGGTCTCCCCTACAAGGTGGACCGACGACCTTCCGACGACGATCCCGCGCTTGCGGGATTTGATTTCGTATGCGTAACGACCTGCAGTTTCAGGATCTATACGAGGCCAACAATAGAACTGTACAGGTAGCCAAATATTGGTCAGAAAAAATATAATTTGAGAACATCGACACGAAAAGAAGAAGACCGTTTCAGGGTCAAAATAATTACATTTTATTTAGTCCGTATTTTAGATTATAACAAAATATTGGATACGTATTTTTTCTTTTTCCGATTAAACAAAAAATAAAAAGATATAGCCCATTAAATTTACGTGTGACGTCACCCCGTGCGCAAAAATGCAGCACGGGGCGTGGCGTTACACGTAACTTTAATGGGCTATATCTTTGTCATTTTTGGTTTAATTTAAAAAAATAAAAAATACGTGTCCCTTATTTTTGAATAATCTAAAAGACGGACTAATAACATTTTTTACGGCAACTAGCCTATTGTATGAGTTTTACCAACCACACGCATGGTGTTCCGTGAACAGTCTCTCAGGCTCAGTGTGGTAACCCATAGCGCGCACTGGTGACTTTGTCACCGTGACTTTTGATAAAAAAGTCACCGTGCTTATGAACCCAACATGTAGTGAGCGCACTTGAAGACGTGACAAAAGTCACCAGTGCGCGCTATGTCTTAAGGCCCAAGCGAAAAGTGCCATAAAACATTGGCTTTCTGAAGCCTACTCCTCGGTAATGGCCAGGTTAATAGGTTTGAAAAAAATATATGTTTATTATAGATTCATGAAAAACATTATCAACATTTGATTTTTTCGTGCGATTAATACTTTTGTCTAAAAGAAATATTTAGCAATTTCGCAACTTTTTGCAACTTTTCCCTACTCCTTCGAAACGGCTTGGATCTTTAGAAACATTTTTACACATAAAAATGGGTGGTTAAATATTCTTCAAAGTGAATATTGCATGTGTAAATCAATCAATAGATTTAAAGGTCAGCCGCGCGCTTTCCGGGCGCTGTTGGCCGCAAATAAATGCACAGATTTGCGTACTGCCGCCTAGGCGGGTGCGAGAGGTGCGTCCACATAATTTTGGCCAGATGGTTCAAGGGACTATAAGCCTTTAGCTTGTGCGTGTGGTAGGCCCATTATACAATACTAGCTTTTGTCCGCGGCTACGCTCGCTTACACAAAATATAGCATAATTATGCGACTGAGGAATAAAGCATGAAAGTCAAAAATATGTTGAAAAAATTTTAGCAATGGACCTTCAAGAGATTACCTCCTACAAGCATAAAAACAAACTCACACTCAGAACAACAAACCTCTTTATAATATTAGTGTAGATATAGATCAATGTTTAATTAGGGTACACAAGAACGTATCAAAACGATAATTCACAATAACACAAATTGACCAAAAAAAAAACAAAGAAACACATAACTTAGTACAGATATTCACTTAGTAAATATTATAGTAATATATTGGTATGACGTACCTCTCTATACGTTTGCCTACTAAGATGTGCGGTAGTTACTGTGCCACTATCTACTGCCACCCTTACTAGACGGGGTCTCCATGGCGTTTTGCCAAAGACTATTTATGTTCAGATAGGGTAGTAGGTCAAGTATTGAGGGAACCTCGGTGAGGACTACTTTTTTAAATCATTTTTTGCTGATACATCATATCAATTCAACTCTCATTTTTAACCGACTTCAATAAGGAGGTATATAAATAGGGTGACTGGCAATTAGTGTACGATACACTGATTACCAGTCACCCTATATATGTTCGGCTATATGTATTTTCAAAGATTTCTCGATCAATTAAGTATGATTTTGATTTTTTTTGTTTTTATTGAAAGATTATACATAGAAATATTGTTATGATCTGATGATGAACTTCGAAAATATGGAGCGGAGCTCCTCATAGGATCATAGTAGAACAGTAGTAACAATTTCTCTTTGTTTATAAGTTGACTGACTAAAGGAAGAAAGGGACCCCGATAAATCGAACTGATCTGATGGTGAAGCCTTCCAAGTAGACTCAATTTATCCTAGCCGTGTTTGGGATTATTAGAAATGTCATGAGATGCACACTGGCTATAAGGTACCATCGTAGGTATTTAAGTTTGGTTGAGGGGTACCACAACTAAAAAGTGTAAAATAAAAAAAAAATACAAAAAATAAATCAAAATTGAAGTAGTCAATGTAAATATAAAACACTATAGTCTATTTAATATAAGTCAACCGACTTGGGAATTTTGTATAATATTTAATCATTTAAAAAATACTTATATTCGATACTTTTCATAAGGTTGTTAGTAAACAATGATCTCTATCCCTTAATTAACCTTGATTATTGAACCTGTGTTGACTACATCAGATTTTCATTAAATCCTGATAATTACTCAAGTCGTTTAACTTATTAGACAGTCTCTAAAAGTGCAAACTAACTATAATTTCGGAGCAAAACTATTAAAACGTCGGTTGAATTGTTTTTGGAAAAACTTTTTGCGAGGTTAGGAAATCATCTATCAACTTCACTCGCTCTGGGTATTAGCGGGAGTGGGAGTATTACACGGATATCTATGGAGTATTAGAATTTTACCGACTAAAACCTACCCGTGTTTCTTTAGTTGTGCTAAGTTTTCAAGGCCGTGATAACACTTTCGAACAATTTATCATGCTAGTAGTCTATACTTTTATTTATAAGTGCGAAAAGTTCGTGAGTGGGTATGTTATTCCTTCACGCGGAAACTGCTAAACGGATTTGGATGAAATTTGGCGCATATAGGTAGACCATATCTTGAAATGGCATAAAAAAAAAATTATCTACGGAGTATATTCCCTTGGGATAATTACTTACTATCACGAGGGCGAATTCTCAGACAGTAACTAGTATTTTATATAGATGCGACAGTTTGTGATGTTACGGACACACTACCGTGATATGCCAATAATTATTGCCATGACCTCAATAACGCCTAGGTGTAACCACGATTATGGCCATAATTTTACAATGCCAATCAATATGGCAAATGGCGGTAGACAATAGCTCCGGTGGCGGTCTTTTTTCGCACGTTAAAGAAGATTACCGCAGTAATTAATGCGTTTATAAGGCCACACTACCGTTTGTCCAGTGTGCAACATGAGCTTAATGACGACGCACGTATCGACCGACATGGAGTGGTCAAATGAAAAAGCGCTCGAATTTTTGGAATTATTCCAATGTTCTTTTAATAAATGAGGAATTGGAAAAAAAACCTCACATTTCCACGTTTAAAATTTTCCTACATACATTACCCACAGCTACAGCTTCAATCTTGAAAAATGATATTTTTACCAACCATACCACTTCACGCAGTAATTTAAACGGTAATTAAATGCTATAATTATTGCGGTTTTTTTTTATGGTGGGAAAAAATCATCCAATGACACAAAAACACTAAAACGATCAAAATAATTTTAATTTCGGAAGTCGGTGTTTTTCGTTATTGTTTGTTCCTTATTTAACACCGACTTCCGAAATTAAAATTATTTTGATCGTTTTAGTGTTTTTTTAGTGAAGTCGGTTATATTTTTTTTATAAAAAGTTTTTTATTTCATACTTTTAGTTGCAACACACTTACAGCCAGAGTACTTTTTTCTCATGTCAATTCCAATTAACTCAAACCCTGCTAGAATACATCATTTTCATATGAAGTTCCCGTGTCTACCTTCCACCTTCCGGTTCCATCATCAGATCACTTCGATAGTACCTTATAGCCAAAGTGCATCTCATGACATTTCTAATAAGCCCAAACACGGGTAAGATACATTGATTAATTACGGAGTTCCGGTGCCTATCTTCCAGCTCCATCACTATCATCAGGTTACTTCGATGATACCATTTTCAACATAACTATTCAGAACTGTTCATTTATTTGTATTGTCAAAGTCGCTTAACTATGTTCATTGTGATATTTGTTTGAGTATGAAGTTCCGTTGGCAATTTCTGGTCTTCTTAACCAGTTCCACCTCATCAAATGTCACTTTTTGACTGTAAATGCTTAATTCCTTGATGAAAATATCAAAATGACTATATAGTTGCCTATAATATTTGAGGAGTTCCCTCGATTTAGCTAAGATTCCATCATCAGATCCCGACTTGGTGACTATGGGACCATTTGGGAAGTATACCCTTTCCAACAAAAGAAGAATTTTTCAAATCGATTGGCAAGCGACGAAGTTATGCCCGAACATACATAAAAAAAATAAAAAAATACAAACATCCGAATTGAGAACCTCCTCCTTTTTTAGAAGTCGGTTAAAAAAATAAATAAAAACAATAACAATGTTTTATTAGTATCATATTCTAGAATTTTCAACTAAGTGTCTCATCTGTTAGTAACACAAAGTTAGTCTGTGGCCCTTTTGGCGCCGTTACGTCTGAAATTTTAATCAATAATATGTACCAAGTCTGGGATGTTGAACCAATCGGGCTCTAATGAGGGTAGGTTACAGGACCAGACAGTTACTGCCCTGAAAAAAGGTGAAACTATTTCTTTCTTTTCTCTTGTAGAGCGAAAAAACAGTAGGTATTAACCTAATTATGTAAGTTGAAAAGTTTACTCGTACATGGTTAGCCAAGCTGGCAATCAACCCCAAAATGTAACGTTAGACAGTCACTTTTTTACCAACTTCGAAAACAGAGATGGTTCTCAATTCGATCATCATCATCATCATCATCATTTCAGCCGATATACTTCCACTGTTGGACATAGCCCTCCCCCAAGCGTCACCACAACGAACGTTCCTGTGCGTCTCGCGTCCATCGGTTTCCCGCATCCTTCACCAGGTCATCGGTCCACCTTGTAAGAGGCCTTGCAACGCTGCGTCTTCCGGTACGCGGTCGCCACTCCAGAACCTTTCGGCCCCAACGGCAATCTGTTCTGCGAGCAATATGCCTTGCCCATTGCCACTTAAGTTTGGCAATTCTTCATGCTATGTCGGCAATTCGATCAAAAGTATCTCAATTGTTCTTTATACCATGGATCATGAGAGCAGTGGTGGCCGAGTGGTAATGGCACCAACTTAAGAATTATAGGTCGCGGGTTCAAACCCTGCCAGGCGCATTAATTTGTGTTATTTATTTCATTACCATTGCTCTCAAAACGGTGAAGGAAAACATCGTGAGGAAACCGACATTTCTTAGAACCAAAATTTCGAAGACAAGTCGTCGACGGCGCGCACTGTTCCAGCGCGTCTCAAGGAGTTGTCAGCAACAGCAGGGGCCCAGCCCGGGTCGAAGCCTACTGGGGCCAGGGTTATCCGAAAGGGAACTGGAGCCCCGGTATGAAGGCTTAAAGGAACAGGGTGGGTTTTTAGCCAGTAAGAGTCTGACACTATCTCCCGCTCCGCCCAAGAGCGGGGGGTGTCATTGAATGATTTACCCCGCCAAAAAAAAAGACCAATCTTGCCGATTATCTTTTTGTGTTGTATTCAAGTTAAAGGTCACAGCTCATTAGAGCCTTACTTTTAAAAATTTCTGATGTAAAATAAACGATTTTAAGGTAACAGTACCTTAGGGTCTAAACAGACGGACTGCATTTCAACTGCAATCCAACTGCAAATTGCAGTTTAAGTGCAGTTTGAATGCAGTTGACACGACTGCAATAGAACTGCAAACATGACTGCAATAGAACTACAAACCAAACGTGCGGTCCGATTCTAGTCGTGTGAACTGCACACCGACTGCATCCGAACTGCATCATATCAACCCGCTCGCACGCTCCGCCCTCCCGCGCATGCTGCAGTTCGGATGCAGTCAGCTTCAAATTGCACTTAAAATGCAATTTGAAGTTAGATTGCAGTTAAAATGCGCTCTGTCTGTTTAGACCCTAAGGTACTGTTACCTTAAAATCGTTTATTTTACATCAGAGATTTTTTTATTTGTCACAAACTAGTAGGTATCCAGTTGGGAAAACCAACGCGTGATAAAAACAAGTCATAATGTAAAACGGCTCCCAGACACTAATCAAGATTTCAATAAGCGAGATAATTGACTAATTAAGCCACTTATAAAGAGATTAAGGGGCCGGTAGCACAAAATAGATAGGTTGAGAAGACAATCTACATACAAAGCACGTTCGAGCAACGCACACATAGACACCCGCTCACGGACACGATATCTCGGCTCAATCGCTTTTTTTTTTTTTTTTTTTTTTTTCGATGGGAAAAATCATCTTATGACAACCCCGCTCTTGGGCGGAGCGGGAGATAGTGTCAGACTCTTACTGACTAAAAAACCCATCCCGTTCCTACAAGCCTTCATACCGGGGCTCGAGCGCCCTTTCGGATAACCCTGGCCCCAGTAGGCTTCGACCCGGCTGGGCCCCTGCTGTTGCTGACAACTCCTTGAGGCGCGCGGGAACAGCGCGCGCCGTCGACGACTTGGGCTTGGTCCGGACGGTTACCGGACGGCCCAGCGAGCTACCCATTGCTCACTGTCCGCAAGCCCGCGCCTACGGTGGCTGGAAATCGGGATCGGAATCCCGGCGGCGGCGGCGAGAGCGCCGTTGCCTGATGCGGTCGGCCTCCTCCTTAGCGAGCATTACTGCTTCGCAGAAGTCGGCGACCGCCTGCCACTCCTCCTCGCTCCGGACCATGGCCTCGACCAAGGCCCGGCGCGAGAGGTCTCCGCCGCCGATCACCCCCACGAGAGCACGGCGATGCTCCGCCCAATCGGCTCAATCGCCCGGTCGCGCCTTACAGTTCGGAGTAACGCGCGTCCGTGTGTGCGATCGCCTAGCGTAGGTACAAAAAGTGAACTACATACATGAGATTGACTTCTGTACCTGTCTATTTTGTGCCGGTAGCGTCTTACATGTGTCTGGTACTTGCCTATCTATTTTTTGGCCTTAGGATACCTAATTCTTTTTAAATTTTAGCCTCTGTATCAGTCTGTCTGCTCTGGCTAATCTCCGGATTTTGACAGGACTTTTATTTTTATTTAAAAAAAAAGAGACGAAAAGAAGAGTACAGCACAAAAAATCCTGATATTTTGTTGTTTTACGTGTTTGAATCGGAAGTCACGGGCTCCAGCTCGTAATAAGTACAAAGAGATTTAAAGAAAAGAAGAAGAAAAAAAGAAGAAGAAGAGATGAGATTTAATGTTCCTGTCACTCTCAACACTCAGTCACTCTCTCAGTAACTCAGTCTTTCTCTTAAACTCATATGAGTTTAGGAGAATGGTCACAGAAAATAACACACCGGGAAGAGTGTTTCACTCATATGAGAAGAGATATGCTTAGTAGTGAGACAAGATTGATTTATTATTATTATACTGGGTGGGCCAAAACAAATCACCCTATTGGAAGATGCTCTCATTTTTGCAAATGGCCGCCAATGTCAAATCTGTTTTGACATTTGTGGACTAGACAGATGCAGAATACAAGTGAACAAGCCACGGAGCGATACACTCCCCAAGAACGCGGAATAATCGTGTCGTGAAGATTTTTCGACCAAAATCATAATGAGCGATGAGGCTCATTTCCACCTCAGCGGGTACGTGAACAAGCAAAACTATCGCTTCTGGGGCACCGAAAATCCACGAGTGATGCACGAGAAGCCATTACACCCGCTCAAAGTGACTGCATGGTGCGCTGTTCACGCTGGAGGAGTCATCAGGCCATTTTTTTCGAGAATGCCGCTGGCCAAACGACAACAGTGGACGGTGCGCGCTATGGGGCCATGTTGACCGAGTTTTTTCTGCCGCAATTGGATGAATTAGGACTGAAGGACATGTGGTTCTAACAAGACGGAGCAACGGCCCACACTGCGCGAGCCACAACCGATATTCTGAAGGCAGAGTTCCCGGGGCGCCTCATCTCTCGTTTTGGCGATTTGCACTGGCCCGCAAGATCGCCCGATTTAAGCGTTTCAGACTTTTTTTGTGGAGCTTTTTGAAGTCCTGTGTTTACGTGAACAAGCCCGAGACTCTGGAAGCCCTCAAGAATAACATTCGACACGAGTGCGAGAATCTGTCGCCCGAAGTTCTCGCTGAAGTAATGAAAAATGCGGTAAAACGAGCCCGTATGGCAATCAATTATGACGGCGCCCATTTAGCCGATATAATCTTCTCGACTTGACCAATAAAATTCTAAAGGTTCAAATAAACATAATCAAAAAACAAAATCGAAGTTTTTCATTTAGAAAAAAAAAAGAAAGCTAAACAACATCGGATGATTTCTTTTGGCCCACCTAGTAGTTAGCCCATATTGTCCCACTGCTGGGCAAAGGCCTCCCTCCACTGCTTCCAACGATCACGGTTCCTCGTTTCTCATTCCAATTCTTAAGGAAGCCATCCAGGTCGTCCCTATTGATTTCAAAAAAAGAAATTATGAATGTCTCTAACTAAAAATATTCCGCTATAATACACGCCATATTTTCATTATAATAACTAAGCCAAAATGAGGGTGTGACAGAACCATGGTGGGTGTGCCTATCGATCGGGACACCGCTGCTATGGCAACCCATACGGCGTGGGTGAGGGTTGCTACCTTTTTTTGAGAAAAATACAGTATTTCTAATGAATGATTGCTAACAATTATAGTACTAGAGCCGTTGTGGCCGAGTGGTAACGGCCCCGACTTACGAGTTGTAGCTCGCGGGTTCAAACCTAGCCAGGTATATTACTTTGTGTAATTTATTTCATCACCACTGCTCTCAAAACGGTGAAGGAAAATATCGTGAGGAAACCGGCATGACCTAGAACCAAAAAATTCAAAGACATGTTACATCCACCGAATGTACGATTGTTTGTTTCCCAAATAAAATAAAAATAAAATCCACCAACCCGCACTGGGCCCGCGTGGTGGATTCTGGCCCATTCCCTCTCCTAGAGAGGAGGCCTAAGTGTGAACATTATAAGGCCGACTATGCTATGCTACGCTAGGAAAATTCAAGAAAAAAAATTAGTATTGTCTGTGCGATAAAAGAACCGTCGTGGCGTAAAGTGAAAACAACATTAAAGATTTTAAGTAGCAACCCAACCCAGCCATCCGTCAAATGCTAAACGTCATTTCATTTTGACACCGGTTTATTTATTATGTTATTTTATTGTGATTTTTAATCGAAATCTTTAGAAATGTGATAAAAAATTTCACTGAGCTGCAAGGGAAATAATATTTGATATATTACAGTTTTGCCAAAGATAACAAATGGCAAATCACACCATTATTGATCAAAACAAAGTCATGAACTTAGGAAACATTGGTATGCTGTTTTTTTGGTACGTAACACTTTTATTTTAATGTTTTTAGACTTCCTAGGTAAACTCCTGTCCCTGTTATCTCCAAATATATATAAATTAAACGGAAATTCATTTAAACATGATGATATTTGATTATTTTGTTTTGGTCAATATTTTCGATGGCTAGTATAAAGAGTATTGATACTTTAAATTTATAATGCGTTTCGAATAACTTAGAATATTTCTTTTCAGAAATCAATTCCCGAATTGAGTTACGAAGATTTTTCCGAATTGCAAATTTTTTTTTTTGTGGCGGTTCTACAAATTTACAATTTTCAGATTTTTTCCTGTACTTGTTCTATGAGACCTTGATTTATGCCAAATTTCAGGATTCTAGGTCAACGGGATTCACCCTATGAACTTTGATTCCCTTGAGTATCGAAATATACGCTTTTTTGCGACATAAACGGCCGTATCTTTTTTTTCGTTAACTCAGAAGTCTGATTTTTTCATAACTTCAAAAGACCGCAGACTAGAGTGTATAGTTTTAATTTTAACTCGATACCTCCAAGCGTTCAAGGATTTTATATACGAGATGGTCCCAACAGGCTAAATAGATTTTTTACGAAGCAACCTTACAAATTCTGAAGTGTACTTTATTTTCATAGTCATTAAGTTCATATTTTTCATTGATTAGTAAAAGGAAAAAATGTACTGAGGAAGACAACGAGAAAGTGGTAGTGTGTCCCATTTTTACCTTTATATTTAACTAGGGTAAACATAAACTTGCTGTTAGCTACAATATTCCAGTCAGTGATAATAGACCGATCCCAGTCAAAGTGATAGAACCATTTTCGTTGGAACTGGGTAAGTGGTCGTTGGTTGAACCTACCTAGATAGGCAGTACAGCAGTTTCTTTACGCTATTTTCCTTTACCGGTTCGTGTTTGCATTTAAATGTTCATCATCATTACAATCGAAAGACGTCCACTGTTCGGCATAGGCCTCCCCCAGGTGTCGCCACAATTAACGGTTTGTTACTCATTACGCAAAAACTTATAAACGGATGAATTTAATGATAAACGTTGCAATAATATAGCTTATAACCTATATTTTTGCTAAGTTTCATCACGTAAGCAAGTTCAATAAATAGGCTACTAATATTATAAATGCGAAAGTTTGTGAAGATGGATGGAGGTACTCGTATGTATGGATGTGTTGCGCAAAAACTACTAGACAGATGAACTTAATCATAAACATTGCAATAAAATAGCACATAAGCTATAACTTTGCAGTTTCATTAGGTGAGCAAATTCAGCCAATGGGATAATTTTTATTATAGGGTGAAGCCGCTGGAAGAAGCTAGTCTAACATAGTTTCAAAATATCAAGATTTAACAGTCGCATTATAATGACGTCACAATGTTGCTTACATAACAAAAACGATATTTATCTACAGCAGCGCCCTCAAATCCCACGATGGTTTACTTTCCGCACAGACTCTACCCATTTTTTTATTTTTCATAATGCATAACAGGCCTTTGAAGATTAACCAATAGAGGGCAAAGACTGTAGTGATTTTATCCAAAATGATTTAAACTCAAACTTATTTTATTTAGGCAGAGGTCTACATCTTGATTAAAATACATACTTAAATGTCAGAAACTAGCGCACGGTTTCAATTAGTCGTTTCCTGTGGAGAAAAACCGGTAAAAAAGATTAATTCAATACAAAAGATAAACGGTAGAGTGAGTAGAGTCTGTGCGGAAAGTAAACCATCGTGGAATTTGAGGGCGCTGCTGTAGATAAATATCGTTTTTGTTATGTAAGCAACATTGTGACGTCATTATAGTGCGACTGTTAAATCTTGATATTTTGAAACTATGTTAGACTAGCTTCTTCCAGCGGCTTTACCCTATAATAAAAATTATCCTATTGGCTGAATTTGCTCACCTAATGAAACTGCAAAGTTGTAGCTTATGTGCTATATTATTGAAATGTTTATGATTAAGTTCATCTTCTTGTAGTTTTTGCGCGACACATCCATACATACGAGTACCTCCATCCATCTTCACAAACTTTCGCATTTATAATATATACTTAGCAAAAATATAGGTTATAAGCTACATTATTGCAACGTTTATCATTAAATTCATCCGTTTATAAGTTTTTGCGTAATGAGTAACAAACCGTTAATTGTGGTGACACCTGGGGGAGGCCTATGTCGAACAGTGGATGTCTTTAGATTGTAATGATGATGAACATTTAAATGCAAACACGACCCGGTAAAGGAAAATAGCGTGAAGAAACTGCTGTGCTGCCTATCTAGGTAGGTTCCACCAACGACCACTTACCCAGTTCCAACGAAAATGGTTCTATCACTTTGACTGGGATCGGTCTATTATCACTGACTGGAATATTGTAGCTAACAGCAAGTTTATGTTTACCCTAGTTAAATATAAAGGTAAAAATGAAACACACTAGCACTTTATCGTTGTCTTCCTCAGTATATTTTTCCCTTATGCTAATCAATGAAAAATATGAACATAATGACTATGAAAATAAAGTACACTTCAGAATTTGTAATGTTGTTTCGTAAAAAATCTATTTAGCCTGTAAGGGACCATCTCGTATATAAGATCTTTGGGATCACTTGGTTGTCCGTCTGTTTATCTGTTAAGACCCTTTAACTCGAGAACGCTTGGAGGTATCGAGTTAAAATTAAAACCATACGCTCAAGTCTGCGGTCTTTTGAAGTTGTGAAAAAATCAGACTTCTGAGTTAACGACAAAAAAAGATACGGCCGTTTATGTCGCAAAAAAACGTATATTTCTATACTCAAGGGAATCAAAGTTCATAGGGTGAATCCCGTTGACCTAAAATCCTGAAATTTGGCATAAATCAAGGTCTCATAGAACAAGTACAGGGAAAAATCTGTAAATTGTAAATTTGTAGACACGCCACAAAAAAAAAAAATTTGTAATTCGGAAAAATCTTCGTAACTCAATTCGGGAATTGATTTCATAGGTAAATTTGTACAGAATCCTCAGTGCGCGAGTCCGACTCGCACTTGCCCTTTTTTATTTTAGTTACTGTACTCGTACTCAAGCCTGAAAAGAAATATTCTAGTTATAGTCGAAACGCATTATAAACTTAAAGTATCAATACTCTTTATACTAGCCATAGAAAATATTGACCAAAACAAAATAAATAAATATCGTCATGTTTAAATGAATTTCCGTTTAATTTATATATATTTGGAGATAACAGGGACAGGAGTTTACCTAGGAAGTCTAAAAACATTAAAATAAAAGTGTTACGTACCAAAAAACAGCATACCAATGTTTCCCAAGTTCGTGACTTTGTTTTGATCAATAATGGTGTGATTTGCCATTTGTTATCTTTGGCAAAACTGTAATATATTAAATATTATTTCCCTTGTAGCTCAGTGAAATTTTTTATCACATTTCTGAAGATTTCAATTAAAAATCACAATAAAATAACGTAATAAATAAACCGGTGTCATTATCATATGACGTTTGGCATTTGACGGATGGCTGGGTTGGGTTGCTACTTAAAATCTTTAATGTTGTTTTCACTTTACGCCACGACGGTTCTTTTATCGCACAGACAATAATTCACACACATAGATTATTTATTATTAAGTATTAGATATTATTTTTTACTTTTCTTTTGACTTGTAGATATCTCTTTTGTCGGTGCATTTCCTGGAACTACTCGTAATTTTGACATCTGTAATTTTGACATTGATTTATTTTTCAAATTATGTACCTAAAAAAAATTGTAGTAGGTACCTAATCAAAACATTTGCACGCCATGGTATAAGGCAAACATGTCCGAAAAATTTTTTATTTCTTTACGTCATCCTACATGCACTTTTTTAAATATTATATGGTTGTGTGTACACATGTTTGAGCAAATCTTATCTTATCTGGGTGGAGCAAGTTTCAGCACGTTTTTATGAAACTTTTCATACAAAAGTAGGAGTGAAGTTCTGGACTCATGCAAGAAATATTAATAAATATGTTAAAGAGCGTGGGATGCTAGAACGAACACAAACATTTTAGTACCCCGCCAGACTGTGATTTAGGGTCTAAACAGACGGACCGCATTTCAACTGCAATCCAACCGCAAATAGCAGTTTAAGTGCAGTTTGAATGCAGTTGACCCCTTACTGACGTATTTTGGTCTTTGGAGGTATGCGGAACAGAGAGTAAAGTCCCACATACCTCCATTGAATGGTGTTATGGTCTGGTGGGCAACTGCCCGATAGATGATTTCGGGCTGTCGTATATGTTCAAATCGTGAACGAAAACTTTGATTCTACGATGCAGGATTTCATACTTTCTTTGTAGTTCTTATGTAGCGCCATAGATGTCGCTACATCACTCCCATCCGGAGATCGGAGATCGATGGTTCTTGATGCGTGCCAGGCCAGCGTAGGTTGGTTCCAGTGGGTCGGAACCGAAGCCGCATAGTTCTCGGTGAGTCGGAACAGTCTGCGGTGATGCCCCAGTGAGTCGGGGTATTTATTTATTTATTTATTTATTAGAACTTTATGCAACACACAGGTACAAAGGCGGACTTAATGCCTTAGGCATTCTCTACCAGTCAACCTAGGGTGGTGAAGAGAAAAACATGGCAGGTGCACAAAAAAAAAACAACAAAAAATGGATTATTAAGAAAAATAAGAGTGCAAA
Organism: Mythimna ferrago; assembly: GCA_910589285.2. Lineage (NCBI taxonomy): Eukaryota > Metazoa > Arthropoda > Insecta > Lepidoptera > Noctuidae > Mythimna > Mythimna ferrago. The sequence continues at coordinate 22,951,703 of OU342685.1, forward strand.
TGTATATATATAACTAAAATAGACATACATATATATTTAATATAATATATACCTACATATATATTTATATAAAGTAGAAGAAGGGGGGTTTTGAAACGACTCCGCTATTTGTTCTGAAAGTAATGCCGCAACTTTCGCTTAAATGCATACTGACTGCTGCTGGGTATTGCTATACCTGTGAGGCGGGATGATGCCCCATTCATGCGGAGGTGACGCCCGGGTGTCGCCACTGTGCGGAACGCCCGGGGGACACGGTGGAGCACACAGTCGAGGTGTGCCCTGCTTGGGCGGAGCATCGCCGTGCCCTCGTGGGGGCGATCGGCGGAGGAGACCTCTCGCGCCGGGCCTTGGTTGAGGCCATGGTCCGGAGCGAGGAGGAGTGGCAGGCGGTCGCCGACTTATGCGAAGCAGTAATGTTAATTATTAGTAAGTAATGCTCGCAAAGGAGGAGGCCGAACGCATCAGGCAACGGCGTTATCGCCGCCGCCGTCGCCGGGATTCTGATCCCGATTTCCGGCCAACGTAGACGCGGGCTTGCGGACAGTGAGCAATGGGTAGCTCACTGTCCGGCCGTCCGGTAACTGTCCGGACCAAGCCCAAGTCGTCGACGGCGCGCACTGTTCCCGCGCGCCTCAAGGAGTTGTCAGCAACAGCAGGGACCCAGCCGGGTCGAAGCTTACTGGGGCCAGGGTTATCCGAAAGGGCGCTCGAGCCCCGGTATGAAGGCTAGAAGGAACGGGGTGGGTCTTTTAGTCAGTAAGAGTCTGACACTATCTCCCGCTCCGCCCAAGGGCGGGGGATGTCAATGCATGATTTTTTCCCACCATAAAAAAAAAAAAAAAAAAGGATGATGCCCCAGTGAGTCGGGGTTATGCTGTTCCAGTGAGTCGGGATGATGCTGCAGGCTCCAGTGAGTCGGAGTAGCGCTGCTGACTCCAGTGAGTCGGAGTGGTGCTGTGCGACGTAGGGCTTGACTGCTGGCGTCGACCAGGAGAGGTTCTTCATTCATGGTGTGACTGGCCGAAGGTGCGGTGTGCCAAGGTCGCTGATGAGGCTGAGGGGGATGACCAGGTATGACCAGGTAGTCATGCTGGTGGTCAGGATACCCTTCATAGCCGTGGGTGCTGGCTGTATGACTCGCTGCTCGAAAGCGTGAGGAAGTGATGATGACGTCACGAAGTAGTAGCTGCACGAAGGCTACACTGATGTTCTTTCGCTTTCGTTCTCCACCTGATGGTAAGCAGTGATGTAATCTCTGATGGTGAGGCGCACTAGTTTACGAGCCTATTCACCCTTGCCTTGAAGACACTCAAATTATAATCGAACGGGAACAACTCAAGATACTCGTGATCTTAGAACGCAAAAGGCAACTGAAGGAGCATACGTGTGGTTTTAGTGAGCAAAAGTTTGAAACGCACTTTTATTGAGTAAAAAGAGCGGGAAAAGTCAGTAGATGATTTCTCACCTTAAAAAAAAAGACGTGTGGCACTCGGGGACTGCCGCGGTAAAGCTATTGCATAGCATTTTTATCAACTTATACAGTTATAATTATTTATTTATTTTATTTATGCAGTATTTTTTTTCCTTTGTTTTTTTTTCTTTGATATTAATTGAATTTACACTTTCACACATTGAATTGAATTTTGATTGATTGTTCACTCATTTGTTTTCTTATCGGTCACCACGCTCAAAAAACAAATGAGTGGGGGTGTTAGGTTATTTTCGGGAATTTCTGGATTCGGTCTTCACGCTCAAGGCCCGCGATAGAAGCTATGCAATAGCTTAAAAAGAGGTAGCAACCCTAGCATGGGCGCCGAGTGGAGATGGTTTGATTGACACGTGTTTACGCAAACCATAGAGTTCGCGTTAGTGACTTAAATCATGACTCGATAAACAACACTGGAAGATTGGAGAGGGAAATATTCTAAGCAAATTCTAGGTTATAAATAAAAGTTATGATAATAAACTTTATCTGCTAAATGGTGTTTTTGCCTATCAAAATAAATATTTTTCCTAATAATACAGTCGTCTTATTTTTATATTAAAATCTCCGTCATATAAAAATAATCATGAACGTGTTAGATTTGGTAAAAAACCAGTTTAGTATTAATAAATAGAGCAGGAGTTGGAACATTAAAGAAAGAATTTTATCTTCAAAACTAATGCGGTCTATAGACAGGTTTATTAATTTATTACTAGCTTCTGCCAGCGACTTCGCCCGTTTCAAATTAGGTTTTTCACAAACTTTTACAAACTACAACAATAAACAACACAACAACAACAACAGTTTTTTTACAAACTTTGGTCCCCTGTTTCATCCCATTAGGGGTGAATTTTGGAAACCCCTCTCTTAGTGCTCACCTGCGCAATAAAAAGAAACCTTGTGCAAAATTGCACGCTCCTAGTAGTAGTTAATTTGGCTCTGCATTGATATGTCAGTCTGTCAGTTTCTCTTTTTATATAAATAACTAGCTTTTGCCCGCGCGGCTTCGCTCCCGCTCTTCCCTACTTCAGCCTACTATACCCTACTCTACCCTACTATACTCTACTCTACCCTACCCTACTCTACTCTACTATCGACAGCTGCCTGACATTTAACAAACATATATACAATATATGCAAAAAAGTCGTTAATATATACGGGCAGCTGTCGAGGGCGGCCAAGATCAGCTGGGGCCTCCACGCAGAAGTCATTAGAATCATTTATAATGCAGTCATCGAACCAGTGATTGTGTACGCGGCGAGCGCCTGGGCACCGGCAGTGGGGAGGCTGGGAGTAAAAAAGCAGTTGAACGCAATCCAGCGTGGGTTCGCACAAAGCCTACCGCACGGTCTCCCTGAACGCAGCTCTGCTCCTCGCCGGTATACTCCCACTCGATATCCGTATACAGGAGGCAGCCGCTCTGTACGAGGCAAAGAGGGGAGTGCCCCGGTCAGATTTGGCGGGCAGGGAGGTCGAGCGGAGGGCAGGGCACACCGAAAATGGACACCCGGCGACGCATATGCACCTGGAGTTCAAGAGCCTGATAGACGAAGAAGAGTTGAACGCAAATAGCGACTTTGCCGTTAAGATATTCACAGATGGCAGTAAGATTGACGGCAAGGTGGGGGCCGCAATATCTTACTGGGAGGGCGCGGCCGAAACCAAGGCCGTCAAGCTTAAGCTGCCATCTTACGGCACCGTCTATCAGGCGGAACTTCTGGCCGTATGCAGAGCCACGGGAGACATTGTTCGGGGTGCTCAGCGGAGTTTCGCAATTTATAGCGACTCCCGATCTGCGCTGGATACCATTGTCAATAATGGCTCCCTGCATCCCCTGGCGGTCGAGGCCCGCAAAAACCTCCGGACGGCCCTCAGCCAAAGTAAAACTGTGTCCTTGTTCTGGCTGAGAGCCCACGCTGGGCTTGCGGGCAACGAGCGCGCCGACTGCCTAACAAAAATGGCCGCCCAAACTTTGAAACGTGCCCCTGACTACGACAAGTGCCCGGTCTCGTTCGTCAAGGGACAAATCAGACGTGAGTCACTTGACGAATGGAACCGGAGGTATCAGTCAGGGGAAACTGCCGGGACTACCAAGGTTTTCTTCCCGGATGCCACCGAGGGGTACAGGATCGTCCGTAAGATGACGATGGACAGTGTCGTTACACAAATATTAACGGGGCACGGTGGGTTCTCCGAGTATCTGACCAGATTCAAGTGTAAGGAGGACCCATCGTGCGCCTGTGCCCATGGAGTCGAGGAATCCGCTCTACATGTCTTGCTCGACTGTCCGGTCTTTGGTCGAGCAAGATATGATTGCGAGCAAGAAATTGGGTTTAAGATTAATAGGGGAGCTGTGAGGGACATAATGACGAGCAATAAAACTAGGAATGTATTCTTGAAGTACGCGAAACACGTAGCCGAGGTCGTTATAGACAGGAATAAATAAAATAAAGGACACATTAATAGTAAATAATTATATCATTAAAAACTATCTGCATATAATATTATATTTACAAAATAAATATACTAGTAAAATAAATATATATAGATATAAATTATACATAGCTATATATAATAACAGGAAAGGAGGAAAGACGGTATCGTAAGCAGAAAGGCCTCAAGAAAGCGCAAAATATTGGCACAGCTAAGAGTTTGCGCAACCCTTGAGGAAAGAATGTAGTAAATTAGAATGGAATAAGCAAACATATACATATACAAGGTGCAGTTTTAAAACTGCACAATATTTCAGGAGGTTGTAATAAAACTCATAAATAATCATATAAAAATACGATACCTGGTCAATAATCAGTAAAACTTGTTATTTTATTTTTTTAATTTTAACCGTTTTTCAGAATAACTCTCTAAATAAACTTCTTAAAAAAATACAGAATCACCCGTTGCGATTTATCGCACGCCGTGTCACTGTGTGTGTGAGTGCATCAACCTGTACGAGGCTCCGCCCACTTATTTTACGAAATGAATAATTTAACCTTAGATGTAGATCGAATTCGATGATCATAATGTACATTAATGTCTTAAATTTCGCTATTTAATTACTCGCTTTTAAGCATCATCACAATGTGAAAATCTTTTAAAAGTCACGTTGACGTCGCGTCGATAGGTACTTACGTATCAGCTGATGAATAAAATGTTAGGCCGAGATCAATAAACCTTATGAGGCGTCCGTGCCTCCGTCCGTAGGTAGGTATCATAGAGCGCGCGCGCTCGAGATTTAGATACGCAGTGGTACATGAACGTACCTACCAGACGCAGTGTCATTCTCAAGGTCAGTTTTCCGTAATAATTTCGTTTTTATTTGTAGATTAAATTGGTGGATGTGAAATTTCCCTTCGTACTTTTTAATGGGCTGAGGACCGACAAAAAACACTTCAAGATAATTTGTGCTATTTACGTAGATAGGTAGGTTTTTAAGTGATTTATCTTGCCTGTTAGGTAGGTATTTTTACCGTAGTTAAAATTTTTAAATCAATTTATTTACACTAATCAAATTGATTCGGCTAACAACGTATTTACAAATGACTTTTTATGTACTTACTAATAAAATAAAATAAATACCTAAGCAGGTACTTATGTTACCTGGAGGTGTTGTTCAAACAGACAGCAGTCTAGCACGACGTTGCTGATTTTCTTTTAATTTCGTAGCACAAACACATTCGTTTTAAAGTGTCGAAAGCACTAATCACTAGTGATCACCGTTTCACGTAACGTACTTGCCGACCGTAGTGAGGAAACCAAACCGTAGACCAGCATCCCGCGTGCTGGCCCGTGGCTCTCGCTTGAAGTATTCCAGGATATTTTCCTGCAAGGCGACAAGCAGGCCTTCGTTGCCGCGACCGTCAGCAAGCCGGGGAACGCCGAATCGTCGAAACTCGCGGAGTCTTTGCGTAGCAGCCAGTATTACCCTTTGAGATGGACGTTACGATGTTTCCACTGATAGCATACAAGCGGACTATCTCCACCAACTCTACTTTGGAGTATTGGTCTGTCATCTTTCATCACTAGATACCGCAACCGTTAACCGAAGGCGCTGTGGGCGAATATTGCAAGCGCGTGTATGCACACGTCGGCGACGTCAGTTACACTAAACATGATCGATTGATCGATGGCGCGGGGGCGTGGCTAGGGTGTGTCGTGCGGGAGATTATTGGTGCTTTACGTTGCGTGTATGTGTGTGAAAGCGCGGTTTAAATAATGGTGCGTTTGTGTGTGTGAAAGCGCGGTTATAAGGGAGGTATCAGACTAGCAGAGTTTATAAAAAAGGTAGTTCACACATACCGATTTCCATATATAAGAAAAAAAATACCTACTCATTTTATTATTGATTCGGGTCGAGAATCACTAACATAATTACCTCCTGAATTTTTTTGCACCTTTAAAACTGCACCTTGTATATATTTATACACAAAAATCAATAAAACATAAAAACGATACAGTAAACGATTTAAAGTTCTGTAATTTAAATAATTTATTGTATCGAAAGCAAGATAATCTAAAACATCTATTACATCAAAATAAAGAATTCTTTACAAAAAACAAAATAAATAAACATCAATATAAACATTTAATAACTGAAAGTCTATTTAACGACCCTGTTCAGGGCAGGGAGTGGCGTGCCTGAATTAAAAAAAAAAAAAAAAAAAAAAAAATACTCTACTCTACTCTACCCTACTCTACCCTACTCTACCCTACTCTACCCTACCCTACCCTACTCTACCCTACTCTACCCTACTCTACCCTACTCTACCCTACTCTACCCTACCCTACTCTACTCTACCCTACTCTACCCTACTCTACCCTACTCTACCCTACTCTACTCTACCCTACTCTACCCTACTCTACCCTACTCTACCCTACTCTACCCTACTCTACCCTACTCTACCCTACTCTACTCTAATAAACCCCACGGAGCCCGAGACCTTTCCAACGAATGCAAAAACGTGGAAATCGGTTCGTGCGTTCTGGAGTTATAGCGTCACGAAGGAAAACCCGACTTATTTTTATATAGTAGATAAATAGATTTATCGTTTACACAAGCCTGCGTCCACATACAACATTAGTTTTTATTATTATTATTGTTTATTTAAATCAGATACATCCATATTATGTTAGTAGCACTTAAAAACTACGTTAGTAACTCATAAAAATAAAATAGAATAAATAAAGTCAAAATAAAATAAATAATAAGCAAAATTAAAATCAAAAATTAAAATCAAAATTAAAATCAAAATTAAAATCAAAATCAAAATTAAAATCAAAATTAAAATCAAAATTAAAATCAAAATTAAAATCAAAATTAAAACCAAAAATTAAAATCAAAATTAAAATCAAAATTAAAATCTAAATTAAAATCAAAATTAAAATCAAAATTAAAATCAAAATTAAAATCAAAATTAAAATCAAAATTAAAATCAAAATTATAATCAAAATTAAAATTAAAATCAAAACCAAATTAAAATCATACTCAAAATTAAAATCATAATCAAAATTAAAATCAAAACTAAAATAACATTAAAATAAAATAAAAAATTAAATTAAAATAAAACATAAATTAATAAAATTCAATTCATAAAACTATGTATATAGCTGTGCCCTCTTCCCGCTGCACCAGACCTGCAGCTGTGCATACGAGTCCAGTGTTCCAGGAAGGGACAGTCCGGTTTATCAGCTATTACCCTCAAAATACTGTTGGTGCTCCCCCGAATCCTCCGCATCAGGGATGCTGCTCTCTTGCGCATAATAGCTTGAAAGCTATCTACATGTGCTTCAGCAAACATACCCGACGCGCTACAGAATCGCGGGAGCCCCAACAACATCCTAAAGGCATTATTATACTGGATGCGAAGAACGTTGTAGGCCCTCTGCGTATGTCTAACCCATAGGCTGCACGTGTAAAAAGACTGGCAAAACGCCTTGAACAGAGTGAGTTTCACTTCTCTAGTACAACGTGCAAACCTACGAGCCAGCATATTACATCGGATCGACAACGCTCTTCGCTCCCTCTCGATGTCGGCATCATCATTTAAATCTTCATTCACAATGTGACCAAGATATCTAAAATGCGACACCCTATTTAGTGGTACACCATAAAGAAAAACCGGCGGAACTGTCGTTGGCTTTTTAGACCCCACCCTAAACACGACAAGTTCACTCTTCCGTACATTGTACAGTAGACCATGAGAAGTAGCGTACCTCTCACATATCTTCAGCATCCGTCTGAGTCCATCAACCGAGGGACTCAGCAGAACCATATCATCTGCATAGCTTATACTATTAATCATCTTACTATCAATAGAGCATCCGATGCCAGAGCTGCTGAGTTCCTCGATCAACTCATTGATGTAAAGACTGAAAAGCGCAGGAGAAGTCAGACCTCCCTGTCTTACCCCACACTCCAGCCCATACGCCTCAGACAAGGCATCCGTCCATCTGACCTGGTTAATCTGATGGCCATACCAGTACTCTAAGAGCTTAATGAGCTCATTAGGTAGACCTTGCTTACTCAATTTCGACCATAAGATATTATAATTAACCAGGTCAAACGCCTTGGAAAGGTCCAAGAAAGCGGCATACACAGGTGTATTCCTATCCGTGTAGTACCCGACCGTACGCTTGAGCGCCAAAATAGCAGTCTCCGTGGACAACCCAGCTCTAAAACCAAATTGAGCATCGTGTAGTTTGAGCTGCCCAGTCACTTTCCGCTCAAGCACACCGTCAAGAACCTTCGCTGTTATAGTGGCCAACGATATTGGCCTGTAATTATCTTTGTCTGAGACATCCCCAGTCTTATTCTTGACTATGGGCACAACTATCGTCTTCATTAAATCAGTTGGAAGATACGAGTGCCTCACACAAAGATTATACAGCATAGATAGGACCCTTGGGAGATGCGGACCAGCAAACTGAAAATGCTCTACGCTGAGGCCATCGTGCCCCGGAGACTTGCCCCTGGTCATCGACTGTATGATGCTCCGTATCTCCTTTGATGAGATATTAATCGGCACACCAGACAATTCAATCTCATCGGCACAACGTCGCCCCTCCGATTGAAGCCCAGAGCATACCCCAAAATGCCTCTTAAACATGTTAGCAATCTCCTCTGGCTCAGACATGCCACTAACGCTCACCGGAACCGCAGGTCTAGGACTCAGTCTTTGTGTGGATTTCCAAAATTTTTGAAAATGTTTACTCTTATGTTCTGTTGCCAATATGTTCATTTTAATTTGTTCCTCATTATTTTGACAAAATTTCAACTTTTCTTTAAAAACTTTTCTAGTTTCTCTCATTTCAACAAACTGCTGCCCTGATTGAGGTTTCCCATGCCACACCCAGTTAAGAAAGGCCCTTCTTGCGTTAAAAAAATCTGTATTACATTATCCTGGTAGAATACTTATTATTGTAACTAGAATTAAGTCGTTAGATCGTGAATACCGCTTTTGGATAGGACATCGATCGAACGACAATAAAACTTCAACGATATTTGGCTTGTTTGATTTTACGTGAATCAGGCTACAGAATCAGTAACTGAATCGGTTTCAATAACTTTTACACCATGTGTATTTTTTTCCAAAAAATATTTAAAAAAGGTCATAAGTTGGACACCACCGACACTAAGTACAACACAGGTCACGGCAAGTCATAGCGGGCATTAACGGTACCAGCGTACAGCTGGGTGCGGAAGCAAAACAACCCCTCAGTCGCCCGGGTGGCCAGCGACCATGTATTTAAGTCGCCAACCAGGTACCATATTGGGCTTATATCATCATCATCAACAGCCTTTTTAATGTTACCACTGCTGGGACTCAAGCCTCCTCTCTAGGAGAAAGAATGGGCCGTAAACCACCACGCCAGTCTGCCTGCTGCGGTCTTCCCGTCCGATTATAATTTGGGTGTCTTCAAGGCTAGAGTGAATAGGCTCTTAATAAACTAGTGCGCCTCACCATCAAAGATTGCATCGCTACTTACCATCAGGTGGGATCGCAGTCAAGCACTAGTTTATCTCAATTAAAAAAAAAAAAAAACGCGGGTCCAGTGCGAGTTGGTGGATGTCACATATCTTCGAATTTTTGGTTCTAGGACTTGCCGGTTTCATCACGATATTTCCTTTACCCTTTTTTGAGGAGTCTGTAAATGATTTGTTTGAAATAAACGTTTCTGATTTCATCCCTTCACATAAATTTTCTAATAATGTTCAGATTACGTAGTATAGATTTAACTGCGTAGTAACCATATATACATTTATTATTGACTATATTATTAACCTAGCAAATCAAAACGGTCCACTCATTATGAAGACGAGCGATGCGTGCACAGTACGTTATTATGCACACAATATACTATTAAAACTGTGCTTCAGTCATCGTGTGGTATTTGTATAAAAACTAGTCAAGGTCGCTACTTAGTCTAAAGTGTATTGAAATAGCTGGCCGGCTGTGCTAAGTATGAATACTTCCTATAATTCATTCATTCATTTATATACAAGTATAGATTTGGTTTGGGTAGGTGAGCCCGTTCTTCAGTTATAAAATTACAACGAAAAGTGGCATTGATTTTTATATACAAATATAGATAATAATCATAACTATTTTTTTTTCAAACCTTTTGACCTACGCGCCGTTGATGACTAGAGCCGGGTCCGGACGGTTAAAAGGTTTTTACCCGATGGGCGGACAGCGAGCTCCCACTGCTTGTCGTCCGCAAGCCCGCGCCTGCAGTAGCTGGTAGTCGGGGTTGTGGTAGCGGCGTGGGTGGCTTGAGCGTGAGGATCTCCATTCCCTCACGCGCGCTGTTCTACGAATATGGTGGTAACTTTACCAGCGTATAAAGATAAGAGTAATAAACGGTAATTATCCTTAAAATGGCCTTACCTTTGGTTTTCATTCCTTTAAACTTTTTTTACGTGGGAAACTAACAAATGGATTCTCCCGCTCTGGGTAGAACGAGAGGGGAGTCTCAGACTTTTACAGACTGAAACCCACCTGTGTTCAGTTACCCTTTGCGAGGGCAACGGTGACTCCTTCGAACATTCCAGAGCCTTGGCAGGCATCGGCACTAACTGGCTCCGTCTATCTTGACATCTCTATGAGGCGCGCGTGGAACACAACCAGACGGCCAGACGACAAGCTACTTATTGCTCGCCGTCCGACTCTTAAAACCTGACATGTGTTTTTAGAAGAAATCTGGCGTCAGTTACCGAATAATTGATTGAAAAAACGCTTGCCTTGGTATTATAGAAATATGAAATATATTTAGTGATATTCTGTATAGGAAAGTCCAAAGAGATTTAAAGAGATACAATAGAGCGGCTATCAGGAGAAATGTCTTAGGAAAACTGTCATCCTATCTCTCAGTGACGCCATCTAGCTTTGAATAGCAATCACGTGAATTAAATTTGTCAAAATTGGTATAAATTTAACTATTGCTCGGTAGGTGGCCAGGGGTTTTACCATGATATGTTAAAAATCGGCAGTACGAACGAAAAAGGATCTAACAGTTCGGTTTAGGTCGTAAAATAGATCATGTTAAGAGCTCGTGGTAGAAGCTTCAGTGTGTGCCAGTGGCGTAGCTTGGGAAGGGGAGGGCCGGCCATGGCCCCAGGCGGCATACGAAAGGAGGCGGCAGAAAGAACCAATTTATTTATTAAGAAAAAATTAGATATTCGAAATTGCGAGCGCAATGTTACGTACGTACCAAGCAAATTTTGATGTCTGTGTTAAGTCTACCCTCATGCTGCAGCAGGTATATTGCTTTTTATTAATCCAAGTTCATTCTCTGACGTAACAATGTCGGACCAAGCTCAAACATGACTTGGCACTGAGTGTGTTCACGCTGACGCGATTAAACACGCGCATACCGACCTTGGGCCAATGCTCGTATGCGCAAGGCAAGTGACGTGACTCTTAAGGTGTTTTGGAGGTCTCAGTTTGGCCACATTGGCCGAATAAGTAACAAACCCCGTTGGTAGTAAAACGTTTTGGTCCCCGGCAAACTCGAGTGAATCGAACTTCTGCCGTCCCTCACCTGCACCACTGCTGAAATCCGACGGGTCCCTGGCTCACACCGCTGAGGAGTAAGCAAACTGAATTGCCTGTCTTAATGCGGAATCTTCGCGTCTGAATTCCGGTGACGCACCGCCCCCTGTTTCTCCTGATGGATACGTGACGAGTATGTCGGATATTCGTATCCATCAGAAAGACATACTTTAAAATAAAGCTAGTGGCCCCGACGGGATACCTGCAGTCGTTCTTAATACTGGTGTTCTTAAACTTAATAAACATGAAAGGGCGGTGTATTTCTGGTCGACCCCAAGCGGCGAAAACCCACGCTACTCCACTGGTGTGTGCTAGGTAAGGTTAAACTATTCAGCAATAGATGGCGCTATCATAAAATCAGCTAATGTTCTAGAACTATTCATGGAAATTGTTGAATTTTAATTAATTACTGCGTAAATACCAAGAATATTTACGAAAATAAACCGAAGTTAGGTCCAACAATTTTACTATAACAAGATTTGCAATAGCGTAGTGCGCAACTCGGCATATTTTCTCAGAAAATGATTTTCTTTTAGTGCCTAAAGCGGATACAAACATGACTTGACGTGTAGGGGTGTCATACTAGACTGAGCGACTTGTTACTCACAAGTAACAAGTTTCGGATTTTGACCTTTGTTCGCTATGTCCTGTCTATTGGTAGTATATATTTAATGTCTTTGGGAAAGTCAATGACCTCGATCTGTCAAATGTTGATTGAATAGTACGGTTTGCAAAGAAAACTTATTTGTGTATCGAACAGTTTTTATTTTACTTCGTTTTAATCTAGGTGAAATGATGATGATGATGATGATGAATCTAGGTGAAGTAAATGTTGTTGTTTAATCTACATTAGGTAAAAATATGTAGATAATATAGTTTAAGTTATTATAAGCATAATCAGCATTTTAATGTTTATATGAATGGCTTCCTTCCTTCACCCATATTACATAAGCGGCAAGAAATAGGTGACCAAGATTATATGCAACTCATATTATAATTCAAAAGAGTGTCCATGGAGTTTCTTGCATGCTCTTCTCCACAGAGATCTACGCTTTAGAACGTGCAATTTAACTCCACTGTTTTGACTGATCGATATTTTCACAATTCAAAAGTGTCTGTAAATAGCATAGCATAGTCGGCCTTATAATGTATCCACTGCTTGGACAAAGCCTCCTCTCTAGGAGAGGGAATGGGCCGTAATCCACCAGACGGACCCAGTACGGGTTGGTGAATGTCACATGTCTTCGTATTTTTAGTTCTAGGACACGCCGGTTTCCTCATGATGTTTTTCCTTCACCATTTTGAAAGCAGTGGTGATGGAATAAATTACACAAAGTCAAATTTTAATGGTTCCATACGCATTGCGTATGGTTGGGTTTGAACCCGTGACCTACAATATTCGTAAGTCGGGGCCGTTACCACTTGGGAACTGCTGCTCTATTAGGTCATGACAGTAAAAAAAAATCGTTCTTATTTTCATTGTTAGCAATAATTCTCTTTCTTCTTTCATTCTCCACTACACGACACTTCACACAGTGACACAGAGATGAGCAGAATTGAAGAACTGGATTCTGTTTAAACTTTTTTCGTTCATGATTTGTAAATAAATTTTATTTTGATTATTTAAAACATGATTAGAGACCAAAAACATGTAAACGAGATATTCGTAATTGCATAACATGATTGAAAAGAGTTTCTTGGACATTCTTCTCCATAGAGATCTATGCTTTGAAATGTGCAATTAGCATCATTTTTTCTACTTGACATTTCAAAAGAGCCTGTAATTGGTTTATTTGAAATAAAATGCTTTGAATCTTTTTAAAAACTTATTTTGCTCACCCTACTCAATTTTTTCGTTTAGCTATGACGTCACAACATGGCGCAAAATCGATCTTATTCTTTTTTTAAACGCACTGTAGATAAGTCGTTCGTCTTGTTTCATTATCGGATTCAGTCGGTATGTAGTTCAATATGAAGTGTAGTAGATAAACATTTAAGGAAAAAGTCCTAATAATTATGAAGCAGAGATAATTTACGCCATAGTGCACAGTTCCTTCACTCTGTGTAACCTTTTTCAAATTAAAAAATCATAGGCTTGTCAAGTCAAAGATCTGGAACGAGCTCAGCTGGACGCACAGACAACTCAGGATATACTATCCTGGCGTCTAAAGACGAGGAGAGCCGACCCCAAATAAAGGGATAAGGTGAGGAAGAAGAAGAAGGCTTGTCAAGTCAAAACTCCAAAGTCTTGAGCATTGACGCCGAATTGCTAGTCTGTCCGTTTTCTATCGTTTACATTTCGTCTCGCCTCGTCGATTTTACCGCGAACATCGAAGGACTGCAACAATTTGCCAGCAGCGGTCTTCCCGTTTGATTGTAATTTAGGCGTTTCAAGGCTAGAACGTGAACAGGCTCACAATAAATTGTATCACTGCTTACCATCAGGTGGGATCGTAGTCAAGCATTAGTTATCCCCTTGAGCGTCGATTGTATCATACGTCTACAACTTGAATGTATCATACTTCTACATTGTATCATACGTCTACCTGTTTTTACTGTTCCGTGCTCTACAACCGTCGTAAAAGTTTTGTTGCAAGCGTGAGCCCATCTCAAAATAACACCACCTCGGAGAGATGCGACCTCTGGCGGCAGAAGTTTAAACCTCCCGATGATTTTATCGAGCCGTCGCGCGTCGGAGAGCCTCTCTCCTGGACACGAGTTGCCATGGCCAACCTGGAAAACTCTTAACAGATCCGCTTCCAGGTTGGGCGCAGCAAAGACAATCTCCACAGGTGAGGGTTCTCGGATGGTTCCGATCTTCAGTGTTTGTGCGGCGTCTCTCCGCAGACCATGTCCCACCTTCCGACCACGTGCCCTGTTGCCTGCTCACGTAGGGACCTAATGACAGCATCAGCGGACGGCTCTGCCGTGGTCGAATTCTGGGCCAGGCAAGGAATTTAACTAATTTTGCCATCGATATGATAAGAATGAACTTCAATGACCTTCAAAAACGCTAAATTGTCGTTTTGTACACACTTTTTTACGACATTTTTTTGGCTGAAAATTTTGTTTTCTATATCTTTGTTTTTCCTAGAAAAAACTAGAAAAATATTTTTTTTTTTGGTGATTTGCGTAAAACGCGCAGTTACGTAATAATAATAGCCTCCGCGCGCGATGCGATACATGAATAAAAAAAAATATATGTAGTATCAAAAGGCATTGTAACAAATCAAAACACGCATTCAAAAAGTATGTAAATTTAGTACAAATCCTGAACACAGGTCACATCCGTAGTGTTTAAATATTGTATTAATTAACGTCTATACATGTTATATTGTAGCCTGTTATATCAGTAATTCGATGGAGCTCTCAAAATAGTCGGCACAATAAAATGACATCATCCTTCATGGCGGCCAGCCTGACCTTGCGTTCGCCGAAACGGAACGCCATAGTTTTATGTACATACAAAGATACTAGATATAGCTTTTGAATACTTTTTTGGTTTGTGCTAGGGTTGTCGCGGAACCTCGCCTCCGACTCCTCAAATGCGGAACTTCGACACCCACGAGACATGATTTCGAAGTTCGGGAGATTCTTATTCAGGATTCAGGCGGAAGAATCGTCTCGAGCCTTGTGAGTAGAAGGGTGATTCAAAGCCACCATAGATGCGGGCTTGAGGACAACGAGCAACGAATACCTCGCTGACTGGTCGTCCAGAGCGAACCCAAAGAGATGTCAGCAAAACCGTAGGGGCCTGCTGGGGCCAAGGGGAAATTCTGAAAAGGAAACCCGTCGTCCTCTTTTGTTGCAGATGTAGTTTTAGTAAGTAAAATTTAACTCACCCTCCCGCCCCGCCCTATAGCGGGAGAAGTCATTGAATGTTTCTCACCTGAAACGAAAAACCTTAGTAGCCCACACAAGTTTAAAATTAAGGTCTAAGATGATCTGCTCCAAAATGACTAAGGAAATAGATACGAACCGCGCGACATGGATAGAAAGAAAGAAAAACGTCACTCGCACAGGATAAACAACAGAATAAAATAAAAATGTTAATTAGTCAAATAAACTGACTAAATTAAAATAAACAATAACCATTGTACGGCGAACCGCACATCATAGCATTTAATTGCAATTAGCCAAACCATCACTTTGCGCGTCTACGTCAAACGATCAGAATAAATTATTAATTAAGCAAATCAGTACTTATAGTCCCTTGAACCATCTGGCCGAAATTAAATGGTCACAACTCTCGTACCCGCCTAGGCGACAGTACGACTACCTGTGCATTTGTTTGCGGCCAGCTGCACCCGGACAGAGCCCCGCTGACCTTTAAATCCATTTTCATTGCGAAATATAGATTGATTTGCATATGTTATGTTCACTGTGAAGAATATTGAACGACCAGTTTTTATGTGTAAAAATAGGTCATTAAGGAAAAGTTGGAAATTGCTAAATGTTTTTATAGACAAAAGTATTAATCGTACGAAAAAACCAATATTAATAGTTGATAATGTTGTTCATGAATCTATATAATCAACATATATTTTTTTCAAATCTATTAACTGGCCGTTACCGAGAAGATGGCTTCAGAATGTCTCTGTTTTATGGCACTGCTCGGGTGTTTGGGCCTTAAGCTTTCGAATACCGTAATTAGAGACACAATAGAAAGACAATGAGGGAGCGAACGCCGGCTTTCGCTTTAATGAATTAACCCCTCGAGCGCCGATTGTACATACGTCTGTACAGTGGATGTCCTTGAAAAATGCTTAATTTTCCAGTTTTCCCCAAGGTTGTACGAAAGTTATTTGGCCGAAAATTTTGGTTTCTATACATATTATTTTATATATATTATAATATTAGTTTTTCCTACAAAAATCGTAAAAAAATTTTTTTTTGGTGATTTACGTAAACATGGCAATTTTCCGGGTCAATGAACCCCTGGCGCAACGGCGATGCAACTCGACATATATTTTCACTGTTTCCCATACAACCGCTCTTACGCGATTATGATCTTAATACACATTTTACATTAGATATTTTGGATGCCAAGTATCTTGTGGATATTATCTAGACTTCTATTGAAATCTATACTAATTTATAAAGATAATAAATAATTATAAAGAGGTAAAGTTTGTTTTTTTTTTGTTTGTAGGAGGTAATCTCTGGAAACATTGGTTTGATTGGTATTTTTTTTCACCGATATAAAGCTGTTTTATTCCTAAGTGACATAGACTATATTGTATGTACGCGGGCGACGTTGCGGGCAAAAGGTAGTTATGAATACAGCATTATTTTATCAAACAACACGCATAGAAGCCCTGTTGATGAACGATGATTTCCCCAGGGAACAATTACCTTGTATACCACCAACAGAAGGGCCTATAAAACACATATGACCTGAGGAGGTAGGGAAAGCTATTCAAAACGAACTATCATAAAGCTAATGGCCCTGACCAAATCCCTGCTGATATATGGAAGAAGTTCAATTTCTTAAGTTTTTTTTTATTTTGTAACACTCGTTGGTGATCCTTAAATAAATAAATAAATAAAGTTAAGAAACAGCGCACTGCCTTGGCTTACCAAGTTAAATTCTGCAATGGTATCATAAAAGAAGGCAAAATCCCAGAATCCGAATTCCGAATTGCAAAAAAGTTTTTTTTTTTGTGACGTACAAATTCAGATTTATACCTACCTACTACATAAACCTACTTGTGTTATAAGATCTTGCTCTATGCCAAATTTCAGGATTTCGGAATAACGGGAAGTACTCTTTGAATTTTTGATTCTCTTGAGGGTGTCGAAATATACGTTTTTTTGCGATATAAACGGCCGTATCGATTTTTTTTTGTTTTTGTTAACTTATAAGTTTGATTTTTTCACAGCTTTAAGGGACCATAGACTTGAGTATATGGTTTTAATTAAAAATCAATACCTCCCGTTCCCAAGATAAAATGTTTTGACAGGCAGACGAACAACAAACTGATCCTATAAAGGTTCCGTTTTTTCCTTTGAGGTACGAACTCCTAAAATATAGATCTTTTTCATAATCGTTTTTCCTCGAGGCGAGGTATATTTCTTTTTACCTTCACCTCCGCTAAGTTAAATCTTTGAAACTCCGCTATCGCTAAGATGGATTCCGCAGTTAGTCACACCCCTAGTCAGTATATTTGCTCATGCCATGTTCTCGGCTGTCTGCAGCCTTGCCATGCTATATACGAGGGGAGATGTCAGATAATATACTTATTATATATCTGACATCAATATATATAAATAAAGTAAATATAAAATCCTTACATAACGCATTTATCTATCTGCATGAACTTAAAAACTACTAAACAAATTTTCATGCAGTTTTTATTAGTAGACAGAGTGATTCATGACGAAAGTTTAACCCCTCGCGTGTGGGGGGTATTATTATTATGTAAATGCGCGTTTTTAAGACCCGTCTTTTTTTCTTTAACTCAGAGGTTTGATTTTTTCACAGCTTCAAGGGACCACAGACCTGAATATGTGGTTTTAATTTCAACTCAATACCTCCACTGGTTTCTGAGATAAAGGGTCTTGACAGATAGACAGACAGTGAGACGGACAACAAAGTGATCTTTTAAGGGTTCCGTTTTGAGGTATAGAACCCTAAAAACGATGTAGCCGTATAAGGTATTCATACCTACACTTGTTTTTTGCTTTTTCTTCGTTTATACCATTAACTAGTTGTGTCTGCTGTATACCTTTTGCGATGCCTAATAAATCTATTTTATATCTTTCATATAATCTACTACAATCAGTAATCTCTTTTGTTAACCTTATTGTTTTATTCGCATGCCTCTGCACCTGTGGCCGGCCCCCTGGTAACTCTTAATATTGTAAATGTATCTATTAACTGCTCCCTCTTTGTTGTAACATATTCCTATTTTTTTTTCTAACACATTGCTTTTGCAATATTTTTTATATTATCTGACCCGAACCACCGTAAATTTGTTAGTTTTTTTTTTGTTAACTTCTCATTTATTGACAGTTGTAATTATTATTATTTTTCTAACTTTTTTTTATATAGCCTCTTATATCTCAATATAGACCGGTTTACACTGTTCTTAAATAATATCTATTAATACTGTAATATGGAAATATTCTAAGAATAACATTTTTTTTAAAGAGTAACCATTGAGTTTCTTGCCGGTTCTTCACCATAGGAAACGACCAATTTGTAACCATGCATTAGCTTCTGACGTTTTATAAGTGCCCATGTAGGCCTATGTGAATTAAAAAACTTTTGAATTTTGAATTTTTATTACTGGCTTTTCCCAGCGACATCACCCACGTAATGTCGTCAATTTTCTCAAGGAAATAAACGGATCAAAGTGTTTTATGACACTATGCAGACTACGGTACGTATAGGCACGGTATAATATAGGCGTGTTTGGTCTAATCAAATCAAATCAAATCAGTTTATTGCAAACATGTTGTACAGTTTTTAGGCCCATGCTCCCATTTAGTGTCACAAAACAATGACTTTCTGAAGCCTACTCTTCGATAACAGCTGGGTTAATAGATCAGAAAAAATATACATTTATTATAGATTCATGTAAGAATAGCAAATGATTTTTTCGTACGACTAAAACATTAGCCAAAAAAAATAATGATTTTACAACATGACATTTTTTCGCTTGTTTTCCCCAAGTACCTACTTCTTTTTTAGGGTTTTTTTTTGCCATATCATAAAATGCAACCACTTCATGATATGGCCTTCACATCATGAAGTGACCAATTCTAAGTACTGGCCACGACATATCCAACTATGATCCAACTCTAATTAGGAACATAATTTAACTTATTTTGCAATTGCTGATATCGTCTGAATTGTTTACGTAAAAAAATCGAATGCTGACTTAATGATATAATTATAAACTCTCCGGTCAACGCAGGTCAACGTGACATGATAAGATATATTTGTTAAAAAAAATTAAATATATAAAAATATCAAAGGAGAAACTGACTGACAGACATATCAACGTACAACCAAAAGTACTGGAAATAGGAGCGTGGAATTTTGCACAACCCTTCCTTTTTACGTAGGCGAGCACTTAGAGGAGGATCTCCTAAAATTCACCTACCCTATGGAGGAAATGGGGATCCAAAATTAGTATGAAGAAATCTACTATCCCGCAGGCGAAGTAGCAAGCAGAAGTTAGACATCATACCCCGTTAAACTTTGATCGTTTTAATCCCGTGGAGGGTCGATCCGGTACATGAAACACTATCGATTTGTAAAGATAAAATAAAAAAATAAAGAAACTTTTTTTTTAAAACACGTATTAATTTACGCATGTACGAAATTAATTTCTTTAAGAAAACGTCAGCTGAAAGAGTTCAATGACCGGTAGGTAGTAGTCGGCGTTGCGTACTAATTACCTGCAGGTCACAAAACAACAGGGAAAAAGGTACTTTATTTTTTAATTTTATCTTTACGAATCGATAGTGTTTCTTGTACCGGATCGACTCTCCACGGGATTAAAACGATCCAAATTTAACGGTGTATATTAGTATATTCATTTGTGTATATCATAGCAGCACAATTCCGCATTTAATCATCATTTCAAGAGGTTTATTTTTTCGCAGAACACTATTTAATTTTTCTAAAATAAAAGTAGTCTAAGTTACCCTTACCACCACCAGTGAAACCAATGTCAAAATCAATCTAAACTATCCGGTATCTGGCCTATTTGGCCTTGTTTTGACTATCCGACCGGATATCTGATAGTAATTCAGTTTACACAAGGCAAATCATATAATAATAGTATAAATATAGTATATCCTGTGATTCTCGCATCCCAGCGGATTCTTGGTCCTGCGGCCTTTACCAGGTCATCGGTCTAAGCAGTGGTCGTTCAATATAGGTTTTCTTGAGCTTTAACAAAATCTTTTAATTCTTGATTCGATAATGCAAGTTGCAACGTATTGTAATGTATAGTGACCTATATTAGCCAGATTCAGTACGACGTTGTACTTAAGTACCCTTGTGTAGTGACCTACATTAACAGATGTGCAATGTTGGTCAATATCGGTCACCGTACAAGTGTACCTTGTATACATTTTATTATGGATTCGTCGCTGCTCGCTTCTTGTCGGCCGCACTGTCCACTAAACGCCGATTCTTCTTCTTCTCGTGTCGATGCTCTCAAACTATACTTTTTCTGCTCAATATTTGGAAACCTGTACAGCTCTCTTGTTGGCCTCGTTTAGATCCTGAAAACTACAGGTGGTTATCCAAGATGGGCAGCATAGCAGGTGGCGCATGTCCTGTGGAGAGACTCCGCACTGGCTCTGTGCTTGAGATGGGTCGAGGAAGCCCCATTTGGCCAGGTTTAACGCCGATACAAAACGCCGTCACACGCCACTCGCGCATACAACCCTTCTTCGTCAGAGTCCATTATGATACTGCGCGTATGGGTTTTAACCCATAAAAGTAGCAGCCACCGGCCACAAGTGCTTCTAGCTTTTCGTTTCAGCGTTTGTAGTTGTCAGGGACTTAAAAACACCTTCATAAAGGTTACAGAATTATAAGTGTTACATGTTGAATGTGTAACAGAATCAAAAATGTAACACTTATATATGTGTTTTCAATGTGTTAACCCAAAACACTTAAAAAAGTGTAACCGTAACATATCTGTAACAGATATAAAAGTGTTAACAGTGTTAATAAGTGTAACAGGTAAATGCAGCGTTGCCAAAGTTACAATTTACTTATTTATGGTACTGTGCAATTATTTCAGTTACACATATTAACACATATAACAGGTTACAGTTTGATTCGGTTGCACTTAATAACACATATAAAAGGTTACAGTTTGATTCGGTAACATTATTGTATCTGTTACACTTAAAAGTGTTTCTCTGTTAAAACTGTTTTAAAAAACAGTGTTAAAACACATTATTACGGTTACAGTTTGAGTCCCTGGTAGTTGTGGCATGTGGCCCATATGCGGCGAGACTTAGGTCTATTTTCGGCGAGTGCTTAGTTAGTTTCAATTAAGACTGAACACCAATTTATTACGAGAAACATCTCAAAACTAGTTGTGTTTTATTAATTTGTTGGTGCAATTGTTCTCCTAACCTAAATCGACCAATTTCAAATCCACCAATTACTGATATCCGGGTTATACGATAAAGAATAAAATGCTACCGTTAACTAGACGCTCAAAAAGATGCTACTTTTTTCAATATTATTTTGTTTCAGGACAATTCATAAAATACAATTGCGTGCAAAAAAATCGGCCCACCCCTAATGTTTTGGTTTAAAACACGATAAGAAGAAAAACTAAAATTAATTAAATAAAGTTTTTGACATCAATTTATAGATAAAGAAGGAAAGCTTTATTGCACTTGTTTTAATAGTTATAGTTTTGTTTTTATCGATTTTACAGACTTATTTGTAGCACGATCAAATTGTAAACATGTTTAGCGATGCGCAGGAAATAATTTCGGATCATTGGCAGGCTTGTGTGGATGTAATCTCCTTTCTGCAAGTCTTCGTCGTACAATCCACTCACTTATTGAGACTACAGACATAGAGAAGTTTTTGTTGCACCTGAACTCCAGTGAGATGAGTCGATTACGCAAAGACAATTTGATACCAAAAAACAGTCATTGCGTTTTGATGTCGCCCGATTTCTGCCTGAACCCGATCGTCTATTTAAACTTCCGGTCTTCCACAAACCTTTTGCGCACACTGCAGTAAGCAGATCGACTTAAATGAACACTTCTAGCCACGACGCCCTGACTCTATTTGAGCGGTTTCAGTTGGACTTGTAACTATTTTTAGGGTTCTGTACCTCAAAAGGAAAAACCGGAATCCTTAAAGGATCACTTTGTTGTCCGTCCGTCTGTCTGTCTGTCTATCTGTCTGTCTGTCAAGACTCTTTATCTTGAGAACGCGTGGAGGTATCGAGTTGAAATTAAAACTCAGGTCTGCGGTCCCTTCAAGCTGTGAAAAAAATCAAACTTCTAAGTTAACGAATAAAAAAGATTCGACCGTTTATGTCGCAAAGAAACGTATATTTTGATACTCTCAAAGATCGAAATTTATAGGGTACTTCCCGTTGACCCAGAATCCTGAAATTTGGCACAAAGCAAGGTCTTATAGCACAGATATACGAAAAAATCTGAAAACAGAAAATTGTTGTTACCCACGTCACAAAAAAACAAAAAAAAAATGCAATTCGGAAAAATCTTCCAGACTCCAGTCGGGAATTGCGCACTTGCACAGTTTTTTACATGAAGTAAACACGCTTAAAATTAAGTTAGATGATCAAGAAACCAACAAAGTTAGGCAAATTCCAAATAAAGAAAGATTTGATTCAATTTAAATTCGGAGCAAAATCAGAAACATTGTTTTAATAAAAAGTGTAAAATGAGGGTGTTCGACGATTTAAGTCGATAACGTGAACAATGGTACATTTACTAAGATGAAGAGTAGGTATGTATAAAAGAAGTTTATAACCTATCTTCAATAATACTAAAGGAAATTTTACAATTATTAAATTTTTTGGTTAATTATTCGGTTCTAAAGCGCTGCCTATGGGTTGGGCCGATTTTTTTGCACGTGTTATATATAGTGACGAATGTCATTATATACTCGTAATGCACAACCTAATGAAGACATTATGTATAACGCAGTTAAATCAGGAATTATAATATTTTACGAATATTGTTTGTCGTATTTTATACATTGGTAACATTTTTGAATTTCAAATTAAATGTCAAAGTACCTACCGGGATTAATTAGCAGTGATAGGAATAGGTAGGGCTATTTAGGTTCATTGCCCGCAAACATTGATGTTAACATGGATATTCCACAGAATTCCGGCTGATAGGTACTACGAGATTTAATTGAATTTCATTCTTTAGTCAATATGTATAAAAAAAATTATGTAAGCCAATAAACGCATGATATGCGACGTAAATTTTACGTTAACAGCACGCTATAAAAGTTTTTGCCAAGCGTGCGACGTTGGAGCTTTGTTAAGATGCGTACAGATACCGGCACGGATCTTGAGCGCTCGGCTAATCTTTCATTAGTCCCGAAGGCAAGATAGTTTTTTTTTATAATTTTACTACTTTAAAACCAAATCCCGGGACTCGGAGAGTATCCATATTATTCTAACCTATGGCAAGTACATAGAACAGCCATTAACAGAGATCGGAATAGGTAGTATTCCGACCTCTGTTAATTATTAATATTGTTGTATGTACAAATATAAAACTAGAAACTTATAGAAAGACATATTGATGATAATCCCTTATTTTATTTCGTAATGGGGTCGTTTCCAGGGTCGACATAATTACATTTTATTTAGTCCGTATTTTAGATTATAAAAAAATATTGGACAAGTATTGGACTGGCCTGTTGGTCTAGTGGTTAGTGACCCTGACTGCTATGCCGGAGGTCGTGGGTTTGATCAGTTGTCTAGTACTCATAACACATGCTCTGCTTAGCTTGGGACTAGACATGTAAAGGCGTAGGCGTAGGCGTAGGCGTAGGCGTAGGCGTAGGCGTAGGCGTAGGCGTAGTATGATAGTTGTGGAACGTATTATATTATTATTATTTTTCCTTTTTTCAATTAAACAAAAAATAACAAAGATATAGCCCATTAAAGTTATTTGTAACGTCACGCCGTGCTACATTGTTTCGCACGGGGTGACGTCACACGTAACTTTAATGGGCCATATCTTTGTCATTTTTGGTTTAATTTACAAATTAAAAAAAATACGTGTCCCTTACTTTTGAATAATCTAAAAGAGGGACTAATTATTTTTTTTACTATTTTTTAATTATTATTATAGTAGTTTAGAGTAAGGTAGAGTGGTGTAGAGTAGGGTAGTGTAGAGCAGAGTAGTGTACAGTAGTGTAGAGTAGGGTAGAGTAGGGTAGAGTAGGGTAGAGTAGGGTATAGTAGGGTAGAGTAGGGTAGAATAGGGTATAGTAGGGTGGAGTAGGGAAGAGCGGGAGCGAAGCCGCGCGGGCAAAAGCTAGTAAATTATAACATTATCTTCATGAAAAACGAGCGAACATTCGAGTAAGGTAACTAACCAATAAAATCCACCAACTGAACGTTATCAAACCTAGCACGTGTTACCAACTTGTTTTATTTAAATTCGAAACAAAAACATTGAATTCATGAAGTCACCGAACGCTCAGTAGACACCAGTACCAATATACATTCATTGATAGAAGCCGTAATGGGTTTGAAGTGGAATTTTTTCTTTATTTTTATTTCGTCCATGAAAACAGACTTAAGGTAGCCATTGACGATACGTCTGTTTGGAATACTTCTGTAGCGACATCTATTGTGCCACATAAGAACTACGAAGAGAATACGAAATCCTCCATCGCACAATCAAAGTTCTCCGCGCGATATGAACATATACGACAGTTCGAAATCATCTATCGGGCAGTAGCCCACCAGACTATAACACCTGTCTGGTCGGAGGATCCTCTCTTTTCAAAGGAAGTATGTGGGACTTTACTCTCTGTTCCGCATACCTCCAAACTTCTAAATGGAATACAGTTGCCACCACGGATATAGAACGCTCGGCGTTAGAGTGGGGATCGCTTTGCGCATTCCATACATTGGCGAGCCAATCGTCGTCGTTGTTAGATACATGCTGCAAGCGCAATGAACGAATCACGAGTGTCGTCTATGACGCGATGCGCAGCGAGCCAATCACTGACGCTCCCCGCCCCCGCGTCTCACGTCGCACCACCTAAAGAGACCTGCACGCTTAGCCAAGTTGTTATTCTGCAATCGTTAACGCTGTCGAAAAGTGATGAAACGTATGTGAATGACGTCATCTCAACGTAAAGTCGCGTGGTCGGAACAAACGAATAGAAAATTCGTAGCCAAGTTCACATCGTTCAAAATGACAGAATGAATTTCTACAACGTTTAACGCTACATCCTTTGATAACGCTACATTGTAGAACAAGCGGCCGACTCAGGCGCGTCAACATGGCTAGCCACTTATAGTTTTCTACAATTGCTGACACCGAAGCGTTACCGATTGGAGAACGGAATTCGACACGATACGGTTGTAACTTGGCTAGGGGGGCAGATTTTTGACTTCTGCGCAACTTGAAGCCAGCGTTCAATATCCGTGGTGGCAGCTGTACTTCCTTATGGAGGTACTTCAGATTGAAGGCACACTGACTTGCTTCCAGTTGGACGTACGCGGCGCCACCTCGAAGATTAGAATTAAGACAATGGATTTTTTAACTGTGCCAACAGCAACATGTATTTTGATAAAAAGACAGAAAAGACGTAGGAGAAAATGTATGATGGCTTCATTGCTCTTTTTCCCGTCGTGATAATCAGGGTGTTTCGCTTGCCATAAACTAATACAAAGTCACACGCAGACGTAGACATAATTATAAATAAAACAGTCCTAGGTGTCATAGGCTTTTTTTTTTTTTTTTTTTTTTTTTTTTTTTTTTTTTTTTTTTTTTTTTAGGTGTCATAGGCTCAGACCTTTCTAGCATTCTAGCGCATGTACTCTCCGGCAACATAGAAATAAACTGAGACAACAATCACAAAAAAATAGACGAGGTTTCGCCTATTCAACGACTTCCAAATTGCGTGGCGCGCGTTTTTGACATTGACAATCGGCCGCGGAAGACATCCATTTGGATTGGATACATGGATTTCAATCCGTTTGGAAATCCAACGCTGGAAGATGTCCATTTGATTGGCATCCGTTTATCACATTCACAAGACGATTTTGGAAGACGTCCACTCCATTTGGATTGATGGACGTATCGCCAATGGCTACCTTTACATGCTAGATATAAATTCGGTTTTAGTGCGGCAATAAAGCTGTTTGAGTCACTGAAATCTATGAAAACGTTTTTTTTCCGGTTGAGTTTGAGAATTTTATTTTCAGAATAGGTCAGCCACCTGTATACTGAGTAGTTGGTAGCTTCAAAATCGTTTCTAGTTGTGTAATTGTGTAAATTGTTTGGCACGTTTTAGCAACAGTCTTCGGTCGTTATCTGTTTTTTTTTTTTTGCATTGCGTCTTCATCAAATATAGCGTTGGATTGCGTTGGTTGCGTAAGTTACAACCGTTTCGTTTCGACTCTCTTTCGTCGATCGTCTCGAGTCGGCTACGTCTCCGATTTCTTTGTTATGATTGAGCATTGAGATGACGTTAGGACAAAGGATTTGGAATTTGATTTCGTGGCTGATTCGAGGCGATCGACGAAAGAGAATCAAAACCAAACAATCGTAACTTGGCTGTGCTCTGCAGTGAATATTTTTTTGTATAGTCGGCCTTATAATGTTTCCACTGTTGGGACTCAGACCTCCTTTCTGGGATAGGGCATGGGCCGAAATCCACCACGCGGGCCCAGTGCGGGTTGGTGTAAGTCACATGTTTTCAAATTTTTGGTTCTAGGACATGCCGGTTTCCTCACGAAGTTTTCTTTCACCGTTTTGAGAGCAGAGGTGATGAAATAAATTACACAAAGTAATGCGCCTGGCTGGGTTTGAACCCGCGAGTCGGGGCCGTTATCACTCGGCCACCACTGAATATTTTTTTGTAGTTGTACATTTTTTTATGGTGTACAATAAAGACTAAATAACTTTACAAACTGGTGTAACCTACCTATTAGTTAATTATTTTTCTAGACGATTGGCGATTTGGTTAATGAACTACGTCCATTATTAGGTAATGGACGTAGTTCATTAACCAAATCGTCATTGTCGTTTTACCAGAGCAGTGGCTCTCATATCTTATACACGCGCAGCGCAGATAATACAACGTCCTTTTTTTGAAGTGTCTTTCGATTACTTCTTTCGATTTAGGGTGGGGCAAGATTGCGTGTCAGGCTTTAAGTGATTAAAACCACACTAGTGGCTTTGTGAAATGTTAGGCGTGCGAGAATGAAAGAAAGATGGAACTATATAATACACCCTGTAAAGCTCCATTCCTTTAACAATTCAGTTTAGGTTATCAAATTGATTGTGTTAGGAGCTCTTTTTAGGGTTCCGTACCTCAAAAGGAAAAAACGGATACTTACTTCAGAAACTAAATATTTAGCATCACCTCCACGACGATAGCGAAACGGCGAAGCCATAAATTTTTACTGATAAGTAGAATTTGTGAAGTTAGGGTCGGTAGAGTTAGGCCGTGTAGATTCAGAAGCTTGGCTCTACATGAGATCTGATATCTTTTTCACAGGGCAAACCTTATGTGGTCGTCTTGGCAACATTTTACATGAAATGTTTTTGGTGTGATGAATGTGTTCCCAAAACGCTTTGTACGTATGGGTGGGATGTCCACCATGTACCGGTGGCGCAACGCCGTACGTCTTGTGGTCCGATGATGGAACGGACTTGACGTAATTAAATTTTGCAATTCCATTGCACATTCCCCGAAATGTGAACGATAGAAAACTGACAGGCTAGCAACTCGTCGAAGCTTGTCGTTGCCTCGTTGGGCCTCTGGGCCCTTCAGTTGCTCTTTATGTTCTTGGTCTACGGTGCCTCTTTCGAACGTTCGCGTTTGAAGAGCTAAGGTAGGCGCCAAAAAAACGTGGAATAGCGGTCGTTGACCCTTCTACATTTATTGACATTCTTGATTTCAAAAACGGAATTATAGAATTATACCCTCCTAGCCAAGTTACAATCGAATTCCGTTCTCTAATCGGTAACGTCTCGGTGACAGCAATTGTAGAAAACGATAAGTTGGTAGCCATGTTGACGCGCCTGAGTCGGCCGCTCGTTCTACGATGTAGCGTTTGTATAACAAAGGATGTAGCGTTAAATATTGTAGAAACGATTTTGAACGATGTGAACTTGGCTACGAATTGTCTATTCGTTTGTTCTTACCACGCGACTTTACGTTGAGATGACGTCATTCCCATACGTTTCATCACTTTTCGATAGCGTTAACGATTGCAGAATAACAACTTGGCTAAGCGTGCTGAATCGACATCTATCGTGATCCTTTTATCTTTTCTGAAAAGCATTTTATTGATGGTTTTTCGGGTAACTTCGATCTATTGGAGATATTAGGAAAAGGTCAATGTACTTTATTTCAAGTTTATCTGGCGTCTTGTATACTATTAGAGTGATAACCCCGCAATGACATACTGTGGTGCAATAACTATTTTCTGTCAAACTAAACAGTCATTTAAATTACAATGAAAGTACTTAGGGTACTGATGAATATTCTTCAAAAGAGGGGATATACTTACGTTCTTGCTTACTATGAACTACTATGAAGTAATTTTGACTCACTTTAGGAAATTGGTGTTCATTTTATTAGTAAACCACAAGTATTCGAGGTATTTTATACTTATCAGTTCTAAGGAAATGTTGTCAATAAGTGGCTGTGAAATGGTAAGAAACGATTAATAAATAAATAAAGATGGAATTTTGGTTTTTGTGTTAAATCATCAAATATATTACCTTACCTTACATTGTTGATACCTGTACGGTCCGAACTAAGACGATTATCACACTGCCACGCATCACGCTGCATGGCGTGTCAACGCACCTACGCGCGGGAGTGCAGATCTGCATCATCATACGGGTTTTCTACGCACTCACGCTTGTAGGTGCGTTTTGTAAATTCACGCAGGCTCCGACTCATTTTATACAAAAAAGAATTTTTCAAATCGGTTGGCAAGCGACGAAGTTATGCGCGAACAGACATAAAAAAAAATACAAACATCTGAATTGAGAACCTCCTCCTTTTTAGGGTTCCGTAGCCAAATGGCAAAAAACGGAACCCTTATAGATTCGTCATGTCTGTCTGTCTGTCTGTCTGTCTGTCTGTCCGTCCGTATGTCACAGCCACTTTTTTCCGAAACTATAAGAGCTATACTGTTGAAAATTAGTAAGTGTATGTATTCTATGAACCGCTTTAAGATTTTCATACAAAAATAGAAAAAAAGCAATAAATTTTGGGGGTCCCCATACTTAGAACTGAAACTCAAAAATTTTTTTTTCATCGAACCCATACGTGTGGGGTATCTATGGATAGGTCTTTAAAAATGATATTTAGGTTTGTAACATCATTTTTTTCTAAATTGAATAGTTTACGCGAGAGACACTTCCAAAGTGGTAAAATGTGTGTCCCCCCCCTCTAACTTCTAAAATAAGAGAATGATAAAACTAAAAAAAATATATGATGTACATTACCATGTAAACTACCAACGAAAATTGGTTTGAACGAGATCTAATAAGTAGTTCTTTTTTAATACGTCATAAATCTAAAAAAAAATACACTATTATTAAAACATCGATCAAAGTTACAACGAACTACAAGAACTTTTATATTACGTTACTTGCTGCTGCGGAACCCTCCATGGGCGAGTCCGACTCGCACTTGGCCGGTTTTTTTTAAAATACGCACGGCACTATTAGACTCAGTGTGCCATACTTTGCGTCCCCCACGCGCGTGTGTGCATGTTTTTCCTCATGTAGGCGCGTGGTCTAGTACAAATCGGAAGGTATTTCCTATAAACCACTTTCATCTTTTCTGTGGTGTACTCAAACAAGCTTAAGTGATGTCTCACCGTTTTCCTCACTAGTGTTGACCTCAGTTGTCCCAATTGCAGGACTTTGCAAACACGGGCGCTCAGATTGGAACTCTGCTCGCTCATCGTCACTCGATGACTTGGATGATTCTAGGGAAGACAGTGGCACATTGGTCACGTGCTAACTATCGCCGGAAGGTAGGCACTGGTACTCTGTAATAAATCAATGTAAGGCATTATGTTCGCCTTTGTACTTTTATTTATTTGTATCCTAGACAAGTTGAAAAGTAATCGGTTGTCTTGGTATGGTCATGTGAAGAGGAGGGATGAAGCGCAAATTACTAAAAGAGTTCTGAGTATACATGTAGATGGATGGAGAGGAAGAGGAAGGCCGGATGGATTGTGTGAGCAGTGATATGAAAGAAAAGGGAGTTAGTGATAGTTTGACGGGTGACAGGACAGAATGGAAGAAGAAAACGTGTTGCGCCGACCCCAAGTAATATGGGATAAGAGCAGGAAGAAGAAGAAGTATCCTAGACAAGTTAGAGGTTATAAAGCCGCGTACAGACATCGCGAGGCGTGCGTCGCGAATGGTTCGTCTCGCATGCCTCGGGCTGTGTGGACGAGGGTGCTCACAGTGAGCATTCGCGTCGTACGATCGTTGCGAACGCCGCAAAAGTATTGCTTTTATTGTTTTGTACCAAAAGAAACACTTTAATAATAACGTGTGACTATGGCTTTTCTTTTTGTTCTGTTCTTGTTTTTCCAGTTACCTTGTTTATTTTATTATCCTAAAAATCTTGTTTCATACTTTTTCAGTGTTGTTTTTTTGTCGTAGTCGGGTTTTAGTTTATAATTTTTTTTTATTTAAACAATTTTGGTATTAAATCACCGTGCTTCTATACTATTTACTTGTAAATGCTAAATTGTCAAATTAAGAACTAGGTAATTAACATAAAACTCCTGTTCATTTGTGAAGCAGTGAAACAGCTGCGTAGACTGAAGCCCTTTCAAATGATGCCAAACACGACGTAGTTATCTTATTTTTTTAACACAAAGCTTTTTGTCCACTAGAGGGCGCCACATTGAATATTGATGATATTTTTTGATAAGTGCCAGTGAAGCCTTTTCAAATGATATTAAACAAAGTGTTTTTATTTTAACATTTTTTTAACACATTATTTTTTGTCCGCTAGTGGGCGTCACTGTAAATTTGAGTAATATTTTGGAAATGTACAAGTGAAGCCCTATCAAATGATACTAAACACGGCGTATTAATCTCCATTTTTTTTGTAACACATTACTTTTGCCCGCTAGAGGGCGCTATACCAAGTTTTGTGTCACGTCACGTAGCATATATTCAGCGGACGATTAAGACAATTCTAACGATACCTCATATGTCGAGTTCCGATAAGCAGATTAGGAGCTATGAGGGAACAGATGAACATACTTACATACATACATACATAGCCTGTCAAAATCATAACCCTCCGTAGTCGGGTAATAAAAAAAAATAGGAAAAAAATCCACCACTGAGAATTCTGGACCCAGAATCATGAAGGTACTGGACCCAGAATCATGTAGGTACTAGACCCAGAATCATGTAGGTACTGGACCCAGAATCATGTAGGCACAAACGAATCATGCATTGGTTCGTTTGTGCGTCGATATCAAAGACACCCTGTATTTATTTATAATTGCCTATGCGAGTGTGTACTCAACCATACGCAGAATCGCCTAAGTCACCCTTTTTTTTTTTTTTTTTTATTTTTTTTTTTATGGTGGGAAAAAATCATGCATTGACATCCCCCGCCCTTGGGCGAAGCGGGAGATAGTGTCAGACTCTTACTGACTAAAAGACCCACCCCGTTCCTTCTAGCCTTCATACCGGGGCTCGAGCGCCCTTTCGGATAACCCTGGCCCCAGTAGGCTTCGACCCGGCTGGGTCCCTGCTGTTGCTGACAACTCCTTGAGGCGCGCGGGAACAGTGCGCGCCGTCGACGACTTGGGCTTGGTCCGGACAGTTACCGGACGGCCGGACAGTGAGCTACCCATTGCTCACCGTCCGCAAGCCCGCGTCTACGTTGGCCGGAAATCGGGATCAGAATCCCGGCGACGGCGGCGGCGATAACGCCGTTGCCTGATGCGTTCGGCCTCCTCCTTTGCGAGCATTACTGCTTCGCAGAAGTCGGCGACCGCCTGCCACTCCTCCTCGCCTAAGTCACCCTGACCTTATCGAAAGTTGCTAGGGCAACGCACTGTTTATACCTACCTATTTTTGTTTGTAAATATTCCGATCTACTCATTTTGAGCTTTTTTAAACCTCTGGAAATCAAAAAATATAAAAGAGAACACCTAGAAAAATTATTTTATTGAAATTGACTAATGGCCAACTGCCGGCCAAAAATTAAAAACATGATATAAATTACTTGGCTTGATAAAAATATCGCGTATCTGACCCTAACTAACGATTTCAAACGTGTATGTCTACGAGATTACGTCATGGAAATATTTGAAAGTTCCAAAAATAATAAAGCTTGGTTTTTAAAAGGTCCTCGTAAAAACAAAAATCTTAAATAGATACTTAGTTATTGTTTTTTTTTTTTATATAAATAAATCCGTTGTTACGGGCCCGCGAAATCCACGTAGGGTCCTATGTAAGTATGGCGGAGTTCATACAAAATATACTCTCTCAACCGGCTCTTAAACGGAGCAACCAGCCAGTCATATTTTAATTAGCACTACAAACATGAGTAGTTGTACTCGTAGGAGCCCAGCAGGGCCAAAGCCTACTAGGACTATGGGTCGACTTCTAAAAGGGGGACTCGTGGTCCTGGGACGCAAAGGGCAACTGAAGTCAAGCACTAGTTTATATCAATTTAAAAAAAAAGTACTTAACGTAAGTATGATTTTAGTCAGTAAAAGGTTGACACGCCCTCCTGCTCCACCCTGGAGCGTGAGAAGTGATTAGATGATATTTTTTCCATCTAAAAAAAATGTCATCGTCATCAGCCTTTTTAATGTTCCCACTGCTGAGACTCTGGCCTCCTCTCTAGGAGACGAAATGGTCCGTAATCCACCACGCGGGCCCAGTGCGGGTTGGTGAATGTCATATGTCTTCGAATTTTTGGTTCTAGGACATGCCGGTTTCCTCACGATGTTTTCCTTCACCGTTTTGAGAGCAGTGGTAATGAAATAAATTACACAAAGTAATGCGCTTGGCAGGGTTCGAACCCGCGACCTACAACTTGTTAGTCGGAGCCATTACCACTCGGCCACCACTTCTCTGCAAAAAAAAAATGTGGTTATGGTCATCCTAATATTTCAAACTTAGTAATTAAATTTAACATTAAAATAGTTTTTACAATTAAAATAGTGCGCTTATATGGAAACAAGTTCTTAAAATGTTTGTTCCGTCAAGTTCCATGTTTATCAACATAATTTTCCGTAATCGCTTCACCCACAACAAAGGCCAAAAAAACAAACTATTATTTAAAACAACAACAATCTTTATATAACATTATTCTTCTGTACGTGTGTTTGTCACCTAACTGCTCCTAAATGGCTTGATCGCATTGGATGAAATTTTATTTCTATATTTGAGTGGGTCCCTGGATGGTTTGAAAATACAATTATTGAATCCTTTTTGGTAAGTAGTGCAATAATCGTTTACTAGACAGTAATGACTGCGACTGCGATCCCAGCTGATGGTAAGCAGTGATGCAATCGTTGATGGTGAGGCGCACTAGTTTATTATGAGCCTATTCACTCTAGCCTTGAAGACACCTTTATAATCGGACGGGAAGACCGCAGTAGGCAAATTGTTCCAGTCCTTCGATGTAAGCTAAAAAGAGATAAAGCTAAAAAGCGTCGAATGCTAACAACTCTAGAAAATTGCTTTTATACAGCCTTTTGGAATAATAGGATCTTTTATACGAGTGTTTTTGAAAACAAAGTCCTTCCAGACATTCTTCCCTCGCGCTGTCTCGAACCAGTTCTCATGATACACGTCCAGATCATCTCGCCACTTCTTTCTAGCACATGTAACTAGACCAAAAAAAAAATTTACATTATTTAAAAAAAATAAAATCAAAATACAATTTGAATTAAAATGATGAATTATGCAATTAGAGTGACATAAAAGACAATAAATAAAATGATAACTTATACAATAAAATTTATAAATTAGAATTAAAATGATATATATAAAAATCAATGTCACTATTCGTTGTAATTTTATAACTCA
Organism: Mythimna ferrago; assembly: GCA_910589285.2. Classification (NCBI taxonomy): domain Eukaryota; kingdom Metazoa; phylum Arthropoda; class Insecta; order Lepidoptera; family Noctuidae; genus Mythimna; species Mythimna ferrago. The sequence goes on from OU342685.1 coordinate 22,986,017, forward strand.
AGAACGCCGCTCACCTATCTAAACCAAATGTTTAGGCTTTGTTCGAACTATTTATTAGATAGTTTATGTGAAGTTTGGTAGTGTAGAGTAGAGTATAGTAGGGTAGAGTAGGATAGGGTAGTGTAGAGTAAGGTAGAGTAGGGTAGAGTAGGGTAGAGTAGGGTAGGGTAGAGTAGGGTAGAGTATAGTAGGGAAGAGCGGTAGTGAAGCCGCGCGGGCAAAAGCTAGTTAGGTACCTATAATATTAGAATTTATCAGCAAAACCGTAGGGGTCCAATGGGGTCGAAGCCTACTGGGCTACGGGTCGACTTTTGAAAGTGTTATCCGTTGTCCTAGAACGCAAAGTCAACTGAAGGAATATAGGTGTGGATTTAGTCAGTAATAGTCTGACATAGCCTCCTGCTCCGCCCTAGAGCGGGAGAAATCATTAGCTGATTTACCACCTTAAACAATTAGATATTGGAAAATTTGGTGAGGAAATTTTTGAGAAGATAGGTGTGGATAACCATGTGAAGCCCTCCTCGTTGTGTGTTGTCCTTACTTCGGATCTCAGGGGATATTTGAAGAACACACAACTCTACATTATCCCCTAGTTAGCATCATGGACAACCCGACATACGGCTAATATACACCCTTACGTTTGTTGAAACCTCTACGGTCCGGACTAAGCGTTTCGCCACGTCGTTTATATCGCGTAGACATACATCGAAGGAATGAAACAATGTGCCTGCTGCGGTCTTTCCGACCGATTATAATTTAGGTGTCTTCAAGGCTAGAGTAAATAGGCTCTTAATAACTAGTGTCTCACATCGACGATTGCATCACTTCATACCTTCAGGTGGGATCGCAGTCAAGCACTACATAGTGGGCCTTATAATGTTTCCACTGCTGGGACTCAGGCCTCCTCTCTAGAAGAGGCTCCACCCTGGAGCGTAAGAAGTGATTAGATGATATTTTTTCCATCTAAAAAAAAATGTCATCGTCATCAGCCTTTTTAATGTTCCCACTGCTGAGACTCAGGCCTCCTCTCTAGGAGAGAAAATGGGCCGTAACCGTAATCCACCACGTGGGCCCATTGCGGGTTGATGAATGTCATATGAGTCTTCGAATTTTTGGTTCTAGGACATCCGGTTTCTTTACGATATTTTCCTTCACCATTTTGAGAGCAATGGTGATGAAATAAATTACACAAAGTAGGTAATGTCAAGTCTATATTATTCAAAAAAAAAAGTCTATATTACAGTTAGAATTACTTATTTTTTTAAATTTGTACTTAATGTAAATCATAATTTTACTTACTTCATACTTGAATAAAATTTTATTATTATATTATACTAGCTTTTGCCCGCGCGACTTCGCTCCCGCTCTTCCCTACTTCAGCCTACTATACCCTACTCTACCCTACTATACCCTACTCTACCCTACCCTACTCTACTCTACCCTACTCTACCCTATTCTACCCTACCCTACTCTACTCTACCCTACCCTACTCTACTCTACCCTACTCTACCCTACTCTACTCTAATAAACCTCACGGAGCCCGAGACCTTTCCAACGAATGCAAAACCGTGGAAATCGGTTCGTGCGTTCTGGAGTTATAGCGTCAGGAAGGAAAACCCGACTTATTTTTATACATAGTAGATTATAATGCTTTTGGCTGGGTTTGAACCCGCGACCTACAACTCGTAAGTCAGGGCCGTTACCACTCAGCCACCACTGCTCTTAGTCAAGCACTAGTATAAATCAATAAAAAAAATCCCAAAAGTGAGGCCGCAGAATATCTTAGTCGTTAACAATGCACGTTCAGAATTTAACATCGACAATGACCTTTCAAATTGGTTGATTGTTATTTCAATTAATAAATATACCGGTTATCTACATATACCGTCACCGATAAGGCGAGTATTACTTGACTTGAAGCTCTGGCGCTGCTAATGAATTTCATATTATAGGCGGCCATACTTTTCCCACTGTTGGGACTCATATCTCCGCTCTAGGAGAGGGAATGGGCCGTAATCCACCACGCGGGCCCAGTGCGGGTTGGTGGATATCAAATGTCTTCGAATTTTCGGTTCTAGGACATGCCGGTTTCCTCACGATGTTTTCCATTACCGTTTTGAGAGCAGTGGTGATGAAATAAATTACACAAAATAATGTGCATGGCTAGGTTTGAACCCGCGATCTACACTCGTAACATGGTGTGGGTCTCAGGAATCCGATAGAAGCGAGACGTATAGGCCCGTTCGTTGTGGCGACACTTGTGGGAGGCCTGCATCTAGCTGTGGACGTCTTTCGGCTGATAATGATGACGATGAACCTATTCATTTTTGTTTTAAAAATTCCAGGACCTAGACCATGACGTCTAAAGTAAGATTGTTTTAATCTGGTTTCAGTGTGGGTAAGGGACAGAGTTAGACAGGTTGTCTAGCGCCATCTCTTACCCACACTAAGATGATTGGCCCCTTGGATCAGTCTGTCTGGTGAACATATAAAAAAGTCAAGCATGAGAATTTTCGTGAAGTTATGTCATTATTTTGGAACTTTAAAGCGTCTGTAAAGCAATACGGCCCACGGAACGTGTCTGGGAGTATTGGTGACTTGATTTTAAAGATATTGCCTAAAATATACGTAAAAATCAGCTTGGAGAATTTACGTGAAGTAAGTACCGTGTTTTATGTACCTTGATTACCTGATACCTGAAAATTGGCCGTCTAAGCAAGCTAGCAGATAGGCATGCGTTCTTAATACATAACAGAACTCAATCGTCCACATTTCCTTCGTCAGAATATACGTGACATCTGGCGGCTCTGTGATCTTACTCTAAAAATATCGATCGAATTTTCATGCGTTGCATTTTTTTTTAGTAGAGGATTTCACCAAACGTACGACAATGCTGAGGCGGGTTGCAAGTCTATTACACTGATATTATAATTATTAGGGAATAATAATACAGACTCTGACAGGGGTCAGAGTCTGTGTTTCCTGATGACATAGGTTACTTCTAGGTAAGCGCGCTCTTATCTCAGAAATGCCTTGACTGATTTTATCGGGACTTTAACTAACAAATAGCAGATATTATAAGGAGTAACTTAGGCTACTTGTCATTTTCGCATAAACATTGGTTAACATAACATTTCACTAGGATACACCTAATGTTAAAATTAACTCCCGCTAGAAGAAGAATTTCACTACCGGGAGTTTTTTTTAGGTGGGAAATCATCTAATGACATCCCCCGCTCTTAGGCGGAGCGAGAGGGCGTGTCAGACTTTTACTGACTAAAAAGGGGGTTCACATTTGCACAACTCATGGCCCCAGCAAGGTCGAAACAAGAAATTCCTTGAGGCACGCGTGGAACAGTAGGTACGCATCGTCGACAACTTCGGGTCGGTCCGGAACTCCCAGGGGTGAACAAGGAGAGTAGTTTTGTGATGTTAAAGCCCGACGCCAACGATGTCGCGGGTAACAGCTAGTTAACTATATTTTACACTAGCTTTTGCCTGCGGCTTCGCCCCCGTACATATAATATAGCCTATGTCACACAGGAATAAAGCAGCTGTCTATCGGTGAAAAAAAAATAGCAATCGGACCAGTACTTCGAGAGATTACCTCCTGCAAACAAAAAAAAAACATACAAACAAACTTTACCTCTTTATAATGTTGGCGTAGATAAAACCCAACGTATTTATAACCTAGGTGCTGATGATGCATTCCACTGCGTTGACTATACCCACGTACTAAGCATACAAATTATATCTACGCGCTTTATTTTCAGATAAAACCGCTCGTAAGTTTGGCAACAACGCGTCTTCAAGCCTCCAAGGTCGCCGAGCTTCGAAACCTGTTCCGCATCATTTTCGGCGTCTACCGAAACTTTAGCCTTCAAACCATTCAAACGTACTAAGAGCTCCGAATTGAATTTTATATAGTTAACTGGTTTTTGCTCTATGGATAGATTAATTGTTTATGTTGATAGCTTATCTGTTCTTTGTGTTTGGAGAGAAAGGGAAAATTATCGACACTAATTATTATAAAGGGGTAAAGTTTGTTTGTAAAGAGGAGAGATGAAAAGCATGTTGCTAAAAGAGTTATGAATTTACATGTGGATGGATGGAGAGGGAGAGGGAGGCCAAAGAAAAGATGGATGGATTGTGTGAGGAGTGATATGAAAGAAAAGGGAGTTAGTGATAGCGTGACGAGTGACAGGACAGAATGGAAGAAAAAAACGTGTTGCGCCGACCCCAAATAAAATGGGACAAGGGCAGGAAGAAGAAGAAGAAAGTTTGTTTTTATGTTTGTAAGAGGTAATCTCTGGAAGTACTGCGGCCGTATTATGACATCTTAAAACCATCATGTTTTCTGTGTGAGAAAAGGATAGTGCTATTCGTCCTGTATAGCTCCGTCTCTTTTTCACACCGAAAACATGATGGTTTTAAGAGGTCATAATACGGCCCCTGGTCCGATTGCTAAAATTTTTTCACCGGTGAATTAAGATAAAATAATTTAATTGAACATTAATAGTACCAATATATCGTAGAATACAAGCTATAATTTATGTAATGCTTTGTAATATAAAATATGCAATCTACGCTAATATTATAAAGAGGTAAAATTTGTTATTTGTAGGAGTTAATCTCTGGAAGTACTAATCCAGTTGCAAAAATTTTTTACCAGTAGAAAACTGCTTCCTGATGATATAGGCTATATTTTATGTACGCGGGCGTAACCGCGGGCAAAAGACTAGCTTTTGCTTTTATATTTTTTTTATAATTAATACAATTTTTTTTTAAACTTAAACTATGAAAAATATTTTTTACTGTTTGTATACTCGTATATATTGTTTATCTATGTGTGAAGGCTTGTAAGTGCTTGTAATTAGAAATTTGATAATATTTCACTTAATAAATAATATATTTTTAAATTATTTTTTTTGTCTGTTAGCCTTCTATAAAATAAAGTAAGTAAATATTTTATAATTTTTTGACACTGACTTCCGAAATCAAAATTATCTTGTTTGTTTCTTTTTTTAGTTTGTTTTTAGAGTCGGTTGAATTATTTATAAAAAAAAAAAATATTAAATTTTTCACTCTTTAGAGCAGCTGTCATATTCCACACACAGACCATTTTCTTCAATAACGCGGCAAAGCCGCTGGCAGATGCTATAGTAATATCTAAATACACAGAAATAGCGATCAATAAAATCATAAATCAACTCAAGTGCCTGCTTATCTGATAACGGGGAACATAACGTTGTTAAACCAATTCATACCGAGTACATTTAAAAAAAAGGGTTTGCTTCGATGTATGTACATTGATTACATAATGAAAAGTTGATGTGGTTTAAGAGCGAGCAGTGGTGGTCGAGTGTAACGGCTTCGACTTACGAGTCGCGTCGCGGGTTCAAATCCAGCCTGGCGCATTACTCAATGTAATTTTATCACCACTGCTCTCAATACGGTGAAGGAAAACATCGTGAGGAAATCCCCATGTCCTAGAACCAAAAATTCGAAGACGTGTGACATTCATCAACCCGCACTGGGCCCGCGTGATGGATTACGGCCCATTCCCTCTCCTAGAGAGGAGGCCTGCGTCCCAGCAGTGGGAACATTGAAGGGCTGATTATGAGGTGATGTGGCTCAAAAGGCTGCCCATCTAATCACACTGGGCAGGATATATACCTACAAGGTTTATGGGACAGGACCAAGCCGTAAAGAGTTTGGTGACACACACAAGTACAGAAAAAAATGTATTTAGGATTATAAATGAATCATCATCATCATTCCCACTGTTGGGACTCAGGCCTCCTCTCTAGGTATTTTACGTAAACTTTAGCCCTCCATATTCTACTCATATATTAAAAATATAAAAAAGTACATCCGTAGAAACCTTGCATATTTCATCGAGATTTTGACTGACGTCAATTTTTTTCAAAAACTTTTAAGGGATTTAAAAAAACGCGTATTTCCTGGAACAAGTTTTGTGAAATATTTATTTATTTAAAGTTTTAAGCACAAAAAACAGTACAAAGGTGAACTTAATGCCTTAGGCATTATCTGCCAGTCGACCTTAGGGTGGTGCAGAAACATAACATGGCAGGTGCAACTTAATAAATAGACAAAACAGAAGAGAAACAAATACAATAGTAAATACATACATATCAATAAACAATGCTGTAGTGAAAAAACAAATCCAACCAATTAGTGCGGTGATGATTCTACCAACATCTTGCGAATATGCTCACGTACCTTCACCTTAAAGATAAATCGGCTTGTCGCGTTCCTGATATTCAGAGGGAGTGCATTCCAAAGAGATATCGCCTGGACGAAAAAGGAAGAGTGGATAAGCCCAGAGCGGTGTGAGGGACATCGTAGAAGACGATTATTAGTAGACCGAAGATTTTTATTGTGCCCAGAGCAAAGAAATTGAAGTTCTGAAATCAGTTAAGAAGGGGAAGAAGGATTATTTAGAAAAGAGAACAGGGTATTCAAGGCCCTAAATATTCGAGTAAATCATGGAGTTACCGAAATGCTAACAGAATGTTCAGGCTTTATTTCTATTTTTTTGCGTTGCCTTTACGTCCAACATCGCGTTGAATAGCGTTAGATGAAGCAAAAAGCTGATGTTGACGATTGGCGAGTGGAAAAGGACATATCGACTTGTATAGAATGGCTACTGCTTCAAATTGAAAAATTCTTTTAGTGTCCGATAAGCCCGGATAGTAGATATACTTTTGTAATACTTATTTTCTAAAAAATACAACCAAAATGTAAATGAAACACTAAAAAAGTGCAAAATAACTTTAATTTTGGAAGTCGGTGTGTCTATAATAGTATATTTTTTCGTTATTTAATACCGACTTCCGAAATTAAATAGTCCTTTTTTACGTTGAAGTCGGTTGTATTTTTTTGTAAAAAGGTTTTGTAAAAAATAATAATTTGGGTTTAATGAATTAATTTATTTACAAAAGCTTTGTGAACGACGGCGTTCGCTCTCGTTGTCTTTCTGTTGTGTCTCTAATTACGGCATTCGAAAGATTAATAAGGTCCAAGCTACCAGTGGTCAGGGCTCCTGAGAGAACAATCTCCTAACAATATGAGCCGTATCCAGGAATACTTTTCCCACCAAAAAAAAAGTACTGCATTCTGGATGGCTCGCGTTGGGCAGTTGTATCGAGTCCAACGACCAACACGAGCCCTCAAATGTTGATTGAGGCCTTAGCAATTAAACATTTGGCCGTCACGATACAAAATAGATAGGTACAGAAGTCAATCTCATGTATGAACTTCACTTTTTATACCTACGCTAGGCGATCGCACACACGACAGCGCGTTGCGCTGAACTGTATGAGTGCGACCGGGCGATTGAGCCGAGATATCGTGTCCGTGAGCGGTGTCTATGTGTGCGTTGTATGTAGATTGTCTTATGTACAGTAAGGCCGCAAAAGTCCATAGGAACGCTAAAGATTACATTGCTACGAACCGAGCGACCGCGATACTTCCGTGCGTATGTGTGCGCATGTATGAGTATCCACATTCCACAGATAACACACACTAAGGAACTGTCGTCGCACTGAGCTTAAAAACATTTATTATTTTTCTGTTCTTACCATAGCATTAATAAAATTCGCCCAAATACGTCATGTGCTGGTAGCCGTGTGAACTAAGTGTTGGATTCGCAAATCACGTAACCCGAGTTCAAATCATGGTCGGTCCGTTGCAGTTATTTCTTACTTTGAAAATTCCCAATCTATATTGATATAGTTGTTTTTTTATATTTCTATGAAAAATACTATTGCATTTTTTGCACTAAATAGTTGCAAATTACGAATGTGATCTATTAACCACAAGAAGAATCACATTCGTAATTTGCAATTATTTAGTTGTTACATCTTTTCGATATTATAAGGTGGAAATAAAAAGACGTGTTTAATAAAAATGTTTATTCTTTATATTTACAAATTAAACATTTATGAGAATTGTGACGTCGAATTGTTACCTAGACAAAAAGTTATCTTGTAACCGTTATCTATGTTACGCCTAAGATTGTTTGTTGGAAGTATACCCACTTAGACCATTCATAATATGAATAACGTAACAATGAACGGATATTCAAATTTTAATAAAATAAAATATAGGTAATTGTTTATATCCAGTTATTTATTGAAAAGTGATATATGATTTGGACTTTGTAAATATTTTATTTTTGTGTAACGTCACAATGAATGTATTGAGGTCATAGTTTAATTGTTCATTTTCTTGACGAAAAGAAGATTGAAACCAAACCTCAATTTCTGTTAAAAGAACTTTAGTTCTCACAAGATAATCGTCAATTAGATGAGAAAAATAAATTGAACTATAGTATTATGTTAAAACAGTGCGGGTAGAAGAATAAAAAACGAAATAGACTCATGATTATTGTCAACAAAATTGATAGCGAGTTCACTGCATTCTTAAGATGAGGCGATGGCACAAGTTAAAAGATATAGCTGTTTTAAACGAAAGTAAACACAATATAATACAGTGTTTGTTAACGAATAATCACAGATATGTTAAAATAAAATGGTAGGCCATTTAGTTTAGTTAACATTAAATATTTAGTGCGAAACGTAATCGTTCTTGTTTGTGCCTCTCTGTCAAGTACGGCTTTTTAGCAGGTTTTCTGTGATGCACGCCTTCAGCGTGAAGTGCACGGCGAACAGTATCCATCGAGGTGTCATATAATTCCGCAAAATGTCTCGTTGGTGCGAAACCATTCGTTTCGTATACGTCCACCATATGTCGCCGCTGCGCCTCGCTAATATGCTTCGGTCTCCCACTTCTCTTTCGACTAGCAAGGCTACCTTCTTCCTCATATCTTTTTAGCCAAAGATTTACAGTATTTTTCTAAAATAAAAAAAAATATATATTAGGCAGCTATACCTACTTCACTTCATTTTCATTATATCAAATGTTAATAATCATAATTATTTAATATAATTTTAAAATAAAACTGCATTTATTAATCCAATAACCAATCCAATAAACCCAACGATTTACGTATTTCTCTTTTAAACCTCATAAAGATACGATGAATGGATTCATAAATGGCATACGTTTTAATTAGAAGATTAATTTGTAATAAAGTTACAATTCATTAATAGCTATTATACTCACATTCAGTCCGGTTTCTTCAGATATTTGTGTTTTATTAAGACCACTTTTATGCAGCCCAATGATAGTCGCCCTCACTTCAATACTAATATTAGCCTGCATTTTGCGAATATTACAATACTGTCAACCTCACGTCACTAACCAACAACTACAACCAAACGACAGTTCATTTCGGTTAAGTTAAAACTCATGTCTACCTCGCAGAAATCTAATTCTTTATTTAGTTTTTTTGTGATCTACCTTTCTAACTCTAAGAAATGTGTGAACAAGTTAAAGAATAATTTAATATATGTAATGCAAATACATAACTTCCAATCGGGTAAGAACTTACAAAAAGCAAATAATTGCGTGGGATTTGAACTTGCGGCACACTGATTTGCGCTTCAAACTGTGTGCCTATACCACTGGGCCATCTTGACTTATGATAAGTTGATGAAATTGTGAATTTCAATCATTTGTTGGCGAAACTTGAAAATAAAAGGTCGTAAGTCAAACTAAACGTCAAACGAATAAGTTTTAAGAATTCTTATGGACTTTTGCAAGTGATAGTACCTATCTATTTTGTGGTCACGTCACGACTACCGGCATGTCTTATGTACCTATCTATTTTGTGCTCACGTCACGACTACCGGCATTATGACTGCTGTATCCACTTCCCCCATGTCGACAACCTCACGATTATTATTATTATGTCATAGTTAGTATACATTAAAGAACTACGAATGAAATTCCTTGTGTCAGAGATTGTGACGTAGACGTATGAAACTCGGCTATCCAGAACGGATCTTACACGTGGTGGCGTGGGCGTTCTTTATGATAAAAACACATTCTTAAAATAAATTATTTATTATTATGGCTAAAAGCTAACACATGCTTGAAGGTGAGATGTAAACAAAAGAGTCTGAGAACATGAAATCTTCATCATGTAGCTGATATGTCAAAATGAACTAGTGACAGTGGCTTCTATATGGAAAGCACAATCACACAGCAAATCAGTTTCACACCCAAGTAGGCCGCTGCAAAGACAACTTGGAGAAATAAGATTTTACAGACCCGTCAGATACTCAATGTGAATGCCGTGCCCCTATTTAAAACCATAAGCCACACGGTAGAGTGCCTCAAGTTCCCATACACGTGTAAGATGGCCAGTTCTCACTTCGTTGGAAAACCGGGAAACCTATCCTCATCGCGAAGCCGGAGGCGCCCCGCGGACTCTCCATCTGCATACCGGCCCATCGTGCTGCTCGACGAGTTGGGTAAGCTCTTTGAAAGAGTTAATGCCGGGTTGTGACAGTTGTTGAGAGGATCCAGCAGTTGGAACTCGAGGTGACAGTGGCACTGCACAGATCCGAGGCCATATATTTTCACGGCCCTCGGAACGCGCCGCCACCGGGTTCCCAAATAACGGTAGGTGGGGTTCGAAACGACGTCGGGTCGACGATGAAGTACCTGAGTATCTTTTTCTCCTTCTCTGTCAAATCCATCCAAAGGTTGTCTGTAAAAGATCGCTTTTAGCGATAAGACCGCCCTTTGTGACACCCTATAAATTTTAAGTTTCTCATGTAATTTTAATTTTTGGTGTACAATAAAGAATCAATCTATCTATCTATCTGTCTATCTGGGACTCGTCCGTGACAGTCAGTGGAACTTCGTGGAGCACTTTCGACGCCTGACTCCCAAACTGGAACGGACCGGGGCTGCTCTCAAGCGGCTTCTGCCCAACCTCGAAGTCCAGACGCCTCCTACCGGAGGCTCTACGCCGGGATCGTTTGGTTCATGGCCCTTCACGGGGCACCGGTGTGGGGGCCGTCCCTACATAAGCGACCGGCGGCTATGCTGAACGCTTGCCAGAGGGTCATGGCCATTTGGATGGTTTGGGGATACCGCACGGTCTCCGAGTGCCGGGTACGCCCTAGTGACGGCGATGAGTCTTACATATATATTTCTCCACCCAAGAGCGGAAGAAATCATAGGAGGTGATTTTCCACATGTATACCAAAACCTGAACAATGAACATATCTCAAACATCTGAAGGGAAAATCTATATATAAAAATCAATGCCATTTTTCGTTGTAATTTTATAACTCAAGAACGGGCTTAGGTGAGCCCGTTCCAAGTCCAAACCAAATGTTTAGGCTTGGTTTTGGGACTATTTAGTAGAAGGTTTATGTGAAGTTTGGTAGGGTAGAGTAGGGTATAGTAGGGTAGAGTAGTGTAGAGTAGTGTAGAGTAGTGTAGAGTAGAGTAGTGTAGAGTAGGGTAGAGTAGAGTAGGATAGGGTAGGGTAGAGTAGGGTAGAGTGGGGTAGAGTACGTTAAAGTAGGGTAGAGTAGAGTAGAGTAGGGTATAGTAGGGTGGAGTAGGAAAGAGCGGGAGCGAAGCCACGCGGGCAAAAGCTAGTAAATAAATAAATCTGTCCTAATATTATCATGATGAAACGAGCTTCAGACGAAATCAACATAATAAAACCATAGTGTTCACATTCACGTAGGTAACTTAGCTGTACTTACCTGTAATTATTACTCACATAGTTTTCAACTAATCGTAGGTTCATATCCCACATGATAATCGTGTAGGTACTTGAGTATGCTGTTGACGCACGCTACGGACATTTTCCTAGCCTGGTAAACAAGGATAAAATTATAAAATTATTAAACCTCAAGCGAAGGTGCGTTCACTCTCACATGATCTTTCTACTGTGAGAATATATATATATATATATTGTATATTGTTTTCTAATTTATGTAATTTATAAGTTTATGTATTGTGTATATATGTAGATAGTACACCATCAACTACCTGAGTATCTTTTTCTCCTTCTCTGTCAAATCCATCCAAAGGTTGTCTGTAAAAATCGCTTTTAGCGATAAGACCGCCCATTGTTTCTGACACCCTATTAATTTTAAGTTTCTTATGTAATTTTTGTTTTTGGTATACAATAAAGAATCAATCTATCTATCTATCGGTGTCTCTAATTACAGTATTTGAAAGGTAAAAGCCAGGCTTTACTCATTTTGAACTATTCAAACCTCAGGAAATCCACAAATGTAAAAGAGAACCCTATGACTATTATGAACAACCGCCAGGCAAAAATCAGAACATGATATAAAACAGTTCGATAAAAAAAAAATCAAACATCTGACCCTAACTTACGATTTCAAACGTGTGTGTTTACGAGATTACGTCATGGAAATATTTGAAAGTTACAAAAAATAATAAAGCTAATTTTTCTATGGCAATTGTTTTTTTTAACTGTTTTTATTGTTAAAAACAGTTTAATCTTGAAACTAGCTAACAAACATAATCAATAGATGCCGCCGCCGTGATTCCGATCCCGATTTCCGGCCACCGTAGGCGCGGGCTTGCGGACGGCGAGCAATGGGTAGCTCGCTGTCCGACCGTCCAGTAACAGTCCGAACCGATCCCAAGTCGTCAACGGCGCGCACTGTTCCCGTGTGCCTCAAGGAATTGTCAGCAACAGCAGGGGCCCAGCTGGGTCGAAGCCTACTGGTGCCAGGGTTAATTTCGAAAGATAGCTCAGCCCCGGTCTGAAGGCACGAAGGAACGGGGTGGGTTTTTAGTCAGTAAGAGTCTGATACTATCTCCTGCTCCGCCCAAGACCGGGAAATGTCATTAGATGATTTTCCCACCGGAAAAAAAATCAATAGATAGGGATGCGTCACATCCGCGCAAAACAGCATGTACATGAGTACATACTGTGGCTTCATAGACCTTTGCGAATCCCTTTGGGAAAACCGACCGCTTTGTTATGATATCCATTAACCTATATCTTGATAATATCCATGGATAAAACTATGCAACAATTCATGAGGAAAATGAAAACTTAGGCAGGCCGCAAACGTGGACACTTTTGTGTCTTTTATCAGATACAGTGATATGAAAGAAAAGAGAGTTAGTGATAGTTTGACGGGTGATAGGACAGAATGGAAGAAAAAAACGTGTTGCGCCGACCCCAAGTAATATAGGATGGGGGCAGGAAGAAGAAGAAGAAAAAGAAATCAGATACAACAAGGTGGACCGATGACCTGGTCAGGGTTGCGGGAATCCGATGGATGCATGACACATAGAACCGGTAGTTGTGGCGACGCTTGGGGGAGGCCTATGTCCAACAGTGGACGTCTTTCGGCTGATATGATGATGATCAGATACAAGCTACCGATGAATATTTGATTTCTGTAGAACCAGTATGAAATCATCCACTCCCCTGCGCATATTTAAACATTTTTTGTGTCCATTTGCGTCCACTTAACACATACTTACGCCGATGAAAACCGCCGATCAAAAAGTGTTCGTCGTCGGCAACTGGAACAAAAAGTGTCTCCGTTTGCGCAGCGCCATAATAACCAGTTTTTGAGCTAGGACCACTTTTTGCGTCTATTGTTTTTGCTCTAGTGCATGGACGTCAATGCAACATTTAGAATGGCATTGGGAGTTAGTTTGGTTATTCACGGCTCTTGATCACTTGCGCAGAAGTCAAATATTCGGTCTCTTTAGTGTTGCGAAGTGCGACGCGGGGGCGGGGAGTGTCAGTGATTGGCTGGCCGCGCCATCGCGTCATAGACATCACTCCTCATTCGTTCACTGCGTTGCTGCATGTATCTAACAACGAAGACGATTGGCTCGCCAATGTATGGAATGCGCAAAGCGATCCCCACTTTGACGCCGAGCGTTCAAGATCCGTGATGGCAACTGTATGTAACATGTCAATAAGCAAACGCCAAACTTAAATGGCAGTGGGTAGCACATTGCTCGCAGAACAGCAGATGGTCGATGGGGCCGAAAGGCTCTGTAGTTAAGTGGCGACCGTGTACCGGAAGACGCAGAATTGAAAGGCCTCTCACAAGGTGGATCGATGACCTGATGAAGGGCTCAGTTAGTAGTCCGAAAATCTGCAATCGTTAACGCTAGTAGAAAACTTAAAATGTACTAGAATGGCGTCATCTCAACGCTCAGTCAGTCAGAACAAAAGAATCGGGGACGTGGCCATCTCGAGGCGTTCGACGCAAGAGAAACGGTTGTAACTTGGCTTGGGTTGGAGTCACGACTGACGACCGCGCACAGGAAGACTGATGACCTTGTAAGGGGCCCAGGAATCCAATGATGCAAGACGCACAAGACCGTTCATTGTGGCGACATTTGGGGAAGCCTATGGGCTTATGTCCTACAGTAGACGTCTATCGGCTGAAATAATGATAATGACATCATCATCATCATCATATCGGCCGAAAGACGTCTACTGTTGAACATAGGCCTCCCCCAAGCGTCGCCACAACGACCAGTCCTGTGCGTCACGCATCCATCTGATTCCCGCGACCCTGACCAGGTCATCGGCCCACCTTGTTGGAGGCCTTCCAACACTGCGTCCTCCGGTACGTGGTCGCCACTCCGGAACCATTCATCCCCATCGACCACCTGTTCTGCGTGCAATGTTTCCTGCCCATTGCCACTTAAGTTGCACTTACTTTGCAATTTATGTCTTTTCCTCCTTGAGAGCGGAGCGAAATGATGTCTGTGTTTTACTGACTAAAGTCTACCTTTTTCCTCGTTGATAAAAACACAAATGGAGTTACTATAACATCATTTAAACTAGGAAAATGTTTCTGAGAAGGAAATGTTTTTTCATTTGGAAATTTTTAGAAGCAGTTCGGATTTTTCAAGTTATACCGGTAAACTTACACAACTTAATCCATACCTAGGCGGTCGCCTCCTTCTGCGAAGCAGTAATGCTAGCAAAGCAGGCAGCCGCACGCGCGAAGTAATGGTTCTCGCGGCCCAGCTACCGTGATTCCGATCCCGATTTCCGGCCACCGTAGGCGCGGGCTTACGGACGGTGAGGGTAGCTCACGATCCGACCGAGACCATTTCATCGACGGCGCGTAGCGTTCCACGCGCGCCTCAACGAGTTGTCAGCAACCGTACGGGTCCAGAAGGGCCGAAGCCTACAGGGGTGATGCGAAAGAGATCCCTGGGGCCTTGGAGCAATTGCAAAGAAGGAACTGGGGTGGGTTTTTAGTCAGTAAAAGTCTGACACGCCTTCCCGGTCGGCCCAGGGGCGGGAGACGTCATTTAGATGATTTTTCAACCTAAAAAAAAAGCTTTATCCATAAACTATATGTACATGTGGTGAAAGGAAAAACTGACTGACTGACATATCGACTATGTACAATCGAAATTAACCAAAACCGTGTAAATTGACACACGACTTCCTTTTATGACGTAGGCGAGGACTAAGAAGTGGTTTTTGGACGTCGAGCTACCCATTGCTCGCCGTCCGCAAGCTCGGGCCTGCGGGTGGCCGGAAATCGGGATCGGGATCTTGGCGGCTGGGGCGTGAGTGTAACGTATAGCTACATACATGTCCTTTTCTGGCTTTTGTTATTTTAATACGAACGAAGACGACGAAGAATACGAAGAAACGAAGTAAAAGAAGAAGAAGAAAAAATAAGAAGAAGTAGTAGAAGATACGAAGTTTCTGGTAGAGAATACCTAAGGCATTAAGTCCGCCTTTGTACCTTTGTCACAAAGAAACATCATAAAGATTAAAGTGATGAAGCGGGAGGTCACGACCCTCAGCATTGAGGAAGACGACGCAAGGAGGAGGAGGGTGTACCTTTGTTTGTTTGCAACATAAATAAATAAATAAATACGTCATGGCAATATGGCAATTATCTCACTACAATATTTATAGTTGTTAGCGCTTCACAAATAAAACCACATGTAAACCGCTTACCCGGAACGCCGTGATTGATTTAGTTTTCAAATTATTATTATCGCAATAATGATCATTGTCACTACATCACAATTTACATAATGTAAATTATTGTAGGTATCTTGGAGTACAAGTCGGGTCGGAATTAATTTAATTACAATGCGTTCCAAATTATAATAGGATCGATTGCATGTTGTGACGTCACGTCTGACGTCACTGTCAAATCGAAGAAATTTTGTCAAAATTGAGGAACTCGGAGATGAGTAAAATTCAAGAACTGCATTCTGATTAAACTTTTTTCGTTCATAGTTCGTAAATAAATTAAATTTTTCGTCATCATCATCTTCCTGCCCTTGTCCCGTTTTATTTGGGGTCGGCGCAACACGTTTTCTTCTTCCATTCTGTCCTATCACTAACTCCCTTTTCTTTCATATCACTTCTCACACAATCCATCCATCTTTTCTTTGGCCTTCCTCTCCCTCTACATCCATCCACATGTAAATTCATAACTCTTTTAGCAACATGCTTTTCATCTCTCCTCTTTACATGACCATACCAAAACAAACGATTTCCTTTCAACTTTTCAGTCACTGGCGCCACTTTCCAACTTCCCCTAATATACTCATTTCTCACTTTATCTATTCTCGTCACACCACACATCCATCTTAACATTCTAATCTTCGCTACATGCAATCGTTTTTCATCCGTCTTTTTTACAGCCCAACATTCTGATCCATACAGTATGACAGACATAATTTAAAATTTGACAGACATAAATTAAATTTTTCGTAAAATAGTTTAAGTTTAAAAATTTCTTTCCTCGATTTGACAGTAAATCGTGACGTCACAATATGCAATTTATCCTATTCTCATTTGGAATTCAGTGTACCTACATCAGATAAAATTTACATATGTATTTAAAAAAATTAACTATTTATACTAAAACCTAAATAAATTTTCTTGGTATCTTGATCAATATAATATCAGAAATAGTACATTTTAATAAAAGTGCAGAAAGTTTGTCATTAGCCAAGAGTGTTATGGAGCCGAGGGCCGAGAGCTGCAGCTACAAATTTGCACATGTACCAAAAGACTTTTTTATCAATACACTTATGAAGAAAGAAAGAAAGAAAGAAAACACGTTTATTCCGCCTAAATAGACGCACAAGCGTATATAAAAAATAAAAAAAATATAACAGCCAGTATCCCTATCAGGCCATGTGTGTAACGGGCACAACACTATTGCCCTTGTAACCTGCACAGAGCATGTAAACAGTTATTGTATCTGTGGCATTTTGACTATTTAGATGCTCTGTGATTTTGTTTGACGCCGGCCTTATACAGAGTACAACATAAACAAAAATAACCTAAAAATAACTAAAAATGAAAGAAATACTATTATAATCATATTAACACAATCTAAGATTCTAAGTTGTGCGTCGCATCTAAGCAAAAATAGGCCGTTGCTCAGCATATACCGTGACATGAAGACATGATTAAACAGGGGTTGACGCGCTACTCATGAGAGTCGATGCACGCCAAGCCTGATACGATGAACGTAATAAAATTGTGGTGGGGCAAAGCACGCTCGCTTTTCTGCACCAGTGTGGAAAACAGTAGCTTGCCTAAAAGCGGTGGGATAAGAGCGGGTTTTCGTATAAGTGTTTTGAAAAAGAATTACACATTATTTTAAAACGTACGGCAAGTGAGTTAAAGACTTGTGTCATCACAAGCGTAAAATTCTATATTTATCTAATAGCTGACTTGGAAAACTTTATTTTGCTATATGCTCAAAGAAGAAAAGGGGACGCCAGTAAGTGGGTAAAAATTGCCTACGACCTTTCCTCACACCTACCTAATAGGGGTTCGGTTTTAAAAAGAATATTATCCTAATGGTCCGGAAACGCAATACTACTGAAGGAACATAAGTGTGGTTTTACTCAGTAAAAATGTGACACGCTCTCCCGCTCCACCCTAGAGCGCGAGATGTCATAAGATGGTTTTCCGCCTCAAAAATAAAGACTAACCAAATATACATCCATCTTTACGCAGCGTTGGAAGGCCTCCTACAAGGTGGACCGATGACCTGGTGAAGGTAGCGGGAAACCGATGGAAGCGGGACGCATAGGAACGTTCGATGTGGCGACGCTTGGGGGAGGCCTATGTCCAACAGTGGACGTGTATCGGCTGAAATGATGATGATGATGAAATATACATAACCTAAAAATTTCATAAAAATCAGTCAAGCCATTTCGGATGAGTTTGAAAACAAACACTTGGACACAGATTTTATGTAAGTAGTAGATAACATATTCACCACGGTATATAATTATCTAAACATAGTTATCAGCGTTTCTAATAGTATTATAGTACTTCAGTTTGCTTTCGCTGTTTTTCGGAAGCAAATTTCCTCCTTATTTTATTTTTTTAATTTTTTTATTTAAAATTTCTTTTTTATTTCTTTTTCTATTTATTTATTTATTTATCAATTGCTTGCTATACTTACAGTGTGCAACAAAACTGTATACAATACCAACAGCATACGTTTTTTTTGTTAATTTGTGCCGGTTGCTGCGCGCTAGGCCAAACCCTGTATGACGCAAGTCAGTGTGTTCCGAGCGCGTCCCTCAGTCAGTCGCTAACTTGCGATTATATCCAATAATTGCAAAAAAAAATTATTTTTAAATAAATAAATAGTGACTGTTTGTTCAGCAATCAACAAAAAAAGTGAGTACCAGTGTTTTTTTTTTTGTTTTGAACTTTTTTTTTAAAGTTCAAAAATTTTTTTTTTGTCCGTTGATTCCAAATTTTTTTGATATTTTAAAACTTGTCTCGTAGATCGACAGTCAACGATAAAACCGCCATTAAACTCGTAGCAAACTTTGTTCAAAAAGTTTTGTATGTAACTGTTTTAGTGTACTATAAAGTTTATTTTATTCTATTGGATACAATATATATTACCTATATTCTATTCTGAATTAAGAAATATTTTTTAAACATTTAACTACGGTTTATGTTTTGCTCACAGTGCATCCTAATTTTTACGAAACTCACGCCAACTTTCGTGTGCAGAAATGGCAGTTACCTTTCCGCCATTTTGTGATATTTTGATTTTCGCAAACCCGGTACTACAATTGTCTATTAATTTATTACATTGCAAGTATTTATTAGCCTCTAAGATGACTGACTAACCGATACTCTTATTACTTTAAAATTGAATAATGGAGAAAGAAAATAAATTCCTAAAAAATCAACCATTTAGGGTTGATTTATTTGTTGCGTTAGCTATCGCTGTGTAAATACCAGGTGCGTGCACTTCGTAATAAAAACGTGTACCTATAAGTTTGATAAGAATATCCCCTAGTTTTTACACACCTTTTTGAGGTATTCCTCGAAGCGCAACCATTTTGAGGCGCACCTAATCAGGCGCACCTATTTTATTCCTCGGAGCGCACCTTTTTGTAGCGCTCCCGATAGAAATTATAAATAATAAAATTTTATTCTTTGAAGCGCACCCACGTTTAAAAATAGGGAAAAGCATAAGTAAACGTAATAAATTATGTCCCTATTTTTAAACGCGGGTGCGCTTGAAGGAATAAAATTTTAATATTTTTAATTACTATCGGGAGCGCTACAAAAAGGTGCGCTCCGAGGAATAAAATAGATGCGCCTCAAAATGTTTGCGATTTGAGGAATACCTCAAAAAGGGAGGTGTGTAAAAACTACTTTAAATAAATATATTTATTTATTTAAAGCTTTATGCACAAAAAATCTGTACAAGGGGCGGATTTAATGCCTTAGGCATTATCTGCCAGTCGACCTTAGCGTGGTGCAGAAACATAACGTGGCAGGTGCAACTTAATAAATAGACAAAACAGAAGAGAAACAAATATATACAATAGTAAATACAAACAATATAAAACATATAAATAAAAAAATAAAAAATAATAATAATATCCTGACTTGGCTCGCGAGATGTCGACATGTGGGAAGTGGATAGAGCAATCATTGTGCCGATAGTCGTGATGGCCAATGGCTTAATAGCCAAGAGCCTCGACCAACGTCTGCGGAGGCTCTCGTTAGGCAGTTGGATCAAGGGCTTGATCCAGAAGGCAGTACTCCTAGACACGGCGCGTATTGTCCGGAGGTTCCTCTCTCAGGAGCCCTGACCGCCGGCCGCTTGGACCCTGTTCCCGATGCCGGTGGGCTACTATTTTTTATATTTTTAAATGTTTTTTTTAATGTTATTTTTTGAAGAAATATTTAAAAATATGATAAATATGTATATAATAATAAATGAATGGAATAATAATATACATATATTCTTATCAAACTTATAGGTACACATTTTTATGAACCTAAACACTGAAATTGAACAAGCAGTGGTGGACGAGTGGTAACGGCCCTGACTTATGAGTTATAAGTCACGGGTTCAAACCCAGCCAGGCGCATTACTTTGTGTAGGTAAATTATTTCATCACCGTTCTCAAAACGGTGAAGGAAAACATCGTGAGGAAACCCACAAGTCCTAGAACCAAAAATTCGAAGACATGTGTCATCCACCAACCCGCACTGGGCCCGCATGGTGGATTACGACCCATTCCCTCTCCTAGAGAGAAGGCCTGAGTCCCAGCAGTGGGAACATTAAAAGGTTGATTATGTTATTCTATTATGCAATTAGCATGCTGCGGTCTTCCCGTCCGATTATAATTTGGGTGTCTTCAAGGTTAAAGTGAACAGGCTCTTAATAAACTAGTGCGCCTCACCATCAACGATTGCATCACTGCTTGCCATCTGTAGCCCGATTCACGTAATGAAAACCGTAACGATATCGTAGCGATTTAGTCGTTTGGACCATTTCCGTATTCACATCCATCAATCGAGTTTGAACGACACCGATTTTATAGTCGTTTGAAATTCGTCGATTTAAAAAAACATCTGTATTACATTATCTTGGTAGAATACTTATCAATGTAACTGGAAATAAGTCGATAGATCGTGAATACCGCTTTTGGATAGGACTTCGATCGAACGACTATAAAACTTCAACGATATTTGGCTTGTTTGATTTTACGTGAATCAGGCTACTGGTGGGATCGCAGTCAAGCACTAGTATATATTAGATAATACTTTTTGTTTTGACAGTGTATTTTTTTTTTTATAATCTATCTTTTATAATTATAACATTCGTCAAGAGCATCGGAATATAATCACCAAGCGGTCAGAGAACAATTAAACAAAACTTGATTACACGTCATACTGCTAATTAACTCGAACTGAAGAAGTATTTGTGTCATTACCGAAACTGGTTCATGACACGTGACTGATTCTTCATATAAGTAACTAGGTACCTATCGGGAACATCTGGAAGAAGTTACACATAACATACATTTATAATAATAATAATAATAAGCCGGTGGGCTACTATTTTTTGTATTTTGAAATGTTTTTTTTTAATATCCTTTTTTATAAGAAATATTTAAAAATATAATTAATATGTATAAATATGAAATAATAAATAATAATATTCCACAACTGTCACACTGTTTATGGGTACTAGACAACTGATAAACATATATTTCTAAATACATACATATTATCTATCTATATAAATTATACCCAGACACAGAACAAATGATCATGCTCATCACACAAACACTTGTCCTGGGTGAGAATCGAACCTACGACCTCCGGCATAGCAGTCAGGGTCACTAACCACTACACCAACAGGCCAGTCATCATTCCTCCCCCTCCTTGCGTCGTATATCCTCAATGCTGAGGGTCGTGACCTCGACGAATAACTTTCTTGTGGACTATAATATCGCCATGTTGTCCTATCTTCGGCGATGTGGATGGCGTCGCAGACTGTGGTCTCCAGCGTAGCACGGATTTGGTTGGTCTGACCAACGTAACGTAACGGATTCCTGCCCCTGGGTCTTTTCCCATCAATTTATCATGTGGTCATCATTCATCATCACCATTTCAGCCGATAGACATCCACTGTTGGACATAGGCCTCCCCCAAGTGTCGCCACAATGAACGATCCTGTGCGTCCCGCATCCATCGGATTCCCGCAAGTTTCATCAGGTCATCAGTCCACCTTATAGGTGGCCTTCCAACGCTGCGTTTTCCGGTACGCGGTCGCCACTCCAGAACCTTTCGGCCCCAACGGCCATCTGTTCTGCGAGCAATGTGCCCTGACCATTGCTACTTAAGTTATATAGTTAGTATAATTATGTGGTGTTTATCTGTAAAACACGATAATAAATAATTACGACGTTTGCTACTTAATCGGGCCTGCAGACGACGAGCAAAGGATAGCTCGCCGTCCGGCCGTCGACGTCGTGTAGTCCACGCGCATCTCAAAAAGATGTCTGCAAAACCGAAGGGGCCTAGCAGGGCCGATGCCTGCTAGGTCTGCAGGAACGACGCAGAAGGCAGATGAAGGAACATAGGTAGGTTGTAGTCAGTAAAAGTCTGATACGCCTTCTCGCTCCATCCTAAAGTGGGAGAAGTAATTTGCTGATAAATAAGCTTTTTTTTTTTCGATGGGAAAAATCATCCAATGACAACCCCCGCTCTTGGGCGGAGCGGGAGATAGTGTCAGACTCTTACTGACTAAAAAACCCATCCCGTTCCTTCAAGTCTTCATACCGGGGCTCGAGCGCCCTTTCGGATAACCCTGGCCCCTAAATAAGCTCAAAAAAAGAAACTATAACTTAGTACCTACCTAATTGCGCATTGCATGTCTGTGCAAGAAAATCAGTAACAATTTACCTACATAAGTTTTCAAGGAAAAAATCCAATAAGTTTGTGGGTATTAGGTTAAACGAATTTATTAGGCAGGTACTCATTAAGAATAATATAGATAATATTACCGTGACAATATGTGGTTCATGTAGGTACGTAATAATGAGCTTAAATAATAGATATATGTAGGTAATCCAGTGATAGGTAATATTCTAAGTATCAGGTAAAACGAATTTATTAGGTACTCATTGAAGACAATACGTTCACGTAGGCAATAATGAGCTTAACTACTAATAATATATATATATGTAGGTAATCTAGTGATAGGTAACTTTCTAGGTATCAGGTAAAACGAATTTATTAGGTACTCATAAATTAAAAATAGTAAATGTTACTTATACATATTTTAATAATAAATTTCTGGGTAATAGGTTTAACGAATTTATTAGGTACTCATCAAGAAAAATACCTAGTTCACTTAATAATGAGCTTAAAAAGTTCTCACTAAGTTTTCACTCTCCTCTCGTCAACATCGAGCATGGTTTCAAAGCTTGTTACTTGATCTAACGCGATGTTTGGCAACACGAAAAAAGAGAGATAACGCCTGAAAACTCAGCATTCGGTTATGCCGTGATTTTCTCGAATATTTCAAAAAAATTGTTCCGGGAAATACGTGTTTTTTTAAACCCCTAAAAGTTTCTGAAAAAAATTGTTGTCATCAGAATCTTGATTTTTGCAAGGCTTCCATAGTCCATTTACTGTGGAAGGTTATAGTCAAAATGCAATAGTGCTGGCTAGAAATAGTATCGTTGATAAAATCAATAACAAATAGAACTGCGTAAACTCCAAGAGATAGCACTAACACACAACTTCTACATTTCCATTGATAATAATAATGAAAAAATTAAATACATTAAACTAATCAATTTGTTCATAAAAAAAAAATATCATAAATTTGTTTTAGTTTGATTCTCTCGCTAACGCTCAGGATTCTAATTTTAGAATCCTTCGCATGCTCGGTTATTAAAATAAGCACGCTTTGCACTTTTGTATAACAAATAACTATTTTGTCGTTAGTTCTATAATATGTCTTCGCAATTTAATTTGGTTAGGAGCTTTTGAATGAATTTTTAGTAAGTTTTAGGTATTTATATCAGATATTGTTGAGGTTATTAGGTTACCAAAGAGAAACATCATTATAATGATTTCAATAATAACTGTTCATTATCCTTTTCTTTATATTGGAAGGTGTGTTTCAGTAATATCACGTGAGACGTGTGCTCCTAAGCAAGGCTAGTAGAATACAGTAACTATAACCATACTAGGGATTTCAGTCAAGTGGTTACGGGGCGTTGTCCATTAAATATAATATTAATTGCTTAGAAAGAGAAAGACCATAGTGTTGAAGCAGGATGGATTTGTTTTTGTTATATTCCAACAGATATTAATTTATTTTACAAAATTATTTACTTTTTATTGAGTATTTTATTTTTTATTGTTTTTTTTTATTTATTACTATTTTATTTTTTATTGTTACTTATTTTTATACACAATAATAATAAAAAATAACGACAACCTCTGTCCAACAGTGCACGTTTTTCGGCTGAAATGATGATGATGATGATGATGATCTATTTTTAATTAATCCGTAATGTAGTTAACCAATAATTGCTAAAAGGAAAGTAATGAAAAACAAGATGATTTTTTTTTCTATGTCCTAATTCATCGAGCGGCGCCATCGTGGTCGGCACGTGTAAGAATAATTGGTCAAGGTCACAAAAAAGCCGGGAGTGGCGGGCGTTCAGTTGTCAGGCACGCCTACTGGCGTGAATCGAGCTTTAACTTTGCATAATGTTAATACAGATACAACTGTTGCTTTGATTGTAAGAAGCAATCAAACAAATAACAATGTGATCAAGTTAAAAGTTACAATATCACTAATTAACCAACTTCGAAAAGGAGGAGGTTCTATGTTTGACTGAATGTATGTTTTTTTATTATTTTTGCTCATCGATATCTCGGACCGGTTTTGAAAATTATTTTTTTGATTGAAAGGCTATACTTCAAAGTTGGTCCCATAGAAATATTGTTATGATCTGATCATGAACTTCGAAGATATGGGACAGAATTCCTCATAAGATCACAGCAGAACTGTCGGCTTTGTATATACGTGAAGTCGATGACTGACTGAAAGAAAAAGGGGAAGGGATGTATATCGAACTGATCTGATGATGAAGCTGGAAGGTAAATTAATGTATTTAACCGTGTTTGGGATTATTAGAATCGTTATGAGACGCATTCTAGGTATCTAAGTATGGCTGAGGGGTACTTTTTAGCGGTGGTACCATAACTAAAAAGTGGAAAATAAATAACTACACTGAAAAGTACAAAATAACTTTAATTTCGGAAGTCGGTGTTAAATAACGAAGAGACAAAACTATTATAAATAGAAATACCGACTTCCGAAATTAAAGTTATTTTGTAGATACTTTTCACTGTTTTTAACATTGAAGTCAGTTAATTTTTTTTGTAAAAAGTTTATTTTTTTAATGTTATGTTCAATAAATCTATCAGAATTGTAATCGTAAAGAGGTAATCATAGCATAAACAGCCTTATAATGTGGTATTATTCCCGATACTAGGACTCGGCATTTGCATATTACCTATTATTTATTGGCATATTGTAAGGAAAGATACGTCTAACATTGCAATCAGAAAACCTGCTCTCTGTGCACAACTACATGCACGGATGAAAAGTGATTTCAATTTTTTTTTTTTATGATTTTACAACGCTTATAAGTATACGAATGCATTTGGTAACCTTTATACCTCTTAAAACAAAAAAAAATATTTTTGCGTAACACACCCGTTTATGTGACTGAGTGAAATTAAGCCACGGAGGCTTGATTTCAGCGGTCCACGCGCTAGAGACAAGTCACCTATCTTCCGCTTTTTTGATTTCATATAACTTAGTCCTCCTCAGAGAAGGAATGAGATATACAATCCACCGTGAGCTCAGTAGGTACAGCTTACTGCATGTCTGAAGACCTTCACCGGTTTGATAGCAATAGATAGTGATAAAATAAATTGTACAAAGTAAAGCGCCTGTCTGGGTTTTAAACCTAAGACGTACAACTCCAAGGTCGAAGCTACCACAGGAGGAGTTCATGTAAATACTACAAAGATGGGCCTAACACCATCTGTTAGATAACTATAGTAATTTCTAGAGTTATATTAAGCCTAGGGTATTCTTGGACTAAATGAATTAGGGAGCATGGTGTGTAAATCAGTTGGTGAGTGGAGGTGCAAATGGGTGAGGTTACGAAAACACTTGAGGGAAGAATGGTTTTGAAACACGAGAGCGAATGGTTGGTTGAAGTATTTCCAATACTCCATAGGATTGCCAGATTTCCAGCTTGAAAAATAACCCACGGAAGCGTTAATACACCGAAATAGATTCCTTTCGTAGTTACGTCAGTAATGCATTTATCATTTTTGATCAATGTCGGGTCTTTTGTATTCAGAGTATCTTTTGTTTTTGTCTTAGACGTTGAAAAAAAGCCCCACTGTGTCTGTGTGTACGTTACAAATGCCGCAAAAAATAATGGCAGGTAAAAAATGCGCGTAGTGTTTGGAGCGTAAAAACTTTGCCACAGTTTAGTGTAGATAAGTATCCGGAAGATAGAGTACATAAGTTTTTAATGGCCTATGGCTTGAGATTAAAACAAAATTAAACCAGCCTGACAGACAAAACTGTGGTGAAACTTGTGCGTGTGGTAGGCTCATAAGATATTTTATTACGC
The DNA here is from genome assembly GCA_910589285.2 of Mythimna ferrago. NCBI lineage: Eukaryota > Metazoa > Arthropoda > Insecta > Lepidoptera > Noctuidae > Mythimna > Mythimna ferrago. The sequence goes on from OU342685.1 coordinate 23,012,447, forward strand.
ATAGGCTCGCGTTTGACCCCTATCTCACCTGATGGTAGGCGATGATGTGGCCGACGATGGAGCACGCTTGCACAGAAGTAACTTATTCACTCTTAAGACTCAAGCGCCCGAAAAGCGCCATAAAATAGTGACTTTCTGAAGCCTACTCCTTGGTAACGGCCCAGTAAATAGGTTTGAAAAAAATATATGTTTATTGTAGATTTATGAACAACATTATCAACATTTGATTTTTCGTGCGATTAATACTTTTGTCAAAAAAAAATATTTAGCAACTTTTCCCTACTCCTCCGAAACGGCTTGGATCTTTAGAAACATTTTTACACATAAAAATCAGTGGTTAGATATTCTTCAAAGTGAACATAGCATATGTAAATCAATCAATATTTCGCAAAAAAAATGGATTTAAAGGTCAGCCGTGCACTCTCCAGGCGCAGCTAGCCGCAATTAATTGCACAGAAACGCGTACTGCTGCCTAGGCGGGTACGTCAGTTGTGTCCATTTAATTTCGACCAGATGGTTCAAGGGACTATAAGCCTTAACTTAAAGATCCCTAGGTTATTGTTATCAGGAAAGACGAGGAATTATCAGGTTTTAAAGTTTACTTGAATCATAAATCTTTGCTAAAATTAATATAAAGAGCTTGGCCGATTTTAAATATTTATTTCACCACTAGAGTGCTACTTTATCACTAAATAAAGCTCAACCATGGTAATATTATCATAGCTCAACTACTGCACAAGCCGTGAATACCTGTTGATATTTTTAAAGTATGTACTTACATCAGTGTTACCAACTTCTAAAATTCATACGACGACGATAGATCGTTATCTAGACAATTGAGCACTTCTGAGAAAAGCATAACAGACATTCCATTAGCCCAAACTCTATGTACATAAACATATATAGGTACATGTCGACAATATATAGTACGAGTACATAAATGACGTCACACCCGACGCCAAGCGCCTGGCCTGGATCATTGTTTACTTACTGGCAACACTGTCGTCAAGCCATCATGGTTATTTACGAGTTTATTGCTCTTAATCAACCATATAGTTAATACATTAGTTTTTTTATTATCTTGGATAACCTCTGGGAATTGGTGTCTATGATGTTGACTTGTTTCTTGCCAAATTTCAGTATTTTCGGTCGACTGAAAGTACCCTATAGTTTGTGATAAGTGCCCAACAGTCAACGAATGTAATATCTTTCGATATAATCAATTGATTGCGGTGAAACAAAGCTTAAGTAGTTATATCAAGTTACACAAAATTTTAAAATTTTAATTAAAAATATCAACATTGATTTTATACATTTTACGTGATGCGCACACAGCATAAAAGTTCTAGAGATTTATTATAAAATACGAGTAAGTATTTTTAAAAGATAGATGATGATGATGATGATGATAGATGACTAAACTCAAAAACTACAGAATCAACTTTAAAAAATCTTTCATCAGTAGAATGCTACTTTATCACTGTGTAGCATTAATATATAATAGGCATATATTTTCTACTATCAGCAAGCAAAGTTGACGCAAAGCAAGCAAGCTAACGTAGACATTATCCTTTTTAAAGCTATACATATATCTTTTTACATAGGTGATTAGGTACGTAAAGTATATTTTGACCACCCTCTTTTTTGCTTAAGATCTTATCGTCCATCCTAAGGTGGTCTGGTAGTTAGCGATAAGGCCACTAGAAGCTAAGGCTACACTAATATCATAAAGAGGTAAAGTTTGATTTTTTTTTTGTTTTAAGAGATAATCTTTGAAAGTAGATACTGGTCCGATTGCTTAAATATTTTCTCCGATAAAAAGCTACTTTATTCCTGAGTGATACAGGCTACATTAAATATACGCGGACGAAGTTGCGGGCAAACGCTAGTATCTAATATACATAGGTGTAATCGTGATACAGGGTACATAATAATAATGTAAACTAGATTCGTGACTGAAATGTCAGCTATCTAAATATACCACAGGTTGTTTTTGCAACATAATAGGCATGCAACTACACGTGCCTCGTCCTGTTTTTATTATTTTATTGTAGGTATGATCTATGATGCTTGATTAAAAATAAATATACACTAATTATAAGCACTGTGTGTATACATTACATATGACGTAAAGACTAAATAAATAAATAATAAAACTAAATATACACGTCACAAGAAAAGTGTCTAATTTATTTATTTATTTACTAGCTGTCCGCCCGCGACTTGGTTCGCGTGTACTTCGGTTAACGCACTCTAAACGTGTTTCGTTTGTCCCGTAAGAATAAGGTGTTTTTCCGGGATAAAAAGTAGCCTATGTTCTTTTCCATGTCAAAGGCTATATGCATGCCAAATTTCATCCAAATCCGTTCAGCCGTTTTTACGTGATTAAGTAACAAACATCCAAACATCCACACTTTCACATTAAAATATTAGTTAGGATTATATGCTTTGTGCATATAAAGATACAGAGGCGGACTTAATGCCTTAGGCATTTCCTGCCAGCCAACCTTTGGGTGATGCAGAAAAAATAGTGGTAGGTGCAATAAACGAGAGAGAGAAGACGAATACAAGAATAGATATATAAAGTACTAATAAACCAAATAACCGTCTGATGGAGCCGATTTATCGAGAAAGGCTAGAAGCAACATCAATCGGTAGTCAAGAGAACGCCTCCTTCTCCCTTTTCTACACACGTCTGTCGTCGGCTATTGCGGGCCAGTCGAGGTTTGCCAGCGAGCCATGGGGCGCAGCAGTGCTATTTTCTAAGAAAACAGCCTTGAGTGCAGCGCTGGCCGCAGCGATGAAATTTATTTTAATTTATTTATTTAAACTTCATGTACAGTAGTGGTACATAGGCGGACTTAATGCAACAAGGCGTTCTCTCCCTGTCAACCTTTGGGTTAAAAAAATGACAAAACTGTGGTATACGAAATCCAAATAGGTACATTAAAATCTCTACAAATCCAGTTGATTTATTTGGATTTCGTCGCTGCGGCCAGCGCTGCGCTCAAGGCTGTTTTCTTAGAGAATAGCACTGCAGTATCCAGTCTTTCCAAACGCGTAAGGAACGTAATACGGCGCCCCAAAACAAAGATAAAATAATAATTAGACAAATATAAAATCTAAGTAAGTAGGTAGGTAGTTCTGATGACCTCAGATCCACCTACATAATATATCAACACCATATTTTTTATCAACAATATATTTTAACTATGACTATGAAGATCTTGAATATGAAAACTTATTGAACATTGTTAAGTAGAATAAAACACACACAGTAGGTACACCGCACATAAAGAGCACTTGCAACTGCAACCATGAAGCGTTTTATTATAATTTATTTCATTTATTTGGTTTTATTTTTACTACCATTTCTGATTTTACTTTTATTTTGGATTTTATTTTAGACATTAATTTTATTTTTGGGTTTTAGTTTTGATTTTCGGACACTGATTTTGACTTATTTTTATTTTTAGACTTTATTATTTTGGATATTCTGATTTTATTAATGAATTAATTGTAATAATTGTCATTGACCGCAGTTTTAAATTCAACTCGTATGTTTTCCATTTTATTTTTTTTTTCTCCTTTTTCCATTTTAATTTTGTTTTCCTTTTTTTTGCGTTTGTATGTTTTTTTTACATATCTGTAATTACAATATGGGGTTGGCTGGTACTGGTTGTAACAATTCATAACTAGCTCAGGATCCAGGGAATTTCATTTATGTGTGTAAAAACCTTAATATGTCAATAAATAATTTATTATTATCTCCTTTATTTGTTTTTTATATATATTATCATTTACTTTTTTTAAATGTTTCTTTAAAAAAACATATGAAAAAAAACATTTAAAAGTTTAGATAAAAATAATGGTCCGCCGGTGTCCAAGCTACCGGTGGTTAGGGTTCCAGAGACAGACACCTCCTCACAATGCGAGCCGCGAGCGACAGCTTCGACAAATAGTCGTCGAAGCTTTTGGCTATAAAGCCATTGGCGGTCACGAATATTGTTATTATTATTTGTCCCTGTTAATTAGAAGTATTTAAAAGCACCTTATTGATCAATTAAGGATTAGAATTGTCTTTTTCCTGTTTACTCCAAAGAACCGCCAGTTTAACAGATTTCCTTTTCTAAATCGACAGTAATTGGCCCTTAATGGGCTACTACATAACAGGTCTATGAAACAGGAAAATGAAATAGGTACCTACTTACCTAATGTGTTTTCCTGGCAGCAATAGATTATGAAGAACTGTCACACAAACTACCTACTATCCTCTATGAATAGTTAGGTACATACAATAAAAACATAGAATTACCTACGTTTGTATCCCCTTGTTAAGGATCAACCCCCTCCCCTAGCCAAGTTACAACCGATTCTCTTGCGTCGAACGCCTCCAGTTGGCCACGTCCCTGATTCTTTTGTTCTAACCACGTGACTTAACGTTGAGATGACGTCATTTCCGTACATTTGAAGTTTTCTAAGAAAAAAGAAGTACCTAAATAAACAAAGTGTGAGCTGACCTTACTCTCTTATACTTAAGTATCAATACTATGACATAATCTTCAGTAGTATTTGAAGGTCAAACTCAAAAGCTCAAAATGTCTGATCGTCGTAACATTCGCAACAGGTTATGTTATTGTTATGTTGATCAGAATGTACAGTCCGCAAAAAATGATCACTTTACAGAAATTGAAATCATTTATTTGCCAATAAAGTATAGGTTAAACAGATGTAATGGTTATTTTGAGGAGAGTCACGATACAGTTTGCCTCATTTCATGCAATACCTAGTACCTACTTATGAATTAAATTCATTTATTTTAGACTAGCTTTTGCTCGCGGCCTTGCTTGAAAAAAAAAAAAAAAAAACAAAAAAAAAATACAGCTTATGACACTCAGGAATAAAGCAGCTTTCAAATTTTAGCAATTGGACCAGTACTTACAGAGATTAACCTCCTACAAACAAAAAAAAACAAACTTTACCTCTTTATAATATTAGTCCAGACATAAAAAGATCTATGCAGTGCTAGTACCCATCACGCTAAACACAAGAATTGTTACAGATGGAGAGTTATAGCTCTCCGCTACAGTACTTATACATACGTGCATATAAAATCAAGAAATTGGTAATATTATTTTTTGTCAGTAAGCACTGCTAGATTGAAAGACTAAGCAAAGAGAAATGATAACATTATAACAAAACAATATAAATGAACCAATATAAAATAAAAGCATTTACACAAATGATTTCTTGAAACTTGCATTTTGTGTAGTAGGTATATTTTTACTAGCGTTTTCCTTCGCTACTCTCTCATACTATTTGGAATAAAAATAATTTATGTCAGTCACCAATAGAAAAGTTTTATACATCTGTAAAAAAATCATAATCTTTTCAGTACCTAACTCTAATTACCTTGTACGATCAATTTTACGTGTGTTATTATATTATCTACTCGCTTTGGCCCGTGGCTTCGCCCACATACATAAAATAGCTGTCACTCAGGAATAAAACAGCTTCTATTGGTGAAAATTTTTTCGTAATTGGACCTTTCTGAGATTACCTCTTACAAACAAAAAAACATAAAAACAAACTTTACCTCTTATTCTTCTTTTCTCTTTATTGTCTTTAGTGTAGATTACGATTTAATCAACACAATGTAAACGTCAATCATTAAAAAAAAAAATATTTGTAATTTTTGTTGTATTTTTTCTTTAACAATAAAAATAAAGATAATAAAATATTTTTTAGTCGTTAATAATACATATGTATGCAATTAGTGTTGTTATTTAGTTAACAATAAAAATAAATATAATAAAATATTTTTTAGTTGTTAATATAAACATGTGATGCTGTCCGTACCTACGACTTTGTGCGTATAACCCAGTGAACCGGTTTGAAGGATACAAGACCGATGGCTTTAGTAGTTAGCGTGACTTTGGAGTGACCGGTCACATTGAAAAATGGACTCGAAGTATTTTAATCTGAAATTTACTTTCCAAAACAAGTTTCGGAAAGATGATATATAATTTTTCACCGCTATCCTACCACTATTAATGGAAAATTACGCTGGTGCCAAAAACAAATTGGCACGTGGCAAGTAGAGACAAAAAAATGCAATAATAGTGATTATTAGGGCCTGCGCTCACTTGAAACAAGACTGTCTTAGACAGACTTATCTACGATGTCGCAGACGTGTATAAGTCATCTGCGACAAAACTGTTTTGTCTAAGTCGTCTTAGACTGGTCTACGACTTCTGCGACAAGACTATTTTGTCTACGACACGGGGCGCTAGGGCTGTTGACAAAATATCGATATAGTTATTGGAATATCGATATTATTGTTTAGAAATTTCGATATTTATTACTAATACTTTTTTTGACGATATTTCGATAGTTTTATATTGAAATATAGATATTTTTTTTTAAATTAATAGCCAATTATTTAAACTACAACATTATCGTAAGCAAAACCTAACCTGTACTTTATTTATACTATACTATTATGTTTTTCCCATTATAGTTGATTTATTTGCTACATCTGTAGCATCTGAATGAATTGCTTATACAATCAATCTTTTAGGTTCAATTTACACCGCCGCGGAATGGAATGGAAGCGACTTTTTGCATTAAATGTACATAGCATAATGAACTTTATGTCAATTGTATAATATACAAACTAAATACGAGCCAAAAAAAGGTCGCGCGTCATCCGGGGAATCCTCGCGCATTCCCGAGAATTCCCTTAGCTACGAAATTGACGCTTTCATTCCATTCCATTCCGCGGCGCGGCGGTATTAATTAAGCCCTAGTGCCTAATAAAATCGCAGTACTCGCAGTACTGGACATATAAACATGTATTTTTAAAAACTCTCAGGCCCTAAGTTACAGCATTTCCTTGTCAATTTTTTTTTGTTAATACTTCGTACGGTTTGTGCATTTATCCAGGCAGTGTCAAAAGATAGTGTTTAGATAGATTTTACAGTCTCTTTGAGTAAAATGGGGTGAATAGAAACAAAACTTCAAAGGGTAGTTTCTCGATATTTAAATATTTTTAGCAGCATTTAACTATATCAATTTATTAATGAATTATTATTAAGTCGATGCTTTGTTAGAGGCTGATGATATGGTATCAAAGGGAAAAACCAAACCAAATTTTTGTTTCTATTCGCCCCTGGGTTTCTATTCACCCCGTTTTGCGGTACTCAGATTGAAGGCAGGAATTATATCGAGTCGGCTTCAGCAAACTCCACTGAGGTAGTCAATACTGTAATAAAATTCTCAGCTGCATTTTATCGAGATCGCGCTCGTTTCAATTATTCCACATATTTGTCCAATCGGATAGACATTTCCGTTACGAAACTACACCAAATAATGCGTAGCAATAGAAATTAATTTGCGAGTAATTAAAACGTGGCTGTTTTCATCAAACTACACTCGAAATAAAACCTCTAAAGTGCCTTTCTGCAGTCTACTCCTCGATAAAGGTCAGGTTAATAGGTTTGGAAAAAATATACGTTTATTATAGATTCATGAACAACACTATCAATTAAGTATTGATTTTTTTCGTGCGATTAATACTTTTGTCTAAAAAATATTTAGTAATTTCGCATTCGGCTTGGATCTTTAGAAACATTTTTACACATAAAAATTGGTGGTTAAATATAATTCTTCAAAGTGAACATAGCATGTGTAAATCAATCAATAATTCGCAAAGAAAATGGTTTTGAAGGTCAGCGGGGCTCTATCCGGGCGCAGCTGGACGCAATTAAATGCACAGATACTGCTGCCTAGGCGGGTACGAGTGTTGTGTCGATTTCATTTTGGCCAGATACTCTAAGGAAAAACACTGGCAGTATGATAGTCGTACCAATGCTGCCAGTGTTTAGAAAAGAAAAAACCCGACTACACATACCTACCCCTATCATATTTCCACTAATAGAAAACGCCTTTGCACTACTTTTTGGACACGCATGATGAGTGTTAGCAAATTTAGCGTTCCTATAAGTAGTTTGGTAGATGTAAAAGAAAATAGAACGAGGTTATTTTGAATCGAGAGCTCGTAAAAACCGTGTAGAATACAAGGCGGGCCTCAGCGTCGCCATTTTGGACATAAAGTGTGACGTCATATGACATTAAAAGCTTTTAATTATGTAGCAGTGATTTAAGACGAGGATATTTTGATGTTGGTATTGTTTTTTACATAATAATGTTGATGACTTCTGGCGATACCTACAATGTCCTGTTTTTGATATCCCATAACTCAGGGCCAAAGAAACTTAAAATATGTGGCCCAAAAGTTCATGGTTTTGAAGATATCATCAATCATAATTAATTTATTTTAGAAATTGTCACCAGTGTGACAAATGTTTATTTTTGCGACGTTGCCAAGCTTCGCAGTAGCGTAGTAAAATTGTGGGGAAAAAACGAATTTCAAATGACATACACCTATTTACGCTGTCATTTAAATTGATAATCGTGAATTTATTGAACTACTTTGTATGAAAACAAAAAAAGGAAAGATAATTGAAAAATAATTCATATACCTGTACCAGTTGATACTTTGATATGGTCTCATTGATATAAATAAAAACCCGTAAGTGTTAGACATAAGATGATTTTTTTTCTAATTATTTTTAAAACACTGTTGTATTGGGTTCAGCCTTTTTTTTTAATTGTGATAAACTAGTGCTTGACTGCGATCCCACCTGATGGTAAGTAACGATGCAATCTTTGATGGTGAGGCGCACTACACAGCCTGTGAAGATAGTGTATTTTTAATAAATAAATAAAAATATTGTATTCTAATACCTATCCAAAAATCTCGTGTTGTCACAGTGTTTGTAGAGTATATATCAAGATCATCATCATCATATCAGCCGAAAGACATCCACTGTTGGACATATGCCTCCCCCAAGCGTCGCCACAACGACCGGTCCTGTGAGTCACCGTCATCCATCGGATTCCCGCGACCCTGACCAAGTCATAGGTCCACCTTGTTGGGGGTCTTCCAACGCTGCGTCTTCCGGTATGTTCCGACTGCGTGTTCCGTATGGTATTCGGACATAAAGAATTGTCCCATCCCATCTCTTCCCGTGAGTGTTGGGGACATACTAAAGAATGGGCAGCAGCCATCGATATATATGTACTACGTGAATATAAGTCAATAGCAGCAGCATTCTCTGAGGATTTCAACAACCACACTGTGATCGCCAAACCACCTGCCAAGCATGGTGATTATGACAAACCCCCCCCACCCCCCATATGAACAACATATCAGGATATACACTATTAATTTTACAGAGACATAATTTGTAGGATGACGTCATCCTACAAATAGGCTCTTTGTAATTAATATCAATTTGTCAGGTTTTTGTTCATTAAAGGACCCCCTTTTGATGTCATAAGCTTGTGTCGCTTTTTTCGCCCGAGAATGAATGAATGTGGAAAATGATTCTAAAAGAACATACTATCAGGATTAAACAGTATCTTTTGTGCAATTCTGGGACATAGTCTACCCGTGTATTGAGCGTAAAAGAGGAACAAATATTATGTCGCAGGGAAATGACGATATCACGGACTTCACGAAATCCCGGCAAATATCGAATATTCTTGTTTATTACGTCTTCTTACTAAAAATATCTAGTGAAATGACGAAACACATATTTATCGTCAGTGATATGTCTTTTCACTAAACTAAATCTAGATTCGTGATATCCCTAGGGATTTCGTGAAATCCCTGATATCGTCATTTCCCTGCGACATATACCTACACAAACACCACGAGTTTTTAATTAGAAAGAAGGAGGTTTTTGTTTCAATGGAGGTTTGCGGGGACTTTACACTCTGTTCCGCATATCTCTGATATCCACCTGTGTTTTTTCAGTTGCCCTTTGTATTCTAGGGACACGGTAACTCTTGCGGACCATCCTGAAACCCAGGGTAGGGGTACGTAATAAATAAAATGGCACAAATGCTCTGTTTTATGGTACTTACCACATACATCACTAAGGTGGCATAATGTGACATTTAGATATTTGAACTGAAGGAACATAGACGTGGGTTTTAGTCAGTAAAAGTCTGACCTATCCTCTCACTTTACCCAGAGCGGGAGAAGCCATTTGATAATTTCCCACCTCAAAAAAAAAAGGGTGATAGGTGTTTAACTTATTAACTAAGATCCAATGATATTTTATATATTCTAATTATGAAATATTCTTATATGAGCAGCGTTGGAAGGCCTCCAACAAGGTGGACCAATGACCTGGTCAGGGTCGCGGGAATCCGATGGATGCGTGACTCACAGGACCGGTCGTTGTGGCGACGCTTGGGGGAGGCCTATGTCCAACAGTGGACATCTTTCGTCTGATATGATGATGATGATGATTCCAATGAGAGCAGTGATGGCCTAGTGGTTACGGTCCCGACTTACGAGTTGTAGGTTGCGGGTTCAAACCCAGCCAGGTGCATTACTTTATGTAATTTATTTCATCAGCACTGCTCTCAAAACGGTGAAGGAAAACATCGTGGGGAAACCGGCATGTCCTAGAACCAAAAAAATCTAAGACAGTGACTTCCACCAATCCGCACTGGGCCCGCGTGGTGGATTGCAGCCCATTCCCTCTCCTCGAGGGGAGGCCTGAGTCCCAACAGTGGGAACATTATAAAGCCGACTATGCTATGCTAATAATATTCTAACACCTAATACCGTGTGAACATTATTAGATGAAGTCTGAGTATCCTATTACTGACATTACATCAAAATATTTTAGATATGAGCTCGAGTGTTTAGTTCGAGGAACTATGTCATTGCATTTGTCAGGTACCTATCGTGCAAACCTGATAGACTGAGTGAGTGTGTAACTGATAAGTAAACAAGAGCCATGTGGCTCTTGCACCAGATTAATTATTAATTATACAACACTAGCTTTTGCCCGCGCGGCTTCGCTCCCGCTCTTCCCTACTTCAGCCTACTCTACCCTACTATACCCTACTCTACCCTACCATACTCTACCCTACCCTACTCTACTCTACTCTACCCTACTCTACCCTACTCTACCCTACTCTACCCTACTCTACCCTACTCTACCCTACTCTACCCTACTCTACCCTACTCTACCCTACTTTACCCTACTCTACCCTACTCTACCCTACTCTACCCTACTCTACCCTACTCTACCCTACTCTACCCTACTTTACCCTACTCTACCCTACTCTACCCTACTCTACCCTATTCTATCCTACCCTACTCTACTCTACCCTACTCTACCTTACTCTACCCTACCCTACTCTACTCTACTCTACTCTACCCTACTCTACCCTACTCTACTCTAATAAACCTCACGGAGCCCGAGACCTTTCCAACGAATGCAAAAACGTGGAAATCGGTTCGTGCGTTCTGGAGTTATAGCGTCAGGAAGGAAAACCCGACTTATTTTTATATAGTAGATTATTTTTAATATATGTGAAATCTGAAACACCTGTCCAGTATTTTTATATAAAGTATTTAGGTAGGTACAAAATTTCAAAATTGTATTATAAAAATTAAAAAGTTATAAGCCAGTTATGGTATCTGGTTGGCGACGTCAATACACGGTCACCAGGCTACCCGAAAACTAAACTCCGAAACGACTGACCGAATTTTGGGGGACTTTCACTGATATACAGGGTGTAAAGGACAGCCGAAACGAAACAAAGCAACGAAGACGAAAACAAAAATCAGCCTCACCATACAAATTAAAATCATGATTGGACAGTTTGTATGGAGAGGCCGATTTTTTTTTCCGTTTCATGAAAAAAAATCTTGTGGAAGGTTGTTCAGTTTTGTCTACCGAGCAAGCCTTTAAAGTTTGTGGAGGGCTGTCTCTTACACCCTGTATAGCTAACTAGCTTTAGCCCGCCGCTTCACCCACGTACATATAAAATATAGCCTATGTCACTCAAGAATAAAGCAGCTTGCCATCGGTGAAAAAATTTTAGCAATCGGACCAGTACTTCCAGAGATTACCTCCTACAAACAAAAAAACCTAAAAACAAACTTTACCTCTTTATTATATTAATGTAAATGTTACAAGGAGTAATTTAGGCTATTTGCTGGGTTTTATTTTAAAAAAATATTAATCTTTTTTGTTACTAGCATATTTAGATAATACTAGCTTCTGCTAACGACTTCACCCGAGTAAGAGTAGAAATTCATGGGAAACATACTTCCCGGATGAAAAATAATATATATAATAACTTTATTGCACACCTTAACTTAATAGAGGACAAACATTAACAAAATTGTACAATAAGCGGTCTTATTGCACAGGGCAATTTCTACCAGACAACCTTTGGGTGAACTTAAACGAAAGGAAAAGATTTCGGGCAGACAGTGTAAAACAACTTAAAGAACAATGTAAAAATAAAAAAGGAAAGAAGAAAGACTAAAGTGATAGATAATGCTCCTTCAACATTTTTTGGACGTTGGTAGCGTTTGGGCTCGCCTTACTTCTACGGGTAATGCATTCCACTAACGAGCTGCTTGTATCGTGAAGGATTTATCAAAGAACGAAGTGGAATACATATGAATACTAAGTTTTAGATTTACCGATGACCTCGAGGACCTAGAATGTGTGTCACAGAGGAACTGAAAGCGTTCTTTAAAATAAAAGGAATCGAAGGATATAGTGTGTAAAGAGTATAGTGCACGGCATGCGCGCGGCCTGTTGCTGGAACTTGGCCTGCGCACGGCCGTGCGCTTAGATATAATCTATTTAGGTACTAATATAGGAAATATTTATTCTAGCCTTGTGCCATTCGAGCTCGTTGGAGAGAGCAAAAATAACAAACATACATACCATACATGCAAACTTTCGCCTCGATAACATTAGTGATTCTGCAGCATTTTAATAAAAGTATTTTTCTCTTTATTATTTGTTTTAAAAGATAGCTAGTTCAAGTTTAGGTTAGTCCATACAAAACAGAGTCAGGGCCGAGGGGCCGTGGTTATCGCCTTGTGTAATTTAGGTACTTAAACATATCTGTTTTCTCAGTAAACTAGGTCCCACATTATCATAATTATAGCAATGTGATTTCTTAAGTAACTGAAATGTCGCGACTTTTTAAACAACTACTGTTCCACATTAGGTACAAAAGTTACATTTTTAAATTGTTCCATATCAGGTACGACTAAAAAAATTCTAAGTGATGTCTGTTCTAACGCGTTTGCCAAGAAAACTCATTGTCAAGTTAAGCTTGTTTTTGTATTTGACTTGTCAAATCAGTTTGTAATAATATGTTGTTTTTTTTTGTATACAATTAAGAATTTTTCAATTGTAAATGTATTGTGTAAGCAGTTGTTGGCTGACCAAATAAATAAATAAATAAAATAAATAAGAATTAAGTCTACTGATAAAAGATACTTATAGAAGCTGCTACTTCTATAACTTAAAACAGCACAACGAGTAACGCCATTTTTGTGGCGTACTCGTCTCTAAAGAGTTACGCAATTTTTGGGGCGTACTCGTCTCTAATATTTTTTTTTTTTTTTACTCTTTTCCTTAAGTCATTTGCTTAGTTATATATTTATAATGTAAGGGAAGAGAGCCTTCAACTACAGGCATTTCTATGCCTAAATGGAGACTCCTCGACATCTAGTTTAAGCCAAAATGATATGCCTAAACCCGTTTATATTAGACATGCTATTATTATTATATCTAGCCTATACTGTCCCACTGCTGGGCAAAAGCCTCCCTCCTTTCCTTCCATAGTTCCCAGCTCTGAGCCACTTATTGCCAATGCCTAAGGAAGACATGTAAGTCGTTCCGCAATATCCTTCTTATTATATTATATATTAAATAATTATAATTTTAATAGTTATAATAATAATTAGTCTGCCTACGTAGCCGTTTCCCAACCTCATTAGGGTCGGCTTTCAATCTAACCGGATGCAGTTGAATTCCAGTATACCTATTACATGAAGCTACTGACAATCTGACCTCTACAATCCCATATTTGGATAACACGATAACCCTTCACAACACTGGTGTCAAATTTCCTGACTTCTGACTATCCATAACGACTGTTAAAGATATGTTGAGAATTGCTTTTGTTTGTGATTTTATAATTGTCAGTTTTTTTTTTTACAATTAATTTATTATTTCAAGTGAACGAATAATCGCAACGGTCGTATGTTACCGTCAGATAAGGAACAATTTAAATATTTTACTACATATTATATTTGTTTTTAATTTATACCTACAGCAGATTTTTCCTTTTATCCGTTCTTCCCGTTTTCCTCTGGTCTTTTTAGCGTGTCGATGGCAAAATTATTAAAAAAAAAAATTAAATCCCATTTCTGGCCCAGTATTCGGCCACAGTACAAAAATAGTAAAATTTCTAAATTAAATTCCTTGTCTGGTTCCATTTTTGACCACAGCAATGGCGTCTGCTGACGCTGGTATCAAATTTTTATGTGAACAGGAACAGTGCATAAAATACTGATTTTCCCTTCATCAAGTGATCAAATGATGATTTCAATCATTCGACATTTTCCTGATCACTGATTTTCCTATATGTAAAGGAAAATCGTTTTAGGTCTGATTTATTTGTAACCGCAATTATTTTCGATTGTTTTTGCCATTTCTTATCCTTATGAAGGCAAAAAATTATAATTATGAGTTTGTAACTTTGGAATTGCGTCTTAAATGTCCATATCAAAACTATGGTATTTTTTAATCTACACAAATAATATTTAGAAGTCAAGTTTTTTTTTTGTTTGTAGGAGGTAATCTATGAAATTACAGGACAGATTGCTAAAAAAAATTCACAGATAGAAAGTTCATTTATTCCTATGTTGTTCCATATATATACATAAAATATAGCTTATGTTACTCACATAAGCTATATTTTATGTATGCGAGCGAAGACGTGGGCAAAAGCTAGTTCTTAATAAGGCCGTATTATCGTTTTATAGGCTCATTTTCAACACGACAGTATCTTATATTATCATATTATTGCAATCATTGCTGACCGATCGGCGTCTCATCGTCGACGACGGCTGGTGTTGAAAATCAGCGCTGTGGCTCTGTTTTTCATGAGCCCCAGCATTTTGCTGAGCGCTGGCCGTTTTGCGCGGATGTGACGCATATCTTACGTGCTACTTTTAGTCGATATTGTTTTTATTTTTTGTTATGGTACGCGTCATGTTTGACGTGAATAAACACTTTTTCTTTCTTACTTTTTCTTTCATCCTTTTAAATAAAACCCGGAATACATAACACAAAAAAAAAATGTCGTAATGACAATAGTACTCAAATTAAAATGTAGCACTCATTAATTCCGCCCAGAATCACAGAAACATAGTCCACAGTAATGGAAAGTTTCATGTTAAACAACGATTAACAAAATTGGATTAACATGAATGTCAGGGAATAAAGGCAGGGGATGGGGACGCCCTGAATGGCCCAAATAACGCCACCGACCCGATTGATGTCATCGCAAAGGTCGGATGTACGAAGTATATACAACTAGTGGGCTTTATTTAAACAGAAAACCTAATGGTTATGTACAGTACTGGAGTGAAAAGGTTAAGTATCTTTACGTCAACTTTCATTTGCGTATGATGTTCTATAGAATAGAATGGAGTACATCTAAGCGCACGGTAGTGCGCAGGCCAAGTTTCAGCAACAAGCCGCGCGCATGCCGTGCACTATTTACACGAACCGTTTTTATTAAACACCCAAATAGTATCAATTTTACAGAAACTTAAATCTATGGGTTCAATGGCGGTTTTATCGCTGATAGCCAGACAGCCTGGTTTTGTGAGACAAAAAAGTAAAAGGATTAACGTATAGCTATTTTGCCAAATAAATGAATATTGTCTAGTTCTTTTTAATAATTGTACAAATCAATGTCATAATTTTTCCACTCCCTACTGAGTCCTTTTATTTAATGCATTCAATTACTCTTTCTTTCAAAATCGAAGAACATTTCCGATCCATAACAACATAATATGTTGTAATGGATCGGAAATGTTATTATGTTTTAAATTTTATTTACCTTTTCGACAACGTACCAAAAGAACTAATCAAATACAGTTGAGTAATCAAACTGAATTGCATAGCTATTCAATTTGAGTATGACCATGGTCATCGAGAAGCATACAATATGTAACATATGATATATGTTACATGTATATTATTCTGTCGTAAAATACATTTTGAAGAGTCTTAAAATTAGCATGTTCACTCACTATTGACAATGTACCTATATACAATAGATATTGACGCCAAAATTCGAGACGTTCCATGTGACTTGACTAGATTTACACAGAATATTAACATAACTAGGCAAAATTATATATGCGACGTGGAAGGTGCGTTCAGTCTAAAATTAGTTCAATGTCAATAAAGATCGCTATTTCATTTTTATCTGAAAAGCATAGAGCATTTTGATTTGTTACTCATTCGCCTCAATTTTTCGGCGCCACGACTTTTTTTATTTTTCGAAAGTTAATTTTCCCATCGTCATTTACCTGACGGTATTTACTCTACATATTTGGCACTGAGAGTACAATTGCCAAAACGGATCTTGAGCGCTCGGCGTCAGAGTGGGGATCGCTTTGCGCATTCCATACATTGGCGAGTCAATCGTCTTCGTTGTTAGATACATGCAGCAACGCAGGGAACGAATCAGGAGTGACGTCTATGTCGCGATGACGCGGCGAGCCAATCACTGACACTCCCCGTCCCCGCGTCTCACTTCGCACCACTAATGACTAAAGAGACCGAATAGGTATTTGACTTCTGCGCAACCGCTCAAGATCCGTGACGGCAATAGTAACAAGATGGATTATTTTTATATATTTACAAGAACTTGTACGACATTGCAAAGGATGTCCAAGGCGTGGTACAATTTAAACTAGTAAACTAAAAATACACTTAATACAACAATAATAATACCTAAGGTATGACCGCAGTCATACGCCACCGAAGTTATTTTTTTGTTTTATAAAACTTCATGCAACACAAAAGTACAAAGGTAGACTTAATACCTTAGGCATTCTCTACCCGCCAACCGAGGGCGATGAAGAGAAATCATGGCAGATGCATAAAAAAACTATGTGGATTTGTAAATTACATACTCATTTAACATTTCTACACCAATATTTGATTCTGTTTAATATTAAGATCTTCATGTACCATGTACTCAGAAATAAGCGATTCTATTCTATTCTATGCTATTCTATGCTATTATATGCTATTCTATTCTATTCTATTCTATTCTATTCTATTCTATTCTATTCTATTCTATTCTATTCTATTCTATTCTATTCTATTCTATTCTATTCTATTCTATTTTATTCTATTCTATTCTATTCTATCCTATCCTATCCTATCCTATCCTATCCTATCCTATGCTATCCTATCCTATCCTATTCTATCCTATTCTATTCTATTCTATGCTATTCTATTCTATTCAATTCTATTCTATTCTATTCTATTCTATTCTATTCTATTCTATTCTATTCTATTCTATTCTATTCTATTCTATTCTATTCTATTCTATTCTATTCTATTCTATTCTATCCTATTCTATTCTATCCTATTCTATTCTATTCTATGCTATTCTATTCTATTCTTAAATATTAAGAAAATTAGGGCATAAATAAATATAGTTTTGCTTATCTTTCAACCCGCATGTACTTAGTAGGAAAACCGAGTTGTAAACAAAACATTTTTAATAGTTAATTGATAAAATGATACTGCCATGCTATGCCATGCTACTTGCCAAAACATAGCTTTCTCCATACTAAATATCCAACTATTATAACCAACCATAAAATACAGAAGATATATTTCGTAAACAATAAATATAAGTAAGCCATTATAACTAAATTGTACTCTGAAACCTGATTCGTTGTAATATTTTCTAATTGGTTTTTAATTAAATAACGGTTTCGATGAGGAGTCACTCAATAAAAGTGTAGTTAGTTTGAGCAAGTTATTTTTATTGCTTCCAAAAACTAATGAATGACATCATCCAATAAGTATAATTGCTAAAAATGATAACATATTATTCACTCCGAGAAAAACCGTTTCTGTAGATAAAGCCCAATTAATTTAATAGTTTTTATTTATGTGATTGATAAATGATAATAGACGATTCTTGGAAATCCCGTAGTACTGGCAAGCGTCATATTCCTGCTCTTATCTTCATGTTACAATTCATTGGAACACGTTTTTTTCTTCTTCTACATTCGGTCAACATGCTAGCTTCTTTTTCTTTTATATTATTCCTCACACATAACAATCTTTCGTTCGTTTCTTTGACCGCCTTCTTCTCCATCCGTCTACAATTTTATTTAAATCTTATTTTAAGGGCCAAGCGCCCGAAAAGTGCCATAAAACAGTGTTTTTCTGAGGCCTACTCCTCCGTAACGGCTAGGTCAATTGGTTTAAAAAAAATATATGTTTATTATAGATTCATGAACAATAATATCAACATTTGATTTTTTCGTGCAATTAATACTTTTGTCAAAAAAAAATATTTAGCAATTTCGCAACTTTTCGCAACTTTTCCCTACTCCTTCGAAACGGCTTGGACCTTTAGAAACATTTTTACACATAAAAATTGGTGGTTAAATATTCTTCAAAGTGAACATTGCATATGTAAATCAATCAATATCTCGCAGAGAAAATGGATTTAAAGCGCTTTCCGGGCGCTGCTGGCCGCAAATAAATGCACAGATTTGCGTACTGCCGCCTAGGCGAGTGCGAGAGTTGCGTTCACATAATTTCGGTCAGATGGTTCAAGGGACTATACGCCTTAAGTCTTTTAAATTATTTAATACTGTTTAATACCACTAATAATAAAATAATTAACAACAGGTACACATCATTCTTTTCTTATTTCGGCTTTGAAAAAAAATTTGTCAAATTGACACGAAAGAAGAAGAAGAATATTATCTAACTATTATCATGTATTAAAGCAATATAGCTATCGTAAAATCAGTCTGGCACGTATTAAACCGTTTTCATGTCCAATGTCCTTGAAATCCAGTGAGCTGTAAAAACAATGGATTAATAGAATTTATTTGCTCAGCACTTCGCGTTACCACTCCGGCCCCTATATGACATCACCGACGGAATTGTCCCCAAACCTATTATAAAGTGAAATTTGTATTTATACACTTGCAATGGTTCAATGAATTATAAGTGTTTGTTTTCTACAAATCTATCGCTTTTTGCGTCAATCTGTGGCGGCGGCACATTAACATCTAGTCTAAAAGAATTTTACAAAAATCAAACACAATACATATTTTGTATACTTACAGTAGTCTAAAGCCTAGGAATCATTGAGATAATTTATTATTTTGTAGATAATACTTATTAGTGTTGAAATACGTTTTGACAGATTGACTTTTGCAATGTACTTACTTATTAGATAAATAAATAAATAATAAATTTAAGTCGAGAGTGAATAGGTTTCTTCTAGGTAAGCGCGTTTCATCGTCGACCGCATCGTCGCTTTCCATCAGGTGAGATAGCGGTCAAGTTCGAACCTATAAACAATAAAAAAAAGATAGTAATTAGATTTTTAAAATAACTATAAAAACTAAAACTACCTACATAGAGCAGGCTACCCTAAATTGAGAGATGGAGTCGCAATCAAACAGTGGTTTATATGATTAAAAAATAAGTTGTAAAACCAATGCAACGCATTCTCTGAACTTTCTATTACTATAGTATTGTTGCTACTTTATTTTTCGCCGAATGATTATAATGTTTGTTAATCATTGAGAAATAAATGACAGACATATAAACCGAGATTGATTATAATATTATGATAGCTACAATAAATAACTACTTCAGTTTATTTACACCATGCCACATTATTTCGACATAATATGAGAGTCGGTTTCCAAGTGCTGTAAACACTTTATTTGCATTTGTGTAGAATTTGTAGAAGCAACACTGAAATGTAACGTTGATGACCATTGAGTGAGATTTATAAATAATAATATCAATAAAAAAACTTTTATTTCATAATAATACTGTAACAATAGATTAAAATTTGACAAGTTACAATAAAATAAATTTACAAAGTTGCTCACGTTTCATTTATTTTAAATTATATAAATATATTTTATTTGTGTTTTTATCAATTATTATTAATTACCAATTACTATTAATTATCAATTATTAGTTAACAATTATAAATTATCAATTATTAAATATCAATTGTTATAACTATCAATTACATATTAAATATCAATGAGTGGGGTTATAACCTACTAAATATCGTGTAAATTGCGTGGTTGCTACTTGTTCGTCTAAAATTAGCTATATATTAGACCAGTAATTATTTTTATAAATGTAAAATCAAGCTGTTTTATAATCTTGCGCATCAACAATCAAGAATGGTAATAACATTAATGACCTAATACCTACCTACTAGCTTGCTTGTCTATTTTAGTAGGTATGTTTAATACCTGTTATTTTCTATATTCGCTTTGGAATACGTGAACTAAGAATCAAAATTATTGATATTAAACTCGTGTATCGTAAAGCATAGAAATGTTTTTAATGTGTAAAATTCAATCTAATCGAGGGTCGCCCGATACTATCTATATGCCATAAAACTTCTTCTTCTTCCTGCCCTTGTCCCATTTTATTTGAGGACGGCGCAACACGTTTTTTTCTTCCATTCTGTCCTGTCACTCGTCACGCTATCACTAACTCCCTTTTCTTTCATATCACTTCTCACACAATCCATCCATCTTTTCTTTGGCCTCCCTGTCCCTCTCCGTCCATCCACATGTAAATTCATAACTCTTTTAGCATATGCCATAAAACATAACTTGTAAAAAAACCAAGGCTCGCTACTCAATTTTTCTACCGTAAAAAATTGTGAGATCCATGTAATACCAAGTCGGTTAATTTATTCAGTCCCTACTTGTGGGTCCTTTTGCAACTTTTGAGATATTACAAATCTTTTATCTTTTAAATAAATATTTTGACTTGGCAATCGTATTATATTGAATTAGATTTTTTAGTTCAATTGCGAAATTAAGGCTTCTAGTTTCATACACAACGAAGTTATAGGGGGGTTGAAAATGGTCTGAACTATTTGGAGAAAAGGATGGTATGGCCGTGCCACTTTTTTGCTTGCAACAACATGTTCAAAGGTGTAGAATATCAATACAAGTCTGTAGATACTGTAGCACAAAAACTGTAGTACGTGAATATAGTGGGTCATTCTTGTAGACCACGAATTAATTAAAAACATTATTTCCTACTCTTTCGCAAACGAAGTCGCTGGAAGAAGGTAGTGAGTCTATATGCATACCCAATGCACCTACAAGATCATGTATCACCATGACCCAATCTGCACATCACTAGCCCTGCTAATGATTATGGTACGGTACCAGTCCTGACCACCAGGATCACTCCTAGACAAATCGACCATTAATTTTTTATTGGCATTTGTCTGAGCATATACTAAGCGTACCATATTAGTCACAAACAATGTCTAGGAAGTCTATTGCGTTTTAAAATATTTATAAGTGCTACAAAGAAGCTCTGTGGCTGTGTTTACGTGAGTATGATAGCGGCGTGTGCGCAGACCCTGCTTAGTGTCAATAAATTCAAGTGTTTGTATTCTCTTCTACATTTTTATTAAATTTTAACGCGCTTCTATACTGAAAACCTCGTACATTATACATTTGATGTATATTTATCGTATACGTACTCCTATACTTATCGTGCATACTTCCACTCACATACTTAGAAGTATTTTCAAATCCGGCGAGGTGTTAAGGAATTAAAAGTACGTAAGATACTTTTTAACCTGATAATAACTATGATCTCTTTTCCACCGAGTATGACGGAATCAATCAGCTTCTGAAGGGCCTTAAGGATTGGTTTTTCACCCGCCTTCAGTAGCCTGATTCACGTAAAATCAAATAAGCCAAATATCGTTGAAGTTTTATAGTCGTTCGATCGAAGTCCTATTCAAAAACGGTATTCACGATCTATCGACTTATTTCCAGTTACATTAATAAGTATTCTACCAGGATAATTTAACATACCGATTTTTTTTTTAATCGACGAATTTCAAACAATTTTAAAATCAGTGTCGTTCAAACTCGATTGATGGATGTAAATACGGAAATGGTCTAAACGACTAAATCGCTACGATATCGTTACGGTTTTCATTACTTGATTCG
The DNA here is from genome assembly GCA_910589285.2 of Mythimna ferrago. Taxonomy (NCBI): domain Eukaryota; kingdom Metazoa; phylum Arthropoda; class Insecta; order Lepidoptera; family Noctuidae; genus Mythimna; species Mythimna ferrago. Next base: position 23,034,657 of record OU342685.1, read on the forward strand.
GGCCACAAGAGTTCGACCGTAAATCCGTGAACATCCAGCGCCTTGTTGTTACTAAGCTGCTTCAGAGCCATCCTAATCTGGTACAGGCTGACGGATATCTTCGATACAGTGTCGGTGTAGTTGCCATTGCTTGGCACTATATTGAGGAAAATATAAAATGTATAAGCTTATAAACCAGAACAAAAATGATTATAAACAGTTAACCTTTTTTTTGTGAGGAAAGTCCTCCAATGACAACCCCCGTTCTTGGGCGGAGCGGGAGATAGTGTCAGACTCTTACTGACTAAAAAACCCACCTCGTTCCTTCAAACCTTCATACCGGGGCTCGAGTTCCTTTTCGAATAACCCTGGCCCCAGTAGGCTTCGACCCGGCTGAGCCCCTGCTGTTACTGACAACTCCTTGAGGTGCGCGGGAACAGTGCGCACCGTCGACGACTTGGGCTCAGTCCGGACAGTTACTGGAGGGCCGGACAGCGAGCTACCCATTGCCCGCGCCTACGGTGGCTGGAAATTGGGATCGGAATCCCGGCGGTGGCGAGAGCGCCGTTCCCTGATGCGGTCAGCCTCCTTCTTTACGAGCATTACTGCTTCGCAGAAGTCGGCGATCGCCTGCCACTCCTCCTCGCTCCGGACTATAGCACCAGTTAACCTTTCAATCGTGTCAATTATAGACACAATAGAAAGACAATGATAGCGCGAACGCCGACGTTCACTTGGGATTTAAAATCCATTCTTTACACAACGCCAACCAGATGTTTCCACTCATTCAAAATTGTTGAATTTTGTGGTATGTAAAATGCTCATTTATTAATAGCAAGCCGTCTATATCAATAAATAAAGCTCGCGTTAAAATGTAAACTGTTCTCGTGTGGTTATTTCTTGGGCTTCCGACTTAAAAGTGTTCGTATTCTTTTTGCGAAACCAGTTTTTATATATCTTGTTCTACTCGACACAACCATTTAAATGTTATTAGATAATTGGAAATGATATTCTTGAGACTAGACTCACTGAATAAATCACGAAATATTTTTTTTTTTTTTTTCGATGGGAAAAATCATCTTATGACAACCCCCGCTCTTGGGCGGAGCGGGAGATAGTGCCAGACTCTTACTGACTAAAAAACCCATCCCGTTCCTTCAAGCCTTCATACCGGGGCTCGAGCGCCCTTTCGGATAACCCTGGCCCCCGGGGTAGGCTTCGACCCGGCTGGGCCGTGTTGCTGACAACTCCTTGAGGCGCGCGGGAACAGCGCGCGCCGTCGACGACTTGGGCTTGGTCCGGACGGTTACCGGACGGCCGGACAGCGAGCTACCCATTGCTCCAGAAACGACACCTACAATCTTAAAATTTGGCAGGTAGATTTCTAATAGGGTGTAGACATCCGCTAAGAACGGATTTTACGAAACTCCACGCCTAAGAGGGACCGGACCTTGGTTCAGGCCAGCGAGGAGGAGTGGCAGGCGGTCGCTGACTTCTGCGAAGCAACAATGCTAGCAAAGGAGGAGGCCGACCGCATCAGGCAAAGGCGCTCTCGCCGCCGCCGGGATTCCGATCCCGATTTCCGGCCACCGTAGGCGCGGGCTTGTGGACGGCGAGCAATGGGTAGCTCGCTGTCCGACCGTCCAATAACTGTCTGGACCGAGCCCAAATCAGCGCGCACTGTTCCTGCGCGCCTCAAGAAGTTGTCAGCAACGGCAGGGGCCCAGCTAGGTCGAAGCCTACTGGGGCTAGGGTTAGTTTCGAAAGAGTAGCTCAGCCCCGGTATGAAGGTTCGAAGGAACGGGGTGGGTTTTTAGTCATTAAGAGTCTGACACTATCTTCCGCTTCGGCCAAGACCGGGGGTTGTCATTAGATGATTTTCCCCACCATAAAAAAACCCCTAAGAGGGAAAAACAGGGGTTGAAAGTTACCTACCTACTATCACGCGGGTGAAGCCGCTGGCAGAAGCTAGTTATTAATTAATATAATAATATATTTTGGTGTACAATTGGGGTCGAAGCTGCATTTGCACTCTACCAATGCTAAAGTATCTAAAATATCTTTGTAGTAGAAAAATGATCCACAAGAAAGAAAGAAAGAAAAACAGTTTATTTACGCGTTAAAGACGCAATCTTAAAAGTAGGTAACAGAACATAACATCAAAAAAGGGAAGATATGCGTTTCCTCCGCGCAAAACGGCCGAAACGCTCAGCATAAAGCTGCGGCTTCACGCATAATGCGTTGAGCTCACAGCGCTGGTTTTCAGCGTGGGCCGGTCGCTGTGTTGACATAAAGACGCTGGAACGGTGCAGTAAACTAAAAACAGTACACAACTAATTTATCTAATACTTTAGATCCTATGCTACAAATTAAATCAACAATGAACCACTGACTCAGCTCTACAAAAAAAATTCAGACCTTTTAGCATTGGTAAAGTGCTATTAAACGAACAGAAATAAGTAAGTAAATAGTTGAAGGTTGAAGTTAGTTTCTATTTTGATTTCTCTGCATTTAAATGTCAGTTAAAATGGCTGAAAACTTTAACAGACACTTTTTAATACTCATTGATATTACGTTACAATATAAAGATGTGCAGTAATATTTGAAACATACAAAAGAAAAAGGATAAACGTTAAGACGTTAAATGTAACATCAAATGATTCTGGCAATAAAAAAATGGCGCAAGTTTAGTCTACCGAAATGAACATTAAATAGCATAGCATGTTCTTCGGAACACAAAATAGGATGCTTAAAAAATGTCAGTATACTATGTTCACCAATTGATAAAAAAACCGGCCAAGTGCGAGTCGGACTCGCCTATGAAGGGTTCCGTAGCAGCAAGTAACATAATATAAAAGTTCTTGTAGTTCGTTGTAACTTTGATCGATGTTTTAAAAATAGTGTTTTTTTTTAGATTTATGACGTATTAAAAAAAACTACGTACTATATCTCGTTCAAACCAATTTTCGTTGGCGGTTTGCATGGTAATGTACATCATATATTTTTATTACTTTTATCATTCTCTTATTTTAGAAGTTACAGTGGGGGGACACACACTTTGGAAGTGTCTGTCGCGCAAACTTTTCAGTTTAGAAAAAAATTATATTAGAAACCTCAATATCATTTTTGAAGACCTATCCATAGATACCCCACACGTATGGGTTTGATGAAAAAATGTTTTTTGAGTTTCAGTTCTATGTATGGACCCCCAAAATTTATTGTTTTTTTTTCTATTTTTGTATGAAAATCTTGATGTGGTTTACAGAATACATCTACTCACTAAGTTTCATCAGTATAGCTCTTATGGTTTCGGAAAAAAGTGGCTGTGACATACGGACGGACAGACAGACAGACATGACGAATCTATAAGGGTTCCGTTTAGTGCCATTTGGCTACGGAACCCTAAAAAGACTGGTTTAATGTCATATGAATGTACTGCTACTGTATACTCTATTACTTTTAATTAAAATGTACCAGTTATGGATCATTCCCAGGATTCATTAAAAGAACCAATTATGAGAGTTAATACAGCCGAAATTTAAATTAGTGCTACCACAGTCACGTTTATCTTTAAATTCTTAAATAATTCATTTCATAAATTATACATTCTAGTTTGTGCTATCCAATGTCGAATGAGATCATCATGACATTGGTTAGAAGATAAATGCTCGATCTGTTTTTATTTCAGTCTATTTTTGGACGAAAATTATGCTTCCCGACAAAAGGCGATGTTGCGGAAGCATGAATTTGGTTGTATGATTTCAATGGCTCAAATTCTCAGAAAAAAAGAACATTACTGCTGAAAACAGCGTAAAAAGATAGTATGTATGTATACCGAAAGTTTAATAGGCTTTTGCAAGATGTACTGATGCAAGAGCCTATTTTTTTCCGTCTGATGGAATCGCAGCTAAGGACTATTCTACATCATTAAAAAAAGGCGTTAAATCAGCTTTACTAAATGTTAATGTTAAAATTATAGCTACTATACAGCGCTAAATTTTAATCGTTTTAATCCCGTGGTGGGTCGATCCGGTACATGAAACACTATCGATTTGTAAAGATAAAATTAAAAAATAAAGTACCTTTTTTTTTCAAAACTCGTACTAATTTACACATGTACGAAATTAATTTCTTTAAGAAAACGTCAGCTGAGCGAGTTGAATGACCTGTGGGTAGTTTTTACGCAACGCCGACTATTAAGTACAGGTCATCGAACTCGCAGCTGACATTTTCTTAAAGAAATTAATTTCGTACATGTGTAAATTAATACGAGTTTTGAAAAAAAAAGTTACTTTATTTTTTAATTTTATCTTTACAAATCGATAGTATTTCATGTACCGGATCGACCCTCCACGGGATTAAAACGATTAAAATTTAACGGTTTAAACAAGCGAAACGAATGCACCGCGCGCGTTTGTTAGGAATTTCTGTAATTCTCGCATTTTCTACATTACAATATGCGCGTATTATACACCTCTAGTGGTGAAAACGTCGTAAAAATCCGTTTAGTAGTTTTGAGTATATCGCACATAGATATGTGCAACAAATGACTTGTTGCACTTAATCCTCACGCGTTGCCTTTTTTTACCGATATATGTTATTAACATCAGTCAGGCAGGGGCATGGTCTTTACATAGTTCTCAGTAACACTTAGTCCTTCCAAAACCATATCTTATATCTTTGTCTTCCATATGTCACAATAGTTTCCCGCCAACCGGGAATTTTGTGCACTTGTATAGCGTGTACATGGATCCTCTGTAATAACTTTTGTTTATTAAATAATTCTTTATCTTTTTGGGTTGAAAATCAACAAATAACTTCCCTCAGTCTAAAAAAAATAAGTGTTAGACTTGTAATGACTAAAAACTAGCCGTGTTCCTCCAAATACCCTTTTGAACAATCTCGCAGCCTAAATAATATACAATGTGACTTTACACCTTTGATCCAATAATCGTTTCGTTACAAAGCATTTTTATAGAGCCCAAACGAAATATGATTTGCTGCTAAAACCGAAACCGTAACCTTTTTAATTTCTACTCGATACCTCTACGCGTTCTCGAGATAAAGGGTCTTGACAGACAGAAGGACGGACAACAAAGGGTTCCTATAAACATCCTGTTTTTTTCCTTTTGAGGTAAGGAAGGGTTCCTTTGTAACGTAACTATATAGATTATAGACGAACGTTTCAGTCAGTATCTCTCACAACCGCCAGCTCAAAGACGAGTTAAATTTTCGGCCCTCTTTTTGACCGAAACCAAAATTTCCCTGTTTTTTTTAAGCCGAAGTCGAACCCATACCTTCGGTCGGTCTGTAGTTTTTTATGAGTAGGTATTTGAAGAGTTATAATCTTATATAAATAGTTCATGTAGGTAACAGGATCCCAGGGCCTCAAGTCTGCTATTACAATAGTGTCATAATGGTCTATCATTGATGTCATAATTGTCGATTTTGACAAGTTTGGTAATCTACTAATTTAATGGCGTCATTATGACTTTCCAATGGTCAACCACTGACACTCCATTGAAAGAAGTGGCATAGAATAGTAATCTTGTACTTAAAGACAAATGAATATTTGACGTATGCGGTAATCTGCTAAAACTTTGACAGTTTATTTGATCATTGTTCTACCATTAGAACGTTATTGTGTAGTTATTGGTTTAAATATTCTCGATATTATCATTCTACCACAACTGTATTACGATACCACTGACCGATCAATGATCGATCATTATGAATTAGCAGATTACAAAGTTTTAGCCAAATGAAAATGAGATCGTGTTGGAATGACGAATTTATAAAAATAGCAGACTTAGGCCCCAGATGGCGTGTAGAGATGTAGCCTACATTCTTGATAATCATAATTGCTATTAATAACTACAGCCTCACCACTAGATTCGGCGCTTCCCACGGGAGTGTTCATAATAGGGCCATGGTGAACTGATGGGATAGACACGCGTGTATTGTTGCTTCGCGATTTTAGTCTTTAAGAGCAGCCTATCCGATGTATATTTCCATACAACGGGTTCTTACGTAATTATGACGTTATTACACATATTTCTTTAGATATTTTGGAAACACAGTTATCTTGTGGAAATTATCTAGGTTTCTATTGAAATAAAAAACATAAATATATAAAACCAGTAAAGACCTCTGAAAATTTACTATTTTGCATGATCTTTTGCCCTTCATAAAGCAAAATTTCATTTAAAAAAAAATTTTTATAGAAATCTTGCACCTTCATTCTGAATAACGAAAACTTTTAAGGTTTTCATAAAGCCACGTATTTCCTGGAACATTTGTGAAATATTCAAGTATAATATAACAAGTTTTGTGAAATATTCAAGTATAATATACGGATTTCCAAATGCCAACAGTTTTCTATAATGACCGTATGGGCGTGATGAACTATGACGTCAAAGACGTTATATATATAGTTATTTTGAAAATTCTTTCATAACTGTTAAATATTTAATTTAGCTAATAAAAAAAATACATACATACTCTCTCTAATATGTTTTTTTTCTTTTTTTTTCTTTCTCATTCTATCTAAGAGATTTTTTTAAAGTTAAATATTTCTTGTTACAGAATAATCATGGGTATGTTCGACTTCAACAAGTGCTGCTTCTGCATAGAGCTGCGGTCAGGATGCCTCATCATCGGATACCTGAACCTGGTAAGCGTCATTGACTTAGATCATCGTCAAATGAATCCACTATTCCCTTGTAGCGACATCTATGGCGCCGCATGTGAACTACAAAATACTGCATGGCGCAAATACAGTTGTCCACGCGGTGTGCATATACAACAGCCCGAAATCATTTATCGGGCCGTTGCCTACACCAGACATAACACCCGTTTGGTCGGAGGATCATCCCTTTTCATAAAAGTCCCTCTCCCCCATCCCCACAAATTCTCCCCTCCTCCTCCTCCTTCCAGTTTTTATTAATTTTAGACAAATGGTATTGTATCTCACTATCTTCCTGCTTGTAACTTATGCTATGCATGGTCGGCGTAACATATTTTCTTCTTTCATTTTGTTCTATCAGCCGTCACACTAACTCCCTTTTCTTTCATAGCTTTTCATCTTCTCTTTGGCGTTCCCCTTCCACTCTAGCTGTACAGATATCTTACCTCTTTTAGTAACATAAGTTTAATTCCTCCTCTTTACAAACTTAGAGAAGCGGTTCCCTTTTAACTTTTCTTTTTCCTTCATCATCATCATCATCATCATCATCATTTCAGCCGAAAGACGGCGACTTGTCGACCGAAAAATGTCGTTGGACGTGGGCCTCTCCCAAGTGTCGCCACGATAAATGATCCTACACGTCTCGCATCCATCGGATTCCCGCAACCCTTACCAGGTCATAAGTCCACCTTTTAGGAGGCCTTCTAGTCGCCACTCTAGAACGTTTCGGCCCCAACGGCCACTTAGGTTTGGCGATTCTTCGTGCTATGCTTCATTTACAAGCTTTTTATTAACTTGCAATGTATGTTTGGTTCAAATCTTACAACTCAATTTTGAAGCAGATATCTTCAACCAATTGAGCTGAATTTTTATATACGTATGAAAATCGCGTGACAATGCAATATTATGGTAACATGGAGCTGATCTGATGATGTAGCTGAAGGGTGGCCGTAGGAACTCCGCAATAAAACGACACAACCCCATCGAGTTTGGGTTCGTTTACATCCACCAAAATATTTCCGTAGGTAACATTTTTTTTTTTTCAGATTGCCAACATTGTCATGGTCCTGCTCTCGATCGTTATCATGGCTACAGCAGGAGCGGCCACAGCAATAGTCAACGAGAATGAGAAGCTTAAGGAGGCGAGGGAAGGGATGCAGGTTATGGCAACCGTTATGTTCGTCGTATTGGCGATCATGCTCGTGTTTTTCATCCTCTTCCTGGCATTCACTATCGTTCTACTAGTTGGGCTGCATCAGGTACTTAATTACACTTCAATAACTTTTTTAATGGTAATTGTACAACGACGACAGTGTCTAGTACAAGTTTGTTCTACCTGAATGCGGTAGAAGCATTTATAATTTTTTTTTTCAATGTTATTGATTGATTTGTTATTAGGTTATAACTGTTTTTTTATTTATTTTTTTGGTAGTGGTAAGCACTGCGATTGTGTCGTGCCGAAATTTAGAAATATCCTATATTATCCCAGTTGGCAAGTTTTCTCTTATTTGACCCATTCTGTTTCAGCATAAACGCGGTCACATCAAGGCCTATCTGATCTTCGCGTTGATCTTCATCGTGCTGTCCATCATAATGTTCTTCGCTAGTTTTGGTGGAAGTGTCAGTGCTGGTGAAATCGTCAGGCAGATCTTTACCATCAGTAAGTACAATAACTTATTTTACAGCTAACATTACTTTACTTAAACAATTTTGCCTACAGTTTCTTCCACGTGATAGTACAAATCAAACGCCTCTCTGATATCGAACCCTTATTGCAAAAACCAACTATCTACATTTTCGTATTTACGAGACGAATTGGGGGCTATAAATACCTTAATTTGGGTAAAAATGCAGATAGTTGGTTTTTGCAATAAGAATACGATATGTTCATTTAGATGAGCAGAAGCAATATTTAAAATATGAGCACTCATGTTAATTAAATTGCTCCTGCGAAAATCCACATAGCAATTATTCATAAACAAGTTTTTGTCATAGGCTTTTCTTTATTCGGGGACTATTACGAGCATTTTAAAATAAATAGTAACTAGTCCTGATGTTCACAAGTGATACGTTAAAGCAAACACACACACACATACTAGTCCAGATGAAATAGAAAGATTCGCAGACAAAAAATAAAAATACATATAGCACCACTGGACCGGACCAGACCACATCTTTGATTATTGTTTAAAATGAAAAGATTGCTAAATGAAGTCTGTCTAAAAAGTCAAACGACTTGGGAATTTTGTATAATATTTTATCATTAAAAAAAGACTTAGGTAAAAGCTACAGTTATCGGCCCCAACATAGTTATTTATTTATTTATTTATTATAATCTTTATTGTACACCAAATAAACAAAAATACAGGACAAACATCTAAAAGAATAAGTGCACAATGGGCGGTCTTATCGCACAGGGCGATCTCTTACAGACAACCTTTGGATGGACTGAGAGAAAGGAGATAGATTAAGGGTTGTCAGTGTACAAACATCAGATATAATACTAACAAGATACATTAACACAAATACATACATACAATACTAAAAAAAAAATATACTAATAAATATACAAATAAATAAATATATAAATATAGTTATTGACCAATTCAACTTTGACGATCTTAAATAAACAATCACCTTACCAGAAAGTACATTCAAAACTGGTTTACTGATTAATGCACTGGTGAACCTACTATTCTGGTAAGCATTGCTTATTAATGCAGTGGTGGACCTACTATTCTGCTAAGCATTGCTTATTAATGCAGTGGTGAACCTACTATTCTGGTAAGCATTGCTTATTAATGCAGTGGTGAACCTACTATTCTGGTAAGCATTGCTTATTAATGCAGTGGTGAACCTACTATTCTGGTAAGCATTGCTTATTAATGCAGTGGTGAACCTACTATTCTGGTAAGCATTGCTTATTAATGCAGTGGTGGACCTACTATTCTGGTAAGCATTGCTTATTTTCGGCCGCCAAAGTTGAAATGACCAATAACCGTTTAGTGGCCAATAACTGAAGCGTTGCTCCTATATTCTATACTTTTTATAAGGTTCTTCTATTAGTAAACAATGATCAAGATCTCTTAATTAACCTTGATTATTGCCTACATCAGATTTAATTTTATCTTAATATTAACCAAGTCATTTGACCTTTTAGACAGACTCTGACAACATTTACAAAATAATAAAAATATTAGACACACAATCCACGAAAAGTGTCAAGCGGGTTGGTTTTGGCCGCTCATAAGTCTTCCAACCTCACCAACCCGCACTGGGCCCGCGTGGTGGATTACGGCTCATCCTCCCCAAGAGAGGAGGCCTGCGTCCCAGCAGTGGGAACGTTAAAAAAAGGCTGATGATGATGATGATGAAGTCTTCCAAAGGTCCAGGGTCCACAGATATAACAATACATGAAAATATTAGTAGTGAATAAAACCTTTTATTCTGTTTCCAGTTCTCAACATTTACTTCCTTCTGGTGATCAGAAGCTACTACTTGAAGATGGACGACCCCTCCAACAAGCCAGCAGTCTACAACACGGCATAAGTCAGCCATTTCAGTTTCTATGTTACTTAGATAACAATTAATTATCGGCCACATTTTATATAAAAATACGTATATAATATACACTTTTTTGCATTTGATATAAAAAAAAAACGTTTTATATAATAAACTGCCATAATTATATCATTCAACTTTGAATAAAATATATTAAAGAAAACTATTTAAATAGGTATTTGGGATACAAAACGTGCCTTACTATAGTACTGTCTTGTAATTTATGGGACTTTAAATAAATAATGTGTGCTGGTAATTAAAAGTTTGATACATCTGAATATTTCTAAATGTTGTCGTTGTGGTGAGTTGAAATGCTTCGAATTATTCATTCGTCTTGCAATGTATTTTATAATCAATCCTTTTTGCCGTTTATAAGCTTATTTCAAAATAATATTATGCATGACAAAAATGTTGATGTAAAAACATGATTAAGTTTAGTTGTTTAAGTTTCTTATATTTAGTTTTAAGAATAGTGAGTCCTTTTTAAGTTTTCAAATGCAGTTACATTTTTAATGAATATAATTAGTACCGACATATTCTTTTTTAAATTATTAATGCATGCAGTTAATAGATGAACATTTAATTTTGTTGGATTATATCATTATTAAAATTCTAATAAAAATACATTAAATCCAACATTAAATCTAAATCATTTTGTATTTTTTTTTTTACTATAGCACAAAAGTGAATTTGTAAAACATACACTTAAATAAGTTTTATATCAATAAAAAAATAACTAGCTAGCTAGGGAGTGGAATTCCTCCGTCTGTGTTTCCTGATAGCTACAACCCGGGAATCTTTAAGTCGAGAGTGAATAGGTTTCTTCTAGGTTAGCGCGTTCCATTGTCGACCGCAACGTCGCTTTCCATCAGGTGAGATAGCAGTCAAGCGCGAACCTATCAAAAAAAAAAAACTAAAACTCAGTAAGAATGGTATTATTTGGCAATGAAGTAAAATTGTTTTATATTTTTTTAACAAAATAAAAAAAGAAACAAAAAAACCTATTCACCACCGATTTTTATGAAAATTGTGATGTTATAAAGAAAACGATGTATGTATTTGTATCAATGCATTTAAGAGGTAACTGAAAGGTACCGTAAAAATAAAAAAAATTGTTAGTTATACCAAACATTTTGAATAGTACTTACATGATCAAATAAGTACAATAACATTAAGTTATATTAATAGTTATTATTTTTTAATTAACATTAGATTTTTTTTAAATAAACCGTAGAATACTTGTTTTTTTTTTTCCATTTCTCTATAGTGCCATCTTGAAAATGTTAAATTGTTACTTGTTTTGAAGTGTAGGGGCGTCTCTCACGTAGCCAAATGAGCGTCGTGGTACTGTCGGCGTTTTGACTTATGGAAGAATAAGAGAAAGCATATTAACAGTACATACTTGATCTCCATCTCCCGGATCTCTCTCAACTCTTTCGCCCGTGAGCTACGCCCCTTACCATCGTTGCATTTACCTAGCGAGGTAATAGAATTTGTTTTTGATACCTAATCTATGATGATGTAAAAAGTTAAGCTGGCTGTACAAAGAATGTCGTTGATTTTTTTTTTTATCTGCGTTATACTTTGTGGATAAGAATTACTTTTTTATAGTAAGTACCGTTTTTTTTTCTTAAATCACAGCGTAGTTACGATAAACAAACAATTTCTCATTAGTGCCTCCGAAAATTACAACTAAAAGCCTTTTGAAAGTCCTAAAAACGATTTTTCATCCTAATTTAGTAAAAACATTATTTTTTTCGACTTATATTTTATGCGTTCACAAATGTCATTATAATACATATATATAAACTATGCTTGAATGTTTAAAATAAATGTTAATTAAATGATTAATAAATCAAAATTAGATTCTACTTCAAAATAATAGTTGGTTTTATTTATGTTCCCTAAAGAAAGAAAGGAAGAAAACATTTAAGTAATTGCGACTCGCACAGGACAAACAGCAATAAAATAAAAAGTAACTACCTACTTAATATGTAAATACTTAACTGAAAATAATAAATAAAAGAAAAAAAAACAATAATAATAATGATACATAATATAAACACGGCTCGCATAATCAGGAGGTTCCTTTCTCTGGAGCCCTGACTACCGGTAGCTTGGACCCTGTTCCCGATACCGGTGGGCTACTATTTTTTTTTTTTTTTAATTGTTTTTTTATATTTATTGAATTTTTAAAAATATTATTTATATGTACATGATGAAAAAACGAAATAATAATAATATAATATTCCACAACTATCACACAACAATATTAAAAGATTAAAAATAAAAGACTTGTGCTAGGCCGAAAAGGCCAAAAGTACCTACTTAATGTATTGCCAACAATTGCAATCGCTAAGCCTACTCATTTGCTGCAATAAGAATATGGTCATACTGTTATTCTTGCAGCAAATGAGTCGGTAGTGTTTGCACTCCTAGACCGATTGGAGCGAATTAGCGAGGAAATGGGGCTTTCCGTAAACAGGTCCAAAACCAAGGTCATGGTAGTGGACAGATTTGACATCCCCCGCCCTTGGGTGGCGCGGGAGATAATGTTAGACTCTTACTGACTAAAAAAATCCACCCCGTTCCTTCGTTGCCTTTCGTACCGGGGCCGAGCCTTCCTTTCGGAAACAGACCCTCGGCCTCAGTAGGCTTCGACCCTGCTGGGCCCCTACGGTTGCTGACAACTCCATGAGGCGCGCGGGAACAGTACGCGCCGTCGACGACTTGGGCTCGGTCCGGATGGTTACCGGACAGTCGGACAGCGAGCTACCCATTGCTCGCCGTCTGCAAGCCCGCATCTACAGTGGCCGGAAATCGGGATCGGAATCCTGGCGGCGCGGCGGCTGGGATATATGAAATTAGAGCTTACTGGCTCGTTGAATCTTAAAACCGTGTACAACTTTATTTACCTAGCTTTTCAACCTAAAAAAAAAAACAAAATTAAACGCAAAAACTCAAAATCTCTTCGAGGTGGTAGTCCGAATGTCTTCGCGAGCTTTTGCAATACTTCGATGACATTGCAAGAATAGACTGTGACGGGCAATTTTGACATCATGGTTTTTTTTTTTTTAACTAGTAGAGTCTGTCTAATAAGTTAAACGACTTGGGTAATTATTAGGATTTAATGAAATCTGATGTAGTCAACACGGGTTCAATAATCAAGGTTGATTAAGAGATAAAGGTCATTGTTTACTAACAGAAGAAACTTATAAAAAGTACTAAATATTTGTATTATTTAAATGATTAAATATTATACAAAATTCTCAAGTCGGTTGACTTATTAGACAGACTCTAGTTGCTAATAAATTATCTTCATATAATTATGTCGTAGCCAGATGGCCAGATGTACTTGGCCATATTATCATGAAGTGATCTATTTCTAAGCTCAGGCCACAACATACACCCCTACTTTTTAATTAGTACACAAAAAAATGGGGCTCTATCTGTACCCGTTACTGATCATATTTTTGTAGTCAAAAGTAGAAAAAACCGAATTCCTAAAATTGACCACGAAAAGGTAAATTCATCAGAGAATCAATCATACATAACAATTGCTAGTAGAAAATACTGCGGGCAGTGTTTTTCCTTAATAATTGTCACTTATTCATTCATTAATCTGCCTTTATTTATTCATTAGCCTGCACAATATTTACATAAAATGAGTGACATTTTGGGACATAAACCAACGCCAACTTTGCTGTTTATGAATATTATTTATTTAGATTTTACTTATAAAATAACAAGGGCTTTTCTAATAAGCCCTTTAAGTATGTGTACTAATTAAACATTTGTGGTGTATACCTAAGTACTTACATTATTTTGGACAAAGTTATTTATGAATTTACTATTTCAATGCCTAAACGCCTGTAGAAGTTCAATGAGCAAAAATCAAATACAAAACTGCAATATCATAAGCAGGCGCTACCTAAAATCTTTCCAAGCACTTAAATCTTAATAAAAGTGACCAACTCGCCGTCCGGCCGTCCAGTAAAGATCAAGTCTAAGGCGATGGCAACTTGTGTTCCTCGTTCCACAAACGGTTGAGGAATGAAACGTAGTTGCCATATTTGATTATAAAGAGTGACGTTCATCTATAAACGACTCTGAAAGGAACTGAGATGTTTCATTGAAAAAATCCCTTCAAAAATGAACCTGAAAATATCTACTACTAGCTTTTGCCCGCGACTTCGTCCGCGAACATAAAATATAGCCTATGTCACTCAGAAATAAAGCAGCTTTCTATCGGTGAAAAAAATTTAGCAATCGGACCAGTACTTCCAGAGATTACCTCCTACAAACAAAAAAACAAACTTTACCTCTTTTTTATATTAGTGTAGATAAACGTCTAGAGATTCGGCGACGGACCAGCGTCCGGGACTGTCCGGGAGCTTGGGTCTGGTGGTGGGTTTTACTCAGTAAAAGTCTGACATATCCTCTCACACACACGAAATGAATAATCTTTTATATTTTTGAGCACCTGCCATATTTTCTCTTCATCACCCTTCGTTGGCTGGTTAAGAATGCCATAGTCATTAAGTCCGCCTTTGTACTTTTGTGTTGCATGAAGTTTTAATAAGTCATCATCATCATCAGCCTTCTTAATGTTCCCACTGCTGGGACTCGGACCTCCTCTCTAATCCACCACGCGGGCCCAGTGCGGGTTGGTGAATGTCACATGTCTTCAAATTTTTGGTTCTAGGACATGCCGGTTTAAAAAAGAAATATATTAATAAATATATAAATTGTTTGATGATTTTTTTCCACCTCAAAAACAAAAAAAGGAAACTCTTCAAAGTTGCTACCTATACCGTAATAAATTCATATTGGGTACTTAATAACCTAAAAACGTAGGATGTTATGTTTAGGATCGTGCAATATTATTCATGAAATTACCAACAATTGCCTGCATAAATTAATAATAATAAATCAGCCATGGCTTGGTAGTGCAGGATCGAGCATCGTGTTGGTGGGGCTAGAGCACTCAACGGCAAACTAATCTGCTTCAGGGAGGGCGATACTCGCCCAAGAGTGATACGCTTTGTGAAACGGGCATTTTCGGGGAGTGCTATAAGCCCTCAAGACTATACCTATGTCCCCGTCACAGAGCGCATCGACTTCCTGAAGCAGAAGGTGTATGCATGGGCAAACCGAATACGAAGGTATAGGCGACGGGTGGCACGGTACACTCAAAATTGCGCATTCCAAAGTAATGAAACGTGGGTATATAGGGCTTGGGAGCGGCTGGACTGGCACACTCCTACCGGATGATGATGCCATGTGTTCATTCCGGCGCAGCATCTGGTCGGTGCCTGTCAGTCACACCGAAGTTGGACTCGGGGGGTCGAGCAAGCGTGCGATTCAATAATAGAATTGGGGGCAATTTACTGTAAGCCACCAAAACGTAGCACGTGCAGTTCGTCCGTTGCCTAATTGGAAATCTCCAGAGCCGGACGGTCCAGGGCCCCAAGTCTGCTATTTTTATAAATTCGTCATTCCAACACGATCCCATTGTCATTTGGCTAAAAGTTTGTAATCTGCTAATTCATAATGATCGATCATTGATCGGTCAGTGGTATCGTAATAGAGTTGTGGTAGAATGATAATATCGAAAATATTAAAACCAATAACTGCACAATAACGTTCTAATGGTAGAACACTGATCAAATAAACTGTCAAAGTTTTAGCAGATTACCGCAAACGTCAAATATTCATTTGTCAATATGTACGAGATTACTATTCTATGCCACTTCTTTCAATGGAGTGTCAGTGGTTGACCATTGGAAAGTCATAATGACGCCATTATATTAGTAGATTACCAAACTTGTCAAAATCGACAATTATGACATCAATGATAGACCATTCCGACACTATTGTAATAGCAGACTTGAGGCCCTGCACAATTTTTGGAAAAAGTGGCTACAAGGCTATCACTCCACTGTCCGTCTGTCTGCCAACAGGCTGTATCTCATGATAGCTAAACTGTTGATTTTTTCACAATGATGTATTTCTGTCGCCGCTATACTAAAAACAGGGTAAAATAAACATTGAAATGGGATTTCCATATAAGATACCTGATATTTTTGCCGGTTTTTTTTCTACGGACAGTACCAAACCCTCTTCGTGAACAAGTCCTACTTTCACTTCAGGGAATAATGTGATTTGAATTTGAAACTTCAAAATCATTTGAGGAAAAATACTGTGAATTCAACATGTTATGATACGTATTATATCTAAATTGAAAAATGCCTAGAAAGAAATTAGTTCGCAAGTTTTTATCTTAGACTAGCTAACTCGGCGAATGTTGTTCTACTGAGAAAAACAATGGGGGCAAGAGGGTAAAAATAGCTTACAACCTATATTCAACCCAAATACAGAGGACTCAAAACACATAACCAATGTGATCGGGGCTTTATTCCTAATTTCGGTGCATCCTCAGTCAGTGACTACTTAATAAGTAGAGATGGGCCGACTCTAGACTAGGCCGACTAGTTGGCAAAACAACCCCTCAGTCGCCCGGGTAGTCCGATGACCATGTATTTATTCGCTAACCAGGTACCATAACTGGCTTATAACTTTGAAATGCCAACTAATCTGCAGTTTTTGCCAACGTCATCAAATGCAATGTAACTAGCACTATTCATAGGAAATGTACAGGCGACGCTGACGAGGGCTAGTGCTACCGTGTCGCGAATAGACTGTATTATATAACCAAGTGTATTGTGAACTATTGTGTGATGGAATAAAACATCAAGTGAGCTCACATTATCTGTATAGGGGTGTACAGATAATGTGAGCTCACTTGATGTTTTATACACAACATATCATATACAACTAATATCAGAGGGTTAATTTCCTGAGGTATGGAAAAATGCTAATATAACGCCCGTTCATAAATCAGGTTCAAAACTAAGTATTCAGAACTACCGTCCTATCTGCATTTTGTCCAGCTTGTCATAGCTTTTTTAAAGGCTGGTTCACGACGAGCTAACCTTTGTTAGACAACTCGATAATTAAGCAGCAGCATGGTTTTGTTCAAAAAAGGTTGACAGTCACTAATCTTGTTAGTTTGGTTTTCAAAGATTTCTTGTTCAATAATATGGACCAACAATTGCAAGTAGATGCTGTTTACACTGATTTCCATAAAGCTTTTGACAAGGTGTATCATGAACTGCTTCTGACAAAATTTGCTTTCAATGGTACACGAGGTCATTTGTTACACTGGTTTCTATCATACGTCACTAATAAAACTCAAAAAGTTGTCACAAAAGGCTCAAATCCAGATCCATACATGTCACTTCCGGGGTACCCTAGGGATCAATTTTGGGCCCTCTTCTATTTATTCTTTTTATTAATGACTTGAATCAATGTTTCCAATATTCAAAATTTCTACTATATGCCGATGATCTTAAAAATTTTAGACACATTCAACATAAAAATGATTGTTTTTTTTCCAAGATGATTTGCATAGATTCTTTAGATCTGATTGTGTAATTGTTAGTTTTCCCTAATAAATAAATTTAAAAAATCTCTCAATCAATATATTATTTACGCATCCTGAACACGCAAGACATACACCAATATCTACATTGCCGACTATAAAAGCGGATACTAGTAGTTTTTTCCAGCTAGTCGAGTCAGAGTATCTTTATTAATAAATCGATGCAAATGAGTGTGAAATCGTTTGGTTTATATGTTTAGTTGTTCGCACGAATTCGGTTTAGTTCTGATTCAACATGGATAGGATTACGTTTTATGTTAATAAAGATAAGTGCTCTGGTAAGTAAATTATCTTACTCGTACCTTAGATATCCTGTAGATGACTGTTTAGAGGCCTTCAAGAAAGGGATAATCCTCCGACCAGACGGAAGTTGTGTCTGGTCAGGTCAACTGCCCGATAGTTGATTTCAGGCTGTTGTATCTTTTAATTGTAGTTTTTATTCTAAACTAAAAAATACTCACTAAAAACAAACTAAAATATGGCGTAAAAAAACTTTCACAATGCTATCGACTGATAATGTCCCCAAAAATCTGGCGGAATGTACACACTGTATAGCAATGCTTATCTTCTATCCAAGGTATGTTTTTTTTTAATATTTGATAGATGCATATTTCACCGTTGTGAGAGCAGTGGTGATGAAATAAATTATTCAAAGTAATGCGCCTGGTTGGGTTTGTACCCGCGGCCTACAACTCGTGAGTCGGGGCCGTAACCACTCGGTCACCACTGCTTTCTTGCCCTATTATATCACAAACTATTCTTACCATGTTATCAGCAAAATCAGCAAGTTCTTATGAGCATCGTGCATACGACGTGCAAACCGAAAAAAAAATTCAAGAATAACGTCAACAAACGTGTTGTCTTGCTTGTTACGCAGCTTGATGTGCAATTTAATCATAAGTTATCAATTAAACCTGTTTGTGAGACGAAAAATGTCGCAAAAGTAAACTATCAATACTTTAATATAATAAAGAGGTAAAGTTTTTTTTTTGTTTTTATGTTTTTTTTTTTGTTTATAAGAGGTAATCTCTGAAAGTACTGATCCGATTACTAAAATTTTTTCACCGACAGAAAGCTGCTTTATTCCTGAGTGACATACGCTATATCTTATAAACGTGGGCAAAGTCGCGTGCAAAAGCTATTCTATATATATAAATCAATGCCACTTTACGTTGTAATTTTATAACTCAAGAACGGGCTCACCTATCCAAACCAAATGTTTAGGCTTTGTTCGGACTATTTAGTTGATGGTTTATGTGAATTTGGTAGGGTAGAGTAGAGTAGAGTAGGGTTAGAGTAGGGTGGAGTAGGGAAGAGCGGGAGAGAAGCCGCGCGGGCAAAAGCTAGTATTATATAAAAGCGAAATACCACGCACTGATTAATCACGAAATCTCAGAAACTATAACTCCTACAAACTTAAAATTTGGCATGTAGGGTTTTTATACAAGGTGCAGTTTTAAAACTGCACAATATTTCAGGAGGTTGTAATAAAACTCATAAATAATCATGTAAAAATACGAAACCTGGTCAATAATCAGTAATACTTGTTATTTAATTTTTTAATTACACTAAACTAAATCGATTGATCGATGGCCGCGGGGGCGTGGCTAGGGTGTGGCGTGCGGGATGATGATTGGATGATACATTATTTATGAAACTATCGTTGCGAGTTAGTGTGTGTGAAAACGCCCTTTATTGTTCCGTGTTTGTGTGTGTGAAAAAAAGCGCGGTATAAAAAAAAAAATTACCTACTTATTTTATTATTGATTCGGGTCGAGAATCACTAACATAATTACCTCCTGAAATATTTTGCAGCTTCAAAACGACATCTTGTTGAGTGTCCATGAATGTGAGACATCCGCTAAGAACGGATTTTACGAATCTCCACCCTTAAGGGGATGAAACGGGAGTCCTAGGTTTGTAGGGAAAAACCTTCTTTCCCGCGGCCGAAGCCGCTGGCAGAAGAAGAATTTACAACTTATTAAACAAGTCACAGAAGTTTCCGCGAACTTTATTTTTTTACACATTCCCTGCCTGAGTCTGTGTTTCCTGATAGCTACCACCTAGGGGTCTGTAAGTCAAGAGTGAATGGTTACTTCTAGCGATTCTAGCGGTGAGATTAGTGATGTGCCGTTGCCGGCAATATTGTAGTAAAGTGAAAATTTTGGTGGAAATATTGCCCGAAATATGAATATTGGTGGGAATATTGCCTGAAATATGAATATTGGTGGGAATATTGAAAGCAATATTCCCATATTGACGGCAGCGGCACATTTCTAGGTGAGATAATGGTCAATTGCGAGCCTATAAATAATAAAAAAAAAACATAATTTTCGTTCCATAAACTGGTAATTTGTTCAATACTTTCTGTTATTATTTTATTTTTTATTATTAACAGTGGGTTCAGAAGTGGACTCGGACACTTCTCTGAACGACTACATCCGCAACCATCTGAACCTGAGAGGCACAAAGTACATGTGCAAGGAGGGTGGTTGTGGAGCCTGCATTGTGGCAGTCACCGTCAACGATCCAGATCCTAGGACGTTCTCTGTCAATTCTGTAAGTAGATTTTTAAAACACAATTTTTTTTTACAATAAAAATACAACTGACTTCAATGTAAAGAAAAACATTGAAAAATGCAAAATAACTTTAATTTCGGAAGTTGTTTTTTCTTTAATAGTTTTGTCTTTTCATTATATAAAACCGACTTCCGAAATGAACTACAGAAAATCACTGTTTTATGGCACTTTTCGGGCGCTTGGCCCTTAACTGTGTTTGTATCCACGACCTAGTAGGTACTCGTAAGACAGAACTGCGCTATTAAGTCATAAATAATGTTCTAATTATCTACGAATTTAGCAATTACATAATTTGTATAGATCTGAATATAAACTCATCGAATGCCGTAATTAGAGGCACAAAATAAAGACAATTGCTTATGTCGAACTGTATAACTTAAGACATTCAAAAGGTTAATCATTCATACTCGCAATTAAGTTCACACCTCGCAATTATCTACGCATTTAGCATTTATAAAATTAATTGAAAAATTATACCGCAACCTTTACCAGGTCATCCTGTCCATTAGTATAGATCTAATTTAAACGCGTTTAAAACCAAATTATTAAAACGTTTAATTTTAGTGTGGAAACTGTATGTCAGGATGTTGATAATTAACAATAATGAGTTGGTAGTGCCACTTATTATTTATTATAAGCAAACGATTGTAAATGAAGTCTATTTACTGATTGCAAACAACATGCGCGATCTCTCTAACATACCTTCAAATTATAAGTAATGAACACCTAATGAATAATTATTGCTATTATCTACTACCACATGAATGAACACAAGGCAAAAAAGATTTATTCTTTTCATATTAAAGTAACTATTTCCCTAGACTTTACTCGCTTGATCTGTCACAAAGAAAACGTAACAGGGATTATCTGAAGGACTCAAGCTGGTTCTAGTCAGTAAAAGTCTGACACACCCTCTCACTCTCCACTTTAGAGCGGGAGAAGACATTGGATGATTTCCTACCTCAAAAAAAATCATACTTCGGCCGGCACCGTGACATAATGGAAGACGATACTGTCAGAATGTATGAAATTCTGTGAGATGAATGCATGACTGTGTCTATATTTATTAAATACTAGCTTTTGCCCGCGGCTTCGCTCTCGTTAAATTCGGGGTAACACGGTTCCCCTTTCAGTGGGGGGTTAGAAAGAGACAAAAAGTAGCCTATGTCACTCTCCATCCCTTCAACTATCTGCACTTAAAAAATCACGTCAATTCGTCGCTCCGTTTTGCCGTGAAAGACGGACAAACAGACACACACACACACTTTCCCATTTATAATTTTAGTATGGATTAGTACGGATAGTATGGAAGTATGGAAGTATTTACCCAAGTCTTGCGCGATATATAACTTGTCTGTTTTAATTTTAATGTTTTATTTTTATTTTATATGTTATTGTTTTGTCTTTTTTGCGTTGTCTGTGTTAAATAGTGTAATTGGCTTCAGCCGTTCTATTTAAATAAAATAAAATAAATAATTAACTTCTTCTTCTGGTCAGTCATATTTCTCCCTTCAGGAGAAATATGACTATGAGGGGTTAACGTTACGCGATATGAGTCATGGGTCGTCTGAAAGGGAACCACAGGGTCTTAGGATGCAAGGCAAAGAAGGAAGATAGGAGTGGGTTTTTGTCAGTAGAAGTCTGATACGCACTCTTGCTTCACTCTAGAGCGGAAGAAGTCATTGAAAGATTTCCAATAACCTAAAAAACGCCCTCTACTGAAGAGTGCTTGGACGGAGTGGAGTAGTGAAAAGTAATATGTGTTTCTATAGAAATGGAGCGGCACGGAGTGGATTTATTTTCCGCCTTAGGGTCAGCGCAGACCGAATTGCAAAATACTCGCGCATGGTCGACCAAAATTTTTAGATTTAAAATTTTTAGAATGCATACTCGAACACTCAGTCGGCTTGCTCGAGCATAGACGAGCATCAAATTTGGGCCTGTATTCAATTTGGCGATGTATGATAATATTCATAAGATATTTTTTCAATAATCAGAAAATGCTCTGCTTTGATCTTTGTGCGCTGACCCTTATGCACTCCGCTCGGCACCCGACTCCGTTTTGTAAGGCTCGAGACCGTTTGTTCATTTGTTTTATTGGAAGTCCGTTCAGCACCATTCCGCTCTACTTACTATTTACACTGATGCGGAGGGAAGATTTTGAGTAGGTACTGTGATTGGCCAGCTCTTTAGCGTCAGTGGAAATTCACCCTTAGGCTTCTAAAGATCCAGCAACAAGAGTACATCACTGCTTACTATCGGGGGGATCGCAGTCAAGCACTAGTTTGTATGTCAATAAAAAAAAAAATAGGTGAGTAAATCATGATATCGTCAATTTGCCGATTGGTCCCGTCAAAATAAAAGTTCGTGAAAGTCATAGGACATTCGGATCAATACATCCGTCACGTCACCACATGGCTAGTCACATACTTCCACTATACAATGGTCGTGACTGATGGGGTGCGTATAAACTGTTACATATTATGCCCAATTGTTCATTTGTTATGGTGCGTTTCAATTAAGAAGTTCATTCGCCGTAATGTAGGCAATACGGAAAAACGGTGTTGCTATATTTTTAGCAATGAAATTACATAATAATTAGGGAGACTAACTGATATTTCGTTATTTTTAAGAATTGCCTTCTAATATATTTTTTTTTTCTTTTGGAAACTGTAAAAACTATTTTTGAATAAAGTATATGACACTGGGTACCATTTCGATTTTCCTGCAATTCTTTCAAATAACAAAAACGCCACGCAACAGTATCGTAACTCTCCATTGACAACTTCCTTTTAGACCTGTTTTTTTTAATAAAATCCCATTCCCCTCATAATTCTCCAAAAAGTGTTGCAACTAGCGTTAAATTCGATTTCGTTTTGCATTTCGTGCAACAGTTTTGCTAGAATAGGCAATTCTTTTCATTTTTAGGGTTCCGTAGCCAAATGGCAAAAAACGGAACCCTTATAGATTCGTCATGTCTGTCTGTCTGTCTGTCTGTCTGTCTGTCTGTCCGTCCGTATGTCACAGCCACTTTTTTCCGAAACTATAAGAGCTATTCTGTTGAAACTTTGTAAGTAGATGTATTCTGTGAACCGCATTAAGATTTTCACACAAAAATAGAAAAAAAGCAATAAATTTTGGGGGTCCCCATACTTAGAACTGAAACTCAAAAATTTTTTTTTCATCAAACCCATGCGTGTGGGGTATCTATGGATAGGTCTTCAAAAATGATACTGAGGTTTCTAATATCATTTTTTTCTAAACTGAATAGTTTGCGCGAGAGACACTTCCAAAGTGGTAAAATGTGTGCCCCCCCTCTAACTTCTAAAATAAGAGAATGATAAAACTAAAAAAGATATATGATGTACATTACTATAAAAACTGCCAACGAAAATTGGTTTGAACGAAATCCAGTAAGTAGTTTTTTTTTTATTCGTCATAAATCGAAAAAAATACACTATTATTAAAACATCGATCAAAGTTACAACACATTACAAGAACTTTTATATTATGTTACTTGCTGCTACGGAACCCTTCATGGGCGAGTCCCACTCGCACTTGGCCAGTTTTTATTTTCTTTTTTCTATGGACAAACAGGGGAGCCAACATTACGGCAAAGGAACTTCTTATGAGAAACGCACTGTAATTCGCTATTATGTATTTGATTTCCCAGTGCCTCGTATCAGTGACGTCATGCCAAGACTGGGAGATAACGACTATAGAAGGGATCGGAGATCGCTCGCGCGGCTACCACCCGGTGCAGAAGACATTGGCGGAGTACGATGGGACCCAGTGCGGGTACTGCAGCCCGGGGTTCGTGATGAGCATGTACAGGTTAGTACCTTACTGGACCTTGAGTGGCTTGCGCTTGGGTACTTGGATGGGTTCGTTTATATATTTAAATGTATGATTAAAGATCATAAGGTAATCAATAAGAACTTAGTACGTCATTTGATATTTACAAAATTTTTGGTTTCTGTCCTAATCTCCTACAGGTCATCTGCAATGGCAACAATTAATAGCTATCACCAATTTAACTAAATTATTTTTACAATGTTTTCAGTCTTCTAGAAGCTAACCATTATGATCTAACTCAGTACGAGATAGAAAATTCCTTTGGGAGCAATACCTGTAGATGTACAGGCAGCAGACCAATCCTGGATGCATTCAAGAGCTTCGGCAATGATGCACCAAAACCTCCACCAAAAGTTGAAGACATTGAGGATCTCAAAATTTGCAAAGGCAAAAAAGATTGTCACAAGTGTGATAAAAACTGGTGCTTGGTAAAACACAGCGATACAGAACCTCAAAGAATAAAAAAGATTGATTTAAAAGACGGCCATGTATGGTACCGGGTCAATGAAATCACTGACATATTTACCGTGTTGGATTCTGAGGGATATGAATCTTATATGTTGGTTAACGGTAATACAGGAAGAGGTGAGCTTATAGAAGTCGCAGTAGAAGAATTTCTCCAACAACCTATGAAAATACTAATTTCTATTAAACGAATTTTAGGTGCTGTCCCAATTCTAGTTTTTCCAAGAGTTCTGATAGATATCAAACCTATAAAGGATCTCAAAGGATATTACTTAGATCAGAACCTGGTCGTCGGTGCTGGAATAACTTTAACTGATCTTATGGAGTTGTTCAAGAATGTATCCAAAGCGCATGAGGAGTTCCATTATCTTTACAAGCTTTATGAACATTTAGACTTAGTAGCTCACATTCCTGTTAGAAATGTAAGTGGATATGTAATATTATGTACTAAAAATTTGATCTATTTTTTGGTAAGTGCTAGCGTCTGCACTATCGTACTACTCGCTATATTATTACAGATTGGTACTGTGGCTGGAAATCTAATGACCAAACATCGTTTACCAATATTTTCTTCAGATATTTTCTTATTATTGGAAACTATCAAAGCCAGTTTGGTTATCGGTAAGTGTATAATAATTTCAGCGTTTAGACTCCCTGATATTAAAAAGCACTTAATACCCATATCTATTTTCTATTTCCGTGAATATTTTAGTTCACAAAGGATCTCCAATAGAGGTAACTCCAGAGGAATTTCTAGCACTGGATATGACGGGACGAGTTATTACTCAAGTGAAGATACCACCATATTCACATCGTTACCAGTTCGTTTCTTTTAAGGTACGAGTATGTGCATCGTAATCGGCGAATGAACATCTTTAAAATCCATATTATTATCATTATGATAGCGAAAATATATAAAAGTTCAGAATATTCTGAAATTTTCAGTTTTGAATAAATTTGATAACAGTTTAATTTTGTAGTATCTAACGATCTCTTTCAACGCGTTTAATCAATTTTCAGATCATGTCTCGAGCTCAAAATGCTCACGCTCAAGTTAACGCAGCATTTCTTTATGAATTCGATGAGCATAATGAAGACCTAGTCTTATCAGCTCGAATTGTAATAGGTGGACTTTCAGCAAAATTCGTCCACGCGAAGGAAACTGAGAAATTTCTTCAAACGAAGAAAATATTCACCAATGAAATTCTGCAGCAAGCTCTGAAGATATTGGAAAGTGAATTGATAGTGGAAGAAATTGCTGGTGAGATGAAACCAGCGTATAGAAAGAAATGTGCTCTTGGTTTATTCTATAAGGTAAGCAATATTTTAAATGTTGGTGTTCGCGTACAATAAAGGATAAACCACTTTATGTGCATGTCGTGAATGTTACATTTTGATTTTTTTCTTTCAGGGGTTACTGGTTCTGATTCCCAAACAACGCCTGAAACCTTGGTATCGTTCAGGAGCCAGAGACTTCAGGAAGACCAGACCGCTATCGAAAGGTTCCGAAGTCTACGATACGAACCCTATAACATGGCCGATCACCGAACCAATGCCGACGCTTGACGCGTTGATACAGTGTGCAGGGGAAGCGAAGTATTGCAATGACTTGCCTACTGAACCTAAGGAAGTTTACTGTGCGTTTGTAACGTCTGATATATGTACTGGTGAGATCGAAAGCATTGATGCTACACCAGCTTTGGTAAGTTCCACTCCAGGTAAAAAATCAACTTTTATTTAAAATGAAGGAATTACTCATTGCTATAAGTTAATTTTACAGAAAATACCGGGCGTTTTAGCATTTTTCTCGGCCAAGGACATTCCTGGAAAAAATTCGTTTTTATCCCAAAGAGTACCAGCTCAGTTAGTGCCAGAAGAAATCTTCGTAGAAAAGAATATAAAGTACTACGACCAACCTATAGGAATTATTGTAGCTGAAACTGAAAAATTGGCCAACAAGGCAGCTTTACTTGTGAAAATTAACTATAAAGTAGACAAGAAAAAGCCTGTTTTGACGATAAAAGATGCAAGAGAAAGAGAGCCAGATCGTGTTTCATTGTTTTTAGTCTTTCCGGCAAGGGATAGAGGTTTAAACGTTCAGAGAATTTTGAAAGGTACTGATGATATTTACGCACAGTATCATTTTCACATGGAGACTCAGACCGCGGTCACTAGGCCGAGTGAAGATGGAATAGATATGTACGCCAGTACACAGCACATAGATTCTTTGCATATCGCTCTTTCTGAAGTGTTAAATATACCTCAGAATAGGTAAGAAATATTTAATCAAAGGAGTCACGAATACCTTTAGCTATCGAATTTTTTTTTCCATGAAATTGTTTTCATTATCAACATTTATCTTGATTATACTTTTTAGAATAAACATAACAGTACCTCGTTGTGGCGGTGCATATGGAGCGAAGATAAACCGTACGAACCACGTAGGAACAGCATGTGCTCTGGCGACCTACCATCTGGACCGACCCTGCCGATTCGTTATGAGCATCCAAGCTAATTTGAGAGTGGTTGGCAAACGCCTACCCTGCACACGAGACTTTGAAGTAAGGAAGATTTGGCACAATAATGCAGTGATCTGACGTTAATGCTATGTCTGCAAATTCAGGCGCATGAAATATTTCTTTAATATGTATCCATAATGAAACTGTTTTAGGAATATCATAAGTATTTAAATAATCGTCTTGTGTCGAAAAAAATATACGTTAGATCGTAATATATCCGCAATATAGTAAAATATGCTACTTCTTGTTTTGGTGTGGTGTCAATTAATTGGGTTCACAAATTTAAACAGAAACTAACCATCTTATATCACAAAAAATCTAAGAAGTACCATTTGATATTTAACACTTTTCTATAAAAATAGCTTTGTGTAATAGAAAATGTGCTTTGCGTAACTCGCACTAATTCTATTATTTTTTTCGTAAAACCATTGAATTGTGAAGCTATTTTTATTTTATCACAACGTATACAATTTTTAATTAAACGGTACTTCTTCATTTTGCCGGGCTTTAATAATACTCATTTTATGACTCATTTCTTTACGGAAAATGGTATATTTTATTGTTGTACGAGTATTTTCAAAAAACGACGTGTTTACTTGAAAAACGCTTATATTTTTGGGTAGGTCGGCGTTAGCGATTCGGGGCAGATTCAGTACCTGGAGTATCACCTGTACGAAGACAATGGATACGTGGTTAGTGACCCCGTCACACCTCTAGCATTGCCAGGCATTAGAAACTGCTATGATAACAGACGTTGGCAGTACAAGTTATTCAATGTCACTACAGATACAGCTTCCAATACGTATGCTAGAGCACCAGGTATTTCCGTTTTCACTACCACTAAGTAGATTAGTATGTGTTAAAAATCTTCTTTTTCACAAAACCAGTTATTCTACTACTTGATCAACTTTGTATTTGTGCATCTCTAAAATGCAGAAACATTAGCAAATGTTGTCAAATACAAAAAAAACTTTTTTCCAGGAACATTCGAGGCAATATCAATGACGGAAAAGATAATGGAAAGGATATCTTATGACCTAGACCGCGATCCCGTTCAAGTAAGGTTAAACAACATTGAACCAACGTACGTTGAAGTTCAAGAGATGATACAAACGCTGCTCAAAGATGCTGAGTACAACAAACGCAAAGATGAAATACAGAACTATAACAAACTGAACAGATGGAAGAAGAAGGGACTCAGAGTAGCTTTCATGAACTGGCCTGTACCTACTATTATTGACTTCCATGTTCTTCTCTCAGTATATCATGGAGATGCTACAGTGGTAGTACATCATGGAGGCATAGAAATCGGGCAAGCCATCAACACTAAGCTCATCCAAGCTGTGGCATATACTCTCAACATTCCTATAGAAAAAGTCAAGTGTAAGCCTGCTACTGCCTCAATAAACCCTAATTGCTATGCTACTGGAGGAACCAGAACAACTCAGTCAGTATGTTTTGGAGCTATAAAGTGCTGCCAAATTCTTTTAGACCGGTTGACAGTTGTTAGGGAGACGCTTACTGATCCTACTTGGGAGATTTTGATTGAGACAGCTTTCAATAGGGGTATTAATCTGCAGACCAGCTACAGGGTCACCGCTAATGACCAAGTCCCGTACAGATCTGGAGGAGTATGCCTGTCTGAGATAGAACTTGATATTCTGACAGGAGAACATGAAATACTAAGAGTCGATATTATTGAAGATGTTGGTACGAGTATAAATCCTCAACTGGATATTGGTCAGGTAAAATCTCTTCGTTTATTTTTGTCAAATAACACTAAAAAAAATACATAGAAAATAATAAGAATTTTATAATCAGATCCGTGTATAATACAGTAAACGATAGGAGGCAAAGTAATATTTTTACATCGAACTTTACAATATCAGTTATGCAAAAACTTTTTCGGATGCGTAATCTTTCCACTCCAGATCGAGGGTGCTTTCATGATGGGGGTGGGCTACTGGACCCACGAGGAGTTGATCTACGATGAAAAGACTGGGGAATTGCTCACAGACCGGACCTGGTACTACAAGGTGCCACTCACCAAGGATATCCCTATAGACTTCAGAATATCACTCAGGAGGAACTCTTATAACCCTCTTGGTACTTTGGGTGCAAGGGGTAAGTGGACTAACCGTAGAGTGCTTTATCATCAAAGTTGCCCCATGCTTCGTTGCTATGGATACGTTTGATATATTCCCCAAATTGGTCTATATAGCACTGGTGGAAACCGTTTGCCCCAAAATGGTAACTATGCCCAAAAACCTTTTACCCGAAAAAACAGATTCAGAACATTTGAGCAACTAATATGTGTACTTACTTGTCATTTTCGCAGAATGAATATGAATGGTAATCGTGTCGGATATCTAAATTATTTCGTAATTAACTCTTTGAATGCCGTAATTAGAGACACAATAGAAAGACAATTGCTTATGTCGAACTGTGTAACTTAAGACATTCAAAAGGTTAAGATTTGAATAACATCATTTTCAGGCGTTTCCGAGCCTCCGATATGTTTGTCAATAGCGGTAGCTTTCGCTCTGCGAGAGGCTATAGCGTCGTCGAGGGAAAACACCGGTTACCCCAAAAACAAGTGGTTTGAAGTTGGTAAGGAACCGAATCAATCATTACCATAGTTGTAGACTTCAATAACACCAGAAGCATCGCAGATAGATTTCATACCAAAGAGAAAACCTACCTATTCATTGTGGGTACAGCCAAGCAGTGAAATTCCCTGTCAGAGTTTATTTTTACTGATAGCTACAACCTAAGGGTCTCAGTCATGAGTAAATAGGTTACCTTCTAGGCAAGGGTGCTTCACAGTCAACTTCATCGTCGCGTCGTTCACCATCAAGTGAGATAGGTTAAAACTAAGCAGATGATAACAGCAATGCTGCCTTGATAGTAGTAGATGTGTTGATTCATGTATGCCCGTTATCTGGATTCCCATCGAATGGGGCAAAGGGAATTTAATAAAATTAATAATAAAATTAATTTCCGTTGTCCCCATTCGCTAGCCTTGTTAATTTATTGTTATTTGTGGTATCGAATAGTTTTCACCAGATTACAATATCCTTTAAATACAAAGGCCTGTAGTAACATGGACTAAGTGAAAAAAGAGAGACATTTATTTGCGTACTTACATCATCTATAATCACAAACAGTTTCACTAGCTAAGACTAATTGTTAGCTTACACAGAATTGATTCACCCTGTTCCCCGTACTAGTATAAACTGTATTACGGTGGAACAGTACCATCGGCCATACATTAGACTAGTGGCACTTCGGTAATTTAATGTAACAAATCAAAGTAAGACGTTACTAACGTCTAACCTCTCGTGTGCCGTAATTAGAGACACAATTAAAAAGCCATTGTGTCTCGCGTGGATCCACGTTTAGACACACAACGGGTTAATACAGCGGGTATAACTGTTATTTTTCTTTTGCTAAAAAATATACCGCGATAAATGAGATTAAGTAGTAAGTAAGTAATGACATCTCCCGCCCTCGGGTGAAACACAAGGGCGTGTAAGTCTTACTGACCAAAACCCACCCTTGTTCCTCCAATGCTTTCGTTCCAGGTCCCCGGGGTTCACTTTGACATTAATAATATAATATAATACTCAACAACTATCACACAACGCCGTCTAGTCCCAAGCTAAGCAGAGCTTGTGTTATGAATACTAGACAACTGATAAAAATACATATATATTTCGAAATACATACACATTATAGATAAATTACAACCAGACACAGGACAAGTGATCATGCTCATCACATAAACATTTGTCCTGGGTGGGAAACAAACCACGATCTGCGGCATAGTAGTCAGGGCCACTAACCACTAGACCACAAAATAGATAGGTACAGAAGACAATCTCATGTATGTACTTCACTTTTCCTACGCTCGGTGGACGCACACTAATGAGCGTTTGAGTCGCGGAACTGTTCGACCAGTGGTCCGAGACGCGACCGAGATATCGTGTCCGTGAGCGGTGTCTATGTGTGCGTTGTTCGAGCGCGCTTTGTATGTAGATTGACTTCTGTACCTATCTATTTTGTGACTAGACCAAAAAGCCAAACGTTAAAACATTTTTTTATTTCAGACGGTCCGTTCACACTGGCTGCTAACGTCTTGAAAGCAGACGCAAGGCTCGACGAGTTTCTGTTTAATTAGTAAATTCATATTTGTTTGCCTGTTAGATAACATGCACGTCAAATATTAAACATTTTATTCAAAATTATTATTTTTATTTTCCATTTCTTGGAATTTAATTTATGTATCTACCTTAACTATAATTTGCGTCATTTGAATTTCTTCTTATGCTCTTATCTTCATGCCACCAAATAAATTAACACTTACGCTTTTTTAACAAAATAATACGAGTAATACTGTTGTAAGTCTAAATAAGTATCTACTATAAAGATTGGGTATGAGGTACTTATACAGGGTTTTTGTAAAACACTAGAAATCTTTTAGGTGCTAGTCAAGAACATCATAAACAAAAACTTTTGTTCTATGACTTTTAAAAATGTATCATATTTTGGTTCATCATATTTTCATACAAAAATAAAAATATTAAATTTGATCATTCTAAATATTACGAAGTCTTTGAGAAGCAAGCAATAGTTCAATAGCGGAGGGTAGCTGAACAGGAATTTGACCTATTTACGGGCGACCCTCACTAGTCGATCAGGCGCGTGCGTCGCGTCATAAGTACGTGTTCTTGTAGCAAAATTCGGCAGTGCGGATCTTTACATGAAAACATATTCGCAAGATGTTGGTAGAATCATCACCGAGCTAATTGGTTTGGATTTGTTTTTTCATAACAGCATTGTTTTTGTTATATGTATGTATCTAAGTATGTATTTACTATTGTATATATTTGTTTCTCTTCTGTTTTGTCTGTTTATTAAGTTGCACCTGCCATGTTTTGTTTCTGCACCGCCCTAAGGTCGACTGGCAGATAATGCCTAAGGCATTAAGTCCGCCTTTGTACAGTTTTTTTGTGCATAAAGCTTTAAATAAATAAATAAATAAATAAATAAATAAAAGTGACAATTATCAAAAACCAATTGACCTAGCCGTTACGGAGGAGTAGGCCTCAGAAAATCACTGTTTTATGGCACTTTTCGGGCGCTTGGCCCTTAATAATTGTCACTTTTTCATTCATTAATCAATAGCCTGCACAATATTTACATAAAATTAGTGACATTTTGGGACATAAACCAACGCTAATAACTTTGCCGTTTATGAATATTATTAATATTTAGATTTTACTTTTAACAAGGGCTTTTCTAATAAGCCCTTTAAGTATGTGTACTAATTAAACATTTGTGGTTTATACCTAAGTACATTATTTTGGACAAAGTTGTCGCTAGACAAAGGTGGCGCTAGTTGTCACACCAACATTGGCTCCGTATTCAAATTATTGTAAAAAATAGTAAACATTACTTTTAAAGTCTAACTATATAATATATCAGTCAATTTATATATAGTGATCAACGTGTATTGTTTGCAAAGGAGTACGTAGTAAGACGTGTAAATAAAACTGTGATTATTAGACCAGCGTCTAACAGAGTGTTTACAAACAAAATTGTGTATCAAAATAAGAAACCAGTATTTAATTGAGTGATAAATGCTAACAGCTACAATTTTACTTTATAAATTCAGTGACACAATTGTGGTTAACTAAATTTCAAGTGAATTCTCAAATAACTATACCGTTAACTTCATTTAAAATTGGTGACGCGGGACGCTTATTTCTCGACCAATCAAAACAAAGATACAAAACGCATAACGTGTGTATCTATTTCGCCTGTACTCGTAAATGTCAGCGCAGTCGAGTGTCTAATGTGTTGAGTCAAGAATTGTTCACGCTTGAGAGTTCAAGTTCGAATCAGACTCGAACTGACGTCTCTTTTTGGATATTTGTTTTGAAGATTTTTGTGCAAAACACAAGTAACTTTCATTTAGTTGTGACGTTTAGGACATTTTAACTACATTATAAGTTTTTTAAATTTTTTTATTGCAAATTCAAGCAACTTGATAAATACTCACAGGACAACATGGAAAACTGCAGTAACATTACTTTTAGGAAAAGCCGCGTGCGTCGTTCACTTTCTCGCTTTTCTAACGAATCCGTTGACAGTTTGGCATCAAACTTAAGTGTGAAAAGTATGATAGACCTTTCTACACACTTAAAAAATGATGAAACATTCCACTTAAAAAACATTATTGAAAATCTTAAGGCGCAGTTACGCAGTGTACAAGTCGAAATTGAAGCACTTGGCTTAGAAAATGCTTCACTGAAACAGCAACTAGCCGCAGAGAAGCTCAACACTGGAGACTTTAGAAAGATGAACATCACAAGTACGAATGCCAAAAGTACTACCTCATTTAGCCACATAGGAATTTCCAAAAAATATTTTTCTAATAATAGCAAAATGTCAGCTCGAAAACTAGATTTAGACATCGACTTCCATACCCCAAAACTACCATGCAACAGTACTGGTGCAGATATTCTTGGAGACAGAAATGATACCAAAGTAAGTAATACTATAATTACAACAGAAAGAAATTACATTGCAGTTGCAGAGAAAAACATAGAAGAGCCGATCTTAAGGTCAAAACAAAAATCTAAGGCTATAGAAAATAGCAAACCTGAAAATGGTAACATACTAATTCTGTCGGATGACCAAGGCAAAGGTATAGTTGAAGGGCTATTGCAGAAGGAAAATAAGTTTAACATGAAGACATATGCCATAACTGGGATTAGGAAACCAGGCGCAAACACTGAAGAAGTCTTGTTGTGTTGTGATAAATTAACAAAAAACTTTACAAAAAATGATAGCGTGATTATAATGACTGGTAGAAACGACTCAAACCCAATTAAATTTATGACTGAAATGTCTGCTGCAATTAAGATTTTAAAAAATTGTAATATATTTATTGTTAGCGTTAAGTCCAATGCATTCCTGAACGAGAGTAAACTGAATTATCAATTGAAACTACTTACACAAAACTATAAAAACTGTAACTTCATTGAAGCATATAGCTACAATAGCATAATAAAACAACTTGTACACAAAATAAATGTTGTACAATACTACAACAAATATCTTCTGTACAACGATAGTATAGGTTTAAAGGGAAAATCGACAGATTCAGAACAGATTCATAAAACTCCAGGAATAATTTCGTGTCTGGAAGTGAATCCCAGCACGATTAAACCAAGAATAAATCAACCTGAAAAAGGTACTATTCCTTACTATTTTCGTAAAATTAATAAACCACATCTCATCCCAAATAACGAGTCTGCAGAAAACACAGCGGTAAGTAAGGAACCATTTTTTCGTAGCCAATAAGAAGAAACATAGAAGTAGTTTTTCAGTTTTACATCAAAATATTGCCGGGGTTTTAAACAAACTTAATGATATAGAATTAACTATTAATGATATGCGTGAATCTGATATAAATATAGATGTCATATGCCTAACCGAACATTTTGTCGTTAAAGGGGAAGAAAAGTACCTGAAACTTAACAATTATTATCTCGGTGCCATTTATTCGCGGCCAGATCAGCGACGAGGGGGAACATGCATACTTTGCAAAAACCATCTGCAAATTGCAGAATTAAAAGATATAAATGAGTTCTGCACTGATAAGCACTTTGAGATTTGCGGATTTGAAATCAAATCTATACACCTAATCATATTATGTGTATACAGAACACCCTCATCCAACATAAATATATTTTTCGAAAACTTAAACAAAACGTTATTAAAACTACAACATAAAAAAAGTAAAATAATAATTGCTGGGGATTTTAATATAAATCTTTTACACAAAGACAAAAATAGTACAGCATTCAAAGAGCTCATACTAAATCACGGTATGCGGTACCACATTCATGAAGCCACTAGATTAAATACTTGTATCGATAATATCATTAGTAATATTCCGAATATCATAGGTACAACACATAATGTCTGTTTATCTGATCATAATACAGCACAGGTAGTAAAATTCGAATATGACCAAAAACCTACATCAGGTTATTACTTCACGTCCCTAAATGACCTGAGTAAAGATAATGTCGAAAAATTTATTAACCATATAAGCAGTTTATCTTTTTCTGAAGTTTATAACTTTAGTGACACGAATGATGCCTTTGATTCCTTTCATGACACAATTACTCTGTTCTATAAGTTGTGTTTTCCACTTATTAAAGTAAAGAAACAATTTAAATGCAGTAAATTAAAATGGATAACAAAAGGGATCAAGATTAGTAGTAAAACCAAACGGCTATTAAGATACAAATATTACATAAACAAGAAAAGTGACGATAAAAGTAAATTCAAGGTATACTCAAACTTATTAAGAAAATGTATTAATAATTTGCAGTCTCTGTGCAACATTAAACATATTGCATATTCAAAAAATAAAGGTAAAGCTTCATGGGACATTATTAAAAGGAGTACGGGTAACGAAACATCTCGTGAATATATTAACAGTATTATTGATAACGGTATTACAGCTACATCGGGCTCTGATATCGCAAATGTATTCAATAACTTCTTTATCGATATCGTCGAAACCAACACATCATTACAAAGCCAATCTAAAAAAAATAGTAATATTAAAACCAACGATAACAGCATTTTCATAAATCCTACGAATCCTACTGAAATTTTCTCCATATTAAAAACATTAAAAAATACTAAGGCAGCTGGCTATGATCATATTACCACAGACCTTCTGAAAAATGTCGCTCAATACATCGCGGAACCGCTTTCATACATCATCAACCTATCATTAGAGCAAGGTTGCTTTCCGTCGAAACTCAAGGTTTCTGTAATAAAGCCACTTCATAAAAAGGGTTTAAAAACTGATAAAAATAATTATCGTCCAGTTGCGCTAATACCGATTCTATCGAAGGTCTTTGAAAGAGTAATGTACAAAAGAATGCTATCTTTCTTTGATAAATATAACATTCTAACCAAAGATCAATACGGGTTTAGAAAAAACAGGTCAACTTCGTTAGCAGCATTTAACCTTGTCAAATCAATTTTAAATAACATTAACAATAAAGTTCCAACATCTGCTCTGTTCCTAGATTTAAGTAAAGCTTTCGATTTTGTCCACCATTCAAATCTGACCGATAAGTTGAATAAAATCGGTATAAGAGGTCCAGCCCTAGAATGGTTCAAATCATATCTATCAAATAGAAGTCAAATCACGAGGATCACTAAATTTGATAACAAAATTAATAGCATCGTTAATTTTGATTCGCAATCTCGACATAATCGCTTTGGAGTACCGCAAGGAAGCATCTTAGGGCCACCATTATTCCTCGTATATGTTAACGATTTTCCTCAAGCAATCGAAAAAGATTGTGTCCTTTTTGCTGATGATACGACGGTAATTCTTGATTGTAAAAATTTTGAAACATACGAATCCGATATCAACAACACCTTACACAAAATTTCCACTTGGTTAGAAAATAATGATTTAAAACTAAATGTAGAGAAAACTAAAATATTAAATTTCAAAACGCAAAAAAGTAAATTCATCCAGCTTAAAATAAATCATAAAAACCAATTAATTGAACAAGTCCGTAAAATAAAATTCCTTGGAATAACACTAGATGAACATTTTACCTGGAAAGATCATATTGACGAAATTTGCATAAAAATTAATAGATTTGTTTTTGCCTTGAAAAAAATTAAAGAAGAGACATCTAAACCAACGGCAGTTATAGTGTATCACGCCTATATATGCTCTATTATTCGGTATGGTATTATTGTTTGGGGTAATTCCTCTGAGATGTCCAGAATACTGATAGCACAAAAAAAATGTATTCGCGCTATCTTTAACATGGACTGGACTGAATCATGCAGACCCGTGTTTAAATCACAAAAACTTCTAACAGCCCCATGTATTTATATTTACGAAACTGCAAAATTCGTTAAAACTAATTTATCTCTTTTTGAAACCAACAATAATTTTAACAAGCGGAAAGTTACGCAGTACTTGTTAAAGATCCCTGTACCTAGGATAGAAATGTTTAGACGCAGCTGCGTATATATGGCGCCTCTTATATATAACTCACTACCTAGCTGGATAACTGAATTGCCTTACAATAAATTTCGTGTGGTTTTAAAAAAATGGTTGATATCCCATAGCTTCTATTCAATAACTGAATTTCTAAATAAAAAAACATGTCAGTCCTACCACTTCAGGAATGCTTTGTAGTCTAGTTAAAGTTTGTATTTAATTGTATTTTCAAAAAACGTTGATATGTTTATTAAGAGTTGTGTTTTCAAAGTCTATGACTTTTAGAACTTTAATGCCAACAAAATAAAATTGTCAATAATTGTATGTTGATTAATATCTCCGTACCTATGTTACTATGTACATACCAAACATTTGCATGCTAATACTCAGCAAAACATGTTTGTTCTTATTTACTTTCTTTTACCATCTTGTATACCGTGTTTTTAGCAAATAAATATTATTATTATTATTATTATTATTATGATTTTACTATTTCAATGCCTAAACGCCTGTAGAAGTTCAATGAGCAAAAATCAAATACAAAACTGCAATATCATAAACAGGCGCTACCTAAAATCTCTCCAAACACTTAAATCTTAATAAAAGTGACCAACTCGCCGTCCGGCCGTCCAGTAAAGATCAAGTCTAAGGCGATGGCAACTTAT
The DNA here is from genome assembly GCA_910589285.2 of Mythimna ferrago. NCBI lineage: Eukaryota > Metazoa > Arthropoda > Insecta > Lepidoptera > Noctuidae > Mythimna > Mythimna ferrago. The sequence continues at coordinate 23,072,533 of OU342685.1, forward strand.
GTTCCTTGTTCCACAAACGCTTGAGGAATGAAACGTAGTTGTCATATTTGATTATAAAGAGTGACGTTCTCCTATAAACGTCTCTGAAAGGAACTAAGATGTTTCATTGAAAAAATCCCTTCAAAAATGAACCTGAAAATATCTACAACTAGCTTTTGCCCGTGACTTCGTCCGCGAACATAAAATATAGCCTATGTCACTCAGAAATAAAGCAGCTTTCTATCGGTGAAAAAAAATTAGCAATCGGACCAGTACTTCCAGAGATTACCTCCTACAAACGAAAAAACAAACTTTACCTCTTTATTATATTAGTGTAGATAAACGTCTAGAGATTCGGCGAAGGACCTGCGTCCGTGACTGTCCGGGAGCTTGCTGGACAGGAAGAGAGGTCAGCAGAACGACAAAATAATGCAGAAAACCTCATGAGCCAGCTGCCGAGGCCCCAACTGCAACTACCAGCCACCAGAGTAGGTTTGAGGACGACGAGCAATGGGTAGCTCGTCATCCTGCTGTGCGGTAACCGATCGAACCGAGCCCGAGCCATTGACAGCGCGTAGTATTCCACGCGCGCCTCAAAGAAATGTCAGCAAAACCGTAAGGGCGCAGCGGGGCTGAAGCCTACTGGGGCCATGGGTCGAGTTTTGAAAGGGTCACTCGTGGTCCTGGGTTGCAAAGAGCAACTGAAGGTACTCAGGTGTGGTTTTAATCAGTGGAAGTTTAACACGCCCTCGCGGTCCATCCTAGAGAGGGAGAAGTTGACATGATGTAAATGATAAATATAACCTTAAAAAAATCGACCAAAAGATTGTTATCAGAAGTTACCCTGGCCCAAGAACTTAAAAGAAAACTGGATGGACAGGTGGGTTTTACTCAGTTAACGTCTGACTTATCCTCTCTCACACACGAAATGAATAATCTTTTATATTTTTGAGCACCTGCCATATTTTCTCTTCATCACCCTTCGTTGGCTGGTTAAGAATGCCATAGTCATTAAGTACGCCTTTGTACTTTTGTGTTGCATGAAGTTTTAATGAGTCATCATCATCATCAGCCTTCTTAATGTTCCCACTGCTGGGACTCAGACCTCCTCTCTAATCCACCACGCGGGCCCAGTGCGGGTTGGTAAATGTCACCTGTCTTCGAATTTTTGGTTCTAGGACATGCCGGTTTAAAAAAGAAATATATTAATAAATATATAAATTGTTTGATGATTTTTTTTCACCTCAAAAACAAAAAAGTAACTGTTCAAAGTTGCTACCTATACCGTAATAAATTCATATTGGGTACTTAATAACCTAAAAACGTAGGATGTTATGTTTAGGATTGTGCAATATTATTCATGAAATTACCAACAATTGCCTGCATAAATTAATAATAATAAATCAGCCATGGCTTGGCAGTGCAGGATCGAGCATCGTGTTGGTGGGGCTAGAGCACTCAACGGCAAACTAATCTGCTTCAGGGAGGGCGATACTCGCCCAAGAATGATGCGCTTTGTGAAACGGACATTTTCGGGGACTGCTATAAGCCCTAAAGACTATACGTCCCCGTCACAGAGCGCATCGACTTCCTGAAGCAGAAGGTTTATGCATGGGCAAACCGAATACGAAGGTATAAGTGACCGTGCCACCCACGGTACACTCAGAATTGCGCATTATAAAGTAATGAAAAGTGGGTATAAAGGGCTTGGGAGCGACCGGACCAAGGTGTGACTGACACACACCTTCCGGATGATGATGGCGTGTTCATTCTGGCGCAGCATCTGGTCGGTGCCTGTCAGTTGCACCGAAGGTATTTGGACTCGGGAGGTCGAGCAAGCCTGCTATTCAATACCAGAAATTGGGGCAATTACGATTAGCCCCCAAGATGTAGCACGTGCAGTTCGTCCGTTGCCTAATTGGAAATCTTCAGAGCCGGACGGTCTGCACAATTTTTGGATGAAGTGGCTACAAGGCTATCACTCCACTGTCCGTCTGTCTGCCAACAGGCTATATCTCATGAACCATAATAGTTAGACAGTTGAATTTTTCACTATGATGTATTTCTGTTGCCGCTTTCACAGCAAAAAACAGAGTAAAATAAATATTTAAATGGGGTTTTCATACAAGAAACGTGATTTTTTGCCCTTTTTCTGCTACGGACAGTACAGAACCCTCTTCGTGATCAAGTCCTACTCGCACTTCCTTGGGAATAATGTGATTTGAATTTGGAACGTCAAAATCATTTGAGGAAAAATACTGTGAATTCAACATGCTATGCCACTTGGCAGCTTTGGACTCGGTGGAAAGGCGTGCAAAGAGGCTAATTGGTGATCCAGATTTGGTTAAGTCCAACCTTCAAAGCCTTGAGCATAGGCGTAGGGTAGCCAGCCTTTCGGTGTTTTACAGGATGCATTTTGGAAAGTGTGCGCAGGAATTGCATGACTTGATTCCGCCATCGCAATCCTACCATCAGACAACCCGACGTACGGCGAATATTCACCCGTACGTAGTTGAAACCTCTACGGTCCGGACTAAGCGTTTCGCCTCGTCGTTTATACCGCGTACGGCGAAGGACTGGAACAGTCTGCCTGCTGCGGTCTTCCCGTCCGATTATAATTTGGGTGTCTTCAAGGCTAGAGTGAATAGGCTCTTAATAAACTAGTGCGCCTCACCATCAAAGATTGCATCGCTACTTACCATCAGGTGGGATCGCAGTCAAGCACTAGTTTATCTCAATTAAAAAAAAAACAAAAAAATTTTTACACAGATTCTTTACATAAAAATAACAACAACAACTAGTACAAGTGTTTCAGTGCTACTAAAAATACGATTGTATACCTATAGACTACACATATGTATGAATGTTGCATTAGAGATCCGTGGCTCCCCTGAATGATACCCCTGAGGGTGCCGGATATATAAGTCATTGTAGAACTGTGTTGATCATCTTGCAACAAAAAAGTCGTCATCATACTGATTTTGCAGATTAAAAGAGTTTTCAATATAATTTTAGAGGTGGAGAAAGAACAACATGCGATAGAAGTATTTCCTGCTTTTCGGCAGCTCTTTAAATGCCAACTAATCTGCAGTTTTTGCTAACGTCATCAAATGCAATGTAACTAGCACTATTCATAGGAAATGTACAGGCGACGCTGACGAGGGCTAGTGCTACCGTGTCGCGAATAGACTGTATTATATAACCAAGTGTATTGTGAACTATTGTGTGATGGAATAAAACATCAAGTGAGCTCACATTATCTGTACACCCCTTCATATCATATACAACTAATATCAGAGGGTTAATTTCCTGAGGTATGGAAAAATGCTAATATAACACCCGTTCATAAATCAGGTTCAAAACTAACTATTGAGAACTACCGTCCTATCTCCATTTTGTCCAGCTTGTCAAAGCTTTTTTAAAGGCTGGTTCACGAAGAGCTAACCTTTGTTAGACAGCTCGATAATTAAGCAGCAGCATGGTTTTGTTCAAAAAAGGTTGAAAGTCACTAATCTTGTTAGTTTGGTTTTCAAAGATTTCTTGTTCAATAATATGGACCAACAATTGCAAGTAGATGCTGTTTACACTGATTTCCAGAAAGCTTTTGACAAGGTGGATCATGAACTGCTTCTGACAAAATTTGCTTTCAATGGTACACGAGGTCATTTGTTACGCTGGTTTCTATCATACATCACTAATAAAACTCAAAAAGTTGTCACAAAAGGCTCAAATCCAGATCCATACATGTCACTTCCGGGGTACCCTAGGGATCAATTTTGGGCCCTCTTCTATTTATACTTTTTATTAATGAGTTGAATCAATGTTTCCAATATTCAAAATTTCTACTATATGCCGATGATCTTAAAAATTTTAGACACATTCAACATAAAAATGATTGTTTTTTTTTTCAAGATGATTTGCATAGATTATTTAGATCTGACTGTGTAATTGTTAGTTTTCCCTAATAAATAAATTACTTAAAAAAAAAACTCTCAATCAATATATTATTTACCCATCCTGCACACGCAAGACATACACCAATATCTACATTGCCGACTATAAAAGCGGATACTAGTAGTTTTTTCCGGCTAGTCGAGTCAGAGTATCTTTATTAATAAGGCTAAATAATAAATCGATTCAAATTAGTGTGAAATCGTTTGGTTTATGTGTTTAGTTGTTCACACAAATTCGGTTTAGTTCTGATTCAACATGGATAGGATTACGTTTTATGTTAATAAAGATAAGTGCTCTGGTAAGTAAATTATCTTACTCGTATCTTAGATATCCTGTAGATGACTGTTTAGAGGCCTTCAAGAAAGGGATAATCCTCCGACCAGACGGAAGTTGTATCTGGTCAGGTCAACTGCCCGATGGTTGATTTCAGGCTGTTGTATCTTTTAATTGTAGTTTTTATTCTAAACTAAAAAATACTCAATAAAAACAAACTAAAATATGGCGTAAAAAAACTTTCACAATGTTATCGACTGGTAATGTCCCCAAAAATCTGGCAGAATTTACACACTGTATAGCAATGCTTATCTTCTATCCAAGGTATGTTTTTTTTTAATATTTGATAGATGCATATTTCACCGTTGTGAGAGCAGTGGTGATGAAATAAATTATTCAAAGTAATGCGCCTGGTTGGGTTTGTACCCGCGGCCTACAACTCGTAAGTCGGGGCCGTAACCACTCGGACACCACTGCTCTCTTGCCCTATTATATCACAAACTATTCTTACCTTGTTATCAGCAAAATCAGCAAGTTCTTATGAGCATCGTGAATACGACGTGCAAACCGAAAAAAAAAAATGCAAGAATAACGTCAACAAACGTGTTGTCTTGCTTATTACGCAGCTTGATGTGCAATTTAATCATAAGTTATCAATTAAACCTATTTGTGAGACGAAAAATGTCGCAAAAGTAAACTATCTATACTTTAATATAATAAAGAGGTAAAGTTTTTTTTTTGTTTTTATGTTTTTTTTTTGTTTATAAGAGGTAATCTCTGAAAGTACTGATCCGATTACTAAAATTTTTTCACCGACAGAAAGCTGCTTTATTCCTTAGTGACATACGCTATATTTTATGAACGTGGGCAAAGTCGCGCGCAAAAGCTATTCTATATATATAAATCAATGCCACTTTACGTTGTAATTTTATAACTCAAGAACGGGCTCACCTATCCAAACCAAATGTTTAGGCTTTGTTCGGACTATTTAGTTGATGGTTTATGTGAAGTTTGGTAGGGTAGAGTAGGGTATAGTAGGGTAGAGTAGGGTAGAGTAGGGTTAGAGTAGGGTGGAGTAGGGAAGAGCGGGAGAGAAGCCGCGCGGGCAAAAGCTAGTATTATATAAAAGCGAAATACCACGCACTGATTAATCACGAAATCTCAGAAACTATAACTCCTACAAACTTTAAATTTGGCATGTAGGGGTTTTATAGAGCGTAGACATCCGCTAAGAATGGATTTTACGAATCTCCACCCTTAAGGGGATGAACGGGAAGTCCTAGGTTTGTAGGAAAAAACCTTCTTTCCCGCGGCCGAAGCCGCTGGCAGAAGAAGAATTTACAACTTATTAAACAAGTCACAGAAGTTTTCGCGAACTTTATTTTTTACACATATTCCCTGCCTGAGTCTGTGTTTCCTGATAGGTACAACCTAGGGGTCTGTAAGTCAAGAGTGAATGGTTACTTCTAGGCAAGTGTGCTCCATCGTCGACGAAATCATCGATCGCTTACTATTAGGTGAGATTAGTGATGTGCCGTTGCCGGCAAAATTGCCCAAAATATAAATATTGGTGGCAATATTGCCATATTGACGGCAGCGGCACATTTCTAGGTGAGATAATGGTCAAACGCGAGCCTATGAATAATAAAAAAAAACATAATTTTCGTTCCATAAACTGGTAATTTGTTCAGTACTTTCTGTCATTATTTTATTTTTTATTATTAACAGTGGGTTCAGAAGTGGACTCGGACACTTCTCTGAACGACTACATCCGCAACCATCTGAACCTGAGAGGCACAAAGTACATGTGCAAGGAGGGTGGTTGTGGAGCCTGCATTGTGGCAGTCACCGTCAACGATCCAGATCCTAGGACGTTCTCTGTCAATTCTGTAAGTAGATTTTTAAAACACAAAAAATTTTTACAAAAAAAATACAACCGACTTCAATGTAAAAAAAGCACTGAAAAACGCAAAATAACTTTAATTTCGGAAGTCGTTTTTTCTTTAATAGTTTTGTCTTTTCATTATATAAAACCGACTTCCGAAATGAAAGTTATTTTGCACTTTCCAGTGTTTTTTTTTTTACATTGAAGTCGGTTGCATTTTATTTGGATTTTTTTTTTACACTTTTTAGTTGTGGTATTTAAGTTTGTCTAAAAAGTACCCCACATGCAAACTTAAATACCTTATAACCAGAGTGCATCTCGTAACAATTCTAATAATCCCAAACAGTAAGCTTAATTACATTAATTTATGTTCCAGCTTCATCATCAGATCCCACTTTTCTTTAAGTCAGTCATTGAATACACGTATAAATAAAGCAATTTTACTTGTTACGATAGTTCTGCTGTGATCCTGTGAGGAGTTCTGTTCCACATCTTCGAAGTTCATGGTCAGATCATAACAATATTTCTATGGAACCAACTTAAAAGCATAACCTTTCAATAAAAAAATAATAATTTCAAAATCGGTCCAAAATTGACCGCGATATCGGTGAAAATACACAAAAAAAAATACATTCAGCCGAACATAGAACCTCCTCCTTTATAAAGTCGGTTAAAAAAACATTTTTTTCGTAGCCATAGTTACAAGTCCTTCCAGACATTCTTCTCCTTGATACTTTGAAACTTTCAAACCTGAAACTTTCACCTTGATAATTTTTTTTTAGTATGAATTGTACTAAAAAAAAAATTATCAAGGTGAAAGTTTATGTGTGTATGTTTGTTACATCTTCACGCTCAAACAGCTGAACGAATTTCGATGAAACTCGCTACACGGTTAGATCATATCCTGGAATTGAACATAGGATACTTATTATCCCTGAAGAATGTTTCTTAGAGATAATTTTCTGCTATCACGCGGGTGAAGCCGCTGGTAGCAAGGTGTCTAATAATTTCTCTCGCACTTTTACTTACCAAAACCACAAAATAGATAGCTACAGAGGTCAATCTACATACAAAGCGCGCTCGAACAACGCACACATAGACACCGCTCACAGACACAATGTCTCGGTCGCGTCTCGGACCACTCGTCGAACAGTTCCGGCTCAAACGCTCAGTAGTGTGCGTCCACCGAGCGTAGGTATAAAAACTTTTTACAAAAAAAATATAACCGACTTACTAAAAAAAACACTAAAACTATCAAAATAACTTTAATTTCGGAAGTCGGTGTTTCTATAATAGTTTTGCCTCTTCGTAATTTAACACCGACTTCCGAAATTAAAGTTATTTTGATAGTTTTAGTGTTTTTTTTTAGTAAGTCGGTTATATTTTTTTTGTAAAAAGTTTTTTATTTCACACTTTTTAGTTGCAATACACTTACAGCCAGAGTACCTTTTTCTCATGACAATTCCAATTAACTCAAACCCTGCTAGGATACATTGTTTTATTATGAAGTTCCCGTGTCTACCTTCCGGCTCCATCATCATCATCAGATCAGTTCGATAGTACCTTATAGCCAAAGTGCATCTCATGATAATTGTAATAAGCCCAAACACGGCTAGGATACATTGATTAATTACGGAGTTCCGGTGCCTATCTTCCGGCTCCATCATCATCATCAGATCAGTTCGATAGTACCTTATAGCCAAAGTGCATCTCATGATAATTGTAATAAGCCAAAACACGGCTAGGATACATTGATTAATTTCGGAGTTCCGGTACCTATCTTCCAGCTCCATCATCATCATCAGGTCACATCGATGATACCATTTTCAACATACCTATTCAGAACTATTCATTTATTTGTAACTATGTTCATTGGGAGATCTGTCTGAGTATGAACTTCCGTTGGCCATTTCTGGTCTTCTTTACCAGTTCCACATCATCAAATGTCATGTTTTGACTATAAATGCTTAAGTCTTTGATAAAAATACCAAAAGAACTATATAGTTGCTTATAATATTTGAGGAGTTCCCTCGATTTCGCCAAGATTCCATCATCAGATCCCGACTTGGTGACTATGGGACCATTTGGGAAATCGGTTGGCAAGTGACGAAGTTATGCGCGAACATAAAAAAAAAAAAAAAAAAAAAAAAAAATAAAAACAACCGAATTGAGAACCTCCTCCTTTTTTAGAAGTCGGTTAAAAAGTGAAGTAAGTAGAAGAGATTGTCTTCTGTACCTATCTATTTTGTGCTAAAACTCACCTGTGTTCCTTGCTTGCTTGCTTCTTGCTTTTTGTGTTTCAACTCTTTCAAATAATCCCGCTGCCCGATTTAGTTTCTATACAAGACGACAGATAAACTGAAAATAAAATACATTGACCTTTTCCTAATATCTCCAATATTATCGAAAGTATCCAAAATACCATCAATGATGAATAAAACCAATGTTACTGAGACGAAGACATTTAATAGTAATTTGATTGAGACCCTATAAAAGCTCGGTAACGAAACCATAGCGAGATGTAGAAATGTGACGTAATCTAACAACGCCATCTAGTGACCAAAATTAATACTACTTTACTACAGTTTTATAGATATTGTCTGTGCGATAAAAGAACCGTCGTGGCGTAAAGTGAAAACAACATTAAAGATTTTAAGTAGCAACCCAACCCAGCCATCCGTCAAATGCCAGACGTCATAACATGTTTGCTTATTATGTTATTTTATTGTGATTTTTAATTGAAATCTTCAGAAATGTGATAAAAAAATTTCACTGAGGTGCAAGGGAAATAATATTTAATATAATTACAGTTTTGCCAAAGATAACAAATGGCAAATCACACCATTACTGATCAAAACAAAGTCACGAACTTGGGAAACATTGATATGCTGTTTTTTTGGTACGTAACACTATTATTTTAATGTTTTTAGACTTCTCAGGTAAACTCCTGTCCCTGTTATCTCCAAATATATATAAATTAAACGGAAATTCATTTAAACATGACGATATTTGTTTATTTTGTTTTGGTCAATATTTTCGATGACTAGTATATAGAGTATTGATACTTTAAATTTATAATGCGTTTCGACTAACTTAGAATATTTCTTTTCAGGCTTGAGTAAGGATACAGTAACTAAAATAAAAAAGGGCAAGTGCGAGTCGGACTCGCGCACTGAGGATTCTGTACAAATTTACCTATGAAATCAATTCCCGAATTCAGTTACGAAGATTTTTCCGAATTGCAAACAATTTTTTTTTTGTGGCGGATCTACAAATTTACAATTTTCAGATTTTTCCCTGTACTTGTTCTATGAGACCTTGACTTATGCCAAATTTCAGGATTCTAGGTCAACGGGATTCACCCTATGAACTTTGATTCCCTTGAGTATCGAAATATACGTTTTTTTTTGCGACATAAACGGCCGTATGTTTTTTTTTCGTTAACTCGGAAGTCTGATTTTTTCACAACTTGAAAGGACCGCAGACTTGAGTGTATGGTTTTAATTTTACTTGATACCTCCAAGCGTTCTTGAGTTAAAGGGTCTTAACAGATAAACAGACGGACAACCAAGTCATCCCAAGGATCTTGTATATGAGAAGGTCCCTTACAGGCTAAATAGATTTTTTAAGAAGCAACATTACAAATTCTGAAGTGTACTTACTTTATTTTCATAGTCATTAAGTTTATATTTTTAATTGATTAGCAAAAGGGAAAAATGTACTGAGGAAGACAACGAGAAAGTGGTAGTGTGTCCCACTTTTACCTTTATATTAAACTAGGATAAACATAAACTTGCTGTTAGCTACAATATTCCAGTCAGTGATAATAAACCGATCCCAGTCAAAGTGATAGAACCATTTTCGTTGGAACTGGGTAAGTGGTCGTTGGTGGAACCTACCTAGATAGGCAGTACAGCAGTAATTTCTTCACGCATTTGTCACATCGTTTGCATTAAAATGTTCATCATCATTACAATCGAAAGACGTCCACTGTTCGACATAGGCCTCCCCCAGATGTCGCCACAATTAGCGGTTTGTTACTGATTACGCAAAAACTTATAAACGGATGAATTTAATGATAAACGTTGCAATAATATAGCTTATAACAACATAACATAATAACATAATTCCACAACTATCACACAAAGACGTCTAGCCTCAAACTAAGCAGAGCTTGTGTTATGAGTACTAGACAACCGATAAACATACTTATATATTTCGAAATACATACATACTATAGATAAATTACACCCAGACAGAACAAATGATCATGCTCATCACACAAAAATTTGTCCTGGGTGGGAATCGAACCCACAACCTCCGGCATAGCAGTCAGGGTCACTAACCACTAGACCAACAGGCCAGTCAAACCCTAACCTATATAACCTATATTTTTGCTAAGTTTCATCACGTGAGCAAGTTCAATAAATAGGCTACTAATATTATAAATGCGAAAGTTTGTGAAGATGGATGGAGGTACTCGTATGTATGGATGTGTCGCGCAAAAACTACTAGACAGATGAACTTAATCATAAACATTGCAATAATATAGCACATAAGCTATAACTTTGCAGTTTCATTAGGTGAGCAAATACAGCCAATAGGATAATTTTTATTATAGGGTGAAGCCGCTGGAAGAAGTTAGTCTAACATAGTTTCAAAATATCAAGATTTAACAGTCGCACTATAATGACGTCACAATGTTGCTTACATAACAAAAACGATATTTATCTACAGCAGCGCCCTCAAATCCCACGACGGTTTACTTTCCGCACAGACTTCTAAATATACAAAATTGTACATTCCGACCACCATGGACAGAACGTTCATTATTTCCGACCACCATGAACCTATGAAATTCGACAAAATGGACTGTATAACATTTAAAATTATGATAAGTAAATTATGGTGGTTAAAAAACAAATACACATCGATAAAAAAAAACAGTTAGATAATAACAACAGTAACTATGACAACAACAAAACTTTACAATTCTAATATAACAAGTTAAAAAAATTATTACTTAGCGACAGGTAGTATGCAAAGTTTAGTCACTGGTCGTTTAAATAAGCCATCTTTACATTTCAGAGTCACTACCCTCGTTACGTTGTCCGAACCCGGGTGTTTCGCGGTTATTTTGCCTAAAAGCCATTTGGCTGGAGGAAGATTATCTTCCTTAATTAAAACTAAGTCACCAATTTCTGGTTCTGGTGTTTTGTTTGCCCACTTGTATCGGTGTAAAAATTGAGTTAAGTATTCACTAGACCACCTCCGCCAAAAATGTTGCAACATTTGTTGCGTTAATTGCCAACGTTTCAATGATGAGATAGGTGATGTTTCATCTCGCATTAGGTATCTCACTATCGCATTAGGTATTCACCTGTAATGATAGTTGTAAGGAAGATAAATAAATAAATAAATAAATAAATAAATAAATAAATAAAATAATTGTTCTCCGGTACCAATACTAAAGGTTCACCTATCAAAAAATGTCCTGGAGTGAGGGGCGTAGGATCTTGAGAATTGATACTGATTTGGGACAAAGGACGGGAGTTCAGGCAAGCCTCCACTTGATACAATACTGTTGATATCTCTTCAAAAGTGAGAGTTGCATTGCCAATTATGCGCTTTAGATGATGCTTGGTGGATTTTATCCCAGCCTCCCATAATCCGCCGAAGTGTGGAGCATGTGGTGGAATAAAATGCCACGTAGTGCTATTGTTTGCTAAATATTCAGCGATTTCTACCACCATACTTGATTTTTCTTGCGTGAACAAGCTTCTAAGTTCACGGGCGGCACCTACGAAGTTGGTTCCGTTATCACTAAATAACTCAGCGCAATGTTCACGTCTGGCAACAAACCGTTTAAAGGCTGCAAGAAAGCCTTGTGACGTTAGATCACTCACAGCCTCCAAATGTATAGCTCTTGTAGCCATACATATAAATAAACATATATAACCTTTATATGCCTTGTGACCTCTTCCTTTAGAGGTACGAATCTGTATGGGACCTGCATAATCAACACCGCTCCGATAGAACGCTCGAATTGGTGTAACCCGAGCTGGAGGTAGTTGTCCCATCAGTTGATCTCTTGTCTGTGCAGCATGTCGTACACAGACAACACATCTTCGAACAACCATTTTTGCTCGATTTTTAGCATCGATAACCCAATATTTAGTCCGCAGATAGTTCAGCATTAGCTGTGGTCCACCATGCAATGTGATGTGATGAGTTTCAGCGAGGACTAAATCAGTGAAATGAGCTTTTGATGGTAAGATTATTGGATGTCTTGAATCGGTTTTAATTTCAGCCCTTTCCAGACGACCGCCAACCCTTAATATGCCAGAGTCATCTACAAACGGGTTTAATGATGTAAGTTTGCTTTTTTTGTTTACATTTTTATTTTTTTCAATATCTTTTATTTCTTGCCGAAAATTTGTTGCTTGACATTCTTTAATACATATATGAAGAGCTTCATTTAATTCAGTGATAGTCAACCATGCAGGTAAGTTATGATTACCTACACTTTTTAATTTTTTGATAAATCTCCTGCAGTAAGCTAAAACCCTAACTAACTTACGAAGAGACGAAAACTTAGTCCATAGCTCGATATTATCACTATGCGTAACATGATAAACTTTCTTTGTTTTTTCTTCTAGATTACTGTCTGGTATTTCTTTTCTATCATAGTTAATAATAGCATTTTTCAACCATGACGGCCCTGTTTTCCATAATTCAAAATTGGGTAATTCTGATGGATTTATTCCGCGAGACGCACAATCTGCTGGATTGTCAGAAGATGACACATGTGACCACTGGTCCCTATCTAAAATGTTGAGTATCTCCGACGTTCGGTTGGCTACAAACGTTTTCCAGCGAGTTGGGTGACTGCTTAGCCAAGACAGCACAACTGTGGAGTCTGTCCACGCACGTATGTTACCCTTTGAAATGTTCAAAACTGTTGAGACTTCTTGTAAAAGCTTAGATAACAAAACTGCGCCACACAACTCAAGCCTCGGAATTGATACTTGTTTAATTGGTGCTACTCTCGTTTTGGAAGTCAATAGATTGATGTAAACGTTTCCTGTATTATCTACAACACGCATATAGACTACAGCAGCATAAGCTTCATTGGATGCGTCGCTAAATCCATGGAGTTCCATGGTACTGTTCTTCCTTGAGTTAATCCATCGTGGAAGTCTAAATTTGGTGAGTACATTCAGTTCCGTACGGTAAGTAATCCACTCGTTTAAGAGATTAGATGGTAGTTTATCATCCCATTCTATCCCTGCAAGCCAAAGCTTTTGAATCATTATTTTAGCTTTTATGATTGCTGGCGAAATCCATCCCATCGGATCGAACAGCTTTCCGATATCAGAAATAACTTTTCTTTTTGTTACAGGTTCGGTAATCGGTGGTAATTGAACAGAGTACTTCAAAATCATCGGTTCGTCGGTTCCAGGTAAGTCCCAGTATCTTCATGATTTCATTTTCTTTCAGTTCTAGGTTGCTTTCTATAGCTGTTTGGTTTTCATTAATTGCTCTAGACAATTGCTTATTATTACTTGACCATTTCTGCAGTTCGAAGCCTCCCTTGCTTAGTATGCTCGTAATTTCTGTAAATATCTGTTTTCCTTCAGATACAGTTTGACATCCAGTGAGCAAATCATCAACGTAAAAGTCATTTAATATTTTTTCAGATGCTAACGGGAATAGGTTTCCTTCGTCATAAGCGACTTGGTGAAGCGTTCTTACTGCTAAGTATGGAGCAGAGGCCGTTCCAAAAGTTACTCTTCCTAATCGTAAATGTTGTATGTCTTCTTTACAGTCAGCTCTCCACACCAACCGTTGATAGTCTGCATCTTGGTCAGTCACTTTTACCTGACGATACATCTTGACGATATCAGCTACCAAACAGATAGGGTGAAGTCTCCACTTCATAATAATGTGCCTAAGATTGGCCTGTAAGGTTGGCCCTACAAGAAGGTTGTTATTAAGTGAAGCACCGTTACTATCCCGACTGGAAGCATTAAATACGACTCGGAATTTGGTAGTTGTTTTATCGTTTCTAACAACTTCATGATAAGGTAAGTATACAGCTTCAGTGTTATCAATTTCATTTTTAGGTACTATTTCCATATGACCGAGCTTTAAATATTCGTTAATAACTTCGGAATATTTAGTTTTTAAATCTGGTACTTTCATAAAACGTTTTTCTAAAGATAACAATCTTTTAATAGCAATATCTCGCGAATTTCCATATTTACAGCTCGGATCTTCTTCTCTAAACGGTAACTTTACAATATACCGACCGAAACTGTCGCGTTTGGTTGTTTTGGTAAAAATCTCTTCACAACGTTTTTCATCTGGAGTAAATTGTTTTTTACCCAGGGTAAAGTTATCTGATTCGAGTTCCCAGAATTGTTTCAGGTTAAAATCTTCATTGCAAATGTTGGTATGCAAAGTGATGATAGTACTGTTGCAACTGACAGTGTTGGTCTCACTATCACCCCCCACCTTGCCAGACAAAACCCAACCCAACTTGGTGTTTTGCGCTATTGGTGTCCCTGGTGGTCCTCGAATCAATCCTTCGCTAATAATTTGACTATAGACTTCTGCACCAAGCAGTAAATCTATTTTGTTAGGTATGTTAAACTTCGGATCTGCTAACTTCAAAACTGGTAAGTTAGGCCACAGCTGGACCACAATTTTTCTTTCAGGTAGAAATGAAGTTAACTTGGTAAGTACATATGCCTTGACTTGTATGGTAAATGTAGGGTCCTGGAGAGATTGCAGTTTGATATAAACTACATTCTTACAGTTTAGTGAGGCTGTGTTATCACCCCCCACTCCAACTATAACACTGTTGCATTTGTTTCGTTTAAGCCCAAGTAATTGGACTGCAGACTCCGTTATAAAAGAAGCCTGTGATCCCTGGTCCACTAAAGACCTCAGTGTTATGGTAGACCCAGTGTTCGTTTCTGCTTTTACCAAGGCAGTTGCCAATACAACTTGACAGTTTGTGTTAGAAAAGCAACTAGTTATGTTGCTCAAGGTGGTCTCGTCTTTGGATGTTGTTGCGTTTACAACAACACTGGTACTATCAACTGATTGCTTGTTTTGTTCCTCATTATCAGTTGGTTGGTTATTATTGGTTGAGTGCAGCAACGAATGGTGTTTCTTCTTGCAAATTCGACATCTAGTGGGCAAACGACACGATGTTACCGAATGGTTTGCGCCTAAACAATTGAAACACAATCCGGAACTTTGGACAAAATTACGACGCGATGACAATTCTTGTTTAGCAAATTCTTTACAATTCCCTATTTTATGGCTATTGTTCGAACAAAAGGAACATTCAGATGGTTTACTCTGATGAACATGATGTGACTTGGTTGTGGTGCTTTTAACGACTTTTGGACATAAAAATTCAAGTGACCTAAATCTGTGTTCAATAAACTCTAAAAAACTCTTTAAGGTTGGTAATTCGTTATTGTTATAACAAATTTTAGCTTCCCACTGCTTACGAGACTCATTATCTAATTTAGAACATAAAATATAAATAACAATGAGATCCCAATTTGTTATATCAACACCTTCATTTTTTAAAGCATTTAAACATTCGTTGGTGGTGTCAAACATTTCTTTTAAACAGCTAGATGACTCATTAGTAAGGTTTTTTTGACTAAAGAATCTTTTCAAAATACAATCTGTAAGAAATTTTTTGTTGTTAAATCTATTTTCTAAAATGTTCCAACAAATAGTATAGTTATCACTTGTGATCTGTAGATGTCGTAAAAGTTGTTCAGCTTCACCGGTTAAATAGCCTTTTAGGTAATGTAATTTTTGCACATTGTCTAAAGAGTGATTATTGTGGATCAATGATACAAAGAGATCCCGAAACGATGTCCACTGCGAGTAGTGACCAGAAAACGTTGGTATTGTTATTCTAGGTAGCTTTATGCCTTTCTGGATTATTTGGTTGCCTGTAGACCCTTGGCCACAGTCCTCGGACACGAAGCTTTTATTTGAAGCACAGGTTTTCAAACGATCTTTCAATGCTATTTTATAATCAGAGTATAAATCTTCCGATTGGCCGTACATGTCATTATAATAGTAATCCGACTTTTCGAACTCTACTCTATTGCACTGTGTTATAAGTTTCGTATGGGTCTCATCAAACATCAACCACTGTTTTTCCAAACTTTCAAGTTTTGTTTCCAAATAGCTTTCAGTGATTCTTTCTTTAGGAGATTTTTTATAATTAGTAAATGCTCTCTCTATTTTTTTGCTTATGTCGACTTGCAATCTGATAAGCGAATCCATGATGAAGTTGATGTTCCAGCAATAACTTTGAAAATCTCCAAGTTCAATTTCCAAAAATTTTCTAAGTTCGATTTCCGAAAATTTTCTAAGTCCAGTTATGTTAGAATTTTTCTAAGTCCAATTTTATCAAAATTATTCTAAGTGTTTGAACTTCTTAACACTTAGCCGAAATCGGGCATGGATTCCCCGTCTGGTCGCTTTTTGAAATTTTACAAGTCTTGGTAACTTCAAAGACTTAGAATTTTTACGTCTTTGAAATTCACAAGTTACACAAGTCAAAGAGTACTTACAGTTTTCCGGCACACAATTACACGTAATCACTTTACTCACAACTTTTTATCGATAGGGAGCGCCACTGTCGCACTTTGCAAAATTGCTCACTGTTCCGTATCTTATCCCGCTCGAAGGACCATGAATAAAACCAATGTTACTGAAACGAAGACATTTAATAGTAATTTGATTGAGACCCTATAAAAGCTCGGTAACGAAACCATAGCGAGATGTAGAAATGTGATGTAATCTAACAACGCCATCTAGTGACCAAAATTAATACTACTTTACTACAGTTTTATAGATAAATATACAAAATTGTACAATGAATTGTTTTTCATATAAGGTCAATGCACAATAAATATCGATTCAAGACAGCTTTATGTCTTTTTAAGTTTTTTTAAATTATTCCCTTTATTCCACGTTTATTTGGCGCTTACCATAGTTAATTTATAATTTTTAAGTATTAAATAAATTTTATTTTTAAATCATTATCTCGTTTTCCTGTCCTGCTTCCATATTACCTGTACCCCTAGCCAAGTTGCTAATCTGCAATAGTTAACGCTTGTAGAAAGCTTCAAATGTAGGGGAATGTTGTCTTAACGCTCAGTCACGTGGTCAGAACAAAAGAATTGGCGGCAAGGTCAACTCGAAGCGTTCGGCGCAAGCGAAACGTTTGTAACTTGGCTAGGGGGGCTGGGTTCGGCGAAACACGTTTTTTCTTCCATTCATATGTGACCCACCAGGAATAGGGTTTAAACTACTGGCAGTCAAACCGACAGATCGAGGATACAGAAGTATCACTTAAGGCTTATAGTCCCTTGAACATCCAGCCGAAATTAAATGGACACGACACTCGTACCCGCCTAGGCGGCAGTATGCGTATCTGTGCATTTAATTGCGGCCAGCTGCGCCTGGATAGAGCCCCGCTGACCTTGAAATCCATTTTCTTTGTGAAAATTAATTGACTTGCATATGCTATGTTCACTTTGAAGATATTTAACAACCAATTTTTATGTGTAAAAATGTTTCTAAAGATCCAAGCCGTTTCGAAAGAATAGGGAAAAGTTGTGAAATTGCTGAATATTTTTTTTAGACAAAAGTCAGGAGTTGATATTGTTATTCATGAATTTATAAGTAATAAGCATATATTTTTTTCAAACCTACGAGTATTAACCAGGACGTTACCGAGGAGTAGGCTACAAAAAGTTACTGTTATATGGCACTTTTCGAGCGCTTAGGCCTTAATGAATCAAGCCCTTGATTCATCCGCCTAACGCGAGCTTGCTGGCGTATTGGTCGAAGTACAAGTGGAATTCGAGCCTCCTCTCTAGGAGAAGGAATGGGCCGTAATCTACCACGTGGACCTAGTACGGATTGGTAGATGTCACATGCCTTCGAATTGTAGTCTAGGATATGCCAGTTTTCTCACGATATTTTCCTTCACCGTATTGAGATCAGTGGTGATGGAATAAATTGCACAACGAAATGCGCTTAACTGTGTTTGAATTCACGACCTACTACTCGTAAGACAGAACTGCGCAGTATATCTTATTAAGTCATAAATAATGTTCATAATATCTACAAATTTAGCAATAACATAATTTGTATAGATCTGAATATTAATCATTCATACTCGTAATTAAGTTCACACCTAATTACCTACGCATTTAACATTTATAAAATAAATTATACCGCAACCTTTACCAGGTCATCCTGTCCATTAGTATAGATCTAATTTATTGCGTTTTTAACCAAATTATTAAAACGTTTAATTTTAGTGTGGAAACTGGATGTCAGGATGTTGATAATTAACAATAATGAATTGGTAGTGCCACTTATTATTTATTACAAGCAAACGATTGTACATGAAGTCTATTTACTGATTGCAAACAACATGCGCGATCTCTCTTACATACCTTCAAATTATAAGTAATGAACACCTAGTGAATAATTATTGCAATTATCTACTACCACATGAATGAACACAAGGCAAAAAAGATTTATTGTTTTCATATTAAAGTAACTATTTCCCTCGACTTTACTCGCTTGATCTACCACAAAGAAAACGCAACAGGGATTATCTGAAGGACTCAAGCTGGTTTTAGTCAGTAAAAGTCTGACACACCCTCTCACTCTCCACTTTAGAGCGGGAGAAGACATTGAATTTGATTGATTTGATTTCCCACCTCAAAAAAAATCATACTTCGGCCGGCACCGTGCCATAATGGAAGACGATACTGTCAGAATGTATGAAATTCTGTGAGATGAATGCATGACTGTGTCTATATTTATTAAATACTAGCTTTTGCCCGCGGCTTCGCTCTCGTTAAATTCGGGGTAACGCGGTTCCCCTTTCAGTGGGGGGTTAGAAAGACAAAAAGTAGCGTATGTCACTCTCCATCCCTTTAACTATCTCCACTTAAAAAAATCACGTCAATTCGTCGCTCCGTTTTGCCGTGAAAGACGGACAAACAGACACACACACACACTTTCCCATTTATAATATTAGTATCGATTAGTACGGATAGTATGGAAGTATCTATCCAAGTCTTGCGCGATATATAACTTGTCTGTTTTAATTTTAATGTTTTATTATTATTTTATATTTTATTGTTTTGTCTTTTTTGCGTTGTCTGTGTTTTAATAGTGTAATTGGCTTCAGCCGTTCTATTTAAATAAAATAAAATAATTAACTTTCTCTTGCGGTCAGTCATATTTCTCCTGAAGATGAGGGGTTAACGCACAGAACAGAAAATACAGGTAAAAGTGCCCCTATCCTGGCAAAGTACGGGAACTAGTGTCGCCGAACTCACACATTTGCAAATCAAATTGTCCATTAAACACATAAAAAACAGTAATATGATTGGCTACAAATTAAAAACGCAACTTTTACTAATCATCTTCTTATTGCTTTCATAAATTAAGTCTTATTACAACAAGTGAAAGTTGTTATTATTTGACATGACACAAACAATAAAGATGTTTTTCGTCTTATAACCAATTTACAACGAGTTCAGCTACTCCACGCTAGATGGCGCTGTAACCAATTCATTCTATTCAGACTATTCAGAACGCTATGATCTTTGAAATAGATGCCATATTCACCTGCACATGTAATCACTTTTGCTACTCTTTTAGAGATGTAGACATATATCGATATTTTAATATTGATGTTACGTAATTTATTCAGGTAAGCAATGTAATAATTTGTTAACATCTTACAAATGCTTAATAATGGATAATGTTTCGATTTCAGCTCTGTTGCGTGTTGGGAGACTGAGGGTTTCTTGAAAATGATACCAGGAATAATTAACTCTGACTTTTTAATATATTGCGAATATATGAGGTCTAGTGCGTGCGATGAAGTGAAGTGAACAAAAAAAAGATTTTGGAAAAAATCGTTGATGCGTGCGGTGGTTATTGGTCGACGTCATGCGTGGGCGACCAATCGCTGCGAGGTAGATGGCGGCTCCAGTCCTTAAGGCGATGTCTGAACATGCCCCCGGCCTTGGAAGTAGGTACCGACGTCCAACACCTTCTCATCATCTCCATCGTTGAACAGTGGACAGATTCGAGGAAATGCGCGTCTGATGACTCCTGACTTCGTTTGGATGTCAGCTACTCGAGAAACTCCATCCTTTCCTGGCACTGTTGAGATGATCCGCCCCAAGCTCCATTTCAGTGGCGGCGTGTTGTCCTCTTTGATGACGACCATTGT
The DNA here is from genome assembly GCA_910589285.2 of Mythimna ferrago. Taxonomy (NCBI): domain Eukaryota; kingdom Metazoa; phylum Arthropoda; class Insecta; order Lepidoptera; family Noctuidae; genus Mythimna; species Mythimna ferrago. The sequence continues at coordinate 23,092,941 of OU342685.1, forward strand.
GTTTGGCTGCAAATCTCGCCCATGTTGTCTCCATTTAGTCCTGGTTTGCATTTCGGATATGTACTCTTTGGACCATCGTATCCAGAAATGTTGTCTGAGCTGTTCGAGCCTCTGGTAGCGTGTCAACCGGTGAGCAGGGACGTCAATCAGCTGTGGCGTTGCAGGCGCTGTTAGGAGACGACCAACCAGGAAGTGAGATGGACACAAAGGAAGGAAGTCGTTAGGATCTGCGGATAAAGGACTAATGGGGCGGGAGTTGAGGACAGCTTCAATTTGCGATAATACAGTGCTATATTCCTCGAATGTTAGATGTGCGTTACCAACGACTCGTAACAAGTGGTGCTTGCACGACTTTACTCCCGCCTCCCACAATCCACCAAAATGAGGCGCATAAGGTGGGATAAAAGCAAATTTAATGTCCTGACTAGTCGCGTATTCAGTTAAATCATCAGAGCAAGTGGATAAAAATTTTGAAAATTCGTTTGCGAGACCTACAAAGTTCCTGCCGTTATCCGAAATTATTTCATCAGGTTTACCATGTCGGAAAATAAATCTCTTTAATGCAAGTAGATAAGCATCAGAAGAAAGGTCACTGACAAGCTCTAAATGTATTGCGCGTGTAACCAAACAAACGAATAGGCAAATATAACCTTTTATTAATTTAGAGCCCCTACCCTTACGATTCAGTACGAGCACTGGCCCAGCGTAGTCTACACCAGTACGTAAAAACGGAAAGCTTGGAGTGATTCTCTCTTCCGGTAAGTTGCCCATAATAGGAGATAAAGATGCACCTCTCAACCGTGTACACGTAACGCACTCATGGACAGTGCGCTTGGCCAAGTTCCTCCCCCTCACCGGCCAGTGGGACTCGCGTATGTTGTACAGCAACGCCTGCGGCGCGAAATGCTGCAGTCGCTTGTGCTCGTGTCGAAACAATAGCACTGAAAACCAGTGGTTGGAACAAATTAGTAAAGGATGTTTCTTATCAAAATTAAAATCCGATGATAACTTTATTCGTCCACCGACTCGTAAAATGCCATCACTATCTGCGAAGATATTTAATTTACTTAAATTATGCTTATTTTTAAGAAATTTGTTATTACTCAATAAATCATATTCTTCAGGAAATGATTCGCGTTGGGACAACTTCACTAAAGTCATGCGCGCATTTCTCAACTCATCAACAGTGAGAGGGCCGCGACGAATGTTATTCCTATTGCGAACATTAAAAATAAAACGTAATACATACGCACAAGCGCGTTGCATACGATTAAATTGAGAGAATCTCTTAAATGGAAACAATGAAGTATCCATAGTATTTAAAAATGCGTGAGTTTTGGCTGGCTTCACTTCCGGTAAATCAGACTGTGCTAAATACCTACCTGAGTTAGCTTGACTACTATCAAAGTCAAGCTGTCGTAAAAAATCTGGGCCCTCCCACCATAGCGTGGAAGACTGAAGATCTTCCAGTCTGACTCCGCGAGACACCAAGTCGGCTGGGTTATCTTTCCCGCTGACGTGACACCACGGATGTTCTTTCGCGATTTCGTGAATCTCAGCCGCTCGATTTTGCACGAAAGTTTTTAGTAAATTGGGAGCCATGCGTAGCCAACCCAACACAATGGTGGAGTCACACCAGAAAACTGTGTGGTTAAATTGACAGCGTAGTGACTCGCGTACATTATTGAATAGTCTAGCACCTAGCAAAGCCCCGCATAGTTCTAGCCTAGGGATACTTACAGGATTTAATGGTGCGACCTTGCTCTTCGCGCAACACAACCTGACAGACACTGAGGAGTCATGATTTATAGTGCGAACATAAATACATGCCCCATACGCGGCTTCCGATGCGTCTGTAAATATGTGTAGCTCAATAGAAGCAGGGTCGCTGCCTATGACGTGTCGCGGTACACTTACGTTGTTGAGAATAAGCAGAGAACTAACAAAAGTTTCCCAAGTACGTTTGACGTCACTGGGAACTTCATCGTCCCAGCCAATCTTCACTAGCCATAATTTTTGTAAAAGAATTTTAGCTATTATTATCATAGGGCTTAATAATCCTAACGGGTCAAAAATCTGTGATATTGTTGACATAATATAACGCTTGGTAATTAATTGATTGGAGTTATTGTTAAATTGCGTGTTAAAATAAAATATGTCGTTCATATTATGCCAACCCAACCCTAAAGTTTTAGAATGGACATTATCACCTAATGACAATTCCTTAACTAAGTCAGATTCATTGTTTTCAATGTTGAAATTAAACATCCACTTGCGAAGGGGAAAACAACCTGACTTTAAAACGTCTGCAACATTTTTGCAAACATCTAAAAGTTGTTGTTTATTATCACAACCCGTGATCATATCGTCAACGTAGAAGTCTTCATTAATGATTCTCGTGACGTCACGATCCGTGCAATCAGCTGCCAGCTGTTTAAGACACCTACAACTTAGAAACGGCGCAAACGCGGTACCATAAGTGACCGTGTTCAGCCGGTAAACATCCAGTGGCCGCGACGGATCATCACGCCACAATATCAGCTGGAGATCACGCTGATCTTCGTGAATGAGACATTGCCGATACATTTTCTCAATGTCTGCACAAGCCGTGTATTTATGCTGCCTAAATTGTAATAAAATAGACAACAAATCGCCTTGTATCGGTGGGCCTACCATTTGTATATCATTGAGCGAGATGTCATTGCTAGCTGCGGCACTGGCATCAAACACCACACGCAGCTTGGTGGTGGTGCTGTGCTCACGAAATACTCCATGATGCGGTAAAAAATAGTTAGGCGTCCCAACGCGATCAACACGACTCATGTGACCTAATCGAATGTACTCGTGAATGAAATCGGCATAAAGTTTTTTATAATCAGGGTTGCGTAATAAACGTTTTTCGAGGGCAAAAAACCTACGTTTTGCCTGTGAATAAGATTCGCCTAAGGTATCGGGTGATGATTTAAAAGGAATGCGAACTTTGAACCTTCCGTCACTATTGCGCGTAGTAGTATCGACGAAATGTTGTTCACAAGAACGCTCCTCATCTGTGCGCGTATCCCGATACGCAGACATGTCTTCCAACTCCCAGAATTTGCGTAGCTGGGAGTCGATAGACTGAGAAAAACTACACTGAATATACCTATCATAACGCGTAAGAGAACAAATTGGGCCGGAAACAACCCATCCCAATTTTGTATCTAATAAGAAAGGCCCATTAGGTAATCTTATTTTATTAGAATTAATTAATTCCCAAAATATATCCGCCCCGATTAGGATATCTATATTTTGAGACTCATTAAAATGCGGGTCTGCCAAAACAATATGTTCGGGAATTTGGAGTTGTCCGCTTTGTTGTAATTGTGATAAAGCAGGCAACGCCGACGTAATGTTAGGCAAAACAAAACATTGTAGGCGCGTAGTGTATGGATGGACGCGTGATTTTAATTCGATGTCACATATTTGCGTGGATTTTGTGATCGAGTTCCCTACACCACGAATTTCTTGAGCGGACTGTATTACTGGCGCTTGAATTAAATTGCATAAAGTTTGAGTAATGAAACAGCGTTCACTACCGCTGTCAAGGAGCGCACGTGCTAAGTGATAATTGTTACGATTATCAACAATTTCAACTAACGCAGTCGATAGTAAAACCGGTTTCATAACAGGTGATTGAGTGGATGTGTTCATGTGCGCTTTGTTCGCATAGATCGTGGTAGATTCCACAGCGGAGGGCGATGCCGGTGCGGTGGCCGCGGGAAGGGGCAGAGGATGCGCTCCTGGAGCCCTGGTCACCGCAGTCGGCGCCTCATTAGCGTGCGACACATGAAGTGCTACAGATTGATTCGTATAATTATCGGAATGCAATAACGAATTGTGTTTTTTGTTGCATAATCTACACGGCCCGAACCTACAACTATCCAACGTGTGATCGGAACGTAAACAATTTATGCAAAGTTTCTTTTCGTGAACAAAATTAAGTTTAGAATCTAAATTAAAATCAAGAAATCTTTGACACGCGTAAAGTGGATGATTTGAGTTGCACAATAGACAAAGCCTTCTATTTTTAGTGGATTTTTGTGACTGTTGACCCTGTGGCTCATTGGTGGAAACATTGCAGTGAATTTTAGATTGGTTAATTTTCGTGTTTTGTTTTTTATTATCAATATTTCGTTTGTTATGTGTCACCTGCAATGTTTCCAGCACGTCAGCTCGGTCTTTAAGAAAATTTATCATATCATCCAGTTTAAGCTTTCGCTTAGGTTTAGAATCGCCATTTCTAGATAATACTTGTGCGCGTTTGTATTGTTCCCATTGTTGTTCGGTGACTGGATTAAATCTAAGCAGAATTAAATAGATAATTAATGTATCCCATGCGTCGGTTGGTTCGTCAAGCATTTTTAATGCACGTAAATTTTTTAACACGGTATCTATTAATTGTCGAATTAGATCTGGCGATTCTTTGTTCAAGTTCTGCATAGTGAACAAAGACATGACGTGATTATGCACCAACAATTCGCTATTATTGTACCGATTGAGAAGTAAATCCCATGCAACCGGGTAGTTGCCACTAGAAAATTCTACGGCATTGATTACCAGCTCCGCACTTCCCTTCAATGAGGATTTTAAGTAGTGAAACTTTTCTATATTGCTTAGATCATTAGAATTGTGCACTAGTGACAGAAAAGTATCCCTGAACTCCAACCAATGCTCGTATGAACCGTCAAAGGTGGGCATAAAAATAGTGGGTAATTTAACGGCCGGTTTGTGGTGATGACTACATTTATTAGAACTGTCAGTAACCTCACTCGGATTTAAAAGACATTCAGCTTGAGATAATAAAGTGTAATATCTATTTTCCATCAATTCTCTTTGCGTTAATTGCTCATCCACATCGGAGACTGATTCCTCGATTTGCCTTTGGATGTCACTGAATTCATCAAATAATTTAGAGGCTCCCTGAATCCGTAATTTGAGATCTACGCGTGTTTGACCAGACAAAGGTCCATCAGGAATACTAGACAAGTAATTCGAGAATTTTGACAATCTGCCTTTTACTATGCCACGTTTTTTAACAAGATCCCTAATAAGTGGACAGTCGTCGTTTGGATTATATTTGAAAGGAGATTTATCGCGAGGCTTATTAGGTACTGAGATCTCTGACATACTAGGCTGACTCATTTTGGTGGAAAGTAGAAAGAAAGGGGTACTCACGTTTGAATGTGACGGTTACGATGAGATTCTTTGTTGGCAGCGCACAATTTCACACCAGAATTTCACTGAAATTGAGTAAATAGCACGGTATCACACAACTGAAATGGAGATAAATAGGGCTGGGCAGGATGGCTGGCCGTACCTGATATGCGCGTTTTCAGGATATACAGCACTCCAAAGTCCAACGTTCGGCTCGAAGGTCCAATGTTTCGATTTCAGCTCTGTTGCGTGTTGGGAGACTGAGGGTTTCTTGAAAATGATACCAGGAATAATTAACTCTGACTTTTTAATATATTGCGAATATATGAGGTCTAGTGCGTGCGATGAAGTGAAGTGAACAAAAAAAAGATTTTGGAAAAAATCGTTGATGCGTGCGGTGGTTATTGGTCGACGTCATGCGTGGGCGACCAATCGCTGCGAGGTAGATGGCGGCTCCAGTCCTTAAGGCGATGTCTGAACAGATAAGATTGATTATCTTTAAAATATCAATGTTAAAGAGGTATTTGTATGTAGGGGAGTAATCTTATTTTGAACCGACTTCGAAAAGGAGAAGATTCTATGTTCGGCTTAATGTATGTTTTGTTCACCGATATCTCGGTCAATTGTGGACTGACTTTGAAATATTTTTTTTTTTGAAAAAATTAAAATGTTCTTAGTAGGTATTCTACTTTATCGTTCAAATATCTATACTTGTTTTGTGAAGTTAATGTATTACGGTTAATATTATGTAATATTCAGCCTTTCAAGCGTGAAGAAGTAAAGAAAGTGATTAGCAACCCGCACCTATTTCGGACGGATGCAGGTTACGTGTTGTTAAAACCTCGTGATTTATGTGCAATCTTAGTTAAATATTTATAAATTATACACATGAAAAGTCCGACACAAATTTTCTGAATGATGGTGCCAGCCATGAAATAAATAGTTGGAAATAAATAAAAATTATCGATACCGACCTACTTTACGGATGTGTCCCATCCCTAATTGAGTAGCGTCGAAGTTACTAGAATTTATGTTATGATTTTGTAGATGACGGCCAAGTGTATTTAGACTTTGTAATAATGAAAGTAAGGTTGTTTATAGTTTGCATTAAAGTCATAAAATGTGGTATTGTCATTTAAAATCAATTTTATTAAAAATTAACAAAGTTTAGTACTTAACGATGATACAATACACCTCCACAAGATACATTTTTTTTTCTGCTTTCGTTTTTGCAGGTCAAAACCGAAAAACCAGGCATAATTTGTAATATTTCGCGTATTTCTGAGAGAACCAATCGCGACAAGTGTCTGACGGCGAATAAGCTAAATGTTGCGCATCTCGACCTAATGTTGACACGCGCGCGATTTCTGAGGGGCACTTCCTCTACTTTTCTTTATTCCGTGGGTTAACGTTACGCGATAAGAGTCATGGGTCGTCTGAAAGGGAACATGGGGTCTTAGGACTCAAGGTAAAGAAGGAACATAGGAGTGGGTTTTAGTCAGTAGAAGTCTGATACGCATTCTTGCTCCACTCTAGAGCGGCACAAGTTATTGAATGATTTCCAATAACCTAAAAAAACGCCCTCTACTGCAGGGGACTTGGACGGATTGGAGTGAAGTAGATTAGTGAAAAGTCATATGTGTTTCTATAGAAGTAGAACGGCACGGAGTGGATTTAAGCTACCCTCTGCCTTAGGGAGACCGAATTGCGAAATGCTCGCGCATGGTCGACCAAAATTTTTAGATTTAAAATTTTTAGAATGCATACTCGAACACTCAGTCGGCTTGCTCGAGCATAGACAAGCATCAAATTTGGGCCTGTATTCAATTTTGCGATGTATGATAATATTCATAAGATATTTTTTCAATAATCAGAAAATGCTCTGCTCTGATCTTTGTGCGCTGACCCTTATGCACTCCGCTCGGCACCCGACTCCGTTTTGTCCGGCTCGAGACCGTTTGTTCATTTATTTTATTTGAAAGTCCGTTCAGCACCATTCCTCTCTAGCTCTACTTACACTATTTACACTGATGCGGAGAGGAGATTTTGAGTAGGTACATAATGTGATTGGCCAATTCTTTAGCGTCAGTGGAAATTCACCCTTAGGTTTCTACAGATCCAGCAACAAGAGTACATTACTGCTTACTATCAGGGAGGATCGCAGTCATGCACTAGTTTATATGTCAATTAAAAAAAAACTAGGTGAGTAAATCATGATATCGTCAATTTGCCGATTGGTCCCGTCAAAATAAAAGTTCGTGAAAGTCATAGGACATTCGGATCAATACATCCGTCACGTCACCACATGGCTAGTCTCATACTTCCACCAAACAATTGTCGTGACTGATGGGGTGCGTATAAACCGTTACTTAATATGCCAAATTGTTCATTTGTTATGGTGCGTTTCACTTAACTCTTCGAATGCCGTAATTTAAGGGGATGCATCTCGACATACCTTTTCACTGTTTTTCATATAACCGCTCTTACGCGATTATGACGTTATTACACATTTTTCATTAGATATTTTGGAAACACAGTATCTTGTGGATATTATCTAGGCTTCTATGTAAATCAATTTATAAATTTGTGTAAAACTAATCCAGTTAAGACCTCTGAAAATCTGCTATTTTGCATGAACTTTGACACTTCATAATTTACTCAAAAATTAAAGAAGTCAAAAAAATACAGTCATACAAGCCTAGCAAATTTTATCAAGATTCTAAATAATGACAATGTTTTTCAAAAACTTTTAAGGGTTTAAAAAAACACGTATTTCCTGCAACAAGTTTTATAAAATATTCGAGTAAATCACGGAATTACCGAAAGCTAACAGAGTTTTCAGGCGTTATCTCTCTTTTTTCGCATTGCCTTTTCATCAAACATCGCGTTGGATTGCGTTATATGAAGTAACAAGCTTTTATACCATGCTCGATGTTGACGATAGGAGAGTGGAAAAGCAGCCTCTTAAGAAGTTCATTCACCGTAATGTTGGCAATACGGAAAAAACTGTGTTGCTATATTTTTAGCAATGAAATTACCTATTAGGGAGACTAACTGATATTGCAATTGGCAAGGCAATTGTTAAAAGTAACGTTTTAACAATTGCCTCATAACTTTCTTTTTTCTTTCTTTTGGAAACTGTAAACACTATTTTTGAAAAATGTATAAGACGCTGGGCTCTATTTCAATTGTCCTGCAATTCTTTCAAATAACGAAAACGCCACGCCACAATATCGTAACTTCCCATTGACAACTTCCTTCTATACCAGCTTTTGTTAAATAAAATCACATTCCCCTCATAATTCTCCAAAGAGTGTTGCAACTATCGTTTAAATCGATTTCGTTTTGCATTTCGTGCAACAATTTTGCTAGAGTAGGCAACTCTTTTCATTTTTATTTTCTTTTTTCTATAGACAAACAGGGAAGCCAATATTACGGCAAAGGAACTTCTTATGAGAAACGCACTGTAATTCGCTATTATTTGATTTCCCAGTGCCTCGTATCAGTGACGTCATGCCAAGACTGGGAGATAACGACTATAGAAGGGATCGGGGACCGCTCGCGCGGCTACCACCCGGTGCAGAAGACATTGGCGGAGTACGATGGGACCCAGTGCGGGTACTGCAGCCCGGGGTTCGTGATGAGCATGTACAGGTTAGTACCGTACTGGAACTTGAATGGTTGGGTACTTTGATGTGTTCGTTTATATATTTAAAGGTATGATTAAAGATCATATGGTTATTAATAAGAACTTAGTACGCCATATGATATTTACTAAATTTTTGGTTTTGTATGTTTGTATTCCCCATTCTCCTGTCCTAATTTCCTCCAGGTTTCATATGCAATGGCAACAACTAATAGCTAACACCAATTTAACCAAATTATTTGTACAAATTTTTTCAGTCTTCTAGAAGCTAACCATTATGATCTAACTCAGTACGAGATAGAAAATTCCTTTGGGAGCAACACCTGTAGATGTACAGGCAGCAGACCAATCCTGGATGCATTCAAGAGCTTCGGCAATGACGCACCAAAACCTCCACCAAAAGTTGAAGACATTGAGGATCTCAAAATTTGCAAAGGCAAAAAAGATTGTCACAAGTGTGATAAAAACTGGTGCTTGGTAAAACACAGCGATACAGAACCTCAAAGAATAAAAAAGATTGATTTAAAAGATGGTCATGTATGGTACCGAGTCAATGAAATCACTGACATATTTACCGTGTTGGATTCTGAGGGCTATGAATCTTATATGTTGGTTAACGGTAATACAGGAAGAGGTGAGCTTATAGAAGTCGCAGTAGAAGAATTTCTCCAACAACCTATGAAAATACTAATTTCTACTAAACGAATTTTAGGTGCTGTCCCAATTCTAGTTTTTCCAAGAGTTCTGATAGATATCAAACCTATAAAGGATCTCAAAGGATATTACTTAGATCAGAACCTGGTCGTCGGTGCTGGAATAACTTTAACTGATCTTATGGAGTTGTTCAAGAATGTATCCAAAGCGCACGAGGAGTTCCATTATCTTTACAAGCTTTATGAACATTTAGATTTAGTAGCTCACATTCCTGTTAGAAATGTAAGATTTAAGTGGATATATCATATTATGTACTAAAAATTTTATCTATTTTCTGGTAGGCATCCTCTCTATCGTACTACTCGCTATATTGTTTCAGATTGGTACTGTGGCTGGAAATCTGATGACAAAACATCGTTTGCCAGCATTTTCTTCAGATATTTTCTTGTTATTGGAAACTATCAAAGCCACTTTGGTCATCGGTAAGTGAATAATAATTTTAGGTTTTAGACTCCCTTATATTAAAAAGCACTTAATACCCGTACCTACCTAATTTTATTTTCGTAAAATATTTTAGTTCACAAAGGATCTCCAATAGAGGTAACTCCAGAGGAATTTCTAGCACTGGATATGACGGGACGAGTTATTACTCAAGTGAAGATACCACCATATTCACATCGTTACCAGTTCGTTTCTTTTAAGGTACGAGTATGTGCATCGTAATCGGCGAATGAACATCTTTATAATCCATATTATTATCATTATTTAGCTATGAAAAGAATTATTTAAAGTTAAGAATATTCTGAAATTTTTAGTTTTGAATAAATTTGATTACAGTTTAATTTTGTAGTATCTAACGATCTCTTTCAACGTATCTAATCAATTTTCAGATCATGCCTCGAGCTCAAAATGCTCACGCTCAAGTTAATGCAGCATTTCTTTATGAATTCGATGAGCATAATGAAGACCTAGTCTTATCAGCTCGAATTGTACTAGGTGGGCTTTCAGCAAAATTTGTCCACGCGAAGGAAACTGAGAAATTTCTTCAAACGAAGAAAATATTCACCAATGAAATTCTGCAGCAAACTCTGAAGATATTGGAAAGTGAATTGATAGTGGAAGAAATTGCTGGTGAGATGAAACCAGCGTATAGAAAGAAATGTGCTCTTGGTTTATTCTATAAGGTAAGCAATATTTTAAATGTTGGTGTTCGCGTACAATAAAGGATAAACCACTTTATGTGCATGTCGTGAATGTTACGTTTTGCATTTTCTCTTTTAGGGGTTACTGGTTCTGATTCCCAAACAACGCTTGAAACCTTGGTATCGTTCAGGAGCCAGAGACTTCAGGAAGACCAGACCGCTATCGAAAGGTTCCGAAGTCTACGATACGAACCCTCTAACATGGCCGATCACCGAACCAATGCCGACGCTTGACGCGTTGATACAGTGTGCAGGGGAAGCGAAGTATTGCAATGACTTGCCTACTGAACCTAAGGAAGTTTACTGTGCGTTTGTAACGTCTGATATATGTACTGGTGAGATCGAAAGCATTGATGCTACACCAGCTTTGGTAAGTTCCACTCCAGGTAAAAAATCAACTTTTATTTAAAATGAAGGAATTACTCATTGCTATAAGTTAATTTTACAGAAAATACCGGGCGTTTTAGCATTTTTCTCGGCTAAGGACATTCCTGGAAAAAATTCGTTTTTATCCCAAAGAGTACCAGCTCAGTTAGTGCCAGAAGAAATCTTCGTAGAAAAGAATATAAAGTACTACGACCAACCTATAGGAATTATTGTAGCTGAAACTGAAAAATTGGCCAACAAGGCAGCTTTACTTGTAAAAATTAACTATAAAGTAGACAAGAAAAAGCCTGTTTTGACGATAAAAGATGCAAGAGAAAGAGAGCCAGATCGTATTTCATTGTTTTTAGTCTTTCCGGCAAGGGATAGAGGTTTAAACGTTCAGAGAATTTTGAAAGGTACTGATGATATTTACGCACAGTACCATTTTCACATGGAGACTCAGACCACGGTCACTAGGCCGAGTGAAGATGGAATAGATGTTTACGCCAGTACACAGCACATAGATTCTTTGCATGTCGCTCTTTCTGAAGTGCTAAATATACCTCAGAATAGGTAAGAAATATATAATCAAAGGAGTCACGAATACCTTTAGCTATCGCATATTTTTTTCTATGAAATTGTTTTCATTATCAACATTTATCTTGATTATACTTTTTAGAATAAACATAACAGTACCTCGTTGTGGCGGTGCATATGGAGCGAAGATAAACCGCGCGAACCACGTAGGAACAGCATGTGCTCTAGCGACCTACCATCTGGACCGACCCTGCCGATTCGTTATGAGCATCCAAGCTAATTTGAGAGTGGTTGGCAAACGCCTACCCTGCACACGAGACTTTGAAGTAAGGAAAATTTTGCACAATAATGCAGTGATCTGACGTTAATGCTATGTCTGCAAATTCAGGCGCATGTAATATTTCTTTAATATGTATCCATAATGAAACTGTTTTGGGAATATCATAAGTATTTAAATAATCGTCTTGTGTCGAAAAAAATATACGTTAGATCGCAATATATCCGCAATATAGTAAAATATGCTACTTCTTGTTTTGGTGTGGTGTCAATTAATTGGGTTCACAAATTTAAACAGAAACTAACCATTTCATATCACAACAAATCTAAGAAGTACCATTCGATATTTAACACTTTTCTATAAAAATAGCTTTGTGCAATAGAAAATGTGCTTTGCGTAACTCGCACTATTTCTATTATCTTTTCCGTAAAACAATTGAATTGTGTTTATCACATGTATACAATTTTTAATTAAACGGTACTTCTCATTTTTGCCGGGCTTTAATAATAATCATTTTATGACTCATTTCTTTACGGAAAATGGTATCTTTTATTGTTGTACGAGTATTTTCAAAAAACGACGTGTTTACTTGAAAAACGCTTATATTTTTGGGTAGGTCGGCGTTAGCGATTCGGGGCAGATTCAGTACCTGGAGTATCATCTGTACGAGGACAATGGATATGTTGTTAGTGACCCCGTCACAGTTCTAACATTGGCAGGCATTAGAAACTGCTATGATAACAGACGTTGGCAGTACAAGTTATTCAATGTCACTACAGATACAGCTTCCAATACGTATGCTAGATCACCAGGTATATCCGTTTTCACTACCACTAAGTAGATCAGTATGTGTTAAAAATCTTCTTTTTTATAATTATAAAAACAGTTATTCTACTACTTGATCAAATTTTATGTGTACATATTTATAGTATGGATCTCTAAAATATAGAAACATTAGCAAATGTTGTCAAATACAATAAAAACTTTTTTCCAGGAACATTCGAGGCAATATCAATGACGGAAAAGTTAATGGAAAGGATATCTTATGAACTAGACCGCGATCCCGTTCAAGTAAGGTTAAACAACATTGAACCAACGTACGTTGAAGTTCAAGAGATGATACAAACGCTGCTCAAAGATGCTGAGTACAACAAACGCAAAGATGAAATACAGAACTATAACAAACTGAACAGATGGAAGAAGAAGGGACTCAGAGTAGCTTTCATGAACTGGCCTATACCTCCTATTCTTGACTATCATGTTCTTCTCTCAGTATATCATGGAGATGCTACAGTGGTAGTTCATCATGGAGGCATAGAAATCGGGCAAGCCATCAACACTAGACTCATCCAAGCTGTGGCATATACTCTCAACATTCCTATAGAAAAAGTCAAGTGTAAGCCTGCTACTGCCTCAATAAACCCTAATTGCTTTGCTACTGGAGGAACCAGATCAACTCAGTCAGTATGTTTTGGAGCTATAAAGTGCTGCCAAATTCTTTTAGACCGGTTGACAGTTGTTAGGGAGACGCTTACTGATCCTACTTGGGAGATTTTGATTGAGGCAGCTTTCAATAGGGGTATTAATCTGCAGACCAGCTACAGGGTCACCGCTAATGACCAAGTTCCGTACAGATCTGGAGGAGTATGCCTGTCTGAGGTAGAACTTGATATTCTGACAGGAGAACATGAAATACTAAGAGTCGATATTATTGAAGATGTTGGTACGAGTATAAATCCTCAACTGGATATTGGTCAGGTAAAATCTCTTCGTATAAAAAACATAGAAAATAATAAGAATTTCATAATGAGATCCGTGTAAACGGTAGGAGACAAAGAAAATAAGAAATATTTCTATCTCGAACTTTACGATATCAGTTATGCAAAAACATTTTCGGATGCGTATTCTTTCCATTCCAGATCGAAGGTGCTTTCATGATGGGGGTGGGCTACTGGACTCACGAGGAGTTGATCTACGATGAGAAGACTGGGGAATTGCTCACAGACCGGACCTGGTACTACAAGGTGCCCCTCACCAAGGATATCCCTATAGACTTCAGAATATCACTCAGGAGGAACTCTTATAACCCTCTTGGTACTTTGGGTGCAAGGGGTAAGTGGACTAGCTATAGAGTGCTTTACCATCAAAGTTGCCCCTATGCTTCGTTGCTATGGATGTGCTTGATATTTCCATCAACCATATTCATTGATCCATATATCTTAGCATTGGTGGAAACCGTTGGCCTGAAACGGTGGTACGGTGGTGGTGGTGATTTTGACCCTGGAAACTACCCTAGTAGGGTAGTTTCCAGGGTCCAAATAATTAATTTTTATTTAGTCCGTATTTTAGATTATAAAAAAATATTGGACACGAATTTTTTTTCGTTTTTGGATTCAACAAAAAATAACAAAGATATAGCCCATTAAAGTTACGTGTGACATTACCCTGTGCGAAAAAATGCAGCACGGCGTGACGTTACACGTAACTTTAATGGGCTATAATATGTTTGTCATTTTTAGTTTAATTTACAAATAAAAAATACGTGTCCCTTATTTTTGAATAATCTAAAAGACGGATTAATTAAATTTTTTACGGCAGCTAGCCTATTGTACCTAAAGACCGTTTGCCCGAAAAAACATATTTGAGCAACTAGTAAGTACTTGTCATTTTCGCAGAATGAACATCGGGAAATCGTGTCGGATACCCAACCAAATTACTTTGTAATTACCATTTTGCCAACCAATTTCAGGCGTTTCCGAGCCTCCGACGTGTTTGTCTATAGCGGTAGCTTTCGCTCTGCGAGAGGCCATAGCGTCGTCGAGAGAAAACACCGGTTACCCCAAAAACAAGTGGTTTGAAGTTGGTAAGGAACCAAATAGATCATTACCATAGTTGTAGACTTCAGCAACACCAGAAGCATCGCAGATAAGTTTCATACCAAAGAGAATGCTTACTTATTCATTGTGGGTACAGCCAAGCAGTGGAATTCTCTGCCAGAGTCTATTTTTACTGACAGCTACAACCTAAGAAGTGAATAGATTATTTCTAGCCAAGCGCACATCGTTGATCACATTGTCATTTACCATGAGGTGAGAAATAGATCAAGCGCGAACTTATCAATAATAATTTAAAAAAAAGCTAAGGATAACAGCAATTTTGCCTTGGTAGTAGAATAGAGATAGGTGTGTTGGTTCATGTATGCTCATTGTCCCTATCATCTGAATTCCCATCCAATGGGGATAATGCGAATTTAATGATTAAATTCCCATTTTATTATTATACTTTCCGTTGTTTTGTTAACTTATTGTTTCTCTAGATTACAATATCCTTTAGATACAAAGACTTATAGGACCATGAACTAAGTGAACTTACTGTTAATTTTTCTTGTCATTACAAAAAATATACAGGGTTAAATGTGATTAAGCTCAACTCACGCAGCTGCGTAAGTGTGATTTTGACCCTTTTTTTGGGTGGGAAAGTATTCAATGGCTTCCCCCGCCCTTGAGTGGAGCACGAGGGCGTGTCGGACTTTTTCTGTTGAATACTCACTCCTGTTCTTTCAATGCTATCGTTCCAGGTCCCCGGGGTTCACTTTGACATTAATAATATAATACAATATTCCACAACTATCACACAACGCCGTCTAGTCCCAAGCTAAGCAGAGCTTGTGTTATAATTTATAATAATTTTATTCCTAAATACATAGTCATAGATAAATTACACCCAGACACAGGACAAGTGATCATGCTCATCACATAAACATTTGTCCTGGGTGGGAAACAAACCACGATCTGCGGCATAGTAGTCAGGGCCACTAACCAGTAGACCACAAAATAGATAGGTACAGAAGACAATCTCATGTATGTACTTCAATTTTCCTACGCTCGGTGGACGAACACTAATGAGCGTTTGAGTCGCGGAACTGTTCGACCAGTGGTCCGAGACGCGAACGAGATATCGTGTCCGTGAGCGGTGTCTATGTGTGCGTTGTTCGAGCGCGCTTTGTATGTAGATTGACTTCTGTACCTATCTATTTTGTGACTAGACCAAAAAGCCAAACGTTAAAACATTTTTTATTTCAGACGGTCCGTTCACACTGGCTGCTAACGTCTTGAAAGCAGACGCAAGGCTCGACGAGTTTCTGTTTAATTAGTAAATTCATATTTGTTTTTCTGTTAGATAACATGCACGTCAAATATTAAACATTTTATTCAAAATTATTATTTTTATTTTCCATTTCTTGGAATTTAATTTATGTATCTACCTAAACTATAATGTGCGTCATTTGAATTTCTTCTTATGCTCTTATCTTCATGCCAACAAATAAATTAAGAATAAATTAACACTTACGCTTTTTTAACAAAATAAGTCGAGTAATACTGTTGTAAGTCTAATTAGGTACCTACTATAAACATTGGGTACGAGGTACTTATAATATCTATATATCGAGGCCAGCGGTGCTATTCTCTAACAAAACAGCCTTGAGCGCAGCGCTGGTCGCAACGACGAGTCGAGAGTGCAGTACATTGAATTAACAATAAATGTATAGGTCTATTGAATTGTTAATCCTATGTACCTATTTGAATTTCGTCGTTGCGGCCAGCGCTGCACTCTAGGCTGTTTTCTTAGAGAATAACACGCTGATCATAGAAATTAATCACTTTATGGTAATTATGTCCGACTAAAAATGAGGATTGAAATATCAGCAAACATTAACGTTTAAAACGATCTGGCGCGCCATTCTCTAAGTAAACCCTGTTCCGTGAAGAAAACAGCCTTGATCGCAGCGCTGGCCGCAGCGACGAAATCCAAATAGGTACATTGGATTAACAATTCAATGTACCTATACACTGAATTGTTAATTCGAAGTACTGTGCTCTCGACTCGCCGCTGCGGCCAGCGCTGTGCTCAAGGCTGTTTTTTTAAAGAATAGCATCGCTGCTAAAAATACTTAAAGGACTTATAGGTATTAGCAAAAGGACTTGTTAATATTTATATGCAAAGTATCACTAAATAATATTCATAAACAGCAAAGTTTTGTATAAAGTTCTTTTATGTAAATTAGAGGGCTTGATTCCTGTCTAGGAAAGTTAATTCAACTATATACAACATGTAATATCTACACTTAAAATATTAACTTAAAATATTAAAATGTTGACTGGCCTGTTAGTCTAGTGGTTACTGACCCTGACTGCTATGCCGGAGGTCGTGGGTTCGATTCCCACCCAGGACAAATATTTGTGTGATGAGCATGATGCACTTTTTTGTCCGTCCGTCTGTCTGTCTGTCTGTCTTTCTATCAAGACCCATTATCTCGAGAACGCGTGGAGGTATTGAGTTGAAATTAAAACCATGTACTTACGTCTGCGGTCCCATTAAACTGTGAAAAAATCAAACTTCTAAGTTAACAAATAAAAAAAGATACGGTCGTTTTTATGTCGCAAAAAAACGTATATTTTGGTACTCTCAAAGATCGAAATTCATAGGGTACTTCCCATTGACCCACAATCCTGAAATTTAACACAAGGCAAGGTCTTATAGCACAGGTATGGGAAAATATCTGAAAATAGTAAATTTGTTGTTACCTACGTCACAAAAAAAAATATTTTGCAATTCGGAAAAATCTTCGAGACTCCATTCGGGAATTGTAGTTTGCACGGAACCATCAGTATGCGAGTCCGACTCGCACTTGCCTGCTTGAAGAATTAAATTAGGTTAAGGAAAATGCTACTCATATAGTGCGTTAATCCTCATTTCCCATTATTATTTGCTCGTAATTAGGATTACTAATTTCCTCAAAAAATACCTAAATGCATTGAAGTACAGTTACCATCACGGATCTTGAGCGGTTGCGCAGAAGTAAAATATTCGGTCTCTTTAGTGGTGCGAAGTGAGACACGGGGGCGGGGAGTGTCAGTGATTGGCTCGCCGCGCCATCGCATCATAGACGTCCCTACTAATTCGTTCCCTGCGTTGCTGCATGTATCTAACAACGAAGACGATTGGCCCGCCAATGTTTGGAATGAGCAAAGCGATCCTCACTCGGACGCTGAGCGCTCAAGATCCGTTTTGGCAACTGTAGTTCAATTGTAATTTAATTTTGTAACTGAGGTGTATATGGGTGTGCATTATATTCAGTTACATGTTGTATAAAGGGTTATTTGTATAAAACACTGGCAACTTCTCAGTACTATGTAACTAACATCATAAACAACAACTTTTGGACTATGACTTTTAGAAATTTATCATATTTTCTTATGATTTAATTATATTAATTAGATGTCACTTAAATTAAATTTACATGTATCATACACGACCTGGATAATGACATTTTTCGTGTTCCTAATTCGGTCCTTAAAGGAAGCGTGCCGCTTTCTCATTATTGCATAAAAGTCATCTACCCTATTCTTGGCGAACATGCCAAGAATAGGGTAGATGACTTCTATGCAAGCACTACACCGCCACGGCGCGGCAGCTTGAGCATTGCTCTGAACATATTTTAGTTGATTAGATTTTCATACAAAAATAAAAGTATTCACATTGAACTTTTTAAATATTACGAAGTCCATGCGCAGCAAGTGATAGCACAATAGCGGAGGGTAGCGGGATCGGGTGGTGGGGGTGCTTGATGCGCTTGCGACGTTGGTAGAGTAAAATACAGAATTGAAATATGTTAGATAGTACAAAGAAATCTTAAAATTTTGTTTTTCATTTTGTTTTGTAAAAAGGCATATAACAAAAGTTGTTTATGACGTGCAAGGTTGTTATTGTTTTACAAATAACCCTACGTATATACGTCACAGCAGTCAGTACCTGCTTACTGAAGGAGATGACTGAGATAAGGAACTCCTAGAAACGCACGAAGTACGAAGACTGGTTTCACTATCCATGATCAAGTTTCCGTTACTTAGCGCTAGTAAAATAAAGATGTAAAGTTTGTTTTTTTGACTGAATCTCTAAAAGTACCGATCCGATTGCAAAAATATTTTTACCGATAGAAAGCTGCTTTATTCCTGAGTGACATAGGCTATATATTCATCCGCGTACATGAAATATAGCTATGCCACTCAGTTATAAAGCAGCTTTCTATCGGTGAAAAAAAATCAGCAATGGGACCAGTACTTTCAGAGATTACCTTTTACAAACCAAATAAAACTTTACCTCTTTATAATATTAACTTAGTGTAGATTTTAACGATTATCACTCCGTAAATAAATACGTATTACCCGACAATCATATTTTGTTTAACTTATAACTTGACACTGACCTGCAATATGCAGCACCAGCTCTTTATAACATCAGCCAGCCATCTACCAGTGAAAGTCCTGTCAAAATCGGTTCAACGGTTTTATAGTTCAACTGAAAGAAACAGACAGATAGACAAAACAAATATTTTCGCTATGGACCCGAGGAAGGCAGTCTCTGGCTTCACTGATGTAGGAAAATTTAGAAGATTATACATTTTTCCTACTTCATGACTTCTTCATTAACTTGTGAAACACACATCTTCGTGAAACTACCTGCGTCATCAGTACAACCTAGTACCTATCCTACTACTTAACCCAGTGTTTTCAAATGACGTAAGTCAAATAAAATCGTGCGTATCAGTATACGCACGATTTTATTTGACTTACGTCATTTAAGTATGCAGTCATACTATCTTGACGAGACGCTTGTTATAAGCTGCTCCCATGCTATAAGGTGCATTCGCGTGTAATGTAACATTAGAGATTTGAGCATTACATCATTTAAGGAGGAGAACCGAGCATTACAATTCACACCTTGTAATGATACAAAACGGGTATACATCAGTGAAGGAAGAGAACCGAGCATTACAATGCGCACCATGTAATGATACAATGTGTAATATCTTGATACAACTTGTAAGATACAACTTAGGGATCGGTTTATTCTTTTTAACATATCCAAACCACCTGTATTTCGCCGGTTTTGAAATAATTTATGACACCAATATATAGTGTCTTCCGTGTTTTTTTACGTAAATAACAATGTCGAATTAATATTGCCCCACTCAGCACAATGACCGCTTCCTTTGACATTATGGAATCAAATAAAGCTTAATGCTCAATGTCGATCAATAATATTACATTATACGCGAATGTGTTGTAAATAAAACTTTGAAGAACTTTGAAACTTTTTTATTTAAGTAATTTTACTTGTACATAAGAGCTTGAAAGTTAACAGATCCTTCGACCAAAGATAATCTATTACAGACATAAGACAACGGTGTTGCCAACTGAAAACAAATGCATTTACATTGCACCAACATTTCAACACCCCTTCTCAATGTAAATACATTTGAAAAAAAAAATAAACCAACTTATACTTAATACTTTATACTTAAACTTATGCGTGATATAGTTCCATATAAATTTGTAGTAATTTCTTGATGGTTCTTGTACTTAGGAATTTTATTGAAATAAAATGCAATGTTCCGTTCAAGAGGTCAAGCGAGTATATTTTTCGTAATGGCGTCTTTTACAATATTCGAGGAGCAGGGGTGTGGGAACAATATAGGCAACCAATCAGAACCGAGATCGCGTGATATTTATGGTATCTTATTGGACGACGATGACGGTGATTATCTGACGCAATTCTCCTCAACATGCCCGCGGCCTTGAAAGCACCAGCTTACAACAGTTCTAGTCAGTCTCCACAAGTGGACAGATCTTCGTGTATGCGCGTCTTATGATGTCTGATGTCGTTTGGATATCTGCTACTCTTGAGACACCATCTTTGCCAGGTATCGTCCTCACGACTCGACCCAATGGCCACTTCAGTGGTGGTAAGTTGACGTCCTTGATTAAGACGAGCGTGTCTGGTTTTAGGTCAGCAAATCCGAAATGTATTCTTTGGCCCAGCGTGACCAAAACAACTGTCGGAGCTGTTCCACTCTCTGATAGCGAGTTAGGCGCTGCATCGGTAGTTCTCGTACATCTTCGTCACAAACTGGTGCAGTAAGAGGTCGGCCGATCAAAAAATGCCCAGGGCTCAAAGGTAACTCATCCCGAGGGTCCGTTGACAATGACATCAGTGGCCGTGAATTCAACACAGCTTCAATCTCGAAAGTAAGGTGTGCGTTGCCCACTACGCGACGTAGATGATGCTTGCAGGACTTTACCCCTGCCTCCCACAAACCACCAAAATGCGGAGAGTACGGAGGTATAAAATTAAATTTAATGTTTTGACTATTTGCGTATTCACTAATATCTTTACTACATGTAGATAAAAACTGAGCAAAATCATTTTTAACACCTACAAAGTTACGACCATTGTCTGAATATATTTCTAACGGCTTGCCACGCCGGGAAATAAAACGTTTGAGTGCCAGTAAATATGCGTCAGATGAGAGGTCACTAACGAGCTCTAAATGAATTGCACGCGTAACAAAACAGACGAATAGACAGATATATGATTTACTAAGTCGTGCACCTCTGCCTTTCGGTTTAAAATAAACACCGGCCCTGCGTAATCTACTCCTACACGAAAGAAAGGAAAACTAGCTGTAATTCTTTCAGCAGGTAAGTCGCCCATGAGTGGTGTCAACGTTTTACCTGCACTGCGTGTACAGACAATACACTCATGAGTTACTTTGCGAGCCAGGCCACCAATCCTGGCGCACCCGATACAATAATGCTTGAGGCCCGGAGTGTAAAGATATGATGTGTTCATGACGAAACAACAGAAGTGTAAATGTATGTTTACTTGACAACAGAATTGGGTGTTTTTTATTATAACTAAAGTTAGGCGAGGCCCCTATTCTGCCACCCACTCGTATTAGCCTTTCATCGTCAAGAAACGGTTTTAAACTAGATAGTCTATTACTTGACTTAATGTTTTTTCCATTCACAGGCAAGTCGTATTCGTATTTAAATGATTCCATTTGTGACAACCTGACGAGTTTAAAACTAGCCTTTCTCAATTCAGTGACAGTGATCGCGCCTGTGATCCGACTAGATTTGTTACGAATGCTTAAATTATGTATAAAACGAAATACGTATACAGCAACGCGATTCATAAACCTAAATTGAGCAACCTTTCAAATGGAAAAAACGATTCAAATGTAGGTTTTGTGCCTTTTGCTATAAACGAACTTAAATTAGATTTGACTTCAGGTAGTTCCTGATGCGTAATATTATTAGGACTTGATAATGAACTTGAATAATTATTACTAAAAACTAAGTCTTGGAAAAACTTAGGGCCTTCCCACCATAAATTAGATGAAGACAGGTCCTCAAGGCTGACTCCACGCGATATTAAGTCAGCTGGGTTCTCTTTCCCACTTACATGTTGCCAGGTAACATCATTTGTCAATTCTTGTATTTCAGCGACTCGATTTTGTACGAACGTTTTAAGCAAACTAGGTGTCATACTCAACCAACCCAACACAATCGTCGAGTCCGTCCAGAACATGACGTCATCAAACTTACAGGTCAGCGAGCCACGAATTTTATCGTAAAGTCTAGCACCTGTCACTGCGCCACACAACTCCAACCGAGGTATGCTAACTGGTTCTAGTGGAGCTACTTTACCTTTAGAAATTAATAATCTCACTTATACCTGATTATTACATAATGTACGTACATAGGCGCATGCGCCGTATGCAGTCTGTGATGCGTCTGTAAATATGTGCAATTCAGTACGTTCCGAGTTGTATTGAAAAACGTATCGCGGCACTCTTATACTCGTTAAATGAACTAAACTGATAATAAACCGGTTCCAAGTATGTTCAATATCGGTAGGAAGCGAGTCGTCCCATTCTAATTTTAATAACCATAATTTTTTCAACAATATCTTGCCGATAATAATCAACGGACTCAATAAACCCATCGGGTCGAATATTTGAGAAACCGTAGATAATATTATTTATTTATTTATTTAATTCAAATAGAACGGCCGAAACCAATTACACTATTTAAACACATAACACAAAAAGAGAAAACAATAAAATATTAAAAAGAACACAGACAAGTCATATGTCGCACAGGACATTAGTGGTAGACACTATTTATTTAATAAATAGTAGACACAGTCATGCATTCATCTCACAGAATTTCATACATTCTGACAGTATCGTCTTCCATTCTTCCCCAAACATATCAAATTTTGTGTTTTTGTTAAGGAGAGCATTAAGCGCAGAGAGTGTCCGCGGTATGGGCAATTTGGAATGTGCAACTGTTCGACACGTCGGAACTGCCAGGAGCCGATGTTTCCTGCCACGGTTGTAGTGGTTTGGTACATACAATTTACAGATAAGGTTTTGTAGATCAGGAGCATCTATAATTCCCCTAAGTATTTTGAATGCCACAATCATCTGGTCACGTGACCGTCTAGCTTCTAAGGAATTGAAGCCCAAGCAACCAAGCAAAAATTTCGTGGGATATAAAAAAGGATGACGTTTATAGAGATTCCTTAGGAATGCTTTTTGCACTTTTTCTAGAGTTAAAGCATATTGTTTTTCAAAGGGATTCCAGACGCAAGCACTTGACTCAAACTTGCTACGGACTAAAGCTCCGAAAACAAGTTTGATGACATGGGGACTGTGGAAATCGTGACAGTTTCTTAAGACGAAACCAAGACGCCTAAAAGATTCCTTGACGGTGGATGTTATATGGTTGTGAAAGGTAAGTTTATTGTCAAATGTAACTCCCAGGTCTTTCATAGCATCAGTTCGTGCAATAAGATCGTTATCAAGTTGATATCTGAAGTATAATGGGCGTCGCATTCGACCAAAACTCATTACATAACACTTTGAGGTATTAAAGTCCATTTGGTTATCCAAACTCCACTTATACACTGAGTCTATATCAGCTTGCAGGGCCAGGCAATCAGCCTCGGACTTTATTTCGTAGAAAAGTTTTAAGTCATCGGCGTATAAGAGGCATTTGGCATTTTTAATAACGTCAGGTAAGTCATTGATCATCAAAATGAAGAGGAGAGGACCAAGCACCGAACCCTGGCTTACTCCTGAACGATTGTGATACGGAAGTGACTCGTATAGTCCTAGTCTCACAAATTATGCGTTTAGTGACTGAGTTGTTATTTATTTGAATTTGTGTATTATAATTAAACTCATCAGAGACGTTACACCAACCGAGACCTAATGTTTTACACTGAGTGTGATCACCTAAATTTAAATCGCGAAATGTGTAATCATCTGAGGTCAATTCACCGTCAAGTTTAAAATTAAAAATCCACTTTCGCAACGGAAAACAACCAGATTTTAGAACATCTTTGGTTTTCTTACAAATATTTATCAAATCGACTTTGTCATCATGCGAGTACATCACGTAATCATCATCTACGTAAAAATCATCATTTATGACTCTTTTGACCTCAGGGTCCGTACATTCGACCATTCTTGACCTCACTGAAGTACAACTGGATAAACTTGAGCGACTTCAAAATTTTTGCATAAGGTTCATATTTGGTTTACGCAAATATGATCATGTTTCCGAATTCCGTGTTAAGCTCAAGTGGTTGCCAATCCGCCTTCGCCGGAATGCTCATATTCTCTCTCTCTTGTATAATGTGCTATTTTCCCCTTTCACCCCTCTTTATCTTAAGAAACGGTTTGAATTTCTTAGTGATTCGCATACGAAATCTCTTAGGTCATCAGATAACTTGAGACTCAAAATGCCGATGCATTCCACTACGTTTTTTGACAAGTCCTTTACTGTCCAGGCCACACGTCTCTGGAATGCTCTGCCAGATACAATAAAACGCGCGCAGTCACTACATACATTCAAAACACTTGTGAAGGAATATTACTTGTCCTTGTAATCTTGTTTCGTTTTTAGCTGTATAAATTGTAGTTGTTACTTGTTTTCTTGCCTATATAATTATTATTTAGTATGTATGTATTTAAGTATGTATTTTAGTGTTAAGTATAGTACTTTGTTTTTCTTTTCTTCACCAGTAATTGTTTAGTTTGTTTTGTAATGCACCATGTGCAACCCCATTTTATGTCCAGTCAATCGCTTTCCATACCAGGTTGCCTGGAAGAGATCGCGGAATGCGATAAGGCCGCCAATTGTATATTTTAAATATAAGGCTCAAATTTGTAATTTATTATCTTGGTGTACAATAAAGGATACATAAATAAATAAATAAATTCGACTGCTAGCTGCTTCATACATCTTACACTAAGAAACGGCGCTGATGCTGTCCCATATGTAACAGTGTTTAGCCTATAAAACCCGAGCGGCTTCGAAGGCTCGTCACGCCAGATGATTAGTTGTAGATCGCGTTGGTCAGGGTTCACATTAACTTGGCGATAAATTTTTTCACAGTCAGCAATAGCCGTGTATTTGTACTGCCTGAAGCGTAATAATATGCCTAACAAATCTCCTTGAATAGCTGGACCTACCAACTGTATGTCATTGAATGATTTTCCGTTACTTGTGACAGCACTAGCATCGAACACAACGCGTAGTTTTGTTTTCGTGCTGTGTTCTCGAAAAACGCCGTGATGCGGCATAAAATAATGCGTATTAGGATAATTATCGACACGAGACATATGACCTAAATCAATATACTCTTGCATAAAGTCTGTATATAATTTCCTATAACTACTAGGTGCGTGTGATAACCTTTTTTCTAATGACCGACAATGTGGACGTTATTTCTGGTAAGACAAAACATTGAATTTGCATCGAGTAGGTATTAACGCGTGATTTAATTTCTATATTGCATGATTGTGTCGAATGTGAAATAAAATTACCTACTCCTCGTATTTCATGAGTGGACTGTAGTAATGGAATGTCTAATAATTCGCAAAAAGATTGTGTAATAAAACAACATTGGCTACCACTATCGAGTAAAGCGCATGCCGTATGATAATTATTATGTTTATCGGCAATCTAGACTAAAGCCGTAGATAACAAAACTGGTTCTACGTTAATGCATTGCGTGTCTGTGTGAGTATTGGTGTGAACATTGTTGACTTGAATGAATGGTTGTTTACTACTATGCGAGGAGTTCGCGAGCGGCAGCTGAACCGTACAAGATGCGCTCGCCTCAGTCGCCGATGACGCGTTACAGCTGGCGGTATGATTCGAGTCATTAGGATTATGAATAAGTGAATTGTGTTTTTTATTTCACTGTTTACAAGGCCCGAATAAACAGTTATCTAACGTGTGTCCAAATCGAAAACAATTCTCACACAGCTTATGGTCGTTAATAATTTTAAGATTAGACTGTAAATCCTTATTTATAAATTTTATACATGAATAAATAGGATTTTTACCTTTGCACACGACGCATAATCTATGTGAGTTGCGACCCGGTGGCTTATTAGAGGAAACATTGCAGTGTGAAGTGTGATTTTTAACAACTGGATTAGATTTTTTAAACTCACTTTTTGTTAGTCGATCTTTGTTTTGTGCTAATGTTTCCAACAAATCCGCCCTGTCCATAAGGAACCTAATTAAATGATCGGTCTTTAAGATAACTTTAGAGTTGGTATTTGACAACAATGAACCCTTGTGCTCTTCCCACTCTCCTTCGGTTGTCTTATCTAACTTGGAAACTACAATATAAATAATCAACGTGTCCCACGCATCTGTTGGCTCGAATTGTTCTTCGTTCGGCCCACTGAGTTTTGTCCCACATAAAAAATTCCTGGTTTGTCCCAAACTACATGCTTCTTTCGTCCCAAAATGTTATTTTAATTATTTTGTTCTCGATTCGTCCTATTTTATATTCCTTGTTCGGCCCATATTTTTTTGTATAAGCTATTTTTACATTTTTGTACACTCAGCAACAAAACTATATTACTATTTTATGAGCACAAACTATATACTAGCTTCTGCCAGCGACTTCGCCCGTGTGATAATAGAAAATATTTGACTATGTTACTGTATGGAGGATTCTTCTGGTGAATAAAAGTTATTATTAAAGTCGGTCTTGCAGTTTTTTTTTTTATTCAATACACAAAACATAAATCTTTCCTCTTTATAATATTTGTATAGAAGTAAAGACTTAATAACAGTAAACTATTTAAAACTATTGCTCCTTTCTGCCTTCTCCTTGAGAAAAAAATTACACGTATTATTTTTTATTAACTCTTTAGCCATTGTTAGTAAGCAAGTCAAGAGCTGACGTCACTGGAATCTGTTTAGATGATTAGGAAAAAAGATTTTTTTTTTTATAATACGTCCTTTGTCTGTTTGCTTGTATGGTCTAATTTGGGCCAATAGTATTATTTTCTATAATCAGTAAAATACTCATGTTGTTAAAAAAAATACTCTCACTTAATTCTTGGTCGGTGAATTTTGCAGTAACTAAAATTATAATGTCTTAAATAATATTTCACACACAGCACAGGATCGTTCATTGTGGCGACACTTGAGGTAGGCATATGTTCAACAGTGGACGTATATCGGCTAAAATGATGATTAGGAAATAATATTTATTGTAGATCAAACTATTTATAAAACTATTGATAAAATGATTATAATAATCTTATCATAATAATAATTATTATACCGTTTCTGCGATTTTAATTACGATACTCGATAGTAAAGATGATTTATACATCATTTTTTTTTGAGAAGTTGTTTTATTATTAGAAACTGAATTTATATTGAAAAAATACTTAAATTCAAATTTCAAATTCAAATTCATTTATTAATTTTGTGAACACACGAAACATTTTATATAAGATCATTGTAAGTACCTACTTACAATGATCTTATATAAAATGTTTCGTCCTACCTATGATCCGCCCAAGGGCATACAAAATATTGATGCAAATGTCAATGTATACAATCAAAATTAAATTAACTGTAAAAATGTACAAAATCTAATAAATAAGAAAAAAAAATATAATAATAAAAACAGTGTCAGCGAATGAAAATTGCCAAAAATTTAAAATTATCAAAAAGATTATACAATGTCAGTGATATTACAATTGTCAAAATTAAATCAATTTAAATAAGTCATACAAAATGTCATAAAAAATATACTATGTCAGCAAAAAATTAAAATTATCAAAATTTACTCAATTATAATCGTAAAAAATATCTTAATAATACAAAATTAAATTATACAAAATTATCATGTCAAATAATAAAGTAAAATTAAATTAAATTCGTGCACTGTTTTGTAAATTCACAATGAAAAATAGTAACGTCAATAGTTTAATCAAAATGTGAATGTGAATGTCATGTATTAAACGAGAATGTCAAGATATATTTGTAAATAAATGTCAAAGAATTAATATTAATAAAGTAATAAAATTAGTGCAATAGTTACTTCAATATGTCCTTACATCCTCCATTAAATATTCATGAACACTATAGTAACATTTACTTAACAGGAAGCTTTTTAATTTCCTTTTGAATGCATCGATTGATGAAGTTTCTAGTATGGACTTTGGCAAGTGATTGTATATACGTGGCGCCATACTGAAAATGCTTTTAGAATATAAGGCCGTCTTAACCAACTTTAATTGCAGTAAAACTAATAAATAATAACAAAAACTCTAAGCTAATTAAAACTAAAATGAAACTAAATACGATGTTTGTTATTAGTTAGTTTTAAGTGCGCTCTTGTCATCGTCGGTGTTCCAGCCGTATTTAAACCTCTGACACGCGACGATGGCAAGAGAGCGGATGGTATGTCGTTATTCTCATGGAAGTGGGATAGCCTTTAGTATGGGACGCTATTTAGTGTCGATACTCTTGCGCCATCCAATCTTCCTAGCTCGTCGTGTTGTGTTGGTGCTGCCACTGTGTCTGCAGAGAACCCCAAGCAGCGGAAATATAATAATCTTGTTAGAAGTAATATTTTCGAACCGTTTAGGGTTGAAACTCTCGGATCATGGGGTGTGCTCTCAAGTTGTAGTATAAAGATCTGTTGAAACGTCTAGTTAACACTTCGCGTGACCCAAGAGCTGGTTTTTACCTCGGAAAGAGGATAAGGATTAGGTACCATACAGCGTGGCAATGCCGCCAGTCTTTTGGGCACATTACCAATCGACAACGATGTGGAATAGATTTATTCTCGCCATATTTTAGTTTGATTTTAGTTGTAATTAGTGTAGGGTTTTTATTATTATTTTATTTTATTTTACTGTAATAGTTAGTTATTTTTTTTTTAAATATTTGATTAATTAGCGAATAAAAAATATTAGTAGGGTATAATGTTTTTATCGAGCGATGACTAATCAGACTACAGACGATTTGATTTATAACATAGGTATTGTTGATCCAGATTGATCTATTTCAAGTGCAATGTGGCATCGTATACATAAATATACTAATAGGGTAGATATGATCCAACTCAGAACACAATGCAATAGCGCATATTCTAATATAGTAATTGTTTCAGACAGTTCTTAATATAATGTATTCCTTTCACAGCAATCAAATAAAAACATTGAGGAAAATGTATAGCATGCTGCATCCAAGGATCGTCGTAAATCTCCCAATCTTCTATAACACCTCCACATGAGAAACACGCTGCTTTATCATTTACACCATTTCCACAATAAAAAAATCCAGCTTCAGCCATTTCCATCACCAACCTTCTCCTTGAATTAGCCGTTGCCCAATAATGTCTAAACGAAATTTCACGCATTTTATACGTATTATACATGTCATAACGAGGGCTACATTTATTTTGAGACATGTTCTGTTCACTCACTATATAGTTCTTCATACAGATAATTATAAAAGTGAAATGATATCGTACTGCTGTAGCCAGCAACTTATGAAGATTATCATTTGATTGGTGGGGGATTGAAGATTTAATTATTTAAAAAATATATTATTTATAAACCATTTATTTAAGCACAATATATTTTTTAAAGCACATACAAAGTCATGATAAATACAGTTATATAAATCTTGAGAATATTTATATTGATCGTATAAACTTATCAAACTAGGACAACCTTCATCTTCTAAATTGAATATACATACTTAAATTACTATTTTCTAAAATATGCTTTAACCACAACACTTTTTCTGAACCTTTGACATAAATACATTTATCTCTTAAAATATCTATAATCAAATTCTGATAATTAGAATAGGGTACAAATCCTTCGTGCCAGTGTATCTTTCTGTTACGTTCAATCCAACTAACTTGTTGTTTTTCTTGTTTCGTTAATTTTTCAAATGGAAATGGTGGCTTAATTAAAAATACTTGTAATTTTTGATTATACAATATAGCGATTTCTTTTATTATAAATTCATTTGTTTCTGTTTTAAAGCCTTGAATATCCACAATAGCGATCATGATAATCTGCGCACAATGTTGCTGAGAAGTTTGTATTCCACAAGTCGATCGTTTATAATCTAACAATATGCAGTTGTCTTATCTGGTATTTGTGTTGAACATTCAAATTCCAATCGTACATCCACTGGACCAGTTTTTAAACTATCGTTTTGCCTCGAGCAGTCTAAGGCCCGTATTAATAAAAGATGCTCAACTCCGTCCTCAAGTGCGGTATCATTTGATCCCCGATTATACGATGTCAGAAGCTCAAGATCATTGCGAATTAATAAACACATGAGTACAGAACCTCAGTTGCCAAGTTCAGCTTCTCAATGCGCTGTATTCAAGCTGAGCTTGCGTAAACAATTACGTCACATTGACCGAAGTTTAAAATAAAATTCCTTTTAATGAGAAAATTAAATACCGAGTCTTGAACAAATCTGAATCATTTTTTTTAATATTTGCTTGGCAATCCAAAAGGATTTGAAGCATTTCTTACATATATTTTCGAATAAACGATATCACAAAGGCCATAAAATAGCATAATAGTACTCTATTTTATAGTAATATTTAATTTGACTTAAAATATTTACAAACTCCACGTTTCGCGGTACTATAATCACGACCTCAAGTCTCGGTCGGTCTACACTCATAATCTGGCAGCTCAAGCGCAGAGATTGTTGTAAACTTAAGTTTCGAGTTTCGTTTATTAATCAGACAACACTCGGCTGATGTCATAAACCTAAGCTGAGCTTGAGCTCGAACTTGAGCTTGAGCTTAAGCTTGTGAATCTCGTTTATTAATACGATCAAGACCTCAAACTTGGTATCAAGTACGAGATCTTGGGCTGAGGAACGTTTATTAATACGGGCCTAAGATAAAGACTGGGGCCTTTTCTTTGAAGTCCTGTAGATTAAGCAACGGGTCTACCGGAGAGTTGTAATACGACTGACGAAATTTCACATACATTTCATATACTATATTTGTTCTCACAAAACTTTAAAGATAAAGGCTCATAAGGATAATATTGAGAATTTAAAAAAAGCGTCACGTTTGTCACCTCACAATAATCAAACACTGAACTGTCTTTAGTTCTATTATTTTTTCCATTAGTCTGCAAGCAAAAAATGACATACCGGGGCTTTTCTAATTGAGAAGCAGTCTTTACTGACCAAGAATGCTTTGTGGTTTTAGGCAGTAAAGGATACTCATATAAATCCCAATTTCTAAAAGCCATCTGAATAGGTTTATCTCTTTCTAAATGCTTTAAAAGTGTTAAACGTTCTCGATCTGAAACTTTTATATGCGGTACTCTCCATTGCACCCTTTGTATATATTTATTTGAACCTGAACGAGTTCATCAGTAAGAATAATGCTATTTAAGTTAGAATTACTCCTATTCAATATAAGTTCGTGTTTACAATTTATCACAATTTTATTGTAATCCTCTGCAAACCCTAAAATCTTATTTAATGGCACCACAACACTAAAATGCCCATCACTTTGGAACCCGTTTAAATTCCAACCCCATAATGCAGCAACTTTACTTTCTGCTTCATTTAATGAGATGTATGACTTTATTGTTGATGTTATTCCGGAATTTTTTATACGATCTATTTCAATTTCATTCATTTCGTATCTGATGTCTTGAAACAAATGCATAACAGGGTTATTAGTGAACGTAACAGTTTTCTTGATCGGATTCCCATCCTTACCGAACAACTTTGCCTGACCTACGATGTAGATTGAACTGGCTGATGGTAGTACGTATATATCTTGCTGATGTATGGGCATTCTGATTTCATCATTTTCTCTAAAGCTGTTATTGTAGGGATTGTATGAATGGACTTCATAACTTTCGATTGAACTATCAAAGTGTGGTAAATCAGTAATCTGTAGTATACTCATACTTTAAACCCTAAAGCTTTAAGAAAATCTTTATTTGATTTAGTCAATTTCTTCACGTTTTTCTTACGTCTGTGCACCTTACCGGTTGTTGACGGAATAGGACGTTTTATTTTCACGGGAGGGTTTTTAACATACACTATCATTTTGCTTTTCTTAAATGAAGACGTAATTGAATATGTTCTTCACCAAAGTCAATACAGTAACCAAACTGATCCACAATCCTGACAGATATAGATGAAATTATATTTTTGTTCACTGGGAAGTAAATAACGTTCTGGGGTATTTCTGTGTAGCCGTGACTTGAAGCAGTATCAGATATGAATTCGTGAATAAAATGAGTCGGTAATCCGTTGTAATATGAACCGTGCACAAGATCACATTCGATTCTGATTACAGCTGTTAAACTGCTGTTATTAACGGGCACATTCGGTCTTGTTTTTAATACTGAAAAGTATAGTAAACCGCACTCGTATTGATCAGATAAATGAAGAGGTGGTTGAAAATACGAGACCAGTTCTGATTTATTTCCAGAGATGGTAACCGTAGTAGACATGCTTGCATACTGAACTCTTCAAAATTTAACGGTGTATATGTCACAGGAAAATGTGGATATCAGGGATTTCACGAAATCCCGGTAGATGTTGAATATTCTTGTTAATATACAAGAATATTCTACATCTACCGTCTTCTTACTAAAATTATGTAGTGATATGACAAAACACCAATTTATCGCCAGTGATAATATAATATGTCGTTTCACTAAACCAAATCTAGTAAAATGTCAGAAAAGCGGATACTGCCGAATAAAAATTGAGCCAGGAATTTTTCTCGCTCGTTCTAGTACCCACACGGGCACTAGTGGGAGCGAAATTAACCTCATTTCCCTGCGACATACTATACATAGGTATATAAACTAGTGCTTGACTGAGATCCCACTAGTTTATTAAGAGCCTATTCACTCTTGCCTTAAAGACACCTAAATTATAATAGGACGAGAAGACCGCAGCAGGCAAATTTTTCCAGTCCCTCGATGTACGTGGTATAAACAACGAGGCGAAATGCTTGGTCCGGACCGTAGAGGTTTCAACAACGTAAGGGTGGCTACTCAAATAGCCACTTCTCAAAGAGAGGACTTACCGCTATGATTATGGGACCTCCAGCGGTTTAACCCGACATTCCCAGAATATAAGTAGGTATACCTATATAGAATGGAAAAGTTTGCTTATTGTCGATATAAATTTACAGATTATTTTATTTATTTATTTATTACAGCCTGGAGGACTTACAGCTTAACAAACTAAAAATAGAAATAAATATAAACGACAGAAAGCCAATTACAAGTACGAAGAAGTATTATGAAGAACTTCTTATTTACGTTCTTGAATACATAAACGTAATCAGCCTTTTAATGTTCCCACTATTGGGACTCAGGCCTCCTCTCTAGGAGTGATGGATTACGGTCCATTCCCTGACCGTAATACACCACGCGAAACTCTGTCATCACACATGTCTTCGAAGTTTAGGTTCTAGGACATGCCGATCTCCTCACAATGTTTTCCTTAGCCGTTTTGAGGGCAGTGATGATGAAATAAATTACACAAAGTAATGCGCCTAGCTGGGTTTGAACCTACGACCTACAACTCGTAAGTTGGAGCCGTTACCACTCGGGCATCACTGCTCTGCTTGGATACATACCCAATAAATAAAACGCTCAATATTTTATAATCTATGCGGACGCCGGCGATTGCTTGATGTTTAATCGAGCGTGGGAAATCACGTGCGAACCGGCCAGCGTTCGCTTGGGGTTTAAGTGGGAAACTGCGATGTTAATATGTAATGACAATAATATGCGTATATTCAATGGATCACTCGGACTAATAAAACTGTTATCTGAGCACTCCAGGTTACGGGGTCAACTTACTGTTTACTTGGGTTTTTCTTAAAGATAAAACATTAACAATTATAGCGTAATTAAATATAATAATACTCATTTAAAAGAACATGTGCCAAATTGATAACAGCAACATGACAGCTCCGCTAGAACGTGTCAACCAAATTCGACTTAGGGTTTTTTTTTGCGGTGGGTATAACTCATCCAGATGACATCCCCCACACTTGGGCGGAGCGGGAGATAGTGTCAGACTTTTACTGAAAACCCACCCCGTTCCTTCGATGCCTTTCATACCGGGGCTTTCAGCAGCAGACCCTCGGCCCTAGTAGGTTTCGACCTTGCTGGGCCCCTACGGTTGCTGAAACCCATTGAGGCGCGCGGGCACAGTACTCATCGTCGATGACTGGGGCTCGGTCCGGACGGTTACCTGACGGTCGGACAGCGAGCTACCCATTGCTCGCCGTCTGCAAGCCCGCGCCTACGGTGGTTGGAAATCGGGATCGGAATCTCGGCGGCGGCTAGGGCGTGAGCGCCGTTGCCTCATTCGGTCTGCTTTCTCCTTTGCTAGCATTACTGCTTCGCAGAAGTAAGCGACCACCTGCTACTTCTCCTCGCTCCGGATCATGGCCTGTAGCAAGCCTCGGCGTGAGAGATCGCCACTGCCAATCGCCGTCGCCGATCCCCACAAGGCCACGACGATGCTCTGCCCAAGCGGGGTACACCTCTACCGTGTGCTCCACTGTGTCCTCTGGGCGGTCCACACAGTGGCGACACCCGGGCGTCATTTTCGCTTGAATCCGGTGCAAGTACTTCCTGAACTTACCATTTGCAGTGAGTACTGGCGTCACGCGGAAGGTGAGGATGCCATGAGGTCTTTTCACTCCTCAACAAGGGGGACTTACCGCCATAATTACACTGATTTCCAGAAAGCTTTTGACAAGGTGGATCATGAACTGCTTCTGACAAAATTAGCTTTCAATGGTATACGAGGTGATTTGTTACGCTGGTTTCTATCATACGTCACTAATAAAACTCAAAAAGTTGTCACAAAAGGCTCAAATCCAGATCCATACTTGTCACTTCCGGGGTACCCTAGGGATCAATTTTAGGCCCTCTTCTATTTATTCTTTTTATTAATGACTTGAATCAATGTTTCCAATATTCAAAATTTCTACTATATGCCGAATATGCCGCCGATGATCTTAAAAATTTTAAACACATTCAACATAAAACTGGTTGTTTTTTTTTCCAAGATTGTTGCATAGATTCTTTAGATCTGATTGTGTAATTGTTAGTTTTCCGTAATAAATTAAATTAAAAAAAAACTCTCAATCAATATATTATTTACCCATCCTGCACACGCAAGACATACACCAATATTTACATTGCCGACTATAAAAGCGGATACTAGTAGTTTTTTCCGGCTAGTCGAGTCAGAGTATCTTTATTAATAAGGCTAAATAATAAATCGACACAAATTAGTGTGAAATCGTTTGGTTTATATGTTTAGTTGTTCGAACGAATTCGGTTTAGTTCTGATTCAACATGGACAGGATTACGTTTTATGTTAATAAAGATAAGTGCTCTGGTAAGTAAATTATCTTACTCGTACCTTAGATATCCTGTAGATGACTCTTTATAGGCATTCGAGAAAGGGATAATCCTCCGACCAGACGGAAGTTGTGTCTGGTCAGGTCAACTGCCCGATAGTTGATTTCAGGCTGTTGTATCTTTTAATTGTAGTTTTTATTCTAAACTAAAAAATACTCACTAAAAACAAACTAAAATATGGCGTAAAAAAACTTTCACAATGCTATCGACTGGTAATGTCCCCAAAAATCTGGCGGAATTTACACACTGTGTAGCAATGCTTATCTTCTATCCAAGGTATGTTTTTTTTTAATATTTGATAGATGCATATTTCACCGTTGTGAGAGCAGTGGTGATGAAATAAATTATTCAAAGTAATGCGCCTGGTTGGGTTTGTACCCGCGGCCTACAACTCGTAAGTCGGGGCCGTAACCACTCGGTCACCACTGCTCTCTTGCCCTATTATATCACAAACTATTCTTACCATGTTATCAGCAAAATCAGCAAGTTCTTATGAGCATCGTGCATACGACGTGCAAACCGAAAAAAAATGCAAGAATAACGTCAACAAACGTGTTGTCTTGCTTGTTACGCAGCTTGATGTGCAATTTAATCATAAGTTATCAATTAAACCTGTTTGTGAGACGAAAAATGTCGCAAAAGAAAACTATCTATACTTTAATATAATAAAGAGGTGAAGTTTTTTTTTTTGTTTTTTTTTTGTTTATAAGAGGTAATCTCTGAAAGTAAAGAAAGAAAGAAAAGAAAGAAAACATGTTTATTCTGCCCGTATAGACACACAAATAAATACAAAATAAAAATTAGTTGGCATAACGTCAAGTGTAGACCAGGGCCTCAAGTCTGCTATTACAATAGTGTCAGAATAGTCTATCATTGATGTCATAATTGTCGATTTTCACAAGTTTGGTAATCTACTAACATAATGGCGTCATTATGACTTTCCAATGGTCAACCACTGACACTCCATTGAAAGAAGTGGCATAGAATGGTAATCTCGTACATATTGACAAATGAATGTTTCACGTTTGCGGTTATCTGATAAAACTTTGACAGTTTATTTGATCAGTGTTTTACCATTAGAACGTTATTGTGCAGTTATTGGTTTTAATATGCTTGAAATTATCATTTTACCACAGTTCTATTACAAGACCATTGACCGATCAATGATCGATCATTATGAATTA
This sequence comes from Mythimna ferrago, assembly GCA_910589285.2. Taxonomy (NCBI): domain Eukaryota; kingdom Metazoa; phylum Arthropoda; class Insecta; order Lepidoptera; family Noctuidae; genus Mythimna; species Mythimna ferrago. The sequence goes on from OU342685.1 coordinate 23,129,656, forward strand.
GCAGATTACAAACTTTTAGCAAAATGACAATGGGATCGTGTAGGAATGACGAATTTATGAAAATAGCAGACTTGGGGCCCAGGCCTAACAGATTTGAACCATAGACAACTTTATTGTCTAGGTTGTCTATTAAAACAAGCGTAATAATATATATAATCTGTGCGACGCCGGCCGCCTCGAGATAGACAAACAAAAATAAAAGTAAAAAACAAAACAAATACAATAAAAATACGTTCAAATTGTGCGTCGCATCTAGGCAAGAATAGGCCGTTGCTCAGCTTATACTGTGACGCTGGACAAATCCAACAATCTACAGTGCTGGTTTTCAGCAACCACCGTGAGTGACAAAGTACTGGTCCGATTACTAAAATTTTTTCACCGACAGGAAGCTGCTTTGTTCCTGAGTGACATACGCTATTTTATGAACGTGGGCAAAGCCGCGCGCAAAAGCTAGTCTATACACCCCTACTTTTTAATTAGTACACAAAAAAATGGGGTTCTATCTGTACCCGTTACTGATCATATTTTTGTATTCAAAAGTAGAAAAAACCGAAATCCTAAAATTGACCACGAAAAGGTAAATTCATCAAACATTCAATCATACATAACAATTGCTAGTAGAAAATACTGCGGGAAGTGTTTTTCCATTTTAATCGTCATTTATTCATTCATAATCAATAGCCTGCACAATATTTCCATAAATTGAGAGACATTTTGGGATAGACACACGTTAATAACTTTGCTGTTTATGAATATTATTTATTGAGACTTTACTTAAATAATAACAAGGGCTTTTCTAATAAGCCCTTTAACCTTTCAATCGTGGAAATTACAGACACAATTGAAAGACAATAGGTGCGCGAACGCGTTCGCTTGGGGTTTAATGAATTAAGTATTTGTACTAATTAAAAATTAGTGGTGTTTAAATAAAAATCAATGCCACTTTACGTTGTAATTTTATAACTCAAGAACGGGCTCACCTATCCGAACCAAATGTTTAGGCTTTGTTCGAACTATTTAGTAGATGGTTTATGTGAAGTTTGGTAGGGTAGAGTAGGGTATAGTAGGGTAGAGTAGGGTAAAGTAGGGTGGAGTAGGGAAGAGCGGGAGCGAAGCCGCGCGGGCAAAACCTAGTATTATATAAAAGCGAAATACCACGCACTGATTAATCACGAAATCTCAGAAACTATAACACCTACAAACTTAAAATTTGGCTTGTAGGGGTTTTATAAAGTGTAGACATCCGCTAAGAACGGATTTTACGAATCTCCACCCTTAAAGGTAAATGAAACGGGGGTCCTCAGTTTGTAGGAAAAAATCTACTTTCCCGCGGCCGAAGCCGCTGACAGAAGAAGAATTTACAACTTATTAAACAAGTCACAGAAGTTTCCGCGAACTTTATTTTTTTACCCATTCCCTGCCTGAGTCTGTGTTTCCTGATAGCTACAACCTAGGGGTCTGTAAGTCAAGAGTGAATGGTTACTTCTAGGCAAGTGTGCTCCATCGTCGACGACATCATCGATCGCTTACTATTAGGTGAGATTAGTGATGTGCCGTTGCCGGCAAAATTGCCGTAAAGTGAAAATATTGGTGGGAATATTGCCCGAAATATTCTCATATTGATGGCAGCGGCACATTTCTAGGTGAGATAATGGTCAAACGCAAGCCTATGAATAATAAAAAAACATAATTTTCGTTCCATAAACTGGTAATTTGTTCAGTACTTTCTGTCATTATTTTATTTTTTATTATTAACAGTGGGTTCAGAAGTGGACTCGGACACTTCTCTGAACGACTACATCCGCAACCATCTGAACCTGAGAGGCACAAAGTACATGTGCAAGGAGGGTGGTTGTGGAGCCTGCATTGTGGCAGTCACCGTCAACGATCCAGATCCTAGGACGTTCTCTGTCAATTCAGTAAGTAGATTTTGAAAACACAAAAATTTTTTACAAAAAAAATACACCCAACTTCAATGTAAAAAAACACTGAAAAATGCAAAATAACTTTAATTTCGGAAGTCGTTTTTTCTTTAATAGTTTTGTCTTTTCATTATATAAAACCGACTTCCGAAATGAAAGTTATTTTGCACTTTTCAGTGTTTTTTTTTTACATTGAAGTCGGTTGCATTTTATTTGTAAAAATATTTTTTTATACTTTTTTGCTGTGGTATTTAAGTTTGTCTAAAAAGTACCCCACAGACAAACTTAAATACCTTATAACCAGAGTGCATCTCGTAACAATTCTAATAATCCCAAGCAGGGTTAGATTACATTAATTTATCTTCCAGTTTCATCATCAGATCCCACTTTTCTTTCAGTCAGTCATTGAATACACGTATAAATAAAGCAATTTTACTTGTTACGATAGTTCTGCTGTGATCCTGTGAGGAGTTCTGTTTCACATCTTCGAAGTTCATAATCAGATCATAACAATATTTCTATGGGACCAACTTGAAAGCATAACCTTTCAATAAAAAAAAATAATTTCAAAATTGACCGAGATATCGGTGGAAATACATTAAAAAAATACATTCAGCCGAACATAGAACCTCCTCCTTTATAAAGTCGGTTAAAAAAACATTGTTTTCGTAGCCATTACTATCCCACTGCTGGGCAAAGGCCTCCCCCAAGTCCTTCTTACATTGAGGCAAAAGCACAACAGGCTGCCAAAAAACTGGGGATCTTAGCTAAGGTGAGGCGGTACTTCACTCCGGAACAGCTGCTCAACCTATACCAAGCGCAAGTTCGATCGTGTATGGAGTACTGCTCTCATCTTTGGGATGGGTCTGCCAAGTATCAGCTTGATGCTCTGGAGTCGATTGAGAGGCGAGCCAAGAGGATCATCGGTGATGATGCGCTTGTTGAGTCAAAGCTCCAAAGCCTTGAGCATCGACGCCGAGTTGCTGGCCTGGCGGTTTTCTATCGATTACACTTCGGTGAGTGTGCGTTGGAATTGCACAATTTAATTCCGCCAAGTCCGTTCCATCATCGGACCACTAGACGTACGGCGTTGCGCCATCGGTACATGGTGGATATCCCACCCATTCGTACAAAGCGTTTTGGAAACACATTCATTATGCGTACAGCTAAAGAGTGGAATTCCCTGCCGGAGTCTGTGTTTCCTGATAGCTACAACCTAGGGGTCTTTAAGTCGAGAGTGAATAGGTTACTTCTAGGCAAGCGTGCTCCATCGTCGGCCACATCATCACTTACCATCAGGTGAGATAAATCCTTCCAGACGTTTTTCTCCCAAATCATACTAAAAAAAATTTATCAAGGTGAAAGTTTATGTATGTATGTTTGTTACATCTTCACGCTCAAACAGCTGAACGAATTTCGATGACACTGGAATTGAACATAGGATACTTATTATCCTAAAGATTCCCGGGTTGTAGCTATCTGGAAACACAGACTCCGGCAAGGAATTGGATTGGTGCAAAAACGTATACAATGGTGGTGAAAGTTATGACTGATCATTTACAACCAAAACCGTCGTTCATGGCAGAGAGATATCGATTCCGACAGAGGCGGCAAAATGCGGGTGAATCGATCTTACAATACATATCAGAGCTAAAGAAGATGTCGAAATATTGCGAATTTAAAGCCGTTTTAGAAGAGAACCTACGGGATCAGCTAGTATGTGGGTTACGAAGCGAAGCGATTAGACAACGACTATTCACTGAAGAAAATCTGCAGTATACAAATGCTGTGAAAATAGCATGCACTATGGAAGCGGCGGAACGAGATGCAGCGGCAGTGGAACACACAGTCGGGAGTAATGGCGAGCCGGGCAGTGGCGGTGACGTCACGGCGGGAGCACTGCACGTGGTGGCTACGTCGACTCGCGGTGGCCGCGGCCGGAAAGGCCGTGATGTACGGAGCGACAGATCGGCGGGCACGCGGAAGGGCAATACCGAGGAGTCGCGGATTAGCTGTGCAGCTTGTGGGGCCTCAAATCATCAGAGTGAAGGGTGTAGATACAATCGGTTTATCTGCGGGAGATGTAGGCAGAAAGGTCATCTACGTTGGGTATGTCCAATGCGAAGAGGGGCTCGACAGCCCCTAGATCGATGTGATACCAACAACATGGCAGCGCATGTGCGGGCAACGAGCGAAGCGGCCATCGCGAGAACCCCTGCGGACCAGTCAGGGGATGATGAAGCGCCGTTTTCAGACGAGGGAGATTGGGAGGCGGTAGAAGACGTCCACCAACTGAGCTTGAACAGTTATAAACCGGTGAGCCTAACCATATGTGTCGATGGAACCAAGTTGGATATGGAAATTGATACGGGGTCGTTAGTGTCATGCATCAGTGGGGAAATGTATTATAAACTGTTCAGACATAGACATTTAAAAAACTCTAAATTGGTATTTAGATTCTATGATGGCACTATAATTAAACCAATGGGGGTAATAACGCCACTAGTTACTTATAAAAATAAGTCGAAACAAATGGAGTTGTTTGTGATAAATGGGGGTACCACGTCTTTGTTAGGTCGACAATGGCTTACAGAATTAGGTATTAAAATACCAATGTATCAAAATATGTTGAACATAAACACAGACAGAACGAATTGTAATAACTCCTGTAATAAAGAATTAACATTATTGCTTCACAGATATAAGGATTTGTTCTCGGAGGGACTGGGCCGTTTCACGGGAGGCAAGGCCCGGTTACGGATACGTGACGGAGCGGTGCCGGTATTTTGCCGCGCACGGCCTGTGCCGTACGCGCTGCGGGAGCGCGTTGAGGCAGAATTAGAGGGTATGCTGCGCGCTGGTGTCGTCGAGCCCGTGGAGAGCTCGGACTGGGCTACCCCACTTGTACCGGTACGTAAGGCTGATGGTGGACTCCGTATCTGTGCTGATTATAAAATAACCTTAAATCCCGTGCTACTGGTTGACAAATATTCGTTACCACGTATTAATGACTTGTTAGTTAAATTAAACGGTGCTAAAATATTCACGAAAATTGATTTAACACAGGCCTATAATCAAATAGAATTAGATGACCCCGACAATTGTACAGTTATTAATACCCACAAGGGTCTTTTTAAGTATAAAAGGTTAGTTTATGGCCTATCCTCGAGCCCAGGTATATTCCAAAGAATTATGGCCAACCTACTCAACGATATCCCAAACGTAGAAGTATTTCTCGACGATATAATTATTGGAACACGCAATATTAGGGAACATTTAGTTACACTGGAAAAAGTTTTAGAGCGATTACATAATAACGGAATGAAACTTAAACAAAATAAATGTGTGTTTATGACTAATGAAGTGAAGTACTTAGGATATATTGTTTCCGACGAGGGTATTAAAGTGGACCCAGAAAAGGTAGAAGGTATAGTAAACATTCCCCGACCAGAAAATATCACCGACTTAAGGGCTTTCCTAGGAACAATAAATTATTATGCTAAATTCGTCAACAACTTGAGCACTGTGCTGGCGCCGTTGTACAGGTTATTAGGGAAGGGAGTGACGTGGAAATGGGACAGGGAATGTGAGGCAGCCTTTAAGAAAATTAAAAATGTTTTAATTAGTGCGGATGTCCTGGCTCATTATGAACCAAACAAACCGTTGTTTTTAACTTGCGACGCGAGCGCGAGAGGCATAGGCGGTGTGCTGAGCCAGATGTGCGAGCAGGATAGCAGCACAGGCGGAGCGCGCGAGCGCCCGGTTGTGTATGTATCGCGCGCACTTAACGCGGCTGAGAAACATTATTCGCAAATCGAGCGGGAGGCATTAGCTATTGTGTTTTGTTTAGAGAAATTACACCAGTATTTATACGGTCGACGTTTTACACTACGCACGGATCACAAACCGTTGGTCACGATTTTTGGCCCTAAACAAGGTATACCATCGATGGCCGCAAGTCGATTACAAAGATGGGCTATAAAGTTGTCAGCCTATACCTATGATATTGAGTACGTCACTTCTAAACAGAACGGGGCGGACGGCTTATCGCGATTGCCAGCTGTGGTTGCGAGTAAACAAAGAAACACAATTCCGGAACAGTCATATTTACATTTCGCGCAAAATGCAATGCTATTAGACTATAACGAAATTAAAAAACAGACGAGCCGAGATCAGTTACTAGGCCGAGTTTTAAGATACCTTCGCGACGAATGGCCATCCGATAACGAAATAAAATCGCTCCAGCCTTATTTCAATCGCCGAAAAGAACTTTATGAAGAGTTAGGTTGTGTGATGTGGGGCCATAGGGTGGTCGTACCTGAGGTTTGTAGGGGTAAGGTTCTAATTGGTTTACACGAAGCCCACATGGGCATAGTTAAAACGAAAGCTTTTGCTAGGAGCTACATTTGGTGGCCGGGAATGGACGAAGCGATAGAAAACACATGCCGCGCTTGCAGTATCTGTGCTGTAGAAAGTGAATCGCCGCCGCGACATATGCCCTGCTCTTGGCCATGGCCAGATAGACCGTGGGCCCGTATACATGTAGATTTTTTAGGCCCTATTTCGGGGCAGATATTTTTAGTTATGGTTGATGCTAGAACCAAGTGGCTAGAAGTTAGTCAAGTACCTAGTACAGCAGCTAGTCACACAATAAACGTTTTAAGTGACGTGTGCGCACGTTTTGGTTTACCTAAACAAATAGTCTCGGACAACGGGCCACCCTTTACGAGCCATGAGTTTTCACAGTTCCTTAATGCCAATGGCATTGAACACATATTTTCAGCACCATATCACCCTGCCTCAAACGGGGCAGCAGAGAATGCAGTACACACAGTGAAAAGGGTGATTAAGAAGGCCATTAGGGAAAATTTAAACATACCCTTATTTATAAATAAATTCCTCCTATATTATAGGAACACGGAACACTGTACTACAGGTGAAACTCCGGCGTCTCTCATGTTCGGCCGCAGGTTGCGTACTAAATTCGACGCCCTGAGACCTAATAGGGACAATAAAGTTAGGGACGCTCAGTGGCGACAACAAAGGTATGGCGCAACTGGGTCACGTCAATTGAATCCGGGGGATGAAGTTTGGTTGCGTCAGTATAGGGGACAGGATAAATGGTTATCAGGGAAAGTAACGGAAAAGATGGGAACCACCGATTACAAAGTAGTAGATGCTTTAGGTAGGGAATCCCATAAACATGTTGATCAGCTAAAGCAACGGATACGGAGTTCATTAATCTGTCCTTCTAGCCCGGAGAGAGTGAAGCCAGAGATGGTGGATGTATCTGGGAATCAGGAAGCGCCCAGGGAATTCGACGACTCAGCCGCCGCAAATACACCTCAGGGTGACAAAGAACAAGAGCATTTTGATGATTGTGTTGAACCAAAAACACAGACTCCTTTGCCTTCTCCTGAGCCGACCCAGTCTCGTCCCATCCGGGCATGTAGAAAGAATAAGCCACCTAGTTATAAGATATGATAAGTACTATTTCCTCTTTTGTTAGTTACGTAAGTTATTAATTGTTTAAGTATAGGTATGAGTAAATAAGCTACCTAGCTATCAGTATATTTTGGGTTTTGTTAGTTATGTAAGTTCTTAATTGTATACCTATAATTATAAGGATATTTAGATTAAGGGTGAAGGTGTGATGTATGTGTGTCTATGTGTGAGTGCGTATGCGCCGAGGCGGCGGTCATGTCAAGGACGGACAGTCCCCAATAAACCACAGTACTAGCCACACGCTTGTTTTACTTAAACACCTCAGATGTCACATGCCTTCGAATTGTTAGTTCTAGGATATGCCAGTTTTCTCACGATATTTTCTTTCACCGTTTTGAGAGCAGTGGTGATGGAATAAATTACACAACGAAATGCGCTTAACTGTGTCTGAATCCACGACCTACTACTCGTAAGACAGAACTGCGCTAAGAAGAATCTACGCATTTAGCATTTATAAAGTTGATTGAAAAATTATACCGCAACCTTTACGAGGTCATCCTGTCCATTTGTATAGATCTAATTTATTGCGTTTTTAACGAAATTATTAAAACGTTTAATTTTAGTGTGGAAACTGGATGTCAGGATGTTGATAATTAACAATAATGAGTTGGCAGTGCCACTTATTATTTATTATCAGCAAACGATTGTACATGAAGTCTATTTACTGATTGCAAACAACATGCGCAATCTCTCTTACATACCTTCAAATTATAAGTAATGAACACCTAGTGAATAATTATTGCAATTATCTACTACCACATGAATGAACACAAGGCAAAAAAGATTTATTGTTTTCATATTAAAGTAACTATTTCCCTCGACTTTACTCGCTTGATCTACCACAAAGAAAACGCAACAGGGATTATCTGAAGGACTCAAGCTGGTTTTAGTCAGTAAAAGTCTGACACACCCTCTCACTCTCCACTTTAGAGCGATTTGATTTCCCACCTCAAAAAAAATCATACTTCGGCCGGCACCGTGACATAATGGAAAACGATACTGTCAGAATGTATGAAATTCTGTGAGATGAATGCATGACTGTGTCTATATTTATTAAATACTAGCTTTTGCCCGCGGCTTTGCTCGCGGTAAATTCGGGGTAACACGGTTCCCCTTTCAGTGGGGGTTTAGAAAGAGACAAAAAGTAGCCTATGTCACTCTCCATCCCTTCAACTATCTCCACTTAAAATCACGTCTATTCGTAGCTCCGTTTTGCCGTGAAAGACGGACAAACAGACACACACACACACACACACTTTCCCATTTATAATATTAGTATGGATTAGTACGGATAGTATGGAAGTATGGAAGTATCTACCCAAGTCTTGCGCGATATATAACTTGTCTGTTTTAATTTTAATGTTTTATTATTATTTTATATTTTATTATTTTGTCTTTTTTGCGTTGTCTGTGTTTAAATAGATATATTATATAATTGGCTTCAGCCGTTCTATTTAAATTTTAAATAAATAAATAACTTTCTCTTGTGGTCAGTCATATTTCTCCTGAAGATGAGGGGTTAACTTTACGCGATAAGAATCATGGGTCGTCTGAAAGGGAACACGGGGTCTTAGGACTCAAGGTAAAGAAGGAACATAGAGGTCTGATACGCACTCTTGCTCCACTCTAGAGCGGCAGAAGTCATTGAAGGATTTCCAATAACCTAAAAAACGCCCTCTACTGAAGAGTGCTTGGACGGAGTGGAGTGAAGTAGATTAGTGAACAGTAATAATGACTGTGTTTCTATAGAAGTAGAACGGCATGGAGTGGATTTAAGCTACCCTCTGCCTTAGGGTCAGCGCAGACCGAACTGCGAAATGCTCACGCATAAATTTTTAGATTTAAAATTTTTAGAATGCATACTCGAACACTCAGTCGGCTTGCTCGAGCATAGACGAGCATCAAATTTGGGCCTGTATTCAATTTTGCGATGTATGATAATATTTATAAGGTATATTATTGAGGATTTTCGAAATAAACCACAAATTGTTTCTCTGAAAACAAAGATTTGTTTTATTCCACATGCTTTTACAGTATAACAATTATCGTTTAACTAAAATTACACTTTTATCTCACCTGAAAACAAAGAAACGACATTAAAGTTCACTAATATCGCCTCCTCAATTATATCCCTTTAATTATCTCTCTACAAGTTTTTATAACAATAAAATGCACAAAATAATCTAAACATCATCTGTCATTGAATGATACGTCACCCCGTATCCACAGCTTAAAAATTAAAAAAATGAAATGTCATTTCCAAGGAGGTCATTTCATTACATCTCCCCCCCATAGGAACGAAAATTCTAAATAATATAATACAAACAATGCACCTGCAAGCTATCTTTATACCTATTCGTTTTCTTCTACTTCATCTTCTGCCGTAACAGGTTGTAATTTTGTTATGTGGAATAAAGTTGATTCTGTTTTTCTGTTGCCAGTGTCAATCTTATAAATGGAGTTCGATATTTTCTCTATTATCTTGAAAGGGCCTATTTTTAATTCGTCTAATTTTTTCCTGTTCAGTCTATTTCCATTTTCTACATATACACTGTCTCCTATCTCGAACTCTTGTATTTTCCTATTTCTATCAAATATTTTCTTGTTGTACTTGTGAGATTTTATTGTATTCTCTAATGCTAATCTTCTATCAGCAATCCACTTGTCTTCCTTTTCTATTGTTTTAATTTCATTTGGTAAAATACTGACATTTGTACCATCCAGTAAATATTTTGGTGCAAAACCTGTAACAGAATGGTCTGTTTCATTATATTTCTGTACACATTCTCTTGCTACTGTTGTCCATGTTCTCTTATTATTTTTCTCATTTATTTTACATCTTATTTTATTTACTATTGTTTGGTTTAATCTTTCGTTCAAGCCGTTCGAAAATGGCGTATTCACAGCTGTAAATATTAGTTTGATGTTATTCTCCTGCAAATACTGTTTAAATTCTTTTGAATTGATGCCTGGATATTGGTCTGTCAGAATTATTCCAATCTCATCTGTCTCGAGTACTTTCTTTGTTAGTTTTATAAAGTCACTTGCGTTCTGTGTTTTTGAAGTCACAATAAACGCATATCTTGTGTAGTGGTCTACTAAAAGGTGTAAGTATTTTTTTGTTGACCTAGATCCTCCAAAGCCACCTATAGTATCCATTGACATTATCTCAAATGGTTTTGTTGCTGGTCCCTGTTGTGACATTAACCCAAATTTTCCTTGACATCTTGATTTATTTTTTATGCATATTTCGCATGTTTTACAAATATTTATGATATTTTTTGTTAGGTTTTTAGCTGTATATAGTGGACTTATTTTTTTCTGTAATTGTCTGATTCCAATATGGCATAAATCTTCATGCACCTTTTTTATAATTTTTTTACTAAATTCTTCTGAGAGTATAATCTTTTCAAGTTTCTTTATTTTTTTATAATAGATTTTATTTTTATGTAGTAGATTTTGTTTCTTTTCTTTTATTGTTTCATTTTTTTCTTGGTCTTCAACTATATCTTTTATTTGTATTAAATTAACTATTTTTAATAGTTCCTCCTTGTTATCTTCTGGTTCTAATACAGGGTTTCGGCTCAAACAGTCTGCTTCTATATTTTCTTTACCAGGTATATATTTTACTGTAAAGTCATATTGAGATAGGTAATATGTGAGGTCATCCATTTCTTCATCTGTCCTGCATTTAATATTCATGTTCTCTAGAGGTTTGTGGTCTGAGTAAATAGTGAAATGTTTTCCAATTAGCCAGTGTTGCCAGTATTTTACTGCTTCTTTCATAGCAATACATTCCAAATATATGGCCTTTTTTCGTTTTTGAGATTCGTTTAGTTTTTTTGAAAAATATGCCACCGGTTTGTCTTTACCGTCTAGTTGAGTCTGTTTTAATATTGCCCCGATACCCTCTAAAGATGCATCTGTAAAGATTTTTATTGGTAAGTCTTTGTCGAATATTTCCAACACAGGTTGAGAACATAAATATCTTTTTATTTGATTAAATGATTCTTCACACTTCTCTGACCACACAAACTTTTCATTTTTTCTTAATAAATTATGTAATGGGTCTAAAATAATTGCACTTCTTGGTATGTATTCATGGTAGAAGTTAATTTTTCCCAAAAATTGTCTGATATTCTTTTGTGTCTTAGGAGTTGGAAAATGTCTTATCGAGATCAAATTGTCTTTTAGTGGTCTTACCGAATTGTTCTGAATTACATGGCCGAGGTACTTTACTGAGTCTGAAGCAAAGTTACATTTCGTAAACTTCAATCTAAAGCCTTCTTGTATTATTGCCTCTAATACATTTCTTATGTGTTTTATATGTTCTTCAAAGGTGTTCGAGTATATCAGAATATCATCAATATAGTTTACGGAGTATCCTGTGAGATTGTGCTTTCTTAGAATATTGCTTAAAATTCTCTGGAAAATTGCTGGTGATGTTTTCAAGCCAAAGGGAAGGCAGGTCCACTGGAAGTGGCCATCTTGTGTGACAAATCCTGTTTTATATCTATCTTCCACCCGTAATGGTATCGCCCAGAATGCTGTATTTATATCCAGTGTAGTAAAATACTTACAATTTCTAGTTTTAACAATCAAATCATCTATTAACGGAAAAGGTTGAGCTTGTGGAACAACAATTTTATTTAGTTCCCTGAAATCTATACAAAAGCGGGATTTCCTATTTTCACCCTTTTTAAATGCCAATGTCACTGGAGCAGCGAAAGGACTGTAGGATTCTTCTATTAAATTATTCTTTAGTAACATGGATATTTGCTTTTCAATTTCTAATTTATCTTCTATTGTACATCTGTATGGTCTTTTACTACAGTATCTATTTACTAGTAAATCTATGTGAGCTTCATAATCTCTAACTGTTCCTATATCATACTTGTCCTTTGCAAAAATTGTTTTATATTCCTTTATTATTTTCTCGATCTCAATTTTCTTTTCATTATCTAAATGGTCTGTCATAATTACAAACTCTTCTGTTTCTATATGTTCATTAAAATTTATTGCTAATGTTTTTATATTCTTTTCTTCATTTCTGTTATCTTTAGACATTTCATCTATTTTATTTGTTCTTATCTTTTGTTCTATCCGCAAGTCCTCGTTTTATTTTATTTTATTTTATTTATTAGGGAAAACAAACAATAACACATAGGGAATTACATAAAAAGGCTTAACAATTATTTTACACTTGTGATATCAACAACGTTCTCCACATATAAACATAAGACATTTGGCAAGTTTGACAAGTGCTGTTATTTTTTAATTTTTTTAAAGGAATGCGGAAAGTTACTTTAAATTACAATTGTGGTTCACAAAAAATAGAGCCGGCTTATTATTAATTATGTTGATTTTTTAACATGTTGAGTAACATTATTTTAAATTTTCTTTTAGGCTCAGAAAACAGATCTGATTTGGGCTAGTTTGAATTTCTTTATCATATCCAATCCGATTATAAAATCATCAAAATATTCATTTTCTACTATGTATACATCCACCTCTTCTTCTAAATCAAATATTTTTATTTTTATTGTTATCAAGCCATCTGTTTTTTTCACACCATTAACCGTTTTCATATATGCTATATTCTCATTGTCCTTTTTTTCTTTTATTTTAATCAGTCTTGAATTTATTAAAGAGATCTGTGAGCCTGAATCATAAATGCCGCTCACTTCTAGTTTATTTTCTAATAAGAGCTTGATTTTGATTAATGGTGTACTTACTCGTTTTTTTTCTCAGTATTTATATCCACTTCAATAATGGAGTTGTTATTTACATTTCTGGGTTTAAAAACTTTTTCAGATTCATTTTTATTTTTCTTGAACCAACATGACTCTTCCGGATGATATCTAATTCCTTTGTCCAAAGATTCACAAGTGTTACATGGCTTCTTCTCATTAGTTTTATTTTTATAAAGGAATGTACAACTCTTTACTGTACTTGAGTTTTTCTTGTACATCATACCTTCATATTTTCTTATCTCATTGAACAAATCAGTAGTGTCATTGAGTTCATCTCTGTTTAACCTATTTAAAATAAACCCAGGTAAACCTGTTGCAATAAGATCTATCATTGTTTTGGAGTCTATCGATTTGTTTATGTCTAGCATAAGCCTTTCTTTTCTAATAGCGTAATCAATTAGTAGTCCTTCTTTATATCTAAATGCGAGAGCATATGTAACTATGTCCCATCCTTGGTTTTTAAAAGTTTCTAAAAATTTGTTTTTCCATTCATTCCATTCAGCCTTTATTGTTAGTTTTATGGCCATCGAAAAAAAAAAAAAAAAAAAAAAAAAAAAGCTATACCAATCCAAACAAGATTTTTCTAAAAATAATCTCAATATATCTATTTTTGTTTCATCTTTTGATATATTAAAGCGCTCACACTCCTTTTCAAAATTCTCAATCCATTGCATTGCATTAGAGTTCTTGCTTGTGAATTTTTCAATAATAAATTTCTCTGAAATATGTTTTAGGTTATGTTGATTTTCTTTCTTTGTAGTAGTTTCTATTAATTTTTCCAAGATATGTTGCAAATTGTCGTTTATGTCTATTGGTTGTTTTGTGCTTATTTCTTCTAAATATTGATCTAAAAATTGCATATTATCTTCCTCATCTCTATATGTTTTCTTAAGATCTTCATCCAATTTTATCCATATTTTTCTACTGTGATGTCTTTTCTTTATACTATTTTTTATTTTTGAGAAAGTATTCATTTTGACAATATATGTATGATGAATCACCGGCTTCAGCTCATCAGGTAAAACATAACATTTTCCTTCTTCTGTAGATATTGAGGTTATGGCTAATACATTTGATTTGCCATCATTTGAAGCTATCATCGTAAACTCAAATTGCAGCCGGTCCATCTTCTTTTAGTTAACAAAAATGTCGTTTTATGAGGTATATTATTGAGGATTTTCGAAATAAACCACAAATTGTTTCTCTGAAAACAAAGATTTGTTTTATTCCACATGCTTTTACAGTATAACAATTATCGTTTAACTAAAATTACACTTTTATCTCACCTGAAAACAAAGAAACGACATTAAAGTTCACTAATATCGCCTCCTCAATTATATCCCTTTAATTATCTCTCTACAAGTTTTTATAACAATAAAATGCACAAAATAATCTAAACATCATCTGTCATTGAATGATACGTCACCCCGTATAAAAATTACACCACAGCTTAAAAATTAAAAAAATGAAATGTCATTTCCAAGGAGGTCATTTCATTACATATTCATAAGATATTTTTTTCAATAATCAGAAAATGCTCTGCTCTGATCTTTGTGCGCTGACCCTTATGCACTCCGCTCGGCACTCGACTCCGTTTTGTCCGGCTCGAGACCGTTTGTTCATTTGTTTATTTGAAAGTCCGTTCAGCACCATTCCTCTCTAGCTCTACTTACACTATTTACACTGATGCGGAGAGGAGATTTTGAGTAGGTACATAATGTGATTGGCCAATTCTTTAGCGTCAGTGGAAATTCACCCTTAGGCTTCTAAAGATCCAGCAACAAGAGTCACTGCTTACCATCAGGGGGGATCGCAGTCAAGCACTAGTTTATATGCCAATTAAAAAAAAAAACTAGATGAGTAAATCATGATATCGTCAATTTGCCGATTGGTCCCGTCAAAATAAAAGTTCGTGAAAGTCATAGGACATTCGGATCAATACATCCGTCACGTCACTACATGGCTAGTCTCATACTTCCACCATACTATTGTCGTGACTGATGGGGTGCATATAAACGGTTACATATTATGCCCAATTGTTCATTTGTTACGGTGCGTTTCACTCAAGAAGTTCTTTCGCCGAAATGTTGGTATTACAGAAAAACGATGTTGCTATATTTTTAGCAATGAAATTATATAATAATTAGGGAGACTAACTGATATTTCGCTACTTTTAACAATTGCCTCATAATTTTCTTTTTTCTTTCTTTTGGGAACTGTAAACACTATTTTTGAATAATGTTTAAGACGCTGGGCTCTATTTCAATTGTCCTGCAATTCTTTCAAATAACCAAATCAAATCAAATCAAAGCATTTATTTCATATAAACCATTTACAGGCACTTTTGAATAGTCAAATGTCGGTCAGTCCAAGAAAAGTGAAGCTAAATTGCACGTTCCAAAGAGTAGGTCTCTATGGAGAAGAACGTGCAAGAAACTCCATGGACACTCTTTTAAATCATATTATGTGTTACATATAATGCTTGGTTACATATTACTTGTTGCTTCTATCATGTGAGCACAATGTCGATAATGAAATAAAAATGTAAAATAATTAAAAGATAGAAACTGAATTAAGCCACTGGCAGCTAAGAGATGACCAGTCCCATCTGACGGCACCCGTTCACGAGCATGACGCGTGCATCAGCCCCACTCAGTTCAACCATTTTGAAGGGAACTGAACGACCCAATAACACGTGCCACCAACAGCGAGACATTTGAGTGAGCATGACAAACTCTCAACTGCCATGCTCGTAATGTCAAAAAAAAAAAAAAAAGTTGTAACCTAATAAAAATGCTCCATGGTGCTTCACATTCACACACTTAAAAAAAGTGCTTCTACATTATACAATGCAATTGTGTCTTTCAAATTAAAAAATAATAATATTAGTTTCCAACTAATCAACTAATTAGTACGCCCTAGTGGTAGTGGAGCTGGACCAGCATTGAGCCAAGCATTTTTATCTTGAATATAATCCTCCAACTTATAATATGCTTGCCTGCATAGTGTGCGTTTAATACAAGATTTAAATTTCGTTTCATTGAGTTCTAATATTTGGGGTGGTATTTTATTATAACATTTCAAACAGTACCGCATGAAAGAAGAGGCCACTTTAGCCAGTCTGAAACCTGGTTGAACTAATTGATCCCTATTTCTTGTAACATAATTATGTCTATCGCCTCTTTTGCTAAAAAGATGAAGATTTTTTCTAACATACATGATGTTTTCATAGATATATTGACAAGGTACCGTCATTATGTTAATATCTTTAAACAGTTCCCTTAAAGAATCGCACCGGCGGAGATTGTAAATAGCTCTGATGACTCTTTTCTGTAATATAAAGATTGACTCGATGTCTGCAGCCCGTCCCCATAGATACCGTACGACATGACACTATGAAAATAACTAAAATAGACTAGCCTAGCGGTATCAACATCCGTAAATTGGCGGATTTTTCTAACAGCATATGCAGCTGAGCTAAGCCGCCCTGCAAGAGATGTTAAGTGAGGACCCCATTGTAGCCTTAAGTCAAGCGTAATCCCCAGGAAAATCGTTTTATCAACAAATTCTAGTTTTTCATTATTCAATACAATTTCACAATCACTACTTTTGACATTCGGTAAGGAAAATCTTATGCATTTAGTTTTTTTCCCATTTAGAACCAGATTATTAGCAGTGAACCAGTTTTGAACCTGCAATAGGGCGCTATTTTCGTTGTCAAGATTGTTAGTCTTTCTATTTATCTTAAAAATCAAAGAAGTGTCGTCAGCAAACAACACCATATTAAGTTTATTTTGCAACAAATTGGGTAAATCATTAATATAAACTAAAAATAAAAAAGGACCTAAAATTGAACCTTGGGGCACCCCCATTTCAACATTCAATCCCGACGAATTGACACCGTTTATTTGCACTAATTGCTGTCTATTATTCAAATAAGATTTTAATAAGCTTAACGCTGCATTGCCTAGTCCGTAATGCTTGAGTTTCAGAAGCAATGTTTCATGAACTACACAATCAAACGCCTTAGATAGGTCGCAGAAGATGCCTGTAGCATCTTGTGCCTCTTCCCACGCATTAAAAATGTGTTTTAGTAAGGAAACACCCGCGTCAGTTGTACAACGTCCTATGGTGAAACCATACTGTTTATCATGTAGGATGTTATTGGAGTTAAAATGACTAAGCATTTGATTTAACATTACCTTTTCAAATATCTTGCTAAGAACCGGCAAAACGGACACCGGCCTATAATTATTAGTGTCTCTACTATTCCTGGATTTAAAGAGTGGTATCACTTTACTATATTTCATTAGATCTGGAAAGACTCCTTGATCTATACACAAATTAAATATTAAAGCCAAGTACGGCGCTATAGTCTCAATAATTGAGGTACAAACTGATAGACATACCCCATAGATCTTCTGTCAATTTAATCTTGTTTTCTTTAAAAGCTTTTATTACTGTTATGGGGTTTATATGTTTAAAGTTAAATTCAGTTGAACAGGCTGCAACGTTCGCCTGTAATAAACCAAAAGCATGCGATGGCGACGAATTTAGGGCTTCAGTAGTTTTAATTGGTATACTGGTAAAGAAATTTACAAATTCTTCTGCAACTAGTTTGTTATCGCTAATAAGACCATGATGAGTCTCCAATGTGTAATCATTATTATTTCTTTTGTTTCTGTTGGTTTCATTATTTATAATATTCCAAACCGTTTTTATTTTATTATCTGCTGTTTTAACTTTGTTGCTAATGTATAAGGCCTTAGCTGCCTTACAAGTATTTTTAAACATTTTAGAATAAGTAGCAACATATTTATTAAAAGTTTCAGTGTTAATAATAGGCTTAAGGCCATACAACTCGAAAAGTCTTTCCCTACTTATTCTGATTCCTTTAGTTGCCCAGTCATTAAATCTAAACTTCGGGCAGATAGTTTTAGTTTTTTTCTCAAACGTCTGATTAAACTCTTTTTGAACTACTGAAAAAAAATGTTTATACAAAATATTACCATTGTTTTCTGCAAGGTTCCAATCACCCAACCTGCTAGTTAAAGTGCTATTAAATTTATTTAGTTTACCGGATATTATTGGTCTGAATTGTATCTGCACTTGTTGTATTGGTAAGTTGGATTCAATTTTACCATTAGGCCGCTATGATCAGAAGGCAGATAATTTACAATGGCTTTTTCTAAATACTTGCAGCAACAAAAAACATTTTCGATACATGTAGCAGTAGTTGTCGTTGTTGGAGTTGGTTCAATAAACACATTTGATAAATTAAATGATTTGAAAAGATTTAATAATCTACTGCTATCTGAATTATTTTCTAAAATATTAACATTAAAGTCTCTGCAGATAATTACTGGTTTATTACCAGTTGAAAGTTTAGCCATAACATCTTCCATGACTGACACAAAAATAGAGTAGTTTTGATAATTAAGGGGCCTGTAAACGCACACTATGATATGCCTATCCAGCTCAACACACGACACTTCAATGCTATGTTCAACGGACAGTGCAACTATATCTTTACGAGTTTTAAATTTAATACTATTTTTAACAAGGATTAGTGAACCCCCACGTAACATTGACTTTCGGTTATAACAACTGCCCACATTATAATTATCATAATTAATTAACATTTCAAAATCCTTTAACCAATGCTCAGTAAAACAAATGATGTCAAACATAGTTTTTTCCAAAAATAATTCAATTTCTAATTGTTTCGAAGAAAAACCCTGAATGTTTTGAAGAAACAAATTAAAGGATTTTTGCTTACCCCCTGTAGCTTGAATGCTAGACGATACTTTATTGTTAAGTTGACATAAATTGCCAACAGTACCAACTGTTGGTTAACGGAAACGCCACGCCACAATATCGTAACTCCCAATTGACAACTTCCTTTTAGACCAGCATTTTTTATATAAAATCCCATTCCCCTCATAATTTTCCAAAAAGTGTTGTAACTAGTGTTAAAATCGATTTCGTTTTGCATTTCGTGCAAAAGTTTTGCTAGAGTAGGCAATTCTTTTCATTTTTATTTTCTTTTTTCTATAGACAAACAGGGGAGCCAACATTACGGCAAAGGAACTTCTTATGAGAAACTCACTGTAATTCGCTATTAATGCTATTATTTGATTTCCCAGTGCCTCGTATCAGTGACGTCATGCCAAGACTGGGAGATAACGACTATAGAAGGGATCGGAGACCGCTCGCGCGGCTACCACCCGGTGCAGAAGACATTGGCGGAGTACGATGGGACCCAGTGCGGGTACTGCAGCCCGGGTTTCGTGATGAGCATGTACAGGTTAGTACCGTACTGGAACTTGAATGGTTTACACTTGGGTACTTTGATGTGTTCGTTTTTTTTTTTTTTTAATTATTATAAGCTTGTGCTTGACTGCGATCCCACCTGATGCTAAGCAGTGATGCAATCGTTGATGGTGAGGCGCACTAGTTTATTAAGAGCCTATTCACTCTTGCCTTAAAGACACCTAAATTATAATCAGACGGAAAGACCGCAGGAGGCAAATTGTTCTAGTCCCTCGATGTACGGACCGTAGAGGTTTCAACAACATTAGGGTTATAAGGTATGATTAAAGATCATATGGTTATTAATAAGAACTTAGTACGCCATATGATATTTACTACATTTTTGGTTTCGTATGTTACAATTCCCCATTCTCCTGTCCTAATTTCCACAACAACAGTTTACAGCTACCACTAATTTAACCAAATTATTTGTATAATGTTTTTCAGTCTTCTGGAAGCTAACCATTATGATCTAACTCAGTACGAGATAGAAAATTCCTTTGGGAGCAATACCTGTAGATGTACAGGCAGCAGACCAATCCTGGATGCATTCAAGAGCTTCGGCAATGACGCACCAAAACCTCCACCAAAAGTTGAAGACATTGAGGATCTCAAAATTTGCAAAGGCAAAAAAGATTGTCACAAGTGTGATAAAAACTGGTGCTTGGTAAAACACAGCGATACAGAACCTCAAAGAATAAAAAAGATTGATTTAAAAGATGGTCATGTATGGTACCGAGTCAATGAAATCACTGACATATTTACCGTGTTGGATTCTGAGGGATATGAATCTTATATGTTGGTTAACGGTAATACAGGAAGAGGTGAGCTTATAGAAGTCGCAGTAGAAGAATTTCTCCAACAACCTATGAAAATACTAATTCTACTAAACGAATTTTAGGTGCTGTCCCAATTCTAGTTTTTCCAAGGGTTCTGATAGATATCAAGCCTATAAAGGATCTCAAAGGACAGAACACACACTTAGATCAGAACCTGGTCGTCGGTGCTGGAATAACTTTAACTGATCTTATGGAGTTGTTCAAGAATGTATCCAAAGCGCATGAGGAGTTCCATTATCTTTACAAGCTTTATGAACATTTAGACTTAGTAGCTCACATTCCTGTTAGAAATGTAAGATTTAAGTGGATATATCATATTATGTACTAAAATTTTTATCTATTTTCTGGTAGGCATCCTCACTATCGTACTACTCGCTATATTGTTTCAGATTGGTACTGTGGCTGGAAATCTGATGACAAAACATCGTTTGCCAACATTTTCTTCAGATATTTTCTTGTTATTGGAAACTATCAAAGCCACTTTGGTCATCGGTAAGTGAATAATAATTTTAGGTTTTAGACTCCCTTATATTAAAAAGCACTTAATACCGGTACCTACCTAATTTTATTTTCGTAAAATATTTTAGTTCACAAAGGATCTCCGATAGAGGTAACTCCGGAAGAATTTCTAGCACTGGATATGACGGGACGAGTTATTACTCAAGTGAAGCTACCACCATATTCACATCGTTACCAGTTCGTTTCTTTTAAGGTACGAGTATGTGCATCGTAATCGGCGAATGAACATCTTCATAATCCACATTATTATCATTATGATAGCGAAAAGAATTATTTAAAAGTTCAGAATATTCTGAAATTTTCAGTTTTGAATAAATTTGAAAACAGTTTAATTTTGTAGTTTCTAACGATCTCTTTCAACGTGTTTAATCAATTTTCAGATCATGTCTCGAGCTCAAAATGCTCACGCTCAAGTTAACGCAGCATTTCTTTATGAATTCGATGAGCATAATGAAGACCTAGTCTTATCAGCTCGAATTGTACTAGGTGGACTTTCAGCAAAATTCGTCCACGCGAAGGAAACTGAGAAATTTCTTCAAACGAAGAAAATATTCACTAATGAAATTCTGCAGCAAGCTCTGAAGATATTGGAAAGTGAATTGATAGTGGAAGAAATTGCTGGTGAGATGAAACCAGCGTATAGAAAGAAATGTGCTCTCGGTTTATTCTATAAGGTAAGCAATATTTTAAATGTTGGTGTTCGCGTACAATAAAGGATAAACCACTTTATGTGCATGTCGTGAATGTTACATTTTGAATTTTTTCTTTCAGGGGTTACTGGTTCTGATTCCAAAACAACGCCTGAAACCTTGGTATCGTTCAGGAGCCAGAGACTTCAGGAAGACCAGACCGCTATCGAAAGGTTCCGAAGTCTACGATACGAACCCTATAACATGGCCGATCACCGAACCAATGCCGACGCTTGACGCGTTGATACAGTGTGCAGGGGAAGCAAAGTATTGCAATGACTTGCCTACTGAACCTAAGGAAGTTTACTGTGCGTTTGTAACGTCTGATATATGTACTGGTGAGATCGAAAGCATTGATGCTACACCAGCTTTGGTAAGTTCCATTCCAGGTAATAAATCAACTTTTATTTAAAATGAAGGAATTACTTATTGCTATAAGTTAATTTTACAGAAAATACCGGGCGTTTTAGCATTTTTCTCGGCTAAGGACATTCCTGGAAAAAATTCGTTTTTATCCCAAAGAGTACCAGCTCAGTTAGTGCCAGAAGAAATCTTCGTAGAAAAGAATATAAAGTACTACGACCAACCTATAGGAATTATTGTAGCTGAAACTGAAAAATTGGCCAACAAGGCAGCTTTACTTGTGAAAATTAACTATAAAGTAGACAAGAAAAAGCCTGTTTTGACGATAAAAGATGCAAGAGAAAGAGAGCCAGATCGTGTTTCATTGTTTTTAGTCTTTCCGGCAAGGGATAGAGGTTTAAACGTTCAGAGAATTTTGAAAGGTACTGATGATATTTACGCACAGTACCATTTTCACATGGAGACTCAGACCGCGGTCACTAGGCCGAGTGAAGATGGAATAGATGTGTACGCCAGTACACAGCACATAGATTCTTTGCATATCGCTCTTTCTGAGGCGCTAAATATACCTCAGAATAGGTAAGAAATATTTAATCAAAGGAGTCATGAATACCTTTAGCTATCGCATTTTTTTTCTATAAAATTGTTTTCATTATCAACATTTATCTTAATTATACTTTTTAGAATAAACATAACAGTACCTCGTTGTGGCGGTGCATATGGAGCGAAGATGAACCGCGCGAACCACGTAGGAACAGCATGTGCTCTAGCGACCTACCATCTGGACCGACCCTGCCGATTCGTTATGAGCATCCAAGCTAATTTGAGAGTGGTTGGCAAACGCCTACCCTGCACACGAGACTTTGAAGTAAGGAAGATTTTGCACAATAATGCAGTGATCTGACGTTAATGCTATGTCTGCAAGGCGCATGAAATATTTCTTTAATATGTATCCATAATGAAACTGTTTTGGGAATATCATAAGTATTTAAATAATCGTCTTGTGTCGAAAAAAATATACGTTAGATCGCAATATTTCCGCAATATAGTAAAATATGCTACTTCTTGTTTTGGTGTGGTGTCAATTAATTGGGTTCACAAATTTAAACAAAAACTAACCATCTTATATCACAACAAATCTAAGAAGTACCATTCGATATTTAACACTTTTCTATAAAAATAGCTTTGTGCAATAGAAAATGTGCTTTGCGTAACTCGCACTATTTCTATTATCTTTTCCGTAAAACCATTGAATTGTGTTTATCACAACGTATACAATTTTTAATTAAACGGTACTTCTCATTTTTGCCGGGCTTTAATAATAATCATTTAATGACTCATTTCTTTACGGAAAATGGTATCTTTTATTGTTGTACGAGTATTTTCAAAAAACGACGTGTTTACTTGAAAAACGCTTATATTTTTGGGTAGGTCGGCGTTAGCGATTCGGGGCAGATTCAGTACCTGGAGTATCATCTGTACGAGGACAATGGATACGTGGTTAGTGACCCCGTCACAGTTCTAACATTGGCAGGCATTAGAAACTGCTATGATAACAGACGTTGGCAGTACAAGTTATTCAATGTCACTACAGATACAGCTTCCAATACGTATGCTAGATCACCAGGTATATCCGTTTTCACTACCACTAAGTAGATCAGTATGTGTTAAAAATCTTCTTTTTTATAATTATAAAAACAGTTATTCTACTACTTGATCAAATTTTATGTGTACATATTTATAGTATGGATCTCTAAAATATAGAAACATTAGCAAATGTTGTCAAATACAATAAAAACTTTTTTCCAGGAACATTAGAGGCAATATCAATGACGGAAAAGTTAATGGAAAGGATATCTTATGAACTAGACCGCGATCCCGTTCAAGTAAGGTTAAACAACATTGAACCAACGTACGTTGAAGTTCAAGAGATGATACAAACGCTGCTCAAAGATGCTGAATACAACAAACGCAAAGATGAAATACAGAACTATAACAAACTGAACAGATGGAAGAAGAAGGGACTCAGAGTAGCTTTCATGAACTGGCCTATACCTCCTATTCTTGACTATCATGTTCTTCTCTCAGTATATCATGGAGATGCTACAGTGGTAGTCCATCATGGAGGCATAGAAATCGGGCAAGCCATCAACACTAAAGTCATCCAAGCTGTGGCATATACTCTCAACATTTCTATAGAAAAAGTCAAGTGTAAGCCTGCTACTGCCTCAATAAACCCTAATTGCTTTGCTACTGGAGGAACCAGATCAACTCAGTCAGTATGTTTTGGAGCTATAAAGTGCTGCCAAATTCTTTTAGACCGGTTGACAGTTGTTAGGGAGACGCTTACTGATCCTACTTGGGAGATTTTGATTGAGGCAGCTTTCAATAGGGGTATTAATCTGCAGACCAGCTACAGGGTCACCGCTAATGACCAAGTTCCGTACAGATCTGGAGGAGTATGCCTGTCTGAGGTAGAACTTGATATTCTGACAGGAGAACATGAAATACTAAGAGTCGATATTATTGAAGATGTTGGTACGAGTATAAATCCTCAACTGGATATTGGTCAGGTAAAATCTCTTCGTATAAAAAACATAGAAAATAATAAGAATTTCATAATGAGATCCGTGTAAACGGTAGGAGACAAAGAAAATAAGAAATATTTCTATCTCGAACTTTACGATATCAGTTATGCAAAAACATTTTCGGATGCGTATTCTTTCCATTCCAGATCGAAGGTGCTTTCATGATGGGGGTGGGCTACTGGACTCACGAGGAGTTGATCTACGATGAGAAGACTGGGGAATTGCTCACAGACCGGACCTGGTACTACAAGGTGCCCCTCACCAAGGATATCCCTATAGACTTCAGAATATCACTCAGGAGGAACTCTTATAACCCTCTTGGTACTTTGGGTGCAAGGGGTAAGTGGACTAGCTATAGAGTGCTTTACCATCAAAGTTGCCCCTATGCTTCGTTGCTATGGATGTGCTTGATATTTCCATCAACCATATTCATTGATCCATATATCTTAGCATTGGTGGAAACGGTTGGCCTGAAACGGTGGTACGGTGGTGGTGGTGATTTTGACCCTGGAAACTACCCTAGTAGGGTAGTTTCCAGGGTCCAAATAATTAATTTTTATTTAGTCCGTATTTTAGATTATAAAAAAATATTGGACACGAATTTTTTTTCGTTTTTGGATTAAACAAAAAATAACAAAGATATAGCCCATTAAAGTTACGTGTGACATTACCCTGTGCGAAAAAATGCAGCACGGCGTGACGTATAGCCCATTAAAGTTACGTGTAACGTAACTTTAATGGGCTATATGTTTGTCATTTTTAGTTTAATTTACAAATAAAAAATACGTGTCCCTTATTTTTGAATAATCTAAAAGACGGACTAATTACATTTTTTACGGCAACTAGCCTATTGTACCTAAAGACCGTTTGCCCGAAAAAACATATTTGAGCAACTAGTAAGTACTTGTCATTTTCGCCGCATGAACATCGGGAAATCGTGTCGGATACCCAACCAAATTACTTTGTAATTACCATTTGCCAACCAATTTCAGGCGTTTCCGAGCCTCCGACGTGTTTGTCTATAGCGGTAGCTTTCGCTCTGCGAGAGGCCATAGCGTCGTCGAGAGAAAACACCGGTTACCCCAAAAACAAGTGGTTTGAAGTTGGTAAGGAACCAAATAGATCATTACCATAGTTGTAGACTTCAGCAACACCAGAAGCATCGCAGATAAGTTTCATACCAAAGAGAATGCTTACTTATTCATTGTGGGTACAGCCAAGCAGTGGAATTCTCTGCCAGAGTCTATTTTTACTGATAGCTACAACCTAAGAAGTGAATAGATTATTTCTAGCCAAGCGCACATCGTTGATCACATTGTCATTTACCATGAGGTGAGAAATAGATCAAGCGCGAACTTATCAATAATAATTTTAAAAAAAAGCTAAGGATAACAGCAATGCTGCCTTGGTAGTAGAATAGAGATAGGTGTGTTGGTTCATGTATGCTCATTGTCCCTATCATCTGAATTCCCATCCAATGGGGATAATGCGAATTTAATGATTAAATTCCCATTTTATAATAATATAACCCCATCGCCGTATCTCTACGTTGACGTCGTGGTGGGGCTTGCGCGCTCCAATGAACCCTAAGTCTGTGTCGGTAGCGCTTGCTTAGCCGTAACATGCCTAGGGTGAGGGGCCAGACCAAGAGAGATACAATCCGCAGGGCAGTTTTGCGGCGAACTGTTGGGCATTAGCGATCCCACGGACCCGATCTCCCGGGAGAATTCTTGTTCTTCATCTCCGGCTTGCCTTTATTGACCGGTCGTAGTGAACACTGACGAGGAACAGAGCTCCCACCTCTCTCTTGCCTTTATTGGCTGGCTTGAGTGGAGATTCGCAAGAGCAAATGCGCTCGGGAGAAGGATGTATAATTCAGTAAGGTGCTGGTAGGGATCTTGACCGTACTTCCGGGATTGTCCTGATAGCCGTGGTATACCTCTCCACTCCTCAAGCACATCAGGATATGTTGCCCTCTTGTTGCTACGTCACTTCGTGCTAGCGACCATTTTGGGGGCCCATTTGTTGAGTGTGCAAGTCACCCCTTGCCTTTTTATCGATGGAAATAAAAACATTGTTTAGGCAGGGGCCATAGTCTTAACATAGTTCCTAGTAACCAGTCCACTTAAGACTCCAAAAACCATAGCCTTATATTAGTTTTTCACATGTTGCAATAGTTTCCCTTCAACCGGGGGTTGTCCTTGGATGCACTAGCATAACGCATACAGGGATAATCGCCGATTGGTACCACGTGCCATTAGAAGCAGCTAAAAGGGCCTCTGCGAGTTGGTTTCGGCTCCTCGTATGCCTTCCAAAGGTCCAGGACCTCATGGTCCTGAGATAAATAAATGTAAATAATAGTAATAATAATAATAATCATCTTTATTCAGGTAAGTTACACCCATATCATTACACAATACACAAAAACTTAAATTACTAACATAATAAATTCATCAATTAATACCACAGAATACAAATAAATTAACAATTCAAAAATAATAAATAAGTCCATCATAACATTAAATAAAAATAAATAAATAAATAGCATTTACCTTTAAATTCACGACAGTCATTTAGTAGGATCTGAGTGCTTTTTGTACCGCTACATGTCGGCCACTACAATGCTTAAGGATATAGCAATCCATCCTTGCAGCAAACATCGCCAGTACGGTGTTGGAGCTACCCCTCACTCTGCGCAACATAGACGCGGCACGCTTTCGCATAGTGGCATGGAAGCAGTCGGTGCGTGCTTCTGCGAACATGCCCGAAGCACTACAAGTTCGAGGCAGCCCCATCACCGCCCTGAACGCGTTGTTGTATTGGACACGAAGAGCGCTGTAACTTTTCTTGCTGTAGTCAGCCCATAGGCTACACGAGTACAGCGAGGTACAGTACGCTCTAAAAAGCGTAACTTTTACCTCACTAGAACACCGCGCAAACCTACGAGCTATAATATTTGCTCTGACAGACAGCGCCCTCCGTTCCCTCTCCATATCTACATGGTCTTTCAGGTCGGTAGTAAGTATTATAACTACTTTCCGTTGTCTTGTTAACTTATTGTTTCTCTAGATTACAATATCCTTTAGATACAAAGACTTATAGGACCATGAACTAAGTGAACTTACTGTTAATTTTTCTTGTCATTACAAAAAAATATACAGGGTTAAATGTGATTAAGCTCAACTCACGCAGCTGCGAAAGTGTGATTTTGACCCTTTTTTTGGGTGGGAAAGTATTCAATGGCTTCCCCCGCCCTTGAGTGGAGCACGAGGGCGTGTCGGACTTTTACTGTTGAATACTCACTCCTGTTCTTTCAATGCTATCGTTCCAGGTCCCCGGGGTTCACTTTGACATTAATAATATAATACAATATTCCACAACTATCACACAACGCCTTCTAGTCCCAAGCTAAGCAGAGCTTGTGTTATAATTTATAATAATTTTATTTCTAAATACATAGTCATAGATAAATTACACCCAGACACAGGACAAGTGATCATGCTCATCACATAAACATTTGTCCTGGGTGGGAAACAAACCACGATCTGCGGCATAGTAGTCAGGGCCACTAACCACTAGACCACAAAATAGATAGGTACAGAAGACAATCTCATGTATGTACTTCACTTTTCCTACGCTCGGTGGACGCACACTAATGAGCGTTTGAGTCGCGGAACTGTTCGACCAGTGGTCCGAGACGCGACCGAGATATCGTGTCCGTGAGCGGTGTCTATGTGTGCGTTGTTCGAGCGCGCTTTGTATGTAGATTGACTTCTGTACCTATCTATTTTGTGACTAGACCAAAAAGCCAAACGTTAAAACATTTTTTATTTCAGACGGTCCGTTCACACTGGCTGCTAACGTCTTGAAAGCAGACGCAAGGCTCGACGAGTTTCTGTTTAATTAGTAAATTCATATTTGTTTTTCTGTTAGATAACATGCACGTCAAATATTAAACATTTTATTCAAAATTATTATTTTTATTTTCCATTTCTTGGAATTTAATTTATGTATCTACCTAAACTATAATGTGCGTCATTTGAATTTCTTCTTATGCTCTTATCTTCATGCCAACAAATAAATTAAGAATAAATTAACACTTACGCTTTTTTAACAAAATAAGTCGAGTAATACTGTTGTAAGTCTAATTAGGTACCTACTATAAACATTGGGTACGAGGTACTTATAATATCTATATATCGAGGCCAGCGGTGCTATTCTCTAACAAAACAGCCTTGAGCGCAGCGCTGGTCGCAACGACGAGTCGAGAGTGCAGTACATTGAATTGGCTGTTTTTTTAAAGAATAGCATCGCTGGCTAAAAATACTTAAAGGACTTATAAGTATTAGCAAAAGGACTTGTTAATATTTATATGCAAAGTATCACTAAATAATATTCATAAACAGCAAAGTTTTGTATAAAGTTCTTTTATGTAAATTAGAGGGCTTGATTCCTGCCTAGGAAAGTTAATTCAACTATATACAACATGTAATATCTACACTTAAAATATTAAAAAGAGGAAAAGTTTGTTATTATGTTTGACTTTTTTTTTGTCTGTATCCTACAGTAACTAAAAGGTAATCTCTAAAAGTACTGGGGCCCAAGTCTGCTATTTTTATAAGTTCGTCAATCCAACACGATCCCATTGTCATTTTGCTAAAAGTTCGTAATCTGCTAATTCATAACGATCGATCATTGATCGGTCAATGGTCTCGTAATAGTGTTGTGGTAGAATAACAATATCAAGCTTAGTAAAAGCATTGACTGCACAATGACGTTCTAAAGATCAAAGAAACTGTCAAAATTTTAGCAAATTACCGCACACGTCAGACATTCGTTTGTCAATATGTACGAGATTACCATCCTAGTCTGTCTGAAAAGTCAAACGATTTGGTTAATTATTAGGGCAAAATGAAATCTAATGTAGTCAACACTGGTTCAATAATCAAGATTAATTAAGAGATCTTGTTCATTGTTTACTAATAGAAGAATCCTATAAAAAGTATCGAATATAAGTATTTTTTAAATGATTTTAATATTATACAAAATTCCCAAGTCGTTTGACTTTTTAGACAGACTATATGCCACTTCTTTCAATGGAGTCTCAGTGGCTGTCCATTGGAAAGTCATAATGACGCCACTATATTATTAGATTACCAAATTTGTCCCCGATCCGAACCAGACCCTTCTGCTGGGACATCCATTCGGCCAATTAAGTTTGGCCAACTTTTAATAAAAAATAACATTAAAAACATCTGCAGGGACGGTATTAAAAAAAGTGGGCAGAAATAAAATCTCTGTCGAATTCACCTCTGGTGAGGCGGCCAACAATTTTCTTTGTAACCCTGTCTTTGAATCAAAATTTATAGTCAAGATTCCTTCATATAACATTACCAAAATGGGTATCGTCCGTCAAGTGCCGGTCGATATGTCGATGGATGAATTTGTAAATTCAATAATCCTTCCTGATGGGTGCGGAATAATATTAAAAGCAAAAAGATTAAACAAGAAAAATAAACAGGATGGCAAGACCTCCTGAATCCCTACAAAAACAATAGTTATTACGATCAAGGGACAAACTCTCCCTCAAAGGGTCTTCTTATATCACACTTCTCTTCCAGTGGAGGTTTATCAATACCCCACGATTCAATGTTTAAATTGCTGCCGCTTTGGGCACGTTAAGGCACAGTGTCGGTCCAAGGCAAGGTGCTTTAGGTGCTCGCAACCCCACACTGGTGACAGCTGTGACGTGGAAGAGGCCAAGGCCTCTTGCATCCATTGTTTGGGCCGCCATTTTGCCATCTATAGTAACTGTCCCGAGCAAGGGAGACAAAAATCAATCAAAATGTTAATGTCGCAGGAAAACCTTTCCTATGAAGAGGCTTCACGATCCCTTCCTAATGTCAAAAAACTTTATTCCGAAGTTACTCAAAATTTTCCAACCCAATCTTCTTTCTCCTCCTCCTCTTCCCAACCTATTAGCCTTACTCCTTCTACCTCGTATAAAAAAACTGTGTTCTATTCCCCTAAGCCTAGAGCTCCTCTAGGTAAGTTTTTTGACAAAGCTACCCACAGAAGCATCGTTGCTGAGGATTGTTCACCCTTTCCCAATGGCTTCTCTCTTCAGTCTCAAAATTGTTCATCCCTAAAGTCCCCTCAAGAGGATAGCCTTTTAGAATTACTTCTGTCGCTAATTATTAGTCTAGTTTCCCGTAATAACTCCTCTGTACCGCCCCACGTTGCCCAAAAACTTTCCCTGCTTATTTCTAATATAAATAATGGACCTAGTCTCCACACTTCAGTGGAACAGTCAAAGCATTCGGCCGAAGAAGCCTGAACTTTTATTTTTAATTAATAAATTTCACCCCTCAGTCATTGCCGTTTCGGAGACTTGGTTGGTGCCTGGTTCTCACTTTCGGGTCTCAGGTTACTCCTGTCTTCGGAGTGACAGGGCTGATGGGTATGCAGGTAGTGCCCTTCTTGTTAGGCGCTCCCTTCCTTTCTCTCTAATATCTCTTCCCCCTATTTCTCCTGACATTAATATCGTTGCTGTTAGGGCTTTTAATATAACTTTCCTCTCTGCATACATTCCTCATCCTCATTCTAGAACTTGAGCATCAGTTGAAAGTTCCTAAAAAATTGGTCCGTTTTATTTGTAATCTATTGATGGAGAGAACCATCTCCATTAAAAATCAAAACTCCTCTCTTTCCACTAAGACTATCTGGGAAGGCTTACCACAAGGTTCAATTTTAAGTCCCCTCTTATTCAGCCTTTATACTTATGATTTACATTTTTCCACTGATTCATTTTGTCAAATATTGCAGTATGCTGATGATTTAGCTTTATACTGTTCTGGAAAATCGTTAGATGAGGCTACTAACCGTCTTAATTCCGCCCTTGGATATTTATCTGATTGGCTTCTAAAACACGGTTTGTCCTTGTCAGCTTCTAAGAGCTCTGTAGTTGTGTTTACAAAAAAAAAGATTGTTCCTCCTGTTGATATTAAAGTTAACGGTGAAAATATCTCTCAGGTGGACAATGTTTAATTTTTAGGAGTTTTTTAGATTCAAAATTAACAGGTATTGCTCACACAGACTTTGTTTCTCAAAAATGCGAAAGAAACGTTAATGTTCTTCGCTCTCTTTCAGGTATTTGGTGGGGTGCTCACCCATATACTCAAAAACTGATCTACAATGCAATAGTTCGTAGACATTTTGATTATGGTATGTTCCCATTAGATCCTTGTAACAAATCTGGCCTTCAAAAACTTGATAAAATCCAATCAAAGTGTTTACGAATTATTCTCGGGGCGATGAAGTCGTCCCCAATTAATGCCATGCAAGTTGAGTGTGTTGAGCCTCCTCTTTCGATCCGTAGACAATTTCTAGCAAATAGATTTATTTTAAACTTGTACAAAATTCTGAACATCCCCTTCTTGGTAAGCTGGACCATTTATTATCCATCTTTGACTCTTGTAGTCGTCGTTCGAATATTGAACTTCCTAGTCTTCTTCGTGCCTACCTTAAATTCACTCGTCTTTCTAGCCCACTTTTTCAAAACCCCATCTTATATCTATACTCGGAGCCTTATAATGCTCTGGTATTTCAACCGGAGATCGTTTTGGACTTTGGAATTAACAAAAATACCTTAAAACCGCATAAGATGTTTGACTTCTTCATTAACATGAGCCACATCTTCGTGAAACTACCTGCGTCAGGATTCCATCAGCCACTTCCCAGTTCTAGCATCAGGTCCTCGTCATCATGAAAAATGTTTAGAACTGGTTAAGACAAATCTACTGAGCCCAAACTCGACGGGTTGACTAGGAGGCATTCCAAGGTTCCATCAGCCACTTCCCAGTTTTAGCATAAGGTCTTCGTCATCAGGTTCTCGTCGTCAGAAGAAACGATCAGATCTATTGTTAAGTTAAATCTAAATGAGCCGAAACTGGGTGGGTTTATTAATAGGCATTCCAAAGTTACGTCTCTGACCTCCGACTCCGACCTCCATCGTCAGACCAGCTTGACAGCGTCGGAACATGAGTATTATAAACATTAGGTCACATACATGTGTTTATTAGTAAAGTATAAATCCATTAAGTGTTTAAGATCCCTACCACAGCCAACAAACGAGCTGATGACCTTGAACACCTGAACAGATCTTCATAAATTATATCAAAGAACCATCTCAACAACGTCAGCTTTCAATTAAAAAGAACAGCATCAAAATCGGGCCATTCGCTTAGGAGCTACGATGCCACGGACACACACACAGACACCTCAAACTTATAACACCCCTTTTTTCCATCGGGGGTTAAAAAAATATGATTCCAAAAATTAGGTGTACTCAGATGTGTAGGTATTGGGCACGCCACAATCATGGCGGTAAGTCCCCCCCCTTTGAGGCGTGGCTGGAAGGACCTCACGGCGTCCTTACCTTCCGCATGACGCAGGTCCTCACCGGACGTGGCACGTTCGGGAGGTACCAGTTCCGGATTCGAACGGAAGAGACGCCCGGGTGTCGCCACTGTCCGGAACGCCCGGAGGACACGGTGGAGCACACAGTCGAGGTGTGCCCTGCTTGGGCGGTGCATCGCCCTCGTGGGGGCGATCGGCGGCGGAGACCTCTCGCGCCGGGCCTTGGTGGAGGCCATGGTCCGGAGCGAGGAGGAGTAGCAGGCGGTCGCCGACTTCTGCGAAGCAGTAATGCTCGCCAAGGAGGAGGCCGACCGCATCAGGCAACGGCGTTATCGCCGCCGCCGCCGCTGGGATTCTGATCCCGATTTCCGGCCACCGTAGGCGCAGGCTTGCGGACAGTGAGCAATGGGTAGCTCGCTGTCCGGCCGTTTGCTAACTGTCCGGACCAAGCCCAAGTCGTCGACGGTGCGCACTATTCCCGCGCGCCTCAAGGAGTTGTCAACAACAGCAGGGATCCAGCTGGGTCGAAGCCTACTGGGGCCAGGGTTAGTTTCGAAAGACAGCTCGAGCCCCGGTATGAAGGCTAGAAGGAACGGGGTGGGTCTTTTAGTCAGTAAGAGTCTGACACTATCTCCCGCTCCGCCCAAGAGCGGGTCATTGGATAATTTTTCCCACCATAAAAAAAAAGATGTGTAGGTATACATTCGCGTGCTTACATATGTAGATATGTGATGGTATAAAGTACACAGAAACAGACGCAGCATGTTTTATAATGAGTAAGGAAAACTTAGTTTTTCTGTCCATTAGGCTAAGCACGCACTATGTTTATTCGCTAAGATTTTTAATACGCGAAAGTCTTAAAATATAGTTAGTAAGAAGGAATTTATATAAATCCATCCTATAATAATTTTGGTAAAGCTTTTTTCTCCCTTATAATGTGTTTTAAAACTTTTACCTGACTACACTAAACAGTGTGTATTCAAATTGTCAGTGAAAAAAATTTTAAAATAAAAATGTGTCAATTCGGACACCGTCCGAATCGTCAACAACTCAGCGTGTGGCGGCCACCAGCGTCAACCGTGTGCGGCAAGTCCGTTTAAAATGTATGAAAACAACAGGAAATATGGCGAAAATTAACTCCTCGCGCGCAAAAAAAAAAATAATAAAAAGATAAACTGTTTTTATTTTCTAGGAAAAACAAAGATACAGAAACCAACATTTTTGACCAAAAAAGTTTCGTACAAAAGTGTGTACAAAACGACAATTAAACGATTTTCAGGATCATTCAAGTTGTGCAGACGTATGTACAATCGGCGCTCGAAGGGGTTAAATTTCGCCATATTTATTTATTTATTTATTTGCATAGGCACACCGACGACTTATTTACAATATAATTTAAATAATGCATTATAAATTCATGAGGTGATCCTGTGTAAATAAGTCACTTACAGGTATGCACAACATTTACAATAAGTCTAAATAATTAAATAGATTAAAAACGATGAATAATAACAATAAACATTTAAGACAGTTACGAAATAAAAGAGATTAAAAACCAATGTCCAAAATAAAATAGATTAAATTAAAATTAAAATCACATTATTATCAAATTACAATTAAATCTTAAATTAAATTACAGTATTAATACATATGTCAATTACATTATTATTAAATTAAATTACATAAGAGAAAAAAAAAATTCAATCACGATTAAATTACATTATTAAAATAATTAAATTTTTTGCAATGTCATTTTACGCAAACGAAAGGCACAAATAAATACAGGTAAAATTCGATGTAAGGTGGCTGATCACAAGTCAAGTTGAATGATTTTGGCTCTAAACCTTGGCAGACTATCGAAGTAGATATCAATACTACTGTCGACACAGCAGGCTTTATTGTAGAAAGTCAACATTCTATTCAGGGGAGCGTGCCGACCCAGGTTTGTGCGGCATGGTTTAGTGGCAAACGCTCTATTGATACGGTTGGACCGAATGTGGGAATGACGAGATACGTCTATGCTGATTTTATTAAGGAAGTCTGATGTTGATGATGTCCCGTTAACAGCTTTGTGAAGTGTCGATGGTTGAGGACCCTTCGTTGCTTCAATGAGTCTAGTTTGAAGTAATTTAGTCGTTCTTCATAATTGGCTCTGTAAGGGCATTTTGGATCTCTATATCGCAAGCACCTAGTAAACTTTTTTTGTACGCGCTCAATGCGGTCTATGTAAACATTTTAAGTCGGGCTCCAGACGGGAGACGCATATTCCACCAGACCGCGCACAAAAGTATTATATAATACTTTCAAAGCTGAGGTTCCCTGAAATTCTTTTCCGACTCTATTGATGAATGCCACCATTTTCATAGCTTTCCCAATGATATTATTAATGTGCGTGGTAAAAGAAAGATCGCTGCTAAGCACTACTCCTAAATCCCGTATGTTCTTAACCTTTTTTAACGGTGTTCCGTTGAGGGAGTAAGTGGATGGTATGGGGTACTTTTTCCGGGTAAATGTAATGTGATGACATTTACTGGCATTCAAAATCATTCTATTTGCGACACACCAGTTCTGCAACGAATCCAGATCGGATTGAAGCAGAGCAATGTCTTCTGGAGTTTTTATTTGACGATAGATCTTGAGATCATCGGCAAACAAGGAACATTGACTATGTTTGATGCAGTCGACTATGTCGTTAATGAATATAATGAAGAGGATAGGTCCGGTATGAGATCCTTGGGGCACACCGGAGGTTGCAAAGTACTCTGTTGACCGATACCCATTCACCACCACTCTTTGTGTTCGTTTGCATAAGTACGATCGAAACCATTCCAGAAGGGGTCCGTGTATACCAAAACGATGTAGTTTCAGCAGCAAGATTTGGTGGTCGACCTTGTCGAAAGCGCTACTGAAGTCGGTGTACAGAGAGTCTACCTGTTGACCGGAGTCAATTTTCATGCTGATCTCATCAAAATATGAAACTAAATTTGTGACAGTGGATTTGTTGCTGCAGAAACCATGCTGCTGAGGAGAGAGCTGCGTTTTGACATGGGAGGTTAATATTGGGCAGATCATTGACTCGAAAACCTTTGAAAAAATAGATAGGATAGAGAGTGGTCTGTAATTTTTAACGTCCGCACAATCACCTTTTTTGAAAATTGGCACAACGTTAGCCTTTTTCCATTCAGTTGGAAATTTTGACGTTTCAAGGGATTTATTAAAAATTATCGTAAGGGGATATGCCAGATTGCGAGCACATTTTTTAATGAAGAAAGGTGGCAACCCGTCCGGACCAGCAACTTTGGTAACATCCATTCTATTGAGCGTTTTCAGAACTTCCTTCTCAGTAAAGCTGATTTTATTTAATATAAATTGAGGGAATATTTGGGTTTCGGTTGGTGTTCTATTTATGCCGCTAGTGTCAGAGGACGTAGACGAGAATTGAGCAGCAAAAAGCTGG
Organism: Mythimna ferrago; assembly: GCA_910589285.2. Classification (NCBI taxonomy): domain Eukaryota; kingdom Metazoa; phylum Arthropoda; class Insecta; order Lepidoptera; family Noctuidae; genus Mythimna; species Mythimna ferrago. The sequence continues at coordinate 23,166,021 of OU342685.1, forward strand.
CATATATCGTCTCCCGTTGTAGCAACCAAATCGTTCAATGTCATTTCGGGAGGTATAGAGCTGGATTTAGAAGTTTTGGTCTTGACGAAAGACCAGAACGCTTTGGGATTGGTCCTGATATTATTCTCCACAGAATGGACATATTTCCTGTAACACTTCTTAATCATTGACCGTGCCCGATCGTCGAGCAGTCTGTACTCAATATCGTCCCGTGGGTTGCCATATTTCTTAAACCGCTGTCTTACCTTTTCTTTTTCATTAAGAACTTTCACTAAAGTTTTAGAGTACCATAATGGAAAATTTTTGCTTACTCGCCTAATTTTAGGAACATTCTTATTAATAATTGTTTGAATGGATTCATAAAGCGTCCGTACCATAAGATCAACATTTGTACATGGTTCCAGTCGCTCTTTCCAGTGGATATCCCTCAATTTTTTATTTATTACTATGTAATCAGCCGCCTTAAAATTAAATGTAGTTAACTTTACGCGTTTTAGTGGCTCATAAGCCCTCAAGATGAGATCTATTTCCAAAGACGGGTGGTGACAATCCTCTTTACAGACTGGTGAAGCAGAGCTTCTGACCACTTCTGAACACTTGGTATATTGGATAGCACTAAGTCTAACGTTCTATTACTAAGTAGTATTTTTAACAATATTATATTGCAACAAGTTGTTTAGAGACATAAAATCTATAAGAGAGTAACCTAGGTTGTTTGCATAGTTTGATGGAATAGTGGAGGTTGAAGAAGAGTAACTCGGGTCATGTTTCCATTCAATAAAGCTGAGATTAAAATCTCCGATTACTATAACTTCGTCGCCCGTGGTTTCGTTAACGGTTGTCACCGAACCAAGAAACATATCCAGGTGCTGCTGTGTTACGGGGGGTGGTAAGTAGATGGCACAAATGTTAATTTTTTTGCCCCCGTTTATTTTAACGCGGACCCAGAGGTCTTCTGCAGTAGTTTCCCATTGATAAGCCCGCACGGAATCATATGCTTTTGACACAGCAATGAGAACGCCACTTCCTTCTCGTCCCGAAAGTGCACTGGAAGCTCTATCTCTCCTGTACACGTTATAACGAGTATCAAATATCTCTCCATCATTGATATTATCATTGAGCCATGTCTCAGTTGCCTCAATCATGTCATAATTATTAACATTAACCGCGGTATTGATGTCATCCAATTTCGTTCGCATTCCACGGATATTCTGGTAGTAGACAGTAAATTTTAATGATTCACTTACGGGTTCTCGCTCCTAGGTTTTTTGTTTACATCAAGGTAGCGGCGTGTAGGCTCTTTATCTGCATAGGTCTCGCTCCATCATCCTTACAGACCAATACGCGACCATCACGGACCCAAACATATTTATAGCCTTTCTCACGCGCCATCTTTCTAGCCTGTGCATGTATAGCTTTATTGAGGGGTGAAAGATGTTCAGAAACGAAGATAGGCTGCTTAGCGCCACCATAGCCCAAGTGACTCGAGTTAAGTTTATCGGAAACATTAGTACGGTTAAATTTAGTCACTGATGCTAAGACCTCATCACGTTTCCTTGTATTTTTCAGTTTCACAATAACTGACCGCGGGCGGCTACTCTTCAAGTCGAGTTTTTTGACGCGAGTTACTGATGACACGTCAGCAGCATCAATTTTGCATGAGATGGTTTTCCCCAGTTGAACTACCATACTCAACAAGTTTTCGGCTTGATTTTCAGGTATTCCATTTATTTCCAGGTTATCCTGTCGAGAATGTTGCTCTACAATATTTAGTCTTACTGATAAGTCTGTAACGCAAGTCTTCAACTCATCATTTTCTTTCTTAAGTTGGCTAATGATGTTCTTGTTTTGTTCCAGTTCCGTCTTCATAACATCATAGTCCTTGCTGATAAACTCAACTGACGCTTCCAGTCCTTGCAGGGTTTTTTTCAGCTCTAAAAATTCATTTCCAAAGTATGTCTTGATTGATTAAGCAGCTGCAAAGACATCGCAGACTCAATTTCTTTGCGTAGATCGGTAATAATTCCTATGTCTAGTTTATAGGAATGCGTTACCGCACTCTGATCAATTGAGCTATCTTCCAAGGTTTCTTCGCACGTGCCGTCACTCTCATGCGAGTCGTTCAGTCTTGGTCGTTTGGATCTAACAGAAACCTTAGAAGACACGTCTGTACTACTATTACCAGGCGTGGTCGGGGTTAAGATAGGCTCAGACGGTTGCATAACATTCTGCTTGGCAGCAGATGCCGGAGGAGAACGCTCAACGCGCGGCATTATAATATAAATTTGATCTTTCCACCGCGCAGCAAGTACCAAACGACGTTAGCGTGATAGCTGACGTTCGCGAGTCCAGCGAACCAAGAAGCACGGGCGCCGGCGGGTAGAGGTGCGGAGTGCGCGAGGAGTATCGAGCGCTCGGCGGGTTGGGGTAGGTCCGGGTTCCGAGCCGTTATTAAAATGTTTGTAAAGATTTTTACCTATATCTTTGCACTCCGTGCTTGTATTCAGGTCCGGTTTTCACCATTCGCAAGTCCACTTCACCAGCAATGCAACGATACCACATTAGTTTATAATGAAACACTTTTTACTATTTTTCCGAAATAAAGTTTAGGAGTAAAACAAAAATGACCATTCTAGGGTGACGGTACTTTTATCTATATATTTTCTGTGTTTCCACAAAAGTAGTTGTGGTCAGAAGCCCATTTACGGTGACGCTTAAATACGACATTATATCTGCAACAATTAAATTTCATAGTGCGCAGTAGGTCTTAGTACGCTTATAACTCGAGACCCGATTACAAATCCACTTTATGTTAATAATATAAATGAGTCCAAACGCAAGTACGTCTAACATACATAATTACATTGCTGGAAAATATTGCCACCACTGCATCCGGTTTAGTTAACATCAGCTTATTATTAGACTTGAATATCAGGCTTTAATTTGACCTTGTCAAGTACTTCTTTTATTTCTTTCTAGTTTTTACCCCGGCTTTGTCACTGTGGCAAAATGATATTTTGATGAATTATTTTCTCAACCCAGTGGAGGAAATCATTGAAATTTATGATTGTAACTTCATTTTCTAATTGGTGTGTATAAGTGTGTACATTATTCTAGTCATATGTTGTATATAAAACTGGAAAAACTGGGCAAGTGCGAGTAGGACTCGCTCAATGAGGGTTCCGTACTTTACCTATGAAAACAGTTCAATTTTCGAATTGAGTTACAAAGATTTTTTGCCAAATTTCGGGATTCTAAGCCAACGGGAAGTACCCTATGAATTTGTATTCCCTTAAGAGTGTCATAATACACGTTTTTTTTTTCGACATAAACGGCCGATCTTTTTTTTCGTTGACTCAGAAATTTAATTTTGTCATAACTTCCCTGGGTAAGTATATGGTTTTAAATTCAAACTCGATACCTCCACGCGTTCCCAAGATAAAGGGTCTTGACACACCGACAGACAGACCGAATATCTAACCGAAGTGCCTCAAACTGATTCATTAGATGTGCAGTTATCCAAAGATAGTATAAATAGATGGACGAATAAAAAAAATGGCTTTATAGGCTGAATGGCATGTTGGTCTAGTGGTTAGTGGCCCTAACTGCCAGAGGTCGTGGCTGCGTGGGTCCGATTCCCACCCAGGACAAATATTTGTGTGATGATCATTTGTTCTGTGTCTGGGTTTTTAGAAATATATAAGTATGTTTATCAGTTGTCTAGTAGTCATAACACAAGCTCTGCTTAGTTTGGGATTTGGAGGCGTTGTGTGATAGATTTCCACAAGGAAAAAATAATATAATTGACACATATTTATTACAATGTATATGGGGAAAAAAGTGTTACCAAAACTATTTTGAACAATGTAGTAGAATGTATTTAAGGCGGCAATTTCGGGTAGTAAATTTCTCTATAAACATAATATATTCTAAACTTTTTTATCTGACTGTACTAAACAGCTTCAATAAATTTGGTGGTGTCCAAATTGTCATTGAAAAAATATTGAAAATAAAATGTGTATTTTCGGACACTGTGTCCAAATCATCAGTAACTCTTGTTTTTTAGTCGAAGCACGTAAAAGTTCATAAATAACTAGCGGTTACCTGAATCCACTTATTACATAATTTAACTTTTTCCTAACTCGTTAATATACCATAAAATATTTTGTTGTTTAACCAATTCAGTTAGTTAGGTTTTATTTTTATCGCGGGTTTTGCCCCCTCACACATTCTTATCAATATTTGCAGTAACAGTACATTATTTTATCATTTACAGTTTATCCTCTACCGCCAAAAAAGTGTGACAAATACTTGGGACTTAACTTGGACCAACGTAGAACTTGGACCGCGTACCGGAAGACGCAGCGTTGGAAGGTCTCCTACAAGGTGGACCGATGACCTGGTGAAGGTTGTGGGAAACCGATGGATGCCAGACGCACAGCCCCCTAGCCAAGTTACAACCGTTTCGCTTCGAGTTGGCCGCGTCGCCGAATCTTTCATACAGCGCTTTTTAAATCTAAAGACTAAAATCTATTTTGTTAAATAATATGAATACCTAATACTAGCTTTCGCCCGCGACTTCGCGTACATAAATTATAGCCTATGTCACTCAGGAATAAACCAGCTTTCTATAGGTGAAAAAATTTTAGCAATCGGACCAGTACTTCCAGAGATACCTCCTACAAACAAAATTTTTTATCAAATTCTTATCAATTTAAAAAAAAGTCAGAGGTTCCATTCTCCAACGTATATGGTAACCACCACGTACCAGTGGCGTAGATAGACCCACAGGGGGACCCCTGACAATCTATATAAAAAAAAATGTGTTGATCTTTTTTACCTAACTTGCATCAAAGCCATTTGGGTTTACTTAGTAAGGGGTATTCTTGTTATTAAATACGCTGCAACTAGTACAGAATCGTCACAAATCCTACCTAAGTTCCTTCAGTGGCCACTTCAGGGCCACGATAACTCTTTAGTGCAATCTCACAGCGGGAGAGCATACGGTGGAGGTTTGCACCACTTGGGCGCTGCACATCATATTATATCACATTAATTAATTGTGAGCCTCTAATTAAAAGGAGTTTGAGATTTTCCATAACAAACTTTTATAATTCTAAGCTACTTCAAGTGGAGGCCCCTGAAACTTGGATTCCCCGTGTCATTCTACGCCCCTGACGACCGGACAACTTTATGACGTTTAAAGTAAGATTGTTTTAATCTTGTTTCAGTGTGGGTAAGAGACAGAGCTATACAGGTTGTCTAGCGCCATCTCTTACCCACACGGAAACAAGATTAAAACAATCTTACTTTGAACGTCATGGTAACCCCGCTGGGTTTATGTATGTATAATACCGACTTGAGTCCGTATACTTACGTACAAAACACAAGTAGGTACATATACAGTCAATACGATATTACTGCCGAGCCAAAGGGAAAATCATGCTCAGTATCATAGTAGCCGCCAGTACAGTTCAACGTAAACACTAACCTACGATGGCTAACCACACTGAAGATAACAGTACTGAAGTCTTCGACTCTGACGACTTCGAACCCGAGCCGAGTGATTTGATAAAATACATCTGGATCACTGGAATTCTTCTGTCATCAATATGCTTAATTCTGCAACTGGTGCTCTACATAACAAGACCGAAGTTGAGGAAGATAGACCAGAAGATACTGACGCAGCTGACTGTGGCGAGGCTGATGAATTCGATTCTGGAGTATATGATGACGTTCTCGTTGTTTAACTTATATACGAGAGACGTGACGTTCGCGCTGTATCTGCAGACGGATATTGTCCTAGTGTGCTGGATGTTTGTTTACACCAAGAGTCTACACGACAAAGTTGTGCTAGTGTTTGCCTTACAAAAGTGGAACTTCACCATCCTGTCAATACTCATCTGGATCCTCACAATTCCTCTCGGAGTGTTGTGCCCACTGTTCCTCTACTTCGAATATTTCCCTGAATTCTATAAAGCGTACTCCTGGGTAAAGTTTATCGTTTTAACAGTGAATGTTTTGTTTTTCTGTAGAATCTTCTATGTCATTATAACCAGAAGCCATAACTCTAACAGAAATTTTGCCGAAATCATCAAAACTTGTGTCATCTCATTCATACTGGTTTGCTTAACAAGTTTACAAGTTTTCCTTAATGACATCCTGTCATATCTTGAATTGACTGAAGTAACAAATACGTTTTGTATAATTAATTCTTATCAAGCAATAGCGGCTACAATCATATTTCTCATCCTTGCCAAAAATAATGTATAAGGATTTGTAAATGAAGAATGTTTTTGTGTTCTTAATCGGCTGTCTGAATTTAAACTGACAGTTAATTAAAAAAAGCAAAATAATTGTCGGGATATCCCACCTCATTTTTTAAAATTCATTAACACCAAGCGAACGCCGGTGATCGCTCTCTTTTTTTTTCTATTGTGTCTCTAATTACGATGATCGAAAGGTTAAATAGACGTGTAAAAATTTTGTTTGTAACCTATTCGCAACATATATGTATATCATTTATTAGATTATTAAGACTTTTCTCGTGAAGTGCCATTTTAATTTAAGCTAAGTTAACTAGTTTAAAGAATATAATATAAGTACTGTACAGTATATCGTAAAAGTAAATAAGTTTTTGTTGTTAATACATTGTTTTATTAAGACAAAGATCCTGAAGATGAACATTTTGATTACTCATAATACTATATTGCATTATTTAGAATTATATAGATATCTGTGTCATGTTTTTATACAAAGTTTACCTCGTAGCCATTTGCTTATCATTCGTGCATATTGATGTGCAATGCAAACAGTTTTATTGCAAAATTCAAAAACAAAGTCACCATGTGAATCGCAATGCTCAACTTTGTAAAAACCCGTTTTTGAATGTTTACAACTACCTAAAAAGCATTCGCTTATTGCTTTAAATTATTCTTCATCAATAAATGTTACTTGGGGTCAGTACAACATGATATTTTGTCCAGTTGTGTATTTTGTCGTCATGGGATTGAAAAACTAATTGAACCCTAAATAAAAATTGCACTAAATATTTAAAGAAACTGTGCAACTTAAAATCTATCGATTTAGTAATGATCTAATGATTGTTAATATTCGCATTTAAAATTTTATTTTTTTACTGAGAAATATATCTACGGGGTGTAAGGGACAGCCCTCCACAAAATAATATATTAATAACTTAATTAATAATTAGTATTGGCCAAAACCACTTTCATTTATACAATAAATATAAATTGTTACTAACGTTTTCCTTATATCTCAATTTTCTGTCTGTTTGTCATATAAATAAATATACTTAATACTATATGCTGCCAATGGTTTTGTCCACATGAAAGTGAAAAATTGTTCCAAAGGAATCAACTTGAAAGTATCTTATATATGTGTTATATGCTAAATTTCATGCAAGTTCCGTTCAGCCATGCGAGCATGAAGACATAACAAACACACATACATAAACTTTCTCCTGTACAATCAGAGGTCGGAATTAGGTAGAGTTATTTAAGTACTTGTACTGACTTCATACAGCGAAAGAATAAAGTAGATATGCCTCAAATCCCGAGATTAATTTTAAAGAGTAGAATTTTTTATGACCCTGTCAAGATAAATTCTTCCTGCACTAGTAACAAGGAGGAGGAAGTGTACAAAGTTAACCTATACCTCAGTTGACGTAGAGAGAAATTATTCAATGAAAAATATTAATAAAAATTGTATGTTAATTATCTATGTTTTATTTTCTGAGGTCATTATCATTATTTAATTTTTAATAATCCCAGGAAATTGGAAAATCCATATTAATGTCAACATTTTGATGCAAGTACATGAATAACTCTGCCTAATTGTTGATACGGTATCTATACGTTACATGCAACACCGCTAAGTGAGTACCCAGCTTGATGGAATTTACTTTGAAAAAATGTGAAGTGGTTGTCGTGATACGTAGACTGGTTTACATCAGGTTTCTTAAGCCATTCCCGCTAGCGTCTTGTAGCAGTGAACCGTAGAAGCGATATTGCCATACGCAATTGAGGCCTCGCCTACCAAGTGACGCGCTTTGATAAGGTTTTCCCCACAATGAGCAATACCAGGGAATCACATACTAACGAGTCATTTAAGGAAATACCAAAGAAAAAGAGCAGGAAAAAGTAACATTTTGGAAAATTTTGTACACAACTTGTTCAAATATTTTATCACTACAACACAATATAGAATGTGACTCGAGTCCTCTTTTGTTGTCTGTAGCTGAGTATGGAATGGAATGTATAAAAGCGCGCCGTTTTATGTTCGAAAATGATCTTGGGTCAGGCCTCCGATTCCTGTTCTGACCACGTGACTTGGCGTTGAGATAACGTCAGAACAAAGGAATCGGAGGCGTAGCCAACTAGAGGCGATCGACGAAAGAGAATCGAAAGGAAACGGTCGTAACTTGGCTAGGCCTGCTGATATTTCTGATGTTACGTCAGGCAACTACCTCGTACAGTCGTACCACGCTGTCTGGCATTTTTTCTGAACTCTATAGGTCCACCTATTTGGCGCAACTGTGAGTCACACATTGTTAGTTTCCTTATTTTTATTTTTTTTTTTATTTATAGGGTGACTGGTAATTAGTGACCGATTATTATACACGTGATTTTACTCATGATTTCAAACAATTTTCCCAAAGAAACTTTTATTAAAACTGATTATATAACTTATATTAGTTAACTGGATCATATATACACCGTTAAATTTTGATCGTTTTAATCCCGTACATGAAACACTATCGATTTGTAAAGATAAAATTAAAAAATAAAGTACCTTTTTTTAAAACTAGTATTAATTTACGCCTGTAGGAAATTAATTTCTCTATGAAAACGTCAGCTGAGCGAGTCCAGTGACCTGTAGGTAGTAGTCGTCGTTGCGTACCAACTACCTACAGATCATTGGACTCACCGCTAAATTTTGATCGTTTTAATCCCGTGGAGGATCAATCGGGTATATGAAACACTATCGATTTGTAAAGATAAAATTAAATAAAAAATAAAGTACCTTTTTTTTAAAACTCGTATTAATGTACGCATGTACGAAATTAATTTATTTAAGAAAACGTCAGCTGAGCGAGTCCAATGACCTGTAGGTAGTTGGTACGCAGTTGACGTTTACTCGTACCGAGTTTTAAAAAAAGGTACTTTATTTTTTATTTAATTTTATCTTTACAAATAGATAGTGTTTCATGTACCCGATTGATCCTCTACGGGATTAAAACGATCAAAATTTAGCGGTGTATGTAGGTACCTACACTGTTTATATACACCAATGGGTTTGCAAGCAACGCAGATGCACTATCACTACTGTAGATAAGGTACATGAGACAACGGCCCTACGCAGCTAACATCTGAGAGGTCGCAGGCGCGCGCACGCGAATTTGCGCGAACAGTTGTTTTGTTATTGTGATAAAACTAATGAGTATAAAAAAAATGTTTCTTTGGGAAAGTTGTTAGTTAAGCATCACTAATCCAGTCACCCTATAGATTAAAACAAAATATGAAAGTAGCCGCAAATTATATTAACCTTTCAGATACTGTCAATTTAAGACACAATAGTAAGACAATAAATGCGCGAACATTCGCTTGGGGTTTAATGAATTAAAAAGCTCACGCGTGCGATTCAAATTATTTTATAATTGTTCATTCTGGTGACACTTGGGGGAGGCCTATGTCCAACAGTGGACGTACATCAGCTGAAATGATGATGATGATGATGCTATAGATATAATCTTAAGTGTCTACATGTTGTTTCTACATTGTGTGTAATGAATGGGGTGCGTCAAATAAAATATCTTCCTTTCTTTATTTCCTGAAATAGTAAACAGAATAATACCAAACAGAGTGAATGAAAAACCAAACAATGGATAATATCATGATAACGGGTATCATTTAAAGTATGACTAATGCGAAATTATTCTTAATAACCTAGTTGCATTTTGTCATGATACGCATTTATACACCTGTAAATTTTGATCGTTTTAATCCCGTGGAGGGTCGATCCGGTACATAAAACACTATCGATTAATAAAGATAAAATTAAAAAATAAAGTACCTTTTTGAAAAAGGTCTTCAAAACTCGTATTAATTTACGCACGTACGAAATTAATTTCTTTAAGAAAACGTCGACTGAGCGAATCCAGTAACCTGTAGGTATTAGTCGGCGTTGCGTACAAACTACCTACAGGCCATTGGACTCGCTTAGTTGACGTTTACTCGTACTACGAGTTTTGAAGAAAGGGTACTTTATTTTTTAATTTTATCTTTACAAATCAATAGTGTTTCATGTACCGGATCGACCCTCCACGGGATTAAAACATTCAAAATTTAACGGTGTATATGTCACAGGAAAATGTGGATATCAGGGATTTCACGAAATCCCGGTAGATGTTGAATATTCTTGTTAATATACAAGAATATTCTACATCTACCGTCTTCTTACTAAAATTATGTAGTGATATGACAAAACACCAATTTATAGCCAGTGATAATATAATATGTCGTTTCACTAAACCAAATCTAGTAAAATGTCAGAAAAGCGGATACTGCCGAATAAAAATTGAGCCAGGAATTTTTCTCGCTCGTTCTAGTACCCACACGGGCACTAGTGGGAGCAAAATTTACCTCATTTCCCTGCGACATACTATACATAGGTATATAAACTAGTGCTTGACTGAGATCCCACTAGTTTATTAAGAGCCTATTCACTTTTGCCTTAAAGACACCTAAATTATAATAGGACGAGAAGACCGCAGCAGGCAAATTTTTCCAGTCCCTCGATGTACGTGGTATAAACAACGAGGCGAAATGCTTGGTCCGGACCGTAGAGGTTTCAACAACGTAAGGGTGGCTACTCAAATAGCCACTTCTCAAAGAGAGGACTTACCGCTATGATTATGGGACCTCCAGCGGTTTAACCCGACATTCCCAGAATATAAGTAGGTATACCTATATAGAATGGAAAAGTTTGCTTATTGTCGATATAAATTTACAGATTATTTTATTTATTTATTTATTTATTTATTACAGTCTGGAGGACTTACAGCTTAACAAACTAAAAATAGAAATAAATATAAACGACAGAAAGCCAATTACAAGTACGAAGAAGTATTATGAAGAACTTCTTATTTACGTTCTTGAATAGATAAACGTAATCAGCCTTTTAATGTTCCCACTATTGGGACTCAGGCCTCCTCTCTAGGAGTGATGGATTACGGTCCATTCCCTGACCGTAATCCACCACGCGAAACTCTGTCATCACACATGTCTTCGAAGTTTTGGTTCTAGGACATGCCGATCTCCTCACAATGTTTTCCTTAGCCGTTTTGCCTGCGAACTACAACTCGTGAGTCAGAGCCGTTACCACTCGGGCATCACTGCTCGGCTTGGATACATACCCTATAAATAAAACGCTCAATATTTTATAATCTATGCGGACGCCGGCGATTGCTTGACGTTTAATCGAGCGCGGGAAATCACGCGCGAACCGGTCAGCGTTCGCTTGGGGTTTAAGTGGGTATGTAATGACAATAATATGCGTATATTCAATGGATCACTCGGACTAATAAAACTGTTATCTGAGCACTCCAGGTTACGGGGTCAACTTACTGTTTACTTGGGTTTTTCTTAAAGATAAAACATTAACAATTATAGCGTAATTAAATATAATAATACTCATTTAAAAGAACATGTGCCAAATTGATAACAGCAACATGACAGCTCCGCTAGAAAGTGTCAACCAAATTCGACTTAGGGTTTTTTTTTGCGGTGGGTATAACTCATCCAGATGACATCCCCCACACTTGGGCGGAGCGGGAGATAGTGTCAGACTTTTACTGAAAACCCACCCCGTTCCTTCGATGCCTTTCATACCGGGGCTTTCAGCAGCAGACCCTCGGCCCTAGTAGGTTTCGACCTTGCTGGGCCCCTACGGTTGCTGAAACCCCTTGAGGCGCGCGGGCACAGTACTCATCGTCGATGACTGGGGCTCGGTCCGGACGGTTACCTGACGGTCGGACAGCGAGCTACCCATTGCTCGCCGTCTGCAAGCCCGCGCCTACGGTGGTTGGAAATCGGGATCGGAATCTCGGCGGCGGCTAGGGCGTGAGCGCCGTTGCCTCATTCGGTCTGCTTTCTCCTTTGCTAGCATTACTGCTTCGCAGAAGTAAGCGACCGCCTGCTACTTCTCCTCGCTCCGGATCATGGCCTGTAGCAAGCCTCGGCGCGAGAGATCGCCACTGCCAATCGCCGTCGCCGATCCCCACAAGGCCACGACGATGCTCTGCCCAAGCGGGGTACACCTCTACCGTGTGCTCCACTGTGTCCTCTGGGCGGTCCACACAGTGGCGACACCCGGGCGTCATTTCCGCTTGAATCCGGTGCAAGTACTTCCTGAACTTACCATTTGCAGTGAGTACTGGCGTCATGCGGAAGGTGAGGATGCCATGAGGTCTTTTCACTCCTCAACAAGGGGGACTTACCGCCATAATTACACTGATTTCCAGAAAGCTTTTGACAAGGTGGATCATGAACTGCTTCTGACAAAATTAGCTTTCAATGGTATACGAGGTGATTTGTTACGCTGGTTTCTATCATACGTCACTAATAAAACTCAAAAGGTTGTCACAAAAGGCTCAAATCCAGATCCATACTTGTCACTTCCGGGGTACCCTAGGGATCAATTTTAGGCCCTCTTCTATTTATTCTTTTTATTAATGACTTGAATCAATGTTTCCAATATTCAAAATTTCTACTATATGCCGAATATGCCGATGATCTTAAAAATTTTAAACACATTCAACATAAAACTGGTTGTTTTTTTTTCCAAGATTGTTGCATAGATTCTTTAGATCTGATTGTGTAATTGTTAGTTTTCCGTAATAAATAAAATTAAAAAAAAACTCTCAATCAATATATTATTTACCCATCCTGCACACGCAAGACATACACCAATATTTACATTGCCGACTATAAAAGCGGATACTAGTAGTTTTTTCCGGCTAGTCGAGTCAGAGTATCTTTATTAATAAGGCTAAATAATAAATCGACACAAATTAGTGTGAAATCGTTTGGTTTATATGTTTAGTTGTTCGAACGAATTCGGTTTAGTTCTGATTCAACATGGACAGGATTACGTTTTATGTTAATAAAGATAAGTGCTCTGGTAAGTAAATTAACTTACTCGTACCTTAGATATCCTGTAGATGACTCTTTATAGGCATTCGAGAAAGGGATAATCCTCCGACCAGACGGAAGTTGTGTCTGGTCAGGTCAACTGCCCGATAGTTGATTTCAGGCTGTTGTATCTTTTAATTGTAGTTTTTATTCTAAACTAAAAAATACTCACTAAAAACAAACTAAAATATGGCGTAAAAAAACTTTCACAATGCTATCGACTGGTAATGTCCCCAAAAATCTGGCGGAATTTACACACTGTGTAGCAATGCTTATCTTCTATCCAAGGTATGTTTTTTTTTAATATTTGATAGATGCATATTTCACCGTTGTGAGAGCAGTGGTGATGAAATAAATTATTCAAAGTAATGCGCCTGGTTGGGTTTGTACCCGCGGCCTACAACTCGTAAGTCGGGGCCGTAACCACTCGGTCACCACTGCTCTCTTGCCCTATTATATCACAAACTATTCTTACCATGTTATCAGCAAAATCAGCAAGTTCTTATGAGCATCGTGCATACGACGTGCAAACCGAAAAAAAAATGCAAGAATAACGTCAACAAACGTGTTGTCTTGCTTATTACGCAGCTTGATGTGCAATTTAATCATAAGTTATCAATTAAACCTGTTTGTGAGACGAAAAATGTCGCAAAAGAAAACTATCTATACTTTAATAAAATAAAGAGGTGAAGTTTTTTTTTTGTTTTTATGTTTTTTTTTGTTTATAAGAGGTAATCTCTGAAAGTAAAGAAAGAAAGAAAAGAAAGAAAACATGTTTATTCTGCCCGTATAGACACACAATAAATACAAAATAAAAATTAGTTGGCATAACGTCAAGTGTAGACCAGGGCCTCAAGTCTGCTATTACAATAGTGTCAGAATAGTCTATCATTGATGTCATAATGGTCGATTTTCACAAGTTTGGTAATCTACTAACATAATGGCGTCATTATGACTTTCCAATGGTCAACCACTGACACTCCATTGAAAGAAGTGGCATAGAATGGTAATCTCGTACATATTGACAAATGAATGTTTCACGTTTGCGGTTATCTGATAAAACTTTGACAGTTTATTTGATCAGTGTTTTACCATTAGAACGTTATTGTGCAGTTATTGGTTTTAATATGCTTGAAATTATCATTTTACCACAGTTCTATTACAAGACCATTGACCGATCAATGATCGATCATTATGAATTAGCAGATTACAAACTTTTAGCAAAATGACAATGGGATCGTGTAGGAATGACGAATTTATAAAAATAGCAGACTTGGGGCCCAGGCCTAACAGATTTGAACCATAGACAACTTTATTGTCTAGGTTGTCTATTAAAACAAGCGTAATAATATATATAATCTGTGCGACGCCGGCCGCCTCGAGATAGACAAACAAAAATAAAAGTAAAAAACAAAACAAATACAATAAAAATACATTCAAATTGTGCGTCGCATCTAGGCAAGAATAGGCCGTTGCTCAGCTTATACTGTGACGCTGGACAAATCCAACAATCTACAGTGCTGGTTTTCAGCAACCACCGTGAGTGACAAAGTACTGGTCCGATTACTAAAATTTTTTCACCGACAGGAAGCTGCTTTGTTCCTGAGTGACATACGCTATTTTATGAACGTGGGCAAAGCCGCGCGCAAGAGCTAGTCTATACACCCCTACTTTTTAATTAGTACACAAAAAAATGGGGCTCTATCTGTACCCGTTACTGATCATATTTTTGTATTCAAAAGTAGAAAAAACCGAAATCCTAAAATTGACCACGAAAAGGTAAATTCATCAAACATTCAATCATACATAACAATTGCTAGTAGAAAATACTGCGGGAAGTGTTTTTCCATTTTAATCGTCATTTATTCATTCATAATCAATAGCCTGCACAATATTTCCATAAATTGAGAGACATTTTGGGATAGACACACGTTAATAACTTTGCTGTTTATGAATATTATTTATTGAGACTTTACTTAAATAATAACAAGGGCTTTTCTAATAAGCCCTTTAACCTTTCAATCGTGGAAATTACAGACACAATTGAAAGACAATAGGTGCGCGAACGCGTTCGCTTGGGGTTTAATGAATTAAGTATTTGTACTAATTAAAAATTAGTGGTGTTTAAATAAAAATCAATGCCACTTTACGTTGTAATTTTATAACTCAAGAACGGGCCCACCTATCCGAACCAAATGTTTAGGCTTTGTTCGAACTATTTAGTAGATGGTTTATGTGAAGTTTGGTAGGGTAGAGTAGGGTATAGTAGGGTAGAGTAGGGTAAAGTAGGGTGGAGTAGGGAAGAGCGGGAGCGAAGCCGCGAGGGCAAAACCTAGTATTATATAAAAGCGAAATACCACGCACTGATTAATCACGAAATCTCAGAAACTATAACACCTACAAACTTAAAATTTGGCATGTAGGGGTTTTATAGAGCGTAGACATCCGTTAAGAACGGATTTTACGAATCTCCACCCTTAAAGGTACATGAAACGGGGGTCCTCAGTTTGTAGGAAAAAACCTACTTTCCCGCGGCCGAAGCCGCTGACAGAAGAAGAATTTACAACTTATTAAACAAGTCATAGAAGTTTCCGCGAACTTTATTTTTTTACACATTCCCTGCCTGAGTCTGTGTTTCCTGATAGCTACAACCTAGGGGTCTGTAAGTCAAGAGTGAATGGTTACTTCTAGGCAAGTGTGCTACATCGTCGACGACATCATCGATCGCTTACTACTACGTGAGATTAGTGATGTGCCGTTGCCGGCAAAATTGCCGTAAAGTGAAAATATTGGTGGGAATATTGCCCGAAATATAAATATTGGCAATATTCTCTTATTGACGGCAGCGGCACATTTCTAGGTGAGATAATGGTCAAACGCAAGCCTATGAATAATAATAAAAAAAACATAATTTTCGTTCCATAAACTGGTAATTTGTTCAGTACTTTCTGTTATTATTTTATTTTTTATTATTAACAGTGGGTTCAGAAGTGGACTCGGACACTTCTCTGAACGACTACATCCGCAACCATCTGAACCTGAGAGGCACAAAGTACATGTGCAAGGAGGGTGGTTGTGGAGCCTGCATTGTGGCAGTCACCGTCAACGATCCAGATCCTAGGACGTTCTCTGTCAATTCAGTAAGTAGATTTTGAAAACACAAAATTTTTTTTACAAAAAAAACACACCCAACTTCAATGTAAAAAACCGGCCAAGTGCGAGTCGGACTCGCCCATGAAGGGTTCCGTAGCAGCAAGTAACATAATATAAAAGTTCTTGTAATGTGTTGTAACTTTGATCGATGTTTTAATAATAGTGTATTTTTTTCGATTTATGACGCATTAAAAAAAACTACTTACTAGATTTCGTTCAAACCAATTTTCGTTGGCACTTTTTATAGTAATGTACATCATATATTTTTTTTAGTTTTATCATTCTCTTATTTTAGAAGTTAGAGGGGGGGGGACACACATTTTACCACTTTGGAAGTGTCTCTCGCGCAAACTATTCAGTTTAGAAAAAAATGATTTTAGAAACCTCAGTATCATTTTTGAAGACCTATCCATAGATACCCCACACGCATGGGTTTGATGAAAAAAAAATTTTTGAGTTTCAGTTCTAAGTATGGGGACCCCCAAAATTTATTGCTTTTTTTCTATTTTTGTGTGAAAATCTTAATGCGGTTCACAGAATACATCTACTTACAAAGTTTCAACACTATAGCTCTTATAGTTTCGGAAAAAAGTGGCTGTGACATACGGACGGACAGACGGACAGACAGACAGACAGACAGACAGACAGACAGACAGACAGACAGACAGACAGACAGACATGACGAATCTATAAGGGTTCCGTTTTTTGCCATTTGGCTACGGAACCCTAAAAACACTGAAAAATGCAAAATAACTTTAATTTCGGAAGTCGTTTTTTCTTTAATAGTTTTGTCTTTTCATTATTTAAAACCGACTTCCGAAATGAAAGTTATTTTGCACTTTTCAGTGTTTTTTTTTTTACATTGAAGTCGGTTGCATTTTATTTGTAAAAAAAATTTTTTACACTTTTTTGCTGTGGTATTTAAGTTTGTCTAAAAAGTACCCCACAGACAAACTTAAATACCTTATAACCAGAGTGCATCTCATAACAATTCTAATAATCCCAAGCAGGGTTAGATTACATTAATTTATGTTCCAGCTTCATCATCAGATCCCACTTTTCTTTAAGTCAGTCATTGAATACACGTATAAATAAAGCAATTTTACTTGTTACGATAGTTCTGCTGTGATCCTGTGAGGAGTTCTGTTTCACATCTTCGAAGTTCATAATCAGATCATAACAATATTTCTATGGGGCCAACCTGAAAGCATAACCTTTCAATAAAAAAAATAATTTCAAAATTGACCGAGATATCGGTGGAAATACATTAAAAAAAAATACATTCAGCGATAAATACAACCTCCTCCTTTATAAAGTCGGTTAAAAAAACATTGTTTTCGTAGCCATTACTATCCCACTGCTGGGCAGAGGCCTCCCCCAAGTCCTTCCAGACATTCTTCTTCCAAATCATACTAAAAAAAATTGTCAAGGTGAAAGTTTATGTATGTATGTTACATCTTCACGCTCAAACAGCTGAACGAATTTCGATGACACTGGAATTGAACATAGGATACTTATTATCCTAAAGATTCCCGGGTTGTAGCTATCTGGAAACACAGACTCCGGCAAGGAATTGGATTGGTAGATGTCACATGCCTTTGAATTGTTAGTTCTAGGATATGCCAGTTTTCTCACGATATTTTCTTTCACCGTTTTGAGTGCAGTGGTGATGGAATAAATTACACAACGAAATGCGCTTAACTGTGTCTGAATCCACGACCTACTACTCGTAAGACAGAACTGCGCTATTAAGTCATAAATAATGTTCTAATTATCTACGCATTTAGCATTTATAAAGTTGATTGAAAAATTATACCGCAACCTTTTAGAAAACATAAAATTCTGACACTGCCAGCTTTGTATATATATGAGACTGCCTTATTTGTAAGATCCAATCCACATTTATTTCCTTACCTATCTGACACGGTCCAACGTAATAGGCGATATGATACTCTACGCGGACGGAGAGCCAAAACCGCTCTTATGCGAAAAAGCATATTTTGCAAAGCCCCGCAAATTTATAATAAAATTCCAAAATCGATTAGAGAGTTAGACTTGACAGGGTTTAAGAAAAAATTTAAAGAATTATTGTGTAATAAATGTTACTATAATTTAAATGACTACTTAAATGACACTTTGACATATTAATTCAATGATTATTTTGTATGATTTTATTTGACATTTCTAGTTTCAATTATCTTAATTATCACAATTTAATGTAATTAATTATTTACATAACTTTAATATTTGTACGCCCTTGTGGCAGAACGTGCCGAGACTGAATGTTTAAACCTAAGACCATGTAATGTACATACCTACCACGTTATAACAAATAAATGATTATGATTATGATTATGATTATGAACCTTTACCAGGTCATCCTGTCCATTTGTTTAGATCTAATTTATTGCGTTTTTAACGAAATTATTAAAACGTTTAATTTTAGTGTGGAAACTGTTTGTCAGGATGTTGATAATTAACAATAATGAGTTGGCAGTGCCACTTATTATTTATTATCAGCAAACGATTGTACATGAAGTCTATTTACTGATTGCAAACAACATGCGCAATCTCTCTTACATACCTTCAAATTATAAGTAATGAACACCTAGTGAATAATTATTGCAATTATCTACTACCACATGAATGAACACAAGGCAAAAAAGATTTATTGTTTTCATATTAAAGTAACTATTTCCCTCGACTTTACTCGCTTGATCTACCACAAAGAAAACGCAACAGGGATTATCTGAAGGACTCAAGCTGGTTTTAGTCAGTAAAAGTCTGACACACCCTCTCACTCTCCACTTTAGAGCGGGAGAAGACATTGAATTTGATTAATTTGATTTCCCACCTCAAAAAAAATCATACTTCGGCCGGCACCGTGACATAATGGAAAACGATACTGTCAGAATGTATGAAATTCTGTGAGATGAATGCATGACTGTGTCTATATTTATTAAATACTAGCTTTTGCCCGCGGCTTTGCTCGCGGTAAATTCGGGGTAACACGGTTCCCCTTTCAGTGGGGGTTTAGAAAGAGACAAAAAGTAGCCTATGTCACTCTCCATCCCTTCAACTATCTCCACTTAAAATCACGTCTATTCGTAGCTCCGTTTTGCCGTGAAAGACGGACAAACAGACACACACACACTTTCCCATTTATAATATTAGTATGGATTAGTACGGATAGTATGGAAGTATGGAAGTATCTACCCAAGTCTTGCGCGATATATAACTTGTCTGTTTTAATTTTAATGTTTTATTATTATTTTATATTTTATTATTTTGTCTTTTTTGCGTTGTCTGTGTTTAAATAGTGTAATTGGCTTCAGCCGTTCTATTTAAATTTTAAATAAATAAATAACTTTCTCTTGTGGTCAGTCATATTTCTCCTGAAGATGAGGGGTTAACTTTACGCGATAAGAATCAAGGGTCGTCTGAAAGGGAACACGGGGTCTTAGGACTCAAGGTAAAGAAGGAACATAGGAGTGGGTTTAGTCAGTAGAGGTCTGATACGCACTCTTGCTCCACTCTAGAGCGGCAGAAGTCATTGAAGGATTTCCAATAACCTAAAAAACGCCCTCTACTGAAGAGTGCTTGGACGGAGTGGAGTGAAGTAGATTATTGAACAGTAATATGACTGTGTTTCTATAGAAGTAGAACGGCATGGAGTGGATTTAAGCTACCCTCTGCCTTAGGGTCAGCGCAGACCGAACTGCGAAATGCTCGCGCATAAATTTTTAGATTTAAAATTTTTAGAATGCATACTCGAACACTCAGTCGGCTTGCTCGAGCATAGACGAGCATCAAATTTGGGCCTGTATTCAATTTTGCGATGTATGATAATATTCATAAGATATTTTTTTCAATAATCAGAAAATGCTCTGCTCTGATCTTTGTGCGCTGACCCTTATGCACTCCGCTCGGCACTCGACTCCGTTTTGTCCGGCTCGAGACCGTTTGTTCATTTGTTTATTTGAAAGTCCGTTCAGCACCATTCCTCTCTAGCTCTACTTACTACTACTTAGATTTTGAGTAGGTACATAATGTGATTGGCCAATTCTTTAGCGTCAGTGGAAATTCACCCTTAGGCTTCTAAAGATCCAGCAACAAGAGTCACTGCTTACTATCAGGGGGGATCGCAGTCAAGCACTAGTTTATATGCCAATTAAAAAAAAAAACTAGATGAGTAAATCATGATATCGTCAATTTGCCGATTGGTCCCGTCAAAATAAAAGTTCGTGAAAGTCATAGGACATTCGGATCAATACATCCGTCACGTCACCACATGGCTAATCTCATACTTCCACCATACTATTGTCGTGACTGATGGGGTGCGTATAAACGGTTACATATTATGCCCAATTGTTCATTTGTTATGGTGCGTTTCACTCAAGAAGTTCTTTCGCCGAAATGTTGGCATTACAGAAAATATTTTTAGCAATGAAATTATATAATAATTAGGGAGACTAACTGATATTTCGCTACTTTTAACAATTGCCTCATAATTTTCTTTTTTCTTTCTTTTGGAAACTGTAAACACTATTTTTGAATAATGTTTAAGACGCTGGGCTCTATTTCAATTGTCCTGCAATTCTTTCAAATAACCAAATCAAATCAAATCAAAGCATTTATTTCAAATAGACCATTTACAGGCACTTTTGAATAGTCAAATGTCGGTCAGTCCAAGAAAAGTGAAGCTAAATTGCACGTTCCAAAGAGTAGGTCTCTATGGAGAAGAACGTGCAAGAAACTCCATGGACACTCTTTTAAATCATATTATGTGTTACATATAATGCTTGGTTACATATTACTTCTATCATGTGAGCACAATGTCGATAAAAATGTAAAATAATTAAAAGATAGAAACTGAATTAAGCCACTGGCAGCTAAGAGATGACCAGTCCCATCTGACGGCACCCGTTCACGAGCATGACGCGTGCATCAGCCCCACTCAGTTCAACCATTTTGAAGGGAACTAAACGACCCAATAACACGTGCCACCAACAGCGAGACATTTGAGTGAGCATGACAAACTCTCAACTGCCATGCTCGTAATGTCAAAAAAAAAAAAAAAAGTTGTAACCTAATAAAAATGCTCCATGGTGCTTCACATTCACACACTTGAAAAAAGTGCTTCTACATTATACAATGCAATTGTGTCTTTCAAATTAAAAAATAATAATATTAGTTTCCAACTAATCAACTAATTAGTACGCCCTAGTGGTAGTGGAGCTGGACCAGCATTGAGCCAAGCATTTTTATCTTGAATATAATCCTCCAACTTATAATATGCTTGCCTGCATAGTGTGCGTTTAATACAAGATTTAAATTTCGTTTCATTGAGTTCTAATATTTGGGGTGGTATTTTATTATAACATTTCAAACAGTACCGCATGAAAGAAGAGGCCACTTTAGCCAGTCTGAAACCTGGTTGAACTAATTGATCCCTATTTCTTGTAACATAATTATGTCTATCGCCTCTTTTGCTAAAAAGATGAAGATTTTTTCTAACATACATGATGTTTTCATAGATATATTGACAAGGTACCGTCATTATTTTAATATCTTTAAACAGTTCCCTTAAAGAATCGCACCGGCGGAGATTGTAAATAGCTCTGATGACTCTTTTCTGTAATATAAAGATTGACTCGATGTCTGCAGCCCGTCCCCATAGTAAGATACCGTACGACATGACACTATGAAAATAACTAAAATAGACTAGTCTAGCGGTATCAACATCCGTAAATTGGCGGATTTTTCTAACAGCATATGCAGCTGAGCTAAGCCGCCCTGCAAGAGATGTTAAGTGAGGACCCCATTGTAGCCTTGAGTCAAGCGTAATCCCCAGGAAAATCGTTTTATCAACAAATTCTAGTTTTTCATTATTCAATACAATGTCACAATCACTACTTTTGACATTCGGTAAGGAAAATCTTATGCATTTAGTTTCTTTCCCATTTAGAACCAGATTATTAGCAGTGAACCAGTTTTGAACCTGCAATAGGGCGCTATTTTCGTTGTCAAGATTGTTAGTCTTTCTATTTATCTTAAAAATCAAAGAAGTGTCGTCAGCAAACAACACCATATTAAGTTTATTTTGCAACAAATTGGGTAAATCATTAATATAAACTAAAAATAAAAAAGGACCTAAAATTGAACCTTGGGGCACCCCCATTTCAACATTCAATCCCGACGAATTGACACCGTTTATTTGCACTAATTGCTGTCTATTATTCAAATAAGATTTTAATAAGCTTAACGCTGCATTGCCTAGTCCGTAATGCTTGAGTTTCAGAAGCAATGTTTCATGAACTACACAATCAAACGCCTTAGATAGGTCGCAGAAGATGCCTGTAGCATCTTGTGCCTCTTCCCACGCATTAAAAATGTGTTTTAGTAAGGAAACACCCGCGTCAGTTGTACAACGTCCTATGGTGAAACCATACTGTTTATCATGTAGGATGTTATTGGAGTTAAAATGACTAAGCATTTGATTTAACATTACCTTTTCAAATATCTTGCTAAGAACCGGCAAAACGGACACCGGCCTATAATTATTAGTGTCTCTACTATTCCTGGATTTAAAGAGTGGTATCACTTTACTATATTTCATTAGATCTGGAAAGACTCCTTGATCTATACACAAATTAAATATTAAAGCCAAGTACGGCGCTATAGTCTCAATAATTGAGGTACAAACTGATAGACATACCCCATAGATCTTCTGTCAATTTAATCTTGATTTCTTTAAAAGCTTTTATTACTGTTATGGGGTTTATATGTTTAAAGTTAAATTCAGTTGAACAGGCTGCAACGTTCGCCTGTAATAAACCAAAAGCATGCGATGGCGACGAATTTAGGGCTTCAGTAGTTTTAATTGGTATACTGGTAAAGAAATTTACAAATTCTTCTGCAACTAGTTTGTTATCGCTAATAAGACCATGATGAGTCTCCAATGTGTAATCATTATTATTTCTTTTGTTTCTGTTGGTTTCATTATTTATAATATTCCAAACCGTTTTTATTTTATTATCTGCTGTTTTAACTTTGTTGCTAATGTATAAGGCCTTAGCTGCCTTACAAGTATTTTTAAACATTTTAGAATAAGTAGCAACATATTTATTAAAAGTTTCAGTGTTAATAATAGGCTTAAGGCCATACAACTCGAAAAGTCTTTCCCTACTTATTCTGATTCCTTTAGTTGCCCAGTCACTAAATCTAAACTTCGGGCAGATAGTTTTAGTTTTTTTCTCAAACGTCTGATTAAACTCTTTTTGACTACTGAAAAAAAATTTTTATACAAAATATTACCATTGTTTTCTGCAAGGTTCTAATCACCCAACCTGCTAGTTAAAGTGCTATTAAATTTATTTAGTTTACCGGATATTATTGGTCTGAATTGTATCTGCACTTGTTGTATTGGTAAGTTGGATTCAATTTTACCATTAGGCCGCTATGATCAGAAGGCAGATAATTTACAATGGCTTTTTCTAAATACTTGCAGCAACAAAAAACATTATCGATACATGTAGCAGTAGTTGTCGTTGTTCGAGTTGGTTCAATAAACAGATTTGATAAATTAAATGATTTGAAAAGATTTAATAATCTACTGCTATCTGAATTATTTTCTAAAATATTAACATTAAAGTCTCTGCAGATAATTACTGGTTTATTACCAGTTGAAAGTTTAGCCATAACATCTTCCATGACTGACACAAAAATAGAGTAGTTTTGATAATTAAGGGGCCTGTAAACGCACACTATGATATGCCTATCCAGCTCAACACACACGACACTTCAATGCTATGTTCAACGGACAGTGCAACTATATCTTTACGAGTTTTAAATTTAATACTATTTTTAATAAGGATTAGTGAACCCCCACGTAACATTGACTTTCGGTTATAACAACTGCCCACATTATGATTATCATAATTAATTAACATTTCAAAATCCTTTAACCAATGCTCAGTAAAACAAATGATGTCAAACATAGTTTTTTCCAAAAATAATTCAATTTCTAATTGTTTCGAAGAAAAACCCTGACTGTTTTGAAGACACAAATTAAAGGATTTTTGCTTACCCCCTGTAGCTTGAATGCTAGACGATACTTTATTGTTAAGTTGACATAAATTGCCAACAGTACCAACTGTTGGTTAACGGAAACGCCACGCCACAATATCGTAACTCCCAATTGACAACTTCCTTTTAGACCAGCATTTTTTATATAAAATCCCATTCCCCTCATAATTCTCCAAAAAGTGTTGTAACTAGTGTTAAAATCGATTTCGTTTTGCATTTCGTGCAAAAGTTTTGCTAGAGTAGGCAATTCTTTTCATTTTTATTTTCTTTTTTCTATAGACAAACAGGGGAACCAACATTACGGCAAAGGAACTTCTTATGAGAAACTCACTGTAATTCGCTATTAATGCTATTATTTGATTTCCCAGTGCCTCGTATCAGTGACGTCATGCCAAGACTGGGAGATAACGACTATAGAAGGGATCGGAGACCGCTCGCGCGGCTACCACCCGGTGCAGAAGACATTGGCGGAGTACGATGGGACCCAGTGCGGGTACTGCAGCCCGGGTTTCGTGATGAGCATGTACAGGTTAGTACCGTACTGGAACTTGAATGGTTTACACTTGGGTACTTTGATGTGTTCGTTTTTTTTTTTTTTTTTAAATTAGTATAAGCTAGTGCTTGACTGCGATCCCACCTGCTGCTAAGCAGTGATGCAATCGTTGATGGTGAGGCGCTCTAGTTTATTAAGAGCCTATTCACTCTTGCCTTAAAGACACCTAAATTATAATCAGACGGAAAGACCGCAGGAGGCAAATTGTTCCAGTCCCTCGATGTACGGACCGTAGAGGTTTCAACAACATTAGGGTTATAAGGTATGATTTAAGATCATATGGTTATTAATAAGAACTTAGTACGCCATATGATATTTACTACATTTTTGGTTTCGTATGTTACAATTCCCCATTCTCCTGACCTAATTTCCTCCAGGTTTCATATGCAATGGCAACAACTAATACCTAACACCAATTTAACCAAATTATTTGTATAATGTTTTTCAGTCTTCTGGAAGCTAACCATTATGATCTAACTCAGTACGAGATAGAAAATTCCTTTGGGAGCAATACCTGTAGATGTACAGGCAGCAGACCAATCCTGGATGCATTCAAGAGCTTCGGCAATGACGCACCAAAACCTCCACCAAAAGTTGAAGACATTGAGGATCTCAAAATTTGCAAAGGCAAAAAAGATTGTCACAGGTGTGATAAAAACTGGTGCTTGGTAAAACACAGCGATACAGAACCTCAAAGAATAAAAAAGATTGATTTAAAAGATGGTCATGTATGGTACCGAGTCAATGAAATCACTGACATATTTACCGTGTTGGATTCTGAGGGATATGAATCTTATATGTTGGTTAACGGTAATACAGGAAGAGGTGAGCTTATAGAAGTCGCAGTAGAAGAATTTCTCCAACAACCTATGAAAATACTAATTTCTACTAAACGAATTTTAGGTGCTGTCCCAATTCTAGTTTTTCCAAGGGTTCTGATAGATATCAAGCCTATAAAGGATCTCAAAGGATATTACTTAGATCAGAACCTGGTCGTCGGTGCTGGAATAACTTTAACTGATCTTATGGAGTTGTTCAAGAATGTATCCAAAGCGCATGAAGAGTTCCATTATCTTTACAAGCTTTATGAACATTTAGACTTAGTAGCTCACATTCCTGTTAGAAATGTAAGATTTAAGTGGATATATCATATTATGTACTAAAAATTTTATCTATTTTCTGGTAGGCATCCTCACTATCGTACTACTCGCTATATTGTTTCAGATTGGTACTGTGGCTGGAAATCTGATGACAAAACATCGTTTGCCAACATTTTCTTCAGATATTTTCTTGTTATTGGAAACTATCAAAGCCACTTTGGTCATCGGTAAGTGAATAATAATTTTAGGTTTTAGACTCCCTTATATTAAAAAGCACTTAATACCCGTACCTACCTAATTTTATTTTCGTAAAATATTTTAGTTCACAAAGGATCTCCGATAGAGGTAACTCCGGAAGAATTTCTAGCACTGGATATGACGGGACGAGTTATTACTCAAGTGAAGCTACCACCATATTCACATCGTTACCAGTTCGTTTCTTTTAAGGTACGAGTATGTGCATCGTAATCGGCGAATGAACATCTTCATAATCCACATTATTATCATTATGATAGCGAAAAGAATTATTTAAAAGTTCAGAATATTCTGAAATTTTCAGTTTTGAATAAATTTGAAAACAGTTTAATTTTGTAGTATCTAACGATCTCTTACAACGTGTTTAATCAATTTTCAGATCATGTCTCGAGCTCAAAATGCTCACGCTCAAGTTAACGCAGCATTTCTTTATGAATTCGATGAGCATAATGAAGACCTAGTCTTATCAGCTCGAATTGTACTAGGTGGACTTTCAGCAAAATTCGTCCACGCGAAGGAAACTGAGAAATTTCTTCAAACGAAGAAAATATTCACCAATGAAATTCTGCAGCAAGCTCTGAAGATATTGGAAAGTGAATTGATAGTGGAAGAAATTGCTGGTGAGATGAAACCAGCGTATAGAAAGAAATGTTCTCTCGGTTTATTCTATAAGGTAAGCAATATTTTAAATGTTGGTGTTCGCGTACAATAAAGGATAAACCACTTTATGTGCATGTCGTGAATGTTACATTTTGAATTTTTTCTTTCAGGGGTTACTGGTTCTGATTCCAAAACAACGCCTGAAACCTTGGTATCGTTCAGGAGCCAGAGACTTCAGGAAGACCAGACCGCTATCGAAAGGTTCCGAAGTCTACGATACGAACCCTATAACATGGCCGATCACCGAACCAATGCCGACGCTTGACGCGTTGATACAGTGTGCAGGGGAAGCAAAGTATTGCAATGACTTGCCTACTGAACCTAAGGAAGTTTACTGTGCGTTTGTAACGTCTGATATATGTACTGGTGAGATCGAAAGCATTGATGCTACACCAGCTTTGGTAAGTTCCATTCCAGGTAATAAATCAACTTTTATTTAAAATGAAGGAATTACTTATTGCTATAAGTTAATTTTACAGAAAATACCGGGCGTTTTAGCATTTTTCTCGGCTAAGGACATTCCTGGAAAAAATTCGTTTTTATCCCAAAGAGTACCAGCTCAGTTAGTGCCAGAAGAAATTTTCGTAGAAAAGAATATAAAGTACTACGACCAACCTATAGGAATTATTGTAGCTGAAACTGAAAAATTGGCCAACAAGGCAGCTTTACTTGTGAAAATTAACTATAAAGTAGACAAGAAAAAGCCTGTTTTGACGATAAAAGATGCAAGAGAAAGAGAGCCAGATCGTGTTTCGTTGTTTTTAGTCTTTCCGGCAAGGGATAGAGGTTTAAACGTTCAGAGAATTTTGAAAGGTATTGATGATATTTACGCACAGTACCATTTTCACATGGAGACTCAGACCGCGGTCACTAGGCCGAGTGAAGATGGAATAGATGTGTACGCCAGTACACAGCACATAGATTCTTTGCATATCGCTCTTTCTGAGGCGCTAAATATACCTCAGAATAGGTAAGAAATATTTAATCAAAGGAGTCATGAATACCTTTAGCTATCGCATTTTTTTTCTATAAAATTGTTTTCATTATCAACATTTATCTTAATTATACTTTTTAGAATAAACATAACAGTACCTCGTTGTGGCGGTGCATATGGAGCGAAGATGAACCGCGCGAACCACGTAGGAACAGCATGTGCTCTAGCGACCTACCATCTGGACCGACCCTGCCGATTCGTTATGAGCATCCAAGCTAATTTGAGAGTGGTTGGCAAACGCCTACCCTGCACACGAGACTTTGAAGTAAGGAAGATTTTGCACAATAATGCAGTGATCTGACGTTAATACTATGTCTGCAAATTCAGGCGCATGTAATATTTCTTTAATATGTATCCATAATGAAACTGTTTTGGGAATATCATAAGTATTTAAATAATCGTCTTGTGTCGAAAAAAATATACGTTAGATCGCAATATATCCGCAATATAGTAAAATATGCTACTTCTTGTTTTGGTGTGGTGTCAATTAATTGGGTTCACAAATTTAAACAAAAACTAACCATTTCATATCACAACAAATCTAAGAAGTACCATTCGATATTTAACACTTTTCTATAAAAATAGCTTTGTGCAATAGAAAATGTGCTTTGCGTAACTCGCACTATTTCTATTATCTTTTCCGTAAAACCATTGAATTGTGTTTATCACAACGTATACAATTTTTAATTAAACGGTACTTCTCATTTTTGCCGGGCTTTAATAATAATCATTTAATGACTCATTTCTTTACGGAAAATGGTATCTTTTATTGTTGTACGAGTATTTTCAAAAAACGACGTGTTTACTTGAAAAACGCTTATAATTTTGGGTAGGTCGGCGTTAGCGATTCGGGGCAGATTCAGTACCTGGAGTATCATCTGTACGAGAACAATGGATACGTGGTTAGTGACCCCGTCACAGTTCTAACATTGGCAGGCATTAGAAACTGCTATGATAACAGACGTTGGCAGTACAAGTTATTCAATGTCACTACAGATACAGCTTCCAATACGTATGCTAGATCACCAGGTATTTCCGTTTTCACTACCACTAAGTAGATCAGTATGTGTTAAAAATCTTCTTTTTTATAATTATAAAAACAGGTATTCTACTACTTGATCAAATTTTATGTGTACATATTTATAGTATGGATCTCTAAAATATAGAAACATTAGCAAATATTGTCAAATACAATAAAAACTTTTTTCCAGGAACATTAGAGGCAATATCAATGACGGAAAAGTTAATGGAAAGGATATCTTATGAACTAGACCGCGATCCCGTTCAAGTAAGGTTAAACAACATTGAACCAACGTACGTTGAAGTTCAAGAGATGATACAAACGCTGCTCAAAGATGCTGAGTACAACAAACGCAAAGATGAAATACAGAACTATAACAAACTGAACAGATGGAAGAAGAAGGGACTCAGAGTAGCTTTCATGAACTGGCCTATACCTCCTATTCTTGACTATCATGTTCTTCTCTCAGTATATCATGGAGATGCTACAGTGGTAGTCCATCATGGAGGCATAGAAATCGGGCAAGCCATCAACACTAAAGTCATCCAAGCTGTGGCATATACTCTCAACATTCCTATAGAAAAAGTCAAGTGTAAGCCTGCTACTGCCTCAATAAACCCTAATTGCTTTGCTACTGGAGGAACCAGATCAACTCAGTCAGTATGTTTTGGAGCTATAAAGTGCTGCCAAATTCTTTTAGACCGGTTGACAGTTGTTAGAGAGACGCTTACTGATCCTACTTGGGAGATTTTGATTGAGGCAGCTTTCAATAGGGGTATTAATCTGCAGACCAGCTACAGGGTCACCGCTAATGACCAAGTTCCGTACAGATCTGGAGGAGTATGCCTGTCTGAGGTAGAACTTGATATTCTGACAGGAGAACATGAAATACTAAGAGTCGATATTATTGAAGATGTTGGTACGAGTATAAATCCTCAACTGGATATTGGTCAGGTAAAATCTCTTCGTATAAAAAACATAGAAAATAATAAGAATTTCATAATGAGATCCGTGTAAACGGTAGGAGACAAAGAAAATAAGAAATATTTCTATCTCGAACTTTACGATATCAGTTATGCAAAAACATTTTCGGATGCGTATTCTTTCCATTCCAGATCGAAGGTGCTTTCATGATGGGGGTGGGCTACTGGACTCACGAGGAGTTGATCTACGATGAGAAGACTGGGGAATTGCTCACAGACCGGACCTGGTACTACAAGGTGCCCCTCACCAAGGATATCCCTATAGACTTCAGAATATCACTCAGGAGGAACTCTTATAACCCTCTTGGTACTTTGGGTGCAAGGGGTAAGTGGACTAGCTATAGAGTGCTTTACCATCAAAGTTGCCCCTATGCTTCGTTGCTATGGATGTGCTTGATATTTCCATCAACCATATTCATTGATCCATATATCTTAGCATTGGTGGAAACCGTTGGCCTGAAACGGTGGTACGGTGGTGGTGGTGATTTTGACCCTGGAAACTACCCTAGTAGGGTAGTTTCCAGGGTCCAAATAATTAATTTTTATTTAGTCCGTATTTTAGATTATAAAAAAATATTGGACACGAATTTTTTTTCGTTTTTGGATTAAACAAAAAATAACAAAGATATAGCCCATTAAAGTTACGTGTGACATTACCCTGTGCGAAAAAATGCAGCACGGCGTGACGTATAGCCCATTAAAGTTACGTGTAACGTAACTTTAATGGGCTATAAAATAACTTTAATAGCCATTAAAGTTACGTGTAACGTAACTTTAATGGGCTACATGTTTGTCATTTTTAGTTTAATTTACAAATAAAAAATACGTGTCCCTTATTTTTGAATAATCTAAAAGACGGACTAATTACATTTTTTACGGCAACTAGCCTATTGTACCTAAAGACCGTTTGCCCGAAAAAACATATTTGAGCAACTAGTAAGTACTTGTCATTTTCGCCGAATGAACATCGGGAAATCGTGTCGGATACCCAACCAAATTACTTTGTAATTACCATTTGCCAACCAATTTCAGGCGTTTCCGAGCCTCCGACGTGTTTGTCTATAGCGGTAGCTTTCGCTCTGCAAGAGGCCATAGCGTCGTCGAGAGAAAACACCGGTTACCCCAAAAACAAGTGGTTTGAAGTTGGTAAGGAACCAAATAGATCATTACCATAGTTGTAGACTTCAGCAACACCAGAAGCATCGCAGATAAGTTTCATACCAAAGAGAATGCTTACTTATTCATTGTGGGTACAGCCAAGCAGTGGAATTCTCTGCCAGAGTCTATTTTTACTGATAGCTACAACCTAAGAAGTGAATAGATTATTTCTAGCCAAGCGCACATCGTTGATCACATTGTCATTTACCATGAGGTGAGAAATAGATCAATCGCGAACTTATCAATAATAATTTTAAAAAAAAGCTAAGGATAACAGCAATGCTGCCTTGGTAGTAGAATAGAGATAGGTGTGTTGGTTCATGTATGCTCATTGTCCCTATCATCTGAATTCCCATCCAATGGGGATAATGCGAATTTAATGATTAAATTCCCATAACTACTTTTCGTTGTCTTGTTAACTTATTGTTTCTCTAGATTGCAATATCCTTTAGATACAAAGACTTATAGGACCATGAACTAAGTGAACTTACTGTTAATTTTTCTTGTCATTACAAAAAAATATACAGGGTTAAATGTGATTAAGCTCAACTCACGCAGCTGCGTAAGTGTGATTTTGACCCTTTTTTTGGGTGGGAAAGTATTCAATGGCTTCCCTCGCCCTTGAGTGGAGCACGAGGGCGTGTCGGACTTTTACTGTTAAATACTCACTCCTGTTCTTTCAATGCTATCGTTCCAGGTCCCCGGGGTTCATTTTGACATTAATAATATAATACAATATTCCACAACTATCACACAACGCCGTCTAGTCCCAAGCTAAGCAGAGCTTGTGTTATAATTTATAATAATGTTATTCCTAAATACATAGTCATACATAAATTACACCCAGACACAGGACAAGTGATCATGCTCATCACATAAACATTTGTCCTGGGTGGGAAACAAACCACGATCTGCGGCATAGTAGTCAGGGCTACTAACCACTAGACCACAAAATAGATAGGTACAGAAGACAATCTCATGTATGTACTTCACTTTTCCTACGCTCGGTGGACGCACACTAATGAGCGTTTGAGTCGCGGAACTGTTCGACCAGTGGTCCGAGACGCGACTTACGTAGTAACTATTCAGTAATCTGTGACGCGACCAAGATATCGTGTCCGTGAGCGGTGTCTATGTGTGCGTTGTTCGAGCGCGCTTTGTATGTAGATTGACTTCTGTACCTATCTATTTTGTGACTAGACCAAAAAGCCAAACGTTAAAACATTTTTTTATTTCAGACGGTCCGTTCACACTGGCTGCTAACGTCTTGAAAGCAGACGCAAGGCTCGACGAGTTTCTGTTTAATTAGTAAATTCATATTTGTTTTCCTGTTAGATAACATGCACGTCAAATATTAAACATTTTATTCAAAATTATTATTTTTATTTTCCATTTCTTGGAATTTAATTTATGTATCTACCTTAACTATAATTTGCGTCATTTGAATTTCTTCTTATGCTCTTATCTTCATGCCAACAAATAAATTAAGAATAAATTAACACTTACGCTTTTTTAATAAAATAAGTCGAGTAATACTGTTGTAAGTCTAATTAGGTACCTACTATAAACATTGGGTACGAGGTACTTATAATATCTATATATCGAGGCCAGCGATGCTATTCTCTAACAAAACAGCCTTGAGCGCAGCGCTGGTCGCAACGACGAGTCGAGAGTGCAGTACATTGAATTAACAATCAAATGTATAGGTCTATTGAATTGTTAATCCTATGTACCTATTTGAATTTCGTCGTTGCGGCCAGCGCTGCACTCTAGGCTGTTTTCTTAGAGAATAACACGCTGATCATAGAAATTAATCACTTTGTGGTAATTATGTCCGACTAAAAATGAGGATTGAAATATCAGCAAACATTAACGTTTAAAACGATCTGACGCGCTATTCTCTAAGAAAACCCTGTTCCGTGAAGAAAACAGCCTTGATCGCAGCGCTGGCCGCAGCGACGAAATCCAAATAGGTACATTGGATTAACAATTCAATGTACCTATACACTGAATTGTTAATTCGAAGTACTGTGCTCTCGACTCGTCGCTGCGGCCAGCGCTGTGCTCAAGGTTGTTTTTTTAAAGAATAGCACCGCTGGCTAAAAATACTTAAAGGACTTATAGGTATTAGCAAAAGGACTTGTTAATATTTATATGCAAAGTATCACTAAATAATATTCATAAACAGCAAAGTTTTGTATAAAGTTCTTTTATGTAAATTAGAGGGCTTGATTCCTGCCTAGGAAAGTTAATTCAACTATATACAACATGTAATATCTACACTTAAAATATTAAAAAGAGGAAAAGTTTGTTATTATGTTTGACTTTTTTTTTGTCTGTATCCTACAGTAACTAAAAGGTAATCTCTAAAAGTACTGGGGCCCAAGTCTGCTATTTTTATAAGTTCGACAATCCAACACGATCCCATTGTCATTTTGCTAAAAGTTCGTAATCTGCTAATTCGTAACGATCGATCATTGATCGGTCAATGGTCTCGTAATAGAGTTGTGGTAGAATAACAATATCAAGCTTAGTAAAAGCATTGACTGCACAATGACGTTCTAAAGATCAAAGAAACTGTCAAAATTTTAGCAAATTACCGCACACGTCAGACATTCGTTTGTCAATATGTACGAGATTACCATCCTAGTCTGTCTGAAAAGTCAAACGATTTGGTTAATTATTAGGGCAAAATGAAATCTAATGTAGTCAACACTGGTTCAAAAATCAAGATTAATTAAGAGATCTTGTTCATTGTTTACTAATAGAAGAATCCTATAAAAAGTATCGAATATAAGTATTTTTTAAATGATTTTAATATTATATAAAATTCCCAAGTCGTTTGACTTTTTAGACAGACTATATGCCACTTCTTTCAATGGAGTGTCAGTGGCTGTCCATTGGAAAGTCATAATGACGCCACTATATTATTAGATTACCAAATTTGTCCCCGATCCGAACCAGACCCTTCTGCTGGGACATCCATTCGGCCAATTAAGTTTGGCCAACTTTTAATAAAAAATAACATTAAAAACATCTGCAGGGACGGTATTAAAAAAAGTGGGCAGAAATAAAATCTCTGTCGAATTCACCTCTGGTGAGGCGGCCAACAATTTTCTTTGTAACCCTGTCTTTGAATCAAAATTTATAGTCAAGATTCCTTCATATAACATTACCAAAATGGGTATCGTCCGTCAAGTGCCGGTCGATATGTCGATGGATGAATTTGTAAATTCAATAATCCTTCCTGATGGGTGCGGAATATTTCGGTGGAATTTGGGTCTGAGCAGTTGTGTTGCGATGTATACCGGCTATGATGCACCAGCTGTTGTTGCGTCGGAGGTTTGATCGTGGAGGGTAGCGGGATCCGAAGCACGGTGCTCCGCTGGCCGACCGTAGGTAGTTGGGGGCCCAAGTAGTGTGCCAGCCACACACGAAAGGCTGCCCCGCCAACTGCGAAAAATCCCGGGGTGGCCCCATCGTGCCGGTTGGCGACCGGGTGAGAGGACCCGATGGCGATCCCTGGGGGGGTTCGGGCGTCCCCGCAGTCTCCAGATCAAACCTCCACTGGTGCGGCAACTCTGGTTGTGTTGTCGAGGTTAGCATCGCATCACCTCGCTCAACTGCCATCTTCCACTTCCACTTCCACTAACAGCATATCATGGCTTAGTATCATCTAATTTAAGATACGGTTTAATTTTTTGGGGTAACTCTACAAATAAGGATGTAATTTTTAAAGCCCAGAAAAGGTGTCTAAGGACTATGTTCGGACTTCAAGTCACTGACAGTTGCAAACCACTATTTAAAAAATATAATATATTGACCCTTCCATCTATGTACATCTTTGAGACCATTATGTTTGTCAAAATGAATCCAAGACTATTTCCCCTAGTATCTGACAAAGTAATTCGAAATAGACGAGACAACAGCAAACTTTGCATCCCAAGATGTCGAACTGCATTACTACGTAAGAGTGTATTCTGTATGGCGCCAATTCTTTACAATAAACTACCGAAAAATTGGAGGGAAGATACAACCGCAAAATTAAGAAATAGGTTAAAAAAGGTTTTGTTAGAGAAAGCTTATTACAGCATTAAGGAATTTTTGACCGATAAACTAACATAACTCTGACTTGTCGACATGTTTGGACTTTTTTTATTAAGTATTATTATTATTTATTGACAGTAAACCTTGCCATATTATATGAAATTTTTGAATTATTGACTATAATTATATTTGGAACAAATAATTTTTGACATTAAATACAACCGCAAAATTGAGAAATACCTAGGTTAAAAAAAAAAAAGTTTTGTTAGAGAAAGTTTATTATAGCATTAAGGATTTTTATTTTATTTTATATTTTTTATTTTTTTTTTACCGATAAACTAACATAACTTTGACTTGTCGACATGTTTGGACTATTATTGTTATTATTATTTATTGACTTATGTAATTTTTGACGTGTACGAATTTTTTTGAATTATCGACATGATTATGATGGAACAAATAATTTTTGACATTAGATAGTCTTAATTATTATAATTGTATGTATGAGTAAATTTAATAATTTTATGATCTTACTCAATTATATTTTGTACGCCATTACGGCAAAACATGACAGTGACTCAACTGATTTTTATGTAACATCTTGCATTTATGTGTATACTCATGTTTTAGCAAAATAAATAATCTTGAATCTTGAATCTTGAATCTTGAATCTTCCACCATTCCTATTCACTCCAAATTAAAAAAAAAACAATGAAAGGTAAAAAGAGAAGCAAGTGTCAACAGCGGATGCACGTCCTCTCATTCAAAGTGCACCTCTCAAACATTAGAGGACTGCACTCCAATCTCGATGCGGTCCACCACCATCTAGAGACTGACAATCCACACTTGCTTTTCTTGACGGAGACGCAGATTAGATGTCCGGCAGATGCGGCGTACCTCAACTACCCGGGATACTCATTGGAGCATCATTTCCTGCAGCGTGCTGGGGTCTGTGTGGACGTCCGTAATGACATCTGCTGTCAGCGTCTCCGTCACCTTGAGGACACAACTCTTTCCACGCTATGGCTGTTGGTGGACACTGTTGGTGGACACTGGCATGGACAAAATTGTCTATGCCTGTGTCTATCGATCGCACAGCGGTGATCAGGAGACAACTCGAATGTTTGACCACCTCAGTGAGGCCGCCGATAAGGCTCTGCATCGGCACCCTGATGCGTAGCTCGTCGCTCTGGAGGACTTTAATGCCTGTCACCAAGACTGGCTTTTCCCGTACCAGAAGACCGACCATGCTGGGAGAGAAGCGCGAATCTTAGCGGTATCGATGGGCCTGTCCCAGCTGGTGAAGCAAGCGACTAGGGTGCCTGATGTAGCTGGTCATACTGCCAACTGTCTGGACCTTCTGCTGACCACCGACCCAGACAGATGTATCGTAACAGTTTCTTCACCACTTGGAACTTCAGATCACTGTCTGGTGAAGTGTGTATCGTCCTTCTCCCCACTTGACTGCAACTCTCGTGGTGAACGGCGAATGTGGCGATACAAGTCAGCAGATTGGGATGCGGGTCTGCTTCTCTTCTAAGGATCCGTCGAGGTGTGCGGATGCTGTGTCCGGTGTGGTGCGTCAAGCTATGGAATATTTCATTCCTTATAGTGACGTACCCATCGGAAGCTCAGCTCACCCATGGTTCAACGCTGATTGCGTTCAAGCTGAAGAGCGTAAGCATTCGGCGTTTCTAGCCTGGGTTGACGCTCGTGACCGTAAATCTCCGGATCTGAGCTCAGCAAAGAGAGCCTTTAACCGTGCTGCCAAGTCCTACAAAAAGGCACTAAAGAAGGCTCGCTTTGACCGCATTGCCCATATTGGCACAAAGCTTTCTGCACAGCCATCCGGTAGCAGAGCTTTCTGGTCTCTTGCCAAATCGGTCGAAGCGAACTTCTGTCGGCCCACATTGCCTCCGCTGGTTAAACCTGACGGAACACTGGCTCATTCGGCGAGAGAGAAAGCAGGTCTCTTTGCATCTCTCTTCGCCCATAATTCTCGTCTTGATACTGGCAGTGCTACTCCACCGACTCTACCTCACTGCGACACTTCGATGCCCGAGGTTCGCATAAGGAACAAAGAAGTTCTGAGAGCACTGTGTCGTCTAGACGTGAATAAAGCTAGTGGACCAGATGGTATACCAGCGATTGTTCTCAAGGCTTGTGCGCCCGAGTTGTCTCCTGTATTGACACGCTTGTATCGCCTCTCGTTTAGGACTGGAATAGTGCCCAAGTCCTGGAAGCTTGCCAACGTGCAACCCGTGCCCAAAAAGGGCAGTCGTGCCGATCCTACCAACTATCGGCCGATTTCGGTAACCTCCATACTCTGCAAGATTATGGAGTGTATATTGAACTCGCGCATCATGGCATACCTAGAAGGTAACGATCTCCTCAGTGACCGACAGTACGGGTTTCGCCGCAATCGATCTACTGGGGACCTACTAGTGTATGCCACCCACTTGTGGGGCGAGGCCCTCGAGAAGAATGGGGAAGCAATTGCTGTCTCCTTAGACGTCTCGAAGGCCTTCGACAGGGTATGGCATGCTAGCCTCTTGAGTAAGCTTCCAGCATACGGCATTTCTCCTGGTCTGATTAACTGGGTAAAAGACTTCCTGAGAGAACGGTCTCTTCGAGTTGTTGTCGATGGATGCTCATCAGAGCCCATGACGACTAATGCCGGAGTTCCTCAGGGGTCAGTGCTCTCTGCAACTCTTTTCCTGCTGCATATTAATGATCTGCTGATGCCCGGTATCTATGGGTATGCAGATGATAGCACAGTTGTAGAGAGATACCTGCCAGGTGCTCGGGCTAGTAAAGAACAAATCCAGTCCGAACGAGAGGCTATGGTAGAGCGTACGAATATCTCGCTTCAGGCAGTCTCCAAGTGGGGCGAAACCAATCTGGTGGGATTCAACGCCGCCAAAACACAGGCGTGTCTGTTCACCGCCAAAAGGAGCCCGTTCACCTCGGCTCCTACCTTTCAGAATGTATCTTTGGATTGTACCGACCGCCTTCAGCTCTTGGGTGTCGAAATTTCCTCCGACCTCAATTTTGGGCGGTTCATTGAGTCCAAAGCCAAAGTAGCTGCTAGGAAACTAGGCGTTCTCGCAAAAGTCCGGCGGTACTTCACACCGAGACAGCTTTTAATGTTATACAAAGCACAGGTCCGATCGTGTGTGGAGTACTGCAGCCACATATGGGCTGGTGCTGCAAAGTGCCACCTGGCAGCTTTGGACTCGGTGGAAAGGCGTGCGAAGAGGCTGATTGGTGATCCAGATTTGGTTAAGTGCAATCTTCAAAGCCTTGAGCACAGGCGTAGGGTAGCCAGCCTTTCGGTGTTTTACAGATTGCATTTTGGAGAGTGTGCCGCCATCTCATTTCTATCATCGGACAAACCGACGCACGGCGAGTATCCACCCTTACGTTGTTGAAACATCTACGGTCCGGACTAAGCGTTTCGCCTCGTCATTTATACCGCGTACTTCGAAGGACTGGAACAGTCTGCCTGCTGCGGTCTTCCCGTCCGATTATAATTTGGGTGTCTTCAAGGCTAGAGTGAATAGGCTCTTAATAAACTAGTGCGCCTCACCATCAACGATTGCATCACTGCTTACCATCAGGCGGGATCGCAGTCAAGTACTAGTTTATAACAGATAAAAAAAAAAATAATAATAATAATAATAATATTAAAAGCAAAAAGATTAAACAGAAAAAATAAACAGGATGGCAAGACCTCCTGGATCCCTACAAAAACAATAGTTATTACGATCAAGGGACAAACTCTCCCTCAAAGGGTCTTCTTATTGGAACGAAGTTTTGGAACGAAGTTCCTTATCGCGCGTTGTGAAAGGGGGCTAGACGGAAAAAATTCTCACGAAAAATTGTACCGACACTTTTACTGTCAAAATGTAAATCCAAGATGGCGGCTGCAAGAAATTATCAACTTTTTCGTCATGGGTGTCGTTTTTATGGTTTTCGAGGGTGTTGAAACCGATGATACTGTCAAAATATAAATCCAAGATGGCGGCTGCAAGAAATTATCAAATTTTCCGTCATGGGTGTCGTTTTCATGGTTTTCGAGGGTGTTGAAGCCGATAGTACTGTCAAAATATAAATCCAAGATGGCGGCTGCAATAAATTATCAACTTTTTCGATATGGGTGTCTTTTTCATGGTTTTCGAGGTTGTTGAAGCCGATAGTGCTGTCAAAATGTAAAGATGAAATTAAGATGGCGTCTGCAAGAAATTATTAAACTATCAAATTTTCCGTCATGAGTGTCGTTTTCATGGTTTTCGAGGGTGTTGAAACCGATAGTACTGTCAAAATATAAATCCAAGATGGCGGCTGCAAGAAATTATCAAATTTTTCGTCATGGGTGTCGTTTTCATGGTTTTCGAGGGTGTTGAAACCGATTGTACTGTCAAAATGTAAATCCAAGATGGCGGCTGCAAGAAATTATCAACTTTTTGGTCATGGGTGTCGTTTTCGTGGTTTTCGAGGGTGTTGAAACCGATTGTACTGTCAAAATGTAAATCCAAGATGGCGGCTGCAATAAATTATTAACTTTTTCGATATGGGTGTCTTTTTCATGGTTTTCGAGGTTGTTGAAGCCGATAGTGCTTTCAAAATGTAAATCCAAGATGGCGGCTGCAAGAAATTATTAACTTTTCCGTCATGGGTGTCGTTTTCATGGTTTTCAAGGGTGTTGAAACCGATAATACTGTCAAAATATAAATACAAGATGGCGGCTGCAAGATATTATAAAATTTTCCGTCATGGGTGTCGTTTTCATGGTTTTCGAGGGTGTTGAAACCGATAGTACTGTCAAAATATAAATCCAAGATGGCGGCTGCAAAAAATTATTAAATTTTTCGTCATGGGTGTCGTTTTCATGGTTTTCGAGGATGTTGAAACCGATAGTACTGTCAAAATATAAATCCAAGATGGCGGCTGCAAAAAAATATTAAAGTTTTCGTTATGGGTGTCGTTTTCATGGTTTTCGAACCGATAGTATTGTCAAAATGTAAATCCAAGATGGCGGCTGCAAGAAATTATCAACTTTTTGGTCATGGGTGTCGTTTTCGTGGTTTTCGAGGGTGTTGAAACCGATTGTACT
The DNA here is from genome assembly GCA_910589285.2 of Mythimna ferrago. Classification (NCBI taxonomy): domain Eukaryota; kingdom Metazoa; phylum Arthropoda; class Insecta; order Lepidoptera; family Noctuidae; genus Mythimna; species Mythimna ferrago. The sequence goes on from OU342685.1 coordinate 23,206,363, forward strand.
GTCAAAATGTAAATCCAAGATGGCGGCTGCAATAAATTATCAACTTTTTCGATATGGGTGTCTTTTTCATGGTTTTCGAGGTTGTTGAAGCCGATAGTGCTGTCAAAATGTAAAGTTGAAATTAAGATGGCGTCTGCAAGAAATTATTAACTTTTCCGTCATGGGTGTCGTTTTCATGGTTTTCGAGGGTGTTGAAACCGATAATACTGTCAAAATATAAATCCAAGATGGCGGCTGCAATAAATTATCAACTTTTTCGATATGGGTGTCTTTTTCATGGTTTTTGAGGTTGTTGAAGCCGATAGTGCTGTCAAAATGTAAATCTAAGATGGCGGCTGTCAGAAATTATCAACTTTTTCGTCATGAGTGTCGTTTTCATGGTTTCGAAGATGTTGAAATAGTGCTGTCAAAATGTACATAAAATAGGACAGTATTTTTTAGTTATATTGTATTGGCTAGACGGAAAAAAATCTCAAGAAAAGTTGTAACGACACTTTTTGCTATAGTAAGCTATTGTAAGCCGTGCGGCGTGCGCATGTTTCTCTGTCTGTCTCTCTCTCTCTTATAGAAAGCAAGCCAGGACGGAACTTCGTTCCATCCGGGTGTCCCTTGACACCTCAGTAGTTTTTATCACACTTCTCTTCCAGTGGAGGTTTATCAATACCCCACGATTCAATGTTTAAATTGCTGCCGCTTTGGGCACGTTAAGGCACAGTGTCGGTCCAAGGCAAGGTGCTTTAGGTGCTCGCAACCCCACACTGGTGACAGCTGTGACGTGGAAGAGGCCAAGGCCTCTTGCATCCATTGTTTGGGCCGCCATTTTGCCATCTATGGTAACTGTCCCGAGCAAGGGAGACAAAAATCAATCAAAATGTTAATGTCGCAGGAAAACCTTTCCTATGAAGAGGCTTCACGATCCCTTCCTAATGTCAAAAAACTTTATTCCGAAGTTACTCAAAATTTTCCAACCCAATCTTCTTTCTCCTCCTCTTCTTCCCAACCTATTAGCCTTACTCCTTCTACCTCGTATAAAAAAACTGTGTTCTATTCCCCTAAGCCTAGAGCTCCTCTAGGCAAGTCTTTTGACAAAGCTGCCCACAGAAGCATCGTTGCTGAGGATCGTTCACCCTTTCCCAATGGCTTCTCTCTTCAGTCTCAAAATTGTTCATCCCTAAAGTCCCCTCAAGAGGATAGCCTTTTAGAATTACTTCTGTAGCTAATTATTAGTCTAGTTTCCCGTAATAACTCCTCTGTACCGCCCCACGTTGCCCAAAAACTTTCCCTGCTTATTTCTAATATAAATAATGGACCTAGTCTCCACACTTCAGTGGAACAGTCAAAGCATTCGGCCGAAGAAGCCTGAACTTTAATTTTTAATTAATAAATTTCACCCCTCAGTCATTGCCGTTTCGGAGACTTGGTTGGTGCCTGGTTCTCACTTTCGGGTCTCAGGTTACTCCTGTCTTCGGAGTGATAGGGCTGATGGGTATGCAGGTAGTGCCCTTCTTGTTAGGCGCTCCCTTCCTTTCTCTCTAATATCTCTTCCCCCTATTTCTCCTGACATTAATATCGTTGCTGTTAGGGCTTTTAATATAACTTTCCTCTCTGCATACATTCCCCATCCTCATTCTAGAACTTGAGCATCAGTTGAAAGTTCCTAAAAAATTGGTCCGTTTTATTTGTAATCTATTGATGGAGAGAACCATCTCCATTAAAAATCAAAACTCCTCTCTTCCCACTAAGACTATCTGGGAAGGCTTACCACAAGGTTCAGTTTTAAGTCCCCTCTTATTCAGCCTCTAGACTTATGATTTACATTTTTCCACTGATTCATTTTGTCAAATATTGCAGTATGCTGATGATTTATCTTTATACTGTTCTGGAAAATCGTTAGATGAGGCTACTAACCGTCTTAATTCCGCCCTTGGATATTTATCTGATTGGCTTCTAAAACACGGTTTGTCCTTATCAGCTTCTAAGAGGTCTGTAGTTGTGTTTACAAAAAAAAAGATTGTTCCTCCTGTTGATATTAAAGTTAACGGTGAAAATATCTCTCAGGTGGACAATGTTTAATTTTTAGGAGTTTTTTAGATTCAAAATTAACAGGTATTGCTCACACAGACTTTGTTTCTCAAAAATGCGAAAGAAACGTTAATGTTCTTCGCTCTCTTTCAGGTATTTGGTGGGGTGCTCACCCATATACTCAAAAACTGATCTACAATGCAATAGTTCGTAGTCATTTTGATTATGGTATGTTCCTATTAGATCCTTGTAACAAATCTGGCCTTCAAAAACTTGATAAAATCCAATCAAAGTGTTTACGAATTATTCTCGGGGCGATGAAGTCGTCCCCAATTAATGCCATGCAAGTTGAGTGTGTTGAGCCTCCTCTTTCGATCCGTAGACAATTTCTAGCAAATAGATTTATTTTTAAACTTGTACAAAATTCTGAACATCCACTTCTTGGTAAGCTGGACCATTTATTATCCATCTTTGACTCTTGTAGTCGTCGTTCGAATATTGAACTTCCTTGTCTTCTTCGTGTCTACCTTCAATTCACTCGTCTTTCTAGCCCACTTTTTCAAAACCCCATCTTATATCTATAGATCGTTTTGGACTTTGGAATTAACAAAAATACCTTAGAACCGCATAAGATGTTTGACTTCTTCATTAACTTGAGCCACATCTTCGTGAAACTACCTGCGTCAGAATTCCATCAGCCACTTCCCAGTTCTAGCATCAGGTCCTCGTCATCATGAAAAATGTTTAGAACTGGTTAAGACAAATCTACTGAGCCCAAACTCGACGGCTTGACTAGGAGGCATTCCAAGGTTCCATCAGCCACTTCCCAGTTTTAGCATAAGGTCTTCGTCATCAGGTTCTCGTCGTCAGAATAAACGATCAGATCTATTGTTAAGTTAAATCTAAATGAGCCGAAACTGGGTGGGTTTATTAATAGGCATTCCAAAGTTACGTCTCTGACCTCCGACTCCGACCTCCATCGTCAGACCAGCTTGACAGCGTCGGAACATGAGTATTTTAAACATTAGGTCACATACATGTGTTTATTAGTAAAGTATAAATCCATTAACTGTTTAAGATCCCTACCACAGCCAACAAACGAGCTGATGACCTTGAACACCTGAACAGATCTTCATAAATTATATCAAAGAACCATCTCAACAACGTCAGCTTTCAATTAAAAAAAACAGCATCAAAATCGGGCCATTCGCTTAGGAGCTACGATGCCACGGACACACACACAGACACCTCAAACTTATAACACCCCTTTTTTCCATCGGGGGGGTTAAAAAAATGATTCCAAAAATTAGGTGTACTCAGATGTGTAGGTATTGGGCACGCCACAATCATGGCGGTAAGTCCCCCCCTTTGAGGCGTGGCTGGAAGGACCTCACGGCGTCCTTACCTTCCGCATGACGCAGGTCCTCACCGGACGTGGCACGTTCGGGAGGTACCAGTTCCGGATTCGAACGGAAGAGACGCCCGGGTGTCGCCACTGTCCGGAACGCCCGGAGGACACGGTGGAGCACACAGTCGAGGTGTGCCCTGCTTGGGCGGTGCATCGCCCTCGTGGGGGCGATCGGCGGCGGAGACCTCTCGCGCCGGGCCTTGGTGGAGGCCATGGTCCGGAGCGAGGAGGAGTAGCAGGCGGTCGCCGACTTTTGCGAAGCAGTAATGCTCGCCAAGGAGGAGGCCGACCGCATCAGGCAACGGCGTTCTCGCCGCCGCCGCCGCCGGGATTCTGATCCCGATTTCCGGCCACCGTAGGCGCAGGCTTGCGGACAGTGAGCAATGGGTAGCTCGCTGTCCGGCCGTTTGCTAACTGTCCGGACCAAGCCCAAGTCGTCAACGGCGCGCACTGTTCCCGCGCGCCTCAAGGAGTTGTCAACAACAGCAGGGATCCAGCTGGGTCGAAGCCTACTGGGGCCAGGGTTAGTTTCGAAAGACAGCTCGAGCCCCGGTATGAAGGCTAGAAGGAACGGGGTGGGTCTTTTAGTCAGTAAGAGTCTGACACTATCTCCCGCTCCGCCCAAGAGCGGGTCATTGGATAATTTTTCCCACCATAAAAAAAAAGATGTGTAGGTATACATTAGCGCGCTTACATATGTAGATATGTGATGGCTTATAGTACACAGAAACAGACGCAGCATGTTTTATAATGAATAAGGAAAACTTAGTTTTTCTGTCCATTAGGCTAAGCACGCACTATGTTTATTCGCTACGCTTTTTAATACGCGAAAGTCTTAAAATATAGTTAGTAAGAAGGAATTTATATAAATTCATCCTATAATAGTTTTGGTAAAGCTTTTGTCTCTCTTATATTGTGTTTTAAAACTTTTTACCTGACTATACACAGTGTGTGTTCAAATTGTCAGTGAAAAAATGTTAAAATAAAAATGTGTCAATTCGGACACTGTCTGAATCATCAACAACTCAACGTGTGGCGGCCACCAGCGTCAACCGTGTGCGGCAAGTCCGTTTAAAATGTATGAAAACAACAGGAAATATGGCGAAAATTAACAACTCGCGCGCAAAAAAAAAAGAATAAAAAGATAAACTGTTTATATTTTCTAGGAAAAACAAAGATACAGAAACCAACATTTTTGACTAAAAAAGTTTCGTACAAAACTGTGTACAAAACGACAATTAAACGATTTTCAGGATCATTCAAGTAGTGCAGACGTATGTACAATCGGCGCTCGAAGGGGTTAAATTCCGCCATATTTCCTGTGTTTCCACAAAAGTAGTTGTGGTCAGAAGCCCATTTACGGTGACGCTTAAATACGAAATTATATCTGCAACAATTAAATTTCATAGTGCGCAGTAGGTCTTAGTACGCTTAAACTCGAGACCCAATTACAAATTCACTTTATATTAATAATATAAATGAGTCCAAACGCAAGTACGTCCAACATACGTAATTACATTGCTAGAAAATTTTGCCACCACTGCGTCCGGTTTAGTCAACATCAGCTTATTTTTAGACTTGAATATCAGGCTTTAATTTGACCTTGTCAAGTACTTCTTTTATTTCTTACTAGTTTTTACCCCGGCTTTGTCACTGTGGTAAAATGATATTTTGATTGATTATTTTCTCAACCCAGTGGAGGAAATCATTGGAATTTATGATTCATTCATTTCTTCATTTTCTAATTGGTGTGTACAAGTATGTACATTATTCTAGTCATATGTTTTATATAAAACTGAAAAAACTGGGCAAGTGTGAGTAGGACTCGCTCAATGAGGGTTCCAGAAAACAGTTCAATTTTCGAATTGAGTTACAAAGATTTTCCCGAATCGAAAATTGTGCTGTAAGACCATGATTCATGCCAAATTTCAGGATTCTAAGCCAACGGGAAGTACGCTATGAATTTCTATTCCCTTAAGAGTGTCGAAATATACGTTTTTTTTTCGACATAAACGGCCGATCTTTTTTTTTTCGTTGACTCAGAAATTTCATTTTTTCATAACTTCCCTGGGTATATGGTTTTAATTCAAACTCGATACCTCCACGCGTTCCCAAGATAAAGGGTCTTGACATACCGACAGACAGACCGAATATCTAACCGAAGTGCCTCAAACTGATTCATTAGATGTGCAGTAATCCAAAGATAGTATAAATAGATGGATGAATACAAAAAATGGCTTTATAGGCTGAATGGCATGTTGGTCTAGTGGTTAGTGGCCCTAACTGCTATGCCAGAGGTCGTGGCCGCGTGGGTCCGATTCCCACCCAGGACAAATGTTTGTGTGATGATCATTTGTTCTGTGTCTGGGTTTTTAGAAATATATAAGTATGTTTATCAGTTGTCTAGTAGTCATAACACAAGCTCTGCTTAGTTTGGGATTTGGAGGCGTTGTGTGATAGATTTCCACAAGGAAAAAATAATATAATTGACACATATTTATTACAATGTATATGGGGAAAAAAGTGTTACCAAAACTATTTTGAACAATGTAGTAGAATGTATTGAAATGTATTGAGCGCGCGGATTGGTCCACTAGCTCGCGCCGGGTTCGTGCCGGCGGTGCCGGCGGCTTCGGTGTGTAGACACCTTAAATTTCTCTATAAACATAATATTTTCTAAACTTTTTTATCTGACTGTACTAAACAGCTTCAATAAATTTAGTGGTGTCCAAATTGTCATTGAAAAAATATTGAAAATAAAAGGTGTATTTTCGGACACTGTGTCCAAATCATCAGTAACTCTTGTTTTTTAGTCGAAGCACGTAAAAGTTCATAAATAACTAGCGGTTACCTGAATCCACTTATTACATAATTTAACTTTTTCCTAACTCGTTAATATACCATAAAATATTTTGTTGTTTAACCAATTCAGTTAGTTAGGTTTTATTTTTATCGCGGGTTTTGCCCCCTCACACATTCTTATCAATATTTGCAGTAACAGTACATTATTTTATCATTTACAGTTTATCCTCTACCGCCAAAAAAGTGTGACAAATACTTGGGACTTAACTTGGACCAACGTAGAACTTGGACCGCGTACCGGAAGACGCAGCGTTGGAAGGTCTCCTACAAGGTGGGAAACCGATGGATGCCAGACGCACAGCCCCCTAGCCAAGTTACAACCGTTTCGCTTCGAGTTGGCCGCGTCGCCGAATCTTTCATACAGCGCTTTTTAAATCTAAAGACTAAAATCTATTTTGTTAAATAATATGAATACCTAATACTAGCTTTCGCCCGCGACTTCGCGTACATAAATTATAGCCTATGTCACTCAGGAATAAACCAGCTTTCTATAGGTGAAAAAATTTTAGCAATCGGACCAGTACTTCCAGAGATTACCTTTTACAAACAAAATTTTTTATCAAATTCTTATCAATTTAAAAAAAAGTCAGAGGTTCCATTCTCCGACGTATATGGTAACCACCACGTACCAGTGGCGTAGATAGACCCACAGGGGGACCCCTGAAAAATTATATTAAAAAAAATGTGTTGATCTTTTTTACCTAACTTGCATCAAAGCCATTTGGGTTTACTTAGTAAGGGGTATTCTTGTTATTAAATACGCTGCAACTAGTACAGAATCGTCACAAATCCTACCTAAGTTCCTTCAGTGGCCACTTCAGGGCCACGATAACTCTTTAGTGCAATCTCACAGCGGGAGAGCATACTGTGGAGGTTTGCACCACTTGGGCGCTGCACATCGTATTATATCACATTAATTAATTGCGAGCATCTAATTAAAAGGACTTTGAGGTTGTCCATAACAAACTTTTGTAATTCTAAGCTACTTCAAGTCGAGGCCCCTTAAACTTGGATTCCCCGTGTCATTCTACGCCCCTGACGACCGGACAACTTTTATATACTATGTTTATGTATGTATAATACCGACTTTAGTCCGTATACTTACGTACAAAACACAAGTAGGTACATATACAGTCAATACGATATTACTACCGAGCCAAAGGGAAAATCATGCTCAGTATCATAATAGCCGCCAGTACAGTTCAACGTTACTACTGACCTACGATGGCTAACCACACTGAAGATAACAGTACTGAAGTCTTCGACTCTGACGACTTCGAACCCGAGCCGAGTGATTTGATAAAATACATCTGGATCACTGGAATTCTTCTGTCATCAATATGCTTAATTCTACAACTGGTGCTCTACATAACAAGACCGAAGTTGAGGAAGATAGACCAGAAGATACTGACGCAGCTGACTGTGGCGAGGCTGATGAATTCGATTCTGGAGTATATGATGACGTTCTCGTTGTTTAACTTATATACGAGAGACGTGACGTTCGCGCTGTATCTGCAGACGGATATTGTCCTAGTGTGCTGGATGTTTGTTTACACCAAGAGTCTACACGACAAAGTTGTGCTAGTGTTTGCCTTACAAAAGTGGAACTTCACCATCCTGTCAATACTCATCTGGATCCTCACAATTCCTCTCGGAGTGTTGTGCCCACTGTTCCTCTACTTCGAATATTTCCCTGAATTCTACAAAGCGTACTCCTGGGTAAAGTTTATCGTTTTAACAGTGAATGTTTTGTTTTTCTGTAGAATCTTCTATGTCATTATAACCAGAAGCCATAACTCTAACAGAAATTTTGCCGAAATCATCAAAACTTGTGTCATCTCATTCATACTGGTTTGCTTAACAAGTTTACAAGTTTTCCTTAATGATATCCTGTCATATCTTGAATTGACTGAAGTAACAAATACGTTTTGTATAATTAATTCTTATCAAGCAATAGCGGCTACAATCATATTTCTCATCCTTGCCAAAAATAATATATAAGTATTTGTAGATCATTGCAAGAATGTTTTCGTGTTCTTAATTGACTGTCTGAATTCAAACTGACAGTTAATTAAAAAAGCAAAATAATTGTCTGGATATCCCACCTCATTTTTTATAATTCATTATCATTAAACACCAAGCGAACACCGGCGATCGCTCTCTTTTCTTTCTCATTGTTTTTCTATTTGTCTCTAATTACGATGTTCGAAAGGTTAAATAGACGTGTAAAAATTTTGTTTGTAACCTATTTGCAACATATCCGGTATTATGTATATCATTTATTAGATTATTAAGACTTTTCTCGTGAAGTGCCATTTTAATTTAAGCTAAGTTAAGTAGTTTAAAGAATATAATATAAGTACTGTACAGTATATCGTAAAAGTAAATAAGTTTTTATTTTTAATACATTGTTTTATTAAGACAAAGATCCTGAAGATGAATATTTTGATTACTCATAATACTTTATTGTATTATTTAGAATTATATAGAAATCTGTGTCATGTTTTTAAACAAAGTTTACCTGGTAGCCTTTTGCTTATCGTTCGTGCATATTGATGTGCAATGCAAACAGTTTTATTGCAAAATTCAAAAACAAAGTCACCATGTGAATCGCAATGCTCAACTTTGTAAAAACCCGTTTTTGAATGTCCACAACTACCTAAAAAGCATTCGCTTATTGCATTAAATTATTCTTCATCATCTTCCTGCTTCAATAAATGTTACTTGGGGTCAGTACAACATGATATTTTCTTCAATTCTGTATTTTGTCATCATGGGATTGAAAAACTAATTGAACCCCAAATAAAAATTGCACTAAATATTTAAAGAAACTGTGCAACTTAAAATCTATAGATTTATTAATGGTCTAATGATTGTTAATATTCGCATTTAAAGTTTTAATTTTTTACTGAGAAATATATCTACAGGGTGTAAGGGATAGCCTTCCACAAAATAATATATTAATGACTTAATTAATCATTAATATTGGCCAAATCCACTTTCATACATACAATAAATATTAATTGTTACTAACGTTTTCCTTATATCTCAATTTTCAGTCTGTTTGTCATATAAATAAATATACTTAATACTATCTGCTGCCAATGGTTTTGTCCACATGAAAGTGAAAAATTGTTCCATATATATATGTGTTATATGCTAAATTTCATGCAAGTTCCGTTCAGCCATGCGAGCATGAAGACATAACAAACACACACACATAAACTTTCTCCTTTACAATTAGAGGTCGGAATTAGGTAGAGTTATTTAAAAGTACTTGTACTGACTTCATACAGCGAAAGAATAAAGTAGATATGCCTCAAATCCCGAGATTAATTTTAAAGAGTAGAATTTTTTAGGACCCTGTCAAGATAAATTCTTCCTGCACTAGTAACAAGGAGGAGGAAGTGTACAAAGTTAACCTATACCTCAGTTGACGTAGAGAGAAATTATTCAATGAAAAATATATCAATAAAAATTGTATGTTAATTATCTATGTTTTATTTTCTGAGGTCATTATCATTATTTAATTTTTAATAATCCCAGGAAATTGGAAAATCCATATTAATGTCAACATTTTGATGCAAGTACATGAATAACTCTGCCTAATTGTTGATACGGTATCTATACGTTACATGCAACACCGCTAAGTGAGTACCCAGCTTGATGGAATTTACTTTGAAAAAATGTGAAGTGGTTGTCGTGATACGTAGACTGGTTTACATCAGGTTTCTTAAGCCATTCCCGCTAGCGTCTTGTAGCAGTGAACCGTAGAAGCGATATTGCCATACGCAATTGAGGCCTCGCCTACCAAGTGACGCGCTTTGATAAGGTTTTCCCCACAATGAGCAATACCAGGGAATCACATACTAACGAGTCATTTAAGGAAATACCAAAGAAAAAGAGCAGGAAAAAGTAACATTTTGGAAAATTTTGTACACAACTTGTTCAAATATTTTATCACTACAACACAATATAGAATGTGACTCGAGTCCTCTTTTGTTGTCTGTAGCTGAGTATGGAATGGAATGTATAAAAGCGCGCCGTTTTATGTTCGAAAATGATCTTGGGTCAGGCCTCCGATTCCTGTTCTGACCACGTGACTTGGCGTTGAGATAACGTCAGAACAAAGGAATCGGAGGCGTAGCCAACTAGAGGCGATCGACGAAAGAGAATCGAAAGGAAACGGTCGTAACTTGGCTAGGCCTGCTGATATTTCTGATGTTACGTCAGGTAACTACCTCGTACAGTCGTACCACGCTGTCTGGCATTTTTTCTGAACTCTATAGGTCCACCTATTTGGCGCAACTGTGAGTCACACATTGTTAGTTTCCTTATTTTTATTTTTTTTTTATTTATAGGGTGACTGGTAATTAGTGACCGATTATTATACACGTGATTGTACTCATAATTTCAAACAACTTTCCCAAATAAACTTTTATTAAAACTCATTATTTAACTTATATTATTTAACTGGAACATATACACCGTTAAATTTTGATCGTTTTAATCCCGTGGAGGATCGATCGGATACATGAAACACTATCAAGTATCTAAGTTTGCTTATTTTCGATATAAATTTACAGATTATTTTATTTATTTATTAATTTATTTATTTATTACAGCCTGGAGGACTTACAGCTTAACAAACTAAAAATAGAAATAAATATAAACGACAGAAAGCCAATTACAAGTACGAAGAAGTATTATGAAGAACTTCTTATTTACGTTCTTGAATACATAAACTTAATCAGCCTTTTAATGTTCCCACTATTGGGACTCAGGCCTCCTCTCTAGGAGTGATGGATTACGGTCCATTCCCTGACCGTAATACACCACGCGAAACTCTGTCATCACACATGTCTTCGAAGTTTAGGTTCTAGGACATGCCGATCTCCTCACAATGTTTTCCTTAGCCGTTTTGAGGGCAGTGATGATGGAATAAATTACACAACGAAATGCGCTTAACTGGGTTTGAACCTACGACCAACAACTCGTAAGTTGGAGCCGTTACCACTCGGGCATCACTGCTCTGCTTGGATACATACCCAATAAATAAAACGCTCAATATTTTATAATCTATGCGGACGCCGGCGATTGCTTGATGTTTAATCGAGCGTGGGAAATCACGTGCGAACCGGCCAGCGTTCGCTTGGGGTTTAAGTGGGAAACTGCGATGTTAATATGTAATGACAATAATATGCGTATATTCAATGGATCACTCGGACTAATAAAACTGTTATCTGAGCACTCCAGGTTACGGGGTCAACTTACTGTTTACTTGGGTTTTTCTTAAAGATAAAAAGATTTTAATAGAACGTGTTCAGAGGAAGTTTTTACGTTTTATTAAAAAGCGCATATACGGGTATCTAAATACGGCTATCTGGTAAAAAAAAGAACGAAAAAACAAAAAAAAAACCATTATTATAATTATTTTTCATGTCTACTAATTACGAAGACGAGAAAAATTAGTATTGTAAAAATTATGTATGGTGTGTGTATCAATTGTAAAGCTCCTCCAGTAAATAAAGGCTATTTTATTTTATTAAACGGGTATCTACTACTCATATCTATATAAAATCGATGTGGTAAACAATCCCAAAAATAAGTTAATAATTAGTCAATAATGCAATATCAATAATGAATAAGTTACTAATAAGTCAAATAATTCAATCAAAATCGGAAAAATAAAATTTAATTGAAAAATAAAATTTATTTGAAATCATGAGGAAAACCATTGTTTATAAATCATCTGGGTTTGTCATTCTAAAATTCATCTATTGCATAAATACATTTTTCAACTAACACTTTATTTAATTTCTTAAGCCAGATAAAACGTATAATTATTGACCATTGGTTGTCATAAGATGGACAGCATTTTATATTAATATAATACATGCTATAGAGATAGCACGAAATAAAAACATGTGACTAAACAATTTCATTTTGATTACTTAATAAAGTATATGTAAAAGAAAGAAAGAAAGAAAAACATTTTATTTGTCAGAAAGGCCAAAAAGTATTAGTAAGTAGTTAGTTTAGTAAGTATGTATAAATGAGGGCTGTCCCTTACACCTTGTATATATACTTATACAATATAAATAAGTCAATTGCCATCAAAATATTTTTTTACACGTGAGATCAATGATAAAATCAAGTTCATAATTAAGTTATTGATAGAAAACCCTTTTATTATATTTTTTAATGTGTCATTAATAACTGTATAGTCCACTTTTTCCGTACTTTTACTCACAGACGTGCTTTCGTCAGCAAATAATACCATTGGCTGTCGCGTTTATCAAGGCAAGAAAAATATTAAGGGTCTGACAATAGAGCCTTGCGGTACTCCAAATTCAACTTCCTTACTTTCCGATAAATGTTTATATTGTATCTTACTTTTGGAACATGTCCTAGTGATTTCTGTTGTTTGCGTTTGCTTAGATAAGATTCAATAAGTCTCAAAACGTTTCCTCCAATACCGTACCTGTCAAGTTTGTGCAAGAAAATGTCATGTTTAAAGTAATCATGCTTTAGTAAAATATGTATACTGATATATTGCACAAACTGGTGTTTTATTGTCGATATTCAACATTACGATATGTAGCAAGTCACAAATAGCCATGTTTATATTTTTATTTTTTCTGAAACCTTTTTGTTCATTGCAAAGGATATTATAGATTTATATAAGAAAGAAGTTATAGAGCCATAAATCAGTGTTACGAGTATTTAAAAAAAATACGTGTGAGTGCTAACAGTATATAATTTTATATTATAACATAATATTTGTCAGAAATCGAACTGAATAGATTTTAATTTAAACGAAAGAAAGCCACATAAAGTTTAGCATTGAGTGTTTATTACTTAATAAATTAATGAGGTGTATGTCATGTATGCCACAATCACAACGAGGACATTTCCCTCAAAAACTATAAAGTTTTCTATACAGTGATGATACTAGTAAATACTAGTCATACAACTTTTTGAAAAAAAATCTGATTAAAGCAATAGCTATATTTCACAGTACAAAACAAAAATTGAATTTAGTTATCACTGTCCTTCGCATGAATGAGAAATACAATTGTAACAAGTATCACTTGGAATGAATTAATAACACAGAAAGGATCTGTCACTACTCTACTCACTTCTAAGTATGACAAAATATCAGTAATAAAAATTTGTAAACTCGTTATACAGACCAATATGAATGAGATGACACAAATTTTGACGATTTCGGCAAAATCTCTATTAGAGTTCTTGTTTCTGGTTATGATGATATAGAAGATTTTACAGAAATATAAAACGTTTATAGTCAAAACGATAAACTTTAGCCATGCATAAGTATTGTAGAACTTGGAGAAATGTTCAGGCCAAAGACACAAAAATGTTGGACACAACACTCCTAGCGGTAAAGAAATTAGAGTCCAAATCAGTAGAGACAAAACGATGAAATTCCATTTTTCCGACGTGAACACTAGCACTGCTTTTTCGTACAAGATCTTGGTGTAAACAAACATCCAGCATATTAACACAACGTCCGATTGCAGGTACAGTGCGAACGTAACATCTATTGTATACTCGTTGAATAAGGCATTCTCCAACATAAATTCTAGGATTGTATTCATCAGTCTTGCCACAGTCAGTTGTGTGAGTATCTTCTGGTCGATTTTTCTTATCTTGGGTTTAATAATGAAGAGCGCTACTTGCGATATCAAACATATTGATGATACAGTGATTCCGATCAGCCAAATATAGTTTTCTAACGGGCTTCGAAGATTCGATTCTATGTCCACACTTTGGGTCACGTTCACAGTTGCGTTAGACATTGTATTAATATGTGCTGCTGTATTGTCGGTTAGTATCACACTATTATCTATATTTCTCCCAGCCTCCGACCGGACTAACAAAATTATCAATTTTAATTTACATTTCAAAATGTAAACAGTAATTCGCTGTGTGACAAAAAACTCTTTTTTTCAATAACATTAATTTTAATCGCTGATTACAATTTCGGTCTTCTTAAATAAATCTACACTAAAATAATAAAAAGGTAAAGTTTGTTTTTTTGTTTGTAGGAGCTAATCTCTGGAAGTACTGGTCCGATTGCTAAAATTTTTTCACCGATAGAAAGCTGGTTTATTCTTGAGTGACATAGGCTATTTTATGTACGTGGGCGAAGCCGCGGGCAAATGCTAGTAATGAATATAAATATATTCATTATTTATTTGTAACACGTCTGATTTTGAAGTTATAATAAATTTTAGTTCTATGCAAAAATAGGAGTAGGTACTATACATCTGTGCAAGCAGCAAAGAGACTCAGTATTTTTTTTTTAATTGGATAATCGCCTATTTATTATTTTGTGTTGAAACATTCTTTGGTGTTGAAAGCTAATGAGTGCCATTGTTTTCCCAACATATCCCAGTATTTCAGCTTTTTAAGGCGTATAGTCCCTTGAACTATCTGACCGAAATTATGTGAACGCAACTCTCGCACTCGCCTAGGCGGCAGTACGCAAATCTGTGCATTTATTTGCGGCCAGCAGCGCCCGGAAAACGCTTTAAATCCATTTTCTCTGCGAGATAATGATTGATTTACATATGCAATGTTCACTTTGAAGAAAATTTAACCACCAATTTTTATGTGTAAAAATGTTTCTAAAGGTCCAAGCCGTTTCGAAGGAGTAGGGAAAAGTTGCAAAAAGTTGCGAAATTGCTAAATTTTTTTTTTTGACAAAAGTATTAATTGCACGAAAAAATCAAACGTTGATATTATTGTTCATGAATCTATAATAAACATATATTTTTTTCAAACCAATTGACCTAGTCGTTACGGAGGAGTAGGCCTCAGAAAATCACTGTTTTATGGCACTTTTCGGGCGCTTGGCCCTTAATAGGCAAATTCAAAATTGGAATAAAATTGTTAAACTCGTGGTGTTCATTTCAATGTGGTGGCTGCAAAGAGCTATACTATAGGTACTGCAATATTTGTCTAGTTAGCTCTTCAATATCATCTTCATCATTCATCACCACGACATCATTTCCGCCGAAAGACGTCCACTATTGGACATAAACTCCCCTAAGTGTCGCTATAATAACTGGTCCTGTACATCTCGCATTCATCGGATTCCCGCGACCCTCACCAGGTCATCGGTCCACCTTGTGGGAGGCCTTCAAACGCTGCGTCTTCCGTTCTCGGTTCGTCTTCATCATTGATGAGCAAATAGTTCATGTCTGGTGATAATAGAAATAATGGTGATATTTATCACTGTGTGGTCGATATTGGTTTTTGTGAGGATTTGGTTTAGAGACCAATGCTACTATATTTTACTCTTGGTTTTTTTCTGATATTCCTCTGATACAAATTAATATTTAATTTTTTCTAATCTTCTATCAATGATTTGGTATTTGGTTTTAAATTTGTTTGTTTGTGTCAGAGGAATATCAGAAAAAAACCAAGAGTAAAATATAGTAGTATGACCTAGAAAGAAAAAATAAGTGACATAATATATATCTAATTGAGACATGTTAAAAATGCAAAATAATATATTCGATTGTGGTCTTTTTTTAATGTTGTAGGATGTTTAAAGAATGTTTAATAATTTAATGATGTTTAAATAATGTTCAATTAATGTTTAATGATTTTAAATGACAATTTTATTATATTAACTAATATTTGTATACCAATCATTGGTGAAACATGTAGAGCTTATGTACTGAATTCAACATCCTCATTACCATGTTTCTGGCAAATAAAGTACTTTGACTTTGACTTTGATTTTGACTTTTAACATAGGTCAAGGGAAGAAAAATGACTGTGGCAACCAAGTCAATTCTCTCAACACAACAGAGCTTGTCGCCGCCACTGTAGTTAAATTAATAATTTATTACCCAATGAAACAGGTACTTTGGTGCTTGTAAGTTGGTCCAAAAGCCAAAAGAATTTTTTTTTTTAATTGATTTAAACTAGTGCTTGACTGCGATCTCACCAATGGTAAGCAGTGATGCAATCGTTGATGGTGAGGCGCACAAGCTTATTATGAGCCTGTTCACTCTAGCCTATTATACACTAGTATTCATAAATTCATCACAGTACTTCTAACGCTACTTATTAATCGAATTGAACAGGTTTTACTCAAAACAACAGAGAATCAGATAAAGTTTAGTTTAAAATATTTATTAGTGTTATTAAAATAATGGCGTGCATGTTACAATCACAATGAGGAAATTTTCCAAATAATTAATGTATCTTTTTCTGCACAACGACATCATTGGTGTAAATTATAGCCTGTTATAAAACTCGCTGAAAAACTCCTGATAGAAACACTTGCGTAACACATATTGTCTTAAAACACTAATTAAAAATTATTGAATTTAGTTATCATTGTTCTTGACAAGAATGAGAAATATAATTGTAACAGGTATTACCTGATATGAATTAATAATACAGAAAGAATCTGTGACTGCTCTATTTGCATCTAAATATGACAAAATATCACTAATAAAAACTTGTAAACTCGTTATACAAACCAATATGAATGAGATTACACAAATTTTGATAATTTGGGTAAAATTTCTATTTAAATTCCCGTTTCTGGTTACGATGACATAGAAGATTCTACAGAAAAACAAAATATTCATAGCCAAGACGATAAACTTTAGCCATGCATAAGTTTTGTAGAATTTATGGAAATAATCGGGATTTTTAAGAAATATTGGACACAACACTCCTAGTGGTATGGAAATAACAGTCCAAATCAGTAGAGATAGAACGATGAAATTCCAGTTTTGCAACGCGAACACTAACACTAACACTAGTTTTTCGTATAAGTTCTTGGTGTACACAAACATCCAGCAAATTAACACAACATCAGTTTGCATGTACAGTGCGAACATTACTTCAATAAATGTCTCGTCGTTAAATAAATTATTTACCAACATAAATTCTAAAATTGTATTCATCAGTCTTGCCACAGTCAGTTGTGTATCTTCTGGTCGATTTTCCTTACATTGGGTCTGATAATGAAGAGCACTACTTGCAATATCAAACATAGTGATGATATAGTGATCCCGATCAGCCAAATATAGTTTTGTAACGGGCTTCGAAGGTTCAATTCAGTGACCACACTTTGGGTCGCGTTCACTGTAGAGTTAGACATTATATTGATATGTGTTGCTGTTTTGCCGGTCAGTATCACACTATTAACATTATTTTCCTCAACTTTCGAGCAGGCTAATTAAAATTATCAAGTTTAATTCACATTTCGGAATGTAAACGTAATTATTTGCCTTTATTTTACTTTGTCGCCACAATGAACGGTTTTTTTTTTTTTTTTTTTTCGATGGGAAAAATCATCTTATGACAACCCCCGCTCTTGGGCGGAGCGGGAGATAGTGTCAGACTCTTACTGACTAAAAAACCCATCCCGTTCCTTCAAGCCTTCATACCGGGGCTCGAGCGCCCTTTCGGATAACCCTGGCCCCAGTAGGCTTCGACCCGGCTGGGCCCCTGCTGTTGCTGACAACTCCTTGAGGCGCGCGGGAACAGCGCGCGCCGTCGACGACTTGGGCTTGGTCCGGACAGTTACCGGACGGCCGGACAGCGAGCTACCCATTGCTCACTGTCCGCAAGCCCGCGCCTACGGTGGCCGGAAATCGGGATCGGAATCCCGGCGGCGGCGAGAGCGCCGTTGCCTGATGCGGTCGGCCTCCGGCCTCCTCCTTAGCGAGCATTACTGCTTCGACAATGAACGGTCCTGTGCGTCTCGCATCCATCGGATTCCCGCAACCCTTACCAGGTCATCGGTCCACCTTGTAGAAGGCCTTCCAATGCTACGTCTTCCGGTACGTGGCTGCCATTCCAGAACCTTTCGGTTCCAACACTTGGGGGAGACCTATGTCCAACAGTGGACGTCTTTTGGCTGAAATGATGATTATGATGATGATTTTACTTGTACCTCATGTCAAAGGGGTATGGAACGTAGTATGTTGAATATAAGAAGAATGCAAAAAGTAAGACACACAGATATAAGAGCAAAAACAGGGACAATTGATGCCCTAAACCAGGCACAAAGATTGAAATGGAAGTGGGCCGGACATGTGGCGCGACTTCAAGACAACCGATGGACAAAAACAGTATCATCGTGGCGGGGACCTTTAGGCAAACGTCAAAAAGGTAAACCCTATGCACACAGGGAGGATGAGATCAGAAAAATAACTGGACTGCAATGACAACAGATAGCCCAAGATCGTGAGAGATGGCAATCCTTGGAAGAGGCCTTCACCTGAGAGGGGTAGCTAACAGAAATCTACAATTAAAAATTATTAACTATAAGTATCAAATATTAAATTAACAATGATTAATTAATAGTTAAGAATCTCTATATTATTAGGAAATAAAAAGCTTTTTATTTTATTTCATTTTTTTCGGGGTATAACGGATGCCATTTTCGCTTTGCGCTAGCTGTGCGAAAATACAGAGGTGCGCATAAAAACTTGTACACAGGTATTCATTGACCTCGAAAATGCATACGACCAGGTACCTCGTGAGGTTCTGCGGTGGGCCCATAAGGAGTAAGGTGTGCCTGGAAAGTATGTGCAGTTGATCCGAGCGATGTACAGTCGATGCAGTACCCAAGTCCGGTCTACAGTGGGCACTACTGCCAGCTTCAATGTGGATGTCGGCTTACACCAAGGGTCGGCCCTCAGCCCTTACCTCTTCCTGATGATAATGGACGCTCTGACGTCGGACATTCAGGAAGAGGCCCCCTGGTATATGTTGTTTGCCGATGACATTGTGCTGGTTGCCGAGAGTGACCCAGAGGTCCAGAACAGATTAGAGGTGTGGTGGCACAGACTGGAGAGTGTTGGCCTGAAATTGAGTAGAAACAAAACGGAGTACTTGTTCTGCGCTTTCGGCGGTCTCTCCAATCCAGTACCCTTAACTCTCGCCGGAACGGTCGCTCGTCCAAGGGGATGGTGAGGTAGACCGGGACGTAACACATCGGATTAACGCAGGATGGATGAAATGGCGACAGGTCACGGGAACAACTTGTGACCCACGGATGCCCCTTAAGTTGAAAAAAATCTACAAGTCCGTGATAAGTCCTGTCCATACTGTATGGATCAGAATGTTGGACTGTGAAAAAGACGGATGAAAAAAGATTGCACGTAACGGAGATGAGAATGTTAAGATGTGGTGTGACGAGAATGGATAAAGTGAGAAATGAGTATATTAGGGGAAGTTTGAAAGTGGCGCCAGTGATTGAATAGTTGGAAGGAAATCGTTTGTCTTGGTATGGTCATGTAAAGAGGAGAGATGAAAAGCATGTTGCTAAAAGAATTATGGATTTACATGTGGATGGATGGAGAGGGAGAGGGAGGCCATAGAAAAGATGGATGGATGAAGAAGAAGATACGTTCATCATTTATGTAGAAATTGTAAAGTACGGTAAGTCCCCTCTTTAAAAGAAAGACCTCATGGCATCCTCACCTTCCGCGTGACGCAGGTTCTCACCGAGCATGGTAAGTTCGGGAGGTACCTGCACCGGATTCATGAAGAGGTCTGACACTATCTCCCGCTCCGCCCAAGGGCGGGGGAATATGAATGATTTTTAATGACAGAAAAAAAAATTGTAAAGTAATAAAATAAAAATAATTCATAAACAATGAAATAACAACAAAACAACAGTTAAGAAATGACGGACCCACCATTATGAGTTTTAAATTTTTTTCACACTTTACGCAGATGAAACCTGCTTGTTCTACTTTGCCGCAATCATACCGATATGATGCAAGAAGCTCAAGATAATTTGAATAGCCTAAACACATGGTTTCTTTTTAACTTATTAACTATCAACAGAAAGAAAACTTAATACATGTTATTTGCTGCAAAAAATAAAAAAATCCTCAATCAAATCTAACTCACAACAAACAACGAAAAAATTGCTAAGTCAAGCAATGAAAGATATTTGGGTCTTATTTTATATACTATTTTTTTTTTTTGCAAGTAAATAAAATGTTTATTATTTCACTATATTTAAAAAATATATATTTAATATATATATATAGTCCGTAGAGCCCTTATATCGGCAAACGTCCCCTGCGTGCTTGAGCCTTCAGGTCTTAGCAGGTCTGATGGTAAGAGGCCGGATGGGCTGACTCTGGTACCATGAAAGAACGGGAAGTGCCTGATCTGGGACGCAACTTGCGTCAGCACTGTCGCCGCCAGTCACCTGAGTCGCACCATGCACACTGCTTCTGCCGCCGCTGAAGACGCCTGCTCTAAAAAAAGGCTGAAGTACGCTTCCTTGGAGCAGCTTTACCATTTTGTGCCGGTTGCTGTGGAGACTCTGGGCAGTTGGAGTACGGAGGCAAGGTCTTTTGTGCGGGATTTGGGCCACGGGTGACTCCCGGTCCAGGTCGTTCTTGGTGCAAAGAATGGCCATCGCTATTCAGCGAGGTAATGCGGCGACTGTTATGGGCACCTTTGCACCGGGAACGATCAGGGGCGGGTTATTTATTGACATTTGACGTTTCCTTTTTGTAATGTTAAAACTTTTATATTTATTGATTAAATTGTTATTTGATTATTGATTATATAAATAATAAAGATCTATATATGTATATTGTGGTGTTCACTAAAATCACTTGTTAGGGATTTAGGTTTATAGTAAATGAAACAACCAAATTGTCAGTAAGTAGGCAAAGTCAAGGAGTGACGTTTAGTCGACGTCTAGTCGAGACCCCGGTGGGAGCACTTCTAACGTGACGTCCTGCTTGACCTATCCTACATTTAATGTGTATACCACATCTCTTCCTTTTTATAAAATGATTTACATTTCAAGCATAGTTACAATATTTAGCACTTAGATTATAATTTACAAAAATCGCTAGTTTGGTTTTTGAAGTACAATAATTATATTACAATATTTATCACACTTAGATTATAATTTACGAAAATCGCTAGTTTGTTTTTTTGAAGTACATTTATATATTTAGGATTTTTAATGTGTATCCCACATGTCTTCCTTTTTATAAAATTATTTAGATTTTAAGTGCAATTATAATATTTAGATTTTGAAATGAATTGCGTTTAACAGATTTTACTATGTTTTGTAGTTAAACACAATTTGAGAAGTTCTAAAACAACAATATTCAATTTTTTTTTTTTTTATAGACCCAAATTGAAAAATTTCAAAATGAAGATATTTATTTTGCATTTATTTTTTTACTTTTACTCGATTTTTTTTTTTTTTATTTTGTTTTTTTTCTAGATGAGGCCTGTGTTTCCTAGCTGACTGCTCTGAGAAGAAACACAGAAACAAACTCAGAGGTCAAAGTCTCTTTCAAAATCCACTGTAATGTAATGATCTAATCATTAGAACTGTGTATCTACACAGTTTTGTAGTGTCTGAGATGATCTTTTGAATAAAGAACCACACAGATTTGAGTACATTTAGCATTTGTATTAGGCTTACAAATAAGCCTTTAATAATGTAGTATTATTATTTAATTTTTGAAGAAGCGTATCCAATGCTTCCTACTTTCTATATGCTTTAAATTGATTTAAATTGAAGGTGATGCTTCATACTCGGTGGTCTTATGGTGGTCTCTATTAGTCTGATGTTCCTCATGTTCTTTTGTCCAGTTCCGAAGGGGTGAGGCGTATCGTTGTTTTATTTTTATGTTTTGATTATTATTTTTTTTGTGCCTAACTGCTTATTTTGGAAGTATGGTACAAAGGTAACATAAATCGATTAATTTACTTGTGGGCTTCTTTAATATCTCGACTTGGATATTTCTTAAGGTCTGATGTCCATCTATTTTTGCTTTGACTGTTTTTTAATTCCGGATTCGGAATTCAGTAGGTACTTATTAATTATTTCTCGTTTAATACTGTACAACCTTGATTACAGATTGACTACCGTTATCAGATGTTCTTTTTTTTTTTTTTTCTTTGCTCCACATTATGAGTTACTCTTGTATTGTGTGTTTACAGAAATGTAAATTTCCATGCACATGACTCTCAGACTCAGAACAACATCTGTAAGCCAATTTAAGATTTGCGCCTTCGAAATACAATACATTTTAACTCTATTAGGTATTTTGTTCTATTTAGAAGTTTTACGATTCCACTTGTGAGTTATAAGAATCAGCAATTGGTTTCTTTTACCTTAATATGACGCAATTATGTTATTTGGTTTCGATTTTAGCCTAAATTTAATATTCAATGAACTTATGTTTGTGCCTATTTTTTTTTTTTTTTTTTTTCTAGTTCTTAGGTTTTTGTTCCTGTGGCTAAGGAATCAGTATATGACCTAAGCTTTATTAGTTTTTTTTTCTATTAGTTAGTTGGATTTCGAAATAAGTGAGTACTAGGTACATCAATTAGTATTACTGGCTGGCCTTTGACTTGGATGTGCTCTGGCAGTTAGAATGTCATGCATGCTCACATATTTTGCTGATGATGACTCGGTTTCCTTCAGAAGAGTTGAGCTGAATTGTGCTAGTACACGAGTCATAGTTAGGACAGGTCATCTCGCAATTAGGTTTGTCATTTTGTAATTGCCATGATTGGTTTTCATTATTTGTATTTGTATTTTTAATACGGATATTTTAAATGTATGCATTATCGATATAAGTAATTATTTATTGATCCAAGTGTCCGTAGAGCTTCTTGTTTGTTCAAAATGCAAATTTGTATTGAATTCAAATCAATTCATGAATTCAATTAGATACACGGACTATACTTTGTTTTAGTCTGACATAGTTAATTTTTTTTACATCTGTCAGATTCTGTCTCCAAAGTTAACAGAACTATAGTTAGTTCTAGTTGGGTACGATTGTACGATCTCTTGTCATTATAGCCAAGGGATATTTTTTTTTTTAAACCCATTGATTTTTAGGGTTGAAAGTTGTAGTTAAATTATTCAATGAAATTGATCCAGAAAACATTGAATTTCATCAACATTTCCATGTGAAAGTCAGACTGACTTATTATTAACTAGTTTGAAACCTGATGGCACTGAAGTTTCAATTGATATAAAATATTTCATTTTTGTTTATTGTAACTTTATAGTTGTTTAAATACTTACGGGTTTCTGGAAATTATTTAACAACGCATCACAAATTAACTTAAAAGTGCTGCGAGTGTTTATTTCTAATTCTTCCAGTCTTTTTTTATGTTATATCACTATGTTGTAAGTAAAGTCAACAATTCCTTTGCTATGGTACTATATCTTTTTCAACTTTTTTTTTATTTTTAGTTGAATGTATAGCATTTACTGATTGACTTCTTAAGTATTTATGAACTTTGATTTGAAACATGTACAATTGTACATAGAGTTTCTTCCCTATGGTACTGTAGATATCTTTTTCGACTTTTTTTTTTATGTATAGCATTTACTGATTGACTTCTTAACTATCCATGAACTTTGATTTAAAACATGTACATAGCGTTTTAAGTAATACTACGCTAGTACTTATTATATTTATCTAGGTCTCACATATCTGCAGATAAATACGTATACCATCATCAGCATTGATATTTTAGTATAATATTATTGATCATCAGGCATCCGGGATCACCAGAGGTACCCAAAAGATGAAATATTGTTTTATTTACAAGCCAGGTCCTATACAGTTTGTCTAGCTCGTCTTTTTGCTATTATTTTTTATGCTATTAGGAATCAAATAGCCGTTGGACTTTTTTTTTTTATTTTTTTTTTTTCAATAAAGATCTTTAAGTTGGCAATTGAATTCAGATCAAAGCCTTTTTTAAATTTTAATAATAGGTTTCTTAAAACATTTTGTGACCATAGGCTTTGCTAGTAATACTTTAGAGCTATTTTTTTTTTCTGTATATCAAATAACTCTTGCACTTTATTACGTGTTAAATTTTCATCGACGCAACGTGGCAAATTAGATAAGTAGGTGTGAACCTACCTACCATATAAGTGCTAGATGTTTTGTTTAGTACTTTGTTTTTTAATATTCTTACTTTATTGTTATCATTTGACGAGAGGCAGAATTTTCTCTTTTATTGACTCTCGTTTCGCGTTATTCTGCAAATAATACTCAAAAAACCTATTTATGCCATTTGCATTAATTATAGGGCATTAACTGAATTTTCATCAATTGCTCGAACTTTAAGTAATCACTTTTGTGATTACAACTCATTGTTATTATTTGACACGAGGTTAGTGCCTTTTTTTCTTATTTGTCCTTGTTTTGCAGTGTTTCTGGAAATATAATTTGAAAACACGTTAGCAATAGATTTACAGGAAAGGTACTTTTATCACGTTTGTGATTTTAATTGCCGCATTGGCAACAGTTTTTTGTTTAGTGTCAACTCCATTATGGCAGGTACTTATTGCACTTTGACTCTGGCTATCGTGGATTAGCTCAATGGCGGGACTGCTGTTTTTAAAGGGTTATGATTTTTCATTGTGATAATCTTCCATATTCTTTAGGGAATTGAATCCAGAACTAAATCTACAATTCAAACCATATTTGAACTAGAATCAAGAATTGTACTCACAATTCAAATAAGTTTTTTTTTTCTCATCTTATTCTTGTTTTCAACTAAAATGCAAGAATAATATAGGTACACAACACATCGTTAATTTATTTATAACCCTGAATTGATTGTAGCCAGCTAAGATAAGAGCTCTATGGGCACTGTTCCTATAACATTTAAATAAACAAACTTTAGCTAGCAAGTCGCACAAGGGTCCATTAATAGGTACCTGCGCCGGAGTGCCGCGCCATGCTACTCAGCAAAACGGCCACTTGAAATAGAGATTGTAGAACCAACCACATCGGGGCGTTATAACGCGTGTGACAAATTCTTTGTTTGATGGATAAAGCCAGTGCAAAATGTATTTAATTTAATTAGCCTTAAGGATTTTATGACACTTATTTAGTTTTAACTATACAGTGATACCTAGCCAGGCATCATATTGCTTCGAAGTATCGAAGTGGTAATTGGCGTTAAAACTGGTACTTGACGATAATCACGTTGGCACATTTCATTTTGGGATCTAATAATATCTTTCGATAAAATTAGCATCTATAAGTAAACGTGTTATCGCTGGAAATTTTGATCGAATATTTTTATTTTGTTTCGATCATTTAACGAACACTCGTTGGTACTGATCATTTAACGACTCTCGTTGGCACTTTTATTTATGTAGCCACAAACGAATTTGGTCAACAAACATTGTATTTGGAATTTTTATTTATTTTCGAAATGTAGGGACATTTTGTATGCCCTAATCACATTCCGATATAGTATACGGTACCGTTTATGTATTAAATGACGAAATGATTTCATCGATTTATATTGCGCATCTCTCAGCTAATCACTGACGCAGATCGCTCATACATAGCTAAATAACGACCGAAATATGGACATTTCTATGAAACTAACACTTACTGAATTTCAATTTAATGTAGAAAACGGTCACTTATTTTTATTTTTTCTTTCAAAGCACTTTGTGCTGTAAAATTATACTTTTCTTGCTGATATATGAAATATTTACAGAATTTCACTCAGGTATCGGTCACTTATTTTTTTTTTTTTTTAAACACTGCTGTAAAAATTAATTTTGTTGCTGACCAATATCCGTAAGTAGTACATTATTTGAGTTAAGATCACTTTACTTACTGCGCTTTTACTCGTCGCCAATGTGGTGTTCACTAAAATCACTTGTTAGGGATTTAGGTTTATAGTAAATGAAACAACCAAATTGTCAGTAAGTAGGCAAAGTCAAGGAGTGACGTTTAGTCGACGTCTAGTCGAGACCCCGGTGGGAGCACTTCTAACGTGACGTCCTGCTTGACCTATCCTACATTTAATGTGTATACCACATATATATATACTAAATTAATTTGGAAACCCCATATTGATTACATTAAGTCCAAACTACCACCTCTGGTAGGGGCATTGCATCGAATACTTGCGTGCATTCCTAAAAATGCTCGTGCGTCATCATCATCATCATCAGCCTTTCTAATGTTCCCACTGCTGGAACTCCGGCCTCCTCTCTGGGAGAGGGAATGGGCCGTAATACACCACACGAGCCCAGTACGGGTTGGTGAAAGTGACATGTCTTCGAATTTTTAGTTCTAGGACATGCCGGTTTCCTCACGATGTTTTTCTTCACCGTTTTGAGAGCAGCGGTGATGAAATAAATTACACAAAGTAATGCGTCTGGTTGGGTTCGAACCCACGACCTCTCGTAAGTCGGGGTCATCCCCATTCGGCCACCAGTGCATTCAACAAAAAGCTCGCACAATTATATATAACTCTCTTGTTAGACCCCACATAGAATAATCTCATTGAGATATAGAGCAAAATCGGTAAACCAGGATATACAAATACTACAAAATAAAGCAATAAAAAAACTCTACAACTACTGCTAACTTACACCAACTACCAAAATCTACAATAATACTAAAATACTTAAAATTAACCAACTTTATATGTACACTTAAAACATGCATCCTAATACATAAAATCATAACACAAGGCGCACATTCTTAAGTTACCTATACCTTCCGGATACCGTAATTAGATTTAATGAATTAAAAAGTAGACTTACACAATAACGCAAGGTGACGAGACAAAATAAAATTGAGGGCACCTAGAACTAACTATGGCAAGAAAAATATACTATATGAGGGAGAAGAACTAAATAATGAAATACCTGATGATGTATTTAACAGTCACAGCTGGCATAGATAGAAAAAATGTTAAAACGAAATACTAACACCGAATGTCACCTATAAAATCTAATAATTCTTTTGTTTATGACTGCATGTGACCACAGAGACTGTATGTACTTTTATGAAATAATTTCTATACATTTCTCTAATATGTAAGTTAACCGTAATGTTTTTTTTTTTTTGAGAAATAAATGTCTTAGAACTGAAGAAAAGAAAGTAAATGTAACCGTTGACAGGAGATAATGAACAAAGAAGACGTCATAAAGATGAATGTGGCAACGAAATCAATTTCCGCATTATAATCTTAATATTTAAAAAAAATCGAGCCAATGTCACTGAAGCTTAAATAGAATTATTTGGCACTCTTCCAAGGAATACAAAAAAAAACCACAGAAATATAAACACAACTTTGACTAGCAAAGTTCAGAACGAACTTTGTAAAATAATTGAAACTATGAACTATGCTAGTTTGGAACTGGTATTTCTCATAATACTCATCAAACAGATAGGATTTTACTCAAATTAAAAGAAAACTAGATTAAATATAAGTATAGAGTATTTATTAGTGCTCTTTGAAAATGTACCATTGCAACAGTTTTGCGGTGTTTTATTTCTCCGAAGCCCTGTGCAGACTCTACTTGACCATCATTAAGTCGTGCATGTCATATAGTCCTATTATATTAATTAAATGCATAATACACGTCACACGTCACCATCACAACAAGTCACATATTCCTATATAACATAATTATAAACCATTCTGTACAGCGACAACATTGGCGAAACATAACCTGTCATACAACATTCTGATACGAGTAAAACTCGTGACATTAACACCAAAAAACGAAAACCAAATTGATTGAATTTAGTCATCCATTGTTCTTGGCAAGAATAAGAAATATAATTGTAACAAGTATCCCTTGATATGAATTAAAAATACAAAAAGAATCTGTCACTACACTACTCACTTCTAAGTATGAAAAGATATCGTTAACGAAAACTTGTAAACTTGTTATACAAACTAATATTGATGCGATGACACAAGTTTTAATAATTTCGGCAAAATCTCTACTAGAGTTCTTGTTTCTAACTATGATGACGTAGAAGATTCTACAGAAATACAAAACATTAATAGTTAAAACAATGAACTTTAACCATGCGTAAGCTTTGTAGAACTTGGAGAAATGTTCAGGCCACAGACACAGAAATATTGGACACAACACTCCTAGTGGTATAGAAATCACAGTCCAAATCAGCAAAGACAAAACGATGAAGTTCCACTTTTCCAACACAAACACTAACACTACTTTCTCGTATAAATTCTTGGTATATACAAACATCCAGCATATTAACACAACATCAGTTTGCATGTACAGTGCGAACGTGACGTCTATTGTATTCTTGTTGAAAAAACCATTCTCCAAAATAAATTCTAGGATTGTATTCATCAGTCTTGCTACAGTCAGTTGTGTGAGCATCTTCTGGTCGATTTTTCTTGTCTTCGGTCTGATAATGTAGAACATGACTTGCAATATCAAACATAGTGATGATATCATGATTCCTGTCAGCCAAATATAGTTTTCTAGTGGGTTTCGATGTTTTGAGTCGGTATCCATGTCTTGGGTCGCATTCATAGTTGCGTTAGACATTATTATTATTGCTGTAACGTGTTACTGTGTTGCCGGTCAGTGTCACACTACCAACATTATTTTCACTAACCTTGGACCGGGCGAGCAAAATTATCAATTGCGATTCACATAACGAAATGTAATTGAACCTAATCTGTAATTATTGAACATTAATGAATGTGAGTGCCAAATATTATTAGACTGGCGACTAATTTCATTAGTACTTTACCAATGGGTAAATGGTGGCACGGTTGGCACAGTGATTAAGCGATTGGTTGCTGTGCTACGTATTGTGGGTTCGATTTCCGCAAGGAACCAATATCACATGTTTCGTGTCACGGTATTTTTATGTATAACATGTTTGTGAGCGCTCTCATGACAGAGAAATTTCTAGGCACAGTTCAAATTGACAAAATAATAGCAACGTAATCTATCATTGATTCCATCACTTTCGAGAATTGTAAAAAGTTTCGTGAGTATACTACATTATAGTTGGTTATAATGATACCACAACGCTACTTAGTTCACAAGTTCACGGTCGTTACTGAAGTGTATAAAGCAATGGTCCGCCACATAAAAAGGGATATTATTAATAAGCATAATCAGACTTATTATTTATTTATTCATTATATTACTTATAATATATTTACTGCTGGAACTCAGGCTTCCTCTTTAGGAGAGGGAATGGAATGTAATGCACCATGCTACCTCCAGTACGGGTTAACGGATAAAGGAATGTGGCTTAGTTAAAACTTCGAACCGAGAAATTTAAAGTATTTTTTTGCCTTTGATTTTATTGGGAGAAAACGCCAACATTCAACTTTAGAAGCACCTCGAAACGGACTGAAGCGTTGCATCTTCTTGCTTATTCTCACGTATCAATATTATTACCAAAAGGGATATTGTATGCAGAGATATGTTGGTTTTTGGACTTCCTATCCACCTATATATATGGGAGCCACTGCTGTGCATCAGTACTGGGTTTTCTTGGTAGATTATTGCGTTATCATCATTATATCAAGCCAATAGAAATATACTTCTGGATATCACCTAGATACCATGTGCCTTTTCAATCGCATACCATTCATCTCGATTATCCACTAGTCTTCGAAGATCGTCGCTTCTCATAAATTGATGGTCCCCCTTTTATGTTTCGTATTTCGCGGTTTCCAATTCAGAGTGCGTGTACCTCAGTTCATTTTTCCAAGTCCAACAATCATCGATTTTACAGCTTTAGATCACCTCGTTTTGGAATGAACCAGGCATAGCTCTTTCCTAAGCGTTCAGTAAATGAAGGCCCAGCTGTACCGGGATTGTCTACATGTGCAGGATATAAAAATAAACGTCGAATTTCATCGGTATGCACAACGAGGAGCGTTCCCGTTTAACTTTAAAATAATATGGGAGGATATAATAATATATCTTTGAGATAAGAGTAGTAAGTACACATTACCACTTGTAACAAAACCATATACATAAGAGTAGTGACCAACAGAAGGTTCGGTTTCGGTTCCGGCAAATAAAGGCAAAAAAAAACTTTTATCGTCTGTTTCGACTTTAAGAATTCTAGTTGTCATAAGAACTTGACATTCTTATCAGTATCATAATCACGCTCTTTTTAAACCTTTTTGCACCTCCTTATATACTTGCAGCCTATGGGTTTTCTACGAGCGGTTTACAATGTCTTTTGTATCCAGTACAACCTGCTGCAGTACCTGCTCACTATAATTGTTTTCATTTAAATGTTTTTTTGTTTTAACTACTTTTTTCATTATTTATTTTTTTAACTGACGATTATTGTTATTTTTCAGTTATGAAATTGCAACAATAATCGTCGATTGTACCACACTATTCCGACAATCGAAATCCCGACGAACGCTATTTCGACAGATCACTATCCCGACCTGCAGTATATCGACAGAACACTAAGTCGATGGAGTTTATCTCGACTGAACGCTATCCCGACAGTCATTTGGTCGACAAAACACTAGATCGACTAACTGTTGGCCGACTGAACGCCATGCCGACGTTCAGTAACCCGACAGCACACTTTGCCGAAATGCTTTATCTCGACTAATATCCACAGATAAACAACGGGACGTCAAGACACCACAGCAACAAGCGGAATAACCTAGAATTTAGAAAAATAAGGTTCAATCAATAGAAGAATTTAGAAAAATAAAAAAATAATGAATACTTATTGAGATAATGAGAAAACATGTAGGAAAGCTAAAACTATTCTCTCAGGGTGAACAAATTATTTAAATGAGTTCAACATACGGACCTCTATTTTTGAGTACCTAATCTATTTTTGGATGAAACACAATAATTTCCATATCGCTATATAAATGCGGTGTGTGTTTGTATCACTGTACATTGAACAGTGGTCCATTTTTAAATGATGTGTGCTAATGCTTGACTGCGATCCCAAGTGATGGTAAGCACTGATGCAAACGATGATTGTGAGATGCACTAGTTTATTAAGAGCCTATTCAATCTAAACTTGTCTATTTAAAGCCTTTCACTCTAGCGGTGAAGACAACTAAAATATAATCAGTAAGACCGCTGCTAGCAAATTGTTCGGCCTTTGGTGTACGTTGTATAGACAACGAGGCAAAACGCTTAGTCCGGTCCATAAAGGTGTCAACAATGTAAGGTTATGGATACTCGCCATACGTCATGTTAACCGATAGTAGAAAGTTGATGGCGGTATCAAGTCAATTAATTCCCGGGCATAGAAGACCGAAAAGCTGGCTGCCACACGCCTGTGCACCAGGTTTTGTACATTAGTCTTAACCATCTTCACCAGCTGGTTCAGCTGAAAAGTATAAGCGTTTGATGTTTCTCACCTGGGTTGACGCTCGTAAACGCTAAGTTTGGGATTCGAGCTCAAATAAAAGAGCCTTTAACCATGCTGTCAAGTCCTACAAAAAGCACTAAAGAAGGCACGCTTCGGCAGCATTACCCACATTAGCATGAAGCTCTCTGCGCAGCCGTCCGGTAGCAAAACATTCTGGTCTCTTGCCAAATTGGTAGAATGTCTGTCGGCCCACACTGCCTCCGATGGTTAAACCTGATAGAACACTGGCTTATACAGTTAGAGAGAAAGCAGGTCTCTTTATATCTCTGTTCACCCATAAATCGCGTCTTGACATGTACTAGCAATACTACTACACCGGTATTGCTTAATTGAGACTCCTCGATGCGTAACTTCAATGGTCGAGGTTCGCATAAGGAATAGAGAAGTTCTGAGAGCCTGTGTCGTCCAGACAAGAATAAAGGTAATGCCAGAGTTCCTCAAGGGTGCAGACTCCCAGACAGATGAAAACCACAGTTGTAGAGGTTTAAGGTAGTAAGGAGTTAATCCAGTCCGAAACAGAGACTATGGTAGAGCGAACGAATGTCTCACTTTAGGCAGTCTAAAAATAGGACAAGCCAATGTAGTGAGATTAAACGCCGTCAAAACCCAAGCGTGTCTATTAATCGCCAAAAGGAGCCTGTAGTACACCTGGGCATCTGCTTGCACCGACCGCCTTCAGTTCTTGGGAGTTGAAATTTCTTCAAACCTAAACTTTGGGTTCAGTAATTCATTAAGTCCAAAGCTTGGATAGCTGATAGGAATCTCGACGTTCTTGCAAAGATCCGACGGTACAGACGGACAGCTTCTAATGCTAAACAAATCACAGGCCCAATCGTATGTTGAGAGTACTGCAGTCACACATGATCTGGTGCTTCAAAATGTTACACAGCAGCTTTGGACTCAGTAGAAAGGCATGCGAAGAGTTTAATTGGTGATCGCCTATTGTTTGGTATAGACTATACTATAATCAATAATTTTAATAACATATTTTATATTATAACGTTCTATCATAGGGCCTAAGGAAAACGAAAATTAATAGGTGCAACAGAAATAGTAGCAAAAAGCATACATACCTATAGATATTGTGCGAAATTAGATTCAGACATAATCATTTATATTATAATTGACCAATTTTGCAAGTTCAAATGAAGAATCAATTTGTATTGAAAAAGCTCAAAAAAATGTGGTAATGTAAACTGCTTGCTAAATTGAAAATACTTTTTCACTAAACTTGGAGGTCCTAGATTCGATATACGGGTCGTGCTATTGGGTTTTCATTTTGGCAGTTACTATACCCGGAGTTGGTTTGGTGGTAAGACACCACCGTTGTTCCACGGAAATCACGCATAGCTTGATTTTAGCTGTCATTAAAAGTCTTCGACAACCAGTCTTCTTAAGAATATCGTCTATAACCAGTTTCCCAGTTTTGAACTTAGACAAGCAGTCTGTTGCTCCATATACTTTATATTCTAGTAAGGCATTGGTCAGCATTTTTGTTTTTAATTCCAGGCATAAGTGTAGGTAGAAAGAAACAGTAATTTAATGAAACCTATTTTTTTTTTAATCCATTAAGTCGTTCAGCCAACAGAGTTGGCCAAAGAACGTTTTTGTCGTTCATTCACATTTTAGTTAAAGGAATTCTCTCGTTTTTATCCTTATTTTTCTAAATTCTAGGTTATTCCGCTTGTTGCTGTGGTGTCTTGACGTCCCGTTGTTTATCTGTGGATATTAGTCGAGATAAAGCATTTCGGCAAAGTGTGCTGTCGGGTTACTGAACGTCGGCATGGCGTTCAGTCGGCCAACAGTTAGTCGATCTAGTGTTTTGTCGACCAAATGACTGTCGGGATAGCGTTCAGTCGAGATAAACTCCATCGACTTACTGTTCTGTCGATATACTGCAGGTCGGGATAGTGATCTGTCGAAATAGCGTTCGTCGGGATTTCGATTGTCGGAATAGTGTGGTAGAATCTATATATTTATTATTTTTTACAATATTATGACGTTACAATTCCGTCATAAGACCTGTCATATTGTATGGATCAGAATGTTAGGCTGTGAAAAAGAAGGATGAAAAAAGATTGCATGTAGCGGAGATGAGAATGTTGAGATGGATGTGTGGTGTGACGAGAATGGATAAAGTGAGAAATGAGTATATTAGAGAAAGTTTGAAAGTGTCGCCAGTGACCGAAAAGTTGAAAGGTAATCGGTTGTCTTGGTATGGTCATGTGAAGAGGAGGGATGAAGCGCATATTACTAAAAGAGTTCTGAGTATACATGTAGATGGATGGGAGGGAGAGGAAAGCCGAAAAAAAGATGGATGGATTGTGTGAGAAGTGATATGAAAGAAAAGGGAATTAGTGATAGTTTGACGGGTGACAGGACAAAATGGAAGAAGAAAACGTATTGCGCCGACCCCAAGTAATATGGAATAAGGGCAGGAAGAAGAAGAATTATGACGTTTATTTGACTGATAATTATTTTTGTATACTTTTTTCTTACTATTTGAAATATTTCCATTTTTGTAAATTTTATAAATGTGAATGTGGGAACTATGTGCTGATGTGCATGATATGAATGATGTCTGGTAGTTTTGAGTATTTGATGCGACCTACCCAAATATCCTTTCTTTGGTATTGTTAGTCAAGTCGTTGAGTTCCTTAGTAGTCCTGAGCTGAGCTACACCCATACTGACAAATGTTTGCACTGACTGGACAGGTCTACTTAGAACTGTGTGGTTCTTTCTTCAAAAGACCATCTCAAGCTCAATCTGCATGGTTCTCATATGATTTGACCATTACATGTTTGCTGCATGGACTTTAAAAGAGACTTTGACCCCTGAATTTGTTTCGGTGTTTCTTTTCAGTGTAGTTAGCTAGGAAACACCGGCCTCATCTAGTTTAAATTGACGAAAAATTGACGTGTAAAAGTGTTTTTAACCAACTTCGAAAAGGAGGAGGTTCTATGTTCGGCTTTTTTTTATGTATGTTCACCGATATCTCGGTCAATTGTAGACCGATTTTGAAAATTCTTTTTTTGATTGAAAAGTTATGCTTCCAAGTTGGTCCCATTGAAATATTGTTATGATCTGATCATGAACTTCGAATATATGGCACAGAACTCCTCGTAGGATCACAGCAGAACTGTCGTAACAAGTAAAGTTTGTTTATACGTGTAGTCGATGACTGGCTGAAGAAAAAGGGGGAGGGGATGTATCGGACTGATCTGATGATGAAGCCAGAAGGTAAATTATTGTAATCTAACCGTGTTTGGGGTTATTAGAATCGTTATGAGATACTCTCTGGCTATACGGCATTTAAGTTTGGCTGAGACTTGAGAGGTACTTTTTAGTGGTGGTAGCATAACTAAAAAGTTTAAAATAAAAAGCTTTTTACAAAAAAAAAAAATACAACCGACTTCAATGTTAAAAAAAAAAACTGAAAAGTACCAAATAACTTTAATTTCGGAAGACTGTCAGAAAAGGGGGGGGGGGAAGTATTCAACTGATCTGATGATGAAGCCAAAAGGAAAAAAATTAAATTAATGTAATCTAACCGTGTTTGGGATTATTAGAATCGTTATGAGATCCACTGTGGCTATGAGTTATTTAAGTTCGTCTGAGAGGTACTTTTTAGTGGTGGGTACCATAACTAAAAAGTTTAAAATAAAAAACTTTTTACAAAAAAAAAACCGACTTCAATGTTAAAAAAAAACACTGAAAAGTAAAAAATAACTTTAGGAAGTCGGTATTTCCATAATAGTTTTGCCTCTTCGTTATTTAACACCGACTTCCGAAATTAAAGTTATTTTGTACTTTTCAGTGTTTTTTTAACATCTAAGTCGGTTGTATTTTTATTTATAAAACCTATTTGCTAAATAAATATCATTTTATCATTATCCTTTATCATTAACGCGTTAAGGGTGGTGTTAGAGCTGTCCAGCCTTTGTAGTGCCTCGGGCATATTGGCGGAAGCGCGTATCGACTATTTTCACATCACATACAGTTCTGGTGATAATTGCCGCGAGAATAAATGGACTTTATATCGAATTTTGCTATTGAATACATGTTGCAGGTTATGTCCGATAGTATAATGTTTCTTTATATGTGTGTTCTGTTTAATGATTACTGTTTGGGTGCTATTGGTGGCCTATAATATATAGGGTGACTGGTAATTAGTGTACGATACTTAAACACGTGATTGCGCTCATGATAACCAACAACTTTTACTATGGCAACAAACCTGAAATCGCGAAAAAAAATCAGCTGTTCAGTACATTTATGTTTGCCTAATTTACTGAACAGCTGATATTTTTTTCGCGATTTCGGCTTTGCTCCCATAATAAAAATTGTTTGTTATCATGAGCACAATCACATGTTTAAGTATCGTACGTACAATTTAGCTTCACTTTTCTTGGACTGACCGACATTTGACTATTCAAAAGTGCCTGCAAATGGTCTATTAAAATAAATGATTTTGACTTTGACTTTGTACACTAATTGCCAGTCACCCTTTATAATACTTTTTATTTTTATAATACATATTCGAAGTACCTTACGTGTTGATGACCTCACAGACAGGGTACAATCAAGTGTCAAAAGTGCAATTGCACTCTAGCTAGTGTCTAAAAATTTAGTAGAATTCTGTGGTCTACAACTACTTTTTTCAATATTTTAGATTCTATGCTACAAATAAAATTAGTCATGAGTGGTTCATTTCTTAATGTTTTTAGGTTTCCGTGGTCAACTAGGAACCCTTATAGTTTCGCCATGTCTGTCTCTCCGTCTGTCTGTCCTCGCTTAATCTTTGTGACCGTTAGCACTAGAAAGCTGAAATTTGGTACCAATATGTATATCAATCACGCCGATAAAGTAGTAAAATAAAAATTGGAAAAAATGTTTTATTAGGGTAGCCCCCTTATATGTAAAGTGGGAATTGATTTTTTTTTTTATTTCAACCCTAACGTGTGAATAGGTATTTAAAAATGAATAGGGGTTTACTAAAATCATTTTTTGATAATGTCAATAATTTCGGAAATAATCGCTACAAAAGTAAAAAACAATGTGTGTGTCCCCCTCTAACTTTTGAACCATAAGTTTAGAAAATATGAAAAAAATCTGAAATGTAGAACTTTATAAGGACTTTCTAAAATTATTTTGAACTTGATGGAAAGAACAGTTTTATACAAAAAAGACAAAAAGTTTGTACAAAATAATTTCTGGACTAAGTTTGTAGTATAATCGTATATGCAAGCATTTTTTAAACTCATAAGTGGGTACACTTGTTGTGACGGACGGGAAACTACGGAACCCTACACTGAGCGTGGCCCGACACGCTCTTGGCCGGTTTTTTTTTGGGTAGTATTTAAAAGAGTGACTGTAAATTAAAATTTTAAGTGACAAAAATAATTATTTTGGGTTATAAATATTATTTTGGGTGTGTAAATAAAACCTGAATAATTAAAAAATGGTGAAATAAAATCTGCGAGCAACTTGGTCGTAGCGTTCGCCGGCCGCTGCCGCGGCACCGCTCGCTTCGCTCACTCGGCTCGCGCGCGGTAGGTCACAGTTCTAACCTAACCTAACCTATTTCACCCAGTTCAAATGATGAATCTACCTGCGACTAGATATTAGACAATGATGAAAACATTTGCTAGCGTAAATTCCTTATTTAAAACCTCATTTTTATTTCTAGTCGCTCACTTATTATTTTAGTCGCTCACATACTAATTTTACCGCTCAAGTTATTAAAACAGTATATCATCATCAGTCGCTAAGTTTTTTTTTAGTCGCTCGTTTTATAATTCCCCTTTTTTTTAAGTTTAGATATAATACAAGTACTTATACGGAATATACGGAATTAATGAATATGTCTAAAGTTATCTGAGACGTAGATAATATGTTTGTCTTTTCGTGTAGTTTTAGATAGTGATAATGAAATAGTACTTTTGTTATGTATTTTGTTTGACTACGGTCTTACCAGGGCCCCAAGTCTGCTATTTTCATAAATTCGTCATTCCAACACGATCCAATTGTCATTTTGATAAAAGTTTGTAATCTGCTAATTCATAATGATCGATCACTGATCGGTCAATGGTCTTGTAATAGAATTGTGGTAGAATGATAATTTGGAGCATATTAAAACCAATAACTGCACAATAACGTTCTAATGGTAAAACACTGATCAAATAAACTGTCAAAGTTTTAGTAGATTACCGCAAACGTCAAATATTCATTTGTCAATATGTACGAGATTACCATTCTATGCCACTTCTCTCAATGGAGTGTCAGTGGTTGACCATTGGAAAGTCATAATGACGCCATTATATTAGTAGATTAGGTACCAAACTTGTCAAAATCGACAATTATGACACCAATGATAGACCATTGTGACACTATTGTAATAGCAGACTTGAGGCCCTGGTGGTAAGCGGTGATGAGGACGATGATGCAACGTAGGTATCAGTGTAAAAATAAGCTTCAGTAAGTAATAGATTTGATTTTGAGAATAAAGTTTCGGTCTTGGTATGGAGCTGAAAGTCTTGACACTACTTATAAGGTTTTTAAGGAAATGTGTATGACTAACAAGACTTTTCTTTAAAAACCCCTTAACTAACACAGGGCGTAAACAGACCCATCAAAAAGACGTCATCTACGAATTCTGTGCATCAGAGTTGACACTAAAAAAATTAAAGTCAAGTTAAGTTTAGTTAGTATTAGGCACATACTCATATATTCATATCTTAATAATGAGGAAAATATAACGAGGAAATGATTAATAAATTATAATACAAAATGGTTGCTATACGACGACATAAATCAATGAATTGGGTACTCGACTTAGTTTTTTATTTTAACATTATTTGTATGAAAAAGTAAAAAAATCCAAAATCAGAAATGGAAATAATTTTTCAAATTTAAAAAGTTAGAAACCTTTCAAAACTAATTTAAAGAGAAAATGTGAGGTAATGGAAAAAAGATCCACAAACTATTACGTGACGTCGCCGACATACTGTTATTAGCGTAGAAAGAAGATAGCGAGATGTTCCCAACACGCACCCACTCTTCCATACAAATATTTGATAATTATGCTGTTTGCTGCTTCATTTTATAATCAATTTTAATTCATTATACCCCAAGCTAACGCGTTCGCTCCTCATTGTCTTTCTCATGGAACAGTTAAAACAGTACCCCTAGCCAAGTTGCTAATCTGCAATCGGTAACGCTAGTAGAAAGCTTCATATGTATGGGAATAACGTCATCTAAACGCTCAGTTACGTGGTCAGAACAAAAGAATTGGTGGCGCGGCCAACTCGAAGCGTTTGTAACTTGGCTAGGGGGGCAGGTCTTTCTATTTTGTCTCTAATTCAAAAGGATAAAATCGTTTTAAAAAAAAAAAAACATTGTATTTTGTCATTTAGTACAAAAAAAAAATACAAAAATAAACATAGGCAATGACCTAATTATAATTGGACACAATTTTACTAATCAACTCATTATAATACAATTACCTTCTACTTAACCTACTTCAGCTCATTTCATCTACTCGTACCTACATCAACAAATTAGTTTTAAACAGTTTTGCAAAGGTTTAACAAGCGTTCTTGACAAGAATGAGAAATATAATTGTAATGCCAATGACTTGATAAGAATTAATAATAGAGAATAAAGACGACAACGCTTCATTCACTTCTAGATATGAAATGATATCACATACAAAAACGGGTACACTTGTTATACAAACTAATATCAAGGAGATGACGCAAGTTTTAATGATGTCGGTAAAGTTTCTAATAGATTTCTTGCTTTGCGTTATGATGACACAGAAGATTCTACAGAAAAACAAAACATTCATAGTCAATACGATAAACTTTACCCATGCGTAAGCTTTGTAGAATTTGGAGAAATGTTCAGGCCACAGACACAGAAATAGTGGACACAATACTCCTACTGGTATGGATATTACAGTCCAAATCAATAGAGATAGGATAAAAAAATTCCACTTTTGTAACTCGAACACTAACACTACTTTTTCGTATAAGTTTCTTGTGTACACAAACATCCAACTTATTAACACTACGTCTGTTTGCATGTACAGTGCGAACATTAAATCCACTGTATTCTTGTTAAAAAACCTATTATCCAATAAATATTCTAGGGTTGTGTTCATCAGTCTTGCTACAGTCAGCTGCGTTAGCATCTTCTGGTCGATTTTTCTTATCTTAGGCATGTTAGTGAAAAGCATCACTTGCAATACCAAACATAAGAATGATATTATGATCCCAGTAATCCAAATATAGTTTTCTAGCGGGCTGAGGAGTTTAATATGGTCAGTGTTATTGACTTGTGCGTTCAAAGTTTCGTTTGGCATTATGTTGATTAATATATGTGCGGCAGTGTTGCCGTCCACTATCATACTACCGATTAAATTTATTATTCATAAACTCCGACCGAGCCGGCCAAATATACTATGTTAAAAACTCATTAAAGTAATTGAAGCTAACGTCAAATTAGTGACGGTAAACAATTAGAAGTACTTAAGTGCCAAAAATGTATAGGTTGGTCACTTACATACGTTTTGTAAAAATAACATGTAACTGGAGTGATGCATACTCTTAAACACCACAATTGGAAAAATTAATTACAATTATAATTTTATTTAAGGACTGAAATTTACTTATAATTCATTTGTGTACTTAGTGTTTTTCAAATAAATAATAAGAGAATCGTCGCACTAAACTGGTAGTGCATCGGTGTTAGTATCTACGCAAGCACACACAAACTAGTGATGCAATCGAGATCTTTTAAGAATTTACCAAAATAGGTAAATAAATTATTTGCCCTAAAATAATCAAGAATTGAAAACCGATGGATGCGGGACGCACAGGAACGTTCGATGTGGCGACGCTTGGAGGAGGCCTATGTCCAACAGTGGACGTGTATCGGCTGAAATGATGATGATGATGATGAATCAAGAATTATTTTAGGATAAAAATAGCTAACATCGAATCAGGAGCTTATTCTGAACATTATGATGGTAAGCCCCGTCTTTGAAAAGTGGCTGAAAAGACGTCACAGCGTCCTAACCTTCCGCATGACGCAAGTCCTCACCGGACATGGCAAGTTGCGGAAATGTCCAGGTGTCACCATTGTGTGGACCGCCGGGAGGACACAGTAAAGCTTATGGTGGAGGTGTGCCAGGCCCTGGTACAGGCCATGGTCCGGAGCGAAGAGAAATGGCAGGCGTTCGCCTCCTCCTGCGAAGCAGTAATGCTAGCGAAGAAGTCAGCCGCACATGTGAGTAAACAGACTTCACCCTTCCCCTCCCAATTTTCAGCCACCGTAGGCGTGGGCTTGCTTACGAATGCAATGGGTAGCTCACCATCCGGCCGTTCAGGCCGAGCCCGAGTCATCGACGTGTGTGTGTTTATCAGTTGTCTAGTACCCATAGCACAAGCTCTGCTTAGTTTGGGACTAGGTGGCGTTGTGTGATAGTTGTGGAATATTATTATTTAAACACGTTTACTTACTAAACTTAAGCACGTTTGCTCCAGAGTATTATTTAAAATAACATACGGGCTTTTTAATTGATATAAACTAGTGCTTGACTGCGATTCCACCTGATGGTAAGTAGTGATGCAATCGTTGATGGTGAGACGCACTAGTTAATTAATTACTAAATTGAAACTGCTAACAATACGCCAGTTCCCTTTTCTCCCAGTTTTTCTCCACTAGTACCTACAAATTACATATTCTTGGCGCCTTTAATATTTTATGGATTACATATAATACTTTTTCAGAACGATCTTCAACTACCAGATTAGTATTCTCATGTCGTTTGGTTCAGGATAAGAAAATAAACGGATATTCATCAGTATGCATGACAAGGAACATTCTCAGAACACTGATGTGGAATGGGAACAAAATATCTTTGAAGTAGGACACGTTACAAGTTGTAATAAAACTTCTTTAGTATGTTTTCTAATGAGAAGTCTATAGAAGGAGCCAGATAACCGTGGATAAAATTACATCGACCTTTCCCTAATATCTATCTAAGCTCTGCTTAGTTTGAAAGTAGACGACGTTGTGTGATAGTTGTGGAAAAAAAAAAATACGCTTATACATAGAACAAATGGTCGTGCTACAGCAGCCAGGGCCACTACCCAACAAACATGATCGGTCGCCACAACGTGCTGAATTTAACTTTTAGTTCTATACGCTGGCCTATTTTATACGAATCAGTGTCGTAATAGAGTTACATAGCAGCCGTATTAATCACAATTTGATCATGTAGTGGTCGTATAAATGACAAAAGGGCCTCTTTTTGTCGAGTAATGATGTTTAATATCGCTGCTTTGCAGCATTTTATCGGAAAACTAGTGTTCATCACGACTTTTTTAAGGGATTTCGATTTAAAGTGATGAGATAAATATAGTAAATTAAAACTTAAAAATCAAACTTACAAACAACTTATAATAAATCTTATATATTTCTTTATTATTGAAAGAGAAGTACAGCCATTATATTTATTCATTAGGTATTATATTTGTCGTGGAAAGTCATGTTTAAGCTAATCTATTAGGAAATCAATTTTATTGAGTAATATGCACTACTTTTCTCAATAAAATGAACGCGCCTTATAAATGCTCCAAATGAGACAACATTTTAAAATGTATTTTAACGAAAGTGTTAAAAATTACTTTTTTTTCGACTTATGGTTTAAGGCACAACCGTAATACAACTTGTAAAAGACATTTCCTTCCGTGTCCTTATTTTTTATCTGTATATTGTAAATTGTAAGCCATATTAACTAAATTATTTGGGTTCACTTAAAGAAAATGTCAAATAAAAAAAACTTTTTAAATATATAACTACATACATACTACACTACTCACACTACTCACTATTACTATTACTACTACTTCTACTACTTATACTAGGGATTTATTTATTTTTGGTTTCGGTGGCAATAAAAAATGATATTAATAAATATAATGGACATTGATTGATAAGTTTTTAACATTGATGCAGTATATATTTGAGATGGCTATTGATATCTTCTACATTTTCTGAGGCACGTTTTCATGAAAGTTAGAGATCACTTTAAAATGTACCAGAGATGGATTACATTTTAGGAATGTTATTTCCGAAAATTAATACAATTGCCCATTTACATTATCACGACGTATATCATTTTTACTATTTTCGCTTGCGCTTTCATAATAGGAACTACCACTAAGATCTAATTTATCAATTAGGTATAGCTTTAAAGAACCTGACTACTTTTATAAAACCACTAGATCTGCTTTTTGCGGTTCGAGCAACATCATTTCGTTTAGACCCACTTTGCATCGTCCTCAATTATTATTATTTAGAAGATAAGGGGCTATGCATCACCCATAGTGTAGGGGATGTAGTCACTGCGACCTAAAAGATCTATTGTGACTCGCCACCTTGTTAGAGTAACTCTTTTAGCCCGGAGGCTTCCAAGAAATTTAGAATACTCCTAGCTTTTAGAGTTTTAATCTCCTCCGGGCGAATAATGTGTCGGCCCAGATGGACACTGCGTTTGTGGACAAGGGGCCCGCATTCACACAAGAGGTGCTTAGGCGTCTCCCTCTCCTGATTGCAGTACCGGCAAACATCAGTGTCACTCAGTTTCATGTGAAATTGGTGCCTGTTTAGTTTGCAGTGGCCGGTTAAGGCGCGGGCTATCGCACAGATGTTCGTCCTGCTAAGCTCAAGAAGCTCGGCAGTTCGTTTTTGTGAGTAGCCTTCTATGAGAGATTTGGCGTGTAGCAGACCTGGTTGTACCAACCAGTGCTTTTTTGAATCGCCAAATAAGTTGCCCTTAAGGGTCTGCATGGCCTGGTTCTTTGAGATACCACAGAAGGGTTCTGGACCTATCTGATGACCTTGAGCCCCAGCCCGTGCAAGTTTATCGGCTTTTTCGTTGCCGTTGATTCCAGAATGACCTGGTACCCATCTCAGAATAACTTTATTCCTTTGCCCCAGGTCATTCAGTTTGTTAACGCAGTCTTTTACCAGTTTCGAAATCGTCCTCAATTATCTTTAGTTTTAACCAAAATTGTAAGCAGAACCCATTCCAGTTTCATTACAATTAACTTGTCCTTGTGTTGAATGTTGAAATTTTTTATACTCTAATGTGTCATCTAGTCATGGAACAGTAGTATAAAAGTGTACATATTTACTGAAAATTTTATAAGAGCGCAATTTATTACTCTTACACGATTATCACTTAAATGCAGTTTTACTAAGACGAGCGCATCGGTTATACCACTGAAAATTGTGTATCAGTCATACAAAACAGTCGTATAAAAGTTTATACGACTTCTGTATATGACTACAAGTTATGTAAAGAAAAGGGGCACTAAGTCATATTACATGATAAAATTACTTCAATACGATGTTTACAACACTTCAAGTCGTGTAACTCTTACTTATACGGCTAAAATATTTGTTGGGTAACCACTAGACCAACAGACCAGTGAAATCCAGTATAGACACTTCATAACGCTGGGTATACCTCAACAACAACAATTTGCCAGCTGCGGTCATCCTGTCCGATTATTTAGCTTTTTTTAGGGTTTCGTACCTCAAAAGGAAAAACCGGCCAAGAGCGTGTCTGGCCACGCTCAGTGTAGGGTTCCGTAGTTTCCCGTCCGTCAAAATAATTGTACCCACTTATGAGTTTAAAAAAATGCTTGCATATACGATTATACTACAAACTTAGTCCAGAAATTATTTTGTAGAAACTTTTTGTCTTTTTTGTACAAAAACTGTTTTTTCCATCAAGTTCAAAATAATTT
Organism: Mythimna ferrago; assembly: GCA_910589285.2. Classification (NCBI taxonomy): domain Eukaryota; kingdom Metazoa; phylum Arthropoda; class Insecta; order Lepidoptera; family Noctuidae; genus Mythimna; species Mythimna ferrago. The sequence continues at coordinate 23,250,694 of OU342685.1, forward strand.
TCCTAGAAAGTCCTTATAAAGTTCTACTTTTTAGATTTTTTTCATATTTTCTAAACTTATGGTTCAAAAGTTAGAGGGGGGGGGACACATTGTTTTTTACTTTTGGAGCGATTATTTCCGAAATTATTGACATTATCAAAAAATGATTTTAGTAAACCCCTATTCATTTTTAAATACCTATCCAACAATATATCACACGTTAGGGTTGAAATTAAAAAAAAATCACTTCCCACTTTACATATAGGGGGGCTACCCTAATAAAACATTTTTTTCCAATTTTTATTTTATCACTTTGTCGGCGTGATTGATATACATATTGGTACCAAATTTCAGCTTTCTAGTGCTAACGGTCACAGAGATTAAGCGAGGATGGACAGATGGACAGACAGACATGGTGAAACTATAAGGGTTCCTAGTTGACTACGGAACCCTAAAAATGGAACCCTTATAGGATCACTTTGTTGTCCGTCCGTCGGAAGAAGGCGTGGAGGTATCGAGTTGAAATTAAAAACTATATACTCAGGGCTGCAGTCCTTTCAAGCTGTGAAAACACCTTGAAGGGACCGCAACTTCTAAGTTAACGAGTAAAAAAGATACGGCCGTTTATGTCACAAAAAAACGTATATAGATCGAAATTCATAGGGTACTTCCCGTTGACCCGGAATCCTGAAATTTGGCACAAAACAAGGTCTTATAGCCCAGGAATAGGGAAAAATCTGAAAACAGTAAATTTTTTGTTACCTACGTCACAAAAAAAAAAATTATAATTCGGAAAAATCTTCGAGACTCCATTCGGGAATTGTAGTTTGCACGAAACCCTCAGTGCGCGATTCCGACTCGCACTTGCCCAGATTTTTTATTATTTAGGGGTCTTCAAAAGTAGAATAAATAGGCTCTTAAATAAACTAGTACGCCTCAACATCGACGATTGCATCTCTGCTTACCATCAGGTGGGATCGCAGTCAAGCGCTAGTTTATATCAATTTAAAAAAACTGGGCAAGTGCGAACAGAACTCGCGCACTGAGGGTTTCGTACAAACTTACCTATATTTACATAGCTCAATTCCTGATAAAGTCTCGAAGATTTATCCTAATCGCAAAAAAGAAAATATTTTTTATGTGACGTAACCACTCTGTTTTCAGATTTATTCCTATACCTAAACTATAAGACCTTGTTTTTGTGAATGTAGCTTTCAAATCGTGAAAGAATTTTTGAAATCGGCACAGCGGTTTTTGAGTTTATTCATAACAAACATACACGCAAAAATCAAAATAAATCTCTCTTTATAATATTAGTGTAGATGACATAGGCTATATTTTATGTACGCGGGCGAAGCCGCGAGCAAAAGTTAGTTATATCTAAAAAAGTTAGTTATATCAATAACAAAGCTACTCAAAGAAAAACTGCTCAATCATAGAAACAATGGAATCTTCATAACATTGATTCTTAAAATGAAATTTTACAAATCTGTACCTCTACCATGAGTTTAAAGCAAAAGTATTTGTCGATACTCGATACCGACTACGTAAATATTTTGTATGGCAAATTTTGGTTCCGTAAGTGACCGCTAGAGGCGCTGTAAATTTTTCCATATAAAATTTTACGTAGTCGGTATCGAGTATCGACAAATACTATTGCTTTAAACTCATGGTAGAGGTACAGTTTTCTCATCCTCCTGTAAACTACGCAAAAATTAACTTATCAAGTTGACAAAATAGGCCCACAGTGTGATCACATTTGAGTTACGAAAAATATATTGTGACTTTTTTCATGAAGGTTTCTAAATTATATATATGTATAGGTACTTATCAAAGGAATTTCAAAGCTCCATCATCATCATCATCATCATTTCTGCCGACAGAAGTCCACTGTTGGACACAGGCCTCCCCCAAGTGTCGCCACAATGAACGACCCTGAGCGTCCCGCATCCATCGGATTCCCGCAACCTTCACCAGGTCATCGGTCCACTTTTCCAAAGCATTAAAAACCACCATTTCTTAACAACGAAGAAAAAGCAGCTAAAATCTTCGTCTCATTAACCATTTTATTGACAAAACACGCTAGTGTATACCTGACAGGTTTGCCTGTGTGGGGAACCTGCACAGTTGTGCAACATACACGCTCTGGTTTAGCTGTAAAACTCAATAGTACAGGCAAACCTCGGAGGTATACCCTGGCGTTCATGGCTACCTTAGTACCTGAAGCCCTACCACGAGCTCTTAACGCTATCCATTTGACGACCTATATTGAACTGTTAAAGGAATGGAGCTATATAGTGTACACAGCTCCATCTCTCTTTCTCGCTCGCACGCGTGACATTTGAAAACATTATGGAAGTCCCCTATACTCAACAGACCCTTCTAGCCCATTGATGAATCGGAAGCAATCAACTGTATATACCTACAATCAGTCAATAAAATCAAGCGCTGCAGCATTGTCTGCCGCTGCAAGGCCAGGGCCGTCCATTTACCGAACGGATGTAGGAAGCGCCACAACGCTAGTTGCTCACTAGACGTCGCACGGTGTGTTTATCGTCTACAATAATTAAAAAGAATACGACGTTCCATTTTCGATTTTCGCGGCTAAACTTTGAATTGTGTTCCACGAAGATTCATAATGGCGTCAGTTTAAAAAAAAATATTGTCATAATTTAAAATAAACATGTAATCTTTAGATGTGTTTAGAGTAAGTTTTGTGTTAAAAATATGTATTTTTTTAAAGCAAAACGTCCCAAGGCCGTCAATTTAGAAGATGATTCATTGTAATAAAGAGTGTTTTAAACAACGATTAAACTAATGGCACATACGATGGTCAGTTGGGAGCGTCTTTGATTAAAAATAGACTTCACAAATGCAACAATTCGTTATAATTAAAGTGTATGTAAATAGACCAGTGAACGAGCGAATGTGACCGAATGGAACTGTGCACTTGAGTCAACTTTGGAGCATAGTACTTGTGTATTTTCATTATTTTTCATACAATTGTGGACATCTGAAATCCAATGTTTATGTCGTGTTTTTCAGTGTACGGTTGAAATAAGTGGAAATGTGTTCTCTGTGGCAGTGATTTGGCGTTTTCACAAAATATTTATAGTTTCCTCGATTTTTATCTGGTGACACGATTCTGAGTTATTTTCGTTCGTCGTGTTTTTGGGTCTTCTTATTAAATGAAAGGGTAAGTGGTACATTGAAAGCAATCAAATAATGTACTTAGTAGTATTTAGTAAATGATATGAATATGATCTGTTGATATTAAATATCTATTTATGCAGTCATGCGAAAATGTATCGCTACAGTAGATAAATGAAGGGCTGACTAGAGTAGAGTATAATACTAGAAAAATGAATTTGATTAATTTAAGGGAAACGCCATGGTAGCCCGGTTAGAGTTAGGTTAGATTATGATTTTCTTAAATATTTTTTTTGGTTTTTTCATGAAATAGCCAAACATATTTGTAATTTTAATGATCATAATTCCATAAACAAATCATATTACTGACCAGCAAAACGCAAAAACTTAAAAAAATCAATATATTTAATTTCGCGGGCTACCCATACGCGGACGAGCATATAGGTACCATGTTTGTAGGCATTTCTATTTGAAGCTTATAGGTTTTGTATCGTTGCAAGAAATGTCCTAGTGAAACTTGCTTTATTCGGAGATTTCTTTTTTAATTCGTCTATTTATTTGTTTATTGAAACTCTATGCACATAAACACTGTACAAAGGCGGACTTAATGCCTTAGGCATTTTCTGCCAGTTGACCGGGTGGTGCAGAAACTTAACACGGTAGGTGCAACTTAATGATAAACAAATAGAGTGAGAAAAAAATACAAAAATAAATACATACTTACTTAGATACATACATACAAATTAATAATGTTAATAAGAGAAACTAATCTAACAAATCAACGCTGTGATGATTACGCCAACTTCCTGCGAATGTCTATTCTGTTCACTATTGGGCAAAATGTCCCCTAAATCCCTCCAGGTATTTGATTCTCGAGCCGCCATGATCCAACACGTGTGATAGTCGTCTAGATCGTCTTGCAACCTCTTCGAAGAATTTATCAAAATGTATTTTTTATGTTACGAAATTTCGTCCATAAACCGGTTGGGTTTCTTTATTTGCGTCTATACTAATAAAATAATAAAGAGGAAAAATTCGAATTTTTGTATTATTGTTCGTAATACACTAATATTATAAAGAGGTAAAGTGGTTTTATGTTTGTTTTTTTTTTTTGAGGTAATCTCTGAAGGTCCAATTGCCAAACTTTTTACCGATAGAAAGCTGTTTTATTTCTGAGTGACATACATGACATACGCCCATGCGGGCAAAACCGCGGGTAAAAGCTAGTATCGAATAAACTCAAAAACTAATATTAAAACTAAGATTTTTAAAATTCTTTCACCAATCTAACGACTTCTTTCGCTCTAGATAGAGTATAAGACTGATTAAAACCACACCTGTTCGTTCAGTTGCCTTTGCTTTTCAGAACTCAACCCATGGCCCTAGTAGCCTTCAGCCCTTCTGGGCCCTTACGGTTGCTGACAACTTCTTGAGGCGCGCGGGAAATGTTCACTCGGTTCATTTTCTGCTTTTACACGGGCAAAGTTGCTGAATGAAATTCTTTATTGAAGATAAAGCCAACACATTTGTTTATTACCAATAACATGTTTGTTGTACAACTGCAAGTGACTTTTAGACACGTATTGTTTACGAAACTGTTTTGACTATTTCTGCTTATAGTATTGAGACAGATAACCTTCAAGTAAATATGCCCTTCTAAATGACTATGAAGTATTGAAAATGAAATACTGGGGGCAAGGGCCTGCTTCTGAAAGGAAGGCTCGGCCCCGGTATGAAAAGCAACGAAGGAACGGGATAGGTTTTTTAATCAGTAAAAGTCTGACACTGTCTCCCGCTCCGCCCAAGGGCGGGGGATGTCAACTGGATAATATTTATCCACCGAAAAAATAGTGAATATTTCCGGAAAAAAAATCATATTTTCTACTCTATGGCCATGGTCTATCTATCGTATCAAACAGTAACAAACACACACACATACCAAACTTACGCATTATTAATGTTAACAAGCTCTCGCCGACGGTTTTACCCGCGTCTTTAGTTACTGCGCTGTTTCCATGGGTCATAGCGTGACAGCTGAGCAGTTTTTGCGCATTCTAAAACGTAGATCCCTATGGAAAAAAACACACTTTTTTGAATCAATAAAATGTGACAACGATATTGAAGGAGTAAAAAAGAAAACAATACATAGAACAAAAATAAACCGTGGCAGCGGAGAAATGACGATTTCCAACTGATGGCACCGGTTAACGATCATGATACACGCGCTTTCACCTTTCAGCTCTACCATTTTGCAAGGGGTAAAATAAAGCGAGTACTACACTAGACCGACACCCGAACTACGCCTGATTTATACGTCAAATTTCGTGCCGTGAATCTAATGTAGCTCTGCAAGTCTAGTTGCCGTATAAAATGTATGGAGACCGACGCGCCCATATCGGTGTACGTGGCCCACCAACCATTATCCACTACTTATGCCATCATCGCTAAAAACGTGAATTTATCCGATATAGAAGGCAATAACATATTAATATTAATTTTAAGGCTGTCATTGTACTATGGCAAATTACAAAAGAGGATAATGACGCGTGTTTGATTAATGTATGTTTGTTCGGTTGTGAATTCCTACGTAAGAACTAAAGGCATATTGTTTGACCGCTTCTGTGGCAGTTTATTAACCTATTAAGTCACTCGATAACAAACATTTTTTGAATTAAAGCAAATTAAAAAAACACTATTGCTGCGGCCATTGATAAATTACCTACAAGGTTTACCTACAATTTACCTATAATTTACCTACATTACGCGCTAACATTGCAATTAGAAAATCTGGACTCTGTTGCAAAACTACATGCACAAGTGAAATGTGATTCCATATGATTTAGATAATTGGTCTAAAACCAATACCGATGTGCTACCAGCATAGTGTGTAAAGTCCTTTAATATTTGCCTAAAATTAAGATAATTAATTTCTTAAAAATTTGAGAGAGAGTTCCCCTTTTTTTTAGGGTGGAAATCATCCAGTAACAGCTCCCGCCCTTGGGTTCAGCAGAAGGTCAAATTACTGATAAAGTCCAACTATATTCGTGAAGTTGCCTTTTCCCGTTCTAGGATTACGAGTTGCCTTTTCCGAAATTGCCTGTGAATGAACACCGGTGGGGTTTAGTTAATAAAAGTGTGACACGTACTCTAACTCCACCTTACAACGGGAGAATTCATTTGATGATTTTTCAGCTCAAAAATAGAAGCCATTCCAACGCTGGTACTAGATAAAATCAGTGGACAAATCAATCAGCATTGCCATCCAGCGTGGCAATGCTGCCAGCGTTCTGGGTACTTTTCCCATTGACATCGATGTGAACCAATTTTTTGATACCCTCTGAGTTTTCCCCGTTTTTCAGCCTTTTTTACTCGTTTGTACATATTATTATTTTGAGTTTGTATATATATACATAATGATTATTTATTAGATTAATAACAGTAAATAGAAAAATTTTAAAATGGTATCTTACAAAATTCAAACATTTTTATTTCACAAAGGCTTACATGGACACTTTTAAAAGGTCAGAAGCTAGTGCATATGGTTATCTCTAACCAGTGTTTATTTGAAAAAGATGAGAATTAGATGTCTTCAAGGCTAGATGAATAGGCTAAGAGCCTATAAACTGGTGCGTTTCACCATCATCGATTGCATCACTGCGTACCGTCCTACCATCAGATGAGATCGGCAGTCAAGCACTAGTTTATGTCATTTAACAAAAAACAAGGCAAGTGAGAGTCGGACTCGCCCACTGAAGGTTCCGTACAAGCTTACCAGAAAACAGTTCCGAGTTGTTAGGAAGATTTTTATGAATCAAAAAAATAATTTTTTTTTTGTGAAATAATTATTACTATACAGTTTTCAGATGTTTTCCTATATTTGTGTTATAAGACTGCTTCATTCTTTCAGGATTCTAGGTCAACGGGAAATATCCTATGAATTTTGATTCCCTTGAGTGTCAAAATAGTGTTTCTTTTTGTGCCATAAACGGCCATATCTTTTATTTTCGTTAACTCAGAAGTTTAATTTTTTCACTGCTTCAAGGGACCGCAGACATATATGGATAATATTATATAATATAATATAATATTATATTATATGTATTATTCTAAGATTCCCCCAAATTACATATTTCCCCCAAAACTAAAACTATAAAATTAACTATTTTGAAGGATAAATATAACCAGAAAATTATAGACACGCTTCGGTTTCTAGTCATGGCTAGAACGACCTCTAATAGTCCCATTAACGGAAAACAATTCTCTCATAAAAAAAACTTCTCGCAGAACATCTATTACGCAATAACTTGTCTTATTACAAAGGCAGTAAGTCCATGATCCTTTGATGGTACAGCTATAATATTTTGATATGTATTATGAGTATTTCGTTACTCATAGTTTTGGTGGTTCGTGTTAATCTGTCCCGCGCCCGTCGACGCAAATAGAATTGACTGTTCTAGTTCGAAATGTCTAGTAAAATAGTCGCCGGCCTTGTGTGGCGCAGTTTCAGGAATTTTCTTCCAAATCTCATTCTTTTGGCACTGAACAAAAAGTCTTTAATGTAAGCATAGCACATGCGTAAACATAAACAAGATTTTAATAAAAATATTTTTTTCATAGCAAGCTTTTATAGCTCGGTATACCTATATAATTAATGCTCGTCAAGACGAATCCTACGAGCCCAAATTCGATGGGATTGTGTCGTTTAACTACCAAGTTCATATAGCCACCTTCCAGTTGCATCATCAGATCAGCTCCATGTCATACTGATTTTGCATTGTCATCTGATTTACACATGCATGCAAAATTTCAGCTCATTCGGTAACCGGGAAGTGGGTCGAATTTAATTTGCAAGATTTGATGACAGACAAACAACGGGACAGGTGAAACTAAATAAAAGCTTATAATAATAATAAAATAGGGTAATTTATGAAATTATTTTGTCCCATTATAAAATTAATTCCAATTAGATCGCCGATTGCTATTTGGTAGATATTTAAATCATTGTACCATAACTAAAAGGGCCAGTCGCTTAATTTAGTATTTTACGAGAAATTCAAGGTTGTACAAATTTAGGCCTCATTTCTTCCTACATTTCCTTTCATGATTAATATTACTTTCCTAGCAGACTCTAGTTACCGCCTAGTTAATTTCGCATCTTCATCGATCATCCTCCTGACACGTGATTAAGAACTTAGGCATAATTCGTAATTGGTCTGGCTATCCCTAGCAAAAGTTTATTACTATGTGTACGTGTGTGCATACTAGGTGTTAAAGTAACGGAACACAATACTGCGCTTTAAAACTCAATTCTTTGACGTGGCTCAAAAGGCTGCCCAGCTTAAGTGGAGCTGAGCTAGACATTTCTGCCACATACTGATCGAGTTGTGGGCTAGTAAAACACAAACGTTAGTACCTACTCTAAAATTGGAGATCGCAGGACGACTTAGATGTCTTCCTTATAATTGGCAGCAGTGGGACAGTCTAGACTAGATATGGAATAATAAAAATCTATAAACAGGCTTATTTGTAAAAATACTAGCAACCTCTTAGGTGCTAGTTAAGAACATCATAAACAACAACTTTTGTTCTATGACTTTTTGCAATACATTACACATTTACCAAAAACAAACCTTCAAGATTTCGTTGTTCTATCTAACACATTTCAACTCTGTATTTTGCTGTATCTACTTACGGCTCCCGCGCACTGTTCTCGTAATAATAGTAAGCAGGCTTCCGAAACGTTGTAATTAAACCTAGCAAGCATTCGCATCTTTTCCGTGTACTCGACATTAGAATATTGATACACCATCATGTAAAGATCCGCACTGCCGAATTACGCTACAAGAACACGTATGACGTAACGCACGCGCATCAATGCGACTGACCGACTAGTGAGGGTCGTCCGTAAATAGGTCAAGTTCATGTTCAGCTACCCTCCTCTATTGTACTATCACTTACTTCGCATAGACTTTGTTATATTTAGAACATTCAATTTAAATACTTTTATTTTTATATGAAAATCTGATGAACTAAAATATGAGACATTTTTAAAAGTCATAGAACAAATGTAGTTGTTTATGATGTTCTTAACTAGCACCTAAGAGGTTGCTAGTGTTTTACAAATAACCCTGTATATGTTTATATAAATATACAAGGTGTAAGGGACAGCCCTCCACAAACTTTAAGGGCTTGCTCAGTAGATGAAACTAAACAACCTACCACAAAAATTGTTTTCAGGAAACGAAAAAAAAAATCGGCCTCTCCATACAAACTGTCCAATCAAGTTTATCATTTTGTATGGTGAGGCTGATTTTTTTTTTCGTTACCTGAAAAAAAAATTTGTGGAAGGTTGTTCAGTTTCGTCTACTGAGCAAGCCCTTAAAGTTTGTGGAGGGCTGTTCCTTACACCTTGTATACAGGATTATTTGTAAAACACTGGCAACTTCTCAGTACTATGTTACTAACATCACAAACAACAACTTTTGTTCTATGTCTTTTTACAAAACATAACACATTTACCAAAAACGAACCTTCAAGATTTCGTTGTTAACACATTTCAACTCTGTATCCACCTACGCCTCCCGCGCACGATCCCCGCTCCCCTCCGCTATTGTACTATCGCTTGCTTTGCATAGACTTCGTAACATTTAGAACGTTCAATTTAAATACTTTTATTTTTGTATGAAAACTTGATAAACCAATATGTGATAAATTTTTAAAAGTCATAGAACAAAAGTTGTTGTTTTTGACGTTCTTAACATAGTCCTGAGAGGTTGCCAGTGTTTTACAAATCTTCTTCTTCTTCTTCTTCTTCCTGCCCTTGTCCCATTTTATTTGGGATCGGCGCAACACGTTTTTTTCTTCCATTTTGTCGTGTCACTCGTCACGCTATCACTAACTCCCTTTTCTTTCATATCACTTCTCACACAATCCAGCCATCTTTTCTTTGGCCTCCCTCTCCCTCTCCATCCATCCACATGTAAATTCATAACTCTTTTAGCAACATGCTTTTCATCTCTCCTCTTTACATGACCATACCAAGACAAACGATTTCCTTAACCCTGTATAAAAGCGAAATACCACTCACTGATTAATCACCAAGTCTCAGAAACTATAACACCTACCTAAAAACTTAAAAGGAAGAGTTAGGTGAGAGACAATAGCTACTTACAGAAAAACTATTTAATACACACCATAATTTTTTTTTTTTTTTTTTGATAGCCTGTTCTGTCCTACTCCTAAGCAAAGGCCTCCCTCCACTCCTTCCATCTTTCGCGCACCCGGGCTTCCTCTTGCTAATTCTGGAATATATCAAGTTCGACGCGCCATCTCATCAAATGGAATCAAACATTAGTAAAAAAAAAAGACGTGTGGCACTCGGGGACTGCCGCGGTAAAGCTATTGCATAGCATTTGTATCAACTTATGCAATTATAATTATTTATTTATTTTATTTATGCAGTATTTTTTTTCCTTTGTTTTTTTTTTCTTTGATAATAATTGAAGTTACACTTTCACACATTGAATTGAATTTTGATTGATTGTTCACTCATTTGTTTTCTTATCGGTCACCACGCTCAAAAAACAAATGAGTGGGGGGTGTTAGATTATTTTCGTTACGGAATTTTTGGATTCGGTCTCCACGCTCAATAGACCAGGGTAGAAGCCTTTAAAAATAATAAAAAGTGAAAAAAAATAATAGTAGAATGAAACCCATTAGAAAAGGAGGAGAATATTATAAAAATGAAAGGAAAAATAATTTACGGGCGATATGAGGTCGGGAAGGGGATGGGGGTGAGCTTTTAAGGGTAAAAAACGGTTTTTCTCGATTTCCGGCAAAACTAAAAGTCCTATGGAAAAAAGTCAAACGGCAAAGTTGTAGGTAATATAAAGATCTAAAACTTTTGAATTTACACTTTTTTCACATAACCTCAAAATTTATGTGAAAAATTCAAAAAACCAAGTTTTTGGTTTTTTATTTTTATCTTTTTCAAACAAAATTTTTTTTTCACGAAATTTTGTGAAAACTTGCCTTTTTATGTCTCAAATACGCTGTAATTTATTTGATTAGAAATATTTATTTTTTCACCTTATTTTGAATTAATATCGAAAAAGCACCCTAATTTTCAATCGAAAATTCACCCGTCAAAATATCAGCTTTTTTCAAAAATTTGGTATGTTTTCTGTTCGTTGAATTCTCTACTTTCCGATGGTGAAAAAAAAGTATATGTTACCTTAGTAAATATTCTCAGAAAATGCAAAAAATCGAAAAAAAACTCTATTTCGAAAATTTTTTTTTAATTATTATATACAATTTTGAGCTATTTATTAAAATTTACACTTTAATTACTCGAAAAACGTAAGATTACATGTTACATTGATAAAAAAAAAATTGCAAATCAAAATATACTACTATAATTAACAAACAAATAATAAGTTAATAAAATTAATATTTAATAAGACATCTACAATATTTGGAGAAAGTAGTCGAATCTTCTTTAAATTATATGCGTAGATGCCTATTTATAACTATTTTTTGATAACTTATATACCTGAGTGACCTACGAAAAATTTTAGCCCATCAAAAGGTATTTTCATAAAGAAGTGGGGAAGGGGCTAGGCGGTGCTGGGTCTTACTACATACATACCTACTATTTCGTAGCAGCTGTAACAACCGTTAGCCTAGCCAGTATTCGAAATACAGTACAGTATACAACATCGTTTATAAAAATACACGTGCACGCTGAGTTTCTTTAAGAAAATTGTGACAAGTTTACTTTAAAAAAAAAAACTAACAAGATTAAAACAAGATTAAAAAATAATAATCTCCTTTATTTTGCACAAACAAATTTAGTTACTCCCATGAAAAAAAAATGTATTTCAAAATACATAAAAAATATATTAAAAATCTATAACGTAACCGTTTTTTACCCTTAAAAGCTCACCCCCATCCCCTTCCCGACCTCAGATCGCCCGTAAATTATTTTTCCATTAATTTTTATAATATTCTCCTCCTTTTCTAATGGGTTTCATCCTACTATTATTTTTTTTGGTTTTAAAAATTATCGACCCTGGTCTACAAGGCTCGCGATAGAAGCTATGCAATAGCTTAAAAAAAAAAAATGTGCTCTATCCGTACCCGTTACTGATCATTTTTGTGTAGTCAAAAGTAAAAAAACCAAATCCTAAAACTGTCCACGAAAATTTGTCATAGTTGGTAAATTCGTAATTAATTCATTATAATTCTAGAAAATACTACGCACAGTGTTTTTCCAATTTGATCGCCATTCATTCATTCATATCATTAGTCTGTACAATATTTCCATAAATTGAGTGGCATTTTGGGATATAAACAAACGCTAATAACTTTGCTGTTTATGAATATTATTTATTGAGACTTTACTTAAATAATAACAAGACCTTTTCTAATAAGCTATTAAAGTATTATTTTGTACTAATTAAAAATTAGTGGTGTATAAATATATCACTAATATACCCTGGTCGTTGTGGCGACTCTTGGGGGAGGCCTATGTCCAACAGTGGACTTCTTTCGGCTGATATGATGCTGATGATGAATATACCCTATACAGTATACATCTATCAATACAATACATAGCATAATAAACCCATATCCTGAAAGTTAGTATAATTCTTCAAAATCTGCTACTGAGTCAATTTCAGCTATTTTTTTTTTTGCTTTTTTTAGGTATATGTTTGTTACTCCTTCACAGTCAAACGGCTGAACCGATTTAAATAATGTTTGGAAAATTACTAAACCTTATCCTGAATTAGGACATAAGATACTTTGTATTCCTATAACTGTCTTATAATTCCTATTATCAAATAATAAATCTGTAGAAAGTGATATAGATAACATTTTTACATAAAAATTGTGTATAACTTGATATATTACTTAGGCTTTGTTTCATCGCAATCGGTTGACTATTGACTATATCGAAAGATATACTACATTCATTGACTGTAATCGGTACCAAAAGCAGTCTTTGGGCGGTACGAAATTCGTGGGGTCACCTAGTATGGGAATAATACAGGACAATTTTATCTAGGAAATATGTCTCATTGGGATAAAAAATATATACTTTCATGCAAACGAGTAGTAAAATACGTTAACTGGAAACTGAGGCAATATAGCCGACTGTCTATAAAAGGAGATAAGTCACTATTAAACGAAGATGAATCAAACTCGACAATAGTCCAATGACCGAGTCTTTCCTTATTTACCTCAACAAACATTTGGTGAATTGGCGGATTATCCGTCATCGCGTCAGTCATTTTACAGTGCGTCATTGTATTTTGCCATTGCTACCATTTCTGGATTTCACATCATTATCCTGGAGCAGTTCAAGGTCGAACTTAAATGATTAGTCACAGGTAATTTATTTTTGAACAATATGACATATTGCCTGCTGCGTTCTTTCCGTCCGATTATAATTTGAATGTCTTTAAAGCAAGAGTGAATAAGCTCGTAGACTAGTACACTACACACTATCAGAGATTGCATCACTGTGTACCACCAGGTGGGATCGCAATCAAGCACTAGTTTATATCAATTAAAAAATAAATATAATAAAAAGAATTAAGACTAAAACCATTACATTCGATTAGAAATAAAAAACACAAACATTGAAATGAAATTGATTATATTATTAACAATATTGTTTTTAAACGACAAACTAAGAAACTTAATATGTCGCCTAAGAAAAAAAAAACAAATAGACAACATCAAGATCAACATTCTGGTTTAATAATATGTCACATAAAAAATTAAAAATTAAAAAAAAAAAACAAAGCAAGTAAAGTAATAATAAAAGCAAAATAATAAGTCACATAAAATAGGTACACCTCTAATCATTTATTTTCACACATTATAAATATAATCATGAAACATCCATTGACAACATTTAAACGATACAAGGTGTGACGAAACTGAACAACCTTCCACAAGATTTTTTTTTCAGGAAACGAAAATAATTCGACCTCTCCTTACAAAATTATAAACTTGATTGGACAGTTTGTATTGAGGCCGATTTTTTTTCCAAATGTTGTTCAGTTGTGTCCAAAGATTGCAGAGACCTGTCCCTTACATCTTGTATTTATGGCATTGTTTTTTTACGGTAACACGTAATAAAAAAAAAACACACACAACCAGCAACAGCTACCTACATCTACGAAGATCTTAAAAGTATTTCATTTATTGATAAGCCTTTTGGTAAAAAAGCTCTACCAAGTTATTTTCTACTAGCTTTTGCCCGCGGCTTTGCCCACCTTACAAAAAATATGGCTTATGTCACTCAGGAATAAAGCAGCTTTCTTTCGATGAAAAATTATAGCAATCGGACCAGTATTTCCAGAGATTACCTCCTACAAACAAAACAACAAACTTTACCTCTTTATAGTATTAGTGTAGATAGCTTAAAGGACAAAATAAATTAATCCTTCTCCTTTTCCTCACAAGGAAATATACACGAGAAAATGAGGAGTCTATCTATTTGACGCCATTAGTAATGAAATACTAACTTATCCTGACAGAATGTAATGCATAATTTTCCTAGCTTCTGCCTGCGCTCGAATGATCGTATAATATTATACTCGTACCAATGGAACATATTCCCTGGAAAAAAATAACCTCTGTCCTATTTCAGAATATAGGCAACATGTGGATTAAGTTTTACTCATACTTCGACTTAATAGGGTAGTTTCCAGGGTCAAAATAATTACATTTTATTTAATCCGTATTTTAGGTTAAAGCCAACCAAGCGAACGCTCGTTCCCTATCTCATTGTCTTTCTATTGTGTCTCTAATTACGGTATTCGAAAGTTTAAAATCAAACAAACAGCCATTCGCATTTTTAATCTATACGTATAACAAATCTGTAGAAGTTTTTAGTTGAGCACGCACATAGATGTAAGAAAATTTCTATGAGCACACATCACGTAAAATATGCGAAATCAATGTATATAACATTTACACAATAAAATTCTGTGTTACTTGATATATTACTTAAGCTTTGTTTCATCGCAATTGGTTGACTATATCGATGGATATACTATATTCATTGGGTCAGCTAGTATTTAAATAAAAGCTAAGTAGTAAAAAACCGGCCAAGTGCTAGTCGGACTCGCCCATGAAGGGTTCCGTAGCAGTAAGTAACACATAATATAAAAGTTCTTGAAGTTCGTTGTAACTTTGATCGATGTTTTAATAATAGTGCATTTTTTTTAGATTTATGACGTATTAAAAAAAAACTACTTACTAGATCTCGTTCAAACCAATTTTCGTTGGCGGTTTGCATGGTAATGTATCTACATCACATGTTTTTTTTAGTTTTATCATTCTCTTATTTTAGAAATTACAGGGGAGGGGACAAATATTTTACCACTTTGGAAGTGTCTCTCGCGCAAACTATTCAGTTTAGAAAAAAATGATATTAGTAACCTCAATATCATTTTTGAAGACCTATTCATAGATACCCCACACGTGGACCCTATGATGAAAAAAAACATTTGAGTTTCAGTTCCATGTATGACCCCCAAAATTTATTGTTTCTTTTTTCTGTTTTTGTATGAAAATCTTAATGCGGTTTACAGAATACATCTACTCACTAAGTTTCATTAGTATAGCTCTTATAGTTTCGGGAAAAAAAATGGCTGTGACATACGGACGGACAGACAGAAAGACAGACAGACATGACGAATCTATAAGGGTTCCGTTTTTTGCCATTTGACTACGGAACCCTAAAAAGGTTAGGTTATACATGAGATTATAAGCACGGAGCGGCTCAAGAAAGTTTTTATGCATTCCATATATTTTTTCAAAACCCTAAGTCACAAAAAAAACATAACAAATCAAGCTACATATAAAAAAAAATGTTTATGTTGTTGTATTAGAAAGCTCCGCTTCTAAATATGTTTGTATGTAAGTACTTTACATATAAACGAAGTGAGACTTTTAAAACCAGGGACCGGACGAGCGGATTAATTTTCAAAACCCTTTGAAGGGGTTTCCCTTACGATCGACTATCCCTTTATTTAGGAAACTTGTACGAATACTTAGCGAAATACTATGGAAAGCCGATTGAGAAGGAAACCCAAGCTAAATCGTAAGGGTAAGCGCTAACTTAGCCTTTAATGGGTAACCCAAAGGCTTTAATGCTTTCCACTTATTATAAGGGTATTTTCTTCCGCCAGCAATTATTCCTTTTAAGTAGGAGTAGGCAGGCTAGAATTCTTCTTTGACCTCATAGGTTTTATCCTGTGAATATCTATACCTTATGGGTATATATTATATAGAGAATAACGGAATAGTTTGCTTATTTTTAACCGACTTCGAAATGGAGGAGGTTCTATGTTCGGCTGAATGTATGTTTTTTTTTTATGTATGTTCACCGATATCTCGGTCAATTGTGGACCGATTTTGAAAATTATTGATTGAAAGGTTATGCTTCCAAGTTGGTTCCATAGAAATATTGTTATGATCTGATCATTAACTTCGAAGATATGGAACAGAACTTCTCATAGGATCACAGCAAAACTGTCGTAACAACAAAAATTGCTTTGTATATGTGTAGTCGATGACTGACTGAAAAAAAAGGGGAGGGGATGTATCAAACTGATCTGATGATGACGCTAGAAGGTAAATTAATGTAATCTAACCGTGTTTGGGATTATTAGAATCGTTATGAGATGAATGAGTTTGGCTGAGGGGTACTTTATACATTTCAAAAGTTTTTTTTATTAGCGAATTCATAAAGAGCTCACGCTGGCCGCACCCGTGAAAAATAATCTTAAAAACAAGTTAGCATAGCCTGTACCTAGTGTACGCATCACACTTCTATACACAGAGGCATAGTTCACGCGAACGAAGTCGCGGGCACAGCTAGTACATAATTATATTAATACGCACACAACTAAAATACGCTTTGTTGCGCTACGCGCTCACACAACTAAAGTACTCCTATTGGCCAAAACCCATGAATTTGGCGAACGAACCGTGAGCCTTCCTATACAATTGTTGTACCTACTTAAGGTGGACTTGCGGAACTGTTGCCGATGATACCTCTCGCTAAAATAGTAATGAAATATCATTAGGTACTATTCTACATCAAGCTATTACTATTACTATTACTAGGTACTTAGGTACCTATTATAAAACCGTAACTTATTCATTTTGATATATTTTTAAGCATTATTAATAATGCATGTCACATTCGCATCCCGTCCTAGGTATTATATTATACCGTTACGTATGCAGACAGAGACCCCACTCAAATCGCGCGCGATTTCGCGCCATTACGGTTAAACAACAAGCGAACGCCGGCGTCCGTATAGATTATAAAATATTGAGCATTTATTTATAGAGTATTTATCCAAGAACGTAATCAAAAAGTTCTATATAAAGTAGTCTGTAAATATCGAAAAAAAACTTTTTACAAAAAAAAAAAATATAACCGACTTCTAGGATATATAAAATCTTTGCCGACTTCAATGTTCACTGAAAAGTACAAAATAATTTAAATTTCGGAAGTCGATGTTAAATAACGAAGGGACAAAACTATTATAGAAACACCGACTTCCGAAATTTAAGTTATTTATTTTACACTTTTTAGTTACGGTCAGTTATGGTACTTTTTATTTATTTGTTGGAATTATTTGTCTCGTCATACTGAAAATATCTATGCACTGCATCTTTTCTTGGCTATTATATAGCTATAATAATATCATATTATTACCGTGCCCGTGACGTATTAGTATGTAGTAAACAAACACAACATCATGCACACAAACACGCGCTGCGCCAACGCTACACTCACTGACACGACGCACGGCACACGATAGATTTTAAAAGAAAGATCATAAGTTATATTTTAGCATAACGCGGTGATCGGTAGGCTTATCTTTGTGTGCCTTAGAGTTGCTGAATTTGTCTGCACGTGCTGCTATTGGCTTCAGATCGCTCTTATTGTGCTAAAAATACGGTTCAAACTATATTGGTTAGCGCTTACGAAGGGGTTTCCCTTTCAGAATGGGATAGCTGATTGTTAGCGCTTTTTGTTTTCGACTGTAAAAACCCAGATAATTTTTTGGGATAGTCAATGAATGGGTTTCCCTCGAGAAGGTTAGCTAAAAAACTATCCAGCAAAACCATGGGGGTTTTTAATTGAATTAAAATATCCTAGCCCTTCAAAACCCGGGGTAAAACCCTATAAAAGGAAAGCGCTATCGGTCCCTGTTTAAAACTCACTTTGCTTGCTTGCTCTCCATTCTATAGAATCTCATTTTATTGATTGATTTTTCGCATAATATTGAGTTACCCTTGAAATTGTCGTTTTATGAAACTGCACACTGTGAAGTCAGGGTGTTTAGTGCGAGTTGGTTTTAGGCCCCTTGCCTACAGTGACTTTTTGTAGAGATACTGTAGCGCGTTCGCATCGATACAGTAGCGATGCTGTAGCGCGTTAGTAGCGCGTTGGCATTTTTTCTATAGCGCTTGCTAATGCGACTAACGCGCGTTAGTAGCGCGATGCTATCGCGCGCTTACGAAACGCGCGAGAGCATCGCTACAAAAAGTTGTCGTGGGCGAAGGGTCACACGTTAATGCGATCTACACATGACGTTTAGTGCTCCAATTGGCCCGCTTTTAACGAATCAGAGACCCAAACGCGGTAAACGTTTCGATCGCGTTGACGTAAAAACAATTCGCACTCAGAGCACAGATATCTTCAAATTGACTTGGAATTATAGGTTCAAGTAACCTTTATAGTTATGAGATGTTATTCCCGTTTCAAAATTAGTTATTAATGTGTGAACTCAGGTTTTATTTTTCTGTAATATCTCTTAATAGGTCTTTGCCAACAGGCCTAGCAAAAATAAGGGTTACGACCTTTCTAATAAGAAAGGTCATTATTATCTCTTATTTTTGCTAGGCCCCCGACAGGTTAAGTTAGCCACAAATAAGTAATATTGCTTAATGGTGCTGTTATGTCTGGCGCCATGGTTACTGAGTACGAGGGGAGAATTCGGCAATGACATCATTCCTTATGGCTCTGCTAAAGTTGTTCACATAATATTTTAGGTACTATAGGGATCGGATATAATAAAAAAAGTTTTATTCACGTATCAGTATAAGATTTATTCCTACAAAACAGCCTGGGCTGCGGATTTGTTCGAAACAGTTATGGTATCTCTGAAACACCAAAAGTAATTAAAGAAACAGAGGTGGGTTTTAGTCAGAATACGTATAATACCCCTCTCGCTTTAGTTTAGAGCGGGAGAATTCAAAGGATGATTAACCGCCTTCTTCTTCTTCTTCCTTCCCTGGTCCCATTATTTGGGGTCGGGTCTTCTCACTTTCCTGCGCCAAGTGGCTCTATCTTGGGTTATCAATTTTGGCAACTGGGCTTTCTTGAGGTCCCTCTTTAAATTTATGATTATAATGATTTACCACCTTAAAAAAATTATAACTGACTACAAAGAACTACTGAAATCACTGAACTGCTACTGCAAGTTTTTTGTACACCATTACACATTCAAAGAGAAATCTAAGAACACAGACATACAATCGGCGGACTTAGCAATAGCAAGCAATCTTTTTTGTAAGTTTGTTACCGGAAAACGCAGTGTTGGAAGTATCCTATAAGGTGGACCGATGACCTGAAGAAGGTTGACGCAGGATCGTTCATTGTGGCGACATTTGGGGAAAGCCTATGTCCAACAGTGGACGTCTATCGGCTGAAATGATGATGATGATGTACTCGTACATCACTTGTCCTTTTTTATGAACTGTATTTGTGTACAATAAAGAATATAAGAAGAAGGAGACTTTTTAAATGGAGTCATTTCTCAATTTCAGCTCCGACATGCCTTTGCCGCTGTTGAGGAGATGCTGCGGCTGCGTGTCCTTGCACACAGGCTGCTTCATCCTGTGCATCATGTCCACTGTAAGTACATCCACATTTGTCATAATTTAGCGACATACAGTTATTGCGAGCCGTGAGAATTCAGTGGTAACGGCACCGGTTTAAGAGTTGTAATTAGTCAAACCTAACGAGGTGCTTTATTTTGTGTTTATTTCGTTACCACTGCTCTCGAATAGAAAGAAAAGAAAGAAAATAAAGAAAAGAAAGAAAAGAAAGAAAAGAAAGAAAAGAAAGAAAAGAAAGAAAAGAAAGAAAAGAAAGAAAAGAAAGAAAAGAAAGAAAAGAAAGAAAAGAAAGAAAAGAAAGAAAAGAAAGAAAAGAAAGAAAAGAAAGAAATGGGAGGAGGTAGAGCGGGAGAGCGTGTCAGATTTTTGGAGTTTTAGTCAGTAGATAATAAAACCCACACAAACGGCTGGGCGTTGATAAATCAATAAATGAGTCAGGACTTTTTTTATGTATAAATACAGAAAACTATATCAAAATCCGTTGCGTACGAATTTCTAAAAGGAAAAATTTGATTCGCATAACAGACAAACTACTTAGTAACTATAATTGTCTTATGAAAAGTCCTCTAATTACTATTCCACCTAAAAGGCCGTCCATCAAATCCTGAAGGTCGTGGAAGTTGTGTGAACAGTCCAGTTACTACCATTAAGCAGGTGATTTATATTCTGCGTCAGTTCGCCATGTTTACGACCCGCTCCCGAATATAATAATAAAGTTGTTGACGCCCCCTTTGCGTCGGACGCCTGACGTCATAGTATTCGTCATACTTGGATATTTTGTAAGTACAGAGATCCTACCACACGCCTGGGTGTCACCATTATGTGGACCGCCCGGAGGACACGGTGGAGCATACTGTTGAGGTGTGCCTCACTAAGGCAAAGCACAGCCGTGTCTTCGAGGGGTGATCGGTGACAACGATCTCTCGCGCCAGGCCTTGGTACAGGTCATGGTCCGAAGCGAGGAGGAGTGGCAAGTGGTCGCCTCATTTTGCGAAGGAGGAGGCCGCACGCGTGAGGCAACGGCCCTCAAGCCCCAGCCGCCGCCGGGATTCCTATCTCGATTACCGGGCAGCGTAGGCGCGGGCTTGCGAACGGCGAGCAATGGGTAGCTTGCCGTCCGACCGTCTGGTACCCGTCCGGACTGAGCCCAAGGTGTCGACCAAGGTCGAAGTCTAATGGGACCAAGGATCTGCTTCTGAAAGGAAGATTCGGCCCCGGTACGAAAGGCAACGAAGCAACAGGAGTGGGGTTTTAGTCAGTAAAAGTCTGACACTATCTCCAGCTCCGCCCAAGGGCGCGGGGCTGTCATTGGATGATTTTCGCGATTTATTTTATATATTGCATGATTTTATTATTGGCGATTTTTATATTTATATAAAAATAAGTTTTGTTTTTGACTTGAATACCAAGTTCTTTAAACCATGTCTTCGTATGAATATCTAGTTAATTTGTTTATGTACCACAGGCGTAGCTACCGCCGTATCAGCCGTTACAATGATACGGGGCCCCCAAGCTACAGGGCGACACGTGTAAAAATTCATAACATATTATCCACATCCTTCAATTATTTTATTGATAGGTACGTAGTTATTGAATAATCACTAAATTATAGGAAGTTCCATTTTTAAAGCTTGCTCCGTTCGTTCTAACATTCTCTACATATGATCACAATAAAAACTTAACCTCTCTTCTATTGGGCCTGCGGACAGCGAGCAATGGGTAGCTCGCTGTCGGACCGAGCCCAAGTCGTCGATGGCGCACACTCGTCCCGCGCGCCTCAAGGAGTTGTAAGCAACAGCAGGAGCCAGGGTCTAGTTCTGAAAGGGAGGCTCGGCCCCGGTATGAAAGGCTAGGAAAAATCATGCATTGACATCCCCCGCCCTTGGGCGGAGCGGGAAATAGTGTCAGACTCTTACTGACTAAAAGACCCACCCCGTTCCTTCTAGCCTTCATACCGGGGCTCGAGCGCCCTTTCGGATAACCCTGGCCCCAGTAGGCTTCGACCCGGCTGGGTCCCTGCTGTTGCTGACTACTCCTTGAGGCGCGCGGGAACAGTGCGCGCCGTCGACGACTTGGGCTTGGTCCGGACAGTTACCGGACGGCCGGACAGTGAGCTACCCATTGCTCACTGTCCGCAAGCCCGTGTCCTCCGGGCGTTCCGCACAGTGGCGACACCCGGGCGTCACTTCCGCATGAATCGAGTGCAGGAAACTCCCGAACGAACCATGTCCGGTGAGTACCTGCGTCATGCGGAAGGTAAGGACGCCGTGAGGTCTTTCCAGCCACGCCTCAAAGAGGGAACTCACCGCCATGATTGTGGCGTGCCCAGCACTGGGTTGCGATAGTCGTTGACGCCATTTCACCATGAGATCCCGCCGGAGCTCTGTCCGCCATGCCGTGACCTGTCGCGGCAGCGGACTTTCACCCCGGCGTTGCATCTCCACGCGCATATCGTGCATGTGTGCAAGGACTGTTGCCTCCAGATCCCACGGTGGTAGGCCAGCCAGAAGGCTCGCCGCTTCGCGGGAGACCATGCAGTATCCCCGCACCATCCTTTTCGCCATGACCCTCTGGCAGGTGTTCAGTACGGCCGCCGGTTGCTTTTTCAGCGACGGCGCCCACACCGGCGCCCCTTAGAGGGCCATGGACCGAACGATCCCCGCGTAGAGCCTCCGGCAGGAGGCGTCTGGACCCCCAAGGTTGAGCAGGAGCCGCTTGAGCGCAGCCCCAGCCCGGTTGAGTTTGGGAGCCAGACGTCGGAAGTGCTCCACGAAATTCCACCGGCTGTCGAGGACGAGTCCCAGGTACTTCATCGTCGACCCGACACCGATGTGAACTCCTCCTACCGTTAGTTGGGAACTCAATGGCGGCGCGTTCCGAGACCGGCGATTGTGGAAACACAATCCAGTTAGTCTGGTAATCTCAATACTCAATACTCAATACTTTATTGCATTCCATATGTACATAATATAGATGGTATAAAAAAAGGTATAGATAAGACCAATATGGACCCTGTCGGGCACAGCATCTCTGACGTAAACTATCGCAAATTCGCGATTCCGTGTCATAACTCGGTGCTAGTAGAGCCTACGAAAAAAACCTCGATAACTTTCGACATTAGGGATTCATACGCAGCAATGAGGCTAGTCGTGCGGCTGACCGCAAGCACAATTATGTATGATTCATTTCTATGCGAATTCGCAACCGTGTCCAGCGGTCAGCCGCATTGCGGCTACCCGCATAGTGCGTATGAGCCTGAAGACTAGCTACTCCACTGCTACGCATACAGCTAGCTACGCTACACGTTCAATTGTTTTTGTAGTACCTATTTGGAAACAAATGTATCAAGTCACCTTCTCGGCAAACTTCAATGCGGTCAACACTACAATAAAATTCTCAGCACTATTTTACCAAGATCGCGCCTGTTTCAATGATTCCAGTAGAACAGACACTTGAGAGAAAAAAAAACTAAACCAATTTTGCATCACAATACGAGTCTCCAATAAAAATCAATTGGCCAAAAGTTTGTTATATTGTATACTACATACCTTTAGCCCGCAGCTTCGCCCATGTAGGTACATAAAATATAGCCCATGTCACTCAGGAATAAAGCAGCTTTCTATCGGTGCAAAAATTTTAGCAATCAGACCAATATCTACATTCAGAGATTACCTCCAACAAACAAAAAAACAACTTTATCTCTTTATAATATTAGTGTAGATTAATATAGATTGTTAGCTGCTGGAAGATTACAAAATAAAATAAATAAGTAAATAAAAACTCCTTGTAGCATATGTTTAATCAAACTCATACGAAGTGATCCAGATGGCTTCTTTGAAAGTGCTGCCAAACAGCTGATAAACTCACAAATAGCAGCTCTATTGACCTATACTTTGTTCAAAATAACATTAGACATTTATATTCCACCGATTATGATTTTTATTACGTTGGTGGCATGACAAATGGCGGCTGGAGTAAATAGTTGGTATTGTAACCACTTTAATGCCATGCATATATATATGCCTACGACGGCTGCGCGCCGTTGACGACTTGGGCTCGATCCGGACAGTTACCGGACGATCGGGCAGCAAGCCACCCATTGCTAGCCGTCACTACATCTTGGAAAGCATTTTGTATGTTCGTAAAAACTTAGGACTCTTTAAAATTAGAAGCGATTTTCACAACAAAAATACACGTAGTAAACACGAAATTGTCTTACCCAAATGGAGACTAGCTAAGACTAGCAAGTCATTCTTAGTAAACAGCATTCGCTTTTATAATAAGCTGCCAAAGGCGGTAACAGAACTTAGTGAGGGAAAATTCAAATCTCATATCAAGCGTGTCCTAACCGAAAAAGCATATTACAAGGTTAAAGACTATGTCGAAGACACGCTTGTTTGGCAATGACTACCTCTGCACATGTGGCCCCCTGGTAAATCATCAATATTTTGTCTATAACTGCTCCACCTTTGTTTTAATAATTAGATATACATTTTTTTTTTTTCTCTGACACATTGCTTTTGCAATATTTTTATTTTTTATTTATATTTCAACTGTCATAAATTCGTTAGTAATTTATTTTGTTAACATTTTATTGATAGTTGTAATCATTATATTACACCTGATTTTTTTTATATAGCCTCTTTTTGTATTGTGAATGTGAGAACACTGTATACTCCACGAACTCTTAGACTACTTCCTATTACGACTTACTTTGTTTTTTACTGAGAAATTTTTTATTGTGCTTTTGTGTACAATATTTGACTGGTCTACACTGTTCTTACATAATATAATATCAATATTGTAAAAACACCCACTTTTTTAAAAGAGTAACCATGGAGTTTCTTGCCGGTTCTTCTCCATAGGAAACGACCAATTTGGAACCGTGCACTAGCTTCTGACGTTTTATAAGTGCCCATGTAGGCCTATGTGAAATAAAATATTTTTGATTTGATTTGATTTGATTCGTCCGCAAGCCCGCGCCTACAGTGACCGGAAATCGGGATCGGAATCCCGGCGGCGGCGAGAGCGCCATTGCCTAATGCAGTCGGCCTCCTCCTTTGCTAGCATTACTGCTACGCAGCAGGAGGCGACCGCCTGCCACTCCTCCTCGCTCCGGACCATGACCTGTACCAAGGTCCCCCCACAAGGACACGGCGAGCACACCTCTATCGTGTGCTCCACCGTGTCTTCAACATTTTATAGTGTTGCATTTTTCTGCATTCAAAATCTAAATGATTCACTGTATGAGCTAATAACAAAGACTATAAATTGTATGGCTATCAACAATGACATATGGGCACAGAATGCTCAGCACGTACGATCGCATATTGTAGTACATATACCTACAAACGAGTACATCTACTTTATAATGTATGTGTAATGCAAGAATTAATGATACGCGCAATGAATGCGATAACTGACAATTATTCAAACGAATATGACAAGTATACAGGATAGGAAAACTGAAATACTCATTGGTGTAACTGTTGCAAGAATTACTGCTACATGTGAGAATTTCAGGCTAGTACTAGACGAGAGCTAGGAGCAGTGGTAGCTGAGTGGTAACGGCCCCGACTTACGAGTTGTAGGTTGCGGGTCCAAACCCAGTCAGGCGCATTACTTTGTGTAATTTATTTCATCACCACTACTCTCAAAATGGTGAAGGAAATATCGTGAGGAAACCGGCATGTCCTAGAACCAAATTCGAAGACATGCGACATTCACCAACCCGCACTGGGCCCGCGTGGTAGATTACGGCCAATTCCCTCTCCTGGAGAGAAGGCCTGAGTCCCAGCAGTGGAAACTTTTAGGCTGATAATGCTATATTATTTAACAACATTATTTTTAGCAGAATCAGTAACTGTATCGATCCCACTATGTTGATTATGATTATACTACAGACGAGATGCTCAGGTGTGCTAAATATGATAAAAACTGTGCAGCTAAGTGTGTGCCTATATTTAAAAATATACCAAATATATTTAAATTAAGTACCTACTAAAAATATATATATATTTAAAATATTTTTTTTTTATAATCGTAAGCAATGTTTAAAAGTGGACACATATATTAACACTGACCTATCTATCTCTTTTGGTGTCCCACAAGGCTCGGTGCTAGGACCTACGCTCTTCTTAGTGTATCTTAATGAGCTATGTGAAATGAAGTTAGAGCAGGGCGTCATCATCTCTTATGCTGACGATACTGTGTTGCTATTTTCTGCTGACACCTGGGAAAACACCTTTATGCTGGCGCAGAATGGCTTCAATAGGGTTTCTAACTGGCTGAAGCAAAATGTCCTCACTCTAAACTCGGATAAAACTTTATACATGCCATTTTACTTACGAAATTCTAATGCAACCCCTTTTTTTTTTTTTTTTTTTTGGTGGGAAAAAATCATGCATTGACATCCCCCGCCCTTGGGCGGAGCGGGAGATAGTGTCAGACTCTTACTGACTAAAAGACCCACCCCGTTCCTTCTAGCCTTCATACCGGGGCTCGAGCGCCCTTTCGGATAACCCTGGCCCCAGTAGGCTTTGACCCGGCTGGGTCCCTGCTGTTGCTGACAACTCCTTGAGGCGCGCGGGAACAGTGCGCGCCGTCGACGACTTGGGCTTGGTCCGGACAGTTACCGGACGGCCGGACAGTGAGCTACCCATTGCTCACCGTCCGCAAGCCCGCGTCTACGTTGGCCGGAAATCGGGATCAGAATCCCGGCGACGGCGGCGGCGATAACGCCGTTGCCTGATGCGTTCGGCCTCCTCCTTTGCGAGCATTACTGCTTCGCAGAAGTCGGCGCCCGCCTGCCACTCCTCCTCGCTCCGGACCATGGCCTCAACCAAGGCCCGGCGCGAGAGGTCTCCGCCGCCGATCGCCCCCACGAGGGCACGGCGATGCTCCGCCCAAGCAGGGCACACCTCGACTGTGTGCTCCACCGTGTCCTCCGGGCGTTCCGCACAGTGGCGACACCCGGGCGTCACCTCCGCATGAATCCCGTGCAGGAAACTCCCGAACGAACCATGTCCGGTGAGTACCTGCGTCATGCGGAAGGTAAGGACGCCGTGAGGTCTTTCCAGCCACGCCTCAAAGAGGGGACTTACCGCCATGATTGTGGCGTGCCCAGCACTGGGTTGCGATAGTCGTTGACTAATGCACCCCCCATTGAACTTATCTTAAAGTCACATCCCAATCATGTCCCCTCTTTAAATGATCCTACTTGCAATTGCCCTTGCCTAATCAGAAGATCTGAAGCAAAATACTTAGGTGTTATAATCGACTCATCACTGAATTTCAGTGCACAAATTTTCTTGCTTCAATCCAGACTTCGAAAATTGATTTCCGTCTTCAAGAACTTACGACATGTGGCAGACATTACAATCCTAAAAAAAGTTTATAAGGCACTTTGTGAATCGCTCTTAACTTACTGCATTTCAAGTTGTGGTGGAGCTTCCAAAACCACTCTACTTCCTCTTGAGATAGCACGACGAGCCATTCTAAAGGTCAGCTCCTTCCAACCCATTGATTACCCTACACATCTTTTGTATCAGTCCTGGAACTTACCCACTGTACGTCAACTTTATATATTAACTGCAATTCTCAAACAACACTCTCTTGCCCCTCTGGACAGTAATAATCTGCTTAAACGGCGTCGTAACACTGTAGTACCCCAGTCCCGTCAATTTAAACATTCGTTTACACATAGGTTTTTCTGTTTCAATGGTCCTTTCCTCTACAATAAACTAAACACAATCCTCAATATCTACACACTAAGCAAACAAGAATGCAAAACCAAATTATTAGACTTTCTACTCACATGCGATTACCAAACTACTGAAAACCTTCATAAATCATTGAGATAAAATTACACACACAAACACACGAAACACATGCATGCACACAACTCACAATATCGATTGCAAATTAATATATTGTTATCTATATAAAAAAGTATATAAACGTAACACGCAAATGCTGTTGTATTGATAACTCCTTTTCTGGGAAGAGAACTGCGACCTGAAATACAGGCTCGGCCTAGCTCAGGCGCAGTTGCACATTTCTTATGCATTTATATTAAGTAACCTTGAATTCATTGCTCAAAAATTGTACAAAAAAAAAAATTAAATTGCATACTGGCTGAATGAAAATTATTTCTATTGTGTTAAAGAATTTCTCGAACATATACTCATAAAAAAAAATGTTGATACTATAATTTTGCTTGATTCATCAAGAAAAACATGTTTGGACTAATTTTGTATTTTAACGCCTTTTCTACACCTACACTAATATTATAAAGAGGTAAAGTTTGTTTTTTTGTTTGTAGGATGTAATCATTGGAGGTACTGGTTCGATTGCTAAAATTTTTTTACCTATAGAAAGCTCCTTCTTTCCCGAATGACATAGGCCACATTTTATGTACGCGGGCGAAGCCGCGGGCAAAAGTTAGTTGTTTATATTCAACTCACAGGTCGTAATTGATTCCAGCTAAGACCAGGCCCAGGAACACAAAGGGCTCTGTAGAAACACAGGTGGGTTTTAGTCAGTAAAAGTCTGGCTCTCTCGCTCCGCCCAGAACGGGAGGATTCTTTTTATGACTTCCTACAAAAAAAAGGAAACATGACATAAAAGTGGAAGAGCAAAGTATAGTGAAAAAGATGTGTAAAAGAAACGCCAGGGTGTCATCATCGGGTGACAAAGTGTAGCATACGGTGGAGGTGTGCCCCGCTTGGGCAAAGCATCGCCGTCTCCTCGTGGGGGCGATCGGCGGCAACGGCAACGATGTCTCGCGCCGGGCTTTGGTACAGGCCATGGCCACGAAGAGGACTGGAAGGAGGTCGCCTCCTTCTGTGAAGCAGTAATGTTAGCAAAGGTGGTGGCCGCACGCATGAGGGACAGACCCCGACCCCGATTTTCAGCCACCTTAGGCGTGAGCTTGCGGACGACCAGCATTGGGTAACTCGCCATGCGGCCGTCCGGTAACCGGCCGAAATGAGACCGAGTCGTCGACAGCGCGTAGTCACGGGCGTGGTGTTCCACGCGCGCCTCTAAGGGTTATACAAACCGTAGCGCCCCAGCAGTGCCGAAGCCTACCGAGGCCTTGGGTTTACTTCAGAAAGGAAAACCCGTGGTCCTGGAGCGCAAAGGAAAAAAAAGAATATATGTGTGGTTTTAGTCAGTAAGTCTGAGATGCCGTCTCGCTCCGGCTCCGTCCTAGAACGAGAGAAGTCATTGGATGACTTTTCACCTTAAAAAGATGACTAGGGAAAGATATATGTATGATGAGAGAGAGAGAAATATGTATGTATGTTAGGAAGTATACAATTATTATTATTATTGTACTTATTCCTTTTCTATTTGTTTACCATTAAGTTGCACCTACCAGCACCCCTAGCCAAGTTGATAATCTGCAATAGTTAACGCTAGTAGAAAACTTCAAATGTACGAGAATGACGTCATCTCATCGCTCAGTCACGTGGTCAGAACAAAAGAATCAGGGGTGTGGCCAACTCGAGGCGTTCGACACAAGCGAAACGGTTGTAACTTGGCTAGGGGGGGTGGTTATGTTTCTGCACCACCCTTAGGTCTACTGGTAGAAAATACTTAAGGCATTATGTGCGATAATAAATGTTTATTACTAGTTCATATGGTTTTGATAAATAAATAGGCACAATGCGTTCCAAATGAGAATAGGATCGCCCGCCATGTTGTGACGTCACGATTTACTTTCAAATCGAGGAAAGAAATTTTTAAATATTAATTAATTTACGAAAAATTTAATTTATTTATGAACGGTGAACGAAAAAAGTTTTATCAGAATTCAATTCAATTCAATTCAATTTCAATTTTACTCATCTCTAAGTTCTTCAATTTTGCCAAAATTTCTTCGATTTGACAGTAGGTACGACGAGACGCAAACATAGGAATCGGTCCTATTCTCATTTGGAACGCGTAGTATATTGTTTCCTTAGTGACTTTTTACTCTACCTACATTATGTCCTCATGCGTCCGTATTGTTTATCAACTAAACGTAAACAATACTAGAGGATAATCCCATTGAAGTTTTGAACCGCATTTAATAAACTTCCTGAATGTTTTACGTGTTTACCTACTAAATATGATTTGTATATATACACACCTATTTACATTATCATTAATACCTACAATATTAGTGATGATTCACTGAACAATCCATTCAAACTTGAATATCGAGTTGCTGATGATTTGCGGGGTAACCATGACGTTCAAAGTAAGATTGTTTTAATCTTGTTTCAGTGTGGGTAAGAAATGGCGCTAGACAACCTGTATAGCTCTGTCTCTTACCCACACCGAAACAAGATTAAAACAATCTTACTTTAAGCCTCATGGTCTAGGTCTTGGACGTAATAACACGGACACAGACAGTGTCTGAATTGGCACATTTTTTATTTCAATGTTTTTTTCTCTGTCGATTGGGACTCACACTGTTTAGTATTGAGTGCCTAGTGTGAGTTTGTTTTACGTTAACGCGATCGACACGTTTATGGAGTTCGGGGCTCCGATTGGCCCGTTCCGAGATTTTAACCAATCAGAGAGCCAAACGCGCTAAACGTTTTGATCGCGTTAACCTAAAAACAACTCGCACTCAGCGCACATCTAGATAAGTACCTAGTTTAAAGTATAATATGTGGGGAAAAAAGCGTTACCAAAATTATTTTAGGGTAGATAAATTTCTTATCTACAAATACTTACTTAAAGGGCTTCTTAGAAAAAGTCTGGATAGTATTGGAGTAAAATCTGAATAAATAATATTCATAAATAGTAAAGTTATTAGAATTTGTTTATATCCCAAAATGTCATTCAATTTAAGGAATTACTTATGGCACAGGCTTATGAATAAATGAATGGCGATAAAAATGGAAAAAAACACGGCGCGTAGTATTTTCTAGTAGCAATTGTTATGAATGATTGATTCAATTATGAAGTT
Organism: Mythimna ferrago; assembly: GCA_910589285.2. NCBI lineage: Eukaryota > Metazoa > Arthropoda > Insecta > Lepidoptera > Noctuidae > Mythimna > Mythimna ferrago. The sequence goes on from OU342685.1 coordinate 23,281,727, forward strand.
AGGTACCAATTATGATCGTGAACAACTTTGGGATATCGTTCTTTTTTCTTTTGACTACATAATTATGATCAGTAACGGGTACGGATAGAGCCCCATTTTTCTGTACTAATAAAAAATAGAGGTGTTTAATACTTTAAAATATTTTTATCTGATTACTAAATAGCTTCATTAAGATGGTGTCCGAATCGTCACTACTATATTGAAAACTAGCTTTTGCCAGCGACTTCGCCCGCGTACTTACATAAAATATAGCCTATGTCACTCAGGAATAAAGCAGCTTTCTAACGGTGAAAAAATTTTAGCAATCGGATCAGTACTTCCAGAGATTACCTCCTACCACAGAATACAAGGTGTAAGGGACAGCCCTCCACAAACTTTAAGGGCTTGCTTAGTAGACGAAACTGAACAACCTTCCACAAATTTTTTTTGAGGAAACGAAAAAAAAAATGGGTTCGCCATAAAAAAAAATCCAATCAAGTTTATCATTTTGTTTGGTAGGCTGATTTTTTTTTTTCCTGAAAAAAAAAAATGTACATGGTTGTTCAGTTTCGTCTACTGAGCAAGCCCTTAAAGTTTGCGGAGGGCTGTCCCTTACACCTTTTATAAAAAAACTCCTTTCCTACATCTATGCCTCCTACAAACAAAAAAATCATAAAAACAAACTTTACCTCTTTATTACATTAGTGTAGATAAAAATGTCGATTCGGACACTGTCTCCGAATATATTTTGAATATAGGTTGCTTCTGCCCTCAGCTTCGCCCGCGTACCTACATAAAATATAGCCTATGTCACTCAGGAATAAAGTGACAATCTATAGATGAAACAATTTTAGCAATCAGACCACTTTCAGAGATTACCTACCTCCAACAAAAAAAAAAACTTTACCTCTTATAATATTTGTGTAGAAGTGTAGATGTCCTAATCGTCAGCAACTCAGAAAATCGTCTCAAAATTCCCAGTTTGTAGGATGCTAAACTGAAATAGGTCTTTTTTTGTGGGAATTAATGAACGACATTTACCAATGACCATACAACTTCATTTACTGAAGAGTTATTTCTGTTAATTTGCAAAATAGGTCAATTAATAATAGAGGAGACTGAGTTAGGTTGATACAAATTTTAAATTACCAGCTATTTAGGTCCCTTCCGCAAAAGATCAACTCGGACATTTTTCAGCATGGTTCTCTTATAATTTGACTTTTACATGTTGCCTAAGATACTTGGACCTCTGAATTTGTTTCGGTGTTATTTCTCAGGGTTAGCTAGGTAACATCGATCTCATCTAGTATATACAGACGAAAAAATTGACGTTAAAGCATTTTTTATACCCTATTTGCAAAACTTTAAGCTCGTTTAAGCAGCTTTCCATTTTGTTTTTCAGTTGGCCTGTGTAGCTAACATCACAGCTGGAGCGTGGGAGCTGCCTCGTCACAGAGAGCGAAAACCAGAAGAGAACCTCATCTCCATGAGCATGGTGATGTTCTCCACGCTGTCTGCCATCACCAACCTTATCGCACTCTACGGCATAATATGGGTAAGTATGACCTTACCTTGGTGAAAACACTGTAGACTCCGCAGATTTAGGCATAGCACGCACTGGTGACTTTTGACAAAAAAGTCACCGTGCTTATGAACCCAACATGTAGTGCGCGCACTTGGTGACGGGACAGTTACAAAAAATGGGTAGAAAAATTTATTGGCACCGTTACAAAAGTCACCAGTGCGGGCTATGTGTTATAGATTGTTTTCTATTTCGATCCATATTTTATTTACTCACACAAGTTACCTATGTACGGAATGGTCGTCAACTCGTCACTATCCTATGGTCGGTTCTGCGGAATGGTCGTCACTATCCTTTCATACAAGGCGTTCCAAATATGAATAGGATCGATTTTTACAACAAGTTGTGACGTCATTGTTGTAAAATCAAAAAAATTTGTAGGGTGAGCAGAACAACATTTTTTTTTTTTTAATAATATTTATTTACTTTGTATGTCTTCCTTGGGAATTGGAAAGCGATGACTCAAAACCGGGAACATTGGATGGAATGGAGGGAGGCCTTTGCGCAGCAGTGGGACAGTATGGGCTAGGTATAATAGTAATATAAAAATAATAATTTATTTACGAATCATAAGCGAAAACACTTTGATCAGAATCCAGTTCTTCAATTTTGTACTAATATTGCCATATTACTTAAGAGGTACACGGAAGAGGGCGTAAAGTACCAAATATCTCCATTAAAAAGGTGGTCTGGGCAACTGCCCAGTTGATTTCGGGTTGTTATATACTCGTATGTTCTAATCGCACGGAGAACTCTAATGCCGCGATGAAGTATTAACAATTTTAGTTTCTATGTAACGTCATAGATGTCGCTGTATTGTTAATAGGCCTCATCAGCTAGAGTGAATTAAAATCTATGACACTTTCTTCTATTTCCAGAAACGTCCGTCAAAACTGCAGTGGTCGCTAGTGTTCAACTCGGTGTTCATATTCTGCATATTCCTCGTGGCCATCGTGAGGTGCCTGTTCACGATGGAGGAGTTCTTCAAGCTGCCTGGAAACATCGCCCTTGTCGTCTTCCTATTGATTGGGGGAGCTTGTAAGTGTGATAAATCAAACACTTCAGGATAAATTGTATAAATATTTTATTCACTTTGATCAACACAATTTCATGTTTATCGTTCTATTAACAATCGTTTACAAATACACGGATTAGCCGGACATGTTCACTGTTCAACAACTCAAAGCAGACTGACTCTGTCCAAAATGACAGTTACAAACTCAATGTTTCCCTACCACAAACTTTCACAAACATTCGGTCGACAAACCGACCAATCAGAGCAAAGTAAACAGTACATCAATTGAAAAACTAATTAGGGTTTATCTAATAATTAACTGCAAGTAAATATTTCATTTTAACAATTATGATATATTTATACAAAACAAATGCATAAAGTCTAATATTATAAATTATTACATAATGTCTACAACGAATGCCTAAAGTTCATGTAACTACTAGCGCCATCTATCGCTTATCATTGGAAGTTGAACGATTTATGAATATTTTCTTTAAAAATCTTTACATAAGTATATGGTCACAAGTATTTTTAAATGTAAAAATCTACGGTCTATAATTCGTATTAACTCTTCATCATCATCATCTTTTCAGCCGAAAGACGTCCACTGTTGGGCTTAGGCCTCTTCCAAGTTTTGACTGGCCTGTAGGTCTAGTGATTAGTGGCCCTGACTGCTATGCTGCAGGTCGTGGGTTCGATTCCCACCCAGGACAAATATTTGTGTAATGAGCACGATCATTTCTTCTGTATCTGGGTGTAATTTATCTATAATATATGTATATTTATAAATATATAAGTATGTCTATCGGTTGTCTAGTACTCATAACACAAGCTATGCTTAGCTTGGGACTAGAGATGTGCCGTTACCGGTAATATGGGAATATTGCTGGCAATACGGCATATCTCTACTTGAGACTAGATGGCGTAGTGTGATAGTTATGGAATATAGTATATATATTAAGTGTAGTCACAATGAAGAGTCCTGTGCGTCTCGCATGCATCGGATTCCCGCAACTCTTACCAGATCTTCGATCCACCTTGTAAGAGGCCTTCCAACGCTGCGTCTTCCGTTACGCGGTCGCCAGTTCAGAACCTTTCGGCCCCAATGGCCATCTGTTCTGCAAACAATGTGCAATTTAACCCTAGGTTAGGTAAATAAAAACAGACAAAGGGGCATTTTTTTTAATAACGAATTTGACCCATCCCTTTTAATCACACTGCTCAGGGCATGTTGCTCGCAGTACTGATGATCATTGGGGTCGAAAGCTTCTGGCATAGCAACCGCATACAGGAAGACACCGTTGGAAGTTTTCCTACAAGGTCGACCGTGTACCAACAGTGTATCGTGTAGGAATGTAGAAGGTGCTGAAGTCCACTGGATATGAGAAGCACAGGAGTAGAAACAGGATTGGGTTTGTAGTCAGAAAAAGTCTGACACTATCTCCCGCTCCGCCCATGACCGGGAGATGTCATTGGATGATTATCTCACCTAACAAAAGAAGGATTAGTCGATGTGATGATACTGAGGACGTCGTTCGACCGAAATCATGATGATAATTATTTTAATTTTAAACCACAGAAGGACTATGAACTTTTGAGTTATTTATGGTGTATGTGTAATAAATTGTATTAATGAGTAATTCATCTTTAATGAGAATTAAGTGATAACGGAAACAATAAACTTGCGGTTTGGTGCGTTATTAATAGTTTGTAATCGGGGATGTACCATGTTGAGGCACTTTTCACAGCGTCACATACGGTTAAACTAGACGCAATGCACTTTGTTTAGTTACAAAACTCATAATGTCGCTTTTGCAGAATTACTCTTTAACCCCTCGAGCGCCAGGGGTTCATTGACCCGAAAAATTGCACTGTTTACGTAAATCACAAAAAAAAAATCTTTTTTCGGATTTTTCTAGGAAAAGCAAATATCTTATATATAATATATATAGAAGAATATGTAAAGAAACCAAAATTTTCGACCAAATAACTTTCGTACAAACTCAGGGAAAACACGAAAATTAAGCATTTTTCAAGGACATCCAAGTTGTACAGACGTATGTACTCACTTTCTTACAATGCTTCTTTCGCAGAACGCCTTCGTCAGAACATTCTTTTGCAAAATGTCTTTTCTTCTTCTTCTTCCTGCCCTTATTCCTATCTACTGATCGTACAATATCTCTTTTTCAGGATTTTGCTATCGCAGGACACACAAAAGGTCGCTTTAATGTCTGCAGGTCGTAAAACTTCTCTTTCTTAGGATGTTACTTTCTCAGAATGATTCTTTCTCAGTAGGGCGCTTTCTTATAATGCTTCTTTCACAGAACGTTAAACGTCTACTGTTTATAAAAGTCTTCTTTCTCATAATGTCGTTTCCGTAAATGACTGTTTCTTAAAACTTTTTCTCTCTCTTACAATGCTTCTTTCGTTGAATATTTCTTTCGCAAAATATCGCATTAAAACAAACTGTAAATCATAAATCTTTTTGTTTATTTATTTTATTACAGATACTCTCTGCATTAACAGTCGAAACCAATACGTGCAGAAAGTCATTATTAGATTACAATACTTATAACAAAAAAAAAATCTATCATTATAATAATTAATATTTTCATTATCATCATCATTAAAATTATCATTATATTATAGGTGCAGGTTAATATTTGAAAAATTAATTAATTAATTTTTATATAAACTTCATGTACAAAGGTGAGCTCGAAGTTATGTTTTCCCATTGCAAAATTTTAATTGTTAGGAAAAGATACTCACCCAGTACGTACATATAATAAAATTTGAAGAAATCCCTGAATGGGGAAAATTGTTCTTCTAAATAAAACTATTTTCTTTTTCTTTCCAGTGTATTCCCTGTACTACCTGACGATGGTCAACAGTCTCTACCGGCTAATGAAGATGGCGTACTCAGAGACAGCTATACCTATCTGAACTTGCTCGCAAGAATCTTGCCAGTATCTGAACTAGATCGCAAGAATCTTGCCAGTAAATGTGTAAATCTACTCTGTTGATGTGGACAAGACTTTAGAGGATCAGTCCTTTCAAGATATCAGTGGCCTTTGTACAAGTTTTTTAACGTACTCCATCGCGTTACAGTCTTAATCTTCTCCCTGCCCGTGCCTTATCCCATATTACTTAGGGTCGGCGCAACACGTTTTTTTCTTCCATTCTCTCCTGTCACCCGTCAAACTATCACTAACTCCCTTTTCTTTCACATCACTCCTCACATAATCCATCCATCTTTTCTTCGGCCTTCCTCTCCCTCTCCATCCATCGTAAACGTCAATTTATACAACAGTACGGCTGAAGTATCTAGACCGTTCTGAACTTAGAACAATTCGCAGCGCAGTTGTTGAAACCTCTACGGTCAGGACTAAGCATTTCACCTCGTCGTTTATACCGCGCACATCGAAGTACTGGAACAACTTGCCTTCTGCGGTCTTCCCGTCCGATAATAATTTGGTTCTCTTCAAGGCTAGAGTGAATAGGGTCTTAATAAACTAGTGCGCCTCACCATCAACGATTGCATCACTGCTTGCTTACCATCAAGCGGGATCGCAGTTTAACTAGTTTATTTCAATTTAATTATTTTTAAGGAAAATTTTATAGCGGCCAACATATTTTGATCTTGGGATCGTATTGTACTGAAACTATTTTAGAGGTATACGGAAAAAAGTCTTAAGTCCCGCAGACCTCCGTTGAAAATCCAGCAACTAGACGGGTGTTGTTTCTAGTCCAAGCAACTGGCCGATAGTTGATTTCGAACTGTTGTATATTTTTTTATTGAACTCTAGGATTTTAAATTTTAGTTCCTATGTGGCGTTATAGATGTCGCTACACTGTATAAGCGCCATCTGGTGACATTAACGGAAAACGTTTTCTGTTCTGTTTGACATAAAATTAACGATATTGAGTACGTTAAAAAACTCGCACTAGACTTTCTGTATTAAGAGTGAAATTGTATTATTAATTGGTTGTAAACGTTCCTGTGTAAATTTAGTTTTTTGTGAATATAAACTATTTAATCAATAAAAAAGCTTTAAAAACTGGTAGAAAATCAACAAATTCTTCCAATATTTGTATAACGAGTATGTCTGTATCGGTAATGCCTTGATCACACGTACCGAGTAAAAGGGCGAGACGGGCGAGACAGTAAAATGTAGCTCGGCCGAGACAGTGATGTGTAAGCGAGTTGTAGAGATAAGGGCTCGGCCGAGTACTCGACGCCGCACTCGGTGCTTTGTTTATACGCACCGAGTATTCGGCCGAGAGCACTGTCTTGCCCATAGATGGTCTTGCCCGATTACTCGGTACGCGTGATCAAGGCATAAGTATATGTGAAGTGAAAATTTTGTACCCATTTAAAGAAAATTGTGCGCATGGCAGACTATGAGACTTGGTGTACCTGTTCACTTAGTTATTTTTTTGAATAATGTTATTGATAAGCTTGCGTTTGATCACTATCTCTGTTAGTAATTTTGTTAAACAGATAGGTACTCAAGTAAATCTCATGTATGTACTTCACTTTTCATACCTACGCTCGGCAGTCGCGCTAAGGTTGGCGACTGCGCAAGCGGTCGGCTTACTGAGCAGTCTTAAATTTTGTAATACGTACCCTTATTGCAAAAACCAACTAAATACCATTTTTGTATTATAACATTATTATTATTGTCGTTCAAATCTGAAGGTTATTTATTTTTGCCGCAGCTATCTTTGTAAATAAGTGTTATAGCTAATAACCTGTTTTACCTGTAGATTCGTCTTGACGAAACGAATCAATAGCTATATTTAACTTAATTTGGATAAAAAATTGCAGATAGTTTTTTTTTTTATGGTGGGAAAAAATCATCCAATGACAACCCCCGCTCTTGGACGGAGCGGGAGATAGTGTCAGACTCTTAATGACTAAAAGACCCACCCCGTTCCTTCTAGCCTTCATACCGGGGCTCGAGCTCCCTTTCGGATAACCGTGGCCCCAGTAGGCTTCGACCCGGCTGGGTCCCTGCTGTTGCTGACAACTCCTTGAGGCGCGCGGGAACAGCGCGCCGTAAATTGCAGATAGTTGGATTTGCTTTAAGAGTACGAATAACTCTATTAATTCATTTAATTTTTCCTTATGGGTAGGCAAAAAGTACTGAACCCCATAATATGAGGCGCATATTAAAACGCACATTATGCGTCTTTATTTCGCCTTTGTACACGCACATACAAAAGGCAGACAGATACAGAAGTCAATCTACATACAAAGTGCGCTCCAGCTACACCGCACACAGACACATATCTCAGACCAGTTGGGACCAGTGCTTGACACGCTCCTATAAAGTTATTATAACTGTTCAGTGGACGGTTGTTTAAGTTCATCATTAAACGGTATATTGTCGTTTTTAAGCTACCATTAGCCAAGTTGATAATCTGCAATCATTAACGCTAGTAGAAAACTTCAAAAATGTACGGGAATGACGTCATCTCAACACTCAGCCACGTGATCAGAACAAAAGGATTGGGGCGCGGCAAACTCGAAGCGTAGAGAAACGATTGTAATTTGGCTAAGGGGGCTGTTTTTTCAGAGAGATAAGTACCTACTTATCTCTCTGAAAAAACAGCCCCTACCTAGGTATTTACTTGTAGGAATTTCGATGATTCGTTATAACTTTTCACAGAACAGGTAGGTAGGTAAGCGCCTCAGGCACCAGCTTTGCGCTGAAAAAGCGAACATACTTTCGTGAAAGACTTCATGGTTTATATCCGTCCTTCTACTGGGACATGAGTGCCACTACAACGATAGTTTTTTTTGCATAATAACATCGATATCTCTTGTAGAGAATGTGAGATAAAGCGTGCAAAGCTAATTGGTGATCCAGATTTGGTCAAGTCCAACCTCCAAAGCCTTGAGCACAGGCGTAAGGTAGGCAGCCTTTAAGTCTTTTACTGGACGCATTTTGGAGAGTGTGCCCAGTAATTGCATGACTTGATTCCGCCATCTCAATGCTATCATCGGACAGGTTCCGCCCAGACGTTGTTGAAACCTCTACGGTCTGGCCTAAGTGTTTCGCCTCGTCGTTTATACCGCGTACGTCGAAGGACTAGAACAATCTGCCTCCTGCGGTCTTCCCGTCCGATTATAATTTGAGTGTCTTCAAGGCAAGAGTGAATAGGCTCATAAACTAGTGCGCCTTACCAGCAGAGATTGCATCACTGCTTACCATCAGGTGGGATTGCAGTCAAGCACTAGTTTATATCAATTAAAAAAAAGACGTGAGATATCGATGCATAATAAGCTAAAGTTGACAATCCTAGCGCGACCGCCGAGCGGTCAAAAAAATAATGTACACACATGAGATTGACTTCTTTACCTATCTGTTTTATGCCGCAGAGGATGTGGTTTGGTCCAATCAGTTGCAACATTAAAGTATTAAATATAAACTATGTGGTTTCAATAATAAACAATTTAATTGGTATTGTACCGCACGCGCACTATCGATGTAAAAATATCCCTTTACCTATAGGATAAATCATTAGTGGGGGAATGCCAAAATCCTTCAGTAAAAAATCCCCTTTTTGTTTGGAACTGAAACTTTAGTAACTACTACTACTATGATATACCCAGCAGTGTAATGGTGCGTTTACACAGCCCAGACCCAGCTTCAGCCAGTCGCCATCCCTAGCCATTATGTAAACGGGGTCTTGGTCATGAAATGCGATGAATGGCGCAAGCTTTACCCCGTTTACACAATGGCAATGGCTGGCGGGGTAACATGACCTAATAGCGTCACACCTTAAATTTCGAAACTCCGAGCAGTTACAGAGTAAAAATTCCTAACGGAAAAACCCAATAACACTTTTTGTACGACACGGAAAACGAGTCCAGGACCCCACGCTCAATAGCCACGCTAGGGAGATGAATGTATTAATCAAATAATTATTGCCATAGGTCATTGCAGTGAATAATACAAACTGTTTAAAAGGAACTATTGACAATATCCTCATTCGTTAAGGTACCTATTAACGTCAGAGTAGTATTTATCGTATGTTTTCCCGTACTTATTATGGCAAGCAGCTTCACCCGCGTGCCATTAGGTTTCTCCACATATGTAAACATTGGACTCTCGTTTCATCTCCATAGTTGGTGAGTTTTAGAAAATTCTGTCTTAGTGCTCAGCTACAACAGTGGCGTAGTTAATAAGGGGCTAAGTGGGGCAGCGCCTCGGGGCCTTCAAGCTCTTGCAAAACTGATTAACAAACTGAACGAACAAAATATTTTACGAAAAATATATCTGTTGATAGTGAACCAGATAATGTAACCACTGCAGTATTGGTTGAAAAGCCTAACTACTCATGAAGATTCGGTGATTGAAGAAGCTGTGAAAGATATCGTTAGCGATCATATTAACGACAATCATGTCTCCATATCATGGGATTTATATAAAAGATAAAGCAGCGTATATGTTAATAAAGCTTACACAATTTAGGGGCCCCAGTTTGTTTTTGCCCCGGCGCCCTTGGTCATCTAACTACGCCACTGCTTATAAGGATACCTTTTGCTAAAATTGACGCTCCTAGTCCTAGTAACCGTGTAACCGTCACCGTTTCGGTTTATAAGTCTACACCGCCACCGGCCCTCGCTGAAAACCAGCGCTGTGAGTGAGCTCATCGCATTATGCGTGAGGCCGCAGCTTTATGCTGAGCGTTTGGCCGTTTTGCGCGGATGTGACGCATATCTACCCTACCTATTGATTATGTTTGTTAGCTAGTTATAAAATTGCGTCATTTCGCGTAAACTGCTTTTCTTTCTTTCTTCTTTCTTAGTAGTTTTAGCTTTTTTTTTTTTACATACCTATCATCATCATCATCATTTCAGCCGATATACGTCCACTGTTGGACATAGGCCTCCCCCAAGTGTCGCCATACCTATAGATTTATAAAAACTGTGTTTCTATCTATCTATGGTAGTATAGTTTCCGCACTTAGTCCATGATGGACCATTGTGCGTGGACTATAGCGAACGATAATATATCAAATTAGCCCATTATGTCCACTATTAGACGAAAGCCTCCATCTCCCTTTTCCACACACGTGTCTGTCTTCAGTCCTAGCGGACCAGTCCCTCCGATAAGAGTCAAGCTCATCTCTGCACCTTCGCCTTGGTCTGCTGCGATATCGCCTTGCGGTTAGCGAGACCCAATGAGTGGTTTTATTTAGCCCATAGAAAATACACAAAAGATTTTTTTTATATATTCTATAAATCACTGGTATCTTCCATTGTTTGGTCATCATCATCATCGTCATCATCATCAGCCTTTCTAACCCACTGCTGGGACTCAGGCCTCCTCTCTAGGAGAAGGTTGTTTGGTCAACTTGAGGCAATTTCTGCCTGATCACTTAAAACAAAAATTTTGCTTGAATCCTGCAGCGCGGCGCCAAATCAAACCCTTTGATGTTTTCGTTTCAAGTGCAGGCAAAAATTAACTTAGCGGTGGTCAGGCGGAAGTGTCTTTAATGGTACCTACCTAGTTATTTGCTTGCATAAATAGTTTTTCAATGACAGTTATATTTTCCTTGTGCCAAGATCATTTTTGCTGCGAGCTTAGGAAAGTGATTATAATAATAACTTTGAATGATGTGCAAATATCGTGCCTTTGATGTTTGTTGTAGCTGAAGTATTTATAGAAAATAATACATAAATATACTGTACGTATACAGAATTTAAAGTAGGTTAATAATTATTTAGTTACCATAGACAACAGTGTCTAGTGCGAGTCGTTTTACGTCAACGCGGTTGACTCGTTTGTTTATGACGTTTGACTCTTCGATTGGCCCCACAGAAAAGATGAAAGAGGTTATAAAGGAAATACTTTCCCATTTGTACAACGAGTGTCGCCGCTTGTCTCCCACCCTTTAACTCCACTACAGGCAATAAACCAATACAAACGCGCATTATGCAACGTAACTAACAGACCACGTACACTTAGATCACAAGTTTGCTATTGGTTGTGTCAATTATGAGCATGATCATATTTTGAGGCACGCCTGCCCCGTTCACAAGGCCATTCTAACATCTTTCATCTTTTTTTGTGATTGGCCCGCTTCGAGCTTTTAACCAATCAGAGAGCCAAACAGTTCGATCGCATTGACGTAACAACTCGCACTCAGCGCACTGAGCGCAAGAGCAGTCCAGATCGAGTTTATTCTGTTTAATTAAGTCAGTCTACAATCCAGTGTATTTTTTGGAAAAATAAAGATTGATTATATTATAGTGGTTCTATTCATAGTTATGTAGAAAATCTTGACAAGAATTTGACAACTTGGCCACGATTGAGAATTTTGAAATTAGATTTTGTCAAACTCACTTCACGATGTTTTGCCAAGTTCTCAACTTCGAACGAATTTTAAATATTGGCTGTTAATTATTATCACTGAGACTTTATCATCATCATCATTTCAGCCGATGGACGTCCACTGTTGGACATAGGCCTCCCCCAAGCGTCGCTATAACGACCTATCCTGTGCGTCCATCCGGTTCCCGGACCCTCGCCAGGTGGAAGGCCTGCCCCACCTTGTGGCAGGCCTTCCAATGCTGCGTAGACTGACTCATTAACCTTTCAGGCACAAGTGTACCGAATTCGGTACACCTCGTTACCAGCTAACTTAAACCTTAGCATAGCATAGTCGGCCTTATAATGTTCCCACTGTTGAGACTGAGGTCTCCTCTCTAGGAGAGGGAATGGACCGTATTCCACCACGTGGGCCCAGTACGGGTTGGTGGATGTCACATGTCATCGATTTTTTGGTTCTGGGACATGCCGGTTTCCTTACTATGTTTTCCGTCACCGTTTTAAAAGCAGTGGTGATGAAATAAATTACACAAAGTAATGCGGCTGGCGGGGATTGAACCCGCGACCTACAACTCGTAAGTCAGGACCGTTATCACTCACCCACCACTGCTCTTAAAACTTAAACCTGATTTTTAAGTAATAAGGTTTAAGTTAGCTGTCATCAGGTGTGTATTCGGTACACTTGCCGGAGAAGTTAAATAATGATGTAATAGTGGAATCAAAGGGTTAAATGTATAGAAATAAAAAAAACTATTGCTATAACTTTTGTTTTATTTTTAAATACCCAATGCATTTAACAAAGCGTTGTACAACAATCACAAACATCAAAATTTCTATAAAATTAAATTCAATTCACATTGTAAATAATTGTTACAACATTTAAAGCGTTTATAATTGATCGATAGTTGTGCAAACATTTAAACTATGGGCCTATTCATATTAGACATGGACAGACTATACAGTGTGCACTCTTTAAAGAGAATGGGCGTTTTGGACCAACATCAGGGGCCTCACCATGTCGTGTCAGGCGTGCGAGCTTGAAAAAGGAATGAAGGCTATTATTTTTAAAACACTAACAACCTTGCAGAACTGTATTACCAACATCATAAACAAAAACTTTTGTTCTATGACGTTTTACAAAACATAATTCATTTACCAAAAAGAAACGTTCAAGATTTCGTTGTTCTATCTAAAACATTTCAACTCTGTATTTTGCTATACCTAGCCACGTCTGTATGACGGGACGCAAGCAAGCAAGATATTGTACCATCGCCTGCCTCGCATAGACTTCGTAACATTTAGAACGATCAATTTAATATTTTTTTTTTTTTTAAACCTGTTGAACTAAAACTATGATAAATTTTTAAAAGTCATAGAACAAAAAATATTGTTTGTGATGTTAGTAACATAGGCCTAAGAGCTTGCCAGTTTTTTACAAATAACCCTGTATAACTCCATCCCTTTATCAGTTTAGATCGTAAAATGGATAGAGTTAATAGCTCATTTCGTTGTATTGCACCACCACTACGCAAATATGTTCAGGGAAAGAAATATTATTTACTAGCTTTTGGCCGTGGCTTCGCCCGCGTGGCATTAGGTACTTAAGGAATCGGGATAAAAGGTAGCCTATGTTCTTTTCCATGTCAATGGCTATATGCATGCCAAATTTCATCCAAATCCGTTCAGCCGTTTTTGCGTGATTAAGTAACAAACATCCAAACATCCACACTTTCACATTTATAATATTAGTTAAGATTTTAATATTATTTATTTTAATAGGAAATCATCAAAGTAGCAGGTGATGTTTCATTCATCCATTCATTCCATACACCTAATTTAGTTTTTTATAGTTAAAAACAAAAAAAAATTGAAGTTGTGCACAAAGTCTTTGCTTTTTTTAAAACAACAAACTCTGTGTTGTAATAATACACATGATGAATTTTTAATTCTATTGCATATTACCCACATTATTTATTTAACACATGAGTCCAAATAAAATTCAACTTACAGTTTTCAGGTCTAGAGTCAGTACTTGCGGTGGTGGCAATGCTTTAAGAGATATCGAATTGTAGTTTCAAGTAGCATATGCATTTCATTTATATTTTTTAAAATTATCGATAGGCTATCTCACCTGATGGTAAGCGATAATGTGATCGACGATGGAGCACGCTTGCCTAGAAGTAACCAATTCACTCTTGACTAAAAGGACCCCCTAGGTTGTAGCAGGAAACACTAACTCCGGCTGGGACTCCCACACAGTGATTTTAAAATTGATGATATCTTAACACGTTCGAGGACGCTACCACTTGAGACTGTGTACCAAAATGACACAGTAAATGTCACACTCTTATTGTATATGTATTATATATGTCTCTCACTTATTTGAAATAGTTTAAAACTTACTCTACGTGACAGTAAAGCTTCGGGTATTTTAAATGTTGTGACACAAGATACATTCAATAGGATTTTAACTTGAACGTTCATCGGAAATGTACGTTCTGTCGTAAAGTAAAAAAAATATTTGGACGTCATTGTACGTTGTGCCATATCAAAATTTCGAACGATGACGTATAATCTCGTTCTGTCCTCGAATGTGTTAAGATATACACCTCAATTAACACTAAAGAACTGTTGTCAAAAAAATATAGACATACAATCACTCATTCACCTAACGCAACCCACAAAGAGAGGAACAGAGTTATATCAGATTCAGAGTACCTACACCATATTCATAGGTATCGCATAATGCAAGCATTTAATTTAGGTATATTATGAAATGTAACACAAAGGCGTTTACCGATCCAGCTGCTAAAACTTTTGTGTATTTTATTGTTCATATCATTTATTTGTAAAATGTAACAACTATCCACTATTGCAAAATAAATAAATAATTATTTATAATTTGGATATCTTTGAAAACCTCATAAATACAAATTCGATTAACTAAAATACAGTTTCCTAGTTTCTGCCAACGGTTTCACCTGCGTGAAAGTAGATTTCTCCATAGGTACAAACTTTGAACCCACTTTCATACTCTTAGATGGCGGATTTTGGAAAAACCTTTCAGCGCAATCCGTTCCAGTAGTTAGAAGTGTATGTTGATACGAGTAGGTCAATCAGTCAATATCTATTGCCTTTTGTTTTATAAAGTATTTGAATGATTGATATCACCCAGCAATGTGGCATAATAAACGAATGGATTTGTTTGATTTTGTATCGTGCATGCTGTGTCTATCGTGATATATTGTACACTTGGTTTGTTTAAGGGCAAGTACATTTTGAATGCAATGTGTAACAATTGTTGATAGGCCAATAAATAAATAAAAAATAGGGTTTTAGTAATCTTTACGGCAGAAATAATCTATACATATAATAAATCTGTACAAGTTTTTAGTTGTGCGCACATCACGTAAAATGTAAGTAATCGATGTATATAACTTTTATACATTACAATTGAGTGTAAGTATATTGATAAGCTTTGTTTCATCGTTCATTCATTGACTGTTATGTGGTACGAAGTTCGCCGGGTCAGCTAGTTATTAAATCATTTCTATACACTTCATCGTTAAATTACCGACATATAATATTGCAATACGATCAAATTTTTGATCGTTTTGCCACAATTTTAGCAATCCAATATGAATAGGCCCAGACTAAATAATAATATACATTTATTATAAAATATTTCTAACAAATATTTTGAGTACACTGTAAAGGGGAAGTACAAGTTATAATGTAGGTAAATATTCATAAAGACTTTAGTATAAAATATAAGAAAACCCTTTTTATAGACTCCTCAATCCTGCAATGTAAATAATACAGAGAATTTCGTAAAAAATAATGGTAAATGGTTAGGGGATTCTCATATTTTTTTAGAAATATGGGAAGCAAATAGATTATAAACCAAATGTTCCATATTGTAGAAGCTAAAAAGGCTTTTTAACTATGGTTAAAAAGCCTTTTTAGCTTATAGTGGTGTATGCACCACTATTGGACTTTTTTAAAATATGTCAAAAAAAATTGCCAGTAGTCTGAAAGCATATTTTATACAAAAAATAATGTTTTAATTTATTAATATAAAACGTATTTAGCATGTAGATATGAAATCAAGTACATAAATTAACGATTATCAATCCAAATTAATGTATTTTTCAGAAGAAAAAATATGTATAATTGTATAATTGTCTATTTGCTCCCCTACAGTGGACAGGTACAGACATGGACACAATAATCTATCAGCTAATTAAAGCGAAGGACGTATTATTGTCGTTATTTAGTTATTTGGTACCTACAGACATTAATTAAACACACATCCATTTAATCTAATTCATACAGAACTACGTTATTTTCATGAGATCTGATTTTGAAGATTGGTTCTATACAGTCAGTCAAATAATTTTTATCTGATTTCAGTTACATTTACAATGCAATTTACAAAAAAAAAAATGTTTTTCGGTATACAACATTTTTCTCCATCGGCTTTTTTGTATTTAAAAGTGTACAGCCAAGGGTTAAAAATGCAGTTGCACTCTATCAATGCTAACATAAAATCTTAAGTATTAGTTAAACACGATCCACAACTAGATCATTGAACTTCTACTACCTACAATGACACTAGCATTTTTAAAGTGCAACAGCTTTTTTTACCCCAGCCTGTATTTATAGTTTCTGACTTAGTTCATTAGCTCGTCAGCAAAGTGAGAGTTACAATGACATTTTGCAATATAAAGGTAATATGAAACATACCAATCTCCCAAAGTATTTTTGCAAAATATATACAGCACTATAGAGCAAATACATGTTATAAACCAATTCTTCTGTTCCCTTCATTATTTCATATAGAATTCCTGGACACTAGAACAATCACAGCTATTTCATACGTAAGTACATTTCCTAAATCGCCCACTAACCTAACATTACACATAAGGGGATTCACACTCACACAGATACTCGTATTATAACAATCGTTGCTTGAAAACTAGAACGTTTACAATTTAAAGTTGTTAATATTTAAATATCAAACAAAAAATATACTTTAGTATTTTTATGAGATATTGATAGATATGACTTTGAGTGATGTATACACAGAAAATATAGGTACTTATAATAAATATATTTCGATATATAAATATCCGTGCAATATAAGTCTGTTAAGCGTTAAGCTCCTCTTTGTCACACCCTATGACCGTAATATATCTCCAAATTACATAAATTATACAAAAGATATGTAGATTTTAATATGTCAGTATAGAATAACAATCTTGAAAGTATTAAAATATATTAGTTTCAAGTAAAATGTTGTTAAATGTATATTTTATATAAATTTGGTAAATATATCCATAAAACTGAATTTCAAGTTTGTATAATATTATAAATAGATATTAAATGTTAGGAATGGGAAAAATGCAAAGCAAAATGGCAATGCTTGAAATATACAAAAGTTAATTGTGTTGTGTAAGATATTTAAGTAACGAGTTAACTTTAATAAACTTTTTTTATTTTAAGAAGAAAATGTTTCATAAATGTTATTGTTTTTGTACACAAACAACCGTAGATACATATTAGTTGTCGCAGAGATGCATCAATAGCTGAATAGACCTCAATAATAGACTAATATTATAATATAGTTGTATGTTCTCAAGGCTTTTTTTATACAAATCAATGTAAAAGTTGAGAACCAAGTGAATGTATACAGGAAATCACGACTAAAAAATAAAGCTCTTTGTTTTACAGAAATTGTTTATCTGCCTTGCTTTTAACCAACAACTATGTTGGTAACAGATTTGATTTTTGTAGAAATTTACCTCTTTTTAATTTGCTCTTTGTCTCATCTCAATGACAACCGAATAAGATTAACACATGGTATTACAAACTTCACAACAAATGATGATCACTTAAATCTACAAAATGGAAGACAAACCTTCATATCAAAATGATATAAAACAACATTTTATTATACATTTATACAAGTGCAGTACCTATTATACAAATATTAATAAAAACGATCAAGCGGAAGCTTATCACAACCTGAATAAACTATAGTAACTGTTTTTTTTCTTATTTGATTAACTCCCAATCCAATATTTTCTTTAAAAACACAAACAAATATTATTGTTATATTAGAATATTACTCATTCAGAATAAGCTTCAGTAGGTATAAATTATATTATATTTTATAATTATGGTAGATATTATATTTATATTGGTTGGTAATTATTTATTGCGGTTTTGCGATGCATACATAAATAATTAAATAAATGCCATAGTATGTCTTATAATATTTATTTAATGTGGGTTGCTTTAGTATCTCTGGTTGAAAATATTGGACCAGGAGCTGTGCCTTTTAAAAGCTTAAATTTATAAAATTTATGTAACAATTAAACATTTCTGATAGGTGTATCAGCACTTATTATGTATATAATATTATGAATATTTAGTAGCAACTAATAACATGGTATATTTAATCTTATTCGATATACGCAGCACAAACCATTAGATACTACACATCGATTACTAAACTTAATAAATAATTGTCTTTTTAAATGATTATAATTACTATGAAAATAACAATATTATAACTACACGATGGGCTGATGATACATAAAAGTTAAATTTATAAAGTACTTTTACTTTTAGACAGTAGATTTTAGTAGCGCTATTTTGTAACGATCTGCCTTCGCACAGTGAAAGAGTATGAGAAAAGTGTATGAGAAACAGAATGATGACCGACGAGCCTCTTCCACCCAAGCGAGCTTTGTATCTGGTGGGCAACAATAACACAAGATTTTGTGGGACTATTATTTAAGTCACATTGAAAACTTTTTCTTGCGTGTTGCAGGATTTGGGTGACACCAGGTTTAACTTATAATTTGCATGTGGCGTTATAAATATCACCATACCATCGATTAGCATGCCCGTGTAATTATTAAAAAGAAGTATCATATTGGAAATCATATTGGAATCCGTACCGTCAGCGCCATCTAGTAGTCTATTAATAAACTATATACTGATTTTATATTGATGATGAATAGTGTAGTTATAATATAAAGACAGATCATTCTGAATAATTTGGTCCTTTAACTCTGCTTCTCCATATTCAAAACTCTTTTACGTTAATTTATAACACTTTATCTCCACTCTCCTTTAATTAATTCTTTCTCATTTCTCTTGACAAGATAAGTATGGTTTATGTGAAAGAATTTTAAAAATACAAATCAATTACGGATTGAATAAAATATTTTCTGATATGTATAATTCTATCTAGCAACAATATTCTATTCGACAATGTTTCCTACCTTTAGGAAGTAACGCCATCTAGCGGTACATTTTGCTAAACACGGCTAATAAATACATACATTAATAAAATTTTGTCTAGGACACCTATACAGAGCCCTACAAAAACGACAATAGAATTACGAGGACAATCGAATAAATTTACATATTTTGTAAAACAGTATTTTTTTTTTACAAATGAAATATATTTTCTTGAATTTCTTCGTTCGAGTCACAACTGCCGTTCTTGAGTTTGGTAGAAAATATAGTTTGAGTGTAGGTAATAATAGAAGGAACTGTTTACAGGACACCGTCTTCGTTGACTGATATCAAGTAGCTCCTAATCACCACGATGTAGTACAAGTTTTCAGCTGAAATAATAATATGTAAAATTGTATTTGTAATACCATTCACTCAGGTACTTTTTTGTATTAGATCCTTCCCTATAAAGTTGTCGCTTTTTAAAATGCGTTAGGTAACTACTTTGAATTGTGATATCTTCGGATTGACTGGGAATTAGACTTGCTGACGATTCGAACACAAAATATTCGGACACCACCAAATTGATTGAAGCTGTTTACATACTGCAAGTCAGCATATACATCTCAGTCATTTTATTTTATAATAATCATCAGTTCGCGTCGAGCCATCAAGCCGGGCGATCTCATTACGGCCAACAATGGCCACGTGTCACTCATTTTACACACATCAATAAGTTCATTACTTCATTTTACACCTAACTTTTGGAACAATATAGTCCATTCCGCCTACATCATCTAAAAGTAGTGTGTGATCTAGCAAGAGATTATACATCCTTGTTGGTCCTTCGAGCCGGATAAAACCTATCCTCTAAACCGTCTTTCTTTGTAATAATATTCTTGTATGATATTGCAACTTACCTAGGAACATGATCTGAGCTATGACATATCCAGCATCCAAGTGGAACAAGGTCTTGAGGAAGCCAATGATGAACAGCACCAGGAAGATTATCCAGAAGATGCAGTACTTCTTCATGAGGCCCAGTTTTTCCTGTAAATGTACAATATTGAATGTATAAATAAATACGAAGATAAGTAAATACGGAGTTTCCTTGCGTGATCGCAACAGAAATAATATCAACTAGGTACTATCAATGTTTAATCTGCGGATAATGTAGCTTAGAGAACTGCATTACTTTTTGAAATGAGTTAATTCTACGATGTTTTATGCAAACTGATGTGATATCAGAATCTATTAAACCTATTTATTAGTATGTCTATTTTTTCCTGTACCTACGTCAAAACCCATCATCACTACTGAATTGGGCGGGAGATGCGGTGTCTTTGGACATCGCTAACGCTTTCAATACTCTGCCCTGGAGTATCATTGGGAGGCACTCCGGTATCATTAGGTAGATAATGAACCTCGATTGAAGACGGGATCTCGTGGTGGAATGGCGACAGCGACTATCCCAACTCAGGGCTGGACACGCCATAATTGTGGCGGTAAGTCCTCTCTTTGAGGAGTGGCTGGAAGGACGTTACGGCATCCTCACCTTCTGCATGACGCAAGGCCATACTGGACATGGCAAATTCAGGAGGTTCCACAGCTGTTCATCGCTGCTTAACCATTAGCTTTCTATTCAGGAGTGAACATCCATTTTCTGGGTCCACTTTTCTTTGTTCGTTGCTTTCCACTAGAAATGGTCGAGGTTAAACGCGAACTCATTGAAAAAAAAATGCCCTTATAACAAATATAGCGGATACCTTACCTTATACACAGAGTACACGAACACCAAGTCCAGCAAGAACTTGATGAACAGCAAGACCACCAGCAGAACCACGATGGTGTACACCACAGAAGACATGCCGGAGTCGATGTCGTCCCGCTTCATCTGCGCCTCCGTGGGGTCCCGGATGTTGCACGCGAAGTTTATGAGCAGCAGTGACAGGATGAAGGTTACGATCTGAAGGAAATAGACATTTTATTTCGCTGTTTAACTATTATTAAGATGATATCAATCAATTAACTGGTGTAAAAAAAATAACATGGTCCTAGAACGCAAAGGCAGCTGAAGGAACATAGGTCTGTTTTTAGTTAGCAAAAGTCTGACACCCGCTCCATCCTAGAGCAGTGAAGTCATAAATTCCGGATCGGAGTACTTTTTGTGTTTATATGTGTGTGAACGCATCCAAGATTCAGAAGAAATTCCTAGTGTGAGGCAACATTTAAAAAGATATGGTACAAGAGGAAGCAAAGCCAGCTGGAAAATTTTCGTACCTAGGATGAATAGATGAGCCAATTTTTAAATATAGATTTTTTTTTAGTTTTTTACTGAAAACTAGGGAGCTCCTTGTTCCTCTCTTAAAACACCTAGTTCTCCAGCTTCTGGAGCTAGTCTGTTTTGGACGCCACATTTTAAGGTCATTGGTTCCTCAATCATTGATAATGTAGGTATAGTCTGTCTAATAAGTCAACCGACTTAGGAATTTTGTATAATATTTAATCATTTAAAAAAATACTTACATTGGGTACTTTTTATAAGGTTCTTCTGTTAGCAAACAATGATCTCTATCTCTTAATCAACCTTGATTATTTAACCCGTGTTGACTACATCAGATTTCATTAAATCCTAATAATTACCCAAGTCGTTCAACTTATTAGACAGACTCTACATAATTAGACAAAGTACTGGCTATGGTAATCTAGAAATATTTTCTTCTGTCGGATTGACAGGGCAAACAACAGTTTTTTGGCCTAAATATGTATTATTCTATCGTAAGAATTGTTCGCAAATGATATTGTAAAGATGAAAGAAGTTAGATTATACATCTCTGGGGGGGTTCGGGCGTCCCCGCAGTCTCCAAATCAACCCTCCATTGGCGCAGCAACTCTGGTTGTGTTGTTGGGTTTGACATCGCATCACCTCGCTCAACTGCCATCTTCCATCAGCCCTATTCACTAAAATTATATACATGAAAGCTAATAAAAGGAAAAGTAAGTGTGTACAGCGGATGCACGTCCTCTCGTTCCATGTGCACCTCTCAAACATACGAGGACTGCACTCCAATCTCGATGCAGTCCACCACCACCTCGAGACTGACAAGCCCCACTTACTTTTCTTGACGGAGACGCAGATCAGATGTCCGTCTGATGCGGCGTATCTCGACTACCCGGGATACTCTTTGGAGCACCATTTCCTGCAGCGTGCCGGGGTCTGTGTATACGTCCGCAATGACATCTGCTGCCAGCGTCTCCGTCACCTTGAAGACCCCAGTTTTTCAAGTTTATGGTTACTGGTGGACACCGGTGTGGACAAAATTGTCTACACCTGTGTTTACCGGTCGCACAGTGGCGACCAGGAGACGACTCGGCTGTTTGGCCACCTCAGTGAGGCCGCCGATGAGGCTCTGCATCGGCACCCTGATGCGCAGTTTGTCGCTCTGGGGGATTTTAACGCCTGCCATCAAGACTGGCTTTTCCCATACCAGAGGACCGACCACGCTGGGAGGGAAACTCGAAACTTTGCAGTGTCGCTGGGCCTCTCCCAGTTGGTAAAGCAAGCGACGAGGGTGCCTGATGTAGTTGGTCATACTGCCAATTGTCTGGACCTACTGCTGACCACCGATCCGGACAGATGTATCGTAACAGTTTCCTCACCACTTGGAACTTCAGATCACTGTCTGGTGAAGTCTGTATCGTCCTTCTCCCCACCTGACCGCGACTCACGTGGCGAACGGCGAATGTGGCGATACAGGTCGGCAGATTGGGATGAGATGCGGCATTTCTTTGCGTCTTATCCTTGGCAGCAGGTCTGCTTCTCTTCTGAAAATCCGTCGAGCTGTGCGGATGCTGTAACCGATGTGATACACCAAGCTATGGAGTATTTTATCCCTTATAGCGATGTACGCATCGGTGGCTCAGCTCACCCGTGGTTCAACGCCGATTGCGTTCAGGCTGAAGAGCGTAAGCATTCGGCGTTTCTCGCCTGGGTTGACGCTCGTGACCGCAAAGCTCCGGATCTGAATTCAAAGAAGAGAGCCTTCAACCATGCTGCCAAGTCCTACAAAAAAGCATTAAAGAAGGCACGCTTCGACCGCATAACCCATATTGGCAAAAAACTCTCTGCACAGCCGTCCGGTAGCAGAGCATTCTGGTCTCTTGCCAAGTCGGTCGAGGCGAACTTCTGTCGGCCCGCTTTGCCTCCGCTGGTAAAGCCTGATGGAACACTGGCTCATACGGCAAGAGAGAAAGCAGGACTCTTTGCATCTCTCTTTGCCCATAATTCTCGTCTTGACACTAGCAATGCTGCTCCACCGACTCTGCCTCATTGTAACTCTTCAATGCAGGAGGTTCACATGAGGAACAGAGAAGTTCTGAGAGAGCTGCGTCGTCTAGACGTGAATAAAGCCAGTGGACCAGATGGCATACCAGCGATTGTTCTAAAGGCTTGTGCGCCCGAGTTGTCTCCTGTATTGACGCGCTTGTATCGCCTCTCATTTAGGACTGGTATAGTGCCCAAGTCCTGGAAGCTTGCCAACGTGCAACCCGTGCCCAAAAAGGGCAGTCGTGCCGATCCTGCCAACTATCGGCCGATTTCGGTAACCTCCATACTCTGCAAGATTATGGAGCGTGTATTGAACTCGCGCCTCATGGCATACCTGGAAGGTAACGATCTCCTCAGTGACCGACAGTACGGGTTTCGCCGCAAGCGGTCTACTGGGGACCTACTGGTTTATGCTACCCACTTGTGGGGCGAGGCCCTCGAGAAGAATGGGGAAGCGATTGCCGTTTCCTTAGATGTTTTGAAGGCCTTCGACAGGGTATGGCACGCTAGCCTATTGAGTAAGCTTCCAGCGTACGGCATTTCCCCTGGTCTGATTAACTGGGTAAAAGACTTCCTGAGTGAACGGTCTCTCCGAGTTGTTGTCGACGGATGCTCATCAGAGCCCATGACGATTAATGCCGGAGTTCCTCAGGGGTCTGTTCTCTCTGCAACTCTCTTCCTGTTGCATATCAACGATCTGCTGGTGCCCGGTATCTATGGGTATGCAGATGATAGCACAGTTGTAGAGAGATACCTGCCCAGTGCTCGGGCTAGTAAGGAGCTAATCCGGTCCGAAAGAGAGGCTATGGTAGAGCGAACGAATATCTCACTTCAGGCAGTCTCCAAGTGGGGTGAAGCCAATCTAGTGGGATTCAACGCCGCCAAAACACAAGCGTGTCTTTTCACTGCCAAAAGGAGCCCGTGCACCTTGGTTCCTACTTTTCGGAATTTATCCCTGGAGTACACCGACCGCCTTCAGCTCTTGGGGGTTGAAATTCCCTCAGACCTTAACTTTGGGCGGTTCATTGAGTCCAAAGCCAAGGTAGCTGCTAGGAAGCTGGGCGTTCTTGCAAAGGTCCGGCGGTACTTCACACCGGGACAGCTTTTAATGTTATACAAAGCACAGGTCCGTTCGTGTGTGGAGTACTGCAGTCACATATGGGCTGGTGCTGCAAAATGCCACCTGGCAGCTTTGGACTCGGTGGAAAGGCGTGCAAAGAGGCTAATTGGTGATCCAGATTTGGTTAAGTCCAACCTTCAAAGCCTTGAGCATAGGCGTAGGGTAGCCAGCCTTTCGGTGTTTTACAGGATGCATTTTGGAGAGTGTGCGCAGGAATTGCATGACTTGATTCCGCCATCGCAATTCTACCATCGGACATCCCGACGTACGGCGAATATTCACCCTTACGTTGTTGAAACCTCTACGGTCCGGACTAAGCGTTTCGCCTCGTCGTTTATACCACGTACGTCGAAGGACTGGAACAGTCTGCCTGCTGCGGTCTTCCCGTCCGATTATAATTTGGGTGTCTTCAAGGCTAGAGTGAATAGGCTCTTAATAAACTAGTGCGCCTCACCATCAAAGATTGCATCGCTACTTACCATCAGGTGGGATCGCAGTCAAGCACTAGTTTATCTTAATTAAAAAAAAAAAAAAAAAAAAAATAGATGGCCTTGTGGGCGGCCAGGCGTGCCTCAAAATATGATCATGCTCATAATTGACACAACCAATAGCAAACTTGCGATCTAAGTGTGCGTGGTCTGTTAGTTGCGTAATGCGCGTTCGTACTGGTTTATTGCCTGTAGTGGAATTAAAGGGTGGGAGACAAGCGGCGACACTCGTTGTAGTACAAATCGGAAAGTATTTCCTTGCTAACCTCTTTCATCTTTTCTGTAAGTCTAACTATGAGGTAAAGGATAGTTACTACATACTTACGGAATTGATAATTCCCATGACGATACATCCCGTCCTCAGATCGAAGATGAAGCAGAACTTGTCCAGCACCGGGAGCTCCATCCTTGTCTGAAACGTATTCAAGGTGCTTAATGCTACTAATATCATAAAGTAACTTCAGTTAGCGGCTTTGTCCACGTAAAAGAAGAAAATAATCAGGGTCCCAATACTACTAGCCAAGTTGCTAATATGTAATCGTTAACGCTAGCAGAAAACTTCAAATCTACGGGAATGACATCATCTCAACGCTCAGTCCCGTGGTCAGAACAAAAGAATTGGCGGCGCGGCTAACTCGAAGCGTTCGGCGCAAGCGAAACGGTTGTAACTTGGCTTGGGTAGAAAACGGAGGCGTTACTGATAGTTGAAAGAAAATCGAAACAAAACGGTTGTAACTTGGCTAGGGGAGTAGGAAACGGAGGCGTTACTGACGGTTGAAAGAAATTCTGCTGATCGTCTAAGTGTCGCCGCACATAAGCCACATGCCACAACCACAAACGCCGCCACGAGAAGCTAGAAGCGGCCACAAGCCACTTTTGTGGCCGGTGGGTGCTACTTTTTTAACCAATGCGCGCAGTATCATAATGGACTCTGTCGAAGAAGGTATAAATGCGCGAATAGCGTGTAGCGGCGTTTAGTGACCGGTCCAGGCCACAAGAAGCTGAGCGAGGAGGAGTGGCAGGCGGTCGCCGACTTCTGCGAAGCAGTAATGCTCGCAAAGGAGGAGGCCGAACGCATCAGGCAACGGCGTTCTCGCCGCCGCCGCCGGGATTCTGATCCCGATTTCCGGGCACCGTAGGCGCGGGCTTGCGGACAGTGAGCAATGGGTAGCTCGCTGTCCGGCCGTCCGGTAACTGTCCGGACCAAACCCAAGTCGTCGACGGCGCGCACTGTTCCCGCGCGCCTCAAGGAGTTGTCAGCAACAGCAGGAGCCCAGCCGGGTCGAAGCCTACTGGGGCCAGGGTTATCCGAAAGTGCGCTCAAGCCCCGGTATGAAGGCTTGAAGGAACGGGATGGGTTTTTTAGTCAGTAAGAGTCTGACACTATCTCCCGCTCCGCCCAAGAGCGGGGCTTGTCATTGGAAGATTTTTCACATCGGAAAAAAAAGGCCACAAGAAGCTAGACGCGACGATTGGTAGCGTTGGCGGCCACTGGGCGTCTACCGTGAGCGGCGAATCCATATAAAATGTACGAAACCTACAGGAAATACGCCGGTGGCGGAGTTTTGTGGTTGTGGCCGGTGACCCGTGAGTGACGACACTTAGAAATAAAAAAATCAGTTGAAAACTACGGTATCAAGAACAAAAGCGTGTCGATGAAAGTATAGTTAAATAGCTAGTATAGTTAAATAGGTACCTACCTTTTTATTTTTCTTTTATTTCCAGTGAAGCTTGAAAATAGATAAAATTTAATGTTTGTATTTTCATTGTTCCAGTTAGTTATCTATTTATACAAATCTGAAGACCAGTTCTCGTTCCTATAAAACGTTCAAATTCAAGTTACAATAACATGTCGGTCTTAATTAATGTGAAAAACTTGTCAAATTGTAGGGAAATTAGAGGTCTTTTTGACAGATTCAAATATTAACGTTGCTTAAGGTAGCCATACACACTAGGGTATACCTGTCAGCTAAGCTTGTGTGGATACCTGCACAGTGTGCAACATAAACGCTAATAAGGAGTAAAATTTCCTGTCGCATAAGGAGTGGAATTTCCTGCTGGAGTCTGTTTCCTGATAGCTATAACCTAGGGGTATTTACCTACATAAGTAAAGATTAAATAGATTATTTCCAGCCAAGAGTGCTCCATCGTCGACCACATCATCGCTTACAATTGTCGAAACGGATCTTGAGCGATCGGCGTCAGAGTGGGGATCGCTTTGCGCATTCCATACATTGGCGAGCCAATCGTCTTCGTTGTTAGATACATGCTGCAACGTAGGCAACGAATCACGAGTGACGTCTATGACACGATGGCGCGGCGAGCCAATCACTGACACTCCCCGCTCCCGCGTCTCACTTCGTACCACTAAAGAGACCGAATATTTGACTTCTGCGCAACTTGAAGCCAGCGCTCAAGATCCGTTTCGGCAATTGTACCATCAGGTGAGATAGTGATTACACGCGAGCTTATTCAATATTCCTAATAAAAAAAAGTATCTGCCTGCAGAGCAGTGGTGGCCGAGTGGTAACGGCCCCGAATCACGAGTTGTAGGTCGCAGGTTCAAAACCGGCCAGGCGCATTACTTTGTGTACTTTATTTTATCACCACTGCTCTCAAAACGGTGAAGGAAAACACCGTGAGGAAACCGGCATATCCCAGAACCAAAAAATTCGAAGACATGAAACATCCACCATCCCGCACTGGGCCCGCGTGGTGGGTTACGGCCCATTTCCTCTCCTAGAGAGGAAGCCTGAGTCCCAACAGTGGGAACATTATAAGGCTGATGTTGCTATGCTATGCTATCTGCCTGCCCGCTGATGATTGCAATTACTACGAACGATCACTCAACTGTCCATTTCGTTAATAAAGATCAGCTGGCATCTGTTACAGCTGATCTATCATCCATCATTCGTTTCATGACTGCGGAATTGTTCGAAAAAATTACCGTGCCTCTAGTACGCAAAGAATAACTGAACATATGGATTTTAGTCAGTAAAAATATGACACTCCTCGCTCCACCCAGAGCAGCTGAAGGACTCATTTAATGATTTCCTACGGAAAAAAGTTTACATCAGCTGACATCATCAGCTGGTCAGGGTTTTAAAGTTATTTCTATAACTACAGGTCAAGAAGGGAAAACTAGAATAGAAAGAAGAAAAAGGCTTGATGGCAGTGATAAAAATTCATAAAAATACCACACACTACTGCCGAGTGGTATTTTTGTGCACCTGCCATATTTTCTCTTCACCACCCTAGGTTGACTGGTGGAGAATGCCTATGGCTTGAATTTAAAAAAAAAAAAAATTTAACAAAAGAGAACGGAAGATACTCTCAGAGAGTAAGCTTGATGATCAGCTGATCATTTGAGATAAAGAAATCCTTCATACTTATAACAGTTATTTAAGAAAATTTAGCCAACTTATCCATAGCTTTTTTTTTTTTAATTATTGATAGGTTCGCGCTTGACCGCTATTTCACCTGATGGAAAGCGATGATGCGGTCGACAATGGAGCACGCTTATCTAGAAGTAAACTAATCACTCTTGACTTAAAGATTCCCGGGTTGTAGCCATCACAGACTCCGGCAGGGAATTCTAGTCCTTGCCAGTACGCACAATTAATGTGTTCCCAAAACGTTTAGTTCTTAAAAAATCAAATATTGCAAAGATCGAATCACTTGAAAGCTGTCAAAGATGATCTCTATTTCGTATCTACAACACACTTATCTTATGATTCACATTAAAAGCAGCACAAAATATGCATGAACAGGAAATCAGATCAACAATGTCTGATAAAAATTATAAACCAATCGATTAACACCTGATTATTCGTAATATAAAGAAAGCAAGGGCAAGAAAGCTAATCTTTTCAAAGATAAAGATATTATGATACATACCATTATCTGATTAATGACTGGGAACACAAAACTGGGCCGTTTTGCTCACAATACGTATGCACCGAGGTATAACATTCTAATAGATTCGCTATGCGAGCGACAACTTCACTTAGCTACGGCGGCTCTGATTGAAGTCAGCGCGCCAGTTAAGGGGGATAGCTTTCTTTTTTGACACAACTATATTCACTTAATAGTTTTTTTTAGGTGAGAAATCATCCAGCTTTTACAGAATAAAATCCACTCCTATGTTTTCTTCTTTGCCTTGCGTTCCAAGGCCCCAGGTTTTCTTTTTAAAAGTGAACCCATGGCCCCATTGGCTTCGATCCTGCTGGCCCCTACGGTTTTGCTGACATCTTCATGAGGCATTCGTGGAACACTACACGCCGTCAATGACTTGGGCTCGGTCAACCGGGACGGCGTCCTAGCCATTGCTCGCCGTCCGCCATCCCACGCCTACGAGACTGGTGACGAAATCGTGATCGGGATCCCGGCGGCTGGGGCGTGAGGGCCTTTTCCTCAAGCCTACGGCCGCCTCCTTCACACGGGTGGGTTTTAGTCGGTAAATGTCTGACACCTTTTCTCGTTTCATCGAGAGTGGGAGATAATTTACCACTCAAATAAAAACAAGTGGGACAGTTTTTAAGCTTTTTTCTTTGTAGTAATGTACTGTAAACTAAATATTTGTAGATTTAAGATCGATGAGATAAGGATCTCTTAAAAAGAGATACGAAATACAATAAAAAAGAAAGAATAATTAAGAAAAGAGAAAATCTCATAAGACAGAGCTTGAAAGCCAATTCACATAAAACTTTATCCTTCAAAAGCCCGAAACTTGAGATGTGATTTGCCCAATTTTTGCTACCAATTTCTTTTTGCGAAACATCTCTCGCTCTAGAGTGGAGCGAGAGGGACTTTTTAGAAATTCCCGTAGCCACAGTTCTGTCATTAGACTGACTGAAGTCTATATAAAATTATAGGTACTACCAATTTCTTATCAGGCACATCATCAAAAGAACTTAACCAGATTTTAGTAACCAATCTTCCTCGCGAAATTAATAATACTTAATAAATAAATTTTATTAATATAACACAATAAAATAGAATAAAATAAAATCGAAATAAAACCTAATCAAAAACATTAAAATCAAAATTAATAAAACATATTCAATCAATTTTAATCAGATTAAAAAAAAATGTTGCTTTTTCATTTTTATATAGAATCTAACATTTCATACGATTAGTTATTAAGTAAATGCATGCATAAAATAATAAATATTGCAATTCATATAATTCATAATTAAAAATAACGTATTAAATAATTGTTAAAGAAATATTAATTCAATTAAATTTTTCTCACAAAATATAACGTATCCAAATCGAATCGCATTCAGTCTACCCCTTAACAGGGAGGCTGTACAGACCTTGCGCAGTACGACACCCTCTTCGATCGATATCACTCAGCCGCCCCAGAGTTCCGATATCTTGCCGCCATTACTATGTATATGCCTGTTTGTATATATATATTATGTATAGGTAATGTAAGCGTTTAGCTCGTAATGTTATCTCGTCAGCGGTAATGGTCTTAATGAGATGAGTTTCTTGGTTATGCCGTTTATCGATGGAGTTGATGATCTGCTAGTTTTGGTTGATATGGTTTATAGTGGGAACAACCTGTTACGTTATTAAAACTTATAATATATTCATCTTATAGAACATTATTTTTTTAGTTTATGCGAAACCTGAATATATGTAGTATATTCAGAATCAGTACCTAACTGAATAGATTCCAATAGTTTTTACACCATGTTATATTTTTTCCCAAAATTATTAAAATATGTCACAAGTTGGACACTAAGTAAAACACAGGTTACGACAGGTCATAGCGGGTATTAGACGCCAGAGCGGCGCAAGTGCAAAACAACACCTCAGTCGCCTCGATGACCCGGTGACTATGTATTTTTGCTGACATAACAAGCTTATAACTTTGTGATTTTTCATGATACTCAAATCAAAATCAAATCAAATCAAATCACTTTTATTTGTTAACACACTCCTATCCCCTTTTTTCTTTGAGTATTTATATGACAGAACAACAGTTGCCTAAACTGCTAGTTCATTTATCTCTTGACGTCCTAATTTATTTTTTACTAGATTTTGCCCGCGGCTTCGCTCGAGTTAAATTCGGGGTAACACGGTTCCCCTTTCTGTGGGGCGTTAGTGAACTCCCCTTAGCGAACTCCACTGCGGGTGACGTAACCTACGACAAACTTATTATTTGCAGTTGCTACAGTAATCGGGTCTAGGGATCAAACCGAAAAATTAAGTTTGTTTTTTAATCATATACTTTTCCGGGATAAAAAGTACCCAGTGTGGTGCCCAGGATATTAAAGAATAATTATACCAAGTTTCATCGTAATCGAACCGGTAGTTTTTGCGTGATGCCTGAACAAACAGACAGACAGACAAAAATTTTTTAAATCACTTTTTTGGGTTCGGTGTCGGTCTAGTAACACCCCCTGCCATTTATTTTTTTGATATTTTCAATGTACAGAATTTTCACTTCTTCAGATTTGTTTTAAGTAAGTATAGATAGATTTTATCACTAATTTTATAAAGTTAAACTTTTGTGAATGTGTATACTGTTTGTTATTTCTTCAATCTCGAATGACTGAATAGATTTGAATGAAATTAATTATTTAATTTATTTAGCTTCATTTCCATTGGTATTATCTTACAAGTGCCTAGTCGATTGTTCTCTTAACCTATAGGTAAGTAGATGTTATTCTACATATATTCATAATCAAACAGGCTTCATTCTTTTTATGTACCACCTTAGTTAGCTGGATATACCTATCTACTTTTCATGGGCTTTGGCAGAAGTGAAATGATTCCAAATTCATTGCTCGAATTTGCTGACATGCAGTTTGGTATGTTCTACGAAATATATAGTCAAATTAGGTGCTTCCTTGTACGTACAAAGCACTTCCGATAAAAGCGTTCTTACTGATCATAAACAGGTCGAAAGCTAGTGGCCACAATTCATTGTTAAAAATAGTAGTGGTTAATTCAATAACCCAAACCAAACCAGCAATAAATTCATGAGTTCCTGACCTGTAAAACATAATTGGTAAATCGTACGTTTCCAATTTTATTTTATAAACAAAATACCTTTAATTTCGGTACCGCCACAGATTCATCGATATTGGGTCTTACCTATACCATACACCTCTAAATTTTAACCGTTTTAATCCCGTGGAGGGTCGATCCGGTACATGAAACACTATCGATTTGTAAAGATAAAATCAAAAAATAAAGTACCTTTTTTTCAAAACTCGTATTAATTTACGCACGTACGAAATAAATTTCTTTAACAAAACGTCAGCTGAGCGGGTTCAATGACCTGTAGTTAGTAGTCGGCGTTGCGTACAAACTATCTTTACAAATCGATAGTGTTTGATGTACCGGATCGACCCTCCACGGAATTAAAACGATTAAAATTTAACGGTGTATGCAGGGTAACTAGTAAATCGACGTATTCCTTGCAAGACGTCATGATACGACTAAAATGCAACAAATTAAGCCACCAATTAATATTCTACCGAAATTCAGTACCTACCTAGTTTTTGAGTTAGAAAAAATTTTTTTTTTTAATGAAAAATCCTAGGTTAAATTATTCACAGCGCGGCTGTACTGAAATTGAAGTTATTACCATGTTTGGTGCCGCAGCGGTTAAAAGTGCAAAAAACCGGGAAAGTTCGAGTCGTACTCGCGCACTGAGGGTTTCGTACTTACCTATGCGCTCGTGCGCAGTAAGTTAGAATCCAGCTCTTGCGTGTGGAACCTGCACCAAAGTTCTTACGCCCTTTTACTGGAATAAGTGCAAAAAGCGTTTCTCAGGTTCCTGTACAAGCGGATGCACGGCTACTACCCATACCTCTATCCGACAAAATTTCTTTTGGGTTGCCTCGGATATAACTCGCTAGAGGTAAGACGAGCACGAGATCAGCTCATCATAGTCTGCAAGATGCTCCGTGGCACTGTTGACCCGCCTAATTTACTTACTGTGCTGACACGTTTCTTTGTCCCGGACAATTACTGCCGCGGCAAGAAACACAGAATGTTTGCTGTGCCTCAGTGTCGCACTGTTGCCCGTGCTCAGTCTCCAATACCTCGCACTTTGGCTGCACTAAATGATCTCTTGGATTCTTATCCAACAAACGATCTGTTTGCGGATGAATGGAAGATGATTTTATTGGCATGTCAGAAGTACTGTGAGAGAAATTGATGTACGTGTTGTTTATACTTTTACTCTTTGTTTAGTTACTGTAATTGGTTGTTTAACCGTTGTAATTCATTAAAATAAATAAATAAATGAAAACAGTTCGAATCCCAAATTGAGTTACGAAGATTTTTGCGAAGTTTTTTTTTCTTGCAGGAGCAAGGAATACGTCGACTTACCAGTAACTCTGTATATGTCATGTAGGATAAAGTAGAACAAAAATATAATAACCAAAAAAACTATGTGCACAATTCCGGGCGTAGTTTTCAACGCCTGATTTTCCACTTACAGCGTTTTGATGCTGCGCAGCGTGTCGCAGTCGCACGTTCGATTCCTGCGTGGAACTAACCTGTTAGACCTACAGATAGTTGGTCTTTTTTGTATAAGAGTTTACATGTTTGTGAATGTAATCACGATAGAGAAGTAATTCCTAGTGTGGGGTTAAGTTTAAAAAAAGAAAAAATACCCCATCCTTTTGTTAATACAGAAAGTTAATCGGAATCGCGAAAGCAGTGAGATCGTTACAAAAATCCTGGAAACTCAAAACGAATTTCGTAATAAGTAACACGAACTTAGAATATTTAATATGTATACAAAATAATATAAATAAAAAAATATTTAAAAAATGTAAGAATATTTTTAATTAATACAAATATTTAAAGGGCTTATTAGAAAAGGTCTTGTTATTATTTAAGTAAAGTCTCAATAAATAATATTCATAAACAACAAAGTTATTAGCATTTATTTATATCCCAAAATGTCACTCAATTTTTGAAAATATTGTACAGGCTATTGATGATGAATGAAAAAATTACGATCAAAATGGAAAAAACCCTGCGGGTAGTATTTTCTAGTAACAATTTATTGTTATGAATGATTGATTCATTATGAATTTACCAATTATGACCAATTGTGGTGAACAAATTTGAGATTTCGTTTTTTTTTTTTACTTTTGACTACAAAAATATGATCATTAACGGGTATGGATAGAACCCTGTTTTTTATGGTAATTAAAAAATAGGGGTGTATAAAAGGGGCATCATTAGTAGCTTACTCTACAAATCACCAAATCCTGTTTTAAATTAAAATGGTGCGCAATGAATCGATGGGCTTTTGGGTTATCAAACGTAAAGATGCTTCAATTTATTTATTTAAACTTCATGTACAGTAAGTGAGCGGTACATAGGCGTACTTAAAGCAACAAGGCAATAGAACAATTGGGTAGATGACTATTTTTGATTTTACGTCACCTAAGTTTTATCCATCGCAACTAGTAAGTTTTATTATTATTTTTATATACCATATTATTGACTTTTTATTTTATTTGATTTGTATATCCGATTTATTTTAAATTTTTTTTTTTTGTTTTTGTCTATGTTCTTTGTTCCCAAATAATTGTAATTCTACCTACTTTCATGTATGACATTGCTGTGCCCGACAGGGTCCATGTGCACTTATATAACTATTTTGTCATCTTATGTAACACATGTGATATAGCAATAAATATATGAATAGAATTGAAAATAAGAATTTTTCATCAGTTCAAAATTAAATTAGAACCTTTTCAAATCTAGTGAAAGGGGAAACTGTCAAATAACAGAAAGTAATGCACATATTGAAATGTGACGTCAACGTCATAAAGTAACGAGCGCAAAAAAGAGATAGCAAGAGGTTCCCACCTCACCCCACTCTTCCTCATATCAATATTTGAGATGCTTTAACAAATTCTGATGCCGTTTTCAGAACAAGATTTATTTTCAGGGGAATGGGCCGTAATCCACTATGCGGACCCAGTGCGGGTTGGTGAATGTCACATGTCTTCGAATTTTTGGTTCTAGGACATGTCGGTTTCCTCACGATGTTTTCCTTCATCGTTTTGAGATCGTCGTTCATCGTTTGGTGATGAAACTGCATTTGTTACTGTCGATCAACAACAACTTGTCCTTCGACAAAGGCCTCCTCTCCAAACATTTCCATCTATTTAAGTCTCTTGTGATTCTGATCCATCCTGGACCGGCAACTCTTTTGAAGTCTTCCCAACGTTTGATTTGTCGACCTTTACTTCTTTTGCCATCCCTCGTGTACCACCCTAATATTTTTTTAGTCCATTTATCAGTTTTCTCTCTTAGCTTATGTCTAGCCCATTAATTTTATTTTTCCGTATAAAATGAGATACAGCTTTTTGGCTTCCTAGGGTATTAGAGCTATTTGTGTTGCGTGATCCTTTGTTTTCGGGACATCCTTACCCCATTTTTATAAAAATATCATCATGATTTGATTTCTTTCATCGTTAAGTAGTTTTTACGAATATTTAATATATGGAATTTTTTTTTTCACTGTAATTTATTTGATTGCTTCATTCTTAATTATTATCTTAAATTCCTGTGACAATAATTATATGTTTCTTTTTTCGGTGGGAAAATCATCTAATGACATCCCCCACTCTTGGGCGGAGCGGGAGATAGTGTCAGACTTTTACTGACTAAAAACCCACTCCTGTTCCATCGTTGCCTTTCGTACCGGGGCTGAGATATCTTTCGAAACTAACCCTAGCCCCAGTTGGGCCCCTGCGGTTGCTGACAACTCCTTGAGGCGCGCGGGAACAGTGCGCGCTGTCGACGAGTTGGGCTCGGTCCGGACAGTTACTAGATGGTCAGACAGCGAGCTACCCATTGCTCGCCGTCCGCAAGCCCGTGCCTACGGTAGCCGGGAATCGGGATCGGAATCCCGGCGGTGCGGCGGCTGGGGCGCTGTGAGCGCCGCCGTTGCCTGATGCGGTCGGCCTCCTCCTTAGCTAGCATTACTACTTCGCAGAAAGAGGCGACCGCCTGCCACTTCTCCTCGCTCCGGACCATGGCCCGGCGCGAGAGATCGCCGCCGCCGATCGCCCTCACGAGGGCACGGCGATGCTCTGGCCAAGCGGGGCACATCACTACTGTGTGCTCCACCGTGTCCTCCGGGCGTTCCGCACAGTGGCGACACCCGGGCGTCACTTCCGCACGAATCCGGTGCAGGAACCTCCCGAATTTACCATTTCCGGTGAGTACCTGCGTCAGGCGGGAGGTGAGGACGCCTTGAGGTCTTTGCAGCCACGCCTCAAAGAGGGGACTTACCGATAATTGTATGTGTTAATTTTAATTGTAAGTATTGTACGTATGAATACCAAAATTCATTATACCTTATACGAATAAGTTTTAAAGTTATTCTAACAAATTTTTTGAACAGAGTCGTCTTTTTAATGAATTTATTAGATATTATACCTACTTATAACATTAGTGAAAGTTCATACAAATGTGCCTGCTAAAAAAAGGATGTAGAAAAATCTGGCAACGGCGTCTAATACAATTTTTTATGGAAGTTCATATTTTTACTCAGTAATTTGTTTTCCATTAATTAGTACCTAAACTTATTAATCCGTCACATAAATGTGATAATCTTCATCCGCGTATGCAAATTAAATATGCTTCATATCTTCATCAAATACTTAAATACGACGTTATCTGTGGACCTTCTAATTACTCTACGCTACACCACTGTCGTGTGCGACCGCGTGCGTCGAAGTGACGTAAGACTCTCCGCTCTAGTGTCAAACATGCGCCTGAGCAGTGTGATCGTGTTCTTCGCTTTTACCGCCGTCGCGCGGTCTACATTACGAACCGGTATGTACTTCCTCATATCCAACTGTAAAAAGAATGAAAACAATGTACTAAAACATATTATTTTAATTTAAGCTTGCCAATGGTTTCATTTTCAGCCGTGTTTTGTTATTTTATGTATGTTGTTAATTTAGGGAATTAAGTGTTCAAGGTTAGGATTTATTTACCGTTGTACCTATTGTTGTTTCAATACCTATTTAATGTGTCACTTCTTTCAGTTATCATTAGGTAATAGTATCAACGTGTTTGGTTTTATTGTTTTGACGTTATTCAAAATACTAATACAGTTATGTTATTTATAGTGATATAATGTTATGATAATAATATCAACGAAAAGAGTAGTGATAGCGTGGCAGGTGATAGGACAGAATTAAAAAAACACGTGTGGCACCGACCCCTAGTAATACGGGACAATTACAGGAAGATGATGACGACAGTTTTGTAAATTATTGTTTTTAATAGCCAGAAATGCTACTTAAGGCAAAAAAAATATAGAAGTTATCTACACTAATATTATAAAGAGGGAATATTTATATTTTTTACACCACCTGCTCGATAATGTCGTTTTACACGTCATACAAACCTCACTTAAAGCAAGTCATTATATGCCTAGGGAGATAATGCAGTATGGCCGATCCCTAGGGAATAATGAGATTTGAATTTGGAGCATCAAGAATCGTCAACATTGTGAATTAAAATGTAGGCGCATCGAACAAGTTGACTCGAAATTCAAACCAAAGAGTATGTAATCACTATGATCCAAACTGGCCACTAACAAAAAAAAGAAAATAGAATAAAACGTGCGTACTGACGACACGGGAGCATTATAGAAAATTGAAACTATAGAATCTTGGAGTAGTGAATTTTGTTTGTTTGATGAACTTGTAAATATAATACTTATATTTCTCTAATATATGATTTGGTCGACCAAATTGTCTTTTAATTATCTCACAGATGGTGTAAAAAGTAGAGTATGCAACACGGGGATAAAGCTGTCTTTGTCTTGGGCGGCTTAAATTCCTCACTTCATTCAGGTTTCTTTATTAACTCCCTCGCAATGCTCGGGAGTAAATTTTATAAATCCCTCACTATCGTTCGGGATTAAAATCAGCAACCTTCGTTTCGTTCGGAATTCAACATGCCGCCCGCGACTTAAAGACACTGCTTTATCCCCTAGTCACATAAACTACTATTTTACACCACCTGCTCGATAATGTCGTTTTATACGTCATACAAACCTCACTTAAAGCAAGTCATTCTATCCCTAGGGAGATAATGCAGTATGGCCGATCCCTAGGGAATAATGAGATTTGAATTTGGAATATCAAAAATCGTCAACATTGTGGGATTAAAATGTACGTGCGTCGAACAAGTTGACTCGAAATTCAAACTGGCCACTAACAAAAATAAGAAAATAGAATAAAACCTGCTTACTGACGGGAGCCTTAGAGAAAATTGAAACTATAGAACCTTGGAGTAGTGAATTTTGTTTGTTTGATGAACTTGTAAATACAATACTTATATTTCTCTAATATATGATTTGGTCGACCAAATTGTCTTTTAATTATCTCACAGATGGTGTAAAAAATAGAGTATGCAACACGGGGATAAAGCTGTCTTTGTCTTGGGCGGCTTGAATTCCTCACTTCACTCAGGTTTCTATATTAACTCCCTCGCAATGCTCGAGAGTTAATTTTATAAATCCCTCACTGTCGTTCGGGATTAATATCAGCAACCTTCGTTTCGTTCGGAATTCAACATGCCGCCCGCGACTTAAAGACACTGCTTTATCCCCTAGTCACATAAACTACTATTGTGTGTGTGTTTGTAATAAATAAACTCAAAAATTACTGTGCGGTTTTCAAAAATTCTTTCACCATTGAAAAGCTACATTCACCCTGAGTAACATAGGTACAGTTGCTGATCTTGAACGCTCGGCGTCAGAGTGGGGATCGCTTTGCGCATCCCATACATTGGCGAGCCAATCGTCTTCGTTGTTAGATACATGTAGCAAGGCAGGGATCGAACTAGGAGCGACGTCTATGACGCGATGGCGCGGCGAGCCAATCACTGACACTCCCCGCCCCCGCGTCTCACTTCGGACCACTAAAAAGACCGAATATTTGACTTCTGCGCAACCGCTCAAGATCCGTGATGGCGACTGTAGGCTATATTTATTGCCCGTGCGAAGCCGGGACGGGCCGATAGTATAAGATACGTTTAGTGTAGTTAAAGTTGGCAAAAAATAAATGGTTCATTTGAGTACCTAGTGACTTATCTGGTGTAGCGTAGCTACCTACTACTAAAACAATTAATAGTACATTATGATATAAGTGTGTAATGTTAGTGATTACCATCGAGGCGGTATTAAGACCCGAACCATGGCGAGGGTCTTAAGAGAGCCGAGAACGGTAATCACTAATTACTCACGTGTATCATACGACGTTTTTCAATACACATGTGGAGAAAATAACTGTAAATATAGTAAACTTTTGTGGCGGTAAAAATCTGTTTTCATATGCGCGCCCATATTTTTTTTTTTATTTATCGTTCAATACACTCACTGAAATGAATAAACGGGGGTTGACCGGCGACTCGTGGGGGACGATCTGCGCCCAGCCTGATACAATAATGTATTAAATATGTCGGGGGAGCGGTTGAACAATAAGGTTTTGACTACATTATAGCACTAGTGCGTAATAGTAATCAAAATGTCACAGTTTGGTAAAAAGGGCCATTATGTACCTAAAGTGCAGTGTTATAAGAGTCACTTTCTGAGCAAGTGTATTGAAAAATAACTATAGGTACACACTACACCGGACCCCTAATTATTAATTTATGGTATCTTTCACTTTCCTTCCAAGTTACATTCTAGGGTTTTTCTCAAATTTCAAAACGGGCCTTTCAATATAAATTGACAACTTTAATCTATACTTCAATATTATGAAGCTGATAAGTTGGTTTAGTCGGTTGAACGTGCAAATCTCAGGAATTGACAGGCCTGTTGGTTTAGTGGTTAGTGACCCTGACTGCTATGCCAGAGGTCGTGGGTTCGATTCCCAACCAGGACAAATGTTTGTGTGATGAGCACCATCATTTGTTCTGTGTCTGGGTGTAATTTATCTATAATATGTATGTATTTAGAAATATATAAGTATGTTTATCAGTTGTCTAGTACCCACAACACAAGCTCTGCTTAGCTTGGGACTAGACGGCGCTGTGTGATAGTTGTGGAATAATAGATGATCAA
Source organism: Mythimna ferrago (assembly GCA_910589285.2). NCBI lineage: Eukaryota > Metazoa > Arthropoda > Insecta > Lepidoptera > Noctuidae > Mythimna > Mythimna ferrago. The sequence continues at coordinate 23,321,915 of OU342685.1, forward strand.
ACGAACTTACCTGTGATGTTCGATCAGTATTATACGTAGCTTCGCATCGTCGCTTTCCATCAGGTGAGATAGCGGTCAAGCGCGAACCTATCAACAATAAAAAAAAAAAAAAAAAATTACGGGTAGGTACGAATTGAAAAATTATTTTAGGAAGAAACCACGGGAATGGAACCAGCTAATAAATTAACGTAACAAGAGGGACACATTCTTCTCCCAGCGTCGTTTGTCCTCAATGCTGAGGGTCGTGACCTCGGCGAATTAGTTTTATTGTGGACTACATTTCGCATGTTGTCCTATCTTCGGCGATGTGGATGACGTTGCAGACTGTGATCTTTAGGTTGGGGTTTTTTTTGGTAGGTAAAACCCATCCAAATGAGATCCCCCCGCCCTTGGGCGGAGCGGGAGATAGTGTTAGACTATTACTGACTAAAAAACCCATCCCGTTCCTTCGTGCCTTTCATACTGGGGCTGAGCTACCTTTCGGAGCTAAGGTCCCAGTAGGCTTCGACCCAGCTGGGCCCCTGATGTTGCTGACAACTCCTTGAGGAGTGCAGAAACAGTGCGCATCGTCGACGGTTTGGGCTCGGTCCGGACAGTTACCGGACTGACGGACAGATCTCTAGTGTGGGGTGGATTTGGTCTGACCAACGTATATGACTCCTGCCTCTGGCTATTTTCTCATCTACCGTTTTTAGCCCAAAGCCTAAATAGCCGATCCGTATTACTAAGACTGTCCGTCTGTCTGTCACCAGGCTGTATCTCATGAACCATAATAGCTGGACAGTTAAAGATTTCACAGATTATGTATTTCTGTTGCCGCTATAACAACAAATAGATACTAAAAACAGAATAGTTAGTAGTTCAACCTTAAATCCCGATTTTTATAACATCTACTCCAATTTTAACCCAATTGGACCTGATATCACTAGCAGTAGAGGTGTTTCTATAATGTTTACGATTTACATGGCCCTCTTACGTAGTTTTATTTTTAAAACAAGGGCACAGGAACCGACGGAACACTTTGTTTAAAACTAACTCTAAAACAAATAATCTACTTTTAAAAGTTTACAAACTAACCACTTGGGGAAGCGGTAGGTCAGCCCCGATAATAAAACATGCATTTAATAATGTTATTTACTTTTGAATAATTATAAACGCCATTGTTTAATTAGGTGTTGCTGATTATTCGGGCCACGAAGACGACTGTAAAGTCTCGAGAGATATTTGGGCAGATAAAAAACCGGAATTACCTATGCACCTATCCTTATAAATTATCTATTTACCTACAACATTATTTTTAGTTTATATACGAAACCTGAAGAATCAAGTACTGAGTGGATTCCAATAGTTTTTACACCATGTTATTTATTCCCGCGAACCTTACCACGTCATTGGTTTACCTTGTGAGAGGCTTTCTAACGCTGCGTCTTTCGGTATGTGGTTGCCATTCCAGAACGTTTCGTCCCCATCAACCCTCTGCTACTTAGGTTTGGCGATTCTTTGGGCTATGTCTGTACCTTGGTTCTCCTGCGGATATCTTCATTCCTGCGGCCGTATTATGACATCTTAAAACCATCATGTTTTCTGTGTGAGAAAAGGATAGTGCTATTCGTCCTGTATAGCTCCGTCTCTTTTTCACACCGAAAACATGATGGTTTTAAGATGTCATAATACGGCCCCTGATGTGATCACGCAAGGAAACACCTAGCTAGCTCACTCACTCACTGATAGGAAGAAACATCTTATTGTCCTAAGAGACACCTAGAAAGTCCTAAGTATCATTATCGCGTACAACGTTAATGCTACAGATTTAGATAGGCATTATCAGAATTACGCACTCAATGATTAGACTAGTTTTTACCAGCCGCTTCGCCCGCGTGAAAGTATTATTCTTTAATTTATCTAGGATAAAAAATATCCTTTTATTCCAGGACATGGAATAGATGGATAATAAACTAGTGCGCCTCACCACCTACGATTGCATCACTGCTTAACATCAGGTGGGATCGCAGCCAAGCACTAGTTTATATTATTAAAAAAATATATATATAGTATACCTACATATATGTATATAGTCTACCTGTTTGCCCAATTTCATTCAAAGGAATCTCTTTCAGATATCTAAGCATGGAGGAGTAACAAACACAAAAACTTTCACATGTATAATTAAAAGCGAAGGTTTTAATTAAACAAGAAGGTTTTAATATAGGTTGGAACCGTTTTTTGTGTTGAAAAATCATTAAAGGATTTCTCCTGCTCTAGGGTGGAGCGAGAGGACGTTTAAGACTTTTAGTGACTTATTAAACCCACCTGTATCTTTCGTTTGCGTTCCTAGACCACTTTAATTCTTTCAAACGTTCCCTCAGTGTGCTCGGGCTCGCAACTTTCACTTTAGAAATTTATCTGCTCGACATTATAGCAATACGGTAAAAATAGTCAAAAATGAAAGAATTTGCTATCGATTCCGTGAATTTAAGTGTTCTACAATTGTTCTACTTTTGCATCCAGTCGGTTTTCGTTTCGTATTCATCTCTGTCTGTAAAGTTGAGTTAAGAAGATCATCAGTAATGATGCACTTGTCGAGTTAAAACTCCAGCCTCGTGCATAGACGCAGAGTTGCTAGCCTGTCGGTTTTCGTTTACATTTCGGGGAGTGCGCTTTGGAATTGCGCAATCCAATTCCGCCAAGTCTGTTCCATCATCGGACCACAAGACATACGGCGTTGCGCCACCAGTATATGGTGCACACCCATACGTACAAAGCGTTTTGCGAATACATTCATTGTAGCTAAGGACCGGAATTCCCTGCAGGAGTCTGTGTTTTCTGATAGCTACAACATAGGCGTCTTTAAGTCAAGAGAGAATAGGTTACTTCTAGGCAAGTATGATCCATCGTCGGCCAAATCATCGCTTACCATCAGATAAGATAGTGGTAAAACACGAGCCTATCCATAATAAAAAATAAAAAAAAAGGTTGGAACTTAGAACTGGTCACGCTTCTTCAACCGCTAACATCAACATATTCTCAACCTCTTTCTTTTCTATCACCAGATCAGCAGTTCTGGTTGAACCTCGCACAAAATGAGCTGGACGAAGCCCTCAAGATCAAATGGAACCTCAATAAGGCGAAGAACGTCATCTTATTCGTTGGGGATGGCATGGGACCCAACACCGTGACCACCGCCAGGATTTACAAAGGTGGAGAGAGTCACAGGCTGGTGTATGAGAAGTTCCCACATGTTGGACTCTTGAAGGTAACTTTTTGCCATACGAAAATAGGCGTATTTACTTTGTGTAATTTATTTCATAGAAAGTGCTAAAGGGCAATGAAAAGGGCTATGCTCGGAGTTTTCTTGCGTGATCGCATTAGGAATGATGATTTTTGCAGGAGAACCAAGGTCAGCGAGGAAGCGCCAAACTAATGTGGTAGTGGGCAGGGTACAGTGCTTGTAGAACGGATGGTCGATGGGGCCTAGAGTGACGACCGTGCACCGGAAAACGCAGAGTTGGAAGGCCTCCCACAAGGTGGACCGATGACTTAGTCAGAGTCACAGGAATGCGGTGGATGAGAGACGCACAGGTTCGGTTGTTGTGGCAACGCGAAGGCCTGTGTCCAACAGTGGCCGTTTTCCGACTGAAATGATGATGATGATGAATTTATTTCATCACCACTGCGCTCCAAAATGGAGAAGGAAAACATCATGAGGAAACCGGCATGTTATAATACCAAAAGTTCGAAGACATGTGACATCCATCAACCCGTACTGGGCCCGCGTGGTGGATTACGGCCCATTCCCTCTCCTAGAGAAGAGGTCTGAGTCCCAGCAGGGAACATTATATGGCTGATTATACTAGCTATATTTACGAAAGTGAAATAGGTGTATCCCACTATAGTCAAAGTTAAGAGTAGCGAGTGCTAAAACCGTTTCTTCTTTTTTGAGGTGAGAAATCATAAAAGAACCCATGCTTCGGGTGGAGCGAGAGGAAGTGTCAGTCTTTTACTGACTAAAGCCCACATCTTTTCCTTCACTTGCCCTTTGCTTTCTAGAGCCACGTTAACTTCGTAAAACAATTATGCTGACAGTTCTTAAGGAACACAACGAGTCGTCAACCCGGGCTTGATCCTTATCGGACGGTGAGCTACCCATTGCTCGCCGTCCGCACCTACAGTGGACGAGAATAATAATAATGTGGTAAGATCGTAGCGTAGACAAGTGACAGCTACAAGCGTAGCGAGTTTAGTGCTACGAGAATAGAGCTAAGAGTCTACACAGTGCTACGAGCGTAGCACTGTGTAAATACTACGAGCATAATTTAAGTTACATTTAACGAGCATAGCGTGAAGAACAATGAGTTTTACGAGCATCTCGAAAAAAGCGTTTAGTGATAGGTACCACTGCTGTCATTTCTGCCTGATCACTCAAAAATATTTTTTTTGCTTTAATCCTGCGGCGCGGCGCCAAACCAAAATCCGTAGACCGTTGACAGTCATCTACAAAGTGGCCCGTTCGGTACATATTAGTACCAACCAACAGCCTTCTTCATTACGTCTGTCCATCTTTGTCATAACCGAAAAACACGTGTGACCTCTATTTTATTTCAGACCTACTCAGCAAACAAAATGGTGCCTGACTCAGCTTGCACAGCCACGGCAATGTTCAGTGGTGTGAAAACCAATCAGGATACTATAGGAGTGGACGCCAGTGTGCAGTACAAGGATTGTGAGGCGAGCCTCAAGCCTGAGACTAGGCTGGACTCGCTGGCTGCATTGGCTTTGAAGGCTGGAAAGAGAGCAGGTAATGATTCTTTAAACTATAACGACCCGTTCAAGACCTTGCCGCTGTGAGCGGTAGATAAACGCGGGGCGGCGAGCGGTAAATCAAGAGTATGAAAATGTTTGTAACACGCCGCGAGACACCGCTCATAGCGCCGCGCGCCCGCTTACCGATGCTGCCCCGCTCACCGCTCCTCGTGCTGGTAAGACCGGAATCGTGACCAGGCCGTTACAATCAAAATGGACAGAGCCGTGTAAGAGGGCTTACTATAACGTCTCAAAATGTCAGGCGTGCGAGTGAGAAAAAGGAGTGGTGCTATACACCCTACATAGCTCCATCTAGAGATGTGCCGTTGCCAGCAATATTGTCGTGATGTGGGTATATTGGTGGCAATATTTCCCGAAGTATGAATATTGGTGGCAATATTCCCACTTCGGGCAATATTGCCGGCAACGGCACATCTCTGGCTCGATCCCTTTAACAGTTTAGTTTAAGATGTCATATGGTAGGACCTCTATTCTGTGTGCTACAAGATTGCTACTGGCATGTATCCGTAGACATATTTGTTAACGAAATTGGATACTTAAAACGTGGTTATATACCAACTGTTTTGGCTAAGCCTTTGTTTAGAAATGGCTTTAGGTACATATCTACATCTCAGCCGTCTAGCCTGTTTTTTTTTTTTTTTTGTTGGTAGGTTCGCACTTGATCTCTATCTGACCTGATGGAAAGTGGCGATGCGGTCGATCATGATGGAGTACGCTTACCTAGAAGTAACCTATTCACTCTAGCCACCAGGAAACACAGACTCCGGTAGGGAATTCCATTCCTTAGCTGTTCGCACAATGAATGTGTTCCCAAAACGTTTTGCGCGTATAGGTGAGATGTCCACCATGTTCCGGTGGCGCATAGCCGTAAGCCTGGTGGTCCGATGATGGAACGGGCGAGGCGAATGTTGGTTTACTATCGTTTTTTTTTTTCGGAAAGTGTGCATAGGAATTGTACAATTTAATTCCGCCAAGCTCATTCCATCATCAGACCACTAGACATGATAGACCTCCCATATGTACAAAATGTTTTGGGAACAAATTCATTGTGCGTACAGCTACGGCGTGGAATTTCCTGTGGGAGTCTGTGTTTCCTGATAACGACAACCTAAGGGTCTTTAAGTCAATTATGAATAGGTTACTTATAGGCAAGCGTGCTCCAACCGACCGCATCAACGGTTAGGTACCATCAGGTGAGATAGTGGTCAAACGCGAGCCTATCATCATCATCATCATTTCAGCCGATAGACATCCACTGTTGGACATAGGCCTCCCCCAAGTGTCGCCACAACGATCGATCCTGTGCGTCCTGCATCCATCGGATTCCCTATCAATAACGTAATAATTATAATATAAAAATCTCATGCCCCAGTGTATGTTATCGAACTCCTCCGAAACCATTTGACCGATTTTTCTAATTTTGGTGTACATTTGGTAGGTCTAAGAATGTCCTAGGCTATTTTTTACCCTTCTACTCCCACCTTCCACTTTTAGGGTTCTGTACCTCAAAACGAAAAAACCGGCCAAGAGCGTGTCGGGCCACGCTCAGTGTAAGGTTCCGTAGTTTCCCGTTCGTCACAATAAGTGTACCCACTAATGAGTTTTAAAAAATGCTTGCATATACGATTATACTACAAACTTAGTCCAGAATTTATTTTGTAGAACCCTTTTGTCTTTTTTGTACAAAAACTGTTCTTTCCATCAAGTTCAAAATGATTTTCCTAGAAAGTCCTTATAAAGTTCTACTTTTCAGATTTTTTTCATATTGTCTAAACTTATGGTTCAAAAGTTAGAGGGGGGCGGGACACATTGTTTTTTACTTTTGGAGCGATTATTTCCGAAATTATTGACATTATCAAAAAATGATTTTAGTAAACCCCTATTCATTTTTAAATACCTATTCAACGATATATCACACGTTAGGGTTGAAATAAAAAAAAAAAATCACTTCCCACTTTACATACAGGGGGGCTACCCTAATAAAACATTTTTTTCCAATTTTTATTTTACCACTTTGTCGGCGTGATTGATATACATATTGGTACCAAATTTCAGCTTTCTAGTGCTAATGGTCACAGAGATTAAGCGAGGACGGACAGACAGACGGACAGACAGACATGGCGAAACTATAAGGGTTCCTAGTTGACTACGGAACCCTAAAAAGGAACAGTTAAAGTAATACTTTTGTTGTCCGTCTATCTGTCTGTCTGTCAAGACCCTTTATTTTCTTTTATATACACTAGATAATATTATAGAGAGGTAAAATTTGTTTATTTGAGGTAATTTCTGAAAGTATTTTTTCGTCTATAATAAGCTGCTTTATTCCTAAGTGCAGGCAATAGCTAGTAAACTATAAAGCAGCTTAGCTACCTTTTAATCTACAAAGGGGGCATGCTCACCGACCTCGCCTGATGATTATAATAAACGATCAATGCTACTCTTTCATCTCCAGGTCTGGTAACAACAATGCGCGTCACACACGCGACACCGGGTCCTCTATACGCGCACAGTGCGAGTCGCAAGTGGGAGTGTGAGGCTACCATGCCGAAAGGCACAGCTTGCAAGGACATCGCTAGGCAACTGGTAGAGGACTGGCCTGGGAGGGACCTGCATGTAAGTGATTTGAAACATCCTGTCCTATTACACCTACTTCCTAATATTAATTTGGATCACATTTGACACACGAGTAGACCATAGCCTGGATTAGTACATATAGGGCCCTACTTTATACCCGGTGATTTTTTGTAGGTGGGAAATCATCTAATGACATCTCCCGCCCTTGGGCGGATCGGAAAGGCATGTCAGACTTTTACTGACTACGAGTAAAACCCACTCGTTTGTTCCTTCTTTGCCTTTCGCATAACCCATGGCCCCAGTAAGCTTTATAACCGGATGTAACGTTACTTTGGTGTATTTTCGACATTCATGCAGGAAAAGCCGCTGGCAAGAGCTAGTAACATAGGTATATCGTTTCATATTTCATTTAGAACAGAGGAAGCTATTTGATGAAATCCCACCTCAGAAAGAAAGCCTTCGATTAGCTATGTATGCTAAAAATACTATCAATCTTATATAGCTAAGATAAGAAGGTAGGTAAGCATTAATTCAGGCCTATTCATTCAATGCCTTGATTCTAATTTTCAGGTTGTAATGGGAGGTGGCCGACAAGCCCTGGTCTCCAACTCAACAGGCACTCCCTCAGACCCTGTCAGCAACATGCCGTGGACCTGCTATCGTCAGGACGGAAGAAACCTCATAGACACGTACAGGGCTGACAAGCGTAGTCGGGGCCTGAAGTACAGCGTGGTCATGAATAACAAGGAGTTGGGAGACCTGAATGTGGATGAAACTGATTATTTGTTTGGTAACTATCTGCTTGATGGTGTTGTTTGTAAGAAAGTAAATTGGGTTTCATCTTTTCGAGTTAATGGTAGCATAATCAGCCTTTAGGGTTACGCTCGTTTGGCCTCACCCAAAATGTTCCCAGTGCTGAGACTCAGACCTCCTCTTTAGGAGAGGGAATGGGCCGTAATTCACGACGCGGGCCCAGTAAGGGTTGATGAATGTCACATGTCTTCAAATTTTTGGTTCTAAGACATGCCGGTTTCCTCACGATGTTTTCCATCAACTTTTTGAGATCAGTGGTGATAAAATAAATTACACAAGCTAATGCGCCTGGCTGGGTTTGAACCCACGACTCGTAAGTCGGGGCCGTTACCACTCGGCCACCACTGCTCTCAGTTAGTGGCAAATTTCTCAAATTCTTTGGGCACTGTGGGTGGTTACGTTAACAGCAGAATCGGTGGTACTCAGTCCTCCAAAGTGCAGGTGTATAGGCACTTGGGGAGCTCCAAATTGTGGCTAATGTTCTGGACAAGAGCACCAGAGAGTAGCAAATGCTACAAGCCCCGCGCAATCGAGGGCCCCGCGCGTTCGAGGACCTACTCTTGAACCTAAAAAAATCTAGTCAAAGCATCTATTATTGAAATCCGAATACAGCTGATTATTAGATAGTCAATCTCTTAGACTTTCCTCGTTCCTGTAATTTTTACGTATCTTACCCATTCTTAAAATCCGCTGGGTAAGAATAAGAATAATAATACCTAATAAATAAATAGGTCTACACAGAATCCGCTACTGAGGAGCATAGCACACGCATTGGGTATCCGATGGGTCTCTGAGTTGGTTTTCAGCATGGCGTAATACAATTTCGCCTTTTATTCCTTCCAGGTATCTTCTCGAACGAACACTTGAACTACGAGCATTTAAGAGACAAAGGACCAGAAGGTATGCCTTCATTGTCCGACATGGTGAAAGCTGCTATCAAGGTTCTACAGAAACATAAGGACGGCTTCTTTCTTATGGTCAGTAGATCGCTTATTTCACTAGCAGACCACCTAAACATATTTCTAAACCTTCCTTTAACATTCGCCAAATTTTTATCATATATACTACTCTGTCAAGAAAGTTCCGGGAAAAGATCAATAATACACTAAATATTTGTTATTCATCCAAATTTATTTTATCACCTTCAAAGTATGCCCCTTCAGAAACGATACACTTACGTTAACGAATAATCCAATCATCAAAACATTTTTTAAACGCTGTTTCCGAAATTGAGTTCAGTTCTCGCCGCGAATTCTCCTTTATGTCTTCTACAGATTGAAAACGGGTGCCAAGAAGTGGTAATTTGAGTTTAGGAAAAAGATAGAAGTTGGCTGGAGCCACATCTGGTGAATATGCTGGCTGCTGGTATTTGTCGAGTGTTTGGTCAAAAATTCGTTCACAATGATGGCCTTGTGCGAAGGCGCATTATCGTGGTGCAAAATCCAAGAATTTTCTTTTCACAAATCTGGCCTTTTTCGTCGAATTTGCTCTCTTAAATGCCGCATAATGGACTTTTGATCGACTTTGGCGTGGTTTTTTCAGGTTTTTTCGGTTTTGGTTCAGTTGGAAGGCGCCACTTCGAAGATTGTTGACATGTTTGCATGTCAAACTCGTAAACCCACGTCTAGTCACCAGTAACAATGCGTTTCATGAATGTTGGGTCAGAATTGACTCGTTCTAGCGTGTCCTCAGCGAGTCTCATGCAATTGAGTTTTTAAAGAAAATTCAGGTCTTTTGGGACTAGCCGAGCGGCAACATGTTTCATACCCAAATGATTAGTTAAAATGGTACAGATCTATATAGAGATATGATATAACTAAAAAAAAAAAGACGTGTGGCACTCGGGGACTGCCGCGGTAAAGCTATTGCATAGCATTTTTTATCAACTTATGCAATAGACCTCGCCAACAGCTGCTTAACCCCACCCATCCAAAACCAGACCTCGCCAACAGCTGCTTAACCCCACCCATCCAAAACTAGACCTCGCCAACAGCTGCTTAACCCCACCCATCCAAAACCAGACCTCGCTAACAGCTGCTTAACCCCACCCATCCAAAATGAGACCTTGCCAACAGCTGCTCATCCCCACCCATCCAATACCAGACCTCGCCAACAGCTACTTAACCTCTTCCATCCAAAACCAGACCTCGCCAACAGCTGCTTAACCTCTTCCATCAAAAATCAGACCTCGCTAACAGCTGCTTAACCCCACCCATCCAAAACGCCGACAGCTGCTTAACCCTACCCATCCAAACACAGACCTCACCAACAGCTGCTTAACCCCACCCATCTAAAACCAGACCTCGCCAACAGCTGCTTAACCCCACCCATCCAAAACCAGACCTCACCAACAGCTGCTTAACCCCATCCATCCAAAACCAGACCTCGCTAACAGCTGCTTAACCCCACCCATCCAAACACAGACCTCACCAACAGCTGCTTAACCCCACCCATCTAAAACCAGACCTCGCCAACAGCTGCTTAACCCCACCCATCCAAAACCAGACCTCACCAACAGCTGCTTAACCCCATCCATCTAAAACCAGACCTCGCCAACAGCTGCTTAACCCCACCCATCCAAAACCAGACCTCGCTAACAGCTGCTTAACCCCACCCATCCAAAACCAGACCTCACCAACAGCTGCTTAACCCCATCCATCTAAAACCAGACCTCGCCAACAGCTGCTTAACCCCACCCATCCAAAACCAGACCTCGCTAACAGCTGCTTAATCCCACCCATCCAAAATGAGACCTTGCCAACAGCTGCTTATCCCCACCCATCCAATACCAGACCTCGCCAACAGCTGCTTAACCTCTTCCATCCAAAACCAGACCTCGCCAACAGCTGCTTAACCTCTTCCATCAAAAACCAGACCTCGCTAACAGCTGCTTAACCCCACCCATCCAAAACGCCGACAGCTGCTTTCACTCATTTGTTTTTTTATCGGTCACCACGCTCAAAAAACAAATGAGTGGGGGGTGTTAGGTTATTTTCGTTACGGAATTTCTGGATTCGGTCTCCACGCTCAAGGCCCGCGATAGAAGCTATGCAATAGCTTAAAACAGCACTGTATTTAATATAAATAACAGATGCAACTCAAACTCCGCGCCAAAATAGAAAACAGTTGTGCCAATCTAGCAACAACAAAAAAATATAAACTTTGAATTTGGAACCATAAACAAATCATCCATTCCCGTTACTTTTTTGACTGAATGTATGTAAATAGAGTCTGTCTAATAAGTTAAACGACTTGGGTAATTATTAGGATGTAATTAAATCTGATGTAGTCAACTCGGGTTCAATAATCAAGACTGATTAGGAGATAGAGAGTTTACTAACAGAAGAACCTTATAAAAAGTACCGAATATTTGTATTTTGTAAATCATTAAATATTATGCAAAATTCCCAAGTCGGTTGACTTATTAGACAGACTGTACCTAGCAAACTTCCTCCAAAGACACTCACGTTAGATATCAATAGATGAAACCTTGCATAAAATACATCCAGCACTGTTTGACAATAGCGCTATACAGGGTTATTTGTAAAAACAATAACAAGCCTGCAGGAAAATAAAAGATAGCAATAGTCATTTAGACCACTTTATTTTATTACCCGACTGCGCAACGGTCTGGCGCGCTGTTCTTTTGTGGTGTTCTAGAAACCAAAGACATGATTCGATATTCCTGGTTGTCTTAAACTAACTTATAAGATTCACTTAAAACGAAGAGAGTAATCAGAATTCAATATGGCGACAACCCGAAGATTATTGTAATGAATAAAAATTTAAAATTGACGAATCCTTGAATAAGTATTTGAAAATCACCTTTAAGATTCTCAAATCATTTTTAATTATTAAAATTATTTTGCATTCATTCTCACTTATTTTGACTTGAGCATATGGTAGGTAAGTACATAAAAAATAAGGATTTAAGGAAACGAAAAACAGAAAATAAAAAAATGCAAGAAAAAAAATCCGAAACCTTTCATAATTCAAGGTAGAAGGCGGCAACATAGACATGGCCCATCATCGGGGCTGGGCAAAAACTGCCGTCAATGAAGCCTTAGCCATGGAGGAGGCTGTCCAGCTGGCAGCCAACATGACTGATGAGGCGGACACCCTGCTGATCGTCACCAGTGACCACACGCATTCGCTGTCTATCAACGGGTATCCTGACAGAGGAAGCAGTATTTTTGGTTTGTGGTTTTCTTTATTTATTGGACAATATGTAACTCAGGGGTCTTACCATGACTTGTTAAAATATCACGCGAGCGAGACAGGAATGGAGCTATAGGTACATGTAGCTCCATTTTCACAATTCAGTTTAGATCGTCAAATGGATCGCGTGGTGAGCCATATGTCATAACAATGAATTGGACTATTTGACAAACCTATCTGGTTAGCCACTTGATCAGCAAAACAAACAGAAGAATTACTATTGTGTCGTAAAAGTCACGGTTTCCCAACCAGGGACTCAAACTGTAACCGTAATAATGTGTTTTAACACTGTTTTTTAAAACAGTTTTAACAGAAAAACACTTTTAAATGTAACAGATACAATAATGTTACCGAATGAAACTGTAACCTTTTATATCAACCGAATCAAACTGTAACCTGTTTATATGTGCTAATAAGTGTTAGGTAATATGTGTAACTGAAATAATCAGTTTTAGTATAGCTTTGTAAATTGTAACTTTGGCAACGCTGCGTTTACCTGTTACACTTATTAACACTGTTAACACTTTTATATCTGTTACAGATATGTTAGGGTTACACTTTTGTAAGTGTTTTGGGTTAACACTAAGTGTTACATATTTGATTCTGTTACCAATTCAACACTTAACACTTATAATTCTGTAACCTTTATGACGGTGTTTTTAAGTCCCTGTTCCCAACCAACACATTCCCCCCCCCCACCCTCTTGTCAAACCCCAAACCCATTTTTTATAAAAACTATTTATATTTTAGCATCACATATTTTCTTCCCAAAACGAAACTTCTTTTTTTTCTTAATAATGGCCATTCCGAAGTTTAAACCATCACAATACCAAAATTCTAAAAGTGCCTCAAACAATGGTAACTCAAAAGCCATTTAACCATTCTAGGTATAGTCGGGCCATCGAGCTTCGACGGTGTGAACTACACAACCTTATCCTACGGCACGGGAGGCCCTGGAGGCTTCCAGTACTACATCAAGACCAACGAGAACGGCAGCACGGTGGCCCGGAAGGACCCAAGCGAGGATGACACGGAGAAGATCGACTACACCCAGGTCGCTGCGATACAGTTGGTTGAGAATTACCATGGAGGTGGTGATGTGGCGATTTATGCTAGGGGTGAGAGCATTTTTTCTCCTAGCCTTTATTGTCCCACTGTTATGCAAAGGCATTCCCGAAGTCCTTCTAGACATTCTTCTCCCACTTCTCTCGAACCAGTCCTTGTGGTAGTTATGCGTCTCAATAGTCTAGATCATCTCGCTACTTCTTATTTTGGGCCAGCCTCGACACGCGACAGCGCTTAGAGCATTATCTTTCAAATATGAATACAAAAATGAATGCGAAAAGTATTTTTAATTAGGTACTCCAAAACCACACACATAGCACAAAGAATTGCCAAACTTAAGTGGCAATGGACAGGGCACATTGCTCGCAAAACAGATGGCCGTTGGAGCCGAAAGGTTTTGGAGTGGCGACCGCGTACCGGAAGACGCAGTGTTGGAAGGCCTCCTACAAGGTGGACTGATGACCTGGTGAAGGTGGCAGGAAACCGATGGATGCGGGACGCACAGGAACGTTCGATGTGGTGACGCTTATGTCCAACAGTGGACGTGTATCGGCTGAAATGATGACTCCAAAACCACACACAACAACATCATCATCATGGGACATGGCGACTTGACTAGATAAGCTGTAAAACTAGTTTGATTCTTGGCTGAACCAATATTCTGATCACAGTTAGAGAGTAGATCAAGTCTCAAAACATCAATTGCCAAAATCTGCCCACTCATGTCATTGACATTACGACAGGCGTAGACTCATTGCCACATTAGGAACTCAATTGATTCAATGAAACTGTACCTACCGTTTTTTTATTGTAGGTTCGTACCTTACATTCGTATGTACCATACAAACGAACGAATTAAGGCTAATGACAGATTGGATAGGTGCTCAACTCAGCTATTCAAATACTGAAGGCATAATTGATGCTAGTGATTCTGCGATTATCATGACCACCTACTAAGCCCAAACAACTCAAAAAGGGCAATCGGATCAAATCTAATTAACACAGCATGTGTATAAAAGTCAAAATCGATTGAACGGATAGTAAATTTGTTTAATATCTAATCTTAATTCGAATGGAGTATAATGTATTCGCGTTATGAAAATAGTGACTCATTAGTGCAGCTGCATTTGGAGCTCCAGTAGTTAAAGATGGTGGCAAATTCGAAGTATTCTGTGACATGACCAGTGTGGTAACTAAGGCTGTGCCAGTGGTGCCCAAGCACAGGGCACAGACCCTGTAGGGGGGTAGAACTGATCAAACCAGGGCCAACATTTTGTATTATCATGACGTTCTGATAAAGTAGTATATTAATGGTGAAAAATTTTTTAACAGGGTGAGATTAAGGGCGCTTTCCATTTATGCGGTTTCTTGATACCTACCTGCTACGGTGCGGATATGGTGTTAGTCGTAACTACTATGTACGAACAATCGTATTTTTCATACAAAGCACGCGGTGCGGCAACCGTGCGGCGTACGGTCGACAACAGGAAGTCAACGTCACAAGCACCACGTGTTCAATTCGGTGTTGAATAACGCATCATTGGCTTACAAACGCACGGCAGCCAGATACGTAGATACGTTTTCAATTTAGGCGCTTGTCGGACTGCTAACGTACTGCAACCGGCCGGCTGCCGCAACTTTACCTTGCCATAGCGGGCCACGGCAAGGTGCAGTAGCCGGCCGGTTGCAGTACCTACGCCTAAAGCGCTCTAAAACTTTTTCAAGGGGCGCAGTTATTAGGCCTCTGCCTCGAATCTTGCGGGCAGCGCGAGCGGGACGGCGGCGGCGCGGGAGCGGAGCGGGCAACGCAGACCCGTTCTCGAAACCAGCGGGCAGATCGCGCGGCACTATATATATACTATAGCGGCGTAGTGTTGTGTTCGTGGTTGTGTCGTCAAGATACTTGTTTTTATTCGCGAACAAAATGTCTGAACAACGGCGACAACATCTTTTTGATTCAAATTTACTCCTAGTAAGTGAATGAAGAACAGAGACAATATCCTGACAAATTCTACGACTAAAATAAATTGCACAACACTGCAATGCAGACGCGCGGGCGGTCACCGCTTGACTGGAGCGCACCGGCGCTCGTTGCCCGACCCCTCGCCGCTGTTTTCGAGAACAGGTCCATTTGATTTTACGCGTTAGATCCTACCGCTCCCGCGCCGCCGCCGCCGCCACCCCGCTGCCCGCAAGATACGAGGCAGAAGCGTTAAAGCTCGCATCGGGCGTATAAAAGACTAGTTACTTACAGCACTATACATGAGACAGATTATCTATGCAATCTCCCTCTTACTTCATCCTCTCTTCTTCCAGGTCCTTATTCACACCTCTTCCACAACGTTCACGAGCAGCACTACGTGTTCCACGCGATCTCCTACGCTGCCAAGTACGGCGCCTTCTCCAGCAGCACAGCAGTCTACATGAACATCTGGAACCTTGCCATCATCACTGTCATAAGCATTCTGCTGATGTGACTCTGGCGTGTGAAGTAGATTTAAGCACCGTTCTTCAGGAGCAGATTTACAGATGCATTTTTAACTTTACTAAGAACTTAAGCATTGCATTAGAAAGTGAACTTTATTGTAATGATTTTAATGTTGATATTGGTATATGAGTATTTGTGTGATCGGTTTAAACGAATATGAACATTAAAAGTTTACAAATAGTGTTCATTATCCGTCTGCGATGCTTACTTTCGTACGTACCTACGTGTAAATAAAATTGATGTCTGTTTGTAATATCTTTTTTTTTAGTAAATGCCTATGAAAGTATATTTATTAGATACCAATACCAAAATGGAATTAACATTTTTATTTTTCTGTCCGTTTGTTCCTGCTAATCTCCGAAACGACTGGACTGGTTTTCACGAAACTTTCTCTAGTAGACAGCTAATGTTTTAAGCTAATTTTATTTAAAAAAAAATAGAGTAGGTACCACGCAAAAAAAAACTACTAGAAGAGACCAAATGGCAATGTGCTGATTTAAGAGTCTGACGCGGACAAAGTCGCGGGCATCAGTAACGTAATAAAGGCGTGTTTGTGAATCTATCTAATCTTTTTCAGTTGAATGACTGTCATGTCTTGATGTTTTTACTGAATCATGATTATAGTAGAGGATACGATTAAGAACGACCTTCACCGGTCTGTTTAATGGATGAAACGTATTTTATGATAAATTAAGTATATTATTAAATAATATAACGCGGATGAGTTGCCTAAGAAATTCCTGGCCAAACATTTTTTTTTTGTTTTGTAAAATGCACCGGTGTGTTTAACGAATAAATTTAATACTAACCGAAAGTATGAATGTGATGCCTTTAGAACATAAAAATGTTGGGTTGCCCATTTGTTTCTGGCATAACTATGGGTTGCCAGGTATAAACAATTGTGTATACAACAAATTCTATATCAAAATAAACGCTGTTTCATTACGAATACGATGATACGGGTTGTTTGCAAAAAAATCTGGTATGAATAACGGTTGTGCATTTTTCTAAAAATAAAGTCAATTTTTAATTAATAATAGTCTGGCCAGGAATTTCTTAGGAGAACCACCCGCGTTATATTTTTTAATATACTTAATTTATCATAAAATACGTTTCATCCATTAAACAGACCGGTGAAGGTCGTTCTTAATCGGACCTTAGACTATTAGAGAAACAGATACATACATCGACATCAGAAATTGGGTGATAACCACGTCAAAGCAGCGTTTAACTCTACACAAACAAGTTAGAACTAGGTTCCTACCGCATATTTACTTAGCCTTAGTTGAAAAACCGTCACGAAAAATTAATATTTTGTATTTTCTCTACTTGCTGTATAGTTTGTCGGTTAAACGTATTTGATAGATATTTTATTTTTTAACTAATGAAAAAAAAAACATCAAATTGTAAGAAAAAAACTTTGGTGTATACGCGTTCAGGAAATAGTGACTCATCGTTGTCAATAAAAAAAAAAATGTTTTGTTTATTTGTCACTCAGCATAACCGGTTAGATCATAATAAATTAGACAACGGTGTTCAAAGTGCCCAGTTAAAGTAAGCCTTTCAGACAAATCACGTCCGTACTGGACGCGACTTTTGTCAATTTTAAAAATAAATACATAACTTATTCGTAAAATGAAAAGTGTAAATTCTGACGATTATGATTAAATTCAAAATAATATTAATTTAAAAAACTATATTTGAAAATACTGTGTAATAAAACGTAAGCTTTAATGTTAATGGTTTAGATTTAACCTCAATATGGATACGCCTATACTTTGCAGTTGCACTGATAAGTCACTATTGTCTTGACGCAGATAGGCTTTAGTATTTATTACTTTGGTAATTTCATATTGTATTTTTTTACTATAAATTTAAAACGCTGTGATAGTTTAAGATGCATTTATGTAACTTTTACTAACACTACCAAATAAATGTTTGCCAAAGATCATAGAATTACAGTTAAAAAAATAAAATAATAAAAAAAACAACACGGTACTATTAACTACTTTATTGCATCACGTCATAATATTTAAGAATAAATGTATGTAACAGTTGTATAAAAAGATTTGTACATAATTCGTATCACAAAATAAAAGCAACAGTAGGTAAGTATATATTTAGTTTACCTTTAACAGAATGCTAAAAAATAAAACTGATTAAAAAAATGTTTTTACTGTGTACCAAAAATAAGTTATTATTTTTTTACCAGCGACAGTGCAATATTATCGAAAATTTGCATTTTGTTAAACACTATTTTAGATTTGATATTCCAGTTATTCCAAAATTAGATCAACCCAAGCACCTCATCAAAAGAATAAGTTAATTATAACTTACTTAATCGATCAAAATATAGAGTAAGCTCTTACATTTATACAAACAGATTTAAAAAATCTGTTTTAACGCCCAAGAATATAAATACAACACTTCCATAATATATAGGACAATGATTTTGACCACTGAAGCACACTCCACTAACTCTAAACATTAAAAAAAAAAAAAACATTTGCACATTATTTTGACTAATTCAATACATTTCAAATCAAATTCCGCCGACCAGAGCGGAGACTTAATCTATAAATAATGAAATATACTACAATAAATTAATATCATTCAGTGGTCACGAGAAGTGAGATATTTTCCCGTCTACTGGTACATAGGAAAGTTAGGCTTACACTAGGTCTTGACTGGAATCACCAGTTTTGTTGGACCCCTACTGTGTGTTCACGTTTCATCTTCTACGAGGCGTATCGTTTGTACGCGATGCCAATGATTATAGCAAGC
This sequence comes from Mythimna ferrago, assembly GCA_910589285.2. Taxonomy (NCBI): domain Eukaryota; kingdom Metazoa; phylum Arthropoda; class Insecta; order Lepidoptera; family Noctuidae; genus Mythimna; species Mythimna ferrago. Next base: position 23,340,678 of record OU342685.1, read on the forward strand.
CCCAAAGCCAAGAGCGCCCATTTCAGCTTCGAACTAGAAAAGAAAAGCATTTTTAGTATATTTGAAGCGTCTCAATTTGAAAGTGGGTTAAATTATCTAAATTATTTAAATACTAGCTGCTGCTAAAGGCTTCGCCCATGATAGTAGATAATTGTACCAAGTTAACAAACTGCCGGGATCAAAAGTATCCTATGTGCTATTCCAAGACATGGGCTACCCGCATACCAAGTTTCATCAAAATCCATTCAGTAGTTTTTGCGTGAAAGAGTAACAAACATCCATACATACAGGCTTTCGCAAAATTAATATTTATAACAATTCAAAATATTGGAAAATGGATTCAAAATATTGGATTTGATTTTGTAACCCACTGACAAATAGAATATCAAAATTTCATTTTACTTTACATAAACTAATACAACTTATCAATAATCAAAACATACGCATTTTAAACATGTATAATTACAATACTTATTCTAGATACCCTAAATTCTGTACATTAATAACACTCTCAACTTTGATTTGTAATAGAACTAGAATTAATTATTACTACTAGAATTACTTATAATATTCTACGTACAATATACATATTACTATCAAATATTTTTCTTACAGTTAGGTAATTCTAGAAGAAATATACATATTACTATCAAATATTTTTCTTACAGTTAGGTAATTCTAGAAGAACACGTCAAATAAATTACTAATATCATACCTACTCCATCGAATATTTCGCCTCTAGACACTGCATAACAGGTAACGTATTTTTGTTAACAAACCTGATTTCAAAACAGAATGTTATGTCATACTTTCAAAACTACTAACTACTACATACTGATTTTAGAACCCAAATGATAAAGGTTTCTTCGTCAGCAAAAGATGGAAAATATCCAACATTTGGTGTCTAGAATGCAGACCATGAAGTAGATGGCGGAATTAACTGGATAGCTTCGCCAGACCTAGAAGGAGGAAGCGCAGGTTCGCGAAAGATGGAAGAATTGCCCAGGAGTAGTACCTACAGAACTAGCAAGCAAATAAAAAAGGTGTCTAGAGGCTAAAGAGACGATGGCTAAAAGAAATACAATAATTATATCAAATTACTAGCTCTCGGGCGGAGGGGGGGGACGGCGCGTCGGGCTCGGTCGCCTTCAAACATAAATAAACTCAACATCATATAAATCTCCAAGCTCGCACTCCTTGAACCCGCAGAACTCGAGGAGGTACAGAGACAAATCAATGTATAAAGGATAACAGGAACACCTGTTACCCTATAATAAAATATTATTAGGTATTTCTACTAGGAATTTATACCAGGTATTTTTACCAGGTTTATACATCAAATGAAGAACTGTAGTGTATCAGTTAAGTTTCGAGCGAAAATTTACAATGAGAAGCAGTGGCAAACTAGGATGGTAAAATGTACCATTTATTCTTATTCAAAGACTTATATTTTCGTTTATTCACTTGCTAAAATATGTTTAATTCTATTTTTAACATTTCTCTCAACAAATCTTCATATTAATTTGTGTGGCAGGTTTAACATATATTCAGAATTTAAAATTTGGGATTTATAAATAAAATTAATAATTAACCAGGTAGCTGCATTTTGAAACATTTTTTCACTTTCTAAGTATTACTATTGCGCAAAAAAGTAGCGATTGTTAATACCATCAGCACCAATTAAATAATTGCAAATAACAATATTCCAACACGATGTGTAACAACATGCTTAGAGTTCTGCTTTAATAAGGAAATTGCAAGCGTGAAGAAATATACATAACAACCAACTACCCTTAATACTACTCCAAAAATACCAAGCTTAATTGTTTCTACACTATATAAATTATAATGAAATAAATTGAGAACCGTCCCTGCTCGCCGCATGGCGGACCTCGAGGTCTTCTTGAAAAAAAAAATTAAAATTAATTATTTGCATAAAATGTGTTTAGTAGACTATTCTTAACTGAAAATCTAGGATTTCAAAAACTTGACCTGTTGACCCTTGCATTTAAAAATTATTAGAGATGCGCCGAATAGTAGTTTCACCGAATAACTGAATAATTTTCGGTTAAATTCTTACCAAACCGAATATACGGGGAACCGAATTATCCATCGGTTCCCGTTCCATAGTTTTTCCACGCAAACAACGATTGTTTTTGTATATGAGGATGTGTTTGTGTAATGTGTATGAGGAAAAAAGAAGGCTTTTGCTAGATGGATCTGAAAGCTGCTTCATCAAAAAAAAAATTATTAATTACCAATATTCTTGATTTATCTATGTTCATTAATGAATGAATTATAATAGAAAAGGTTTATTTGATTGATGGATTGTTAGAATATGAGATTCCTTTAATTTATTTTGCCTCTAAAGGCTGTTTTACATTAATCTGTTAAACCGAATACATACAGCATTTCAACCGAACGATTTGGCCGAATACGAAAACCTAAAAATTTTGCCGAATGCTCCGAATAACGAATATAAAACGAATATTCGGCGCATCTCTAAAAATTATAAATCGCTATACAGGTCCTCATATGATAAAAGTTTCAATAAAATAATTAAAAAATGAAATAATACCTAGGTTCGCGCGGCACAATAATGCATGGGATTCTTTTCTCTATCTTAGGCGAGGGAGGTGTTTTATAGCCAGATCTGTTTGATGACTTTCGGCTGTTACAAAATAAATTATTTATTAATAAAAAAATCACGTTGACAAAACATACGTTTACACAGCAACTTTTGTATTTAAAAGCATCTAAAATTGACAAGCAATCTAAATCCTTGAACGCAACTTTCTATAGCAAAAAAAAAAATACTCAAAATTCAAAATATTTTTGACTAATTAATTTTACCTATAAATACACTAATAAATACTCAAATGCTTTATTGCAACACGTTAGTGCAACTGAGCGGAGAGAGGCTTTTGGCCAGAATTGGTACAGACCACGATAGCAAAAAAAAAAAAATAGATTGCAATAAAGTATTTGAATTTGTAAAAGCAGAACTCCAAGTAATGTTTGCCGTCATAGCATCATTTTATCAGTGCTCCTACAGCATTTAAGAAAACATTTCAACTTCCGTCTTGATAGCATATTCTTAATAATTATCTTAGCACTCTATGTAACACAATCAAAAGCGGCTGTTTTGTTAATTTAGTTTTATTAAAATTATCTAAACAGCAGTTTAAGACTAAATCTAACCTCAATTTACCACCGTATATACGCCACGGCCTCTCATCGCTTGCAAAACTAGGAACTTCATCAATAATAATAGGACGATATTCACTTTCGGTAGCTGTTCCAGCAAGAGCTTCAGCAATACTAGGGCGCACAAATTGATTAGTTTGGAAACTACTTCTTTTCAAGTACGCACAATGGTCCGATATGGACTAAGTGCGGAAACCAGACCACGAACTACTTCTTTATTACTACTTTTTTATTTGAAAACATTAGGTATAGTACTGTATATTGTAGTAGGTAAGCATTTATTTCTTTTTTCAATGTTTGTAAATGTGAATAACGAAGCAATTTATGGTTTTAGGTTAGTATTATACTTATTTGACATAAGTGAGCATGGCAGTTGAGTTTGTCATGCTCACTCATATGCCAAATATAATAGCGGCGCGTGTGTTGGATCATTTGGTTCCTTTCAAAATGGTTGAGTATTAATACGAACAGTCCGAAATCTATTACGGGCAGTTTCCTGGACTAGACATTGATATAAACTAGTGCTTGACTGCGATGCCACCTGATGGTAAGCAGTGATGCAATCTCTGATGGTGAGGCGCACTAGTTTATTAAGATATACGCGTCATGTCCGTGAACGGGCGCTGTCAGTTGAAACTGGTAATTTCTTAGCTGCCAGTGGCTTATTTAGTTTTTTTATTTTCTTTAGTTACATTGTGCTCACATAATATTAGCGACAAGAAACATGTAACAGAGTGTTTACATAAAATGATTGAAAAGAGTGTATGGAGTTTCTTGCACGTTTCTTGCTCTCCATAGAGATCTACGTTTTGCAATTGACTTCTTGACAATTCAAAAGTGCCTGTAAATAGTTTATTTGAAAGAAACGCTTTGATTATTGATTCTTGACTAGATAACAAAATCTGCACAATCATCCAAAATCATCTACGAAAACAATATTGAATATCCAATGGCGGGGTGCCAACTGAAAACCATCGCTGGGTGTCTAACATCCAGCAAATGCTGAGGTGGTCACCCTTTCGATGCGGGCACGCTCGGCGTACTTTGTACTTTTATTTTTATTTACTTTGTGTATAAATATAACCGTTGTGCTGTGTCTGTACCGAATAAAAGTTTTTCTATTCTATTTTATTCTATTCAATAAAAAATTGTCTGAACGACAATGGGTAAATTGTTCTTTGGACAAAATGAACATGATCGCTTTGTTGTAAATACTCCTTGTTTTACAATTAGCTAAAAATATAACTATATTGACAGGGTGTTCCGACGGTAACGAGGATACAGCATTTTTAGGGCCAATTTTGTCTCAGGAATTAAAAAATGTATGTTAAATGTGCTCGTCCTCCATCGTCGGCCACTTCATCGCTTACCATCAGGTGAGATAGTGGTCAAAGGTGACCCTATCAATAATAAAAAATAAATAAATAAATCGCTATTAATTTTCGGATAAGTTATCCGTCGACTGGATATAATCAGCCCTTCGTGAAATTAATTTAAAGAAATCTCTAAATATTGTAATAAAAATATCTCAAATCAACAACAAAAAATAAAATAAATAACCTTTCGGGATCACAACCCATGCACTCACGGTGGTATTTTGAACTGTAAAAATTGAAAAAAAAAAGTTACTGTACTATTTTTGGTAAACTTAGGAAAAATTAATAATATAATACTTAGAATATTCTAAATAAGTTTGGTGAAACAGTGAAGACAATCTACGGCTACTAAACACATTCAGAATTAGATATAGATATTATGTCATCATGGCCAGATCTTACAAATTGACCACTTCATATGGCCGAGTAAAACTGGCCAGATCGATTTAAACGTTAAAGTTTGCTGATATTTCAATCTTTGTTTAGCCTTTCTTTAGACACCTACATCAATAAGACGGCCAAACGAGGATTGACATATCATCAAATGTTAATGTTTAAACAATCTGGCCAGTTTTAGTTGGCCTTATCATGAAGTCATCAATTCTATGATTTGGCCACGATAGATACATTTATATGACTATTAAGTTTAAATTCCATAGCTTTTTTATTGATCTTGTAACTTAAATCAATTCAGATGCAAAACACTTAAGAAGATAGTTGAGTATCGATGAATATAGATAATGATGTAATATCCTGAATTTAAAGGGAGAGTAGAAAAATCTCTTTAGAAAATATCTGACTTTACAAATGGGATGCTTGATGTCGATTTGTTCAGAATTTTTGTTTATTTATTAGGCTTGTAAATTCCCAGTGCTATTAATGTTGGCGAAATTACAAGCACTGGGAATTTACAATTATATTTCATAACACTATTCTATAGCGGCAACACTTAGAGACAAACACTACATTAACATAAAATATTTGATTTAAAAACACATAATACATATTTGTTGATTAATTTCAATGAATAAAATGTCAAAAGAAAGAATAAATTAATTAACCTTGGTCAGTGGTAATGAAACTGTCATGGAAACTCAGTTTACTACTTTAGTTAGATACAAGCAGTCTAAATGAAAATGTAATACGCAATTTAATTGATACCTATTAGTGTTATTAACTTTACAATATGGTTTCAATTTCACTTGTTACCTTCTTATCTTTTTATATGATTATGAGCCCCTTGTATCCACTGCAGGGCAAAGACCTCCCTTCCGTTATTCAACTCTTTTCTGTTCTTGGCCACTTCTGGCCAAACCTTAAGGTAGGACTCCAAATCGTCACGCTGTTTTATCGGTTTATATATCACTTAATATATCTATGCTAATAATTTGATATCACGTCTGATAATGTTATCATTATACTTTACATTATACAAAATAACTAGTGTTTTACCAGCATTTATTAATAGTATTTGAACAATGTGACAATACATTTAACATACAAATATACACCTTATAGCATAAGATATAACATCTAAAATAACTTATTTTATCTGTTATTTTAATAACAGACCCTCAAACACTGTTACCGCGACTGTTACTGTTATTCATTGTACCAGTCCCTACACAAACAGACTGTTAGTTGTTACTGGTTGTTACCAGATACTCAATAAATAATAGGTGTGTCTCTTTTCCTCATTAAAGAATGGCCTTTGCGAAAAAGAGACACACCTATTATTTATTTCGGAACATGTTTACTTCTCACTCTTACTAAAGCGGTTAAACTACGCTAAAAAGAGAAGCTGTTAGTATTTATTAATCCTAAAATATAGTTGGTGGTCTTGCAAGACCAAAAAGAAATGAAAAAGTGACTCCTAAATTTAGCTGTTTTACCTGTTACGTGGCCTGTTACTGACCAGTGACCATTGTAAAAAAATATATATTTTATTTTCTTTATAGTAATTTTAGATTTATTTAAAAAAAATAGGTCCATAGTAAATTGTTTTAAACCAGCCAAACAAAACGCAAAGCGAACGCAATAAAGAATTGAAGTGAAAGCTTTAAACTAGTCAAATATTGATCGTATAATCGTATCTATCTTTAATGTAATTAATATCTTTGGTTTAACGGAATTAATTAAAAAAAAAATCCAGTTATTTACGATTTTTTTTGGCCAGCCAACAAATCAAGTAAGAGTAAGAGTAATTTGCCAAAGTTGGTAAGTTTTAACACAAATAGTATTATTTTTTTTTTTTTTTTTTTTTAGTTTTGCGAGGCAACCAAAAATAATAACATTGATTGTGTTAGGACTCCCTTATAGTCTATGGTTTGACATTGGATTGGGATTGGTTGTAAAATGTTTCAAGTATTTACGACTTTAATATTATATAAATAAAGATGACTTTCAATTGAAAGTTACTTAGCTAAATTGTTTGTTTTATTTAAAATTTTGATTTTTTTTATTTCATTACGATTGCGAACGAAAGTGGTGAATGGTAATATTAAAATTTTCGTAAAGATTTCTCTGTTTCTTAGTGTTTGTTTACGGCATATTAAGTGATCAAATGAATTGAACACTTTTAAACGTGCCAGTTTCAGAATTGTCCGTTTCGAAATCCGCCCCTAAGGCTACCCACTGACCTTGTGTAGTAAACTGACAATCCTAAGCCTGTAATAAAGTATGAAGCAGTGTTCAGATAGGAATTTTCTAAAACTACCAGTATCTCATATCTGTCCAATCTATAATATGTTGGGGTTGGGGTCTCAAAAATTCAAATTAATTCATTTATTAAAATTAGGCCGAATATAAGCATTTTTCTAGTATTTCAGCAGTAACTGGACGACAAAAATATAAATACACTTTTATAACTATTTTCTATACGATTTTCGGCTTTAAAGAGGACTGAATAAAGAAGATATTCAACTGAGATTTAAATACGTATTTATCGTCCGTACAAAAATAACAGGCTGTTATTTATTAACAGGTTTTTTGGATCTGTTATTTTTATGTAACAGTAACAGTCATAACAGATATCGTGTTTAACCTGTTACAACCCACCTCTAAAAAATACAAAACACTCACTCTATACTATGACAAAATACCTATAAAAAAACAATAACTGTCACCTTGGTCTCCATATTCTGGGCTTCATTTTACAACTGCAAACAATTTATATTATTTTTATCTATCTTGCACTATTACTTTTTTTTTTTAATTAATGTTGAATTGAATTTTTTTAACAATTTTTTATGGTTGCTTTCATTTTGAACCAAAAATATTTCGGGATCATTTTATAAGTGGTTATTTATGGGACAGGTTCATTATCTTATTACCTATGCTGTGTACTTACCAGCCTTGTCCTTTTGCTAAGGTTCCGATTTTATATTTCCTCAACATAGCTCTGTAACAGAAATAAGTTATTAATTACTTATTTTCCATTCAATTTTAGGATTTTAGAACAAAAATAGGTACTAGAAAAATATAGATCCAAGTACTTATACCAGGTTCAAAAAAATTAAAAAGGTTTAAATAACAGTGCCCTAATAGGTATTTAAATAAAAATACCAGGTTTTAAAATATAAAAATACCAGGTTTGTAGATAGTAATATTTTGTTATTAACTAGGAAAAAGTAATTACTTGGCATCTTCACTGTGGCCAACATCATCAAATGCTATTGTGGCATCTTGTCCTGCTGCCTCCAGTAAGGGATCGTCACCACCAGGATGCTGTAGACAATATTATTATGAACTTTTTAATATGTCCTTATATGGGGATATTGTGCTGCCTAGTCACTGGACTGTAGAGATCAGATAAGCAGTTACTCTAGTAAAATCCAAGTATTCAAAATTATCTGGTTACATTAGGAATCAATGCCAACTAGATCCAATCCTGCATCAAAATCGCAATACCGCACGCTTGCGGGATTACTGTCAGCAATCCTGCGGATCCTACGGGATTTGCGGTGTTGGGATTTTTAATTTCTTTTTTGTTTTAAGTAGTAGATAATAAACACAAAAACCGGTCAAGTGGAGGCGGACTTGCACATCGAGGGTTTCTTATAAAACCTACCTATGTAAATAGTTTTATTTCCGAATCGACTTTCAAGAATTTCCAAATAACAAATAAAAAAAATTTAATAGAAAATCAGCTGCTATTATGGAACAATAAAATATTTAACGGACCTTCATCTTTTAGAAAATTGAATATGTCAGCTGACATTGATTACGTTCCGTGTAGGGAATCCAATCCCGCATACGCGGGATCCCGCACCTATTCTGCGGGATCGGAGATGCGGGATTACTCATGCGGGATTCCGCACGTCTGCGGGATTGAAATTTTTTATAACAAAATTGGATTCCGACGACCTGCCGCCGTTTCGATTATTTATTAGACCCAACTCATCCTCATTAAAAAGTTTTTTTTTTTTTTCGATTTTGTGTTGTGCGAGTCCTGTATCGCAACTGGAACGGAACTTAATCAATGCCAGTTTAGGTCTCTATGACCAGGGATTCCCCAAAGCACGTGAATTTAATTTTCTAAGGAAATATTTTCTTTTTTCGATTTTGTGTTGTGCGAGTCCTGTATCGCAACTGGAACGGAACTTAATCAATGCCAGTTTAGGTCTCTATGATCAGGGATTCCCCAAACCACGTGAATTTAATTTTCTAAGGAAAGATGGAGGTCCGTTAAATATTTTACTTTTCCATAAAAGCAGCTGATTTGATATGAAAATCATACATCATCAGAACAAAATATATATTTTTTTCGATTAGGGGAAACTCAGTTCGGGAATTGAACTATTTACATAGGTAGGTTTTATAAGAAACTCTCGGTGTGAAAGTCCGACTCGTACTTGACTGGTTTTTATGTATTACTACTTAAAACAAAAAAGAAGTTAAAAATCCTAATCCATTTTTATCATAATCAAATCCCACGGGAGCCGCGGGATTGCTGACTTCAATCCCGCAGGCATGCGGGATCGCGATTTTGATGCGGGATTGGATTCCCTAGTATTGATATTTTGACGTGTAAAAGTGTTTTTATAAAACCTACTTGCAAAATAAAGATCATTTATCATTTATGATACAGGACTCGCACAACTCAAAATAAAAATTCAAAAATTATTTAACTGCAAGGTGAAATCGAAAACAAAATAAATGATTTCCAGTGAAATACTATAAATAATGTCAGGAGTTCCATGTAAAATTGTTTCATCACTTTTTAATGAGGATGAGCTGGGTCCAATAAATCAACTAAACGACGGCAGGTCGTCGGAATCCAATTTTCTTATAAAAAAAAACTTCAAGCGCCCGGGATCCCGAATTTGTGGGATCCCGCGCTTGCGGGATTGGATTCCCCAATGCCAACGTTTATTTCCATCCGCCCCCTTGAAGCTGGCCTCTGGGGTGGTTGACAAATTGTAAATCAATATTATTTATTTGACATTTTTCTTTACATCAATATATAAAGTTGATGATAATGATAAATGCTAAGTTCATCTAATTATGAACTGAGTTTTGACAATCTTATGTAACATTGACAGTAGACTTATAATCACATATTACATAATCAAAAGGAACCACTTAAAGTGATAAGAGATTGTGTGAGTCTAAAATAACTTCAGCTGACTGTTATCTCACCAATACAAAACAGAGAATATTGTATCAATTAGATAATATTATGACAAGAATTTTAAGAGTAACATGATGTTTTCCCATATTTTGTTGTAAAAAACACCCATAATATAATAACAATATATATGGTATCAAGCCAATAACATATTTAACTAAAAATAATTATGAAGAGAATTGGTTGAAAATAATAATTCAATAATTTAGCAGGAACAACATTTAAAAAATAACTTTGGATTGCTTTAAAGTCTGTGATTTCGAGTCACACTGAACAGTCTATGGTTATACAAGGATAAATTTTATAAATATGTACCTAACACTGTATATTAACTGAACTGTGGAGCCGTACACTCCAGGTCCGTAGACCAATATCTATCTGTAGGAGGACTGCTGCAGTCTGAGAACTGCATTCACAAAAAGTTGGCAAAATTATGAGTATAGTAAATTTGCAAACTACACTTATCTCCTCTCTCATTGAATAGAGTAAATATACATATCTGTCTAGTTTACTCTGTTCAAGTTTAAAGGAACCAGATACTGGTTAGATAAGCATTTTTATGTCAAAATATAAGGCAGAGACTCAGGAGACAACAGCAGTCCTCCCACAGACAGACATTGGTTGATGGACCTGGAGCGGGTACGGCTCCACACTTCAGTTAATAAATAAATAATGTGGATCTTGTTGTTTCATTAAGTTAATTAATTAGGAAAGTAATTTTTATTTATGCAAAACATTACAGGTTACCAAACCGCACTGGGCCTGCGTGGTGGATTACGGCCCATGCCCTCTCCTAGAGAGGAGGCCTGAGTCCCAGCAGTGGGAATATTAGAAGGCTGATTTAGCTATTACTATGCAATGCTATTACAGGTTAGGAACCAAAGGCATTATTCAGTGCAATCAAAATACAAAGCAAAGCATTCAATAATCAGGTAACTTCTATTATAGTAGGTGCTCCATACATAGTAGGTACCCACTGCAATTTTCTGTCAAGTACAGCAACTTAGAAAATACATTAATTTATTTCGGTATTCTATATCAGTTCAACTGTCCAGTTAAAGTCAAGTTCCGACTCCTACTTCTAAATATAATTCAACAGGTGATGTTTACATGGAATAAACTGACGTCATAAAAACAACTTAGCAGTATAAATAAAATTTCGGTCTACATATAAATAAAAAAAGATACAAAATTATAATTCTTCGAAATTATAAGTTCCAAATTCTCAAGATTTTATTCACTTACTTCTGCAATAAATGAAGACACATCGTAGACATCGTTGCGGATCACAATCCACACGCTTTTTCTAGTATTGTGCCTTTTAACTTCGTCTGCCGTTAAAATTTGAGCCATCTTGGAATTAAATGCTTTACAGATTTGTAATTTATAATTTACGAACTAAATTGGACCGAATAAATATGTGTCAAGGTTAATAACCTTTCCGCGAAGAAAAAATTATGTCACTGTCATTTTTATGTCATCGACGGACAATAATAGAGGTGAGGAGCAACCAACCACCAACCACTAACTACACCGTACGTGTATACATACCTCTACCTGGCCTCTAGGCGTGATCGAATAGGGTATTTTACTCTAAATGAGAAAAAATCTTAAAATATATTATTACGATAGCTTAGGCAACAAGCAGTCGGCAAGTATTAATTTTAGTTCATAAAATAACAAAATAAATTCTTAAATTCAATTCAAATTTTCAGTTATTTTTTATCTCTACTTTATCACCTTGAAATATCCACCATTTATTTATTTATTTATTTATGTAAACACAAACATTTAAAATCGAAAAGAACAAATAAGGATAAAAGAGTACAAAGGACCTGCTTATTTCTAAAGCCTGCAATACACGTTGGCCGAGCTGAGACCAACGCGAGCCTTGGCGAGCATAGGCAAATATAGGCAAATTGACACACGGCAAGCGCCTCTACACGTTCGGCAAGCGCCTCTCTACACGTTCGGCAAGCTTGAACCAATGCAAATGGCCAATAAGACGAGTTTTGAGGAGACGCCCACATGTTGGGCCCTGTCAGTTGTTATTGTGCATTTAAACAATATGGACGACGTAGAAGTCATCGCGGCTGCTGCTATTTATTTAATAGAGTGCGTCTACTGAAAGCGTAACCTGGAGTTTTTTTTTTAAATTAAATTGGCAACATTGTTTTGCCGAAAAAAATCACGTCAAAGTCTATGGTTGCAATTGTCAGTTTTGGAAACAGATGTTTATTTTTCAAGAATAATTGCTTAATTATGGGAAAAACAATAAACAGTAACGTGCAAAAACTGCTACACACTATGGTTAATATGTTCAAACAAAAACAAGAAGAGAAAAAAGGTGTTTTCAATGAAAACCAACAATGTTTACATACGATTTCTGTATTTTTAAGTTAGTATGACGTTGTAATCTTGATCCTTGTCGACTAATATTATTAGATAGTTATATTTAGGAGATAATGATTTTTTTTTTCTTATATTTTTAGATAATCTGACATATTGCGAATTTCATAATGGACAAAAACATCGAACAAAGAAGGCTTTTGGTGAATCGACTTAATCAAAAACACATGCTAGTGAGTGGTAGAATGTGTTCAAAAGCAGTTGAGATGTAATGAAAGATTTGCCTTACTTTGTCTGATAGTGCATCAAAATCTTCAACTGAAATTAAAATTGCGAAAGTGAAGGAAATAGTGACTGAAATCCTAGTTCAAGTTTGAGAGCTGTTGAACTTTTTGTGTCTCACGAGTCGATCCGTATCATTTGAAACAATCATTGGAGTATAACCCTTTTCTTGGCAGAAAAAAAAAATGTATAGAATTATTTTTTTTGTATAATTCTCTTTTGAAAATTAGTATTAGTGAATAAAAAAAATTGAAAAAAAAATCTTGTATGTTTAGTTTTGGAGATATGTAATGTATCTTATGAGATACATTGCCAAGTATCCGTAATTTTCCCTACACAAGGCAATGTATCTGAGAAGATACATTGCTCAATAAATAAATTACTAAAAGTAAAAATATAATCAGAATTACAGAAAAAATCAAACACAAACATTAGATCTTACAAAATAACACAACTACCATCAAAATAAGTATGTGCAGGAAAATAAAAAGTTTCTATTAGACATAAGACAAAGTCTTAGACTGACTTCGAACACATTGCAGTGGTTTGTCTTAATGCATAATTTTCAACTCCCCTTGGTACTGAATATTGGGAAATATCCAATTTGGCCATAGCTGACACAAAGTGTAGGTCTTGGCATAACAGGGGCTTCAATTTTTATAGCTGGAGTAGACCCTGCTACGTCTAATTCCTTTAATGAAGTTCTGTTTGTGCCAGTTTCGTTCGTTACCAGTTGGGACAAAATTTATTAAAACTTTGTACCAACTGGTAACAAAATTTTTTATATATGGCATATATTTTTTAGATCTAGTGTGCCTGCGCTAAAGCAATCAGCTATTACTGATACACATGTCCAGCATTTGGGAAACTAAGGGCAAATACCAACGATAACAGAGTTGATTCTATAACAGGTGATGGCGAGCTACTACGCCACCCATTTATAAGTTGTAATGCTTGGTTATTTCAGGACAGGGTACTGGAAACTTCTTCTTATTATGTTTACAATATCTTTGAATTATAAACACTGGATCTGCTTCAACATAGTTGCTTGCAGTGGTCACGCATTTATTAAAATGCTACTTTGCTACACAAATGTTGTTGCTATTGCAAACTATCTGGGAATAAAACCCTTTGGGTTTTGTTTTCCACGCTTTGTCCATAGTCAGCTCTTTTTTCAGTTCCCTGTAACCTATTTAAAGGATCGAATACGTTCCAAGTGAGAATAGATAATGAATTAATTTTAAACTGGTGAAAAAGGTATCGAAAGAGACCCCTGAAAATGTTGGTTCTGGAATGCTTTTTTATGCAAAAGGCTACAATTATTATAGCCCCTAACCCGAAGCCAGAATCTAGCGGGGTAAAATCTTCGTCTCAATCACCTCCATACACAGTAAAATCGTAAATGAATTCAGACAACATTTGGAGCTCTAACGAATATTTTGGTCTCCCATTTCTTAGGTTTGCTTTTTATATATCATTTCCAATGGCCGGTTTTTTTCCCTTTACATGGCACCATCACCCCGTCAATGAATCTACTCTCATGGTATGATTCTTGAAGTTTTTCCGTAAGTTTAGAAAGATACATTGCGTACACAATAACTTGACGGTGTGCACCTAGAGATACATAGTACGCTGTACCTAATTCTGTGATAACTTAGCGGTGTGCACTGTGAGATACATGCACAAACAAGATTCGTTTTTTTGCACAATAGTAAATATTTGGTTTCAAACCATACTTGATACAAATGTTTACTTCATAGGGAATATAAAACATTCAATACTACATAAAAATCCGGGTACAACATAAAAAAATAATAATATTCTTACCTCCATGCCTACGATCGTGCCGACTCTGTGCATAATTTTTTAATTCAAAATATAACGATACTACCAATAACATCATGCTAAATAAAAATGAATTCGGAATCATTCAAAATATAAATTGTTGTGAGAAGTTTTATGTCATTCACTATATTTTCGAAACCAGGAATTTTTAAAGTCGACTGTATCTGACAAGATACATTGTCAAGAAAAGGGATAAAACATGTTCCCACTTGACTAATCCCAAAAGATCTGAATTTTCTCTATGCTAAAACGAATCGATTCCAACCCAACAATCTTGAAACACATTATTAGTGTTGGCGAGACGTGATGAAGTTGAAATCATGTTGACCATTTTATTTGACTATCGCGGTGTTGTGCACTTGGTATTCTTGCCAGAAGGCCAAATGGTAAATAAAAAATGTTACTTGAATATTATATAGGGACATTTGAGAGATCAGATAAAATAAAATAATTTGGGATAATAACTAACATTTTGTGTGTTATTGACCTTTACCATACACCCACCAATAATGAATGGTAGAACTACACTGCTCACACGTGTGCTACACACGCCGAGTTATTTATTTATTTAATCTTCATGCAACACAAAGTACATAGGCGGACTTAATGCCTTAGGCATTCTCTACCAGTCAACCTAGGGTGGTGAAGAGACAATATGGTAGGCGCACAAAAAGAAAATTTTGGTATTAAAACAAGCCGGGATCTGGGAGGATCTGGAAGCTTCGGTCTCCATACATTTCATATGGAAAATAGACTGTTAGAGCTACACTTGATACACGCCACGCCACGCGACGCTACGTCCGCGACGCCGACACGTCGGTCCCAGAAATTTTAGAGGAAGGTGGGCGGGGCTATCCACGCGTCTGATCGCGTTGGTCAGGCGGAAGTGTCTTCGATTGTAAATGAAAAAGCGAGCTTGATCTGTTTTTAATCCTCCGATGAAATCAAAGGTTGTAATGCGCATATCACGTGTTACGCGTTGCGTCGGTGTAGTGTGCACACCTACCGCACACGGCTGAGACGTCTCACACGTGTGCGTCGGTGTAGTGTAGTTCTAGCTTAAGTCTACACACGTTTTTGACTAAAATTTTAGTTCCTATACAACTATTATACAATTGTCATAAATACAAAAAATACTCAAGTATCAAAACTTTTTTCTCCTACTATTTCAATAATACCACATTCAAAATTTTTGGTTTTAACCTCCTTTTCTCAGGTCACGCTTTCGTTAGACGGACTCTAAGCGCTTATAATTATTATTATTAAACGGAAAAGTATGAAAAGAACCGAAAACTTCATGTTTGTTTTTTTCAAATGCGTACTTTTTTTAAAATTAATATAAACTAGATGACGCAATCTGATGGTGAGGCCCACTAGTTTATGAGGCCTATGCAATTCTTATAGCGCCTAAATGGTGATACTTGGGGGAGGCTTATGTCCAACAGTGGACACAAGTAATTATAGCGAGAGGAGACTTATGTCCAACAGTGGACATCAGTCATTATAACGCCTAAATGGCGATACTTGGGGGAGGCTTATGTCCAACAGTGGGCATCAGTTATTATAACGCCTAAACGGTGATATTTGATGGAGGGTTATGTCCAACAGTGGGCATCGATCATTATAGCGCCTAAATGGCGACACTTGGGGAGTCTTATGCCCAACAGTGGGAATAGGTCATTATCGCAAGGAGGCATATGTCCAACAGTGGGCATCAATTATTATAACGCCTAGATGGTGACACTAGGGGAGACTTATGCCCAACAGTGGGCATAGGCCATTATCGCGAGAGGAGGCATATGTCCAACAGTGGGCATCAATTATTATAACGCCTAGGTGGTGACACTTGGTGCAGGATTATGCCCAACAGTGGGCATAGGTCACTATCGCGGGAGGAGGCCTATGTCCAACAGTGGGCATCAATTTTTATAACGCCTAGGTGGTGACACTTGGGGGAGGCTTATGTCCAACAGTGGGCAGGGGTCATTATAGCTAGGGGGAGGCCTATGTCCAACAGTGGACAGCAGTCATTAAAGCCCTAAATGGCGATACTTGGGAGAGGCTTGTGTCCAACAGTGGGCACCGATCATTATGTTGACACTTGGGGGAGGCTTGAGGGAGTTCGATTCTGATCAAGCTGACGACAGTGAAATCGAGATTTTGGCTGAGGAATATTATTATTTTTATGTGTATAGTAGGCGAAAATGTACCACTCGTACATTTTCCCCCACTATAATATTTCAATTTCAATAAAACTTGTTTTTTTTTTTCAATTTTTCATGAAATTAACCGAAACAATGAATAAAACATTCGAAAGATTTCTATTTTGTTCCCAAACGATTTTTTCCGCAAAATTCCAATGCAACATGTGAAAAAAAACGGAAAAAAAACAACAATTTGTTTTTTTCATTGAAAGAAACAATTGTTTCTTTATGAGGTCTATACACGTTGGCGCACATTTGCGAGCGCCTTTGATTTGTGCAGAAAAACCGACACCGCTCCGAAGTGAGGCAAGTGATCGCGAGCGGTTGCGAGTCGTGACAAGCTACTCCAAATGAGGTCTATACACATTGGCGCACATTTGCTTTGATTGGCGCAAGTCTACTCAACCAACTAGGCGAGCGACGCCGAGCGATGGCAAGACAAGGCAAATATACTGTCTACATATTGGTATTGGCCTTCACTCGGCAACGCTCGGCCAACGTGTATTGCAGGCTTAACGAAATGTTATTTCTACCTATACCGTAGACAGAATAGGTACTCTGTCTACGACCTATACAGTCGGGTTCACGATAAAATCGCTTTTGACGCAATTCGAAACGTGGAGATAGCAGTAGGTACTTATTCTCTTAGAAGGTTGTCATTTGTCAAACTAACCAAATCACAAAAAATTGCAAAAAATCAACAATTTAACCTAGTAGGTTGTTTTTTGTTATAATTGTGCAAACTCCTGCCTATATGATAATTAATAATCATAAAATGTTCTAATGGCTGAAGAAAGGGATTTCAACGATATATTAGACTACATTGTCCAAAGTGAGGAGAGGGAACATAAGGAAAGTTATGATCAAGGCTTTATAGCGGGAACCGAAGCTGGAAACCCTGAGGGTTATCACGTGGGATATCACAGAGGAGCAGAACTAGGCAAGGAGTTGGGTAAGATACTTTTTAAGCACGCTAAAGTACTGTTGTAGGGCTTACGAGGGCCATGGGTTGTCCGAAAGCGAACCCCGGGATTCTGGGCAAAGATTTATTTGGTGGATTTTAGTTAGAAAAATTCTGACACGCTCTCGCGCTCTGCCCTAGAACGGGAGAAGTCATTTGGTAAATCCTCTTTTTTTAGGACCTTATTTAAGAAAGCGTATTTACTTTTCAGGCTACTATCTAGGTATCGTCACACAACACATAAACCTCAACGAGGAATCTGACACTAAGTACTCTGAGAAAATACTAACACAGCTGACCAAAGTAAAAGAGCTCATTGATGCATTCCCTAGAACTAACTCTGAAGACCATGATATACTGGGCATGGCTGAGACTATAAGAGCTCAATATAAGAAGGCTTGTGCACTGTTGAAGATATCTTCTGGTAACCCTTATGATGCAGGAGTTTCCTTCTGAGGGTACTGGTAAGTAAAGATCAAGTTTCTCTTGCTTATTATAAATAATAATAATAATAATAAACTTCATTAACAAATATCAAAGTCAAATATTATGTTTATTTATTACACATACATATTAAGCTTTAAAGCTTGCATATTGCCTATGTTGGTGAGTTGATACCGTTGTAATCACACTAATTTTCTGTTTTATTTAATTCATTTAGTATAAATATAATGGTGTATGCTATGTTGGTTACCCTTAAATAAACAATTGAAATAAATATAAAAGCTTTATGAATTGCGGCTTCCAAATTAAAAGTTAATAGTATTTAGTTGCAAAATTTTTTCATTAAACTACAAAGTCAGTATTCTTTGACGGCACATCATGACCACCTTTTTTTTCTGGTATTTAGTGGCACATTCTCCAATAACAGTCAGATTATAACTTTGATTTATTTTCCCTGTATTTCAGAATCATCAGCTAACTCCATGATCGGTAAAGTCCGTCACCACATAGAATCCATCACGAAGTACTTGACACATCTTCTACCCATAGCCAACTGTCATATGGTGGAGTTTCTGACTGAGAGCCACTGGAACAGGCTCCTGCCAGGCTCCTTGAGGGATACACTCGATGGTTTGGAGCTGAATGAGGCTTTAGAACTGTTTTGGAATGTAGCAGAAGGCCTAGAAAGTACAGGTAGTGTAATTTACTGGCCTTTTGGTCTAGTGGTTACTGGCCCTGAATGCTATGTCAGAGGTTGTGGGTATGATTCCCACCCAGGACAAATGTTTGTGTGATGAACACTATCCATTTGTTCTGTGTAAGGGTGTAATTTATGTATAATATGTATTATTTAGATATATATAAGTATGTTTATCAGTTGTGTAGTGGATTATTCATAAACACGAGCTCTGCTTCACTTGGGACTAGACGGCGTAATTGTGGAACATTGTTATGAAAAATTACCATGGAATATTAGTTGGTCAAACTTTGCAAACTCTTTTTTTCATCTATCAACCTGCATCCACAACGCCACCAAATTTTTTTTTTTATCTTCTCTAATATAATAAAGAAGAAAATTTTGTTTTTACGTCTTTTTTGTTTGTAGAAGGTAATCTCTGAAATCCCATTGCAAAAAATTTAGCACTGATAGAAAGCTGCTTTATTCCTGATTGACATTATAGGCTATATTTTATGTATGCAAGCGATGCTACGGGCAAAAGTTAGTCATGTATAAACTACTGCTTGACTGTGATCCCACCTGATGGTAAGCAGTGATGCAATCGTTGAAGGTGAGAGAAGGTTTAAGTCCTAGTAGTGGGAAGGTTATAAGCTTGATTTTGTTTCTTCCTTTCTGCTTCCAGACAAGTCAGGCCTATCCAGCTGGATCCGCACAGCCCGTTCCCACTGCATATCTGTCAACAATGAGTACTGCCTATCTACTGAACAGCTTCAAGAGCGCATCAAAACATGGGGCGGGAACATCCTACCTGAGATACGGGTCAAGGAGTTTATGACTAGCAAAAAGAGTTATGAGGTATGGATGTACGAAAATATTTTCCTTTAGATCATCATCATCATCATCATATCTGCCGAAAGACGTCCTCTGTTGGACATAGGCCTCCCCCAAGCGTCGCCACGAGCAGTCCTATGTGTTTCGCATCCATCGGATTACCGTGTCCCTGACCATTCCTTTATAAAATCACGTTATTTCAAATTGGAGGAGGGGGTTTTTACTAAACAGGGGATTAATCCCTACCCACGATTTTCAAGCTAGAACTACACAGCTCACACGTGTGCCACACACGCTGATCTGGGCGCGTCGGTCTCCATACATATTATATGGAAACTAGACTTGTAGAGTCCGTACAAATCAGCCCCCTAGCCAAGTTACAACCGTTTCGCTTGCGCCGAACGCTTCGAGTTTTGTTTTGACCACGTGACTGACCGTTGAGATGGCGTCATTCCCGTACATTTGAAGCCTTCTACTAGCGTTACCGATTGCAGATTAGCAACTTCACTAGGGGTACAGGAGTGTTACACGTGTGCGTCTCGATCTAATGTAATTTTAACTTTAGTTTCGTCACTTGTTTTTTATGGTTTCGTACTCAAAAGAAAACAATAAAATAAATATCAGGCATCAGGTACTCTTGGCATATTCATGGAATATTTAGTTGTATATTCATTTAAAAAATAATAAAATAAATATTTAAGGAGCACAAACTTGATCGTTTTGTCGTGATATTATTATTATAGTAAGAAACCCGTGTGCGAATCCGACTGAATAGCACTTGGCCAGTTTTTTTGATACAGATGAGACGACTTTATCTATGGTTAAAATATAGCTAAACCATTATTCTCCGTTTTTCGAATATCTGTACTTATTGTAAATATAATAATAATATAAAGAGGTAATATTTGTTTTTTTGTTTGTAGGAGGTAATCTCTGAAAGTACTGTACTTTCATCGATAGAAAGTTGCTTTGTTCCTGAGTGACATAGGTCATGTATTATGTAAGCGAGCGAAGCCGCAGGCAAAAGCTAGTGCTTAAAATAACTCCTGTTTTACTTCTCAGGTGCAAACAATGTCTCGTCTAGTAGCATCCCTCCACTCAGCTTGCGGCGCGAGCCACTGCGTGGAAGCAGGCGGCGGGCGCGGCCACCTGCCCGTGGCGCTGTGCCTCGCGTACGGAGTGCGCAGCCTCACTGTGGACTGTGACGCCGCACAAGTACACAAGGCACCCGGACGGATTCAGATCATACAGGTGTGTCATCAGGTTTATAGACATTTAGATGATATTAGTCCGAAAACGACGGTGCAATAAGCACCATCTCCGATCGCCCAGAGGACACGGTGGAGCATATGGTGGAAGTCTACCCCACGCGGGCGGAAAACTGCCGATTCCTCGTAGAGACAATTGCACCCTGCCCTGGTTCAGCGATGGTCCGAAGCGAGAAGGAATGGGACGTGATCACTCCGTCGGCGAAGCAGTGATGCGAGCGAAGGAGGTTGGCAGGAACCGTGAGGGAAAGGTCATCCTCATGCTCTAGTCGCCGCCACAGAAGACGAGGAACGAGGATTCGCAGAGCGATTTCGGTGGGATTCGGGCGGGTAACTCGCTGCCAAGTCTGACTCTCCCTAGACCGGAAAAGTTTATGGCGGTATGACGCAGGTCCTCACCGGACATGTTAAGTTTGGGAGGTTCCTGCGTCTGATTCGTGCAGAAGAAAAGCCCAGCCCCCCTAGCCAAGTTACAACCGTTTCGCTTGCGCCGAACGCTTCGAGTTGACCTTGCCGCTAATTCTTTTGTTCTGATCACGTGACTGAGCGTTAAGACGACGTCATTCCCGTACATTTGAAGCTTTCTACAAGCGTTAACTATTGCAGATTAGCAACTTGGCTAGGGGTACAGGTGTTACCATTGTGTGGATCGCCCGGAGGACACAGTGGACCATACGGTAGTGGTGTGCCCCGCTCGGGCGGAGCACCGCCGTGTGCTCGTGGAGGCAATCGGCGGCAACTACCTCTCGACTCCGATTTCCAGCCACCGTAGGCGTGGGCTTGCGGCCGGCCATCCGTTAATCGTTTGGACCTAGCCCGAATCGTTGACGGTGCGTAGTGTTTTACGTGCGCCTCACGATGATCAGCAAAACCTTAGGGGTCCAGCAGGGTCGAAGTCTACGGCCATGGGTTCGTTTCTGAAAGGAGAACCTGTGTCTCTGGAATGCAAAGCAAAGAAGGAACATAGGAGTGGGTTTTAGTCTGACACGCCCTCCCTTTCCGCCCAAGAGCAGAGAAGAAAAAAAAGACCGGAAAAGATTTTTTGTGATACTTTTTTTTGGAGAGTAATCATCAAAAAACTTTAATTTTTAATCGAATTAATTCCTGCTTTTGTTACAGAAACAATGGCACGCCATAGCCAAGCGTATAAAAGACGGCACCGAAGAGCGTATGAGCGAGAGCATCAATAAGAACCTGCACAGATTCGCGACCGCATTCATCACTGAGCACACGGACTTGACCAGTATAGTCAAGGAAAAGTTTCCCGAGTTCATTGATGAGGATGTTAAGCTGCTTCTAACAGGTATTTATTCATTTTAAATTTAATTCAGACAATAGTGATCCATATTTTGTTAGTATTACAGTTCAGGGGGCACGGTAGTGCTGGCAGGGCCCGATCTAACGGGGGGGCAAGCGGGGCATTTACCCAGAGCGGCAAAATTGACTTATTCCTATCTTCCAACCTAGCCATTAGCCATCCACACCCAAGTTGGCAGGTTGAGAATTTTATGCTCCACCATCAGGTTGAATAGTGGAAATATTTGTATGGTTTTGTGTAAGTAAAGGGCGGCGAAAATTATTTTTATTTATTTACTAGCTTTTGCCCGCGGCTTCGCCCGCGTGACATTATGTACTTAAGGAATCGGGATAAAAGGTAATCTATGTCAAAGGCTATATGCATGCCAAATTTCATCCAAATCCGTTCAGCCGTTTTTGCGTGATTAAGTAAAAAACATCCAAACATCCACACTTTCACTTAAAATGTACACACAAACACTTAAAATCGAAACAAACAAATAAGGAAAAAAGAGTACAGGACAGTAAGAAAATTATATCTTATCTAACTATGTAGTGTAGACACAATGTGTATAAATTAAAAAAATAAACAATTATCTTTGCTCGGAGCGGCTAAATAGCAAGATCGGCCCTGAGTGCCGGACCAAGATGACCAGAAAAGTGGCACGGCCGTAACATCCTTTCCTCGAAACAGTTCAGGCCATTATATTCTAGTGTAAGTAACAGTGCTATAAAATAGGAAGTATTACCAACCCCTAAATCCCAACCCTAAATCTTTCTCCTTTCTTTCAGTCCATCCAAAGGTTGTCTGTAAGAAATTGCCCTGTGCGATAAGACCGTCCATTGTACACTTATTTTTTATAATGTTTGTCCTGTAGTTTTTTGTATATGTGGTGTACAATAAAGAATATATAATAATAATAATATATAATTGTTACGTATGTATTTATAAGTAATTGGCGGACGGGCTGCGACCCTCCCTCGCTGCGCCCCGTGCCCCGCGCCCCGCGCCCCGCGCCGCGCATCTTGTCCCTAGCATTAATATTACGCAATAAACAGTGTGCAACGATCTATCCGGTTTGATTGACGCGTAGCGCACCCCTTTCCCGCCTACACCTCTCATACATAACAATAATATAATAATATCCATTAGCCAACAGGTTCGTCGTTCTCGAAGAGATCTGTCGACATGTTGGATAGATTATAAGAAGGCCTATGACTCAGTGCCGCATACATGGCTCATGAGGGTGCTGGAGCTGTATAAAGTTGATGCAACTCTTCGCGCCTTCCTGATGTCATGTCTGGGGCAGTGGAGGACGGTCTTTCACTATCCAGGGTGTCGACGGGTTTCGGAGAACAGCGAACCGTTAAGGATCGAGCGTGGCATATTCCAGGATGACAGTCTGAGTCCACTGTGGTTTTGCCTAGCCTTGAACCCTCTCAGCACACTGCTAGAGGGTTCGGGTTTAGGCTACCGGTTGAGAAGAGAGGGTCAGGTCATATCTCACCTTCTTTACATGGATGATCTGAAACTTTTTGCTTCCAACAACTTGCAACTGATGGAGCTACTGAAGGTAACTGAAACCTTCAGTAGTGCCATCAGGATGGAATTTGGTTTGAACAAATGTGCAGTCATGCATGTAAAGCGAGGGGAGATTATGGAATCCGTGAGAACCCAACTCTCGGATTCCATACACCTTAGATCCCTCTGCTCAACCGAAACTTACAAGTATTTGGGTATGTCGGAAGCGTTAGGCATCAATGCTGCTGACGTGAAACAATCGTTGAGGGAGCGCTTCTTTGGCCGCCTGAATAAAGTACTAAACAGTCTTTTATCAGGCGGGAACAAGGTGCGCGCCTTCAACGGTTGGGTCATGCCGGTTTTGATGTACTCTTTCGGCATACTCAAATGGACTCAGACGGAACTCGACGCCCTGGACAGGAGGGTCCGCACTCTGCTTACCGCAAACCGGATGCATCACCCACGATCATCGGTGATGAGGCTGTATATCCCGCGGAAGTGTGGGGGTCGTGGCTTCTTAAATGCCAAGACCCTGCACAACCGTGAGGTATGCAGTCTCAGGGAATAATTTCTGGAAACCGACGTGAGGATGCACCGAGATGTAGTGGCGGTGGACAAAGGCCTCACCCCGCTCTCCTTGGCCAACGAGAACTGGCGCAAACCTATAGTAATGGATACTAATGAACGCAAGGAAGTATGGAAGGGCAAGGAGCTTCACGGGCGCTTTTACCGGGCCTTACATGGGCCCCATGAGAGCAGTGGTGGCCGAGTGGTAATGGCCCCGACTTACGAGTTGTAGGTCGCGGGTTCGAACCCAGCCAGGCGCATTACTTTGTGTAATTTATTTCATCACCACTGCTCTCAAAACGGTGAAGGAAAACATCGTGAGGAAACCGGCATGTCCTAGGACCAAAAATTCGAAGACATGTGACATTCACCAACCCGCACTGGGCCCGCGTGGTGGATTACGGCCCATTCCCTCTCCTAGAGAGGAGGCCTGAGTCCCAGCAGTGGGAACATTAAAAAGGCTGATGATGATGATGATGATGACATGGGCCCGATGTAGATCTTTTAGCGTCCGTATCCTGGCTGCGCTTTGGTGATCTCTTTGGGGAAACCGAAGGTTTTGTCTTTGCAATTATGGATGAAGTTATGATGACGAACAACTACCGGAAATATATTGTGAAGGACGGCACGGTTGACATCTGTCGGGCATGCCACCGGCCCGGAGAATCAATCCGACACATTATTTCTGGGCGTTCTCATTTAGCTAACGGAGACTATTTGCACAGACACAACCTTGTAGCCAGGATTATCCATCAGCAACTTGCTCTTAAATACAATCTTGTTGAATCAGAAGTACCGTACTATAGGTATGTGCCCGACCCAGTTCTCGAGAATGGCAGCGTCACATTGTATTGGGATCGATCTATCATCACTGACAGGACTATTGTTGCCAATAGACCTGACATAGTGGTGATAGATCGGCTAGAGCGTCGCACAATGATTGTTGATATAGCGGTACCTCATGACGAGAACCTCGTGAAAGCTGAGAAGGATAAACAAACTAAATATCTTGACTTGGCTCGCGATGTTGTCGACATGTGGGAAGTGGATAGAGCAATCATTGTGCTGATAGTCGTGACGGCCAATGGCTTAATAGCCAAGAGCCTCGATCAACATCTGCGGAGGCTCTCGTTAGGCAGTTGGATCAAGGGCTTGATCCAGAAGGCAGTACTCCTTGACACGGCGCGTATTGTCCGGAGGTTCCTCTCTCAGGAGCCCTGACCACCGGTAGCTTGGACCCTGTTCCCGATGCCGGTGGGCTACTATTTTTTGTATTTTTAAATGTTTTTTTTAATACCCTTTTTTATAAGAAATATTTAAAAATATAATTAATATGTTTAAATATAAATAAATGAAATAATAATATTATTGGTAAACCGGGCAAGTGCGAGTGGGACTCTCGCACGAACAGTTCCGTAACGCCCGTGGCAAAAAAACGAGTAAAAAAAATCTCCGCCAAGCTCGTACCATCATCGGACCACCAGACTTACGGCGTTGCGCCACCCTTAATTATACTAATCACTGGTGAAACATGTGAAACTCATTATTATACATTATTTTTAGTTTAGGCGAAACCTGAATATAGTCTGTTCAGAATCAGTAACTGAATGGGTTCCAATAGTTTTTACACCACGTTATATTTTTTGCCCAAAAATATTTAAAAAGGTCACAAGTTAGGCACCCCTGACACTAAGTACAACACAGGTTATAGTGGGTATTAGGCGCTAGCAAACAGTTGGGTGCAAGTGTAAAAACAACCCCTTAGTCACTGTAATGAATTGTGGTTTTATAATGAAAGTCTTGATATAGGAAATTATCAGCCGTTTATTTCACAGAGAATATTACAGTAATTAAGATGTTCTCCCTAATACTGCTAACTTAGCAGTGCTAAGCCAACAATGGACGATACATATTGCTAGGGTTGTGGTGACATTAAGTAATTACTAACTAGTGATGTTACAACAGTCACCTGGTTGGCCCCGTGACTATGTATTTTTGCGGACATATAGCTTATAACTTTATGATTTTTCATGTTACAGTTATAAAATTTTGTACATAGATTCTTTGCATAAAAATATTAGACAATTGTTTCGCATATACTAAAACTAATGTTGTATTTAACATCATCATTACCTTCATCATCATCATCATCACTACCTTCATCATCATCATCATCACTACCTTCATCATCATCATCATCACTACCTTCATCATCATCATCATTTCAGTCGAAAGTGGTCCACTGTTGGACATAGGCCTCCCTATCCCTCGTTACCATGTTTCTGGCGAATAAACTACTTTGACTTTGAAAATTATTCCCATCCCAGGCCTCCACACCTGCGGCAACTTAGGCCCAGACTCCCTCCGCATCTTCTCGTCTCAGGCGAGCACAGCGGCAGTCTTCAACGTGCCGTGCTGCTACCACCTGCTCAGCGAGACCGTCGACGTCAACTTGTTCGATGTGTTCCAACGCGAGTTTGGGAGCGGACAGACTAGTCAGGGATTCCCTATGTCGGAATGCTTAAGAGGTATGTTGATTGATAAGGTAGGCGCCAGATAACTGGAATAACGGTCATTGACCCTCCTACAATTGTTAACATTCTTAATTTGAAAGACTGAAGTAAAAACATAAAGCTTTCTTGAATCGACATCTATCGTGGTCCTTTAGATGATCTATTAATGAAAAGCAGTTTATTGTTTGTTTTTCGGGTACCTACGCAGAAATATTATGAAAAGGTCAATGTACTGTGTTCCACGGTTATCTGGCGCCTTTTATAGTAACTTTACAATTTTTTAATGTCACATATAAACATTCTACTTTGTGTGTTTTCTACTAATTTAGGATATACTCGACATCTCGACAGTCTACTTTATGCTCGACGCCTCGACTATCTACTCTATGCTCGATGTCTCGAGCAGTCTACTCTATGCTCGATGTCTCGAGCAGTATACTCTATGCTCGATGTCTCGAGCAGTCTACTCTATGCTCGATGTCTCGAGCAGTCTACTCTATGCTCGATGTCTCGACATTCTACTCTATGCTCGATGTCTCGATAATCTACTCTATGCACGTTGTCTTGACAATCTACTATATGCTCGATGTCTTCATGTGTTTCTCTAAAAAATATTTTCAGAAAAACATAATTATAAAGGTAAATTAAATAGGATTAATGAATAGGAGTAAGGAATAATTATATAGACTCATTGTCTATGGTGACTATTATTATATTATTTAAATGTTTTGCTGGCTAAACTAATTCAAATAGAATTAAATAAACTATACTATACACCAAAATATTAATAATTTCACAGAAACTAAAATCAAATCACTTAATCAATTTTTTTTTATTCAGGGTATAACTTAGGTAGAAATGCAAGGATGTTGGCTGCTCAATCTATAGACAGGGTAGTCAGTCAGAGACAGTTACCTTCTACGAGTTTGTTGTATAGAGCTCTGTTACAGGTAAGATCCGACAGTATAATGTACCTATATTTTCAACATTAACGACTATAATATTGCAATTATTTATTGATTTAAAAGAAAGTCCGCGAAGTTTCTAGCACATTCTTCTCCATAGAGATCTACGCTTTTGAACGTGCAGTGAGATCTACCTGCCTTCATCTCTCCTGTGACTGACTGACTGACCTTGCGAATCTTTGTTTTTTCTTTAGAACGGTTTCACATAGAAAAGCATTGCCTAATGCTACCTTCAAGCCAAATAATTTTTAAGCCATCTCCTGCTTACTTTCTGTAACATGTGTTGAAACTTGCTTTTTTCCACGGGTTCGCTCCTTTGGCATTTGCCAAGGAAACCGTAAATTTTACGTGTGTAAAAACTGAACCTTTTATCTTTTTACATGTAATATTACTTAAGATCTTTATCTTCTTTCCACAGGCACTAATACAAGAGCAACTACCCGCCCACAAAATTTCCGAAGGTAAGCTCAAAAGGATAACACCGAAATGTCAAACATTCCAACAGTATTTCAAAATGGCGGACGATATTTTAAAATTAGAACTCTATGACAGTTTACCTGACAGTTACTTCACAGATATACATAAAACTATGGATTGCCAGTGGAAAAAACTTGTGTTGTTTTATTTACTAAGGTTATGTTTGGCGCAAGTGGTTGAGAGTTTGATATTGTTAGATAGATTAATGTTTTTATTTGAAAATGGATTTGAAAATGTTTATTTGGTGAAGTTGTTTGATCCTGTTTTGTCCCCGAGATGTCATAGTATTGTTGCGGTTAGATAACAGTTATTTAATTATTGTAATACTATATGCATTTCTTATTTTCCTGTAAGTAAGATACCCTGTGTGGGTATATATCAATTTTATATTGTAAGTACCTACCTGTATATAGGTATAGGATTCAGTAATAAAATTATAAAAAAACTTCATGTTGTTTTTATTTTAACATTTACTGGTCTACACTTTTAGACAATAAATCTACATATTTTAGGTTTCTAAATCAAAGAGTAGTAAATATAGTTCTAAACCGAAAGAAAACTCGTAAACAAATCTAATTTTATGTTGAATCAAATGACAATTATACTTTTCATAGTTACATTTCTTCACCAATTACAAAAGAGACATTGGTGTTGACCAATAAGACATTTTGATACAGGTGCAGAAAGTTTGTTTCACGTGTTTTAAACAATGTTTTTCAATACACTTAGTACGACTCGTGAGGGTTGACCCGCGGCGGAACAGAGAGTAAAGTCCCGCAAAGCTCCGTTGAAAAGGAAGGATCCTCCGGCCAGACAGGTGTTATAGTCGGGTGGGCTACTGCCCGATAGATGATTTCGAACTGTTCTATATGTTCTAATCGCGCGGAGAACTTTGATTGCGCGATGCAGGATTAGTTCATAGATGCCGCTACATATATGTCTTCTTCTTCCTGCCCTTATCCCATATTTTTTACATATATGTGATTATAGGTAATTTATCAAAGTTTAGGGGTGTCTGGTAGGGGTAGCAACCGTTATAAGTGTCTGGCAATGGATGACGAGACTTCTAAGGCTATTCCGAAGAAAATATTAAAAAATTGAGCTATATACTTTAACGAAAGTAAGGTACTATTTTATACACCTTTACTGCTTGATAGCTGCCTAAGTAACCACAACCCGAACTCCTTAGTCGCTGGTCGTTCTTACCTGTACAAGGGACATGCACAAAAAATTTTTCACCATTGGAAAGCCTTAGTAACATAACATAGGCTATATTTATGCTCGTGCAAAGCCGGGACGGGCCGCTAGTAGGTATCTACCTAATATTTATAAAAGCAGAAAAATAGTTTTTTACTTAATGACGACGTTCAGGAGGAAAGGTACTGATCCGTAACCTTATCTTTAAAAGTTGTTCACACACAGCGTTTACCTACATCTCTTTGAACCTAAAAAAAAAACAAAGATGAAAACTGTTACATAACACAATAGGTACCTTCCTAATAATTCATGTACTTTTATCTTCATAAATAAGAGTTATCGTGTCGTAAATCCATATTTAGATGTATGGCAGTAGGTAGTAGGTACCTACCTAGAAGAACAACGCATAAAAGTGTTTTGTCTGTTTGTTTCGTAATCACGGCTCCATAAACTTAATTTTCAATCACCACTTGTTTTTAATTAGTATCTACCTGAAAGTCTCAATAAATAATATTCACAAACAGTAAAGTTATTTTATTAGCGTTTGTTTATAAGTATCCCAAAATGTCACTCAATTTAAGAAAATATTGTACCCACAGGCCATTTTCAGGGTTTGGGGCCATTTTCATTCATAATCAATAGACTATGAATGAAAATGGCCCCAAATTATTAATTTTTTTACCATTAAGTTCCACCTGCCATGTAGGTAGGTACTGTTTCTGCTCCATCCCAAAGTCGACCAACAGAAATACCTAAGGCCTGAAGTCCGCCTCCTTACAGTGTTTCTTACTTTTGAATTAAGTTTTAATAAATAAAATAATGGATATTTTATGAGAGAGCAAAATAAATTATGATAGCAATTTTTTTTTATGTTCCTATTAATTCGTTGTTTTCTGATTAACTCGAACCATAGATATAAGAAATGGTTGAAACGATTCGTTTCGCATAATCGGAAAACGTGAACGTGTTTTTTTTACCTAAATGGCATCAAATTAATATCAAACTTACATTTACATTACCAAAAATGCTTTCGCGAACGCAGCCAGGTTTCCAACGTGTATGTTTAAAACATGAAGGCGACAATACAAATGTCATAAAAGTTTATAGCATATGCGTGATACCATAAACATGCTTATTACATATCAATAAACAAGACGCTAGAAAGTACCTACTTTAGACTTTAGAGTATGATACAATTTTATTGCTTACTCTGTTAGCTTAAGTAGCTTTATACAACCTTGAGAAGCTCATCGTTTCTAGCATGGCTCATCGTATCTAACGCTAAATGGTAAACTACCAAGAGGCCACCGACCTAAAAAGATAATCAGATCAGGTTCTCTCACACTGGACATCCAATTACACGTCGCTCTACATGACGTCAAGAACCGACAC
Organism: Mythimna ferrago; assembly: GCA_910589285.2. Taxonomy (NCBI): domain Eukaryota; kingdom Metazoa; phylum Arthropoda; class Insecta; order Lepidoptera; family Noctuidae; genus Mythimna; species Mythimna ferrago. The sequence continues at coordinate 23,371,682 of OU342685.1, forward strand.
AGATGGTAAGATACCATCAGTTGGATACGCCATAATTATGGCGGTAAGTCCCCTCTTTGAGGCGTGACTGGAAAGACCTCACGGCGTCCTTACCTTCCGCATGACGCAGGTTCTCACCGGACATGATCAGTTCGGAAGGTTCCTGCACCGGATTCGTGCGGAACTGACGCCCTGGTGTCACCATTGTGTGGATCGCTCGGAGAACACGGTAGAGTGATCCCCGCCTGGGCGGAGCACTCCCGTGTCCTCGTGGGGGCGCTCGGCGGCAGTGATCTCTCGCGTCGGGCCTTGGTACAAGCTTGATTTTGCGAAGCAGTAATGCTAGCAAAGGAGGCGGCCGCAAGCGCGAGGCAATGGCACTCGCACCCCAGCCGCCGGGAATCCGATGCCGATTTCCGGCCACCGTAGGCGCGGGATTGCGGACGGCGAGCAATAGGTAGAATGCTCGCCGTCCAACCGTCCGGACTGACTCCAAGCCGTCGACGGTGAGTAGTATTCCATGCGCGCCTCAAGGAGTTGAAGTCTACTGGAGCCATGGATGATGCAAAAAAGAAGCCCGGGGTTCTAGAATAATGGCAAAGAAGGAAAAGGAGTGGGTTTTTTGTCAGTAAAAGTCTGACACTATCTCCCGCTCCGCCCAAGAGCGGGCCATATCATGAGATGATTTCCCACCTAAAAAAAAAGACACCATCAGTAAAAAGATCCAACGGACTGGTTAGGGATAGGGTTGTTCTAATCCGAGCTCAACACCTGGGAAGCAATAATCTGCAACATTAAAGGGTGGACTAGACTAGCGGACTGGACTAGCGGTTGCAAACCAACGTCCCAACAGAGGCCCTTGCTAGTTTGAATTCGTGTAGCAGCAGTTGTAATCCATGTAGCCATAAGACAAACCAAGATTCAACCAAGGTGGCCTTGGTTGAATCGCTAGTTTGCAACCGTCTGGTCCACCCTATAGGTCCAACGCTGTGTTAAGTTGGCACCCGCGCGGGCACACATCGCGTGACGTCGCGCGAGTGTCGTGTGCGACAGTCCCCATAGCGGAAACCAGATTATTACCTGCTCAGTATTGCTATTTCAACTTTAACGGTTTGCATGTAGTCGTGTCGATGGAGAACTTAAATGTATTATTACGTAGCAAAAGGGGCGCGGGGCGCGGCTCCCCGGGACGGGTGGCCGCGTGGGTCACCGCGACGGAGCATTTTTGAATGGGACCGCGCGGGTGCCCGCTTAACGCAGCGTCAGCCGTTCATCATCATTTCAGCCGATACACGTCCACTGTTGGACATAGGCCTCCCCCAAACGTCGCCACATCGAACGTTCCTGTGCGTCCCGCATCCATCGGTTTCCCACTACCTTCACCAGGTCATCGGTCCACCTTGTAGGAGGCCTTTCAACGCTGCGTCTTCAGGTACGCGGTCGCCACTCCAGAACCTTTCGGCCCCAACGGCCATCTGTTCTGCGAGCAATGTGCCCTGCCCATTGCCACTTAAGTTTGGCAATTTTTTGTGCTATGTCGGCAACCTTAGTTTTCCTGCGGATATCTTCATTTTTTATTCGATCACGCAAGGAAACCCCGAGCATAGCTCTTTCCATTGCTCTTTGGGTGACTTTAAGCCTTCTGATGAGGCCCATTGTGAGCGACCACGTTTCGGAGCCATATGTCATCACTGGCAACACGCACTGGTTAAAGACTTTCGTCTTGAGACACTGTGGTATGTTGGACGAGAAGATACCGCGTAGTTTCCCGAACGCTGCCCAACCGAGTTGGATTCGACGGTTGACCTCTTTCTCGAAGTTAGACCTACCCAACTGGACTGTCTGTCCGAGGTAGACGTAATCGTCCACAACTTCGAGTGTAGAGTCTCCGACGTTGATAGGAGTGGGCGCTACATGGTTGTTAATCATGATTTTGGTTTTATCCATGTTCACCACTCGACCCACTCTTAGAGAAGCTCTACTGAGGTCATTGAGCATTGTGCTGAGCTCCTCCATAGTCTCAGCCATGACTACTATGTCGTCGGCAAACCGAAGGTGAGTGATGTACTCGCCATTGACATTAATGCCTAGTCCACTCCAGTCCAGAACCTTGAAGACATCCTCCATTGCGGCCGTGAACAGTTTCGGAGAGATGACGTCTCCCTGCCTCACACCTCGCTGCAGGAGGATAGGTTTCGAGGTCTGGTCCTGGAGCCCTCTGGTCAGCCCTTAGTTATGTTCTTAATTTAAAAACGGTGATTTCCGTTTTTGACGAAAACGGTGATTTTCGCACACATATTACATAGGCGAAAGTTTCTGAGTGTGTACCATCGCAGTCATTTCTGCCTGATCACTTAAAAAAAAATTCGCTTGATTGCTGCGGCGCGGTACCAAACCCTTTGAAGTTTTTGTTTTGAGTGCAAGCAAAAATGAACTTAGCGGTGGTCAGACGGAAGTGTCTTTGATGGTACACACACAAACTATGTTTGTTTTTTCTTCACTTTCGAACTGCTAAACGGGTTTCAATGAAACTAGGTACACGGATAGACCATGTCTTGGAATAGCACATAGAAAGAAAAAAAAGAAAGAAAATGCGTTTATTACAGATACTTTTAAATCTGGGAGTTTCCTTGGGATAATTTTTAACCTCCACAGGGGCGAAGCCTCGGGCAGCAGCTAGTATAGACATAAAGCTGTCTAGATTCGAAGTCTATTGGGATCTTTTACATTTTCTAGTAGGTACTGGAAAAATAAGGTTATTGTTTACTTTTCGGGTACCTACCCAGATATTAGGAAAAGGTCAACGTGATTTATTGGAAAATCTTGCGTCTAATTTAGAGGCGATCAGAAAAGTATTCATGATAATCATCAAAATATTTTTTTATGTACTATTTTTTTTATATATATTTTTTATTGCATATTATAATATGATATTCTACTTATACCTATTACAAAAATGCAATTTTTTATCTCTCAGCCGGCTCATCTGACTCTGAAACGGCTGGACCGATTTTTACAAGACTTCGCTAGTAGATAGTTGATGTTATAGGGAGTAACCAAGGCTACTTTTTTTTAGAAAAAAGATTTAGGATGAGGCGTAAAAAAATTCTTAAAATTGTTACCCAATCTCAATGTCCTGTTACCAGTTTGACGTAGACGAAGTCGTGGGCCTCAGCTAGTAATACTATAAATTATGACCTTTTTTAATCCATCATAAACATCAATTACCTACTCTGTAAGTCTGTATCAGCCCACACGAAAAACTTATTTTGCTAATAAATTCTGAAACAAAAATAGAATGCGGTCTAATATTACAGCGAACTTTCAGAAGAATGCGTTGTAATTGGTGTAGGGTTAAAAGTTAGGTATTCTAGTTGTTTACAAGAAATAACCGGCCAAGTGCGTGTTTAGCCTCGCGCTGTGTAAGGTTCCAATTTTCACATTTCATGTAAGGATAGAGTGAGTTACATACCTCCTTCTTCTTCCTGCCCTTGTCCCATCTTATTTGGGGTCGGCGCAATACGTTTTTTTCTTCCATTTTACCCTGTCACTCGTCATGCTATCACTAACTTCCTTTTCTTTCATATCATTTTCACGCAATCCATCCATCTTTTCTTTGGCCTCCCTCTCCCTCTCCACCCATCCACATGTATACTCATAACTCTTTTGGTAACATGCATTTCATCCCTCCTCTTTACATGACCATACCAAGAGAAACGATTCCCCTTCAGCTTGTCAGTCACTGGCGCCACTTGCAAACTTCCTCTAATATACTCATTTCTCACTACATACATGTGAGTTACATACCTAACTTAGATAAATGTCACATCAATAAAAAAGGTTTCCGATGCGTTTTCGATCGGGTGTTTTTATTTGGAACTGCCTTTTATATCCTAACTAATATTATAAATGTGAAAGTGTGGATGTTTGGATGTTTGTTACTTAATCACGCAAAAACGGCTGAACGGATTTGGATGAAATTTGGCATACATATAGCCTTTGACATGGAAAAGAACATAGGCTACCTTTTATCTCGATTGCTTAAATACCTAATGCCACGCGGGCGAAGCCGCGGGCAAAAGCTAGTTGATAATATCTTTTAGTTAGAGGTTTAACCCGTTGTATGCCGGAACGCAGATCTACGCGAGACACAATGGCTTTTTAATTGTGTCTCTAATTACGGCATACGAGAGGTTAAATTCGACATCACAAGGAAAGTTAGAAAAAATAATATCTATTAGGGTAGAAGCAAGCGACTGTAAAAAATATTAATATCATCGTCACGTATTAATTTGAATGCTGTAGCACTGGTAGCACCTATTATTGTTTCGGAGATCATTGGAGTCTTCGTTAAAATCTCCAAAAATCCTGCAAAAAAAAAAAAATATTATAAAGATTTTACCACTAGCATGACGTGGTGAAACTATTTACAAAGAGACTTTGACCCCTGAGTTGGTTTCGGTGTTTCTTTTCAGGGTAGTCAGCTAAAAAACACCGGCCTCATCTTATTTAAACTGACAAAAATTTGACGTGTAAAAGTCTTTTTGAAAAACCTATTTGCGAAATAAATATCATTTATACAAAGGTTTCTTGTTCGCAATACAGAACCCTAAAAACGGAAAACCTACACGGGAAAAGGTAAGTTCATCTAAAAATACTCTACATAGTAGAAATATGCGGCACACGTAGGTGAGCCGACGAGGTAGCATTCTTAAATCCCCCTTAAATTAATTCTTTTTTTGCGGTTGGAAGTCCTCTAGTTACTTGTCCCGCTCCGGGTGAAGTACAGTTTCCAACACGGATCTTGAGCGCTCGGCGTCAGAGTGGGGATCGCTTAGCGTATTCCATACATTGGCGAGCCAATCGTCTTCGTTGTTAGATACTTTCCGCAACGCAGGGAACGAATGAGGAGTGACGTCTATGACGCGATGGCGCGACGAGCCAATCACTGACACTCCCCGCCCCCGCGTCTCACTTCGCACCACTAAAGAGACTGAATAATTGACTTCTGTGCAACCGCTTAAGATCCGTGATGGCAACTGTACCGTACGAGTTAACCACGCCTCCAATTCCTTTTTTCTGGTGTCATCTCAATGCTTAGTCACGTGGTCAGAACAAAAGAATCGGAGCGTGGCCAACTCGATGCGTTCGACGCAAGAGAATCGAAACGAAACGGTCGTAACTTGGCTGGGGGGACTGGTCATCGGTTTACCTTGTGGGAGGCTTACTAACGTTGCATCTTTCAGTACTCGGTCGCCACTCCATGATCTTTCGGGCCCATCGACCATCTCTTTTACCATGCTTATACCTGCTGCTCTCCTGTCATTATCATCATCAGCCTTTTTAATGTTCCCACTGTTGATGTTTGACGTAAATAAACACTTTTTCTTTCTTTTCTTTCTTTCTTGCTGGGACTCAAGCCTCCGCTCTAAAAGAGGGAATGGGCCGTAATCCACCACGCGGGCCCAGTGCGGGTTGGTAAATGTCAAATGCCTTCGAATTTTTGGTTCTAGGACATGCCGGTTTCCTCACGATGTTTTCCTTTACCGTTTTGAGAGCAGTACTTAGTGATGAAATAAATTACGCAAAGTAATGTGCCTGGCTGGGTTCGAACCCGCGACCTACAACTCGTAAGTGTGGGCCAATACCTCTCGGCCACCACTGCTCTCCCACTGCTTATGCTCTCCTGTATGAACCACTAAATCTTTGTACCTTAAATCTCTTGTGGTAATTCCTCGCTTAACGAGCAGACAGCTCTACGTATTACAATTTCTATAAAGGATTTACAGATTAAATTATACATTTAGGCATTAAATCCAGGATTACTTTGTAACCGTCTCAATTCTAAGTCCGGGTGATTATAGCAACGAAATATCTAATGCGAACTAATGCCAATATGACAAACTAAGTAAACATATTATAATATCTACCAACCAAAATTCAAAACAGAACTATACAATAGTTAATACCCACATTTACATTCAAATATTTTACAATATTATTCCATGAACGAAACAAATGACCCAGAATTTTTTTTTCAATACACTTACTCGAAAACGCGCTCTTATCCCACCGCTTTTAGGCACACAATAAACTGTTTTCCACACTAATGCAGAAAAGTGCGCCTGCCTTCTCCGCTACAATTTTATTACATGTATCGTACCAGGCTGGGCGCGCGTCGAACCCCACCAGTCGCCGGTCAACCCCCGTTTATTCATTTCTTCGTAAGTGTATTGAAAAACAGACGTTTGATACACGTGCAAATTTTTCACTGTAGATCTCGGCACTTGCGAATTCCGCATCGGTCGCAAAGACAAACTTTCTACACTATTGTATCAAAATGTACTATTTATACATACTAAGAGACTACGAGCTACCTCGCCGTCCACGCCTACGGTGGCCGGAAATCGGGATAGGGATTCCGGCGGCTGGGGCGTGAGAGCCACTCCCTCACGCTTGCACGTGCGGCATCCTCCTTTGCTAGCATTACTGCTTCGCAGAAGGAGGCGACCACTTGCCACTTTTCCTCGCTTCAGACCATGGTTTGTACCAAGGCCCGGCGCGAGAATTCGTTGCCTCCGATCTCTATGAAACTGAGTGTCTTTTCCCGGTAATCTTGTAATCGCAAAAAGAATGGATTTAAAGGTCAGCAGGGCTATAATTGGGCGCAGCTGGCCGCAATTAAATTTAATGCACTGATACTCGTACTGCCGCCTAGGCAGGTACGAGTGTTGTGTCCATTTAATTCCGGCCAGATATTCAAGGGACTATAATAAAGGTTAATGTCAACCGACTATATAAAACTTTACACACAAAGCGACACGTGGGTAGTAATAATATAGTAGTAGCTATTACTCAGAAGGTAGAAGTCCTCAGGGAACACGGCCACGACACGGGATGTAGACCAATTTAGAACTACTTATTCGTAGGATTGAACTAACGTAACTTGCCAGATTCATAGAACCGTAAAAGCTATTCTAGTGATTGCTGAATAAACAGAAAATTGCAATTTAATTGATACTGATCTGTGTAGGATAGGCTGTGGTTCGGGGAAGCGACGGCCGACGTCCAAGTGATGCAGTATTGTTTTTAGATTACTGAAATGCTGCTCTCTTTGCCTTCACCAGTCTTGGTAGGTTTTTGAATGGTTCTATCGTAGATTCGACTTCGGTTTTAGAAATTTTCGAAAGTCTTTTGTTTTGTTTTATATTTGATTTCCAAAGAAAATATCTTTTTACAAAAAAATGCAATCAAGTCGGTAAGTAGTGTGTATACCCACTGTGTGTATCACCAATATAAAATAGCGATTTTCTTTTTGGAACACAAAACCTAACCGGTTCCAAAATACTAAGAAAAAAGACTAGGTCCTTGAACCGTTCCGTAATCTCGTGAAAGTATTGTTCTACGCAGAAGGATCTAATATTAACTGAATCAATAGTTACATCACACCTGCCACCCACCCTTACAGCTACTTGACTGATATGCTGTCAAACAACGAGTATTATTTATTTAGGTTCTTCACTAAAGGCCCTTTTAGGATTTTAATACATACCCATACGTCCCCGGTTAGAAGCTGCAAAAATATTGGTTGCATATATACACTTGCGTGCATAAAAATCAGCCACCCCTTAGGCAGCGCTTTGGAATCCCATATTAATTTTAACCTATCGAATACCGAAATTATAAAGCACATAATAGAAAGACAATGAGAGAATGAACGCGTTCGCTTGGCGTTTAATAAATTAACCAAAAGAGAAGAAAATAAAATATTTTAAAAAATATTTTAATATTGTTGAAGGTAGACCCATAAACTTTATTTACACATACTTTACATTTTAGTAAAAGCACCGTTGTTCACATTATCGACTCGAATTGTCGGACACCCTCATTTGGTAAGTCCCCTCTGAGGCGTGGCTGGAAAGACCTCACGGCGTCCTTACCTTCCGTATGACGCAGGTCCTCACCGGACATGGTTCGTTCGGGAGGTTCCTGCACCGGATTCGTGCGGAAGTGACGCCCGGGTGTCGCCACTGTGCGGAATGCCCGGAGGACACGGTGGACCACACAGTCGAGGTGTACCCCGCTTGGGCGGAGCATCGCCGTGCCCTCGTGGGGCCTTGGTTGAGGCCATGGTCCGGAGCGAGGAGGAGTGGCAGGCGGTCGCCAACTTTTGCGAAGCAGTAATGCTCGCAAAGGAGGAGGCCGAACGCAAATTAAATCAAATCAAATCAAAATCATTTATTTCAAATAGACCATTTGCAGGCACTTTTGAATAGTCAAATGTCGGTCAGTCCAAGAAAAGTGAAGCTAAATTGCACGTTCCAAAGAGTAGGTCTCTATGGAGAAGAACGTGCAAGAAACTCCATGGACACTCTTTTAAATCATATTATGTGTTACATATAATGCTTGGTTACAAATTTTCATGTTGCTTCTATTGTGTAAGCATAATGTAGATAATAAAATAAAAATAAAAAATAATAATAATTAAAAGATAAAAACTGAATTAAAAAATCAGCCTCACCATACAAAATGATAAACTTGATTGGATAATTTGTATGGCAAGGCCGATTTTTTTTTTCGTTTCCTGAAAAAAAGTCTTGTGGAAGGTTGTTCAGTTTCGTCTACTGAGCAAGTCCTTAAAGTTTGTGGAGGGCTGTCCCTTACACCTTGTATATATTGACAAGGCACCGTCATGATGTTAACGCATCAGGCAACGGCCGCCGCCGCCGCCGCCGCCGCCGCCGGGATTCTGATCCCGATTTCCGGCCATCGTAGGCGCGGGCGTTGGCGGTTAGCTCGCTGTCCGGACCAATCCCAAGTCGTCGACGCACTGTTCCCGCGCGCCTCAAGGAGTTGTCAGCAACAACAGGGGCCAGGGTTATCCGAAAGGGCGCTCGAGCCCCGGTATGAAGGCTACAAGGAACGGAATGGGTCTTTTAGTCAGTAAGAGTCTGACACTCCCGCTCCGCCCAAGAGCGGGGGATGTCATTGGATGATTTTTTCCCACCATAAAAAAAAAACACCCTCATTTGTCACTTTATAAAACATAATCTTTCTGATTTTACTCCTTATTTAAAGTGAATCAAATCTTTCTTTAATACCACCTACGTAATAAAAGTCAAAATCGGTTGAACGGACAGTAATAAAAAGTTTTCATAAATGTGTAATGTTATTTTGAACAGAGTATAGGTCCAGACTATCCAAAGTCTGTAGAACTATGTAGACTTCATTTTTCGTAGCACGACCTTCGCCTACGCGGCTACGAGCTTCTACGAAAAATTGCTACGGAAAAAAAAAGAGATTCTTTCCACTGTAAAAATGATAATATTAAACCATAAATTTCCTAGTGTAAATAGATGCAATGAAGTAAATAAAACAGTAAAAAACGGGTGAAAGGATATTTTTTCGTGACAAACGGGCCATAGTTGGAAAGTGTGGGATGAAGAAAGGAATAATTTATTTATAGTGAGATAGTGTAGGCGTCATTCTGATCATGCAATAACGCCATGTTCTGTCATGAGATGATCTTTACGCTGTAGAATACTCGGTTTATCTTTGATACTTTTTTTTTGACTATCTTGTTGGTTCAGTGGTCGCTAGCGCTACTGTTCAGTATGGTCTTGGGTTCGATTCTAGGGTCGAGCACCTTGCACTTGCGGGCGCGGTAAGCATTTACCCAGTGCAGATTCGTCTCTTGTAGAGTACCTACATAGATTAAAAAAGGGCTTATACAGGTTTGTAAGTATTTTTATTTATTTATTTATTTATTTATCAAACTTATACTATCTTTACAGGCAGACCTAATGCGACAGTACAGCCAAAAATAACTATTTAAACATAATTTGTTCTAACCCTACTTAATTACAAAGCATATAACTGCTAGTGCCACTCTGTTAAATTCACTCAAAGTACAAATGAATAGGTCTGACTTATCGTGTATGAGATTAAGAGTGCGAAGTGCGCGAAGTGTGCGAAGTAACATTTATTTCTACGGAGTTACCCTTGTACTGTATATACACCGTTAAACTTTAATCGTTTTAATCCCGTGGAGATCCACGGGATCGAAATTAGTATCTTTAAGAAAACGTCAGTTCTCGTGATACGCGTCTAGATCATCTCGCCACCTCTTTCTAGGGCGACCTCGATGGCGCTTACCGTTTGCAGGAACCCACCGGGTGGCGATACTTGCCCAGCGGTGGTTAGAGACGGCGCGAGAGAAGAATGTCTGGAAGGACTTGGGGGAGGCCTTTGCCCAGCAGTGGGACAGTAATGGCTATTAAAAAAAAAAAAAAAAGAAAACGTCAGCTGAGCGAGTTCAATGACCTGTAGTTAATAGTCGGCGTTGCGTACAAAGTACCTACAGGTCATTGAACTCGCTCAGCTGACGTTTTCTTAAAGATAATAATTTCGTACATGCGTACCTAAATTAATACGAGTTTTGAAAAAAAGGTACTTTATTTTTTAATTTTATCTTTACAAATCGATAGTGTATATAACTCCACGGCTAAAGGGGTAAAAAGGGGGTTATAAGTTTGCATGGAGAAACCTACTATTACGCGGGCGAAGCTAGTTGTATTATCATTTTGAGACGTACAAAAATATTCAATGAAAGTGGAAGAGCTCTCACCTACTATTAGTCGTATAAAAAGAAATGTTTTGAAAAAGCAAACAAGAATCACAGAATACAAAATAGTTTTTTTTTTCAGCTTTTAGGAATCCAATGAATGCGAGGCGCATAAAACCGGTCGTTATGGCGATGCTTGGGGAAGGCTCAGGACTAACAGTGGACATCTTTTGGTTGAAATGATGATGAAGAATTCCAACTTTTAGTTCACACAGGCCTGGACGCCTACAGGTAAATTCACTAGTAGTTGGTTGATTAGAAACATAATCTGTATACTTATAAAAGTATTTAAGGCACTCCTGACTCACTCACTATCTCATCAATTTCCAGCCCAAACCCTTGGAGCTAGAACGCTGAATTATTATTATTATTTTTTATTGTTGATAGGTTCGCGCTTGACCTTAATATTTTGCACAGAGGTTCCTCTTATGATACATACAAAGATAAAGAAAGGATTTTTCAATACGCTCACTCGAAAACCCGCTCTTATCCCACTGCTTACAGGCACGCAATAGGCTATTTCCCGCACAAGTGCAAAAATGTGCGCGTGCTCTCCCCCGCCATAATTTTATTACATGTATCGTATCAGGATGGGCGCGCGTCGACCCCCACGAGGCGCCAGTCAACCCCCGTTTATTCATTTCAGTGAGTGTATTGAAAAAAGTCGTTTGATACACGTGCAAATTTGTCACTGCAGCCCTTTTTTTTGTTTTTTTTTTTCGATGGGAAAAATCATCCAATGACAACCTCCGCTCTTGGGCGAAGCGGGAGATAGTGTCAGACTCTTACTGACTAAAAAACCCATCACGTTCCTTCAAGCCTTCATACCGGGGCTCGAGCGCTCTTTCGGATAACCTTGGCCCCAGTAGGTTTCGACCCGGCTGGGCCCCTGCTGTTGCTGACAACTCCTTGAGGCGCACGGGAACAGCGCGCGCCGTCGACGACTTTGGCTTGGTCCGGACAGTTACCGGACGGCCGGACAGCGAGCTACCCATTGCTCAGTGTCCGCAAGCCCGCGCCTACGGTGGCTGGAAATCGGGATCGGAATCCCGGCGGCGGCGAGAGCGCCGTTGCCTGATGCGGTCGGCCTCCTCCTTAGCGAGCATTACTGCTTCGCAGAAGTCATCACTGCAGCCCTCGGCTCCATAACACACTCGCCTACGGCTCGTGCGGATTCCGCCTCGGTAGCAAAGACAAACTTTCTGCACTTGTATCAAAATGTACTATTTCAATACACTTACTCGAAAACCCGCCCTATACCCCTAGTCGTCGACGGCGTGCACTGTTCCCGCGCGCCTCAAGGAGTTGTCAGCAACAGCAGGGACCCAGCCGGGTCGAAGCCTACTGGGGCCAGGGTTAGTTTCGAAAGATAGCTCGAGCCCCGGTACGAAGGCTTGAAGGAACGGGGTGGGTTTTAGTCAGTAAGAGTCTGACACTATCTCCCGCTCCGCCCAAGAGCGGGGGTTGTCATTGATGATTTTCCCACCATAAAAAACCCCTTTTTGGCACCCAATAGACTGTTTTCCGCACTAGTGCAGAAAAGTGCGCGTGCTCTCCCCACCACAATGTTATTACATTTATCGTATCAGGCTGGGCGCGCGTCGACCCCCGCAAGTCGCCGGTCAACCCCCGTTTATTCATTTCTTCATAAGTGTATTGACAAAAGTCGTTTGGTACACGTGCTTTGTCACTGCAGCCCTCGGCTCCATAACACACTCGACTACAGCTCGTGCGGATTCCGCCTTCATCGCAATGGATAACTTTCTGCATTTGTATCAAAATGTACTATCTCAAAATTAACACCTTACGCTGCCTACCCATGTCAGACTTTGTAGGACACATAATCGGGCCGATTTTGTATATATTTGTAACATTGTTCTGTTTTCTGACCGACTTTTTGTAGGACGTGTGCGTTGCACTATTGCTATCAGTGTGTTCTATTTTCCTCCTACAAAAAATCGGTCACCGATTTATCGGACGTGGGCGAGCACTGCGAGCAGCCATAACAGCATTAAATGGGGTCCAAAGTTTGTAAGAGAAACCTACTTCATCGCGGGGAAGCTACTGGCAGAAGCTAACTTTAGAATTGTTTAGTTTAATACGTAATCCATATTCCTGACGCGCAAAACCACGGAACATACAATAATTATGTGGACTAACTGCTCACAGCTATTTGTCGTAGGCCGCAATCTACGGCGTATGTAGGCCGATATTATGATTTAACACAACACAATACCAGCTTTGTTTTACGATGTTACCATGTGGCCGCCTTGAATCGGGGAGATAGTAAGGCTGCCTGTCCACAGGAACGGAGCGAGGCTGCGGAGCGGAGAAACGGAGGAATCAGAAAATCAGAGGAGCGGAGATTTGATGCAATCCTATTGGTTAATCTTTCTCCGTTTCTGTTCCTGTGGACAGGCAACCTAAGGGAGTTAAGTACTTAAACTGAAACCGTGTACTGAGCGGAATCAAAGGTAAATGATGTTTTTTTTTTAATTTTTCAAATAGGTTTTAAAAAAAATCAGCCAAGTGCGAGACGGATTCGCGTACGAAGGGTGTCCATTATGGGATCAATGGGGACGCAGCGGTGAAACCCCGATCGACCATCAGATCAAACGCTGCAAATGGAACTGGATGGGCCACACACCGAAGGAATCCTGAACATATACTAAGGCAAGCCCTAGACTGGAATCCTCAAGGAAAGTGTAAACTTTTGGAGCGGAGAAACGGAGAAATATTAACCAATATGGTTGCACAAAATCAGAGGAGCGGAGATTTTGTGCAATTCTATCGGTTAATATTTCTCCGTTACTCCGCTCCGCAGCCTCACACCGCTCCTGCGGACAGGCAGCCTAAAAGGAGATTTATCATTAAGGTACAGGAGGTGTTTGTCGTAGGTTGTCGGCGGCGTAGGCCCGAATAGAATAATTGTAGAATACCCTTTACCTTTTGATTGTGTAAATGACATGCTTTTGTCTGACATGTTAAATTTACTGTATGATACAGTAAATTTAACATGTCAGACAAACCTACCTAGTTTTGTTTAGGAAGATGGAATAATTAATAATATTCCACAATAATATAATAAAAATAATCCACAACTATCACACAGCACCGTCTGGTCCCAAGCTAAGCAGAGCTTGTGTTATGGGTACTAGACAACTGATAAACATACTTATATATTTCTAAATACATACATATTATAGGTAATTACACCCAGACACAGAACAAATGATCGTGCTCATCACACAAACATTTGTCCTGGGTGGGAATCGAACCCACGACCTCCGGCATAGCAGTCAGGGTTACTAACCACTAGACCAACAGGCCAGTCGATCGAGAGATTGATCGAGTTTTGATTGTGTAAATGACATGCTTTTGTCTGACATGTTAAATTTACTGTAAGATCCTAGAATTGTTGAGGAAGATAGAATATTGTAAACACTGTCTTCTCTATGGCCACAGTCTGCGGTGTAAGCCTGCTTAAAACAACTTATCAAAGTATATCTACACTTCTGCACTTCTTCTTCTTCTTCCTCCTGCCCTTATCCCATATTACTTGGGGTCGGCGCAACACGCACTTAAACACCGCTAAATTTTGATCTTTATTTTTTAATTTTATCTTTACAAATCGATAGTGTTCCATGTACCGGATCGACCCTCCACGGGATTAAAACGATCAAAATTTAAGGGTGTATACAGGATTATTTGTAAAAGAAATAAAACTATTTTATTTGACATAAACACTCGTAGTTACTGTGATGCAGCTCAGCTCGTCGGTAGGCTCGTATAGGGATACTTCTGAAATTAAACACTTCGGGCGGCGCACTTTTATATTTTTCTAACTTATTTCACGAATACATGCTATTCTTATAAAAATCACTTCAGCACTCAAAAAAACAACAGACATTCTTTTTTTCTACTAACTTTCAAAACTATTCTAGAACAGCATAATCCTTCGAATTATATTTTACAAGCCAGTTCGTTGGTTATATAAAAAAAGCAACTCATGCGATCTCCTTTCAATATCACAATACACACAATGTAGTAACAACATGTAGACACCAATTATTTTATAAAAGAAAAGACAAAACACTAACAACCTTTCAGGACTATGTTACTAACATCATAAACAACAACTGTTGTTCTATAAATTTTTAGAAAACATAATTCATTCACCAAAAACAAGTCTTCAAGATTTCATTGTTCTATCTAACACATTTCAACTGTGTATTTTGCTATATTTTATCTACGCGGGCGAAACCGCGGGCAATTGATAGTGTCTAAAATGCTGAAATTAAAAATGGGTCTACGCTAGAGCCCAGCTCAAATTTGTACAGTGTAGACCGACCTGAATTTGAACCTGGCTCGTGCTCCGATCCTCTAGCGTAGAACAACCTTAAAGAAGACAGAATTGTCTTCGTTTACGACAGTTGTAGTTCTTTTCTTTTGCGAAAAAATCATTGAAAAATTTTCATGGAGGAAAAGAGATTAGCCAGTAAAAGTTTGATATTCCCTCTCACTTCAGCCAGAACGAAACTAACTTACGAAGTTATTTAATGATTTTCTACCCTGAAAAAAATAAGCAAGAAAAGTCATTCGATTATTTTTCACTTTAAAAAAAACACTGGCAGAAAAGGCCCAGCTTTGTCTCATCTTATCTTCTAGTAGGCCTAGTGAAATAAATAATTTTGAGTTTGATGTGTTAAAATAGTAAAATTTCAAAGAACTGTAGCATTACCGCTCATACTTGTATGTCGTAGCCTCGTAGTATTTCGTAGACGGTCTACGGCGTAGGCGAAATTAGTTATTCCATTTTTACGTAAGGTATTCCTGAACTGTATTTGACAGCCTCGTTGACCATTGCCTAAGATGCATGCCAATAATAATTTTAATTTTCTATTTGATATTTGATATTTATATTTTTTATCTGATATAAACTAGTGATTGACTGCGATCCCATCTGATGGTAATCAGTAATGCAACCGTTGATCGGGAGGCGCATTAGTTTATTAAGAGCCTATTCACTCTAGCCTTGAAGACACCCAAATTATAATCGGATGGAAAGACCGCGGAAGCAAATTGTTCCAGTCCTTTGATATACGCGGTTTAAATGACGTGGCGAAACGCTTAGTCCATTTATCAGTATCGCTTCTATTACGAGAATGGTTTCAACCACATAAATTTCTAATATACTAAACCAGTAGTAGAAATCAATGGGAGGAATTCTGCGGCCTTGAAATATCCAACACCAGCCATAAATTTTTGCAGGTTGCATATCTACATACTACTCGTTTTTGCTTTGGAACGGAACAGAACGGAACGGAACGAAATGAAATAGAACAAATCCGAACAGAATGGAATGGAATAGAAAGGTTACACGTTTATTGCAAATATGGATAACAAACAATAGTAATTTATTGTAATTCAATAGATATAAGTTAATTGCAGGCAAAGGTAGAAAAAATATATTTATTTTAAGCACCAAGTCTCCAGTTTTTTTGTCATCTTCCGTGCATCTCTCATTTAAGTCTACTGCGATTTTGTCACAACGCACTTTTGAATGACCCACTCACACGTCTTCGAATTGGTTCTAGGACATCCCGGCTACCTTACGATGTTTTCCTTCACCGTTTTGAGAGCAGTGATGATGAAGTAATTTACACAAAGTAAAGCTCCTGGCTAGCTTTAAAACCGCAACCTACAACTCGTAAGTCGGGGCCGTTACTAATCAGCCACCACTGCTCTCTCACTGATTGAGAAACTGCCACAAAGAATCTTGTAAAATAACCAACCAATCACGACCATTCCCTCCATATTCCCGCGTGTCATGGCACATTACCGCCCACATCACACGTCACTATTAAACCCCATATTTCATTATTATTATAGGAATACTACGCCAGTTACTATTGTGCCCTGAAATAAGCTTTATACAAGGTACTGTCTGTTGATGTTTCTCGATTTAATTATGGTAATAAATTAAACACAATTTGGAGTATAAATGGTCCTGTGTAAGATATTATATTTACCTCTTGGCATATCGTGGGCGTTTTTAAAGGTGACTAAAAAGGGCTATGTAAACGTTCATTACGCACTATGCGGGCAGCCGCAATGCGGCTGACCGCGAACACGGTTGCGAATGTGGCTAGTCGGATCGCGGGCAGCCACATTCGCAACCGCAACGTGCGGTTGAGAACCGTTGCGATTTGCGGTTATATCGAGCCTATATCACTCAATGGCGGGCAGACGAGGCAAGTATAGCAACCGTCCGGCTGGCCGTCACTCGGCCCGCAGCCTGCCGAACGACCAGAGCCGTCTGCGGGTAGCCGCATCGCAGTTGCGCATAGAAATGAATATTACATACATAATTGTGCGGTCAGCCGCACGGCTAGCCACATCGGCTACCCGTATAATGCGTATGAACCCTAAGGCGCTGCGCAAACGGAGACACTTTTTGTTCCAGTTACCGACACCGAACACTTTTTGATCGTCACGGTTATGGCTGCCATCAGACGGACTACATCACAGCAACCGCACGCAGTCCATATATTCAACTGCATGCAGTTTGATCTGACTTTGCGCAGTTGGCGCCACGTATCTAACCCAGGAGCTTAGTGTATGGTTTGATCTTTAAGTGCCTCAAAATAAAGTTGACAATGTCAAGGTGCGTTTGCTCTTTGTAATTAACTGCACACTGACTGTATGCGGTTAGCGATGGACAGCATCCGTCGACACTACACGACAGTAGCCGACCGCGTAAAGTTGAAGGCACGACTGCATGCAGTTGATATTTACGTCACTCGACTGCAGCCGACCGCTTGTAGTTGATATCATGACTGCACGAAGTCGAACGTACAACTGCATACAGTTAAATATATCGACCGCGCGCGGTCGCTGCGATGTAGTCCGTCTGATGTCAGCTAATTGGTTAAGTAGAAGCAACTGGACACATATATTCTTGGTGTTCTGTCACAGTATGTGGCATAGAAATTTTTAGTAAAATACAGGTACGTCTAGCAACACCACTTAGCAAACATATAACTATAACGAATAGTAAATACTAATTAAAAAAATATTTACGTATGCGCAGGGAGTGGATGATTTTATTATATATACATTTTTTTTTTTTTTGAAGAAGCCTACTTGTCAGAACCAGTGCGGTACCGCGCTGGCAGGACCAAACATGCTGCTGCGTCCAGCAGTGCCCACGACGCAGCTGTACGTTTCGAGGCTACATCACACCACGAAGGTTGAGGAGACCGTGGAGTATGTTCGAGTCAAGACGAACTGGACTTTGAGAGTTGAGCAGCTGGAGCCGCGCCATAACACTAATTTTAAGTCGTTTGTGGTACGGGTGCCAACTCATCATTTGGACACCTTCCTCAAAGGAGAGTTTTGGCCGAAGGGTGTCGTGTATCGACGATTTCGTGGAAGGATACCGACCTCGCAGCGGAACGCGACGCCGTCACTTCGTGTGCAAAAGTTTATAGTTTAATAATGATTAGTTATATTATCTCTTTATGTATTAGTTTAGTATTTTGTAAGAGTATTTTTGTATTTTATCTATGGGCCTTAGATGCCTGATAATAAAGAATTATTATTATTATTATTTGTACTAATTCTATAGAAATCAAATATTCATCGGTAGCTTGTGCCTGCGACCTCGCTGCGCTCGCCCGCCAACTCCTTCTCGGGACGAAATGAGTTACTTTCATCCCTAGTGTAACAATGTACTATTGCGTACCTAATTACATACATACATTCATGCGAATGATTGTTAAGTTTGACTAACAAAAAATTGACAAAAAAAACTATTAAAGTGGTGTTGGCCTCGCGCATCGAGGGTTCCGTACAAACTTACTTTATGTAAATAGTTCAATTCCCGAGTATCTAAGATTTTTCAGAATGGATTTTTTTTTGTGACGTAACTAATTTTTCAGTCTTTTTCATACTTGTACTATGAGACCTTGCTTCATGCCTTTCAGGATTCAAGGTCAAACGGGTACCCTAAGTTTTGATATCCTAGCAAGTATTAAAATATTCTCCTAAGCGGAGTATAAGAGGCCTTATCGTTTCTTTGTTTGATCTTATTGATTATTTATATTATTCTAACTACTTGATATTTCGATTAATGTAAATTGTTTTGTTTTTGTTTTACTTGCAATTTTAATTTATGTAACTGCTTTTGTATTTTATATCACTTCTTATTTGTGAATGCTGGTTGACTTGTAATTGGCGACTGTGTAAAGACTTAGGCCAATTGTTATCCATACTTGTAAAATGCTGTACACAAAAGCTGTTTGTTTTACCATAATAAATAAATATATAAAATTCTCGTGTCACAATGTTCGTTCCCGTACTCCTCCGAAACGGCTTGACCGATTCTCATGAAATTTTGTGAGCATATTGAGTAGGTCTGAGAATCAGCCAACATCTATTTTTCATACCCCTAGACTAAGAAATTACTTAAAAATTATTTATATGGCAAAACAACGTTTGCCGGGTCAGCTAGTAAATAAATAAAAAAAAAAGATTGCATTGAATTAGAAGTTTGATTTTTTCACTGCTACTTGGAGACCTGACTGTTTGATATTCATTTCAGCTTCATCTTCCTTCATTCCTAAGAAAAAAGGGTTTTGATTGACGGGCAACAAATTGGGACTATAAGGGTTCCGTTTTTGCCGACTTCAGTATAGAAAACTAAGGAAGGGCTTAAGCACCTCATGTTTTTTAAATGCGCCGTGGTCGTGCATTTTAGAAATGTGCGTCGACGGCGCGCTTTTATCCTATTAAAGCTCTACAGGTTACGTGTGACTCGCGTGCATATCGCGTCTGTATCGCCACAAAGGCGAGTTAACGGCGCGGTTAAAAAACGTGGTGTGCACAGGCCCTAAAAAAATATTGTAATTTATTGTGTGTACCTTTATAGGTTCATTATATGAACCGTCAATAATTTTAATTAAAGTTGCAATTCATGTAAGTGATATATTATGCACCCAAGTTAGGCGCAGCAAAGATAATCTCTACAGGTGGGGGTTCTCGGAAGGTTCCGACCTTCAGTGTTTGTGCGGCGTTTATCCGCAGACCATGTCCCACCTTCCGTCCTGCGACATGTGCCCTGTTACAGACAGCATAAGTGGACGGCATTGTCATGGCCGAATTCTGGACCAGGCAAGGAATTTAACTAGTTTTGCCATGGATACGCTAAGAAGACGTAATATATACGCCAACTATGTAGGAAAGGAATATGTTTGCGAATTTAAATTAACCTCTCTTCACTCCTTGACCGTACATAAGTCACTCAAGCTAAGTTAAAAGGTTATAACTTACAAGTTGTGCCTAGATTCTACTAACATTACCACAGAATGTATTTCCCTCAGGAGATCCACGCCTAAGTGAAATACAATTAGTTGAACAAAGTTAAATTCTAAATCTTGATTGAGGGTGTGTTAAAGAGAAAATAATGGAAACTACGTATATACGGATGCCCAACAAATTAAACCAGTTGCTTAAAACAGTATCGGGTATCTTACGCCTAGCAAATGATATGGTGGTCGCCCTTTCGGTGCGGGCATGTCGACCCCAAGTAAAATGAGATAAGGGCAGAAAGATGACAATGAAACTATTTATATAATTTTTCTAAATTGTCTTTAAGAATTTCTTTTAAAACGATAGGTATTTACTTGCATACATACAGATTGATCCCTTAGGGCCAACGCTGCATTAAACGGGAGCAAGCGCAGGCGTCCGCGCGGGCATCCGTTGCTTGACGTCAAGCGTGTGTCGTGTGTGACGGTCCCCGTAGCATAAACCGGATTATTACCTATGCGCAGTGTCGCTAGTATAGTCGTGACGATGGAGACATTTAATGTATTATTACATAGCAAATAGGGCGCGGGACGCGGCTGCACACGACACGAGGCACTCGGACGGAGCACTTTTGGGACCGCGCGGGCGACTGCTTAACGAAGCTTTTGGCCTTAAACAGTACAGGGCTGAAAGACGTTTCCTTCATTTTACCGAGTTTGCAAACACATATTGAACAGCCGACTTGTTTCTTTATTAACACGCTTATTTATTAGCTTCACCTGTATGTTTGTAACCAACGCCTTTGAGCTCGATTTTGACCAACTCTAAGCGATCAGACTTTCTTTAGTGAAAAATGAAAACATAGTTTAAAAAAAAACTAAAAAAACACGTTTTCATACCATAGGCTTTGTGCCATATTTTTCGTAAATCGAGCACCCCACGCTTTTTTCACAATGATATTAATATTTTTCGTTCATTATTATTATTTTCTACCTATATTGAAAATTAGTTTACACTTTTTAGTTTGATATGCTATGAAAGCGTGTTTTTTTAGTTTTTTTTTTAAACTGTTTTTTTTTTTTCATACTTGTCCCATAGGAAAGGTTGTAAAGTTCTTTTAACACTAAAGTAATGTCCTTGAGTTAAAAGTTCTAGGTGTGGCATACTACTAGTACTAAATACTGAACAAAGTATGTTTGGGTGGAAAACTACACATCACTAGCCCAAGGGGGTCATCTTTTAGACAGTTAACTGCGGTTTACAATATCCCTAGTGACCTTAGTGAAGAGTCATTGAATGTAAATGGACGCCTACATTGCCAAAAAACAGTTGAAAATTACTGGTACCTTTTTATAATAATGGCCGTCCGGTAACTGTCCGGACCTAGTCCGAGTTGTCGGCGACGTTGTTCAAAGAGACTTCAGCAAATCCGTAAAGGTCCAGCAGGGCCGAAGCCTGGTTAGTGTGGTTTTAATCAATAAAAGTCTGACACACCTTTTCGATCCGCCCTAAAGTCACTCCCTCTCGCTTCATAAAGCGGGAGAAGTCCTTTGATGGTTTTTCGCGTAAAAAAGGTGTCACTAATCTTAACCTTGGTTCATCTATACACGCAAAAAACGTTTTGGGAACACATTCATTGTGCGTGCAGCTAAGGAGTGGAATTCCTTGCCGGAGTCTGTGTTTCCTGATAGCTACAACCCAAGAATCTTTAAGTCAAGAGTGAAGTTACCTAGAAGAAACCTATTCTTCTAGGTAAGCGCGTTCCATCGTCAACCGCATCGTCACTTTCCATCAGGTGAGATAGCGGTCAAGCGCGAACCTATCAACAATAAAAAAAAAATCTATACTTATAATATTATAAAGAGGTAGAGTTAGTTTTTTGTTTGTAGGATTTTTTTCTCCGAATGTACTGGTCCGATTACTGAAATTATTTCACCGATAAAAAGCTGCTTTATTCCTGAGTGACATAGGCTACATTTCATGTATGAAGGTGAAGCCGCGGGCAAAAGCTAGTCTTAAGATAAAAGCGTCAGGACAGGACAGCCCGCAATTTTTTTTTTTTTTTTTAATAATATGTCTGTCTGTGGTAATTCTTTCAAATTACTTTTTGCAAGTATTAGGATTGTATTGAATATAATTCCGTAAATAAATATTTGTTACGGTCTCAAAACATATTTTAAAGAATATAGAACTATAAACTAGTTCTTGGTATTCAATCCATTTAAGCCTTTCAAAATCATATCTTTGTTTTCCATTTTTTTTTAAATCAATTTAACTTATTACATACACAACTAAAAACTATAATTACAGTAAATAAAATAAATAAATAATAAAACCCTACGCTAATTACAACTAACTAAAATCAAACTAAAATATGACCCAAGGGCTGGCTTTAACCTCGGACAGAGGACAAGCATTGCCATACAGCGTGGCAATGCCGTCAGCCTTTTGGGTACATTACCAGTCGACAGCGATGTGGAAGAGTTTTTACTAGAAACAAAATGTAAAAGAAAATTTTAATTTTCGGGTTACCCTTTCGCTTTTATCTTAAACACTCATATCGACAAACATCTAGATTCTACCTACTACCTATTATATTAAGGCGCTCACACGTGGCACGATGCACCGTCAAAGTTTCTCTGTACCGGCAACTAAGTGAACGTTTGGGTATGAGAACTGTCCAACTGTCGAACTTTACACAAGCTCTGTAGTTCTCAATAAACACGTAGGCATTGTTTGATTGAAAGCTAACGTGTTTATTCGTATTGTTATATTTACTACTGGCTTTTGCCCACGGCTCCGCCGGCGTACATAGAATAGCCTATGTTAGTCAGGAATAAAGCAGCTTTCCATTGGTGAAAAAATATTAGCAATCGGACCAGTACTTCCAGAGATAACCTCCTACAAAAAAAAAAGAAACATAAAAACAAAAAAAAAAAACTTTAAGTAACTCTTTATTATATTAGTGTAGATAGCATTGGTAGTCCCACAGATGTAACTATGTTAAAATTGCGATGGAAATTGCAGTTATTAAATTTTTTGGTTCCGTCTCCACACTTAGGCAGGATATAGGAACACTATTGAGCTAAATGTCATATATACTTTCCCACTGCTGGGCAAAGGCCTCCCCCAACTTCGTCCAGGTATTCTTTTCTCGAGCCACCTCGAACCAGCCCTTGCGGCAGGCGTCTTGTTCATCTAGCCTCTTCCCAGGTTGACATCGACTACGCGGGGATCGTTCGGTCCATGGCCCTCTACGGGGCGCCGGTGTGGGCGCCGTCGCTGAAAAAGCAACCGGCGGCCATGCTGAACGCCTGCCAGAAGGTCATGCAGTAATGCTCGCAAATGAGGAGGCCGAACGCATCAGGCAACGGCGTTATCGCCGCCACCGCCGGCGCCGGGATACTGATCCCGATTTCCGGCTACCGTAGGCGCGGGCTTGCGGACAGTAAGCAATGGGTAGCTCGCTGTCCGGCCGTCCGGTAACTGTCCGGACCAAGCCCAAGTCGTCGACGGCGCGCGCAAACTCAAAAACTACTGAACGGTTTTAAATATTTATGATTTTCGTCATCATTATCATTTCAGCTGAAAGACGTCCACAGTTGACTAAGTAGTTGTCATAACGAACACTCTTGTGCGATTCGCATCCATCGGATTCCCACGTTATCAGTCGACCTTGTGGGAGTCCTTCCAACGTTGCGTCTTTCGGTGCGCGGTCGCCACTCCAAAATCTTTCGGCCTATCGACCATCTGTTCTGCGAGTAATGTGTACTGCCCACTGCCACTTAAGCGATTGTTCTAGCTAAACAGCAACCTTTATAGAAGCGTTAAAAAAACATGTAACCAAGATTTATGTAACTCATAATTTGATTTAAAAGAGTGTCCATGGAGTTTCTTGCACGTTCTTCTCCATAGAGATCTACGCTTTGGAACATGCAATTTAGCTTCACTTTTTTTTTGACTGACCGACATTTTGACAATTCAAAAGTGTATTTAATTAGTCTAATTGAAATAAACGTTTCTAATTTCTTGGTTACCCGTACGAATTTAAGGCTTGTACTAGTATTTTTATATATATAAACCAGTATAAGTTTTTTATTTCAAGGACACTCCGTAAAACTTGCAGTATCGTTCAACCTTCTAAGAAAACGAGAAATGTAACTACAAGTCCCTGAAATAAAGCATGAAAAAAGTGAACAGGTAAAATAAAATATGGCTGAAATATAGCCTTGCCATCCGTAGCACTCTTCCTGTTTATGCTAGCCAATCGCGGGAGTGCGCTTCAGACATGATCTGATATGAAACCGAGTTCAATATAAATCGGTGACATTCATAAATTCTAAGACTATGGTAGATGTTGCTGTCAGTGTATCAGCTGTCCATGGACTAAAGTCTCTTCTTCTTCCTGCCCTTGTCCCGTTTTATTTGGGGTCGGCGCAACACGTTTTTTTCTTCCATTCTGTCCTGTCACTCGTCACGCTATCACTAACTCCCTTTTCTTTCATATCACTTCTCACACAATCCATCCATCTTTTCTTAGGCCTGCCTCTCCCTCTCCATCCATCCACATGTTTTATAACTCTTTTAGCAACATGCTTTTCATTTTTCCTCTTTACATGACCATACCAAGACAAACGATTTCCTTTCAATCTTGGACTAAAGTCCATTCGTGTAATATAGTTGTGTTACTCGGCTTTGCAGGTATAGTCTGTCTAAAAAGTCAACCGACTTGGGAATTTTGTATAAAATTTAATTATTTAAAAAATACTTATACCTATTCGACACTTTTTATAAGGTTCTTCTGTTAAAAAACAATAATCGATATCTCTTAATCAATCTTGATTATTTAACCAGTGTTGACTACATCAGATTTCATTATATCTCAATAACTACCCAAGTCGTTTGACTTTTTAGACAGACTCTAATGTAGGTATTTAGTGGTTACATAAAGCATAGCATAAATCAGCCTTTTTAATGGTCCCACTGCTGGGACTCAGGTCTGATCAGGAGGCCTGAGCCACCACGCGGGCTCAGTGCGGGTAGGTGAATGGCATTTATGCCTTCGAATTTTTGGTTCTAGGACATTACTTTGTGTAATTTATTTCATCACCACTGCTCTCAAAACGGTAAAGCACAACATCAAGAGGAAACCGGTATGTTCTAGAACCAAAAATTCGAATACATTATATTAATATTCTATTGGAAACACAGTAAGTAAGAACATACGGATACTGGATAAACTTTGAGAGCGTAACTTTTTTTTACTGATTTAAACTAGTGTTTGAATGCGATCTGACCGATGATCAGTGATGCAATCGGTGATGGTGAAGAGCATTAGTTTACTAAGAGCCTATTCATCTAGAGTGAATGGGCTCTTAAAAACTAGCTAAACAAGAGTAGCCTTAAATACACCTAAATTATAATTCAAAGCCTCAAGATTCAAAGATTCAATGATTGAAATAAACCTTAACAGGCACTTTTGAAATGTCAAAAAGTCAGAAAATATACGCTTATTGCACATTCTAAAGCGTACATCTCAATAGAGAAAAATTTACAAGAAACTCCATAGACACATACATAGGTACGAATACTAGGCCAGATGAATGAGATGTTCTCTCGGTTTCAAAGAATCACCTCACTACTGGATATGGGCCTTTGCCAAACATCACCACATAGATCGATCGTCTCCCACATTCAACGGCAGCGTTCACTATTGATAAACTTATCGAGGTCTAACCACGCTGCGTCGATGTCCGGATGTGGTGTAAACTCGAGTGCTCTCAACAACGCTATGCATATTTACGAGCCCAGTTTCGTATCCCTCGCGAAATGTCCGCGTGCACTTACTTGAAATATGTACGATACTTTATTTTTACGCAAAAATATACGCATTAAGTACTAAAAAAATAACTAATTTATGTAACATTAAAAACAAAAACTTCTCACTAAATATCTTAAACTGTTGTGTCAATAAATTCCTCCGCATCGCTGTCGACTGGAAGTGTGCCCAAAAGATTGGACCTGGCTACCTTTTTATCTGAGGTGAAAGTCGGCCCTTGTGTCACACCAAATGGCGACTACGCGTTTGGATAAAACTCAATGTTTGAGCACGCGGAACCCATGGTCAAAACCAAGAGTTATAAGTCCAAATTACTCGAAATTTGTTTGTTATAGTTTTCGCTGCTAAAAGATCTCAGCAGCGGCAACGGCAGCGCCAGCACAGCACGATGAGACAGGAAGATGTATCAACACAAGTAGCGTTCCACACTACCTTCCTGACCTACCTAATTTTCACGTAGATAAAGACATGTCGTCCGGTCTCTTATCACTGTCGCATGCGGATGCGCTATAGGATTCTAAAACAGCTGGAACGCTGAGGGCTCAAGAGCTCGTCGGATGATGTTAACACGCCCGAGCAGCGCCATAAAACGGTACTTTCTGAAGCCTACTCCTCGATAACGGTAGGTTAGAAAAAAATATTGCACAACATTATCGACATATGATTTTTTCGTAAGACTATGGCATACAGAAACCAAAGTCATCATCATCACACGTCCGAGCTAGTCGCGCCACCAAATTGGTTGCGAAATCAAACGCACACCAGGTGAGTAACTCTCTATAGAGCTGTATACATTTTGTTGGTGTCGCGGTGAAAATATAGCCCTTAGTAATATCGTATCTTTTTTTTTTTATGGTGGTAAAAAAATCATGCATTGACATCCCCCGCTCTTGGGCGGAGCGGTAGATAGTGTCAGACTCTTACTGACTAAAAGACCCACCCCGTTCCTTCTAGCCTTCATACCGGGGCTCGAGCGCCCTTTCGAATAACCCTGGTCCCAGTAGGCTTCGACCCGGCTGGGTCCCTGCTGTTGCTGACAACCTCAAGGAGAGGCGCGCGGCAACAGTGCGCGCCGTCGACGACTTGGGCTTGGTCCGGATAGTTACCGGACGACCGGACAGTGAGCTACCCATTGCTCACTGTCCGCAGGCCCGCGCCTACGTTGGCCGGAAATCGGGATCAGAATCCCGGCGGCGGAGGCGGCGATAACGCCGTTGCCTGATGCGTTCGGCCTCCTCCTTTGCGAGCATTACTGCTTCGCAGAAGTCGGCAACCGCCTGCCATTCCTCCTCGCTCTGGACCATGGCCTCAACCAAGGCCCGGCGCGAGAGGTCTCCGCCGGTAATATCGTATCTGGCTGCGAACGTTTACCTAGAGTAGATATTATAAGTTTTGTAAATTAAATTGTTTTAGTTTTATCCTCTTTAAATACCGATACCCATAACAGTTGCGGAATTTCGCTAATTTAACTCATCGAATGCCGTAATTAGAGACAAAATAGAAAGACAATTGCTTATGTCGCACTGTGTAACTTAAGACATTCAGAAGGTTAATTTAACTGTGTATAATATAATTATTGTTAAACTATCTTGGTAAGCAACCAAAACACTATGTAAATTGTACAAACGTTGGTCACGTTACTTCACCAATATTGTGATTTAGGGCCAAACGTTCCTTTCATTGGCCAAGAGTCAATAGATTTACCAAATCACGACGCCCATGTGAGCTTTAGGAGACAGAAAGATAATTTGGGCACATTGATTTATATTTGGCGGTAACTAACTAAATACGTAAATAACTTTCTTCGCCCACAGTATTTTATTGTACCCTATAATCAAACTCACAAAAAATCCGTTCTGTACCTATAGTAAAAACCCGTTCTTTACCTACTGTAATAATACATTATGATATAAGTGTGTAATGTTAGTGATATCCGTCGAGGCGGTATTTAGAGCCGTGACGACGGTCTTAAGAGAGCCGAGAACGGTAATCATTAATTACTCACGTGTATCATACGACGTTTTTCAATACACTTGTGAAGAAAATAACTATAAAACTAGTAAACTTTTGTGGCGGTAAAAATCTATTTTTTTCAATACACTCACTGAAAATGAATAAACGGGGGTGGACCGGCGACTCGTGGGAGACGACCTGCGCCCATCCTGTTACGATAAATGTAGTATAATTATGGCGAGGGAGAGGTTGAACCAGGTTGAACAATTAAGTTTTAACCACATTATAGCACTAGTGCGTAATGGTAATCAAAATGTCACAGTTTGGTAACAAGGGCCATTATGTACCTAAGTGCGGTGCAATTAGAGTCACTTTCTGAGCAAGTGTGTTGAAAAAGTCCATTCTGTACATAAGTACTACATCTACCATATGCTCCACCATGTATTTCAGGCGGTCCACACAGTGGTGACACCTGGGGGTTTCTTCCGCACGAATCCGGTGCAGAAACCTCCCGAATTTATCATGTCCGGTGAGGACATGCGTTATGCGGAAAGTAAGGACGCCGTGAGGTCTTTCCAGCCACTCCTCAAAGAGGGCCCTACCGGCCTACCGGTATATTGTGGCGTGCCTAACTTCTCCACTCTGGGTAAGAGAGTGAGTGCCAGCGTTTTACTGACTAAAACCGTCAATGTTCCTTCAGCTGCCCTTTGCGAGGGCCGCAGTGACCCTTTCGAACACTCCGTGCCCTACAAGTAAAATTACAGTGCCTACATAAAACTGACTTATCTTGTTGATATTTATTTCTTTGTGGCAGGCGTGAAACACAACCTTCGATTCGGACTTGAATCCATACTGGGCAGCGAGCTACAAGTGCCGTCACGGATCTTGAGCGCTGGCTTCAAGTTGCGCAGAAGTCAAATATTCGGTCTCTTTGGTGGTGCGAAGTGAGACGCGGGGGCGGGGAGTGTCAGTGATTGGTTCGCCGCGCCATCGCGTCATAGACGTCACACCTGATTCGTTCCCTGCGTTGCTGCATCTAACAACGAAGACGATTTGCTCGCCAATGTATGGAATGCGCAAAGCGATCCGTTTCGGCAATTGTACCCATTGCTCCTTCTGTACCGTCGGTGAATCTTGTCCACCGAATTTGTGTAATGGCGGCCAACCTCAATACAGATCAACTAAGTGCCCAGAATTTTAGCTCTCTTTCTTAAAGCAAGAACTACATTAGACCACACGTGTAATTCGTCTGATTTGTACGTAGAACGACGTCGCGTGGCGTGGATCTAGTGTAGCTCTACAAGTCTAGTTTCCATATAAAATGTATGGAGACCGACGCGCCCAGATCGGTGTACGCTGTCCACGTGTGCGCTGTGTAGTAGTAGTCTACCTTTACTCTCATGTCCGATGGGACGGCAAACCGCATCCATCGCCCACAGTTAAACAGTTAACCAGTACCCCTAGCCAAGTTGCTAATCTGCAATCGTTAACGCTAGTAGAAAGCTTCAAATGTACGGGAATGACGTCATCTTAACGCTCAGTCACGTGGTCAGAACAAAAGAATTGGGGGCGTTGGTTGCCAACTCGAAGCGTTCGGCGCAAGCGAAACGGTTGTAAGCTGGCTACCCCGGCCCGGGCTGGAATGCTGGAAATTATAAAACGCAAATGAAATTGCAAATTATTACCTCTCCATAAAAAAATAATTGATAGCAAAGGTTTTTTACAGAAAAAAGTTTATCTATGGCCAATGGCCAATATCAATTTCTCAGAGATAATATGTAGAGATGGGACATATTGCATTCAATATCGTTGCATACAATATATTAGAGACGTGACAAATGACTATTATTACTCATAAATAAAGGTTGTGTTGTGTTTAGTTTCTTAGCGACAACACTGGGCGTGTTTTGCCGCGTAAATTGTTGCGTCAACTTTTTTATTTTTTAATGAATTACATTTCATACGAAATATGAGGGTTACGATGTGTAGTGAGTATTAAAAATGGGCCCTATGGCCTTTGTTACTTATAACTAATTAGTGAGGTAGGTTTTTGTTTAATTAGTAAACGATAAACGGAAATGGGTCATTGTGTAGGCTCAGTACCCTTTTATCGTGTAACACTATTTTTTAAAGTTCAATTGATTATCGTAATGTAATAAAGGCGTTTCGTAGAAATCCTGTGTAGCAATTGATATCCAAGGTAGAAAATAAAACGCTTGGGCATCAGGATTGGCCGGGGACGGCGAACAATAGGTAGCTCGCCGTCAATGGCGCGTTTTGTTCCACGCACACCTTAAAGAGATGTATGCAAATACTTAAATGGAGCCCACTAGGGTTTTTTTTAGTGGGTAAAAATCATCCAAATGACATCCCCCGCCTTTGGGCGAAGCGGGAGATAGTGTCAGACTTTTACTGACTAAAAAATCCACCCTGTTCCTTCTTGCCGCACCGCACTGGACCGCACATCTGAGTATATAGTTTTAATTTTAACTCGAAGCCTCCACGCGTTCCCGAGATAAAGGGTCTTGACTAACAGTCTCTAACATTTTAGAATATAATTGTTTTGGTCCTTTACTGTAAACTTATATTTTTAAATAAATAAATGAATGTCGTATTTATAAGGGTTTCCTTATATCCTCCTGAGGTTTTTTTATATGGTGGGAAAAAATCATCCAATGACAACCCCCGCTCTTGGGCGGAGCGGGAGATAGTGTCAGACTCTTACTGACTAAAAGACCCACCCCGTTCCTTCTAGCCTTCATACCGGGGCTCGAGCGCCCTTTCGGATAACCCTGGCCCCAGTAGGCTTCGACCCGGCTGGGTCCCTGCTGTTGCTGACAACTCCTTGAGGCGCGCGGGAACAGTGCGCGCCGTCGACGACTTATCATCCTGAGGTTCCTCCTTTTTCATTTTTAGGGTTCCGTACCCTAAAAATGAAAAAGATTTGCCCACAGGCACGTGTTTTTATTAACCTTTTGAATGTCTTAAGTTACACAGTTCGACATAAGCAATTGTCTTTCTATTGTGTCTCTAATTACGGCATTCAAAGAGTTAACTCTGAATTCTACAAATCACTAGATATTTGTATAACAATGACTTAACGAGACACTGATTGGAGCCAACAAGGAAATTACAATTTGCATGAACATAGTTTTATTACACTATAAATATAAATAAATAAGGTAAACGTTACGGACTTTTACCATTGACAAAAATCGATTGCCTATAATATACATTGTTTCTACAGTTTTCCTACATAAGGTAGGTATCACAGCTTTGTTTTATACGCAATGATGCTAATTGTATCTTAGGGCCTGTGCACACCACGTTTTTTAAACGCGCCGTTGACGCGCGTTTGTAGCGAAACAGATGCGATACGCACGCTAGTCAGACGCAGTCTTTAGACCTTTGCATACCTTTATAAATTCATATACGCGTTTGAATCGATACAGAAGCGCGTGTGTAGCGGACGCGCTGGCATTTTGCCTTTTTAAGCAGAACCTCGTCAACAGTAGCAAGATGGTGTCGGTCGAGATAGCAGTGATTGCATGCGCTTTTAACTAATTTTTTTAAAAAGGAAGAAGAAAAATTACCGATTTACCATTGGAATCGATACAAACGCTATACTAACGTGCGTGTGTATCGATACAGAAGTTCGGTGCCGCGCGTTTGAATCGATACAAACGCAATACTAACGCGCGTTTGTATCTGTCGCAGGGAAATAACGATATCAGGGATATTACGAAATCCCGATAGATGTCGAATATTCTTGTTTATTACGTCTTCTTACTAAAAGTATCTAGTGATATGACAAAATACTAATTTATCGTCAGTGATATGTCGTTTCACTAAACTAAATCTAGTAAAACGTCAGAAATGTGGAAATTGCCGAATAAAAATCGAGCCATACACTTCTCTCCCTCGCTGTAGTACCCACACGGGCACTAGTAGGAGCGAAACAAATGCTCCGCTCGAACTGGCGCGGCTCGTGTGTGGCACTGAATTTGTGAATGTTGTATCTGCTTTTAGATTTGATTTTCGGGATAACCTTTAATATACTAGCTGAAGACGTAACTTTATAAAGACCATTAAAATTTTTTATCTCCAATACTATGCCTAAAATATTTTTGAAGTTTAATGGTCCTAGATCAACTTTTTACTTAAAGAAGCAGATTTCACCTTCTCTGGAAATTTCGCCACCTCGAGCGACGTATCTGTTTCGCTCCTACTAGTGCCCATGTGGGTTCTAGAGCGAGCGAGAGAAATGCATGCCTCGATTTTTATTCGGCAATATCCGCATTTCTGACATTTTACTACATTTAGTTTAGTGAAACGACATATCACTGACGATAAATTAGTGTTTAGTCATATCACTAGATACTTTTAGTAAGAAAACGTAATAAACAAGACTATTCGACATCTACCGGGATTTCGTGATATTCCTAGGGATTTCGCGAAATCTCTGATATCATCATTTCCCTGCGACATATCGATACAAAACGCGCTGGCATTTTGCTTTTGTAAGCAGAACCTCGTCAACAGTAGCAAGATGGCACGGTCGAGACAGCATTGATTGCATGCACTTTGTTATTCATTTTTAAAAAAAGGAAGAAGAAAAATTACCGATTTACCATTGGAATCGATATAAACGCGATACTAACGCGCGTTTGTTTCGATACACATGCGCGTTAGCTTCGCGATACAAACGACATCAAAGTGCTTTGTAGGATAAAAGCGCGTCGACGGCGCGTTTAAAAAACATGGTGTGCATAGGGCCTTAATTGGTTGATCTCACGTCATTATTTTTGTAATATTTAATTTGGTATTGGTCGGGATTTTACTTTTTGTGTTTCTCTGGTGGGTAAACCGAATGTGTCGCGTAATTTTAGTTACATTATCTATCAGGAGGTTATTCAATGACTTCTGGCGCTTTAGGGTAAAGCGGAAGGGCATCTCAGACTATAACTGACT
This sequence comes from Mythimna ferrago, assembly GCA_910589285.2. Taxonomy (NCBI): domain Eukaryota; kingdom Metazoa; phylum Arthropoda; class Insecta; order Lepidoptera; family Noctuidae; genus Mythimna; species Mythimna ferrago. The sequence goes on from OU342685.1 coordinate 23,404,360, forward strand.
AAAACCAAACGTCAAAGCAACTCGTTTTAATCAGTAAAAGTCTGACACTTCCATTCACTCCACCCTGAGAAAGAGTTATTTGAAGATTTATCACATAAAAATAAGGGGCTTCAGTTTTTTTTTGCCTCAGGGTCGTTAGTCACCTAGCTAGGCCACTGGCCTGGTGCGAGCTTCTATAACTGTGTCCCTAGAAAACATACAATACGACTAGTTAGATATAATTTTTGTGCCTTTCCAGGGACTACGCAGTTTTTAGGCCTATATTACTCAGTGATAAAGTAGCTTACTACTAGTGAAAGAATAAAAAAAATAGGTTCAGTAGTTTATGAGTTTAACGGTAAAGTTTTGTACGAACAAACAAAAAATCAAACCTTTCCACTTTATAATATTAGTTTAGATTTCGCCAGCAATAGTACAGGGTGTCTCAAAAATAATTCACTTTTGTGCAACAAAAATAAAAAATAAAAAATACGCATATAAAACTCAGACAATGAAGGCAAAGGAAAATTACTTTTTAAAAATAGACTAAAACATTATTCAAATATTCTTCGCGATTATTCAAACCGGTCTCTTTTATTCATGAAAACGCAACTCAAAAGTTGAACAGCAATGTTTTTTTATTTCTTGTCTAATGATCTCCTTCATCCCCGTCACAGAGCGAAAACCTAAAAAAAATTTAATAAAACAAAAATTACTACAAATACCATCGCGGTCATTTCTGCCTGATCACTTAAATAAAAATCCGCTTGAATCCTACGAGCGCGGCGCCAAACCAAACCCTTTGAAATTTTCGTTTCGAGTGCAAGCAAAAATGAACTTAGCGGTGGTCAGGCAGAAGTGATTAATTCCAAATTCAAACTATTTTTACATAACATTGTATAATACACGCGTATGAGATGTTCTTTCCAATAAATCTATACCTGCTTAGCTACGAAATTAAGACCTAAAGATCATATTCAAAGTGGCTCGAATTCCCGAAATAATGGCTCATCTGTGACACCTACGTCACGTTTACGTGCGATATCGTAGCATAGTTAGTGCTACTTGGCGAGGGCGGTACAGCCCTAATGTTATAAGGCGGGACCGCGAACGCGGCTCGGCATTCGGAACGCAACGATGAAACCATACGCAGCCTGCACGACCGCTGTGCTTGCCTTGCTGCTGGCCGGTTAGTTTCACAAGTTCTTTTTTTAAATATTATCTTATTCTCCATCTCTTTTTATTTTTTTTTTGTTGTGTCAAAAAGTTTTGTTACTTTTCGAATTGTTTTTTGTTACTAAATTTTTGTAAAACAAAAAAGCAGAACACCTCTAATCCGTTCTCTTTTCAAATATAAAATATTATTCTATTCAATTTAAATTGTGTTAAAAATTAATCGACTAAAATGAGAGTAACGAGAACTGGCTGGAAATAATTTTCAAATACTTTTATTTGTTTAGAAAAAAAAAATCATTCTTCTTTTTTTATAGTTTTTATTGTTCTGCTGCGGCCAATTTTAACCGCGCTTTTACTGAGAGTAATTTTTAACGTAAAACTTTTGTTTTTTCCTTGATTTTTTAATGTTTTTTTTTGTGTGCAATAAGTTTGGAGAGACTTGGTAAGTTCATTTAATTCATTATTTTGATGCTGAATCAACTTTACTGGAACGAAAAACATTGTTTTTAATTCACTACGTTTCTTCTTTCCGGGCGAATTTTCATGAACTTAGACAGGTAGGTAATTTCCCACTTACAAAATTGGTAAGGCATCAATAACTTGTTGAATTCAACACACGACGGTTTACGACGGTGTCATTCAATTTTCATAAAAATTTCATATAAGTTATTGACTAGTATAGTTCAATTTCTATATTTACTCTAGTTCAAATATATGCTACTACCAAAACTGAAACTATTAACCTACTTACTTTTATGTACGTTTTCTCTGCGGAACAATTTTTCAATAGCGGAATAATAAATAACTATGATCTGAGGAATAAAAATGGCGGTTAGACAATTTTTATAAGAGAATTTACAAACTGTAATTTTTTTTAAATTAAATAGTGTTTGACTGCGATCCCACCTAATGATAAGCAGTGATGGAAACGTGGATGGTGAGGCGCACTAATTTATTAAGAACCTATTCACTCGTCATATTTATAATTCAATAAAAAAATATCTGACTATTGAAAAATCAGCGCGTGAATTTTGTTTTTTTTTTTTTTCGTTTAACAGAAAACCATCAATTTTCTTAACTAGCTTTTGCCCACAGCTTTGCCCGCTTACATAAAATATAGCCTACGTCACTCAGGAATAAAGCAGCTTTCTTTATGTGAAAAAATTTTAGCAACTGGATCAGTACTTCCAGAGATTACCTCCTTCAAACAAAAAAACATAAAAACAAAAACTTTACCTCTTTATCAAAAAATATCCTATGTCTATTCACCAACTCGCACTGGACCCGCGTGGTGGATTTCGGCCCATTCCCTCTCCTAGAGAGGCGGCCTGAGTCCCAGCAGTGGGATCATTAAAAAGGCTGATTATGATTATGATGATCCTATGTCCGTCTAAGCTACTTCCCTGCCAATTTTCAGCCAAATCGGTTCAGTCGTTCGTTATAAATTAACTAAAACACAACTTTATTATATGTGCATATAGATTTTTATTTCATCATCATCATCATCAGCCTTTTTGATGTTCCCACTGCTGGGACTCAGGCCTCCTCTCTAGGAGAGGGAATGGGCCGTAATCCACCACGCGGGCCCAGTGCGGGTTGGTGAATGTCACATGTCTTCGAATTTTTGGTTCTAGGACATGCCGGTTTCCTCACGATGTTTTCCTTCACCGTTTTGAGAGCAGTGGTGATGAAATAAATTACACAAAGTAATGCGCCTGGCTGGGTTCGAACCCGCGACCTACAACTCGTAAGTCGGGGCCATTACCACTCGGCCACCACTGCTCCCGATGATTTTTATTTAGAAGAACTAAACTAATTGACAGCTAAGACAATGGTTTAATGACAGTGGGGCATTATTCATCGACAGCTGGGCATAATCCACTGGCTCAGTTTAGATCAGTTAATTAAAAATCACAACATATTTAGTTTATTACATAGATACTATTTATGTAGGCAACTGGAACAATTTGCCTGCTGCGGTCTTCCCGTCCGATTATAATTTAGGTGTCTTCAAGGCTAGAGTGAAAAGGCTTTAAACTAGTGCGCCTCTCCAATTATTGCATTACTGCTCACCATCAGGTGGGATTGCAGTCAAGCACTAGTTTATATCCTAACTAATATTATAAATGTGAAAGTGTGGATGTTTGGATGTTTGTTACTTAATCACGCAAAAACGGTTGAACGGATTTAGATGAAACTTGGCATGCATAAAGCCTGTGATATGGAAAAACATCTTATTCCTACGGGAAAACACGTTTAGAGTGCGGTAACCGAAGTATATACGGACGAAGTCGCGGGCGGACAGCTAGTAGTTTATAAAACAATTAGTAAAAAAAAACTTCAGTCAAATAATGATTAAAAAATTGTTGTATTAAATATATAAATATTTATGCTTTCTTTTCTGAGAAATTTTCTGCCAGATTTTGTAGGTATCTACCTATCTACTACATTTTCGTGTCATATTATTCTCTTTTTCGTAGATATTGTAGCCTCGGGGATTAAAGCTGCCTAAAATATGATTTTAAATAGTCTGACGTAATAGAATCTTACTATAAGTCTTAATTTTAACATCATAATCTTCCTAATAGAGATCTGGTTTATTTGATCGTCATAATTATGTAAGGATCAAGTGCAATAGGTGGACCTACACACATAGACGGACCTGCTTAATGAAATAAGTAATTATTTACTAGCTCAGTACCTACTTCCTTTTATTTAAAGTCAAATTATATAAACTGAGGCGAGCTGTAAGCTAAAAAGCCCTATCTACTCCTAAATATTAAACAATTTAATGTAGAAATCATAAGTAAATAATTCTATCAAAATATACTGAATGATAGAGAAAAACAAAGGCAAAAAGTTTCCTTTCTTCGAACATGCGACCGACTTATATGTTAGAAACCATCATTGGTTCCTGTCATAAGATTCATTTTCTATCAAAAATCTGTAGGTAAGCAATCTTCACCTGTAAACACTCACAAAGTATGGACATCGTCTTGCTAAGCTTTCAAAACTACCCACCAATATTGACGGAGTTACTAGAGTGAAATTATTTATCGTTTTAGTTAAAATTCCAGTAGACAGGCACGACGTGAAAATGTGACAACAAAGCTGTGATAAATTTTCATAGATATTATTCGTCACATAATATATACCTACACTATATTAATATTATAAGCAAGTACAGAGTAATGTCGGTTGTACATGTACTCCATTAAACTAAGGTAAATAATAGCTAGATCCAGCGGGAATATGCCAGGAAAAAGTAGACCATATAACGAGACAGGCGTTGTCCTACTCGAAGGCGTCAGAAAAAAAATTTGAGAACCCGGTTGCAGCCCATCTACTGGGTCCAACTGTAAGTCTAAATCATCCAGGGACCCACTAAATTTTCATCCAAATCAGTCAAAAAATAATTATGTAACAAAGTTAAATTGAGGATGAACAGTTTGTATGAAAGTTCCACATATTTGCTAATAGGAAATCTCATGTAGCACGTGGCTTGTAACCTCATAAATGATATCTATTTATTTTGCAAATAGGTTTTAAAAACCCATTAAGACTTGTAATTTTTGTCGTTAATTTAAATCAGATATGGTCAGTGTTTCCAAGCTGTTTATCCTGAGAAGAAACACCGGAACAAACTCAAAGGTCTTTGAAGGCCATGCAGCAAACATGAGGGAGATAGTGTCAAACTTTTACTGATTAAAAACCCACTCCTGTTCCTTTTTTGCCTTCGTATCAGCGCCCCGGGTCTCATTTTCACACTGCCCGTGGTGATTTCCCACCTATAAAAAAAGTATGAATGTTCCATATTTTTGCTAATAGGAAATTCCATCAAACACCTGGCTTGTAACCTTGTACGTTACAAACTCGGTAACCCGATCAACGTCAACCCCATCACCACTCAGTCCGAAATTAGATTACGTACCAATTAATACGTTCAATCAACTAATTAGTAAGTGCTAAATCAAACAAACGCCGAATATCGGAACAAAACAAACTCGCAAAGTTCGGAACCACCTGTTGACGCTCTACTTAATTCAACAACAACTTGATAATTTGTACGATATTTCTGTATTTGTGTTATTATGATACAAGTTAATTTGAGTTGCTGACGATTTGGACACCTTATGTTCGGACATAGTATCCATATCCATCATCATCATCAGCCTTTTTAATGTTCCCACTGCTGGGACTCAGGCCTCCTCTCACAAAGTATCCGAATTGGCACATTTAAAACTTTTTTTTATCTTACTGTTCCAGACAGCTTCAATAAATTTGGAGGTGTCCGAATATATTTTGTTCGAATCATCATTAATTCATTCAAGTCGTGATTTCAACCCCAGTCAGGCATTACTTTGTGTAATTTATTTCATCACCACTGCTCTAAAAACGGTGAAGGAAAACATCGTGAGGAATCCGGCATGTTCTAGAACCAAAAATTTGACATTTACCGCACTGGACACGCGTGGTGGCGGCCCATTACACTCTCATAGAGTCCTCCCTAAGCCTCAGGCTTCCTGGCCTGAGTCCCAGCAGAGGGAAAATTATTTGACTGATATGCCTAACAATTAAAACCCACATGTATTCCTTCAATTGCCCATTGCGTTCCTGGGCCATGGTAACTCTTTCGAACAATCCGTAGCCCTGGCAGGCAACCGGCCCAAATGGGCTTTGTTCGCTTACATCTCTGTGAGGTGCATAAATATGACGTGCAATCAACCAGACCCAGTCCTTATCAGAAGGCGAGCCACTCAATACTCGCCATCCATAAGATTGAGCCTACGGTGGCTGGATGTCACCCTGTGGCTCTTGACACCTTGGGTGTTTTCTACGGGGGGCAGGACGAGAAGATTCTCCTCCTCAAGTTTTCCACCACCTGCTTCACTCGCATTACTGCTTCGCAAAAGGAACTGAAAAGACTGTTTCCCATTCCCTGTTTCTCTTTGCCTATAGTATCGCCGATTGGCTTCACGAAGACACGCCCAAGCGGGACAGATTTGCCCGCGGTAACCTCCGCGCGATCCGCACAATGGTGACAGGCGGAAAGTGAGGACACCGTGGTGCCTCTTCATTGCCCCTCAAAGAGGGGACTTATTACCGTGATTGTGGCTAAAGTATTCCTATGCATCGAATCCACGACCACAACAATGCTTGCAGCTTGCGACATCTGAAGCAAGCAGTTACTTCAATATTTCCTCTATCGAAGAATTTTATATCACTTGTCACTTGTCAAGTGGATATAGATAAAACCTGTGCTCAAGTTGGCTTAAGTAGATTTTTCCGCACCATTTGTGAGAATTACTTAGAGAACTAGGTTTTTTACGAGTCTTTGCAGCGAAGGCTAACTAATTAAAAACTGAGCCTTTTTAAAGGGCACACAATAATGACTGGAACCTCCTCATGTTTTATTTAACACATACGCTGTTTTAACGTAATGAATGTTTTTAACGATTTAAAACCTTTTTTGATCGCGATCCAGTAGCTTCAGCAGAATTAATTTATTCGTTTGTATCCTGATCGGAATCGGTAAATGTTAAAATAATAGCGTCGCCCACACTGAAAAATATAGCCTAGCTGTTACCCGCGGTTTCGACCGAGTGCAAGTAGGAAATTTTCCTAAGGGAACATACTACTGGGATAAAAAATCCTATGTGCTATTCCAGGATATGGTCTACCCAAGTACCAAGTTTCATCCAAATCCGTTCAGCCATTCGACCGTGAAGAAGTAACAAACAAACACACACACTCACTCACAAATTTATGCCTTTATAATATTAACATACTTTTGTCTACATTTCTTTTAATCTCTCCTGTCGCAGGTTTGTAGGAAGATATTTTTTAAAATTAGCAGTAGGTCTACCATTTTTCTCATTTTTATATTGATCTATTTATTTTTACATAAATTAATTATCTATAAAATAACTACTTTTAATAAATCCAGAACTTTCTTATGATGAAAAAAAATGGGCACGCTGTCAAAATAGATCTATCTACCTACGACCCGAATCGTACTAAAGATGAAAATATATTTATGGTAATACTCCTTTTTCAACAATAGCACAATACAAAAAGGGATCGAAAATATAATTTGTTTAGCCACAAAGCTTCCTAACTGGTCACAAAAGCGATCGGACCCACATTTCCTGCACTAAATTAAAAATATACAGCTATATATTTGACGGGATTAAATTACATGGGCACACAATATTAAAATGCCTCTCCTCAAGCCCCAGAAAGTATTCTTGACACCTCTTACTCGTCTTGCAATCCTATACGCTTGTCTACCATCTCAGGTTTATATTAAGACGGCTTTTTTTATAAAAATACTGATGAAATATTTTTATGTGTAATAAGAGTATTTAGGTTAGTGAATGTCAGGGCAGATTCTGGAGGATTTTGCAATAATAGTCATAAAAGGGAGTTAGTGATAGCGTGACAAGTGGCAGGACAGAATGGAAGAAAAAAAACGTGTTGCGCCGACCCCAAATAAAACGGGACAAGGGCAGGAAGATGATGAGTCATGATACTCACACGTAGTCTAATGACTCTTGCAGACCTAGCCAAGTTATGACCTTTTCGTTTCAAATCTCTTTCTACAGTCTGTAACGCCTCCGATTCGTTTCAGATTCCTTTGTTTGTAGAACAAAGGACCCACCCATGTTCCATCACATCAGGAGTTGAATTCTGGAATCCTTTCTTACCTACCTTCTTCATAATAACTAACTGCATGCCAAACTACGCAATGAGTAGAATACGGAATGTCGACGCACAAAATATCGATAAATGCTAATACGATGCTACAAAATTGCGATGCACGTTACGGCGAAAGACCGTCTCTGCGAAGCCACTGCACTTCGATGCACGTTACCGCGATAAATCTTCACTGCAATACTACTTGACTTCGATGGACGTCACCGCGAAAGATTATATTGCGATTATTATAAGACTGCGTAGGATGATTCCTTTGGTAACTTATCACAAATCCTAAGATCAGCTCTCCAACTATTTACACGTCTATCTATTGCGTGGACAGTTTACTCTGGACACTCCACTAATCTCGTTCAATACAAACCCACAAACTAAACCAAATAATAAGATTAGTCCAGCCACACTTACGTACTTATGTCACTTATTTTTATTTGTTACCAGTTTTAGCTTCTCTGCTTTCAATAACTATTGCTAATTCCTAAACCTTATCTATCCATATTTTATAAATTAAAGGAGAAACTGTCTGACTGACATATCAACGCACTGACGAAATTCCTTGGACTAGGAACGTGAAATTTTGCACAAGATTTCCTTATATGACGTAGGAGAGTACTAAGAATAAAATTTCACAAAAATGGGGTCCCATAGTTTTTATGGATAAACCTACTTTCACGCGGACGAAACCGAAGGCTGAAGCTAGTCCTAACAAAATTGTAAAACAATGTCCGCCTCCCCGTCTATCTGTCTGTTCGCGATAAACTCAAAAACTACCTAGATTTTTATGCGGTTATCACGGGCCGCTAGAATAATAATAAACTACAAAGAAAATATTCTACCAAAAACTTAGGAAAGAAAATTCAGCAATCAGGGAATTGGTTGCGATAAATGTTAATTAAAGTAATTTGAAGAAAAAGTTTTTTTTTTATTAATCAGGACGAAAAACTTTTCTGTAATAGTAAAACTTCGTGTATTACTTTGAATGAATTATAGACGTCAAATTACTTTCGGGTCGAACGAAAAAAAAAATCGTATTTTAGATCTATGACATTTGCGTCAACTTTAAATATTGGCCCAATAATTTAATTCCTTGCTTGGGATTAAAGTACGACCAGCGAAACATGGTGCTTTACACCCATTTCCGTTTATTCTTCAGGAAACGTGTGCTTACTAATCTATACGAAAAAAAAAATTACTTAGTAATCTATACGAATATCTTATCATTACCACCAAAAATAAAATATGTATACACCAGTAATTTTTAATTAGTACAAATACTTCAAGGGATTATTAGAAAAGGGCTTGTGATTATTTGAGTAAAGTCTCAATAAATTATATTCATAAAAAGCAAAGTTATAAGCGTTTGCCTATATCCCAAAATAGCACTCAATTTATGGAAATATGGTACAGATTGTTTATTTGGATGAATGAATGGCGATAAAAATGGAAAAACATTGCTTGTAGTTATTAGTTCTAGTAGCAATTGTTATGAATGATTGATTTAATTATGAATTTACTAATTATGACATCGTGGACAATTTTAGGATTTTTTTTTTTACTTTTGACATGTTAAATGTAATCAGTAACGAGTACGGATACTTAGTGCTACATTTTTTTATACTAATCAAAAAATAGGGCTGTGCTTATTATTAATAAAAGTATACATTTTTTTTTATTTATGTCAAGACAAAGGACCGCGGGGTCCTGGGCTTTTGAAAGACTGTACAAGGCGCCGAAACAAACTCACAGAGGCCCCTGGGATACTTTTCATGGAACGTGGTACCAACCCACGAATATCCTGTACGCGCTATGCTAGAGCATACAAGGACAACCCTCAGTTGATGGAAACTATTGCAACATAGAATAAACTTTATTGTACACCAAAAATTAACATGACATAAACATAAAATGTATGGGTACAATGGTGGTCTTATCGCTGATAGCGATATCTACCAGACAACACAGGGGTAGTCTGTGGTGTTTGGCTACCAAATTAATTAAACACTAGATAACTATAAAAAAAGACAAAACAAAGACGGGGCTATGGTTTCATGGACTGGCCTATTGGCCTAGTGGTCTGTAGCCCTGACGGCTATGCCGGAGGTTGTGCGTTCGATTCCCACCCAGGACAATTTTTTGTGTGTTGAGCACTATCATTTATTCTATGCCTGGGTGTAATTTATCTATTACATGTGTGTATTTAGAAAATCAGTTGTCTAGTACTCATAACACAAGCTCTGCTTAGCTTGGGACTAGACGACGTTGTGTGATAGTTGTGGAATATTGAAAAAGCTTAGCAAGTGCCCATGTAGAGCCCAAGAGACTTAATAGACGCGGCTTTTTAGACTACTTTCATCTCAGCATCATTATGTCCTTCTTTCATGTCACCCGTATACCTCGACCGACGAGACGTGATTAATTAGCGACATCCAAACCTACTGCCTTTCGCATAATTTATAACGTTAGTATGAAAGTATAAATAGAAAAGGATTTACGCGCCTACGTAAATATATCTACTTACACTAGCATCAGCCAGCGGCTTCGCCCGCATGAAAGAAGTTTAAGTTTTTATGAAGTAACCTACTTACGACGACTACGTTTCAAATTAAAGGAGAATTTTGAAAAGTTCTTTCTTATTCTTTATATATGTCGTGGCTAGATCTTAGAAATTGGTCACTTCATAATATGGCCAAATAAAACTGGCCAGATCGTTTTAAACGTTAAAGTTTGATGAGATATTTCAATCTTAGTTTGGGCTACTTTTTAGGTCTTTAGACTTTTTGCTATCGTTAAAATCCTAGATCAATGATAGGGCTAAACGAAGATTGACATATCATCAAGTGTTAACGTTTAAACAATCTGGCCAGTTTTGATTGGTCATATCATGAAGTGATCAATTGTAAGATCTGGCCACAACATATACAATATAAAAGGAACCTCTGTGCAAAATTTCAGCATTGTAGGTCCAAGATTTTGGTCAAGGCGTTGATGAGTCAGTGATGGCTTAGCCTTTTATACAATAGGTATTATTTTTAGTCTATGCGAAACTTGAATATAGTTTGTTTAGAATCAATAACTAAATCGATTCCAATAATTTTTACACCAAGTTATATTTCCCCAAAAATATTTAAAGAGATCACAAGTTGGACACCACCACAGAAATATTAAATCTGTGGACACCACCAACACTAAGTACAACACAAGTCACGACAGGACATAGCGAGCATTAGGTAGCAATGCAAAGTTAGATGCGGGAGTAAAACAAGCTCTTAGTCGTCTTGATGACTCGGTGACCATGTATTTTTTCGGAAAACATAATACAGTTATTAACTCTTTGAATGTCGTAATTAGAGACACAATAGAAAGACAATTACCTTATGTCGGACAGTGTAACTTAAGACATTCGAAAGGTTAAATGTTGTATATAGATTCTTTACATAAAATACTAGACACATGTTTTGGGTTTTACATATGCTAAAACCAATGTTGTATAAACATAATCAGCACTATGATGTTCCCACTGCTGTGACCTTGGCCTCCTCTCTAGGAGAGAGATCTATATAAAGGTATTCTACCTTAATTGCACCTTACATCTTATTTTTAATCATCTCCAAGGAGGAACTGGCTCCTGAGATACAAGTATTTATTTTACTTAGTTTATTAGTCAAATATTCATTTTATTTTATTATTTTAATTAATTACAACGGTTGAACAACCAATTACAGTAACTAAACGAAAAAAAATGAAACAAAAAGTATAAGTAAAAGTATAAACAACACGTACATCAATCCCTCTCACAGTACTTCTGACATGCCAATAAAATCATCTTCCATTCAGCCGCAAACAAATCGTTTGTTGGATAAGAATCCAAGAGATCATTTAGTGCAGCCAAAGTACGATGTATTGGAGACTAAGCATTTTATTTCCAATTGATCAGTATTTGTACAACTATTGAATCTGTTCATGTTATTATATATTGTTACTGTGTGTGTTAAATGCACAAAAAAATAAAAAGAGAGTGGACAGTAATCCATCACGTTAGCCCATAAGCTGGTAAACAAAAAACATGTGCAAAAACACAAAAACTTAATGGTTGAGCAAAACTACCTTATTACTAAACAATTACAAAAGCTATTCAGGTGTGACAGAACCCAGTTGCTGGTCGGAATTAAACCTGTCCCCAACACTAGAGAATAAAAGAAAACAGATATACATTATCTTGAAATGCTTTAAGCTTTGTTCTTAAGCATTAAGCCCTTTGTCGGGAAGATATTTCCCCTTTTTTAATTTTAAAACTGGGTTTTGTCAGGAATATCTCCGGTAGAAAGTAATTTCCTTATTTTGTCCGGTAACCTTCATTGTGTGATTTTGTAAAACAATAGCGTACTTAGTGATTATAATTGACTAGCTTTTGCCCGCAGCTTTGCCCGCGTAGGTACATAAAATATAGCCTATGTCGCTCAGGAATAAAGCAGCTTTCTATTGGTGAAAGAATTTTAGCAATCGGATCAGTACTTCCAGAGATTACCTCCTTCAAACAAAAAAACAACTTTACCTCTGTATTATACACCGCTAAATTTTAATCGTTTTAATCCCGTGAATAGTCGGCGTTACGTACAAACTACCTACAGGTCATTGAACTCGCTCAGCTGACGTTTTCTTAAAGAAATTAATTTCGTACATGCGTAAATTAATACGAGTTTTGAAAAAAAGGTACTTTATTTTTTAATTTTATCTATACAAATCGATAGTGTTTCATGTACCGGATCGACCCTCCACGGGATTAAAACGATTAATATTTAACGGTGTATTAGTATAGACTACTCGCTTCTGTCAGCAGCTTTTTTCTCATGAAAGCAGAAAAATATGCCAATGTTCCCTTGGAACCACTTCCGCGATAAAAATATCCAATAAGTTATTCCAGATCATGGTCTACCATCAGTGCGCCAAAATTCGTCCAAATCCAGTCAACCGTTTGAGCTTAATGGAGTTTTAATATGCACACACGTACCTTTAGAATGTTGTGATGTTGAGTTAAATAAATAGTGAGATTTTGTATAGGTACACTTTTGCTTAACCCTTCGGGAAATACAACCATGATATTGTAGTCCGGAGCGAGGGCGGTAATGTTAGCGGAGGAGATGTCCTCAACCATGAGGGAACGGTCATTCTCACCCTCCAGCCGCAGCTAACGGAGACGGAGAGTGTTCCACGCGTGCCTTGCAAAACCACCCACCCCACTAGACACACGTGGATTTTCGTACAGGGAAACCTTAGTCCTAGAAAGCAAAGTATAACTGAAGTACGCAGGTTTGGTTTTAGTCAGTAAAAGTCTGACACGCTCTCACGCCTCGCCCAAGGGCGGGAGATGTCATTGGAAAGTTTCCATACGTAAAAAAAACTCATACGCAGTAAACGTTTTGGGGACACATTAATTTACTGTGCGTGCAGTTAGGGAGTGGAATTACCTGCTGGAGTCTGTGTTAACTGATAGCTACAAAAGATGGGTTAGTAATAAAATGATACGCCCTCCCTCTCCACCCTAGAGTAGGAGAACTTGTTGGATGTATTCCCAACTCAAAAAAAAAACTTATGTTATGTTAGATAGACTTTAGATTCAACCGAATATTACAAGCAAATACCTATGTCAGAATAACAATATGTTTACTGCATTTGAAAAAGTTTACTCTTTCATGAAAAAGCTACACGTGTATTATTCCATCCGCGATTTTTATGCACATTTTGATGGAGTTTGTAGAATATTTTTTCATGTGTTAGTATTTTATAGTTACATTTATAAAAAAGATCATTGAAATCAAAACGAAACTGTTCTGAAAAATAGAAAAATAAGGCGGGAGATGGGAGCGGGGATCGTGCGCGGGTGGTGTGTAGGTTGGTAAAACAAAATATAGAGTTGAAGGTGTTAGATAGAACTACGAAATCTTGAAGGTTTGTTTTTGGTAAATGTATTATGTTTTGTATAAAGCCATAAGTAAAACAAAAGTCGTTTTTTATGGTGTTAGTAATACAGTCCTGCAAGGTTGTTAGTGTTTTAAAAATACCCCTGTATAATAAATGAAGTTTAAAATATAATAAAAGTCATAAAAATAATTTTAAAAAAATAGGTACCCAAAAAAATCACAATAGTCGGTCAAGCCGTTTCTGAGAAATTCGATAACAAACACCGTGACATGAGATTTGTATATAGGTATTAGATAAACCTATAACCTACATACATATAAATCCAAAGATACCTATTTAATATTACTATTTTGGTGTAGGTACAATAAAGTTTATTCCATTCTTTATGTATGAACATATTCTTTCTTGTTAGATCTAATCTGAAGATACTAGTTGGAAATAAAACACAGATATTTATTGTACACCTACTATTTATTTATATTACTAGAGACGACGCCGACGAAACATATTTTTTCGCAAATTATATCACGACGTGACCTCGTAACTCTTTGTTTTTCAAGCAGAAAAGTGAATTTTTTACATAAAGTTGAATCATCAATCATAAACAATTTGAAAAGATAATAGAAATAAGTGACGAAAAGTGAAGACAAGAAATCTTTTCAAGTTCAAAAAATCTTATTGTCTTCGATCAAACTTAACCCTTTAACCGCCTGTGTTGAATATATCCGACAAACACTCTCGTGTATATTACGCCAGGGTCACACCCACGACCAAATACTCTATCTCGTCAGCTCTTTGTCACCTATGGGGATTGAAGATCTAGTCGAGATAGAGTATCCAGTCGCAAACACGACCCTGGCGAATAGGACGAAAAATACTCGTCGGAGCAATCCGACACAGACGGTTAAGACCAGGTTCTACTCATTTTGTACTTCTTTAAACCTCTGGAAATCTATAAATATAAAAGAGAAAACCATGGAAAATAATTAAAAATTAAAATTGACTATATGACCAACCGCCGCCGTCGGGCAAAAATCAAAACGTGACATAAATTAAAAGCTCGTTAAAAAAAATCGTGAATCTGACCCTAACTTACGATTTCATACGAGATCTATGAGATTACTTTACGAAAATATTGAAAGTAACAAAAGTAATAAAACTTGTATATTAAAATGGCATCGCAAAAAACAATCTTGAATGGTGATTGTTTTCTTTTTATAAAATAAAACCGATATTAATGGTGGAAATCCCACCTACACGCACAAAACGTTTTGGGAACACATTCATTGTGCGTGCAGCTAGGGAGTGGAATTCCTTGCCGGAGTCTGTTTTCCTGATAGCTACAACCCGGGAATCTTTAAGTCGAGAGTGAATAGGTTTTTTCTAGGTAAGCGCGGTCCATCGTCGACCGCATCGTCGCTTTCCATCAGGTGAGATAGAGGTCAAGCGCGAACCTATCTACAAACTGTGCGGAACGCCCGGAGGACACGGTGGAGCACACAATCGCGATGTGCCCTGCTTGGGCGGAGCATCGCCGTGCCCTCGTGGGGGTGATCGGCGGCGGAGACCTCTCGCGCCGGGCCTTGGTCGAGGCCATGGTCCGGAGCGAGGAGGAGTGGCAGGCGGTCGCCGACTTCTGCGAAGCAGTAATGCTCGCTAAGGAGGAGGCCGACCGCATCAGGCAACGGCGCTCTCGCCGCCGCCGCCGGGATTCCGATCCCGATTTCCAGCCACCGTAGGCGCGGGCTTGCGGACAGTGAGCAATGGGTAGCTCGCTGTCCGGCCGTCCGGTAACCGTCCGGACCAAGCCCAAGTCGTCGACGGCGCGCGCTGTTCCCGCGCGCCTCAAGGAGTTGTCAGCAACAGCAGGGGCCCGGCCGGGTCGAAGCCTACTGGGGCCAGGGTTATCCGAAAGGGCGCTCGAGCCCCGGTATGAAGGCTTGTAGGAACGGGATGGGTTTTTTAGTCAGTAAGAGTCTGACACTATCTCCCGCTCCGCCCAAGAGCGGGGGTTGTCATAAGATGATTTTTCCCATCGAAAAAAATCTACAATAAAACAATAAGGGGGCCGCAAAATCGACATAGACCCGACCAGAGTTTATACAAAATACTCAGTGACTACAACCGGCTCTAAGGTGACCATTACACGGTCATGCAAGCGTCAATCAATTCCATCAATCATGAATGATGGTTTTCGTCAATCAGTACTAAAAAAACGTCAATCATCGCATTAGATGGTAGTTAGGTTTTTTGTCAATCAAAACAGTGACTGTGGCAAAACTGACAGCAAAACCTACCGTGTAATTGACGCCTTAAAGAATTAAACGTTAAACACATTTACCAAAAATTAAATTCAGTACCTAAATAAACTGTTAAACGCTTTGCAAGAAAATGCGGTTTCTTTGACCATCTAAAGTGACAGACAGCTAGTCAAAGGTGTAGAAAGCACTACCTAAGTTATCATAAATCCTACGTCTGAAAATTCATATGTACTACAAGATGTAGAGCTGTCATATCCAAGTTTCGTATGTAAATGCCTTTCGTCTAACTCAAATAAACCGTAGTAAGCTATGAGATGCAATTGGAATGACTTGAATAGGTTCTTTGATATTTATAACTCAGTTGCATGAGTGTCAGTCTATGTCAAATTAAGATAAAAAGCTGAACATGTTTCTTATTTACTTAAATTCTTTGAAAATATTTATCCAACAGATTTTTTTTCTCTACTGCTAAAAAAAGTCTACACTGGTACACTGTCCTACCCAGTAGGTACCATCGGGTAATTTTTGCCTGATCACTTAAATTCTTTTTGAATACGTCAGCGAGTCCAATGACCTGTAGATAGTAGTCGGCGTCGCGTAGAAACTACCATTCATCATTCATTCATCATTCATTGGACTCGCTCAACTGACGTTTTCTTAAAGAAATTAATTTCGTACATGCGTAAATTAATATGAGTTTTGAAAAAAAGGTACTTTATTTTTTAATTTTATCTTTACAAATCGATAGTGTTTCATGTACCGGATCGACCCTTTTTTTTTTTTTTTTTATGGTGGGAAAAAATCATGCATTGACATCCCCCGCCCTTGGGCGGAGCGGGAGATAGTGTCAGACTCTTACTGACTAAAAGACCCACCCCGTTCCTTCTAGCCTTCATACCGGGGCTCGAGCGCCCTTTCGGATAACCCTGGCCCCAGTAGGCTTCGACCCGACTGGGTCCCTGCTGTTGCTGACAACTTCTTGAGGCGCGCGGGAACAGTGCGCGCCGTCGACGACTTGGGCTTGGTCCAGACAGTTACCGGACGGCCGGACAGCGAGCTACCCATTGCTCACTGTCCGCAAGCCCGCGTCTACGTTGGCCGGAAATCGGGATCAGAATCCCGGCGACGGCGGCGGCGATAACGCCGTTGCCTGATGCGTTCGGCCTCCTCCTTTGCGAGCATTACTGCTTCGCAGAAGTCGGCGACCGCCTGCCACTCCTCCTCGCTCCGGACCATGGCCTCAACCAAGGCCCGGCGCGAGAGGTCTCCGCCGCCGATCGCCCCCACGAGGGCACGGCGATGCTCCGCCCAAGCAGGGCACACCTCGACTGTGTGCTCCACCGTGTCCTCCGGGCGTTCCGCACAGTGGCGACACCCAGGCGTCACCTCCGCATGAATCCCGTGCAGGAAACTCCCGAACGAACCATGTCCGGTGAGTACCTGCGTCATGCGGAAGGTAAGGACGCCGTGAGGTCTTTCCAGCCACGCCTCAAAGAGGGGACTTACCGACCGGATCGACCCTCCACGGGATTAATACGATCAAAATTTAGCGGTGTATATATAAATAGAAAAATGGGGGAATCATGGAATTGAAACTGGCAAGCAATACTGTATTTATATACCTAAACTAGCTTCTGCTAACGTCTTCGCCCGCGTGACAATAGACTTCTCCATA
This sequence comes from Mythimna ferrago, assembly GCA_910589285.2. Classification (NCBI taxonomy): domain Eukaryota; kingdom Metazoa; phylum Arthropoda; class Insecta; order Lepidoptera; family Noctuidae; genus Mythimna; species Mythimna ferrago. The sequence goes on from OU342685.1 coordinate 23,422,084, forward strand.
CAAACCTTGGACTCGCAATTCATCCCTTTAAGGGCTGAATTTTTGTTTTTCTCCTTTTATAAATATTATTATATTTTAATTTAATTGATCTAGATATAAATTTCTAGATTAATTAAATAATATCATTATTATATTTCCTGTTAAAAGACACCTTAGTGAGTAGGTACTTGATTCTGATTGGCCTACATAAACACTTGAGGATACTGCATGTCAAGAACAAAACCACTTCACAGCGTATTTTCCTATTTTATTTTCAACAATCCCCAGCTATAAATACAGATCATCAACACCACAATTACTCACATATGAACGAATTAAATTCATTTCCAACCTAAGAAACGTATAGAATATTTATTTATTTATTAAGATCGTCTGTAATGTTTACAGGCACTGGGAATCTGTATTCTGATCAAAATAACATTAATTAATGAAAATCTTTTATGACAAATGGCGGCTGCAGTAAATAGTTGGTATTGTAACCACTTTTTTGCTTTTAATGCCATCGTTATGCCTACGAAATAGAAGTTAAAATCGGTTGAACAGACAGTAAAAAAGGGTTTCTTTGAATTTCTAATCTTAACGCGAATATAGAGTGTAAAGCATTGAATTGGGTTTTTTATATATCAATGGTGCATGGTGGTGGTGGATGTGTGGTGTGACGAGAATGGATAAAGTGAGAAATGAGTATATTAGGGGAAATTTGAAAGTGGCGCCAGTGACTGAAAGGTTGAAAGGAAATCGTTTGTCTTGGTATGGTCATGTAAAGAGGAGAGATGAAAAGCATGTTGCTAAAAGAGTTATGAATTTACATGTGTATGGATGGAGAGGGAGAGGGAGGCCAAAGAAAAGATGGATGGATTATGTGAGAAGTGATATGAAACGGGACAAGGGCAGGAAGAAGAAGGTGCATGGTGGTGGTGGTACATTATTTAACACAATTCAAGCGCTCTAAAATACAAACAATCAATTTTTAAATACCTAAATTAATTTTATAATCAAATGATTATAAAACTCAGACGATTAAATTTATTTAATAAAAATGATAAAATAAAATTATAGCCTTAATAACTACACAGAAAATAAATAAATTGCTTAGTTACGTTTTAAAAAGACATTTACGTCTAATTGAATTAAATTATACTAAAATGATAAATAATAGATACTTGTATCCTCCTCCGTAGTATTATTAGTATACCTCCGTAGGTATTAACGAAAGCACAGGCGTAGGGTAGCCAGCCTTTCGGTGTTTTACAGGATGCATTTTGGAGAGTGTGCGCAGGAATTGCATGACTTGATTCCGCTATCGCAATTCTACCATCGGACAACCCGACGTACGGCGAATATTCACCCTTACGTTGTTGAAACCTCTACGGTCCGGACTAAGCGTTTCGCCTCGTCGTTTATACCGCGTACGTCGAAGGACTGGAACAGTTTGCCTGCTGCGGTCTTCCCGTCCGATTATAATTTGGGTGTCTTCAAGGGTAAAGTGGCTCTTAATAAACTAGTGCGCCTCACCATCAAAGATTGCATCGCTACTTACCATCAGGTGGGATCGCAGTCAAGCACTAGTTTATCTCAATTAAAAAAAAAAGCTAATAATATCAGATATAGGTACCTACCAGATAGACAATTAGCTGTCTCGGTAAAATTGTTCTGCCATATAAATTATAAAAAAAAAAAATAGTTAACTTCCTGTATTCTCTGACCTACTGAATATACACACAAAATTTCATAAGAATTAGTCAAACCGGAGGAGTTTTATTACAAACAGTGTGGCACGAGAATTTTATTTAATAGAAGATTTTTTTTATTATTTATTGATAGGCTCGCGTTTGACCACTATCTCACCTGATGGAAAGTGATGAGGTGGTCAACGATGGAGCACGCTTGTCTAGAAGCAACCTATTCACTCTTGACTTAAAGACTCCTAAGTTGTAGCTATCAGGAAACACAGACTTTTTTTTCAACTCTCCGACATATTTTTTTTTTTATCTGTTATAAACTAGTACTTGACTGCGATATATATTTACTACAGACATACAAAGAAAATTTACAATTTTCTTTATGTTCCTTCTAATCAAGACCGGAACATGTAGTCCAACTACACAGTATGAGCAAAGAGGTCCTTAATTATTAACGTCCAATTTTACACGCAATCAACACCGTAATGTTTTATTGTTAGTGGCTACTACTACCGGGAATACGTGTTTGGTAAAAGAGACTGATACTAATACAAAATTACCCAATCTTCTACCTAGAGTTGTCAAACAATAAAGGCCCGTTTCGACTTTTGTCGAAACGAAAAAGAATACTCATAATACATTGCATCAAATCAAAATCATATATTTCAAATAAATTGACTATTTGCAGGCACTTTTAAATAATCAAATGTTGATCAGGCCAAGAAAAGTGAAGCTAAATTGCATATTATTTAACGCGTTAAAAATATATTTTTAAAACACTATAAGAATTAATTAACTATATTATTGTTGTTTCTGTAACTTTATACAACCGTCCCAAACTGAAAAATGAACCAAGATCATAGTCTCATGTTGAATTAAGTATTATTAGGCCGTATTAGTGAAGTGACGTATAAAATCCTTCAATTATGAATTCAGAAAGTAACACTGGGTTTAAGATATCTTGTAAGATAACAGTTTGATTTCTTAAGACGAGAGTTTTGGTAGACTAGCGGGATAATACTATTTCTTTTTAACAAAACTATTACATTTGACTTGTTTATTATATTAGTCCAGTAGCTATTAGTGGCCCTGATTGCTATATCTTAGGTCGTGGATTCGATACGCACCCACAATAAATGGGTGTAATTTATCTATTCTTCTATATCTATCTATTTATTTATCCATCAAAGACTGCTTACCATTAGGTAGGATCGCAGTCAAGTACTACTTTATATAAGATAAAAAAAAAATGTATATTTGTATTAGCTTCTGCAAGCGGCTTCGTCCGCGTCAAAGCGAATTTCTCCCTAGAACCTTTGGACCCCCGGTCCATTTTGGAAAATCCTCGCTTAGTGCTCGCTTACATCATATCAGGAAATTTTGTGCAAAATGCCGCTCCTAGACTTTGTTGATACGTCAGGCTGCGCGTTGATATGTCAGTCAGTCAGTTAAGTCAGTTTCTCTTTTTAAAAAAAAATTGGTTGCCTGTAAAGTCGGTATACGGGCGAAAGTTTTACGTGACAACGACTTTGAGTGGTAAAATAATTTTAATGTGAATATTCATTCGTATAGTAGGAAGAAGGATGAAAATGTCTGTCTCTCTCGCTCTTAGGCGGGCTAACCATGCCCGAGTGGAAGGGACGCGTGCCTCTCACTCGCTCTCATTGTGAGCGCATAACGTGAGCGGAGCGTAACGCAGTTTCTTGAAGTGTCACCCGGCAAACCAATTTATAAGACGTTGTCACGTCAATATATAAATAGATAAATTTACAGTTACTAATACTGTTTTTAATATGTACCAAGATCAAATGTAATGTTCACGTGTTTGACACAAATTAGTAAAAAAAATCCAAACAAATATTAGGTCACTCAAATATTATGAAGCTTCTCATTTTGTATTTTAAGTAACTCAAAGTGAGGTTTCTAAGTCGCAGTTCTGTTGATTTCTCGTCACTCGTAGTCAGTCGCTCACTTATTAATTCTATACTTAACCCAAAATAATTATTTTTGTCACATAAAATTTTAATTTACAGTCACTCGTTAAAATACTACCATAGTATTTAAATCAATCAATATTTCGTAAAGAAAATGGATTGAAAGGTCAGCGGGGCTCTACCCCGGGCGCAGCTGGCCGGAATTAAATTCACAGATACTCGTACTGCCGCCTAGGCGACTACGAGTATTGTGTCTATTTAATTGCGGTCAGGTGTTCAAGGGACCATAAGCTCTTTCGAACAATCCAGTATTCGGTAATCGTATGTCGTTAATGCCCGTACTCTCAAAAGCACGTAGGGGATCGTCTCTCAAGCATGCTCTGTTCGAGGAACTAGGCGTGACGCCTATTGTGTGGAAATGTTTATTTAATGAGCTATGTCCGGTGATGGTTCCTGCCACGAGACTTTAGGCTGCCTGTGTCCAGTCGCATAAAAACATGTACGTACTTTCTTTTAATACTTTGTTATATTATATAATATGTACTAAGTCATTATAAAAAGCCCCAGACTGGGAATTACTCCTGTATCGCGGGTGCGTTTACATACATAGGTACGTGGAATACCTGTAGGCTGTAGGCCATACAAATATTAGTTCCGTGCGGGGATCGAACACGCGACACGCACCGTAGCAATAAGTCGCTCAACCGCTATGCTAATCGAATTACCGACTGAATTCAATGTACCTACCTAAAGCTTTTCTTTCCAGTTTTTAGTAAATAATCCTAAGACTTTCTTTATTCTTCAAGACAATAGAATTACAAACCATTTTTTAAATCTTTTCTTTATTTGGTGTTAGTTTCTGATACCTGCCTATTAGAGCCACGAAGCTTTTCTGTTGTCTCAACATTAAATAATAAAGAGCAATATGGACCGTTTATTAACTCAGCTTAGCGACGGGAGAGTAAACTATTGATGTAATAAACCTACTAAATGAAAACGTTTGATGAAACTCTAGCCTGTATCTTATCTTTCTTTATGACTTTAAAAATGTTGTTGATAAACTGCATCAAGCACAAGTTCGATATATAGAGTACTGTTCTCACTTTTGGGACGGGTCTGCCATATACCAGCTTGATTCGCTTGAGTCAATTGAGAAACGAGCCAAAAGCATAATTGGTAATGATGCATTCGTCGAGTCGATGCTTCAAAATCTTGAGCTCCGACGCCTATTAGCTAGCCAAATGTCATGAAATATGCTAAAGACTTCTAGAAAACCGGCCGGGTTTGGTACCGGTTGCATTTCAGGGTCTTTGCGTCGGAATAGCATATGGAATAGCATAAATCATCAAACCACCAGACATATGATGATGTGGACATTCCACCTATACGCACGAAACGTTTTGCATACAGCTAAGGAGTAAAATTCTCTGCCAGAGTTTTTATTTCCTGATAGAGAGCTACAACCTCTTTATATCAAGAGAGAATAGGTTCCTTTTTATTTTGGCCCATGCTTCTAGGGAAACTTACTCAACCGTCGACCACATCATCGCTTACCTTTTTAAGTGCTGTAGCGGTCAAGCGCGAGCCTATCAACAATATTTAAAAAATAAAACTGCCAAAACCGCTAGTCCTCTTCTTCTTTTGAAACCTCTCGTATTAATGATTGTCTATTAACTCTGAATATTTCTCCATATCCTTTGAATAGCTAATAGATTCTATAATCTCGAGTGCTGCTGAGCTGTTAGAGACCAGAGATAAGGCCATGACCATCATCATAAAAGCTGAAAAACATCTACAACTGGACATAAGCCTCCTCCAACCGTCGCTTACGTCATTTGACGTCACACGACATTCCACATAATGTGGATAAGTGTAGCTAACAAACCAACAATGTCATACCAATGTAATTTACTAAGTACGTCATACATCTAGTAAATTACCTTTGAAAGCACATCTATTTGCAAATTACAACAATTCAGGAAAATCAAGCTCCTTTGACAGATCATGTAATATATACGAAGCTTGCACGTACTTTGTTATTAGAAGATCAACTTACAAGTACATAAGTGAATGACGTCAGAACTTCAGGGATTTCTTTGGGAAGTCGTTAAAGTTTTATTTGATCATTATGAGTACACTATGGCTATTGAAAAGCTTTTCAGAAATGTACATAGGTTATATAGTCAGCTCGCACTTTAAAATAAAAAAAAGTTCACCATCACGTCCAAAATCTAGTTTAATTAACAAAAAAAAAAATACCTTTTATCATTCCTTGTACCATGTGACTTGGGGTTGGCGCAACCTATTTCATACAAATTGTCTCCCCTGTTTTAAACAACCCACATAAATTAAGATAAACAAACATAATTATACATTTCATTCTCGAATAAAACCTAAAAATAAAAAAGAAGATATATTATTACGAATCTTTCGTTTATTTTCAAAAAACACGGTCTGTACCTTAGGTAGGTATTTTCACAATCAGAAGATAACAATAATAAAATCCGAATCTTCGCTTTGCAAATACACTGTCCTCTTTAAACTTGAAACTTCAAAAAAAACTTCTCTGTGTCAGCCCTTTTGCGATACCTCGCTGACTTTCTAACGGCCACACATTGTGCCCACAATTATTTTAATCGACCACTTGTAGGCCCCGTGGCGAGGTTGGCAACATTACAAAGATTAAATAACACACGTATGTATGTTGTTTTTAAAGAGAATTTTAGGCTGACAACCCCTTTTGAACGTTTTTCAGCGAGGCTTGTAGATTGGTTCTAGGTTGTAGATTTTTCTTCAACTTTATGAAGTTAGAAGAGCATCAGGTTACTGTTTTAGTTTATAAGATTTACCCTTTAGCTTTTAGCTGATTATTACGAGTGTTTTTTTTTTTCTAATAAAAATGTAAATTACCTGCTCACTTTTTTCAGTATTCACAAAAATAATAGTAATATTTATTGAACAAAGAAGTATGTTTTTACTTTTTTGTTCAATAAATACACAATTGCTTATAATAATAAATAACAATTAATACCTAAAGCAATCAATTGTGTCTAACAGGTAGGTTTATGGCTTGTATTTCAGCAAGCAGAGCCTCAAGCCCTCGAGTAAGGTGAAATTTGTGAGCTTTAAAACAAAAGAAACAATTTTACGCTAATTTACAATTATCGTTAAAACTAAATGATGAATTTTAAAAGGAAAAGATCCTCTGAGAGTGTAAGATGAGAAAAATAAGTGTGTGTATGTGAGGGTGTGTAGAAAATCCAATAATTTAATTCTGTAAATTCAAAATTGATCTTAACTTTTTCAACCATTACATAAAAAATCATTTAAAAAATCTGCCACGGATATACGATAGTAAACACTGCTCCATATTTTATTAAATTTTCTGTCGAAGCCGATGGAATTGCTTTTGGCAAATTAAGCTCTACGAGATTGAAGTGTTTACGTTTCTTGAAAGTTTAATCTTTACGAAAAACAATAACAATGACACAGAAAGTCAGAGCAGTGATTATGTACTTAAAGTTAATCAGTTTTCCATCAGAAGCAAACAGAATTAAAAGTTGAACGGTATTAGTAAATAACATCGCTTCGTGATGGATCTATTAAGTAACTTTGTCGCTGTGAAGCTGTTTGTTTCATCACCGATTTATAGCATTATCTTGTTGATTACCTAGTAACTGACAATCGTACGGATTGGTGATGGCGACCTCTCGTGCCGGGCCTTGGTTCACGCCATGGTCAAGAGCGAGAGGGAATAGGAAACAGTCGCCTCTTTCTATGAAGCGGTAATGCTAGCGAAGATACCACACGCATGAGGAGACGGACATTCTCACGCCCCAGCCGCCGCCGCCGCCACCCCGACTACCGGCTACGGTAAGTGCGGGTTTGCGGACGATCAGCAATGTGTAGTTCGCCGTCTGAATCGTCGAGGACGTATAGCCACGCGTGCCTCAAAGAGATGTTAGCAAAACCGTAGGGGTCCAGCAAGGCTGGTGAACGATAAGGCGCGGGAAATTTCTGAAGAAAACCTGCGGTCCTAGAATACAAAGGGTAAATGAAGGACACAGGTGTGGTTTAAGTTGGTAAAAGTCTGACACGCCCTTCTGCTCTACCCTAAAGTGCACGAAGCCGTTGGATGATTTTCAACTTCAAAAAAAAATCTAATAACAGCTAGAAATAATGGAACCCCATACAGTTTTTTCAACAAAAGAAACTAGAATTTTGAAGCGAATAGAATGAACATTCCTCCGTGTCAATCGATAAAAGAACACAAAGCGCTGTGCTGAACCCGGTACCTTTCTCTGTCTCTACCTGTAGTATGATCTGGCGATAAAGGTATATACTAAGTACAATACGAATGTGCAAACCATATCCGTGAGAATATACTTATAGTCTAAAATAGCTATCAAGTCACTGCGGAGTGGCAACATAATAATATACTCTGTAGTGCCAACTGAAAATCAGCGTTGAATGTCTGACACAAACGCAAAGATGCTTACTCCCGTAGCCGCCCGCAAGCAGGCGGCATCACGCGCGAGTATCGCTTGAAAGGTTCAAAAAAGGCGCGTGTGACGCCCGTCACCCTTTTAAGCGATTCTGCCCCTTAGCTAAGTTACAACCGTTTCACTTACGTCGAACGCCTCGATTTGGCCACATCCGCGATTTTTTTGTTCTAACCATGTGACCGAGTGTCATTCTCGTACATTTGAAGTTTTCTACTAGCGTTAAGGATTGCAGATTAACTTGGCTAGGGGTACTGGTATTTTATGAAAATTATTTTACTCTAAATGTGCCCGTGCGTCGCTGCCCGCTACTGCCATTTTGGTATGAATCGGCCGTAAAGGTTCGTTCCTCTAGACATTTCTTAACCGTGCAAGATCCAGTAATTTCGAGTATAAGTATACTTGATAGGCTCATCTACATAACCAAGTGATACTGAGGTAACCGTAACAGTATCATTTTCACCATCCGACTTTACGACCATATCAGTTCATAAACGTTCATTAATTATAACAACCAGTTTGCGTTAGTCGTTTGCATATCTGTAAAGTGGCATGTTAGTGAAAAGCTGTCTTAAGTTTCTAATGAACTTGCTGATACGTAAATATGAAAATTATCGACAAAAAATTAAAGATTTTCAGAAGAACATTAGCTGCGATTGAAATAATTAGTCGACTACCAAGGAAAGGTTAGATTTCTATGTGTTTGAAAGTTAAAAAAAGAAGAGGAAAAAGAAAAATAGTAATAGTGAATAGACTCTTAATAAACTATTGCGCCAAACTATCAACAATTGCATCACTGCTTACTGCTACTGATGGGATCGCAGTCAAGCACAGGTTTATCACAGTTAAAAAAATATTTATTTACGTAAAATGATGCAATCTGAAAACTTTATAATCATAATCTATACCTACTTTAAATAAATGGGGAAATATCCCTCAGATCTGCACAATACGGCCGAACGCTCAGCATAAAGCTGTGGCCTCATGCATAATGCGACGAAACCACAGCGCTGGTTTTCAGCATGGACTGGTTAACTTTATTATTTCGTGTCTTTCAAACGGCTGGATAGATTTCGGTGTCGTTAGATTCATCAAAAAACGGAACAGAGAGTAAAGTCCCACAAAACTCCGTTAAAAAGGGAGAATCCTCCGACCAGACGGGTGTTATGTCTGGTGGGCAACTGCCCGATAGGTGATTTCGGGTTGTTTTATTTCTTCAACGCGCGATGCAGGATTATTTCGTATATGGTCGATATCGCTACATGTCCTTAAATGGAAGGTTAAAAAAGAAAATCAAAATGACGGATTTCTGGCGCTAAATTGTAAGTCGTTAAAAAACTTCTTTCCAGAAACAGAGGGTCAGACTAAATTTTAATTAAGAGCATACACCATACCTTCATTATGCTTACACCTGCGTTTGACTGCCTTAAACTGATCAAAGGTAGTCCGTGAAATTAAAATTTTCTTGAGCTTTTGCTTTTTGCAGATCAGTGGGCTTAATAATAATTATTTCTCAGAAGCCATTCAATAGATTGACTTCTGTTTATGAAATAGCTATCCATTAGGGTATGACGAACTGACAGGATCATATAATTATAAATATTATTAAGCCCACCAATCATATTTTAATCAACATACGTGCAAGTGTGTGTGTGTTTACCATCAGGTAAGATAGTGGTCAAAGGCGAGCCTATCCAATATAAAAAAATAAAATAAAATAAAAACATACAACATGCAAAATGCAAACATTTAAAAAAAAATTAAATTGATTTCACCACCAGCATTCACCTTAATAAAAGCTTTGAAACCACTGAACCACTGAGCACTGGGGACACAATATCAATATTGTAGTATTGAAAAAAAGTCTCGTACTCGGAAAAGTATCGAAACAAAAGTATCGATACGTCAAAGTTTCGAATACTTTTTTTAGGTAGTTGTTTCGAAAAAAAATTAACGAAACCAAGGTACTTGTAGGTACTTAGGTGTGTGTGTATCGATTCTTAAAAGTATCGAGTACCTTTCTTAGGTATAATACGCAACTCTACTAGGAACACAGTATTAAATTGAAAATATCGATACTTCAATGTATCGAGTACTTATCTTAGGTTCCTATGCGCACACAACTACTAGGGTCACAGGAGGTATCAAATTGAAAGTATCGAATACTTTTTTATATCATTACGACGTACACAACATATCGCGTCGTCAATATCAGTCAGTGACTTAGATTTGCTTCTGTTGAAAAAAAAGATTTATCGAATAAATCTTTTTTTTCGATTCCAGTCAAAAATTGCTCATTGAGTAAAAGTATCGAGTACAAAAGTATCGGTCTCGAAAAGAAAATACTCTGTACAACAAAGTATCGATACTTTTTACGTAAGCACTAGATGCACTGGCTATGCAGGAAGCACTTAGAGGATCCATACCCGATCTGCTCACGACGGCAGAATAAACCTATTAACTACAAAGGTGGGCTCTTAGCCTCTGCAAATTGACGACGATATACTGCATTATAATTAGCGAACACACGTGGCTTTGGAACTTAATTAATTACGTGGTGTGTGCAATCAAAGGAGATAAGATAAAAATATAACACACACTGATTGAAAATACTAAAAGGTTGATTTTTTAAAACCGTGAGGGTCTGCGAAGCAGTAATGCTAGCAAAGGACGAAGCCAACCGCATCAGTTAACGGCGCCGGGATTCCGATCCTGATTTCTGGCCACCGTAGGCGCAGGCTTCCGGACGGTGAGCAATGGGTAGCTCGCTGTCCGATCGTCCGGTAACTGTCCGAACCGAGCCCAAGTCGTCGACGGCACGTACTGTTCCCGCGCGCCTCAAGGAGTTGTCAACAACAGTAGGGACCCAGCTGGATCGAAGCCTACTGGGGCCAGGGGCTGTCTCCGAAAGGGAGCCTCGGCCCCGGTATGAAAAGAAAAGAGGAACGGGGTGGGTTTTTAGTTAGTAAGAGTCTGACACTATCTCCCGCTCCGCCCCAGGTCAGGGAATGCATTTGGATGATTTTTACCCATCAATAAATTAAAAAAAAAAACTGGGTAAGTGCGAATCGGACTCACGCACTGAAGGTTCCGTGCAAACTACAATTCCCGAATGGAGTCTCGAAGATTTTTCCGAATAACAATTTTTTTTTGTGACATAGGTAACAGCAAATTTACTGCTTTCAGATTTTTTCCTTTACCTATGCTATAAGACCTTGCTTTGTACCAAATTTCAGGATTCTGGGTCAACGGGAAATACCCTATGAATTTCGATCTGTGAGAGTATCAAAATATACGTTTTTTTTTGCGACATAAACGGCCGTTCCCTTTTTTATTCGTCCTTAGAAGTTTGATTTTTTCACAGCTTGAAGGGACCACAGACCTGAGTATATTGTTTTAATTTCAACTCGATGCCTCGACGCGTTCTCGAGATAAAGGGTCTTGACAGACAGACGGACGGACAACAAAGTGATACTATAAGGGTTCCGTTTTTTCCTTTTGGGGTACGGAACCCTAAAAACAACCGAGAGGGTGTCTCATTCATCTGGCCAAGTTTTTTCTACACTGTAATTTGATATTATTATATTAGTTTTCCCCGATCACTAAATGTATCAAAGGCACTCATTTATGCCCAGTGGCCAACGACACAAAATAGATAGGTATGAAACTAGGCCAGATGAATGAAACGTTTTCTCGGTTTCAAAGAATCACCCAAAAATATTTGACGGCACTGTGGTTGAGAGATTAGCTCGGACTACGTGCGAGTGGCGAGTTTGATCCCCGCACGGAAATAATATTAGTGTAGCCTACACACAGTTGTTCTGAGTATGAGTGTCTTGTGAGTGATTTTATCATATTTATAGACGCGACCACGATACAGGAGTAATTCCTAGTTTAAGTCATCGTTAGTCAAAGTATTTTTATTAAACAAAAAAATATATAATAAGCTTTCAGCAGGCCAAGTTACGACCTTTTCATTTCGATTCTCTTTCGTCGATCGCCTCGAGTAGGCACTCCTCCAATTCCTTTGTTCTGACTACGTGGCAGCGGTGAGGTCATTCTCATATATTTGAAAGTTGGTTATCAACTTAGCTAAGCCCTCTGAAAAAAAATACTTACTGGATTTTTAAGTCAGCTTTCTTCCTGCAGACTCCTGTTTTTGGGAAAACGCTGAATATAATGGTTTTCATTCGATTATTTTACAGTAACTACCCTCAAATCATGCATGAAGAAAATTTAAGAATCACTTTTATCTGCTAAATGGCGAAGTTATTCTAAAATTGGGACACGAGTCCTAAGACTCCTAAGTGATTTGCATTTATCTCCCAAACGCCAGAAAGTACATTTTAGAAATCGTAACCAAGTAATATCAATGCAAATTTTCATGGTTAATAAATAACTAATTTGATCTTCATAAACAAATACCGTGTAACTACGATTATTTCTAAAAGAAAATAGAAAACATGTTTATTTGGCACATATGTACACACAATGAAGTAACCATTAGGTACATAGACAACATTATTTTTAGTTTATGTGAAACCTGATTAAAGTTTGTTCAGAATCAGTAACTGAATGGATTCCAATAGTTTTTACAACATGTTATATTTTTTCCCAAAAATATTTAAAAAGATTACAAGATACCCCACCGACACCAAATACAACACAGGTCACGGTAGAACACAGCGGGCATTAGGTGCCAGCAAACAGCTGGGTGCAAGTTCAAAACAACCCCACATTCGCCTGGATGGCCCAGTGACAATGTATTTTTGCTGAGATAAGCTTATAGCTTTATGATTTTTCATGATTATTTTTTATTTATTGAAACTTAAATATACTAACTTGGGGGAGGCCTTTGCCCAGCAGTGGGACAGTAATGGCTATTAAAAAAAAAAAAAAAAACTTTATCACATATCTGGCCGTAATGACAACTAATCCTGCTCCAATAAATTCGTGTTAAATATAGAGTACATCAAGAGAGTGCACCAAATTGATTACAAACCAGGGTGGGGTAACGTCCCTTTACTTTTAATTAAAATAGAGGTCGAACGGAAAAACTGTTTATCTACTTTGAGAGGGTCAACAAACCCTTGTCTGTGTAACCAACTAAAACAAGCTTTTCATTGTAATTTATACCTATTTGTGTATTACATAAAGGATTTACGAATACGTTTTTAATCTCCAGGTAAAATAAAAGTGCCTTATTAGGGTTCCGTAGTCAACTAGGAACCCTTATAGTTTCGCCACGTCGTCTGTCCGTCTGTCCGTCCTCGCTTAATCTCTGTGACCGTTAGCACTAGAAAGCTGAAATTTGGTACCAATATGTATATCAATCACGCCGATAAAGTGGTAAAATAAAAATTGGAAAAAATTTTTTTATTAGGGTAGCCCCCCTATATGTAAAGTAGAAAGTGTTTTTTTTTTAATTTCAACCCTAACGTGTGATATATTGTTGGATAGATATTTAAAAATTAATAGGGGTTTACTAAAATCATTTTTTGATAATGTCAATAATTTCGGAAATAATCGCTCTAAAAGTAAAAAACAATGTGTCCCCCTTCCTCTATTTTTTGAACCATAAGTTTAGAAAATATGAAAAAAAAACTGAAAAGTAGAACTTTATAAGGACTTTCTAGGAAAATCATTTTGAACTTGATGGAAAGAACAGTTTTTGTACAAAAAAGACAAAAAGGTTCTTCAAAATAATTTCTGGACTAAGTTTGTAGCATAATCGTATATGCAAGTATTTTTTTTAAACTCATAAGTGGTACACTTATTGTGACGGACGGGAAACTACGGAACCCTACACTGAGCGTGGCCCGACACGCTCTTGGCAAGTTTTTATGTATCTTTAAGTACAACGCGTTCCAAATGAGAATAGGATCGACCGCCATGTTGTGACGTCACGATTTACTGTCAAATCGAGGAAAGAAATTTTTAAACTGTAATGAATTTACGAAAAATTTAATTTATTTATGAACTGTGTACGAAAAAAGTTTAATCAGAATCCAGTTCTTCAATTTTACTCATCTCTGAGTTTTTCAATTTTGCCAAAATTTCTTCGGTTTGACAGTACGACGAAACGTCAAAACAGCAATCGGTCTGCTCATTTGGAACGTATAGTAAACCAATATTTTTTACTAACGGTCAACTCAGTATTCACCTTCATACTTTGCATGTAGGTAGCCATAATATCTTTCGAACAATTTGTGTAAATGATTTCAACCAGAAAAGAGTCAGATTAAAAGAAGTATCAAGTATTGTCATCATCTCCCCAGCCTTTCCCCAATTAGCTTGGGGTCGGCTTCCAGGCTAACTGGAAGTGTCTGAATACCCGTGTTTTACATGGAGCGAGTGACAATAGGCACATACATTGCTCGCAGAACAGATGGCCGTTAGGGCCGAAAGGTTCAAAAGTGGCGACCGCGTACCGGAAGACGAAGCGTTAGAAGCCCTCCTACATGGTGGACCGATGACCTGGTCAGGGTCGTGGGAAACCGATGGAAGCGAGACGCACTGGAACGTTCGTTGTGGCGATGCTCGGGGGAGGCCTATGTCCAACAGTGAACGTATATCGGCTGAAATGATGATGATGATGACATGGAGTGACGAACATGATACTCTTATGTTAGACTGATGCTGTCTTTCTGTAGCCTGACTACCTGTAACACCTGTCACTCCTGCCGCCATAAACTCAAAAAACACTGAAGGAATTTTGATGTGTTTTTTCAACAATAGAAAGAGTAATTCATGAGGACGATTTCCCACGGTTTATTGCTCTACTTCTATCGGTCTTAGCATGATTTTCTGTAGCATTTAGCCTTTCTCGATAAACGGGCTATCTAGCGGTAAATGATTTTCTGTTTTTCAATTCGAACCTAATGGTTCGAATTGAAAAACAGAAAATCATTTAATTTTAAAATCATTAAATTAATAAAAGAAGGATCTAATGATCCTAAGATTCAAACAAACTCCTCAGTTTTATAATATTAGTAAAAATATAGATGGCTATGGTAGAATAGAAAAGCCTTGGATTTAAATGATTTGTAGTAACATCCTAGCGAAACTGGGACGGGTCGCTAGTTGTAATTGTTTATTTAGTAACTGTCCCCTACAGGGTACAGGCTCTTTCTAATTTCAATTCCCTTCGGTTTTTGGGAAAACGTCGGCCACTATTTGTTATTTACATCAAATGTTACTTGACATAATATTAATCAGGGATCCTATGGATATGATATTTCAGAGCGAAATATGAATACGGATATAGGAATATGAAATTACTTCGGATTGTCCGTGTTTCTGATAGTTTCAATTATGATTATATTAGAGTTAAAAAAATATAAAAGTAACATACAAATAGCAAGATTTGGCTTTTATTTTGCTTGTCTAGATTATCATTTATTTGGCCAATGAAAAACAAACAAAACTCTGTTGTAACCAGATCCCTTGGAAAAATACTTCTATGTTAAAGTATAATATTCCATGACATTGTCTACCCGTGTACCAAGTTTCACCGAAATCCATTCAGTAGTTTTTGTGTAAAAGAGTAATAAACAATTACAAATAATATTATTTCTGTAGTTTATTGAAGTCATGTCTTTAATCACTATTGTATTAATTCATATAAAACTTGCAGTTCGATGCTATTACATTGAAAATAAATTAATTATATTTTAGAAATTTCTTATTGAACTAGTAAGGCAACATAACTTCCCTATTACAAAAGGATTTGAGGAATAAAAAAAATTTACCCACTCTAAAAAACATCCATACATACAAGCTTTCGCGTTTATGATATTAGTAGAACTATCCGAATATTCATATTGATTATGGATACGGAGCTCCATTACACCCCTGATATAAATCTATACATTCAAACCCTATAGTCATAACTAGTAACTACGATCTCGATATTAAATCTGTGGAAGTGCCATCGTGTAGCCACATCAGAGGGAAGAACACAAGTTATACTGTATTGTCAGATCCAGTCCTTTGATTGAATGACGTAGTTCCTTGTTGAATACCAACTTTGTACGGACAATATGTGACTGTTTGGAAACTATTTCTGTATTTGAAATATTGTGCTGAACCTGGCTTTGTTTTAGATGTGTATGTATGTGAAAGGTGTTTATTGAGTTCTAGAATTATTCAAATTAATGATTTAGAGATTTTTCGCAATTTTGTGCAAAATACTTTAATCATTGAATACTTTTTTAAGAAAAGCCTTGAAAATAACGTATTTATATGTATGTTTATATTTATTATTGTATTTCTTTTCCATTTTAAGCTGCACCTACCATGTTAAGTTTCTGCTCCACCCTAAGGTCGACAGGTAGAAAATGCCTAAGGCATTAAGTCCGCCTTTATACAGTTGAAATAAATAATCATAAAGTTTTTTATTTAATTTATATTATAATAGCTTCTACCAGCAGCTTCGCCTGCGTGAATGTCATAAACGCAGCCAGGAAAAAGTAACCTATCCTTGATTATCGTTCAATTCAATAGCTAAACGGTGAAAGCGTAATAGACAGACAGAATTACATTCATATTTATAATACTACTCTGCTGACAGCGGTTTCGCCCAAGGGAAAGTAGAAAATTGTCCCAAGGGAAGATATTCCCAGGGTAAAGAGTATTATAACTGTTATTTTAGTACATGGATCCGTTCAGCCGTTCTAGCGTAAAGAAGTAACAAACAAACAAACCTTTACCTTTATAAATTATAATGTTATATTGGGTAATCGATAAAATTCCGACTTCCAAGAAAATACAGACCCAGATCATTTTCTATTAATATTATTAAGCATAACAAAACGTAACCTTTCACGTTTCCTAGCCTCCAATATCGAAATTTAATCAGAGTCATTTGCGAACGGTACATTACAAAAGATTTATATTATAGCCACGGGATACCGTCGAGCCAGCCACGCGAGAAGCTCGCGTAGCTTGTCAACATTAAATTGAGATGTATCCGATGGAACCTTTTATCAAGCATGAGCGTTTGACAAGGGTCTAGAAAAATTACCCTCCTCCATATATAATGAGAGGATCGATTTCATCATCATATTTTCTGGAATATTCCTAAGTTCTCGGAGATTGTAAATTAGGCAGGTATTTTGTTCTTCGTTATTGTTCATGACAAAATAATGGACACAATTGCATTTCTCGATTATACTCGTAGTACTAAATTAATTACACGTCAAAAATACCACTTTCTTTCTTTGAGTAAAATCGTTGCACTTCCAATGCCGTCTAAAATTAACTGGAATCAAATATCAAAACGTTTGGAAACACATTCATTGTGCGTCCATGGAAGGCAAAGAAGGAACAGGAGTGAGTTTTAGACAGTAAAGTCTGACACGCCCTCCCGCCCAAGAGCGAGAATAGTCATTGGATGATTTCTCACTTAGAAAAAAAAACATTGTGCGTAAAACTAAGGAGTGAGATTCCCTGTCGTAATCTGTGTTTCCTGATAGCTACAATTTAGATATATAAGTCTAGAGTAAATAGATTATTACTACTAGGCAAGAGTGTTTCATCGTCGACCACATCATTGCTTACCTGGATGGAGATAGTGTTTAAATACGAGCCTTGCAATAATAAAAAACGCCATGCAAACATTTGCAATAAGCAATTCTAATGGGAAACACGAAGATACAAGATGCATATGTAAACACTCTTGAAACGGCATACGGATTATGACAGAGATGAATCACACATGGTTTTTCTCGGTATTTCCCCCACAGATCTCTTCTTTCCGTTGCAGATTTTATTTATTTTTACCATTTGTGCTTCCGTTCATAATATGGTTTTTCTTATAGCAATCCTTCATACCCGTTGTGAGATTAAAAAGTCAGTAACATATATGATGGTATTAGGTCCTATTTATTTTTGTGATTATAGCGTAGATAGGTACGATGGGATTGACATCGTTGCATTACTGTACAAAAATCCCCTTATTTATATCATGTATCGTGAATGAATAATATCTACCTGTAAATTGATGTAGGTAAAAAAAATAAATGTAGGTAATATTAAATTTGTTTTCGTAAAAAACATCATAGACGAATTCCTTTTCTTTTTTAGGGTTCCGTAGTCAACCAGGAACCCTTATAGTTTCGCCATGTCTGTCGGTCCGTCTGTCTGTCCGTCTGTCCGTCCTCGCTTAATCTCTGTGACCGTTAGCACTAGAAAGCTGAAATTTGGTACCAATATGTATATCAATCACGCCGACAAAGTGGTAAAATAAAAATTGGAAAAAAATGTTTTATTAGGGTAGCCCCCCTATATGTAAAGTGAGAAGTGATTTTTTTTTTAATTTCAACCCTAACGTGTGATATATCGTTGGATAGGTATTTAAAAATGAATAGGGGTTTACTAAAATCATTTTTTGATAATGTCAATAATTTCGGAAATAATCGCTCCAAAAGTAAAAAACAATGTCCCCCCCCTCTAACTTTTGAACCATAAGTTTAGAAAATATGAAAAAAATCTGAAAAGCAGAACTTTATAAGGACTTTCTAGGAAAATTATTTTGAATTTGATGGAAAGAACAGTTTTTGTACAAAAAAGACAAAAGGGATCTACAAAATAATTTCTGGACTAAGTTTGTAGTATAATCGTATATGCAAGCATTTTTTTAAACTCATAAGTGGGTACACTTATTGTGACGGACGGGAAACTACGGAACCCTACACTGAGCGTGGCCCGACACGCTCTTGGCCGGTTTTTTTGTTTGAACAATTTATTATTTGATTCGTTTATTTACACATCAATAGTCTAGATAAATAACTGCATTAATTAAAAGTTATAGGCATTTTTTCTTAACTTAATAGTAATTAATCGTGATCTTGAAGCAAATAAGTAAATATTTTATTGAAATTGATTAAATATTTTGACGGAATGATTTTTAGAATGTTATATTTTTCAAAGAAATGCCTATATTTATATTACCTTCACTGCTGTACCATGTACGAGTACCTAGTATTTCTTAATCTTAAATAACGTGTTGAAATTTATCATCGGATTTTTAACCTCTAGGATCGGATATATAGACTCAAAACCAAAAGGCAATTGCATTGTTATACGCTTTATCTTGTTATATCAACGTTCCCACATTCACACCTACATACATGACTTTTCAAGCCCAATATTTACTTTGAAACGACCCACAATTTTCACGAGCAATATAACCAAACCCACGCTGCGGGCCGAGGGTTACAGGCCGATAAAATTGTGCCCTATAGTGGCAACCTGTCATCTCGTCAACAACCTACTATTAATACTGTAATAACCCTTCCTTCAGCCAATATTTATGACCTGTGGAAGACGCTGACACAATGATTTTCATTGTCATTCTAATTTTCTACCACGAGTTCGTAATGCGATCCATTTGACGGCTAGAATGGAATAAAATAAACTTTACTGTACACCAAGAAAGTAACATAACATAGAATAATTTGGTTGTCTCAAGACTAGAGTGAATAGGCTCTTAATAAACTAATGCGCTGCACCATCAACGATTGCATCACTGCTTACCATCAGGTAAAATCGCAGTCAAGCACTAGTTTATAACAGATAAAAAAAAAATTAAATCTACGGGTAAATTTGCGGTCTATCGCTGACAGCAATATAAACCAGACAATTTAGGATGGATCCAGAGGACTAAAAATATACAGGGGGTAGTCTACGGTGAACTGCTAACAAATTAATCAAACACTATAGATAAAAATATTTAGGTAAAATAATAACATACTTACCTTTATAAAACACACTAGGTACATAATTTTGAAAAACTGAATTTGACTTTGAGCTATATAGGGTGTATAGATCTATCCCTCTTTCTCGCTCGTATGCGTAACATATTAAGGGCCAAGCGCCCGAAAAGTACCATAAAACAGTGATTTTCTAAGGCCTACTCCTCCGTAACGGCTAGGCCAATTGGTTTGAAAAAAAAATATGTATAATATAAATTCATGAACAATAATATCAACATTTGATTTTTTCGTGCAATTAATATTTTTGTCAAAAAAAAAAATATTTAGCAATTTCGCAACTTTTCGCAACTTTTCCCTACTCCTTCGAAACGGCTTGGACCTTTAGAAACATTTTTACACATAAAAATTGGTGGTTAAATATTCTTCAAAGTGAACATTGCGTATGTAAATCAATCAATATCTCGCAGAGAAAATGGATTTAAAGCGCTTTCCGGGCGCTGCTGGCCGCAAATAAATGCACAGATTTGCGTACTGCCGCCTAGTCGAGTGCGAGAGTTGCGTTCACATAATTTCGGCCAGATGGTTCAAGGGACTATACGCCTTAACATGTCATGGTAAGGCCTCAGTACCTCTACCATGAGTTTAAAGCAATAGTATTTGTCGATACTCGATACCGACTACGTAAATATTTTGTATGGCAAATTTTACAGCGCCTCTAGCGGTCACTTACGGAATCAAAATTTGCCATACAAAATATTTACGTAGTCGGTATCGAGTATCGACAAATACTATTGCTTTAAACTCATGGTAGAGGTACAGATCAAAAACCAATATTTAGTTCCCACTTTTTGCGATCATCCTATCAATGCTTCAATTTGGACAGAGATAATATTGCCTTTTGATCATATTAAATACCAAACATAAGCCGATAACAATACAATTCAGAACTTCATCTACATATATGAATAGGTTCAGTTTTGAACCGAAAATTAACGTGTTAAACTTTATCAAGTTAATGCTATAGTGATTATGTTTGAATGAATTTTAACAGACCTATCAAAATTATATTTTTTTGACACGCCGGTAATATCTTTTTAGAAAGGTCTGTTTGTCGTATGGGTTGGACTCTATCCTCTTTTTTATAATGAAAAACATCAGATAACTCCTCCTGTTCTGGGTGAAGCGAGAGGTAGTGTCACACTTTTACTGACTAAAACCCACCTGTGTTCTTTCAGCTGCCCTTCGCGTTTCAGGGCCATGGTAACTCTTTTGAACATTCCCACAGCCTTGACTCTATTGCCCTGATCCACTAATTTAGTACATTAAGCGACGCATTCTAAACGTTTTATCCACTAAACGTGTGCAAATAACAACCAACTAATACACACATACCTAATATGCTCTCTAGGAAGTCTAGGCTAACTCTTTGGAGAATAAAGGTATGATTATGTTGACCGGCAACAAGCTACCTGCATCTTTTCAAACATTACATAAAACAAGTAGTACTAATGTAGATAAGGTAGGGCTTTAAAAACGTTTTCCACACTTGGAAATATTCCTGTATTGTGGATGCATTCACAATCAAATAATTAACTCACATACATAAGACACTCAAACGAATATCTATCTGTAGGCCATACAAATATCTGTTCCGTTCGGGAATCAAACCCGCGACACACAGCGTAGCAGTCAGTCTTTAACAACAGCCAACCGTACCATCATAATATAGAATCATAATTTTAAGAAGATTTTAAAATAAGACTGCAACCATCTAGCAAATGCTCTCTTTACAACAGTAAACAATAGTACAGACAGGCAGACAATAAAATACTACAGGACACCATCAATCTTCCATCAGTTCCATCACACGTGCCACGCGAATAAAAAACTAACGCTCGTAGTGAACACGGAGAATACCTGTGTTCTTGTTTTGTGTGTTCTTGGATAGATGCTCCTAATCCATTCACTCCTGTTTATTGAGGGTATCAGGTGCATATACCTGACGACAAATAAGATAATGGATAAAAGAGACAACGTGTAAAAGTTGTAACTAATAGAAGACGAACCAGGTGCGATTTGAAAGGTGCTACGAAAAAGCGTAGCAAACGGCTACGAAATTATGTAGCACTTTTTTGCTACGAAATTATGTAGCACTTTTTTTTTATTTAATCAGCATTATTATAACGCTAAGGTTTACGGTTCTGAAAATTTGTTATTGATCAAATTATTAAAATTTTAAAATGAACCTCTAATAGTAATCTCATAGATTCTCACTAAATGTTTAGATAAATTGGTACCTACAAGATAATGCCGAAATTGTTTAACTTAACTGTGCATCAAAAATCTTATAAAATCAAATACTAATTGACTTTTTTACGATTATGGGGACACCTTGATTTGGTTTCGCCATCTCTTATGTGGTTATATTAGTTTTAGACAACCAGAAAAGCAAATTTTAGCGCATAATTAGTATTTTTGGTGGAACAAAAACATAGTAGAAAACGGGAATAAATTGAGGAACAGTTAAATACTACTCATTTCTAAATTACTAATTGTAAAAATAATATTTACTTTTAGTCGCTATTTGTTTTAGTTATAAAGTTTAACAAATAAACTATGAAAAACACAGTTCGACGATTCGAGAAATGATTAAAATAAACAATCATGTTTTATTTATTTACTTTTGGACACACGATACATGTTTGTATTATAGGTTTTCACTCGTTTCTGTTTATGTCTACCAAAAGAACATAGCATAGCATGCATAGTCCGGCCTTATAATGTTCCCACTGTTGGGACTCCTCTGTAGCAGAGCTTATGGGCCGTAATCCACCACACGGGCCCAGTGCGGGTTGGTGCATGTCACATGTCTTCGAACTTTTTGGTTCTAGGACATGCCGGTTTCCTCACGATGTTTTCCTTCGCGTTTTGAGAGCAGTGGTGATGAAATAAATTACACAAAGTAATGCGCCTGCCTGGGTTTGAACCTGCGAGCTACAACTCGTAAATCGGGGCCGTTACCACTCGGCCGTCACTGCTCAGCCAAAAGAACACAAAGGATTATTTATTTTGTGTTCACATTTAATAAATGGATTGAATAACCTACTCTAGAACAGCGTTATACTTACTAATTGCATAGAAAATTACTGTTCACTTCACACCTTTCTAAATGATTGCCATATAATGAAGTAGACAAAGGTAAAATCCCACAATAATAACACAGTATAGTATATCAGTGTGTTTTGTAGTTATTTCCCTGAGGGGACAAAGCTTTTAGGCGCAAATTAGAAGGAATCTTGATGCCACTGACCATTTTTAGTTGTCCCTGGGGATGGTAGGTGTCAATGTGTGTGTTTTCATTACCACGTCACTTAGAAAATGGAAAAAAAAAACGCTAATACAAATACGAGTAAACTCTGTTTAATTGATTAAAATAATTGCATTATCTTTATTTCTATACCTACACATTCTATAGCAGAAAAAATTGTATATTTTAAATATTTTTGAACCGATTTCAAAAATGTTTTCACCAGTAGAATGCTACTTAACCACTGAGTGACATAGGCTGTGTTTTCTACTTTCCATAGGCTATTTTTTCGCTGGCAGAAGCTATTGTTTTCTTAAGTTAGTCGTTTGGGCACTAACGATACATTACAACAATTTAAAATTACTGATTAATGTCAATTTGTATCATCCCACGGCCGGGCAAAGGGTCCCATGACTTCCCGCTGGTTTGTCCTATTAACAGGGAAGGAGAATCGGTGCAAATATACAACAAATTAATCCCACTATAAGACAGAGGTTTATTTTTATAACATTATAGTTTAACAGCGTCAATTAGTCCGGTAATGCAATGACCGAGCCCGAATCGTCGATGTTGTATAGAGTTCCACGCGTGCTTCAAAGAGATGTTAGCAAAACCATAGGCGCCCGGAAAGGCCAATGTTTGCTAGAGCCACGAACGACAATTTTTTACCGAGGTTCTGAAAAGCTGGTAACTAAAGGTCACAAGTAGATTTCAGTCGATAAAAGTCTAACACGCCCTCTCGTTCCTCTCTAGAGCGAAGGAAGTAACTTGATGATTTCCTACTTACAAAAAGAGTATTATTAAACAGTAATTAAAACTTTTTTAAGTAGTTATCTGAGGATGCCTGTATAACTTTTCTCTTCTAGTAAGCCCAGATCATTAAAGAAACAGAACATGATATGCCAATTCAACTGCGCGGCAATTAAAACTTATAAAAGGAAAGGAGTAAGGAAACAGACGATTCTTTAGAAATTTCGTAGCTGAAGCAGTTACTTCATACTGTATGTACTGTATCTTCATAACATTGAAACAATTCATTACATAATAATACAAACTTATAACAACCGTAGTCTATTTTTGTCTATGAAAATTTGAACAATTTGCCTGCTGCGATCTTCTCGTCCGATTATAATTTAGACATCTTCAAGGCTAGAATGAATAGGCTCTTAATAAACTAGTGCACCTCACCATCAGCGATTGCATCGCGAGATCTGAAAAGCATGTCACGGTGTCGATCCTTTTACGGTTTTTTGTTTTTTCAAGATGTCAACTCATACAGCTTTCCGGAAGCTAAACAATAGTGAAAAACAGCACACAGAAAGAAATTGATTCGCAAGTGTGTTAAAAAGTGTGGTCAGACAACTTACATTGCTCTTAATGTAAAGAATTATATACTTTCAGGTGCTGGTCTTTCCCAAAAAAGATTTTTTTTATTGAAAAACTAGCTGTACCCGCGCGGCTTCGCTCCCGCTCTTCCCTACTTCAGCCTACTATACCCTACTCTACCCTACTATACCCTACTCTACCCTACCCTACTCTACTCTACTCTACCCTACTCTACCCTACTCTACCCTACTCTACTCTACTCTACCCTACTCTACCCTACCCTACTCTACTCTACCCTACTCTACCCTCCTCTACTTTACTCTACCCTGCTCTACCCTACTCTACCCTACTCTACCCTACTCTACCCTACTCTACCCTACTCTACCCTACTCTATCCTACTCTACCCTACCCTACTCTACTCTATCCTACTCTACCCTCCTCTACCTTACTCTACCCTACACTACCCTACTCTACCCTACACTACCCCAATTTTCATTTTTTTTTTCCATAAGAACCTTCTCCTCATAATAACGAACACAACAAAAAAAAATTAGCGAAATCGGTCCAGGCGTTGTTGAGTTATGCGCTTACCAACACATTTTGCGATTCATTTTTATATTATAGAAGATTAGTGCTTGACTATGGTCTTACCTTTTTTTTTTTTATGGTGGGAAAAAATCATGCATTGACATACCCCGCTCTTGGGCGGAGCGGGAGATAGTGTCAGACTCTTACTGACTAAAAGACCCACCCCGTTCCTTCTAGCCTTCATACCGGGGCTCGAGCGCCCTTTCGGATATTCGACCCGGCTGGGTCCCTGCTGTTGCTGACAACTCCTTGAGGCGCGCGGGAACAGTGCGCGCCGTCGACGACTTGGGTTTGGTCCGGTCAGTTACCGGACGGCCGGACAGTGAGCTACCCATTGCTCACTGTCCGCAAGCCCGCGTCTACGTTGACCGAAAATCGGGATCAGAATCCCGGCGACGGCGGCGGCGATAACGCCGTTGCCTGATGCGTTCGGCCTCCTCCTTTGCGAGCATTACTGCTTCGCAGAAGTCGGCGACCGCCTGCCACTCCTCCTCGCTCCGGACCATGGCCTCAACCAAGGCCCGGCGCGAGAGGTCTCCGCCGCCGATCGCCCCCACGAGGGCACGGCGATGCTCCGCCCAAGCAGGGCACACCTCGACTGTGTGCTCCACCGTGTCCTCCGGGCGTTCCGCACATTGGCGACACCCGGGCGTCACTTCCGACTATGGTCTTACCTGATGGTAAGCAGTCGTTGATGGTGAATCGGACTAGTTTATTAAGAGCCCATTCACCCTAGCCTTGAAGACGTCTAAATTAGAATCGGCCGGAAAGACCGCTGCAGGCAAAATTGTTCCATTCCTTAGATGTACACAGTACAAACGACCAAGGCGAAACGCTTAGTCCGGACCGTAGAGGTGTTAACAACGTAAGTATGGACAGTCGCCGTTCGTTGGATGGTCCGATGATAGAAATTTATGCATCCTGTAAAATAGGCTGGCTACCTTACACCTGCGACATATCTACTAATTAAATCTTTAACTAACTTCAAATCTTTCCTCCACCCAGGTGCCACTCAGGCCCAGCACAGGGACTACCGAGGCCAAAGCCTGGACCTCCTCCGTCTCCTCGCCGACAAGCCATGGATTGGGCAGGGTCCACACAACCGCTGGGACAGGGCGCCGCGCATCGACATGGAGCTAGGAAACACTGGCATGGTACCCCGACTGCCGCCGATACAAGTGGCTGATGATAGGAACTACCTTGATGATGAATTTAGGTAAGATGCTCATTTGCTTAAGGTTCTGGTATCTAAAATACTATGAATCATTGGAACTACTCTACTCTACTCTACTTCTCGTGGTCGAAAGTTTTTCTGTATCCACACAGACCCAGAATAACATTAATTTGATCATAATTGCGATTTTGATGATACTCTTGACCTCGATCAAGAAAAGTTTTTTAGAAATGAAAATAACTACTTATGCCATTTCATAATTAATAGTATTAGAGAGAAATCCTATAGGTAAATGTGGGCACAAAACCTTAATAATGAAAAAATCGAGTATCAGAAAACTTATTAAAACTTTTCCCGACCATCAATGAATCGAAAAAGAACTACATGTTCATTTTGTTCAGCAGTAACTATTGCCACTATTGCGACCACTTTACTTACTGATCAGTTCTATACCGCCCCCTGGTGTCGATCTGAGAGAAAATTTAGTGTGAAGCGAGCTCTAAATTTTTCCTATGTTCCTAAAGTCCCACAAAGTATCAAATAGTTTTTCTAAACTGTTTATTTTGACCGCTCCACTCGCTCTACCCTAAGGGCAAGCCTGTTGGATTTAATCTATGTTATTTTCAATACACTTGAAAACCCGCTCTTATTCCTACCGCTTTTAGGCACTCAATTTACTGTTTTCTACACTAGTACAGAAAAGTACACGAACTCGCCCCGCCATAATTTATTGTATTTATCGTACCTAGTTGGGCGCAAAGCGACTCCCTTTTATTTATTTTTTTGTAAATATATTGAAAAATAACGGTCAATATACGTGGAAATTTGTCACCGCAGCACTCGTCTCCTGTTAGGGAACTGATTGGGTGTTAACCCTCCCCTGCAGCTCGGGCGAATTCCACCTCGGTCGCAATGACAAACTTCCCCCACTTATATCAAAATGTCTTATTCCATGACTCATAACATCATTATTTCCAGGGGCGCATCAGAAAAGCGGTCAGCAGTGGCGACGGCGCTGAACTCCGGCCGCCGGAGACGGCAGCCGACTCCGGCGCTCGGTAAGGCAGTCACGCCGTATGTCGGCGTCGGTAAGCAGCCGGTCGCACCGCTCTATTGTACCATCGATGTTGTACTAACTCGCTCTGCTACTCTTCAACGCTTTGATCGTATTTTAACCACCACAAATAGCAGTGATTTGCACAGTCAGCTCTACTATACTTACCTTGCCGACTGTACTGATCTTTATTACGTTAAGGCGCTGCGCAAATGTAGACACTTTTAATTTTTAGTTACCGACACCGAACACTTTTTGGTCGTCATGAGTATGTGTTAGGACAAAAAATGTTTACGTATGCGCAGAGAGTGGATGCTGATTTTATACTGGTTCTATAGAAATCAAATACTCATCGGTAGCTTGTATCTGACACAAGACACACGTTTGCGCCCTGCCTAAAAAGATGCCAACTGCACCGCTTCTTATCGTACATGACGCTAAGGAGGGTAATGCCTATGTATGTATGTTCGTTTCTTTGTAGCACTCTCGAGACCAAATGCGTGGGCCGATTTTGATGATTCCTACATCAACGATTACAAGATTAAGACAAATATCTTAATCTTGTAAGTGTCTCTGATGACTAGACACTAAGGAACCTTTATGCCTGTTACACGATATAGTAACCAAAATTCAATATGGCGACAGCCAGATGCCATTTTGTGAAAAAAAATATATTAAACAAGGTGCCATATAAACTTAAAATAAAGTGCATTGACCTTTTCCTAATATTTCCAATATATCGAAGGTACCCGAAAAATCATCAATGAACTGTTTTTCAGAAAAGGATCACGATAGATTTCGATTCAAGACAGTTTACCTATGCCTTTAATTTCGTTTTTTTTATTAAAAATGTCAATAAATGTAAGAGGGTCAATGACCGTTATTCCACGTTAATTTTGCGCCTACCATAAATACATAAAAACTATTTGACCTCAGTTCTTGAAAAGAGGTCACTTCTGGAGACAGCAGCCCTCATCAGCAGCCTATCAGCGAGATTTAGGCTTAAGATTTAGGCTTTTGACAGTTTCTTAGTATTCTCTCTGTTTTCTCAAAATATCATATCTCTGGTGTTTTTTTAAATCCAGGTCTACGCACAGATCAAGTCACTGTTCCTTCCTTCTAACTAACTTTTATGTTTTTTTTTTTCTTTTACTTGGTGTTATGTTAATTTTTATATGTAGTAATATGTCCCGATTCTTTGTTTACAACCAACACTCGGAAATAGTTGATTAAAATTTACAACCCCTACTCTTAACGTATATACATTTAGTCTCTTGCAAAGTTTTTATGAAGACAGATATAATACGGCGTAAGTAGGTGTTATGACTACTTTCTAATTAACCCTAATGCAAGTCGCGATGCACTGTAAAAACTATGCATAAACATAAAACTTAAATTAGTACTTAGCACAATTCTAGCACAATGAGCAACCTGCGCAAAGCTCCTTCTGAAAAATTTACAGCAATACGCTGAAACAAACAAATGCACAGTTCTGCAACTAGTTGTTTTTATAATTCTTACAGGCGCAATTAAATAGTAATTTTGTACTTATAGGTGATTAAGATCACTTTGTTGCCCTAAGCAATCCACTCCTGTATCTCTTTCTCCCTCTATCCATAAGTAAATTAATCTTTTTTTATTTATTACGGATTTTAATACAATATCTTGGAACATGTATGAAAGACGAAAGAAATACCTACGTAAAATATAGTAAATTTTTAACATAATCTGATTTTATATATCTATAATATTGATATTGGAACGTCGTCGTTCTTTTTTCATTATTTTCAATTTCGTAAAAGATCGTTTCACTGTGGAGTTTGGTATCTATTCATCAGGCATAAAAATTTACGCAAGGCTGTGTCCACATTATGAAATGCTAATTCAATGTTATCCTTGTTATATTAGGAATTCAAAATCTTATCTTTGCTGTGCAAGCAAAAATTTTTTTTGCTGCTGTTCTTAGGCGATTGCTTATGGATCATACCGGCGCTGCTTGTGTGTCACCGGTGTAGTGAACAAAACGATGAAAGTTAAATGTTCTTTATTAATGACATTAGTAAATAAAACAGTAACATAACACTAGCTTTTTTGGGTGGTGTTTAACCATTCTCCAATTTATTCTTGTTATCTACTACAAAAAATGCCTTTTTTCTACTAAAAATACTAATTGTACTCTTCTAAGTGGTTTAAAAAATAACCACGAATGAAATTGCAAGGTCTGTCTTCGCACGCTTTGCTCGATCATTAGACCCCGCCTCCTCTTCTTACTTAACCTGTCTAAGTAGGGGTGCATCATGTCTCTTAATAATTGTAAAAAGGTCATAAATATTTGAAGTACAATAAGTATTTTTAGTAAAGCATAAGATTTTTATACACATGTAAAATTATCCCGTTTTTATTTTGCTTTTTTTGTTTCCTAAATGAAAATATTATATCAAATATTTTCCCCATCAAGTTTGTCTTTAAAATCTTAAACGTACCAATTCCCAATTCCCAAATATACACAGTACATTACCTCCACAGGTGTGCTAAACGACATGGGCTCATTCTTCGACTCCTTACGTGATAACCTGGAGACGCTGGTCTCCTTGTCTCCTCAGGAGCGCTCCACGCTGTTCCAGGATCCACCTTCTGTTGTACCTGCACCAGCTTCTAGTGAGTAATATTTTTTATTGTTTTTGACACTAACAGTGAATGAACATGGGGGATTCAAATCGACACATGGGAACTTTCCTGCATCACAGCATCGGAGTTCTCCGCGCGATTAGAACATTGGAAATCTATCGGGCAGTTGCCTTGACCAGACACAAAGCCCGTCTAGTCGAAGGATCCTCCCTTTTCAACGCAGGTTTGTGGGACTTTACGACGTGTTCTGCATACTTCTAAATGATGAAACATCGGTTGTGTGAATATTACTTAATGCTTTAAAGATTCTGATAGTGTCTGTATTACTATAATAAGTTCAAACTCGTCGGCCACATCATCGCTTACCATCAGGTGAGATAGTGGTCAAACGCAAGCCTATCATTAACAAAAAAAAAAAAAAAAACTTTATAGTTTTTGCTCCAGCGTCCCTACTATACAAGTAGGCTTGTGGTAGGGAAAAGAATTTCCTACTACAAGTAGAAAATTATCCCACGGTAACTCCCGGGAGAAAGTATCCTAAGTCCTATTTTGGTACATGATCTACCTGTGTACCAAATTTCATCCAAATCCGAACAGCAGTTTGAGCGTCAAGGAGTAATACATACACATACAAACTTTTGCCTTTATAATATTAGTGTGATCAACATCATTATCTACGACCTTATAAGAAAACATTATTACGAAATAAATAAATACAACAAAACGTATGTACAGTAATTGAGCCACAATGTTTAGTATTCCACGACTCGTTCTTACGCTACCGTATGTACTCGCAAGAGTATGAATGATATACATAATGTATGTATTAATTGGACACAAAACGAAGCAAGTACCTTCGCAAAACACCGTAGGTATATTAGATAGGGGATTGTTGGGATGCGGATTGTTCGAAAGTATGTGCAACCCGCACTGGGCCCGCATGGTGGATTACGGCCCATTCCCTCTCCTAGAGAGGAGGCCTGAGTCCCAACAGTGGGAACATTATAAGGCCGGCTATGCTATGCTATGTGCAATGGATGCACTGACAGGGGGTAAACACATTGGCTCCTTTCGTCACCAGCAGTTAGGTTCAACACGTCCTTCTTCGTCAACAGCCCGTAAGCAACTGTTCAGTCACTGCCCGTGTACTCGAGACGAGTCAATCGAAGTCATCCACTTATAATCTAGTGATAGACCCTTTCATGGAAACTATTTGTCAAAATACTGAAAAGTTAAAATAAAAGTTCGTTGCAGCGCTACATTGCCAAATGTCTTAAGTGCCATGAATTTTGTGGCACTTGCGCGTTTCGTTCAGCATAATTCGATATTACACCAGCCCCCCTAGCCAAGTTACAACCGTTTCGCTTGCGCGGAACGCTTCGAGTTGACCTTGCCGCCAATTCTATTGTTCTGACCACGTGACTGAGCATTAAGACGACGTCATTCCCGTACATTTGAAGCTTTCTACAAGCGTTAAGTATTGCAGATTAGCAACTTGGCTAGGGGTACTGAGTCTACTGAAGTAAGTGTTCGACACGCCTAATCTAGTGCGTAGTAGGTACATATATATCGATGAGACAAGTATACATACACTACAGTAGGGAAACCGTCCCCCTTTCCAAACAGAGCTCTTCCTTTCGTTCACACCACCGAGACTTTCTGCAACGCTCCCGTCAATATTCACTTCGTCCCTTGCTCGATCCAGCTCGCGTCGCTGAGCCTGCAGTTTCAAAGAGCCAGCGAAACTCAAATTTCTTAATTATTTTAGCATTTTGCAAGCCAGTGTTAAGTTTTATTTGTTTCCCTGTGGATTAAAGTATGATTAATTACAATTAAAAGTGTATAAAAAATTGTAGACCCGCTGGTGTCAGAAGCAGGACCCAAGCTGTCGGAGGTTACGACTACAGATTTTCAGAAACAGGCACCTCCTTACAGTGCGAGCCGCACCGAAGAATATTGCCTTATGTACCAAGTTTTGAACCTTTTGCACCAGTCGTTATGCCCACCTGTCTAAGCTATCGAGCAGGCGCCTAGGCGTCGAGACATGGTCATTAAGCCACTGGCGGTAACGGCTCGTTCATAAACGAGACAGTCCAGCTCATACGCTGCACACTATCACAGCGTGGACCTAGCTAGACGTGGGTTGGCTTTTAAGTCCGGCTTTTCGGTGCTCAACCTCGGCCCTGCCGACAAAATGATTATATTTTATTATTTTAATCTTTATTCCCATTATTGACAGGCCTGTTGGTCTTGTGGTTAGTGACCCTGACTGCTATGCCGGAGGTCGTGGGTTTGATTCCCACCCAGGACCAATGTTTGTGTGATGAGCACGATCATTTGTTCTGTGTCTGGGTGTAATTTATCTATAATATGTATGTATTTAGAAATATATAAGTATGTTTATCAGTTGTCTAGTACCCATAACACAAGCTCTGCTTAGCTTGGGACTAGACGGCGCTGTGTGATAGTTGTGGAATATTATTATTATATTATTCCATTCCGAAGACTATAGGTACGAGTATATATTTGTACATAAAAACATCACTCACGCTTTATGCCCTAGACAGTAACCAATAAAGAAACCATGAGACTAAAAACAAACCTAATTTAACTTTACATAATGCTACTACATGCAGATGCGAATCTGATCTGCGGTATGAAGAGCGTATAAAAACGCGGCATTCATAATAAAAAGCAAAGTTCTGTAACTCGTGTAGTTGAGATAAACTCCCACAATAATGTGTGGCGGCAACTCTCGCGGGAGCCTGCAGATGGAGCCACTAGCTCATTTAACTTTGGTGGCGCATACGCAGTACCTATGAAAGCTCTAGGGTAAATGTTTTACTATTAAAATTACAATTATGAGTTTACTTTACCCCGAGTTACGTGATTTGAAACAGTTTTTGTAACTTTTCTTTATGTGCCCTATCTATAAGAATATAAGTAATAAAGAAATAAAAGTAAGTTTATTTATGTCACTAAAACTACTGAACCGATTCTGAAAATTCTGTAACTATAATATTTATTCTATAAAAAACGTCCCCCTTATTATGAATTACTCCTGTATCGTGGGTGGGCAAAAATGTAAACTCCTATAAGCAAGACACCGACACCCGGAACTCAAAATACTCGTAGCCAGGGACTTAAAAACACCTTTATAAAGGTAACAGAATTATAAGTGTTACATGTTGAATTGGTAACAGAATCAAATATGTAACACTTATTTCTGTGTTTTCAATGTGTTAACCCAAAACACTTACAAAAGTGTTACCCTAACATATCTGTAACAGATATAAAAGTGTTAACAGTGTTAATAAGTGTAACAGGTAAACGAAGCGTTGCCAAAGTTACAATTTACATAAAGCTATACTAAAACTGATTATTTCAGTTACACATATTAACACATATAAACAGGTTACAGTTTGATTCCATAGCACTCCCTAACACATATAAAAGGTTACAGTTTGATTCGGTAACATTATTGTATCGGTTACATTTAAAAGTGTTTTTCTGTTAAAACTGTTTTAAAAAACAGTGTTAAAACACATTATTACGGTTACAGTTTGAGTCCCGGCTCGTAGCTACGGCTAAATAGAAAATATTTTTAATATAGATTGTAGGTACAAATATTATTTCTTGCAGCCGCCCCCAGGGCCAATACGATTTCCAAATGGAGCTTGCTCCATTGGTTGGGAACGTATAGCCGAGGGGACGATTTCTCCAAACTATTTAGGATCCTAACAATATCAAATCGGTTTATTTAATAATTTCCTCACGAACTTAACTGTCTGGAGGATAGAAATGCAGAAACTAATTAAACTTGGTCATCTGATGGACTATTTTCAACCACAAGTTAGTGTCATTATCGTAGTATAATCTAGGGGATTACAAAACTATTCTCGCCAAGCGTGGGACGCTCTATAAATGGAATTTTTCTTGTAAGTTCATGTCAATCAGTTTTTATGACTAAATATTTTTACATCTTTTTATGGTGGTAGTCGGCCTGGGGGTTTTTAACTCGATCTTTTTTTTACTGTGGATGAAATTGAAAAAGAAAATACGTGTAGATAGTTAATAATATAAAAAGAAAAAAAAGTTTAATACCTATAATAGTTTAATTTTGAAAAAAAAACAAATGAGGATTACAATTAAGTTCAATTAGTATCTCAGGACCTTTTTTTTATGGTGGGAAAAATCATCCAATGACAACCCCTTCTCTTGGGCGGAGCGGGAGATCGTGTCAGACTCTTACTGACTAAAAGGCCCACCCCGTTCCTTCTAGCCTTCATACCAGGGCTCGAGCTGTCTTTTGAAAGTAACCCTGGCCCCAGTAGGCTTCAACCCAGCTGGGTCCCTGCTGTTGCTGACAACTCCTTGAGGCGCGCGGGAACAGCGCGCGCCGTCGACGACTTATACGTAGTCCAGTGCTTGGGGGTTTTTACCTCGAACTTTTTTTTACTGTAGATGAAATTGAAAAAGAAATTACGTGTAGCTAATAATACCTATATGGAAAAAGTTTGATAATATATATTTTTTTTTTTAGTAAATGAGGATTAAAATTAAGTTCAATTAGTATCTCAGGACCTACTAGTTCGAATTGAATAATTCAATGTTAGATAGCCAATGGCGTTGAAAGACCTCCCTCAAGGTGGATCGATGACCTGCTCAGGGTCGCGGTAATTCGATGACAGGACCGGTCGTTGTAGCGACGGTTGGGGGAGGCCTATGTCCAACATTGGAAGTCTTTCGGATGAAATGATGATGATGATGATGATGAGATAGCCCATTTGTCAAGGAAGGCTATAAGCTACATAACATTACGCTAGAAGATGATGAGATAGCCCATTTTTCGAAGAAGGCTACATAACATTACGCTACCAATAAAGGAGTGGAGTAGTAGCCAGAACGCGGATGAAACCGCGGGGACAACGAGTAATGTATACCTATTAGGCTGTAGAATGTTTTTGTGTATCAAAATTAACTACACAGGCAACATTTTTAGTTATGTCGTCATGGAAAAAAGCGTTTTGGTGAGAGAGACAATATACTTCTTTAAAATTGTTATATCTCTTTTGCTTATTTCTATCAATTTTAATATAGTTTTCACAATCAGTATTCTAATTGTGTACGAGTATATCTATCGATAAACTGCCCCCCTAGCCAAGTTACAACCGTTTCGCTAGCGCCGAACGCTTCGAGTTGGCCGCGACGCCAATTCCGTTTCGCTTGCGCCGAGCGCTTCGAGTTGGCCGCGACGCCAATTCTTTTGTTCTGACCACGTGACTGAGCATTGAGATGACGTCATTTCCGTACATTTGAAGCTTTCTGCTAGCGTTAACGATTGCAGATTAGCAACTTGGCTAGGGGTACTGGTTAGAAAACACTGATTCCATTGGCCTGTTGGTCTAGTGGTTAGTAGCCCTGACTGCTATGCCGCAGGTCGTGGGTTCGATTCCCACCCAGGACAAATGTTTGTGTGATGAGCATGGTTATTTGTTCCGTGTCTGGGTGTAATTTATCTACAATATGTATTTCTTTAGAAATATATAAGTATGTTTATCAATTGTCTAGTACTTATAACACAAGTTCTACTTAGCTTGAGACTACACAACTATCACACAACGCCGTCTGCGTTGAGTGGATAATTGTGGAATATCATATTATAAGAAAATTACATTTCAAACACATTCCTTATTTCTTGAAACATTATTCACTATTTCATAATACCCATTCTGAAGGCACCACAAACGTACATGACCTTTAATAACCCAGTTATCATAAAACAAATCAACCTCACTGCCATCGGACACGCATTTCACCCTTCAACAACTGCTACTGACATGTTACACACTTATATATTCACTTAATTATGAATGAATGAGACAGTTCCTGTAAATACCCTTTAGTTTCGCCCCTGACTATGTTACACGATATTGTTACCTGGAAAGGAAACCATGATCCAAGAACACAAAAGGCACCTAAATAACTCAGGTATAGTTTGAGTCAGTAAAAGTCTGACACACCCTCTCACACCACCCTAGAGCGTAAAAAGTCAATGGATGATTTCTTACCTCAAAAAAAAGAGATTTTTTTTTCCTTCATAAGCACCTCTAATTTTTGTGTTATTCATTCAAATGTGACTTATCTAACCAATTCAAGATTTGCTAAATGTTAAACTTTAGCTTACTTAGGGTTGCCATTCGTCCCGATACGTCGGGACATGTCACCGTTATTAACAGTGCTGTCCCGACAGGCTATAAAATGTCCCGATATACATAGTCAAGCGCAGAGATACAAGTTTTTAAAAAAATTTGACGTAGACGAATAGAATCGCTTGGGAGTCGACACCGTGGAAGCTATTCTTCAATGTAAACTTAATTTTCACATGAATTGTGAAGAATTTTATAAATTCATAAAAGGTAACCGACAATTACTGTTCCAAATAAAATTATCCGATAAATATAAAAAGGAATTATGTTAAATAATTGTTATGTCATCCTCGATAATTAATACCGACGAACATAATAAATACTAAAAAAAGATCCCCCCGCCCCATTGTAATTGTCCCGACGAGGCCTAGGGGATTTATGGTAACCCTAAGATTACTTTACATCCTTTTAGTATGAACGAAAGAAAATTAAATAGAGAAAAACCAAATAATATAATAATAATAATAATATTCCACAACTATCACACAACACCATCTGGTCCCAAGCTAAGCAGGGCTTGTATTATGATAGGTTTATAGTCTACCCCGGTCACCAGGGAGACTGGAAACGTCGAGAGATGTCGTGCGGTGTTCCGCAGGGGTCGGTACTAGGGCCACCCTTGTGGAACATCGGTTACGACTACGTGCTGCGCGGCGACTTCCCTGACGGGGTCAGCGTGGTTTGCTACGCAGACGACACGCTGGTTCTAGCGCAGGGAGAGTCGTACCAGGCGGCGGTCGCTCTAGCGACACGCGGGGTTGCGATGGTCGTTGACAGGATCCAGGAGTTGGGACTCGAGGTGGCGCTTCACAAATCCGAGGCGATGTGTTTCCACGGTCGCCGGTCTCGGAACGCGCCGCCATTGAGTTCCCAACTTACGGTAGGAGGAGTTGACATCGGTGTCGGGTCGACGATGAAGTACCTGGGACTCGTCCTCGACAGCCGGTGGAATTTCGTGGAGCATTTCCGACGTCTGGCTCCCAAACTCAACCGGGCTGGGGCTGCGCTCAAGCGGCTCCTGCCCAACCTTGGGGGTCCGGATGCCTCCTGCCGAAGGCTCTACGCGGGGATCGTTCGGTCCATGGCCCTCTACGGGGCGCCGGTGTGGGCGCCGTCGCTGAAAAAGCAACCGGCGGCCATACTGAACGCCTGTCAGAGGGTCATGGCGATAAGGATGGTGCGGGGATACTGCACGGTCTCCCGCGAAGCGGCGAGCCTTCTGGCTGGCCTACCACCGTGGGATCTGGAGGCAACAGTCCTTGCACACATGCACGATATGCGCGTGGAGATGCAACGCCGGGGTGAAAGTCCGCTGCCGCGACAGGTCACGGCATGGCGGACAGAGCTCCGGCGGGATCTCATGGTGAAATGGCGTCAGCGACTATCGCAACCCAGTGCTGGGCACGCCACAATCATGGCGGTAAGTCCCCTCTTTGAGGCGTGGCTGGAAAGACCTCACGGCGTCCTTACCTTCCGCATGACGCAGGTACTCACCGGACATGGTTCGTTCGGGAGTTTCCTGCACTCGATTCATGCGGAAGTGACGCCCGGGTGTCGCCACTGTGCGGAACGCCCGGAGGACACGGTGGAGCACACAGTCGAGGTGTGCCCTGCTTGGGCGGAGCATCGCCGTGCCCTTGTGGGGGCGATCGGCGGCGGAGACCTCTCGCGCCGGGCCTTGGTAAAGGCCATGGTCCGGAGCGAGGAGGAGTGGCAGGCGGTCGCCGACTTCTGCGAAGCAGTAATGCTCGCAAAGGAGGAGGCCGAACGCATCAGGCAACGGCGTTATCGCCGCCGCCGTCGCCGGGATTCTGATCCCGATTTCCGGCCAACGTAGACGCGGGCTTGCGGACGGTGAGCAATGGGTAGCTCACTGTCCGGCCGTCCGGTAACTGTCCGGACCAAGCCCAAGTCGTCGACGGCGCGCACTGTTCCCGCGCGCCTCAAGGAGTTGTCAGCAACAGCAGGGACCCAGCCGGGTCGAAGCCTACTGGGGCCAGGGTTATCCGAAAGGGCGCTCGAGCCCCGGTATGAAGGCTAGAAGGAACGGGGTGGGTCTTTTAGTCAGTAAGAGTCTGACACTATCTCCCGCTCCGCCCAAGGGCGGGGGATGTCAATGCATGATTTTTTCCCACCATAAAAAAAAAAAAAAAAAAAAAAAAAAAAAAAAAAGGGCTTGTATTATGGGTACTAGACAACTGATAAACATACTTATATATTTCAAAATACATACATATTATACATAAATTACACCCAGACACAGAACAAATGATCGTACTCATCACACAAACATTTGTCCTGGGTGGGAATCGAACCCACGACCTCCGGCATAGCAGTCAGTGTCACTAACCACTAGACCAACAGGCTTGTCAAAATAAAACAGTATAACCGTATAATAACTACCCCTCATAAAACTATAGTCTCGATTTCTCGAATCATTTGATGTTAATATTAAAGGCCCTTGAAACTCATAAGATTGAGTTTCCAGGAAATATTTTAGAGATTTACCATACAGTCAGTGCTTTTTTATAATTTACGTTCAGACTCTAAATAAAAAATAATAGCAACGCAAAATCTAAATATCATTTGATAGCTCTAAAATTGCGACATCAATCATTTTGCAATCGACACATTTTTTCTGTAACATCTAAATATTGTTCAAATCACGACTCTAATCGTTATTTTGTCCTTCAGAACTTTAGAACGGATAATATATCTCTAATGCGCGAATAATTTGCGTTATAACACGTGTCGAATTTACGTTTTCTGCGCATTTAATCGATGTAAATCTGCAAACACATTTCCCTGTTCCTTAACCTTTTGAATGTCTTAAGTCACACAGTTCGACATAAGCAATTGTCTTTCTATTGTGTCTCTAATTACGGCATTCGATAAGTTAATTATTGAAATAGAATCATCATTTAAGTCGAAAGACGTCAACTGTCGGGCATGGCCTCCCCAGTTGTCATCACAACAACTGGCCCTGTGCGTCTCGCATCCATCAGATTCCTGCGACCCTCACCAGATCATCGGCTCACCTTATTAAAGACCTTTCAACGCCTGCATCTTCCGGAACGCAATCGCCACTCCAAAACCTTTCGCTCCCATCGTCCATCTGTTCTGCGAGCAGGACACATTCCTGCTCCTTGCCACATAAGTTTGGCGATTCTTCAGGCTATGTCGGTAATCTGGTTCTTCTGCTTTCAGAATAGAATGGAAAACATTCATTCGACAAAGTTAACTAAAGGTCACAACAACCTTGATATGTCTTTTTATTTAAAATAAATCGTACTTATAAAAGACATACAAAAATTATTTAAATTCAGTTAATTACCTTCATTGTCTTTTTTATTTCTATTTAGTTAATTACCATCATATTAACATCAGTTTAGGTAAATACCTAATTGTAAATATTTTTAGGTATTTTTTTAGACTATTTTTTAGATATTTTTTTAGATAATTAAAAGACATGTAAAGATTGTTTACTATTAGCTAACCACCTAAACAGATGAAGTATAGATTTTTATTACAATCAGAATCAAATAACCATCCATCAATCCACACAATTATATTTAATTCCACAATATCCGAACAACTGTGTTGGCTCATCACATAAATCTCATTCGTCCTATATACTCTCAAACGCATCATAATTCTCGAAACGATATCAACGACCTCAGCCGTCACCATTGAGCTTCACGCCGCCGGTGTCTCAATTAGAATCGCTTGAGGATACTTATCGTATCCTCCACGAGAAGATACCGCGGTACGCAGGAAGCAGGAAAATGAACGAATGTAGGAACTGTTAATAACGATGTCTATCAAATTGCAACAGGAAGTGTTCGTTGTTTATGGTCGAATCTTGACGAGCGATCGTTTCCTTTCTAGTGGGATACGCCTACATTTAGGGCTTTGAAGATCTCTGTGTTCGTAAGTCATAAATGGTTTGTATTTCTGCGAAAAGTCGTAAAAATATCGTTACGTGGGAGGGCGGTGAGTTGAAGCTATTGATAAATGACATTTATTCTATAAATTGGTTTCAAATAGCACTTTTACTAAGAAACCCAACTGTTTTTAGATTTTCAGTCTCATGCATGACATTTCTAATTCCTCTTGATTCTTAGACAAGTAGGGACACATTGACTTTATCTAGTTTTTAACTGACGTAAAGGAATACGTGTAAGTGTTGTCTTCAACTCATTTACAAAATAAATATAATTTTTATACATGGAAAAATTTATAAGTCAATTTTGAAATAGGCTATTTTGCAACTAAAATAGTAAAAAAAAATAGAGCTTGTCCATGCAGGTATTACATATATTTATTGAATACTTTTAACACGTCTTCTATAGGTATTCAGAGAAAATTATCGTTTGTCGTATTTGAGCACTAAATTCTTTTCTAAAAAATACAACTTCAAACTTCCTCTAAACAAAATTCCAACATTAAAAACTCCCGGAAAAATCCACTAGTGGCTCTAATTTCAAAGCTTGTATAATAAATTAAACTAACAGCGCAATTTGGGGTCAAATTATTTCCTTGTACACAAAACGTAAAGGTAAATTGCTGCGTTACCTTAGAACCATGCTTTTATCGCCTTTTCTGCACCTCCGTAAACAATACGAAAATGAGGAAAATATTTGTATATTTCTTTGACTGCGCAGTGTTGGGTTCCTCAATCGTAAGTCGCTTACACACAGACAAACCTTTTGTTACTTGAGTAATAAGAGCGCCTGCAGCGGTGTCTGATATCTGCAAAGTATTTGAATAACGTATATTCTGCTCACTGGCAGCATACCTAGAAATATTTCACTTTGAAAGCGTAGAACATCGTGTGTGAGTGGATGTAAAACTTTTAACATAAATACGGAAACATGTATTTACCTGTTAAAAAAAAGTTTCCAATCTACTGTTTTCGCGAATACATTCACGCATCCTCAGCTTTTCTCATTAAAAAAAACTTTCGATCCTTCTATGACTAAAAAAAAAAACTCCCGTCCGTCCGTAGTAGTAGAATGTAGAGCCGTGGCAGACCACAAAGGAGATGGAGGGACGATCTGGGTGTCTTCCTTAAGAATTGAAAAGAGGAAGTGAAGAACCATGGTTGTTGAAAAGAATGAAGGCAGGCCTTTGCTCAGCAGTGGGCCAATATGGGCTAGTTATGACTATAGTATAGTAAGAAACTAAAATAAACACGGTTAAAAAGAAAGATTCACCTTCACAAGACTCGGAGATTTCGAATAAGTATTCAAATCAAGCTATGTTTTTTTTTTCCAGACACTGGCGGTGGTGGTGGTGGTATCAGGAAGCTGTATGCTCTTCGTCCTCTCAGACCTACTGGCAATATCAGGTGGGCTTTTGATTATGACACTTAAGCTAGAACTACATTGGACTGACGCACACGTGTAACACGCATGTTTTGTACATAGAACGACGTCGCGTGGCGTGGATCTAGTGTAGCTCTACAAGTCTAGCTTCCATATAAAATGTATGGAGACTGACGTGCCCAGATCGCCGTGTATGGCACACGTGTGCGCAGTGTAGTTCTACCTTCACACTTTTATAACTGTATTACTTTATCTTTGTCATATTTTGAGCACATTGTTTCATTAGCCTAATTATATATAGTCCTCCTTTAGTCATTTTGTCAGCCATCTTAGCAATTGAATGTTTAACCCCCATAATTTTGTGACTCAATATAGAAGTCGTAATTTTCCCCCTTATAAATAACCTTCCAAATAGTTGAAGACATTTCTAGGCAATTTTATTGATTCAACCATTGACAGAAGAATGGACTGAGTAATACTCTCACAAAAATAACTACTCGGTTGAAAGAGTGACTATGTGGCCAATACGTGTCTCTTTTCTGTAAGTCGTAGTAATGAATGAAGATAACACTGTAAGCCTGTGATGTATTTTAATTAGAATTCTAAAAAAATGCAACTATAGTCTTTTTTACATAGCATGGGTAGGATGACAGCAGGACGAAAATATGCATCTTTACGATGAGAGAACAGGATAGGTAGCTACATTGTATGAATCCGAGAGCTGTCACCCGCACCATCCTATAGCAATTGTAGTGTACTCTAGACCACTCACTCCATGATAGCCATAAAGAGAGCGCTCACTCCATTCTTCTTTGTAATTTTATCTGTGTTTTTCCTTATCACCTTATGCTTTAATCTGCATTACTAAAACTTAGTTTAAAATATCGTTGTACGTAGATCTTACAACCGCAGATCTCTCGTGGAGGCGGACGGTGGCTACCCGGGTGCCAACCACCATGACCCTGGGTTGCTGTGGACCGGACTCGGCCGGTAGACGCGCACTCCCCGACACTCACTCACTCCCGGACACTAACTCACACCTCACTCACCCACAATACGCACACAATGACCAGCGTATGAGAATGAACCATGTTTTTCAGCCGCGAACACCTCCGCGTGTATCTCATTTGAAACCTAACTATTTAGATGTAAGCGGTGTATCGTTGCCGGAGATTATTTTGGCGTTGCAAGAATACTGCTATCTGTGAACGTTAAAATGTAAAGCTATGTTATCGATCTCAGATCTAGTCAATTGAATATCATATATATGATGAAATACTCGAAACAAGAACTTCGTAGTTATATTAATGTTAAGGCTTTTCATCTGTATATTGATTTTAACAGCATTCCCAAAGTTTTGACTAATACCTATTAATCAAAGTTTGACGAAGGAAGGGTAAACTACCCTTTCTTAATTCTATTATTGTATAGAAAGAAAGGCTTTTAACTTTGAATTTTCCAGTTTCTAGTTTCATATGACTTTTCTCTACATAGCTCATAATCAAAGTAAATAAAGTCATATTCCCTGCTACTATGGTAATAATTCGATTGTCAATATCTGATAATAAAAATGCATTTAAATGTTATCGTCATCTTTTATTTATTTAGTATTAAGTCTTGCTACAAAATGTACCTCTATCGAAAAGCATTTAAATGGTCAACAAAACAAAAATAAAGATTAATTTCATACATATGTGTATTAGATAAGAAATATGCAAGAAAAACATAATTATTATCTATCCACTTTATCAATAAATGGAATGAAAAACATAGAATACTAACTGAAAACAAAATCAAAATTAGTAATAAAGCAAACAATTAACAATTTTAAACAAACATATCGATCTGCCTCTCCCACCAAGAAGTGATGAGCAAGATAGACTTTAAGGCGTATAGTTCCTTGAACCATCTGGCCATAATTATGTGAACGCAACTCTCGCACTCGCCTAGGCGGCAGTAGGCAAATCTGTGCATTTATTTGCGGCCAGCAGCGCCCGGAAAGCGCTTTAAATCCATTTTCTCTGCGAGATATTGATTGATTTACATATGCAATGTTCACTTTGAAGAATATTTAACCACCAATTTTTATGTGTAAAAATGTTTCTAAAGGTCCAAGCCGTTTCGAAGGAGTAGGGAAAAGTTGCGAAAAGTTGCGAAATCGCTAAATTTTTTTTTTTGACAAAAGTAATAATTGCACGAAAAAATCAAATGTTGATATTATTGTTCATGAATCTATAATAAACATATATTTTTTCAAACCAATTGACCTAGCCGTTACGGAGGAGTAGGCCTCAGAAAATCACTGTTTTATGGCACTTTTCGGGCGCTTGGCCCTTAACGTCAAAATTCATATCGGAATTCTCTTTTTTTATTTATTCGCAGCTTTGAAGCTTTTCAACTTTGTACAAAAAAAATCTGTCATATTTATTTACTGATGCTAAACATGATATAATTTAGTATATAAAAAATTTCATATATATTCCCTACAAAAGGTATAGGTATATATTTTATTAAATATGCATGTATGTTTAGTTTTAGCCATATATATAATTTTGTAATACTTGTTTTCTAAATAATATTTTATTTTTTTTATGCACCTGCCATATAGTCTGCACTACCCTAGGTTGACTGGAAGTGAATGCCTAAGGCATTAAGTCCGCCTATGTATCTTCTGTGGCATGAAGATTAAATAAATAAATAAAAGGACAAAGAAGATTAATTCAAATATAGATTTGTTTGTTTATTTGTTTATCCTCGCATCGGAACGCCTTACAGCAATTATACCAATGGAGCACTGTTCATTCATAAGATGGTTCTTATTTATCGATCACTTGTTGGCTGTTTATAATTCAATTTCAGTACCTGGAAATTAAATCCTAGACTAGGCCAGGGCTTACATTTTGGAACTCAGTTCTTAAACGTAGTTTGTAAGCTCTACGTGTGAAGCAACAAAAGCACAAGAAAATATAAAAATGGACGCTATTAAAAAGAAAACGTAATATTTTCTTGAAGCATTCCATTTCTTTACAAGAAAAATAATCCGATTTGATGGCCGTTCCTTTGCATAAACATTGAAGGAAGACTCGGAGAGATGTCGGAGAATAAAAATATGTGCTTTACTTTTAAAGACCAAATGTTGCAACACATTAATTTTAAAAATGGCTACCCCATGTCAAAGTTTTCTTTTTTACTACTCTATCTACAATTTCTAACTTGGGCCTAAAGGATCGTTAAACTAATAGATTTAT
The DNA here is from genome assembly GCA_910589285.2 of Mythimna ferrago. Classification (NCBI taxonomy): domain Eukaryota; kingdom Metazoa; phylum Arthropoda; class Insecta; order Lepidoptera; family Noctuidae; genus Mythimna; species Mythimna ferrago. The sequence goes on from OU342685.1 coordinate 23,466,781, forward strand.
AAAACATACAAATCGTTGCCTCAGAGTGAAAACTTCAGAAATGCGAAAGTAGTAACTATACAGTTTAACCACAAAAATGAACTTATAAAATTTTATTTTAGAGAGCATATTTATATATTTATGTCTTATTTTACTTTGCAATTCTATTACACGGAGCCTATTTAAACATTTAAGTCTTATTTTAATTTACAATTGTATTACACAGCACGTAAGCTATGTGTATGTGTTTAATATAGGTAACAGCTATTCGAGAGGAATTTGCTCTGTCAGCCAAAACTTTGCCTAGTTTGTCTTCACATACTACAATAATGTTTATGTAATTATTTGCCGCACCACATATGTATGTAAAAATATTGTTGTACTTATTTAGCAAAATAAAAATTATTATAATTATATTTTATGTCTTATTTTAATTTGCAATTTGGATACGTTTTCAAATGCATTTAACTTACCTACCTTTATTTCAAAATACTATCTTTTAAACGGTAAAATAGATTCTAATATCTGCATTGTTTTTGTAAAGACACTAGCGAGCACTTTTAATGCTGTCATGAACCATCATTGATGGCGTTATAAGTTGCTAAACTTTTGTGGCATTCGGATAAGGTTCCCATGATTTTTGAAAAATTTATTTAAAAAAAAATACAATGTTACATTTCCGGATTTTTCATTCTGAGGTATATTATGTATGATAATAACATCTTTGAATTGGATCTCTACCTATGTACTTTCAATAATGTAATGTATTATGTACTTACTTAATGTAGTTAACTCCTAATACAATTTTACAGAAAAATATTCTAAGCATTTAAGTATGTACGTATGTAAACTGATATTTGATATATTTTTTTTAATATATTTAATGAAATTTATGAAATATTTATCATTTAATTTTATTTATATGAGTTGTTTCAATCAAGAACCGGAAGAATGGGATTTTGTTAATTATAATTTCTCGAAACAATATTGAATGTTAGTTTACATACAAATTAAAAATGTATCTAAGTAAATGTTTCACTAAATATTTAATGTAAATACAATTTATCTCCATTGCATTAATATACATTTTAGCGTTAAATGGATAAATCATAGAAATATTTAGCTTTTAAGTATTTAATTGTCGGCATATGTTTATGGAATTAATGATATATTACATTGCTGATGTGTTTTATTTACGAAATATCCCAATACTCCTGAAAAATCCATAAAGGGTGTAGTATACCCAGGAATTTGTATATAAGTAGGTGACAAATCATATAAACTTTTAACGTCTTTTCTATAGTCTGATACTTAAATGAGTTTGATATACCTGCCTAATGCAAATAAAATATAATTATTCAGTTCCATAGTACAGTACAGAAGATTTTCTTTATAAATCTACCTTAGAACAATGATTTATGATTGCAGGAATTACCTAGACCTTCAAAAATCTATAAAAAGTCATGCCACGTGCATGATTGGCAACTAAACCAGTATGATGGAATAAGTACATGACATAATGACGTAGAATTAATTATAATAATGAACAGTCACCTAACGTGCACAACAATAAAAATCACTGGGTTAAGTAGAATAAAACAAATAAAAGAAAATAAAAAGACGGTAAATAAATACCGGAAGAAATAAACTGTCGTTGACAAATTGATATTTTTCTTTCACTAATATTGCCCACATTAAACAAAACTAAATACATATAAAACATACAAGTTGTTAGAACAGAAATCATAATATGATAAAATCTCACGTAGTAGAGTCCAACCAATCATCGGCACTACCACTAAACCGTTAAAATTAGGCAAGAGCTTTTAATTTTAAGAAGCTAATAGGGATGGTATTGGTTAAATAAGGATTTAAGAATATTTATAGGTATTGAGAAATTCATAATAACAATAATGCTTGAAAAAAAAAATGTTTTTCCCAAGACAATTGCGAATAATTAAAACAAAAGCTGAAAAGTAATTCAAAGATGACTAAACTAGACCGTAATATCTGTTTAAGTCTGTGCACATGGTTTCGAATGAGAAGAGTAATATAGTATATACACCCCTACTTTTTAATTAGTGCACAAAAAAATGGGGCTGTAGGTATCTGTACCCGTTACTGATCATATTTTTGTATTCAAAAGTAGAAAAAACCGAAATCCTAAAATTGACCATGAAAAGGTAAATTCATCATAGATTCAATCATACATAACAATTGCTAGTAGAAAATACTGCGGGCAGTGTTTTTTCCATTTTAATCGTCATTTATTCATTCATAATCAATAGCCTGCACAATATTTCCATAAATTGAGAGACATTTTGGGATAAACACAAACGCTAATAACTTAGCTGTTTATGAATATTATTTATTGAGACTTTATTTAAATAATAACAAGGGCTTTACTAATAAGCCCTTTAAGTATTAGTAGGTACTAATTAAAAATTAGTGGTGTATATAAAAAATAAAAAATTATTTATTTCAGTGTATATAAATTTAATATTATTAGGCGAATAAATAATGCAAATTATTTTCGTTTAGAATATACCTATTTCAGTCTCATTAATGATATTCTTATTCTCATTACAAAAGTAGGATATATTTGCAAAGAAATAATAGTATCACAAGTAGGGAAGTATAAAGTAATAAACATAAATCGGAATCGTAAGAGAAATCTAATTCTAAATATTCTACTCCGCTATTGATTTATCATCACTAACCATGTTATGATCAACATCTGTTGTAGAACTATAATCATCTCAGGAAACAAATAAATGACAACTAAAATTCGCGTTGCCAACAACAGATTTTTTATTTCCTTCAAAAATTCCAAAGTCGTTTGACTTTTTAGACAGACTATAGTATACCTATCGATATCTGTATACAGATCCGAATTTTCATACCTATAACATCCCTATTCTATATTTATCTGGTACCGCACAGTCTACAGATAACAAGAGACCTATATTTAAGAAACAGTCGACATCTTCCAACCGTCACCAATTGCCTATAATTCCGAAGACGCAGCGTCAAGACACGCTTCCTTATTGTCAGCCAATCATCGTAATGGGCTCTGAACGGCTAGTGATCGACTTTTGGGAGGACATTATCTAATCGAGCTAGATTGTGGTAACGACTGGCCGCGCCCACGCTGCGGTGAACTGAAGTGGAGAATAGTGTGAAAATCATACTAGCTTTTGCCAGCGGCTTTCCCGGTGTGAAAATACCTAGGTTTCTTTAAACAAAGGAAATTGGGCACCAATAGTTTCCCTTTTTGACGCGTATGGCAATTGGAGTTAATTTATAATTCATAATATTATTTTTAATGATGTTTTACCTAAATTCATTGAAATCATTTGTGGGGTTTCTATTTTCATTTTAATTAGTATCTAATACAATAAATACGTCATTTGGTGCTTAATAGTGAAGTGACTCTATTTTCAATTATAATCGATCGATTAACCGTTAACATAAATCGTGGAACAACAAAATAATCTACAATCGCAACTAAAAAAGTATTAAGAGTTGTCATCATCTTTATTCTTCAATTATGTTACTATTTCTTGCGTTAAAAAGCAAAAATAAAACAATTAAGATATAATCTATAGTCATGACTCCGCGTCCGTAATCTATTGTTTGGTCACAACACTATTCGATAAAATGTCAAACAAAATGGTGTTTTCTGTTTACCTTATTAAGGCGTATAGTCCTTTGAACCATCTGGCCGAAATTATGTGAACGCAACTCTCGCACTCGCCTAGGCGACAGTACGCATATCTGTGCATTTATTTTCGGCCAGCAGCGCCCGGAAAGCGCTTTAAATCCATTTTCTCTGCGAGATATTGATTGATTTACATATGCAATGTTCACTTTGAAGAATATTTAACCACCAATTTTTATGTGTAAAAATGTTTCTAAAGGTCCAAGCCGTTTCGAAGGAGTAGGGAAAAGTTGCGAAAAGTTGCGAAATTGCTAATTTTTTTTTTTTTTGACAAAAGTATTAATTGCACGAAAAAATCAAATGTTGATATTATTGTTCATGAATCTATAATAGACATATATTTTTTTCAAACCAATTGACCTAGCCGTTACGGAGGAGTAGGCCTCAGAAAATCACTGTTTTATGGCACTTTTCGGGCGCTTGGCCCTTAACTAACGTGCCGGTTAAGCCGAGAATAATGGTTTTAGCTTTTCTCTGCTAACAAATATAAATTCGTGTCGAGTTGAGTTTTAGGATTCCTCCAAATCTATCTCCTACATCGAGCAATTCGACTCTTTTTGTGCGTGTGCTGCGAAGTGTATTGTTAAAACAATTTTTTACGTTCACGGTGATTTGTTCTAGACGTAAAACATGTCGCGCTGTGTGAACTGTTCTCTTTTATTAGCACTCCCGCTGCCTAGACGCCAAATCAGAGAAGCAACGGATTCCATGGTAACATAACCTAACCTACAAAACCTCAACAAGTACACAAGTTATTTTTTTTTTTCAAAAGCCCTACAATATTTAAATTTGAATTTAACCTTGTTTTAAAGTATGACATTAACCATTTTTTGTGTCTAATTTTCACTACTATACTGAATCAAAAGTTGCGCAACCAAGTGCCATAGTAAGTTGCTCATTCTCCTTTAGACCCTCATTTCATCCACAATACGGGCTGAATTTTGAAAAACCCTCTCTTAGTGCTCGCCTAAAGTTGTCAAAAGGAAGGCCCAGTTTTGACATTTGTATTTTGACTACCTATCAGCTTATCCGGTGTAGTGCAGCTACTACTAAAATAGCTACTACTATACTGGACCTCTAATTTTATTATTTTGTTGTTTCTTTCAGATTCGTCCCAAGTTACATTTTACGGTTTTTCTCAAATGTCAAAACGGTCCCTTTATTTTTAACGAGTTTTCATTGTAAAAGAAAACTTTGTGCTAAATTTTTCGTTCCTAGGTCTGGCAGTTTTGGCTGTACGTTGATTTGTCAGTCAGTAAGTATCTCCTTTTATACTATAGATTACAAAGGCAAAAGTTTGTGTGTATCTCTGTGCGTTTGGTAGAGTCTGTCTAATAAGTTAAACAACTTGGGTAATTATTAGGATTTAATGGAATCTGATGTAGTCAACACCGGAGGACACGGTGGAGCACACAATCGCTGTGTGCCCTGCTTGGGCGGAGCATCGCTGTGCCCTCGTGGGGGTGATCGGCGGCGGAGACCTCTCGCGCCGGGCCTTGGTCGAGGCCATGGTCCGGAGCGAGGAGGAGTGGCAGGCGGTCGCCGACTTCTGCGAAGCAGTAATGCTAACGAAGGAGGAGGCCGACCGCATCAGGCAACGGCGCTCTCGCCGCCGCCGCCGGGATTCCGATCCTGATTTCCAGCCACCGTAGGCGCGGGCTTGCGGACAGTGAGCAATGGGTAGCTCGCTGTCCGGCCGTCCGGTAACCGTCCGGACCAAGCCCGAATCGTCGACGGCGCGCGCTGTTCCCGCGCGCCTCAAGGAGTTGTCAGCAACAGCAGGGGCCGGGTCGAAGCCTACTGGGGCCAGGGTTATCCGAAAGGGCGCTCGAGCCCCGGTATCAAGGCTTGAAGGAACGGGATGGGTTTTTTAGTCAGTAAGAGTCTGACACTATCTTCCGCTCCGCCCAAGAGCGGGGGTTGTCATAAGATGATTTTTCCCATCGGAAAAAAAAAAAAAAAATGTAGTCAACACGGGTTCAATAATCAAGGTTGATAAGAGATAGAGATCATTGTTTACTAACAGAAGAACCTTATGAAAAGTATCGAATATAAGTATTTTTAAATGATTAATTATTATACAAAATTCCCAAGTAGGGCTACACTCCTTCACGCTAAAAGGGCTGAACAGATAAATACATTAATTGGGAACCCGGGTAGAGCATGTCCTAGAATAGCACATAAAATAAGATAAGTTTATTGGCTCCTGTGCTTGGTGGGAATCGGGTTGCAGGAACAGTGTCTTCTCCCAAACATTCACTGAATTATTGCAATAAAACTAAAAATTAATCAAAATTTACTTGTATTAGATTTGGAAATGTAAATTATTAACCTTTTTTTAAAAGCTTACGTCGTAAATATACGACAAACACTCTCGCTTTTATTCCGCCAGGGTCGCACCTCCACGACCAAATACTTTATTTCGTCAGCTCTTCTGTCACCATTAGGGATTGAAGGGCTAAACGAAATGGAGCAGCCAATTCTATACACACGACCTTGCTGGATAGGACACGAAAATACTCTTCGTACCAATACGTGTATGAACTTAAAATAATTAATTCGTCATATATTATACTTTAAAGAAGAAAAGCGCATGTGTGCGTGGTGTAAGTCAATAGAATGGGGGTTAATTCAATTCAATTGAATTCTTTATTGCTATATCACATGTTACATAAGATGTTAAAAATAGTTAAACCAGTGCACATGGACCCTTTTTTTTTATGGTGGGAAAAAATCATGCATTGACATCAACTGCTCTTGGGCGGAGCGGGAGATAGTGTCAGACTCTTACTGACTAAAAGACCCACCCCGTTCCTTCTAGCCTTCATACCGGGGCTCGAGCGCCCTTTCGGATAACCCTGACCCCAGTAGGCTTCGACCCGGCTGGGTCCCTGCTGTTGCTGACAACTCCTTGAGGCGCGCGGGAACAGTGCGCGCCGTCGACGACTTGGGCTTGGTCTGGACAGTTACTGGACGGCCAGACAGCGAGCTACCCATTGCTCACCGTCCGCAAGCCCGCGCCTACGGTGGCCGGAAATCAGGATCAGAATCCCGGCGGCGGCGGCGGCGGCGATGATAACGCCGTTGCCTGATGCGTTCGGCCTCCTCCTTTGCGAGCATTACTGCTTCGCAGAAGTCGGCGACCGCCTGCCACTCCTCGCTCCGGACCATGGCCTCAACCAAGGCCCGGCGCGAGAGGTCTCCGCCGCCGATCGCCCCCACGAGGGCACGGCGATGTTCCGCCCAAGCAGGGCACACCTCGACTGTGTGCTCCACCGTGTCCTCCGGGCATTCTGCACAGTGGCAGTGCACATGGACCCTGTCGGGCGCAACAATTTCATAGAGTTAAGTAGGTAGAATTAAAATTTTTAAGGAACAAACTTAAAACAAAACTGGAGGAAGGCCTTTGTCCAGCTGAGGGACAATATGGGGTTGCTTCGCTTTACCTCTGTACTTTATAGTACTTCACTACTAATGATATTAGAACACTGTTGTTTTAATGATCAGGACTTACCTCAGGGAGAAAAATTAAGAGGACAGTTTTAATAATTGATAGTTGATACTCTTGAAACTAAACTGCCTATCAGACAAAATTTTATAAAGGCGAAATTTTGTGAGTGTGAGGGTAGCCAGATCTGTGCCCTTGTGATCGGCGGTGGCGATCTCTCGCGCCGGGCCTTGGTACAAGCCATAGTTCGGAGCGAGGAGGAGTGGCAGGCGGTCGCCCCCTTCTGCGAATCAGTAAAGCTAGCAAAAGACGAGGTCGACCGCATCAGGCAACGGCGGCACTCACAGCGGCCCAGCCGCCGCCGGGAAATCGATCCCGATTTCCGGCCACCCTAGGCGCGGGCTTGCGAACGGCGAGCAATGGGTAGCTCGCTGTCCGACCGTCCGGTAACTGTCCGGACCGAGCCCAAGTCGTCGACGGCGCGCACTATTCCCGCGTGCCTCAAGGAGCTGTCAGCAACAGCAGGGGCCCAGCTGGGTCGAAGCTTACTGGGGCCAGGGTTAGTTTGAAAGATAACTCAAGCCCCAGTACGAAAGGAAACGAAGGAACAGGAGTAGGTTTTTAGTCAGTAAAAGTCTGACACTATCTTCCGCTCCGCCCAAGAGCGGGGGATGTCATTAGATGATTTTCCCACCATGAAAAAAAAGGGTAGCCAGATCTTGGAATAATATTTAGGATATTTTCTAATTTCACCTAGGTGAATCCGTTGGCAGAAGCTAGTAGGTAACCTTGCAGAAAGCTTGTGTGGTAGAAATATATTTGGGACTGGAATTGGACATTCGTGACGAAGTTAATAATAAACACGCTGCCATAGCGGCTGCTCCGACTTGATAACAACCGTTTTGCACAACTTCATTACACTAACGCCTTATGTTATCACCATCGTATGTACGTTATCACCATCGTATGTACGTTATCACCATCGTTTGGACAGAGCACCACCGTGTCCTCGTAGGGGCGATCGACGGCGGTGACCTCTCGTACTGGGTCCTGGTTCAGACTATGGTTCGAAGCGAGAGCGGTGGTCGCTTCCTTCTGCGAAGCAGTAAAGCTAGCGAAGGAGAGGAAGGTAAAGGATATCCTCACGCCCCAGCCGCCGAGACGCCAACCAGGGGGCGAGTCTGCTATTTTTATAAACTTGTCATTCCAACACGATCCCATTGTCATTTTGCTAAAAGTTTGTAATCTGCTAATTTAAAATGATCGGTCATTGATTGGTCAATGGTCTTGTAATAGAACTGTGGTAAAATGATAATTTCGAGCATATTAAAACCAATAACTGCACAATAACGTTCTAATGGTAAAACACTGATCAAATAAACTGTCAAAGTTTTAGCAGATAACCGCAAACGTGAAATATTCATTTGTCAAAATGTACGAGATTACCACTCTATGACTATCAACCACCGTAGACGTGGACTTGCGGACAAGAATAATGGGTAACTCGCCGTCCGGGCATCCGGAAACGGTCTGGACCGAGCCCAAGTCGTTGACGGAGCATAGTGTTCCACACACGCTTTTCTATTCTGAGATGTGATCAAAAAGATTTATTAATGAACTTGGTTTGTGATCACAGTCAGAAATAATAGAAACATAGAAGAACTCACATAGGTACAGAAGTTTGAAATGGACGTCCCTTAGGTGGAAGTAAACGACTGATCACACGTCAATTATTTTAGTGATTTTGGCTTTCGGTTTCGTATCCCAACGAATTCATTAACCTACCTAAAGCCACATACACCCACACATGCACACAGTTGCGTAGCTAGGTGAGGGCTCTTTAAGAACGAAGGTTTTTTTTAGGGTTTCGTACCCAAAGGGTAAAAACGAGACCCTATTACTAAGACCTCGCTGTCTGTCCGTCTGTCTGTCACTAGGCTTTATCTCAAGTACCGCGATAGGTAGACAGTTGAAATTTTCACAAATTATGTATTTCTCTTGCCGCTATAACAACAAATGCTAAAAATAAAATATTTTTTTTTCCCATACAACAAACGCGATTTTTTTGCGTATTTTCCGACTCGCACTTGCCCATTTTTATCTACACTAAAATAATAAAGAGGTAAAGTTTGTTTTTTTGTGTTTGTAGGAGGTAATCTCTGGAAGTACCTACTGGTCCGATTGCTAAATTTTTTTCACCGACAGAAAGCTGCTTTATTCCTGAGTGACATAGGCTATATTTTATGTACGCAGGCGAAGCCGCGGGCAAAAGCTAGTTATTTATAATTGGTAGGCTCGCGTTTAACCACTATTTCACATGACGGTAAGCGACGATGTGATCGCATACTGAATAGCGACAGTTGCTGTCTCGTTTTCGAATTCACCCATGTCTAAAATAATCCACGCTACGCCTCTGATTTTGGCTTTATTTATAATTTATTTATTTAATACTTCATACACACAAAGTACAGAGGCGGACTTAATACCTTAGGCATTTTCTTCCCGTCAACCTTTGAGTAATGCAGAGAAAAATAGCTTTAATAATGGCTTTAGAGTATTTAAACTAATTCATTAACATGTACCTAAAGCTACACACACCGACCCAAGTAGGTACACACATAAGTCCCCTTGGGTCACTGCTTGATACATTGTTATCACTGTTATCACCGACACACATGTTGAAGTTGAATCACGGCCTCAACCTTATCAAACATATAAATTGTGATAATGAATACAGTTAATTAAATCGGAACTTTATGAGCATGGTAGGCTGGAGCAGCCTTGGAAGGAAAGGTTTTGGTTCGTGCTGGGCAGTGTAATATGTTTTTCATTACTCATAGGTACTCTGAAAGTAGGTCTGAAGTTGCCTTTTTTTTTTTTTTTTTTTTTATGGTGGGAAAAAATCGTGCATTGACATCCCCTGCTCTTGGGCGGAGCGGGAGATAGTGTCAGACTCTTACTGACTAAAAGACCCACCCCGTTCCTTCTAGCCTTCATACCGGGGCTCGAGCGCCCTTTCGGATAACCCTGGCCCCAGTAGGCTTCGACCCGGCTGGGTCCCTGCTGTTGCTGACAACTCCTTGAGGCGCGCGGGAACAGTGCGCGCCGTCGACGACTTGGGCTTGGTCCGGACAGTTACCGGACGGCCAGACAGCAAGCTACCCATTGCTCACCGTCCGCAAGCCCGCGCCTACGGTGGCCGGAAATCAGGATCAGAATCCCGGCGGCGGCGGCGGCGGCGATGATAACGCCGTTGCCTGATGCGTTCGGCCTCCTCCTTTGCGAGCACTACTGCTTCGCAGAAGTCGGCGACCGCCTGCCACTCCTCCTCGCTCCGGACCATGGCCTCAACCAAGGCCCGGCGCGAGAGGTCTCCGCCGCCGATCGCCCCCACGAGGGCACGGCGATGTTCCGCCCAAGCAGGTCTGAAGTTGCCTGAGGAGCGGGCTGAAAGTGATACTTTTCATCCCTAGAGAGTCTTACTTTACAACTGACAGCTGTCAAATTATTAAAAAAAAAACTAGTTCTATCTTCACATTTCTATTGAACCGTGTTCCAATTTTCCATACAGCCAGTCAATCACATCACGATATAAAATTGAAATAACTTAAAAACAAGTATTAATTAAGTAATGTTATATTTTAAGTGATTTATTTGTTCAACTATTTCTTTAAAATACTTTATTTTTAAAATATTACAATTAATTTCTAATTTTTCATTAATAAGGCTGAATAGCTGGCCGGCCGCAGAAAAAAAAAAACAAAATGGTGGGAAAGTGGCAATCAGTCGTTGGTTTTTACGAGTTTTGTTTACATTTCCGTACAACTGAGATTTGTATTAATACGTTATGTTTATCAGATTAAAATAGTGATTTAACGCCTAATTTCATAAGAGAAGAGGCTAAAGCAGTAGTGGAATACCTTTTACCACCTAAATCAGAAGAAAGATACCTACTTAAAATCATAGGTACGATGACTCAGGTTTTACAAACTTTTTATTTTATTTTTATTTTCCTCGTATTCGTAGGTAATGAAAAGCACAGTGTTTACCTCGGGGTGAAAGTAACCCATTTAACCCCTCGAATTAGCGAACCAACTCCTTCTCGGGACGGGACGGGAAATGAGTAACTTTCACCCCTAGTGTAACAATGTACTATTTTACACCACCTGCTCGATAATGTCGTTTTACACGTCATACAAACCTCACTTAAAGCAAGTCATTCTATCCCTAGAGAGATAATGCAGTATGGCCGATCCCTAGGGAATAATGAAATTTGAATTTGGAACATCAAAAATCGACAACATTGTGAATTAAAACAAAATTTTTATGTACGTGCATCGAACACGTTGACTCGAAATTCAAACTGTCCACTAACAAAAAAAAGAAAATAGAATAAAACGTGCTTACTGACGGGAGCGTTATAGAAAATTGAAACTATAGAATCTTGGAGTAGTGAACTTTGTTTGTTTGATGAACTTAGGTATATTTCTCTAATATATGATTTGGTCGACCAAATTGCGTTTTAATTATCTCACAGATGGTGTAAAAAGTAGAGTATGCAACACCGGGATAAAGCTGTCTTTGTCTTGGGCGGCTTGAATTCCTCACTTCACTCAGGTTTCTCTATTAACTCCCTTGCAATGCTCGGGAGTTAATTACATAAATCCCTCACTGCCGTTCGGGACTAAAATCACCAACCTTCGTTTCGTTCGGAATTCAACATGCCGCCCGCGACTTAAAAACACTGCTTTATCCCCTAGTCACATAATCTACTATTAATGTAGTCAATATAATAGTAGGGTGTTGCGCCACCGGTACATGGCAGAAATCCCACCCATACATACAAAGCGTTTCAGAAATACATTCCTTGTGCGTACAGCTAAGGAGTGGAATTCACTGCCGGAGCCTGTGTTTCCTGATAGCTACAACCTAGGGGTCTTTAAGTCAAGAGTGAATAGTTACTTCTAGGCAGGCGTGGTCCATCGTCGGCCACATCATCGCTTACCATCAGGTGAGGTGCCTTTGGTTACTGTCCAGCCTTCGTCTATAAATGGGCTATCTAACATTAAAAAAATGTTTAGTGTTAAATTGTCAATTCGAACCAATTGTTCCTGAGATTAGCGTGTTTAAAAACACACACAACACACTTTTCAGCTAGCGTGTGCTTGCGGACGACGAGTAATGGGTAGCTCGCCGTTCGGCCGTCCGGTAACCGTCTGGACCAAGACCGAGTCGTCGATGGCGCGTAGTGTTCCACGCGCGCCTCAAAAAGATGTCAGCAAAGCCGTAGAGGGCAGCAGGGCCGAAGCATGCAAGCTACTACTGCAAGCAATACCAGCCATGGGTTGACTTTACTGGGGCCAAGGTTATCCGAAAGGGAACTCGAGCCCCTGTATGAAGGCTAGAAGGAACGGGGTGGGCTTTTAGTCAGTAAGAGTCTGACACTATCTCCCGCTCCGCCCAAGCAATAAAAATAAGCCATAGGTTGACTTCCAAAAGAGAAACCTGTGGTCCTGGAGCGCAAAGGGCAAAGAAGGGACATAGGTGTGGTTTTAGTCAGTAAAAGTCTGACTATATAGTCCTCCCGCTCTGCCTTAAAGCGGTAGAAGTAGTTCTATGATTTCCCACTTTAAAAAACAACACGCACTTTTCAGTTTCACAATATTATTAGGTACCTACCTTGTATTGTATTCGACAAAGTCCTTATAAACATGGAAATTATTAACAGGTACCTACTATGGTGATTTATTTTCAATACATCATTTACAAACATACAAATTGCGTATTTTGTTGGGTATTCGGTGGTATTTCGTAAACAAGAAAATTGATACATATATGTAGGTAGTGGAGAAACGTCTTATCCTGTGTGAATAACAAACAATATTGTAGCCATGTTTTTAACAATTAAAATTTCTAATACCACAAAATGTTAGTAATGATAAGTATGTATGAAACTATAAAATATGGCTAGCTATGGCTATTTCTGGAGCCGCCTTAACCTTTGCGAGGCCTCAGGCGGCAGAACTTTGCGACACCCTTGTCCTTTTTGCAAAGTATGTGAAACAAAACCAAGAGCAATGCAATAGCAATAATATTTATACCAAATTATAAAATCTCTATATAGTATTAACAAAGTCGCCGCTGTCTGTTCCTATGTATGCTTAGATCTTTAAAACTGCGCAACGGATTGAGACGGCTTTTTTTAAAAAAAATAGAGGGATTTAAGAGAAAGGTTTATATGAATAACACATACATAATGTAGTAGACAAGCAATGGTAATTAAAGAAGTTTCTAATATACGTCTCATCATCAGAGATTGCACCATTGCTTATCATCAGGTGGGATCGCAATCCAGCACTAGTTAATGTCAATAAAAAAAATGTTATGTCGTAAATAAACACAAACAACTGTAATTATGCGCAAAGCTACACTAGGAGAGGATTTTTCAAAATTCACTTCCTAAGGGGATTAAACGGGGTCCAAAGTTTGTATGGAGAAATTGACTTTCACGCGGGCGATGCCGCTAGCAGAAACTGGTGTATCTATAAAAGATAATAATTAGGTAAGAATTATTATTTAATTTATTAGTAAAAATTCTGATTTTCTTCTATTCTAAATAAAAATATTCAGTATACTGATAATTTATAATTAGATAGAATTTATGCGATTTAGTGATATTTTGAACACTCGATGTACCTACTGTACTCTGATGTAGTATAGGTACGTTAATGAATCAATCATTTATTATGTTTGAATGTTCTATTATTAATCGTTCATTATTAAGAACGCTCGAGTATTTCGCAACTTGATTTGATATACTTAGTAAGTACATCAACAATTCAAAATAATTCAAATATTCAAGTCGTCACGTCAAATTGTATGTTACTTATAATATGATTGGCAGTGGTAATATGTATTTGTTTTTGAAATTATTAACAACCTATGGAATAGGCTAGTGGCCGTAAAAAATGTAATTAGTCCGTCTCTTAGATTATTCAAAAATAAGGGACATGTATTTTTTTATTTGTAAATTAAACCAAAAACTTACGTGTGACGTCACCCCGAAAAAATGCAGCACGGCGTGACGTCACATATATACGGTCGTTTATGTCGCAAAAAAACGTAATACGATATTTTGATACTCTCAAAGATCGAAATTCTTCTTTTCTATTCGGAAAAATCTTCAAAACTCCATTCGAGAATTGTAGTTTGCACGGAACCCTCAGTGCGCGAGTCCGACTCGCACTTGCCCAGTTTTTTTTGTTTCCTCCTTCTTTTCTTTTATTTTCATGTAAAGTAAAAATAGTTAAATAAATACCTAATAAATAAAATATATTTCACTGTAAACAAAACTTAAATTACTGCAATCTGTCCACTGCTCGCGTTTATGTGAGACGTCACTCTTGATTCTTTACGCACCATTTGGAGGGTAGTCACTAATCTCGAGTAGTGTCTCGTAAGGTTTATTAACCCAACAGCAAGCAAGGGCATATAATATAATATTTATGTAAGTATAATAACATTTGATATGATACAAGGTGTCCCTGTTAGCTAGAGTGACTATGCTTTAGCGAAACTTCTTCAGCTTAAGAGAAATACGATCCCAGTTCATGTGAAGCTAATAAGGTTATTGACAGCAATTATGTGAAACTGGAATAAAAGTAACGATATACCTGTGTATATTTTAGTAACATTTCGCGGGAAAACCTAAATATGATAAAAATTTCTAGCTTTTATTGACGTAAGTAATAAATTATCGTTTGATATCCGTAATGATAAATTGATTACATCTATAGTTGCTAAAAGACTACCAACCCTGTAATTGTAGCGACATCTATATCGCCACATAGGAACTGCATCGTGGTATCAGAGTTCTCCTTGCTTCAGCCGTCCGAAATCAACTATCGGTTACCCGGACCAGACAAAACACACGTCTAGTCAGAGGATTATCCCTTTTTAATGAAGGTATGTGGGATCACCATCACCAGACACATTTTTGCCTTTACACATTGCTATGTAAAAACAAATAAACAAAACCCATCTATAAACAGCAAGTTCTTGTGTGAAGCGTATTAAACTAAAATTATTTTTCGATACACTTATTCGAAAAAGAGAGGGTCTCTCTTATCCCTCCATTTTTAGGCACGCAATAGACTGTTTTTCGCACCAGTGCAGAAAAATGCGCGTGCTCTCCCCCACCACAATTTATGACCTTTACCGTACTCGTATCAGGCTGGGCGCGCGTCACCCTCACGAATCGCCGGTCAACCCCGTTTATCCATTTCTTCGTAAATGTATTGAAAAAATCGTTTGATACACGTGCAAATTTGTCACTGCAGCCCTCGGCTCCATAACACTCTCGCCTATGGCTATGCGAATTCCACCTCGGTTGCAATAGCAAACTTTCTGCACTTGTATCAAAATATACTATAACTATCTTCAACCATCCATTCGTAAACTGATTTCAAATAGGATCAAGACTCAAGACATTAACTCTATTCACTGTCAGCAAACGTGCAACGAAGAGATAGCACTCAAGACAATGCAATGTGGCGGCACAGATATCGCTGGAGGCACATCAAATCCAAAATGGCGGCACGGAAATCGCAAGATGTAGCTGAAATGTAACATGGCGTCGTCAATAGACATGTGGTATCGCTAAATGCAGGTAAGGTAGTAAATCCAAGGCGTTGTTGGATTAAAATATCTCTACTGTGCTCTATAGTGACAGGGTGAATCCATAGTTTAGGGATACAGACAAGTAAAGACCAGAATGATAAGATTTTTTGACGTGTATTACTCGATGTAGAAGTCAACTGAAGAATTATGTAACTAGATTTTGGTAGTCATTTCGCCGGGGTGAAAGTAAATCCAATTCAAAAATAAAAATGTCTCGTTAAAAAAAAATCCTATTCAATTCAATTCAAAATAAAAATATTTTTATTTCACATAGGCCTACATGGGCACTTATAAAACGTCAGAAGGTAGTGCACGGTTAAAAATTAGTCGTTTCCTATGGAGAAGAACCGGCAAGAAACTATATAGTTACTTTTTTAAAAAAGTAGTTGTCGTTACAATATTTCCATATTACAGTCAAGATATTATGTAAGAACAGTGTAGACCAGTCAATATTATACCCAAAAGCACAAAAAAATCATAATAAAAAAAGTGAGTTTTAAAGGGAGTAATCTAAAAATTCGAGTCTACAGTGTTCTCACATTATTCACATTATAAAAGAGCCCCTATTTAGAAAAAAAAGGCCAGAAAAATATAAATAATTACAACTATCAATAAAATGTTAACAAAATAAATTACCAACGACTTTACCATGGGAACGTTCTACCGGTATAAAGGTAAATTATATAACGTAAAACATCGGATCAACGCAAGACGGATGAAATGGCTACAGGTCACTCAACTTGTAACCCACGGATGCCCCTCACGTTGAAGGTTAAAATCTACAAGTCCGTGATTAAGACCCATCGTACTGAATGGTTAAGAACATTAGGCTGTGAAAAAGACAGATGAAAAAAGATTGTAACGCAGATGAGATGTTAAGATGATGAAGATGCGTGGTGTGATGAGAATGAAAAAGTGAGAATTGAGTATATTAGAGGCAGTTCAAAAGTGTTGCCAGTGAATGAAAAGTTGAAGGGACATCGTTTGTCTTGTTATGGTCATGTAAAGAGGAAGGATGAAACGCATGTTACTCAAAGAGTTATGAGTATACTTGTTGATGGGTGGAGAGAGAGAAGGAGGCCAAAGAAAAGATACTTAGATGGGTTATGTAGAGAATGATATGAAGAAGTTAATGATAGCGTGACGGGTCACAGGACAGAATGGAAGAAAAAAACGTGTTGCACCGACGTAAAGTAAAATGGGACAAGGGCAGGAAGATAATGAAGATAAAATTAATTCAAACAACCATTTTAGGATGAATGAGTGGGTTAGGTCAAAGAACTTCTCCAGCGTGGTGGTGCGAGGGAGGACGAGCTTTTACTGACTAAAACTAACCCGTGTACCTTCAGTTTGTAAGTAGTTACTCTTTCGAAGAATCACGCTGCAACAAATACACTACCCTGTCACATTTATGATACCTACTCGTTTGTTTATCTATCCCGATACTTTTTCTTTAGATACTATCTAAATTCAATAAGAAACTTTGTTTTGATATTTTTCATCGTCAAATCTGTCTATCTATTATCATTTCAGCTGAAAAACGTCCACTGTTAGATGTAGGCCTCCCCCAATGTCGCCATTACGACCGG
Organism: Mythimna ferrago; assembly: GCA_910589285.2. Lineage (NCBI taxonomy): Eukaryota > Metazoa > Arthropoda > Insecta > Lepidoptera > Noctuidae > Mythimna > Mythimna ferrago. Next base: position 23,484,197 of record OU342685.1, read on the forward strand.
TTCTGTGCGTTTCGCATCCGTCAGATTCTCGCGACCCTCACCAGGGCCTCAAGTCTGCTATTACAATAGTGTCAGAATAGTCTATCATTGATGTCATAATGGTCGATTTTTACAAGTTTGGTAATCTACTAACATAATGGCGTCATTGTGACTTTCCGATGGTCAACCACTGACGCACCATTGAAAGAAATGGCATAGAATGGTAATCTCGTACATAATGACAAAGGAATATCTGACGTATGCGGTAATCTGCAAAAAATTTGGCAGTTTCTTTCATCAGTGACCTACCATTACGATGTCATTGCGCAATTAGTACTTTTAATAAGCTCGATATGGTCATTCTACCACACTTCTATTACAAGACCATTGACCGATCAGTGATCGATCATTATGAATTAGCAGATTACAACCTTTTAGCAAAATGACAATGGGATCGTGTTGGAATGACGAATTTATAAAAATAGCAGACTTAGGCCCCAGGCCATCAGTCCAACTTGTGAAAGGTCTTTCACCGCTGAGACTTTTGGTACGTGGTCGACTCTCTAAAAGTCCAACAGCCATCTGTTCTGCGAGCAATGTGGCCCTGCCCACTGCCAATTCTTCGGGTTAGGTATATCAGTAACCTTGGTTCTTCTGCGGATATCTTCATTTCAGACAAAATCACGCAAGGAAATTCCGAGCTTAGACCTGTCATTATTGACATTATTGTAAGTTCTTAATAAGGTGTTGACATAAACAACTAGGTAATAGGTATACAGATTTTTTATAACTTCATAAGTTAATAAAGTTGGGTACCTACTCAAGTTATAGTCGTTCTAAGAACGTGGATCATCTAATTTATCAGGGGTTACGGAAAAATATCACTTAATTCAATTTAAACTTCAGTTTTCCACAAAGACCATTACTTAAGCTGTTTAATTACTTGCTAATTATTTTGTAAAAACTCATTATATTTTGTAGAAACAATAACAAAGCTAACATCTTAAGAAAGAACAACAAATTAGATTTCTGTCATCGTGTTTTGTAGTGATTTTTTTATTATTCCTTTCAAAAACAATTTAATACTTCAGACATTTTGTTTATGGTGGGAAAAAATCATCTAATGACAACCCCCGCTCTTGGGCGGAGCGGGAGATAGTGTCAGACTCTTACTGACTAAAAGACCCACCCCGTTCCTTCTAGCCTTCATACCGGGGCTCAAGCTGTCTTTCGAAACTAACCCTGGCCCCAGTAGGCTTCGACCCAACTGGGCCCCTGCTGTTGCTGACAACTCCTTGAGGCGCGCGGGAACAGTGCACGCCGTCGACGACTTGGGCTTGGTCCAGACAGTTACCGGACGGCCGGACAGCGAGCTACCCACTGCTCACTGTCCGCAAGCCCGGGCTTATGGTGGCCGGAAATCGGGATCGGAATCCCGGCGGCGGCGGCGAGAACGCCGTTGCCTGATGCGGTCGGCCTCCTCCTTAGCGAGCATTACTGCTTCGCAGCAGTCGGCGACTGCCTGCCACTCCTCCTCGCTCCGGACCATGGCCTCAACCAAGGCCCGGAATACTTCAGGCATGAGAAATCAAAAAAATAAACAGTAAACAAATTATGCGATTCATTTTTACAAGCTTTTATTTAGTTTCACCTGTCCCGATGTTTGTTTCTGTGCAATCAAATCTTGCAAATTAAACCACTCACTAGTTACCGATTGAGCTGAAATTTTGCATGCATGTGTAAATAAATCAGATCATCACCAGACTTTTTAATGTTCCCACTGTTGGGACTCAAGCCTCCTCTCTAGGAGAAGGAATGGGCCGTAATCCACCACGCGGGCCCAGTGCGTGTTGGTGAATGTCACGTGTCTTCGAATTTTTGGTTCTAGGACATGTCGGTTCCCTCACGATGTTGTCTTTCACCGTTTTGAGAGCAGTATTGATGAAATAAATTACACATAGTAATGCGCCTGGCTGGGTTCGAACCCGTGACCTACAACTCGTAAGTCGGTGCCGTTACCACTCGGCCACCACTGCTCTAATCAGAATCAGATGACAATGCAAAAATATCCAGAAGAAGGTCATAGGAACTCATAAACCCATCATGTATGAGCTTTTTGAAATGGTCTCTAGGAGTATTAATTTAGAAGAAATTTCTCATGAAATACGCAGCACTTTTACACTTTTCCATATGTATTTGGTATCGCTTTTAAGTGATTGTGTGTACACACTGGCGTAGCTAACAAAGGGACAGGCAGCGCTCCGGGGCACCCAAGCTCGGAGGGCCCCAAGACCTCATTAGCAAACATCTTGAACTATCGAGACATTCTCCCACCTCCGAAATCTAAATTAAATAGATCGCAACACTAATCATGCGCGGGCTTGGAGACTGCGAGCAATAGGTAGTTAGCCGTCCGACCGTCCGATAACCGTCCGGACCGAGCCCAAGTCGTCGACGGCGCGTAGTGTTCCACGTGTGCCTCAAGGAGTTGTCAGCAACCGTAGGGGCCCAGCAGAGTCGAAGCCTACTGGGCCATGCGTGATGTGAAAGAGATACCAGGGCCCGTGGAACAATAGCAAAGAAGGAACAGGAGTGCGTTTTTAGCCAGTGAAACTCTGACACGGCCTCCCTCTTCACCCAGAGCAAGAGACGATTTCCCATATAAAAAGGGGCCCCAGTTTTTTTCTTTGCCCCAGGGCCTTTGGTCACCTGACTACGCCACTGTGTGTACATTTATAAATAAATAGTAATAGGTACATAAAATGGTTCATAGTTTTTCCTTTTTCCTGCCTGCTGCGAGCTGCGAGATTCTCCAAAAGACTTACCGTGATGAACGCAAAGGGCGACAGAACGAATACAGATGAGTTATTCTTAGTAAGTGTCCGGCTGGACTGAATGAACGATTGTGGAGCGGGCGCGGGCGGCAATCTCAAACATAAAAACTTCATTTGAGTGTCTATAGCGGGCATGAGAACGCGGGTTACTAAACGCGGGACGCGCGCGGTCAACTCTCGCCATAGCTCGTTCAAGTAGCCATAGTTTCCGCGAACGGCAACCCTGTCCTTGAACCCACACCCTGCTGCCAGTCTGGACAAGCAAAACGCGCGCGTTCCCGCACCCGCACTGCTCCCCGCTGCCAGTCTGCCCGAGTAAAGAAAGAAAAGAAAAGAAAGAAAGAAAAAGTTTTTATTCACGTCAAACATGGCGCATACCTTAAAACAAAATAAATAACAATATCGACTAAAAGCAGCACGTAAGTAAGATATGCGTCACATCCGCGCAAAACGGTCAGCGCTCAGCAAAATGCTGGGGCTCATGTAAAACAGAGCCACAGCGCTGATTTTCAGCACCAGCCGTCGTCCACGATGAGACGCCGATCGGTCAGCAAGGATTTATTAGTAACACGCGCGTTTTCCCGCACTCACTCCGCTCCCCGCACCGCACTGTCAGTTTGGCCGAGTACTAAAAGTCTGTCACTCCCACTCACTCCACCCAGATCGGGTGTGGTTATTTGATGATTTCCCACTTCAAAAATCGTTTTTCTCTTTCCCCCCTGAATCATGGCTACACTACAGCCAAAAATAAACCTGCCTAATAACGCTTTTGCAGTAATAAACCGAGGTGCTTGTTGCCTTAGGACACTGGCTCCATCTCGAGATTGTACCTCACATACCTCGTAACAGGTACAGGACATAACACGGTAATTGAGTTATTTAGATACACAGATAGATATACTCTTCATTGTACACCATAAAAAAAATAACAGTAGAGCTTAAAATTAATACGATGTCAAATAAGATAAATAATAATTTTATTCAGGGCAAATATACCCCTTTTCAGAATTATAACATAATATATCACAACTCAAACAATACATTAAAATTAAAAAGACAGTTAATAAATTAAAATCAAAATTAAATAAATTAAAATCAAATTAAATAATGTAAAATCAAACCATTTGAGTTGTGATATGTTTTAATTCTGAAAATGGGTGTACTTGACCTGAATAAAAATTATTATTTATCTTTTTTAATGGGCAGTTCTTACAGACAACCTTTTGATGGATTTGACAGAGAAGGAGAAAAAAGTACGCAGGTAGTTCGTTCACAGTGTATTTACATATAAACAATTCATAACAAATAAAATACATATAATTCAAACAATACCTACATATAAATAATATGCTAGCGATCTCGGAAAAAGCCCGGAAAACTGTCTTTTCATCAGAAAGGAAAAATTAAAGATTGGGTGATACTTTGAAACCGAGAGAACGTCTCATTCATCTGGCCTAGCTTGCGTACCTATCTATTTTGTGTCGTAAGCCACTGGGTGCAAATGAGTGCCTTTGATACATTTAGTGATCGGGGAAAACTAATGTGCAAATAAAAATATCAAATTGTAAAGAAAAAACTAAGCCAAACGAATGATACATTCTCTCGGTTTCAAAGAATCACCCTATTCGAACTTTAAACAAACTTTTTTTTATGTCCGTCCAACCGATTTTGTAGGCCATAAAAATACTTGTTCCGTGATGGAATCGAACCCGCGGTACGCAGCATAGCAGTCAATCGCTGAACCACTGCGCAAACTGTTGAAAACACCGACGACATATAAACAAAATATTTTACATTTAGTTCCACATTGCTTTAGCCTCTCTTTAGCAGAAAGATTACCTAGACCTGTGCAAATATTTCACTTACAGGTGTACACTGCTCGTACAATCCCACATTAATGAATTAATAAAATAAAAAAACGTAACCTTATGGGTTCTGTTTTTTTTTCACGATCGAGATTGCTGTCAACATTTTAAATGTCAGATATCCTCACCCCAACTTCTTGCTGATCTAGGATGCTGTCGCAACCTTCTGCGAAGCACTAATGCTAGCGAAGGAGGCAGCCGTAAGATCGCTTCTGAAATGGATAGACTCACGTTCCTGGAACGCAAAAGGCAACTGAAGGAATATAGGTGTGGTTTTAGTCAGCAAGAGTCTGAAACGCCCTTTCGCTCCATTCTAGAGCGCGAGAAGTCATTAGATGATCTCACAGGTCAAATAAAAACTGGGCAAGTGCGAGTCGGACTCGCGCCCTGAGGGTTCCGTACAAACTTACCTATGTAGGTAAATAGTTCAATTCCGGAATGGAGTCTCGGAAGATTTATCCGAACAGCAAAAAAAACGTCGACGACGTAACAATAAATTTACAGTTTTCAGATTTATTCCTATACTTGCGCTGTAAGACCTTGCTTTATGCCAAATTTCAGGATTCTGGGTCAACGGGAATTTTGATTTCCTCGTGAGTGTCGAAATGTACCAACATTTTTGGCCACATAAACCGAAGTACCTATCTAACAGACAGACAGACGTACAACAAAGTGATCATATAGGGCTTCCGTTTTTCCTTTGAGGTAAGGAAACCTAAAAATGGCTTTGGCCTCATTCAATGCGGTTGGTGTTTACTACGTACATTTTATTTCAAACTGAAGCAATGTTTTCAAGGGTACCTACTCCATACGTAGGCTTCTGAATAGAAGTACCAACTTTCAATGCATGCGTCCTTTGAAGTCGAGAGTTATAGAGTTATGATTGCAGTTGTGTTAAACTATGTCCCCCAGGCTATAAATAGAGTTCCCTTCGCGTGGGCAGTGAATGGTACGTGATCCTATTGGCTACTCACCGGTAACAGTAACTAGTACGATCAGGGGCGTAGCGTTAACTAATTTAGACGTGGGTGAAGCTGCATCAGCGAGATCTTTTACTTTTATAAATTCGAAAACGAGACAGCGACTATCGCAACTCAGTGTTCGAACACATCATCGCCTTACCATTGGGTGAAATAGTGGTCAAGCACGAACCTATAAATTATCACCTTAGGGGCCCAGCTGGGTAGAAGCCTACTGGGGTTAGGGTCTGTTTCCGAAAAGGAGGCTCGGCCCCGGTACGAAACGCAAGAAGGAACTCGTCATTTTTTTTGAAGTGAAAACTTCTTTAGCGGCGTTGAGCACTTTTTCTGTAATGGGTATAAAATCTTAAACTCGCGTCAGGACACGTGACCTGATCGAAAAAGCGTAAGACGGATGGAGAGTAGACAGCTATCCCTTATCGCGCGTTGTGAAAGGGGGCTAGACGGAAAAAATTCTCACGAAAAATTGTACCGACACTTTTACTGTCAAAATATAAATCCAAGATGGCGGCTGCAAGAAATTATCAACTTTTTCGTCATGGGTGTCGTTTTCATGGTTTTCGAGGGTGTTGAAACCGATGGTACTGTCAAAATATAAATCCAAGATGGCGGCTGCAAGAAATTATCAAATTTTTCGTCATGGGTGTCGTTTTCATGGTTTTCGAGGGTGTTGAAACCGATAGTACTGTCAAAATGTAAATCCAAGATGGCGGCTGCAAGAAATTATCAAATTTTCCGTCATGGGTGTCGTTTTCATGGTTTTCGAGGGCGTGGAAACCGATGGTACTGTCAAAATGTAAATCCAAGATGGCGGCTGCAAGAAATTATCAACTTTTTCATCATGGGTGTCGTTTTCATGGTTTTCGAGGGTGTTGAAACCGATGGTACTGTCAAAATATAAATCCAAGATGGCGGCTGCAAGAAATTATCAACTTTTTCGTCATGGGTGTCTTTTTCATGGTTTTCGAGGGTGTTGAAACCGATGGTACTGTCAAAATGTAAATCCAAGATGGCGGCTGCAAGAAATTATCAACATTTTCGTCATGGGTGTCGTTTTCATGGTTTTCGAGGGTGTTGAAACCGATGGTACTGTCAAAATATAAATCCAAGATGGCGGCTGCTAGAAATTATCAACTTTTTCGTCATGGGTGTCGTTCTCATGGTTTTCGAGGGCGTTGAAACCGATGGTACTGTCAAAATATAAATCCAAGATGGCGGCTGCAAGAAATTATCAAATTTTTCGTCATGGGTGTCGTTTTCGTGGTTTTCGAGGGTGTTGAAACCGATAATACTGTCAAAATGTAAATCCAAGATGGCGGCTGCAAGAAATTATTATTTTTTCCGTCATGGGTGTCGTTTTCATGGTTTTCGAGGGTGTTGAAACCGATAGTACTGTCAAAATATAAATCCAAGATGGTGGCTGCAAGAAATTATCAAATTTTCCGTCATGGGTGTCGTTTTCATGGTTTTCGAGGGCGTGGAAACCGATGGTACTGTCAAAATGTAAATCCAAGATGGCGGCTGCAAGAAATTATCAACTTTTTCGCCATGGGTGTCGTTTTCATGGTTTTCGAGGGCGTGGAAACCGATAGTACTGTCAAAATGTAAATCCAAGATGGCGGCTGCAAGAAATTATCAACTTTTTCGTCATGGGTGTCGTTTTCGTGGTTTTCGAGGGTGTTGAAACCGATGGTACTGTCAAAATATAAATCCAAGATGGCGGCTGCAAGAAATTATCAACTTTTTCATCATGGGTGTCGTTTTCATGGTTTTCGAGGGTGTTGAAACCGATAGCACTGTCAAAATATAAATCCAAGATGGTGGCTGCAAGAAATTATCAAATTTTCCGTCATGGGTGTCTTTTTCATGGTTTTCGAGGGTGTTGAAACCGATAGTACTGTCAAAATATAAATCCAAGATGGCGGCTGCAAGAAATTATCAAATTTTCCGTCATGGGTGTCGTTTTCATGGTTTTCGAGGGTGTTGAAACCGATAGTACTGTCAAAATATAAATCCAAGATGGCGGCTGCAAAAAATTATTAAATTTTTCGTCATGGGTGTCGTTTTCATGGTTTTCAAGGCTGTTGAAACCGATAGTATTGTCAAAATGTAAATCCAAGATGGCGGCTGCAAGAAATTATCAACTTTTTCCTCATGGGTGTCGTTTTCGTGGTTTTCGAGGGTGTTGAAACCGATAGTACTGTCAAAATTTAAATCTAAGATGGTGGCTGCAATAAATTATCAACTTTTTCGATATGGGTGTCTTTTTCATGGTTTTCGAGGTTGTTGAAGCCGATAGTGCTGTCAAAATGTAAATCTAAGATGGCGGATGTCAGAAATTATCAACTTTTTCGTCATGAGTGTCGTTTTCATGGTTTCGAAGATGTTGAAATAGTGCTGTCAAAATGTACATAAAATAGGATAGTATTTTTTAGTTATATTGTATTGGCTAGACGGAAAAAATTCTCACGAAAAGTTGTAACGACACTTTTTCTATAGTAAGCTATTGTAAGCCGTGCGGCGTGCGCATGTTTCTCTGTCTTTCTCTCTTTCTCTCTCTTATAGAAAGCAAGCCAGAACGGAACTTCGTTCCATCCGGGTGTCCCTTGACACCTCAGTAGTTTTTCGGAGAGATAAACTTTTTAATGTAAAATAATTGTAATAGTTTTAAAGTGTTAAATTTTTAATGTAATATAAATTGTCATGTTTGTGTACGATAGCGCAATAAATGAATATTGTATTCTACCACATAAATGATAGTACTTTTATACTGATAAAGCAATTGGTGCAAATTTATTCCCTAACCATTCCAAAATATCAAACATGCTCAACGTTAATAATCAAGTTTTCACTTCTGCCGGCACTCCCGGAGTGCAACCCGTCTTTTTTTTTTTAATTTTTTCTTTTGTTTTCTGCCCCGTATAAAACTTGTAAAATTATTCATCATCATTTCAGCCGATATACGTCTACTGTTGGACATAGGCCTTCCCCAAGCGTCGCCATAACAAACGTTCCTGTGCGTCTCGCATCCATCGGTTTCCCGCAACCTTCACCAGGTCATCGCTCCACCTTGTAGGAGGCCTTCCAACGCTGCGTCTACCGGTACGCGGTCGTCACTCCAGAACTTTTCGGCACCAACAGCCATCTGTTCTGTAAAATTATATTGCTTAAACCTAACCAAATGTAACAAACACGTGGTTTTTAAATTTTTACCGCATAGCAAATGAGGTTCCATAAAGCGTTATTATGCCTATTACAACTATCTACGCATTAACTTAAAAAATATGTTGGTTTTCCGTGTTCTATTGTGTTTTTTTTTTTTAATAAACTAGACCGTAATGTGACTAGTGTAGGTTGTCCTGTGTATGTACCACCGCGGTCATTTCTACCTGATCACTTAAAAAATTTCGCTTGAATCCTGCGGCGCGGCGCCAAACGAAACCCTTTAAAGTTTTCGTTTCGAGTGCAAGCAAAAATTAACTTATTGGTGGTCAGGCGGAAGTCTGTCAGTCTTTGATGGTACTTACGGTTACTAGTTTGATAAAACAATTTGGTAGTCTAAAACTAAATAGGAAACTCATTTTCAATGAGGAGTCAGTTTTAGTACGCACTAATATAATATAATCAGGCAAAGTTCGAGGCGTAGTGTTGTACTCACTGTGCGGTTTTTTTGTACTTGATAAAACCGTAAGGGCCCAGCAGGGCCGATGCCCACTAGGGTCGAGTATTCTTTTGTATCAATGATAAATAAATAAAAATAAAAAAGCTATTTTCGATTCGGAAAAATCTTCGCACCATTTACCTAAAGGTAAGTTTTTACGGAACCATCAGTACGCGAGTCCGAAACACAGCATTCAAATTCATCACACCGCAAGAATCTAAGTAGGGGAGACCGGGTTTGGAAGTCACATTTTTTTTCTTTTGCATTTTTAGTACTATTTTTTATAGTCAAGGATGATAAATTATATATTAATGGATAGTCTATTTATCTTAGTTTCAAAATAGATAAATAATTTGTGACTAACATTGCGTTTGGAGGAAATATTTACATTTTTATGAAAAAAGAAAAGTGTGACATTTAACCCCGTGTCAGGGATGGTTGTCACAGGTGCTGGGGTAGGTAGTCACATAGTAATTTAAGAGAGAAAAACAGTGATACACACATATTTACATCAAGTAGGTTTTTTTATTTAAGATAAAAATGTTTTTTATAAGTGACTGTAACTTAAAGTAACGAAAGACCTATTCGTAAATATTAAAAAAAAAAAAAATCATTTTCAACGATTAATTTCTATAAATTTAAATGTTGTATGAATAAGATTTTAACCAAGAAATTAACAAAATACTTATTTGTAATGATTAAAAACACTCAAAAACAAAATCAGCTTTTAGTTAGTAACTTCGACATCTAATAATAATAACAACTTCTAATTATCTCAGAATTTTGGTAACAAAAATGTAATCTTAGTCAGTCATTAATCGCTTTGGAAGTAATACTTTGAAATTAAATTACTTTATAAGTTAAAATTATATATTGTATGTCATTCTTAAAATCAGTCTGAGTATTCGGAATCACAATTTTGGAAAAATATAGCTTTTTTTTTTTATTTATGGTGGGAAAAAATCATGCATTGACATCCCCCGCCCATGGGCAGAGCGGGAGATAGTGTCAGACTCTTACTGACTAAAAGACCCACCCCGTTCCTTCTAGCTTTCATACCGGGGCTCGAGCGCCCTTTCGGATAACCCTGGCCCCAGTAGGCTTCGACCCGGCTGGGTCCCTACTGTTGCTGACAACTCCTTGAGGCGCACGTGAATAGTGCGCGCCGTCGACGACTTGGGCTTGGTCCGGACAGTTACCGGACGGCCGGACAGTGAGCTACCCATTGCTCACTGTCCACAAGCCCGCGCCTACGTTGGCCGGAAATCGGGATCAGAATCCCGGCGGCGGCGGCGGCGATGGCGGCGATAACGCCGTTGCCTGATGCGTTCGGCGAAAATATAGCTTGGTACTCCAAGTGTGCATGCTTCGTGAACCCACAACTTGCATTCTAGGCACTGAATCCAGACTTCCTTAGACTTGCTAGCAGAGTATGGGGATAAACAGACCAAGCAAAACTTCATCCTCTTCGCCATCATCGTTATTACCAGATCATTTCTTTTCATTTATTTTTTTCGTAATTTTCTTCTTTTTAGTTTTTTGCTCATCTGTCTCTCCTACCACACGTTTTGATACTTTTTTTCTCTTTGCTTCTTGTTCCTTTTTCCTTTCTTCTAAATAGGTCTTTTCCGGCGCGCCTGTTAGAATTGCTGATTTACATTTTCTTCTATCCAGCCTTTGGCAAAGGTCTCAAAATTGAAGGCGGTAACTAAGAACTTGTTAATCCGTTTGGTCCAGGATAGGTGATTGCCATATCATCTTTAATTCTTTTGTGATGCCTTGGCATCATATTAGCTCTGAAAAAAAATTAACATTTGTATAGCAAACCCTTAAAAAAGCCAACAAAAAAGTCAACAGACATGCTCGGGGTTGGTTGTCACTTGTGACTACCAGCCCTCGTCGACCTGAGACAACCCGCCCCGAAACACGTTTCAGAAAATAACCTTACAAAATAAATTCAAATGAATGTTTCCACTAAAAACCATTTAAGATTATGATGACAGACAAATTTCACTATAACAATACATGAAGAAGTATGTTCATATGCAATATCAAAGTATACTTACGAGATTTGACACAGATGCACAAAAAAATACTTTAATTGGCGCGAAAAGATTTTTCGACGCCTGTCGATCACCTCATTCGTGCGTTTATTTGTCGGTTATGGCCACTGTGACAACCAACCCGTGTGACTTTCATACCCGGTCTCCCCTAATCTATGAATACTAGTTTCCATTCTAATGCCTCAGTGTCCATAAGTATCCAGCCTCCCTAGCCAAGTTACAACAAGTAACTAGTAGTTCGCTTGCGTCGAACGCCTCGAGTTGGCCACGCCCCCAATTCTTTTGTTCTGACCACGTGACTGAGCGCTGAGATGACGTCATTCCCGTACATTTGAAGTTTTCTGCTAGCGTTAACGATTGCAGATTATCAACTTGGCTTGGGATACTAAGCTTGTCAGCGGCTTACCTCGTGGTGTGACGCAGCTCGAAGGCACGTCGCCGAACTATCGCGCGACGGTTTCTCAAGAACACAATTGCCGCAGCCGCGCCGGATGACCACTAAACGCTGGCTTCCTTCGATCCTGGCTGGTGGAAGTCATAAGCGGGTAGCGAGTTGGAAAAAAAATAAGTATAAATTATTTATTTTATTACAATGGATTGTATTAAGTCTCATCTTCTCAACCTTTTCTCAACAACTTATATCGGGGACTACTTTCGACTCGCTTATTGGTCTAGTGGTTAGTGGCCCTGAACCCGGTGGACCCCGGCTGTTATGCCGGAGATCGTGGGTTCGATTCCCACTCAAGACAATTTTTTGTGTGATGAGCACAATCATATTCTGTGTCTTGGTTTAATTTATCTATAGGTTTATCAGTGGTCTGGTACTCATAGTACCTATAACCTTACTTAATTTGAGACTAGATGGCATTATGAGAAAATTGTGGGAAAAAAAACTCCGTTGTTATATAAAACGAAACTAAAAGCATACCTACTAGTAACATATGTACTGCTCATATGTAGGCTATCTATGACAAATCAATTAGTAATTAACAAGTTTAATATATATAAAAACTGTCACTTACTCGGTAATTTCAAAAGAATCTTGAAGGAAATGAGTCAATGTACATACTTCATAAAAACTATGTTACCTACGTACTTGTAAATACTCATCATAACACATACTTCCGCAATTATTGGATCGTATTGATGATTTCATGTAAAGAATAGTATTAACAATATTGTTTTTCTAATAAAACCTCTTCGACGTTGAATGTGTAGCAAACATATAAACTAAAATTCAAAATCCTGCATCGCAGTATGAGTTCTCCGCGAAATCAAAACACATACAACAGCCTGAAATCAAATTAGGCAGTTACCCGGCCCAGACAATGACCCGTATGATCTGAGGATCGTCTCTTCTCAGCCGAGGTATGTGGCACTTTACTCCTTGGGGCCTCACCATGACGTGTTAACGTGTCAGTCATGCGATGGAAAAAGAGGGATGAAGGTGTATTCTATACTCGTAGTTGCTGCCCTTTAACAGTTCAGTTTAGGTCGTAAATTGATTCGCATAACACAAAGCTTAAAAACGGTACCCTATTACTAAGACTCCATTGTCTGTCTGTTTGTCACCAGGCCAGCGTGAAACGTACAGTTGCCATCACGGATCTTGAACACTTGCACAGAAGTCAAATATTCGGTCTCTTTAGTGGCGCGAATTGCGACACGGGGGCGGGGAGTGTCAGTGATTGGCTCGCCGCGCTATCGCGTCATAGACGTCACTCCTGATTCGTTCACTGCGTTCCAGCATGTAACAACAAAGACGATTGCCTCGCCAATGTATGGAATGCGGAAAGCGATCCCCACTCTGACGCCGAGCGTTCAAGATCCGTGATGGCATACAGTTGCCATAGCTAGACAGTTGAAATTTTCAGATGACGGTATTTCTACTGCCAATACTAAAAACAGACAAACAAATTGTACAAAAAAAAGTTGTATAGATAACGGTATACGCAACCCTTCGTGCGCGAGTCCGCCTCCTCGCATTTGGCCAGTTTTTATCGTTGTGTCTCCAGTCCAGTAACGTAACTAGCATTTTTTACGCCCGGTGCGAGCTTCTCTAACTGCGCCCCTAGAAAAAAGTACAATACGAACAAAAAGGACTGGTAGATATTTTTGCGCCCCTCCAGAGACTGCGCCCTGTGCCTGGGCACCGCTGGCACCGCCCTAGTTACGGCACTGCTCCATTCCTGATAGTTTATAATTCTTATTTCCTATAATTTCTTCTTCCAAATTCTAAACTTTCCCTCTTACATTACTTTAAAAATAATATAAAGCTAAGGCCCCTAGCTCAAGGCGACTTTGTAGCGATGCAGTAGTGATATTGTCGCGTGTTCGCTTCAATACAGTCGCGATGCGGTCGCTAGCGGCTTGCCCTCGCCCACTCCACGATTTTCAGTCGCGATGTAAACGCGATACCTTTGCGTTTCTGTCTCGATGCAAACGCGATTCAGTAATGGTACAAAAATTAAATTCTTGTATGTAGAATGTTTCACTCACGTGCCACCTCCCGTGTACACCCCGATGTGGTCCGACACGGTCGAGCGATTGCATCGATACAGTCGCAATGCTGTAGTATCGTTTTTGTAACTCGTTGCAAGTGCAGCTAACGCGCGTTAGTAGCAATGCGGTCGTAAATCAGCATCGCTACAAAAAGTCGCCATAGGGGAAGGGCCTAAGCTTAGACTAATAATGCACGACTAATAGTGCACGACTTAACCAGGAACGATCATCGTAATATCCCACACCTTGGCCCACACGCTCTCGCGACCGCGTGTCAACCCACGTGGATTATCTCATGCTGCGACAAAACTCGACTTATCTCACTCTTACTCACTCTGATACTATCTGACTGCAGTTCCCTTATAATTGGACTTATTGTTGACGCGACACGCTTTCTGGGAATAAAAAAAAAGTAGACTAATGAAGGAAATTAGTTATTTCAGTTTCATTTACCGTGAGTTCTTTGTTCTGGATTAATGAAACAAGGTCCATTTTTCGCGAATCAAATATTTCTTTCCTCATCCTTACTAGCTTTTGCCTGCGGCTTCGCCCGCGTACATAAAATATAGCCTGTCACTCAGGAATAAAGCAGCTTTCTATCGGTGAAAAAATTTTAGCAATCGGACCAGTACTTCCAAAGATTCCCTCCTACAAACAAAAAACTAACTTTACCTGTTTATAACATTAGTGTAGATTATGCTCAAGTTTTACCACTTACTCACCATACTATTGCTAGCAAGCAATAGTAGGTAAACAGGTAGGTAGCTGCTCGTAGTCCACTGTTTGTGTGCTGTGTCTGTGTGTACAATGACTATTATACCCCGTGATTACTTATACCCGCCACTCTTTTTCCTCTACATATTTTTGCATAACTATCCTTAAAATATCATGCTGTTAGTAACAAAAACCATAGCCAAAGTGGGCCTCATCAAGCACAAGTTGCTGATGATTCAGGCACAATACATTCGGACACCAAACTTATTGAATCTGTTTAGTACAAATAGATAAAAAAAGTTTTGATTCTAAACATATTGTGTCCTAATCGTCAGCAACTTTTGGGCTTTATCACACTAGTGGTTTGCGAGCGTACTCAAAGCGGAGCGGGTGCGTAACAAATGCGCTACGGGGGCACACAGGAATTCGCCGCGCATGCATAGCGAATTTGTGGCGGACGCGCAATGAGATCCAGCAACGAGATGCGGGTCTCCGGCATCTTCGAAGTAACAAAACCTGCTGTTGGTATTGGCCGCTTGGATTTCGACGAGGAGACACAGCAGTATCTCCTTCATTTTGTTACTAAGTGTATTGTACGTCAAAGGGCCCGATTTAAGCGGGGGCGAGCCGGGCATTTGTCCAGAGCGGTAAAAAATGAGGGGCGGCAAAATTTACTTATTCCTATCTTCTAACCTAGCTATCCACACCCAAGATGGCAGGTTGAGAATTTTATGTAAGTACCACTTTCCAACCTACTTCAAGTTGGATAAAGGAAATATTTGAGACTTAAGACTCATCATGACTTATATAGTTTTGTGTATGTAAAGGGCGACGAAAATTATCTTCGCCCGGAGCGGCTAAATAGCCAGATCGGGCCCTGGTACGTCGTTAACTCGCTACAAATACGAGTTGAACGTTACGAATTTCCAAGCGTACGCGGCGTGTCCGCGACGCACTCGCTGCGCGCCCGCTACCGCCCCGCAACCGCTCGCAAACCGCTAGTGCGATAACACGGATAACGCGCTTTAAGCTCTACCTACCTTTTTTTGAATGGGAAAGCATCAAAGAATTCGTCCCACTTTAGATGAAGCGAGAGGATGTCAGACTTTTATTGACTAAAACCCACCGTGTTTCTTCACTTGCCCTTTGCGTTCCAGAGAACTTAACATGACGTTTCAAAAAGTCAGTCGGGCTAGTAGGGAAGGTAATACCCCTGTTGCCATAAGATCTTAAGGCATAATATAGTTTCGCATAACTTTTATTAGCTTATTAATACTGCTGCATAATAATACCTACTTTGGCATAATGCAAAGGTTAGGACGGTGAGGTTAGGTTTATAACGGCTTTACGTGCTTTGCGAAGCACCGGGAGTCAGTAATATCCTACATAAACTAAGAAAGAAGGATTTGAGTAGTGCGATGTAGCAGTATTTATGGCAACAAGCATTATGACAAAACATTTATGCCTAATAATAATATGCGTAATGATCATTATGCTGAATTTCGTTATGCCAGTGTAAATTATGACAATATATTTTATGCTTATCATTAGTAAACCACTAAGAAAGAGGGATGGAGCTATACACCCCATATAGATTCATCCATTTTAACAGTTCAGTTTAGGTCGTCAAATGGATTGTGTTAAGCTAGCACTTCAGGGCTATGATTACTCTTTTGGATAATCCCACAACCCTGGCAGTAATCAGACGTGATGGACCCCGTCTTAAGCAAAGTCAAGGACAAAACGTTTATTGCGAACTAAGTGTACAATGTTAGTACCTATTTACATTGTTTTGCAGCAGCCTTTTACAAACATTGCAATTATCACTCACCTGCCCTGATCTTAATTAGCATGAATTAAGGCCAGGTTCTACTCATTACTCATCATTTTGAATAATTTGATTATTTGAATTTTTAAAACTGTGGAAATTCACAAACATAAAAGAGAAAACCAAGAAATAGTACATTGTTACACTAGGGGTGAAAGTAACTCATTTCGTCCCGAGAAGGAGTTGGCGGCCGAGCGTAGCGAGGTCGCTAATTCGAGGGGTTAAATGAGTTACTTTCACCCCGAGGTAAACACTGTGCTTTTCATTACGAATACGAGGAAACTAAAAATAAAATAAAAAGTTTGTAAAACCTGAGCCGTCGTACCTATGATTTTAAGTAGGTATCTTTCTTCTGATTTAGGCGGTAAAAGGTATTCCACTACTGCTTTAGCCTCTTCTCTTACGAAATTAGGCGTTAAATCACTATTTTAATCTGATAAACATAACGTAGTGTTAATACAAATCTCTGTTGTACGGAAATGTAAACAAAACTCGAAAAAACCAACGACTGATTGTCACTTTCCCGCCATTTTGTTATTCAGCCTCATTAATGAAAAATTAGAAATTAATTGTAATCTTTTAAAAATACAGTATTTTAAAGAAATAGTTGAACAAATAAATCACTTAAATTAAAACATTATTAAGTTATTTCAATTTTATATCGCGCTGTGATTGACTGGCTGTATGGAAAATTGGAACATGGTTCAATAGAAATGTGGAGATAGAACTAGTTTTTTTTTAAATAAATTGACAGCTGTCAGTTGTAAAGTAAAACTCCCTAGGGATGAAAAGTATCACTTTCAGCCCGCTCCTCAGGCAACTTCAGACCTACTTTCAGAGTATGAGTAATGAAAAATAATTTATTAAAATTGACTATATGACTGCCGAGCAAAAATCAAAAAATAATATTAATTAGATGGCTATAAAAAAAAAACGCGAATCTGACCCTAACTTATTTTCGTAATCTACGAGATTACGTCAAGGAAATATTTGAAAGTTACAAAAAATAATAAAGTTTGTTTTTTCAAAAGGCCTCGCAAAAACAAAAATCTTGAATAGTTATTGTTTTTTTTTTATAAAAATAAAACCGCTGTTACGGGGCCGCGAAATCGACATAGACCCGGGCGGAGTTCATACAAAATACTCAGTGACTACAACCGGCTCTTAAACATTAGATATTTTATTCTGCCAGCGGCTTCTTTCGCGCGAATATCGGCCATTACAGACGCGAAGTCGAAGTCGAAGCCAGATAATAAGTAGCCTATGTTCCTCTTTGGGGTTTTTTTTTTTTTTTTTTTTTTTCGATGGGAAAAATCATCTTATGACAACCCCCGCTCTTGGGCGGAGCGGGAGATAGTGTCAGACTCTTACTGACTAAAAAACCCATCCCGTTCCTTCAAGCCTTCATACCGGGGCTCGAGCGCCCTTTCGGATTACCCTGGCCCCAGTAGGCTTCGACCCGGCTGGGCCCCTGCTGTTGCTGACAACTCCTTGAGGCGCGCGGGAACAGCGCGCGCCGTCGACGACTTGGGCTTGGTCCGGACGGTTACCGGACGGCCGGACAGCGAGCTACCCATTGCTCACTGTCCGCAAGCCCGCGCCTACGGTGGCCGGAAATCGGGATCGGAATCCCGGCGGCGGCGAGAGCGCCGTTGCCTGATGCGGTCGGCCTCCTCCTTAGCGAGCATTACTGCTTCGCAGAAGTTGGCGACCGCCTGCCACTCCTCCTCGCTCCGGACCATGGCCTCGACCAAGGCCCGGCGCGAGAGGTCTCCGCCGCCGATCACCCCCACGAGGGCACGGCGATGCTCCGCCCAAGCAGGGCACACCGCGATTGTGTGCTCCACCGTGTCCTCCGGGCGTTCCGCACAGTGGCGACACCCGGGCGTCACTTCCGCTTTAATTCGGAACAGGAACCTCCCGAACTTGCCATTTCCGGTGAGGACCTGTGTCATGCGGAAGGTAAGGACGCCGTGAGGTCTTTCCAGCCACGCCTCAAAGAGGGGACTTATCGCCATAATTGTGGCGTGCCCATAACGGGGTTGCGATAGTCGCTGACGCCATTCCACCATGAGATCCCGCCGGAGCTCTGTCCGCCATGCCGTGACCTGTCGCGGCAGAGGACTTTCACCCCGGCGTTGCATCTCCACGCGCATGTCGTGCATGTGTGCAAGGACTGTTGCCTCCAGATCCCACGGTGGTAGGCCAGCCAGAAGGCTCGCCGCTTCGCAGGAAATCGTGCGGTATCCCCGCACCATCCGAATTGCCATGACCCTCTGGCAGGCGTTCAGAATGGCCGCCGGTCGCTTTTTCAGCGAAGGGCGCCCACACCGGCGCCCCGTAGAGGGCCATGGACCGAACGATCCCCGCGTAGAGCCTCCGGCAGGAGGCGTCTGGACCCCCAAGGTTGGGCAGGAGCCGCTTGAGAGCGGCCCCAGTCCGGTTGAGTTTGGGAGCCAGACGTCGGAAATGCTCCACGAAATTCCACCGGCTGTCGAGGACGAGTCCCAGGTACTTCATCGTCGACCCGACACCGATGTGAACTCCTCCTATCGTTAGTTGGGAACTCAATGGCGGCGCGTTCCGAGACTGGTGACCGTGAAAACACATCGCCTCGGATTTGTGAAGCGCCACCTTGAGTCCCAACTCCTGGATCCTATCAACGACCATCGCAACCCCGTGTGTCGCTAGAGCGACCGCCGCCTGGTACGACTCTCCCTGCGCTAGAACCAGCGTGTCGTCTGCGTAGCAGACCACGCTGACCCCGTCAGGGAGGTCGCCCCGCAGCACGTAATCGTACCCGATGTTCCACAAGGGTGGCCCTAGTACCGACCCCTGCGGAACACCGCACGACATCTCCCGACGTTTCCAGTCTCCCTGGTGACCGGGGTAGACAATATACCTGTCCGACAGGTAGGCCTCGACTACTCGACAGAGGTATTCGGGCACCCGGTGGTACCGGAGTGCCCTCCGGATCGTACTCCAGGGCAGGGAATTGAAAGCGTTGGCAATGTCCAAGGACACTGCCACGACACACCTACCCTGGGACACCGCATCCCCCGTCGTGAGGGCTCGCACGCGCATGACGCATGATGGCGTCCACCGTCGAGCGCATCCTGCGAAAGCCGAACTGTCCGTCCGAAAGGTCCGGCCCCACCCGTGAAAGGCGCGCGACGAGGCGGCTCGCAATCACTCTTTCAAAGAGCTTGCCCACCTCGTCGAGCAGCACAATGGGCCGGTACGCGGACGGAGAGTCCGCAGGGCGCCCTGGCTTCGCGATGAGGACCAGTTTCCCCGTCTTCCAGCGAAGTGGGAACTGGCCCCTCTCCAAGCATGCGCTGAAGAGCCCTCTTAGTCGAGGCCCGAGAGCCTCCATGGCCAGGACCCAGGCTTTCCCAGGCAAGCCATCGGGTCCTGGGGCGGCGTTCTTGGCACTCAGCCTTTGCACCGCCACTCTCATCTCTACCTCGGTCACCTCTGGAGCATTGTCGTCGTCGTCGCTATTGCGGTCCGCGTCAGACACCGCTGGCGGAGGCGGAGCCATGGGCGGGGGGGAGTGTTCCCCTCGCGCAGGGAACAGAGCGCTTACCACACCCTCCACGAGTTGGGGCCGGAGACTCTGAGTCAACGGGGGAGCCCAGGGGCGCAGTTTCTCCCGTACCAATTTGTACGGGCGCCCCCACGGGTCCGCGTTCAGAGACCCCAGCCACACGTCGCGGGCCTCGAGTTTGGCCCGCTTAATCTCCGCTCGGAGGGTGTGTTTTGCCTCTCTGTAACCCTCGTACAGCTCCGCCTCTCTGGCCTCCGCATCCGGCGGGCGGATGCGGCGCCTGCAGTATCTGGCGTACCGGCGTCGCGCGTGATTGCACGTGTTGCGCAGTGCAGCGATTTCCGGCGACCACCAGTACACCTGGCGCTTAGCACGTCCTGGACGGACTCGGGGCATAGCCGCATCGCAAATTTGCGACATGGCCTCCCGGAACCACTCCGCCTCGACGTCGATGTCGACAGGCCTGTCCGGTGCTTGCACCCAGGCCTGTACCGTCGCGGCTTCCAGGAGGAGCTCTCGGTCCATCTGCTTAAGCGCCCACCGCGGACCGCAAGGGCTCTGTCGGACCGGCGCGGCCGAGGTTTCGGCGGAGACGTCCAACCGGATGTACCGGTGGTCGGAGTACGTCTCCACCTCCTCCATAACGCGCCAGCCGACGACACGTGGCGACAGAGCGGGGCTGGCGAACGAAAGGTCCACCACAGATTCACCCCGCCTCCGCGCCAACGTGGGGACAGAACCCCGGTTCAGGACGACCAGGCCCAGCTCCAAGGCCCAGTCCTCCACCATCCGACCCCGTGGGTTCGTGCGCCGGGAACCCCAAGCCGTGTTCCAGGCGTTGAAGTCCCCGCAAACGACCACGGGGAGGGTACCAAACCCAGCGACGACGGCACTTAGCTCCATAAGGGAGACATGGAGTTCGTCGGGAGATCTGGTCGGGGACAGGTAGACGCCTACCACTGCAATGTCCCCGACCCGTGCTGCCACGCAACCCCGTCCCCTCGCAACAGCCTCGAGGGGCGGGGTACCGGCGGCGGCCGACGAAATTAGCGTCACCGAGCCGTCTAGGTCCTGAACCCAGCGGGGATGGACGTAGTACGGCTCGGAGACGACGGCGACATTGATCGACCACTGCGCCATGCTCTGGAGCAACAGATCCTGAGCGGGGGCGCAGTGGTTGATGTTCGCCTGGAGGAGACGTAATGGTGTCGTTATTGACATTCCATTACAGTCTCCTCCTGAGCCCCCTGTGAGGGCACTGCCACGGCGGGAGCGGCGGCGACAGCGGCGGCAGCCAAGGTGGTGGCTGCGGCGGTGAGGACGTCAGGGTGGATGGGCCTGACCTTGCCCTTGGCCTTGGCGGGGGGGTCGCAGGACCTGCCCCCAGCCCGGTGGTCGGCCGGCTTGCCTGCAGCCGCACATGCGTAGCAGTGCGGCTTTCCACGGCATTCGACGGCCTTATGGCCGGGCTGTCCGCACTGGTGGCAGCGGTCACTGCGGTCCTCTGCGGCGCAATATGCTCCTACGTGGTGCCCCACGTGGCAGCGGTAGCACCGCAGAGGTTTGGGTTCCAGCATCTTGACTTGGGCTGAAACCCAACCCACCAGTAGCCTTCGGCCCTCGGTCGTGATGGCCTTGGCCGCCGACACGGGGCAGCTCACCGTAACGGCTTGCATGCCCGTGCTGTCAGCGCGAATGGTGCCCGCCCGGACCTGATCGGTCGTGCACCCACCCGCCCTGACGATGGCGGCCACCACTTCCTCCACCCTAACGGAGTCGTCCAGACCCATAATGCGCATGTCGATGCACTTGGTGGGCCTGGACACTCGGGCCTCCTCGACGTCTAGGGAAGCCCTAATCCTTTCGGCCAGGGCGTCAGCGGCTTGCCCACTGTCCGCGCCTGGGACCTCCAGGATTCGGGCTCCGGTGGCAGTGCGCCTCATACGGAAGCCCCCTGAGGCTCCGTATTCGTCGAGGTGGCCCACCACCGCCTCTTTCGCCTTCGCCATGACCATGTCATAGTTCACGCCCTTCTTTTCCGCAGCTGGCTGCAGTGTGATCACTACAGCTGCGGAAGTCGGGGCGCGAAGTCTGGCGGCCATGGCCCGCTTCTTGCGCTCTTGTCGCCGCCTTCTTTTCTTGGCCGCCCTAGCCACCTTACTTGCCTTCTTTTTGGCGCCGACGATCGTCCATTCAGCGCCATCTTCAGGCAGAGGAGGCGGCAGGCGCGGCCTAGCCGCCGCCGCGGTGGGAGGCCCCGCCGGTTTGGTGGCAGCCGCCACCCTACCCTTCGGGGGAGGGGCAGGCTTCCCCTGCCGCTGTTGCTGTTTGGCCGCCGGGGCCGGCCTCGCGGCCTCCGACACCGAAGCCCCGCGCTCGGCCTGCCCCGACAGGCCTGCCCTGGGCGCAGCAGCCGTGGCCGCGGCGGCAGCAGCATACGACGCCACTCTTTTCTGGCCGGCCGCGAGAGGGGGACGCAGAACGATGCCCTCCAGGACGGAGAACTGGCGCTGGATGCGCTCTTCGAACTGCTGCTGCTGCCGCCGCTGCTGCTCCCTGGAGGCAGCCAGCTCCTGCCGTAGCAGGGACAGCACCTCGCTCTCCGCCTGGGGCAAAGGCTGGGACTGACCCCGCTCTTGCCCACTCCCCCCCTTTGGGAACTCCGTGGCACCTGTACGGTCCAGCACGGCCGCCTCGAGCCGACCAATCCTCCCTCTGAGGGTGCGCTTGTAGGGCTCGAAGACGATCCCAAGCGCCTCCTCAATCGAGGTATTGGCCAGCTCGACGGAGCGCTTCTTGGCGACCCTCTCGCGCTTGTTTGCCACGCTGTTTATGGCGGCTGCCACTACCTCTTTAAATTTGGCCATCGCCTCCACCATGCCTTCTGGCTCATCGCCATAAGGCTCCGGCTCCGAGGGACTGAGTTGGTGGCCTTCCTCCGCTCTGGCGACCTCCACCGGGGGACGCCGGGTCGCCTCCTCGGCGCACCCTCTTCCTCCGCCCGTTCTCCGGGCTGCCCCTCGCACCGCAGTCGAGATTTTTCGGGCTGAACCCATCTCGTCGTCAGACACGGGACCTGACACGGGGCGCTTAAGGTACGCCAACCTCTTCGTGGAGGTGGACTCCTCCACCTCCATCACCTCCAACACTACTGAGTTGCGTGAAGACGCGGCATCGGCATCGGTGTCCGACGTCTCGTCTCCACTCACCTCTCTGAGACCGAAGCTCCTGCCGGCCTCCTTCGGCGTCGCGGACGTGCTGGGAACAGGTCCCAGGGACTCCGCGACATCGGTGTGTGAGCCACCCTGGCTCGATGCGTCCTCAAGGGACGGTACGGGTTCCGAAGAACCGAGGCGATGGTTGCCCCCCCCAGAATACGAGGGGCAGCCCGAGCTCTACTCGGGGAGGGATTCTCCAGCTAACTGGTACCCTCCTGGGGTAGTTATTTCTTTCCCATGCGCGCTCATAATGTTGCTGAACTCAGCTTTGCCTTTTTGTTTTAAATGGGGTGGGGTCCCCATTGCACGTTCGCCATCCTGGTCATGTCTGCTGAACAGACACGTACCGGAGGCGAACCCTATCTCTCCGACATCGCTATCCAGAAGGCGCTAACAGCTGTTGTGCCAGCGCTTCTGGACAGCGCACCCTCCAGGCGGTCCGACTGGACTCCGCCGTATGTTCCTCTTGGTCTGGACTCTCGCTTGAGGCCTTCCGGCATGAGTAGCTCTACCGGCATAGCCCTCAAGGTCACTGAGACACGCAAGCCCCACCACGACGACAACGTGGGAACACAGTTGGTGGGGTCCTCTTTGGGGTTCAAGCTTACCCTATAACAAATTTCATTAATATCGGTTTTGCAGTTTATCTGTGAAAGCGTAACAGACCGAATTACTTTCACACTTATAATATTAGTATGGATTAGTACAATTGAATTAAGAAATTATATTGAATATAAAAAATAATATGTCGGTAATACACTTACTCGTATAATAAATCTGTAGGAGTTTTAGTTGTGTGTGCATCACATAAAATGTACGAAATCGATGTAGATAACTTTTATAAATTAAAATTGTGTGTAACTTGATATATTACTTAGGCTTTGATTCATCGCAATCGGTTGACTATATCGATAGATATGCTACATTCATTGATATGACTGATTTAAATTGACTGTTACTGCAAATCGCTGGCCAGTGTAGCGCTGAATCAGCAATGCAGTAATAAATTAATAAAATTATTCACCAACATAATTATTACTGAAATTAATAGTTACTAAAATGACTAAAATAATGACAAAGTACACCCCACCTGAATGACGAATACCACCGATTATTCAGTAAAATCAGTAAGACTAGGTAGCACAGGCGGAGTGAATCAAACCGTGCCTTTGTTTACTACGCCACCCACACAGATGCGCATGCGCACACAAGCGCGCAAGTGGCGTGTGCGCGAGTTTTCCTGAAACATGCGCGCGTAGAGCCGCTCTTCCGGTCATGCGCAAAGAATATGCAATTAGGGGGAAAATAATTGTGTTTGTTTATGAGCTGAGACGAATATTATTTTAGATGTAGAATAAATAAAATTATAAGGAGGTACAATTTGTTTTTTTGTACTAATAAATATTATAAAGAGGTAAAGATTTTTATTTTGTTTGTAGGAGGTAATCTCTGAAAGTACTGGTCCGATTGTTAAAATTTTATCACCGATACAAAGCTGTTTTATTCCTGAGTGTCATAGGCTATATATTCTGTACGCGGGCGAAGCCGCGGGCAAAAGCTAGCAGCATCTTAATAATAATAATATTCCACAACTATCCCACAACGCCGTCTAGCCCTAAGCATACATCTTGCCTTCTGATACCAAAATTCTTTCTGTGTAGAAAAAGAAAATGTTGTAGACGCTCAATTCAGTTATCGCTGAGAGTCATAGACTATTTCTTATTTCGGAAAGTGATCGCGGTTTCTGTGATATAGTCCACAACATCAAAGCTAGAAATTTTAGTACTAATGTATCTGGAGACTAGAGTATCTGTTAATCAGATTTTTCTATCGTCAATTGCCTTTGAATATAGTCTTATGTTAGCCTGTGCCGTGCGTTGAAAAATAAGTTGTGTTCTAAGAATGTTCGAAAATGTTACCGTGGCCAAAACGCAAAGGACAAGTGGTGAAACATAGGCGGGTTTAGTTAGTAAAATCCTGACATGCTCCCTCTCGCTTCATCTACAGCAGGAGATGTTATTTGATAGTTTCCCTACAAAAAAAAAGGTAAAACAGTAAGACTAACTTAAAAATACCTAGTCTGTTAGCAAATTGTGGTGGTCACTACCAACCAATTTGAGGAAAACAGACAAGATTTTTTTTATAGGGAAATTTTGAAACAATTGTTTTTGTTAATTCAGCGAAAAAGACAATGGCTTTAGTTTATCAAATAAATAAAACAATGTTATCAGTATTACCCTATGCTTATTAACGCATGACTCATGTCCCCACTCTACGCCGCTTGCTCTTTGACCGGCGCCGGCGCATTTTATAAAGCAACAAAGGTCGGCCACAAACTGCTCATCCGTTCAGTTCGGTCAGTCAGCATCGGTCGTGCGAGTCGGACACACGTTAGCGCGCGATTAAAACAAATAAATAAAGCAAACATGTTGTTTTTCATAACAGTTTTTGTGCTCCTCGTCAGTGCGAACGCGAAATTCTACACGGACTGCGGTAACTATTCACTTCTTTAGTTTCTTTTTTAACCATTTCGGTTTGATTACAGCGTTATCTGATCCAGGCATTATGCTTTATTACTAAATTGCGAACATTGTGTGTGGAGTTGAGATGGTCGTGTGTGAAATGTGTTGTAATGTGCAGGTGTGTGGTCCGTTGCGGTTGCAATTGCTGTCCGAAACGTGAAACCTGTGTTATGCGTACTTACCCGTAAAGTGGCCCTTAGACATGTACCTGCTTCTCTTTAATATGATAAAGTAGTTACATCTCACACATTAAGAGCAGGCAATCCAAGATACATTCCTATACAACCGCTCTTACACGATGTTGACGTTATTACACATCTTTGTCCATATATTTAAGAAAAACACATATCTTTTGTGAATATTATCTAGTTTTCTATTGAAATCAAAACTTAAAGTAAAACTAATCCAGTAAAGACGTTTGAAAATTGAAAACTCTTATTGTTTGAATTAGTTTGAATCGTGTTTTCGTTATTGTGCACATGTAACTGAAAACAGTTTTGTGATTTAAACTTATTAACAACTAGCTGACCCGGCGAACTCATTTTATGTGATGCGTGCACAAATAAAAAACTTCTTCTGATTTATTCTATCCACACATCCACACACACACACATATCTTGTACCCACAAATTTAAGTTTTTATATAAGCTGTGTTACTATTTGGTGTACAATAAAGTCTATTCTATTCTATTCTATGCATAGATTTTACTTGATTAAAATCTTTGATTCCTTCATTCACGATGGACAACGCATTATCTAAACTGCTGAGTCTAAAAGTAATAGATAATTAATACCTACATACTTAACTTAAAGACCTACCAACACTATGGACTTAAAGACCATCAAGTTGTTTTGAATTCCATTAACTTGCTCTTATGCTATCTTCATTATTAGCGTAAAAGATAATTCTAACAAGACGTCCAAACGATTAGAGGCATTGATTCTGATACTGGGTACTGGGCTAGCCCTATATGGCGCTAGCATAATGTTATTGAGTGCTCAGACAGGATTCCAAGACAAGCTTAGACGATCACTTTAGTCGTCCGTCACTTGGAAAATTTCATCTGAAAAAAAATAAAAAGCTCCTAACCCAGAAACGGTGCGTCGTAGGACCATGCTTCTCAGAACCTAAATGGTTTCTACGGTCAAGGTCAATCTGACACTGCTACAAAATTGCAAAAAAAAAATTTCCAAAAATTTCCGCAGTCCCAAAATTTCTTTTTTAACCAAAAATATTTTTTTTTCTTTATTGCTCATAATGCTCCTAAGCCTATACTCCAAATACCAAAAAAAAAATTTTTTGGTATTTATCTCGCGCCATTGCGCCCTTAAGGCTACACTCCAACCCATAAGCCAGTTAGACTTGAAGCTAAGCTAAGTTAGTTTAGGCTGAACCCGTAAACATAAACTAGCTTCTGCCAGCGGCTTCACCCGCATGACAGTAGATTTCCCCATACAAACTTTGTACTCCCGTTTCATCCCATTGAGAGGTGATTTTTGGGAAACCCTCTCTTAGTGCTCGTCTACGTCATAAAAGGAAACCTTGTGCAAAATTTCACGCTCCTAATCCTAGTAGTTTCTGCTGTGCTTTGATATGTCAGTCAGTCAGTTTCTCTTTTTATCGATAACACTTTCACACGTCAATTTAAATTAGATGAGGCCAGTGTTACCTGACTGGCTACTCTGAGACGAAACACCGAAACAAACACAGAGGTCAGTCTCTTTTAAAGTCCATACAGCAAACATGTAATGGTCAAATCATATGAGTTAACCATGCAGATGAGCGTCTGAAATGGTCTTTTGAAGGAAGAAACACATAGATTTGAATGGATCTGGCCAGTTAGTGCAAGTATTTGTCAGATTCCGTAAAGCTCAACTCAAGACTGCTAAGAAGCTCATCGACTCGATGAACAATACCAAAGAGGTCTTCTCAGTAATGTTCTTTTCGAATACTTTAGTACTTTAGTACTGGAACTGAAAAAAGTACTGCTGGTCATTTTTCTATCCACAAGGATAGGAAGAATGACCAGCAGAACAGCAAACAATAAGTAATTTATTTTATAAAAATTATTTATTTAATATAGTACATAACGTTTATAACCATTTACTCTGTTAGTCATCACTCAAGGTTAATTCATAGATCAAAGTGTCAACACATGGACCTTTTTGGCGCAGTCGAAAGGCACACAATCTTATTGTTTTTTTTTTATCCTTTTAATTATAAATATATATATATATATTAAAAATATTTATTCCATTTAAAAATATTAAAAAAAGAAACATATTTATTTGACTGTCACCAAATAAGTATTTTTTCTTCTTCTTCTATAATTTATGTTAACATAATAATGTTGTCTAAGCCAACAACAGCCTTTTGATTTGCCATCAAGAATAATAGCTTGACTACATGCTATGCATCTATGTAATATACTGTAGGTAATCTACTAAACAATTATCTTGTCAACGATTACATAGTATTTACGACATTTACGGTTCACTACACTAGCTTCAACCAGCGGCTTCGTCCGCGGGACAGTAAAAAATTATGCCAAGCTATGATACTCATGGTTAAAAAGTTAACGATATGCTATTCCCGAACATGGTCTTCTCGTGTGCCAAATTCCAATAAAATCCGTTCAACCGTTTAAGAGTGAAGGCGTAACAAACACACAAACTTTAGCCTTTCAAAGTCAAAGCACTTATTTCAAATAAACCATTTGCAGGCACTTTTGTATTGTCATGAAGTCAGCCAGTCAGAAAAATGATGCTAATTGCACATTCCAAAGCGTAGATCTCTATGGAGAAGAATGTGCAAGTAAGCATAGACACTCTTTTTCAATCATTTTACTCGATGATTACAAATATCTCGGTTACATGTATCACGTTTTCTTTATAATAATTAGCTTGATTATCGCTAAATTTTGTAACAATTATAACTCGGTACAGTAGATATTATAAATCTAAAGTGACCAAGAGTTGTCCTTTAAACGCTTCTATTTCCTTCAAGGAAGATATCTGTTTCTCTTCTTACCTACTTGAGTTTTTGAACGCTAATTTTTATACTCAATTTATTTCGATATTGAGATTGATTCATGATAGCACAAGTTTAAACCTTAGTGGTTTTTTGGTTGCTATGTAACCTAAATATTCCTGTAATCTTTGTATAAATGATAAATAAATAAAAAATAAATTCTCCATTGTTGTTTGTCGTTGTCCTGGAATGCAACGAGCACCTGAAAGAACACCTAAAAAAAAGATAATAATTAGTCTAACAAAACCACAGAATTGTTAATTAGAATAACTGGTTAAGTCGGGTTTTGACAAGGAAAGGGAAAATATCAAAAGACCACATCCCAAAAAAAAAAATTAAGGAAAACGTCATCTTTTATTTAGTGTTGATAGGTTTGCGCTTGACCGCTATCTCACCTGATGGAAAGCGACGATGCGGTCGGTGTTGAAGCGCGGTTTTTTTTCAAGGATTTTCTTTTCTGTAACGCTGGTTTTAATGAGTGATTTTCTTTTTTCGTTTCTTGCTTTAATAGGTTTCAAACAACAAAGCTCAAAATGGGATTAATGTGTTTCTGAAAAATACAATAACTACTTTGGTGATAAGAAAAGAAAACAATCGCAAGTGACCTTTTTTTTTTTTTTTTTTTATGGTGGGAAAAAATCATGCATTGACATCCCCCGCCCTTGGGCGGAGCGGGAGATAGTGTCAGACTCTTACTGACTAAAAGACCCACCCCGTTCCTTCTAGCCTTCATACCGGGGCTCGAGCGCCCTTTCGGATAACCCTGGCCCCAGTAGGCTTCGACCCGGCTGGGTCCCTGCTGTTGCTGACAACTCCTTGAGGCGCGCGGGAACAGCGCGCGCCGTCGACGACTTGGGCTTGGTCCGGACAGTTACCGGACGGCCGGACAGCGAGCTACCCATTGCTCACTGTCCGCAAGCCCGCGTCTACGTTGGCCGGAAATCGGGATCAGAATCCCGGCGACGGCGGCGGCGATAACGCCGTTGCCTGATGCGTTCGGCCTCCTCCTTTGCGAGCATTACTGCTTCGCAGAAGTCGGCGACCGCCTGCCACTCCTCCTCGCTCCGGACCATGGCCTCAACCAGGGCCCGGCGCGAGAGGTCTCCGCCGCCGATCGCCCCCACGAGGGCACGGCGATGCTCCGCCCAAGCAGGGCACACCTCGACTGTGTGCTCCACCGTGTCCTCCGGGCGTTCCGCACAGTGGCGACACCCGGGCGTCACTTCCGCATGAATCGAGTGCAGGAATCTCCCGAACGAACCATGTCCGGTGAGTACCTGCGTCATGCGGAAGGTAAGGACGCCGTGAGGTCTTTCCAGCCACGCCTCAAAGAGGGGACTTACCGCCATGATTGTGGCGTGCCCAGCACTGGGTTGCGATAGTCGCTGACGCCATTTCACCATGAGATCCCGCCGGAGCTCTGTCCGCCATGCCGTGACCTGTCGCGGCAGCGGACTTTCACCCCGGCGTTGCATCTCCACGCGCATATCGTGCATGTGTGCAAGGACTGTTGCCTCCAGATCCCACGGTGGTAGGCCAGCCAGAAGGCTCGCCGCTTCGCGGGAGACCGTGCAGTATCCCCGCACCATCCTTATCGCCATGACCCTCTGGCAGGCGTTCAGTATGGCCGCCGGTTGCTTTTTCAGCAACGGCGCCCACACCGGTGCCCCGTAGAGGGCCATGGACCGAACGATCCCCGCGTAGAGCCTCCGGCAGGAGGCGTCTGGACCCCCAAGGTTGGGCAGGAGCCGCTTGAGCGCAGCCCCAGCCCGGTTGAGTTTGGGAGCCAGACGTCGGAAATGCTCCACGAAATTCCACCGGCTGTCGAGGACGAGTCCCAGGTACTTCATCGTCGACCCGACACCGATGTGAACTCCTCCTACCGTTAGTTGGGAACTCAATGGCGGCGCGTTCCGAGACTGGCGACCGTGGAAACACATCGCCTCGGATTTGTGAAGCGCCACCTCGAGTCCCAACTCCTGGATCCGATCAACGACCATCGCAACCCCGCGTGTCGCTAGAGCGACCGCCGCCTGGTACGACTCTCCCTGCGCTAGGACCAGCGTGTCGTCTGCGTAGCAAACCACGCTGACCCCGTCAGGGAAGTCGCCGCGCAGCACGTAGTCGTACCCGATGTTCCACAAGGGTGGCCCTAGTACCGACCCCTGCGGAACACCGCACGACATCTCTCGACGTTTCCAGTCTCCCTGGTGACCGGGATAGACTATTAGTCTCTCCGACAGATAGGCCTCGACCACTCGACAGAGGTATTCGGGCACCCGGTGGTACCGGAGTGCCCTCCGGATCGTACTCCAGGGCAGGGAGTTGAAGGCGTTGGCAATGTCCAAGGACACTGCCACGACACACCTGCCCCGGGACACCGCAGCCCCCGTCGTGAGGGCTCGCACGCGCATGATGGCGTCCACCGTAGAGCGCATCCTGCGAAAGCCGAACTGTCCGTCCGAAAGGTCCGGCCCCACCCGTGCTAGGCGCCCGACGAGGCGGTTTGCAATGACTCTCTCAAAGAGCTTGCCCACCTCGTCGAGCAGCACAATGGGCCGGTACGCGGACGGAGAGTCCGCAGGGCGCCCTGGCTTCGCTATGAGGACCAGTTTCCCCGTCTTCCAGCAAAGTGGGAACTGGCCCCTCTCCAAACATGCGCTGAAGAGCCCTCTCAGTCGAGGCCCGAGAGCCTCCATGGCCAGGACCCAAGCCTTTCCAGGCAAGCCGTCGGGTCCTGGGGCGGTGTTTTTGGCACTCAGCCTTCGCACCGCCACTCTCATTTCTACCTCGGTCACCTCTGGAGCATCGTCGTCGTCGCTGTTGCGGTCCGCGTCAGACACCGCTGGCGGTGGAGGCGGAGCCATGGGCGGGGGGGAGTGTTCCCCCCGCGCAGGGAACAGAGCGTTCACCGCACCCTCTACGATCTGGGGCCGGAGACTCTGAGTCAGTGGGGGAGCCCAGGGGCGGAGCTTTTCCCGTACCATATTGTACGGGCGCCCCCATGGGTCCGCGTTCAGAGACCCCAGCCACACGTTGCGGGCCTCCAGTTTGGCCCGCTTGATCTCCGTTCGGAGGGTGCGTTTTGCCGCTCTGTATCCCTCATACAGCTCCGCCTCTCTGGCCTCCGCATCCGGCGGGCGGATGCGGCGCCTGCAGTGTCTGGCGTACCGGCGCCGCGCGTGACTGCATGCGTTGCGCAGTGCAGCAATCTCCGGCGACCACCAGCACACCTGGCGCTTAGCTCGCCCTGGACGGACTCGGGGCATTGCCGCGTCGCAGATTTGCGACATGGCCTCCCGGAACCACTCCGCCTCGACGTCTATGTCGACAGGCCTGTCCGGTGCTTGCACCCAGGCCTGTACCGTCGCGGCTTCCAGGAGGAGCTCCCGGTCCATCTGCTTAAGCGCCCACCGCGGACCGCAAGGGCTCTGTCGGACCGGCGCGGCCGAGGTTTCGGCGGAGACGTCCAACCGGATGTACCGGTGGTCGGAGTACGTCTCCACCTCCTCCATAACGCGCCAGTCGACGACACGCGGCAACAGAGCGGGGCTGGCGAACGAAATGTCCACCACTGATTCACCCCGCATCCGCGCCAACGTGGGGACAGAACCCCGGTTCAGGACGACCAGGCCCAGCTCCAAAGCCCAGTCCTCCACCATCTGACCCCGTGGGTTCGTGTACCGGGAACCCCAAGCCGTATTCCAGGCGTTGAAGTCCCCGCAAACGACCACGGGGAGGGAACCAAACCCAGCGACGACGACATTTAGCTCCATAAGGGAGACCTGGAGTTCGTCGAGAGATCTGCTCGGGGACAGGTAGACGCCTACCACTGCAATGTCCCCGAACCGTGCTGCCACGCAGCCCCGCCCTCTCGCAACAGCCTCGAGGGGCGGGGTACCGGCGGCGGCCGACGAGATTAACGTCACCGAGCCGTCTAGGTCCTGAACCCAGTCTCCACGGGGATGGACGTAGTACGGCTCGGAGACGACGGCGACATTTATCGACCACTGCGCCATGCTCTGGAGCAACAGATCCTGAGCGGGGGCGCAGTGGTTGATATTCGCCTGGAGGAGACGGAATGGGGCCGTTATTGGCAGTCCATTGTCTCCTCCCGAGCCCTTCTAGGGGGCACTGCCGCGGCGGGTGCGGCGGCGACTGCGGCGGGTGCGGCGGCGAGAGCGGCGGGTGCGGCGGCGATAGCGGCGGCGGCCAAGGAGGCGGCTGCGGCGGTGAGGACGTCGGCGGGGATGGGTCTACGGGCCCTGCCCTTGTCCTTGGCGGGGGGGTCGCAGGACCTGCCCCCAGCCCGGTGGTTGGCCGGCTTGCCTGCCGCCGCACATGCGTAGCAGTGCGGCGGAGCACGGCATTCTGCGGCCTTGTGACCGGGCTGGCCACACTGGTGGCAGCGGTCGCTGCGGTCCACCTCCGCGGCGCAGTGGGCGCCAACGTGGTGCCCCACTTGGCACCGGAAGCACCGCAGAGGTCTGGGCTCCAGCAGTTTCACCTGCGCGGAGACCCAGCCTACCAAAAGCCGTCGGCCCTCCCCGGTGATGGTCCTGGCCGCCGCCACGGGGCAGCTAGCTGTCACCGCTCGCATGCCCGTGCCGTCAGCGCGGATGGTGCCCGCCCGGACCTGATCGGTCGTGCACCCACCCGCCCTGACGATGGCGGCCACCACCTCGTCCACCTTGACTGAGTCGTCCAGGCCCATGATGCGCATGTCTATGCACTTTGTGGGCCTGGACACTCGGGCCTCTTCCGCGTTGAGGGACGCCCTGATCCTTTCGGCCAGGGCATCCGCCGCAGGGCCGCTGGCCGCACCGGGGACCTCCAGGATTCGGGCCCCCGTGAGCGTACGCCTCATGCGGAAGCCCCCAGCGGCTCCAAGCTCGCCAAGGTGGGGCAACACCGCCTGCTTCGCCTTCTCCATGACGTCGTCGTACGTCACGCCCTTCTTTTCCGCCTCAGGCTGCAGCGTAATAACTACAGCCTCGGAATTCGGGGCGCGAAGTCTCGCCGCCATGGCTCGCTTCCTCCTGTCCTTCCGCCTCGCGCGCTTTTTGGCCGCTCTGACCGCCTTGCCTGCCTTCTTCGCGGCGCCGACGACCGTCCAAGCGCCGCCGGGTTCCTCAGGTGGAGGAGGCGGCGGGAGGGGCCTAGTCGCCGCCGCGGCAGGAGGTCCCGCCGGTATCGCAAGTGACCTCAATTCTACTGGATTGTTTGTATGAGTTACCGCGGCTCTGGACCCAGTGTTGATAACGTAATTGCTGTAATAAACGGTGGTTTAGAGAGTACAGAGAACAGCCCAATGGTAACTGCCACAACTTACAAGTAGTAGGTCACAGTTCAACCGGGCCTTGGTTGAGGCCATGGTCCGGAGCGAGGAGGAGTGGCAGGCGGTCGCCGACTTCTGCAAAGCAGTAATGCTCGCAAAGGAAGAGGCCGAACGCATCATGCAACGGCGTCCTCGCCGCCGCCGCCGGGATTCTGATCCCGACTTCCGGCCACCGTAGGCGCGGGCTTGCGAACAGTGAGCAATGGGTAGCTCGCTGTCCGGCCGACCGGTAACTGTCCGGACCAAGCCCAGTCGTCGACGGCGCGCACTGTTCCCGCGCGCCCCAAGGAGTTGTCAGCAACAGCAGGGACCCAACCGGGTCGAAACCTACTGGGGCCAGGGTTATACGAAAGGGAGCTCGAGCCCCGGTATGAAGGCTAGAAGGAACGGGGTGGGTCTTTTAGTCAGTAAGGGTCTGACACTATCTCCCGCTCCGCCCAAGAGCGGGGGATGTCATTGGATGATTTTTTCCAAACATAAATAAAAGGTCCAGTTCAAACCCAGCCACATGCATTGCTTTGTATAATTTACTAGCTTTTGCCCACAGCTTCGCCCTCGTACATAAAAATATAGCCTATGTAACTCAGGAATAAAGCAGCTCTCTATCGATGAAAAAATTTTCGCAATCGGACCTGTACTTTCAGAGATTACCTCCTACAAACAAACAAAACAAACTCTACCTCTTTATTATATTAGTGTAGGTTTCATCATCACAGCTCTCAAAACGGTGATGGAAACACATTGTGAGGAAAGCGGCATGTCCTAGAACCAAAAAATCGAAGACATGACATCCACCAACCCGCAATGGGCCCGCGTGGTGGATTACGACCTATTCCCTCTCCTAGAGAGGAGGCCTGAGTCCCAGCAGTGGGAAAATCTCGTATGGCTGAATATGCTTATGCTTACACAGTAAATTAAAGTTTTTTTTTTTTAAATGCTATACTGCAGGGTATCGAGTAGATGCCGTAACTATAATTTAATTTAGCCGTAAGCCGTAATTATAATAAAGGCCCCAGTAGGCTTCGACCCGGCTGGGCCCCTGCTGTTGCTGACAACTCCTTGAGGCGCGCGGGAACAGTGCGCGCCGTCGACGACTTGGGCTTGGTCCGGACAGTTACCGGACGGCCGGACAGCGAGCTACCCATTGCTTACTGTCCGCAAGCCCGCCACTACGGTGGCCGGAAAGTTTTAGTAAATATGGATACCCAGATTTTGACAGAGCCCGAGGACTCATTTGAGAGTGGAGTTGTGGTGGTGTGTGAATTGTGCCTGTGTTTAGATGATCGCCAAAAGTTTAATACGTAGTTCAATCCCTGAAGAAGAAAAAACGGCTGTTTAAAAGCCGATTGTAGTCACTGATTATTTTGTATGAACTCCGCCAGGATCTATGTCGATATCGCGGCCCCGTAACAACAGTATTATTTTTATATAAAAAAAAAAAAAAAAAAAAACAATAAATATACTAGATTTATATTTTTATTTTTGCGAGGCCCTATTAAAAAAACAACTTTATTATTTTTTGTAACTCAAATATTTCCGTGACGTAATTTCTTAGACATACACGTTTGAAATCGTAAGTTAGGTTCAGATTCGCGATTTTTTTTTATCGAGCCAACATTATATCATGTTTTGATTTTTGCCCGGGGCATCATCAGGTTGGTCATCTAATCAATTTTAATAAAATAATTTTTCATGGTATTTTCTTTTATTAAATATTTGTGAATTTCCAGAGGTTTAAAAAGTTCAAAATGAGTAGAATCTGGCCTTAATTCAATGTCTTGCAAAACTAAAAACCTCCAAGTTTAGGAGCGGTGTTGCACGATAAGCTACAATATTGAACTTTCCTCTTGAGTTATATTTCTGTTTATTCAATAAATACAATGTGTATAGTAACGACCTCAGCTAGGCAGCTGCGTATTATCAGTAACGTGGGGGTCAATGTTCTGTAGAATTGTTACAATTTCACTTTCTTTGTGATAAAAGTAATCTGCCTGACCTGACCCACAGCATAACTTCTAGAGCAAAGAAGAAACACGCTTACGTACAGTGATCGTCTTTAATTCTTTAATTATTTATTGTACACCATGATAAATAACAAATAAGTGGATATCAGAGTTCATGTACAAAGGCGAGCTATCGTCATCGTATTTACCTAATCTATGAAACAATCAATGTATCAATGCATTCGAAAGTGTACTGTTCTTCAAGATACAGTCTTGTTTCATAATGTGGAGAACAGTGATTTTATTTATGGGTGAACTTATACACATTTTTCAATTATGGTGGCGTAACTTTTTCTTCGATTTTCGTGTAAATTAGGGACCCAGGACCCTCCCTAATTCTCGCGAAAACAGAGGAGAAGAAACTGAATATAAGATTTTTTTTTCCCGAAAGTTGGAGTAACGGTTTTGCCACCAAAATTGAAAAAAATGAAAATTATATTCACCCATATATGTAAAATAGCCACTTTCAGTTTTGGTGTTTCACCACCGATGTTGAATATTTATAGGCTAATCTTTTTTTGCGCAATAAATGATTACAGTACTTACTTACTTCTCATTCCAATTTATTTGAGGACAGCGTCACGTGTCTTCTTCTTTCTTACTTTTTATCCTGGAATTATATTTCCTAAAGATAATTTTATACTCCAAATCCCTTTAGCCGTTTGAACGTGCAGTAGTGATAAACATACTCACATTCATACAATATCATCATCATCATCATCATCATCAGCTTTTTTAATGTTCCCACTGTTGGGACTCAGGTCTCCTCTCTAGGAGTGAATGGAATCAATGGGCCGTAATCCACAATGCGGGCCCAGTGCGGGTTGGTGAATGTCACATGTCTTCGAATTTTTGGTTCTAAATACCGTATACCGTATACCAACAATACCATATAATATCATCGCCATGATAATATTAATTTAAAATTAATATTAGTGTGACTAACGGATTTTACAATTACCCGGTGGCATATTGCCTACCTTACCTACTTAATAACTATTCGCAGTGCATGAATTGAACAACTTAAATATGTCGTGATCAGACCTTAGAATTTATCACTTTTTTTTTCGGTGCTAAAAGACATCCAAATGTCATCCCCACCCTTGGGCGGAGCGGGAGATAGTGACAGACTCTTTTTTTATTTTTTATTAGCCATTACTGTCCCACTGCTGGGCAAAGGCCTCCCCCAAGTCCTTCCAGACATTCTTCTCTCGCGCCGTCTCGAACCAGTTCTCGTGATTCGCGTCTAGATCATCTCGCCACCTCTTTCTAGGGCGACCTCGATATGGCGCTTACCGTTTGCAGGAACCCACTGGGTGGCGACACTTGCCTAGCGGTCACTGCTCATGCGGCTGACGTGACCGGCCCAATCCCATTTGATCCCGGCAGCCTTTTTGCCCACGTCTATTACGCCCGTTTTGGGGCGCAGCGTGTTATTCCGAACTCGGTCTGTTCTTTTTACACCCAGAATGCTGCGCTCCATAGCTCTTTGGCAAACTCCAAGGCAAAACTTTTGCAACTCGGTGAGTGACCAGGTCTGAGCACCGTAGGTTAAGATGGGCAGGGGATACACATGTCGATGAGTTTACGCTTCAGGGAGATCGGCAGATCACCCTTCCTTAGCGTCTTCATGGACCAGTAGCTTTTCCAAGCGTTCTGAATACGTCGATCGATCTCCTTTTCCTGCCTGTTTTCGAAAGGCACTAACTGGCCCAAGTAGATATATTCATCGACATAATGTATTTCCTGCGCATCTACCTCGAGTTTACGTTTGATGCTGTTAGTCGTCACTTTCGTTTTAGACCGATTCATTGCAAGTCCCACCCTGAGGCTAGCCAAGCTCAGTTCTTGAAGCATTTATTGACGTTTTTAGCTCCTGAGCTGTGGGGGCAAAAAGAACTATGTCGTCGGCAAATCGGAGATTTGTTAGCGTCTTGTTACCGACGTCAATGCCTTTGATGTTCCATGAGGCTGCCAGTGACTTAAATACCTCTTCCAAACAATTTGGGAGAGAGCGGATCACCTTGATTGATGCCTCTTTCAATTCTGAAAGATGGTCCTGTAGTATTTAGTTTGATGTTTGCAGAGCTATAGCATTAAATGATCTTAAGAGAGTGTGAGTGTGGAGAACGTTGTTGATATCACATGTGTAAAATAATTGTTAAGCCTTTTTTATGTAATTCCCTGTGTTATTGTTTGTTTTCCCTAATAAATAAAATAAAATAAAATTAAGCAAGTCTCTGTTTTTCAAGATCCTGGTTTTCCAGAGATGTAAAAATTCAGTCAGACTTTTACTGACTAAAAAACCCACCCTGTCCCTTCGTTGCCTTTCATATCGGGGCCGAGACTCCCTTCCGGAACAGAATTGATCACTTCATGATATGGCCAACTAAATCTGGCCAGATCGTTTAAACGTTAATGTTTGATGATATGTCAATCCTCGTTTGGCCATGTCCATTGAATGGCGGCTATGTCCGCTCTTTCTCCCGCTATTTGGCGCCTGTGTGTTTGGAGGTCATTCATTTTGACAGCTCCTTATATCGTTGTATGGTGATTAGTTTGTTTATGTGAATTATGGTAGAAAAATACGGTTCTTGGACTGTTTGTGAATTAAAAAATGAATTAAGACGAAGAAATGATTATATTATCAGCTTAGATGATTTGTCTTTGGGAAACCTTTATCCCGATGTTCTCGACGAGCATAAAGGCACAACACAACACTGGGGTATTTTATTTTTACAAAAAACCGGCCAAGAGCGTGTCGGGCCACGCTCAGTGTAGGGTTCCGTAGTTTCCCGTCCGTCACAATAAGTGTACCCACTAATGAGTTTAAAAAATGCTTGCATATACGATTATACTACAAATTTAGTCCAGAAATTATTTTGTACAACCTTTCTGTCTTTTTTGTACAAAAACTGTTCTTTCCATCAAGTTCAAAATAATTTTCCTAGAAAGTCCTTATAACGTTCTCTTTTTCAGATTTTTTTCATATTTTCTAAACTTATGGTTCAAAAGTTAGAGGGGGGGGACACATTGTTTTTTACTTTTGGAGCGATTATTTCCGAAATTATTGACATTATCAAAAAATGATTTTAGTAAACCCCTATTCATTTTTAAATACCTATCCAACAATATATCACACGTTAAGGTTGAAATTAAAAAAAAAAATCACTTTCCACTTTACATATAGGGGGGCTACCCTAATAAAACATTTTTTTCCAATTTTTATTTTACCACTTTGTCGGCGTGATTGATATACATATTGGTACCAAATTTCAGCTTTCTAGTGCTAACGGTCACAGAGATTAAGCGAGGACGGACAGACAGACAGACGGACAGACAGACATGGCGAAACTATAAGGGTTCCTAGTTGACTACGGAACCCTAAAAACGATGGTTATTTACTTGAAATCACAATATTTCCTTGAAAATGTATTGAGTTTGACGGATAGTATGACCTCCAAGTTCACTGGCGCCATTTACTTTGAGCTTCTCAGATTACACGCCATTGATGTAGGATTTCTATGTTAATAAAAGGTATAAAGAAAGTTGGCCAAATGAAGATTGACGTGTCATCAAATTTTAACGTTTACAACGATCTGGCTAGTTTCACTTGGCCATATTATGAAGTGACCAACTTCCGAGATCTGGCCATGACAGATACATTATGTTTCTACGCCTCAACGCCCATTTGCGTCAACCTACTGACCCTGACTTCTACTCACAACAAGGTCCTACTGACTACCTACATAATACTCTATATCTAGATATTTATTTAGTATTCAGCTTGAAGCAATCATAAAAAACAGCTCACCTAGCCAAGTTACAACCGTTTCTCTTGCGTTGAACGCCTCGAGTTAGCCGCGCCCCTAATTCTTTTATTCTGACCACGTGACTGAGCCTTGAGATGACGTCAATCAGATGATTTGATTTGCGCAGTTTATTCCTTTTTTTTCCTACACTCCTAACAAATTCATGCACATTTCTCGCGATTTCACTGAGGGACTAATTTGTTTCAATAACAATTGCTAGGTTTTCCTAAGTTCCTACCTACACTTCTTATAATTTCCAAATAAGTATTTCTGACCCAATAGTATAATAGAGGGCAGCAGTGGCCGAGTGGTAATAGCCCCGACTTACGAGCGGTCGCAGGTTCGAACCCAACCAGGCGCATTACTTTGTGTAATTTATTTCATCACCACTGTTCTCCTCAAAGCGGTGAAGGAAATATCGTGAAGAAACCGGCATGTCCTAGAACCAAAAATTCGAAGACATGTGACATTCACCAACCCGCACTGGGCCCGCGTGGCGGCCCATTCCCTCTCATAGAAAGGAAGCCTGAGTCCCAGCAGTGGGAACATTAAAAAGGTTGATGATGATATAACAGATCATCGTTCTGACCCTATGATTCACTTTTTAACTCCCTTCATATACAAGTCATTCAAGCTTCAATGTGGCTATGGGGTTGCATCAAGGGTGGCTCTCAGCCCTTACCTCTTCCTGATGATAATGGATGCTCTTCGTCGAATATCCAGGGAGAGACTCCCTGGTGTTACTGTCCGATGACATTGTGCTGATTGCCGAGTGTGGTAGGAAGATGATATACTTACAAAGGTCATTGACGCATGTCGTAAAAACAAACCAAACTTATCAATGAATTTACAAATAAGCTTATTTCAAAGTAGGTCAATTTGTACAGTGCGTATCACTGTACTAGGATATATAAAATCTTTGGGTTTCACTTAAGAGGTTCCTTTGCCGTAATGTTGGCAATACGGAAAAATAGCGTTGATATATTTTTAGCAATGAAATTACTTAATATTAGGGAGATACTGATATTTCATTGCTTTTAACAATTACCTTATATTTTTTTTAAGCTATTGCATAGCTTCTATCGCGGGCCTTGAGCGTGGAGACCGAATCCAGAAATTCCGTAACGAAAATAACCTAACACCCAGCGTCGTGACCGATAAGAAAACAAATGAGTGATGCTATGCAATAGCTTTACCGCGGCAGTCCCCGAGTGCCACACGTCTTTTTTTTCTTTTGTAAACTGTAAAAACTGTTTTTGGATAAAGCATACAACGTTGGGCTCCATTTCGATTGTTCTGCAATTCTTTCAAATACCGAAAACGCCACGCCACAATATCGTACCTCTCCATCCAACATGTACTTCCTTTTTGACTTGCTTTTTTTTAATAAAATCCCATTCCCCTCATTTATTCTCCAAAATGTGGTGCGACTACCGTTAAAATCGATTTAGTTTCACATTTCGTGCAAAAATTTTGGTAGAGAAGGCAACTCTTTTCATTTTTTCCTTCTTTTTTATGTAGACAGATAGGGGAACCAACATTACGGCAAAGGAACCTCTTAAGTGAAACGCACTGTATTTATCCAGTTTAATATTGAAACATAGATAAACAATAATAATAGTATTCCGCAACATTCACACAACGCCATCTAGTTCCAAACTGAGCAAAGCTTGTGGTACTAGATAAACTGACAAACATAATAATTATTATTTCTAAATACATACTTATTAAATATAGAAATAATAAATTACGCTCAGATACAGAACAAATAATCGTGCTCATCACATAAATATTGGTCCTGGGTGGGAATCGATTCCACAAACTTCGGCATAGCAATCAGAGCCACTAGACCAACGGGCCTGTCAAACAGCTACTTAGTGTCTGTGAATCATTTGGATATACCAATATTCATCATCATATCAGCCGAAAGACGTCCACTGTTGGACATAGGCCTTTCCAAGTGTCGCCGTAATGACCGGTCGTGTGCATCTCGCATCCATTGGATTCCGATGACCCTGACCAAGTGATCGGTCCACTTTTTGGCTTTCCAAAGCTGTGTCTTCCGGTACGTGGTCGCCCATCGTCCTCATCGACCATATCTGTTCTGCGTGCAATGTGCCCTGCCCATTGCCAATTAAATTTGGCGATTCGCCGGGCTATGTCGGTCGCCCTTCGTTTTCCTACGGATATCTTTATTTCTGATGTGATCACGCAAGGAAACTCCAAGCATAGCCCTTTCCATTGAAAGAAAGAAAAACATTTAATTTGCCCGAAATGGCGCAAACTTAAGACTAGTATAATACAATGTTACATTTTTTTTAAAGTAATTTACACATTCTTAAACAAAAATGTATTAAAAAAAAAAATAACAAAAAAAATTGTTTGCGCCACGTCAGAGAAAAACGGCCTTACGCTCAGCATAATGCTGTGTCCACTCGCAAAGTGCAAGGGGTCTACAGCGCTGATTTTCAGTGTGAGCCGGAAACAATATCGATCACCAGGAATCGGAAACGGTGTAGTGTGCCAGTAGATTTAAGTGAAAATAAATGCCCTTTGGGTGACTTTAAGCTCTAATACCCACCAACCAATATTAGGAATTAGGATTTGTAGGTAATGAACGAGAGTGTGCTATTTTTTTTTCTGACTTCGGCAAAAATAATGATCATGATAAA
The DNA here is from genome assembly GCA_910589285.2 of Mythimna ferrago. Taxonomy (NCBI): domain Eukaryota; kingdom Metazoa; phylum Arthropoda; class Insecta; order Lepidoptera; family Noctuidae; genus Mythimna; species Mythimna ferrago. Next base: position 23,526,769 of record OU342685.1, read on the forward strand.
AAATAATAACTACATTACGATAACTAGGCCCATTAGGCTTTTTGCACACAAATAATAAAATAATAATGCTCCTTATCATAATGCTTATTTAATAGTGGCACGGGTTTGAACGGCCATTATACTTCTATATAATATATAAATATAATCATGTAAATGATACGATCATGGCGATATAGGTACCTGTGACTAATCAGTAATATTTTATCAGATGAGGTAATGCTAAACGTAGGTAACTAATTTGCATTACAATAAATAATAATCAGTTACCCTTAAAAAATCTAATAATTAATTTGTTTACCATTTGGACATGGATGGACTTATTCTAAAGTTTTTTTTTATATTTATATATACTTTATTTAACAAAAAGGAAACCATATAATAAAAAACACACATTTGGCGGCCTTATCGCACCAGGCGATTTCTTACAGGCAACCTAGAAAGGACAGAGATTGCCTGGACACAAAATGGAGTTGCACTTAGTGCAAATATAAAAGTAACGAATCTTAATAAATACTTCATACTAAAATAGATACACAAATACATACATACAATTTTTTTTTTATACAAGGTGTAAGGGACAGCCCTCCACAAACTTTAAGGGCTTGCTCAGTAGACGAAACTGAACAACCTGACACAATTTTTTTTTACAGGAAACGAAAAAAAAAAATCGGCCTCGCCGTACAAATTGTCCAATCAAGTTTATCATTTTGTATGATGAGGCTGATTTTTTTTTTCGTTTCCTGAAAAAATATCTTGTGGAAGTTGGTTTAGTTTCGTCTACGGAGCAAGCCCTTAAAGTTTGTGGAGGGCTGTCCCTTACACCTTGTATAGTATATGGCAGCAAATGTCAGTCAACCTTCTTGGCAAACTTCGCTGAGGTAGCCAACACTACAATAGAATTATCAGCCCCATTATGCCGAGGTCGCGCCTGTTTCAATAATGCCACACATTGTCTAGTTGCGCAGACGCTTGAGATACAAAACTGAACCAATTTTACATCATAATATTCACTAGGAATCAATTTGCGAATATACACCGTTAAATTTTGATCGTTTTAATCCTGTGGAGGGTTGATCCGGTACATGGAACACTATCGATTTGTAAAGATAAAATTAAAAAATAAAATCATAATCGACCCTCCACGGGATTAAAACGTAGGCTAGTTGCCTTAAAAAATGTAATTAGTCCGACTTTTAGATTATTCAAAAATAAGGGACACGTGTTTTTTTATTTGTAAATTTAAACCAAAAATGACAAAGATGTAGCCCATTAAAGTTACGTGTAACGTCACGCCCGTGCTGTAATTTTTCGCACGGGGTGACGTCACACGTAACTTTAATGGGCTATATCTTTGTTATTTTTTATTTAATCTAAAAAAGAAAAAAATACGTGTCCAATATTTTTTTATAATCTAAAATACGGACTAAATAAAATGTAATTATTTTGACCCTGGAAACTACCCTATTAAAACAGACATTGAACTTCACTCGAAGAATTTCTCCCAGAAACTCATATACAACATTAGTTTTAGGCGCGGGCCACACAGAAGAGACGTAAGACTAGGACGCGTCGCGGACGGGGCGGAGACGAGACGCGGACGCGACTTTTTAAATTATATAGAAGAGACGGGGCGGAGACATGACAGAACCATTCAACCTCAAGACCGCTCGCCCGGCGCGGCGCGGCTGGCATACCACCCCGCGCCCCGTCTTCGCCCCCGCCGCATCCCGTCCTCGTCTCCGCCGCGTCCGCGCCCCGTCTCTCCTGTGTGTTTTGAACAAAAGGCGCAGACGTAAAAGCGCTGCGCCCGCGCCCCGTCTCTTCTATAAGTTTTGCGTCGCGACGCTTCTATACATTTTGTATGAAAGGGACGCGGTAGAGACAAATGTCCGCGCCCCGTCTGCGTCTTATGTCTCTTCTGTCTGGCTCGCGCCTTAGTTTAAGCGAAACCCGAAACATGTGTCTAGTATTTTTATGTAAAGAATCTATATAAAAAATTTCATAACTGTATCATGAAAAATCACAAAATTATAAACTTGTTACGTCAGCAAAAATACATAGTCACCGGGTCATCGAAGCGACTGAGGGGTCGTTTTGCACTTGCACCCAGCTGTTTGCTGACTCCTAATGTCTAGTATGACCTGCCGTAACCCGTCTCGTACTTATTGTCGGTGGTGTCCAACTTGTGATCTTTTTAAATATTTTTAGGAAAAAACATAACATGGTATAGGTAACAACTATTGGAACCCATTCAGTTACTGATTCTGAACAAACCACGAGTATATTCAGGTACTAAAAATACGAGTAATGTTATCTGTTGTGTTGTTGTATCTGAATGTTCCAATGAGCCACAGAACAACACCATGCTTGTCTTTTTTTAGGGTTCCGTAGTCAACTAAGAACCCTTATAGTTTCGCCATGTCTGTCTGTCCGTCTGTCCGTCCGTCTGTCCGTCCTCGCTTAATGTCTGTCACCGTTAGCACTAAAAAGCTGAAATTTGGTACCAATATGTAGGTATATCAATCACGCCGACAAAGTGGTAAAATAAAAATTGGAAAAAAATGTTTTATTAGGGTAGCCCCCCTATATGTAAAGTGGGAAGTGTTTTTTTTTTTAGTTTCAACCCTAACGTGTGATATATCATTGGATAGGTATTTAAAAATGAATAGGGGTTTACTAAAATCATTTTTTGATAATGTCAATAATTTCAGTAAAAAACAATGTGTGTCCCCCTCTAACTTTTGAACCATAGTTTAGAAAATATGAAAAAAACCTGAAAAGTAGAACTTTATAAGGACTTTCTAGGAAAATCATTTTGAACTTGATGGAAAGAACAGTTTTTGTACAAAAAAGACAAAAATGTTGTACAAAATAATTTCTGGACTAAGTTTGTAGTATAATCGTATATGCAAGCATTTTTTTAAACTCATAAGTGGGTACACTTATTGCGACGGACGGGAAACTACGGAACCCTACACTGAGCGTGGCCCGACATGCTCTCTGCCGGTTTTTAGTGTTGTGTTCTTGCAAGGTACTTGATTAGACTCCATTATTCCTTTAACTTTCCGCGTCGGATTTGTCCGACGAGTGTTCTGGGCCTCAAGTCTGCTAATACAGTACAATTCACGAATGATTGCGGCCGTGAAGTTTGCGCAGAAGGCTGCGCAGTAACGTGTTTTAGGAACCAAATGGCGACCTGCGTGTGCGAGAAGAGTGTAGTATGCGCGAACGTTCGCAAAGGCTAACTTCACGGCCGCCATCATTCGTGAATTGTACTGTACAATAGTGTCAGAATGGTCTATCATTGATGTCATAATTGTCGATTTTGACAAGTTTGGTAATCTAATAATATAATGACGTCATTATGACTTTCCAATGGTCAACCACTGATACTCCATTGAAAGAAGTGACATAGAATGGTAATCTCGTACATATTGACAAATGAATATTTGACGTTTGCGGTAATCTGCTAAAACTTTGACAGTTTATTTGATCAGTGTTTTACCATTAGAACGTTATTGTGCAGTTATTGGTTTTAATATGCTCGAAATTATCATTCTACCACAATTCTATTACAAGACCAGTGACCGATCAATGATCGATCATTATGAATTAGCAGATTACAAACTTTTAGCAAAATGACAATGGGATCGTGTTGGAATGACGAATTTATAAAAATAGCAGACTTGGGGCCCAGCTGTTCTATACGCCAGTGTCGTTCGTTTGCGACTGGGTTCTTCATCTCGTTTAACACTCCTATCCCCATAGGTGACTGCAAAGCTGACGATATGAAGCATTTGTGCAATGTTAAATCTTTCTCCTTTCTTTCAGTCCATCCAAAGGTTGTCTGTAAAAAATTGCCCTATGCGATAAGACCGCCCATTGTACACTTATTTTTTATAATGTTTGTTCTGTAGTTTTTTGTATATGTGGTGTACAATAAAGAACATATAATAATGTTTATCAGATATATCCGACGTAGACCTAGCCTTTTAAAGAGTGAAAAAAAACATCAATTCGTGATTTCGGCATTGTCAACCATCAAAACAAATTAGCCTACAGAAATTGATTCTTTTGCCGATAACCTTGTGTGGACAGGACGCATTTCGCGACGCACACAATGGCTCCAATGGCTGTGACTGCGATCAACTAATGCAATCGAACATTTGCATCATTTCCCAATTTAGTAGTTTAGGGTCGCCTCACACGGGCCATCAGCCACAAACACAAAACGCCGCCACCGGCATATTTCCTATAATTTTCATACATTTGACACGGTTGACGCCGGTGGCCGACACAACCTAGAAATCGCCGCTGCTCGCTTCTTGGGGCCTGCACTGACCACTGAGCGCCGATACAAAACACCGTCACACGCCACTCGCGCATTTTTTTACTCTTAACTTAAAGACCTCCAGGTGGTAGCTATCAGAAAACAGACTCCAATAAAGAAGTGAAGGCAGTCGAAACATTGACTAGGACTTATACCGATTTATTTAAACTTCATGTACAGTAGTGGTACATAGGTGGACTTAACCTTTTGAATGTCTTAAAAGTTACACACTTTCTATTGTGTTTCTAATTACGGCATTTGATGAGTTAATGCAATAATGTATACTTTACCAGTCAACCTTTGGGTTAAGACAACATTGCGGAAGGTGTGCATAATAAATAAATAAAAGATACATATTACAAATATAATGAAAATTCAATAAACAAAGCTGCTTAAAATAATAAAATTATAGACTAATTAATATCATACAAATATCAAATGATAATAATTAAAAAAACTTAAGTAGGTCAAATCGGGTTGTCTATTTTATTCCATACTAGCTTTTGTCCGCGGCTTCGCCCGCGTACATAAAATATAGCCCATGTCACTCAGGAGTATGCAGTTCTATCGGTGAAAAAATGTTCGCAATCGGACCAGTACTTTCAGAGATTACAAAAAAAACTAGTTTTACCTCTTTATAATATTAGTATAGATAGCTTTGCTCGTCTAGACCGCATAACCAATAAGTCGCCCAAGGAAATGCGTGGGACGCATTTCCTTTTTACTTTTCTAACGTTTTCATTTGAGAGATTTACAGTTTCTTTCTCAAACTGTGGGCATGTCGCTGTCTTCCTTAATTTCGCCAGTGGAGAGGTGAACTTAATTCAGTCCCGGTTATTCTCACAAAACTTCATTAAGTTCATTAACTCCAATTACCTGCTTGACATCAAGCAGTCGCTATTTCGGGAAAATTTTAAGTACCTCACTGGATTCTTGATAAGGTCAGGAGGAGCTAGTACGTCATGGATACCTACATTTCTTCAAGTGTAAAGCACTATACTAGTAATAAAGCTGATGGCCAGCAAAAGCTGTTTTGTGGGCTATTTCTGGGCATGTAATTTTTGCTCTGCTTTACCTACGTGGCTTGGAGCCTAAAGAGCTGCCGCACAGTGGGTACCCTACAGTCCGAGTATTTGGAAGCAAGGAATCTTTACGGCCTGCTCATCATCACCTTCAGCACAGCTCTCTACGCTCGCTCCAATCCAAGAATCCTCGTTTTATCAATATTTATTATGCATCTTCAAAAAATAAATAAATAAAAATTTATAAATTATTTTGATGACTACTTTTTTGCATAAAAAACTCCAAAGTCGTGTTAGTTACACCATTTATAACTCGGGAAAGGCAGGACCGATTTTAATGATCTTCGCTTTATTAGATTCATCTCCATCTCGAATAGCAGAATAACTATTAAAATATTACAATAATTAATTTTACAATAACGTTTCACATCCACACGCTGCAGCCAGGTCGGTTTACCCAGAGCGGCGAAAAATGAGGGGCGGCAAAATTGACTTATTCTTCTTAACCTAGCCAATAGCCATCCACACCCAAGTTGTCAGGTTGAGAATTTTATGTGCCACCTTCCAACCTACTTCAGGTTGGATAGTGGAAATATTTAAGACTTAGACATGAATCTTAAGTCATGAGACTTATATGGTTCTGTGTATGTAAAGGGTGGTAAAAATTATCGAAAATTATGTTTGCCCGGAGCGGCTAAATACCTAGGTCGGCCCTGACTGCAGCCGCTGGTTACTTAGTTTCGCAGTCGAATCAAACTTACAAAACGACCACAGAAGCACGCAAGCTGTCAAACTGTCTTTCTGCTGTTTATGATAAAACAATTAGTATACTCATGTCTGTGTATTATTTCCAGGTTCGAAGCAGGCGACGGTGCAGAATGTGAACGTGAGCGGGTGTGCGCCCGACGCCAAGGAGTGCGTGCTCAAGAGGAACACCAACGCCACGTTCAGCATCGACTTCACACCTAGTGAGTATAAATACGGAGGGTAGATAGGTAGAATCGAAACTATTGGCGGTTCTCAACACTCCAGAAGTTGCTGTAGCCGAAGTGTGGGGTTACGACGTTATTAACTTTGAATGTACCTTAAAGTCTACTTAGGCGATTATCACACTGCCACGCATCACGCTGCATGTTGCGTGTCAACGCACCTACGCGCGTACTTGCGGGAATGCAGGTCTGTATCATCGTGCGGGTTTTTTACGCACTCACGCGTGCAGTTGCGTTTTGTAGAATCACGCAGGCTCTGCTCTCTCTTATTTATCCACTGTTGACTGTTACTGTGGAGTAGCCTCTGGATTCTCAACCTTTTTTGACCTGGTACTAGTTTGGTTTCTTAGATGTTAGCAGAGACCAGAAGAGGTGAAGAAAACTTAACTATAACAATCTTTTTTTTTATTTTGTTGTCATGCTAAAATTTCTAGACTCAAATTTTAATTAATATGTATTACTTAGTTAGGTACCTACTTCCTACGTGCTACAACATGGGATAAGGTTGAAAAAGTTCAAACAATTAAATTCTTATAATAATATTTTTATATCGCCGAACTAGTTAAATCTCCTCTTGTTTAATTGGGTACTAGGTACTACAGTATCCAAAACAATAACAGTCCAACCAAGGTAAAGTAAAGCCAAAATAAAGCATTTTCCTGTTTATATTTAATTACAGTTGTAACATGACAAACCAATTATCTACAGGGATAAGCGTTCATCAGCAAAACTTCAATTTACAAACCACATAAATAACTCTAACAACCTACAATAGAGGTATAGTTTTGCTGAAGTATCCTCTATTGTTGTCTTATTGCTCATTTTCACAACTAAAATGGGGTGATTAGAGACGAAAGTTTAAAGGGTATTTTCTCGATATCTGAATATTTTTTGCAGCATTTAACTATATCAATTTATTAATGAATTGTTATTCTAAAAAATCGATGCTTTGTTAGAGGCCGATATATCGTATCAAAGTGAAAAACCAAACTAAAGTTTTGTCTCTATTTACCCCATTTACACGGACTTATAGTATAAGTCAAACCTAAGCAATTCAGAACGCCGGCGTTCGCGCACCTATTGTCTTTCTATTGTGTCTGTAATAAAGAGCCACCGTGGCCCTAGAATTTAAAGAACAGAAATACATACTAGATCGATTTTAATCGTTAGTAGAGCGAGAAAAGTCATAAGAAGAGTGTCTATGGAGTTTCTTGCACGTTCTTCTCCATAGAGATCTACGCTTTGGAACGTGCAATTTAGCTTCACTTTTTTGGACTGACCGACATTTGACTATTTAAAAGTGCCTGCAAATGGTCTATTTGAAATAAATGCTTTTGATTTGATTAGATGATTTCATACTTCAAAAAAAGGAAACTATTATTGTCACCGAGTATTATTGAAAACGGGTAGGTATGAATAAGTACCCACATACGTACTGATTAAATCCAGGGGTCTATTACCCTCTGGCATTTAAAAATCTCAACAGCTTTAGGATAGGTAAACTGTACCTACCCATATAGAATTAATCAACTTTGAGTTAGGACATACCCAATGGAATTTGCTAAACAACAATTAGAGAACTATTCCCCTTTATAGTAGGTAGACTGATCTACAAATAGATCCTACAATTGTATGTAGGTACCCGACAACTCACAAACTAAAACCGCGCTGAAATACCTTCTCATGACAATATACCAAAACTATTCGCAAAATTCCTTGAACTCAACTTTCATCGTGTATCGGGTGGGAGTTAATATATCCCTAGAGGCACGTCTAGTCGGAACACAGAACATGTGCCACTCCAACTTTGTTTTAATCACCATAAACTCACTCAACCAAAAATATACTTCTAGGAGTTCCACTACTGACGTCTGTAGGTACTCAGCTATTTTTATTTTGCACTCCTACAACTTACATTAGTCTAAACAATGTCCTAGGGATTCGCACCTAGAGCTAAAATTTTTCTCAGCTGGTTTTTTCTTTTTTTCTGGGGACTAAAATGGTAGGTCTGTCTATAAACCCAAAAGGCCTTGGTATACCTACCAATTTTTTTTTTATAATTTCAATAAACCCCAAGCGAACGCTGGCGTTTTGCTCTCTCATTGTCTTGCTATTGTGTCTCTAATTACGATATTTGAAAGGTTAAGAAGTTGCACCAATCTAGGAATAACTCCTGTGTCATGGATGGATGCACATCCATAAATTACATTTCATTACCTATCCTTTTAACATAAACTTTTTACGTTTCCAGACAAAGAGGTGAAAGGTGTCCAGACGGTCGTGCATGGAGTAATAATGAACTTACCGGTGCCATTCCCGCTGCCCCAACCTGACGCCTGCAAGGACAACGGACTGACCTGCCCTCTGCCGGTAAATATTGAAACAGATTAACATCTTACCTCGTCTAGGCAGTCATCAGACTTAGGCACAGACTTCTTTTCGGGTGGGAATTGGGATCGTGTTTTTATTGAAAATTTGTGCAATGTGTAACTCGCAGGAGTCTAGTCTCTCCTCCTCCTTGCGTCGTATTCCTCAATGGCCACCCTGCTTCATCACTTTTCCTTGAATGATATTCCTCCATCTGTTTCTGTCTCTGGCGGTGTGAAGGGCATTGTATATCGTAGAGTCAAGAGCGGTGCGGATCTGGTCGGACCAACGTATTGGGCTGCGCCCACATGGCCTTTTCCCATTCACTTGCCAGTCACAATAACCCTAGACGCCTAGGACACCTGCCTATATTTTGTTGAAAAATCAAGGAGACGACAACAACGCTCGGTAGAGAAGAAACATTTAAGTTAGTATATACACATACAAGAATGTCAAGAGCGGTAGCGTAGTGAGGGTATCACGAATGCCTGTTGCCATGCTGTTTGCCGTCTCGGCAATCAAGTCAGTTTTACTTCCAACGCGAGTCAATAGATGTATCACGTCAAAAATCTATAGCTAGATATTATAGAGCACAGTAAATAATAAAATTTAACCTAGCAACACAATCTATAGAAGCTCAATGCCGCAAGTTAAGAATTTTTAATAACGTAAAACTTGCGCCTAGCAGGTAGGCGTCTAGTGCGTATCGTCTTACAAAAAGAAAAACTTCACCTTCATCATTATCTCGTACAATTTTATTAGTAACACGACTCCCCTTAGTTGGAGTGTCCATGGAGTTTCTTGCGCGTTCTTCTCCGTAGAGATTTACACTTTGAAACGTGCAATTTAGCTTCACCTTTTTTTTGACTGACCGACATTTTGACCCAGGTCCCTCGCCCATGACAACTTTTGTAGCATCGCTACTAACGCGCGTTAGTCGCATTTACAAGCGCTATAGAAAAAATGCCAACGCACTATAGCATCGCTGCAAAAATTCGCCGTGGTCGAGGGGTCTTGAAAGTGCCTGTAATTGTCTATTCGAAATAAACGTCTCTGATTTCTAATTTCTTAATTTTCCAGGCGGGACAGTTAGCCAACTACCACACAACCATGCCGATCCTGAAGTCTTACCCCAAAGTCAAGGTGGAAGTCAAATGGGAGCTGAAGGATGAGAACGATGACGACCTTGTATGCGTCATGATTCCCGCCAAAATACAATAAGGAACCGTATTGCCTGATTCCTATGTCTTTAACACTATGTTTTTGAAAGCGTTTACTGAATAGGTATATTGTAAGGCCTACTAGGCAAAAACGTCGCGCCGTCGTATCGATGTCGCTTCGTCGATAGTCTCATAGTTTTGCGTAGACCAAGCGTATGACGAATTCGCGTCTATGAAGCTACGCGTCCGTGATCAGTAAGCCTGTCATGCGATTTAATTTGACAGCCGAACAAGGCTTAATGAAAAAGTAACTTTATACTGAATGTGAGCAAGCGTTTCAGTTCATATCCGTATGCAAAATACAGCAGAGCTTTCAAGAACTGTGGGTAAAATTACAATGGAATACTTAAAACAAAAATCTTCGCCAACCTCTTCAAGATAAGTGATTAAGAAATGGTACAATTTGCCTTCAAAGACTATTTTAAGGATCTAGTGACATAGGAATTCAGAATGATCATAAGTATTACTGTAACTTCTAAATACTTACTTAATTTTATTTTACTCACAATGTAAAGGAGGCTAAAATGAGTTTTTTAATTATTTTGACGTAGTTAAGCGACGAATCTCAAAGAACTTTCAGAATTTATAATTGTTTGTATTGAGTACCTAGTTAAGTTTTCCCTTTTTTTTTTCACAATTTCTTGTCTGTTTATAGTCGAGTTAAAAAAGGTTGTGTTAAATGACAAATATTTTTTTAATTGCTCGATTCGACGTCTCTCTCCTCAGCCATCAATATAAGGGCCTGTTCTCACGAACTTATTGCGGTCTCCTCATAACGTAAACCTGCGGTCGTGTGAACAGGCTCTTATACTGAAATATTTATATTATTTGTTTGTCTACAACACCATTTATGAGATTTCCTTAATTTATAATAAATAATACATTGTTTTCCACTAAATATAGGTTAAGGATTGTGGTTTTGTACATTATAATACATAGTTATATTGTGTAAATGTGTGAGTTTTATTATCTTTTCCCTCATGTTGGTACTCAGCAGCAACACAAACTAGTACATTTTTATACAAGTGTGTTATGGAGCCGAGGGCTGCAGAGACTTCACGTGTGTCAAACGACTTTTTTCAATACACTTACGACTCGTGGGGGTTGACCCGCGCCTCGTGGGGGTCGACGCGCCTGATACGATAAACTATTTTATTACAATAAAATTGTGGCGGGGCAAGCACGCGCACTTTTCTGCACCAGTGCGGAAAACAGTCCATTGCGTGCCTGTAAGCGGTGGGGTAAGAACGGATTTCCGAGTAAGTGTATTGAAAAATATATTTCAACACAGTTAATAGGCTGAGTCAAAGTCAAAGTCAAATCATTTATTTCAAATAGACCATTTACAGGCACTTTTGAATAGTCAAATGTCGGTCAGTCCAAGAAAAGTGAAGCTAAATTGACTCAGCATTAACACTCGGTGCCAAGAACATAACTTATTTTTTAAAGGAACTTTGTCCCCCACTATGCATTAGGTAGCTACTCCTGTATCATATGTGCAACGATGGGTTTGACGCATTTGGTGCACATCTCAACTCGTGCACCATGCTCAAATGGTGAACTTAGCAACTGGTGCACTTCTCATATGGCACACTTCGCAAACTGGTGGAATTAACCCTTTGTGTGTCCGGAACGTGGATCCACGCGAGACACAATAACTTTTTAATTGTGTCTCTAATTACGGCATACGAAAGGTTAATGAAAAAACCGGCCAAGAGCGTGTCGGGCCACGCTCAGTGTAGGGTTCCGTAGTTTCCCGTCCGTCACAATAAGTGTACCCACTTATGAGTTTAAAAAAATGCTTGCCTATACGATTATACTACAAACTTAGTCCAGAAATTATTTTGTAGAACCTTTTTGTCTTTTTGTACAAAAACTGTTCTTTCCATCAAGTTCAAAACGATTTTCCTAGAAAGTCCTTATAAAGTTCTACTTTTCAGATCTTTTTCATATTTTCTAAACTTATGGTTCAAAAGTTAGAGGAGGGGGAACACATTGTTTTTTACTTTTGGAGCGATTATTTCCGAAATTATTGACATTATCAAAAAATGATTTTAGTAAACCCCTATTCATTTTTAAATACCTATCCAACGATATATCACACGTTAGGGTAGAAATTTAAAAAAATCACTTCCCACTTACATACAAGGTGCAGTTTTAAAACTGCACAATATTTCAGGACGTTGTAATAAAACTCATAAATAATCATATAAAAAAACGATACCTGGTCAATAATCAGTAATACTTGTTATTTAATTTTTTAATTACACTAAACTAAATCGATTGATCGATGGCCGCGGGGGCGTGGCTAGGGTGTGGCGTGCGGGATGATGATTGGATGATACATTATTTATGAAACTATCGTTGCGAGTTAGTGTGTGTGAAAACGCCCTTTATTGTTCCGTGTTTGTGTGTGTGAAAAAAAGGGCGGTTATAAAAAATAAATAAATTACCTACTTATTTTATTATTGATTCGGGTCGAGAATCACTAACATAATTACCTCCTGAAATATTTTGCAGCTTCAAAACGACACCTTGTATAGGGGGGCACCCTAATAAAACATTTTTTTCCAATTTTTATTTTGCCACTTTGTCGGCGTGATTGATATACATATTGGTACCAAATTTCAGCTTTCTAGTGCTAACGGTCACAGAGATTAAGCGAGGACAGACAGACAGACGGACAGACAGACATGGCGAAACTATAAGGGTTCCTAGTTGACTACAGAACCCTAAAAAAAAAGAGAATGGCAGAGGTATAAGCTTCTTTCATTCTTTTTTTATTATCAATTCGCGGGTACAAAGTTATACCCACAAATATAAAATTTATAAAATCACCATTGAAAAAAAGCTCTGTAGAGCAAATTGAACTTTAAGAGCGTGTCATTAAGTTACTTTTAGTAGAAAGACATACATATCAAATATTAAATTTGAAAACTATATCGGTATGTTATGTACCATCGCGGTCATTTCTGTCTGATCAGTTAAAATTTTCACTTGAATTCTGCGGCGCGACGCCAAATCAAACGCTTTGAAGTTTTCGTTTCGAGTGCTAGCAAAAATTAACTTAGCGGTGGTCAGGCGGAAGTGTATTTGATGGTACATAACAAAAGCGATTAGATGTTTGACGAGTAATAAAACAAATACAAAGTTTCATAAGTTTCTATTGCACAGTAGTAAATTAGACTTTCATTCAAATCATTATTTACAAAAATATGTTTTATTAACCTACTTAACTTACAAATACATAGATAATTTTGTACAATATTCAATAAAATCAGTCATTTTTTTTAATACAATTTTGAAAATATCCATTGAAAGATAAATTACAAATTATTTTTTAAAAACACATTTTTACTTTTTTAATTATTATTATTATTGATAGGCTATGTGGTCGACGATGAAGCACGCTTGTTTGGAAGTAACCTATTCACTCTTGACTTAAAGGAGTCCTATATTGTAGCTATATGTTTAAATAAACACAGAGAAATCCTCTACTTTTAATTCAAACAAATAAAAAATCAATTGTAGGAGATTTGTGTAATGTTTAGCCAAGTGCAAAATTTTGGAAGACTTAAATTTTTGAGTAGAATCATTGGCACGCTGACATTTAAATCAATTCTATGTACTGGAAAACCTATCATTTCCTTTCAGTTCTTTTTCAATCTTATTTCTGCAGTTTTTAAAGAAATAAAACATTTTAATTAACAATAAATAATAAATAAATATTTGCCTTTTTTCAGGGGGTGGAAAATCACCTTAACCCCATCACATGCAGTTTTTAAAAAGGGTAATCATGAAGTTTCTTGCCGGTTTTTATCCATAGGGAACGACCAATACCGAACAAGAACCGTACCTACGCTAGCATCTGGCGTTTTATAAGTGCCCTAAACCTATATGCCTTTGTATAATAAAATTATTTTGACTTTGCCCTTTGTATTGTAAGACGACAAAACTTTTCAGAAGAATCAAGGTACTTACGTACTTCCTTAAGTTTGCCGATTCTTCAGGCTATGTCGGTACATAGCCTGAAGAATCGGCAAACTTAAGTGGCAGTGGACAGGACACATTGATCACAGAACTGATGGTCGATGGGACTGAATGGTTCTGGAGTGGCGACCATGTACCAGAAGAAGCAGCGTTGGACGGCCAACAAGGTGAACCGATGGCCTAGTGAGGGTCGCGGGAATCCGTTGGATACGAGACACACATGACCGGTCGTAATGACAAAACTTGGGGGAGGCCTATGTCGGACAATAGACGTCTTTCGGCTGAATTATTATGATGAGACCATTTCAGAAATTTACCTTAGTGTGCCCGCACACAGGCCACAAAAAAAAAACCGCCAAAAAAAAACGCTGAAGCGCGACACTAATCAAGATTTTAATGAAAATCATTTTTTCATAGCAAGCTTTTATAGCTCGGTATACCTATATAATTAATGCTCGTCAAGACGGATCATACGAGCCCAAACTCGATGGAGTTGTGTCGTTTAACTGCCAAGTTCCTATAGCCACCTTCCAGTTGCATCATCAGATCAGCTCCACGTCATTATGATTTAGCATTGTCATCTGATTTACACATGCATGCAAAATTTCAGCCCAATCGGTAACCGGGAAGTGGATCAAATTTAATTTGCAAGATTTGATGACAGACAAACATCGGGACAGGTAAAACTAAATAAAAGCTTGTAAAAGAGGCCGCCTCAAAAAAAAAAAAAAAAGCTTGAGGCGGCTTTTCTCTGTGGGCCGTATGCAGGAACACTTAGCCTTTGCGTATAGTTACTCCACTGGACGTATCTTTACTTTAACTATAACTACAGTTGCTAAGCAAACGCTTATCATAGCCCAAATCCTTGTCATCCGGCGAACGTGCGCTGAATACCCAACCGTACCCTTCTGACCGCCTCAGTCATTGACCAGCGACTTCAAACAATGTGTTACACACTCTAATAGCGTCATTAGACGATATAAGTCTTCTAATTACAATATAATTAGTCGTTAAGTTGATTTATTGGGCTTTGTGCTTTTATTTTAAATTTCGCAGAATTTTCGACGAGGAAGGATCGCCGGAAGATTTTGAAGGGGATATGCAAACCTGCATAAAGATATAACAGTACGTGCCAATGTCCGGTCGAGATCTGTCACTGCAAGCAGGGCCCGATCTAGGGGGGGGGGGGGCGAGCCGGGCATTTGTCCAGAGCGGCAAAAAATGAGGGGCGGCAAAATTGACTTATTCCTATCTTCTAACCTAGCTATCCACACCCAAGATGGCAGGTTGAGAATTTGTATGTACCACTTTTAAACCTACTTCAGGTTGGATAGTGAAAATATTTAAGACTTAAGACCGATATCCGTGCTTAAGAATGTGTATTTAAGACTTATGGCTTTGTGTAGGTAAAGAGTGGCGAAAATTATCTTTGCCCGGAGCGGCTAAATAGTTAGATCGGGCCCTGACTGCAAGCATTTGTGAGGGCTATGCTAACAGCAGAGGCGTAACTTGCACTAATTTAGACGTGGGTGAAGCTGCATCAGCGAGATCTTTTTCTTTTATAAATTCGAAAACGAGACAGCGACTGTCGCAACCCAGTGTTCGAACACATCATCACTTACCATCAGCTGAAATAGTGGTCAAGGGCGAACCTATCTACACTAATATAATAAAGAGGTAAAGTTTGTTTTTTTGTTTGTAGGAGATATGCCTCCTACAAGGTGGACTGATGACCTGTAGCCCGATTCACGTAATGAAAACCGTAACGATATCGTAGCGATTCAGTCGTTTAGACTTTAGACCATTTCCGTATTCACATCCATGAATCGAGTTTGAACGACACCGATTTTAAAGTCGTTTGAAATTCGTCGATTTAAAAAAAACCTGTATTACATTATGCTGGTAGAATACTTATAAATGTAACTGGAAATAAGTCGATAGATCGTGAATACCGCTTTTGGATAGGACTTCGATCGAACAACTATAAAACTTCAACGATATTTGACTTATTTGATTTTACGTGAATCAGGCTACTGGTGAGGGTTGCGGGAATCCGATGGATGCGAGACGCACAGGACCGCTCATTGTGGCGACACTTGGGGGAGGTCTATGTCCAACAGTGGACGTCTTTCGGCTGAAATGATTATGATGATGATGAGGAGGTAATTTCTGGTCCGATTGCGAAAATAGTTTTCACCGATTGAAAGCTGCTTTATTCCTAAGTGACATAGGCTATATTTTATGTTCGCGGGCAAAGCTGCGGGCATAAGCTAGTAAATTATAAAACAAAACCCTCGTCGTTAAAGAGCGAGCACTTCGCCCACGCCTAGCTACGCTACTGGCTAACGGAGACGGAAAATTGGAGGGGAGTGGTGTCCTTCTGTAAGACCGTGATGATGATGAAGGAGGGCGCCGAGCGGGATCGTGATAGGACTGATCCATTGGGATCAGTCCTATCACGATCCCGCTCGATCCATTGGGATCAGTCCTATCACGATTCGTAGGAAGCGTCAGAGGGCTTAACGCCTCAACGCCTAAACCCCGCTTGCAACATTGAAGGTAGAACTACACTGCTAACACGGGTGCCACATACGCCGATCAGTAGCCTGATTCACGTAAAATCAAACAAGCCAAATATCGTTGAAGTTTTATAGACGTTCGATCAAAGTCCTATCCAAACGCGGTATTCACGATCTATCGACTTATTTCCAGTTACATTAATAAGTATTCTACCAGGATAATGTAATACAGATTTTTTTTTTAAATCGACGAATTTCAAACGACTTTAAAATCGGTGTCGTCCAAACTCGATTGATGGATGTGAATACGGAAATGGTCTAAACGACTAAATCGCTACGATATCGTTACGGTTTTCATTACGAGAATCGGGCAACTGGGCGCGTCGGTCTTCATACATTTTATATGGAAACTAGACTTGTAGAGCTACACTAGATCCACGCCACGCGACGTCGTTTTACGTACAAATCAGGCGTATTACACGTGTGCGTCGGTCTAATGTAGTTCTAGCTTTAAGGTAGGCGGAACTCCCGAGGTCACAGGCTCTGAGTGCGAACTTTGTCCGCCCTCCCAGTGACTTTGGAAAAGATGGTGGCACAGTGATCACGTGCTGCCATGCACAGCGAGGCTCAGAAGGAGAGAACCCTCAGTCTCCTCAGGGCCAGTAGCAGGCGTTCTACAGAGGAGGTTCCGTGGTGGTATTTTAAGAGGACACAGGGCCCTCTTCCTTGTGCATGTGATGGTGATCACCAGGGTGATTTTAAACCCGTAGGTGGCGTTGCAATCGAAATTCCTACTTTTTTTTTTCTGACGAAAAGCTACTTTTCTTTGCTGGACCCACTAATACTCGTATAGAAACCAAAGACAGTACGCAAAACCATGGTCACAAAGTCAGTATAAAATCAAGTGGCACAAAGTCCTTCTCGATTCACTATTCACATTTTAATAAACATTGAGACCATATCCAGTCTCGCGCGTCGAGAGCAGATGCTATTACAAAAGCACTATTATAACGACAGAATCAATATCTATTATCTTTTTGACCAGCAGTCCTAAAAAAAAACCCACATTACAAAGTAAAACGTGTCCAGCACGCCACGGTCATGACTACATGACAGACTTAAATACTAACAAATCTTATAAGAAAGTATGGTTTTCTTATTTGTTTTGTAAAACGATGAAATCGCTGACCGTTTTAAAGTGAAAAATGTTTCGCTTATCAGTTAATTCCATCAGACTTTTACACACTAGTGTTAATTCCACGAAAGAACTCGTGCCGACGTGGCGACACAATCGCACGATGATCGCTTTAGTCGGTACCTCTCCATCATCAGCTGAAAAACCAGCTTTTCAGCTTCTTTCTTCCAAATATCTTTCCCTGATATTCCATCCAGAACCTTCACTTTTTCTTAATAGTACTCTTACATCGACCACACAACGCCTGCTCAGTCTTCACTCTCCTAAAGTACAAGTTAAACTCTTGTCTAAATATCTTCCTGTACATTGATTCCTTAACGGGAACAATATTCTCCTTATTACACTCATTAAAGTACATATTGTACATATGTTTGACGCTCAAACTTGGATCCAAGTACTGTTTTTTCTTTGAATATTGCACAACTGGTTTTGATTCCACTGTTGTGAAAGAAAGAATGTGTTTTCTCACTCTGTCTTTAGTCTCCGATGGTAAAGAGTGAGTGCTAGCTTTAGAATGTCCTCTGCCATCCGGTTTCGGCATATTCAAGTCCGTTTTTCCCATATGCACGTTGTAAACTGGTTTCTGAGATATAGAAAGAGTTCCTAAATAAAAATTCTTGCAAACTGTATGCCTTTCAGACTTCAAGTGGAAGAAATATTTAAACGTATACTTTCTCTTATGATTATTAGACATTTTATTGTGTTTAATGTACGTTCTTTCAGTGGTACTCAGTAGGAAATACTTTTTATCATTTGCATTCAGCGAGTAGAATGATTTGAAGATATGTTCACGGTCATCATCAGTGATTTTTTCGTTACATTTGAACTTGCAGCTCTTTATGCAGTCCTTAGTGTTTTGTATCTGTCTCTCCGGGACGAACTTGCCTCGTCTACTGATGTAGGCCTCACCTCGTTGGTGCTTCAACTTGCGGACATTGCAAGCCCAGGTGGTTGGGTCGGGAATTTGGTTACGTGATCTTTTCTTCTGCGGTTCTGGTTCCGTTTGAGGTGATTCTGTTTCACATCTGGAAATTAAAAATTGGTATCATTCAGTAGTTGACTAAATAAAAATACTAGAAAATAATAGGAAATATTAATGAGTAGTTTATTTAAAAATTAAACATTAATTTTTTCGTAGTATTTCCAAAGAGCTTTTATAGCAATAATATGCTATTTATTTTATTTCTCCAGAAGTTTTTTATAATGATATAAACAATGCTTAATAAATTACTCAATATTTTTACCTTTTATTATATACTATCTATACCAATAATAACAAAACACAAGAGTTTTGAGAGAGAATCTCTGGAACTACAAACCAGATTGAAAATCTTTTTGTATGTGATAGTCAGGTTCATGACGATTAGTAAGGCTAAATAACGTCACGATATGACTTACGGATGCAGAATAGTAACCAAAGACGGCTTGTTTCTGATAAAAGGCTTTACAAAAATAATAAATTTACTCACTCGTTGTCTTTATCCCTCAATTGCACCTCAGGCTCAAGCTTAGTAATAAAACACTGTTCTTTAGGATACTCATACTGCCTATAGTATGAATGCACGCCAGCTATCATGTGCTGCGGAACTATCATATGCGATGCAATCTGCAGGGACTGGGTCATGTCTGAACTCTGCAGTACCTGAGACTGGACCTGACCCTGCAGAGGCTGGAGAGTCTGCAATCCTTGCTGACATGACATCACTATTTGATTCTGAGACATTTGTATCTGACTCTGTATTTCGGTAATATGCTGTGATGTTACCGGTATATGTATGGACTCTGATGTGATTGTCTGCTGATATGTGACTTTGCCCTGTGATGTTGGTAGTGCTGGGTGAGATATGTGGATGATCTGAGGGCTCTGCATCTTCGTGTTTGTCATGGAGGGTTGGTAGACTTGAACAAGATGCGGTATGGAAGTCTGCTGTAATTGCTCCATGGTTTTAATCTGTGAATTATAAAAGGTTTAACAGCTATGTGGTTTATAGTTTGATATTTCTTTGGTGCTCTTGCTCATTACCTACTTATTTCTAATAAAAAAAGTTCACTGAAAGTTTTTTATTTATTTATTTGCATTTTTTTTTTTTAATCAAGGTAATGCTTTTTACGGCGAATAAATAAGAACGACATGGGTAGGTAATTATTAAAAATTTACTTCACCACGCTCTGTGTTTTTAAGCGGGACAGCAGCAAAGCATGATATAAAATTAATAATTTATTCAAATCATTGTAGCGTCGAGTTTACATGTTTCATTCTTTAGATAATCAAATCCAGGAAATTAATAGTAGATACTTACTTTGAAAGAAACAATTTATAGTAAATAGAGCGAAACTCAGTAGTTTTTCCACTACTTGCAAAGTTTTCACTAGTTTTCAGTAAGTTTGCCACAGTTCCATCTTATTTCAGGTAAACAAGACAACATGGATGAATTCAATGACCCGATGCAACTTCGGCACATCAAGAAGCGTCGAACCAATTCGCGTCAACAAATAGGACTCTTTCTCTATTTTTCCTACCCAAAGCAACAAAGACAAAACATAACCATGCTATGATTCGACAAACACAAATCTCGAACGGAAACGGAACGCGCTTGCAACTGTCACTAGTGTTGGGAATGTGTTTTCATAAACCGATAATTTATTTATTAATCGTTTTCTTTCTAATCGACTTAATAGTATTTTGTAAATATTATTCTATTAGCCAATGAGTGTTTATTATTAGTGGCCTGACCACGGAATGCCAGGGGCTTAAGGCCAATTTTTAATATTTTGCAATATATTGGTTTAAACTACTCTCAATTACCCACCGCGCTTATCTAATACGAGATAATATGTGTACTGAACCACTTCATTGGGGTCATGGACGCCACTTTAAACATGCAAGACTTTCATTCGCCGCCTGAATCATTCTAACAATACTGCCCACCAGCCATATCAATGATACGGGCACAGAGTAGAGTCTGTGCGGAAAGTAAACCATCGTGGGATTTGAGGGCGCTGCTGTAGATAAATATCGTTTTTGTTATGTAAGCAACATTGTGACGTCATTATAGTGCGACTGTTAAATCTTGATATTTTTAAACTATGTTAGACTAGCTTCCTCCAGCGGCTTCACCCTATAATAAAAAATATCCTATTAGCTAAATTTGCTCACCTAATGAAACTGCAAAGTTATAGCTTACGTGCTATATTATTGCAATGTTTATGATTAAGTTCATCTGTCTAGTAGTTTTTGCGCGACACATCTATACATACGAGTACCTCCATCCATCTTCACAAACTTTCGCATTTATAATATTAATAGCCTATTTATTGAACTTGCTCACATGATGAAACTTAGCAAAAAAAATAGGTTATAAGCTACATTATTGCAACGTTTATCATTAAATTCATCCGTTTATAAATTCTTGCGTAATGAGTAACAAACCGTTAATTGTAGCGACACCTATGGGAGGCCTATGTCGAACAGTGGACGTCTTTCGATTGTAATGGTGATGAACATTTAAATGCAAACACGAACCGGTAAAGGAAAATAGCGTGAAGAAACTGCTGTACTGCCTATCTAGGTAGCCCAGTTCCAACGGAAATGGCTCTATCACTTTGACTGGGATCGGTCTATTATCACTGACTGGAATATTGTAGCTAACAGCAAGTTTATGTTTACCCTAGTTAAATATAAAGGTAAAAATGGGACACACTACCCTGCACCTGATAGTTAAAAAGACGTATCTAACAAAAAGTAAAAACGCAGAAAAACATGTTTTAATGAATTAAACGGGAAATAGTTTGCTGTCTTTGAGTAAATTTAAATATTTACGTATTAAAAGTTGAAAAAAAAAGCCGAATATAGTGAGCTTTAACTTGGTTTAATAATAATATGAAGCTCTAGTCAAATCTGGAAAAAATGTTAGATGCGTCTTTTTTACTAACGGGGGCAGTACCACTTTCTCGTTATCTTCCTCAGTACATTTTTCCCTTTTGCTAATCAATGAAAACTATGAACTTAATGACTATGAAAATAAAGTACACTTCAGAATTTGTAATGCTGCTTCGTAAAAAATCTATTTAGCCTTTAAGGGACCATCTCTTATATAAGATCCTTGGGATCACTTGGTTGACCGTCTGTTTATCTGTTAAGACCCTTTAGCTCGAGAACGCTTGGAGGTATCGAGTTAAAATTAAAACCATCACCAACCAACTCAAGTCTGCGGTCTTCTTTTGAAGTTGTGAAAAACTGGCCAAGTGCGAGTCGGACTCGCCCATGGAGGGTTCCGTAGCAGCAAGTAACATAATATAAAAGTTCTTGTAGTTCGTTGTAACTTTGATCGATGTTTTAATAATAGTGTATTTTTTTAGATTTATGACGTATTAAAAAAAAACTACTTACTAGATCTCGTTCAAACTAATTTTCGTTGGTAGTTTACATGGTAATGTACATCATATATTTTTTTTAGTTTTATCATTCTCTTATTTTAGAAGTTATAGGGGGGGGGGACACACATTTTACCACTTTGGAAGCGTCTCTCGCGTAAACTATTCAATTTAGAAAAAAATGATTTTAGAAACCTCAATATCATTTTTAAAGACCTATCCATAGATACCCCACACGTATGGGTTTGATGAAAAAAAATTTTTTGAGTTTCAGTTCTAAGTATGGGGACCCCCAAAATTTATTGCTTTTTTTCTATTTTTGTGTGAAAATTTTAAAGCGGTTCACAGAATACATCTACTCACTAAGTTTCATCATTATAGCTCTTATAGTTTCGGAAAAAAGTGGCTGTGACATACGGACGGACAGACAGACAGACAGACAGACAGACATGACGAATCTATAAGGGTTCCGTTTTTTGCCATTTGGCTACGGAACCCTAAAAAATCAGACTTCTGAGTTAACGAAAAAAAAAGATACGGCCATTTATGTCGCAAAAAAACATATATTTCGATACTCAAGGGAATCAAAGTTCATAGGGTGAATCCCGTTGACCTAGAATCCTGAAATTTGGCATAAATCAAGGTTTCATAGAGTAAGTACAGGGAAAAATCTTAACAATTGTAAATTTGTTGATACGACACAAAAAAAAAAATGTTTGCAATTCGGAAAAATCTTCGTAACACAATTCGGGAATTGATTTCATAGGTAAATTTGTCCAGAATCCTCAGTGCGCGAGTCCAACTCGCACTTGCCCTTTTTTATTTTAGTTACTGTATCCTTACTCAATACTGAAAAGAAATATTCTTAGTTAGTCGAAACGCATTATAAATTTAAAGTATCAATACTCTTTATACTAGCCAACGAAAATATTGACCAAAACAAAATAAACAAATATCGTCATGTTTAAATGAATTTCCGTTTAATTTATACATGTTTGGAGATAACAGGGACAGGAGTTTACCTAGGAAGTCTAAAACCATTAAAATAAAAGTGTTACGTACCAAAAAAACAGCATACCAATGTTTCCCAAGTTCGTGACTTTGTTTTGATCAATTATGGTGTGATTTGCCATTTGTTACCTTTGGCAAAACTGTAATATATTAAATATTATTTCCCTTGCAGCTCGGTGAAATTTTTTATCACATTTCTGAAGATTTCAATTAAAAATCACAACAAAATAACATAATAAGCAAACCGGTGTCAACATTTTATGACGTTTGGCATTTGACGGATGGCTGGGTTGGGTTGCTACTTAAAATCTTTAATGTTGTTTTCACTTTATCCCACGACGGTTCTTTTATCGCACAGACAATACCTTGTAACATACTGATACGGGCCCGAGGGCTACAGGAGCTTTGACGTCTGCAAAAATTCGGCACATATTATGCACAACTATAAAATCTCATAATGATGACTAATCCATAGCGAATGAATAATTACTTTATGATAGGATGTTTCAATTTTATATAGCTTACTCCGCTTATTCTAGCATTGTCTACAAAAGATCACAAGACCACATCACCAATAAACAAGCTCATTTTCCGAGCTCAGTGATATACCTACATGATGACAAAACCACTTCTTCTATCTTACTATCCAAAACTACATTTTTTTAAACAGGCTCTTTTAGCTTTGCCGTTGCTACCCACACTGTTCTATCCAAGCCTATTTGGGTACCTGTTCTATTAATTTCTATAGATTGTAAAAGACTGCTCACCGCAGCTGTCCTACATTTTAATTTTTAAAACTTTTACAGTAAACATGACTAAACGGCCCCTTTTCATGACTAAACAATACAGTTTTATTTAAAGTCACATTTTGGAATGAGAAGCCATTTCCGTGTTGTACTGCTGCTTGGTAAAGTTAAATGGCTTTAAGGAGAGGTAATTAATCCGAATAAAACTCAAATATAATAAACATAATTTATGCAAGTGTCAACAAAAATAACTGTAACAATACCCTAAAAATAGATATAAAACAACGGTTTATAAAAATACCTTCAGCATCTACTATTATCTATGTATTTATAATAAATAAATGCTTTAGCAGCCCTATCATCATAGGTATTCAAAACAATAAGTGCGTCAAGTTTAACACTATAATTAAATATTAAATTCTTATAATATATTATTTTACTATTGCATCTAACATTCCATGTATTTAATCTTGGTTTCTCTTAAAAGCACGGTTATCACAAAACGATTCGATAAATTCGCTTAACAATACGATTAGGTAAACTATAGTCAAGATGTACACCAATAGATCAAGTACAGTAAAAAAGAGATAAGCAGGGATGACAAAAATAGTTATGCGTTGTCTGAGCCGCTAATACAACTCTTTTTTACAACACACATTTATAACAAATCTGAATTTTATAATTAATATGTAATTCCTTAATTTGACCTACCTACCTCTTTTTCTGACTGTATGTATCCGTTTTTTTTTTTGTATTACTTAAACAAACTTTATAAAAACAATTTTACGTATCAAATTACATATCAATTGAGCACTTAATAGCTATCCTATAAAAAATAACTTGCCAATATCATGACCACAGAAAGAACTAACCGATTTTTTTTTTGTAATGTTAAAAATGCAGCTTTTTAAAGCCAGATTCAATAATAAATATATACTTAAGTCGAATTATTGCAACTTCTAAAGATGCATATCAAGTACTTGAAGTATGAAATTACACATTAAATAAATTACTACAATAAATTCAGTATTTTGGAGTAATGGTAATGTTACAAAATAAATGCTTCGTCTCGTCGTCAATTGAGTGACAATCTTATCAGCCAAGTTATTTTAAACAAGATTATTTTTGTATCTCACAACCGTTACCATTTGTGCGCGTATTTTTCCGTGGGTTCTAACCTAATTAAAGCAAAACACTAGGGTATCCTACGAAATTCAAAATTACTTACTTTTTTTTTGCAATTTGCAGCTCATTTTGGTTTGCTTTTTATAGTTTTTCACCAGTAGAAAAATATGTTTATATTTATATATAAAAAATATATTTACACATATTTATATAGTAAAAATAATATAGTAGGCATATTTATAAAAATCAACCTACCTTTTTCTAACACTGCATTACGTCAGATTAGCAAAAACTTTTTTTAACTAACAACAAGAGATATAAATTGCAAAAAAAAAACGTAAAAAAAATCGTAGGTTACACGAGCGTATCCCCCTTAGTTAAACTTTTTCTCTAGGAAGTGGTACACGTAGTCGTACACAACCAACATGATGGCCCCACCGGGACCCAGTCGCATAACTTTGGGAAGCAATCCTTTGTACAAAGCGCGGAATCTGAAAAAAAAAAAAAAAACATTATAGATTAGTTGACTGTATCGATTGGCATTCAAAAATAAAACGTAGGAATTTCCATAACGTTTTAATACCGTTTGAAAGAGTTACTGTGACATGTGTGTGGCCATAGAAAGCAAAGGACAAATGAAGGAACATAGGTGGGTTTCAGTCAGTAAAAGGCAGATACGCCCTCTCGCTTCACCCTAGACCGGGGTTATTGCTACTAATTCTACTGCTATTTAATGATTTTTAATCTCAAAAAAAAAAAACATTCCATACTTTGCCCTGAAACATTGAAATAACAACAATTTACTTTAGGTCGAAGTTTTTATTACTATAAACTAATAATAAATTCTAAAATAGATGAGATCCCTGACACTTAATTTATACATGCATAATTGCACATGTTATATTACTAACTCATTCATAATGTCTACTTACTAGCAAACATCTAGCAAATCATAATCTAAAATTAACCTTTCGAATGTCTTAAGTTACACAGTCCGACATAAGGTAATTGTCTTTCTATTGTGTCTCTAATTACGACATTCAAAGAGTTAAATGGAACTTATTATACGAAAGTGCACAATCTGACATATTTTGTATGTCAGATTGTGCACTTTAGTATATGTAATATGTATGATGTATTTGATTAGTTACAATTCACAAACGATCATGATATCTTATTTTTAAACCAAAAACTATACTTCTATATAAAATTATAAAAAATATGTAGTACCTATCTAACAGTAGCAAAGATGAACAAAAATATAGTAGTTTTTTAGTGAAAAAGACGTGTGGCACTCGGGTACTGCCGCGGTAAAACTATTGCATAGCATTTTTATCAACTTATGCAATTATAATTATTTATTTATTTTATTTACGCAGTATTTTTTTTCCTTTGTTTTTTTTCTTTGATATTAATTGAAGTTACACTTTCACACATTGAATTGAATTTTGATTGATTGTTCACTCATTTGTTTTCTTATCGGTCACCACGCTCAAAAAACAAATGAGTGGGGGGTGTTAGGTTATTTTCGTTACGGAATTTCTGGATTCGGTCTCCACGCTCAAGGCCCGCGATAGAAGCTATGCAATAGCTTAAAAACTTGTAGTTAAACAGGTTATGCTTTAATTGTTACGAAAAAAAAAAACAAATCGGTGTACCTGTTTTAGAGCTACAGACAGACGCACTAGTTTAACGGTTAAGCTTATAACACCCCTCCTTTTAGCGGTAGGGGTTAAAACTTACATAAATTTAATATTATTACACTATAATGTACACTGTTATTTGCCATTATATTTGCAAGTAGGTACTGATTCCATTTAATGGAATTAGATCAGTAGATACGTACTTGAACAATAATGGATAGTATAAGTTTTTATCAGTATAAAAACCTACACTATTGCTTTTTTTTGTACATTGAAATAACTTTTCTCGTTCTGAGTGGAGCGATAGGGATAAATAAATAGTCAGATTTTTACTAACTTGAACCCACCGTGTTTTATCAGTTGCTCTGAGAGCCACGGTAACTATTTCGAAAAATCCGTAACTCTATCATAGTCATGCTGCCAGGCCCCTTTTCCGTTCAGGCAACGGCGCTCTCGCCGCCGCCGGGATGCCGATCCCGATTTCCAGCCACCGTAGTCTCGGGCTTGCGGACAGTGAGCAATGGGTACCTCGCTGTTCGGCCGTCCGGTAACTGTCCGGACCAAGCCCAAGTCGTCGACGGCGCGCGCTGTTCCCGCGCGCCTCAAGGAGTTGTCAGCAACAGCAGGGACCCAGCCGGGTCGAAGCCTACTGGGGTCAGGGTTATCCGAAAGGTCGCTCGAGCCCCGGTATGAAGGCTTGAAGGAACGGGATGGGTTTTTTAGTCAGTAAGAGTCTGACACTATCTCCCGCTTCGCCCAAGAGCGGGGGTTGTCATAGGATGATTTTTCCCATCGAAAAAAAAACAACAAGGCCCCTTTCCGTGGAAAAAATATTTTTAAACTAATAAGTGTAATAATTGTTTTCAGTTAGTACTAGACTCAGAAGCAAAAGCTTGGATTTAAGCCAGGTGAATTATATATTAGGATTTCTCGATAAACAGATGGTGCTAGAGTTAAAACCGGCCCGTGAGTACAGCACGCTACATAACTACTGTAGAGTCTAAAGTTCGAACATTTGCGCCATCAAAGTACCAGATTGTTATGACTTGACAACACAACGAATGCATGTTTGCGTTAACGGCATGTTTATCTGATAAGTAGCTATTTGTATAGTAACTACACTGCCTCTCTAGTCTTGTGGTCATAAGTATCACTGCAGACCGTGGCATCCGATCGGTGGGTTTTCGATTCCCGTGTCGAGCAAAACAGGGCTATTGGGTATTTTTTCATTAGAAATGACTGAGTAGCAAGCCGGAGTTTGGAAGCTGGTGGTGTGAAACCCCGTGCCTCGGAAAAAACGTAACCCTGTAAATGCTACGCCTGATCTGTCTCTGGTTGTTTCGGATTATCGTACCAACGGACTATGAGAATAAAGGAACAGATAGCGCATCTGTGTTTGCGCACACACTTGTGCATTATAATGTCTCCTGCAAACTTGGCTAATCTCTGTTCAGATTGGTCACCGTGATCGAAATTCGGGAGTATTATTATTTTATTAGTAGAAGAGTCTAATGTTAAGATGATAAAAGAGGAATTGTTTCTTAATAGGTCACAAATTGGAATAAATACGAGGTAATGTTATAAAGTTTATTTAATTATCTGACGTTGGGAAAGTACTGCAAAATTATTATTGAAATAAATCATCGCCACTGATTCATCTATTGTTTGGTTTTCCAATCATGCAAATAGTATGTCAGTAGGTAAGGAAAATAGTAAACAATTTAGTATTTTTCTGAATGAAGTAGACATTAGCTCCTTTCTTTTCTCGCTAGTAATGTTACGTAATAGATGAATATAAAAATGCAAAACTCAAGCCAAGTTTCCAGAATAAAAATCAATACAAAAATTTTCCGACAACAGCTGTTAGACTAACAGTGGTTCAGTCAAAGGTTAATCGAATCACTTGACATGTATTTAATTTTGACATGCTTTGATTTCGAAACCATGAAGACTTAATCGAACTACAGCGTATTTTTTTTTGACATACAACGTGTAAAGTACAGGTCTCCACAAACTTCTCATTTTGCGGAGACCTGTTTGATGAAGTTTGTAAGCCCCCAGGCTTGCTCAGTAGACGAAACACAACGTTCCACAAGATTTTTTTTTCGTTTCCGAGGAATGTGGAATGAGGGGGGGTGTCAGACTTTTACTGACTGAAACACACCTGTATTCTTTCAGTTATCCTTTGCGTTCCAGGGCTGCGTTGACTCTTTTAATCAAACCTGGAGCCTAAAAGGGACAACCTTATCTAACTGGTTGGTATAAAAGAGTATCTGCGTTGCGATGCCATGCTATCCTAAATTTACACCTACATATTGCCAGTTTTATTGAAGGAGGATCCTCTAAGGAAGAAATTCTAATTTCCTGAAGTTCTTGTATTTTGCAGGTCAGTGTAAAGTTAAGAAGATTTGAAGTTCGCTGGTTACTCTGGCGCTTTCCTACCTGTGCCTTTCTGGCTTCGCACAGGTCCTTTTTAAGATTCTGTACCCAAAAGGTAAAAAGGGATCCTATTGCTAAAACTCCGCCTTCCGCCTATCTGTCACCAGGCTGTATAGCTAAAAACAAAATATAGAGGCTCTCATACAACAAACGTGATTTTTTGCCGTTTTTTGCTACGGATGGTACGGAATCTTTCGTTCGTGAGTCCGACTCGCAATTGTTCTTGTTGTTTTAGTTAGTACTGCAAAAGTACCAAACATCTTTTTACTGCGAATGGCCCTTCACGGAAACCTACAAAAAGATTTGGCACAGCTTATTTTTAGTACACAATTCACTATTCAGGTCATCGGCCAAGTGACATACAGTTTTTTCAAACAAACATTTAGTGAGTAAGAGATTTCTTTGTTACGCTTGGTATAAGAAAGTTTACTTGGCTTCCTGCCCAGTATTCACGCGAAGAGACAGTAGTATGCACCAAGCACATGCGAATTCATATTTATAGAAGGCGTAGGTATTTACGGAATGCTGTAGAAAATGCAGATATCATATGATGCTATTTGGTGCAAAAGCATAATCAGCCTTTTATTTTCCCCTTACTGGGGCTCAGGAGTCTTCCCTAGGAGAAGGAATGGGCCTAATCCGACCCGCGGGCCCAGTGTAGGTTGCTGGATATCTTTGATACATTTTTGAATAAAATATCTGTGTATTTAGTCCGTTAATAGTAAATTGAATTTAAGTTTAAAAAAAATAAACAATAAATACTTTGTCGGCATTTTTTGGCACGCGCGCTACTTGCCAATGGTATCGAGTGTAGCAACTGAGTTCGAATGATTGAATAGTTAAAAAAATTGTAGTGTTAAATTAGGGCGGTTTATTTCTAACAAGCATCATGTTTCTGACTTCCAGTGTTTGCTAGAATTGAGCTTGATACATGACTGCTCTTTCAATTCGAAGTGATGACCACTTCTAAAAAAGGTGGAGACGGATGGGTACTCTACGACTACAAAAAAGTGGTACTCTACGACTACTATAACTGCACTCTACGACTACTACTTCGTGAGATAAGAACAGTGAAAATGTGCCTAGCCTTTTCCTATATTGGGGTCAGCTTTCAGCTCATTATACGTTTTGGGAGCACATATTTTGTGCGTACCGGTAAGGCGTAGAACGAACTGCCGGTAGCTACCACCTAGTGGAAAAATTTAAGTCTAGAGTGAATAGGTTACTTCTAGGCAAGCGTTCTCCATCATCAACCACATCGTCGCCTACTATCGGATGAGAAAGTGGTCAAACGCGAACCTATCAATAATAAAAAAAATAATAAGATTGCTCACCCCTCTTCCTTATATACTAGTTGGATGGCTCCAGTAGTGGAACTGTACTTTATGATGCCGGGCTGTGGCTGTGGACCCTGGATGCGACTCTTAGCCACATCGAACGGTATGTTGATGCAAGAGCCGAGAACTCCTGATGTGAAACCAATGGCAAGTTTTCGTGTGAATTCTAGAAGCGGATCCTGTAACGAAGAAATACTTTATTTAAATTTTCTGATGGTAAGTTTTGGCGCTAACCTATAGGTTAGGCGCCAAAACTGTTTTTAATTTTTATTTTATAATTGTTCTGGACTCAATATGGACATCCACGTGAACGTTTTTGTATGATCATACTGGCTTTTATGTTGAATATTTTTTTGGGATACAACTTCAACTTTAAATTGTAATTTAAAGAGTCTATTTATTTCACAATCTTTTAAACAAAACTAAGAAACATTTTTAAGTTGTTTATAAAGTCTCATAAAAAAGGCAGGTAAAACTAAATAAATAATTAATATACCTGATATTCCGGTACAAAGCCCTTGACACTGTGGTAAAATCCAAAATACACCATGTTGAACACACCATTCCTGGCTATCGTTGCCGTAAGACCCTTATTGAGACCTCTTTTACCCAATCCATTTTGTCTTATAATTTCCCTGGTAACTGTCCAAGTGCTGGGTACCTCTTTTGTCTTAGCCTTGTTTGACATCAAGGTCACTTTGACTACCTCGAAAGGATTTACGAGGATAGCTTCTGTTACACCTGCTCCCAGACCCGCTAAGGCGAATGTCTGCAAAACAAAAAAATATTTAAAAAAGAAAAAAAACATTTTTTTTAAGTGATTTGATTGGTTATTGCAAAACCAGCAGCTGATAAGCATCCTTTAGCTGACGTTGACGTTTTTTACTAGCATGTTATTATACGTAAGAATCAGCTGTGAACCAAGAAAAAGGTTTAAAGGGAGAACCAGTCCGTTTTATATTTTTAACATGAAAAAATAAGCAATATTGTTTCATTAATAAGTAGTTAAAAATCACAAAGTAATAGTTTAGTGTCACACAAATTAGTTTTGTAGGTCTGTCTTAATAACTACCAGCTGTTTTTAGCACCCACATGAAATTAGTACTTCATACCTATAAACTATAGCCCTTTCGCTAATCTATTGCGGAAGCAAAATGCATGCAAGTCAGTTCAGCCATATAAATGTGATAAAGTAACAAACATATGCATATACATATTAATTTTCACATTTATAATATGATTTCATAATTTTCTTTATTTATTGAGAAGTAAAATAGTACCGAGAATTCCAGTTCTTTAACCAAAATCCTAGTTCTTTAAGGTTGGTAAGTTTACTACAAAACATTAGAAAAAAAACTATTCTGTCTTTAGACATCTTATCAGCCACTTGAGTTTGTTTGTTTTGGCTCTTGATAAAATACAAGATAAAGTTTACTTACAGCACTATATTTGAAGCAGTTGATTATGTAAATTTACATATTGAATAACATGCAACTGATTCTAAAAAACAAGAAAATAACTATACACATACAGAAACAATATTTTAGGGTTAGTTGTTGAATTACTTGTAGAATAAATTATGTTAAAGAAGGTTAAGTATGGTAAGATATTAGAAACATTAATATATATTTTTAGTAAGAACATGCAAGAAATCAAATTCTGTTTTGTAAATAAATGAAAGTAAAAAATACACGAAACAAAGAATTGACATTATTCTATGAGGCGGTTAAAAATAAAAATAAAATAATAAAAATAAAATATTCTCACTACGGGTGTCGGTGAACTGGCACCAAACATAAAAAGCTTTTTGTACTGTTCAAAGGTGGCAAACTTCACAGCTCGTTTAGGAGTTTCAGCCAAAATAGGAGGCAATATACCCTTCCAAAATGCAGTAATTCCTTCATACTTATACATTTTCTTCATACAATCCACTACCCCCGTGTAGTAGTGAGGATCAGAGCGTGATAACGTCGCTTTTGTGGCTTGGAGCTGCAGTCTCGTCTTCACCAGGTCGAGAGGTTGCATGATAAGCACCTCCACAAACCCTGCACTTCCACCAGCACCAATCTGCATCGCAGCTTGCTTCATTAGTCGCTCAATATCTCCCATTTTAGCGAACACAGTACAGACCGCACTACTTTAATAACACACAACAAAGACACACAATAAGTAAAATTATTGTAAAGTTTGATTTGGCCTTTCGCCGGGGCCGACTGGACTCACAAAAATAAATAATCAGGTGTAGCAAATGACAGATGAATGAAATAATAGAGATCAGTGATACTACTGAAAAAATTAAATGACGTTAGACGGTTTTTGAATACAGCGCGTGAAAGCCCCTCACTCAGCGGTATTGAATCGCAAAAATTGGCAACTCTGACGTTAGCTGTCAATGAGTTCTGATGGAAAGTGTTGTTTCGCTGATTTCATCCATGTATATTAGCTCAAATTTATTAATTTGTTTGTCCATAATTTAATTAGGCTAGCCTTATTGTTATTTACAAATGTTTATTAAGATAAGGACTCGCTATTAATGTCTGAAGAGGCGTGTATTTAACAAACAATCGATGTCTTTAAAGTCCATTTTCGCGTGGAATCTATCATTCAAAATGGCAGTGGTATTAACAATTTGCAGATGTGAAAAATGATTTCGTGAGTTCTAAACAGTGTTGGTGTGGGTGGACGGTGAATTAAACGCGGAAATGTGGACATAAAGTGTAAGATGGGTTCCCAGACACTAGAGATATTGCGCCAAGGTGTTTGGGCATCGTTAACAGGGGGTTGGTTTTATGATCCTCATCAGAATTTGTTTTGCAACACTGTGCACCTGTATGTGTGGTTGTTCCTGCTATGTTTGCCGTTTTCTATCTACCTGGTGAGTTGTGTTATGATACTACATTCATAGTTTTGATTAAAGTGGTTTTGTAATGGTGGTAGTCAAAAGCAGGTCAGGAGACAGTTTGACTAACATCATTGTTATTCAGCTTTGTGTCTTGAGTCATTATGGTCATTGCCCTTACGAAGCCTTAGCAATTGTTAACACTAATCTGTTGAGCACTGTACTTCAAGGTGATTTCTTTTCTTGAAATAACTGGGACAGTGTTACTAGCACTTGTTTTTATTGTTTATCTATTAATGATATTGCGCTTTAATTGGCGTAATTCATTCAAGTTATGATTGTTTTTTTAGGTTATGGTCTTTTAGGTAAACAGTTATCATAAAATAACACTATGATTCATATATTTACAAACTGCTCTATAATGATAATTACAGATAATCATAGGCTTTATCTTTACTTATTAGAATCATGTACTGTTTTAATTGTTTGCTCATTAGCAAATTACTTGACAATTTCCCATAACATTGATATCAACAGATACCTTTAATAACTACCTGACTCGTTTGGGAGCCCTTGAAGTAATTCTATCTTTCAAATGTGCTAAGAATACTACTACAGCAGTTCATAGTATACCAGGAAGATTCCTGTACTCTGTCTGTTTATCTAGTTTACTAAATCTTAATATGTCTCTTATCAAAAAAGATGTCTAAAAAATTTATCTAAAAATGTTTACAATAGGCTAGTTGCTGTAAAAAATTTAATTAGTCCGTCTTTTAGATTATTCAAAAATAAGGGACACATATTTTTTTATTTGTAAATTAAACCAAAAATGACAAAGATATAGCCCATTCAAGTTACGTGCAACGTCACGCCATGCTGCATTTTTTCGCACGGGGTGACGTCACACGTAACTTTAATAGGCTATATCTTTGTTATTTTTTGTTTAATTGAAATAAGAAAAAATATGTGTCCAATATTTTTTTATAATCTAAAATATGGACTAAATAAAATGTAATTATTTTGACCCTGGACACTGCCCTATTAGGTCTTAACCTAAACCAATGTTAGGTAATTAACTAAATTTAAATAATCTTTGTATGTTGTATAGACAATTTATTTTCAAGACATATCAAGATTGATAACTACCTAAACCAATGAAGTATAATACACCATTCCAGTGTAATAATAAAAGAGGCTTATTTTTAGCCTGACCTGAGATGTGGATTACTCAGCACTAGTATAAACAAGTCTAATAATAAAACAGAAGTAAAGAATAGGTACTACAGTCATGTAGGCCATATGATCATTTCACAAGTTGTTTCAATCAATCAAAGGTAGGTATTTCAAATAACCTTTCAGATACTGTCAATTTGAGACACAATAGTAAGACAATAGATGCGCGAACACCGGCATTCGCTTGGGATTTAATGAATTAAATAATTTACAGACACTGTTGGATTGTCAAGAAGTCAGTAAGTCAGAAATACGATAGTAATTGGACATTCCAAAGCGTAGATCTCTGTGGAGAAGAATGTGCAAGAAATTCTATGGACACTCTTAAATAATATTATACACATCATGTTTACTATTAGAATTATCATATTTTTTAAATTGTTTTAAATGAGGCCTGTTGTAAGAAATCCCATTACTTAACTGCTAGCCGGATTTGGTTGATAGAATAGAATAGAAAAAACTTTATTGTACACCAAAATAGTAGATAACAATTTCACAGAAACTTGAATCTATGGGTACAATGGTGGTCTTATCGCTGACAGCGATATCTTATTTATTTAGTTCTTTTTTTAAAGTTTTAAATAAACAAAATAGGGTTTTCAGAAAGAAAGAAAAAAAAAAAAGTTTTCCAGATCATTGGAAAATTCAGTCGTAGAACAAAAGATGTTGTTTATGATGTTCATAATACAGTCCTTTAAGGTTTGTTAGTGTTTTACTAATAACTGTATAAAAAGAGAAACTGACTGACTGACATATCAATGCAAAACCAAAACTATTGGGAATAAGAACATGCACTAAAGAGTTTTTGAAAATTGAACTGACTAAAACCACACACAATTTAATATTGTAATTAATAGGTATGTTTCTGTTATCAAGTCTGCTCAAACTTTAAAAAACCCAATTGAGTCATCTTCCATACCTTATTATTTGAAATATAACACCTAAATAAAATGCAAAACAATCACATTGGTAGGTATCAACTGTAGCTTTTTCTTTCTTTATGAGCAGATTATAAATATTACTGAAAACTTAGTACTACCTAGTACCTACCTCCTTAGGTATTTTTTACTTAACATGAGTTTATAATTTAGTGATGTAATGAATATTCGCATTCGCGCGAATATCCGCAAATTTTTACATTCGCATTCGAATTGACAAGAAACATGCGAATATTTGGCAATTTTTCTTGACAAACAAAAAGGTATTTAAGTATTGATTGAATTGAAAACTTTTTGTTTGTCAAAAAAATTGCCAAATATTCGCATGTTCCTTGTGAATTCTGCGAATATTCGTTACATCACTAGTTAATATAGAACATAGGTTTTTTTTTAGTGGGAAAAGTCATCTAATGACAAACCCTGCTCTTCGGCGGAGCGGGAGATAGTGTCAGACTCTTACTGACTAAAAGCCCATCCCATTCCTTAGACATAGGTGGGTTTTAGTCTGACATGCCCTATCGTGCCAGCCGAGAGTGGGAGAAGATATTGTTTGATGTCCTACTTAAAAAAAAAAGATATTAACCTCTCGTATGCCGTAATTAGAGATCGAGAGAGATAGATCTACGCGAGACACAATGGCTTTTTAATTGTGTCTCAATTAAAAAGCCATTGTGTCTCGCGTAGATCTGCGTTCCGGCATACAACGGGTTAAATCCCAAAACAAAGGTAACTGTAGAATTTCAGGTGGGTTTTAGTTAATAAAAAATGTTCATTGTCCTATTCCAGGCATGGTCTTCCCATGTCCCCCATATCCATTCAGCCGTTTTAACAAATACCTACATGCACACCAAACTTACGCCTTTATAATATTAGTGTGATTTATGAGCAATTTAGTGGCAATATTTAACACTTACCCACTTGTCTGAATTTTAATAGCCATCAATTGGTCTATCAGAGCAAGTCAGATTCAATAATTTTAATATAATCATTTTGTCTGTCTGAAAGATACGCAGCGACATCTATGGTGTCACGTAAGAACTAATCCTGCATCGCGCAATTAAAGTTTTTCGCGCAATTTGAACATATAGAATAGCCCGAAATTATTTGTCGGGCAGTTGACCGGATCAGACATAAGGCCTGTCTAGTCGGAGAATCCTCCATTTTCAACAGAGGTTGACTTTACTGTCTGTTCCGCTTACCTATTTTTAAATCTACACCAATATTATAAAGAGGTAAAGTTCGTTTTTTTATTTTTTTGTCTGTAGGAGGTAATCTTTGAAAGTACTGAATCCGATTGCTAACATTTGTTCACCGATAGAAAGCTGCATTATTGCTAAGTGACATAGGCTATATTTTATGTACGCGGCTGAAGCCACAATCATACCTAGTTATATATAAATCCCTGTCTATAGGTGTGATAATAACATTTAACCTACATTAAATCCATTACTTTCACCTCCACAACACATTATAGGCAAGTCCCCATACATAATTGTACCTCAGCCTGATGACATTGAACTAGTCTTTATACATAGTACAGCTACCTATATATTCATGGTTACATTATATGTTTACTATTAACTTAATGGATATGAGAATTAATTTATATTAACAGCTCTATTGTTGGTAACTTAAAAATAGATTTTTTTTTGTAATTTATGTTGTAATTTTAATTTTAAATGCATACAATTTATTTTTCTATAAAAACAAGACAATTAAACTGAAATGTTCAGTTGCTACTTTGCACAGGAAGGATTAATATTATTAAATTTAAGTAGCAACTATAATAATTACTATCCCGTGTTTCATACAAATAAATTGCACACTAGGATTCAAAAAACATCTACACTAATATGATAAGTAAGGCTCTGCGCAAATGTAGACACTTAGTTTTCAGTTACCGACACCGAAAACTTTTTGATCGTCATGAGTATGGCCGCTATCCCACTAGCGTTTTACAAACATTGGCGATTCTCCAACGTCTGCGCAGCGCCAACGTTACGCAGACGCCACGTTAACGTCGCGAGTTTCTAGTAGTAAAGCGCCAACGCTGAGCTGACATGACGTTAACGTCGCGGTTTGAGGTGTATGCAAGAAACTTGCGACGTTAGCATCGCGTTTGTTCAACGTTGGCGCTTTATCACTAGAAACTCACGACGACGTTAGCGTCGCGTCTGCGTAACGTTGGCGCTGCGCAGACGTTGGAGAAGCGCCAACGCTCGTAAAACGCCAGTGGGATAGCGGCCTATGTGTTAAGTGGAAGAATCTGGACACAAAAAATGTTTACGTATGCTTATAGAGAGTGGATGATTTCATACCGGTTCTATAGAAATCAAATATTCATCGGTAGCTTGTATCTGACACAAGACACACGGTTGCGTCCTGCCTAACTGTTTTCGGGGCGCGTGCGTCGGATTCCATCATCTCATAGTCTTCTCCCAACAAGCTTAGGGTCAGCTTTCAGTCAAGCCGGATGCGGCTGAGTATCCGTGTTTTAATTTAAGCTTTCGACTACCGTAAGAGACACAATAGAAAGTTAATGAGAGAGTGAACGCTGGCGTTCGCTTGGTGTTTAATGATTTGAATGGCGCGAATGCTCATCAGACCTCCACCACAACATAGATAGGTACAGTAGTCAATCTACATACAAAGCGCGCTCGAGCAACGCACACATAGACACCGCTCACGGACACGATTTCTCGGAGCGCCTTGGCCCACTCGTCGAACAGTTCCGGCTCAAACGCTCATTAGTGTGCGTCCACCGAGCGTAGGTATAAAAAGTGAAGTACGTACATGAGATTGTCTTCTGTACCTATATATTTTGTGCCTCCACAACTCAGTTATTCGGCAATACGATATTACTTTGATAAACTGATGGTCAGACTTTCCGGCATCTACCTGTAACGACTGTCAAAGCTCTTCGAATGACAAGCAGGACCAATGGCTTTACGTTCTAAATAAACTTAAAAAAAGTAAATATGAAATGAAAAATTCACATTGCTACTTCCGGTTTCAAACCTCATGGTTGAGAGGCGGGTGCCTTAACCAGTGGGCCATCACGGCACAGTGCGCGTCAAAATTGCGTCCTCCTCGAGTCGTATTCATCATTACTGAGGGTCGTGAAGTTACCGCTGGATTAGCTTCTTATTAATGGTGTCTCTCCATCTGTTACGGTTCTTAGCGTCATGAAGTGCAACGTGCAATTGAGTGACTAGTGTGTGTGGAGCGGACCTGATCTGTCCATCTTTTTGGGCTCTGGCATCTTGGTCGCTTGCCATTAACCATGCCAGTTCAAGCTGTTCAAGGTTCTGGCTATTTTTCCTGGCATGCAAGTAGTCGACAATAAGCATAGAAATACTTTTATTCGGTACAGACATAGCATAACGGTTATAAACACAAAGTATACAAGAATAAAAGTACAAGACTGTACTTTTTCAATCTTGATGTTCAGTTCACGTAATATAGAGAGATTTGTACGGATAGCAGTCCAGGGAATCCCAAGCGTTATCCTAATTCTACCCAGCACGTTCCATCGTCGGGCCACCAGACGTACGACGCCACCGGTACAAGGTGGACATCTCTCCATAAGCACTAAATGTTTTGAGAACACATTTATTGTGCGTACAGCTAAGGAGTCGAATTCCCTGTGATAGCTACAATCTGGGGATCTTATATTCGACGAGAGTGTATAGGTTACTTTTAGGCAAGCTTGCTCCATCGTCGACCACCTTGTCACTTTCTATCAAGTGAGATGTGGTCAAGCGTGACTCTACAAACAGTAAAAGAAAACGGAAGAGTTTTTTGTTTGTTTAAACGCGCTAATCTCTGAAACTACCAGTGGGAATAAAAAAAAAGTAACTTTCTATAATATATAATAGTATAATTATTACATCATGCAGCTCACGCGGTTCAGTAACCAAAGACGCGGGCGAAACCGCGGGGACGCCTAGTTAAATAGAGAAGTAAAATGGATTGTTTGTTTGTAAAAGGTAATCTGTTGAACGGAAATTCTTTCACGGATTAAAAGAAACTGGATGAATGATTTCTACAGACAATCTTTTATTTGAGAATAAAGCATTCTGTAAGATCAATCAAGCGAAACGCCGAAACAAAACTAGTTGGATATAATAAAAACAGTAATTCTATGACCTCTCAGGTTGTAAGAAATTCTCTAGATATAATTGAGGACATATTGCACATAATTAAGTTTCGCCGAACATGGAACATATGACACAACTACAAACAACGCCAGAAGAGGCTAGAAGCGACCACAGGCCAGTTGTGGCCGGTGGCTCTTATTTTTTTTTTGGCGTGTGACGGCGTTTAGTGGCCAGTACGGGCCACAAGAAGCGAGTAGCAGCGATTTCTAGCGTGTTGCGGCCACCGGCGTCAACCGTGTGCCTGTGTTCCCGTAGATTTCATACATTTTATTACGGGAAATATGTTGGTGGCAGCGTTTTGTGGCTATGGCCGGTGGCAGGGCGCAAACGTGTGTCTTGTGTCAGATACAAGCTACCGATATATATTTGATTTCTATAGAACCAGTATGAAATCATCCACTCCCTGCGTATACGTAAACATTTTTTGTGTCCGGTTGCTTCCACTTAACACATACTCAAAAGTATTCGGTGTCGGTAACGGGAATAAAAACTGTCTCCGTTTGCGCAGCGCCTTATTGTTATAATATAATGCTGTTATATTTAAATCTGTAACACCTGACCCACTAACTTGGTAGTCGTTTAGTTTCATCAGTATTAGTTTACCTTCAAACTAATTATGCGAGCGAACAAACATATTTACTCCATGCTGCTACCGGCTTCGCCGTAGAAAATTATCCCTAGGGAACATGCTCCTGGGATAAAAGTATCCTATGTGTTATTCTAGGACATGGTCTGCCCATGTACCAAGTTTCATCAAAATCCGTTCAGTAGTTTTTGCGTAAAAGAGTAACAAACATCCATACATACAAGCTTTCGTTTATTATATTAGTAAGATGAGCAGTAAGGCCCTTCGCCCACGGCGACTTTCTGTAGCGATACTGTCGCGAGTTTCGTAAGCGCACGACAGCATAGCTACTAACGCGTGTTAATCGCATTTGCAAGCGCTATAGAAAAAATGCCAACGCGCCACAGCATCGCGACTGTTTCGATCCGAATGCCCTACAGCATCGCTGAAAAAAGTCGCTGTGGACAAGGGGCCTATGTGTGTTGTGAAAAGAAAATTGGGTCTAAGGATTAGTAGTTGCTCTGAGGCCCAACTATGAGCTCTTAACGCGATCCATTTGACGACCTGAACTGTACTGTAATAGGGATGGAGCTGTATAGGTTGTAAAGTTCCATCCCTCTTTCTCCCTCGCTCGACTGTCATTTTAACACGTCATGGTAATCAGGACAAACATACGAGGACTGCACTCCAATCTCGATGCAGTCCACCACCACCTCGAGACTGACAAGCCCCACTTACTTTTCTTGACGGAGACGCAGATCAGATGTCCGTCTGATGCGGCGTATCTCGACTACCCGGGATACTCTTTGGAGCACCATTTCCTGCAGCGTGCCGGGGTCTGTGTATACGTCCGCAATGACATCTGCTGCCAGCGTCTCCGTCACCTTGAAGACCCCAGTTTTTCAAGTTTATGGTTACTGGTGGACACCGGTGTGGACAAAATTGTCTACACCTGTGTTTACCGGTCGCACAGTGGCGACCAGGAGACGACTCGGCTGTTTGGCCACCTCAGTGAGGCCGCCGATGAGGCTCTGCATCGGCACCCTGATGCGCAGTTTGTCGCTCTGGGGGATTTTAACGCCTGCCATCAAGACTGGCTTTTCCCATACCAGAGGACCGACCACGCTGGGAGGGAAACTCGAAACTTTGCAGTGTCGCTGGGCCTCTCCCAGTTGGTAAAGCAAGCGACGAGGGTGCCTGATGTAGTTGGTCATACTGCCAATTGTCTGGACCTACTGCTGACCACCGATCCGGACAGATGTATCGTAACAGTTTCCTCACCACTTGGAACTTCAGATCACTGTCTGGTGAAGTCTGTATCGTCCTTCTCCCCACCTGACCGCGACTCACGTGGCGAACGGCGAATGTGGCGATACAGGTCGGCAGATTGGGATGAGATGCGGCATTTCTTTGCGTCTTATCCTTGGCAGCAGGTCTGCTTCTCTTCTGAAAATCCGTCGAGCTGTGCGGATGCTGTAACCGATGTGATACACCAAGCTATGGAGTATTTTATCCCTTATAGCGATGTACGCATCGGTGGCTCAGCTCACCCGTGGTTCAACGCCGATTGCGTTCAGGCTGAAGAGCGTAAGCATTCGGCGTTTCTCGCCTGGGTTGACGCTCGTGACCGCAAAGCTCCGGATCTGAATTCAAAGAAGAGAGCCTTCAACCATGCTGCCAAGTCCTACAAAAAAGCATTAAAGAAGGCACGCTTCGACCGCATAACCCATATTGGCAAAAAACTCTCTGCACAGCCGTCCGGTAGCAGAGCATTCTGGTCTCTTGCCAAGTCGGTCGAGGCGAACTTCTGTCGGCCCGCTTTGCCTCCGCTGGTAAAGCCTGATGGAACACTGGCTCATACGGCAAGAGAGAAAGCAGGACTCTTTGCATCTCTCTTTGCCCATAATTCTCGTCTTGACACTAGCAATGCTGCTCCACCGACTCTGCCTCATTGTAACTCTTCAATGCAGGAGGTTCACATGAGGAACAGAGAAGTTCTGAGAGAGCTGCGTCGTCTAGACGTGAATAAAGCCAGTGGACCAGATGGCATACCAGCGATTGTTCTAAAGGCTTGTGCGCCCGAGTTGTCTCCTGTATTGACGCGCTTGTATCGCCTCTCATTTAGGACTGGTATAGTGCCCAAGTCCTGGAAGCTTGCCAACGTGCAACCCGTGCCCAAAAAGGGCAGTCGTGCCGATCCTGCCAACTATCGGCCGATTTCGGTAACCTCCATACTCTGCAAGATTATGGAGCGTGTATTGAACTCGCGCCTCATGGCATACCTGGAAGGTAACGATCTCCTCAGTGACCGACAGTACGGGTTTCGCCGCAAGCGGTCTACTGGGGACCTACTGGTTTATGCTACCCACTTGTGGGGCGAGGCCCTCGAGAAGAATGGGGAAGCGATTGCCGTTTCCTTAGATGTCTCGAAGGCCTTCGACAGGGTATGGCACGCTAGCCTATTGAGTAAGCTTCCAGCGTACGGCATTTCCCCTGGTCTGATTAACTGGGTAAAAGACTTCCTGAGTGAACGGTCTCTCCGAGTTGTTGTCGACGGATGCTCATCAGAGCCCATGACGATTAATGCCGGAGTTCCTCAGGGGTCTGTTCTCTCTGCAACTCTCTTCCTGTTGCATATCAACGATCTGCTGGTGCCCGGTATCTATGGGTATGCAGATGATAGCACAGTTGTAGAGAGATACCTGCCCAGTGCTCGGGCTAGTAAGGAGCTAATCCGGTCCGAAAGAGAGGCTATGGTAGAGCGAACGAATATCTCACTTCAGGCAGTCTCCAAGTGGGGTG
Source organism: Mythimna ferrago (assembly GCA_910589285.2). Classification (NCBI taxonomy): domain Eukaryota; kingdom Metazoa; phylum Arthropoda; class Insecta; order Lepidoptera; family Noctuidae; genus Mythimna; species Mythimna ferrago. The sequence goes on from OU342685.1 coordinate 23,569,613, forward strand.
AAGCCAATCTAGTGGGATTCAACGCCGCCAAAACACAAGCGTGTCTTTTCACTGCCAAAAGGAGCCCGTGCACCTTGGTTCCTACTTTTCGGAATTTATCCCTGGAGTACACCGACCGCCTTCAGCTCTTGGGGGTTGAAATTCCCTCAGACCTTAACTTTGGGCGGTTCATTGAGTCCAAAGCCAAGGTAGCTGCTAGGAAGCTGGGCGTTCTTGCAAAGGTCCGGCGGTACTTCACACCGGGACAGCTTTTAATGTTATACAAAGCACAGGTCCGTTCGTGTGTGGAGTACTGCAGTCACATATGGGCTGGTGCTGCAAAATGCCACCTGGCAGCTTTGGACTCGGTGGAAAGGCGTGCAAAGAGGCTAATTGGTGATCCAGATTTGGTTAAGTCCAACCTTCAAAGCCTTGAGCATAGGCGTAGGGTAGCCAGCCTTTCGGTGTTTTACAGGATGCATTTTGGAGAGTGTGCGCAGGAATTGCATGACTTGATTCCGCCATCGCAATTCTACCATCGGACATCCCGACGTACGGCGAATATTCACCCTTACGTTGTTGAAACCTCTACGGTCCGGACTAAGCGTTTCGCCTCGTCGTTTATACCACGTACGTCGAAGGACTGGAACAGTCTGCCTGCTGCGGTCTTCCCGTCCGATTATAATTTGGGTGTCTTCAAGGCTAGAGTGAATAGGCTCTTAATAAACTAGTGCGCCTCACCATCAAAGATTGCATCGCTACTTACCATCAGGTGGGATCGCAGTCAAGCACTAGTTTATCTTAATTAAAAAAAAAAAAAAAAAAAAAAAAAAAAGGACAGTAATTAATCTGCATGGTTCTCATATGATTTGACTATTACATGTTTGCTGTATAGACTTTAAAAGGAGACTTTGACCCCTGAGTTGGTTTTGGTGTTTCTTCTCAGGGTGGTCAGCTAGGAAAGACCAGGCATATTGTTTATATTGACGAAAAAAATTAGGTACGTGTCAAAGTGCTTTTAAAAAACCTATTTGCAAAATAAAAACATCATAATAGCAGGAAACACATCCTGAACTTTTTTTACTTGGAAAGTTATCAAATAACTTTTTTGTGGTCCGCAAGCCCTCAGTGTTCTTTCAGTTTGCCCTTTTTGCGAGAACTACGGTAACTTCTTCGAACAATCCGCAGCGATGGCATTCGTCGCATAGACCCTAACTCACCCCGTCAGTTTGGCTGACTGACTCTTTGAAACGCACGTGGAACGCAACGCGCCGTCGTCTGGGGTTTGGTGCTTACCGGACGGTGAACTACTTATTATTCGTCTTTCGGAAACCCGCGCCTACGGTGACTGGAACTCGTCCTACGACTCTGACGCCCGTGACGTCTCTGGCAGGGGTCGGAGCGTGAGGCTTGTCTCCGCCTTACGGTTTCGGCCGCCTCGTTTGCAGAAGGCATTACTGCTTTGCAGAAGGGAAACACACTCTGACCTGGAAATCAAACCCTAGGAGTCACGCTGGCGATTGCGAGACCAATGGCGTAGCACTTTTTTAAGTTTATCGCGCACATTGAAGGATTGTAAAAATTTGCCTTCAGCGGTCTTCCCGTCTGATTATAATTTAGGTATCTTCAAGGTTAGAGTGAATAGGCGCTTAATAAACTAAGGTAGGCGCCAAATAAACGTGGAATAACGGTCATTGACCCTCCTACATTTATTAACATTCCTAATTTCAAAAACTGAAATAAAGACATAAAGAGGTCTTGAATCGACATATATCGTGCCTTTTGCCGTACCTTTTCTGAAAAACAGTTCATTGATGGTTTTTTCGGGTACCTTCGATATATTGAAGATATTAGGAAAAGGTCAATGTACTTTATTTTAAGTTTATCTGGCGCCTTGTATAGTGCGATTCACCATCAGCAATTGCATCACTGCTTACCATCAGGTGGATGTCACAGTCAAGCACTCATTTATATCATTTAAAAAATGATAATTAAATGCATTTCGTTTCCGCATCAGGTGCACAGCTGATGTAGTTCTTGTTGACATTTACTGAAGGTTAAACACATGTAAATTATTTTAAAAATGAAATGTCATACGGCTCTGTTTTCAGATGAGCTTTTTGTTAAGTAAGCACAGCCAAACTAGTTCATCTTCAAGGTAAAACAACGTGTATTGAGGTTGACCCGGAAGTGGCTTAGGTGATTATCACACTGCCACGCATCACGCTGCATGTTCCGTGTCAACGCACCTACGCGCGTACTTGCGGGAATGCAGATCTGCATCATTGAGAGGGTTTTTTACGCACTCACGCGCGTTGTTTCGTTTTGTAGATTCACGCAGGCTCTGACTCATTTCATCTAAAATGACGCACGGCACTACGAAACTCTCTCACACACTCGGTGTGCCATACCTTGCGTCTCGCCCTGTACCCTCGCGCGTGTGCGCATGTTTCTCGGCTTATAGGCGAGGAAAACTAAAAATAATATTTCGATACAGTTCCACATAAACAGTCTCAATTCCTAACTTATTTTTTACTCAAAGACGCTAGTTTTGGTCGAACCGAATATTCGGACCGTTTTTGGCCGAAACCAGTTTCTTTAACCGAATCTGGCCGAAATCGAACCTTCGGTCAGTCTCTACCTTCCGAACTATCCTGCAGCAACAAACCCTTCTCAATTTTTACCAGTATTTACAAACTAGAACTGGCTAAAGTAGGCGCCAAATAAACGTGGAAAACGGTCATTGACCCTCCTACACTTATAGACATTCTTAATTTCAAAAACGGAATTAAATTCAAAGCTGTCTTGAATCGACATCTATCGTGATGACCTTTTCTGAAAAACAGTTAATTAATGGTTGGGTACCTTCGATATATTGGAGAAATTACGAGAAGGTCAATGTACCTACGTTATTTTATCTGGTGCCTTATATAGTTACAACAGATTCCTACGCTTGCTCTCACGGGAGTAGCTCGTTTATTCAATCGTTGCAAATACTACGAAACTGATTTACCGTGACGTTGACGTGCCAAAAGCTGTGTAAACACAATACATACGTTCGCTGTTTTATTACACGGAGCTGGGTGTTTCCTAGCTACGTCTAATGAAATTGCGTGTGTCATCAATTTGATCTGATATTTAGGTGAGGCTAGCTGACCCGGCGAACTTCATACCGCCTAACAGTTAATGATTGCAGAAAATTCAGTATATCTTTCGATATAGTCAACCGATTGCGATGAAACAAAGCTTATGTAATATAAGTTACACATTAAAATGTATAAAAGTTATCTACGTCGATTTCCTACATATTACGTGATGAGCGCACAACTAAAACCTACTACAGATTTGTTAGTCTTCTCGTCCGATTATACCTAAGTTGGGAGTCTTCAAGGTTAAAGTGAATGGGCACATATTAAACTATTACTACAGTTGCCATCACGGATCTTGAACACTTGCGCAGAAGTCAAATATTCGGTCTCTTTAGTGGTGCGACGCGGGGGCGGGGAGTGTCGCGTCATAGACGTCACTCCTGATTCGTTCACTGCGTTGCAGCATGTATCTAACAACGAAGACGATTGGCTCGCCAATGTATGGAATGCGCAAAGCGATCCCCACTCTGACGCCGAGCGTTCAAGATCCGTGATGGCAACTGTACTTACCACGAGGCGGAATTCAAGATTTAGTTTTTGTAAAGATTAGATTTTTTGTTTGCTTGTTACGATTTAACTGGACCGGTTTTTTAAATTCTATCCCCAATAGAAAGCTACATTTTCACTGAGTAACATAGGCATATATATTTTCTATTTATACGCGGGCGAAGCCGCTGCCAAAAGCTAGTATCATATAAAAAAGAACTGGATCACGTTATGAGGTAGTATGTTCAGACTGATGGATTACTAAATATTAAATTGTGTTTATCTGATACATCAGCACAAGGTCCAATATCATTAAACGCTGTCCTTTTACGGGTAAAGGCCGTGTCGTGAATGATTATGATAATCCTTAGATTTCCATAGTACGCCACATGCCGTAACGTGAGTATGGCTTAACAAACAACGTTAGGTACGAAGCCCTGCCTTCTGAAAGTTTCACAACGGCCTTGAAACGCGAAGGCAACTGAAGTAATCCGAGTGGGTTTTTGTCAGTAATAGTCTGAAACTTCTTCTCGCTCTCCACCCAGAGCGGGAGGAGTTATGTGATGATTTTCAAGTCGCCAAAAAAAAAAAAAATAGAACTTGAAAATCTTTAGGTTAAGACACGTAGTCAACGAGAATTGTGTGTGAGTGCAATGTAATGTAAGGAGTCCATGTACCTACATCAGAGGATTGCTACCTAGACTGTTTAAGAAAAAACAGTTCTTAAATCATTATTTTGAAGAGTTTTAAATCATTATCATTTTAAATAATTCTTACCACTAACCATGAAATCTTGTTGCCAGTACTTCCCGCCAGCGAGCCTCGGTTGGATCATATACTGCGCGCTGGTAGCGTTGCTGTTCGCCGGCCTGAAGCTGCTGAACCACGGGCTGCACCACATGTACGACACCACCGAGTGCATCATCGTGCAGCCGCCCGCTGACCCCAACGCCGCGGAGAACCCTGCGTGAGTAGTCTTGCAAGAGATCTTACGTAAGACGTCGTAAATTCATTCAAAAGCTGTAAGCTAAATACTGATCAGAGGTCTTACCACTCTTGAGCATCGACGCTGAGTTGTTAGCCTGTCCGTTTTCTACCGGTTGTATTTCGGGGAGTGTGCGTCGAAATTGCATAGCCTAATCCCGCCTAGCCCATTCCATCATCAGACCACCAGATGTATGTACGGCGATGCGCCACCAGTACCTACGAGGACATGGTGGACATCCTACCCGAACTAATAATACTACTAATTTCCTGCCGGAGTCTGTGTTTCCTGATGGCTACAACCTAGGGGTCTATAAAACAAGAGTCATCGGCCACAGGTGCCATCAGGTGAGATAGTCGTCAACCGCGAGTATTATGGAAAATAATAAAAAAATAAAACGAACTACTAAACAGAGCTAAAAAAAGTTTGAAAACACAGCCGGCTGCTGAACTGGAAAAAATCTGCCGTTTTTCCGACTCATTAGCTGAACGTTTTTTTTTTTATTACTCTATGTTTGAGGACCTATCAATACTATTTTGGTGTAATTATGAAACATTAAGCTGTGGTAGGAGGCTGTTACATACATAAAAGTAACAGAGTTTTCAAAACTAGATATACTATATTTGTAATCGGTCCCTGAAACGATAATTTGCCATTGACAATATTTACGTGATTGACGCTAATTAATGCAAAAATTTATAGTTTAAATTATTGAAGCAATTGTCATTCTCATTCACGTAAACATCATCACCAGTCTTTTTAATGTTCCCACTGTTGGGACTCAAGCCTCCTCTCTAGGAGAGGGAATGGGCCGTAATCCACCACGCGGGCCCAGTGCGTGTTGGTGAATGTCACATGTCTTCGAATACACGATGTTTCGATTCACGTAAACATGTCAGTCGCAATGGACCGTTTCGGGGATCTATAATAATACTCCTGACCGAATTTCGATCATGTTTTTTTTTTTAATTTTTAATCGATATATAACTAGTGACTGCGATCCCACCTGATGATAAGTAGTGATGCAATAGTTGATGGTGAGGCGAACTAGTTTATTAAGAGCCTATTCACTCTAGCCTTGAAGACACCTAAATTATAATCGGACGGGAAGATCACAGTAGGCAAAATGTACAGGAAATATTAGTGTTATTAGAGTGCACTTGAGTTTGCGCACATGCTTCAAGCGTGCATCTCTGTTCTTTTACTTTCATAGCTTGATGGGAAGGCAATTCGACACAACCGGAAGGACCAACAGCATTCACACCACCAACTTCCAAAATCCGAGACCATGGAGGAAATTAATATTATTATATACCCCAATAGAGGTGGAGGTCATCTATCATAATATTATGTTTTTATATCCACCAGTGCTGAGGAAGGCATGGAGATGCAAATGTTGAAGCTCGGCGGTGCGCAGGCGACGGGCAGCGACAACGAGTCTGTTACCTCCCTGGAGTACCATAAGCCTAACAACAGTACCATAGGTATGACTCTTTACATACGTATACTAGTTATAACTGAACAGGAGCTGTGTGACATCAGATGTCATACGCAGTTCGTATATGGCGTCAGGTATACTGCCATAAATGCAATGACTGCTAAGTGATAAACAAATGAAGTGTGTACACGTGGTATCCTTGAATTTTTATATAATGATTAAAATAATATTGTTTATTAAATTAAACATAATTTACAATACAATATTTTAAAACTAATTTGACATCAACTACATTGAACCTGTGCTCAAGCTAGCGACTGCTTGATATAAAAAAACACTGATATATCCACATCTGCTTCACAACGTTGCCGTTGTGAAAGGAAGCTAAGCGCGTGGCGGCGAGCGGTAAGCTCAAAATGTCGTCCGCTTACCGATGGCGTCCCACTCGCCGCTAAGACCGCAGTCGTGACTAGGCCGTAACATAGATTCCTCGGAGTCGAATTCCCATACAATCCTACAATCTTCCTGCAATGATTCAATTAGATTTCTCATCTTGTTACAGATTTAAAAGTAGATGTCCATCGGAAGAACAGTTCAGAATCGAGCATAGAAGACAGCGCGATGTCTGCCAAGCAACCCGAAGTCCCAGCCGCGACCAAGTCGGACCTGTGCGTGGCGCAGGCCGTCGAGCAGCCGGGCCCTTCCAAAACCCGTCCAGCCAATAGAAGCCGCTCAAAATCCGGCCACAGAAGGGAACATAGAACTTCGAAAAGAAGGACTCACGGGACTAGAATAGATGAGTTGATAGGTGAAGCTTCCAGAAGTGCGAGGACCGAGAATAACTTGCCTGTACATATGCTAGTCGATGAGGGGCCTTTTGCTAAAGTTAGCAGACGATATCATGAGTGTCCGCATCGGCGCGGATCTAGTAATAAAGACTTTTTCAAGGAATGGTTGTATTTAGATGGTAGTGAAGCCTCCGGCGAGCCTTACCAGTCTAAATTCGCTCGCCAGCTCAGCTCAGACTCAAGGGATAATTCTGAACCGAGTGTGGGACCCCCATCTCCGAAGAAAAGAACAGCGCATCGACGGAGGTATGCGAATTATCCAGATGAGAGCTGTACCAAGTCCGCAATGGCGTTAGCGACGCAACAGTCATCGAATATGAGGAGGAATTCCAATTCCACCATGTCTACCATTCAGTTACCGCTATTGAATTCCACTGCCCAACTTGTGTCACACATGAGAAGACACTCTAACAACGCGGATACTGGGTTCTTCGCTAGCGTAGAACTTGGTGAATACATGATGGTAAAAGCCGAAGCCCCTGTAGGCGAAACAGAGAAAAGTAAAGGAAAAAGTTCAGGGTTCAGAAGGATAAAAAGTGCCGCGCTAGAAATTGGATGCCCTCCTCCAAGTGTGTCAAATCTATCCCCTCATCCAAATAGTGCAGAAACAATTGGTGGTCAGATGTTAAAGAATCCAAAAAACGCAGTTATTCCACCACCTAGCAAAAGTTTGACGCGCGGTCCACATTTAAACCTGTACCCTAAAAACGAATCGGGAGAAGGATGTAGCTACCCCTATCTGACTTACGGGTCAGAAATAGTGTATCCAATAGCTGAAATATCTGATGAGATGCAGACATCGCAGAAAGAAACCGATCTGGATTCAAGCGGTGAAAGTTATAGTGACTATGATGATGAGAAACAGTTCCGAGGATTCGACTGGGACGCGGAACAGTCACCTGCTATGCGCTCCAGTGACTCTGACTATGAGAACAACGGATCCAGGTCACCGCTTCTGGATAGACCTTCAGATGTTAGAGTGGTTCGCAGCAAAACACACGCGGACGGCAAGAAACACTGCTGCGAGCGACACACTAACAAACATAACTTAGACTGCTCTAACGACAAAGTAAAACCTGTAAGACTGAAAAAACTAAAGCACGAGCCACAGTATGAAGCTAAACGGTCTGATAGACCACCTTGTTGCGAATGTAAAAACAGCATAAACATAGCAGTTGATTACTTCGAGAAAGCCAGCGCAAGCTCCAAAGATTTACTAATAGAAAAGTCCAGCTTAGAATCTAATGAGAACCAAGACCAGTCAGAAAAAAAATCGGACGAGAAGAAAGTCGTCGAAAAGAAACTTTGGGACCACGATATATGTAATTCTAGCAGTAGTAGTGATACTTACATGGACGGACCGTCAAAAAACTTTAAGAATGATAAAAATCCTCCAGAAACAGAAGAATCACAGTTAACGTGTGACAGCAAAAGTGCTGACGAAAGGAGTGTGTATAGCTTAGACTGGCTTTTTGAAGAGTCGGAACAACCTAAAGCTGGCTGTTGTATGGAAGCGGGAGCCTGCGCCCTCCCCGAAGAAGTCCTATGTCAGAAACTAGCCAACGCACTTGGCGAATCGTCTTCCAACGTTCCAAAAAACTTGGGCGCTATACCAAAGCAGATAAAAAACTTAGCACGTTCGCGAGCTTCCTCCCAGAAGGAGAACAAGAAGAGAGATTCTAAGAAGGAGAAAGATGAGAATCAGAACGAAGAAGTGACCCTTTTCGACGCTGTGGAAGCTCAGGCTGCTTTGGTACAGGGATTGGAGTGCTTATTCGCGGCAACCAACGCCAACACGGTGGTGATGCCACCGCCCAACAGGGATGAACGGCAACGGAGTCACAGGCAAAGCCTTCGAGGCGACAGAGAGAATTCGCACAAAACGAGAAAACGCTCCATTGAAGAAGTAGCACAAACGTCTACCAACACCCTCCTCCCTACTTCCATGCCTTTATTGGCAGCTTTTCTAAACTCCCGAGTAGATTTCGGACCTTGTTGTCTACCCTCCTATGTTGCTAACGCCACCGCTACCGAAACTGCTGCTACTCAAACCGCCCAACCAGCGGAAGAGGGACCAAGACTTAGACCATTGATGGACAGGAACCATAGAAACCGTGTTAGGAAAATAAAGCGATCGACTCGCCAACGAAACAATCCTTCACAACAAAACAGCGGGGAAAAGAAGGATAACTCAAAACCGCCAGCTCCGGACACCTCGAATAATTCCACTAACGTTCATTTTGCGACGTCGTTTGAAGATACAACGGAAGGCGCGATACATTGCTTTATGGATGAGTTTGGGAAATGGATGTCGTATACTTTCGATAAGAACAGTTCAGGGCTCGCAGAGGCGACGCCAATCCCCTTGCCAGAGAAAGAGGATCAACAGGGCATGCGAATAAACAGGGTTAAACCCATAGATAATCCGGATAATTCGCAGGAAACTGCTGGCGAAGGCAGCTGTGGCTCTCTAGAATCTGAAGCTGGAAACAGCGAAAGCATACCTAAAAAACGCGGAGACAGCATCGACCAAAGTTCATCAAACCAGGGAAGCAATAACCCTTTACTTTCAAGCAATAATAACGTATCAGCCGTCGTTCCTATAAACACTAATAATGCTAATAAACGATTCTATGTGTTTGACGGAGGAACCGGTGGCTCCCACGCCGACCAACCGCGGTCACCCGTCGCGTACGTCACCGATAGTTTACTAGAACAAATTGAAGCTGAAAGACAATCCCGGATGGGACTGCCGAGTATGCACATAAACTTCCTAATGAACCAACAAAGGGCACAACAGTTAGCTCAGCAACAAGCTGAAAACACTTACGCAAATATAGCAAATATACCAAGTTTAATGCCCTCAATAGGTGAAGAAAGTGTAGATATAAATATTAGGAGCAAATTCTCAAAGTTAATGGACGAAATGGAGAAGGCGAACCAGCCAAAACCAAAGAGTTACTACAAGTTTAAACTTTCGAAATGTTTCGAATTGAAAGTGTCTATGGATAGACTGCAGCTGATGGCGCTGTTTGACAGGAACCTGACGTGTAAAGAGACTTTTGTCACAATCGTTTTGGCTGTGATGGTGGCCGTTTTAGGCTCGATGGTCTTAAACCTCGGTTTCTACAGGGATATATACGCGTTCTGGTTTTGCTTCATCATGGCAGGGAGCCAGTACTCTTTGCTGAAGAGTGTTCAACCAGATTCTGCGTCACCAGTTCACGGGTTCAACAAAATGGTCGTGTTTTCTCGGCCGGTGTACTTCTGCATCTGCACGGCACTATTGTGCGGGGTGCACAGTTATTTAGAACAGACAGCACCTTTTACTGACGAAGCGCATACGAGACGGAAACGAAGCTTCGAAGACACAAAGCCCATAACGATATACGGCTTCGAGATGAATGAAAGAGATTTTTTACACATCATTCAGGAGATTCTGTCGAAGTTTCTGCTGTTTTTTCCTTTGGCATTCAGCTTGGGGTTATTTCCTCAAGTCAATACGTTTCTCATGTACTTATTGGAGCAGATTGATATGCACGTGTTCGGTGGTAACGCTACAAGCAGTTTAAGCGCTGCAGTGTACTGCGTAGTACGTTCTGTAGCAGCAATTGGAGTGCTGTACGGATTCGCTTACAGCGGTTTAGTTGAGGGGAAGAAATCGCAGCATCAGAAACACAACATCCTCTTCTCAATATTCTGTGGTCTTCTCGTACCAATAGCGTACCATTTGAGTCGTAGTGCGAGCGACTACACTTTAATCTGGAACTTAATAAAGAAACATTTATTACCTCCTGAGCTATACGTCATTCAAAATCCAGAATGTAATCCAGACATAGATAAAACAGACCCGAACACACTGTCTGACGACAAAAAGAACAATTCGGAAAGTAACATATCAAAACAGAACTCTATTGGAAGTTCTGCGTCGAAGATAAACTTTAGTTCAGAGACAAACATTGCTAAGCAAAAACGATCTCAAACTTCAAGTGTAAGCTCTCTAAAGATGGATCCTAGAGGTGGGGACACAATGAATTCGACATCTTCCCTAAAGGCAGACCCACCGACTGAAGACGATAAAACCCAGGACACAAACACGTCAAACGTGAAGTCAGATTCGGAGAAGCCTGATGAAGATATGGAGGATCCGCTGCCTAAGAAGCTGCAGGCCACAGTGAATGCCAGGCTTAAGAATGACGTCATCGTGTGCACGTTTCTTGGCCTGTTCGTGTTTGGACTGCATTGTACGACTGTGTTTACGACGCTTCGGCCGCAGTTGAATACGGTAAGTGTTGTTATTGTGTTAAAAAAAAAAACTTGGCGAGGGTCATATAACAATCGTGGCGAAATGGATGGTGGCCACCGGCCACATCCAGAAAAAGCCACGACTGGCATATTTACTGTAGTTTTCGTACATGTTATGTGAACTCGAAATGAGATGGCAAATAAAGCCAGGTACAAAAACTATCACGTCGACTGAGACAGCAACAAACTAGCGTTCATCTCTTTTTTTTTTATTAAGTGTGAGAGCTAGATCGGAGATCGCCTATAATTTTTGTGTAGAACCAGGCAGAGTGGCAGCGTTGCGTTAAGTAACATAATTGTCTGACACGTATCGTATCTTATCAATAAATTGCACGCAAAGTTTAAAAATTTAGGTTTTTATTTTATTCGTTTGTTTCACATAAAAGCTGGACTTATTTACTTGTATTGCTCGCACATCCTGGGGTTTTTGGCAGTGATCGCCACTCGTTACCAAATCGTTTGTCGCTTCTTGCCTCTCGTGGCGGCGTTTGTGGCTGTCCTATGTGACCCGTGTACGGCGACCTTTAACAGAACTAAAATAATAAAAAGGGATCTAATACGAAATCCATCGACTTTGCCGGGCAGTTTATCAAAGCCTGTGTTTGTTCCCCTTATTATATTTGATTCCATTACCGTCTTTACCAAATGTGCATACGTCAACGTTGTGTTCTTTAATCGTATAATGATCAGATATCACCAACTAGAAAAAAACACCATCTCTTTCATAGTTCAACTAATACCACTCTTTCTTACCACCAGGTCCTCTGGATAATCGCGGGCATCCTGGGCTGGGTGCTGCACTACATCACGCCGCAGCTGCGCAAGCAGCAGCCGTGGCTGTGCCTGGCCGGGCCCGTGCTCAAGCAGCACGAGCACGCGCAGTTCGAGGTCACCGAGCCCGCCAGGCTCATGTGCTTCGAGAAGGTAGGCTGATTGTTTCAGCAGCCGTGGCTGTGCCTGGCCGGGCCCGTGCTCAAGCAGCACGAGCACGCGCAGTTCGAGGTCACCGAGCCCGCCAGGCTCATGTGCTTCGAGAAGGTAGGCTGTTTGTTTCAGCAGCCGTGGCTGTGCCTGGCCGGGCCCGTGCTCAAGCAGCACGAGCACGCGCAGTTCGAGGTCACCGAGCCCGCCAGGCTCATGTGCTTCGAGAAGGTAGGCTGATTGTTTCAGCAACCGTGGCTGTGCCTGGCCGGGCCCGTGCTCAAGTCAGTTTGAGGTCATCGAGCGACTATATCAAGTTAACCTCCTTGGCATACTTCGCTGATGTAGTTAACACTGTAATAAAATTCTCAGCTCCATTTTGCGAAGATCGCACCTGCTTTAATGATTGCACATTGTCCAGTTGCGTAGACACTTGAGATGCAAAGCTACACCAATTGTACTTCTATAATATCCACGAGGAATCAATTTGCGAATAACTAAAGCAGCCACTAAACTTCACTCAAAGAATCTCGCAAAAAAATCTCGCTTTGACTTAACTAGTGTTATTCCCGTTAGATGTTCGTGTACCTGTGCTTCCTGGAGCGCAACGTGCTGTACCCGGGCGTGGTGGTGGCGGCCACGACGCAGGACGCGCCCGCGCTCGCCGCCAAGTACGGCGACGCGCTCGCCGCGCTCATCATATGCGTCACAGCACTCAAGTGTACGTCACTCTTTTCTATCACATATTCATTTGTAGTTTAACGGACAACTACAAAAAATACGAAATTCTGCATCGTTTAATGAGTTCTCCGCACAGTTTGAGCATATAAAACAGCCCGAAATCATCCATCGGACAGTTGCCCGAACCAGACATAACACCGTCTAGTCGGAGGATCCTCCCTTGTCAACGGATGCTTACGTGACTTTACACTCTGTTCCGCATTCCTCCCCGACTTCGATTTATAAAACTGCAGTTCGACCGGTGGCGGCGCTATTATATGGATCCGAATACTGGCAGAGGTCGCCCACCATTAACAGGTGGTCTCGAATCGAAAAGGACCACAAATTAATCCATTTGCCTGAACCGACAACCCAAGACAGAATATCCTGGCGTCGATTTGTGGGACAAGTTGCCTCACAAATCACTCCAAATAATGGGAACAAGAGAGAACAAAGTAGAAGATACGATTGTACCTATAAAATAACGAGTAAATGTATTGAAAAATAATAATTTATTCATCAACAGATTCTAAAATAAAATCGAGATCATTTGTGACCCTTATCTCACTAATCATAAAGTACAAAATCGCTATCATCGTTACCCTAACTCCCAAAATTTTACCCTCAGGTCTTCGAAACGCTTATTCAGAACCGGATTCCCAGTACTTAATCCTGGTGTTTGCCGTACTACTGTTCCAACGAGACCTGAGCAGTCAGAAGATATCGGAGACATTCCTGGTGGACTACTTCATCACTGCGATTATATTTAGCAAGGTCTACGAGTTTCTGCTGAAGGTATGTTTTTGTTAATCTGCTTTCAGGAATTTATTTTACTAGTTTTTAAGAGCGACTTCGCCTGCATGAAAGTTAAAAATATACAACCTTATTTTTAGTACAATTACCGTCACGGATCTTGAGCGCTCGGCGTCAGAGTGGGGATCGCTTTGCGCATTCCATATATTGGCGAGCCAATCGTCGTCGTTGTTCGATACATGCAGCAACAGCACGAAACGAATCATGAGTGACGTCTATGACGCGATGGCGTAGCGAGCCAATCACTGACACCGCACCCGCGTCTCACTTGGCACCACTAAAGAGACCTAATATTTGACTTCTGCGCAACTTGAAGCCAGCGCTCAAGATCCGTGCCGGCAATTGTATACGCGAAACCTGAAACACCTGTCTAGTATTTTTATGTTATTTTTACGTACAAAGAGTTTTGGGAACACATTCACAATGCGTACAGCTAAGGAGTGGAATTCTCTGCCGGAGTCTGTTTCTTGATAGTTTTAACCTAGGGATCTTTAAGTCAAGAGTGAATAGATTGCTTCTAGGCAAGCGTATTCCATCGTCGGCCACATCATGGCTTATGCACACCATCAGGTGTGATAGTGGTCAAGCGCGCATAAAGCATATCCATAATAATAAAAAAGAATCATGTACCAAAACTGTATTATGAAAAATCACAAGGCTATAAACCAGTTATGGTACCTGATTGGCGACATAAATACACAGTCACCGGGCCACCCAGGCGACTGAGGGATTGTTTTAATCCCGCATCCAGCTGTGCGCTGGTTCCTAATGCCCGCTATGACCTGCCGTGATCTGTTTTGCACTTAGCGTCCAACTTGTGATCGTTTTTTAAATATTTTTGGGAAAAAATATAACATGGTGTAAAAATTATTGGAATCGATTCAGTTACTAATTCTGAATAAACTATATTCAGGTTTCGCAAAAACTAAAAATAATGTTGTATAGCCTTCGTGACTCCGCGATAATAGTACATTATGATATAAGTGTGTAATGTTAGTGATTACCGTCGAAGCGGTATTAAGACCCGAGCCATGGCGAGGGTCTTAAGAGAGCCGGTAAACATTAATTACTCACGTGTATCATACGACGTTTTTCAATACACTTGTGAAGAAAATAACTGTAAAACTAGTAAACTTTTGTGGCGCGCATACAAAAATCTGTTTTTATATGCGCGCCCATATTTTTTTTTTTATTTACCTGTACTGGTTGACCGACGACTCGCGGAACACGACCTGCGCCCATCCTGATACGATACATGTAATAAAATTATGGCGGGGGAGAGGTTGAACAATAAGGTTTTAACTACATTATAGCACTAGTGCGTAATGGTAATCAAAATGTCACAGTTTGGCAACAAGGGCCATTATGTACCTAAGTGCAGTGCAATAAGAGTCACTTTCTGAGCAAGTGTATTGAAAAAGAATAAAATATTGGTGAAAGAATTTTCAAAATCGATGTAAAATTTTTAAGTCTATTCATTACAAACAAAAATACAAATCTTTTCTCTTTATAATATTAGTGTAGAAGTACAGATGAAGCCCTAAGTTTAGTCAGTAAAAACTAAATAAATTTGGACCTTGACAAAATACGAGTAGAAATCTTTATTGCTTTATTTTTTTTTTATGAGAGCTCTTGATTCTACGCTCGTTTGGCCTCGATTAATCTGAGCAGTCAGTCGTGAGACTTTCTAAATACATAACATTATTAGAGTGCGTCTACTGAAAGCGTAACCTGGAGTTTTTTTTTTAAATTAAATGGGCAACATTGTTTTGCCGAAAAAATCACGTCAAAGTCTATGGTTGCAATTGTCAGTTTTTGGAAACAGATTTTTATTTTTCGAAAATAATTGCTTAATTATGGGAAAAACAATAAACAGTAACGTGCGAAAACTGCTACACACTATGGTTAATAAATTCAAACAAAAACAAGAAGAGAAAAAAGGTGTTTTCAATAAAAACCAACAATGTTTATATACGATTTCTGTATTTTTAAGTTAGTATGACGTTATAATCTTGATCCTTGTTGACAAATATTATTAGATAGTTATATTTATGATGTAATGTTTTTTTTTTCTTATATTTTTAGATAATCTGGCATATTGCGAATTTCATATTTGACAAAAACATCGAACAAAGAAGGCTTTTGGTGAAACGACTTAATCAAAAACACATGCTAATGAGTGGTAGAATGCGTTCAAACGTGGTTGGATGTAATGAAAGATTTGCCTCACTCTGTCTAGTAGTGCATCAAAGTCTTCAACTGAAGTTAAAATCGCGAAAGTGAAGGAAATAGTCACTGAAATCCTAGTTCAAGTTTGAGAGAGATAGCTGCTGAACTTTCTGTGTCTCACGAGTCGATCCGTGTCATTTAAAACAATCACTGGAGTATGAAAGATGTTCCCGCTTGACTAATCCCAAAAGATCTGAATTTTCTGTGCTAAAACGAATCGATTCCAACCCAACAATCTTGAAACACATTATTAGTGTTGGCGAGACGTGATGAAATTGAAATCATGTTGACTATTGCGGTGTTGTACACTAGGTATTCTTGCCAGAAGGCCAAATGGTAAATAAAGAGTATTATTTGATAATTATGTAGCGACATTTGAGAGAACAGATAAAATAAAATAATTTGGAATAATAACTAACATTTTGTGTGTTATTGACCTTTACCATACACCCACCAATAATTAAAGGTAGAACTACACTGCTCACACGTGTGCTACACAAGCCGATTTATTTATTTATTTAATCTTCATGCAACACAAAGTACATAGGCGGACTTAATGCCTTAGGCATTCTCTACCAGTCAACCTAGGGTAGTGAAGAGACAATATGGTAGGCGCATAAAAAGAAAATTTTGGTATTAAAACAAGCTGATCTGGAAGCTTCGGTCTCCATACATTTCATATGGAAAATAGACTGTTAGAGCTACACTTGATCCACGCCACGCCATGCGACGCTACGTCCGCGACGCCGACACGTCGGTCCCAGAAATTTTAGAGGAAGGTGGGCGGGGCTATCCACGCGTCTGATCGCGGTGGTCAGGCGGAAGTGTCTTCGATTGTAAATGAAAAAGCGAGCTTGATCTGTTTTTAATCCTCCGATGAAATCAAAGATTGTAATGCGCATCACACGTGATACGCGTTGCGTCGGTGTAGTGTGCACACCTACCGCACACGGCTGAGACGTCTCACACGTGTGCGTCGGTGTAGTGTAGTTCTAGCTTAAGTCTACACACACGTTTTTGACTAAAATTTAAGTTCCTAAACAACTATTATACAATTGTCATAAATACAAAAAATACTCAAGTATCAAAACTTTTTTCTCCTCCTATTTCAATAATACCACATTCAAAATTTTTGGTTTTAACCTCCTTTTCTCAGGTCACGCTTTCGTTAGACGGACTCTATCAACATAATTATGTTATCGATTGACTTGGTAACGAAACACTTTTAGGATCAAGGTTTCTTCAACAATTTTGTGGCCTTTTGACTACCATAATTAGAGACACAATAGAAAGATAATGAGAGAGCAAACGCAGGCGTTCCCTTGGGGTTTAATGAATTAAGCTAACCACAGTCACAAAATAGATAAGTACAGAAGACAATCTCATGTATGTACTTCACTGTTTATACCTATGCTCGGTGGACGCACACTAATGAACGTTTGAGCCGGAACTGTTCGACGAGGGATCCGAGACGCGACCGAGACATCGTGTCTGTGAGCGGTGTCTTTGTGTGCGTTGCTCGAGCGCGCTTTGTATGTAGATTGACTTCTGTACCTATATATTTTGTGGCTTGGGGTTTAATGAATTAAGCTAACCACAGTTGACAGAATTAAAAATCACTGTGCAAATCGTTGATTTCTATGGGACCTAATTATGTAAAATAATACAGAATTTGGGAAATGTTGGCTCAGTGGTAACGGCCTTGACTTACCAGTTTTAAGTCAAGCGCATCACTTTCTGTAATCTTATTTCATCACCACTGCTCTCAAAACGGTAAAGGAAACCGGTATGTCCTAGAACAGAAAAAAAAACCGGCCAAGTGCGAGTCGGACTCGCCCATGGAGGGTTCCGTAGCAGCAAGTAACATAATATAAAAGTTCTTGTAGTTTGTTGTAACTTTGATCGATGTTTTAATAATAGTGTATTTTTTTAGATTTATGACGTATTAAAAAAAAACTACTTACTAGATCTCGTTCAAACCAATTTTCGTTGGTAGTTTACATGGTAATGTACATCATATATTTTTTTTAGTTTTATCATTCTCTTATTTTAGAAGTTACAGGGGGGGGGGGACACATTTTACCACTTTGGAAGTGTCTCTCGCGTAAACTATTCAATTTAGAATAAAATGATATTAGAAACCTCAATATCATTTTTGAAGACCTATCCATAGATACCCCACACGTATGGGTTTGATGAAAAAAAAATTTTTGAGTTTCAGATCTAAGTATGGGGACCCCCAAAATTTATTGCTTTTTTTCTATTTTTGTGTGAAAATCTTAAAGCGGTTCACAGAATACATCTACTTACTAAGTTTCAACAGTATAGCTCTTATAGTTTTGGAAAAAAATGGCTGTGACATACGGACGGACAGACAGACAGACATGACGAATCTATAAGGGTTCCGTTTTTTGCCATTTGGCTACGGAACCCTAAAAAGAAACGAAAATATGTCACATTACCAACCCGCACTTGGCCGCGTAGTAAATACGGTCCATTCCCTCGCTTGGAGAGAAAGCCTAAATCCCAGCAGTGGGAATAAAACTGATCTAATGTAATCTTCTATATAAAAGTGAGGTCGCTCTCTAAAATGACTGGACTGATTTTAATATCTAGATATATATATATATATACTAGCTTTTGCCCGCGCGGCTTCGCTCCCGCTCTTCCCTACTTCAGCCTACTATACCCTACTCTACCCTACCCTCCTCTACCTTACTCTACCTTACTCTACCCTACTCTACCCTCCTCTACCTTACTCTACCCTACACTAACCCACACTACCCTACTCTACCCTACACTACCCTAATTTTCATTTTTTTTTCCATAAGAACCTTCACCTCATAATAACGAACACAACAAAAAAAAAATTAGGGAAATCGGTCCAGGCGTTGTTGAGTTATGCGCTTACCAACACATTTTGCGATTCATTTTTATATTATAGATATATATATATATATTTAATATTTGGTAGAAACAGGTCGTAGAGTATTACCCATCCCCCATTTTTAATCGCTATATTTCTTTAATATTTATATGGCAGAATACCATTTGCCAAGTCAACAATTTTTTTTAATAATTTTTAATGTCATTTCTATCGCCAGGTCCAGTTCGTAGTGACATACATAGCCCCGTGGCAGATCACTTGGGGCAGCGCGTTCCACGCGTTCGCTCAGCCCTTCTCCGTTCCGCACTCCGCCATGTTGTTCCTACAAGCTGCTGTGTCCGCCTTACTGTCTTCACCTCTGACGCCTGCTTTGGGTATGCATATTCACATACTTCTTCTTCTTAGCGTGTCGATGCAAAACTAGTTAAATTCCGTTCCGTCCGCTGATGCTGTCATTAGGTCCCTACGTAAGCAGGTAACAGGGCACGTGATGCAGGACAGAAGGTGAGACATGGTCTGCGGAGAGAATATTTACACACTAGAAGCGCGGGCCTCCCTTGAGCCATTCCTATGTTCGTCATACTCTAGTTTTTATTATATGTAGAATCCCAAAGTATACTATTGTATTATCACCTACCAGTTTCATTGTATACCATCTCTCCATATTACTGTAGCAAACATAAAATGACCAAAATTTACATTGATACTGCGCGCTTCTAGTGTTAAACTTGAGATTTATAGGAATCAAATTGGGTGGAATATTCCGTCGACCATCTACAGTGCAAGAGAGTGAAAAAAAATATCGTTTGTTTTACTAAAAGTTAATGACTTCGTGTGCTTTTTCTGGGGTGGAAAAAAAGGTGGGGTGAGAGAGAGTGTTAGAATACTGACTAAAATCCATCTATGGTCCTTCAGTTGCCCTTTGGGTTCTAGGACCTCGGTAACTCGTTCAAGTAATCCCGCAGGTATGATCATCACAGACAGCACGAATTCGCCTACAGCTGATTATAGGCCTCTCTATTCTTACAATCCCCTCGTTTCTGTACCAGCGTCATCTAGGTTCTACCCGTAGTAGTGACAGTGTGGCCTACTCATCTCGCCGTCAAATTGCCAGCTCAAATAATATCCTGTGTGATTGTCATGAACATAGAGTAACCATGGAGTTTCTTGTTGAAGAAGAACCCCATAGCAAAAGACTATTTCGAACCGTGCACTAGCTTCTGACCTTTTATAAGTGCCCATGTAGGCCTATGTGATATAAAAAGATTTGGAATTTTGAATTAGTATATGAAATTTTAGTAACGTTTTTCACGTATCCGTAGGTAGTGCAATATTCATGACGTCATACGTGCGGCCGGTCAAGTTCTGGGAGCGGGACTACAACACGAAGAGAGTTGATCAGAGCAACACCAGGCTGTCGTCACAACTTGAGAGGAATCTTGGAGCTGGTGAGCATTATTAGTTTATTTGTCATTTCGAAAATATTGTTGTTGAAAGGCAACCAAGTCTAGCGGCAAGGGTAGGCGGAAAGGGTGTTTTACTCGGGTTTTCAAATTTTGCATTATCTTTTGATATGTATAAGCGACATGTCAAGTACAGCTGGGCGAACCCACTTGCCATATCTGGCGACATTGCACGACTTATGACCGTAGCGACGTTAGGCGAAGTCGTGCTACTTCGCGAAACTTCGCCTGACACATTTGCTGACGTCGCGCCACTTATATTCGTACCGACGTCGGGCAACGTCGCACGCGCAAAACAGATGAAAGCGGTTAGAATGGCCTTGTGGGCGGGGGAAGCGTGCCACAAAGTAGGGCAATGCTCATAGTTCAACTACCAATAGCAAAGTGGCAATCTTAGTGTGCGTAGTCTGTTAGTTGCGTAATGCGCGTTCGTATTGGTTTATTGCCTGTAGTGGAGTTAAGGTGATTGCTACGGGTTGTTCGTGGCCATTTTCCCGTTAGATGGCGCTGAAGTCAACATTTTCAGTTTTATTCAGTTTCGAGCGTAATTGGAACA
The DNA here is from genome assembly GCA_910589285.2 of Mythimna ferrago. Classification (NCBI taxonomy): domain Eukaryota; kingdom Metazoa; phylum Arthropoda; class Insecta; order Lepidoptera; family Noctuidae; genus Mythimna; species Mythimna ferrago. Next base: position 23,590,392 of record OU342685.1, read on the forward strand.
ATATTATGTCACAGAAATAGTAGTGCACCAATCGGACATTCCACTTCACCGAAATTTGTCAAATTAAATCCTCAAAACCCATTGGATTCGTCAAATTTCTAAAAGTTATTATCCAACTCTGCTTATAGTATTGTTTACACACACATAGACATGAGCGACTACTTTAAAATCAAAAGCATTCAGCAAAATTAACCACTAGATGGCGTGAATTTAAAAGTTACTAGGCTGGACTCTAGTAGAAATTAAAATTGTCTGGGGGGTAAGTTTATTCTAACGCCACCCGTTACAATTATATTATGAAATAAAAGGAATTATGATTATTTCTGGTGTTAACTATTTAATTGATTTATTATTTTAGGAATCAAATGAATGTCAAGAATGCAATATAAGATAGTTTTATTATATTATGTACCTTATACATTATTTAAAAAAGCATATGTACTAACTAACAATAATTACAAGATACTTATAGTGACAATTTATGTCTTGCTTGATACATAACTGTTTACTAAAAAACAATCTTTTTCAAAATATTTAGTCCCAATGTAAGTTTGAAGTAATTCAAGGTCTATTTATTTACAACAATTCCACACCAATACAAGACAAACGCAAGAAATTATAAATCATAACAAGACAACAAATTTAAAACACAAATTAGAATGAGAGATTGCAACCAGGAAGGTGGAAAATATTTGATAGTATCTAAGCATCCATAATCTCATATAACTAACAAATGGTTATACATATCTGCTAAAGTATTGTTTTGATTGTAAAGGAAATAAAAAAAGCAAGAGTTCTTTTTTTGTTGTTCAGAAACCTGAAAAAAGGGTCAATGTATTCATCACATTACAAACATTATGTTCATTACGATGAGCACACCATTTCAGGTTTCTGGTAACCAAATATGATTGCAAACATTGATAATGTAGATTCTAAACAAACTACTATAAAAGTACAATTAAAACAAAAATCATTTGATGTGTTGTTTTCACTCTTCCTCTTCTTTCTTTTCTGATGTTGTTGATTTTCTTGTCCAGAAACCACCGCTACACAGCTGCTGCGAAAGAAAATTACTATATTTAGTGTGTAACTTTTGATGTGGATGTTGAAAAACAATTTCCTACAAGAAAAAATGGAAAATATGAAGTAAATCTTCTTAGTCGTACACTCTTGACAGAGTGGCCGTGGTCATGTCTCGGTCGAGTCCCGCACCACCGCCTGTCTCGCGATACGACGTCATGCAGCTCTGTGTGCAGGCGGCTTGGGAGCCTTCATTTACGCTGTAGTGTGTCATGAAGTAAATAGAAAAGTAATAATTTAGTGTACCTTTCATATCTATACATTTCGCATTTTTTTGGAAATGTGTTCCTGGGCTCTGTGTGGTCTGCTTTTTCCATGCAGTCTCATGCCATTTGTGTCCAGTAGCAAGCGATAGCCCTGAATACAAAATATAATTTTACTAGACAATATTAAAAAATATATAGAAATTATATGTTATGTACAATATAAATATAAAGAAACAGTTCTGATACATTTATTTTTGGTTCCAATCTACTAGAAAATTAAATGTTTATACTGTTTACCTGCCACATGAACATGTCGCTGATACGATCCCCCTTTACCTAAACTAATTCGTTTTCCGCAGGTGAATTTATTTATTACGCTCGTAAAGTTTTCTGCCACATTTGTTGTCTCATTTGACAAACGACCTGCCTTCAATACAATTTTTCATTGGCGGCAGAAATCAGAGCCCACACTGGAGCATCCTTTTTTAGATCCTCTACGAGGTTTTCTTCCTCCTTTTCACTTCCATTGACATTGCAGTAGTAGTCCTTGCAGTTTCCATGTACTCCAAATACTTGAAGTGGGCCATTTCTCAAATCTGCAGCCATAACAGTATTATCACTGCTATACATTATGATTTTCCGTGCCACTAAGGTAAGTTTCATTACTTTTGGTTTCAAAATATTTCTCCCACAAAGTGGAAGCTTAGTGTTGACCAAAATCTGAAAGTGTACAAATATAAATATAGAATATGATTCCATAATTTTGTGTTCACAAACATGTAAATTCACATACACAAGACATACAAAAAAATTTGTTCCTTGCGGGGTTTGAACCTGCGATACGCAGCGCAGCAGTCAATAGATCAACCACTCAAATTCAACATTGCATAATTGTTGGTTGTACCTATTACCTACATTGTTTTGACAATAAATACAATTTGTGTTTAGTAATAATTTATCTTACCATGCCAGATGATGAATCAAAGTTATGCCCGTATGATCTCTTCAACCATCCTCCATCCACATATACAGTAATAAATGGAACACCGTCTGAAGACACATGACCTTTTTAATTATTCTTTCTTGTTCACCAGCTTAATTTCCTCTGTCAAATGTTCTAACCAAACATTGCCTAATTTTTTTTCAACATGCCGAAATTTTGACATTGTTGGAATATCCATCAGACTTGTTATATGAGGTGCTTGAGTGTAGTAGCTACTAGAAGCCACCGTAGCCCACACAAATGCAGTATTTACTTTGTCTTTGCTCTCTGTGCAGTGTTCCCACGATTTTCTACACATACTGCACTTGATGCACTTCGAAATCCATCACGTCTTTCACTGACAAATTCAATTTGTGAAGATTCACAGATATTTCGGTGTCTTTCCATATGGAAGGCCCACTCAATAACATGTCTAAGGTCCACAATACGATACCCAGATATTCCAGATAAACATATTTGGAACAGTTTCCACAATCAACTGTAAATGGTTGTGTATTCTGGGCACTGAAAGAAATAAATAAAATATTATGTAATGGCACAACATGAGTTTTATGATCAGCGATCACAATAAATAATGATTATTTGATACATACACTATAGAATTATCAGGGATAATTTGTTCATTCGCTAACTTTTTCTTTATTTCTTCAGATCTCCAAATTCACGCGGCTGTAATACGATACAGATATAAATTTTAGTGAACAGTAGGTATGGTTGTAAGTACCATAGTTTACGGACGCATGAATATCGGTTTGATACGCTAGTTTTCTCGTAGCCAACACACACACATAGCTTCTAGACGTAAACCGAATCTGAAATACACAAAAACAAATGATATACAAGACAATAGTTACTTTTATAAACTCGGAATTCGAATAAAATTGAATGTAATCATAAAACAACCAGATCAGATTCCTTCGAAATGCAGTTGCAGTTGAATGCAAGTCCAAATATCCATAGATAATACAGACCCTTAGTTCCGAATTACGTCAAAAGCGATTTTATCGCGAACCCGACCAAATTTAATAGTCACAAAATCTATGAACTATCGAGTACTATATGTGACGTTGCGCGTTGGTTGGGTTCGCGATATAACCTTTCGCTTTTGATACAATTCGGAACACGGGGAGAATATTACAAACTGACGTTCCAAATTACGGTCGAGATTACATTAGCATTTTTAGAAAAATATAGGTAGCTGTAAGATTTTACTTATCCAAATAATGTTGATATCATATTGATTGACAATCAAAAAAATAATATCTAGTCAACAAATCCCTGCCGGTCATTCTGCAGGGATTAATTTAAATATAAAATAGAATTTCATAAATAATAAATCATATTACATAATTATACATTTTGATGTAAAGGTAACGGAATGCACGCAACCATTCAAATGAAACGAGATTGCAGTAAACTAATGTTTGTTTGTTCGTCTAATATTAATTGTCCATCGAAAACTATTTGTATTACTAATGTGAAAAAGTAATACGACAGGAAATACAATATATATATATATATGTATAACGACTTAAAAATTTTGTTTACAAATGATACATAATAATATTATTATTAAGTAAATAAAATTTTGTTTACTTGATATTATTATAACTGAACAATATCAATCGGTGATTTATATCTATTATGAGAAGATTTTAGTTTGTAATAGCCAGCTAAACTCACGGGCCGTCTTGCTAACACCACCGAAAGACTACTTTTATTTTAAAATAAAATTGCTAAGCAATCCATACTACAATACCTTGCAATTATTATATTGAATTGTAATGAAATACATACAAGAAAATAATATTATTTCAAATCAATGAAAATGCACAATTTAAAATATACAAGCAATTCCGCGCGTAAAACCTATCACTGCATTAGCTAGCCTAGTTTCAAAATGATGTCAATCGAATGATCAAATTGAAATAAGTTTGGCAACGCGGTTTCTTAGAAATTCCGACGTAACATCTAAGGTCAAAGGGTCACGTTGTTAAAAAGTAAGAAGAACGGCAACGTCGCGTTCCGCGTTTTACGTATGATGAATATAACACGTTGCCAGTAACAATAATCATAACTAATGCTAACAATTTTTTGATAACAACAATGTTTTATGTTTTCGTCTAGGATAGGTAGTTTTACGTTATTATAATGTTTTTTTTTAATGAAATCCATTATTATAAATTTAGTAATGATTTTTCAAATTTATATTATCGGTTGCACGCCATCTAGCGTTAAATATTATAACCTATCGCAATCATAGCGGTATGGTTTGGAAATTTGGTTGTCAAATCGCACTCACACTAGTAAACACAATGTCAAATTTTGCCCGGTTTTCATGACTGTTTTTCTCAATATATAACGCAAATTATTTACCAAAAAGTCGAACGCGCCACTGTTTTATTGTAGAAAAGTGATAAAGTGATTCGTTTTGAGAAAAAAGTGTCTATGTACGGAGTATCTCATCAGTATTAAATGTATGAACAGGTCAGCGGAACAATCACCTTAAAGGGTGTGAGACAACTCGTTGTAGTACAAATCGGAAAGTATTTCCTTTCTAACCTCTTTCATCTTTTCTGTGGTCGCACCATTTCACTCGACGTCGTTGGAGACGCGTGTCGCCGTTTTGTCGGACATGTCGAGCGAAATTCGGTAACGTCGCGACGTCGCTGACGACACGTGTCGCAGGCGTGGTGCTGGAAGAGATTTCATTAGAAATAAGCATCACCTTTGTACTATTTTTTCTGTTTCCTTCCTCTTTTCTTGTATTTCCATGTGTGTACATAAATAGTTAAATAAATAAATAAAAATAAATAGACATTTGTATTGTAGTGTATCCCCGGCTTTATAAACCTTTTTATAATGTTGCAGACGACAACAACTTGAACTCGATATTCTACGAGCACCTGACTCGGTCGCTACAACACTATCTGTGCGGAGACCTCATGCTGGGGCGCTGGGGGCAGGTGCAACAGGGAGATTGTTTTGGTAAGAAGACTTTTCCATTCTATTAAAAAAAACGTTTGACTTATGAACCTCCTCTTTTTTTTTTGACGTCTGTTAAAAACTGCTTTGTCGTATTAAAGGAGACAATTGTTTAGTTTAAAAGGTCTGAAACAAAAAAAAATCCTGAAAGTCTCGAAAGAAAAAAATACGCTCAGCACGGTGCTCACACAGCGGCGCAGTGCGGTCGCTCTTAACGGTGCCATGAACTAGAAATTACTCCTAAATCGTATGTGTGTTCACAAAACACCCAGACCCGAAACAACTAACTTGGGCGATATAAATACAGTACAATTCACGAATGATGGCGGCCGTGAAGTTAGCCTTTGCGAACGTTCGCGCATACTACACTCTTCTCGCACACGCACGTCGCCATTTGGTTCCTAAAACACGTTACTGCGCAGCCTTCTGCGCAAACTTCACGGCCGCCATCATTCGTGAATTGTACTGTACTAGCTCAGATGTGGCAATTAAACCCGCGACACGCAGCAGTCAATCACTTGACAATGTATGATCAGATTTACCAGCTGTTTGATCCATAAATTGAGTGCAATCTGAGTTTCTGAATGCCTGATAGACGTTGCACAGCGAATAGTCAATTGAATTTGGCAGTCCACAGGCTACTTCTTGTACTTTTTCCAATTTAATAGGTTCAGGAGTAAGAGAAAGACTTGTCCTTTGAGGCTACAGTCAACCATTTGTTTTAAATTATCTATATAAAAGGAGAAACTGACTACTGTAACATATCAAGGCACAGCCGAAACTTCTGGCACTAGGAGTGCCAAATTTTGCAAAAGGTATCCTATTCATATGCATCAAGGTATTTTATAACGTAGGCGAGCACTAAGAGAGGATTTTCCAATATTCACCCTCTAAGGGGATGAAATTGGAGTCCAAACTTTGTATAGAAAAACCTACTTTCTCGCGGGCAAAGCTGCTGGCGGAAGCTATACTCTGTTCAAAATAACATTATACATTTATGAAAACCTTTTATTACTGTCCGTTGGACTAACTTTGACTTTAATTACGTTGGTGGCATTACAAATGGCTGCTACAGTAAATAGTTGGTATTGTAACCACTTTTTGCTTTTAATGCCATCCTTATGCCTGCGAAATAGAAGTTAAAATCGGTTGAACAGACAGTAAAAAAGGTTTCTTTAAATGTCTAATCTTAACACGAATAGGGTATAGTGTCCATATAACACCACAAAAAAATCCTAACATTTTGTTTCCAGTGCTAGCCTCAGACTACCTAAACTGCTTAGTCCACATCGTAGAGATGGGTAACGGACTGGTCTCGTTCCAACTGCGAGGGTTGGAGTTCCGAGGGACGTACTGCCAGCAGCGAGAGGTGGAGGCTATCTCGGAGGGTCCGGAGGAGAGTAGCGGTGAGTGTTTGTTAAAATAAATTGTTTGTGTGAGTTTTGTGTATGGAGATGTTAAATAAATGTATGGGGCTTGGGCTTGAAATAATTAAATAAATTGAACAGCAAGATAGGTTGAAAGAGCAATTATTTAGTAATTATCTTATTTGTTTTAAGTATTACATAATATTTTACAGGCTACTGTTTTTTTTTTAAGTGAAATGGAAAAATATAAGTTTGAATTACTATAAACATTATTTTAAAGGGTTGGCAATTGACGCGACAGTATAACTGTTTATCTGTGTGTGTGTATTTTATGCCCCGTGTTCCAAGTCACAATAATATAGATGTTAGCGTACCAACAGTCGTTTCTTCCGCGTGACCGATTTGTTGATCTAATCTATTAGTTAGAGAAAGGCGGCAACTGTAGAGCCATTTGAAGGTAGTTTCCCCCGTGTCCCCCCAGAGGGAGTGTGCACGGGCGTGTGGTGGTGCGGCGGGCGGGCGCTGTCCCTGGGCGCGGCGTGGGCGCTGCGCTGGCTGGCGTGGCAGCTGGTGGCGGCGCGCTACGTGCTGGAGGGCTACTCCGTGTCCGACAACAGCGCCGTCTCCATGCTGCAGGTCTTCGACTTCCGCAAGGTGCTGCTCACCTACTACGTCAAGGTGAGTGTGCACGGGCGTGTGGTGGTGCGGCGGGCGCTGCGCTGGCTGGCGTGGCAGCTGGTGGCGGCGCGCTACGTGCTGGAGGGCTACTCCGTGTCCGACAACAGCGCCGTCTCCATGCTGCAGGTCTTCGACTTCCGCAAGGTGCTGCTCACCTACTACGTCAAGGTGAGTGTGCACGGGCGTGTGGTGGTGCGGCGGGCGCTGCGCTGGCTGGCGTGGCAGCTGGTGGCGGCGCGCTACGTGCTGGAGGGCTACTCCGTGTCCGACAACAGCGCCGTCTCCATGCTGCAGGTCTTCGACTTCCGCAAGGTGCTGCTCACCTACTACGTCAAGGTGAGTGTGCACGGGCGTGTGGTGGTGCGGCGGGCGCTGCGCTGGCTGGCGTGGCAGCTGGTGGCGGCGCGCTACGTGCTGGAGGGCTACTCCGTGTCCGACAACAGCGCCGTCTCCATGCTGCAGGTCTTCGACTTCCGCAAGGTGCTGCTCACCTACTACGTCAAGGTGAGTGTGCACGGGCGTGTGGTGGTGCGGCGGGCGCTGCGCTGGCTGGCGTGGCAGCTGGTGGCGGCGCGCTACGTGCTGGAGGGCTACTCCGTGTCCGACAACAGCGCCGTCTCCATGCTGCAGGTCTTCGACTTCCGCAAGGTGCTGCTCACCTACTACGTCAAGGTGAGTGTGCACGGGCGTGTGGTGGTGCGGCGGGCGCTGCGCTGGCTGGCGTGGCAGCTGGTGGCGGCGCGCTACGTGCTGGAGGGCTACTCCGTGTCCGACAACAGCGCCGTCTCCATGCTGCAGGTCTTCGACTTCCGCAAGGTGCTGCTCACCTACTACGTCAAGGTGAGTGTGCACGGGCGTGTGGTGGTGCGGCGGGCGCTGCGCTGGCTGGCGTGGCAGCTGGTGGCGGCGCGCTACGTGCTGGAGGGCTACTCCGTGTCCGACAACAGCGCCGTCTCCATGCTGCAGGTCTTCGACTTCCGCAAGGTGCTGCTCACCTACTACGTCAAGGTGAGTGTGCACGGGCGTGTGGTGGTGCGGCGGGCGCTGCGCTGGCTGGCGTGGCAGCTGGTGGCGGCGCGCTACGTGCTGGAGGGCTACTCCGTGTCCGACAACAGCGCCGTCTCCATGCTGCAGGTCTTCGACTTCCGCAAGGTGCTGCTCACCTACTACGTCAAGGTGAGTGTGCACGGGCGTGTGGTGGTGCGGCGGGCGCTGCGCTGGCTGGCGTGGCAGCTGGTGGCGGCGCGCTACGTGCTGGAGGGCTACTCCGTGTCCGACAACAGCGCCGTCTCCATGCTGCAGGTCTTCGACTTCCGCAAGGTGCTGCTCACCTACTACGTCAAGGTGAGTGTGCACGGGCGTGTGGTGGTGCGGCGGGCGCTGCGCTGGCTGGCGTGGCAGCTGGTGGCGGCGCGCTACGTGCTGGAGGGCTACTCCGTGTCCGACAACAGCGCCGTCTCCATGCTGCAGGTCTTCGACTTCCGCAAGGTGCTGCTCACCTACTACGTCAAGGTCAGTGGGGCCTGATTTGTGACTACATTCAACAAAGCCTGCCCAATTTGAACTTATACAACCCTCAGAAATCAACTATCGAACAGTGGCCCGGACCAGACACAACAACCGTCTGGTCGGAAAATCCTCCTCACTTATACAACAACAGTTCATGAATATTATTTTACATTGTTTAATTCCTTTATTGCGCCGGCGCGTTTCACGTGTGGTGCAAAAAATTAACATAAAAAAGTTTTTTATTTCACATAGGTCTACATGGGCGTCAGAAGCTAATGCACGGTTCGAAATTGGAATGCACGGTTCAAAATTGGGCATATTTTTGTTCATTACTATAGAATTTAAACAATTTCAATATACACCGCTAAATTTTAATCGTTTTAATCCCGTGGAGGGTCGATCCGGTACATGAAACACTATCGATTTGTAAAGATGAAATTATAAAATAAAGTACCTTTTTTTCAAAACTCGTATTAATTTACGCATGTACGAAATTTATTTCTTTAAGAAAACGTCAGCTGAGCGAGTTCAATGACCTGTAGAGAATAGTCGGCGTTGCGTACAAATCGATAGTGTTTCATGTATCGGATCGACCCTCCACGGGATTAAAACGATTAAAATTTAACGATGTATAAAAAGAAATCTTTAATAACCACAAAATACTAAACTATCTTTGCATTTCTATCCACAGAGTATAATCTACTACACGATCCAGTCAGCTAAGCTGGAGGAGTGGCTCGCTTCCACCATGATAGCGGAAGCTCTGAAGCCCATGAACGAGCGGAACTTCGTAGATCTCGACCCCATATTCAACGTTAACCTGGATGAGGATTATGATTTCAGAGCCTCGGGGATTACTAGGTAAGTTATTTTTTTTATTATAATATAATATTCCACAACTATCACACAACGCCGTCTAGTCTCAAGCTAAGCAGAGCTTGTGTTATGGGTAGTACCCATACAACAACTGATAAACATACTTATATATTTCTAAATACATACATATTATAGATAAATAAAGACACCCAGACACAGAACAAATGATCGTGCTCATCACACAAACATTTGTCCTGGGTGGTCAGGGTCACTAACCACTAGACTAACAGGCCTGTCCATTGTTATGCACATTGAAATAAGTTAAAGGAAAAAAAATATATCTTCTTTTTGCCCTTGTAATTTTTTTTTTTTTTTGGTGGGTAAAAATCATCCAAATTTTATCCCCCGCCCTTGGGCGGAGCGGGAGATAGTGTCAGACTCTTACTGACTACAAAACCCACCCCGGTTCTTCTTGCCTTTCATACCGGGGCCGAGCCTCTGTTTCGGAACCAGACCCAGCTGGGCCCCCACGGTTGCTGACAACTCCTTGTCCTGCCCTTGTTTTGTGTTATTAGAGATCGGGACAAAAAGGACTTTTTCTACCATTCTATCCTATCGTTCACACTAAAACTAACTCTGTTTTCTTTCATATCACTCCTAACACAATCCATGTGTCTTTTCTTTGACTTCCCTTCTTATCCATAAAATTGAGTTATTATTTAGTGCTTCGTACCATCAACTACACTTGAGTAGTAATTATAGTCCATTCCTGTAAGAAAATAGTGACGTCATCGTTGTCACTCAGCGTAGTCACGCCCCTTGACCAATGAGCGTATTCACATTGACCACTGATCAGTTGATGTTAATCTTTCAGATGGTACAAAATAAATGCCTATTCATATATCAGTTATTCATATTATTCATTATTATATTAGGTGAGACAGTGGTCAAACGCGAGCCTATCCATTATAAAAAAAAAATATGTGACATTCATCAAACTGCACTGGGCCCGTGTGGTGGATTACGGCCCATTCCCTCTCTTAGAGAGCAGGCCTAAGCCCTAGCAGTGGGAAAATTAAAAAGCTAATATTATGCGATGCTATTATATTGATATTTGAACCTTAGCAATAGCACTGCTGCATCAGTATGTAACCTCCTCCCCCCTCGCCCCCAGGAGTCGTTTCTGCGCGATCTACGGCGAGTGGATCGCGCACTGCGGCGCGCGGCGCGGCGCGTGCTGGCGGCGGCGCGCCGCACAGCCGCACTCGCCGCTCACGACGCTGTGCTTCGCGCTCAGCCTGCTGGGCCGGAGGGCGCTGGCGGCGGCACAACATCTCTCAGCTTCGAGGTAACTCGAACTTATCTACACTAATATTATTAAGAGGTCAAATTGAAAGTACTAGTCCGATCCGATTACTAATTTTTTTTTCTCCGATAGAAAGCTACTTTATTCCTAAGTGACATAAGCTATATTTTTTGTATGCAGATGAATCCGCGGGCAAAAGTTAACTCTAAATATTTAATTCCTCATAAACCTTTAAAGACTCTTACCTCAGAACACACGATTACAATAATACGGAAAGAAGCGGCAAAAAACTTCACAATTACTCTTTAAAAATATCATTGAACTTTTGGAGGTATGCGGAACAGAGAGTAAAGTCCCACATACCTCCGTTGTAAAGGGAGGATCCTCCGACCAGACAGGTGTTATAGTCTGGTGGGCGACTGCCCGATAGATGATTTCGGGCTGTCGTATATGTTCAAATCGCGCGGAGAACTTTGATTGCGCGATGCAGGTTTTCGTACTTTCTTCTTAGTTCTTATGTGGCGCCATAGATCTCACTACAAACTCTACATGTTTCCATATTACAGAATTAACCTTTTATTTATTTATACTTTTACTTTAACAAAAAACGGCTTTCCGCCAATTGCATTAGTTACAAGACTATATTACTTAATATTAAAAAAAACACACACACACTCATCTCACAAAACTTCAGACATACTGACATGATCGTCTTCCATTCGTCCGCGACACGTCACAGTCAGGGTGCGTGTCCAAAAGAGTGTTGAGCGCAGAAAGAGTGCGAGGGACAGGAGACTGGGCTCGCGCAACAGTGTGACTCGCAGACACAGCGAACAAGCTGTCTCCTGATACGGCTGTACCTAACTGGGGCACAAAGTTGAGACGGCTAGGCATGCAGCTCTGGAGTATCAGTTTTCCCATGAAGGATTTTTTTTCTCATGTGGGTTCCAGACGCAAGCACTAGACTCAAGCTTACTTCGAACAAGCACGTTAAAAATCGACTTGATAGCGCTTGTGTTCTTGAAATCTTTAGCATTTCTGAAAATGAATCCCAAACGCTTAAATGCATCTTTTGCAACTGCTAAAATATGGTCATGAAAGTTCAGTGTATGAAAATGTGACACCTTAATAGCGACTGTTCTTGTAATTGTGCTGTCATTGATTTTGTAATTGAATGAGACTGGGTTACGGGCTCTGGTAAAACTCACGAGGTAGCATTTTGACGAAATTAACTCCATTTTGTTATTTACACTCCACTCGTATATAGCGTTATTATCGCGTTGCAGTGCCAGGAAATCTGTCTCAGAGTTATTTCGAGAAACAATTTCATGGCATCTGAATATAATAGACTTTTATCAAAATGAACTACAGTTGGAAGGTCATTTACCATTATCAGAAACAGTAATGGTCCGAGTATTGATCCTTGATTGACTCCGGAACGCGTGTGGTAGGGCTGGGATTCATAAAGACCTAGTTTAACAAACTTTTGATCCCCAAGCGTTTTGTGGCGACCATACACCACCAAAGGTCTCCCTCTAATCTTTCCATTGTTCTCGGCTCTAAGCCCCTTCTTACCTATTCCTAAAGAAAGCATGGAAATCGTTCTGCCATCGCCGTCGTCGTCGCGTTTTCAGAGCATTGGTGCCCTTTGGGTTTTACTGGCTTACCACTCGATCAGCATGCGGCAGATCTGTTCCACTTAAACAGGGCAGCCTTCTGGGCCACGTCAACAATCTGTGTTTTGAAGCATAGTATAGTGTTTCGAACGCGATCCGCTATTTTAACACCCGGTATCAGTAAACTAAGTGCTAAAATAGCGTGTTATGGAGCGCAGTCGTTCCATAGCACGTTGGTAAACCTTAAGTTTGGATATTAATCAGGTTAGGCTTCAAGAGCTTTTAAATTCGGGCCTTTTTCCAGTGTGGAGTTCTTCCTGTACGGACTGCATTCGCTGTTCAAGGGCGACTTCCGCATCACATGCGCGCGCGACGAGTGGGTGTTCACGGACATGTCGCTGCTGCACTCCGTGCTCGCGCCCGCCATACGCATGGCACTCAAGCTGCACCAGGTAACTAACTGTTCAAGATTCCGCATCACGTACGCGACGAGTGGCTGTTCACGGACATGTCGCTGCTGACCTATCGATTGCTCGCCCTTCGCAAGTCCGCGTCTACAGTAGCCGGAAATCGGGACCAGGATCTCGGCGGCTGGGGCGTGAAAGCTGTTCCCTCGCGCGTGCAGCCGTCTCCTTTGCTAGCATTACTGCTACGCAGAAGGAGGCAACCGCCTGCCACTTCTTGCTCTGGACCATAGCCAAGGCCCGACGTTAGAGATTGCTGCCGCCAAGCGTCCCTACGAGGACACAGCGGTGCTCTGCCCAAGCGGAGCACACCTCTACCGTATGCTCCACCGTATCCTCCGGGCGGTTCACACAGTGGTGACACCCGGGCGTTTCTTCCGCATGAATTCGGTGCAGGAACCTCCCGAACTGACCATGTCCGGTGAGAACCTGCCTCATGCGGAAAGTAAGGACGCTGTGTTGTCTTTCCAGCCACTCCTCAAAGATGGGATTTACCGCCATTATTGTGCAGTCGTACTTCCAAAATTTGTAAGAAGCAAGGTGTAGACTTTTAACGTTTATATTTATATCTTTCTGTGCAGGACCACTTCATGTTCCCCGAAGAATACTGCAGCAGCTCGGCACTGTACTGTGCCATAGCGTCGCATGCGCAACGACTCGTCATCTGCCACGAGGCTGCCCCAGCCTGGAGATACAACGTGCTGAGAGGGGCTCCACATTTGTTGGCTTTAAGGTAACAAAATATACGTTAATCTATTCTACACCGTTAAATTTTAATCGTTTTAATCCCGTGGAGGGTTGATCCGGTACATGAAACACTATCGATTTGTAAAGATAAAATTAAAAAATAAAGTACCTTATTTTCAAAACCTGATATTAATTTACCCATGTACGAAATTAATTTCTTTAAGAAAACGTCAGCTTCAATGACCTGTAGGTAGTTTGTACGCAACGCCAACTGTTATTTAGAAGTAGACTTTTCCATACAAACTTTGGACCCGCTTTTCATCCCTTTAGGGGGTGAATTTTGGAAAATCCTCTCTTAGTGCTCGCCTACGTCATTAGAGGAAGCCTTGTGCACAATATCAGGTTCTTAGTTGCAATAGTTTTGGCTGTACGTTGATATGTCAGTCAGTCAGTTTCTCTTTTTATGTTTAAAGAGAATCAGTTTAAAAGCACAAACTAACCTCCGCTTTTTTCCGTTTCTAGACACGTAATGGACGAAGGCAACGATGACTACAAGATAATAATGCTGAACAAGCGTCACCTAGGCTTCCGGGTCATCAAGCTCAACCGCGAGTGTGTGCGAGGACTTTGGGCTGGACAGCAGCAGGAGTTGGTCTACCTCAGGAACAGGAACCCCGAGAGAGGGTCTATACAGAACGCCAAGCAGGTGAGTGGATCCTAGATCAAGCAAAAAAACGACAAATTTAGTAAAACAAGTGTTTACCAGAAAGGAAAGCTGGTCTCTATGACTTAAAATGTGGGCAAATTAAGAAGAAAATATTACTTATCTAGCGTTAAATAGCGCTAGTCAGTCACCTCCTACTGCAAAGGAGTAATGCAAACGAAGAAAATGGCGAAAAGTATGAAGGAAAGGACAACCTCACGTCCCAGCCGACGCTGCAGGAGACGCCCCCCGGGCGGGGAGAGTCACATGGCGATACCTGGTTATTCTAAACGCAGGCTTGCGGATGGCGAGCAATAGGTAGCTCACCGTCAGATAAGGGCTAAGCCCGGGTCGATGGCTCGTTATGTTCTACGCGTGCCTCAAAAAGTTGTCAGTGACAATTGATACTGTGGTGCGGCGATGAGGACAAAGTGGTCATATTCAGTTGGTTGACTTATTTTATGTAAGTGGAGCCACCACTTCACAAAGCAGCGACTTTGTGCGCACGTAAAACAGAGTCGCCGCGTTGCGTTGAATTCGATTGAACCGCATCGCTTCGCAACCGCAATCTCATTTCATAACCTACGTTATGTTACTTGAATTTAATAAATATTATTTCCTCAGGCTCTTCGTAACATAATAAACTCGTCATGCGACCAGCCAATAGGCTACCCGATCTACGTGTCGCCCCTCACTACATCGTATGCGGACACGTCACCACAGCTATGTTCGCTACTGGGAGGACCTCTCACTGTGTCCGCTATACGAGCCAGGATAGCTGCTGCGTGGAGACGGTAACACACTTGTGTTAATATTAATTGCATAGCATAGCATAATTGTATTGTATTGTATTTCGAGCTGGTGTCCGCAACTCCACGACTAAGGGCTCAATCACATAAAGACATTACGACGACGTAACGTGTCACAGCTCGGCACTGTGACGTGGAAGACCACGTCGAGCTTTCTATTTTTCTTTTTCACACATCACGACAAAGCAACATGTCACGTTGAACGACGACGAAGACGACGTTGTCGTATTGGCGGTGGCGCATTTGTAGATTGTCGCAGTTAATTTCGAGAAATGGACAACACTAGACGTGTTCTCCTACTGCTAATATTAAGAAGACGGATAAAGAAGAAACAGATACAAAAAATACTGAATCCATCCGTATCTTTCCGTAACGTGGCACGTTGCGTTGTCGTAACGTGATTATTTACGTTGCTCGACGTGAAAGTTCACGTTACGACGCCGTGACGTGGTCTTCCACGTCTCAACGCCGTGACGTGGTCTTCTACGTCACGACGCCGTAACGTGGCATGTTGCGTCGACGTAATGTGTTTATGTGTTTGAGCCCTAAAGTGTGTATTTTGCGTACGGGTGGGTAAATGTATCATTCGAGCTACTCCAGCTCCTTAAGGAAAGCCTTGGTGTTATTGACCATTTCACGGAAAGTACCTGGGTTTCTGAAGTCCTTTGTCCTGTATCCAGCGACCTGCTTACAAAATAGGTTTTTTAGTAAGTGAATATTTTGTTGCACAGTATCCGTCGTCGTTGTGGCGAGGGCTGCTCGTCGGGCGGCGCGGGCGGCGCCGCGTGCGACGCTAGTGCGGCCGAGGCGGGCGCCGCCAGGAACAACACGCCGCGCCATAATGCGCTGCATCTCTCCAGAACTTCACTAGGTAACTCATTGTTGAGGATATTACGTTTAATATTTATCTATTTATTTAAAACTTCTTGCAACACATAGGTACAAAGGCGGACTTAATGCCTTAGGCATTCTCTACCAGTCAACCAAGGGTGGTGGAGAGACGACAAAAAAAAAATGAACTTATGACGTTTTAAGACTTACGCTGATATAGTGCAAAACTTTTGACATTTCGAGAAAATTCTTCAAATATCATATACACATACAGTAAAGTTGTGTACATTTTGTATTAGATAAATCACGGCTATAAAGTAAGAAATGTTTAGTTTTATTTGTCAACAAGTATGATGATAAATGTAAAGCCTACGACTTGTTCATAGCGGGCACGCGCGGCAGCCTGGCGAGCGCCGGCAAGCCCACGTCATCTACACTCGCGTCGCTGGCGGGGCTGCTGCGGGAACACTCGCACGAGAGGACCACGCATGATGACACTGGTATGTGCCACGTTTTTATACACTTTAAAAGTGAAAGAAATTTATGCTTTTTTGGAATAACTTGTGAGTACGAGTAATCTTTTTTGCTATTATAGTCTGGGTAAAAAGTCCAACGACTTAGGAATTTTCTATAATATTTAATCATTCGATACTTTTTATAAGGTTCTTCCATTAGCAAACAATGATCAAGATCTCTTAATCAACCTTGATTATTGAACCAGTGTTGACTACATCAGATTTCATTTTGCCCTAATAATTACAAAAGTCGTTTGACTTTTTAGACAGACTCTACTACAGTATTCGGTTCATAAATGTGTGGTATTAATTCTTTTTTTTTTGTGTAAATTGAAAGCGCCAGGATAACCCGCGAAATTCCCGCAAATGCAAAAAACTTACCTTCTAATCGCCTACGTTGAATATATCCGACAGTCTCGCATTTATTCCGCCAAGGTCGCACATTCACGACCAAATTCTCCATCTCGTCAGCTCTTCTGTCATCTATGTAGATTGGAAAACTAAACGAGATGGAGTACCTACACTCTGTTCAAAATAATATTAAATATTTAAAACCTTTTATTACTGTCCGTTAAACCGATTTTGACTTTTATTACGTTGGTGGCATGACAAATGGCGGCTGCAGTAAATAATTGGTATTGTAACCACTTTTTTGTTTTAATGCCATCCTTAAGCTTAACGAAATAGAAGTTAAAATCGGTTGAACAGACAGTTAACTAGATTTCTTTAAATGTCTAATTTTAACACAAGTAAGGTGTAGTCGTAAACATAAAACCCTGGCTAATAGAATATGATAACACTCGTCACCAATCCGATGGGCGGTTAAAGGGTTAATAAAACTGAATTTCACAGACTACCCGAGCGCTTTTAATTTAAATCCATCCTGTATAGTCTGTGAAGCTATGCTAAACTATATTAATCGTGTATTTGTTTTTGCTCATACAAAAGGATTAGATATATTGAAGATATATAACTGTAAGTGGTACTTAGTTATTTTACACAGTAGATAGATTTAGCACAAAGAAAAAAAATTAGATTTAAGGAATTAGTTTGTCGTTGAACGCATTTTAAGGATGTATAATTATGTCAAATATCGACGGGTTCAAACTGAATATAATTACCTGCCATTTTCTGACATTTACAGCTTACTAAAAATATCATACATATTCCACAAATTGGCAAATCTTTTAACATTCGTAAGTGTATCCTTGGCATCACAACAGACCCTACCAGAATATCAGCTCTGCGTTGTTTATTGTTTTAAACACCGCAGCGTAATGCTGAGATAGGCGTCTTTTTGGCCTCGCATAAAATTAAAAAAAAAAAATACAAGATAGGCTTACATTGGCACGAAACGTCAAAGGTAGTACATCAAATTAGTCGTTTCCTATGAAAAAAAACCGTCCAGAAACTCCATGGTTACTCTTTTATTGTATTTACACGGGTTTTTTTTGTAATTTTTTTATATCGTACCCATGGATTTTTTAGTTTTAAAAACTCTGCGACTTCTTTCACGTGTTAAATTAAAATAAATAAGTAACTTACTGCAATTATCAGAAAATAGCAGATACCTTTTTTCATTTTGGATCCCTCGATATTCAGAATTCGCACAGCATGAGTAGAGTAATATTAGTTAGATTTGTGTGACAAGCTGTAATTTTGTGTGAGGTAACGAATTGATCATCACTTCGGGAACTCACTTCAAAGGTCAGCCATATACACTAAAATATACCTGTCAGGTTTGCCTGTACAGTTGAGTTTTACAGGTAAACCCAGACTGTGTATGTTACACAACTGTGCAGGCTTCCACACAAGCTTACCTGACAGGTATAACTGTGCAAGCAAACCTGTCAGGTACACCCTTTAAGAGAACAAACAAGAAACAAATTACGCAGACCTCTAGGTTAATCTAAAGGATGATTTATACTAGATCTTGCCGGGAGCGAACCGTCTCCGTGTGCACTCGATATTTACTGATCATCGTATGAATTAGGTTCATCACATAAAATGTCCGTAATATTTCTAATTCGTGCCAAAAATAAATTTATTTATAAATTTATTCCACACTAAGACTAAATTAACAAAGGAAATCTTATAATAAAAAAAATATACAATTGGCGGCCTTATCGCACCAGGCAATCTAAACGTCAATCGCGGTTCCTATTATGAATCATTCTTGAGGTGGCTTACAAAATATTTGATTATATTACTAAACCTGTGGTCTGTAAAAGCTGAATTATGGTCCAAGACTTTAAAAAAATTAACATTCCTACAGAATACAACGTAATATTGATGCGAAGTGTTTTTAAGTATTCAAACTTTTGATTTTATTGAATAGTTTTGTGATCTACGGTCGACAAAAGTTTGGGTACCACTAGTTCAGTTTCTTGTAGGTTTCGCAATTCCATCGAATATGCTCAAAGACGAAAGTTCAAATACAACTTCCTGTATACATTATAGCAGCGGCAGTGGTATCAAGCGGGGGAGTACTGATGGAGAGCGGCAACTCTCACCGCGTCGTGCGCGAGCTGGGCCAGCCCGCCAGCGCGCCGCGACGGGACAGGAACACGAGGGCCAGGACACCCGCCAAGGAACCCGGACGACAGGTATACACATCATCATCATCATCATCATTTCAGCCGATATACGTCCACTGTAAGACATAGGCCTCCCCCAAGTGTCGCTACAATGAACGATCCTGTACATCTCGAATCCATCGGTTTCCCGCAACCTTCACCAGGTCATCAGTCTACCTTGTACTTACCACTCCAGAATCTTTCGGCCCCAACGGCCATCTGTTCTGCGAGCAATGTGCCCTGCCCATTGCCACTTAAGTTTGGCGATTCATCGTCCTATGTCGGCAACCTTAGTTCTCCTGCGAATATCTTCATTTTTAAAGTAAAAGAATTATTAGTAAACCAGCTTCTGCCATCGGCTTCGCCCGCGAGAAAGTTCATGCAAACTTTGGACCCCCGTTTCACCCCCTTAGAGGTGGTGTTTCGTAAAATCCGTTCAAAACGGATATCTGCACCCTATAAGGAACCTACCTATCAAATTTTAAGTTTGTAGATGTTATAGTTTTAGATTAATCAGTGAGTGGTATTTCGCTTTTAGATAATGTGACTAGGGGATAAATCAATGTCTTAAAGTCGCGGAAGCCGTGTTGAATTCCGAACGAAACGAAGATAGCTAAGATTTAATCCCGAACGCAGTGAGAGATGCATGTAATTAACTCCCGAGCATAGCGAGGGAGTTAGTAGTTAGTATAGAAACCTTAGTGAAACGAGGAATTCAACAAGGCGCGCGCGACTTTAATTTCAACGCGACTAAAGTTTGTTTATTATTAGTAGAGTAGCGACATAATCACGTAACTGTATATACAGGCGTGTAGCCGCAGCCGCATGCGTCGCGCCGCGCCCGCGTCCTTCCGCCTGCTGGCCGCCTCCGACAACATGCGGCTGGAGCCCACCGCGTGCTCCTCACATCCCAACGATGACACGCAGGTATGTAATATCAACCTAAAAGTGCTGAAAAACGAAAAAGCTCGTGAAATGTAGGTATACTGTACACCTCTGCACAATCTTTCAAGGAGAACCGGTTTCACGAGGTATGTACAATGTACGTCCTGCACTGGTCTTTAATATTAAAAGGATGTTACAAAGTAGCTCTCGATGAATATCGTGAAATAGCCATTCTTGTTTAATTGTACCATTTCTTTGCAATACTGTAGCGACATCTATGACGTCACAAAAGATGTAAACAACCGAAAATTTTACATCGTGGTAAGAGTTATCCGTACGATTAGAACATATTCAATCAACTATCGGGCAGTTGCTCCCTTTTCAACGGAAGTTTGCGAAACTTCATAGCATATTCCGCATACACGTCTATGATTGTTTTTTTTTAATAAGCTACTAGCTTTTGCCCCCGACTTCGTTCGCGTACATATATTATAATCAATGTCACTCAGGAATAAACCAGCTTTCTATAGGTGAATTTTTTTTTGCGATCGGACCAGTACCTACTTCCAAAGATTACCTCCTACAAGCATAAAAAAAAAATTACCTCTTTATTATATTAGTGTAAATAGTGTAGAAATGTAGATAAGCCCTCCAAGCTGTAATAAATAAAAACCTTTAAAGTACAATGACGATCCGATAGTTAACTAATATTTGTGTCGGCAGAGTGCGGCGGGCAGTAACTGGGAGTGTGCGTGGCGAGACCAGCCGAGAAGAGCGGCCAGCGCTAAGGTAAGATGAACAGAACATAGCTCTTTATCAGACTATATTTTCGTTATATAAGAAAATAATTGAAAAACGGAAAACGTGCGTCGGAATAGGGAATTATATATTTTTGAAAAAAAAAGGGGGAAAAAAAACAGTTCTTTATTCAATCGAGATAGTGCGGCACTTATCTGTCATTGCTTCCCGTCCGATTATAATTTGAGTGTCTTCAAGGCAAGAATGAATAGGCTCATAAACTAGTGCGCCTGCTTACCAGGTGGGATCGCAGTCAAGCACTAGTTCATATCAATAAAAAAAAAATGCTGTATCAGTAATGTCTTCATAATTTAAACGTTCCTAGAACTAAAAGTTAATAACTCCTATACACCACTATTTTTTAATTAGTACACATACTTAAAGGGCTTATTAGAAAAGTCCTTGTTATTTTATAAGTAAAATCTCAATAAATAATATTCATAAACAGCAAAGTTATTAGCATTGGTTTATGTCCCAAAATGTCACTCAATTTATGGAAATATTGTGCAGGCTATTGATTAATGAATGAATAAGTGACAATTATTAAGGAAAAACACTGCCCGCAGTATTTTCTATGTTTATTTGTTATGTTTGATTGATTCTATGATGAATTTACCTTTTCGTGGTCAATTTTAGGATTTCGGTTTTTTCTACTTTTGACTACAAAAATATGATCAGTGACGGGTACAGATAGAGCCCCATTTTTTGTGTTCTAATTAAAAAGTAGGGGTGTATAAACAACATCTTACACGATGACGGTGCGGGAAAACACGGGTATTCAACCGTATCCCCGTAGCGAAAACGCTAGGGAGATGATGATGACCATTGCACCGATAGCATAGCATAGTCGGCCTTATAATGTTCCCACTGTTGGGACTCAGGCCTCCTCTCTAGGAGAGGGAATGGGCCTTAAACCACCACGCGGGCCCCGTGCGGGTTGGTGGATTTCACATGTCTTCGAATATTTGGTTCTAGGACATGCCGGTTTCCTCACGATGTTTTCCTTCACCGTTTTAAGAGCAGTGGTGATGAAATAAAAGTTTTGAACCGATAATAATATATCCTCTTATCCACTTTTTCTTTCCAGGTATCGAGTAGCCGAGGAGGTCCATCAGCAGAATCGTCGCTAGAAGACCTGACGCTGACGCCGACGGGGCTGGACCTGTCGCTGCCGGACTGCAAGATCATCGCCAACAGGAACGCCAGGCAAGACAGAGACTTTAAAAGGTATCCCCATTGCACGCAATCATTCATTCCACCACGGCTTCACTACGTATGTATTGATGAGAACGCGAACGACCGCTTTTTCTCGGTAAAAGGTAGACGAAAATAATTATGATGACCGGTTTTAACCGCCTTCTTTAACTGATGTTTATGTTCAGTTACTGAAAAGAAATTAAAGCTAGATCTACATTAGACCGACGCACACATGTAACAGGCCTGATTTGTACGTAGAACAACGTCGCGTGGCGTAGATCTAGTGTAGCTCTACAAGTCTAGTTTCTACTAGCTGTGCCCGCGACTACGTTCGCATGGACTACAAAATTTTTAATTTATTTTTTCTAAAATAAAAGTAGCCGATGTTACTCCTTATTACATCAGCTACCTGCCATTAAAAGTCCCGTCAAAATCGGTCCAGCCATTTCAGAGATTAACCCGGACAAACAGACAGACAGACAAAAAATGGTTTGTGGTTGGTTTATGTACCGTATATATTTATATGCATGTAGTAAAAAGCAGTTATTTCAATATTACAAACAGACACTCCAATTTTATATGTATAGATGTATAGATATAAAATGTATGAAGATCGACGCGCCCAGATCGGCGTCTGTGGCACACGTGTACGCAGTGCAGTTCTAGCTTAATGAAAGTTGAGAATGCAGATGGCGAGAAATAGGTAGCTCGCCTTAGTATAGAAGTTATTTATATAGAATATAGTTATTATGGTCTTTGCTTATCGCTTTTTAGCTGTCGTTTGCGTTCTCTTTTATGAATAAATGAATAAAGATAATTATTATGATCTTTCAAATAACATAACTAGACATAACTAAAGAGGATAATAATATTCTCGTCTCTAGTAAGATAAATTGTTGTTTGCTCTTAAATTATTACTTATACTAAAAAAATCACACTAAAATATGTTGGAATAGCACATAGGTCGCTCTTTTTATCCTGGCATAATATGCGACTTTCGCGCGGGCGAAACCGCTGGCGAAAGCTAGTGGTCTTATACTTACTCGCCGCGCTTTGAAATTTTGCAACGTCATTCCATTTTCATAACCTAACATAATTTTTTTTTTTATAACAATCACTGCTTTTATTGATTTTGGTGTGCGAATAAAAACTTTTTAATGATTTTAACACCCTCATATCATACTCATGTAACATCATTTTTATTCCCCAAATATCTTAAATTCCACAAAATTAATAAAAATGTTCTATGCAGGTACTATGTCAACGAGATGACGCCAAAAGATTTATCGAAACTAAGCAAGGAAATTCGTCATGAACGCGAGAGCTATCGCGAATTAACTGGCCGCTACATAGAAAAACCAGAAGCCATACCGTTGAAAGAAACCCACTACTCTGACTTATCAAATAAAGAATCTATACTCAAAAAAGAATCATCTTCGAAAAAAGACTCTAAGACTAAAGAAATAAAGACGAAGATTAAACGGTCGGATTCTGGTAGGAGTGAATTGAAGGTGAACGTCAGTGTGGGTAGCAAAGTGTTGATCATCGAGCCGTTAGGGGTGTATGATTGTATCAACTTAGGGAGGAGGATCGACGTGCAGTGGCCCTCTGAAGCTGAGAGGGAGAGGGGTGGGAGGAACTTCTGGGGCAGCTGGGTGCCGCTAGCGGGGATGGATGGACTGGTTAGTAGACTTTGTAATACTACTTTTTATAAAAAAAATATTACTTTTTATAATAGCCTCAATAAGATTTCAAAGAGATTTAATATTATAATCCTTACATATTATGAAACAAAGTTACTCCATTTTGTCTGTTTGAGCGTGATACTCTCAATAACTAAATAAAACGGATTTCCATGTGATTTTCACCAATAGACAGATTAATTCGAATATGGTAATGTAACGCCTACAAGTGGTGTCCGAGTAGTAATGGCCCCGACTTACGAGTTGTAGGTCGCGGGTTCGAACCCAGCCAGGCGCATTACTTTGTGAAATTTATTTCATCACCACTGCTCTCAAACCTAGAACCAAAAAATTCGAAGAAATGTGACATTCACCAACACGTAATGAACCATGTCCTCTCCTAGAGAGGAGGCCTTAGTCCCAGCAGTGTGAACATTAAAAAGACTGATGGTGATAATGATGAACGCCTACAATTAAAATAACATGTGTGAATAAAGAAAATATGGAACTATTTTTATTTTATTCAACCATTGCTTTGTTTGTTCTAGGTTGTACACAAATGGACGCCAAACCACAGGGACCCAAAACTCCGATCTCACGTCGACAAGAGCATACTCCTCATACAGATAGACGACAAATACGTTCCCATCGCTGAAAACTGCGTCCAAGACCTCGGCGACGAAGTGTGAACCTTATCTCTAAGAATACAAGGTCCAAATCAACGTGAACAAAGTATGAACTTTTATTCTATTTTTAAAATGGACAACTATGGGCTATGACAGTGAAGTCTGAACCTTAAATGTATAATAATAAGGACGATATTAAAATCTACGAGACAAAAAACTTTTATCGTGATTAGGATTAAAAATGGCGAAAGAAAATTACACTTTATGGCTATTAGAAGAAGTTGAAAAATTGTATTCAACCTCGAAAGTTGCGTGTATGATCTCGGTGTTGAATTATGAACCTTATATGTACAGTGGGAAGGTGTATTATGCAAGGCTGTTGTGAAACTGATTCTTATTTTTATTAATGCAACTAATACAGTTCCTCTTAGCACTTGTAACATGATTAATGATCATAAATTAATTGTAAATTATCAGAAAGAAAAACTGCTTAGCAGCAGGGTAACCAGTGTAATTCAAATTTTCGTATTTTCGTGTCAGATTCTGTGTTCATTCAAATATGGTTAGTGAGCGTAAAAAATATAGCTTTACTGACTTATAATCAACCTACTGAATGAAATTTCATGAAAAAATAATTCAATAGATTTATCTGAACTGCGAGGATTGTTTTGATGATAATTATGATGTTAAATGAATCCGTAAATAAGTACGTATTACGGTCACAAATCATATTTTAATTAACATACAACTTGAAATTGCAAAAAACTACTTTAAGACCATACGACTAAAGTGAAAACTTCATCAAGGCGATGCTAAACAAAATCGCAATAATAATACGAAGTAACTTTACAAAATATCTGTGTTCGTTAGTCATGCTACAATGTGTTTTTCTAATGTAATACCAAGTTATCTTTTATGAGCTCGCTGTGAATACCTTTCATATTAAAGTACCAATATTACTCAAATATCAAAACGTTGTCGTTCGGAAAGGTATGGAGTCTATTCTTATGGCTACCGTACACCTTGCGCTGCGGTTGTTCGAGTTTTTGGGCCGTGGAACACAAAGAGCAACTGTAGAAACACAGGTGGGCTTTAGTCAGTAAAACCTGTCGCTCTCTGAGAACTTATTTGATTATTTTCCAAAAGAAAACAGCCACAAAATTAAGTATCGATGAACAATCGTAGATGTGGAGAGCCACATCGATGATTTTTCATCGATACTTAATTTTGTAATTTAAATACAATTACCGGCACAGATCTTGAGTGCTGGCTTCAAGTTGTGCAGAAGTCAAATATTCGGTCTCTTTAGTGATGGGAGACGCGGAGGCGGGCAGTGTCAGTAATTGGCTCACCTCGCCATCGTGTCCTAGACGTCACTCCTGATTCGTTCCCTGCGTTGATGCATGTATCTAACAACGAAGACGATTGACTCGCCAATATATGAAATGCGCAAAGCGATCCCCACTCTGACGCCGAGCGCTCAAGATCCGTTCCGGCAATTATACTAATTGTTATTCATATTACTACTGATCTATTAGAATAGTTCCTATTGACATTATCATAAATACTTTTAAATTAAGAAAGAAAAAACCCCTTCTGCAAAAAGCGCTAACTGTCGCTTATGATGTTCTTCCTGTGCGCCGAGTGCGAGTAATACGTTAACGCGATCGAAACGCTACCGCGTTTGGCTCTTTGATTGGTTAAGAACTTGAAGCGGACCAATCGCTGCGCCGAACGTCATAAACGTGACGATCGTATTAAAGTATAACAAACTCACTCGAGGCGTTCTGAAAAGGTTCGAAAGACTTTGTCTGTACCTTTTTTTTTCATGAGTAACATCTCCCAATTCAACCTATAAGGTTGACTAGACTGTGGTGGCGTTAATAAATTAAAGTCTCTGGCCAGGACTTACAAAACACTTCAAACTAAGCTACTAGAGTCTAAGGGCGCCCCCTACCTATAGGGTACGTTCCCCGGCTTAGGGTGTCGCTGGGGTAGGACAGCAAAGAACGGTCTGCATCGATCTAGATCGGTATCGCAAGTAATATGGTACTATAATATGGAAGGTTAACGTTCCTGTCACAAAACAATATCAAGCAAGATGAGTACAGATCTTATGACCACTATGAATAAGTTAAAATGAGATAGAAATAGACGGCCCAAGTAGCAATGTGTTTTCAACCTTATGTCTCAACAACTAAAGTGCAATTTTGCTTGTAGAAATCTGAACGTTCCGTCTTCGAAGTTCTCAAAACAAAACATCTTTTGACGCCATTTTCAAATACATACCGTACAATTAAGAATATAAGGTTGAAAATACACCAACAGCAGTCTGTTGAAATAGGATTTACTTAAACTCGACTCTAAGTCGTCCATGATCGACTTAAACGTAATAATTATGAAACTATAGTTAAATTGTCTACCATAAGGCTGCCTATCCATTTGAGCGCGGTTCTCTGAGTGTCTAGTGCTAGTTTTTGTACACTCGAACGCGTTGACGAGAGCGATATTATGTCGAATCACACCGTTAGTAACCATTATCGTGATGGAATAAAACCTCAAATACACAAGGGGACAAATTGTCCCTCAACATGACTCGCAACGCTTTTAAATTGTCCAACAACATGCCCTGCGTCAGTTACGGGACACTGAGCAACTTTGCTGCATCACGTAGATTGAGCGTTGCATGTATGTTTGAGGACATTTTGTCCCTTAATATAGCTGAGGCTGAAGTATAAAAAATCGCACTAAGCTCTTAGGTAACCTAAAACTAAAATAGGCTTAAATTGGATAACACAAAATACTTTATCTTTTTTTTTTTTTAATTTTCGCACTTATGCCATTATGTTTCGTCTAGAGATAGTTGTAACTGTAATATATTCCTGTATTATTAACTTTAGGTTGCGTTCATACCGTGATGTAAATAAAGATGATTGGTTGTGGCGCAAGTTTGACTTTTACGTCTAAGGATTAAGGAAAAAAACTTGAAAATGTTTGAAAAAAAAAATACCCTCTCGCCGCTCGGGCATCATCATTGTTTCAGCCATAAGACGTCACGTCCATTGCTGGACTTAGGCCTTGAAGCGTAGCCACAACGACTGGGACCGAACCATGGCCATTCGATGCGACCACGCTTTTCAAGGCAATCAAGTAAAAATATGACTTGCTGATCATTTCTTGCCAATTTTTTATAATAGAGTATAATCGTTAAGGCACAGCAAGCCAAGATACGTCTTAGCCTTTAAATCTAGCAGTTTTGTGCATTTAACATAATCTAGTACATAAGATTACAAGAAACTATTGGAGTAGAACTCAAAAGGCAGTGAAAGATTGTAAAAGTCTCCCAAGACTTGCGACACAACACAAGCTTTGTTGTGTGTGGGTAGCTTTACAATGTAAATACTTGTAAATAATGTAAAAAAAAATACGAAAAAATG
This sequence comes from Mythimna ferrago, assembly GCA_910589285.2. Classification (NCBI taxonomy): domain Eukaryota; kingdom Metazoa; phylum Arthropoda; class Insecta; order Lepidoptera; family Noctuidae; genus Mythimna; species Mythimna ferrago. The sequence goes on from OU342685.1 coordinate 23,618,168, forward strand.
TATATTCGTCTCTTTAATATATAAAGAAAAACATCTTATTACAGTACATAAGTAGAAACCTTTTTTATTTTTGTTATTATGTTAATATTATTTTTGTTGTCAAAATTCGTTTTGTATAAAAAACCGTTCGCTCCAAATACCCTTTAGTCTGACACCAAATGAATGTGTATCGTGTATTTAAATTATTTATAAATTAATAATATTTATGTAAGTGACTGTGTGTATCTATGAGGCAAAGTCGTATTCTTCAGATGGCACCCGAAGTTAAATTTTATTGTGGTAATAATTGCAACTGTGTAGGTGGTTTTAAGAAGAAATTTAAATAAGAAAACCTTCCAGTATCTGACAATATATTATAGTAACATTTTTATATTAAACTCATTTAATATTTTACGACTCATTCAGTGTGCGTACAGCTAAGAAGTGGGTTTCCCTGCTCGGAGTCTGTGTCTGATAGCTACAACCTGGGGGTTTTTAGTCAAGAGTGTTATTGACTAAAAACCCCCAGGCAAGCATGCTCCATCGTCGATCACAACGTCGCTTTCCACCAGATTTTTTTTATCAAAATTTAAATTTATTTCGTCTTTTATCGGGTGCATAATTGTTACCAAATTCTTATATTGCCTAATCATTATACATATCTAGAATAAATTTTATTATATTAAAAAAAAAAAATTGACTTTTCCAAACGTAGTATACACACAGTTCCTCTATTTGTTCACTGTTGTTATCTATACTATATCACTGTATATGTATTGTTTACCAAAATAATGGACAAATTATAATGATAACGTTGTGTTTTGCGAATTTAAAGGGGTGTGAAATTATTAAATGTTGATGTTCTTCGAATCGCGCAACTTTACTGTTCCAATAAAACGTGAATTTAATTAATGAGTTATAAGGTAACGATTTGGTAATAAAATAACACTATGTGAAATATGTTTTAATATTAAACAGTGATTACAAAACATAAACAAATATAAATAAATCTAATTCAATCATGCTAAAATATCACGCCTACCCGTACTGTTGTTTCATAATATAAAAGTTGAATACAAACAACAACAAATTATATTTGTAAATGAGTAAATTAATGATTAAAAAAAACAGAAATTTCACTTAATCCCCGAAGCGTTGCGATAATTTAAATTATAATTCAATTGTTCACTTTTAATCGTCACCGATTTGTAATCATCTGCTAATTAAACTATTAATTACAATACCTTATCAATTTAACATGAACTTGAATTTATTTTATTGTTCTATGAAATGGTTTAGTTTACCAACACTGCCTTGACATCTCCATTCTACCTTTACATCTAAAATAAATACAGTTATTTTGATAACTGTACTTTAATGCCTTATTTTGTGGTCCCAAAATACTACTAAAAAAAATAATAATTATAGGTGTAATTTGGGACCAAGGCACCCCAAGACCCTCAATTGGTTATGGGGCTTTTTGGATTTATTTTTGTTTATATTAGCAGATGATATTCAAAACCGCAAGTGATTCTATGCGCTCTGCACTACGACACTCTGTGTCCCTTGTGGAATTCGTTCGCGTTTACGGTTTAAGTTAAAAACAAAAGAATACTAATTGCTGTTATTTTTTATTATTTATCGTACATTGAGCTTTTTGAAAACTGTAACACTAACATTGCGATTTTATTTAGTGGAATCAGACAAAAAAGTAATAATACTCACAAAATACCAAATCGAATATGACAAAATCTTAGGCGAATTAATAAATAGTAATTATGTTTAAATTCCACACAAATAAAATTACAACACATTCCTTTTTAAGAAATCTAACAATTGATTAAGGTCAATGTGGGCAAATCCGTCATACTTTTTTGAAAGTTGAATTTGGTAAACTATTACTGGAACACTTACTACTTTAATATAAATTTGTTGGTTGTAACCGATAAAGAATTTTATTGTCTTGTATATACATCCTTTCCAAACAAAAAACAGCCCTTCATGTGTAAATAATGAGGTTTTTTTAAAAATTAGTCGTTAGACGGATTTTCCCGAGGATTAGGGGCAAATCCATCTAATAGCAGATTTTTCTCGAATTACGCCGTTATATCAAAGTATGTAATTTATTAATAAGTAAATGCAGATGACGAAGAAAAATGTTTTGTAACATCATTAAAATAAGGTTTAAGTTACGTTTTATTCCCTGAAATCTTTTTTGGGGGCAAATCCGGCCTATTTTTATAACCAGATACTATAAACCTTTCCAAAAAGTTTGAAAACTAAATATTTTTACTTATCAGTTTAATTTTTTAGGTACACTGATACATTCCTATCTTATTATGACGATGGTATTTTTGGTATTGACTTAAATAAACAAGGTTATTTTTAATTAATTTGGTTAGGTATAAGAGCATTATAATTTTAAACAACGTTGCACTTCACATTACTGTTGTATTAAAAATTGAATTAAAGTGATTGCAGTGTGGTAGCTCCCGAAATTCTCATTTTCTTGTGTTTTTTGCAATTTGCATATCAGTGACAAGTTCAAAACATTCGCTCCATTCGCTTTTACATAGATTTGGTCAAAATTGGTAAAAATTCCGAAATGTAGCTAATTCTTAGCACATTTAAGTAAGAACGAAAGGAGTGAATATATTGATCATTCTTATATTTAGGATTATGCGTTTTACTGTCGCGAATCATATTTTGATCTAGTTGCAACTTGATGATTACTATTATTTAGTAATTATGAGAAAACTGAAAACAAACAAAATTATAATATTAATGAACATATTATCTGACCATAGGCCAAATCTAGTATTATTTATAACTTAATTATCATATTCTGAGTTTTAGACATTTATACTTGTAAGCGCCATATTCACGGGTAAACAGGTAGCAACTCGCATCAATTGTCAGTTATGAATGGACTTTCAAAGTTTAACACTAAAACTAAAAATAGGAAGGATGAAAAGGTTGACGACATCTGCAATGGGGTAATTCCGGTATATGACGATTTAGCCCCATTGAAATTAGACGGAATTTCCCACTTGACCATTTTGAGGTTAAGTATTTTTTTAAACAATTCTTTCTGTATCTACTGGTTTTTATTCAAAACAAATAGTAAAATCCGCTGAAACACTTATTAAACTACATGTTATGCATACTCAGAAAGTCCTAACATGTAAAATATAATATTTACTTTATAAAAAACAGCAGCACTGTACACTTGTGTTTTGAGTTCGGAACACAACTAAACTTCAAATGTATTTTTTTACTCTTGTAGACAACCTTACGCCATCTATGAATCATAGTTGGAACTAAAAAAATGATCCTTTTTTATCGTCTGAACCAGTAATAGCGTAAATTTTCTGGAATGAACAGCAAATGCATGTGTATGGAATAGCCCCGTAGACGGATTTGCACACATTGACCTTACCATAGTATCTAAACGCGAACGAACCACAACTAATATATTATGAGTATATATTATATTCTCAAGTTGCCTTAATATATTTTAGACTGATTTTTTATAATCGTGATGTGTGTCAAGCCGATTTATAGATAGATAAGGTAAAACTGCGCTCGGTTCAATCATTTACTTGTTAAGATCGCAGTGTACTTACGGACATGTGTTTTGGCGGTTTACTCATTTACTTTTTTAATGTTTAAAATGGGTATTTGTCGTTAAAAATACAGATAACAGAACCAAACAGAAACTTAATTTTTTTTAATAACATTCCGCGGTTTTTGTCTGCTATTTTTGTCGGAATACTTTTCATTTACCTACTATGCATAATTATCTTGGTAATTTCGTCACAAACGACAAATATCTATACAAAAAAATCCGAATTTATATTTATTACTTTGCAAAACCGATAGCTTTCCTTTAAAGCTTGGTGTATTCTGTGTGTTAGTCTAAATTGAACTTTATTGCAATGTAAAATAGTAGATGTTTGTACAGTAGGAAGGCACAATCCGTCCACAAGTGATTTTTTCTGCATATGCGACAGTTTTGTTTTAGATCTAATTGATTTTGGCACTGTTTTGTTGACATCGACGAAGATGAATTATCATTTTTCGATATAAATATCGTGAGAATTAATAAAACAACAATAAAAGTAATTAAAATACATCAACTGTCTTCCATCGCTAAAAACCTCATTAAAATCAACTAGAGATAAAAAATATACGGCAAAAACGTGCCACAGTTTCTGAATAATTAAAATAATCTGTTTTGATTGTTATCAATTGAGATAAACTTTATAATTATGGCTTGACCAATTATTAAGAAATGGCAAGTTAATGTTACATTCATAAGAATTTATATTTGACTTACAAATAAGTTTTCAATCATCTTGATGCGCAATCATCAGACCAGCTCCATGGTACTATATTAATGCATTGTCATCCAAGCTACATAGGTATAACAAATATCAGTGTAATCGGTTAGGTATTACTGATTCAAAATCCATTTGCAAGATTCGTCCTAAACAGACACACAAAAATTACAAGTTAGATAAGAAGTTCTCTTTATGAGCGAAACCTTTTACTTCCTGAAATTTTGCCCACGTATTAGAAGACCCTGTGTAGGTATTACTTTTATCTTTTGTTATCTTTATATAAAAAAAAAAAATGATAGAAAAATATATTACTTCATGTAGAAGCGAAACAGGGCGTTTTTATGCTAAATACTACGTATTCGTGCAATCAAGCAGTTCGCAAACATACTCGAAAAAAAAAACTGATAAATAGTATTCCACCGGTATCGGTAACAAGCTACAGGTGGTCAGGGCTCATAATTATTACAATTTTTTTTATAAATTAGAGACTACAGGTCCACTTGTTCGTAAAAAACTAAATCTTCCAGTTAGCAACTTAACAACACAACAAACAACATGTAGCCAGTACACAGTACATCACTTTTATCACGTCGGGGTCACCATTTTGGGGACAGTAGTAAGATGTGGAAAATAATAATCTTGAGACCCTAAAATTGAATGTCCCCAAAGTGGTGATACCGGCTTGATAAAAGTGATGTGCTGCACTGTAGCCACCACACAAACGTAGAAATAGACGGAAACATAAACCATCAATATATCGAATTACCCGAAAAACCATCAATGAACTGTCTTTCAGAAAAGGATCACGATAGATATCGATTCAAGACAGCTTTATGTTTAATCCGTTTTTGAAATTAAGAATGTCAATAAATGTCCGATATTCCACGTTTATTTGGCGCATAACTTAGTTGTACTGATAGGCCTTTAATACCGTTCTTTTCTATGCGAAGTATTATTGCTTTGTTTGTGGTCATCATTCAGTCGATGTCAGTAAACTAGCTCTCTCCCGACAGCATATGCAGACAAGACGTGGTTGTTTTGTGAGGACAAGTACTAGTAAACCGCCGCTTCGTTGTTTTGTGTCACATTATCAATATCAGGATTAATACTGAAATAAAATGGTACATGGATAACTTTGTGTTTTATTTCATACTAGCTATATTAGCCTATGTTACTCCTTATTACATCAGCTACCTGCCAAAAAAAGTCCGGTCAAAATCGGTCCAGCTATTTCAGAGATTAGCCCGGACAAACAGACAGACAGACAAAAATTAAAAAAAATGTTATTTTGGTGTATGTACCGTATATATATTCATATGCATGTAGTAAAAAGCAGTTATTTCAATATTACAAACAGACACTCCAATTTTATTTATATGTATAGATTCTTAGTAAATACATACAGGCACATTCTTATAGGTCAACAGGGTCCGTATTTGGGGGACTTTATGTATGTTTTAGATTTCATTGGTCGCTTACACCTCCTACGGGAATTCTTCAGAGACGGTTTACCGACCACGTTACTAGTGTGCTTCTCATCAGACTACGTGCAATGCATCATTACATTGCCATAACTTTCCGCCGTCTTTTAAAAAAAAGTTTAACGTGTAATTAAGTAATTGTTGTTACGTTCATAACATATAGTGATCTTCGCCATCACGCAGATAAACCCTGAGAGGTTTTAGCTTTATGGAAAAAAAAAATCTGTAATTTAGATTAAGAATTTGGAAAAAAAATATCTATTTCGATTTCGTACAAAGTGAAAGCATTTATTTCAAATAGACCATTTGCAGGCACTTTTGAATAGTCAAATGTCGATCAGTCTGAGAAAAGTGAAGCTAAATTGCACGTTCCAAAGCGTTGGATCTCTATGGAGAAGAACGTGCAAGAAACTCCATGGACACTCTTTTAAATCATATTATGTGTTACATATAATGCTTGGTTACATATTACTTCTTGCTTCTATTATGTGAGCACAACGTAGATAATAAAATAAAAATGTAAAATAATTAAAAGATAGTAACTGAATTAAGCCACTGGCAGCTAAGAGATGACCAGTCTCATCTGACGGCACCCGTTCATGAGCATGACGCGTGCATCAGCCCCACTCAGCTCAACCATTTTGAAGGGAACTGAATGAAAGAAATGTACATTTTACGTGATGCGCGCACAACTAAAAACTTCGTCAGATTTATTATAAGTGTACTTATTAAATTGTAAAATAAAAAGTATGTGGAACCTGAAAGACAAACATGATGCCGTTTTAATGTTCATTATGGAACCCTAATCGTTTACGAAAGTAATGACAAATAAGTAGTCCTTCACAGAAATTGCACGTAATGCCGCAAATTGTGATAGGGACCATCCATTAATCACGTGAGGCTAGAAAGGGTGGGGGAGGGGTTTGACAAAAATAACTAAATAATACAAGAGGGGAGGGGGGATGTAGTAAGAAATCACGTGTATTTATTTTTTCGTCAAATGCACGATTTTTAAACCGAAAAGCGGCGTCTAGTGACCTTGACTTGCTTGTTACAACGAACGAATATTTGTTTATTATTGTTTTTATGCCTATCAAAAACAACCTCCAACCTTTCTGTTTAGACATTTCTATCATGATTTTTAATTTCAGAATAAAATAAGATTATACTATAAACCTGTATTTAAAGATAATATGCTGAAAATTAAAGATCATTTGTAGGTAAGTACTAAAAGCCTTAAATCTCGCCACGTATCGCCAAAATGGTAAAAAAGATCACGTGATTAATGGACGGCCCCTTATGTCCTTTGTAATTATTTTAATCTTTTATTGCAAGCCTAGGTCAACACTAATTGCAATATAAATGCTAATAATGACTAAATAAATGATGTCGCCTGAATAATTAATTATGAAATCGCATTTTCTAACTTATCTAGATGTTTATTTGCTTAGACAAGGCTGTGGAGGCCTCAACTGTTTCCGTTATTCGTAATTTCGTTAACTTTCTCAACCATGAAGTATTCGGAACTCCCGTTGGACTATAAAAAAACTTTTGGGCGTTATATTTTCCAGTTCGAATGTATTGGTATCGATTTTTTTGATGAATCGATAACTTTTTTCAATAAAAACAGAGGGAAATTAATCCTATTCTGCCTGATTTTCTACCCGTTTATGTTAGGGCAGTTTACTTTGATTTCTCACATAAGAGCAGATAATTTTCTGGAAACTATTCGCGTTGTGCCAGTGAATGTTATGTTTTTTCAGAGTAAGTGGAGTGTTTAATATTTTTTGCTGATCATAGAGTCTGTGCGTAAAGTAAACCATCGTGGGATTTGAGGGCGCTGCTGTAGATAAATATCGTTTTTGTTATGTAAGCAACATTGTGACGTCATTATAGTGCGACTATTAAATCTTGATATTTTGAAACTATGTTAGACTAGCTTCTTCCAGCGGCTTCACCCTATAATAAAAATTATCCGATTGGCTGAATATGCTCACCTAATGAAACTGCAAAGTTATAGCTTATGTGCTATATTATTGCAATGTTTATGATTAAGTTCATCTGTCTAGTAGTTTTTGCGCGACACATCCATACATACGACTACCTCCATCCATCTTCACAAACTTTCGCATTTATAATATTAGTAGCCTATTTATTGAACTTGCTCACGTGATGAAACTTAGCAAAAATATAGGTTATAAGCTATATTATTGCAACGTTTATCATTAAATTCATCCGTTTATAAGTTTTTGCCTAATGAGTAACAAACCGTTAATTGTGGCGACACCTGGGGGAGGCCTATGTCGAACAGTGGACGTTGTAATGATGATGAACATTTAAATGCAAACACGAACCGGTAAAGGAAAATAGCGTGAAGAAACTGCTGTACTGCCTATCTAGGTAGATTCCACCAGCGACCACTTACCCAGTGCCAATGAAAATGGTTCTATCACTTTGACTGGGATCAGTCTATTATCACTGACTGGAATATTGTAGCTAACAGCAAGTTTATGTTTACCCTAGTTAAATATAAAGGTAAAAATGGAACACACTACCACTTTCTTGTTGTGTTCCTCAGTACATTTTTCCCTTTTGCTAATCTATGAAAAATATGAACTTAATGACTATGAAAATAAAGTACACTTCAGAATTTGTAATATTGCTTCGTAAAAAATCTATTTAGCCTGTGAGGGACCATCTCGTATATAAGATCTTTGAGATCACTTGGTTGTCCGTCTGTTTATCTGTTAAGAGCTTTTAACGCTTGGAGGCATCGAGTTAAAATTAAAACCATACGCTCAAGTCTGCGGTCTTTTGAAGTTGTGAAAAAATCAGACTTCTGAGTTAAAGAAAAAAAAAGATGCGGCCGTTTATGTCGCAAAAAAACGTATATTTCTATAATCAAGCGAATCAAAGTTCATAGGGTGAATCCCATTGAACTAGAATCCTGAAATTTGGCATAAATCAAGGTCTCATAGAACAAGTACAGGGATAAATCTGAAAATTGTAAAATTGTAGATACGCCACAAAAAAAAATTGTTTGTAATTCGGAAAAATCTTCGTAACTCAATTCGGGAATCGATTTCATAGGTAAATTTGTACAGAATCCTCAGTGCGCTAGTCCGACTCGCACTTGCCCTTTTTTATTTTAGTTACTGTATCTGTACTCAAGCCTGAAAAGAATTATTCTAAGTTAGTCGAAACGCATTATAAATTTAAAGTATCAATACTCTTTATACTAGCCATAGAAAATATTGACCAAAACAAAATAAATAAATATCGTCATGTTTAAATGAATTTCCGTTTAATTTATATATATTTGGAGATAACAGGGACAGGAGTTTATCTAGGAAGTCTAAAAACATTAAAATAAAAGTGTTATGTACCAAAAAAACAGCATACCAATGTTTCCCAAATTCGTGACTTTATTTTGATCAATAATGGTGTGATTTGCCATTTGTTATCTTTGGAAAAACTGTAATATATTAAATATTATTTCCCTTGCAGCTCAGTGAAATTTTTTAACACATTTCTTAAGATTTCAATTAAAAATCACAATAAAATAACATAATAAACAAACCCTCTGTCAACATAATGACGTTTGGCATTTGACGGATGGCTGGGTTGGGTTGCTACTTAAAATCTTTAATGTTGTTTTCACTTTACGCCACGACGGTTCTCTTATCGCACAGACAATAGAAATACTTAGTTTATAATAAATTGGCATAGTTCATTTCAGTACCTTATATAAATAGACCGCTATATACTTATATATGGCACCGGAATGCATGGATTAGGTAATAGTTCTTGGCAAGATAGAAATAGATTTGACTAAATATATTATGGTGAAAGCTACGAGACCGCGCGTGGCCATTTCCTCGCTAGATGGCGCTAAAGTCGGCTTTGAGTTTTTGGTTTTTAGTGTAATGAATAATTAAGTCAAGGAAATGATAGAGTTTGTGCGGAAAGTAAACCATCGTGGAATTTGAGGGCGCTGCTGTAGATAAATATCGTTTTTGTTATGTAAGCAACATTGTGACGTCATTATAGTGCGACTGTTAAATCTTGATATTTTGAAACTACGTTAGACTAGCTTCTTCCAGCGGCTTCACCCAATAATAAAAATTATCTTATTGGCTGAATTTGCTCACCTAATGGAACTGCAAAGTTATAGCTTATGTGCTATATTATTGCCAAGTTTATGATTAAGTTCATCTGTCTAGTAGTTTTTGCGCGACACATCCATACATACGAGTACCTCCATCCATCTTCACAAACTTTCGCATTTATAATATTAGTAGCCTATTTATTGAACTTGCTCACGTGATGAAAGTTATCAAAAATATAGGTTATAAGCTATATTATTGCAACGTTTATCATTAAATTCATCCGTTTATAAGTTTTTGCGCAATGCCGTTAATTGTGGCGACACCTGGGGGAGGCCTATGTCGAACAGCGGACGTCTTTCGATTATATTGATGATGAACATTTAAATGCAAACACGAACCGGTAAAGGAAAATAGTGTGAAGAAACTGCTGTACTGCCTATACTATAGGTAGGTTCCACTTCGACCACTTACCCAGTTCCAACGAAAATGGTTCTATCACTTTGACTGGGATCGGTCTATTATCACTGACTGGAATATTGTAGCTAGCAGCAAGTTTATGTTTACCCTAGTTAAATATAAAGGTAAAAATGGGACACACTACCACTTTCTCGTTGTCTTCCTCAGTACATTTTTCCCTTTTGCTAATCAATGAAAAATATGAACTTAAGGACTATGAAAATAAAGTACACTTCAGAATTTGTAATGTTGCTTCGTAAAATATCTATTTAGCCTGTAAGGGACCATCTCGCATATAAGATCCTTGGGATCACTTGGTTGTCCGTCTGTTTATCTGTTAAGACCCTTTAACTCGAGAACGCTTGGAGGTATCGAGTTAAAATTAAAACCATACACTCAAGTCTGCGGTCTTTTGAAGTTGTGAAAAAATCAGACTTCTGAGTTAACGAAAAAAAAGATACGGCCGTTTATGTCGCAAAAAAACGTATATTTCGATACTCAAGGGAATCAAAGTTCTTAGGGTGAATCTCGTTGATCTAGAATCCTGAAATTTGGCATAAATCAAGGTCTCATAGAACAAGTGTAGGGAAAAATCTGAAAAAAAAAATTGTTTGCAATTCGGAAAAAAATTCGTAACTCTATTCAGGAATTGATTTCATAGGTAAATTTGTACAGAATCTTCAGTGCGCGAGTCCGACTCGTACTTGCCCTTTTTTATTTTAGTTACTGTATCCTTACTCAAGCCTGAAAAGAAATATTCTAAGTTAGTCGAAATGCATTAAAAATTTAAAGTATCAATACTCTTTAAACTAGCCATCGAAAATATTGACCAAAACAAAATAAACAAATATCGTCATGTTTAAATGAATTTCCGTTTAATTTATATATATTTGGAGATAACACGGTCAGGAGCTCACCTAGGAAGTCTAAAAACATTAAAATAAAAGTGTTACGTACCAAAAATACAGCATATCAATGTTTCCCAAGTTCGTGACTTTGTTTTGATCAATAATGGTGTGATTTGCCATTTGTTATCTTTGGCAAAACTGTAATATATTAAATATTATTTCACTTGCAGCTCAGTGAAATTTTATATCACATTTCTGAAGATTTCAATTAAAAATCACAATAAAATAACATAATAAACAAACCCTTTGTCAACATAATGACGTTTGGCATTTGACGGATGGCTGGGTTGGGTTGCTACTTAAAATCTTTAATGTTGTTTTCACTTTACGCCACGACGGTTCTCTTATCGCACAGACAATAATGGGATCGTTATGAATAGAAATAATTAGGTAGGTTTTTGGGTCAAAAACTTGACCTTGTTCGATTTTAGCAAGTAATGCTCCCATTATAGCAAAATAATCCCATACATCAAAATAAACTAAATAAAAGGGTTATTTTTAGGTGTAAAATCATCCAATGACTTTTCTCGCCCTGGGGCGGAACGGGAGGGCGTGTCAGACTTTTGCTGACTCATCTTTGTCTTGCGTTCTAGGTTTCCCATTCAGGAGCGAACCCATGGCCCCAATAGGCCTTAGCCCTGGTGGGCTCCTACGGTTTTGCTGATATCTCTTGGAGGCGCGCGTGGAACACCACGCGCCGTCGGCTCGGGCTTAGTCCGGATGGTTACCGCACAGCCAGACGGCGAGCTGTGCATTCTGGCTTTCCGCAAGCCCACGCCTACAGTATCTGGAAATTGCGGGGTCGGGATCCCGGTGGCTGGGTCGTAAGGAAATCTGTTCCCTCACGAGTGCATCTGCCTCCATTGCTATCATTACTGCTTTGCAGAAAGAGGCGACTGCCTGCCATTCCTTTCGCTCCGGACCGTGGCTAGCGCGAGAGGTCGTTTCCGCTGATTGCCCCTACGAGGACACGGCGGGGCACACCTCTACCGTATGCTCCACTGTGTCCTCCGAATGGTCAATGGTGACATCCGGGTGTTTCTTCCGCACGAATCCGGTGCAGGAACCTTCAATGAACTTACCATGTCCGATGAGGACCTGCGTCATGCGGAAGCTGCGAGAACGCCTTGACGTCTTTTCAGCCATTCTTTCAAGAGGTCGTCTTTGAGGAGTGGCTTTTAACCGATAGAAAGCTGCTTAATTCCTGAGTGATATAGGCTATATTTTATGTTCGCAGGCGGAGTTGCGTGCAAGAGCTAGTTTTCAATAAAATTCAACCTTGCAATAATTTCACCTTCAGGTGCCGTAAAAATGATGATTGCTCTCGTCAGAAAGTCAGACATAAGAGACCTGATACTGGATGTTGGCGAGCTATGGCCGAAGCACCTGGAGACTGGCGACCCGAAGGTGGCCATTCTGAAGGCCTTGCTGCGACGGATCAAGATTCCTCTTGATTGTAAGTATACTTTTCCTTCATCATCATCATCATCATTTCAGCCGATATACGTCCGCTGTTGGACATAGGCCTCCCCAAGCGTCGCCACACCGAACGTTCCTGTGCGTCTCGCATCCATCGGTTTCCCGCAACCTTCATCAGGTCATCGGTCCACCTTGTAGGAGGCCTTCCAACGCTGCGTCTTCCGGTACGCGGTCGCCACTCCAGAACCTTACGGCCCCAACGGCCATCTGTTCTGCGAGCAATGTGCCCTGCCCATTGCCACTTAAGTTTGGCAATCCTTCGTGCTATGTCGGCAACCTTACTTTTCCTTCATAGAATTATTATTGGAAATGGAAGCAAATCTTTAATAGATTTTTGAAAAGTCACTATTCTTCACGCTCGAACAGCATACGGGTACGTACACCATGTCCTGGAATAACACACCACGTCCATGGTTGTCTCGTACTTTTTGTCCTAGGAATATGCTCCCTTAAGACACGTTTCTACTTTCACGTGGGCGAATTCGCCGGCGGCAATAGGCTAGTTGCCGTAATAAATGTAATTAGTCCGTCTTTTAGATTATTCAAAAATAAGGGACACGTATTTTTTTATTTGTAAATTAAACCAAAAATGACAAGTATATAGCCCATTAAAGTTACGTGTAACGTCACGCCCGTGCTGCATTTTTTCGCACGGGGTGACGTCACTCGTAACTTTAATGGGCTATATCTTTGTTATTTTTTGTTTAATCGAAAAAAGAAAAAATACGTGTCCAATATTTTTTTATAATCTAAAATGCGGACTAAATAAAATGTAATTATTTTGACCCTGGACACTACTCTAGGTCAAATATTGACAAAAAACCGACTTAATAACATAAGTTTTAACTGATGGTGAATCCATCCATGGATTAAACACACTAGTTCTTATTCGTTACATAGTTACAGATGCTAGCAAAGGTTTTAACTATCAATCAAGTTTATACACCGCTAAATTTTAATCGTTTTAATCCCGTGGAGGGTCGACCCGGTACATGAAACACTATCGATTTGTAAAGATAAAATTAAAAAATAAAGTACCTCTTTTTCAAAACTCGTTTTAATTCACGCCTGCAGTTAATAGTCGGCGTTGCGTACAAGTACCTACAGGTCATTGAACTCGCTCAGCTGACTTTTTCTTAAAGAAATTAATTTCGTACATGCGTAAATTAGAAAAACAGGTACTTTATTTTTTAATTTTATCTTTACAAATCGATAGTGTTTCATGTACCGGATCGACCCTCCACGGGATTAAAACGATTAAAATTTAACGGTGTATTTCAGATTTGAAATGTTTTACAACAGAAATATTACCAGAGAATCGTAACAGTAGTTAACACCTTTGTCCATCTCCTTTTATATACCTATTACTAGCTTTTGCCTGCAGCTTCGCCCGCGTACATAAAAAATAGCCTATGTCACTCAAGAATAAAGCAGCTTTCTATCGGTGAAAAAATTTTAACAATCGGACCTGTACTTCCAGAGATTACCTCCTACAAACAAAAAAACATAAAAAAAAATAAAAAAAACCGGCCAAGAGCGTGTCGAGCCACGCTCATTGTAGGGTTCCGTAGTTTCCCGTCCGTCACAATAAGTGTTCCCACTTATGAGTTTAAAAAAAGGCTATTTGTTACGTTAACATACTAAGTACGGAACTCTAATAAATACGGAACCCTAAAAACGGGCCAACAAAGGACGGTGATAACTAAAACAGTATGCAAGTAGTAGAAATTTCAGCGATTGTGCACTCGTAAAATTACGAATATATGTAAGAAGCAACGATTTTTTACCACGGTAAGTCATGAAAGCACGGAAAATCGGACATCGACTTTTAAAAAGATGACGTCATTACGCAACGCCATCTATCGAACCATTTATGAACTGGTTTTTACCTTAACATTTTGATAGATGACGTTAAAAATGAATTTTAATTTTGTTCTAAATTGCCTTAGCATGTTCCTGATAGAAGTTTTATGTAGTTATAAGATAATACCGCCAAGGCCAAGGAGAGACCAACCGAACAATTCGATAATACCCGACCCCATCAACTCAGGAAAAATCCTAACAGCGGGAACGCGAAACAGCCCAGCGCCATCTCTCGGGGAATTGGGTTACTAATTAATACATAGGTACCAGAAGAAGTTTTCGGTGGTAATTTTGGATTGCGAGAACCGATTTTAATAATTCTTTTTTTGTTTAAAAGAAGATACGTTCAGGATAATAAAATGTGTAAACGAAGTTAAAAAAATGCTTGCTTAGACGATTATAATACAAACTTAGTCCAGAAATTATTTTGTAGAACCTTTTTATCTTTTTTGTACAAAAACTGTTCTTTCCATCAAGTTCAAAATGATTTTCCTAGAAAGTCCTTATAAAGTTCTACTTGTCAGATTTTTTTCATATTTTCTAAACTTATGGTTCAAAAGTTAGGGGACACACACATTGTTTTTTACTTTTGGAGCGATTATTTCCAAAATTATTGACATTATCAAAAAATGATTTTAGTAAACCCCTATTCATTTTTAAATACCTATCCAACAATATATCACACGTCAGGGTTGAAATTAAAAAAAAAATAACTTCCCACTTTACATATAGGGGTACACCCTAATAAAACATTTTTTACCACTTTGTCGGCGTGATTGATATACATATTGGTACCAAATTCCAGCTTTCTAGTGCAAACGGTCACAGAGATTAAGCGAGGACAGACAGACAGACAGACGGACAGACAGACATGGCGAAATTATAAGGGTTCCTAGTTGACTACGGAACCCTAAAAAACACATTACTTCTTTAATAAATCAGTGTAGATTATTTGTAAAACACTGGTAACCCTCAGTACTACGTTACTAACATCATAGACAACAACTTTTAAAAACTTATCATATTTTAGTTTATCAGATTTTCATACAAAAATAAAAAATAATTAAATTGAACGTTCTAAATATTACGAAGTCTATGCCAATCGGAATCAGAATCAAGCTGCGGCCTCTTGGTCATTTGCCGTCAACCATGCCAGTTACGATGAGCTGTTCAAGGTTGTGGCCATTTTTCCTGGCAATGTGGCCAAAAAACTCCAGTACTCTGCGCATGAAGGTAGTCGACAGTCTGATCTTAAATAGCCATAATTTACCTTCATCATATATATTTTTTTTTTAATTGATATAAACTAGTGCTTGACTGCGATCCCACCTGATGGTAAGTAGCGATGCAATCTTTGATGTTGAGGCGCACTAGTTTATTAAGAGCCTGTTCACTCTAGCCTTAAAGACACCCAAATTATAATCGGACGGGAAGACTGCAGCAGGCAAACTGTTCCAGTCCTTCGACGTACGCGGTATAAAGGAAGAGGCGAAACGCTTAATTAATTAATTAGTGTTTTTTAGTCTAAAAAAAAATCCGCCCCTAAGGCTACCCACTGACCAAAGCTATTATAATAACGATAGAACTCAATTTGAAAGTATTTGGATAAAGTCAAAAATATTAAATGAGGCTTCCCTCAAATCTTTTCAGATTTCTTCTACGGATCGCGTACTAAAAGTTCACATGTCCTTTTTCAGTATTCTTCATATACGCGGTAATGAACCTGGGTCTGTTCGAACTGTCACCGTTTCTGAAGTTCTTGTTCAACATGAGCCAGGGTGGCGATGGCTATGAGCTGCCGTTCCAACCTCCTAACTGGTGGAAAGTGAACTCGCTGTTCAGTTACTTGATCACTTACTTTTGGATGGTGGCTAGCAGTAAGTTCAATTTGTACTTTTCTTAAGTTTAAGTTTTGTTTAGTAGATATATAATAAAGGGTTGGAGGTGCCTGGGTGCTAGAGGTGTATCCCGGTTAAACAAAGTGTGAAATGAATACATATGAGGATCATTTAAGGTGGTACCACAAAATAGATAGGTACAGTACAGAAGTCAATCTAATGTATGTACTTCACTTTTTATACCCACTACGCGACGCTAGGCGATCGCGCTCGGGTCAGCGCGTTACACCGAACTGTACGAGTGCGACCGGACGATTGAGCCGAGATAGACACATAGACACCGCTCACGGACACGACCGTGAGCGGTGTCTATGTGTGCATTGCTCGAGCGCGCTTTGTATGTAGATTATCTTCTGTACCTATCTAATTTGTGGTGGTACTGATTGCCGCAAAGTTAAAAGAAAATCGCATGCGATGGTACGGTCATATCCTTAGACGAAATGACGATCTCCCAGTCAAAAAGGCCCTAAGTATCCCCGACCGACCACGAGGAAGGAGACGACCACCCGCCACCTGGTGGTCAAATATGCAAAAAGAAATCCAGCTAGCGAGTCTAAGTGCACAGACAAGCCAGAACAGCGCTCTTTGGCTAAAACGTACAAGGAGACCCGACCCCAGCTAAACTGGGAAGAGGGTTGGACAAAGAAGAAGATAATAAAGACAGGGTAAAATGCCTTCATCACCCGGTGCCGGAAGAGTTTAACACTTCAGGGTCTAGTGGTACTGTGCGGAATGCCCGGAGGACACGGTGGAGCACACAGTCGAGGTGTGCCCTGTTTGGGCGGAGCATCGCCGTGCCCTCGTGGGGGCGATCGGCGGCGGAGACCTCTCGCTCCGAGCCTTGATTGAGGCCATGCTCCGGAGCGAGGAGAAGTGGCAGGCGGTTGCCGACTTCTGTGAAGCAGTAATGCTCGCAAAGGAGGAGGCCGAACGCATCAGGTAACGGCGTTATCGCCGCCGCCGCCGTCGGGATTCTGATCCCGATTTCCGGCCACCGTAGGCACGGGCTTGCGGACAGTGAGCAATGGGTAGCTCGCTGTCCGGCCGTCCGGTAACTGTCCGGACTAAGCCCAAGTCGTCGACGGCGCGCACTGTTCCCGCGCGCCTCTAGGAGTTGTCAGCAACAGCAGGGACCCAGCCGGGTCGAAGCCTACTGGGGCCAGGGTTATCCGAAAGGGCGCTCGAGCCCCGGTATGAAGGCTAGAAGGAACGGGGTGGGTCTTTTAGTCAGTAAGAGTCTGACACTATCTCCCGCTTCGCCCAAGAGCGGGGGATGTCATTGGATGAATTTTTTCCCACCATAAAAAAAGGGTCTAGTGGTACGCCACGCGTTAGAAGTCGCAGGGTGACTCCCGGCCACCCCGGCGAGGGCTTGGAGACGGTGAGTTATGGTGCCGTCTGGTAAGAACCGAGAACATGTGTTCCACGCGCGTCTCAAAAAGATGTCTTCAAAATGGACGGGGCCCACTTAGTGTTGTAAGTAACTCGAGTCTTTTAGTCTTCATTTCGAGACTTGAGTAGATTTTCAAGACTAGGACACGTTAGTCACATGAGTCCGAGTCCTTTCGAGTCTTTTAAGTTCTTCGAGCTAGACTGAGTCATGAACTTGAGTTGGTGTGACGAAAGCGATTTGAGCGATTATTTTTCTGGCAATTTTGACGGAAAGAGAGTAGGCAAATATATTTTTGTTATTAAAACGAACGTATTTTGTCACTTTAAAATTGTAGCTTGTTTCCCGTACAAAAATAATATTAAATAATCAACATGACTAGTCAAGACGATAAAGTAAGACCATCTTCACCAAGTAAGTATATTATGTTATATACGAAGCGAGCAGACCTTTTCTAAATCAGAAAATTTAATTAACAAACGACGAAACCGATTGGGAAATAAAACTATATGGGCTTCAATGTGCCTGTCTTCGTGGCTCAATACACTAAAATAATTTAATATATAAATACAAATAATATAAATATATAATAGTTACGTACTTAATCTATTCTATACTTATAATAATAAATCTGTAGAAGTGAAAATTCTGTACATTGAAAATATCAAAAAAATAAATGGCAGGGGTGGAGGGGGGTGTTACTAGACCGACACCGAACCCAAAAAAGTGATTAAAAAAATGTTTGTCTGTCTGTCTGTTTGTACAGGCATCACGCAAAAACTACCGGTTCGATTACGATGAAACTTGGTATAATTATTCTTTAATATCCTGGACTTGGACTCTTGCACTGGGTACTTTTTATCCCGGAAAAGTATATACAATAAAAAACAAACTTAATTTTGCGGTTCGATCCCTGACCCGATTACTGTACCAATTGCAAATAATAAGTTTGTCGTAGGTTACGTCACCCGCAGTGGAGTTCACTAAGAATAGAATAGAATAAAACTTTATTGTACACCAAAAAGTAACACAGTCTGTACAGAAACTTAAATTTTGGGTTAAATTTAAAAAAAAATGGTACAATGGCGGTGTTATCGCTGACACGGCTAAGATCCATACTAATATTATAAATGGGAAAGTGTGTGTATGCGTCTGTTTGTCCGTCTTTCACGGCAAAACTGAGCTACGAATAGACGTGAATTTTTAAGTGGAGATAGTTGAAGGGATGGAGAGTGACATAGGCTACTTTTTGTCTCTTTCCAACCCCCACAGAAAGGGGAACTGTGTTACCCCGAATCTAGCGCGAGCGAAGCCGCGGGCAAAAGCTAGTGAATCAATAATTTCTTAATTGCGATTTTATTTACTTCAAACTATAGCTATAGATTTAGAGGACTCGGTCATGAGTACTTTTAAAAAGACTGAGTCTTTGAGTTCTTTTTGGCAGGACTCAAGTTTTTTTACAAAAGACTCCAAATTCTAAAGGTCTTGAGCTCTTAAGTTTTATTTATAAGACTTGAGTCTTCAAAAATAGCTCAAGTCTTATTAAATGAGACTCCAAGACTTGAGTTTCTTACAACACTAGGCCTGATTCCTGCTAGGGCTGCGGGAACCTTTGAAAGAATAACTGCAGCCCTAAAACGCAAAGGGCAACTGACTCAACGTAATGGTGGGAAATCATCCAATGACTTCTTCTGCTTTAGGGTGGAACGAAAAGGCAAGTCAGACTTTCACTGACTAAAACGCACCTGTATGCGTCAGCTACTCTTTGCGTTCTAGGGCCACGGTTATTTCAAAACTAATTAATTTAATTGCCTCGCTTTTATCAATTAACTTTTTTAAATAATCATCATTATCTATTGATGATGATTATTCAGAAGAGAATGTAGCGACATCTACAGCATCACATAAGAACTAATCCTGCATCGCGCAATTAACGTTCTCCGCGCGATTTGAACATATAGAATAGCCCAAAGTCATCTATCGGACAGTTGCCCACCAGACATAACACCCGTCTGATCGAAGGATCCTCCCTTTTCAAAGGAGGTTTGCGGGACTTCACTCTCTATTCCAGATATCTCCAAAAGTTTTTTTTTTTCTAGCAATACCTGTTCAAATGTGCCTGTACCTGCCGTTTGACCCAACGGTAGTGACCATGACATCAAATGTGAGCGTTCTCTTTCGACTTCTCCAAGTAGATCTAGAGAACGCAATCAAAATACACGATGGAGAGCATCAGGTGAAGAAAAACCTCGACGTGTCTGACCCTGAAAGCTATGAGGAAATCAAGAGGATTGTTCAGATACATCAGCGACTTTTGAGGTAAGATATTCAGGAGTATATGACATGTAATGAAGCCTTAGCAAATGAAGAGTTTCTCATTCTTTGTTACACAAAACATTCAAATCCTCCTCCTTGCGTCGTCGTATTCCTCAATGCTGAGGATCGTGACTCCCTGCTTCATACTCTAACCCTTATGATACTCCTCCACCTGTTCCTGTCTCTGGCGGTGTAAAGGGCATTGTACATCGTAGAGTTAAGAGCGGTTCTACCAACGTATTGGGTTGCGGCCGCGAGGCCTTTTCCCGTCCACTTTACCGGTCACAATGAGCCTTTCGAGGTTGCCACCGTCTTTCCTTGCAATGTGACCGAAGCATTGCAGATCCATTCAAATACAGTATTGTTATAATAGTGCAAAGTAAAAAGCATAGAATAGGAACATAATAAGGCTAATTAGTAAGCCTTATGTTCCCACTGCTAGGACTCAATAGGGGTTTCTAAATCAAGAAATAGGGTACTAGGCAAGCGTGCTCCATTGCCGACCACATCATCGTTTACCGTCAGGTGAGATAGTGGTCAAACGCGAGCCAAAAAATACTCATAATAAATCATTTTCTGTATAAATAAAAGGCAGTCAACTGCGGTTGAAGCTGGCAGAAATAAGCTATCTATTTAGATAAAAGAAAGTCGTGTTAGTTACTTTTTTTTTTTTTTTTTTTTTTTTTTAGGGTAGAGTAGGATAGAGTAGAGTAGGGTAGGGTAGAGTAGAGTAGAGTAGGGTAGGGTAGAGTAGGGTAGAATAGGATAGAGTAGGGTAGAGTAGAGTAGGGTAGGGTATAGTAGGGTATAGTAGGCTGAAGTAGTGAAGAGCGGGAGCGAAGCCGCGCGGGCAAAAGCTAGTTATTAAATAAAGACTTTAACTTTGCACAGGATAGCAGATCAACTGAGCAAGATATTCGGCTTGGTGATATTCATTCCCGTCGTGTCCGCTTCGCTAGTGATCTGCTTCTTTGGATTTCTTACTGTGGTTAGTAATAATGTAATATGACAATAAAATCTTTTATTTATAACATATGGCACATTTACAGTAAATAGTGGAGTGCTGTAAGATTTATACCTCGGAATCCAGGGCCAGTCAATGAATCTTTATATAAAAATTTTTCTCTTAAAAATGTAAAAAAAAAATAATTATGCGATCTTCATTTTTTAATTATTTATCAATACTCGAAAACTGACTCTTATCGCACTACGATTCGTATCGATATTTTTATTATTAGGTATTATTCGAATCGTAGCGATATAGACCATTGCTGCATTGGTTACGAAGATAGGGTCATTGCTCCGGTTTTCGTCCAATTATCGGAGTTGCCAGCATTGTGATGCGAAATAAATATCCTGAAGTACCCTTACATAATAAATGTACAATACTCGTATTTGTTTTTATTGCTTATATAGTCTTCTTTAATTTAACATCACATGACAATACATCACTTTCACGGCATTTTTAATAAAAAATTTTTTTTGAAAAAAGTAGGGATTTCGCTAGTTTTCGTCCAATAAAATTGGTTTTCGTCCGAGTGTGAGCTTGTTTTTGACCACAGTGTATAAAAAGGTAGCCTAATTATTAATTAAAAATCCAATTATATATACTTTTATTTAATCAACAACATATCAACTAGCTTGTAGTTCCAGAGATTAGCACGTATAAACAAAAAACACTCGCTAAAACAAAAAGACTCTCTTTATTATATCTTTATTATATTATAGAAAAGATTAAAAAAAATTAACAAAAAAAAAAATTCTGTCAGAAATATGTGTCGCAATGAAAGTGTGCCGGTATCTTTTTCTTTAATTATTTCTTTTAAGATTTCAAAAGAATAATTATTTCTTAACTTTCAACCACCCCAGTATTCGTTTATGGACGTAAACTAAAACCAACTTTTTAAGCTATTTTTGGTTTTCGTCCACGTCTTTTAAATATTTTTTTATTTGCGAAGCACTTATAAAGGAGTAGACGGAAACTAAATAATCTAATCTACTAGCAATAAAGATCGTATTGAGAGAAAATATTCTGTATTTTATAAGTCTGTTGAAGTAAAACAATCGTTACAAATATTCACCTAGCTGATTGTGTTTCCGTCCATGTGGACGAAAACCAATTATTTTGCAAAATTGGTATGCTAGTATTAGTCCACTATAGGTATTTATCTAAGATGTCTATTATGTTTAAATTGTATTTATTACGCTCATAAGTAGACAAAAATATTCCGTAAACTAGCTTTATCACTAATTAAACTTGCCATGAACTTTTCTCATCGCCATTTTTTTTTTCTAACGCGACGGTTTCTTCGAGGCACACCAGCGAAGTGGCTACTGAAGTTATTTTTTTTAAATTCTCTAATTCTCTAATCACATTTTCATCTTAGTAGAACTGTCGCTTAGACATTACGAACATAGTACGAAAATTTTCTCGCGTTAAATTCATACTGGCGTGACAGACAAATTTCAATTTGCCGCCAAATCGTAAAACAAATGACAAATGAAAGAAATTAGTACTCAATAATATTAGCAAAGAGTTCTATTAACAAAATTTAAACTTATTTTTTTTTTATTATATTCTTTAAAAGTGGCCAGTTCTAAAAACTATCAGTGTCGCCCTCGTAGCACTGCAGGTGAGATAGTGGTCAAACGGGAGCCTAGAAGGAAGAAAAATTGGTAGCGTGATGTTGCGCTCTATAGATAAACTTTGCCGAGTAATAGACTAGTCAATAATAAAACGATAGTGTTTAAGATTTCAATGCTTTATTCCAGGTATGCAGTGGATTTGCAGATACTATAGCCAATATGTTGACGGTACTGAACGCTTCCGTCACAATATTCCTTCTTTCTCTTTCTGGGCAGCAATTGTGTGACACGGTAGGTTTTGAAGACATTCCTGTTTGAAAATTAGATATAACTTACCAATCACTATTTGTTCTTTAGGTTATAATACAGGGTGGATTTTTGAGGTGTGACAGTCTTAAAATATCTAAACTATTATCTGACTCTTACTAACGGGCTTAAAATATAGTTGGATATTAGTTATAGTTAGGCATTTTTGGCGAATTATGTAAGCGTAAGTCTTCGAGGAGCAAGGGAGGTGCCACAGCGTCCATACATTCCGGATTGGGCACGTCACAATTATGGCGGTAAGTCCCCTCTTTGAGGCGTGGCTGGAAAGACCTCACGGCGTCTTTACCTTCCGCATGACGTAGGTCCTCACCGGACATGGCACGTTCGGGAGGTACCTGTTCCGGATTCGAGCGGAAAAGACGCCCGGGTGTCGCCTCGCTGTGCGGAACGCCCGGAGGACACGACACACACACAGCACACAGTCGAGGTGTGCCCTGCTTGGGCGGAGCATCGCCGTGCCCTCGTGGGGGCGATCGGCGGCAGGGAACCTCTCGTGCCGGGCCTTGGTTGAGGCCATGGTCCGGAGCGAGGAGGAGTGGCAGGCGTTCGCCGACTTCTGCGAAGCAGTAATACTGTTCCCGCGCGCCTCAAGGAGTTCCGCAACTCCTGACACTGGTTTTTATTCGGACATTACGGATTCAGGCGGAAGAAACGCCCGGGTGTCACCGTTGTGCAAACCGCCCGAAGGAGACGGTGGATTTTTGTCTGTTTTTGTAAAGGCACAATTGTAGATGCATTTTACGGCAATTGATTGCCACAGTCGGTACATACGGTGGAGGTGTGTCCCGTTTTGGGAGAACCCGTGGTCTAGTGGAGGCGATCTGCGGCGGCGACCTCTCTCACCGGACCCTAGTTCAAGCCATGGTCGTAATGCTAGCGAAGGAGGCGGCCGCATGCGTGAGAGAACGGATAGTCTCACGCTTCAGTCGCGACGACCCGGGCGTTGGAATTTGCAGGGCGATCCCCAGCCACAGTAGGCGGAGGCTTACGGATGGCGAGCAATGGATAGCTCGTCGACCGGTCGTCCAGTAACCATCTGGCGTGATATTCTCTAAGAATTGAGCCTAGAGTGCAGCGCTGGCCGCAACGACGAATTTCAAATAAATAGGTACATAGGATCTAATAGACCTATACATTAGATTGTTAATCAAATGTACTTATTTGGAAGGCTGAACTGAGCCCAAGTGGTCGAAGCCGCGTGGTAATCCACGCGCGACCCCTAGGGTTACGGGTAATTTCTGAATAGGAAACGGTATTCCTAACAAAGTAAAGTTCTGTCTTTAAATGTAGTCGACTCGTAAGCCTATTTACTGTGTTTTTATCTTTCAGAGCTCGCAAATCGCCGACGCAGCGTATCAAAGTTATTGGTACGAGACTAATGTGAAAGTCAAGAAACTCATCTTGACTATAATAATAAGGTACCTATACTATACATGTAGGTATACATTATTTTAACTTTTTTTTTATTGTCTCACTAGCGGCTCATGGCCACGGGCACAGCTCAGGTATTAAAACACTTCAACTTTTCAATACTATACAGTTTTAAAACTACACAATATTTCAGGAGGTTGTAGTAAAACTCATAAATAATCATATAAAAAAACGATACCTGGTCAATAATCAGTAATACTTGTTATTTAATTTTTTAATTACTCTAAACTAAATCGATTGATCGATGGCCGCGGGGGCGTGGCTAGGGTGTGGCGTGCGGGATGATGATTGGATGATACATTATTTATGAAACTATCGTTGCGAGTTAGTGTGTGTGAAAACGACCTTTATTGTTCCGTGTTTGTGTGTGTGAAAAAAAGCGCGGTTATAAAAAAAAAAAAAAATTACCTACTTATTTTATTATTGATTCGGGTCGAGAATCACTAACATAATTACCTCCTGAAATATTTTGCAACTTCAAAACGACACCTTGTATTATATAGGTAATATATTTTTCAACTAAATCTTCCTCATGAATCACTCTGTCTATTAGCGTAAACTGCATTGGAACCCGTTCAGTAGTTTTTAAAGTTTATCGCGTTCATACAGAAAGACATACCTACCTACGCAGCGTTCTGAGGCCAGGGTTTAGCTCCGAAAGGGAAGCTCGGCCCCGGTGCGAAAGGCAAGAAGGAACGGGGTGGGTTTTTTAGTCAGTAAGAGTCTGGCCCAAGCGGGGATGTTATTTGGATGATTTTTACCCACCAAAAAAAAATTTACCTACGCGGTGTTTTGTAAGGACAAGAGTTTATTTTATTTATCGTCTATTGTGAGGATTCCGAATAGTTTGCATCAAGCAGCTCTGTGCCGCCCGCGAGGCATCTCGATCTGATATTTTAAGTTCAGGGGCGTAGCTATCGCTGTATCAACGATACGTGGCCCCCAAGCTACAGAGGCCCCGACATGCGTAAAAATTCGTAACTTGTTATCAACAAACTTCAATTTCTTTATTAATGAGAGATGCGTAGTTAATGACTAACTACTAAATATCATTTAGTAGTTATTCATGTTCTATAGTTGAATTTTCCATTTTTATAGCTCGGGCTCCGTTCGTTCTAGCATTCTCTGCATATCACAACAAAAACTTAATCTCTCTTCGATTCCAGAATACTCCAATAAAAGAGCTCATCCGTCTTGGTCTTACGTAGACGTGATCCATCATGACTCCGTCTCATGTCTCTGTGCTAGACTGCTAGTAAGGCTTACGGTGTAAAAAATAAACCTCGATAACTTGACCTTGACATGGGGGCCCCTTACGGACTGGCTACTGGCCACTGTTCGAGTTGCTCTTCGCACAGCGCAGCGTCGCATCTCGGTTCGAACTGACCCTTAGAGCTATATTTCCCCAGGACACCATGGTGGCGCGACCAGTTGCGCCACTATGGTATCCCGGTGAAATATGGCCCTGAGCTACCAATCTAGACGCCATACAGACACCAGAGTCGCCACGCGTCCGAGCTGGTCGCGCCACCGAGCTGGTCGCGCCACCAAGCTGGTTGCGCAACCAAACGGTCACCAGCTGAGTAACTGTCTATAGAGCTGTATACATTTTGTTGGTAGCAGTGTCTCGGTAAAATATAGCTCATAAGGACGGCAGTTTTATTATTGTGTGTACCTAATCTTCATTTTGATGTCACTTTGTTTTAGGGCGCAGCGTCCCAGCTATTTAACCGCTCTTGGATTTTCAGAATTGACACTGAGATCTTTTTCAAAGGTAAACGAGATAATCCACATTTATATTCGGAAAATAATTAGGTATTCGTCTCGCAAATCGGGATTGCAGTAGATCAGAAAAGACATGGTAGGACGACTTGGATATCTTCTTAAGAACTGAAAAGAAGCCGAATCAAGGATAATGGAGGCCTTTGAGTAACAGCACAAAATAGATAGGTGCAGAAGACAATCTCATGTATGTATTTCACTTTTTATACCTACGCTCGGTGGACGCACACTAATGAGCGTTTGAACCGGAACTGTTCGACGAGCGGCCCGAGGCGCTCCGAGATATCGTGTCCGTGAGCGGTGTCTATGTGTGCGTTGCTCGAGCGCGCTTTGTATGTAGATTGACTCCTGTACCTATCTATTTTGTGGTAACAGTGAGACAGTACCGGCTAGCTAGGTATACCTAATAGGCAGTGCCCTATTATGTATAGCTAGCCGGAACCGATATTTACCGACGAAACCGAACTCTAACCGAAATTGTTTTTCTTTTGGCCGAAACCATAACCCAACCTAAGGTTAATCTTTAATAGGTATCTAATATTTATGTTTCAGATAATACAATCAGCTTGGACTTATTTCTCGTTGCTGGTACAGGTATACGAAGAAACCTAAGGAAGTAGCTGAATACAATTCTTACCCACATACTCGCTTATAATTAAGCTTTATTAAATTACACTTGAGAGCAAAAAAATCGCACATGGCTTGTAGGTAATTTCGTTTAATACTGTTTTTTTCTTAAATCTAAAGATATTGAGTACAAATTATTAAGCAAAATTAAAGCATACAAAGTTAGCATTATAAAAACACAAAATTAAGATCATTGACCTTCACGTAACTCACAAGGATACCGAATTCCGCAAATTCACCCATTTGCATTTCACTACTTGCACCTTTACCTGAAGCTACAAAAAAGGTGCTATTTTGGAGTTTTAATCAGTTTCCGTTAACGTAATAACGTATCTATTGGAAACAGACGGATTTGGATACCACGCCCGCAGAAGCCGTTCAAGTTATTGCCTTGCCCAAAGCAGGCCATAATCCAAATGAAGTCGCTCGACAGCTAAATTTCAGCAGCTTCCCTGTTCGTCTGGTATACCAGAGGTTTTAAGAGACTTGTGGGTATATTCGGCGACCAGGATATGACCGGTGGCGCATAGGATCAGGGCGTGATTATCGCTTTTCTGCAACAAGTACTTTGAGAAATCGGCCACTGAACATGATTGAACTGACACAAAAGCTTCAAGAAGTTCCCAATGTCAGTACAAATCAGTAGACGATTAGGAAAAGACTAGGTGAAGCAGGCCTGACTTCACATCACTCAGCAAATGGAACCAAATTGACCACAGCTAACCGACAAGCACGGCAATAATTTGCCACGAAACACTTAAATTGGATGTATACGTAATGGCAAGCTGTTGTGTTTTTTGATAAGTGCAGAATGACTTAGATGACCATGACGGATGCTGTAGGGTCTACAGAAGGTCATCAGGGCAATTTTAACAATGCGGCAAAAGCGAACAAGTGGGTTTTGGAGGCGTATTGGGTTGGCATAATTTTTGACACTAAAACTGACATTGTATTCATCACTGGGCCATTACTGGCCTGATATCGAGAGGGTTGACGGCTTTATGATACATCAAAAAAATGCTCGAAGAATACGTGAAGCCACTTGTGTGGCTTGTGGTAGATTTTTTTCCCTAATGCGGAACAACACCAGATCGCATGCTAGAACAGTTTGCGACTACATGTAAGACGTTGGAATCATTGCGATAGAGAGGACAGCTCGTGGTTCTGATCTTAATCAATTGGATTAGAGCATATCTGGAATGACCTTGAAAGAAGACTTAGTGCAAAAAACCAGGCTCTCCACGCCTCCAAGAGCTTCAATTTGTCATTGACTAGAAGTGGGACGTTTTACCCTAAGATTTCATGATAAAATTAATACGGTTGATGAAAAATCGAGTAACAGCTGTAAATAAGGCTAAGGGAGGGAATACACTTCATTGACAATCATGATGACCAAAAATTTTAAGTTTGACTCTCATTCTTTCTTCAGTGAAATTTGGTAATTTTTCCCATTTGTTGGATTTTGTGCTCTAAATCCTTTCAAGGATATTTTTTCACACTGTATTTCATATCATTAGAAAGGTAATTAAATAGGCTTTCAAATAGTGTACGACATGCTTTCAATAACTATTCACATACATGACAAAAAGTGATTTAACAAAAAGAGTTATGATGTGCGATTTTTTTGCTCTCGAGTGTATTATCAATTCTGCACCGTCGTGATACACTTACTGCATTTGATTTTATTTTTAATCACTTAGCAGTTTGCATATTTATCACATTAAGTATATTGTAGTTGTAAGCAGGATGTTTATTTAAATGTTCTGTTGACATAAAATAATACAACCTTCCTTTAACCTTCTGTGTTTTATTTTAATCAAAAGTCTATGCTGAGCAGTTTACCTATAATTCTTAGTTTTTCTCTACTATACAGAGTGTAAAGGACAACCGTCTACAAACTTTAAGGGGTTGCTCAGTAGACGAAACTGAACAACCTTCCACAAAACTTTTTTTCAGGAAACCAAAAAAAAAAACAGCGTCAAATACAAAATTAAAAACTTGATTGTACAATTTGTATAGAGAGGCCGATTTTTTGTTTCGTTTCCTGAAAACAAAATTGTGGAGGGTTGTTCAGTTTTGTCTACTGAGCAAGCCCTTAAAGTTTGTAGAGGGCTGTCCTTTACACCCTGTAGATAATTTATTAAGTAAACATCTGAACCTGAACCTCTCTCAGGAATGAAAATCTGTTCAGCAGTTTGAGTTTATTGCAAACATACAGAGAAATGTAACGGAGAACATTGTTTTTTTTTTTAGTGATGTAAAATAAACCAGTGCTTGACTGCGATCCCACCTGATGGTAAGCAGTGATGCAATCGTTCATGGTGAGGCGCACTAGTTTATTAGCCTATTTATTCACTCTAGCCTTGTAGACACCTAAATTTAATTTTTATTATACACTATTAATTTTTAATCAGTACAAATACTGTTGCTGTTGTTATTTAATTAAAGTCTCAATAAATAATATTCATAAAAAGCAAAGTTATTAGCGTTTGTTTATTTCTCAAAATGTCACTCAATTTATGGTTATATTATTTTATTGTACAGGCTTTTGATTATGAATGAATAAGTGACGATCAAAATGGAAAAACACTGCGCGTAGAATTTTCTAGTAGTAATTGTTATGAATGAATGATTGATTCTAATATGAATTTATCAATTATGAAAAAAAATTGTGGTCAATTTTGGGATTTCATTTTTTTTTACATAGATAGAACCCTACTTTTTTTTGTACTAATTATAAAATTGGGGTGTAGAATAATAAACTAAGGAAGTATATAGATTACTATGGGTAGGTATGAAAAGCAAAGCTTCACTAAGCCTTATTAAGCTTAAACTGATTTAATACCCAAGTTAAAAGAGCGAAAAATATCGCAAAATAAACCTGAGAAATTGTAAAAAGTTCATCACCTGCAGTTATTGATTGCATTAAATTGTACGAGCCAGTCGCATCACTGATATAGGTAGAACTACACTGCGCACACGTGTGCCACACACGCTGATCTGGGCGCGTCGGTCTCTATACATTTTATATGGAAACTAGACTTGTAGAGCTACACTAGGTCCACGCCACGCGACGTTGTTCTACGTACAAATCAGCAATTGGAGGCGTAGCTAACTCAAGACGATCGACACAAGAGGATCGAAACGAACGAAACTCGGCTAGAAGAGCAGGCGTGGTCCACGCGTGCGTCGGTCTAATGTAGATCTAGCTTTATGATTTGTATGTGGTGAGGTTGAAAGGTGTAAAAGGTAAGCACCTACCAGGAGTGCTACCAGCTACCACGAGCTCTTAACGCGATCCATTTTACGACCTAAACTGAACTGTTAAATAAAAGGATGAACCTATACAGGGTTATTTGGAACACACTACCTACTAGGGTTGCAGGACTGTATTACTAACGTCATAAACAATAACTTTTGTTCTATGACTTTTTACAAAACAATTCATTTACCAAAAACAAACCTTCAAGATTTCGTTGTTCGATCAAACACATTTCAACTCTGTATTTTGCTATACCTACCTACCTACGTCTGTATGATGCGAGACCAGCGCATCAAGCAACCCCCCCCCGCCCGATCTCCACTCCCCTCTGCTATTGTACTATCGCTTGTTTCACATAGACTTCATAATATTTAGAATGTTCAATTTAAATATTTTTATTTTTGTATGAAAATCTGATGAACTAAAATATGATGCATTTTTAAAAGTCATAGAACAAAAGTTGTTGTTTATGATGTTAGTAACATAGCCTTGTAAAAATCATGCATTGACATCCCCCGCTCTTGGGCGGAGCGGGAGATAGTGTCAGACTCTTACTGACTAAAAGACCCACCCCGTTCCTTCTAGCCTTCATACCGGGGCTCGAGCGCCCTTTCGGATAACCCTGGCCCCAGTAGGCTTCGACCCGGCTGGGCCCCTGCTGTTGCTGACTCCTTGAGGCGCGCGGGAACAGTGCGCGCCGTCGACGACTTGGGCTTGGTCCGGACGGTTACCGGACGGCCGGACAGTGAGCTACCCATTGCTCACTGTCCGCAAGCCCGCGTCTACGTTGGCCGGAAATCGGGATCAGAATCCCGGCGACGGCCATTTTTTTTACAAATAACCCTGAATACATCCCTCTCTCTCGCTCGAACTTCTGGCATTTCAACACATGGTAAGGACCCCCTCAGGAAGCCTACTGGGGCCAGGGTTATCCGAAAGGGAGCTCGAGCCCCGGTATGAAGGCTAGAAGGAACGGGGTGGGTCTTTTAGTCAGTAAGAGTCTGACACTATCTCCCGCTCCGCCCAAGAGCGGGGGATCCTGGTCTTTTTTAGGAGGAAAATTATCCAATGACTTCTCCCGCTCTAGGGCGGACAGGGAGAGTGTGTCAGACTTTTACTGACTAAGGCCCGTATTACAGAACTTCGCTCAATACTCAAGCATTGCTTAAGACTAGCTTCAAGCCATTTGATTGATTGAAACTAGTTTAATGTAACGCTTGAGTTTTGAGTGACGTTCTGTAATACGGGACTTAAATCCACTTCTTTGCCTTGCGTTCCAATACCCCAGTTTTAAATCTGCAATCGTTAACGCTAGCAAAAAGCTTCAAATGTACGGGAATGATGTCATCTCAACGCTGACATGTGGTCAGAACAAAAGCGAAACGGTTGTAACTTGACTAGGGAGGTGGACTCCGGATTGTTCGACGAATTGAAGCGGCCTTGGAACACAAAAGGCAACTGAAGGGACATGGTTTTTTTTTCGTTGGGAAAATCATCTAAAAACATCCCCCACTCTTGGGCGGAGCGGGAGATAGTGTCAGACTTTTATTGACTAAAAACCCACTCCTGTTCCTTTGTTGCCTTTCGTATCGAGGCTGAGCTATCTTTCGAAACTAACCCTGGCCCCAGTAGGCTTTGACCCAGTTGGGCCCCTGCGGTTGCTGAAAACTCCTTGAGGCGCGCGGGAACAGTGCGCGCCGTTGACGACTTGGGCTCGGCCGGACAGTTACCGGACGGTCGGACAGCGGGCTACCCATTGCTCGAAGTCCGGTGGCCAGAAATCGGGATCGGAATCCCGGCGGCGGCTGGGAAGAAGCATGGGTGAGTTTTAGTCGGTAAAAATCTGACACTCCCTTTTGCTCCACCCAGGAAGTTATTCGATGACTATCCCACCCCAATAAAAGGTTCTAAAGTCTAAATGCTTATAAATAAAATAACATAACAAACATTATCCAAGAAAATATATTTCATTATAAACACAACTCAGTATTATTGTGCCACAATGTATAAATTAAATTTATTTCAATTCCATTTTTCTATGACAATAAGGTACAATGTTTAATAAATAAACAGTACATTTATTTAATAAATTTGGACGAGTTTGGGGTTTACTATTCACATACTAATGTATTTATTATCTAATAATACTTATGAAATTATGATTCATGAATATTTCTAAAAATCTATATTCTAAGGGTAGAGCCACACTATGCGAATTCGTAAAAAGTTTCTGAACATGGCACTCCTCGCATTCCGAATTGCGTCAGAAGCGATAATATCGCGCATCGGACCA
Source organism: Mythimna ferrago (assembly GCA_910589285.2). Taxonomy (NCBI): domain Eukaryota; kingdom Metazoa; phylum Arthropoda; class Insecta; order Lepidoptera; family Noctuidae; genus Mythimna; species Mythimna ferrago. The sequence continues at coordinate 23,650,698 of OU342685.1, forward strand.
ACGCGCAATGTCACAATTACTACTCAATAGCCCATATATTTTGTGGTTATTAAATTTGGTCGGATTTGTGTTATACCTAATCGATTTTGAAGCGAATTCGGAATGCAAGGACTATAACCGCTTGTGACATCCATTCTGATTGGTCAAGACATCACAGACGGTTAGCGCCAATGCCACCTTAAAAAGCTATGCGCGATTTGTAATCGCAGAAATTTTCCTACTAATATTTACGGTCACCAAAATATTTGGCCCGAGCCTGTTTACACTAAAAATCGACACGTCGGCTTGTAACGAATTTCATTATCCTGTTTATATTTTGGTCTTCGAATGAATTAGAAAGAGATTTCTAAAAAGTCCCTGTAGAATTATCGCTACAAGCCAAATTTCTAAATCTAAGCAAATACTGGTTGCCTAATCTATGAATGGACCCAAATATGGTCGTTAGGACATTAGTATATCTAAGCTCGACGTTTTAAGCTACTTTCTTTATGCGTATACATTGACAAGCTCTGTGTGCAGTGCCCAATAAAAGGTCTTTACTATTTTCAAATTTGTAACTTGATAAATCTCTAGGATAACAGAAAATCGGTTCAGTCGTTTGGGAGGTACGATGATACACGTCACATGGATATACACGTTAAACTTATGACACCCCATTGTTCTGTCAGATGGTAGCAAACCTGTCCTTAAGCCATTTAACCTTTTGAATGTCTTAAGTTACACAGTTCGACATTAGCAATTGTCTATTGTGTCTCTAATTACGGCATTCGATGAGTTAAGCTAATTTGCGCCAACCAACTTATTAAATCCCGAGTTAATTAAAACCTGGGTTCATAATGTATAAAATATTTGTTATTGAACCTTATAGCCTAATTGAGTTTAGTTTCCTTAAAGGTGGACCTTGGTAAAATAATTTTGGGGATTGAGATGGATTTGTTTTATTTTGGACCCGGCTTCGATATAAGGTAAAAAAAAAAAATGATCTTCCTACTTAAAAATAGTAAACAACTTTATTGACTGCACACATATTTTTTTCGCGGGTTATTAAAAGTTCGGCCAGTCGCTACGAGTACACGGGGATGGACTTACAAAGCACCTAGGATATAGTCTACGATTGACGGCTACAACTACAACACACATTTTCACAATCTATTCTTCATTATATTCAAAATTTCAAACGAGACATTTTACAAGATACCGTGAAACACCAATTTTAAAAAGTTATTTCAGTTACACTTTTATAGAATTAAATAGTGCAGTTGCAGCCGAAAACTGTTACAAATTTAATATTTTGTAGCAAAGGCAATATGTGAAGCAAAAAGCAGTTACTACTATGCTAATACAATATGGAAGATACGGCGTAGATTTAGAAAAATATTTAGTGACATTCGTCATTATTATACCTACGTAAGATTGATTAAGTCCAAATATATATATTTTAATGTATTTCTTTAAAAAAATACGCGTCAAGATATTGCCACGTCTGAGCTCAATTGGTAGCTAACATCAGACATGTCACTTAGAAAAAGAAGTGAATCCTTACCGTCTTTCGCTCCATCTTTGAAACGCGATTAAAAAATGTATAGATATCTACGCTATGAGTATAATATCTGAAATAGAAAGATGCTACAGTGAATAGTGAAGTGTAAAAATAGATATTTATCGTTGTATATGCATTTTAAAACTAGTTTGATTATTTTTCTTTATAAAGTGACAGTATAAAGGGAATGTGTGAATTTGTGGTTCCTTCTATGTCATGAATTTGTATATCAAGTACAAAATATTCGAACATTGTGAAATGGTAATCAGTTCCAATGTATAGTCAAGGTTTCATACTGATTTTATTGCTGAAATCTGTAGGAGTGTGTAAGATAAGGCAAGCTCAGTTCACAAAGCCAAGATATGTTGAGTTTCACAGATTGGAATTAAGTTTCAAGAGTGATATAATTTTTAAGATATAATTTCTATCTAAACTACACACACAATACACACACATAGCAGAAAGGAAGGACGAAGTGAAGAAAAGAAAGAGTGCTGTAAACAACAACATGTGCGGAATAGAAAAAATAAACAAATTCATAGAAAAAATATATTTTCAAACTTACAAAAAATCAGACAGACAGACTAGGCCTATTATTTTAAACAAACAAATAAGCAAATAAATGTTTAAAACAATAAAAACTCTTATTTCAATAGTTTTTAAAGTTTACTATAAAAGTAAGGTTGCTGCACATTATTTTCAACGGACTACTACCTAATTATTTTTATTTATGAATGTACAGTCAGGGGTCAAAAATGCAGTTGCACTCTACCAATGCTAAAGTGTCTAAAATTTCTTTGCAGAAGAAGGATTCTGGTTCATAACTGATTAAATCTGCTACATAGAATATAAAGTTTTGAGTCAACTAATTGTGGACCATGGATATTTACTAAAAAATTTTGGACACTATTATTGGTTGAGTGAAACTGTATTTTTAATTCCTGACTGTACAATATAAATACCGGAAGGCAAATCTTAGAAGCATATTGACCGTCAAAACTATTATTCCATCTTTTCAATAATGTGGAGCAACCTTTACAAACATTGAATAAATATAACAATAAGATTTAACTAACATAGGAACAATATCATGTTGCCTTAAAAATATAGAAAGATTTGAAATATATCAATATTATCTATAATTTGGCTATTACCTAAGCCAAGGTGTAAAATGCACCTCAAATATAATTTAATTACATTTACTGTAAGTTTAAATTGTATTCGAAGTGTTCATTGAATGTAGAACATAGAAGTTCTCTTAGGGGCATTTGTATATGGGGCACCCTTTTTGCACTTACAACAAAATTAAATAAACACTTTTAATATCATATGGAAGTCTTCCATTTGTTGAACATACAAAATAGACTCTTATATCCCAGAAATCAGTTTCAAAACTTTAAGCTAACCACGCAAGTAATAATATAATACAATTATGTATTAGCAGCACTTTCATAAGAAGTTTAGAGCATTAATATAATTGTTCCCCCGAGCTGTCATATTAATAATACGTAGCACAACTTGGAATTATACAAGTGCGTCAATTCTTTAAGGTGGGTCTACGCTAGAGAAGCCAATTAGGAACAGAATACAAGCCGAGCTGAAATTCGTTTAGTGTCGCTCGTGCTCGGCTCTTCTAGTATAGACACACTTTTAAAATCAAATATTCGCGAACAGAAGAAAATGTAAAATTGTCAAGTAAAAAAATTAAAGAGTTCAATATCAAAATACCTACCATGAAGGGTTCTTCTAATACATGTAATGAAACTTGTATTGGACTGTGAGCTCAAGGGACCTAGGATTTTTTATCATTTAAATCTGGTGTCGTGACTGGTCGCATTTCTTTCTATGCGTTTGAGACGAATTGAGGCGAATTTCTCATTCTGAGCTAGTCGTCTTAAGTAGTACTCAACAGTATGATGGACAACTCGGACGAAGAAATACGACAATATTTGTAGTATATGCGAAATTTGAATATGGTTTGTTCAGAATCAAATAACTGAATCGATTTATTTTTAAGTATTTACCTAATTCTCTGGTTAATATTAACTAGTTTAAATAATTTGGGTGAAGATCTATTTGTAATTCTGTTTTATTAACCATAGAACTCTAGATAGTTGTGAGTTACTTTATGTTACTAAAACACTATTCACTAAATATTTGCATGCCATCATTAAATGGCGGAATGTGTCTTTGCACTTGTCTCTTTTATGTAACATCTTTTGTACCTACCACATTTTACGCAAATAAACGATATTATTCCAATATTTTTTACACCATGTTTTATTTTTTCCCAAAAATATTTTAAAAAGGTCACAAGTTCGACACTACCGACACTAAATACAACGCAGGTCGTACCGGGCATTAGGCGCACAGCTAGGTGTGGGAGCAAAACCACCCGGGAGTCGCCCGGGTAGAACGGTGACCATGTGTTTGTGCGGACAACCAGGTAACATAACAAGCTTATAACTTAGTAATTTTCCATGATACAGTTATGAAATTTTGTACATAGATTCTTTACATAAAAATACTAGACACGTGTTTCGGGTTTTCCATGTACTTATTAAAACTAATGTTTTATATTTTTTTTTCTAAACTTTTTTTATTTTTTGATGAATAAGAGAAGAAAAGGAGAAAAAAGAAACAATGTGCACTCCCTTAGCCGTACGCACACACAATGACTGTCCCCAAAACGTTTTTAAGTTGATAATTCTCAGTAGCACCCCTTGCGCTCACGAATACAGTCTTATTTTATAATAGTATATATTTTATTTAAAATCATGGATACCGATCAAAATAACAGCTCAGCTTCGAACTTCAGTTCTAATTACCTGTAGAGTCAACATCAAAAGCTAAGTTTTTCAAAATTAATTTATCACAGGAGCCAATAATTATTTTATTTTTCTATATCATAATACTCTTCTTAAAACTCTTATAATATTGTAATAAGTAATTCTGAAAGTCTTATTTGTGATTTAAAAAAATGGCAATTTTTAATTCATAAGCGACTTACTAATGATGCTGACAATACGTTAAAAAACAAAATTTACATAACTAATATTGGCTAATATTTTTTATTATTATTTACAATATGAAATGTCAGCTTGTGGTGCATCATAAGTCTTTACAAGGATCAAAATATTCGTGTTTCAAATACTGGTACAGTCTATTTACTTTGACCTTCAGGTACAACTTTGGCAATGACCAGGCCCCTCTTCCCCACTGGGCACAATAGCCACTTGCCCAGGGCCGCTAATAAGTGAAAGACAGCCCTGGCCATGACAAAGTAAAACGTGTCCAGCACGCCACAGTCACGGCTACATGACAGACTCAAACGCTAATATATATTATAAGAAAGTATTTTTTTTTCTTATTGTTGTTATAGGATGAAATCGTTGCCTGTTGACTTCAAGAGCACGCTGCTTTTTTGACGTGACGATCAAAAGTTAACCATTAGGAGTACGGATACTATGTTTACTATATTTATATTGGTTATCGAGGTTCGGCCAGTTATACCCCAGGATTGGCCCGGGGTTTGAAGTAACCCCGACTTAACTGTACTAAACCACAAAACTATTATAGTTTTTTTCATAACATAACTCTGATCTTACTTAACTAAGAGCCCAACATCGTCTGATTACGTAAACCAAAATGTTTACTCTCCTTAAAGCATAAGACATCTGCCACCCCGCAATTACCGAATACTAAACTTCAATCGAAATAAAATTTGATACTTAAACCATCCTTTTTACTGTGCGTTCAACCGATTTTGACTTTTATTGCCTTGTTAGTATGGTAAATGGCGACTGCAATAAACAGTTGGTATTGTAACCACCTTTTTACTTTTAATGCCGTCGTTATGCCTGCGGAATAGAAGTGAAAATTGATTGATCGGACTGTTAAAAGAGTTTGTTGAAATGTCTCATCTTATTTCGAATGGAGTACCTATAAACATAAACAAAACTCACACTTGTTTAAACCTTACCCTTAATATCCGTACCCACCCCTATAGTCTGTCTAAAAAATGAAACGACTTGGGAATTTTGTATAATATTTAATTATTTAAAAAGAAACTTTTTATAAGGTTCTTCTATTAGTAAACAATGATCAGGATCCCTTAATCAACCTTGATTATTGAACCAGTGTTCACTACATCAGATTTCATTTTGCCATAATAATTACTTACCCAAGTCGTTTGACTTTTAAGACAGACTCTAGTACTATTCTATTCTAATTAGAAAACTGTCCATCGATAAAATATAATTTAGTCTTCGTTTAGATTGGCAGCCGTGATCGAAATCGATGAGGACCGATTTTAAGACAACAGCAGGTAATATATTTTTTTTTAGACCGCAAACCGTCAAATAACTCTTTCCGCTCAGCGAAAGGGCGTGTAAGACTTCAACAGACTAAAACCTGTTCCTTCAGTTGCCATTTGCGTTCCAGGGCCACAGTAACACATAATCACACGGAATTATTTATTGTCTTGGTCGAAAAAAAAAAGCTACCACACAATCCTTTTTTGAAGGACTTCCAAACACAAGCTGACATTTCAAAATAGTGATATAATCTGTGCTATATTTACGCGCTGTCCTTCTTTCCCGCCATCCGGTCTATGAGCCCTGTGATCATGTCTGCGTCGACCAGTCCAATGAACTTGTCCACTATGATGCCGTTCTTTATTGCTATTACTGCGGGTACTGCTTTTACCTGTAAAATTAAACATTTTTTAGTTATTATTATTATTAATAATAATAATAACCCCATCGCCATAACTCTACGTTGACGTCGTGGTGGGGCTTGCGCGCTCCAATAAACCCTAAGTCTGTGTCCGGTAGCGGTTGCTTTGCCGTAACATGCTTAGGGTAAGGGGCCAGACCAAGAGACATACAATCCGCAGGGCAGTTTTGTGGCGAACTGTTGCGGTTTAGCGGCCCCACGGACCCGATCTCTCGGGAGAATTCTTGTTCTTCACCTCCGGCTTGCCTTTATTGGCCGGCCGTAGTGATCACTGACGAGGAACAGAGCTCCCACCTCTCTCTTGCCTTTATTGGCTAGCTTGAGTGGAGATTCGCAAGAGCAAAGCAGTTTTGTGGCGAACTGTTGGGCATTAGCGACCCCACAGACCCGATCTCCCGAGAGAATTCTTGTTCTTCACCTCCGGCTTGCCTTTATTGGCCGGCCGTAGTGATCACTGACGAGGAACAGAGCTCCCACCTCTCTCTTGCCTTTATTGGCTGGCTTGAGTGGAGATTCGCAAGAGCAAACGTGCTCAGGAGAACGATATATAATTCAGTAAGGTGATGGTGGATCTTGACCTTACTTCCGGGATTGTCCTGATAGCCGTGTTATACCTCTCCACTCCTTAAGTACATCAGGATACGTTGCCCTCTTGTTGCTACATCACTTTTTTATATTAATAACATTTTTCAGGCAGGGGCCATAGCCTTAACATGGTTCCAGGTAACCAGTCCATTTAAGACTCCAAAAATCATAGCCTTATAACTTAGTTTTCCATATGTCACAATTATTTCCCACCAACCGGGGTTTGTCCTTGGATGCACTAGCATAGCGCGTAGGGATTATCACCGGTTGATACCACGTTGCCTACGACTTCCGATAAATGATCTTTATTTTGCAAGTAGGTTTTATAAAAACACTTTTACACGTCAATTTTTTTTTCGTCAATTAATGCTAGATGGGGCCGGTGTTTCCTAGCTGACTACCCTGAGAAGAAACACCGAAACAAACTCAGGGGTCAAAGTCTCTTTTAAAGTCCATACAGTAAAACATGTAATGGTCAAATAGCAAAACATGTAATGGTCAAATAGCGACAACTCACTCTTCAGAGAGAAGACTATCGATTGTGGTGTGCCCACATCGTGGCAGCGTTAGGCAATGATGGAACAAGCTGTACTCCAGACTAAAGGACTGATCTAGCAGAAAACCATATTGGTTTTTTGCTATACCTTATCTATCTACGAACTTGAGTGAAAGTGCGGCCCGCCGTGCAATGGGACAATTTAGGATAGTTAGATTACTTTATGAGACATGCCCAGCTAAAATTCAGTGAAAACTCGCCTTAATTCATTAAACCCCAAGCCGGCATTTGCTTTCTCATTGTGTTTCTATTGTCTCTACACCCCTACTTTTTAATTAGTACACAAAAAAATGGAGCTCTATCTGTACCCGTCACTGATCATATTTTTGTAGTCAAAAGTAGAAAAAACCGAAATCATAAAATTGACCACGAAATGGTAAATTCATCATAGAATCAATCAAATTATTATTATTATTATTAATCAAACATAACAATTGCTTGTAGGAAATACTGCGGGCAGTGTTTTTACTTAATAATTGTCACTTATTCATTCATTAATCAATAGCCTGCACAATATTTCCATAAATTGAGTGACATTTTGGGACATAAACCAACGCTAATAACTTTGCTGTTTATGAATATTATTTATTGAGATTTTACTTATAAAATAACAAGGGCTTTTCTAATAAGCCCTTGTAGTATGTGTACTAATTAAAAAATTGTGGTGTATAATTACGGTATTCGGCAGGTTAATAAGGAAAACTTAAAATAAATAAAATCTATTCACTTATTTCAGACATGAGAGGCTCTCTTCTATTCTTTTAGTAGTGTCTTGAAGGACCAATAAAACTTACCTCAAACGTATGTACCAGGTCAGCATTATCTTCCACATCCACCACCGCTAGGTCTAGGTTGTTGAGCGGCTCGATCAGCTCCTTCAGCTTCGGAGTCAGGATCTTGCAGGGCTCGCACCAGTCCGCGTGGAAGTTCACTATCACTGGCTTGTCACTGTTCATTACCTGTAACAAAATAATGTGAAGATTGAAGTGCATACTAGATAGACATAATGATCTATACACCGTTAAATTTTGATCGTTTTAATCCCGTGGAGGGTCGATCCGGTACATGAAACACTATCGATTTGTAAAGATAAATTTAAAAAATGAAGTACCTTATTTTTAAAACTCGTATTAATTTACGCATGTAGGTACTACCTACAGGTCACTGGACTCGCTCAGCTGACGTTTTCTTAAAGAAATTAATTTTGTACATGCGTAAATTAATGACAGAATGGATAAGATATACTCGTTTTACCCAAAATTGAATGTCATGAATACTATAATAAGATATTTATTATGCTTATCAGTCACGTAATATTGCTCATACATATTATATCGGAATCTAATCCCCGTTACTATAGAGATAAGTTTTTTTTACTGGCCGTCTCCCGCGGTTTCGCGCGTCTTGTGTTAGTTATTCGCTCTTATTAGTCATAGGGTGATGTTATAATAGCTTATATTATAGATAAATAGGCTATGCAACTCCAAAAGAATTTTCCAATTTGAACTAATAACTAAAGTTCCTAAGATAAGAGCTTTCAAACAAAATATTAAAATACATATATTGCTTTATAATCTATATGTATAATAATTCTTCCGGACGTGTTTGTCACCAAACTCCAAACTCGGCTTGACCAATTTAGATGCAACTTTGTGTGTATATTTGAGTATGTCTGAATAGTTTGAAAATAAAATTGGACCTAGTAGGTGGCGCTGCAAAAGGGTTCTCAATTTTTTCCTGACAAAAAGCTAACTTTCAGATAGCACAACGTCTGATGGAACCGCTATTACTAATATAGACTTGGAAAATGCAGACGCATTGGCGAGTCTGTATGGCAATTACAAACACACAAAAAACATTAACATATTTCTGAGTGATTCAGATGTTAAGGAAAATATGACATGATTAAACAAGTTATGAGGTCACGAATCGCTCAGTGACATCATCGACATAGATGAAGTTAACATTTAATAACACATCCTAGTATTTATTCTGGGGCAAGCTAGCGAAGGAAGCGGCCCGCACGCGTGTGGGAACAGACATTTTCGCACCCCAGTGGCAGACACCGCGACTTCGACTACGTGTACCTTTTTCAAAGCCGTCCGCATTAAGGGCCAAGCGCCCGAAAAGTGACATAAAACAGTGATTTTCTGAGGCCTACTCCTCCGTAACGGCTAGGTCAATTGGTTTGAAAAAAATATATGTTTATTATAGATTCATGAACAATAATATCAACATTTGATTTTTTCGTGACTTTTCGCAACTTTTCCCTACTCCTTCGAAACGGCTTGGACCTTTAGAAACATTTTTACACATAAAAATTGGTGGTTAAATATTCTTCAAAGTGAACATTGCATGTGTAAATCAATCAATATCTCGCAGAGAAAATGGATTTAAAGCGCTTTCCGGGCGCTGCTGGCCGCAAATAAATGCACAGATTTGCGTACTGCCGCCTAGGCGAGTGCGGGAGTTGCGTTCACATAATTTCGGTCAGATGGTTCAAGGGACTATACGCCTTAAAGTACAAACTTTGGACCCCCGGTTCATCCCCTTAGGGGGGGGAATGTTAGAAAATCCTCTCTTAGTGCTCGCCTACGTCATAAAAAGAAAGCTGCCAAATTTCACAGTCCTACCCCTCGAGCGCCAGAGTTTAATGACCCGGAAAATTGCCGTGTTTACGTAAATCACCAATAAAATAAATAAAAAAAAAATTTTTTTGGTTTTTTCTAGGAAAAACAAATAATATAATAAATATGGAATAATATAATATAGAAACTAAAATTTTCGGCCAAATAAGTTTCGTACAGACGTGTGTACAAAACGAAAATTAAGCGTTTTTCAAGGTCTTCAAGTTGTACAGACGTGTGTACAATCGGCGCTCGAGGTAGTCCCAGTAATTTTGGTTGTGCCTTGATATGTCAGTCACATCAACACACAACCGAATCTAATTTAATATACAACCTACTAATATTATAAACGCGAAACGCCGTCGACGCGTATGCATGGATGTTTGTTTTATTCAATCACGCAAAAACTGCTGAATGGATTTCGATGAAACTTAGTACTCCGGTAGACCATGTCTTGGAGTAGCACATAGGATACTTTTTATCCCGGGACTGAGTATGTACCCTTGGGATAATTTTCTACTATCACGCGGATGAAGCTGCTGTAGCATCTAGGTTTTATATTATACAGGGTTATTTGAAAAACACTGGCAACTTCTCGGGACTATGTTAAGAATATCCTAAACAACAACTTTGGTCTATGATTTTTAAAAATGTATCATACATTTCATCATCAGATTTTTATTAAAAAAAAAAAATTGAAAGTTCTAAATGTTACGAAGTCTATGCGAAGCTAGCGACCGACAGTATAATAGCGGAGGGGAGAGGGAATCGTGCGCAGTAGGCGTAGGTGGATACAGCAAAATACAGAGTTGAAATTTGTTAGATAGAACAACGAAATCTTGAAGGTTTGTTTTTGGTAAATAAATTATGTTTTGTAAAAAGTCATAGAACAAAAGTTGTTATTTATGACGATAGCGTTACAGTCCTGCAAGGTTGTTAGTGTTTCACAAATAACCATGTATAGATTAAAATACATACCTTGTTAACAAACTCGTCATTATTCTTAACTAGTATTGTCTCATTGTGCACAACTGACGTCGATATGGGGCAGGCTCGTCTCAAGCTTGCCAGACGTCTCATTGGTGACCGCAAACTCTGACATATTGCATTCGCCATTTTTGCTGAAACGGAAGTTTTTTTTTTTTTTAAGTTATACATATTTTATTTCATATAGCTTGAAATAGATTGTAAAAAAGCTTCTAATAGTTGTGAATATGTTGAAAGATATGTGCACAAAAATTATTTGTTTTATTTTTTCCTATTTGTAAACTTGTGATAATGTGATAATTTCTAGATTTCCTGTAAGAATTATTAGTCCTGATGCGTTATAAAATAAACAGTCCCCCCGCCTTGTCTCTCTGTTTACGGTAAGCCGCGTACAGACATCGCGAGGCGTGCACCGCGAATAGTTCGTCTCGCATGCCTCGGGCTATGTAGAGCTCACAGTGAGCATTCGCGTCATACGTTCGTTGCGTACGCCGCCTCAGTACGGACAGGTGTTTGTGTTTTCTACCGACGGACACTGTGCGTGGTGGTTTGCGTGCTCAGCTTGAGCATGTGTCGTTCGGGACGCACGCAAAAAGATAAAATTTAAAAAAAAGTACCGTTTTTTCAAAACTCGTATTAATTTACGCATGTACGAAATTAATTTCTTTAAGAAAACGTCTGCTGAGCGAGCTCAATGACCTGTAGGCAGTTTGTACGCAACGCCGACTATTACCTACAGGTCATTGAACTCGCTCAGCTGACGTTTTTTTAAAGAAATTAATTTCGTACGTGCGTAAATTAATACGAGTTTTGAAAAAACGGTACTTTTTTTAAATTCTATCTTTACAAATCGATAGCGTTTCATGTACTGGATCGACCCTCCACGGGATCAAAACGATTAAAATTTAGCGGTGTATATTATGTACTTATTACCTTGGTAGGAATCAGGTAAGTATGTATATTTAAAATATTGTCAATACTGTACTAGTAATTAACTTTTTTATCCACAAGAAGCCACACTAACAAACTTTTCAGTTCAGTAAACTGGACCAATGACTCACAAAAAATATTATACAGACACCCAAACACAGTCAAAACAACCATTATCAATGATTCAGTCAACCCGAGTTTATCTTTTAAAACAAACAGTGAATTACAAATTGATTTAATGTGTGTTTACTGATTTCTTAATGCCCATAGCCATCTGATAAAGCCCTATTTTTAAATGAGTGATTCAGAATTTCTTAAAATAAATTCACTGAGCTATGCAATAATTACTAAATTACTAAATAATTTACTAAATTGACTTTCTATTTTCCTAGCCATTACTGTCCCACTGCTGGAACAATTATATGTATTTTAAATGTCAGATATCAGAAACATAACATCACACACAATTTCTCTTTCCTATCATCATTAGACTTAGAGTAATGACTTAGAGTATGAAACGTTGGTATGACTGCCAATTATATGGGTTTTTTTTTTTCACTCTGCTTCTATTTGCAATTGGAAACAAAAAATTATATTTTTTTTTTATTATTATTATTTTTTTATTATTATTTTGGAATTGGATTTGCATAAGCAAATTAGTAGTAGTGGAGCGGCCCGTGCTGCTCCTCCCACTTATAGAAGGTGGTTTCTCTTCAACATATTCACCACAGCAGTTGGGTTATTATTATTATATGGAAATTACAGCAGCAAAGAGTATGGAGGAACATAATCGAAAGACTAAATTTTCTAAATCCAAAGAATAAACTTTTATCAAATTGAGAGACTCGATTCAAAATAAGATGAAACTCTTATTTTTAAATAGTAAGGCTTATTTTTGTCAAATTCATCCAAGAGTTTTTACATATGATAGGTTTTATGACTTTTTTTTCAGAATTACTATTGAAAATTTTGTATATTTCTGCTCCCTTTTTATAAAGTTGTTTTAAATCATTGTTTAAATACCTAAATACTACTTAAAAAAAATAACAAATAAAAATGGCACACATTTCTTTATATAACCATTGCCAAACATCAAGTGATGAATGACAAACACATACACACGTTACACGCTAAGATAATAATAGCAAATAGCTACGTGCAGATGTTAAGGTAGGCACTGTGAAGATGCGGTGATAACAGTGATAATACTTGTGTTATTTACATAATGAGTTAGTTAACATACTCTTGACAACAGTAAAATGATGATTAAATAACCGTTACTAGGTAAAGTCTGTAGTGCGTTCAAAAATAACCAGAGTAGAGTACAGTTGCAACCTAGGGTAGTTCTTTTATAACTCAAGTAAGCTATCCTAGAGTTAACCCAATTAACCCTAACTTTGAGCAGAGTAAGTTGGAGTAAGAGGCAATATGCTTGACATTGACAGGTGAACTCTGTTCGCATTAAAAAATGCCAGGGTAGAGTAATTACCCAATGACGTCATTTGAGTTAACTCTAAACTCAATTTTGAACGCAGCCTTGAGAGTGGCAGATTGTAAGTCGGCTAAAGTGGCAGCAAAATTTTCTTTTTATAGAAACGGCCAAGTCCTGACTCACGCACAAACTCATTAATGTCCAGCCCAAACACTTAGACCTAGAACCCTGAACTTTAGCACAAGATCTTTAGAAGTTGTAATCAAGAATAACAGAGGATATTTAGAAATTCAACACATAAGGGGATCGAAGGGTCAATGTTTGTATAGAGAAACCTAATGTCATGCAAGCGAAGCTGCTGGTAAATTTATATCATACAGAATAGAATAATAGAAAAAAAAAACTCAGTAAGGTGAATGTGCTATTACATGCAAGATTAGTTGAGAAATGTGAAGCCTATGATTCTAAAAGCTCATATGTAAAAAATTTAATACCTTTCTAAAATAATCCTCTTTTAAATTAAGCTCTCTGAATTAGTAACCTACCTACACTATTTACAAAATATACATCAACTGTAATGGATACATGAAAACATCTATAATAAAATTTACTCCACAAAAGACAAACAAACATAAAATTGCAACCGAACGGAGAACTTACCAAAACGGACTATTAGATTAGAAACTCCTTACTTTACGAGTTTGGACGGGCACAAGACAAACATGAACAAAACTAAACACAACGCCAGAAACCGCACTAATGACCAAAAACACGAGGATTGCAATCCGCGGCACGAACAGCTTGTCGTAAAAATTGGCACTGCTCGTATAATCCGACTCGCCTTTTGGCAAACATACCAAAATCAACGTTACTATTGAAGTTACGATCAACGCTATCTTCCCAATACTATGTCCTGTACGCACCGACACCCAGCATAACATTAACGTTACACACCATAGCATCGTCAGAAAATACAACCCCACGCCGAAACTATTCATTTCTGTTACAATAAACAAAGCGGATAGACGATAATCAGTAAAAATAGTTTGATGATCATGCAGTAAAGTTAATGGAATTACTCTTGTTACAGAAGACGGCACATGTATATTAATTATGATAACGCCCCACAAAGCAGTTATATCTTGCTTTTCTGTTTAATTATAATGATAAAAACCTGGACAGTATTTTAATTTTCACAAGATCACAACCACAACCACTCGCTCAGACTCGCTGCCACTGTTTGACATACATAGGTAGGCTTGTCAAATAAACATCGATATATCGATATCGATACATCGATATATTGATATTTTCAATTCAATACATCGATATTTTTGTGTGATATATTTTATAAGAATTTATCGATATATCAATTTAAAATGTCTAATATCGAAATTGTATAAAAAACGTTTTTTTTTTGTTTTTATTTGGTCGACTCAATTTGATGCTTAACTGTTTTTTAATTTGATACTTATATTGGTTTTTAAGTTTGCTGACAGGACAGAATGGAAGAAAAAAACGTGTTGCGCCGACCCCAAATAAAATGGGACAAGGGCAGGAAGAAGAAGAAGAAGAAGATTGGTTTTTAAGTTTGCTGCAACGGCTACTGGCTGTCTCGCAGTACCCAATAACAGAAGTCGGCTTACAGCCGAGCACATAAATCAAAGAGATTTTCTTATGTCTGTTTCAGATAAATATTGGTTCAGTTAATAAATATTTTTCTTTTATTATCAATGTTCTTGATTTATTAAAAATTATATCTATTGATTAGTACTTATCTAGTAATGTACCTACCTAAGATGACTGAAGTAGATTAGACCATTTTCTTTTTCGTATCGTACCGATGTATTGATATTTTTAAATATAAATATCAATTTCGAAATTGATATTTTCAAAAATATCGAAATCGATATGTGTCGATACTTTATTGCATTTCTAACATCCCTAGTTCGACAAGACAAATATGTCCGTCCGATGACGTTTTGTTTGACGATTATAATATTTTTTGGCATCATATCGACCGGGCTAACGAGGCTTTTAGTATACATTTTAGTTTCAAGAAACAATTTTTATAATTAAGTTTTTGGAAGCAAATATTTCGAGTAAACCTTCTCGGCAACCTTAACTAAGGTAGTCAATCTTAATAACATTATAAGTACGAAAGTTTGTATGTATGTTTGATTAGATTTTTATTTATTCATGCACACATAAATCTAATAACAATTACAAATATTAATACTAATCAAGGGCCTATTGCACTACGCGTTATTCAGCACACGATATTCAGACTCGTCTTATTTTTCATTCCGAGTAAGACAGTATGACCACTGCGTACGTGACACGATCACACGACGCGAAATCGACTAAGACTGTCTGAATATCGAGCGGTGTAATAGCACCTTCAAACATTAAACGCTCAGCTATTAGTCGCAATAATCCTGTTAATGATAATAATAGACCGATCCCAGTCAATGAATTATATGATCCCAGTACAATGAAGTAGGACCATTATTGAGAAATAGTACATCCAATGTGCCAAACCAAAGAAGACAAGCACCATAATTCCGTCTGAGGGAAAGCTAATGAATACCTTCTTTAGGTGGCCAAAGAAACGCTCTTTCAACGATTGTTCTATTTAGTTGTTGGTAACTAACGTTCCCGATATCATTCTACCATACGACTATTGGTGGGAGATTAAGCATCTCACACCAAAGGTCGTATGGCTGAAACCATCTGATGATTTTTTCGAGCCGTCATGGAGCCTTTCGCCTGCGGACATGAGTTGCCATGCCGCAGCAATGGCCAACCTGAAGAACTTTAAATAGAGTCCAGCCAGGTTGGGCGTAGCAAAGACAACCTCCACAGGCGGGGGTTTTTTGATCTTCAGCATTAGTGCGGTGTCTCTTCGTAGACCACCTTCCACCTTACGTCACGTTACGTTGTTTACGTTGGGATCTTGCCGTGGCTGAATAGTGGACCAGAAAGAATTTAATTCGATAAAAAAAAAACATGTTTTTATCGTCTTCACGTTAAGAAAAAGACGTCGCACGGTAGGCTGAAAATCGCCTTTCATAGACTTAGAGACTTGAATTCCAAATGGTCCTGTTTTTGACTAGAAATGGATAATGCTGATCATTACTTTATTACGGTACAGGAAGTCAAGTTTAGCCAGTTAGCTGGTTCATCTATGGCAATTGCGTGTCCAGTTATAGTTTTGTGTCCAGTGGGTGTCCAGTGTCAGGAGTTATAGTTTTTTAAGAAAAATTTGTATGGCGCAAATATGAAAAATGAGCATACCTTTATAGCTCTGGAATCGCAAAGTTGACTGTTATATTGGGGTGACATGCACACTCACTAGATAATGATACTTACTTATTATTTTCATTCAAATATTTACATGCAAAACTACGAATACGATAGTTTAAAATTGTGTCTAAGTCTATTTCTCTAACTACTATGCTTCTCCAACGTTAGCGTGTGAATAATTTATAGGGTAGTTGTTATGGTAGTTCTTTATCGCGAACTGAATTGAGTTTTACAGTTCACACTTCACTTTGCTTTAGATCAGTCTGATGCTCGTCGCTTTCGCTAACACAGTGCGACGTGTTTGGGCTAAGCTTTCTATTCACTTGGGGATTCCAGTCTTACGCTTATGTGATTGGAATCTCTTCGGAGCTTATGTGACTTTTTAACCTAGCGGTCGATCTAGTTCTTGTAGCATTAATTCTCTTACAGCTTTATGTTTAAGGTGATCTCAGGCCGGTAGTTCAGAGGATGCGATGGACATAGTGGTTGACGAAGACTCGTCTTTGGCGTGAAATGTCTTTTGTGAACTTTCGCACTCGTAGAGTATCTCTCGTAAATCGTTATTGAATTGGAGCGAAACCTTTGTATTGCGGAGATGCGAGGCTTATTTCCGTCAGGAACGACTAGAAAGAAAACGGTAAGAAGACCGTCGTAAATTATCTTTAGAGAATAGATACTTCTTATGGATACTTTCCAATAGACGAGTAATTATTCGCCTGCACTCCAATGTTTATTCCGGGACGTACACTTTGGTAAATCAAAGACTTTTTTGAAGTTCCCATAGATTAGGTTAGGTACTCGAGCAGGCATCAGAATGGCAAGAGGAAATGTTTATGATCCGGAAGGTGTTGATCTGTGTCCATGCACGAACGGTACAGAAAACCTTTGAGAGAATTGTGAGTAACGTTAATCTCTCAAGTATAGTTATTAAAAGATCTTTGTTTTACTTCTGTTTACTCTAAGTCCTTGGGCGGTTCTGAATCTTTTCGATAAGAGGCGTCTAAACATCTATGGTAGAGTATAAGTCAGCTTGTAGCATTTCCGAAGTAATCAGGTCGAATCTTGGTGCTTTAACTGTCTTTCCGCTGACGGTGGTTCTCTGTATAAAAGTCGTTCAACTTTAGAACTGTCATGGTACGATTTTTAGCGATTCTACAGGCCTGCTTTTGAAAGGAATTTGACTCACTGGGAATTGAACGTTTCCATTAGAGGTCATAGTGTGCTTACTATGACCTCCAGTAAAGAAAAAAAAGCGTCCTAGAGTTTTTCCGCGAGATGCCATATTTATGGCAAAAACGCCATAAAGATTATTTCTATGAAGAATTTTATTCGCAAAGTATAAAAGTTTACTGAAAGGATACAATCGATGAAAAAGAGACGAAAGTGCAAGTGCCATTATAACCGCCAACATCCGCGTCGATATCTTGCGTGCGAATGAGCAAACCCGCGTTTTTCAGATTGGTGTAATAGCGAGCTATCTAATTAGACTCTAAGACAATTTGAATAACGTGTGCTGAATAGCGCATATTCTGAAAAAACGATAGTGTGAAGGGGCTCTACAGTCTGTCAAGAAAGTCATGAAAAGAATGTTTTGGGAACTACTGTTTTTGCTAATACTGGCAACACTGAATAATTGTTAAGCTGAGTATCTGAACTGTCACGTCGTATCTGTGTGGTTGATTTTTTACAATATTTCGGTGCTATTTCGAGTTTTTTAAATCGTGTAAGCGTTAAGATACAAAAAATGAATCGAAATGTTTATAAGAGCGGTGCGAGACAAATTATATTTAAAGTTTTTCATGGGTGTATGGCCGAAATTCAAGGTGGGAGTGCTGGGACGAACAAAGACGATGTTTATGGTCGAACAGCAAAGTTAACCGGTACGTAAATATATTCTAAAGTTTAACACACTAACGGAAATATAATGTTTTGACAATCTTCTGTTTTTAAGTACAATTTATCTATCTTTAACATTGTTTATGTCTTGCTAAGGTTATGAAATTTACCTACGATTTATTATACTACCACTTAACGGTTTTGATATTTTGGTGTTTTTTATTTAGGTATGATAAATGTATTTGTATATTTAACATATCTTTATTGACTTCAGGTGTTACCGAAAGTACAGTTCGGCGCATTGTGGACTAAGGCATGAAGAATGGAGGTAAATTTTCAACGCTTGGAAAACACAGGAAAGGCCGACCTACGAAACAAAATACGAGTCAGCTGTTGGCCGGTTTAATTTTGAAGAAGTTTCAGGCAACATTTCTGGAGTCGAATACCTCGACTCTGATTATTTGGATTCGGATTAATAAAGATATATTTCATAAACTTTTTATTTTTGCAATGAGCTCATACCTATCGATACTCAGCGCCATGCTGACGGCAGTGCAGAGAGGCAAAAAATCGTGATTTGCACTTTGTAGTAAGTACATAAATGCTAGTAGCTGAAAGGACGAAAACAAGGGTTGATCAAACCAGACATTCTTAGGAATATAAAACTCAGAACTAACTAACTCAGAAGAATGTCTGTTTTGATAAACTCTTGCGTGTAGGTACGTAGGATAAACATATAATTATCCTAATAAACAAATAGAGAAGTCTGGTTTCGTCGCAATGTTTATAAAACAAAATTCAGACTGGTAGAGAATGCCTAAGGCATTAACTCCGCCTTTGTACTTTTGTGTTGGATAAAGTTTTAATAAATAAATGAGAACTACTATAACTATTATGTATCAGGTAAAATTAAAAGTCACTTGAATGAAAATTAGTTCTAATAAAAATTTTGTTCGCCACTACGACAGAGTAAGTACTTTTATTTATAGGGAGCCACTACCAATGAAAGTCAAAACTCGTTTGCAAGCATGTATTAAATAGATAGACGAGTGTCAGATAGATCGGTAAAATAATGTACCTACACTGCAGTAAAGGGACCGTAAATCGGTAATTATTATTTTATAAATAAAAGTATCAATATCTTTTAGTCGAAGTTTATTGGGAAACCATGTTAATGACGGTGGCGCCCTCCCTTCTTTTCATGACTTTCTTGACAGACTGTAAGCTAAACGAATGACAGTTCGTTTTGTTATTTTATTTGTGTATAATTTTTTTTAGTATTCAGAAAATAGTTTTTTTCCAGAATAAGGAAATTAATTTATTTTTAGGTGTCTTGATTCAATATGATTTTGTTTTATAATAATACTGAAACTTTAAAAATGAATTCCATACAACTAAACTAAATAATTAAACGTAATCAAGATTGCAACATGCGTGCATGAGCTTCAAAATCGTTTTGACATTTATGTTGGTACCATTGGCAAAAGTGAATTTTCTAGTGCTGTGTATTGCTGTCAATAATTAGAAAGGTAAGTGATTTTTATAGATTTTCTCCAAGATTTTCATAATAAATGTATGTTTTCTTCTAGATTTCTTCGTCAGCTACAAGTACATAATATATTTACATGAATAAAAGTGGACAAAACAACGAAATAACCGTAAATTTGTAACGCCATTTTCCGCTTCGGAGATCTATTCTAATGTATTTTTTATAATAAGTTACCGTGACTAAGCTATTGGATTTTATTAGCTCTGTCAACGTTATAAAAAGTTTTCTCTTTGCTATCTTGTAAGTTAAGTATGTTTCCGGGGTTTGCCATATTTTGATTACTTATTCATTTCTGATGACTAATCTCTGCTAACAAGGTCCAATTTTGCGAGGGCATCTAAACGCCAGGCTGCGTTTACATCATGAAGTTACTGACCTACTATTGATTAGTGTTAATTATCCAGCCCTTTCGCAAAGGGTAATTGCTTTAATGCCCTTTTCAAGCCTTTTGACATATTGTTTTGATCTAAAAGCAGGTGTTGTGGAGCTAAACACGACCAGTTTTATCTGATATTAAATCATATAAGATAATCGCAATTTATATTGAATACCGAATATAAAAAAAAATCACAACTACCCTAGTTTTGCTAGGAGTTACAATTTGGATTGATTTTTCTTCTTGAAAACATTTTCTCATGTTTTGTAACTGTGTATTTATTAATTATAACGTTATTTTAGGAATGTTTTATCCTACTATATGTTTATGCTGCATTCATATTCTTTTTTTGTATTTAAAGACTAGTTCTTAAAGGCATTTAAAGACAGATGTGACATTCTCACTGCATGTGAATCGCCAGGTGTATGAAGTGTATTATCTATTTATATAAAAGGGGAAACCAACTGACTGACATCAATGCACAGCTGAAAGTATTGAGACTAGGAACATG
Source organism: Mythimna ferrago (assembly GCA_910589285.2). Classification (NCBI taxonomy): domain Eukaryota; kingdom Metazoa; phylum Arthropoda; class Insecta; order Lepidoptera; family Noctuidae; genus Mythimna; species Mythimna ferrago. Next base: position 23,671,670 of record OU342685.1, read on the forward strand.
AAATTTTGCACAAGGTTTCCTTTTGTGACTTAGTCAAGCACTGAGAAGTTTTTGTTTTTTAAATTCACTTCTTATGGGGTTTGAAGGAGGTCTATTTTTGCATGGAGAACTTTACTTCCACACTAGCGAAGCTAATCAAGCATATAGCAAGAAGACATGATGTTACATTTTTAATTCATTAAACCTCAAGCGAACGCCGGCGTTCGAGCACCTATTGTCTTTCTATTGTGTCTGTAATTTCCACAATTGAAAGGTTAACCTGTCGAATACTGTAATTAGAGGCACAATAGAAAGGCAACGGGTGCGTGAATGCCGGCATTCGCTTGGTGTATAATGAATTAACCAGGAGAAGTAGGTTCTTAGTACAGTTATATTTTTTGTAATACCTATTTTACTTCAGATCTTCATCATATAAGAATCCATTTGGAAAATTCTTTATTTATTGGAAACTGCTTTCAGATTTGTCCCTTTTTTAACTGTCTTTCGATGCACTTTAGTTATAAAGGACTGTTGAACAGGTCTGATAGTGAAGCCTGTTAGTAGGCATGAAATACCTTGTGGCTGTAAATGTTTTGAATGGAAATAATTATGGTACCTTACTGCAGAACTTGCATGCTATATTATTTATCTAAACACAGTTTTTCTTATTCACCCCTGCTTTTTACACAGAAGCTGATATAATTTCTACATAGTTTATACAAGACAAGCTGTATATGATATTAAAATATATGATGTCATGTGTGATTGTGGGGTGTGCCATGTGTCATAATATTAGTTTGTAAAGTTAATTTTGCAATACCTATTAAAGTTCAGGTTTTTTTGCTCTTCTAGTTATAATTGGCATCTTTTTTGAGTTTAGTCCATAGGCACAACATTGGCTATGAGTTTATTGACATTTCAAATTGCATGGTATGATGGAAATACTAAAAAATATAATTCTTTAAAGTTAACAATTTTAATGATTAATTTTGAAAGGTCACTTTGAGTGTAATCACTCTGCAGGAAAAGGACCTTTTTAATACAGGTTTATTTTATTTTTATTAGACATTGTGTCATCAAACCAAATAAATATGCTCTATCTTATATCTATGGTTGAATCTCTAAGCTTAAAAAGTTAAAAACAACAGAGCACTCCTTTTAAAGGTCAGTAAAGTTAAAACAAAAAAAAAAAAAACTGGCTACAAACTGGTCTAGTAAATTATACTCAAGTGTAACCTTGACACAGCATTATATTTCTACATATTATGCTTTAGAGCCTTGTCAACTTAATCACGGTCTTAAGCAGCAATTGTTTTATTTTATTACTAGGTTACCTGACAGACTTTTGCTGTCAGTTTTGCCTCAGTCAATGTTTTTATTGACGAAAAACCTACCGTAGAATGTGATTTCAATCATATATTCTGATTGATGAAAGCCATCATTCATAGTTGATGGAATTGATTGACGCTTGCATGACCGTGTATTGGTCGCCTTAGCTATGAAACTGTGAAATGCGTCCTGATTTAGCTATGAATTGTCAAATGCCCAAAGATTAAAATAGCCCTCAGCTTTTTGAAATATTCCTATTTTTAACCGACTTCGAAAAGGAGGAGGTCCCGTTCACCGATATCTTTGGCTGAGAGGTACTTTTTAGTGGTGGTAACATAACTAAAAAGTGTAAAATAAAAAAACGAAGTTAAAGTTAAATAACGAAGAGACAAAAGTATTATAAAAACACCGACTTTCGAAATTAAAGTTATTTTGTACTTTTCAGTGTTTTTTTAACATTGCTCAGACACTTGTTTTATCTACTACATATCTGGTTTTTTACTATATTTAAAAACTCTTTTTAATACATACTTTTTATGTTTAATAGCTTTCACCACTACCTAATAGTTTAACATTATACAAAGGGACATAAATGTACTCCTGAAATGAGAAGTATGCTGTGTCCTGTTCCAGGGTATACCTTTGTGTCATGTTTCATCTAAATCCATTAAGATGAGAAGAGGTATCTTTATGTCTCATAGAAAGAAAGAGTTAAGGGCCTATTACATTACGCGTTATTCAGCACACGATATTCAGATTTGTCTTTTTTTTTCGTTCATAGTAAGACAGTCTGACCCTTATTACACGACGCGACATCGAGTAAGAGTCTTATTATAAGACTGACTGAATATCGAGTGGCGTAATAGTCACTTAGTTTCACATCTTTACATCTATTTATCTCTGTCTGTTTGGAATATTTTTTTTTTTTTGTTATGAAATATTTTATGGAAGTATACAAAACGTTTTATTTTTGTCATGCGAACCGTTTGTTTCGGCTAATCTTCGTAACGGCTGGACCGATTTTGATCGAATTTTCGCTGTTGGATAGCTGATGTTATAAGAAGTAATAAGCTACTTGTTATTTTAGAAAAAGAATTAGGGTTCTGGACAGAAAAAATGTAATTGTGACCAAATGGCATTGTGGTGTTTTACGAGTCTGACGCGAACGAAGTCACGGGCGCTAGCTAGTTTATAATAATAGCAGTTGTGATACATGGGAGTAACACAGGGTATTCAAAATTGCAAACTTGGGTGTTAACTACTCTCAATTGACCAACATATAAAAAATTCGTAGTTCATGCGCATTTGCGACGTTTGTGCTTTTTGTGTTGATAATTTGTAACTGACCTAAATGTCTTGACTAGTTTCTTACCGCGACTTCGTACGCGTAAATTTTATGTTGCAATAGGAATAGGTACATTACGATAGGTATTTATAATAGAAAAATACAATTAATATTGTAACTTTTTATCATAAAAATATTTTTTGAAATCAAACCAGTACAACCTAAATGTGTGCATATTCGTTTACATAAGTTTCTTACTTTGATAAAAACAATCTACATAATTATGTAGTTTTGATCTGAAGTTCTAATAAAAATGTTTTAAAATTACTTCAACAGGTACATAACATATACAAGATTTCTTTACGGTCGACGGTCCGTTCATATTATTGCGGACCGGCCACACAATGCAATGAGTATTTAATGAAAATACGTTGCACTGACCCGGTTTCTTTTATTAGGAATAGTAGTCTGGTCTGTAAATAACCTGGCTGCTTTATATAGATATGTTTATGAAACAAGGTATAATAAGTTTTTAAAGAAAAACATTTTTTCATAACAAACTTATCGCGCGGTTTAGTACTTGCAGCGACATCTATGACGTCACATAGGAACTAAAACGACACACATGAATAAATTATGATGCCGCCTAATATCTGGTGATGTAGTGGTCAAACGCGAGCCTATAGGTACCTAATAAAAGAAAAACAAAACCTATATCGCGGTATCAGAGTTCTCCCGAGCGATCAAAACATACAACAGTTCGATTTCAACTACCGGGCAGTTGCCCAGACCACACACAACACCCGTCTGGTCGGAGGATTCTCCCTTTTCAACTTTGCGTGACTACACTCAGTTCTCCTACTTCTAATTAACCAACAATGCCAAAACTTGTGGTCCTAGAATGCAACGGCAACTGAAGGAACATAGGTGTGGTTTTAGTCAGAAAAAGTCTGACACGACCGCCCGCACCGCCCTTGAGCGGGAAAAGTCATTAGATCATTTCCCACCTTAAAAAAAAAATTTTTTTTTGGTAACCACACCAGTAATAAAGTTCTCATACAAAACGATGCATTTGTCTTCAATTTATTTATCAATGGTTAAGATCCTTTGTGAATAAACCTGTAGCGACATCTATGGCGTCACATAAGAACTAATCCTGCATCGCGCAATTAAAGTTCAGAGAGCAGCCCGAAATCATCTATCGGGCAGTTGCCCACCAGACATAACACCCGTCTGGTCTGAGGATCCTCCCCTATGGAGGTTTGCGGAACTTTACACTCTGTTCCCCCATACCTTCAAAAACCTTTAAAAATTTGGCAAAATATATCCATTGAAATAAACTGGAGACTGACACACGAGCAGTTTTACGATAATAAAAACTGCTTTACCTGCTTGGACCTGTGCCAATGTTTTTACTAACACAGTTGTGTTGAGTCATAGCCAGTGTTACCTAGCTAAAATATAGTAGAAACAAGAATGTAATGTTTTAAAATTGTGCTTTACATAGCGCCTTGACTTTGTTTTGTGGTACATAATGAGGACACGAAATAGGTTAATGATCTGAAATTCTGAATACCTACTAAAATATCTAGTGCTTGGATTATTATGACTTGATCTTACATGATTTTGAAGTGATATTGCAAGGGTACCTAACCCGCGTGAGCAATGGGTAGCTCGCTGTCCGGCCGTCCGGTAACTGTCCGGACCAAGTCCAAGTCGTCGACGGTGCGCACTGTTCCCGCGCGCCTCAAGGAGTTGTCAGCAACAGCAGGGACCCAGCCGGGTCGAAGCCTACTGGGGCCAGGGTTATCCGAAAGGGAACTCGAGCCCCGGTATGAAGGCTTGAAGGAACGGGGTGGGTTTTTTAGTCAGTAAGAGTCTGACACTATCTCCCGCTCCGCCCAAGAGCGGGGGTTGTCATTGGATGATTTTCCCCACCGAATTTTTTTTTTAAATTTCATTTCAGTGTCTATATGTAAGTATGTTGATTAAAATATGATTGATGGGCGTAATATGTATTTATTTACGGAATTATGAATGACAAGCTTTTGACCGCGGCTTCGCTCGCGCACCTTTGAAGATTACCTTCTACAAACAAAAAAATAAAAATAATTTTACCTGTTTATAATGTTAGTGTAGTTTACTTCTTGAAAAACTCATTCAATAGGGTAAGACGAACTGAGAGGGTTTTTTTGGTGGTAAATCATCGAATGACTTTTCCACTCTAGGGCGGAGCTAAAGCGTGTTTCAGACTTTTACGGACTAAAACTTACTCCTATGTTCCCTTTTTGCCTTCGTCCCAGGACCATTAGGGTTATTTTTTTTTGCTAGCCTGTTCTGTCCCACTCCTTCCATCTTTCGCGCGCCCGGGCTTCTTGCCAGTTCTGGTGGAATCTATCAAGTTCGTCGTTTTTTTTTAATTGGTATTAACTAGTGCTTGACTGCGATCCCACCTCCCATTTCTCTTTCGCATCACCCATGGCCCCAATAGGCTTCGACCCTATTGGGCCCCTACGGTTTTGCTGATATCTCCTTCAGGCACGCGTTGAACACTACGCGCCGTCGAGGACTTGGGTTCGGTCCGGCCGGTTACCGGACGGCCGTAGAGAGGGTGCTATTGATATCTATACATATAAAAATCAATGCCACTTTTCGTTGTAATTTTATAACTCAAGAACGGGTTCACCTATCCAAACCAAATGTTTAGGCTTTGTTCGGACTGTTTAGTAGATGGTTTATGTGAAGTTTGGTAGGGTAGAGTAGGGTATAGTAGGGTAGAGTAGTGTAGAATAGGGTATAGTAGGATAGAGTAGGAAAGAAAGAAAGAAAGAAAGAAAATACGTTTATTTGGTACACAGGTACACACAATGATATACAAATTTATTATAGTATGGAATCTTAAACTTAAAATATATCTACATTGTATGTCCCACGGCTGCACCAAATGGGTCCAGTTCAGCATCATGCCAGGCCACTACGTAGCAGTTGCCTGACGCTGGTTTTCAACTGAACCTTGCTATGAGTCTACGGATGTTAATCAGTAGAGAAGGGAAGAGCGGGAGCGAAGCGGCGCGGGCAAAAGCTAGTGATTTCATAAATAAATATATAATACGCTCGCCAGTCATATTTTATTCAACTTGACATGCTAAAAGCAAAAACTTAAAAAAATATGAAGTTCGCAGGCTACAATTGAGCATCCTCCAATACAAAATGAAATACACTCTAAAGATATTGATAGGCAAAAAACACCCGTATTGCAATTGACTAAATTCGTCTCGGGAACCGCAGACAATGGCCAGACAGAACTATGATTCTGAGATGTAATTCTCGTAATTTTTGAGGAACGTTGACATTCGCATCGCAATCATAAACTGTCAAAAACACCTCTAATTTCCTTTTATTTTGACATTGTCAATGTCAATGATAGTCGCAATATCATCTCCGAGACAATTATAATTGAGATGAAATTGCGACTTATATTGGAACGTTTTTTAAGCATGAGATTGGCTTTCAGATATTTAGGCAGGATCGGTTTTGTGAGTTTCTAAAATATTAATTGCTTTTGTGATAAGATGCTGGAAGGCGTACTTGCATCATTTGACTTTTAGGGGCTTGTGCTAATCTGCGGGATTTTTTGATTGTTAGCCCTAAAACACATAATATATATTATAGTCAGTAAAAGACATTTTTTGTCAGACTTTTACTGACATCCGAAAACGGAAAAGGCTATAGTCAGTAAGACAGACTTGTTGTCAGACTACTGTCTAAAACCCACTCCTTTGTTCCTTTGTCTTGCGTTTCAGGACCCCGGTTTTCCCTTTTGAAAGCCAACGCATAGTCCCAGTAGGCTTCGGCCCTGCTGGTCCCCTACGGGTTTCCTTACTTCCTTACATCTCTTCGAGTGTAATAAAAAGTGTTGCTTCGTCTTGGATTTTTCCAATTGGAATTTCTCAGAAGCTACCCGCTATTTCATTGGATTTATTATAGATGGAGAAATGTAGGCAGGTGTGCAAGATAGTAAACCTTTACTAACTGTAGCCTTATGGGGGTGTATTACAGCTAGGTGTAATGCTTCTTTTCTCCACATTATTCTGTCGTACTGCTCTTCTTCTTAGCGTGTCGATGGCAAAACTAATTAAATTCCATGCCTGGACCAGTATAGTCGGCCACCGTAATGCCGTCCTCTGATGCTAGCATTAGATCCCTACGTGAACAGGTAATAGGGCACGTTATGCAGGATGGAAGGTCATGGTCTTCGGAGAGACGCCGCACAAACACTGAAGGTCGAAACCGTCCAGGATCCCCCATCTGTGGAGATTCTCTTTGCTGCGCCCAACCTGGGTGCGGAGTCAGTTTAGTTTTCCAGGTTGCCTATGGCAACTCGTTTCCAAAAGAGAGGTTCTCTGACGGCTCGATAATATCTTCAGGAGGTTAAAACTTGTCCCGTCAAACGTCGTACTCCTGAACAAACATCTTCCTCAATTTTATCAAACATGGTAGCGCGTAGCGTTTGCGACAAGATAAAAATAAAATACACTAACAAGTGTCAATAGTTGAATAGATCTTGTTTGTTAATTTATCTAGAAGTACCCTGCAATAACAATGGCGAGTTCAATTGAATAATTCGATGACTCAGAAGGTGCCTTTGAAGATAGGTATAAATTATCTAAGATTGTAAGAATAAAAGTGATGTAACTTGAGGGGAAACCAGCAGAATCGTCTAGAAACAACTATGCGTATTATTGCAGTAATCTGAACTTAATATAATAAAGCGAAAAAGCTTTTTTATTTGTTAAAATGCGCTAATTTCTGGAACCATGTGTCGGATTAAAAAACTCTTTCTCTATCCCATAGGATAGCCAGGATCATGAAGAATATAGGCCATATATCATCACGCTACGACCCAGAGAAGTGGAGCAGTAGCCAGACACGGGGGCCGTAGCTAGTTAGTTAGCTCGGCTCATCCCTTCGAAAAAAACGTGTTGTCTGTACTGTAACTGGTGGGCAAAGGCCTGTGTGATTCTCGGTCTTGCACCACTTCCATTAATTCTCAAGAAAGACATCCAAGTCGAACCTTCCACCATCACCTCCGTGGTCTTTCATAAAAAAAACTACACACATAAACACCTGTACAAGTCCATTAACAGTCTCCACAGACCGTCTCACTAGTTTCAATAGACACTTGTATTCTCCTGTATCCGATATCCATTGATCCGTAGGACGGAACAATGCGTGAAGGTACGCGGCGCTTGCGCAGGGCTGCCGTGCCCTCGCGCAGAGTTCACGGTCGCGCGCGCATTGCCCGCCGAGTCGGTGACAATGCCAGACCTGTCCCGCGACAAGTGGGCGAGTGTTCTCTGTAAAGCGAGCTTTTAAAATTAAAAGTGAACAGATTGAAATTAGGGAAGAAAGAATTGCACATAGGTTAGTTCCTGCCATTACTTTACGCCAATTTATGGTAGGTACAGTATCTCCACTTTTTTCATACATCTAATCAAGACTACTAAATGGCTTATTGTCATCTATCTTGTCGTTATATTTTGTATTGGAAGCTCTAAGGCATCGTCCTAATAGAACGCGAATACGCGATCATCGCGCGAGTAAGCGATGCGACTATCGTGTTCGCGCGATGGCAAAAACTGTGTGTCCTATTGATCATCGCGCGAATTGACGACGCGAGTGAGGCTCCCTCGCCTGCCCTAGACCATGTTCGTTCGCTCAGCGAGCGAACGTGGTCTGGGGCAGTGGCACTGTTGATACCAACAACCATGGATGTCGGTCACGCTCAATTGTTGCTGTCGGGAAATGTTTGGATAATGTCACAATAGACAATATTTTATTTAACAATTATCGCGCGAATTTCAGTTAGGACATCTATTTGAAGTCAATATGTTTGATCGCGCGTTCGTACGAACTAAGTTCGTGCGAATAGATTTACAAACATTTTAGTCGCGCGACAGCGTCGTGCGATTTTCAGTTAGGACACCTATTCATTTTTAATATGTTTGATCGCGCGTTCGTACGAGTAAAATTCGCGCGAACCTACGATGATCGCACATTCGCGTTCTATTAGGACGATGCCTAAGCTACCCAAATAAAATAAATCAAATTAATTTTAAACTCCTTCCTTAACCAAAATTAGTCAAAACTTTTAGCGCGGATTTGGTTCAGGATAGATTTTTATAACGGACTAGCTTTTGCACGCGGCTTCGCCCGCGAACATAAAACAGCCTATGTCACTCAGGAATAAAGCAGCTTTCTATCGATGAAAAAATTTTAGCAATCGAGCCAGTAATTTCAGAGATTAGGTACTTCTATTTCTACTTTCTACTTTATAATATTAATAGAGATATCTGATAGTTTCGGAGTGACAGAGCTCCGTAACAAACAAGCAATATTGAAATACACTACACTAAATCTTCATAATACTTTCGAAGGAAATTTGTTCGACACAGCTTGATGGACTTGATGATGTAGCGTAGACGACAATGCATCTATAACTAACATCTATAAAACGCCATTTGCTGTTGAGTAATTTACGGTGCTCCAACAACGATGCACGGCTATTTGCGAATGCACAGATAATTTCTTCTTTTTTCCCGTCCGTCTACGCCCCGTTGAAGTACCGGCCGGTTTCAGACTATTTGAATCGATTTATATTCGCAATTGTATTATGGTCGCGAGCACCGGCCTTGAATGCATCAGCAACGAAGGATGTCTGGTATGTTAAGGTAATTGACTCCGCTACTCAGTACGGTTACCAATTCTACAGCTCTTGAATTCTTGACCATATTTCCTGCAATTACGGAGATAGTAACTGTTGGTGGGCAATCGTTAATGTCTTCCCATTACACAATGATTGATCTAATGGTTAATCAAGTTACAGTTAGTGCAACATTGCTTGATGTAAAAATTTCTTCTTCATTCTGTTAAATCGTTTTTTATCGCCTGTTAGTCATTACACTTGCAGCAAACCAATCAACATATTGCAAAATCGCTTTGCAAAAGTTTTCAGTCAATTTCTGTTCTGAAATACAAAAACCGCAAATGCCCCAGTCTCATTTTGCTAACTGTAGATTTTTTGCATGTAAATATCAAGTTCAAGCAGAAACCATGAACGTTTAATATGTACTTTATGTAAGCTACATGAAACATGTTTTTGCCGCATGCTACATTCCCAAGCCATTTGCGTTAATTCAGTCCCCGTCCGTTGGTAATGTAATCTTGTCCCATTCTTTTAGTTCCAAGTTTTCTCTCATATAACCTTGACCTTCTGTAAAGAATGCGACGACGGCCTCTGAAATATATCAAGGGATGGATGAAATATCTGGGCTTTTTATGGTTGGTTTCCTTTTGTTCTAGAATTCTTCCGCGCTTTTGTTCTTAGATGCATTCAAATGTTTTATTTTTATTTTGCTGAGCGAACTATTCTCTGACCGAAATTAAGCTCCGTAGTAGACATTTTATCCTTTGTTTTAAGAGCTTACTTGTAAAGTGCAATATTTTGCCGCCTAAACTTTAAGATAGAGAGCTAAAATAATTCTGAGAATCTATCATCTAATTCTCTCTAAGTGCACGTTTTGTCTTAGGAACAATAAATACTAAAAGCTCATTAAAAAGGGAAAGTAATAGATGGAATGGAAAGGCTGAAGATTTGACCCAATTTTCTCCGTAAGCTTCTAATTCAATTATTTCGTTTATTCGGGCCAGCTGCCGATTTTTGAATCGCAGCTTATTGAGCTTTATGTAAGTGATGATTCACTTGAAACCTCTTTTTATGAGTTTCGATGTTATAAAGAACGTCTAGACTGATCTGTCATAGTCGAGTTCATCTGGATAGGTAATTTAAAAGTAAGATATTATCATTCTCGCTATGAAAGCTTTAAGGAGATATGAACTACATTTGATGCAAAAAGTTTATTTTATACGTCTCGATGCGATTATATTTAAAATTGCTTCTATTTTGAATATAACTTTAAAAAATAGTTTGATGAGATTTCCAAATTGCTTTCTACGTTCTTTGTTTCTTAGCTATCTTTTAAATTTTCACTAACATCATCTCTGACATTTGGTTTGGCATTACTTTCATCTTATCAAGATGTACATTATCTTGGAATAAAAGAATTGTATATCTAATAGAGTTATTAAGATCATCGTGAATATAATGGCATCGATAGATAAATTTTATTATTGCTTGTGGCGTATAATCTCGGCAATTTCCCGTGATCTTTAAATCTGACACGGTGGTATTAACCATTACTTGTGTATTTATATCAATTTCTATATTGTTCTCGGTACGATTATATTATGACCCTTTCTTTATGACTTTTGGTGTCGACTTGCGCGTATCAATAAAGTCTAATGGTTACAGTAACAACCAGTCTGACTCATCGGAGCCCAGTCAGATTACCTGTAAAGTGCAGTGAGAGAATATATTTGTTTTCCATTCGGTAGTATTCTGTGAATCACTTTTGGAAGGAGGAAAGTTATGACTGTATTATTGTCAACTTCTATCTGTTTCTTTACTTTCTTTTTTATTTCTGTTATTACTCACCGTTTTATATGGTGCTTATTTTCAGTGTATCCATGTGAGAATTTAAGTTCTTATACTGTCGTATTTATCGGAACAATATCTTAAATGTTAACCCTCAGCCGTTTCATCTGTCTTATTACGTGGAATCATTTGGATATGACTTATAAGTGCTGCAGTGGTTCCTACTTCATCTGCCAAGTATTCTTAATAATGATTGGCGCTTAATTGTTTCTTGTTTGTCGTTGAAAATCTTTAATGCTGCTTCATTATTACTAGTAGACTTTCAATAACTGCTAACTATCCTCCCCCTTCCACTTTCTCCCTTGCCACACTTTGCTGGAGCTAATAGATGTTAGAGTTAATAAGTGGATACCAAAAGAAACACCGTTTTAAGGATTTTTTTATTATTTCAAAAATAATTGTTTATTAACTTAGTTTTTCTGAAGGTTGTGTTTCAGTAATATTACGTAAGACGTGTGCTCCTTAGCAAGACTAAAGAAATATAGTAATTTACAGTTAGAGATTCAGAGAGAGAGAGAGAAATGGTGACAAGGGTCTGAGATAATTAAATACAATATTTATTAGTTAGCAATAGAAATACTATACAGTTGAAGTAAGATAGATTTATTTTTGTTGTACTCCAATACTTAAATTATACAATGTTCTAAGTACAAACTATATTTTGGATTAATAATGTATTTTCTAAGGTTAGGTTAATATTAGGTTTCTAAATAATACGAACAATCAAGCAGCTGTTTATAAATACCGAGGCGAACGTATTCAGCAGACAATGTCCATGACCGCTTCAGATCACGCAGCGCTCGAGCCGCCATGACTCATAGCCTAGGGTTGCTAGACTTCACACTTGCACACTCTCTAAATGTGGTGGTGTAAAAGATTTCACGGCTTATATGGTAATGACTGGTGGTAATGTTGATGATTCGGCTCGCTTCTGCCTGTAAAACGAAATATGAATATGTGAGCGGAATATTAGCTACTTTTATTATTGTGATGATTTGTGCGTCTGTTTAGGCGGAATAAACATGTTTTCTTTCTTTCTTTCTTAGAAATGACGTCACAAAGCTTTGAGTTACTTCGATTTTCGAATAATTGTTCCATCAATATGGTGTATAGTGAAAAAAATGTTCGCAACCCTTACTGCCTTACCACGGGTTACATCATGGGTATGACCTTATTATAGCACTTACTTGGGATGTGATGTGACCCATCACAGCTTCTTCGGGGTGGTAGAAATCTTTGAAATTTTCGGTTTTTCCCTATTATAAGATAAAAAGAAGCCTCTAATTCTTAATATGCCACTTTTAATCTATCTGTGATTTTATTTCCAATTTGTGAGTCGTTTTTATCCTTATAATCTGAGTTAATACGTTCTTTGTGGATTATGGGCCCTTCCACGGGTTTCCTTATTATAATATGCATTTATGTAACCTATACACCTAAGCGATCTTCATGAATCATATTGTCTGTTAGTGAAATACTCATGAATGTCCTGCAGTAGTAATAGTTGAATCGTCTTATGTTCTTGATTAATTAATAATAAAGACTATATACTAAAAAAATTTAGACTATGCGAGTATTGATGATGACCCTACTCGCACAACACGATTAATCGCCCAGAATTCGTTCCACATGATGCGACGCTTGAAAGCTAAAGTAACATTTTTAAAGACAATTAATTTCCGTTTTCACGACGCGACATGGAAGTTGAATTATAACTTGTTAAATCATTTTAATGTCCGTTAATTAAAGAACACAGTTATTAAATGTTATACTTAGTAAATGGTTTATTGTTAAGGAATTTTATAGCGAGGTTTTTTGTTGTTTGTAAGAGACATTTTTGCTTCATCGTTGTTGGACTGTAAGACCTTAAACTGTCTTGAAAACTTGCTTTTTAAAACAATAAATAAATAAAAGAGTAAGAGAAGAAAAAGCTACGAAATAGGTCACGCGATTTAAAATCTAATAAACACACCAACGGCATATATTAAGGCCTCATAAACGTTCACTTAATGACCGCATGGTAACAAAGTTTATATGCAGTGATGTAGCATGTTTCAGTCCAGTTGAATGCATAAATTCCGCTCGTGTTTTCATCCAAATTGAAGTACACAAGAGCTCTTCATTAATAAATGGATCCTGTTGTCAGCTTCTGTTATGTAAAATATGGACCAGCAGCAAAGTTAATTGCAATTCCTAGTCTCAGCGAAATAGGTCAAGCGCTCATTGAATTCTCATTTCCTAAAGCGAAGCTCCTTAATTTGCAAGTCCTCGGAATCTAAAGCTCTGATTGCTTCGATCTGCTGATCTCGTTTCGCCCAGCACTAGTTTCCTGTGACTAGTTAGAGCTGCAACAGCCGGCAATCAGCGGCTAGTGCAGTGCCAATATCCCGATATTATCGGTTTTTGCAGTGCATTTACGTTGGCTATACTTAACATTGTATCGGAGAACTTAGGTTCTGAAATGTCGGCCAAGATTATTAACGTAATTGGTTTTTAATGTTGTATTATTAAGCCTTTGCTTGAAGTTTAAAGTGAACTAATTGTAACAATATTTGTTGAATGCAGGATGTCTGATACCGAATAAGCTACAAGACGGTACTGATTGCGATTGGCTACGGCATAATCACTTTATATGTGGGTGTCGTAGCAAGCCTGTAACAACTGGGAGAGAGGTTGGTCTATTTTTAGCTCAGGAGTCGGGACCACACTACTAACTGGTCTAGCAACCTGTGATATACACACTATTATAACTGCAATATAAAATGGTGCACGCGATACAAGCATTTCAACTGAAAAGTTATAACAAAACAAAATGAAGGTATCGTGTTAAAATATTCAAGAGTTCAGCGGCAAGGTATACCGATCGATTTGTTCTATGACGAACGTCTGATAGAATTATGTGTTTGAAATAGAGTTTCCAAGAAAAGTTAACAGAAATAGTTTGATAGAAGTTCATCAACTTCTGTCAAACTAATTGATTGGGTTAATCTAGATTGTGGATGCTTGTTGGTATTTGTTACTATGACTGCTATATTATCATCATTGTCTTCTTCCTATATTGATGCCAAAAACTCTTTGCTCGTTCTTTAACTTTCTGATTGATGATGATATCTAGCGTTGAAGATTCTATACAATTAAGATATCAGAAAACCTTCAATCACGCCTTTCTCTGATGGTATTTATTAGTTCCACCTTATCGTGATTTTCAATAGTCAGCACTTCAATCTTCATCTTTGAATATTCAATGTCATTATTGCTTCTTATAATCAAAACACGCCATTTGTAATTGGCTATATCACAAGGGAAAGCTAATAATCATGAGCCAAAATTCGACTTGCCTTTGAAGCCAGCTCAGCATTACAAGTTAATGGATTTCTATCTACTGTACATTATTGGCTTAACGTTCGTTTAGTGTATTGTTCGGAGAGAGAGCAATTTCTTTGTTGAGATTACTGCTAGTGAACGTACTATCAGTGTCTTTAGGGAATTCTGATTCTGGAATAGACATCTAATTACTATTTTATTTTGTATCTGGTTTGGTTGAATTTTCTATTACACTTCATTTTTTTGTAGGTATTCTTGTTGGGTCAAATCTTATCTTCTGTTGAATTTGTATCATGATTTATAAGAAATTTTCTTCCTATATTTTGATCGAAATATACTTATTGACCTTTTCTGTTTTTCTTACTATTTATTTTAGCTTCGAAACAATTACAAAATTTGTTTCGACAAAATCTAGTCGGTTGACCTTTGTCCTTTCTATGTAAAAATACTAAAGATGTCTCAGAAAAATGGGTTTAATTAACATATTTCTAGGAATAATTTTTATCAGTTAATAAGAGAATGCCTTCTTTAAAGATACCTTATGAAATTCAAACAGTGCTTGTCAGTGTATAACGCGAGTGAGTCATTCGGAGTCAATGAAGTTTATTGTAACTTGAAAGTATTCGTAAATGCATAACTTTGTCACAATCTGGCCGACTGGCAGGTTGATGCGTTATTTTCTTTTGTTAACGACGTCAATGTATCGTTGTACGTTTCAAACATAATATGGAAGCATTGATGTGGAATGATATAATTACTTTTGAAAATTAGTATCAAAAATTGTGTTTAAACAATATAGTGACAATTGTACACTATGGACTTTAAGGACACTCATCCTGGTGCTTAGGAATTATTTTATTTTTTCTTCGGCATGCGGTCGTTCCAATCCAAATATAATTTAGATGTCTTCAATGCTAGAGTGTATAGGCTCTTAATAAACTGATGCCCCTCATCATCAACGGTTGCATCACTGCTTACCAGCAGGTGTTTATGGTACTTAGCTAACTTTACAATAAGGAACACAATAAAAAACTTCGACGATGTTGATATAAATAAACTTCAAATTAAACCAAAAGATACTATAAAATTAACCTAGTTATAGGAACCCGTGGCTAAGTAATAACAACTGCACAGGACAATTTCCAAGGCAGCAATTACCGAGATCTCTCTGTGCCTCGGAAGGAAACCTTTGGTCCCGGTTGTCATTTGTAGATTATAGAGTAGGTAGTCGTTACGAATACTCAGAAGCCAGAAAAATCTAACATCAGTCTTGCCAAGGGTAACGTGTTACTCAGTTACTGGGTTGTGGAGGTCAGATATCGTCGTTCCATGTACAATATTGGTGGCAAAACTAATTAAATAGGACAAATTACTAGTTAGATACTTTTCAATTAGCCTTTTCAACTTGCACGAGGTAAAACTAAATATTTTGTTTAATGTATGTGTTTCTTTCATTCTCGTACCAAAACCATTATTAAAATAGGTTACAATTTGAACAGTCTTATTGTAGAAGCAATTACGCTTGTATTGCTCAATGTACAGCTACAAGTACCACTTGTAACAAGTGTGCCATACTGAAATATGGTTGGATGTAAGGTATCAAGAAATCTTATGAAAGATGTAGAGAATAAACATTCAGATCGATAAGATGAATAACTATATAAAACATGCACAATACGCTGTTAATGATCATAAATTAATAAAAATACATTTATTTAAGGTAAAAACTCATATTAGAGAACTCAATCGGAATACAAAATTGAATCGGATAACACGACGCATTACAAAAAAATACAATCCCAATAATAAATAATAATTCCTAAATGTCAATAAATAAAGAATAATAATGCCAAAATGTCAATTAATAAAATTTAATAAATTAAAAATTTAATAAATTCAATTCAATTAATTAAAATCCAGTAAATTAACATGCGACACTGTACGTAACCTGTAATGCTTTCATCACCGACTTGCTAACCTGTCAGTTTTCTTCCGGTTGTATATCGCGGAGTGTGCGTCGGAATAGCATAACTTAATTCCGCCAAACCCATTCCATCATCGGACCATGAGGCGTACGGTGATGCAACACCAGTTCCAGTACCTACATGGTGGACCACCACCCATACGTACAACGTACGTTTTTGAGAATACATTCATTGTGCGTATAGCTATGGAGTGGAATTCCCCATCGGAGTCTATTTCCTGAAAGCTACAATCGTTTAAATCAACAGCGTTTATGTTACTTCTGGGCAGTGTACTCCATCGTCGACTATATCGTCGCTTTCTATCAGGTGAGATATGAGATAGTAGTCAAAATGTGAGCCTATCCCACTTAAATATAAAAGAAAAAACTGACTGACTAATATATCAGCGCACAGCAAAGACTACTGGGACTAGGACAGCGAAATTTTGCGCTAAGTTTCCTTTTATGATGTAAACGAGCACTACGAGAAAAAATTCATCTCCTAAGGGGATGAAACGAGGGTTCGAAGCCGCTGGCGGAATCTAGTAATTACATAATACTCTTCCACTCAGCCGAGTAGAAGGAAGAAAAACACTCCAATTCAAACAGACCCTCCAGTCCCCATTCAGGTCAAACTAACCTAATCAAAGTCGACTCTGATTTAATTAACTGCACGACTCAGATACGGCTAGTATTTGGAACAAAGTAAGCGTTATCATCTCTCCCTTAGCTTTCATTATATAAGTAGCCAGCAATAGGTCCTCAGTTACGTCGCTGTGAAAGTTTTTCGTACCGTAACGTGGGAATTTAATCAACTGTTTGATTTTAATTAAAATTTGTATCGTTCCTTTGTTTGCTGTTTGTTTTGCAATTCTCAATTGTGTGGGCCTTAATTGAGATTGGGCGTTATTGTTAAAGGTGTTCGATGAGGTTCATGCTGATTGGTAGAATCTTTGTTAAACTTTCGATTAGTACTATTGCTATTGTTACATTTGTTAGCTCTGTTATTAGCTTCAATACTGTTATTAGTTTCAGCAGTTCCCCTATGATTTAATTGACATCTCTTTGAGACGCGCGTGGCTCCGTTCGGAGGGTCACCTGATGGCCGGATGGTAAGCTACCCATTACTCGTCCGCAAGCCCACGTCTGCGGTGACTGGAAATCGAGGTCGGGATCCCGGCGTCTGAGGCATGAGGAAGTAAGTTTCCTCACGCGCGAAGCCGCCTCCTTCACTAGTATCACTGCTTCGCAAAAGGGGATGACCGCTTGCCATTCTTTGCCATTGGATTGGCAAGTGCTCAGCCCTGAAGCCGCCGTCATAGCCACCATCAGGTTTTCATAAGGATAAAGAAAAAGCCATTATTCTACTGAGCGCAAAGCCGCTTTCCTCCGCAAGCATTACGAAGGAAATTAAATATAAGGCTTTTGGGTCCAAGACTTGAAAATTCATAACCTAAAAGCGAAGCAACAAATTCATTTTAAATAAATTGTTGCCGAGACATCGTATTTCTTCACTAAGTATTAGCAAATACCGGATACAAGGGTTGTAAAGTCTAATTTCCTTTCGTTAATATTCAGAACAATGTTTTCTTCACTCGTAAGTCACGGTGAGAATTCATGACATTTTCACTTGCTTTGTTCCCGTTTACTCGGGATATTGTGAATTTCTGCCGAAATAAGTCTAGCTTGCCAGACGAAATTAACGTTTAACTAATTTTCATATTTGCACTTTCTTCGGCGTTAATTTTATCTTTGTTTTGCTCTACATGCCCAGTGTACTGTGGTATGAATTAACGGTTCTTACTTGCTTTGCTAAGTAAATTTTTTTTAGTGAGGATTGCAAATGTAAATATACACTTCAGTGTCTATTGAACTGTGGGAACGTTTGAAAGAGTCATTTTGGCCTGTTTTTGTAGGTGGTAAAATCATCCAATGACATCTCCGCACCCTTAGGCAGAGCGGAAGATAGTGTCTGAAAACCCACTCTACCTTCGTTGCCTTTCGTACCGGGGCCAAATTTTCCTTTCAGAAGCAGATCCTTGACCCCAGTAGGCTAGTTTGGTCCTAAGGAGAAAGCAAAGGGCAGAAAAGAGAGAGCATGGCCGAAGTCTACTGGGACCGTGGGTTGGCTTCCGAAAGGGAAATCCCTGAAGCGCAAAGCAAAGAAGGAACACAAGAGTGGCCGCTCCGCCCTAGAGCGGAAGAAGTCATTGGTTGTTTCCACCTAAAAAAAAGGAAAAGGCAGACGTTGGTATGTCTAATCTTTTTATTTATATTTGCTTTTCAGTTGATCTAAAGGATACGGCTAACCTATAATATTATAAAGAGGAAATAATTATATTTTTGTCTGTAATGAATGAACTCAAAATCCATGGGACCGATTTTATTTCACCAGTAGAATGCTACTTTATCACTGAGTGACATAGGCATAATATTTTCTACTTTCACGCGAGCGAAGTCGCTAGCAGAAGCTAGTATTATTATTATTAGCTATTGTCCCACTGCAGGAGAAATACCTCTCTAATCTGTTCACTGTTTCCAGCCACGGGCCATTTCCCGCCAAATGACAACCACAATTTAATTAAAATATACAT
Organism: Mythimna ferrago; assembly: GCA_910589285.2. Taxonomy (NCBI): domain Eukaryota; kingdom Metazoa; phylum Arthropoda; class Insecta; order Lepidoptera; family Noctuidae; genus Mythimna; species Mythimna ferrago. The sequence goes on from OU342685.1 coordinate 23,690,698, forward strand.
AATTTTGTACCTAGAAGAAATCTTATAGGTAGAAGAAAAGGTTATTGTTCTAGTGACTACTGAAGCCAAAAAAGCAATAAATACAATACTGAAGGATAAACAAAGTGTCCCATCCAAAATTCGCAAACGAATAACGACCTAACGTTGTAATATAGAACAGTAGCATACGAAGCTTTATTAGGTAAAAGAAAGAACAAATCAAGTGGTGGAGTTTACGTAGAAATTGGTGGAGGTATAATATCCACCAGCCGGCAATATATGCACGCAAGCCAACCACACAGGGTGACCATCCTGTCATAGTTTGGTCGAGCGGTTTTCACCAATTGCCTGGACGTAATAAGTTTAGCAAAACTGATATTATCTCTGACTGTGGTTACCAACAGTAATAATGACACTGTAACTCTTGAGCGTGGTTCAAATGATTGCGTACAGCTTTATTGGTAAACTTACATGGGCACTTATAAAACGTCAGAAGCTAGTACACGGTTCCAATTGGTAGTTTCCTATGGAGAAGAACTGGCAAGAAACTCCATGGATACTCTTAGACCCCGAGATAATTTTTTGTTTTACCAAATATTTGCAATAGAACCTGAAACGTTATAATATCGTCGTTTAATTATTTGATAACGCCGTCCTTGTTTTTGTAACAAACAGGAAAGGCATGACTTAAGGAAATCGCATAAACAGATTAACAAACTGTTATGTGACCATACCTTTAGCCTCTCTTGATTAAACACCTAATAATATTACTAATAATCCTAAGGGTAATCCTGAGGATATTAATTCTAATAATCTGAATTTGATTGAGTTTCAAAACCCTTACAAGTTGATTAGAAGTAGGAAATAATCCAAGGAAATGGGTCACGAAGTTACTCGTTAGGTGGTCAGGTTGAATGTGTTGAAAGCTTTAGTTAAATCCCTGTACAGGTTTAGAGTTCGCTCGAATTAGTTTCGTCCGTTGTTCCCCGGGGTAACAAGACCTAAGCTTAAAAGCTAATGCTTAAGCCAGGAGTATTAATTGTTACCTCTCGCGTCCGGCCCTGGTTCAGGTCCGGAATAGGAGGCGGCCAAAATCCAGGTCCCTCCGGAGACGCCCCGGACTTTGGGAGTCTGAGCGATTTCTGGCTACCGGAGGCGTCACCGCACCGTAGGTAGACTGCAAGCAATGGGTAGCTCGCTATATGTTTTAATCGTGCGAAAAATTCAAACACATGATTTAGAATTTTAGTTCCTATGAAGCGTCATAGATGCCGCTACTGTCTTATTCTCCTTGCCGTGTCATCCCAGAGCATGAAAAGTAATTTTATGGATTTCCATTAAAGAAAAGGAGAAGTAATTTGAGGTCGTTAAGTCAAAAAATACCACACTTCCCTTTTTAACTTTTATACTGAAACTATATGCGGAAAATGTTAGATATTTTAAACAAAAATGTACATCTTGGTCATTAAATTTTCTCTGCTCCAACTTTCCTGTCTCATCACTCCAATTTCTCCACAATTGCCACAAGATAAGAAGGAAATTGTTCTTATCTTAATTCTTAGCAATGCGTTTGGATTGTTTACTTGCCAGACAATTTGGCGTCTGCGTATTGATTCGCATGACCTTGCAGGCTTATGTAACTTTTCATTTGAAGGTCTCCGCATCTCGCCCTCGCCTTCATGTGTCTTAGTGAGCTCGGCTTTACTGGAAATGGATGTACTAATGTCGGCTTTGGATAATGGGATTGGTTACCATTCAGAAACAAGGTAGTTTCTTCTTCTTAGTTCAGCAATAGAATGTTGCTTTCATTGGGACAACTATGAATATCGAGTAGTTAGAGATCATAAGAGAGATTGTCAGTGGTCTAATCCCTCTCGGGCTTTACCAGTTTTTCTTTATCTTACATAATTATTTCGATAACCTTTTAAATACAATGTTGCTAAGCCAACGCGTATTTAGTGGACTTATTCAAAAAAAGATACACATGCATATTGATTAAAACATGTAAAGTATTCTGAACAATAATAAATTATAAGATTAAAATCTAAGTGCCATCACCCTTATTAGGAGCTTCCCTAAACTTTTATCAGCCATCGTGAACCATGGTGACCCTGCATATTGCTCTTGTGTGCGTTAGTGCATACGCGTAGCGTGCACCAAGTACGCTGGTAGTGAGGAGGGCGTGGGAAGGGGTGGCCACCCCAGCTAACGCGATTGGAAAACTTTAGGGCGGTGCAATCGCTCGAAATACGAGTATATTTTTTTTTACTTTGCTTTTATTGGAATTTGATTGTGGGAAGAGAATAAGAATAGAGAGTTCATGAGAATTCTGTTCGGATACTGTTTAATAAGGAATCTTGGCATGAAAAAAAAATAAAGCCAAATGCTCAATGTAAATGAATCAAAAGCTTTATTGTAATTTCAGTATTATATTATCAATAATGCAACTAATCAAGTTAATAAACTTATAACGTAATAGGTAAATGAGTAATTAAGAACTTATACTCGTATAACAGGTGCTAACAAGAGTGTGTCATAAATTTAAAGTAGCGTAATAAGTAACTCCCTTGCTGCGTCAACTCTACACGTGTACCTAAGTCCCTTTATTATTTTCACAGTCCATTTATAGGATAATCCACTTGTCGTTATTTTTCTACATCTATCGACTCGATAATGCTAATCGAGGCGCCTAGCTGCGTGCGCCACACTATACTCGTACTCGGCCTCAGTCGATTTAGTTTAGTACGCAACGAGCGACCGACGCGAACGGACGTCGCGACGCTCGCCAACGTGCCGGCATTATTATAAAGCACTTTTCAAAAACATTCACGCGTCCAACGGAACCGTCCTCAGTTTTCTATCGTAACAATCAGTGTCAGTGCTCATATGTTTATTCAAAACCTTGGAAGGATTATTACGAATGCGCCAGGAATTCTGACTGCTTTCATCGAATATTTTTACCCCTTTTTTCCTATTACACAGCAGTTATTTACGCTTATCGGTCATTCAGATATTGAATTTGTATAGAAATTTGAAATCGCATGTTTGCTAACTAGGTTTAGTATGTTTATTCATTACGTGCTTGTAATAGGTAACGTTTTCACCACTGCAGTCAACAATTTATTGGAACATTTTAATTAAACCTTACACAGACTTTCTCAGATTATATCTGAACAAGTATATTAAAAATGCTGACACGTTAAGATACAATAGATATAACTCAATTAATAAAATGTCAGCCACTCATTTTAATCGCAAAAGAAAATCAGTTTACTGCACAATGTAATTAAAATTCCTAACAACCGTTCGATTGTTTTCATCTTTATATACGATCTTAATTATTACACTTTCTTAGACACCTTTTACTATCTCATTGCTTTCTTTAATTAAAACCGATAGGTTTATCATTAATTTTGGTATCTATAAATGCATCACAAATTATCTTTGTAGATACAGATACAAACAGTTTATCGTGACCGTTTTATCACCTAAGTTATTGCTGCACTAGTGGTTAACCGCGTTCATTCCATCGTCAGAGGCTAATCTAAATTAGAAACCGACTCTATCATATTTATTAAAGAGTTGAATATCGTAAGATACATTTTTGAATATGCGGTGAAAGAACATTATTAGTGTTCATACACGTAAATGCTCTTAAAGAATGTCTACTCTTCAGTTTAATGTCATCGTCGATATCGAAAATGGACTTCTAAAACCACTCATTAGAAAGTTCTGTTGTGGACTTCAGTACTAATGTTTTAACTTTGAACAACAAAGCAACAGCAAAGCCATTATTTGCGGTTGTCCATTATAGTTGCGGGACAAATTGGTTAAGTTCATTTGTGGCGATAACGTCTGTCATATTGCTGAGTTCAGATGATTCGCGACTGGCCAACCGGTGACCCATTTCACCAAGTGACTATTTTAGACACGATTGCAGACTTGAACAGATGTCCTCATACCGTGGGTTTCATTCTTGCCGACAGATCAAAATTATTTATTTGCGTTGGGATTTCTTCGCTATAACTGTAACATGTGTTTTGTATTATTTTTTCTCCCAATCTACGAAATTACTTCTCGCTTTTGTAATCTTTTATTTTGGAATGTAACGCTTGAAAAGAAACTTTCAAGCGTTACATTCCCTAATGTGTTTTCTCTCGCGAGGGTCTAGTATGGTCGTTGAATCCTTCTTTGGACATTAGTTTCGTCTTTGGAAGTTTGTTATGAATTTATATTTATACGACCAAAAAATGTTGAATTTTTAAAGCTTTTTTGTTTCCTACACGTCTTTCAAAGTTCAAAGGTTATTTTAACAAACCACGGTTGTAAAAATATTAAATTACATGTAATAAATCGAACTTATCATAGAATAACTTCATTACTGATTCTCGGAGTGCTATCAACCCTCCATTTGAATTCATACCGTTAAAGCGATCCTTTTTCAGCCACCTTTTCAAAGGCTCTTTACATTCTTTGAGATTTCCCTAAGGGATTTCACTGAGCACTCTTGATAAAACTGCCAAGGAAGTCTACGTTCAGTTACTTAGGACTGCTAAGATACCGTTGCTTCGTTTCGTGAGTTTTGTACAAAGAGTTGAAGCTCTCAAAGCGAGCTAACATAATATCTGAGGTTGCAATACTCCCAATTGAATTGAATTTTGTGTACATGGCTTCAGTAAGCTCCTTAGTTTACGGTTAAGCCGACGAGAAATATGAAAACTTGGTGTATCGTAGATGCTAATTGTCGTGGTGGCGAGTAGGTACTACAGTAGATAGAGTAGCCACCAGTTAGATAACAAAGTTTACCTAAATTTACCTATTATTTTGCTTTGTGTGTATCCAAGCGGATCTTTGACTGGATAAACACGCACACAAACAAACAGTTAGTTTATGAAAAATGCAATAAAATTGTAAATTCTTTACTTTGAATAAGCCTCCGGTAAATAGTAAATGTTCGAAATTTTAATGCGATTTATTAGAAATTATTACTTTCGCAATATTTTAATCTGACGTTTGCAATTGTCTGGTGACAGATCCATCAAATAATTCCATTGTTTAGATCGAATAATAGTGAAGTAGAATCTCTTATCAGCGAACTTCACTAGATTGTAATTAATAATACCAGCTTTTCTACACGAGTGGTTACTTAAATTCAAGAACTCGTTTAACTCGAAGAATTGACTCACCCTCTTCAAGAAAACTCAACCCGCACAATTTAGTTAATTAGCGGTATCCTAACGGTGAAAACATCGTGCTGTTTCTGATATAATTGATTTATTAACAAGTTAGACTTATTACGGTTAAGGAGGACTTGCGTTACCGGAGTCGTCGGCAGAACGCCGGTAGCGATGCAATGCTTGTTAGATGCGCAAATAGCACCTCGCCACATTTAGCCAAGCGTTCATTAAACGTTCAGTTTAAAAGATGCCTTCGTTAGTTACTGCTAACTAATTACTGTAATCCTGGTTTATCTTGGGTCGTTAGATTTCGTAACAGTCATGTTACAAATATCTTTTTTCATGCCAGGGTCTGAAATACGTAAAACACTGGATATTAGAATTTTTATCCAATTAAGTGGAATTTTCTACCGAAAATTTAAACAGTTCTCATTTCCCAAACATCTAAAACCGGCGAAGGGAAAATGTGACCTTTCCAATTTTTTGCTGTAATCTACATTATTTGTCCTTTCTTCAAGACAAGCTGTGTTTTCATTCTGGCCATCCGAAAGTCGTTTGGCTCTGTAGCATGTGTCCTTTGTGCCAAAAGAACCTCATAACATAACCGCTATGCTTCAGCAAAATGTTACTTAACTTTCTTGTTATATCATTTCGCCTTCCCTTTCATAAAATGTAGGACGAAGAATTCGCTGTAGTATTTATTAATATTTTAGACACATATTTTGTATTGTCGCGAAGAGCTCTTCAGTGAATAGGAGAAAATAAAAGGAAACCTCTAAATTTGGTTTTACTGTTTGAGAATTTATTTCTGCTTCTTTATTATATTTTACTTAGCTGTTTCCAGGTAAAACTAATTTAAAATCTAAACATTCATATTTGCCGGCAGTATTTTCCTTCATTTTAATTCTGAATGAAAAAAATATGAGCTGTGGAAGCTTTCAACTAAATTAACTTCTTTATAAATTGTTCTAAAGTTAAATGGCGTGTCCATTCAACTTTTCGAACAAAGTAACAACAATCTTGACTTATATTATTGAATATTCAAAGAGTAGTTGCGCATTGCGTCGTTTTGACGAACTTTACTAACTGATTTGGTTCTGCGACGATACTGTTTATTCATTAGTCGAGAAGTTTGAATGACGTCTGTGTTGTCACAACGTCCAAAAATAATCTTGTCCAATTTATCATTTTTACGACTTCGTCAAATCAAAACAAAAGTTCGGCCGCCGTACTCAACGACCTATAATTAAAATCTCGTTCTTGATACGTTTATAATTACAAAACTCCAAGATTTAGACTATTAAATAGTCGCAGATAATAATGTCCTTGGCAACATTACAAATATTTTTGTTATTCCTATTATCGACGACACTGATAGCAGTACGAAAACAAACAAAGGAAACAGAATAATTTCTGAAGGGATCAACGACACGCACACTGACTCGCCGGGTTGCGTAGGAGTCTGTCTATTTTCATACTTCAGTTTGTATATCGATCTCACTTTAGCATTAGACAAACGTATAGCTCTGTCTCTGTTGTCTATTGTGCAATAATTGGCAACATATTTATTTTTCTCGTGCCGTGTGTGCCAAAAACACACGTGGATGACCTGAGCCCAGATAGATAATATAATTTTGTAAGTGGGTTCCGCGCTTCGTCATACAGAGTGATTCCGAAACGTTATAAATACGATGAGTGTTTCTGTTTAGCTTAGCTTCATCAACTCTGGTAGATTATTTAGCTGTCCTTAATTAACTACTTCGCATTTGGCGAGATTTCTATTTTTGCATTTGATAAATTTAATTGTTTTGTTTTCTCTTTAAATTTAAATAAAGTGTGCGATTATAATTATATGATTATTTGGCTTCAACATTATTTTTTCATAAACTTTCTAATACTACTTATTTATTAGTAATATTGCGTAAACTCTGCAATATCAAAGAATTTTGTGATAATGAGACATTCAATTTTGTATCTTCACAAAGCTCTGCTGGGAATAAACGAAACATGAAAGGTGTCAACCGCACAGCTTTCAGCGTCGGAGCCGTTGCAACTGCAACGGCACAAGGAAATATGTCTTATCTAGTACCGCGCTGAAAGAGCTATTGATTTTCTTGATTCTCCGTCAGTAACATCACTGCATTTGTTACATTCGTCCGAATATTATTGATTTATTTTATTAGCATCATGTAAACTTCAAATTCTTACTAACAAGTTTTACGTTCATGTTTATTCAAATATCCAATTTTATTGTAGAGCGTGATGTGCGTTTTAGTCCTTCCAAGGTCGTCAGTAAACATGTCGTGACCAAGACCATTGTATACTATTGTATCGTTTATACTCTTTCAGTGGACACTAGTATATGAAGCATAGCACCTTATTTTTCTACACGTTTATCGAGTGCAAGTATTACAGTGTGATAATGGTTTCCTCGTGTTAGTGCAGTGGAATGGATTGCATTTGTTAGTTCAACAACTTCAACTGTTGTATAATGTCGAAGACTCTGAACGCCTACAGAATGTGAGTATGATTTTTTTGCATCTGCTTTCTTATGAATATTGTGTTGCACATTGTGTAAGTAGAACGAGTTAAATTGTAACACTTATAGAGACTAGGAACGGTGGTTCTGATTGCGAATCTTGTTAAATAATATATTAGTAGAAAATTTGAATACGTATTTAATAAATCTTTTCATCCAATTTCTATGTACTTAGTGATATTCTTACGCCGCCCCTTGGGTGGTCTATCAGCAGCACTTATCTGATTTATTTGATTGAGTCCTCAATTTGTTCCAAGCCTTTGCCAAAGCCAATTCCCCTAAGATGCAATTTCCTCTATAATAAACCAATTTCGCCAAGCCTCTCAATAAGTTTAACTTTGCCCTCCTAGATCGAGTTCAACTTTCTTTACTGGAATATATTTTAGATGCGATTTTCTATTGGAGCACCATCGTTATCAGAACTTGTGGGACCGGTTTATGTTGCAACTGGTCAACCTTTAACCATAAATGTGTCTTTTTGTTCTATCTTGTGTATCTTCGAAGTAATGCGTTCATATTATATTTTACTTTGTACTTATTGATGACTAAGATATTTATATTTTTTGCACTCAAAACCAGCATTGTATTTATTCTCATTCAAACTTGTTGATCTAAAATTAATCTACATATCAGATGCAATAGTTGGCTGCACTTTTGACAATCAAATTCAATCAGATTCATTCAATTCATTGATTAAATTACCATTTGCTGCAGTTACGATTTTAATACAGCACATTTATATTCATGACGTAAATGACACACTTCTCCCTGGAGGTTTGTCGTATAAACAGTTCATCGTTGAAAGGAATTAGGTCATAATGTGATGCCGAGTCTGATTGCCTTTATTTATTCCGGAGCTAATCTTGGCTAATTGTGTAACAGCTAAATCTTTTCTCACAATAAGGTTTCAATGAACAACATTATTTCGTAACAAGCTTTTATCGCGCATTATAGTATTCAACAAGACTATTCCAAAGAGCTCAAACTCGAGGGGGTTATCTTGTTGCGCTCATTACCGAGTTCATATACCCACTATCCGAATCCATCATGGGAACAGGTACATGGTATCATATAATCGCATCATCATCCAAGTTACTATGCATACCTAATTTCAGCTCAATCAGTTATGGCTATCTATTTAAAATCTATACAATTTGCAAGATTTTTCCTAAACAAAAATACATACAAGTTAAATAAAAGCTTGTCAAAATAACCTTTATGGAATCAAGTACTCTTTGTGTAGTGACTTTCCCAATAATGAAATTGACGGTAACACTCCTGTTGAATATCAGCTCGATGTAACAAGGTTCTTCACTCAATTATAAATCTTCATTAGCCCCATTTAATGACTCCGTCAATAAATCGGAAGTATCATCAGTCATGCCGGTACGTTTTCAACGATCACTAATTAATCACTGTGAAAGCTACATGAATCTCGTGGCACGAACAATTTGCGATTAGCAGATTTATAGGACCCTGTTATGACTTGCGTTTATTACTGTCTTTAGTTTTCGATGTAAATTGCTCCTGACTTGATGTAATATTTTATAGGCACTAGACTAACCTGATTAATCTACTTGGACATCCATATTTACATTCTTTATCAAGAATTTGATCCAATTAGTTAATTGCCAGAGTACTAGTCTACTTTGCTTTGAAATTTGTCAGTTTAGTCTCATGAGTATTATATTTCTTTTTTATGGTTTTTATTTCCGGGTTAAGATGAATTTCCATTAGTTCTAATTACGAAGATCTGGTTTGAAGTATCTCCAGTACATATTTCTGTGCAAGTCTTCTGGAAGAGCATTAAATTAAATTTCTACAGAATTATTAGTTGTATTTTTTATCCAATATACTAATCATTCCTGAAAAGGCACAAAGCAAAACTTTTTGCTGCATATTTTATGGGCTCTATAAGAAAAAAGCAGCGTGGTGGTTTTAACATTAATTCAAGAGTCTGTCTATAAAAGGTTTTCAGTCTTCTTGACGTATTTGGTTACACTCTGAAAATCTAGACTATTTGTTTTACGCAGAGCTTAGGCCATATTTATTATCTGATCTATATGCCATATACCCACGTCGCCGTCATAAAACATTGTTACCAGCCCAGAGATAAATCCTAGATAGCTCAAGGCAATGCTTTATATTTAGCAACGAAATAAATATACTTCGATAACGTCTACTTATACTTTTAGATTTTCTTTACTGAAGCACTTTTTTAAAAGTCTAATCTTATGTGCTATAAAATGGCCTTGTTTATCTGAAAATGTTTAATAGGGACACGGGAAGATGACGATCAACTTCAGAACAGACTTATATCAGTCATTTTAAAAGATATTACAGAATTCACGGTAAAGTTAGTTGGCAAGAACTGCCAGGAACACGTTCCTTGTTAGATTTACTTAACAAGTTAGGCTTCTAGTCGATCCAGCTGTAACTAGGACAACTTTTAAGCCTTCGACGGCAAGTAAGACGTTCAAGTTTGCTTGAAGACCGTACGGCGGAACAAACTTCAAATACAATAGTCAATATTTTTTGATTACCTAACGGTTCATTGGCAAACTCATCATCCGGTGGTACTTCATTGAAGGTCGATCGTCCTTGAACTTTCTATTGAGATTCGAGCTCATCCGGGCCCAATGTCACCATTGTGCCTATCTACCCTCGAATAGAACTTTTAGGATTAATTCAGCCGTAATAACGTTGCCTCCTACGCGGATTTCACTTTCAAGTTATGCTTCAGTGATAATTGTTCAGAGTTATATTTCATGCTTTTGAACTAATTACAGACCCAAGTCTGATTTCTCTCCCTTTGCTATATTATTATTTTAGAATGTTTGACTAAAATTATTTAAAAAAATCACCAAATAGTACTTTACTAGTAAAATGTTTTTAACTAGTGTACAAGAAATTAGTGGTATATTATTATTAGCATATATTTACTAATTTAATTTGCCTATCCGACAGTGCATTGCTTTTATGGTAGAAAATTATAGAGTATCAAACGCCCGTTGTTCCGCAAGATGATTCAGCTTGATACGCGAACAACTAATTTATCGTTGCATTATGCACTATTATAACAGAGTAGAGCTAAAAGTATGAAACTCACCAGTAATCTCAAAAGGCTATGTTTCAAATGAAATTGCAACATTTACGACCTTGTGCTCACATTTTACAATTTGCGTCCAAACAGTCGCATCTGCATTACGTATTCAGCTGTGGTTTGTACGGTGTACCAGTGATGTTACGGGAGGTTCGATTCCAATTCCGAAAGGACGGAACTTTCGGTTCCGATAAACTTTAATTGTAAGTCATATCAGAGGTACAAACAAATTTATACTGGTCATGCGGAGAACATCCCTCTCGGTGCCATCTTTCCACTAAGTACTCGTTCACTTGTTTTTTGGTTTCGTATTTAGCCTGTTGTGAGTTTGTTATTACTTGTAGTAGTGTCAATTGACGTTTCTGTCTTCGCCTCCAATTCCTTTAAAGCAAATTTTTAAAAATCCGTTTCCGAATTCGTTACCGATGTTACTTTCGTTACATCTCTAGTTTGTACAGCCCGGTTGACATAAAACTGAACGTTGTATCCGTATGTGTAGAAATTTTTAATGTTGCCCTCACTGGCGCCTGGTCTGTGTCTAGACGCATCGATTGGCCTGGGCCTAGCCCTTTGTGTGGTCGCTGTAATTGCATTAAGTGCACGTGGAGACCTTTTTGTTTTCTCAGCCATTAACGGTTCGTTTGTGTTTTTGGTGTTTTTAGGAAGAAATTGTTTGTGATCCTGTGTGTCGAGTTTGAATTTCACTTACGCGATGGAGCTTATAACTTCATGTATGTTTGTTAACATTGAGGCGTGCTTTAACTTCAGTCTTTTAACATAACAATCGAAAGTATAATTCAAATTCCTTTACCTTTGACGTCAAGTGAATAATTTAGTAAGGAAATTGCCTATTCTCATGCACTGCAGCTATTCAGAAATTTTATGAGTGACTAGCGCCAGTTCATAGAAATAATTGACTATTCAATTCAAAGCTGACTAACGCAAGACTTGACGGTTCCTTAGACACAATCAATAACGATTATGATTTACAGGGTGTAACTGAAATGGGTGATAATGCTGCTTCTACCCAGAGGAATAAACAACTTTCTTCAAGGAAGCATAGTCAAATGGGTTTATGTACACAGTTTGTAGCAGTTGATCAAAATTAGTGTAAGAGGCTTCATTGTTTTATTTTGGAATAGACTATGATTTTCATAGGCAGAAGCAGTATTTAAAATATGATCAACCATTTCAGAAATAATGATATGAAAAAAATATTTTAATAAATGATTCCTTTATTAGAAAAACGGAACGTAAAGCTTACATTTACAAGCGAGAAGCTAATAAAATATCTTACAACTCGGCATATAATTTATGCGTTGAAAAGGCATATTATTACAACATTTAACGCCTGGCACCTCTCCAAAACCTCCTTGTAAGTCTTGCAAGTCCCACCCCTGTTGCGAACCGCGGTTTTACGACATTTTCTACGTCTTTCTAAATTTACTGCTTTTCGAGAGTTTAAAATTGTGAGTTCCTGGTTTACCGCAAAAATAATAAAATTCTTGCGAGATCACTTTGATGGAAGGAATAAAGTTTTAATTGGTGATACTGAGACGGAGATGTTTCTGATATATATGTGAGTAAGGAAGTATTTCACATGTAAATAAATCCTGTTTAGTTCATAGGGTTAGATTGCAGGTATTTTACTGTTTACTACCAGTTTCTTCGAGCTACTTTCTGGTCTAACGAAGTGCGATTGTCGTTTAGCTTCGGTAGCAATTCGAGACGTGTCTACCTCCTCTTAACCACCATTTACGACACCCATTGGGATAGAACCAGTCCCTTTTAGCTACTACACGTAACAAACTATGTTCATTCGGCAGTTCCTTTGTATATTTTATGAGATCAACCGTGGGTATATTTCTTTTACCGATTAACTCATCTAATATCGTTTTAAAACACACGCTTTTAACTACGCGACCAATTTCTATGTCCAATTTTAAGTTTGTCGTTTGCATTCCACTCAGTGTCAACGTTTGCAGAACTTCAATCAACATCGGCGCACCAAAATGGTCCCCAATTAGAGGTTAATTAATTAGTTTCATAACAATCGATTAATTAAATTGATGAATCATGCTGGTCTAGATTGTTTTCGTAAGCCAAAACATGTTTTTCTTCTATAAATACAGTAATTTCATTATTTACTGTACGAGCAAACCCGTACATTTTGTATAGTTTAGTTATAATGCTGACGCTTGCACTTATGATGCGGTGCATCGCGCTCCATTTGTAAATTACTTTAGTACCAATAAATCCGTGTAACAGTAAACATCGTTTCACTTAATCAAATTCCCTAACTTGGGTCTCTTACTCATAACATTTTAACATTAACAAACAAGGTGTAAGGTAACCACCGTACATTTACTATGGCTTGATTGATACGAACTGGTTCTGTCAATAGATTGTCGTCTATCTGATATGCTGTATGGTTTAAGTGTTTCTAATCTGATCATCCACTTGTTACGCATTTATTTATACAGTGGTTTAATAAAAATGAAATAGTATAAAAATTGTGTGATATCTAGAATTTACGCTTTCATTTATTGCAGAAAGGGTTTTTTCTTTCCTAAATATAAAGTATTTATGACAATATGTTATTAGAAACTATTCTAATAGATCAGTAGTAATTGAATAATAATTCATATTAGTTTTAGAAAGTTGTTCAAAATACTTTTTAATTAGGAAAGAAAACAGGAAGGCGTTCCTGCAAAATAACGTATTAAGTAGGTACAATGTTCTTCCTAAAGGGTTAATATATTAATTTTCAGCTTTCAACATGCAATTATAGTATTAGTTAATTTCTCATTTCTAATATCTTCCCCTCGCACACCTTACTCGGAAATATCTGTCAAAACATAATCAACAAAAGCAAAAGTATCTAAATCACCCCGAAGCTCCACTTAACCTAGCTCATGTCTTACGGAATTTCCTAATTTTCCGTGCAAACATTGCGTGGCTCGCAGGCGGAGGGTTGTCGCCCTTGGTTGTCATGGCAACGGGCATTTTATGCGCCCCACGTTGCCTTCACCCGGCCCTCTGGAGGGGTAACATGAATTTGGCAAGGTTACCCCCTGCTCCCCTTTCGCCCGAAGGTCTGGAATCCAATGAGTTACTCTTCATTTTATCGTGGCTTACACGTGGTATGTTATTTTGTTTTCTGTTGATACAGCCGTCTCATGTTTCTTATTATACGTTTCGCTGTCTCCAGATAAATTATATCTGAATCGAGGGTTGAAATAGGGCTTTTCAAATTAATCCTCGCAGGTGCCTGAAGAATTCATTTACGGAGTTAGAATTGAGTTTTGGAACGAAAAGAACGTCTTCCGGAAAAGGTAATTATTTTCTTTGTTATTTATTATGTAACCTAAACAAAAAAAAATAAATAAACGATTTTATTCTATATTAGATAAATAAAAGTTCATCTTAAAAATGTGTATTTTTGCTTTTTTTGATGGATAAGTTTATCTGCTTATTTAATTACGTCCTTATCTTAGGTCAATACCCTATTAACAAGATCATTATTATCTGTTAGCGGTTCGTGTTTAGCAAATACATCTGCGGACCGTTAGATGTTATTGTTCTCGACGCCTACGGCTCTCTTTATATTATTTCTACCCTTCTAGCCCGAGGGATCAATTTGCGAAACTTGAAAGGACTGTATAATTATGAGCGCTCCCTCCTCTTTAATATGTCTAAGTGCTCCTAAGATTCAACACGTTTCTCTTTCATGCAAGTTTTTTATAACACCTTGACGTAGCAACCGCTTCCCATGGCCTGTTGTTTTGTTTGCCATATAAAAATGTACATGAATCATCTCATCATTCTTGAAATATAAAACTACATCGTTAAACGGGTATTTCCTTGTATGTGATATAATTTATATTTGCCCATGTTTATCAAGTGCATTATGGCCTCCCTCAGTGTACACATGTTTGCTCTAAACGGATTTATCAACAACTTGATTTATATGTTTATTAATTTATTTCTTTGTCAGTATCTCCCAGATAAGATCACGTCTTCGTGGTTCAGTCTATGATATTATTGACTGTAGTCTATAGTATAGTTCTTTCATTCATTATTTGCTTGAATCTCAATTCAGTAATATATATATTCTATTTCTGATAAGTTTTTTAAGCTTTCAAGGTTAAAAAGACAAAACAAAACAACGATATTGAATTGCAAATCATACATGACAGATTCTCAAGTCCGATAAATAAAAGATCCCGAACTAGATACATAAATATGTGAAATAGAAGACGGGAATATTATTTCAGCGGCAGTATCGGAGCAGAATGTACTTGTATGAATATTAAGCGAACCCGGTGTCACGCTTGCAATATTTAGCGTTTCTAGACACGTTTCAACACGGACCAGACTACCCTGGAACTGCCAGACTAAACCAATAAATGGAGGGTATAATGATAAAGTTTGACGATGCTTTTAATGGAATGAGGGAAGATATAACTGGATGACAATATTATCCTTGTAATTTATTGGTGAAGGAAGTTCGCAGACATTTGCTTTAATTTCGCCCTTTAGGTATTAGTCACGATTCCCGCCTCAGTTTATTTTTATTTTAGCCTTATTTAGAAATGTCAGAAATAACGTGCAAAGGTAGACGAGAAGTTCAAGTTCAAAGGTTTCAATTTTAATTAGACTTGTTTGACAGGCTTCGTTGACTTGTTTCTGTTAAATTGTTACCATTTTGGTGTACAATTAAGTTTATTCTATTCTATTCTGTTGTCGAATACTATGTTCGGTTCTGTATAGAACAACTTAGATAGAATCTGCATTTAAACTATCTGCGCCTAACTTTACGTTGATATTGTGTTTTCAAATACATTGTCGTCAGTTTCACCTTGCTGGATAAATTCCTTCCACTGCCTTAGATATTTGAAGACACAATTACCCTTGTATGGTATGCAACAATCAATACAACATTCTATAGGTATATTCTGTTTTCCTTGCCACGTCATCACGTGTTAATAGACCAATTTCACTAATGATTTTTTGTTGTGTTTGTTAGACTTCAATTCTAATGTTATGCTATTTCATTTGACAGTTGATCGCACGTTTGACAGTATAATCTATGCTAAGACAGGACAGTCTGTCGGGTCAGCTAGTTCTTAATAGACTTCATGTTTCCATATCCAATTTACAACCATGTGTTAAGCATTATGACGTATATTTACGCAACTGGTCAACATGACAGTCTGTCAAGGTTGAACCGTTTAGATACTGCTAGATAATAATGTTTTACTAAACTGTATTTATATTTAGACATGCTCAATTGTAAACATGGGAATTTATGAATGGAAAGTCATTTGTTTACGTATAATATGAGAGAAAAAAAGTGTGCTCTCTCGTGAAAACTCTAGCGTATATGAATGTGAGACTAGAGTGCTGGGAATTAGAAACAGTGTTAGTGTTAAGTGGTGCCAATTAGTGTTTTAGAGCACCGTTTATTTTAGTTAGTTAGTTAGTTCCATTAAAAAGAAAATCCAAGCTTCCTCATTTTTACTGTACTCTATAGAATGTATTTTTTATCTAAAATGTGACATATCCACATCATCGCTTACCATCAGGTGAGATAGTGGTCAAACGCAAGCCTATCATTAATAAAAAAAAAAAAAAAAATATCCAGCTAGATTAAAATTTAGATTAAAAAAAAAGCCTACTACGACTCATATTGGTAAAACTGCAGTCCTTATTTGATCAGACTGTTATTATGTTATTTTTGTTCTGCACGTATATGTGTTTGTTTCTTTTAATTATTAACTGTCTTGTTATTTTTTTTTGTAAACAATTTTCAAATTTATGTTGTGGTTTCCTATAACTAGAGAAGCACAGGAATCAGTTCCTATATTTCTTTTTTGCAATCAAGTAATTTGTGTAATCTCTGTTGGAAATTCAATAAATAAATAGACTTTCTCTAATTCCTTGTAAAATTCTACGAGAACATCCACAGCTTTAGTGATGATTCCTCGATTTCCCTTCGTATCGGATATCTCTATAATTGTTCGTCGTCAAGATCGGAATCGGTTGTATCCGCTTGTAGTTTCCGAAGCCTTACCTGTGTTTCCGCGGTGCATAGCATGTGCTCGCTTACGCTGTAATAGTTTTTCCGCATTGCGCCATTGTTGCCCATTCATAGTTCATTGTCCACATGTCCTTTCGACCTCTTTATCGATTTCATGGTATTTCTATCAGTGATAGATTTCCGTAATCAGATCATTACTTCCAGAGATTACCTCCAGCAATCAAACAGACTAGATTACTGCTTTGTTATATTTATTAGTTTATATTGTACCATTTTCTCCAACTCGCGATAATTTTTCATTATGTTCTCTTTCTAGTTACTAAACCAAAGTTATGACGATTTCTCGTATCCCATTCAATCTGTTGTCTTTTATGTTACTATGTTCTCATACGAGGAATGAAATTGATACAGTGTGGGTAGCAGTAGTGTAGTGTACAAACAACCGACGCGACCTTTGTTGACTCTGTCAACAAGCGTAACATAATAAACTATTCAATGAGTCTCTATATTTTTATTTTGTATCTAAAGTAAGATAAATTTTTTTTATATTGTCATTTTAATTACTTTTATAAGTTTAGTAATGACCGGGCTCGGGTGTAAATTGTATATGTTACCGGAAAATTGTAGTATGATTGTAAATTATTGCGAGAAATTGTCAACTATTTTTCTAAATAAATCTCGTGTTTGTTGGAAACTAATGAATTTGAAAAAGGGCTCTATAGTGAGTCCTGATTACAAGCTTTTATGTATGATATATGTATGTCTGTTTAGGGTAAATCTTGCAAATGTCTTGAAACACGCTCTAACCGATTTGACTGATTTTTTTACCTATGTAACGTGCATGACAATGCATTACTATAGTATCATGGAGCTGCTCTGATGATGGAGTCGGATAGTGGCTATAGGAACTACAAGATATACGTCGTCGTGGTTGAACTCTTTATAATGGTCTTGCTGAATAGATACCACGCGAGATGATAGCACGCGATAAGAGCTTGTAATTAAAAAAATATTGGCATTGAAAATTTGTATCTTTCTTTGTTTTCACCATTTTTATTCTATTGTGTCTTGTACCTAAATCTATCTTGTTTTTTTTTTTGTAAAAGTTTGCACACATAAACCCCTTTTTCCCTCATTCTGCATGTTCAATCTCTCACCTCGCCTTCCTGCAAATTGCGTACATATCCCAAATTGTCGCCCTCAGTTAGGGTGGAGATACGTGTAAAGGAAAAAGTCCATTGTTTATTTTTTCCCCGAGTGATCACACTTTCATGCCCACAAGTTCCGACCTTTAACCAAAGGAGATTTGGGTTGGAACCCTAAAGTGTAAAGGGTCCAGTGAAAATTAATTGTAAGAACTTCGTCATTACAACTTTGACACGCAACTGTACCGATGTTTTTAATAGAAATTCTTTTATGAATGTGTCGGGTAGCTTCAGACATTCCATTTGTCTTGTTCGCCGTAAAGTAAATTTTTCGTTCGTTGGGAGAATGTTGCTGTATTACAAAATTCCTGAATTCAATTTTCTTCTGTTGTATTTTTCCAGTGTACACAATATTAGGAGGCTACACAAAGCTGGTGTTGGCACCCAGACTGAAAAGATTTACTACTGCACTTTGTTGTTTTCGATACATTGGCATTATTTTCTGCATGGTCGCTTTTTGCCTCGACAATTTGCAACATTTTTGCTGTAAATCAATGTTCTGTTGTCTGAAATTTGATGGATTTTGAAATGATTTGTTGAGTTTCAAGAACTATTATTTGTACTAGTCCGTGTATTAGGTATGTTTATTAGTCCGATTGGTACCTAATCGATAAACGTAATTTTTAGAAAATCATTCAAGGCATCTTCATGAAATTTTTCTACTGCAAAATTAGCTATATTATGCAATTTATAGTCTGTCTAATAAGTCAACCGACTTGGGAATTATGTATAATAATAATAAATTCATTTATTTCAGGCTAAAAAACCCATATTAAAAAGACAGTTTACAGATTGAAAAAATGATAAAATTAAAATTGAAAAATTATAAAATGTTCGATAACTTATAAAATGTCAAATTTTGTTCAATTAATACAATGTCAGATAGATAATAATAATGTCAGATTCAATTCTATAACTTATAAAATAATAATAATAATATTTAATCATTTAAAAATACTTATATTCGATACTTTTCATAAGGTTCTTCTGTTAGTAAACAATGATCTCTATCTCTTAATCAACCTTGATTATTGAACCCGTGTTGACTACATCAGATTTCATTAAATCCTAATAATTACCCAAGTCGTTTAACTTATTAGACAGAGTCTGAGTGAGTTAGAGTCTTATTTGACTTTTTTCTAGTTTTTACTTTTTTTGGACTGATGGGCATTTGACTATTCAAAAGCGTAAATGATCTATTTAAAATAAATGCTTTTGATTTGATTGATTGATATGTTTTGAACACTTTATCTATTTAGCATTTATCCTGAAGAATATTATCTGTTTTTCTGATTCTGTTTTATGCAGTGGATCCTATACTTTTGTGCATTGTAAAACTCGCGATTAGCTCATGTAGCCCTTTTCATAACACACATAATTTATGACGCTTCGATAAAGATTTGTTTCAAAAAACCGATGTAAGATGCTCTTATTTTCTTTGTGAAAAAGTAATTATAACTTGTAATTGGATTCTTAGTATTCATTACTACTCCAAAAATAATATTAGTATAAGGTAGAAAATGTTCGTCTAGACATTGTTATTATAATTATTTCACTGTAGAATTATAATTAAGTTTTCGGAATCATAAAATATAGAGTTCACAGGACATGAGTAAAACCTGCTCCCTGTCCTTTACCATCTGCATTTTTCAGAATGTATACATTGTATACTAGTCAGAAAACAATAATTTGACTCACTCGACACAACGAAAACGAAGAATAAAATACAGAGTAGTGATCCAAACAGAATTGTTTTTGACATCAAATTAGCTTTCCTATTGTAAATGCCTCTTGATAATCAACCATTATTTGAACTGGAAAATTGAAAACAGCTTCACCTAGTAGTCGAGGATACTTCTTGATGCTGGCCTACTTGCCATTATGACGTGCCCGTCCTTAAACCAATTTGTTGGCAGCTTTGAAGCAGACGACGTTTTCCAAAGTACGCTTAATGGAATACTGACTTGAATTCTAATGACCAAGGCATGATGTAAGCTCGGATCGTGCCTAAAAATTGGGGGCGGGGTTCTTTACGTTGCATTCTTTCCTTTTTGGGTTTAAAATGTGGACATAATTTGTCTTTCTGAAAGTTTCTTGAGAGTAGATGCCTACCGATCTCTCTGGAAAATTGTACCTAATTTTGACACCAGTTTTGTGTATATGGAAACCATTTTTAGTGTATATGGAAGATATAGTGCACAAGCGCGTGCGCAAACACAGGTGCACTCTCTGTTCCTATACTCTCATAGTCCGATTGGACTGCAATCCGACATGACCGAAGAGAGATCAGGCGCAGGACCAACGGCTTTACGTGCTTTCCGAGGCATGGGAGTTTCACATCACTAACTTCCAAACTCCAGGCTGCGGCAGATGGAAAAACCCAATAGCATTTTTTGCCTGACACATGATTCGAATCTCGGATTTAGAGCGTAGAGACGTTCAGCAGTCGCGTTCGCGACCACGAATCCAATGTGGTAGTCGCATATTACAACTCACGTTGCAGATTGCACAAACTACATTTTTATAGGGACCTGTTTTCCGCAGCGGGCTTATACAAATTGCATCGTATGTGAGATTAATGAACATGTTACTGCTTCGTTTACTGAGAAATAAACTCGTGTGTAAAGCCGTAAACAAAGTGTAAACACATGTTCAATGAATTGTCGAATTTGTGAACGACTGTTTTTACCTTGGTGATAAGTTGAGATTTTTATCGACGATGTGTTTTTATTCAGTTTATTTATTGCTATAGTTTAAGTTTATAAGATTAGGATTCATGTGATAAATCATAATATAGAACAGCAGTTACAGATTTATAGGGCTGCGCTATTATTCGAAAGTGTTACCGTAGTTTCACGTGGAAAAAGGCAGTTTATGAAACACACAACATATGGTGGGTCATTTTAAATTCTGACACTCTTATTGCTCCAGTTCGAGTCGAAGGAAATATGAAGACCAGTGGAAGTCCCGTCAAAATCGATCCAGCCATTTCGGAGATTTGCCGGAACAAACAGCCAAGAATTTAAAAAATTGCATTTTTGTTATATAATGTTACCTAGTATATTGTTTAGCAAAACTTTAATTTTAGACACTTTAATTTTATTTATATGTAAAGATTTATTTACAAGTAGGTACATAAACAACATTACAGATAACGAAATCCATCCATTCATAAATTTAACAGTAACAGACAGTTACAAATCATATTCTGATCACGCACACCCAAATATTAATAAATAGCGGATCGATAAGCGAAACAAAAAGATCGCACGTGTACAGAACCCTAAAACCAGAGGAAGTACTACTAACCTATTTATAGTCACACTAAGGCCTAGTGTTCACGGACGGACGCGTAGTTTCGTACACGAAGATCATTAGCTAAGCTGATGTTTCATACATAAATATTACTCTAAACATGATATTAACATAAAATCAATTGGGAAAATTATTCAAATGTTAAAATGAGGGCTCCTGTTACGGATGCCAACTTTTTTTTACAAGAAATAAAGTATTTTTTTATCTGAGAAGTATTTTAAACAGTATTTTAGAAAAAATAACAGTATTTATTTTTATTTTTTAAATACATATTTTTAGAGCTTTTCGCACAACTTATTAATTTACAGTCTTTTTTAAAAACTTCACACGCGTCATCACAATTATAACTAAAATTAAAATAAACGAGGAGCTCTTTCGATTCGTTCTGAAACATTATTGAGAACTGTTTTTCTTTCTTTTTCTTTATTTGATAAAAAAAATTGTGTGAGCGTCTAATTCTAACACGAGTAACGAGTATAGTGTTAAGCATTTTTTTTTTATTATTGATAGGCTCGCGTTTGACCACTATCTCACCTGATGGTAAGTGATGATGTGGCCGACGATGGAGCACGCTTGCCTAGAAGTAACCTATTCACTCTCGACACTTAAAGACCCTTAGGTTGTAGCTATCAGGAAACACAGACTCCGGCAGGGAATTTCACTATTTAGCTGTACGCATAATGAATGTGTTTCCAAAACGCTTTATGATGCTGAAAATAGTATTTTGTATACTTTATTGTTCAACAGTAAAAAGTATAATGTAGTAAAAACAGTACGTTCACGGACGTATAGCTTCATAGACGCGTATTAGTCATTAGACGTGAAGCTTACATACAAAACAAAAGTAAGAAAGTCTTTCGACGAAGTGGCAACGATACGACGGCAGGACGCGACGTGACGACATTGTCGCTCCGTCGACACTTTCATAGTTTTAAGCTGTGACCAGGCGTACACCAAGCGTATAATAACGACGCGTCTATGAAGCTATACGTCCGTAGACAGTTGCTAGGGTAGCCAACTATACTGTTAAAGAAAAGACAGTAGGTCTAAACGGGATTATAAGTACGTGTGCATATACTGACTGACAAATCGTGAAGTTATGTATGCGAATATTAATAACAGTCTGCAATTTTTTTTTGTTTCTAATATACATGGCCGTCTATGTGTGTGTGTGAATTTGTCGATTCCAAGCAGGTGCACGGTATGTTGATTAGTACGTAATAAAGTGTTGTGTGTCCTTGTTGTAATTAAAGAAGGTGTGCTAGGCTTTGTAGCTTACCAAGACAAAGAATTTCGCCATATCTTGTATAAAAATCAATGCCACTTTTCGTTGTAATTTTATAACTCAAGAACGGGCTCACCTATCCAAACCAAATGTTTAGGCTTTGTTCGGACTATTTAGTAGATGGTTTATGTGAAGTTTGGTAGGGTAGAGTAGGATAGGGTAGGGTACAGTAGGGTGGAGTAGGGAAGAGCAGGGCGAAGCCGCGCGGGCAAAAGCTAGTATGTTATAGAATGAAAACTTGGATCTGGATACGGTTATAGACAATATTTCCATTTGACGACGTTGCCGCTCCGTCGACAGTTTCATAGTTTTGTATGTAAGCTTCACGCAGGCGTACACCAAGCGTCTAATGGTGACGCGTCTATGAAGCTACGCGTCCGTGGTCAGTAGGCCTTATCTTACCCGACTTAAGTTCCTATTTCCCCTAGATGGGGCGTCCACAGTGCCCCGCCATCCCTTTCGGTCTTGAGCTTCGCGTTTCATTTCGCTCCAGGTCTTCCCCGTGTTCTTCGCCTCTGCGATGATCGTTCGTCTCCAGGTCTGCTTAGGGCGACCACGTTTACGCTTTTCTTGAGGATTCCAGCTCAGTAGGCTTAACCGGAATTACTTATAAGTATGTGTGCATATACTTTCAGACAAATCGTGATGTTATGTATGCGAATATTAATAGCACAATGTTAATGTTTTTGTTTCGAATATAGACATGGCCTGTCTACGTTTTGAAGTTGTAGATTCTAAGCAGGTGCACGGTATGTTGATTCGTAGAAAATAAGGGGTTGTGTGTCCTTAATAATTGAAGGCGAGCTAAGCCTTATAAAGCTTATAAAGGTAAGGAATCTCGACCGGAGTACCGACGCTGTTGAGACCGAAATGCGTTCGGCGGTAGTCAGCGTTTTTCTTTTTTAAGGTATGAAATCACCTAATGACTTCCTGACTGACCTCCTAGAACAAGTCTAGGGTAGAGCGGGAGGGAGTGTCAGACTTTTACTGTGTAAAACCACTCTTGAAGTTCTTTCAGTTGCCGTTTGCGTTCCAGGACGACGGGTTTCCCTTTCAAAAGTCCCAAACAGTTCAAAGGAAAATATTAATAACAAGCTTAAACCTCTTTTCACTAGCGTCAGAGAATTATCCTCCGACTTCACCCAGATGCCGCGGTTGATCGCTCTATGGTACATTAGTGTTAGAGGCGTGCCCTATTTATCCAATACACTACACTTCCGCACACATTCACGCAATAAATCCTTTCAGTCAATCGCCTTTCACGTGTCCTTTTCGCATGACTGACTTTTACGCACTTGGATACAAGTAGGGTGGCCAGGTCTTAAAAGCGAAAAGGCGGACATATTAGTCACTTTAGCCGGACATTCAAGTAAGGTAAAAAGGCCGCATACCCTTCACCCTTTGAGGTTTAGGCCTTAATTTTAGGTATTTAAATACCCTTTTTGTTTTTAACATAGGTACACAAATACATATACTTATGAATAAAATTGAAGTTTCTATTTGTAATAACAAACTAACATATTTTTTTTTATAAATGCGTTTGAAAGTAGATCTAACAAAATAACATGTATTTTTTTATTTTTCGGTCTGTCTGCTCCGTATAATTTTCGAAACGACTGGACCGATTTTAACTGAATTTAGACAAAGGGATAACTAATGTTATAACGTTTAACTTACGACTTTCACTAACAGATAGATGTGTTATGTTACGTTATATGAATTGTTTTATAATTTACCTCAAAAAGGGAGAGTAATGTTCTTAACCACGCTGAACTAAGTTGCGGGTAACAACTGCATAGAACATACTTCGTCTTCTTCTTCTTAGTCGTACTCTCCTGGCGGAGTGGTAGCTGGGCCTCAAGTCTGCTATTACAATAGTGTCAGAATGGTCTATCATTGATGTCATAATTGTCGATTTTGACAAGTTTGGTAATCTACTAATATAATGGCGTCATTATGACTTTCCAATGGTCAACCACTGACACTCCATTGGCTTAAAATGGTAATCTCGTACATATTGACAAATGAATATTTGACATTTGCGGTAATCTGCTAAAACTTTGACAGTTTATTTGATCAGTGTTTGACCATTAGAACGTTATTGTGCAGTTATTGGTTTTAATATGCTCGAAATTATCATTCTACCGCAATTCTATTACAAGACCATTGATCGATCAATGATCGATCATTATGAATTAGCAGATTACAAACTTTTTGCAAAATGACAATGGGATCGTGTTGGAATGACGAATTTATAAAAATAGCAGACTTGGGGCCCTGGTCATGGATCGTCTGGTACTTAGTTTGGTTGCGGCTTTTGCAAGACTTCTCCATCTCTCTCTATTCGTGGCACTGCGTGTACATTCAATGAGGGAACACTTAGAAGATGATTTGATGTGGTCCGACCATCTGGTAGGTGATCGACCGCGAGAACGTTGGCCCTCTTCTCTACCCTGTACCACTAAACGTTCTAAAGAGCTCTCATTACGGATTATACGTCCAAACATTTTAAAGATTCGCAGTTGCACAATTATTTATTTATTCAAACTTCATGTACAGTAGTGGTATATAGGCGGACTTAATGCAACAAGACATTCTCTCCCAGTCAACCTTTGGGTTAAAAAAGACATCACTGTGGTAGGTCAATCGATGAAAGTCTTTGTTTGATGCGAACATACTTCATAAACCTAGAGTTTTTCTTTTCTCAAGTTAAAATCGGAATCGTCAGCAAAACAGGACATATTTCCCTTATTAAATTAAAAATGTTAATCGCCTTTCAGAGGCTTATTTCTTCAATTTACGTAACCACGGAAATCTGAGTCACTCATTATGAGATTAAAATTTTCCCTTCCTAATTTTGTTACTACTTATGAAACCAAAAGTAATAAGTGGGGCTTCAGGGTTTCAGCGAAACCTTATTTGAAGTTTTCTTTTGTTTTATTATCCAACTGTTTTTTTTTTAATAACTTCCAAGCTTATTGTGTAACTTTTGAACTGTTTTTTTTTGAAGTGGTAAAGTGTTGCTTAGGGTGCTTTTAAATGGCTGCAGGATTGTAACGCGTCCCTGGAACGCAAAAAACAACTAAAGGAACGTGGGTTGATTTTAATTAGTAAAATTCTGACACTCCCCCTCTCGGTTACTCGGGAGAAGTTATTTGTTGAATATCCACCGCAAAAAAAGTACTTTTAGACTTTTTAGAAACTAAAAAGACGGTAGAATTAGTCGCTTAGTGTAAATATCTATTCTGAACTGTTATTAAATCCAGGGCAGGATCTCGCTATTTAGCCGCTCCGGGCAAAGAAAATATTCGCTGCCCTTTACATATACAAAACAATATAAGTCATGAGTCTTAAGTCTTAAATATTTCCACTATCCAACCTGAAGTAGGTTGGAAAGTGGTACATAAAATTCTCAACCTGCCAACTTGGGTGTGGATGGTTAAAGGCTAGGTTGGCAGATAGGAATAAGGCAATTTTGCCGCCTTTCATTTTTTGCCGCTCTGGGCAAATGCCCGTCTTGCCCCCCCCCCCCCCCCCCCCCTTAGATCGGGCCCTGATGAAATCCTACAAAAATAATGACTTCTGTTAATAAATGGATATTCTATTCTGAAATCATAAGTCCCGTCCATAGTCCAAAATCCATAATCTACAATGACAAAGGGTTATCTATATTGAACGACACGAAAATCGGCCAAGTTTTGTTCTGGTTGAACCATAGTTTCTATCGATAGCAGACTCGAGTTTATAGTGTATTTGACCCCGTCGTTCATCTCCCAGCTAAAATGGCGGCTTATGTGGAATAAGAAAGTTTATAGTCTCTACGTGCCCGAGTTAAAATCCTCAAGGAATACTGTACCAGAGTATATGGCTTGCATTTCACACGATCCTCGACGTTATTCTGCCTAACTGACGATAAAATGCTCCCATCTTCTCGTGTTCTATTAAAAATACGGTTGCTTTAAAAATCCTTAAGGCTGCCAGAGAATATGGCCGGTTTTCTTCCCCGACATACTTTTAGGTATAAAAAATTCCTATCTTCTTGTGCTATATTAAAAGTATATTTCGTGACGTAATCGTCTCGTCTCCGCCGCGCCGGAAAATGGGCCTTCAAATGTCACTCAGTGTTTTCAATCTCGGGAAAAAGAAACATTATCGATGCTTTCAATGTCTCGACGGTGCAGTGTGCTTCAAATGTCGTTGTAGGTTCTCTAACAATAGTAACTATCTAATCTATAATATAATTAGCTGTAGTTGTGTCGTTTTATCAAGGTAACCGGGGCCATTGCCCTTTTTTCCAAAATCTCTGGGAAAAACTTTAGGTGAACTTGAGCGTAATATCGAGTATAGCGCTATATTTAAGCACTATAGTTCAGAATCATGAACAGTCAGAATTTGGTGGATTTCGAAGCAACAATTTGACTAAATTCAACGAAAAGAAGTGTTTGATTTTAGCTGCTCCCGTACACTAAAAACAAAACAAAATAAAAATGAGTTCAGCGCCGTCTAGCGACAAAATGGCCACTTAAACAATAAAAAAAATTACAATAGCTATTAGTAGAATAAGGGTGTTTTTAATATCGTGCGGTTCTGATCACGCATGCGGGATTGCTCCGCACGCGTAACTCCCGCAAATGTTCATTTCATACAAGTATTTACTGTAATGCGTGGAAAACGCACGCGGGACGCGTTTTATTGCATTTTGGAATTTTCTGCATGCGGCGCAAACCCGAATGCGTAATGAAATCTGCACGATATTAAAAACATCCTAAGCATCACGGTTATTCATGATAGATCGATTGACTTGACAACCATGTTACTTTTGAAATTGAGAATGTCAATAAATATAAATGGTTCAATGAGCGCTCCAGCTTTGGTATGATGCGACAAATATAGTAACTTGATTTGTAATTTCGTCGCCTATGTCAAAAGTTGTAAACGTAATTTTTTTCCTGAACTAAATCTTACGACTGGCGTAAGTAGATGATACGCGCAATGTTCGTTGGATTACATCAACCGATGAAGTGTGAAATTATGTCGTTACTATCAAATTGGTTTTACTCTTCGACTTGCACATAAAAATTCATGACTTTTCCGCAAGGGATAGGAGAAATACCATTGTATATATTTTTTTGCTACCATCCCGCTAGCTTCCAAATTCATGCATTTTTCAAACATGCGAATCTCGGTTATCGATCCGTTTTGACTGTTAGATACTTCAATTGTCTGCAAACAGATTCACCGAACAGTTACTTTTATTTCAGCAAAACCTCATACCTACATTCGTTTCCAATTCGCACCATTGTTACTTTTTGATGTATTCTTATACTCAATACTTTATTGCATATCAATGTATCTACATTAACGGATGGTATAAAAAATTGTCAGAGATCAATATGGACCCCTTCGGACACAGCAAAATTAGAGAGGAGGGCTAAATCGCACTCCACGGAATTCAATATGATTGTAGACTAGCTTCTGCCAGCGACTTCGCCCGCGTGATAGTAGGTTTCTTCATACAAACTTTGGACCCCTGTTTCATCCCCATAGAGGGTGAATTTTGGAAAATCTTCTCTTAGTGCTCGCTTAAGTAGTAAAAGGAAAACTTCTGCAAAATTTTACGCTTCTAGTCTCAGTAGGTACCTACTTTTAGCTATGTGTTGATATGTCAGTCAGTCAGTTTTTCCTTTTATATTACTGTAGGTAGATGTAATAGATGTTATCAAAACTAGCTGAAATTTTTTTTCCAAATACATAGTCCCGAACTACCATCGATCTATTTTGATTTGACCCGTTGACTTCAATTGCCGTCATCCCATTCACGGCTATCGTTCCAGATCCTGGTTCCTGGCCAATTGTTCTGCTTCTCACGTATTGCCTGACCCACCCCTGTGTCGTCACATCCACGTCTGCGTGCCCAATGCGTTTGGCAGCCGTGTCGCAAGTGGGCGTGGTAATGTGACGCTTCCGTTGCGATACCGCCACTTACTTGCCAGTTATGAAGCCCTAGTACCTCGATTGTGTTGGCCGTTGCTAAATAAACGGCCAAATTGCTAAAGTTTTTTAATTAAGATGTAATTAGGGAATTTAGAGGTAGCCATTTTGTGTTGATTGTCGGATAATGTGTGTTCTGTACAAGTTCTGAACACTACCACTAACTACTGTCGTGGTTTTTATAACTAACTGGGGACCCGCTCCAGTTTTGCACGGCTGTTGTGAACTTTGAAATTGTCGGCTTTTTTCTACTATAATATTATGCAGGTATATCGAATCAAAATCTTCCTCTTGAAGCACTGTCTATTGGGGAAAACATCATATAAATATGTTCAGGAGTTTACAAGTTTGTAGGGTTTGTCGACAGCTATGTCGCTACTTTGGAACTAATAATTCAAAATCCTGCAGATTCTCCGCGCGGTTAGAGTTCGAAATGACCGATCGGGCAATTGCCAGGGGCCGACACAAGGCACGTTTAATTGGAGGATCCACCCTTATCAACGAAGGTTTGAGGGACTTTACACCCAGTTCCGCATACCTCCTAAAGTTTGTCGCGAACAGGCGGACGCGGTGGGGGCGACTATTATGTACCTATGTGTAAAAACGATCAATTTAAAAACTGCTAATTCAGTCGTAAAAACTTACAGAGACGATTGTAGACAGAGTATTTTGTACTAGCTTATGCCCTCAGCTTCGCCCGCGTTCATAAAATATATATCACTCAGGAATAAAGCAGCTTTCTTCAGGTGAAAAAATTTTAGCAATCAGACCAGTACTTTCAGAAATTACCTCCTCCTACAAACAAAAAAATAAAAAAAACTACCTCTTTATATCTATATATATAAAAGAAAGTCGTGTTAGTTACTTAGTTACACTTTTTATAACTCAAGAACGGCTGAACCGATTTGGCTGAAAATTGGTGGGGAGGTAGTTTAAAACCAGGAGACGGACATAAGACCTACTTTTTTTTTTTTTTTTTTTAAGGGTAGAGTAGAGTAGGGTAGGGTATAGTAGGGTACAGTGTGGGAAGAGCGGGAGCGAAGCCGCGCGGGCAAAAGCTAGTTAATTATAATTTTCAAATATTGCCGTAAGTAATCTCG
Source organism: Mythimna ferrago (assembly GCA_910589285.2). NCBI lineage: Eukaryota > Metazoa > Arthropoda > Insecta > Lepidoptera > Noctuidae > Mythimna > Mythimna ferrago. Next base: position 23,720,435 of record OU342685.1, read on the forward strand.
TCATGTACTCGTCTGAAATCATAAGTTAGAGTCAGGTTCGCGATTCTTTTATCGAGCCAACTAGTTTATATCATGTTTCGATTTTTACCCAGCGGTTGGTCATATACTATATAGTCAATTTTAATAAAATATTTTTATGTGGTGTTCTCTTTTACTTATATCTGTGGAATTCTAGAGGTAAAAAAAAAATCAATACAAACCACACCTTAATCTCAATCCAAAGCCCACACTGTGAGGCGACACGATATAAATGGCTGGCTTCTAAATTAAGCCTCAATTCGTGCTTCCAAAGCCATCACTAGACTTCGTGTAAATCAGGCTTTCAAACTTAGGCTGCGCGCAAACAATCGATATCTGTACCACGGTATATGTCTTTTGACACGAAGAGTAATTTAAGTTTTCCATTTTTCGTATGACTTTGCCAATATTTATTACGATAGTGAATATTGTTGCGGAAAATAAAGGATCTACCAGCCATTATTAACAAATATTTAAACGAAAACATAACCAAGCGACTTTTGTTCCGAATTTAAAGTAGTCATCAACTTTCTGCCGTTCTCCCGTTATATTTTCTTTCATACTGTTCTGTCACCCGTCAAGCTATCACTAACTCCCTTTTCTTCCATATCACTTCTCATACTCTTATGAATTTAAAGTAATAGTAAATAAATAATAGTTGCCTTTTGCATTCCAGCGCCGCTGTAATCTCTCAAGGATCTTTTAAAAAATCCCGCAACCCGTCCTTTTCTAACTTACAATAAATACTTGTAGAAAGTTTTAATATCCACAGTACCTAACCTGCCAACGACTGTTTATAAATATAGTAAAGTTTTACATAAGAACTATTTTTAGTACAAAATCAATAGAATGTCATTATAGGTCAACGCGAGGCATGCCGAGGTCTACTGAGAAATACATGTAACTAGCTTTTTTTTTTATGGTGGGAAAAATCATGCATTGACATCCCCCGCCCTTGGGCGGAGCGGGAGATAGTGTCAGACTCTTACTGACTAAAAGACCTACCCCGTTCCTTCTAGCCTTCATACCGGGGCTCGAGCGCCCTTTCGGATAACCCTGGCCCCAGTAGGCTTCGACCCGGCTGGATCCCTGCTGTTGCTGACAACTCCTTGAGGCGCGCGGGAACAGTGCGCGCCGTCGACGACTTGGGCTTGGTCCGGACAGTTACCGGACGGCCGGACGGTGAGCTACCCATTGCTCACCGTCCGCAAACCCGCGCCTACGTTGGCCGGAAATCGGGATCAGAATCCTGGCGGCGGCGGCGGCGATAACGCCGTTGCCTGATGCGTTCGGCCTCCTCCTTTGCGAGCATTACTGACATGTAACTAGCTCGTCAACTAGATATTATGTTATCAAAACTACTCAAAATTAATAAGAACAACGCGTAATGAACTTGTTCTATTCTATATTCTGTTTTTGTGTAGCCATTCATCAAATTCATTCAAAATTAGCTTTCGCCCACAGCTTCGCCCGCGTACATGAAATATAGCCTATGTCACTCAGGAATAAAGCAGCTTTCTATCGGTAAATTTTTTTTAGTAATTGGACCTGTACTTCCAGAGATTACCTATTACAAACAAAAAAAATAAAAAAAACTTTACCTCTTTTTATTATATTATAGTGTAGAAGTGTAAAAATCAACGTTTTGAATAAATCTCAATAGAGATTACCCAAGTTCGCAGGAGATACAGTACACAAGCATCGGTAGTAGTAATGGTCGTGTGATAGTGCACAAGCTTGACCCTTTACTCTCATACTCCGATGAGACGGCAGTTCGACTAGGGTTACCAGATGAAACACAAAAAAAAACAGCGTCAGGTGGTGGCCTTGTGTTAACCATTTGGCATTATGCTGAGCTGAAGCCTTTTTGGCATTACTCACTCAATGTACCATTTGTTTAATTTTAAGGTGTTTCCGTTTTTGTAAACTCAATTTTCTTTCTTTCTTTATGAAAAAAATTCAAAAGTCAGGAGAAAAGGCCTGATTTCCACTGAAAAGTCCTGATATTTTTAGTTAATATATAAGAATATTTTCTGAAACGTGCTTGAAAATTTAAAAAACTCGTAATATTTTCGTTTTTATACTTTGCGGATCTTGCTTACCCGTTGCACATCGCACACGAAACGTGGGGAAGGGGAGTTATCCTCGGTAATATAATTAATACATAAGTAGGTATTATAATATATAATTATACCAAAGTAAGATTACATTGCTTTTAGTTTATTTAACAATAAAAAAAAACAATCAGTTTGGTTACGACTGCCGACCCTCATATGGTAATCAGTTTACCTTAACAAAAAATAAACGCGTGTTCTACTTAGATAAGAGTAAAAAACAAAATATACTCTGTATTTTTTGTAACAAAATTCTTACGTAACAAACGCAACCCTCTGAAGCCAACCCTTTCAGAGAGGTTAATAAAAAAAACGTCAAGGATTTCAAGCCTCCCTTTTGATTTATTGGACATATACACCCTTTTACCTATGTCACGCATTGTCTTTTTAAAAAACTCGCATTTTGTCTACGCCCGCAATAGGGGTATTGAACGTCGATTTTATGTGAAAAGACCCGATTTCCATTGAAAAATCCTGAGATTTCACGAGATTTGCAAAATTTAGCCGCAATCCTGAGAGGAGTTTAAAAATCCTGAAATCTGAGGACAAATCCAGAGATATGATAACCCTACTTGCTGCGGTATTCCCGTCCGATTATAATTTTTAACTTTCGAATACCGAAATTAGAAGCACAATGAAAAGTCAATGAGAGAGCGAACGCCAGCGTTCGCTTGGGGTTTAATGAATATTAGTACGCTTCATCATTAACGACTGCATCACTGCAAATCACAGTCAAGCACTAGTTAATATTATTAAAAAAAATCTTTCATACAATAAATCTTAGAACTAGAAATTCGAAGATATGTGACATCCACATGTGACTATTATATGACTATTCTGACTGGGTGGATACTTTATTGTAAAACTATTCACGTTAAGTTTGATATAAAAATTGTTACTAAAGCCTTCTACATACGTTCTGTGATAAGAAAACTTTCTACGATAATCTGCTCCAAACAATAGGGGTATTGAACAGCGATGTTAGGTCAAACAACGGTTGATTCGATTTGAAATTGAACTGCATGCCTCCTCCAATAACATATCGGAACAAAAGCTTCGTTTGCATGTTAATGAAAATGGCGCCATTATCACTACGTAACGTAATTGGATTGGCCATATTATGCATCGATTAAAACATGTCATGCAGCATTAAGTTATCAAGGATTCTGCTGACTATACCATCATGGAATAGATCGACAGTGTAGAAAAGATCCAGCCTCGTGCAGCTTTGGTTATTATTGAACTCATCAACTCAAACCAAAGATAGGCTACCACCAATAAAACTTACTCGGATTCCCCTCTTTTGCAATAATATATTTGCAAGTTGGCATTGAGATACTCGTCCCCACTTTAATAGATTTGAAAGTTGGCATTAAACTGTTCATTTCTTGGGACAGAGAAGAGTACAGCATAGACAGGAAAATAACAAAATTTTCTTTTGGACAGACAGCTGTAATAAAACTAAACACATAATAACATGTCATTGTTATCAAGATGTCAATCGCGAATGAATCAGGTCAACATGACTGTGTACTGATTGAATCAGGCTCATTGAGACATTAGTCTTCATTAGCATAATAATAATTTCACGCAACATGTCATTGTTCACCAGTAATGCTTATAAGATGATTATAATGACTATTGAGTAACCCCGGACAATCATGATAGTTAACAAAAATTCTATTGAATTAAACAAACGATTTTAAATGAATGCATTTGAGATACGTCTTGAAGTTAATATAAACAAATTGCAATACATTTTTGTCTAGATTTTTTTTTTTGCCTTGACTTAAATACCTTTCGCACATAGCAGGAAAAACATCGTTTATTTCGCTAACGTTATAAAGGAAGCAGTGCAAAAAACCTTACATTTAAATAGCTTCAGAAGTGCAAAGCACCTCTGCTTTTCATTCCGCCTTGAGAAGTTGATGACCTTAGTCGTCTTGACGTTACAAAAACTTATAGGTATGGTCGTGGAAAGTATAATACCGAAGTACTAAACGTTCTTCTCCTTTGTCCACAGAAAGAAGATCGAATCCCTAGGCAGGATGACGGCGATGACGCAGGAGGAAATGGTGGCGGGTGCACGCACCGTCGCCGCAGGTCTGGAGGCTTTGAGAGCAGAACACGCCCAACTGCTGGCGGGGCTGGCGGCCAACACTGAGCATGAACACGAGAAAGCCTCGCTTGTGAGGAAGAGCATCGATGCTATTGAACTTGGACTGGGTGAAGCACAGGTTAGTTGCAGAGTTTGTATTATATGACGACATGTTTTCAGTTCTCTCTTTAAAAAAAGAACGTTGCCTGACACTAGCAATTGTTCTTGGATCGTGGGTGCGTTCACAAACATGTAAACTCACATACATACACAAAACACCAAAACGCGAAACAACTGTCTGTTGGCCATGCAAGAATCCGCGACATGCAGTGCAGCAGACTATCGCTCAACTTATTTGGTAACCGTGCCGTCATAAATGTGGATGAACGGAGAGGGCGAGAGAGGTCAAAGATAAGATGCATGGATTGTGTAAGGAATGATATGAAAGAAAATGGAAGTGTCGTGTCATGGCGGACTGGGATGAATGGGAAAAATAAACGTGTGGTGCCGATGCCAAGATCAGAGATAATATCAGGAATATAACGATGCCATGTGTTATGTTATCCTTTTGGCAGATGTTCCAGGATAGCCCGCGAAATCGAAAGTTTTCTAACCCTTTCGAATTACTTTTTCATGAAATAGCCATTCAGTAGGGTTAGACGAGCTGAGAGGGTTGCATTAATAGTTTTGATTCCATAAATTAATACGTATTACGGCCGTCATTCATATTTTAATCAACGTACAAATTTGACACTGACTGTAAAATGCAAAAAAACGGGCTATCTTGGCGCTTTCACCATATGGTGAAACGTAAAGCCAATGGTGATCCCTACGAGATTATAAAGACGGTTTTCTACCTGTAGGATTCATGTGTTTTCGCTTTAATTTTCCGTTGATCTTTCGGATCCAAATCGTGATATTTTGCGAAGCAGTCCATTCCCTATTTCTTACGGCAGTTGTTATCTAACACAACACTCAAATAAGCCGCACTAAAACGTCTATTGTTAGGAGTTGATTCTTTCTGTTAGCGAAATGACAGTAAGCTTAAGTGCCGTCTACTTTATATTTATTCAGGAATGGCAGATACAAAATTCACAGAGAAATATAAATTAATCCGTGAAAGCACTTTGCCGCCGAAATCTTTCTTTGGCTACAAAATATTCTGGACTTAGTCGAAAAACATCTCTTTCGCAGAATGTCCCTTTTGAAAAAATTTGAACTTTGAAAAAATTTTACGTGATTCATTGTATATTCTATAACAATAGATTTTAGTACCTATATAAAAAAAGAAACTGACTGATTGACATATCAATGCACAGCTGAAACTACCAGGAGTAGGAGCGTGAAATTTTGTAAAAGGTTTCCTTTTGAGAAGTAGGCGAGCACTAAGAGAGAATTTTACAAAATTCACCTCCGAAATGCATGAAACGGAGGTCCAAAGTTTGTATGGAAGAACATACTTTCACAAGGCCGAAGCCGCTGGCAGAAGGTAGTTAATAAATAAATTGTAAAACTTTTAAACATTCAATAAGCAATTGAAAAAAAAAACTGTTTATTCTAAGTATACTAACACGACATTTGCGAAAGAGACAGTCTGCGAATAAGGCAATGTGAGATAGCAACCTTTTCAGAAAGAGTCATTCTGCGAAAGCGACATTATGAGATAGAGAATTTATAACCAGAGCTCTTAACGTGATCCATTTGACGACCTAAACTGAACTTAAAGGGATGGAAAGTTTATAGGATGTATAACTACATCTCTCTCACTCGCACGCCTGTTAATAGGTCATTGTAAGGCCCTGAGGGCGTATTACGACCGTTTTAAAATCCAGTCAGTTTCCAGGCAAGTCAGTTTACGGCCGTAAACTGCCTTGTTCTTTTTCGTATTATGACGTACGTCCTTCTGACTGGAATCATCCTGGACAGTTGTCTGTGGCTGGTTTGCACTGCTTTGAAAGATTGCGTTCGAAAACATAAAAACAAAGGTTACCGGTATTTACGGTTTTTAAATTTTTGTATGAAATATTGTTTATTGATGAAATTAATGTAATTTTATAACAGAAATCTAAATTAACAACGAGTTTAAAAACGAATTATGTGTTATTTCCGTAAATACAATGTCATAAAGTGGAAAATAGAGCATTGTCTCATATACTTCATTTCTGAACGTACTAGGATAACTCCTAACCCGCCAAAAACAAAATTAACCCCGTGTTCCGAATTGCGTCAAAAGCGATTATATTGCGAATCCGACCAACGCGCAATGTCACAAATAGTACTTGATAGTCCTTATATTTTGTGACTATTACATTTGGTCGGATTTGCGATATAATCGCTTTAGACGTAACTCGGAACTAAGGGTAAGCGTGTGTACGTACCTACTTGAACAAAACTTTTTAACAAAAATATGTTAGCTTGGCGATCGCTGTGCTGCGGCATGGTGGTCGCCGCGGTGACGGTGTTGAAGTGCTGCGCCACCCTGAGCCCAGACGTAAACATCCGATAACCTACGGTGTGATGGACTGGCCCCTGTTAGGAGGCAGTGACGGTAGCAGGCAGTACCCTCGGGACAGTTCAACCCGATTTTTGGCGTACGTTGCTTGTTGCGCTGGTCTCGTACGCCACCACGCACCCTTGAATGCGTACGTTTTCGACTAAGGGGGAACGTAGCAGCACCTCACAGCGGGTATCGAAGAGGATCAATAAAACACGTTTTCGACGAAAAGGTTCCTAGGGGCTATAAGCTTCTGCCTTTTCGGATGTCATATTTATTTATTCTTTCACATAACATATACAATATGCACATCAAAATACTCGTTATGATGTCTACTTTCATATAAAACAATAATCTTTTGCATAACTTAACACATAAAAAAGTTTCTAGAACAAAAACTGCAAAAGACAATTTCGGTCATATTCTGAAACACAACTCTTTCAATTTCTCACCCAATATTATACGAATTGTCAATCTAACTGCTATATTATCATTTTTTAGGTAATTTTTAACTAAAAATACAGTAATGGTGAGAATTGAACACAAAACAAAAAAGGTAAACATCAGTTTACAATTACGAAATCGGGATCGCGAACATTACAGACTTCGATCATTTCTAAAACTATAAACGCATCACTTTCGAGAAATTCGAAGATTATCAACTCATCACACATATTTAATGTTTTATTTAACTATCAAATAGATTCAAATATAATAAAAAGTCAAAACAATTCACTTAAAGTTACTAGAAACCGGCTTAAACTGACTGGCTTGTTTGTCACAATTTTTGACACTTTAGCAAGCTACATAATGTCAGTTGGACGCTCATAATACGGAATTCCCAGCCAATATCCATGCAGAAGACGGTCAAGTGTCACGTGACTACTGACTGGCTGGCAATAAGATGTCATAATACGGATAAGCAAGTCAGTTCATTTTACGGCGTAAATTGACTGGAATTAAGAGGTCGTAATAGGCCCGCTGTACTCAGACTTATGACTTGATTCCGCCATCTTTCTACCATCGTACAACCCATTGTACGGCGAGTATCCACCCTTACGTTGTTGAAACTTCAACAGTCCGGTCTAACCGTTCCGCTTCATCGTTCATACCGGGTTCATCGAAGGACTGGAACAATTTGCCTGCTGCGGTCTTCCCGTCCAACTATAATTTAGGTGTCTTCAAGGCTAGAGAGAATAGCCTCTTAATAAACTAGTGCTCCTCACAGTCAACGATTGCATCACTGCTTACCATCAGGTGGGATCGCAGTCAAGCACTGGTCTAAATCAATAAAAAAAGACATTTTGCGTTAGAGTCGTTTTGCGACTAAGCTAACATTCTCTTCCATTACTGTGTACAAATAGCAGCTTACATTTTCGTCAGTTTTCATTACAAACATTATTCCTTTGAAACGCATTGATTTCGATATGTCTGCATGTTAACTGTTTCAATATTTGCAATTCATTAACCGTAACCAAACATATACTCACGGAAAACAAATACACTGGCTTTGTTTTTATAACATTTTAACGGGTTTGGCGGACCTGTGTAAATTCTTTATCCTTTGCCGTGTTTTCACAAAGAACTCGTGATCACACATCTGGTGATAATAGCCTTTTTCCAACGATATTGGAGTCAGCAGGTCGGCTTCCAATCTAACCGGATGTAGCTGAATATCAGTACATGGAACGACTGCCTATCTGACCTCTACAACCCAGCAATTGGGTACCAGGATACCTTGGCAAGGCTAATATCAGTAACGACTGTCAAAGATCTACAATTGACAGCCGTAACTAGAGCGGAGCCAGTGGTATATCTAGTCCTTTTTGTTTGTATTGTACTTTTTTCTTGGGGCGCAGTTACAGAAGGTCGCTCCGGGTGTATAAAAGGCTAGTTACGGCGCTACAACTGGAACCAACAGCTTAACATGCTTTACGAGGCACGAAGGAATCTCGATATGATATAATGGTCATCCATCCATCGACGTTGGCAAACGCAGCTTAAACCTTGGTGATCAACTCGAGCGACTGGTATTTAGCTGCGAGCTTCTCTTTCAAAATAATTACCAATTTTTGTGTTTAAAGTCTGGATGTCGAGAATCAATCTTGATTTTTCTTTTCGACTATGACATGTTTACGTACAGCTGGTAGTGCAATACCAGTCAACGGAAAAAGCTTATTATGCGGGGTTTATTTGGAGTATCCCGATATGCCCCAATTGCCCATACACCTGCATTTTGGAGGACATGTAAGTGCCACCGATGCTGTAATTAACATAGCCACCTTTTTTCGTATTTTCGGGGGAAAACCTTCAAAAGATGCCTTGACTTTTAGGGGAGAGAAACCAGGGAGTGTGTGATTCTTGCCTCACTAAAACCACCCCGGTGATCACTGTCATCACACGGAACAGGGCTCCGTGACCTCTTAAGCCCCACCCCGAAACCACCTCTGTACAACACCTATAACATAGCCACCTACTGGGCCCAAAAAAATTAACGAGTTTACCATCATCAATCCGAAAACAAGAAGAAGAATTGCCTACTACCACTAACACCACGTGTATACGATGTAAACAAATGTGAACGTGTAGGCTTCAGATTCCGAAGCACATGTCTTGAAGACGACGTGCCTGAGGTTTCTGCGGCCTGCGGTTTGTCACATATGACCCGATATGGAGTTACAGATGCGTCGTTGACTGGCTTTGTCGTGTCTCAGAGGCCGAGGAATCAGCTAAATTAATTTTGTAACAGCGAGGAGTGACTCCTAAAGAGGTAAGATGAGTTGACTTGAACTTTGAAAGCACCCCTTCATTAATTTTCCAAAAGAAAAACAACTACTAATTACCTCTACATGAAAATTGCTAATGTTTTATCTAGATAAGCAACACGTTTTCATGTAAGCTTACACGCGAAGCTTAAGGTGAGGTGAAGAACTATTGATCAAACGTTAAAGCTTAGTAGCAAAAAGAAAATTCTTCGCACATTTTCTTTGAAACGGGCCGAAACAAAAGATGAATTATTTTGAGAAGTTTCCCTGATTGTTTTTTTTTAGAGTATTTTGAAAGATCTGGGCATTTCTTTAAGACGAATTCCATAAATATAATGGCGGGTCTATGCTAGCCGAGCATGATTTTTTTTTAGATGGGGAAATCATCCAATGACAAGAGATATCATTGGATGTGACTTTTACTGACTAAAAACCCTGTTCCTTCGTTGCCTTTCATACAAGGGCCGAGTTTTACCTTTCAGAAACAAACCCTTGGCCCCAGTAGGCTTCGACCCTGTTGGGCCCCTACGTTTTGCTGACATCTCCTTAAGGCGCACGTGGAACAGTACGCGCTGTCGATGACTAAGGCTTGGTCCGGACGGTCGGACGGCGAGCTACCCATTGTTTGCCGTCCACAAGTCCGCGCCTACGATAGCCGGAAATCAGGATCGGAATTCCGGCAGCTGGTGCGTGAGGGCCGTTCACTCGCGCGTGCACGTGCGGCCTCCTTTGCTAGCATTACTGCTTCGCAGAAGGAGGCGACCGCCTGCCACTCAGTCGAGCATGATTAGAGCACGAGTGGAGCACGAAGTAAGCTCAAATTCGTTTAGTGTCATTCGTGTTCAGCTCTTCTTGAGTCGGTCCACACTACAAGAATTTGAGCTCGGCTCGTGCTCGGTTTCTCTAGCATAGACCCACCTTAAACCTCTAACGGAAAAGAGGTCAAGAATTTGGTCATTGAACAGCCCGGCTTTGAAAAACCCGTATAAATGAAAAGCCTGGCTTCTCAGCGGCTAAAGACAAACAGCCTCGAGGTAGCCTAGATTCGTTGAATGCCTTTAAGGACTAGCCATTATAGCATCATTTAGGTCACACCTACGAGGCCTTGAAGGCTCCGCAGCTCCGCTCTATAAACGCCGAGTTTCCAACGTGTAAAAGGAAAGTGTATTTTTGAAACAAAATGCCGAAGAGCGCTTTCAGAACTTTGCTTTTAACGTTTTAAATCCCAATTTTTGTGAAAGATTTTAGTGTAGGAGGAGTGGGAGTAGCGTGTAGGAATCGCTTGTCGAGTAGAAATCAAAGTTGTTGGATTGTGCGAGATATTTTTTGTTTTAATCTGTATCGTCTGTGCATTTACAAAAATGTAAGTTCACGTATAGACAAACCATCCAGACCCAGAAGAATAGTCTGCAGGCCATACAAATATTTTGTCCCATGTGGGAATAGACACCGCAACATCAGCGCTGCTACCGATCTCTCCGAAAAGTACACGAGTGTAATTAAATGAATAATATTTTTCACGTTTGCGGTGAGTCAACAACTCTGAAATTTCCCAGAGCTGGAGGTTTTATTTTATTTATTTAAGAAAAAACAAACAGTAGTACAATAAGGGATATTCATAACAGCTTAAATATAACATTATGTAAAAAACAAGCATGATGTTATATTTAAGCAACCAACCAACAGCCCAACCAATTCCATTCTCCACTGATTTCAACATCAAAACTTAAAACTAGCTAATAGGTAATATAGTTTACATAAATAAATATTATAACTTTCGACTGACCTGTTGGTGTAGTGGTTAGTGGCCCTGACTGCTATGCCGGAGGTCGTGGGTTCGATTCCCACCCAGGACAAATGTTTGTGTGATGAGCATGATCATTTGTTCTGTGTCTGGGTGTAATTTATCTATAATATGTATGTATTTAGAAATATATAAGTATGTTTATCAGTTGTCTAGTACTCATAACACAAGCTCTGCTTAGCTTGAGACTAGACGGCGTTGTGTGATAGTTGTGGAATATTATATTATTATAACTTATCTGAGGTTAAAATAAAAGCATAAACTATTCAGAGTAAGATCTTAAATTAATTCCAACATTACTCAGACCTACGTCTAAGTTCATTGCCATTTTCTAATTGAATTCCCAAATTCAGTAAGCTTTGTTTCTGAAGTCGCTTAATTACAATTATTCGAGTTAACTTTGATTGTAATCCACGAATACAATTCTGAATAAACATTTCTAGGCATCTGAGCGTTGATTTCAAAGATTAATTCGGTAAGTGTTTCATTCAGACTTGCTATATCGTATTGCGGATACAAACTTCAGTGATATCTATTAAAGATAGACATTATAGTTTTATTTTAAATCCATTGAAGTAATTAGCGGGTGAGATTAATTTGAGTCAATTTAACTGTATGCATTTTACAGATCGGCACTCCTTTTACTCACGTCGTATTCCTCATTACTGAGAGTCGTGAAGTTCCTCTTAGATTAGCTTCTTATTGATGGTGTCTCATCATCTGTGTCGGTTCTAAGCTTCATGTAGTGTGACGTGCAATTGGGAGTCCAGTGTCGAGGGGACCTGACCTGCCCATCGTTTTGGGCTGCGGCCTCTTGGTTGTTTGAAAGATTGATGAATGAATGATGATTTGAAAAGATGTGGTAATTTTTCCTGGCTATGTGGCCAAAAAAGTTTAGTACTCTGTGCATACTAGTTAGCTCAATTGGGAGTCCAGTGTCGAGGGGACCTGACCTGCCCATCGTTTTGGGCTGCGGCCTCTTGGTCGTTTGAACGATTGATGAATGAATGATGATTTGAAAAGATGTGGTAATTTTTCCTGGCTATGTGGCCAAAAAAGTTTAGTACTCTGTGCATACTAGTTAGCTAGTTGACAGTCTAGTCTTGATAAAAGTTCGCGTAAGTTTGACAGAGTAAAAAAAAAGGTGACCAGCGAATTTGAAACATTTTCTTTTAACACCACATCTCGAAGGCATCAACACGATCGGTATTATGATGAAAAATAAACAAATAGTAGAACCAGACAAATATTCCACCTTTTACCTATCAAAAACTTCTTTGTTTAACATCTTAAATGAATACAAAACACAAAATAAATTTCATGATACGCAGATTTATCCGTTTCAGCTCTTTCAATCAAACTTCAATAAATATTCTGTTTTACTGTATTTTGTCTGCTTTTTTATACAACAAAACAGCCTTCAAATGATCACACAACACCAAAGTTTCGCCGCAGTAATTCCGTTAAACATTACACACACATTCTCCATTAACCTCTAACTTTCCGCCGCCATATTGCCTCAATTGCCGCCATATTTCCAGCGCCATTTTTCATAAAACGTCACAGAGTAAAATTAAGTTGCGTGAGTGAATCAAGGGGAGGAGCTCCATTCAGCCTCTCACAAAGGCACGCGACACCCTCTCGTGAGGTTGACGACGCGACGTTGAGGTTACATCTGAGAGATAAGCAAGTGTGAAGATGACAGCGGTTTGATAATATTATTGCATGTTATGTGGGAAGGAAACATTCCTGGGAATATTCAAGGTTGCTGTAATTTAGATGTTCTTTGGTACTTTTAAAAGTGTTATGCCATTCGAAATATTCATCTAACTAGAAACGGTCTAGTACAAAAAGGTTTGCTGAAAACCGTCATGAAAGTACCCAATGTTTTTGGGGTTGATTCTTGAGAGTCACCTCGGCCCTGGACCGCAAAGGGTAGGGAGTAAAAGTCTTACACATTTCTTCTTGCTTCTCCTAGAACAGAATTACCAACATTTCGAACAGAGTTTTTTGAAGATTTCCCACTAAAAAAAAGGTATCAATGTGTTAGGTTACAGATAGTAGTCATCATCATCAGCCTTTTTAATGTTTCCATGCTGGGACTCAGGCCTCGTCTCTAAGAGAGGGAATGGATCGTAATCCACCATGCGGGCCCAGTGCGGGTTGGTGAATGTCATATGTCTTCGAATATTTGGTTCTTGGACAGGCCGGTTTCCTCACGATGTTTTCCTTTACCGTTTTGAGAGCAGTGGTGATAAAATAAATTACGCCAAAGAAGTTATATGTTCGAACCCGCTAACTCGTAAGTCAGGCCCAATTACCATTCGGCCACCGCTGCTCCCAGATAGTAGTCAGTTGTATGTAACTTGTTAAAAGAATAAATATTCTTATTACAAAATATTCATATGCAAGATAGGCACTAGGCAGAACATGCCTACTTCATGCCAGACAAACTATGGGCTTTGGCCACAGTTTATCGTATATAGGGTGACTGGTAAATAGTGTACGATACTTAAACACGTGATTAAGTATCGTACACTAATTACCAGTCACCCTATATAAGTAGCACATAATTGAAGCCTTGAAGCAGTGCGACATTGTCGCGGCCAACCACGGAAGAGATGGCACGCCAAAACTGAAAGGAGTAAGCGCGGGCCCGCGAAAGAGGGAAAGACTGGATGGAGGCTTTTGACCAGAAGTGAGATAGAACAGGCTAACAAAAGCATAAGATTAAAGACATATACATTATGAAATATACAGTGTCGCTCATCATCTCTTCTTCCCGCTCTCGTTCCATGTTACTTGGGGTCGACACAACACGTTTTTTTTCCGTCCATTTTATCCTACAATCATGCTATCACGCTATGACTTCCTTTCCTTTCATATCGTTCCTCACACATTCCATTCATCTTTTCTTTCTCTATTTCCTTATCCATCAAACTGTATGTATACTCCTCTTCATAGGATAGTGGTAGAAATAGACAGTGTAGCAACCACCTAAAAGCTTGTCCATCATCTTCCTGCCCATGTCCCATGTTACTTGGGGTCGGCACATCACGTTTTATTTTTATTCCATTGTCGGTCAGCCGATACGCAATCACAAACAACCTTTTCTTTCACATCACTCCTCACTCAATCCATCCATGGGGAACTACGCCCGCGTGGTTTAATTTAAAACCACATAAAGTTATGTTTTAAATTATTCTGTGCTTTTGTAACGACTGTAACCATATACGCTTTACCTTATATCTAATGTCCGACCGAAAGTTCGTTGTCGGTTTCGGTCGAGTTTCGGCAAAAATGCAAGTTTCGGTTTCGGCGGCAAACATTACTGCTTCGCAGAAGGAGGCGACCGCCCGCTACTCCTCGCTTTGGACCATGGCCGTTATGACTGGCTTGTGTTAGCAGTTCGTTTTGTTTGTTGTGAGTTTTGTGCGATTTATTTTGAATTCGGTAAGTTTTATTACGTGATATAACACAAGAGTAGGTAGTAAACACCAAAAAATAATTCGTTATAACTACAAATCAAGGTTAACCTCTCGCTGATGCTATACCTAAATAAATATTAGTTAGCTAGATACTAATTACATAGAGCAATGACATGAGGACCGCTGATGTTGCATACGCGCCAATTTTTATTAATTATTTAAATCGCTGATCGAAATTCGATTTCGCAACTTGTTGTTTCAGCAATGTTTGTAAGAATGATTTATTCTATCATCCCACTTTGAGGTAGAACCATCATTCATAGGCTTAATTTGTAATATTAATTTTGTAATTAAATTTATTTCGGTTTTTTTTTTCGAGTATCTGATCGCAGCAAACGTAATTGGCGCAATCGGTAGGATACTCGCGGGCCGGCTCGCAAGACTAAATTATAGCTAGGATCGTTATAAGGAGTGAATCCCGAGTTACCCGGGTGGCTATCAAGCACTATTTCGAGTATCCTGAATCTACGGACCTGCTGCAGACCAGAAGGAGAACCCAGCCATCGATTCACGGAAAGGAACCAAAAATGACATCTGTTAGTACACTTGAATTGTTTTCGTGTTGCACCCTTTTAATCTTAAACCTCAAGATTTACCATCTTCAGCCTCCAGTGCGCTGGAGCCTGAATCACGACGGGCCCGCCAACGTACAATAGATATTAAGAGCCGGTTGTAGTCACAGAATAATTTGTGTGAACTCCGAGCTCCGTGCGAATCTATGTTGACTTTGCGGCCCCGTACCACAACAGACGTCATAACTTTATAAGCACAAAATAGATAGGTACAGAAGTCAATATCATGTATGTACTTCACTTTTTATACTTGTGCTAGGGTCAGCGCTTTGCGCCGAACTGGGCCCCAAGTCTGCTATTTTTATAAATTCGTCATTCCAACACGATCCCATTGTCATTTTGCTAAAAGTTTGTAATCTGCTAATTCATAATGATCGATCATTGATCGGTCACTGGTCTTGTAATAGAATTGTGGTAGAATGATAATTTCGAGCATATTAAAACCAATAACTGCACAATAACGTTCTAATGGTAAAACACTGATCAAATAAACTGTCAAAGTTTTAGCAGATTACCGCAAACGTCAAATATTCATTTGTCAATATGTACGAGATTACCATTCTATGTCACTTCTTTCAATGGAGTGTCAGTGGTTGACCATTGGAAAGTCATAATGACGCCATTATATTAGTAGATTACCAAACTTGTCAAAATCGACAATTATGACATCAATGATAGACCATTCTGATACTATTGTAATAGCAGACTTGAGGCCCAGTACGAGTGCGACCGGCCAATTGAGCCGAGATGTCGTGTCCGTGAGCGGTGTCTATGTGTGCGTTGCTCGAGCGCGCTTTGTAAGTAGATTGTCTTCTGTATTCTATTTTGTGTCATAAGTGATAGTCGTGGGAATGTTTATTTTTTAACACAAAGGGAGGATGACGCGGCGCGGTCGGCCTTGGAGTTGCCATGCGTCTCTGTTTTATGTCTGCTTTATTTATTTTGATTGCATTGTTTAAACTTATGTCTTGGAACAGATGGACGAGGAACATGTTTTTGAAGATCGACAGGTGAAAGAGTATTAAAGTGAAAGAGTGGTTATAGTGGCCAAGTGCGAGTCGAAGTATGGACTTACTTATTATCGTCATCATTTCTACAAAGATGTTTACAATATGGATGACAGCCTGATCAAGATTTTGTACAGTGTATAGTAGCACGTGGTGAAAGCCGTAGGGTGAACACTAGTCATAAACAGAAGTTGGAATTAGATAGAATTATTCATGTACTTACATCGAAATGTTGATATTAATATGAGTCTTCCCGGGATTTCTAATGAAAAATCCCGTGTGGCCAACAATATTACAAATAAATAATTATAAAAACCTCAGAGATAGATAAAACAAAGATAATTGACATACAATTTTTATTATTCATTGAAAAAGATCTCTCTAAGTAAACTGAGTTTAGGTTAACAAACATACAATGCGTTCCAAATGAGAATAGGATCGCCCGCCATGTTGTGACGTCACGATTTACTGTCAAATCGAGGATAGAAATTTTGAAACATTAATTAATTTATGAAAAATTTAATTTATTTATGAACTGTGAACGAAAAAAGTTTAATCAGAATCCAGTTCTTAAATTTTACTCATCTCCAAGTTCTTCAATTTTGCCAAAATTTATTTGATTTGACAGTTCGACGACACGTCAAAACATAGGAATCGGTCCTATTCTCATTTGGAACGCGTAGTACACACATCCTCCTCCTCGTCATTAATGCAGGAAGAAATTTTTATTCCATATTTTCGGATAGAATGTAAAAAAATTTGCTCTTTAAAATTAACCTCGGAATTTGAGGCCTATACACTTGCATCAGGCAACGGCCTTCTCGCCGCCGCCGCCGCCGCCGGGATTCTGATCCCGATTTCCGGCCACCGTAGGCGCGGGCTTGCGGACAGTGAGCAATGGGTAGCTCGCTGTCCGGCCGTCCGGTAACTGTCCGGACCAAGCCCAAGTCGTCGACGGCGCGCACTGTTCCCGCGCGCCTCAAGAAGTTGTCAGCAACAGCAGGAACCCAGCGGGTCGAAGCCGGCCAGGGTTATCCGTAAGGGCGCTCGAGCCCCGGTATGAAGGCTAGAAGGAACGGGGTGGGTCTTTTAGTCAGTAAGAGTGACACTATCTCCCGCTCCGCCCAAGAGCGGGGGATGTTATTGCATGATTTCTTCCCACCATAAAAAAAAAGGCCTATCCACTTTATTCTTTCGCTGTATGTTTTTTTCTTTCTATGGTCATAAATTAATAAACCTGTAAAATGTACAAAAGTAGAAGACCATGAAGGTGTGACGTCACAAACCTATTAGGGTTGTTATCATGCCCAGTGTACCCAATAAGTACGCAATGAATTCGTGCTTGCCCCATTGGCATTGTTGGTGTGTTTAAAGATTTGTATGTCAAAAACCTTGTGGACAACCCATTGTAATGTTGGGGCATTGTAAACGATTTCAACCAGCTAGAGACTGCAGGGTTGCTTCAAGAGAGACTGGAGGAGGCTGCAGCAGCCATATATAATAATGCCACCTCCCAAGTCATCAGCTGCATACAGTGCCACGTGTGGGTTTATACCGTTGGATGAGTCGGCAACCGCACGGTCTGGCCGTATTACCTTAATGACACCCGAAAGCGACCCAATTGTGGTAGTGGCTCGATGTACAAAAATAATGCTGGATGAAAAGATCCTCGAACAGGCGGAAGCAATCTCAAGAACTATAGACCAGCCTGGAGGCTGGGCGTTGCCGGGCATCAGTTGGATCAACGGTGTTCCAGGGTGCGGCAAGACCACTTGGGTGATTGATAACTTCGATAGGGACCACGACGTCATAGTCACTACGACAACCGAGGCGGCGAAAGACCTGCGGCAAAAGTTAGCGCACAAAATTGGTGAAGACAACAGAACCAAAGTGCGCACGATGGCCTCAATTCTATCGAACGGGTGCAAAGAGTCACAAAAATGCAATCGCATTCTCGTAGACGAGGCTCTTATGAACCATTTCGGGGCCATTGTGATGGCAGTCCGGTTGTCGGGCGCAAGTGGCGCGGTCCTTGTCGGAGATATTAATCAACTGCCCTATCTGGACAGGGAAAATCTTTTCCCTATTAGTTACGCCCGTCCGGACTCAGTGGTGACCATCAGCCACGAACTGCCCTGCACGCACCGGAATCCAATGGATGTCGCATATGCCCTAGGGGAGGTGTACCCTGGCATATACTCGTCAAAGAACCAGGTCCACTCCTTACAGCTAAGAAGGTTCACGGGCGCGAATATTCCTAACACTCTTCCCAATACGCTTTTCCTGGTCCACACGCAGGAGGAGAAGAAGACCCTCATTGACCAGGGTTATGGGGTTGGGGTTGGATCATGCGTCCTAACTATACACGAAGCTCAGGGGCTTACCAGCGAGACGGTCATCATCTTGAAGACAAAATCCATTAACATCCGGATTCACAGCAGCGTCCCCCACGCAGTTGTGGCAGTCTCCAGACATACTGCCCGCTGCGTGTACTACGCCGACAACGCTGACGACGCTATTGGAAGGTTTGTGAGGAGGGCACAGGAGGCGTCGACCAGGGACATTATCAACGCTAACTTGAAGATCGCTATGCAGCATCGGGACAAAACAGTCGTCGAGGCACTGATTCGCCTACTTAGGCAATAACGGGCTGAAGTAGCTTTGGACGACGCGGGTATTGCTCGGGGCGGTTGGTTTTTAACGTAAAACAGCGACCGGTCTTGGGGAGGATAAACAGCGGTTGAAGACATAAATATAGCGTTACCTGTATTATGAAATTCAGTGAAAAAAAAAAAAAAAAAAAAAAAACAAAACAAACACTGTATTTACAGCAGTAGTTATAGTTATTGATGATATTATATATTTATGGTTATTGATGTGTGTATTTATATTATTGTTATTTATATTGTATAATAAATTAATTATAGTTATGTATCTGGAGCTGGGGGGCTGTTTGCTTGGGCGGCATTTTGGGCGGCGGGGGGTTGTATGTGTGTTGAAGGTTGGGAGAACCCTGATCTTTGATGCGTTTATGACTCGTTGTTGCTTAGGTATCGCTTCGGGCTGATGGCCTCTCAGCCATGAAATTTTGACGGGATTTACTGTAATAGCTTAAGTGCTCTGGAGTGACGCCACTTGCACGTGGAGTTGCCCAGCAGCAAACAATGTACAACTATTAAACAAGAGCACGGACGTCATGTCTGTGGTTTAAATGTAAGGCAGGAGTGTGGTTTTAGTCAGTAAGAGTCTGACACTGCCCAGACTGGCTCGTTTGTGAGGCAGCCTGGCCGTCCATGAGGATTTCCCACTCCTGCCGAATAATAAAAAAAAAAAACGATTTCAACCAAATCAATCGTCATCAAGATACAATGGTTCGTAGGCTTTGCGTAAACCATTTATTTTAGTCACATACGAAACCATGTTATTTGAGGAGTTCATAATTAACTAGCTCTACGCACCTATCGTTGAGGTCGATCTGAAGATGGGTGGACCGTGATTCCTTAAACCCTTACTCCTTACTATTATTTTATTTTTAACAGTAATTACGGGCAGTTAAAAGCCATACAATATGACAGCGGTGTCGTGTTACCCAGTTACTGGGTTGTAGAAGTCAGATCGAAAGATAGAGATAGAGTTAGATCAGATAGAGTCGCTCCCTGTAAAATACTGGTCGACTTATTCCGAAGTAACCTTGAATTAAAGACCACTTAGTTTGTATATATCAGGCAACACAGACTCTGGCAGGCAATTCTTCCCTTTAGCTGTACGTATAATGAATGTGTTCTCAAAACGCTATGTATGTGTATGTGGGATGTCCATTATCACCATATTTGATGAATTCCCAACTCAAAAATAGGTACACAACTTTTTACTTTTTGAGCTTTAGGTTTATGTAACCTTCATCATAAAAGACAATTCGTTATACTTTCCACAATAGATACCGACTCGCATTAAAATTAAAACCGTTCCATCATTTAGAATCACGACACCGGCACGAGACGGCACAGCTAACGACGTCCCATTAATCAGAAAGCTTTATTTACGTCCCGGCTTTGCCTACCACGCACCCTACGTACCTCACACCCCCTCCTAACACTCGGTAATGAAAAACTCGTCTCGTTACTCTTTAAAAGAAAAATGTGTATAAATCAAGCTTGTCAGACGGAATGAGAGAGCGATTTACGATGTGAAAGTTGTGTGAGGGCTAGATTTTGTCCTCTACGTGGGTGGAAAGTGATTCTTAAGTGATGGTATGTTAGGGTTTCATGTGTAGGGCTGAAGTATTGTTTGGAAGAAATACCGAGGCCCTGAAATGCAAAAGGTAACTAGAGGGAGACAAGTGGATTTTAGTCAGTAAAAATCTGACACTGCCCCTCGCTTCTCTCGGGAGTTATTAGATTTCTCATCTCATAAAAAAGGTTACATGTGTAAGGTTTACAACGTTGGCCAGTGATCTTAGGGCTATATTTCACCGAGACATCATGGCGGCGTGACCAGTCGCCGCTACCAACAAAATGTATGCTATACAGCTCTATAGAAAGTTACTCACCTGGTGTCCGTTTGGTTTCGCAACATATCTGGTGGCGCGACCAGCTCGGATGTGTGGCGACTCTGGTGTCTGCATGGTGTCTAGTTTGGTAGCTTAGGGCTATATTTCACCGGGACACCTCTAGTAAAATATACCGCTTAGTGTAAGTTCTCAAACGTTAACGTGCACGTTTTAGAACTCACACTAAGGTCACTTTAACGTGCACGTCAAAGTTAGATAAGTGGTTAAAGTTGCAGGGTTACCTACCCTTTTTTTTTTTTTTTTTTTTATGGTGGGAAAAAATCATGCATTGACATCCCCCGCCCTTGGGCGAAGCGGGAGATAGTGTCAGACTCTTACTGACTAAAAGAC
This sequence comes from Mythimna ferrago, assembly GCA_910589285.2. Taxonomy (NCBI): domain Eukaryota; kingdom Metazoa; phylum Arthropoda; class Insecta; order Lepidoptera; family Noctuidae; genus Mythimna; species Mythimna ferrago. Next base: position 23,741,695 of record OU342685.1, read on the forward strand.
CCACCCCGTTCCTTCTAGCCTTCATACCGGGGCTCGAGCGCCCTTTCGGATAACCCTGGCCCCAGTAGGCTTCGACCCGGCTGGGTCCCTGCTGTTGCTGACAACTCCTTGAGGCGCGCGGGAACAGTGCGCGCCGTCGACGACTTGGGCTTGGTCCGGACAGTTACCGGACGGCCGGACAGTGAGCTACCCATTGCTCACCGTCCGCAAGAGGGTTACCTACCCTGGAAGATTTCCCTTAAGCAAAATGAGTAGCAGCAGCACAGAACAGATGAAAGAGGTTAGAATGGAATTGTGGGCGAGACAGGCATGCCACAAAGTAAGGCAATGCTCATAGTTCAACTACCAATAGCAAACTTGCGATCTAAGTGTGCGTGGTCTGTTAGTTGCATAAGGCGCGCTCGTATTGGTATTACCTGTAGTGGAGTCAAAGGAGAGACAAGCGGCTACACTTGTAGTACAAATCGGAAAGTATTTCTTTTCTCTTTCATCTTTTCTGTGAGTAGAGTATAGTTGCGTAAAATGAAAATGTAACATAGTAGAAATTTACAAGCTGAGTAGGGCAACCTACTTGTCTACTAGAGGTTTATTGCTTTTCCGAGTAGGTAGTCAATAAACTGGCAAACTGCCCACCGCTTATTGCACTTTTGAACTGCTGACCCTCATAGTGTGCCAAATACCTATGCTTTTCGGTAATGCTCTATTGTTTCTGGTTAAGTGGTTATAAAAACAAACTGGTTTATTTGATAAAATTCTAGGTCTCACACACTTTTGTAGATACATAAAAATTTAACAAATACATTTATTATATTTGCATTGATTTACAAAACCAGAAACTGAAGACATGGGAATACTTTAAAAAGTAACATAATTCAGATATTGTAATCTCTAACATTCATGAAAACGTGCTTCAGATTTTAAGTAGCAGTGGTTGTTGATTTCTTGTCTAATTATTTCTTGTCTAAAACATTGCATTCAACTTCTGAGGCGCGTTTTCATGAATTTTACAGATCGTTTTAAAGAGTGCCAGAGCCGCTGAGGACGGCATTTGAATAATGTTATTTTCAAGAAGTAATTTTACCATATCTTTGGTTTATGATTTTGTAATTTAACGCGTACTTATATACTATTTGTTAATTTTTATGCATCTACAAAAACGAATTACTTCTGAGACACCTGTTTAAATAATATTCAAAATATCATTCAAAATAACTTATTTTATACTAACTTATAATACATATTTTATATTTTTCCTTTTGAAGTAGCTGTTGTTTGTTTATTGTACAAACCTACCACAGTGTTGTTTTTTTTTTAACCCAAAGGTTGACTGGTAAAGAATGCCTTGTTGCATTAGGTCCGCCTATGTATGTACCACTACTGTATATGAAGTTTAAATAAATAAATAAAATATCTGAGGAGGTGTTGTTTGTATTTAGTGATTTCTGTCATATTTAGCTTTAGACGAAACAATAAGATGGCTATAGGCTGCATTCCAAACTTCAGATTTTAATTACGGTACAGTGTGCGCAGTAGTTAAGCGATTGGCTACTGCGCTGCATGTCGCGGATTTGATTTCCACATGGAACAAATATTTGTATGGCCTATAGATGAAGATCTGGATCTGGGTGTCTTATGTATGTGTGGGTTTAAATTTTTGTGAACGCATTCACGATGCAGGAGTTATTTCTAGTGTAGGACAATGTTTTAAAAAAAATCTTCCAATACTTCATTCAACAATTTTTCACATCTTCTGTACGTAATCTTTCACCTCTTTCCTTCCAGGTGATGATGGCCCTAGCCTCTCACTTACAATCAGTGGAGGCTGAAAAGCAGAAGCTCCGCACGCAGGTCAGGAGGCTGTGCCAGGAGAACGCCTGGCTCAGGGACGAGCTGGCGGCTGCTCAGCAGCACCTGCAGGCTTCGGAACAGCGTGTGGCTCAGCTGGAGGAGGAGAACAAGCATCTGGACTTCATGGCATCCATACGGTAAACTTTATCACTCAGAAATATCATTCAGTTATGTCACTGTTCTATTTTCAGTTTGCCGCATGTGGTGACATAGTGGTCTTATTATTTCTGTAAAATACATTCACCACCGCTTTTAATTTTTGGTTCTTCTAAGATCTAGGGGAAGGTCTACGTGGGCATGACAAAAATTTGTAGCATAACCGCCCATAGTCTTGACTGCAAAAACTCCAACTAAACTCAAAGACTGCTGATCGCCCGACCAGTTGCGGCCAGTATCAATGTGCAATACCACTAGCAGAATCGTTCAGCAGATTATTGTAAATATGTTTTTTGTAAACGGGACTTGGTTAGAGTTGGTGCTCTGAAACAGTGAGACAGGGCTTTGCAGACCCCGAAGGAGATGGTGAGACGAACTGGACAGAAGAAGTGCAGGGTTATGAACGATAGTAGGAGTAGAAAGAGAGGTCTTTGCTCAAGAGTGAGACAGAACTAGCAAAAAATAATGAGACTTTGTTATTCGTCAGTTCAGTGACCCACTGTAATAATGACAAGCTACTGAACGTTGTTAATATTGCAGAGAAACAATTCAGGTTTGGCAGAGGGCCAAACTGGAAAACCGTTTTTCCATTTAGGCTGGCAAATGAAAAAAATATTATACCACACCATTTCGCAGTCTCATAACTGGTTCCATTTAAAATTAAAAATGGTATTGTGTTCATTTTTATGACGAAGGTAATCATAATTTAAACAGAACACAGGGTTTTTGTTTAACAAGTTGCATAATGTGATTTCTTTTTAACTGACTTCAAATAGGAGGATACTCTTATTTTTTACGTATGTTCCCCGATTACTCATATACATACGTCTAGACCGATTTGGAAAATTCTTGTTTTTATTTGAAAAAGTATACTTCCCAGATTGTCCCGTAGTCTCAAGGTCAGGATCTGACAAGGGGATCCTGGTAAAATCGAGGGTATCTTTCAATAATCATGGAGTTTCTTGCCGGTTCTTCTCCATAGGAAACGACCAATTTCGAACCGTGCACTAGCTTCTGACGTTTTATAAGTGCCCATGTAGGCCTATGTGAAATAAAAAACTTTGACTTTGAATACCTATAAAACTTGTACTCCATTTAGGATTAGCTTGTTGTGGTACTACAACAAAAAGTGTAAAATAAAAACTTTTTACAAAAATTAAATGTAAGGGCCCTTTTTCTGTCACGCGGATTTTTAGCCCGCACGCGGTTCTCGTCCGCATACGGACTGCCCGCATCCTATCATTTCATACATGTTTTTCCTAACATGCGGCTAGCACGGGCGCGGAACGCGGATTGGCTGCGGGCGCGCTGCCCTCGTGCGCGCTATCCGGATGCGGGCGGTGATCTTCTGCCTTCAGTATTGTTTTTACTGTGAAGCGGGTTGCACGCATGCTCATAATCCGCATATATCGCAAACAAGTTTACCCACTGGCGACACGCACAACACTGCAGCAGCAAACGAATTCTTTGTCATGCGTGTGGCCCGGAGCTTGCTATCACCCGCATGCGGACGAGACCCGCGTGCGGGATAAAATACGCGTGACGGGAAAAGGGCCCGAATGTTAACACTTTTGTGTTTTTCTTTTTTTATTAAAGTCGGTTGTATTTTTTTTTTAAAGATTTTTCGATAATTCATCATTCCTCGCGATACGAGGTAAAACATAAGCACAGCCCGCAGGCTGTCTGTAATCTCAAAAAAAAGGCTCTCCGTGATGAAATAGTTTTCAAAATTGGTACAGACGCTGTATGTTATGTCTGTGTGTCAGTCGCCATTCTTTCTCCGGAAGAGAAACTCTTAAACAAACCCGGGTCAAGTCCAGTCATCAAGTTGAATATTTCCTTTTTATTCATGTTAGCATTTCGTTATTCACAGCAAGTACGATAGCGACATCACCGAGGAGTCTGACAACAACCGCAGCGGACAGAGTGAGAAGAAACGCGATGATCCCATGGTGGACCTGTTCCCCGATGACGACCATGACGATAACAGGAACAACAAATGTGAGTGCATTGATAAAATTATGTTCATGTTTTACTGAGTATTTTTTGTTACGAAACTTTACGACCCGTCCACGACTTTGCCGTTGTGAGTGGTAGCTAAGCTCGGTGCGGCGAGCGGTACATGACTTTGCCGTTGTGAGCGGTAGCTAAGAGCGGGGTGTTGAGCGGTACACGACTTTGCCGTTGTGAGCGGTACATGACTTTGCCGTTGTGAGCGGTACATGACTTTGCCGTTGTGAGCGGTAGCTAAGAGCGGGGTGTTGAGCGGTACACGACTTTGCCGTTGTGAGCGGTACATGACTTTGCCGTTGTGAGCGGTAGCTAAGAGCGGGGTGTTGAGCGGTACACGACTTTGCCGTTGTGAGCGGTACATGACTTTGCCGTTGTGAGCGGTACATGACTTTGCCGTTGTGAGCGGTAGCTAAGAGCGGGGTGTTGAGCGGTACACGACTTTGCCGTTGTGAGCGGTACATGACTTTGCCGTTGTGAGCGGTACATGACTTTGCCGTTGTGAGCGGTAGCTAAGAGCGGGGTGTTGAGCGGTACACGACTTTGCCGTTGTGAGCGGTACATGACTTTGCCGTTGTGAGCGGTACATGACTTTGCCGTTGTGAGCGGTAGCTAAGAGCGGGGTGTTGAGCGGTACACGACTTTGCCGTTGTGAGCGGTACATGACTTTGCCGTTGTGAGCGGTACATGACTTTGCCGTTGTGAGCGGTACATGACTTTGCCGTTGTGAGCGGTAGCTAAGCGCGGTGCGGCGAGCGGAACTCGACTTTGCCGTTGTGAGCGGTAGCTATGAGCGGGGCGGTGAGCGGTACACGACTTTGCTGTTGTGAGCGGTAGCTAAGAGCGGGGCGGTGAGCGGTACACGACTTTGCCGTTGTGAGCGGTAGCTAAGCGCGGTGCGGCGGGCGGTACACGACTTTGCCGTTGTGAGCGGTAGCTAAGAGCGGGGTGTTGAGCGGTACACGACTTTGCCGTTGTGAGCGGTAGCTAAGAGCGGGGCGGTGAGCGGTACACGACTTTGCCGTTGTGAGCGGTAGCTAAGAGCGGGGCGGTGAGCGGTACACGACTTTGCCGTTGTGAGCGGTAGCTAAGAGCGGGGTGTTGAGCGGAACTCGACTTTGCCGTTGTGAGCGGTAGCTATGAGCGGGGCGGTGAGCGGTACACGACTTTGCTGTTGTGAGCGGTAGCTAAGAGCGGGGCGGTGAGCGGTACACGACTTTGCCGTTGTGAGCGGTAGCTAAGCTCGGTGCGGCGAGTGGTACACGACTTTGCCGTTGTGAGCGGTAGCTAAGAGCGGGGTGTTGAGCGGTACACGACTTTGCCGTTGTGAGCGGTAGCTAAGAGCGGGGTGTTGAGCGGTACATGACTTTGCCGTTGTGAGCGGTAGCTAAGCGCGGTGCGGCGAGTGGTACACGACTTTGCCGTTGTGAGCGGTAGCTAAGAGCGGGGTGTTGAGCGGTACACGACTTTGCCGTTGTGAGCGGTAGCTAAGAGCGGGGTGTTGAGCGATACACGACTTTGCCGTTGTGAGCGGTAGCTAAGCGCGGTGCGGCGGGCGGTACACGACTTTGCCGTTGTGAGCGGTAGCTAAGAGCGGGGCGGTGAGCGGTACACGACTTTGCCGTTGTGAGCGGTAGCTAAGAGCGGGGCGGTGAGCGGTACACGACTTTGCCGTTGTGAGCGGTAGCTAAGCTCGGTGCGGCGAGCGTTACACGACTTTGCCGTTGTGAGCGGTAGCTAAGAGCGGGGTGTTGAGCGGTACACGACTTTGCCGTTGTGAGCGGTAGCTAAGCGCGGTGCGGCGGGCGGTACACGACTTTGCCGTTGTGAGCGGTAGCTAAGAGCGGGGTGTTGAGCGGTACACGACTTTGCCGTTGTGAGCGGTAGCTAAGAGCGGGGCGGTGAGCGGTACACGACTTTGCCGTTGTGAGCGGTAGCTAAGAGCGGGGCGGTGAGCGGTACACGACTTTGCCGTTGTGAGCGGTAGCTAAGAGCGGGGTGTTGAGCGGAACTCGACTTTGCCGTTGTGAGCGGTAGCTATGAGCGGGGCGGTGAGCGGTACACGACTTTGCTGTTGTGAGCGGTAGCTAAGAGCGGGGCGGTGAGCGGTACACGACTTTGCCGTTGTGAGCGGTAGCTAAGCTCGGTGCGGCGAGTGGTACACGACTTTGCCGTTGTGAGCGGTAGCTAAGAGCGGGGTGTTGAGCGGTACACGACTTTGCCGTTGTGAGCGGTAGCTAAGAGCGGGGTGTTGAGCGGTACATGACTTTGCCGTTGTGAGCGGTAGCTAAGCGCGGTGCGGCGAGCGGTACACGACTTTGCCGTTGTGAGCGGTAGCTATGAGCGGGGCGGTGAGCGGTACACGACTTTGCTGTTGTGAGCGGTAGCTAAGAGCGGGGTGGTGAGCGGTACACGACTTTGCCGTTGTGAGCGGTAGCTATGAGCGGGGCGGTGAGCGGTACACGACTTTGCTGTTGTGAGCGGTAGCTACGAGCGGGGCCGTGAGTGGTACACGACTTTGCCGTTGTGAGCGGTAGCTAAGAGCGGGGCGGTGAGCGGTACACGACTTTGCCGTTGTGAGCGGTAGCTACGAGCGGGGCCGTGAGTGGTACACGACTTTGCCGTTGTGAGCGGTAGCTAAGAGCGGGGCGGTGAGCGGTACACGACTTTGCCGTTGTGAGCGGTAGCTACGAGCGGGGCCGTGAGTGGTACACGACTTTGCCGTTGTGAGCGGTAGCTAAGCGCGGTGCGGCGAGCGGTACACGATTTTGCCGTTGTAAGCGGTAGCTAAGAGCGGGGCGGTGAGCGGTACACCACTTTGCCGTTGTGAGCGGTAGCTAAGCGCGGTGCGGCGAGCGGTACACGATTTTGCCGTTGTAAGCGGTAGCTAAGCGCGGTGCGGCGGGCGGTAAGAACAAAAGTATGAAAATGTTTGAAGCACGCCACGAGACGTCGCTCATAGCCAAAAAGGTTCCACTTACCGATGCTGCCCCGCTCGCCGCGCCGCGCGCCTTTAAGACCCAAGTCGTGTTAGGCTACCCGTTCTGATACGTTGGGAAAGACCATCCTTATATTCGTTCAGACGTTACTGCGATAGAACTCTTAGCTAATCCAGTGACATAATTTGGCCAAACAATTAAAGGCAAAACTGCAATGCGGCGCGATTTCAGTTAGTTTTACTGCGAGGACTCAACTACGAAAATTGAATTTCAAATGAAATTAAGCCGGCTCAACTTCAAAAATGGAATTTTAAATGAAAGTGTGACGCCACTTCGAAGAGAGAAAAGCGCGACGCATATCTCGCAGTTTTGTCATTGTGGAGAAAGTACCTATTAATATGAACAGAACAGGATGCTTTTGTTATTCTTAGTTGCTGGTGGCCCGTGACACAGTCCGCGTCAGACTCGTAAAACAGCCCAACGCCATTTGGTACAATAATAAATAGTTTTTTTTTTTTGCGCACAACTCCTAATTATTTTTCTAAAATAAAAGTAGCATAAGTTACTCTTTATAACATCAGTTATCTTCCCGTGAAGGTCCCGTCAAAATCGGTCCAGCTATTTCGATCAACCGAAACAATCAGACACACACAATAAATTTAAAAATTGTGTATTTCATTTAGTATAAAAAATATATTTTGATATATAATCAGGCACTTCAATAGTATATATCCTCCTCCTTAGTCGATTACTCTTGACAGAGTGGTCGTGGTTGATAATGTTGCATTTTCATTTGGCGAGTGAGGCCCTCGCGATGCGTCTCCATTTGTCCCGGTTTACGGCGTCTCGAGAACTCTGAACTAAGGAGGTTTGTGTTGCAGCTTTGATGAGGTCTGTCCAACGCGTAGGTGAGCGCCCGCGTGACCGCTTCCCCTCCACTTGTCCCTGGACAACGAGTCGCTCAATGGAGTGTTCGTTGCGAACAACGTGACCAAAATATTTGAGGATTCGTACTTGCACAGTCGACGATAACCTCTGTTTGATGTTTAGCTCCTCCAAAATCGAAACGTTAGTCCTAAGTGCTGTCCAAGGGATCCGCAGCAGTCGCCGCCAGCACCACATTTCGAGTGCATCGATTTTACGTCGGTCTTTGAGGCGACCCGTCCACGTTTCTGCGCCGTAAAGAAATATTGGGAAGACTAAGCTTCTCATGAGTATGAATAGTATAATATATAGATATAGATTAATTCAAACAACTTTTTATGCAAATGTATTCAGAGTGAACGAGTGTGTATCTCGCTGAAACTACTTTTTCAAACAGACTAAAAGTTCCTCTAACTAAAAATTAAATAAGTAGGTAGTCCCAAGTGCATACAGGAGAGTACGTGCTTACGGTAGCTCATTCCATCACACGTCGTGAATATTACAGCGCTGCTACTCTGTGCATCTGAATATTTGAACAGCCGACATTTTATATAAGTAGATGTTTTAGTAACTAAAATGTTATGACACATAATATGCACACTTGCTGACGGAATGAATTTGACAAAGGAAAAGATAATGACATTCCGACGTATGTATGTTTTGAATAAATGCAGTTGATAAAGTTGAATTGAAAGGCCAAACTAACTTATTCTTTACTGAGGTTTTTGTACGGCTGTTCGACGGCACCTTTTTAACTTTTTTACAAGTATTTCTTTTACAAATAGGTTTTTCACTTTTATTTTTTTTACAAGTTTAGTTTGGTATTTAAATATCAGTACCGTAAAACGGGGTGAATAGAGACTTAGGTGTGAATAGAGACAAAACTTTGGTTTGGTTTTTCACTTTGATACCATAATATCAGCCTCTAACAAAGCATCGATTTTTTAGAATAACAATTTATTATAAAATTGATATAGTTAAATGCTGCAAAAAATATTCAAATATCGAGAAAATACCCTTTAAAGTTTTGTCTCCATTCACCATTTTACTGTATTGTATGTTCATATTTATCTTGGTTTTTGTGTGTCAACTAAACGTATTTAAAAGCACTGCTTTAAATCTCTATTATTTACTAGCTTTTGCCATAAAATAAAGCCTATGTCACTCAAGAATAAAGCAGCTTTTTATCGGTGTAAAAAATTTCGCTATCGGACTAGTACTTTCGGAGATTACTTCCTACAAACAAAAAAAAAAAAAGCTTTCCTCTTCATAATATTTGTGTAGATTGGGTTTAACATGTTTATTTATTTATACAATGGAGGACTGGCAGCTAATAAATACATAAATGATGTTACATTATAGGTACATTTTTACACCGAACCAAATAAAGCGGGAACTACATTAGACCGACGCACACGTCGACCACGCCTGATTTGTACGTAGAGTCGAATCGCGTGGCGTGGATCTAATGTAGCTCTACAAGTCTAGTTGCCATATAAAATGTATGGAGACCGACGCGCCCAGATCGGCGTACATGGCCCACGTGTGCCTAATGTACTACCTTAATTTTTGTAAACGTTGGTTGTACTACGTCCGCATCCGTTGGCGATTAGGGCTCTCTCTCCCGCTGCTCGCGCCTCTCTGCCTGCGCAGGCGGTGGAGGTCTGACGTATTTTTATCATTATTCAAAAGAAATACATCATCTGCGATAACACACTCGTGAGTTATATTCTAGTGATAGACAAGCCCTTTCATGGAAAGTATTTGTTAAAATACTGAAAAGTTAAAACAAAAATTCGCTGCAGCGCTAAGATAGCTTTTAGAGGATACCTTTTTCGCAACCAAAATGTCTTAAGCGCCATGAATTTCGTGGCACTTACGCGTTTCGTTCAACATAGTGTAATGATCAAGTTGTACAGACATATTACACTTGAATCGACTGAATTGAATGCTCGGCACGGCTAATCTAGTGTGTAGTACATATATATCGATGACTTGTACAAACTAAATCTACCATTCTCTTTCCAGCCATGTCACCAACTCCACCACTCCACTTCGCACAGCAAGTGAACGCCGGCTATGAGATCCCGGCCCGGCTGCGGACGCTCCACAACCTGGTGATCCAGTACGCGTCGCAGGGCCGCTACGAGGTGGCCGTGCCGCTGTGCAAGCAGGCGCTCGAGGACTTGGAGAAGACGTCGGGACACGACCACCCGGACGTCGCTACCATGCTCAACATACTGGCCTTGGTGTACAGGTATGTACCACCTTGTAGTTTGATAGCGCTGGTCATGACGTGCCAGCCGACGAACGGCAAGTATCGTCCACACTTACGTTGTTGAAACTTCTACGGTGCGGATCAAGCGTTTTTCGCCTCGTCGTTTATACCACATACATCGAGGGACTAGAACAATTTGCCTGCTGTGGTCTTCCCGTCCGATTATAGTTTAGGTGTCTTCAAAGCAAGTCCACGAACCTCCATTGAAACGGTAGGATCCTGCGACCAGACGAGTGTTGTGTCTGGTCTGGGCAACTGCCCAATAGTTGAGTCGTGCTGTTGTATGGGTTCTAATTGCGCAGAGATCTCTGATGATGCGATGCAGGATTTTTAATTTTTAGTTTCTAGCTACTGTAGCGTGGGGAGACGCAAATAAAAGGCTTTATCTTTAACTTGAACTTATTATATTGTTAGAAGCCTTTGAATAATGTTTTTATACAAAATTAAATTAATATTTTTATTTATTCTGTTGACAACTATCTATATAAATCGAATCTGTTCTTCTATTTTTCAATACCATAAACCTTAAAAGATCCACAATGTGGCCAGTTTTAACTGCAACTAATATGTGATTATATTTTAGATTATATATGACTTCATAGTCGTCACACTACACATCTAGCGTTAAAAGCGCCTGGTCTAGCGTGGCAGATATTTTTGTCTTGATCTCAGTTGCGAATCGAATTAACTTGAAAAGTTATACGTTTTATCTCGAGATAATAAATTTTGTTTCATTTAGTAATATGCAGTTAACTAAAATAATAATGTGATATTGTCCACAGAGACCAGAACAAATACAAAGAAGCGGCGAACCTCTTGAACGACGCGCTGTCCATCCGTGAGAAGACCCTCGGAGAGAACCACCCCGCTGTCGCCGCCACGCTGAACAACCTCGCCGTGCTGTACGGGAAACGAGGTACGACAATCATAAGAATTTATTACCAGAGATCCCGCACAAAACGCGGCTGCGACCACGATTGATACAGGTAGTCGTGGTCGCGTTTTGTTCAACTTAAATTATTACTAAGATGGTGTACATACGAATCTGGCAAATGTGTTGAATACGTGCAATTCACTGATATTTAACCCACACTTTTGTAAGTTTCGATTAAGCGCAAACAGTTCTCTTCAGTCCATTCTATTGCAAACGCGTCTTCAGTGTCTCGTAGTAAGGTGTGGATCTGGAGATTGAGCGACGAATATGCAGCTAGCGAGTTGCAATAAAGAGGTTACCGTGCGGTTACAGCCTACGTTTGGTGCGCCGCTCAGTGCAGCTCACTCGAACTTGTCGCCGCGCAGCTCGCGCGCATTCAGTTCCGATGGCTCTCACACTGTATGTTTGTGGGTGGGAGGAAGCAAGCGTAGCGCGCGTTCGCGTACATCGCGAAGCTGGCGTGCGAATCACCCGATACAGAGGGAGAACGTGCGAACTTTTAATGCACGTAGGCAGCTCGCGAGCGGGTCGCAAGTGGTGCTATCGCCAGATGTGGATACACCCTTAAATACTTATAATATTTATTCATGCTCAACATAATATACGTATAACGGTTGTTTGTCGCTCGCCAGGCAAGTACCGCGAGGCGGAGCCGCTGTGCAAGCGCGCGCTGTGCATCCGCGAGGCCGTGCTGGGCCGCGACCACCCCGACGTGGCCAAGCAGCTCAACAACTTGGCGCTGCTGTGCCAGAACCAGGTAACATGACCTTACTATCCTAGTGTTCATATCCTAGATCGACATTTATCGTGATCGTCACATTTTTTAAAACCACAGCCATGACATAGACTAAATATGTTCACCACGCCACGGTCACGACTACATGACAAACTAATAAATCTCTCAGAAAGTGTTGTTTCTCTTATTTGTATTATTAAAAGATAAAATCCGTGCCCGTTGGCGTAAACAAACACACACACCCACAAACATTCGCCTTTGTAATGTTAGTGTAATTAGTGACATTGTCTTTACAGCTGTTTTATATCTAAACCGTTGTCATCCGCAGAACAAGTATGAAGAGGTGGAGCAGTACTACCAGCGCGCGCTGGAGATCTACGAGAGCAAGCTGGGGCCCGACGACCCCAACGTCGCCAAGACCAAGAACAACCTCGCCTCTTGCTATCTCAAACAGGTGACGATTATGACTAACTTGACCTTAAAGTACTGATAAACCTGAGCATTCACTTGTAACAGAACATTGAGCATTCGCTTTTTTTAGTCGTATTGAACAACGAGCCAAGCCAAGCATAGAGCCAAACATTCCTTTGAAAATTTTCATGAGCACTCTAGTGAACGAAAAATTCGAAGCTTTACTGTCCTTCGTTAGAATGCTCGCTAGAATGCTTGCTAAAACACTCTCGTTATTTTTCTGTAATGAAAATAAGAATGCTCATTACAAGTGAATGCTCAAGTTTATCAGCACCTTTAAACTATTATTCCTCCCCCTCCTTGCGTCGGTTAACCCCAATGCTGAGGATCGTGATCTCGACGAATAACTTTCCTGTGGACTATATTTCGCCATGTCGTCCTATCTTCGGCGATGTGGATGGTGTCGCAGACTGTGGTCTCCAGTGTAGCACGGATTTGGTCTGACCAACATATTGCACTTCTGCCCAAAGTAGATTGGAAAAGACCCAGTTTTTTCCAATCTACTTTTCCGGTCAGTAGCAACTTTACCAGATTATCACCTCTTTCTGGCATTGTGGCCGAAGAAATATAATCTGTGATATGGAAAGACATTTTAGCAAAATAACATCATTAAATCAACTCATCAGTTGATAGCATCATTGATGCCTTAGCAGCTTTACTCAGGCCTTCCAAAGCTATCTGTCTAACCATCTGTGCCAGCTTTCTTTTATTTTCGTTAATATTTTTGGCTTGGATACTAAGTCCTTTAAGCCATGTCTTCGTAACCCTTCGCCCAGCCGGATCGAAGCCTACTGGGGCCAGGGTTATCCGAAAGGGAACTCGAGCCCCGGTATGAAGGCTTGAAGGAACGGGGTGGGTTTTTTAGTCAGTAAGGGTCTGACACTATCTTCCGCTTCGCCCAAGAGCGGGGGTTGTCATTGGATGATTTTTTAAGTGAAGAGTGATATCAATTTTTATATAATGCAAAACACACTAGATTACGCGTGCCGAATACTCATTTCAATCGACTCAAGTGTAATATAGTCATAGTCATAGTAGTTTTTTGGTAAGGGATTCTTACAAGTTGTGCAGGAGGTGGTCAATCTTCGTGTTGAGGATGTTCGAATAGAAAGACTTGATGATGAAAGTATACTTGATTTTAATGTTCCTTTTACAATTGGTAATTTCTTAGCCTATAGCAAGCGAACGCCGGCGTTCGCTTGGGATCTAATGAGAGTTAAGAGTAGACGTACTCGATCGCCGGTGGTTTCTTTTTGATTAAAAACGACCGCTTAAAACTAAATCGGGTTGGGGTCCATCCCGCGCCCCCCGCTCCTCCACTGGTCCGCCACGTTGTCGCCTGAAGTGTCCGCTAGATGGCGCCAGTTGTTCGTAGACATGCCCCCGGCCTTGGAAGCTCCTGGTTCCAAAGAAGCAGATGTCGTCGTGTTGTCATCGTCAGGAAGCGGGAGTGGGCATATCTTCGAGAAGGAGCGCTTGATTGTACCCGTCGCCGTTCGTATGGTTGCAACGCGAGCTATCTCATCCTTCCCCGGAAATGTCTGCAGGACGCGGCCTAGACGCCATTTGAGAGGAGGCAGGTTATCTTCCTTCACGAGCGCAAGAGTGTCTGGAGCAATGGTGTCTCTGCTGGTCTGCCATTTCGTTCTTTTCTGGAGTTCTGAAACATATTCCTTGGACCATCGACTCCAGAAGTTCTGGCGCATCTGCTCAACACGATCGTAACGTCGGAGACGCTGCGTAGCGGTTGTGGTCAAGTCTTGACTAGCGGGTGCGGTGAACGGTCGGCCAATCAGGAAGTGAGCAGGTGTTAAAGGGAGAAGGTCGGAGGAGTCGGACGACAAAGGAGACATGGGTCGGGAGTTAAGGACAGTCTCGATTTGTGCTAACACAGTACTTAATTCCTCGTAAGTCAAACGTGCATCTCCCACGACACGAGTTAAATGAAATTTACAGGACTTGATGCCTGCCTCCCACAAACCACCAAAATGAGGCGAATAAGGCGGAATAAATGTAAATTTAATTAAGTTATTAGCAGTATAGTCCCGGATATCAGCCTCTTTATCTACTAGAAATTTAGCAAATTCTTTTAGAGCCCCTACAAATGTTGTACCGTTGTCTGAATAGATCTGCAAAGGTTTACCTCGTCTGGAAATGAAGCGCTTTAGTGCTAACAAATATGCCTCAGTCGTGAGATTAGAGACCAGCGGGCCTATTACGACCGTTTTAAAATCCAGTCAGTTTCCAGGCAAGTCAGTTTACGGCCGTAAACTGCCTTGTTCTTTTTCGTATTATGACGTACGTTATTCTGACTGGAATCATCCTGGACAGTTGTCTGTGGCTGGTTTGCACTGCTTTGAAAGATGGCGTTCGAAAACATAAAAATAAAGGTTACCGGTATTTACGGTTTTTAAATTTTTGTATGAAATATTGTTTATTGATGAAATTAATGTAATTTTAAACAGAAATCTAAATTAACAACGAGTTTAAAAACGAATTATGTGTTATTTCCGTAAATACAATGTCATAAAATGGAAAATAGAGCATTGTCTCATATACTTCATTTCTGAACGTACTAGGATAACTCCTAACCCGCCAAAAACAAAATTAACCCCGTGTTCCGAATTGCGTCAAAAGCGATTATATTGCGAATCCGACCAACGCGCAATGTCACAAATAGTACTTGATAGTCCTTATATTTTGTGACTATTACATTTGGTCGGATTTGCGATATAATCGCTTTAGACGTAACTCGGAACTAAGGGTAAGCGTGTGTACGTACCTACTTGAACAAAACTTTTTAACAAAAATATGTTAGCTTGGCGATCGCTGTGCTGCGGCATGGTGGTCGCCGCGGTGACGGTGTTGAAGTGCTGCGCCACCCTGAGCCCAGACGTAAACATCCGATAACCTACGGTGTGATGGACTGGCCCCTGTTAGGAGGCGGTGACGGTAGCAGGCAGTACCCTCGGGACAGTTCAACCCGATTTTTGGCGTACGTTGCTTGTTGCGCTGGTCTCGTACGCCACCACGCACCCTTGAATGCGTACGTTTTCGACTAAGGGGGAACGTAGCAGCACCTCACAGCGGGTATCGAAGAGGATCAATAAAACACGTTTTCGACGAAAAGGTTCCTAGGGGCTATAAGCTTCTGCCTTTTCGGATGTCATATTTATTTATTCTTTCACATAACATATACAATATGCACATCAAAATACTCGTTATGATGTCTACTTTCATATAAAACAATAATCTTTTGCATAACGTAACACATAAAAAAGTTTCTAGATCAAAAACTGCAAAAGACAATTTCGGTCATATTCTGAAACACAACTCTTTCAATTTCTCACCCAATATTATACGAATTGTCAATCTAACTGCTATATTATAATTTTTTAGGTAATTTTTAACTAAAAATACAGTAATGGTGAGAATTGAACACAAAACAAAAAAGGTAAACATCAGTTTACAATTACGAAATCGGGATCGCGAACATTACAGACTTCGATCATTTCTAAAACTATAAACGCATCACTTTCGAGAAATTCGAAGATTATCAACTCATCACACATATTTAATGTTTTATTTAACTATCAAATAGATTCAAATATAATAAAAAGTCAAAACAATTCACTTTAAGTTACTAGAAACTGGCTTAAACTGACTGGCTTGTTTGTCACAATTTTTGACACTTTAGCAAGCTACATAATGTCAGTTGGACGCTCATAATACGGAATTCCCAGCCAATATCCATGCAGAAGACGGTCAAGTGTCACGTGACTACTGACTGGCTGGCAATAAGATGTCATAATACGGATAAGCAAGTCAGTTCATTTTACGGCGTAAATTGACTGGAATTAAGAGGTTGTAATAGGCCCGCAGTTCTAAGTGAACAGCGCGCGTTGCAAAACACACAAATAAACATATGTAACATTTTATTAGCTTTGCCCCCCTTCCTGAACGGTTCAACATAAACAACGGTCCTGCATAGTCGACGCCGCAATACATAAAAGGATACCCGGGTTGCAATCTTTCGGGTGGTAAATTACCCATTTGAATATTTAGAGGTTTAGCTTTCATGCGAAAACATTTCACACAGGTATGCACTATATGTTTCGCCAAGTTCCGCCCTTTAAGTGGCCACCAAGTTTCTCTTATAGTTGCTAGTAACAATTGGGGCCCCGCGTGTAATAGTTCCTTGTGTTTATATTCAAATAAAAGACGGGTGAATCTATGTCGTCCGCATAACAACATAGGGTGTTTTTTGTCAAATGAGAATGATTCAGAGTTTTCTAATCTACCCCCTACTCGAATTATATTGTGTTCATCTAGGATTATGTTTAAGTTAGAAATATTACGAGGAAATTTTAAAGGATGTTTTTTTATTAAACTTTCGTAAATTATCGGAAAAGATTCTTGTTGTGCGATACGCGTTAAAGTTCTTGTTGAAGTATTCAATTCATCAACTGACAGAGTACCTACGATGCGCTGTGATTTTATTTTATGTCGGCTATTATTCGTAAAGCGTAGAACATAGGCCATGACTCGCATCATACGGTTGAAATTGGAAAAGTTTTCGAAAGGAAAGAAGATCGGTTTTGTTTGATTTACTAAGGCGGATTTTGTAGGTTTTAATTCTGGTAATTCATCATAGTTAATGTTATAATTGTTATTGAGCTTACCGTTTATTTCGTGAACTTGCAAAAATGACGGTCCGTTCCACCACAGATCCGACGAGGTTAACGTGTCCAATTGCATGCCGCGCGATAGCAAATCAGCTGGGTTCTGTTTACCACTAACATGAAGCCACGCTTTATCACCCGTTAGTTCGTTCACTTCCACTACACGGTTTTGCACGAATGGTTTTAGCTGATTCGGTGGCATCTTAAGCCATCCTAGCACTACGGTAGAATCTGACCAAAAATACACATTGGTAAACGTCAATCGTAATGAACCAATTATCTTTTTGTAAAGTCGAGCGCCTACTAATGCGTCGCACAACTCTAAACGCGGAATGGAAACCGGTTTTACCGGCGCCACTTTACTCTTCGCACATAGCAAGCGCGCTGTTATAATTGTGTCTGTATAACTACGCACATACGCACATGCACCGTACGCGTCTTGTGATGCGTCACAAAAAATATGTAGTTCGATTGTGTGCGCGTTATCTCCTATTACATAACGAGGTGTGCGTAAATGTTGTAAACAATTCAATTGACTAACAAACTTCTGCCAATCTAGTAAAATCGGTTTAGGCACTGGGTCATCCCATCCTATCTTAGCTAACCACAATTTCTGAAGTAGGATTTTTGCAATCACTGTCATTGGGGAAAGTAGACCTAGAGGATCATATATTTGAGCTATAGTGGAAAGGATGCTGCGCTTACTAGCATCGGTTAAGTCGTGTTCACATTGAGTAGTAAAATATAATTCATCCGACGTATTAAACCATCCCAATCCCAAAGTTTTAGTGTGACACGAGTCTCCTAGCGATAATTCTTTGAAGGTAGACTCAAGTTGGGTTTGGGAAGGTTTCGCATTAAAGATCCACTTCCTCAACGGAAAACAAGCCGATTCTAGGACTTTAGAAACACCACTACATATCTCTAATAATCTTTGATAATCCTGATTTCCCGTAATCAAGTCGTCAACATAAAAATCATCACTAATGGTTTGTGCAATGACGTCATCATTGCATTCCATCGCGAGTTGTTTAAGGCACCGTATACTCAAATAAGGCGCGGATGCCGTTCCATAGGTGACGGTATTAAGTTGATATATGCCAAGGGGATCGGACGGCTTCTCCCTCCAAAGAATTAATTGTAATCGTCTTTGATCTGACTGGACTAATATCTGACGATACATTTTCTCGACGTCGGCACATGCGACATATTTAAATTGTCGAAATCGTAGTAAAATGGCGAATATGTCATTCTGTAAAGTTGGACCGATAAGTTGTATATCATTTAAAGACTTCCCGGATGCGGACTTAGCGCTTGCATCGAACACGACCCTAAGTTTTGTAGTCGAGCTTTGTTCTCTATAGACACCGTGATGCGGTAAGAAATAGTACGGCGGTGAATATTCAGTGACACGGCTCATATGTCCTAAACTTAAATATTCTTTCATAAAATCGCAATACATTTGTTTATAAGTACCCGCGCTTCGGTTTAACTTACGTTCGAGTGCTAAAAACCTGTTCTCGGCCATTGTGAATGAGTCGCCTAGCTCATCAGCTGATTCTTTTAAAGGAATACGCACGGCAAAGCGACCTTTATCATCACGTGAAGTGGTGTCTTTAAATAAATTTTCGCATGCGATTTCTTCCTTTGTAAATTTTGGTTTATTACAAATAATTTCTTCGAGTTCCCAGAAACGTTTAAGTTCCGCATCTAACGCTTGTGTGAAGTTACATTGTGTATGAGTGTTTTTTAAGTTAATTTGTTTTTGAACTGTACCTGAGATAATCCAACCAAGCTTTGTGTTCTGCAAATAAGGACCTTTTGGCAAACGTATTAGACCCTCATTTAGCAAATCCCAGAACTTGTCGGCCCCTATTAATAGATTAATTTCATCACTCGAATGAAAGTCAGGATCAGCCAGTTGTATGTTACTGGGAATTTCGATATTGTGATCGATACCTAGCGACGGCAATTGAGCTGTGATTTGATGCAAAACTAAGCAATTAATGTGTGTGTTGTATAAGCTTGCTTTAGATCGTATCTTTATATTACATAATTGTGTGGATTGTGTCACGGAGTTCCCTACACCGATGACTTGCATAGTAGACTGTATCGTTGGAATGTTGAGGGATTTGCAAAGTTTTTCGGAAATAAAACAATGCTGGCTCCCGTTATCGAGAAGAGCGCGGGTAGTGTGATAATTATTTTTAGAATCCGCAATCTCCACCAATGCAGTCGATAATAATACTTGATCATAAAAATAGCGCGTATCAATATTATTGACTTTGTAAGGCGTGTGAGACGTGTGAGATGCGGTGATTCCCTGAGTGGACTCTGGTTGAACCACTATTTGTGCTGTGTGTGAAACAGTGGACGATTCGCTAGCGTCAACGAATTCACTGTGTATTAATGAATTATGTTTTTTGTTGCAGTGCTTGCACGGCCCGAACCAACACTCAGTTATTGCATGGCCTTCACGTAAACAGTTACGGCAAAGATTCTTGTCTTCGATAAACTTCAACTTATCTTTTGATGATAAAATAAGAAATTTATCGCACGCATAGAGAGGGTGATTAGAGCTGCACATATTGCACTTATATCTCAGCGATTTTGTGTGATTAGCTGATTTTTTACCTTGCTTTTGAGTTGAAACATGACTATGTGTTTTTATTGACGGCGAATTTTTCGTGTGATTGTTCTGAGTACTTTCCATTTGTTTATTATGAGAAGGTTTAACCGTTTCTAGAAAATCCGCGCGATCCTTAAGAAAGTTCATTAAGTCAGACAACGACGTTTTTTTATTGGGAGACGTATTGGTGAGGGTACCTTTGAAAAGTTCCCATTCGCGCTCGGTCGACGAATCTAATTTTGTGACGATGATATAAATAATTAACGTATCCCATGCATCAGTGGGTTCGTTTAACGTTTTTAATGCGCGAAGATTCCGCCAAATAGTATCCATGAGTTTACGTATTTGAGAAGCTGACTCTTTATTTATTGCCTGAACAGTAAATAACGCTTTAACGTGATTATGAATTAGCAAACGGCTGTTGTTGTACCTATTTTCCAATAAATCCCAAGCAACGATGTAATTTTGAGCGGAAAATTCCAAAGCTTTAATAACCTGTAGTGCATTACCTGATAGAACTGATCGCAAATAATGAAATTTCTGAATATTGTCAAGAGTATTACTATTATGCACGAGTGACAAAAATGTATCTCGGAACTCAAGCCATTGATCATAAGAACCATCGAAGTTCGGTAAAGCAATTGTAGGTAGTTTGATACCGTGTGTGTGTGTTTTACAATTACTATTATCGCTATGAACTATCAAATTATTTTGAAGAATACACTTAGACTTGGCCACAATAGCATAATATTGATTTTCAAAGCACTCCCTCTCTTGCAATTCTTTGTCTATCTGACTACCTGCAACATACGAGTCTATTTCATCTTGGGTGCTACTAAACTGATCAAACAACTGTTCCACCTTTTGCAAGCGCTCTTTTAATTCTGTTTTCTGAATTTCCGTTGGATTAGAATCGTCTAGTGATTGAACGAATTTTGAAAACAACGTAAATTTGCCCTTCAAAGAACCGCGTTTTTTCACTAAATCCCGAATTCTTTCTTCAATACTTTCTGTGTCTACAAGCGAATGCCTTTTTTTCGTCATTGTGGTGGCTGTGAGAAACAAAATCAAGTACTTACAGTTTTAATTCTCTGATGTATGTACTGACCGCGATGTAGGTAGATGCACACTTGCTACGAACACTGGAATTTTGAGAAATAAAACAATATTAGCACAAACTCAGCACGGAATTGGGAAGGAAAAGTATGAATGACCTGACCGTTAACTGCAGGTGGTGAATCTTCTCTCGAATGTTCTCCGCTGCTCGAATTTCGTAGATCAGCTTCACTCCAGCTCGCTTGATTGATCCGGCTCGAAGGACCAAATTATGTGCAGGAGGTGGTCAATCTTCGTGTTGAGGATGTTCGAATAGAAAGACTTGATGATGAAAGTATACTTGATTTTAATGTTCCTTTTACAATTGGTAATTTCTTAGCCTATAGCAAGCGAACGCCGGCGTTCGCTTGGGATCTAATGAGAGTTAAGAGTAGACGTACTCGATCGCCGGTGGTTTCTTTTTGATTAAAAACGACCGCTTAAAACTAAATCGGGTTGGGGTCCATCCCGCGCCCCCCGCTCCTCCACTGGTCCGCCACGTTGTCGCCTGAAGTGTCCGCTAGATGGCGCCAGTTGTTCGTAGACACAAGTCAATACAGAATTTTTTTTAATTATTTGTTAACAAATGATTCCAGTCAAATAATATAAAATGTTAAACAAATAAAATAAAAAATACAAATAAAATAAGTATAGTCCGTACACCTTGAACGAAACGCGTAAGTGCCACGAATTTCATGGCTCTTAAGACATTTTGGTCGCGAAAAAAATATACTCTAAAAGTTACCTTAACGTTGTATGTTTTAATAGTTCTGTTAGACAACATAATGCCTATGTAGCGCTGCAGCGAACTTTAGTTTTAACTTCTCAGTATTTTGACAAATGTTTCCATGAACGTGCTTGTTTATCATTACAATATAAGTCGATACTATCAGGAAAGAAGACATTCCGTCTAATACCGCCAGCTTTCTTGAGGGGAACAAATACAGTAACATCAGACATTTCTTCCTTCCCAGGGCAAGTACAAGGAAGCCGAGACGTTATACAAGCAGGTGCTAACCAGGGCGCACGAGAGGGAATTCGGAACTATCGACGGTAAGTCTTAGCGTGTAATCATGGCGACATTCATCACAAACTTATACCACAAAATTGATAGGTACAGAAGACAATCTACATACAAAGCACGCTCGAGCAACGCACACATATACACCGCTCACGGACACGATACCTCGGCTCAATCGCCCGGTAGCACTCGTACAGTTCGGAGCAATGCGCTGACGTGTGTGCGAGCGTAGGTATAAAAAGTGAACTACATACATGAGATTGATTTCTGTACCTATCTATTTTGTGCTTATACTGTTCGGTCGGAACTATGACACAATTATTTGTTGAAACTTTGTCTACAATACCACTATTAGATGGATTAAATTGAGTTAAGCAATCTACAAGCGCGAGTGTGGCTCTGGGGTCTTATCATGAGGTTTTAAAATGTTAAGCGTGCGAGCGAGAAAGAGATGGAGCCATACACCCTATATAGCTCTATCTCTTTCAGTTCAATTTCTATCGTCAAATGTATCGCGTTAAGAGCTCGTGGTAGGGCCTATCTCTGTTCTCGCTAGTGATAAATGCAGTTTTATCTTGTAAAACATTTAATCACTACTTGAATAGTTAGAAGAGTACAATGTCAAACCGATTTTGACTTCTATGCCTACTGAATAGAAGTCAAAATCGGTTGAACGGTAAGTAAAAAAGGTTTGTTTACATGTCTAATCTTAACGCGAATGAAGTATAGATTTGTAGAGCGTCGTATTTGTCACCACGATCTTTGTTATGGTCGACGTGTCATAGTCACGGCCGGATACTGTATCTACCTAAATGCTTGACTGTTGGGCTTTCGTAATAAGTTTACATTTATATTTGAAGTTTGAATTCAGCGCTACCAAGTAAATTCTAATTTAGTGTTGTGTATTTTAAACTAGCGGTGGGCGTATCAACAACGAACAGTTTTTAAAGACCGTTTTATGTGCTGCAACGAAACAACCGTTTTCTGTCCTGCGACCAAATAGTTTTCGTTGCACAAACCAGTCTTCGAATTACTGTATGCGAATTGTTATCTTACTGCAGGAAATAAGGACGAGAATCCATTGATTCAACTACCACACTCGTCGCGTTCGTTGTTTAAAACAAGTTCTTGCAATGAAAAAAGAACTCTATGGCTATTTTACAGCACAAATTTTACTGCTTCTCTTAAACCGTCTTCAAACTAGTTTCGACAACGAACGTTTTCTGCAACTACTTCGCTCAACTATAGTTTCGTCTTCAAACCAGTCGCGACGAGGACCGTTTCTGTCGTCGCAAGACTGGTCGCGTTTCGTGGGTCAAAAAATTGACAGCCCGTGGGTCAAAAATTTGTTTGAAAAATGGAACATTGAGATTGTTGTTCCAAAATTTAAAATAATGTCGCGAATTCAAACTTAAAGTACCGTAAAACGGGGTGAATAGAGACAAAACTTTGGTTTGGTTTTTCACTTTGATACCATAATATCGGCCTCTAACAAAGCATCGATTTTTTATAATAACAATTCATTAATAAATTGATATAGTTAAATGCTGCAAAAAATATTCAAATATCGAGAAAATACTTTCTCTATTCACCACATTTTACTGTATAGATATTTTTTTTAAGATCTACTTTATCTATTACTAATTATAGTACTGTTGATTTATATTTTACAACCAAAACAACATTGAAATTAAGAAAAACAAAAGATACAATAATTGTAAACTTTGTTTAATATTCAATGAATTATAACTATTTAATAAAAGCATGTTACGAAAACTAACAGTTCTTTTGATTTGAGATTTGTTTGTTTGTATTTCATTATTTTATGTATTTCCATAATATATATTGACGTTCTATTTTGTTTACCATTTCAGAGTATATAGCATCATTAAATGCAAAAAAGCCTCTTAAAAAATAACACTCAGCTGTACATAGTATATGACAAAATTTAAGACAAACTAACAAAGTTGACAGAAGATTACTACTGCAACATTCCTATATTTAGCATAATAAAATTGAATGGCGGCTAAAACTCTAATCAATTATAATACTTACCAAAGGCATGACAAAATCAAACATCAATGTAACGATTTCTGAAATTTGTTTTAAGAAAGGCCAAAAGAGTTACCAAAATATTACCAATGAAGTTAATGATTCTTGGCATAAATATTTGTATGGCCTACAGTTAGTGGTACCGTTTCTGGGTGTCTTTTGTATATGAGTTATTTGCACATGTTTATGAATGCACCTACGATTCAAGAGTAATTTCTATGGTCGGGTAAAGATTTTTTTTAATAATATTTTTAGAGAATAAACCCAAATAAACAGGATTTTGTCGTTCCTTTGGCCTAAATACGGTGATGGCTGTCTAAATAAAATGTTGACCGAAGCACAAAGTTTTGCTGAGTAAAAATATATTTTGTAATATTTTTTTTCCTAAGAAATAGTTATTTGTCTCGACTTAACTCGAATTTGTAAATAGTAAACAAAAAATACAAAAATAATGCATGTTAGTATTTCTTTAAGTGTGTTTAATTTTTTTTTTTTTTGCTAATTTGTTATAGAATTATTTGTAGGCGTAAATTTAAATTGAGTGAAATATTATCCAATTTAGTGAAATATTGATTTATTATATTTTTATTATTTGTAGGTAGTAGATGAGGCATGCAATAAGTTGACAAATAGATTTTTACTCGACGCAAATATTTAGGATACAAAATATTATTTTTACAAATGTTTTTTTTTTGTCAAGTTTTTATAAATCCTTATTTGCGTCCAGTAAAAAGAATATTATTTTTAGATATTTTCTGACAATGTTTTCTTTCTTGTATAGATCTCTTTATGCATTTGAATTAGAAAAGAATTGTAGGTTGTTAGCATCTAGAGGCTTAATAAATATTTTTACGACTTGCCATTAAGTAAATAAATAAAAAAAAATGGTTACTATTAGTTTGTAATAGCTGAAAGCTTATGCGTTTTAAACAAAAATGTTGTCTTTGTCTTGACTGTGAATGCAAATTCACAGTATCAAGAAATTTTTCATCCAATTTGACAATCTCATTTGCCTTTGCTAAGTTCTAAGGGAATTTGGACGATTGGAGATGTTATTTTCATAATTTTTAATTGCCTTGCGATGCCTTATTATTTTTAGTTTAGATATCGGATACAGGTTGCTTTTTTTTTGCAATAATGAGCCAGGCTGTTGTGATTTGTTTTGAGTAAATTAAAGTTAGTTTTACAAAATAGTATCACAAATAAATAAAAATAAGGCTGAAATGAAACTACATATATGCAATACAGTTTTACATCCAAATTAGATTATTGTTAGCCGCACTTTGTTACTATTTTATGACATTAGAATTTAAAGAAATTATTTTATTTGTCAGTTTCTTACATCTTACATGTTTATATTTTTATCTGTGTTTTACCATTGCCTGCAGTAGTAACACTTGAGAACATCACGCACAAAGTTTTACATATATGATTTAGTTTTGTAATAAGCAGATTTTATAAAAGATTTATTTATGATTATCGTTACAGTTACAATTATTTTATTACAATGAATTTTGATAATTTAATTTAGAATGCTGAATTGTTAAAGAAATTATTTTATAGATTTTTCTATCAAATTAGAATAGCAATTTCTTCAAAAACCAAAGATGCCAAATAATTTACTAAATTATACCAAATATATCAAGCCGCTGAATTTTATGTAGTATGCATTAATTTTATATAAATTATATTTATTTACATTAAATGGAAATCTTAAAATGTTTTGTTTATTTATCTTTTAAGTTACTTGCGTATAGGAATAATAACGATAACAGTTTACGAGAATTTAAAGTTTTTTCTAAGTTTTTGTAAGTAAGTAAGTACTAAAAGATGCTTATTCTGGGCGCAGGGTTGCGGGTTGTCCGAAACAAGTTACCGTGGCTCTCGCAAGAAAACTGTGTTTTAGTCAGTGAAAGTCTGACATTCCGATAGAGATATAGAAGTTATTTGATAATTTCCCAATTAAAAAAAAAGGTATTCTGGGCTAATATGAAAAAAAATAACCTTAAACTAGTAAATACTTACTTTGATTTCTGTAATAGAGGTTTTTACCTAGCTCAGAAGTCAGGGCTTCAAATGTTATAGTGTAAAATATTTTTTTGTGTCAATAAACTATTTGATTTAACTTATTATTCCTGTACTCTTCCCATCCCTGTACCATTATACTACAGCTTAATACAACTAGAAAAAAATATAAAATGAGGTTGCATGGTACTGACCCCTCAGTTGGTGCGATGTGGATGGATATTTATACGAAACTAAACCTTAGGTGAGTGACACAAGTTCGGATACTGTGTGGCACAGGTAGGAAAGGCAAAGAGCATTACTTATTATTTTTTTATATTTGTTTTATTTTTATTTTATTGTTATTTGTAAACGTCTTTTGCCAGTGTGTCACACCTTCCCGACTTGTGTCACATTTTGTTTTATTTAGAAATAAGTTTGGCTATGGCTTTATAATTTATTTTTCTATTATATGTTCTATAATATTGGGCATTAACGGTAACTGGGAACACAGAATAATGTATTGGGTTGTTATATATACAATTTTTGTGGATTGGTTAATACTATACTTATTTTCTATTTATTGTTTCTTGAAGCTTTAAATATAAACTTGTTATGTCATTGCAGAAATACCCAGCAGTGAAATAACGGACTATATTATATTAAAATAAAAAAAACTCATAATAAGTAGTCAGCAATATTTAAAATATAGTGTCACATTTTTGATCTATTTTAACTTCTGCTAGTCAAGAAATAAGTGTAATTTTGTTCTTAGTTTCTTAACTATCAAATAGGTAATTTAGAGTAAATAATAATAATAAGTGTACTTACGATCCGCCTATGTACCAAGTACATGAGTACAGAAGTGGTACATAGGCGGATTTAATGGAACATGGCATTCTCTACCAGTCAACCTTTGGGTCAAAAAATTTTGTAGGTATACACAATTAATAAATAAATACATCTAGTGTTTTATTTATTTAAAAATAGAATGAAGTATCATTGAAATCAACCCCTCGAGCGCCAGGGAATCAATTATAATAATGAATTATAATATTAGACGCTTATTTCTTGGATGGCAAAGGTTGAGATAGATAGAAAAGGTGACAATGTAAAATTATATCTTTTCGCTTGTGACTGTACTTCTACCAACAAAAATCATGATGATTACCAATGTGTTGTCCTTTCAATCTCTTCGCGTGTGTGCTAACAACATTATCATGGCTTATACGTTTATATAAAAGCTGATATGTATGTTTGCAGGTGACAATAAGCCCATTTGGCAGGTGGCCGAGGAACGCGAGGAGAACAAACACTTGCAGAAGGAGAACGCTCCTTATGGAGAGTATGGCGGATGGCATAAGGCTGCCAAGGTAAGACACAGTTTGTTTTTTTTTTAATAATAATATATTCTTTACCTAAACAATACGATATAGTATTTTATAATATAACACCTTTATATAATAAGGTATATGAAGGTGGTAAAAGGTACAAATATGACCAAACATGTTTCGCTAAGAATTAACATGAAAATTGTTTTTCCTTTCAATGAAATCTTTTACACAATAAAAATGCCTGATGATGGCTATCTAGCCGATTTCGGCCACAGCGACCGCATTCTTTGGCTCCTCATAGTTGTTGTGAGCTCAGATCTGCTGCTCTTTTATGCGCCCTCATGTGGCTTATGTAATATATTATCGTTATGTGGGTACACAAATATATATACAACCTTAGCCGAAAAACTCCGAGCACAGAGCGGACATGTTAGGCCACCATTAACGACATGATAAATTATAGCTGTTGGAGGTCTAGCTTTGAGTTCATCACGCTTCGTGTTCTCTTTTCATTTATCTTTGTGTTCAATTTGAGATCATCAATCAATAACTATTTATACCAGTGGTGACCACGTACCGGAACACGCAGGGTGGTAAGGCCTCCTGGCCGAAGACGGAGACCTGGTGAGGGTCGCAGGAATCAGATGGATGTGAGACGCTCAGCGCCGGTCGTTATGGCGACACTTAGGAGAGGCCAATGTCCAAAAGCGGACGTCTTTCGGCTGAAATGATGATGATGATATTGATGATCCATTTATACAACTTCTTCCGCTTTGGGTGGAGCGAGAAGGATTGTCAGACTACTGACTCAACCCCACCCGTTTTCCTTCTAGAAGGGAGCTCCCTTTGCATTCAAAGACAGCGGTAACTTTCAAACAATCCTGCTGCAACTCAAACAGGCATCGCTCCAATGCCAATAATAACCTAAAATGACATTTTGCGTCCACAGGTTGATTCCCCAACAGTAACAACGACACTGAAGAACCTGGGCGCTCTGTACCGGCGTCAGGGCAAGTACGAAGCTGCCGAGACGCTCGAAGACTGCGCACTCCGTAGCCGAAAGGAGGTAAGCAGCTGTCCAGTTGTAGACAAATGAGTAATGGGATGATAGGTATAAAGATGTCGCCTACTCTATCTGATAGGACCGCTTAATCGGCTTTGAAGTCGAATGCCCCAGAGTAATCCGCGAAATTCGAAGTTTCTTATACTCCATTCGTATTATGATTAGACATTTAAACAAGCCTTTTTGTGGGTGATTCTTTGAAAACGAGAGAACGCCATCTCACGTGCATCTCTCTCGCGGCTCATTCATCTGGCCTAGTTTTCGTACCTATTTTGTGTCATAAGCCAGTGGGCGCAAATGAGTGCCTTTGATATATTTATATGATATGATGATCGGGGACAACTAATATTCAAATAAAAATATCAAATTGTAAAGAAAAAAAATAGACCAGATGAATCAGATATTCTCTCGGTTTCAAAGAATCGCCCTTTTACTGTCCGTTCAACCGATTTTGACTTTTATTGCGTTGGTGACATGACAAATGGCGGCTGCAGTAAATAGTTGGTATTGTAACTACTTTTTTAGCTTTTAATGCCATCCATATATCTACGGAATGCAGTGTTCAGATTTGATGAAGTAAATCGTTGTAATATCGACTTTATTTTCTTGTTGTTAAAGTTGACTTTACTTAAATCCAAAACATGTTCTCTTTTATGTCCTAAAAGTGAGAGTAGCGACATCGTTTACGAATTAAGAGGGGACTTATAATGCGATTGAATTAGCCAAATATACACCGTGTGAGAATTTACGCACTTTTATTTGAGTGATAAGGGAGGGTTTTATTTAGTTATTGAGTGGTTTTAATAATGCTAACACAGTTTTTTTACACTGCAGTGACATTTGAGGCACTAACGTTTTAGTTGATGGGTTTTATATATTTGAACTGGTAACACTTATTTATATTCAAATGCTAACGATCTTTTTTTAGATTATAGTAATCTAATTATAGTACCTTATTATATAATTATAATTTTTCTTCTCTTTCACGATTTCAATATGCTTAACACACACACACACATATTTACTACTATCTATTTAAAAAACGGACTTAAACCTACGTAGTCTGGGCAATGTTTATAATATCTGGTTAATGTTGACATAATCTCAAAAATGTTGATATTACCTGGATATTATTCAAATATTCCATACTGTGGTAATTTTTGTCCGTGATATAAAAATATTTATTTACAAACATGTTGTAGCACAATTTAACGTACAAATAATTCATTTTGCACGCTGCCTAGCACGTACAGCAAGTAAGTCACAAACAGAAGCTAAATTAACATTTACTGCTTAAAATGTTACGATTTTACAGGTGGCTGATAATTGGCGATGATTTTTGTTTTCAAAATTTTATGTTTTTGTTACGAATTTATAGGAATTTATTAAATTACTTAATTACTGTTTTAGCCAGTCATTTCATGGAATTCCGTTTGATTTAGTTAAATACACTCTGAGAAAATCGAAACTAATTAAATATTACTTTCTCTGAAAATTTATTAGTAAGCGGTTTCTGAATTGAGAATTTAGAGTTAAGAATGTGTCGAACTTCTACGTCGATGCCAAACTTTTCACAGATTTTTCTAAAGTAGAGCTTGATTTTTAACAAAATTCAACTTCAAATTCTTGATTCATAAACCGTGGGTTGATATAAAGTAACAGTATCGGTATCTAATGAGAAAGATTTAACAATCGCTTGAGGTTAGTAGACAACGTAAAGTATTCCGCCTCGTACACAAAAGTCGTACCTAGGTACAATATCTTCTTTGATCTTATGAAAACTTACATTACCTAGTCAAAGTACATAAAATATCGAAAACCCTAGCTAATAACCTGGTGACGTATAGGCATTGGACATCGTGAAGCAGTCGCGGGCCCGTAGCGGGCGGCACGGCAGCCGTGACACCATGGAGCCGCACCAGGACCACCACGCCGACGAGGTCAGCGCCTGAGCTGTTGTGCGACCGGCTTGATAGGACCAGCGGTGGCTTGCTTTCATAATGAGGGTGTAGGGAGTAGGAGACCATACACACGAGCGGTCTGTTGTCAACGACAAAGGCACAGCTACAGCTGTCGATCTATAATGACACTTGACACACGAAAGCTGCCGCTGATCTTCAAAGTTGGAATGTCAACACAACAGGTGTCTCACTGGATGGCGGTACACAGACTGTCATTCAGATATGTGTTATAGGCGTATGTCTTTCTGTTTTGTTTTATATGGATCTTTGGTCTGAAAATAAAAATATTATTATTATTATTTAACAGCTTCCGCCGACGTGTTGTCTCTGCCATTGGCAACATGCCTCTCTTGTGTATGAGCTCTAAGGGGAATCTTTATAATCTGTGGATCTTGTGATTGTCTTGTGATAACGGTTTCTGGATGCTTGCCGTCTTTGTAAGTTGACTTAAGTTCTTACCATGACGTATTAAAATGTTAGGCGTGCGAGCGAGAAAGACGGATGAAGCTATATACATTAACACAGCCTAGTTAGTTAGCCTTTAACAGTTCAGTTTAAATCGTCAAATGTATCGCGTTAAGAGCTTGTTGAACATGGCCACGCTTGAGTCCGTAGCTTTCACTTTAATAAAGAAATAAGAAAATCTCGGCGACAATCAATATTAAAAACATCAGTGAAACCTGGTTAATGGGTCCTGGATATGTCAGAAACCTCTGCTATTGATTTACAATGAGTTCCCGACGTTTTTGCAATGAAAGAAGTATTGAGTCCCGGAAACCTCTATTGAAAAGGGAGAATTCTCCAACCAGACGAGGGTTGTGTCATCGCCATACATTTTGTACTCAGCGTTTGTCGGGTACGCTGACAGAAAAGTCATTTGTGTAACCCTGCTATCAGAGACTTGAATAAGCTTCCAGAAACTGGGGTTGTATATTCTTCAAGTAAGCACTATATAGATGGTAAAAAAACATAGCATGAAAAATATCATCTTAGGAAATCAAGCCACTTTACAGCTAAATTGGTTGGGTCATCAAAGCACTGGGTTGTCAATGTCGTGATCGTCTCGCACATCAATAAACCACATCTGATTGGAGCTTAACACTTCGCATGTCAAGCCATAGTCACGTAGTGTGCACCGGTATTGTAGGCACAGGACGCGATACTCAACCTGCGGGCTGCATGGAGGTGACATTAATGCAAGATTTGGTTTGGTTCATGTTGGGATCACAAATATTAGCACATAGATAGGAATATTTGCGAAATACGAACAGAGTTTTTTTTCTGTTTAGTTTTTTCTCTCGCAATAGGCTCATAGAAAGACCTTCGTTCTTTTTTGTTTTAAGAATCTCTGCATTATTTAATTACAGCACCAATCGGTCTTTTATTCCGACGAAATACATTACCCTCCTTTTTGAGCACTCGGGCAAAACGGTTGAGTATTGCTGCAACTATTCTGTGCCCTGTTTTTTTACTCGAAAAACGGCTATGACTGTTCGCGTGATCGTTTCTTTGAATTTATTCTGTTTTATTTTTTTATTATATAATTTATATCCCAATTTTTTTTTGTGGTGCTTTAAATGTTTTTATGGGTCCTGTTTTATTTTAATATTTATTGATGGGCTTTATATAATTTAAAGCAGCCGATAAACTGTCAATGTTATAGGAGTACAAGAAATAAGCAAAGCGTTCATGTCGTTCAAAGTCTAGGACATTTCAAGCGGTTTTGATACTTAGTTTAAAATGTGTATGTTTTGTTAGGGTGCTGTTTTTCAGCATTTAATTCACAGCCACCTTTCATTCACTTAGGTTTCATAGTCGTTGTAAATCTCATCGGGCAGCGTTGCAAACATTTTGATGCTTATTGTGCTCATCACACTTTCATACATTTTTTGTTTTATGTGGTGTTATATTTGTTATTATAAGTTTATTTTTGTTTCATTTCTTTATATATGTAATTGTAAATGTTCGGGAGTTGGTTTTATACGACGTAAGTCGTAAATGAAACCGATTCCTGCTATTATTTTATGTTGTCCTAATTTCTGTTCCTTCCCACTGTTGCACAAAGGTACTTAGAAAATATTAGAAATCATGTGAAATCTTGAAACTTAATACTCTAAACACACCTAAACGTGTCTACACACCGA
Organism: Mythimna ferrago; assembly: GCA_910589285.2. NCBI lineage: Eukaryota > Metazoa > Arthropoda > Insecta > Lepidoptera > Noctuidae > Mythimna > Mythimna ferrago. The sequence continues at coordinate 23,773,976 of OU342685.1, forward strand.
AACCGGGTGCCCGCCTGTACGAACCCAGCGCGAGCTAACGGACCAATCCGCGCGCTCCACTACGTCCAGTGGAGCGCGGATTGGTCTGCCAAGTTCGTGCCGGCGGGCTCGGCGGCTTTGGTGTGTAGACACCTTATAAGTAACATTAATTTTTGATGATAACTATTTCGGACGACTCGCAAAAACGCAAGAAATATTTAAAAAAAAGAAGTTAAAATTTTCATTCGTTACTTCTACTGCACAATATTCACATACTTTCTTAGTAAATCTATTGGGAGAACACTTTTTATTTCTGCAGCTTCTTACACCACTCATTATTTTTTTATTTGCACATTTTATTTTTTGTTTGTTTCCGTTATAGGGCGCGAACCAAGCGAGCGAACCACGCATGAACCTAAAGTCAAAGCTGTTCAATGCACTAGGCATCAACACTGGCAGCAATCCGCCTCACCAGTAGCCACGTAGTGTACACTAGGGTTTAAGTTGTCACTGCTTCACGCACGCGGTCCTTCGAACTAATACGATGTAGGCAATGGCTTTGTGATGTAGACTATGCTTGCTTGAGTGGTGCGTAGTTAGAAACATCACCTTCTTTTATTCAGATAATATGGCATCTATTCAGATGACCAGAAAAATATGTTTAATATGAGATTATTGCAATGTATTAAACAGAGAACATTTTTAAATATTTTACAATAATGATAAACTAAATTGTAAACTTTATTTTTAAGCTTTAGTTTGGTGCATATACAAAACCATTGCATATATTTCGTACTCGACTAATGTCCGCTCACTATATTGAGGATCACGTGCGTTCCACACTTAATTTGCCGACATTTTGAATTTCTTGGTCAACAAACATAATGCAAGTTTTCAATGGCCTAAGCCTTAGTAAGATTAATTCGAATGAAAAGCATTTTTATCACAACAAATTCAAAATGGTCGTGTAGTAGCTTAGTATTATTTATTAGCATGCGATATAATTTTAGTAAAAATAAAAGTTTTTGAAAAAAAAGTAATAAAAAAATATAAATTACAAAAGAACGTGTGATAGGAGCATGCTAGTGAGCCGTCCTGCTATAGTATACAATATTTTGTTTATAAATAAATATAAAGTATCAAGACGGTGTGTGTATGCTGTTTTATATGGTGACACTTAGTCATTTGTTGCTGAAATGCGTTTTATATAACCAAGTCTTTTGATATCTTCGGATTCTATTCTAGAAATGAGAGTATTAAATCATTATATTATATGTATGTACATATTTTTAATTTTTAGGTGCAATTCACACTCTTGTGCTAAACACACTATTTTATTACAAATCATTGTCTAGCAAGAACCTTATAGGTATCAACAATATGATGTTGATTATATAAAATGTACACAAATTTTGAGAATTTTTAAGCTGAATTTTGCATTTATAATCATTGAAATATTTATAAATATTATCATTACAATAATTTTTATTTTATTAATAATTAATTTGCGCATGTTTTAAACAACGATTTTATTCGCTTACAATATCAAATTTTAATTTACTGATTGTATTTTTAATCGATGTATGTTATGTTCTTTGTTAGGAAGAATGCATGAATGTGAATTTTATTAATGTGAACGTTAGCTTTACTCAACCTAGGGAAATACTTGTGGTTTTCGAACACAGTTTTAGGATATTATTCTAGTTTTAATTAACACAAGTTGTCAAACATGAATGCAACTTTATAAATCGGTCTAGTTTATGTGGAAGACAATGTTGTCGTAACGTTATCTCTCGCAAGCTGTACGGTTGAGTATAGCTGTTTTATCTGTTTTACAATAGTCATCTTATCATTATCATCAGTAATTTTATGCTTAACTTTCATTCCAGTGTTAGCGTATGTCGATCTAAGCTTTATGTGAGAGTAGGTGATAAATATTATTATATAGTATTTTTTATATACACTGAATTTCTTTTAAACTATGGGGGTGCTTGAAATGTGAATTTTTCTATGTACATTAGATTACAATATCGGCATAACTTTAACAGTTTGTTTAAAAGAATCTCCCAATAACAGCCACGTCACAGCAATGAGAATTATTTTTTTATTGTCTCGATATCTACGTCGAATGGTAATTATAAAAATTGTTAATAAATATAATTTATGTAACATTATTTTTGGTTTTATTTATTTTTATTTCGGAAGAAGGTGAGTCTACAGTGTTATGCAATTTATAGCCCACGACGCAAACGAGACGCATGACAAACAAACCAACAGACACACACACACACGATGTTTATAACGGCTTTTGCTGTTAGAGTAGATGCATGGTGGCATCTCATTCACTAAATTAATGTTTTGTAAATTTCATATTCACTACTATCCCACATTAGTTACACTTCTCTGTCATTGTAGAGTTTATTTATCTGTGGTTGTTTCCCGCCATTTCCGTTGATGTTCTCACAAAGTTATCTATTTCATTCAGCCTAGTTAGTAAACTCCATACTCTTTTAACGTTATGAAGTCATAAATCTAAACTTTTTTCAAAGTAAAAGACTTTCAATCAGACCTTACTTTCATCAACTTTTTTCGTATTATTTTGAACAAAATGGAGTGTAAATTGCATAACACGGGGGCAGGATTGTGGCGCGGTGTCTCGGAGCGCGAGTTTCTCGAAACTGCGCGAGTCGCTGCGGCGCTCGTCCGCGCGACTGTTCGGCCGCCTGGCCGCGCGCCACTCCGCTCACCTGCCAGACGTAGACTTCACCGACCCTGAAAGGTAACCATGGCACAATGCAGTCGGCAACATGACGAATACTCCAGTATCATGATGGCACATCATTCGCGCGTGTTTGGAAAAACATTCCCGTTATTTGGATAATACAAAAATTAATTTGTTTAATCACACCAACCCTAGTTACCGCCTAGTTAACTAAATATGGGGAAGGTATAAGCTTGATGATGAGAGGTTGTGAATGTTGTGATAAATATCACAACATTTACATAAGGCGGGTCAGGCGTTCTCAGTCCAGTACTGACGATGTCTCACCTCACCTATGTCCGTAATGCACTTTCTAAGTTTGGCTTTAGAGACTTAGAATGTACAATGTGTATGAATTTTATTGAAAAGTAATTGATACTTACTCTGGCTTGAGCCCATAAGTACCACAATAATTCCAAAAAATTAAACCGTTTTGTATTAAAAAAATTAACGTGAATATTTGCCCAAATATGCCGTGTGTAGTGCCATCAAAACTCTAAAACCCTGTAGAGCAGGTAAATCATTAAAAAAGCAAAAGAATAAAATGAAGTTTTGTGATGGAACTTTTTATGCCAGTATTGTGATAAAATTGGTCTTGAAAGTCTTTGTAAATTAAGATCTTCGCAAGCTAAGCTGAAAACCGCTTGCTATTGCATTCCTATGCTTATAATTCGGCTTGATATTATATCTGGGTGTATGGTATTTCTTTTCAACAAGTTGCAGAAATAAAGCAGTATAAAACCTTCTAAATTCAGGTAATTATAGTTTATTTATATTTGAATCAATTGCACATTTCAGTGTGTTGTCAATCATTTGCAATCACTATGAAATGCTAAATACATCCGTGAGCAAGTATTGTATCTAACAAAATGCCATATCTGCAATACATTAGCACTAACATTGAATACCACTTTCAATCAGAAGTCTACATGTTGCCTGCATATGTCGCTAATTTATTCTATTTTAATTTTTTGATTATACATTTTCCAGATTCATTTCTTGATATTTAGTTTCAGAACCTATTTTCAGTTTTCCTAATATAATTTACGCATTCAACAAATTAACGATTTTGTTTTAAATAACTGCAATTTTCAGAGTAAATTTTTATACTAACACAATTTTATAAATCAGCCGCCATATTAATTATTTGACAGCCCACACTTACGCCATTTTTTTTCCTCTAGCATGAAGCGCGCAAGCTCCCTGTCCGCGCTCAGTAACTCGAACCCCGCCAGCCCGCGACACTCACAGCAGCGGTAGCTGACTGCAGCCGCTAGGACTAAGACCATCATCCGATACACCACTATCACATTCATCAGGCTGCTGGCATTACAGTCATGACCTTTGCCTGGTCGAAGCAACGGCTGCGTAAAACGGTGCGAGTTTCATACTCTGGTTAAAAAAAAGAATTGTACGATGTACTTAGATGTTGATGTTACTAAATAAAAAAAACCTAATCTTATATATCGACTTGGTACAAAGAGCAAGGAAGTTTATGAAATATCAAGATGACAAGGAATTTTAAACACTTAGGTTTAATCAAGAGATATTCTTCACACATTCAATTCTTGCTTTTTACTTTGACATAAAAAAAAACACTGCTACTTACATAATAGTATGTAGGTAGCTCCTACATATTAGGTAGGTACATATCCACATTAATTTTTATTTGTCAAGGTTGAAAATAAAAGAAAATACCATGAGTAAAATAGTGACCAAAACGCATCGATTTATTAGAAAAAAAAAATTAGATATAAATTATACTAAAGCACACTCTTGACAGTTAATTTATTTTAAACATACAATTTTTATATAAGTTAAAACTTTCAATAAAAAATAGTACTTTGGCTCGGCATGTGCAATAATTGCAATCACTAGAGTGGCTTTATGCGTAGATCCTGTACTTAGTAATAAGCATAATTTTTATAAAAAGCATGAAAATGGCGGGAATTGTCTATGACCCGTAGAGAGACGAAAAAGAAAAGTGAGAAAAAGAATAAATAACTACATGAAAGTATTGATTGGGTATTAATTAATTAGTATTTAAGTTTTATTTCCGGCAAGGTGTCTACTAAGCTTTATTTTTATTCAAAGCTTTTATTGTCTCCGCGTTTTAAATAAACAAGCTTTTTTGTATTGATATTGTGAATGTTGCTGTCGGATTAAATACCATCGTTTTTGTAATTCGTAGGTGCTATTTTTTTATTTGGTTATAATACCTCGGTATTTTAAAGAAAATCTGAAACCACTTTTTGAAATTATTTATTGTAAGGATCAGATCACACAGAAATGCTATGCGACGCTGCGTGAAGAGAGACTCAAAATATAACTGTATTTACCACACGAAAAGAGACATATTTCAGATCGAGATGCAACGTGCAACGTATTCTGAATTCTCACAATGAAATGTGTATCTTTTCGTGTAGTAAATAAAGTTATATTTTGAGTCGCTCTTCGTGCAGAGTTGCAACTTGAGTGTGAATTGACCCTAAAAGCTCTGAAAATCTAAATGTAGTGACAAACGCGGCAAATTGAAACAAAATTAAATCATAAGTAAATTTTTGATTAACAAGCTCTTTCAATAAAAAAAAATTACGATGAAACTGAAAATAATAATAATGAGTTGTTAGAAATGTGATCATTTTCCCCCTAAAATAAAAAGCGTTTTGGGAACACATTTATTATGCGTACAGCTAAGGAGTGGAAATCCCCGCCGGAGTCTGTTTTCTGATAGCTACAACCTAGGGGTCTTTAAGTCAAGAGTGAATAGATTACTTCTAGGCAACGTGTTCCATCGTCGGCCACATCATCGCTTACTATCAGGTGAGATAGTGGTCAAACGTGACCCTATCAATAATAATAATAAAATAAACTATCCGACAGTAACTAGTTAATTTTATGTTTTTAAGTAATGGCTTCAAATCAGTGTAATGTACTCTTATGTGATAAACTTGCGACTGCAGGGGCTTGTGTAACTTATTGACTAAATATTTTTATTGATAACGGACTGTGTTGGCGTGATGATTGATTTAAATAAAAATCATGTTGACAAGTATTTTTTGCTGTTTTATTATAAATATCCCCTCTTCTGTTTTCTTCTAATATTCTCAATTTCTCTAAGGACCAATCTCGCAAAGCCGGGGTCTTGGAACGCAAGGTAAAGAAGGAGCACAGGTTTGGTTTTAGTCATTAATAGTCTGACACGCCCTCCTGCTCTGCCTTAGAGCGGGAGAAGTCATTAGATGATATCCCACCATTAAAAATTACCTGGTGGAGCACACAGTCGAGGTGTGCCCTGCTTGGGCGGAGCATCGCCGTGCCCTCGTGGGGCGGTTGGCGGCGGAGACTTGGTTTAGGCCATGGTCCAGAGCGAGGAGGAGTGGCAGGCGGTCGCCTCCTTCGACGCAGTAATGCTAGCAAAGGAGGAGGCCGACCGTATTAGGCAACGGCGCTCTCGCCGCCGGGATTCCGATCCCGATTTCCAGCCACCGTAGACGCGGGCTTGCGGACGGCGAGCTATGGGTAGCTCACCGTCCGGTAACTGTCCGGACCGAGCCCAAGTCGTCGACGGCGCGCACTGTCCCCGCGCGCCTCAAGGAGTTGTCAGCAACAGCAGGGGCCTAACTGGGTCAAAGCCTTGGGTTAGTTTCGAAAGATAGCTCGAGCCCCGGTATGAAGGCTTGAAGGAACGGGGTGGGTTTTTAGTCAGTAAGAGTCTGACAGTATCTCCCGCTACGCCCAAGAGCGGGGGTTGTTATTGATGATTTTCCTACCATAAAAAAAAACATTAAAATTACCTTGTCGATATTAGACTGGAAAAACCGGCCAAGAGCGTGTCGGGCCACGCTCAGTGTAGGGTTCCGTAGTTTCCCGTCCGTCACAATAAGTGTACCCACTTATGAGTTTAAAAAAATGCTTGCATATACGATTATACTACAAACTTAGTCCAGAAATTATTTCGTAGAACCCTTTTGTCTTTTTTGTACAAAAACTGTTCTTTCCATCAAGTTCAAAATAATTTTCCTAGAAAGTCCTTATAAAGTTCTACTTTTCAGATTTTTTTCATATTTTCTAAACTTATGGTTCAAAAATTAGAGGGGGGGGACACATTGTTTTTTACTTTTGGAGCGATTATTTCCGAAATTATTGACATTATCAAAAAATGATTTTAGTAAACCCCTATTCATTTTTAAATACCTATCCAACAATATATCACACGTTAGGGTTGAAATTAAAAAAAAAAATCACTTCCCACTTTACATATAGGGGTACAGCCTAATAAAACAATTTTTTCCAATTTTTATTTTACCACTTTGTCGGCGTGATTGATATACATATTGGTACCAAATTTCAGCTTTCTAGTGCTAACGGTCACAGAGATTAAGCGAGGACGGACAGACGGACAGACAGACATGGCGAAACTATAAGGGTTCCTAGTTGACTACGGAACCCTAAAAATAAGCCTCATAGCTACCATACCTTTTTTTGGCGTGGGAAATCATCAAATAACTCGAGCTCCAAGTAGAGGGAGATCAGTGTTAGATTTATCTACTGACTAAAACCCACTTATGTTCCTTTAGATGCCCCTTTCCGTTCTAAAACCGCGGTAACTCTTTCGAACACTCCGACCGCTGCCCAAAGGAAGGTACCTTACCTTCATTCATGCTGATAGATACAGCAAATACCGAGCTTTTTCAGTAAGAACGTCGTAAACGACAGTTCTCCATTCCTGCAGGTAGGTATGGGTTTTTCTGTCCTAATTAAAATGTACATATTTCTGACAAGCTAGAATAATACTATAGAAAATTGTCCCAAGGGAACATAATCCCGGTATAAATAGTATCCTATATTTGGCATATTGGGTAGACCAAGCCCTGGTCTTAAGCCGTTGGAGCGTGAAGAAGTAGCAAAAATACACACTCACAAAGTTTCTTTTAAAAATAGTAGTTTTATGAATTGACAATGTATATCAATGAAACATGTTTTAGAACGATATTATAAATTGCGAAAGAAAATCCTACCCCTTCCTGCAAAAAATCGCTTACAATGTTCGTTTTCGTAGGCTCGTCTGAATAACTTGAAATTCGGAACTACATACTGAAAGTTTCATTTAGTTTTGTGACACTTCACTATTCCCAGCCACTTTAACTCTTGAGAACCATCATTCATGAGTAGTATTCGTAGCGATGACCTAGATATTTCGTCACAGCTATATTAAATACAGCAGAAGGTACAATGAAGCAAGTAGTGTCCGAAATAAGACAACACAGATATAATGAAGTGCCGACTATAAATAAAGAGTGTTATGTGTTTAATCGCGTCTGCTAAACTCATCAGCGCCGCAGCTGACATTCGGTGGTAGGGGTGTGCGCAGTTCATTTGTCACTCGCTAAGTGTAGTTGTCCGAAAGTCGAAAACCATACAAAACCAGTGGCATGTAAAGCAACGAAGCTACCCACCTAGCAACCATTAGACATAACACGAAAATGATAAGTTCGACCACTTAGCAGGTGGTCGCCTTTTTCTGCGAAGCAATGATGCTAGCGAAGGAAACCACCGCACGCGTTAGCAAATGGACGACCCCGACTCCAACTAACAGCCACGGCAGGCGGGTTATGGGACATTTCGCCCACGCAAAAACTGGCCTGTGGGCCAGATGTCAACTTTTTAAAATGTGCATGGGTAGGGTAAGTGCTCCAGTGAATGAACACTTAAGCGATTTTCGAACTTCAAAAAATAATTAAACTATGTTAACTCTAAGGTATACGGTCCAAATCTATATTTTGTTAATGTAAATATATTAAATAATTGTTTTTAAGTTAGATTTACGATATAACCTGGATACATTTGTAGATATTTAGCAATAAATTGAAAAATACCCTAAAACTCCAGTGAATGAACGAAAATTTCTAGTAAATGAACAGAGTAAATCCAGTAAATGAACACAATTTTTGTTTGTGTAATAGTTCAAAAAATCTTTGTTTTTGTAACATATTTAGCCCCAGAAAAAGTTAAAAAACGAACATATGTCCTCTGCCTCTAAATCTATTACAAACATTATTAAATAAAAGTAAAAGCCTTCAAATCATCAAGTCATCGGTCCAACTTGTGGAACGCCTACCGATGCTGCGTATTCCAGTATACGGTAGCCACTCGCTCTAGCCCACGAAAGGTTCCATTTCAGCTTTATCGACCATCTGTTCTACGAACAATGTGACTTGCCTTTTCAGGCTATGTCGGGAACTTTAGTTCTCTTGTGGATATCTTCGTTCCTGATTCGATCACGCACAGAAATTCCGAGCATAGCCCTCTCTTTTGTCTTTTGAGTGACTTTAAGCCTTCTGATGTGGCCAATTGTGAGTAACCACGTTTTAGAACCATGTAGATATTGTCTGTGCGATAAAAGAACCGTCGTGGCGTAAAGTGAAAACAACATTAAAGATTTTAAGTAGCAACCCAACCCAGCCATCCGTCAAATGCCAAACGTCATATAATATTGGCACCAGTTTGTTTATCATGTTATTTTATTGTGATTTTTAATTGTAATCTTCAGAAATGTGATAAAAAATTTCACTGAACTGCAAGGGAAATAATATTTAATATATTACAGTTTTTCCAAAGATAACAAATGGCAAATCACATCATTATTGATCAAAACAAAGTCACGAATTTGGGAAACATTGGTATGCTGTTTTTTTGGTACGTAACACTTTTATTTTAATGTTTTTAGACTTCCTAGATAAACTTCTGTCCCTGTTATCTCCAAATATATATAAATTAAACGGAAATTCATTTAAACATGACGATATTTATTTATTTTGTTTTGGTCAATATTTTCTATGGCTCGTATAAAGAGTATTGATACTTTTTTATAATGCGTTTCGACTAACTTAGAATAATTCTTTTCAGGCTTGAGTACGGATACAGTAACTAAAATAAAAAAGGGCAAGTGCGAGTCGGACTCGCGCACTGAGGATTCTGTACAAATTTACCTATGAAATCAATTCCCGAATTGAGTTACGAAGATTTTTCCGAATTACAAACAATTTTTTTTTTTGTGGCGTATCTACAAAATTTACAATTTTCAGATTTTTCCCTGTACTTGTTCTATGAGACCTTGATTTATGCCAAATTTCAGGATTTAAGGTCAACGGGATACACCCTATGAACTTTGATTCGCTTGATTATAGAAATATCTATACGTTTTTTTGCGACATAAACGGCCGTATCTTTTTTTTTCGTTAACTCAGAAGTCTGATTTTTTCACAACTTCAAAAGACCGCAGATTTGGGCGTACATATAGTTTTAATTTTAACTCGATACCTTCAAGCGTTAAAAGGTCTTAACAGATAAACAGACGGACAACCAAGTGATCCCAAAGATCTTATATACGAGATGGTCCCTTACAGGCTAAATAGATTTTTACAAATTATGAAGTGTACTTTATTTTCATAGTCATTAAGGTTATAGTTTTCATTGATTAGCAAAAGGGAAAAATGTACTGAGGAAGGCAACGAGAAAGTGGTAGTGTGTCCCATTTTTACCTTTATATTTAACTAGGGTAAACATAAACTTGCTGTTAGCTACAATATTCCAGTCAGTGACAATAGACCGATCCCAGTCAAAGTGATAGAACCATTTTCGTTGGCACTGGGTAAGTGGTCGCTGGTGGAATCTACCTAGATAGGCAATACAGCAGTTTCTTCACGCTATTTTCCTTTACCGGTTCGTGTTTGCATTTAAATGTTCATCATCATTACAATCGAAAGACGTCCACTGTTCGACACAGGCCTCCCCCAGGTGTCGCCACAATTAACGGTTTGTTACTCATTACGCAAAAACTTATAAACGGATGAATTTAATGATAAACGTTGCAATAATATAGCTTATAACCTATATTTTTGCTAAGTTTCGTCACGTGAGCAAATTCAATAAATAGGCTACTAATATTATAAATGCGAAAGTTTGTGAAGATGGATGGAGGTAGTCGTATGTATGGATGTGTCGCGCAAAAACTACTAGACAGATGAACTTAACCATAAACATTACAATAATATAGCACATAAGCTATAACTTTGCAGTTTCATTAGGTGAGCAAATTCAGCCAATCGGATAATTTTTATTATGGGGTGAAGCCGCTGGAAGAAGCTAGTCTAACATAGTTTTAAAATATCAAGATTTAACAGTCGCACTATAATGACTTCACAATGTTGCTTACATAACAAAAACGATATTTATCTACAGCAGCGCCCTCAAATCCCACGATGGTTTACTTTCCGCACAGACTCTACCTGGAACCATCTGTTCCAGGTAAATGTAATTGTCTACAATTTACGAGTTTAGAGTCTCTGATCTTGCTATGAGCGGGTTCTAAATGGTTGTTTACCAAGACTTTGGTTTTGTCCATATTTATCTTGAGACCCAGTATTTTTGAAGCTCTACTCGTTTTTTCAATTTTTGTCTTGTGGCCCTCCATAGCCTCAGCTATGACCATTAGGTATATCGTCGGTAAATTGAAGGTGAGTGATATACTCGTCATTGACATTGCCTATCTCTCTCCAATCTAGGTCCTTGAAGACCTCCTCTATTATGCCGTGAATAGTTTCTGAAAAATGACGCCTCTCTGTCTCACAGCCCGCAGCAGAAGGATAAGTTTAGAGGTTTCTGAAGTCGGACTGACATGGTGGCATTTTCGTACAAATACTTCAGTACTTCGATGTACCGCTATAGTCAACCTGGCATCGTTGACTTGGAGAATACTGCGATACAGCCCAAGATTCGATCAAATCAAAGGCTTTCTCGTAGTCAACAAACGCTAAGCAGAGAGGCAGATTATACTTCTCGATCTTCTATATAACCTGCTGCAGTGCATGTATGTGGTCTACGGTGCTGAAACCTTTTCCATCCTGAGGCTAGAAGTCGCCAAACCTGCGCGCGAATCAATTCGTGAAGATTCCGGAAAACAGCTTGTAGACATGGCTCAGATGTGGATGTATGAATAATCCTTAAACAAGGCATTGTCGCTCTTCTTAAAGTAGAGTACTACTACACTTCTGCTTCATTGCTGTGGCGTTTTCCCCTTGATTATGACGTAATTGAACAGCTTCTGAAGAGCTTTAAGGATCGGTTTTCCACCCGCGTTTAGGAGTTCGGCCGTAATTCCTTCCTCACCCAATGCCTTTTGGTTTTTACGTTGCTTCAAAGCCAACCTAGTCTCGCACGATATTTTCGGTATAGACCGAACGATAACCGACCCGAATCGATAAACGACCCAAAAGCTGGCTTGACTCGACAAGTCAAGCCAGCTTTTGGGTCGTTTCCTAGATTCGCAGTGGATAAATTAGTAATATAATTAAAATCAGTCAATGCAGCTCAGTAGGAACAATTAAATCAGTATCTTGCGTTAAAATGAGCAAGACGGAAGGTGACGGAATTAAGAGCTTCTTTTAAATTTTCTTGGGTAGGTATATCGAAACCTTTCGCATTTATTTTTATGGAAATTTATGGTGATATAAAGGTACAATAAAATAAAAATTTATGTAACAATAAATAGATCTTAAAAGGATGATTTCTTACTGAATATATTGTGTTCATTTAATGGTTACATTATCAAGACGAAAGCAAATAAATTGAACATGGTGAAAAATGTTAGTTCATTCAATGGATTTTATGAACCAATAAATGAACACACCTGTCCCAATACTGGCATAAAGATCAGAAACAGATTGTTTATACGGCTCCCAAAATATGAACACTGTGGCATAAAAATAAATTACATATTTCAATAAAAATATGATATTTGCATTTGTCCAGTGAATGAACGCCCGTTCATTCACTGGATTTGAAACGTTTTGTATTTCCTATGCTGGGACGTCGAATAATTTACATAAAACTGGCTAGAATGGCATTGTAATAGATTTCAGACATATATTAAAACTATATATTATTCAAATAAATAAAAAACTTATAGTGCATATTTAAATTACGGCCACAATTTGATATCAAAAATTTTATGTCTACCCCGAGTCCTAAATTCTTGCCCGAACAAAAATATTTTTACACTACACTGCTAACTTTAAACGCTTGCCGTTTTGAAACGAACAGTAACATATGAAGTGAAGATTGTCATAATAATAGAAAATAGAGCTGTAATTACGAAAAAAAATACGTCATTGGGTAGAAATATTTCAATTTCTTATTTTTTTGAAAAAACTGTGTTTTGTTCATTTACTGGGGTGTGTTCATTCACTGGAGCACTTACCCTAGATTCGCCCGAACCTGTTTAGTAAAACGGGCCAGATGTCTACTGTTAAAAATTGAAGTAATATTTCGTCTTAATTGTTTATTTATTAATTAAATACCTGATAAATCTACAAATTATAGCATCAAATGATAATTGTTTTTACAAAAAAAAAACAGTGTTAAATAAATATATGATGATTATTGCGTGGGCGAGATGTCCCATAACCCGGCAGGTGCGGGCTTGCGGACGAAGAGCAATGGGTAGTTCCGTCCGGCCGAGCCCAAGTCGTCGATAGCGCGTTCCTCCAAGAGATGTTAGAAATCTGCAGGGACCGAGTGGGACAGGATTTTCGGAAAAGGAAATTTGTGGTCCTGGACCGCAAAAGCTAAATGAAGGACACATGTGTCAGTAAAAGTCTAACACGTCTTCACGCTCCGCTCCCTAGAGCGGGAGTAGTCAATGGATGATTTCCTACTTCCAAAAAAACACGCAGCGTTCATCATAGCGGTGGTAGTGTGAGGTGTTAAATATTATATATTCAGATTTATGTATATAGAATCTCAGATCATATCAGATCTAGATATCATCTTGATCTAGTTAGGTAGAACTGTTAGATCCTAGAGGCAACCCTCGCACTCATAAACAGGATACGAAAAGAAATAGCTGTTTATCATTTTATTGTTAATATTTCTATTTGTATATAGTTAGCTTCTTTTTATAATGTGAATGAATGTGAGAATACCTACCTACTAGACTCCGAAGTCATAGATTAGGTACCTGTTTTCTATTTCGATCCACTTTTTTAAATCTACTCGTAGTTAGTTTCGAAATCTTAATAGCGGAAGTGAAGAACGGTAGAAGTTCGATTCAACCTACTCAGCCAGGGACCAAAACTCTTTACTACCTGCAGGATATGAAGTAGGTAAGTTTGTTCCCATTTCGGTTAATGTGGTCACACCGAGACCACCGCAATACCTTCTTGTAAGAATTAGCAGCGCTGTTATAGTCCTTTTTCTTAAGAGTCACATCATCGCTTGCTTTGCGCATACGAGAGTCGGCCATACTCGGTGCCAAACCATTGTCGAGCTTAGTTCGACATTGTTACGTCAGAGAATGGAATGTAGTCTTCCATCCCCTACTGCAACACGTCCGTCACAGCATCTGCGCACAATGAAGCAGTCTCCAACGAAAAGCAGATGGGTTGCCAAGGATAGCATGCGAAGAAAGACGCATGCCATCTCAATCTGCTGACCTGTATCTCCAAGCCCGCCTGGTCCCTCTAGGGCTGAGATCGGGCAGGAAGTAAACAGGCCTGACAACCAGACAGTAGTCGGAACTGCCTAAAAGTGAAGATATAGACACTGAGCATCGGTCTGGATCTGTTGTTAGAAGGCAGAAGGTCCAAGAAGTTGGCTGTGTGCGAATCCACATCTGGCATCGTCTTTGCCCCCTAGACCAGGTTTTTTTTTGAGTGGGAATTCATTGGGATCGGGATTCCGGCGGCTTCGGCCTGACGGCTGTTCCCTTGCTTGAGCGGCTGCCTCATTTGCATTACTGCTTCGCAACTCCTCGCTCCGAACCATGGTCCGTACCAAGGCCCGGCACCCTGGGCGAGCTTGGACAGATGTAATGCTAGCGCTAGCTTTTGCATCTTTCGACCAGCATGATCTGTGAACTGGCACAGGAAAAGCCACTCTTGCGTGGGCATTAAAATCCCCTAGTACCTAATACTAATTGGGCGGAAATGTACCGCTGCATGCTGAGCCGTATCTGCCGCCTCATTCAGATGCTGAGTAAGCTTGGATGTCTTCTGATTTCTGCTGTGTGAGTGGTAAACACAAACGTAGATTATTTTATCTAGCCTTGTGTCGACCAGAGACCAAAACATTGAGAACCTGGAGTCCTCAAAGTTGCGAAGACGCCGGTCGTTGCGAAGATGTCGTCTCGGGCATACATACATACACCCGCGCGTGGTTTGAAGTTGTGCTCCAAGGTAAACCCTGGGTAAGAAAGCTACGACACTTCAGACGGACCTCTGAGCTGCGTCTCCGAAAGGAATAGGAGATCTAGTTTTTCAGTTTCCAAGGCGTGTCACCTGATTAGCACCACATAGGGAGAGGGACCCCGTGTAGGGACTTACTTAGGGTTTTCTACGGACGCAGGGCTCGGCACCTAAAACAGATTTTTTTCCAATTGCATAACAAGTTTATTAGGGACTGTAATGTATATTTGTTAAAACATTCATTTAATAACATTAAAAAGATCAAACACATCATTCGTTGCCAAATAAATTAGACCCATGAAAGAATCAATAAAAATCAACGTATCAACACTAGCCAATAATTCGTCGTTCCGTGTTGTTATAACGAAGCTGACTCCACAGAGGGAGGGGCAGTGACTCAGCCATCAGAAGGGCAGTAAAAAGAAACGTAACTTGCTCACCGCGGACATACGCGCAGCTGCCAAAACATGACGCGAAGGGTGCGCGTGCGCAGAGAAACAAAACACGATGATAACTTTGTCATTATGTGATACGCATTGTCATCTTGCTTTTGTTTTAAGGAAGTATAGGTAAGTAGGAGAGTTTCCGGATTTATTTTCATAGGTAAATACAAATACCGCCTGGAGGACATGGAAGAGCATACTATAGAGGTCCCCGCTTGGGCAGAGCACCGCTGGTTCCTCGTGGGGCGATCGGCGGCAACGAGCGCTCACACCTGGCCCGTACCAGCCTGGCGTTGCGGTCGGTTCGGAGCGAAGAGGAATGGCCGGCGGTCGCCTCTTTGTTAGCAAAGGAGGCGCTCGCAAGAGTGAGGGAACGGCTCTTACGCCCTAGCCACCGGTATCCTGACCCCAATTTCTAGTCATCGGAGCTTGCGGACGGCAAGCAATAGGTAGCTCGCCGTCCGGCCGTCTGGTAACCGTCCGGACCGAGCTCGAGTCGTTGTCGGCGCATAGTGTTCCACGCGCCTTAATGAGATGTCAGCAAACCGTCGAGGCCCAGCAGGGTCGAAGCCTACTGGGGTCATAGGTTGTGCGAAAGAGAACCCCGGGGCCCTGGAATGAAGGCAATGTAGGTACATTATATAGATATAGATTCCTAATAATGAATTACGAATTTTGATTTTTATTCAAGTTGACGGCATGGTTTTGTGGTCGAGTGATTGGCTGCTGCGCTGAGTGTCATGGGTTCGATTTCCGCACGGAACAAATACATATTTGTGACAGAACAAATGTATGTGTTGTATTTCTGTTTGTTCTTGTTGTGTTTGTTTGTTTGAAGCTACGCGTCTATGAAGCTGACAGACAGACGCATCTATGAAGCTACGCGTCCGTGGACATTAGGCCACAATACAAAGTGCAACTAATTAACGCACTCATCACATAATGAGCGGGAAGTCCAAGCCAGCCGTGTAACCAGCCACTCGACCGGTATCCCGGCTACCGGCACTGCCGCAACCGACTTGTTAACTAGCCGACTTATTTGAACGATAATCTCATCCGCTTTATCGAGATCTCTAGGATCGCCACTCATATCCTACCTACCTAACAACTAGGTATAAATTATCATAGTAGATGTACAGCAGGAGCCGGTGACTCGGTAGGCCCAGAAGGAGACGGCGTGACGATTTGGAAGCCTACCTTTTGGATTGGTCAGCTGTGGCTAAGGACAGAAAAGAGTGGAAGAACGGACGGGAGGCCTTTGCCCTGCAGTGGGACACAACGGGCTCATAATAATAAGAATAGATAACTGACAGGACTATAGGCTAGTTGCCGTAAAAAATGTAATTATTTATTTATTTATTTATTATAATCTTTATTGTACACCACATAAACAAAAATACAGGACAAACATTTAAAAGAATAAGTGCACAATGGGCGGTCTTATCGCACAGGGCGATCTCTTACAGACAACCTTTGGATGGACTGAGAGAAAGGAGATAGATTAAGGGTTGTCAGTGTACAAACATTAGATATAATACTAACAAGATACATTAACACAAATACATACATACAATAAAAAAAAATTTACTAATAAATATCAAATATATAGTTGAACCAGGAGAAGAAAAATATATCAAAGAGAAAGGTAATGCTCCTTCACCATCTTTTTAAATGTTGGTAGCGTTTGAGCACGCCTTACTTCGTAACTAGTCCGTCTTTTAGATTATTCAAAAATAAGGGACACATATTTTTTATTTGTAAATTAAACCAAAAATGACAAAGATATAGCCCATTAAAGTAACGTGTAACGTCACGCCGTGCTACATTTTTTCGCACGGGGTGACGTCACACGTAATTTTAATGGGCTATATCTTTTTTATTTTTTGTTTAATCGAAAAAAGAAACAAAAACGTTTCCAATGTTTTTTTTATAATCTAAAATACAGACTAAATAAAATGTAATTATTTTGATCCTGGACACTACCCTATAGTTGCCAATAAGCCTGACATAGTGGTGATAGATCGACTAGAGCGTCGCTCAATGATTGTTGATATAGCGGTCCCTCATGACGAGAACCTTGTGAAAGCTGAGAAAGCTAAGCAGGCCAAATATCTTGACTCAGCTCGCGAGGTTGCCGACATGTGGGAAGTGGATAGAGCAATCATTGCGCCGATAGTCGTGACAGCCAATGACTTAATAGCCACGAGTCTCGACCAACATCTGCGGAGGCTCTCGTCAGAAGGCAGTACTCCTAAACACGGCGCGTATTGTCCGGAGGTTCCACGTATAGTAATCATAGTATGAGGAGCTGCGGTAATGTTGGCAAGATTCATCGTCGCACTAAGTTAGAACGCAAAGGGCAAGTGAAGGAACATGGGTGGGTTTTAGTTAGTAAAAGTCTGACACTCAGTGGGAGAAGTTATTTGTTGATTTTTCATCCCGATAAGCTAGTTAGAGGAGGGCGGATACGTTACACCTTACCAAATGAACATTTTAAAAATCACACATTAAACCTATCATCACACGAACCAGTGTTTAATTACCGTTCACCGTGAGAAACAGAGGGCAGAGGGCTGTCCCTGGGGGCCGCTGGGGACTACTGGCCCTTGTGAACTAGCGGAGGAGGGTCGCACCTAAATCACTTGATTATATTAATTGATTTGTAAATAGGAAGTGTTCGATTAGTGTTTAGTTAAATATACTGGGTTATCTATTTGAGTGATAAGTTAACACTTGTATTAACTTAGTCATCATCTGCTACAACAGGATAGGTACAGTCAGGGGTGAAAAGTGCAGTTGCACTTCACCAATGCTAAAGTGTAATTTAAAAAAAAAATAAGGTTTCATAAATTATTTAATTTTTTTGCGTAGAATCTAAAGTATTAAATACCACCACAAGTAAGCTTGTATTATACACTAGTTTAGGACCATGATTCAGCTCTTCGCCGTTATGAGAGCCGTGGTAATTAAACAAATTACATTAGGTAAAGCTATTATAAGTACTGAATAAAGCTGCAAATCCCAGTAGGTAGTACTTGGGTGTACTATGCCGAATCGAATGCCAAATAATCGAACATCAATTAATCGAACACTTTAGATCGAACACCTAAATACACGAACGTTCAAAATATCGAAAGGTTAACGATCCTGCCTGATCCAATGTCTCCATTGTGTTGTGTCCATCTCTTTATACGTATTAAAATTTGTATTAATATTTTTTTTAAAAATACACCAATGGATGATTATAATAACTAACGATTTTTATTTATCTGAAACAATTTGGATTGAATTAAAAGTGTCTGCCAGCGAAATATGCCTCGTAAATCGGGCTCTCAAAACGGTGAAGGAAAACATCGTGAGGAAACCCATCGTAGAACCAAAAATTCGAAGACATGTGACATATTCCACCAACCCGCACTGGGCCCGCGTGGTGGATTACGGCCAATTCCCTTTCCTAGAGAGGTGGCCTGAGTCCTAGCAGTGTGAACATTAAAAGGCTGATTGTGTTATGCTTTTGCTAATCGGGGCTATTAATACTGGCTTGGCCAAAACTCCTCTCATCATTCATCATTTTAGCCGATACACGTCCACTGTTGGACATAGGCCTCCCCCAAGCGCCGCCACATCGAACGTTCCTGTGCGTCCCGCATCCATCAGTTTCCCGCTACCTTCACAAGGTAATCGGTCTACCTTGTAGGAGGCCTTCCAACGCTGCGTCTTCCGGTAGAGGAAAACTCCTCTTGGTAGTTATTATTAAAATTTTATATAAGGTTTATGTAGGTTTACTAGACTCTACATCATGCCAGTTTACCCCAAAGATTTAGGCAGAGGTGTATCTAAGGGATAATGATTAGCTAACTCTATTGTATGCCTTTTTTATGTAATAACCATTCAATAAGATTAGCCTAGGTTAGATCTGAGAGGGTGCAATGGTGTTGATGATTTTGATGATTATAATTCCGTAAATAAATGCGTGTCAATTTTAAAACTTGACAATGAGCTGCAAAATATAAAAACTTAGGGCTACCCTAGAGCATCTACATTCCAACAATTATGTTTAAATAAATAGTCGCTATGTAAAAACGCAATTTGCAGATAATTAAAAAATCTCTAAAGACTTTATAACTGCAATCGGAGCTAAAATGACAAATTAAAGTAACACACAGCGCGGTCCGTGTCTCCGCCCAAAAGCTAAGCCCCGCCCAGCGTGCGTGCGCGCAGCTCTGTATAACGTTCAGGAATCATGCGCTGAAACTCGGGAGTGAGCAGTCGTGTTAATTTGTGTCTTTGTAAATTATCGGGAAAATATAATGGAAGAGATTGAAGTTTTATTTTAGTAGTCGTTTGTAAATATCAACTGAAAATAGTGCGGAAAAGAGTAGTCAAGAAGAAAAACGATTTATTTTGAAAGCTTCCGGGATATACAGTTTAATTTCGTTTAAGTCATCGAAGAAACACCAACAAATCAGATTTTAACAAGTCAAACCTTACGCAACTCTGTGAAAACTACTAAAAAATCTTTTAGCACCTAAAAGGTGAAAATCCGTTAAAAAACACAATGGACTACCTAAAACCATCCTTTCCTGTACAAACAGACGACACTTCAAAATACCCAGAAAACATAGAACCTTCACAGTTTCCCCCTCTTTTAGACCAGGAAGTGCACAGTTCGTCCAACGAATTCTTCCATCCAGGATACCTGCCATTCTTCTACGACTACCGGGCGGTGGACAGGGGGTTGTGCGAGGAAAGGGAAGCTTGTGATTGGGAGTGGGGCGAATGGGAGAACCATGTGGTGGTGAAGGAAGAAAGTGAGGAGCAGGCTCGGAGGTTTACGGAGGAAGGTAAGCGCGTGTTTTTTTAAGTATTAAGTCATAATAAGGTGGCGTAGTAACCCTTCACCTTCATGGTTAAAAGCGAATACCATATTATAGTGTGGTGGTTTCATGACTAGACTTGCTTCTACTGTAATTGTATTTATGGGGTACAATAAAGAGTAATGCATCTATCTATCATGTACGTAAGACGATAGTAGTTCGAATGTCACATGGTTTTTTTTTTTATGGTGGGAAAAGTCATCCCGTGCTCTTGAGCGGAGCGGGATATATTGTCAGACTCTTACTGACTAAAAGCCCACCCCGTTCCTTCTAGCCTTCAAACCGGGCCTCGAGTTCCCTTTCGGATAACCCTGGCCCCAGTAGGCTTCGACCCAGCTGGGCCCCTGCTGTTGCTGACAACTCCTTGAGGAAACAGTGTGCGCCTTCGACGACTTGGGCTCGGTCCGGACAGTTACCGGACGGCCGGACAGCGAGCTACCCATTGCTCACTGTCCGCAAGCCAGCGCTTACGATGGCCGGAAATGGGGATCAGAATCCCGGCGGCGGCGGCGAGAGGCCGGCGGTAGGTGGGCCCTAGGACTTAGGACTGATACAAGCTAGGGCCACTTAAATTTTCGTGATCCTGGAACGCAAAGGGCAACTAAAATAGGACTGATACAGGTGGGTTTTATTTAGTAAAAGCCTAACATATCCTAAACCGAGAGAAATCATTAGAAGATTTCCCATCCTAAAAAAAAAATGCCGTCGTGGTTGAAAGCGCGTAACTTAGAAGAAGAGGTCGCGTTTGTAGAGATCTTTGTAGACATTTTTCAGTCTTCAGTTGCTGATCAGTCACCCTCATTGAGAACCACAGAAAAATATTCTTAGTAAGTTTAATAATAATCGGGAACGTCAGAATAAGAGGCGACTTTTAAGTTTCAATGTATAACACTATTGCAATTGTTACCGTTTGTAATTTTTTTTAGAGGGAGGATATTTAACGTTACTTGATGAGCGCTCTTTATTTTACACAGTACCGCAGCAGTGCCGAATTAAAGCCGGCGTGGGGCCTGTAGCTTGTTGTACCAAGGGGCCCCATTTTTATAAATGACTACAAACTCCTTTAGCTTATTTTTCAAACAGACCCGCATAGGTAGCGATAGGTCCATAATAGACCTACACACAGTTTATGGAAAATCCTGAAGTGATTAGAATTCATATGCTCTATGCATATGGTACAGTACATACAGGTATCCTGATTTGTTTTGTTTTTGTCCAAGTGGGGCCCACGATGCGCGGAACCCGTAGCATTTGCTACCTACTCTTGCTAAGTGGCTACCGCAGTACATACGATACGGCCCTGATCAAATCAATTTCCCTTGTATCCTATGATGATCAAAAAGCTAGGAAAACCTACATTCACGTTGCATTTTCCTGAATATCCCTCACACAGCTCTGGACTTATCCACTCCTCCTTTTTTGTCCAGGCGATATCTCTCTGGAATGCGCTTCCTCTGAATATCAGGACGGCGACCAGCCTTCGCAAGAAGTTGGTAGAATCATCACAGCAGTGATTGGTTGGATTTGTTTTTCACAACAACATTGTTTATTTGTATGTATGTATCTAAGTATGTATTTACTATTGTATTTGCCTCTCTTCTGTTTGTCCATTTATTAAATTGCACCTGCCATGTTGTTTCTGCACCACCCTAAGGTCGACTGGTAGATAATGCCTATGGCATTAAGTCCGCCTTTGTACAGTGTAATGTGTATAGAGCATTAATAAATAAATAAATAAATATGATGATGTTCTGCTGAACATGGCTATATTGCAAGAAATACTTTAAAACAAGGTAGTCATTAATCATTTTGACAAAGAACTATACCTAAGTTTGTTGTTTCTTTGTGTGGAAAGTATTTAGGTTGATAATTTAGAGTCCAACATATCAGTGCCATTGCTAGAGATGCGACATCACACCACAAACCGATTACCTACATGAGAGATATCACGCTAGGTAATATTACAACGGCGACACTTCGTGTATACATACATATCGACGGGTTCCGGGCTATTTGTATTAACCGACATTTTTGAAACTTTACACCAGAGCAGTTTAAAGTTTCGAGTTTTAGAAAAAAAATTGTAACTTTAGTAAATAGCATTATTTTTTTAAAAAGAAGGATATTACTGTTTTTATAACATATTCCCCATAATCGAATTCATTTTTATTTCTAATATTCCTATTTTTAACGAAGATAAATGTCGCTTCATACAAAATGACCTATATTTTACTTTTTCTTATTCCAAGCTAAATGACTAAACCGCCTAGGTTTAATACTTCTTGTTCCAAGCTAAATGACTTAACCGCCTAGGTTTAATACTTCTTGTTCCAAGCTAAATGACTTAACCGCCTAGGTTTATTACTTCTTGTTCCAAGCTAAATGACTTAACCGCCTAGACATGCAAATAATAGCTCTAA
The DNA here is from genome assembly GCA_910589285.2 of Mythimna ferrago. Lineage (NCBI taxonomy): Eukaryota > Metazoa > Arthropoda > Insecta > Lepidoptera > Noctuidae > Mythimna > Mythimna ferrago. The sequence goes on from OU342685.1 coordinate 23,796,701, forward strand.
GCTAAGTGGTTTAATCAAAGAGTTGGCCATATTTCAAACCTAAGCTAATTGATTTAAATATCATGTCTTAAACTTATTAATGTTTGGCTAATTAGTTTATGGGACTGATTTTTTTTAGATAAATTGTTTGTAATCATACTTGATTAATGAAGTTTGCAGAAATTGGCGGTTAAAACACTGATAAATTAAAAGGTACATACATAGGGTGTACCTACCTATCTTGTAATAATTATAAAATGAGAAATAAAAAACACAGTAAAATGTTTAAAGATAAGTTTTTTATTTAAAATGACCATCACTTAGTAAAGTTATATATACAATTGTATGGCGTTTTTTTTTTTTTAAATACGCCACACAAAAATTTGAAAAATGTCTAAAGCTGTAGATGCGCTAAACTGAAGTGGAAAGTGAAATCCGCTCGAATGACAGATGAGCGCTGGACCATAAGAGTGACAAGATGGAGAGGCCCAAGTGGAAAACGCTCTAGGGGTAGACCGCTTACAAGATGGGCGGACGAGATCGGTAAGACGGCTGGCCCAGGTTGGATGCAAACTGCACTAGATAGAGACAAATGGGCTTCTTTGGAGGAGGCCTTCACCTGCAGAGGGGTTCTTGCAGACTAAAATATAATAAATATTGTAACAGTAGTTTACAGTGTAGCAAGCAAGATACAATAGTTAAGCAAACATTTTTATTTTATTTATTAGTTATAAGTGCCATTGTTACATTTTGATTTTTTATGCAAGAAATATAAGGCTTTTTTATTTTTATTTTTTATTTATTTTATACAATTGTATAGTAATCAGAAGTTAAACAGTCTTTATATTACGTAGCCTACAGTCTTATTAAGTGAAATAATTATTCTCATTCTTCTTAATTCTTAAAATTTAACGTTTATGTATAAAAGGTGTAAGGGACAGCCCTCCACAAACTTCAAGGGTTTGCTCAGTAGACGAAACTGAACAACCTTTCACAATTTTTTTTTTCAGGAAACGAAAAAGGAAATCGGCCTCGTCATACAAAATGATAAACTTGATTGGACAATTTGTATGGCGAGGCCGATTTTTTTTTTTGTTTTCCTGAAAAAAGATCTTTTGGAAGGTTGTTCAGTTTCGTCTACTGAGCAAGCCCTTAAAGTTTGTGGAGGGCTGTCCCTTACACCTGGTATAAGAACTTCTTTTTGAGATTTTTCTTTTGTTTTTTAAAAAGTATGTACTACTTTTTATAAGATAAAAGAAAAATCTCTTAAATTACAAAAAAAAAGGTTTCTCTATAAAATAATTTCTTTTAAAAATAATCACAAAAAAAAAATATTAAGAGTGTTTCTTTGGTTTTCATTTTTTTTACATATTTTCTTCTATTATTTTTTTCTAACTTTCTCAGTAATCAAAATCAAAAACATCTGTCGTTAAAAAAAAGTTTAGAAGTTACTTACTTGTTATAGATACTATCCCTAGTTTTTCTTCAATAACAAAAATAATTGTAATCTCCTATGACAATAATAAATTGTAGTTAACTACAGTAACCAAAAATAATAATCAAAATTATTAAAAATAACATCTTAGTTAAAACTCAACCATTCTTTTCCTTCTTACTAATACTTTGTAATTAATTTTCTTCTTTATACTGAAACACTTGTTATTTTCCCATTAGACATAATGAAAATTGCTTAATCTGGCAGGTCTGCTTCGTCTTCAATATCAGTATCGATCAGTGTATCTTTGCCAGTATTGCTGGATGGTAGGTTGATATATTCTGAATGAAATATTCTTGAGATAGCGCCAGTGTCACATAGCTTTTCCAGGTCATTATATTTTCGGTAAGTCCCCTCGTTGAGGCGTGGCTGGAAAGACCTCACGGCGTCCTTACCTTCCGGTTGACGCAGGTACTCACCGGACATGGTTCGTTCGGGAGTTTCCTGCACTCGATTCATGCGGAAGTGACGCCCGGGTGTCGCCACTGTGCGGAACGCCCGAAGGACACGGTGGAGCACACAGTCGAGGTGTGCCCTGCTTGGGCGGAGCATCGCCGTACCCTCGTGGGGGCGATCGGCGGCGGAGACCTCTCGCGCCGGGCTTGGTTGAGGCCATGGTCCGGAGCGAGGAGGAGTGGCAGGCGGTCGCCGACTTCTGCGAAGCAGTAATGCTCGCAAAGAAGGAGGCCGAACGCATCAGGCAACGGCGTTATCGCCACCGCCGTCGCCGGGATTCTGATCCCGATTTCCGGCCAACGTAGACGCGGGCTTGCGGACAGTGAGCAATGGGTAGCTCACTGTCCGGCCGTCCGGTAACTGTCCGGACCAAGCCCAAGTCGTCGATGGCGCGCACTGTTCCCGCGCGCCTCAAGGAGTTGTTAGCAACAGCAGGGACCCAGCCGGGTCGAAGCCTACTGGGGCCAGGGTTATCCGAAAGGGCGCTCGAGCCCCAGTATGAAGGCTAGAAGGAACGGGGTGGGTCTTTTAGTCAGTAAGAGTCTGACACTATCTCCCGCTCCGCCCAAGGGCGGGGGATGTCAATACATGATTTTTCCCACCATAAAAAAAAGGTCATTATATTTTGCTTTAGTGATAGGAAGCTTTGATTTATATTTTGCATTGAGTTGTTTCTATTCCATTTAAGGCAAACTGTTTGAAGTACTAGAACTTCAATTTTGTTATTAACTGAAACGACCTTGCAAATCAAATATTGAATAAGAAAAATAGGTTTAACCATAACCTTTAAATGTTTACTAATGAAATCCTAATAGTTCATGCGACCGACATAATCATTATCTACTGCAAGCTAAATGGTTGAAAGGACAACATCTAACATTTCATGTACAGAGTTAAATGTATGGATCGACACTGGGTATGAATTTAACAAAGAGGCTAAATGTATTAAACGACATTCTTGTATATTTACACGGTAAAGCTAATTGCATTAAGTGACACTGGATAAGAATTTAACAAAGAGGCTAATTGTATAAAGCGACATTTCTATATATTTATAAAGTCAGGCTAATTGATTTAACGTGCGTTGCATGTAAATTGTAGCTACAGGAAAAAAAGTTTAAACGACTGTCTGGTATTTGGTAGTGAGCTTAAGTAGACAGTTCCTAAATTTGTCAATATTTTGTGTCGCTTCATACTTTGCAGTCCAAAATGGGCCCAAAAAATGTGGTTGTATTAAGCGACAAAAAAGTGCTCCGATCGTCACCAAACCCAGCTCAAATAACGCAGAAAAATTCGCTGATTCCAAATATGTATAAAAGTCTATATCGCTCAGAGTGTCGCTTAATACAATTAGCCCGGAACCCGTCGATATATGTATTTGTACGTTTGTTACGTCTTCACACTCGAACGGTTTCACAAATTTGAATGAACTTTGACCTAAGGCTGGATCATTTTTAAGGGTAAAAATCATCCAAATGACATCCCCCACCCTTGGGCGGAGCGGGAGACAGTGTCAGAATCTTACTGACTAAAAAACCCTTGCCTTGCCTTTCATACCGGTGCTGAGCCTTCCTTTCAGAAGCAGACCCTTGGTCTCAGTAGGCTTCGACCCAGCTGGGCCCCTGCTGTTGGCATTATACACCGCTACATTTTGATCGTTTTAATCTCGTTGAGGGTCGGTCCGGTACATGAAACACTATCGATTTATAAAGATAAAATTAAAAAATAAAGTACCTTTTTTTCAAAACTTATATTAATTTACGCATGTACGAAATTAATTTCTTTAAGAAAACGTCAACTGAGCGAGTGCAATGACCTATAGGTAGTTTGTACGCAACGCCGATATATAACTTTTGAAAAAAAGGTACTTTATTTTATTATTCTTTATAAATCGATAGTGTTTGATGTACCGGATCGACCCTCCACGGGATTAAAACGATCAAAATTTAACGGGCTATATGTATATGTAGGTTACATATATCGAGATTATGTTCCCTTGGGATAATTTCCTAATATCACGCGAGCAAAGCCCTTGGCAGTATAGTATTTTATAAGAAGATAAATCCTTCGTAATTAGGTAGGTACTAGGTATAATGATCAGGGCTCACTAGGTCCGGTACCTGCTGGGGCTGCGGGTATGTTCGAAAGAGTTATCGTGGCCCTGGAACGCAAAGGGCAACTGAAGGAACACAGATAGGTTTTTTCGATAGTAGTCTGATATGCCTTTGTTGCTACACTGATATGATTTTGTTGCTACACCCAAAGCGGGAGAAGTTATTTAATGATTTCCTTCCTCATAAAAAAAAAATTGGTACTAGGTCTTATATGGCTTCAACGAATTCCTCGTCGTAAATCATAGCTATAAACTAATAGCAATAAACATAAACATAATACCACCTTCCTGTCACACCTCACGGCGATGGCTCGCAGTTTACGAGTGGAAATTATGCTCCCGCGCAGGATTCGCGACGTGGACGAAACAATGACGGCCATAAACCAATGATAAACAATAGACAGTCGGCGCCGGCGCCGCCGCACATCTGCTAGCCGTCAGTCAGCGGATGCTATTGGCTATTAATTGCTAGTTCTGTTAGATTAGTGATAGCTGAAGCGCGGAATATAAGAAATGAACTGACCTGCGGGATAGCAGCAGGCCATTTCCGTTAAACCTAGAGCCGGTAAAGACCTATAGCGCAGGGAACGCGAAGCACACGGACACGGGTCTTAGGGGGTATACTTTTACTGTCCGGTAACTGTCCGGACCGAGCCCAAGTCGTCGATCACGCGTAGTGTTCCACGCGCTCCTCAAGATGTCAGCAGAACTATAGGAGCCCAGCAGGGTCGAAGCCTACTGGGGCCATGGGTTCGCTTCTGAAAGGAAATCCCCGGGGCCCTGAAACGCAAGGCAAATAAGGAATTTAGGAGTGGGTTATAGTCAGACGGGCCCTCTCGCTCCGCCCAAGAGCGGAGAAGAGATTGGATGATTTTTTTTTTTGTAATTGGAATTTGTAATCGTATTGTAACGGTTAACGATTTTGGGCCGAAGTTGTACCCGAGGAGCAAAGAAAAAGACATAATATACGACGTGATCGCACACTTGTGGAACAGTGGATGATCGATCGGTTATGTATTGCTTACACTTGCTATGGGATGTGGGTTCGATTCCCGTATGGAAAATATTGTTATGGCTTGCAGACAGTTGTTCTTCTGGGTCAGGCTGATTGTGAAGGAATTTGTGTTTATTGGTTTAAACAATAAAAATACATATCGATGTCATCCGTGTGTTTGCAATGAAAAGGCTGTATCAATTGGGTGGAGTTCCAACACAGATTTCTATCTGAAGATAGCTCTTGCCACGGTAATATTATCATCTCTTGCTCTCTCAAGCATTTTCCTATATGCTAATGACGAACTTCTATAAACACGTTTCATCATTGAATTTTAAAACAAGGTCTGTGAGCAGAGCGGGCACATTTCTCGCAGAAGAGATGGTCAGTGGGTCGAAAATAGAAGGGTTCTGGTGCGGCGACCGCGTACCGGAAGACGTAGCGTTGGATGGCCTCCAATAAAGTGGACCGATGAAGAGTCACAGGAATCAAATGGATGGATACTTGGAGGAGGCATATGTCCAACAGTCCACGTTTCGGCTGAAATGATGATGAAGCGATAAAATAAAGATTTTTCGATCCTTATGGAACTCTTGTGCCAAATTGATTCTAGATCACATCAGTTTTGGTGGGGCGGCCGTCTATAAGTGAACGAATCTACCTATTACAGATATTTATTCTTGTGTATTTTAACTGTTTTTTTAATTCTTTTCACCAACAGACACCAGGTCCCCCAGCGGCAGTCGTAAGGAGCGCACGGCGTTCACGAAGGCGCAGATCCGCAGCCTCGAGGCGGAGTTCACGCGAGCCAACTACCTGACGCGACTGCGCCGCTACGAGATAGCTGTGGCGCTACATCTCACTGAGAGACAGGTATTTATTTTTCAAGACACTTACTTAAAAACCCGCTCTTATCCCACCGCTTTTAGGCACGCAATAGACTGTTTTTCGCACTAGTGCAGAAAAATGCCAGTGCTCTCCCCGCCACAATATTATTACAAGTATCGTATCAGGCTCAGCACGAGTCGCCGATTAACGTCCGTTTATTAATTTCTTCGTAAATGTATTGAAAAAAGTCGTTTGATACACGTGCAAAGTTACTGCAGCCCTCGACTCCATGACACACTCGCCTACAGCTCGTGCGAATTACAACTCGGTCACAATGACAGACTTTCTGCACTTGTATCAAAATGTACTATATTTACTGGCTCCTCCCAGCGACTTCAACCACGTGATAGTAGAAATTTATGCGAAGGGAACATATTCCCGGGATAAAAAGTATATATATATATTGTATATGCTATTCCAGGAAATGGTCTACCCGTATACCAAGTTTTACCGAAATCCGTTCAGTCGTTCGAGCGTATTGAAGTAACAACATTCAAACGCACGCACTCAAACTTACGCCGTTATAATATTGGTGTGGTTAGACTTGTTTTATACATAATATATTATTGCAAAGGTGGGATTACAAAAATAGATTATTATATTAAAATATCCCACCTTGTATAACGGTAAAGGAAAACATCGTGAGGAAACCAACATGTTCTAGAACCATAATTCAGAGACATGTGACATTCACAAACACGCACTGGGCCCGAGTGTTGGATTACGGCCCATTCCCTCTCCTAGAGAGGAGGCTTGAGTCCCAACAGTGGGAACATAAAAAAAAGGCTGGTGATGATTAAAATATTCAGAAAATTGTCCTCTGGCAATCATCGAAAGGTTTTCGGTAAAAAATCACTTTGCGTCTTTGGTTACTGCTCCGCTCCCGTGGGTCGTAGCATGACGATATAAACGGCTCTTAGAAAGCCTTACCGTGGTCATAGAAAACAAAGGACAACACAGGTTGTGGTGGCGGTGAGGGTGGGTGGTGAAAAGTCTGACACGCACTCTCGCTGCACACAGAATAGGGTAGTTTCCAGAGTCAAAATAATTACATTTTATTTAGTCCGTATTTTAGATTATAAAAAATATTGGACACGTATTTTTTCTTTTTTCGATTAAACAAAAAATAACAAAGATATAGCCCACTAAAGTTACGTGTGACGTCACCCCGTGCGAAAAAATGCAGCACGGGGCGTAACGTAACTTTAATGGGCTATATCTTGGTAATTTTTGGTTAAATTTACAAATAAAAACGTGTCCCTTATTTTTGAATAATCTAAAGGACGGACTAATTACATTTTTTACGGCAACTAGCCTATTGAAGTTATTTAATGATTTTCCAACTCAATAAAAAGGACTATTGTTGTCAGGCTTGCGCCATTTTTGTCACATACGTGTTCAACTTTGGCTTCTTATAATTTAAATTCTTAAATTGTGTTTAATCTTTTGCAAGTGAAGAGTGATCACTGACTGACGTAGCAGCATAATTTTTATCTTTGTCAATTTGTGTTTTCAGGTGAAGGTTTGGTTCCAAAACCGAAGGATGAAGTGGAAGAGAACAAAGGGCGCATCTAAACATTCTAAGAAAAAGGATAATAATATCAGTACCTAATACAAATTAGAATCTTAGATCAAGTACCTAACTTATATAAAATAGTTGTAATGGTTGTAAGTGACGTTATAGACATTAAAGTAATAATGATAACTTAATTGTTGAATAATTAGTGCTAAATTAACGGTAAGTACAATGAAACACCAGTAACGTTGTCGCCTAAAAAATAGTGTTATTTAATTAGGTTCCTATATATTCAAGTATGCACTAATACCTACTTTAATTTAAAAAAGCTATTAAATTATTATTATAGTTAATTGGTACTAGCCTGTATATTTTTGTACTAAAAAATCTTTTTTTTTAATTGACATAGACTAGTGCTTGACTGCAATCCCACCTGATGGTAAGCAGTGATGCAATCTCTGATGGTGAGGCGCACTAGAATAGAACTAACTCTAACAATACACCACTCATTCTACCATAACTCTGGCGAATGTTTTTTTTTCATATCCCATCAAAATTGGTTATAAAATGAAGCAGCAATTAGCATTTCAAATTATAAAAAATATATTTTTTTTTTAATTATGTGTATGAGTGGGCGCGTGGTGGATACATCTCGCTATCTCTTTTCTACATACGTGTAACCTAATGGCAGTGACGTCACATTTCAGTTTATGTATCCTTTTTTTTCTTTTACACTACAGTTTCCACTTCCACCAGATATAAAAGGTTTGCATATTGAACGGATTTGAAAAAAATTATTTGGAACCATGCACTAGCTTCTGACATTTTATAAGTGCCTACATAGGCACATGTGAAATAAAATATTTTGAATTGAATATTTCCATTTGCGATTTCGGATTGATTTAGTTTTTGATACCTAGTAATAATAAGAAAATAAGTCAAGTATGTAACCAATTCCAGTAGGTTTAACTTTACGAAGAAAACACAACATTTCAGGAGATAAGATATGTTTATTAGACAATTCATACCTCCGGCACGAGGCGAGGGCGCGCGCCGAACAAATAATAACTAAACATAATAATAATATTGTGAACTATCGCACTATCTTTGGAAGAAACAAAACATCCGGGCTATGGGCGGCTACAATTTGTTCAAACTTAAGATTGGACACGTAAAATTATAATGATTAACAACAGCGGGGGAACTTCCAAATTACTAAAATACTATAATAGCTGTATTCATATTTTAACATTCATTGCGAAGGGCGCGACAACGACTTGAAGTAAGCCACATACAGTTTCCAAATCGACAGTGGAAAGGTCAAATCGCTTAACCGCCACTTTGGTCGAAAATACGCGACTTATATTTTCGACCAAAGTGGCGGTTAAGCGATTTTACTTTTGCACTATCGAAATCATCAATTTATTGGTCTTTTTAGTAGATTTTGGCATCATTTCGAAATATTTCATAGGCAGAAAAAGATATCACAAAGTCTTGATATATAATTATGTAAACTGTCTTGAAATTACCGCTCGGCTTCAAGTGAAAACATAAACGATTAAAACTACATAATTGCAAATTACAGTTACTTAAACCTAGATTTATCTTCAAATAAAACAGTAGACAGTCAAGACAAATTGGAAGACTACGAAAGATTTACAAATAATAATCTTACTAAGAGATTCAGGACCAATTTATCCTTTTAACCGCTTGCGTCGGATTGGTCCAGAGTTTTATCGTGTCCTATTCGCCAGGGTCGTGAGTTTGCGACTGTTGACTACTCTTCACTCTTCTTGTTTAGCTCTTCAATCCCTATAGGTGATAGAAGAGCTGACGAGATGGAGTATTTGGTAATCTTGGCGAAATAAACGCGTTTGTCGAATATATCCGACGGAGGCCGTTATAAGGTTATTTAAATGAGGACTATACAATCATAGTTGAGGAGAACAAACTTTCCTATTCCTTCAGAAACTGTATGTAACTCAAAGTGAGCATAAATCGTCATTGCCAACGTCGCCCATCACTCGCATTAAATTTTCGTGAACACTACATTTAACATTGGACCTAGCTATATCGTTGGACCAAAATAAAATAGCTAATTTTCAACAATATAGATATATAATTATCATGTTTTAACATACGCCTGTACGTTTGTCAATGTAGTTTCAAAGTATGGGGTTCATACAGTCTGTCGCATAACAAATCATGAAATTAAATAAACTAAAGGTTTAAAACGACAGCAATTTTATTTCGTTTACTGCTGTTTTTTAAATATCAATAAAATATACTTCATTCACGTTAAGATTACACATTTAAACAAACCTTTCTTACTGTCCGTTCAACCGATTTTGATTTCTATTCCATAGACATAAGGATGGCATTAAAAGCAAAAAAGTGGTTATAATACCAACTATTTACTGCAGCCGCCATAAAAGTCAAAATCAGTTCAACGAACAGTAAAAAAAACATTGTTTAAATGTGTAATCTTAAAGTGAATGGAGTATAGTAGATTTTAACGTAACTTTTCCAGACCCCTAATTTCAAAGTTAAAAAAATATACTTTAAACATTGGAAACTTCGTTGACAAACGCGAAGGCCACTCTTCGTGAGCTTTAAGTTTATTATTATATAAAAGTCGTCAGTAAGTTTCCATTTATTGGCTCCCGTGATATATGTACAATGTGATAATCATACTTTTATATTCATCTGTCAGGCACAAATTTAATCACCAACTTTTGTATTTATTAAGGTTTTAGTTATGTTTATAATGTTATTGTTATATAGGGACATTTATAATTAGCTTCTCATAAAGGTTTTCAATGGTGACTGTGTATAAATTGGGTTCACAAAAATATAGCGTGTATATTCTAGAAATGATAATGAGAAATTGTGTGAAGTTCATTCTGCAAACCAGATAGGTTCTAGCATAAGTGTTTAATCAATAAATATAATAAGACGGATTGTACTTTATTTCTTCAACTAACTGTAAATGTCCCTCCGACTAAATAATGTAGGTACAAATTCAAATCAATATTTAAATCAACATGTAAAATGTGTATTTATTCAAAAATTATAGTTTTATAATCTACTTAATCGGGTTTTAGCTCTAAATGAGTTTCTAATGCATCCTTATATATAATTAACAGTTGGAAAAATATGTTCCGAGTGATATTCTTACAAAGTTACGCTATACATTACTTTACATAGATTGTCTAGGTTCATGCGAATGATACGAGGCGATGCGGACTCGCGATGTCCTATACCTACTAATGGCGAGCGAGTGACATGACACATGTCTACATTTACCTACACCACATCTGTGAGTAGTTACAGTAACCCCAGTTTTGACGACCACAGGACTATGTGCTGTTGTATTTCCAAATATCAGTGGCACACATTCTTTTAAGAGTCTTGGGCATCAAATTTGCATGCCAACAGTATATTCCTGTGATTTGGCAGTTTTGTAAGTGATTCCACATCATACAATTCATATCTCACTATGACTACTCACAACGTGTCCGTACTCTTCGTATACATTCCTTCAAATCGGCATGGAAGGTTAAATAAATAAATTATAAATGCATATTCTCACCTGACTAGAGAATTTAGAATGTTTCTCAGCAAGGAACTATGTTTTGTTTATTATAGTCAGGTTTATTTATAAATAGAAACTAATATGTAAACAGGCCTCATTTGAACTTAAAATAAATTAGTATTTATGAAGTTAATGCTGTTTTTATGCTCACACACCTAATTTTCCCTTTGAGTGTTGATTCTATCGAGTAGGTATTATTTTCAGAGTTATAGAAATTGAATGAAGATTGTCATGACATATTTATGTTTTAGATTTAAATGCCATGAACAGCATAAAGGTCATACAATAATTAAAAAATCTAAACAAATTTAAGTACCTCTAAGTTAAGCATACTTAGATTTTAATTTGATAGTCAAATTGTGGGCAGACAAATAAATTATTGTATGTTCGTAGCACTTATAATGTCCTAAAACATGTCGAGTTTCTTCTAAATTTCTTAGGTCTGTGAACACATAACAACAATAATGATATGATATCTATCCCTAACAACCAGAAGCTTAGCTCAAAACTTACAGGATCAGCACAAACCTTCGCATCATTTGCACAAAAGGAAAAAAAAAATTATTAAAAACCTCAGAGTAATATATTTAACACATTCCTTGTCACCATTTTCACAGCACAATGTCCGTTCACTACACTAATATATACACAGTATAATTATTAAGGCTTTTCGGGTGCTTTCACTTATTGCAAATGTCCGCGCGACGCGTCATTCTCACGTGGCGCGTCATGTTCATGTGGCGGGGCTCGCGGCCGCCACCAGCAAGTAGATCACGCTTCGTTATGGACGCGGCTCCGCGCCGGGCCCACTGCCCAGCGCACTCTGCGGGATCACCGTGAGCGAGCGCGGGATGCGCGGCATCGCCAGGTGCGACACGAGCGGCGCGTCCGACGTGATGGACATGGCGGGGCCCAGCGCCGGCAGCTTCATGGGCGTCGTCACCAGCAGCGACGGAGACGACACGATGGGCGACGCCACCGTCTGTGACGTCACCGTGGCAGTTTTCTGTGGAATAGGGGCTATAGTGATATTCTTTAACCCCACATTCTTCAGTATTGTGGCAGCATTCGTGCCTATTTGTGTCATTTCTGGTAATTCTTTCTTGTCCTGTGATTTGTCATCGGGCGCGATGTTCTGTACGACGGATCCGCCGTTGCCGAGCATGGCACACTGAGCGTTGGAAGGCTGTATTTCCGTGACGACGGTGTTCTCTTCGGTGGACTGCCTCTTGGTCTTCTCTCCGTCCTGTATCTGCTGCAGCTTCTCCCGTCTCATGATGCACATCTTGTTGTAGTCTTGCAGCGTGATGTGGTACCGCTTGCCGGAGGACATGACTTGCACGAGACTCGGGAGAGTGCGGCCGTCTACCGCTATTTGTTTGGGCTCGCGGTCGATTCTCGCTACATTCTCCTGGAAAAAATAACGTATTTCTATTAGTTTTATTTTCTTTACTTAGTATCACAAACAAGCCTTTGCGGATAACAAATAGATGGTATGAAATACTATATACATCGTCATAAGTGAAGGTTTCAGAACATTTAAAGGACATTTATGACGCAATTTACCATTTGACATTGAACTGACATTAAAACATATGTTAACGTACTTATTTTTCATTAAAATAAACTACAACTTAGTTTCACAATGTGGTTAAGAATAGATACTTAAGAAATAATTTACTTTAAAAAGGCGCCATACTGCAAGTCTAGACGGGCAGGTCTAAAAAATAATTTAAACCTAATTATAAAAATAACTGGCAATTATATTTATTACAGTCTAAATTCTAGTTTCAATCTGTAAAAAAAAACTACTAGTATTTATATAGCATTTAACAAGGCTTCTGCGACTTGAGTTCGACCCCTCGGACGCCTCGAAAGACCCTACGACCCCAGGGTCCCGCGAAAGAAGTACAAATAAACTATTATTTACCTGAGTAATAGGCATAAGCGTAGGCCTCCAGGGCTTGCTGGTGGTTTTAGTTTTCTTAGGCGTCTCCTCTTTCTTGGTATTGTCTTTCTTTTCCTTGGCAGGGGCAATGGGAGCTACAGGCACAGGAGGGTCAGGCTTTGTGGGGGGCGGTGGGGCGAGGGGGGCGGCGGGCGGCGGCGGGAGGGGGGCGGACGCGATCTCCGTGGGATCAGACGCCGACACACCTTTGACGAGCTGCTGAATGTTATGTAGCACATTCTGTATCGCCTTACGCCCCTGTGCGTTTGGCGTGTTGATGGCTATCAGTTCTGGAGGCAAAGGCTTCGACTTCACCTTGTCACTTTTAGTCTTAGGCTTGGGTAACACTCCCGGCGGGGGCGGCATGACCTTTTTAGTCTCTTTATCACCTTCGTTTAGGTTAGTTTTGAGCAAACTTTTACCGTTTAACGAAGGCTTCTTTCTGAATTCTATCAAGCTTATCGCCGGCTCGCTACGTCTAGGCGTGTCGTTGACTACGTTGTCGTAAGCTCGAAGCCTGCTCTGTACAGAATCACTGTAATTAGCGGCATGAGGAGATGCGTTATGAGACAAAACTAAGTCTCCACTTCGGAAATATTTTTCTAAGAGTATTAAATGTCGTAGGAAGGAGGATTGGTTGCCATAGGGCCGCTGGAGATCGTTCCATAGCTTTTTAGTCTCAACGTCATACTGTATCATTGTGTTACACTTCTCCCAACCTTCAGGAGTCACCCCTTTCACATTGTTAAACTCTATATTACACTGTAAGTTCATTTCCTCTTCTCCTGGGAACAATTCTCTCACAGAAATTGAAGGATTTGTTTCCAATCTCTTCACAGGATTCGAGTATTTTACTTCTGACACTTTCTTATGATGTTCTGGTTTGTTCTTTGATAACTCGCTCAAGTTCTTCTTGACTTGAGTGAAGCTTTCAGACATTTGCCATTTGTTCTTTAAAGTGTTTATATCAGCTGGTCTCTTGTTTGGTATGGTTTCTATGGTACATTCTTCATTCAAAGATATGTTTTTGAGGATCGGTATGCCATCCTTCACTCTCTCTTCTTCATTATCACTTCTAGGTTTCTCCTTATGTGATAAAATTTGTCCCAACTTGTGTATTCTCTTTGAATTCTTTTCCATAATCCTGTGTTGACTTGCCGGTTTCTGTATACCAGATGCATGATGGACTTTTAGTATATTCCTCTGTTTTGCAGTCAAATTAGGTTTGGGTAAGAACTGTGCTGGGTTATTTTGCTTCTGTAGAAGATACTGTAGTTCTGTCTGTTTGTCTAGAGGTAGTATGGGAGCTTCCATGTCCTGCATTTCTGGTTCTGAGCCATCGCTTTGGTGGTTAGGGTCTGTAGGCTTGGCATTGGGTACTAGGATCTTGTTTGAGGAAATGAGACTCTCTATATCTTCTTCTAGAGGATGTTCTTTGCCATCACTGTCTTCTTTCTTCTCCTTTTCAGGGGTACTTTCGCTGTTTCGCTCAGATCTCTCTGAAGACTCGCTGTCCATCTTGTCAGGTTCCGTGGATTTTCTTTGCTTGTACTTAGGTCTTTCTCTCTGCTTCTTCTTTAACTTGCCATCTTCTTGGTTATCTTCTACCTCGTTCTCTGATATCAGTGGTACTTCTACGTTGTATATGTGCAGTAATCTGGAATTTGAAAGAAGTTTTTACGAATGAATTTCAGTATTATTCAAATTTGAACTAGATTTAATGGTCGTTGTTGAACGCATATGGTGTCAACAAGTTTCACCTGATTTTAGATGTTAATTCTAACATAGTTGTTTTGAATTATCCAAATTCAGAGAAGATTGATATCTGTCACCAGAATAGTTGTGTTTTGGTCATCTAACTGCCACAGATCACATCTATGTATGTTTATAAGGATGATACTCACTTGCGCCTGTAGGCGGCGGCATAGGCGTCGTTGTGTCCGGGGCGCTGCAGCAGCGTGCAGTAGTAGCGACACGTCTTGCACAGCACCGGCCGCTCCGTGAACTGCACCGGCACGCTGGCTGCCTTCAGGTACGGATTCAATTCTGTGTAGCCCTGGGAAGACACGAAATGGTCAGTTTATCCAATTTCAAAACAGGAGGTCCTCAAATATAGTTGAATTGCAAACCTACCATTTCAACTATTTGGTAGATATTTGCAGATTAATGTTTCCGGAACTTAACAGTATGCGGAGGCAAGGCAAAGTTTATTTTAATAAAGTTATAAATCTTTAGACCCAGAAAAAGTCAACAATATACGTATACGTCATGTACAATTTAAAACTAGCAGACATATACTTTTGAGAGAGGCCTATCCCTAAAAGTAAAGGTCCCAAGTGTGATCCCTGAGGCATCCCTAATAGTATGTAACACTGTTTGGATTTAAAACCCTTAAAATAAATCAGATTGTGAGGATTTTTTTAATTATGACGCACGAATACAGCAACGATACATAAACACGCACTCATTCCAATTAAGTTATCAGGTATTCGTGATCTACTGTATCGTAAGCTTTTTTAAAGTCGGTGTATATTTCATGAACTTCACTAAATTGATGATGAAAATAAAGAAACTTACTCAACTAGATTTATGTTTTGCGTTGATTTTTTGGGGGGCTGAAACCGTACTGGTTATTATAATACATATTTAATTTCCGAAAATATTTTTCTCTGAACTGGAGATGCTCGCCGCAGAGCAGGATCGTGTGCAGCCCAGGGTAGTCGCGCTGCAGCTGCACACTCAGATACTCACGTGGTGTATAAAGTGCACGTTATGATGCTTGGTGATGCGGCGCGTGCACAGCACGCACGCCATGAGCGGCGCCAGCGCGCGGTGGTGCTCGCCGCACAGCGGGATCGTGTGCAGCCCGGGGTAGTCGCATTTCAGCTTTAGCTGGACACAAACATACATTTTCTTTAGACTCGTCTTTACTGAGAATTGAAGTCTTTAAACCGTACTAAAATTAGTCTTGTATTGTAATCGAACCAGTGGTAGAGACAAATCTAGACTAGGTTCCTTGACAAAGTTTTAAAACAAAAACACATTCGTGACCCATTTCAGGACGCAATTTCAAAAAACATTCAGAGCAGATTGAAGCCAATGACGAGTCACTAGCTTCATTATGCTCTGAATGCTTAATTCAAGAACACTCGGGATATCTTGAAGTCACACATGATCACATTATGACTCACCAACTTATTGACACTGCTCCTCATCTTGATGAGCCACTTGCGCCGTATGGAGTGGTCTGCTACAGTGACGCAGCCTTCAGTGTGGCAGAGCGCCACGCGGCCGGTGTTCACTGCAGCTCCCGCGGAGCCGGGCTCCTCTTCGCTATCCTCCTCTAGGGGAGGTGAGACCGGTTTCTCTGTTTGTGTGCTGATGAGAACAATGAACAATGCTACATTTTTGAAGACTGTATTCAATTCGAAGGAGTCTGCATGGCGTAACGGAGCGGCGGTCTGATGGGTCAGGTATATCAAAGGACACAACTACGTTATTTTTTGATACAATTTAAAATAGGGGGGTGAGCCTATTGCTTTAGACCGAGCTAGATTTCGAAACTGCTCATGACAATTTAACCATGGTTAATCTCAAACGAGGGTTGTCAAAGAGCAATGGAATACAACATTCTGAGTGTCGAAAAAAACCGACAGAATAAGAAACGCCACGCTACGCTCAAAAATGTGGATTATACACGATATAGCGGGCTATCGCAAGGGCTGGTTCGGAATGACCTGGAAGGATTTGAGGGAGGCTTTGGCCTTTGTGCACCCCGGCCCTCTGCTTCTAGAGATCTGTTAGGGAAGATCCGTCATCTTCATCTACTTGACACAGCTAATTGGAGTTCATATCTAGCATATACTGTCTTTGCTGCTGTAATCCAGCAGAGTTAAGGCCTCCATCCATTTATTATATAGTTTCTGGTTCTGGGCCACTTTTTGCCAATTACTAAAGAAAACATCTAAATCGATATTAGTGTAATAGTTGTGGAATATATTATATTCTATATCTTCGTGTTCTGTCGTGACCCCGTCTTGCGATTTCAGGGGCCAATTTACGCTCGATCGGCATGCGGTAGACATGTCGAGACTAGTCCCACTTAAACTGGGCAGCCTTCTGGGCATCGTCAATGATCTGAATTTTGGAGCGTGTAGTAGTAGTGTTTCGAATGCGACCCGTTAGTTTAACACCAACTACACATACGACGATGAAATGCCAATACATCCTTTTTTCAAGGAATTACTTTTCAGCATTTATCATTTAAATGTGTTTTCGCGTGTTTTAGTGAAATCTCCTAAGCTGATATTTAGTTGCAACTGCATTAAATGAAATTGTGGAAACAGCTCCTAACTAAACCAACGTGTCAATTTATAGTGCCTCTTAACGTTTTTGGAACCAAAATAATGTTCGTCAGTAAGAGGTTTTGGCGCCGTCGATTAGTAGTAATATAATGAACAATTACAATTATCACTATGCATGCAATAACCCCAAGACAGTTTCAGGAGATATCATCAAATTCGAGATAGACCAGTGTTACCAGTAAAAAAATACTCACTTGTGCAGCGAGGTGATGGGTGGGTCTATAGGCTGCTTGCCGAGCGGCCGCTTGCGGTAGGAGGGGCAGTTGGCGCGCCGGTCCACGTGCCGGTAGCAGGCGTCGCACAGGCAGCTGTCTATGGTCAGCTTCTCTTCGTCTGGTGGGGTGGGGGGTGGTATAGTCTATGGTTTATAACTACAGAGGAATAACCCCACGGTGATGTGAATTTAAATGTCGTTAAACTTCACAATCAAGAGATTTGATGATGCCAATAAGTGATAAAATTTCTAGAAAAAATATTAGTGATTGCGCATCACAGACTTACTGCTAGACTACCTGTATTGTCTAATAACTCATTGGTATTTGAATGGTGAAAAAGCTTTAATGCGTCAGGACACGAGCTGCTAGAGAGGTGCTGATGAATTCTTTCAAAATTAATTTGATTGATGTTGGTTTTATTCAGAGTATACTGTCCGAACCCCTCTCTAACGCAGCTATCGTCGTTTAGAAATTAGTAAGGTTTTAGAGCCCTAATAGTTGATAAGTTTCAAGGTAGCTTTACTTGTATGAGGTTACAATAGGGCTTGCATGGTCTTACTGTGACCAAAAGTCCCAAAATTTATAAAAGATTTAAATAAAAGGTTTAATTACAGTTTTAGTTAATGATTCATCTAGTTATTATGACTATACTTACAAATATTGGCTTTGTTGCAAAACGTCTCTATCGCAAAATGTCTCTTTTGCAGAAAGCCTTTTTCACATTTTTTTTTATGTTAGAATAAAATCTTCTAACTAGGTTAAAAAAAGGTTGTTTATTTCATTTCCGTATTAAATATTTACAAGTTTTACAATTTGTTCATTAATTTAGCATATAATAAACCTGAGAACCAGTTGTTATAGAATAAATACAATGAATCACGTCATCATCAATACTAAATATAATACGAATGGGAAAACAAACTTTTTTTAAACTTTATTTTATTCAAGTTACTAACGCGTTTGCAAGAGGCAATGTCCGAAAAAGGCATTGTGACCCGATTGACTAGAAGGTGACATTACGAGAACGACTTTTTAGGGTTAGTAGACATTTTGCGAAAGAGGCGTTATGCGACTAAGGGCTCTATATTTCACCAAAACACCATGGCGGCGCTACCAACAAAATGTATAGCTCTATAAAGTTACTCGTCTGGTGTCCGTTTGGTTGCGCAACCAATATGATGGCGCGACCAGCTCGGACATGTGGCGAATCAGGGCCTCAAGTCTGCTATTACAATAGTGTCAGAATGGTCTATCATTGATGTCATAATTGTCGATTTTGACAAGTTTGGTAATCTACTAATATAATGGCGTCATTATGACTTTCCAATGGTCAACCACTGACACTCCATTGAAAGAAGTGACATAGAATGGTAATCTCGTACATATTGACAAATGAATATTTGACGTTTGCGGTAATCTGCTAAAACTTTGACAGTTTATTTGATCAGTGTTTTACCATTAGAACGTTATTGTGCAGTTATTGGTTTTAATATGCTCGAAATTATCATTCTACCACAATTCTATTACAAGACCAGTGACCGATCAATGATCGATCATTATGAATTAGCAGATTACAAACTTTTAGCAAAATGACAATGGGATCGTGTTGGAATGACGAAATAAAATAGCAGAAAAATAGCAGACTTGGAGCCCTGGTGCCTAGTTTGGTAGCTTCGGGCTTTATTTCACCAGGACACCATAGCGGCGCGATCAGTTGAGCCGCTATGGTGTCCCGGTGAAATAAAGCCCTAGGACAAAATGTTAAAGGAACATCAACAAAATACTCACTGTCTAAAACTTTCTTCTGCCTTTCCGAGCTCTTGATCTGTGCAATATGGCACGGCGTATCAAAGAGCCCGAACTTGCCGCCGCAGTAGAAGCACTGGTCCATGCAGAGCCTGCCCGGGTGGATGCTGAACGAAGACGCCTTCTCTGGGATCACCAGGTTCAGGGTTTCCTTGGGTTCCACTGGCTCGGGAGCCGCCTCAGGGTCTGTGGGGAATAGCTTGTTGATGGGTGGGCTTTGTTGGAGAGTGGGGTGGTTATAACGACGATTTGATGGTGTTTGGTGTGATTTGGTTTACATTATTATGGAATCTTTTGTATAATAAAGATATAGAAAATAAATAAATATGTGCGAGAGTGAGGTAGGCTAAAGATAGATTAAATATTAAGCTCGTATGCGCTGAGGGAGTAGGTACACAAGTACTTACCACAACCACATGAAAAATTCTGTACATTAAGAACTTGTGTATCAGTGTGTTTGGATAGGTTTACGTTCTTTAGAAGAATGTCTGTCTGTGTAGGTATTATGCGAACTTGCGTATGACGAGCAATAGGTAGCTTGTCGGTCCGGTAAGGATCAGGCGCGAGTCGACAGCACGCAGGGTTACACGCGCTCCTCAAAAAGATGTCAGCAAAACGGATAGACGTACCCGCAACCCTAGCAGACATCGGACGATGCCTGCTAGGGTTGCGGGTACGTTTAAGAGTGTAACGCTGCCTGTATGCAAAACTGTGGCCCTAGAACTCAAAGGGAAACTGAAATACATAGGTGGGTTTTTAGTCAGTTAAAGTCTGAGACCTCTCGTTCCATCCGAGAGCGGGAGAAGTCATTGGATGATTTTCCACTTAAAAAATGTGTAAATTGGATTTGCCTATTTTGAAATCTTGTGCCGAAAAATTACTTTGGATGTCGTTATTAAAAAAAAAATCGCATAAGCTAGCATGAAATTTTTCCTAATTTGATACTTAAAAGTTATTTAAATTACTTAAATATATATCGAGAATCTGAGTTAGACGATAAAATAAATACTTATCTTAAATATTTTTTGACCAAGTTTTTCTGTGGCCAACTTTCTAAATCTAAAAACGACTACACATACATATAATATGTTACTTCAATGATAGTTAAACATGCGTTATGTTACTATATCGTGCATTTAAGCTCTTGGACAGACAGTACAGTCAACTGCACTTACATCTTACAATTAGATCTTGACAGCGTCTTTATGTCGTGGTAATAAGGGTGATTTTTGAAGTTAGTGGTTGCAGTAGACGTGCGTTTGACTGTAGTACTCGTTAGCAAGGTTAGTTCTGTTTGCGAAGGCCTATGTTCACGCGATACTTGACTTAAAATGTACATTTTACATAATTGAATTATACTGTTGAGTGATTAAGGTTTTAGGGAATTTAATTTGTTTAGAGGATATATTATGGTCAATATAGTCTGTCTAAAAAGTCAACCGACTTGAGGATTTTGTATAATGTTTATTTAAAAAATACATATATTCGATACTTTTTATAAGGTTCTTCTATTAGTAAACAATGATCAATATCTCTTAATCAACCTTGATTACTGAACCAGCGTTGACTACATCAGAATTCATTTTACCCTAATAATTAGCTACCCAAGTCGGTTGACTTATTAGACAGACTGTACTAGGCAGTAGAAATTTAGACCATAGGAAGATAATAAATAGAGTCTTGTGATACTAAAATGTCTTAGAGTGCGTCTACTGAAAGCGTAACCTGGAGTTTTTTTTTTAAATTAAATTGGCAACATTGTTTTGCCGAAAAAAATCACGTCAAAGTCTATGGTTGCAATTGTCAGTTTTTGGAAACTGATGTTTATTTTTCAAGAATAATTGCTTAATTGTGGGAAAAACAATAAACAGTAACGTGCAAAAACTGCTACACACTATGGTTAATAAGTTCAAACAAAAACAAGAAGAGCAAGAAGGTGTTTTCAATGAAAACCAACATTGTTTACATACGATTTCTGATTTTTAAGTTAGTATGACGTTATAATCTTGATCCTTGTCGACTAATATTATTAGATAGTTATATTAAGGATATAATGATTTTTTTTTTCTTATATTTTTAGATAATCTGACATATTGCGAATTTCATAATGGACAAAAACATCGAACAAAGAAGGCTTTTGGTGAATCGACTTAATCAAAAACACATGCTAGTGAGTGCTAGAATGCGTTCAAAAGCAGTTGAGATGTAATGAAAGATTTGCCTCACTCTGTCTGGTAGTCCATGAAAGTCTGCAACTGAAGTTAAAATCGCGAAAATCCTAGTTCAAGTTTGAGAGAGATGCTGCTGCAGCAGCTGCTGAACTTTTTGTGTCTCACGAGTCGATCCGTATCATTTGAAACAATCATTGGAGTATAAAACATGTTCCCACTTGACTAATCCCAAAAGATCTGAATTTTCTATAAGCTAAATCGATTCCAACCCAACAATCTTGAAACACATTAATAGTGTTGGCGAGACGTGATGAAGTTGAAAGCATGTTGACTATTTTATTTGACTATCACGGTGTTGTGCACTTGGTATTCTTGCCAGAACGCCAAATGGAAAATAAAGTATATTATTTAAATATTATATAGCGACATTTGTGAGATCAGATAAAATAAAATAATTTGGAATACTATCTAACATTTTGTGTGTTATTGACATTTACCATACACCCACTAAATAATTAAGTCTACACACATGTTTTTGACTAGGATTTAAGTTCTTGTACAACTATTCTAAAATTGTCATAAATACAAAAAATACTCTAGTATCAAAACTTTTTTCTCCTACTATTTCAATAATACCACATTCGAAATTTTTGGTTGTAACCTCCTTTTCTCAGGTCACGCTTTCATTAGACGGACTCTATTTAATACGCTAACTCCGACCAAAGGGATTAATAGCCTGCCCGGAAACTGAAGCTTGAGTGAGGCGAAATGAAAATTTGATTAGGTATATTATTTGCTTAAAAATGCAGGTATAATTACTAATTATAATGCTAAAACTACATCGACGCGCACGTGTGACACGCCTGATATGTACGTTGAACGACGTCGCGTGGATCAAGTGTAGCTCTACAAGTCTAGTTTCCATAACTATAAAATGTATAGAGACCGTGCCCAGATCGGCGTGTGCGTAGTGTAGTTCTAGCTTTAAGGCTTATAGTCCCGTGAACCATTTGGCCGAAATTAAATGGACGCAACTCTCGCACCCGCCTAGGCGGCAGTACGCATATCTGTGCATTTATTTGCGGCCAGCAGCGCCCGGAAAGCGCGCGGCTGCAAATCCATTTTCTTTGCGAAATATTGATTGATTTATTTAGGCTATGTTCACTTTGAAGAATATTTAACCACCAATTTTTATGTGTAAAAATGTTTCTAAAGATTCAAGCCGTTTCGAAGGAGTAGGGAAAAGTTGCGAAATTGCTAAATATTTTTTTTAGACAAAAGTATTAATAGCACGAAAAAATCACATATTGATAATGTTGTTCATGAATCTATAGCAAACATATATTTTTTTCAAACCTATAAACCTGGCCGTTACCGAGGATTAGGCTTCAGAAAGTCAACGTTTTTTGGTACTTTTCGGGCGCTTGCGCTTGGGCCTTAATACAGAAAACCTGACTGACACTGCAGAAACCGAGTCATGAAACATTATCTATACTAAAATTTTAAACTAGCGCGCCTGCGGATTCGCTTTTGTACTAGATTTGCACATGGCCTCGCCCGCGTACAAAAATATAATCTACTAGCTTTTGCCCGCGACTTCGTCCGCGTACATATTTATTTATCTTCCTTACAACTATCATTACAGGTAAATACCTAATGCGATAGTGCGGTCTTAAAATTAACTTAATAATATAATATAAACTATATAATATAGCCTATGTCACTCAGGAATAAAGCAGCTTTCTATCGATGGAAAATATTAGCAATCAGACCAGTACTTCCAGAGATTACCTCATACAAAAAAAACACTTAAAAACAAACTTCTCCTCTTTATTATATTTGTGTAGATGTCTATTTTCCATAAAACAAATCCTATGTCAGTCAGGAATAAAACAGCTTCCTATCGATTTTTGTTTGTAGGAGGAAATCTCTGGAAGTACTGGTCCGATTGTTACATTTCTTTCAGATAGAACATAGACATAGATTATATTTTTGTACGCGGACGAAGTCACGTGCAAATCTAGTTTGTTATAAGTTTAAGATTTTCATCAAGTTTTTCTTACAAACGCTATTTCAGTCTTGCGATTAGCAGTCATGTAATGTTATATCTAGTTCCTGATACTATGAGTATCGTACTTGAATCGCGGTACCCACAGCTAATAACGTGCCCCCTACACCAGGATGCGCACACTGCGTTCAGTAATTGATCGAGTCGAGCCGTGAGGAAACTCGCGAGGACATTATAAGGAAAACTACATTATAATGTACGAAAAACTAACACAATATTATGACTAAATTGACTATTGTGACCATGCTTGTTTTAGTACTATATTTTATATTTTGCAGGCCTGTTGGTCTAGTGGTTAGTGGCCCTGACTGCTATGCCGGAGGTCGTGGGTTCGATTCCCACCCAGGACAAATGTTTATGTGAAGAGCATGATCATTTGTTCTGTGTCTGGGTGTAATTTATCTATAGTATGTATGTATTTAGAAATATATAAGTATGTTTATCAGTTGTCTAGTACTCATAACACAAGCTCTGCTTAGCTTGGGACTAGACGGCGTTGTGTGATAGTTGTGGAATATTATATTATTATATTATATTATATTATACTAGGGTAAACATGTCCCAATCGGTTACGTCCCCCACTTGCAAAACTAAGATACGTATTTAAAATTACATCAACTATACAACAGAAGATAAATTTGCGAATTTGTAAATTTCTTTTTATTTGCGATTTTGGGTAAAGTTATTTTTTGATGCAAACAATAAAAAAAATTGTCTCATGTACCCAAAAAGGGGTAGGCGATAGCATAGCCCGATTCTGGGCTGTTACTGAACGTGTCTCAATGTAAAATAAAGAATGATCTGATTTTTTTCATGAAAAATCATCAAATGACTTTTCTCGCTCTGGGTGGAGCGGAAAGGAGTGTCAGATTTCACTAACTAAAACCCACAGTGTGCCTTTTTTTGCGAGTCCTAAGGTAACTGCTTCGAACAATCCGCAACCCTGGTAGGCGCCCTAACTGGCCCCGCCAATTTGTCTGACATCTCTTTGAAGCGCACGTGAAACACAAGGAGCCATCGACCCAGGCATGGTCTTTACCAGCAAGCTACCCCTTGCTCGCCGTCCGCAAGCCGGAAACGCACCATTTCCGGCAGGAAAACTGACACAGCTAGGAACACGTAATGTACCTGTCGTAGTTAGATATTAATGTATTTTTGAAATGTAATTCCTCAAATATTTTTTTAGTCTAATCTTCTAGGATAATTATTAAGTTTCATATTAATGTGCATGGTCTACCTGTGTTCCAAATTTCATTCAAATCCGTTAAGCCGTTTAGAAAAATATACAAACGCATACAACTTTCGCCTTTGTAATATTAGGGTATTTATGTTGTATGTACATGATTCTCGACCCCCCAGTGGTGAAAGTTTTCGTCGGTACTAGATCTGTGGTATTCGCTTGTGCTTCGACGTCAAAGCCACCGTGTATATTAGTCTTATTTAATTTTTAAATGTTCTGTATAACTTCCGTGCCTTTTATAGAAATTAAATTAGTAATTGCTGAGTAAATTCGTGTGAGTAATATTAGAAGAGTCATGCAAAACGTAATGAACTTAGTTTTATTATGTTTTCATTAAGCTCTGGCCAGTTATCAATATTTATATTGAACGCAGTAATGTTCCTTCATTATAAACTTTGATAAAACTGGCAAAAATTCGCTAGTGCACACATGATATCCATTTTAATTAAACTATGTATGCTGTCTTAGCAATAATATTTTTTTTCGAATTTACTGTAAAGAATATAAATAAGTTACCTTCGATATTTTGACAGGAAAAACTAGTATTATTTTGATATATAATGCAACTGAAGCTTGAAAATATCTTTCGACTGGATAGCAAATTTTAGTGCGACAAAAAAATCGCAAGTCTAAAAAAGTCGCACGTCTATAAATATAATGTGTGCACTAAACGACAGTGTGTAGTGGGGTGAATGTATCCACACACCATGGTTGTTAAGACGATTACTGTAATGAGACTTTCTGTGCCCACCGTCAGATGCCGCGCCCGGAGCACCCTGTAGACAAAACAACAAGCATTAGAATTATATTTAGGACCTTCTTACCTTAAAACATAAAGACTTAGGGGTATATTTTACCAAGACACCACCCAGTGAAATGGAGCCCTAATCTACCAAACTAGACAACATAGAGTCGCCACACGTCCGAGCTGGTCGCGCCACCAAATTGGTTGCGCTTTACCAAACAGACACCAGGTGGGTAACTCTCTATAGAGTTGTATACATTTTGTTGGTAGCGGCGACTGGTCTGGACTGGTGAAATATACAAGGTGTCGTTTTGAAGCTGCAAAATATTTCAGGAGGTAATTATGTTAGTGATTCTCGACCCGAATCAATAATAAAATAAGTAGGTAATTTTTTTTTTTTTTATCACCGCGCTTTTTTTCACACACACAAACACGGAACAATAAAGGGCGTTTTCACACACACTAACTCGCAACGATAGTTTCATAAATAATGTATCATCCAATCATCATCCCGCACGCCACACCCTAGCCACGCCCCCGCGGCCATCGATCAATCGATTTAGTTTAGTGTAATTAAAAAATTAAATAACAAGTATTACTGATTATTGACCAGGTATCGTTTTTTTACATGATTATTTATGAGTTTTATTACAACCTCCTGAAATATTGTGCAGTTTTAAAACTGCACCTTGTATTTTAATGTAATTGTATCAACTGTGTTTGTCTCAATAAATAAAAAAAAAAATATATATATATAGCTCTTAGACGTGAAAGAAAGAAAATGGTATCTGGTAGACAAAATTCTCTCTCAGAGAAAAAAGTATCAACCTGTATTTGTTTCTATGAGCCTTAGTTAAAATTAGGGGAAAAATTAACCCCCAACATGACACGCAACGCTGTAAAAATGTCCAACATGTCCCGTATAACGTGAATGCGTTATAAAATGTTGGACGGCAAGTTGCGGGACACTTGGCAACGTTGCGTCGTCACGTAGATTGAGCTTTGCGCTTTACGCTTTACGTTGGGGGGTAATTTATCCCCTAATGTCTCTAAGGCATATCGTAACACACTAGGAGACAAAATAACCTCCAAAATTACCCGCAAAGCTGTAAAATTGTCTCGTGTCACGAGAATGCATCTTATGTGCTATACCAGGATTTGGACTACTCGTGTCAAGTTGCATCGAAATCCGTTCAGTCGTTCGAGCATGAAGTAACAGACATACTCACATACAAACTGTCGTTTTTATAATATTAGCGTGTTATATGAATTTTACTTGCTTGAATATTTTTATTTATTTAAAGAAATAAAGAATACAAATAGGTATCTTTACAGGCTAGACCCAATACGATATTGTAGTTACCATATCATAACTAGCTGACCCGGCGAACTACGTCCCGCCTAACAGTCAATGAATGTAGTATAGCTTTCGAAATAGTCAACCGATTGCGATGAAACAAAGCCTAAGTAATATATCAAGTTACACACAATTTTAATGTATAAAAGTCATCTAAAACGATTTCGTACATTTTACGTCATGCGCGCACAACTAAAAGCTTCTATAGATTTATTATATGTATAGAATAGATAGATTTATGATGGATGGATTGTGTGAGAAGTGATATGAAAGAAAAGGGAGTTAGTGATAGTTTGACGGGTGACAGGACAGAATGGAAGAAGAAAACGTGTTGCGCCGACCCCAAGTAATATGGGATAAGGGCAGGAAGAAGAAGAATAGATAGATTTAAATACTACTTGAAATAGTGCTACTGCTTATACCTTAGTTAATTCTACATATACAACTCTGCTATCTACAGTCCATATGAAGTGAATACATAAACTTGCTGTCAATGTCATCTCACCATAGCGATGTGACCAAATTAACAATCAAATCAATCATTTATATTGGTAATGAATTAAACTATAAATATTTTATGAATTTATGTTCTTACATAATACATGTATTGGTGTGGAGTTATTGCGTCACTTCTCTTTAGTTAAAATGGTGACGTACAACCCCCTAGCCAAGTTACCCGTTTTTAAGTTTATCGTTTCGATTCTCTTGCGTCGAACTTCTCGAGTCGGCCACGCCTGCGATTCCTTTGTTCTGACCACGGGACTGAGCGTTGAGATGACGTCAGAACAAAGGTACTGGAGGCGTGGCCAGCTCGAGGCGTTCGACGCAAGAGAATCGAATCGAAACGGTCGTAACTTAGCTAGGCCTGGAGGCGTTTTGTGGGACTGTCTTTATGTAAATTATTACTAGCTTCAGCCAGCCTTTTACCCCCGCGAAACTATACAAGCTTTGGGACCCCGATTCATCCCTTTATGGGGTAAATTATGGAAAATCCTTTCTTATTCTTCGTATACATCATAAAAAGTACCTCTGTGCAAAATTTCAGCTTCTAGATCCAAGGATTTGAGCTGGGCGTTCTTGAGTCAGTGGGGGTATCAGGATTGTGCTGTTTATATAAAAAGACTAGGTATTTCACGCAGCTTCGCTCCCTATCCTATCCCATCTACCATACCCTATTTTTTTTTTAACCTACCCTGTATACTGGTAAACAAAACAAAAAGAAGTAATTATTAAAATCGGTTCTCGAGTTTAAGCGAGACTAATAAGCATTTATTCATTTTTATAATGGATAGATGACGTTTAAAAAGTGCTGATTATCAACCTAATGTCCAGTGGCTTTAGGGGGTGGTAAGCAGTGCAATCGCCCGGGGCCCAATTCCTGTAGCGGCTCCGTGCAACAATTAGATTAGAAAAAAAAAAAAAAAAAAAATTTTAAACTTTTAATTTTATTCTACCTTTAACTTTGATATTAAAGTTTCATAAATAGTAGGATAAGTATCAAATTTTTCAAATTCGATGAAAAAGATCGGTTTTCAGCTCTTGCTTTTTTTAAATGAAAATGACGTATCATATTTACTAGATATGTATTTGAAAAGCAGTAGAATTTTTTTTGAAAACCGTGTTTTAATATCAAAGCATTTAGTACCTAGGTTTATCATCTTTATAGTATTTATGATGATTTGTTTTTAAAAATCTTCTAAAATAGTATTTTAAACTCAAAATTAAAATAGGACCTTTTACAAACTTTATATTTCTTACCTATGCTAAGCAATATCCAGTTTCAATTCACATACTAAAAGGCTAGGGCCTCGCAAAGATTACCGCCCAGGGCCTCATTTCGAACTTATCTTTATTCATAAGATACATAATAATGTGCTTACGTTCATGAATTCCGCTATCAAAGACATAATAAGATAAAGGCAATGATTATAAAGATAAACATTGTTTTACAGCCAGTGTTTATTGATAAAGTTAATAGGTTGTCTTTGGTATAAGATTAATTTTTATTTGAATAATAGAAAGCTAATTTTTAATAAAAGCTTATCATTAACATAGATGGGTGAACAAAGTTACGGAATGTAATAATTTGTAATTATTATTGGTTTCTCTTCTTGATTTTGGTCTAATCTACTATATAAAAATAAGTCGGGTTTTCCTTCCTGACGCTATAACTCCAGAACGCACGAACCGATTTCCACGGTTTTGCATTCGTTGGAAAGGTCTCGGGCTCCGTGAGGTTTGTAGAGTAGGGTAGGGTAGATTATAGTACGGTAGAGTAGAGTAGAGTAGGGTAGGGTAGAGTAGGGTAGAGTAGAGTAGGGTAGAGTAGGGTAGGGTATAGTAGGGTAGAGAAGGGTATAGTAGGCTGAAGTAGGGAAGAGCGGGAGCGAAGCCGCGCGGGCAAAAGCTAGTCTATATATATATAAAAGGAGAAACTGACTGACTGACATATCAACGCACAGCCGAAACTACTGGGATTAGGAGCGTAGAACCATCCACTACTAAGGGGATAAAACGGAGGTTTAAAATTTGTATGGAGACAACTACTTTTATGTGAGTGAAGCCGCTGGAAAAAGCTAGTTAGATATAGTTTACGCAGAGGAGCACCATGCACTAACTTAGATATGGGCAAGGGCATAACAGCGAGGCCTTTTACTTTCATAAATTCTAAAACGAGACAGCCACTGTCGCAACTTTATTCTATTTTCAAATCATCCAGGAAACCTACCCCATCACCACTAGATAAGAATACATTTTTACTGATAGATAGATATACTATTGTATACCATAAAAAATAACAGTAGGACCTTAAAATTAATATGGTGTAACAATGGGCGGTCTTATCGCGAAAAGCGATTTTTTACAGACAACCTTTGGATGGATTAGTTAACTACTTTTGAAGTAATGAGCTTAAAAGCTATTTTGAATAACTAGGATTTAAAAAAAGATAAATATTCTAAAGTAATATAATAATAACATTTCCTCAGGGGTATTGATAGGGAATATGAGAAAATGTAGGAAACCATTTACTTTCTCAAGGCATATTTTACAGTAATTGCCGACTTAAATACCATTGTGGCGTGGAGCCTTGCCATGACGTATTAAAACGTTGACAGCGCAACTCATTTTTGTATTATATATTTCAATTCCAGCGGTACAGGGCGTTTAAGACCTCGTAAGGGGTTTGTTAGACCCCGTAACGTTTAAGAAACTACAGCCCATTTATTAGCTAAGTGAGGTACGAGGTCAAAGTGACCCCGCACTTAAGTAGATACAAAACTGCATTGTTTTAATAGTGCATCTTAGGTATAGGTACATTCACCTCTTTTCTACACTAAACCAAATTGAAGTTGAGATCACAGCTGTCAGAAAAAAAAATTAAGGGTATATCGACACGACTGTTTATCTTAACCGCACCGTAAGGAAGACACGTACGGGGCGTTTTAGACCTCGTGCCGCTTTGAACGCATTAAAATGTCAAGAGTTCGAACGAGAACGAGGGATGGAGCTATACACCCTATATAGCTTTACCCCCTTAACCTTTCGGATGTCTTAAGTTACACAGTCCGACATAAGGTAATTGTCTTTCTATTGTGTCTCTAATTACGACATTCAAAGAGTTAACAATTCAGTTTAGGTCATCTAATGAGTCGTGTTAAGAGTTCGTAGCGAGCTTGAACTCGAATATTATAAAGCTGAAGGCTGAGTTTCGGTAGCAACCGTAGGAGTAGTGATGCGAAAGAGAACCCGGGGCCCTAAAACGAAGGCAAAGAAGGAACAGGAGTCAGTAAAAGTCTGACACGCTCTCTCGCTCCGCCCAAGGGCGTGAGATTTCATTGGATCGTGAGAATTACAGACACAATAGAAAGACAATAGGTGCGCGAACGCCGGCGTTCGCTTGGGGTTTAATGAATTAAATAACAATTTAATTTTAAAATCTAGAAATGAGAAATCGGAAAGAAAAGTTTTTTTTTTATTGATATACCTAAACTAAACTACACTGCGCACACGTGCACACACGCCGATCTGGTCGCGTCGGTCTCCATACATTTTATATGGCAACTAGACTTGTAGAGCTACACTAGATCCACGCCACGCGACGTCGTTCTACGTACCAATCAGGCGTGTTACACGTGTGTCGGTCTTTGGTTACTATATGGAGGCCAGATACGCGGGCCTCCATGTAAAATACGGGTAGCGCATTTGATTGGCCTGGAAACCGACCCCAAGCTAGTTGAGAAAAGGGGAAATTAGAAAATTATGACTACAGGCTTCTAGAAAACCTTCCTAATAAATAAGTACCACTTTCTTTCTTTCTTAAAAAAAAAATACCCCAAACTAGAAATTACTCCAGTACCATGGGTACATTCATCATCATCATCATTTCAGTCGACAGACGTCCATTGCTGGACATAGGCCTCCCCCAAGTGTCGCCACAATTAACGATCCTGTGCGTTCTGCATCCATCGGATTCCCGCAGCCTTCACCAGGTCATCAGTCCACCTTCCAAAGCTGCGTCTTCCGGTACGCTGTCGCGAGTCACTAGGTGCATTCACATGCATGTAAACTTACATACACAAGATGTCCAGACTCGAAACAACTATCAATAGGCCATAACAATATTTGTTCTGTACAGGAATCGAACCCGCAACACACAGTGCAGCAGCCAATCGTTCAACCACTGCTCCTACCATTGCCATCTTATCTAAAAACCAAGTCTAGACATGACTTGGAAAATTCTGCAAAGTAAATACCTAAGTGTACAATAAATGTGTGTGCTCACCTCTCGCCTCTCGATGGTGTAGTAGGCATCGTCTTCGTTGGCTGCCTCGCCCACCTCCGGCGTCGGCTTGCCCGTCCGGTATTTACTCTTCTGGAAGGTCATCTTCAACGAGCTCCTGTGCTTCTTCTTGTCGCCCGCACCTCTGTTCAACTTTATCACAGTCTTCAAAGTCCCGGTATAATCACCCTGAGCTTTCGCTGTCTTGCTCTTATTGGACATCATTCCACCATAATTAGAACCATATATCCGTTCCTTTTCTTTGAGTTTCTCTATCTTCGCCTCCTTGGCTGCCTTATGAGTCAGCAGCCCAAGGGTTCTCAGAACATTTTCTTTGCGTTTCTGACTCTCTGGTGTTTCATTCAGTACATTGCTGGGCCCTGCCTGGCTTTCGATAGAGTTGCGCGCCGATTTAGGCTTAGGACTCTTTGCTGGCTTGACTTCTTTAACTTCTGGCTCCGCAGGCTTAGCTTCAACTACTATCTCAGTCTTTTCTTTTTCTTCTAATACAGGCGTTTCTTTAGTCTCTTCAGGTTTTTTCTCGGGAACTGCTTCAACTTCCATTTTCTCCGGCTCCGGGATCGGATCAATTGGAGCTGGAGTTGGAATAACTGGTGCTGGAGTTGGAATAACTGGTGCTGGAGTTGGGATAACTTGAGCTGGAGCTGGCATAACTGGAGCAGGAGTTGGGATAACTGGAGCTGGAATTGGAACAACTGGAGTTTTTGGGACTGGAGTTTCAGCCTCAACAACAGGAGCTTCCATTTTCGCTTCCTCTTCCTTAGGAGCTTCAACAATTTTAGTGATTTCCGCTTTAGGAACTTCAGAAGCTGCAATATCTTCAATGGACTTGATAGTTTCTATCGGCGGGGGCAGTGCTTCAGTCTCTACGGGCGTCGCTTCAGGAGATTTCATAGCGACAGGCGCGGGCGTGATCGACACGGCGTGTGAGACGCTCGCGTGCGGAGGCGACTTGATCTTTTCGATCGTGGCCATCTTGTCGTCAGTGTCCAGCGTAGATTCCGACGATTTTCGCGACATCGACTCTCTAGATTTCCTCTTGTCATTGTTTATCTTAGGCTCGATCACTCGAGGCGTCAGCGAAACCTGAGTGGAATCTAATAATACGCCGCCGAGGTTCGGACCAGACGTGTTAGGATGCAGCGTCGCGAACTGATGCAGGTCTATCTGAGTGACTGACTGCGACGCCGACTTGTCGACAGACTTCCTTATTTCCGTCAGAGTGACATCTCTGCCGAGTGACTTCTCAAATATACTAATAGCATCAGATTCTTTCGAATGGTTAGAATTTGTGGATTCCTTCCTTGAACTAAAACTATTCCTTTTAATTAGAGTGACTGAGTTAGGCATGTCGATATCGGTGGATTTCCTCACTTGATCTCTCTTGACTATTGAAATAGCTGAGTTGTTCTCAAAGCAACTCAATACGTTCTCCTTTTCAAATGGCTTCTCTGGTGATCTTACAGCTTGAATGTCTTTCAGTGGCTTTATGTCGCCAGACTTCGGTATCAACACCACATCATTTGTCACCATCATTGGTTTACTACTACTATCAGTAGCTTTAGACTCCATTTGTCTTCTCTTATCAAGTTCTTCGAATTCCTTTAGTCTGTCCATTAGCTTGTCAATACTGGCGACAGGACTACATTTATAGGGTATCTCGTGCTTTGCTCCATCTATAGGTTTTTCAACAGAATCTTCCTCATAATGAAGCCGTATGTTCTCACCATCGTCATTCTTGGACGGCGTGTTCTCATTACTGAAAGGAGAAATAATATCTCTGTCTTTTACAGGCGTCTCAGGCGTGGGGACATTGTCTCCATTGACAGGTTTGGCTAGGCCATAGAATTTAGAAGCAGTCTTTGTCTGCAATTGGTCAGGGTTGCTGTCAGTAGTGACTCTGGTGTTTGACTCTGAGACCATCTCCATATCGCCGTCAATGTTCTGATCGAGGTCGTTAATGAGATCGTTTATCTCCTTGGTGAGCGTGTCAATGGTCTCCACCTTGTCGTCGGCAGTGTCGGCGGTGATGGTGCTGCTGATGCAGTTCTTGGGCGCGGCGCTGGCGGCGGGGGCGGAGGCCTGCGCGGGCGCAGGACGCGACGCCGCCATCACCTTGCGCCCGCGACGAGCCTTCCTTATATTCTTCGACATCTCCTTAGAGTTGAATGTCTTAGACATACTAGTCAATATACTACTACGAGCATCAAAAAGCGTATTATCAGTCTTCATTATCATTTTTTCTTCTATTTCATTTGAATTTAAATCATCTAAGTTTATCCTATTACTATTATTGTTGTCAGAGTCTAATGAAGTACTTCTGTTTAAGCTCAGTTTCTTATCCTTTGCATTCGCGTTATTACTAGGCTCCGGGGGGTCCAGTTTGGTTTCAGCTAATTTAGAGTCAACAACAAGAGAAGGCACTTTTTCAATAGTCGAGATCTGTACATTATTTTCAATATCTATATCTAGGTCAGTCTTAGATTTATCTAGTTTTTTGTTGAGCTCCTTGCTGTCTGAGTCGTTGAGTGTTTCACTCATGCTCAAGTCAGACTCGGTGTTGTCTGAGCATTTGGAAATCTCACTGCCATCACGAGAGCATGAGCGGCCCCTCTTCAACTTCTTACAGTCTTCAGGAGTGTCTGCAGTATCTGAAGTCTTAGAATCTGAATGCAGTCTACGCCTTTTCTTCTGTTCTTTGATAACAACCTCACTCAGTAAATTCTTGACTTTCCTAGGTTTCCCACTGCGAAGGTTCTTTCCTTCAAACATTGAGGGACTATTGCTTCTTTCAGAGCGCATTGAATATGGGCTGGTGCGAGGCCCCAGCACCAGGCTACCTGGAGAGTCACCAAGCATCGTCTTCATCATAGCCATATCGGAGCTGAGTCTCTGCCTCCGCCCCGCTGTCTTGGGACTTGAAGATCTTGAGTTAGGTGTTGTGTCTTCACCTGGCTCCTTCTTGATTTCAGAAGCAGGTATCAATGGGACGGTTTCTTTGTCTTGTGACTCCTCGGGATTCACCTTCAATGCAGGCTTTCTTCCTCTTTTTGCAGTTTGTTTTATAGCATTTTTAACTTTTTCTTTGATAACAATGGCTTTTTTGCTTCTCAAAGTTTTTCGGATGCCCAAAGGTCTCTTTTTGACCACAGCTTTAGGTTTGCCTATAGGTTTCTTAGTTTCTTTGGACGTTTTAGGTTCGTCTGGTGAAGACTTCTTGTCCTCATCATTAATGTCTGAGGCCTTCTTGCGGGCACGGGTCTTGGGTTCTATGACGGTATCCTCATCGAGACTC
This sequence comes from Mythimna ferrago, assembly GCA_910589285.2. NCBI lineage: Eukaryota > Metazoa > Arthropoda > Insecta > Lepidoptera > Noctuidae > Mythimna > Mythimna ferrago. The sequence goes on from OU342685.1 coordinate 23,831,747, forward strand.
TTGTCTAGTTCCTCCTTAGCTTGTTTGGTTTTCATGTTGGAATGTGTGGTGGGAGATGTCCCCGTTCTTCCGACATCAGGTAGAAGCTGGCTGTCAGCTTTGCTCCTGTTAGTCGATCTGAGCTTGATCGACGGGCTGCCACTACTCTTGTCTGAATGTTTCTGTTTGCTGGCCTCTGAAGACTGACTCTCGCTGTCTGTATCCTGTAGGTTGGTGTCAGTTAAGCTCTCTTCAGGGCAGGTATCACAACCACTGTCGTCCTTGTTCAAATTACAAGCAGTTTTCAGTTTCAGTGACTCCTTAATCTTTGTGTTAGGACGACTTTGAGCCATAATACATCTCTATATTGTGCCATCTGGACCTGGAAAGCGATAAGCATTCGTTAATTACCCTTACGGCCCTATAATTAGCAACGTGGTATTAAAAATCACTTGTTGAATAACATCAAAAATAACTCCTAACTTAAGTTGGTTAAAACTCTGATTTTCAATTAAATATGCAGTCATAACACTAAATTAACGTACTGTGTACTCAATTGTGGTATAATTTGGCACAATTCACATATAAATCGTGTCTACAGTTCGTGGTAAACAAAAGCCAACGCGCGCTAATCAACAAGTTCGCGCAATATTATCACATTTATTTCACTTATTATGGCCTTATTTACGGTTTATTTGGGAACATCAAACTTTAGTTAACTTAATTATGAATCAAAATAACTTTTCAAAACTATCAAAACATATGAAATCGCGCCGGAAAATTCATGAAAAACTCGATGTTTTGGTGGCGAGGCCGCGGGTGACACCTAACGCCACCTACAGCTGAGCGAGTGCGTATGCGTCGGGCGAACGAAAGCACCAAATCATTTCCCCAGCCGTGGCGCACCTCTGCAATGTCCTCACAAAATACTCACAATTTATCCAATGAAACCTCCAAAAACCACAATAAACAGTTAATTGGATACACAACGCACCATAATATGCGAAAAAGTTCAATATAAACTCGCGATTAAACTTAGAAAACGATTTTTGAAAAGCCCAAATGACTGCAGGCGTCCGCCATAATGTTTCCTTCGAAACGAATAATATAGTTCTTATTGCTCTTGTAGCAATTCTCTATTCGCTATTCAAAATGGCGACTGTGTGGCGCTCGCAGTGCGCGTTTGCGCGGCTTTTTGCTGGAAAAACTGGACAAATCCTGAACAACGCGACTGATTTGGGTACAAAACTTGGTCCGGGATCACAATCGGTAATTATTTAATTATATTTTCACTCGCGTCGAGTCGTAATGTCGCTTTGACCGCGACATGTGACAGAACTATAGACGTACACCCTTCCACACAAGTTTCTCGCGACTTCGTATTTTTTATGACATTAATTTATTTTCAGAATGACTTTGATTAATGATCCGTAATGTGAAGTTTTAAAATTTTTCTATAAGTTTTAATAACAATTACATATTGTTTAAAGTTTTATGTATTTGAGGTTATAACATAACGTGTGATTTGTTTCTTTTTTTTCAGTGAAGAATTTTTATACTTACGTTTTTATTTATTTATTTTTCCTTTTGTTTCAGGCGATATTAGCACGGAAATATTCTAACTACGCGCACTCTCCGCTTGTTACTAAAATAAAAGAACAATATGACTACGAAATTGTGAAGAATCCTCCGGAGTGGGGATATGTGCAGAGACTTTTACCGATAGACACAATTCCTGCGGTGACTCCCAAAGAGAGCTACCCTTCTGGTTGGGTTCCACCCAAAGAAGAAGCTAAGAGTCTCCCATTTTTCCTTTCCAGAACAAGAAATCACGAAATACCAATTTATTTGAATGTCACGTTTCGAGGTATCCGCAAGATAACAAAGATAAAACGGATTGAAGGAGATATTTGGCTCATGAATGATGAAATTAAGAGTTACTTGAAAAAGAAGAATAACAGATATGTAGAAACTCGTGTTCATGAAGTTGGTAGATTTATAGAAGCAAAGGGCGATTATGTTAATCAACTAGTTGACTGGGCCCATTCCAAAGGCTTTTAAATAAATTGAAAACTGTAATAGTTGCAATAAATTGATTTAGTAAATTGTAATCGTTTTATTTTCCATATAATTTAGGCAAAAACAACATAAACACTATTAAACACCATGTACATGACATTCGCATCACACATACACGACTTACATTTTTTGGGTTCTCGGAATTTTAGAAGGCGTACAAGGGGCCAAAGCCAACTCACAGTGCTTCGTTAGACGTTTCCGATGATCTATAGCACTAGACAAGGGATATCCTAATATGTAACCACTTTGCAAATACACCTTAGGACAACAATTAACCGTAGCTTGTAGGCTAGAAGGAACGGGGTGGGCTTTAGTCAGTAAGAGTCTGACACTATCTCCCGCTCCGCCCAAGCTTGTCACAAATTACAATGGTTCTTTCAAATATTTATTGGATAAGAACTAGTTATTTATTTCGACACTATTAAAAAGCAGTCGTTTTATCGTGATTAGGTAAGTACTGCAATTAGTATTATAATACTCATAATAATTACATAAGTAATGAGTAAGAATTAAGGCACGAACAAGATTTTTGTTTTGATAACAAGTTTCGGTCAGATAAATTTAATTATGCCTTATTTTTATATTTAAAAAGTTTAAATATTCATGTAATCATCAAATTATCATATAAACTAGTCATGCACATTAAAATGGTCAAAAAAAGCGTCTGGGTACTTTCATTATTCAGATTTGTCACATATTATTTAAAATGTATTTACCTGATCCAATTTCACAATCAAAATATTATATTTTGCAATATTTACTGTAACTTAACCCAAAACAATAAAGAAATAAATAAAAATAATCAAATAAACAGTCTCATAATTTCCTAACAAAATAAATAATATTGAAATAAATAATCCGTCGCAACCTCGTCAAAACTTGTTGGAAGGGTTGTACACGGCATGAAGTTTGATGATGTTCGCCGCCGCAAGGGGCGCTGCGTACGGCGGAAGGTTTTATCTACGTAGCTATATAACATCCGCCCGAGACGGCGATGGGCCTCTCCACGATACATATTTTCGATACGAACCCACTCTTCTTTGTTAAAAACAACTTTTCTGTACAATATGTGCGTTTATAAACGCTATAGTTCGCTTTTCGCGAGTTAAATACGTTACAAAACACTTTATAACTTTTAGGTTACTTTTATTACGATTAACTTTGTTGTTGAACATTAATTCGTTTATATTTCACGTAATTGGGTCTGTTATCGTTAGAAACTTTATTTAAGTCGGCATTTCAAAACATACGAGCTAATCGGGGATCGATATTGAACATTTACGGTTTTTATTACGTAAGATGATAGGTACAAAGTATGTTACATAGTTATAATGATTTTCAAGGCCGAGCGCTTTCAGAATGACACGTGTACCGTCTAGGCATCGCGATTGCACAACAAACTATGTTATATATGGTCGGGGGGTGGTATTTAATGACCATCTGATGCGTCGAAGTTGTCTTTGATGAACCATTTGCATTATTTAGATATTTGCAAGTTTCGTAACCAAAACTTGTTCGTTCTTTGTTTATTTAGAGTTCTGTAGGAGTTTTGTTAAAAGTTTTACAACGTTGTAAGAGGCTACTCCTAAGAAGTTCCGTTAGCTACGTCCATAGCTATTGTAACTTTGTTACCTGTTTAGTGTTGGTGCATTTTGTATCTTATTTTATTAGACCCCAAGCGAACGCCGACGTTCGCTCTCTCAATGCCTTTAAATTGTGTATCTAATTACGGTATTCAAAAGAATAGAATAGAATAAACTTTAATGTACACCAAAAAGTAACATAGCTTGTACATAAAGTTAAATCTATGGGTACCATTGCGGTCTTATCGCTAACAGCGAGATATCTACCAGACAACCTTATGATAGATTGAAACGTCTAAAATAATACAGGGGTAGTCTGCGGTGTAAGTACTGCTAACTTTTAACGTGCTAACAATTTAATCAAACAATAGTAAAGCATTTATATGAAACAATTACATACCTTTATAAAACAAAATACATAACAAAACAAAAGGTACGAAAGGTTAAGGGTGAGTTGCACCATTTAACTATAACGATAACAAAGCCGTTAACAGTTGTCAAATCGTCGAATTGACCAATAGGCGGCCGTTTCACGGCTGGTTATGGTTTGGTTATCGTTATAGTTAAATGGTGCAACTCACCCTAAGTAGTAAAAGGTCGCCCATCACACATCGACACTATTTTCGGGCAATACCTAATTACTTTGACTTTATATAGATATTATTTAACACGTAAATGTCACTGAATAAAAAATATCTATAACTATACAAATGCATTTAAAAATGATCGGTAACAGATTTTTTTTTTTGGAGTGAGTGGTGGGCAAAATATGCCTCTAATCAACCCTCCTCCAATCGTATCCAAGGTACCAAAAAGACCCGCGGGATTGTTCAAAAGAAGGCAACTGAAGGAACACGGAAGGGTTTTAGTCAGTAATAGTCTGTCACTCTCCCTCGCTCCACTTAGAGCGAAAGAAGTCATTTGATAATTTCTCAGCCTACAAAAAGGTAGCTTGTGGATTCTTAGAGACTGTCGAATTCTTGACAAAACTGTACGACATTTAGATAGACTAGTTAGACAAGGTTCACAATAATGGCTGATTAATTCCAGAAACCCATTTTGCAAGCCTTTTGGTTAAATATGGCTGATGCTTATTATATTTTTATATCACCATTTTTTTGTACCATATTTGCAAAATAAATATCTTAACATATCATATCTAACCTAACCACGAGCTCTTAATGCGATTCATATGACGACCTAAACTGAACTGTAGAAGGAATGGAGCTAAGGGGATATAGCTCTATCCCTCTTTCTCGCTCGCACGCTTGACATTTTAACACGTCATGGTAAGACCCCTGATGAGGCCTATACTGAAAAGTAAGCATCTGGATATTTAAAAATACCTCAAAAAGATGCTGAAGCTCTGAAGGAAGGTACCTACCCTACACGACAACCATGGTCAAATTGATAGAGGACAGTAATTTTCTTTTTTCTAGATTTAAATCTTGAAAAAAAGAAAATAACAGCTCTCTATGGTCTTTCCATAATCTTCCCAATGAAAGCCTAGGCGATATGGTCGAACGACTTTAGCCTTCCCTAAGGGTTAAATAGAAAAAAAAAACCTACCTACGGAGTTTCAGCATCTATAAGAACTCGCTATAGGGCTTCTGGGCTTCCAAAGCTTATAATCACCAAATTTGGTGAGAGAATGGAATTCGTAGTGAAGTACTTAGATCACGTTATAAACTGCAAATAATTGATTTGTTTATTAAAATTTTATGCACTAGTAAACACTGTACAAAGGCAAAAATGCCTTAGGCATTTTCTACCAGTCGACCTTAGAATGGTGCAGAAACATAACATGGTAGGTGCAACATATTATATATAGCAATAAACAAATAGAAAATTAAAACAAAAATAAATACGCAATTATATAAATACATACAAATAACCAACATTATCATGAGAAATGAATCTTAGAAATCAATGCTGTGATGATTCTACCAACTAATCACCAAAGGTTTCGTCAAAACTGGTGATTAAAGAATATGAGTTTCAGTGATTGATTTACGGGTCTAGTAGATGATTATAGGATAAGATAGGTTTAATAATGATGATTTTGGAATTCATTGATTGAAACAAACCTTAAATAAAAAATAAAAATAAAATAAAAAAGCCTTTATTCTACTACTTACATTAATTGACTTATTTAATTCTACACTTTACATTTAGTTAAATATTTTATAATAATTAAGCTATATAATATAAAAAATCATCCCTAAGTAGTAGTCCCCTCTTCGGCGTAGGCCTCCCCCAAAACTTTCCAATGATTCCTGTCCATAGCCATTGTCATCCACCCAGGTCCAACTCTCTCCCGAAAAATGTCTTCCCACCTTTTGGTCGGCCCCTACTTCTACTTTCTTCTCTGGATATCCACTCCGTTACTTTTTTGGTCCATCGACCGTTCTCCAATTTGCATAAGTGACCTGCCCAGTCACTTATGCAGATTGTGTCACTTAAATGGAACTGGGCAGGTTACTTATGCAGATTGAAACAAACCTTACATATAATTAATTAAGTACTTAAAGTATTCTGCAACAGAAATAAGAAATTCCAGTTTAAAAAACTAACTTGGCTCGACTCCAGAATCGAACCAAGGTCCAACCAACACTTAATTCTAAAGAAAGGCTTTTTTACCCCACAAAAATAAAGTAAAAAGAGATTTATTAAGTAGGTATATTATATATTTATAAATTTAATTAATATGTAGAAAAGCAAAACTAAAAACTTCTACAGATTTATTATACTTATGTACCTATAGATTATCCGCTAATTTCCGATAGTTTTGCATATGGATATTTAAACAGTTTTAAAATGAATTAAAAAAGTAAGAAACAAATAGTAAGTTTAACTATTTCTAATCTAGATTATCATTTTCTACAGCAACAATAATCTGTTATTGCGCCACTATCTGAAACCATCAGAAACTTTTATATTGGTTTCGGTATTTTTTATTTCGGATACCCGATTTTTTTCGATTACGGAGCTCCGTAACAAAGATTCAAAGCATTTATTTCAAACAAACCATTTACAGGCACTTTAGAATCGTCAAGAGTTCAGTCAGACAGAAAAATGACTCTAATTGCACATTCCAAAGCGTAGATCTCTATGGAGCGGGCTTGCGGACGGCGAGCAATTGGTAGCTCGCTGTCCGACCGTCCGGTAACTGTCCAGACCAAGCCCAAGTTGTCGACGGCGCGCACTGTTCCCGCGCGCCTCAAGTAGTTTTCAGCAACAGCAGGGACCCAGCTGGGTCAAAGCCTACTGGGGCGAGGGTTAGTTTCGAGAGGTAGCTCAGCTCCGGTATGAGCGCACGAAAGAACGGAGTGGGTTTTTACTCAGTAAAAGTCTGACACTATCTCGCTCCGCCCAAGAGCGGGGGTTGTCATTAGATGATTTTTCCCACCGAAAAAAAAGATCTCTATGGAGAAGAATGTGCAAGAAACTCTATGAACACTTAACATCCTTTCAGCCAATCCACTTTGTGTAAAACTTTACTTATCTACGAGTATATCCTTACATGTCGGGTATTTCCAGAATATAGAGCAAAGTATTTAATAAAAATGTGTTAACAGCAATTATTATAATAAATCAGTAAGTAGGTTATATGAATAGCTAAAACATACCGTTATAATTATTATAATAATTCATATTGTTGGTTAATAAGTACATACAGGGTGTAAGGGACAGCCCTCCACAAACTTAGACGAAACTGAACAACCTTCCATAATACATTTTTATAGGAAACGAAAAAAAAAAATCGGCCTCTCCATACAAACTGTCCACTCAAGATTTTAATCGTGAATGGCTGATTGTTTTTTTTTCGATAAACTCAAAAACATGCATATTAGTAGAAAATGCCGAGAATTCCAAAGATTTCAAATACCCGTGCGAAGTTGGGCTGGGTCGCTACTTTGCTAGTATCTATATAAAAACGAATCCCTATTTCCTAGCTTGAGAATGATTTTACCGATCAACCATCTTTTTTTTTTAAGTTTTCCAATAGTAGTAAGTAATAATAATAGTAGAAAGTTCTTATGGAAAGAAAAATTACAAAAATTGGAAAATTTCAGAAAACTGATACTATTTAAACCTTCCCCCTTTTTTATTGATATAAATTAGTGCTAGACTGCGATCCCATGTGATGGTAAGCAAGTTTAAAAGTTCATTATAGGTAAGACAGGAAAAGGTCTGTCAGTCGGGGTCAGTAGTCTTTAAAAATTATAAAGCCTTTATTTCATACATGCACCTATTTAATTGCTTACATTGTATACATTTAAGACATTTAAATAGTAAATATACAAAATAATTCTTCCAATAACATTAACAGAATTTTCAGAATTACATGAAAAGTAACAGTAATCGTATTTGAATTCATTTAATAATAATTTCCTGATTTTATGTTCCTTTGTGACACACATTCTAGGTCCTTGAGATCGTCGGAAAATCTGAAATTAAGTATTCGTATGCATTCCACATCGTTTTTTGGCAAATCGTTTACAGTCCAAGCTGCTCGTTTGTGGAATGCGTTACCTATTGAAGTGAGACGTGCTCAAACGCTCCCAACGTTTAAAACAATGGTGAAGGAGCATTACCTTTCACTTTGATTTTGTCATCTCCTGGCTTGATTACATATTTAATATTTATTAGTATATTTTTTGTAATGTATGTATGTATTTGTGTTGCTATTTCATATTTGTATTATTCTGATGTACACTGACAGCCCTATATCTTTCTACTCTCTTTCAGTCCATCCAAAGGTTGTCTGTAAGAGATCGCCCTGTGCGATAAGGCCGCCCATTGTACACTTATTTTGAATAATGTTTGTCCTGTATCTTTTTTGTTCATGCGGTGTACAATAAAGAATATAATAAATAAATAAATAAATTTCTTAAGTGGCAATGGGCAGGGCACACAACAGATGGCCGTTGGGGCCGAAAGGTTTTGGAGTGGCGACCGCGTACCGGAAGACTCAGCGTTGGAAGGCCTCCTACAAGGTGGACCGATGACCTAGTGAAGGTAGCGGGAAAGCGATGGATGCGGGACGCACAGGAACGTTCGATGTGGCGACGCTTGGGGGAGGCCTATGTCCAACAGTGGACGTGTATCGGATGAAATGGTGATGATGATGATGATGAATAATTTGATTATTTTATTTCATTATATTAGCAGCAGTCTACTTTATATAGAATAAGATGGCATTGATCAGAACAATGACCTATATTCTTTTTCAAGTCTTTTCTATAAGCATTGTATGTTTCCAGATGGCTACAACCCAGGAATCTTTAAGTCAAGAGTGAATAGGTTAAGTACTTCTAGGTAAGCGCGACCATGGACGACCACATCGTCGTTTTCCATCAGGTGAGATAGCGGTCAAGAAGTGTGAACCAATCAACAATAAAAAAAAAGCATCTTATCATCATTCCCTTGCCTTTAGGTATCCCAATTTCCACAGGATTGTTTGAAAGACACACCGTGGCCATGGAATGCTTTATTCAACTGATGAAACAGGAGTGGGTTTTAAGCCTACTGGGGCCTGGGTTATCCGAAAGGGAACTCGAGCCCCGCTATGAAGGCTAGAAGGAACGGGGTGGGCTTTTAGTCAGTAAGAGTCTGACACTATCTCCCGCTCCGCTGGTTGTCATTGGATGATTTTGCTACCATAAAAAAAGGTTAATCTTCTTTTCGTTTCGAAGGACTCAAATTATTTTTTTTCTGACCAGTATTTGGCAAAGCTCTGTTATTGGCCTCGTATAAATCCCGGAAGGTGTAGGGCGGGCAGCATAACAGGTGACTCGTATTTTAGTCAGTGAAAGTCTGATAACCCTCGCTCCACCCAGAACTATTTGATGATTTCCTACCCTCATAGCCCAATATATTTGGGGTCGGTGCAACATGTATTAAACTATAGCAAATTGCTATAGGATGATGCGGGTGACAGCTGTTGGATTCACACAATCTATCCTTTTTTCTTCTCTCAGAGATGCATATTTCGTCCTGCCACGAGTATATATAAGATCTTTTCAATACACTTACGCGAAAACTCGCTCTTATCCCACTGCTTTTAGGCACGCGATAGACTATTTTCCACACTAGTGCAGAAAAGTGCGCGTGCTCTCTTCCGCCACACTGTTATTAAATGTATCGTACCAGGCTGGGCGCGCGTTGACCCCTAAGAGTCGCCGGTCAACCCCCGTTTATTAATTTCTTCGTAACTGTAATGAAAAAAGTAGTTTGATACACGTGCAAAGTCATTGTAGCCCTCGGCTCCATAACACACTTGCCTACGGTTCGTGCGAATTGCGCCTCGGTCGAAATGACAAATTTTTCTGCACTTTTATCAAAATTTACTATGATTAATCTTCTTCCATACATCCTTTCTCTAAATATATCACTATTCGCATAGTCCATGTATCGTTTCTTTGATCTGGTCCTCTGTCCCTACCCACATTATTCATTTATTGAGTTAACCTACTTAGACAAGTAAACATAGAAAAAGCAATCGACTATCGATATCGTAGTCAGTATTATCTAAATGAGTTTTATGTACTTACCTATTTATAAATACATAATATTGAGCTGCCCGTGGACTCGAGCAGTCGCAGTTCGCACCCTTGAGTCTGTTGTATGTGGGTACTCGAATAAAAAGTACCTACCTTGTTTATTTAAAGGTAGGTAGTATACACGCTAAGGTGTACTTGACAGGATTGCCTGTACAGTTATACCTGTCAGTTATGCTTGTGTGGAAATCTACACAGTTGTGCAATACACCACAAATTTTTAATTAGTACACATACTTAAATGGCTTATTAGAAAAGCCCTTGTTATTTTATAAGTAAAATCTCAATAAATAATATTCATAAACAGCAAAGTTATTAGCGTTGGTTTATGTCCCAAAATGTCACTCAATTTATGGAAATATTGTGCAGGCTATTGATTAATGAATGAATAAGTGACAATTATTAAGGAAAAACACTGCCCGCAGTATTTTCTACTAGCAATTGTTATGTATGATTGATTCTATGATGAATTTACCTTTTCGTGGTGAATTTTAGGATTTCGGTTTTTTCTACTTTTGACTAGTTACAAATATTTGATCAGTAACGGGTGTATCTGTAGATAAAGCCCCATTTTTTTGTGTACTAATTAAAAATTAGGGGTGTATACACGCTCCGGTTTACCTGTAGAATTCAACTGTACAGGCAAACCTGTCAGGTATACCCTAGCGTGTATGGCTACCTTAAGAATGACACGTAATGACAAGCACCATTTTATATATATATTTTTTAAGTTTTTGCATTCTGCAGGTCAATGTTGTATAGTGATTACGTATTTTCGTCGAAGCCTACCGGGGCCAGGATCTAGTTCCGATAGGTAGCTCGGCCCCAGTATGAAAGGCAAGAAGGAACGGGGTGGGTTTTTTAGTCAGTAAGAGTCTGACAATATCTCCAGCTTCGCTCACGAGCGGAGGACGTAATTTGGATGCTTTAGGGCCTTTGCACACCACGTTTTTTAAACGCGCCGCTGACGCGCGTTTGTAGCGATACAGACGCGATACGCACGCGAGTCAGACGCAGCGTGTAGACTTTTAATAGGATAAAAGCGCGCCGTCGACGCACGTTTCTAAAACGCGCGTCAACGGCGCGTTTAAAAAACGTGGTCTGCACAGGCCCTTATACACACGGGAAAAAAACACTACATGGACACATTAGTCTGAAAATTATAGATATTTAATTGAATTATAATCTAGTGAAGATAAAGCTAACTCTGACCTGCAAAATATAAGAAACTTGAGAAAATTTGGATTTAGCAGGCTACCCTTTTTTCTTTAGGTGTGAAATCTTCTCCCGCTCTTGAGCGAAGCGAAAGCACGTGTCAGACTTTAACTGACTAAAACTCACTCTTGTTTCTTCTTTGCCTTCGTTCTAGGACTCTGGGTCCTCTTTCCGGACCCATGGCCTCATTAGGCTTCTGCCATCGACGACTTGAGCTCGGTCCGGACGGTTATCGGTTTATAATGACTACAGGATTTTGAATTTATTTTTTCTAAAATAAAAGTAGCCTATCTTACTCCTTATTACATCAGCTATCTGCCAAAAAAGTCCCGTCAAAATCGGTCCAGCCATTTCAGAGATTAGCCCGGACAAACAGACAGACAGACAAAAATTGTAAAAAATGTTATTTTGATGTATGTACCATATATATGTTCATATGCATGTAGTAAAAAGCAGTTATTTCAATATTACAAACAGACACTCCAATTTTATTTATATGTATAGATGTGTAGATGTGTAGATGTGTAGATGTGTAGATGTGTAGATGTGTAGATGTGTAGATGTGTAGATGTATAGATGTATAGATTAGAAGAGCTGAAGTAGGGCTATACGTGAAGTAGAGCGAAATTAAAGCATTTAATTTTAATTGATTAACTCAAAAGCGAGTTAACTTATTAAAATGTAAAACAGCAAAGTTTTGCAATAGGCTATTATAATTACCTTGGCTGGCAGTAGGTACGGGAAAAAAATAAAGGTCACTTTTGGAGGTTTTGACGATAATTTCTGTCGAAACTTATCTTGTAATATAAACGTGTTTTAGGTAAACATACACGAAATTAACGTAGATTATTATATTTTACCGCTGCTTTATATTAAATTAACTCAAAAATAAAAACCTGAATCTAAACCTGATCTAGATTTAATAATTTTTTGGAAGCCTTATGATGTGGCTGATGAAATATAAATAATTCCACAACTTTCACTCAACGTCATCTAGTCCCAAACTAAGCAGAGCTTTTTTTTTTGGTGGGGAAAATCATCCAATGACAACCCCCGCTCTTGGGCGGAGCGGGAGATAGTGTCAGACTCTTACTGACTAAAAAACCCACCCCGTTCCTTCAAGCCTTCATACCGGGGCTCGAGTTCCCTTTCGGATAACCCTGGCCCCATTAGGCTTCGACCCGGCTGGGCCCCTGCTGTTGCTGACAACTCCTTGAGGCGTGCGGGAGAAGTGCGCGCCGTCGACGACTTGGGCTTGGTCCGGACAGTTACCGGACGGCCGGACAGCGAGCTACCCAAAACTAAGCAGGGCTTGTGCTATGAGCCTATGAGTCCTAGACAACTGATAAACATACTTATATATTTCTAAACACATACTCGTATCATAGATAAATGACACCGAGATAGAAAACAAATAATCGTGCTCATTAAACAAACATTATTTTGTCTTGGGTGGGAATCGAACCCACGATCTCCGGTATAGCAGTCAGGGCCACTAACCACTACCTAGACTAACAGGCCAGTCAAAATGGAAAGATAAAATGCAAAAAAGAACAATAAAATTATAATCCTTTCCGTAAAGATTTATATAAGGATATTTATATATCTATATATATAAAAATCAATGCCACTTTTCGTTATAATTTTATAACTCAAGAACGGGCTCACCTATCCAAACCAAATGTTTAGGCTTTGTTCGGACTATTTAGTAGATGGTTTGTGTGAAGTTTGGTAGGGTAGAGTAGGGTATAGTAGGGTAGAGTAGTGTAGGGTAGAGTAGGATAGGGTAGGGTAGAGTAGGGTAGAGTAGGGTAGAGTAGGGTAGAGTAGAGTAGAGTAGGGTAGAGTAGGGTAGAGTAGGGTAGAGTAGGGTAGAGTAGGGTAGAGTAGGGTATAAAAGGGTGGAGTAAGGAAGAGCTGGAGCAAAGCCGCGCGGGCAAAGGCTAGTATGGATATACATTTAAGGATTTTGAATTAAGCTAATGGAAGACGTGCAAGCTTATTTACTATGTGTAAAACAGAACAATCTATACCTAATATAATTAAATTCTCTATAGAATTAAGAACCTATAGCACAAGCATAAGCAGCCTAATTTTCCCACTGCTGGGACTCAGGCCTCCTCACTAGGAGAGGGAATGGGCCGTTATTCACCACGCGGGCCCAGTGCGGTTTGGTGGATGTCACATGTCTTTAAATTTTTGGTTCTGGGACATACCGGTTTCGTCACGATGTTTTCCTTCACCGTTTTGAGAGCAGTGGTGATGAAGTAAATTACACAGTATAATGCACCCGGTTGGATTTAAACCCGCGACTTACAACACGAAGACGGGACTGGTACCATTGGACCACCACCGTTCTTGCTCTCAATTAAGAATCTGCTAATTAATATTTGAACTATCTTTAGTTTATATGCTCTTAAAGCTCTTAGCGAAGGCCCCAAGAGTCTGTATTGATGAGAACTGAGAATTCAGAAATTGCTTCTGTAACCCGCCAAGTTCGAAAGGACGTTATGCGAAAGGTTCTGGAGTGCCGGCCACGTGTGTTGTAATTTGTGTAAATAAGTTATATATAAGTGTGGTTTTTAGACGATTGCCTTAAAAAGGCAAGAGTGTTCAACTGGTAAAATAATTTGGTAAATCGGTCCGTAGTTAGTTGATTTTAATCATTACAATAAAAAATACAAATCTTTTCTTTTTATAATATTTGTGTATAGACTGGTAGAGATAACGTATCATTTTTTTTTTGTTTATACTGGGGATGAAAATGTTTGTAGAGGAAATAAAGTTTATGTGATTTGATGAGACAGGATAAATAAAGAGAAGGTTAAGTAATAATGAGTAAATATAAAAAAAAAACTAAGTAAAAAATATGTTTCGAAGAAAATACAAACAAATGCAGTTTTCAAATAACAATAAAAAATACTTATGTACGTATTTTTCACTTTACGTATTTCAAAACATGTTTTTTATATTAATATGTAGAGTCTGTCTAATAAGTCTACCGACTTGGGAATTTTGTTTAATATTTAATCATTTAAAAAATACTTATATTCGGTAGGTACTTTCTAAAAGGTTCTTCTGTTAGTAAACAATGATCTCTATCTCTTAATCAACCTTGATTATTGAACCCGTGTTGACTACATCAGATTTCATTAAATCCTAATAATTACCCAAGTCGTTTAACTTATTAGACAGACTCTAATAATATTACAGTGCATTCATCATTATTCAAAGTTTCACAACTTTTTTCACTGTTTACTTCTTGTTATTGTTTTAAAAAAGGGTGAAGTAGGTAGCTGTCGACACCTCCCACATATAACTAACCTACAAGAAATTGTAACACTAACCTATTTAAGGTCGTAAGGTAAAAAGTGTTTTTTTTCAGGAAAAGCGTTTTTGTAATCGTTAATTACGTAAGTAATTTATGAAAATCCTTTAAACTGAAGTATTTGCATTATATAATCAATAATCAGTTTAAGATTACAGTACCAGACGCTGGATGTACTATGAAATAATACTATTTATTTCACAATTTTGTTATACAAGTTTACTCAAAAATATGATTCGACTTTATGCGTTGGAGGTATAGTTAGCTAGGAGACCTACATTCAGTCATTTATTTCGTAAGCCTCGTGTAGGTAACCAGGCTCATACCTACGAGTCTATCTTTAAACATATACAGGGTAACTCAACGTATTCATTGCAGGACATAATGGTAGGAGTAAAATGCAATAAATTAAGCTCCTAATGTTTTACAAATATTCAGTAGTTTTTGAGTTAGTAGGATTTTTAGTTTTTTTTATGCATAACCCCAGTTTTAATCATCATCATCATCATCATAACAGCCGAAAGACGTCCACTGTTGGACATAGGCCTTCCCCAAGCGTAGCCACAACGACCGGTCATGTGCGTCGTCACGCATCCATCGGATTCCCGCGACCCTGACCAGGAACCTGGTCCTGGGTCCTGTTTAATCATTTAAAGCTAATTTGAAAACTACGGCGCGACTGTACCTACTGAAATTTAAGTTATTGTCACAATTGGTGCCATAGCAGATCTTTCATAAGAAAGATAAGTAGAATAGAATAAACTAAGAAAAAGAAGATAAGAAATAATATGATAAGTCCAAAATTGACTAAAACTTTGGTAAATATTAATATATATATTTTTTTGTAGCTTCTTCCAATACTTCATACAAAATGTTATCTACTGCAAAAAAAAATACTACATTTGATGTACAAATTACTACAAAAATATCCTTGTCTTATCAGCTATTCAGAAAAGTATAAAAGTATACTTTTGCCTGTGTGAGAGGGTAGAAAAGAGTTTTATAGGGAGCAGGTAACATTGCGAGACGTCGTTAGTTAGTTTCAACTCTACGTCGCATAAGCTCATGTTTTGTTACCCTGAATAAAAGTAACCCTGTATAAAAGTAACCCTGTATAAAAGTAACCCTGTATAAAAGTAACCCTGTATAAAAGTAACCCTGTATAAAAGTAACCTTGTACAAAAGTAACCCTGTATAAAAGTAACCCTGTATAAAACTAACCCTGTATAAAAGTAACCCTGTATAAAAGTAACCCTGTATAAAAGGAGAAACTGACTGACTGACATATTAACGCACAGCCGAAACTACTGGTACTAGGAGCGTGAAATTTTGCACAAAATTTCCCTTTATGACGTACAGTTGCCATTACGGATCTTGAGCGCTCGGCGTCAGAGTGGGGATCGCTTTGCGCATTCCATACATTGGCGAGCCAATCGTCTTTGTTGTTAGATTTACAGCAGATATACAGCAACGCAGGGAACGAATTAGGAGTGACGTCTATGACGCGATGGCGCGGCGAGCCAATCACTGACCCTTCCCACCCCTGCGTCTCACTTCGCACCACTAAAGAGACCGAATATTTGACTTCTGCGCAACGACTCAAGATCCGTGATGGCAACTGTAGGTGAGCACTAAGAAAGGATTTCCCAAAATTCACCCTCTAGCTAGGGAGATGAAACGGAGGTCCAAAGTTTGTATGGAGAAACTTACTTTTACACAGGCGAAGCCGCTGGCAGAAGCTAGTCTAACCTAATATTATAAAGAGGTAAAGTTTTTTGTTTGTAGGAGGTAATCTCTGAAAGTAGGTACTGTACCCCCAGCCAAGTTGATAATCTGCAATCGGTAACGCGAGTAGGAAACTTCAAATGTACGAGAATGACGTCATTGCAATATGGTTACAAAAGAATAGGGGGCGTGGCCAACTCGAGGCGATCGACGCGAGAGACACGGTTGTAACTTGGCTGGTCCGATTACTGAAATTTTTTCACCAATAGAAAACTGCTGTATTCCTGAGTGGTTAACCTTTCGTACCCCATATATCATAATATATTATAATTGAAAATACAAATTAATACATCATTATGACATACCTTTTTTTATAGTGGGAAAAATCATCCAATGACAACCCCCGCTCTTGGGCGGAGCGGGAGATGTCCGACTCTTACTGGCTAAAAGCCCACCCCGTTCCTTCTAGCCTTCATACCGGGGCTCGAATTCCCTTTCGGATAACCCTGGCCCCAGTAGGCTTCGACCCGGCTGGGCCCCTGCTGTTGCTGACAACATGATGACATACCTAATACTTAAAATGAATTGATATTACTTACCTATATTAAATTAATAAATGAAACCTATACTAAATTAATTAATTAATAGTGAAAATGTAATGGATAATTTAGTACCTAATATGGACTAAGTGTCCATATTAGGTACTAAATCATTTCATTTTTTTTTCAATCATTCATTATCATTTTATATGGATAGTTTTGAATAACGGGTATTTAAAACCTTTTTTATTGACTTAGATAACGATGAATTTATGCTAAGTTTAGTGAGTCAGTTACTCCTTTTATGTAACATAGATTAATTTGGTTACTATCAGCTACTTAGATTTTCCTAACGGAAAAAACCCGGTGACCATAGCATTGTACGAGACCTGTATCTACTTACCTTATCTGGCCAGGAAAACCACAGATAAAATAACATGTCGTTTTGCTGAAACAAGTTATTAAAGACGGAAAGTGCTTACCACAAAATAGATAGGTACAGAAATCAATCTCATGTATGTACTTCACTTTATTTACCTACGCTAGGCGATCGCATATACGGACGCGCGTTGCACCGAACTCTAGAGTGTGACCGGGCGTTTGAGCCGAGATATCGTGTCCGTGAGCGGTGTCTATGTGTGCGTTGCTCGAGCGCGCTTTGTATGTAGATTGTCTTCTGTACCTATCTATTTTGTGGTGCTTACTAACGATGGTATCTAAACTAATTGAGGTCTCTTTGTCATTTAAATCATTGCCACAGGTAATTTAACGACTCTTCTGGGCAGTGGCGTAGCTTGGGCCTCAGGGGCCCCTTATCAAACATTTGTTTTTTTTTTGACCTGGTGGTCAAACATAGAGAGGGACCTCAAGAAAGCCCAGTTGCTAAAATTGACAACCCAAGATAGAGCCACTTGGCGTAGGAAAGTAAGGAGACCCGACCCCAAATAATGGGACTAAGGAAGGAAGAAGGAGAAGAAGATTGGGACATTTTGGACCAGGATAGGTTAAGTTTTTATTGTGATATATGTAGAAAATGCTAGAACGAGCGGAGCTAGCTGTAGGTACATTATACTATTAAAACTTTTTATCATATTGTTATAATTTATTCACTAGTAGTCGCTTATCAAAAAGTTCAAAAAAGTACAAAATTCGTAGAACCTGGCCTTAAATAAACAGCACAACGAGTTACGACATGGAAATGGAATGTGTTAAGTCTTCTTAGAAGTACGAACTAAATTATTTTCTTCTTGTTGTAGTTAACGTATCAAGGCGTTTATCACACTGCCATGCACCACGCAGCGTAGCGCGTGAAAACGCACCTACGCACGTACTTGCGAGAGTGCAGATCTACATAATCGTGCGGATTTTTAACGCACTCACGCGCGTAGTTGCGTTTTGTAAATTCACGCAGGCACGCACTCATTTCATACAAAATCACGCATGGTACTACGAGACTTAGTGTGCTATAACGTGCGTGTCGCCCCGCACCCACGCGCGTGAGTGCATGCTTCTCCGCATGTAGGTGCGTGATCTGCACGAACGCGCGTGGATGCATTTTCAGTGTGTTGAAATGTGCGTGTTTTCAACGTTAAGACACGTATTCACGCACTACGCGTGGCAGTGTGATAACCGCCTAACTTATCCGGAAGGTTGTAGCGGATGTGTCTGGCCATGATGACGTCACGCAAGGTAACATCAGAGTTATCTATTCATTATTTATTTAGCAGCCGCTAGAACTGTTTTAATACATCATTATTCTCACAACTCACAAGGTTGTTGCGGGAATGTCAGAAAGAGTGACCGTGGCCCTGGAAAGTAGATGGCAACTTAAGGAACACGAGTGGGTTTTAGTCTGTAAAAGTCTGACACTCGTTCTCGCTCCATCGCCCTGGATGTAAAAGTCATTTGCTTGTGTGTCAGAGGTGTATAACTCTATGTTAATTTACAATTTTCTACATCTATGTACTGCAAACCACGTCTGATTATTATATCTACTGTAAAATTGTTTTGGAAATAAAGATTTACCCGTAAGGAAGTAGGTTTCTCCATACAGACTTTGGACCCCAGTTTCATTCAATTAGGGAGTGAATTTTCCAAAATCTTCTCATAGTGCTCACCTACATCATAAAAGGAAATCTTGTGCAAAATTTCACGCTCCTAGCTCTAGTAGCTGTGTGTTGATATGTCAGTCAGTTCCTCCGTAGTAAGTTTTTCCGTTCAAACTTTGGACCCCGTTTTATCCCCTTAGGGGGTGAATTTTGGAAAATTCCTTTCTTAGTGCCCGCTTACGTCATAAAAGGAAATCTTGTGCAAAATTTCACACTCCTAGCTCTAGTAGTTTCGACTGTGCGTTGATATGTCAGTCAGTCAGTATCTCCTTTTATATTAGATATATTTATTATTTTACTAGCTGTACCCGCGCGGCTTCGCTCCCGCTCTTCCCTACTTCAGCCTACTATACCCTACTCTACCCTACTCTACCCTACCCTACTCTACTCTACTCTACCCTACTCTGCCCTACTCTACCCTACTCTACCCTACTCTACCCTACTCTACCCTACTCTACCCTACTCTACCCTACCCTACTCTACCCTACTCTACCCTACTCTACCCTACTCTACCCTACTCTACTCTACCCTACTCTACCCTCCTCTACCCTACTCTACCCTACCCTACTCTACTCTACCCTACTCTACCCTCCTCTACCTTACTCTACCCTACACTACCCTACACTACCCTACTCTACCCTACACTACCCTAATAATTTTCATAATAACGAACACAACAAAAAAAAAATTAGCGAAATCGGTCCAGGCGTTGTTGAGTTATGCACTTACCAAATCATTTTGCGATTCATTTTTATATTATAGATAATTTCCCCCAGAAAAAAAAATCCTTATTTAATTCAAGGTTGATCAATAATACCAACGTAACAAAACGAATATCAATATACGTGTAGCGCTACAAAGCCGAGTGCTACGGTAAATCAGCGCGCGCGCAAGTGGGCGGATTGTGTGGTGACGTCATCGCGAAGGCCACGTGTAGCTCTGTATTGTGCGCCTTACATTGTAGCTTCCATTTTGTATGTGTTTGTAGTTGGTTTCTGTTCAACTTCCTGTGTTCTTTAAACGAAAGGCTAACAACGTAATTTATAGTGGCATTTGTCCTAGGTTAGAGGAACTTCGTCATGCTTCATACCTAGTTTATTTCTTTAAATAATACGACCAAATTGTTTGTAAATTCTACGTGTTTCTTTCAAATTATTTGATAGTATGTATTTTTTGGCAGCTTTGTTTGACATGTTAGTCAAACAGTCTATAATGTTTGTCGTTAACACGAGATTTTATAAAACATCGTAAAAAACCGGCCAAGTGCGAGTCGGACTCGCCCATGGAGGGTTCCGTAGCAGCAAGTTACATAATATAAAAGTTCTTGTAGTTCGTTGTAACTTTGATCGATGTTTTAATAATAGTGTATTTTTTTAGATTTATTGACGTATTACAAAAAGACTACTTACTAGATCTCGTTCAAACCAATTTTCGTTGGTAGTTTACATGGTAATGTACATCATATATTTTTTTTAGTTTTATCATTCTCTTATTTTAGAAGTTTGGAAGTGTCTCTCGCGTAAACTATTCAATTTAGAAAAAAATTATATTAGAAACCTCAATATCATTTTTGAAGATCTATCCATAGATACCCCACAAGTATGGGTTTGATGAAAAAAAAATTTTTGAGTTTCAGTTCTAAGTATGGGGACCCCCAAAATTTATTGCTTTTTTTTCTATTTTTGTGTAAAATCTTAAAGCGGTTCACAGAATACATCTACTTACTAAGTTTCAACAGTATAGCTCTTATAGTTTCGGAAAAAAGTGGCTGTGACACACGGACGGACAGACAGACAGACAGACAGACATGACGAATCTATAAGGGTTCCGTTTTTTGCCATTTGGCTACGGAACCCTAAAAATGGCGATTTTACTCATAATAAAAAATTAACTTGAGCAGGAAAAACATCAAAATGGGACGCCTGCGCTTTTTTTTTATTGATGTAAACTAGTGCTTGACTGCGATCCCACCTGATGGTAAGCAGTGATGCAATCGTTGATGGCGAGGCGCACTAGTTTATTAAGAGCCTATTCACTCTTGCCAAGACACCTAAATTATAATCAGACGGGAAGACCGGGAAGACCCAAATTGATATAAACTAGTGCTTGACTGCGATCCCACCTGATGGTAAGCAGTGATGCAATGAAAATATTGTAATGTTAATGAAAACGTAAAGTGCGATAAACAAATTTGATCGTTTACTGGACATTTTTAGCTAAAACAAACAGATCAAGAACAGTAAGTTAGACTGACAGCCAATAACAAGTCTTAACTTATAAACTATTTACGGCGCACCACTAAATTCTATGAACATTAGGTACAGTAGTGAAAGAGTTTTGGTTTAAGCACCATCCTGGCCGAGGATGCATCGGTTGGAAATGGATCTTACATGATAAAATGCTGTATTTACAACTTGTTAAAATATCAGCTTGCACGTACTATAGATAGATAGATTGATTCTTTATTGTACACCAAAAATAAAAATTACATGAGAAACTTAAAATTTATAGGGTGTCACAAAGGGCGGTCTTATCGCTAAAAGCGATCTTTTACAGACAACCTTTGGATGGATTTGACAGAGAAGGAGAAAAAGATACTCAGGTAGTTGATGGTGTACTATCTACACTATACTATGTACTATATACGAATTCGGTCGATAATTTTTTCAGGAAAATAGCACACAAAATAGTTAGCTGACCCGGTGAATTCCGTACCGCCTAACAATCGTCTATCACCTAACAAGTCAATGAGTGTAGATATCTTTCTACATAGTCAACCGATTGCGATGAAACAAAGCTTAAATAACATATCAAGTTCAAAACAATTTTAAAATGTGTAAAAGTTATATAGTTATAAGTTTCTTTTAGGTTGTGTAGGGTATAATTCACTAGAGGTCAGAAGAAAACATGAGCAAATAATTACCATGTGTAAAATCCTTCATGGGAAAACTGATACTCCAGAGCTGCATGCCTAGCTGTCTCAACTTTGTGTCCCAGTCAAGTACAGCCGCATCAGGAGACACAGCTTGTTCGCTGTGCCTGCGAGTCACACTGTTGCGCGAGCCCAGTCTCCTGTCCCTCGCACTCTTTCTGCGCTCAACACTCTTTTGGACACGCACCCTGACTGTGATGTGTTCGCGGACGAATGGAAGACGATCATGTCAGTGTGTCTGGAGTTTTGTGAGATGAGTGTGTGAATTTTTTTGTATATTGTCTTTAACTAATGTAATTGGCGAATAGCCGTTTTTGCTAAAGTAAAACCATAAATAAATAAATAAATTGCCAGCAATATTCCCACTTCGGGCAACTTTGCCAGCAACGGCACTGTATCTCTAGATGGAACTATACAGGGTGTTTAAGCTCCATCCCTCTCCCTCGTTCGCACAACTGACATTTTAACTCCTCATGGTAAGGCCCCAGAAGTCCTCCTAACTTCATATTGCAGAGGGATTAAGACTAATTAATTCTTTTATGTAGACTCTACCTTTTGTTAGCGGATTTACTCCGATGGATTACGGAAATTAGCAAAGAACGAACGACCACTGTATAAAAAATACCCTATGTTCTAATCCAAGTTGTGATCTCGTCTACCTGTATTGTAAGCATCATCACCCAGTAAGGCGTAATGGAAGTTTGCTACTGCCTCTCGCTCCATCCAGAGCGGGAGAAGGGAAAACTTATTTAATGATTTCCCGTGAGTAAAAAAGAAAAGCGTACCTACTTATTTTCTTAATATTACAGTTTTTACAATATTTGAAAATAAACTCTGTAAATATAATACATACATTAAGGGTGAGTTGCACCATTTAACTATAACGATAACCAAACCTTAACCAGCCGTGAAATGGCCGCCTATTGGTCAATTCGACGATTTGACAACTGTTAACGGCTTTGTTATCGTTATAGTTAAATGGTGCAACTCACCCTAAAACAAAAAATCCTTAAGAACTAATCTAAAGTATGGCGTCGAAAAACTCCTCCGTATCATTGTCAACTGGTAATGTAACCAAGAAACTGGCGACATTGCCATAGGCCTCCCCCAAGTGTCGCCACAATGAACGATCCTGCGCGTCCCGCATCCATCGGATTCCCGCAACCTTCACCACGTCATCGGTCCACCTTGTAGGAGGCCTTCTAACGCTACGTCTTCCAGTACGCGGTTACCACTCCAGAACCTTTCGGCCCCAACGTTATATGATTGCCATATAGACAGGCCTGTTAGTCTAGTGGTTAGTGACCCTGACTGCTATGCCGGAGGTCGTGGGTTCGATTCCCAACCAGGACAAATGATTGTGTGATGAGCACGATCATTTGTTCTGTGTCTGGGCGTAATTTTCTATAATATGTATGTATTTAGAAATATATAAGTATGTTTATCAGTTGTCTAGTACTCATAACACAAGGTTTGCTTAGACTAGACGGTGCTGTGTGATAGTTGTGGAATATTATATATAAATATGATTGCTTATTCTAAAAACATATTAGATGATCAAATTGGATATTTAATCACCCTTTTATGTTATGGTTGGTTTTAATGTGTTGGGCAATCATCAAATGACTTTTCCCGCTCTAGAGTGAAACGAGAGAGCGCGTAAGACTTCTGACTAAAGCCCACTTGTGTCCTTCAGTTGCCCTTTGCGTTCTAGGGCCACGGTCACTCTTCCAAACATTCCCGGAACCCTAGCAGGCGTAGCGAACGTAGCAGTGGGTTTTACTCAGTAAAAGTCTGACATCCTGCTCCGCCCAAGAGCGAGAGAAGTCAATAAATGATTTCCCACCCAAAAAAAGCCCTAGTAGGCGTCATATGACCACTTAGTTTTAAAACTGTCGACTGCGGGTCATCTGACCTTAAATTAAATTAAAGGACGCAAGGTTTTCCCAGCGGCCGACATTTAAACGGTCTCATAAATAAATTGATATGACGTCAGATGGAATTGAATGCCATCGTCCTGCGTGTTCTGTATTGTGTCATGTCTCAACCGTATCAGCCTAATACAGAATATGTTTGTTCAATTACGAAAATTTATTTATTTAATAAATAAATAATATAACACACATACAACATGATACAATAAATTATACACATACAATATAATGACACACAGATACAATAGAAATCATACCGACGCTGAAGCGTCGTCATGATATGTTACAGGAGACCACAGCATGCACAAAAACAAAAAATCGCAAAAAAGTACAAAAATAATTAGATACAGCATGTAATATTCCAATAAAATATGTCAAATTAATTAAATTACCATCACATAAAATAAATCAGAATCTGGCTATAACTAATAGAGCGACACTGCGACATGGTCAAAATTGAGACAAAGCTTCTTAATAAAGATTTAAAAACAAAAACAAATGGGCTACATATAAAGGTAAAATAAATAAAAATAGTAAATAATAATAATAGTTAATAATAATATAATAGTTTATAATATAATAGTTCTCCTCATCGCTGTCACTGTGGCGAAGTCGTCAACAGCCTCGGACACCACGGTCTGTCATGCAGCCGTAGTGCGGGTCGCATAGCGCGACACGCGAATATCAACGATATCATCAGACGCGCTCTTGTCACCGTCGGCGTTCCAGCCGTATTGGAACCCCATGGCCTGGCACGCGACGATGGCAAGAGACCGGACGGCATGTCGTTATTTCCTTGGAAGATGGGAAGGCCTTTAGTATGGGACGTTACTTGTGTCGATACTCTTGCGCCTTCACATCTTCCTAGCTCGTCGTGTCGTGCTGGTGCTGCCGCTGCGGCTGCGGAGAACCTCAAGCGGCGGAAATATAACAACCTTGTTGGACGTTATATTTTCGAACCGTTTGGGGTTGAAACTCTTGGATCGTGGGGTCCGAGTGCTCACAAGTTGTTTAAAGATCTGTCGAAACGTCTAATTGACACTTCGCGTGACCCAAAGGCTGGCTTTTACCTTGGACAGAGGATAAGCATTGCCATACAACGTGGCAATGCCGCCAGTCTTTTGGGCACATTACCAGTCGACAGCGATGTGGAAGAGTTTTTTGACGCCATATTTTAGATAGTGTATTTTAGCGTAGGGTTTTATTATTTATTTATTTTGTAATTTACTGTAATTATAGTTATTAAGTTGTTTACAAGTGTAGATAATTAATTAATTTATAATAATGAAAATGTAAATTATATGTTTTAAAAATAAAAATAGGTTAAGAAGAAAGAATAAGTTTGATGTCTCACTCCTAACCGTATCAGAGTCTACAGAATGTTTTTGTCCGATTACGATAATGCCAATAGGTTATGAAGTAAGATAAAATGTATGTAGATTTATATTTTCTGATATTAAGTATAATGTCAGAAAAAAATGCTATAGTGAAATTCAGGTTGTTTTCAGATTGTCTGGATTTGGGTTTAAGAGACGGTATTCATCAGTGGCGTAACTATATCATCTGAGACCTGTGGCAAATTCATTAGATGGGGCCCCCGATAAATCACGTTACGTTGTGATTTCATTTTAATATTTTTAAGCTATTGCATAGCTTCTATCGCGGGCCTTGAGCGTGGAGACCGAATCCAGAAATTCCGTAACGAAAATAACCTAACACCCCCCACTCATTTGTTTTTTGAGCGTGGTGACCGATAAGAAAACAAATGAGTGAACAATCAATCAAAATTCAATTCAATGTGTGAAAGTGTAACTTCAATTAATATCAAAGAAAAAAAAACAAAGGAAAAAAAATACTGCATAAATAAAATAAATGAATAATTATAATTGCATAAGTTGATAAAAATGCTATGCAATAGCTTTACCGCGGCAGTCCCCGAGTGCCACACTTTTTTTTAAATATATTTTGGGTTACTTCTTCTGAGCTCGCGGCCTCTAAGACCGGGGGCCCCGTCGGCCCTGGGGCCCGTGGCATTTTGCCAGCCTTGCCACCCTATAGTTACGCCACTGGTATTCACTGAGTATTTTGTATAAACTCCGCCCGGGTCTATATCGCTTTCGCGGCCCCGTAACAGCGGTTTTATTTTTTATTTATATAAAGAAATTAACTATTCAAGATTTTTGTTTTTGCAAGGCTCTTTTAAAAAACAAGCTTTAGTATTTTTTGTAACTTTCAAATATTTCCGTGACGTAATCTCGTAGACACACGTTTGAAATCGTAAGTTAGGGTCAGATACGCGATTTTTTTTATCGAGACAACTAATTTATATCATGTTTTTATTTTTGCCCTTAACATGTAATGATTTTTCATGGTGTTCTCTTTTACATTTGTGAATTTCTGGAGGTTTAAAAAGTTCAAAATGAGTAGAACCTGGCCTTTATATACATATAGTAACTTTTTGCAGGAAACTCTTAAACTTTTTAAAGACCCTCGCAAAGGACAACTGAAAGAACGGTGGGTTTCAGTCAGTAAAAGTCTGACACTCTCTCTCGGTCCAACCAGAGCGGGTGGAGTTATTATGTTTTCCTTATTCTACTCAAATCTATTGGTAATTGGTAATCAACTACACACTGGTAGCTACAGCGTTTCGACGTTATTGCGAAGCGCGTGGCCAGACCTTAGAAATTGATCACTTCAATTCTTCTTGGCCAAAGAAAACTGGCCAGCCCCTACACCATGACATGTGGGTAAGAGATGGCGCTAGACAACCTGTGTAGCTCTGTCTCTTACCCACACAGAAACAAGATTAAAACAATCTTACTTTGAACGTCATGGTAACCCCGCAGATCGTTTTAAACGTTAAAGATTGATTATATTTCGGTTTTAGTTGCGCCTACTTTCTTTAGACCTTTTATTATCATAGAAATCCTACATTAATGATATGGCCAAACGAGGAATGACATATCATCAAATGTTAGCGTTTAAACGCTTTATCTCGCTCTACGAGAGATAGTGTCAAACTTTTACTGAAATGCGTGTTCCTTCAGTTGCTCTGTGCGTTCCAGGACCAAATTTTCCGAACAATCTTGTTGCAGCTCTAGTAACTTTGACAGGTAGGTACCTGATGCTGTTTTTCCAGTGTACAGATACCAGCACGGAGCGCTCAGCTGGCTTCAAGTTGCGCAGAAGTCAAATATTCGGTCTCTTTACTGGTACGAAGTGAGACGCGGAGGCGGGGAGTGTCAGTTATTGGCTCGCCGCGCCATCGTGTTATAGACGTCACTCGTGATTCGTTCCCTGCGCTTGCTGCATGTATCTAACAACGACGACGATTAGCTCGCCAATGTAACTTTAATGTTCTCATGTAAGTGATAATTATGTTTAATGGGAATAAAGATCTTTTAAACCGAATGTATGGAATGCACAATGCGATCCCCACTCTAACGCCGAGCGCTCAAGATTCGTGCCGGTACCTATATTAGCACTTAAACACTAAGTTACAAGTATTTTGGGCAGATTATAACGTTTCATTTGTATGATATTAAATGTAAATTTCCTGTTGTGGGTAGGTATGGCTGGCCTTATTGTGAAATGGGTAATGATAAAAAAATGGATATAAGGAAAATAAACTGACATCTGCTATCTGTGTTATATTGTACTTTATATATTATAATCTACAATTAATTTATTTATTATGAGGCAGAAGAGGTTGTTTGTTTGAACGAGGTTACTATTATAGTCTATCTACGTGTCTGTATATCGGAGTCTGGTTTCCGCACTTAGACTTAAGCGGACCATTGTAAGTGGGCTCAATTCAATTCAATTCAAATATTTATATTTCACAAAGCCATGGCACTTATAAAACAGAAGCTTGGTTTCAAATTGGTCGATTCCTATGGAGAAGAAAAGGAAACTCCATGGTTACTGTTTTAAAAAAAAGTGGTTGATATTACAATATTTCCATATCACAGTAATAATAAATATTATGTAAGAACAGTGTAGACCAGTCAGTATTATACGCAAAAGCACAAAAAAAAAACATAATAAAAAAGTGAGTTGTAAATAAGGAGTAATCTAAAAATTCATAGAATCTACAGTGTTCTCAGATTACAAAAAAAAAAAAAAAAAAAAAAAAGAGAAAAAGCAAACAAAGAAAAAGAGGCTATTTAAAAAAAAACAAGAAAAATATAACTAATTACAACTATCATAAAATGTTAACAAAATAAATTACCAACGAATTAATAATAATTGAAAAAATATTGCAAAAGCAGTGTGTTAGAAAAAAAAATGTATATATTAAATAGCCGTGGCGGCCAACCTTTGGTGGGCTTATTTCGACCAGCCCACCTTTCTCCAGAAATAGATTAAGCTTCCTAGGTTTTTCAGGGCGGCTGTAAGGGAATTCAGGGATCCTAGGGTACACGCGTGTAGTAGCACCTGTGCAGTCAAGGAATACATGTGAGAAGAATGCTCTGCAGAGGGAACTGTCTGTAATGCCTATTATGTGGACGTGTTTATTCAGTGTGCAGAGTCCGGTCATGGTCCCCGACACCAGGTGCAGGCTGCCTCTGTCCAGTCGCATGAGGCTTTTAGTAAGAGTTTAAGTGAGGTGTGGAATGATCTCCTTGTAATACCCTTAATACCCTCCTCGGGTTACAGGGAACCCCGTAACACCCCCTTCTACGGCGGGAGCTACGCCCCTGATACTAAAGACACAGCGTGGCCAGTGTAGCGCTAAGTGTATAGACTGTGTTGTTTGACGTCATTTGTTGTTGAAGGTTACGTCACATCCTGTTTTATTGTGTTGTTGAGTTCGAGGAAAGGTTCATGTTAGGTAAGATGGTCCACCTTGGACCAACGAACTGGTGAGGGTCACGTCCAATTGATACCAGTCGTGGCGACACTTAGGGGAAGCCTATGGTCATAGGCGTCCACTGCTGGACGGTAGTAGTAGTAATTAATTGTTTTTATTTTTCTTATTTTATTATTTTAGTATTTTATTTATTATATTATCTTAGGTTACCTTGTTTTCTTTATAGCCAGCTTGAGTTCTTGAGAATAAGGTAAAAGTAGCGGGTTAGTGTTTTCCAGCTGAAACCTTTTTTATATTAAATAATTAAAAAAATGTTCAAAAATAAAGAATATTAGTTATGTTAAAATATTTTTTATTTATTTTAGGTTAAAAAAGTTACACAATCGATTCAATAGTATATTTCAGTAATGACTATATTTTCAGCATGTGCGTTTATTATGTAATTATGTTAAGTACATGTATTTATTTCGAAAACTAAAAAATGCTTAAAACCAAAGCAAAAAAAAGAACGAGGTTCGAGATTCGTCTAAATATATTTTTCTTTTTCTAATTCGATTTTATAAAAAAACTGTGATAATGCCTTAATTTCTCTCTAGGTCTTCTTTGATTTCCTCTGTGATCTCACCAAGTCCTTCCTTCGTAGTATGATCCGTTAAAAACATTCGACATTTTTTTTAAAATGGCTGTCTCGTCGCCAACAGAGGTGACACAAATCCATTTGTTATTTTTACTGTTCAGCAGTTAGCAGCATGGTGTCGCAACCATTACTTCAGTTTGTTGTTGTTTTTTTTTTAGAGATAGAGTTCCATTCTAAATATAGCATTATTATCAACGAATTCAACGTTTATATTGTCTTATTTTAAAAGCTTAGTCGTTTTTTCAGGGTCCCGTACTTCAAAAGTATAAACGGACCCCTTATATGATCACTTTGTTGTCAGTCCGTGCGTCTGTCTGTTAAGACTATTTATATCGGGAACCCGTGGAGATATCAAATTGAAATGAAAACCATATACTCAAGTCTTCGGTCCCTTGAAGCTGTGAGAAAATGAAACTTCTGAGTTAACGAAAAGAAAAGATACGGCCGTTTATGTCGCAGAGACGTCTATTTCGGCACTCAAGGGAATCAAAATTCATAGGGTACTTCCCGTTGACCTAGAATCCGGAAATTCAGCATGAAGCAAGGTCTTGTGGCTCAAGTACATATAGGAAAAAGTCTGAAAACTGTAAAGTTACGTCACAAAAAATATATGTGATTCGAAAAAATCTTCGTAACTCAATTCGGAAATTGAACTGTTTTCATAGGTAAGTTTGTACGGATCCCTCAGTTCACGAGTCCGACTCGCACTTGTCCAGTTTTTTTTATTATTGATAGGTTTGCGCTTGACCACTATCTCACCTGATGGTAAGTGATGATGTCGATAGGCGCCTGGAGCACTCATACCTAGAACCTACCTACCTACCTCATACCTATTCACACCTACCTATACCTATTCACTCTTGACTTCACATATCAGGTGGCCAAGTGTGTGCTTATCAATAATAATAAAAAAAGCCTCTTCTTGAATTAATCCACTCCCAGGATTAATCAACATTGGGCACCCCACAATCATGGCGGTAAGTCCCCTCTTTGAGGCGTGGCTGGAAAGACCTCACGGCGCCCTTACCTTCCGCATGACGCAGGTCCTCACCGGACATGGTTCGTTCGAGAGTTTCCTGCAACGGATTCATGCGGAAGTGACGCCCGGGTGTCGCCACTGTGCGGAACGCCCGGAGGACACGGTGGAGCACACAGTCGAGGTGTGCCCTGCTTGGGCGGAGCATCGCCGTGCCCTCGTGGGGGCGATCGGCGGCGGAGACCTCTCGCGCCGGGCCATGGTTGAGGCCATGGTCCGGAGCTAGGAGGAGTGGCAGGCGGTCGCCGACTTCTGCGAAGCAGTAATGCTTGCAAAGGAGGAGGCCGAACGCATCAGGCAACGGCGTTATCGCCGCCGCCGCCGCAACCGGGATTCTGATCCCGATTTCCGGCCAACGTAGGCGCGGGCCCGCGGACAGTGAGCAATGGGTAGCTCACTGTCCGGCCGTCCGGTAACTGTCCGGACCAAGCCCAAGTCGTCGACGGCGCGCACTGTTCCCGCGCGCCTCAAGGAGTTGTCAGCAACAGCAGTGACCCAGCCGGGTCGAAGCCTACTGGGGCCAGGGTTATCCGAAAGGGCGCTCGAGCCCCGGTATGAAGGCTAGAAGGAACGTAGTGGGTCTTTTAGTCAGTAAGAGTCTGACACTATCTCCCGCTCCGCCCAAGAGCGGGGGATGTCAATGCATGATTCTTTCCCACCATAAAAAAAAGGATTAATCAACATTGTTTTATTCTATGACTAGCTTTTGCCTGTGGCTTCGCCCTCGTGCATAAAATATAGCCTATATCACTTAAAAATAAGGTTTCTGCGAAAAAAATTACCAATCGGACCAGTACTTTCAGAGATTAATTCCTACAAACAAAAAACATAAATAAAACAAACTTTACCTGTATCCAAACTTGAACCAAAATATTTTTTGGCCGGATTGCAAAATGCACACAAAACACAATATGTGTACACGGACCAATCACAGAGCCACGCGTGCAGAATACACTAGGGTGGTAATTAGGGTTGCTACACGTACCTATCGTATTATATTTTAGTCAATTATATTTATTATTATTATATACTTATAAGAAACGTAATAAAGACAAACTTATATCTAAAACAACGGGCGGCCTTATCGCATTTTGCGATCTCTTCCAGACAACCTGGAACATATTTATATTTATATAGTACTGTTACATTGATGGACTTAATGCAACAAGGCATTCTATACCAGACTACCTGTACTATCTGTATATATGTCTATTAAAAAAATACTATGTGTACTATGTATAAGTGTATGTGTGTCTATGTGTACTATTTAAAAATATATATGTATATAGCACCCAGAATAATATATTTTTCCTTAGCTAATTCAAAGATTCAGATTAACGATTCAAAGCATTTTATTTCAAAAATACCATTGACAGGCACTTTTGAAGTGTCAAGAAGTCAGTCAGTCAGAAAAAATGATGCTAATTGCACATTCCAAAGCGTAGATATCTATGGAGTTGAAGTTAAGAACGTGCAAGAATCTCCATGGACACTCCTTTCAATCATGTCATGTAATTACAATATCTTTGTTACATGTTTCTTGTCTCTATCATGTGAGAATAATGTAAATAAATTAAAAATAAAAACTAAATATATATAATTAAAATAGCAACTGGGAGCTAAGAGATGACCAATCTCAACTGACAGCACCTGTTCAAGGACATGACGCGAATTTCAGCAACACTCAGATCAACTATTTTGAAGGGGAACCGAAAGATCCAACATACGCGCCACCATCAGTGAGACATGATTGACCATGACAAACTTTCAACTGCCACGCTCATTTAAATGTCAAACAAGTCCAATAAATAGGTAATGAAATCCTTACAAGGCCAAAAAAAACGTGAGTAAAACGCAGCGTGCTAAAATTTTCGATGTCAGTTGCTGTGCTCGTTCTAGTAGGTTATTATTCTACTACACTAATAAAACTCGAGTTTTGCTGCATGAGTCCATTGCTTAGACTCTTTATAGTATTTTACCGTATTTTTATCATGAAAGATGAAAATACGAAGAAGAAGAAGAAGTTAGTATTTTAAAGCTCACTTCGCTTGTCGCTTGTACCTAATTATTCATGTTTGTTAATTTGGTGCCATAAGAATGAGAACGTGTAATGAGATGTTGATTAATTATTTATTGTACTCACATGTCTACATTAAAAAAAAACCAAGGCGAAAAACATCTAAATTAAAGAAAAAATATTTTTTTTTTTCTGAATTTTCCAGAAATACTTACCTACTATTTTTATTGCAATAATTTATGAAAAATAGCATTAGTAAATATCTTCCTAAAGAGAACGAACATGGCAACCCTAGTTGAAATATTGTAACGGAACTTTGAATCTGCCTCCGTAAATACAGAAGTTCCTGAAATCCTACCTCCGTATTAAACCTTATTTTTTTTTAGGGTGGGATATCATCCAATGACTTCTCCCGGTCTAGGGTGGAGCGGGTGTCAGACTTTTGCTGACTAAAACCTACTTCTATGTACCTTCTTTGCATTGAGTTCGACGACCCTGGGTATTTTTTTCAGAAGCGAGCCCATGGCCCCAGTAGGCTTCTACCTTGTTGGGCCTCTATGGTTTTACTGAAATCTCTTCAAAGCGCCCTGTGGAGTCTTTTTTTTTGTGGGGAAAATCATCCAATGACAATCCCCGCTCTTAGGCGGAGCGGGAGATAGTGTCAGACTCTTACTGACTAAAAAACCCACCCCGTTCCTTCTAGCCTTCATACCGGGGCTCGAGTTCCCTTTCGGATAACCCTGGCCCCTGTAGGCTTCGACCCGGCTGGGCCCCTGCTGTTGCTGACAACTCCTTGAGGCGGCCCAGTGGAGTCTCTGTCCGCGTAACGGCCCATCGTGCTGCTCGACGAGGTGGGCAAGCTCTATTCTAGCTTTAGGCGCCAATATATAGGTCTTCGTTTAGGTGAAACTTCGAATTGAGATGTATTTATTAAAGATATAACTCGAAGTTGCAAAAAACAACATTTATTAGAGCTTACTTTCTTTAGGAAAGAAAACCACTAAAAAATCAACTGGGAGGTGACAAAATTGAAACACAATTTTTATGAAAGCTTTGGCCTTGCCTGCGTACGTATAATATAGCCCATGTAACCAAAGAATAAAGCAGCTTTCTATCATTGAAAAAAATTCCGCAATCGGACCTGTACCCCTAGCCAAGTTGCTAATCTGCAATAGTTAACGCTTGTAGAAAGTTTCAAATGTACGGGAATGACGTCGTCTTAACGCTCAGTCACATGGTCAGAACAAAAGAATTGGCGGCAAGGTCAACTCGAAGCGTTCGGCGCAAGCGAAATGGTTTTAACTTGGCTAGGGGGGCAGAACTTTCAGAGATTACCACCTGCAAACAAAACACCTAAAAACAAGAAAATAATTT
Source organism: Mythimna ferrago (assembly GCA_910589285.2). Classification (NCBI taxonomy): domain Eukaryota; kingdom Metazoa; phylum Arthropoda; class Insecta; order Lepidoptera; family Noctuidae; genus Mythimna; species Mythimna ferrago. Next base: position 23,865,609 of record OU342685.1, read on the forward strand.
TGACCTCTCTAGATAGTGTGGAAATTTTTTCCGTTGATTTCCAATAGGTAGATATTTCTTCTTTAAGTAAATTTTATTGTACTTTTTTTCCAGTTCATCATTCCACCTCCACCTCCGCCTCTGTTAACCGCACAGTACATCCCTAACAGGCACGGCACTCGTAAGTACTTACGTATAGGCTGCACGGATGTGTTCGCTTTCTCGTCGATGTAATGGAGCCAATTTGGCGCATCCACCATCCGCTGGGCATGTGATGCAAGCACCTAACAATAATAACATAGTCATGTGATTTCACAATATTGGTTAATCCATTTGAGTATTGCTATAGAAAAATAAATAGTTTATTTGTTGATGGTGAATCATAGAAACTGAATTTGTGACTAATCAGTTAATCACCAATTAAGTAATAAGTTTTGTACAAATAAGTACATACGTTTTTTTTATTATTGATAGGCTCCCGTTTGACCACCATCTCACCTAATGGCAATGGCAAGCGATGATGTGGTCGACGCTGGAGCACCTAGAAGTAACCTATTTACTCTTGACAGCAGGGACCCAGCCGGGTCGCAGCCTACGGGGGCCAGGGTTATCCGAAAGGGAACTCGAGCCCCGATATGAAGGCTAGAAGGAACAGGGTGGGTCTTTTAGTCAATAAGAGTCTGACACTATCTCCTGTTCCGCCCAAGAGTGGGGGTTGTCATTGGATGATTTTCTCCCACCATAAAAAAAAAAACTTAAATACCTATAAGTTGTAGCCATCAGGAAATACAGACTCCGGCAGGGAATTCCGCTCCTTGGCTGTACGCATAATAAATGTGTTCCCAAAACGCTTTGTGCGTATGGGTGGGATGCCTACCATGTACCGGTGGCGCTACGCCGTATGTCTTGTTGTCTGATGATGGAATGGACTTAGCGGAATTAGATTGTGCAATTCTATTGCACACTCCCCGAAATGTAAACGATAGAAAACCGACGGGCTAGCAACTCGGCGGTGGGTACGTTATCAATATCAACTTCTTCATTATTATAATGACGAGTCTATATAATATTTAGAAGGAAAAGAATTTTATTATTTTTACCCAAAACAAAACAGTTCAGTTTTGAATTTCTTGTAATTATTACATATCTATTAGTTGGCGTCATGAGTAAGTATTTTTAGAAGGAAAATAATTATTTTTATTGTAAGCAAAGATGTTAAACTAACCATCGAATTTCTTGTAATTATTGGCAGGGTTCATCATTATCATCATCTCAGCCGACAGACGTCCACTGTTGGACATAGGCCTCCCCCAAGCGTCGCCATAATGCACGATCCTGTGCGTCCCGCAATTATTGGCAGGGTTGGCATGATTAAAACAAGTTGTTATAAAACACATTTTTAAAAGTGTTTAAAACAGTTTGAATTTAAACTGTGTTTTTTATTCCCCACATTTAAATATAAATATTGGTATTTCCCCTAGTCATAGTATAGAATTCATAGTTCATAGGTAATTCTCCGCGGTATAGTCCCGTTAGTCTCTGCTAGAATAAGTTCCTACGTCGTCCATTTAAAAAAATCAACATTAGTTACATACAACATACAGGGTGAATGTAAAGCGTTCAGTAATTAGTAAATAGATAAGTAACGTTATATAAAATAAATGTTTACCTATCCATTAATCGTTTTTTGTAAATATTTAATTTACTATGACGAATTTGAAAAGATCTAGTCTAGAAATGAAACAATCTAAGTTGAATTAATTTGAAATAATGCCCTAAAATAAAAAGAACAAAAAATTAAAAAAAAAAACAATTTTAACAGTTTGTTTTATAAAATTTAAATAAAACTGTTTTTTCCAACCCAGTGGTAGAAATCTAATAGTTGGCGTGACGATTTGAACTACAGCTACAATTGCCGAAACGGACCTAGAGCGCTCGCTTTTTCATTCCATACATTGGCGAGCCAATCGTTTTCGTTGTTGGATACATGCAGCAACGCAGGGACCGAATCAGGAGTGACGTCTATGACGCGTTGGCGCGGCGAGCCAAACACTGACACTCCCTGCCCCCGCGTCTCACTTCGCAACACTAAAGAGACCGAATATTTGACTTCTGCGCAACTTGAAGCCAGTGCTCAAGATCCGTGACGGCAATTGTACTAACCTTTTAGCTAAAAAGTTGTCCAGAAGCAGCTAAGGACGTAGTAACTATTCAGTAATCTGTGGCTAAGGTCAGAAAAAAGTGGACGAATGGAAGGGGACCTTTACCCTGCAGTGGGACACAACAGACTCATAATCCTGTACTTATAATAAATCTGTAGAACTTTTTAGTTGTGCGCTTCACGTAAAATGTTACGAAATCGATGTAGATAACTTTTATACATTAAAATTGTGCGTAACTTGATACTTATGTTTTGTTTCATCGCAATCGGTTGACTATATCGAAAGATTTTACATTTATTGACTGTTAGGTGGTAAGAAGTTCGCTGGGTCAGCTAGTAAATAATAATAATAATTAGTTAGATTTAGGATTAATAATAATTATACTTACTATTAGTTATCGAACAGTCGAATAGGTAAGGTAAAATTATGCGTTCATTTAAACACACATCAATTAGCTTATTAAATACAAGCTTATAACATTGGAGCACCTAAAACTCACATAATGAGCGAGATACAAGGTCGTTTTTTTTTACTGTTGCATAGGCGTGGGCAAAGTATCACTAAAATGTTCCGGAACAGTGATATGTATCATTTGGAAAATCGGCTCAAAAGATACACACGCTCCATCGTCGACCACATCGTCGTTTCCATCAAGTGATTTAACGGTCAAGCGCAAACCTATCAACAATAAAAAATAAAGTTACTGTTATGAATCGTGATCTGTTACTTCGCGTCATATACACTGTGATATACACTAACAGTTTTATTTTTAATTCATTCATTAAACCCCAAGCGAACGCGCTTCGCTCTTAATACGGTATTCGAAATGTTAAGTTTCGATTTAAGAATAATTTTAAGCAGATGTTTTTAGTTCAGGTCATTAATTATATTTACACAATATAAGAGTAAGACTCACTTAAAGTAAAGAGTGTTTCAGTGTTCCAATTGTTCCAAATGATGCATTTAAAACAATACTGATGTTCCAATCTTCTGGAACACTAAAATGTTTCGGAACAGTGAGTCGGTTCAGTGACACACGCCTATTATTGCAGAATGCAAATAAAGGCCGTGATTGGATGACATTGACTTGACATATCATAATGGATGAATAACATTAAATTCTAACCGACCCGGTTGTTCCACCGTATAAATTTTTAATGAAAAATGGGGGGTGGGAGTAGGAGACAAGTTACTATGGGAACAAACCTGACATCGCGAAAAAAAACAGCTGTTTAGTACATTTATGTTTGCCTAATGTACTGAACAGCTGATATTTTTTTCGCGATTTCGGCTTTGCTCCCATAATAAAAATTGTTTGTTATCATGAGTACAATCGCGGGTATAAGTATCGTACACTAATTGCCAGTCACCCTATATATGATACGTAACCATTATTAGTCAGTGGGGCGTGTGATTAACACACCAGAGAAAATGCCAAATATTTACTAATTTTGTACCTTTTTACCTGTAAGTAGGTACCTAAGTAGACCATTTATAGATGGATTCATACCTAATACATAATAGATTTTAATACAAATGCAGAAATTTAGACATTGCAACCGAGACGAAATGTTATGGAGCTAAGTGTAATGTCATATTTCCACGTATATCAAACGACGTTTTCCAATACACTTACAAAGATATAAATAATCATATGAGGGTTGAAGGGGGTCGCTTAGCGCCCAGCCTAATATGTACGATAAATAAGTACCGTAAAAAGGGGTGAATAGAGACAAAACCGTGGTTTGGTTTTTCACTTTTATACTGTAATATCGGCCTCTAACAAAGCATCGATTTTTTAGAATAACAATTCATTAATAAATTGATAGAGTTAAATGCTGCAAAAAATATTCAAATATAATATATTCACCCCTAAGTCTCTGTTCACCCCATTTTACTGTACAATAAATTGTGGTGGGGGCGAGCTCACGCACTTTTCCGTACTAGTACGTAAAACCCCAATTTGCGTGCTTAAAAGCGAGATAAGTGAGGTTTTTGAGTAAGTGCATTGAAATATAATTATCCATGAACTACAAAAAAGTATATGAAGTACCATGAAGCAGTTGTGAAGTAATCACACGATTATTATAATTCGGAAGCCGGTATGTTTGTTACTCCTTCACGCTGAAACTGCTAAAAGGATTTGGGTGAAATTTGTCACATGGATAGACTATATGCTGGAACAAAACATGGGCATGCTCAAAGTAAAGATTTTCCAAAATTCACTCCATAAGAAAATTAAATGGGGTTCCAAAGTGTGTATGGAGAACCCTTCTTTTACATTGCCGAAGCACATTTGTAATGTGTGTACAAATACCGGTACGGATCTTGAGCGCTGGCTTCAAGTGGCGCAGAAGACAAATATTCGGCCTCTTTAGTGGTACGAAGTAAGACGCGGGGGCGGGGAGTGTCAGTGATTGGCTCGCCGCGCCATCGCGTCATAGACGTCACTCGTGATTCGTTCCCTGCGCTTGCTGCATGTATCTAACAACGACGACGATTGGCTCGCCAATGTATGGAATACGCAAAGCGATCCCCACTCTGACGCTGAGCGCTCAAGATTCGTGCCGATACCTGTATGTCTGTTAATACTTCACACTTAGGTAAATGTCCGAACGGATTTAGATGAAAAACACGTGGGTGATCATTGTGATCAATATTCTGCAATAACACATAGGATACTTTTTATCCCAGGATTATGTTCCCTTGGGCCAATTTCACGTGAGCAAATCCACTGGCAGAAGTAAGTTGATATATCTATATATATATATATAAATGAATCCCTATTTCCCTTGGTCACGCCATCACGCGTGAACGGCTGAAGCGATTTCGCCAAGTCTTTTTTGTTGTGTTTGTTATTGTGAGGAGAAGGTTCTTATGGAAAAAAAGTGAAAATTAGGGTAATGTAAGGTAGAGTAGAGTAGGGTAGTGTAGGGTAGCGTAGGGTAGAGTAGGGTAGAGTAGGGTAGAGTAGGGTAGAGTAGGGTAGGGTAGAGTAGGGTAGAGTAGGGTATAGTAGGGTGGAGTAGAAAAGAGCGGGTGCGAAGCCGCGCGGGCAAAAGCTAGTACATACAAGTGTATATAAATGAATCCCTATTTCCCTTGGTCACGCCATCATGCGGTTACAGCTGGAGCAATTTCGCTAATTCTTTTTTTGTTGTGTTTGTTATTGTGAGGAGAAGGTACTTATGAAAAAAAAAAAGAAAATTAGGGTAGTGTAGGGTAGCGTAGGGTAGAGTGGGGTAGAGTAGGGCTGAGAAGGGAAGAGCGGGAGCGAAGCCGCGGGCAAAAGCTAGTTAAATATATAAAAGTAAGTAAGTTAATATATAAAATCACTGTTTTGTAATTGCCTAGCTTAGTGACCACAACTTAGAATAAGCGTGTCCTTGGTTCTGACCCAACCTAATCCACTAATCCGGGGAGGTCTTGAAATTGGCGATCCTCATTTGAAAGATCTTCTGAATAAATACTATAAGTACTCGGATTAGACATGAAATGCGTAGGATTTGTTCTTATAGTAGGTACTGATTATATTGTTAACTAGTGTTTGACCGCGGCTTCGCCCACGCACATAAAATATCTCTATTTCACTCAGAGATAAAGCAGCTTTCTATTGGTAAAAAAAAATAAGCAATCAGACTCACTTTCAGAGATTACCTCCAAACATAAATAAAAAAAACAAACTTTACCTCTTTATAATATTACTGAAGATTATTATTTCGTACCTCTGATGGTACGAAATAATAATAGGTCCATAAAACATTGCACATAGAAAAACAACTCACACATACAGAAACAAGCATACAAAAATTAAAACGACAAAACTATTTAATATATTTAAATAGCGTTCGATTAGTCGTCATCCAGTGCCACACTATCGGGCTGTCCTCCTGGGCCTCAAGTCTGCTATTACAATAGTGTCAGAATGGTCTATCATTGATGTCATAATTGTCGATTTTGACAAGTTTGGTAATCTACTAATATAATGGCGTCATTATGACTTTCCAATGGTCAACCACTGACACTCCATTGAAAGAAGTGACATAGAATGGTAATCTCGTACATATTGACAAATGAATATTTGACGTTTGCGGTAATCTGCTAAAACTTTGACAGTTTATTTGATCAGTGTTTTACCATTAGAACGTTATTGTGCAGTTATTGGTTTTAATATGCTCGAAATTATCATTCTACCACAATTCTATTACAAGACCAGTGACCGATCAATGATCGATCATTATGAATTAGCAGATTACAAACTTTTAGCAAAATGACAATGGGATCGTGTTGGAATGACGAATTTATAAAAATAGCAGACTTGGGGCCCTGTCGGCCACAACAGCTATTATGGCACAAATTTTTATTTTATAAAATTGCGTTGTTATTTATCAAATGGTTATAGTATTTTATTTCAATAGAATTTTACACCCGTAGGTACACTACATCAATATTTATTTCAATTACACATACGTAGTTTGTACGCAAGGCCGACTACTACCTACAAGTCATTAGACTCGCTCAGCTGACGTTTTTTTAAAGAAACTAATTTCGTACATGCGTAAATTAATACGAGTTTTGAAAAAAATTTACTTTATTTTTTAATTTTATCTTTACAAATCAATAGTATTTCATGTACTGGATCGACCCTCCACGGGATTAAAACGATTAAAATTTAGTGGTGTATATGCTTTACCCTAGTCCGTGCGTCACTGCGGGGTGCCAACTGAAAACCAGCGCTGGGTGTCTAACGCCCAGCAAATGCTGAGGTGGTCACCCTTTCGGTGCGGGCACATCGAAAAAAAAAAAAAACGGACGGGGTCTAGTAGGGTCGATGCCCGCTAGGGCGTTAGTAGGGCTCGATCTAGCTATTTGGCGCTCCGGGCTAAGATGATATTCGCCGCCCTTTACATACACAAAACCATATTACACGTAATTTTACACGTAATTTTTTTTTTCGTCAATTAAAACTAGATGAGGCCGGTGTTTCCTAGCTGACCACCCTGAGAAAAAACACCGAAACAAACTCAGGGGTCAAAGTCTCTTTTAAAGTCCAAACAGCAAAACATGTAATGGTCAAAACATATGAGAACCATGGAGATTGAGCCTGAGATGTCTTAAGTCTTAAATATAGGACACAAAAGGCCACTGAAAGACACAGGTGGGTTTTAGTTAGTAAAAGTATGACGCGTCCTCTCGCTCCACCCTACAGCGGGAGAGAAGTTATTTGATGAATTCCCACCTTTTTTCCCCGGTGGAAAAATCATCTAATGACATCCCCCGCTCTTGGGCGGAGCGGGAGATAGTATCAGACTTTTACTGACTAAAAACCCACTCCTGTTCCTTCGTTGCCTTTCGTACCGGGGTTCGAGCTATCTTTCGAAACTAACCCTGGCCCAGTAGGCTTCGACCCAATGAATTCCCACCTCAAAAAAAGTCAGCCCTTGTGTTTCAAAAGATTTCCAGTTTTCCTGAGCTGGACCTGAAAAATATTTAATAAATTGATATACCTATAAGATAAGATTATGTTATGTAACAAGAAATCTCGTTAACATATGTATCTTGTACTTCATAACTGAGGAAGTCTAAAAACCGGTTTTGCTTAGTGGGTGGTAACCTACCTATGTACATCACACTAATATTATAAATGCAAGGGTTTGTGTGTGTGTTTGTTACTTCTTCACGCTCAAACGGCCAAACTGATTTGGATGAAATTTAGCGCACGAGTAGACCATGTACTGAAATAGTACTTAGGATACATGCTATCCTGGGAGTAAGTTCGCTTCGGACAATTTTCTACACTCGCGTGGGTGAAGCCGCTGTGGGCAGTTGCTAGTGATATTATAAATGCTAAAGTTTGTTTATGTTTCTTACACACTAATGGCCGAATGAATTTGGATGTTTGGTACACAGTTAATCCAAGTCCTGAAATAGTACATACGATTTTTTATCCCGAAAGCTGGTATATGGTTTCCTTGGGATAATTATCTAGATTAACGTGGGCTAAGCCGCTGATAGACAAGGAGTTGTCAGCATCAGCAGGGACCCAGCCGGGTCGAAGCCTACTGGGGCCAGGGTTATCCGAAAGGGCGCTCGAGCCCCGGAATGAAGGCTAGAAGGAACGGGGTGGGTCTTTTAGTCAGTAAGAGTTTGACACTATCTCCCGCTCCGCCCAAAAGCGGGGGTTGTCATTGGATGATTATTCCCACCATAAAAAAAAAGTCGCTGATAGAATCTTGTATTTATTACAAACATATATGGAACTTCAACCGGAAACAGTACTTAATTACGAAAGCTACAGACAGAGGACCTGAAAAAAAAACCCAAGTTACTAAGTAAATTAAATTTATTAAAACTAAAATTTAACAATAAAATTAATGCTAAGAGATATCGACTCCGTTCGACGATTGATACGAAAGTGGCCTTTCCGAAGGGTCGATGCGGTGGCGCGATGGCTGGCGTCAAGCGTGGTGTCAGCAGCTCGTGTCTGTGCCTCTTGACCAGAGGTTGATGCAATCCGTTGTTAGATAGAATTGGGGTGAACGCATAGTCAGCAATTGTCTTAGGGTACCGTACGTGGTATATGGTTTCCTTGGGATTATTATCTAGATTTTAGGTCCTTTTTTATTTTTAGTTTATATTAATGATTTACCCTGTTTGCTGAAAAATAAACTTAATATGGTGTTGTTTGCTGACGACACTTCTTTGATTTTTAAGATAAATAGAAGGACTAATAATCTTGACGATGAAAATAACGCTTTATTGCAGGTCCAAAACTGGTTCACTGCTAATAATCTAGTTCTAAATGGGAAAAAAACTAAATGCATAAGATTTTCCTTACCAAATGTCATAAGTAGTGATTGCGACATAGTATTGAACAATGAGAAACTAGAATTTGTTGATAAAACAGTTTTCTTGGGGATTACGCTTGACTCTAGGCTACAATGGGGTCCTCACTTAACATCTCTTGCAGGACGGCTTAGCTCGGCTGCATATGCTGTTAGAAAAATCCGCCAATTTACGGATGTTGATACCGCTAGACTAGTCTATTTTAGTTATTTTCATAGTGTCATGTCGTACGGTATCTTACTATGGGGACGGGCTGCAGACATCGAGTCAATCTTTATATTACAGAAAAGAGCCATCAGAGCTATTTACAATCTCCGCCGGTGCGATTCTTTAAGGGAACTGTTTAAAGATATTAACATAATGACGGTACCTTGTCAATATATCTATGAAAACATCATGTATGTTAGAAAAAATCTTCATCTTTTTAGCAAAAGAGGCGATAGACATAATTATGTTACAAGAAATAGGGATCAATTAGTTCAACCAGGTTTCAGACTGGCTAAAGTGGCCTCTTCTTTCATGGGGTACTGTTTGAAATGTTATAATAAAATACCACCCCAAATATTAGAACTCAATGAAACGAAATTTAAATCTTGTATTAAACGCACACTATGCAGGCAAGCATATTATAAGTTGGAGGATTATATTCAAGATAAAAATGCTTGGCTCAATGCTGGTCCAGCTCCACTACCACTAGGGCGTACTAATTAGTTGATTAGTTGGAAACTAATATTATTATTTTTAATTTGAAAGACACAATTGCATTGTATAATGTAGAAGCACTTTTTCCAAGTTTGTGAATGTGAAGCACCATGGAGCATTTTTATTAGGTTACAACTTCTTTTTTGACATTACGAGCATGGCAGTTGAGAGTTTGTCATGCTCACTCAAATGTCTCGCTGTTGGTGGCACGTGTTATTGGGTCGTTCAGTTCCCTTCAAAATGGTTGAGCTGAGTGGGGCTGATGCACGCGTCATGCTCGTGAACGGGTGCCGTCAGATGGGACTGGTCATCTCTTAGCTGCCAGTGGCTTAATTCAGTTTCTATCTTTTAATTATTTTACATTTTTTATTTCATTATCGACATTGTGCTCACATGATAGAAGCAACAAGTAATATGTAACCAAGCATTATATGTAACACATAATATGATTTAAAAGAGTGTCCATGGAGTTTCTTGCACGTTCTTCTCCATAGAGACCTACTCTTTGGAACGTGCAATTTAGCTTCACTTTTCTTGGACTGACCGACATTTGACTATTCAAAAGTGCCTGTAAATGGTCTATTTGAAATAAATGTTTTGATTTTGATTGAGATTAATGTGGGCTAAGTCGCTGGAAGGAGGAAGGAGTTGTCAGCATCAGCAGGGACCCAGCTGGGTCGAAGCCTACTGGGGCCAGGGTTATCCGACAGGGCGCTCGAGCCCCGGTATGAAGGCAATGGAAAGGGCTATGCTCGGGGTTTCCTTGTGTGATCGAATAAAAAATGAAGATATCCGCAGGAAAACTAAGGTTGCCGACATAGCACAAAGAATTGCCAAACTTAAGTGGCAATGGGCAGGGCACATTGCTCGCAGAACAGATAGCCATTGGGGCCGAAAGGTTTTGGAGTGCCGACCGCGTACCGGAAGACGCAGCGTTGGAAGGCCTCCTACAAGGTGGACCGATGACCTGGTGAAGGTAGCGGGAAACCGATGGATGCGGGACGCACAGGAACGTTCGATGTGGCGACGCTTTGGGGAGGCTTATGTCCAACAGTGGACGTGTATCGGCTGAAATGATGATGATGATGATGACTGTACGTGGTATAACAAGACCCCTCAAACCCCAAGCGAACGCCACTAGGGTTACGACCGGGAGACATTCACGGCCGCGCTCGGGACTGGCTGGGCTATTCCCATGGAGCGTTCGCGCGTGATTTCGCGCCATTCGGTTGAACACTAAGATTATTAAAAGTCCGTGTAGATTATAAAAATTTTGAGCGTTTTATTTATTGGTTATGTATCTAAGAATGTAAATAAGAAATTCTTCATAAAGTAGTCTGTAAATTTCGAAAATAAGCAACCTTTCCATTTTTCCCGTATTTATACCTATTTAAATGCTTGGGGTCAACAGAAAATAATAACTGTAGGTAGGTGTACTTGTAAACAAATAAATTTCATGGAGAAAATACTGTTCTCATGAAAATATCAAATATTGTTCCAACAACGAAACTAAATACGGACAAACTGGAGGAAAATACCAAGGGAATTGTTTTATTAAAATAATTTTCACTTCCAACGTAATATTTTTGTTATTTGTTCGGAAGTCGAAAATAGCCTGTAGGAAAATAATATGGAATACGGTACGTTTGAAAATAAACAGTTCTACTTATTTCATTCAATTAGGACTTAGGTTGAGGTGGGTGGGCTTTTCTTTGAGGTGGGAAATTAACTTATGACTTCTCACAACCAAGGGTGGAGCGAGAGAGCGCGTCAGACTTTTACTGAATATAACCACACCTGTATCCTGTTTGTTTTTTTTTTTCGATGGGAAAAATCATCCAATGACAACCCCCGGTCTTGGGCGGAGCGGGAGATAGTGTCAGACTCTGACTGACTAAAAAACCCATCCCGTTCCTCGGACTTTTCTTTTATAAAGCAGTTTGTAGCTTTATAACTACGTTGTTGCAGAATAGCTTGTTTTTCATTTATTTATACACAAAAACATAAAGCTTAAAGCTGATGGTAAGCAGTGAAGCAATCGTTGATGGTGAGGCGCACTAGTTTATTAAGAGCCTTTTCACTCTAGCCTTGAAGACACCTAAATTATAATCGGATGGGAAGACCGCAGCAGGCCAATTGTTCCAGTCCTTTGAGATACGCGGTACAAATGACGAGGCAAAACGCTTAGTCCGACCGTAGAGGTTTTAACAACGTAAGGGTGGATACTCTCCGTACGTGGGTTGTTTGATGGTAGAAATGGTATGGCGGAATCAAGTCATGCAAATTCCTGCGCACACTCTTCAAAATGCAACCTGTAAAACACTGAAAGGCTGGCTACCCTACGCCTGTGCTCAAGGTTTTGAAGATTGGACTTAACCAAATCTGGATCACCAATCAGCCTCTTCGCACGCCTTTCCACCAAGTCCAAAGCTGTTATGTGGCACTTTGCAGCACCAGCTCATATTTCTTTACCAGAGCCAAAAAAGTATTTAATTAAGCAAATAAAAAAAATGCATGAATATTTCCTTTTATTGTGTGTCCTATGTTTTTGCGCGTGAGTTGTTTCTGTAGACTACTTACAACGAAATTAATAATACATACATACATAATCAGCCTTCTAATGTTCCTACTGCTGGGACTCAGGGCTCCGCTCTAGGAGAGGGAAATTAATAATATTAATCTCTATTCTGTACATAATTAATCTTTATTCGAAACGTGGGTGTTTCCAGACTTCTTCGGCAAATATGTTGTTAATTAGTTTTGCTATGAGAGTCATTAATAAATATTTAGATACATATTTATTTCTAATCTAGCGAGTTAGGCGTGGGTGAAGCGTCCCCTTGCCCATGGCTTTGGGTCATTAGCCCGATTCACGTAATGAAAACCGTAGGTAACGATATCGTAGCAATTTAGTCGTCACATCCATCAATCGAGTTTGAACGACACCGATTTTAAAGTAGTTTGAAATTTGTCGATTTAAAAAAAAAATCTGTATTACATTATCCTGCTAGAATACTTATTAATGTAACTGGAAATAAGTCGATAGATCGTGAATACCGCTTTTGGATAGGACTTCGATTGAACGACTATAAAACTTCAACGAAATTTGGCTTGTTTGATTTCACGTGAATTAGGCTACTGAATGGGACTCGCACCAGCGAAGCCTCTTTAAGATTTTAGCCATGCTTTCTTGCGATCATTAGTATCAAGCACTACAGGTTTACGCCGGTTCTCGTTTGCCAAGGAGACCGGAGAATAAAATGTTTTTCTTTCTATTTTTTTTTCGGAGTTAGTTTATTCATATTCACTGCTACTACATTTAAATGCATTCCCACTTCTTCTTCTTCTTAGCATTTAAAAGCTTCACGGTATATAAAATCACATCACCGAATGCGAGTGATGCATTTGATATGCAGTCAGCAGTGTAAGGACTCGCCAATTCAGGGCGTCAAGTTCTATTTTAGTCCATTTGAGTACGCCGAAAGAGTATATAAATACTCTATATACACTGCTTAAGCCGCTCTTTGTTTCTGCCTGAAAAACTATCGAATACTTTCTTTATGCGTTCAAAAGAGCGTTCCTTCAAGGATTGCTTCTACGCGCCGCTCGTTTTTGCGTGCAAGGATTGTTGCCTCCAAATCCCATGGCCGTTGACCGACAAGGAGCTCATCGCCTCGCAGGAGACCATGCGGTATCCCCGCACCATCCGTTTGGCCATGATCTTTTGGGGCATAGTCTATATTAGATCCACGCCACGCGACGCGTCTCTACGTACAAATCAAGTGTGGTCCACATGTGCGTCGGTCTCTTCGATCAATAATGTACTGATCGAAGGTCGGTCTAATGTAGTTCTAGCTTTTAGGGTGAGTTGCACCATTTAACTATGACGATAATAAAGCCGTTAACAGTTGTTAAATCGTCGAATTGACCAATAGGCGGCCGTTTCACGGCTGGTTATGGTTTGGTTATCGTTATAGTTAAATGGTGCAACTCACCCTTAGTGTTTCACCTTGTATATTAGATAGCAATATTCACGTTCGCTAGCACGTGTGTTATTTAAACATCAGTAGAACTCAGTAACGGGCGGAAGTGCACTAATATGGTTATCTGTGTTGTTTGTGAATACATTGATTACAGTAGCTGTTACTAATGTCTTTGTAACGACATTTATTACGATACTATACCCTGTTCGCGTTAAGATTAGACATTTAAAGAAACCATTTTTACTGTCTGTTCAACCGATTTTAACTTCTATTTCGCAGGCATAGGGATGGCATCTTTATTAGAATCGGAGGACACGGTGGAACACACACATCATCGCTTACCATCAGGTGAGATGGTGGTCAAAAGCAAGCCTATCATTAATAAAAATAAAAAAAAACATACGGTAAAGGTGTGCCCCGCCTGGGCAGAGCACCTTTGCTAGCATTACTGCTTCACAGAAGGAGGCAGCTGCAGCCCGATGGCAGGGCACCGTAGGCGCGGGCTTGCGGATGGCGAGCAATAGGTAGCCCGCCGTCCAACCGTCCGATAATCGTCCGGACCGAGCCCAAGTCGTCGGCGGCGCGTGGGGTTCCACGCACGCCTCAAGGAGTTGTCAGCAACCGTAGGGGCCCAGCAGGGTCGTAGCCTACTGGGGCCGTGGGTGATGCGAAAGAGATCCCCGGGGCCCTGAAACAATGGCAAAGAAGGAACAGGAGTGAGATTTTAGTCAGTAAAAGTCTGACACTATCTCCCGCTGCGCCCAAGAGCGGGGGATGTCATTGAATGATTTTCCTACCTAAAAAAAATCTTTAGTAAAATATTGAAAAAAAAAGCGCGATCCATCCTACTAATATTATAAATGCGAAAGTAACTCTGTTTGTTATGTACGTCTTCCGAGAACCAAAAGTTTTAGGTATCTTAGGGTCTAAACGGACAGTCTGCATTTCAACTGCAATCCATATTGCAGTTTAAGTGCAGTTTGAATGCAGTTGACACGACTGCAATAGAACTACAAATACGAATGCAATTTGCAGTTGGATTGCAGTTGAAATGCGTTCCGTCTGTTTAGACCCTAAGATTGACCACAGTTAAATTCGTTAAAAAATAAAAGGCCCACTTTGACGAGAATCGGACCAGTACTTTCAGAGATTACCTTCTGCAAACAAAAAAATAAACTTTACCTCTTTATTATACAAGGTGTAAGGGACAGCTGTCCAAACAAGTTTATAATTTTGTATGGTGAGGCGGATTTTTTTTTCGTTTCCTGAAAAATTTACTGTCGAATGTTGTTCAGTATCGTCTACTGAGCAAGCCCTTAAACTTTGTGGAGGGCTGTCCCTTACACCTTGTATATTAGCTGTGCCCGCGACTTCGTTCGCGTGGACTACAGGATTTTGAATTTATTTTTTCTAAAATAAAAGTAGCCTATGTTACTCCTTATTACATCAGCTACCTGCCAAAAAAAGTCCCGTCAAAATCGGTCCAGCCATTTCAGAGATTAGCCCGGACAAACAGACAGACGGACAAAAATTGTAAAAAATGTTATTTTGTTGTATGTACCGTATATATATTCATGCAGTAAAATGCAGTAAAAAGCAGTTATTTCAATATTACAAACAGACAATCCAATTTTATTTATATGTATAGATGTGTTTAGTATATAGTGTAGAAAAAGGAAAAAAACATAGCTTCTTGAAGGAGTCATTTATACACTTGTTCACTTAGACACCCGTAGTACGGCTGTCATAGAAAACGGCGTCGAGAAAGACAAATATAATTTGTTTTCTTTTTTCATTTATTTATTTCTAAAATACAAGTAATAGGTACAATACAGATGATGCAAATCATAAACTCATCGTAGTTTTACCGTGCATCATTATCATCGGCACAACATTTAAAACTGTTATATTTCGTTTGCTTTCCTACTAATTTTGATATTGATTAATATTCTATTTTTTATTATTTGTTAGTATTCTATTTTTGGTATCATCATCATCATTTCAGCCGATACACGTCCACTGTTGGACATAGGCCTCCCCCAAGCGTCGCCACATCGAACGTTCCTGTGCGTCCCGCATCCATCGGTTTCCCGCTACCTTCACCAGGCCATCGGTCCACCTAGTAGGAAGCCTTCCAACGCTGCGTCTTCCGGTACGCGGTCGCCACTCCAGAACCTTTCGGCCCCAACGGCCATCTGTTCTGCGTGCAATGCGCCCTGCCCATTGCCACTTAAGTTTGGCAATTCTTTGTGCTATGTCGGCAACCTTAGTTTTGCTGCTATTTTTGTATATTTATTGATAAACTGGTTAGTAACCAAAGCTTTTTCAAGCATGTTTCCTATTATGCAATATTTTTAGTAATTAAGTTTATATATATTTGTAATATATATTATGTTATGTCAGAAAATCGCAAAATTACAGTTAACTTATCTTACTTTGCACCTCTCGATATTATATAGTTAGTAAATTGGTTTAGTACCTACGAATAAAAACGTAAATGAAGAAAAAATTAGAACATTATAAAGTAGGAAATCTGTGGACGGAGGACCCCGTGCTGTATTTTTGACACGAATATGCAATATGCTATTTATACAACAGTTGCAGTTTTAGTATATGCAAAATCCGAAACTAGTATTTTTGTGTAAAGAATCTGTGTACAAAATTTCATAACTATCATCACAAAGTTGTTATGTCAGCAAAAATACATAGTCACCGGGCCATCCGGGCGACTGAGGGGTTGTTTTGAACTTGCACCCAGTTGTTTAATGGCGCCTAATGCCCACTATGACCTGCCGTGACCTGTGTTGTACTTAGTGTCTGTGGTGTCCAACTTGTAACCTTTTTTTAAATATTGCTTTGACCTTGTTTTTTAAATATTTTTGGGAAAAAATGCATCATGGTGTAAAAATTTTTGGTATAGTTTAAGTTATTGATCCTGAACAAAGTATATTCAGGTTTCGCATCTATACTGAAAATAATTTTGTATTTTCAGTATATAAGACATAAAAAAACAATTCATTTAAAAACTATAAAATAAATGCACTGATAAGCATTTAAGCACCTCGTAACTTAATTCAACATCTAAATCCAGTTAAGTTATTAGCAAAATAACATAAAATTCACTAAAACAGCCACTTTTATGTAAAGTAACAGCTATTTGGCGTGGTGGTGGTCTATTAATGAGTTGTCCTAATTTCGTCCTGAAGCCGAGGTCACCCCACCCTGCGGACTAACCTCGATACAGCGCTACCTGGGGGCTTGTTTACTTACATGGAGTTATTTGAGGTAAATAACCATGATATTGTTGGTACAACTTGCTTAGAATATATTGATGTTGAAAGGTTTAGAGACTTAAACACTAATTATCATGTTAAATTAAAAAAAAAAAACTTTCCAAATAAGTATACAGTAGAATACCATTGGTATACAGCGGTATGAATCCTCCTTGTACACAATTATACTATACAATTGCCGTCACGGATCTTGAGCGCTGGCTTCAAGTTGCGCAGAAGTCAAATATTCGGTCTCTTTAGTGGTGCGAAGTGAGACGCGGGGGCAGTGTCAGTGATTTGATCGCCACGCCGTCGCGTCATAGACGTCGCCCCAAGGGGGTCTGTGGGGCCCAGTAGGCTTCGACCCTACTGGGCCCTTTTTTTTTTTTATGGTGGGAAAAAATCATGCATTGACATCCCCTGCTCTTGGGCGGAGCGGGAGATAGTATCAGACTCTTACTGACTAAAAGACCCACCCCGTTCCTTCTAGCCTTCATACCGGGGCTCGAGCGCTCTTTCGGATTACCCTGGCCCCAGTAGGCTTCGACCCGGCTGGGTCCCTGCTGTTGCTGACAACTCCTTGAGGCGCGCGGGAACAGTGCGCGCCGTCGACGACTTGGGCTTGGTCCGGACAGTTACCGGACGGCCAGACTGCAAGCTACCCATTGCTCACCGTCCGCAAGCCCGCGCCTACGGTGGCCGGAAATCAGGATCAGAATCCCGGCGGCGGCGATGATAACGCCGTTGCCTGATGCGTTCGGCCTCCTCCTTAGCGAGCATTACTGCTTCGCAGAAGTCGGCGACCGCCTGCCACTCCTCCTCGCTCCGGACCATGGCCTCAACCAAGGCCCGGCGCGAGAGGTCTCCGCCGCCGATCGCCCCCACGAGGGCACGGCGATGTTCCGCCCAAGACCCTACTGGGCCCCACAGACCCCCTTGGGGATGGAATTTCGAAAAATCCGTTCTTAGCAGATGTCTACACCCTGTAAGGAACCTACCTGCCAAATTTTAAGTTTGTAGGTGTTAGTTTCTGAGATTTCGTGATTAATCAGTGAGTGGTATTTCGCTTTTATATTGAGTACATAGTTTACCTAAATAATTTTCATGGTGTTTTCACCAAAAGATAGAGTGATTCATAAGGAAAGTCATTTCATATCATTTATTCATAAACAATTTGCATTGTGTTGAATCCAAGGACAAAATTTGTACGCTAAAAACATACAATATAAAGAAAAAACAGAAACTAGATACAATTCTGAATCACATTCAAATAAGGTTAAGTCGGGTAGGGTTATTTAAGTCAAGATGATTATGCATATTATTATAGTAGAGTAGAGCCAAAAATTTCAAAGACTACTAGACTTAATAAAAAGAAGGTTTTCTCTTTGAATTGCCCCTTGTTTTAGTTAAAAGTTCACTTACCACGAAAAATACTAAATTCCTACGAAACAATACCAAGGAAAAACATGTAAAATTGATAAATGTATACAGCAGCTTCAGTTTCATGTAGTCATATAAAATAGAGGTCAAAGGCCTTTTAATTCCTTTGTTGACGGTGACCTCGAACTGTCTGGAACACTTACATAGTATGAAATATCGAGCAGTTTCATAAATAAGTTTGTCTATTTTTACTACAAAGGATATTTATTTTGACGTTGATTTTAGACTGTACCGTAAAACGGGGCGAATAGAGACTTAGGGGTCAATAGAGATTTGTCTCTAATAAAGTTTTGACTTTGGTTTGGTTTTTCACTTTGATACCATAATATCGACCTCTAACAAAGCATCGCTTTTTAAAAAAAACAATTCATCAATAAATTGATACAGTTAAATGCTGGATATCGAGAAAATACCCTTTAAAGTTTTGTCTCTATTCACCCTTGAGTCTCTATTCACCCCATTTTACTTTGATGGTAATTGAAATTAGAAATAAGAGCTAAAAATAAATGGCCACATTTATTTGTGAAACTCAGAATGGGACAAGAGTCACCACGCCCACACTAGTTAGCAGATAAAAATGAAATTGAACACAACTTTTTTTAATAATGAATTATTTTTTGTAATAACTTAACAAAATATGTACTTATGAAACTTAAATATTAAAAATAATATTTATGCTAAACCTAACTGCATACAATATATTATACACTAAAGGCTTTTTTTTTATCTAGGACATTACTGACACCCTGTGCCTTGGAAAGCACATAAGCCGATGTTGCTGTATAGGATTGGGCGGTTCATGGCAGCCGTATGCACAGAGACCTCTGGGCAAGCGTCGCCACAGTGGGTTCCTGCAGAGGGAAAGTGCCGTCGAGGTATGCCTCGAAAGGTTCTCTAGACGCGTGGTTAGATCTAGAGGAGCGGTTTGAGACTGCGCGGGAGACAAATGTCTGGAAGGACTTGGGAGAATCAAACCGGATGCGGCTGAAAACCCGTGGTTGCGCGACTGCCTATCAGACCTCTTCAACTCGGCTACAGGGCAACACAACACTCCTTCGATAGACTGATGGTCAGACTTTCTGGTGTCTACCTGTGACGACTGTGTCAACCGGGATCAACGACTTTACTTATTTTCTGAGATACGGGACGTCATTAATGTTCTAGATAAACTTGGAAAAGTACAAAAGAATTAAAAAAATACTATGGTACCTGCCCGGTTTCGAAACCGCAACCTATCATTTCTATGACGCTTTTTCGATATTTTTTAATATTATTTCAAAAAATTAATTTTTGAAAAAATAAATTGTTAAAAAGTTAATAATGGCAACTATTAACGGTGGTAACCAGTGTGTGTACCTAAGTAATGTATAGCATAGTATAGCATAGTCGGACTTAGAATGTTCTCACTGTTGGGACTCAGGCTTCTCTAGGAGACCTAAGTAATAATTTATAGTAATAATTATTCTTGAATAAGTTTTCAATGAAAATTACTTTTTCATTTAATTGTTTTTTATCACGCGGTAAGTGACCATTCCAAATATTTCAAACACGACCTTGTCGTAATCTTGTGCCTATGGCCACTATGCAATTCCATAATAAAACCAGCTCCATTTTATCATGTTATCGCATTGGCTTCAGTTCAATCGGTTAGGAGTAACTGTAGATTTATTTACCTTAAACAAACAAACATACATGCAAATATCGCAACTTAAATCAAACCTTGTAAAATGACCATAGCTACGTGAGCTAAGCTGAA
This sequence comes from Mythimna ferrago, assembly GCA_910589285.2. Taxonomy (NCBI): domain Eukaryota; kingdom Metazoa; phylum Arthropoda; class Insecta; order Lepidoptera; family Noctuidae; genus Mythimna; species Mythimna ferrago. Next base: position 23,885,749 of record OU342685.1, read on the forward strand.
CTAACTTAGCTAAGCTCTCGATCTGCAATCAAGACCACTATCCTAGCTCAATATTTTATCAGTGCTGCGGCTGAACAGTTTTCTGTTTCAAAATACATTTGTAAGAATAGATTTGCATCATCATCATCATTACAGTCGAAAGATGTCCACTGCTGTCCAGCTCAACTTGGAGGAGGTGTCCGCCTCCTCCAATTCCCGACGCCTGGAGCGTCTCCTGAACTTTTAGTAACATGCATTTCTTCCCACCTCTTCACACGACCATGCCAAGACAAACGATTCCCTTTTAAAATACAAACAAAGTATAATACAAAGCAAGTTAACAAAATGCTTGTATATATTGCAGAATATTTGCGACCTGCATTCTATATAGGCCAGCGCGTCCTGTTATGCCGGTTTTCAGTTACAGCTCGGTTGTTTCAATTTGTTGATATGACGGCTGTATTTCAGCTTCTAAAGTAACACTGCTGAATGTGTTTCGCATTTTTCTTCTTATATTTTTTCAGTATTCGAGTATTATTTGGTTTTAAAAGCAGCATGCTCTCCGATTGAATGCGACTTATTAATTATTATTTTTGTTTGTTATTACTGTAGGTTGTAGCGGTCAGATAAGTATGTAAGTATACATACAAACATCAATAGGATACAATAGAATTACCTAACGCGTAGAGACTAGAGAAGTGATTCCAGCGCAGGGTAGCTTCTTAATTAATTCTTCTTTTTCATCTAATTAATTAATTACTTATGACTAATTAAAATAAACACAAAACATAATGATCAAGGAGTTTTCAGCAAACCGTAGGGGCCCAGCAGGGTCAGGACGCCTACTGGGGCCAAGGATTTGTTTCTGAAAGGAAGATTCGGCCGCGGTACGAAAGGTAACGAAAGAACAGGAGTGGGTTTTTAGTCAGTAAAAGTCTGACACTATCTCCCGCTCCGCCCAAGACCGGGGGATGTCATTGGATGACTTTTCTTTTGTAAATTAATTAAAATACAACTACACTACATTTATTGAGGATATGTTATATGGTATGAATAGATGTTTGGTTATTATCAAAAGGCCTGATACACCCAGGCAGGGAATATTGGAAAATTCATAGTGCTCATTGTTTAAATACTAAGTCGCATGAGTATTACAGTGAATTAAAGATTACACTGATAGAGTAAACCCTGGACTCTTAGACTAGAAGGTCCTGTGACTTTTAGCTAAGCACTCACACTTACATCCTGAAATAAAGTATAAATTGTCTTTTTATTTATTATTATTATTTATTATAATCTTTATTGTACACCAAATAAACAAAAATACAGGACAAACATTTAAAAGAATAAGTGCACAATGGGCGGTCTTATCGCACAGGGCGATCTCTTACAGACAACCTTTGGATGGACTGAGAGAAAGGAGAAGAAGGTTGTCAGTGTACAAACATCAGATATAATACTAACAAGATACATCATCTTTTTATGTATTATTTAAGATTACTTTTTAAGATTTAATTAAGTATTCAATTTTGTCTTTTTTCTTTGTTTAACTTACTTCAACTATTGCTCGCTGAAACATGCTAAACTCCTTTATACTAGCTGCGGAGGTGTCTTGGTGACCTGTAATACAGGTTGTTGTTCATACCTACATTAGGCACCAGTCCCTCACTAAGTTAGCTCTAAATTATAGGCAATGTTAAGTTCTAGAATAAGATAACTGTGTGAAGGGAAAATAAATAAATAAATTATAATTATTATTATTATTAAACTTAGGTGTCAGTGTTCTGCTGTCACTATGGCAACAAAAACCTTTTACTAAAAATGGATTTAATTGTACAAAAAGTCCAAAAGAAAGTTTTTTTTATGGTGGGAAAAAATCATGCATTGACATCCCCCGCTCTTGGGCGGAGCGGGAGATAGTGTCAGACTCTTACTGACTAAAAGACCCACCCCGTTCCTTCTAGCCTTCATACCGGGGCTCGAGTGCCCTTTCGGATAACCCTGGCCCCAGTAGGCTTCGACCCGGCTGGGTCCCTGCTGTTGCTGACAACTCCTTGAGGCGCGCGGGAACAGTGCGCGCCGTCGACGACTTGGGCTTGGTCCGGACAGTTACCGGACGGCCGAACAGCGAGCTACCCATTGCTCACTGTCCGCAAGCCCGCGCCTACGGTGGCCGGAAATCGGGATCAGAATCCCGGCGGCGGCGGCGGCGGCGGCGATAACGCCGTTGCCTGATGCGTTCGGCCTCCTCCTTTGCGAGCATTACTGCTTCGCAGAAGTCGGTGACCGCCTGCCACTCCTCCTCGCTCCGGACCATGGCCTCAACCAAGGCCCGGCGCGAGAGGTCTCCGCCGCCGATCGCCCCCACGAGGGCGTACAAAAAGTCCTGGCAAACCCAATATTCTACTTAGTACCTACAATAAAAATACAGTAAAATATTAAACAAGAAAAAAAAAATCAAATAGAATTGTATGAGTGTGCATGTGTAATTCTGTATGGACATGGGGTGAGAATACTATGCTGATGTAGTAGTACGCCCAAGCAATATAGATATTTGTCTGAAATCCTAAGCTGCCTTCATAGCACGCTGTAGGAACATACATACAAGTTTGAGAATACTACATTAATATCCTAGCACACCGTAGCAACATACATGTTTGTCTGGGAATGCTACACTAATTTCGTAGCACACTGTAGCAACATACATATTAGTCTGGGATTACTTCAATAATGTCGTAGCACACCCTAGCCATATACATATTAGTCTGGGAATACTACAGTAATGTCGTAGCACACCGTAGCAACATACATACTAGTCTGCGAATACTACAATAATGTCGTAGTACACCGTAGCAACATATATATTCGTCTGGGAATACTACACTAAAGTTTTAGCACGCCGTGGCAAGTTTCATATTAGTCTGGGAATACGACACTAATCTCGTAGCACGCCGTGGCAAGTTTCATATTAGTCTGGGAATACGACACTAATGTCGTAGCACATCGTAGCAACATACATACTAGTCTGCGAATACTACAATAATGTCGTAGTACACCTTAGCAACATATCTATTCGTCTGGGTATACTACACTAATGTCGTAGCACACCGTAGCAACATACATATTAGTCTGGGAATACTACACTAAAGTCGTAGCACGCCGTGGCAAGTTTCATATTAGTCTGGGAATACTACACTAATGTCGTAGCACGCCGTGGCAAGTTTCATATTAGTCTGGGAATACGACACTAATGTCGTAGCACATCGTAGCAACATACATATTTGTCTGGGAATAATACACTAACGTCGTAGCACCCCGTAGCAACATATATATTAGTCTGGGAATGCACACATGCGTAGCACCATACCTTCTAGTAAGGCATTCTTACTACACTCAAACAGCAGCGCGTAGCACTATACTTGGTAGTCAGGTATTCATACTACACTTAAATAATAGCGCGTAGCACCATACTTGCTAGTCAGGTATTCATACTACGCTCAAATAATAGCGCGTAGCACTATACTTGCTAGTCAGGCATACATACTACGCTCAAATATCGACGCGTAGCACTATACTTGCTAGTTAGTTATGCATTTTACGCTCAAATAACTGCGCGTAGCACCATACTTGCTAGTCAGGTATTCTTAATAAGCGCAAATAAGAGCGCGTAGCGCTATACTTGCCAGTCAGGTAAACATACTATGCTCAAATAGTAGCGCGTAGGACCTTATTTGTTAATTAGGTATTTAAACTACGCTCAAATAGCTGCGCGTGGCAGTTTACTTGTTTGTTAGACATTTATACTACGCTCAAATAGTAGCGTGTAGCACCTTACTTATTAGTTAGGCATTTATACTACGCTCAAATATCAGCGTGTAGCACCTTACTTACTTGTTAGTTAGGCATTTATACTACGATCAAATATCAGCGCGTAGCACCAAACTTCAAGTCAAGTTTTCATATTAACTTGAAATATCAGTGCATAGGACCATAGTTACTACACAGGCAATCCTACTACGCCAAAATAGTAGCGCGTAGTAGGTACTATAAATACTAGTTAAAGTCAAAGTCAAAAGTTTTTTATCTCACATAGGCCTACATGGGCACTTATAAAACGTCAGAAGCTAGTGCACGGTTCGAAATTGGATAGTCAAGCATCTTACTCTCTAATCTTACTGCACTGATTTAGTTAAGTGCGCAATTGAATCGCTGACCAGTCTGGATGGTGTACACCAGACTAGTAATTAAAGAGGCGGGTGAAACCGCAGGGGAAAGCTAATTAATAAATAAATCAATTAGCTTGAAATTTAGACGACACTAGGTTCATGAAATACTAGGGTTTGGGAATTCCCGACAATTTCAAAGTCTCGGGACACAAGTTAATCTACAGTGAAAGTCTCGAGAATTCCCGGGACTTCGAGACTTTTGAAAAACATTTATTTTTAGATTTTATTCTTTTTAAGAGGAGTAAGGGTTTTTTTGAAGAGTTTTAATTGAGTTAATTTCCGTATTAAAGGGCATATCTTTTTTTTTTGTAAAAATCAACATCAAACAAAAAATGAAATCTTCATTTTCTGTTTGATGATTCTTTTATTCACACACATCGACGACTACGGGACACCGCAGGCGCGGAATTGTGGATAGCAAGTCATAGGTAGCTCGCCGTCCGACCGTCTGGCCCTTAGCCAAGCCCAGGTCGATAGAGCATTTTGTTCCACGAGCTTCTCAAAGAAATGTCAGCAAAATTGATGGGACAGCTAGGGTTGACGCCTGCCCGGACTGCGAATTTTTCGAAGAAGTTATCGCTACCCTGTGCCAAAAAAGGGCAACTTAGACAATCCCTGTCACTCCACCCAGAGTTCAGACTTCTCCTACGTTGATTTGGTGATTTCTAACAATTAAAAAAAAAAATGTTTGGTGAGAGAAAACTCCTTGCTGAGTTAAACTCGTCTTTGCACATGAACTGTCTGTATTCCTATGTATCATGTTTTTTTTGAGCAATAAAGAATTAAGAATAAAAATGTTTAATAATAATCTACACTAATATAAAGTTTACCTAAGTTTGTTTTTATGTTTTTTTTGTTTGTAGGAGGTACGGGAGGATCTCTGGAAGTACGGGTCCGATTGCGATAATTCACCGTTAGATAGCTGATTTATTCCTAGGTAACATAAGCTATGTTTAATGTATGCGGGCGAAGCCGCAGGCAATAGCTAGTCACTGTATAATTCTATAATACAAAAATGAAACTCGAGAACAGCTGAACCGATTTCGCTAATTCTTTTTTTTGTTGTATTTGTTATTATAAGGAGAGGGTTCTTATGGAAAAATAAAAGATAATTAGGGCTATGTAGGGTAGAATAGGGTAGAGTAAGGTACAGTAGGGTGGATAGAGCGGGGGCGAAGCTGGTATAATATAAATAAAGAACACAAACAAAGAACACAGTTGCTTATTTGCGGGAAACAGGAACTGTGCTTCTATACTCGAACATTTTTATAAACGAAATAATAGATTAACACTAAATATGACTATTATAAAATTTAAATAAAGATACGGCGTATTTTATTTACATACAGCAAGTAGGTCTGCTGTCTCTACATAAGATATGCATAGAAAATATTGGAGAACAGTCTTTTTACAGCTATAATTAAATAAAATAACTCAACAAGTAACAATAACTCTGTCTGTCTGTTACGCTTTTGCGGGTAAACTACTGAACCGATTTCGATGAAATTTCGTACATAGGAAGCTTGAAATCCAAGGATGTACATAGGCTACTTTTTATCCATCTTCGACTTCGAATTCACATCCGAAATAACCAACATTCACGTGGACGAAGCCGCTAGCAGAAACTACTCATGAAAATATATAGATTAAATTTGCCATAAATTATTTGCTACTTATTGCCTTTTCTCGTGTCAATATATTTAGTTAAGAATAACTTGTATTTCTCGTATTAAGTGAATTGTATTCTATGTCTACGTCAACACTTAACATATTAAAGAGGTAAAGTAGGTAATCACTGGAAGTACAGCCCCCCTAGCCAAGTTACAATCGAATTCCGTTCTCTAATCGGTAACGCCTCGGTGATAGCAATTGTAGAAAACGATAAGTTGGTAGCCATGTTGACGCGCCTGAGTCGGCCGCTCGTTCTACAATGTAGCGTTTTTATAACAAAGGATGTAGCGTTAATATTGTAGAAACGATTTTGAACGATGTGAACTTGGCTACGAATTGTCTATTCGTTTGTTCTGACCACGCGACTTTACGTGGAGATGAAGTCATTCCCATACGTTTCATCACTTTTCGACAGCGTTAACGATTGCAGAATAACAAATTGGCTAAGTGTGCTGGTCCGACTGCTAAAATTTTTTTACCAGCAGAAAGCTGCTTTATTCCTGAGTGACATAGGCTATATTTTATGTACGCGGGCGAAGCTGCTGGTAAAAGTTAGTGAGAAATAAATGTCTTAAACTGTATAAAATAATTAAAAGGAAAATGGTTACTTTCGAACTGGAGCAGAGTTGTCTGAAACCTTGGCGCATAGCTCAAGTCGGCATTAATTTTACAACACTCACTTCGTATTTCCCGATCGATGCACCGTCCATTATTTAAGAGTTAAGTGTGCCTTTAACATCTCTTTGAATAATATAAGTCAGGGTCAGCCAATATATAAAATTAAATTGTCGATACTATACATTTCATCTGTTACTACGTGGTTAATAATTATTGTTATCATCATCGTCATCATTATCAATTCAGCCGAAAGACGTCCACTGTTGGACATAGGTCTCCCCCAAGTGTCGCCACAATTAACGGTCCTGTGCGTCTTGCATCCATCGGATTCTCGCAACCCTTACCAGGTCATCGGACCACCTTTCAACGCTACGTCTTCTGGTCGCCACTCCAAAACCTTTTAGCCCCAACGGCCATCTGTTCTGCGAGGAATGTGTCCTGCCCATTGCCACTAGAGTTTGGCGACTCTTCGTGCTATGTCGGTAACCTTCGTTCTCCTGCGGATATCCTCATTCCTGATTCGATCAAGCAAGGAATTATATTCCACCATTACCACTTACCACATAACGTCGTCTAATCCAGTACTAGACAAAGTAAGTACTTACGTATGTATAAATATACTTACATATTTCTAAATACATACATATAACATTTGAACATGTGGCATTTAATACAACTGACGAATAAGTATTTGTATCCGAACGCCAAGTGAGTATATTTTTCATTTTATGCTTCGCATTGTTTGTGCATTTGGACGGTGCTCGTTAGGGCCACGAGGTATATCTGAAGGAACGGGATGGGTTTTTTAGTCAGTAAGAGTCTGACACTATCTCCCGCTCCGCCCAAGGGCGGGGGTTGTCATAAGATGATTTTTCCCATCGAAAAAAAAAAAAAAAAAAAAAGGTCTGGTTTTAGTCAGTAAAAGCCTGACTTCTTTTTCGGCCAGTGGCTTTGTCCGCATGAAAATAAAAAAATCTCCATACAAACTTTGGACTCCCGTCATCCTCTTAGGGGGTGGATTTTGGAAAACCCTCTCTTAGTGCTTGTCTAAATGTTTACGTCATAAAAGGAAGACTTCTGCAAAGTTTCACGCTCGTAGTCCTAGTAGTTTTGACTGTGCGTTGATATGTCAGTCAGTCAGTTTCTCCTTTTTAACCGATTGCAAAAAGAAGGAGGTTCTATATTGAAACACTATCGATTTGTAAAAATAAAATTAAAAAATAAAGTACCTCTTTTTCAAAACTCGTATTAATTTACGCATGTACTATCACTTGCAAAAGTCCATAAGAATTCTTAAAACTTATTCGTTTGACGTTTAGTTTGACTTACGACCTTTTATTTTCAAGTTTCGCCAACAAATGATTGAAATTCACAATTTCATCAACTTATCATAAGTCAAGATGGCCCAGTGGTATAGGCACACAGATTGAAGCGCAAATCAGTTTAACGCAAGTTCAAATCCCACGCAATTATTGACTTTTTGTAAGTTCTTACCCGATTGGAAGTTATGTATTTGCATTACATATATTAAATTATTCTTTAACTTGTTCACACATTTCTTAGAGTTAGAAAGGTAGATCACAAAAAAACTAAATAAAGAATTAGATTTCTGCGAGGTAGACATGAGTTTTAACTTAACCGAAATGAACTGTGTTAGTGACGTGAGGTTGACAGTATTGTAATATTCGCAAAATGCAGGCTAATATTAGTATTGAAGTGAGGGCGACTATCATTGGGCTGCATAAAAGTGGTCTTAATAAAACACAAATATCTGAAGAAACCGGACTGAATGTGAGTATAATAGCTATTAATGAATTGTAACTTTATTACAAATAAATCTTCTAATTAAAACGTATGCCATTTATGAATCCATTCATCGTATCTTTATGAGGTTTAAAAGAGAAATACGTAAATCGTTGGGTTTATTGGATTGGTTATTGGATTAATAATGCAGTTTTATTTTAAAATTATATTCAATAATTATGATTATTAACATTTTATATAATGAAAATGAAGTGAAGTAGGTTTAGCTGCCTAATATATATTTTTTTTTATTTTAGAAAAATACTGTAAATCTTTGGCTAAAAAGATATGAGGAAGAAGGTAGCCTTGCTAGTCGAAAGAGAAGTGGGAGACCGAAGCTTATTAGCGAGGCGCAGCGACGACATATGGTGGACGTATACGAAACGAATGGTTTCGCACCAACGAGACATTTTGCGGAATTATATGACACCTCGATGGATACTGTTCGCCGTGCACTTCACGCTGAAGGCGTGCATCACAGAAAACCTGCTAAAAAGCCGTACTTGACAGAGAGGCACAAACAAGAACGATTACGTTTCGCACTAAATATTTAATGTTAACTAAACTAAATGGCCTACCATTTTATTTTAACATATCTGTGATTATTCGTTAACAAACACTGTATTATATTGTGTTTACTTTCGTTTAAAACAGCTATATCTTTTAACTTGTGCCATCGCCTCATCTTAAGAATGCAGTGAACTCGCTATCAATTTTGTTGACAATAATCATGAGTCTATTTCGTTTTTTATTCTTCTACCCGCACTGTTTTAACATAATACTATAGTTCAATTTATTTTTCTCATCTAATTGACGATTATCTTGTGAGAACTAAAGTTCTTTTAACAGAAATTGAGGTTTGTAATATATCACTTTTCAATAAATAACTGGATATAAACAATTACCTATATTTTATTTTATTAAAATTTGAATATCTGTTCATTGTTACGTTATTCATATTATGAATGGTCTAAGTGGGTATACTTCCAACAAACAATCTTAGGCGTAACATAGATAACGGTTACAAGATAACTTTTTGTCTAGGTAACAATTCGACGTCACAATTCTCATAAATGTTTAATTTGTAAATAATAAAGAATAAACATTTTTATTAAACACGTCTTTTTATTTCCACCTATAACATCGAAAAGATGCAACAACTAAATAATTGCAAATTACGAATGTGATTCTTCTTGTGGTTAATAGATCACATTCGTAATTTGCAACTATTTAGTGCAAAAAATGCAATAGTATTTTTCATAGAAATATAAAAAAACAACTATATCAATATAGATTGGGAATTTTTAAAGTAAGAAATAACTGCAACGGACCGACCATGATTTGAACTCGGGTTACGTGATTTGCGAATCCAACACTTAGTTCACACGGCTACCAGCACATGACGTATTTGCACGAATTTTATCAATGCTATGGTAAGAACAGAAAAATAATAATGTTTTTAAGCTCAGTGCGACGACAGTTTCTTAGTGTGTGTTATCTGTGGAATGTGGATACTCATACATGCGCACACATACGCACGGAAGTATCGCGCTCGCTCGGTTCGTAGCAATGTAATCTTTAGCGTTCCTATGGACTTTTGCGGCCTTACTGTACGAAATTAATTTTTTTAAGAAAAAGTCAGCTGAGCGAGTTCAATGACCTGTAGGTACTTTGTACGCAACGCTGACTATTAACTACAGGTCATTGAACTCGCTCAGCTGATGTTTTCTTAAAGATACTCACATTTCAACTCTTTATTTTACTATATCTATCTACGTCTGTATGACACGACGCAAGCGCATTGAATCAAGCACCTCCGCCGCCCGATCCCCGCTGCCCTCCGCTATTGTATTATCACTTGCATCGCGTAGATTTCGTGATATTTAGAACGTTCAATTTAAGTATTTTTGTTTTTGTATGAAAATGTGATGCCATACATGCATTCATTGTGCGTATAGCTAGCGAGTGGAATTCCTTACCGGAGTCTGTATTTCCTGATGGCTACAATCCGAGAATTTTTAAGTAAAGAGTGACTAGGTTACTTCTAGGTAAACGCGTTTGATCGTCGACCGCATTGTAGCTTTCCATCAGGTGAGATAGCGGTCAAGCGCCAATCTATCAACAATAAAAAATAAAACATAAATTATTATTATTTTTTTTTTAAAGCCATTAGATGTGGCGTAACTATATCATCTGAGTCCCGTGGCAAATTCATTAGATGGGGCCCCCGATAAATCACGTTACGTTGTGATTTCATTTTAATATTTTTTTAAATATATTTTGGGTTACTTCTTCTGGGCTTGCGGCCTCTAAGACCGGGGGCCCCGTCGGCCCTGGGGCCCGTGGCATTTTGCCAGCCTTGCCACCCTCTAGTTACGCCACGGTATTAAAATAAAAGTTGTTGTTTATGATGTTAGTAAATACAGTTCTGCTAGATTGTTAGTGTTTTAATAAAGCCTTATGTAATACAAACTAAGTATAGTATAATATTATGCGATAAACTATAAGAAATTATAATATAACAGATAAAATAGTGTAGACCGTTTCAGAAATACATTGCTTCAATAAGGAACGAACTCTCAACAATTTAAAAGTTACGTCATTCTTAGTGTAGTTAATGCTTATTTAAGTGGCGCTTGAATTATTGAACTGAAGTGTAACAAACATCAATTTATATTTTCCTCACAATTATTTGTTTTTTTAGGCGGAAAATCATCCAATGACTTCTCCCGCTCTTAAACGGAGCGGGAGGGCGTGTCAGAGTCTTCTTTGCTTTCGTTCCAGGACCCCGGGGTCCCAAGGAGGCGAGCACCTGCCACTCCTCATCGCTCCGGACCATGGCCTGTATCAGGGTCCGGCACGAGAGGTCGTTGCCGCCGATTCCACGAGAACATGGCGGTGCTCTGCCCGAGCGAGGCACACGTCCACCGTAAGCTCCACCGTATCCTCCGGGCTTCATCACAATTATTGAGAAGCCTACAAAAAGCTTTGTCTTGGTATTGAGGAGCTAGACCCTGAAACAGTTTTGTGCAATGGGGAACGTAGAGCTTATTGCTTAGCTTGCTTAGATTACGTAGAGTTTGCAAGTGCCTTGTGCTGTATCAAATAATTTATTTTTCTTTCTTATGTACCTAGATGATTGCTTCAACGACGTGTCAGAGTATTAATGTCGGGGTCTAGCCAGGGCTGCGAGGTTGTTCAAGAGAGATACCTTGGTCCTTGCGAGGAGCAACTGAAGGTATGTAGGTGGGTTCTCAATCAGTTAAAGTCTGACACTACCTCCCGCTTTACCCAGAGCGAGACATTTCATGAATACCCAGGTAAAAAAAAGTATGTTGGTAGGTATGTTTGCGTGTATGTACCGATACCTACATTTAGGGTTGCCAGGTCTTGAAACCGAAAAGCCGAGCAGACGAGCCAGTTTAATAAAGGCCAACATTTTTTTAGAAGACAAACACGTTTTTATTTTATTATTTACCATAAAATCTTTTTAATTTCTAATGAAATAACTATAAAATTGTCTGTTATTATTGCTAGTGGAGTGGCACTTGCGGTAGGGAGATCATATGAGAAATCTTAAAAAAAAATGGTCTAATATCTAAATCCTGGGAAGAGGTGGTGAGACGAGTTTGATGCCTACCGCAAGGACTGGTACGAGGTGGCTCAAGAAAAGAATACTTGGAAGAAGGAAGCCTTTGCCCAACTGTGGGACAGTACAGACTACTAAAAAAATAGTAAAGGCCGGACTCAGCCTAATTGGACCGGACACGAAAAAGCCTGATCGTGTCTGGCTTTTTCCGGCCACCTGGCGACGCTACCTACATTGCATGTATATGTCGCTGTATGGTGACGCTGTTATCAGTTAGGTTGAAATAACAGCTGGGCAGTTTATTTTACTGTCAAGAATTTTTAACAATCTAAGAACATCTCTGCGTTTTTTCGAATGAATATATATAAGTATAGTCTGTCTAAAAATTCAAACGACTTGGGAATTTTGTAAAATATTTAATGATTTAAAAAAATACTTATATTCGATATCTACTTTTTACAAGGTTCTTCTATTAGTGACCAATGATCAAGATCTCTTAATCAACCATTGTTGACTACATCCGATTTCATTTTATCCTAATAATTACCCAAGTCGTTTGGCGTTTTAGACAGACTCTACATGTAAAAAATATTTTAGACGTAACTTATCATAAACTACTACTACTTACTTACTTACTTTTTAGATTTGTATTTTATTCCTTCTCATAACATTGTTAAGTTCTTAATTTTTTGTTTCTTTATTCTGGAACAATTATCCCTCTCACTGGAGTCGGGCGTTGATGGCTGCGCCACAGTTTTAACTTTTGCAGCCATCATCGTTTTATCTTTTGCTTCTTGTATTTTGTTCTTAGCTCCAAATAAACGATTATTATTATTATTATAAACGGATCTTTTTTAGATGTCTTAGTTTCCTTTTTAAAATGTGCAAATTGCAATCAGGGATCGGAATATTTACAGCATATTGAACTAAACTTCTAAAGTGTTCTTCTAAAAGATACAGCTGAGTTAGTCAGTAAAAGTTTGACAAGTCTTCTTGTTCCGCCCGGAGCGGGAGAAGCTTATTGATTCCCCGTCTTAAAAAACATAATATGTCAATGTCGATTTTTAATTGCCGGGTACGACTCGCCCTTATAAATGTAAAAGAATAATAATATACCACAACTATCACACAACGCCGTCTAATCCCAAGCTAAGCACAGCGTGTGTTATGAGTACCTACTAGACAACTGATAAACATACTTATATATCTAAATACATACCTACATATTATAGATAAATAATAATTACACCCAGACACAGAACAAATAATCGTGGTCAACACACAAACAATAATAAAAGTAGGAGGAACATTAGGAACCATTTTCCGGCCCCTGTCCCATTTCACTAATAGTCGGTGCAACGCGGTTTAATCATGTTTTCTTCAATTAAATTAATGAAGTAGGTCTGGTTATTTACCCACTGGTTATTTACGTTGAACCTATTAAATGACCAATTTATCTGAATTATCTGTTTATTTAACAATTTTGTTCCTCAATTTAGAAATGGTGCAAGGTTTTTTATACTATCTACTGGCAAACTAATTCTAAGCAAACTTGTTTTAAATAAACCAAGATTTTAATGAAATCAAAAAAGCCATTTAGTTCAACATTCGCAACTTGACTTTCGTCCGCCATATTGCCAAAGAGTCATTGACCTCTTTACTGCTAAAACCGTAACACATCACGAACACACGACTATTAAATAAATAACACTACAACTACAAAATAAAGAAAATGAAATTGATGTTATACGTTTACACAATGGCCAATCGTGGCCTACAAAAATAGTGAATAGAATACTCATCCTGTAAATCCTCTTTTTAAAATACTTCATGCTGGCTGATTTTACCAAAAAAAATGTGTGGCCGCCATTTACAAGGCAAAGGAAAAAAAAACGACTTATTTTTAATTGATTTATAGGCTATTTTTTATCTTTTTGGCTAGCATTTTGGACATTATGTTTATTTAAAAACAGTTTGATTGTTTTATTTAGTATTTAATAATTCCAACCAATTATAAAATATCTATTATTGTGATTGTTAAATTAGATCATCGAAAACTAAAATATAGGCAATATAATAACCAAACTTTTTGTCCACAGACAAAAGTGACGCCATAAGATAATGAAAAAAAAAAAATGGTTTTGTGAGTAATTTATTCGAGGTGTCTTAATATTATTTTAAATGCAAATTATTTGCAGTTAATTTCTATGCAAAGAACATGTTTATTAAGTCCAGTGAAATACGGAAACGAAACGGTTATTCATAGTTGTGTCTGTACGTTCAGTGATTCAAAAATTGATTTTCTTCTATTTATCTTTGTCTAATATTTTGGAATACTCAGAAATGTTAGGCACTGCTGCAGAAACATATAATCGGGTGAGTGACATTAGATTATAGATTTACGTTTACCATCTACTAGCGGCCCGTCCCGGCTTCGCACGGGCAATAAATATGGCCTAAGTTACTCAGGGTGAATGTAGCTTTCCAACCGGTAAAGAATTTTGGAAATCGGCACATTCGTTTTTGAGTTTATATAGTACAAACATACACTCAAAAATACAAATTTTCCCTCTTTATAATATTAGTGTAGATTATACTCTGCGTTGTTTACTTCGCTTTATTTTATAGCACGTCCAAAATTTATTTGTGTTGTGATCAGACTTTTTTTTTTTTTTTTTTTTTTTTTTTTTTTTTTTCGATGGGAAAAATCATCTTATGACAACCCCCGCTCTTGGGCGGAGCGGGAGATAGTGTCAGACTCTTACTGACTAAAAAACCCATCCCGTTCCTTCAAGCCAGTGATCAGACTTTGGACTGTATCCATGCTGTAGACGAAAATATATGAATATGACAATTTGGGAGTCAGATTAAATTGACGCATAAACTTATGTGGCGAAGATACATAAGTATGTGTGCCAGTTTTATTCGATAGTTTTGTTCATAAGCCTTCATTGTGGCGATACTCGGGGAGGCCTATGTCGCAGTAGACAGCCCACTCATACGCACAAAACGTTTTGGGAACACATTCAATATAGCATGGCATAATCAGCCTTTTAATGTTCCCACTGCTGGGACTCAGGCCTCCTCTCTAGGACAGGGAATGCTGGCCCACTGCGGGTTGGTGAATGTCTTCAAATGTTTGATTCTAGGACATATCGGTTTCCTCACGATGTTTTCCTTCACCGTTTTGAGAGCAGTGGTGATGAAATAAATTACACAAAGTAATGCGCCTGGCTGGGTTTGAACCCGCGACCTACAACTCGTAAGTCAGGGCCGTTACCTTTCGGCCATCACTGCTCTCATTATTATCACATCCATTATGGGTACAGCTAAGGAGTGGAGTTTCCTGTCGAAGTCTGCATTTCTTGATAGCAGCAACCTAGGGGTCTTTAAGTCAAAAGTGAATAAGTCAATTCTATGCAAGCTTGCTCAATGGTCGACCACATCGCTTACAATCAAATGTGCGATCATTAATAATTAAACCAATATCTTTCATAGTTTCCGATAAAACGGTAATTTACAAAAATTCTACAAACGTAAACTGATAAAATTACCGTTTTGAAATGTAAAATTTTCGCGTCTGTCTTTGTATCTCCTAAATCCTGTTTCTCGCAATTAATTTTGATAAGGTTATCACTAATAAAATAAGCAAGATATGAGGAAGGTTTTTGTGTATTAATTTGTACTCGTGTAAACTAGTTAACAATAACTTTCCTACGATATTTTTATACCTCCGCATTGCCCTCAAAGTCTCAATATTTAGCTCCATCCATCAATGAACCTGAAGACCGCAATCCGCGTCCGGGAAGACGCAGCGTTGGAAGGCTTCCTACAAGCTGGTGAAGGTTGCGGGTAACCGATGGATGCAAGACGCACAGGAACGTTCGTTGTGGCGACGCTTGGGGGAGGCCTATGTCCAACAGTGGACGTATATCGGCTGAAATGATGATGATGATGATCAATGAACCTGTGCATTTATTGCAGACAAAAAGTATAGAATAGTTAACTAAAACAATATAAACTGTCAAATAGATAACAAAAAAAAACATTTAAATGCTACTACATACTTAACCGCTAGCGTAATTTGACTACGCCAATATTATATAAAGTTTGTTTTTATGTTTTTTTGTTTATTATCTCTGGAAGAACTAGCCCGATTGCTAAAAGTTTTCACCGATTGAAAGCTGCTTTACTCCTGGGTGACATAGGCTATATTTGATGTACGCGGGCGAAGCCGCGTGCAAATGCTAGTCGTACATAAAGATGGGTCTACACTAGAGGCGCCGAGCACGAGGCGAGTACAAATTCATGTAGTGTATTCCCAACTCTAGAGGAGCCGAGTACGAGCGATACTACACGAATTTATGCTCTCGTTCGCTAGTGCTCGGCGCATCGAGCGTAGTCCCACCTTATGTATTGGTCAGGCGATTTACAGTCTTGTTTTCGAACGATCATTTCTTCTCATTTCTTAAGTCTTACAGAATCTTTTGACTTTAGTTAAAAGGTACTTTGAATATTTTGTTCAAGCTTTTAAAATAACTAGTTTCAGCGTCTTTTCGCAGCTATTCAGCATTTAAAGTTAAAATTTACAAAGTTAAACAATCTGTTTCTGCAATTTAATTTATGAAAATTATAGAATCTAGTTTCAGAAATGAATTGAAGCATTTTTAATCTTTAAAGTTGTCAATAATTGTAGATTATGTGACTAGGGGATAAAGCATTGTCTTTAGGTCGCGGGCGGCATGTTGAATTCCGAACCAAACGAAGGCGGCTAATTTTAAACCCGAACGTTAGCGTCCTTTCTCCTCTTCTTTTCTCTATTTTTATTAATGCTATCACAAAGGTCTTATCTTCACACTACCATCTCTATGCAGACGACTTGCAGATTTATCGACACTTTAAACCTGAGGAGCTTCCTGACGTTATTGATGCCATCAATAATGATCTCAAAAATATCTATCAATGGGCTAAAAGTTTTGGACTCTTAGTCAATCCAACTAAGTCACAAGCGATCATTGTTGGTGGTAGATATTTCGTAAATTTACTAAATAACCAGTCTCTCCCTCCAGTACTGTATGATGGCGTCGCCATAGAATATTCCAAAAAAGTTAAAAACTTGGGTGTCCTTTTAGATTGTAACCTGACCTGGAATGTCCACATTGCGGAAGTAAGCAGGAGGGTGTTTTGCTCGTTTCAATCACTAAAACGTCTCCAGAAGTTCCTGCCTTTCTCTACTAAACTTTACTCTTGCTCAGTCTCTCCTTCTACCTATTCTGGATTACGCTGATGTCTGCTTCCTGGATGCGACTGAGGAACTTCTTAATAAGCTGGAGCGTCTGCAGAATCTGTGTATCCGCTTCATTTTTGGCCTTCGAAAGTACGACCATGTGTCAGAATTTCGAAGGCGATTGAAGTGGTTACCTGTTCGGCAGCGTCGGGATTGTCACATTCTATCTTTTCTCTTCTCTATTCTTCATAATCCCAACTCCCCCTTGTATCTCCGGGAACGCTTTGAGTATCTTGTTCCGAGAGGAAAGTCTTGTCGCTCATCATCCTCTCTTCTCCTTCGATTTCCTCCCCATTCCTCTAGTCGGTACAGTGGGTCTTTTACTGTTCGAGCTGTTCGCCTTTGGAATTCTCTTCCACACTCTATAAGGGCTAGCCCTTCGTTGGACGTCTTCAGGGGAAGGATCAGGGAACATTTCCTGTCAATATGACTCATGTATATATATATATATATATATGTATAGGTTTTATTTGTTGTATTTATGTAGTATGTTTATAGGTATTGTGTGCTGCGCACATATCTATGTAAATTATTTTGGTTTTTGTTGTGCATTTCTTAAGTTCTCCTCTTTTATAAAATTTTATTTATATTAAATTAAGGTTTGCTGTAAGAAAACCCAATTTTGGGTTAAGCTCGCCTGTGTACATCGGCTTTCTTACTATGAACAATATGTAAATTTATGTACAATAAAGAATATAAAGAATATATAAAGGGACTTATATAATTTAATAAAGAAACCTGAGTGAAGTGAGGAATTCAAGCCGCCCAAGACAAATACAGCTTTATCCCTGTGTTGAATACTCAGATTTTTTACACCATCTGTGAGATAATTAAAAGACAATTTATTTACATCTAGGGATCGGCCATACTGCATTATCTCCCTAGGGATAGAATGACTTGCTTTAAGTGATGGTTGAATGACATATACAAGGTGCAGTTTTAAAGGTGCAAAAAAATTCAGGAGGTAATTATGTTAGTGATTCTCGACCCGAATCAATAATAAAATGAGTAGGTATTTTTTTTCTTATATATGGAAATCGGTATGTGTGAACTACCTTTTTTATAAACTCTGCTAGTCTGATACCTCCCTTATAACCGCGCTTTCACACACACAAACGCACCATTATTTAAACCGCGCTTTCACACACATACACGCAACGTAAAGCACCAATAATCTCCCGCACGACACACCCTAGCCACGCCCCCGCGCCATCGATCAATCGATCATGTTTAGTGTAACTGACGTCGCCGACGTGTGCATACACGCGCTTGCAATATTCGCCCACAGCGCCTTCGGTTAACGGTTGCGGTATCTAGTGATGAAAGATGACAGACCAATACTCCAATGTAGAGTTGGTGGAGATAGTCCGCTTGTATGCTATCAGTGGAAACATCGTAACGTCCATCTCAAAGGGTAATGCTACGCAAAGACTCCGCGAGTTTCGACGATTCGGCGTTCCCCGGCTTGCTGACGGTCGCGGCAACGAAGGCCTGCTTGTCGCCTTGCAGGAAAATATCCTGGAATACTTCAAGCGAGAGCCACGGGCCAGCACGCGGGATGCTGGTCTACGGTTTGGTTTCCTCACTACGGTCGGCAAGTACGTTACGTGAAAATGTGATCACTAGTGATTAGTGCTTTCGACACTTTAAAACGAATGTGTTTGTGCTACGAAATTAAAAGAAAATCAGCAACGTCGTGCTAGACTGCTGTCTGTTTGAACAACACCTCCAGGTAACATAAGTACCTGCTTAGGTATTTATTTTATTTTATTAGTAAGTACATAAAAAGTCATTTGTAAATAGGTACGTTGTTAGCCGAATCAATTTGATTAGTGTAAATAAATTGATTTAAAAATTTTAACTACGGTAAAAATACCTACCTAACAGGCAAGATAAATCACTTAAAAACCTACATATCTACGTAACTAGCACAAATTATCTTGAAGTGTTTTTTGTCGGTCCTCAGCCCATTAAAAAGTACGAAGGGAAATTTCACATCCACCAATTTAATCTACAAATAAAAACGAAATTATTACGGAAAACTGACCTTGAGAATGACATTACCTACAGACTGCGTCTGTAGGTACGTTCATGTACCACTGCGTATCTAAATCTCGAGCGCGCGCTCTCCATGATACCTAGGACGGAGGCACGGACGCCTCATAAGGTTTATTGATCTCGGCCTAACATTTTATTCATCAGCTGATACGTAAGTACCTATCGACGCGACGTCAACGTGACTTTTAAAAGATTTTCACATTGTGATGATGCTTAAAAGCGAGTAATTAAATAGCGAAATGTAAAACATTAATGTACATTATGATCATCGAATTCGATCTACATCTAAGGTTAAATTATTCGTCAGAGGGTCATGGCGATAAGGATGGTGCGGGGATACTGCACGGTCTCCCGCGAAGCGGCGAGCCTTCTGGCTGGCCTACCACCGTGGGATCTGGAGGCAACAGTCCTTGCACACATGCACGACATGCGCGTGGAGATGCAACGCCGGGGTGAAAGTCCGCTGCCGCGACAGGTCACGGCATGGCGGACAGAGCTCCGGCGGGATCTCATGGTGAAATGGCGTCAGCGACTATCGCAACCCAGTGCTGGGCACGCCACAATTATGGCGGTAAGTCCCCTCTTTGAGGCGTGGCTGGAAAGACCTCACGGCGTCCTTACCTTCCGCATGACGCAGGTACTCACTGGACATGGTTCGTTCGGGAGTTTCCTGCACGGGATTCATGCGGAGGTGACGCCCGGGTGTCGCCACTGTGCGGAACGCCCGGAGGACACGGTGGAGCACACAGTCGAGGTGTGCCCTGCTTGGGCGGAGCATCGCCGTGCCCTCGTGGGGGCGATCGGCGGCGGAGACCTCTCGCGCCGGGCCTTGGTTGAGGCCATGGTCCGGAGCGAGGAGGAGTGGCAGGCGGTCGCCGACTTCTGCGAAGCAGTAATGCTCGCAAAGGAGGAGGCCGAACGCATCAGGCAACGGCGTTATCGCCGCCGCCGTCGCCGGGATTCTGATCCCGATTTCCGGCCAACGTAGACGCGGGCTTGCGGACAGTGAGCAATGGGTAGCTCACTGTCCGGCCGTCCGGTAACTGTCCGGACCAAGCCCAAGTCGTCGACGGCGCGCACTGTTCCCGCGCGCCTCAAGGAGTTGTCAGCAACAGCAGGGACCCAGCCGGGTCGAAGCCTACTGGGGCCAGGGTTATCCGAAAGGGCGCTCGAGCCCCGGTATGAAGGCTAGAAGGAACGGGGTGGGTCTTTTAGTCAGTAAGAGTCTGACACTATCTCCCGCTCCGCCCAAGGGCGGGAGATGTCAATGCATGATTTTTTCCCACCATAAAAAAAAAAAAAAAAAAAAAAAAAAAGGTTAAATTATTAATTTCGTAAAATAAGTGGGCGGAGCCTCGTACAGGTTGATGCACTCACACACACAGTGACACGGCGTGCGATAAATCGCAACGGGTGATTCTGTATTTTTTTAAGAAGTTTATTTAGAGCGTTATTCTGAAAAACGGTTAAAATTAAAAAAAAAAAATAACAAGTTTTACTGATTATTGACCAGGTATCGTATTTTTATATGATTATTTATGAGTTTTATTACAACCTCCTGAAATATTGTGCAGTTTTAAAACTGCACCTTGTATAAAAGGACATTATCGAGCAGGTGGTGTAAAAAATGCTTTAACATTGTAGAAACGACGTCGAAACGGGACAACACTGTCTCTTGCTCCAAACAGAGTAGGAGGAGGTTTTTGATGATTTTACATCTGAGGATTCTGATCAGGCCTTCGGTGTCTTACGCGCATTTTTATTCTGGTTTGTACTCCGTTTTTAATGTACTTTAGTAAATTATACTTTTCCAGAATAAATCCGACCCTCGTAGCGTTCAAGTTAAAAATTTATAGAATTAATATACGTAGAGACTTCAGAATGTAAATAAAACAGAAAGAAAGAAAAGACAACATATTTATTCTGCCTGAAGAGACGCACAATAAATTACAAAAGATTACTTATCACTATCTAAATCAAACAAAAACCAGTTTTACTGTCGATGTCAGGCTATGTGTGGACTGGGCATTAATTACTAGTCCTGTAGTATGTCATTTTATCTAGGTTCCAAATAAAGCACAAGCTGATCGGTTTACCTTAGATATCAGCAGTTATCTTGACCGTTGCAGTTAAAAACATTCTCAGGAGATTAAGTGTTAATTGTGAACTAAGTAAACTCACAGATTTTGAAACAAATGTGCAATTAGCAGAAAAATAATTTACACAAAACATTTTTGGATGCAATTAATGATTTTTTGACTTAGGTTTCAGCGCTAAAAATACCTCAAATCACAAAAAAATATCCTAATTTCATAAGAAATTATCCAATTGGGTACCTACTTACTTCATTTTTTTTTTTTTTGATTATTCATGTCTAGAAATGCAACTACCCAAAATCGTAACTAGAAAGAACTTTTCGAATACAATTAAGTTGTATATATAAAACCTTTTAAATCTGTTGGAAGGGGAAACTGGCAATTAACACGAAAAAGATGCACATACTACAATGTGACGTCACTGCCATTAGGTTACGCGAGTAGAAAAGAGATAGCGAGATGTTCCCACCACGCGTCTACTCTTGTTCTTACAAATATTTGAAAGGCTAAATTGCACGTTCCAAAGCTACGCTTTCTCTCTTATCTCTTTGGAGACGAAGGAACGTGTAAGAAACTCCATCGACACTTTTTGAAATCACTTATGAGCTATATCAATGTTGATTACATTTTAGGTATAATCAACTAGCTTCTTACCGCGGCTTCACTCGCGTAGAAGTAGAAAAATACCCAATAACACTGAGGGGTAGTGCAGCGACATATTATGATCATATAATACGTCTTTGTTCGCTGAAAGATTTTGATACAAGTGCAGAAAGTTACTCATTGCGACCGAGGCGGCATTCGCACGAGCCGTAGGCGAGTGGAGCCGAGGCCTGCGTACATTTCTGCATCATCATCATCATCATTTCAGCCGATATACTTCCACTGTTGGACATAGGCCGCGGCTGCACAGCAAAGACGTCGCGATTAGTAAGAGCTATATATAGATCAGAAAGGAGTATTTTGTATTAATATTTGTATTTTATGCCTAACACTCCGTTTCACTCCACCCAGACCGAGAGTCATTTGATGATTTTTGATCATAAAATAAGGATCGATGTCCCTATTAGTTGGCATTATGCTAACTGGACCTACTCGCAATTGGTGCAGCCGGTACACTTTTATTGTAGCTTTTTTCTGTTTGATTTTCTACATACTTGTTTGTTCATTGTGTGCCAAATAAACACGTTTTTTTCCTAGTTTGGGATTTTAGAGTAACACATAGGCTAAATTGTCTTAATGCGCATAATCTCTTGAACATCTGACCAGAAATAAAAGCATACATACTCGTACTGCCGCCTGCACCTGCATAGAGTCCCGGTGCCCTTTAAAACCATTTTCTTTGCGAAATATTGATTAATCATATTATGCTATGTACATTCTGAGAAACACTTAACCAGCAATTTCTTTTGTGTAAACATATTTATAAAGATCAAAGCCGTTTGAAAGAAGTAAGAAAAACAAGCGAAAAAATACCATGTCGTTAATTATTTTTTTGCAAAATTATTTGGAAATAATCATATGTTGATAATGTTATAAGTACATATACGAATATATACATATCTACTAAATTTTAATGTTTTTTCAAATCTATTAACCCAGGCGTTACCAAGGAGTAGGCTTCAGAAAGTCAGTGTTTTATAACACTAAATGTGAACAAGGGCCATATGTTTGAGGTTTAAACAACTTGATTGCCCAGAGACTCGTCAAGTGAGGAGGGAAAGTTTCGTGTCCCTCGCTTGAGTTTGACCGCGCTTCGGAGGGATATGCAAATGTTAAGCCTTGTCTTTGATAGACCATAAACACTGCTAAATTGCTTTTACAGGACCTTTATTGGCTCACACTTATAATTAAAACCGTTTCATGAGCTTTATTTACTTTGTGTTTAATGCTATGGTAAATACACTTCTGGACACATCTATTGGCCCACCTTAGAGTTTAGGTTTCGAGGGCCCCTACCGAAATATGATTGCTAGATTGAACAAAAACTGTTGATGCAGTTTTAAACCTGATACCATCTTTTTCGATCGTATTGTTTTAAATTTGAATTCAGAATACCATACGACATAGAGCTACGCCTAACAAGTCGGATATGCGCCTTGTTAAAGGCAATTGATTTTTGAATAAAAAACATGTTTTATCAAATAAAAGTTTAATTTAATAACGCGTGTTGCCTCCATGGGCATCTACCACAGCTCTCATACAATTAGGCATAGAGTTTATCAACCGCTCTATGAAATTTTGAGGGATTATCTCCCATTCCTCTTCTATGGCAGCTTTCAACTCCTGCATCGTCTGGGCAACTGGCTGACGAGCCCTAACACATTTTTTTAGCTCGTCCCACATGTGCTCAATGGGGTTCATGTCTGGGCTTCTGGCTGGCCAGTCCATAACTGTGATGTTCACATCCCGAAGATATTCCCTGACGATGCCGGCCGCATGGGCTCTTGCATTATCATGCATAAAAAGGAAATTTGGGCCCACATAGTCCGCGTATGGTATCACGTGAGGTTCTAAGCACTCACGAATGTACCTTTCAGCATTTAATGTTGGCAGCCGTGGTCCTGTAACAACCTCAAGTTGAGTTTTGCCGCTCGCGGATATACCGCCCCAGACAGTCCATGAGCCACCGCCATAAGCAACCCTCTCTTCAAAGCAGCATTGTGCGAAACGCTCTCCCTTACGTCGGTAGACCTTCTTCCTTCCATCATTGCCATGTAACACAATTTTAGACTCATCAGAAAAGAGTACACGGCTCCAATCTTGCTGTGTCCAATTTAAATGACTGCGTGCGAAATGAAGGCGCGCTGTTCGGTGGGCTCGCGTTAGTTTGGGCCCATAAGCTGGCTTGTGTGGTACCATATCGCGTTCTTTTAACCTTCTCCGAACAGTTCGAGCGCTCACAGATACTCCGTGGAAGTCGCGAAGTTGGTTTTGTATCTCAATGGAGGTAAGGTGACGATTTCTCAAGCTGGTCGTCACGATGAATCGATCCTGCCTTTCAGTTGTGACCCGAGATCGTGGCCTTCCTTGGCGACGAACAAAGCCGCCAGTCTCTAGGTACCTCCGATAAACATTTCGGACCGCAGATCGACTTAAATTAAGTTGAGCAATCACGTTTCTTTGGCTGTGTCCGGCCTGAATAAGTGCCACAGCTTGGGCGGCGACTTCAGGTGAAGTATCCATAGATTATTGATAGAACCTCACCTTAATGTTAAGAATAAGTAATGTTTGTTGCAAAACCAAAGATATCAATCACTTTTTCAAGAATTAAATCCAAGTAAACCAATAAAACCAAGTTTTCTTAGTGATTGTTTGATATCATCAAACAGGCTCCAAATTGTCTTTTGTTTCTTTAAATTTTGTGTTCGAAATTCAAAAAAAGACTATTGAATGAAATTGTGAATGTGCCAGGTTCAAAACTGCATAAAAACTTTTTGCTCGACCTAATATAAAATTTTAGCTAGGACCAAACGAAACTGAAAATACAAGGTGGGCCAATAAATGTGTCCAGAAGTGTAGTTTTACAGTTATTATTTTAAATAAGTTGTGATTGAATATTGATAAGGAGTAGACATATGTAAAAAATAAAACTATTGAATATGTTCCCGCTTTTTTTTATCTGGGTAATCATCTAATTACTTCTTCTGCTCTAGGGCAGAGCTTGAGGGCGTGTCAGAATTTTACTGATGAAATCCATACCTATGCTCCTACAGTAGTCATTTGCGTCTCTAGACCACGAGTAATCTTTTCAGAAGTCGACTCACGGCTCCAGTAGGAGCTATGGACCGACTTCGGGCCTTGGTTGAGGCCATGGTCCGGAGCGAGGAGGAGTGGCAGGCGGTCGCCGACTTTTGCGAAGCAGTAATGCTCGCAAAGGAGGAGGCCGAACGCATCAGGCAACGGCGTTCTCGCCTCCGCCGGGATTCTGATCCCGATTTCCGGCCACCGTAGGCGCGGGCTTGCGGACAGTGAGCAATGGGTAGCTCGCTGTCCGGCCGTCCGGGTCCAGACCAAGCCCAAGTCGTAGACGGCGCGCACTATTCCCGCGCGCCTCAAGGAGTTGTCAGCAACAGCAGGGACCCAGCCGGGTCGAAGCCTACTGGGGCCAGGGTTATCCGAAAGGGAACTCGAGCCCAGGTATGAAGGCTAGAAGGAACGGGGTGGGTCTTTTAGTCAGTAAGAATCTGACACTATCTCCCGCTCCGCCCAAGAGCGGGGGTTGTTATTGGATGATTTTTCCCACCATAAAAAAAAGCTGTGGACCGACTAGGAGCAATGGCGCGCCATGGCGTAGCTAGATGACCAAGGGCCCTGGAGCAAAAACAAACTGGGGCCAAGGAACACGGGTGGGTTTTAGTAAAAACCTGACATTCCCTACCAGTCCACACAAAGCGGAAGCAGTTATTTGATGATTTCCCACCCCAAAAAAATGGTGGCAGTCATTTTAAAGATGTTGTAGTGATGGCTATTTTATAGAAGGGTACGATTACTTTTTTACTTTCCTCTAAAAATTAAATTATTATTTGAATGTTTTGCTAATCTTAATTAAAAATGCTACTATAAGTA
Source organism: Mythimna ferrago (assembly GCA_910589285.2). Taxonomy (NCBI): domain Eukaryota; kingdom Metazoa; phylum Arthropoda; class Insecta; order Lepidoptera; family Noctuidae; genus Mythimna; species Mythimna ferrago. The sequence goes on from OU342685.1 coordinate 23,911,645, forward strand.
ATTAAGATGAGTGTAACATTCAAAACCGTGTAAAGTAAAAGTACGTGGGGCATAGTCAAAGTCTCTAGATCTGGCCACTTACAATAAAAAAATGAAAAACAATTATAGAATTCGAAAATGGAACTCTTTGTGAGGATGTTAGTTTTTAATGTGGTTTTTAATTTGCGAAACTGTCATTTGTTTTTAATTGTGGCGTCCTTTCAAAGATTGTGTGTCGCTATCAAAATGATTATTATTAATACTATTAATATTATTGATTTTGGCGCAAACGTGTGACATACTTACAATGTTACTTTTTTTTTGTTTTGTGTTTGTCTTAAGTTTTTGTTGTCTATAATGTTTTGTGTGCCAAAATATATACTTTTCTTTATTTCTTTCTTTAAAATGAATTTTACGTGAACATTTTCGTTCAATGACATTTTTTATGACATTCGTTGTCACTTAAGTCAACAAGAGAGTTGCCAGAGACTTCAATTAGCATTTGGTGATGAAGCACCATGTCGCAGCTCTGTACATTCGTGGTTTGGTTAATTTAGACGAGGTACGTGAAGGTCGGCCGGCGACTGCGGTTACAGACTCGAATATTGACACCGTACCCCGCAAATTCGTGCTTTGAGCATTGAAATGAGCCAAGTGCACAACATTTTTCAATACACTCACTCGAAAACCCCTCTTATCCCACTGCTTACAGGCACGCAATAGGCTTTTTTGCAAGCTCTAGTGCAAAAAAGTGCGCGTGCTCTCCCGCGCCATAATTTTATTACATGTAGGTACCGTATCCATCCCCCGTTTATTCATTTCAGTGAGTGTTTTAAAAAAAATGTAGTTTGAAACACGTGCATAGTCACTACAGCCCTCGGCTCCACAACATACTCGCCTCCGGCTTGTGCGGATTCTACTTCGGTCGCAAACTTTCTGCACTTGTATCAAAATGTACTATTACGTGTGCATCTGAAGGTTCGGAAGCTTTGCATTAGATGGATACCACATAACTAAACGGAAAATCAGAAACACTACGTGTCTAGTGGTGCTGTAAAATGATAAAAAAAATTAATGGAGGACAGTCATTGGCTGTCTATAATATCGCGACAGGCGATGAAACCTGGGTGTGCTGCTTTGAACCCAAAAGAAAAAGCCAGTCGGCAGAGTGGGTCTTTCCTTTTGAAGATTTGCCGACGAAAGTTAAGAAACATCGGAAGTGTTGGTAAAATAAAAATGGTTGCTTCTTTTTTCGGCAATTCAGGAGATAGATTATGCTACAGAATCGCTTGAAGATCAATGGACAGTGACTGCAGATTGGTACGTCAACACTTGCTTTTCCAGAGTCTTAGAAAATGTTCGTGAAGAGCGTCCTCGAAGCAATGTGTACTCCTCCACCACGATAACGCATCCTCACATTCCGCTAAGGTTACAGAAGCCTATTTGAAGGCTTCAAATGTGGAGCTGGTGATGCATCCGCCTTCCTGCCCGGACCTTGCATACTGTGACTTCAATTTGTTTCCAAAAATTAAAGACAAACTTAGAGGCACACCTTTTACGGGCCCTGAATCGGCGGTGAATGCGTTCTATAAAGCCATTGAAGAGTTTCCCAAAGAAGATTGCTCCAACTGCTTTGTATAATCATCACCATCGCCTTTTTTTTTAATGTTCCCACGGCTGGGACTCTTGCCTCCTCTCTAGGAGAGGGAATGGGCCGTAACCCACCACGCGGGCCCAGTGCTGGTTGGTGAATTGTCACATGTCTTCAAATTTTTGTTCTAGGACACGCTGGTTTACTCACGATGTTTGCTTTGTACAATGGTTTCACAAAAATGCATTATTTGCGACGGAGTATACTTAGAAAAGCAATAAATGTACCGTAAGTCTTATATCTAGTCTCATTTATCAGAATCCAGAAACTTTCAGCAGTATGCACTAAGTAATTATCTCGTTACCAACAATCTGGCAATCAGTTAAAGATTCCACCACATCAGCTATAAAACGCAACACATGCAATCCCATGTTCGCGTCTGAACGCACATTGAGTCCAACATACTCATCATGTCGTGGATTCTACAATAGGTAGTAATATAAAATACTGGAAGGTGGGTTCAGTCCGCAAAAGTCTGCCCTCTCGCTCCACCTAGAACCGGAGAAGTTATTTGTTGATGTCCCACCTCAAAAAAAGTATAAACACCTATTACTCTGTCAAGAAAGTACCGGGAAAAGATCAATAATACACAAAATTTTTGTTATTTATCCAAATTTATTTTATCACCTTCAAAGTATGCCCCTTCAGAAACGATACACTTACCCCAACGAATAATCCAATCATCAAAACATTTTTTAAACGCTGTTTCCGAAATTGAGTTCAGTTCTCGCCGCGAATTCTCCTTTATGTCTTCTACAGATTGAAAACGGGTGCCACGAAGTGGTAATTTGAGTTTAGGAAAAAGATAGAAGTCGGCTGGAGCCATATCTGGCGAATATGGTGGCTGCTCGATGGTATTTATTGAGTGTTTGGTCAAAAATTCGTTCACAATGATGGCCTTGTGCGAGGGCGCATTATCGTGGTGCAAAATCCAAGAATTTTCTGTCCACAAATCTGGCCTTTTTCGTCGAATTTGCTCTCTTAAATGCCGCATAACGCTTTATAATATTCTTTAATTACTGTTTGACCTTCCGATAAGAATTCCGAGTGCATAACACCGCGATAGTCAAAGAAGATAGCGTGCGGCTAGGTGGAATTCCTTGCCGGAGTCTGTGTTTCCTGATAGCTACAACCCGGGAATCTTTAAGTCGAGAGTGAATAGGTTTCTTTTAGGTAAGCGCGTTCCATCGTCGACCGCATCGTCGCTTTCCATCAGGTGAGATAGCGGTCAAGCGCGAACCTAACAAAAAAAAAAAAAAAAAAAAAAAAAAACAGTCAACATGACTTTGACTTTTGATCGACTTTGGCGTGGTTTTTTCGGTTTTGGTTCAGTTGGAAGGCGCCACTCCGAAGCTTGTTGACTTGTCTGCATGTCAAACTCGTAAACCCACGTCTCGTCGCCAGTAACAATGCGTTTCATGAACGTTGGGTCGGAATTGACTAGCATGTTCTAGCATGTCCTCAGCGACTCTCATGCGATTGAGTTTTTGGAGAAAATTCAGGTCTTTTGGGACTAGCCGAGCGGCAACATGTTTCATACCCAAATGATTAGTTAAAATGGTACGGATCGACTCGTGAGATACAGAAAGTTCGGCGGCTATCTCTCTCAAACTTGAATGAGGATTTTCAGTCACTATTTACTTCACTTTTGCGATGTTAATTTCAGTTGCAGAGGTTGATGACCTACCAGAGCGAGGCAAATCTTCCATCACATCTCGACCGCTTGTGAATGCTTTGTACCTCTCATAAGCACGTGTTTTTAATAAAGTCGATTCACCGTAAGCCTTCTGTAACATTTTCAGTGACTCCGAACACGAAATTCCATTGGCGATGCAAAATTTAAGACAACCTCTTTGTTCGATGTTTTTGTCCATTATGAAATTCGCAATACACACTAGATATGATATAACTAAAAACAGCACTGTATTTAATATAAATAACAGATGCAACTCAAACTCCACGCCAAAATGGAAAACAGTTGTGCCAATCCAGCAACAACAAAAAAATCTAAAATTTGAATTTGGAACCATAAACAAATCATCCATTCCCGATACTTTTTTGACTGAATGTATATGTAACAATGATAAGTATTAATTTAATTATCTATTTTACGTATCTAAGTAGGTTTGTTTTTTAATTGTTTATGTACATAGTCGACTACGCTAATATTATAAAGTATTTTTTCTTGTTCTCTGAAAGTAGGTACTGGTCCGATTTGCTAAAATTTTTTCAGCGTTAGAAAGCTGCTTTATTCCTGAGTAACATAGGCTATATTTTATGAATGCGGGCGACGCTGCGAGCAAAAGCTAGTTTATTATATTGGTGTACAATAAAGTTTAAAGAAATAAATAAATATTTTTAAGCAAAAACAACTAAACAAATCACGTTTGTTTGAACTAATCCAAGCGGTATACAAACACACACTATCAATTCAATTTTCCGGGTAATTTGCTTGGATAACAACGCGATGGAGTATCATTGTAACGGTACGTCAATATTACCATGTCTATACGAGTATACAGGCCTACTTCGATAATATATTATATTTACATTTACTTCCATCTTTTGGAACTTTTTTTTTTCGATGGGAAAAATTATCTTATGACAACCCCCGCTCTTGGGCGGAGCGGGAGATAGTGTCAGACTCTTACTGACTAAAAGACCCACCCCGTTCCTTCTAGCCTTCATGCCGGGGCTCGAGCGCCCTTTCGGTTAACCCTGGCCCCAGTAGGCTTCGACCCGGCTGGGCCCCTGCTGTTGCTGACAACTCCTTGAGGCGCACGGGAACAGCGCGCGCCGTCGACGACTTGGGCTTGGTCCGGACAGTTACCGGACGGCCGGACAGCGAGCTACCCATTGCTCATCTATAGGCACCTGTGTGTTCATCTGTCTATTATCTATAATCTACATGATTTATATTATATACAGGGTGTCTCTGACATCGACGCACAAGCGAATACCACGGATCTAGTACATGATTACCCCCAGTGGTGGAATTTTTGTAGTTGTGGTGTGGTTGTGGTCAGTGGTGGTTGTTGATACAATATATCAATTTTATAGTAATAATAGATATTATGTAAGAACAGTGTAAATACCAAAAGCAAAAATAAATAAATCATAATAATAATAAAAAAGTGAGTAGTAATAAGAATTAATCTAAGAATTCATGGCGTCTGCAGTGTTCTCACATTCATATTTTTAAAAAAGAGGCTATATAAAAAAAGGCCAGAAGAAAAAAAAATTACAACTATCAGTAAAATTTTAACAACAAAAAAAATATTACCAACGAATTTAAGATAGTTGAAGTCTAAATAATTTAAAAAATATTGCAAAAGCAATATGTTAGAAAACTAAACGAAAAAAAAAATGTAAATATTAAAACAAAATGGAGCAGTTAAAAAAAATAAAAAAGCCTTTTATTTCCAGCAAATTTACATTTCATAAAATCTGTGTAAGTATGCGTTAGTTTTATTTAGTTTATTTTATGTTAGTTATTTCTCTCTTACATCTATATCTAAACAATTTTATTTAATCTACCGGAACCGCTAATGGGTGAAGGCCTCCTCCAGTGATGCCCATTTGATTCTGTCTTCAGCTACTTGTCTCCAGTTTGGACCAGCTATTGCTTTAATATCATCTTCCCATCTTGAAATAGGTCTACCTGTTGTTCATTTGCCTAGTGGACCGTTCCAGAATCCAGAACCTTTTTAGTCCATCTTTGATCTGTTAGCCGCGCAATATGTCCTGCCCACTTCCATTTCAATTTTTGTGCGTAGCTCAGAGCGTTTGGAGCAGTTAATAGACATTAATGAGATATTAATGAGTTACCAGGGGGCCACATGTGCAGAGGTAGTCATTGCCAAACAAGCGTATCTTCGACATAGTCCTTAACCTTGTAATATGCTTTTTTGGTTAAGACAAAAATCTCATATCAAGCGTTGATATGAGATTTGAATTTTCCCTCACTAAGTTCAGTTACCGCCAAAACTAACCTAACCAAAACTAGTTGGCCTATGAACATGAAATTTTGCGCAAGGCTTCCTTTTATTTATTTATTAATTGAAACTTTGCACATAACGCTACAAAGGCGGACTTAATGACGTAGGAATTTTCAACAAAAAAAAAAAAATTAAAAAAGGTTTTCATTAAGTATCCGTTTTTCTAAACTATGTATAAAAAGATTAGGGGTTTTAAAGGTTGTATGGGAGAATATTATACTTTGGGTTATTAGACTTGAAACTTGGCAGAAAAGCTAATCAAAATTAATAATAAATATTGTCAGTATTCGTTTTTTTTTTATTGGATCGAATGGGGTTAGAAACAAAATATAAAAAGGATTGTTAATGTATTGTTATAGTTCATTGCTGTAATAAAATAAAAAAGCTGCCAAAATAAAAAAAATCTGACTTTTTTGCACGAACATAGGTTTTAACCATTGACTTATATTCTGTACATATTTAACGATTGTTTTAATTCATGGTAAATCGATCCATGGATTTAAAACACCCCAGTTCTAATTCGTTACATAGTTACAGATGCTAGCAAAGGTTTTAACTGTCAATCAAGTATAAATATTTCAGATTTGAAATGTGCTAACAGCAGAAATATTACCAGAGAATCGTAATAGTAGTTAACTAACACCTTTGTCCACTTACCCCTACTATTGTAATCATTGCCTACTACCTTCTGCCAGCGCTTTTGCCCCTGTGAAAGTAGAAAATATAATATTTAAATGACGCAGTCTATGCATATGTATGTCACTCAGTGATAAAGAAGCATTCTACTGGTAAAAGAAATTTTTAAATCGGACTGATTTTTTTGTTTTTGAATTTATTCATTACAACAAAAACACATTATTTTTCTCTTTAATCTTCTAATTTATAAAGATGACGTGTCACAGTATTTGTTATCCAACTCCTCTGAAATGATTTCAACGATTTTTATGTGTTTATTTGGTAGGTTTGAGAATAGGTCGTAGGTTATTTTTTACCCTCCAACCCCGACCCTAATCTTTTCTTTGATAATTCATATGTCCCACGGCTGGGCAAAGGCATCCCTTTTCTCCTTCCAAACTCCCCTTTCTACTTCTCTGTCTAGGGCGATCTCTGGCCATATTATTATTTTCCCCGCTAACATGATCCAGATCGTCACACCACCTTAGCCGGGGTCTACCTCGACGGCATTGACCTCCTTCAGGCGTCCAGTGAGTGAAAAGTGCTGAAAGTGCGAGTGGGACACATAATTAATAATCTAATAAAAAAATCATACGACTGAACAACTTTTGCCGGGTCAGCTAGTATTAGAATATTATAGTATTTCTGGTACTTTGTATGAACCAAAGTCATTACTTTGGTTAAATTACCGGCAGATATTGATTGATTAGTGTCTATCATTAAAGTAGTTTGTCAATCAATCGACTCAATCTTACGGCATTTTTTGCGGCAATTTTATCTTGCGGCTTTTGATTATGTTGAGCGATTGATTGCTGCGCTGTGTGTCACGGGTTGGATTCCCGCACGGAACAAAATACTTGTATGGCCTGCAGATAGGTGTTTTGGGTCTAGAATGCACCCACAATATTGGAGTTATTCCTGTTTATAAAATAAATAATATTGACTGATGTAATTGATAATCGCATAGTTTTGTCCAAACAAAGTCCATGGTTACTAGATTATTTCAAAACCAGATACTTAATTAACGTATTCATTTTGATAAAAAAGATGAATAGTAATGTTATGTCATCGTTGTTATGTATTTAAGTCATGTCTGTTTATTATATAAGACATTAAGGCCAGGTTCTGAACTTCTCTTCTTCTGCCGTGGCCCCTCAGGGGTCGGTGCTTTCTACAACATTGTTCTTGTGCATATGAATGATCTGAAACCCAGTACAGGTATCAACCAATTTGATCTTTTTAGTGTTACGTTACCATCCACCCTCAATATTGGTCCACACAACGAGGCAAAGACTCTACTGGATGCCATAATCTTAGCAAAAGGAAGACGCAACAAACATACAGCCCCTATACATCTAATAACAAGCGACGCATGGCTGTCAACACAGATATGGTTGTTCCTCGTGTTGTTGATCTCATGGCTGCGACGAATCTGCTGCAAATACAAGCTTGAGGCGTTTGAGTCTATTGAGAGACAAGCCAAGAGATTCACCGGCATTTTGCTGGCTTTTCAGTTTTCTAACGGGTGCATTTCGAAGAGAGTGCATACACACATAACGTTTTAAGAACACGTTCATTATGCTAGAGCTAATGAGTGAAATTCCCTGCCGGAGTCTGTGTTTCCTGATAGCTACAACCAGAGAGCTAAGAAATCGAGAGTGAATAAACTATTTTAGGTAAGCGTGCTCAATCGTTAACCACATCATCGCTTACCAACAGATGAAATTTTGGTCAAACTCGAGCCTATCAATATTAAAAAACTGGTTTGTGACTTGCCCTATTGCCTATATCATTATATTAAACATTTATGATATTCCTTTGAGAAATATTAGCTCGATTATGTTATGCATATGTCGACCCAGAATAATATTATCCCCTGAGTCCGCTAATATTTTCTATCGCCGGCCACTTGGGGCTTTGCCAAGGTACAATCGTAACCAATTATAAATGTACATACATACGTGTATATTATTTTATTTAGCCAGCACAGTCGAAGCCAAGTACTTTATTTAAATGCTACATGTTAAAGGCAGAAGATAAAATACAGCTATCTATAAATATATACAAATTGTTAAAGCCTATTATAGATAAATTAGGTGACCGGGCAAACGTTGTTTTGTCAGGTTACCCTTATTACGTAGGGGTATAAAAATAGCCCACAATCTGTTGTCAAACTTAACAAATAGTTATACACAAAAAAAAATATCATAAAGATCGGTCAAGCCACTTCGGAGGAGTTCGATAACAAAGTCTGTGACACGAAATTTTTATGTAAATATTAGATTTACTGACCCGGCAAACTTCGTACCGCCTAACAGTCAATGTATGTAGTATATTTTTCTATATAGTCAACTGTTTGCGATGAAACAAAGCCTAAATAATACGAGTATATCAAGTTACTATTTTAATGTATAAAAGTTATCTACATCGATGTCGTACATTCTACGTGATGCGCACACAACTGAAAACTTCTATGGATTTATTATATTGATTACGTAGGACTTTTTAAGTTTGTAAGGCGATTAAAACACGGCACCGCGCACCCCCGCGGAGGGCGGTGGCGGTGAAGCGGATTTCTTAGCTGTGCTACGCCGCGTAACCGCGCGGAGCACCGCTAATACGCGGTTTGCGAGCCCAACCGCGCGGATGGATTTAACGCGGTTTTGACCAGTTTCATCAGACACTGGCGAAAATGGACGCTGAAGTGCTGGCAGCAATCTGGCTTTTATGGCGTAGAAAGAAAAAATTAAGAAATATTGGGTACATCCATTTTAAATTGCAACACGTCCTGCACCCACAATAATCCGCGCAGTTATGCGGCGCCCCTTGTGTAAGGCGCCGCCCCACCGCGCGGAAATTAGCGCGGAGAGACGGTGGCGGCAAGAGCATCGCTCGACCGGTCAGTCGGGCGGTGTAGGTGTGTTAGGTATGGTGACCAATGTAACATGAGATCCGCTTCACCGCAAACCGCAGCGGTGCGCGGTGCCGTGTGTTAATCGCCTTACACTGCCATAAATCCATCTATGTTCTATATTCTTGTCTAGGAAAGGATTATAGTCACAGAGTACTTTTTATGGATTATACTCCTGAGTAATAGTTGAGCTACACGAATACTGACAAATGCTTGCACTAACTAGACAGGTCCCCCCAAGTCTGTGTGGCTCTTCCTTCAAAAGACCATCTCAGACATAAAACTGCATGGTTCTCATATGATTTGACCAAATACATGTTTACTGTATGTGCTTTATAAGAGACTTTGGCCTTTGAATTGGTTTCGGCGTTTCTCTTCAGGGTAATCAGCTAGGAAAAGCCGGCCTCATCTTAAGTTTAAAAAGAACGAAAAAAATTTCATGTAAGTAAAACCGTGTGTTTTTGAAACCTATTTGCAAAAAAAAAAAAGAATAATAATTTATTATTCATTAAGCACACCGTTCGAAGTATGGGTGATTCAAAGTAGGCAAATGTAGGTATCTACATCATGTAGAATACGACGTATACCTACGTACTATGCTATTGTCACACACACAGGGTAATGTGTAGAGAATGTAGTTATTTATAAATAATATGAGTGTATTCTCTAAAATAGATTACAATACAAGTAGGTCAGAGAAACGAGTCGTACCTTTATTGTACGTATTAGAGCCAGGATTATGCACTAAGATACCAGGTCTATGTATTTAAGAGCCGGTTGTAATCAGAGATTATTTTGTAGGTTGACTTCACGGCTTCGTGTTACGGATTTACCGACTTTTTTTTATAAAAAAAAAAATACATAATAGAATTTTGATAGATTCTAGTTTTTGACAGACCCTTTTAAAAATCTGGGTAAGTGCGACACGCACTCGTGCATTGAGGGTTCCGTGCAAACTACAATTCCCGAATGGAGTCTCGAAGATTTTTCTGAACTGCAAATTTTTTTTTTGTGACGTAGCTCACAACAAATTTACTGTTTTCAGATTTATTCCTATACCTCTGCTATAAGACCTTACTTTGTGTCTTTCAGGATTCTGGGTCAACTTCTAAGTTAACGAATAAAAAAGATACCCTATGAATTTCGATCTTTGACAGTATCAAAATATACGTTTTTTTGCGACATAAACGGCCGTATCTTTTTTATTCATTAACTTAGAAGTTTGATTTTTTCACAGCTTGAAGGGACCGCAAACCTAAGTATATGGTTTTTAAATACCTGAGTATATTTATTTATTTATTAGCACACCAACAGCATTACATACTTGATTTTGTAAAAATAATATTAAAAACAAGGCACTGGTATGCATGCCTATTACAGGTTTGCACAGCTTACACCATGCTAGGTATAACATTAATTATTAAACATTACCACAAAAACTTAAACATACAAAAAGGAAAAAAAATACAGACACAATTATAAAAATAAAAATAGAAATATGTCTAAAATAGAAAATCAAACATTAAAAAAAGAGGATAGAGTAGGTATACAGCATTGTAATAAAAGAATAAAAATTGGAAGATTTTTACAGCTCATACCTCCGAGACTGCTCTCCTAAACTTGTTGACCGAACCGTGTAAATTGGTGTCTGGTGATTTGAAAAAACTGTTATGGGTTTTGCATTTTCGGAGCAAGGGTGCGTTGAGGCCAAGGTTGGTTTTACGGAAAGGAATGTGGAGTAATATAGAGATGGGATGTCTGGGAAGTTTTGACGGGACTGAATACTGAATACGCTCTACTAAATCACTGCATTTTACAAACCCATTAACTACTTTGTAAAGGAATATTAGATCACGCGAACGGTGATGGTCACGCAGTGTCTTTATTTTGAAAAAATCTAGCCGCTGTTCATAGGGACAGCGATGACTAATTGCTCTAGATATAAATGCAAGATGTCTGGTGAAAGCTCTTTGTATTTGTTCAACCCTTTGAAAATGAGCTGCGTTGGGCGGGTTCCAGGTGACACTAGCATATTCCAAACGTCGTATAAGAGTGTTGAACAATACTATTCTTGTCTTGGGCAGTTGGAAGCCTCTTGTGTTTCGCTTTATAAAGCATAGCATTTGCGCTAATTTTTTTACGATATTGTTGATGTGCGGCTTAAAGCTGAGTCTATTATCGACCAGAACAACTAAATCCCGTATAGCACATACTTTTGCCAACAAAGTGTTACATAATGAGTAGGTTGTAAGGAATAGTAGATTTCTTTCTTGAGAAGCGAATATGGAAGCATTTCTGGGCGTGTAGGGTCATATTGTTATTTATACACCAGTTTCCTATATTTTTTAAATCGGATTGAACAAGAGCGGTGTCTGCAAGTCCAGTAATTTTTCCGTAGATCTTTAAATCGTCTGCAAACAATAACGGTAGACAATGCGTAATATGACTTGTGATGTCATTGCCGAATAACAAAAACAAAACTGGGCCAAGGTGGGAACCTTGTGGAACATCGGAGCGTGCATAGAATTCAAAAGAAACATAGCCATTGACTGCAACGAATTGAGAGCGATTTTTAAAATAGGATGCAAACCACCTCAACAGGTTCCCGTGGACGCCGCTATGCTTAAGTTTATTCAACAAAAGAGGATGACTCACCTTGTCGAATGCACTGCTAAAATCTGTGTATATTGCATTGACTTCGAGCCCGTTATCGAGTGCTTTGGATATGTCTGTTAAATATAAATTAGTTTCGGTAGAACGTCCAACTCGGAATCCATGTTGATTATCAGAGAACATGATTTCCAGGTAGTTGGTAATAATGGGACAGACGAGACTTTCGAAGAGCTTTGGGAAACAGGACAAGATAGAAATCGGCCTGTAATTTTTTATGTTGTTAGAGTCACCTTTTTTGTGCACAGGCACGATGCGAGCCTTCTTCCATTCATCTGGAAATATTCCCGTCTTTAAAGATCGATTAAATAAGAGACAGAGTGGCTCCGCAAGCATTCTCCCACATGATTTTACAAAAAACGGCTAAGAGCGTGTCGGGCCACGCTCAGTGTAGGGTTCCGTAGTTTCCCGTCCGTCACAATAAGTGTTCCCACTTATGAGTTTAAAAAAAGGCTATTTGTTACGTTGACATACTAAGTACGGAACTCTAATAAATACGGAACCCTAAAAACGGGCCCACAAAGGACGGTGATAACTAAAACAGTATGCAAGTAGTAGAAATTTCAGCAATTGCGCACTCGTAATAAAATGTGTTAACGAAGTTAAAAAAAATGCTTGCATATACGATTATACTACAAACTTAGTCCAGAAATTATTTTGTACAACCTTTTTGTCTTTTTGTACAAAAACTGTTCTTACCATCAAGTTCAAAGTTCATTAGGCCCTAGTGAAAAGGGGTATAAGTCCAATTTTGTCGAAAATGAGTTAAGTATACCGAAATGATCAGAAAAAAATGCTCTGTCGTTTGGTGAAAACAGATCTAAGTTAACCCAAAAAAGAAGGAAGTTACTTGGTGCAAAAGGATTCAACTGACACCAAAAAAAACACAAAAGTTGGTTTCAAGTCCATTTATATTGTTTTAAACGGAAAAATAAAAACTTTCTTTTGTGTTTTTTAATCTAAATTAACATAAATCAACCACATTTCAATTTGGTTGGTGTTTATCGATACAACAACACTTAGTCCATAAAAATGGTTTAAGTTACAAATGATATTATTAGACTTATATCCGTTTTCACCGAAATAAAGAGATAAAATATTTATTTGCATTAGGTAATTAGTTATTAAAAATAATTTCAAATGCGTATCCCTTTTCACGTGCATAAATTAATATTTAACTTATGGGAGAAGGGGTCTAACTTATTTTATACACTTATGGAATTCATTTTGTGATTGGTATAAGTCACTATCTTAAAAACTATTAACTTTACATAAAAAATAACCCAATAATAGTAAAGAGTATAAATTGTTTACCTATAAAAAACATCACATGTATTTCATTTGGTAGCGGTTTGAATGACACACGAGGTCAAACACGAATTTGAAGCACGCAGAGTGTTTTTTACGTCTCCTGTAAAGTTACATTTTTGGACTTAGATCCTTTTTCACTAGGGCCACAGATATTATGTTATGAATTACGAGTTTCAAAATTAATTTTAATACTTACTACCAAGGTATCCAAGACAGTATTAAGTACAGTTAGATACATACCCTACGCACCTATTTATTTTTTACTTTTAATTATAAAATGAACACACTTAAATGAGTAGGTACTTGCATAGGTACCTACTTAGATATCCGTTATCATCATCATATACACTTTGTTTTTATTTTTCCCTCAAAACATGATCGTTGTAAAGAAGTTTCGGCTTCGGCTGAAACTGTGACTGTTACCGAAATTCGGTTGGGTTTCTGTCGTAAAAACCAGTTTCGGTCGGATACTACCAAGAGTTAAAAACATATTCAAAATTAGTACAACCTCGCCTTAAGAGGATGCATCTCCACATACATTTTCACCGTTTTTCATACAACCGCTCTTACGCGATTATGACGTTATTACATGTTTTTCATTAGACATTTTGGAAACACAGTATCTTGTGGATATTATCTAGGCTTCTATGGAAATCAATTTATAAAACTTGTGTAAGACTACTTATACTAACTTGTGTTATAATTTTTTTGTGTAAAACTAGTTCAGTAAAATCCTCTAAAAATCTGCTATTTTGTATGAACTTTGACACTTCATAATTTACTCAAAAATAAAAAAGCTTAAGGTAAAGCTATAGGTACCTGACAACTTAATGATTTTGGGTGGATTTTTTTAAAATATGTTTTGCACGCAAAAAATGCATAGGCAGATTTATCTCCTTGGCAAATTGTTTTAACGGTTCAGACTAAGCATTTCGCCTAGTTGTTTATACCACGTACCTACATCGGTGTGGAATTCCCTGCCGGAGTCTGTGTTGCTTGATAGCTTTAACCCAGGGGTCTTTAAGTCAAGGGTGAAAAGGTTGTTTTTAGTCAAGCGTGTTCCATCGCCAGCCACATTATCATCGCTTTCCATCAGGTGAGATAGGGATCAAATACGATCCTATCCATAATAAACAAAAAGACTGGAACAACCTGCCTGCTGCGGTTTTCCCGTCCGATTATAATTTAGGATTCTTCAAAGCTAAAGATAATAGGGACTTAATAAATTATTGTGCTTTATCATCAACGATAGTGTCACTGCTTACCATCAGGTGGAATCGCAGTCAAGCACTAGATTATCTACATCTACACTAATATAATTTAAAGAGATAAAGTTTATTATAATATAATATTCCACAACTCTCTCAAAACGCCGTCTAGTCTCGAGCTAAGCAGAGCTTGTGTTGTGAGTACTGACTAACTGATAAACATACTTATATATTTCTAAACACAAACATATTATAGATAAATTTCGCCCAGACACAGAACAAATGATCATATTAATCACATAAACATTTGTCCTGGGTGGGATCGAATCCACGACCTCCGACATAGCAGTCAAGGCCACTAACTACTAGACCAACAGGTCAGTCAAAACTTTGCATTAATGTTTTTCGTTTGTAGGAGGTAATCTCTGGAAGTACTGTTCCGATTGCTAAAATTTTTTCACTAATAGAAAACTGCTTTATTTCTGAGTGCATAGGCTATATTTTATTTACGCGGGCGAAGCCGAGGGCAAAAGATAGTATTATATATATAAAAAAGACGTGTGGCACTCGGGGACTGCCGCGGTAAAGCTATTGCATAGCATTTTTATCAACTTATGCAATTATAATTATTTATTTATTTTATTTATGCAGTATTTTTTTCCTTTGTTTTTTTTTCTTTGATATTAATTGAAGTTACACTTTCACACATTGAATTGAATTTTGATTGATTGTTCACTCATTTGTTTTCTTATCGATCACCACGCTTAAAAAACAAATGCGTGGGGGGGTGTTAGGTTATTTTCGTTACGGAATTTCTGGATTCGCTCTCCACGCTCAAGGCCCGCGATAGAAGCTATGCAATAGCTTAAAAAAACAGTGTTAGGTGTAATACGAGAAAAGTGGAATCAAGTTGGAAATGATTATCTTGAAAAAGATTTAAAAGACGAAATGCGGTCAGAAAGATCGAACTGAATATCTTAAGTAAGTGAACATTGGAGGCCCAGTGACAGTGAGACTTACAAGTTGTAGATCGCGGGTTCAAACCCAAGCGCATTATTTTGTGTCATTTATTTCATCGCATTTATGCTCTCAAACGGTGAAGGAAAACATCGTAAGGAAACCGGCATGTCCTAGAACCAAAAATCGAAGACATGTGACATCCACCAACCTGCACTGAGGCTGCGTGGTTGGTTAAGGCTCATTCTCGCTCTTAGAGAAGAGGCTTAAGTCCCAGCAGTGGGAACATTATCGGGCCGATTGTTATGATATTATTGCACCCTAATTAAAAAGTTATGATTCAAGGTTTTGGCGCTCGTCAGGCGGCACTATTTTGTTTTTTTTTTAAACTATTACTTTTTAATCTAAACCAGTACTTACCTATTTATATTCCGATTGTCAGTCTTTGTCCGAATAGTTAATATTCTTTAGTAATTGATTCACAACTTTCTATTGAGAACATACCTAAATACATTGAAAACTTTATACCACTCTTTTAAAAATTGCGTGTGGATTGAGTGTTCTTTTTTATAAGTTCATTGTATTTATACGAAATCAAGAAAGTATTTAAGTGGAATAATTGTGTTGAATTAGTGAAAATTATTTTAAAAAATCAATTGATTTTAACGTTTAATTTGCATTTTATGCAGGTTTATTTAGAACAATCAATCCACACGCACACCTGAAAAAATACTTTTTTGGTGTTAGTACTACTTTTGTTTTGAGGTTGAGATTTCATTTTGGGGTCTCTCTGTTTTTATTTTTTGACGTTTTATTCATACCCTTTCAAAAAAGGGGACTATATTTCTTGTCACCAAAATTTATATTTGTCATCAAGTTGTATCACCGAATAAATAGATCTATCGCCACGAACTATTTTCGTTCTCAGATAAACAAAGAGTGTTGCCAGGTATGAATATTATCAAATTATTGTTAACCTTTCAATCGTGGAAATTACAGACCCTATAGAAAGACAATAGGTGCGCGAACACCGGCGTTCGCTTGGGGTTTAATGAATATGCTCGAAATTACGCTAGCAACAGAGGTGTAGTATATATCTATTATCGAAAAAGAAAAATGAATAAAACGAATTATTTTCTATATTAACTCATCGAATGCCGTTATTAGAGACAAAATAGAAAGACAATTGCTTATGTCGAACTGTGTAACTTAAGGCATTCAAAAGGTTAACAGCAAAATTGTCTTAAAATATTTTTCCTTTCTTTTATAGTATAGATTTGTATCGTGAGGAAACCGGCATGTCCTAGAATCAAAAATTCGAAGACGTGATATTCACCAACCCGCACTGGGCCCGCGTGGATTAAGGCCCATCCCGTCCCCTAGAGAGGAGGCCTGAGTCCCAGCAGTTGAAAGATTTAAAAGTCTGATGATGATGATGATAGATTTATATCTAATATATCTTATATTAACTATGTATTTATACAATGTATATTTTGACTATATGAATGCATATTTTTGTAATCCTTGTTTGCTAGATAATATTTTATTTTATATGTACCTGCCATATTGTCTCTTCACCACATTAGGTTGACTGGTAGAGAATGTCTAAGACATTAAGTCCGCCTTTGCACCATTGTTGCATGAAGATTATCTAAACAAATAAACAGAAACATAGACATAGTACAATATCATATTCTTCTTAATCAGTTTACGATTTTTTTTAATGACAGAAACTAGTGCTTGACGATCCCACCTGATGGTAAGCAGTGATGCTATCGTAGGTGATGAGGTGTAGGTACTAATTTATTAAGTCTCTATTAACTCTAAGCCTAGAAGAATCCTAAATAATAATCGGACGGGAAGACTGTATTTTAAAACATAGTTGGTCGAAAGTTTGAAAAGGAAATAGGAGAGACTCAAACTTTGAATTATAACTTTTTACTTAAGATATTCAATTGGTTTTGCTCCGCCTACATTTCCACTTAATACTTGTGAAGAACTTTATTAAAGCAAATAGAATAATACCGCTTCGAGTCTAAGGTAGAAGTTGCAAGTTATCTTTAGATTAATGGTTATGTACTTACAAAACTGTGAGTGTGGATTTCCATCATCACAATTCTTCTGCCCGATCCTAAAACGTGCAGTCTAAGAAAGCACAGTTGAATGCAGTGATCAGGGCTCTTCCTACAACCTGCAGTCTAAGAAAGCGCCATTGAAGTAATCTGTAGCCCGATTCACGTAATGAAAACCGTAACGATATTGTAGCGATTTAGTTGTTTAGACCATTTCCGTATTCACATCTATCAATCGAGTTTGAACGACAGCGATTCTAAAGTCGTTTGAAATTCGTCGATTTAAAAAAAAATCTGTATTACATTATCCTGGTAGAATACTCATTAATGTAACTGGAAATAAGTCGATAGATCGTGAATACCGCTTTTGGATAGGACTTCGATCGAACGACTATAAAACTTCAACGATATTTGCCTTGTTTGATTTTACGTGAATCAGGCTACAGGGCCTTACCATGACCTGTTAAAGTGTCAAGCGAGCGAGCGAGCCAGAAAGAGGGATGGAGCTAAACACTCTTTATAGCTCCATTCCTTTAACACTTCACACATTTCACATATTAGAAACGACAAGAAATATGTAATCATAATTATAAAAAGACGTGTGGCACTCGGGGAATGCCGCGGTAAAGCTATTGCATAGCATTTTTATCAACTTATGCAATTATAATTATTTATTTGGGCGATGTGGTCGCTAAGCGACAAAGCCCTTTAATTAAACAAAAAAGAAATAAATAATAATTATTTATTTATTTTATTTATGCAGTATTTATTTTCCTTTGTTTTTTTTCTTTGATATTAATTGAAGTTACACTTTCACACATTGAATTGAATTTTGATTGATTGTTCACTCATTTGTTTTCTTATCGGTCACCACGCTCAAAAAACAAATGAGTGGGGGGTGTTAGATTATTTTCGTTACGGAATTTCTGGATTCGGTCTCCACGCTCAAGGCCCGCGATAGAAGCTATGCAATAGCTTAATAATAATCATTTATTTGTTAGAACATGGTAGGTATGTACATTACATGGTCTTAGGTTTAAACATTCAGTCTCGGCACGTTCTGCCACAATGGCGTACAAATATTAAAGTTATATAAGTAAGTCATTAATTACATTAAATTAAGATAATTGAAATTAGAAATGTCAAATAAAATCATACAAATAATCATTGAATTAATATGTCAAAGTGTCATTTAAGTAGTCATTTAAATTATAGTAACATTTATTACACAAAAATTCTTTAATTTTTTTCTTAAACCCGGTCAAGTCTCTCTCTAATCGATTTTGGAATTTTATTATAAATTTGCGGGGCTTTGCAAAATATGCTTTTTCGCATATGAGCGGTTTTGGCTCTGCGGTCGCGTAGAGTATCATATCGCCTATTACGTTGGACCGTATCAGATAGGTAAGAAAATAAATGTGGATTGGATCTTACAAATAAGGCAGTCTCATATACAAGGTGTAAGGGACAGCCCTCCTCAAACTTTAAGGGCTTGCTCAGTAGACGAAACTGAACAACCTTCCACATATTTTTTTTTCAGGAAACGAAAAAAAAAATCTGCCTCACCATAGAAAATTATAAACTTGATTGGACAATTTGTATGGAGAGGCCGAATTTTTTTTTCGTTTCCTGAAAAAAAATTTTGTGGAAGGTTGTTCAGTTTCGTCTACTGAGCAAGCCCTTAAAAATTGTGGAGGGCTGTCCCTTACACCTTGTATATACAAAGCTGGCAGTGTCAGAATTTTATGGTTTCTGAAATATGGCACACAACTGTTTGTTACTTGAAGTCCAAACATCGCTCTTATGCAACGCTTTTGCGCTTTAAAAGCAGCTTCTCTATTAGTAGAGTTGCCCCAGAACATTATGCCATATCTTACTATTGATGCAACAATTCCATGATAAGCTGTGAGTAGTGCATCGGTGTTAACTATTGGAGCAAGTTTATATAAGGCAAAAGATGAGCTACTAATCTTCTTGCATAATGTTTCGATATGATCCTTCCAGTTAAGCTGACTGTCGATTATAAGGTCTAAGAAATTTGCACTATCTACGTCATTAATATTTTTATTTTGGAACTTTACAGTCACTTTAACCAAGGACTATGTAACTCATAATATGTTTTAAAAAGAGTGTCCATAGTTTCTTGCACGTTCTTCTCCATAGGGATCTACGCTTTGGAACGTGCAATTTAGCTTCACTTTTCTTGGACTGACGGACATTTGACTATTCAAAAGTGCCTGCAAATGGTCTATGTATTTGAAATTTAAAATGTTTTTGACTTTTTTGACTTCAGTTTAGGTCGACAAATGGATCGCATTAAGAGCTCGTAAGCCATAATCATCATTTTAGCCTAAAGACGTCCATGCACTGATGGACATAGGCCACCGCATCCATCAGGTTCCCGCGATCCTCACATAGTCATCGGTCTACCTTGTGGGATGCCTGCCAACACTGCGTCTTCCGGTACGTGGTCGCCACTCCAGAACCTTCACAGTTAATGGAATTAGTAAAATTTGTCTTCAACATAAGACTTTCGTCTCTGTGGTGATGGCGATACTTGTCAGCATCAGTATCATCCACAGCCCAACTTCACCCATATAAGTAGGTATTTTTTAAATATTATACAAAATTCCCAATCGGTTGGCTTATTAGAAGGACTATATCTACAGGTTTGATGAAAGTCATTAGTTGAATGAAAACACCGTCACAGCAATGTTCTGTTAAAATCTAGGTCATTGAGTTTCTCATTTTAAGTATTAAGTATCTGTGTTGCTTAACACCCCTTTTTCTATAATCATGCAATGACATCCACCGCTCTTGGGCGGAGCAGGAGATCTTACTGACTAAAAGACCCACCCCGTTCCTTCTAGCCTTCATACCGGGGCTCGAGCGCCCTTTCGGATAACCCTGGCCCCAGTAGGCTTCGACCCGGCTGGGTCCCTGCTGTTGCTGACAACTCCTTGAGACGCGCGGGAACAGTGCGCGCCGTCGACGATGCTTAACACCCCTGAGTCACCCCGTTTTACCGTTATACCTATTTTTGGGTGTAAAGAGTAAACTCAATTATTTTTTTTTATTGTTCGCGCTTGACCGCTATCTTTTCTACACGAATATTATAAGAAGAAGAAGTTAAGTTTGTTTTTTTTTGTTTGTAGGAGGTAATCTTTGAAAGTAAGTACTGGTCCAATAACTAAATTTTTTTCACCACTAGAAAGCTGCTTTATTCCTGAGTGACATATGCTATATTACGCACCTAGGCGTTATCTATTGTAGAGATTCGACACGAAACGGTTGTGACGTGGCTAGGCCTGCTGAGCGTCTCGCATCCATTGCATCCCCGCGAGTCTCACCAGGGCCTCAAGTCTGCTATTACAATAGTGTCAGAATGGTCTATCATTGATGTCATAATTGTCGATTTTGACAAGTTTGGTAATCTACTAATATAATGGCGTCATTATGACTTTCCAATGGTCAACCACTGACACTCCTTTGAAAGTGACATAGAATAGTAATCTCGTACATATTGACAAATGAATATTTGACGTATGCGGTAATCTGCTAAAACTTTGACAGTTTATTTGATCAGTATTCTACCATTAGAACGTTACTGTGCAGTTATTGGTTTTAATATGCTCGATATTATCATTCTACCATAACTCTATTACGATACCACTGACCGATCATTATGAATTAGCAGATTACAAACTTTTAGCAAAATGACAATGTGATCGTGTTGGAATGACGAATTTATAAAAATAGCAGACCAGGGCCCCTGGTCATCGGTCCACTTTGTCGGTGGCCTTCCAACGCTGAGTCTTCCGGTGTGCGGTCGCCACTCCAGAACAGTTCGGCGACCATGTGTTTTACGAGCAATTTACCCTGCCCACAGCCACTTGAGTTTGGCGATACTTCGGCCTATGTCGGCGACCTTAGTTCTATCGGATATCTTCAATCCTGATGCGATCACGCAAGGAAACTCAGAGTACAGCCCTTTCCATTACTTACACTTTGGGTGACTTTAAGCTTCTGATGAAACCCATTTAACCACGTTTCAGTGCCACATGTCATCACTGGCAAAATGCACTGGTCAAAGATTCTTAATATGGTCTAAAACCAGTTTTATCCTTCGCTTCGCATTCCCAGATGTCTAGAGTCCAATTAGGCTAATTAATAGGGAATATAACTCGTATGTCACGTGTAGCCGTATTGATGTTTGGCGACCTCGAATTAAAGTTCAAACTTTGTTTTCGCAGTGTTTGTTTTTCAGTGAATTTCAACATTGTGATTTCTCTCGTTTTTTAGGGTTCCGTAGCCAAATGGCAAAAAACGGAACCCTTATAGATTCGTCATGTCTGTCTGTCTGTCCGTCCGTATGTCACAGCCACTTTTTTCCGAAACTATAAGAGCTATACTGTTGAAACTTTGTAAGTAGATGTATTCTGTGAACCGCATTAAGATTTTCACACAAAAATAGAAAAAAAGCAATAAATTTTGGGGGTCCCCATACTTAGAACTGAAACTCAAAAATTTTTTTTTCATCAAACCCATACGTGTGGGGTATCTATGGATAGGTCTTCAAAAATCATACTGAGGTTTCTAATATCATTTTTTCCTAAACTGAATAGTTTGCGCGAGAGACACTTCCAAAGTGGTAAAATGTGTGTCCCCCCCCTCTAACTTCTAAAATAAGAGAATGATAAAACTAAAAAAAATATATGATGTACATTACTATAAAAACTGCCAACGAAAATTGGTTTGAACGAAATCTAGTAAGTAGTTTTTTTTTTATGCATCATAAATAAAAAAAAATACACTATTATTACAACATCGATCAAAGTTACAACACATTACAAGAACTTTTATATTATGTTACTTGCTGCTACGGAACCCTTCATGGGCGAGTCCGACTCGCACTTGGCCGGTTTTTATCATTATATTTGAATTTATCAATTTGCAAATTTTTGAAGAATCAATTCCTATGATATATATACACTGATTTCATACAGCGGAAGAATAAAGTAGATATGCCTCAAATCCCAAGATTAATTTTAAAGAGCAAAAATTCTGTTGTTTTTATGATACTTATATAATAAAGAAGTTAAGTTGGTTTTTAAGAGGTAATCTCTGGAAGTACTCGTACACTACTCTCAGAAAGTAGGTCCGATTGCTAAAATTTTTTCTCCAATAGAAAGCTGATTTATTCCTGAGTGACAGGCTGTATTTTATGTACACGGGCGAAGCCGTGGGCAAAAGCTAGTCAGAAATATAACAGAAAAAATTTCTTCCTGCATTAATGACGAGGAGGTAGTGTGTATTAATTTGGTAAACTCACCTCAGTTGACGTAGAGAAATTTTTTTCAATCAAAAATACTAATAAAGATTTTATGTTTATTCATCTTTGTTTTATTTGTCTTATCTATCTCTGAGGTTTTATTTTGTAATATTGTTGGCCACACGGGAATTTTGATGATGCTTTTGAAGATGAAAAATATCTAATAAATTTTCTATAAGTTGATGTATTTTCGCGACTAAGCTCGGATCAAGACTACCTATAGTCTATAGAACAGGACAGAAAATCTTAATTTAAGCTCTCACAAAGGGTTTATATAAAGTTCTAAATCCTTAGTGTATCTATGTGTGTGTATATTAATGGAGATATTTATATCCTATTACATATGTATACATATTACAAAACAAAGTTACAAAACGCATCTGTCTGTATGAACGCGATCAACTAGAAAATTACTGAACAGATTTTCATGCAATTTTCACCGATCATTATCATCATCATTTCAGCCGAAAGACGTACACTGTTGGTCATAGGCACACAAGTCAATCTACATACCAAGCGCGCTCGAGCAACGCACACATAGACACCGCCCACGGACACGATATCTCGGAGCGCGTCGGCCCGCACGTCGAACAGTTCCGGCTCAAACGCTCATTAGTGTGCGTCCACCGAGCGTAGGTATAAAAAGTGAAGTACATACACGAGATTGTCTTCTGTACCTATATATTTTGTGTCATAGGCCTCTCCCAAGTGCCGCTATAACGACCGGTCCTAGTTTCGCCTCCATCAGATTCCCGCGACCCACACTAGATCATCACCAACAGGCAGTCATTCGTGAGGAAGTTTTTTTTAATGTGGGAAAATGATCCAATGACTTTTCCCACTCTAGGGCGGGGCGGGAGGGTGCGTCAGATTTTTACTGACTAAAGCCACATCTATGTTCTTTGTTTTTGCGTTCCAGGACCCCAGGTTTCTCTTTCGGAAGTCAGCCCATGGCTCCAGATGAGGAAGGTTAAGATGATACAGAAATCATCATCAAAATAAAGCCGTCATCATCATCTACACTAATATAATAAAGAAGAAAAGTTTTTTTTTTGTTTTTATGTTTTTTTTTTGTGTTTGTAGGAGGTAATCTTTGGAAGTACAGGTCCGATTGTTAAAATTTTTTCACCGATAGAAATCTGCTTTATTCCTGAGTGACATAGGCTATATTTTATGTACGAAAGAAGCCGTGGGCAAAAGCTAGTCATTCATAAAGCCGAGAATTTCAAAGATTTGGATCACTCATTTGAAGACAAAACGGGTCGCTGATTAAAGATAAATAAAACAAAAAACAATTCAGTTCAACGTTTATTATTACAGCAAGTCTGTTTACTTAAAATTACTTCACAAATCAGTTTATTTCCTCAACAATCATCACCCAAACAAACCAATTGGTAATGATAGTCTTGACAATACAATTATACTCTGTTCAAAACAACATTAGACATTTATGAAAACCTTTTATTACTGTCTGATCAACCGATTTTGAGTTTTATTACGTTGGTGGCATGACAAATGGCGGCTGCAGTAAATAGTTGGTATTGTAACCATTTTTTAGGGTTCTGTAGTCAACTAGGAACCCTTATAGTTTCGCCATGTCTGTCTGTCCGTCTGTCTGTCCGTCCTCGCTTAATCTCGGTGACCGTTAGCACTAGAAAGCTGAAATTTGGTAACAACATGTATATCAATCACGCCGACAAAGTGGTAAAATAAAAATTGGAAAAAAATGTTTTATTAGGGTAGCCCCCCTATATGTAAAGTGGGAAGTGATTTTTTTTTTAATTTCAACCCTAACGTGTGATACATCGTTGGATAGGTATTTAAAAATGAATATGGGTTTACTAAAATCATTTTTTGATAATGTCAATAATTTCGGAAATAATCGCTCCAAAAGTAAAAAACAATGTGTCCCCCTCCTCTAACTTTTGAACCATTAGTTTAGAAAATATGAAAAAAATCTGAAAAGTAGAACTTTGTAAGGACTTTCTAGGAAAATTATTTTGAACTTGATGGAAAGAACAGTTTTTGTACAAAAAAGACAAAAGGGTTCTACGAAATAATTTCTGGACTAAGTTTGTAGTGTAATCGTATATGCAAGCATTTTTTGAAACTCATAAGTGGGTACACTTATTGTGACGATCGGGACACTACGGAACCCTACACTGAGCGTGGCCCGACACGCTCTTGGCCGGTTTTTTGGCTTTTAATGCCATCCTTATGCCTACGAAATAGAAGTTAAAATCGATTGAACAGACAGTAAAAAACGTTTCTTTAAATGTCTAATCTTAACGCGATTAGAATAGGTATAGTCGGATATTTGTAGCGACAATTGACACTTTCTTTTTGTGAATATCCTGATTATCTCCTTGATATAATTCGGTAAGGTATACAAATTACAAGGGGCGTTTAGGTAACCCTATAAAAATAAATTACAATCGTACATTTTGGGGTTGTAAAAATTAACTTAGTGGCCTAGCTATACAGATAATGTCACCCGTTATTACTCGACGTATCACGTGCAAAGCTGTATCAGTGCAGTGATAGACCAAGGCCTTACCATGACATGTTAAAATGTCAATTGTGCGAGCGAGTAAGAGGGATGGAGCTATACACTCTATATAGCTGCATCCCTTTATCAGTTCAGTTTAGGTCGTCAAATGGCTGAGTTCAGAGCTCGTGGTAAGGCCTCTGTACAGGGTGATTATTTTATTCATTGTCATATTGACAATCAGAGGGTGAAAGTAGCAATGAACATATTCTAAAAAAAATCAGATTCGTTGAGTTATGGAAACATAGAACAGAACGAATGCAGTAGTTTTTATTTTCATTTTAAAAATGGGTCCCATTAGATTTAGAAAGAAGAAGAAAAATGGCATTTTTTCGCCAAATATGACGCCAAAATATTATTTGTTTATATTCATGTGCACTTTCACACTCTCAAAGATTTCAATGAATTAAAACACCTAGTACCTACCTTTTCAGTGAAATAATATCACTCGATGTCCAATTCAATATAATTTATATCTTAATACTACGGCCTTATCTTGTTTACGTCAACTACTGATTATCGCTTTAAAAACAAATGCCTATAATTTAACTGTTTATAAGGATAGCGATTACATACGTACAATCAAATGTAAACCGATTTGGTAATTCGACGGCAAAATGTCAATAACTTCTAACTGTCGAAGTCAAGAATTTACAAAAATTGAGAAAAGAATCATTTTTAATTTTAGAACTGTTACACTCCATTCGAGTTAAGATTAGACATTCAAACAAACCTTTTTTTACTGTCCGTTCAATTCATTTTGATTTCTATTGCGTTGGTAGCAAGACAAATGTCAGGTGCAGTAAAAAAAAGGTGCAGTAATAAGTTTGTATCGTAAACCATTTTTTTGCTTTGAATGCCTACGGAATAGAAGACATAATCGGTTGAACGGCCAGTAAAGAGTTTGTTTAAATGTGTAATCTTAATGTGAATGGAGTTTAGTAATTTCTGAAGAATAATAACGTAATAAATAATAACGCTTATTTTATATTTAATGATAGTGTAGAAGTGCCCCATAAAAGTTAAGACGTAATACCATAAAATATAAATACTTGGGTTAGTTAGAAAGATATTTCCACAATAATTAATTAATGCAGTTGCAACTAAAAATGTTTCGAAATTTTCACTGAAACATGCGGAAGAATACCTTTAAATTCAAAGCGATACTTAGCGATTTTCTAATAGTAATTTTCAGTTAGGATGTATTAGCACTTCACCGTCGATTTGAAAATCAAATGATAAATCCCAGTGTGCTTATTTCGTTAGCCTTGATTTAGGCTTTTGATAGACTTGACGGAAATCCCATCGGCGACGGAATTTCCGGAAAGTGTATCGTCGGCCTTATTTTGTTTAAAGACAAAAATCCTGATGATATTCTAAACAACAATCCGTACTTAAAGGTTCTTCAAGCTACAATTGTTTATTTACATTCTATTAAAATTAACAAACCTCAACTAAAAAAACATGATAATTAAAAGCATTCTGGATTCGCGGCCGTAGTATCAACGTAACAAAACATCTTTCTCACGATTTCAACTTTACATTACAAAAATATCTAGAAAATTTCTCGAGGGACTTAGTCATTTCGCTCTAGGAGCTTTCTTACGAGTCTCCAGTCTTCCATGATGTCAGCGTCAGGGAGCATGTAGACCACGTATGGAGGCGCCACCGTGACCTGTCTCCGACGTCTTTTCCGGCCCCATTCAGGTCCACAAGACCAAAGGTCCACTGTATGACGTTCCTCTTCCAGTTTCTTGATCTTTTCTAAGGTCTCTTCTTTGAGGTTCTCGTAGGCCAGCCATTTTTCACTCTGAGGACAATAGAAAAAAATTGGTTAGGTAAAGTTTAAGTGTTTTATGTATTTGTAGTTGATTTGTACTTTTGGTTTGGTTGGTATCGTAATCGTTTTAAATATCTTTATTCCCATTATGACAACAACGTGTCGCTTACATAAGAACGTAAAATAATAGTAATATTATCCCAATACACGAAAAATAAATGATTAATGGTCAATTCGTTTACAAGTTAGATGAAACGAATTTACTGTTTCCCGAGATAAGGCGGTAGTATTAAGGGCCAAGCGCCCGAAAAGTGCCATAAAACAGTGATTTTCTGAGGCCTACTCCTCCGTAACGGCTAGGTCAATTGGTTTGAAAAAAATATATGTTTATTATAGATTCATGAACAATAATATCAACATTTGATTTTTTCGTGCAATTAATACTTTTGTCAAAAAAAAATATTTAGCAATTTCGCAACTTTTCCCTACTCCTTCGAAACGGCTTGGATCTTTAAACATTTTACACATAAAAAATGGTGGTTAAATATTCTTCAAAGTGAACATTGCATATGTAAATCAATCAATATCTCGCAGAGAAAATGGATTTAAAGCGCTTTCCGGGCGCTGCTGGCCGCAAATAAATGCACAGATTTGCGTACTGCCGTCTAGGCGAGTGCGAGAGTTGCGTTCACATAATTTCGGCCAGATGGTTCAAGGGACTAAACGCCTTAAGACGCTTTATAAAATAAATTTCTTTACTTTTTCTAGCTTTGGGAATGATATATGTATTTGAGATTGTAATGCTAACATGTTGTTTTGATCTCTGTATAGTAAACCATATCTACATGATACATGACACCAAAACAACTGAAATTAAATTTTCCTTCAAGCGTTAAATTCGGAACTATGTACCACTTGAAGTCCTCTAACTAAACCTTAGTATGGTACGCGCCATAACTTTCACATTTTCCTAAATAAAATGTTCCGATATTTATCATAGTACTTATTTCAAAGTTTGTAATTTTAGCATAGATTTATGTATTTTATTATTATAAGCCTCTTAATTAACCGATACTTTATTCTATTTGTAATATCTTTATCTTTATTTATTGTGCACATCTCTCCTTGTTGGATTAAGTCCGTCTATGTACCACTACTGTACATAAAGTTTAAATAAATAAATACACACTACGTTTTCATTCCCATACATTCAGCCAATTCATTAAACTTCCAAGTTAAACTCGCACCATCGTTCAACCTCGCACGTTTAACGTCATAACGTGGGTTGAGCGGCGCGCGCGCAGGCCAATTTTCGACGGAACCGGTTTCCGATCTCGCCATGATGGATTTACCTGACGCTTTATTGAAAAAACACCAGGCTGTCTGTTGAGCCGGTTGTTATTGGGTTTTATTGCAAATTTCAATAATTGAAGGCGTTTGGTTGTGGGTTGAAGGTATATGGCCTTATATCTGTGTTAAGCTGATAGGTAAATGGTATTAGGTGATGAATTAAAGCGCCTTTAGTTTGCTTGAACATAACTCGTCGTTTATACCACGTACATCGAAGGACTGGAAGAATTTGCCTGCTGCGGTCTTCCCGTCCGATTATAATTTAGGCGTCTTCAAGGCAAGAGTGAGCTCTTAATAAACTAGTGCGCCTCACCATTAACGATTGCATCACTGCTTACCATCAGGTGGGATCGCAGTCAAGCACTAGTTTATATCAATTAACAAAAAAAAAAACTTGTTAAAAGTGTACTTATAGGTAAATTATTCATGTTTACATCAAAATAATGATACTCTACTAGGGAATGAAATACAGTGAAATTTCTTAATTTACTATTTTATGCTAACTAAAAGCGGATATTATCTGTATCTACTTAAACTCCAAATTTTGTCAGGTTTTCAAGCTAGAGTTTGAAAAATACTCAACTTCTAATACTTAATCAGAAATCGGAATTAACTAGCTAAGGGTGTTTTTAATGTACATAGTGCGGTTTTGATCACGGAAGCGGGATTGCTCCGCACGCGTACCCCCGCAAATGTCCATTTCTTACAAGTATTTATTGTAATGCGTGGAATACGCACGCGGGACGCGTTTTTTTGCATTTTGAAAGTTTCTGCATGCGGGGCAAACCCGCATGCGTGTTGCAATCCGCACGATATTAAAAACACCCTAAGAGGATTCAATAAAATAAAATAGCCAAAGTTTTGTATGTCTGTCTTCATTTTATAAATCAAATTAACTCAACAATAGTAGTTTAATCCCCGCATATGAAATGGAACTGAATAATTTCAGTATATTACCGCTGACACGAATACTGTCATGTATTTGTTCAAAGTTTAATTATATACAGCGTAGGGGTTGCAGCCGGATATTTATCAAGAGTGGGTTTTATTTATAACACAAAGTAGTTTCATTTGCTAGGAATGTAATAAGTTATGTTGTTTCAAGATAAATGTTAGTGGCATATTAGTGGGTATTACGTAGATGTGTGGGAGGTCTACTGCAGTGGGAGGCAAGGTGACGTAAACACAATGTTTATCGAAGGACACTAGTATTTTGTGTAGCTTAACCTTTTGTGTGATTATTGTTGAATAGAAGTATAGTAAGATCTATCTATAGAAAAATACAGTTTTGCAAAAAAATATGTTAGTGTGTTATGGTAGCCTCACACGTTCCAGTATACTTGCGCAAATTTAGACTTGCACAAGTACGTGTGTTGGAAGATATTTGCGCAGTTTTTGGTCACTTTCAAATAACATGTGTTTGCACAAGCCTAGACTTGCGCAAGAATAGGTACTGGAAGGTGTGTGGCTAGCATTAGGTATTCGAGTAAAATAGTTCACTTTAATTTTAACTTTAATCCAAATGTTTTAAACGAATAAAAAACTTTTGATTTTTAGGTACTTTCTACTGTATTTGATGTGTGCAGTATGTTGTGTATTTTGTAGTACCTATTTATAGCGTTTAACAATTTTTAGTTTTTTTTTTTTTTTTTTTTTTTTTTTTTTTTTTTTTTTTTTTTCGATGGGAAAAATCATCTTATGACAACCCCCGCTCTTGGGCGGAGCGGGAGATAGTGTCCCGTTCCTTCAAGCCTTCGATACCGGGGCTCGAGCGCCCTTTCGGATTACCCTTAATTTTTTGTTTTAAGAAAAAAACGTATTGCGCCGACCCCAAATAAAACGGGACAAGGGCAGGAAGAAGAAGAAGAAGAGTCTTTATGATCTGTAATTTACATGCTTACCTATATCTAGGTTTAATTTAGCGGATCTTAATTGTTTACCTTTGTGTACATTACTTAAAACAATTGTGTGTGCTGTGGTAAGTGGATACATAAAAAAAGAACCATATTGGAATTCAAATAATTAGTTTGCATATTTGGAAATTAATTATTTGAATTTAATTGAATTATTCTTTTTAAATCGTTAAATTTCAAATTTATTGAAATCATCAACTTCTTACCCTTGTATGCTAAGTTTATATGCCCATGTTACTTGGGGTCGATTAAACACGTTTTTTGCCATTCTGTCCTATCAACCGTCACGGAATCACTAACTCCCTTTTCTCTCATATCAGTAACCCCATCATACCCTTTTAGTTCTAACTACACTAACTTAAATAACTAATTTAAGTCTAAAATAATCATCAATTGAGATATCCTTGCTAAACTACTCAGCCTTTTTGCTAACTGCGATTTAGGACTTACCAAAATTGTCTGTACTAAACCAACATCTAGAAAATTCAGTTTAAACTTTTTGATTAATGATTCTTTCTCATCTTTGCTTCTTACACAATCTATCAGCATGTGAGTTCACCTTTGGACATTATGTTTTACTAGTGCATAAATCTACACTTAATATTATAAAGAGGTAAAGTTTGTTTTTAGTTTGTAGGAGGTAATCTCTTAAAGTATTGGTCCGATTTCGACAATTTATTCACTAACAGAAAGCTGCTTTATTCCTAAGTGACATAGGCTATATTTTATTCGCAGGCAAAAGCTAGTGTTTAATAAATAAATAAAAATATTTGATCTCCTCCCTCTCTATACCCATGATAAAAATCAATAACAATTTAAAATTGCAATAAAATTACATGAACAACTTCCAACCCCACAGTACCTACATACCAACATAACAAAAAAAAACCCGTGAGTATCCGACAATAGTGATCCGCGGTCTCGTCGGGGCCACTCAGGTAGATCGCGATCAATGCCCGGCTAATAATAATATCCGCACATCTGTCCATGAAGGACGCAGGCGCATGAACGTATTGAGAGAGATCTTTTATTTGTTTTGCAAGATATCCTACTCTTGTTAGGAAAAAAATTACAATTGTACGACGTTATTCCGAAGGGTGGAGATGTAGTTTAAATTAACCGTAAACAGGCGGTAAACTGGATTGAGTAAATGTAAATTAAAGCTACACACAAACACTTAAAAATGAAAATAACAAATAGAAAAACACAAAGGTACAGCTTATTTCAAATGAAATGAGTATAGTTAAAGTAGCATTGTGTTGTTCTTTAGTATACCTAGTAACCAAAATAATTTGCTTATTGTCATATAAATGTAGCTTTTGCAACCGATTGTTTGAAGGAGTTGCCACGGTCTTGGAATTTAAAAAGCGACTGAAGGAATACTGTTGAATTTTAGTCAGTATAAGTCTGACACTTCCTTTCACTCTGAGTAGAGCGAGAGAGAGGTTTTTTGTGGTTATTAAGAACAAATTTCTTAGTAATTGATTACAATCTAGCCTAAAAGACTACCAAGCAATTTAACTGTAACTTACGGTATGCGTATTTTTAACATAAAACCTATAATTACTCTATACGTTATAGATTATGTTAAAATTAAGGGTGAGTTGCACCATTTAACTATAACGATAACCAAATCATAACTAGCCGTGAAACGGCCGCCTATTGGTCAATTCGACGATTTGACAACATAACGGCTTTGTTATCGTTATAGTTAAATGGTGCAACTCACCATAAGGATAGCATCCTTTTGTCAAGAAAGGATCGTTCAGCCAAGATAAAAACCACTTGTCGTGATTGGTTAAAAAATATACAGACTTTCATGTTTATAATATCAGTTGGAGGAAAGGATAAGTATAACGACAGTTATTCTCAATATACTGTAGTCATTATAGACATCATCAAAACATTGAAAGGAAATTACTTAACGAGTAAATTCTTTACAAATAGGTAATACGTAACAAAATAACTATTAGCGTTTAGAAAAATACACAGAAAAAATGATTTCTTACCATTTCGTTCAAAAACAACTTCCTAACTTCTTGTTAATAAGAAAATACATAGGTAGGTAAGTACAACAAATAGTCATCAACGTTTTTATAACCACTTCACAGCTGTGTAGGTGCATTTTATGGGACTGATAACTCGCGTCATTAAATAATCATTAAGGGCTCTTTAAAAAAGAAAGTGCGACTATTAGAGCTGATTATTACTAAGAACCTCGCGCCTATATCGAAATAACTAAAAAATCTACATCGCCTTATTCTAAAACGTGATCCGTGATCGCGTGTGCGATGTCGTGTAGTTCCTGGATTGTTACGTACTAGGTTTAAGATCAAAGGTAGGTTTTGAATTTGGAATTTAGGTATAAAAATGAAGTTTATCTCTAGTTTCTGAATTATCTATGGTAGTAAAGTTGACCGCCGAAACCCCTAGTTTTACTACAAAGAGATTTAAAGTTAGTGGTATATATTTAATGTCTTTGTTTTACTATCTATAATTCTATACCAACTTCGATACTAATACGTCGATAATCGAAGTTATTTAAGGTTAGCTTTGATTTTGTGTTATCCCATTTAAAAATTGTTGAAAATACATGTTAATATGATTGACTTGGCGGATCTGGAAGATTTGACTATTTAAATATATCAAATACCTACATGGATTTTGTATTATATTGAAATATGATTTTTAATGATTGATACAAACAAGACCCGTTGCTAGGCAACCACACATTGGACATAAGACAGACAAAGTTCACACAATTTGGTAGTATTACTTGAAGTCGTAGGGCCCTACAGCGCCGAATCCTACTGGGGCCTATGGGTTTGCTTCCGAAAGGGAAACCCGGCCTGGAACGCAAAGGGCAAAGAAGGTACATAGGTGTGGTTTTAAAGTCTAGTCAGTAAAAGTTTGATACGCCTCTCAGGCTCCGACATAGGGCGGGAGAAGTCATTGAATGATTTTCCGCCTTAAAAAAATTACTTGAAGTAGATAACTTCTTTATTTTTCTTAGAGGAAGTTTGAAAGTGGCGCCAGTGACTGACAAGCTGAAGGGGAATCGTTTATCTTGGTATGGTCATGTAAAGAGGAGGGATGAAATGCATGTTACTAAAAGAGTTATGAGTATACATGTGGATGGGTGGAGAGGGAGAGGGAGGCCAAAGAAAAGATAAATGGACGTGAAGAGCGATATGAAAGAAAAGGAAGGTAGTGATAGCGTGAGTGACAAGGTAGAATGGAATAAAGAAACGTATTGTGCCGACCCCAAATAAGCTGAGACAAGGGCAGGAAGAAGAAGAGATACCTTCTTTGTTGCCGACACTAAGACAAAGTTATAAGTAGTCTAGTAGTCTTATTTACTTCGTGCTCTTGCTGTATACTCTGGGTTTTGCTTTTGCTTTGACGAGGCAGTCAAACGGAGGTAGAGAAAAGAGGGAGACAGGGAAAGGGGTGTAGTTTAGGGTAGTAGATACTTACGTATTTTGTAGTTCATACCAAGATTAAATTCAACAAACAGATTAAGAATTAAGAAACTGAATTTTCAGCTATACTTATTTCTGGACATAACTTTAACTTATCTGCATTGAAATGCAATCAGAATTTAAAACATATAACAAAGGTCGTTACTTCACAAGGTAATGACCGCCGCAGTGTTGTATTATCATAAATCGTATCCGGACAACCACATAAATGTATTGTTTAAAAGGTTTTCGGTAACGTTGAGACTTTAACTTGATGTTTTTTTGACATACATGTGGATGGATGGAGAGGGAGGCCAAAGAAAAGATGGATGGATTGTGTGAGGAGTGATATGAAAGAAAAGTGAGTTAGTGATAGCGTGACGGGTGACAGGACAGAATGGAAGAAAAAAACGTGTTGTGCCGACCCCAAGTAATATGGGATAAGGGCAGGAAGATGATAATGATATATCTTTAACAATATTTCTTGATTTTCAAAAATGGTGTGATGATGATGATAGATCTGTTTATGTTTTGAAACTAATTTAAATTCTGTAAGAATCAGTTGGGCAATAGGGAAAATAAATGTTGGAAGACCAAAGAGACGGTGGGCTGATGATATCATTCAGGTAGTAGGAAACAATTGGCTAACTACTGGCAATGACAGAGAGTTGTGGCAGAAAATGGACGAGGCTTTCACCCTTACAGGGGTCTATATTTCAGCATAAAATAACGTACCTACTAATATTTAACATAATTTAAGCAATACCGTTCGTTGTGGCGACACTTGGGGGACGCCTATGTCCAACAGTCGACGTCCTTCGGCTGAAATGATGATGATGATGATGATGATGAATTTAAGCAGGCTTACTAACCAATCACTAAAAACATTTGAAATGTAAACTTAAGAAGTATGGAATAAATGGCTATTTATTCATAATTTATTTATAAGAAGCAGTATTTTAAATTACTGGGTTGAAACCAATGTAAATTCACAAACAACCGTTAGAAGCAATCGTTTATATTATTGGTAGTATGTGATGCATAACTTAAAAGTAACCATTGTGTAGATCTTGTTGAAATAAGCGTGAAGCAAGTAAATCTCATTAAAAATTAGGTTATAATTTCGTCGATTTCTTTATCATTATTCATCAACGCAAGCCTATCAATAATAAAAAAAAAATGTCGCCTTAATTCCCTCTCCTGAGTCCCAGCAGTGGGAACATTAAAAAAGGCTGATCATGCTATTTCATATCGTCAACCTCCAACAAAACAGTAACCTATAAAACTCAAAACGACACGCTAACGTAATTCTACATAAACTCTCGAACTCACAAAATGCTCTCAACCACGCTCCCTATCGCTTGATTACAGCGTTGAGCGCGTGCGCATGTGTGCGTCACGTTATGCGTCCCGTGCGCGCTCGCAACATGGCCGCCGGTGCGCAGACGCCGTTTCCGGGAAACACTGCGCGCCAACCGACGCGCCCGCCATCTTGTTTGGTGAAGCGGTAATTTATGTGAGCGCTTTAGAGATGCGACGTTTTGGATTTTTTATTTGAAGTTATGGAATTATGAAGTACCAAGTTACTGTATAGGGGCCCTAGACGACGTGTTAAAATGACAGCTATATCGTATATATATCCTATATCGCTCCATACAATTCAGTTTAGGTAGTAAAATGGATCGCGTTAAGAGTTTGTGGTAGGGCTTCTGTTACTTTTCATGAATGTATGGATAGATTTAACTTGTTTTAGTATCACGAGTAGACAGAGTTTCTCTTAGATTATATTTTGGGTAATACCCCATTGCCTTGACAACAAATAGCATAACATACGGTCACGCCTGTTTACAGGTGTATATGTTGCTGTATGTGTTCATTGATATGTTGCACGTTATATCATAACTCAGTGTACCTATTAGCGGGTGAACCTATTCGTCAACGGGGCACAAATCTAGAAACATAGTTTTTTTTTAGGTTGGTTTATCATCAAATAACTTCCTCCGGTCTGGGTGGAGCTAGAGGGGAGAGGAGAGAATGAAGTGCACACTTATACTTATAAAACCCACCCGTGTTCCTTCATTTGCTTCCCCTTTGCGTTTCAGGACTGTGGTAACTATTTTCAACAATCCGCAGCGCAAAATAAATCATTTTAATAATGGTTGCTTTAATATTTATCACTAAAGAATGCATGCATAAATAAACAGAGAAAGTTGCATTTAATATTGCACGACGCAATAATGTCATTATCGTACTCACTAGGCACGTTTATGTATTGTTTAGACATGCCTTACCTAATTGGCCAGAGACATAACAATACTAATGTAATTTAAATAGTTTTTGTCTTTATCAACCTATCATGGGATGTCCAAAATAACGAAGTTCACACACAATGTTTTTTCTAGAACATTTTTTAGGTTTATTAGGAATCCCTCGAAGATATTTAGATTATACCGAATTATCTGATATAAATTAGTGTTTGACTGTGACCCCTTTTTCTTTTTTTTTGGTAAGCAGTGATGCAATCGTTGATAGTGAGGCGCACGAGTTTATTAAGAACCTATTCACTCTAGCCTTGAAGACACCGTTATTAATCGGATGTGAATATTCTTTTTTTATACTTTTATGAATATTATTTATTTAAATTTCGTGTACACCAGTGGTACATAGGCAGTAGTGGTACACAATTTTTTCTTTTTTTGACCTTTGGGTTCAACCTGGACCTGTGATAGGTGTGCAGTGCATAATAAATAAAGACTAGATATCACGCTACAGGTCTTCCTAGACACGTTTCAAGTTTTTCTCGTCGTCTACATTTTTTACTGGGTGTTTTCTTCATGTTTGTTTTTTTTATTTATTGGCCAATACAATTTACATTAATTACAAGCTGCTGTCCCGCAGTTTCGTCCACGTGTATGTAGAAAAATGACCGAAAGATACATACTCCCCCGATAAAAAGTATCTTAAGTGCTATTCTAAGACATGGTCTACCCCTTGTGCTAAATTGAGCCGTTTAAGCGTGACGAAGTAACAAACAAACATACACACTCAAAATTTTAGTCTTTGTGATATATTCGGGCGTGAATAGAGCTATGCTTTCTTTTCACTCCTTGTCAAACCACGAACGAATTAAGTTTTCTTAATAGGTAAATTCACCGTGATCACATCAGAAATTAAGATATCCTCAGGAGAACCAAGTTTACTGAAATAGCTCGAAAAATCGCCAAACTTATGTGGCAACGAGCAAGGTACATTGCTCGCAGAAAAGATGGCTGTTAGGGCCAAAAGGTTCTGGAGTGGCGACAGCGTGCCGAAAGACGCAGCGTTGGAAGGCCTTCTACAAGGTGGGCCGATGACCTGGTGAAGGTTGCGGGAATCCGATGGATGCATGACGCACTGGACCGGTCATTGTGGCGACGCTTGGGGAAGGCCTATGTCCAACAGTGGACGTTTTTCGTCTGATATGATGATGATGATGATGAATAGGTAAATTGAAGACCTAAGTTAATCCTCTAACAAATAACCTGCTACAATTAAATCTGAGCCAAGTTATCGTCGCGCCAGATCCGAGTACATAATACGTGTGACGTCATAGTCAAACACAGACGACATTGCGATGTATTAGCGTCGTGGCTGGTGCGGCCATTGTTTGCATAGCTAGTATGTGTAGGACAACAGTTGGAAGGTCAGTTCTACTGCCTCGCTGAAGATTGAAGAGCTTAACAGAAAATAAGTTGGTTATGTTAACTGGTATTAACTTATTCTGTTTAAGTACAATTTCACACATTGATATTATACACCGTTAAATTTTAATCGTTTTAATCCCGTGGAGGGTCGATCCTGTACATGAAACACTATCAATTTGTAAAGATAAAATTAAAAAATAAAGTACCTTTTTTCAAAACTCGTATTAATTTACGCATGTACGAAATTAATTTCTTTAAGAAAACGTCCGCTGAGCGAATCCAATGAATGATAGTGTTTCATGTACCGGATCGACCCTCCACGGGATTAAAACGATTAAAATTTAGCGGTGTATAAAACCGAAATACCACTCGCTGATTAATCAAGAAATCTCAGAAACTAACTAACACCTACAAACTTATAATTTGGGTTCCTTACAGGGTGTAGACATCCGCTAAGAACGGATTTTACGAAACTCCACTCTTATGGGGTTAAACAGGGGTCCAATTTGTATGGAGAAACCAAATTTCACGCAGCCAAAGCTGCCTGCTGCCTGACGGTGGCAACCTCGAAAGGCTCATTGTGACCGGTAAAGAGGATGGGAAAAGGCCTCGCGGCCGCAGCCCAAACCGTTGGTCCGACCAGATCCGCACCGCTCTTGACTCTACGATGTACAATGCCCTTCACACCGCCAGAGACAGATGGAGGAATATCATAAAGGTTAAAGTGATGAAGCAGGGAGATCATGACCCTCAGCATTGAGGACGTAAGGAGGAGGAAAGCTGCTGGCAGAAGCTAGTATGATACATTTGACTGTATTACTTATGAAAACACTTAGATAAATACATATTGTGTTAAGTATCGTATCGAATCGTATTTTGACTTAGGAATTTAAAAAAAATGTCTGGGTTTTAGAGGAAAAGACCAAGGACTAGGATTTTTACTTCTAAAAACAACCCCAGTGATTACCACCGGAACTTGGAACCTCTCAGCCAAAAGAAATTGGATGTGTATCTGTCGTAGTCAACTCTTAGAATTGATAACTTCATGATGTGACCCACCATTTCATGAAATGCCAATTAAAACTGGCCAAATCGTTTAAATGTTAACGATTAATGATATGTCAATCCACGATTGGCCATATCGTTAATATAGGATTACTATGATAATTAAACGTAAAAATAAAGTAGCGCAACATAGCTTAAAAATTTAAATAAAATATTTATTTATTTAAACTTCATGTACAATAGTGGTACATAGGCGGACTTAATGCCACAAGGCATTCTCTACCAGTCAACCTTTGGGTTAAAAAAGACAACACTGTGGTAGGTTTGCACAATAACCCCACCGAGTGTGTCTCCACGTTGTCGTCGTGGTGGGGCTTGCGTGTCTCAATGACCTTGAGGGCTTTGCCGGTAGAGCCACTCATGCCGGAAGGCCTCAAGTGAGAGACCAGACAAAGAGGGACACGGGGCGGAGTATAACATCGGACTTCCGCAAAGGGCGCACTGTCTGAGAACATCAGTAGTAGTTGGTGTTCTGAGACGGTGCGCGAATCACTCTTTGCCGCTTTGGCGAGTAAGGAGATTCACTTCTAGTACGAGTCTTTTTATAAGACATGACAGTGAAAGTGAAAGAGTGCGAAATTACTGGGGACCCCACCCCAGTAAAAAAAAAAAAAAAAAGGCAAAGCTGTGTTCAGCATTTAACAATGGAAGCGAGTCATGAAAATAAACTACCCCAGGAGGGTACCTGCTGCTCCGCAGTAGGAGAATCCCTCACCGAACAGAGTTCGGTCAGTCCCACGTATTCTGGGGGGGACAATGAACGCTTCAAATCCCAATCGGATTTTTACCCGTCCTTTAAGGACGCATTGAGCCAGGGTGGCTCACGTACCGGTGATGAGGAGTTGGTGGGTTCTACTCCTAGCATATCCGCAGCACCGGAACCTAAGGCTCAGAAAGGGCCAAAGGGGGTATTAACCCGTGCACATTTTGTGCGCCCGCCTAATCCAATTGCCGACGAGATGTCGAGTGAGACCAGCGACGCTTCACTATCGCAAATTTCATTTGCCTCGGAAGTATCGAAATCGTCTCGAGGACGCACGCGCAAGCGTATTCAGATACCGGGAAGTGATAGACCGATGAAGAAAAGGGTTGGTAAACTGGTTAGCCTTAGCAAACCCTTAACTGACGGAGTAGAGAAAGGCACAGACTCCGACATAGCGAGCCCACCAGCTAAGCAGCCAAAGACTAAATCATCAGCAAAACAGAACTTGCCTGAATTGGAGATGTTAGCTAAGACGATGCAGACGCAACCAACGGTGGAACTAAGCACTTGCATTAAGGATAGTCTTAAGACCATAGAGGATGTTGCAAATGGCTCCCGCAACCTCAAAAGTAGCTTTGTGTACAGCCTCAAGTTGGCGGCAGTAACAGTGCAAGCTGCAGTTGCTGAGCTAGCCACTCGATCGGCTGTTGAGGTCAATGTGGAGAGGCTGGAAACAGAAAACGCCGATTTAAAGGCTCGTCTTACCAGTCTCCAGGCACAGGTCGAAAAGCTGACAGCGCAAGTTAGCTTTCTTAGCCGTAAGGGCGAAGTTATGGCGAGTTCGACTATGGTAGCCCCTTTAACGGGGTATAGTCAGACCACTGCAGCGGAAGGCGGAGGTTTTGGTCGGTCGGATGAGTCGGAGGCTCAGTTTCGACGTTCCATAGCTCTCGAGATTGGAGGCATGATAGATGCTAAACTAGCGGCTTTGGAGAAGAGGTTGCCTCCTGAGAAGCCTCTGCGTCCCCCACTGGCTGCCGATATAAGAAAAGCCCTGTCATCGACTGCTCAAGCGCAGACAATTGCTGAACCTTGCCTTGTCCCTAACTCCACAAAGAAGAAGGGGAAAGGGAAGAGTAAACGCAAGGTCGTGGCCCCAGTGGTGGATTTGCCTGCTGTATCTGCAGTACCAACTCAGACTTCACAGGCTTTACTGGATGCAACGAGGACTGGAAAAGAGACCTGGTCCACTGTGGTGGGTAGAAAAGCAAAAAATGCGAAGACTCCCCAACCCAGCACACAGGCGAGTGCCCAGAATAAAAACCAGACAGTGAAACTGCCTAGGGTTCCTACCACGGCCGCTATTACTGTTTCGGTAAGAGAGGGATCATCTGCCAAACTCGGCGAGGTCATGTTTGCGTTGAGGCAGCGAATCCGGCTAGCCGATCTTGGAATCGACACCGTCGGTCAAAGAAGGGCTGCTGATGGCGGAATAATTCTTACCGTCGCTGGCGCTGAGTCTTCTCATAAGGCTGATATTCTAGCCAGCCGTATGCGGGAAGTTTTTAACGACTCCGACGTGAAGATTTCACGCCCAACTAAAAGAGCTGAGGCGAGGATCCTAGACCTCGATGATGCCGTCACATCTGACGAAGTAGCAGCTGCTATTGCCAAGGTAGGCGGCTGTTCGAACGAGGACGTGAAAGTAGGTGAAATTCCTCGTCCACCTGCTTCGCTTGGGCACGTCTGGGTCCGTGCT
Source organism: Mythimna ferrago (assembly GCA_910589285.2). Classification (NCBI taxonomy): domain Eukaryota; kingdom Metazoa; phylum Arthropoda; class Insecta; order Lepidoptera; family Noctuidae; genus Mythimna; species Mythimna ferrago. Next base: position 23,952,671 of record OU342685.1, read on the forward strand.
CCACTGGCGACGATAAAGAAGCTGGCTTCTGACAAGTGCATGCACTTAGGATGGACGTCAGTAAGGGTTCAGGTTTTGGGTGCACGTCGGATGATGTGCTTCCGTTGCCTCGAGCCTGGGCACGTCCGCAGCAAGTGCACTAGTGCTGTTGACCGGAGCATGCAGTGCTACGCTTGTGGGGGAGCTCATAAAGCTAGAGAATGTACGGCGCCGATCATGCGGTGTCCGCTATGTGCGGATCAAGGTCTTCCAGCGGATCATCGGTTGGGAGGAAAAAAATGCGCTCCGCGCAAGAAGCGGACCTTACATGCCCCTACTATATCACAAGGATCGGCGCCGGCACCAATGAGTGCAGGCCCTGCGGAGGACATGGACACCTCGCCTTCCCAGCCCTGAAAGTTCTCCAATGCAACCTGAACCACTGCCGCAATGCGCAGGACCTATTTTTGCAGACAGTTGCGGAGCGTTCGGTTGCCTTGGCGGTAGTAGCAGAACCCTACGGCATTCGAGATCATCCTCGCTGGTTCCGAGACACCGTGGACTCTGTTGCCATTTATTGGGCTGGTGGAAGTGGTCGGCTTCACTGCTCTCTACTCGACAGGGGACAAGGTTTCGTTGCTGTGGAATGGGGATCTCTTGCTGTTGTGGGCTGCTACGTGTCTCCCAATATTTCCCTCACCGAATTTGAGGGATATCTGGACAGGGTTGCGAATTGCATTCGATACAAATGCTCACCTCGTCCGGTGCTCGTCCTGGGTGATTTCAACGCTCACTCCCAAGCTTGGGGGAACACCCGGGATACGCCGAGGGGACGCGCGACACAAGACTGGGCGGCGACGCTTGATCTCCGACTTTTAAATAGGGGGTCAGTGTCCACATGCGTTAGGTGGCAGGGGGAGTCGATTGTGGATCTGTCGTGGGGGACTCCTTCTGCTGGTCGGATGGTGTCGGGTTGGAGAGTGGCGGAGGATATAGTCACACTGTCCGACCATCGCCACATCGTTTTTGATGTAACATTACCCACCATCGATAGCCCGAGCCGTCTAGGTTCTAACCAACCGGCTCGACGTTGGGCCCTTAAGCGGCTCAATCGAGATATGCTCGTTGCAGCAGCTAACGTCGCGGCGTGGCCAGAAGACATTAATTCCCCAGGAATCTCACCCGATCCAGAGGAAGAGGCGGCTTGGTTTCGGGACAGGATGACGTCGATTTGTGACGCTTCCATGCCCCGAGTCAGATGCGCCCAGCGTCCTGGTGCGGCATACTGGTGGTCGGAAGATATCGCGCAGTTGCGGTTCTGTTGTCTGAGATTACGACGCCAGTTTCAGCGCATTCGACGTAGAAGAGAACCAAGGGCTTTGGATGAACAAATAGCCACAGCCTATAGAGCGTACCGGGAAGCGACAATGGCGCTCCAACATGCAATCGCGGATGCCAAGTCAAGGTCTTGGAGGGAGCTTATCGAAGGACTGAACAGGGACCCATGGGGTAGACCATACAAATTGGTCATGGCCAAATTACGTCCCTGGGTTCCCCCTATTACTGAAACCATGGATCCGAGGCTACTGGAGAGAGTTTTAACAACACTTTTTCCAGTAGTAAGAGACAGTCCTTCGTCACTCCTGCCACCCTCGGACTGGTCCGACGAATTGGGGGTCACTGAAGGCGAACTGGACCGAGCTGTAAGACGCATGGGAGCTCGTAACACCGCACCAGGCCCGGATGGTATTCCTGGCCGCGCGTGGGTTCTGGCTATGGATGCTCTAGGGGATCGCCTAAGACAGCTGTTTAACAGCTGTCTCTGTGCGGGCATGTTCCCTACCTACTGGAAGGAGGCTGGATTAGTCTTGTTGAGGAAAGAAGGCAGGGATTCAGAGTCTCCCTCTGCGTACCGCCCCATTTGCTTGCTCGACGAAGTCTCCAAACTATTCGAAAGAATAATTGCCGAGAGGCTCGTTGATCACCTGTCGCGTGTTGGTCCTGACCTTTCAGATAGCCAGTATGGTTTCCGACGGCAGCGCTCTACTGTCGATGCAATCCTACGCGTACGCTCACTGTCGGAGCAGGTAGTATCCCAGGGTGGAGTGGCGTTGGCGGTAAGTTTAGATATCGTCAACGCCTTTAACTCCTTGCCCTGGAATGCGATTAGGACGGCACTAGTCTATCACAGAGTGCCACCTTACCTACAGCGTATCATTTGGGATTACCTACGTGACCGGCACATTTGTTATGTGAGCCGGGACGGTAGCGTTCACCGGAGGGAGATAACGTGTGGGGTTCCACAGGGGTCGGTTTTAGGCCCTCTCTTGTGGGACCTTGCATACGATGTGGTCCTGCGTGTCGATCTCCCCATAGGCGTAAATATCATTTGTTATGCAGACGATACCCTGGTGTTGGCCGGTGGGGATACATTCGACGAGACCATCCAGCTTTCTGAGCTTGGTGTGGCAAGAGTCGTGGCTGCGATCCGCGAGCTGGGCTTAGAGATAGCGCCTCATAAAACTGAGGCACTCTGGTTCCACAAATTGCCAAGGACCAGAGAGCCACCCAGCTTATCAGTGACAGTTGGAGATGCGCAAGTCCAGGTGGGTCAACACATAAAGTATCTTGGCCTCACTCTGGACGGTAGGTGGGGCTTCGAAGAGCACTTCGAGCGACTAGTCCCCCGCGTTGGAAGGGCAGTGGGCGCCTTGCATAGGTTGCTGCCCAACCTCGGGGGCCCTCGGGAAGAAGTTCGCCGCCTCTACGCGGGTGTCGTGCGATCAATGGTCCTTTATGGGGCACCTGTGTGGTCAAACAGACTGTCAGGTGTCCGTCGCTGCAGGACAAAAATTAATAGTCTGCAGCGAAGAATGGCCATTCGGATCGCACGTGGATACCGAACGGTATCCTTCGAGGCGGCAACTCTCCTGGCACGCTTTCCACCACTGGATATCCTGGCAGATATGGACGCGAGGGTCTACAACCGGATTCGCGACATACGCCAAAATGGAAATAGCGTGCCAGGGATCGTTGTAGTAAGGCTGAGACGGCAGGAACGGCGACACGCGCTCGAGAGGTGGTGCGAGCGGCTGCAGCAGCCGCAATTCTCGCGCAAGCGCGTTGTCGAAGCCATCCTGCCGCACTTCGAAGCCTGGCTGAAAAGAAAGGAGCGCATTTCCTTCAGACTGACTCAGGTGCTGACCGGGCACGGTTGCTTCGGTGAGTACCTGAATAGGATTGGGCGAGAAGCCACGGCAAATTGCCACCATTGTGGAAACGCCATGGATTCTGCACAGCACACCCTGGAGGACTGTCCAGCGTGGGTCACTGAGCGACGAGTCCTGGTCGCCAGAATCGGGCAGGATCTGTCTCTACCAGCGGTAGTGAAGGCTATGCTAGCCGAGCCAGATGATTGGAAGGAAGTTGCCTCATTCTGTGAGACCGTAATGATCCAGAAGGAGGCGGCTGAGCGGGACCGTGAGAGGGCTGATCCCGCTCGGAGAAGAAGGCGTCAGGGAGGCAACCGCCTCGCTGCCTAACACGCCGAAATCCCGCTTGCATCATCTAATGCAGACGGGACTTTGGAAACACGGACGTGCAGAGTGGGGACTCTGCCCGCCCATCGAGTGATTCCAAGGAAGACGGTGGCACAGTGATCACGTGCTGCCGTGCACAAAAAGGCTCAGGGGAGACCGTAGTATAGTCTCCTCAGGGATGTGCCTTAAAAGGCGTTGCACAGAGGGGGTTCCGGAATGGTCTTTTAAGAGGTAACGGCGCCTCTTCTATGTGCTGATGGTGATCACCGGGGTGGTTTTAGTGAGGTAAAAATCCCACACTCCTCGGACTTATCCCCAAAGTCCGGGCGCCTTTTGAAGGTTTCCCCCCGAAAACAAAAAAAAAAAAAAAAAGGTTTGCACAATAAACAAATACATAATAAATAGTTCAAATGTAAAAATATAAAATAAGTTATTTATAATAATAAAATACATATATATGCTAAAATAATAAACTAATAAATACTATGAAAAATATCAAATCACTATGAGAATTTAATAACAATTCTGAACGAAGACCGAACTAAGTTTGAGAGGACTTCAAGTAGTAATTCCGAATTTTACGTTTGAAGGATAATTTACTTTCAGCTTTTTAAATATCTACATAGGTGATCTGTATTCAAACAAAAGCCTATTGCAATTAAAACAGTATGTATGTCGTCGACAAATTAAGATAGAATCACTTTTTTGTCCGTTTGTCCATCCGTCGAAACCATTTTTCTAAAGAAGACGTTGGGTTTTGTGAGCTGAAGTTAATGTTAAATTCTCAGGGTCTACTAGTCAAGTAAAAAAATCAAACTTCTAAGTCAACGCAAGTTAAAGGTATTATGTGGCCATTTATGCCGCATATTTTGATAGTCCCATTTAAATTAAAACCAAAATAAATGATACTTCTCGTTGAATCTAAAATCCTGAAATTTGGCAAGAAGCAAGGTTTCACAACGCCAGTAAACGGAGTCTGAAAACCGTAAATTTCTTGTTACGTCACAAAATAATTGCATTTTTGCAATTCGGAAAAATATTTAAGACTCGTTTCAAAAATCAAATTATTTACATCGGTTTGTACGGAGCCTCAGTACACGAATCCGATTCGCACTTGACCGGGTTTTTTCTACATCGATCTATTGTCGATAAACAACGATCACTTTTAAAATTTCGTAGTTATTAAAAAAAATACTGCTTAGCTTTGGTTTATTGAATGCGAAGATTGGCCAAATAAAGTTCAATATTCAATTAATTCTATTTTGAGCTTAATATTGAAAGCTAGACGTCTAACAAAATTAAGTTAGTTTATGGAGACATCTGAGCTTAAATAGTTACGACTTCTTGTCTATAAATCGTGGTAATCCCACTAATGGAACTCTGGTATCACATTTGAATAAATAGGTTTGCCTATAAGTGCTGTTCAAGATTAAATGAAAATGGTTGGAGAACGGAAATGAAGACAGTAAATGTTTAATGTAGTACTTAGTGCTTTATTAAGATAAAACACCAAAATAAAAATACAAATTATTCATCATCATCATCATCATCATCATCATGTCAGCCGAAAGACGTCCACTGTTGGACATAGGCCTCCCCCAAGCGTCGCCATAACGACCGGTCCAGTGCGTCACACATCAAAGATTATTATGAGGTTATTATTTTATTCGTATTATTTGTAATTTTAAAATTGTACACTGGATTCTACCCTTTATTATGATCTCTCTCTATCACTCAATGGTTTGCTGAGGGAGAGCTTAACTTTGAGTTAAGCTCGCGTATACATGAACTCTGTTATCCACTTATAAGTTTTGGTGAACAATAAAGAACTAAAGAATCAAAAGAAGATGTTATAGAGTTCGGTTACTCCGTAACGTTTCGCTATTGGATATCCGAAATAATCCGATATATAAAAAAACTGTAATCGGAACTGATATTTTTCGGACGGTTTTAGAGAAGGGCCGAGTCTAAATGAGAGGTTGCGATAGGTTTTCGTTTGTGTTACTTAGCCAAACCAATGATAATTTTGACTAGAAATTAAAGTCAAAACTTATTATTTAACTTATTTCACTTTTATGATTCTAATATCTGTAACCGTAAATATCAGAAACTAGCGGATAATCCGAAATATGTAATTTATACGCATAGCCGTATCCAGATACGTAATTTCATATCCATAATATGCCTGATACATAGGAGGCAACTAAAACACAGATAAAAATACATGAACTGTAGCCTTTTTATATGGGGTCGGCAAAAACCTATAGAACGCAATCTGCCATAATTCTTAATTCTTATATATCTACTGTCTTTGTTTCGTTTACGTTTTTATTATGCATCCGGGTGCTTAGTGCGAGATGTTTTTATGTCAAAGTGATTAAAAAGTTTAACACGTTTTGCTCTCCGATTGGCTAAGAACTTGGAGCGGGCCAATCAGAGCGACGAAGATAATAATTTATTTATGATCTTTGTCGCTTTTTTCTTTCTTTATAAATGAACTTTTCACTAGAATTTCTGAAAAGGAAGCCCGTGGTCCTAAAATGCATAGGGTAACTGAAGGACTGGTTTATTTGAATTAGCATAAATGGTTTATTTGAAATAAATATTTTAAGTTAAACTCAATGGTTAGTGTTAATAGCTTCTCTCATAACCTGAATTCCCACCTGAATATTGGCAGTAAATCTATTTCCTTATTATGTAAAAAAAATTAACATAGCTTTAAAATTTTTACATCTTGCCTCTTTTTAAGTCGTTAACCCTTACTAAGAATTACTCATATATCACGGGTACGTTAACAGTCATGCACACTCTAGACAATCATACTCAAAAAAATATATTTGTATGAGCCCCAGTCCTTGCAAGTTCATCGGCTTTTTCGTTGCCATTGATTCCAGAATTATATGTAACTCATAATATGATTTAAAAGAGTGTCCATGGAGTTTCTTGCACGTTCTTCTCCATAGAGATCTACGCTTTCGAACGTGCAACTTAGCTTCACTTTTTTGGACTGACCGACATTTGACTATTCAAAAGCGCTTGCAAATGGTCTATTTGAAATAAATGCTTTGATTTTTTTTTATTAAACCCCAAGCGAACGCTGGCGTTTGCTTTCTCATTGTCTATTGTCTCTAATTACGGTATACGAAAGGTTAAAGGAAACCAGGATGTTTTGTTCATGTCACAGTTTAGTAACAGTCAACTCTAGTATTTCCTTCAAGCCAAAATACTGATTTTCTATTCTAATCTGTGCCCTGACGTCACCGCCAAAGCGTATGTTTTCCGGGAACATTGCATGATGCATTAGTTCCGAGAATCTGAATCACTAACATACATTTTCGCTGAGCATCTGAAGGCTTTCGACAAATTATGACTCATGGGAATTTTGTAGCCAATCACGTTGGCTTATGATGTCATTGAGTAGAAATGAGATGGTGACTGAATCTGGTTTTAATTGAGAGACTAGCAGACCCGGTGTACTGCGTACCGTCTAACAGTCAAGAAATGTATTATATCTTTCGATATAGTCAATAGATTGCGATGAGACAGAGCCTAAGTAATATAATTATCGTTACACACAGTTTTGATGTATAAAAGTTATCTACATCGACTTCGTTCATTTTACGAGAAGCGCGCACAAGTAAAAACTTCTACAGATTTGTTACACGTATAGATATTGATTAAGTGCACACTTTAATTTTATTGAGTTTAGATTGTTTCTTTTTTACGTGGAAAATCATCAAATGACTTCTCCCGTTCTGGGTAGAGCGATAATGAGATAGAGAGTGTGCCTTCAATTTCACTTTGCGGGAGCCACGGTAATTTCTTCTGAACAGTCTGCAGCCCAGCCAGATATCTGCTCTAACTGGCCCTGCCAATCTTACTGACATTTTTTGAGGCGCGCGTGGTCACAACGACGCCCCGATCGTCAGTGAATGCTGCAAATCGCTTAAAGTTAGATGGAATAATGATCTTCGAAGGGTGACTGGTAGCTGATACACGAGAGTGACCATCGATGGCAGGATTAATGGCGTGGAGAAGTTTATTTCAGCAGTAAACTGATTTAAGCTGATGAAGAAGAGCTTGCTAAAAGAGTAAAAAAAGAAACCAAAATTAAATACAACTAATTAAAATATGAAGTCAAAAAACTCTTCCACATTGCTGTCGATTGGTAATGTGCCCAAAAGACTGGACGCATTGCCACACTGTATGGCAAACTGTTTTCCATATACTTACTTATTCTTATATGAAGATGGAGATACAATGTATGGAAATATTTCTTACGTCAGAGACATTCATGTTTTATGATAGTTTACAGTTTTACTCTCGTCCTCGATGCGTGAGCGGTTTATCAATTTATTCTCTTTTATTGGCACGAACTCTATAAGACTAGGCTATGTAAGTCTGTCAATGGTCTGATTGTTCTCACTAGCTCTCCTCCAAAGAAATTCTTCGAAATATCAACTAGCTTCACTTTTCCAACAGACTGACCGTGACAAATCGAAATTGTCGGTAACAATGATATTCTAATAGTCTGTAAATAGTTCTATTAAAATAAGTGCTTTAACTCTTTGAATGTCGTAATTAGAGACACAATAGAAAGACAATTACCTTATGTCGGACTGTGTAACTTAAGACATTCGAAAGGTTAAGCTTATAAGTACAGTTTCAGCATTGACGGTGTAGGCATAATTTTGTCATTATTTATTTATATATAAGAGTTTACATACTACGTAAAACCGTTTGATCCCGATTGTCATACGAAGATCTTTGATACCTGTTAGGTAGGCAGACGCGGGGCGCCAGAAAATCTGACTATCAGTGCGCTGAGTGCGAGTTGTTATTACGTTAACGCGATTGAAACGTTTAGCGCGTTTGGCTCTCTGATTGGTCTAGACCTCGGAGAGCACCAATCGGAGCGCCGAACGTCATAAACGTGTTGATCGCTTTAACGTAAAACAAACTCACACTAGGCACTCAGATCAGTCTATCCAAAGAATATCGTGTTGCTCGGCAAATGGTTTGAGGAGGTCTGACAGTCGCTTCATGTAAAACATGGGTATTCAGCCGCACCTACTGGGGTCAGGGTTATCCGAAAGGGAACTGGAGCCTCGGTATGAAAGCTTGAAGGAACGGGGTGGGTTTTTTAGTCAGTAAGAGTCTGACACTATCTCCCGTTCCGCTCAAGAGCGGGGTTTGTCATTGGATGTTTTTTCCCACCGAAAAAAAAAGCCGCACCAGGTTAGACGGGAAGCCTTGGGGGCGGCTAACTGGGAACAGGTTAGAGTGTTTTTAATATCGTGCAGATATCGTTTGAAATGGACATTTGTGAGGGAAAAGCGTGCGAGCAATCCCGTATGCTTGAAAACCACACGATATTAGGAAAATTTTTTAAAGATAATGAACGTTTAATAAGGAAATTGGTTTACAAGTCGTAAACTACAAAAAAAACCCGTCATTAACAATCACAAACGTCTATTGTTTATAACAATTTCAATAACACGAGACAGCGTGATCTTGTCGCTTATCTAACAGTTATCGGATCCCACGTGACGCGTCTGGCTTATCTAGTAAATAATGGCGCAGTAACATACGCTAAACATTGTAATGTATGGAATTGTTTGTGAGATGTCACGCTGAATCTGACAAAATATAGTATAGTGTGTAGCTACTGATTTGAAGATGGAAGAGAAATACAAATAAATATAATGTACATATTTATTATACGTAGTGAAAAACATATTAGTATTGTAAACAACAATACATTCTTATTTTTTCAGCTAAAAAGCATTTTTTATTCTCTAGAAACAGATGCATTCTTTATTTAAATTATGACCCGATTACGAAAACAAGGACCATAAAAAATTTGCTCATAAATATTGAAAACATTTAGAGACAGATTTGTAGTTTTACAAAGAAATTTGAGCTTGTGCATTTACCCTGTTGCTTGCTAACAAAGACCCATGCCAAGTTATTTTAAGCTTTCTTTATTGCACATAAAAACAGTTCGCATAGCTGAGGTAGTTTTTTTTACAGCTACTTAGTTGTGTGCAGAATGCAACTACTCGTATGTAGCAAGTATTAACAAACACATTAAACTGGAACGATAAACAAGTTTTTTAATGAAAATCATTTTTTCATAGCGAGCTTTTAAAGCGCAGTGTACCTGTATAATTAATTCTCGTCAAGACGAATCATACGAGCCCAAACTCGATGGGGTCGTGTCGTTTAAGGGCCAAGCGCCCGAAAAGTGCCCTAAAACAGTGATTTTCTGAGGCCTACTCCTCCGCAACGGCTAGGTCAATTGGTTTGAAAAAAATATATGTTTATTATAGATTCATGAACAATAATATCAACATTTGATTTTTTCGTGCAATCAATACTTTTGTCAAAAAAAAAATATTTAGCAATTTCGCAACTTTTCCCTACTCCTTCGAAACGGCTTGGACCTTTAGAAACATTTTTACACATAATAATTGGTGGTTAAATATTCTTCAAAGTGAACATTGCATATGTAAATCAATCAATATCTCGCAGAGAAAATGGATTTAAAGCGCTTTCCGGGCGCTGCTGGCCGCAAATAAATGCACAGATTTGCGTACTGCCGCCTAAGCGAGTGCGAGAGTTGCGTTCACATAATTTCGGCCAGATGGTTCAAGGGACTATACGCCTTAACTACCGAGTTCCTATAGCCACCTTCCGGTTCCATCATCAGAAAAACTTCATGTCATAATAATTTTGCATTGTTATCTGATTTACACGTGCATGCAAAATTTCAGCTCAATCGGTAACCGGGAAGTGGGTCAAATTTAATTTTCAAGATTTGATTACAGACAAACATCGGGACAGGTGAAACTAAATAAAAGCTTGCACAATGCGTTCCAAATGAGAATGGGATCGCCCGCCATGTTGTGACGTCACGATTTACTGTCAAATAGAGAAAAAAAAATTTTAAACATTAATTTATGAAAATTTTAATTTATTTATGAACTGTGAACGAAAAAAGTTTTTAATCTAGTTCTTCAATTTTACTCATCTCTGAGTTCTTCAATTTTGCCAAAATTTCTTTGATTTGACAGTACGACGAGACGTCAAATAAGTTTTGACGTCTCGTCGTACTGTCAATCGGTCCTATTCTCATTTGGAATGCATGGTAATGATAAAAATATTGTTATTTTTAATAATTTTGATTTTACCGGTAGATTTATCAACTGTCATCATCATCATTTCAGCCGAAAGGCGTCCACAGCTAGAAATAGGCCTCCTCCAATGTCGCCGGAACGACTGGTCCTGTGCGTCTTGCATCCATTGGATTCCCGCAACACTGGTTTTTTTTTTTAAATTAGGAAATCAATTGATGACTTCTCCCGCTTTAGAGTGAAGCGTGAGGGTGTGTCAGTCTTTTATTGACTTGAACAATATCTATATTTCTTCAATTACCTTTTGCGTTCTCGCGACCCTGGTAGATTTAAAGAACATTAAAAAATATGCAACAATGTTGGAAATATCCTGTTTTAGCTGTTGTACTTTAAGAATATTTAAAAACCATCAATTAAAGTGTAAATAGAGATAATAAGTTGATGATAGTTGACCGCTATCGTGTCATCTGGTTTCGTTACCTTTACAAAATTGGTTTATCGTTTGACCTTCTGCCCTCGCGACTTTGTTTGATAACAAATAACAAATTTATCCTGCAAATAAGAAAAAATAATACTTTCAAATGTTAATGGAACGTTCTTATTTCTTAGCGACAATAGTTTGAAACCGTGGAAAGTTATGTAGATATTGTATTTACGCTTGTTATAGAAAATTAATAAACTTGTTTTTCTTCAATTCTCTTTTAACCCGTTGTATGGCCGGAACGCGGATCCACGCGGGGCGGGACACAATAACTTTTTAATTGTGTCTCTAATTACGGCATAGGAAAGGTTAAGTTTATTAGCAAAACTAGCTGTTAGCCCGCACGAAAGTAGAGAATATAATCTCTCTCTGTAATCTCTGTGCCCGTCTACCGGTGGTCTACCTGTGTGCCAAGTTTCACCGATATCCGTTCAGCCCCTCGAGCGTGAAGAAGTAGCATACATACACGCATAAACTTTCGGCTTTATAACATTAGTGTGATACTTACTATTATTAGAAGGGCTCTAAATTGAATAGCACCTACCTAGTGTTTTACTTCTATTTACAAGCTTTTCTTTAGTTTCACCTGTTCCGATGTTTGTCTGTCATCAAATCTTGCAAATTAAATTTGATTCAGTTCCCGGTTACAGATTGAGCTGAAATTTTGCATGCATGTGTACATTAGGTGACAGTACAAAATTATTATGTCATGGAGCTGATCTGATGATGGAACCAGAAGGTGTCCGAAAGAACTTGGTAGTTAAAGGACACAATCCCATCGAGTTTGGGCTCGTATGATTCGTCTTGACGAGTATTAATTATATAGAGCGCAATAAAAGCTTGCTATGAAAAAATGATTTTCATTAAAAACTTGTTTCATTTGCATGACAGAGTGGACGAAATTCGCCTCCGTCACATGTTTTTTAAACTGATTAATTGTAGATAAAAAAGAAAGAGCCAAAATCCAGTTTCTTATCTCAGTTTAAAATAGATGAGGTCTATGTATCAAAGCTGACTACCCTAACAAGAAACACTGATATAAAATTAGAGGTCAGGCCTATATCATCATAATACTCGTAGATAAATAAACCTTATCGAAATTGGAGATGTATAACCATCGTCTTCAATATTTTATAAGATCCCTTCTTCGATATCGTTGAGAGAAAGAATTAGAAGCCAAAAAAGTAAAAGGCTTTTTGTAGTAAAAAGAAAAGTCTCTTTTATTATATAACTACATTTACTACATGTCTCATGAAATCTTCAAGATGAGTTCTGATGAGTGATGTTCTATTTGGTTTCATTCGCGTCTTTGGTGACTGCTTCGCTCCTTGTTGGTCGCAGCGTGATGTAATATAGTTACAGATGATGGTGGATAGCCCGCTTGGAGAAGTGGGCTATCTCACATGAAAAGATTTTTTCGATTCGAACTAGTAAAGGTAGAACAACACTGCGAACACGTGTTACACACGGTCTCCATACATTTTATAAGGAAACCAACCTTGTAGAGCTACACTTGATACACGCCACGCGACGTCGTTCTACGTACAAATCAAGTGCGTGTGTGCGTGCGTCAGTCTAATGTAGTTCTAGCTTTACATACATACTAGCTTTTGCACGCAGCTTCGCCCGCGTACATAAAATATAGCCTATGTCAAAATTTTTTCACCGATAGAAAGCTGCTGTAAAAAAAAATTAACAATCGGACCAGTACTTCCAGAAATTACCTCTTACAAACAAAAAAAAAACAAACTTTACTTAACTTTATGATATTAGTGTAGATGTCTATTAGCTGACCCGGAAAACATGGATCTGCCATATAAATATTGAAGAAAGAAATTGGGGTGGGGGTAGGTGGACAAAAAATTGCCTACGACCTATTCTCAGACCTATCAAATATACACAAAAAAATCGGTCAAGCTATTTCAGAGGAATTCGATAACAAACACTGTGACACGAGATTTTTATGTATTAAATAATGTAACAACATCCAATTTCTCCTTGTTAAGTATTTCTTTCACGAGAAATCAACAAAAAAATTACCAGCAAATTTCGGCAAAAAATCGCGTATTGTTTGGTTGAATATTTATTTTATTTTGTTTTTAGTATCTGTTGTTATAGCGGCCAAGAAATACATAATTTGTGAAAATTTCAACTTACTAGCTATCGCGGTTCTTGAGATACAGCCGGGTGACAGACAGATGGACAGACGGACAGACAGCGAAATCTTAGCATTAAGGCCCCTTTTTACCCAATGAGTACGGAACCCTGAAAAAGTACTAGAAAACATATATAGTATACATGTATACTCATATACAAATATCACATAAATTCCATTGCGTAGCACATTTAGTGCTACGAATTTGCTACGCGCTACGAGTTCACTGATCGATCGGAAAACAGAAAACTAAGTCCAGAATCCTATTTCATACGTGCGAAAGCCTGCTTTTCTTTTACTTAGCTTAATTTAAACCTTATGTCTGTGGAATAAGATTCAAACTCATTTACTGTTCAGTGAAATAGTCTTTGTACAGAACAATCTTTTTTTTTTGAGTATCTTTTGTAATATGAAGTCTATTTTTTATTGTTATACTACCTAGGGACAATAACATTTGCTCTTATTAAAAGAGAAAATTTCATTGAAAGCTTTTTCATTTTATAAGCTTTGTCGTCACAATGGAAAATAAAAGTTGTTCATAAGTTCTTGTCCATTTTAATTAGAACTATACAATTTAACATTTTCTTTGGTTTGATGATTCAGCTTATACTGGATTACACATTACACTAATGCAATAAAGGTAAAAAATTGTATTTGTTTGTGTGTATTTTTGTTACTCCTTCACTCTCAAAGAGACGGATTTAGATGAGATTTGATCAACGAGTATACTATGTCCTGGAATACCACAGGGATTCTTTTATCCCGGGTGTATACCTATTTCCTAATGATAATTTTCAACGCGAAAATGTTCACTTTCACACATACAATTGCCGTCACGGATCTTGAGCGCTGGCTTCAATGAGAGACCGAATGGTCTCTTTAGTGGTGCGAAGTGAGACGCGGGGGCGGGGGGTGTCAGTGATTGGCTCACCGCGCCATCGTATCAAAAACGTCACTCGTGATTCGTTCCCTGTGTTGCTGCATGTATCTAACAACGAAGACGATTGGCTCGCCAATGTATGGAATGCGCAAAGCGATCCCCACTCTGACGCCGAGCGCTCAAGATCCGTTTTCGGCAATTGTAAACACAAAGAATAATCAGCCTTATAATGTTCCCACTGCTGGGACTCAGGCCTCCTCTCTAGGAGAGGGAATGGGCCGTAATTCTCCACGCGGGCCCAGTGCCGGTTGGTGGATGTTTTTCACCGCAGCTCGTACTCGACATATCAACATATAACTATTATTATTACTTTTTTGATAGCTATTTTGAGGCCCACTGTTGAATAAAGGTCTCCCCTTTTTCCTTCCAAGTTTTCCCTAAGAACACGATCAAAGCAGCAGATGTCGGGGAAAATACAGCCAGACTGAAAAGGGAGTGGATGGTGGTGGAGGGAGAATGGGTCGCAATCCACCACGCAGTGGATTGTGGCCCATTCTCTCTCCTAGAGACGATGACTGAGTCCCAGCAGTGGAAACATTATAAGGCTCATTATGTTATGTTTATATGTTAATATGTCACAGCATGACTTTTGTGTCCTGCACGTTATGATCTCAGTTCATAAGTAGTCATCTTTGAGCTGATATGATGATCATGTCGATGACGGATGAGCCTTTATTTTCATCTGGCTGTTTACACAAACATGAAACAAGAGGTTTGAATAGTTGCCAGAATACAGTTTGGAATTGAAATGAGATTTAATGGTAGATGTTGAGTTTTATATTACAATAGCTGCTGCCAGCAGTAAAGTCAAGTTTCATCGAAATCAGTTCAGCCGTTCGAGTATGAAGAAGCCTTGATCACAAATACCGGCGAGACAGTGCTCTCGGCCGAATACTCGGTACGTATAAACAAAGCGGCGAGTGCTCGGCCGAGCGCTTATATCTACAACTCGCTTGCATCACTGTCTCGGCCGAGCAACATTTAACTGTCTCGCCCTTTTACTCGGTACGTGTGATCAAGGCATAAGCGCTTGACTGCGATCCCATCTGATGGTAAGCAGTGATGCAATAGTTGATGGTGAGGCGCACTAGTTTATTAAGAACATATTCACTCTAGCCTTGAAGACGTCTAAATTAACATATTAACACTGGACACCTAACATACAAATACACATACTAACAAACTTTTACCTTTATAATATACTAGTATTTTTTGTTGTGGAGGGAAATCAACTAGTGACTTCTCCCGCTCGAAGGTGGAGCGTGTCAAAAATTTGCTGAGTAAATCCACATCTATGTTCCATCAGTTGCCTATTCATGATGATGAAAGTCTACCCGTAGTCATAGAACGCAATGGCGTAAACTTTTTAGAAGTCAAACCGCGGCCCTAGTAGACATTGGTACTGCTGGGTTCCTTCGGTTTTTCTGAGAGCTCTTTAAGGCATTAAGTCCCTTGAACCATCTGGCCGAAATTAAATGGACACAACTCTTGCACCCGCCTAGGCGGCAGTACGCATATCTGTGCATTTATTTGCGGACAGCAGCTCACGAAAAGCGCGCGGATGATCTTTAAATCCATTTTCTTTGCGAAGTATTGATTGATTTAAATATGCAATGTTCACTTTGAAGAATATTTAACCACCAATTTTTATCTGTAAAAATGTTTCTAAAGATCCAAGCCGTTTCGAAGGAGTAGGAAAAAAGTTGCGAAATTGCTAAATATTTTTTTTAGACAAAAGTATAAATAGCACGAAAAAATCAAATGTTGATAATGTTGTTCATGAATCTATAATAAACATATATTTTTTTCAAACTTATAAACCTAGCCGTTACCGAGGAGTAGGCTTCAGAAAGTCACTGTTTTATGGCACTTTTCGGGCGCTTGGGCCTTAAGGCGTCCTTGAACACTATGCGCCCACAATATCAGGCACAAAGACCTGTGTATTATAAGTAGTTCTTTTATGCTTATTTATGATCCTGGAATGCAAAAGGCAATTGAAGGAACACAAGTTGGTTACAATCAGTAAATGTCAGACACAGTTTTTTGATGATTTCCCACTCTCTAAAAGGGTCACAAAGCATGAATATAAGAATAACCGTAGCAATATTACATGCAAAAACGAATTGCAAGATTACAGAGGATTTAGATTACGTTACTCAGTGATTATTATTTGAGATATTGATGTTGATAAGGTATTTGAAATAATATTACTTGTCGTACTTTTGTAATTTCCGTGCCTAAATCCGTACAAAAATTTACTTTTAAGCAACGAAAGATTCTATTACATTTTTTCTGCCCTTTTTACAAACTTTTTAATGTTATGTTAGTATCTTAAATCTCTTCCCTCATCTGTTATTTGATTATTGGGGCACATTCTTTCAGCTGATGCTCGACATTCACAAATACAAATGAGGAGTAATTCAGGTCAAAAATGTAACAACAAATATTGTTTAACTAAATAAATAATAATAATAAATCATTGGCACCAGATTTAGCTAGGCAACCTGTTCGCAATGCCTTAATAAACGCATTATCTAGCACATAATATTTATCATAATCGAATAACAGATGAGGGAAGAGATTTCATCTACGGATTTCGTACTACAAGTATTGTCACAACGACAGATCCTGTGCGTCTTGTCTCTATCAGATTTCCATGACCCTCACCAGGTCATCAGTCCACGGGCTTGCGGACAGTAAGCAATGGGTAGCTCACTGTCCGGCCGTCCGGTAACTGTCCGGACCAAGCCCAAGTCGTCAACGGCGCGCACTGTTCCCGCGCGCCTCAGGGAGTTGTCAGCAAGGGGTTATCCGAAAGGGCGCTTGAGCCCCGGTATGAAGGCTAGAAGGAACAGGGTGGGTCTTTTAGTCAGTAAGAGTCCGACACTATCTCCCGCTCCGCCCAAGATGTCAATGCATGATTTTTTCCCATCATAAAAAAAAAAAAAGTCATCAGTCCACCTTGTGAGTGGCCTTCCAACACTGCGTCTTCTGGTACGTGGCAGTCACTCCAAAATCTTTCAGTTTTTTTTTTTTTTTTTTTTTTTTTATGGTGGGAAAAAATCATGCATTGACATCCCCCGCCCTTGGGCGGAGCGGGAGATAGTGTCAGACTCTTACTGACTAAAAGACCCACCCCGTTCCTTCTAGCCTTCATACCGGGGCTCGAGCGCCCTTTCGGATAACCCTGGCCCCAGTAGGCTTCGACCCGGCTGGGTCCCTGCTGTTGCTGACAACTCCTTGAGGCGCGCGGGAACAGTGCGCGCCGTCGACGACTTTGGCTTGGTCCGGACAGTTACCGGACGGCCGGACAGCGAGCTACCCATTGCTCACTGTCCGCAAGCCCGCGTCTACGTTGGCCGGAAATCGGGATCAGAATCCCGGCGACGGCGGCGGCGATAACGCCGTTGCCTTATGCGTTCGGCCTCCTCCTTTGCGAGCATTACTGCTTCGCAGAAGTCGGCGACCGCCTGCCACTCCTCCTCGCTCCGGACCATGGCCTCAACCAAGGCCCGGCGCGAGAGGTCTCCGCCGCCGATCGCCCCCACGAGGGCACGGCGATGCTGCGCCCAAGCAGGGCACACCTCGACTGTGTGTTCCACCGTGTCCTCCGGGCGTTCCGCACAGTGGCGACACCCGGGCGTCACTTCCGCATGAATCGAGTGCAGGAATCTCCCGAACGAACCATGTCCGGTGAGTACCTGTGTCATGCGGAAGGTAAGGACGCCGTGAGGTCTTTCCAGCCACGCCTCAAAGAGGGGACTTACCGCCATGATTGTGGCGTGCCCATTTCAGACCCATCGACCATCTTTGTTTTTACAGCAATGTGCCATGTCCATTGCCACTTAAGTTTGGTGATTAATTAATGGATTAATTTCAAGCTACCGTTCGGGTTATATACTTGTAATAAATACAGTATATAAGGATTATTTTCTTATGTGCAATTAAAATAATGACCTACCTATTTGAGAAAGTTGTTACAGAAAACAAAAGTTGTGTTCATGATAAATATAAATACTAAGAAAACAGTGCCAGATACAAAAATAAAACTTGGCCTAGAAAACTTTCTCTTTATGCGATTGCATTAAACAAAATTTCAAAAGAGCGACATATAAAGATGCTAAGTTTTTTTTTTGTTTAAAACAATGCCACAGCAGACCTACTACGTAATTAAATTAGCATATATATCATAGTCGGCCTTATAATGTTCCCACTGCTGGGACTCAGGCCTCCTCTCTAAGAGAGGGAATGGGCCGTAATCCATCACGCGGGTGCAGTGCAGGTTGGTCACATGTCTTCGAATTTTTAGTTCTACAAGCCGGTTTCCTTACGATGTGTTGAAATAAATTACAGAAACTAATGCGCCTGGCTGGGTTTGAACCTGCGATCTACAACTCGTAAGACGGGGCCGTTACCACTCGGCCATCACTACACTCTTTAATTTAATTAGCAGTTTCGACGAACATGTAAAACGGTACCAGTAAATGTGTTTTCGATCCAAATCAATACAAAAACAGCTCAACCAGGTACAATAAAGCCTTCCCGATAAACTATCGAATCCCCGTTCGTGTTATTTACTCATAGTACATAATCCTTATGTACATTTTCCGTACAACACGGCCGCGTGGCGTCGAAAGAGCGAAATTTCCATTTTCCATGTAGGCCACGCACTCATCTAGGTTTTTTTTTGATGAGGGAAATCGTCAAATAACTTCTCCTGTTCCTGGGACTAACAGGATTTTACTGGCTAGATAGAATCTATCTTTGTTCCTTCAGTTGCTTTCTGCGTTCCATAGCCATGGTAACTATTACAGAAAATTCCGCAGTCCATGCATATTACCTTCTGACTGACAGCAAAACCTTTAAAACAAGCTTTTAATGAAAATCATTTTTTCATAGCAAGCTAGCTCGGTATACCTATATAATTAATACTCGTCAAGACGAATCATACGACCCCAAACTCGATGGGGTTGTGACGTTTAACTACGAAGTTTCTATAGCCACCTTCCGGTTCCATCATCAGATCAGCTTCATGTCATAATAATTTTGAATTGTCATCTGAATTACACATGCCTGTAAAATTACAGCTCAATCGGTAACTGGGAAGTGGATCAAATTTGATTTGCAAGATTTGATTATAAACAAGCATCACGCATAGATAAAACTAAATAAAAGCAAAACAACAAAAGAAAGTGAAATAAAATGCTTTTATAATCAAAATCAATACTATTAGGATAATTGTAATTGCCGATGGTAAACAAGTGACGTCGTCTGACAACTTCTATAAATAGAGCGTTGTGGGTGTGTTTCGGTCTTTTTCTCGTTGGCTCTTGGACGGTAAGGTTGTCAGGTGTTCGGCGCTGTTTGTTATCGTGCATATTTAGTGATATTTTTTTAAATAAATTAACGGTTGTCGGTAGAAGTGATTATTTTGTTAAATTGTGTGAAATTAAAGTTTAAAGCTTAGAATAGACATTTAGTTCCTCGTAAAGTTGTTTTTTTTTAACTGATTTCCCTTCTGATTGCTAAAATCAGAAGTGGGATTGGCCCGTGCCCGTTTTCAAATAAAAACAACCGTTAATTTAAAAATGCCGCGATCTATTCGTTCGCGTAGCAGCTCTGAGGAAACTTCACCTCGTAAAACGCGTAAAAGGCATAGCAGATCGCGCCGACACCATCGTGATTCAAAGCAGCGTCGCTCTCGGTCCCGTAGTCGCGAAGGTTCCATAAAACAAGCGTTGAGTGCAATTGTGTCGCGATTAAACGCAATCGAGGACAGTACCGCGAGTAGGTCGCATACGCCACCAAACCGTGCCATCACACCTCAACGTGATAACCTTGGTGATGAAGTGCCAAACGCAGCAAAGTTGCTGGCCGACGCATTAGCTACTATCGGAAGTAAGCCGCATAATTATTATGTGTCAAACTTCGATCCTGCTGTCCATGATTTTGAGGTGTGGTGTAACGAGGTGGAGCGTGCCAGGTTAGTCAATCATTGGTCTGATTTAGAGTGTTTATCGCGGGTTGCTAACTGTCTCAAAGGGGACGCTAAGACGTGGTTGAGCGAGTGGACGACGAATGATCGTTCATGGTCGAATTTTTCGAAAGATTTCAAGTCTCTTTGTCCGCGGAAACAAGATTATGCCAATATACTCTTCGACGTCATGAATACCACGTCTGATAAATATCCAACGTTCGCTGAATATGCTCGACGTTCTTTATTACGACTTCGCATTATTAAGGGCTTAAGTGATGACTTAATGGTCCAGATTATCATACGTGGTATCAATGATGCTCAAGTACGCGCTGCTGCCGCTAATGCGGACCTCACGGCCGAAACTATAGTCTCGTTTTTAGCTATTTATGGTAAGCCTGAGCGTACCAAAGACAATCCTCGCCGGCCTACTAACACTTCGGTCAATAAACGTCCTAATGATCAATCCGCCGGCAAGTGTTTCACGTGCGGCCAAGCCGGGCATAAAAGCTTTAACTGTACCAAAAAGCGTAAAAATTTTGATAACAGTAATACAAAACTGACTTGTTCCTTTTGCAAAAAGAACGGACACAGGGAGAGTGAATGTTTTACTAAGGCGCGAACTGAGGCTCAAAACGACAATAAGAAAAAAGTTAACCTTTGCAGGGAGACATCTAACGCTTCCCGTAATCACGATATTAGTACTGCTGTCATACAGGGCATACCGGTCGATATTTTAATAGATAGCGGTGCGCTTAACGTTTCCCTTATATCGTCTGATGTAGTAAAGTACTTTTCTTGTGTTCGAAAGCCAACTCACTGCGTAATTAAAGGGATTAGTTATGACGGAATTATAGCTCACGAATATGTCACCCTTACGGTCGAATTCAGCAACATTGCACTCGAAATAGATTTTATCATTGTACCCTCATCTTGTATGAACACGCCTATTATTATTGGTACTGATGTCTTAAATAGGGATGGGGTGACCTATGTTAGAACAAAACAAGGACAGTACTTGACTCACTCCACTAACCAGACGCTATGCATTAATGCTGCTGAACTCGATTGTTTGAGTGATATAAATACGCCTTTGCAAGGCAAAGACCTAAGCCCGTTGTTAAGCGTGATTCGTGATTTCTTACCCTTTTTCATATCTGGCACAGCTATTACGACTGTCAAAACGGGAAAAATGCAAATCAATTTGAATAGCGACGTTCCCGTAGCCTATCACCCCTATAGGCTATCCTATCAGGAAAAATTGAAAGTCCGGGACATCGTAAAAGACTTATTAGATAAGTCTATAATTAGGGAGTCCAATTCGGAGTACGCGAGCCCTATCATCTTAGTAAAAAAGAAGGATGGTACCGATAGGATGTGTGTGGACTTTCGAGCACTCAATCGGATAACTGTAAAGGATAGATATCCACTCCCTCTCATAGAGGATCACATAGACCGGTTGGGAGGCTCGAAATTCTTCAGTAGTCTTGATATGGCTTCAGGGTTCCACCAAATCCCTATTGAGGACGGTTCGATACATAAAACCGGATTTGTAACACCGGAGGGGCATTTCGAGTACGTGAAAATGCCATTTGGTTTATGTAACGCGCCTACGGTATACCAACGCATTATCAATAAAACCCTTCGAAGATTCATCGAATCTGGTAACGTGCTCGTGTATATTGATGACGTGCTACTCGTGAGCATGACAGTCGCTGACGGGATTCAACTTTTACGTGAAGTTTTAGAAACTTTAACACAAGCCGGATTTTCGATCAATCTTCGAAAGTGTTCATTTCTCACGACCGAGGTGGAATATTTGGGACGTATAATTAGCCATGGTCAGGTTAGGCCGAACCCCAATAAAATTGAAGCCTTAACTAAAACTCCTGTACCCAGAAACGTTAAACAAGTCAGACAATTTCTAGGCCTAGCGGGATATTTTAGACGTTACATAGAAGGGTACGCCACAAAAACTACAAGTATTTCACGGTTAACGAAAAAGAATGTTAAATTTGAATGGGGACCCGAACAAGAACAGGTTCGCCTGTACCTTATTAAACAATTGACCAGTGAACCGATACTTGCAATTTTTGATCCTAAATTGACCACGGAATTGCACACAGACGCTAGTAGTGCAGGATATGGGGCCGTACTCATGCAAATACATAGCGGTGGTAAAAAACGGGTAGTTGCGTACTTTAGTAAGGTCACCCAGGGCGCTGAAAGCAGGTACCACTCCTATGAGTTGGAGACGCTGGCGGTGGTCAAGGCGTTGCAGCATTTTAGACATTACCTAATTGGCATAAACTTTGTGATTATAACCGACTGCAACGCCCTGAAAGCCACTGAGCGTAAGAAGGACCTGCTTCCACGCGTAGCGCGCTGGTGGATTTATTTACAAGACTTCAATTTCATGATTGAATACCGAAAAGGAGTCATGATGTCCCATGCGGACTACCTCAGTAGAAATCCACCAGTTGCACAGGTGAACCACATCGATAGACCGTTAAATTGGGCGCAAATGGCGCAAGCTGCTGACAATGAAACACAGGACCTCATACAAAAATTAAGAGATGGCCGATTAGATTCACGTCGTTATGTTAATCGAAATGATTTACTTTATTATCGTTACTCGCCAGTCGGCGAAGAATCGAGATTGCTGTGTTATGTCCCCAAAGGCCACCGACTTAGTTTATTGCGATTATTTCACGATGAGCACGAGCATATTGGTGCCGACAAAACATTAGACCTTATACTGAAGCATTTCTGGTTCCCAGGCCTGAAAAACTTCGTTTTAAAATATACCTCTCATTGTCTCATTTGTATCTCAAAAAAACGAGTGCCTAGGGCACCCCTTCAACCTATTACGTCATGGGCAAAACCTGAAATTCCTTTTAACACTATTCATGTGGACACATTAGGTTCCTTGCCGGAATCAAATGGTTACAAGTTTGTTTTTGTACTGGTAGACGCATTTACAAAATTCTGTTTACTGTATCCGATGTACCGGCAAGACACTAGTGAGCTTAAGCGTGTTTTTAATAATGCAATTTCGTTGTTTGGAGTCCCTAAATTAATTGTTTGTGACCGAGGTCGTATGTTCGAAGCAGCTGGCTTCACCAGCTGGATATCAGATTTAGGTTGTGACATTCACCACATAACTCCCGAGATGCATCATGCCAACGGACAGGCAGAGCGCTATGTGCGAACTGTATTAAATCTTATTCGTGTAGAAAGTCGTAATAAAAATGTAAGTTGGTCAGATTCACTTTGTAAAATTCAGCTTGTATTAAATATTACTAAACAAAAAACAACACAAATGTCAGCGCTAAACTTACTGATCGGCACTGACGCCACCACTCCTGTTATCCGTGCGTTGGTCCGCGACGTGGCAATCGACAACGCGAACCCTAACCGTGAAGCCTGGAGGGAAATCTGCAGGAGTCGGGCAAAGGATTTGCTCGACAAGAACCAAAACAAACAAGATTCCCACACCAATCGCCAACGACACCCCCCTAAAGTTTTCAAGACAGACGACCTGGTGTTTGTAATTAAATACTCGCAATCGACTGGTAAACTGGACTCCGGAATGCGAGGGCCCTATAAAGTTACCAAGGTTCTCCCAAGCAGCCGCTATGAGCTGAAGCTATTGGGTGGAGCCAGAGGCAAAACAACTCAGGCTGCAGCACAATATATGGTGCCGTGGAAAGGGGAGTGGTGTCCCGAGAGTTGTTCAGCTTTCTTTGAAAGTAAGTGTACCTTTATGTTCCAGATATGGTGTGAACTTGATGTGGATGAGTATGCACGTGAGATGGATAACAATTTCCGAGTGGAAAGAATCTCGTGCACCTCAAGCTGGGTGAACAGATGCACTGTTGTGTTCACATGTATTGGACTTGATGTCCTGCAGACACATATGCTGGATATGTGTATAGGCACATAAGTGGCCTAGCAGACATGTTTTTATAACGTGTATTGGACTTGATGTCCTGCAGACACATATGTTGGATATGTGTATAGGCACATAAGTGGCCTAGCAGACATGTTTTTATAACGTGTATTGGACTTTATGTCCTGCAGACACATATGTTGAATATGTGTATAGGCATATAGGTAGCCTAGCAGACATGTTTTTTTAACATGTATTGGACTTAATGTCCTGCAGACACATATATTGGATATGTGTATAGGCACATAGCCTAGCAGATACGTGTTTGTGGGCGATTGTGCCTGATGAGGTATGTTTAGAGGACGAATGTACTTCCTTAGGAGAGTGATTCATTGAATGAGGGCCTTAAATGCGAGATGGATGAAAGAATAGTCGTTTCTTGGTATGTGTGTACAACAACTAATGTCTGCAATCTTCTGTTTTAAGGCACTGACGATGAAGGTGGTGATGGCGATGAGACTGGCCCACCTTCTGTGGCCCCTGCAGAACCCGGCGATGAGCGACCATGTGACAATGGACGACGTGCCCCCGAGGACGGCGCACGGTCAGGAGAGGCCGTATTAGGATAATTGTAATTGCCGATGGTAAACAAGTGACGTCGTCTGACAACTTCTATAAATAGAGCGTTGTGGGTGTGTTTCGGTCTTTTTCTCGTTGGCTCTTGGACGGTAAGGTTGTCAGGTGTTCGGCGCTGTTTGTTATCGTGCATATTTAGTGATATTTTTTTAAATAAATTAACGGTTGTCGGTAGAAGTGATTATTTTGTTAAATTGTGTGAAATTAAAGTTTAAAGCTTAGAATAGACATTTAGTTCCTCGTAAAGTTGTTTTTTTTTAACTGATTTCCCTTCTGATTGCTAAAAATACATATTTTGAATTGATTAAAAAAAATATCAGCGCCATGAACAAAAAACCTTTCTAAAGAACTATTGAGCCGGCGTTGGAGTTATTTACTCTTAGTACATAATTCCTTATGTACGTCACGGCCGCACCGCGTCACCGTCATGCGCACTAGGCCGATCGATCCGACCTTTTACTACACTAATGTTATTCTATTTCAAGACTTTATTTAGTAACCATTCGGGGGTTTCGCTTACTTTTTGGTTGCGTATTGGAAAATGGTCTTTCGATCGATTAATGAAAAATTTGCATTTTTGGTTGAACGTTGAATTAAAAAACAGGTTTGAATAAATGGAATTTAAGAGCGTAAATTGGCAATTTACGTACCATTCATTTGTGGGAAATAGTAAGTTTCTACTTTTGAAAGTTTTTCTAGGTACAAAAGGATCTAGAACAAACATAAGATTTGAAAACTAATGTATTTTCAATTATCCTAGTATTTATTTATTTACAAACACTTATAACTAAACAACGATAATTACAGTAAATTAAAAATAAATAAATAATAAAACCCTACGTACGCTAATTACAAAAAATGTATTTTCCAATCGATAAAGTAATAGCTTTTTTAAGAGTATTGATTTGCTTAGGTATACTTGAATTGGGCGTTTTCATGATCTATCGTTTAACTAGATTGGGAAGTTTGCTTTTGTGACTTTTTCAACAAATAGGTAAATGAAATTAATGTACGTTTTTATTATTGATAGGCTTGTTTTTGACCACTATCATGAGATAGTGTTTAACTATGACGATGACGACGATGCGGTTGATGATGGAGTACGCCTGTCTGGAAGTATACTTTGTGTGTGTAGTATGCCTTATACTTTAATTGTGAAGCAATACGGGGTCTGTTTCTGAAAGGAAGACTTGACCCTGGTAAAGGCAACGAATTAACAGTCTGATACACCCTCCCGCCGCTCCGCCCAAGAGCGGGAGATGTCATTAGATGATTTTCCTACCTAAAAAAAAATACTCCAAAGCTACTTTGCTTGTTTGAAAACATTACAGTATTGTTTTCAATTTTACGTCATACGTCATTCGAATCTATGTAAAGTTAAAGTTATTTCAATTCTTAGAATAATCACTAGGTATTTTTAAACAAACTTAAAATAATAATATGTACAAACGAGTAAAAAAGGCTGTAAAACGGGGAAAACAAAAAACCAACCTTTATTAGATTAATAACTGTATACTTTAGTGTTTAATTAGACGTGATTCTTAGAAAACTGAAATAACTTTTAAGTAACATAAACTTTAAGTTTCAACAAAAATTAAAGACAATAAAATACTGAAGGATCAAATCGCTGCATTGGCAGTAAAAACCGACCTACTACGTCAATTACCGACTTGTGCGTCATAGTTGGCGTTTATACCAATTTTCCTTCATGCTCGTCCGATGTAATAAGTTTTATTAACCATGTTTAGTTTTACTATATTATTATTTTATCGAAGAGAATAATTTTTAGAATGTTATGCTTAATCATTATTATGATTAGAGAAATTATGCTTAAAAAAAAATGCATAAGTTATGCATGAATAATATTATGCGAAAATATAATTAGGACAAACAAAAGTATGCCAAGTTACGTTAAGTCTTAAAATTTTATGCAAATGGATAGGGAACCGATATTACCTTAAGTCACTCAGTGATAAACCAGCATTCTATTGATAAAATAATCTTTAAAATCGGTCCTACTGGACCAATTTTGAGTTTATTCACTACAAACAACATCTAAAAATAATCATTTTCATTTAAAGTACGGTGGCCGCGACTTCGACGTCGTGAAAAGTGAGTTATTCCAACGGAATATTAATAAATAATATATACATTTATCTAAATACATCAAAATCATTCTAGTTCATGATGACAATTTACTAGATCGATTACAGTTTACAAAGACGATGAAAATTGCTGGGTAAGGTGCTGTATTAATAAGGATGTACATATATTATTTCCACTCCGCTGTAGAGGCACAGTATAAAAATCATACAGTAGGACGACGTCTTTGATTGATTGTTGAAAATTCAAAAATTCATCATTGAAAATTGAATTCAAATTGAAATTATAATTTCATATTGAAAATTTTATATTCAAAATGCATCATTGATTTTTAGACTGTGGTAGAGGTAACAAACTAGGAAGACAGATACGCTACTTTTTTATTTACAAGAGGCTTTTGCAACCGGATTCGTCTGCGTGAAAGTAGAAAACATATACCACGTTACTCGGTGATATAGCAGCAATCTACTGGCGAAAGATTTAAAAAAATCAGTCCAGCAGTTCTTGAGTAGGTATTGTGGTATGTGGAGACACAAATAAAAGGCTTCGTGTTCTATATACTTATGTTATATCGTATCAAGCACTTTACAATGTATTTTTTATAAAAAATAGTTCTAGACTTTTATTGAAATCTTCAATTTAACTTGTTTCGAATATAAAATATCTTAAGCTTTTTAAAACATAAACCTTAAAAGCTATTAATATGCTGCCAGTATGCAAGCACCACAGTACCAACAAAAATTCAAATGGTCTTCTTTATAACTAAATTATAGTTATAGATGTTATTTTTTATAGTATTTACTGATAGCATGCTTTTATTTGATTTCATTAAGAGATATGAAGTCGTTTCTATTAGTATTTATGAAGGACCTTTCAGGTTGACTTTTCGATAGCTTACCTTTACTTAAATAAATAGTTGAATAAGTTTTACCTTGAGCAAGGATAGTTGATTGTAAATATTATATTATAAATAAGACAGATTTGATTTTTGTTTGTTTGTATGTTACGATTTAACTCAAAAACTACTGGACCGATTTTAAAAATTATTTCACCAGGAGAAAGTTACTTTATCTCTGAGTAACGTAGGCCTATTTTTTTTTAAAGTTAGTTGTAAATATTGGTATTCTTACATAACGAGTCTTTTCAAAAGGAATGTTGAAGCGACAGTTTGCGATTTCTGCAAAAAGTGATTTTTCCTTTCCTAATTAAAATGTACTCATGACAATATTTATATAGACTAATCTGTTATCTCTGTTATACATATAATTATTTGTATAATTCTATTAATGAGTTGCTGATGATTCGGACACAATATGTTCGGACACAGTATCCGAAATAACAATTAAAAAAAAAAAAAAAATTTATCCGATTGCAATAAACAGCTTCAATAAAGGTGTCTGAATATACTGTGTCCTATAGTAGTCCATATCCTGTGAAAAATGCGCGCGAATGTGGTGGATGCGAGACGCACAGGATCGGTCGTTGTGGCGACGCTTGGGGGAGGTGTATGTCCAACAGTAGATGTCTTTTGGCTGAAATGATGATGATAATGAAGAAAGATATTATAAAATACTTTTTAATTAGGAAGGAAATAATGACCCCGAATATGTGAACTGAATATATCGAAAGATACCTAATCTGGTTTACCTTTTTTATATTAGACGATAAACGAGCCCGCGTGCCGAGTCATGGAAACGTTCAATCATCATTCCATATGTATTACTTCGAGGAATTACTTTGACATTCTCTCGAATAGGTAATGATTGTATCCGTCCTTTTAGGGAAAACAAAACTGATGAGTTATCGTGAAATATACACGACTCATGATGAAACAGATGATGTGCGTTTATATGTTTTAATATTTTCATATGAACAGAAACGGGTAAACTAACTTTGACGGGACTTTCACTGAGATACATAATGTTATAATAAGTAACTTAGCTACTGTTCATTTTCCACGAACGCAACTTAATTCCCAAAAGGGAGGATACAACATAGATTTAAGTTTATGTATAAGTTGTGTTACTTTTTGTGTACAATAAAGTTTTTTCAATTCTATCTACGAAATGGATTAACAGATTTTGACGGGATTGTCACAAGCAGATAGATGTGCAGCGCATTGTTCCACACGCGCCTCAAACAGATGTTAGGAAGATTGGCGAGGCCAGTTAGTAAGATTGGCGAGACCAGTTAGTAAGATTGGCGAGACCAGTTAGGGCCGATGCCAGCCAGGGCTGTGGATTCTTCGAAAGAGTTACCGAAGCCCTCGCAAAGGGCAACTGAAGGAATACTGTGGGTTTCAGTTAGTAAAAGTTCTTCTCCACTTGATAATTTACTACGTAAAAATAAGGCATTTAGTGTTATAGAGAGACGAGACAAGACTTATGTCTTAGTAGTACACTTTCGTCATATCTTATATCCATTCTTACCCTTCCTTCTCTGAACAGTTCAACGTAACATGATTGATGGCAAACGACCAAGAGGCCGTAGCCAAAAAATGAGCAGATCAGCGGTTTACCATGACTTGTTAAAATGTCAGTTGTGCGAACGAAAAAAAGGGATGGTGCTATACATCCTATATAAGTCCATCCAATCAACAGTTCAGTTTAGATTGTAAAACTGTTGGTCCACTCCACCCTGGTCGCCCAATTGCACGTCGCACTACATGAAGCCAAAGACTGACACAGATGATGAGACAACATCATTAAGAGGCTGGTCCAACGGGAACTTCACGACCCTTAAGGTAGCCATACACGCTAGGCCTGTCTTATACCTGTCAAGTATGCTTGTATGGAAGCCTGCACAGTTGTGCAACATACACGCTACGGTTTACCTGTACAACTCACCTGTACAGGCAAACCTGTCAGGTTTACCCTGGCGTGTATGGCGGGCATTAATTAGTAACGAGGAATAAGTAAAGGAAAGAAAATGCAAAACATGAAGAAAGTGTGTTTCCTGATTGCTACAACCCGAGAATCTTCAAGTCAAGAGCGAATAGGTTACTTCTAGGTATGCATGCTCCATCGTCCACCGCATCGTCGCTTTCCATCAGGTGAGATAGCGGTCAAGTGTGAATCTATTAACAATAAAAAAAGGAAGAGGAGGTGGGTCTGCTGATATGCTCCAAGTGTTTATTTTAAATTATTTAAACTGAATGAAAGCAGTGGTGGCAGAATGGTAACGACCCCGATTTACGAGTTGTTAGTTGCGGGTTCAGCCAGGCAAGCGCATTACTTTGTGTCAAAGTATTTTATTACCACTGCTCTCAAAACGAAGAAGGAAAACATCGACTGGAAACGGGCATCTTCTAGAACCAAAACTTCGAAGACATGACATCCATCAACCCGCACTGAGCCTGCGTGGTGGATTACGCCGCATTCCTTTTCCCAGAGAGGAGGCCTGAGTCCCAGTATTGGGAACATTATGAGGCTGATTATGTAATGCTATATGAAATAGTGCTTGACTGCGATCCCACCTGATGAAGTACACTAGTTTATTTAGAGCCTATTCACTCTTGCCTTCAAGACACCTAAATTATAATAGGACGGGAAGACCGCAGCCGGCAGATTGATCCAAATATTGGTTCAGTTTTAAGCTGTATTCTGTTTATCTATAGAATTGTTTCCAGTCGATCGCGTATCTAAAAGGAGGCTCTATAGCAACCCTTTCTCAGTCGATATTATTTTATTTATGGCCTGTGGGGATCTCAGGTAGCAAAGCAACTGGTACGGAGCGTGTTGTTGCTCTTTAGATTAGCATAAAATTGGAGCTTTATTGAAATAATGTAAAGTATACCGTTGTTTAAAATACTGAGTATTTAGTTTCCTTTATTGCAATATCATTTTGTTACTAAGAAACGAAACGTCGTCCCACACTAGGATCACTCCTGGATCATGTTTTTTTAGGTGGGGCATCATCCAATGACTTTTCTCGTTCTTGGGTGGAGTTCCAGGACCCCGGGTTTCCCTTTTGGAGGTCACCTATAGCTCCAGCAGGTTTCGGCCCTGTTGAGTGAGGTGTCGAGGTGAGCGTGGAACAATAAGCACTGTCGACGACATGGGCTCGTTCCGGATGGCAACACGGCCGGATTATGGCCAGAGGTTGTTTACGAAAGATTAATATGATAAAACCGCTGTTTAAAACCGACGAATGAATTAATCAGAAATCTACACTAATATTGTAAATTATTATTATAATATAATAAAGAGGTAGTTTTTTTTTTTTTTTGTTTTTAGGAGGTAATCTCTAGGTTGCCTGGAAGAGATCG
The DNA here is from genome assembly GCA_910589285.2 of Mythimna ferrago. Taxonomy (NCBI): domain Eukaryota; kingdom Metazoa; phylum Arthropoda; class Insecta; order Lepidoptera; family Noctuidae; genus Mythimna; species Mythimna ferrago. Next base: position 23,983,773 of record OU342685.1, read on the forward strand.
CGGAATGCGATAAGGCCGCCCATTGTACGTGTTTTAGATATAAGTTTTGCTTTGTTATGTTTGTATGGAACTACAATAAAGTATATAATACATAAATAATAAATAATCTCTGGAAGTACTGATCCGATTGCTGAAATTTTTTCAACGATAGAAAGCTGCTTTATTCTTGAGTGACATAGGCTATATTTTATGTAATCGGGCGAAGCTGCAGGCAAAAGCTAGTATGTAATAAAGAAAAGTAAACAAGTTTCTCTTGTCTGGGTTTCAAATTCAAAAAAACTTATTTATTTCAACATAGAAAGGGGGTAATGAAAAACCACGTCAGCAGCACTTTTCACAATATGTGGTTCATACTCATTCATCACTAAAACGACGCGAAGTGCTACTTTGTTGTATTGTTTGCATTCCCGGTGAGCGAGCAGGAAATATAAATATTCAGTGTTTTTGCAACACAGCCAATAATATGGCCGGCTAATAATAGAATGAACTCTACCAACCTTGTAGGCATGTGTAAAAACTGTTGTAGGTATGCAGCGAATTGCGACTTAGTTCTTCGTGGTGAAATACTAGCTTAGAGCAATTAATCTAAATACATTATGACAATTATAATACCCTGTAAGGATGTTATACCTTATACCACCTGCTAAGTTATGCCTGCCACCATGGTTCTGAAAATAACTGTTCCCAGGAACGCAAAAGCTGACTGAAAAAATGGAGGTTTGGTTTTAGTCAGTGTAAGTCTGACACGCCTTCTGCTTCACCCTAGAGCAGACGAAATCATGAGATGAAGAAAGAGCAGCTAGCGTCTGGTGGCAGCACATTAGGTGTCACGCATACTCCCCTCCTCCAGGAAGCAATCGCGTATGTGCTTCTCGAGTGTCTGGGTGTAACCGAAATACGCATGCGCAGTCTAGGTTCATCGAATGCCGTCAAAGATGCCCTGCAATTAAAACATGATCCAAAAATCACTGCCTATAAACTTAGATTTATAGGCAGTGATTTGTAGCCTTAGAGCTAAACACCGAGAAGAGTCGACGACTCAGGAACAGCAGGGGCCCAGCTGGGTCGAAGCCTACTGGGGCCAGGGTTAGCTCCGAAGGGTAACTCAGCCCTGGTATGAAAGATAAGAAGGGACGGGGTGGGTTTTTTAGTCAGTAAGAGTCTGACACTATCTCCCGCTCCACCCAAGGGCGGGGGATGTCATTTGGATGACAAAAAAAGACTCGATGGCTATATGGAAGACCTTTGCCCAGCAGTGGGCCAATATAGACACAATTTGACATTACGGCGCATTAGTAAAATTATTGGCTTTTGCACTGTGTCTCACGGGCCCGATTCCGGCATAGAACAATGTGTACTTATGGCCTACTAATAGTTGTTACGGGTCTGGGTGTCCTGTGTATTTGAGTCTGTATGTTTGTGAACGCAATCATGATACAGGAGTGGTATTACTCCTGTATCGTGTGGAGTAAAATTTAAAAAATAAATAAGGACAGAAAATGACCCATTCGCAAAAGAATTTTCTCGAAAGCGAAAATGATGATTCAAGATGAAAATCAGATGAATTAGATGTCTTCAAGAGAGAGATATGTTTATAATATATAAAGCACTAGCTTTTGCCCAAAGCTTCGCCCGCGTACATAACATATAGCCTATGTCACTCAGGAATAAAGCAGCTTTCTATCGGTAAAAAACTTTTAGCAATTGGAGCAGTACTTCCAGAGATTATTTCTTACAAACAAAAAAACAAACTTTACCTCTTTATTATATTAGTGTAGATGTTTGTATTTATGTATGTAGGTAAATTAAATTATGTATTATTATTTTATTTGTAATTTTAAAATTGTACACTGGATTCTACCTTCTATTGTGATCTCTCTCTTTCGCTCAATGGTTTGCTGGAAGAAAACTCAACTTTGAGTTAAGCTCGCCTATGTACATGAACTTTGTTATCCACTTATTTTATAAGTTGTTATATTGTACAATAAAGAATTAAAGGTTTTCCTCCCTGGTACCTATAGTTGAGCAGAAACCAGGTGGGTACATAAAAGAGGTTATATTACACGGACACGAATTCCCAGCACGTAGAGGCCATTTGGAGAATTTTAATTTAAAATGTAATGGGACATAAACTGAAGCCTTAGTTAAGGTTCCGCGTGGGTTCGGGAAATGAGAATTAGTCACTCGTTCTTGCTTCTTGTATCTTCAAAGTGGAATATTGTAACGTAGCTTAGCTTACGTTAGGCCTTGTATTGGGATCTATCTATCTATAACAAAAAGACCTGAGATTGCACACCTCTATTTTTTTTTTGCAATACTACATTTCATTACAAGTTTCTTCAACACTGAAAAAACAACACATTTCTTTTCTTTCCACCAATTTTGAAACCTATTCTAGAAATGCAAAATCCTTAAAAGTATATTTTACAAGCCCGTCCAATAATATACATCGATATATATGTACTACGTACTAGATTAGGCGTGCTGAACACTCACTTCAAACGAATCCGTTGCACTGAATTCTAGGCAAATTTATATTGATGACTTTAGTGCAATTTTGACATTCATACAGTGTGAGAGCGGCGCTTATAAATTCAAAAGAAAGTGAATTTGGGACGTAAATAACAATTCAGTAGTCATGAAAGAAAATAATTGATTATTCAAGCAATTTAATAGCTTTAAATATCGTAATAGTATGTTAGAAATTATATGTTTTTTTATTTAAAAGCTTTTCCATTTTACAATCATAGACTAAAACATGCAGATGTTCCATCCCACAAAAACCGGGTTTTTTACCTACAACTGCTTTAGTGAACACAAACTTCGCATGATGTTTTATTCCGTTTGTTTTTTTTTTTAATTTTTTTTCTTTTTTGTATAATTAATAGGTACCTTTCGAACTAACCCTGGCTCCAGTAGGCAATGCCTATCTATACTCAGTATTTGGCATTAGTTTATGGTTGAACCATTATTAAGGTAATGCCCTATGAACTAAGCTTAAGCCAACGTTATTTTAGTCTTACGAGCCCTTTGGGTATCGTTTGGAGATCAACCTTAGGGCTTAGTGCCAAACAACGGTCATTACTTGCCTGCTAAAGCGCTTTTACTTTTTTATGGATGTTTGCTGCTTCTTCACGTTGAAACGGCTGAATGGATTATGATGAAATTTGGTACACGGGTAGACTATCTTGGAATATGACATATGATTTGTACCCCGAGAGTACAGACTCTTGGAAGGGAACAGTCCCTTGGGATAATTTTCTACTTTCACACGGGCGAAGCTGCTGGCAGATTCTAATCCTTCCCTGATATCTACCTACCGCATCTATCAGTTTGCCTGTTCGCGATAAACTCAAAAACTACTAAACACAAGTCTTTAAATCAAGAGTGTATAGGCTACTTCTAGGAAAGCGTGCTCCATCGTCGACCACGTCATCGCTTACCATCAGGTGAGATAGTGGTCAAACGCGAGCCTATCTACACTAATATAATAAAAAGGTAAAGTTTTTTTTTATGTTTGTAGGAGGTAATCTCTAGAAGTGCTGGTCCGATTGCAAAAATTTTTTCACCAGTAGAAAGCTGCTTTATTTCTGAGTGACATAGGCTACGCCCCGCGACTTCGCACGCGCACATAAAATATGTGCGCGTGCGAAGTCGCGGGCAAAAGCTAGCCAATAATAAATTAAAAAAAAAGTTTTTTTTTCTTTACTTTTTTACCAACAGGCAAAGAACTATCGGTGGTATTCATCATCATCATCATCATCATTTCAGCCGATAGACGTCCAATGTTGGACATAGGCCTCCCCCGAGTGTCGACACAATGATCGATCCTGTGCGTCCCGCATCCATCGGATTCCCGCAACCTTAACCAGGTCATCGGTCCGCTGCGTCATCCGGTACGCAGTCGCTACTCCAGAACCTTTCGGCCCCAACAGCCATCTGTTCTGCGAGCAATGTGCCCTGCCCATTGCCACTTGAGTTTGGCGATTCTTCGTGCTATGTCGGCAACCTTGGTTCTCCTGCGTGTTATTGTAGCTATAGCTTAGTTGTTAATGTAGTTATTATAGCTAAAAAATTCAAAAATTTCGGAACACCCGTGCGTTACTGGGTCCAGTCGCTAATATGTATAATAATGATATAGCCTTTTAAATGGCTTAGCCAACGCGGCTTGCGAGGATATTAAAGTTCTAGCCAAAATATTTCTGGTACAGAAACCAGATAGGTCAAAAACTAATTTAATCCACCGTTAAGGTTACGTAAACTAATTTCGCTAAAGTTTTAACTACATCGTAAAGTTGATCATAAACAACTTATTTTATGGAAGCTCAAGAAATTTTTAAGATATACGAGTACCACGGTATATATTTCATGTTTATAATCAGACTGTGCCGTTCAGCATTTTTCGGAGATTTCATCTTCAAAATTGACAGTTCCTGGCCACCGTCACCACATAAACATTACTTACGTATATTTAGTTATAGTAAGACTTAATACTATTAAAACATAACATAATGTTGTGCATACTTGTGACTTTTTTACACAGTATCACCTCATATAAATATTACTAGCTTCTGCAAGCGGCTTCGCCCGCCTAAAAGTAGGTTTCTCCAAACAAACTTTGAACTATCGTTTGATCCCCTTAGGTGGTGTATTTTGGAAAACCCTCTCTTAGTGCTCGCCATAGAAGGAAACTTTGTGCAAAATTTCATGCTCCTAGTCCCGATAGTTTCCTTGTGCATTGATATGATAGTCAGGCAGTTTCTCCTTTTATTTATATAGGGTGACTGGCAATTAGTGTACGATACTTAAACACGTGATTGTGCTCATGATAACAAACAATTTTTATCATGGGAGCAAAGCCGAAATCGCGAAAAAAATATCAGCTGTTCAGTACATTAGGCAAACATAAATGTACTGAACAGCTGATATTTTTTTCGCGATTTCAGGTTTGTTCCCATAGTAAAAGTTGTTGGTTATCATGAGCACAATCACGTGGTTAAGTATCGTAGATTATTACATTGTTTAAATTATATTATAAGTCGTTGGTATGCATAAACAAATAAATAACGGATAGATTGCAAAAATGAAAGAGGCCCAGATAATGCTAGAGCTCTAAGAGTGTTCAAAAGAGTTACTTTAGCCCTGAAATGCAAAGAACTGAAGGAACACAAGTGGGTTTTAGTCATTAAATGTCTGATCCTCCGTCTTGGTCCACCTAGGGCGGAAGGAGTTATTTGATGATTTCTAAGCTCATCAAAAAGCTCTAGTTAGGCATGTTTATATTTCGGTTGATCTATCTAAATGGCAGCAATTTGATAACTTTACACATTTTTTTACACTAATATATAAACTTACCACTCTAATAATATAAAATAGTGCTTATCACTGCTAAACCTGATGGTAAACAGATGGTGAAGCACACTACTTTATTAAGAACCTATTTTCTGTAGCCTGAAAATACTTACATGCTCGATAATACACGCTCGAGGGGTTAACCAAATTTATCGCTTATATTTATTTAGAGCCGCTTTCTAAATTAGGTATTTTGAGATACAATTTAGAACTACTGCTTTAATACCAAATAACAGATTTTCAGGCGAAAGAAAAGTTTCATAATTACTCAACTAAAAATGCCTAATTCACACATTGGGACACTTTTATAAAACGTTTATACACCACAAATTTTTAATTATTACAAATACTTAAAGGGCTTATTAGAATAGCCCTTGTTATTTATTAAGTAAAATCTCAATAAATAATATTCATAAACAGCAAAGTTATTAGCGTTGGTTTTGTCCCAAAATATCACTCAATTTATGGAAATATTGTGCAGGCTATTGAATAATGAATAAATAAATGACAATTATTAAGGAAAAACACTGCCTGCAGTATTTTCTACTAGCAATTGTTATGTATGATTGATTCTATGATGAATTTACCTTTTCGTGGTCAATTTTAGGATTTCGGTTTTTTCTACTTTTGACTACAAAAATATGATCAGTAACGGGTAAAGATAGAGCCCAATTTTTTGTGTACTAATTAAAAAGTAGGGGTGTATGTAAAAAAACAGCAGTAGTGAATCGTAATTTATCTTCATTTACATTGCATCCCACCGGCAGTAGCTATCGACCGTCCATTAAATTAAAACAAATTGGTCAAACACCGGCGCGGTCCAGCGAAATGAAACTTTCAGTAGCAAGTCAGCTCTTTGCTTTACCTAGTCTTGTCTAAACATACTTTGTGTTATTTTTCTAAATTAATGTTTACAGAAACAGGATTAAAGTAACTGAGGTATCTTTTTAAAGTAAATATTTTGATAAGAGATAAGTTTTACATTTTGTATTGGGGTCGTTATCACAAAATTGCGCTTTTTCGTAGATTGGAAGTTTGAATGATCGATGTAGCATTTTTGCTGTTGTAATAGGTAAAGGAATACGGATGCACTTTTAATTTTTTTTTTTAATTGTTGATAGGTTCGCGCTTGACCGCTATCTCACCTGATGGAAAGCGACGATGCGGTCGACGATGGAACGCGCTTACCTAGAAGAAACCTATTCACTCTCGACTTAAAGATTCGCGGGTTGTAGCTATCAGGAAACACAGACTCCGGCAAGGATTTTAATTTGCTGAATCAAATATTTTTTTAGCTATGAAAAAAAAAAGTATTAAAATATCTTCATCAACAACGAAGCTATAAAACTTCAAAATTGCTAATAAGAAAGAGTAGTCTGACGACTTTCACGTCATGGGCCGTACGAAAAGACAACCGTACGGTAACCATAACCCGTCCTAGAACGCAAAGGGCAACTGGAGGATACAAGTGTGGTATTAGTCAGTAAAACTCTGACACGTCCTCTCACTCCGCCAAGAGCGGGAGAAGACATTGGATGATTTCCACTATTAAAATAAAAACACCATAGAAGAAGGCATCTTAGGGTGAGTTGCACCATTTAACTATAACGATAACAAAGCCGTTAACAGTTGTCAAATCGTCGAATTAACCAATATTTCACGGCTGGTTATGGTTTGGTTATCGTTATAGTTAAATGGTGCAACTCACCCTTAGTGAGAGAGATAAAATTGTTTAAAACTGTTATACTCGTATCTCATTTGTTTTTCTACCAATTTTCATATTGTCTTCACCATTAGTATTCTACTTTCGTGTATTTATTGATAAACTGTTTAGATAATAAATATTTTTATCATGTTTATTCCCTATTAAGTTTATTTAAGGATAACACACAAGCTTGTATAAAATTTTCAGATACATGATAATTGCACGCAAATTGGAGGAAACATTAAAGGTCTTTAGTATTGTTTATTGTTGAGTGCGGATTCTTTTTTAGTGGTGATGGTCAAAAAAGTCTATGGTTGACGTGGGGACCATCTACATATATTGAATGAACTCATCATTAAAGAATAAGGAAGACCGTTGATGTTTATATCCAATTTGCGTGAAATTGTCACGTACATATGTAAAAGTTATAAGCCACAAAACTTTGGGTAGTATCTACATTTACTATTTATGTGCTCACTGTAGTACTTGTTAGACTGTACTGTAGCCCGATTCATGTAATTAAAACCGTAACAATATCGTAGCGATTTAGTCGTTTTGACCGTTTCCGTATTCACATCCATCAATCGAGTTTGAACGACACCGATTTTAAAGTCGTTTGGTCGAAGAGACGATTTAAAAATATAATCTGTATTACATTATCCTGGTAGAATACTTATTAATGTAACTGGAAATAAGTCGTCGATAGATCGTTTAGTTTCGTGCCAGTTGAGTTGTCGTTCTATCCAATCCCGATTAAGGAACTCGTGAATACCGCTTTTGGATAGGACTTCGATCGAACGACTATAAAACTTCAACGATATTTGGCTTGTTTGATTTTACGTGAATCAGGCTACTGGCCTTTTGACATAGGCCTCCTTCAACTGCTTCCGCTGTTACCCCTGTCCATTATGGACCCAAGGCAGATGTCGTCTTCACACAATTACATTAATACGATTTCAAAAACTTGACATTTTTCTAAAATATTTAGGTAGATCTGAAAGCTATCTTATAATTCGAAGCAGTGTAATTTTTTTGAACATTAGTGTATTTACATTGAACGTCTTTTGTAAAGATTTAATATAAAAATACTGAAACAAGTAATAAACACGTTTGAATATATGGGTTCTTTTATTTTTTATGCAACATTATATTTTTGAATGTTTTCTCTGTTCTTTTTTTTTAAAATGTTTTATTGATTTTTTTTTATCAACAAACGCCAATTGTTCTATCGGAAAATAATTTAAATAGGTAATGTATTTACGGTTGTTTTTTTTTTAGTTTCTCAATTTCCTTCTTTATTATTTAAATTTTTATAATATTTAAATTATTTATTAGGTAAATATTCTGGGCTTAAAGATTGGGTATATAGTTGTACTGTTTTTTTTTAAATTTACGTGACAAACACGGCTGAAATACATCTGTCTCACATTTACTGATTGATAGTGGGCAAAAACAAAGAATTTCCCTAGAAGTGTGGTTTCAGTTCTCGGTGACAAATTGATAGAATTAATCATATAAATAGGCATCGCGCAACCATTTTTACTCGGGAATCGAACCCATGACACGTAGCGCAGCAGCCAATCGCTCAACCACTGCGCCAACCTTTGAATTGCAGAATTGCAAACCGGCAATTGCAGAATTGACAATAAAATTTTGATGAAACCATTTTGGACCATATGTACAATACAAAAATCAGTTTCGTGAGAATTTCAACATTCCAAAGGAGTCGTTGAACTCTTTTCTACACTCTATTATAGCATTCCCATTTTATATCATAAACCTTGTCAAAATTAACACTAGATTGTCATCATAGCTTTTAATTATACCTATTTTATTAGGTGTTAATGTTTCGTGGAGTCTGTCCCAGTTAATCAGTTAATTGGCTGGTCGTTTGCATGTGACCTACTCGGCGAAAACCTCGAAAATGTTAGAATTGTTTACCTCACCTTGGTTTATGGGGTTAAGCAGAGGTACAAGAGTTGTTTATTGTAGGCAGTGCTTGAGAAAGTTATGTTTAGTTCGTGACCTTCAATAGATGTAAGTAGATACTCAAATTGACGCTCTACAGTTTGTGATAACAATATGGACGCAACAGCATCGGAAGAGCAATTCATCAACTCGTCCCACATACCTACCTACGGCCCATTTTTTTTTGTAGTTGGGAAAATCATTCAATGATATCTCCGCGCCCTTGGGCGAAACGGGAGATAGTGTCAGACTTTTACAGACTAAAAACCCACTCTTGTTCCTTCGTTGCATTTTGTACCGGGGCCGAATCTTCCTTTCAGAAGCAGACACTTGGCCTCAGTAGGTTTCGACCCTGCTGGGTACCTACCTACGGTTTGCTGACAATACGCGAAGTCGACGTCTTGGGCTCAGCCCGGTCGGTTACCGAACGGCCAGACGGCGAGCTACACCTATGGCCAATTTGGAACGCAAAATCAAAATAGTGGAAGGATAGAAATAATAAAGTCGAAGGAGACCTGTGCCAAGTAATGGAGCAGAAAAGGCTAACAAAAAAAAATATCTAAGATTTTTTAAGTTGCTTCTGGAAACTGGGAACTTTACACTATTCACTTGGCAACAGTAAATAAGTTAGGTTCGGTTCTTAACGAAACCTAACTTCATTTTGTTTGTTTTGTTTGTACGCAAATCTGTAAAAATCGCATTGCATCTCATACGAAATAAACTGACTAGAGTTTACGACATCAATGTTCTCGCACATAGTACAGTTAACACATTTATAAATTGAATTCCAAGAATTTTAAGGAATCAAAATTCGTTTCCCACCATACATTGCTAGCCTATACGAGAAATATCGTAAATAGCATCTTTATTAGCAAGTTGACTAACAGTACCCATATTATGAGATAAATAACGTATACGATATCTACTAAAAACTAACAACCAGCCCCCCTAGCCAAGTTACAACCGTTTCGCTTGCGTCGAACGCTTAGAGTTGACTTTGCCGCCAATTCTTTTTTTCTGATTCTGACCACGTAACTGAGCGTTGAGATGACGTTATTCCAGTACATTTGAAGCTTTCTACTAGCGTTAACTATTGCAGATTTGCAACTTGGCTAGGGGTACAGGATAGACGCAGGCATACGGACGACAAGCAATGTGTAGCTCGCCGTTCGGTCGCCCAGTAATCAACCGGACCGAACCCAAGTCGTCGACAGTGTGTAGTGTACCACGGGCTGTCGATGGCCGTTAGGCCCATGGCGATTTTCCACGCGGGCCCAGTGCGGGTTGGTGGTTGTCACATGTCTTCGAATTGTTAGTTCTAGGACATGCCGGTTTCCTCACGATGTTTTCCTTCAAATTCACGATGCTTTTGAGAGCAGCGACAACGAATATCACTGAAATAATATTTAAATGTCGTACACAAAAAGTGAAATATTAAAGAATTTCTGGTAACCCAAATAAAACCGCTTACGATTAAATTCTAAACAATGAGTGGTCTAGTTTTTTAGCGTACTCTTCAGTAAAGGTAATCAAACAGCCTTGAGGAACTGGGTCAGCGTGTCGGCTGATCCTGCAAGGTGAGCGGCGCTAAGTCTACTAACTTGTATTCTTTTCACTTGTATTAGGTACACTCAAAGCCTTTATCTTATAAACAACATTATTTTTAGTATATGCAAAACCTCAATATAGTTTGTTCAGAGTCAGTAACTGAATGAATTCCAATAGTTTTTACACCATGTTATATTTTTTCCCAAAAATATTTAAAAAAGGTCACAAGTTAGACACTATCGATACTAAGTACAACACACGGCAGGTCATAGCGGGCATGAGGAGCCTGCGTACAGCTGGATGCCGAAGCAAAACAACCCTTCAGTCGCTTGGGTGACCATGTATTTATGTCGCCAACCGGGTAACATAACTAGCTTATAATTTTGTGATTTTTCATAATACAATATTGTTTTGTACATAGACTTTTTACATAAAAGTACTGCATAAATAAAAAAAAAAGACGTGTGGCACTCGGGGACTGCCGCGGTAAAGCTATTGCATAGCATTTTTATCAACTTATGCAATTATAATTATTTATTTATTTTATTTATGCAGTATTTTTTTTCCTTTGTTTATTTTTCTTTGATATTAATTGAAGTTACACTTTCACACATTGAATTGAATTTTGATTGATTGTTCACTCATTTGTTTTCTTATCGGTCACCACGCTCAAAAAACAAATGAGTGGGGGGTGTTAGGTTATTTTCGTTACGGAATTTTTGGATTCGGTCTCCACGCTCAAGGCCCGCGATAGAAGCTATGCAATAGCTTAATAAATAAATAATTATAATTGCATAAGTTGATAAAAATGCTATGCAATAGCTTTACCGCGGCAGTCCCCGAGTGCCACACGTCTTTTTTGTTTTAATTTATTTTTTTATTCGCACCCAAGACAAATGTTTATGTGTTGTGTGTGTGTTCTGTGTCTAGGTGTAATTTATCTATAATATGTATTCAGAAATATACGAGTATATTTAAGTTTATCAGATGTCTAGTACTCATAACACAAGCGCTGCTAAGTTTGGGACTAGCCAGCGTTATGTGAAAGTTGTGGAATATTATTATTGCTACGATTGTATTAAATCTTTATTGGATTGTAATTTCTCGATATGTTATGAAAAAATTGTTTTTTATACGATAAATCACATAAAAAATCATTAGTTTCCAACATAACCCTATCTTATTTAGAATACAGTTTACAATTTTTCACGATATTTTTTTTTTTAAATTGATATAAACTAGTGCTTGACTGCGATCCCACCTGATGGTAAGTAGCGATGCAATCTTTGATGGTGAGGCGCACTAGTTTATTAAGAGCTTATTTCACTCTACCCTTGAAGACACCCAAATTATAATCGGACGGGAAGACCGCAGCAGGCAAACTTCCAGCCCTTCGACGTGCGCGGTATAAACGACGAGGCGAAACGCTTAGTCCGGACCATAGAGGTTTCAACAACGATATTTTACAATCTTACAGTGTTAACAATTTTCGTGATTAATATGAAAAAAGAAACTGACTGACATGTCAACGCCCACCCAAAACTACGAAGACTAGGAATAGTAATACTTTTATTCGGGACAGACACAGCACAACGGTTACAAACACAAACTAAAAACGAACAAAATTGCAGAAGAGCGTACCCGCACCGAAAGGGTGACCATTTCATGTTTAGCTTGCCGTCAGACACCCAGCGCTGGTTCACATGAACTTTTACACAATAATTCCTTTTATGTGGTAAGCGACTACTAAGAAGGTAGTTTTGAAAATTAAACCTTTAGGGGGGTGAAAAGAAGGAATGTCGTTTGTATGCAAAATTTCAATCGAGACGATCGCACGCGTGTGTGAACGGACGTCCTCACACCCCTGCTCCGACTACCCGCCACTGTAGACGCGGGCTTGTGGACGACGAGCAATAGGTAGCTCACCGTCCAGCCGTCCGGTAAGCTTTCGGACCGAACCTGAATCGTCTACGGCACATAGTATCCCACGCGCCCCTTAAAGAGAATGGTGTCAACAAAACCGTAGCGGCCCAGCAGAGCTACTGTCCGCCTGGTGTCGCTGGAACTGTCTGAAAAAGAAACTCGCAGTATACCAGAACGTAAGGGCAACTGAATTACACCACAGTGTGGTTTTAATCAGTAAAAGTCTGACATGCCCTTCTGCTTCACCGCTCAGAACGTAGGAATATACCTACTTGAAAGTTAACAAAAATAATGGCCTTAGTAAATAATACAAGTTGTCATTATGTTTTCAGAACTACTCGCAAAATATGGACGCGGTCACAACATGAGGTAACAACGCTTAGATTGTACAGGTTCATATGACAACTTCCTAGAAGATAAGGCCCTCAATGGTCCGTTTATAGTATATACTAGCTTTTGCCCGCGGCTTCGCTCGCTTTTTTTTTTCGGTGAGAAAATCATCTAATGACATTAGCCTATGCCCTTCATCCCTTCAACTATTTCCACTTAAAAAATCACGTCAATTCGTCGCTCCGTTTTGCCGTGAAAGACGGACAAACAGACACACACACACTTTCCCATTTATAATATACCTATGGATTTTGATACGTGCGTCAAAAACCGAGTACTTCTCATTGACCTAGAATCTTGAAATTTGTTAAGCTAGAGCACGACCTTATCCTTAGGAAAATTCTGAAAAACTTAATTTATACATAACAAAATATTTTTTTTGTGATTCAGAAAAATCTTCAGGACTAAATTCGGAAATCGAACTATTTCCGTATGTAAGTTAATTTTTGGCTATTTCTGTTATTTGATTAGCATGATAACTAACCTAGATTGATTTTTAATACAAATTCAAAGAGAATATTTGCCTTCTCCATAAAATTACTAATGCATCTTGCATATTTTCAAATGTGATTTTGTGTTGCAGTTTAGTATATCTATCTCTGTATAACGACAACACACTATCAAGCCTTTTGCTATAAAACCCACACCGTGATACTTATCCTCGCTGGCATCTACTAGCTGGTAGAAATGTGGCAGCGTCGTGTATCGAATGGCACAACGAACGGTGTAGCCTACAAAACCGCCGATTGTAACTGTGCGCCCCACTCGACGGCTACGACAACCGACAATTGATACTAACATTATCACACTTTATTCTTTAGTATCAAACAAGGTATCATCGCGGGTTTTGTCGCTTTTATAAATGCGGAACAAATTCAAAATACAAACTAAAATTAGGTATTTATAGAATATGCACTAAATTAGTTACACAAGTGTGCAAAGTGTTTTTGATGACCGAACAAGCGAAGGATTCTAGGATAAGCAAAAATTTGAATCCTGAGCGTTAGCGAGAGAATCAAAAGAGCACGAGGTGAAAAATCTTTGCACTCGAGTGCAACACTGAACTTTTCATCCCACTTCAGCGAGAAAATGACTAAATGCAAAAAAAATAAACCAAGGAGGTTCTGAGTTTTTAATAAATCAAAAAAAAAGTTGTACCTATGACAAATTTAGTACCATGGAGGTAGAAGTAAATAGGTTTAATGATTTTTTGAATTCATAAACTTAGTGCACGCGATGTTCTAAATTCAATTTACTTTATCTCTCTAGAGAATAAAAACGGCTTTTGCTCTCAGATATCGAAAAGCAAAAATACTCTTTCCGAGATAGGGGGATGAAAAAATTGTTATCTAGAGTCTGTCTAATAAGTTAAACGACTTGGGTAATTATTAGAATTAAATGAAATCTGATGTAGTCTGTTGACTACATCGGGTTCAATAATCAAGTTTGATTAAGAGATAGAGATCATTGTTTACTAACAGAAGAACCTTATAAAAAGTACCGAATATTTGTATTTTTTAAATGATTAAATATTATACAAAATTCCCAAGTCGGATGACTTATTAGACAGACTATAACCAGCTTATTGTTCTAAGTATGTTTTTTAATATCGTGCTGTTTTGATAACCCCCGCAAATGTCCATTTCATACAAGTATTCATTGTAATGCGTGGAATACGCACGCGGGACGCGTTGTTTTACATTTTGAAATTTTCTGCAAGCGGAGCAATCCCGCATGCATGATGAAATCTGCACGATATTAAAAACACCATAAGTCGTCGTTGATATTGAGATGAAATAAAAACTGACTGGTACACTGTACTCGAAGAGATAGAATCCTGTATTCCTATGGATTTAAAACCTTTATTTTGCTTTCATATTTCTTAATTTTGTCCTTTAGTGAAAGATTTTCTAAGTTTAAATCATTTATTTCGGAGTTAGCAGACTGTACTTTTGACTTGTATATCGCAAACGAGATATTCCAATGTAACTTATATTTATTTACTAGCTGCCGCCAGCGTCCGTTTACCCATGTGAATGTAGAGAATTGTCCCAACAGAAAATACCTGTGCTTTTATCTAAATTCATTCAACCGTTCGGGAGTGAAAAAATAACAAACACACACTACTTTCGCCTTTATAATATTAGTGCAATATCAAAAGCTGTCCTGGATGTGAAGCGGTTTCTGGCACTATCTTCTCCATAGAGATTTGCTTTTTCGAAAGCGTAATTAGCCTCATTTCTGATAAACCAGTTGGCCACTGACAAGCACTTTTGAATTGTCAATATCGGGAGTATGCATACGTATGTTTTTAAAAAGCTTTTAAACGTCTAATAAGAAATGAAGAGAATGCCTAAGGCATTAAGTCCGCCTTTGTACCTTTTGTTGCATGAAGATTAAATGAATGAATAAATAAATAAGAAAGAGAAGTCTGCCGTGGTTGCCACTACGGCCCTGTGTGTCTCACATTTTCGCGGATTTCCACGATCCTCAACAAGTCATTGGTGCACCTTTTAGGCCTTCCAACGCTGCGTCCACTCCTGAACTTTTAGATTCTATCGACTATCTGTTCTTCGAGCAATGTACCCAATTCCACAATGACTGTACAATAATAAACATGTCTTTCATGGTACCTAAGTATCAATTTGTAAGAAAAGTACCTATTTTTTAGTCTTGAAATAATGTAGAACTAGGTCGATTTGAAAACGACCTTGTCACCAAAGAAATGCCTTGTATTAATATTCTATAATGTATTTGACATTCAAAAAGGCTCTATAGGCTACACCCAGCTTTATTATTTTCTTAGAATAAATAAATATCATGACAGGACTTGTAAAGATAGACTGATAGCCCGATTGAATGACTAAAGAATGTTTGAAAAATAAATGCCTAACAGAAAAAACTTTTTACAAAAAAAAAAAAAAAAAATTAAACCGACTTCAATATAAAAAAAAAACACTGAAAAGTACAAAATAACTTTAATTCCGGAAGTCAGTGTTTCATAGTAGTTTTGTCTCTTCGTTATTTAACACCGACTTCCGAAATTAAAGTTATTTTGTAGATACTTTTCAGTGTTTTTGTACATTAAAGTCGGTTTAATTTTTTTTTTGTACAAGTTTTATATTTTTCACTTTTTAGTTATGGTACCACCATTAAAAAGTACCCCTCAGCCAAACTTAAATACCTTATAACCGGAGTGTTATAACCATCTCATAACGTTTCTAATAATCCCAAACACGGTTAGGTTACATTAATTTACCTTCTGGCTTCACCACCATATCAGTCTGATACATCCCCTCCCCCTTTTCTTCCAGTCAGTCATCGACTACACGTATAAACAAAACAGCTTTACTTGTTACGACAGTTCTGCTGTGATCCTATGAGGAGTTCTGTTCTATATCTTCGAAGTTCATGATCAGATCATAACAATATTTCTATCGGACCAACTTGCAAGCATAACCTTCCACTACAAAAAAAAAAATCAAAATCGGTCTACAATTGACCGAGATATCGGTGAACATACATAAAAAAAAAAAACATACATTCAGCCGAACATAGAACCTCCTCCTTTTCGAAGTCGGTTAAAAAGTGTTATGTATGTTATTTTTGTTATAACATTTCGGATATATTATATACTAGCTGTTGCCAGCAGCTTCGCCCGCGTGATACTAGAAAATGATCCCAAAGGAACATAGTTCCGGGATTAAAAGTATCTCATGTGTGGACATAGCTAGTGCGCAGCTATCGCACGCGGTCTCACCCGCTTTATTCGTTACTGCTACGATCTTACAGGCTGTAAGCATGTTACAATTACTGATACGGATCTTGAGCGCTGGCTTCAAGTTGCGCAGAAGTCAAATATTCGGTCTCTTTAGTGGTGCGAAGTGAGACGCGGGGGCGGGGAGTGTCAGTGATTGGCTCGCCGCGCCGCATGCGTTGCTGCATGTATGCATGTATGGAATGCGCAAAGCGATCCCCACTCTGACGCCGAGCGCTCAAGATCCGTTCCGGTAATTGTACAGTATACAGCCTTCCTCGATAAATGTACTATCTTATACTATAAGAATTTTTCAGTTCGCATTAGTAGTTCCTGAGATTAGCGAGTTGAAATAAACAAACTTTTTACCTTTATGATATTATATATATATCCACCACTATTTTTTAATTAGTACACATACTTATAGGGCTTATTAGAAAAGCCCTTGTTATTTTATAAGTAAAATCTCAATAAATAATATTCATAAACAGCAAAGTTATTAGCGTTGGTTTATGTCCCAAAATGTCACTCAATTTATGGAAATATTGTGCAGGCTATTGATTAATGAATGAATAAGTGACAATTATTAAGGAAAAACACTGCCCGCAGTATTTTCTACTAGCAATTATTGTTATGTTTGATTGATTCTATGATGAATTTACCATTTCGTGGTCAATTTTAGGATTTCGGTTTTTTCTACTTTTGACTACAAAAATATGATCAGTGACGGGTACAGATAGAGCCCCAATTTTTTGTGTGCTAATTAAAAAGTAGGGGTGTATAAGTATATTAATAAAATATTAAAAAGTATCCGAGTATAGATTAAAATATGGGATTCAAAGTGGGACTATTAAACGTGTTAAATCATTATGTCCTTCCGCGCTCTAGGTTGGAACGAGAGGGCGACTCAAGTTTTTTATTGACTAAAATTCACCTATATCCTACAGTTGCCCTTTGCGTTCTAGGATCACGGTAGCGTTTTCTAACGTTCCCGCAGCCCTAATGGTGTTTTTAATATCGTGCGGATTTCATCACGCATGCGGGATTGCCCTGCAAGCAGAAATTTTCGAAATGCAAAAATACGCGTTCCGCATGCGTATTCCACGTGTTATAATAAAAACTTGTATGAAATGGACATTTGCAGGGGTTACGCGTGCGGGGCAATACCGCATGCGTGATGAAATCCGCACGATTTTAAAAACACCTTAAAATTGGCTTCCGTGCAAAGAAGTGATATGAAAGAAAAGGGAGTTAGTGGTAGTTTGACGGGTGACAGGACAGAATAGAAGAAGAAAACGTATTGCGCCGACCCCAAATAATATGGGATAAGGGCAGGAAGAAGAAGAAGCAAACGTTATTTGAGAACTCTTTTCTACTTTTAGGTTTTGATGCATATTAGTTCAGCCTATAAGCCAAATTATGATATCTTGAAGTACTTAATATAATCAGTTTGATAATTCATAATAAAAAAATCGTTTCTATTTTATGAATTTTTGTCATATTTATATCTTCATTAAGCAATTTAGGATAACATTTTACTGCCTGTTTTCAATGTTACAGTTCCTTCATAATGTAACACCAAAATAACTTTATGGACAGATTTTGTTTAGTGATTGAGAGAAGCTTTTAATTTTTTAAATTCTTCGAATTCTTTTGAAGAATTTCATCGAATATTATACAATAGTAGGTAGAATTTTCCCATCTCGTTCCAAAGTATTTTTTAAGTTATTGTTTTCAGATTTTTGGAGCTCACAAAAGTCGAGAAAGAAAATTGAACAGATGTGGAGAGCAGATTATTATAACTTTAGTCTAAGTTTAATTTTGTTTGTAAAGAATCTAAGAGTTGGCTCTGAAATGAGTTTTTGGAGTTAAAAACGGGTCATACCTTTGATGTCTAAGTATAGGTTTTTAGGCTAAAGTAGAGTTTGACGAACAATTTTTAATTAAAAATTAGTGTAAGAAAATCACCACCGAAGTCGTAATTAGGTACTTGCGTCTTATGTGGTTTGCTCAGGTGAGTAGAAGATATTTTCTAGAGGTTACATTGAGTACATGGGCGCGTCGGTCTCCATACATTCTATATGGTAACTGGACTTGTAGAGCTAAGATCCACGCCACGCGACGCGACTCTATGTGCAAATCGAGCGTCACCCTCGTGTGCGTCTGTCTAATGAAGGTTTCGCTTAATTGATACACGCGCCTCAAGGAGTAGTCAGCAACACCAGGGGCCCAGCCGGGTCGAAGTCTACTGGGGCCAGGGTTATCCGAAAGGGAACTCGAGCCCCGGTATGAAGGCTTGAAGGAACGGGGTGGGCTTTTAGTCAGTAAGAGTCTGACACGCCCCACCCGAGAGTGGACCGATGAGAAGAGTGGACTGGTGAGGGTCGCAAGAATCCGAAGGATGCGAGACGCACAGAACCGTTCGTTATGGCAACACTTGGGGCAGGCCTGTGTCTAACAGTGGACGTCTTTCGGCTGAAATGATATTTGATTTGTTTTATTGATTCATGAATCTAATAGCAAAATGCATCATATTTTTTTAGTAAACTTTATAAAATAAAAAAAAAATAATTATTATACATATTATAAAAGATGTTAATGACGCGAATTTGTTTATGAACCAATTAAGGGGCCGGCGGCGGATGAATTTCCATACAAACGTAATACCACGCTCATTTGCAGTTAGAGCATATTTCCAACATATTATCCGGTTCCTACGTCTTTCTTTTAAAAAAAAAAACAAAAAGAAATTTAAGCGAATTGTATTTCGCACTTTTTTATAGCGTAAATGGCAAAACATGCCATTTGGCTTTTCCTGTATTAAAAATAACAATATTTCTAATATTCTCGACGTAGGAACCTAGATAAATATTGTCTATAACCGAATATCATCATAATATGTTAGAAATACCAACTGCAAATGAGCGTGGTATTACGTTTATATGGAAATTCATCCGTCGCCGGCTCCTTAAGTATAAAGTTTAAATTGAACAATCAACAAAATGAGTATTATAATAGGTCAGCAGTAAAAGTCGATAACAAGAATATTATGAGTCAAACTGGCGGACATAGCATTAAAACTTTGAATAAAATATTATTATAGGGCAAGTTTCATTTTATGAAACGTCATGTAAATGGTACTATTACAAATTAATAGAACAATGTTTGCTGTTATGTAATTATAGCAGACTGAATTTAAGAATTTCTACTATGCATTTCTTCCTGAAAAACTGTGAGATACTTTTAAATCAATGAATAGTCACAAAATCATGGTTACATTGTTAATGTTGCAATTATGCCAACAAAAACATAACTTGTAGAAAAATCAAGGCACGCAACTCAGTTCTTCTACCGAAAAAAGTTTTGAGATCAATGTAATACCAAGTCAGTTAATTTATTCAGTTCGTACTTATGGGACCTTGATGACCTAGATTAACTTGGCAATCAGACTAAACAATCTAATTCAATATAATACGTGATACTTGTGATATACACGCGATTTTAGGCTTCTAGCTTTATACACAACGAAGTTATAGGGGATTGAAAATGGCCAAAGTCAAAGTCAAAATCTTTATTGCAGAATACAGTACAATCAATTATACATTTCTGGATGTCATGTGAATGCTCAGCAAACTGTGTTTTACCAAATTAGGCATGCAAAATTGTAATAAATTCAATAAAAACTGTTTCGAGAGAAGAATGTTACGGCCGTGTCACTTTTTTGCTTGGCTTGGCGAGGGCACTGCCGTGCTCCCTAATAATACTTACCTGAGAATGACGTAGAAAGACGTAAAAAAGGTTTAGTTTTAAAAAAATAGTTGAGAACCATGCTCACTATTATTACTAGCCATGTCGCCTGAGAAGCAGGACCTCTATATTAGGAATAAAACGTGTTTCACGGAATCCGCTAAGTCAACGATAAAATAAGCACAAGTAATCAAAGGGAAATCTAATAACAAGAAATGAGCTGAAACCTGTCAAACTAATTTCTGTCCATTACTTCGTGAATCAGCCGTGCCAATCATAATTTTCCGTTTTCAAATCAACCTTCAGGAAAATAACTTGGAAGTAGATTATTATTAAGCTTTTTTTCCAAGTATTGTAGCAAAACATAATAATAATTTATTTGTCAGTTTGTTGACATCTTATAAATTACTGTACATATACTTATCTATGTCAATTAATAAATAAAATTCAAGTACCTTGTTAATATCGATGAAAATAATAATTACATCATATAAAAACTAATAATAAATTTTAATAGTAACTTATATCTTTATGGTTATTTTAAATATTCGTCTCGTTTCACTGGTCCTTTATATTATTTCATCGTTGACCAAAATATAGAACTCGTCTGCATTTTTGCGGATTTTTTTTAGTGAATTTTCAATTTATTTGTAATATGATTCTACTGTTATCTTTTGCCGTACTTTTGTGTATCAAGTGTCTACGCAACTTGACAATATGTTGAATCACGGAAACAGGCGTGATCTTAGTCAAACGGAGCTGAGAATTTTATTGTAATATAGACGACTACCTTAGTGAAGTTTGTCGAGAAGTAGACACTGGTATATTTGCTGCCAAATATTGCAAATGCATAATTATGTTACATCCGTATTCTAACGGAACACAAAGTAACTGTATTTTGTATCAAAAACTAAATAAGCACTTTATAAACTTGACACTGGCTAAATGCACAAACCAAGCAAACGTGCGTTCAACACAGTAATCAGGATTTTTTTTGGAAGATCGATTGTATTTCTATCGAGACTTTGTTTTTACTGACCTTTAGTGGACTTTTACTCAAGATTAACACATATTTTTTTCTGCAGTCTTAGTAAAGAGATTTGGATGAAAAAAAAAAAAAGATTTCAAACGCGAGCCTATCAAAAATTTTAAATAAATATAGCAGTATAGTCTGTCTAAAAAGTCAAACGACTTTTTGAATTTTTTAAAAGAATTAATAAATCTGTTATATATATTACATACAACAGTTTTTATAAGATTTTATTAGTAAACACTGATCATCTCAGCAACCTTAATTGTTCAACCAGTGCTAAGGTGTGCAATAAAGATGTATAATAATAATATATCCGATTTCAAGATTTTGATAATTTTATTAGATTACACAAGTCGGTTGATTTTAGTGGCTCGAGTCTCAATAGTGGATACGGCATTTGCTTAAGGTTTAATGAATTAGTTCATTAAACCCTAAGCGAGCGCTGGTGTTCGCGCTATCATTGACTTTCTATTGTGTCTCTAATAGACACGATTGAAAGGTCAAAAGGCTGATTATGCTTATAGAAGTGCCTCCTCAATAAATAGTATACTCGTAGTATAATGATACCATGAAAACGATACGAAGAGACGCATTGAATAATCTAAATAGTAAAATACACTAAAGCCGAGTTAGTTATAAATATAAATTGTACAGAATTGGAGCTGTGTGGGCAGGCAGACGATGACGTCACTTCATGACGTCAGTCACCCACTAACGAATGTAATTCTACTGGATTGATGAATCTTGAAGGTTTTACGTCTATGCACTAAGGTAAGGGCATGTTCTTAAATTAAGTGAGCTTTTTATATCCTTATAGTCTGTCTAATAAATCAACCGACTTGGGAATTTTGTATAATATTTAATCATTTAAAAAATACTTATATTCGATACTTTTTATAAGGTTCTTCTGTTAGTAAACTATGATCTCTATCTCCTAATCCACCTTGATTATTGAACCCGCGTTGACTATATCAGATTTCATTAAATCCTAATAATTACCCAAGTCGTTTAAATTATTAGATAGACTTTACTTGTTATTTTAAAAAAGGTCCCAACCTTGTCTGTTTGTCCTGTCGATACTAAACTTAAAAATTACTCCGCAGATTTTCATGGGATTTTCACCAACAGACAGAATAATTCATCAAGAAGTTTTAGATTAGATTAGATACAAGGACATTAAATATAGTAGAAAAAAAATCAAAGATTTGTAACAGCCATACGAAGCTGGGGCTGGTCGCTAATAGATCTTATTCTGAAGACTTAATTTATATAACTGAGATCGAATTTACTTTGAAGTAAGATAAAAAATTGTAAACTGATAAACTTTTATCATATTATGTATATCTCTCCTCTTTTAGTTCGTAAATTTATTTTCCAATAGTAATTGTTAATATCTCAGCTATGTTTGCTACAAAAAAAAAAACCATATAGATGATAGATATACTCTTCTTCTTTATATTACAACATAAAAAAAATTTGCGGAATAAAAAAGTCCAGATATATATATGCTCTTTATTACACACCATAAAAACACCAGAGAACCTACCACGAGGTCTTAACGCGATTCATTCTGAATTTTCTAACTCTTTTTTGTTCGCACGACTGACTTTAACACGTCATGATCAGATTTTCATAACATACCCTAAAACCATTCGTAACGTAGTGTAACTCTATGATTAGATATTTTAACTTCAAGCTGGTCTGCAAGGGGATGCAGGTATAAAGAGTGTATGATGTAACACTTCTCGTCTTTACTCTTAAGCTAAAATCAAAGTGCATTGTGACATTTACTGGATACTCCTTTCAGCTTCCCTTTTAAAAAAACAATGACTCAACGATTTTTTGTCCACATTTTGAAACCGACGACGACCCTTTATGAAAACTTTAACCCTCCGGTACTGCAACGTGACACAAAGCTCCCCTTCACGCATGAAACGACCCAAACTCCCTATAATTTAACACCCTAAAAGCAAATAGGATTTACGTTGCGTTGCAATACGACCCCTATACTCACAGCGCCATCTATCGGTGCCCAATCAGAGTTAAAACCCACACATAGAAAAATAGACTCTGTTTTGCTACAGACGTTTGCACATAATGATCTTATACTATGTTTTCATAATATGAAATCGTGTCGCTCTCGAGATGAAGAATGTTAATTTTAGTAACATGTTTCGCGCTACATGGTTCCTTTATTTGTGTGTGTTAAGGTACCTTGTTTGTGTGTGTATAAATACACGTATGTGTGTTCTGTAATAGGTTTACAGGGTTGATTGCAATATATACAGTATTTACATACGATCTGTTTTTGGAATGAGTTTTTTTAATCATATAAACTAGTGGTAAGCAGTGATGCAATCGTTGATGATGAGGCGCACTAGTTTATTACAAGCATATTTTTTCTAGCCTTGAAGGCGGCACCCATAATCGTAAGGAAAGACCGCAGAAAATTCTTCCAGTCCTTTGATATACGCGGTATAAACGGCGAGACGAAACAACGATCAACGAACGACATAATATTATGTACTAGCTGTGCCCGCGACTTCGTTCGCGTGGACCACAGTAAAAGTATTTTTCTAAAATAAAGTAGCCTATGTTATTCCTTATTACATGAGCTACCTGCCGATAAGTCCCGTCAAAATCGGTCTAGCCATTTCAGAGATTAGCCGGCACAAACAGACAGACAAAAATTGTAAAAAATGTTATTTTGGTGTATATACCGTATATATATTCATATGCATGTAGTAAAAAGCGGTTATTTCAATATTACAAACAGACACTCCAATTTTATATATATGTATAGATGTATAGATTTAGGGTTTGTAAGGATGCAGTACAATGTTTCTCTCTCTCCCATAAGACGGACAGTCCTCATTAAATCATCTTCGACGAATAGAGATTTGGTCAAGTCTTGATAAGGTCACAACAAACGTACCAGAGGATCCATGAACACGACTGCTCCGCTATAAGTGAACGAGCGTTTGCCGTATCAGTAAGTCTAATATTTATAAATCTCGTAGGTAAAAAAACTCTCTCTTCAACATTTTGTTGAACAAAATATTCTTATTTTTGAATGCATACAAGTCTCCAACTGCGGGAAAGTTCAAAAGAATTAAAGTGTCCCTGAAACGCAAAGAGTAACTGAAGGAACTCTGTTTTTAGTCAGTAAGACACGTCCTCTCTCGCTCCACCCAAGGGCGGGATTTGTCATTAGACGATTTTCCCACCAAAAAAAGTGCGTTTTAGTCTTTGTGATAAGTGATATTTATTTTGTTCGTAAATTTTCCCATCAATTTTATGTAGAAGAAGCCAGCGTTTTCTAGTTGAATATGCTGAGAAGAGACACCAAAACAAACTCAGAGGTCAGAAAGTTAATACAATAAAAATGTAATGGCCAAATCATATAAGAATTCAGCACATTAATACGGCCGTCTGGTAACTGTCCGGACCAAGCCCAAGTCGTCGACGGCGCGCGCTGTTCCCGCGCGCCTCAAGGAGTTGTCAACAACAGCAGGGGCCCAACCGGGTCGAAGCCTACTGGGGCCAGGGTTATCCGAAAGGGCGCTCGAGCCCCGGTATGAAGGCTTGAAGGAACGGGATGGGTTTTTTAGTCAGTAAGAGTCTGACACTATCTCCCGCTCCGCCCAAGAGCGGGGGTTGTCATAAGATGATTTTTCCCATCGAAAAAAAAAAGAAAAAAAAAGCACATTAATATCGGATAGGTCTGAGTGGACCAGTCCAGTCATTGCAAGCATTTGTCAGTATTCATGTAGCTCAACTTAAGACTACTAAGGAGCTTAATGACTTGACGAACAATACCAAAGAAAGGACATTTCAAATTGGATGATTTTCAACTCAAAATAAGTCTCTGACTGGAAGATTTTTCCTGATATAAGTTGCATAATCACTGTGCAAGTCCACACCACCTCATGGTGGATTTGATAAACAAAATCGTACCATGACGTCAGATGTTGATGTTTTATTAATTAGTTCACATTCACACGATGTGTTTTACACACGTGAGAAACTTTCGATAACATTGACTATATTATGTAGTTAATTTTACCGTTTAAATATGTTGTAATATAAATCAGCGATGTTATGGAGCTCCTAAACTTTCAAAACTATCAGCTATCTATCGGTGAAAAATTTTCGCAATCCGACCGGTACTTTCAGAATTTGCTACAAAAAAAAAAAAAAAACAAAAAGCAAACTACCTCCTTATAATATTTTTTTTTTATTATTTGTTTCGGATAGTTTCGGAGAAAGGCAGAGTCTAAATTAAAGGTTACGAAAGGTTTTAGTTTGTTTTCGGCGACTAAACAAATAATAATTTAGATAAGAAACAAAAGAGAAATCTTGCTATTTGTATTTTACTTTAATCATTTTAAAATTCTCTAATATCCGTTATCAGAAATAGCGGACGATCCAAGATAATTTCATTTCCGTAACCGTATAACCACTAATAATAATTAACCACCACCCCAAAAAACATAAATCAGTTGAAACTGGATAGAAAATTAATGTTTATCCGTTTCATTCTTGCTATCGTAGACCTTTCTATAACCATCAGGATATATCTTGCAAGCATTATAATCTATGGTTCGTTAATGCTATATATCAGCCTTCAGAACGAATGGTACCATATTCATTGTGCATACAGCTAAGGAATTAAAATTCGCTGCCGGAGTCTGTGTTTCTCGATAGCTACAACCTGCATGTCTTTAAAGTCAAGAATGAATATGTTACTTCTAGGTAAGCGTAACCCCTTATCAACCACATCAACGCTAACTATCTGGTGAAATACTTAGTGGTCAAGCGCATTTTTATAGTAATATCGTAGTGTCTCACTGCAGGGCAAGGGCCTCCCTTACGTTATTCCACTCTTTTCTGTCTTTAGTTACTTCTGGCCAATCCTTAAGCGCATGTCTATCAATTTTCCTCCTGCAATTGCTCCATATTACTTGGGGTCGAGGCAACACGTTTTTTTCTTCCATTCTGTCCTGTCACCCGTCACACTATCAATAACTCCCTTTCCCCCTTTATCCATCCATATGTATACTCAGAACTATTTATTAATATGCGTTTCATCTTTCCTTTTCACATGACCATACCAAGACAAACGATTCCCTTTCAACTTTTCAGTCACTGGCGCCACTTTCAAACTTTCTCTAATATACTCATTTCTCACTTTATCCTTCCTCGTCACACCACACATTCATCTCAACATTCTCATCTCTGATACATGCAAGCGCAAGTGTATCGATAATAATAAAAAAAATAAAGCAACAAAACACCTACATTTGCTCATGCACAGTGTTCTTATACCAAAAATCACCATAATCGAATCTGAAATCTCACTCACGCTCCGCCCAAGAGCTTGGAATGTCATTAGATGATTGTCCTACCTAAAAAACCGTATGAGAAAACTTTATTGGTGTTGTGCAACCTCTAAATAACCGATTATTGCGATTTTTGGTATATGAACACTGTGCATGAGTGGTATCAAGAATACGAGCAAGGCTAAATGAAAATCGAAAATTAAAAGAAAAAAAACATGAGACACCCTAAGGCGGAGCTTAGATTAAAGATTAACGCTGGGTTTACTTTGCCCGGCGAAGCAATTAATAATCTAGATTAGAAACAAAAGTCTAATCTTGCAATTTGTATTTCAATTTAATAATTGCTCCTGAAAGAATGAAGTATGTATTCGGAGAGTCGACCTATTCGTATGTTGGTCATACAAAAAGGACGAACGAGCGACCCAACAATCAGATTTGCGATGCAGTTCACGTAACTCCATAACGTTACTTCGTTACAAGCGAAACGAAATGTACGTACGTTAGGTACTTACTTTTACCGAAAAACGTGTACGTAAATAAAGATTTCAGGATGTTTCAATATATAATAGAATGCATTTATTTGGCAGAATATTGACCAAAGTTGTTATGTGCAATACCTATATATTATGATCATAATATTTATATGCTACTATTATATTATACTATTCTACCGTTTCTGGTGTGCAAACATGGTTTGTAAAATGGGTCAATACATTAAAATTACATTACTGATCATTATAATTAGAAATAAGTGAAACAGTCAGATATTAATAAAATTTAATTATATAAGTAAGTCAAAATTTAATGTCGTCAAGGATATAAAGTATAATTCATTGTTAATCTACACTAATATTATAAAAAGGTAAAGTTTGTTTTCTTTTTGTTATCTTGTTTGTAGGAGGTAATCTCTGAAAGTACTTGTCCAATTTTTTCACCGATAGAAAGCTGATTTATTCCTGAGTGACATAGACTATATTTTATGTACGCGGGTGAAGCTGCAGGCAAAAGCTAGTATGTTATAAACAGTTAAGGGGCCGGCGACGGATGAATTTCCATACAAACGTAATACCACGCTCATTTGCAGTTGCAGAATATTTCCAACATATTGTGATGATATTCGGTTATAGACAATATTTATCTAGGTTCCTACGTCGAGAATATTAGGAATATTGTTATTTTTAATACAGAAAAAGCCAAATGGCATGTTTTGCCATTTACGCTGTAAAAAAGTGCGAAATACAATTCGCTTAAATTTCTTTTTGTTTTTTTTAAAAAAGAAAGACGTAGGAACCTAGATAAATATTGTCTAAAACCGAATATCATCATAATATGTTGGAAATATGCTCCAACTGCAAATGAGCGTGGTATTACGTTTGTATGGAAATTCATCCGTCGCCGGCCCCTTAATGGACTTGCAGTATACACAAGTATTTGAAAGTAACAACGGTATAAGTAACATGAGTCATCGTAGTGATGCAATGATGATGCAACTCATGCACCCTACGTTTTGAGAAATGAGGGATGATTTAAAGAATAATAACGTGGTGTAATATTGCTTAACTAGGCACTTGTATAATGGATTCCGGGATTGTTCGAAAGAGCCACCATGGCCATGGAATTTCTTGCATATTCTTCTCTGTAGAGATCTACGCTTAAGAATGTGCAGCTTTTTTTGACTGATAGACTTACCACAACCCCTCAGGTCTATGTTGCTTCATAGAACAAAAGTAGTTGTTTATGATGTTAGTAATACACGAGTAGTCCTGCAAGGTTGTTAGTGTTTTACAAATAACCCTGTATATACCTACACCGCTTTTTTTTGATCCCGTGGAGGGTCGATCCGGTACATGGAATACTATCGATTTGTAAATTTGTACATGCGTAGATTAATACGAGTTTAAAAAAAAGGAACTCTATTTTTTAATTTTAACTTTATAAATCGAGAGTATTCATGTACCGGATCGACTCTCCACGGGATTAAAACGATCAAAATTGAACGGTGTATATAAAAGGAGAAACGGACTGACTGACACATCAACACACAGCCGAAACTACTGGAACTAGGAACATTCAATTTTGCACAAGGTTTCCTGTTATGACGTAGGCAAGCACTAAGAGAGGATTTTCCAAAAATCGGCCCCTAAGGGGATGAAACGGGGGTCCAAAGTTTGTATGGAGAAACATATAAACTAGTTTGAAATAAGTGCTTTACTTATATTTTGATTTAGACAAAGAAACTTTATCAGGTGTCTTACGTTAGTCGTCGACGGCGCGCACTGTTCCCGCGCGCCTCAAGGAGTTGTCAGCAACAGCAGGGACCCAGCCGGGTTGATGCCTACTGGGGCCAGGGTTATCCGAAAGGGAACTCGAGACTCGGTATGAAGGCTAGAAGGAACGGGGTGGGCTTGTAGTCAGTAAGGTTCTAACACTATCTCCCGCCCCGCCCAAGAGCGGGGGTTGTCATAGGATGATTTTTCCCACCATAATGTGACTAGTGTGATCACAAACATAGCCAGGGTAAAAAAGTTTCGCCTAATTAAGTTCAAGTGGACTGAAGGAGGTAATCGCGAGTTTTATAATGCGTAAAAGTTATATGATGTACCTACTGTAGTACCTAAACAGAATCAGAAAAATGTACTTAATTATTGTTATTCATGAGGATTTAGGAATTTATATCTAGCATTTAGCTAGATATAAATTAAAAAATTATTAAACATTTTGTCACGAACACTTGATTTTTAATACTCGCTTCGATATCGATGGTTCGATCGCTTACTGCGTTCGGATTGACTGGAGCCGACCCCAACAGTTTAAGTACGGGCTTGCGGACGGCGAGCAATGGGTAGCTCGCCGTCCGACCGTCCGGTAACCGTCCGGTCCGAGCCCAAGTCGTCGACGGCGCGTAGTGTTCCACACGCGCCTCAAAGACATGTCAGCAAAACCATAGCGGGGCTCAGCAGGTTCGAAGCCTACTGGGGCCCTGGAATGTAAGGCAACGAAGGAACATAGGAGTGGGTTTTAGTCAGTAAAAGTCTGACACGACCTCCTGCTCCGCCCAAGGGCGGGAGATGTCACTGCATGATTTCCCACTTAAAAAAAAAAACATAAATTGACAAGACTAGGCAGAAAATGATGGGAACTGTGCCCATCACTTCAGTACCGACTTACTGAAATGTTTTTATGCATCCATCAGTGAAAATTCAGTTCACATAAAAAGGAAAATCGAACGGCACAGAATTCTAAAGCATCGAGTGCATCTTACTGAAACGCTTTGCCAGCAAATTACATCAAAGCTCGTCTGTCCAACAATAATAACAATGGATAAAATGGCGTAGAGGGCAGAGGCATCTGCTTTTACTCTGTATTTCAGTGTAATTTCGAGCCAAAATAAACGAAAAACAGATAAACTGATTTTGCTTCAAAGGTAAAACGAATATCGATTATGTGATGTAATGCTAGAACGTTCTACATTGCGCACACGTGTGACACACACGCCGATCTGGGCGCGTTGGTCTCCATACATATTATATGGAAACTAGACTTGTAGAGCTACACTAGATCCACGCCACGCGACGTCGTCGGTCAAATGTAGTTCAGTTTTTGTGCAGTGTTTTTTAATTATAATTAAGTACCTATAGTCTCGCGTTTGATCACTACTTTAGCTGATGGTAAGCGGCGATGTGAACGGTAACGTCATCGAAGACAATTAAATAGGGCACGCTAGCCTAGAAGTAACCTATTCACTCTTGATTTAAAGACCCCCGGATTGTAACTATGGGGTATGTATGGGCCTCATCAGAAGGCTTAAAGTCACCCAAAGAGCAATGGAAAGGGCTATGCTCGGGGTTTCCTTGCGTGATCGAATAAAAAATGAAGATATGCGCAGGAAAACTAAGGTTGCCGACATAGCACAAAGAATTGCCAAACTTAAGTGGCAATGGGCAGGGCAAATTGCTCGCAGAACAGATGGCTTTTGGAGTGGCGACCGCGTACCGGAAGACGCAGTGTTGGAAGGCCTCCTACAAGGTGGACCGATGACCTGGTGAAGGTAGCAGGAAACCGATGGATGCGGGACGCACAGGAACGTTCGATGTGGCGACGCTTGGGGGAGGCCTATGTCCAACAGTGGACGTGTATCGGCTGAAATGATGATGATGATGATGAGATTGTAACTATCAGGAAACACAGACCCGATCCTTAGCTGTACACACATCGAAAGTGTTCCTAAATTGTTTTGTACATATGGACGGGATGTCCATCATGTTTCAACATTCATGTGTACTCATATTTGGACACTACAATAACACGATTATATCATTATACTATTTGATATTCAGAAATATCTTACCTACACAATTCAAAACAAACTCGAATAGATTGTAATAATCTGATACACGGTAGATTGTCGAGATAAACAATATTATCATTCAAGGCTTCTCATTCGATACTAATCAGTAACAAATGGCTATCGTTTCGTATTTCTAAATTTCATTCAACGCAAAATTTTGTAAACTTGGTCTCTTCTAATCGAGCATTTCTATTCGCCCCACGTCAGTTTTAAGTTAAACTGACCGTAATTTAAGCCAAACGAAGACAAGTACCTACATGAGCACAACGTACGACGTTGACTCGACCAAGATAATAATAATAAAAAGAGAAAAAACGCGCTCCCGACGCGAGGGGTTAGCCGTCTTCCGTGAGATAGTGTAAATAGATGGCGACAGTCAAAAAAGACAATGTGACGGATAACGCGCATAGTTTTAAACGCGATTCCTCGTTAAAATACGATTAAACACCCCGAATTTGCTGTTGATTTAACTGTAAAACGATTAAAACTCAAACAAAATGCCTCAAAACGTAACTTTCCAAGTGTAAAATTCAACCAAAACCCAAAAACACTATCATGTAACACATTCGTCGTATTCAGCGCGCAGTCTGTATCGCTCGGGCGCGCTCGGCGGTTTCCGCTGCCGTTCGGTTAACGGCTCTTTTCCCCAGCGTGCGCCAGCGCAGACTTTCGCTACAAAAATAAACGCTCCTTGGCATCACATCAAAGCGAGCCTTCGATTTTTAACATTATTGGACGCAGTTTATGGGCGGACTGCCATCAGAGCTGTTTATTTGTATTGTTAATTACAAACTTTCTACTTTATATTGTGTGTTTTTAATTAGATTTAACGATGGGTCCTCTAATTGCTTAGTAATCGGTGGGCAAGCGTGGCTAAGTTGCTCACGCGTCGGTTCTTTGTTACATAAACATGTGACAGAATTGACTGATATTTCAATATCGTATAATCGAGACCTTTGCCCGGTATATAGGACATGAATTAACTGTCGTGGGTATTTATCATGTTATATATGATATAAACAATAACGCTTCTTCTTTGGTCCATTGAGTTTTCGACATTTTGTATGTCTTTTGGGACAATAAATAGACGCAGTTCGCGTTTTGTTTGTTCGGTTTCAAAGCCATGAAAAACGATATAAACATTTTTGATTGAATTCTGGACAAAGGATTGTTTAAATTTATCATAATAGTATTTGTTATTACGTAACTAATCGTTTGTCGAAGAATCAAAGCTTGTTTAATTTGCTTAAGGTAATTTACCTTAGGTATATCGGTTACCTTAGGTTCAACTTGTAAATAAATATTAGTGTAATTTAGAATGGTTTGTAAAACGTAAGATTACAGATAACTTGTGTCAGTTATGGTTAGACTTACTAAATAAATAAGATCGTGAGGATAAAATAAAAATATGTATATTTTTTAAGAAAGTTGTTTGGATAAAAGCAGGTATTTATGATGAAACGGATTCATAGAAACAGAATCAGTCTGTTTTTAACCGACTTCAAAAAGGAGGAGGTTCTATGTTCAGCTGAATGTATGTTTTTTTTTATGTATGTTCACCGATATCTCGGTTAATTGTGGACCGATTTTGAAAATTATTTTTTTGATTGAAAGGTTATGCTTCCAAGTTGGTCCCATTGAAATATTGTTATGATCTGATCATGAACTTCGAAGATATGGAACAGAACTCCTCATAGAATTACAGCAGAACTGTGGTTACAAGTAAAGTTGCTTTGTTTATACGTGTAGTCGATGACTGACTGTCAGAAAAGGGGGGGGGGGAGATGTATTCAACTGATCTGATGATGAAGCCAGAAAAAATCAATTAATGTAATCTAACCGTGTTTGGGATTATTAGAATCGTTATGAGATGCACTGTGGCTATGAGTTATTTAAGTTTGTCTAAGGGGTACTTTTTAGTGGTGGTACCATAACTAAAAAGTGTAAAATAAAAAACTTTTTACAAAAAAAATATATCGACTTCAATGTTAAAAAACACTGAAAAGTATAAAATAACTTTAATTTTGGAAGTCGGTGTTAAATAACGAAGAGACAAAACTATTATAGAAACACTGACTTCTAAAATTAAAGTTGTTTATACTTTTCAGAGTTTTTTAACATTGAAGTCGGTTATATTTTTTTTGTAAAAAGTTTTTTTTTTAAAGAATTGCTACGGTTCTTTGGCGGGTTTTGCTCGAGTGAGTCTGTTTTGTTTCTCAAATGTCTACACAGCTGGACAATACGTGTAATTTTTTAAACAGGCGCAATCCCGTAAAATGGAGCAGATATTTTTTTTAAATTCGACACTGGCTAAATGCACAAGTGATATTTAAGAAAAGGGAGTTAGTGATAGTTTGACGGGGGACAGGACAGAATGGAAGAAGAAAACGTGTTGCGCCGACCCCAAGTAATATGGGACAAGGGCAGGAAGAAGAAGAAGACTGGCTAAATGCACAAATTGTACAAAGCTAACAGAAAAAAAAAATGACTTGCTACCGGTTTCTGAAAAGACATTTTTACCAAACTTTCCCCATACCGTCAAACATTAAAATATGAATAACCTACAAAATGCTGTAAAGAAAGATAATGACATTAATTAAGATCAGTTATATCATCTGAACGTGGCGGTAAGCGTGTTCCCACACTCGTGCGCATGTCCGCGGGAATGTTCGCACCTGTCTCCGGTACGTCGACGGTTGTCACATTTGAACAGTTTGCAAAAAGACCATGGTTTGTAATAATGAGGGGTTAAAATGAGATCTGGCTGTTCAATATGTTCGTTTGTTCAAAATAACAACCATATGAATTTACACTCTTAAATATTTCTGTATCTCATTGAAGGCTACTAGGGAATTCAATCCTGCATCTTTTTTCCGAGATCACTCGGGCGGGATCTCGTACATTTACGGGATTGTTGTTTTTTTTTTTAATCAGTATTTAGTTTTTGCGCTTGCGTTTTAGCGCGTGATAATAGAACATACATGCCTATGCCTCTCAGTTATTTAAAAAAACAATATGCATCTTTACAGACCAGTCAAAAGTCAACGACGCTCAAATAAACTGAACTTACTTTTCAATAAAACCAAATTTCTCCATAAAAGCATATATGCAATGGCTCCAAAGCTATGCAACAAATTACCAAATAAAATTGTAGTAGCTAACAACGTTAATAGTTTTAAATGGCAGCTTTTTAAATTCTTTAATGACAAAGCTTCTTACTCTGTCGATGAATATCTTTGACATGATAATTTTGTATAATTTAATTGGACAACTGTTTTCGGTGACATCGTATTATTAAGATATATTTTACGATTAAATATTAATTAAAATAATGGAGTAAATTTTGATAATTTTTTTATTTTTGCCGACATAGTATTTTTTTATGACATTTTTTATGATTTATTTGAATTGATTTAATTTTGACAATGTTCATTTGCTGACATTGCTTTTATTATACATTTTTTACAGTTAATATTTATTGATTTTGTACATTTTTTCTTTTCATTTTTATTGTATATATTGACATTTGTATTAATATTTTGTATGCCATTCAGCGGATCATAGGTTGGACGAAACATTTTATATAAGATCATTGTAACTACCCTGTGTTCACAAAATTAATAAATGAATTTGAATTATACGCACAGTAGCATTTTAATGTTTTAAATCGGTCCAATAGTTTTTGAGTTCATTCATTGCCATCAAAAATACAAATCTTTATTTATAATATCAGTAAAGCAAGTATATAAGTATATATTGGGTTCAGACGACGCGCCGTTCTGATTATATATTTATTAGACCGAGAACAACCTCAATTACTGATTTAACAACTTTCTATGGAACTCGTAACTTTTCTGTACAATTTTTATGTAAAATAATTAATTTTTCAATTGTTACTTTACAGCTAAATCAATTTTGGATTTCAATTTTATGTTGTATAAGTCCTGTATCGGAAGTGGAATGGATCGTAATCAATGTCATGAAATGTACTATTTTACATGACATGACACACTTCACAGGTCTCAAAGTGGTGTACAATACGAGTATAGAATGTAATAAATAAATAACTCAATAGGTTATTTTACTACGAATGAAAAGATACTTCGAAACAGTCAGTTTCACTAAGATGGTATAAATAAATGAGGTTTATACATATACATGGTGATGGGAAATAGGAGCTAAAAGATGGATGAATGCCATAAATCGGGTGCTAACTTAAGGTTAAATGTGTCGGGAACTTCATAGCGTCCATTTATTTAATCTGTGTATATTTTTTTTTTATTGATATAAGCTAGTGCTTAACTGCGAACCCACCTGATGGTAAGCAACGATGCAATCTTTGATGGTGAGGCGCATTATTTTTGATGAACTGCAATATCATTTCAATTTCAAATTCGAAGACATATTATGTGACATCCACCAACTCGCACTGGGCCCGCGTGGTGAGTTATGGCCCATTCCCTCTCCTAGAGAAGTCTGAGTCCCAGCAGTGGGAACATTAAAAAGGCTGATTGTGCTATGCCATTTCATTATATAATCGTTGAAACAATACTCTTAATAGTTTCATAGTTAATTGCGTAAGTAACGCACTGAAAGATGGTCAACTGTTAAATTGAAAGTATTTCCATTGATTGCTTCGTTCGTAGTGACTCCGATGAACCTCGGCTGGTTGACTAATAATTCAAATAAATTTTATATAATATGATACTTGGTACGACCAACTGTGTTTCCTGATAGCTACAACCTAGCGTTCTTTAAGTCATGAGTAGTCAAGAATAGGTAATTAACTTCTTTAAAAGTAATCTATTCACTCTTGGACTTTGTCAAATTTTAAAACACTTTTTTTAAATGATTATTTTTATTGTGCTTTTGAGTACAATATAGACCGGTTTACACTATTCTTAAATAATACCTATTAATACTGCAATATGGAAATATTGTAAGTACAACCATTTTTTTTTAAAGTAACCATTGAGTTTCTTGCCGGTTCTTCTCCATAGGAAACGACCAATTTGGAACCGTGCACTAGCTTCTGACGTTTTATAAGTGCCCATGTAGGCCTATGTGAAATAAAAAACTTTTGACTTTCGACTTCTAAATGACTTCTCCCGTTCTGGGTGGAGCGAGAGCGACTGTCAGATTTTTACTGACTAAACAGCATCGCTTACCATCAGAAGAGATAGTCAATCGGGAGCCTATCCGTGTCCATTATAAAAAAACCTATAGTGTTTTTTCTGTCACCCTTTGCGAGGTAGGGACGTCTGCAGTGATGACATATATCGATATTTATAAAAATATTAATATCGGCCTCGATACATCGAGGAAAAAATATCGATCAAACTTTTCAACATTTTCGGTTTTAAAATAGTAATTAATTTACTCCAGTCTAGGTCAAATAGGTAACAGTATTTTTTATGCAAAAGGTACATTATTTTGATTTAAGAAAATTTTAACAAAATTAAATGAAAATATTCTAATACTTTTTTTTCTATATTTTGCCCGCAGCTACCCCGCATACATAAAATATAGCCTATGTCACTCAGGAATAAAACAGCTTTCTATCGGTGAAAAAAAATTAGCAATCGGACCAGTACTTTCAGAGATTACCTCCTACAAACAAAAGAACTTTATTATATTAGTGTAGATTTCGAAAAAAATATTATTTCAGATAGATTTGTCCGGTCACTAAAGTAAAAACCATATATTTATTATACATCTGTTGTAAAAACATATTAGTCCGTCCGTTGGTCCGTTCCTATCTTTTACGACTTTGAATTCCGTTAAATAATTCGCTAATAAATTAATTTGAAAAAAAAAAAGTTTTTGATACGATTTTCGATATTTAATATTTTACCTCGACATTTTGGCTGAAAATGTCGATATATCGAAGTATCGAAGCAAAAATATCGATATATCTATGTATCGATATTTTTTCAACAAGCCTATTGCTTTGCGAGGGTTACGAAAAATCTTTCGAATAACCTGCATTCTCATTTCTGTTTCATCTTTAGTAGATACAAGTGGATCCCTAGTAGTTACATAGTGTAGACACTAACCTACATAGTTACAAATTTATGTAGGTTCACACGTGTCACGGGTTCAGTGATGTGGCAATACATCGCTCGCTCGATCTAACTTGCTGTTACTAAGAAGTTGGACGTAACTTTTAACGACATAGCTTCGACACGTGTGAGCACCGTATCGACTCGTACTTTATGTATTTTTAATACGTTTTTATCTTCATTTATCCTTTTCTAACGAAGGATCACATTTTGAAAAGTTTTCTACGTCATAGTAATTTTAGATTTCTATACAGCGCAAAGAACTAAAAAAAAACAAAAGAAATCATGTCTATAATTAACCTAGAAATTAACCCTAACGATAGTGAGTTGACTTTATTTAAAGTAAAACACACGCTCTTTTCAGTGCGGGGTCTGAAAGGTTATATAAAACCTGTAACTAGAATAATAAAATAAAAAGTATTTAATTCAGGCAACCAAAGCTGCTGTAAGAATTGAACCTCCTCCCCTTCGAAGTCGGCAATGTGCATAATAATGCAATTCTTATACACCTCGATTGGAAAATAAGGTTACAAAAATATGATAGCACTGAAATCTTACTTAAATGCACTTAATGTAATGATTTTTTCTGAGAAATTAGTTATTGTAATTGTAGGCAAATAACATGGGCATTGACGCACTACCCTGGTAGTGCATCGGTATGGGTATCTACGCACGTACACACAATTACTACTACTAGTGACGAAATCATGATTTATCAAGAATTTATCAAAATAGCAATTTCAAATATAGTTGAAATCAAGGAAATAGTCGCTTCTGAACATACTACTTTCAGGATATATGCGTTTATAGTCTGTTTAATAAATCAACCGATTTGAGAATTTTGTATAATAATTGATCATTTAAAAAATACTTATATTCGGTACTTTTTATAAGGTTCTTCTGTTAGTAAACAATGATCTCTATCTCTTAATCAACCTTGATTATTAAACCCGTGTTGACTACATCAGATTTCATTAAATCCTAATAATTACCCAAGTCGTTTAACTTATTAGACAGACTCTATTGTTACATCGACACTATTATAAAGAGGAAAGAAAGTTTGTTTCTTTTCTTGTTTTTGTGTTTATTTTTCTTTGTAGAATACCTCCTAAAATCAAGTCAAGTCAAGTAGCAATCGATCCAGTACCAATTGCTAAAATGTTTTGACCGATAGAA
The DNA here is from genome assembly GCA_910589285.2 of Mythimna ferrago. Lineage (NCBI taxonomy): Eukaryota > Metazoa > Arthropoda > Insecta > Lepidoptera > Noctuidae > Mythimna > Mythimna ferrago. The sequence continues at coordinate 24,022,124 of OU342685.1, forward strand.
ACCTGCTTTATTCCTGAGTGAAATATGCTATATTTTGTGTACGTGGGTCAAACCGTGTGTAAAGGTAGTTTTGTGTAAAAACGTTAAATATACGTATTACACCAGTATCGTGGGTGCACTAATATTTACACAATAAACCCAGACCCGACTATCTATAGACCATAGAAATATTTGTTTCGTGCGGGAATCGAACACGTTTTGCGTAACGGAGTAGTTAATCGTTCAATCACTACGCCGAGCTGCCAAAACTTAATTTTCAGCTATGAATATTACAAACAGAGATGAGGATTTAAGAAGTTTTCAGATTCTTAAACCAATAATCACTTTGTTAAAATTGAGAAGGATTTTTTTGAGGTGACAAATCATCTACTTATTGTCTTCTCTCGCTCTAGGGTCGAGCAAGAGGGCGGGCTAGACCGTAACCAAAAACTAATGATTTCTCCAACTCTAGTTTAGAGCGGTAGTAGGACCATGTCATAGGACAGAGCATACTTTTTATCCCGGAAGTGCGTCTTTCACGCAGGTAAATCCACTGGCACGAAACTAGTTTCAAATAAAACACAGAACACGCCAGAGCTAGTACATTTTCAGTGTAACACGGACACTAGCTGGAACACGTAATTACGGCTGAGCTGCGTCGCAGTAAATCCAATTTACGTAATAACACGAGTAATAATGTTAGACTCGCCATCAAATAACTAGAAAGCTGCTGTATCTCGTGTGTTGGTAAATATTGTTATTTGTTATGAAAAGGGCAGGCCATTTCGTTTTATTTATCTGTTGGATTGTGTTTTCGTTTTCGCGTTTGCTGTTTTTCTTTAGATATAGCGTTCGTTTTAAATACATTTACATATATATTACATTTACCATTATCATTCGAATCGCCAAACTTAAATGGCAATGGGCAGTGCACATGGATGGGATGAAAGGTTCTGGAGTGGCGATAATGAACCAGACGACGCAGCGTCGGAAGGACTCTAACAAGGTGGACCAATGACCTGTGGGGTTACCATGACGTTCAAAGTAAGATTGTTTTAATCTTGTTTTAGTGTGGGTAAGAGATGGCGCTAGACAACCTGTATAGCTCTGTCTCTTACCCACACTGAAACCAGATTAAAACAATCTTACTTTAAACGTCATGGTCTAGGCCCATGTTAGAGTCGCCGGAATCCGATGGATGCGTGACACACAGGACCGGTCGTTGTGACGACGCTCGGGGAAGGCCTATGTTTGACAGTGGACGTCTTACGACTGATATGATGATGATGATTATTATTATTTTCATGTAACATTATTTTTAGTATATGGAAAACCAGAATATAGCTTATTCAGAATAAGTAGCTGAATCGATTCCATTTATTGTTACACCATGTTTTTAAGCTATTGCATAGCTTCTATCGCGGGCCTTGAGCATGGAGACCGAATCCAGAAATTCCGTAACGAAAATAACCTAACACCCCCCACTCATTTGTTTTTTGAGCGTGGTGACCGATAAGAAAACAAATGAGTGAAAGCAGCTGTCGGCGTTTTGGATGGGTGGGGTTAAGCAGCTGTTAGCGAGGTCTGGTTTTTGATGGAAGAGGTTAAGCAGCTTTTGGCGAGGTCTGGTTTTGAATGGGTGGGGTTAAGCAGCTGTTGGCGAGGTCTAGTTTTGGATGGGTGGGGTTAAGCAGCTGTTGGCGAGGTCTGGTTTTGGATGGGTGGGGATAAGCAGCTGTTGGCAAGGTCTCATTTTGGATGGGTGGGGTTGAGCAGCTGTTGGCGAGGTCTAATGCATAAGTTGATAAAAAATGCTATACAATAGCTTTACCGCAGCAGTCCCCGAGTGCCACACGTCTTTTTTTTACCAAATTAATATCTATACTTAAAAAAGGTCACAAGTTGGACACCACTGTCACTAAGTACAACACAGGTCACAGCAGGTAATAGCGGGTGCGGGAGAAAAACAACCTCTCAGTCGCCCGGATGGCCCGACGACCATGTATTATTGCGGGAAACCAGTAGGTACCGTGTAAGCTTATTTACAACTTTGTGATTTTCATGATACCTACAGTTATGAAACTTTGTACATAGATTCTGTACATGAAAATACTAGACACGTGTTTGCATAAATATTAAAACTAGTGTTGAATATCTTAGGACGCGCGCTAGGGTCCTGCACGCTTAGCCAAGTTGTTATTCTGCAACCGTTAACGCTGTCGAAAAGTGATGAAACGTATGGGAATGACGTCATCTCAACGTAAAGTCGCGTGGTCACAACAAACGAATAGACAATTCGTAGCCAAGTTCACATCGTTCAAAATCGTTTCTACAATGTTTAACGCTACATCCTTTGTTATACAAACGCTACATTGTAGAACGAGCGGCCGACTCAGGCGCGTCAACATGGCTACCAACTTATCGTTTTCTACAATTGCTGTCACCGAGGCGTTACCGATTAGAGAACGGAATTCGACACAAACTGGTTGTAACTTGGCTAGGGGGGCCTGGATCATTGGAGCGTACGAGTAAGAGAGGCCGAAGCCAACTCGGACAGGCTACTTACACACTTTTCATGGAACGTGGTACCATCCGAAGATTTTACCCCTGTATGCGCTTAGTACGCGCTGTATTGAATTTTATCACCAGGAAATAAAATTCAATACAGCTGAAATAAAGTGTAGAGACTCGAATAAGATGCAAATGGATCGAGTACATGTGTGATTTAAAAATAATCGTGACAAATTAATTAGTAGCGTTTATAACGGTCATGTTTTTCTGCATATAAATAACTGTAATTCTTGGCTCCACATCGCAGCGCCAAATGAGCTGTGATTGTTTGTGAGATGTTCCATTACAAGGTTTAATTGAGCTTTTATCATTGAATTTACAGGCAAAACCAGGGCAGGAAAATGAAGAATATAATTTCTTCTTCTTCCTGCCCTTATCCCATACCCTTCCCTTACTTGTGGTAGGCGCAACACGTTTCTTTCTTTCATTCTACCATGTCACCGGTCAGATAAACAGATAGCCCTATGTGATTTCCTTGATATTGAAGGAGCTTTCGACAACGTCACCATAGACGCCCTTTCCAAGGGAATGAAGGCGAAAGGGATTGACGAAACAACTACTCGTTGGATCGAATTCATGCTCCTCAACAGAACTATCAGTGTTACCTTGCACGGAACTACAAAGAGCTTCAAAACAACTAAAGGGTGCCCACAAGGAGGCGTTTTATCGCCACTTTTATGGCTACTCGTTGTTGACCAATTGCTGGTTGAAGCCTCTAAAAGAGACTTAGATGTACATAGCTATGCTGACGATGTGGTGGCTTGTGTTGTCGGCCCCTGTCACAGCACGGTATCATCTATACTACAAAGATCTCTGAACACTATTAACACATGGTGCACAGAAAACAATTTATCGGTTAACCCGAGTAAAACAACAATAGTCCCCTTTACTAGGAAGCGTAAGTTGGACAAACTTGTAACGCCCACTGTAAAGGGGACTCTCATACCATTCTCCAGCGAAGTCAAGTACCTGGGCGTAACTATCGACCAGAGACTGACCTGGAACACTCACATTAACAATGTGATCCAAAAGGCTAAAATAGCTTTAGGAATATGCTGTCGCTTAGCAGGGAAGAAATGGGGCTTAAACCCTAAAATCGCCCTGTGGTTGTACACCGCCATAGTCAGGCCGATAATAACGTATGCCTGCGTAGTATGGTGGAGGAAAACAACTCAAGTGACAGTCATTAACAAACTTAATGGTTTGCAGAGACTTGCATGCCTCATATCAACAGGGGCCATGTCCACAACCTCAGGAGCTGCTCTAAATGCCCTGCTTAACCTACCGCCACTTCATCTATTCATTGCGAAGGAGGCGAAGGCAAGCATGTACAGAACAAACAGCACTGGCAAAGCAAACTGGCGCTCTCAAGCACTGAGATCGCTACACGAATCAGTACTTGAACACGATCAACTAGCTATGACAACAGACGTCATGCTTTCACAGTGTAATTTCACAAGGAATTACACAGTGGAACTGCCGAGCAGAGAGGATTGGTCAAACAACCTCATCACTTGCAAGGCTGGAAGCCTGATCTGGTTCACAGACGGGTCCAAAATGGGTGAGAATGTAGGATGTGGAATATTTGGCACTAGCCCGAAATTCAGCAAAAGCTTGAATCTGGGTAAACATGCTACCATATTCCAAGCGGAGGTATACGCCATTATAGAATGTGCGGAGGCCAACCGGAACCATCTACGAAACTACATAAGTCAATTAATTCTGATTTACTCAGACAGCCAAGCAGCTCTTAACGCCCTGAACTCGAATACTTTAAATTCGAAACTGGTAAAAGACTGCGTTAACAAACTGAATGACCTGGGGCAAAGGAATAAAGTTATTCTGAGATGGCTACCAGGTCATTCTGGAATCAATGGCAACGAAAAAGCCGATGAACTTGCACGGGCTGGGGCTCAAGGTCATCAGATAGGTCCAGAACCCTTCTGTGGTATCTCAAAGAATCAGGCCATGCAGACCCTTAAGGGCAACTTATTTGGCGATTCAAAAAAGCACTGGTTGGTACAACCAGGTCTGCTACACGCCAAATCTCTCATAGAAGGCTACTCACAAAAACGAACTGCCGAGCTTCTTGAGCTTAGCAGGACGAACATCTGTGCGATAGCCCGCGCCTTAACCGGCCACTGCAAACTAAACAGGCACCAATTTCACATGAAACTGAGTGACACTGATGTTTGCCGGTACTGCAATCAGGAGAGGGAGACGCCTAAGCACCTCTTGTGTGAATGCGGGCCCCTTATCCACAAACGCAGTGTCCATCTGGGCCGACGTATTATTCGCCCGGAGGAGATTAAAACTCTAAAAGCTAGGAGTATTCTAAATTTCTTGGAAGCCTCCGGGCTAAAAGAGTTACTCTAACAAGGTGGCGAGTCACAATAGATATTTTAGGTCGCAGTGACTACATCCCCTACACTATGGGTGATGCATAGCCCCTTATCTTCTAAATAATAATAATGTCACCGGTCATACTATGACTAACTCCTTTTTCTTTTATATCACTCCTCACACAATCCATCCATCTTTTCTTCGGCCTTCCTCTCCCTGTCCATCCATCTACATATGTATATACTCAGAACTCTTTTAGTAATATGCGCTTAATCCCTCCTCTTCACTTGACCATACCAAAACAACTTTTTAGTCTCTGGCGTCACTTTCAAACTTCCTCTATATACTCATTACTCACTTTATCCATTCTCGTCACACCACACATGCATCTCAACATTCTCATCTCCGCTACGTGCAATCTTTTTCATCCGTCATTTTCATCGCCCAACATTCTGATCCGTACAGTTTACAGCCAAAACCGTATGAAGTAATAAACTTATAATACATTGCGTGGACATGTCTGCTGCATGTCGGATGAGCTGTGGGCTAAAAGAGCTACTTATAGGGTCCCATTAAACGCAAGGCGACATTGTGGAGAGATGAGCTTGACACCTACCGGAGGGACTGACCCGCAATGGCCGAGGACAGACGTGTGTGGAAAAGGGAAAGGGAAGGCCTTCACACAGCTGTGGTTTAAAAATGGGCTAACTAATGTATTTAGTTGAGCTATTCACTTACTGTCAAGCTACCTGAAGAAAGATGTTATCGAGATAGTGCTTTTGTCATATTTTCGAAGTTATAAAATGTTTTTAGCCCGACGGAAAAGAGTGGTGTTATATATAAGTTTTTAAATGAGATTGGATAATAGTGAATGAAACTGCAGACAATTAACTGATATAAAATATTGTGTGTATTATAAGACATAGTTTATAAGTGAGTTTGCACTAATATTTATTAAAATATCGTTTATCCTTCGTTATATGACAGAATTACAACTATTTGGCGACAATGCAATCTAAATCGAGTCAACTAGAGAGTATGACTGTAACAGACCATCGTGTTTTGATATCGGTGACAGTTAAAAAGGCCCTTGATCAAGTTGTCAAGAATAGCATGTTTTCATACTTTAGCTTTTCTATTTCCTGCAGATATTTACGTCAAAAGTTATATAAACATTTCAACGGCTGTCAAAGTTCTACGAACGAATCGGGACCAAAGACTTATGTACTTTTCCAAGTTAATCTAGGACATTACTGACACTTTGTGCCTCGGAAAGCACGTAAGTCTTTGGTCCCGATTCATTCGTAGATCTTTGACAGCCGTTACAGGTGGATAGACGCCAGAAATCTGACTATTAGTCTATCCAAGCCATATAGTGAAGCCCAGTAATTGAGTTGTGGAGGTCTGATAGCCAGTCGCTCCATGTAAAACAAGGATATTCCGCCGTATCAGGATAGACTGGAAGGCGATCCCAAGGCTTCTTTTGTTTTAGGTGGGAAAATTATCCATTGACATCTCACGCTCTTGGGCGGAGCGAGAGTGGGTTTTTAGTATTAGTAAAAACCCACTCCTGTTCCTTCTTTGCCTTCGTCCCGGGGCCCCGGGTTTCACTTCCACACTATCCGTGGCCCCAGTAGGCTTCGACCGTGTTGGATCCTACGGTTTGCTGGCATCTCATAGAGGCGCAAGTGGAACAGTACGCCGTCGACGACTTGGGCTCGGTCCAGACGGTTACCGGACGGTCGGACGGCGAGCTACCTATTACTCGCCGTCCGCAAACCCGCGCCTACGGTGGCTAGTTAGAAAAAGGCAAAAGAGATGATTAACGTCAAAAGTAAAACGAAATCAAAAGCTGAAACCAGACTATGAATACGTTTATCCACCTGTTGCATAAAACTACACACGTCAGGCGAACGCAAACCCCACACGTTCACCATTGCATGCGATGGCTGCCTGTCTACCCCACTCGTCTCAATTACTGTACGACGGGATGCCTTTATGTCATAACGCATTTGTATACCGTCAAAACTAAGTGAGCAGTAGCTTTGTTTATAGTTATTTTTAAGCTATTGCATAGCTTCTATCGCGGGCCTTGAGCGTGGAGACCGAATCCAGAAATTCCGTAACGAAAATAACCTAACAATAACAATGTGTGAAAGTGTAATTTCAATTAATATCAAAGAAAAAAAACAAAGGAAAAAAAATACTGAATAAATAAAATAAATAAATAATTATAATTGCATAAGTTGATAAAAATGCTAAGCAATAGCTTTACCGCGGCAGTCCCCGAGTGCCACACGTCTTTTTTTATTGTTGATAGGATCGCGCTTGACTGCTTTCTCACCTGATGGAAAGCGACGATGCGGTCGACGCTTACGTTACTTCTAGGTAACTTATTCACTCTAGCTAGACTTAAAGATCCCCAGTTTGTAGTCATAAGGAAGCACTGACTCCACTCCTTAGCTGGAAGCACAATGAATGTTCCCAGAACGTTTTATGAGTATAGGCGGAATGTCCACTATATAACGGTGGCGCATCACCATACGAAGACTAAGATGAAGACATAAGGCATACTTGTATGTAATGATAATAATAATTGCCGACCAGGAGAATCAATTCGCCACTTTATCTCTGGTTGTGCTCGTCTAGTTAACGGAGAGTATTTGCATAAATGCACAATCTTGTGGCCAGGATTATCGATTAGCAACTTGTTCTGAAATATTATCTTGTGGAATAGGAAGTGCCGTATTACAGTTACTTATGTGCCCGACCCAATACTCAATATTAGCGATGTCACATTGTACTGGGAGTGGTCCATCATCACTGACAGGACTATTGTAGCCAATAAGCCTAATATAGAGGTGGTGGACCGAATCGAGAGGCGTACAATGATTGTTGACATATCCGTCCCGCATGACAAGAACCTCGTGAAAGCCGAGAAAGATAAACAAATCAAGTGTATTGACTTGGCTCGTGAGGTTGTCGACATGTGAGGTGTGGACTTGGCGATCATTGTACCGATAATCGCGTCAGCCAATGGCATAGCCAAGAGCCTCGACCAACACCTTAGGAGGCTCTTGTTACACTACTGGATCAAGGACTTGATCCAGAAAGCGGCACTTTTGGACGCGGCTTGTATAGTTAGGAGGGTTCTCCTTTCTCTGGAGCCCGCCGGTAGCTTGAATTCTCTCTTGAAACCGGTGGGGTACTGTTTTTTTTTTTATATTTTTAAGGTATTTTTTATTATTTTTATTGAAATGTTTAACGTTATAATTTATATAAAAATAAACTATTATAAATTATTTATCGCCGTAGTTGTTGCACATATAAATGAATTATCTAATATTCCTAAGCTAGTTGTAAGCTGTAATACAAAAATCAGTGCATTCCCTATAACACGGATACCTACAATTTTGTCAAAAATAATGTAGCAAAATAATCATGTCATCAATCATTAATCCTGCCCCTGTCCCCTGCCCTTTTCTCCCGTTCTAGGATGGAACAAGAGAGCGTGTCAGACTTTTACTGACTAAAACACACGTATCCTTTCTTTTTTTTTCGATGGGAAAAATTATCTTATGACAACCCCCGCTCTTGGGCGGAGCGGGAGATAGTGTCAGACTCTTACTGACTAAAAAACCCATCCCGTTCCTTCAAGCCTTCATACCGGGGCTCGAGCGCCCTTTCGGATAACCCTGGCCTCAGTTACTTTTGGCGTTCTACGGCCATAGTAACCCTTTTGAACAATCCCGCAGTTTTCATATATTCCTTGTGTAAACACTGCTTGAATAGTAAATTTTCTTTGTTAGATATAATTAGCCTATAAATAACAAAAGGATGAAGAGGAAAACCTGCTTGTCATCAGTGTGTTTCTTGGCGAACTGACAAACTGCGTGCAGAATATGTGTTGATTAGCCTTGCTAATACGATTCGTTTCGAAATGAATTAAACTAGTGTTTGACTGCGGTCCCACCTGAAGGTAAGCATCAATACAATCGTAGTTGGTGAAGCTTTTATCAAGAGCCTAATATTCACTTTAGCTTTGAAGAAACCTAAATTAAAATTTGACGGGAAGACAGCAGCAAGCAAAATAGTTTTAGTATTCGATGTCCAAGTACAAAACGCTTTATCCAGACCGTAGATGTGACAACAATGTTAGGGTGGACACTGATCGTGCGTCGGGCATGTTACAAAAGTGATGGCGGAATGAAGTCATGTGATTCCCAATTTGTAATATAACTAAACATGAGTTTGTGTAAAACTAAAAGACTACAATATCGGTGTTGGAAGGCTTCCCACAATGTAGATCGATGACCTGGTGAAGGTTGCGGAAATCCAATATATGCGAGACAAACAGGACTGGTCGTAGGGGCAAAACACTTTGAGGAGCTATGTCTAGCAGTGGACGTCTCTTCGGCTGAAATGATGAAGTCCTGTGCTTCTTATATGAATTAGATACCCGCGACCCTCACCAGATCGTCGGTCCACCTGGTGGAAGGCTTTCTAACGCTGCGTTTACCGGTACGTGGTCGCCACTTCTGAACATTTCATCCCTATCGACCATCTGTACTTTTCTAATTTCTCCAGCTCTAGAGTGGACCAGAAGGGCATATCAGACTTTTATTATTGACTAGCTGTGCCCGCGACTTCGTTCGCGTGGACTAAGTACAGGATTTTGAATTTATTTTTTCTAAAATAAAAGTGGTGAAGGTAGCGGGAAACCGATGGATGCGGGACGCACAGGAACGTTCGATGTGGCGACGCTTGGGGGAGGCCTATGTCCAACAGTGGACGTGTATCGGCTGAAATGATGATGATGATGAAGATGAAAATAAAAGTAGCCTATGTTACTCCTTATTACATCAGCTACCTGCCAAAAAAAGTCCCGTCAAAATCGGTCCAGCCATTTCAGAGATTAGCACGGACAAACAGACAGACAGACAAAAATTGTAAAAAAACATATTTTGGTGTATGTACCGTTTATATATTCATATGCATGTAGTAAAAAGCAGTTATTTCAATATTACAAACAGAAACTCCAATTCTATCATATAAATAGAATTGGAGTTACTGTTGTGTATAGATGTATAGACTAAAACCACACCAGTGTTCCTTCTGTTGCCTTTTGTGTCCTAGGTCCACGAGTATCCCTTTCATACATTTCACATGGGCCTAGCAAGCATCGGCCTTGCTGAGACTACGGTTTGCTAACATCTCTATGAGGCGCGCGTGGAACACCGTCGACGATTCGGCTCATATATAGCATAATCTGCCATATAATGTTCCCACTGCTGGGACTAAGGGCTCCTCTCTAAGAGGAAATGGACCGTAATCCACCACTCGGGCCCAGTGCGGATTGGTGGATGTCACAAGACTTTGAAGCTTCGATTTTAGAACATGTCGGTTTCCTCACGATGTTTTCCTTCACCGTTTTGAGAGCTCATAACGATACATCAATTTACAATAACAACATTAAATTCGTGTCATATAATTGACATAACGTGTTCTATAATTTAAAAGCTATTCCACATTCCGGCCATCGACTTGCGGCCGAATGCGACGGCACGTACACTGATAACAGCTGATAACGATGTACCTATGTACCTAACACATTGCCACTGATACCGCAGACCAATATTTTGATAGTCTGTTAAGTAGTGATTTTGGTTTGGTGAAGAACACTTGGAATGGTTTGGTTTTGAATCTCTAAAGCCAGGTCCGTTGAGCCGTGTTTTTGTGTTTGCTAACAGAATAATATTGTTTGCTAACCGAATAGGGGCGTGGCCAAACAGTTTTTGTTTGCCGAGACGAATGGGTAACATGTTTTAATAACATGTTTTGTTAGAAACTTGGCGCTGCCGACCCAGCTTAAAGGTAGCCATACACGCTAGGGTATACCTGACAGGTTTGCCTGTACATGTAAGTTTTACAGGTAAACCGGGGGGTGTATGTTACACAACTGTGCAGGTTTCCACACAAGCTGACCTGACTGGTAAACTGTGCAGGCAATCCTGACGGTTAAGTACATCCTAACGTCACATAAGTAGATAACTACCGTAGGTTAGGTTAAACACAACGAGTAAGACTGGCAAATCTTAGCCTGTTCTTTTGTTTAGTTTTTAGAAGTGCGAACATTTTAAACTGATCTAAGTGAAGTGCGAAGGTATATGTTGCAGTTTCCTTTGTTTTTTCCGTGGAAAATCATTGATTGACTTCACCCGCTCTGGGCGGAGTGGGATTATCACGACTTTTATTTACAGGAACCCATAGTGTTTCTTTAGTTACCTTTTTGCGAGAGCTACAGTAACTCTTTCGAACAATTATCAGCCCTAACAGGTTGGGCTTGCGGACAGTGAGCAATAGGTAGCTTGCTGTCTGACCGTCCGGTAACTGTCCGGACCAAGCCCAAGTCGTCGATGGCGCGCACTGTTCCCGAGCGCCTCAAGGAGTTGTCAGCAACAGCAGGGGCCCAGCCGGGTCGAAGACTACTGGGGCCAGGGTTATCCGAAAGGGAACTCGAGCCCCGGTATGAAGGCGGAAGAAGGGAGTTTTTTTAGTCAGTAAGAGTCTGACACTATCTCCCGCTTCGCCCAAGAGCAGGGGTTGTCATCGGATGATGTTCCCCACCATAAAAAAAAGCCCTAACAGGTTTGGATCCTAACTGGTCCCATCAGTTTTGTTGACATTTCTTTCAGGCGCGTGTTGAGCCGGACTTGGTCCTTACCGAAAGACTGAACGGCGAGCTACCGTTTGCTCGCCGTTCACAAGCCTGCTACGGTGGCCGCAATTCATCCTACGACATCCGACACCTGAGGCATCTCTGGCAGGAGCCAGGTCGTGAGGTTTGACTTCAGCTTATGGTTTCAGCCGCCTCGCAAAGTAAAGTAAAAGAATATCTGACTTTAGTATTAACTATTGAGGATTGATTTCTCTAAACATTTTATTCAGTTTAAGTTCCTGAAATAACGTTCAATCAAGTTTCTGAAAAGCCGAAAAGTGGTAATTTACAATTGTATGAAATAAGCTATTGAACCTGTTGCGTTATTGACGTGATCCAACTCCCTTTGTAAGTAAATTAAACTTAGTTATAGACCTTAGAACGAGTACGTGTACGCACGTACGTATAGATGTGAGAACTGAACGCTTAAAGGCCCGTGTTAAGGCTAACCCTCGATTTCTGACTTAAGCATTTAAAGTTAAGTATTTCTCAAAATCTACTTTAGCCTGAAGACCTGTCAAAAAACAATAAAGTAACGTTTGAGATTTTAACTGAAACCTAGAAACCTGCTCTAAGTTTGGACATATTGAGTAGAATTATGTATTAACTTCTTGTTTATATTCTAAGAATATTTCAATCGTTTTTATGATTTTTTTTTGTAACATTTATGGCCATCATCATTATCCTTTCAGCCGAAAGACGTCCACTGTTGGACATAGGCCTCCCCCAAGTGTCGCCACAATGAGCGGTCCTGTGCTTCTCGCATCCATAGGATTCCCGCAACCCTTACCAGGTCATCGGTCCACCTTGTAGGAGGCCTTCCAACGCTATGTCTTCCGGTACGTGAACGCCATTCCAGAACCTTTCGGCCATACCTACTAGGTATTTTGGAGAACAATAAAGACTCTTTTCCATTAGGTATTTGTTTTTTTTTTTAAGTGTTTTCTTAAGTGGTTTCCTCCCGGTGGCTATTCCTTGCTTCCTTGCCCTGAGAAACTCAGAGTAAAGGTGGTTCATGCTAATTTTCAACAAACACTTTGTCCCTTAGTATTTTGCTTAAATTGATAACTGTTTAAATTACTGCTTGTTTTGTGTGCCTGAATGTAATTTATCACAAAATCTGTCCTTGCCTTTTGACTGAAAAGTTGAAATGTAATCGTTTGCCTTGGTGTGGTCATGTGAAGAGGAGAGATGAAACGAACGTTACTAAAAGAGTTATGAATATACATGTAGATGGATAGAGAGGGAATTCAAAGAAAAGATGGAGGACCGATATGAAAGAAAAGAGAGTTAGGCATAACGTGACGGGTGACAAGACAGAATGGAAGACAACACGTCTTCCCCAAGTAATATGAAACGAGGGCAGGAAGATGACGATGGTTGGTGTATGCCCTTTGCTACTACATATTTATGTTACTCCTATTAGGTATGATATACGGTCAAACAAGGCGGTCAGTTCCTGAGGAATAAGGACGTTCAGAAAAGACATAAAAAGAAAGGCAATATAGACCAGACATAAGAAGAAATGCAATACAGAACATAGACTCTTGCTGGGAGGCGCCTCCTCCCAGCAAGAGGGGCAAAAGGTCTATATCTTTAAAGACCAGCGTATATCTCGACGTCAGGCGACATACCATAAAGATTAACAACAATAGTGTTTTAACGTGCCCACACTGAGCACTGTACAGCAAACATAGGCTGTATTAACTACACCAGCAGGCTTATTCTCCAAATTAATTTCAATTTCAATCTAAAGTCAATCCGATTGCAATGTCAATTTTGACGTTACGTGATTTGGTACTCTTGAAAACAATATTGTCAACATATACGATTTCACTTAGTTCTCAAAATGGTCACGCAATTTTGAACCAATTTGGCGCTAGCATTGAATTCAAGGGTACGAAACGTCATAATCTCAATGTCGACCGATCGGAATTGAACTCAAGAGTAAGCCTGTTGATCACATGATCGCAACCCGTTACACTAAATCAGAAACCAGTCAACGTAGCCGAAATCGGCAAGGAGTATAGCAGTAGTAGTATTATTACCGGTTATACATAGTTATTACGGTCTATCGGTGTGATCTAAAATCGTATTATATTATATGTTCCATTAAATAAATAAGGTGTTCAAAAGCACGTGAACCAATATCGATAATAACATCTGTTACGGTTGTTTCCTTCAGCGGATTTCATTATTTCCGAGCCATTGAAGTGTTTCCTTTCTTATTTGCTCGGGGTGTTATTTTATGTGTATGCATTACATGGCCCTTACAGGCGTTGAGTTTATCGATAGGAGACGCGGTGAGTTCATTAGTCAATTCTTGTAAAGATGTACATAGGTATATGACAGACATATATATAAAATCTTTTAAATGAGTTTATAGTGTCCAAGTAGCAGTAGAACACTGACTCCTAAGACACAGGTATTCCTAGTTTAGGAGTCCGGGCGTCAACTTTTGTGCGCCTTTATTTATTGTAACTTACTTAACTGATATTTGTCATGTTGTAAGGATTTGTGTCAATAAAGTATTATTATTAATTTAAAAAAAAGACGAATGGCCTGTCAACCGCCACGCTTTCACTGATTCCTTTTTCTTTCATATTACCCATCACGTCCAACTTTTCATAAAGGATACAATATTTTCAGCCAACGTTTTGAAAAAGTTGGTCTTAAAGTACTCCTTTTAAGGCCCCAGAATATAAATTTACAGCTTTATATAAGGTTCTCATAACTTCATGTTAATCCAGCACTAATAACTCAGAAATAAGAACTTATCTTAAGTTTTAGTTTAATATTTTTATTTTACTGTCTTCTGCTTTTACCCTGCTATCACAGTTATTATTATATCTACCGTGTACTGTCCCACTGCTGGGCAAAGGACATCCTCCATTCCTTTCATAGTTTTCGGCTCTGGACCACTTGTCAATTCTTAAGGGAGACAGTCATTACCTTCGTGGTCTGTAGTCATTACAAGCAAATTTTTTTTTTTTTTACTGTGCCCCACATGAGTAATAAACTCCTGTATCCTTAATGCGATTATAAACATGTGAACTCACGTACACAAGACACCCTCCCGGTACACATATCTATAGGTCATACAAATATATGTCACATGCGGGAATCAACCTGCGACTCGCAGCACAGCAGCTATTCAGTCAACCACTACAAATGGAAGAAAAGAAACGTGTGAAACGTACGAGCTAAGGGGTGGAATTTTCTGCTGGAGTCTGTATTTCGTGAAAGCTACAACCCAGAGAACTTTAGGTCTAGAGTAAATAAATTACTTGTAGCGTGCGTAGCTATTGTCGACCACCTCGTCGCTTTTCACGTGAGGTCAAGCACGAGTCTAGCAATAAAAAAAAAAAAACTTGATGTGTTGATAATATATATTCTTTATTATTGTTGACTAGCTGAGCCCGCGACTTCGTTCGTGTGGACTACAGGATTTTGAATTTATTTTTTCTAAAATAAAAGTAGCCTACGTTACTCCTTATTACATCAGCTACCTGTCAAAAAAAGTTCCGTCAAAATCGGTCCAGCCATTTCAGAGATTAGCCCGGAGAAACGAACAAACAGACAAAAATTGTAAAAAATGTTATTTTGGTGTATGTACCGTACCGTATATAATTCATAAGCATGTAGTAAAAAGCAGTTATTTCAATATTACAAACAGACACTCCAATTTTATTTATATGTATAGAAATACACATTTATTTAATTACAAGAAAATATATACATAATAAACTTAAATATTAAAAAAAATTATATATTTAAGTATGCTTAACCTATGTAACTATACACACTAAAGGCTACTCCCTACTAAAATATGGCGTCATAAAACTCCTCCGCATCGCTGTCGACTGGAAGTGTGCCCAAGAGGCTGGCGGCATTGCCACGTTGAATGGCAATGCTTAATCTCTGACCGAGGTAAAAACCAGCCCTTGGGTCACGCGAAGTGTCAACTAAGCGTCTTGACAGTTCTTTAAAAAGTTTATGAGCACTCGGGCCCCACGATAGTATAGTAGGTAATGTATCTTTTAAGAAATAACTAGATATGTTTTAGTGCTCCCGAAAAACTAGGACATAAATCACGTAAGTTTCAGTAACTTTTCAATAATTTCCCCTTCTCAAACCAAGAGTTACCGCCATAACTCCATGTTAGGTTAAAGTAAACTAAGTAAAGCAAGTTATCACTATTTACGGGAGTGTAACAATAATTAAACTGAAACTTTATCGTAGGACGTGACTCGGGGAAGGTCCGGTATTGGCTCCAGCTGAAACTTTCGTAATCTCGTGTGACAATCTTCGGGATGACTGTAATAATAGTCCAGTTTGGGAACTAGGATAGTGACAATGATAATGTATAAATGGTAGCTAAGAAATTGGTACGTTATGTATTGTATGTTATTCGAGAAAGAAGATGGTAGAGTGGGTACTAAACTGGTAAATTATAACCAGAGGACAGAATTAATTAGAGTTATTCATCTACGTACGCAGATTTCTTTTTGTTGATTTTTTTAAGCTATTGCATAGCTTCTATCGCGGGCCTTGAGCGTGGAGACCGAATCCAGAAATCTCATTTGTTTTTTGAGCGTGGTGACCGATAAGAAAACAAATGAGTGAACAATCAATCAAAATTCAATTCAATGTGTGAAAATGTAACTTCAATTAATATCAAAGAAAAAAAACAAAGGAAAAAAAAATACTGCATAAATAAAATAAATAAATAATTATAATTGCATAAGTTGATAAAAATGCTATGCAATAGCTTTACCGCGGCAGTCCCCGAGTGCCACACGTCTTTTTTTAATTTTATTTTTTGTTGATATATTTTCGCTTATAGCGATAAGACCGCCCATTTTATGTTCCTGATGTAATTTTTATTTTTGGTGTACAATAAAGAATATATCTTACGCTGATTTCATACTGCGAAAGGATAAAGTTGATATGCCTCAAATCCCGACATTGATTTTAAAGAGTAAAGAGTTTTTTGTATTGACCAACCGTTTTCGTTCAGCAGATTGATTAAAACTTTAGACTGTTTAATATATTATCTATACATAAACACACATCTACATATAATAAATCTGTAGAAAAGTCTTAATTGTGCGCGCATCACGTAAAATGTACGAAATCGATGTAGATAACTTTTAATTGTGTATAACTTGATATATTAAACTTTGTTTCATCGAAATTGGTTGCCTATATTGAAAGATATATGAATTTAAATTGTTTACGCCGGGCCTTGATACAAGCCATGGTCCGCGGCGAGGAGGAATGGAAGGCGGTCGCCTCCTTCTGCGAAGAAGTAATGCTAGCAAAGGAGGCACCGTAGGCGCAGGCTTGCGGACAGCGAACAATGGGTAGCTCGCCGCCCGACCGTCCGGTAACTGACCGGACCAATCCCAAGTCGTCGATGGCGCGTAGTGCGCGCGCCTCAAAGAGTTGTCAGCAACCGTAGGGGCCTAACAGGGTCTAGGGCCACGGGTGATGCGAAAAACACCCCCGGGGGCCTGGAACAATGGGAAAGAAGAAACAGGAGTAGGTTTTTAGTCAGTAAAAGCCTGACTCGTCCTCCCGCTCCGCCCAATGGCGGGAGATGTCATTTAAATAACTTTTCCACTTAAAAAAAGTGTTCAAATAAAATATCACACCACACGCAATTGACTGTTAGGAGGTACAAAGTTCACCGGTCAATTAGTACAAACTAAATCTATCTACACTGATACTCGTATAATAAATAGGTAAAGTTTGTTTTTTTGTTTGTAGAAGGTAATCTCTGAAAGTACTGGTCCGATTGCTAAATGTTTTTCACCAATAGAAAGCTGCTTTATTCCTGAGTAACATAGGCAGGGAGACATATATTTTATGTATGCAGGCGAAGCTGCAGGCAAAAGCTAGTCTGATCTATTATTATAGATGACAATCATATTACATAGCTCATGTTATAGGCTCAAGTATGCGGATCTTTGACTTATGTGGTGCGTGAAACACTTAGCACCTACTTCCAAGTAATAAATCTAAGCATGAGTACGAAAAAAAAGTGCCAAGTCATGTTAGGTGTGGCTGGTTGGCTGATGTAGCTTATGTAGGTAAAGAGTAAAGGTTAAGGTGCCTGAAAACGAAGTTGATTAGGTAATAGGTATAATAACACATTTAAATGCCGCGAGTAGAAATACCTATGTTTGTAATTTTCTTCACCTAGATTCCTTGATATAGTGCTGATTTGAGTAGTGTTTCATAATAGCTTCAACTTGGGGGGTCTTTAAGTAAACTTGTTTTTTTTTTGGGTTGTAGAAATACCTGTGTTTGTAATTTTCTTCATCTAGATTTCTTGATATAGTGCTGATTTGAGTAGTGTTTCATAATAGCTTCAACTTGGGGTATTTAAGTTTTCTTTTTACGGGTTATAAATAGGTCTTTACCTAAGAAATTGCCGTTTTCTTAAAACGGATTGCTTGGAAGTGTTTATATCTTTGGATTGATTTGGAACTATAAGTTCAAACAACTTGATGTTAAAGGTACGTTATTCTTTTTTCGAAATAAGTTATTTATTGGTTTCTTTGTGTTTTGTATTTTCTGTTATATCGCAGTAAGTAACACACAGCCGAAACTATTGGGACTAGGGACATGAAGCTTTGCACAAGGTTTTCTTTAATGATGTAGGCAAGCACTAAGAGAGGATTTTCCAAAATTCAAACCCTAGGGGATAAAATGGGGTCCATAGTTTGTATAGAGAAGTCTACTTTTATGGGAGAAGCCGCTGGTAGAAGCTAGACTATTTATATCATCATCATCAGCTTTTTTTTTAATGTTCCCACCGCTATGACTCAGGCCTCCTCTCTAGGAGAGGGGATGGGCCGTGATCCACCACGCGGGCCCAGTGCGAGTAGGTGAATGTCACATGTCTTCGAATTGTTGGTTCTAGGGCATGCTGGTTTCTTCGCGATGTTTTCCTTCACCGTTTTGAGAGCAGTGGTGATGAAATAAATTAGGTACACAAAGTAATGCGCCTGGCTGGGTTTGAACCCGCGACTTACAATTCGTAAGTCGGGGCCGTTACTATTCGGTCACCACTGCTCTCGACTATACATATACGCCTAAAAAAACACTAAATGTATTTAAAACTAGCTTTTGCCCGCGCGGCTTCGCTCCCGCTCTTCCCTACTTCAGCCTACTATACCCTACTCTACCCTACCCTACTCTATCCTACTCTACCCTACCCTACTCTACTCTACCCTACTCTACCCTACCCTACTATACCCTACCCTACTCTACTCTACCCTAAAAAAAAAAGACGTGTGGCACTCGGGGACTGCCGCGGTAAAGCTATTGCATAGCATTTTTATCAACTTATGCAATTATAATTATTTATTTATTTTATTTATGCAGTATTTTTTTTCCTTTGTTTTTTTTTCTTTGATATTAATTGAAGTTACACTTTCACACATTGAATTGAATTTTGATTGATTGTTCACTCATTTGTTTTCTTATCGGTCACCACTAGTGTTGCCAGGTCCGATTGGATGAAAATCGTGACAGACAGCAAAACAAATCGGGATTTAGGGTTTTAGATCGGGACAGTTTTTTTTTAGTATTTTTTTTTGAGTTGGAAAATCATCTAATAACTTCTCCCGTTCTAGGGTGGAACGAGAGCAAACTTGTACTGATTAAAAGCCAGACTTCTTCAGTCGACCTTTGCATTCCAGGGGCACCGGTATTGTTTAAAACGTTCCCGCAGCCCTAGCAGGCATCGGCCCTACGAGTCCCTTCAGTTTTTCTGGTATCTCTTTGAGAAACGTGTGCGGCATCGCCTCGGACTTGGTACTTATTGAACGGGCGAACGACGAGCTACCATTGCTCGTCGTTTGCAAACCCATATCTATTGTGGCCGGAAATTGCTGTGTGACTCGCCCGGGACATCTCCTTCGGAGACGACCGGGACGTGAAGGTGTACGTTCTTTTACCGTTGCGGTCAACTCCTTCGCGGTTACGGTCAATTCTTTCGTGGTTGCAGTCAACTCCTTCGCGGTAAGAGGCGAGTGCTTTCCATTCCCTCTCGCTTTGGATCATGGCCAGAACCAGAGCCCAGCGAGCGAGCGAGTAGCCGCCGCCAAATCCTCCACAAGGAAACAGCGGTTCTCCGCTCAAGCAGGGCACACTTCCATCATAAGCTCCATGGTGTCACCCGGGCGGTCCACACAATGCTGATACCCGGGCATTTCTTTCGCACGATTCAGGTGCAGAAATAAGTTATGAATGATTCCCGCTGTTTTAAAAGTTTTAATATTATATTTAAATTATATTGTTGGTTACATTTTATTAAATATGAATGGAATGGATATCCGAAGATGGATTATTGAGTCACAGATTACTTATAATTGTGCGGATTGAGTAACGTAGAAGACGCTTCGCGAGAGAGATTTATCGGGACATTTAGCGTCCCGATCAGGTGCAAATCGGGACGCGTCCCCAGACCCTTAAAAATCGGGACGTCCCGCGCAAATCGGGACGCCTGGCAACACTAGTCACCACGCTCAAAAAACAAATGAGTGGGGGGTGTTAGGTTATTTTCGTTACGAAAATTCTGGATTCGGTCTCCACGCTCAAGGCCCGCGATAGAAGCTATGCAATAGCTTAAAAAAAAAGTATCCTATGTCCTTCTCCTGGTTTTAAGCTACCTCCCCAGCAATTTTCAGCCAAATCGGTTCAGCCGTTCTTGAGTTATAAGTGGTGTAACTAACTGACTTTCTTTTATATATTTAGATGGCGTCAAAAAATTCCTCCGTGTCGCTGTAGGCTGGAATTGTGTCCATGTTTTACGTCAATGCTTAGTCTCCGGCCGCGGCCAAAACCAGGCCTTGGGTCACGCGACGTGTCAACTAGGTATTAGGATAAGTCTTTAAATAGTGTATTGACGCCAGTCGCCATGCCATAAGAATTTCAGCCACAAACGGCTCGACGAGGTAGTTTTTCCGTCACAGGATTGCTAGAGCTACGGGAAAATTCTGAAAAAGGAAACCATCGGGCCTAGAACGCAAAGAGTAAGTGCACAACGTGAAGGAAATAGGTTTGGTTTTAGTTGGTAAAAGTTTGACTACCGCTCCACCCTAGAGGGGGAGAAGGATGATTTTCATCAACAAAACTTTCTTCGCAGCCGTAGCTTTTGATAAGTGACTTCTAAGCAAGCGTTCTTCTTTGTAGACCTTGATCACACTTTATAATACAAGGTGTAAGGGACAGCCCTCCACAAACTTTAAGGGTTTGCTCAGTAGATGAAACTGAACAACATTTCACAAAAAAAATTTTCAGGAAACGAAAACAAAAATCCGCCTCACCATAGAAAATGATAAACTTGATTGGACAGTTTGTATGGAGAGGCCGAATTTTTTTTTCGTTTCCTGAAAAAAAATTTTGTGGAAGGTTGTTCAGTTTCGTCTACTGAGCAAGCCCTTAAAGTTTGTGGAGGGCTGTCCTTTACACCTTGTATAATTAAAAGTACTCAGTACTATAAAACTGCTCTTTCGCTTAACCCTTACATATTTCACAAAAAAAATTTTCAGGAAACGAAAACAAAAATCCGCCTCACCATAGAAAATGATAAACTTGATTGGACAGTTTGTATGGAGAGGCCGAATTTTTTTTTTCGTTTCCTGAAAAAAAATTTTGTGGAAGGTTGTTCAGTTTCGTCTACTGAGCAAGCCCTTAAAGTTTGTGGAGGGCTGTCCTTTACACCTTGTATAATTAAAAGTACTCAGTACTATAAAACTGCTCTTTCGCATAACCCCTACATACAAATGTGGTGTATGTTTCTAATGCAGTTAAATGTTTGAAACAGTACCTAAAAAACTTGTTATTTTTGAAAATTTTTTGGCCAAACGCGAGTCTAATATTGATAAAAACACACACGAAAAAACACTGTACCGTGCAAATTTGAACCTGAATTTGTATCTTACCAAAATACAAATTCAGGTTGTTAAAAACGTTGTTCAGGTAATGTTTTTTATTCTTTCACGCTTTAACCCATGTCCTGATATAGCATAAAATATACTTTTTATACCGTAAGTATTTTCGCTTGGGATTATTTTTTACTTTTACGCAGGCCAAGCCGCTGGCAGAAATTAGTATGTTGTTAAATAAAGGGCAAAACAATTTAAAAATGTTATTTGAATACAATACAGTACAGATTGAAAACTAGTCAGCTTAAATGCTCTCTCATTGTGTTATCGACAAGCGGCCGGACCGCGAGACATTCACAGCACCATTAATAATAATAATAATATTCTACAACTGTCACACAACGCCATCTAGTCTCAAGCTAAGCAGAGCTTGTGTTATGATTACTAGACAACTAGATAAACATACTTATATATTTCTAAATACATACATACTATAGATAAATTACACCCAGACACAGAACAAATGATCATGCTCATCACAAAGATTTGTCCTAGGTGGGAATCGAACCCACGACCTCCGGCATAGCAGTCAGGGTCACTAACCACTAGACCAACAGGCCAGTCACATTCATCCATTATTCATAAAAACTTGACATTTATAGTCCTCTAAATGTCCTTGTCATTTTAAAAGGTATATCAATTAAGTGCGCAGTCCATAACAGACTATCATCAGATAAATACTGAAGCTTAAAAGAACAAATTGTTTTTTTTTTTTCGAAATAAGAGTTAAATATTCGTACATAAAGATGTGCCGTTGTCGGCAATATTGTCCGAAGTAAAGAAAGAAGAAAGAAAGAAAGAAAAACATTTTATTTGCCCGAAAGAGGCGCGCACTAAAGACACATAATACATTTTTATATTAAAAAAAAAAAAAAAATTAAAACAAAAAAAAATATAACAGAAAATAATAGTAATAAGAAAATATGCGCCACGTCCGAGCAAAACGGCCGTACGCTCAGCATAATGCTGTGTCCACACGCAAAAATGCAACGAGTCCACAGCGCTGGTTTTCAGCGGTCGGGAAAGGCATGGGAAGGGCGAGTCGGCAACGGTGTGGGAAAGTAGGGATTTTGCTGGCAACATTGCCACCAATATTCATACTTCGGGCAATATCTCCGGCAATATTGCCACCAATATTCCCAATTACCGACACATCTCTAATCGTATATTATATATTTAAAAAAAAATTGAAAAACGTATTAGGCCTTTTTAATAACGACGTGGCAATATAGTTTTTTTGTCCATCTATACATGTAAAAAAATAGCCTCTACTTCTCTTGGTCAGTTATCAGGCGTTTACGGCTGAACTAATTAAACAAATGCTTTTTTGTTGTGTTTGTTGTTATCAGGACAAGGTTCTTACGGAAAGAAAAAATAAGAAACTTGTGTAGAAATTTAGAAGATTACAGGAAACTACGACTACCTATTTAAGCTTTGAGCATCTGACCGTTCATTGTTAAGGCCCAAGCGCCCGAAAAGTGCCATAAAACAGTGACTTTCTGAAGCCTACACCTCGGTAACGGCCAGGTTAATAGGTTTGCAAAAAATATATGTTTATTATAGATTCATGAACAACATTATCAACATTTGATTTTTTCGTGCTATTAATCCTTTTGTCTAAAAATATATTTAGCAATTTCGCAACTTTGTGCAACTTTTCCCTACTCCTTCGAAACAACTTGGATCTTTAGAAACATTTTTACACATAAAAATTGGTGGTTAAATATTCTTCAAAGTGAACATTGCATATGTAAATCAATCAATATTTCGCAAAGAAAATGGATTTAAAGGTCAGCCGCGTGCTTTCCAGGCGCTGTTGGCCGCAAATAAATGCACAGATTTGCGTACTGCCGCCTAGGCGGATGCAAGAGGTGCGTCCACATAATTTTGGCCAGATGGTTCAAGGGACTATAAGCCTTAAGACAAGGCAATGTCTGTCTGTAGGGTCAGCTACTTTTAACACATTGAATGCCGTAATTGGCTAGGTACATGGTCAACGTTGGTTGCCACCATACGTTTTCCTTTACGGATGTAATTATCCGTAAGAGGGAAAATAAAAAACGGGTAACGGTCAATTCCGCATCTTTGGTACGTAGGTACCCGACCCGTGTACTTCTTCGTCTCATATATGTCCTGCGTATACCAGTAACCGATGCCCTCCATAGAAACCATATACGGATATATCCGTAGTCAGCATTGTGTTAATGAGTGCAGCGGGAGGTAAGAGTTCTACTGCATAAAACCCATCTGTGTTCCTTCAGGTGCTCTAAGCATTCCAGGGTCACGGCAACTCCTTCGAACATTCCCGCAGATGTACGAAACATGACTTGTACAACATGTATAAAGCCACGTACGCCGATCTGGGCGCGTTGGTCTCCATACATTATAAATGGCAACTAGACTTGCAGAGCTACACTTGGTCCACGCTACACGACGCCAATCTACGTACAAATCAGGCGTGGTCCATGTGTGCGTCAGTCTAATGTAGTTCTAGCTTAATTCATTAAACCCCAAGTAAACGCCGGCGTTTGCTCGCTCATTGTCTTTCTACTGTGTCCCTAATTACGGTATTCTAAACGTTAATACTCCCTGTACAATAGTACCACTTCCAGACTCAACAACAACCAATTTCATTCTCAAACTAAAATCTAATGAATGCCTGTGGCGTCTTTTATCGCTATGACCTCTGCCCACCCTCGCTGAGTGCAGCGTCAATATTTAATTACTCCAACACTACGATAGTACAGAATAAAGAGCTATTTGTAATGCCACCGATGTCTGGTGATAGATAATGAAGCTCCAAGGTCTCTCGTGTAAAACTATCTGTTTATAAATACACACTGTCACTTGGTGGAATTGTATACGCTAGATGCCTATGTCACATTATTGGTTAGACTTTGTTATATTTTTGTTTTTTTTTTTCAAATCAAATCAAATCAAAAATATTTTATTTCACATAGGCCTACATGGGCACTTATAAAACGTCAGAAGCTAGTGCACGGTTCCAAATTGGTCGTTTCCTAAGGAGAAGAACCGGCAAGAAACTCCATGGTTACTCTTTTTAAAAAGTGGTTGTTTTTACAATATTGATAGATATTATGTAAGAACAGTGTAGACCAGTCAAATATTGTACACAAAAGCACAATATAAATTGTCTCAGTAAAAAACAAAGTAAGTCGTAATAGGAAGTAGTCTAAGAGTTCGTGGAGTATACAGTGTTTTCACATTAACAATACAAAAAGAGGCTATATAAAAAAATAATAAATTACTAACAAATTTATGACAGTTGAAATATAAATAAAAAATAAAAATATTGCAAAAGCAATGTGTCAGAGAAAAAAAAAATGTATATATAATTATTAAAACAAAGGTGGAGCAGTTAATAGACAAAATATTGATGATTTACCAGGGGGCCACATGTGCAGAGGTAGTCATTGCCAAATAAGCGTGTCTTCCACATAGTCTTTAACCTTGTAATATATTGTAATGTTTTTGAATAGGTTCGCGTTTGACCGCTATCTCATTTGAAGGTAAACGATGATAGAGCATGCTTGCCTAAAAATAACCCCTTGATTAAAAGACACCTAGGTCGTATGTGTTCCCAAAACGTTTTGTGCGTATAGGTAGGATATTCGCCGTACGCCTAGAGGTTCGATGCGTGAGAGGTCGTTTGTGCGTGAAGACGAAACGAACATACAAATGTCTCTAAACATTAGTATAATTTTTTTTAAATTGATATACTAGTACTTGGGATCCCACCTGATGGTGGTCATGATGGCAATGTCAGTCAGTTACATTGTCAACATTATCGATATTATAAGGGACATACTCAATTTCACAAAGTATCTATACTTTTTTGTGTCTCTAATCACAGCACTCTCAAGCACATTCAAGGAAAAGTGATGAAGCAGGGTAGTCACGACCCTCAGCATTGAGGAATAAGACGCAAGGAGGAGGAATCACATCATAACTATCAAGCCGGCTGCAGACCGAAAACTAAGCTGTGCTAAAGCTAAACTAAGGAAGCAATTTCAATTTCAATTCAATTTCTTAGGGCTTAGCTTAGCTCGCGCGTCTAACTTAGCTTCGCATATTTTCGTTAGCTCACATAGCTTAGTTCGCATAGTTTGCGGTCTGGACACAAGTATGGAAAACTGCGTCAGCTATGCGAGCTAAGCTAAACTAATTTAGCTTAGCTCTTGGTCTACAACCCGTATCAAAATAAACTAAGCTAACAAGAATGAAGCTCAGCGTCCGTATCGCGAGATTTACTCATTTCCTGACATTCTTCCGTCTGAGCCAATTCCCAGTTAAAGTTTGAGCGTGGAAAATCTTATTTCGATTTCACACTTTCTACAACATCAAGATATTTTTTTTTTTTATATTAAGAGCGCCCAACCCGCGATGCTTTCACAACAACCGCTTTGACGTGATTATACATCGTTCTTTAAGTATTTTGAAAATACTGGTTCTACGTTTCTATTGAAAATAAAACATTTTGTATAAAACTAATACAAAAAAAAAATGTTTTTCTTGCACGAAGCTTACGTGAATATTGGCCCTACATAATGCACATATAGTTCAGAATGTAAAAAAAAATATATTTACGGAAACCTTGCATTTAATCAAGACTCTGAACGACGAAATTTTTTTCAAAACTTTTTAGGTGTTAAAAAAAAACACGTAATCCTGGAACTAGATTTATGAAATATTCGAATGAGCGACGGAGCGTTCAGGCGTTATCTCTCTTAGCGTTACCTTAGAATTCAAATTCAAATGATTTTCATTTCACATAAGCCTACATACATGGACACTTATAAAACGTCAGAACCTAGTGCACGGTACCAAATTGTTCGTTTCCTATGGAAAAAAACCGACAAGAAACACCATGGTTACTCTTTTAACAAAAGTGTGTGATAAATGAAACAATTAATGAATGAAACAATAAGCTTTTCAACCGCGCTCACGTAGATCATAGACGGACCAGGAAGGGCCCTCTTTAGTGTCGTTTGAGGAAAGTAATTTCAAGTATACATATTTTCAGAATAAGGTTTGAAGGAAGTTATTTGCTTTGCTAAATGCAATGAGATTAACTTTTTCTGTTAATGAATCAAAATAAAATATATAACTAATATCGTGTGTAACTCGTAGTCTTAGAACGCTAAGGGTAATTGAAGGAACATAGGCTTTTTTAAGGTGGAAAACCATTCAATGACTTTTCCCACTCTAGGGTGGTACGAGGCGGCGCATCAGACTTTAATTGACTATAACCACACCTGTTTCTTCAGATGCCTTTGCGTTCTAGGACCACAAGTATCCCTTTCATACTTTTTCCCATGACCCTAGCAGACATTGACCCTGTTAGGCCCCTATGGATTGCTGACATCTCTTTGAAGCGTCATGGTTATTATAGGACGAGCGGACGGCGATCTACCCATTGCTCCACATGAAGGAACATAGGTGGGTCTAGTAAGTACAAGTCTGACACATCTACGATGTGCGTACTCTAGAGTAGGCTATAAAGTTTGTATGTAACTTTAATCTTTCTATTAGTTTACAGTAGTATTACATAAAGTGCACAATCGAGTCAGGCTAGTTATTCAGTTGGTAAGCTGAGGTAATGGCTGATTTGCATTCGTTTATAACTCGGTGGAATAGTAGAAAGGTTGCGTAGCTTCGATTTTGGGAATACGGGTACAGGATTTAAGTACATAGCCGTTTAGACGGAACGTTACTGTATAATGTTGTTACCTTAAAAAAACATAAAACAAATTTTACCTCTATATAATATTAGAGTTGTTGAATTTGACAGGCCTGTTGGTCTAGTGGTTAGTAACCCTGACTGCTATGCCGGAGGTCGTGGGTTCGATTCCCACCCAGGACAAATGTTTGTGTGATGAGCATGATCATTTGTTCTGTGTCTGGGTGTAATTTATCTATAATATGTATGTATTTAGAAATATATAAGTATATTTATCAGTTGTCTAGTACTCATAACACAAGCTCTGCTTAGCTTGAGACTAGACGGCATTGTGTGATAGTAGTGGAAAAAAAAAAAAATCGTTATAAACAGTGAAGTAGCTTAGTGCCCAATGGCTCTGGGGCAAAAATATCTGGGGTTTCTCTTTATTACATGGGATATCTTCAAATAGCTTCTCCTGTTTTGGGTGGAACGAGAGGGAGTGTCAGATTTTGACGGACTAAAACAAGTAGCTACGATTAAAGTAATGATAAAATACTAGCTGACATAAACGTTGTTTTGCCAAATAAGTTATTTCAGGCCACCCATATCATCTAAGCGTATAAAAAATAGTCTACGACCTATTTTCAGGTCTACCAAATATAAGTACCTACACAAGAAAAAACATGAAAATCGTTTAAGCCGTTACGAAGGAGCTCGATAGCAAGAACTGTGACACGAGATTTTTATATTATGTCACCGGAAAATTGCAAACACCGTAGGTATGTAACATTGTAAAATAACGCGAGAAATTGTAAACTATTTTGTCTTAATAAGACACGGTTATGTTGGAGATTAATGAATTTGGATGTGGTTTATCATATACAAACCGATTTTTTCATAATATATCTCGAGATTGTAATGATTTATTTCAATCATGCGGAGCCTGCAATTTTCCGGCGACATATAAGTACATACTAGCGGTCCCGGCAGACGATGTCCTGCCTGAAAGCTGGTTTAACGTCAGAAGAATGAATGAGAAACTGATTGCAGCGCCACTACCTACCGGGCCAATTGTATTTTCAATCCATCCAGGGACCCACTCAAATATACACACAAAATTTCATCTAAATTGGTCAAGTTGTTTAGGAGGAGTTAGGTGACAAAGATACGTTTTTTTTTAATATAATGGATAGGCTCGCGTTTGATCACAATTCACCTGATGGTAAGCGATGATGTGGCCGACGATGGAACACGCTTGCCTAGAAGCAATCTATTCACCCCTAACTTAAGGACTCCTAGGTTATAGCTAACAGGAACACAGACTCCGGCAGGGAATTCCATTCCTTAGCTGTACGCATAATGAATGTACTCCCAAAACGCTTTGTACGTATAGGTGGGATGTCCACCATGTCCACGTACAGAAGAAATATATATATAAAGATGCTAGTAGCTTTTGCCCGCAGCTTTGAATCGCAGTCAAGCCTGTGTCACTCGGGAATAAACAGCTTTCTATAGATAAAAAAAATTTCGCAATCGAACCAGTACTTTCAGAAAACAAAAAACAAACTTTACCTCTTTATAATGTTAGTTTAGAGTAGTGTAGATTAGATTAGTACTTACAGAAGTACAACAAATTAAAAATACTGAACGTTTAAAAATATTGTTTTTACAATCTAACCCCCCATTTGAAAAACGACATTTTCAAACGTTTCGTTTCCCCATTACCCCCTATAAAGCGCACAAAACATAATATTACGTTACCGTGTCAATTCTATTTAGCTCGTGTTAACTGGATTGTCAGCGTCGGGCGGAGTCGTGCTGCGCCGACGGAAGAGTAAGTGAATAACACACACGATAGCGATATAACACACGACGCTTATATTTCTGGGCTTAACTGAGACAAAAAGGAGAATAACTTATACAACATGTAATTGGAATAGTGCGAACCCTTAAAAACCCTAACCCTTAGCATAGTATAGCATAGTATAGTCGGCCTTATAATGTTCCCACTGTTGGGACTCAGGCCTCCTCTCAAGGAGAGGTAATCCACCACGCGGGCCCAGTGCGGGTTGTGACATGTGTTCAAATTTTTTGGTTCTAGGACATGCCGGTTTTCTTCAGCGTTTTGAGAGCAGAGATGATGAAACAAATTACACAAAGTAACCCTTACACTGTTGAAACTTCTACGGTTCGGACTAAGTGTTTCATTTCTTCGCGTACATCGAAGGACTGGAACAATTTGCCTGCAACGGTCTTCCCGTCCAATTATAATTTAGGCTAGAGCGAATAGGCTCTTAATAAACTAGTGCACCTCACCATCAACGATTGCATCACTGCTTACTATCAGGTGGGATCGCAGTCAAGCAATGATTCTTGTAATTAAAAAATATATATATTAGAAAATTAAGTTAGTCATAATTTAAGCCCTGAATAAGAAGAGATTTTTTATGAAGAGATAATGCAAAAAAAAAAAAAGAGATATAACGCCTGAACACTCTGTTGGCATTTGGTAATTCCGTGATTTACTCGAAATTTTCACAAACCTTGTTCCAGGAAATACGTGTTTTTTTTTTAACCCTTAAAAGTTTTTCATATAAGTTGTCATCATTCAGAGTCTCGATTAAATGTGCAAGGCTTTTATTAATATACTTTTTTATATGTTTAATATATGAGTGCATTATGGAGGGCAAAATTTCAAGTAAAATATCCGATTTTCGATCTTTACTAAATTAGTTTTAAACAAATTTCATTAAAAATGTAAGTTTTAAGAGAAGCCTAGATAAAATCCACAAAACGATTCTAAAATCGATCTTTAAATGAATGATCCCGTGCCGTCAGGTAGTAAAGTGACTACGTACCAAACATAGACATAAGTTGACAATAATCCTTTTGTTACAAAGTAAATTGGTTTATTCAGTAAAAACACTAATCATTACCAAGTACCTACCCATATGTACAAAGCGTTTTGGGAACACATACATTATTATGCGTACAGCAAAGGAGTGGAATTCCCTGCCCGACTCTGTTTCCTGAAAGCTACAACCTAGGGGTCTATAAGTGAAGAGTGAATAGGTTACTTCTAGGCAAGCGGGTTCTATCGTCGACCACATCATCGCTTACCATCAGGTGAGATAGTGGTCAAACGCGAGCCTATCCATAATAATAAAAAAAGACGTGTGGCACTCGGGGACTGCCGCGGTAAAGCTATTGCATAGCATTTTTATCAACTTATGCAATTATAATTACCTATTTATTTATTTTATTTATGCAGTATTTTTTTTCCTTTGCTTTTTTTTCTTTGATATTAATTGAAGTTACACTTTCACACTTTGAATTGAATTTTGATTGATTGTTCACTCATTTGTTTTCTTATCGGTCACTACGCTCAAAAAACAAATGAGTGGGGGGTGTTAGGTTATTTTCGTTACGGAATTTCTGGATTCGGTCTCCACGCTCTAGGCCCGCGATAGAAGCTATGCAATAGCTTAAAAAAAGTTACCTAGTAGTAAAGCCAACGTTAAAACCAATTTCATAATTTTCCAGCTTACTGATTCATTTAAATCTGCTCTTTATTCCCTAGCTCCTCCACTAAACTGTTTATTTAATAAACAACAGGTAATAAACAGAATAACATTCCCGTTGCCCCGGGCTCCGGGCCTCCAGTGTTTTGTAGACGGATAATTTTAATTGGTCTAAGATCAACTCTCAAATAATATTATATTCTAGCATTTTCTCGACATTTATCTATAAATATAATATAATAACATGATATTCCACAACTATCACACAACGCCGTGTAGTCCCAAGTTAAGCAGAGCTTGTGTTATGGGTACTAGACAACTGATAAACATACTTATATATTTCTAAATACATACATATATAGATAACTTGCACCCAGACACAGAACAAATGATTATGCTCATCACACAAATGTTTGTCCTGGGTGCGAACCCACGACCTTCGGCATAGCAGTCAGGGCCACTAACTACTAGACCAACAAGCCAGTCAAATATAGTCTATATAAAAATAAAATATCAAACACGCTAATCTCTAGAACCACCAGCCGGAAATCTTTCTGGATGAGATAGCCAGGTTTATGACGAATATAACCTATAGGTTAGTTGAATATAAAAGTATACTAATAAAAGGAGAAACTAACCGGTTGCCACTTATTTACCTAATTTAGAATCATCGATACGACGAAGTAGCGAAACAACTCATTACGCAAATCTATCTTAAGTAGTTATTGTTTACTTCCAATCTTAAGTTATGAAAATCTTAGCTCTGAAAACTTAGTTATCAGATATAATAAACGAGCAGCTCCCAAGGAATTACTTAAGGAATTATCCGCTTAGAAAGCTTTACATTTTTAATCAAATCTTGTAAGATATTATGAGAAATATACTGATACCTTTTGTTTGCTTTAAGGTTATTTAACTTTACGTTTTGCCTTAAATCGGATAAATATATATACAAATAACATTTTAAAATGTATTTATAAATTTATTGAAATATCCAATTACAGTTTTCTCAAAAGACCATCTCAAACACCATGCATGGTTCTCATCTGATTTGACCATTACATGTTTGCTGTATGGACTGTGACCCCTGAGTTTGTTTCCGTGTTTCTTCTCAGGGTAGTCAGCTAGGAAAAACCGGCCTAATCTAGTTTAAACTGACGAAAAAAATATCATTGTTTAGTGTTTTTAAAACCTATTTGCAAAATAAATATCATTTATGATTTATCATTTTTACTTTTGCCTTGATTTATAGTTCAGTGCCAAGACAGAACAAAGACAATGATTAATCTTGGCCCGAAGAAGAAGCCTTATGTATAACTAAACTATTATAAGCTAGCTTCTGCTAGCGGGTTGGTGCGGTATTCCAGAACATGACCGTTTTGGTGGACAATCATCAAACAACTTCTTCGGCTCTGGGTAGAGCGAGGAGTGTGAGACTTTTACTGACTAAAAACCACCTGTGTTCCTCCAATAGCCCTTTTCCGTTCCATGGCGGTGTTACGAATAATCCCGTGTGCAAAAATTTACCCATAACCGTTTAGCCGTTTGAGTATAAACGGTTAATAAACATACAGTTTTGTTGTTGTGTTGTTTTCAAACTATTCTTTTACTTATGCTATGAGACCTAGTTCCTTGCAAAATTTTAGTAGGTATTCTAGATCAACGGCAAGTACCCTATAAGTTTTGATTTCCTTGCGAGGATCTTAATAAACTAGTGCGTTTCAATATCAACGATTGCATCACTGGTTACCATCAAGTACGCACCATAGAAGGAACATAAACAATCCTCTTATTGCAGTTCTCCAAGGGGTAGCAGACCAATTTCAGCTTAATACCTCCTCCACGCGTTCCTAAGAAAAAAGTACCCTATAAAGGTAGAACTACACTGTGCACACGTGGACCACGTATGCCGTTCTGGGCACGTCGGTCTCAATACATTTTATATGGAAACTAGACTTGTAGAGCTACACTAGATCCACGCCACGCGACGTCGTTCTAGTTCTACCTTGAGGTTCCGTTTTTGCCGACTGAGGTCTGACATACTTAAAATATTGAGCTCCAAAGAGAGATCTCTTCACAACGCGAACAGCCTCTAGTAGTACCGCTTTCTGAATCAAGCAATTGATACAGCCGCCTAAGGGAAACCTCTTGAGGTCTTTGTCGAGGCACGTGGCTATTAAGCCACTGGTTGACATGATTAACAGTACAACGATTACCTAGTCTAGTTCCTAGCCTAGTCTACATCTCATATGGTGGATGCACGTCAATATACTTGATTTGCGATTTGAAAACTCTATTTCCCTGCTACCGTTTTCCCGTTCGATTTATAACCTGGGTGTCTTCAAAGTTAGAGTGAATAGGCTCTTAATAAACTAGTACGCTTCACCATCAACCATTGTATCACTGCTTACCATCAGGTAGAATGGCAGTGAAGCACTAGTTTATATCATTTAAAAAAACTATGAGCAACCCACATTCGACGAACGTTCTTCAAAAGGATCAATAACTAAACTCTAACTTAGTAATAACTTCAATTCGCTGCGTATTGCGACACCAGTTCACTCGAATAACTGGAGCATTTCCTGACCAATACATAGTATTACCGTCGTCCTATATTGAATCGGAGTTAGTGCATTCATATTTAAACACGGTAATGCAAGGAAGGCTACATTTCATGAAGATAAATGGCTACTAAGTGGTTTTAAGTAAAATGAACAATGAATCATTTTGGGGGACGTTTAACTTGCGAACTTAGCATAGTCGGCCTTATAATGTTCCCACTGTTGGGACTTAGGCCTCCTCTCTAGGAAAGGGACTGGCCCGTAATCCACCACGCGGGCCCAGTGCGGGTAAGTGGATATCACATGAGTACGAATTTTTTGGTTCTAAGACATGCCGGTTTTCTCACGATGTTTTCCTTCACCGTTTTGAGAGCGGTGGCGATGAAATAAATTACACAAAGTAATGCGCCTGGCTGGGTTTGAACCCGCGACCTACAACTCGTAAGTCGGACCCGTTACCAGTCGGCCACCACTGCTCTCTAACATTGAGTTTCCTAATAATTTCAAAGGTTTACATAAGCATCAACCTTATAATGTTCCCACAGTTGGGACTCAGGCCTCCTCTCCAGAGAGGAGAGACTATTGAAAAATCAGACCTTAGACCAGTGGTTTTCAAGTTTAAATGAACTGCGACCCACCTAATAAAACGTCCTAAATTGAAACTCAGTCTTGGCCTTCATGAAGAATGAAAGAAAAAAGTATATCTATGGAAAAGATGACTCTTTAATTTATTAAACTCCAAGCGAACGTCGGCGTTCGCTCTCTCATTGTCTTTCTATTGTGTCTCTAATTACGGTATTCGAATGGTTAGGTAAGAAAAGTTATTAATCAATCAATCGCCTTACTTACAAGCTCTCCATGTAAGCCATACTAAGTTAAATAACAGCTCTGTTTCAATGAAAAGGATGTCTCTGTAGCTTAGGTATCGACTTTTGTGGGCGTATCGTTATGTTAGTTCGTGACCCACCAAAGGGTCGCAACCTAAAGTTTGGGAAATACTGCCTTACACAATTGTTCTGATGTTTGTTTATTCCTTTCCGTTACAAAAGAGAGGTTATTGTCCTATTGTTGGACAATAGACTATAAAGGATTCATATAATAGTCACCTAGTCTTTGTTAACTGAAAAACAGGTTTCAAAAACGTACGCTGATATAATTTCACGCCGATTTTATGTCAATTTTATAGGATCACGATGTAAAGCTTTATAGTTTATCCTTTTTATTTTTATAACTTAGTCGGCTAAGTAATTAAGCTACGATATACTTTGAGAGAGCAGTAGCCTTGGGGTCTTTAACCCCTGCAAGCCATTTTCTACTACCGGCTTTATCTCCTCCTGGGGGTAAATCTGACTTTGGATGAGATCGCCCGAGTTAATTGATTTATGATTATATTGATATACTGACTCAACAGACGTTGTCATTTCTTAACTATGAAGTGTCAAACGATCAAAGGTTAAATAGTCGTAGTTTAATTTTCAGCACAATTTTCTTAACTTTTCCGTAAAAACCTTTTACTGACAACAAAAAGAATTAGTGAAATTGTTCCAGCCGTTCACACGTTATGACGTGACCAAAGGATTAGGGATTCATTTATATATCGACCGTGGAAAGGTAAAATCGTTTAACCGCCACCTTTGTCATATGTAACCTTTCTATTGTCGATATACATAGCTTAGGTCTCGACGGACATTTGTTATGTGCGAAATCTGGCTTTTCGTTAGAAAAACAAATTTAGAAGTCGATTGCAGCGCCATCTATCGGGTTCAATTTTATTTTCAATACCAACTAGTTACCCGCACAGTTTCATCCAAAAAGGTCAACTTTGCCGCTTAAGAGGAGTTGGGTGACAAACACACGTAAGTACAGAAGAATTATATTTATTATTTGTTGTTTAGTCTCTGTAGCTGACTACAATTAATGCTTAGGTACGCAATTAAAATCAATAAATCGCATCGTTGCATCAGCATTGTGAGAAGTATCAAACGATTTATCAAAGAATCATCTTACAAATGAATGAATCACGGCGATGCAATGGCGTCATATTTCACCATCATGCTTTTATTAGGGATTGGGAGAGTCCAGATTCGTCAGCACATCGTTTAGAGGAATGCGTCACCATTTGTCGATGAACTTCAGGAGACACTTTTAGTAAACACGACTGTATTTTCGTCTGTGTTTGAAATACATTAAGGGCGCTTGTACACGCTAAGAAATTTCACCGTATCTGCGGCAGATAGGATCAATTTATCTTAATTAATCAATAGGAATTGTATGTTTTTGTGTCCAATACAGTACAGTACAATTACTGTATGTGTACAAAAACATGACATAATATATGGAGATACAGACAGCTCATGTACAAAGTCGAGCTTAACTCAGCAATGAGCTTTCTCCCAGCAAACCTTTAAGTTATAGAGAAAAAATATATTCGAGGGTAGGATCCAGTGCACAATATAAACCTACATAAATAAGTCTAATATATAATTATACGAACTGTCTCGGAAAAGGAATTCGTATACTTATGATAGAACTTCACTTAA
The DNA here is from genome assembly GCA_910589285.2 of Mythimna ferrago. Taxonomy (NCBI): domain Eukaryota; kingdom Metazoa; phylum Arthropoda; class Insecta; order Lepidoptera; family Noctuidae; genus Mythimna; species Mythimna ferrago. The sequence continues at coordinate 24,058,002 of OU342685.1, forward strand.
GGTAAGTTTGTTTAATCACATAATTATATTATACCTCTTAATACATACTACACGAGGTACTCAAAGCGTTCACGAAAGTATTGAGAAGCATTAGGAATGTATAAAGATATTTATCATATAGTACACAATAAGAATTTTGTCGGATCTAGGTACGAAAATTTGTACTTACCCTCCCCTCGCGTAACCTACCCTCTTACCGCACCATAGCAACTTCACGCGTTGTCTATCTCAGCCAAGATTTTTTCTTGGTCAGCGCCAAAGCAGTGTACACAGTTTGTATGTAGAACGACGCAAATTCTTGCATAGACGGCTACTTTTCATAACATGTACGAGCGGCCTAACCAAACCATGCAACATACATGTTATATTACAGTTATTAAAATAGTGTTAGGTTTTTAAATTGTTGTCACATTTCACTCGACTATATTGGGATATTTTAATTATTACACTGGCAACACTAACTGTCATCCTGACGTAATGGAAGCACGCGACGGTTAAGTCGGCCTATTTGCTCGGGGACAGCATCGAATACGGACGTGTCCAAGTTGTATATCGAGAAGAAATTATACAGATAGGTACCCTTCAGATATTTCACGTGAGTTTCATTGTACTATTCCTAATAAACCCAACATTTCAGAAGTGGGATTAGCCTGCTTTCTGCCCACTTGTCTTAGTTTAAACTACAGTTTACAGAATTCCTTGAAATGTTTCTATTTTGTGATTATAGGGGTTAGTTTTCAAAAGTCAGTTTTCAGGTTTCAAAATATATGTATATGGTACTTCCCACTCACCTGGTGGGAGCAAGGGGGGCCAAGAATTTCATTATTTTTGACCTACGAGGCCCCGTTTTCGAGATAATTCAATTATACATTTTGACATACCGCCATTAAATCACTTTTCGTTTTTAATGTTTGAATTTGAGAAGTTACATTGCTTACGTTACAAGTTCCAGAGAAACGATGCAACGAGTTAGTGAACCTTCTACGCGGCGGTGCCTGAGGACGCCAACCCGCAACGAAGCTGATCGGAGTGCATACTCAAGCAGACGGAGTCGCAGTCGTACGCGCCGAACAGGCGGCAGCTACCGCAGCCGCAGTCGTGTGCGCACTCCAGATCAAGAACAGGGGCGCGGCAGCGCCCGAAAACTGGAACAGGAGCTGGAGCAACATCGCGAACGACTTCGTGCTTTGGAGAGTGAATTGAGACGGGAGCGCAGCCTTCGACGACGCCGGTCACCATCGGGTGGCGCTGAGCGCGGCCACCACCGTTTGTCGAAGGACAACGGACTAGAGCGTTTGCGGCCGCAAGATAGAAGCTCTTCCCGTGATCGTCCGGCAGTGAAGAAGTCTCGTGCAGTACGGGATGCTGCTGACGCCGCACCAGCGACACCACGGGATACACGGTCAGATAGTCCAACTTTTACACATAGAGATGTTATGAACTTTATAAACAATATTAAGCCTCGATCACAGCCGATAACAGCGACACTTCCGTCACATAGTATTAACAGTAGTAGTATTAATCCCAAAAATATTTTGCCAGACTTTGACCCTTCTTCAAAGAGTCAGCGAATTGATATTTGGCTTAAAAAGGTAAATGAGTGTGCCACTGTTTACGGCTGGGACGAGAGAACTGTTATACATTTTGCCATGCAGAAACTACAAGGATTGGCTAAAACTTGGTATGAGAGCTTGAACTCCATACTATTTACATGGAGTGAGTGGCAGCACAAATTGACATGTGCCTTCCCGTTCGATCAAAATTATGGCCAATCCTTGGAGGAGATGCTCAGGAGAAAGAGTAGGTTCAATGAACCTCTGGAGATTTATTATTACGAAAAATTGGCTCTTTTGAATCGTTGTGACATTGATGGCAAACGTGCAGTGGAATGCATAATCCATGGTTTGAGTGATAGGACAGTGAGGTCTAGCGCCAATGCGATACGTTGCACCCAACCCGATCAATTGCTACAATTTCTTATGAGCAATAAGGAGATTACATATACGCAACCCTATGATCGTACCCAGTCTAAAGGTCAAACTTCCGGTGCATCTAAGCTTCCAAATAATAAATCTACAAAGAACAGTAATAGTAATAATCGCTCTGAATTATTTTGTTTCAATTGCAAAGAGATAGGGCACCCGTATCTTAAATGTCCGAAACCCCTAATACAATGCGGAAAATGTCGTAGAATCGGTCATAAAACTGAAAATTGTGGGGCTAAACTAGGAAACGATAAAAATCCTGATAACGTGCAAAAGACGATGCAAATTTCAACGTCGGAATCAAATTCAAAGTTTGTTAAAGAAGCTAGGATAAATAATACTCCAACTGAAACTTTTATTGATTTTGGTAGTCAGGTTACGTTAATTACACAATCCATGGCTTCAAAATTAGGCCTAACCTACAATAGTCCTTCTATACCTCTAAGAGGTTTTGGTAATGACATTATTCGGTCCAATGGCGGAGTGGAGGTCGATTTAAGCATTGATGGTGTAAATGGTCGTGTATTGTGTCACGTAGTCGAGGATAGGTTTCTTGATTTACCCTTGCTTGTAGGACAGTCTTTCACAGAGCAGTCACATGTCATCGTGTATAAAAATGCGGAGGAGTTAAAATTCCTTGATTGTAACGAGCTGACTTTTCCTAGTGTAGACTTTCATGAAAATACAGTCGCTAATATAGTGGTAGCTTCAGATGTCGTTGTCTTTGGTCCAGTTGTAGTTAAGAGCCGTGTTGACACAATGAAAGATGGAGATCTTTTACTAAGTGGGAAAGTTATAGGAAAACCTAAACAACAGTTCATTGTTTACGGAGGAGTATATCGAGTTAAAGATAACTTCATTTACATTTATATAACGCCATTGTCTAAATGCTGTCGGTTGCAAGAGGGTGTTGTCATCGGTAGGGGTTCGAAAGTCCAGGTAGTTAATAGTGTATTCTCTCCGTCAGACTCATCAACGGTAGAGGCCGGCATGATCGATGCTAGTCAAGTCAAAATAGGAACTGCAGTCGATGAGTCTCATCGGCAACAATTGATAGATATACTTGTTAGATATAAACATTGTTTCGCAACGTCTCTTAAAGAATTAGGGTGTACAAGCACCACAGAAATGAATATTGAATTAACCAGTAAACGCCCTGTTGTATACCGACCATATAGATTGGCACATAAAGAACGGGAGCAAGTGAGGGAAATGATAGGAGAAATGCTTGCAGAATATGCTAGTCCTATCATACTAGTACGCAAAAAGGATGGTAAGCAGAGATTATGTGTCGACTATAGGCTTTTGAATTCAATAACATCGAAAGAACGGTACCCGATGCCAATTATTGAGGACGAGATTGCCCGACTTTCAGGTCAAGCTTTCTTCATTACTCTGGACATGGCATCTGGTTACTATCAGGTACCAATAACCGAAGACTCGAAACCCCTCACATCATTTGTAACCCCGGACGGCCAATACGAATTTAATCGCATGCCGTTTGGGTTGGCAAATGCGCCCGCTGTTTTTCAGCGGATGATGAATAGGGTATTAGGGTCTGCTAGGTTTACAGAGGCTATGGTATATATCGACGATGTCCTCATTTATGGAAAGAGTGTTGAGGAATGCTTGGAGAGATTTGAAAGAGTGATGCAGTTATTGGAGAAGGCAAACTTAACCCTTAACTTATCAAAATGTGATTTTCTTCAAAATCAGATAATTTATTTAGGATACGAAATTAGCGCCGCAGGCGTTCGCCCTGGTAATAAGAAAATTCAGTCTGTCCTAGATTTTCCTTGTCCAACCAGCTCGCACTCGGTGCGTCAGTTTCTCGGATTGGTGGGCTATTTCAGAAAGTTCATCAGGAACTTCGCGACTTTAGCACACCCACTGAATAAGTTGCTCAAGAAGGGTGCGGATTGGGTATGGACTGAGGATCAAGAGGTAGCTTTTAGGACACTTAAGGATAGACTAGTTGACCGACCGATATTAGCAATTTATGATCCGACTGCCGAAACGGAATTGCACACCGATGCAAGTAGAGTAGGAATAGGCGGGATATTACTTCAACGTAATAATGCGCGCGACCCTTTCCAACCTGTGGCATACTACAGTAGGCAAACCTCTCCCGAGGAGAAGAATTTTCATGCATTTGAACTTGAGACCCTTGCTGTAGTATGTTCACTGAAGAAATTTCGAGTTTACTTGTTGGGTCAAAGCTTTAAGATTGTCACGGACTGCAGCGCTTTGCGTTCAACCTTTTCAAAACGAGACATGATTCCACGTATAGCTCGTTGGTGGCTACTCCTACAAGAATTTCAATGTACTGTAGAATATCGCGCCGGTATTAAGATGGCACATGTGGATGCTCTTTCCCGAAACCCGACTGAACTAGTTGATGACACAATCGAAATTGACCAGTATCCTAGCATTATGTTGATTTCTAGTGACGACTGGTTACTCACCTTGCAGATGGGTGATTCGGAACTCCGCCGAATTTGCGACATACTGACTACTGATATGGATGCTGACAATTTAAAATATATTAAAGAAAACTATTTGATAAAGGATAACAAACTTTTCAAATGCTTGAACGGAGATAGTAACAATTTACGCTGGGTAGTACCAAAGGGCGCAAGGTGGCAACTATGCCGTATGAATCATGACGATATTGGACATTTTGGGGTAGAAAAGACGTTAGAACGTATTAAGAAAACGTATTGGTTCCCTAAAATGTCACGATTTGTTAAGAAATATGTTCAAGCGTGTCTTGAGTGCGCATATTCAAAGAAAACCGCGGTTGATGAGGGTCATTTACACACGATCACCAAAGTAGAAGTACCTTTCCACACCATTCATGTTGACCACCTCGGGCCCTTTGTTCGTTCCAAGTTGGGGAATTCTTACCTCTTTGTCGTAGTGGACGCGTTCACAAAGTTCGTTTTCATTAAACCATTACGAAACACCAAAACACAGACGGCTGTACGAGTTCTCGAAGACATATTCTGTACTTTTCGAGTACCTGACCGTGTCATTAGTGACCGTGGCACATGTTTCACTTCACACGCGTTTAAACGTTTTTGTTCAGACAAAGGTATTCGCCACATTTTAAACGCTGTCGCTAGCCCGAGATCAAACGGACAGGTAGAGCGATACAACCGCACCATTTTAAACTCATTGACTGCTCAAAACCTAAATTTTGATGAAAGAAACTGGGATGATAAAGTAGGTAGAGTTCAATGGGGTATGAATAATACTCGCCAAAAGACCACGGGTAGGACGCCGGCTGAAGTCATGTTCGGATTAAATATGAACGCAGAGATTGACCCTAGACTTAACGAGTTGGTCCGGGAAAGTAGAGAGGAACTAGATCCAGAAATCATACGTGAATCTGTTAAGGATAGAATAGATGTAGAACAGGAAAAGCAAAAATCCGCTCATGATAAAAACCGACCTCCTGCGCGTGTATACGGTGAGGGTGATCTTGTGAAAATTACGAGAACTTCGTTTACAAATGACGGGAAAAGTAAAAAACTAATACCACCTTACATTGGGCCTTATCGTGTAGTCGCTGTATTGGGCAATGATCGTTATAGATTGGCTGCTATACCTGGATTGTCTAGTACCAGAAATAAACGTAAAACTACTGTCGCTGCCGACCGTATGTTACCATGGGTTCACGTAGCTGCTCTAGATGTAAACGAGGGCAGCGATGATGATGTTGATAATGAGCAGGATAGCGATAGTAGTGAAGATGCGGATGTGTAAGCTAATTTAGGATTGCTAATTAGTTTTCAATTTACATTACGCCATTATCAACCTCACCATTTCCACCATGATGAATAAATTAAGAATCTTTTCATAAATATTTGTATCTTGACTAATGATTACATTGATTGATTTTATTGATTTCGAAGTAGAGGATATAGAATATAATGTAGAAGTTAAACAACTATCATATATTTTAATGAATATTAAAAGGTAATGTGATTTCATTTTTAGTACGATTGTTTAGTCAATAATAATAATTTCTCTTTAGTATGTTTATTTGTGAGACGTAAGGTTCTCACGACTCATGTTTGTAACGTCACGATGGTTTGTGAGGAAGAAGATTCACTACCACCTTGGCGCTTAAGTGATTTTTATGATTTTACATATGTATGTATTGCTTGTGAGAAGGAAGGGTTCACAAGTACAGTCACCTCGGTTTGTGAGAAGGATGGTTCACAGCTTCCGTGACTAATTTTCTACATAGTTTATTTTATTTATTTATTTATCGCTTGTGAGAAGGAAGGGTTCACAAGTACAGTCACCTCGGTTTGTGAGAAGGATGGTTCACAGCTTCCGTGACTAATTTTCTAGTTTATTTTATTTATTTATTTATCGCTTGTGAGAAGGAAGGGTTCACAAGTACAGTCACCTCGGTTTGTGAGAAGGATGGTTCACAGCTTCCGTGACTTATTTTGTAGTTTATCTTATTTATGTATTTATTGCTTGTGAGAAGGAAGGGTTCACAAGTACAGTCACCTCGGTTTGTGAGAAGGATGGTTCACAACTTCCGTGACTTATTTATATGAAATGTATTTATATCTTGTGAGAAGGAGGGTTCACAAGTTAATGTTATAATAGGTTGTGAGAAGGAGGGTTCACAACTCTAGTATTTTTGGATATGGTTGATATTGTTCTCATTAGGATTATATCTCATATTTTAGCATATAGGATGATTTGTAAAGAAGATATCTGTTATAGAAATAATGTTTAAATATCTGTGAGTCGGATTCGATGTTGTCATCCGTGCTGGCCGAGAGTTAGGTTGTATAGCTAATTTGCTTACGTGCATGAGGACATGCACGACGTCAGGATGGTCGAGTGTTAGGTTTTTAAATTGTTGTCACATTTCACTCGACTATATTGGGATATTTTAATTATTACACTGGCAACACTAACTGTCATCCTGACGTAATGGAAGCACGCGACGGTTAAGTCGGCCTATTTGCTCGGGGACAGCATCGAATACGGACGTGTCCAAGTTGTATATCGAGAAGAAATTATACAGATACCTACCCTTCAGATATTTCACGTGAGTTTCATTGTACTATTCCTAATAAACCCAACAATAGAGCTAACATTTACTATTTTAAATATTCGCAATCGTTTGTAATATGTACATAAGTACACAGACCAGTCAGACAGCGGTGTCAACGGCTTTCCCTAAATCGTAGTAATCTTAGAAAAAGGGAAAACCAAGCGATGATATTGTCAATGCCTGAAATCTCAAAAACTGCTGTGGATTCGACTGTTATAATGAAATATGAATTTCAGTTACCTGTACACGTTTAATTTAAATAAATAAAAATAAAATAAAGTGCAAAATAACTTTAACAGAAGTCGGTGTTTCCAGTTTTGTTCTTCGTTATTGAACACCGATTTCCCAAAAAAGTATGTTCAATCGTCAGCCACATCATCGCTTACCATCAGGTGAGATTGTGGTCAAACGCGAGACTATCCATTATAAAAAAAAAAGTTTTTATATTAGACTTTAGTTGTAGTACCCCTTCAGCTAAGATATAAACTATTTAGTGCGCAATTTCTGTAGTAAGATAACGATAAAAGAAGAGTTTCCTTGATTTCTTGAGGATCCCATCATCCGATCCTGATCTTGGTCCACCAAAAAAAAAACCCAAACCGGGCCAGGCATGTACGAGTAATCGAGAAACATGCATAAAAAATATTCCGAAGAATAGAGAACCCCGGTTCAGGTATGTACGAAAATTGGGGAATATAAATAAAAATATTTCGACGAATGTAAACTTCTTTTTCTTTTAAAGTCGGTTGAAAAGACACTTTAAGGAAGCCCTCATATAAGAGCTTCAGCAACGACACATTCTCAAACCACAGTCATGGTTAATTGGTGTTATGAGTGTCAAAAATATCCCGCTGTCTAACAAGGTTCCTAAATCTCAATAAAGGACCCCCTCTGTTGGCTCCCTCGGCTTTCGAACCAGTGGCTACCGGAAGCCACTATTTCTGGACTGCTGACAATGCTGTTAGTTTGGCTATGGTGTTTAGAAATGCATCGTTTTGAACAAACTTCAAGCGTGGACCTATCAGCAACAAAAAAAACTTATCATTTCTGATCCTTGGAACATCAAAGTGGTAAACCGTAGGTGTACTAGATGTTCCACGGATTTAAATATAAAAAATACTAAAAAAAAAGATGAAATTAAAAATAACTACGGGTGTTTATAATATCATGCGGATTTCATCACGCATGCGGAAAGCAATCCAGCACGCGTAACCCCCGCAAATGTCCATTTCATACACGTATTTATTGTAATGCGTGGAATACGCACGCGGGATGCAGAGCGTTATATCAGGCAGCAGCCACGCATGCGGAGCAATTCCGTATGAGTGTTGAAATCCGCACGACAATAAAAACACCCTAATGATTAAACTAAAAGCTGGTTTCCATGCTATCATTAGACGGAAATCAGCCCCGATGCTCTTAAGAGTGTAGGCCATCTCGAACTCCATCTTGAAGAACATATCTGAGAGATACGGATTCTCCGATTACGCATAGCATCAAGAGATGTATCTCGCAAAATAATTTTGGCGCAAAGTATTAACATAATCTGTCTATCATGTCAACCGACTTGAGAATATTGTATATTATTTAATCATTTAAAAAATACTTATATTCGGTACTTTTTATAAGGTTCTTCTGTTAGTAAACAATGATCTCTATCTCTTAATCAACCTTGATTATTGAACCCGTGTTGACATCTGATTTCATTAAATTCTAATAATTACCCAAGTCGTTTAACTTATTAGACAGACTCTACTAACATAGACATAAGATTAAGATGGAGGGAGGTCTCTGCCCAGCAGTGGGACGATATAGGCTAGATATAGTATATAAGATTCTTGTTTACTAACCCACTGTGGATGTATCTAATTTGTTCAAAAAGATCTTAAGTTTTTCGGGGCAAGTTAAGAAAGAAAATTACTTGAGACATGAACATAACTTGAATTTTGATTAGTAGCCAATCCCACGGTTTATGTATTAAGAATTAGAAGCTGAGTATTTGGTAAAGTTTACTTATACCAGTTTTCACTTGTCAAATAGCATTAATGTTGGGTTTTACACTTTCTTAAATGCAAATATTAAGTTTTCTTATCTTTTACCTTATTTTCTTAGGACACATAACTAATAAAGGTACAGTGAAGACAAGACTGAGCTTTTCAGACAGGTCACACTCCCCTCTTTGAGGCGTGGCTGGAAAGACCTCACGGCGTCCTCACCTTCCGCATGACGCAGGTACTCACCGGACATGGTTCGTTCGGGAGTTTCCTGCACCGGATTCATGCGGAAGTGACGCCCGGGTGTCGCCACTGTGCGGAACGCCCGGAGGACACGGTGGAGCACACAGTTGAGGTGTGCCCTGCTTGGGCGGAGCATCGCCGTGCCCTCGTGGGGGCGATCAGCGGCGGAGACCTCTCGCGCCGGGCCTTGGTTGAGGCCATGGTCCGGAGCGAGGAGGAGTGGCAGGCGGTCGCCGATTTCTGCGAAGCAGTAATGCTCGCAAAGGAGGAGGCCGAACGCATCAGGCAACGGCGTTATCGCCGTCATCGCCGCCGCCGGGATTCTGATCCCGATTTCCGGCCAACGTAGGCGCGGGCTTGTGGACAGTGAGCAATGGGTAGCTCACTGTCTGGCCGTCCGGTAACGTCCGGACCAAGCCCAAGTCGTCGACGGCGCGCACTGTTCCCGCGCGCCTCAAGGAGTTGTCAGCAACAGTAGGGACCCAGCCGGGTCGAAGCCTACTGGGGCCAGGGTTATCCGAAAGGGCGCTCGAGCCCCGGTATGAAGGCTAGAAGGAACGGGGTGGGTCTTTTAGTCAGTAAGAGTCTGACACTATCTCCCGCTCCGCCCAAGGGCGGGGGATGTCAATGCATGATTTTTTCCCACCATAAAAAAAAAAAAAAAAAAAAGACAGGTCACACTGTAGAGATCAGAATGCTATGCAAAAAATGAATGAAATAATATTGCACGTAGAGATGAGAATGTTGAGATGTATGTCTAGTGTGACGAGAATGAATAAAGTGAGAAATGAGTATATTAGAAGAAGTGTGGCACCATGACTGAAAAGTTGAAAGGGAATCGTTTATTTTGATATGATCACGTGAAGAGTAGAGATAAAACGCATGATACTAAAAGGAGTATACATTTGGATAGATGGAGCATAAGCAAATATGGATGGATTGTGTGAGGAGTGATATGAAAGAAAAGGGAGTTGGTGATAGCATATGATCGGTGCCAGGATAAAATAGAAGAAAAAAACATATTAAAACAACGACTTCATTGATGATGACTGAGATAACGATTTTAGTTTAATAATATCATATATAAGAGTTATCGTTCAGAATGTAACGGGCAACTGAAGGAACAAGTGTGGGTTTTAGTCAGATAAAGTCTGGCGATATGTCATTTGAGGATTTAACAATTAAAAAAGAGGGGAAAACAGTAACAGAAGGCTAATATCACAGGGATTCGCCAAGCGTGATGTAAGCTGTGTTGTTACAAGTTTACTCACGATGTTTTCCTTCACATTGAAAATGATTTAGGCTCGGAATAATAATTTAAGAAAACGAGCTATGCTATTCGGAATATTTTTCAGCGACAATATCGATTACAAAAAGTCGGCAAACGCAATAAAAACTCGTTCCTTAAAATACGGGAATTAAAATTATGAAAACATCGATATTTAAATGTCATGTTTATATGTGACAAAACATGAATATGAGTAAAATATAAAAAGACGTGTGGCACTCGGGGACTGCCGCGGTAAAGCTATTGCATAGCATTTTTATCAACTTATGCAATTATAATTATTTATTTATTTTATTTACGCAGTATTTTTTTTCCTTTGTTTTTTTTTTCTTTGATATTAATTGAAGTTACACTTTCACACATTGAATTGAATTTTGATTGATTGTTCACTCATTTGTTTTCTTATCGGTCACCACGCTCAAAAAACAAATGAGTGGGGGGGTATTGGGTTATTTTCGTTACGGAATTTCTGGATTCGGTCTCCACGCTCAAGGCCCGCGATAGAAGCTATGCAATAGCTTAACAATGACAGAAATAATAATATTACCTAAATAAACATTACCTAGTATGTCTTACTCTTCACACGAATAAGAAGTAAACTTCAGGAACATTTTATTATAATATCTCGGCAGCCTGTGTCACGAGGGGTACCCCCGGGGTACTTGGACAACAAACATTTCTTTAGCTACAAAATTAATAAGTCCTGTTATTATCTACTTATTTGCTCTCCGTAAACCTTAATAAGAGTTTCATTTATTTGAACTTCATGTACAAAGGTACAAAGGCGGACTTAATGATCCCCAGGGCCCTGGCAGAATGGCAAAGCAGAAACAGGAGTGGGTTTTTAGTCAGTAAAAGTCTGATACTATCTCACGCTCCGCCCAAGAGCGGGGATGTCATTAGATGATTTATTCAACAAAAAAAAAACCCTCTGCGAGTCAACTAATTAAATAACATCCTTATATGTGAATAGATGATAACATGGCATATGCATCAATAAATCTGTTGGAAGTAAATATCATTACACATAACAAAAGAAAGTAACAACCGTGTCTGTCTGTATGAACGCGATAAACTCAATAGACACAGTGATTCATGGGGCAAGTTTGAGTGTATAATATAAATGGATATTAAAGTTAATAGAGAAATACCGAGAAATTCAATTATTTGAAACACTAGTGCGAAAATGGGGCGAGTCACTAGTATATTATCACTCTAGAACTTTGATTTTAAAATTGAATATAGGTATGTAACGTACTATATTGTAGAATAGAATAGAATAAACTTTATTATATTTTACTTAACTTTATTGTGTTTCATTGTTCTCATATGAACCCCTCAAAAAATAATGAAAGCATCGTATTTAAGCTGGCAATTGAAATGAATCGCCACGCTATCACTAACTTCCTTTTCTTTCATGAATATCATTCCTCACAAAATCCATCCAGTTTTTGTATGACCGCCCTCTTCTTCTCCTTTCATTCTTATGTATATTCATAACTCTTTTACTATGATATAATTATGAAGTAACTGCAAAGAATCAAATAATATCACTCTGCTTGTTACTTTTGAAAATAAATTCGCAACTTTCGCTAAAATGCGTGCTCAAACCACGAGCTCTTAACACGATCCATTTCACGACCTAAACTGACCTGTTAAAGGAATGCTGACCTTTAAAGGGTGCACAGCTCCATCCCTCTTTATTTTTTTTGTGTTAGGCCTCTGATTTACAGGGAAAACTCGTTCCAAAGAAAAATTTCTTATTTAGCCTATAGATAAGAAATTTCGGAAAATCGTAGGAAAAGAAGTAGGCACTTAATTTCTGGCGTATTCTGGAACTTACCTTAATCTTTAACATTTCCTTATATTTTTTAATATTTCTATAAGATTGTATATTGTTATAGTAGTATATTATAATTTAGGATATAATCTTATCTATCAAATTTTGTTATAACTTACTCTTAATACGTTTGACGGCTAATTACCTGAAAACAAAAAGAAAAACAATCGTTAATATCCATACAGGAACAAGAAGCAAGCTACGTAAGGAATAAGGATCATACCGGATTACTTTGTATTATTTCTGGTTAAATCTAGATGAAAAATGCATCTCTTTATGTTTCTATGTGATGTTAAAACACGTCTTATTACCTATACTAATTTATAGAATACAGTAATTATAAGAAAATACATTTATTTGGCAAATACACAAGTTAGCAAGGAAAAATAGTTGTTAACAATAAATTGGTTAATAGAAAATTAATTGTGCTTTACGACTACTCCAAAATAGAACCAGTTCAGCATAAATACCAGACAACTAATACCTGATGCAAAAGTTGCGGGAATCCAATCGATGCGAAGCGCATATGACCATTCGTTGTGGCGACGCTTGGGGGGAGGCCTATGTCCAACAGTGGATGTCTGATGAATGCCTGACGCTGGTTTTGAACTGGACGTGAGGTTGTGACGTAACGGGCGTACATGAGGAAGACAACACTCCTGGTTTCGAGGAAAGATAGGTACAGTTTCTAAGAAAAACGGAAACTGTAAAGAAATCTAGTGTCATCAATGTTCTATCATATAAACTGACTAGTTGTCCCCCGCAGTTACACTCGCGTCTTTGGCTGCTGTTCAGCTCCTATTGGACGCTGAGTAAAGTTAATAGGCTATAGCTTTCCACGATAAATGGGCTATCCAACACTAAAAGATCGTTTCAATTCGAAGCAGTAGCTTCTGAGATTTGCATGCTCAAATAAGCATATAAATATCTTTATTTCCCATAAATACAGATAATTACACCTTAAGTGTGTTTATATATATTTTTTTTATCTATGGAAGAAGAATTGAACTAAGAATTTTAAATAAAAATATTTAGATGCTGCAGAAATCTCTTCTCAGTAGATTAAACTCTGTCCCTTAAACTAGGTTATCCTCTGTCTTAAAAGACAGTGTTTCGCAATGACATACTACAAGGTTTTTAAAGATATACCCTTTAGAATGTCATTACGAAACACTCATCATACGACGACTTGGTAGCGAGTCACTCGCAGAAGAGGACTGTGTTGATTACCTTCAGAGAGGAAAAAAAGTTACAATTACATTAGCAGACCCCGCAAACTTCGTACCGTCTAACAGCCAATGAATGTAGTATATCTTTCGACTTAGTCAACCGATTGCGATGAAACAAAGCCTAAGTAATATATCAAATAACACATAATTTTAATGTATAAAAGTTATCTACATTGATTTCGTATATTTTACGTGATGCGCGCACAACTAAAAACTTCTACAGACTTATTATTTGAAAATAGATAAGTTTCTAAAAAAAAATTGAGGTGGGGTAAGAGGCTGACAATAGCCAACGACCCATTCTTGCACCTACCAAATACACAAAAAATAGCTTAAAACCAGTCAAGCCGTTTCGGAAGAGTCCGTAACACATATTGTGACACGAGATTTTTATATATTAGATACTAGCTTTTATCCGCGGCTTCGCTCCCGTCAACTGACTACTACGACTATATTCTACTCTACCCTACTCTACAGTATGTTAATCTATACTAATATTTTAATGTTTGTATGTAACGAATAAACTCAAAAACTACTGTGCCGATTTCAAAAATTCTTACACCATTGGAAAGCTACATTCACCCTGAGTAACATAGGCTATATTTATTGCCCGTGCGAAGCCGGGACGGGCCGCTAGTCTGATATACTATTAAACACATCAACCGGTCAACTTCAAAATTTCAAATTGTCAAATTTTCAACCATACTAAACCATAGACAACATACCGTTTAGCTGTCAGGTGCGTTTTGTTACACCACGTTTTAAATCACGTTCCACGGGAACGGGATATCCTATGTCCGTCTCCTGGTTCTAAGCTACCTCCCTACCAATTTTCAGCTAAATCGGTTCAGCCGTTCTCGAGTTCTAAATAGTGTAACTAACACGACTTTCTTTACTTAGATACTCAAGCTTATGTACAAACGAAGTCGGTTCTAAGTTGAGCTGCGGAGTGCCTCAAACGGTACAGTTCTGTTCATTCACCCCGCAACGGGAAAGAGCGTGACAATACACACGTGCATACCAATCTAACTTACTTTAATTACAAGCATTTGCTCCAGTTTGCTTTCATTAAACAATGTAATTCGTTTTGGGGCTTGGAATTCGACAATGAGTTATAAATGTCAATAGCATTATCAGTCTTTTAATGTTCCCACTGCTGGGACTCAGGTTTCCTCTCTAGGAGAGGGAATGGGACGTAATCCACCACGCGGGTCCAGTGCGGGTTGGTGGTTTTTTTTTGTTGTTGTTGGACAAGCCAGTTTCCTTACGATGTTTTTCTTCACCGTTTTGAGAGCAGTGGTGATGAAATAAATTACACAAAGTAATGCGCTGGGTTTCTTTTTTTTATTTAAAGAGTTTTTTCGCTAGTGCAAATATAACACTCTGTAGGTAAACAAAACATAATGAAAAAAAAAAGAAGTGTTAGTTAAACAATAAAATAACAAAATACAACTAGGTTTTGGGTCGGTTTTTCAGAGCGAATTTAACCTTATTTATTATAGGGATTATTTTGTCAGATACAGGGTTCGATAAGTAAATGTTATGCGCGCCAATTTGTGATCTGAGTGATTGATTCCGGACACATCTCAATGATCCATCTAGAGCGGGAGAAGTCCCACCTCAAAATTAAGTTTGCTTATAGTGCTATTACAGTACAGTTCATTTTGTTAGAGAAATAGGTCGCGAGGTAGTGCAATCAAAATCTGCCACTTATTGGGTCCCATTAAAAGCAAGGCGACATCGCGGCAGACCAAGACGAAGGTAGAGAGATGAGGTTGACAACAACCGGAAGGACTGGCCCGTAGTGGCTGAGGACAGACGTGAGAGGAAAGGGGATAGGTAGGCCTTCGCCCAGCAGTGGGGCACAATAGTTTAACTACTACTACTATTACTACTGAACTTAGGCGTTTCTAAAGACTCGAAAAAATAAGCAATGCGCATTCGCTACTATATGATTCTTAAAATGAATTACTGCGTAGCCAAACCCAAGTTCGAAGTTATTTCGTTAGTACTGTAAGTTTAGAGGATGGCTTGGCTATAAGAGTAAGGGGTGCTACAAAGGGGGTGACGACAGAGATGCCATCAAGTCATACTGACTTCCATACTATTTCGAACAACCCTGGAATATAAGTGTACCTAGAATTACTGATACATCACAATACCAACTCCCAGCCTCAAACAGCCTGAAAAATCAATAATATTTTAAACACCAGACCTGTTTCTAAGTAATCGTGATAAAATTTTCATAGCGCAGTGCCCCACCCCATGGCTTACGTGTCGCATGACAAATGATCGCGATCGATCGACGAACGCGCTGTGTGCTGCCATCTGTCGCTCTCACGCTGCGCAGGCGCCGGTTAGAGGACCGTTTATGTAATTATGTACACATAGTTCTCAGCTGCTTTTAGGATATCAGATAGCATTACTATTTTTAGAATAGGTTTGAAACTGTGCCGAGTTTTTGTTAGTATATTGCGTAGAACTAATTTTGGAATTGGTAGGTAAGTATATTCAGGGCACGTTAGATTCTGTTTTATACCTAAATATGAAAGTTAAGTAACAATATTAAAGGTTAAATAAATCTGTTTTCTACATCACTAATAAAACAAAACTCAACAATGATTCTGCAGCTTTACAGAATCAATTATTTATGTAAGTACTACTTACTAAATATGCTTTGAATATTTACAAGAGTACTTATTTCACGGCCGTGCAATTCAGGATATGCATAATTCATATGACATTGACGAAACACGACGCCAACTTTCATTATGCAGCCAGCGACAACAAGGATACTTACTATTTAAAATTTCGTTAATACAAAACCTAAACGCATTCAGGAAACTAAATTCCATAACTCATAAGGAAAAAATCATAACATAAAACTGATTTCCTTCAAAAACTCAGTGATTTTCCCCTAAATTAATATAGAGTTGCAACATACAGAGCTACGTTTCGGTGAATTTGCACGAGACGATGAAATCATGAGTCAGGCAACCAAACGGTTCATGCTACCTTAATATCAGCTATAAATAGAACCAGCGTCTATGCAATGCACCAACCTTCACAAAAACGTTACATCTGTCAACAAAAACGGAATAAATCAACCGTTATAACCCAAAACGTTCCAGAACATTCAAATTTTCAAACATTCAAAAAGAGAATTCTATGTAAGCGTTGTACATAAAACAAAATGGTGGTTCGGTTGTCCGCGCCGCCCAATGCACTCGCGTTTATCGCCCGACATATCGAGTGGCGACTTGGCAACGCTGCGGCCGCATTCCTGCAGCCGCACGGCAACGTCGCAATCGCAGCCGCGATCACTACCCGTGCCTTTGTTGATTGCTGTGACGTCGCGAAATGATAAAACGTAAAATGTTCGCAATGTGAAAACTTCAAAAAACGTTAGAGAAAATCGATTTTGTTTGTTATTTGTGGGTTTTGATCGATAACATGCGCGTACGCATGTTTATTTCGAGCCGGGGGTGGAAAGTACGCTTTCTCTTGCAACTCGCTTAGAAATCGATGTGCATTGTTGCTTCAAGACACGTCTCGCCCATGTTATGCGTTTATATGTTGTACGTATGCGGTTTCTTCGCTGTTTTCGATGCGACCGCTAGTTTGTTGGTCCTTAGCAACAGTTTGAGCTATAGCCACTTATAGGTTCATGTTTGCGATGATAAATACGCTCCGGCGGGGCGTGGTCGTTACTCTAAATTCTTCCTAATTGTACTGATAACGTCGTTCGAGAGGCCACTATTTGGTTGTCAATAAGACGGCGATGTAGTTTTATTATGTAGGTAGCATTGTTTCTCAACGTGATCAATGATTTATGTCAGGTAGGCAACATAAAAGATGACGTCATTACTGAAGAATTTTTTAGACTAAAGGTTTATCTTCAGTTATTTTTATAAGGTTGGCCATATTGTAATTCTATAAATAAGTAGTAGAAATGTCAAACCCTATAAATGCTCACTTGTGTTTTACGAGTGATATAAAATATATGAATTTACAGCGTTAAGAGTTGTTTATGAGAAAATATACTTGTATTGACATTATTATTTTACATTATAGCTTTGCGGTACTAAACAGTAGGTGAAGAGAATATTGCCACGATAATACTCGAATTGTTTTTGTGCCAAACTAAATCGTATGCATTTAGAATGTTTAAATTATTTAACAGCACAAACGTGGCAATGGGCAGGGCACATTGCACGCAGAACAGCTGGTCGATGGAGACAAAAGGCTCTGGAATGGCGACCACGTACCAGAAGACGCAGCGTTGGAAGGCCTCCAACAAGGTGGACCGATGACGTGGCCAGAGTCGCGGGAATCCGATGGATGCGTGACGCACAGGACCGGTCGTTGTGACGACGCTTGGGGGAGGCCTATGTCCAAAAGTGGACGTCTTTCGGCGGATACGATGATGAAGATAATTTATATATTATTATTCTCCACTCGATATTTTTCTTTCTTAAGAACAGTTAGTACTATTAAATATATTTATTAATGAATAGAACCCCCGTAAACAAATAAATAAGATGATACAAAACGTTGAAATGTCGCGTGACGTCATGTCTACGTAAGAAACTATACCATTTTTTTTTAGAAGTAAGCTTAATAGAAGTGACGTAACAAGTAACGAGGCACTCTAGGGGTCCTACCATGACGTATCAACGTAAGCGAGCGAGCGAGAAAGAGGGATGAAGCTATAATACACCCCTATGTAGATCCATCTCTTTAACAGTTTAGTTTGGGTCGTCAAATAGATCGAGTGAAGCTCGTGGTAGAGCCTCTGAACTTTGATACAAATTATCTACGTCACTTTTATTGATTTGATAAAGCAATGTTTTTATCACAGTATATCCGACAGGAAATGACTCTAAATGATGATGATTTTATAAATAACTACAGGTGATCCTGGACGGTAGCCTTAAGGGGATGCAACTCGACATACATTTTCACTGTTTTTCATGCAACCGCTCTTACGCGATTATGTCGTTATTACACATTTTTCATTAGATATTTTGGAAACACAGTATCTTGTGGATATTATCTAGGCTTCTATTGAAATTAATTTATAAATTTATGTAAAACTGACCCAGTAAGGACCTCTGAAAATCTGCTATTTAGCATGATCTTTGACACTTCATAGGTACTCAAAAATTTAAAAAGTCAAAAAAGTACAGCAATAGAAGCTTTGCAAATTTTATGAAGATTCTAAATGACGACAATTTTTTTCAAAAAAGGGTTTATAAAAAAAACACTATTTCCTGGAACAAGTTTTGTAAAATATTCGAGTAAATCACGGAATTCCCGAACGCTAAAAGAGTCTTCGAGTGGCAATTGGAAATACAGCCTCGAATGGGTTCTTCTGTTGGTTAGTAACATATATATCTCGATTACATTTAACCAATACGCAGTCACAGTCATGTACAGGTTGAACCTAACATGGGCTGCCAGAAATTTCGAAATTTGGGAATCCTAGCAAAGGTCAGACAGTACGTCACGCCGGAACAGCTGCTCAAACTTTATTAAGCGCAAATTTGATCGTGTATGGAGTACTGCTCTTATCTTTGGGACGGATCTGCCCGATACCAGCTTGATGCACTCGAGACAATTGAGAGGCGAGCCAGGAGGATCATTGGCAATGATGTCGAAGTTGTCTACCGGTTGCAATTCCGGGAGTGTGCATGGGAATTGCATAGCCGATTCCGCCTAGCCCGTACCATCGTTGGATCACCAGGTGTTTGGCGATGTGCCAGGTACATGGTCGACATCCCACCCATACGCACAAAACGTTCTGGGAATACATTCACAGTGCGTACAGCTAAAGAAAAAGAAATTGGCGTTTCCTGATAGCTAGGAATAACTTAAAGGTCTTTAAGCCAAGAGTGAATAGGTTACATCTAGGCAAGCGTGCTCCATCATCGACAGTATCATCGCTTACTATCAGGTGAGATAGAGAGACAGACTTCTCTGTCAAATCCATCCATCCATCAAAGGTTGTCTGTAAAAAAATAATTTTAGCGGTAAGATCGCCCTGTGTGACACCCTATTAATTTTAAGTTCCTATTGTAATTTTATTATTGGTGTACTATAAAAAGTAATACGTAACTATCTATCTATAAGTTATCAAGTTCTGACGCCCGCGTGAAAGCAGAAAATTAACATAAGGGAAGATACCCCCGGGATAAAAAGTATCGTCCAGGATAAAGTCTACAATTGCCGTCACGGATCTTAAGCGCTGGCTTCAAGTTGCGCAGAAGTCAAATATTCGGCTCTTTAGTGGTGCGAAGTGAGACGCGGGAGCGGGGAGTGTCAGTGATTGGCTCGCCGCGCCATCGCGTCATAGACGTGACTTCTGATTCGTTCCCTGCGTTGCTGCATGTATCTAACAACGAAGACGATTGGCTCGCCAATGTATGGAATGCGCAAAGCGATCCTCACTCTGACGCCGAGCGCTCAAGATCTGTTTCGGCAATTGTACTTGTGTGCCAAAGGGGATTGCCCAGCCTCTATGGTGTTCCAGGCCAAAGACGGACATCAAATATTACTATCAATGATAAAACTATTGTTTTTTCCATAAAGTTACTTTTTATTTACCACTTTTTATTTATTATAGTGGCGCTCATTTTGAACTAAGGGAATACTTTTTTTTTTTTTAGCAAAATTAATGAACAAAGTATTTTTTCTCTAATTAATTGTCCGCTCATGGCCTCAAAAGGGCACTCCCCTTTCATCCAACTCCGTTCAACCGGCGTCAGTTTGCATGTCCGTTTGTTACTCAAAACAAACGTACATACAAACTGACGATGCCTTTATAGTATTAGTTTGATTTCTGCAACCGCAATTCATATTAGGAAATCACTTATACAGCTAAAACCTCCTATACGAGCATAGCAGCCTATGCCAGCGCCATTGTCATTAATTGAAACAACAATTTGAGGTCTGCCGCAGTTGCGATAATGGCATATAAACGATGAGGGACGCCATTATCAAAAAGCCATAAAGGATAACTGCCATCTCCAAGCAAACGAATACCTATGAGTTCAAAATTTTGTTAGGTTGCAGAATATAGAACCTATTGTTTCTGATAAATAGAGATTGAAGTAGGAACATTGCCTTTTACATAATATCTCTGAGTAGCTAACCGAAAAACAAACAATCAACTGTTTTTCATTACTAGAAAATGTAATTAAAGGATCGCGATAGATGTCGGTTCAATGACATTTTTTCCGTTTTTTAAATTAGGAATATTAATAAGTAAATGTAGGTTCAATAAACGCTACTCTCAATTACCCATAACACAAGCTCTGCTTAGCTTGGGACTAGACGGCACTGTGTGATAGTTATGGAATAAAAAAAAAATATCCCTAAGTTCTACTCCCACAGATACAAATGGATTGGTAAATGACCCGCCGCGCTGTTTAGTAATACCATTATTAAAAAGAGCTTGATCTTCGGGAGAAGTCAAAACACAGCATGCATTGCTATATCCAGGAGCGATACTACTGAAACAATATTAATTTCAGTGTTGTATAATGAAGGTTCAGTTTGTATATGCTACTGGATTACTATAAACTATGTAAGATTGTAATGAATATAGCAATAGATGGACTTCTTACTACACTTGAGAGCAAAAAAATCGCAGATGGCTTGTAATTTCGTTTAATAATGTTTTTTTCTTAAGTCTAAAGATATTTAGTACAAATTATTAAGCAAAATTGAAGCATACAAAGTTAGCTTTATAAAAACACAAAATTAAGATCATTGACCTTCACGTAACTCACAAAAACTAGCGGTATACCCAATTCCCCAAATTCACCCATTTGCATTTCACTACTTGCACCTTTACCTGGAGCTACAATTAAGGTGCTGTTTTGGAGTTTTAAGCAGTTTCCATTAACGTGATAACGTCTCTATTAGAAACAGACGGACTTACTGGAAAAATATGGATACCACGCCCGCAGAAGCCGTTCAAGTTATTGTCTTGCCCAAAGCAGGCCATAATCAAAATGAAGTCGCTCGATAGCTAAATTTTAGCTGTTTTCCTGTTCGTCTGGTATACCAGAGGTTTTAAGAGACCCGTGGGAGTATTCGGCGACCAGGATCTGGCCGGTGGTGCATAGGATCAGGGCGTGATTATCGCTTTTCTGTAACAAGTACTTTGAGAAATCGGCTACTGAACACGATTGAACTGACACAAAAGCTTCAAGAAGTTTGCAATGTCAGTATAAGTCAGTGGACGATTAGGAAAAGACTGGGTAAAGCAGGCCTGACTACACATCACTCCTCAAATGGAACCAAATTGACCACAGCTCACCGACAAGTCCGGCAATAATTTGCCACGAAACACTTAAATTGGATGTATGCCTAATGACAAGCTGTTGTGTTTTCTGATAAGTGCAGAATGACTTAGATGACCATGATCGATGCTGTAGGGTCTACAGAAGGTCATCAGGGCAATTTTAACAATGTTGCTTAAACGAAGAAGTGGGTTTTGGAGGCAAATTGGGGTGGCATAATGTTAGACACTAAAACTGACATTGTATTCATCACTGGGCCTTTACTGGCCTGATATCGAGAGGGTTGACGGCTTTATGATACATCAAAAAAGTGTTCGAAGAATATGTGAAGCCACTTGTGTGGCTTATGGTAATTTTTTTTCCTTAATGCAGAACAACACCAGATCGCATGTCGCTAGAACAGTTTGCGACTACATGTAAGACGTTGGAATTTTTGCGATAGAGAGGCCAGCTCGTAGTTCTGATCTTAATCCAATTGAGCATATCTGGAATGACCTTGAAAGAAGACTTAGAGCAAAAAAGCTGGCTCTCCACACCTTCAAGAACTTCAATTTGTCATTGACGAGAAGTGGGACGTTATACCCTAAGATTTCATGGTAAAATTAATACGGCTGATGAAAAATCGAGTAACAGCTGTAAATAAGGCTAAGAGAGGGAATACACTTTATTAACAAACAGGATGACTAAGAATTTTAAGTCTGACTCTCATTCTTTCTTAAATGAAATTTGGTAATTTTTCCCATTTGTTGGATTTTGTGCTCTAAACCCTTTCAAGGATATTTTTTAACACTGTATTTCATATCATTAGAAAGGTAATTAAATAAGCTTTCAATTAATGTGCGACATGTTTTCAATAACTATTTACATTCATGACAAAAACTGCCTTAACAAAAAGAGTTATGATGTGCGATTTTTTTGCTCTCGAGTGTATTTTGTAGTTACAGAGAAAAAAAGTTTATTTTATTTTAGTTAAGTTTAGAGAATTTTACAAGATTTATTTTAAACTATAACAAACACGTTAAGCTATAGAAGTCTTAGTATTTTACGTCCCTATCTAGTGACTTGAAAGTTTGGTAGCATTTTACCTGCGCCCTTTGATTTTATTTGCTCACTTAACATGTATTGAGTGTCAGTAACTTTAACAGATTAAAAAGTTGCAGTATAAAGTACCTACTGATAAATACAGGAAATAATTGTGTAAGTTAATAAAAAGATATCAGTAGGTACTTAACAAGTCTCTTTGCTTTATATTTTTAAATTCTCGAATCAAAGTTAGTACGAAAAAAGCTTAAAAACTTATCCTTTTAAACTTGTAGCCAACTTGTAGCGATAACTTTAGCAACTTCTATCAGAGTTATAGAAACTATACTAACAGTTTCTATAACTAAGAACTGCAATACGATAGTTTCAGACTATTTGCAAAACCATCCCAGGTATTATTATTTATTTATTGTTGATAGGTTCGCGCTTGACCCACCATCTCACCTGATGGAAAGGGACGATGCGGTCGACGATGGAACGCGCTTACCTAGAAGAAACGAGTGACAGACAGACTCCGGCAAGGAATTCCACACCTTAGCTGCTTATTTGGCCTTACCATTACGTGACTTGTTGAAACATCAGCCGAGTGAGCGAGAAAGGGTGATGGGGCCATACACCCTATATAGGTCCATCACTATAACTGTTCAGTTGAGGTCGTAAAATTGATAGAGTTAAGAGCTCGTGGTAGGACTTCAGTACTATCAAGCTCGTTTGCACAGGATAGACTATTCCTGGCCATTGAAGCAAAGGAAACGCTTAAGTTACATTTAAGTAAGTTACACTGGTGAGAGCGGTGGTGGCCGTGTAGTAACGACCCCGACTTACGAGTTGTAGGTCGCGGGTTCAAACCCAAAACAGGCGCATTACTTTGTGTAATTTATTTCATCACCACTGCTCTCAAAACGGTGAATGAAAATATCGTGAGGAAACCGGCAAGTCTTTGAACAAAATTTCGAAGACATGTGACATTCACCAACCCCCACTGGGCCTGCGTGGTGGATTACGGCCCATTCTCTCTCTTAGAGAGGAGGCCTGAGTCCCAACAGTGGGAACATTAAAAGGCTGATTATGCTATGTTATGTTATTAACTTACACTACGTTACGTCACGTGGTCGCTCACGATGGGCCTCACAGAAGGCTAAAAGTAAGCTAAAGAGCAACGGAAAGGGCGATGCTCGGAATTTCCTTGCGTGATCGAATCAGAAATGCAGATATCCGTAAGAGTGTGGTATCTGTGGTGATTTTTCATGCTATGTCGGCAACCTTGGTTCTTGCCGACATAACACGAAGAATCATCAAACATAAATGACAATGGATAGGGCACATTGTTCGCAGAACAGATGGCCGTTGGGGCCGAAAGGTTTCGGAGTTCCGAAACATAGTCGCTCACAATGGGCCTCATCAGAAGGCTTAAAGTCACCCAAATGGCAATGGAAAGGATTATGGTCGGAGTTTCCTTGTGTGATCGAATCAGAAATGAAGATATATGCAGGAGAACCAAGGTTGCCGACATAGCACAAAGAATCGCCAAACTTAAGTATCAATGGGCAGGGCACATTGCTCGCAGAACGGATGGCCGTTGAGGCCGAAAGATTCTGGAGTGCCGACCGCGTACCGGAAGACGCAGCGTTGGAAGGCCTCCTACAAGGTGGACCAATGACCTGGTAAAGGTTGCGGGAATACGATGGATGCGAGACGCACAGGACCGTTCGTTGTGGCGACACTTGGGGGAGGCATATATCCAACAGTGGACATCTATAGGCTGATGAAATTACACTTAAGACATACAAGCTTTTAAATCCAATGCAAACGTTTATTTGAATTTTATTGCCCCACCGTGAGTTATAAATAGAAATTATGCGTTAGCGAATCGCGAGAGAGGTTTCACGATGTATAAACATATTACTTTCTCTTTAACCATGTTAAGCGATCACGAGAATGGAGTGTCACCTTTATTGTGTCGGCCACACGAACGGACGACAATATTTGCGACACCTTTGCATAACATCAGTCTAAGGCTATGCGCACTGTTCCCGCGCGCCTCAAGGAGTTGTCAGCAACAGCAGGGACCCAGCCGGGTCGAAGCCTACTGGGGCCAGGGTTATCCGAAAGGGCGCTCGAGCCCCGGTATGAAGGCTAGAAGGAACGGGGTGGGTCTTTTAGTCAGTAAGAGTCTGACACTATCTCCCGCTCCGCCCAAGGGCGGGGGATGTCAATGCATTATTTTTCCCACCATAAAAAAAAAAAAAAATGGTGTCCCGGTGAAATATAGGTAGTCCTAATCTACCGAACTAGACACCATACAGACACCAGAGTCGCCACACGTCCGAGCTGGTCGCTCTACCAAATTGGTTGCGCAACCAAACGGACAACAAGTGAGTAACTCTCTATAGAGCTGTATACATTTTGTTGGTGGCGGCTACCAGTTGCGCCACCATGGTGTCCCGGTGAAATATAGTCCTGAGCTCCCAAACTAGACACCATACAGACACCAGAGTCGCCACACGGCCGAGCTGGTCTCTCTACCAAATTGGTTGCACAACCAAATGGACAACAAGTGAGTAACTCTCTATAGAGCTGTATATTTTGTTGGTGGCGGCTACCAGTTGCGCCGCCATGGTGTCCTGGTGAAATATAGCTCTTAAGGTAGCCATACACGCTAGGGTATACCTGTCAGGATTGCCTGCACAGTTGTACCTGTCAGGTTAGGTTGTACGGAAACCGGCACAGTTGTGCAACATACATTCTCCGGTTTAACTGCTAAGGCAAACCTGTGTGGTATACCCTAGCGTGTATGGCTATCTTAAGAGCTATTTTTCACAAGGCTCGTATAGGGATTCTTCTATGAAATCAAACACTTCGGGTGGCGCACTGTTATATTTTTTTACTTATTTAAACGAATTCATGCTCTCCTTACAAAAATCACTTCAACACTCAAAAAACAATACACATTCTTTTTCCTATTCTAGAACAGCATAATCCTTCGAATTATATTTTACAAGCCAGTTCGTTGGTTACATAAAAAAAGCAACTCATGCGATCTCCTTTCGATATCACAGTACCATGATCAGTAAATCCTATTTTACGGGACTGGTCAACGAAAATTTTGCAATATATATATATATTTTTTTTTTTTGGGTATTATTTCAATTTATCTCTATGCCCACTAAATTCGACCAGTCTTAAGTTTTTTGGAGGTAAACCAGTAAAACAAATCTTACTCCTTTTCTCAACTATATTGAAGCCGGCTTTCTGTATTGTTAGGCGCGGATGGGTAGCTCGTTGCCCGACCGTCCAGTAACTGTCCGGACTGAGCCCAAGTCGTCAACGGCGCGTACTGTTCCGGCGCGCCTCAAGGAGTTGTCAGCAACAGCAGGGGCCCAGCAGGGTCGAAACCTACTGGGGCCACAGGGTTAGATCCGAAAGGTAACTCGGCCCCGGTATGAAAGACAAGAAGGAACGGTGTGGGTTTTTTAGTCAGTACGAGTCTGACACTATCTTCCGCTCTGCCCAAGGTCGGGGGATGTCAATTGGATGATTTTTATCCACCAAAAAAAAGCCAGCTTTCCGTATTGTTATTCATGAAAACAAAAAGCCATATATTTGTTATTTTATTAGTGGGATTTACTTCATGAATTATGCGAAAACACGACCAAAAGCTACAGCTATTTTAATCAGCAAACCAGGTCAAGAAGGTAGGAGCCAACATTTCGTAGGTAAGTGTTGCCATCCATATGAAATTGCTGAGCTTGAATAAAAATAAATATGATAAAATGTCTCGTAACTGTCGCTGGATTTATAAAAATATCATAATAAAATTTCTGCTGGTGAAAGAATTTTTCAATTCAATAGTAGTTTTTGAGTTTATTCGTTACAAAAAGACAAATCTTTCCTCTTTACAAACATTTATTAACAAATACACGCTTGTCACCTATCCTTTAGCTTATAAACAGCTAGACAGATTTGAATAAAATTTTGTATAGGTATTTGAGTGAATCTCTGGATGGTTTGGAAATACAATTGAACCTGGTAGGTGGCGGTGCAATAGGGTTTTCTTTTTTTTTTAAAGAAAGAAAGAAAAACATTTTACTTGGCGGAAAAGAAGCAAAATTAAAGTAACATAATATAGCAGATTACATACATTTTCCATAAAAAAATTATGCACCACGTCCGCGTAAAACGGCCCCTCAGCGACGGCGACTCAGCATAATGCTGATTTCTAGTGAAAAGCTAAGCAAGAAGTCTGTCTCCCCGCTAGTATTATTTATTATAAGTACAGAATAACAGGTATTAAAGGATAAAATTTTCCGATTCGATTTTCCTTAAATATTTGCATTTTACAGGTTCTACGAGTATATTTAGTAGTAAAACGTATTTATTTACGGACTTATAATCATTAAAATCATCAATACATCCCTCTAAATTTATAGCCCTATTAAACAGCTATGATCATCGACATGCTTAGAACTATTTATTGATTCAGCCCCACACGAGGAAGTCGTGAACTTTCATAGAATTGTTCAACATACACCGGATCCATTCTTGATATACATTAGTTAGAACATAGTTCAAGTTAGGCTTCTAACTTTGTTACCAGTTCCTAGTTATTGATGTATTGTACTCTGTGGCTAAGGAGAATACTAAGTTCCAAGTTATTCAGCATGTTTTGTTTATATTGTTTAGAATAGAATATAAACAAAACATGCTGAATAACTTGCATGCTGAATAGAATATAATAAACTTTATTGTACACCAAAAAGTAACACAGCTTATACAAAAACTTAATGGGTACAATGGCGGTCTTATCGCTGACAGCGATATCTTCCAGAAAACCTTAGGATGGATAAGAACTTAAAATAACACAGAGGGTAGTCTGTGGTGTACCTACTGCTAACAAATTGATCAAACTATTTAAAACACAATACATACTTATAAATATATATATACTAGCTTTTGCCCGCGCGGCTTCGCTCCCTACTCCCTACTCTACTCTACCCTACTATACCCTACTCTACCCTACCCTACTCTACCCTACCCTACTCTACTCTACCCAAAAAAAAAAAAAAAGTAGGTCTTATGTCCGTCTCCTGGTTTTAAGCTACCTCCCCACCAATTTTCAGCCAAATCGGTTCAGCCGTTCTTGAGTTATAAGTGGTGTAACTAACACGACTTTCTTTTATATATATAGATGATGATGATGATGATGCCATCTAGCCGATTTCGGCCACAGCGACCGCATTCCTTCGCTCTTCATGGTGGTTGTGAGCTCAGAGCTGCTATTTTGTTATGTGCCCTCATGTGACTTGCATATCCAACCTTGGCCGAAAAACTCCGATATATATACATACATATTAAATCAAACCTTAATATTGCATAAGGTTTCGTATCGGACCCTTACGTTGGGACTAATCGTTTAGCCACGTCGTTTATACCGCGTACATCGAAGGACTGAAAAATATTGCCTGCAGCGGTCTTCCCATCCGATTTTAGCTTAGGTGTCTTCAGCGATAGAGTGAATAGGCTCTTAATAAACTAGTGCGCCTCACTATCAACGACTGCATCCCTGCTTCACATGTGAGATCGAGCAGTCGAGCACGAGTATATATCAATTTAAAAAAAAATACTGGAGATATTATAGTGCTTGGGGGCCGCGCGGCAAGGGTCGATGTCTGCAAGGATCGGAGAAATGTTCGAAAGCATTCTAGAGCCGCGGTGAAGGCAAAGGGCTACTAACAATACATGCATTATCAGGTGTCACATTGGCACAGATTAGCTGGAGTGTCATACACTTCACATAATGAGACTGTCATAAATCCTTGAGCTTTTTACTTATCTTGATAGGTGCTAGGCAGAATAGGTGCTAAAGTAAAAAGATAAATAGAATAATCTCGAGTTTGATGCCTATTGGGGCTTCGGGATTGTTTGCAAGAGACACTGTAACCCTGGAATGCAAAAAACAATTGCAACAAGAATATGGTAGTTAGGTAAAAGTCAGACATTCCCTATGGCTTCACTCAAAGTGGGAAGATTTGTTTGATGATTTCCCAGTCTTAAAAATTAAAAAAAGGATAACGAATAATGTTTTTTGGGACGCTATTAGGAAGTGCCTGATCCCTGAGGTCTAGAAAATATATAGAAAGAAAAACGAGTTTTTAAAATGGTTTTACTGGTCATCTGAAAATATTCTTGGGTATGTGTGGTATTTTTCTTAACAATGTTTTTTAAAGAATAAAAAAAAGCCCGATGATATATGCTTCGCTGGTGTTTAAACGAGGTTGAGAAAAGAAAAACAACACCGAACACCGGCCCACGCAAAACCAGCAAAGCTGTATGGACAACACAATGCTAAGCGTTACGCCGTTTTACGTAGATGTGACGCAAACCCTATGTATGATTATAAATTGTAAGCTAGGCAT
Source organism: Mythimna ferrago (assembly GCA_910589285.2). Taxonomy (NCBI): domain Eukaryota; kingdom Metazoa; phylum Arthropoda; class Insecta; order Lepidoptera; family Noctuidae; genus Mythimna; species Mythimna ferrago. The sequence continues at coordinate 24,087,433 of OU342685.1, forward strand.
AATCATTTCCCTTAAATATATATTTTTATCTTTCAGAAAATTACATGAATTAAAGTCACCGGGAGGTTGCACACGTTAGTGCTATAAAAACAAAACCTCATCTATGTTCCTTCGGTTGTCCTTATTATTTCTAGGACGTTCCCGTAATCCAAGTTATGCAGTATCTTTTTTCTTGAGGTGGGAAATCATCAAATCCCTCCCGCACTAGGTGGAGCAAGAGAGTCTGACTTTTACTGACTAAAACCCACTCGTATTCCTTCGGTTGCCCTTTGTGTTAGCGACTGTAATTGTTAGGTTTTTGAAACTTTGTCTTCAACGAAGTCAAGTGAATCACTGCGGCCCTAGAATACAAAGTGATTAACGTGACTTCGTTGAAGACAAAGTTTCAAATAAACAAAGTAACTCCGCTATTAAACTAATCTTATCAAAATTCATCAACAATCAAATTTAACAACACAACTATCAAAACCTAACAATTACATTCGCTTCCCCCAAATGTTTTGAACCACCATTTAAACTTTTATTCGTCGGTAATCGTATCAAACGACCAGGGTGGGCCACTTATGAGGGGTTCATGATATGAGGGTGTTCTGATTAGACCTCAGTGGACGTTTAACTTGCGTTTGCCCTAAGCAAACAAGTTACGTACATTGCTTAGTTAGCAGATACATTGATGATCATTTTGTTTGGAAATGCGTCGATGGATGTGGTTCTTTTAAGGTCTTAAGCTCCCGAGCAGTGCCATAAAACATTGACTTTCTTTCTAACGCCTAAACTGACTTGCGAAAGCAAGTTGAGCAAATATAATGAATATTGACATCACAGGCTATGCTTTTGATTATGTTATTTATACTTCTGATGTTGAATTCAATTATTCTTTTATACAACTTAACTTTAATTTGTCGTATTAAATATGCTTTCGTATAAGTAAACTTATTACTTCAATTCGTAGTGGTAGTTTTTATGTTTATTCAAGATACGTTAAAAGATTTATTTTTTGTTAAATATTTTAATCATTCAAGAATCTTTTCAACTGTATTCTTTTTAAATACTCGTTTTATAAAAAGTCTAATCTTTTTACAATAGTCTTGTATTTTAATCTCAGGGCCTTGCCATGACGTGTTAAAATATCAATCGTTGCTGCATCCCTTTAACTTTTAAGTTCAGTTTAGGTCGTCAAATAGATCCTGTTAAGAGCTCGTGGTAGGGTCTCTGGTCTTCATTTAACACTCTTTTGGCCATGGTTCTGCCTAGCCACCATCTGAAAAGCTAAGATTTTTTTTGTTGACGCACGGAATTTCGTTGGATTCGCGCCTTCACTGCATTAAAGACTGCTGCAGGCCAAGTTATGACCATTTCGTTTCGAATCTCTTTCTACAGTCGGTAACGCCTCCGATTCCTTTGTTCTGACCACGTGACTTAAAGTTGAGATCATGTCATTGTCAATGTACGGGACATTTGAAGTTTTCCACTACCTTTAACCACAAAACAGATAGGTACAGAAGACAATATCCTGTATGTACTTCACTTTTTATACCTACGCTCGCCGAAACTGTTCGACGAGCGGGCCGAGACGCTCCCGAGATATCGTGTCCGTGAACAGTGTCTATGTGTGCGTTGCTCGAGCGCGCTTTGTATGTAGATTGACTTCTGTACCTATCTATTTTGTGCTTTAACGATTGTAGACTATCAACTTGGCTAAGCCTTCTAGTGTCTTAACAGTGCGAGGTCAGCCTCTTCTTACGATATTCGCAGATTGAATATTCAGTGTACCGTTTGATAGTGTGATAAATATCCAAAACAGTAGTGTAATTTTCTATTTTTTTTTTTTTTTCAGAATATTGAACTGTAAGCCAAAGTAGCACAAAGTTGGTGTCCTGAAACAGCGTGACGGGGTCGCGGCAGGCCACGAAGGAGATGACGCGACGAACTAGAAGGTTTCCACTAGAACTGGCAAGAGGAAGCCCGGGCGCGCGAAAGATGGAAGGAGCAGAGGGAGAGGTCTTTGCCCAGAAGTGGGACAGAACTAGCTAACAAACAAAAAAGTAGCCTCAGGGTTACAACGCGACAACCGTATCTGATACTGATCCCTCGAAGTAACGACCACATCATACTTAAGAAAATATAGTTTTTGTTTTTTTTTTTTTTTCGATGGGAAAAATCATCTTATGACAACCCCCGCTCTTGGGCGGAGCGGGAGATAGTGTCAGACTCTTACTGACTAAAAAACCCATCCCGTTCCTTCAAGCCTTCATACCGGGGCTCGAGCGCCCTTTCGGATAACCCTGGCCCCGGTAGGCTTCGACCCGGCTGAGCCCCTGCTGTTGCTGACAACTCCTTGAGGCGCGCGGGAACAGCGCGCGCCGTCGACGACTTGGGCTTGGTCCGGACAGTTACCGGACGGCCGGACAGCAAGCTACCCATTGCTCACTGTCCGCAAGCCCGCGCCTACGGTGGCTGGAAATCGGGATCGGAATCCCGGCGGCGGCGAGGGCGCCGTTGCCTGATGCGGTCGGCCTCCTCCTTAGCGAGCATTACTGCTTCGCAGAAGTCGGCGACCGCCTGCCACTCCTCCTCGCTCCGGACCATGGCCTCGACCAAGGCCTGGCGCGAGAGGTCTCCGCCGTCGATCACCCCCACGAGGGCACGGCGATGCTCCGCCCAAGCAGGGCACACCGCGATTGTGTGCTCCACCGTGTCCTCCGGGCGTTCCGCACAGTGGCGACACCCGGGCGTCACTTCCGCTTTAATTCGGAACAGGGACCTCCCGAACTTGCCATTTCCGGTGAGGACCCGTGTCATGCGGAAGGTTAGGACGCCGTGAGGTCTTTCCAGCCACGCCTCAAAGAGGGGACTTATCGCCATAATTGTGGCGTGCCCATGACGGGGTTGCGATAGTCGCTGACGCCATTCCACCATGAGATCCCGCCGGAGCTCTGTCCGCCATGCCGTGACCTGTCGCGGCAGAGGACTTTCACCCCGGCGTTGCATCTCCACGCGCATGTCGTGCATGTGTGCAAGGACTGTTGCCTCCAGATCCCACGGTGGTAGGCCAGCCAGAAGGCTCGCCGCTTCGCAGGAAATCGTGCGGTATCCCCGCACCATCCGAATTGCCATGACCCTCTGGCAGGCGTTCAGAATGGCCGCCGGTCGCTTTTTCAGCGACGGCGCCCACACCGGCGCCCCGTAGAGGGCCATGGACCGAACGATCCCCGCGTAGAGCCTCCGGCAGGAGGCGTCTGGACCCCCAAGGTTGGGCAGGAGCCGCTTGAGAGCGGCCCCAGTCCGGTTGAGTTTGGGAGCCAGACGTCGGAAATGCTCCACGAAATTCCATCGACTGTCGAGGATGAGTCCCAGGTACCTCATCGATGTCCCGACGCCGATGCGAACTCCTCCTACCGTTAGTTGGGAACCCGACGGTGGCGCGTTCCGACGGCCGCGACCGTGAAAACACATGGCCTCGGATTTGCGTAGCGCCACCTCGAGTCCCAACTCGTGGATCCTACCAACGACTATCGCAAACCCGCGTGTCGCTAATGCGGCCGCCGCCCGGTATGACTCTCCCTGCGCTAGAACCAGCGTGTCGTCTGCGTAGCAGACCACGCTGACCCCGTCAGGGAGGTCGCCCCGCAGCACGTAATCGTACCCGATGGTCCACAAGGGTGGCCCTAGTACCGACCCCTGCGGAACACCTCACGACATCTCCCGACGTTTCCAGTCTCCCTGGTGACCGGGGTAGACAATATACCTGTCCGACAGGTAGGCCTCGACTACTCGACAGAGGTATTCGGGCACCCGGTGGTACCGGAGTGCCCTCCGGATCGTACTCCAGGGCAGGGAATTGAAAGCGTTGGCAATGTCCAAGGACACTGCCACGACACACCTACCCTGGGACACCGCATCCCCGTCGTGAGGGCTCGCACGCGCATGATGGCGTCCACCGTCGAGCGCATCCTGCGAAAGCCGAAATGTCCGTCCGGAAAATATAGTTTTGTTTTTTTTTTCGGCAAATACGCGAGTCTTCTTTTTTTAAATTAGTCAAAAAAGTATATCTCGCCAGTAATCAAAACATAAAAGTTGTTAGTGGTAAGGGTGAGGCCAAACGAGCGTAATTTTGTGAGTCGTGGGTCGCAGAATTTTCGGTCGCGTAATTTCTGCTGCATTCGGTTTTATACTAATCCTATTTCATTCACACGGCGACGCAAAATGAGTTGTCTGCCGCAGTATAAATTACGTGAACGAAATTCTGCAACTCACGACTCACAAAATTACGCTCGTTTGACCTCGCCCTAATAGGTTTTGACAGAACTTATGACCCGACTAAGTATTGTGGCGTCTACAGAGGTCACACATTAACTGCTAACTTGCAAACTAGCAAGATAGTTATGCTTTTTAAGGATTATAGTTTTAAAAGCATAGGTGTGTTCATATTTAGATGGAAGATTGTTTTAAGATGTCAAGATAAAAAGTGAATAAAATATTTTTTAAATACCTATATAAATAATGTAATAAATCACGCTTCTGGCTATATAACATAGTAATTAATCATATAGAAGCCTTTCATTAGCGACGTCTCCGTCCTGACAATATACAGATATTATATTTATATGTTGCATGAAGTTAAAAAATAAACAATTTATCTGTATATTTTGATTTACCTAAAAGGTCGTGTCATTTCAGAGTTTTAAAAATCTCTGTGATGTTTACCCCAAGGATTAAGACGGTTATCACACTGCCACGCACCCCGCAGCGTAGTGCGTGAATGCGTGTCTTAACGTTGCTTGTAAGTATTTCCGTTTGTATAGAAAACACGCATAGTCCCACACACTGAAAATGCATCCACGCGCGTTCATGCAGATCACGCACTACATGCGGAGAAACATGCACCACGCGCGTGAGTGCGGGGCGACACGCAAGGTACGGCACACTGAGTCTCATAGCACAATGCGTAATTTTGTATGAAATGAGTGCGTGCCTGCGTGAATTTACAAAACGCACCTACGCGCGTGAGTGCGTAAAAAATCCGAACGATGGTGCAAATCTGCACTCCCGCAAGTACGTACGTAGGTGCGTTTCCACGCGCTACGCTGCGTGGTGCGTTGCAATGTGATAATCGCCTAATAGCTTTATTTTACACATTATCATATATTTATTTATTTATTGAGTCGAAAGAACCAGAAGAAACTAATCAAGCATAAAAAAATACAAAGTGGTTCCTTAGCCAAGTTACCAGTACCTAAGAAATCGTTAAAAATTCGTTGATCTTTTAGAAACATTATTCGAAGTTATTATAATTGAAAAACATTATTACTTCTTATTTTTTTTCAGTAAGCATCTATTTTTTATCGGGAAGGTTTGGAATATTTTTAGGAATTTAAAATGAATGATGATTTTTCCAATCTTCTATAGTATAAAAATGAATCACTAAATGTGTTGCTAAGCGCAAATCTCGAGAACAGCTGAACCGATTTCGCTAATTCTTTTTTTGGTGTGTTTCTTATTGTGAGAAGGTTCTTATGGAAAAACAAAATGAAAATTAGGGTAGTTTAGGGTAGAGTAGTGAAGAATATGGTATAGTAGGGTGGAGTAGGGAAGAGTAGGGAAGAATAGGGTAGAAAAGGTATAGTAGGGTCGAGTAGGGTAGAGAGGGAGCGAAGCCGCGGGCAAAAGCTAGTTAAGAATAAAACCGGCCAAGTGCAAGTCTTACTGATAAAGGGACTAAAAGAAAGAGGATAAAGGACCACACCTGAAACCATAACCTGAAAAAGCGGAAAATTTTACTTCACCAACTGAAGCTCATAAACTATGAAAGCTCCACATATTACTCTGACAGAAAGATTTTAACTGGGATTGAAGGACAAACTTAACTTTGGAGTTAAAAAAAGGTTCTCCCATGCATACTACGTCACGGTAAATTCTCCAACAAAACAAGTTTCTCAGCACAAAAAAATAAATGAGCGTTTTTGATTTTTTTTCGTTACTTTTACTGTGACGCTAATTCTAGAGTCAACGGGAATATAATACCACATAATGTTTGAAATGATTATATTAGCTGTAAGTTTTTGTAACATTGAATAAAATTAATACTTAAATAATAATAAAATATAAGTTTTAGTACTTCTAGGATTGTCCTGATAGCCGTGGTATACCTCTCCACTCCTCAAGCACCTCAGGATATGTTGCAATCTGTTGCTACGTCAGGTCGTGCTAGCGACCGCTTTTGGGGGCCCATTTATTGAGTGTGCAAGTCATCCCCTGCCTTTTATCGATGGACATTAATAACATTATTCAGGCAGGGGGCCATAGTCTCAACATAATTCCAGGTTACCAGTCCATTTAAGATTCCAAAAACTACCTACAGGTCCTAATAGGCCCTATTATCTTTGTTTTACATATGTCGCAATAGATTTTCACCAACCGGGGGTTGTACTTGGGTGCACTAGCATTGCGTTCCATTAAAAATTATCTAAAGGGTATCTGCGAGTTGGCTTCGGCTCTTCGTACGCCTTTGGGCCAGGCCACACGGTGCGGTGCGGCTCCGGCGCGGCGCATGAGCGACCAATCGGCGGGCCCACGAGTGACGTCACCCCGCTCGTACGGCCCACCGATTCGTCGCTCAGGCGCCGCGCCGGAGCCGCACCGCACCGTGTGGCCTGGTCCTTTCAAAGGTCCTCAGGGTTCTGAGATGTAGGTATAAAAGCACAAAGAAAAGCAAATAAATATATAGGTTTTAAATCCCTTGTGAGTATTAAAATAAGCGGTAGAAAGTGTAGAAACGACCATATATTTAGATAGGGCCGTTCGTCTAAAGGATTATAGATCTGAGTAAGTATTGATTTTTTTTTATATCAACTTGATACCTACGCGTTCTTGAGAAAATGGGGTTTTGTCAATCACACATACGAAAAACAAAGGGGATCACTTTCAAAGTTCCTATTCTCATTTTGAGGAACGGAATTCTAAAAATCTAGATACATATAATGTAAGGCTACAAATACAAAATAATAAAAATCTATATACTCGTAAATAGAAATGAATTGCAATTTTGTTAGTCTCGCTACAACCCGAGAACGGCTGAACCGATTTGGCTAATTTTAGTCTTGAAATATTCGTGGAAGTCTAGGTAAGGTTTAAACAGTGAGAAAATATGCAAAAACTCATGAAAAATAATTAATCGAATACAACGCCATTTTGAAATGAATTATGCTGGTTCTGGTAATGCTGTTGCTAAATGTGTTGCTAAGCGCAAATCTCGAGAACAGCTGACCCGATTTCGCTAATTCTTTTTTTGCTGTGTTTGTTATTGGGAGAAGGTTTCTTATGGAACAAAATAGGGTAGTGTAGGGTAAAGTAGGGTAGAGTATGATAGAGTAAGGTAACAGAGTGATAGAGTAAAGTAACTCTACCCTACTTTAATCAACACTACCCTACTAAACACTACCCTACCCTACTAAACTACCCTACTTTAGTAGGGTAGTTTAGTGTTGATTAAAGTAGGGTAGAGTTGATTAGAGTAGGGTAAAGTTGATTAGAGTAAGGTAGAGTAGGTTAGAGTTGATTAGAGTAGGGTAGAATAAGATAGAGTTGATTAGAGTAGGGTAGAGTAAGGTATAGTGGGAGCGCAGCCCAGGGCAAAAGCTAGTACAATATAATATTAATGTATACAATGAGCTGAGTAAATTGTAAGTATAATGTTTATTTTTAAGATTTTGACTTTCCATGTGTTTTAATAACATCTATATTTTTTATACAGGAAAAAAAATTTTAATAGAAAACGCAGCGTTGGAAGACCTCCCACAAGGTGGACTGATGACCTGGTAAGAGTTGCGGGAATGCGGTGGAAGCGACCCGCACAGGACCGTTCGTTGTGGCGACACTTCGAGAGGCTGTGGACGTGGTTATGATGATGATGATGATGAAAGTCCTCCTACGCTCAAAAACTTTTTCACCAAAAGATAGAGTGCTTTTTGAGGGAGGTTTAGGTGTATTTTACATGCATAGTAGGCTAGTTGCCGTAAAAAATGTAATTAGTCCGTCTTTTAGATTATTCAAAAATAAGGGACACGTATTTTTTTATTTGTATATCAAACCAAAAATGACAAAGATATAGCCCATTAAAGTTACGTGTAACGTCACGCCATGCTGCATTTTTTCGCACGGGGTGACGTCACACGTAACTTTAATGGGCTATATCTTTGTTATTTTTTGTTTAGTCGAAAAAAGAAAAAAATATTTGTCCAATATTTTTTTATAATCTAAAATATGGACGAAATAAAATGTAATTATTTTGACCCTGGAAACTATCCTATTATAGTAACGAAAAGCTGAGAATTTTAAAGATTTCTTAAATCCCTGCAAAGCTGAAGTAGGTTGCTAGTTTGTTCTATAGAAAAGACAAGCTTCTGCCAGCGGTGTCACCTGCATAAAATTTGTTGTCTCCATACAAACTTTGGACTCCCTTTCATTTTTTTTAGGCGTGCAAAATTTTGCGAACCTTGTCCTTGTAGTTTCGGCTGTGCGTTGGTATGTCAGTCAGGTTTCTAATTTTATTTATTTATTTACACACAAACACTTAAAAAAAAAAAAAAACACAAATACAGATAAAAGAGCACAAAGGTACTGCTTATTTCAGATGAAATTTCTTCCAGCAGAAATGCGACAGGAGAGTTGGATAAGAGATAGACACAGTGTATACAAATAAATAAGATAAATAAAAATATACTATTAAAATCTAAATTAAATCATTATAATACTTACATAAATATCTATACACCCTCAGCTGAGCGAGTCCAATGACCTATAGGTAGTAGTCGGGGTTGCGCACAAACTACCTACAGGTCATTAAACTCGCTCAGCTGACGTTTTCTTAAAGAAATTAATTTCACACATGCTTAAATTAATACGAGTTTTGTAAAAAAGGTAAGTACTTTATTTTTTAATTTTATCTTTACAAATCGATAGTGTATCATGTACCGGATCGACCCTACACGGGATTAAAACGATCAAAATTTAGCGGTGTATATCAATATCAGTAAATAAAACACATAAATAGATACTATGCATAAATTAAATTATAAAAATATAAATCTAATAATTTTATGATAGATACCAATGAAATTGCTGTTTTTTAAAAAGGATAGCTTTGAAGTGTTATATCTTTGGATTGACTAGGAATTATAAGTAATAAATACCGCTTAAGACACATTGTGTGCACGGTAAAACTCAAATTACAAAATATTGCGAGTCTAGGATTTCATACTATAATGGTTATAAAGCCCAGCGATATTACAGAATAGACAAAATCAATAAATATGTACCTAATTTTGAAAAAAAGAATAACGTACCTTTAATATTAAATACGTATATAGACAAGCAATTTAGCTTCACTTTTCTTGGACTGACCGACATTTGACTATTCAAAAGTGCCTGCAAATGGTCTATTTGAAATAAATGATTTTGATTTTTGATTTTTTTTTTTTTTGAGTAGTCGCAATATTAAAGGTTTCAAAGTATCAATATACATAGGTGTTCTACCATCGATCGTCCATCCAACATACAAATCCCTAGTCGCAGGCTGGTCTTTAATTACGTTAATTAATTACAGCCGTCCGGTCGAGTCGCATACGAACCGTACACCGGACAGATCTGAGCCTAGTCTCAACTATTACTGAGAGGAATGGACGGAGCATTACTGAAACGAAACTAACTACTAAGTATCCATAAACCCCCGTTTATCTTAAAGAACGTTTCAAGTTCCTTCATGACACACATACTAGATATCTTAGGTCATCAGAAAACTTGGGGCTTGATATGCCAAGCCACTCCACTAATTTTTTTTACAAATCGTTTGCAGTTCAAGCAGTGCGGCTGTGGAATGCTTTGCCCGTGTCAGTAAGGCAAGGTCAAATACTCGCAATTTTTAAAGATGAGGTTAAAGATCACTTACCTTTCCTCCTGAACATTGTCATTAAGTAGAGTATTTCTCTGGTCTCATAACTTTATAAGTTTCTTTAGGAAAGTTGTTTGTAATCATGAGTACAATCACGTGTTTAAGTATCGGTCACTAATTACCAGATACTCTATATATTTTTGTTTAAAGAATAAAGTTAATCGAACAAGCTTGGCGACATTGAATTAGCAGTAATGCGGCCAATATATTTATTATTATAATATTTCTCTTTTATCATTATGAGTGGTGTAGTGACAAAGGTGATACGGCAAGCCTGTGTGTTTATAAGCCGCACAATCGCTTTGTCTCTCGAAAGGTGCGCCAACACAACCCTCATTGATCAGTATTTTCAAAACGCCCATGTAAGCATATCTCTGCTTCTCTGACCATATTTACTTTTCAAACGGATAGACAACACTCAGTCCATTCTCTACGTCTACGGTCTCTATTAATTGGATTAACCCCTATTACAATTAACTGGTGCTTAACCAAGCGCTGGAAACATTATGTTATGAGTTGGGTTAGTGGTGGCTTAGTAGTTTAAGTTAAGGTTAGAGATATGATTATTAAGGTTTATCCTAAGTGGGTAAAGATTTTCTTAGTGGTCTGCTGCTGAATAAATAACTTTGCTGTTTATGAATATTATTTATTGAGACTTTACTTAAAACACCATCGTCAGAAATCTGCCACTTTGCTCTGTAGAGTGTGGGCTAGCCCCAACTCCATCCTGAAGACCATAGCGGGGAGGTACGATTCTCCTCTGTTAGGTGATGTTGTTCACAAATGCATCATGAACAACCACTTTGTTTTAAAATAAATAGATAGATAGTAAGTTTACTAACATATCTTTATTTTTTTTTCTTAATTGTTTGCTAACCATATAGATGTCACTTATCCGAATTAAAGATTATTTTATTTATTTTTTGTAGTTTTATGACCTTTTCTAATAGCTAATAAATTTCTTGTAGAGATATTGAGGTTTGCGGTAAGAAAACCCAATTTTTTGGTTTAAGCTCGCCTGTGTACATCAGCATTCAGCTGTCTTTTTGTTTTAATTGTAAAATGTTTGTAATTTTAAAAGTTATGTACAATAAAGAATATAAGAATACTAGATGACCCGGCGAACTTCGTACCGCGTAGTTATGTTGTAATACCTTTTAGCTAAGCTGTCAACTCTACCCTACTCTACTCTACTCTCCACTACTCAATAATACTCTATCCTACTCTACCCTACTATACCCTACTCTACGCTACTCTACTCTACCCTACCCTAACCTACCCTAATCTACAAAAGTTTCAATTTGACAGCACAATCCCCATCAGACAAAAGTTTCAATTTGACAGCAAAATCCCCATTAACAACATGATCCGCCATTTATTGATTTCATTTGTTACAAAAAATGTGATAAATGAAGAACCGCTCGACCGATTTTGCGCAAACTTCACATAAACCATCTACTTACTAAATAGTCCGAACGATTTGGATAGGTGAGCCCGTTTTTTGAGTTATAAAATTACAACGAAAAGGTGCATTGATTTTTATATATATATGTAGATATGTATAAGCCCTTTAAGTATTTGTACTAAGTTAAAATTTGTGGTGTAATAATTTTTTCAATACTTAGAGCTCATAAAGTGACTCTTATTGCACTGCACTTAGGTATACACCCTTAATTTTAATCGTTTTAATCCCGTGGAGGGTCACAATATATTGTAATCAAATAGTTAGTTACGGTTGTAATAAACTGCTTAAAGTGATTTGTTTCGAATATAATAGTTCTTTTGCGTCAACTTTTTTATATTTCCTGCATTTTAGTAAGTACTTTTGAAATCGTTTCCTGGAGTCCTTTATTTTCAGACCCTTCATGACAAGGTCACGATATAACAAATCTGCAATTCAATTTTTTTTTAATTATGATGTACTTAGTATCATCACTCTCACGACTCAAGACTAAGACGAATCTAACGACACCTCTCATGCTAAAATGCAACAACCCGTTTAGGTTCTAGGGAGTGCCAAAGAAATATACATACGTATACTCGAAAAACATACACTCCTTTTGGCACAGTCGGACAAAAAAATGTGTTGCCCCGATAATGATTACTCTCCTTCTCTCGTTAAATTGACTACTCATTTAAAGTCATTCATAAAAGTAAGGTATATCTAGACACAACAATAGTTGCATTAAGACACTATTTCTCTTCACATTTCCTACGCTTACCGTTTCACTCGAGTGGAGTAACTTAATTTTAAAGTCCCATCCTGAACCGTATTACGGCGTGTAAGGATAATGGATTAAGTACTAATACAGGTAGCTAAGTGGGAACTTGAAACTGGCTGAATAAAACATGAGGAGGTGGCTTTCAGGATTCTAGGATATCTTTTTTTTAATTCAGATATACTAGTGCTTCACTGCGATCTCACCAAATGGTAAGCAGTGATGGAATCTCTAATGATGAGGTGCACTAGTTTATGAGCCTTTTTACTCTTGCCTTGAAGACACTCAAATTATAATAGGACGGGAAGGCTGCAGCAGGTAGATTGTTCCAGTCCTTCGACGTATGCGGTATAAAGGACGAGGCGAAACGCTTGGTCCGGACCGTTGAGGTTTCAACAACGTATGGGAGGATACTAGTCGTACGTCGGGTTATCCGATGGTAGAGTTGAGATGGCGGAATCGAGTCATCCAATTCCTGCGCATACTGTCCAAAATGCATGCTGTAAAACACCGCAAGGCTGGCTACCCTACGGCTGTACCTACTCAAGGCTTTTATGTATAAGTATCTCAACTTCGTGAAGGCATTATGTGTCTTTGAAACGTAAACCGTAACAAGTGTAGACGCATCGCAGGAGCCTGATTCGCCAACGAAAATGCAACATTATCAACCACGACCACACTGTCAAGAGTGACGACTAAGGAGGAGGATATATTTATTACTAGCTTTTGGCCACAGCTTCACCCGCGTACATAAAAAATATAGCCTATGACACTCAGGAATAAAACAGCTTTCTATAGGTGAAAAAATTTTCGCAATCGGACCAGTACTTTCAGAGATTACCTCCTACAAACAAAAAACAAACTTTACCTCTTTATAATACTAGTGTAGAAAACTTCATGCAACACATAGTTACAAAGGTGGACTTAATGCCTTAGGCATTCTCTACCACGACTGGTAGAGACCTAAGGTACCAAAGGTGGTTACGAGAAAACATTGTAGGTGCAGAAAAAAAAGAAAGTTCATTAAGGCCCAAGCGCCCGAAAAGTGCCATAAAACAGTGACTTTCTGAAGCCTACTCCTCGGTAACGGTCAGGTTAATAGGTTTGAAAAAATATATGTTTATTATAGATTCATGAACAACATTATCAACATTTGATTTTTTCGTGCGATAAATACTTTTGTCTAAAAAAAATATTTTGCAATTTCGCAACTTTTCCCTGCTCCTTCGAAACGGCTTGGATCCTTAGAAACATTTTTACACATAAAAATTAGTGGTTAACAATTCTTCAAAGTGAACATAGCACATGTAAATCAATCAATATTTCGCAAATAAAATGGATTTAAAGGTCAGCTTGCGTCATAGTGCGCTACTATCCGGGCGCAGCTAGCCGCAATTAAATGCACAGATACGCGTAATGCCGCCTAGGCGGGTACGAAAGTTGTGTCTATTTAAGTTCGGCCAGATGGTTCAAGGGACTATAAGCCTTAAGAAAACAAGGAAACAAATGTATGTATAGCGATGAAGTTATAGCATAGGTAAGTCACTTTTGGTGGTGTGAAGATTGACTGATACTATTGATGGTTTGAAGAAGGATACCATTGATACCATTTAAAGAAGGTTACGAAAAATCACGTGCTTCGTTTCAACTAATCGGAAAGCAAAACGTAAAAAAATGATATTCTATTACTAGTATATTATATAGTTACACTAAACCAAAACACTTAAAACTAATTAAAATGGCGTCGAATACTTGAAACTCTCGGATCATGAGGTCCGACTGTTCACAAATTATATAAAAGACCAACCAAAACGCCTTGTTGATACTTCGCGTGAGAGCAAGAGCTGATTTTTACCTTGGACAGAGGTTAAGCATTGCTATACAGCGTGGCAATGCCGCCAGTCTTTTGACCACATTACCAGTCTACAGCGATGCGGAAGAGTTTTTCGATGACATATTTCAAATCTAAGACCGGTCATTATGTGCGACACTTGGGGGAGGCCTATGTCCAACAGTAGACGTCTTTCAGCTGAAGTGATGATGGTATTTTAGAATGTTTGTATACAAATTCTGAAGAAAGAATGAAGATGTAGGCGATCATTTAGAGAGGCACAAATCGTATGCAGGCATTTTTGCAGATACCACTGAAAATCCGTTGCGGCCTTCATTTTTTATATGTATTTACTAAAATTACTTCCTAACAATTAGGAGGAAAATGTTAACAGAAGTAACTGTTTTCCTGCTTAAATATGATTACAACAATAACATTATAACTAAAAAAGAACACTTTCAATAATTATATTCAGGAACTATATTATTTCTTTTCAGCATTGAACTTTCATCAAATTTATTGACGGATAATTAAAGTCACCTCAGTCATACTAAGGGGTATCGTCTTTATTTATTTAGGGATAATCAAAAGTCACAATATATAATTATACAAATAACAAAATTTGTGGGTAGTAACAATATTGCAGCCCAATGTATATTTTTTTAAGCTATTGCATAGCTTCTATCGCAGGCCTTGAGCGTGGAGACCGAATCCAGAAATTCCGTAACGAAAATAACCTAACACCCCCCACTCATTTGTTTTTTGAGCGTGGTGACCGATAAGAAAACAAATGAGTGAACAATCAATCAAAATTCAATTTAATGTGTGAAAGTGTAACTTCAATTAATATCAAAGAAAAAGAAACAAAGGAAAAAAATACTGCATAAATAAAATAAATAAATAATTATAATTGCATAAGTTGATAAAAATGCTATGCAATAGCTTTACCGCGGCAATCCCCGAGTGCCACACGTCTTTTTTTTAATTATTGATAGTTTTACGCTTGACGGCTATCATCTACAAATTATCTAAAACATGTGATAAAGAGTGCAACTAAAACAACATTATTATTTAGATATTATCGACTAGCTTTTGCCCACGTGCACAAAATGTAGCCCATGTCACTCAGGAATAAAGCAGCTTTCTATCCGTTAAAAAAATGTTCGCAATCACACCAGTACTTTCAGAGATTACCTCCTACAAACAATAAATAAATAAATAAAAATACATTTATTTCGGACTAAAAAATAATGTCCACAGAATAGGGTAGTTTCCAGGGTTAAAACAATTACATTTTATTTAGTCCGTATTTTAGATTATAAAAAAAAAAAATACTGGACACGTATTTTTTATTTTTTCGATTAAACAAAAAAGACGTGTGGCACTCGGGGACTGCCGCGGTAAAGCTATTTAGCTAGCATAGCATTTTTATCAACTTATGCAATTAGAATTATTTATTTATTTTATTTATGCAGTATTTTTTTCCTTTGTTTTTTTTTCTTTGATATTAATTGAAGTTACACTTTCACACATTGAATTGAATTTTGATTGATTGTTCACTCATTTGTTTTCTTATCGGTCACCACGCTCAAAAAACAAATGAGTGGGGGGTGTTAGGTTATTTTCGTTACGGAATTTCTGGGTTCGGTCTCCACGCTCAAGGCCCGCGATAGAAGCTATGCAATAGCTTAAAAATAACAAAGACTGCCCATCAAAGCCACGTGCGACGTCACCCCGTGCGAAAAAATGCAGCACGACGCATAAAACAAACTTTACCTCTTTATAATATTATTTATTTATTTATTATACGCTTTATTGTACACCATTACATATACAAAAAGGAAACCATAGGGGGATATTAGTGTAGAATTATTCACTCTAGCCTTGAAGGCACTTAAATCATAATCTGAAGGGAAAACCGCAGCAGTCAAATTGTTCCAGTCCTTCGATGTATGTATAATGTTATCAAGTGTTTATTAAGTTACGAAAATCCTAACTATCTCTCAGGGGATGTATTCATTAAAACAGTAATAAAACAAAATGTTATAGGTTGAAAACAAAGCGTGGGTGTTTCGTTAAGGCTTATAGTCCCTTGAACCATCTGACCAAAATTATGTGCACGCACCTCTCGCACCCGCCTAGGCGGTAGTACGCAAATCTGTGCATTTATTTGCGGCCAGCAGCGCCCGGAAAGCGCTTTCAATCCATATTCTTTGTGAAATATTGATTGATTTACATATGCAATGTTCACTTTGAAGAATTTTTAACCACCAATTTTTATGTGTAAAAATGTTTCTAAAGACCCAAGCCGTTTCGAAGGAGTAGGGAAAAGTTGTGAAAAGTTGCGAAATTGCTAAATATTTTTTTAGACAAAAGTATTAATAGCGCGAAAAAATCAAATGAATGTTGTTCATGAATCTATAATAAACATATATTTTTTTCAAACCTATTAACCTGGCCTTTACCGAGGAGTAGGCTTCAGAAAGTCACTGTTTTATGGCACTTTTCGGGCGCTTAGGCCTTAACGTGCCGTCGTACGTGGGTGAAGTGTGTGGGTGATTTTTTATTAGTACTTGCTTTATTTCCACAGTAAATGGCATGAATGGGTCTTCTTGAAAGCGAATATAATGATTCAATTTTACCTCCTTCTGGATATACTGTACTGTACAATACACATATTGATTGTGTTTTCAGTAGGTAAGTAATAACAGTAAGTAATACGGTTTGCGGTAAGAGCCGGATAAATATGACATTTTTCATTTAAAAAATGAAAGTCACATCATACCTATAATACATAGCATAATCAATTTATTTATATATTATATTGTAAGTTTTGATTTGTCGGTAAATAAAACCTAGTTAGTGATAGGTTTGGAGGCGCCATTTTATAGTTTTGGTTACTGGCGTATCTAGGCGAGCGTATCTCGCCATCAAACTAAAGTTTGGCGAGGAAATTATGTAAAAACACAATAAAAAATGTTAGAGAAATAAATAAAACAAGGGTTATTTTTGTTAAGGCGGGCTGGGCCTCTAACATGTCTAATTTTTGTGTGAAATTATCAGTATTTGGAGTCCATCATAAAATTTCGAATCGATCGCCCTAAATTTTGCGATGAATGCTAGACCGCACTGGGGTGATTACGGGCCACCCATAGCCGTTTGTTTTTCATGTCGCAATAGATTCCCGCCAACCTGGGGTTGTCCTTGGATGCACTAGCATAGCACGTACAGGAGTAACCGTCGGTTGGCACCACGTTTCATGAACAGTAACTCAGTAACAGTCCAAGATCCCAAGACCGCCAGACGTCACGTATTTTCTGACGAACGAAATGTGGACGATTTAGTGTTAGTATGTACTAAGAACGCATGCCTACCTGCTAGCTTACTTAAACGGCCAATTTTCAGGTACAAGGTAATCAAGGTACATAAAATCATTACTTACCTCACGTAAATTCTCAAAGCTGATTTTTACGTACTTTGTAGGCAATATCTTTAAAATCAAGTCGCCAATACTCCCAGACATATTCCGTCGGCCGTATTGCTTAACAGACGCTATAAAGCTCCCAAAAAAAATGACATAACTTCACGGATTTTTGTATGTTCGCCCGACAACTATTCTAAAACCTTTTACAAGAAGACAGACCGATCCAAGGGGCCAATCATCTCCTAAACTCAATTTTAATTTCTCTGTGAGTAGGAGCGCGAGGGCATTATCCACGCGCATGAGACTGAGTGAGATATAATATTATGATATATTAATTTATCTCTATCTCTCTTTCTCACCTTCTTACAGTTTACTCATATCAATTATTAATATTTAACAAACATAAGGTTAATTATTAAAAATTAAATTAATAAAAGGGTAAAGCCAGGGTTTGGACCAAGTGCTGTTTCAGTAGAATTGTAGCATTAATTTACACTAAAGAAAAATATTTAAAAAATATTGGTCCCAGGAAAACTAAGTAAAACCCACTATTATTTTAAATAAATATTTCTCATTAAATTTATTTTTTAATTTTATCTTTACATATCGATAGTGACCACGGTGGTCCACGGGATTAAAACGATTAAAATTTAGCGGTGTATAATTAAACATGTAAACATTTTTTTTTTCTTGACTCCTGGAACAGATTTTGGAGCGCTACAGTATACTGATTGATATGCCTGAGGAACAAAATGCACTATGTGTGCATTCTGGGCAGCTTTTGGTCCAACTCCCATACAAAGATTAGCAATGTCCTTTGTTAACACTTTCGAGTTCTTGATATTTCTATAAAAAACAAAATTGCAGTTTTTTCAAATTTATCAAAACAGCTTGTAGGATGAATTTTTAGAATTACTGTGATCAAATGAGCATTTTTTTTTTTAATTATTTGCCTGATTTTGTAATTTTTACTAGATTTTTGTTAAATATTAATAATTTATAAGAGTAAACTGTAAGAGAGTGAGAAAAAGAGAGAGAGAGACAGATTAATATATCAAAATATCACTCAGTCTCATGGGCGTGGATAATGCCCTCGCGCTCACTTACAGAGAAATTAAAATTGAGTTTAGGAGATGATTGGCCCCTTGGATCGGTCTGTCTTCTTTTAAAAGGTTTTGAAATAGTAGTCTGGCGAACATATAAAAATCAAGCATGAGAATTTACGTAAAGTTATGTCATTTTTTTTTTGGGAGCTTTAAAGGGTCTGTTAAGCAATACGGCCGACGGAATGTGTCTGGGGAGTATTGGCAACTTGATTTTAAAGACATTGCCTACAAAATACGTAAAAATCAGCTTTGAGAAAATACGTGAAGTTATGTCTTTTTTTGGGAGCTTTATAGCGTCTGTTAACCAATACGGCCGACGGAATGTGTCTGGGAGTATTGGCGACTTGATTTTAAAGATATTGCCTACCAAATACGTAAAAATCAGCTTTGAGAATTTACGTGAGGTAAGTAATGATTTTATGTACCTTGATTACCTGATACCTGAAAATTGGCCGTCTAAGCAAGCTAGCAGGTAGGCATGCGTTCTTAGTACATACTAACACTACTCAATCGTCCACATTTCGTTCGTCAGAAAATACGTGACGTCTGGCGGTCCTGGGATCTTTCTCTATAACGGGGTTCTGAGTTGGTTTCGACCACTCGTACGCCTTCAAGTCCAAGACCCCAGGATCCAGTTATATAAAGATGTAGACAATATTTCTAATTTATAGGAAACATTTAGTCTTTTTTTATAAACACTCTTCCAAATTAATTTACTAAACCACAAAATAAACGTTTATAAACGAACAGAAGTTTCACAAAACGAATTTAAAAGAAAACGCCTATATAAGAACCTCGCACAGATTGTGTAGCATGGTAAATATTCTACAAAACTGGTATTTCCTATCTAAGATCGCAATATGAATTCCATTACAGTCATACATTTCCTTTATAGAGAGAGCTGAAGACGAGGGAATTTTAAGATCAAATGTACTTTTACTTCGTTATTACGTAGAATTTTCTCGATCGTGTGTTAATTTTATTTTTCTCTCCCGTATCTTGCAATCTGTCGATTCGATAATGAACTAGAATTATTAAGTAATTAATTAGGTCAGAAATCAGAAACGTTTATTTCAAATAGACCATTTACAGGCACTTTTGAATTGACAAAATGTCGGTCAGTCAAAAAAAGTGAAACTAAATTGCACGTTCCAAAAGCGTAGATCTCTATGGAGAAGAACGTGCAAGAAACAACATGGCATGGTCGTGCTTGGAACAACATTCACAAATATAACAATTAATGATGTACATATATGTACTATAATAATATCTTCATCTTACAAGATCATGGTGGTGTTTTTCTCTTTGATCCTTGAAATATTGAGTTTAGGAGTTACTCCATCTATTTAATTATTATTTAATAATTATTACATGGCAGAAACTGATCGTGAGTTTTTAAGTGTTACTATTATCTAGTCAAACCTTGTAGTGAAACAAAAATGCTGCATTATTCAGGTTTAGATCGAATATTACACTGAAAACAAGAAATTGTAACCTGCTAGATATATCAGTCAATATTGTACATTTACCATTCATTTGTAAGTAAGTGTTTGTCTGTACATAAATAAATAAATAGCATAATCAGCCTTTTAATGTTCCCACTGCTGGAACTCAGGCCTCCTCTCTAGGAGGGAATGGGCAGTAATCCACGACGCGGCGCCAGTGCGGGTTGGTGAATTGTTGGTTCTAGGACATGCACTGTTCTCACGATGTTTCCCTTGACGTTACACAAAGTAATGCGCCTAGCTGGGTTTGAACACGCGACCTACAACTCGTAAGTCAGGGTCGTTACCTCTCGGCCACTACTGCTCTCAGATTCAGATTCCTTCTTCTTCCTGCCCTTATCCCATATTACTTGGGGTCGGCGCAACACGTTTTCTTCTTCGATTCTGTCCTGTCACCCGTCAAACTATCACTAACTCCCTTTTCTTTCATATCACTTCTCACACAATCCATCCATCAGCTCTCAGATTCAGACTGAGGTTATGGAATTCCTGGACCTACGTCTACTCTTCTGTATAAGTGTTTTCAAGAGTTTAGTTTATACGAACAATCCGCCCTACTAACTGTAGCGTGTATACAAGTAAAGTTTAAATGCCAGTTACCCAAGCTCTTTGTTGACATTCAATTGAAAGCCAAGTTTTGGTTTATAATTGCAAATAATGCTTGACGTGTGTTTGTTAGTACAGTTTACGAGATTGTTCATCACTATGTATTTCACATAATATATTACACATACTTTTTTATTATTATTTATAGGCTAACGTTTGACCACCATCTCACCTGATAGCAAGCGATGATGTGGCCGACGCGGCGACCTAGAAGTAACCTATTCACTCTTGACTTAAAGATCCCCAAGTTGAATGCGAGAATAATGATACTTAAGCGTTTTTAAAAATCATCCAATGACTTCTCCTACCCTATGATGGTGCGGAAGGGCTTGTTAGATTTTTACTGACCAAATTGAGTCTTTCAGTTGCCCTTTGCGTTCTAAGGCCAGCCAGGGTAACTCATTCGAACATTCCCACAGCCTTGGCAGGCATCAACCCTAGTGGCCCCCTTCCGTTTTGCTGACATTTCTTTAGGGCAATCATCATCATCATCATGAAATGATGTCAGCCGAAAGACGTCCACTGTTGGACAAAGGCCTCCCCCAAGCGTCGCCACAATGTCTCGCATCCATCGGATTCCCGCAACCCTTACCGGGTCATCGGTCCACCGTGTAGAGGCCTTCCAACGCTACGTCTTCCGGTACGTGATCGCCATTCCAGAACCTTTCAGCCCCAACGGCCATCTGTTCTGCGAGCAATGTGCCCTGCCCATCGCCACTTAAGGTTGGCGATTCTTCGTGCTATGTCGGTAACCTTTGTTTCTACTGCGGATATCCTCAATAGGGCAATAGTTAAGTTTTTTTTTGTCCTAGCTACCTCCAACATTATTAAAAACGTTGTAAGAAAAAAGATATCATCAGTTCATATCAGTTCTTACAATTTTTCTTCTCGTTCTTTTATTTTTTATCCTTTTTCTTCATCATCATTCATTCGTAATGGTTTTATTTTAAGGTGGAAAATTATCCAACGACATCTCGCGAGAAGACCTTTACTGACTAAAACCACACCTATGTTCCTTATTTATCAAAGGGTAAAGAAGGAACCTCCAGGTTGTCCACGGGTTTCCCTTTCGGAAGTTAATCCATGGCCCCAGTAGGCTTCGACCCTTCTGGGCCCCTACAGTTTTGCTGGCATCTCTTTGAGGCACTCGTGGAACACCGCCGTCGACGACTCGGCTCGGTTTCAAGCTCTTTCCGGTCGGTTACCGGATGGCGAGCCACCCATTACTCTACGTCTCCATGCCTACGGTGAATCATAATGGATGGGACTATAATTTTGTAGATTTATTGATTAGACTTCTCGGTTTGTAGAAAATTAATGTTTGTTTGTTTTAAAGTACGTAGTTAAGTATTCGTTGGTAGTTTAAGATTTACATTATAATAGACTGTTAATCACTGACACATAATCTTGATTATATAATATAATATATTCCACAACTATCACACATCGCCGTCTAGTCCCAAGCTAAGCAGAGCTTGTGTTATGAGTACTAGACAGCTGATAAACGTACTTATATATTTCTAAATACATACATATTATTGTTTTTGGTTTTGTTCTG
Source organism: Mythimna ferrago (assembly GCA_910589285.2). Classification (NCBI taxonomy): domain Eukaryota; kingdom Metazoa; phylum Arthropoda; class Insecta; order Lepidoptera; family Noctuidae; genus Mythimna; species Mythimna ferrago. Next base: position 24,109,631 of record OU342685.1, read on the forward strand.
GGTGGGAATCGAACCCACGACCTCCGGCATAGCAGTCAGGGCCACTAACCAGTAGACCAACAGGCCAGTCAAATTCAACTACTCTAATATTTTATAGAGGTAAAGGTTGTTTTATGTTTTTTTTTAAGGTAATTTCTGAAAGTACTGGTCCGATTGCTGAAATTATTTCACCGATGATAGAAAGCTGCTTTATTCCTGAGTGACATAGGCTATATTTTATGTACGCGGGTGAAGTCGCAGGCAAAAGCTAGTAAATGATATTTAGCAACGTTTACAAGTACATAATGTCATGGAAAGATATCGAATACCTAACGAGATAAGTGATGACAATCGATCGCATAAGTAACAATATACAGAACGATCATGTAGGTCGAACTAAATATTCTACTCTCTGTTATCATTGATCAAATAACTCTCGAAGAATCTCAAGTACTTACATAGAATATTTACAAGTAGGTACAAACGTACGCGTTACCAGTGATGTTGATCACTGTTCCCGCGCGCCTCTAGGAGTTGTCAGCAACTGTAGGGGCCCAGCTGGGTCGAAGCCTATTGGGGCCAAGGGTCAAGTTTCGAAAGGGAGGCTCGGCCCCGGTATGGAAGGCAGCGAAGGAACGTATTTTAGTCAGTAAGAGTCTGACACTATCTCCCGCTCCGCCCAAAGTTGGGGGATGTTATTTGGATGATTCTAACCCAGCGAAAAAAAAAACCACTGATGCTGATGACATAATTATGGCTCCGAAACTTGGACGCTAACAAGAGGCCTCATCAGAAGACTTAAAGTCACCCAAAGGGCAATGGAAAGAACTATGCTCGGAGTTTTCTTTTACGTGATCACATTAGAAATTAAGATATCCGCAAGAGAACGAAGGTTACCGACATAGATCGAAGAATTGCCAAACTTTAAGTACCAGTTTGTAGAGCACATTTCTCGCAGAACAGATGGTCGATGGAGACGAAAGGCTCTGGAGTGAACCACGTACTAGTAACGGAAGACGCAGCGTTGGAAGGCCTCCCACAAGGTAGACCCATGACCTCACGATGAAACGGGGTGAGAATCCTATAGATGAGCTTAGAACCGGTTGTTATGGCGACACTTGGGGAGTCCCATGTCCAAAAGTGGACGTCTTTCGGCTGAAATGATGATGATGATGATGATGAGGTACTAACTATCCTTTTAATCAGAAATACCGGCTAAATAACAAATCGTTAAGTATGCTTAAGTAGTTAATTTAAAGGACCAATACTGCTCCATAAAAAAAACACCATTTCAGTCATCAACGAAGCTGAATACAAGCGTACAATTAAGCAAAAAAAAACTTGTTGTTCGTCAGCTATAAAACAAAATTCACAAATTGGAACAACCTCGTCGCGCCTGCGCAAGTTTGCGAGCGCGCGCGCAAGGGTACGTCACCTTGACACGAGGCCCCACGGGGTACTAGCGGCATCCCTCTCGCACGATAACGTACACTTTTAGTGGGAATGAGAAGGAAATATCCGTAGACAGACGCTTTCAGAAACGCTACGCCGCTTATTTGTGGCAGCCATTTTGTTTGCTCCTTTTCTTGACTGATATTAATTTGAGGACCTTATTTATGATGCATTATTTTTGAAAGAACATCCTTCTTTAACTGTGTTTGTTGATCGATGGGAATGCAGTATACGTTTTAATGTATTTTTAGATGTTGTAGCTGTTTGTAACAAAGAGTAAAATCGAATATTTCTCAATTTAGCGTGTTAATCTAATCTGTCTTGACCCGGAGTAACGATTCCGACGACCTCGCGTACTTCGTACATTTCTTATAGTCTTACTTATTCATGTTCAACCATTTTCTCGGTAAAATAATACTATTCAAAAGAACAAAACGAAAGTCTCGTCAATGAGGTCATGTTTAGTGAATTCCGATGTATGCATTTATTGAGTTAGATTTTATTTTAACGATAATCTAATTACGTGTGACGTGCCTTTACTCCATTGTGTAATGCGCATTACTCGCTAAACGTAAATATAGTTTAGACCGCAGTACGTAACGTGACATTACAAGAAATTGCGCATTACAATATTGAATAATTTAATATATAATAGTATCTATATAACAGATAAGATAACGTGAACATTACTACGGAATCAACTTTAAAATCGAATCTATGTTAATTTTCTTAGCAAAATTAACATTGAATAGCTCTAAAAGTAAGATTTCGCAAATAAAGTGTGTTAAAAATACTTTATATAAGCGAAAAAAGTGTCAAAACGTGATTACTGACGTAACCTGAAAACTGTCGCCGAGTATTAAACTTTTCGGTACTGGTAGCGCCATCTATCGGTCAACTTGGCAATCAGGCGTGATCTTGACAAGGTTAGGCTGTAAGCCCACGGCTGTGGCTATTTATATAGACACTCAGGTTGTGACACGTGTTTATGATATCTTTTATAACGCTATTAATTTTTATGTGTTAATAAGAAAAATTGGTGAAATTAAACTGGATTGTTTTCGTAGAGGAATTAATTGTCTTTGATTTTCCATAGATTGCTCGAGTTGACGTCATGCGGCGACGTGTTGAAATACATCGTGAAACGTAATGAGTTTATCAGATATTGTTTATAGAACTTTATTAGCGTACCATATTGAGGAAAACTTTTACAGGTCATGATTCTTATGTGTTTGTGGCTATCGAACCATAAAACATACATGATTAAGTCTTATTTCTGTATGTAGTCTTCAAACCCAGAAAGGCGCTGTACCCTTTTTGTTTTTTCGTTGGGAAATAGTGTTAGACTTTTACTGACTAAAAACCCACTCCTGTTCCTTCGTTGCCTTTCGTAACGGGGCTGAACTATCTTTCGAAACTAACCCTGGCTCCAGTAGGCTTCGACCCAGTTGGGCCCCTGCTGTTGCTGACAACTCCTTGAGGCGCGCCGTCGACCACTTGGGCTCGATCCGGACAGTTACCGGACGGTCAGACAGCGAGCTACACATAGCTCGCTGTCCGCAAGCCCGCGCCTACGGTGGCCGGAAATCGGGATCGGAATCCAGGCGGCGGCGAGAGCGCCGTTGCCTGATGCGGTCGGTCTTCTCCTTTGCTAGCATTACTGCTTCGCAGAAGGAGGCGACCGCCTGCCAATCCTCCTCGCTCCGAACCATGGCCTGAACCAGGGCCCGGCGCGAGAGTGAGCCGCCGCCGAAAGTCGCTGTACCCTTGAATTTCAGTGGCAAAATGCTGAAGGATATATTATGCACTAGTCTATGCCAGCCAGCGGTTTCGCCCGCGTTAATGGTTTCTCCATACAAACATTGGACGCCCGTTTCATCCCCTTAGAGTGTGAACTATGAGACACCCTCTCTTAGTGCTCGTGCTACGTCATGGAAGGAAGCCATTGTGCCACGCTACTAGTCCCAGAGGTTTGGGCTATGCGTTGATATGTCACTCAAACCAGCCCCCCTAGCCAAGTTACAAACAGTTTGTGTCGAATTCCGTTCTCTAATCGGTAACGCCTCGGTGACAGCAATTGTAGAAAACGATAAGTTGGTAACCATGTTGACGCGCCTGAGTCGGCCGCTCGTTCTACAATGTAGCGTTTGTCTAACAAAGGATGTAGCGTTAAACATTGTAGAAACAATTTTGAACGATGTGAACTTGGCTACGAATTGTCTATTCGTTTGTTCTGACCACGCGACGTTACGTTGAGATGACGTCATTCCCATACGTTTCATCACTTTTCGACAGCGTTAACGATTGCAGAATAACAACTTGGCTAAGCGTGCAGTTTCTCTATTTATATATATTATGTAGATACTAGCTTCTGCATGCGCTTTGCCCACGTGAAATTGGTTTCTCCGTACAAATTTTGGACGCCCGTTTTACCCCCTTAGGAGTCGAGTTTCGTAAAATCCGTTTTTAGCGGATGTCTACACCCTGTAAGGAATCTACCTGTCAAATAAGATTGTAGGTGTTATAGTTTCTGAGATTTCGTAGTGGTATTTCGCTTTCATATATAATATTATATATTACTAGCTTTTAACCGCGGCTTCGCTCCCGTCAACTGACTACCTAACCTACTAACCCTACGCTATCTAACCTATCTACTCTGCCCTTTCTTCGTATTTTTTTTTGGTGTGTGTTTATCTGGTGTTAAGCTGATGTTCTCAAGTTTTAGCAAGACTAACAGCAATTGTTTTTTATACTTATATAAGATTTACCATCACAAGAGATATCTACTAAGCCGTTCGTAGCGACGTTGCATGAGAAGTTTTACTAAAAGTAATTAAACAATGCTGTCATCCGCTTACTAATTATGTATTCGCTAAAACTAAACATGATGTTGACACAACCGTGTGAACGTTACTATTAATACCCAGTATAAGATTCAGAATGTTACTGGGGCATTCAATAATTTTTTTCGAAACACTGTTATACATTTTATTAAGTAATGATTGCATATGGCACATTGCTCGCAGAACAGATGGCCGTTGGGGCTGAAAGGAAACAGGAGACTGATGCATCCTCTCATTCTACGCCCCAGCCTCCACCGGGATTTCGATCACGATTTCCGACCACCGCGGGCTAGCGGACGGCGAGCAATAGATAGGCTCGCTGTCCGACCGTCTGGTAACTGTCCGGACCGAGCCCAAGTCGTCGACGGCGCACTGTTCTCGCGCGCCTCAAGGAGTTGTCAGCAACAACAGAGGCCCCGCTGGGTCAAAGCCTACTGGGGCCAGGGTTAGTTTTTAAAGATAGCTCAGCCCCGGTATGAGAGGCACGAAGGAACGGGGTGGGTTTTTTAGTCAGTAAGAGTCTGACACTATCTCCCACTCCGCCCAAGGGCGAGGGATGTCATTTGGATGATTTTCACCCACCAAAAAGAAAAATAAACCCTCTCATTCTAGATAGGAACTATGTACCTATCTTTAACCCAGCCACTGGGTAGGTATTATGACACCCCTTGGCAAGATTAGAGTCAGATTTCTTGGTATAATAAATAAATAACATCTGGCTATAATATCAGCTGGCATCTGGTTAGATATACGAATAGCAGCCGCGACCAATGACTTAACATGCTTAGACATAAAGTTCTTATTCTGTAAAATGTGGTCAGCCATCCACAGAACTTCACGATGAGGAGTTACTTAATGATGGGGATGCGGTTTTGTTCCAAAAAATCACCATCATCATCATGGATGGCCCTGGAATGCGAAGGGCAACTTTTTTAGGGTTGATAGGATTGCACTTGACCATTATCTCATCTAACGGAATACGACAATGTGGTCGATGATAGAGCACGCTTGCCTTTATAGAATCTATTCTCTCTTGATTTATAAATCTCCAGGTTATAGCTATCAGGAAATAGACCAAAGCAGAGAATTCCACGGGTAGGTAGGCAATTCCGGGCAGCTTTTAGTCAGAATTTACAAGTCTGACACTTCCTCAAGTTCCACCCTAAGCGGGAGAAGTCATTTGATGATTTCCACAACAAAAAAAAAACACTTAGAAATAACCTGTCCTGAGTTTCTGGTATGCAATTATGCATGTATTTATTAGCAAATTAATTCGTCGTAAGTAGAACACTGGTGGATGAAAGTGTTATGTAAGTGAGCAGTGGTGGCCCAGTGGCCCGACATAAGGGATGTAAGTAGATCGCGGGTTCAAACCCAGCCAAGCGCATTACTTTGAGCAATTTATTTTATCACCACTGCTTTCACAACGGCGAAGGAAAACATCGTGAGGAAAGCGGCATATCCTAGAACCAAAAATTCGACATGTGACAGCCTATTCCCTCTCCTAGAGATGAGGCCTGATTCCAAGCAGTGGGAACATTACACATTACAAGACTGATTACGCTATACACAAAAAAAAGCCTTAGCAATAACCTAGTCCTGAGTTGGCAAGCATTTATTTACTAGCAAATCAATTCCTCGTAAAGAAGGAATACTCAGAATTTATTACAAAAGCTTTTATTGTTTAATGCAGTTCACGTTATGACGTAGTCGCGAACTATTGGAACGCGGCATCCATCGATCGATCTACGAAGTTAGGTCAAACTTGTCAAGTCGTAAGGGGGATGACCGCTGCGAGATTGAGCGATAGTTTTTTGTTTTTTATTATTTTTGTTAGGCTCACGGGATGACCACTATCTCTCCTGAAGGAAAGAGAGGATTTGGTCGACGATGGAGCATGATTTCCTAGAAGTAACCTATTTCCTCTTGACTTAAAAGTCCTCCAGATTGTACCTAGCTATTAGGAAATACAGACTCCAGCAGGGAATTCTATTCCTTAGCTGTACGCACAATTAATGTGTACCCAAAACGTTTTGTCGTAGAAAACCGACAGGTTAGCAACTCGGCGTCGATGCTTAAAACTTCGATGCTTCGACTCGATGACGGCATCATTGCCAATGATCCTCTTTCTCTTTGATAACTCAAAGGGCACTGAAGGAATATAGGTGGCTTTAATCACTAAAAGGCTGACACTTCCCCTCTCTCCACCTAGAGCGGGAGAAGTTTTTAGGTTATAAGTTAAGTTTTTTTTAGTAATTAATTTCACTATCGCAGGCAGTCTCTCTGTATTTCTAAATAACTGCGATAGTGGGATCTTGGGCTGGCGAACCTTAATACGGGTTACTGCGTAACCTAGCATAATATAATAATATTCCACAACTATCACACAACGCTGTCTAGTCCCAAGCTAAGCAGAACTTGTGTTACGGGTACTAGACAACTGATAAAATACTTATATATTTCTAAACACATATAGATAAATTACACCCAGACACAGAAAAAAATGATTATGCTCATCACACAAACATTTGTCCTGGATGGGAATCAAACCCACGACCTCCGGCATAGCAATCAGGGTCACTAACCACTAGACCAACAGGCCAGTCAAAATTGCTCATATCTTTTGTGAATTGTTTAAGACTTTACCTTATTTTGTGAAATAAATATATTATATCCGAAGCCAAAAAGAGGTATGACAGATACGTAAATATCTCGTTGGAGAGTACGGTACGCGTTCGAAATTCGAATCGGGAGAGGGTTTATCTCAGTTTATCTGATAGTAGCAAAAGCGGAAACAGAATGTTGAGTCGATACTTCTTCATCTTCAACAGTTAAAGCCTATACCCTATACATTAGGAGACCAATTTAATATCCCTCAACACAGTCCGCAGCAACGTTCAATCTACATTATCTACATGACGCTTCAACGTTATTATGAGACGCATTCACTTGACGCAGGACATTTTGGCCAATTTAACAGCATTGCTCATCACGTTAGAGGACATTTTGTCCCGTAATGAGAGGCTTTAAACTTAGGTACTGTATAAGTCAAGTACGTTAGTCCTTTTGTTAAGAGCATGAACAAGAGAACAATGAAATTGCTGACGTACGTAAACAAAATGCAGCTGTTTACGCTTACGTCGCGTCTTTATGATCGACGATTAATATTACAGTTCCTATAAGCGTAAACTTAGTAAACGCAGTGGAAAATCTTTTTAGCAAAGCGATTGGGCCTAATTCGTTAGAAAAAGATTTTACTGGGATACCACTGTGTAACAACCGCACGAGCAGCAATCAGCGCGTACGATTTTACTACTTATTATTATAATCTTTATTGTACACCAAATAAACAAAAATACAGGACAAACATTTAAAAGAATAAGTGCACAATGGGCGGTCTTATCGCACAGGGCGATCTCTTACAGACAACCTTTGGATGGACTGAGAGAAAGGAGATAGATTAAGGGTTGTCAGTGTACAAACATCAGATATAATACTAACAAGATACATTAACACAAATACATACAATACAAAAAAAATATATATACTAATAAATATCAAATATATAGTTGAACCAGGAGAAGAAAAATATATCAAAGAGAAAGGTAATGCTCCTTCACCATCTTTTTAAATGTTGGTAGCGTTTGAGCACGCCTTACTTCTAAGGGTAACGCATTCCACAAACGTGCAGCTTGAATTGTGAAAGATTTGTTTGGTTTTCTACTTGTTATGTGTAAATAAATTTTCGGAAGATATCACAGATGGCACTAGTTGTTTAGAATCTCAACAACGACGTGTGTCACACGATTGTTTCATTTCTCAGGTACTATCCAACTAATCAAGTGTGTGGTCTTTTCTACTTGAGGTACTTTTTAAGTACGTTTATTTGGTGTAATTATATTTTATGAGTAATGGTTAAATAATAAAATATTAGAGAACACCCGCCATCTTGACGTCAATATGGCGGTTGTACCTTATTTTGAAATAATTTAATTCTAAAGGAGGTACAGATATTTTAGAGCTAAGTACTGAATACTACATTTTAACCGTAACCGTACCGTTTTAGATATATTTTAACCGTAATTACTATAATTTATTTCGCCGAGGTACACCTGCCATTTTGAGTCTCACTTATAAAACACCGAAACTTCAAGAATCAAAGCACTTATTCCAAATAAACGCTAAACGAAAAGTACCCTGTGAATTTTGATCTTTGAGAGTATCAAAATATACGTTTTTTGCGACATAAACACCTGTGTCTTTTTTATTCGTTAATTTAGAAGTTTCATTATTTCACAGCTTGAAGGGACCGCAGACCTGAGTATATGGTTTAAATTTCAACTCGACACCTCCATGCGTTCTCAAGATAAAGGGTCTAGACAGACAGACAGACGGACGGACAACAAAGTGATCCTATAAGGGTTCCGTTTTTTCCTTTTGAGGTACAGAACCCTAAAAACTAACAGGTATAATGATTTTTTGTTTCTTGTTCACTAAACTGTACAGATGTTACTATCTGAATTAATTAATTATTTTATAAGTGGTATAAACTTGCATTTATAAAATAATGTAAACGTAGTCGAGTTTAGATTACAAAAAATGTGATATCTAAATCTAAAAGCACATAATACTATTACTATAAACGTATCGATCTGTTAGTGTGGAGACCCGGTGACCTAAAATACAGGCCCCTAAACCCTAGCTTAGGCGCCAATCCCACAATAAACTAGAATATTGACAAAACTTAATTGTATGCACGTCTCCAATATCCGTAATGTGTATTGCGGTAAGTAATAAATTTAGATGTAGATAGAAACAATAATCTTGGGTAGAGTAATATATATATAGTTTCTCCTTTTATGTATACAGACATAAAAAGAGAAACTAATTAAATTCCTTGCCTGGCCCAGAATTCGGCCACGGCAATGCTGTCCGCTGATGCTGTCATTAGGTCCCTACGTGAGCAGGTCACAGGGCACGTGATGCAGGACGGAAGGTGGGACATGGTCTGCGGAGAGACGCCGCACAAACATTAAGATCGGAACCATCCGACAACCCTCACTGCAGAGATTGTCTTTGCTGCGCCCAACGTGGGTGTGGAGGCTGTTAAGGCCCAAGCTCCCGAAAAGTGCCTTAAAACAGTGACTTTCTGGAGCTTACTCCTCGGTAACGGCCACGTTAATAAGTTTGAAAAAAATATATCTTTATTATAGATTCATTATGAACAACATTATCAACATTTGATTTTTTCGTGCAATTAATACTTTTGTCTAAAAAAATATTACAAACAACAACACACATTGGCAACTTTTCCCTACTCCTTCGAAACGGCTTGGGTCTTTATAAACGTTTTTGCACATAAAAATTGGTAGTTAAATATTCTTCAAAGTGAACATAGCATATGTAAATCAATCAATATTTCGCAAAGAAAATGAATTTAAAAGTCAGCGGGGCTCTGTCCGGGCGCAGCTGGCCGCAAACAAATGCACAGACAGTCGTACTATCGCCTAGACGGGTACGAGAGTAGTGACCATTTACTTTCGGCCAGATGGTGCAAGGGACTATAAGCCTTAAGAGTTTTCCAGGTTGGCCATGAAAAATGGCAACTCGTGTTCGTGTGTTCGTATTTATTTATTGTACTTATACTCGTATAGGGTGACTGGTAATTAGTGACCGATACTTATACACGTTACGAGTGACAGGACAGAATGGAAGAAAAAAACGTGTTGCGCCGACCCCAAATAAAACGGGACTAGGGCAGGAAGATGATGAAGATGATGACTTATACACGTTATTGTACTCATGATAACAAACAACTTCCCCAAAGAATTTTTTTTTTATACTCATTAGTTTTATCATAATAACAAACCGGAACATACACTGATTACAACCAACGATGGGTTTGCAAGCTCTAACACTATTATAGGTAAGGTATATGTGACAACGGCGGCGTTACACGACTAACAGCTGAACCACAAAATATATAAGTACAGAAGTCATTCTACATACAAAGCGCGCTCGAGCAACGCACACAAAGACACCGCTCACAGACACGATGTCACGGTCGCGTCTCAGATCACTCGTCGAACAATTCCGGCTCAAACGCTCATTAGTGTGCGTCCACCGAACGTAGGTATAAAAAGTGAAGTACATACTTGAGATTGTCTTCTGTACCTATCTATTCGGTGGCTGAGCGGTCACAGGCGCGCGCGCGCGCGTATTTGCGCGAACAGCTGTTTTGGGTGCTGTGAGCTGGGTGTGAGTGCAAAACAAGTCCTCAGTCGCCTGGATGTCCCGGTGACTATGTATTTTTGGTGACATAACAGGCTTATAACTTTGTGATTTTTCATGATACAGTTATGAAATTTTGTACATAGACTCTTATATAAAAAAAAATAGACACGTGTTTAGGGTTTCGCATATGCTAAAACTAATGTTGTATATAGGTAAAGACATCTAATATACTGATTCTCTCACGCCATAACCAACGTTTACCCTCAGATCAAATAGTGTTTGGTATGCATCGCCTGCACTCGGCAACTGCAAACAGGCTGTTGTCTAACCACTTCATGCACTGGGACACAACGAGGTGCAGATGGATTGCATGCAAATTGCCTCATCACAAGTTTGAAGAATTTCAGGTCAAAAGTTTATAAGCCAAAAAAGTACTCGAATTGTCAAATTATTATCATTACTCTTTTTGTTTTTAAGTCGGAAGTCATTCAATTACTTCTTCTGCTCTGGGTGCTGTGTCCATCAGTTGCCCTTTGCGTCCCAGGACTTAGTTTCTTTACCAGAGATTTTTCGTGCATCATTAACCATGCTATTTAACTTATTTTTACGATTTTATGATAACTAGAGCAAATTAATCATTTAGATTCTAGGACATGGCAAATTTTCTTTCAGGTGTTACAAATGAAGTAATTAAGTTTTCTTTTACAATAAAATTTTTTGGAAAATATATTGAAATTGGTAATTTTACTTTGCACCATCGATATGTCGGCAATTTTGTTAATTAGTTAATGGGGCTATAAAGGTTTATCTCCCGCACTAAAGTGGAGCGAGAGGGCGTATCAGACTTTTACTAAAAACACACCTGTGCCCTTCAGTTGTTTTTTGCGTTCTAGGGTTTAGATTTAACAAATTTCCCGTGGATGCTATTTAATTTATCACAAGTCGGTAATTTTGTTTTTTAAGTTAAAAACTCATGTTATCCAGTTAAGCTCTCGCTTTTCCAGAAATAATTATGTAATTACAGTTCCCTACAAAATACAAATTAAAATAATTATTCAGTCGAATAAAAAACTTCCTCAATTTTTTTTTTAAATCATTTAACAAAAATTTTGTACCCCTGAACTTTTAATATAATGTCCGTACGAGTACGTTACAGAAACAACAATTTACTTTTTTCCAAAAACAAGTTCTTGTTTCACTACTTCTTCCTGTTAGAAATACGCATTGCAAAATGAAAAGGTAAATAAATTTGAAAGTATAAAATGCAACGTAGACTAATTAAATACTGAAAGTTTCAGGACTGCAAGCGTAGTTCTCATTTTCGTAGCGAAATGGTAATAAAAAGGTATTTTGCAAGGTTCACGGGGTTTGTTTTTCTCTTTTCTTGTTTTCAGTCATAGAGAGAAAAGTATAGGCAACTGGTAGGTTTCTAAGCAAGAAGGCCAAAGACAAAATCGGGTGGGATGATCTAAGTAGCTTTGCGTGCAACTAAATGCAAAGTATTACAATAATGTTTAAACCTGTTTTTTTTTTTGTGAGAAATCCTTCAATCACTTCTCCCGCTGTAGGGCGGAGCGAGTGGTGTATCAGACTTTAGCTGACTAAAACCAACTACTACATTCCTTCTTTGCTCTTCTATTCGTTTTAGGGCTCCGGGTTACATTAGTGCTGGGCACGCCACAATCATGGCGGTAAGTCCCCTCTTCGAGGCGTGGCTGGAAAGACCTCACGGCGTCCTTACCTTCCGCATGACGCAGGTCCTCAGTCCTCACCGGACATGGTTCGTTCGGGAGTTTCCTGCACCGGATTCATGCGGAAATGACGCCCGGGTGTCGCCACTATGCGGAACGCCCGGAGGACACGGTGGAGCACACAGTCGAGGTGTGCCCTGCTTGGGCGGAGCATCGCCGTGCCCTCGTGGGGGCGATCGGCGGCGGAGACCTCTCGCGCCGGGCCTTGGTTGAGGCCATGGTCCGGAGCGAGGAGGAGTGGCAGGCTGTCGCCGACTTCTGCGAAGCAGTAATGCTCGCAAAGGAGGAGGCCGAACGCATCAGGCAACGGCGTTATCGCCGCCGCCGCCGCCGGGATTCTGATCCCGATTTCCGGCCACCGTAGGCGCGGGCTTGCGGACAGTGAGCAATGGGTAGCTCACTGTCCGGCCGTCCGGTAACTGTCCGGACCAAGCCCAAGTCGTCGACGGCGCGCACTGTTCCCGCGCGCCTCAAGGAGTTGTCAGCAACAGCAGGGACCCAGCCGGGTCGAAGCTACTGGGGCCAGGGTTATCCGAAAGGGCGCTTGAGCTCCGGTATGAAGGCTAGAAGGAACGGGGTGGGTCTTTTAGTCAGTAAGAGTCTGACACTATCTCCCGCTCCGCCCAAGAGCGAGGGATGTCAATGCATGATTTTTTCCCACCATAAAAAAAAAAGTGGTGACATATGGTTCCGAAACTTGGTCGCTCACAATGGGCCTCATCAGAAGGCTAATCTCTCATCCATCATCGTCGAAAGGGCTTTGCTCAGAGAACCAAGGTTGCCGACATTTTTATTTGATTCGTGTCAATTACCACTGATAGATTATAAGTTTTTCTATAAACTCTTATGTCTTGAACAATTTTTAACATATTTTTGTTTGTTTAATGTCCAAAATGGCCATGAACTTATTTATGACGTATAGCGATCAATATAAACGCTAACAGTAAATATTGTCCAAATCTACATTCAGAATATAAAGTGGGCACATAACGGGATTGCCAAGACTTAATAGTAGGTATAAATGTGCCGAATACTGTAAAGACTTGAACGGATCTAGGTAAATACATATTGTTCGTACAGCTGAGGAGTGGAATTCCCTGCCAGAGTTTGTGTTTTTTGATAGCTATAACCTAGGTGTCTTTAAATTAAAGGTGAATAGGTTACTTCTAGGCAAGCGTGCTTCATCGTCGTCCACATCATAGCTTGCCATCAGGTGAGATGGTGGAAGAGGCTGACCCCAGCCACCGCCGGAATTCCGATCCCGATTTCCGCCCACCGTAGGCGCGGGCTTGCGGACGGCGAGCAATGGGTAGCTCGCTGTCCGACCGTCCGGTAACCGTCCAGACCGAACCAAAGTGTTCCACGCGCGCCTCAAGGAGTTGTCAGCAACCGTAGGGGCCCAGCTGGGTCGAAGCCTACTGAGGTTAGGGTCTGTTTCCGAAAGGTAGGCACGGCCCCGGTATGAAAAGCAAGAAGGAACGGGGTGGGTTTTTTAGTCAGTAAGAGTCTGACACGATCTCCCGCTCCGCCCAAGGGCAAGGCATAACATTTGGATGATTTTCACCCACCGAAAATATAAAAACGTCCAGGCATTTTTCTCACCAAATCCAACAGCAACCACCCGAAACAACCATATCCGGTGAAGAACTACGTCACATAGTAAAGGAGAAAGCCTTTGCGCCTATCGTAACACCTCAAAGAGGGGCTTTACTTCCGCGACATGAACAGTGTGGTGCCCAAGCCATTGAAAAGCAAGGCTTATTAATGAGCAGTGGTGGCTGAGTGGTAAAACGGTGAAGGAAAACATCGTGAGAAAACCGGCATGCCCTAGAACCAAAAATTCGAAGACATGTGACATTCACCAACCCGCACAGGGCCTGTGTGGTGGATGGCCCATTCCCTCTTCTAGAGAGGAGGCCTGTGTCCCAGCAGTGGGAATATTAAAAGGCTGATTATGCTATGCTGTGCTATAAATTATAGCGAACCCATTGAGTAGGTATCCGAAGAAATTATCTCACTGATACACCTTTTATAAATCTATTCTTCAAAAAAGACACAAAACAACGAGAATCAATCTGTTCTCTCATGTTTTCATCGCAGACTAAACAGATGTTTTTGTTTTCATAACAATGTGTTATGTTTTATCGAGGCTAAGATGAGAATTTCCATCGGAAAATGCCTACGTGTTTTCATAAACAGTCTGATGCTATGTATAATAATCAATGTTATAATAACTATTATAATATCTAGGATACTCCATTTGCGATAAGATTAGACAATTAAGCAAACCTTTTTATTGTTCGTTTAACCGATTTTGACTTTTATTGCGTTCGTAGCATTACAAATGGCGGCTGCAGTAAATAGTTGGTAATGTAACCAATTTTTTGCTTTTAACCTTTTGAATGTCTTAAGTTACACAGTTCGACATAAGCCATTGTCTTTCTATTGTGTCTCTAATTACGGCATTCGAAGAGTTAATGATATCCTTATTAGGGTTATTGTGAATGCCAAAATTTTGACATCCGCGGATTATTATCAAAAATATTCCAATTTTAAGTAGGTATGGAGACAGCAAGTTATTACAAAACGACTTTGCTCAATCGAAATTGAACTCTGCATTTGACATGTACTTTAATAGAAAATTGTTTGAGAAAAAAAAAATACAAGCGACTTCAAAATAAAAAAAACGCAAAAAAAATACAAAATAACTTTAATTTCGGAAGTCAGCGTTTCTATAATAGTTTTGTCCGCATTAATTTGATGCGGATGCGAATAGGGATGCTAATGTCAAAATTGATGCGAATATTTCGCATTTACGGATGTTTATGTGAATATCTTTAACACCCCTAATCCTTATGTCTACAAGATAGAAGAAAAATCAGTTAAACCAACATTAAAAAAGGATTGTTAAAATGTCTAATGTTATTGCGATTGGAGTATAGCATGTACTGTCCCACGGCTGGGCAAAGGCCTCCCCCATTAATTCATTGTTCCCGACTCTGACATTGTTCTCGCCAATTCCTAAAAGGATATCAAGTCAACCCGCCACCGTGAATGATACAATACCTCGTGTGAGCACCAGCCCTTCAGTTCCATTCAGTTTCAAATAAATTAACTAAGTGTTTTCTCCCATACAAAAAAACGTAAAACTTTTTTTTCTCACGCGTGGAGTTACCAATACCTTCCGTACGTTAATATTACTTAAAGGTATATATACCAGACACATTGCATTTTTTTTTTTAATTCCTGACTGAGTTTCTATAAATATGGAGCTCCATTTACCGACCACTGTGCGCCATCTTCTTCATGGTGCGACCCCGTCTTGTGATAAGAGCGGAGGTTGTCATAAGATGATTTTACCTATCGAAAAAAAAAAAAAACCCTTCTTGTGATTTCAGGTCACCAATTTATGTTACAATTTTTGTATTTTTTACAATTATTACCTACTAATTACCGCTTTAGTCAAGAGGTCACAAACGCTAGTGCTAAGCATGAGGTTTTGAGACCGATTACCGGATAGCCTGACCGCATATCCACGATGCGGAGAGCGCCCAACCCGTGATACTTTCCCATACAATTTACGTGATTATGATGTTATTTGTGAAGAAATAACCTTTCGATTGAGATTCTGAATGACAAAATATTTCCAAAAACTTTTACCTTAAAAAAAAACACGCATTTCCTGGAACCAGTTTTGTATAATCAAAAATATAAATATTTGAAAATAATCGAGTGAGCCACGGAAGTTACCGAATGCCCCTATTTTTTCGCGTTACCTCTTTATCGAGCATTGCGTACGATGTAAAACAACAAGCTTTTTAACAAGCTTTTCAACTGTAACGACATCTATGACGTCACATAAGAACTAATTCTGAAGTTCTCTGCGCGATTTGAACATATCAAACAACATTTTTTTTTTGATTTTTTACTATTGAAAATTTAAATGATCATCAATCGATCACATCCCGAAATGATCAATTTTTTTTTTCTATCTGTTATATAGGTACTAGTGCTTGACTGCGATCCCACCTTGCAAGCAGTAATGCAATCGTTGATGGTGAGGCGCACTAGTTTATAACATTCAAACTTTCTAAGATTTCACTACTAGACTTAACAACAAAAAAAAAACAAAGTTGTCTCCTGGCAAATAAAGGTTGAGAAACTAGTTTAATGAAAGTTAAATTGAATACCAGAGTTTAAAAGCATTTCTTGTACGTAAAAACATTATTATCTAAAGTCAGGCAAGTCTAAAGAAGCTTAGTCATGAATCTCGCTTTAAACTAGATTAATGGCCTGGTTTACAACGTCTACCTAAGGGCCGTCACAGACGAGCCACCGGCTACAACCACAAAACGCCGCCACCGGCATAACTTCTATAATTTTCATACATTGTATATGAATTCGCCGCACATGGTTAGCGCCGGTGGCCGCCACACGCTACAAATGACCGCAACTCGCTTCTTGTGGCACGCACTGGCCACAAAACGCCGTCATACGCCGCTCGCGCATTTAAACCTTCTTCGTCAGTCCTTTATAATACTGAGCGTATGGGTTAAAAAAACTGACCAAGTGCGAGTTGGACTCGCGCACGAAGGGTTCCGTCCTCGAGAGGCTGCTTTTCCACTCGCGTATCGTCAACATCAAGAATGGTCTAAAAGCTTGTTACTTCATCTAACGCACTCCAAAACGATGCTTGACGAATAGGCGACGCGATAAAAGAGAGATCATGCCTGAAAACTCTGATAGCATTCTGTAATTCCATGATTTACTCGAATATTTTACAAAAATTGTTCCAGGAAATACGTGTTCTTTTTAATCCATCTTTTATTTTTTTTCAAACAAGTGTGGTTTTTTAGAATCTTAATAACATTTTCAAGGCTTCCATTGTTATACTTTTTTTGACCTTTTTAATGTTTGAGTAAGTTATGAAGTGTCAAAGTTCATGCAAAATAGGAAATTTTCAGAGGTCTTCACTGGATTAATTTGACACAAATTTATAAATTGATTTCAATAGAAGCCTAGATAATATCCACAAAACACTGTGTTTCCAAAATATCTAATGAAAAATGTGTAATAACGTCATAATCATGTAAGAGCGGTTGTATGAAAAACAGTGGAAATATACGAAGAGTTGCATCCCCTTAAGATAGATAGGAAAAAAAATCGCGTGTGGTAGTGTGTTTTTAGTATTTTTAATTATAGCGGCAACAGAAATACATAATTTGTGAAAATTTCAACTGTCTAGCTATCGCGGGTCTTGAGATACACAGCCTGGTGACAGACAAACAGACGGACAGATAGCGCAATCTTAATCATAGGGTCCCGTTTTTACACTTTGAGTACGGAACCCTAAAAAGCAGTGCAGCTGCCAGCCACAAGTGGAGATGGGGCATGTGGCCCGTGTGTAGCAAACCTTAACCGAAGGCAGATAACTTCATGGAATTACTTTTCCATTTTCAATTCATCAGATGAATAGAACATATGGCATCATCGACATTCTGAAACTTTGAGGTTTTTTGGCGGGATTTCTTTGAGATACAGTGGCAGTTTTAATTATTCGCAAATTGATTAATATTGGATATTGTGATGTTAAATTGATATATTTTTGTATCTCAAGTGTCTACGCAACTGGACATTATGTGGAATCATAGAAACAGGCACGATCTCGATAAAATGGAGCTGAGAATTTAATTGTAGTTTTGGCCGACAAGGTTGACTTGATACATTTGCTGCCAAATACTACAAAAACCTTAGTATGTGTAAATCCATATTCTATCATAAACGAATGTTTACATTCAAAAACTCACATTATCAACAAAATGGCCGATGCCTGCTAGGGCTGTGTATCGGTCGAAATATTTACCGTGGCCCCGGAACGCAAAGGGCATCTGAAGGAACACAGGTAGGGTTTTCAGTAAAAGTCTGACTTATCCTCGCAATACACCCAAAGCGGGAGAAGTTATTTGATGACTGGCCTACCTCAAAAAATAATCCGTTCTAGCGATTGCTATTCTTACGATCATCCTCAAAACTCAAAATTAATTACACGCTACCTTTTAAAACAAGAAATCTAATGTTAGAGAAGCTAAGCTAGCAAGGTTTCGGCGGCAGCTTCGTCCGTATACACCCCTACTTTTTAATTAGTACACAAAAAAGGGGATCTATCTGTCACTGTGTCACTGATCATATTTTCGAAGTCAAAAGTAGAAAAAACCGAAATCCTAAAATTGACCACGAAAAGGTAAATTCATCATAGAATCCATCAAACATAACAATTGCTAGTAGAAAATACTGCGGGCAGTGTTTTTCCTTAATAATTGTCACTTATTCATTCATTAATCAATAGCCTGCACAATATTTCCATAAATTGAGTGACATTTTGGGACATAAACCAACGCTAATAACTTTGCTGTTTATGAATATTATTTATTGAGATTTTACTTATAAAATAACAAGGGCTTTTCTAATAAGCCCTTTAAGTATGTGTACTAATAAAAAAAATGTGGTGTATAAATAGAAAATTATCCCGAGGGAACTCTCAAGATAAAAAAGTATCAAGTAAATTATAGTAGTATTATAAGATCTAGGACATGACTTACTCGTGTGATCAGTTTCATCCAAATACATTCAGCCATTGGGGCGTGAAGGAGTAAAAAACATACATAAAGTACATAGAAACTTTCACCTTATATTAAGCGCGATTAGTGTGATAAAGCAACCGTAGCATCTTTATCTACACGTGTGAATAAAACAATTTTATTCTACACTAATATTATAAAGAGGTTAAGTTTGTACTTAATTTTATTTGTTTATTTATTTAACAGTTCATGTACATGCGGGTCGAAGCCTACTGGGGCCAGGGTTATCCGAAAGGGCGCTCGAGCCCCGGTATGAAGGCTTGAAGGAACGGGATGGGTTTTTTAGTCAGTAAGAGTCTGACACTATCTTCCGCTCCGCCCAAGAGCGGGGGTTGTCATAAGATGATTTTTCCCATCGTAAAAAAAAAAAAAGTGTGTGTTTGTTTGTAGGAATTAATCTCTAGAAATCAGATATCAGAAACATTTATTTCAAATAGACCAATTACAGATACTATTGAATTATCAAAATGTCGGTCAGTCAAAAAAGTGAAGCTAAATTGCATGTTCCAAAGCGTAGATCTCTATGGAGAAGAACGTGCAAGAAATTCCTTGGACACTCTTCATATTATGAGTTACATAAATCTTGGTTACATATTTCTTGTTGCTTCTATTATCTGAGCACAATGTAGATAAGAATACACTAGAACTATTGAACTAATTTTGAAAATTCTTTAACCAGGATCAAGCTACGTAATTTCTGAGTGACATAAGCTGTATTTGACTGTAATCTAACACTCCGAGTAATATTATACACAGGTAAAGTTTGTTTTTTTGTTTGTAGAAGGTAATCTCTGAAAGTACTGGTCCGATTTCTAAAATGTTTTTACCAATAGAAAGCTGCTTTAATCCTGAGTGACATAGGCTATATTTGATGAACGCGGGCGAAGCCGGAGGCAAAAGCTAGTATTAGTTAGTTGTAGTTATTCACTAATAGACAGCTGCTTTAATCCTGAGTGACATAGGCTATATTTGATGAACGCGGGCGAAGCCGCAGGCAAAAGCTAGTATTAATATATTAGTTTGTAATTCTGTTTGTAAGAAGTATCTGGAACTACTGATTCGATCTTGAAAATTCTTTTACCAGAATTAAGCTACATTATTCCTGAGTGACAAGCTGTATCTGAATGTAACTTATAATATATTTTTACCCTAAATAACATTTTACGCCTGATGAAGTGACATCTAATTATCTAGTATTCAATATAATTCTAAGCCTAATATATATTTAGTTAAACTAAACTGGTAATTTTCCTTCCATCAATCCTAAAATATACCTTCACAAATAATCCTCGTTCTCAATATTATATTAAAATAAGTTTCCAAGCCCTTCAAACCGTAGCGGTGGCGTCTGAAAACGTCCGTCGCGTCCGTTGACCCCGCGGTTCGTTGAACCTATTCCGGAGCGACGTACTGTTCCGACTAATTTGGGGTCATTTTGTTACACAAGGCCATTAATTGCCGCCGGGCTATTATGTACATAGTTGAGTGTTTTTGAGATAAGTTTTCATGGTGTTAGGTTAAAAAAGTTATTGTGATAGTTGCGAAAATATGAAGCCATGTGGATTTCTGCCGTTCTTTTCATATATCTATTATTTACTAGCTGATCCGGCGAGCTTCGTACTGTCTAACAGTCAATGAACATAGCATATCTTTTGATATAGTCAACCGATTGCAATGAAATAAAGCCTAAGTAATATATCGAGTTACACACAAAAAGGTTCAAAAGTTATTTACATAAACGTGATGCGCGCATAACTAAAAACTTTTACAGATTTATTATATGTATAGATTTATTATACACACCTACCACAGTGTAGTCTTTTTTAGTCCAAAGGTTTTCTTGTAGATAATGTCATGTTACATTAAATCCGCTTATGTACCACTACTGTATATAAAATGTAATTACATGTATTCGTCTCAAAACGAAAGCATGTGGCCAGAACGTGTTGCCAGTGGTGACTTACGGCTCTGAAACCAAGTTGCAGGGCACATTGCTTGCAGAATATCTGATAGGCTTAATATTGAAGCGAATGCATGGCTTACCCCTTTATTTACATAGAAAAAAAGCATCAAAAAAGTTAAAAATAAATTTTCCTTTAAGCGTAAAGTTCGAAACTACTACTTGAAGTCCTCTCAACCTTAGTTTGGTCTTCGTCATATTTGTTAGATATATTTTTGTATTTATTAGTTTATTATATTAGCTTATTTACGTATATCATTATTATACGTAACTTGATCTAGCTACACTACTTTCTATATCTGTTATTTATTTATTGTACACACCTACCACAGTGTTGTCTTTTTTTTAACCCAAAGGTTGACTGTCAGAGAATGCCTTGTGGCATTAAGTCGGCCTATGTACCACCAATGTACAAGAAGTTTAAATAAATAAGTAAATAAAATCATCAAATGACTCCACGCGCTCTGTTAGCTGACTATTTCTTAGGTGCAGGAAAATAGATGTATAAATCTATTTTTACATAGACCACACGTACTCTTAAATGAAATATTTATAACAGCACAGTTTACGGTGATGATGGAAATTGGTATTGAAATGTGGCGTCGATTTGATTGGAGTAATCTTTCAAGCGAAACAACAATTTTGAAAGTAGAAAATATACAGCCTGTCTCTCAGTGATAAAGTAACTTTCTGTTTAGGAAAGATTTTTTAAATCGGTTCAATAGTTTTTGAGTTTATCTATTAATTACAGATTACATTTCGGGGAGAGTGCACTGGAATTGCACAATCTAATTCCGCCAAGTCCGTTTCATCATCGTACGCACAAAGCGTTTTGGGAACACATTTATTATGCGTACAGCCAAGGAATGGAATGCCCTGCCGGAGTCTGTGTTTCCTGATAGCTGCAACATAGGGGTCTTTAAGTCAAGAGTGAATAGGTTACTTCTAGGCAAGCGTGCTCCATCGTCGACCACACCATAGCTTACAATCAGGTGAGATGGTGGTCAAACGCGAGCCTATCAATAATAATAATAAAACCGACAATATACAAAAATAACAAATCTTTCCTCTTAATAATATTAGTATACATAAAAATACTTATAGTAAAGGGCCGTGGAATGTTCGAAGAGTTATCTAAAGAAAACAGGTAGGTTTTAAGTCAGTAAAAGTCTGTCACGCCCTCTCGCTCCACCCACACCGAGTATAGTTATTTGATGATTACCCATCTAAAAAAAAATCTTTCTAATGCTTTAGAAGTGTGTCGAAGTTAAACTACTAGTTAAATTACTAGTTAGTGGCTAACAGAAACAGAGCATCCGAGAAAATTGAAATATCTTCCCCCACATATTCTAAAAATAATGTGAAGAAAACTAGATTCAATTACTGTAAGCTCGTGTTGGAGTTTATGACCTAGAAACATACCTTAGGCCCTACCACGAGCTCGAACGCGAGATATTTTACGACCTAAACTGAACTGTTCAAGAGATTGAGGGATACAACATTATTTTTAATATATGCGAAACCGTGTGTGTATCTAGATATGTGTATATTTTTATGTAAAGAATCTATGTACAAAATTTCATAACTGTATCATAAAAGATCACGGAGTTATAGCTTGTCATGTTACCCGGTTGTCCGCACAAATACATGGTCACCGAGCCATCTGGGTGATTGAGGGATTGTTTTACTCCCGCACCCAGCTGTGCGCTGGCTCATAATGCCCGCTATGACCTGTCATGACCTTTTTCAAATAGTTTTGGGAAAATATAACATGGTGTAAAAAATATTGATTCTGAACAGTTTTTTTATAAACATTCTATTCAGGTCTCTTATATATCTAAGTACTAAAAATAATATTTTATAGGTAAAAATAAATTGTACAGTTCCTCCATATAAGGAAAACCCTTTCAGGGGTCATCAAAATGTTTTCGCTTAGTAGGTGTCCTATGCATTTGTCGTTGTGCGGGGTTACCACGACGTTCAAAGTACAGTTGCCATCACGGATCTTGAGCGGTTACACAGAAGTCAAATATTCGTTCTCTTTAGTGGTGCGAAGTGAGACGCGTGGGCGGGGAGTGTCAGTGATTGGCTCGCCGCGCTGTCGCGTCATAGACGTCACTCCTAATTCGTACCCTGCGTTGCTGCATGTATCTAACAACGAAGACAATTGGCTCGCCAATTTATGGAACGCGCAAAGCGATCCCCACTCTGACGCCGAGCGGTCAAGATTCGTTTTGGCAACTGTAAGATTCTTTTAATCTTGTTTCAGTGGGGGTAAGAGATGGTGCTAGACAACCTGTAAAGCTCTGTCTCTTACCCACACTGAAACTAGATTAAAACAATGTTACTTTAAACATCACGGTCTAATACCTAACCATTTGTAAGCGACTTTTCAGGAGTTTTCAGTACATAATCGTTACATTTTTATAGTTTCGTGGATTCGACAACCGTGTAGGTACAATAACTAATATTCCTGAAATTTTAATAAAATTTTCTCTGAACAATCAACTACTAACCGATGCTATGTAGCATTTTGTAGAAATTTCATGAAGTATTTAGTAAAACGGCGCTTTCGCCGCCGCCGGGATTCCGATCCCGATTTCCGGCCACCGTAGGCGCGGGCTTGCGGACAGTGAGCAATGGGTAGCTCGCTGTCCGGCCGTCCGATAACTGTCCGAACCAAGCCCAAGTCGTCGACGGCGCGCGCTGTTCCCGCGCGCCTCAAGGAGTTGTCAGCAACAGCAGGGGCCCAGCCGGGTCGAAGCCTACTGGGGCCAGGGTTATCCGAAGGGGCGCTCGAGCCCCGGTATGAGGGCTTGAAGGAACGGGATGGGTTTTTTAGTCAGTAAGAGTCTGACACAAGCGGGGGTTGTCATAAGACGATTTTTCCCATCGAAAAAAAAAAAAGTATTTAGTAAATACTAGTTTCTGCCAACGGCTTCGCCTGCGAGGAGGTACAAAAAGGTCATTATGTCTTATATCTGTTTCTTATATATTTATAGAAACTAGGTTTAGTTTTTGTAGCTACAGTCTACTGCAGCTTTATCGTTGTAATTGTTAAAGCTATTCTGGAAAAGTGGGGCAACAGTGATTGCTTTTAATACGTCTTTGCATTACGTCATTTTTCAGAAGGTATACTTTTGCTATCAAACATTATTATTTATTAAAACTTCATGTACAGTCGTGGTAAATGGCAACAAGGATTTCTCTACTATTTTTTTTTTATTGTAGATAGGTTTGCGTTTGGTTTACCTAGAAGTTATTTATTCTGAATTATTATTGACTTAAATATTCCTGAGTTGTAGCCATCACGGACTCCGGCAGGGATCGCTCCTTAGTTGTACACATAATGAATGTGTTTCCAAAACGTTTAGTGCGTATACGTGTGCTAAGGACCTTTGGGTTAAAAAAGACTACACCGAGACATCAAGCAATTTAGCTTCACTTGTTTGACTGACCGACATTTTGACAATTCAAAAGTGCCTGTAACTGGTCTATTTGAAATAAACGTTTCTGATTTCTGATTTTATCATCATCATCTGTGAACATTGATATAGAAGATATGTGCCTACTATATTACAGAGAGAAATGCAGGTTAGGTTTTTTTTTTCGTACATAATTTACCGCAGACATGGCAGTCGGCGCAATTGTTTATATTTTTCATTTTGTTTACAGATTATTTTACATTGTCGTACCCTCATTTTGGACAAATATTTACTTAAAAACTACGCGAGTCCACCTCACTCTTTTTTTTCTTTTTTCTTCTTCTTTCATTCCTTCTTTTTTTTTGTATATATTTTTCTTAATGGCTAGCTCGCTTATGCTTATAATACTAAATTACTATACAAATTAAATTGTTTTACACATGACTATACATTTAGGGTTGATAGGTAGAATTGGGATATTGGGTTTCTATTAATTTGCCACCTAGAGTCTTCAATAACTCCATCAGAGGTTTTACGACTGCGGTGCATGGCTGCATGGCCGTCTTAAGGTTGTATTCGACGACCATTTTGGAAGGCGCAGCCATCGCATGCAGGTTAGGTTAGCCTAACCTAACCTAACTTTGCTGTGCCCGACAGCGTCCATATTGATCTTGACAATATTTTATATAATTTATATATATAATATGGAATGCAATGTATTGAATATTGAGGATACTAGAGCTAGAACCACAATAGACCGACGCACAGGTGTCACACGCTTGATTTGTACGTAGAACGACGTCGCGTAGCGTGGATCTAGTGTAGCTCTACAAGTCTAGTTTCCATATAAAATGTATGGAGACCGACGCGCCCAGATCGCCGTGTGTGTCACACGTGTGCGCTGTTATACCTTTAATCAATAAATTTAAATTCATACTATTGTAATTAAAAATAATTTCACTTTGATTTGAAACGCAATTCCGTTCTGGAGACTGTGTATCCTGATAGTTACAACCTGGGGGTATTTAAATCAAAGCTGAATAGGTTACTTTTAGGCACGCGTGTACAATGTGAGCGTAGATACCAAATGAATAAAATTTAGGAAAATTTGAATTTGCGCGGGCTCTTTTAACCCTTACATAGATATTTGTGTTAAAGGCAGCCACAAAAATGTAGAGGAATATAGTGATTGTCTAGTAGAAATTCTCGCGTATGAATTCCAATACATTCAAGAAAACTCTTTTCTTTGTTGGCCTCGTCAATCCTGACGGGTTATGAAACCAGAAATTAAAACGAAGACTGTTTGGAAATATCTTTTCACTCATTATCACAATTTCAGCCACTGCCGATCATAAGCTTCCCCAAGAGTCGATACCGACGACCGGTCTTGTACGTCTCGCATTCGCCGGTTCCCGCCACCCTATCTAGGATATCGGTGAACCGTGTGGAAGGCCTAACACCACTGCGTCTTCTGATACACTGTCGCCACTGCAGTACCTTTCGGCCCCATCCACCATCTGGTCTGTGAGCTATGTACCCAGCCCATTGCCACTTAAGTTTGGCGACTCTTTGAGCCGTCGTCGATAACCTTGGACCATTTCTAACCTTTCACCATTTCTGATGCGATCACGCGAGTTAACTTTGAGCATAGCTCTTTCCATTGCTCTTTGGGTGACATTCACTCTAAAGGTAACTAAATAAAAACTTTACTGTAGCCAAACGAAACCTACTTTTTTTTTGAGTTGCGAAATCATCAAATATCCTTTCTTGTTCTGAGTGAAGTTACAGGGAGAAGTAGCGACATCTATGACGTCAAATAGGAACTAAACTACGAAATGCTGCATCGCGCAAGTAGAGTTCTCCGCGCGATTTGAACATATACACCAGGCTAAAATCATCTATCGGGCTGATGCCCGGATCAGACATAACACCCGTCTGGTCGGAGGATCCTCCCTTTTCAACAGAGGTACGTAGGACTTTACTCTCTGTTACGTATACCTGTATGTCCATCCTCGTTTGATGATATGTCGATCCTCGTTTGGCCATATCATGGACGTAGGATTTTAATGATAATGATAAGTTTAAAGAAAGTAGGCCAAACGAGCATTGACATATCATCAAAGTTAAAAGTCAAGTATGGATATATCATGAAGTGATCAATTTCTATGATTTGGTCACGACATATTTGTATATAAAGCTAAAATTGAACATACATACATAATATACATGTATAAATATAAAACATTAGCATATGCGAAACCCGAAAGACGTGTCTAGTATTTTATTTTTTATGTAAAGAATCTATGTACTCGTACAAAACTTCATAACTGTAGGTATCATGAAAAATCACAAAGTTATAAACTTGTTATGTCAGCAAAAATACAAGGTCACCGGGCCATCCAGACGGGTTATTTTGTACTTATACCCAGTTGTTTACTGGCGCCTAATAATACTCGCTATGATTTTCCGTAACCTGTGTCGTACGTAATGTCCAAATTTTTGGGAAAAATATAACAGTGTTTTTTTTATTTTTCAGTGGGTTAAAATCATCTAAATGACATCCCCCGCCCTTGGGCGGAGCGGGAGATAGTGTCAGACTCTTGCTGACTAAAAAAACCACCCCGTTCCTACTTGCCTTTCATACCAGCCCCCCTAGCCAAGTTACAATCGAATTCCGTTCTCTAATCGGTAACGCCTCGGTGACAGCAATTGTAGAAAACGATAAGTTGGTAGCCATGTTGACGCGCCTGAGTCGGCCGCTCCTTCTACAATGTAGCGTTTGTATAACAAAGGATGTAGCGTTAAATATTGTAGAAACGATTTTGAACGATGTGAACTTGGCTACGAATTGTCTATTCGTTTGTTCCGACCACGCGACTTTACGTTGAGATGACGTCATTCCCATACGTTTCATCACTTTTCGACAGCGTTAACGATTGCAGAATAACAACTTGTTTAAGCGTGCAGGGCAGGTGTAAAAATTATTAGAATCTGATTTATTCAGGTTTCGCATAAACTAAAAATAATGTCGTTTGTATACACAGTAAAGGAGAAGGTAAGTAAGTAAACATATTTCTTATCTCAGCCTCAACTAGTCGCAAGTAACTAGCACAACACAATTCTCAGCTCAACACAGCACAACTTTCATCGAACGCAACAGAAATCCTTCAGCTATCCGGCTGACCCACATCTTGAACAATAGCAGCGCAATTATCTACGAGCCTACGTCACATCCGCGGCCGCCAACAATGTTGTTGCTAAATCGATTTGTAATCGATACCTGGTTTATTTGCAGTTGGCTCTTACTTATATCGAATACTAATTAATATAAGACTAGAAGATGTTTATGGCATACGAATAGATTATGTTCCAAATAGGGAATCTGCACGAAAAAATATTTGTTATCTAACCAGTTTATCAATAAATATAGGATATTTACAGTGAAAATTGGAAGGAAAAACAAGCGGTACTTCTATAACAATTTAAAATAAATACGGATATTTATCATGTCCCAGAACCAACAATTCGAAGACATGTGACATTCACCAACACGCACTGGGCCCGCGTGGTGGATTACGGCCCATTCCCTCTCTTAGAGAGGAGGCTTGAGTCCCAAAAGTGGGAACATTAAAAAGGTTGGTGGTGATATATATTTGTCTCTCCTAACAAAACGACGATTTCTATGGCGGCCGTATAAGCGTGATGAGCGTGGATTGTCTGAAAAGGACCCCGGGGTTCTGGGACGAAAGTCATAAAAGGAACATTGGAGTGGGTTTAGTCAGTAAAAGCCTGACACAACCTCCCGCACCACTCTAAAGCGGGGGTCATTGTATATTTTGTGTTGTGTTTTTAAGTATCGATGTAGGTAAGTAGGTACTAGATTATTTTTTGTTTTCACGTTTTATTTTATATTAAAGTTAATTTTAAGACCGCACTATCGCATTAGGTAAATACCTTCCAACAATAAATAAATAATAAATAAATAAATATGTTGCCACCTAAAAAAAATGGTGTGTCGTACTTTAACGTCAAAGACCACTGTGAAGCTTGTGAAGCGAACTTCGATGTTGATGAAGATATTTTAAAAATTATTTCATACAATTTTTTATTACTGCTAAAAATATTTAATTTAGCTATTAAAAACTAAAATGATTAGTATAGATACAGGTAACTGAAAAAAAACATAGTGTCCCTACACCTGCACTTTGGAGGACCTAACGTCACTAACGCCGCTCTGCTATTGAAGTGGCAACCTCTGGGCCAGAAAGCTTTTAAAGAAATGAAAACTATCGATTCGAGAGAAGAAGAAGAACACTCCAATTAGAATATTAGGTTACAATCATAATTCAAACACTAGCATTTTACTTAAAAGCACTTAAGACTTGAGTTTTAAGAAATGAGTTATCCTAGTAGTAGGCAAATAATATGAGAATAGATACACTACACTGGTAGCGCATCGATGTTGGTAAATAAAGAATTTATCAAAAAAGGTATTTTTTTATCTTAAAATAATCCTAACTAATATTATAAATGTTAAAATGTTGATGTTTGTTACTTAAGGGGCCGGCGGAGGATGAATTTCCATACAAACGTAATACCACGCTCATTTGCAGTTGGAGCATATTTCTAACATATTATGATGATATTTGGTTATAGACAATATTTATCTAGGTTCCTACGTCTTTCTTTTTTAAAAAAACAAAAAGAAATTTAAGCAAATTGTATTTCGCACTTTTTTATAACGTAAATGGCAAAACATGCCATTTGGCTTTTCTTGTATTAAAAATAACAATATTTCTAATATTCTCGACGTAGGAACCTAGATAAATATTGTCTTTAACCGAATATCATCATAATATGTTGGATATATGCTCCAACTGCAAATGAGCGTGGTATTACGTTTGTATGGAAATTCATCCTCCGCCGGCCCCTTAATCACGCAAAAACGGCTGAACGGATTTGGATGAAATTTGGCATGTATATAGCCTTTGGCATGAAAAAGAACATAGGCTACCTTTTATCCCGATTCCTTAATTATTTAAGTACCTAATGCCACACGGGCGAAGCCGCGGATAAAAGCTAGTCAAGAATAAAAAAACACCTATTTTAAAAATAGCTGAATTCGATTCAGTTTCTGATTCTGAACAAACAACTTTCAGTTTTTTTTTTTCACTTTCTTTTCATGATTCAAAAAAGGACAGAAACATCATCATCTTCCTGCCCTTATCCCATGTTATTTGGGTCGGTGCAACACGTTTTTGTCTTCCATCCTATCCTGTCACCCGTTACTCACTTTTATTTCATGGGGACGGGCATTCTATATATACCCACAAATATAGACCTGGACTTAATAACCTCAAGAAACCGGTCCTTTGACGAAAAATCGATAATTCGTTTTATTTTTTATTATTATAATTGATAGGCTTGCCTTTGACCACCATCTCACCTGATGGTAAGCGATGATGTGGTCGACGATGGAGCACGCTTGCCTAGAAGTACCTGGAGTTAGTCAACCCCCTAGTACAAATGGCCTTAAAGCGATCGTTGATTTGGTTCATACAAGCGGATGTTTTGAGCAAACAACCGCTACACCACATTAGATGCGGGCGGCAGAACAAAACGTTGTGAAATTCTATGAAAGACTTGAAGTTTACTCCGCAGTCGACATATTCCAGAAAACACACTGTTTTATCTCATCTGCTAAAGTGTCTTTGGTCCTATGAGTACTTTTTTGCTGTGTCTGCCGAAGGCTACTCTGAATTTTACGAAAAAAATCTATGTAACATAATAATAAATCTGTAGATGTTTTTATTTGCGCGCGCATCACGTAAAATGTACGAAATCGATGTAGGTAAGTCTTATAGATTAAAATTGTGCGTAACTTGATGTACCTATTACTTAGGCTTTGTTTCATCGTAATCGGTTGACTATATCGACTACATTCATTGACTGTTAGGCGGTACGAAGTTCGCCGGGTCAGCTAGTAATTAGTAATACATATAAATAAAAAAACCTGAAGTATTTTTGTAATTCGTGGTCAGAACTCAGAATTGATGATATGACCATACCGACCTTATTATGAAATGTGCCACTATAATCATGATATGGTCGGTCATATGTTTTTTCTTACAAGAGCAATACATAAAAGGTGTAAGGGACAGCCCTCCACAAACTTTAAGGGCTTGCTCAGTAGACGAAACCGAACAACCTTCCACAAAAATTTTTTTCAGGAAACGAAAATAAAAATCAGCCTCACCATACAAAATGATACACTTGATTGGACAATTTGTATGGCGAGGTCGATTTTTTTTTCATTCTATCCAAAAGTTGTATGTAAGAAACTGCCCTGTATGATAAAACTGCCCATTGTACACCTGATTTTGTAAATATTTTCTGTTCACATTTTGAGGTGTACAATAAAGTATCTTAATAAATAATATTAACTCAGGAGAAAGTAGGAGTCTCCCCAAAGTAGACGATGACGTAAACGACGCCGCCAAGACCGACCCGGGAAGAGGTAGACGAAATGACCAAAACGCCTACCGCAAGGGCTGGTTCGAGGAAGATGGGGGAGGCATTGGCCCAACTGTGGGAAAGTATAGCTAAAAAAAAAAACTAATACACACTGTTTAGAAACGGGCCTAATCAATACGAGACGACCTCTAACAAATCTTGACCACAGTTCAGTACTGTTATTGCGGAACCGCTATCCAAACAGCGCCTACGGTACAATTATTTTCGTCTAATTCGAAGAATTTCAACATTCAGCTATTCGCTATGTAAATACATTTAACGAATGATTTACAATATCAACGGAAATTGCAGAACATGACAAAAAAGATTCTTTATTATTCAACAAAAATGATCCATTAGACCTCATTTTTTTTTCACGCCGTTGGCCACTGTCTTGGTCCTTACTGTACGGGCGGACGGCGAGCTACCCATCGCTCCACGTCCGCAAGCTCGTGGCTACGGTAGCTGGAGAACGCTCTGTGACTTCCGATGACTGCGGCTGGAGCGTGAGGAGGTCCGTTTTCTTACGTTTGCGGCCACCTCCTTCGCTAACATTACTACTCCGCAGAAGGAGGCCACCACATCCCATACGCTCTCGATATCCGTTTGACTTCATTAAAAACACCAAAGCCCGATTTCCGGCCACTACAGGCACGGGCCTGCGGACGGCGAGCAATGGGTAGCTCGCTGTCCGACCGAGCCGAGCCCAAGTCGTCGACGGCGCGTACTGTTGACGCGAGCCCTCAAAGAGGCCTAGCAGGTTCGAAGTCTACTGGGGCCAAGGGTCTGCTTTTGAAAGGAAGGTTCGGCCTCGGTATAAAAGGCAACGAGGGAACTGAGTGGGTTTTTTAGTCAGTAAAAGTTTGACACTATCTCCCGCTCCGCCCAAGGGCGGGGGATCTTACCGCTTACGAAGGCCGAAGAAAACGAGTGTACGTGTAGAATGCACCAAACCAGTCTGGTTCTTCAGATTAATTCTGAGATCCTCTATGATAGGTAGGTAGACATAATTTACATAAGATTCAATTGTCACTTCTAATGCATTAGAACTTAAGCACCTTAGCACTGATCCGCCTGCATTTGCAAGAGCCGATATGTGGAGGTTATAATAGCAAGCCAGTTTTCATTTTTTGCTGAAGCGCCATAGCCAAGAATCTCAAATCAGATTAAGTCCACGCTGGAAAACCAGCAATGACTACTAGATTTAAACATGAATACACTCTAATACGCCACAAACAATCCTAACCATCCCAGACGTACTCCAAGAAAACCATTTCTCTAACTGCCAGCCATAAAAACAACATTCCATTTAACTGAAAACAAAATAGTCAGTGTTACTCAAAGATTACGGCGTCGTCGTAACTTTTATATATTATACTTGAGACAAGTTGACTCTGCCCCAGTTCGAGAAAAAGTTTGGGATTTACCTCCCTTTTAATAAGTTCCCAACTGTACACAAAGTGAGTCAGGCAAAGAAAACTTAGTTTTTAACTTTGATAAATAAATCATGGAATATTATTTCGTATGTTTGTACGCTGTTTTGTCAGCAATACGACTGTGGATCTTGAGATGTTGAGTTCGGCTTTCAGAGGGCCTACCACGGTCTTAACACGATCCATTTGACGACCTTAGAATTCAAAATATTTTAATTCACATAGACCTACATGGACACTTATAAAACGTCAGAAGCTAGTGGACGGTTCCAAATTGGTCGCTTCCTATGGAAAAGAACCGGCAAGAAACTCCATCCGCAAACTGAACTGGTAAAGGAATGGAATAATGTAATAATGTAATAATGTAATAACTTTTTTTATCTTTTATAAACTAGTACTTGACTGCGATCCCACCTGATGGTAGGCAGTGATGCAATCGTTGATGGTGAGGCGCACTAGTTTATTAGAGCCTATTCATTCTAGCCTTGAAGACCCCTAAGTTATAAACGGACGGGAAGACCGCAGCAGGCAAATTGTTCCAGTCCTTCGATGTACGCGGTATAAATGACGAGGCGAATCG
This sequence comes from Mythimna ferrago, assembly GCA_910589285.2. Taxonomy (NCBI): domain Eukaryota; kingdom Metazoa; phylum Arthropoda; class Insecta; order Lepidoptera; family Noctuidae; genus Mythimna; species Mythimna ferrago. The sequence goes on from OU342685.1 coordinate 24,142,439, forward strand.
CTTAGTCCGGACCGTAGAGGTTTCAACTCCATTCCTTTAACAGTTGCGTTCGTGGATGGAGTTTCTTTTTCTTTAGGATGTATAGCTCCCTCCCTCTTTCTCGCTCGCACAACTGACATTTTTAGACGTCATGGTAAGGCCCCAAATTTGGCTTAGCCAAGTTACGACTGTTTCGTTTCGACACTCTTTCGTCGATCGCCTCGAGCCAGCCACGCCTTCGATTCCTTTGATCTGACGTCATCTCAACGCACAGTCACGTGGTCTTGGCTAGGGAGGCTGATCAGTGAATCAATTTGTCGATATTGTGTGAAGTGTGAACATTTTGACGAGCCATGAAAGGTTTTTCCAAGGGTACGACTTGGAAAAACCATTTACAGTTCCTAGGGAATACCTATAAAATCAATACTCGTAAACTTTTTTAGAGGATGAAAGTAGTTTCCACGCTTAGGTATGAAGAATACGACTCAATGTTGGGGAAAATTAGACAGGATTATGTTTATGATGCGTGGAAATGTTCATCAGGTATGTCATGAAGAGACTTGAGAAAGAATGTAGACTCTTGGTTCATCATTTCAGCTGAAAGACGTCCACAGCTGGGCATAGGCCTCCCCTAAGTCGCCAAAACCAACATACGTGTGCTTCTCGCATCCACCGTATTTCCGCGGCCCCCACCAGGACCTAGACCATGACGTTTAAAGTAAGATTGTTTCAATCTTGCTTCAGTGTGGGTAAGAGACAGAGCTATACAGGTTGTCTAGCGCCATCTCTTACCCACACGGAAACAAGATTAAAACAATCTTACTTTGAACGTCATGGTAACCCCGCTGGTCATCAGTCTACCATGTGGGAGGCCTATCAACTACACGTCTTCCGACTATTCTTACCAAGTAATTTGGATAAATAAAATGGCTCGCTAAAAGATTACAAGCACTGCTTAAGAGCGGCCAACCCGAGATACATTTCCATACTTCCGCTCTTCGAGACATGACCACGACCACTCGTGTAAAGGGTGCACGACTTAGAAGATTACCTATAATGCTAGGCAGCTGCCCATCTCTTGGCAGGATCCCTAATTGTATCTTTTAAGTCTGATGAGAACTGCTCAAATGATCCCGCTCACGTGATTATGATGTTCTTACACATCTTTCTTTACATATTTTGGAATAGGCTTGTAGAATAAATATCGATACATCGATATATCGATATTTTCATTTCGATACATCGATATTTTTGAGCGATATATTTTATAACGATATATCAATATCAAACGTCCAAGATCGAAATTGTATCAAAAACTATTTTTTTTTTTTTGGTTTTATTTTGTCGACTCAATTTGCTACTTAACTTCTTTTTAATTTGGAACTTATGTTGGTTTTTAAGTTGGCTGCAAGGGCTGCTGGCTGTCTCGCAGTACCCAATAACAGAAGTCGGCTTACAGCCGAGCACATAAATCAAAGAGTTTTTCTTATGTCTGTATCAGATAAATACTGGTTCAGTTAATAAATAATTGATATTTTTTATAGTTGTTCTTGATTTATTAAAAATTATGTCTATTGATTAGTATTTATCTAGTAATGTACCTACCTAAGATGACTGAAGTAGATTAGACCATTTTTTTTTTTCGTATCGTACCGATATATCGATATTTTTAAATAAAAATATCGATATCGATATATATCGATACTTTATTGCAGTTCTGACATCCCTATTTTGGAAACAGATCTTTGTGATCTTGTTTTTCTATTGAAATCGAAACGTGTAAAAGTAATCCAGTTTAAGACGTCTGAAAATATATTATTTTGTGTGAATTTTGATTATTTATAATGTACTCATAAATTAACCTTCCAATCGTGTCAATTAGGGACACAATAGAAAGACAATGACAGCGCGAACGCGCCCGTTCGCTTGGGGTTTAATGAATAAAAAGTAAAAATGATAATATTATCCATAGAATGTTTTAAGGAAATCGTATTTCCTGGAACCAGTTTTGTTAAATATTCGAGTGGTTAATGTAATGAATACAACAGAGTGTTCAGGCGTTATCTCTTGTTTTTCGCGTTGGCTCTTTACCAGATGAAAGAGCTCAGAATGGCCTTGTGGGCGGGGCAGGCATGCCTCAAAATATGATCATGCTCATACTTGACACAACCAGTAGCAAACTTGTGACCCAAGTGTGCGTGGTCTGTTTATTGCCTGTAGTGGAGGTAAAGGGTGGGAGACAAGCGGCGACACTCGTTGTAGTACAAATCGAAAAGTATTTACATTCTAACCTCTTCTATCTTTTCTGTGTTTTTAGCCATGCTCACGTTGTAGAAGAAGATGTTGGGAAGGGCCCTCTTAATTGGAAGCGTTAAACCAACATTCTTATTTCTATTCTCTCCAAAGCTTAATGAGACGACACCAAATACATGAGCACTAATTACCTACCGTACGTCTCATATTATTATTAGGTAAAAGAAACAAAAACCGGGCCAGAGAAAATAATGAGACGTGATTAATTTTAGCCACATCTGCTGGGGAGCAATGTTATGTGGACGAATTGGATAACGCCTCGTTTGTTACAACTATACATATGAAAGATGAAAGATGATGATGTTATGAAAGATTTACGAAAACTGAATAATGTGATATCGAAGGAGATCGCATCTGTAATTTTTTTTTATGTGGAGCGAGAGATCATGTCAGACTTTTACTGACTTTTTAGTTCATCCATGCTCATGTTCCTTCAGTTGCCTTTTGCGTTCCAGGACCATGAGCATACCCTTTTTAAAAACAGCAGGCATTGGCCCTTCTGGGCCCCTACGGTTTGCTAACATATCCCTGAGGCGCGAGTGGAACATTACGCGCCATCTTCGACGACTTGGGAGCGGACCTTATGGGACGAGCAAACGGCGAGCCATCCCTTGCTCATCGTTCGCATGTGCTGTTGCTCGACTGGCAAGACAATGATGCTTTTTAAGGTTAATTAAATATAGTTTTTTAATTTGATAGATAAAAGATTGTTTTTCATAGTAAGACGGCGAGCTACCATTTGCTAGCCATCCGCAAGCTCTCATCTACCCTATCGTGGCCAGGTGTCACCATGCAGCGTCAGGTTTGTCTCTGCCTCACGCTTTCCACCACCGCCTACGCTCATGTCGCAGAAGAGAGCGACTGTTTCCCATATCCTCTCGCTCTGCACCATGACCTGGTCCAGGACCGGACGCGAGCGGATGGTACCTGTCTTACGACTGATAGATCGGTAGTGTTAGAAAGATGGGAGCATCAGGTACCTTACCATGACGTGTTAAAATTTCAAGAGTACGAGCGAAAAAGGGAGATGGAGCTATGAACCCAATATAGCCCCATCCTTTTGACGGTTCAATTTATTGCGTCAAATGGATCGCATTAAGAGTTCGTGGTACGACTTCTGGTCGTGTTTCGGTTAAGTTTATACAGTAGCCACGTAGGTATAAACCAAACATCAAAACATACCCGGCATACATCCACACGCTATTACACAAGTATCACAGGACAACACAATGCTGTGCGCGCGCGCACCGGACGTGACGTCACCGCTTCATGAATGGGCCCTAGTGTCGATGACTCGCGCATTGTTCGTACATATGTGGCTGTTATCTCCGTATCTGTTGGTATGTAGGACGATTTGCTGGTGAACTTTTATGTGGAAAGGGCAGAATGGGAATTGGGTTTTAATGTAGTATCGCGTCTTCTATAGAAGATTCAGTATGAAAGACAAGTGTTGTTTATGTGACGGTTATTTTAAGAAAGAAGAAAGAAAACATATTGTATGTGGCACACAACTTAGATATAAAAAAAAAAAAAACAGAAAAAAGAACAACAACGTGTCTCACGGCTAGGGTTGCCACCCGTACTTTATAATAAAGTATTGTACTTTATTTCAGGCAATTGTACCCTATACTTTATGAGAACAATAAAGCACTTGAAAGTACTTTATTTCGCATGATTTGATTTCTTCTCTTATCTCTGAGTATGATAAAAAAAAAATATCTACTTTGATTTAATTAGGGTAGTATTTAAACGAGTGACTGTAAATTAAAATTTTAAGTGACAAAAATAATTATTTTGGGTTATAGAAATAATAAGTGAGCGACTGACTGCGAGTGACGAGAAATCAATAGAACAGCGACTTACAAACTTTAATTTGAGTTACTTAAAATACAAAATGAGAAGCTTCATAATATTTGAGCGACCTAATATTTGTTTGCGTGTCAACGAAAAAAATGGTGAAATAAAATCTGCGAGCAACTTGGTAGTAGCGTTCGCCGGCCGCTGCCGCGGCACCGCTCGCTTCGCTCACTCGGCTCACGCGCGGTAGGTCACAGTTCTAACCTAACCTAACCTATTTCACCCAGTTTAAATGATGAATCTACCTGCGACTAGATAATTTTAGTCGCTCACTTATTATTTTAGTCGCTCACATACTAATTTAATCGTTTAACTAGGATTTCAATAAGCCACTTTTAGTAAGCTCGTCCTGGATTTTATTGTTAATCAATATTTGTTGTTAGTTTAGTTAATGTGTCGCTTACTCAAATTCATACCGCTCAAGTTATTAAAACAGTATCTCATCATCAGTCGCTAAGTTTTTTTTAGTCGCTCGTTTTATAATTCCCCATTTAATTATACTTAGAATGTAAAAATGCTGTACAATTGTTTAGTAGAGATACTGATGTGATATAAACTGCAATAAGCGATAAAATAATAATAAGGAAAAATAAATTATTCTTCATTTTGACACTATGTACTTTTTTTCTTATCTATTATAACCAATGTACTTTAATTCCAACAAAAAAAGGTGGCAACCCTACTCACGGCTGTGCCAAATGGGTTCAGTTCAGCCAATGATATTCTGATAAAATAACTTTGAGTTCAGCATAATGCCAGACAACTACGTAGCAGTTGCCTAACGGTGGTTTTCAATTGAACCTTTGAGTCTAGTTTTATTTCTATGGCTGAGTAGGTAGAACGTTATGTATGAAGATATGAACGCAAATTATGCTTCTAAGCATTAACAAACAATAAGGAGGAAGGTTTTTTATTTTATACTTTTGTTTGTAATGAAAAAAAAAATCAAAAGCTACTGCACCGATTAAAAAAAAATATTTAGTAGATTGCTACTTTATTACTGAGTGAAATAGACTATATATTTTCTAAATTCACGCGGGCGAAGCCGTTAGCAAAACCTAGTAATATTATTAAGAGGAATGAAATTAAAAATTCTTTTACCAGTAATTTTTATTTTGTCACTGAGTAACATAGCCTTTATATATTTTCTACTCCCGTAAGGGCGAAGCCACAGGCTAATCTAGTTAATTATAAAACTGTATTTAATCTTGTCATGAGCACATAACCTAAGTAACAACGTAATTGATATAAGAAAGACTAGTTTCTGTAAAGGGAAGACATGAGCCTATAACTTCTAGGTACGCTGTGCAATAAATACATTCCACGAACTAAAGCATACCATAAACAACCACCGTTAACTTTCTTAGAAGAAAAAAACTAGTTATGAGTAGGAGAACATCGTTATTTTACACACATTGTAAGTATAAAGATAGCCATTGACGATACGTCCATCAAACCAAATGGAGTGGACTTCTTCCAGTGAATGTGATAAACGTATGCCAATCAAATGGACATCTTCCAGCGTTGGATTTCCAAACGGATTGAAATCCATGTATCCAATCCAAGTGGACGTCATCCGTGGCCGACTGTCAATGTCAAAAACGTGCGCCATACAATTTGGAAGTCGTTCGAATCGTCTGTGAATGGGCCAAACCCTGTCTATTTTTTGTGATTTTTGTCTCAGTTTATGTTCTATGTTGACGGAGAGTACATGCGCTGGAATACTAGAAAGGTCTGAGCCTATGAAACCAGTACCTCTAGCCTAGTTGCTAATCTGCAATAGTTAAGGGGCTGGCGACGGATAAATTTCCATACAAACGTAATACCACGCTCATTTGCAGTTGGAGCATATTTCCAACATATTATGATGATATTCGGTTATAGACAATATTTATTTAGGTTCCTACGTCTTTCTTTTTGAAAAAAACAAAAAGAAATTTAAGCGAATTGTATTTCGCACTTTTTTACAGCGTAAATGGCAAAACATGCCATTTGGCTTTTAATGTATTAAAAATAACAATATTTCTAATATTCTCGACGTAGGAACCTAGATAAATATTGTCTATAACCGAATATCATCATAATATGTTGGAAATATGCTCCAACTGCAAATGAGCGTGGTATTACGTTTGTATGGAAATTCATCCGTCGCCGGCCCCTTAACGCTTGTAGAAAGCTTCAAATGTACGGGGATGGCCTCGTCTTATCGCTCAGTCACGTGGTCAGAACAAAAGAATTGGCGGCAAGGTCAACTCGAAGCGTTCGGCGCAAGCGAAACGGTTGTAACTTGGCTAGGGGGGCAGGATTGTTTTATTTATAACTAGCTTTTGCCCGCAAATCGCTCGCGTTATATTCGGGATAACACGGTTCCCTTTTCTGTGGGGGGTTAGTGAACTCCCCTTAGCGAACTCCACTGCGGGTGACGTAACCTACGACAAACTTATTATTTGCAGTTGGTACAGTAATCGGGTCTAGGGATCGAACCGCAAAATTAACTATATTTTTTTATTGTATATACTTTGCCGGGATAAAAAGTAACCAGCGTGGTCCAGGATATTAAAGAATATACCAAGTTTCATCGTAATCGAACCAGTAGTTTTTGCGTGACGCCTGAACAAACTAACAGACAGACAGACAAAAATTTTTTTAATCACATTTTTGGTTTCGGTGTCGGTCTAGTAACACCCCCTGCCATTTATTTTTTCGATATTTTTAATGTACAGAATTTTCACTTCTACAGATTTATTATAAGTATAGATTATGTCTACGTCTGCGCGTGACTTTGTATTAGAAATAATTGAAAAATATAAGTCGCACCCATGGCAATATTATGGCAAGTGAAACACCTTAATTATCACGACGGGGAAAAGAGCAATGCAGCCTTTCATACATTTTCTCCTACGTCTTTTGTCTCTTTTTACCAAAATACATATTGCTGTCGCCACAGTTAAAAAATCCATTGTCATAATTCTAATCTTCGAAGTGGCGGCGCGTACGTACAAATGGAAGTAAGTCAATGTGCCTTCAAACTGAAGTACCTCCATACGGAAGTATTCCATTTAGGAGCATTCCAAACAGACGTATCGTGGCAACCTTAAGGCTTATAAAAACCAGCGTTTGATGACTTAGGTTATTTTTTTTTTATTGTGGATAGATTTGCGCTTGATCGATATCTGACCTGATGGAAAACGACGATGCGGTGGATGATGGAAACCCAAAAGAAACGTTGTCATTAAGAGGGTCCTTCCCCATTCGTTTATAGTCATACCTAAGCAAGGTTTAAAAGCTTGTTGGTTCATCTAACTCTATCCAACGCCATTACACTTCTACACTATCTACACGTAAAGTTTTTTTTTACTGTGTTTTTCACCTAATGTCATCTAATGCCTATAATGTCTTAGTGTCGCTGGAAAACCTTATTGCAAGTGTACACCTTGTTATTTAATTTATTGTCTTTCACTAGAAAGGGCGTGGACCACAATTGCGCATGTGCTCCTAAACAGCACAGGTGTCACTGAAATACACACACGAACCTTAGGATCCCCGTATTCGATTATAAATGCCCTGAAAAACCTGAGAGGCCTAATCTGTTTTTGGAGAGAGGTGGGCTGGTTGGAATAAGCCCACCTAAGGTTATGGTCGCTATGGCCCACGTACAGTGGCCCGTATAAGACTTAGTGCGGAAACCATACTTAGACATAGGTCTATGTCTGAGTGTGTCTATGACATAGAAAGGTCGTTATTGAAATTGACCCACATTGTCATTCATAGCGCTAGTCTATAAAACCTGGCGCTTGTAAACACGATCTATCCTTGTCTGCGTATGTCAACAAAATACCTAAGAGCTACTGTAATACCATTTTGCTTACAAGACGCTTATAAATATGACGTAGGTAGTACCTAAGCGTTGAACATTTCATGCAATAGAGCCTGAATTCTTGGAACTCACAAGGCAGAGGGTAAATAGTAGATATATAAAAAATTTGCTACAGATGACGCCAGATAACCATGGAATAAAGTACATTGACCTTTTCCTAATATCTTTGCGTAAGTACCCGAAAAACAAACAATGAATTGCTTTTCATTACTAGATCATGTAAAGGATCACGATACATGTCGATTCAAGACAGCAGATGTCTTATTTCCGTTTTTGAAATTAAGAATGTCAACTGTAAGAGGGTCAATAACCGGTATTCCACGTTTATCTGGTGCCAACCTTAGTTATATTTAAGTTCTGTAAAAAGTTATTTGATAAAGTTAAAGCCGTTGCTGATCATTGTGAGTCGCAGGGCGATTCGGCGGGGTGGGTTTTTTAGTCACTAAAAGTCTGACACTATCTCCCGCTTCACCCAAGGGCGGGAGATATTATGGGATGATTTTCACTCACCAAAAAAAATGGGGGCGTGATATATGGATTGAACCGATAATATTGAGATAGTCATAGCAAATCAATGAACGTATCTATCTTCATTTCTGCTGATGGAGTAGCGCCTTAGACGGCGGGCGAGGGCTCTTAGCAGCCACTCGAAGACAGCCTAATCTCTTCTAATTAACTGACGTTTTCGTAGAACTAACTTTAGATCTCTCCAGAGCTTATAAAGCTTTCAATATTAATGTGGGAAGAGGTATTTTATTCTTTATCCCGTTGTTTGTCTAAACGTGGATCCACGCGAGACACAATGGCTTTTTAATTGTGTCTCTAATTACGGCACACAAGAGGTTATTGTACACACAATTTATACAATATATTTATTTCAATTACACATACGAGAATTATATATATGTGTTTTACCCTAGTCCGTGCGTCACAGCGAGGTGCCAACTGAAAATCAGCGCTGGGTGTCCAACGCCCAGCAAATTGAGATTGTGGTCAAACGCGAGCCTATACATTATAAAAAAAAAAAAAAAAATGCTGATGTGGTCACTCTTTCGGTGCGGGCACGCTCGGCGTACTTTGTACTTTTATTCTTGTTTACTTTATGTATATCCGTTGTGCTGTGTCTGTACCGAATAAAAGTATTTCTATTCTATTCTATACATCAGTAAAAATAGGACAGTTGATGTACATAAGCGAGCTTAACCCACAAATGGGTTTTCTAACAGCAAACCAGATAAAGGAGAAAAAAAATTGCATTTGAGGAACTTTAAACGTACAAAAAAAAACACATAAATTAAATCTACTTAACTTAAAACTAACAACATACTGAAAACAGATATGTGCAGAACACTATACATAAACAATAAATAAATACTTATAAACATACATATTTATGGGTCATGTTGACGGGAAATGTTCCTTAATTTTTCTCCTAAAAACTTCCAACGAAGGGCTCCCCTTAATGAATGCGGAAGTGAATTCCAGAGGCGCACAGCACGAACCGTAAAAGATCCACTGTAGCGACTTGAAGAGTGAGTAGGAAAACGAAAGAGAAGAGAGGATGATGAGCGACAAGGTTTTCCTCTCGGAACAAGATATTCAATCAGTTTCTTCAAAGTGAAGGCACGGGAACACATTCGCAAAAAGTTGGTACAATCATCACAGTATTGATTGGTTGAATTCGTTTTTTCACAATAACATTGTTTATTTGTATGTGTATGTGTCTATGACATAATAATATGTACTTATTATCACATTAAATACCACAATAGGTACATTTGTCTTTGTATAGGACGTCTTATACAGATATATCCTTATTAGATAGATTTAGCATCCTTAATGGTACATACTCACACACTTCTCATCTATAGAAGTCCCACGAAGCCATCATCCTACATAGAAGCCATCAATATTTTTCTGAGGGTAGACTGCGGTCGTCCTCCAGCTCTGCCAGATCTGCTCCAAGTTGCAGGTCTATCAATTTGGAGCAGATCTGGCAGAGCTGGAGGACAACCGCAGTCTACCCTCAAAAAAATATAATTCTGGCGCACAACTTTGTACGTATATATTCGTAGTCGACCATCAATAAGTTAATAAGTAATTATGTCCTTTTTAAATTGACATCTATTAAATTAAATTGAAGTAATAAGTTACTAAATAAAATTGTAACTTTATTATTTATCTCGTGAGAACAAACATAGCGTCATGTTTAAACCCCATTGAAAATTTTAATTCCCATCTTTTAACCGTGGCTGTAAGGAAGAGCTACCATGTGTCTAGAATACGAATACCCTTGTAGTCAGTTCAAGTCGGATCCCTCTCGCTCCACTCAAAAAGAGTAACCATGGAGTTTCTTGCCGGTTCTTCTCCGTAGGAAACGACCAATTTGGAACCGTGCACTAGCTTCTGACGTTTTATAAGTGCCCATGTAGGCCTATGTGAAATAAAATATTTTTGATTTGATTTGATTTGACTCAGAGCGGGAGAAGTCGATTTCGATGGAACTTGGTATCCAGAAAGACCACGTCACGGAATAGCACATAATTTATTATGATACTTTTTATCCCGAATGTTTCCTATGGATAATCTGGAATTGCACAATCTACACTGGGCCACAAGACGTACGGTGCCATCGGTACATGGTAGACATCCCACCCATACGCACAAAGCGTTTTGGGAACACATTTATTGTGCGTACAGCCAAGGAGTAAAATTCCCTGCCAGAGTTTGTGTTTCCTGATAGCTACAACTTAAGGGTATTTAAGTCAAGAGTGAATAGGTTATACTTTTAGGCAAGCGTGCTCCATCGTCTACCACATCATCGCTTTCCATCAGGTGAGATAGTGGTCAAACGCGAGCCTATCAATAAAAAAAACTGGCAGTGTGAGTTGGACTTGCGCACGAAAGGTTCCGTACCGTCCTTAGGAAAATTCGGCAAAAAAAATTACTTTGGTTGTATGGGAGCCCATTTTATTTTGTTTTTGAGTATTTGTTGTTATAGCGGCAACATAAATACATAATTTGTGAAAATTTCAACTGTCTATCTATCGCGGTTCTTGAGATACAGCCTGGTGATAGGCAGACGGACAGACAGCGAAGTCTTAGTAATAGAGTCCCGTTTTTACCCTTTGGGTACGGAACCCTAAAAAAACTACTATCACGCAGGCGAAGCCACTAGTCGCAGCTAGTACTACATAAAAGGTTCCACAAAGTAAAGCCTACCCGTTTCGTGGGAAGTGTAGGTCGCGTTATTGATTTTATGACTGTAAGATTTCCTAAGGCTTCCTACTGTATTACTTCACTAACAATAGCACATAAGTTCTGATGTCAGGCTTGTGATATGTGAAGGGCAATATATAGGGTGACTGGTAATTAGTGTACGATACTTAAACACGTGATTGTGCTCATGATAACCAACAACTTTTACTATGGAAACAAACCTGAAATCGCGAAGAAAAATCAGCTGTTTAGTACATTTATGTTTGCCTAATGTACTGACTGAACAGCTGATATTTTTTTCGCGATGTCGGCTTTGCTCCCATAATAAAAATTGTTTGTTATCATGAGCACAATCACGTGTTTGAGTATCGTACACTAATTGCCAGTCACCCTATATTATGTTCGAGTGGGTGTTTCAGGAGCCATCAAGTAGTTTATAGGGTTTAGGCGCATTAGGGCTAATTCTCATTTTGGCAACAGACTCCCAAATGGACTACTTCTCATTATGGCCACTTCTCATTTTGGCTACTTCTGATTAGGGCTACTTCTCACATGGGCTACTTCTCACTTGGGCTACTTCTCATTAGGGCTATTACTCATTAGGGCTACTTCTCAAAATTTGGGAATGTTTATTGAAATAAGTACTGTCTTTATGTATATAAACATGTTTATTCATTCATAAGAGATCAATTACATTGACGACACGAACCAATGTAATAGGTAAGTATACAATATTATAAGTATTACTTCTTGTAATTATAATATTGTATACTTACCATTGTAACTTATAATATTGTATACTTACCTATTACATTGGTTCAATTAATGTTGATTTATTCTTAAAATAATAAACAACAATGAATAAAATAATAAATAATAATGAGTAATAGCCCTAATGAGAAGTAGTCCAAGTGAGAAGTAGCCCAAGTGAGAAGTAGCCCTAATCAGAAGTAGCCAAAATGAGAAGTGGCCATAATGAGAAGTAGTCCATTTGGGAGTCGGTTGCCAAAATGAGAATTAGCCCTAATGCGCCTAAACCGTTTATAGAATTTAATAATTTTCCTTCTCCCACGCTCTTCTCCTTGTCAATATGACGCTGCACAAACGAAGACCTTTTTTGTTCCAGTTACCGACACCGAACACTTTTTGATCGTCATGAGTATGTGGAAGCAAGTGGACACAAAAAAAATATTCATCTGTAATAGTATCTTGTATCTGACACGAAACACTAAAGTTTTCACGTTTGCGCCCTGCCTAAAGGTGGCACACGTGTGCCACACATGCCGATCTGGGCGCATCGGTCTCCATACACTTTATATGGAAACTAAACTTGTAGAGCTACACTAGATCCACGCCGCGCGACGTCGTTCTACATACAACTCAGGCGTGTTATGTGTGCGACGGTCTAGGAGTTCTAGCTCAAAGATAAGCAAATTTCTTACATATGAAATCATAATAATATTATTTATTAGTCAGAACATGCTAAGAAGGAAAGTTAATGACAAAAATTGCTTGCTATGATTCCATAAACATCTAGCTATGTGGATTACTTTTCCTTTTCTGTAATTTTAACATAATTATCTGTCTGGCAGTTTTGATTATTTAATGCGGTCAAACCAAATGTCCTATTTTTAACACGCTTATATTAGCTTCACCTGTATGTTTGTAACCAACGCCTTTGAGCTCGATTTTGGCCTACTTTGAGCGATCAGATTTTCTTCAAACTTTGCACACCCATCAAAGACTGATGACAATACAATAATCCGTTTTTTTTTTTTTTTTGAAAATTAAAAATATAGTTTAAAAAAATAAAAAAACAAGCTTTTATAGCATATCAAACTAAAAAGTGTAAAATAATTTTCAATATAGGTAGAAAATAATGTGCTATATTTTTCGTAAATCGAGCGCCCCACGCTTTTTTCACAATGATATTAATATTTTTCGTTCATTATTATTATTTTCTACCTATATTGAAAATTATTTTACACTTTTTAGTTTGATATGCTATAAAAGCGTGTTTTTTTAGTTTTTTAAAACTATATTTTTATTTTTTGGTATTGTTCGTTAAGTAATTAAGCTCCATGGTAGTCTTAAGTTGAGTAACACGGACGCCGTGATGTCTTTCCAGCCATGCCTCAAAGAGAGGACTTACCGCCATAAACTTTGAAGGCACGATTTGGAACTTGGTGCCAGTAACTTTTATCCAGCTCAAAAATACATTTCCAAGACGCAGCACACATAGCTATTGGAAGGTGAGCTAAGGATTTGCATCCTCCTATGACCTTTTAAGTATTTTTACAAACACTATTTCGCTCAGACGGAAGTCATAGCATTGTGTGAGAATTAACGTATTCTTATATGACCTTCCATTCTGATTAGAGCTAAGGCTAAGTGCTTACGTAGCGTGTAGTGCTACGTCAGCACTTTAGTTCACCAGTAAAGCCACCTCGCTTCCTTAATAGCTGGAATATATATTCCATAACTATCACACAACGCCGCCTAGTCCCAAGCTAAGCAGAGCTTGTGTTATGAGTACTAGAAAACTGATAAACATACTTATATATTTCTAAATACATACATTTTATAGATAAATTACATCCAGACACAGAACAAATGATCATGCTCGTCACATAAACATTTGTCCTGGGTGGGAATCGAACCCACCACCTCCGGCATAGCAGTCAGGGTCACTAACCATTAGACCAACAGGCTAGTCAAAATGAAGGAATGTTTCTCTAGTTGGACCGAGTGTACTCTTTTTCACACCCAGAGGGGTTTGGTACCTACACGATGATTTTTTGTTTAATCTAAAAAAGAAATATTTTCTTTTTTCGATTAACCAAAACATAACAATATTTGTCCAATATTTTTTTATAATCTAAAATATGGACTAAATAAAATCTAATTATTTTGACCCTGGAAACTATTCTATTCCATTAGACGAGCTGAGCTCTATTGAATAGCTAATAGTCATTCAATAGGGGTAGCTCAGTTCGGTTCGCGTCAGTTCAAGCAGGATGTAAATGCAAATGTTAGAAAGAGGATAGAATAGAATAAACTTTATTGTACACCAAAACGGTAATAAAACTTTCAAAATAACTTACATCTATGCAATGGCGTAACTATACCATCTGAGGCCCGTGGCTAAATAATTCGATAGGGCCCCAAAAAATGATCACGTTGTAATTTATTTTGGATAAATCACTGGAGTAGTGAAATTATTCTTTATTATTTATTAAAGTTCTCTAATAGGTACACGAAGATTTTTCTATTTTGTCTCTGAACGTGGCTTCCCAGTAGCGTAACTATAACTTACCAAGCTGGCAAAATACCATGGGAAATTTATACTATTCGAAATTATTATGATTTATTTAGACTTTAACTACTATCATAATTTTTACTTATTTTTGTTAAAATGTTAGGCCAATTCTTTTAAAATCGCGATCCGTCAGATCGGGGGCCCCACCAGGCCAGGGGCCCGTGGCATGTTGCCAGCCTTGCCACCCTATAGTTACGCCACTGCATCTATGGGTACAATGGCGGTCTTATCGCTAACAGCGATATCTACCAGACAACCTTAGGTTGGATTGCAAGAACTTAAAATAAAAAGGGGGGTAGTCTGCGGTATACTGCAAATTAATACAATGTATGAATGTACAATGCGTTCCAAATGAGAATAGGATCCATGTTGTGACGCCACGATTTATTGTCAAATAGAGGAAAGAATTTTTTTTTTAATTTAATTTATTTACGTACTGTGAATGAAAAATGTTTATTCAGAATCCAGTTCTTTAATTTTACTCATCTCTGATTTCAGCAATTTTTGCTAAAATTTCTTCGATTTGACAGTACTACGTGGCGTCACAACATAGCAATCAATCCTATTCTGATTTGGAACGCATAGTACCTATGTGTGTTGTTATAAAAAGATAAAACTTTAAGTTTAACCTAAAAACTGGTGCTATTGAAAACCGGACTTCCGATTATTAAATATTGCGCGATAGTTATGATAAAACTATCGCGCAACTTTTTGCTTGCGACTACTTTTGTTACCTTGGGTAGGTTATACCTGTTAAAACAATTGTATGTGCTTATAAATAAATAAATAAAATTACTGGCATGTTTTGAAGTTTTCGTTTCGAGTGCAAGCAAAAATTAACTTAGCGATGTCAGGCGGAACTGTCTTTGATGGTACCTACTTATCCTAAACTCAATAGAATTAATATACCTAATGGACGGACACTGTAATTGATCAAAGTTTTTCGACATAAAAGCATGAAAATACTGAAATACGGTGTTTTATAGGATGCCTTTTGGAAAGTGTGCGCAGGAATTGCATGACTTGATTCCGCCATCTCAATTGTACCATCGGACAAACCGACGCGTCGGGTACGTCGCGACGCCCGGTACGTCGCGACGTACGACGAGTATCCACCCGTAAGTTATTGAAACCTCTACGGTCTAGTCTGAACTAAGCGTTTCACCTCGTCGTTTATACCGCGTACGTCGAAGGACTGGAACAATTTGCCTGCTACGGTCTTCCCGTCTGATTATAATTTGAGTGTCTTCAAGGCTAGAGTGAATAGGCTCATAAACTAGTGCGCCTCACCATCAGAGATTGCCATCACTGCTTACCATCAGGAGGGATCGCAGTCAAGCACTAGTTTATTAGTCAATTAAAAATAAATAAAGAAAATGTACTTGCACGTTATAGAAAACTACAATAATACGCACAATAGAATGTAGATACGACTACGAACTAATACATTAACCACGTTAATTAGGTCGATATTTATTTCTATATTGTTAGTCGAATGACACTCAAACTGCTACGTAATATCATGATTTTAATATTTTCCTCGTACTCATAAAATTTTTCCTACAGTAGGTACCAGTAAACTACCTAACTAGAACATCGAAACATAATGTAATATTATTTATTTATTGGTTTATTTATTATATTCTTTTTTGTACACCACAGAAACAAAAAAAAAAACAGGACAAACATTATTAAAAATAAGTCTACAATAACCGCTCATTTCGGCTACATTTCAGCCAAAAGGCGTCCACTGTTGGACATAAGCCTCCCCCAAGTGTCGTCATAACGACCGGACCTGTGCGTCTCGCATCCATCGGATTCCGCTATTATAAAATTATTATCATATAAGTAGCCATATGAGTCGCTAAACGTTATTCAGCCATATAAATTTTCAAAGAAAAAAATAGAGGGTGAGGGTTGATGGGTAAAAAATAGCGTATGACCCAGTGGCGTAACTATAGGGTGGCAAGGCTGGCAAAATGCCACGGGCCCCAGGCCCGACGGGGCCCCCAGTAATAGAGGCCGTGAGCTCAAAAGTAACCCAAATTATGTTTAAAAAAATATTAAAATGAAATCACAACGTAACGTGATTTATCGGGGGCCTCATCTAATGAATTTGCCACAGGCCTCAGATGATATAGTTACGCCACTGGTATGACCTATTTTCAGACCTACCAAATACACACAGAAAATTTCATTAAAACTGGCAAAGCCGCTTCGGAGATATTCTATAATAAACACTGTGACACGAGTTTTTTATTATGAGACGGAATTTGAAGTAGTAATCTGACTTTTAGAGAATCATCAAAAATCAATAATGTCCGCGACTCAAAACAATCCTAGACCTAATCAATACATTTCATCTTCTTTGTTCTATTGAAATAGAAAAACTCGATGAAAATAGAAAAACAATGGATGAACAGTGCGCGTGTTGCGTTGAAGTCTTTTATGGGGGACCTACGTCATCCATAGAGTTGCCATAACTAGCTAGTTAAATTCATAATCTCTCTTATAAAACCATACTGGACATCTCCATTATGAATATTCGTATTGATAGTGTAATTAGAGCAATAACAAATTACGTCTGTAAACAGTTACGTAATGTCACGTAAAAAATAAATAATCGATTAAACTAATTGAAAAATGTTAATCGATAAGCTTACAATGTATTAAAGAAACACGGTTTTAAACTCAAGTTGTTAAAAACATGTCAAAGACAAAGAATTCAACAAACCCTTCTCGTAAAAAGTTTTATGAATGCATTTCACGTTGAACAGCGATGCTGAAATTTAAAACTGCTAACGCCATCTAGTGGTGTAGTTTGGTAATACGTGTGAACATATGTCGGTTTGTTATTGAGAACAACGCCATCTAGTAAACTTTTAGGACAACTTTTAACTGACAAATTACTAAAAACATTTTTTTTGCTAATATCTTCTTCAATTTAATTATTATCTACATATTTTATATTTTAAAATTGCCCATGATTAATTTCACGTATTTTATAATACCAAAAACTGGCTCTTAAGTGGATTTTCAACGGTTTCCTTCATATTTTCATATCAAACGCGAAATAATTATGAGCTTAAAATGGAAACTAAGCTAATCCTACCTTGAAATGCTGGTGAGCTGCTTGCTCCTCTGCCTCGTACTTGTGCTTGATGTTCTCGATACGCATTTGCTTCAGTATGCCCGCCACCTCGATCCTGATACAACAAAAATATACATTATTCTTTGAACATGAAATAATGCAAGATAATTGTACTATTTTTTATTCGTTTATAGTTTATTATTTTCAGCAGCAATGTATATGTTTTTATTAGAATGTTCATCAAAATCTCTTTTAAAATTTCTACAAACATTAATTTAGAACTTTAAAAAAAAGTAATGTATTTGCTATTACGCTCTTAGACTGGGCGCTGCGCTGGAAGGAGTTGAGTGTGCAAAATGTGTCGACCTTTTTGTATACAGTTTTGAACTCAGAAAAGCCAGAAGGTCCGATTTTTTTTTACACCAAGATACCAAGTAAATAAACCAAACAAATGCTTTGAATTCATTTTTTAACGATTGTTTTGTCGATAATATCCAATTATTTCTTTGATTAAGGCTACCAAGAATTGAAATAAAAACAAGAATTGTTCATAATTTTTAATATGCATTTGCAATGCAATATTAATGAGAATGATTGATATATCTGTACTTTTTATTTTGCTTTTTCGTATTTTTTTTTAACTTATATGATTGTTTTTTCACTTGACAGGCTATAAGTGTTAAGCTTTCTTCCAGTATCACAACATCAACTGGTACAGTGCTTCATCATACAACTACCAAATTATAATTACATTATTTATCATGCCAGTTTTTCGATCTCTACATAATCTACCAAGATCTTCAAATAACATCATCATCATCATCATTTCAGCCGATAGACAGCGGTCGCCACTCCTGAACCTTTCGGCGCCAACAGACATCTGTTCTGTGAGCAATGTGCTCCACTAAGTTTGGCGATTCTTTGTGCTATATCGGCAACCTTGGTTCTCCTGCGAATATCCGCATGATCATCATTTCTGATACGATCACGCAAGGAAACTCCGAACATAGCCCTTCGGGTGACTTTAAGCCTTCTGACAGAAATTAACAGTCATAAACATTTGTTATTTACCTGATCCTCATATTCTCCTGTAGTCTCCGCAGAGGTCCGAGGTACTCTTGGGAGCGTCCTCCGCGCACCTCTGCGAGCTGGTGGTCTACCTGCTTCACTCTCTCACAGTACAGCTGCTCCCGGAGGACTGAGAACTGACGCTCCAGGTTTGCTGGAAATGAAAGAGAATTATCTCAGTTAAATATTATATTGGCGAGAATTGTCACTCACGGACGCCTGAAGGAGATCGACTCCGTCGAAGTCCACTGCGCGGATAAGGTGATCAGAGATCGCCCTAGTCAGAGAAGTTTGGAAGAAAGGGAGGCCCTTTTGTCCAGCAGTGGGACACACAATAGGCTATAAAAAAAATTATGATGTTTTTATTTATTTATATTTTGTTTTGTACCATTATAAATATGTTTTTAAATAAATTATAAGTCTATACATATATTTTCTATACAACAACAACAAACAAATACAGAGATTATTCTCTATATCTTTTTTTTAGTTTTAAAAATAGTATTGTGTGTTATTGTTATAAAAATCTATTATTTGTTTTTTCCCATGACAAGATTTAATCTTTCAGATACTGTAATTAGAGGCACAATAGAAAGACTATGAGACAGCAAAGAAGAAGAGCTCTCGCTCTTCTTCTTTGCTGTCTCATAGCCCCAAGCAAACACCTCTGTTTGCTTGGGGCTATGAGTTTAATGAATTAATTAAGGATTATATTTCTTTATTGTGTAAAACAAAAACACATTCCTCATTTGTCTACTGATCTGTTAATTCCTCCTAAACCATCCAAACGAATTTGGTATGGTTTTCACTGACAGAAAGATCAATAAACAAGTTTTTAATTCATGTTTGCAAAGCCAGAGGGGTTCACTAGTGTAATTTATGAATATGGCTGGCTATAACAGGAGGGGAGGACCAAAAGAGTGATGGATGGATTGTGGTGAGGAAAGGTGTCTGAGATATAAATTGTTAGAAAAAACATCAGTCATGTGGGAGACAGACTTGTAAAAGAAGGGTTCCATACTACAGTTATAAAATTGTTATGTCCATTCCAGTCGAAACAACGAAGCGAAACGCTTAGGCTGGACTTTCAACAACATAATGGTGGAAATCTTGACCGATTTTGACTTATATTACGTTGGTGGTATGACAAATGGCGGGTCCAGTAAATAGTTGGTATTGTAACCACTTTTTTTATTTTAATGCCATCCTCCAGAGTGCACTGAAGCCTCTAAATACTAGATTAAAAAAAAAAAAAAAAATGCCATCCTTATGCCTTCGAAGTTGAAGTTTAAATCGGTTGAACAGACAGTAAAACAATTTCTTCAAATGTCTAATGCAAATAAGGTATTACAGTTATCACTATATACTAAACTAGACCTAGCTACTGATGGGCAAGCCAGGATGGAGATCTTAAGCAGTTAGAGAGGCCTTTGCCCAACACTGGGATAAATAGTCTGCAAGCTATCAGCAAAGAATAACACAAACAGTGGAACTTAATTTACTGTTCCTTACTTAAGTGTCGTCAGTGACTGAAAAGTTGAAATGGAATCGTTTATCTTGGTATGGTCATGTGAAAAGGAGGGATGAAACGCATGTTGCTAAAATAGTTATGAGTTTACATGTGGATGGATGGAGGGGAAGAGGGAGGCCAAAGAAAAGATGGATGAATTGTGTGAGAAGCGATATGAAAGAAAAGGTAGTTAGTGATAGCGTGACGGGTGACATGACAGAATGGAAGAAAAAAACGTGTTGCGCCGACCCCAAATAAAACGGGACTAGGGCAGGAAGATGATGTGATGATGATGATACTGTTTAGCGTTTTAGGCGTGTTTTTAAATGTGTGATTTTTGTGTATGTGATCTAGGACAAAAGTGTTTTGATTTAGTAATAGATTCAGAAAAGATAATTGTCAGCATTTGAAATTTTGATTGGTAAAAAATGGGAATATAAAATTTTAATACTTATCTAAAGAGAGTTTAACCTTTGAAATACTGTAATTAGAGACACAATAGAAATACAATGAGAGAGTGAACACCATTTGTTTGGGGTTTAATGAATTTATTTATTACTAGCTGTGCCCGTGACTTCGTTCGCATAGACTACAGGATTTTGAATTTATTTTTTCTAAAATAAAAGTAGCCTATGTTACTCCTTATTACATCAGCTACCTGCCAAAAAAGTCCCGTCAAAATCGGTCCAGCCATTTCAGAGATTAGCCTGAACAAACAGACAGACAGAAATTGTAAAAAATGTTATTTTGGTGTATGTATGTTTAAAAGAGACTTTGACCCCTGAGTTTGTTTCGGTGTTTCTTCTCAGGGTAGTCAGATAGGAAACACCGGCCTCATCTAGCATAAATTGACGAAAAAAAAAATTGACGTGTAAAAGTGTTTTTTAAACCTATTTGCAAAATAAATATCATTTATCATTTATCATTTAATTATTTCAATATTACAAACACACTCCAATTTTATTTATATGTATAGTTAAAGGCACACCAACAACTTAATTAAATTGTGAATGAATATTAGAGTAAGTAATTGTTTTATCAAAATAGCATTGAGGCACAGAGGCATGGATAAAAAGATTACAGTAAGAATATCAACCAAGATTAGGTATGATAACTTTATCTTTCCTTTGATGATAGTCAAAGAAAGAAAGTATAAATACTTTTTGTAACTTGAAAGTGATTTCTAATTTTACTTTACCATACTGTCATGAGCATCTGTAAGTGTTCAAGGGTTAGACAATCTGGGTCAAATCAAAAACAATTATCTAAGGCCAGAATGCCAACCCATCACCTACCTTCTAATTAAAAGTATTTGTTAGAATATTTTTTGTCCGCTGATAAGCAGCTAAAACATTCAACAAGATTCGTTCACGACCAGATAGCAAATAAAAACAAACAATTATCAACAATTCCGCCAAAAACATTAATGTTTTGTAAACATAACCTCAAAACAAAACATGATAATTAATGGCACCAACCTAAGTTATCCAGGCACTCGTTCCTTCGCCTTTCGCACTCGCTCTCGTCCATCTCCGAAGAATCATCAGAATCTGGCTCATCAGCTTCTTCAGCACTCGAATCCCTATCAGGACCTCTCGATGACCCATTGGAACGCTCAGTATCGCCCCCAGACATCTCCGCATCCCCATCACTGTCACCCTCTACTTTCATGGACGGCATCTCAGCTGAGGTCCGATGATTCAGTGAAGTCAAAACACTGTTAGGAGGAATAACTTTACTGTTTGTTGATTTTCGCTCCCTTTAGAGAAAGTCGAACGTCAGTTGTCAAATAAATAAAACAGAATGTCAAAAGAGCAGTGTCAACGTCAAACTTTGGAATATTAGGTTGCCAGTAAATAATTAAACAAACTACTATTATAGTTGTAGTTTAGAAAGACACTAGCAGTTACACCTATTTTTATTTATTTTATACCTATTAATTATGTAGGGAAAATACCTATATTGA
Organism: Mythimna ferrago; assembly: GCA_910589285.2. Classification (NCBI taxonomy): domain Eukaryota; kingdom Metazoa; phylum Arthropoda; class Insecta; order Lepidoptera; family Noctuidae; genus Mythimna; species Mythimna ferrago. The sequence goes on from OU342685.1 coordinate 24,164,638, forward strand.
ATGAAAAAGGGTAAAATTGGACTCAGGGCGTAATATATTAAATTCCTGCTTGATTTGGAACCGAGACACTGCAATGCCTGTTGTCCACGTGTATCAAACGTTTTTATTCAATATCTTACTTGCTAATAATACGTAAAACTTCACAAATACAAATAACTAGTAATATTTCTTTGTAAGAAATGTCATGTGGGGCCATTAATTTATTGCGAAAGACGATTTTGGAAGCGAGAAGGGTCGACCATGCCTTGATAGCTCTTATGTAAGATCACTAGCAAAGTTAAAATTTAAAAACGCGTGGAAAACCGCGCGAGTGCCAATGTGGACTCGGATGTTTATACGTTAACTATTTCCTATTTCCATGACAACGTCATTGCGCCTCTCAGCTTGCGAACTAGATGTTAGACGTCAGGTACTTGTTTAAGTAAACGTTCCTAGAATAAAAATGGTTACTTTTAGAAATAAATAACTAAACCAATCAATCGTATATTCTTTTCTTCCTTTAAATTCATAAGTAATAAATATTAAGAATGGTCGGCATGGGGGGAATGGTCGGCCTATTTAATAAATATTAAGAATGGTCGGCATGGGGGGAATGGTCGGCCTATTCTTATTTATAAGGGGGGGGAGCGGTTAAAAACCAGTCAAAATCGTCTTACTTATTACGAGCCTAAAAATAATAAGGATAAGAGTATAGGAGCGGTTTTTCGACTAAATGTATTGTTAATGATATTTTGATAAACGTAAAATATTGCGTAATACTCACATAAATATATATGATTATTATCATTTTAAAAAAGCGTTGTAATAGCAGTACTAAATCTTGTTAAAGATGACTAAATTCAAAACAAGTACCTAGTAACATATCATTTCAACCCAACGATAATTTTTGTAATATATAATACCAAATTTTTGTATTATTATTGATCCTTTAATTCTATAAAATCACTACTTATCACTTTAATATGATGCAAAGTGGTATGTAAGTTATACAGTTTTTTATTATAAGCTTATGTAGTAAGTATAGAAATATGATATGATCTATAATATGATGAGGTACTCCTGGTTTCTATGTACATTTTAGGCTCAAGGTACTTCGTTTTTAATTTTATTTTTATTGTTCTAACATAATTTGCATGAATAAGCGATCCTGAACTCGTTAGTTAATAAAGCAGTAACTAGTCACAAGATACATGCTGCAAGCTGCAAGAATACAATATAATATGACTAGCCTGTTGGTCTAGTGGTTAGTGGCCCTGACTGCTAAGCCGAAGGTCGTGAGTTCGATTCCCACCCAGGAAAAATGTTTATGTGATGAGCAAGATATATAATATGTATTTATTTAGAAATATATAAGTATGTTTATCAGTTGTCTAGTACTCATAACACAAGCTCTGCTTAGCTTGGGGCTAGACGGCGTTATGTGATAGTTGTAGAATATTGTAATATATATATAGTACCTGCATTGGCGTCGTTGATATAGGAAGTTGTTAGTTTAAGACAGCTGAAAATGAGGCCTAAGACCTAAGATAGGCCAAAAAGGTGTTGGTATTTTCGGTCAATGTGGTCGAATTAGGCCCGGCGCCCACTATCGGTGGGCATCGGTGCGGCTCGGTACAGCTCGAGCGCTTTACGCCGGCTTCGAGCGGCTTAGGGCGCCTTAGAGCTCCGTCGGGCGAATTCGGGCGGCCTCGGCAGCCGTAAGCATGGCTAAGGATGCCGAGGCGGTCTTCGGGTAGCTCGGGTGGCATTTTCGGATCAGACACGTCGCAGAACAGTCATTTCGATCACCGCACGCGCCTTCATTATCGTATCGTACAAGTAGACGCAAAATAACTTGGCAGTCCTGAACATAGGCTCTGCGAACTTCTGCGCATGTACATTCAATCAAAATACTAATAAAAATGTCCTAATACTCTGTCTTAAGGCTCCAAGTTTCTCTTCTTCTTCAGCAAGATGAACAATGAGAACTAAGTCACAATCCACCATTATAAATACACACACATAACTGTTTTCACGGAACGTTACGAGTGACTGCTCTGCGATGTTTCTGCAGCCAGAACTATTCTTAGGCTACCCAAAATCAGCTACGGCGTCCTTAGGCGTGTTTACGACTGCCGAGGCAGCTCTCAGGCGCCCAAAGCCGCCCGAAGTCGCCCGACGCAGCTCTAAGGCGCCCAAAGCCGCCCGAAGCCGGCGTAAAGCGCTCGAGCTCTACCGAGCCGCACCGATGCCCACCGATAGTGGGCGCCGGGCCTTATGGGGCTTGTGGTGTAAAAGGTCTACTATCATTACGGATGCAAATATACCGTGGGTGTCATTTTGCTCGTTCTTGTCGACAAATAAAACTGTCAATCAAAGTGAAGGGCGAGTGCACTATGATCGAACACATATGCATTCTACCTTGCCTTAGAACACCCTAAAGGCATGTGAATACATGAATAAGAATGAAACCAACATTTTTATCTGATATTAAATTTAATAGGTATTCTATTATTTACAATAAATTGTTCACTATTAACATGTTATTTATTTATATCTCATTTCCTTCATTGTTAATAAATTATATACATGGCTATTTATAAATAAGATAATATCAATACTGTGAAGTTCGACAAATCCACAATTTCGTATTATGAGCATGAGAAATACCCGGAAAATTGTTCTTTGATGAAAATTGTAATACCTAAGTACACTCCAAACATTATTCATGCTCATAATCGTTTAACAATAACTTAGAAACACACAGAATTATATAAAAAAGAAAAACAAATTATAGTTTACAAGTTTTAGCACCTCCACAGGTTACACTGATTTATATTTTATTCAAATACGAAATAACTTACACAACTAATGCTTCACGATTTGACAAAAAAAAAAAAAACATTTTATGACACGATGTCTTAAAATCAGTACACATAACATGAAAGTGGTAATGATGAATACCTACAATACATATAAAATAACATATTTAAAAATTGTGATTACGTTAAAAATGAATATTAAATCCACAGTTCATCGTGGCCTTATATATTTGGCACTATATTATTTGGATGCACATGTCTATCTACATAGATATACAAATATTAACGGAGCTAATCAATCAGGGCATTTAGAATATTGTTTGTTGCATGTTTATTTGTATTGCAATGAACTTTATCGCAGTGTTATGTGTTCGTAACCAGATAATATTAATACTAATAACTCTTACTCAGGTCTTTCAAACTTTGTACCTAGTGTAGTAGCTGCGAATTTATTTAAAATACTGTGAATAAATCTATTTAGTGATTTATTTTCTATAGAGTTATTTACAGTATCCAGTGGTAGAATCACTTTTTCGAGTATTATCCTATGTTATTATTGTCTTGTACAGTTTGTATCGAACTTAATAACTTATTTACTCCGTCATATTAAATAAGTTTTGCGGCTTTATTTTGAAAATAATTTCGTTATAATAATATACTTGATGTAAATTATTAATATTTTCTGGTTACACTAACGGACCCATTTAGACGCAGTTGTATAACACATCGAGTTCGCGTATATTCATTCTAATATTATTTAATCTATAGGTAGTAATACGTTAAATGGGTAAACTTGCCAAAAAGAATATTTTTTTATTTTTTTATTGGCCGAAAATATTAATTGAAATAGGTATACTATAAAAAACAGATATGTCGTTGTACAGTAGGTAAATTGATTATACGGATATAAAATATTGCTTTTCTACTCACTATAATAGCAGTGTTAATTTTAATCGGTTTTATTGTAACTATTAACGTCCTACCACCGAGTCATTTCTTTATAGAGAAATTCACAAGAAGACTACAGGAGAAATTTTTCAAAAAATCCTATTTTTTTAATAACTATTTACCGTATAAATTTGGCATTTTAGAGAAATATTTTATTGTTTTATCATCGTATTTATTAATCTATCTATTTTATTCATTGCAAACTATAAATTCCTTTGCATTATTGTTGGTGAAATAGTTTAGAATTTTTAACAATCTTAGTACTTTTTAACAATCATGCTTAATATAATTTATTCGGACTGGCAATACATGCGAAATATTTTATATGTAATTGTATAATCACAAACATCTTTGACGACGTAATTTTATTATTGGAATTAAGTACGAAAATTATGTAGGATAGCAAAGAAACAATACCTAATGGATTGCATTGGACAGTCTTCACAATTGCATACTATTCTTTTGTAAATATTATTAATACCTACTACTAAAGGAATGTATTCTATAATCACTTTGGAATGTATAATAGTTTCGTAGCTCAGCAATTTATTTGCAAAATCATAATACCTTATCAAATTAATTAAACCAAAAAGATTTCTTTAATTTTTATTATTTTTAAATCTGGCAATACTAATATTTTACCAATGTTGAGGTAATTATATTTTTAAAATACAAATAATTAGATTCCATGTATATTAATCCATGGGCTTGTATAAATCATAATATCAAGCAATAAATATAATAATAACACGTCATTATTCAAAGAGGGGAATTTTAGTTTATACTTTATTGGCGCTTAAATACACTCATATTTTAGGTTCAAAAGTTTGGGGCGTGCGTTGCCGAGTCAGTCAGGACAAAACTTTGAAAATATTATCTCGAATTTTTTTATATAAATGTCTAAACTACCGAAGGATTTAATGACTGACTCTCGGGGTCATTTATTATAATAACTATTTCTAAATATTATTAAAATAAGAAACAAAGATAACACTAACCTTCCTTCGTTTCTAATTTTAACAAACAATTACTTAGAAGTTTAAAATGACGTAACATTCACGAATAAGGCAGTATATTTTGTTTAAAATTTAAAAAGAATCTCGCTATGGATTTATAAGACAAACTCACTCTTTTATTGTAATCACTATAATTATGCACAAAACATTCTTAACACCAGACAGTGACTTTATTGCCAATATTATTAATTTTCAAAATTAAGAATTCATCAATGAATACGGATAAAAACGTACGAATTTCGTGGTTTATCGACTTTAATTAATAAATTTTATTTTAGTTCTCTCATTTTGATTTCATAACACCATCTCTACACTCATCTTCATAAGTAAATCGCACCTCACTTGTAACACTTATAATATTTTTTTGAAATAAATCCATAACTACAACTAAAGTGATGTTTGAATACATTAAAATACACTCGTTCTGTAAAAGACAACTCGAAAGTACAATATTGGGTTACACTAACTTAAAAGATCTCGTATTCTCGTTTTGATTTAAATATTCAATTTCAACTAAACAAGATTTTGGGAACACATTTCTAAATTCTATATTTTCATCTACATCGTTACGACCTGAGACCGTATCCGTCTCTCTACATGCCTCTCTATCGCTACCGAGTACTCTCATATCCGATTTCGTTTTAAATTTCTTTTTGACGTCGCAAACGTTGAGGAAGTAGAAAAGCAAATGTAAAACCATTTGCGTGATGATATCGAACATCAAGATCAGTTTGGTCATACTGAAGTCCCGGGCGACGTGCACGACGCGCTGGGAGGCGCGGCCGGCGGCGGCGCGCGCCAGGCGGGAGGTTCGCTAGGTGTGCTTGAGCCAGTGCGCCGGCACCCACTGCGGCTCGCGCTCCAAGCTGTTGATCTCGTTCAGCAGCTGCTGGTAGGCACGTTGGGTATCATTATTTATGATAATCATGTCGAACAAGTGGCCCCATCGTAATTCCATATCTCGTGCGGTTGCGATTATTTCTTTTAACTCTTCCTCCTGGAAATGATAATAGAAAATCGTTAAATTTAATCAATATTTATCAAAGTTAGCCACAAGATTAGTTATTCTGAAATAAAAGGAGTACAATCATGACATAATATGGTCAACATTCCCTTTGATTAATTTGATTTGAAAAGAATATTCTAAAAGCATCTCGCAACTTTGAAAATGATGGCAGCTTAATTCTCAAACGTGCATTACCTTGAAAGCTTCCCCGTTTCTTATTTTCTTCTGCCTCAGTTTCTCTAGACTGGGTGGCGCGACGAACACGGTGTAAGGCTTCAGGTCAGAGTTACGGAGGATCTTCAGCGACTGAGGGTGTAAGTTCAGCACGCAGATCTTCCCTGAGTTCACTACTTCTCGTATCGCCTCTAGCGATGTGCCTGAAAAAAAAAGAGATTTTTAAGTTAGTTGACTTTTTAAATACATTATGGCATCAGTTTTTACACCCGTAGGTCAGAGTTTTATGGCTTGTGTTGTGTATTTAAAAACTTACCGTAATAAGCTTTTTCGTACTCCCCATGTTCAACAAACTTTCTATTCAGTATGTCCGCCTCGAACTGCGTGCGCGATATGAAGTGGTAGTCTTGGCCGGGTACCTCGTGATCCTTGCGAGGACGTGACGTGTCTGTAAACAAAAATACAACCAAATTAAGAACCTCTTCCTTTTTTTGAAGTCGGTTAAATAGTTGAGATGGTAAATTCTTAAGATAATTTTAATTGGCTGATCAAAAGAGCATTCTTTTGTTGTGCTAGTTCGCCATTCTTCGATAGAGTAATTAAGCGCAAATAATGAATAGTTTGTAATTGGAACTTGGATACGTCCATCCACAATATATTACATTTTTCAGATTAGGCCATAAAGCATTGTAACAGAAAATTAAGCCACTCAGGTCGTGACAACGTAATGCTTGAAATATAATGACTAAACTAACTACCAATCCTTTATAAACAAGATAAATTGACAGCAAATCTTCAAAAATAATTGTGGTACGTACGTGGCACAGCGGCAGCAAATCTCGAGCTGTCTTCCATTAACCTCTGCCTGAGTTCATGCCGACCGATGTTGGGAGGACCAATTAGCACTATAGGCCGCTTGTGTGACGCCCGCGGGTAGTACAGCGCGACCTCTTCGTACGTCAGGATCTCCTCTTGCTCGTATTCTGGAAGGTTTAATCTCACTAATCTCACTTATAATGCTTTTTTGTGGGATGATTTCGATGGTTTGATATTAAGGTAATGATTATTGTTCTAGGTATTGATTTGACATTTCATTAAGGGTACATATCAGACCGAGTGTAATGAAATAATATTTTTACCATTTATTTTCCCATTAAAGTAGACAATATTATTTTACCTTACATTAAGAATCGGTTAAAAGGTAGGTTATTTTAGTCGTAATTCACAAACAAACAAAAATCTACCATTTAGTAATATTTTCTTTGAGTATGACACACTGTATATAATGTCATAATCATAGATTCTGAATGCCAAAAAAACTGTCAAACGTACTTTTTAACCGACTTCAAAAAGAAGGAGGTTCTATGGTCGGCTGAATGTTTTTTTTTTTTGTAGGTACTTTACTCCCTACGCTCAACCAAACGTTCAGAATATGCCTTCACCATAAACGTGCTATCAAGTAACTCACCATCCCCGCCAGACGTAGAGTACAGCGGATATCCAGCTTCGCTCGTGGCCTTCTTCCCCTTCTTCTTTCGCGGTGGTTTCTTAGCGCAGAGTAGAGTGCCTCCTTTGCGTGGTTTGTCTCTGGCTGCTACTTCACCGGCTAGGGTTAGCTTCATTGATTCTCGCCTGGAAGAAAATGAAAAGATTTTAGGTGTTTTAATAGTGACTTCAGTTATATTGGGTAGAAAACATGTTTTTAGTTTTGCAAGCCCGTTTCATAAAAAGATACAGTTATAGGTAAAATGGGTGTACAGATAATAATAAGGTACCTAGGTACCTATGACTATATTTAAGCTATCAATTGATCCTAAAAAAACTCTCAATAGATATGATCCGAGTAAACGGGCGAGATAGTGCTCTCGGCCGAATACTCGATACATATAAACAAAGCAACGAGTGCTCGGCCGAGCCCTTATCTCTACAACTCGCGTACATTACTATCTCGGCCGAGCAACACTTTACTATCTCGCCCCTTTAGGTAGCTTTGTATCTAATAAATACTCACTGGTGCTGGAACGCCTGGCTGGGTATGAGTCCGGCGAGGGTCTGGTCTTCCTCCCCCTCTCGGAAGGCCTGCCACCAGTTCGGGTCCTCGCGGCTGATCACGTGGAGCACGTCGCCTTTTTGGAAACTTATACCTGGAATACAAAGATATCTTAATTAGAAAGCTTGTCTCGCGCTGGCTCTGGCCCTAGCTATAACGACATATCGTGTTCGTGAGCGGTGTCTATATGTGCGTTGCTCAAGAGCACTTTGTATGTGGATTGACTTCTGTACCTATCTATTTTGTGCCTCTAGGTAATCACGAGTTTTAAGCTGTTTAACCAAACAAACGAACGAAGAGGCTAATTGGTGATCCAGATTTGGTTAAATCCAATTTACAAAGCCTCGAGCACAGGCGGGTAGCCAGCCTTTCGGTTTTTTACAGGTTGCATTTTGGAGAGTGTGCGCAGGAATTGCATGACTTGATTCCGCCATCTCTTTTTTAGCATCAGACCACTCGTCGTACGGCGAGTATCCATCCTTATATTTTTTTTTATATGTTGGGCAAAAATCATCCAATGACATCCCCCGCTCTTGGGCGGAGCGGGAGATAGTCCCAGACTCTTACTGACTAAAAGACCCACCCTGTTCCTTCAAGCCTTTATACCGGGGCTCGAGCTCCCTTTCGGATAACCCTGGCCCCAGTAGGCTGTTGCTGACAACTCCTTGAGGCGCGCGGGAATAGTGCGCGCCGTCGACGACTTGGGCTTGGTCCGGACAGTTACCGGACGGCCGGACAGCGAGCTTACATTGTTGAAACTTCTACGGTTCGGAGTTTCGCTTCTTCGTTTATACCGTGTACATAGAAGGAGCGGAACAATTTGCCTGCTGCGATCTTCCCGTCCATTTATAATTTAGGTGATTCAAGGCTGCATTGCATCATCACTGCTACCATCAGGTGGGATCGCAGTCAAGCACTGATTTATATCATTTAAAATTTTAGTTTTTGATTTGGTCAAACCAAGATATAAACGGGTCTCTCAAGAACCTTTCTGCTAATAAAACACCGAACGTGATACCAGAACTGAATGGCTTATTGTGTCCAACACAGATCAACCAAGTTAAAGAATTTATTAAAAAAATATCATTAAAAAAAATAAACGACGAGGAATTGAAAAAGTAGCAAAACATATGAAGAAAGAAGCACTCACCAAGCTCTCTACAAGGTATATAGACATCATCCTCCGGGTCGTAGTCGAAGTGCGCGCGCACGTGCAGCACGCGGTGCGAGGGCGGCGCGCGTGACGTGACGCGGCGCGGCGCCAGCACCACGCACAGCGTGCCCGACAGCGCGCCCAGCACCTGGCACACCTCGTGCACCGACTTGCCGCGCATGGCCACGCCGTTTACTTCCAGGAGCTGTGCCAACAAATAAACAGCAGTTAAGGCATTGATACAATTCATAATGACTCTGGTATCTTGACTTGCTTTTTTACGTCCAAGTGGGGTCCGTAGCATCTACTATTCTTACTTCGTAGCTAATCCAGTGTTAATAGTAGTGAACTGCTTTCGATTGAAATGTTGTTAATTTAGGCACTTATCAAATTAGTAGGCACCTATAAAGTTTTGGCATCTAATAGTTCCGGAGGCGAACACCAGAACAATTACAAAATTTAAACCAAGAAAGGATTAACAATTAAATAATATGTAGTATTTAAGGCACATCAACACGGACAGGTTGGGTAAGAAGGGGACAACGGGGGCCAGAGTGAGCGAGAAAAACGAGCGAACGGATATAATTCCCTTCATGTTAGGTTACTTTAAACCCCCAGATGGATCTCATTTTCAATGCAGACAGTGCCTAGAACTGGTTGGATTATGATGGAATAGAACGTACCTCGTCCCCTTCATGTAACAGTCCTGATTTCTCGGCTGCACCGCCTCTTACTATCCTTCCGATTATAACAGCTTCTCCTTCGTTTCTTACAGTAGCACCTGTAGATAGAATAGTTGTTTTTAGTGTACCTATTATATTATTAAACCAAAGAAATATTATTTACTAGAATCGAATATTCCATTTAATTGAACTCACAATTGAGGTTTTTTAGGCTACAGTTGAGTTTAACAAATTAATATCTACCTACCTACTCACTATCAAATTATTAGAGTGGAGAAAGATGGAGGAGGGTAGTCCGCAAAATTTTAATTATCTCAAGATTTTCGCATTTCCAACGTCAGTGTTGTTTCATTGTTTCATAAAATAGACGAACTGATAGGGTTGTTTTGTTTAGGAAAAAAAAAATGCTAGCTGCCTTGGCGCTTTCACCTTAATTCTGAAACCGGGGGATAATTTTCAATATTATATGATAAACTTACCAAGTGGTTCGTTAGTCTTCTCGATTTTGATAATTTTAATATGTTCGCTGGGGTCGTCGGGCGAGTGCGCCGTCAGCGCCTTGTCGTTCTCACCCTTGTGATTGAAATTGTTACCAGTCTGGAAAAATAAATACACGATTAATTCACAAACACGTGCAATCAATCAGTGAAGAATAAAATAAATTGGTTAATTGAGTTGACTTCTTCTTTTCGTGTCGATGCCCTCGAATTATATTTCTGGTAGAGTTGAGAAAACTAAAATGGCGGATTTTTGGCGCCAAATCATATGATTCAAAAATTATTTTTATTCACGACAATGGTACGTAATAATCATGTAGGTAGGGCATCAAAATAAAGGGAATAAGGAGACAGAATCGGATCAAGAAGAGAAATATAAAGATGACTAAAAACTTAACCGTAAAAAACGACTATAAAGCGTTATCTCTCAAAACGGTGAAGGAAAACACCGTGAGGAAACCGGCATGTCCTAGAACCAAAAATTCGAAGACATTCACCAACCCGCACTGAGCCCGCGTGGTGGATAACGGCCGATTCTTTTTCCTAGAGAGGCCTGAGTTCCAGAATTGGGAACATTAAAAAGGCTGATGATGATGATGATGATAGCGTCCATTGCTTTTGGCTTTTTAGTCGTTTTTTGCTAGAAATATTTCTTCTTTCATCTTTCTATAAGTATCTATTCAATATAAGAGTTCAAACTAGCGATCAAAGTATAAAGGAAACTCTGCTAAACATGAGTAGCTTGCATTGGCTATTGAACACTTGAACAACATTTAAGTGAACGAGTGAGTGCTAGTGTGTTCACAGTAACTATTGTTGAAGACTGAAAAGTTTTGACTTAGTTGGAAATATTGCTAAAGAGGAAAGTTATTGCAAACTACAACTCGCGGTTATTGGATTTAGTGATACATCGCCTGCGTACACAAAATATACCATATGTCACTCAGGAATAAAACAGCTTTCTATCAGCGAAAAAATTGTAGCAATCGGACCAGTAAGTCCAGAGATTACCTCTTACAAACAAAAAAAAAAACAAACTTTACCTCTTTATTATATTAGTGTAGATGTATAAGCAAGCCCAAGCCATTGATGACCTCTTCACGAATCAGGCCCTACGACTGACTAAAATTCAGTTCCGCAAAGTGACGGCCATTATAACTGGCCCCGGGAACTTTAATAAGCACGTCTCTTTCATAGGAGTTACAGACAGTCCACTCTGCAGAGCCTGCATGGAGGAGGAAGAGACAGTAGCTCTTAAGCTTCTAAACTGCCCAGTGGTCGCTGGATATAGGGCAAAGTTCTTTGAAAACCTAGGTACCCTCCGTGAAATGGTCAGTAACACCAAGGCGCTACTGGCCTTCCTTGAGGAGCTGGGGTGGATCCAATGACTCATTTGCCCCTTACGCAAAATAGCGCTTTAGTCGTGAAGTTGTGGAAAACAGCCCGTTATACAACACAATACCTTCAAGCAACCCCAAAAGGTAGATTAAATGTAAGAGTTGTAGGTACCTATTATTGAAGTAAGAAGTAGATGCCTATTAAACATCCTATTTTATAATTTTAACCTTTCAACAATTGTTGTGTCCTGGAACCATTCAGTTGCATTTTGTGTACCAGGGTCACGATAACTCTTTCGGACAATTTCGCAGTCCTAACTTGATTTGGCCCTGTTATGAGGACTATACGCCAAAATTCCACAAATAAAACAAACGTTCGCATTTACAATGCTATGTCGGAGATGAAACTTTGGAACAATCTCGGACAAAATATTCTCATCAAAACGTTTTTACATTTCGACGGACTCAAACTTTTCAAACTTGCTCCGGAATGTCCGAATACATAAATACTTAGGGTTTATGAATCTTACAATGAAAGAATTTCATATTTTCTCAGATTGTTTGTTTTCTTTCGTTTTCAGTTGTTATTCGCATAACTAAATAAAAGATGTTACCCGATTAGCTGCTACTCCAAAGAGGAATTCTGCCGTATCTCAGATGAGCTCTGGGCTAGAAGAACCACTTATTGGGCCCCATTGAAAGCAAGGCGATATTGCAGTAGACCAAGGTGGAGTTTGAGTTTCTATCGGAGGGGCTGGCCTGCAATGGCCAAGAACAGACGTGTATGGAAAAGGGAGAGGGAGGCCATCGCCCGGCAGTAGGACAGAATAGACTAACTACTACAACAACAATAATAGGAATGATGAATGATGAGATAGGTCGATAACCTACTTTGACCTACTTGGAAGATAAAAAAATGGGATAATCAGGAAGAAATTGTGAGACACATTTCTTTCTATTCTTTTTTTGAGGTTCCGTACTGTTGCGCTCCTAGGGTTCCCTGAACTAATAACGTGCTATGAAAGTTATCAAGTTTTTCTCACCTTATTCCTCTTGCCCCTCGTAAAGCACGCCGGGTCGAGCAGCGCCGCCGCCTGGTCGTGCGCTTGTATCAAACTCTCCAGCTCCAGCCCTCCCAGGATCGACAGCAACTCGGCCGCTAACGCAGACGACTCAGCACCTGTCGCCGTATGAGCTCCTAGTACGTCCATGCACTGTTGAGAGAGGTTGATGTTTGAACTTTTGAAGGAAATGCTGAATGAACAAGTTTTTGAAGGGGATCATTGGTCCTTCGAGCCGGATTTTCACATGGGTGTAAAAAATCGTTTCGAAGGACGAGTCATCCTGCTGCTAAGCTAGTATTTTTTTATATAAGTCCACTTGATAGGGTTAGTTTTATTATTATATAGCCTTCTTTCGGTACGAATACAAACCAGTCTCTGAGCTAACTGAAGCAGGAGTCTGAAGATATTAGAGCGAGAAGCAGAACTAACTCTCCGGTTTGCACATAATGGTTCAAGGTATGGTTATCTTACTCGTAAAAGACGGGTTACTGTTACATCATTGACCAGGTCGAGCAAAACTTTGACTGCTTCAATACAAATTTTCCTATGTGTAAAATAGAGTCCTAGTTCAAAACACAGTCTCAACTTACATCTTTCAATTGATCAATAGAGTGCTGTGTATGTGGAGGAGCCAGCCTAGTCTGCTTGCACCTCTCAGTCTTAGTCTAACTAGTAGCCAAGGTGGTCCATAGCGCACGACGGAGCTACTCTTGCGCCACTGGTTAGATAGGTTTGGTCTACTTACGTCTTTCAATCGATCAGTAGCACGATGTGTATGTGGAGGTGACAGCCCAGAGCGCTTATGCCTGACAGCCGTCAGCACGGCCGACCGGGTGGCCAGGGCGATCCGTAGCATAGGATACAGAAGAGCTCGCACCGTTTAGCAATATTAAACCTTGAGCTACTTAACTTACATCTTTCAATCGACCAGTAACACAATTTGTACGCAGAGGTGAAAAACCAAGCCACATGTTTCTGCCATCAGTACCGTCGAAATTGTGACTGAGGTGGTCCAAAAAGCGCACGACGGAGTAACTCTGGCGCTACTGGATAGATAGGTTTGGTCTACTTACGTCTTTCAATCGATCAGTAGCACGATGTGTATGTGGAGGTGACATCCCAGAGCGCTTATGCCTGACAGCTGTCAGCACGGCCGACCGGGTGGCCAGGGCGGTCCGTAGCGCAGGACAGAGCAGCGCCCCCGCCGCGCCCGCCACCCGCGCCGCCAGCGCTGACTCCCCGCTCGCACCAAGTGCCTTCTGCACGCGGGTGAGCGCTGCACATACTTCTTGGTAGTCTGGAAATTATCAAATAGGATATGAAGTTACTGCTAGTAAAGACACAATATAATATAACAGAGAACCAACAATATAATATGAGAGCAGTGGTGGTATTGGCCCCGACTTACGAGTTGTAGATTACGGGTTCAAACCCAGCCACGCGCATTACTTTGTGTAATTTAATTCATCACCACTACTCTCAAAACGGTGAAGGGAAACATCGTGAGGAAACTGACATGTCCTAGACCAAACGTACGAAGACATCCACCAACCCGCACTGGGCCCGCGTGGTGGATTAAGGTCCATTCCCTCTCCTAGAGAGGAGGCCTGAGTCCCAATAATGGGAACACTATAAGGCCGACTATGCTATGCTATAACAGCTCAATAGATGTTTTTTATAGCAAGACTGTCAATTTGGTTTCGCTTCCTAAAATACAGGGCCTAATGTGTTTCTTTAAATTCAGGAATTGGATTATCTATTTGAGTCTGTCGTGATGGCCCAATGTTCAAGACTCCTCTCATGCATGAGGCTGCAGGTTCGAAATCGGTCAACCACTTTTCAAGATCATCTAGGACATTACTTAAGCACATGAAGCCGATGGACCTGGTTGGCATTCGTAGATCTTTGAGAGTCGTTACGTGTAGTCAGACGCCAGAAAATGATCATCAGTCTATTATGTTATGAACGTACAAGTCTGTCCCGCATACCCCACGTCGGGGTCACCAATTTGGTTGTTTGGGTGATGTGTGTGGTTAACTTGGAAATATATAAATATATATGAATGTGTAAATAGATATAGGTATATATTTATTGTGTATTCATTATGTAACTGTACGTGTATAGTGAATACTGTGTAAATGTATGTGAGTCAGCGACCAGTCTATATGTTATATTATGTCTACGTGTGGTTTCCGTACTTAGTCCTATGCAGACCATTGTAAGTGGGCCATGGCAGCCATAACCTTAGGTGGGCTTATTCCAACCAGCCCACCTCTCTCCAAAAACAGATTAGGCCTCTCAGGTATTTCAGGAGATCTATAAGGGAGTCCAGGGATCCTAAGGTTTCGTGTGCGTATTTCAGCGACAACTGTGCAGTCTAGGAGCACATGCACTCGACGTACAATGTTATTAAATAGTTTGAAAGGAATTCAATAGGTACGCTTGATAGTACGTTAATAAGACGATAAGTTATCGTGTGCAATGTACTTCAACTATAAATTCATTTGTATGACAGCCATTGTAAGTACCTACATTTTCTAGTACAGTCTCCTTTCAATCATATACATCATCGTAAGGGTATGTTTTAATAACTTGTGCCAACACTTGCGATCCTGCGATTCATCTTCATTAATCTGTACTTACCTATATTAAAGTATTTTATTTAAATAATAGAAACCAGGGCTTGACTGTGATTCCACCTAGAGATGTCAGTAGGAATATTGGTGGGAATATTGCCCAAAGTATGAAAATTTTGGTGACAATATTGCCAGCAGTATTCCCATATTGCCGGCAACGGCAAAAAACCCCACCTGATGGTAAGCAGTGATGATTGATGACGATCGTTAATGGTGAATCGCACTAATTTATTAAGAGCCTATTCACTCTAGCCTTGAAAACACCAAAATTATATAGGTATGGATAGAGCGCAGCAGGCAAATTGTTCCAATACTTCGAAGTACACGGTGTAACCGACGAGGCGAAATATTTAGCGCAGACCGTAACACAAAAATTCTAGACATACTCTAAAATTTCTTTCATAGTGACCTAGGTATTTACTACTTTCACACGGGCGAAGCCGCTGGTTCTGCCAGTAAGAAAAACATGAAAGAAAAAAAAATACAAGTTTCAATATGCTGTAAATCATTATAGATTTCTAAAAAACAGCACTTGTTCTAGCTAGGAAATCGAACCCTCGACTACATCCCTTTCCACAATCTAGAAGAACCCCTTCAAATTAAAGAACTCCAATTCACTCCTACCGACTGATTGTTTGTTTACCAACCCTTCCCCATATCTATTATCTCGCACGACCTTCGCGTCCTTTACAGAATCCTTAAAGATGTTATCAATATCGGAGAGACCGCCGACGACCCTTTGATACACGACCCGATAGCGATAACGTACCAAGTTTGAAAGGTACGTACATAGGTACACTTGCCAAGAAAAATACTAACTTTATGTTTAGAATTTGTCCTTCATTTGTTTTTTTAGCCCTTTTGAATATATAAAGCCTATGTCACTCGGGAATAAAGTAGCTTTCTAATGGTTTTTTTTTTTTTTTCGATGGGAAAAATCATCTTATGACAACCCCCGCTCTTGGGCGGAGCGGAAGATAGTGTCAGACTCTTACTGACTAAAAAACCCATCCCGTTCCTTCAAGCCTTCATACCGGGGCTCGAGCGCCCTTTCGGATAACCCTGGCCCCAGTAGGCTTCGACCCGGCTGGGTCCCTGCTGTTGCTGACAACTCCTTGAGGCGCGCGGGAACAGTGCGCGCCGTCGACGACTTGGGCTTGGTCCGGACAGTTACCGGACGGCCGGACAGTGAGCTACCCATTGCTCACTGTCCGCAAGCCCGCGTCTACGTTGGCCGGAAATCGGGATCAGAATCCCGGCGACGGCGGCGGCGATAACGCCGTTGCCTGATGAATATATTATACTAGCTTTTGCCCGCAGCTTCCCCCGCGTATATAAAATATAGACTATGTCACTCGGGAATAAAGTAGCTTTTTAATGGTGAAAAAAAATTAGCAATCGGATCAGTACTTCCAGAGATTCCTCCTACTAACAAAAAAAACAAATTTTATTTCTGTATTTTATTGGAGTAGATAACACAGCATAGTCGGCCTTATAATATTCCCACTGTGTGTGATTAAAAGTATAAAAAATAAGGCGATATTTAGCTATATACCATAATAGAATAATCAGTCTTTTAGCGTTCCCACTGCTTGGTCTCAGGCCTCATCTCTTGGAGAAGGAATGGGCCGTAATCCACCACGCGGGCCCAGTACAGGTCTCAGGATGTCTCATGTCTGCGAATTTTTTTTTTTTTTTATAATTGATAGGCTCGCGTTTGACCACAGTTCTAGTACATGTCGATTTACTTGCTTAAAAGTATTTGAAAAATCACGTTGTCATTCAGAATCACGATTAAAAATGTACAAAGCTTCTATATAAGTACTTTTTTATATTTTTAATATATGAGTACATTATGGAGGGCCAAAGTTCACGTAAAATAGTTTTTCAGAGGTCTTTACTGGATTGGTTTTACACAAATTTATATTTTGATTTCCATAGAGGCCTAGATAATATCCACAAGATGTATGTGTGAATGTATATCCAAAATATCTGGAGAAATATGTGCAAACACGTCATAATCACTTATGAGTGGTTGTATGAATTGGCCGTTCTTAATTCATCATTTCTTAATAAATCATGATATACTGTAAAATACAGAAATACATTGTAAAATACAGAAATACAATCTACACTAAGTAGGAGCTGATCCGTTTGCTGAAATTATTTCACTGACAGAAAGCTACTTTATTCCTGAGTGACATAGGCTATACTTTATGTACGCGGGTGAAGCCGCGAGCAACTGCTAGTGTAAAATACAGAAACACATTGCAAAATACTTACAGAAACACTATACCCAAAAATAATTTACTAGTCTATATTAAGGTTAATCTCCTGAACTCGAAAACTTAACAAATATTCAAGTAATCGGAACCTTATCTACTTGATATGAAGTAAGTTTTACCCTTACCCTACCGTACTTACATCAAAGCTGTCGGGCCAATCAAGGGACCACTTTCCACGTAAACCCTGGGCGTTAAGAGTATGTGTTGATATTGTTGGAGTATTACAAAAACAAATCCGTCCTACTTCAACACTATGGTCTTTCTCTTTCTAACCTATTTAATTGGTCTATGCCCCTTGTCAGCACTTGACTGAAATCCCTAATACGGTTTTTTTGGTGGGTAAAAATCATTCAAATGACGTCCCCAGCCCTTGGGCGGAGCAGGAAATAGTGTCAGACTATTACTGACTAACAAACCCACCCCGTTCCTTCTTGCCTTTCATACCGGGGCCGAGCTACCTTTCGGAGCTAACCCTGGCTAGTAGGCTTCGACCCAGCTGCGCCCCTGCTGTTGCTGACAACTCCTTGAGGCGCACGGGAATAGTGCGCGCCGTCGACGACTTGGGCTCGGTCCGGACAGTTACCGAACGATTGGACAGCGATCTACACATTGCTCGCCGTCCGCAAGCCCGAAGACACGTGACCTTGGGGTCATGGCGAGTTCTATTTTTAACCACAATAGTTTGCGAAGTAATGATATTGTTGGCCTTGCTCGTAGAATTGCCGAAAGGTTCTGGAGTAGAACGTGAACCGACCTATTGCTCGCTGTCCGCAAGCCCGCGCCTTTGGTGGGCGGAAATCCGGGCAGTGACTGAGGCGTGAGCACGGTGGCCTCCTCCAGTGTTAGCTATTCTTTAATCTACAAGTATCTTTTCTTTAAAACAAAGTCGGAGTTTCGTGAACACGAATTGCTTTCTCAAGCTTTTATATTATTATTTTTATGATAAAACCTAACAAAAAATGAAAGTTGTACACCTTCAGAAGCAAAACATAGTTCTTGGAAGTTTGGAACATTCTCAAGATATAAATCCTTAGAATATCATACCAAAAGAAAAACAACCGGCCAAGTACGAGTCGGAGTAATCGCATGAAGGATTCCGTACCATCCGAAGCTAAAACGGCAAAAAAATCACGTCTGTTGGATGGGAACCTCACTTAAATATTTACAAATTAACATGTTTTCTTTGTTTTTTTCTTTATATATTCTGTTATAGAGACAACAAAAATACATCATCTGTGAAAATGTTACCTGTCTAGCTAACAAACATGAGACACAGGCTGGTGACAGACGACAACTGAATGGGACTGGGTCTCTTGTTTGTGAGCGCACCTACGACACAGGAGTAATTCTTAGTGTGAGGCAACGTTTTTTTAAAAAGAGAGAAGAGAAGAGAGATACGCAAAGTGGTAACAATAGGGTCCCGTTTGTACTTACAGCTATATTTCACCGGGACACAATAGTGCTGCAACTGGTGGCGTCGCCATGGTAAAACATAGCCCTAAGCTACCAATCTAGAGACCATACAGACACCGGAGTCGCCACACGTCCAAACTGGTTGCGCCTAGCCCGTTTCATCATCGGACTACCAGACGTACGGCTATGCGCCACCGGTATATTGTGGATATCCCACCAACACGCACAAAACGTTCTGGGAACACATTCTTGCTAGGGAGTGGAATTCCTTGCCGGAGTCTGTGTTTCCTGATAGCTACAACCCGGGAATCTTTAAGTCGAGAGTGAATAGGTTTCTTTTAGGTAAGCGCGTTCCATCGTCGACCGCTACGTCGCTTTCCATCAGGTGAGATAGCGGTCAAGCGCGAACCTATAAACAATAAAAAAAAAAACAAACGGACACCAGGTGTGTAACTCTCTATAGAGCTAGCAATTTATTGGTAGTGGTCACTGGTCGCGTCACCATGGTTTCTCGGTGAAATATAGCCCTTAAAATCAACGTTTTTCCTGTCGAGTCGTCCTTCATTATAAACTAAAAGTAAGCGTATTAACTAGCGAGGTTCCAACAGCACACATAAAAACCTTGCTAACACCTTTATCACTTCATCAGCATCATACTTGGCTAACTTTAGCTGTGGCCATCATAATTTTATCAGCCATCTCGATGTCCTAGTTCCCTGTAATGTCGTCCACGCGACGGGTGAACTAGCGGCTTGTGAACTGGAAGTAACACGGCCTCTAGTTCGGACCGGGAAAGCGAAAATATGGGACAGTGGGGAAAAATAAACCGGCGGATATATGGGAGATATATTGGTGTTTAGATATGCAGGCTTTTTTGTAGGAATATAGTGCTTTGAGTACGGATTTGTGTGAGTTTTTTGAACGACAATGGTTTTACCCATCCGCCCATTGTGATACGATACCCTATTAATTTTAATTTCCTATTGTAAATTTATTATTGGTGTACAATAAAGGATATGTTTGTAAAGATAAAATTAAAAAATAAAGTACCTTTTTTCAAAACTCGTATTAATTTAGCGAGCGAGTCCAATGACCTATAGGTAGTAGTCGGCGAATACTACCTACAGGTCATTGGACTCGCTCAGCTGACGTTTTCTTAAAGAAATTAATTTCGTACATGCGTAAATTAATACGAGTTTTGAAAAAAGATACTTTATTATTTAATTTTATCTTTACAAATCGATAGTGTTTCATGTACCGGATCGACCCTCCACGGGATTAAAACGATCAAAATTTAGCGGTGTATATATCTATCTATCTATCAATAGGCTTCCGCAAATATCGCTTTCCCACGACTCTCATTCAGTCATGGAGGCCTTCTAATCCAGCGTCTTCCGGTTCGCGTTCCACCCAGGACTTTTCGGCCCCAGCGACCAATTCCACGAGCAATGCCAACAATGTCATTACTTTCAAAAAACTATTGTGGTTAAAAACAGAACTCGCTATGACCTTGGGGTCCCTAGCTAGCGTAGGGTTTCTAGCCCAGTTACTGTAAAAACTATTGATATAATCTTCCACATAATCTATACGGTAAGTATACTTAACATATATCTACACTTTGCTAAAAAATTCTATGCTTATTCATATAAAAAAAGTTGTATTTATTCTCATTTAGCTACTGAAAAGGGTATCATCTCTTCACACAAGGGTCGTAAATCCCACGGGATTATATGAAGGGAATTTTGAAGCATTACGCCGTAAATTAATAAGACCATACAGTAAAAGTATGGTCTCCCCAGCGGATGTAAAGGTGGAGCTATGTATGATATGGATAAATATTCATACTCCCCTCTAAATCTTGCTTTTAAAAAAAAAATGAAGAGTTTGTAGCGTAGTACCAATATGTCTTAATTTTTTTTGGGAATTTAATTCCATTTTACTGTAGTTGATATAGAATTATTTATATTAAACATAACTTTTAAATTTTCTACCAGTCGACCTTAGAGTTTTGTAGGTGCAATTAATCAAGCTTTTAATCGTGATGCTGGTCAAACACGAGCCTATCAATAACACTACAGCTCTAGGTTTACCCTACATCATTTCAACTTCAACATTCATAAATATCAAAGTCGGAAAGGTTTGCAAGCGACAGCCAAATAAGGATATGCCAGCCCCTTTAAAAATCCAAAATCTAATACATTTTCATGCAAAGTAATTTCAAGCATCACTGAATTATTTGCTTCACTTGAAATTTCGCTGATCCGCGGGAAAAATTACCGCAAACGGACGTGATCCAAAAATAAGATTGGTCGGATCTTTCATGAGGATCTTTCCGGACATATCGCTACTTTTGCGATGTGAATTCGATTCGGTCATTCGGATTTGAATTTGAAAGACCAGCTGCTGCATGATGCATATTTCTCGTAAGAAAAATAGAATAGAATAGCATTTGATCGGCGCAGGCAATATACAATAACATAAAATATAACAATTACAGTTGCGTTGAGCGTGCCCGAACCGAAAGGGTCACCAACTCAACAATTTCTGGGCGTCAATCACCCAGCTCTAATTTTCAGCTTGCACCCAGGCGCAGTGACGAAAATGTAGTAAACACTCTATAAGATCATCATCTTCACGCCCTTGTCCCGTTTTATTTTGGGGTCTATGCAAGGTTTTTTTCTTCCATTTTGTCCTGTCACCCGTCGCCATCACTCACTTCCTTTTCTTTCATATCAGTCTTCACACAATCCATCCATTTTTTCTTTGGCCTCCTTTTCCCTCTCCATTCATCCGCATGTATACTCATAACTCTTTGAGTGACATGCGTTTCTTCCGTCCTCTTTACATGACCAAGACCAACGATTCTCTTTCACCTTTTCAGTCACTGGCACTGGTGCCACTTTCAAACTTCCTCTAGAATAGGTACCTACTGATGTCTCACTTTATATATTCTCATCACACTAAACACCCTAAAAGATCAGAAGATATGCTGAATTTGTTAAAAAACCACTGACCAGTGATGTCAATTATTGTCAATGTATTTAATTATAAACACCATAATTATTTTGTAACATACTTTTGATAGTTTAAAATATATAAAAAAACTCATCTTTCAAAAATGTTAAATGTATTAAATCAACGATATTTACAATTATGTAACAATAATAAACCTTAGTTCCCAAATAACAAAATGTTTTATAATATCCTTTGAAAAAAAAAACGACCTTCATAGAGGATAAGATTGTCAGACGAGCTCCACGTGGAAGAGTTTAAGCATTACTTGGAACTATCTCACGAATATATAGGTTGAGGCGAATTTGATTTTGTTCCAAGGAACAAAATACTAAAATATTATACTTAGTTACTAAAATATTATATTCCACAAATCTTTTACTACGTGTGCAAAAAATAAGGTGATATTTAGCTAGCTACCATAATAGCATAAACAGCCTTTTAATGTTCCCATTGCTGGGACACAGGCCTCCTGGGAATGGGCCGTAGTCCAACACCCGGGCCCAGTGTGGGTTGGTGAATATCACATGTCTTTGAATTTTTGGTTCTAGGACATGCCGGTTTTCTTACGATGTTTTCCTTCACCGTTTTGAGAGCAGTGGTGATGAAATAAATTACTCAAAATAATGCGCCTGGCTCGTAACTCGTAAGTCGAAGCCATTAGCTACTACGATTATTATTTGAAAATAGCAAGTGAACAGGCTCTTAATAAACTAGTGCGCTTTACCATCAACGATTGCATCACTGCTTACCATCAATTAAAAAAAATTGCAAGGTTGCAGATAACTTTTTTTTACTATTCATCCCTCGACATGGATGTGAACTGTATGCCTTTTCCAGCTACGTCTCAATGGGACAGTTCCTCCACAGTTTTATAATAGTTAATCAGCCTTAGATACTAAACTTTTTTCTATATTGGAGTTGGCTTCCTGTCTAACTGGATGTAGCTAAAACCACTTTTTAACATGTACCTATCAGACTTATAAAGTCCAGTTCCTCGGTAAAGAGATACTGTATCCCTTAGTAAGACTGGTATTAAATTTTTCTGGCTTTTGACTATCCGAAAGACATCTACTGTTGGACATACACTTCTCCCGAGTGTCATTACAATGACCGTTCCTTTGCGTCTCGCATCCATTGGAATCGACGCCCCTTTTTTTTTTTTTTATGGTGGGAAAAAATCATGCATTGACATCCCCCGCCCTTGGGCGGAGCGGGAGATAGTGTCAGACTCTTACTGACTAAAAGACCCACCCCGTTCCTTCTAGCCTTCATACCGGGGCTCGAGCGCCCTTTCGGATAACCCTGGCCCCAGTAGGCTTCGACCCGGCTGGGTCCCTGCTGTTGCTGACAACTCCTTGAGGCGCGCGGGAACAGTGCGCGCCGTCGACGACTTGGGCTTGGTCCGGACAGTTACCGGACGACCGGACAGTGAGCTACCCATTGCTCACTGTCCGCAAGCCCGCGTCTACGTTGGCCGGAAATCGGGATCAGAATCCCGGCGACGGCGGCGGCGATAACGCCGTTGCCTGATGCGTTCGGCCTCCTCCTTTGCGAGCATTACTGCTTCGCAGAAGTCGGCGACCGCCTGCCACTCCTCCTCGCTCCGGACCATGGCCTCAACCAAGGCCCGGCGCGAGAGGTCTCCGCCACCGATCGCCCCCACGAGGGCACGGCGATGCTCCGCCCAAGCAGGGCACACCTCGACTGTGTGCTCCACCGTGTCCTCCGGGCGTTCCGCACAGTGGCGACACCCGGGCGTCACCTCCGCATGAATCCCGTGCAGGAAACTCCCGAACGAACCATGTCCGGTGAGTACCTGCGTCATGCGGAAGGTAAGGACGCCGTGAGGTCTTTCCAGCCACGCCTCAAAGAGGGGACTTACCGCCATAATTGTGGCGTGCCCAGCACTGGGTTGCGATAGTCGTTGACGCCATTTCACCATGAGATCCCGCCGGAGCTCTGTCCGCCATGCCGTGACCTGTCGCGGCAGCGGACTTTCACCCCGGCGTTGCATCTCCACGCGCATATCGTGCATAGGAATCGACGACCCTCATCAGGTCGTCGGTCCACCTCGTAGCCTTCTAACGCTCCGTCTTCCTGTACACAGTCACCACTCTAGAAGCAACGACTGTTACAGATCAGACTGTTACTGTTACAGGCGGGTCTTATATGCGTTCGGAGGCACGATGGGATTTCATTTTATAATGGTCCACATATAAACAGAAACGTTGCTCAACGTACCCGATCTGGGTGGAACGAGAGAAAGTATCAGATTTTTTTGAACATAACCCAACCTTCAGTTATCGTATGAGTTCCAGGATCGCGGTAACTTTCGAACAATTAGGCCACTATTATTGATTGAACACAAGTTAAAAAAAAGATCACATCAAACTCACCAACAACAGCATACAGCTGCGTGGAGTCATCGCTAGCATCGTCTTCATAAGCATCATTGACGAAGGCGGTGCCCGACGAGGGAGGGTTCGACTCCAAGGCCTGGAGCTTGTGGGAGCCTCGCAGGGAGGTGCGCAAGAACTCGTTCTGGGCTGCGATCCTCTCCTCAGCCTCCTTGCGCTGGCGGAGCTGTTCCTGCAGGACAAAGAAAGGGTGGAGTTAGTGGATTGTCTTTTGATTGTAGGAAGAAAAACATCTCTTTGTTTTGTATATGTTGCAATTTTAAAAATTTTGCTATTTATTTAAAAGAAAAAACACTTCATTCATTAATTTCTATTTTATAACCCTTTAGAATCCTTTTATTTTTGTTAATAAATGTTTTTATTATAATTTTATTCTTTGTGCCTTTTTATCAAGTCTTCTCTAAGACTTTTCATTCCTTTTTCTACAGCGCCAATCTAATCCAGATTTTCCCAGCTATTTTAACCAAATCGTCTTCCCATCACCTGAATGATCTTCTCTGTCTCTCTTGAGAATGTGTAAACTACCTTGTACGAAATATCGTACAATAAAACAATAAAAAATATATATCGTACAATGTATACATTAATATAGCTTAGTAAATAACAGTAATTTCGTAATAGCCAACAATCATTCTTAAAATTTTAAGAAGTGGACATTACGTTTAATATTTGTAATACCTATTTCGCAGAACCAAACCTATACGGATATTTAGTTCACAAAACCAAACTAAATGGTATATTAGTTCACATGTGCTGCAATCGCTCTCATAGTTCACATGATCGATGAGTCATAGTAAATTGTGACCTGTGACCGTTCCCACGGAAACACCATTAGTTTACAAATATTGAGTTACTCAATTGCTTTCCCTTAAACGTCATACTTAAAAACTGATGTGAATAACTATAGAAAAATCGTGAATTCGAACTGATCTATTTTCGGAGGACGTTGTCCTTTCAACAAAGTATTAGAAAATAACTTTTTACAAAATATAAGAAAGCTTAAAAAAAATATGAATGAAATCATGAAATCTCTACCTAAAGTCATTCTCGAGTTATCGCGTGACCAAGGGAAATAGTTATTAATTTTTATTATAGATTATTAAAATGATAGAATTTGCAAAAATATTACACGGCTTTTGTTCAAGATTAAATAATTAACAAGATTTAAAAGAGATTGGTGACAATGACGATTCGATGATTCACTCATATGTCCCTGATAAATAATGTCGCAATATCTATTCATTAATAAAGGTACATTACATGTTTATAGACCAGTAAGTACATGATACACATCACGGTCGCTACTTCAACCATATGTATAACAATAGGGAAGTTATTAATCTAGTCTCGAATCAAAACATCTGTGTGAAATCTTAAGCAGTATTGGATTAGTAGTTTGATCAACGATGTGACATCATTAAAGCTTCAAAGCAAAATGGTTTACTTTAGAAAATGATACTAATTGCACATTCCAAAGCGTAGATCTCTATGGAAAAGAACGTGCAAGAAACTTCATGGACATTTTTGGCGGTAAACGCTTAATCCTCCTGATGATTTCATTGAGTCGTCGGAGAGCCTCTTGCCCGGATACGAAATTCTGTAGCCAACCTGAAAGACTTTAAACAGACTCCGCACCCAGTTTGGACCATCTTACATCACATGGTCACCTGTTCACGTAGGGATCTAATGACAGTATCAGCGGACGGCATTGCCGTGGCTGAATTATGGGCCAGGCAAGAAAAATTTGAAATAAAACTAATTTTTGTCACCGACATGCTAAGAAGAATCCGGATTTATGTTACATATTCCATAAACCTTCCATGGCATATACTTGCTAAGAACAACTATTTTCCTTTTAAAATTAAAAATTCCAAAAAAAAAATTGACAATCAATTTAAAATTATGACGTTAAAATTTTGCCGTACAAATACTGGTACATGCATACTAGATGGCCCTGTTTATCTCGACTATAAAAGTCGTATACAACAATCTTTTCAATAAATCTGTGTCACTAATATCTCGGCTGTCTTGTATCACACAAATATTTCTTCACACATTACACACACACATCACATTATTATTTCTGCACATTCTTCTCCATAGAGATCTATGCTTTGGAATGTGCAATTAGCAAATTTTTTCTGACTGCCTCACATCTTGACATTTCAAAAGCGCCTATAAATGGTTTATTTGAAATAATATGCTTCGGATCTTTGAACCAGAATGGATTTGCAGGAGGCACGCGGGTAGACCATGGTCTGGAATAGCACATCAAATATATTTTGTTATCCCAAGAGTATGTATTCTTAGGATAATTTTCTACTTTCACGCAGGCGAACTTGCCGCTGGCAACAACAAGTAATACATATATCGCCACACACGGCCACATAGCCTTAAACACACCTTGACCGACTATATAACAAGCTTATGTTTACCTATTTATCATGTTTATATAAACCTTTTGCACGAGCAGATTACAAATATCTAATATTTGTTTAGATGTTCTTCAATATTTGTTTTTAATAAAAGCTACTGAGAACTTCAAAACAGATGCCCCCATATAATTTCATCAAATTTTAATATTCCCTACAATCATGCAACACAATATTAACCCGTTGTATGTCCGGAACGCGGATCCACGCGGGACACAATAACTTTTTAATTGTGTCTCTAATTACGGCCATACGAAATGTTAAGACTAGTTTTAAAATAAAGAAAAACATTTATCCAATTAAAATTAACTTTAACCTTGCAATCGTGTCGATTAGAATGTCGAAAGACAATGACAGCGCGAACCGGACGTTCGCTTGGGGTTTGATGAATTAAAACATGGATTTGAAAATGACCTCCGCATCATTGTCAGCCGGTATGGAAATGCTTATCCTCGGTCCAAAGTAAAAAGCCAGCCTTTGGCTTACACGAATACAATAGAATAGAAAATAATAAAGTTTATTCTTTTCTATTTCCTCTGTTTAAAAGAATAAAGTTTATTCTTTTCTATTTCGAAACAACGAAAACGAAATTAATCACGAAACGAAGGAAATGTCAACAAGGTGTTTAACAGAATCTTTAAACAATTTGTGAACACTCGGATCTGAGAATTTAAAAGAATTCTACATATTTAATCAACTAAATAATTCAGTATCTAATTCATTCATTAGATAATATATAATCGCAAAATCATTCCAGATACTCTTCTCTTGGAATCGCATTTATGTTTTCTTCGCACACTAACTAAAATTACTTAAGTTAAGAACATTTACACAGCTAGGAACATTCACAAAAACATCCTTTCTATTCCAACACTCAGACAATGATTTACCGTAATAGTCTTCCAAGAGATTAAGCTCAAACTTTAAACAAAAGGACACTAATTGTTAAGTCAAACGACTGCTCTCAAGTCTGCATAAATACCCAAATGGTTTTCCGAAACATCTGTCCCAGACTCCTCGTTCCAATTTGCTTTGGTCTGATTTTCGGACCAGTGGCCCGGATTCCTTCACGGTGCATCGCACGCGTCTGGCTAGACTGCAAGACCAACTAAACTTTAAGAAACTATTCACTTCAATTTAGGCTAACTTCGTCTGGATAAGATAACTTCACTGTTCTAGCCAAATTACATCCAAACTCCGTGGTAAACTAAGGAATGACAAACGTTGCAAGAAATCACTCTTAAACCTAAAGTGACCATGAAAGGAATACTTTGAAACCTGATATCATGAATGATGATAATGGAAAAGTTGTAAAAGCTGATGTAAAGGCAAAAGAGCGTTATAACATCGTCCCTAGTATCAATTTTGAGGGAAGAAAAGCTATTGTTAAACTAATAATAAAGTCAGGCGATAAACCCTAAGCCTACGGCACTGAAACTCATAAGTGGAATTGACAATTTAAATTTGACACATGATATAAGTATGGAAAAAAACTGAAAAAAACGCTTTAGTCAAGTATTATAATTTAGCTGTAATGAAAACACAGCTTCTGCCTTCGGCACCATTTACCGTGTTTAATGCATGAGCTCGTACAAATTCAAACAGAGTATTTTGTTGCGAACAATACGAAAATATTCAAAATTCACGGACCATGACATACAAAGTACAAACTAACCGATATGGTACCATTTGGTCTGCTAAACGTCGCGTTGTTTAACATACAATGGTGGCCACAGAATTATGTATGTCGTGTATGTTAGCGTGACGTCAGTGCGGTAACTGATAACCGTGCTGGACAAACAGATCCGGTCGTGTTATGGGGTCAGGAGATACGAGAGAGAGCAGATTTTCTAATTTTCGAAATTGAGGAAGTTTACGACGACAAATAAGGGATTGAAGCAAATGAAAAGCCAAAAGATATAAACGACAGAGTTAAAATTTAAAAGCATTGAAATATTCTGCTTCACGTATAAACTAGAGAAATAAATCCAATTTCATCCCTCTAGTATTTTATCGTTTGTGGCTTCGTACCAATATTTAAGAAACCATAAAGTCTACTTAACATGAAAAATCCTAAAACATATTTCGTGAAGTTATCCCAGATAATTTAAGCTAACTTATTGAACTGGCAGCTCACTCGTAGGCTACGGAACGCTCCCATTCTGCCGCAGAATTCGCAATTGGAAATTTAATAAAAAAACCATTCCCTGCTTGCTAAACATTGAGTTGTAAACATCAAATAATTTCCTCTGAGTTTTGATTCAACACTTGGTACTTATAATGGAGGTGTTCCATCTTCCTTGAGTTATTTCCGTCTTTCTAATCTATGTTCGCATTTGCGTTGCTATATTATAAAACTTTGGAAAGAGATTTGTTCATGAACTAATCAGTTCAGATCGGTGACCTAGTATTCGATTGATATATAGCTAAAGTTTCTATTTTATTTATGGTATCTACGGTTTCTAAATTTCATAGAAGACTTCTAAATTTATCATAAAATAGTGGAAATATTCATCATTGTCTTGGCCTGAGGGTTACTCAATATGAAGTGCTACTTATCGATACTTGGAAATGGAAAATATCATATTAAAACCTGACTATAAAACAAACAATAGTATTGTATTTTAATATTGTAGCTGCTTTAATTAAATCACAATTATTGCTGTCGGTTTAAATTATTTTATTACCTTTTAAGTTCTTTGCTAGTGCGCAATATCGTCGGAAAGCACTCAAAGACAATTCTAAGAACTAAGCATTTCTTCTTTGACTTAAATAATAATAAATCTTCACCCACAGCCTCTAACAAAACAAAATAATATATTCCGTCAAATTTGTCAACCGTCCGAATCATAAACCCAAAGTTTTAATCGCAAAATGGAAACTTCCTTTTCGTTTGGAATATTATGTCTATTAACTTGAAAACAGTGCAGTTATGAGAAGCAATTTGCTTTTGGCAATAGTTTAAATACTATTCTTTCTACAAAATATGTTCTAAAATCACTCTCACATTAGACATTTTGCGAGCAACGCAAAAATTGATCTATGCTTTTATTATTCGGTGTCTAGTTTCTACATTCTGACAGAAGCTTGGCGAGAATGCACCCATCAGTTTTGGCATCAAACAATCATGTTTGTCTAGCTTAAGTTACAGTATTTTCTAATTCATTGACGATAATATTTGTAACACTAGTGTCTAAAAAACTCTTCAATTTTTCATCACGATTATTGTCAAAACTGGTCTGATTTTTTGTAAATCTTCACTTATTTTTTACTCTTTAAATGTCATCTTTTAAGATTTTCATTTCATCTACTTCGTTATTAACATCAAAGCCTTACAAATACCCATACAAATCACCTATAGCTGTATGCCAGGGAGCCTTTTCATCACATCTTATCCGAGATATATTATCTTTACTCGCGGAGTAGGTACGGTGATTGTGCAAGAGAGAAAGTCTCTAGTGTCAACAGAGATTTATCTATGACAAACTGTAATGGTCGCTTATAAACATCACTTACCAGATCAAGATACAGAATGGAGCAATTTAATCAATCAATATATTTTTCCTTATAGGTTTGATTCGGAGTTATGAATGGGAAGGCATACATATTTAAGAATGGGCCAGAGATATAAAAGGTAATGCTGAAAACGACTTTGATGATGTCAGTATGAAAGCAGTATTGATGAAGCTTTCAGAAAATACTCACTACTGAGTAACTAAACTATGATTTGTACTAAAACTAGATTTCGTAATTGTTGGTTCTCGCCGAACCCTGGGATGAAGATTGAAGTACAATGAAATCAAACATACCATTTTCAAAATACAGCAGATCTATTTGGACTAACCTTGGTAAAGTTGAGCTACTTATTCCCTCCATAACAATAGCCTACTCAAAATACCCAGCTAGTAGACGTCATTGGAAGCCATTACTTCTATTTCCACGACGCTGCGCCGTATACGGGCCGGTTCCGAATATCTGTCGCATTTCGCGCCAAACGGCCCGGACATCACGATGTTTTTACGTTCTTACGGAGCCCAGTATGACGTCAGTAAGTAGTTTCGTATGATAACTGAAGGCAGAAGGCCCACGAAGTAGGAAGACCCTCTTTTCCATATCAAAGGAACATTTGGTGACGCTTTTTCATATTAGCATAGGTAAGAATGCTCTCGAAATATCAATTCGATTTTTACGAGTGATATCAAAACGTAATAAAACGCTGAAACCCAATCGTGTTGTCAGAGAAGAGCATAAATCTGTGACGAAGGCACAAATAGGAAAAACAAACATGCAACTGATGATTACGAAGATATTGGAGCCATAATAATTAGAGATGCTTATGTAGCTCATATGGTTCTTAGTCTTCTTTTTAAAGTGTAAAGTGGCCCTACGGCACCTTTCTTCTGTGCGATAGTACGACTCTTTCTACGAGTTCAGTAACGGCTTCTATGAATATTTTTATCGAGCAATTTGTACAATTTCGTTATATCAGTCCTGTCAAGAAAAACAGGTGTAGCACTTTTAGTACGCTAGTTGCTATAGTGGACAGAAAGTTTCCTCTGTTTAGAGCCTATCTCTTTAAGCACTTTTGTGGATTTTATGTTAGTTTCTCATCTATTTTTAATCTTTCATAATATGTTATTTTCATATACCCCAAACGATTTTTAATTCAATTGACCTAATGCTGGAAGAAAAAGATAAATTAATTTTTTTAAAGGTTTTATGTGCAATTTTAGTTTGTTTAAAGTTCGTATTTGCATTAAAATAATAAATACATTATATCGCGTATGAGAAAATTTCAATTGGACAACAACCATTTTTGTTTGTACCTATTTGGCCAGATTTGCGCACGTGATGGCTTGACCTATTAATAAATACATAGGTCAACATTTCTAATGAAGATTTTTTTTTTTAAATATGACCTGTATTCAAAAATGGTTCGAATGATTCTACTCGTTTTTCTGATCAAACTATTTTCGGGTTTTGCGCATTTAACGTCACACATTGTTCCTACAGTTTTTGCCTTCTTTAGTATCGCATAATTCCTCTCGTTTTAATATTCTCAGCACATTAGGCTGCACGTCGTAGTGGATTAATAATCTAAAGGTTGTGGTCCATAAACCACACATCCGTTAGCTTAATATATATCCGCTTCCTACTAACATAATACTTCGTGTAGTGGAAGGGCACTCTGAATAATTAATGATAATGATGTTACTCAATTATCAATGCTAATTATATTCAAAGAAGGTTCTGGCAAAAATGTTTAATGTTGTAGCTGCTATCGTAAAATCATTGAATTAGTTCATGAGTTTTATGTTCTTTAAAATGAACTTGACTTTAGATACGAAAGAAGGCAAAGTTATTATCTTTTTGTTAGCTCACCTAAAACTGCAATCTGGGAATACCAAATCAAAAATTTTTGTAGGTAAAACGATTGCGAAAATGTATATCGTTGAATGAGTATTATCTCGAACCATTCACTTAAAAAAACATAATCATTTAATATTTTCAATGTCAAGCTTGTTGGTAACAAAAATCTAAAGGTAGGTGTAATAAATTTGGATGGAGCCAATACCTGTGGATTGTTCGAAGGAGTTACAATGGTTCTAGAAAGCAAATGGCAACTCAAAGAACACAGGCAGGTTTTAGTCAGTAAAAGTCTGGACTCACCCTCTCGCGCCACCCAAGAAGGGAGGGGTTATTTGATGGTCCTTCTAAAAACAAGGTGTGGTCAACTAATTGAAGGAACATGACACGCTCTTTCTATGTTGTATCTACACTATGTATGAGTTGCAAATGTTATATTTGCCTTTATAGTTATGTACATCAAACCCTTCCACTTACAGAACAATTGTTTTGTGTTAAATTAATGTGATGTGGTAGTAAGTACTATAAATAAATAAAACAACTTAGCTGCTACATTTTGTAGCATCGCGTGTAGTGTTACTACAAAATGTCTTCAAGTTATTCCAAACTGGGTTGTTACTAACATTGCTTAAGAGTTTTTTACAGTTTTCGTTCAAGCCATTTAAGACATGGTAGCGTTTTAAAAGTAGAGCATAAACCCAACGAATTAAAACGGTTTTGTAAGACGAATGTAAAGAGATTGAAATTCCTACGAAAATATCCGGGGAAAAGCTGGGACATAATATAAAATAGCTATTGAAGAGATACTGTATAGAATATAAGACGGACTCAAAGATGAAACGTAGTCAGGTACCTACTTACGTGAGTTTACACAAAAAAAGAAGATGGCTTGATGATGGAATTATAAAAGATAGAAGTTAAGACAGCAGCTGAGAAATTAACTTCTAAGAACAGTAAACGGATGAAGATTGGTCATTTGATATGCACAGGTGATAAGCAGCCGAGGAATAGTAAGTAGGAGCAGTTGAGAATATAGAATAAGGTTATATCCAACAGTAGCATTAAAGAATCAGATCATCTCCCGCGCTATGTGGGCGTATAACGAACGGTACACTTCCATCTACCCTTTTCGGGAATGCAAGCATGTTAGGAATTTTTATTACCATCTCCTTAATATCCTGTTTGTCGTACGTGACATTATTACCTTTCAATGTAAGTAATATTTTTTCAGATGAAATATGATAAAATATTCAATAGCGGCATAGACTCTTATCATTACATAAAAAAAGTCATATTTTCATGTCAATGTCATATTATCTCTGAATATGTAAATTGTGTGTGAGATGAATCAGTATACAGTTACGTTGTCTATTCGTGGGCGGACAATATATAGTGTTCTGTTGCACCAATCATATGCCTTGAATGCGCTCCGAGTTTAAACATTTCAATTTAGAACGATAGACGATGATGGCCGAATGGAAATGAAGACTCCATTTTTTTCAAATTTAATTTTAGAACGTTTTGAGTGATTTATTCGAACGTTTTTGTAACATGGATGCAGTGGTAGTAATAAAGTGGATGACGATGAAAGGGAAATATTAATCGGTAGATGAAAATTATTAAGCAATAGTTAATTACAGTAAATATTTGTTTAGTATACAGATGTGGTATACACATTAAATGCAGGTCAAGTCAAGCAGGACGTCACGATTAGATGCGATCCGACTGGGCTCTCGACTAGACGTCACTGCTCGGGTTTGCCTACTTACTGACAATTTGGTTGTTTCATTTACTATAAACCTAAATCCCTAACTAGTGATTTTAGTGAACACCACATTTATTTTTAGTTTTAAGTTAGATTTAATTTATGAGTAAAATTTTTTGTTGTACGTATAAAGTTCCTCAAATGCAAAATTTCATTATATTTATATGGTTTGCTATTATAAAACCCAGTTGAGGGTTCAGCTCACCTATGTGCATCAACTCTTATATTTTTGTTATATATGTTTAACCTTTCAATCGTGGTAATTAGAGACACAATAGAAAGACAATAGGTGCGCAAACGCCGGCGTTCGCTTGGGGTTTAATGAATTGTGTGTACAATAAAGAAGAAAGCATAAAGCACGGTGGAAAAATAATACATTAAAAAAAAATCGACCATATTTCTGACGTTATTTTGAACCTTTTAGTGCCAAAGGCAAAAAAAAAATAGTGGCTCTAATATCCCTCCAAAACTTAAATATCCTTCTTATTTGCCAATACATCATCAATCACTACATTATCACGCATTACTTGTACCCACATGCTATTATTACGTCGTCACACGCCGGGACGCTAAGTGCCTGCCCACGCTCCACTAGCGGCGAGTACTAGCGTCGAGTACTGGCATACTATACTGTACGAGTTACATGGCATTACGTGAGAAACGTTTTACGCAATAGAGCTGTTTGTACGTTAGGCTGTGCTCTGGATTTGGCCACAAAAGTGGCGTTGACCGAAGATCTTGATCTGAAGAAGAATAATGCTGATAGTGATCTCTGCTCATATTGCTCGTAGAGTAATGTTATATATTATAGTCCATAAACAAACTATTCAGCAATAAAATAATTTTTCAATTCGAACCTGTAGTTTTTGACATCAGCGCTTTTAAACTAAATAACTAAAAAAAAATTCTTTCAGAAAATTCAGCGCCTCGCCTTTATAATATTACTATGACAGTATAGATTGTGACTAAAGCTTGAAAAGTGGGTCAGGAAAATTGAAAACTAGTACATAGCAACAAAATGTTTCGGTCGTTTTCTAGCTAAATGGACCAATATGAAAAGAAGATGGGTTATAACAGAAGATCTTTGAAAAGGGTAACAATTATGTTATGTGAAAAAAATCTAATTTAAGTACCACATTGGAGATGTTGTATTTTTTTTATTTATACTCTGTTCATTTTGAATAGAGTATAAAAAATAATAAATGATAAAGATCAAAGACTTCGTGAAGACTTTGTGTGCTTTTATACATTGTATAAATCATAGTAAATGATAATAAATGATAAAGGTTGCCAAAGATTTCGTGTGCTTTTATGTATTGTACCTACAAATCATACAAAAAATCACATGAAATCACATTTGTACAGAGTCCAGGTTTTCTGATTGCAATGTTAGCGCGTAACGTACCTATCTTTTCTTATAATATTATATCAATATATAAATATAACACTTTACAAAACCGATCCATTCAGTTTCAATGTTTCCACAATTAAATTAGAATGAGAAGCCCCACAAAGTTTTTCTTTTTGTTCAATTGCATTACGCAAGTTTAAATAGGATGGTGCAACTATGACGCCCTCGTCTTGTTCTACATTGTTCCAAATTGAATTACTTACTTGTAAACAAGCTTGTTATGACTTGTTCTATGTTCTATATATACCTTGTGCAAATGAATATAGTGAAAGTAGTAAGGGTTGAAGAGACCATTGTGTTTTGTTCTATTTATTTAGAAATTTTGCACGTTGCGAGCATTTTGGTGATCAATTTAACTTTTCTTTTAATGGTGACTAGCACTTGGCCGCGGCTTCGCCGTATATATAAAATATACCCATTGTCACTCTGGAATAAAGTAGCTTTCCATCGGTGAAAAAATGTGGTATATATTAATTATAGGTCACTAACATTACCCGTGATTTCGTCTGTGTGAATATCGGTTTTCAGGGACGAAGTCGAAGTCCGTCAAATAAATTACCCTTGAGGTATCAAACTTACTCCGCAAAAAAGAAAGCGTAACAGACAGAGTTACTTTCACATTTATAATATTAGTACGTATCGATAAATCGCTGTTGTCATGGCTCCAACTCACGATCACGTACTATTTCAAGCAGCGTCGCCTAACTCCAGCGCTGGCGCTCGCACTATCCTGCGATAGCATTACTAGTGCTAGCAAACAGTCCCTATTTGCATTGACGACTACGTTTACTCTGCAGGTGGCGACACCATATGTTTAGTTTAGAAGGACCATACTCTTTAGAACGCAAAGACCGTGGTAAAAAATTCAAAATTCCTTTAGAGACATACTTTTAGTTTTCATCTAAATATATTTACTCGTATAACTAATAAAAACAAAAGAATAACTCTTGAGTTATAGTTGATTATATAAATTAAATTGAATCAAATTATTATTCGTAATGCAAAATATTTTTATTTCACATAGGCCTACACGGGCACTTATAAAACGTCAGAAGGTAGTGCACGGTTCCAAATGGTCGTTTCCAATGGAGAAGAACCGGAAAATTAAAAGGTAACACAGGAACATTATAAAATAGATACTATAGGAAATAGTGAGATAGCCCCAACACAAGTCTATTTATAACTTTGTAAGTTAGACGTCAACTCCAGTAAATTGCATGCAGATTAAATGTATGAAAAAAAAAAAACATTTAGATATTTTTTAATTTTTAGGTTTCAGTTGTCCTAAGGGTGAGTTGCACCATTTAACTATAACGATAACCAAACTATAACCAGCCGTGAAACGGCCGTCTATTGGTCAATTCGACGATTTGACAACTGTTAACGGCTTTGTTATCGTTATAGTTAAATGGTGCAACTCACCCTAAGTCAGTCAACAGTCTAAAATATGGCGTCGACAAACTCCTCCGCATCGCTGTCGACAGGTAATGTATGACCATACTTATCCTCAGTCAAAAGACAAAGCCAGACTTTAGGCCTATCATCACACACGTTTAAAATTTTTTATATACTTGATCTTCTTTTTTAAGTAGGTCCTTTTTTTTAGCACAGCACTAATATTATAAAGAGGTAAAGTTTGTTTTTTTGTTTGTAGGAGTTAATCTCTGAAAGTATAGGTCCGATTGCAAATTTTTTACACCGATGGAAAGCTGCTTTATTCCTGAGTGACAAAGGCAATATTTTATGTACCATCGTGGGCAAAGCCGCAGGCAAACGGTCATTACTTTATAGGTAAGGCTCTTGCTAGTGCTGTAGGATTTTTCGAAAGAGTGGCCCTAGGACGTAAAGGGCATCTGAAGGACAGGTGGGTTTCAGTCGGTAAAAGAAATCCATGCACAATCCGTCCACCCAGAATGGGGGGAGAAGTTACTTGATGATTTCACAAAAAAAAATGGGTAAGACTGAAACTTCTAAGTATGTTTCTGTTAACAAAATCTATCAAGAAATAGGCTAGTGGCCGTAAAAATGTAATTAGTCCGTCTTTTAGATTATTCAAAAATAAGGGACACGTGTTTTTTTATTTGTAAATTAAACCAAAAATGACACCCCGTGCGAAAAAATGCAGCACGGCGTGACGTCACACGTAACTTTAATGGGCTATATCTTTGTTATTTTTTGGTTAATCGAAAAAAAAAAAATTACGTGTCCAATATTTTTTTATAATCTAAAATAAAATGTAATTATTTTGACCCTGGACACTACCCTATTGTAGTTGTTTACTAACCTTGATTGAATAGAACTTAATTTAACGGATAATTCAAGTTTATTACATTTTGTTGGCGATTTACTTCGCTTTACAGAATGGAAAAGAAAAAAGGTAAAAATGTGAAATGCGGAAAGTTTTTGTCATACGAAACTGAAATGCTCCCTGAGGGAGACGAGTTGAAAGGAAATGGCCTTTAGGGAAATTTGTCGAATCTAATAACTCTGACAGAATGATAGAATACAACTTTTTCTTATACATATTTGTAGAATATAGAATGATTTTTGATCGTTTAAGTTAGTAACTTTATTACAGAAATGGTTCAGAACCGTACCAGTAAATGCTCAAGGGGCTGTAATAAGCTACAATAAACTTTCATACGAATTTGAAGCTGTAAATATTGTTCAAGCTGTAAAAATTGAGATATTATCAACATCACGGTAATCTAAATGCGACTTTTTAACTAACAATTTTTTTTTCTAAATTTTTTTTACTTTAAGTCACACTCCTGTAAAGTTTACTCAATGTCGCTTGGTAATTTTTGCCTTTCAAACGTCAATAAAATTAAATGCAGCAAATTAGATCTACAATTATTATCTATTGAATCCCGTGAATTGCTAATTAGCTCTCTTCCTCTCTCCTACATTTTGCTGTGCCGGGGGGTCTATATTGATCTATGAAAATTTTCTAAACCATCTATGTATACATATGGATTGCAATAAAGTATTGTGTATTGAGATTTTATTATGGTACTTAGTTTGTTTAGCTTTATTAGTAAAATCTACATAATAATATGTACATAAAAAAAAAAAACATAAATATTACTAAGCTATCTATACTAAAACCTAACAAAATGACGAATATTATTCTATTATGGTACTTAGAAATAAGCGATTCTATTCTATTCTTCTCCAATACACGTAGATTATATTGTACAATTCTCTATTGATACAGTTAACTCATATCTTAACGACTCAAATGAAGGCTGACGGTAATCAATTCAACTGGTGGTTATAAATTATGTAGATTATCGCCACAGGCAGTAAATTGTAGCATCTATTTAGTTATTGAGACTTTGTATGTGAGGCATGTTAATAATATCCGTTATATATTTTTAATGTTACCTTTTAACGCACATACACGACAAACGTAGGTAATGTTTAATAATTAGTCATTATTTTAAATTGAATTGATTAATATTACAAGAAAACCATTTATAAGGGGATCGAAAATGACTTGAACTGTTTCGAGAGAAGGATGGCACAGCCGTGCCACTTTTTTGCTCGCCTTGGTGGGGGCACTACATTACCGTGCCCCCTAATCTTTTATATAACCGAAATGTAATCTGTGATGTTATTTTTTATTTTAGGTACTTATTTAATTATGTTAAATTTTTTATTAATATATATCTGATTTGAATTTATAGGTAATGTATGGCCATGCTTATCCCCAGTCCCAGGAAAACCAGACTTTAGGCCTATCACACACGTTCAGAAAGGTTTTTATAAAATCTTCTTTTTTAAGTAGGTACTTTTTTAGCACATCTACATCTACGCTAAATGCTAATATTATAAAGAGGTAAAGTTTGTGTTTTTGTTTTGTAGGAGGTAATCTCTGAAAGTAAGTAAGTAAGTAAGTTTGTCCTGTACCTAATGAGCTAAGGTTTGCAATAAAGTAATAAATAAAAAGTACTGGTCCGATTGCTAAATTATTTCCACCGATAGAAAGCTGCTTTATTCCTGAGTGACATAGGCTATATTTTATGTACGCGGACGAAGTCGCAGGCAAAAGCTAGTCTGTAATAAATAGAGAAAAGAGGCTAGCCTCTTCACAGAAATCTGAAGCTACTTATAACCAAGTTGTTCACTCACGGACAAAGAAAGACACTGAGGGGCACTATAAGTTCTGCAATGATCCTTCCGTTCACATTTACGACCGATGCATTGAACAAATGTGCATCTGGGGAAACTCTTTAGTACCCTGAAGAACTGCAACAAATGTACACTGAAAATAAATGCTGTAGTGGTAAAATCTGCTATGTAATCTGCTAGATTTTTAAAAAGATGAACAATTAAGCTTGAAGGCCTTCGTAAAGACGTTT
This sequence comes from Mythimna ferrago, assembly GCA_910589285.2. Lineage (NCBI taxonomy): Eukaryota > Metazoa > Arthropoda > Insecta > Lepidoptera > Noctuidae > Mythimna > Mythimna ferrago. The sequence continues at coordinate 24,204,472 of OU342685.1, forward strand.
GCCGAGATAGTGCGGGATTCTGAGAAGCCACAAACAATCAAATGTAATCAATCAGTTGATCTCCAACTATTTATAGGGTTTCGTACCCAAAGGATAAAAACGGAACCCTATAATTAAGACTCCACTGTATGTCTGTCTGCCACGAATCTTGTAATCCGTGATAGTTAGACTAGAAATATTCAAAGATGATAATTTTGTTTCTCTTGCTGCTATAATAACCAATACTAAAAACGAAAAAAAATAATTGTGTAAAAAAAGTTGGTACCTACATATAGGGTGACTGGTAATTAGTGACCGATACTTATACACGTTATTGTACTCATGATTACAAACAACTTTCTCAAACAAACTTTTTTTTATACTCATTAGTTTTATCATAATAACAAAACAGCTGTTCGCGCAAATTCGCGCCCACAAAAACAGCTGTTTTGTTATTATGATAAAACTAATGAGTATAAAAAAAAGTTTCTTTGGGAAAATTGTTTGAAATCATGAGTACAATCACGTGTATAATTATCGGTCACTAATTACAGTCACCCTATATAGATAATGGTACGGAACCCTTCGTGCACGAGTCTGACTCGCACTTGGCCGGCTTTTTTTTGATGGCCTAGGCGTACTAGGGTTGCGGAAGTGTTCCAAACAATTTCCACTGAGACGCAAAGTGCAACAGATGGAACAAAGGCTGGATTTAGTCTGTAAAAGTCTGACACTTCCCTACCCAGTACTGGAGACGCCATTTGATGATATCCCACCCAAAACATGTATTCATCTTTATGAATCTATCTCTGATTAACACACAGCTTTACTATTGACGCCATTATTCTCCAATTCAAATAAGGATATCGCCAATTTCTCTCTTAATAGCTTGGAGGTAAACAGTCTTGCCGGATATTGTAGCTCTGACCTTACCTCCTGACCTCTGAGGACCTTGAGTGTCGACACTCGAGACCTACACTAATACCATTATTTTCCTCAAATACGAAGGTTTTGCCTACTTAAGATTAGTTACAAGTATTCATCAGAAATCGACGTTTTGTAGGTAAATCAAACTTGAGTGCCTCCTCTCTAGATTTAGTTAACACTTGTATTACTTACTGGTTAAAATAATGTCAACAACTTTACTAAGTTTGTCTAGGACATTATTGATACCCCGTGCCTTGGAAAGCACGTTAATTTGTTTTCAAAATCAAAATCATTTAAATTAAGATAAAGTTTGTTTTTATTATGTTTTTTGTTTGTAGGCGGTAATCTCTGAAAGTACTGGTCCGATTGCAAAAATTTTTTCACTGATAGAAAGTTGCTTTATACCTGAGTGGTTATATTTTATGTACGCGGGTGAAGCCCCGGGCAAAAGCTAGTTATAGAAAAAATTCACACACTAGACACAGAACGAATGATCATGCTCATCACACAAACATTTGTTCTGGGTGGGAATCGAACCCACGACCTCCGGCATAGCAGTCAGGGTCACTTACAAGTAGACCAACAGGCCAGTCAAAAAAAGTTATCAATTTAATTTGTCATCATCTCTTCATATTTAACAAAAATTAAGTGGCCAAAATAATTAACATTGGTATTTCGTATACGAGTATCTCGGCAGAAGCGGCCATATTCAGCCTTTTGACAACAAAGGACGTTTATCTACAACTTTAGCCCATAACAGTTGCATAAAGCACTATAGAGCTACAAACACAGGCGGTAAATCCGGTGTGTATGATAAGGTTGCCAGATATCCGGGATTTCCGGGATTGTCCCGGAATTTTACGTCTCGTTCTGTGTCCAGTAATTCTTTCTACTGTCCCGGATTCCAAAAAAAAAGAAATAACATTAATTGACACGGCTAGGCGGCTTACTTTTAAGTCGTGATTATTATTAAGTTTATAAGATAGTAATGCAAAATGTACTTATTGATTGCCTATTAGAAAAGTAAAGTTCTCAATTTCTGATGTATCTTTTATTGTGATTTTCTACCAAATTTCTTTTATCCGGACTAATAAAAGGTAAAGAAAACTAAAATGTATTTTCCTTTAAAAATAAGTACGAATATAAAATTATATATCCCGTTTATATATATTCATAGCTATAGTCACGGGCTGACATGGAATTGTCCCGGACTCGGTAAATTCCGATCTGGCAACCCTACTAACTATGAGGAAGCTGGGGAGCATACAATTCATACAACGGTTCACGTTTGACCGGAGCCGGCCCGGATAGATATCCGGCACGGCATCGGCAGATGCCGTTCCGATTGTAAACACTATGCGTTTGCTGACCGGTGATAAATCTAATTAGGGGGTAATGTTAAATGCATTGTGTGCAGCATTTTCTGTTGCAACTGTACTTATTACACTACTATTATAGAGGCGAAAGTTTGTCTGTGTGTTAGTTACTTCTTCATGTTTGAACGGGTGAACAGATTTGGATGAAAATTGGTTCACGGATAGACCATGTCTTTTTATAATACATAGGATATTCTTTATCTCGGGAATATGTTCCCTTTGGTTCATTTTGTACTAACACGCATGCGAAGCCGCTGGTATTACCTACTTAATTAAGATATAATTTCGTAAAAATTAATAATCAGAATCAGAAGGTATATAGGTTTTTTAGCCGAAATTCTTAATCATTCAACTTGTATATAATAGTTTTATGTACAGGATGAATTTAAGTTTTCTTGGAAAGTAAACCAAAGAAAGAAAGAAAGAAAAATAATTTATTTGGTACAGCACAAGACGCAAGCACAAAATATACAACAACACGTATCAAAAATAAAAGAGGCAAAAAATAAAATAAAAAAATAATATAAATACAGTTGTTGTGTGCCTCATGGCTGCACTATAATAGGTCCAGTTCAGCATTAATGCCAGACAAATAATCAAGTGGTTTAAATTCAAAACTTCACCAGAATTTCGTTTTTCTGTCGTCACTTCAAAGAAACAAAATCATTTTTCAAAGATACAATTTCATAGGTGATGATCGAAAGAAAATATAGAAGTAAACACGATGACGTTGTTAGGAAAAGTACCTTACCTTAATGAAAACAGCTGATAAATCAACCATGTAAATAAAATGTAAACAGTCAAGAGAAACTCACTCTCAGTTGAATTTAAACATAAACAACAATACTCACAGAGTAGGCCTTTATTCTTTCTGGGTCGACATCGTGCTGGGTGCGAGCTTGCGCGCGCGGCGATGACGACACCATGATCTATGGATCACGATCTATACGCGAACGTAACGGTTTATCCAAATGGGAATGTTGAACGCCATATCACATTGCACTTTTAGAAATATTTTTTTGGTTGTCGCTGGCAACACTGTGTTTCACTTGTTAGGTTACTAGAGAAAAAAATAAATATAAAATTTTCGATCGTTTATATTTGTGTGTTTTGTGTTAAACTTAACATTATTAGCGCCTTTATGTGACGTTTGTTCATTGGGTACTTTTAGAATAAATTAAGAAACTTTTTAATTGTTATAATTACAATTGCGAGTTTTTTTTTTTTATAAAATATTATGTAGCGACATCTATGGCGCCACATAAGAACTACGAAGAAAGTATGAAATCCTGCATCGCGCAATCACAGTTCTCCGCGCGATTTGAACATATACGACAGCCCGAAATCATCTTCCGGGCAGTCGCCCACCAGACTATAACACCTGTCTGGTCGGAGGATCCTCCCTTTTCAATGGAGGTATGTGGGACTTTACTCTCTGTTTCGCCTACCTTCAAACTGGTGACCCTCGACAAAGAACGTATTAAATTATATTAGGTAAATATTTTATCTATAAGTATATCGTATATTTTAAATTTTTGTTTGATTAACATTTACTAGGAGACATCGCAGAATATCCTTTTTTATAGTTTAAGTTATTAAACAGTCCATCTTAAGGTTGTCTGGTAGATAACGCTGTTAGCGATAAGACCGCCATTACCCATAGATTTAAATTCATGTAAAATTATTACTATTTTGTTGTACATTAGAGCTTATTCTATTCTGTTGTTTTAGTTTTGTTTACATGTACATCCTATATGTACATGTAAACAAAAATAAAAGCAATAAAATCTTAATGCCGATAGTATTAACTGCATTGCATTGCAATTACACATTTTTTATATACATAATGCATACAAATTGTTAATCGAGTAATAAAAACATAGTATAATCGTATTTTAATGCATATTTTTGTTGATTTACGTCACACAGTCGTGATAGATGATGATAGCGATGTAATTATGCTGTTACGTTAGTAAGTAGTTGAGCATTACGTTATGCACGCACTGGTTAACATTGTGGTCTGGTTGAAGAGTTTACAAACGCACAGTGGGCTGTGATATTGGAAAAAATGTTAGGGACAAAAAAAAATAGGTACTTAAACACTGATTTTTGTATGGCCATCCTAAATATTTTCAGGCTTTAAGCAACAATCAAAGATGAGTTTCTGATTTATGCAAAATCAACGCTTAAAAAACTTTATTGTTCACAGTAGAGAAAATACGGTGCAGGTTTTAGTCAGTAAAAGTCTGACACGCCCTCGGGAGCTCCGCCCTAGAGTGGGTGAAGTCATTGTATGACATCCTACCAAAAACAAAACGGTGTAGGTACGTAATTTTTTTTTGTGATCTTTGTTTATATAGTATTTTTGATTGATACAATGGTATCTTTGTCTAGGAAAAAATATTACAATGATATATTTTACTTTATAACCAGTCCACTGGGGAGAACGACACAGTTATAATGGATCAAGCTCATGTTGCTATTTGAAGCAATTACCTTAGTACTAATGTCACTTAAATTAAGTTTATTTACTATTACAACATGCGTTTCTACGTAAACGTAAATACTAAATATCAGGCTAAGGCATAGCTTATAGTCAAAGTGCACTCGACATTCTCCACATTTTACTGTAAATGTCAAATTGTCAAAGAGAATGCTCAAATGTTTACCGTGTGCACTAAAACTCGTTCTCTGACTAAAACACTTCACAAATATCAAGTCATAGTCATAGTACTTTATAATGTACTCGTAGTAAGAGTGGACTCGAAATGTTACGATAAGAGCCTCAAGGTCAGAAATCGATTATGAAACGATTCGATACGGTAAATTTAATTGATACGAATGTTAGTGTCAGATGTTCGTGGCGGGAAACTGTTTAGAATTGTCGATGTTATTCGAATGTTTTTTTGAAATTGGAATCTTTATAGTGTTGCACCATAATTTGTAGACGTTATAAGTTTTATATTTTATTTATGATCAATGGAGAAGACAGAAGGACAGAAGGCATTTATTATAATTACTATAAGTAATTTAATCTGGAAGTTAATGCTTCTTAAGCCAAAATAGGCAGTTCAAACAAATGATTGTCTACTATTTACCCAAGACTGTTTGATGTTTGACTGCAATGTTCTCGTAAATGCAATGTTACTTGCCGTAAAAGATAAAACTGATCTATTATCGTTTTTCAATGTCAGCCGCAAAATAGTTAGCAATGTTTTTCTAAAGTTGGTTATATGACTGTTTAATATTTTTGAGTACTTATCTACTGTAATTTTCAAAAACGGGAATTTTAAAATCACTGCGCTAAAAGCCCCCAACAATAGAAAGCAAATTGCAACTGAATGAACACGGGTGGTTTTTGATCATTAAAAATCTTCCTACTCCCCTGGATGATATCCTACCTCAAAAGAAAAAGTATACCTACTATCGATTACATCAGCTAGAATCGAAGACGTGGAAGGTCTATGAAAATGGCATGACGAGTGCTTCTTCTAAGGATTGACCAAATGAAGCTAAGAACAGAGAAAAGTGATAATGATAATTCCGTAACGAAAATAACCTAACACCCCCCACTCATTTGTTTTTTGAGCGTGGTGACCGATAAGAAAACAAATGAGTGAACAATCAATCAAAATTCAATTCAATGTGTGAAAGTGTAACTTCAATTAATATCAAAAAAAAAAACAAAGGAAAAATAATACTGCATAAATAAAATAAATAAATAATTATAATTGCATAAGTTGATAAAAATGCTATGCAATAGCTTTAGCGCGGCAGTCCCCGAGTGCCACACGTCTATTTTTTTAAATACAAGTCTCTCTATGCTTTAGCTATAAACTTTTTAATAGTATTTTATAATAATATAATAATATTCCACAACTATCACACAACGCCGTCTAGTCCCAAGCTAAGCAGAGCTAGTGTTATGGGTACTAGACAACTGATAAATATACTTATATATTTCTAAATACATACAGTAAGGCCGCAAAAGTCCATAGGAACGCTAATGATTACATTGCTACGAACCGAGCGAGCGCGATATTTCCGTGCGTATGTGTGCGCATGTATGAGTATCCACATTCCACAGATAACACACACTAAGGAACTGTCGTCGCACTGAGCTATATGGTAGCATTGATAAAATTCGTGCAAATTCGTCATGTGCTGGTAGCCGTGTGAACTAAGTGTTGGATTCGCAAATCACGTAACCCGAGTTCAAATCATGGTCGGTCCGTTGCAGTTATTTCTTACTTTGAAAATTCCCAATCTATATTGATTTAATTGTTTTTTTATATTTCTATGAAAAATACTATTGCATTTTTTGCACTAAATAGTTGCAAATTACGAATGTGATCTATTAACCACAAGAAGAATCACATTCGTAATTTGCAATTATTTAGTTGTTACATCTTTTCGATGTTATAAGGTGGAAATAAAAAGACGTGTTTAATAAAAATGTTTATTCTTTATATTTACAAATTAAACATTTATGAGAATTGTGACGTCGAATTGTTACCTAGACAAAAAGTTATCTTGTAACCGTTATCTATGTTACGCCTAAGATTGTTTGTTGGAAGTATACCCACTTAGACCATTCATAATATGAATAACGTAACAATGAACGGATATTCAAATTTTAATAAAATAAAATATAGGTAATTGTTTATATCCAGTTATTTATTGAAAAGTGATATATGATTTGGACTTTGTAAACATTTTATTTTTGTGTAACGTCACAATGAATGTATTGAGGTCATAGCTTAATTGTTCATTTTCTTGACGAAAAGAAGATTGAAACCAAACCTCAATTTCTGTTAAAAGAACTTTAGTTCTCACAAGATAATCGTCAATTAGATGAGAAAAATAAATTGAACTATAGTATTATGTTAAAACAGTGCGGGTAGAAGAATAAAAAACGAAATAGACTCATGATTATTGTCAACAAAATTGATAGCGAGTTCACTGCATTCTTAAGATGAGGCGATGGCACAAGTTAAAAGATATAGCTGTTTTAAACGAAAGTAAACACAATATAATACAGTGTTTGTTAACGAATAATCACAGATATGTTAAAATAAAATGGTAGGCCATTTAGTTTAGTTAACATTAAATATTTAGTGCGAAACGTAATCGTTCTTGTTTGTGCCTCTCTGTCAAGTACGGCTTTTTAGCAGGTTTTCTGTGATGCACGCCTTCAGCGTGAAGTGCACGGCGAACAGTATCCATCGAGGTGTCATATAATTCCGCAAAATGTCTCGTTGGTGCGAAACCATTCGTTTCGTATACGTCCACCATATGTCGTCGCTGCGCCTCGCTAATAAGCTTCGATCTCCCACTTCTCTTTCGACTAGCAAGGCTACCTTCTTCCTCATATCTTTTTAGCCAAAGATTTACAGTATTTTTCTAAAATAAAAAAAAAAATATATATTAGGCAGCTATACCTACTTCACTTCATTTTCATTATATAAAATGTTAATAATCATAATTATTGAATATAATTTTAAAATAAAACTGCATTTATTAATCCAATAACCAATCCAATAAACCCAACGATTTACGTATTTCTCTTTTAAACCTCATAAAGATACGATGAATGGATTCATAAATGGCATACTTTTTAATTAGAAGATTAATTTGTAATAAAGTTACAATTCATTAATAGCTATTATACTCACATTCAGTCCGGTTTCTTCAGATATTTGTGTTTTATTAAGACCACTTTTATGCAGCCCAATGATAGTCGCCCTCACTTCAATACTAATATTAGCCTGCATTTTGCGAATATTACAATACTGTCAACCTCACGTCACTAACCAACAACTACAACCAAACGACAGTTCATTTCGGTTAAGTTAAAACTCGTGTCTACCTCGCAGAAATCTAATTCTTTATTTAGTTTTTTTTGTGATCTACCTTTCTAACTCTAAGAAATGTGTGAACAAGTTAAAGAATAATTTAATATATGTAATGCAAATACATAACTTCCAATCGGGTAAGAACTTACAAAAAGTCAATAATTGCGTGGGATTTGAACTTGCGGCACGCTGATTTGCGCTTCAATCTGTGTGCCTATACCACTGGGCCATCTTGACTTATGATAAGTTGATGAAATTGTGAATTTCAATCATTTGTTGGCGAAACTTGAAAATAAAAGGTCGTAAGTCAAACTAAACGTCAAACGAATATGTTTTAAGAATTCTTATGGACTTTTGCAAGTGATAGTACATATTATGGATAAATTACACCCAGACACAGAACGAATGATTATGCTCATTAGACATTTGTCCTGGGTGGGAATCGAACCCACGACCTCCGGCATAGCAGTCAGGGTCACTAACCACTAGACCAACAAGCCAGACAAATTAATTATTTTATGTGTCGAGCATAGTAAAAATATAGCACAGAGGGACCAACCAAACGATTTCAGTCATGTTTGCTTATTTAAAACAAAAAACATATTTCAACTGCTTTACATTGTATACTGAAACATGTCGTCCCGAATTTCCAGCATTTTCCAGCGTCAGTTGTGCATGCAAGTCGGAAACTTCAGCCGGCCTTTCAAATGCACGAGAATACTACTCAATGTTACGTCCTGGCGCTTAGGAAATCTAATAAATAAGTTTTGAAGCCCCATGAGAAACGTTGAGGTAAAATGGCTCGTGTTTTCTGTTTCAATCTTTATTTTTGTTTTGATTGATAAAAAAAGTTCAAAGACCAACTCGGACAAATCTGCATGGTTCTCATGTGTTTTTGACCATTACATATTTACTGTATGGACTTTAAAATTTAAAAGAGACATTGACCCCTGAGTTTGATTCGATGTTATTTCTCAAGGTAGTCAGCTAGGAAACACCGGCTTCATCTAGTTTAAGCTGAAGAAAAAAAATTGACGTGTTATTTAAAACCAATTTGCAAAATCAATGTCATTTATTATTTATTTATTTATTATATACTTTATTGTACATACAAAACATAACAAAGAAAAACTTATATCTAAAACACGTACAATGGGTGGCCTTATCGCATTCCGCGATCTCTTCCAGGCAACCTAGAATAGACAGTAATTGTCAGAACATGATATGAGGCTGTCATAAGTTCAACAATAAGTATTATTTTAAAATTAATTACATTTATAATTATTATAATTGATAGATACACAGATACATACATATGCAATATAATACATACATAAATATATACATACCAAATATATGAGCAATCATAAGAAAGAACGACTTTCGAATAATCACAGCGACAAGTAGTGAGTAGTGGGGTGTGAGTAGTAGTGTGTAGTATTGTTTATTAAAGAACTTTTAATTTTATATTTCTTTTTTAGCTATAATTATTATATCTTACTGATGTTATTCTGGTTCAGCAGGCGGCTTGTCAGTAGGGACGGAGATTCCCTCGTAACTTTGAGGCAAGATCTTACCGTAATAATATTTTTTTATACTTTGGAAATTATCTAATGACTCCTTCCACTCAGGGTGGAGAGAGAGGGAGTGTTAGACTTTTACTGAAACCAAGCTTTAGTTGCCCTTTGCAAGGGCTACAGATACTCTTTTGTACAATCTCGCCGAGGAAAAGGGAGAGGGAGGCCTTCGCCCAGCAGTGGGACATAAATGGGCTAACTAACTAACAATCTCGCCGACCGTAACAAATAGGCATTATATTATTAAATCCCCGTAAACGAAGATTCACCTTATAACTTACAAACTTCAATTCCCATAAGATAAAACAATTCAAATAATTATCGTGGAAATGCTGTAGTAAAACTCGTGACGGAATCATTTGAACTTCCACTTCTGAACTCATTTTCTCTCAGAATGAGATGAAATTAAATAAATCGTACTTTTAAAAAGCGCTCCTATATGAAGATAAGGAAGGCAAAATTCGTATTATTCGTACTACTGAGTTTGTTTCAGTTGTAATAGTCAAAGAGTACCAGAAGACGCAGCGTTGGAAGGCCTCTAAGAAGGTGGACCGATGACTTAGAGAGGGAATCTGATGGATGCGAGACACACAGGACCGGTCGTTATGGCGACACTTAGCAGAGGCCTATGGCCAACAGTGGACGTCTTTTGATTGAAATGCTTCCTCAAAATAGTTAATTATTTATAGACTGTGGTAAAGTTACAAATTGCAGAGTTAGTGAGTTTCAAATGCATGCACATAATAATTAAAACAGAAAGAGCAAAACAGTTGCCTTATCAACTTTAACGTACATGTAGTCTTTTTTAGACGTTAAGAGACTAGAGAAAGTAAGAGAAGAAGAAAACGCATATAATATATGTATGCGTTTGCTTACTAATAAAACACGAAAGTTAACAGTATAATAAGTTGTTTTGAAGTTCATGCAACATTGCCGCAGACCAACGCGAAGGTGGAGAGTTGAACTTGACTCTTACTGGAGGAACTGGTCCGCAATGGCAGAACATAGAGTTTTGAGGAAAAGGCAGAAGGAAGCGGCGAGAAAGAATTAGATTAGATAGATGAGGTCATGAAGTTATTAAAAGCTCTGCAAGTTGCTATTCATGATCTATTTCCAGCGCTTGAAAATTAATGTAACTTGAAATCAGAAAATAGGAAGTTGTTCCTCATTTCCCGCAATATCCTTAAAAATTCGAACTCCATTAAATACCAAAACGAATCTCCCAATTTATCTTTAGAACTCAAGGTCGAGCTGATGAACTGTGAAATTAGGCATCTCTTCAGCCCTACAGAAGATAAGTACCGCGCATGCGTCTTCTCCAATTCATTCATTGCTTACAATTAATATAGACGCTAGCAAAAGTTTCCCTGCCTCGCTCGGGGACATTTTATCATGCTCCAATTTCCGGTATCCAGTATAGTTGTCACCCCCTAATTAAAAGTGAGAGGAAATTAATATTTTGCGAGAAAATTCTCGATGTGAATTTTTTTTTCTATTAACTGTTTTTGTTCCTTTTGCTGTTTTATATTTGGGAAAATGTTTTAGAAAGTCTTTTTAGGATAATTTTTGCGAAACTGAGCTGTTTACAGAGGGGCTTTAACAAAATGTTGCAGAGATGTTTGTGAAAAATGGTTTTCTTATTATTTATACAACATGTAACTGGAATAATGAAAACTGAAACACTCTTATTAGAATTAACTTACAATTATAATATGTTTAGCATTATTTCACTTAAATGCACTTAAGTAGTGTTATTTTAAGAAATTAGCAAAATAATATGAGCATCGTCTCATTACACCGGTAGCGCATCGGTATTGATATGGACGTACACACTAACACGCTAGTGACGCAACTAAGACTTATCAAGAATTTAATCTTAGAATTATTATTTTTTATACAAAAATAATTAAGAATCATTACACTAAGTACCTATTTTTAGAATAGCTGAAGTCGATACAGTAGCCGATTCTGAACATACTGCTTTGCAGGACGTGCGTTCATTATCTGTTAGACACGTTGTATATCTTCAAAGTCAAATATATAAACGAAAACAGTTTTCAGAAAAAGCTATGTAAATCCGCTTAAACCTCCAACAGACCATAGGCATAATTTTACGACCAAACATAACCAAAACGCAGGTCAAAGGGTTAAGTTAAAGGCTTAAAGATAACACCTCGAATGCCAAATGTCATGACATTTCAAAGGGATGGGAACACTGAGCTATTTTTAGTATTCCCCATTTCTACAAATGTTATATATATATACTTATATAGTATACACAATGTCATATTAAGCTATATCCTCCTGTGTACTCCTGTATAAGTAGACCGCTTATTCTACCAAAAGCTTCAGCAAGGCAAGGTCAGATTATATTGGTATTGTCTAGCTTCGAGTTGTTGTGAGTACGAAGATTTTCATAGCGGTTCATAGATCACATCTGAGGATTGCGTCTGCCTGGTTCTAAGAAGATTTTCTTGTATCTAGATATGAGGCAATGATAATAAATGTTGTAAGCTTTATTATATAATAATATTTTGAGTACTTTCTTTTGTAACGGAAAATTTTTCGGTGATGGATCATCAGGACACATATTACGATAGCTGATGTAACGTGGTGTTATTGATGAGTTCCTGGAAGGATTCGGGGGATTCCTTAGCCAAGTGGAGCACGTTGACGAAATAAATTTATTAAATATAGTACATAATAATAAAAGAAGTCAATCAATCATTTTGAGGTTTTAATATTAATTTCAGCGGGACCTAATAGAGTGCCCTGGGGCAGTCATCTGGACTTTATTTCGAATTATAACAGAGTGCAAGGAATCGTGCTCTTAAAAGAAGTCTTAAGAGTCGAACTATTTACAGACTTCAAAATAGTTAACTAAATATAATATATTTACAAACAACTTAAGTAATAAACAACTTAATAGATAACAAAAAGGAAAATAATAGGATATGCAAATGCATATATAAAATGATGAAGTTTGCGTATAACTTGTCTATGAAGGTGAAGAGTCTTAACATGCAACTGGATTGTTCGAAAGAGTTACCGTGTCCCTAGAACGCAAAGGACAATTGAAGGAACACAGGTGGAGGAAAAACAAGTAAAATTTTTAAAATGAAAAAGAAAATCCAAGTATACACATAAAAATTGAAAATATACACTTATTATACCTATTTGTTGATCTAACTTCATCAGATCAGCCTCTACGTACAGAATATTTAGAGCGGCGTCGATCGATACGAGATAATAGATATTAGATAGTGTGATACAATTGCTATCTTGCGATAACAACGAACCGCATTCTTGATTTTATAGCCCTCTCGGAAATTGATAGATAAACATATGTAGAGCAATATGTATATGAGTTTTATGAAATCAATTGTTATATTTTGTAAATGTTCATCAAATAACTCCTTCCCCCCTACCTCTGTTTGGATCAAGAGGTAGTGTCAGACTTTTACTGACTAAAAACCCACTCCAGTTTCTTCGTTGCCTTTCATACCAGGGCCGAGCTTTCCTTTTAGAAACAAACCCTTGGCCCCAATAGACTTTGACACTTCTGCAATACCTATATTTATGTTGGCAAATAACATATCAAGGCCAGTTGAACAAAAACATTTTATAAATCAAAATTTACATTTTTTTAAGCTGTCCTCGATATTATAGGCAGAAATATTAACAATTTGATATTCCAAAAAAAATATAAAGCCTACAGAAGGCACGTTGGATATGCACGAGTAGATATTTGTAATGAATTCCAGGAAATCCGAACGCTCATGTTGTACAAATTATGTGATAGCAAGGTTTGAATGATTTTTTGAAAAAAAAAATCTCCTCTGAACGTGACGAGTATTGATATCTAAACTTTACTGGTGACTACGGGGTCAGCGGCCGTTGATAGTATAGTTTTTTTTGGGGGCTAGGAAATCATCATATAGGTCCTTCCACTTTCGGTGCAGCGAGAGGGAGTATCAGAGTTTTAGAAACTAAAAACTCCTTACATCCACTGACTGTTTTGAATAATCTGGTAGCCTTGCCATTATTATAAGAATTTGAAATTATGAGGTTATTCTTTAAAATTGAGTTACAGTCATAATTCCCTCAAATTTCACTTAAATGGTAGTGTTTTACCAATGGGAGCCATTAGTAAACACACACAAACTAACTGGTGAATATTTTTATCTTTAAAACTTTTAAAAATGACTAACTACTACTTCTACACTTCACTCACTCACTCTCTTCACTTCTTCTTTTATTACTTTTCTTATTTTGTATATAAGGGTCATTGGTCTTATGATGAATGATGAATCATATGACATATTAATATAGTGTAACACAACAGCCTAACTGGTAGTAATGGCAATATTCAGAAAAACCACAACTTGTCAAACTCAAGATTCCCATTCAATTTGCTGACATTGGTTTAGAGTGATTTAAGTGTTTATGTGCGTTGCATTAATTGAATTATTGATTATTTTGTCAAATATGGGAATTTTCATATACCAATATTATAAAGAGGAAAAAATTTTATTTTTATATTTTTGTTAGGAACGAATAAACTTAAAAACTATTGGACTGATTTTAAAAATTCTTTCACCAGTAGAATAATATTTTATCACTGAGTGACATAAGAAATATATTATCTGCATGCACGCGGGTGAAGCCGCTGGCAGAAGCTACATGTAAATAAATAGGTTTGACAGTACTAAATTAATTCAATTGAAAACTTTACCTCATGAGTGTGTTTATTGAAGCAAGTAGCGGAAAATACAAGTAGATGCTTACAGCGAATTCTACTATACCTTCTGATAAGTAATAAATATCAATAATTTAGGTATTTAGACAAAGTTAAATATGTACAAACGGGTAAAAAACAAAAAGAAACATATAGGGCGTCAAAAAATTCGTCGATACCGATGTCAATGGGAAATGTGCCAAGAACCACAAAATAGATAGGTACAGAAGTCAATCTAAAGCGCGCTCGAGCAACGCACACAAAGACACCGCTCACGGACACGATGTCTCGGGAGCGTCTCGGACTACTCGTCGAACAGTTCCGGCTCAAACGCTCATTCGTGTGCGTCCACCGAGCGTAGGTATACAAAGTGAAGTACATACATGAGATTGTCTTCTGTACCTATCTATTTTGTGCCAGAACGCTGGCAGCATTGCCACGCTGGAGCGATTGCCTGTCAGATCTCCACAACCCAGTTACGGGGAACACGATACTCCTTGGATAGACTGATTGGCAGATTTTCTAGCATCTGACTACCTGTAACGAATGGCAAAGATCTACGAATGATAACCGTAACTAGAGGCGTTACTATATATGTTAACGCGATCTATTTTACGATTTAAACTGAACTGTTAAAGGGACACAGCTATATAGGTCGTATAGCTCCATCCCTCTTTCTCGCTCGCACACTTGACACTTCAACTCGTCTGGTAAGGCTCCAGTTTACTAACTACTCTAGACCAAAGTCACGTACGATTAACCGCATCAAAAGCTTTGGTTAGAATCTTTGTTTTTTGTTGACGATTGCATTACCACTGTCTGGGACAAAAAGTGAGTCAAGAATACTGATTGCAGAAATATAACAATGATGGTTAACAATAGGTATTATGGCTGATTTAATTCAATAAAAGAATCATTTGTATTGTTCTTATAAAATGTTTTTTAAATACTGTTGTCTGATATTTTATTATAGAGATTATGAGCTGGTTTTCAATAACTAGATATTCCCCTTGAGCGCTGATTGTACATACGTCTATACAACTTAAATGACATTGAAAAACGCTTAATTTCCATTTTGTATGAAACTTATTTGGCCGAAAATGGTTTCTATATTTTTTTTCCTACAAAAATCCAGAAAAAGATTTTTCGAATTTTTTTTTTTTGGTCATTTACGTAAAAATGGCAACTTTTCAGGTCATTAACCCCTGGCGCTCTAGGGCTCAACTCAGGAATAAATATGGCGGTTTGACAGCTTTTGTATAGAAAATATGTCAAGCCGCCATATTGGTTCTTTAAAACTATTTGACTATTGAAAAATCAGGCCTAACTTGAGTAAGAAATTTTTTAAAGATTTATTACAACGAACATTTTGTCTCCAAAGTTCTAGCTTTGTTTGAGTTTTTGGTTTCCCATTAAAAATTTTCTTTAAAAATAGTTTTGCTTAGCGATAATACTCGTATATTTAAAGGAGAATATTTAGACTGCCTATTGCGAGTTTGTTTTACAAACTACTAGATCGAAACGTTTACTGCGTTTGGCCCTCTGATTGGTTAAAAGCTTGAAGCGGACCAATCAGAGCACCGAATGTAAAACAAACTAGCACTAGGCACTCAGATTTATTTCTATAACAGAGCTTCGTTACTTATTGTTTAAATATCGTAGCATTATGCTGAAGCATAGATTTAAGAACATTATTGGTAGGGTGCATTTTTTGGCCTCATACAGATTTTTGATCAATTGTTTTTTGTTGTTTTTTTTTTTTATTGTTTTTTTATTTCATTTTAATAAGTTACGTGTGTGAGGTCCAAATAAATATTTTTTCTTTCCTTTTCTTTAAGTATTCTCAGAGATCACTGGACCAGTTTTTGAAGTAAGTACTCATTAGTTTTAACAATAATATTATTTTTTTTTTTATGATCTTATCACGACCATATTAAATAAATTTTCTGAAGTACAATATCTATTGATTAGCCAATCGCGGTCGATTAATAAAACAATACGAAGGCTAGCTGATTGATAACGATAAAAATGTGTAAATGAAAACCATAATGCACCTTGTCTCTCAAAACATTAAAGTTATTTTCCAATGATTGATGCTGAAAAATGTTTTAGTATGATTCAGAGTGCATTTACAGACATGCACGGAACAAAAGAAATAATGTAACTGACACCAATAACATTTTGTTGAATTTTTCATGATCGACTTTTTATAATGGAAAGGATTAGGCACATTTTTTACAGTTGGTTTACTGCAGTTAGGAGCGGCTCTTACAGTATCTGCTTTTATGTTTCTTGTTTATTGCAAATCAATCATTTATTTAAATATTTATTGAATTATATGTAGAGATATTTTGTTAGTTAAATATTGTTTATATGTAAATAAATAGTATAATACGGACTACCTGCGTATCTTTCGTCCATCTCTCTGTCAAATTTATCCAAAGGTTGTC
Organism: Mythimna ferrago; assembly: GCA_910589285.2. NCBI lineage: Eukaryota > Metazoa > Arthropoda > Insecta > Lepidoptera > Noctuidae > Mythimna > Mythimna ferrago. The sequence continues at coordinate 24,221,374 of OU342685.1, forward strand.
TGTCAAAAATCTATCTATTATATGTATAATAATTTCTATTAATTTTAAGTTCCTATTGTAATTTTACTTTTGGTGCACTATAATGAATCTTTTATGCTGTATATTAAAGAGTATTCTATCTATTAAGTTTCTTTTTTAATATTTATAGGCTCACGCTTGACCACTATGTCAGTCACCTGTCACCCTAGGTAGTAACTATCAGAAATTACAAATTCCTTCAGGGAATTCCACTCCTTAGCTGCACGCACAATGAATGGTACCGAGACCGCCTATTGTGACACCCTATCAATTTTATTTTAAGTTCCTAATGTAATTTTTATTTATAGTGTACAATCTACACTAGTAGGTAATAAAATATAAAGGTAAAGTATGTTTTTTGTTTTTTTGTTTGTAGGAGGTAATCTCTGAAAGTACAAGTCCGATTTCTAAAATTTTTTCACCAGTAGAAAGCTGCTTTATTCCTGAGTTACATGAGCAATTTTATGTACGTGAGCGAAGCCGCTGACAAAAGCTAGTCAATAATATATGTATCTGTCTATGAATGTGTTTCCAAAAAGTTCGGCGTTCGTCTTCTTAAAAATACTAGAAACATCTGTAATATACTGGTTGATAAATATGTTTAAGAAGTTCCTATTAGGCTTGTCCCTATCGACCTAATCTCAATAATTAATCGAGGTTATGTAGTCACGATCCGCCAAAGGGAAAGTAAAAGCTTTTGGTCTAAGAAACTGTAATAAGTAGGTTGACTGTATCGTCTAAGGAAACTACACTACGAACTTCGAAGAACGTAGGTAGATATGTTTGTCATGAGAATTCATTTAATTATTTTATTTATTTAGTACAACAAAATAGCCATTAACTCATCGAATGCCGTAATTAGAGACACAATAGAAAGACAATTGCTTATGTCGAACTGTGTAACTTAAGACATTCAAAAGGTTAACACTAAAATACGTTAATCCTTACACTCTGTCTTCACACAGAACCGCATTTTTTTAAATAATATCGTCTTCTATTCATCAGCAAACAAATCCAATCCAGGGTTGGCTTCCACGAGCGCGTTGAGCATCGTTGGCATCCGCGGTATAGGGGAGGTGGATCGAGCGACATGAGACAGTGCGACAAAATGGGACATTAAATAATTTATGCTTTCTGGAGCGATTATTATTCGGAACAAATAAATAACACAACTCTGTATGTAAATCGGACGTATCAGTGTAGTTTTATAAGCTGTTATAATTTGGTCAACAGCCCGCCTAACCTTTAATGAATTGCAATTTAAGCATCCTAATATAAGCATAGTGGGATACATTTATGTTACATTTCCAAACCTTCGATATTATCGCTTACCATCTGTGGTTTTTTTTTTTTTTAATTAGTATAAACTAGTGCTTGACTGCGATCCCACCTGATGGTAAGCAGTGATGCAATCGTTGATGGTGAGGCGCACTAGTTTATTAAGAGCCTATTCACTCTTGCCTTAAAGAATTGAGGTAGTAACTACTCAAACGCATGACTATCAATAATATAAAAACACAAACACAGGACAGACAGGTGAACATCCCACCCATATATAACTAACTACCTAGTTATACAAAACGTTTTGAGATTATAACTATTGTACGTCCATCTAAGGAGTGTATTCCCTGCCGGAATCTGTGGTTTCTGATAACTATAACCTAGGGGACTTTAAGTCATAGTGAATAGGTTGCTTGTAGGCACGCGTGCTCCATCGCAGACCACATCATAGCTTACCATCAGGTGAGTTTGTAGTTAAACGCGAGACTATCAATAATAAAAAAAAAAAACAACAAAATTCTTTTAAAGGTCTTACAATTCCGCTAAGTATGATATAATTCTAGCTTCAACTATAATAATACAGAAAACTATGCTGTAATCATCTAAAATAAATAACCATAATCAGTCAAGCGTCTCAGTGTTCTCACGTAAAGACAAATCGTGACAAAAGAAAACGATTCTCCCGAAAACGTAATACAATGAAGATCGAGTTATGTTTAATAGATCTATGCTGCTTGTATTTTCAAAGCATTATGAAGGTTTTTATCAGCGAATATCTCCAGTACAATGTACAGGCGACAATCGTAATCTTACGATATGAGATTAGGTTAAGTTTCTGCAAACAAACCAGATCTAACCTCTTCATTCAATAATTTCTACATTTTTATGTAAACTTAGACATCTTAGACATAAAACGTCGAATAATTATTACCTCAAAGGCCTCATTATCCCCTTCGTACCTACGGCATAGACAGAAGTGCTTCAGCCTATCCACACTCATGCAACATCTTGTCGAATCCAAAAGGTACGCGTTTAAAGTCTGCAAAACCTTCGCCATTTTTACACCACTGATCACTAGCAACACTGAGATGACAAACGTCAAATTGAAAATGACATTTTTCTTTTGGTGATGTAATGAAAACTTTTTATGTAATAGGTGTGCACAGTCGGAAAAGTCTGCTAGTACTGCCTGTTATCAGAGCACACTATCTTGAGTTCGTCACGCCAGATATTGTGTGTTGTGATGACGATAACGCGAGGGGCGTATCAGCGGCTTTGTTTTCAAAACAAAAATAGAATTTCGTATAAATTGAGGCTGTGTTTTGAGAAAATATGACGTAAGTTTTCTTCGAATAGAGAATAATACAACTTTTTTATGATTATGTAAATCTTGGTACGGTTTTCATTTTGTGCGTGAATCGTCTCGCTTTTTTATTTGACACGTTTTTAATAACTCGTGAGCATTGTGTAAAAGTAAAACAATCAACGGAACTTGTTATCATTAATTAGCTTTTATCTCTTAGTTGAACACCTGATTATAAACTCAATTAATTTTATGACAATAACAAAAGCAATTCATTATTCCAGCGTCATCATTTTAATATTAATTGCAACAACAAATAAATTTATGAAGCCTTCGTAGGCTCAGTGAGTATGATAAATACTGTTCTATTTTTAACGTTGGCCACACCGGCTGTGGGTTCCGCAGGTGACAAAACAGCTGTCATGGACATCCGCTGAGTAAATTTCTTGGTCATATAAGGGTTTGGGTATTCTTTTGAATGGCAGGCATATTACATATAGGACTTCTAGATATACCTTTTTTTATTATTGACTAGCTGTTGCCTTGCTGCTTCGCCCGCTTACATTAAATATAAGAAGCTTTCTATCGGTGAAAAAATTTTACCAATCTGACCAGTACTTTCAGGGATTACGTCCAAATAAAAAAACAAACTTTACCTGTTTATTATATGTATAACTAGCGGCCGGCTTCGCACGGGCAATAAATATAGCCTATGTTACTCAGGGTGAATGTAGCTTTCCAATGGTGAAGGAATTTTTGAAATCGGCGCAGTAGTTTTTGAGTTTATTCATTGCAAACATACACACAAAAATACAAATTTACCCTCTTTATAATATTAGTGTAGATAGGCTAGTTGACCCCTATCTTACGTGATGGTAAGTGATGAAGTGGAAGACGGTGGATCTCGCTTGCCTGGAAGTAACCTATTCACTCTTGACTTAAATCCCCTTAGGTTCCTTATTTTCTTACTTAAGATCTTATTCAGCTTCAAAAATATTCTCTCGCAGTCTGTTACATAAGATATTAAAGATCAAGTCCAGCCAGTCATCTTTTAAAATGAAAGCACTAATTAAAACCCTTGGTCTAAGAGATTTGATGTGGAGTCTCTAATTATTTTTATTTTGCATATTTTCCTAAAGAAAACCAGTTCTGCTGTCTACATATGTAAAAGGAGAAATTGACTGACATATCAACGCAAAGTCGAAACTGCAGGTACCGGCACGAATCTTGAGCGCTCGGCGTCAGAGTGGGGATCGCTTTGCGCATTCCATACATTGGCGAGCCAATCGTCGTCGTTGTTAGATACATGCAGCAAGCGCATGGAACGAATCAGGAGTGACGTCTATGACGCAATGGCGCGGCGAGCCAATCACTGACACTCCCCGCCCCCGCGTCTCACTTCGTACCACTAAAGAGACCGAATATTTGACTTCTGCGCAACTTGAAGCCAGCGCTCAAGACCCGTGCTGGTACTAGGAGCGTAAAATTTTGCTCAAGGTTTTGTGGTGAGCACTAAGAGAGGATTTACCAAAATTCACTCCTTAGAGGGATGAAACCGGGGTCTAAAGTTTGTATGAAGAAACCTACTTTATGCGGGTGAAGTAGCTGGCAGAAACTAGTACTCCAATATGCCATAATTCGGGATCATTTTCATCCATCGCATCCAAGTATCGAACGTAATTTCTAAGTTGATTTTCAAATGAACATTTTATTGAATAGGCTCAAAAAGTATGGGTTGCATGCATTGGAAATTGAGCTTTTTTGTATAAAATCGAGTTTTTTATGCCAAAATGTTATAATTCCAAACTCTTGTTTGTAAAAGAAGAGCGAAAGAACCGCTCTATTTGCATTTCGTCATAGTTAGTAGTAGTAGTTGTATAAGTAGATATATATTACATATATTACACATATATCTTATAATAATATTTAACGTGTATTGTTATTTTTTTACTACTATGTATGTAATTATGATGAATTAAAAAAATAATATAAAATATTTTAAAGTTTATTGTTCTTTTTTTGTACTTTTTTCCTATCCCTCTTATACACGCTGCATAGGTCTCTTTTTTCCAATTATCACCTTTTTTATTTTTTTTTCTTTTTGTTTTTACTTTATGTGTGTGTGTTTATAAATTGTAAAATAATGAATATACAAGGTGTAAGGGACAGCCCTCTACAAACTTTAAGGGCTTGCTCAGTAGACGAAACTGAACAACCTTCCACAAAAAAAATTTTCAGGAAACGATAAAAAAAATCCGCCTCACCATAGAAAATTATAAACTTGATTGGACAGTTTGTATGGCGAGGCCGAATTTTTGTTTTGGAGGGCTGTCCCTTACACCTTGTATTTATCTCGAAATCTGAATTCAAATAATCCCTAAGTATTTTCTATTCTGTCTGTTTAGAGGTTTATCTAGGTAAAACAATTGTAACTGGGTCCTAAGACAGACGGGCTGTCAGGTGCGCCGCCAACCTTGTCAGTAGCCTTGGCATACAAATCTGTTTTTGTTGCCATCTGCCTTGCTACGAGTTATTTAATCTTTAACTATCGTTTTTTTGACCAAACTGGTATTTAAAAGTTGAGTTTTATTCTGTTTTTATGCTAAATGAGAAAAAAATAGATTTATTGTTTTTTTTTTAAGTTTTATTTTTGCTGAAGCGTAATCTAGAATCAAGTCTAATTTTATAGCGTATTGCAATGTCTAGACGGGAAAACAATATTTCTATTAACTATTTTATACTAAGTATTGTTTTCATGATATATTTTATTTTTTATTCTTGCAACAGTGATTTATACATTTAAATCTAGTTTATACAAAAAACAAAACAACAATTTTATACTATTATTTTCGTTACGTATTGATTTTATTCTTATTTCTTGCAACACTAATTCATACATTTTACTCTAGTCTTTACAAAAAAACAAAATATCCAGACCTACGTATACTACTCTTGGACCAAAACATCTAGTACATTATCCAGAAGCAGCTAACATTTACCAGTGTCCTTTAAAAATTCTAATTCTATTTATAGCCAAAAATACTCTAGCTACCTACGTATACTCTTGGACCAAAACATCTAGTACATTATCCAGCAGCAGCTAACGCTTACCAGTGTCCTTTAAAAATTCGAATTCTATTTATAGCCAAAAATACTCTAGCTACCTACGTATACTCTTGGACCAAAACATCTAGTACATTATCCAGCAGCAGCTAACACTTACCAGTATCCTTTAAAAATTCGAATTCTATTTATAGCCAAAAATACTCTAGCTACCTACGTATACTCTTGGACCAAAACAGCTAGTACATTATCCAGCTGCAGCTAACACTTACCAGAGTCCTTTAAAAATTCTAATTCTATTTATAGCCAAAAATACTCTAGCTACAGGTACACAACATTTATTCCAGTCTGATAGCCGAATTTTTTATAGCAATAAAAACTTAGCAATAAAAGGGCCGACATGACCTTTGAGGTACTCTGAGAGAGTACATAGTTTATAGGTCTCGCAAATATTGCCCCAACCGACAATTTAACGTACATGAGTAGCACATTCGGTTTTATAGTCCCTCTGTATGAAAGTACGGGAAGATCTTGATTGGAAATGTTATAATTTATTCGAAAGGGACTGTTTTTTTCTATGATAGTGCTAATATGTAGACAATAAGTTACATTTCTTTCAAATATCACTTTCCTTAAGATTGTAACTCTCAATGTCAAGAACTCCATAATTTCATTATCATGTTTAACATACATATTTCTTTCGTAACTAATTACATTTCCGGATGACAGCGATGTGGAGGAGTACTTTGACGCCTGAGCGTACTTTGTCATTATATTTATGTACATAGTTAGGTTTTAGTATAGTTTATTTAGTATTTAAGTTTTATATCTATTACATACTAAAACAAGAAAAATAAAAACACTAATTAAAACTATATAATTATACACTAAAGGCTCTATAGGTAAAATGTGGCACACTAAAATGTGGCGTCAAAAAATTCTCATGTCTTCATCTTTTACTTTGCGTCTTAAATTTTCGATAAATACTATCCTCATTTTAGTTTCATGATCATAACTATCAAAAGTCACTCAATCAGATTCATTTTCAGAAAATTCAAAATATTTCAAGGTAGTAATAACATTTACAAGCCAACTCGAACATTGCAAGTTATTCGAGCCTATCCAACAACGCATTCCTGAAGTAATCCCCATATCGATCACTGTAACTGAGAATTTCTGTTGGAAAACTCTAAGTTATTTATAGTCGAGAAACTGGAAAGTGTTGGACAAATGACAAATTGATGATAGGCTTAGCGTAGGAGGCAATACTGCAATGGTAAAATATGGGAATCTAAACAAAAGAAAATACCTAGCGAAAGTTTTTTAGACCGGTCTCAATATGGCACCTGAAATAAAACAACTGAATTTCAGCAACTTTTAACTGGCCTGTTGGTTTAGCTGTAAGTAACCCTCATTGTTATGCCGGAGGTTGTAGGTTCGATTCCCACGACAGGGCAGGAGGACAAAATGTTTGTGTGATGAGCACGATCATTTTGTCTGTATCTGTAGTATCAGCACAAGCTCTGCTTAGTTGGGGACGAAATGGCGTTGTGGAATGTTATTGTTATTATTTATAACTTGATAAACATTGCAATACAATGAACACTAGATAGATTTTTACTGGATGAATACGATATAACTAAAAAAATGAGCCATTACAGCATAGCTGGCATCTTCAACAATCACTTTGAGGAAAAATGACTAAATTACGATATAACCTACCCAAAAATACTGAATGTAGATAAACTTTGGCGTTGGCAAATGTATCACAACAACACCAATATATGTCAGGCCAAACTTGGTTGTAACCAGTGTTATTCTTCTCCAGAATTACTGACGAAAACCTTCTAAAATCGTCTTGCCTCTCTTTGTGTAGTCTGACAGTCAGTTGAATTTAAACATCTCTGTTAATTGCTTTCCATGCGTTTACAAAGACGTATTAATTACTAATGTGTCAGTTACATTTGTTATACGAAGAACGTTTAGTAGGCGTAATATACTCCATTATTCGACTTAGTAATACTTGAACGACTTTGAAGCCACGTGCGAGAATTGTTACGTCTTTATGCAAATTTGCGCTGCAATGTTTCAAGACCTATATAATGTTTAAGGGGCCGGCGGAGGATGAATTTCCATACAAACGTAATACCACGCTCATTTGCAGTTGGAGCATATATCCAACATATTATGATGATATTCGGTTAAAGACAATATTTATCTAGGTTCCTACGTCGAGAATATTAGAAATATTGTTATTTTTAATACAAGAAAAGCCAAATGGCATGTTTTGCCATTTACGCTATAAAAAAGTGCGAAATACAATTTGCTTAAATTTCTTTTTGTTTTTTTTAAAAAGAAAGACGTAGGAACCTAGATAAATATTGTCTATAACCAAATATCATCATAATATGTTGGAAATATGCTCCAACTGCAAATGAGCGTGGTATTACGTTTGTATGGAAATTCATCCTCCGCCGGCCCCTTAAGAGGATGAAATATGCATTCGCTATTTACTTGTTTTCGTGACTAAGTAATATTAGAATGAGGAAAGATTTTTTGGGTTTTTTGTTTATAATGAATAATTTAAAAACTACTGGACTGATTTAAAAAATCTTTCATCAATAGAATGCTACTTTATCACTGAGTGATATAGAAGAAACTAGTGTGTTATTAATTTGGTAAGCGACAATTAGACTTAGAACAACTGAACTAACGATCTATCGATTGTTCTCAATCCACATGACTATAAGAATCCTACTCCGTAACAATGAACTTAATTAACTAACATAGGTCGAAACGTTACGGCTAAATCTGGACTATTTTCTTCGGCCTCCCCAATAGCAAAGAGAATTCACTGTATTATCCTCGTACTCACTGCAGCAAAATTAATTAAAGCAGCAACAATGAATGAATCCAATCTAGCCAGCCTTTATTTATGTGTAGCAGAATTAAAAGCATCTATTTGCAACATTCCCGGAACAAACAATTCAAATATAAATTTATTGGAGGCTGTTCTAAATATAGTACACAATCCAAATATATCCCAGGTTATACTATCAATAGCAGAAACAATTGAATCCATTATTTGAAACAAAATATTGTAGCGAAATGAACTGGGTTTAATTGAGTTTGTTTTGATTTGATGATTTGTTAATTCAACGTAGAAACTTTGTGAAAATCATTAGAAATAAATATGAAGTAAATTCAGGTATAGTAACGCCAGTTGCTAAGGCCATAGATACAGTACCTACCTATTACAGATTGAACGTACTGAATATAGATAGACTCGTCTTCGAAGAATTCCAAATACTGAGCTAGATTCATATGCTGAATGCGAACTTCAATTAGATGTTACTGTTGAAAGTGTATTTTGAATGTAAGCTTTAATCATATCGACCAAAGCTAGATAGACCAATGACCGAAGGAAACTAATTTGATGTGTCATCTAAAGGATGTAGGAGTTTAAACCACCTTCCAAAACCACGTTATTAATATATATAAATATATTGTTATGTTATGTATATAAATACCGACAGGTATAAATGCACCAATTGACACAGAATGCTGCTGACATCCAAAACAGAATCGCATGACGACACATACATAATTCAAGAAATTAATTTGAGGACCAAACAAGTTCTGTACGTCGTGAATAATAAATGGCCGTACATTGCTCGCACATTAACTATTAGTAGACTCTAAATGGACTCGGGAGCGGCTATGGATAACGACTCATGCGATTCAGTAAATACTTTTACAATCGCTTTACGGATGAATGAAATATTTGTACCAAATAACTGTAGAGCAATCAAAAAGGTTATGTTATTTTTGCATATTCAGGATAGTTGGAGAGATTCATTTGCATTAACATCATTGCTTAAATTAATTTTGAGGCCATCAAGCATAAACTATATGTAAGTGATGAAAATATGGATGAAAATTATATTGCTGTATAAATGGATGAAGAGAATAAAACGTAACGTAACTACAGTTTTCAATGCAAAAAACGCAACAGTAGATAACTTTTTCCATTTCGCAGTTTCACACAAAATAAAGAGTACTGTATTGCATGTTTTTCAACATACTAAAAGAACCTACACACTAGGACCTAGGTAGAGTGATCAAAAATTCAACTTGGTTATAATAGCTAATTTCGTAAGTGCTACAATTTTATGATCCAGAATATTCCAGACTAGTGGTCGAGTAAAGGAACAATTTCGCTGTACATGTGAACTCGGTACAAAACTGCATGGTACATTTAGTTTTATTTCCAACGATTTTTAACGTCTCCAGCAGATTTTTATACAGTTCCTCCATTTTATTATTTATGAATTTTAGTAGTTTTGTTTCTGTGGAGAACAGTTTGTAGTTTTATTGTGCAAGTGAAATTATTATCAAGCTTAAAGTGACTATACACAATGCGATATGGTCGTATTGAACAGAATTGGATACACATTTACATTTTTTTAATCTTGTATTACCAGATTATGTTATTGGAGCATATCAACAAGGTTTTAAGTTCGCTCTATTAAGAGTTGGAGAGGAAAAGTTGACTCTCGACTTGGGAAATTCGAAATGAGAAAAATATAGTGCTAAAGGTATACATAAATATGTATGTACCTATAAATATAATCATGCTTGATTACTAGAAGTTGATGTTAACCTAGGTCAAGATGACAATAATGATGATTAAAGACAAAGAATGCCATCTTTAGTCGTATTATTTGCAATACTATGAGTAAAGTTATTAATATTAATTGCATAGTTCAAACAACGATGTTAAAAGACGTGACTGAGTAATAAAGATTGTAATAAGTTAATACATTACAATTACTTCGTGTAGCAATTATTTTTCTTCTAAATATGGAAGAGATTATAAAAGCCTTCCTTATAAGTTATAATTATCATTAATCATACAGACAGCTTAATACGATTCCTTAGATAATTTAATTAATCTTTATTTAATGAAATTCATAATTTATAGCTAGCGTCTGTTTTGGCTTTGATAGTAAGTCTTAAAAATGTAAATAAATCAATTAGGCAAGTCTACTTTCACTTAGACTATGTCGCTGCTTTTCATCAGATAGCAATATTTTGCACAAAAAGATTTTAAACAGAAAGCAATTTAATTATATAAATACTTGTACTTTATTTAATGACGCACTGATCTTTTTTATAGTTAAACTGTGTGTTATCTTCCTCAATACATAGGTAAACGAAGAAGAACATCATCCAGATAAACGAAAAAAATCTTCACATCCAAAACACATTTATCAGCACACGAAACCAATCACAAGATTAACAAATTCACTTAACTTAACCAAAACTCGGAGTGAAACCAATCGGAAGAGCAATTAGCATCCTTCAAGGCAACGTTATTACACCGATCACCGCTTTATCGCCATTCGGATAAATAGGAACGTTTGCTTCGGTGAGAAAAGTGCTAGATTGCAAGATTTGCTCCTCGACCCTCGGCAACCCCAGGGACTACAAGACGTGCACTTATTCGTGATTAGCTTTGAAACTGTGAAACTTGCTGATGAAGAATTCATTCCGTCTCTGTTAATTGGCCGTGAAGCTAACTAGCTTAATGTATATATTGGATTAGATACTACTGTTAGATGAAGTTTTATGTTTATTTTTGTACCGCTACTTTTATTAAATTGGATGTCTATTTCGAGACAAATTTTAAGATCAAGGTAAAACATGCTATATTTTACAATTTTAATAAGTAGTTGTCTCTTTACCGTAGATTGATTAGAATCAAGTTGCTTTACTACTGCAAATAAATCAGGTAACTGTTAGTACTACTCATAAAACGACCATCGTTAGCTATAAAATCGGTCATCTACAATAAAAACCTATTGGGACTTGAATAAAAGTTGGTAGTAAAAAACCATCCACCTGCATCGAACACGTTGAATGCATTCGATCGCAGTATCGCTGTCCTTGTCACATTAGTGGTGGACAGTGAGACGGAAGACGGTAGGGTGAGCATTGATTCAGCAGACGTTAGCACTGTCCGGTGTTGGCAATTGGTTGCCTTGACGACTGTACCTGGTGGTGAGGCTTTGGAATTCGCGGAAACAAAATCAGAAGCTGTTAATAAAAGTTATGTATTCCCAATGAATTATGTATTTTCTAGAGGTTCAAATTTAATTAGTTAGCAGAACTCTACAAACGTGGCGGTTAAAGTTATTGATTTCTAATTCTAGGAAATAAACTTGTGCTAGTAATTTCAAGTAAATAAGGTACTACTAACATATCAGGGGACGTTAACCCCATAGTCGGCGGTTCCCCGTAGTTGGCTGTAGATGTTATTGAAAATTTAGAATTCTCTTGAATTGGAAAATAAAAGTAATATAACAAACAAAACGATATTATTTTTCCAATGGAGTTTAATTTTCAGAATCGTCAGTAATTGATGTTTGAAATATTCGTTCGTAATTCCAGGATTCTGTTGAATTGATCGCAATATTAAAGTCTACCCATCGGTTGTGCGAAAGTGTACCCCGGGACCCTGGAATGAAGGCAAAGAAGGAACAGGACTGGGTTTTAATCAGTAAAAGTATGACACGCCCTCCGCTCCGCCCAAGAGCGGAAGAAGTAATTGGATGACTTCCCACCTAAAAAAATATGTTAGGAAAATAGATTTCTTGGAAAAGTAAAAACAGTAAGTGTACTTTTAATAACAGATTTTTATAGATAGGCGAAAAGTCTCCAAATTTTTACACTTTACCTGTAATGAAAGCTTAGTTTTATTTAGATTTTAGAACCTTAACACCCACCCACTGTAATGAACATAAAATATTGCCATTTAAACCTTACGCGTGGTTTTATAATTAACCATAAAATATCCTTAATTGCCGCCATTACAATCATTTTAACATTTGAACATAACAAAAAGAACTCTATGTTAATTTTCAGAAATGGAAAGTTATTTTTATTTTTATTCGGTCGTTTACCTTGTTTGAGAGAAGACGTTTCGTATTTAAATGTCATTTGAGATTTATGATTTGCACGAAAAGAGACTACTAATAGGTAACTAAACAAAAAATTGAGTGTTGCGACATTTACAGTACATCAACCTTCACAGGATGATAAAAGAATTAAAAAAAACATACTATAGTACATAGAACCATAAACAAAAGACAAACGCTTCGCTATCTCCACTTCGCTGAACACTGAAATAATTATCACGGCACTCTCTAAAAAGAAGCTCTATTTTCATCACAAAGGGCTTTCATTTTTAACACATAATCTAATCTCTAGATGCCCGAAAAAGGCTAAAGCTCCAACCTCAATCTCTGTCAGATGCAACCTTTAACGCTATTTCTGTCATTTGAAACAAAAATCGCGCATCCGAAAGATGTCACTAAAGACAAAAATAGAATTTATTTATAACGTAACGCCCGCGCATTTAAAGGCCTACCCACAGTCGGCACGTACTTCCCGCTTCCTGCTTTTTATGAATGCTGATACGGCCGATGAATGGCTGACTTTATTGAATGCTCACTTTTGCATGGGAAGTCGGAGACAATGGGCAGTGGTCGCGACAAAACTTCACACAATAACTACGAAACTATTGAGAGGCGATATGAAACAATAATGCAGCAAGAAGATAATGGAGTTATAGGTAGAATGGTACCTTAGAAATGCAACATGAATGAATGGTTAAAGTTTTAAAAGGTATGTTTCAGTTGCCGTCAAAAATAGAGATGAAAGGGTGTGTGGCCATGATCATGATGAAAAAGGTATAATAAGTATTGAAGAGTGAAAAAAAGTAAAAAAAAAAGATTGAAATACCGTTCGAAGTGTGATCAAAGCAGGACTTGGAAACAAAAGACAAATACATCCATCCCGAATAAATTAATATAGAGGTAGGTATGACAGTAGCATGACAAAAAAGTATTGTATAACATGAAATCGAAAATGTAAAAACAAAAAGTAACAGAACCAGTTTAAAGAAATATGAGCTTAAAACATGTTATGTCACTTTAGCACGCTAACAAAAATATTTCATTGTTCGAAGTGAATATACCATACATTATCATCAACACAACGAAGTTTACAGTATAACTTTGAACCGATCGCTTTGAACCGTATCACGAAATAGATTTTAGGTGTAACAATGCTACATGCAATAGCTACATGGATATTATGGACAATAAGCATCCCTCAAAATGAGATCATATCCGAAAAAAAAAAATTGTTCACAAAAAAATCCCAAGGTCGTAATGATTTGAATATTTACACAGAAATCACAATATAGAATTTACATCATGACATGTGTGTGTACGCAACAAGTCATCATGTATTGAATTATAATTAATGATGAGTCATATTGAATTCGTTCTTCTGACCTTCAAATTATGTTGAGTTGAGGATAACTCAATAAATCTGTTACCTAACTTAATATGGCAAAGATAAACGCTAAGTAAGGTGTTAATTTTAGAATGGATCTTCTTTTTCTAGATAATTTTAGTATTATACTTAATACTACTAGCACATCAATGCATGGCATAATAAATCTGTGGTGTTCTTCATCATCTGTTAACCTATCTATCAATAAATCAAAATCACGATAAAAAGTGTCTATAAAATGATTTTAAGTTATCATATTTTCTTCTCTTATAAATGTGAATGTTTTGAAATATATTAAAACTAACACCATACTCCCCATAAAATTTTCCATAGCAACCAGAACGTGGTATCACCCATAATCTACCACAGAGTGTGGTGACCCTACAGTAAAGCGCGTGAGCAGTTGAGCACATATCATGAATGCTATAGGGCTGTCACAAACCGGAAAAGCCGGCGTACTGCGAACGTCCGTCGCTCTGCTCAATTTGGTGAGACGAATCGACACTATCGATGGCATTCACCATTTTCACACATTGATGTTGTTCAAGAATTTGAAGAGGGCTTACCGTTGCGACATTAACGCCTTTCTTTCTTGTACAATATTATGGCAAGAGTAACTTAGTTACTGTAATAAGGTTTGGTACACTTGGCATCACATCATTATAGACGAAAGACGTCTAAGAGTCGCCACATCGACTGGTCCTGTGCTTTTCACAATTATCAGATTCCCGCGAACCTCATCAAGGCTTCGGTCTACCTTATGGGAGGCCTTCGAACGTTACGTCTTTCGGTACCTTATGAGGGCGTTTATGAATTAGAAAATTTAAAAGTGTAACACTCCAAATTAATTGTTTGATTGTTTTGATCTAATAGAATAATTCTACTCAATCTAATAGAAAGATAAAACATAGTTACTCAAGAATATATAGCCTTACTCGTGGGATATATCTTTGAATGGATAAAGAGAGAGGCCCCATTAGGTCCAAAACAGTTGAAACCCGAGGCCACCCAACAACCGAAAAACCCGTACCTTCTAAATAAAATATAATACTTCTACTTCATCAGATTGGTATCTGGTAAGGTAGGTGTCGGTAGGTAAGCCACATGTACTCGTAACTGGTTGAAACCGGTCCCGAGATCTCTCCCCACCGACTGACCTACTCTCAATTATTTTTACAATCACATTGTATACATACTAACTGTTTTACACGTGGGTAGTCTATAGTTATGCGTCCAGTATATTTTGAACGATAGCAAAATAGGGAACTGATCCTAAAAGGGCAGATTCTGGAATTCTTTTGTGGTCAACACTGTCACTCATTTATACTAGCAGGTCCAATAGAGCAGGTAGTTGATAAAACAATTTTATTATGTTCCACAGGCATTGCATCAGTTGAAAGTAAAAATGTAATCGAAAAATGTTGACTTTGATTAAACACAGTGAACCTATCCTTGTGAAAAAAATTTGAATTAACGTTTGTAGTTGATATTTTATGAAAAGAATGCAAAATGTTTTAGCTTCTTAAACACAGCAGATTTATCCCTACTTAAACATTTTTATGATTGGAAAACTCGAGCTTTGTGTAAAAGCGATTTCCACTTCTTCGTTCCTTCATTTTTTCAGACTAATGACCTGCCTTGGATTGCCATATTGTTTTTTCTTCTTTGCATTACATTACGTTATACACTGTCATAATTTAAAGCAATTCTAAATTCGGGATAAGATTTAAAAATGTTCATATTATCGATGTAACATATAGAACTTTATTAAACGGAACCGACATTATATCTTTTTCGCTCGTATACCGAAAAAAATAAATATCCATAAAACCTTGTTTTAACTCATTTTTTTATTACAGGCTATTCACGTTTGATCCTGGATTCGGACGTGGCCCATTCACAGATACAGAATAAATCTGAAAAACAACAACAAATAAAATCAACTTTACCAGATAACAATCAAGATAGGCTCGGTAAAGCACGTGTCAGCTAACGTTACTCCTAGAGCAGGTAAACCAACGGTATCGCATACCTTAAGGGTTGTACCAGATTCGAGATCATAATACAGCAAACAATAGATCGTTAAAGCTAGCCTATCGACTATTATGTTCAAGTTATTGCCAGGTGCATGGTGTGCGATGATAAGGTGATAACCTGGATATTGAAGGAAAATAATTCATTGTTGAATTGAAAGATGAACCAATAACTTAAATGTGTTAACGATTGCATCACTGCATTCACTGCTTATCATCAGGTGGGATCGCAGTCAAGCACTAGTTTATATCAATTTTTTTTTAAAAGTGGATAGTAAAGGTCAAAGAGGGTTTATACAGCCGGCTTCCTCAAACTTGCAATTGAATATTTTAAGCATTTTTTTTATTGGTTATATCAAAAATTAAATTTATAGTGTATAAAGAAATTTTAAAATTCGTCTATATTGATAAAGTCACAAACCTTTCTTTGCTGGATGAGAATACTTTCAAGTAACAGTATAGGATGCACATATTGAAATATAACGTCACCGCCATTAGGTTACGTGTAGTCAATAGAGATAGCGATAAGTTCCTACTACGCCCCCACTCTTTTTCTAATCAATATTTGAAATGCTAATTGCTGCTTCATCAAAATTGGTTATTAAACATGATAAATTTCGATCCTGTTTTCAGAAAAAAAATCTTTTTAATTTTATTTTATATTTAATATAAAATATTGTACAAAAATAAACACTGGCATATGCCTGACTTTGATTAAAAAAGTTTTGATGATGAAAAAGTCAACAATAGACCTCAATGTAGCCCATCTTACATTTCAGGCGCCCTTGACATTGGCATTGGAATTTGGCATTGACATAGTCTGCGGTACAGAGTGATAGATTCTAAAAATAGAAACGAAAAATCTTTAAATTGACAATATACCTATACCTAGGTAGATACTTTTGTTGCTTGGAATGTAGGTAGACGATCAGGTACAGTACGGGTTGTTGATTTTAATGATCGACCAAATTATTTGACCCAAAAATCGAAGCCCAAAAGCGGTAAACATGGATATCTCTCTGACGTCATTCCTATTGTTATCATGCAAAACTGTGCCTTGACTTGGAACCGTTTCAAGTGATTTAAATAAAGGATATATGGAAGAGGGTGTCTTACAGACATGGTAAGGTTTGTATCATACCAAGTAGTCATAGGTCACCAGGAAGAAGAGAAGTATATATTGTGACGTCTATGAAGGTCACACATTAGTTGGGGTTCAAACTGGCAATGTAATGGATCTTTTAAGGTTTATAGTAATGAAAAAGTTTAAAAAGAGATTCGAATTGATTTTGATAGAAGATGTCACAAGAAAGATATTAATATAATTTTATATATAAAAATACGTTTAAAGGCTAATGTAACAATATAATAAGTTAAATTGAAGATAGAGCCTTTTATTCGCGTCTCCACACGTGACAATATCATACTAATGTGCACAAGTTTCTGAAGTTGTATAAATGCCCTTGATATAAAATAAAATATTCTGATTTGAATTCGAGGAAATTTATCTTTCCATTACTAATCCTCCCTTAGAACATGATGATTCTGAAGTTATCTCTATAAATCAAACATTATAATTTTGGTGTGCTAGGCATTTATTACTAACCCTGTACTTGCGAATCTCTCTTCAACGTTATACGCAGCTAAAATTCCCAACAACAACACAGAACAAGCAACAGAAGGTCGCACACCTCACGCTAGTTAACACGACTATTTGCATACTTAACTAAACACTAAACAAACGCAAACTGAACAGTTTTTAGTTGTTTATTTACCCTCCTACGAAAACACTACAAATAATGCGACAGAAATACAGAATCCAAAGCTCGCTGTAGATTCATACGGGCCTAGTTTAAAAAGCTTAATTTTTCAGTAGAATGCTGGCAGCCGGTAATAAAACGAGTTGAAAAAGTAGGTAGATTGAACTCCAGATGTAAGAGTGCATGCCGGTTTCAATTTCGAATCTATACTTTGAGATTGGACGCTATATTATGTTAGGCTACATGGGTGATATAATAACGCAATCGAAAATTGGTTCGTGTACAGAAAATCATAATGTGTAGTTGTGTACCAAGAGAACCCAAAGTAGGGACTAATACGGACCTATTTTAGTCAGGAAGTGATAAGTCTATTTTTACTTTTCGTAGACTACGAGATTCGTGAAGGACCTTTGATCATAAACTTGGACCTTAAAAAGTCGTAAAATGTACGATCACATAGAGCTAACGCCATAAATACCTCGCCTGAGCTGAGGATCGGTGTCTGTAGTAAACAGAATTTCATAAAAGTTTGATCATACCTCGTGACCCAGATTAACAAGTTTTTTCCCCTAAAATTCCAAAAATTTCTCCAATCTGCCGCTCACGATACCGCTTTTTCATTCACCATTGGGATAGCTTGGTTTGTATATACTACTCTATAGTAAATTTCTTTGGCAGTTGCTCTGTCATACATTATTACAAAGCTAAATCTTCGAGTAATAAATATAAGGATCTTGGCAAGAAGTCAGGATAATGCCCCGAAGAAAAGAAAAGAAAACTATTTCCTCGACCGCATTCGGTTTAGAGTGAACACACTCATCTTTATTATAAAGTATTTTTGCAGAATAAATAGGTACGATCTTATATTTGATTGATCCTTCGAATTTAGCTTGAAACATTTATCTTAAGGATATTACATATTCGGCATCAATCGATTCATTCATTACCGTTGTACGTGAGATGTTATTCCTGCCTCTCAACTTTATTAACATTTTACGGTCTTCCATTGAAATTACTGATTACAATGAACATGGAGTAAGCACGAGGAAGAACAATTTCATTTTCATATTGTATTTCTTTAGAAAAATACTTCTCCAGATTGGTAAATTATGACATGATCTATAAATATAAAACACTAGCTTTTGCCCGCCGCTTCGCCCGCGTTCATAAATTATAGCCTATGTCACTCAGGAATAAAACAGCTTTCTATCGGTGCTAAAATTTTTGTAATCCGACCGGTTTCAGAGAAAAAATATAGAATAAAAAAAAAAAGACTATTAATATTAGTGTAGATTTTGTTTCATGTATTTACTAACTCAATTTTTGAACTCATACAAGCTTATGAAAGCCTAAACTTTTTCCACGATATATGCATCGGCTGTTGTACCAAAAGCGTCAAAAAGTATTTTCAGTGCTGTATAGTATCGAACACATGAAAACCTATATTTTCAGTTAACAGAAAATATTCCCCTCGGCGCTGTGAATCGTGTATCATCCGCTATTCTTTTAGCTGCAAACGATTCGATGCACAAACGGTACAACTCTGACACGTTTTTTTTCTTTCTGTGAGGAAATGTGGAACATATAAATGAAACAATATCCATGATGCCAAAGGAGAAGGAAATATGAAACATGTTATACGAATCAACAGTATTGATATTTGTTGTGCTTAGCTTTAATATGATGGACCATTTATTATTGTACGTCTTGCAGAAGTAAGTCATGTCATAGGGGGGACATATAGATTGTATTGCTACTGGGGAAAATTGTTATGAGGAAAGTTGGAGTCATGTCATATTAGGGCTCAGAGACATGTTGCGTGGACCTTAGTAATATTCCAGATAAATATGACAATAATATCGAAGCGCAAGCAAGTAAGATAAAACATTAAACAGAATGAGACATAACTCAATGTTATAATTTATACAAAAAACCAGATCACTGACAGTTAATTTAATGGGCAGGATCTAACTGCGGTCAATCTTTCCGGAGCATTAAAGCTAATTACAGGAAATAGGAATGATGAAACGATCAGTTAGTCAAGAATTATTGCATGGTTTTAACATTTATTTATATAGATTAGATTACTATTCCCGATTGTCTTTTTTCCCAATCTAGATAGAAATTATTCAGTAGTTTAGTCTGCACTTTGATCAATATCTGTTTTAGTATGAACGTTTGCTCTTGTTTATTATGTTTAGTATCTTAAAAGTGTCTAGATCATTAAATTCCATATTTATAGCTGTTTTTTCAAGGAAGTTGCTTAATCTCATAGCCAAAGTCATACTAAAACTTCTGCATTTCAATTTATCGATTCAATGGAGATAAGCTAAGCATACAGGAGATACTACAGTATATAAATGTGGGCGCCAACACAGATGCATTTTTTATTTCTTTACTCTCAGAGAGAAGGCGCATGACGAATGATTTGTGTGGTTTCCGAGGCACAGGGTTGCACTACTACTACTACTGAGAAATTCTAAATGATAAAATCCAATACCATTTTTTACCTGAACCTGCAGACATGAGACCAATGAGGCATCCGCAATACTAGTATCGTGATCTAGATTTCATTCCAAATATCAATAATGGAAGCAGCGTGAGAGTTAAAATACTAGAATTCGGTTCAGGAGTGAGTGAATTTTGTCTGGCCTGAATTCTGTTACTGAAGAAAACCATTAAGTAATTGGTTGCCGACCGTCCGTCAGACAGTTTAATTAAATTAGAGAACAAGCATCCACCAAAACTTTGCTCTCATTCCCGAATTAAAATGGCAACATGTATTTGGCTTTTGTTTTTGTGATTGCGAAAATATAGCAAGACATAAACCAATTTAATAAAGCTATGATACTAATTGGTTTATTTTGATATATTAAAGAGTGTGCATGTACAGAGTAATTGCAAATAAAAGCAAAAGCATTATGGGTACTGTACTAATCAAGCAATTTAGAAAGCGTAAGCTTAGTTTGAATATAGCATCTATCCACGGTTTTGCTACGAACATTCCTTAGGCCTACAAAGGTCAGCCTGCAGATAACAGACTTGAGGAGTCTATTGCCTGAACAGTGAAAGGCCCAATACGGCGTGCCGTGTTTAACGCGCGCCCCTCTAAAGGAATTATGGCCGTACGTACGCAGCCGCAGTAGGTGACGGGGTCCACATTAATTCATGTGGGCTATAACACCTGGCCGTAGAAGCAAGCACTTTAGCGCTCCAGTCAAAGATAGCTGCAGAACACCGTGTGATTTTTTGTATTTTGTTTCTACATGAGGAGCAATCCCGCATGCGTGATGAAATCCGCATGATTTAAAAACACCTTTAGTCAGCAGGCAGATTCGTAAGCCCACCTTGAAGCAGAAGACATTCATGAGGATTCAAAAGTTGTAACATAGAAATTTAAAGGGCATTAAAACATTTCTTGCTCAAGTAATTCCTGTCACCCCAGTCATTCACGACTCGAAAAGTAGAAATGTTTTTAAATGAAACCTCTTTGCAGTCTTGAAGTTATCACGTGGGACCAATAAATCCTCTAGCATCCAAATGTCAGGGGTCGCAGTGTTAGTATTCAGCCAGCGGAGTATGTAGCGTGGGTGTTGGGCCGCGAAATGCAGTGCGAGCTGGATGGACCGGCGAACGACGATTGTGGAGATAGTTTTAAATCGATTTTGGGGCTTTGTTACTAGTTTTTTTTATGAGGTTTGACAGGTATAACAAGAACCTGCTTTCCCTAGGAACTGAGTTTTATATCTTGTTTGTTGGCTAAACTTACTAAGTGACATGGAGCAAACTTCACAAAATGTTATTTAAACTTTAAATGACTCGTTGCAAACTCTATTCACTGTCGTTTAGTGATTTATGCCTTTCAAGCAAAATTAAAATCAAAAGCATTTATTTCAAATAGACCATTTGCAGGCACTTTTCAATAATAAAATGTCGGTCAGTCCAAAAAAAGTGAAGCTAAATTGCATATTCCAAAACGTAGATCTCTATGGAGAAGAACGTGCAAGAAACTCCATGGACACTCTTTTAAATCATATTATGAGTTACAGCGTCAATATACACCTGAATTTAAAATATTTAATAATAATATTATGAGTTAAATATATTTGTGGTGGCTGTTCAAGTCTTACTACGCAGAAGACTGGCTTGTCAGTCAGAATGTCAGTCACTGAAGATTCGAAGAAGACCCTTCAGAATTTCTATTGTTCAAACACTTTACGTTCAAAGAGAGATTCCGTCAAACTGACATTTTCAAGAAATATATTTGCCAAACAAGTGTCGTCCTTAATATCCTCCTTTACCGTTTATAACTCATCAATTTAGCGAATACCTACTTGTTCAAAAATACTTGCTTTGAGACAAGCTACTAGTTGAACAGGGTTTTTGAATTTCTGAACCTTATTACATTTCCTCCCCGTACTGTATACAAAATATCACATATTTTCTTAACAAAAATCCTTCCTGGAACAATATCTCTACAATTTCTGAGCTCGCTTCATACTATGAGCCGTAACCTACATTTGTTTTAAATTACTAACAAGATTTACAGGCATGCGTCAGCCAGCTATACGAACAACTTGTTATGTTATTTTAAAGCCACTTGAAACAATTGAAGTTATTTTCTTTTGAACGAGTGTAACAAAAACAAGTGCTCAATTTGGCTGGTTATCGTTCCACACTAGATTGAAGTCAATACAAAGAGAAGTTTTCTCGCGATGCATATCCGTTCACAGCTTTGCAGTTTACGTTTTCAAACATTTTTTGTGGAACTGCTGGAAACAGGAAAAAGGTGGTCTCGAATGCAAAATAGTTGCACAAAAGGCTACAGAGTTGAGTGCCGTTGAATCCTACTGGAAAACGATTATGTTAAAACGAGTAAAATGAAGATTACGAAGCAACAACAACACAACAATTCATTTTCGGGCAGTTCACTTATTCTGTAGAACTGAACCAATTCTTGCAGGCCATCATAACTTGGACTGACTTTAACATAATAAGAATGCATTCAAAGTTCACTGAGTTTTGTAATATCGAGCGTTCGTTCAAAAGAACATGAATCCTGCATACCGTTCTTCCAACCGTATTATGCCTTAACAAAAGGCCGACCAAACGGCATTCGACCTCCTCCATAATTCCAA
This sequence comes from Mythimna ferrago, assembly GCA_910589285.2. Classification (NCBI taxonomy): domain Eukaryota; kingdom Metazoa; phylum Arthropoda; class Insecta; order Lepidoptera; family Noctuidae; genus Mythimna; species Mythimna ferrago. Next base: position 24,244,334 of record OU342685.1, read on the forward strand.
AACGCCCTGCCCATCTCATGTAGGGTTCCTAATATTAGCTGTCGTCAAACCCCCTTTATCTGGAAAACCTTTTCTATATTTAAGCACATTGTTGGCCTGATTGGTAGTAGAATGGCTCAGGGGAGGGTAGTAATACAAAGTTACGCAACCGACGGATGTCCTCATTCCTCGGACAGAAATATCTGTTGGTTCGTCTCGGCCTTCAAGCTGTGAGATGTCGCGGTTACAGTAGTGCAGTGTTTTGTGTTGTTAATTAAATTTCTTGTATATATTCAAATGTGTTTATAAACTTTAAATCTAATTAAGAACACGTGGCCTAGCCAAAGAGATATTGTATTGGTAATCTTAAAAATGGGCACTATCAGTTGAGACTGGTCATCTCTTAAACCTGCCAGTGGTTTAATTAATTCTATGTTTAGAATTTGTTTTCTTTTATAGGTACCTACTTTATTTACATTATTCTTACATAATATTAGCGACAATATGTGACCAAAATATTCCATACATATTGGTATGTGTACCTTATTAGCATTATTTTTCTGATTGACTGAGTTTTTGAAAATTCAAAAGTGTTCATAAAAGGTTTATTTGAAATAAATGCATTGATTCAATATATATAGATTGTTAATAAGACCAAAATGTACATTTACAACAATACATTATGCAATGTACACGACCCGATCACGTGTTAAATTCCAAACAACATTTTGTTATTGTTGTTGTTGCATATCAAACAACACGCAAAGCTGAAATTGCTTGAATGAGGCTTGATAAAGCAGCTTTGGAACCTTCTCGCTACATCTTTTTACAAGCACCAACCAATCACATAGGCAGTATACGCGCCTCTTAACGCGACCGCTGACAGTCGTCCAAAGCCTTGAATGCTCACTCTGCACAGCGCTGATATTTCACAATCAACACACACTGACACTGACATTTACTGACACTTGTACACTTAAGTTTCTATGGCCATTATTACATACAGAGCAGTTGAAAAATTTAATGATGGATCTTTTTATAAAGCTTGCGTAGAACGAAATCAGAAATCCGAAACATTTATTTCAAATAGACCAATTACAGGCACTTTTGAATTGTCAATATGTCGGTCAGTCAACAAAAAAAAGTGAAGCTAAATTGCACTAATGCTCCTAAAGCTAAACTTAAATTCAGTAAAACGACTAATAAAAATCATAACTAGGTACTAAGATTTATCATAGCAAACATTTTTGATAGCTCCTTTATAATATTGCCTCCCCGGTAAGTTTAAGTTTCACTGATGGACGCCCTGAGCAAATTAAAGAGACTCATCTGTTTCTGGAATGAGGTGAACTGGTTGGAGTAAAGGCCGCCATGGCTCACGTACAATGATCCGATAAGGACTAAACGCAGAAATTTGACCACAAATAAAGAAGAAGAAGTTTAAGTTTTCGATGATAATATTAAGTACAGTGTGCCTAGTCCGAGTTTGTTTTATGTTAATGCGATCGACATATTTATGACGCTTGGCACTCTGATTGGCCCACTCCGAGTTTTTAACAAATCAGAGAGCCAAACCACCAAACGCGATAATCGTTTCGATGGTGTTAACATAAAACAACTCGTACTGAGAGCTCAGAAATGTGGACCATACGGAAGTTCTATTCTTACTGCCTTTAACCGACCTGTCAGGATTGTCCCCATAGACCCTCTGTCCGTTGGAAACTGTCTCTCACCCAGAATAAAAGCTGGCACTAAGTCCCTAGTGACAGGAGAGAGTTTATTGCCATTTATCGGCGTGTTTCCAATCTCGAACCACCTACTGATCTAAATATTGAAAGAGAAAAACCCAATTACGTTTTTTATGGTCTTGAAACTTCTGGACACGTAGTAAATGGCATGATAAACCATAAAACAGAATTGGGATCCAAGCTTTAAGAATGCATTGAAAAATCGCCGAAAGTGTCAATGGGCAGTCAGCATTGCTACAATTTTGATTGAAAAGCCAATATACGTCTAGGAAATATGTACTGGTGCTAAGTATCTATGTACTGGTAAAGGTAATTCTGAAACAAAAAATATAGCAGTGACCTTTAGGGCCACAGCTGCGACTGCCCTCCATCAATCAGCCGACCGACTGGTTCAAAACAATAACATCAACAAAAACTCTCGTCGGAATCAAATTAACCATTTAAAAGTTTGTGACGTTACCATCTGTCATCTGTTTGGTAAGTAGCTGTTTAGTACCTAGTCCCGTCCGTAAAGAGTAAACAAACCGCTTTGCTTTAAGATAGTCTGAGGAATAGTTTTTTTTTTCTTTTTTGGTCGGAAATCATCTAATGACTTCTGGGGTGGAGCGGAACGTGTCTGACTTTTACAGACTAACACCTTTCAGTTGCCATTTACGGTCTAGCATGTCTAGCTTGTTTTGAAATTCATCAAATGCAACCCCATTTTGTATTTAGGCAATCTCTGTGCACTATAGTTTGCCTAGAACAGATCACGGAATGAGATAAGGAATAATGGGATAAGGGAGAGAATGCCTTGTTGCATTAAGTCCGCCTATGTACCACTACTGTACATGAAGTTTAAATAAATAAATAAATAAGGTCATTAATTGCATGTTTTTAAATTTAAGGCTCAAATTATCATATTTATTTTCTACAATAAAGTATATATATCTAAACATATAAATAAAATTGGAGTGTCTGTTTGTAATATTGAAATACCTGCTTTTTACTACATGCGTATGAATATACGAGTATATACGGTACATACACCAAAATAACATTTTTTACAATTTTTGTCTGTCTGTCTGTTTGTCCGGGCTAATCTCTGAAATGGCTGGACCGATTTTGACGGGACCTTTTTTGGCAAGTAGCTGATGTAATAAGGAGTAACATAGGCTATTTTTATTTTCGAAAAAATAAATTCAATATCCTGTAGTCCACGCGAACGAAGTCGCGGGCACAGCTAGTAATAATAAATAAATAAATAAACACGAGTTTCCTTTTAAGAAATTCCCCCGTGGCTGTAGCGGGTACCGGCCCTGTTGGGCCCGAGGTTCTACGGTTTACTGACATCCCTTTGAAGCGCGCGTGGAATACTGCGCGCTTTCAACGAATTTTACTTCCTACTAATCATTTAAATCTGATCTACGAGTCTCTCTTTTACAAAAGGAAGATATGCTTTTTAATCTCGGTAGTACAATTCTCGTTTAAGACATGGACGTTGGTAAAAGCTAGTACAACATATACCTTATAATTTTCTTTGCTAAACGTACCAAAACTATCCTCTACTATGATATCTCTCTATCACTCAATGGTTTGCTGGACGAAAACGCAACTTTGAATTAAGTACATGAACTCTGATATCCACATATTTTGTAAAATATCATGGTGTACAATGAAGAATTAAATAAAAAGACTAAAAAAGATTACCCTTTTTTATGGTGGGTAAAATCATCCAATGACAACCCCCGCTCTTGGGCGGAGTGGGAGATAGTGTCAGACTCTTACTGACTAAAAGCCCACCCCGTTCCTTCTAGCCTTCATACCGGGGCTCGAGTTCCCTTTCGGATAACCCTGGCCCCAGTAGGCTTCGACCCGGCTGGGCCCCTGCTGTTGCTGACAACTCCTTGAGGCGCACGGGAACAGTGCGCGCCGTCGACGACTTGGGCTTGATCCGGATAGTTACCGGACGTACAAAAGATTACACCATACTTTAAGCTCTTTTGCTTCTCTTAGACTGTGTAGTTACCAAGGTCACAAATGTTTAGACAGTTTAAATACTAAAGCTAGATATCATCGTGTTTGACACTAGCTAAAACAGTGTCTGTATTAGTTCTCCGAGGTCTTACATTTCCAGTCTGTCATTTATTTTGAAGGTTGATAGACGATCCAATTGCGATTCGAATTTGTTTTGGAAAGCCCTCGAGACACGAAAGCGTAGGTACCGATATACATATATGTATGTTATATATGTGTCTCAGAATTGGTTCCTCGAATGTATATTTTTAACTTTATAGTATAGTAAAGGAACACTTGATTGCTTCTCCTTTGGAGCTTAATAATTGGGACATAGTCTAGGTGGGAGCTGAATGTAAACAAATTTAACCAATGATAGGATTTGTAACCACTTTTTTCTCTTCTATATCTCTAAGTTAACAAAGATCTGATTAGTCTATAAAAACATGGATTCTTCAATGAACCTTTATTTTTGATGAGCCTTCAAGAAAGTATTGAATTTTACGTTTCATCAAGCTGCTGTATTGCGAATTGGTTGTCATCAGTTGTCATAGTTACCAATGAGGGCGTTATTATGAATTAAATTTTCTTCGTATTATTATTGTGTAACACCAGGCCCACCCCATGTTTTATTGTTATCTGCACTTTGTAGATCTATGTATAATAAATCAATACTGAGAAAAATAATAAATGGGGTGACCTGTTTGTACACCCTTTAAATCAACGAAATAATATAAATATGATTAGATACCAGCGATCCAACCTCAAGGCTGTTAGAAATCTTTAAAATTTTCCTTTTTTTTTCTACTATAACATGCATGTAAATCAGAATCTTTCTCATGAATCCTTCTGCCTAATGGTGAAAACTGCATGAAAATTTGTTCCGTATGTTTTGAGTTTTTCGCATTCTTACATAGGCAGACGAGGTGGGTGAATTTGTTTTATAATGATGATCGGATTTAGAGACAATTTTATTAACCAAATAGTCTCTATAGATGATATCTACACTTCTACAATAATGTTATAAAAAGGTAAAGATTTTTTGTTTTTTTTTTTATGTTCATAGGACGGAATCTCTGAAAGTATTGTTCCGATTGCTAAATTTTTTCACATATAGAAAGCTACTTTATTCCTGAGTGACATAGGCTATATTTTATGTACGCAGGCGAATCCGCGGGCAAAAGCTAGTTATGTATAAAACGTGCAACATTTCAATACTGCTGCAGATGTTAGGCCGCTTTATTAATAACGCAAACTTTCTCTCTCCAAACTACTTGGCCGTTAGCTACAATGATTTATAGTGAACTCAGAACAAAGTTAATTAACAAACGACCCAATTTCTTACTCATTGTTAATGTAATGAACTAATAAAATGTTCTATATAGAACACTGAATTGTTAATTGTTAGTTTTTATTGCGGGAATTCTCTAAGATTTTTATTTTGTTTAGGCTACCGGTTTAATTCATTGAACCCAAAGCGAACGCCGACATTCGCTCTGTCATTTTCTTTCTATTGTGTCTCAAATTACGATATTCGAAAGGTCAATGTAAATACTAGGTAATAAAGCTCTAAGCTTTGAGATTCATCTTTTTTTTCCTGCTAATCTGAGTAACAAAGTAAATGCCACTTAGTTTGTAAAACTTTAAATTTGTTATAAAAGAAATATAATGGAATGTTGTGTCAAAATAATGTCTTGCGATGGTGTAGGTTTGTTAGCTGAGCAAAGTATTGCGGGGTTACCATGACGTTCAAAGTAAGATTGTTTCAATCTTGTTTTCATGTGGGTAAGAGATGGCGCTAGACAACCTGTATAGCTCTGTCTCTTACTCACACTGAAACAAGATTAAAACAATCTAGTTATAAGTTAAAATTTAAAATATACAATAAATGACCCGAGATCATGTTTATACATAGTTCTGATAGGATGCAATTTTGTACCTTTACTTAGAAGTAACTAGAGTTTAAGCCTTTAATTTATAAATATTTATATAAATTAATTCAGTAATATTATGATGATTAAAAAAAAATCGGCAATGATAGGGTATGTCGATTTGTTACATGCCAAAAATCTCTTTTACTTAATTTATGGACCCTGGAATAAAAATGTGATAATAATTTTGTAGGCTCATTGAAGCATAAAAGAGATATCAAAATCAAAAAGTAGGCTGAAGAATATAACCTTACTAAGGATCTTACAATTGCCGGAACGGATCTTGAGCGCTCGGCGTCAGAGTGGGGATCGCTTTGCGCATTCCATACATTGACGAGCCAATCGTCTTCGTTGTTAGATATATGCAGCAACGCAGGGAACGAATTAGGAGTGGCGTCTATGACGCGATGACGCGGCTCACTTCACACCACTAAAGAGACCGAATATTTGACATCTGCGCAACTTGAAGTCAGCGCTTAAGATCTGTGCCGGTAATTGTATAAACATTAATATTATAAAGGGTCAAGTTTGTATTTATGAATATGTTTATGTTTGTTACTCCATTGGTTTGGATTTCAATGAAACTTGGTATACAGGTAGACCGTGTCCTTGAATAGCACAAGCACTTTTTATCCTGAGAGTATGTATCTTTAAGATAATTATCTATTTCACGCGAGCAAAGCTGCAGCTGTGAGTAAAAAATAAAGCCGAAAATATTTGATCAACGCTAAAGAAGAGAGCCAGGAAGGTTATAGCGATGTAGCTAGAATCATATAATATAATCTAAAAACTTATAGTCAATGCAGCTCACACAAGAATAGCAATATTAATTTTAGAGCAAGCTAAGTTTCAGGAACTTTGGTCCTAGTATCCAAGCACTGCTATATTGCAGAGAACAAAGACTATGAAGTTACACAATATGTAATATTAAGGATAAACCTATATACCATGAGAATGATGGATATTCCTCTGCATTAGCTTTCAAAATTTTAGACAAAAGGCAAGCAATAGTTTCGTTTAACATAAATGTTGCTTTCTCCCTCTCACATATGTACTAATACAAACAAACACGTTAAGTGTATTGAATACTTCTCCAAGCGAAAATCGGAAATTAACACCATAAGTAACAAACTATTGACTTTAAAACCCAAACCTTGTATTTATTAATTACGAACCCCATATTAAAAGCATAATATTCCGCTTTTATTATCACGCCGTAAAATCATTTATCAGCCCCAAATATTTTGTTTTGGGTTAAAATTATAAGGGTTTGTACTGATTGGTAAAATGTTTTACGAAATAGGTGCGATTTGAGAAAATGAATGGCATTGGTTCTCAGAAAAACTTGAGCTTTGTAGAAATTCCGATTCGTTCGAGAAAATGGATTCTTAACCAATAAAATATATATATATATATTTCATATAGGCCTACATCTGCATTTATAAAAAGCTAGTGCACGGTTTCAATTGGTCGTTTTCTATGGAGAAAAAACAGCAAAAAACACCTTGGTTATTCTTTAAAAAAAAAAAACACAATTTCTACTTTATCATTGAAATAATCTCCTATACTATGCTCTGGTGATGTATGTAAAGATAAATGAGTATTATCATCATTTTAATTCAATAAAAGCCAACAATGATATTCGCCTGACATAAAATATCAAATTTTGAAATTGATATTACCTATGTCATAAAGAAATATTTGAAAACATTCGTCGAATATTTTGTAATGTGAGCGCTCATTGTTCGTCCGAATTTTGCCAATTAGGACGACGCCTATGGGACGAAATGTACCCGGATTTTAGCCACACTCAATAATTCAGAATAACCACGGTATTTATGATCATATTACCGCGAAGTGATAAGGGTTAAAATTAGATTATGTAATGAGGTTTCGGAATACATCGTTAGGTTAAGCAACACTATCCAAGGACGGTTATTTGAGAGGTGGTTGTTTACTAATGTTATAAAGGAGGGGGATATTGCCTTGGGAAGAATATCCTTTTTTGTTTGGATAATCGTCAAAAGCAGTTTTTGGGTGAGAATATTGGGTCCTTTATTTCCAGATTAGGATCTTTGAAGACTGGTTTTTACGTCCTAAGCTTGGAATAACCTCGTTGCCTAAATTTTGGTTTTTGTTAAAAGAAAACTAAGTGTCTTACTCGAGGTCTAATAGCTGAGAGAATATGGATAAAATATGGTACACCAGTAGATAAATATACTCTTTATTGTACAAATAAAAACAGTGGGAACATAAAATTTATATGATGTCACAATGGTCGGTCTTATCGCTAATAGCGATTTTTTACAGACAACTTTTGGATGGATTTGACAGAGAAGAAGAAAAAGATACGCAGACCGTAGACTTGTGGTGTGGTAGACTGTATCTTAAAATAGCATATCCTTTTTTATTGCCATATTGTGATTCTTTAGGATTTTTTTTTACTGTCACGCGAAACCGCTGGCAAAAACTGCAGCTGATGATTCAGTCCTTAAGTTTTTCTAAATACCGAGAGCAGTGGTGGCCGAGTGGTAATGGTCCCGACTTACGAATTGAAGATTGCGGGTTCGAACCCAGCCAGGCGCATTACTTTATGTAATTTATTTCATCACCACTGCTCTCAAAACGGTGAAGGAAAACATCGTAAGGAAACTGGCATGTCCTAGAACCAAAAATTCGAAGACATGTGCACAACCTTCACCAACCCGCACCGGGCCTGCGTGGTGGATTACGGCCCATTTCCACTCCTAGAGAGGAGGCCTGAGTCCCAGCAGTGGGAATATTAAAAAGGCTGATGATGATGATGACTATGCCTGAAAGTAGACAGCAATTTAATTCTTCGTGAACTATGTTCGCAAAAGCATACTACGTCAAAAATCAACAATGCGATGAATAACTTACATATGTAAAACAACATACCTACTCACACTGGACATTTGCATGAGATGAAAGTCCACAGACGAAGCGTGCATGATAAATAAATATTTAAGCACTCGGTTGTAGGCCAAGTCTTATATAAGATTCTAACTGCGGTCGGACGTAACGCGCTTGGCGGTTAATGAGGCTTTAACTGAATAATAAGTTAACCGCGGATATGAGTTAACTGCTGCTGAAATTAATTACGGCTGTTTCTTTATTATAAGGTGAGATATTTTTGTTATAAAACTTTGTTGTAACATGTTATGCATATTTAAATTGCGCTTGTGCTTTTTGTTAAACGCTATTACTATTTTTTTTTGTTATGGTGTTTCTGACCTTGCGAACTGCGTACCGTCGAACAGTCAATGAAAGTAGTATATCTTTCGATATAGTCAACCGATTGCGATGAAACAAGCCTAAGTAATAAATCAAGCGACACACAATTTTAATATTTCAAAATTATCTACATCGATTTCGTATATTTTAAGATTTTAAGTGATGCGCGCACAACAAAAAACTTCGACAGATTTATTTTATGTATAGATAAGCTCAAGTGTGACCACTATTTCACCTGATGGTAAGCAATGATGTGGCCGACGATGGAGCACGCTTACCTAGAAGTAATTTATTCACTCTTGACTTAAAGATCCCCTAGTTTATAGCAATCAGGAAACAGTATTCTTCAGGGATTCCTCACCTTAGCTGTATACACAATGAATACCTATATTCCCAAAACGCTTTCATTAATAAAGATATCATCATAAAAGTTTTTATTCAGTATAAGCGTATTCAGCCTTACAATGTTCCCACTGCTGGGATTCAGGCCTCCTATCTAAGGAATGGGCACTATACACTTTGCGGGCCCAGTGCGCCAAACCTATTTTAAAGCCTCATCTTCACATAATAATTCGTGAAATTGAACACGAGTTTACTTCACAAAGAAAAAACTCTTGCGTACTTTTTGATATTTTAACTACCTTCCATCCTACCCTGCCCCATTACCCTCGGATGCTCGAACGCCACTTTACTTTAAGATGTTCTTAAAAGTCCTCCCGTCACTGCGACACTCCTAAGTGACAGAAACAATATGACACTTAACAGTGACTTAAATTGAGTTCCATTTGTCAATTTTGACCGTGAACCTTTGAATCAACGTGAACAATGTTGTTAAAAGTGTGTCCATGGAATTTCTTGCACGTTCTTCTCCATATAGATCTAACGCTTAGGAACGTGCAATTTCGCTTCACTTTTTTTGGACTGACCGACGTTTGACTATTCAAAAGTGCCTGCTAATGGTCTATTTGAAATAAATGCTTTTGATTTTGATCAAATATTTTTATAATTCTTCGAAACACGACAGCTTCAACATAAAATATAGTCAGTCAAACAAGAACCACAAAACAAATGTCTGCAGGCCATTTCTAATATACTAGGCTTTTATTAACTTCTTTGAACGCCATAGAAACAAGCCAATGAGGAAAACACTGATACAACAGACAACAATACCGCGTTTGTTGTTTATTATAAATATTGTTTCAGGTTATCCTTATTTATAATTTGATATATTGTTGATATAAACGCTCTTAAAGACCTTTACACGTTCATTACAGACAAAACACGATTCGGAATTATTATTTGATGAGGATGGATTATATCACGATTGCTAAAACTGAAGCAAGTGTAAAGAGGGCCCATGTACGTCGTGAGTTCAAACCTAGGCAGGTTCTTTACTTTATGTATTTTTTTTTTATCACTAATGGTTTATGAAAGAAAACTTCATGAGGAAACCAGCATGTCCTAGAACCAATACTTTTTAGACATGTGATATCCTCTGTCCCGCCCTCCACACACTGGACCCGCACAGTAGATTATAGCCCATTCCCTCATATAGATGGATGGCCTGAGTCCCAGGAGTGGGAACATTATAATTATAAGGTTAATTATGCTATTGAATAAAGAATAGTAGTATAGTTTATTTGACATGGAATACGTCAGATTTATGTTATAAGCTTGTCATACTGTATTATGATATTTAGTTCACCTTTACCTATGATCTCAATGATAAAGGCAAAACAGAATTCTTTAGACTCCATTCAACACGAGTCATACAGAAACATACACACATCAACTGAAGTAGGTACATACGTGGGTACGAACCGAACTGTCACCAATGACCGATGACTAATCATTGAAACAATTAGTTGTGACAAGGCTAATTAGTTTCTGTCTTTAAGGACGTCTTAGTATGCATTTTAATTCGTCTTCGTCGAAGTGTTACAAATACTTTTGTAGCTTAACATTAATTTATTTCGCTTATAGTACTTTTTGTAAAATAAAAAAGTATATAAGGTTCAAATAGCTGTTTTTTTTTTTCACAGTTCATCAAATAATTTATTATTACCTACATTACTACTTTTTTTTTAATTTTTACTAAGAAATCATCCAGATAAACCACTTCATTGGAGATCATTTGTTGGACAATTCCACATTAATTTAACCTTTTTAGCTAACTAAGTTACCTAAATAGCACCTGATCAGACTAACTACACAGTTCTAAATTGAGATACTCTATAAAACTTCTAAATACAATGCAAAATAATTATTTCATAAAACGCCGAAGCTAAATCCATTAATAATATCCGAAACATTATAAACTATTACGAAGCATTTTAAACTTGCTACAGTATAGTAAAAAACCTGAAACATTAAGCATAACTGGTTATGAACTACGTATTTTGAAACCTTCGAAGTGACCCATTTACCTTTTGACCCTCGACTGCGCGTCATGAAAAGAAGTAACTAGTACACATTCCCCTTTTACTCGCAAAAGAACTCTAACCAGAAAAAACATTCGAATGTACATATATACATTTAAAAAGCTTTTTTTAGTTTAAGCTAAGAGGAATTGAATAAGGAAGTCTAGAGCCATATCTTATTATGTTCTAATGGGTTAAGTGAATTATTGCTTTTATACATTCATTATCTATTCGAAATTAATTAACTGATTGTTATAGATTTATAGGAATTAAAGTGTTTGGGCATAACAATAAATAACAGTATTCAAATAAAACTAAATAAGAAATGTTGCGCTTGAGAAGCGCAACAAAAATAAATTTTAATTAAATACCTAACGTTCTTTTTATTTCAAAAATGGTTTCGCATTTCTAGAGTGCTCCCATATTGAAATAAAATTTATTGCTCAATTGTTATTCGCCACACTTATTTGTATTTGTAGCGGACCAAAATAAATAAAGCCTAATGTAATTAATTACTTTAATTTATAGGAATGATTACAATAACCTATCACGTGTTTTATTTACCAATAAATGAGAGGTCTTTTAAATGTTTCTTTATTTGTATTTTGTGGGTATTCTGGACACAATTTCCAAAAGGACTAAGGTCCTTGTAAATTGTGGCACCAGTAATGGAGTCGGGGACACCCTCCTTTGGCGTGAGTAATGAAGTACAGCCCCTTTGAATGTCGTACATCCAGGACGAGTGTCACGTGTGCTGTACTTAAAACGCTTTAAACGCCATCAAACAAACTTTACTCAAAGTTGCACATTTCTTCGAAACACATAAAAACACAATTGAGTAGTGAACTGGTGACAGACTGTCAGACTATCGCCCACAACCAACCACAACAATAACCAGTTTCATTTAAATCTTACAAATCACGAGTAATGCGATGTTTTTCTTTGATTCCTTACAACGAAATACACAAGTACGAAGTACCCAATGAACGATGGCGATCACACACAAAACATTAACATAAACACACACATATAAACGATTCGTTATTCACAATTTGAATACACGTCACAGAACAGTTCGTGTTTGGTGTGATACTGTTGACACCGGGGACGGCCAAACGCGTGGCGTCGCGGCTAAGGCGGGGAGCGGACTGGCGGTTAGCGTGCCTGTTCAGCCGGTCGCCCTAGGAACCAAGCTTACTAAGAGCTCTGTTTTGTTAGTGAGCACTGAAGGTGGTAATGTTATTGTTATGATTTCATTGGGTCGGATAGTGCGCTGTCTAATTGAGAAGGGGATGAAAACCAAATAGATGGAGCTAATGCTTTTATTGTTCGAATTTCAAGTGCATACGTGCACACACTTAGAAGCCTGTGCCAAAAAGAAAAAAAAATCACTCTATCAAACTCAAAATGGCAGCCATTATACTTCTCGCACTCGATACAACACGAAAAATTTAAATATACGAGTGATTCTTTCAAAAATAATTTTATGCGTTTCAATTTCAATGCTTTTAGTAAAATAGCGAGGCATCTACAATTTAATATTTTAATAACACCACTGCATTACAATCTGCTTTCTAAACACAGAGCTTCGTAATGTTATAATAACATTACCCCGTGGTTCAACAAAGTAATACTTAGGATAAATCTGAATAAAACAACAGTGAAAGTGGAATATCAATGCGCCACACCGCATTTTATCTCTTATCCTTTGCAACACAGAAGGCTTTAAAGGATTGTTAACAATCCTCGAAGCAGACTTGTTGCTACTCCATTTCAGTTCAAGTGCCTTTTTTCTTTTACTAACAATCGTCTGTTAGCAATGAAAGTCTTTGTTTCTGCAGAGTACTCTTATGAAATATTATTATTATTGGAAAAGCGCTCGCTGATACTGCATCTGAGAATGTGAACGTCTTTATAATGTTTAGTTCTCTCGATCTCGACACAAGAGCTTATAATAATATTGATATTGCCGTGTAGTTTAGCTAAGAATAGAACTTGTAACAGGTCAACTGTACAATAGGTGTTGACAAAGTGTCATCTCTGTGATAACCAGTATATTCGTTTAAAACAATTTTTAAAGCGTGGTCACATAACACATAGTCAACCAGAGCAAGCGTGGATTATAGGACCGCAAAAATCCTCTATATTTTATCCGGGTCCGCGTTGCTAGGTTAAAAAGGTTTTTATAAAGTAAAGCTTGCCCCGCAGGTTCAATAAAAAACTAAATTAAGGTAGAAATTACATTAGCATTATTCAGAAACACGTTTTGCGAATCCTAAACCTATATTTTCATATTTAGGTCACAATAGCGAGTACTATATAATATTTCATAGAATAGGTAACACGGAATAATTAACTAGTAATATCTGGAGCATAATTTAGTAGATGAGGTTAATTAATATTATACAATATTAATAAATCATAATTGCATGGGAATACGGCGAAACGAGAACGTCACAAAGGTACGGACAAAGCTGCTTTACGTGATGAAAATATTAAGCGATTGTGTTATCACTGTTTTTGTACGCGCGTGTAGAAATTAAACAGTTGTCTAAATATTACTGGTACCTTAGGAGTTAAATTAAATATGTTAACCGGACCAAAAGTTTAATAATACAAAAGAGTGAAGTGCCACACGCGATGACCGCTAATCGTGTACTGAATGCTCGACTTTTTTGTACTCTTTTATCTGTATTTGTGTTTTTTTCATTTTTAAGTGTTTGTGTACATAAATAAATATGCCATACCATGTTTCAGGCAAATAAATGAATTATTATTATTATTATACACGAAACAGCATTAGCGCATTATTAGCATACGGTTTTATCGTACACTATGTTTTTAATAAATTACGTTAAATCATTATATTGATTTTCTTTTCTTGTCTAATAAGTTTTATCTTGGCTTATAATTACATTGGCTACTTTGCCATACAAAGTTACTGTAATTTTCTAGTAACAAAAAAAAAAAAATTTTTTTATTATTGATAGGCTGGCAATTGGCCACTATCTCACCTGGCGGTAAGCGATGATGTGTGTACTACGATGGAGTACAATTGCCTAGAAATAAACTTTTCACCCTTGGCTTAATAACTAACTATATTCTTTAGTAACGATTTTACCTGCAGGAAGTTCTCCGCGATTAAAATAATGTTCTATTATGGCTAACGCTTTACAATCTAGTAGAAATACAATGACGCTATGGCCAAATAACTAATTCTAAACAGACCAATAGCATCATTCTATTGGCCTATTTGATTAGTTTTGTTCGTCTTCAAGAGCGACTCCTTGTCTTTTTCAAAGTTTCGTATTATCTCCGGCATGAATCTTGACCGCTCGGTGTCAGAGTGGAGATCGCTTTGCGCATTCCATACATTGGCGAGCCAATCGTCGTCCTTGTTAGATACATGCAGCAAGCGCAGGGAACGAATCTCGAGTGACGTCTATGACACGATGGCGCGGCGAGTCTCACTTCGTTCCACTAAAGATACCAAATATTTGACTTCTGCGCAACTTGAAGCCAGCGCTCAAGATCCGTGCTGATATCTGTACGAACAGCGTCATCGACTGGTTACTCCTTTTTCTAAGGTATTTCGATATGGGAGGCGTACCCAATAGATAGTCGTATATGTAAACCACCATTTTTACCGACTTCAAAAAAGGTTGAGGTTCTCAGTTCGTCAGAATCTTTTATTTTTTATGTATGTAGCTCGATTGGACCGATTTGTTGAATAACGAAGAAATGAAACCAGAAATAACGAGTTCCGAAATTAAAGTTATTATGTACTTTTTAACGTTTTTTTTTAAGTCTAGTATTTTTTGGAAAATGTTTTAATTTTTGTTTACTTACCAAGGTCGTGAGTCGTGATGTTTACTGATACTTTCTGAATATTTTAAATTCATGATGCTTACCTGAAAAGAAAAGAAAATGATCATTAGTATTGTTCTATGTTAATAAGGTTTTTTTTATCATCAGAAGAAATCATACCTCATGTGCAAAAAATAGAATCATTGAGAGATGGTACTTTGTAATTAAAAATTAGCTACGTATTATTCATTAATTTTACAAAGCACATTCTTTAGTAACCAAAAGACCTGTGGAATCACGTAAATAGACATAGGCAAGCGTGCTCCAACATCAACCACATCACTAAGTGCTTAATAATTAAAATAATAATTATCTATATTATTTACATATCTTTACCTAGCTTTAGAATACGGATCCCAAAATATCTACTGATTTTGAATTATACAATAATCGCTAAACAATTTATTACGTGGACATTAAAATAATACAAACTAAATAAAAGTGCCGCATCCATGACTTCTAAGCTCATTGTGAATGAATTTTTATTTCATAATGTTGATTCTAACCTGTTGTATTGCTACAATCTCCTAAACGCTGTGTAGTTACACATTAACCGATTTTTTGTAGCAAATACTTCTGTTTTGATTTTCTACACCTGTTTTATCTTGCATCAAAGTTCTGATACAAAAAAATGTTTGCTGTATGATTGAATATTATCAGCCACTGGCGACTTCATCCGCGATAAACTCGTTAAACAACAATTTTCTGTACGCAACCCTAATTCTTGTTCTAAAGTAAATAGCCTTACTCCTTATTCTATTTACCACTGAAAATCCCTTAAAAATCGGAGATGTGTACCCAACCAGCAAAACAGTCTCAGAACTCGCACTTTTTAAGAGTTGTAGGCTTAAAGCGCTCTTGTATTTGTTTTAGAACATACCATCGATCCTATATTACTTTTAGACAAGCCGGTATGGCCTCAAGAACGCTCAGTCTCTTAACCAATTCTCATATATGTATATAAGAGCATTTACTAAGACTAGTTGCACTTGAGAAAAACTAGCTCTTATATGGGTATTTTCTAAGCTCGTTTGATTTTATATTAGACTTGCTAAATGCTATTGTAAGATGTCAGACTAATATCAGCATAGCATAAGAGTACTGTGAGTACGTGCATTTCTGACCTTATTTGAAACTAATATAAGATCAATAGCACTGTATAAGTATGATATTAGAGTGATTTTGGATCAACATATTTACAATACAAAAGACAAGACTCATATAAGAGCGTTTGATCTTAGATAAATTTTGGGAATAACTAATTTTAATAGTTTTAAGAGTAATTTTGTAAATTCTTCTTTTCTGTCTCTGTCGATATAAGGTTTTATGTAAAATTGCGAGGAACCCTAATTTATTCCAATATGGAGTTATCTCTAGTATACCGAATGCTAAAATTAGAGTAAACAATCTTACATTAGTCTAATAGTGCACTTGTAAAATGCAGCTACAGTAATGGCGACACTATCAATACAAATTAACAAATAAAATAATTAAACGAGAACAGGAAATACCTTATTTAACAAGGCGCATGAATTTTGAAGCGTAAAACGTGGTCTAATTAACAGTAAATAATAAATTCCAATACGATTACTTACCCTAAAACGTCTTTTATTTTTATACTAAAATGCCGTACGGCACTTTAGTATAAACATTAACTTCACGCAACTTTAATTTGTTTTCATTTAATTTCATAACACTCACACGAACTTATATGTTGGATCTGACGTAAAATTCTCAAAATATTTTAACCTTAGACCAATATAAGCTTAGGGAGGCTTACAAGATACTTATGTAAAAGCAATATTAGCCTAAGTCGGCTTAAATTAATTTTGGCTAGATTTCAGTAAGTGCAAACAGCATTCAATTAGAATGATATTAGAACGATATTAAACTAAATATGCTTATAATTAGTGCCCAAATCCAGGCTTATATCATTATATAGGAGTGATGTAAGAGCAAAAAAACAGTAGTCTTGAGATTATTGTAAGCCTAGGTTTTGCTGGTTGGGTAGATTGACATTTTATTAATCCTAACTAATATTATAAATGTGAAAGTGTGGATGTTTGGATGTTTGTTACTTAATCACGCAAAAACGACTGAACGGATTTGGATGTTTGGCATGCATGTTGCCTTTGACATGGAAAAGAACATAGGCTACCTTTTATCCCGATTTCTTAAGTACTTAATGCCACGCGGGCGAAGCCGCGGGCAAAAGCTAAATAATAAATGATAAATGATCTTTATTTTGCAAGTAGGTTTTATAAAAACACTTTTACACGTCATTTTTTTTTTTTTTTTGTCAATTAATGCTAGATGAGGTAGTAGCTAGTTTTACTATAATATATTCTTCATTTGGATAAGGTGGGAAAATGTGCAAATGCTTGTCATAATCTCGCTAATACTGGTCGTATTGATTGAAACATCCAAAACTTCTACATAACATAACAAAATCAGTCTTAGTCATATAATGTTCCCACTGCTGGGATTTAGTCTTCCTCTCTATGAGAGTGAATGGGCCGTCATGTATCATGCGAGCCCAGTATGGGTTGATGGATGCCACATGTCTTCAAATTTTAGTTCTAAGATAATATCCTCACGATATTTTCCTTCACCATTTTGTGAGCTGTAGTGATGAAATAAATTACACAAAAAATGCGCTCGGCTGGGCTTAAACCTGCAACCTAGAGCTTGCAAATCGGGACCGTTACCACTAGGCCACAACTGATCCAAAAAAGTCTTTAATAAGATTTAAATTAGAATGTGAAAGTTCTTAAATCAAGTTTTTAAAATTTAGTTATTAAAGATAACTATTAAAGATAACTAAACTAGAGCTTCTAGTTTATCTTTGAAAAAACTCTAAGCTCCACGTAATCTCAAAATAGTTACTATCAACTTCACCTACAGCAAAGATGAGCAAGTTTTTTAAATTATTTCAAGACGATGAACATGATCATCTGAACCAGAGGCGTCGACTCCGTGGGTGCTCGGGGGCTCGAGCACCCATGAGAAATAAACAGCGGGCTGAGCACCCCTGAGAATAGACATCAAGAAACAGTTCAGTAATCACTTTTTAGAAATAGACGCTTTTTCATTACCCGACGACTCGTTTAGCGCAATGGTTTAGAGCGCCGATTGAGACGCAATGGTCGCAGGTTTGATTCCCGCACCAACACAAATGTTTGTTGATGAAACAGATATTAGTGTTGTGTCTGGGTGTTTGTGGTACCTTCGTAGTAACTGGTTTCCATAGTACAAGGGACAACCTTAGTTTGGGACGCAGTATGTAAGTACTGTTAGTAGGATATTTATTTATTTGTCAGTCGATCAGTGTGCATTTTTCTACTTACTTTTCGCCACTTTTTCTAGTCATCAAAATGAGTATAAGCACCCATGAGGTTTTCTAAAAAGTGGCCCCTGATCTGAGCGACAAAGTGAAGCATCTTTTGTTTATAATTAGAGATGTCTTGTGAGACTGAGTGAGACTGAAGAATGTCCTCTTTTCAAACTTTCAAAGAGTCTTCTAGTACAGCGGTTCTCAACTAGTGACCCGCAAGAGCTTGAAGCAGCGAACAGATTTTAAGTTTCTATCAGAAATGTTTTTACGTTCTCTTAATTGCAATGATTTGATTTTATTTATCACAGTATTTATTAATATATGTAGGTACCTAATTTATTGCGCACACGGGCTTTCTACCGTTTAGTCTTTTTTTAACCCAAAGTTTAACTGTTTGTGAATTCTTTGTTGCATTAAGTCCCCTATACCACAACTGTGAGTACATGAAGGTGAAATAAATAAATCTATATTGTGTTTTCTATGGCAAAGCTCGTCACTTTCAATTTTAAAGAATGTGCCACAAGTTTTGAAGTTATGACAAAAGTTAAAGTAAAGGTAGATAATAATTATGGGATAAAAACTCGAGGATGAAACGTAGAACACTAAGGGCTGCGGAATCGTCCGACAGAGTTTCCCTGGAACGCAAAAATTTAGTCAGTAAAAGTCTGACATTACACCCAGAGTCGAAGGAGTTGTTTGATGATTTCTAACAGCAATAAAAAATAAACAAAAGAAAGGACTGACTAAAAAGACCAACATAAATTTTGGTCCTCAGGACGCCAACTTGTCCGCTTCGAGGAGATGAATACGACGCAGTAGATTAAAAACCTTATTAGACGTGAGACTGAAGGTACATCAAATCACAAATTAGAAGTTATTTACAAGTATAAGACATAAAAGGTACGAAGAAGTAACTCGAAACGTAATACCGAGCGAGAACTGTCAACTTTATTATTTAGTATTCATTGTATAAACGTGATGTCTATAAAAATGGCGGTCTCTTTGCCAGAAGGTATTCTAAACAAAATTAACATAACAGTAACGATACTAATTAACATTCATGAGAAATTAATCACCTTACTTAATGGCGTCCCCTTCGTTATGTCCAAGGGCCTTAACATATTATAGGTATGGCATATATGGCTATATGCGCTAGGGTATACCTGACAGGTTTACCTGGACAGTTATACTTGTCAGGTAAGCTTGTGTGGAAACCTGCACAAATGCCGCAAAAATTATATATTTCTCCTTTTAAAAATAAGTATTACGAAGTCCCAAAACTGTTGGCATACAAGCACCATAATAAATGTGAAACAACTTTCTCTTTTCCGATTCATTACATAAAGGCAGCCTGACGACTGCGGTTGGATAAAGGCCCAAGCATCTTTAACACAAAATAGATAGGTACAAAAGTAAAATAAATATGTACTTTTTATACCTACGCTAGGCGACGGTGCTAAGGTCAGCGCGTTGCGCCGAACTGTACGAGTGCGACCGGGCGATTGGGCCGACATATCGTGTCCATGAGCGGTGTCTACGTGTGCGTTGCTCGAGCACGCTTTGTATGTAGATTGACTTCTGTACCTGTCTATTTTGTGGTCTTAACAATGTACTAACAAACAGTGTCAAAACATGGCCTTATTGTCTTACTATAGATATTATGATTGATTACCTTAGGTCTTAAGTTCAAGCGTGTAAGCCAACAACAACAACAACAGCCAGCTGTTGATCGGAGTTTACAGAAGAATCTAGTACAAGCGAGTGTATTTAGTAACTAGCATTTGCCGCGGCTTGGCCGAGCACATAGATTACTCGTATAACCTTAGTCACTCAAGAATAAAACAGCTTTCTATCGGTAAAAAAAAAATTAGCAAGTGCTATGAGTACTATACAATTGATAAACCTACTTGCATTAATTCTAAATACATAATTTTTATGCACCCAAAATTACAGAGTTCTATCAGTCAAACATTGGGTGAAGCAGAGACTAATACTGTGATGCAGTATTTTAAATTTTAGGCCCTATTAGGCGTCGTAGATGTCACTACACTGGCAATTTCTCCATCTATGTAATTCTAATTTGTCAACATATTTGTAATAAACAAAATATATTATACAAAAAAACAGATTTCACAAAATATCCTTATCCCAAGGGTGTCTAAAGCTTGACCTTGAGACGCTTATTAAGAGAAATATTCCGATATTTATTTGGTCCACTAAATTCAGGATAAACAGGAAAATGGCCCTAATTACCACAGGAGGATACACGTGTACGGATAGATAAATAATATTATATTACAGGTAAATTGTTGATAAATCTGACGGAATCGTTCCGGAAAACCTTTTATGCAGATTTCATGATTACTATGTGAACATTTTACGCATTATTATGTCTTATTAAATAAAGAAATCATAGTAATCATTGTACTTACTAACTTCTGTCTGATTTTTGCCCACGTGTTAAGGTTTTTATCGTACGAAATCTTGCTACTTCATGAAAAGTAAATCAGAGAACCAAGATTACCGACATAGTCTGAAGAATCGCCAAACTCAAGTGGTAGGTGGCTGTTCATTGCTCGCAGAACAGATGGTCGCTGGGGCCGAAAGGTTCTAAAGTGGCAACCTCGTACCGGCAGCGTTGGAATGCCTCTCACAGGTTGGACCGATGACCTGATGAAGGTTGTGGGAATCTGAAGGATGCAAGCTACTGGGTGGCGAAAATTGAACACGACATTGTGGGAACCCTATGTCCAACAGTCGGCTATCATTTGGCTAAAATGATGAAGTATCCTTATACCTAGTATCCTATGGCCCACCCGTGTACCAAGTTTTACATGAATCCATTCAGCCATTAAGGTGTGATACGTTAACAAACTGACAGATACAGTTACTTTAGCATTTATAATACTAGTATGTGTGTCCATAAAACTGGTGAATAATGTTTTTCCTGTAGCCTTTTCGTTATTATTTCCGACGACCATCTCCGTGACATTTTCGAAGTTGACATGTATGCTCATACACGCATCATATAATGTAAGTCAGTAAAATGATTTTTCTCGGAAAATTAATAACGTTATTTCTGTGTGATTTTATGACTTCGTAGGTAATTTTTCACACCGCCTCGTGACGTCAAAATCACATACGGATTCGCACTTTTAGCGTCTTATTATGATATACCTTATTATTATATATACCTTTATAGGTATTCCCACGTTTGTATTAGATGCCGCCCGCGGTTCTACCCACGTGAAATTACTATTCTTAGCTTTTATTTTTTATAGCCCAAGAAAATTGTCTCAATGGAACTTACTCGTTGGAAAAAAGTATTCTTTAGGCTATTCTAGGACATGATCTACGAGTGTACCAGATTTCTTCCAAATCTGTTCAGCCACCAACAGCGTCTAACTTCGAGAAAGAGGTCAACCGTTGAATTCGACTCGGCTGGGCAGCGTTCGATCTCTCGCACGGTATCTCTCTCGTCCAACATAACAGTGTCTCACAGTGCGTGGTTGCTTACATGGGTTTCATCAGAAGGCCTACCACCCTACGGGCAAAATGGAAAGGGCTACACCTAGAGTCTCCATATGATCGCATGAAGAATGAAGATATCCGCAGGAGTACTAAGGTCGCCAACAGAGCCCGAAGAATAGTTAAACTTAAGTAGAAGTGGGCAGGGCATATTGCACGTATTTCAGCCGAAATGATGATGATGATGTGATGATGACTCGACTGCCGCGCATCTGTTTAACATGGTACCTTTACACCGTCAGTAAGGGAGATAAAATGATCCTGGGGAAAGTCCCAGTACTGTGGAACGAGGAGAAGAAAGCGGTAAAATACTTCAAATTTTGAGGACGCTGAGGCCACCCAGGCAAATAGGAAGCGTGACTTGTTTTCTTACTCGAGCGACCAAGGTCACATTTAAGATTGCAGATACTGTGATTTGGTCTACTGTATCCAAAAGCTGTGAGTGTTTCCTAAGGCGGGAGGAGCGAAGGATACATATAGTCTTTGCTCCTTTTTTGGTCTCTCCAATCTTGGTCCAAAACAACAGTAAGTATCGAATGTGTGTAAAATCCAAATGCCTTTATCATTTTGAAATTTTTTTCTGAAAATTTTGTAGTTTCTGCTCAGTGAATGTTGAACAGGTTTCATCAAAGACTGGGGAGCCTAGAAGATGAAGACAATGTCTACCAGTGTTTTTAAAATGTGGTGCTATTGTATTAAATTTTGCTAAGGTTGTCTGTCTTACTGTGGTTCTTGGAAAATTAATGTCACTTTTTGAAAGGTTAAGTAGGTAGCATTAATTTAAAATTTTATTATACTCCTATGTTTACCATTATATGACTTTTACACATCACAACCTCATTGTTTCAAAGCATAAATAATGAACCTTTGGTTAATTATGTACTTTGTACAAATGAGATGGTTTACCAAATTTTTGATGCCGAGTTGAAATATTTATTCCGTTACTTTTAACCTTTCGCGTGTCCGGAACGTGGATCCACGCGAGACACAATAACTTTTTAATTGTGTCTCTAATTACGGCATACGAAAGGTTAAAGATAAGGAGAAATATTATAGTAATTATGTCAGAATAATGGAAAGCGTAGCAAATCAAGGCAAAAATTAAAATTACTCTTAAAATTAAAATTACACAATATTTTTTAACTATTGACAGGCTGAACGATGCAGCGTTGGAAGGCCTCCTACAAGGTGGACCGATGACCTGGTAAAGGTTGCGGGAATTCGATGGATCCGAGACGCACAGGATCGTTTATTGCGTCGACACGTGGAGAAGGCCTTTGTCCAACAGAGGACGTCTATCGGCTGAAGTGATGATGACGATGATGATAAGTAACAAGCTCACGCTTGGCCATTATCTCACCTGATGGTAAGCGAAGATTTGAACGACAATGGAGTACGCTTGCCTATCAGTAACTCCTCGACTTGAAGACCCCTACGTTGTAGACTATCAGAAAACACAGACCGCAGCAGGGAATCCCACTCCTTAGCTGTACGCACAATGAATGTGAACTAATTAAAAAATATGATTGGCTGTACATTGTACAATTATAAAAGATCTAAAACATAGCACATTATAAACTGTCTGACTATAAACTTACTTCTTACAAATATAGTTTTTTTTTTCAACCTACCTATTTTTAGTACGAAAAACGACTATTTTTAGTGCAAAGCCTGAAACACCTATCTAAACATCTATCTATCTATATACAACATTTCGAAATTATGAAAAATCACAAAGTTATAAGCCAGTTAAGGTACCTGGAGGGCGACAAGAATGCATGGTCACCGGGTCACTCGAGAGACTGAGGGGTTGTTTTGCACCTGCACCCAGCTGTGCTCTGACACCTAATACCCTTTATTACCTTTTTTTACGATGGGAAAAATCATCCAATGACAACCCCCGCTCTTGGGCGGAGCGGAAGATAGTGTCAGACTCTTACTGACCAAACGACCCACCCTGTTCCTTCTAGCCTTCATACCGGGGCTCGAGTTCCCTTTCGGGTAACCCTGGCCCCAGTAGGCTTCGACCCGGCTGGGTCTACTGTTGCTGACAACTCCTTGAGGCGCGCGGGAACAGTGCGCGCCGTCGACGACTTGGGCTTGGTTCGGACAGTTACCGGACGGCCGGACCCGTTATGACCTGCCGTGACCTGTATTGTACTTGGTGTCGGCGGTGTCCAAATAATGGTCAATGGTCAAAAAAAAACTAGTCACGATAAACCACATCCAGTTTATTTTAAATCTCACAATTCGTCGGCAAATGTTTGAAAACTTTTATGTGACAATTTTAGTCAACACAGTTTTAAAGTTATCTTTATAAAGAGCCGCAACTGCAAAACATTTGAATAAAAATGTAAAAAATATTATACAATTTTGTTTTAGTTGACGACGTGATTAAAAACTGGCCAAGTGCGAGTCGGACTAGTAGAAGGGTTCCGTACAGTCCGTTAGTAAAAAACGAGCAAAAAAAAATCATGCTTAATAATAATAAAGTTCCACAACTAACACACAACGCCGTCTAGTCCCAAGCTAAGCAGAGCTTGTGTTATGAGTACTAGACAAGTGATGAACATACTTATATATTTCTAAACACATACATATATAGATAAATTACACCCAGACACAGAACAAATGATCATGCTCATCACACAAACATTTGTCCTGGTTGGGAATCGAACCCACGACCTCCGGCATAGCAGTCAGGGTCACTAACCACTAGACCAACAGGACAGTCGATGTTTGTTGTATGGGAGCCCCTTTTAATATTTATTTTGATCTGTTTTTTAGTATTAGTTGTTATATCGTCAACAAAAATACATTCTCTGTGAAAAATTTAAATGTCTAACGATCACGGTTCATGAGTTACAGCCTCGTGACAGACGTATAGATAGACGGACGTACAGCGGAGTATTACTTAGTATTTTAGGGCTCCGTAGCCAAATGGCAAAAACGGAACCCTTTTTTTTAATTGGGAAGTCATCTAATGACGTCTTCCGCCTTTGAGTAGAACGAGAGGGTGTGTCAGGCTGTTATTGACTAAAACCCACTCCTGTTTCTTCTTTGCCTTCGTTTCAGGGCCTCGAGGTTTTTTGTAAGCTTCCATCCTGCTGGGCCCCTACAGTCTCAGCAATAGGGTCCCGTTTAACCCTTGGGGTACGGATCCCTAAAAACCAGTTTGCAGATTGCGTCACAGTTATCATAACCTTTACCTACACTTTTTATAAAAGCTGCTGTTTTTAATTTTTTGCTAGTTATCTCCAGGGTTTCACCTTTGGTTACTGAGGCCCTACCACGAGCTCTTAACGCGATCCTATTTACGAACTAAACTGAATTGCTAAAAGGATAAGTAGGGTGTATAGCTCCATCTCTCTCTCTCGCTCGCATGACTGACTTTTTAACACATCATGGTAAGGGCCCTACTCAGGTTCCGTGGATCGTAGCGACTTTATAGAACACTAGCTTTTACCCGCGACTTCGCCCACGTACCTACATATAATATAGCCTATGTCACTCAGGAATAAAACAAATCAAAATCAAATCAAATCAAAATCATTTATTTCAAATAGACCATTTGCAGGCACTTTTGAATAGTCAAATGTCGGTCAGTCCAAGAAAAGTGAAGCTAAATTGCGCGTTTCAAAGAGTAGGTCTCTATGGAGAAGAACGTGCAAGAAACTCCATGGACACTCTTTTAAATCATATTATGTGTTACATATAATGCTTGGTTACAAATTTTCATGTTGCTTCTATTGTGTAAACCGCTTTCTATCAGTGAAAATTTTTTTGCAATCGGACCAGTGCCTTTAGAGATCCTCCTACAAACAAAGAAACAAATTTTACCTCTTTATAATATTAGTGTAGATTATATTTTATATTTAGTTCATGCGAAACCTGAAAATCGTTTGGTCAGAATCAGTTACCGAATGGATTCCAATAGTATTTTCACCATTGTAAATTTTTTCCCAAAAATATTTAAAGAGGTTACAAGTTGAACACCATCGACATTAAGTACAACACAGGTCACAGCAGGTTACAGCGAGTATTAGGCACCAGAAAACAGCTGGGTGCAAGTGCAAAACAACCCCTCAGTCGCCGGGATGGCTCGGTGACTATGTATTTTTGCTGACATAACAAGCTTATGACTTTGTGATTTTTTCATGATACGGTTTTGAAATTTTATACTTCTTTACATAAAAATATTGATTGTTTGATTGAATTATTCAAGAAACAATACACATTGTATGCGAATATTAACTCTTTGAATGTCGTAATTAGAGACACAATAGAAAGACAATTACCTTATGTCGGACTGTGTAACAAAAGACATTCGAAAGGTTAAATACCTACTTAAAAAGCTGGTAAAATAATAAATAAATAATAATAATAGGTAATGTTGAAAAGATTTGAATTGCGCCATTAATAAAACAACATATCATAAAATATAAAGAAAAATGAAAGTAAACAATGTCAAAAATATCACAAAAACTGTCAATAATTTAGTACCAAATAATAATGTCAAAACAACAAAAATATCACAGTTACCATTAATGTCAATAAATTATTAATACTAGACACGTGTTGAGTTTCATTATATACTAAAACTAATGTTGTATAGTAAATTAGAACCTTCCTCGATAAATGAGTTATCCAACACTCAAAAAAATTTTCAATTAAACCACTAATAGTTCCTGAGATTTGCGCATTCAAAAGACTTCAAAACATTAGACTACTACTGAAGACACGGGTGAAACCGCGGAGAACAGCTAGTAACAACAGACAAAAGTTCAGGCATTATGTTTTTATAGTTTCTAAAAAATTCTCTGTGACACCAAGAAGAGAATTCATTCGTTCTAATGGAAATAAGAGAAATGTTCACTCGAAGCGACTCCTCCTTGTTATCGTATCGATGGCAAAATTAGTTAAATTCCTTACCTGGCCCAGAATTCGGCCACGGCAATGCCGTCCGCTGATGCTGTCATTAGGTCCCTACGCGAACAGGTCACAGGGCACGTGACGCAGGACGGAAGGTGGGACATGGTCTGCGGAGATACGCCACACAAACACTGAAGATCGGAACCATCCGAGAACCCACACCTGCACCTGTGGAGATTGTCTTTGCTGCGCCCAACCTGCGTGCGGAGTCTGTTTAGAGTTTTCCAGGTTGGCCATGGCAACTCGTGTCCAGGAGAGAGGTTCTCCGACGGCTCGATAAAATCATCAGGAGGTTTAAACTTCTCTCGCTAGAGGTCGCATCTTTCCGAGGTGGTGTTGCTTTGAGATGGGCTCACGCTTTCAACAATACTTTTACGACTTAAGTCTCAAGGGCACCGAGCTGTAAAAGCGGCTCCTGAAAAGATCCTAATTTTATGAGAAGAAAATACCCAATATTCTTTGACACATTTCAAAACATCTACCCACCACACTACCACTTATTTCTATTTATGTCTCCAAGACCCTATTACAAGCTGTCCATAAATAGAAAACATATCGAGTTGAAAAAATGTTCAGAAGTTAGATTACACAAACACATTTGACAGCCACCTGAACACTTCCGAAATGGACTCAAAGGGAAAGTTATTTCAGAAGCGTATAAGTTTGTTTTAGTCCATAATAAAAATGGAAATCTTTTTCTGGAATCCGGTTAATTTTGCTGCTTTAAATATTCAATATGTTGGGCAGTTTGAATACTATTGCTAGTGTCCGATGTGCTAGTCGACTAATGACTTTAGAATATGACAAAAAAAACTCTAAGGGGTATATTTCACCTGGGCGCCATGGCGGCGTGACCAGTCGTTGCTACCAACACAATGTATGCAGGTCTATATAGAGTTACTCACGTGGTGTCCGTTTGGTTGCGCAACCAATTTAGTGGCGCGACCGGCTTAGACGTGTGGCGACTCTGGTGTCTGTATGGTATCTAATTTGGTAGCTTAGGGCTATATTTCACCGGGACACCATGGCGGCGCAACTCATCGCACCGCCATGATGTCCCGGTGAAAGAATCACCGGCCCTAAGAATCACCATCGTCACTTCTAAAATACATGACTTGATTCCGCCATCATCTTTGTACCAACGTAGAGCTACGCCTTACGTTTTTAAAACCTCTACGGGCCGAACTAAAAGTTTCGCCTTCCCATGCTGCGATCTTCCTATCCGATGTAGATGATTTCAAGGCTAGAGTGAATAGGCTCCTAATAAACTTCACCATTGTTCCAGCACTGCATCAGGTGGGATTGCAGCATAATAATAAGCTATTATATCAATTTAAAAAAATATATAGCATAAAATCATTATGTTTGGAATTGATACTAGCTTGATGCGCTTGAGTCGATTGAGAAAGGAGCCAAGAAAATCATCGTAGATTATGCAAAGGTCAAGTCAAGAATCCAAAGTCTTGAGCATCGACGCCAAGTTGCTAGCCTGTCGGTTTTTTATCGTTTATATTTCTGGGAATATGCATCGGAATTGCAATTTTAGTTCCACCAAACCCGTTCCAGCATCGGGCCACCAGACGTAAGGCGATGCGCCACTGGTACATAGTGAACCTCCCACCCATACGTACAAAACTTGTTGTTGTGAGAATTTTCTGCCGGAGTCTGTTTCCTTTTTATTCTAGGTCTTCTTTAACTTTCACGACTAACCAAACCAACCACTATTTACTATTTGAAATAGTAAATGAAACAAAAAAGTTTTAGCAAATTACACGAATCCGACATCACAGTTTAAACTTACTGCGAAATACGGTCGAAAACTAAAACCAACCAGCAGTTTCTAACTTTTAGTTCTAAGCAACTAGTTTGAGTTTTAAAACGTACCCGGTCGTGTTAACGTAAACGTTCACGTTAACGTTTATTTGGCAATCAAACAATTATTTTTTGATGCGGCATACATTCCTATTGGGCATTAGAAGCCAGCGTACAGCTGGGTGCGGAAGCAAAACAACTACTCAGTCGCCCGGGTGGCTCGGTGACCATGTATTTATGTCAAATCAAATCAAATCAAAAACATTTATTTCAAATAGACCATTAGCAGACACTTTTGAATAGTCAAATGTCGGTCAGTCCAAGAAATGTGAAGCTAAATTGCACGTTCCAAAGCGTAGATCTCTATGGAGAAGAACGTGCAAGAAACCCCATGGACACTCTTTTTAAATCATAGTATGAGTTACATAGATCATGGTTACAACCAGGTACCATAACTGGCTTATAACTTAGTGATTTTTCATAATACAGTTTTGTAATTTTGTACAGAGTGTTTCACTTAAGATGTCCCTTCGCCGTAATGTTGGCACCCCTGTCTGTCTACAGAAAAATGAAGGGAAAAAAGGAAAGAGTTGCCTACTCTACCAAAATTTTTGCACGAAATGCGAAACGAAATCAGTTTTAACGGTAGTTGCAACACTTTTTGGAGAATTATGAGGGAAAGGGATTTTATTTTAAAAAAAAGCAGGTCTAAAAGGAAGTTGTTAATGAAGAGGTACGATATTGCGGCGAGGCGTTTTCGGTATTTGAAAGAATTGCAGGACAATCAAAATGGAGCCCAGCGTCTTATATTTTATTCAAAAATAGTTTTTACAGTTTCCAAAAGAAAAAAATAAGAACAAAATTAGAAGACAATTGTTAAAAGTAACGAAATATCAGTGAATCTCCTTGATTTTACGTAACTTCAATCCTCAAAATATAGCAACACAGTTTTTCCGTATTGCCAACATTACGGCAAAGGAACTTCTTAAGTGAAACGCACGGTACATAAATTCTTTACATAAAATACTAGACAGGTGTTTCAGGTTTCGTATATAAGTACTAAAAATAAGGATTTATGTTTTCTTGATCTATTTTAGTTGACAGTAAGTAGATCTTACTTAGAGATAGTTTTATATACCTACTATCCAGTATATTTTTTTACCGACACTACAGGTAAAACCTTAAAAAATATACATGTATATAGTCTGTCTAATAAGTCAACCGACTTGGGAATTTTGTATAATATTTAATCATTTAAAAAAAATACTTTTATTCGATACTTTTCATAAGGTTCTTGTGTTAGTAAACAATGATCTTTATCTCTTAATCAACCTTGATTATTGCCGTGTTGACTACATCAGATTTCATTAAATCCTAATAATTACCAAAGTCGTTTAACTTATTAGACAGACTCTACCTATTTTATTAGGTAAAACTAAATGGAATATTTATATATCAATTCCACACAATATCGTTACCTTGAATATTAAATGATAGCAACATGAACTAGCTTGTGGTTTTCGAATTCCTAGAATATTCTAGCGTAGTTTCCTGTTGAACATCGCAAATAGGTGAATAATGATTAGTTATATAATTAATTTCAAAATAAACTTGTATATAATTAAATATCTTCATTTATAAAACAGGTATCACTGTGATGAAACCTAGTTTTCGTTTTTCCTTAATATTTTACGAAGCCGGAAGTCCACTCGCCCCGTCAAAATAATCATAACTAGCTTTTGTGCGCTGCTTCGCCCGCATACATAAAATATACTCTATGTTACTCAGGAATATAAAGGAGTTTTCTATCAGTGAAAATATTTTCGCAATCGGATCAGTACTTTCAAAGATTACCTCCTACAAACAAAAAAAACAAACTTTATCTGTCAAAATTAAAAAATTCAAAACGGTTTATTTTGTGAACACAGGTAAATAGAAGTGTTTTCAATATACATACATAATATGTTGATTGTACGGCATCGATGACCGATGTTGTACGGTCCATGTCCCGCCGATAGGCATACAAAATTTGGTCAAGTACAGAACGCACTAAGAAAATTTTAATTTAATTACTCAATTATTTATACAATGTCAAAAAAAATAAAACTGTTATATAATAAGAAAAATTGTCATAATAACTTTATATATTAGTGTAGATTTTTTGTTTTATTCAATAATTTGTTAGTATCATATTTTTTTTAATTCATTAAACCCCAAGCGAACGCCGGCGTTCGCGCACCTATTGTCTTTCTATTATGTCTGTAATTCTCACGATATAAACTAGCGCTTGACTGCGATCCCACCTGATGGTAAGCAGTGATGAACAATTTATATAAAAGTAAATGTATTGAAAAATATTTGATACACATGGAAAGTCAGTGCACCACCCGGCTCCATAACACTCTCACCTACGACTCTGGCAAATTCTGCCTCAGTCGCAATGACAAAATTTGTCCACTTGTATCAAAATGTACTAATTTCGTTCGTATCAAATTAGAAAATAGAAAGCTCCATGTATGACAAAAATCAGGAAGGCCGCCATAGTCATAACGGTGTCAAACAATACGCCGACACAGTATAATTATCTATATGTCACATGTCACACAGGTCAACCGTGACCATTTGACAGGATGACGCTTTCACATATTTTATGAAGATGTTATCTAAAAAATTATTTTTAGTATACGCGAAACCAGAATATAGTTTTTTAAGAATCAGTAACTGAACTATTCCAATAATTTTTACACCATGTTATATTTTATTTTTCCAAAAACTATTTAAAAGGTCACAATTTCGACACCACCGACACTAAGTACAACATAGGTCACGACAGGTCATAGTGGGTGTTAGGCGCCATCAAACAGCTGGGTGCAAGTGCAATACAACCCGTCAGTCGCCTGGATGGCTCGGTGACTATGATATATTTTTGCTAACATAACAAGCATATAACTTTGTGATTTTTCATGATACAGTTTTGAAAGTACAAAGATTCTTTACATAAAAATACTAGACAGGTGTTTTAAATTTCACATAAACTAAAAATAAGGTTGTCTATTGTTGTTTCATCATCATCATCATCATTTCAGCCGATACACGTCCACTGTTGGACATAGGCCTCCCCCAAGCGTCGCCACATCGAGCGTTCCTGTGCGTCCCGCATCCATCGGTTTCCTGCTACCTTCACCAGGTCATCGGTCCACCTTGTAGGAGGCCTTCCAACACTGCGTCTTCCGGTACGCGGTCGCCACTCCAAAACCTTTCGGCCCCAACGGCCATCTGTCATCCATTGTTGTTTACATCGTTATAATAATATATGTACTACGTATTAGATTACGCGTGCCGCACACTCACTTCAATCGACTCAGGTGTAATGTAGTCGGTACACCTTGAACGAAACGCGTAAGCGCCACGAAATTCTTGGCGCTTAAGACATTTTGGTCGCGCAAAAAGTATCCTCTAAAAGATATCTTAGCGCTGTATGTTTTAATCGTTCCGTTCGACGACATAATGCCAATGTACTGCAGCGAACTTTTGTTTTAACTTTTCAATATTTTGACAATTTTTTTTTATTTATTTATCATATAAAAAAAAGAATAAGGATTATCTAACTTAAATAGCATCAAAAAACCACTAAGGTTTAAACTTGTGCTATCATGAATCTATCTGAATATCGAAACAAAATGTTTTTTTTTTTTATATTATTATTTCGTTTATTCAAACATTAACATATAAATTATATTTTTAAATATTCAATAAAAATAAAAAAACATTTAAAAATATAAAAAATAGTAGCCCACCGGTATCGGGAACAGGGTCCAAGCTACCGGCGGTCAGGGCTCCAGAGAAAGGAACCTCCTGACTATACGAGCCGTGTCCAGCAATACTGCTTTCTGAATCAAGCCCTTGATCCAGTCGCCTAACGAGAGCCTCCTAAGATGTTGGTCGAGGCTCTTGGCTATTAAGCCATTGGCTGAAATAACTATCGGTACAATGACCGCTGAATCCACTTCCCACATGTCGACAACCTCGCGAGCCAAGTCGATATACTTAATTTGTTTATCTTTCTCGGCTTTCACGAGGTTCTCGTCATGCGGAACGGATATGTCAACAATCATTGCACGCCTCTCGCTTCGGTCCACCACCACTATATCAGGCTTATTGGCCACAATAGTCCTGTCAGTGATGATGGGCCGATCCCAGTACAAAGTGATATGACCGTTATCAAGAACTGGGTCGGGCTCATACCTATAGTATGGCACTTCCGATTCCACAAGAGAGTATTTCAAAGCAAGTTGCTGATGGATAATCCTGTCTACAAGGTTGTGCCTATGCAAGTACTCTCCGTTAGCTAGACGGGAACAACCAGAGATAATGTGACGGATTGATTCTCCCGGACGGTGACATGCCCGACAGATGTCAACCGTGCCGTCCTTCACAATAAATCTCCGGTAGTTATTCGTCATGATAACTTCGTCAATAATTCGTCAATAATTGCACAGACAAAACCTTCGGTTTCCCCAAAGAGGTCACCGAAACGCAGCCAGGCTACGGACGCCAATTGGTCTACATCGGGCCCATGAAGGGCCCGAAAAAAGCGTCCGTGAATCCTTGCTCTGCCATACTTCCCTGCGATCGTTAGTGTCAAGCACTATCGGTTTGCTATATTATTATTATTATTATACATCTTTATTGCACACCTTAACTTACTAAAGAATAAAATTTAACAAAAATAAGTGTACAATAGGCGGTCTTATTGCACAGGGCAATTTCTACCAGACAACCTTTGGATGGACTGAAACGAAAGGAACAAGATTTCGGGTTGAAAGTGTACAACAACTTATAGAAACAATGTAAAAATAAATAACAAATAAAAATATAATACATAAATAAAAAGCCAAATAATAAACTAATAAATATAAAATATACTTACAATTAGAAAGAAGAAGAAGAACTAAAGTGATAGATAATGCTCCTTCACCATTTTTTGAACCGTTAATGTCGATAACAATTTAAGTCTTCAACTATGTAAAAACATTCTTAAATAATACTTAAGTAATATTGCTTATGTGTACATTTGATATTTTCAGGTGTATTTTTTATTTATTTATGTACACACAAATACTTAAAAGAAAAGAACAAATACAGATAAAAGAGTACAAAGGTGCTGCTTATTTCAACGAAATTTCTTCCAGCAGACCTGCGACAAGTTGCTTTGTTTTTTTTTATAGCTGAGGGCAGCTGAGGGTAGATACAGTCTGGGTATAATATACCCGGTGGTTCGCTCGCCATACGTATTGTTGGCGGGCTGAGTTTCCATGACAGGGCTTGCCTATCACTAGAATATATAAGTCGATGGTTGTTTATATTTAAGTGGTCAATCTCAGCCTACTTGTTCAATAACATATGTATCGTACTTAACCACGAATAACCTAAATAAAACAATTAACAAAGGATTGTCAAGAATTATTGTTTTTCCTTCCTCTTGTCTTATTATTAATGATATTAAAGTTTATGGTTTTCCTATTACACGCTGTGTTTACCGGCTTGTTGATTTAATTTCTGTCGCATTAATATCATACCGTTCGGTCGTAAACATCTCTGGTCTGGATAAGGTTAGTAATGGGCTACAATCCAATAGCAAAGGATTTAGCTTTATGGACTAGACGTGGGAAACGTGTGATAGCTTTGTGATTGGAACATTTGAATCTGATTCACTGACATGTTCCTAAACAGTGATAGTATCATTTGGACCATTTGGAACATCATCGGTTCAAAAGACGCAAACGTAACAACGTGGCGTCTTAAACACTAAGGGTGAGTTGCACCATTTAACTATAACGATAACCAAACCATAACCAGCCGTGAAACGGTCACCCATTGGTCAATTCGACGATTTGACAACTGTTAACGGCTTTGTAATCGTTATAGTTAAATGGTGCAACTCACCCTAAAAGTTTTATTTATTTTAATTTTGATTTGAGATTAATTTAAAGCAGATGTTTTTAGTTCAGGTCATTAATTATATTTCTACTATTTACGTTTTAATTTGAATTTTAAAAAGACTGCTGGTCACTTAAAGTAAAGAGTGTTTCAGTGTTCCAAATAATACATTTAAAACATTACTGATGTTCCAATCTTTCGGAACACTAAAATGTTTCAGAACAGTGAGTCGGTTCAGTAAAGAGTTACACACGCCTATTATAGATACGGGCACGGATCTTGAGCGCTGGCTTCATGTTGCGCAGAAGTCAAATATTAGGTCTCTTTAGTGGTACGAAGTGAGACGCGGGGGCGGGGAGTGTCAGTGATTCCCTGCGCTTGCTGCATGTATCTAACAACGACGAAGATTGACCAATGTATGGATATGGAATGCGCAAAGCGATCCCCACTCTGGCGCCGAGTGCTCAAGATTCGTGCCGGTACCTATACGAACATTTTGGCTGTGTTGTCACTTCACAAAAGAAAAGGAGAAAAAGAAACACTAACATTGATGCACCCCACACACATATTAAGCTCAATTCATTTTACAGATAAAAACTCTGCTATGTTGTTTTTTTTTTTTTTTTGAATTCATCCCAGTGGCATCTGTCTCTTATGGATGAGGTTACGGCAAATACCCGGGCAAATAAGTGATTATTTTTAAAATCATATGTAGGTACATTTCTAAGTTTATCTAGGACATTACTGACACCCCATGCCTCTGAAGGCACGTAAAGAAGTTGATCCTGATTGTCATTAGCAGATCTTTGTGATAATCGTTACAGTTAGTCAGATGCCTGTGAAAGTCTGACGTGATGCCCAGTACCTGGGTTACTAAGGTCTGATAGGCAGTCATTCCATGTAAAACACAAGTATTCAGTAGTATCCGGTTAGGTTGGAAACTAACCCCCAGGGCCTCAAGTCTGCTATTACAATAGTGTCAGAATGGTCTATCATTGTTTTCATAATGGTTGATTTTGACAAGTTTTGGTAATCTGCTAATATTGCGTCATTATGACTTTCCAATATTCAACCACTGATAAACCATTGAAAGAAATGGCATAGAATGGTAATCTCGTACAAAATAACAAATCAATATCTGACGTATGCGGCAATCTACTAAAATTTTGACAGTTACTTTGTCTAGTGAACTACAATTAGAACGTCAGCATGTGCAGTTATTGCTTTTAATAACCTCGATATTGTCATTTTACCACAACTCTATTGCGTGACCATTGACCGATCAATGATTGATCATTATGAATTAGCTGATTACGACCTTTTAGCAAAATGACAATGGGATCGTGTTGGAATGACGAATTTACAAAAATAGCAGAATTGGGCCCCAGGTAGTTGGGAAAATGTTAGGGAGATAATGATGTATTTATTCTATTTATAGTCATTTTAGTGTAAATTACCATATACATTATTAAGTATTATTAAACAAAATTCAGTGTCATGCATTTATAGAGGAGGAGTTGACCGTGACCAAACGTTGTCAAATATAACGTTCCAAAACTTCAGCTAAAAATTTAATACCGCAGCATAGACGACAACCGCTTTTCAGAGCCACCAAAAAGGTTATGAAAAGTCTAACCTTTTTGTCAAAAGCGTCAAAGATTGTTTCACCATCTTCTCCAATAAACAAAAGACACTGACCTGGTACTTTTTGATGGAGTCCATCTGCTCCTTGCTGACATTGTCGTGCGCCGGCGGCCGCGGTGGGGCGTTCTGCGCCGAGTCCCGAGGGGGCACTGCTGGAGCTACTGTCTTCGCAGTGCCGTTCACCTGCTGCAGAGATGAAGAGGGTTAGTGCTGTGAAGTGGTGGAGAAGAGTTAAGAAGAGCATAAGTATGAGAGAGAGAGAAGAGTTCAAAAGACGTTCGAATCTTGATAGAGAGACTTTTTTATGAATTCTATACTAATTCCTTTTTAAGGCAATATTTTTTTAAATTTTGTTCTGTCCATAATACACTGCCTACGTTACATGCATTGGGAATAAATTATCACATAGAACCTTTAAAATCTTCTTTAAAAAATTTGTTAGTTAATTTGGGAATCGAACCCAGAATGTTTTGTGGGACCAAAAAATCAATAACAAAATATTTTGCAAATGTAAAAAGAATTATAAATTACTGGTAATCTTTCAAACATACACATATCAAGAAGCCTTCTAATCCAGAAATGAGTGACTCAATTCAGTATGTCAGTAAAATCTATAGCAGTGTGAATGAATTAAGTAAATGAATTAAGTAATCTCGATGATAACTTTATGTATTTATATAAATTCAAGTACTCAAATCTGGATAAAGGACTTGCACATAATTAATATCCATTATTCTGTGACATTACAAAATAATAACCCAGTTTATAAACATGCTACACCCATTTTACGTAACTAATAAAGCTAAGTTCAGATGTAATGAAAATCATAAATCAGCCTCATCTGAACACATCCTTAAGCCTCAAAATGCAAACCAACTTATTCCCAAGTTAAAGGCCTCAGCATGCATTTTGATATAAAATTTGGCCCTAAGATACATTATTCCACAGAAAAGATGAAAGAGGTTAGAAAGAAAATACTTTCTGATTTGTACTACAACGAATGGCGCCGCTTGTATCCCACCCTTTAACTCCACTACAGACAATAAACCAATGTGAACGCGCATTACGTAACTAACAGACCACGCACACTTAAATCTCAAGTTTGCTATTGGTAGTTGATCTATGAGCATTGCCCTACTTTGTGGCACTATTGCCCCCTTCACAAGGCCATTCTATCCTCTTTCATCTGTTCTGAGCATTATTCTTAACATTTTAGACACAGAAGTATTCAAGGCAGATTCTGAAACAGAATAAAACAGTTACAGAATTTCGGATTTCAAAACAAAAATTAATCTGCTTGATATACTTCTGTTTCTCGTTCATGATAATTTACGACTCAACTTCTGTTATAATTTCTAATATTATATCCAGTTTTGACAATAAATCATTAAAGTTACCCAAGTTTTCAAATATTTCGTTTAAAAGAGACGTTTGTACTAATAAGAAAAAGTTTTATATTCCTTTTTGGGATAAAACGAAAATGTTTTGGTTATGTACGTAAAACAGAATTTGTTTTATTATAGCTGTTGGAAGGTAGCGAATTTTTATTTGCAAGAATAAAGTAATACTTAAAAAAAAAAGTGACATCAAATGATATTATTAGACAGCCTTGTCCCAAATGAGGCGAAACAGCTTGTAGTATTACTGACTTTAGTCCACTAACCACCTCTCAAAAGACAAAGAGAAATATTCGAAGACTAGCTTCTGTCAGCAGATTCATCCCGCATGCCATAGTTTCTCCGTACTAACTTTGGACTCAAATTTCCTCTCATTAGGGAGTGAGTTTTGGAAAATCCTCACTTGGTGCTTGCCTACGTCATAAAAGGAAACCTTGTGCATTTCACACTCCAAGTCTTGGTAGTTTTGGTTTTGCGTTGATATGTTAGTCAGTCAGTTTCCCCTTTTATGTACCTATACCTATAGATAGATGCTAAATAAACCTTAATTAAATTCAGAGGCAACAGTAAACAAGTTTTCAATGAAAATATTTTTTTTCATAGCAAGCTTTTATAGCGCAGTATACTATCTCTACTACTAACCTAACCTATATAATTAAAATTCATCAAAATCATTCCAAAAAGCTCAAACACGATAGAGTTATCTGAGCTTCTACAACCACCTTCCGGTTCCATCATCAGATCAGCTCCATGTCATAATAATTTTGCATTGTCGTCTGATTTACACATGCATACAAAATTTTAGCTTATTCGGTAACCGAGAAGTGGATTCAATTTAATTTGCAAATTTTTATTACAGACAAACGTCGGGACAGGTGAAACTAAATAAAAGCTTGTAAAAAGAATATTCTTGCAAAGGTTTTAACTAAAGTAGACCAGAGACAGTAGACAGAATAAGATAGAAATGATTTACTGAAAATAAGACAGAATAAGATAGAAATGATTTACTGAAAATAAGCAATAATTATAATAAGAAATTGAGCCATTAAACACATATAAACCAACAATTAAGACAACATATAAGACAGTAGATATTTCTGTTTTCAGAATATCAATATAACCCCGATACAACATGCAAATATGTAGGTACTCGTATTGAGAAATTTTATACTACGGTATATATACGTCTTAAATAAATATTTCTTATAAAAATATTAGTAACCTGAAAAGGAAAAGAGCGAATTATGTTTAAACACATGTTATTGTAATTAAAATACATTTTTTACATAATTGACTAGATTTAAAAGATTTGTTTTACATTGAAACGTTTCCATATGTGACAAGCAGTATTCGTACGTAATTTAACTCTCATTATTATACGAGTATAAAACAACTTTTTAATTTAGATGTTTAATATTCACTGAAAATCCTTTGGACTACTTTCATGAAAACATTTAGAGTAAAAATATACATATATGATTAGGCCGTCGTACATAAAGTAAAAATGTTTAATAATTATCAGCTCTCAAAGAAGGAAACTAATGCCACATATTTCAAAGCATTAGGAGGGATAACTATTATTTACGAAGATTATGTCCCCGATTGAGTACAACTATGAAAAATGTTTAAATCTAAGGCATTATTAATCCGTAAATTCACTTTGTCGATATAGGACAGATATACCTAAATTATCTTTTAATATGTAGTTTTTGCAACTTTTGTGATTACTGTGTCCCTATATTTTTCTGGACTTATAATATTGTGAATGATTATTTTTGGTACCAATAAACAATTGTAATTTCTCTAATAATGTAAGCACTCCCTGATGTATCCCTTCTCAATTCCCGTATTTTTTAATAATACACAGCATTAATGATATTCCTTCAAATACCAATTCTACTTCAAAAATAAATAATCTTCAAACCAAACAAAGCAGATCCCGTAGAAACAGCCAAATGCGATTCAAAAATATTTTGAATGTAAACGGTCAAGAGTTCCAATTCAACATGGCCGCATATTCCGCAGACAGCAGAGCGTTTTAGTGCAATAAGCGTGATTTATGAGAAATGAGTGATGAATATGAAACTGATGAAATTGCTGTAGAGTGTACAACTTCTGAGGAACATTAATACTATAGAATTTAAATAATAATCTTAAATATTCAATATATTCTGCCAAAATTTGTCCTAAAATCCTAAATAAAATAATATTCGTTTCTTTCATAAGACTAAGAATTCCTCAAAATATCCTACTTATCATTATTACCCTGGTTAGTTGTTGCATCAATAGTTTTAATAATGTCGCGATTATGACCGCTGCACAATTACCTGATGCATTTTAAATAACTTATACACTTGAGTGCCGCGCGAAAGGCCAAAGGGTTGATTTAATTTCCATTCCTTGCTCTGATAAAGACAATATTATCTTTTATAAGTATGAGGCAGTTTTTCTGTTCATTAAAATAAGTATTATATTTAGACACTAAAATATTGATGAATATAAAATCATTTGACGTAAAGGTGTACTATCTGTACTCTAATCATATTAGACTAGAAATTATTGAAGATGAAATAAACAGCGTTATTGAACTTTCAGTTAATATAAACATTATACGACAATCAGAGAGTAAAAATAATAGTGAAATTGTGATATTTAATGATGTCGTGATTCATGTATTTACAAAACGAGGTGAAGGTGATAGGAATACGCGTGTTCTCGGTAATTCTGAACCAACAAGCAAGTAATTGCCTTATCTTTGTGGCAATGAAGATAAAAATTACTAGTTTTAGATACCAACACGGCTCATTCAGTAAGGGCTTAGAAGTAACCTACACTGGACTATGTAAACGCTTCTAATTGAAGAACTAAGCATGTTATTTCATAAGAATAATATAATAGTAAATAAAAACTATGAATTGATATTCATCTTGAAACATCTAATGGTAATTACAACAGAGTTGTTGATGGCCTCAATAAAGTCAATAATACTTATGCAACTTAAATAAGGTTCATTCATACGAATATTTGCCCAAGAATTTAACAAATAAAGAAAATATGATTATGTTTACTTTGAATTTCAATAAGTGCCTGGTAATCACTTATAAAGAAAACATAAATGAATCGTTATTAATTGAAATGATTAACTTAATTACATTCTTATTTAAAACTGATGCAAATATTATTCTATAGAGAATAAAACATTTGTTAAGTTCGTGTCGACAACACCGTCTATATACATAGCACTACAATAATATTTAAATAATACTATCCTCAGAAAAACAACTGTATGCAAATGAAAATATTATAATGATGATGATATTAAAATCGAATATAATAAATGACTACAAATTATAATATGACTACTAATTACCTTACACAATAATGTTAATAATTTTGTTAATAACTAATTAAGACGAAATGGTGTTAGTCATGATAAGTTAGAGCCCCACCAAATACCGATATCCACAGAACATATCCTACACATCATCTTAGTTCCAAATGAATACAATGGCGATGTTACAGACCCTTTCGACCCTTCAGTAGATTAATGGGTCGGGATCGAACTGATCCGTCGCTTTATTATAGCTAAAGAAAAGGCTGATTTGATAGTAAATGTCAATTAAGGTCAATTCAAATGATGAATATTGTGATCAAATTCCATATTTAAACGTCATAATCTTTTTACGTTTCTCAAAAATATTCTTCGACATTATATTCTAGAACCAAGTTGACGTTCCTACAAGTACCCATAACTCCAATGTTCCCATGACAACCATGCGTAGCAATGTGCCCATTACCTGAAACGCCACGCTCTTTCTGTCCATGGTAGCGATACCCGGGTATTTAGGAGTCGTTTTCACAATTTGGACAAACGTATCAGGAACGTCCACGGCCACCTCTCTTCCGAGGAGCACTGGCGTTGTGTCAAAGCCAGGAGGCAGCTTGTACGAAGCGTAGACAGCCTCCCTGATCAACACAGAGTCTGTTCTGGCTGAGTACGTGACTCCCTCTCTGCAATCTATCAAAGAATCCTCGCCGTTTGATATTAGGAGTTGGATTTTGTGATCGCTCAAATTGTGAGTTGTGTTCGAAGCTACGGAGTCAGATCTTTCAGAAATGAGGTCTCCACATTTGGCTGTTTCTGAGGATCCTTTGCTTTTCTTGCTGCCGAAGCTTCCTGAGCCGTCGGAGCTTTGTGGGAGGGAGAGCAGTTCTATGGTGCTGTTGTTCTTGAAGCTGCCGGAGCCGTCGGAACTGGGGGCGGAGATGTCGATGGTGTGAAGGACGGTGCTCTGCTTGCTGCCGAAGCTGGTGCCCGAACCGCCGGAGGACAAGAGCGGCTCGTCGTCCCTGGAGGTCCGGAGGCGTACCTGCGGGGGTCGCGGGGGCGGGTAGCGGGGGGGCGTTTTATTCCTCGCGATGAAACTGTCCGGAACATCCACCGCCATCTCGCGGTGGGGACCTGGAAAGTGAAATTGTGATATGAATAAGAGTATTATAGACATATATCTGTTTATGAATGGGGGAAGTAAATCATTTTTGCCAGAAGCGAGTATGAGTCGGGAAAAGGCCATCTAATAGACTATTTCGTCATTACCAAATACCTACAGCAGTCCACTACCTCGCCAATAGCTCGCACGTCACCTCGTTCTTAACTCTCATTCAGCTGCAAGCTGGTCATAAGTCTATCAGTTGTTCCTATATCCATAAGTTCCTATGTTCCTTTTCTACCTT
Organism: Mythimna ferrago; assembly: GCA_910589285.2. Taxonomy (NCBI): domain Eukaryota; kingdom Metazoa; phylum Arthropoda; class Insecta; order Lepidoptera; family Noctuidae; genus Mythimna; species Mythimna ferrago. Next base: position 24,286,850 of record OU342685.1, read on the forward strand.
GCGTTTCAGGGCTCCAGGCCCCAGAAATACTATAGGTATTGTGTAACCTCAACCAATCATATTATAAACTTGATTTATTTTGAATCCGATATTGTTACTGTCTCCTATCTCTGTCTTTACCTTGATCACACGTACCGAGTAAACGGGCGAGACAGTGCTCTCGGCCGAATACTCGGTACATATAAACAATGCACCGAGAGCTCGGCCGAGCGCTTATACAACTCGCTTGCATCACTGTCTCGGCAGAGCAACATTTTAACTGTCTCGCCCTTTTACTCGGTACGTGTGATCAAGGCGTGTCCTGCTCCGTCTACTGGCCTGTATTACATTACCTCCGTCATTATTATCTATTCAATTAGCACGTACAACATCGAGCAGCATCTGTCGGAACGTATCAATGCCGCCATCTGGTGATGAGCGACAACCAATGACCCGCGAGCAACCACAGACAACCACTTATCTTATCTATGCTACTAATTATATAAAACACTGGCTTGAAATAACTCGGGTATTTATTGCCCTTTGTTAACGGTAAGTAGGTATTTGTGTTCCATTGAGGTGGGTTATTTTTATTTTCCTGTTCATAGATGTTAGGGAAAAAGCTTCATGGTTTTTTTTCCTTGTGGGTGCTGGGAGAACTGAACTTTTCAATGGTGGATACATATTTTTCTGACATTACACAGGACATGGCTTAAAGGACTTAATGTCCAAGGCAAAAACATTTACAAAAAAAAAAGGATGAGGCTTAAACGATGAGACAATGAGGTTTAAAAAGTAAATTGAACAATATCTGTAAAAAATTTACTTGTATCATAAAAGCCGACTCACAAAAAACATTATAAAAAAGTTTCTTTTTAAGCAGTTTGTTGCAGTTAGTGGCATTCATTTTAGTGCAATCTAAGATTCCAATCATTCACCTGCATTTTCCCCTTTATTTTGATACCCCACCCCTAATTTCTTTGTCACAAAGATAACAGCTGCCGCTATCTTGATTTTTATTTAATTCACAATTAAATAGGCTATGCATATCTACCTACCTATACTCCATCTCTTTAAGTAGTTAACTAAATGTGAACAATCTTAACATGTCTTTTATCGAAAAAATAGTCTAAAAAATGTATCTAAAAATTAACATTAGGTATTTACCTAAACTGATGTTAGGGATTAACTAAATTTAAATAATATTTGTAGGCCTTTTATACGATTTATTTTAAATAAAAAGACATATGAAGTTTGTTTACCTTTATTTAATTATTTGAACCGATGGAGTAATAATAATAATATAATATAATATTCCACAGCTATCACACAACGCCGGCTAGCCCCAAGCTAAGCAGAGCTTGTGTTATGAGTACTATACAACTGATAACTGGTATAAGTAATTTCTGCATTCAAGTAAAATCGAATGAGACCACATGTGTCAATTCAGCCGTTCAGGCTACAAGACGTGTGTAAGAAAGATAAATATAAACTTTTCATCCTCTTCTGGGGTAAACGAGAAGTTTTTTTTTATGTTGGTATTTATCGCATGTCCGAGTCGATGGACCACGCTTCTAGAAACATTTTTTTGTTAAATACCAAACTATCAATTAACGAAAGAATCAAATTATTCTATTGAAAGAGCCATACAAGTGGCATTTACGTTAATTACAAGAATATATCTGTAGCTTCCTTATTTTTTGTTCTATTGTCTAGTTACTCCGTTGGAGGCCATTTGGAAACAAAAACTGATGAAAATAATGTGTTTGAGATCTGTACGTCTCAGCAAAAAATATAGGAACTATTCTTGGTTTGCTGGCTATTGTTTTCTTTTTCAGATATCATTTGTTATCGAGCTAATCTATATAAAAACTGGCCAAGAGCGTGTCGGGCCACGCTCAGTGTAGGGTTCCGTAGTTTGCCGTCCGTCACAATAAGTGTTCCCACTTATGAGTTTAAAAAAAGGCTATTTGTTACGTTGACATACTAAGTACGGATTTCTAATAAATACGGAATCCTAAAAACGGGCCCACAAAGGACGGTGATAACTAAAACAGTATGCAAGTAGTACAAATTTCAGCGATTGTGCACTCGTAAAATCACGAATTTATTTAAGAAGCAACGATTTTTTACTACGGTAGGTCATGGCACGGAAAATCTTAACATCGACTTTTAAAAAGATGACGTCATTACGCAACGCCGATTATTTCCGAAATTATTGACTTTGTCAAAAAATGATTTTAGTAAACCCCTATTCATTTTTAAATACCTATCCAATAATATATGACACGTTAGGGTTGAAATTAAAAAAAAAATCACTTCCCACTTTACATATAGGGGGGCTACCCTAATAAAACATTTTTTTCCAATTTTTATTTTACCACTTTGTCGGCGTGATTGATATACATATTGGTACCAAATTTCAGCTTTCTAGCGCTAACGGTCACAGAGATTAAGCGAGGACGGACAGACAGACATGGCGAAACTATAAGGGTTCCTAGTTGACTACGGAACCCTAAAAATGAAACCCTATTTCCTTGGTCACGGCATCACACGTGAACAGCTGGACCGATTTCGCTAATTCTTTTTTGTTGTGTTCGTTATTGTGAGGAGAAGGTTTTTATGGCAAAAAAAAAATGAAAATTAGGGTAGTGTAGGGTAGAGTAGAGTAGGGTAACGTAGGGTAGTTTATGGTAGAGTGGGATAGAGTAGGGTAGAGTGGGGTAGGGTAGAGTAGGGTAGTGTAGGGTACAGTAAGGTAGAGTAGGGTAGAGTAGGGTAGAGTAGGGTAGAGCAGGGTAGAGTAAGATAGAGTAGGGTAGAGTAGGGTATAGTAGGGTAGAGTAGGGTATAGTAGGGTAGAGTAGGGTATAGAAAGGTGGAGTAGGGAAGAGCGGGAGCGAAGCCACGAGGGCAAAAGCTAGTAATATATAATTTTGGTTTTAATGAATTTGTCGGTTTTAGAAACGCGCTCTGGACGTAGAGTTGCGGACACTAGTCCGACATTCATATATTGTAATTTATATGTTTAATTTTCTTCTAGCCAGAAATATGAACATATTAATAAACTTACTTCTGCCAGCGGTTTTGCGTGGAAGTAGGTTTCTCCATACAAACTTTTGACCTCCGTTTCATCCCCTTAGAGGGTGAATTTCGTAAAATCGGTTCTTAGCGGATGTCTACACCCTATAAGGAACCTACATGCCAAATTTTAAGTTTGTAGGCGTTATAGTTTCTGAGATTTCGTGATTTTCTAGTCTTTGAATGGTATTTCGCTTTTATATAATACTAGCTATTGCCCGTGGCTTCGCCTGCCTACATAAAATATAGCCTGTATCACTCAGAAATAAAGCAACTTTCTATCGGTGAAAAAATTATCACAATCGGACCAGTACTATCAGAGATTACCTCCTACAAACAAAAATAATAAAAACAAAAAAACAAACTTTACCTCTTTATTATATATTAGTGTAGGCAGATTGTTTTTAACACTAACCAAAAATATTTCTTCATTCCCAGCTAGTCCTAAGTCTCAGTACTCCTAACAAAACAAGAAAAAAAAACTCCTACTAAAAAATTCAAATCTCAAATATGGAACGTGAATTTAAACTAACACAGCAGAGAAAATTATTCAGGAAAGGCACAAAAGCCCGTAATAACGCGAATCCAGCGAGTTTTGTCAAAAAATAATGAACGGTTGAATTAATATCTGACAAAATTGCGGAGTTCCATTGGCCGTCGAGAATTTTTTAGGAGTTACATTTTTTACTCGTTTTTCATGAAGTTTAATCTGCTACCTCGTCGGACAGACGGAATATCAATGTATGATAAAACCTTTTTTTGTTTCGTTTTGTGACGACTTCGGATATTTTTGCGTTAGTTGACGAGACTGCCATTAATCTAGGCAACTATAGAGAAGGAAAATGAAAATGAAGTTTTTATTTAAGCTGCACAACCGGAGGGCCGGATCAAAATAAATAAAATAAAAATGATTTATATTTTATTTAGTTTTTTTTTTTTATTTAATTGGTTTTGTTTTATTTATTAGGTAATGATTAATTTTGATGGAATACTAGATATTGTATTGTGATTTTATTTTATTTATTTATAACTTTATTGCACACCTTAGCTTATTACAGGATAAACATTTATATATATTTTATTATATTTTATTGCTTAATAAACGTTGTTTTAAATATTTAAATCATAATATTTTGTATGAAAGCAGTATATGGGTGTATTTTACTTGAAAAAAAATGATTATTATTATTATAACGGAACATTGAGGTATTTAAGATACCCTTTTAATTACCTACTTATCAGTATCAATTGCATACTAGCTCATTAAAGTACAGTAAGCCTATAATGCAACGTAGACTTTGCAGAGGTATTCAAAGTGAATTTCGGCAGTCTATATTTTTAGTCAGTCATCATCATCATCATCATTTCAGCCGATATAAGTCCACTGTTGGACATAAGCCCGTGCGTATCGCATCCATCGGTTTCCCGCAACCTTCACCAGTCAGTTCTTCTGTCTACTCGTGCTAGTATATAAGTGTATGCTCACCGGTGTCAGAAGTGAGTGAGAGCATGGTGAGCATGTCTTTGTCGTCATCCGGCGGCGGGCGCTTGTCCTCGTCAGCTCCCAGCACCACTATGCTGGAGCCGGAGCGTCTGCGCGGCCTGGAACCGTACATACACAACATATTAACAACGGAACTATTTCATTATTTACTGTACACATAAAATTACATAGTACACAGTGATTTAACATAGACTAAGGTGACCCGTTATCACCAAAATTATTTTCGGCGGTACTCGAGTCTGTTTTTAGGTGCCTAGAGTGGGACAATAAGGGCATAAAAGTGAATGGAGAACTTCTCAGCCACTTACGTTTCGCAGACGATATTGTGGTATTTGCCGAGAATGCAAACGAATTAGAATCCATGATATCCGAATTGGCAAGTGAAAGCAAGAAAGTCGGTCTATCGCTAAACGCTGCTAAAACAAAAATAATTACAAATGGAGAGAATCAGGACGTTATAATAGAGAACGCAAAAATAGAATATGTCAACGAATATGTCTACCTAGGACAATTGGTGTCGTTCGAAAACTGTACTGAAAAAGAGATACAAAGAAGAATAGCATTAGCATGGAAGAAGTACTGGGGGCTAAAAGAAATAATGAAAAGTAGAGAAATTAGCTTAAGCATAAAAAAGAAAGTGTATGAAACAGCCATACTACCTTGTTTGATATACGGATGCCAAACATGGGCATTGAGAAAAGAAGATGAGGAAAAAATTGCCATATGCCAGAGGAAAATGGAAAGAAGCATGTTGTGCATAAAACAATCAGATAAAATAAAAAATGAAATAATACGGAGGAAAACAAAACTAACGGATGTAAACCAAAGACTGACTGTCAAAGAGTCACTGTTGAGGGAATTAGGCCTAAACAGACATAATGTGGGACTAATCCAGTCAATTTTATCTCGACCAACTTCAGATGATGCCAAAAAGTTATGTCAGTTAATAACAGCCCTTCATCAGTGACTTTCATCGTTAGCATAAAGTGTTATATACATATAAACACATAATATTATTATAGTTTGTGTAAGTAAAAGCAATAAGATTATACAATGTTAAAAGGTACGATGGGGTTGACATATCTGGTTAGATAAAAACCCCAAAAAAAATAAAGAGAAAAAAAAAAAACCAAAGAATAAGATTACTGAAATGGAACTGGGCAGGACATCTGTGTAGATTGGAGTGTTCGAGGTGGACAAAGAGAGTAACGGAATGGATTCCATTAGACTGTAAAAGAAAGCAAGGGAGACAAAGAAAGAGATGGCGGGATATATTTACCCAACGCTGTGAACCAAACTGGATGCAGAAAGCGCGAGATAGGAAAACGTGGAGTGATTTAGGGGAGGCCTACGCCGCAGAGGCGACCGCTACGATTAGCGATGACAATCTAGGATAGAAGAAACAGATGAAGGAACGAGTTTACGTTAATAGATAGAGAAGAAGAGCAGATTTTTATATGTTTTTAATTGTTTTCATAACTGAACAAGTTTCTATTTAATTGTAAGTAGTGGAATAAAGGGCATTTTTATTTTATTTATTTTATTTTATTTAACGTTGATAGCGGCACTTATTTTTGGATTTTTCCATTTTTCCGGTATGGGGCTTATTAGACCCCGTAACGTTTAAGAAACTAAAAGCTTTGTTTTGGTTGAATTTATTTATTTATTTTTATTCCCAGACCATTCTAAATCGATATTGAGGTTACAAATAAAAGAAAACAAAATTTTATTCTTCAGTGCGGTACGAGGTCAAAGTGACCCCGTATTAAAGTAGATATAACATTGCATTCTGTTTTAGTTTCAGGTGGGATCGCAGTCCTAGCAGAAAACCTACTCATGTTAGTATTTCTGTCATGGTGTTCGTAATCATAGCGCCATTTTTTACAATAATCTTGGACGTACCTTCTCCATAAAAACTTGAAGAGAAATGTGTCTATGAAAGCTAACGTTCTGCATTACTCTTACCATGAACTGCAAAAGCTATTCGACTAGTCTTTGAGAAAAACCAAACCCTTCTGGGCAGTCGGACAAAAACTTGCATCGATCCGGTCCGCTGCAGTTATGCGCCGGCGCATACCGTTCCGCATACAATCTCAGGAAATATCTTAAACTACCTACATTATCTACAATAAAAATATGGGAGTAGGGTTGCCAGATCTGAAAAGCCGGAAAGACTATCCAATTTAGTATTTGGTCAAAAAGGCCGACATTTTTTTTAAGTCTAAAATGACTTTTTATTATAATAATATTCATAAAATCTTTTTAAATTCTAATGAAAAAAGAATAAAATTAAGTGATAATAATTGCTAGACTAATTGCATGTCCCTACTGCGTGTGCTAGCGACACAAGGTAAGGCAGAAATCAAATGACAATTCTAAACAAAACGGTCAAATTTAAAAATCCTAAAGCCGCGTACAGACATCGCGAGGCACGCGTCGCGAATAGTTCGTCTCGCATGCCTCGGGCTGTGTGGACGTGTGTGCTCACAGTGAGCATACGCTTCATACGATCGTTGCGAACGCCGCCGCAGTACAAGCCGTCCGCTCCGTGTGGACGGACAGGTGTTGTAACTTGCCTTTTCTACTGACAAACACCGTGCGTGGTGGTTTGCGTGCTCAGCTTTAGCATGTGTCGTTCGGGACGCACGCATAAATGTACCGTCGTATGCTTCAGGTTGAGGCATGCGTGACGAACCATTCGGGACGCACGCCTCGTGATGTCTGTACGCGGCGTAACAAAAACCGGACGGGCTGGACTCCGCCTAATTTGGCCGGACACGAAACTAAAACCCCTGTCCGGCTCAATCCGGACGCCTGGCAATTCTATATGGGAGTATATTCCCCTGGTAGGCCGTTTCCTGTCTATAAAAAATCCAACACCATAAAAAACCATTGGACCATAAAGCCATAAGACATAGCATTAAGTCACTTTGGTCTAATAATGCCTGCCAACCGTAAAGTCATTAGATTTACATTTCTTACGAAGTGTTAATGACGCTTTCTTTGAAGAGAAAGAGGTTTTCTGTTTTTCTAATTTGAAATAATACATATATTTATATCTATGTAGATATCTATTCATGGAGAAATTGACTGAATTAGAGCAGTATTATGCCGAACGAATGTTCCTTCGAAATAGAGATATCAATTGGATTATTTCTACCCACCGAAAAAAAGAGCATGTTACCCGTATTTTGTTCTGCTCTTTTTACACCCAGAATACTGCGCTCCATAGCCCTTAACAAACCGTGTTTTATTAACAAAGATAAAGGCGAGATAACACAGTTAAGAGAGGGAAGCACGTCCGACGTCCGGTGTCCGGCGAGCAAGCCTGACGTGACGGTCTGACGCGACGCCGGGCGGGAGCACCGGCGTGAAACGTCACGCACTCGTAACTCAACGCGTTACGTTACGTAACGGTCTGAGACTTGCTGGTAATTATGTGGTTTTTGCTCTTAAAGAGAGTAGCATGTGCTAAATCTTATACGTTATGATATTGTTTGATGTAATTGTAGGGGCGGATTTTTAGGCATGGTCTGGAAAGTTGAACTGCTCATAATGTATATTAATTAAACTAAGATAGTCGCCAGATAAACGTGGAATAACAGTCGTTGACCTTTGGTGACATTCTTAATTTCAAAAACAGAAATAAAAACATAAAGCTGTCTTGAATCGACATGTGTCGTAATCCTTTACATGATCTAGTAATGAAAAGCAGTTCATTGTTTGTTTTTCGGGTACCTATGCAGAGATATTAGGAAAAGATTGCAATGTACTTTGACAGGCCTGTTGGTCTAGTGGTTAGTGACCCTGACTGCAATGCTGGAGGTCGTGGGTTCGATTCCCACCCAGGACAAATGTTTGTGTGATGAGCAAGAGCATTATTTTGTTCTGTGTCTTACACAAACAAATACAAATATACAAATTACACCCAGACAGTATGTATTTAGAAATATATAAGTATGTTTATCAGTTGTCTAGTACCCATAATACAAGCTTTGCTTAGCTTGGGACTGGAAGGCGCTGTGTGATAGTTGTGGAATATTATTATTATTCTCTTTATTCATTTTTTACACATATAGACGATTACATTTTTAAATATTTTTTAAGAAAATTATACAAAAAAAAAACATTTAAAAATATAAAACTATAGTTTTCCGCCGGTGTCGGGAGCAAGGTCCAAGCTACCGGTGGTTAGGGCTCCAGAGACAAGAACCTCCTCACAATGTAAGCCGTATCGAGGAGTACTGCCTTCTGTATCAGGCCCTTAATTCAACCGCGCAACGACTTATTATTATTATTACTTTAGTCCTCGGTTATCTGTCGCCTTCTTTAGTAACGTACCCAGTCTTCACATAAGAACAAGTTATCATACTAGCTTAAGCAAGCGGCCTCGCCTATGTGGTATTAGAAAATTATCCCAAGGGAATATCTCTGGGGATAAAAAGTATCCTATGTGCTATTCCAGGAAATGGTCTATTCATGTACCAAGTTTCATGAAAATCCGATCGGGGAGATATATCGTCGCCCTCCCCGCTAACTGTCGTATCTCACAAACTGGCGTATCTGCACTGATATTACCAACGTGTTCATAACATTATTTCGAATAAGTTCTCTCTAATCGTCATAATTATCTGTATCGTTTACCGTTTCGAAGATATTCAAGTATTTCGTTTTGCGGAAGTGTAAAAGAAGGGAAAAAATATCCTCACTACCTTCGTAATTTAGGGCTTTAGGGCCACTACTAACTAAAAGAATATGCCAAGATTAATATAAAAAACTTATTAATTCATTAATAAAGCTACAGCCAACGCAACTACAGGAATATGATTTTAACGCCAGACCGAAAAACTATCGCCCTGGAAAAATATCAATTGCTAGTTACGACAGTTAGCAGGGAGGGTGACGATATAAGGGGCAAGTGCTTACAAAAACTAAACAGCAAAAGTTAAGTATTTACTCAAAGACAAAAGCTATGTTATAATGGTGTTCAGAGCAATGCGAGAAAGAGTAAGAGAACAATAAGTTAAGGGGCCGGCGACGGATGAATTTCCATACAAACGTAATACCACGCTCATTTGCAGTTGGAGCATATTTCCAACATATTATGATGATATTCGGTTATAGACAATATTTATCTAGGTTCCTACGTCTTTCTTTTTTAAAAAAACAAGAAGAAATACTGAGACTCTACCACGACCTCATAAGGCGATCCATTTGCCGACCTAAGCTGAAATATTAAAGAGATGGAGGTATTAGGGTGTATAGCTCCATCCCTCTTTCTCACTCGCACACCTGTCATTTAAAAACGTCGTGGCCATGGCAAGGCCCCTGGTCTTTATACTTTCTTCCTTATTATAATTTGTATTCACACGGAGCCCTGAAGGAGGCTTTGCGGAGCACACTTTGAGTATGGCTCTTCTAGTGATAGACAAGCACGTTAATAGAAACTATTTGTCAAAATACTGTAAAGTTAAAACAAAAATTCGCTACAGCGCTTCGTTGGCATTATGTCGTCTAACAGAACTATTAAAACATACAGCGCTAAGATATCTTTTAGAGGATACTTTTTTCGCGACCAAAATGTCTTAAGCGCCATGAATTTCTTGGCACTTACGCGTTTCCTTCAACATTGTGTACTGTTCAAGATGTACGGACTACATTACACCTGACTCGACTGAAGTGAGTGTTCGGCAAACGTAATCTAGTGCCTAGTACATATATATCAATGATGTTAGGTAACAAGTTCACTTCGAACAAAAGATAATAAAAAATCAGAGTCTCATCCAAGTAAATCGGCACTTCGATTCTAAATATCTTTTCATTTCCATTTCAACTCGACACCTAAACCCTTCGGCACAGGCACCACATAATTAGAGCCAGCTTCAGCACTTTCACAATATAATAATGAAGTCAGCACATTTAGCTAAACCCCCATATTGGGTTCCTTTCGATTTCAACTCGGCACTTAAGGCCCATGCGTCGGGTCGGCGTAGCCAGCGAAATTATTTTTTTCTTTATATCGACGGTTGAAAGGCAAAATGATCTAAGCGACATTAAGTAAACTTTACAAAAGTGAACTCAATTTTTTAACTTTAAGTCACTCTTTTGTAAAGTTTACTCAATGTCGCTTAGATCATTTTGCCTTTAAACCGACGATATGTTTTTCGAAAATTACGTGGTCAAAACGAGGAGGCAACTTCGTGAATAATTATTTTGCAGAGAAAAACGCCAACTACTATTTGAACGGGTTAAAGAGATGGGGGCATCGTCGGGAGAAGTGGGTAGAGTTGCAAGGAAACATTTAAAAAAAAAATGTAAGAAAAAATGTCTTGTACTTTGTTAGGTAGGAAATTTTTCAGACCACCTGCGTAGGTATATCTCAGTGTTATACAGGGTTATTTGTACAACACTATGGCAACCTCTCAAGACTGTGTTACCTACTAACATCAAAATCAACAACTTTTGTTCTATGACTTTTAAAAATGTGTCATGTTTTAGTTCAACAGATTTTCATACAAAAATAAAAATATTTAAATTGAACGTTCTAAATATTACGAAGTCTAAAGCAATAGTACAATAGCGGAAGGGAGTGGGAATCGGGTTGCGGGGGTGCTTGATGCGCTTGCATCGCGCCATACAGACGTAGGTGAAATGTGTTAGTTAGAACAACGAAATGAAGGTTGTTTTTGATAAAAACAAAAAAAAAGGCAGAAAAAAAGTTGTTGTTTATGATGTTAGTGATACAGTCCTACACGGTTGTTAGTGGTTTACGTATAACCCTGTATAACCCAGTAGGTTGTATAGTTATATAAATTGTAACCTACAGATTTGATATCGTAACTAATCACACTAATATCACACTTCATATTGTAATCACACTAAAAGGGTAGGGTAGGTAAGGTTGTCTGGAAGATATCGCTTTCAGCGATAAGACCGCCATAATTGTACCCACAAATTTAAGTTTTTGTATAAGCTGTGTTACTTTTTGGTGTACAATAAAGTATATTCTATTCTATTCTATTCTAAAAGGTGCAAGTTTGAGGGTGTGTGTATGTTTGTTACTTCCTCACGTTCAAACGTCTAAACGGATTTCGATGAAACTTGGTACTCGGTTAAACCGTGTCCTGAAATAGCACATAGGATACTTTTATCCTGGAACTAAGTTCCCTTGCGATAATTTTCCACATTCACGCAAGAATAACCGCTAGCACACCCTTTTACTCCCAGATCCGTATGCCAATCAAAAAGACAAAATATATTAATAATAAGAATGGTAAGACGACGCTAAAAGGCAATTTTCTTCCATTATCAGGATTGAAGCAATTCAGCGATTGTTAGGGTGCGCTTACATTATCTCTGGGGGTTAAGGATTTGCAAGACAACAGTTGTAATGTTTTTTATGTTTGTTTTTTTTTAAGTAACTAGGTTTTTCCCGCGACATCGAACGCGTACATAAAATATAGCCAATGTCACTCAGGAAAAAAGCAGCTTTCTATCGATGAAAAAATTTTACCAATCGGACCAGTACTTCCAGAGATTACATCAACAAAAAAAACATAAAAACAATAAAACAAAGTTTTCCTCTTTATAATATTAAATAACTTTAATTTCGGAAGTCGGTGTTAAATAACGAAGAGACAAAACTATTATAGAAACACCGAATTCCGAAATTAAAGTTATTTTATACTTTTCAGTGTTTTAACATTGAAGTCGGTTATCTAAGCAATAAGTAAACAGCGTTAAATTTTGATTCCTAAATTAAATTTCTTTAAGAAAACGTCAGCTAAGCGAGTCCAATGACTATTTTTTAAATTTATCTTTACAAATCGATAGTGTTTCATGTACCGAATCGACCCTCCACGGGATTAAAACGATCAAAATTTAAGGGTGGTTTATGTAATATGGGGAAATTGTATGCTGTTTAAACTCATCATGACAAAGCAAAATATATTTATTTATTATTATTAAAACACTGTAGGTACAGTGGCGGATTTAATGCCTTAGGCATTTTCTACCAGTCGACCCTTGGATGGTGCAGAAACATAATTATTATAATAGGTGCAACTTTATGGCAAACAAATAAATAGAAAAATAATACAATTAAATAAAAAGGTGTCATACACGCCACGGTCACGAGTCACGAGTACATGACAGACTTAATCGCTAATAAGAGGCTGCTTTTCCACTCGCCTATCGTAAACATCGAGCATGGTTTAAAAGCTTGTTGCTTCATCTAACGCAATCCAATGTGTTGTTTGACGAAAAGGCAACGTGAAAAAAGAGTGATAATACCTGAATACTCAGTTGGCATTCAGTAATTCCGTGATTTAATTGAAAATTTTACAAAACTTGTTCCAGGAAATACGTGTTTTTTTTTTTTCAAACCCTTAAAAGTTTTTGAAAAACATTGTCATTATTTAGAATCTTGATAAAATTTGCTAGGCTTGTATGTTGTATTTTTTTGACTTTTTTCATTTTTGAGTAAATTATGAAGACGGTGTCAAAGTTCATGCAAAATAGCAGATTTCCAGAGGTCTTAACTGGATTAGTTTTACACAAATTTGTAAATTGATTTCCATAGAAGCCTAAATAATATCCACAAGATACTGTGTTTCAAAAATATCTAATTAAAAATTTGTAATGACGTCATAATCGTGTAAGAGCGGTTGTATGAAAAATAGTGAAAATGTATGTCGAGATGCATCCCCTTAAATCTTATTTAGGAATGTACTGTTTTTTATTACTTCTACACATAGATAACCGCTTCTACATTAGCTTCTGACAGGGGCTTCTTAGCCCACGAGAAAGCAAAAAATATAATATACCATGTCATGTAGTGATAAATTACCATTCTACTGGTCTGTCAGTTTTGAGTGAAAAAAAAAATACAAATATTTCCTCTTTATAACATTAGTAGATACCTATAGATATGATTCAATCGTTATAGTCTAACCCTAAATTATCACGAATCGTCTCAGCTTTAACTGACAAAACTCTCTATGCCATCATGGTGTTGATCTGCAACTTATATGATGGCCATAAACTTTTCTTCTCATAATTAGGTTCCTCATTCATGTCACATGACCAAGAGCACAAAATAGATAGGTACAGAAGATAATCTCATGTATGTACTTCACTTTTTATACCTACGCTCGGTGGACGCACACTAATGAGCGTTTGAGCCGGAACTGTTCGACGAGCGGGCCGAGGCGTTCCGAGATATCGTGTCCGTGAGCGGTGTCTATGTGCGCGTTGCTCGAGCGCGCTTTGTATGTAGATTGACTTCTGTACCTATATATTTTGTGCCAATAGCCATGAAGACAATACACATATATATAAATATAAAAATGTAGTTCCTCAATGTTTTACAATACATAAATGTTTAAAATACTTATTTTTCTCCGACAAGTCAAGTCTAAGCTAATTGTCTAGTTGTTTGAAAGACATTGAGTAATGGTCTAGAAAAACATATTGACTAGGAACAGCTAATTTACTGCAACAATACTAGAAGAAACACAATAAAGATGTGTCATTTCTTTTTTTTTTTTAATATCGCGGTATCTATTGGGATAGGAGTCTTTTTGGACTCACATAGGTCTTTTTTTTTCTCTTTTTAATGTTGTAATTTTATTTTAAGTAATTTATAGATTAGTTATTCTTTTTATTTATTGTTGTTTGTCATGTGCAAGTCAGAAATAAATGATTTTTCTATGTTTATTCTTGATCACGTCCCAAATTGCCCAAATTCTGGGTAAAATTTTCTTTTACAGAAAATAATGGAAGGGCTTGATTTTTTCTGCATCCGGATTGTTCAAAGGAGTCGCCGCGGTTCTGAAACGCAGAAGGCAACTGAAAGAACACCGATGAGTTTTAGTCAGTAAAATCTGATACTCCTGCTCTGAGTAGAGTGACAGGGAATGTTAGACTATTACCACAAAATAGATAGGTACTATTACCGTCTAAACTCCACCTTTGTTCTTTCCTACCTACCTTATGGTGTGTCCAGATCTGGCGAATGCGCCGCTCGCGATCCGTTCGCGAGGCGTTCGCGAGCGGCTCGCAGACGGCTCGCAAACGGCGTATTCGGCTTGGACACACCATTACATACCTTTTGCATTCCAGGGACACAGTAACTCATTCTAATAATGCGGGATTGTTTACATTTGACCATCAATTTAAAAAAAAAAAACCTTAAATGGTTTATAATTCTGCATAATATCTGGCGTAACAGCCAGTCGACAACCCTCGCCATGCAGACGAGGATATTGTCAAACAATGCGAATGATTATTACGGCTAATCCCGTCAGAGAAGTGCTTACTTTTATTGTCTGTCCGATAGCCGGAGTCGGGAATAAAACGCACGACCTTGCCTTTAGGTCGGTGGTGCAAAATAGCGAAAATAAATGTACCTATTTATCTAGGTACACTTACTAATATAAACAATATTAGATATCAATCAATCGATTCTTCTTATTCTTTATTGTATCTACACAGACACAATTTTAAACAAATAATAAAAATTATACATAAACACAATATATACAATAAATAAATACCTATAATAAACATACATATTTAGATATTTATGGGTCATTTTGGCTGGAAATGTTCCTTAATTCTTCCCCTGAAAACTTCCAACGAAGGGCTAGCCCTCAATGTATGTGAAAGAGAATTCCAGAGGCGCACAGCACGAACGATATCCACTGTAGTGACTTGAAGAGTGGGAAGGAAAAGGAAGGAGAAGAGAGGGTGATGAGCGACAAGGTTTTCCTCTTGGAAAAAGATACTCAAAGCATTCTCAAAGATACAAGGGGGAGTTGGGATTAGGAAGAACAGAGAATAGAAAAGAAAGGATGGGGGCAATCCCGACATTGCCGAATAGGCAGCCACTTCAATCTTATTTTTTAATATATTTTTGTTCAAAAGGAATGTTCTATTTTCATATTCCACAAAGCATGTGTTTGCTTATCTTTCTACACGCTTTTTTAATCGATTAAGATGATAAATTGAAAATCGATAAGTATATGATGAGCCCGTATGAGTCATAAAACAAACGAATCAACCAATCTTATGTAAAATATATGAGATGTAGCTTATGCATATTCAGCTTTTTAATGTTCCCTCTGCTGGGATTCAGGCCTTCCCTCTAGGAGCGGGAAGGGCCGTTAGGTTAATCCACTACGCGAGTCGATGGTTCTAGGACATGCCGGTACCCTCACGATGTTTCAAATGTGACATGTAATAAATGTCAGGTTTGTCCATTGTCTATCAGAATCAACATGTTTTTCTATTGAAAATCCAAAAAGATCTAATAAGCCTGTCTCTCGTTCCACACCCTAGAGGCACAATATTCCCAATTTCAACGACAACCATAAAATAAAAGGTCGGACTAGTGCGACCATCCGTCAGCTGAGACCGGGAATTCTTCAATAAACTATTAGTGATAGGTCACTAGTTCACAACGATTGTATAAAAAGGGTGGGTAGTCGAATGTTTTATTTGTTATCGAAACGGAAAAGTGGGGCTGTGTTTTATTTGCTTAGTTTTTCGCTGAGTTATTTATGTGTTGTGGCTGTTTGGTCAGTGATTTTATATTTTTGGAAGGACTTAAGTAGGCCATGGTCACGTAATATGAAGATGTAATACCCAAGCTATACCTATATCATCACTATCATTATTACTTTCGATTATAGTCATCATGGATTGGCAAGACGTCCTGCCATATATTTCGTGGTCTGCCTCTACCTCGTCCTGTGATTTCAGGGCACCAATTTTGTGTTTTAAGAGCCTAGCGCTCTATCGGCAAGTCCCACTTAAGCTTGGATTTTAATATTGATAAGTAGTTTTATCCATATAATGGATAAAAATACTCGCCCTGTTTTACGCCTTTAGTCTCTTATGAGTGTTGTAGGCCAGATTGTAAAACAATATTATATTCGTGATGGACGCAAGCATTGACTACGCTTACGAGGCCTAAGCTAGAGCTTTACAAGAAAAAGCAGCCATCATTAACAAGCTGGACGGCCATGCTAAATGTGGCATAATCATCAACATGATACCTAAGTAGTCAGCTTATCATGTCATCTTCCATCTATAGTTGTTATACGAGTATTAGTAGCCATCTAAATAACTATAAAAAAATAAGGCCAACTGCGAATCGGACTTGCACATGAAGGGTTCCATAGTACTTACCTACAATATTAATTTCGAGCAAAAAATCACGTTTATGGAGCCCCTTTAAATATAAATTATTTCATTTTAATTTATTTATTTATTTTTAAATTGAATATACAGTAACTAAATATTTTGTGTATATTTTAAGCGTCTATATGTTACCGTTATTATTATCGAGTAAAAATAGCAGAAAAAAACACGTTAAAAAAAACATCACCTCAAATAAACAGCTACAACCGTAATTAAATCTCTCACAACTTAACTCCTACAAAATTACAAATACTGCCAGTACAAAAAAACTATTCAAAAGAAAACTATTCACTATTCACATATAGCATGGTAACCCTCAGGGACGCAGCCTGTGCCCCGGCTCAAAGGATCAACATGAGATGCAATTATCAAAAGCCTCGTACTCGCACCCGGCTCCAGTCTAAATAAATAGAAAACTATAGTGAATTCCCGCGTTCCGCCATTTTCCGCGCTTTTTATCATGCGAATGTGTTGCACGAGGATTTGAAAATGGAATGTGTCTGTGTTTTTAGAAAAAGAAAACCTTTGTTTATGCTTTGTTGGATGTGAGAAAATGTTTTGACTTTTTCGTTATGTTTGTGCTGGAATTTTTGTTAATGTTTCGTGGTTTGTTGAAGACAGACCAACGACCAGATAAGGACAGCTAACTATGTGTCTTAAGGGTAGACCAGACGGTTGCAAACTAGTGTTCCAACCAAGGTGACCTTGGTTTATGTGTTTGGTTTGTGTTGCGGCTTCATGGATGTAAACCACGTGCCAACACGTTCAGTGGTTGAGAAAACGCGCCTCCTAACCAAGGGCATGGATTACAACTGCTGTCTACACGTATTGAAACTAGCAAGGTCACCTTGGTTGGAACGGTGGTTTGCAACCGTCTGGTCACCTTATTAATCCATTAATAAATTCATTTATTGCTAAACTAACTGCTGCCAGCGGCTTTGGCTGCGTTAAAATAGAAAATTATTCCAAGGGAACAAAGTCCTGGGATAAAAAGTATCCTAAGTACAATTGCCGGAACGGATCTTGAGTGCTGGCTTCAAGTTGCGCAGAAGTCAAATATTTGGTCTCTTTAGTGGTGCGAAGTGAGACGCGGGGGCGGGGAGTGTCAGTGATTGGCTCGCCGCGCCATCGTGTCATAGACGTCACTCGTGATTCGTTCCCTGCGTTTGCTGCATGTATCTAACAACGACGACGATTGGCTCAATGTATGGAATGCGCAAAGCGATCCCCACTCTGACGCCAGGCGCTCAATATTCGTGCTGGTAGTTGTATGTGCTATTCTCGGACATGATCTATCTGTGTGCTATATTTCATCGAAACCCGTTCAACCATTCGAGAGTACAGACGTAACAAACATACATACACATGGATAATTTCGTTTACGGAGTATAATAATTTTTAAATTATTAAATTTAAACACAAAGCAAGATTTAACATTTATTTCTAGTATAGATTATCATTTGTTTGCCGGGCAACACAAACAAAAACCTGTCATCATCGTCAGACATCATTTTGGACAGAGCGCGTGGACTTTTTTTTTTATTGTAGATAGGTTCGTGCTTGACCGCTATCTCACCTGATGGAAAGCGACGATGCGGTCGACGATGGAACGCGCTTACATAGAAGAAACCTATTCACTCTCGACTTAAAGATTCCCGAGTTGTAGCTATTAGTAACTTGTCAGACTTTTACTAACTCTAAACCCGCTCCTGTCTTTTCGTTCGGGGGCGAGTCGTCCCTTCAGAAACAGACCCTTAACCCCAGTAGAACTTGTCGTCACTCATTTAGTCTCCGCCCTTATCCGAAACTTTTATATCGTTTTTCGTTACGGTTACATTTTTTTTACCCGACTACGGCAAAGCCAAAGGAGGGTTATGATTTTTTTTTTATTTCGGACTAGTTATTGCCAGCGATTTCACTCGCGTAGAAGTAGGGTTTTCCTCACAAAATTCACGCTTTGATAGGATGAAACGGGGGTTCCGTTTCATCTCTTAATTTTTTCCGTTTCATTTTTCAAGGCGTGAATTTTGAAAAATCGTCTCTAGTGCTCGTCTACGTCATAAAAGGAAGCCTTGTGCACAAGTTCCTAGTCCCAGTAGTTTCGGCTTCGTCAGTCAGTTTCTCCTTTTATATTATAGACTAGCTGTGCCCGCGACTTCGTTCACGTGGACTACCTACAGGATTTTGAATTTATTTTTTCTAAAATATAACTAGCCTAAGTTACACTTATTACATAAGCTACCTGCCAAAACAAGCCTCGTCAAAATCGGTCCAGCCATTTCAGAGATTAGCCGGTACAAACAGACAGATAGACAGACAAAGATTGTAAAAAAATGTCATTTTGGTGTATGTACCGTATATATAATAATATAATAATAATAATAATATAATATTTCACAACTATCACACAACGCCGTCTAGTCCCAAGCTAAGCAGAGCTTGTGTTATGAGTACTAGACAACTGATAAACTTACTTATATATTTCTAAATACATACATATTATAGATAAATTACACCCAGACACAGAACAAATGATCATGCTCATCACACAAACATTTGTCCTGGGTGGGAATCGAACCCACGACCTCCGGTATAGCAGTCAGGGTCACTAACCACTAGACCAATAGGCCAGTCAAATATATTCATATGCATGTAGTAAAAAGCGGTTATTTCAATATTACAAACAGACACTCTAATTTTATTTATATGTATAGATGTAAAGATATCCGATAGTTTGGTTACGGTTACGGAGTTGCATGGGATGTTATGCAACTCCGAAACCGTAACCAAACTATAGTTGCTTAACATCCCTGCTACAAACAAGTCACTTTTTTATCATCATCATCATCATTTCAGCCGATATACGTCTACTGTTGGACATATGACATATACGTTCACTATTTTATATAAAAAGATATTTTGGAATTACAAAATAATACCTATATAGTTTCAAATAATAAAACTAAGACAGTAAGAAACGGTAGGTTACGTGCAACTGTATGACATAACGGTCAGTTGAATGCAGTGCGGAACGATTGCTGGAACCATTCGATTTTGTATCGATTTGCGGTCGCCCGATTATGGCGCTCCGTGCTAATGAACTATTGTTGTGCAGGAAAATTCACTATGTATATCTATTATAATAATGGTAGTAAATTATGTGGCATGATTACCGGGTTGAAAAAGATCACAGTTACGTAATTTCAAGAAGAATGGAATAGGATAAACTTTATTGTAAACCAAAAAAAAACAATCCGACTGCGAGTCAAACTACCGTACCGTCCATAGCAAAAAACGGCAAAAAAACATCATATTTATTGTATGGGAGCCTCTTTCAATATTTATTTTATTCTGTTTTTTAATATTTATTGTTATAGCAGCAACAGAAATACATCATCTGTAAAAGTTTCAACTTTAACTATCACGGTTCATGAGATACAGTCTGACGACAGACGGACAGACAAACAGACAGTGGAGTCCGCTCTACCCTTTGGGTACAGAACCCTAACAATTAACACAACTTATACGACTATGACTAAAATGAAATAAAAAGGTAATGCATCATCTAATAGCTTCTGCTAAAGAAAGTTGTAGGATTGTCCAAAAGAGTTACCACAGCTCTGGAACGCAAAGAGCAACTGAAGGAACACAGATGGGGTTTAGTTAATAAAAGTCTGATACGCTCTCTCGCTCCATCTACAAGGGCAAGAGAATAGAAAAGAATACACCAAGATACTAACAGTTTTGCACAGCTATTTAATGATTTTCGACATCTGAAACAAAAATCAAATAACTTTCTCCTAAACTGTCACTTATACCTAGTTATCTAGAAAGTAACAATACCTATCACAAAACAACGCAGATTCCTCACAAACGGCCCCACACGGTATCTTCCGACCTGTCCCCCACGTAGAGGAAACGGCCTCAATACTACATCATAATAGGCCGGCCCCGAAGAGAGGCGGAGGCCTGAGGAGAGGCCAGCCATTGTGTAGTGACCCGTTTTGAATCCCTATCTACATATAAGACGATTATCTTGCGCTGCCTTACGGGAATTGATCGACTATGTCTTAAGTATCTAGTTAATCTAATTAGGAGGGTTGGGAATTAGATACAGTTTGATGTTTTGATAGTTGTTTCTGAAATAGGTTTTTATGGATTGACTTGTTTAAGCTTGCTAGCTGGTCCTTTTGTTCGCACTGTTATTTCGTTAAAGATAGCAAAGAAAAAATTGCATACAAAGATTCAAAAGCATTTTATTTCAAATAAATCATTTACAGGCACTTTTGAAATGTCAAAAAGTCTAAACTAATTATAGATATTAAAATAGCGAAAACGTACAAAGCGTTTACGGATTCATTGTATATACAGCTAAGAAGTGGAATTCCCTGCCGGAGTTTGTGTTTCCTGATAGCTACAATCTAGCGGTCTTTAAATCAAGAGTGAATAGGCTCACAGGAACTTCATCGCTTACCATTAGGTGAGATAGTTTTCAAACGCAAGCCTATTAATAATAAAAAAGACGTGTGGCACTCGGGGACTACCGCGGTAAAGCTATTGCATAGCATTTTTATCAACTTATGCAATTATAATTATTTATTTATTTTATTTATGCAGTATTTTTTTTCCTTTGTTTTTTTTCTTTGATATTAATTGAAGTTACACTTTCACACATTGAATTGAATTTTGATTGATTGTTCACTCATTTGTTTTCTTATCGGTCACCACGCTCAAAAAACAAATGAGTGGGGGGTGTTAGGTTATTTTCGTTACGGAATTTTTGGATTCGGTCTCCACGCTCAAGGCCGGCGATAGAAGCTATGCAATAGCTTAAAAATCTGCATCGTGATTTTTCTATACGAAAAAACTTCATCATCAATAGCTACAAGTATATAAGTATAAACGCACAAAGGAAAGTCATGTCAACATTTCGAATTGAATTTATTCATCTCTGGCATGTCTTAATTATTATTTTTTTATTTATGAAAATATTTTTGTATTTAAATTTTGCATGCCTAAATTGATAGGACACAGTGAACTATGCACTCACATAACAACTGAAATGTATGATATCTATTGTGCTGTGTTCAACAATAAAACTTTAACTTCGAAGACACTCTTCTGTCTAAAGAGAAATTTGTTGTGAAAAAGATACATATATGTATCATATCTTTTTCTTTATGCCCTTCAAACATAATATATGATGGGCATACGCATTGTAACTTCTTAGACATTTCAACAATTGCCCACCTCAAATACTGTCCCAAGTTTAGTCTACCTAAAACAATCACGACTACCCAACTCTGTACTATCTGGCAGCCTATCTATATCAATATAATAACATATTATATCATAGTGAAAGCCTTCAGCACAATGCCTACTTACACCGGCGTTATGTATGATAGTGTCGAGTGTGACACGTCCGGCGGGCGGAAAATATAAAAGATATATGTTACCTTCAGGTTTATTGTTAGCGATAGATATATCACATATTGTTACGTTTAGTTTATTGTAGGTAGTAATAGTGATAGTTGCAAGGGAATTGGAGTGAATTTTCTTTGGGATATGGATTTGAAAATTAGCGTGCTTGAATATAATAATAATAATAATAATTTATTTATTACAAGTAACATTGACTCATATACAAATATAAAAAATAATCAAATCAGTCACAATTAAAATTACAGTTTTAAAATTAGAATCAACCAAGTTAAATCACATCACCATCATACATATATAGAGCGTCATTAAATTTAATTAAATTGAAATTATTTATTTATAACTAGATAATAAAAAAAAAAAAAAAAAAAAAAAAAAAAAAAATTATTAATATTAAAATTCAAACCAAATAATAAAATCAAAATTAAAACACTAGGCAAAATTAAATCATAAAATCAAAATTAAACAACAAAGTCAAAATTAAATAAAGTCAAAATTAAATAATAAAATCAAAATTAAACACTAAATTCAAAATTAAATAATAAAATCAGAATTAAATAATAAAATCGTGATAAAATAATCATAATTAAATAATAAAATCAAATTTAAATTCAAATTATAATAAAATTATTTATTGCGTCACAAGCCTGTCACGTGTCGCAAACAACAGTGCATTATAATGCGACAATCCAGTCGCTCTGCAAGCGCGGCCAACATGCTATTAGCGCTCCCCCGCACTCGATGCACCAACGACGTACCTCTCTTGCGCATTAATGTGTGGAAACAATCCACGCGCGCTTCCGCAAACATAGCCGATGCACTGCAATAGCGGGGGAGCCCCAACATCATCCTGAACGCGTTGTTGAACTGGACACGAAGGGCGCTGTACGATTTTTGCGAGTAGTTGGTCCACAGGCTGCACGTGTACAGTGTAGTGCAGTAGGCTCTAAAAAGAGTTACTTTCACCCCAGCTGAGCACCGCGCAAACCTACGGATCACCATGTTCGCTCTAACCGACAGCGCCCTCCGCTCCCGCTCGATATCAGCATCATCTCTCAGGGTAGGCGTCACCAAATGACCTAAGTATTTAAAAATGTCAACCCTTTCTAACTGAAACCCATTAAGTTTTATGAATGGCATTACTGTTACTTTTCTCGGCCCACCCTGAAAGACCATACACTGACTCTTTTTCACATTGTAGATCAGTCCATGATCAGCTGCATAACCCTCGCAGATCCTCAACAACCTTCTGAGACCACAGACCGAGGCGCTTAGCAGCACCATATCGTCCGCGTAACTAATGTTATTAAAACAGACGCCATCTATGTGACAACCGACATGCTGCTCACTGAGCGCCTCGATAAGCCCATTAATGTAGAGGTTGAAAATGGTGGGAGAGCTCAATCCCCCCTGCCTCACACCACATTCCAACCTGTAAGGATCCGACAGCGCACCTGCCCACTTCACATTATTCACTTGATTCCCATACCAAAACTTCAAGGTGTTAATAAGCTCTGGTGGTATATTGGATGATCTCATCTTATTCCACAAGACATCATAAGAGACCCGGTCAAAAGCCTTAGAAAGGTCGAGGAAGCAAGCATACACAGAGGTATTTCTCTCAGTATAGTACTTAACAGCACTCTTAAAACACAATACTGCAGTTTCCGTAGACAGTCCCGGCCGAAACCCGAACTGGTTATCGTGCAATTTAATGAATTTGTTTAATTGTGTGTTAAGAATGCTGTCAAACACCTTTGCAACTATTGTTGCCAGAGAAATAGGTCTATAATTGGATATATCTGACAAATCCCCAGCTCTGTTTTTTACTACAGGTACCACAATAGTCCTCATCATATCAGCAGGCAGGTATGAGTGCGAGATGCAGAAGTTGTACAACATGGCCAACACCCTACACATATGGGGTCCAGCATGCTGGACATGTTCCACACTCAAACCGTCATGACCAGGGGACTTACCCTTAGAAATAGATTTTATCGCTCTTGATACATCCCGTGCTGAAATTTTGGTACCGACATACTCCCCACTCTCCCTCCCCTCCCTCAATGATGAAGAGGGTCCCAATGGCGACTTTACAACAAAGTTATTTTTAAATTTGTCAGCTATATCCTTCAAATCATTCGTCCCGTCTACACTCACGGGAAGACCAGGGCGAACTTTCAAATGATTTGTACTTTTCCAGAAACCACTGAAATCCTTGGAACTATGCTTAGCTGCCAGAGCGTCCATTATCAACTGGTCTTGATGGCTTTGACACCACTTTAGACGCGACTTAAATATTTTTTTGGTCTCACACATGTTAGTATACATATCACCAGAAGTAGGACTACCACATAATCGCCATTCCCGAAAACTCGCCCTCGCCGCCCCGTAACTGTCACTCACAATTTCACTCCAACCAACAACAGTTTTAGATGGTCGTTTATTCTGTGCAGGCCTGCCCCCCCGCCCCTCCATTGACGCCTGTGATAACGCAAGCACGATGTCGGAGTACAGCTTATCAATACGCAAGCTGTGAGTAGGGTCAGCACAATAATGGTCACTGCACATTCTAAATTCCTCTGGAAAATCAATAAGCCTGAGACGCTTATGACATTCAAATTGATATTGTGTAATATCGTCACTGGTTTTTTCTCCCCACTTAACTTTAATGTCATCTGTACTTGACATAATTCTTAGAGGCGTCAAACACTCCAGTTTACATTCTAATATGACGGGAAAATGATCTGACCACAACACGTCATAATTTACATACACATTGCACACAGAGTCAACAGCTGATTGTGACGCAACACAATGGTCAAGCCAACGCTTAGACCCACAGGCTTGATCTATATAGGTGAATGTCTCTGAGGTCAATCCTAACTTATTTACGTCAATAATTACCCATTTAAAGTCAACACACAAAATATTCAATTCATTAAAAAATAATTCTCCAGGATGAGCATTAAAATCCCCTAAAACAAAAACAGGTTCGTTACTATAATCACTACTTATAGCACTTACAGTTCCCATGCAGTCAGTAAACATCGCCAGGTTGTCCGACTTGTTTGTTGGCATATACACACACACTACGATCAACGGGCTAGTGGCCGTATTAACACGAATGGCACAAACTCGCGGATTTTCACAATTTATCACTGTAACACTCGGAAATACACTTGTATTCCACAGCAACGCCGTGCCCCCGTGCGGCCTGCCGCGTAGTAGGCCAGCCGCCGTGTCAACAGCTGACGTCCCCGTGCAGCTAAATCTTTGATTAATGCCATTCAGATACGGCAGTTCTTCCGGCAGCAGCCAAGTCTCCTGTAGTGCTATCAAGACACACTCGTCACATAAACGTCGAATATCACCAACAGCGCTCTTCACGTTTTTACAATTATAGCTCGCTAACTTGTAGGTCGTACTATCCATTGTTAGGGGACACTGGACCGATTGCAGCGAACCCTCCGTCCGCCTTTCGATGTTTATAATGTACGAAACGCCTAAAAATAATCCCTTCAGGCCATATTGTATCGTCTAAAAACATAGACACTTTAGACTCGGACACAAAGAATTTGTAGGCTTTGTGATCTAACACTTTTTTCGTGTTCACTTTTTCCAAAAATACCCTTTCCTGTGTTTTTTCTTTTAAATAATCAATAATGTCGGACTCCAGCGTATCCATATGTACATTGGTTATGAAAATGGGTATTTTCTTATTAGCAGCTTTGAATGAGGACACTGTTGCTGGAGCTTTTCCTTTTTCCCCTAAATACCTGTATTTAGGTTTTCTTTTGCGATTGTTGACCATTTGCCAAGGATTTTCGATATCACTTTGAATATTCAAATCGAGAGGTTGATGAGTTGTTGAGACCAGTGAACCGTTATTATTATCCGTGGGCTTCTGATCCACCCGAGCTGTTTGTTTTGGTGTATTTGAAACAGCAGTCAGTGATAACGGCCTCGCTCGCCCCTCCACACCGCTCTCACAGCTGATCGTGCTTGCCGCCTCTGCCGCGACCGGTACAATCGGTGAATTATCACAGTGCATGATTTGACGATTAATATCAGGGGACATCCTCGGTACGGGGAAGGTTTTTTGGATATCATTATGTGACTGTAACACGTCCTGTGCATCCGACGTGTCAACGTGACTCAAAGTCATTCCAATAGGCCCGCTGTCCAGATTCCAAGCACCCTTTCTCATGTTCACGTACCCAGCTGGATAAGTTAGTGGAGGTATCGATGCATGCTTCATGTTGTGTATGTCTGCACGCAAGTCCTCAATTTGTGTCACGGTAGCATACGTATTTTTAATATTTTCAATCTCCGAGTTTAACTTTGTAATATCTTTTAATAATTTTGTGCAATCAAGATGGTCAAACAAAATTGGGGGTAGTTTTTCGAGCACTCTTGCCACAAACACAGGAATCACATCTGGATCCGTGCTTTTAAATATACTGATGATGTCGTCTAGGTCTCTTCCCTCTTTCCCTTTTCTTTTTCTGGTGACTTTACGTTGATCCGTCGGCAGGGACTCGAACAACAATGTTTTCGAGTTGCTGATTTCGCTGCTTGAGAACGCAGACACACAGATTCTTTTCAATGTTTCCTCGTCAATCACCGATATCTTATTTTGCACATAAGCTAACAATTCGTCGATGACGATATTACACACGTTACATTTTAACACTTGAGACATGATCACAAAGTGCGTCTACGCAATGAGTGCGCCACACGATCAAAAACACAGCCGACCTTGACCGCGCCGTGCGGGTGACTCCAATATGAAGAGAATTTGAGACTAACGGTTAGTTGAATAGAAACTGCTGCAACGATCACCCTTTTAGTCTAATAGATATACTTTAAAGAATGTATTTAAAAGCCTTATAATTACAAGGCTCATACATCGTTAGGTACAACAAAAATTACTATCTCTACTCAAATAAGTTAAATAAAAACTAGACATTTTGAGAAATTCTATTAGTAGCTAGATAAAGTTAACTATTCTGGCACTGACTAATAAAAACACGAAGACAAATTGACTTCCAGATACAATTGTAGTTTTGAATTTGCTGCTCAATAGTACAATATAGTAGAGTCAAAAGTAATTTGTTTCGAAATCATACATTGTGTGGAAATGAGAGGTAACATAAAACAGTAAGCCTAAAACTTGATGTTTGGTGCAAAAGCAAAGCTATGACTTTTAAAACAGAAGAGTCTACAACCAAACTGATAAAATAGCTGATCTTGAAGACGAATCAAAGAAATACGATAACAAATCCAAATATTTCAGTCATTAACATATTGCGATTAAAGCCAAGCATATCCTGACGATCAAGCACTACCTACACCACAAATGCTCACCAACAACACAAGTGAACAATAGCCATTGTGTTCATCGTCTAGATATCCACGTGTTTGACATTCCCCTGCTATATGTAACATTGAATCGTCACTGTTGTATTGTAAAGTGTCCGAATTGACTTTCTGTATGTCAAAATATTTGATGGATGAAATTCCTTGGGTTGGTTCCACTTGAGTGACTTTGGAACAACAGTTTAGAAAAGTAAGATCTTAAAATAATGTCGTCATTGTTTTGAACCGGCTTATTGAGTATTTAATTACAACCACAAGTATTGAAATTATTTAGAAAAAGAAGATAATGCTAAAGTAACTAAAACAGAATATACTAAAAAAAGAAAGCCCCGATAATAAACTTTACCATCACAATAACGACGAACATGGTACAATAAAAACTAATATTAAACCATTTATAAATAAAAGAGCAAGGGAAACAGATACTGGAATAGTTAGTAGGTCAGTAGGTGTGAAACCTTTATTACGTAAGCAATAAGGGGTAGATTTATTGGAAAACTGTTCGGAGAATAATGCTTGTTTTCCTGTAAAGTCATCCCTTAAGTTGTCGAGACTGATGCTCTGATTCTACAACCTAATTTTAAGACGCTTATATTGGTTTGGCAGGATTTCAAAGAACAGACTGAGAAATTATCATGAAAAAAAGACAGGGATACTTGAAAACCCCAAAACTTTATGAGAGATGTACCTATATCTAATTTGAGCAATACTTGAATATTGTGTACATATAAGAAAATATAATAGTTATATTTAAGAGATATTATTACAAGTAGCTTCTGAGAGAAAAAGATATGTCAATAGTAAAACTTACATAATCACTCAATTATGAACTTTGTAAAATCAAAAAAAGAATATACCTACCTCAAAAACCGATAGAAGAGTAGGCATAGATTTTGCCTTGATTTGAGTCAAGCTAGTGTTATTCAAAAACAGCTTAGAATCACATTTCAATCAATAACCCCGAAGCTACTTCTTGTTTATATTCATTCAATCATCGTCATGACAACAAAAACGATGGAACACGCTTGATTGACATGTGAATATGTTGTCTATGATTCTGATGAGCAATGCGCTGTTCCAAAATTTGGAGTTTCAACTGGTATTTTCGATGTTTAGTTAAAGGTACAATATATGTCATTTGTGTAATTGGCATAAGTCTTATTAATAAATAAAATAAAACAGCCTTTATATACTGAAGGTGCTACAAACATACAGGATCTTAACATTAGTAAACTCAACATCATATCAAATAGACCTGAAAAATATAATATTAAAGAAACAGATATTTTTGTTGTTTTCTCTTTGTTCGGTACCTCGAAGTTTCTGTTTTGGATTTTTTTATGTTTTATTATCTATGTCTAAATAATCGTGAAAACTTCAAAAATACTGAAGGTAGCATTTAAATTATTTTCCAAACTTGGTCTCATTAGACTTTTGAAACCGTGTTTTCTAACACACGGAGGAATACCTCAAATAAACAGGAATAAGGGGGAGACGATATTGATGATGATAATGATGAAGATTGTGATACACAACCATGAAGTAGTAGTAGTCGAAGTATCGAAGGATATACTTGTTAGTGCTTGGCCTGATAATATCTTAGATCGACAAGTATACCTACAATATTAACCTGAATATAGTTTGTTCAAAATCAGTAAATGAATGAATTCCAACAGTTTTTTCACAATGTTATTTTTTTTCCAAAAATATTTAAAAAGGTCTCAAGTTGAACACCACCGACACTAAGTACAACACAGGTCACAGCAGATCATAGCAGGTATTAGGAGCCAGCAAGCAGCTGGCTGGCAAATACAAAACAACCCCTCAGATAGATAGCCCGGTGACTACATATTTTTGCTGACATAACAAGCTTATAACTTTGTGATTTTTCATGATACAGTTATAAAATTTTGTACATAGATTCTTTACATAAAAATAAGTGTTCCGGGTTTCACATACTAGAACTAATGTTACATAGTCACAAAGACAAACAAATAACAGACTCTCCAACTAACACAACATTGAAACAGCATGTTACGAGTTAGATACGAGTTTAACTGAACCCTGCAAAAAAATCAATGCTCAAACACAGTGTGTGCTAATTCTGTTGAATCCGTTCTTATCTGGCTATCATTCCGACCACGTTCGGCAGCTCACACGCCCTTCCCTGCAGTATTAAACCGCCCACTAGCATTGTACATCGAACTTTTCAATATAACCATTATGTATTGGGAGATTGTCTATTGATTTGTAGGTAAGGTAGTAATTTTTTTGTGAATTGTATTTTGAATATTGATTGTGCAGTAGATTCTAAGCCTATTGAAAAGGTCTTGAAATAAATTGCGGGTCTGTCCCAAATACAGTAAGATAATGGCAAGAATAGATGACAATGAAGTCGAATTAGTTTTTTTTTTTTACTCTCTTTAAGAGCTTGATTATTCTTTTGTTTTTTATTAAGGTTGATTGTTGTTAAAACATTATGTTTGATTTTTTTAATACAGTAATCCTAAGTTTACAAGCTTACCGCTATTTTCTTCTATAAATACCATAAAAAAATTACGAGAATTTTTCTTCATAATCATAATCAATATAACAATATTGATTATGATTATATTCTCTCTATAATATTCTCCAGGAATATTCTTGCTCAGGGGAAATTTATTGAGAATCTCAGTTGTGGGTTTGGGGTAGATTAATTTTTATTTAAAATTATTAGGTACTATTAAAATAGATCGATAGAAAAATAATAAAAATAGAACCATAAATTCTCTTCAGAAAAAATATTCCCAAGAACTTAATATCTCCGGAATTTCCCATCTCTACATCCCACATACTTTTACTGTTTATAAATCTTAATGAAAACCCATTTATTCAAAATATTCCTAAGTTAACCTTTTTAACGTTATGGTAATAATGAACCGCCTCCAAGGACGCCCACTTTTGGGGGATTCATTTTAGTAAATGTCGAAAGGTTGCTATTTTTCAGGTTAAGCTTTGGTAGCAGGAGGTGGTGTAGGAGTTTATTGAAATGTTATCAAAATTTCTTTACCCTTTTACATCTAAAACTAGGATAAGGATCCCGCAGATAGCCGCAACGAGATAATGCGACAATGTGTTGGTATTCATAGAAATTCGTGCTAGCCATTAATATAATATATTATATGTACTACGCAATAAATTACGCGTGCCGAACACTCACTTCAATCGATTCAGGTGTAATTTAGTCCGTACACCTTGAACATTACACTATGTTGAACGATACGCCTAAGTGCCAGGAAATTAATGGCGCTTAAGACATTTTAGTCGCGAAAAAAGTATCCTCTAAAAGCCATCTTAGGGCTGTATGTTTTAATACGAGTAGTTCTGTTAGACGATATAATGCCAATGTAGCGAACTTTAGTTTTAACTTTTAACTTTTGACAAATATTTTCTATTAACGTGCTTCTCTATCACTAGAATATAAGACGATGGTGCTGGCCTAGTGATAATGCATGCACCTCATGAGTAAGTGCTAATGTGAATTTTTCAATTCATTTGTACTTTTTCAAGTTTATCTAGGACATCACTGACATCCTGTACGTTGAAAAGCACGTAAAGCCGTTGGTCTCAGTTGTCATTCGTAGATCTTTGACAGTCGTTACAGGTAGTCAGACGTCAGAAAGTCTTATCGTCAGTCTATCCAAAGCGTATCGTGTTGTCCAGTAACTAGGTGATGAAGATCTGGTAGTTAGTCACTCCATGTAAAACACGGGTATTCAGCCGCATCAGGTTAGACTTGCAGCCAAGTCAAGCTAATTTGGAAAATATAGGTATAAGCTAGGGGTCTTTAAGTCTAGAGTAAATAGGTTACTTTTAGGCAAGCGTGCTCCATCGTCGGCTATATCATCGGTACCATCAGGTGAGATTGTGTGATTCAGTGAGACTAGAAACCAAGTCAAGCTAATTGGGAAAACGCTAGGGAGATATTATATTATGTGTATTCATAGAAATTGTTCTAATGATTTCGAAAGCTTTTTATGACTATGCAATTACACATCATTACTACATTATCGCACCGTACGAATGGACCCTTTATCACATCTCATACTCACGCCAACCAGATTAATCCAATACTAAAGAAAACTAAATTTAAAAGTGTGAATATATTGTTTAAATGACATTGTTAAAAAAACAGGTGAGAGGTCCCTTTTTAAGGCAGGGTAACCCTTTTCGCAGAATAATCTTAGGAAAGCAAAAGCCAATAAAAGCTGGAGAGAGATTTTCAAGAGTTTCGACGAATTGAGAAAATTGATATTAGTTTAACTTTTGAATTTGTAAAATCACTAGAAGAAATACCGTTTTCATGAATTAATAAATATTTTTGCACAAAGCGATAGATTTTTATTTGAAACTGTCGATAATTTACAGATATTTAAAGGCTTCCGTCCACCACATTAAGCTGTTTCGGACCAAGGGCTTTAAAGAAATGGCTTTTCTGTTAGTACTTCTTCCAAATGCTAAATACAAAATGTACCTAATCCTCTCGACCCAATTTCGATCACATTGACCAATCTCCACAGAGATTAGCCAAGTAGGTACGCAGGAGTTACAATAGTGCACAAGTGTGTGCGCAAACACAGGTGCACTCTCTGTTCTTTTACTCTCATAGTGCGATGAGACTTGTGATATTGGTCAAACGCAAGCCTATCAATGAAAAAAAAAATCTTCGATTTGGGATATGGGAAAGATTATGATTCTGGTTGAGATATGAGAAAACAGTAAAAACCAGCTTGATGTCCTGGAGTCGATTGAGGGGCGAGCCAAGAGAATCATCGGCAATGATGCACTTGTAGAGTCGAAGCTCCGAAGTCTTGAGCATCGCCGCCGAGTTGCTAGTCTGTCGGTTTTCTATCGTTTACATTTCGGGGAGTGTACACTAGAATTGCACAATCTAATTCCGCCACGTCCGTTCCATCATCGGACCACAAGACGTACGGCGTTGCGCCACAGGTACATGGGACATTCCACCCATACGCACAAAGCGTTTTGGGAACACATTTATTGCGCGTACAGCCAAGGAGTGGAATTCCCTGCCGGAGTCTGTGTTCCCTGATATACCACCTACCACTTAGAGGTCTTTAAGACAAGAGTGAATAGGTTACTTCTAGGCAAGTGGTCCATCTTCGACCACATCATCGCTTACCATCAGGTGAGGTGGTGGTCAAACGCGAGCCTATCAATAATAAAAAAAAGAAAGGATACCTATTCACTCTTCACTAAGGGTGAGTTGCACCATTTAACTATAACGATAACCAAACCATAACCAGTCGTGAAACGGCCGCCTATTGGTCAATTCGACGATTTGACAACTGTTAACGGCTTTGTTATCGTTATAGTTAAATGGTGCAACTCATACTTAAAGATCCCTAGGTTGTACGTAAATGTAAATTGAGCATAGCGTGAACATTGTTAAAAAGTGTCACGCGATTGTCACTTTTTTACCCCAAGATGATCTTCCTAACATTGAGAACTAGTGAACTGACTCTCGTATTGTTTTGATCGTACATTGTTTTATTTTGTAACAGCTTAGACGTGTATTTATAAGTTTTTGTTGCATTTTTTCTTGACCGTGTAACATCCTGTCTGTAATGGTTTTAATTAACATTGTCGTGAGTGGCTGTTTTGAGATGATACTGGTGTATTTATAGTTTCTAAGATGAGTTATTGGTTTTTAAGAGGTTCTTGGCAATCATTATAATCTTCATTTCAGCTGAATGATGTCCACTGTTGGACACAGGCCTCCCAAAACGTCGCCACAACGACCGGTCCTGTACGTCTCGCATCCATCGGATTTCCGGGACCCTCACCAATCCTCTCTTGGCAATAGCTGATCATTGTGAGCAGCTTTTTAAATTCCCACTAGGGCTTTTTTTTTAAGGAGGTAAGTCGCATATCTAATGACTTCACCCTTTCTGGAGCGAGAGGCACCTGTGTCCTTCAATTGCCCTTTGCATTCTAGGAGCACAGGTTTCCTTTTCAAATTTTTTTCAACGGTTTTGCTGAAATCAGAAATCAAGGAACAAAGGCAGGTTTTAGTCAGTAAAAATCTGACACACCCTCTCGCTCCACCCTAGAACAGAAGACGTCATTGTTGATGGCATCTAAAAAAAAACCAGAATAGGAATAGTACATTTTGATAATACGAAGTTTGTGTGTGCAATGGAGACGGAATTCGCCCGAACCGTAGGCGAGGGTTTTATGAAGCCAAATGCTAGTGACAAATTTTTATGAGTATCGGGTGATTGTCGCATAGGGTCTAGCCTGATACGATAAATTCAATAAATTATGTTGATAGCTTGTGCATTTTTCCACCCTAGTGCGGAAAAAAGGAACTTGCGTACCTAAAATTGGTAGAGTTAAGAGCGAGTTTTCGAGTAAGTGTGTTGAAAAAGATATTTGATGATTTTCCATTCCAACAAAAAAAGGGCTGCGACGACAATGCCCACGGTCGGCCAAACCTAGTAACAGTAAAAATAACTATCAATAGCTCCGGCGGCCGGCATGTCTAACACGAGCCATTATGTAAAGCTATTAACTTTTTACCTATCGCGTAATTACTGCTATTAGTGTGAGTGGTGTCAATTGTTACCACGTGACTAACCGCTGTCAACACACGCACTGTAATGACAGGCTTAGTTTGACATACAGCTTTTGTATCTTCATACAATTGCATGTGACATCGTTTGGTCCTTATTTTCGTGAAATGGAACGTTTTCTTTAATGTCTCTTTACTGGACACAATTTTGTTTTAATAAAGCCTTTTTTTGAGAAGGGAAATGATTAAATAAACTTTCCCGGAGTGAGAGGGAGTATCACACTTTAACTGACTAAAATTCACATGTGTTCCTTCGGTTGCCTTTATGTTCCAGAGTCAAAGTGAAACAATCTCGCAGAGCGCATGAATGCATAAGCCACACATAACACACTTACACTTTGTGTGTGTTAGACACACACCTACAAACGTTCGCCTTCATCATATTGCTATATATATTTGATTAAAAACACACAAGTATTATCCGGACTTGCGGATGACGAGCAATGGGTAGCTTACCGTCCGGCCGTCCAGTAATAGTCCGGACCGAGCTCATTTCGTCGACAGCACGTTGGATAAGTATAAATGAAGAGCGGAAGTTCTCGAAATTCCAAATACAAAACAAAAAGTGAAAGAGTAGGTAATCGACAGAAGACATGGGGAGAGGGAGGGTCTCCGTGTGACAAGTATAAAACGGGAACTATATTAGATCGGCGCACGCTGTCCACGCCTGATTTGTACGAAGAGTCGCGTCGCGTGGCGTGGATCTAATGTAGCTCTACAAGTCCTTTTGTCGTATAAAATGTAGGAGAACAACGCGCCAAGATCGACGTGCCGGGCCTTGGCCATGGTCCGGAGCGAGGAGGAGTGGCAGGCGGTCGCCGACTTCTGCGAAACAGTAATGCCAGCAAAGGAGGAGGCCGACCGCATCAGGCAACGGCGCTCTCGCCGCCGCCGGGATTCCGATCCCGATTTACAGCTACCGTAGGCGCGGGCTTGCGGACAGTGAGCAATGGGTAGCTCGCTGTTCGACCGTCCGGTAACTGTCCGGACCAAGCCCAAGTCGTCGACGGCGCGCACTGTTCCCGCGCGCCTCAAGGAGTTGTCAGCAACAGCAGGCCCCAGCCGGGTCGAAGCCTACTGGGGCCAGGGTTATCCGAAAGGGAACTCGAGCCCCGGTATGAAGGCTAGAAGGAACGGGGTGGGTTTTTTAGTCAGTAAGAGTCTGACACTATCTCCTGCTCCGCCCAAGAGCGGGGGTAGGCATTGGATGATTTTCCCCACCAAAAAAAAAAAAAGCCAAGATCGACGTATGTGGCCCACATGTGCCCAATGTAGTTCAAGTTTAAACTTGTTTGTAGGTACCTCAGATACAAGTTCCGATTAAAATTTATCGGAATCGAAGGTGCAAAAACAATTGGAAATTCCGAACTTTCGGAATCGGAATCCAATCTCTGCAACATCTCTGGCCTGTACCCCTAGCCAAGTTACAAATCTGCAATAGTTAAGGCTTATAGTTCCTTGAACCATCTGGCCAAAATAATGTGGACTGACCTCTCGCACCCGCCTAGGCGGCAGTACGCAAATCTGTGCATTTATTTGTGGCCAACAGCGCCCGGAAAGCGCGCGGCTGACCTTTAAATCCATTTTTTTTGCGAAATATTGATTGATTTAGGTACATATACAATGTTCACTTTTAAAATATTATTTAACCACCAATTTTTAAGTGTAAAAATATTTCTAAAGATCCAAGCCGTTTCGAAGGAGTAGGGAAAAGTTGCGCAAAGTTGCGAAATTGCTAAATATTTTTTTTAGACAAAAGTTTTAATAGCACGAAAAAATCAAATGTTGATAATGTTGTTCATGAATCTATAATAAACATATATTTTTTTCAAACCTATTAACCAGGCCGTTACCGAGGAGTAGGCTTCAAAAAGTCACTGTTTTATGCTAACAGAAAGCTTCAAATGTACTGGAATGACGTCATCTCAACGCTCAGTCACGTGGTCGGAACAAAAGATTCGGCGACACAGCCAACTCGAAGCGTTCGACGCAAGCAAAACGGTTGTACCTTGGCTAGGCGGGCTGTTCGCGATAAATTCAAAAACTACAGAATAATATTCATGCGGTTTTCACAATAGATAGACTGATTCTTGAAGAAGGTTTCGGTGTATAACACATGCATAATATAGTACAGAAAAGCTGAGTACTTGAAAGATTTCGAACACCCATGCTAAGCCGGGGCGGACTTGCTAGTTTGTCCTATTGACACAGACACCATACATTTTCACCATAACCCGGTGTTTTCACGAGCTGGTAAGCTATTTAATCACCCGCATGGGTAGTGCTCGACTTTCACTAGTTTCTGAATGGTTTTTAATCACCTTGTTCGCCTTTTACGAGAACATTTTCCTATGCCCTCTACTTTATAAAGAACTGACGTTGATAAATCACAGGTTAGGTGCCTAACTAACCAGGTCAGGAACCCATTACCTCCTATTGCTTCCTGTTATGACTTGAGCTTATGCTTTTGAGTACAATATAGACAGATATCATCTTACATAATATCTATTAACCTTTTGAATGTCTTAAGTTAGGTTCACAGTTCGACATAAGCAATTGTCTTTCTATTATGTCTCTAATTACGGCATTCGATGTACTGTACTGTAATATGGAAAGGGGTCAAAAGTGGCTCCAAATGGTTCGTGTAATATTACACACGGTGCTGCTCGCTAGTTCTGTTACTTGAACTTGGCTTGACACGCTGCCGCGTGTCTAGATATTGAAACAACTACCACTTTTTTTTTTAAAGAGTAACCATGGAGTTTCTTGTCAGTTCTTCTCCATAGGAAACGACAAATTTGGAACCGTGCACTAGCTTCTGACGTTTTATGTAGGCTTAAGTGAAACAAAAACTTTTGAATTTAATTGAATTAGGAACGATGCCTGTTCGAAAAAGTCACCGCAGTCTTCAAAAAAGGGCTCCTGAAAGTACACTATGGGTTTTAGTCATTAAAATTTTAACATTTCTTCTCGCTCCACCCAGAACAGCAGGGAGCGAAAGAAATAGAAAGAAAACATTTTATTTGGCAGAAAAGGGCGCAAAAGGAACTGACATCTTCATCCTCCAGCCGCCGCAGAAGGTCACTGAAAGGGCTGGCTTGCGGACAACGAACAATAGGTAGCTTAGCTTGACGTCCACCTTTCCAGTGAAAGCCAAGCTCAAGTCAACGTCCTCCCACTCCATCCAGAGAGGGAAACACGATTTAGTGACTGACTAATTACAGTAATTACTAAAACTAATCAATCAATATTAATGATAGAATTCTTTAGTTATTAGTCATGATTTAAATCATTAGTATCAATCATCAAACATTAAAAGGACTATGCTCGGAGTTTCTTTGCGTGATCAAATCAGGAATACGGATATCCGCAGAAGAACCAAGATTGATGTCGGTACATAGCACGAAGAATCGCCAAACATAAGCAGCAATGGGCAGGACACATTGATCGCAGAATAGATGACCGTTGGGAGCCAAATTTTCTGGAATGGCGACCACGTAACGGAAGACGTAGCGTTGGAAGGATGACCTGGTAAGGGTTTTTTTTTGTGGGAAAAAATCATGCATTGACATCCCCCGCCCTTGGGCGGAGCGGGAGATAGTGTCAGACTCTTACTGACTAAAAGACCCACCCCGTTCCTTCTAGCCTTCATACCGGGGCTCGAGCGCCCTTTCGGATAACCCTGGCCCCAGTAGGCTTCGACCCGGCTGGGTCCCTGCTGTTGCTGACAACTCCTTGAGGCGCGCGGGAACAGTGCGCGCCGTCGACGACTTGGGCTTGGTCCGGACAGTTACCGAACGGCCGGACAGCGAGCTACCCATTGCTCACTGTCCGCAAGCCCGCGCCTGCGGTGGCCGGAAATCGGGATCAGAATCCCGGCGGCGGCGGCGGCGGCGGCGGCGATAACGCCGTTGCCTGATGCGTTCGGCCTCCTCCTTTGCGAGCATTACTGCTTCGCAGAAGTCGGCGACCGCCTGCCACTCCTCCTCGCTCCGGACCATGGCCTCAACCAGGGCCCGGCGACCTGGTAAGGGTTGCGGAAATCTGATGGATCCGAGACGCACAGGACCGTTCATTGTGGCGACATTGGAGGAGCCCTATGCCCAACAGTGGACGTCTATCGGCTTAAATGATGATGATGATGAAATGAATCATCAAACTAAATTTTTCCCAGCATTGGACCACACACATTGTCTTTTTCATAGACACGCATTCGTCGAACCAATCAGTTTCGTTCCCATTCGAACCGTATAAAATAGAAACGAGCAATCGAACGCACATAAACACAAAGCTACTCATTCATCTATTAACTAGTTTTGTATCCGATGTAATGACATGTTTTCGACCAAAACACTAGGCATGTCGTAAAAATATCGATGTTACATAATAAAATCGATACTTTTCAGAGTGGACACAGTGCCAGACTTTTGAAGCTGTATCTTTATTATTATATCCTTTATTTGTCTTCTTCACATATTGTTTACATTTTTTAATATTTCTTTAAAAAGACATAAAAAAAATGAAAAACATTTAAAATATAAAAAATAGTTGTCCGCCGGTGGTTAGGGCTTCAGAAACAGGAACCTCCTCACAATGCGAGCCGTATCGAGGAGTACTGCCTTCTTTACCAGGCCTCTGATCCAACTGCGCAACGACAGCTTCGACAGCTTATTATTATTATTCTAATTAAAACAATACTTTTACATCTCTCGAAAAAATACCCTAAGGTTAAGGTGTTAATCAATAATAATAGAATTTAAGTTATTGATAACTTGACAGTTCTAAACGAAATAATATACCCTTGTAGCATGACAATGCCCTAAAGTAATAGGGTAGTGATCAGTTAATAAATAGTTCAACTTTTTTTTTATCAGAAACTGTATCCCTCTAACTGATTTGCAGAATGCAAAAAAAAACACAAACCTTAGCTCAAAGTTCAGATTCGTAAAAAACAAAGCACCTTGTATAAAATTATCGATTGATCGAAAATAACGATACTTTTTTTAATATCCCAATGAATATATTTTAAAAATATCG
The DNA here is from genome assembly GCA_910589285.2 of Mythimna ferrago. NCBI lineage: Eukaryota > Metazoa > Arthropoda > Insecta > Lepidoptera > Noctuidae > Mythimna > Mythimna ferrago. The sequence continues at coordinate 24,326,110 of OU342685.1, forward strand.
ATACATTTTTATACTATTAGGCACTTCTCTAAAAACATCAAGCAACACAAGTTACACAGGAAATTGATGAACAAGCGACTCGTCCGCACCTAGGTGCGAAAAAGACAGAAGATATCAACATCTCTGTCACACGTTATCAGCTGATCGCTGTAATGGCACCTGTTTTAAGGCGACCTTCAAAATGTGGACGCGTTTTGAAAACTTTTTATTTTTAAGTTTTATGGTATACCTACGTCTACACTAATATTATAAAGAGGTAAAATTAATTTTTTTGTTTGGTTAATTTCTGGAAGTACTGGTCCGATTGCTATTTTATGTACACCGGTGAAACTGGCGGCAAAAGCTAGACATCCTAACTAATATTATAAATGTGAAAGTGTGAATGTTTGGATGTTTGTTACTTAATCACGCAAAAACGGCTGAACAGATTTGGATGAAATTTGGCATGCATATAGCCTTTGACATGGAAAAGAACATAGGCTACTTTTTATCCCGGAAAAACATCTTATTCCTAGGGAAAAACACGTTTAGAGTGCGATAACCGAAGTACACGCGGAAGAAGTCGCGGGCGGACAGCTAGTATTAATATAATACTCTAGTAGGATTGTCGATGTCGATGTTTTTGACCGTAGTTTCAACTAAAATACACATAAAAATATTATGTGAAAATAACAAACAATGTTTCTTATGGGAATCATTAAAGTTGAGAAAGTTTTAAAACCATAGTGAAAATGTAGCAAAGACACTCGTAGTTAACAAATAAGGAGAATCATTGAATTCATATTTTTATTAAAGTTTCTGCTATTTTATAATTCAATTGAAAAGTGTAAAATGTGCCATTTTACGTATAATTAAAATTTAACGCTTCAACTTGTCTCAAAGTTAGAGAGTTATGATGATGGTTCTAATGAATATAATGTGTAAAGTAAATATAAACATGTCATTACCGTTCCTATAGTACAATAATATAGTTTTTGTTACCATACTACGGATAGTACTGAGCAGTAGATTGCAAAAACTTTCGAAAATTTTAATTTCGCTGGTTATTTTTTTTTTTGTGCACAGTCTCACGTTTGACCACTACAAGAATAGAATAGAATAGAATAAACTTTATTGTACACCAAAAAGTAATACAGCTTAAACAAAAACTTAAATTAACGGGCACAACGGCGGTCTTATCGCTGAGAGCGATCAACAAGTAACCTATTCGCTCTTGATTTAAAGACCCCTAGGTTATAGCCATCAGGAAACACAGACCCCGGTAGGGAATTCTACTCCTTAGCTGAACGCATAATGAATGTGGGTGGGATTTTAACCATGTAGGTACCATCGCGGTCATTTCTGCCTGATTACTTAAAATAATTTTCGCTTGAATCTTGCTGCGCGGCGCCAAATCAAACCCTTTGCAGTTTTCGTTTCGAGGGCAAGCAGAAATGAATTTAGCGGTGGTCAGGCGGAAGTGTCTTTGATGGTACCAAGGACGCAATGCCGTTGAAAGTCTCAAAAACCCACCACTTTAATATAAATGGCATCATACAGCAAAAAAAAGAAAAAACGCAAAAAAAAAAAAATATATTTATGCAGTTCTCCCTATTTCTATAAATGTAAACCTGCTGGCACTTTTTCCTGAATTGACTCATCCAATTTCCGCGACGCGATAAGCACCCGTATACTATTCATTCAATTTGCAGATCAGTGCAGAATTTATTTTCACCGTTCATTCTGGAAATATCAACCGGCTGATTTGTTTTCGTCTTGGCTTTTTTATAAGGCAAGACTTTTTCTCCTTCTTCTTCCTTCTTAGCGTGTCAATAGGAAAAATAGTTAAATTTCTAAATTGAATTCCTTGTTTAGCCCTCGGTCACGACGGCAAATCCATAAGCTGATGCTATCATTAGATCTTTACGTGACCACGTGATCTTTCTCTTTCATGTCTCGTCATATTCAATCAATTCTACTATCATACAACGTTTTGTATGATAGTTGAAAAAAAAAAAAATCTACCATTATTCTAATTTTTTTTTGTTTGAACCAAGCCTCAAGGAAAAGGTTTTGGGGGTAATTTGGAATACAGAGAAATCATCACTTGAATTAGAATAGTTATGCTAGCAAATCAATCTCGAGGATAAAATACATACACCGTTAAATTTTAATCGTTTTAATCCCGTGGAGGGTCGATCCGGTACATGAAACACTATCGATTTGTAAAGATAAAAAAAATACCTTTTTTTCAAAACTCGTATTAATTTACGCATGTACGAAATTAATTTCTTTAAGAAAACGTCAGCTGAGCGAGTTTTGAAAAAAAGGTACTTTATTTTTTTAGTTTTATCTTTACAAATCGATTGTGTTTCATGTACCGGATCGACCCTCCACGGGATTAAAACGATTAAAATTTAACGGTGTATAGAAGGTGCCAGACAACCGTGGAATAAAGTACATTAGCCTTTTCCTAACATCTCCGCGGTACGCGAAAAACAAACAATGATCTGCTTTTCATTAGGTACTAGATCATGTTAAGGATCACGACACATGTCGATTCAAGACAGTTTTATGTCTTTATTTCCATTTTTGAAATTAAGAACATCAACAAATGTAGGAGGGTCAATGACCTTCCACGGTTATCTAGCACCTACTTTAGTAGCTAGTTATCTAGAAATAAAAAAAAGACGTGTGGCACTCGGGGACTGCCGCGGTAAAGCTATTGCATAGCATTTTATCAACTTATGCAATTATAATTATTTATTTATTTTATTTATGCAGTATTTTTTTTCCTTTGTTTTTTTTTTTGCTTTGATATTAATTAAGTTACACTTTCACATATTGAATTGAATTTTGATTGATTGTTCACTCATTTGTTTTCTTATCGGTCACCACGCTCAAAAAACGAATGAGTGGGGGGTGTTAGGTTATTTTCGTTACGGAATTTCTGGATTCGGTCTCCACGCTCAAGGCCCGCGATAGAAGCTATGCAATAGCTTAAAATATATCCTAACTAAATGGCCCTTGGTTAGTCAGTTGTTTTACAAATTATTGTACTCATTACTCCAAATATTCCACCAGTGTTCGTCATTCCGCTTTATCTTCTTACTCATAGACCTCATTTCCGTTGCTTTACTCACATTTACTTAAAACTAAAGAGACTGAAAGAACGATAAAATCTTTTATACTTTCGATAAAAAATATAGGTCAAACAAACATATTAAAATTCATCCGTTTACAGATTGATATCGAGTTTTCATTTTCTTCAATGAGTTTAAATATTTTATCATCGCTCAGCTCTTCGTAAAATCAAGTGTGTCGTTTGTCGGGATTAAAATGAATATTGCCTTTTATTTAAGTTTTTTGAGATACAGTAACTACCTACAACTCTTACTGATTTTATAATTGCAGCTGTTATTGAATCTTAATTAAGTTCATTATAGTTAATAAAACTATAATGAATTTAATTAAGATCTCGTGATTAATATTTTCTTCAAGAATTTACACGTGCCAATAGCCTATTTTTCTGTATATATTTTAACTTTAGTACATTTAATTTCACCTGCTATAAGATTTGCATGACGTGAGAGTAAATTCAGCGAAAAGAAAACCAATAACTGTCAATAATGATAGAACACACGAATCAAGTGGACAGAATGACGAGGTAACACAAAAGATACCTATCATCAAATCTAAATCCCTATAAAACCGCAAAAGAGAAACCAAACGATCAAGTGATACAGGAAAACTACAGAACACAGTCCCAAGTCAACAACAAAATAAGGAAATTAGACATTAAGTAACTGTAACTGTATTCATCGTGGATCGTGGACAACTGGACACTTCAAGTGTCGTCACAAAACCGGTTCCATTGACTCATGTGCGTTTGAACTTGACGCTCCTCATTATGTCAATTGGATTAGCAAACGTATAATTGGATGCTAAATTCTTAAGCGAAGCCAAACAGTTTGTATATGACATGCAACTTTCTAACTTTTTTGTATATAGAAATGCTCGAAGTGCTAAAATTGTTTGAGGATATGTTTTGGAGCCAGATGGCGAGATATTAGTAGGTAAATAGAAACGTAATTTGTTTTAGTAAATAAATTTACCTTGAGATAAGTTATAATTAGAGGAAACCAAACCTTTGCTCCGATTTAGGCGAGGCCGCAAAGAATTCACAAAAAAACACTTTTCGGATCATATGACTAATTTGTCAACATTTTCACAAAAACACTATTATTTATTTCAATGTATCACTCAAATTCCGAACCCTATCAAGAAACACTTTAAAAAAAAAACACTCAAAAGAATTCCACTTTCAAATATTCGAAAAAAGAATGGGCGTTCCGTAAAACATTTACGATAAACGAAAATTCAAATTACGAACGGGCGCACGTCAGGTAGGTACCACGGTGACTAATTGCCGGAGCACAGATAACACTCTGATAAACAAAACGCGCCAATAGGTGGGTGTCTATGGCGTGACGTCACGCGCTAATGTAATTTTGCCGGGATTTGTACAGTATAACATGTATTGTTCGTCCTATTGATTTTTGTTGACTGTACTTGTAAGCGGAGCGAGGAAGTGTACGATGTAGTTGTAAATCAAGTTAATAATAACACGACTGAAGAAAAAGAACTGCAAATATTTAAAAACCATGGATATTCATGCTTATTGTTTTTTTTTTATTCGAGTAGATAGTCCAAACTAGCGACCAGGATTACCTATCACACGAATGCTATTTCTGACTTTCAAGGTGAACTTTCCAAAAAAAAAAAACATTCAAACAAGCCTTGTCCAGACAAAACTGATACAACAAAAAAAAAAGTCAGTTAATCGGTGGAGCCGATCTCAATTGATGCTCCATCATACATTTAGGATTGATTTTTATCTAAATTGATTGATTAAAAAGCCACTTTTTTATTGTTGATAGGTTTGCATTTGACCGCTATCTCAAATGATGGAAAGCGACAATGCGGTCGACAATGTCTTTCCTACTAAATTGTGATTTCTACATATGGACATTGCAATTGCAAGATCACTTTTTGCTAACCATCTTTCATATCCTCCGAGTCCCAGTATAAAAGAACAGTCAGCCAGTTTAAAAAAAACTCTTAGGCCATTCATCATTTAGAATTTGTATAACAAAACAGATTTTTCCGAGCGTGAAGCGTCTGAAAACTTTGACATGATGTATAAATTTTATTTCATTTTGATTTTTTGAACTTATCTGAGTTCCTATTATTTTTCAAAATAATAAGAACTCAGATAACTTTAAAAAATCTAAATTTATTAGTAGTGTAGTTAGCCTATTTGGTAGATACAATTGCATGCTATGACAAAACACACAAAAGCCAAGCGAGAGGTCACTGACTTAAAATTAATCAACTACTAAAACATTAGATGCTAAAAGCACAGGACAGGAAATGATGATGAAGGTAATAATAAAAACATTGGTAGGATGTTTGACTTGGTAAAAACTCAAAAAAAAAATCACAAAAATTGAGAATCTCTCAGCACTTCATCAACGCTTCTTACAATTCTGATTCTATAACACGGTTCTATGTGGCAGGTGAGATAGTTAGTAATCAAACGCGATCCTATTAATAATTAAATAGGTTTAGGTTTTACTTAATCAATATAATACTCAGGGTCATACTGCTGCTTATCTGCCTGAACTGCCTCTTCTGTTGAATTAAATACGACTCACTTTTTCATCATCATCATCATCATCATCATTTCAGCCGATACACGTCCACTGTTGGACATAGGCCTCCCCCAAGCGTCGCCACATCGAACGTTCCTGTGCGTCCCGCATCCAACGGTTTCCTGCTACCTTCACCAGGTCATCGATCCACCTTGTAGGAGGCCTTCCAACACTGCGTCTTCCGGTACGAGGTCGCCACTCCAAAACCTTTCGGCCCCAACGGCCATCTGTTCTGCGAGCAATGTGCCCTGCCCATTGCCACTTAAGTTTGGCAATTCTTTGTGCTATGTCGGCAAACTCACTTTTTAATATGATTATTTTTATTGTGCATCGGGTACAATATTGACTGGCCTACACTGTTCTTACATAATATCGATTAATATTGTAATATTGTATCATCAGCCACTATTTTTAAAAGATTAATTATGGAGTTTCTTGCCGGTTCTTCTCCATAGGAAACGACTAATTTGGAGCCGTGCACTAGCTTCTGACGTTGTAGTCGTTGTAGTGCCCATGTAGGCCTATGTGAAAAAGAAATATTTTAATTTGTTTTTTTTTGTAATAAGACATCTTAGAATAGCTTTTGGAACTAGATTCTTAAGAAGGAAGCATAATGCAGTGTGGTGAGCTTGTAAAGACGGATTTCACAACACAACTAAACACCGTTCCTTTTTCAAATGCGATGCGTTTTCTGCACTTTAGTGACGGTTATGAAAGTGTGAACCGACTGGATGTTGGCTATTAGCGTAGAAACGAGAAATGTTCAAAGTAAAAGTTTTATTGTTACTATTTGTTATTCATACAAACGCCACATAAGAAATTCCCATGACTGTTCTATGATATTTGGGTATTACCAAGCTAATGAAAATCGAGACAGAATTCAGTGTTACTACTCTATTAAGGATAAGAGTATTGTTGTCATCGTCGTCATCGGTAAACCATACGTCCAGAGACCAAACTCCGTCATTTACATGCTCATCAATGGCTTATTAATCATTTTTCGTTTCCAAACTTTTTAATCTTTCCCAAATGTAAATTACTTACTCCAATACCATTCTTCTCTGAACTTAGGCTTTAAGCATTCCTATTATCAAATACCTGTACATGTAACTGATTACCTTGACAAAGAGAGGATCTCACTCACCTCATTTTGATCACGTTGTTTATGATGGTGGTCGATTTATTAAACGGCATATACCGACTCTATGCTTATGAGTTCATCATGCCCTTCACAGCATCCAATTTCCTAAGCTATTAACTAACCTGTGTCGCGTTCGGCGCTTTATTTGATTTTATAATAGCCTTCGCCACCCCTTTGTTACCCTCAACCCCTCAGTTTAGTGCACCAGTACACTTAATTACATCGTGATATAAACTATTCTGCATTTAGCATATAAAATAGTAGAAATATTGTAGGATATATTGTGTTGCAGACTTAGCTGCACATTTGGTGAATTGAAAGAAGCAATTTGTGTGTTCCATCGATTTATGTGCGAACCTGGTTCAATAACCAATGTTTAGAAAATGCCAAAACATTGCAGGACGATATGGGATGATCATAGGTTCATCATAAATAGACAACCGTATTATAGTGTAGTTAACCACTTTTATTTGAGACTACAGTTTAACAGGAAAAACAAACCGTTCCGCATAGTTATGACGACACAATATTATAATGTAATGTTTTAGTTTCGGCTGATAAAAAAGTAAATAATACTGGTCACTTATATTTTTAGAACGCATTTAGTTATGCATTTGTTTAAGAAGCCATGATACAATCTAGAATGGAACGTGCAAAACAATCAAGTATCACTACTTCGAGTAATATATAATAATATAATGCTATTTTAAAGAACAGGAACAATCTTCAGAAGGCCACAAACAGCACACAGCAGGCCAGGAAATGAAGAATAGATAAGAGATGATATGGCTTTGAGAATTCACATAGATACTGAAGTGATGGCTACTAGAAAAAAAAATGTAGCAAGAAAACTGCACAATCACCAATCCTTATAAAAACTATAGATATATATCTCGACGAAGCTCATACAGGACATAAAGACAAAGAATTCTAGTAAACCGGATCTACTGTTCTGACTGAACCGCAATCCTATCAACGACATAGTACCTTTCCAAAAAAATACCAAACTGACGCCAACAAGTTTAACCCCAACAGAAAAGAAACAGGCGTGTCTCTACAATTGTAGCTCACGCTTCGACTGCCGTGGAAAGTGGAAAGCATACCGCCATCGCCATTACAAATTCACCGCGTGTTTCCAAATGGCTGGATCTTGAACTTGGCGCGTTATCTACGTCTGCTGTTGTAATGGCATCTTTGAATATTAATGTTGGTGATAATGTACTGGTTTCTTCGTTTTGTTATCAGAGAAGTTTACTACTCTGTAGTGTTTGAAGGTTATTCGACTGTTACTGTAATGTAGAAGTACCCAACATAAGGAAGTTTTAAGGAAAATAAAAAATATCATTTTGCTTGCTGCAATCAATAAAACTCAAACGATGGATACGAGATGCACTGGATCGGTCATTGTGGCAACACTTGGAGGAGATCTAGAGGTCTCAGACGTTTAGACGTCTTTCGACCGAAATGATGATGATGCTAAATATTCCTAATCGTTTATCGATAATTTTTCTAATACCTTCCCCTTTTGACTGCAACCGAGTAACAGCAGACCGATTTATAAATCAGTAGCCTAATAGCTTTTGATTTTAAAACTTTATCATATACAAAATTGATCGATGCAATTCTTTGAAAACTACTAACACATGCCTATTATCCTAAACCCACGATCGTATTTAAACGATCAATCGATATCTATATAACTGCTCCATAATCGATTACAGTATATCGTAATAAGATCGATTATTACATTAATCGCCCATAATCGTCCTTCCTTAATTAAGAGCTCATTGTTTGACATAATTGGTGTCTCAGATCTTAGACAAAGACTTGCGGTTGCATTGTGGTCCTGATCTGATGAACTAAATCTAATTGATGAAATTGAAGTTAGAATTGAAACTTTATATTGTTTTAGTGGTAATATAAGTTTGATGGACCAACTAATTAAGAAGAACTTTGTAATGGTCATAACTTCTAGATCGACTAGGTAACATATTTTTTTATATTAAACAGGTGTTTACAAGCGCAGCCGCTTTTATTAAGAGAAATCAAAATTAAACTTCAAACACAAAAAAAGAATTGCTGAACCAAATCTAAAACCCTGAGATTTGGTTCACGAACATCAGCAAATAACGAATGGATGACGTGAAACCAATTTTTCACCTACATCCACTGCGGCGTACAAGCCAATACAATCAATGGTGGACTTCAATAGGAACATCATTTGGCACACGTCGCCATCGGGTCACTTCGAGGCACATCGGAGCACATCGGGGCTCAAAGAGGAGTGTCGCGTGGGAAGCGGTTGATGCACAATGAGAGGCTGGCTATTGTATGAAAATTTGTGTATACTAGCTTATACCTATATCGTGGTTTTGTTGCATTTTTAGCATTATGTAGACATATGATCATGCTATTTTGTAGCTAAAATTACTTAGGATTTGGATTGTGGAAATTGACAACAAACAACATAATAACTGAAAGAATAATATGTAACTATATGCAGGAAATAATGGCTTCTATTGATATTTACAGTGGAAAAGGGTAAATAATACACACTAATATAAAACTGTCAACATGAAACAGAGTGGATACGGACGCCGGAGTGTGAAGAGGTTTAACATCATTCAAAAGTTACGGTTCATAGTTGCCACGAGGAAACTATCATGGGATCGCTTGAACCTCTAAACTAAACTACACGCGTGGGAAAAGTTTAAATTTTCAACACCGTCCAGGTTCGAACTTTATCTCTTACTACAAACAAAACTACAATGGTACTTCTCTTACTTAACAATGCTAATATCTGATCAATGATTGTGAACAGAACCGATGAGTCCTTTGTACTCAAGTTTTTTGCAGACCTTGACTTATATGGTAAAGAAACCGGTTGATGATAACAAAGAAATGTATGTAATGACTTGGGTCTTGGAAAATATGCCATCAGTTCAATTGTTTTACGATTCTTGCGAATTATAGATATTGAATGGCGGTAATGACATAATTGTTCCTACAGACAATGTTTTTGATATTGATGATAGACATCAAATTGCTTTTGTTCCAGTTAATATAGATGTCGTTTTAGAATAACAAGCCATTCAAAAATGTAACAATAAAACCGACAAATTCCAATAACACTTGAAGTCAACATCATAATAAATATAGATCCTAATGTATATGACGAATGGGTTATAACTGTCGGAGATAATCAAGCAACTGAATGAAGAAAAGGCATCGCTAAAATGAAAAAAATAAACGGTAAAACAAGAATATTCAATAGATACAAAATCAATATCAAAAATCTCGAACTAATACAATTATATACCAGGGATGTTACGGAGCTCCATAACCGTAACCGAAACTATCGGATATCCGATAAAAAATAATATCCATAACCGTAACCGAATCCGGAATAAAAGTTTCGGATAATATCGGATAGGGGCGGAGCCTAATTGCGACACGTTATGACAGCCTGTCATAATGTGTCGCATCGTAAAATATAAATAGTACAGTAGTAAATAGTGTGTATTTATATTTGACTTCTGAAATTCCTTAAAAATCTAATAATCGTAACCGAAATTATCCGAAACTAACGGATAATCCGAAATAATTTCATATCCGTATCCATATCCGTAACCGGTATTATAATTATTTCTATATCCGTATCCAATCCTTATCCGAAATTTCATATCCATAACGTCCCTGTTATATACATTCTGGCATATTCACTTTAATTTAGACAGTGACCTTTCAGTAATTGGCGTCTTAAATACCTAAATAGGTTTCTATTTAAATACTTCCTTTCCTCTTACCTGTTTTATTCAAATGAACTAAAGGCTAAATCTGTAATTAATTGTACTTAGTTCATTTCAATAAACTGACATCCTTCCTTTATTTAGACTGTGAACCTTTCAAACCAAATTATGAAGATTAGGGGAATTGGTGTCATCTCTAAATATTATTGTGGGTGAGGATAATTCGATTTGATGAGGTATCATTAATAAAAAAAAATTATTAGCCCATGTAGAAAAATTTTCCGACAAAATTTCATCCAAAATCCATTTTATCGTTTAAGTGCAAAAGAATAACGATCATACGTAGATATACTCGTACATCCTGACTTTCGCCATTATAATATTAGCAAGATCTATAACGAAATCTAACTTTGTGATTCAACCAAAGATAACGATATGGAGTTGGACCATGTTACATTTCGATTGCATTTGTATTTATCTAAAGATTTTGAACTTTTTGAAAAAAAATATCGCTCATAAAATACCACTTTCTCTACGTCCTCTTCATCATCGAATTCTTCTTTTAACATTTAAAATGTAAGTTAAACTAAATGACTTCCTTGACATACGAACGTTCTTAGTATTTTCTTCCACAACAATCTTTCTGACAAACATCACATACCTACAAATTTCTTTTCTACTATACTCTTTCTCTCAACAAAAATTTAAGTTACACACTTAGTTATTCCACTACCTGTCCGTATGTTCGCAGGTTGGCGAATAAGGTACGGGAAGTAGGGTCAGTCAGGATGATCGCCGGTAGCCACCTGACGCATAACCCCGTATTATTAGATACGGGATCGTCTGGTCGGCTTGAAACTGTTTTATTTATATTTATCGCCGCTTCTTCTTTGGGGGGAGCTGAATTTGTTAAGTGATGAAGGTTTAGCTAGATTGAAAATATTAGTAGAAATTTTAGTTCTACCTAATATACTTGAGAGCAGCGGTAGCCGAGTGGTGACGGCGACGGCCCTGTTACGAGTTATAGGAGTTATAGGTCGCGGGTTCAAATCCACCCAGGCGCACTACTATGCGTAATTTATTCCATTACCTTTGCTCTCAAAACGGTCTCAAACAGGAAAACATCGTGAGAAAACCAGCATGTCCTAGAACCAAAAAATTCGAAGACATGTGACATACCCCAACCACACTGGGCCCGTGTGGTAGATTACGGCCCATTCCCTCTCCTGAAGAGGAGGCCTGAGTTCCAACAGTGAAAACATTATAAAGCCGACTATGTATGCCATGTAGTATACTTGAAATAAATTGCATCAGAGTGAGAAATATGATCATTAAATCAATCGCTCACAGCCAGCAAATTTCACAAAAAAACCGGTGATGCAAAATAAAGATAACACAACAACTGATAGGTACTCTGATGTTTTGTATATGTATAATGAATTACGAAAGATTGTTAACATAAAACAAAATATAAATATAACGCCACACATTGTGCAACCCAACTGTAAACATAAACAGTAATAACAAACCGAACTCAGCACACTCAAATACTATAACACCAATAGTAAATAACCCAATACTGCGAAGTAAGACTAGGTGGAACCTATACTACCTCCTACTGATACTATAGTCAGCCTAACTGTAAACAAGCGTCAAGTTATACTCGATGGTAGTATAGAATTACGTGTTAGCGTCAAGTGACCGGTGGTAAGTTGAGAATGTTCTCACGGCGGGAGACAGGTTAGGTTTCCACCTGGTAGCTAGGGTGGAATGATGTTGAGACAACAGATTTTTCAAATAGCATGTCTCGCTTTTGGTAGAACGAGAGAGCGTGTCAGACTGAGACTTGAGTTCCTTCAGTTACCCTTTGAGATATAGATCTGATGTCCACTTCAAAGAGGGTAACGACTAAAAGAGAAAAAAGAATGGAAGAAGTTATAATGAGCCAAACCAAAATGAATTGGTTTAAGGGTAACGGAATGACGATAATAAATCTGAAAGCCCATTGTGATAGAACCCATAAGGATCACGATAAGTTGAAAATAATAATAAAGCAAACATAATAAAATCATGACAAAATCGAAATCGTAAAATGTTAGAAGATACAGGCATATTTAAATATTAAAATCAAATACAATAATAATATATATAATAATAAAACAATACAATAGTTATTCAGAGTTAAACTTGTTAAAATAGTTACATTAAATCTCAGGAATAATTACAAAGATATGCCTATAACCTCAAATTGAACCGACGCACATGCTTGGAATACTAGATGCTCAGAAATTAAACGCTTCATCTCAACACGATATCATTTCGTCATCGCTTTGTCCATAAAATTACAAGGTTCTTCCAAGAAACGATAACCATGCTCAAATTCAATATCCCGGCAAGTATTACGTTGTTTTATTAGAAAAACTTGTAGTTAAAATTATAGATTCTTGAAGTGTTTCAAATTTCGAAACAATAGCTCATATGCGCCAATGAAAACTTTAGAAAGTGCTCGAATTAATTCTACAAACACGTTCACTTTCTTTGAATCTTACACAGAGGCATCCAACGATCAACTATTACATTTTAGATGTTAATTAACATCTCAATTTACGTCTTCATGTGGATTCATGTAATACTTTCTTTTAGTGTTATCTGTCGCAGTCTATCGGAAAGACATATCTGATAGAAAGTCATATGATATTAAAAGAATTGTGGGCTATGTTGGGCCAAATATTGATCCCTCTGGAAGGCCTACTACTTGCTGCTGCTGCAATCTTTAGTGAAGATAACTTGTTTTTTTTTTAAATCATGAAATATCTTCTCTTGTTCTGGGTGGAGGTAGTGGTAGTGTCAAACTTTTACCGACTACACCCGCCCGTGTTATTGTTGTCCCATTCCTTTATTCTTTCTGTGCTAGTGTTCACCTAATCATTAAGTACATCAAAATATTTCTAATACATAATAAAAATATTGTATTATCAGTTACCAGTCTCTTTGTTTACCATCTCTCCATATTACTGTTGCAAAAATAAAATGTCCAAAATTGAAATTTATAGTCCGCGCTTTTAGTGTTAATTGCCCTTTGCGACTTTTTCGAACCATCCCGCAACCCTGTCAAATCTTTCCACCTCGTCTACGATTACTCTGAAAACTTTCTTCTAATCTAATACTTCGAATTTCCTGTAACAAATCTGTGACCTAGCAACTAACTCTAAAACAAATACACGAACTACTTTCCTTCCCACCGATAACGAAGTACAAACATTCTCAAATTATTGTAATCATAGTCATTGGATCTCTCCCGATACTTAAACAACTACTAAGTACTGTCAAGGCATAATATTTATGTTAGCGCTATAAGAACATGAAAACAGCCAATTAGTGTTATAACAACAAGTAATAAATAGCCATACAGGAGCACCTACTGATTATGATCTAATAGTTTGAAATAAAGTTATTTAAATTATCCTATATGCATTAAGATCAGATAATAGAATATTATTAGTAAACGCAGGATTTTGAAAAGATGACAAACTTGAAATCATCTTTCGATATTAATTAGTGGAATAATCATTACGATTAAAGATAGATCTAGATAGTTGCTATAGTGAACTTTAAATGATTACTAAAAAGATGGTATAGGGCATGGTAATTCACATGTAAAGCTGTACAGTAAAAGATACCTGGTTTTTTATCTAGTTTAGAGATTCTTGCACATTCTCCTTCATAGAGATCTACGGTTTGGAATGTGTCTTGATCTTCATCTTTCTGACTGACTGGCTTCTTCACACTTCAAAAGCGCGTGTTAAAGGTTTATTTGAAATGGTTGAATTGGATTTTTCAATAGCATTTCAAGTTTCTAACTTTTCTTTGATAGATTCTTCTACATCCCCGGAATCTGCATTTCGCATATTTATTTTGTTTACTTCCTTAAATTGCGTGAAGCAAGTCAGATGTCATACTTTCACTGTTCACCTCTTAACATTTAATCTCATTTTAACAGTTTCCACGGTGGCTTATGCAAGGTAGTTTGTCAGCTGACATTTTCCGACGGATATTGAATGTTGTAAAAGCGTATATAACTTGGTTCAGAGAAACCATTTGTGAGATTGCGAGGTAATCGCCATTAAAATGAACAAATCTGAAGAAATACTTATGTATGATCTAAGATACATACTTTCCCTAATTTATTTTTTTAAACCGCAAACCACACCTACCACACACACACAGTGTTGTCTTTTTTAACCCAAAGGTTGACTGGTAGAGAATGCCTTGTGGCATTAAGTCCGCCTATGTACCACTATTGTACTATCACTTGCAAAAGTCCATAAGAATTCTTAAAACTTATTCGTTTGACGTTTAGTTTGACTTACGACCTTTTATTTTCAAGTTTCGCCAACAAATGATTGAAATTCACAATTTCATCAACTTATCATAAGTCAAGATGGCCCAGTGGTATAGGCACACAGATTGAAGCGCAAATCAGTGTGCCGCAAGTTCAAATCCCACGCAATTATTGACTTTTTGTAAGTTCTTACCCGATTGGAAGTTATGTATTTGCATTACATATATTAAATTATTCTTTAACTTGTTCACACATTTCTTAGAGTTAGAAAGGTAGATCACAAAAAAACTAAATAAAGAATTAGATTTCTGCGAGGTAGACATGAGTTTTAACTTAACCGAAATGAACTGTCGTTTGGTTGTAGTTGTTGGTTAGTGACGTGAGGTTGACAGTATTGTAATATTCGCAAAATGCAGGCTAATATTAGTATTGAAGTGAGGGCGACTATCATTGAGGTCTTAATAAAACACAAATATCTGAAGAAACCGGACTGAATGTGAGTATAATAGCTATTAATGAATTGTAACTTTATTACAAATTAATCTTCTAATTAAAACGTATGCCATTTATGAATCCATTCATCGTATCTTTATGAGGTTTAAAAGAGAAATACGTAAATCGTTGGGTTTATTGGATTGGTTATTGGATTAATAAATGCAGTTTTATTTTAAAATTATATTCAATAATTATGATTATTAACATTTTATATAATGAAAATGAAGTGAAGTAGGTATAGCTGCCTAATATATATTTTTTTTTATTTTAGAAAAATACTGTAAATCTTTGGCTAAAAAGATATGAGGAAGAAGGTAGCCTTGCTAGTCGAAAGAGAAGTGGGAGACCGAAGCTTATTAGCGAGGCGCAGCGACGACATATGGTGGACGTATACGAAACGAATGGTTTCGCACCAACGAGACATTTTGCGGAATTATATGACACCTCGATGGATACTGTTCGCCGTGCACTTCACGCTGAAGGCGTGCATCACAGAAAACCTGCTAAAAAGCCGTACTTGACAGAGAGGCACAAACAAGAACGATTACGTTTCGCACTAAATATTTAATGTTAACTAAACTAAATGGCCTACCATTTTATTTTAACATATCTGTGATTATTCGTTAACAAACACTGTATTATATTGTGTTTACTTTCGTTTAAAACAGCTATATCTTTTAACTTGTGCCATCGCCTCATCTTAAGAATGCAGTGAACTCGCTATCAATTTTGTTGACAATAATCATGAGTCTATTTCGTTTTTTATTCTTCTACCCGCACTGTTTTAACATAATACTATAGTTCAATTTATTTTTCTCATCTAATTGACGATTATCTTGTGAGAACTAAAGTTCTTTTAACAGAAATTGAGGTTTGGTTTCAATCTTCTTTTCGTCAAGAAAATGAACAATTAAGCTATGACCTCAATACATTCATTGTGACGTTACACAAAAATAAAATGTTTACAAAGTCCAAATCATATATCACTTTTCAATAAATAACTGGATATAAACAATTACCTATATTTTATTTTATTAAAATTTGAATATCCGTTCATTGTTACGTTATTCATATTATGAATGGTCTAAGTGGGTATACTTCCAACAAACAATCTTAGGCGTAACATAGATAACGGTTACAAGATAACTTTTTGTCTAGGTAACAATTCGACGTCACAATTCTCATAAATGTTTAATTTGTAAATATAAAGAATAAACATTTTTATTAAACACGTCTTTTTATTTCCACCTTATAACATCGAAAAGATGTAACAACTAAATAATTGCAAATTACGAATGTGATTCTTCTTGTGGTTAATAGATCACATTCGTAATTTGCAACTATTTAGTGCAAAAAATGCAATAGTATTTTTCATAGAAATATAAAAAAACAACTATATCAACATAGATTGGGAATTTCAAAGTAAGAAATAACTGCAACGGACCGACCATGATTTGAACTCGGGTTACGTGATTTGCGAATCCAACACTTAGTTCACACGGCTACCAGCACATGACGTATTTGAGCGAATTTTGCTATGGTAAGAACAGAAAAGTAATAATGTTTTTAAGCTCAGTGCGACGACAGTTCCTTAGTGTGTGTTATCTGTGGAATGTGGATACTCATACATGCGCACACATACGCACGGCAGTATCGCGCTCGCTCGGTTCGTAGCAATGTAATCTTTAGCGCTCCTATGGACTTTTGCGGCCTTACTGTACATGAAGTTAAAATAAATAAATAAAAAGGCAAAGTTCGTTTTTTGTTTGTAAGAGAGACATTACCATCTCTAGAAGTACTGGTCCGATTGGTTAAATTTTTCACCGATAAAAAGCTTTATTCCTGAGTGACATAGGCTATATTTTATGTACGCAGGCGAAGCCGTGGACAATAGCTAGTTTTTTTTATCCTTCTCTTATTTCCTGCGATCCGTTTATTTCTGACATTTAGCTGGATGTTATGAATGTAATAATGTGGCTTGCGTGGTATGTACTTACCCAGTGATACATCCAACTTTAAACTATCTAAGGGAGATCTTGGGGTGGTTTTCTATTTAATCTTTGGAAGAAAGCTACTTAGTTATAAAATTAAACACTAATTATCATTCCAAATATTTGTATGACTAAGAGAGGGCGTGTGGAGAAAACAATTCGCTATTTCTTTTCCACGTGTGTATCCTAATAGCGGTAATGTCACAATTGAGTTTGTTGCATTTTTTTTCTGTTACTTGATTGTTTCCCCTACCCAAAAACTTAAAAACTGGCTTAGTTTTGAAAGGTTTAAAAATTCTTGTGCGATTTTAGATACTCGTAGTTACTTCATGGTACAAATAATGTATTAAAAATAAGTCAATAACCTAATTTTTGTAGTTAAAACTGCTACGGGCGGGCTTAAACCCAGCCAGGCGTTTTGCTTTGTGTTATTTATTTCATCACCACTGCTTTCAAAACAATGAAGGAAAACCTACATGCCTTAGAACCAAAAATTCGAAGATCCGACTAGCCGTACATGACATAATTATGGACCCGCATGGTGGATTACGGCCTATTCCTTCTCTTAGAGCGGAGGCCAGAGTTCCAGCAGTAGGAACATTGCAAGGCCGATTATGTTATGTTAAACTGCTACTAAATATACCCACATTTCTACCATATTTTGACTGACCTGTTGGTCTAGTGGTTAGTGGCCCTGGCTGCTATGCTGGAAGTCTTGTGTACGATTCCCACCCAGGACAAATGTTTGTGCGTTGAGCGCGATCATTTGTTCTGTGTCTGGGTGTTGTCTGAGGCGTTCTGCTTAGCTTGGGACTAGACAGCGTTGTGTGATAGTTGTGGAATATTATTATTTATTATTATTATTATATCCTTCGGGAAAACCAGTACCCTCATTCACGTAAAATCAAACAAGCCAAATATCGAATTTCAAACGACTTTAAAATCGGTGTCGTTCAAACTCGATTGATGGATGTGAATACGGAAATGGTCTAAACGACTAAATCGCTACGATATCGTTACGGTTTTCATTACGTGAATCGGGCTACAGGCCGGGTTTGCTAATACAATTCTCAGCAATTATCACTAAAGAGTTGAATGATTTCTAGAAAAGGCAATTTCGTATTAAACAGCCACAGTACACATGCAGTCCTCGCCTTTCCCTTTCTGAATATTTGAGATTCCATCACGAAAGCATTTTGGCATCGCTTCAAACCACGTATCGCACACGGTGTGTATCGTGATCGGTGATAGAAAATACACATTATTCAATGAATGTAATAGATACCTACATCTTTCGATGTAGTCAACCGATTTTGTCGATGTGTCTGCTGCCGTCTTCCCGTCCGATTATAATTTGAGTGTCTTCAAGGCAAGAGTGAATAGGCTCATAACCTAGTGCGCCTCATCACAAAATAGATAGGTACAGAAGACAATCTACATACACGAAATCTCGGCTCAATCGCCCAGTCGCACTCGTACAGACTGGAGCAATGCGCTGACCCTAGCGCGACCGTAGAGCATAGGTATAAAAAGTGAAGAATATACATGAGATTGACTTCTGTACCTATCTATTTTGTGGCCTCACCATCAGAGATTGCGTCACTGCTTACCACCAGGTGGGATCGCAGTCAAGCACTAGGTATAGATAAAAGACTTTCTAGTGAATTACAAAGGTTATCTGCCTATGTGAAGGGGTTAAGAGACAGTAATTCTTAATGGGAAAACTCAAAAACCCTTTTTGTCTGACCCGGGAATCGAAACCAGGACCCCACGTTCAGCAGTCGCGCTTGCGACCACGAAAGCCATAAGACAGTTCATAAAATTTATTTTAGTGTTCAATTACTTACTTTAACAATTGTCGACACACAAATAAGTAGATCACAGACCAATACATCACAGACCAACATCTCAGTGATCTCACAGTCTGCACGCAACAATGTAACGGACAAGACTAGGAGCGTAACGTGCACTAATTTAGACGTGGGCAAAGGCGCATCATCATCATCAGCCTGTTTAATGTTTTCACTGCTGGGACTCTTCTCTAGGAGAGAGAATGGGCCGTAATCTACCACGCGGGCCCAGTGCAGGTTGGTGGATGTCACATGTCTTCGAATTTTTGGTTCCAGGACATGCTGGTTTCCTCACGATGTTTTCCTTCACCGTTTTGAGAGCAGTGGTGATGAAATAAATTACACAAAGTATTGCGCCTGGCGCGACCTACAACTCGTAAGTCGTTACTACTCGGCCACCACTGCTCTTAATTAATAATTTTTTGTATGAATTTTTATGGTAGCTTAATTCTTTTTTTTTATCTGATATAAACTATTGCTTGACTGCGGTCCCACCTGATGGTAAGCAGTGATGCAATAAATTAAAAAATCACTTACAGGTAAACAGTTTACCTGTAAGTGATTGTTGCGCTGAAGTTTTATTTTATACACATGTTATGTTGCTGTATTTACTGTTTACAATCGTTGGTAAACCTAATTTAATAAATAAAACGATGCAGTGACTAACGAAACACAGTGTTCGACCACATCATCGCTTACCATCATGAAATAGTGGTTGAACGCGAACCTATTTATAACAAATTTTTAACAAACCCCTCGTCGATAAAGAGCTCTCACACACGTGGGGCCCCTTCAAGTCGAGGCCGTGGGCGAGGGCCCCTTCGCCCACGCCGGCCTACGCCACTGGACAAGACAAATAGCCAGACATCTTGTAGACACTAACAACCTCTTACCTTACATGAACTGCAACTACATTAGTTATTAAGAAACCAGCAGTTTATATAAGCTTTCTGAGTTATGGATGATCGGGAGAAAACATGTAGCATATACATTGACTGCACGGTGCACGCAAACTGAGGCCCTACCACGAGCTCTTAGCGCGATCTATTTTACGACCTAAACTGAACTGTTAAAGTGATGGAGCTGTATAGGTTGTATCGACGGCGCGTACTGTTTCACGAGCACCTCAAGGAGATGTCAGCAAACCGTAGGAGCCCAGCAGGATCAAAGCCTACTGGGGCCAATAATTTGCTCCTGAAAGGAAAACACGACCTTGGTATGAAAGGTAACGAAGGAACAGGCGTGTGTTTTTAGTCAGTAAAAGTCTGACACCCTCCCGCTCCGCCCAAGGGCGGACGTCCAGGGATATCATGAGACTATTTCCCAAAAAAAGAACTACAAACATATTATATAGGTAAGTACAAAAATGAAATACACTCGGGCATCGAAGCACTCCTCTATCAATTTATTAGAAATCTAATACATGCAATAAGAATTATGTATATTGCTTCCTTCCATATATCACTTTCAGCATTGCCTTCCATACACAAAACCACTTTTCCAAATTAACAACAATATACAGAAAAATATTTACGTGACCAGGAAAACTGTTTCCTAAACCACCTCTATAGAGTTACCTTCCTTACTCCCAAACAAGGAACTCTCCACAAATCTTCCTTACCTATCAATAAGCAACCGACCCGCAACTAATATTAAAAGCTCACAAACATAAAAACTCTCCAAGAATAATGAGCCAGTTCTGAAACTTGCCCAATATAAGGGCAAACGATACTTGGCCAATAAGGGCAAACGATAAATAACGCACGACGCTTAGAAAAGTGTTATTAAGGCTCCGTAGCCTTAAATATTCTTGGCATTACTCAAGATTAGGGTTGCCGTGGCATGTTTGTGTATTAGCCTTTTTGGAAGTGTAAATACTGGGGACTTTTTGTTATGGGAAGTGGAGCTGATAATTTTGCACTTGTAAGAGGATAAAGAAATGTTTTGTAAGTTGAAAAAACTGAGTAGGATCAAAATAAATAAGCTAGTCAAATCTAAAGTGATGGCAGTTGTTTATTATACATCATCATTATCATTTCAGTCAAAAGAGGTCCTTCTGTTAAATATAGGGCTTCCCCTAGTATCGCCACAAAGATCGGTCCAGTACGTCTCGCATCCATCGGATTTCCGCGAACCTCATCAGGTCATCGGTCCATCTTGTGAGAGGCCTTTCAACGCGTGTATCTACGTGTCTTCAGGTAGGTACGTGATCGCCACTCCAGAGCTTTTTGCCCCCATAGGCCTCCAGTTCTGCTAGTAATGTGCGCTACCTGCGGCACTTTTTTTTTCGATGGGAAAAATCATCCAATGACAACGGGTGGAACGGGAGATAGTGTCAAACTCTTACTGACTAAAAACCCATCCCGTTCCTTCAAGCCTTCATACCGGGGCTCGAGCGCCCTTTCGGACAACCCTGGCCCCAGTAGGCTTCGACCCGGCTGGGCCCCGCTGTTGCTGATAACTCCTTGAGGCGCGTGGGAACAGCGCGCGCCGTCGACGACTTGGGCTTGGTCCGGACAGTTACCGGTCGGCCGGACAGCGAGCTACCCATTGTTCACTGTCCGCAAGCCCGCGCCTACGGTGGCTGGAAATCGGGATCGGAATCCCGGCGGCGGCGAGAGCGCCGTTGCCTGATGCGGTCGGCCTCCTCCTTAGCGAGCATTACTGCTTCGCAGAAGTCGGCGACCGCTTGCCACTCCTCCTCGCTCCGGTACCTGCGGCACTTCAACCAATATCGGTAAACTTGCTTCGACGATGATTCAATCACTCAAAGTAACAAGCATAGCCCTCTCCATTGCTCGTTTATCTTGACTGGTCAAAAAGAATTTCGGCCATACATACATTTGGCTTTGCTACTTATTTACTAGTAGGTACTTTATTAATTCAAACTCTAAACTATGGTTAACCCCTGACTTATTATTATTGGTTCACTCGTTAAATAAATTCATAGCTACCGATGTGTTGGCGTCAGCGTCATTCTCATCTACATATGATTTTGGGCTGACAAAGCTCCGCGCTTATGATATTGCACGGAAAACATTTGCCTTGTAAAGCGTAATTCATGAATAAATCACCATGGTAAAGGATTAATAACTATTCATCGTAAAAAATGAAGACTCAACAACCGAAGCTATCGTTGAAAAGCACTGCAGAGGTGATCAAAATATATCAGAATATTCTAGAACAATCATGAATAAAGTGTCATCAAGGATTGAAAATGGCGTAACTGCTTCTAAAGACAAGGGGCCTAAAATAACCAGAGACATTGTATATAACGTTACCAACCCAAAGATATATACAGCAGTAGTGCTACTACGAGCTCTTAACGCAATCCATTTTACGATATAAACTGAATTGTTAAACGGATGGAGCCACATAGGGTGTATAGCTCCGTCCCTCTTTCTCACTCGAACGACTGACATTTTAACATCATGGTAAGTCCTCTGCTTAAACATGTCGTGTATCTGTATTTGCATCAGCATTAAAACCCGCAACGAAGGCTGCGTGGCCACAAGAATAAGGTCTATGATAAATTCAATTTACGCAACCATATTGATTCATTCATTGATACTTCATCAACTGGATACAAGTATCACTTTTTTTATTATTTGTATCATAAAGTAATGTAATCGAAATTCACAAATAGAAAGTTTTAAAAATTTGATCAAAATTTCGCATGTTAGGAACCTTTCAAATCTGGTTGAAGGGGAAACTTTCAAGTAACAGTAAAAGGATACACAAACTCAAATGTGACGTCATCGCCATTAGGATACCCGCGAAGAAAAGAGATAGCAAGATTTAACCACCACGCTCCCACTCTTCTTCACACAAATATTTGAAATAATAATTACTGCTTCATTTTTTATAGGTGACTCTGATGGATTTTCATTGTTAGTGTTACTTGTTATACAAAATAAACACACGCCACTACGGCGATCCTACCTAATAGTAAACAGTGATGCAATCGTTGATGGTGAAGCGCACTAGATTATTAAGAGCCTATTCACTCTAGCCTTGAAGACACCTAAGTTATAATCGGACGGGATATGTAAAAACCAGCTAAGCGCCAACCCTACCTCAGACGGATTAGGCAGCGTTCACAAGCACGCTGCAAACAGCTCTTATCGGTCGTCTCCGTGATACTTGACTTATTAGTCACTTAGTTTGCTCGGCTGTGGCACCGTCTGACGGACTACCTGTGTCTATCGTTCTTACTACAATGTTACTGGAAAAAGTTTCAGACCAAGATGACAAACAGGTCAGATCGAAAGAGTTTGGATGATTTAGAAACTGATGTTATATTATCTCGTATCTTCTGTGTTCTTACTAAGTTACCCATGAACAATAGTTCGCGCGTTCTGTAATCGCAGACATTTGGCAGTTTTTAAGAAAATTCACACTACCAGTTGGAGCTACCTAGCCGAGAGGTTTCCTACTTTTGAAAACGTATGTCATGGCATTGACGTTGATATCTAACTAATGTCATTAACATAAACGTTTTGACAGATACCGGGACCTAACGATTCAGTGCTGCCACCAGGTGAACGTCATTTTAGAAAACCCCGTCTTTGTGTTCAAGTCCAAAACTTGGGTAACTTCGTGCTAACGGAGCATGGTAAACATTTTTGGACAGTTGGTAATATCGTTTTCAGTTTCAAAACAGCTACTATCTAGAGTAAACCGGTTATTAGTCACCAAGTCTGTTTAACAAACGATATGAATTAAGTACAACATTATGTTTGGCTAGGATAAAGAAGATTTACAAAACCAAGACATGGTTGTTTATTTAGAATTCCGAATAGCTAATGAGCAATGGGCAATTACTGCAACAATAAACCAATATTAAGATTAAACACATAAACAATAAGCTACAAATACTTTCTCTGAAAAGAAAAAAAACTCTCTAAAAGTAACTAAACCCAAGTACTATAACAATAACAATCAGCAATAACACAGGTATACCGGTACACAACAATAAAAATAAAAAAAGGTTCCAAATCCACGTGGACGTAGAAACCCCCGGACGGAATTCTCACGAAATATTCGGCATGCCATTAAATGGTGTAACAAAAGAAGTCCAGCCGAAATATACACACAGTTTGAATTTCGGATGGCGAACGATTTGGAAACGGAAAAAATGCAGGTAACAAATTAAGGGTGACGTAAGCGGGACTGGAGTCCGGAATAACGTGGTTGCTTGGTTATTTTTTTCTTGTTGTTTCGAGGCAAAGGAAATTACAGGTTTAATTGTTTTTGAATGTAGTGGAGGCTCTGCAGCATGATGTATGTTATTGAATGGCAGTGATGAATTTGAATGGTCAATTTTTTTGATTAATGTCAGGTGTTTGTTTTCAAGATTTATATGCGATATGATTATTTGTTGTTGAATTTATTTTGTAGTTTATTCACCTTTGATCTCTTATAAGGGAAAAAGTTTTAAAAAGATATGAAGTTTTTAAAGTACTTATACACTAACATTATATATACATAACACTATCATCTACACTAACATTATAAAGAGGTAAATTTTGTTTTTTTTTTTGTTTGTAGGAGGTAATCTCTGGAAGTACTGTCCGATTGCTAAAATTTTTTCACCGATAGAAAGCCGTTTTATTCCTGAGCGACATAGGCTATATTTTATGTACGCAGGCAAAGCTGCGGGCCAAAGCTAATTACATCATATACGAGTACCTAAGTATACAGTTATTTTGCTTGCACAACACTATCCAAGAAATTATACAACTATATTATGTAGCTTACAATTTACAACGATTCAAGATTCCCACATTATCGGTAATAGAACTGCCATATTATAAAATTATGTTCATATTTAGTTGTAATGATAATTTCATCTGCCTACGTATTTCAAAATGGCTGGAGCACGCATGCCCGGCCCATCAAGAGGAGTCTATAGTAATGGGAACGGACATTAAGAGAAAATACCATAAATTCTCCAGAGCGCACCATTTCAGGGTTCCGTCCGTGATCAGCTTATTTAAATAAGCCACTTATGGGATAAAAGTTAAGCTTAATTACAATCCTATTAAGTGCTGCGGTGTTATTTGATAGTTTTGTCGCTTTGACTACAAATAAATCACGAAATTTTTAAACTAAATCTGAGTTATATGGGTATCACTTAGAGGGTGATTCTTTGAAATCGAGAGAATGTCTCATTCATCTGGCCTAGTTTATTCTTTACAATTTGATAAGTATTTTTATTTGCATATTAGTTTTCCCCGATCACTAAATGTATCAAAGGCACCCATTTGTGCCCAGTGTCTTACGATACAAAATAGATAGGTACGAAAATTAGGCTAGATGAAGGAGAGATGGTCTCGATTTCAAAGAATCACCCTGGAATATGTCTAATTTATGAAAAAAATTAATGATATCTTAGTTTTCATTTGTCGTAATATCATTGTCTACAGTTTATAATAAATATACCTTTAACATTATTATAATGAATACATCGACACTTCTACGTAGAGCTCCTTAGTAGTCCAAAGTTTGAGCTACACGAATACTGACAAATGCTTGCACGGACTGGACAGGTCCACTCAATTCTGTATGGTATTTTCTTTAAAAGACCATCTGACACACTAACCTGCATGATTCTCGTATGATTTGACCTCTACATGTTTACTGTATGGATTTTAAAAGAGACTTTAACCTTTCTTTTTTTTTTTGGTGTTTCTTCTCAGGGTAGTTAGCTAGGAAACACCGGCCTCATCTAGTTTGTGTAAAAAAATTGACGTACAAAAGTAATTTTTTAAAACCTATTTTCAAAATATATATCATTTATCATTATCATGTCTCTTTTTCACACGGTAATACTCTTGCCACCAAAAAAAAGGAAAGTGCCCAAATATTCTTCCATAAGGAACCTTGACGAGCCGAACCTTTTTTTCTAATTCCTCGGCTGTCGGTAATCGTGACTTACAGTTCAAAACGAAAGCTTAGAGAATTTACCTTACGTTAACGTCAACTTATTTTATGTAAGTCTATTTTGAAAGTGTATAGTAGCACCGGGTTTATATTTAAATTTTACTATGAACCAGTAATCTAATCTATGGGTTGGTGTAAGAGGATTTTTATGAAATAATTTGTTTAGATCTGCATTCAGTAGCAGGTGGTAAGGGTTAATGTAAATTTTTAAGAAGGTCAAAGATTTTTATGTAAATCAACAATGGGTTTATTGAATTTTTATTATGGTTCGCTCTTAAGTCTTATTTTATAACTAGCCTCTGCAAGCGGATTCGGATGCGTGAGAGTGGAAAAATGTCTCAATCAAGGCACATACTCCCGGTACGAATAGTATCCCATGCACTATTTTAAAACATGGTCGATCTGTGTGTCAAATTATCAATTTATAATGAACCCTTTGAGCGTAAAAGAATAACAAACATACATACATACAAAGTTTGGTCTATAAAATGATATTGGTATTGCCCTTTATAGAGACCGGACTTGGTGGTCAAAACATTTATGAATTAGGATACTGAAAAGATTTTAAAATATGTAACCAGAATATATAGTATTTCATCGACACATCATTTCAACCGAAAGACGTCCACGGTTGGACATAGGCCTCCCCCAAGTGTCGCCACAATGAACGATCCTGTGCGTCCTGCATCCATCGGGTTCCCGCAACCTTCATCAGGTCATCGGTCCACCTTATAGCAGGCCGTCCAACGCTTCATCGACACATTTTTCATGAATAAAAATATTTTTCTGGTTAAATTTTAAGAGAGTCTTAAACCGTTTTGATTTAAATAAATACAAAATTCTTTACGACGCAGTCACAATATTGACAGAGGATTAAAAACACTGACGTATCAAAGGTAAACCCAATAATCTACAGAAAATAAGTGATATAAAAGAAGTTATCTAAAAAATCTGAAGTATCTGTATACTTAACTTGTTAGTAATCGGTTAAAAGCATAGATAACGTACGTTATTTGTTGGTTAACTCAAAAAAAACGGTTCAATTTAAGTACGGCCGGAGTAGTAAGTAATTTAATGGAGATGCTTGCGTTTATATTTACATCTGCATCTACACTATATTATAAAAAGGTAAAGTTTGTTTTTTCATTGTTTTGTTTGTAGTTAGGAGGTAATCTTTGAACGTACTGGTCTAATTGCTAAAATTTTTCCACTTAAAGAAAGCTGCTTTATTCCTGAGTGACATAGGCTATATTTTATGTTCGCGAGCGAAGCCGAAGCCGCGCTCAAAAGTCTTCTATATGAGTTTGGTCCGTGTATCATTTTTAGAGAAGAGATTTAAATTGATGATATACTTAGAATAATTTAAGAAAAGAAATCCTTTTTTGTTAGGAAATTAATAAAAAATCAATGGTCTGGTTTCCACCAAAGCGAGAAGGAGTGTCTTCGGTCAGGCTGGAGCGAGGAGAGGGTCGGACTTTTACTGACTAATACCCCCTGTCAAGATTTAAAAAATCCTGCAGATCAAGAGATATTGTCGCTGTTTTCAGTGTTTTAACTTCCATATGTGTTTAAGTAGTAGTAGGACAGATTAAATAATAATAATATTTATTAAAAAGACTACATTGGTCCAATAGTTAGTAATAACTTATCAACTAAATTGTTAGTAACACTTAAAAAACACAAAAAGCTTTAATTTACTGCCGCACCAGCAATCGCAACCAGTGATTAATCAAAAGGAAGCAAAATACATATTGCACCGACCACAAATAAAAAAGGACAAGTGCAGGAAGATGATGATGAAGAAAATGACAATAGTAGATTCAACAACTTTTT
Source organism: Mythimna ferrago (assembly GCA_910589285.2). Classification (NCBI taxonomy): domain Eukaryota; kingdom Metazoa; phylum Arthropoda; class Insecta; order Lepidoptera; family Noctuidae; genus Mythimna; species Mythimna ferrago. Next base: position 24,354,149 of record OU342685.1, read on the forward strand.
TAGACAAACAATGAATGCGATTGATGAATTTAATTCATATTTAAACACAGAAACTCTTAACGCTACAAAAAGAGTAAGTGATAAATGATATTTATTTTACAAATAGGTTTATAAAACATTTTTACAAGTCAACGTCAATTTTATTTTTTTCGTTAGTTTAAACTAGATGAGGCCGGTGTTTCCTAGCTGACTACCCTAAGAAGAAACACCGAAACAAACTCAGGGGTCAAAGTCTCTTTTAAAGTCCGTACAGTAAATATGTAAGTACCTAATGGTCAAATCACACGAGAACCATGCAGATTCTGAGATGGTCTTTTGAAGAAAGAACCATACAGATTTGAGTGGACCTGTCACTGGACAGGTCCACTCAAATCTGTATGGTTCAGTGCAAGCATTTGTCAGTATTCGCAAAGCTCAACTCAGGACTACTAAGGAGCTCAACGACTTGACGAACAATACCAAGGAAAGGACATTTAGGTAAGATGCATAAAATACTCCTTTTGCCAGACATATTATGTTTACGGGGAAAAAAGCAATCAACATAGTCGTCACATTCACAATAATAAAAAATGAAGTATTTCAAAAACTTCAAAGCATACATGATAGCTCATTCAATCAAAACAAAGTTAATTTCACGTCCTTAATTTTTCAATTACACAACACAAAACAAGACAGACGACAATATCCGTTTTATTATATATTATACACGAAACGGCATCCATAACAGTCGTTTCCACAAAGGAAATTTGTATCAAAACTTGTCATTGTTCAAGCCTTCGCAGTGACGACGTTTCTTAAGAGAACCGGCCCGTTTTCATAACTCCACGTCGGCATCCTAACATTAATGTTTAGGCAAAATGAATTTTATATCTCGAAGGATAAAGTTGATTATGTTAGGAGCTATTTTCTGAGATAGGTCGTTATGGAACTGAGCCAGGAGACAATGGGAGTACTCAGTATTCAAGTGTTGTGCGTGTTTCCCGCGATATCGCGTTAATATTCGTATTAGGTATCGGATTATGGTTAAGGAATTCGGATACGCATCGAGTAAACGTTTTTAAACGATGTTTTAACTGACAGGGATATTTTGCGAGTTTTCTCGTTGGGCCTTCTCCTTTTTGGGGCATTAGGTCGGTGGTAATGGACTGGAGGCAATATGCTTCGGAAATATTGTGTCGTTTTTATGAATTAAGTAGATATTGCTTTTTATACAGAGTGCTTACCCATTCAATTACATACCTAATTTTATTTTTGTATGTGCTTTGAAATGATTATATTTCCAATACCTCTCTGTATGGTACCTATATGTATTTGCAATAACTCTTTTGTTATTGATGTCAGTCTAATTTAAGAATTCAGATTTATTCCTGTTTTATTTAGAAGAAGAAAACATGTTTATTCCGCCTAAATGATGAAACGACCAATTTGAAACCGTACACTAGCTTCTGACGTTTTATTAGTGCCCATGTAGGCCTACATGCGAAGTAAAATATTTTGACTTTGGTTTGACTTTGACTTTGAAATAGAGGCACAAATCATCACAATAATACAAAAACAAGTTTCCCTGTCAGGCCATGTGTGTATCGGGCACATATTTCACGTAAACATACATCACTTATGAAATATTTGGACGTGCGCAGTTCGTATTGGTCGTTTTCTAGGAAGAAGAACCGGCAAAAATATCCACGTTTACTGATTTAAAAATCTGTTTTTACAATATTTTTATCCTAAATTACTAATCGATATGAGAGGACAGTATAAACTAGTCAACAAAAATCCCACAGAGATCTACAATGAATCTAATATAACAATTAAGCATTTGTAACTGAACTAAACATCAATAATATCACCTTTAAAGAAGCAACTAAGCAAACATCACGTCTTTACCTAGGAACTATTGAATTATGAAACAAAACCACACGTATAGTTGACAATACATTTCCCACGTCCGCTAATTATCTTGCCAATGTCAAGTTGAAATGACGAAGAACTATCATTAGCTTACAATCCTTCCGTAAAAAATTTACGGAATCGCAAAAATTTTAACACTAATGCTTCAAACAAACGATTACCATGGACTTAGTAATTTTGAAAGATTGAAGAGTATTTCAGTGTCATAATAAAGAAATATTTATACTGTGGGAAATCCTTCTTATGCAAGTAATTAACGCACAAACCAGTAGCCCGATTCACGTAATGAAAACCGTAACGATATCGTAGCGATTTAGTCATTTAGACCATTTCCGAATTGACATCCATTTTCCGATTTTAAAGTCGTTTCAAATTCGTCGATTTAAAAAAAAATCTGTATATAACTGTAAATAAGTCGATAGATCGTGAATACCGCTTTTGGATAGGACTTCGATCGAACGACTTTAAAACTTCAACGATATTTGGCTTGTTTGATTTTACGTGAAGGCTACTGGATAGTCACAAAGATTCAAACGACAAAGACTAACATTAAAGATTTCTTTTATACCCGGTTTATTAAATTTACGTACAGGGAAATTCTAGTGTTTTAGTACTAGGCAAGCTGTTGCAAGATCTAAGTACGGATAGAAAAAGGTCGTCTAAGCGGCATTATATTACAAAAACCTTATCTTCTGAACTACCATTTTATGACCTAGTTTCAATTTCATATCATTTCTACTTAGACAAATATTAAACTAAATCTCACATATCTATAAAATAACCTAAGGTAATTCCAAAATAATATTTATCATATGCACAAGACCATACGTTGTGGCAACACATGGGGGCGGTCTATGCCCCACAGTGGATATATTTCGCCTGAAATGATAATAACGATGACACAGTAACATTTACAGTCTGTGAGGAAATTGTTCATTTTAATTGAATCTAAAATCAATAAGAAAAAGAAGTCGGCTATACATTTTATATAAGGATATTTTACGGTCTGACACATCTTCACCACATGAACCCGTATCTGCCACTGCTCTGAAGCAATTTGATAAGGGTAAGAACATTACTCTAGGGAAATTACCATGATTAAAATAAACCACAAGTAAAAATTTGAGCAAAAACTATGTCCTACCTTCACAGTCATGCTACATCTCACATGATAGGGACGAAATTGCTAAAAGATAAAACCAAATGAAGAAAAGTTACCAACAGTCTAGAATCATCAGTAAGTTAGAAAACTCCTTAAAAATAAATAAAAAATTCTACGAGTAATAGGATGTCCGCTGACTATTGTTTCTAGTCATGAGCATTCAAAAAACTGGCAGAACTTGATCTGTGGTCCAATAGACCGTTTCACACGCTACGACACGCGCGATCGGATCGCTCCAATATTAATAGATTCAAAGCAAGCGGTGAGAATGGACGATATACCGCTAGACACGTGTAAACTTAAGCTAGAATGTACTAGTGCTTGAAAATTTTACACGCTCGTGTTTGCAATATATAGCAGAACATTGATTCGGTGTGAAATACAAAACAAGATTATAAAACATGATGAGATCTCTGAAAATCCATGAATCATGTTAAGTTCAATCAAAACTGGAGGTCATCACTATACAGGTGCATCTAGCAATTATCTTTATTACAATTATCATATCAATCAAATAACTAACAGTAAATAATAAAACAGAACTAGTACAAGACCCAAATGAAATAGATAAGATTGAAGCTACTAATATAAAGAATCGTGTGAAAGGCGTCTTAGACGGCATACAAGCAGCTCTTATTACTCGTAGTATTACCGGCCCCGCCTGAAGGCATCGTGTGTAGCCGTCCTTAATGCACACTTTCTTGGGAAAGTTACAAAAAATAAAGTAGGTGTAAGAAGTTACAAACGAACTCCAGTAAGGATTAATAATGTAGGCGCCTGCGGGTAAGAGATGCTTCTTAGACATTTTTATGTGTTTCGTACTGTACATAAGCTTTATTATGAGACTGTTGAACAGTATCTGAATTATTTACGTTTTAAAGAATTTTAAGGAGGAGTTGATGAAAGCAACTGATGTGAAGTGGATGAACCAAGTAAAGATACGGAATCAAATGCTGAAGTGCAACCATGACTTTGTCAAATCAAGGACTGTACCTATTAATTTGATTATGACAGAATTTAAGAAAAAAAAAAAGGAACACGATGCAGTTACGATTGAACAAAAAGATTAAATTAATGAAAATTGAAAATTTTTATTAATGGGAAAGTGTGTGTGTCTGTTTGTCCGTCTTTCACGGCAAAACGGAGCTACGAATTGACGTGATTTTTAAGTGGAGATGGTTGAAGGGATGAAGAATGACATAGGCTACTTTTTGTCTCTTTCTAACCCCCCACTGAAAGGGGAACGTGTTACCCTGAATTTAACGCGAGCGAAGCCGCGGGCAAAAGCTAGTATAAAATATAAATTCACTGTGATGTATGTGTGTGTGTACCTGTGATGTGTATGACAGTAACAACCCAAACAGATGCATGAGAGTTTTTAATAATCAAGTATTATTTAGGCCATCAATCAAATTCTCCGTAAAACTGCGGTGACTGCGCTTTTATTACTTGATTTTTTATTAGTTGCAAGTCATATTTACTTCATGGCATAAGAATGGCTTGACGTCACGTAGTCAACGTAAAGCTGAATCTACCACGTCACGATTCGATGGAATCTTTAGCGTTCCAGTTTCGAGACGAATTGACATTTAATATGAACATATTTATCTATTCGGTTTCGGATTTCAATTTTCTATATTTACTCTCAGTAGTAACATTTGTACAAAATCAGTTTCTTATACTGCAACGAATGCTGGTGAAATTATACAAATATTAATACAAAAATACAAAATGATATGGCAATATGATTTTTGAAAAATAGAAAGTTTTTAAGCAAACACATTTAATATTTCAGAGCCGACGCCTTTAATTTCACACTAGTATCTTATTAGATGCACCTGTCGCTCATTACTTTAATAAATCTGATATCTACACAATTATTATAAAGAGGTAAAGTTTGTTTTTTGTTTTTTTTTGTTTGTAGGAAGTAATCTCTGAAAGCACTGGTCTGATTGCTGAAATTATTTCACCGATAGAAAGCTACTTCATTACTAAGCGTTATAGCCTATATTTTATGTACTTAGCCGTGGGCAAAAGCTAGTATCTGATAACTTAGACCATATTAAGAAGCCTTTTATAAGATGGAGCATCATGACATATCCCCTTCTGCTCTTGGTGGAGCGAGACTAGTGTTAGACTTTGGCTGACTGGAATCTACCTATTACCCTTTGCGTTCCAAGGCCGCAGTAACTCTTTTGAACAATCCCTCACAAATTAGGATACCTACTATGACGTCTTAAAATCATCATAGTTTCGTTATGACAAAGAGACGGAGCTGAATAAGACAAATAGCACTATCCCTGTCTCACACCGAAATGATGATAGTTTTAACATTTCATGGTAAGGGGCTACAGAGGAAAACAAAACAAAGTCAAAGACAGTGAACTACAAAGATATAAAATAGTTAAACGCTAAGACGATTAACCGAAACTATGAGAAAGAAAAAGATAAATAAGTAATAACAGAATATAGAGAAACAATTACAGATAATTCCATTAAAATTACAACGATTACTGGAGTGAGAATTTCACTAACGATTGTTACAAATCTGGGACAAGTTGGAGCGTTCGTCTCGGCTCACACGGACTAGGAAATACCTGTTCAATATATACGTGTCATGTTGAACTACTTGATATAATACCACACTACACTAGTAACGGGTTCAACCGAGTTAAAATTAATGACCGAGAACTTGAAAGTGTTTTCTATAAATATAAAGCGGTTCCGCGAATGATTGATTGGTTGAGTTAGTTGACAGACAATCGCTGTATAACCTTAACTGTCTAATAAAGAAATGAAAACAAAGAAACGAAAATTTAAAAATATACATGGACCTTGGAAGGTGTAAAAGAAGAGAAGAAGATATATGCAAATTTATGAATTGAGTAAGTTTTAATATGAGGTTGTAATATTTATAACAAATCTTGCTTGCTTGCAATACATTTACTAATCTTGCTATTGCTAATATGTCACTAATAATAATTGTTTATTGATCGATTGAAAGGGTACAGATGATAAGAAAAAACAAAACTTTAACGACTCACAAGCAAGAAATTCAAGATTAAGTAACCACATTATGTGGGAGATTAAATCGGTGGAAATATATAGTACATATGTTTACAAATTACGTTTCCCTGACTCTTAAATTAGGATATTCCTTTATCTTAAGAGACAGTGAACAAGCATAAGGTTAAGTTTTAATATTACCAAATTCTATCCACAATTAAACAATTTACAAATTGAAAATTTAAAGTTGCTGATTATCTTCCTAAAACCAATTATTTATTCGGTCTGCAAAATCATTACCATCTGACACTTTCACGCTATTAGCATTAAGCTTAACCGCAAATATTATTTAAAAATCAACAAAAAATTTAACGTCAGACGTTATTACCGACGTGTTTGCTACATCTCAATAATGTAAGAACACAACTGGAGCAAAGTCTGTTTCATGCAATAGTTTCTTTACTGTTACAATTACACCACATTTTGTTCCTTAGTTTTATTTTGAACACCTGTTCAAATTGTCGCTGCTCACGTTAACTGGTAATTTTTCAACAATGTCTTTAGTTTTCAGAATCGAAACAATAGGACTGGCTGGTTCTAAGAGATTAGGAATTTTTGAGCTTTACTGTATGTACAAAGTTTTGAACAAAAGGATTAGACGGGTACTAATGTTTTATGGGGTACATTGAATTACATTCTACGAATGGCGGATCTTCAATCTACGTCTAGCGGACCTTAGGAGTCAGTCAGCCCTTCTACTCAGGTACACAGGTCATTTCGTGAGTACGTGATTCGAGTCGATTCTCTTACGTGTTTGTTGCTACACTTTCGTTCCCAATTCTTACTCTTAGCTACAGATTTTCGTAACAGATGCTTGAACTTAACGATTCTTGCTTACATTATCTTAATACCTACTCGTAATTTGCACATCCTGTATGCGAATATCGTGGGAATTATTTCTGTATTGACTAGCAAAGTAGCAATCAAAGAAAATAACTAGTTATCTGTGCAGCACCTACTTAGCAATACTGCTGGCCTTAAGCATTTTATAATTACACGTATATCATATTTCAGGAAACGATACCGGTATATTAACCTGAATAACTTTAGAAGGAAATTAACTATTAATAACATGTTGACAGGGATTTGCAGAAGGTAATCGTGAATTTGTAAGTGAAGTCCGATCAAATGCGGGTCGGTTATGAAATTAAATACATAGTTCCATTCAAAAGATATGTCTTTACCAAAGAGGTTACAGATAAAATAATAAACATAAAAGAAGTAAATTAGTGAAAAGTTTTCATTTCCTCAGACGTTCAATAACAGCAAAACAATGCAAAAATTTGCGAAACAATTTAGTAATAGTAAAACCCATTTAAGATTATAATTTTCCAGACATTCACACTACGTTTACCAAGTTACCACAGTCTTTGTTATGTTTACCATCTGACACAGGAAACAATGATCTCAAAGGGGAGTTTTCAAGTCGTTAAACACAGCTTAACGACTTGAAAACTTCCCCTCGGGACCTTATAACAAGTTCACCAACCAACCATCACTTAGAAACTAACAGAATATTAAACAAGTAGAAACATTACCTCTTGAACAACTGCTTGTAATGCATCCTAGATCAACACAATGCACATCACAGCACAACACAAAACAAAACACTAAAGAATTCAAAACATTCACTCAAAAAAACTCGCGTCCAGCGGCGGGTATCACGAAAAAATTCTGAATACAAACTGTGGGATGCGTGGGAGTCGGGACGCGGGTGCAGAGGGGGGGGGAATGTTCAACGAGCAGGTGGGGGCAGGTACGCACCCTATCCTTACTTAGTAGCGACAAGTGCTGCTCCGGCAAGTGCCGGCGATTGACTGAATCAGACTGATCTACCTGGGTGCGCGGGCGCAAGGCTGAGGCCGATCTATTGTTGTACGCATAGCGTATAACGGATGAAAAGTTTGAATTTTCCCTTTATGAGAGTGACGCTGTGTGATGACAGGTTTTGTGGTTATTATTAGGTATAGATTTTATAGTATTTTAATGTCAATGAGTCCATTCACAATACATTAGTCAGACTTATGTGGTTGGGATTGGAATTAATACAATGTGTTCGTTTTTCTTGATTATCAAGATTCAAAGTAACCAATACACAAAACAAACAACATAAAAAAAAACTTTTCAGGTTGGAAAAACTATAGGGGATACAGTACCAATATATTTTCCACTACTTTCACTAAGTGTAGATTTAAAAATATTACCAAAGTTCACATAGTGCCTATCAACCTTTGTCGCCGCTATATCATACAATTGATCACTTCATGATATGGCCAATTAAAGTTGGCCAGATCGTTTAAACGTTAACATTTGATGATATGTCAATCCGAGTTTGGCAATATTATTGATAATAATAATGTTTATTGAAATGTTTATTGAAATGTTTGATTTACATAAATATTTCTACAATAAGGGCTTAAACTAGAGGTAAAGTTACAAAATTGCGTTCTACCTGAACTAGGTATATATATAAACCTGTATCTCAGATAACTTATTTAAGTAGTATTTATTGATGTAGGTTTTCTGTAATAATAAAAGGTCTATACTTTAACGTTTAATACGATCTGGCCAGTTTAATTTGGCCATATTATGAAATGATCAATTTCTAAGATTTGGCCACGACACCACTACAAAATACTCGCAATAAAAAAACTTAGAAATCTTAGAATATCCGCATGAAATGTATGCCAGCTAGCTACACAAAAATTGAACCTACTTTTCCGATCAATTGGCTACACTTGAATAACTGGCCGAATTATTTAATATCCATTGTGCCAACAATACATACATGAATTGTATCGAACATGGGAAGGTCTGGTTGCCATTACTGGCCATTATGTAGATGTAGACACCATGCATGGAAGAGGGTGGCATCCGACGACGCGGAACAATGATGATTGGACCGAGACCAAAGCCGGTGGCGTTCTAGATTCATATTCACTTGCTTTTTATAGCCCCTGTTATTATCTATGGTCTATGGAGGCAGATATATGATTTTTGATGATTTTAAATCCATAAACACCAAACTAGCCGTGTCTAAATGTTTTGATAAAATGTAGGTACTTATGTTAAACTAAACTATTTGCATAATTATTTGATATACGAATATTTACATTTTTTTTTTCATAGAATATCGTGTGATTCATTTTCAAAGTTAGGTCTAACACAGACAAAGAGCGAAGATCAGGCAATATACCAATCTTTTGATACACGGTTTTCATTCATATCGTGTTTAATAAATGCTGGACATAATCTTATATGGGCAGGGTGACTAGCTCCTTTTTAGGGTCTGTCTGTCTGTCTGTCCGTCCGTATGTCACAGCCACTTTTTCCGAAACTATAAGAGCTATACTGTTGAATCTTAGTAAGTAGATGTATTCTGTGAACCGCATTAAGATTTTCACACAAAAATAGAAAAAAAACAATAACTTTTGGGGGGGACCCCCATACTTAGAACTGAAACTCAAAAATTTTTTTTTCGTCAAACCCATACGTGTGGGGTATCTATGGATAGGTCTTCAAAAATGATATTGATATCATTACTAATATATTTTTTTTCTAACTTGAATAGTTTACGCGAGAGACACTTCCAAAGTGGTAAAATGTATCGTCGTCCCCTGTAACTTCTAAAAAAAGGGAATGATAAAACTAAAAAAAAATATATGATGGTCATTGTCATGCAAACTACCAACGAAAATAGGTTTGAACAAGATCTAGTAAGTAGTTTTTTTTTAATACGTCATAAATCTAAAAAATACACTATTATTAAAACATCCATCAAAGTTACAACGAACTACAAGAACTTTTATATTATGTTACTTGCTGCTACGGAACCCTCCATGGGCGAGTCCGACTCGCACTTGGCCAGTGTTTGCTGCCTTTTAGTGTATAGTTTTATAACTCGTCTATCAAACCAAAATAAGTGCAAACGTATACTACACACAAATAGTTTAATTGTGTTTATACACATCTATTAAGTTTACTAAAATATTGAATTCCTCTACTACTTAGCCCTCTTCCTCACTCCTAATTTCGCCCTGCCCGACAGGATCCATATACCAACTATAAGGTTATTACAGAAAGTATTGAGTATTTCTTTAATATTCCAATCTCTTGGATACAGATGTCAAATTTCACCATATATATACCTATATTTAACTAGGTCAGACATAAAAAATCCATTCAAGTGATTAAGTAGTAATTTAAAAAAAACCATTGCATATGAAACTGTTCTACTTAATTCATCAAAATATTATAAATTAGGTCGTGATCTTTTTAGGCATAACGGCAACCACATTGGGAAAATCCATAACAAATACAAGGCAAATTCATGAGCCTTTTTCAAATCGAGCAAGTACCTAGTAAGTTCAACTCTGTTACTGTATGAGTATGTAGGTCACATACAATTACAAACTTGACCTATATGACATTACTAACATTATTTGTATAAAACAATGAATGCATTTTGTAAAACGGTACTTCGAAAGTAATTGTTTCTTTTTCTTCTACTTGGGTAGCTACGTCATAGACATTTATCTAGTCTAGATTAAAAAATAAAAACCGACCTAGCAGATTAGATCTTTTTTTATATATAAACTAGTGCTAGACTGCGATTCCACCTCATGGTGAGACACACTAGTTTATTAAGAGCCTTATCACTCTATTTTTGAAGACACCTAAATTATAATCGGACGGGAAGACTACAAATGGTAAATTGTAACCGAACGGGCCCAAATATTCAGCCAGCTCAGCATAGCAGAACCAGATAACTGCGCGTAACCCCGTCGCGTCGTGATCTACAAACGTTCTACTATTCGAGCTAGTGCTGCCATCTAGAAGATAGAGGCGGAGATAACGCATCTTGTACATAATTGCCGCTAAGCAGTGCGTTTGCGTCAACCAGCGGACAGGAAAATTAACTGGTTGTTTTGGGTTCCTCATCGTAGCAATGTTGCTGTTTACAACTACTAACTACATTCATCAAAAGTGTCTAGAGATCAATTCAATCAATAATTACACAAGTGTTGTCATCAAGTTAGCACTTACTTTAACTTTATTCCTCTGTTTAAGTTTTTATGACCGTTTGTGTCCAGTTTTTGTGTTCAAACAAACAAAATTTTTATAGACGTTTTTTAATACATCATGATCATTAATACACATAATTGACACATCATTGATGTATTATCAATGATACTCTTTACTCATTTATAGTTTAAAAATCGTCAGGTTTTGACCCATGAAAATTTTGTGTAATCAACGTTAACTGCTGCGAATTATAAATAAATTTATAAGACGTGGATAAAATTTATTTTTCAGTCGTGCAACCACAAAAAATTTAACAGGCATATCAGTGCGCATAATCAAAGTTTTACTAAAAAGTTCGGCTTTGCTACACTGAAAACGCTGGAATGAAACGCAGCATAACAAAATTAAAACGAAACTTTCAGTTTGCACTAGCTTTACCAAGGGAAGCGTTCGTAGTGGCAAAATGGAGGTGTCGGCCAGACTAACTCTGACGATGTGTCTGCGCAAATTGGCATTGGTTGCAACTTCCGAGGAAACTGGAAGTTTGAGGCAATTTGAATCATATTCATCTGGCATCTGACGCCTAACTTAGGAAATGGATTCACAGGCTTCATCTTCTTCTTCATTTATGTCAGTATTTACTTATAAAGCTACCTTTCACACTTATATTATTACCTACTCAGTTTTTTTTTCTAATAACCTTATTTTTTTCTATGTTGTCCTCTTTTTATCATTTTGCATCACAATTAATTTATTGTATATATTACCTATTTAAGTCAGCAAACAACCAATAATCTGGCATGTGTTGTAATTATTTTGTTGACCCATAATTGGCATATATATTAGTACTAGCTTTTGCCCACAGCTTTGCCCGCGTACCTACATATGGCACGCCTATTTCTTTGATTGTGAAAAAAAATTAGCAATCGGACCAGTACTTTCAGAGATTATCTCCTATAAACAAAAAAAAAAACAATCTTTATCTATACAAATAAATAAAATTGGAGTGTCTGTTTGTAATATTGAAATAACTGATTTTTACTACATGCATATATACGGTATATATTTATATATACGGTATATACACCAAAATAACATTTTTTACAATTTTTGTCTGTCTGTCTGTCTGTCTGTCTGTTTGTCCGGGCTAATCTCTGAAATGGCTGGACCGATTTTGACGCGACTTTTTTTGGCAGGTAATTGATGTAATAAAGAGTAACATAGGCTACTTTTATTTTAGAAAAAATAAATTCAAAATCCTGTAGTACACGCGAATGAAGTCGCGGGCACAGCTAGTCTCTTTATAATATTATATAGTGTGGATAATACCAAAGATTTTGTGTATATATGTGCTGTGGGTGAAGGCGAAGGTTAGTATGGTTTTTTTTATGGTTACTATTATTGCTCAGGCTCTCTTTTCTCTCGGAGGCTCTTGATGAATATTAATATTATTATCCATAAGCATATTCCGTGTATCAAAGCTACTCATTAAAAAGATCAATACTTTAACATACCGAACCCACCAGTTCATTAAGAACCTGTAAATAACAACATAGATACGCAACGACAGCTATCACGCACTCGATACAGACAGATTTGCGCATCACGCAGATCTTATCGCTAATTACGGTATAGGTACCTCTCATTTGCATAGCTGCTACTTAAGTTAGTATATAAATATTATAATGCAGAGGAATCAGAAGTATCTCCTGGTCCTGATTTAAGATCACAATGATTAGGACAGGTATGCACCTACTGATGTTAACTATAACATTGAGACGAGCACTAATCTAGAAAATTAACCTTGACAGATTTTTTGTTTAGCATAATAAAGAAGCCTCATCTGAGATTGAACGCAAGCAAGGACGGTAATATGACGATAATTCGAACAGAAATCATCAAAATGTAGCAGGTATTATTTTTCTCATATTATATTTTGCTGACACTAGCAATAATTTTCAGATTTAACTTCAATTCAAAGTCCAACGTACAGATTCAATAAAAATAAACAAACACTACAAAATAATTGCCTACACGGGTGACTATTTTTTACAATTCGATCATATCGTTGATGACTAAGCAGTCATAAAACAATTGCTATTTGATGACGTTAGTACAGCGTCAGGGATTGCCCAAGACAATAATTAAAATCAAAATACCTACACGCAAGTATTAACCATCAAGCAATTTCCTGCAATATTTTAATCGTGATACAGGTTAAATTCATGTGCACAAATCTGCAGCGTGAAGCCTTATGCAACTGGTAGTAATCGTAGATGAGTAATTAAAATTGATGATCAATTATTCAATAGTTATAATTGCATCTGCAGGAGGCCGTAGTATTGGACGTTTTATAGTCATTCATAACAAATAATACATCGATTTTCCAATACTTGCGTGCCATACTAATTATATGAAAACAGACAGACAATATGACCAATCTAAGCTACACATGATGAAGAACAAGTAGATGAGAACAGGCTGAAAGAGCACACACACCAAGTACTATCCTTAGACAACACAATGGACAGCGATGTGCCATCAGTTTATAGTCATCATCAACATTGAAACTTCTATCCATATGCACAAAACATTTGTTTCCCTTCAATTACTACAAAATTAAATGGCTTGTATTGACCATAACTTCTATTTAAACATCTTTCGATATCAATCTTTGAATCGCTGCACGCGGAAGATACGTGTATAAAATAATAATCAATGCTTCTCATATTAATAGATATCACATAAAGATTTGCATACGGTTTTATGATCGACAGTACATTTAAAGGAAGATATATAAAAGGACCACAGAGCATCTGATAATCTAAGACTACTAGCAATTATAGTTGGTAAAACATGGTTTGCAACTAAAATTCCTAATTGAAACATTTTTGTAATTAATGGTAGCATGTTAGTAGTCATTTAATTTACATTACTTAGATTTTGAAGCTCTAACGGTTATCATGTAGCTTGTCATACTGCTTCAATCAAACCATGACCGTTACAAATAATACGAGTAATATCTATGAAAGTTGCCATATAGGGTATGATCAAGTATTGTTTTAAGAGAAACGTATTAGTAAAGCATTAACTTGACATATTCTTTAGGATATATCCTTTTAGAAACTGCAGGTCAGGTCTATCATTCTCATTCGTATGTACATATAAATCAGCAATTAAGTTTTCATCATTTCATCTTCCTTATCTTCTCAATGCATCGTCTTCCTTATCTCTTTTAATTCTCTTTTTTCACGCCATACTGATTGATAATGCCCCACAATATAAAGTGGAGGCTTTTGTCGTAGTAGAAAGATCGTTATATTGTGATGTCAATAATATTCAGAAATGAAATAAAGGTGACCATACAATTTGCTTCATCATCTCCCTTGCCTTTTTCCAAGTCGGCTTCCAGTGTAACCGGATGCGGCTGAATATACTCATGTTTTACATATGGAGCGACTGCCTATCAGAACTCCACAAGCCAATTATTGAACAACACAATATTCTATGAATAGACTGATGGTCAGACTTTTTGGCATCTATAACGACTATCATAGATCTACAAATGAAAACCGGAATCAGCAGCTTCACGTGCTTTCCGAGGCTTGGGGTGTCAGTAAAGTCCTAGATAAACTTAGAAAAGTACATATGAATTGAAAAATTTACATTGGTACTAAAAAAACTGTAACCTCATACCATATTATCAAGACACATCGTTAAAAACTTTGGAAGCAGTCTCACGAACTCCAAATACTCACTGGGGACCACTAACAACGAAATTAAGAACATAATCAAGATAGTGTTACCATTACGAGCCTGTAAGTTGATAACTGTGATATATGTTCAGCTTACAGAGATAGTGTCGACCTTGGACGGTACAGCCAAAGTGTCAATGTTATTGCTTCCTACCTCGTTTACTTTCTAGACAACGCTATTTGTAACTGAGATCTATTAATAATGAATTCGATTGTTTTTAGCTGTCAATGCTAATTGACAAAAAACTATCTGTTACATTTGACGCAAACATCTGTGAATATTACTGGCAGGCCCCTCTTCCCCACTGGGCACACTGGGCACTTGCCCAGGGCCCCGCGATCGGATGGGCCCCCTACTCCACTACCAAACGATAACCGACAGCTACTCTACTCTCTCTTAAAAATCGGGCTTACCGATTGCAGCATGTTTAATAAGTTTGAATTAATTAATAACTTTGTAATTCTCTAAACCCCAAACAAACGCCAGCGTTGAATTAATTACTTTGTAATTTAATAAGTCCCAAGCGAACGCCGGCGTTCGCTCTCTCATTGTCTTTATATTGTGTCTCTAATTACGGCATTCGAAAGGTTAAATTTGAATTATGTAAACTGTTTGTCACTATGTCGATAGAATAAATAAAAATAAAAAATATAATAAAAATAGCCTTTATTTACTTACTACGAGTACATTACATTACGTTTCCAAAACTTTTTTACGTTTACAAAAAAAAAAAATACTTTAGAACACTTAAATAAATAAATACTGTTTAAACGTTTATCCTATGCTGGTAGTAGGTAGTCGCCTCTGCGGCGTAGGCCTCTCCTAAACCTTTCCAGATGTTTCTCTCTCTGGCCACTTGCATCCAGTGATTTCCGCACTCGTGGCTAAAAACGTCTCTCCATCTTTTTCCTGGTCTTCCTTTTCTCCGTTTTCTGTCTCTTGGTACCAACTCTGTTAAACGTTTGGTCCATCTGTTTTTCATCCTACAAACATGTCCGGCCCAGTGCCATTTCAGCAGTCGAATTCTTTTTATTACGTCTATTAATTTTGTTTTCCTTCTGATGTCACTGTTGCGTATTTTGTCTGATAATTTGATACCGAGCATACTTCTCTCCATCTTTCGTTGACACACAGCAATTTTCTCTTCGTCCTCCTTTCTAACTGACCATGTTTGGCAACCGTATGTGAGACAAGGTAGTATTGTTGCTTCGTATATTCGTTTCTTTAAGTTTAGATTCACTGTGCCATTTTTCATTATTTCTCTCATGCTCCAATATTTCTTCCATGCTAGAGTTATCCTTCGTTGTATTTCTTTTACTGTGCTGCTTTCAAAAGATACTAATTGCCCTAGATAAATGTATTCTGTTACATATTCGATTTTTTCGTTCTCTACAAAAATGTCATGTCGG
Organism: Mythimna ferrago; assembly: GCA_910589285.2. Taxonomy (NCBI): domain Eukaryota; kingdom Metazoa; phylum Arthropoda; class Insecta; order Lepidoptera; family Noctuidae; genus Mythimna; species Mythimna ferrago. The sequence continues at coordinate 24,370,478 of OU342685.1, forward strand.
TCACCATTGGTCAGAATCTTGGTTTTTGTGGTGTTGAGTGACAGTCCTACTTTGTGGCTTTCTCTTGCTATTTCCTTGACCATGATCTCAAGTTCTGTTGCGCTTTCTGCGAAAAGAACGATGTCGTCCGCGAAGCGTAGGTGGTTCAGCAAATCTCCGTCTATATTTACTCCCTTATTTTCCCAGTCTATACCTCGAAAAACAGATTCGAGCACTGCTGAAAAAATCTTCGGCGAGAGCGGGTCTCCCTGTCTCACTCCTCTTTTTATGGGGAACTCTGAACCTTCTCGTTCTAACCGTACTTTGGCGTGACATTTTAAATATATACATTTTATTATACTTATGTATGTTGGGTGAACGCCTTGTTGTGTTAGTGCTGTCCATATCGCTTCAAAATATAGAGAATCGAAGGCTTTCGTGTAATCTATAAAACACATATACAACGTCTTCCTGTATTCTTTGGTTTTCTCTATTAGTTGTGTTATACACTGAATGTGATCTATAGTCGAGTATCCTTTACGAAAGCCGGCTTGTTCACACGGTTGATTTTCCTCCAAACTAGTTGTTATTCTGTTTAGAATTATTTTTGAGAATATTTTATATAAGTTTGTCATAAGACTGATCGGTCTGTAATTGGCGAGGTCACTTCTGTCACCTTTCTTGTGAAGTAATATAATTGTAGATTTTGACCATTGTTCCGGAGCGGTTTCTGTTTTTAAAATATTATTGAAGATTACTTGTAGAGGTTTCAAGAGTGAAAATGAAAGTGACTTAAGAACTTCGTTGGCAATGTTGTCATTCCCTGGGGCTTTGTCGTTTTTTTGGGTTTTTATTGCATGTTCAATTTCTGATATGAGGATGTTTGGTGCACATGTGTCTTTGTTTACTGTGTTGTGGTCGGTCGGTTCGTTTTTATAAGCTTCTGGAGGGTGCGATTTATCGTCGATATTGTAGAGCTTTGCGTAGAAGTTGGTTGCTTCCTTTATAATGTCGGGACGTCTATATTTCGTTATTCCCTGTCTATTTTTTATATTCGCTGTCCATTTTGTTTTGTCGCTCAGCTCTTTATAAGCTTTTCGTATAGCCCCTGATTTTACAATGAATTTTTCGAAGGTATTTTGACGTATTTTCTTTTTCTCTTGAGTGATATTTCTATTTATTTGTTTGCTTATGCCTGTTATTGTAGAATATATGTATATGTCGATAGAATATGTATGCTCTAAAAACAGATTTTGAAGATATGATTAGCGATTTTGCTCAACTTAAATCTAGAAAGTTTACCTCTTCAATCAGCATACTTATTTATAAGGACTAAAGGTAGAACTATGCTGAGCACACGCGTGCCACAAACTTCGATCTGCGCGCGTCGGTCTCCATACATTTTATTATGGAAACTAGACTTATAGAACTACAGTAGATCCACGCCACGCGATCTCGTTCTACGTAAAAATCAAGAGTGATCCACGTGTGCGTCGATCTGAAGTAGAGCTCTACCTTGATCCTGGTTGCTTCTATCATTTATAATATGGTCATAGAGGCCCCATTATCCTAATGTGCCCAGGGGCCTCTAATAGGTAAAAGACGGCCCTGATTACTGGTTTGGTTCAGCCCAGCTTAACGTACGTTCGTGGATAGTATTATACAATTATAACCATTAGCTATGAATTAAATAAAAACAGACAAAACTAAAAGCGAACAAAAATCTTGAAGATTTTTGAAGAAGTAGAGTCATCCGGAACTTTTAATGACTTAAAAATCCCCTGTACAATCGACAAACATGTTTGTATATTTTTATATCAGTATGCTTACAAAAAGTTGGTAAAACAACACAATGATAACAATCAGGTAAAACCAAATCTGTTTTGTTTTTTTGGTTAATTTATAAATGACCGAAGAAGACCGTTTCTTTATGTCAAGTCAGTTATTTTTAACTGATCTTTCAATTAATTAAAATCATAAGTCGTAGATAAATAAAACTTTTCAAGGACATTTTGTAATCTTGTCTTCATTATTTTACAAGTAATCAAATATTTGTTGGCTAAATGAAATTTTCTGGAAAATTTAGGAGCTCTAGATCCAAAATAACAAGATGTATCGTAATAAACAGATGTATCGGAAATATTGCATCAATCTAATTACATGGATGGGTCTAAAATCCTCAGGACCTATATTAACTAGCATTTAAATTTAAAATTTATCAAGTAACATCTAAAACTCACCGGTTCTCTCCAGGTCCAAGTTTATTGTTTTCTACTATTGCCGTAGCCCTGATCCTATGGTCAGGCTGTTCCCCGATCAGTTTCTCACTCCTGCCGTTGCTCAAATGCTCCCTAGCCAGACTGTATGCGTCACAAATATCTCTATCAACAACAACACCACTATCACTTTCACAAATCACTTTAACTTTTTCACTCGTGTCAACCTCGTGTTTCTCCGGTTCCACTTTATCTTCTTCTTTTATTATGTCCTTCTCTTTCTTTTTGTCGATGCCGTTGGCTATGACGGGTGCTGGCTTGGCCTGGAGGGATTTGGGTTGGGCTTTCGGAGAGGATATGGTGGGCTTGCTCTCGATCGCTCCGTTTTCGTTTATTGATGTCACGTAGACAGTCGAGTTTGCTATGTAGCCGTTGAGCTCTTGTCTGTTTTCTGGCTGAGTTCGTTTTCGACGGTTTAACTGAAAAAAAAATAAACGAAGTCAAATAATATCCATGTTTAGTGGGCTACTGTCTAATAAGATCATGTAAGTAAGACAATTGAGTGTATGACAATGTCGTCTTGACCTGATTACGACACAAATTAGATAATAAAGTTAACTACCGTTGTCTAGAAACTAGAATGCAATAGTGATGCCATCAAAACTTCATTATTTATAGTTAGGTACTCTAAGTAATGATGTATAAACAACATGAAGAGTAGGTTTATGGATGACTGTTCTAGTTAGCAGTTTTATTTGCAGTGCATGTTAAGTTTAACTATCCAATAAATAGTTTTTTAATCATAAAGAACTGCACCATGAAACATACGTTAAATGAATTGATTACATAATAAATAATTCAATCTAGAAACTTAAAAAAAACGTACAATAAATTATTAATGATGTAGTGCTTGACACACCCCTGCTAAGACCTCATAACAGAATAAAATAAATTAACAGCACACAAAATCCTGATATAATCCGCTTGCTTTAGAATGTGCTCAAGGTTCTATAGACAACTGTAGATAATAAAGCAATAACTTTTATTGGACTTCAATGATCTAAAAAGTACAATATAATGTTAGTTAGTTAGTTAGCCCGTTTATGTCCCACTGCTTTCTCTCTTTTCTACACACGTATATAATACCTACAATATAATACCTACTAGTAATAGATGCGAAGATAAAGACCTATATTATTGGATTCATTGGAACACAGTTATAGATTTGGGATATAACAAACTTAACTGTAAAATTAAGAACTGTGAAAATGTATGTCGTTTAATCTACATATGCAAAATATACATAAATAGCCTACGTAACAGCATCTTTTATGAACTTCCGTAGGTATGATATTAAAACAAAAATATTCCAATTTATATATTTTGTGTTACTCTGATTTCCGACTCATGTTAACTAAAGTGTAGCCATTGGTAGGCTCATGTATAGACATACACATGGCACTATGTATAGTGAATTATTAGCAGTATGCGAATATGCGAACCCATCCATGTTCAAGCCATCTGACAGCCACTTATCGCCGTTTGCAGCACATTTAACACGATTACTGGAGTGTGGGTTTCCGTACCCCTTGAAGATGGTGATAAAAAATAAACTACACACATAGCTTGCTAAGATATAGTAGAAAATAGATATGCTTTAGACGGATATGCAATAGACGTTGTAATAACACTCAGTAATGTTAAACTTAAAAACTAGCTTAATATTATATCGATAAACGATGCTTCAGACGTCTTCAAAGCCATATAAACGAGAAAGTAAAAAACCGGCCAAGAGCGTGTCGGGCCACGCTCAGTGTAGGGTTCCGTAGTTTCCCATCCGTCACAATAAGTGTACCCACTTATGAGTTTAAAAAAATGCTTGCATATACATACGTTTAAACTACAAACTTAGTCCAGAAATTATTTTGTACAACCTTTTTGTCTTTTTTGTACAAAAACTGTTCTTTCCATCAAGTTCAAAATGATTTTCCTAGAAAGTCCTTATAAAGTTCTACTTTTCAGATTTTTTTCATATTTTCTAAACTTATGGTTCAAAAGTTAGAGGGGGGGGGACACATTATTTTTTACTTTTGGAGCGATTATTTCCGAAATTATTGACATAATCAAAAAATGATTTTAGTAAACCCCTATTCATTTTTAAATACCTATCCAACAATATATCACACGTTAGGGTTGAAATTGAAAAAAAAAATCACTTCCCACTTTACATATAGGGGGGCTACCCTAATAAAACATTTTTTTCCAATTTTTATTTTACCACTTTGTCGGCGTAATTGATATACATATTGGTACCAAATTTCAGCTTTCTAGTGCTAACGGTCACAGAGATTAAGCGAGGACGGACAGACAGACAGACGGACAGACAGACATGGCGAAACTATAAGGGTTCCTAGTTGACTACGGAACCCTAAAAAGAGCAAGACTAAGAACAACAGATAAATTAGAACAAAAAGCGAAAATTGTAATAAAAGTAGCAAAAGAGAAGCCAACAAAGGACTATCATGTTGAACAATCTCCTCGTAACACGCACCAGATGACAGTGTCATGGTTTTTTATGAAAAATGTTAATGTTCCCGAACAATGTGTCACCGGCTATGCGACCCCAATTAGCAGCAAAAACACCACTTGACTATACGAACGTTTAAAAACGTGAAATGCAACAAGTGGGCTCTTGATGTGCCTATTATTGTGTGGCGAAATCATTTTGTGGGAAAAATCTGAAGTTGGGACACGCATATGGAAGAAATTCACGGGCAATGTCAAGTGCTTTGAAATTTTTATTTGTTCTGGAATTTTAAGTGCCAAAAGCCTTTTAAATTCTTCGTTATTTTACGGTATTATGATATTTTACATGCTTTGATTTCGCCATCACCTTTCTATAATCGGACATCCTATTATACGGTGAGTGACTAATACTAAGGCGTTTTGCCTCGTCGCTTATACCGCATACGTCGAAGAATTAGAACAATTTGCCTGCAGCGGTCTTCCCTCCCGAATATAATGTTGGTGTCTTCCAGGTTAGAGTGAATATACTCTTAATAAACTAGTGCATTCACCATCAATTATTGCATCACTGCTTACCATCAGATGAGATTGCAGTCAAGCACTAAAGATAAAGATAAAGATATATTTATTGCGTAACTGTGTACTTACATTAAGATCGTATTTCATTATTTTATATCATTAAAAAAAAACATGGACTATGTTTACATCTACCAATACATCTACCAATTCGATATCGATCATGTAAAAATATAACCAATATTTTCAATAGCGGTGATAAGATTTGGTGGGAAATCATCAATGAGTTCTCCCACTCTGGATGGAGCGTGAAGGAGTTTCACCCGTGTTCCTTCAGTTGCCTTTAGCGTTCCAGGGCCTTTGTAACTTTTTCGACTAATCCCGCAACCATAGATATCCGTGCCCGCAACCCTGGCTTCTATCGACCCTTGCGGGTGATCGGACCATGACAATTGATTAGCGAATCAATAACAACAATTAGATAATTGACTATAGGTTTATCACATCAATTGCCAATTACAAGTTCATGGACCAGAGTAAACCAATTGATTCAATTGATTTGAATGTTATTATCTTCGATGTAAACATTGATGCTGTATTGAAAACAGAGGCAATAAAACAAAGTAAAATTGATTCTCAAAAAATACGAATAACTTTAATTTAGGAAGTCTGTGTTACTGGTTTTGTATTTTTCTTTGTTATTTAGCACGGACTTCTGATTTTTAATTTTGATTTCTTCATTTTATTCTGTAAAAATAGGATGTTCTTATAAATCTATGGGTGTCACGTTCTGTTTTATTAGCAGAAGGAATTCTGGGAGTCTCGTTCACATCATGCTTTGACCAAATATCGCTGTATGGGGTCTGGTGTCACCTAGGGTCTTTAAATAGGTTATTTCTAGGCAAGCTTCACCGTCAACCATATCGCACGCTGTGGCCTATTTTGTTTTGAATTGTTTATTATTATTTATTTATTTCTATTGCTATCGCATTATAAAAACAACATGAAATACGTAACCAGAAAGTTTGAAGAGTATCCATGGAGATTCTAAAAAGTTTTTTACTTTTCACTTTTGGTTGTTTTTCTGGTATATGGAACTCGGTTCTTTATTTAAATTTAAATAATAAGTATGCAGGGTACTTATAAATAATAACATAAAAGTCATGAATAGTCCATTTTTTAAATCGGCTATAAAGACAGAACCAAAAGATTAATGAAAGGATGAAAAAGAAAATCAAGATGAAAAATGCTAATTATATTTTGTGTAGTACGAAGAAGCTGAAAGAGAAATCTTTTCACCTGTTTTAACGGCAAATGATATTGAAATAATTAGAAGCGAGCAAGTGAATCAAGTGCGCTCCACTACGGATGGAGTAACGAATCGTCCGGAGATGATGGTACAAACAATTTGCTGTGTGGGACAAGTCACAAGTGAAAACCGTTAAAACAATATTTTGGCATTTGTGACAATATAATGACTTACCAAAAATTAGCATTAAGTTTTCAAGTTGGGAATTGTGAGTTTTTTCTATGGTGAAAAATCATCCAATGACTTTTTCCGCTCTTGGGCGTAGCGAGACAAGTCAGATTTTTTCTGACTAAAGCTCACTCTTGTTCCTTCTTTGCCTTTGTTTCAGGGCCCTGGGGTTTCCTTTTCACCTAACCCATGGTGGAAATATGAGTAAAGTGACAAATAGAAACCCACCTGACACAGTTCCTATCGGACATGATAAGTGTGGGATGTTCCTGTTTTGGATTTAGGCGGAAGAAACACCTGGTTGTTTCCCTCGGTGGATATGCCGCTCCGCGTTCTAAGGATGGCCTAATGGAAGCCTGCCCTGCTATGGCAGAACACCACAGTGTGACAGCGGCGACCTCACGCGTCCAGCCTTGGTTTTAGGCCGTGGTACGGAGCGAGAGAAAGTAAATGGTGTGGCAGCACCCTCTGCGAAGCAGTAATGCTTGTAAAAGAGATGGCCGCACCCGTGAGCGAGGGACATCCTCATACCCAACTGCCACCGCAGTAGACGCCCTGCACGTCGGAAGCCGTAGGGCTCTTCGAATACCGTAGGTGCAGCGACGATGATCAATAGGTAAGTGGCCGTCCAGCCGTTTGGTAAAAGTCAACCTCGACTCGACGGCGACGGCGACGGCTAACCGGAACGTTTGAAAGAGCTGCCGTGGCCCTAAAACTCAAAGCGTTAATGAAGGAACATAGGTGGGTTTTAGTCAGTAAAAGTCTAGCACGCCCATTTGCTCCAACCTGAAGCGAGAACTCATTTGATGATATCCCACCAAAAAAAGCTGCTTTATTGCGGAAGAGATGTTATTGGTCATGTAAAGAACCTATGATTAGGTATGTCCAAACTCTAGCTTAATAAATGGATATGTTTTGGTTTCCCATACCTGAAGATGCACATGTAAATGATTTAACCTCTCGGGTGCCGTAATTAGAGACACAATTAAAAAGCCATTGTGTCTCGCGTGGAACCACGTTTAGACACACAACGGGTTAATCCGTTTGTTTCCTTGTAATAACTGTTATAGCTGTAAATCCTATGTTAAAGATCAAAATCTATTAATAAAATAATGGGCAGGCAAATAAAGCAAAAACAATTTGCAAAATCACCGCATCACCTCACTTGGACCAGCACATAAGTGGCCTCGCCAAGTGGAGTCGCACTGTATGCAGGCTAGCTCACTTGCGCTTTGTCCTAGCTAATCTATTGTACGCTTCCTATTATATGTTCACGTTATGTACACGCTACATCCTTCAACTTGGGCCATCGAGTCGAGTGACCTCAAGCGGTGGCCTGAATGCAAGCCACCTCGCTCGCAAACATTGTCCTGGCCAATTTATTACACGTAGCGTTGTTTGTATTCTACAACCTTATGTCAACTACACTACAACCTTATGTTTGATAGGCCTGTTGGTGTAGTTGTTAGTGACCCTGACTGCTATGCCGGAGGTCGTGGGTTCGATTCCCACCCAGGACAAATGTTTGTGTGATGAGCACGATCATTTGTTCTGTGTCTGGGTGTAATTTATCTATAATATGTATGTATTTAGAAATATATAAGTATGTTTATCAGTTGTCTAGTACCCATAACACAAGCTCTGCTTAGCTTGGGACTAGACGGCGCTGTGTGATAGTTGTGGAATATTATATTATATCATAACGCTCGGGGTCAAATGGTCTTGGATCTAAATAACCGGTTGCAGACTGAGCTAAACTAAGTTAGTTTAGCTTAGCTTACATAGTTGACGCAGTTTTTCATACTTTTGTACAGACTTTATGCAGCCTTTCGGTATTTTACAGGATGCATTTTGAAGAGTGTGCGCAGGAATTGCATTACTTAATTCCGCTATCTCATTTCTACCATCGGACAACCCGACGTACGGCGAGTATCCACGCATACGTTGTTGAAACCTCTACGTACCGGACTAAGCATTTTGCCTAATCGTTTATATTGCGTACGTCAAAGGACTGGAACAATTTGCCTGCTGCGGTCTTCCCGTCCGATTATAATTTGAGTATCTTCAAGGCAAGAGTGAATAGACTCATAAACTAGTGCGACTCACCATCAACGATTGAGTCTCTGCTCTGGGATCGCAGTCAATCACTACTTTAGATCAATAAAAATAAAATACAAACTAAGCTATGTGAGCTAACTAAAATATGCGAAGCTGTGTGTGTGTGCTAACTAAAATATGAGAAGTGTATGCCGATGCGCAGCTACAGGACCTAAGCTAAGCCCATCCCGCCTGCCTAGGTCAAAAGTAGCTGAGACGTTCGAAAACTTTTTCACCAACATCCCAATAGAAGTTACGAAATCTCTCCCTTCTTCGTCTTTGTTAGCTGAATCTTTTTTAAAAGAACATTTCACTAAGGATATACCAAACTTTGAATTTAAGCGTATTTCTGTGGATACAATAATAAAAGCATTCAAAAGTCTTAACATAAAAAACACTGAAGACTTATGGGGTATATCCGTTAAGATTCTTGGAGAAATTATTGAAACAATTGCTCCTGTCCTAACAGGCATATTTAATCAGTGTTTAGACAGTGGTACATTCCCTGATTTAATGAAACACAGTAAAGTAGTACCAATTTTTAAATCAGGTAGTAAGAGTGATCCCTCTAATTATAGACCAATATCTGTGCTTCCAGCATTGAGTAAAATCTATGAAAAGATCATGCTCGACCAGATGTTGTCTCATTTTAATTCAAATGGGATTTTGCATAGTCATCAGTTTGGTTTCACGAAAGGAAGGTCAACAACAGATGCAGGAGTGAAACTCATCAGTCACATTTTGGAATCCTGGGAGAAGTCCCAGGATGCTATTGGCATATTCTGTGACCTCTCTAAAGCATTTGACTGTGTTGACCATAATACTCTGATCTGTAAATTACATCATTACGGAATTCGTGGACGAGCTGCTGATCTTGTTTTTTCCTATTTATCTTACAGGCAGCAAAAAGTATCCATTAATGGGGTGACGTCCTCGGGGTCTTTAGTAAAGATGGGCGTGCCTCAAGGTTCAATTCTAGGCCCTTTCCTTTTTTTAGTTTATATTAATGACCTTCCCTTCATGATGGCTAATTTATCCGATATAATTCTATTTGCTGATGACACCTCTCTTATTTTTAAAGTAGACAGAAAAGATGGGGATGTCTTGCATGTCAACGAGAGTCTGACTGTCCTTTCGAAATGGTTTGCAGCTAATAATCTCTTATTAAATGCAAATAAAACTAAATGTATAAAGTTTTCATTGCCAAATGTCCCTCAAGTTGACGTCAATCTAATTCTTGACAGCAAAAAACTGGATGTTATTACAGAAACCGTGTTTTTGGGTATAACTATCGATTCTAAACTGCAGTGGGGTACTCATATTAGAACTCTCTCGGGAAGACTAAGCTCAGCTGCATATGCAGTAAGAAAAATAAGGCAATTGACAGATGTAGCCACAGCTAGGTTAGTTTACTATGCTTATTTCCACAGTATTATGTCTTATGGCATTTTACTGTGGGGACCTGCAGCTGACGTAGACTCAATTTTCATATTACAAAAGAGAGCAATCCGGGCTATTTATAAAATGGGCCCTCGCGAGTCCCTCAGAAATAAATTCAAAGAAATTGATATACTTACTCTGCCTTCTCTTTACATCTTGGAAAGCATTTTGTATGTTCGTAAAAACTTAGGACTCTTTAAAATTAGAAGCGATTTTCACAACAAAAATACACGTAGTAAACACGAAATTGTCTTACCCAAATGGAGACTAGCTAAGACTAGCAAGTCATTCTTAGTAAACAGCATTCGCTTTTATAATAAGCTGCCAAAGGCGGTAACAGAACTTAGTGAGGGAAAATTCAAATCTCATATCAAGCGTGTCCTAACCGAAAAAGCATATTACAAGGTTAAAGACTATGTCGAAGACACGCTTGTTTGGCAATGACTACCTCTGCACATGTGGCCCCCTGGTAAATCATCAATATTTTGTCTATAACTGCTCCACCTTTGTTTTAATAATTAGATATACACTTTTTTTTTTCTCTGACACATTGCTTTTGCAATATTTTTATTTTTTATTTATATTTCAACTGTCATAAATTCGTTAGTAATTTATTTTGTTAACATTTTATTGATAGTTGTAATCATTATATTATACCTGATTTTTTTTTATATAGCCTCTTTTTGTATTGTGAATGTGAGAACACTGTATACTCCACGAACTCTTAGACTACTTCCTATTACGACTTACTTTGTTTTTTACTGAGAAATTTTTTATTGTGCTTTTGTGTACAACATTTGACTGGTCTACACTGTTCTTACATAATATAATATCAATATTGTAAAAACACCCACTTTTTTAAAAGAGTAACCATGGAGTTTCTTGCCGGTTCTTCTCCATAGGAAACGACCAATTTGGAACCGTGCACTAGCTTCTGACGTTTTATAAGTGCCCATGTAGGCCTATGTGAAATAAAATATTTTTGATTGATTTTGATTGATTTTGATTGATTACCCAAAGAGAATTAAACCACTTACCCCGTACCCCGTCAAACTGAACTTCGCTACATTAACTTCTTCTTCTTCGTCCCTCATCCTATATTTCGTGAGGACGACGTAACACATTTTTTTCCTTCATTCTGACCTGTAACCCGTCACGCTATCACATTCTTTATATCACTCCTTCGCAACACTGACTGAACTTTCGTTTAGTTCTTGGTGTACACGGGACATATTCTTAGTTTCTCTTAGCTTAGCTTAGCCTAGCTTAGCTAAGCTGCTTTTTTTTAGCTTCGGAATAGCTTGGTTGTTGGTCTGCAACCGACTATAGAATGTTGAACTAGCAATCCAAGTCACTTGTAGATATCCTTCTAACTAACCTATTGTATTGTATTTCGTCTATAGCATAATATTAGTACGCTAGGTGTCATAACTTGGGCTGAGACTCAAGTAGTTTCCTCAAGTGGAATTCCAGACTCAAGCCAACACTCTCCCACACAATCGTCCTGGCATGCATTATGTATACAACATTATATTTAGTTTACGCGAAACCTGAATATAATTTGTTCAGAATCAGTAACAGAATGGATTCCATGAGTGTTTACACCATGTTATATGTTTTTCCCGAAAATATTTAAAAAGGTTAGGTTAAGTTTTGGACAACACCGGCACTAAGTACAACACAGCGGGCATTAAGAACCAGCAAACAGCTGGGTGCAAGTGCTAATACATCCCTCAGTTACCTGGATGGCCCGGTTACTAAAGAAGCTTATAACTTTGTGATATTTCATGTTACAGTTATGAAATTTTGTACATAGATTCTTTACATAAAATACTAGTTAGGTGTTTTAGATTTTGCACATACTAAAGTATTTTGTAGTACAATTCTCTCAAACGTTAGTCTACCCGCTGTTGTTTACAACTTGGACCACCGAGTCAAGTGGCCTCGTCAAGTAGAGTGTTGGACTGAATACAGGCCAACTCGCTCGCATACATTGTCCTGGGTAATTTATATTATGTTCTATTTACTATTTTATGTACTAAGACCATGGATAGCCTTGCACAAGGTAGACAGATGATCAGGTGAGGGTGGTGGCAATCCGACGGATTCGAGAGGACTGGTCGTTATGACGACACTTAGAGGAGGCCTATGTCCAGCAGTGGACGTGTGTTTTTCGGTTGAAATATACTCAAATAAAAAAAAATGTAAAAAAGAACATCAATAGAAGAAGCCATGCACATTTGATAGAGATTTTGAATGATGAACATTTTTCTGAAAAATTATAAGAGTTTAAAAAAAAAACATGTATTTTCTGGAACAAGTTTTGTGAAATATTCGAGTAAATCGTGGAATTTCCGAATGTCAACAGAATTTTCAGGCGTTATCTCTCTTTTTTTGAAATACCCCTTCATCAAACATCAAGTTGAATTGCGTTAGATGAAGCAACAAGCTTTTAAACCAAGCGAGATGTTGACGAGTAATGAGGTAGGTGAATGGAAAATGACGAATGAAGTATGAGGTAGGTGAGTGGAAAATGACCCTCTTAATTATAACGATTCATTATTTATTTTCATAAGGGCGCACGCACATTACTCCTTATAATTCCATGAGGCGCGTTCAAACTCGCAAGTTACTCGTAGCAGCGTATTCATCAATGCCTCGTATATTAACACATTGGGTACCTACATCAGGTATCTGTATATGTTACGCAAGTAAACAAGACTAGTGCATTAGCATGTCACACGTGTCGCATTATCCTTAAGTCTACAGACAGTTTGGACATGTCACGTCGAGAGGCGTGATTCGCTTGAATGCTGACAACCGCGGCGAACACTGGGAGTAACTTCAAGCCGCTTAGATAGACAACCATTGAACTATGCGTTCGATTAATTTCTGCCACTGTTACAGATATTTCGGATGAGCTTTATTTATTTGGATACTTGCTGCAAAACGCTGCCTCTAAATACCTAATAATATTAATAGAATAGAATATTGATTTATTTGTTCAGAATTTACATTTACAATAAGGTGATAAAAATAATACTAAGGTACCTTTGTTCATTCTACCATTTTGGCATGCAAATATTGATGTAAGTTCATCATCAAACATTGATACACAAGTAAAATTTATCAGCTAGAAAATCCTATACAAAGTAGTGACATTTGTTTAATAGAAGTGCAATTAGTTTCTTTTTGAAAATTTTTACTGGTTTCTTTTTTAAAATTAATATAATTAGGAATGTGGTTATAAATAGCCGGTGCCATATGAAAAATACTTTTCCTCAACAGAGCAGTCCTATATCTACCCGTGCATAACAAGTTTTGGTATTGAGATCGCAAAATTATATCACAGTGTCTTATTCCCGATAAAGTTAAAAATAGTTGCTGACAAAATTTAACAAAAAGAGCAATTCCTATAATGTATAGGCAACGGGAATGTCAATAAATTATGATTTTTGAATATTAGAACACAGCGTCAGTAACCTTCAAACCAAATATTGCTCGTAGGTAGCGTTTCAGGGCCTTAAAAATACTCTCTTTTTCGGTACAATTTCCCCAATAATGATAGCAAATTTCAAAATGGAAATGACTAGATTATGCTAGTAATACTGTTTTGATATTAACCTTTTTTAAGATTATAAAGTTCATAGGCTGATGCGCTGAGTTTTTTATTACTGTTTTGGTCTGCTTGTGTCACGTCAGTTGGCTGTCAATTAAGATTCCAAGAAATTTTGTAACAGCTACTCTATCCACATTTTGATTATTATAATTGATACTCAATGATACTCAAGATTATCGACACGATGTCTTTGGTAAAAATGCATTACCTATTTATTTTGGTTTTATATAATTATATGTTCATTTATAGGTTGTTACTATTTAGCCAATTTATTATGGTTTTAATGTTGTTGAGTTGAGTATTATACTATCGTCCGCGAACAGTACCAAGTGTTATCAATAGTAAATTATCGAGTTCATTTACCTAATTTATTACTTAATTTAAACCTAATTGTATTGTCTATCTAAAAAGTAATAACTGTGGCCGCGAATGGCGCGACAACCAATCAGAGCGCGAGGATTTGAATATTGACAGATAAGGAAAAAGCGCGGGATTTTTGGGCGTCGTACGATTCTGGCGGGCTTGCAGTCGTGCATCATTGGTTCTTTTTTTAGTAATTAAAAAAGTAGACATTTATTTACAATTATATTAGTTTTCTGATTGGAGAAATACAATAAGTAAATACATGTACAACTGTTTATTATTTTCACTCTTTATTTCATTCTTAGAAGCCATAAACCCAAATAGCAGTGGGATACATGATTCGAATGATAACAACCCATGAGAGAGTTACACAAGGAATAGTGCATTTGGCGTGGGAGGTCGTTAATATACGTCAAGAATAACAAAGGCCCAAGAACGCTTCCCTGTGGTACACCGAATTTAATTTCTCTATTGGAAGACATGTACTTTTTTTCTAATTTTGACCTGACACATATTTTGCAAATTTCTGTCATCTGCTTGCGACCAGATAAATATATTTTTATTAGGTTTAGGATATTACCTCGAACGCCGTAGGCGTACAGTTTTTGAAGCTATATGATATGATTGACAAAATCGAATGCTGTCGACATATCTGTAAAATTACCGATTCTTCGGATCTGAACTGAATTGGCAAGCTGGGCTGAGGCCCTGAAACGCTAAGGGCATCTGAAGGAAAACGACTGAGGATTTACCGATGGTCGTCCTGCGATCAGTTAAAGAGCTAGGTTCTTAATTTCTAGCCGCTGTAAGAGCTTTGTAATGTAGTGATAAGTATCTGTTCTTACCTCTACAGACAACTTGGACATGTCGACAGGCGTGATCCGCTTGAGCGCTGACAACCGCTGCAGCCGCTGCCGCGCCTGCTCCTCCACTGCGATGAGGAACGCATCCTGGATTATGTTGTGGCCGATGTCTGATACTGTGGACAAGACAACATAATTAAATTAGTGATAATTGATAGGTACCGGAAGACGCAGCGTTGGGAGGCCTCCTATAAGGTGGACTGAACCTGGTGAAGGACCTGGAAGGTTAGGCCAAACGAGAATTGAGATACGATCTGGCTAGTTGTAGTTGGCCTTATCATGAACTGATCAATTCTAATATCTGGCCATGACATGATAAAAGGCAAAGTCCTGACAGACTCATCAAAGCCCACCCCTTACATTTTCATCAACGCGCACGACTAAAATGTTTTATAAGACCTTTATTGTAATACCTATGTTCACAAATACTTAAAGATTGATTGATTGATTGGATCTAGGAAAAAGAAAATGAAAATATGCACATTTTTTTTTATTTTTTATTTTTTTTTAATTAATTACAACGGTTAAACAATCAATTACAGTAACTAAACAAAAAAAGTAAAGTTATAGACAGCATGTTACCTACCTATGTTTACCACAAACTTCAAGAGTGAAGCAACTTTTTCATTTACGTGTGATTCGATGGGTGATTTGATGATCCCTAATTTGGGTAGCAATACTTAAACAAATAATAAGAAAGAATTTTCCGAAATCCACCCTTTAAGGGGAGAACCTAACTTTCACGTGGACGAAGCCGCTCTGGCAGAAGCTAGTGTGTGTACGCACCCTTAACGCGTCGAATTGGCTAATGCAGCCACACAACGTCCGATAGATTGGATTAAAAGCTTATTTACTTCATTAAGCCATTTTAAAGTAATCCTGAACATTAAATACTTCTCTGTGACACACAGACAGAAACAACTTAAATCGCCGTCAATATTAAGTTGAACTATTTGTTCCACAACTATCACACAACGCCGTCTAGTCCCAAGCTAAGCAGAGCTTGTGTTATGGGTCCTAGACAACTGATAAACATACTTATATATTTCTAAATACAGACATAAGTACTATAGATAAATTACACCCAGACACAGAACAAATGATTATGCTCATCACACAAACATTTGTCCTGGGTGGGAATCGAACCCACGACCTCCGGCATAGCAGTCAGGGTCACTAACCACTAGACCAACAGGCCTGTCTATGGGCACACGATCAAAAAAAAAAAACTCTGCCCCACTTTAGGAATGAATTGTATTGTGGATTTTTTTTGTTGAGGTGGGAAATAAACAAAAAAAATCTTTTTGCTTTTTTGGTGGGGTGGGAGGGTGTGTCAGGCTCTTTTAAACAAAATCACACCTGTGTCCTTCAGCTACCCTTTGTATTCTAGTATCACAGAAATTCCCCGTGGACATAGCATAGCATAGCTCTAAGACTTTGCCAACATTGACATTGCTATGTCAATGACTCAGGTTAGACGGTCACCGGACAACCGGACAGCGAGCTACCCATTGCTCGTCGTCCACAAGCCAGCACCTACGGTGCGGGATCGCCCTGTGTCTCCCGAAGCCCGGGGCGTCTCCTATTGCAGTAGCTGAGGCGAAAAGATGTCCGATTCCTCACCCGTTTAGCTATCTCCTTCGCTAGCATTACTGCTGCGAAGAAGGCGGTCGCATCCCATTACCTCTGGCTCTGGACCATGGCCTGAAAAAGGTCCCTGAAAAGGATCCTGCCGAAAGCCTCCAGGAGGACACGGCGGCGGTGGGCGGAGCGCTGCCGCCCAAGCGAGGCACACCTACACCGTGCATCGCTGTATCCTCCGGGTGGTCCGCACAATGAAGGTTTTTATCTACACTTCTAAATTTAGAATTATAAAGAAGTAAATTTTATTTTTTTATTCGTATGTTTTTTTGTTTGTAGGAGGTAATCTCTGGAAGTAGCTACTGCACGCTTAGCCAAGTTGTTATTCTGCAATCGTTAACGCTGTCGAAAAGTGATGAAACGTATGGGAATGACGACATCTCAACGTAAAGTCGCGTGGTCAGAACAAACGAATAGACAATTCGTAGCCAAGTTCACATCGTTCAAAATCGTTTCTACAATATTTTACGCTACATCCTTTGTTATACAAACGCTACATTGTAGAACGAGCGGCCGACTCAGGCGCGTCAACATGGCTACCAACTTATCGTTTTCTACAATTGCTGTCACCGAGGCGTTACCGATTAGAGAACGGAATTCGATTGTAACTTGGCTAGGGGGGCTGGTTCGCTTGCTGTACGCGGATGAAGCCGCGGGTAAAAGCTAGTTTTATATGATAATTATGTACTTACTATGTGTGTAGGTACATCATTTTTTCAATAAATAAATAATTTAGTAAAATTAGTCCCCATCGTTGGTAATATTATCATGATAGTAAAATCCATTCCCGTAAAATATCAAGCTCTAAATATTGCGCCACGTGCATTGGAGTTCGATTGAAACAATTCGCGTGCCGATGCTGCAATTAATATTCAGCCGACAACCGAGGGCCTCTGAGATGAGTCAGCCATTGTAACTACGAACATATTATCAAAGCGTGTTGTAGGACTGGCGTTAGTAGTTAGAGTAAATCTAGAAGTACATTAGACCGACACACATGTGGACCATGCCTGATTCGTACATAGAACGACGTCGCGTGGCGTGGATCTAGTGTAGCTCTACAAGTCTAGTTTCCATATAAAATTAATGGAGACCGACGCGCCCAGATCGGCGTACCTGGCACACGTGAGCACAGTGTAGTTCTACCTTAAGGCTTATAGTCCCTTGAACCATCTGGCCGAAATTAAATGGACACAACTCTCGTACCCGCCTAGGCGGCATTACGCGTATCTGTGTATTTAATTGCGGCTAGCTCCGCCCGGATAGTGCGCGGCTGACCTTTAAACCCATTTTCTTTGCGAAATATTGGTTGCTCTACAAATGCTATCACTTGGAAGAATATTTAACCACCAATTTTTATATGTACAAGCCGTTTCGAAGGAGTAGAGAAAAGTTGCGAAATTGCAAAATATTTTCTTTAGACAAAAGTATTAATCGCATGAAAAAATCAAATGTTGATAAAGTTGTTCATGAATCTATAATAAACATTTTTTTTTTCAAACTTATTAACCTGGCCGTTATCGAGGAGTAGGCTTCAGAAAGTCACTGTTTGATGGCACTTCTCGGGCGCTTGGGCCTTAAAGCTTTTTTTTTTATGGTGGGAAAAAATCATCCAATGACAACCCCCGCTCTTGGGCGGAGCGGGAGATAGTGACAGACTCTTACTGACTAAAAGACCCACCCCGTTCCTTCTAGCCTTCATACCGGGGCTCGAGCGCCCTTTCGGATAACCCTGGCCCCAGTAGGCTTCGACCCTGGGCCTTAAAGCTAAAACTGCATTAGACCGACGCACACGCGTAACACGCCTGATTTGTACGTAAAACGACGTCGCGTGGCGTGGATCAAGTGTAAGCTATTCTATGCAAGGGGATTTCACCCTACTTCCCTTCCAAGCCCCCTCAAAAATACTTGTAGATATACACAACCTTTATTTTAAATTTCTGCCAAAATATACGAGAGTAAATATAGATGCTGGCGGGAAAAATTCCGAATCATTCCCGTCGAATACTTCGGAAGTATTCCGAAATATTCCGAAACTTTCGGAATATTTCAACTGTCAAAAAAAAACCAAGAAAATCGACCTTACTACCTATTTCGCGCTTGGAAGTTGTAAAATATTATCTTTAGTTGTATTGTGAGCGGTAGGAATATATTAAGTTTATAGTTGTGAGTGCACCTCTTCAATAAAGTCTTCGCTTGGTGGTGGTTTGAAGTGCTCCGGCTTCATTGAAGTCAGTTCTATCTTTTTACTTAAACATTTTTGTTTCAACATTTTTACGTATATACATATAGTGACTAATAATACTGTTCTGAAAACTGCATCAAATTCGGTTCAGCCAAATGCGAGATGATCGCGGACAAACATACATACATACGGTTCAAACTCATAACCTCCTTTTTTAACACGCTTTTATTAGCTTCACCTATATATTTGTTGGTAATCAACGCCTTTGAGCTCGATTTTGACCAGCTTAGGGCGATCAGATTTTTTTAAAACTTTGCACACCCATCAAAGACTGATGACAACACTATGATCCTTTATTCTATGACCTTGATCTCAAGGGCAATGACCTTTACTTAAACCTTTACTTCATTAAAATGTTGGGAATCACCTGTGACACCCAAAGGCAATGACTTTGACCCCAAGGGCCAGATCTTGACCTCAAGGTCAATGACTTTGACCCCAAGGTCAAATGTATAAAAAGTTGGAAAACACCTGGGACACCATAGGGCATGACCTTGACACCAAAGTCAATCACCTTGAACTCAAGGTCAAATGCAAAAATGTTGGGAAACGCCCGGGACACCAAAGGGCTGCTTTGACCGCGCCGGCGAGCGCTACTTCTCTAAATAACACAGATCAATTTTTTTTCGATAACATTTTAGGTCAAATACTTAGGGGTCATGGTCATTGACTTTAAGAAAAGCGTGGGGTGCTCGATTCGACTCTTACGAAACATATGGCACAAAGCGCCCCATCCTTTTTACAATATAATATTAATATTTTTCGTTCAAACACACAAACAAAACAAACATAGAACAAACAACAACAAACACAAACAACAAATTCAATGTATTTATTGACTGGGCTATTTACGCGTAATGTTTTTATTGACTTGGTGGGCTATGCGACTCGCGAATCAGAGATCTCTCTCAACCGACTTGGGAATTTTGTATAATATTTAATCATTTAAAAAATACAAACATTCAGTACTTTTTATAAGGTTCTTCTATCATTGGGTTCTTCTGTTATTAAACAATTGTGATAAATCAAACACTTCAGGATAAATTGTATAAATATTTTATTCACTTTGATCAACACAATTTCATATTTATCGTTCTATTAACAATCATTTACAAATACACGGATTAGTCGGACATGTTCACTGTTCAACAACTCAAAGCAGACTGACTCTGTCTAAAATGACAGTTACAAACGTTTCCCTACCACAAACTTTCACAAACACTCGGTCGACTAACCGACCAATCAGAGCAAAGTAAACAGTACGTAACATCAATTGACTAACTAATATACATTAGGGTTTATCTAATAATTAACTGCAAGTTAATATTTCATTTTAACAATTATGATATATTTATACAAAACAAATGCATAAAGTCTAATATTATAAATTATTACTTAATGTCTACAACAAATGCCTAAAGTTCATGTAACTACTAGCGCCATCTATCGCTTAACATTGGAAGTTGAACGATTTATGAATATTTTCTTTAAAAATCATTACATTCGGCCATCCGACATCGTGCGATCTCCTGACGCACGATTACAATTAATTTTTTGTCAAAGGCTTTTCTATATATCCGAGATCATATAAGGTCGGAGGAAAGTATATATTATGAATGTTATTCCTCAGTTTGCCAAAACCGGTAATTCCAGTAATTTTATACTTAAAACTTTTTGTTTTTTGTTTTCAATGGATCTATGGATTTTAAAATGAGGCAAATTCAATTTTACTCTCATAATTGCAATCAGATCTACTAATCTTTATTAAACCACCTATGCTGTAGGTAGTAGCAGGGATTTTACTGGTAACGAAAGTATCTTTTTGCTAGTCTAACCCAAATATTGGTCCTCACCTCACATCTTAAACTTTTTAACGTATTTTACTTCGTAATGTTTATCATTTAAAGTATCTCTGATCCTAGTAGTTTTGTGGCAGTCTCATATGTTTCATTGGTGTTCGTCATAGTCAGTAATAATTTTATTTTGCTAGGGGATTTAAAATAGTGTTTAGACATTTTAGCAAAACCGCGCTCAACGTAAGACAAGATATAGCGTTAAGAACAAGGTCAATACCATGACTATCGCAAAAGCTCTTGATAGTAGGTAAGGTATCTAAAAGAAATCCATGATTGCACTATTATTCAAGATATTAAACTACTGTCAAATATGTTTTATAACCAACACTTAATTACTCAAATCCATTGGTCAATGTTAATTATGTGAGACTGTCTGTAAGTATAAAGTATAATTGATCAGCTTTTTGTTCGAAAGTATAGTCTTCATTATTTACGCACACTGAATTCACTTCATGTCATTAGGTTTTTTATCGGGTTCAGCCATAAGAATTTGAAATCTAGATCCGATTCATTAAACCCCAGGCAAACGCCGGCATTTGCTCTCTCATTGTCTTTCTATTGTGTCCCTAGTCACAGTATTCGAAAAGTTGATATTTATATTGTTGATAATCAATTCTCGTCTCAATACTAGAAACAGATACAGAGGATTCGTCTTAATTTCTGTAGAAAACATGGTATTACGGCTTAAGGTATCGACATACGCGTCCTAGATCTTACACTCTCAATGGTTAAACGAAACTCACTAATCTGTAGCCACCATGTTGCAATATGTTGTGTGGCGTCTCGTTTAGTCAGAGTTCATTACATTAATTATTTGAAAGCATAATATAAAACAGAAATTTAAGCATTTAGAATAAAAGTGATTCTTCTGCTAGAGGGTCTAAGGGCTTAATTGTACTAATATATCTCCTAAATCTAAGGCCTCAGCATATGTGCGCGATTTCGTATCAAGTAAAGGTTCTAATAATGAAGTTCGGATCGCACTGTTTGTCAAACTTTATTTTAATTTGAAACCTTGAAATTGATCCTCTACTCTAGTGTATGGATTTTCAATCTATCTTCCCTTAACCGAATAAATTACGATGTAATATTTAGCTCTATTTAAATCATTCATTGTATCATAATCATCATATGAACCGGCTTCGATTTCAGTCTTGACGACGAGAACTAGTTATGGTCATGTAATAGTAATATTTTTATCCTACTTGTAAAATAAATATCATTGTGTTCTCTATCTATGGAATCAGTCTCTGCTACAGTATGTACACGTCACAAGAATTGAAGACGTGTAATAAATTCATTTCCTCGTCTACAATTTAATGCTTTGGCTCAATTCCTAATAGATTTATCATAAATACCGTGTGTTTAAATTTCAATCTACAGCTCTTTTACTTATATGCTATCCGTTTATAAGCATTAATTTGTCGTAATCATATTCACATAAGTTACACCTTAAGTATTACCAGCTAACATTTCTGCTTGAAACTGACCATATTTCTGCTCATTAGGAAAAATCATTTTAGTTTGGTTTACCACTTCGTCACTAAATACTAACTTACAAAACTTGGCAAGGTTTCGTGAATTTTCTATTTTCTCTTGGTAACACTAGCAAATTTTTGAGCCAAAATCTATAGTCAGTTTCTGATCCTACTTGCTTAATACAAATCAATTATAATTACTGTTTCTAATCAAACTTAAATACTCTCAAAATTTACAGAAGTGACGGAACTCCCGTATCACAATATTCCAATGAGTATGTTCAAACCTCGATACTTGTAACGCTTTCCTCCTTGAAAAATCATTCAACCACTTTCTTAGACCAACATGAGGTATCCCTTTGCTTCTTGCTTCGTGGTGGTGTATTACTCCTTCCAGATCGTCTCTTTGCACCATTTTTCTTCAAGTCTGTACTGTTTGAACCAGGAACTATCCATTTGTTCAATTAGACTGGCAATTTTTCTTCTGTAGTTTTGTCGGAATCCAAGTCCTCAAAAATAAGAAATCAGTGGTTAAAACATTTACATGAAATAGTAACTTGTATCATTAATTTGAAACTCTTTTTTTAGAATCAAATCACAGTGAATCAAATCAAATTATTCAATTCATTTACAACGTCTTCATTAAGCCAAAATAGTCACACTAAAATCACATTAATAGGTAAATTCATACGTTACTTACACTCTTGAGGATAATTTCATCTGCACCGGGCACACTTCACACCCGAATCTTAATTGGCTCATCTAGCCAAATCAAATGGCCCACTTGGCCTTCTCGACTGACCCACTTGGCCTCAAATGGCCCACTTGGCCTCAAATGGCCCACTTGGCCTCAAATGGCCCATTTTGTCTCAAATGGCCCACTTGGCCTCAAATGGCTCACTTGGCCTCAAGTGGCCCACTTGGCCTCAAATGGCCCACTTGGCCTCAAATGGCCCACTTGGCCTCAAATGGCCCACTTGGCCTCAAATAACCCACTTGGCCTCAAATGGCTCACTTGGCCTCAAATGGGCTCGCTTGGCTTCATCAAAGGCATGCTTGCCTCATCCCTCATTAAGGCTCGCTTGGTCTTATTAAGGCTCATTTGGCTCCGTCAAAGGCACGCTTGGCTTCATCAAAGGCACGCTTGGCTTCATCAAAGGCACGCTTGGCTTCATCAAAGGCACGCTTGGCTTCATCAAAGGCACGCTTGGCTTCATCAAAGGCACGCTTGGCTTCATCAAAGGCACGCTTGGCTTCATCAAAGGCACGCTTGGCTTCATCAAAGGCACGCTTGTCTTCATCAAAGGCACGTTTGGCCTCATCAAAGTCACGTTTGGCCTCATCTTAGGCACGCTTGGCCTCATCAAAGACTCTTGGCCTCATCAGAGCACTGAAATCAAATCATAACAAAACATTTCTAATGAACCATCATTAAGGCTCGCTTAGTCTTATTAAGGCTCGCTTGGCTTCGTCAAAGGCACGCTTGGCTTCATCAAAGGCACGCTTGTCTTCATCAAAGGTACACTTAGCTTCATCAAAGGCACGTTCGGCCTCATCAAAGGCACGTTTGGCCTCATCAAAATCACACTTGGCCTCATCAAAGACACTCTTGGCCTCATCAAAGCACTGAAATCAAATCAAAACATTTAAATGAACCATTTACAGACTCTCTTAAATTGCCAAGAAGTCAGTAAGTCAGCAAGTTGACGGTAATTACATATTCCAAATTGTAGATCTCTATGGAGGAGAAATTCCATTTACAACCTTTTAAATCGTGTTATACATATACAAACTCAGTTTTAATTTTGTTCTCTCAAATTCAAATTCGTTTATTGTTTGTCATAGGTGGAAATTCAGTTCATAAAACAACAGTACAACATAAATATCATTTATCATTTACCATTTATCATTTATCGTTTATCATTTACTATTTATCATTTATCGTTTATCGTTTAACATATATAAATAAATAAATTTATCATTTAACATTTATCATTTATCGTTTATCATTTTTACCATTTACTATTTATCATTTATCGTTTATCGTTTAACATATATAAATAAATAAATTTATTATTTATTATTTATCATTTATCTTTCATCGTTCATCGTTCATCGTTCATCGTTCATCATTTATCACTGATCACTTATCACTGATCACTTATCACTGATCACTTATCACTGATCACTTATCACTGATCACTTATCACCTATCACTGATCACTTATCACTGATCACTGATCACTTATCACTTACCACTTATCACTGATCACTGATCACTTATCACTTACCATTTATCACTTACCACTTATCACTCATCATTTATCATTCTTTGTTTATCATTTATCATTATTGTGATATACTCAAAACAGGGGTTACGAGGGAAACGAAAGGGAAATTATCGTACCACACAAAGTAATCCGAGGCAACAATGACAATTATCGCTATGGAAAATAGGTAAATTTTAGTATTTTTTCTACGAATTCGATGAAATTAAATAAAGGAAAAGCAACCCAATTTAAAATATAGAAACTAAAATGAATCACCAGCATTTAAGAGGTGTTTAGTCTTAACTGTCAACGTTCGATTACGAACATGACGCGCATATCAGTACCACTCAGTTCACACATTTGAAGGGAATCGAATGATTCAATACACGAGCCTGTCACCATCAGTAAGAAATTTGGGTGAGTATGATACTTGTCTAAAATACTAGGCACACTTGGCTAAAAAATAAATTTCGAGTTCATTTAGCTTCAATTTAGGCACAAATAACCTCTTGTCTGGAGTAACACTAGCACACATGGGAAAAAGAAAAAAAAATTATCTCGAGCTCATTTAGCTTCAATTTAGGTACACATAACCTCTTCCTGTTATCACTGCACATATTTGTAGGCATATCCCACTTCTGAAATGTGATAAATCAAACACTTCAGGATAAATTGTATAAATATTTTATTCACTTTGATCAACACAATTTCATATTTATCGTTCTATTAACAATCATTTACAAATACACGGATTAGTCGGACATGTTCACTGTTCAACAACTCAAAGCAGACTGACTCTGTCTAAAATGACAGTTACAAACGTTTCCCTACCACAAACTTTCACAAACACTCGGTCGACTAACCGACCAATCAGAGCAAAGTAAACAGTACGTAACATCAATTGACTAACTAATATACATTAGGGTTTATCTAATAATTAACTGCAAGTTAATATTTCATTTTAACAATTATGATATATTTATACAAAACAAATGCATAAAGTCTAATATTATAAATTATTACTTAATGTCTACAACAAATGCCTAAAGTTCATGTAACTACTAGCGCCATCTATCGCTTAACATTGGAAGTTGAACGATTTATGAATATTTTCTTTAAAAATCATTACACAATGATCTCTATCTCTTAATCAACCTTGATTATTGAATCCGTGTTGACTACATCAGATTTCACTATATCCTAATAATTACCCAAGTCGTTTAACTTATTAGACAGACTCTAACCCTTTTTCAAAAAACAAATCAAATAATGTTATACCTGGTTTTTTAATTCACAACTGACATTTATAAAAATAGCATTCGATTTCGAAATAAGTAGGTACCTACCTAAAAACAAAAGAATAAAAATCCTGTTAATCGCAGGCTAACATTAATCAATCCCATTTATATTAAAATAAACATTTATATTTTACTTACTTAAGTGCCACTAAACAATTATTAACTTACAAACACGTTTATTCCGATTGAATTATTCCGGCAATCCGACGAAATATTCGGGCGAAATATTCGGAAACATTCGGAAACATTCGATTGCGGGGTACGAATCTTTCTCGCGGGGGGGGAAAACTTCTCCGGGAGCATATCCCCTCTTACCGCACCCCGCACCGCCATCGCCTGCACGCACGACTCGTGGCTGCGTGGCAGTCGGGCCCGCGCGCGCGTCGCAGCGCCAGCGTACAAAGTACTCTGTGGCCAGCGCTGCAGCAGCGGCGGCGGCGATCGACGATCGATGCAAAATACAATTTTTCAGCAAAAAAAATAAAATCTTAATATAATTCATTTTGAATAATTCCGATTTAAAGAAACTTTCCCAGAAGTATTCCGGAATTATTCCGAATATTTCAGAAGTTTTGCAACTATAAGAGTAAACAACGAGACACGACGATAAAAGAAATACAATTTTTTATTCCAAAAGGAATGAAGACATCAGAAACTAAAAATATGCATACTGTGAGTTGAAGATGTCAACAAAAGAACTTTAGCCATCAGCCTCACGCTCCTCATGAGGAAAACAGCACGAAACATTGCTACAATTGGTGCACCTCTCTCCGACAACCTACTTTATTTACATTGAAAACAAATTTCAAAACGAAATATTCTTTATTTCTTTTTCTCTTTACCCTCGCAAGCGTTGGAGTTTGGACATTAACAATAGATACTCGATTTGTTTAGGTAGGTACTCGATCTTGACATGTCGTTTATCTAAAAATTGTCTAAAAATTTTATCTAAAAATGATAACCTAAAATAGGCTTTTAGATAATTCAAAAATAAGGGACATGTATTTTTTTATTTGTAAATTAAACCAAAAATGACAAAGATATAGCCCATTAAAGTTACGTGTAACGTCACGCGCCGTGCTGCATTTTTTCGCACGGGGTGACGTTACAGGTAACTTAAATGGGCTATATCTTTGTTCGAAAAAAGAAAAATACGTGTCCAATATTTTTTTATAATCTAAAATACGGACTAAATAAAATGTAATTATTTTGACCTTGGAAACTACCCTATTAGTTATTTACCTAAACCTATGTTAGGTAAATTAATTAAACCCCAAGCGAACGCCGGCGTTCGTGCATCTATTGTCTTATTATTGTGTCTCAAATTGACAGTATCACTAAATTTAAATAGTCTTTGTAGGTACGTCAATCAAGATTGTTTACGTTTAGATAAGGATCTACAAATGGAGCATAGTTATTATTCCTAAACAACATTGCTGTAGATTTATTTTACCTTCAGATCTAACCCATTCGCTAACAATTTCCCTAAAAAACATTCTTTCTGTTACCACCTGTATGAAAAGTAACCCCGATGATGAACCGGACCCCCGGGGGTAACCCAACTTATTTACTATGCCCGAAAACACGCAGGAAGGGAACGCCCATAAAAATGAAAAATGTGCCTCCCCACAGCACTTTGGTGTAGAAAAGCGCGAGAATTTTAGGGATTTTTGAGTTCCTTAGAAAGGTCATTTACCGTGAAATTCCGGGTGTGTAACGTTGTGAATGTGGACTTTGGGATTTGAATGCGAGATCAAGAGAAAGAATTTGGTATGTAGATAGCTGGATGCATTGAAAAGGGTGTTTTTAGTAGACTCTGTTGTAAGCTGTATTAAATTAAGCTATTGCATAGCTTCTATCGCGGACCTTGAGCGTGGAGACCGAATCCAGAAATTCCGTAACGAAAATAACCTAACACCCCCCACTCATTTGTTTTTTGAGCGTGGTGACCGATAAGAAAACAAATGAGTGAACAATCAATCAAAATTCAATTCAATGTGTGAAAGTGTAACTTCAATTAATATCAAAGAAAAAAAAAACAAAGGAAAAAAAATACTGCATAAATAAAATAAATAAATAATTATAATTGTATAATCTCTCTCTCTGGGTCTCCTGTATCGTGGTGCGTTCACAAACATGTAAACCAATATAGACAAGATGCCTAGTCGTATAAAAATTTCTGTACCGAGGTCTTAGTACAAATATTTGTTCCGTGCGAGAATCCGCAACCAACCCGCAACACGAAGCCCAGCAGCCAATCGCTGAACCACTGAGCCTAGCGAGCCGTCAAAGTTAGCAGCAAATCTATGGAGAACTATTTTCTGTTATAGTACTAAGTATTAAAATGCTTGTGGTAACGATAGGTACACGGTGAGACGGGCGGAGCAGAAACCAAAATTATGAGAAATATGTTTTTTTTTTATCTATATCTACCCTAATATGTTATTTTTATGTTTTTTTTTTTATTTGTAGGATCTCTGGAAGTACTGGTCCGATTGCTAATTATTTTCATCAATAGAAAGCTGTTTTTTTCCTGAGTGACACAGGCTATTTTTTATGTACGCAGTCGAAGCTGCAAGCAAAAGCTAGTTTTAAATAAACTAGTGCTGCAGTTAGCGTAGCCAATTACTGGGCCCAAACAGTTTAACGAGTTTACCATGGATACGGAAAGAAGAAGAAGCGCTTGAGTGCGATAGTCTAATTTAAGGCTTATAGTCCCTTGAACCATCTGGCCAAAATTATGTGGACGCGGTTCTCGCACCCGCCTAGGCGGCAGTACGCAAATCTGTGCATTTATTTGCGGCCAACAGCGCCCGGAAAGCGCCCGGCTGACCTTTAAATCCATTTTCTTTGCGAAATATTGATTGATTTACATATGCAATGTTCACTTTGAAGAATATTTAACCACCAATTTTTATGTGTAAAAATGTTTCTAAAGATCCAAGCCGTTTCGAAGGAGAATCCCGGGAAAAGTTGCGAAATTGCTAAATATTTTATTTAGACAAAAGTATTAATAGCACGAAAAAATCAAATGTTGATAATGTTGTTCATGAATCTATAACAAACATTTTTCTTTAAACCTATTAACCTGGCCGTTACCGAGGAGTAGGCTTCAGAAAGTCACTGTTTTATGGCACTTTTCGGGCGCTTAGGCCTTAAAAAAGGCCGCTGCTGAGCTCTGGACTAAAGAGCCACTTATTGGCTCCCATTACACCCAAGGCAACAACAAGACCAAGGCATAGGTATAACCTATGTATATTTTATGTACGTGGGCGAAACTGCGGGTAAACGCTAGTTGATTATAGAGTGATATCATGTAGCCTTCCTTGGTAAGTGAGCTATGCAACACTAAGAGAATTTTTCAATTCGAACCAGCATTTAATGAGATTAGAGCGTTCAAGCAAGAGTGTCACTAGCTGTCCGCCCGCGACTTCGTCCGCGTATACTTCGGTTATAGCACTCTAAACGTGTTTTCCCGTAGGAATAAGATGTTTTTGCGGGATAAAAATTAGCCTATGTTCTTTTCCATTTCAAAGGCTATATGCATGCCAAGTTTCATCCAAATCCGTTCAGCCGTTTTTGCGCGATTAAGTAACAAACATCCAAACATTCACACTTTCCCATTTATAATATTAGCTTGGAAGTTTAAAGAGGCGGCGGCCATAGACAACACACACATCGTCCTTGTATAAAAACTAGACCTCGAAGCCCTAGCCATAGACACAAGTACACATAATAAGTACCGTTCTATGCGTCTGCACTGGAATGTATATTAAAAACTGGTTCCGTACTAACAGACTACTAACTGACCAACTTGTTGGACTAAACAATTGATTTTAAACCCTATTTGTTCTGGACCTAAGTTTATTTTACTCTTTTGGAAAGTGATGGTCGCTTTCTGATATCAAAGATAGGTGATACATCATCATTAGTGATGTTTTGAGGGAACCTGGTTGTTATGAGCATATGTTTAAGGACCATAGTTGCTTGAGGGGTTGAGTACTATAATGTGGAATCGCGTTTTTTCATTGTTTCAATAAATAAAGAGTTAGCGAAAATGTGCTATGAATTTAGTGAGTTTGTCTTTCATTATTTTACGAGTAAGTTAACAAGTATCTGTTTATCCTGAATCATCACACTGCTGAGGAAAGGCCTGCCTCCATAACTGTTACTTGGATCAAAAGAAGTTTTTTTTTTCGTTGAGAAAATCATCAAATGACATCCCCCGCTCTTGGGTGGAGCGGCTACCGCCACCGGTATGAAGGCACGAAGGAACGGAGTGGGTTTTTAGTCAGTAAAAGTCTGACACTACGGCCCGCTCCGCCCAAGAGCGGGGGATGTTCTTAGATGATTTTCCCACCGAAGAAAAAAGGAGCTAAAGCTAAATAAATTCAAAATCCTGTAGTCCACGCGAACGAAGTCGCGGGGCACAGCTAGTGAAAAATAATATCGAGAAAAAAACATAAGCCATGAATGGGTAGCGACATCTATATCATAAGAACCAATCCTCCTCCGCGCGATTTGAACATATAGAACAGCCCGAAATCATATGGCAGTTACCCACCAGACATAACAGTAACACCTGTCTGGTCAGAGGATCCTCCGACTGTTCCACGACCATGGGACTTTACACACTGTTCCACTTACCTCCAAAACTGTATCGATGTTCTAAATTGGTGTTCTGAAATCGCAAGAAGGGTTAGCGATCTGACCCCGATCTTGAGCGGTTGCGCAGAAGTCAAATATTCGGTCTCTTGAGTGGTGTGAATTGAGACGCGGGGGCGGGGGGTGTCAGTGATTGTCGTCAGCGAGTGGCTCGCCGCGCCATCGCGTCATAGACGTGACTCCTGATTCGTTCCCTGCGTTGCTGCATGTATCTAACAACAATTTAGCTTCACTTTTCTTGGACTGACCGCCATTGACTATTTAAAAGTGCCTGCAAATGGTCTATTTGAAATAAATGATTTTGATTTGATTTGAACGAAGACGGTTGGCTCGCCAATGTATGGAAGAGCCGAGCGCTCATGATCCGTTTTGGCAATTGTAAATCTTTATTTTTACAGAAACCTTTAACATTGCTTACGTTTATGTTAATAATATTACAGCTAATTTAAAGGTCACACAGATTGAGTAAACTCTGACTCTCAAACAGGGAGATCCTGTGCCTTCGGAGTCAGTGTTCTGCTGTCACTATGGCACCAGTAAAACCTTTTATTTAAAAGTGCGTTAGATTGTACAAATTTTGGCAAGAAAATATATTGGAGAATACAACAAAGTTACTGTAGAATATTTAGTTAGGAATATTTAAGTGAATCTGTTTGCATTTAAGGGTGTGTATGTGTAATTGTGTGTGTGGACATGAGGTGAGAGTCGGGGTATGTATGAGGGGACTTAATGTATGTAAGGAGGTGGTTTAAGTGTTCTTTAAGAATTGGCAAGATGTAGCGCAGAGCTGGGAACAAATGAATAAATGGAGGAGGCCTTTAATAGTAGTTCATGTGACTAGGGGATAAAGCATGTTTTTAAGTAGCGGGCGGCATTTTGAATCCCGAACGAAATGAAGATTGCTGATTTTAATCCCGAACGATAGTGAGGGATTTTATAAAATTAACTCCCGAGCATTGCTAGGGAGTTAATAAAGAAACCTGAGTGAAGTGAGGAATTCAAGCCGCCCAAGACAAAGACAGCTTTATCCCCGTGTTGCATACTCTACTTTTTACACCATCTGTGAGATAATTGAAAAACAATTTGGTCGACCAAATCATATATTAGAAAAATATAAGTATCATATTTACAAGTTCATTAAACAAACAAAATTCACTAGTCCAAGATTCTACATATAGTTTTAATTTTCTATAACGCTCCCGTCAGTAGGTACGCACGTTTTATTCCATTTTCTTTTTTTTGTTAGTGGCCAGTTTGAATTTCGAGTCAACTTGTTCGATGCACGTACATTTTAATTCACAATGTTGACGATTTTTGATGTTCCATATTCAAATCTCAGTCACTCTATCCCCTAGGGATAGAATGACTTGCTTTTAAAGTGAGGTTTGTATGACGTATAAAACGACATTATCGAGCAGGTGGTGTAAAAAGAACATTTTTCAAAAATCGCCCGCTACTTAAAGACATGTTTTATCCCCTAGTCACATAAACTACTATTTTAGTAAATAATAGTAGTTTGTGACTAAGGAATAAAGCAGTGTCTTTAAGTCGCGGGCGGCATGTTGAATTCCTCACTTCACTCAGATTTCTTCATTAACTCCCTCGCAATGCTCGGAAGTTAATTTTAAAATTACTATCGTTCGGGATTAAAATCAGCAACCTTCGTTTCGTTCGGAATTCAACATGCCGCCCGCGACTTAAAGACACTGCTTTATCCCCTAGTCACATAAACTACTATTATTTAGCAAATAGGTTTTTTAAAAAACATTTACACGTCAATTTTATTTTCAGTCAGTTTGAATTAGATGAGGCCGGTATTTCCTAACTGACTACCCTGAGAAGAAACACCGAAACAAACTCAGGGGTCAAAGTCTCTTTTAAAGTCCATACAGTAAAAAACATGTAATGGACTTTGCCCAACAGTGGGACAACACAAACTCGATATAAAAATAATATCGATAGTTGCCGTTCGAATCTGGCGTCGAAGGAATTCCGCATTTCACACATTCGATTTCGATTTGCATAAATTCGTCTACTCGGCATTTAAGAAGAAAATAATGAAAGACCAACCTGCAACCATAAATGTTGCATAATTAAATACTAGTTATGTTGATGAGAACCATTTAAACATTATGTTAACAAAAAATTATTTCATAATATTGAAATTGAGGAAAGTATTAAACTTAGACTATACATAGAGACTAAACACTTTAGAATTCCTATCCAGGCAGTAAATGTGGGGATAATCATCATCATCATCAGCCTTTTTATATTTTCCCACTGCTGGGACTCAGGCCTCCTCTCTAGCAGAGGGAATGGGCCGTAACCGTAATCCACCACGCGGACCCAGTGCGGGTTGGTGAATATCACATGTCTTCGAATTTTTGGTTCTAGGACATGCCGGTTTCCTCACGATGTTTTCCTTCACCGTAGAGCACTGCAGTGGTAATGAAATAAATTACACAAATTAATACGCCTGGTAGGGTTTGAACCCGCGACCAACAGCTCGTAAGTCGGAGTCATTACCACTCGGCCACCACTGCTCAATGTGGGGCTAAAATGGTTTATATTCAAATCTAGCACAAGAGGTAGGTATATCGTAAGCATAGAAATAAAAAACTCCTTTCTTATATCTATAGTAAGAATTCTTAATCGTACTTTCCAAAGGATCTAAACGAAGTGAGATACATGGAAACGGTTGTCAAAATATTCAAATCATCAAATATACAATCAAACAACGTGAGAGAGAAGAAATGTTAAACTGTTGCTAACTAAATTCATCCGTGTGTCAATTAAACTTTACGTTGATACGTTCCAGAGCCACAGTAACATGGATAACTGGAGTTCTTTAATAACGACATAACTGGAGTTAATAAAGAACCGTCATGGCCAAACATTATCCGTAAAAATATTCAGGAGACTAAGGTCATGACAAATGTCTAGATCTAGACCATACCGTCTCGCGTTGTGACAAGCGTGATAAATATGGGTCCACTTCGAAAGGTTTTTGAACTGCACGCGTCAAAAGATCTGTCGACGGAACGAATCAAAGTGTTGTATTAAATACTGCATTTAAAATGGTGTCATTTTGAAGTGACACAATATACATCTGGCTCAATATCAAAAACGGCATTTAATAAATTTAAATATTGCGAGGCGTTTTTTGACTATGCACGACATTTTTAACTTCGTTTGTGTTGAAAACTCCTGAACCGATATCAGAAACGTTTTTTTCTTTCAAATAGACCATTTAAAGGTACTTTTGAATTATCAAAATGTCGGTCAGTCAAAAAAGGGAAGCTAAATTGACCGTTCTAGATCGTATATATTTATGGAGAAGAACATGTAAGAAACTCCATAGACATTCTTTTAAATCATTTTGTCTGTGGTCGCTTCTATAATGTACTTACACAAACAACTACTAACTGAAACATTTACTGCTTTAGTTTGTTGCATGTAAATAAATAGCTAACCCTACGTCTTAACAGATAGCATCTCCGCACACATTAAAGAAAAAAGTGAAATGCCGACTGTTGATTATCCAGATAATGCTACATATTCCGAGGCAAGTCACCGTGGCGTTAACATTCTTCTTCAATTTAGCAGAATTGAACACTAGCAAGGAAGTTCAAGATGAATAAGCATGAGTTTGGAGTGTCGTTTACAAAGCACGATGCGCTGTAAAACTGAAGAATTGTTAAATTCTCAGTGAAAAGGAGGATAATTTAAACTGAGAAATCTGACTTTACCCAACCTCAGACTTAGACTTGAGATCCTGGGAGGTCTTTACGACTACTAAGCTTAAAAAGCTTTCCAGCAGTACAGATACATCACTTTATCTAATCTTCCAGCGACATTAGTTCATCAACTAAGTGCAAACAAAACTTTTCTTTTTGACCTAACTCGATATGGTCCTAATACGGAATCCAGAAAGTTCTCATTACTATCAAATATTAAGTTAGTAACTAAGCACTAAGGAGCGAAGTAGTCATTACGATTACTTACTGATAAATCTGTTGGTTGACATGTAACGTCAGAGAAGACAGTGGAATCCTTTTGGGAATGAAAGGACAACGACAGAGATAAAGATTATTTGGAAGTTACCGCAGAAACTGGAACTTTGCTTTTGTTTTTGTTATCTTTTGGAGTTATTATTGTATTGTCCTGTTATTGTCCACTATAGAAGATACTCTTAATTCCACTATATTGACACAGACAGCATTGATGGTAGAAACATTAATCACTGCCTTACCTACTTCAAAGCAAGTGCTCAGTATAACGTGTGGTAGTTATTTAAAAATTAAAAAGAAATCTTATCAGGAAATTAGTCTTAAAAGTGAAATATCTATTAAGATTTATGATAATGAAGTAGATTTACTAGGAAAGTTATTTAAAATCAGATACGAAAGAGTCTTGCGTGCATAGACAGATACAGATCTAAAACTTCTAATAAAACCCGCTACTTAGAATAGTTAGAAACGTGATAATATCAATAATTTTAAATGCTCAGCTTTAAGACTATACGTGCATTTATTAGGTAACACCGACGCACGATGTTGAGTCACCTCCGTGTCGCAACAGGCTGCGGATAGTCGTTCTCTAACGCGATTTGTCGCAACGCACAATGGTATGACAATATCAATCCGTTTTGATTGAAGGATTGAGAGAGCAGTTAGACGCGTTTGATGTTCAAAATTGTATAAGAGGATGATGATGCATGGTATTTATGTCATTTGATACAATAGACTATTGAGCTTGATAGGAATACGAAAGGGATAATAGGCCAACTGTACATCTAGTAGGTATGTGTATTTAATACAAATCAAGATGAAACACATGGGTCGACGAAGGTAAAAATCAAAATAAAAATATCGAATGGTAGGGTTGTCAGAGAAGAGAAGACTGCCCATAACACGTTATCAATGACAATAGTTAAGCCGAATGAATAAGTGAAATTACAATCAGTAACAATAGCAACGATAAGCGTCGTACATGTCCAAGCCAAACCTAGATAATATAAAAAAACATGCAATAAAGAAAAATTTATTGCCAACGTTCCATAAAAACTACACAATTGGTTCATCATTGATTAACTCTAGCAATTAGTTAGTAATTCCAATTATAAGCTGATTGGTTGTGGGGCAATATACGATACTTAATGGACATGGAAGGATGAAAAGCGATATTGGCCACGATTTATCAGAAATGGTCAATATAGCCAATACTATATAATAATATATATAATACTCAACAAAAAAATATTCGATTGTACCTACTCTGTCGGTAGGAACTACAATTGATTGGTGTTCGAAACAGTGAATACTAAATATAAGCAGGTAAGTCACACATCACACTTCTCAAAATATTGTTGACGTAAGGGAAACATATATCTGAATCGCCAACATCAGCATTAACATTAAAACTCAATGATATTGTGACATGAGATTTAAAATTCCACGAATTTGAGTCAAACTTCATTTATATTTCAACCTGTATTTAGGTAATTCTGCGAAATCTTCATCAACTACTGAATGAAAACAAGCAATAAGAAAACAGCGTCATCAACAGGTATTTCGAAACTCTTTTTAAGCTACTAAAAAGAGCAGAATTTTCATTGTCATTATCAAAACTATACCCTCTATCAGCGTTTACACTGTTAGAACCATGTTAGAGCACACAGGAGCCCCCTGTATGAGAGGGAATTGGCTGGACTGGAACCCACCACGCAAGCCGATTGTGGTTTAGTAACAATCCGCCCGCCAAAAACATATCAGGTTTGTAAATCATCCCGTAGGTAGGATGATAAGTGCTCTTTCTATTTGTAACCCTAAAAAATTTGACAATCACACTCGCAAAAAGTTTTCGCTAGACAATGATTCGCCCACACGTGGCATGTAGACCGACAAATGATCGTCAGCCATCGTGACGTAACGGCAGTGATACGGTGTTCAAAGCCGTACATTACACGCAAGAAGATTTAGGAGCAGAAGATCTAGTAACTAGTAAAATTCAAAACCTACCTTTTTTTATTATCATGGATAAGCTAGCGTTTGACCACTATATCACCTGATCATAAACGATGATGTGGCCGACGATGGAGCACGCTTGCCTAGAAGTAACCTATTCACTTGACTTAAATACCCTTAGGCTGTAACTATCAGGAAACACAGATTGCAGCAGGGAATTCCCCTAACTGAAGTGAATAATGGCATTAGTAATTGCAAACACTCGTTAAGTTACAATAATTCTCGTAAATTACAGTCTCTATTCAAAATTATCTATCACACAAAGCTTTCACAGTAGCATATGTCGCAAATTTATTACAATCTTCCGGAGTTTGCAATAACCCGGTGAAATAGACGACGGATAAATCAAGCGCGAAAACAGTGAATCAAAATTATAGAATTTATACATATAGATAGGTACTCGTATATATTAATAATAATGAATGAATGTGTGTAGATCTATCACACAGTGTTGAAAATTTAACCTTTCAGAAAACGTCAATTTGAGACACATATTATATAGTAAGAAAATAGATGCGCGTTCGCTTGGGGTTTAATGAATTAAGAAATTCTGACACAAAATATAGAGTGTGTGTGTGTAAGATCGCGCATTTTGTCTATAGTAGTGATCTCATATCCAGCGATAGATGCAATTAAAAAGAGTGGATTCAGTACATTAGGTGTTATTCGTCTTCGAATCTGATGTCCCACCTGCCTACCAAGTTATCATTGGCGTAATCCCTGTTATTTTAATATTTTGCCATATCGCATATCTTTTTCAATTACTTCATCAAGTGGATCTTCTGTCCCCTCTCAGTTACTCCTCCCAGCACTCCACTGTTGTCATTATAACGATTCGCAACCGTTACTCGAGCCGGCATTGTTCTCAAGACAATATGTTTAAATAATACTCAATGTAAATCTTTGTGCTCTTTCATTTACGGGGCGAGAAGGATTAATATTGAGATGTTGTCTGTCTGGTATTTAGATTAAAGACTAGGCTTATATACTATATCGGTTTAGGTAGTTAACTAAAGTTAAACAATCTTGATACCTATGTCTTTTTATTTAAAACTAGCGGCCCGTCCCGGCTTCGCACGGAGTTTTAGTAAGGATCCTTAATCTTTTCTAGCAATAAATATAGCCTTTGTTACTCAGGATGAATGTAGCTTTTCAATGGTGTAAGAATTTTTGAAATCTGCACAATAGTTTTTGAGTTTATTCACTACAAACATACAGACACAGACACACACAAATACAAATTTTCCCTCTTTATAATATTAGTGTAGAAGTGTAGATAAATTGTATAAAAGACATACAAAGATTTTAATAGGTAAATTTTTTAGAAGTTTTTTTAGATAAAAGACATGTTACGATTGTTTACATTTAGTAACTACCTAAACAGATGGAGTATAGTTAATGATTGGCTCCAATTTGTTTTCTAGTAGGTGTATGAGTTCATCACATACTTACTTATTCTTTTTATGATATTATGCTATAATTCTTACACTTCTTGGAACATCCTAAGGACAATGTATAATTAATTACATGAGAGTATTAAAGGGGGATTTTTCAAGTGAAGCATAGTGGCTACTTTCAATTATTCTTGAATTCAACTGAAAAAGATTTCTACTGGATATTGAGATGTAAATTTGGTACAGTTTTGCATCTCAAATGTTTCCACATGGACAGTATGCTATCATGGAATTAATGAAAATGGAGTCAGCTCCATTTGATTGTAGTACTGATTACCTCAGCGAAGCTTGCCGAGTACGCTGACTCGATACATTTGCTGCCAAATATTAGAAGATGATACATCGGCCTACTAATGAAAAGAAAGTACACAATTACATTGTATGTTGTATGAAAAATGAAAAATGCATTGTAAGTTTTAATTTGACATAATTTATTGGAATGTGTTTTTGTCGAATCTGATTGGTATTTTTTTTTGTGAAATTCAATTTTTTCTATATTTCACTTAGTTATATGTGCATGCTGTGGTCTCCTGTAACTGAAGGAGCACACGTTGAAGGACCCCATGCCTAATGAATTATACTGTGTCTGTGTAACCTTTGTTGGAGATCCTAATAAATAAAATAAAATAAAAATTAAAAATAAATAAATATAAACTAAATACTTTCTAAACATGACACTTGTTAAATTCACACCCATGCGAAACAATTAATTACGACGATTTTCCTTTGATTTTGGTTCAATATCTTCCATTCTTATCCTGTCACGAAGGTATCAAGTACGTAACATCACTACATATCAGAATTGGTTGAATCATGAAAACATAAATAGACATAAAAGATAAGCAAGGGATAAGGATCGTCATAAACTTCACGAACCCAATCTCCCTAATTCCTAAATCTCGAAAATACCTGCAGAACTCATCTTAAATCATCATGGCATTAGTGAAGGCCCTCGTACACACACTCACGGGGATACGGCCCTGTTTTGCGAACATCTTAAGCCGTGGAAGCCGCGTAATGGCATAAAATAATACTGCCTCGTAAACTCAGAAGCCGTCCTAGAAAATATAGCTAGACGTCGAGGAAATTATTTGAGGATAATGTCGAGCTACTCCGTCTAGGTTTTGAGTCTCTTTAAATAATCACTTGACCTAGTTCATAGTACTAACAACAGAATATTACTTCTGTTTATTGACAGTCTTTAACAGTATTTAGTTTTTAGCAGAGGTGGCCTAGTGGTAACGGCCCCGACTTACGAGTTGTAGGTCGCGGGTTCAAACCCAGCCAGGCGCATTACTTTGTGTAATTTATTTCATCACCACTGCTCTTAAAATGGTGAAAGAAAGCATCGTGAGGAAACCGGCATGTCCTACAACCAAAAATTCGAAGACATGTGACATTCACCAACCCGCACTGGGCCTGCGTGGTGGATTACGGCCCATTCCCTGTCCTAGAGATTAGGCCTGAATCCCAACAGTGGGAATATTAAAAAAAAGGCTGATTATGCTTATGCTTAGTCTTTAACAGAACTTAAATCACAGTATATACCTTTAACCTTATTCACACTCAGATTCATCATTGGAAGAGCTTAGAAAAACTAGCGATAAAATAATAATGATTGCTTTTAAAGTATGTGAGAATAATTTAGCGCCACCGATTACTTCATAGGTATGTGAACTATTGCTTGAACGACGATACATCGGATACCTAATCCACTATGATGACTAATGATCGGTTCTGTGATGTTTAAACGCAAATTACGTTGTATTTCAAGTATGAGTTTCCACATGACGTGTTAGCAAACCGACCAGAACTGTCCTCTAAAGAGAAAATAAGTATCAGGGACTCAGCAAGGTGGAAACGGTATACAATCTAATAGATTATTTTTTTACAGTATTGAAAGTAACAGATAAAGTCTGTCTAAAATGTCAAACGACTTGGGTAAGGGTAAAATGAAATCGGATGTACTCAACACTAGTCCAATAATCAAGGCTGATTAAGACATCTACATCATTGTTTACTAATAGAAACACCTAGTAAAAAGTATCGAATACAAGTATTTTTTAAATGATTTGATGAATATTAAACATTTCCAAGTCGTATCACTTTTTAGACAGGCTATACTACATCTATCTAGCCATTATTGAATGTTTTTTTAAATGCGGAACCATTTATTTATAGCCCGAAAAAGTTACAACTGAAGGGTATAAAATTGAAATACAAGCCACCTCAAGTCAATACGATTTACATAAACCAAAAAAAACAAATGCACTCTCAAGCAATGAATGAAAAAAAATACAAGATGAGTTATTGCAGTAAAATGATTGATGAAGATATGTTGATATTATGGTAATCATTGCAGCAGCTATTATAAATGATAAATATGAACTATTTATACTATTCCGCATGACATTGCACGCGCCTTATGACGTAATACAAGCAATTATCACTGCATCAATCGGGTTACATATAGACACGAGTTTTGAGAAAATATTTCCTTATAAGAGAATCAGTAACACTAACTTGGAAGACAATGTTATACAACTAGTGGATATTTATGGCAATACTAAGATGACGATAAAGAAAAATTAAATATGGAGGGAAAGGAGTTTAGGATTAATTGGTAAACCAATAACCAACCGTGCAGTTTTTTTGTTATTATATAAGTTACTGCTTGACTGCGATCTCACCTAATGGTAACTAGTTGTTCAATCATTGATGGTGAAGCGCACTAGTTTATTAAGAGCCTATTCACTCTAGCCTTAAAGATACCTAAATTTTACTCGAACGGGATGTCTTCCCGTTCATCAGGAAAATTGTTCCAGTCTTACGATGTACACGGTATAAACGACGAAGCAAAACTATTAGTCCAGATCGTAGAGGTGTAAACTGTATGGAATTACACTGGCCATGGTCAGTCATCACATTGCTAAGACTCCACATCAACGTATAAGCAGTGTGCCTATAGTTCAGACGATATATCTTATAGATGACCCGTTTCTCATATCCACAAAAGTCGATTCAAAATATAGACTTTAAATCCCGGAAACCTTTCCAACGCGAACGTATCAGTAGGTCAAAATAAAGGACTATTGTCTGCATTCAATTATATTCAGTCACATGGACTAGTGAGACAGGATTCCAGACCTGGCAGCCCAACATTCTTGGACAAAGCAAGTCAGATATATTCATATTCGTGCAAGTAACACACATAACTATACTGGTCATGACTTGGTCGTGGTTGTCGTGGACAAGGTCAGCCAGTTTTTTGCGAGTGGATTGTTCGGGGTACACCAAGGAAGATGAAATCCTTGGAAGAATCTTCTGATATTTTATAGCACTAATTATTCATCTCAATTTGATAGTGAATGAGAATCTTAATGATCTCATGTAAGTTTATGTTCTTGTTCATATTTTACGACTAAGGTCAGATTTTGCGGTTTGTGGATTTGAACAAATGTTTCGTTGTTGAACTCTCCTAGTTTTACTACTGCTTTAGTGAGATCTTACCTCAAATGACTATGACATGTTACGTCATGAAGACGTGATTTATGTAGCTATTCTTCTAGTTAGTTATTTTTAGCACTGATTTATAGTGACAGAAGACATTGAGCATACAGAAGGCCCTGTTGGACATTCGAATGTCCAGGCAGTGTTGGAAATGCTATTAGTTCAGGAATGTTTCTAACCAAACTGACGATAACCTTCCTACTACGAGGTACTAAACTTGAACTTGTCTAAATCGTTTTATTTTCCGTCGTTACCTGAGTACGTGTATCATAAAATATGGAAGTTATAGAATTTAATAAACATAATGCATATATTAAGAGCTCTATGTTACGTATAATAGCCAGAGTTATGGTAATTTCTAATTTTCACTTTAGTGAAATTGTGGCTAAAACGTTGCATATGAAAAATATGCCTTTTGAATAAAAAACATTAAATTTAAGATACTGGACACTAATCTATAATCCTAGGAAGGAACCCATGTCTCGCCAGTTTATGCATTAATATTTGGTATTATCAGTAGGCTTGCATTTGACCACTATCTCACGTGATGGTCGACGATGGAGTACGCTTGAAGTAACCTACCACTCTGATCATGAAAATTGAAAACCCTGGGATAAAATCATAAACGTGTGTTTAGGAGTCTGTACTGCGACAGAGAACGTATTATAGGTACGAGTGATATATGACCAGCTTCTAATTCAAAAAACGATAATGTCCATCAAGTGGCAACCACTGATTAGGTTCTATGAATATTTAATTTCGGTTTTTTTCTGAAAATGAGTTAATTTTATATAACCATTATCAGTAGTCTTACTAGAGAACATGAAATTGGACGAGGCAAATATTATTACTTAAAAGCAATATGCAATATTTTGCTTTGATATTATGGCAGTAGTCACGTAAACTAAGAACAAAACATACACATATTTGAACGTACGCAGGTAAGGACGTAATTACTTTTTAATAGCTAAACTATGACAAGATTCCACGACTTATCAATGACGTGTAGTCGATGACTCGAAATTTTTAGTCAATGATAAAGTTGATTTAAAGTAAACCTAGAATAATATGTCTGTTTTTATGCATCCTGGATTAGGTTGGTTTAAGCTATGATATAGTGTATATAAAATAGATGACGAATACGATTATTACAACTAATGAAATTGTTGTTACGCGAGAAGACAGGTGCAGAAGTTTAAAGATGCAATAAAGCTAGACCGAGGTGATGATAATAGTGAGTCAAGACTGATACAATTCCTGATAAAAGAGGTTGTGGTCTTGTTACAGGATACAATACATGATTAGAACCCCTTGACCGCGTCACCTCTTTTCTTGCCCAGCATACACAACTACCTGCACCTTCCACGACTTATACGAGGCTAATGACAGAGCTGTCCAGGTGGATAAATATTAGTCGCTCCAAATTTAAGTCAGATCGACAGGAGAGATAAAAATGATTAGAAACAAGAGAGAGAGAAAGGAGTTAATAATATGATCGATGCAGAATCGAAATATAACGTAAAAAGCAAAGACCTTATAGCTACCGATCGTTAATCATTT
This sequence comes from Mythimna ferrago, assembly GCA_910589285.2. Taxonomy (NCBI): domain Eukaryota; kingdom Metazoa; phylum Arthropoda; class Insecta; order Lepidoptera; family Noctuidae; genus Mythimna; species Mythimna ferrago. Next base: position 24,413,577 of record OU342685.1, read on the forward strand.
ATAATTAAATGGGGTAGTGAGTAAGAAGCAGTATTGTACAAGCGGCGGCACAAATTCATCACATATATTTTATAAATGCATATGGACCAACCAGATGATCGTCAGAAACTGTATTCCGGATGAATTTGGGAAGATTCACGTTAAATGTCATTGAGTGGTGATCTGCCACCCTCGGGTTGGCAACCTGTTGCTAACTTATTGTCCAATGACGAGGGTTGATAAACAGCTGATCGGCAAATTAATTTAAATTTGTAATATGAATTTCGTAAGTTCTGATCTCGTGAATGTTTATAAGAAATTTGTATATATTGCATAAATAACGAATTATCATTTGATAATAATATTGCTGAAACTTTATAGCTTGAAGAATATTTATTATCTCTACAAAACAGCACAAAATTTGATGAAGCCACTGGCATTGACCAGTTAGGAAATAGTAATACATAGTTAACTTAATATAAACTAGCTAAATCTAGAAACAGGTCTTGTTACATCTAACACCTAATATAAACTCCGTTACTATAGTAAAATCTAAGAAGACAGAGCTGCAGTACTGGACATTAACCCTGATATCATGATGATACAGACAACAAAAAAGCAAGAATCAAGACCGGATCCGTCAGTAGTGCCTTTACATCCCATACAACGCACCAAGATTCTCATTTTATTCTAAGAACGTCACCATTTAGCCCTTAATTTTGTTAGAAAAATGTCCGACAGGTTTAACACTGACAGTATCGCACAGAAAACGACCATCGACAACTGCGACGGCCACTCCAGAATCCTGAAGCAAAGGGCAAAAGCCTTACTGCATCTAAGTTCACTCACCTCTGACAACCTCTTTGGAGATACTGTCACTATTTTAACACTGAACACTAAGCACACTACATATTGTTGAAGAAAACGTATCGGTTCATAACAGGAGATTGTTATTAAATATTATTTGACGATGTTTTAAGTGAACACTACACGTAAGTCGTGAACGCTAACAAACCTGTTACGTTCTTTCTCACTCTAGGCTGTATGGCGTGTTGCCGTGTATTCAACTACGTTTTACCGTAATGTCAGTGAGTCATTGTCTGCTTTAAAAAAATATAGCTGTCAAATTGCGTTTGAATTTGGAATGCATTTGTTTAAATATGGCTGTCAAATTGCGTTTGAATTCGGAATGCATTTGATTAAATTTAAATGTCAAATTGCGTTTGAATTAGAAATGCATTTGTTTAAATATACCGGTCAAATTGCGTTTGATTTTGGTATGCATTTGTTTAAATATAGCTGTCAAATTGCATATGAATTTGGAACGCATTTGTTTTTATTAGGGTCTTGCTTATTGGAATTGATTTTCTTTTTGGTGGGGATAATCATACAATGACAACCCCCGCTCTTGGGCGGAGCGGAAGATAGTGTCAGACTCTCAATAACTAAAAAACCCACCCCGTTCCTTCAAGCCTTCATCCCGGGGGGAATTGAATATCAGTTGCTTTGTTAGTTACAAAGTTGTAACAACTACATAAATAGTCTGGATTCTGGTTAGTTTCTTATTAGAAGAGATACATTTTAATTTTCGCGTTGATGTTGCAATTTTCGTATTTTATCGTCTGATTATTATCCTATCCTAGGGATAAAACCTATTGAATGTTTTATTTGGTCATCTTATTTTAAATTACATGACATTAATATACAAAGACATGAGAATGAAAGAACTGAGGGATGTAATTTCATGTAATTTTGTAATAAAGCAAAGATAGTGTTCTAGGTCACAATCATGAGCTGAAGATAAGATACAACGAAATAAATACCTAACTAACGGTTTAAATTCAAGTTACTTTTAATATTCTTGTTAGTTAAAAGTGCTAAAATCCGTAAGCAAAGCTCTGACGTCAAAGCCGCTTGACCAACCAGTTAAAAGTACCCAAGACCAAAGCAACGTCTCTAAATATGGCAACACTAAAAATATAACCTCAAAGGCTGCCATGTCCGAGCGAAAACGCGGCGAGCGCGCTCAAAACCACGATCGGGCAATACAGTTACACGAGCGAATGTGACAAGGTCCCATAAAGTCGAATACTCAACGACATTAGAACCATGTCATAATAACACACATTCGTTGTTTTACGAGCACAATACCGGCGGTGGAATGACGTACTGAAACTTATTCGCTGTCGTTCACTAATTAAGTAAGGGAATTTAGACTTTAAGTAGTGACAATAAGGTCGTTAGGGAAGTTTGTAGTTTGGAGTTGCATATTGGCGTAGTTGCAGAAGCCATTCGGACTGGTCGTAATCATATTACTGCAAAGAGAAGTACAATCGCGCTAAACGTGCTACAGCATACATTAGGAAATGTAGTTTTCGCTTTCTAGATGGCTTTTTCTTTTGATATATGGGTTATACAGCTTGCTGCTACTGCTGAAACTGTCTAGACACCTCGTATGTATGTATATGTAAATTAGTATTCTATTTTTTAATTGATATAAACTAGTGCTTGACTGCGATCCCACCTGATGGTAGGCAGTGATGCAATCGTTGATGGTGAGGCGCACTAGTTTATTAAGAGCCTATTCACTCTAGCCTTGAAGACACCCAAATTGTAATCGGACGGGAAGACCGCAGCAGGCAAATTGATCGAATCCTTCGACGTACGCTGTATAAACGACGAGGCGAAACGCTTAGTCCGGACCGTAGAGGTTTCAACAACGTAAGGATGAATATTCGCCGTACTTCGGGTTGTCCGATGGTAGAATTGAGATGGCGATTGATAGATAGGTTATTTTTTATAGATTACCATTACTATTATAGCATATTCACATTCGATATATGGCGGCCTGCAGGATTATTCGAAAAAGTACCGCAACCCTGTAACGTAAAAGGCAACTAAAGGAACACAGGTGGGTTTTAGCCAGTAGGTCGTTAAGAAAAAGGCGGGGCTAGGCATGATGGTAGCTTGCAAGGAAAAATTTTTGAAAGTGTTCATCCGAAGAACTGTCTGATAGTACAAGTCTGATACTCCCTCTCGCTTCCGCCCAGAGTGGGAAGAGTTATTTAATGATTTCACACTGGTAATATTCTACGATCTGAAATTTTCACAACCAATCGTAATATGAAAAAAATATTCTTTTAAAGATTTAGATTATTACATAATTTATATAAGGGGCCGTCCATTAATCACGTGATCTTTTTTTAGCATTTTTTAACCCCCTCCTCCCCCTTGGTGATACATAGTGAGGTTTAAGACTATCCCTCCCCCTTCCCCTCAACATTACATGTATTTTTAGTACCTACAAAGAATCTTTAATTTTTTAGCATATTATCTTTAAATCATCATCTTCCTGCCCTTGTCCTGTTTTATTTAGGGTCGGCGCAACACGTTTTTTTCTTCCATTCTGTCCTGTCACGCGTTACGCTATCACTCACTCCCTTTTCTTTCATATCGCTTCTCACACAATCCATCCATCTTTTCTTTGGCCTCCCTCTCCCCCTCCATCCATCCACATGTAAACTCATAACTTTTTTTGCAACTTGCGTCTCGTCCCTCCTTTTCACATGACCATACCAAGACAAACGATTCCCTTTCAACTTTTCAGTCACTGGCGCCACTTTTAAACTTCCCCTAATATACCCATTCGCGTCACACCACACATCCATCTTAACATTCTCATCTCCGCTACGTGCAATCTTTTTTCATCCGTCTTTTTCACAGCCGAACTTATCGCGCTTATCATGGACTTGTAGATTTTACCCTTCAACTTGAGGGGCATCCGTGGGTCACAAGTGGTTTCCGTAACCTGTCGCCATTTCATCCATCCTGTGTTGATCCGACGTGTTACGTCCCGATCCACATCACCATCCCCTTGGACGAGCGACGGTACCGAAAGTCGGAACAGATCGGTATGGGCGTTCCGGCGAGAGCTAAAGGCACTGGATTGGAGACACCGCCGAAATCGCAGAACAAGTACTCCGTTTTGGTTCTACTCAATTTCAGGCCAACACTCTCCAGTCTGTGCCACCACACCTCCAATCTGTTCTGGACCTCTAGGCCACTCTCGGCAACCAGCTCAATGTCATCGGCAAATAGCATACACCAGGGAGCCTCTTCCTGAATGTCCGACGTCAGAGCGTCCATTATCATCAGGAAGAGGTAAGGGCTGAGAGCCGACCCTTGATGTAAGCCGACAGTCACTATCTTTAAATACAAGTTTAATATTAATATAATCTTATTTTATTCTGAAAGTAAATTCCATGATAGAAATGTCTAGACAGACAGGTTGAAGGTTGTTTTTGATAGACATAAAAAAAAATACACGTGATGTCTACATCCCCCTCCCCCTTGTGATATTTCGTGATTTTTGTCAAACCACTCCCTCCCCTTTCAAGCCTTACGTGATTAATGGATTGTATTATGAAATTAACCCATCTATGTATCTGACTGAAAGGCTTGTAGACCATACAACTAATGAATAAAAAAATATTGAAAAAAATATCTTTAAAAATCAAACGACTTGGGTGTTTATTACGGTAAATTGAAATCTGCACGCTTAGCCAAGTTGCAATTCTGCAATTGTTAACGCTGTCGAAAAGTGATGAAACGTATGGGAATGACGTCATCTCAACGTAAAGTCGCGTGGTCAGAACAAACGAATAGACAATTCGTAGCCAAGTTCACATCGTTTAAAATCGTTTCTACAATGTTTAACGCTCCATTCTTTGTTAGACAAACGCTACATTGTAGAACGATCGGCCGACTCAGGCGCGTCAACATGGCTACCAACTTATCGTTTTCTACAATTGCTGTCACCGAGGCGTTACCGATTAGAGAACGGAATTCGACACAAACTGGTTGTAACTTGGCTAGGGGGGCTGGTGTAGTCAATGCTAGTTCAATAATCAAGTTTGATTATGAGTTCTTGATCATTGTTTACTAATAGAAGAACCTTATAAAAAGTATCAAATATAAGTATTTTTTAAATGATTAAACATTATACAAAATTCCCAAGTCGTTTAACTTTTTAGACAGACTATTCCTTCGATTTTAAATTTTTTGGCTCATTAGATTTACCTTCCTAACTTTCAGAGAAGTTTATTTTTTAATTGTAACATTGGCTCTACTCTATATTATAAAAAAACCGGCCAAGTGCGAGTCGGACTCGCCCATGAAGGGTTCCGTAGCAGTAAGACACATAATATAAAAGTTCTTGTAGTTCGTTGTAACTTTGATCGATGTTTTAATAATAGTGTATTTTTTTAGATTTATGACGTATTAAAAAAAAAACTAGTCACTAGATCTCGTTCAAACCAATTTTCATTGGTAGTTTATATAGTAATGTACATCATATATTTTTTTTAGTTTTATCATTCTCTTATTTTAAAAGTTAGAGGGGAAGGACACACATTTTACCACTTTGGAAGTGTCTCTCGCGCAAACTATTCGATATAGAAAAAATGATATTAGAAACCTCAATATCATTTTTGAAGACCTATCCATAGATACAGTATGGGTTTGACAAGTATGGGTTTGATGGATAAAAAAATTTTTGAGTTTCAGTTCTCTAAGTATGGGGACGCCCAAAATTTTTGCTTTTTTTCTATTTTTGTGTGAAAATCTTAATGCGGATCACAGAATACATCTACTTACAAAGTTTCAACAGTATAGCTCTTATAGTTACGGAAAAAAGTGGCTGTGACATACGGACGGACAGACAGACAGACAGACAGACATGACGAATCTATAAGGGTTACGTTTTTTGCCACTTGGCTACGGAACCCTAAAAAAGTGTGGTTCCCCTGATACTGAACTATTCTGCTAACTTCAAAATATATCTACTAAAAGACAAGACACTTATTCAGACTACCTACGAGTACTATAATAACACGAAAAATGAATGAACGAATTTCCTGCTCAAATTGTTAGAATCGATTGAGGAAAAATGCAAGACTTACTCATATCTACATCAATTTCAATGGAAAGTGCTACGCTGTTTCCTTGCGTGATCGCATCAGGAATGAAGATATCCGCAGGAGAACCAAGGTCACCGACATAGCCTGAAGAATCCCCAAACCAAGTGGCAGTGGGCAGGGCACTTTGCTCGTAGAACGGATGGTCGATGGGGCCGGAAGGTTCTAGAGTGGCGACCACGTACCGGAAAACGCAGCATTCGAAGGCCTCCCACAAGGTGAACCGACAACCATGGGCCCAAGTCTGCTTTTTTATAAATTTGTCATTCCAACACGATCCGATTGTCATTTTGCTAAAAGTTCCTAATCTGCTAATTCATAATGATCGATCATTGATCGCTCAATGGTCTCGTAATAGAGTTGTGGTAGAATGACAATATCGAACTTATTAAAAGCAATGACTGCACAATGACGTTCTAATGGTAGGTCACTGATCAAAATAACTGTCAAAATTTTTGCAGTTTACCGCACACGTAAGACATTCATTTGTAAATATTTACGAGATTACCATTCTATGCCACTTCTTTCAATGGAGTGTCAGTGGTTGACCATTGGAAAGTCATAATGACGCCATTATATTAGTAGATTACCAAACTTACTCACAATCAACAATTATGAAATCAATGATAGACCATTCTGAGACTATTGTAATAGCAGACTTGGGGCCCTGGTGAGAGTTGCGGGAATGCGGTGGATGCGAGACGCACAGAATCGACGCTTGTGGAGGCCTATGTCCAACAGTGGATGTCTTTCGGGTGAAATAATGATAAGATGACTCTTACATATTGGTATCTTTAAAATACATTTCACCACTCGGTTGGGCAGCGTTCGGGAAGCTACGCGGTTTCTCGTCCAACATACCACAGTGTCTCAAGACGAAAGTCTTTGACCAGTGCGTGTTGCCAGTGATGACATATGGCTCCGAAACGTGGTCGCTTACAATGGGCCTCATCAGAAGGCTTAAAGTCACCCAAAGAGCAATGGAAAGGGCTATGCTCAGGGTTTCCTAGCGTGATCGAATAAAAAATGAAGATATCCGCAGGAAAACTAAGGTTGCCGACATAGCCTGAAGAATTGCCAAACTTATGTGGCAATGGGCAGGGCACATTGCTCGCAGAACAGATGACCGTTGGGGCCGAAAGGTTCTGGAGTGGCGACCGCGTACCGGAAGACGCAGCGTTGGAAGGCCTCCTACAAGGTGGACCGATGACCTGGTGAAGGTAGCGGGAAACCGATGGATGCGTTACGCACAGGAACGTTCGATGTGGCGACGCTTGGGGGAGGCCTATGTCCAACAGTGGACGTGAAATGATGATGATGATAGTTTTAAAACTGGTTAAATATTACAGCTTCTGTCAGAAGCTACGCCCGCATAAAAGTAGGTACAAACTTTAGGGCCTCGTTTCATCCCCTTAGAGGGTGAATTTTGAAAAATCCTCTCTACATCTTAAAAGGGAGCCGTATGCAAAATTTTACGTTCCTAGAAACTAGTGTGTTGATATGTCAGTCAATCAGTTTTTCCTTTTATGTAATACATTATCGCGTGATACTTAAATTATAATTATCGATTTCTTAAATGGTTGTAGGTAGTCTATAGCGGAAGCCGCTTTTTTCGATTGTCTATGCCTTCAAGCAATTTAACTGGGAGTCGGAAAAGAAATTTGTAAGCTTCGAACTCAACTAAGGATGCAAATCGACTCTCCATTAAGAGCATTGAATCAACTTTGAGAAAAGTTCAACAAATTATTAAGAAAATTTGTACCTAAAAGATTTTCTTTCACATTTTTGCCGCATAACCCACCCCCATATAACAGATTCTTCCAATTATTTATGTAAGAAATATTTCAAGAAAAACATTTTGAAGTTCAAGACGATACATATTCAGTAATCCTATAATTTCCAGTCTCCAATATTCCAGTCCCGGTTTCCTGCCTCCGTAGGCGCGCTGGTAGTAAACTTCAAATGTACGGGAATGACGTCATATCAACGCTCAGTCAAAAGAATCAGAGCAAAAGAATCGGGGGCGTGGCCAACTCGAGACGTTCGACACAAGAGTGTCGAAACGAAACGGTTGTAACTTGGCTAGGGAGGCAGTATTTGGCAACCTGTAGGTACAGCTCTGTTATTGGCCTCATGTGAATCCTGAACAGTGTGGGACGTTGTGCAGGATGGGCAGCATAGTAAAAGCATCATCTCCTGTGCAGCGGGTCCACATTGGCACTGTGTTAGAGATGGGTCGAGGAAGCCCCATTAGGCCAGATTGATCATGAACCATGAATCATTTTCCAGCTATATTCTGTTAATTTCTGACTTTTATTGAATTTTAAAATAAAACTATCTTCGCTAATATTGATTCAGTGTCATGATACTGATTTGATACTCGCAACTATAATTTTGACTTTATTTTCTTATGTTAAATAGTATATAAAGTATGTTTAACTTGTAAGATTTTTCAAAAATGGAGCTAAGGTGAAAGCTATGCACCCCAATGTGGCCAGGTTGTCACTATATGGCGCTGAACTCTATTTTTTTTTTAGTTTATTTTTGTTTTAGTAGGAAGCATTATTAAGTCAAGGAAGTGGTACTTGCTAAAATTGGACATTACACTTTAATGAACTTAGTCAAATTGTTACCTAAACATCTACTTAATTCTGACTGTATGGTGCTTGAATATTGCGCTATATTTATTTAAATATTATTTATTTATTTTATATAAGTAAGAATTCTATTCTTAAATAATAGTCAAATTATCAACATCCAACTATACTCAAGCATTATAGTTTGAGTCAGATGTTAGTTCAAGGAATGTGCAATTTAAAATTTCCGTGGATATAATTTCCCTGGTTTACCTACTCTAAATTCACTAAAAACCAGAATAAGCCAAAAATTTTTAAACAAGACTAGAAACTAGCGAGAAAATAGCTACGGACGGGGTCGTAGTTTTTAGGTAAGATAGGTAGTTTAATTTCAAAATACAATCAGTTGATCAGTGTTTTAAAATTGATCAGTGTTTTACCATTAAAACGTTATTGTGCAGTTATTGGTTTTAATATGCTCGAAATTATCATTCTACCACAATTCTATTACAAGACCATTGACCGATCAATGATCGATCATTATGAATTAGCAGATTACAAACTTTTAGCAAAATGACAATTGGATCGTGTTGGAATGACGAATTTATAAAAATAGCAGACTTGGGGCCCTGGTCCAATTGCTAAAAGTTCACCGATCAAAAGCTGCTTTATTCCTGAGTGACATAGGCTATATTTTATGTACGCGGGCGAAGCTGCGATTCTTCTTCACAATTAGATTGATTTTTATGTTTTAAAAGAATGCCGATGTCTGAAAACCCTCGTGCATTATTTAGCGTCTCATAAAATATTTGTAGTATCGCGCTATTCCACTATCGCTTAATAAAATATGCATCTTCCGCAGGTGAACGGAACTGAAAGAACTCGAGGCATTTCTTATTTACACTTGGGAAAACTTAAGTTGCTTCATCAGTTATTTGTCCATAACTTATTAAATTAGTCTTTTTCTTAGATAAGTAGATAAACAAATTGTTGCATCAGAAACTTTTTGAAGTTATTAAAAAATACAATAGTTGATATAATTATCTTTAAGAGACTTGTCATCTCTTAACTACCTCTGATTTTGGGGCATGTACTAGTTTTCAGCTTGACGTCCATGTACATGGACATCAAGCTGAAAACTGTCGCAGAAGAAATCGAGCTAAAGCTATAAAACCCGACTGTGTAAACACAGAAACGTACTAGCTTCACAAGGGCCCGGAATCATGATTCAAAATAGTACCCACGGTTTTTCTTCGCCATAGGCTTTGGATTGTGCAATCAGCTTCCTGTTCCTGACTGACTGACATCTTGACAATTTGAAAAGTGTCTGTAAATGGATTTATTGAAATAAATGAGCTTTGAGTATTGAATGGTCCGCTACAGAGACTGTATTTTGCTCTCTATACGTGTGCTATAATTTGTAATGAATATCTTTTCGCAAATGAGGACGAATGGCCAACGGGACCTCATAATGACGATGAAATAATTACAGAAATAAAATTTGTAAGCAAAGGTTTTCGACAATTATTTCAGTAATGTAACAGCACCCAATTATTTTGAAAACTCTAATAAAACATAATTATGAGATTATTATTTCAATCAATTATTTTTCCGCAATCTTTAAATTATTTACCTACCACCATTTACTACAGTTGATTGTTCTTATATTGTTCTTAGAGACTTGTTGAAGTTTGCGACTTCGTCCGCATTTAGTTTGTATAACTGCGCATATTTGTAAAACGAATCATTACAAGCTTGCTATAAAGGATTTGATTAACTCATTTTACTTTTACCTAAAACAACTACTTAAAGGTAAGACGTTTGGTAAGTATAATTATTTTCATGTGTATTATGTACCGACGTATGAACGTAAACGAAGTTAAAGTATTTATTTGTTGTAGAAACAACAAATAAATACTTTAACTTATATTTAAATAAAAATGTAAGGTTTAAAACCCGGGGATCAATACAATTCAGCTCAACTATTTTGGTTACACAAAACTATTACTTTTAACGTTAAGTAAAACAAATCTTATGCACTTAGTGTACCAATTTTGGAGCTGCTGTGAAGGGGTTTTTTTAATCTTCAAGATTTGTGGAAAGTCTTTTACCTTAAAAATTAAGGACACATCGTCAACAAATAACAGCTTTAATGGTTATTTTCTTTAAAGATAGGCAAGGACATTAATACATACTAAAAATACCAAAGGACCTAGTATTGAGCCTTTTGGTACCCCTGTTTCGAGCCCCAGTCCCAGTCTTAATAATAATATTAATTTATTTATTTTAGGACAGGAAAATTAAAAAAAATAATTATTACTTCGAATTTTAAACCACATGAATTTATCTCATCTATTTGAACTTGCTACTGTCTGTCATTTATACAAGATTTCACCAACACTTTGAGAAACCAGACACTACACGGATCGTAGTTGTAGGTTAAATGGACCTTACCCAGTTGTGAGAAGTAAACCATATCATGGACCAACCAGCTATTAAAGACTAGGCAATCAGACTATATGATACACATGAATTCCGTGGTACACGCTGTGCTAGTCAGTGTGCAAACAATACATAATATGGTTTTTAACCGACTTCGAAAAGGAGGGGGTTCTATGTTCGGCTGAATGTATGTTTTTTTTTATGTATGTTCACCGATATCTCGGTAAATTGTAGACCGATTTTGAAAATTCTTTTTTTGATTGAAAGGTTATGCTTCCAAGTTGGTCCCATTGAAATATTGTTATGATCTGATTATGAACTTCGAAGATGTGGCACAGAACTCCTCATAGGATCACAGCAGAACTGTCGTAACAAGTAAAATTGCTTTGTTTATACGTGTAGTCGATGACTGGCTGAAGGAAAAGGGAGAGGAGATGTATCGGACTGATCTGATGATGAAGCGAAAAGGTAAATTATTGTAATCTAACCGTGTTTGGGATTATTAGAATCGTTATGAGATGCTCTCTGGCCATAAGGTATCTAAGTTTGGCTGAGAGGTACTTTTTAGTGGTGGTACCATAACTAAAAAGTATAAAATAAAAAACTTTTTACAAAAAAAAATAAAACCTACTTTAATGTTAAAAAACACTGAAAAGTACAAAATAACTTTAATTTCGGAAGTCGGTGTTAAATAACGAAGAGACAAAACCATTATAGAAACACCGACTTACAGTATTTTGTCATTTTGTATTATATTGATGTACATAGTTAGGTTTTAGTATAAATAGTTTATTTAGTATTTAAGTTTTTTATGTACATATGTATTAAAATAATTTGTATAAATAAAGTAAAGGTTTTGTACTTTTCAGTGTTTTTTAACATTGAAGTCGGTTGTATTTTTTTTATAAAAAGTTTTTTCAGTCTTGAGTGGACTGGTTACCAAGAACTATGTTAAGAAGATGGCCCCTGCCTGAACAATGTTATACAACATTAGTTTTAGTGAAACCTGAAACAAGTGTCTAGTATTATGTAAAGAATCTATCTACAAAATTTCATAACTGTATCATGAATGAGCTTGTTACGTCAGCAAAAATACATAGTCCCCAGGCCTTCCAGGTGACTGAGGGGTTGTTTTGCACTTGCATCCAGCTGTTTGCTGGCCTAATGCCCGCTGTGACCTGACGTGACCTGTAACGGAGGTGTCAAACTTGGGACCTTTTTAAATATTTTGGGAAAAAATATAACATGGTGTAAAAACTATTGGAATCCATTCAGTTACTAATTCTGAAGAAACTATAGTCAGGTTTCGCTTAAACTAAAAATAATGTGGTTTATTATAGTTATTATCTATACTAATATAATAAAGAGGTAAAGTTTGTTTTTTTGTTTGTAGGAGGTAATCTCTGGAAGTACTGGGCCTCAAGTCTGCTATTACAATAGCGTCAGAATGGTCTATCATTGATGTCATAATTGTCGATTTTGACAAGTTTGGTAATCTACTAATATAATGGCGTCATTATGACTTTCCAATGGTCAACCACTGACACTCCATTGAAAGAAGTGACATAGAATGGTAATCTCTTACGTATTGACAAATGAATATTTGACGTTTGCGGTAATCTGCTAAAACTTTGACAGTTTATTTGATCAGTGTTTTACCATTAGAACTTTATTGCGCAGTTATTGGTTTTAATATGCTCGAAATTATCATTCTACCACAATTCTATTACAAGACCAGTGACCGATCAATGATCGATCATTATGAATTTCAGACTACAAACTTTTAGCAAAATGACAATGGGATCGTGTTGGAATGACAAATTTATAAAAATAGCAGACTTGGGGCCCTGGTCCGATTGCTAAAATTCTTTCACCATTAGAAATCTGCTTTATTCCTGAGTGACATAGGTTATATTTTATGTATGCGGGCGAATCTGCGGGCAAAAGCTAGTTTATTGTAATAGTAATAACAGTACTCACATAATTTGGTCTCGCTCCGTCGCTTCACTCGCAGCTTGATGACACACGATGAAATGCACTGCAACAAACATTACTGTTGTCGTTAACTGTCCAAATATTTGTAGCGGTGTGTTGTCATGAGAACATACTACTGGCTGGTTGAATTAACCGAATGATACACCTACCTAAATGTATTAAGCTATTGCATAGCTTCTATCGCGGGCCTTGAGCGTGGAGACCGCAGAAATTCCGTAACGAAAATAACCTAACACCCCCCACTCATTTGTTTTTTGAGCGTGGTGACCGATAAGAAAACAAATGAGTGAACAATCAATCAAAATTCAATTCAATGTGTGAAAGTGTAACTTCAATTAATATCAAAGAAAAAAAAAAAACAAAGGAAAAAAATACTGCATAAATAAAATAAATAAATAATTATAATTGCATAAGTTTATAAAAATGCTATGCAATAGGTTTACCGCGGCAGTCCCCGAGTGCCACACGTCTTTTTTTTTATTATAGTGAGGCTCATGTTTGATTGATTACTATCCCCTCTGATGGTAAGCAATGATGTGGTCGATGGTAGAGCATGCTTGTCTAGAAGTAACCTATTCACTCTTGACTTATCCCCAGGTGTTAGCTATCAGGAAACACAGACTCTAGCAAGGTATTTCAATACGCGGATGGCGAGTAATGGGTAGCTCGCAGTCCGGCCGTCCGGTAACCGTTCGAACCGAACCTAAATCGTCGACGGCGCGTACTGTTCCACGCGCGCCTCAAGGAGATTTAGCACACCTTAGGGCCCCAGCAGGGCCGAAGCCTACTGAGACCATGGGCAGTGTGAAAGTGAGACTCGGGGCCCTGGGAAGGATGCAAAGAAGGATCAGGAGTGGGTTTTTAGTCAGAAAAACTCAGATACGGCCCTCCCACTCTGCCCAAGAGAAAAAAACGTATAATATGTTCCTAAAAGCAATTCTGACGCACACTCCCCGAGACTTTGAAGCTTCGACTCAACGAATGCATAATTATTACCAATGATGCTCTTGGCTCGCTTTTCAATTGGATCAAGCGCATCAAATTGCATTAAAAACATATTTATACGAAAAAGCACCTCCTGACCTCTTTATAAAATTCATTGAAATCATCTCTCTAGGTTTTACTCGCTACGTCGTTTATGTCAGTTTTGATAGTACAGGAAACAAGATTTCCCATACAAACGCCTACTCCCCTTTCGCTCCCATAAGGGTTGATGTTCGTAATTTCTCTTCACGTTCACCCTCACCACTTATGAAACATAATATTATTTCCTTTCGTGTATATCTTCAGATGCAAACTGTGACTCTATCCCATGTTAAAAACGAAGTCTATCGGATTACATTATGTATGAACTCATCTTTAAAATAGTGATTATAGAATACTAAGTAACTCATAATTTTTCAAGGTCCTGCCTTTGTCTATATTGTTTATAGTTTTGTCTGTGATGAATAAATTCAAAAAATTATGGACCGATTTTGAAAATTCTTTCACTGGTAGAATGCTACTTTATCAGTTTAGCACTGAGTGACAAAGGCATTTATTTTCATATTTTACGATACGAAGCCGTGGGCAGAAACTAGTTCCAATATATTTGGGGTTGGAATAGCATCTCTAGCAATCTATTCATCTATTTACTGTCGTCACATCAAGAGTCACCTGCATAGTTAGGTCTATCATTATATTGTGACTTGACCTGACTTTGCTGTGTAGTTATTTGATGATGCTCAGACCTTTACTGACTAATACCTATCCGTGTTACTTCAATTACTATTTCGAACTATTTCTAATTCACCCTTAGTTACATTCATACAATTTACCCAGTCATCTCTTTTTACTCTCAATCTCTCTATATCATTATTTTTGTCAGTATCTGTCTAACCATCTCCCAAATATGTTGGGATCGGCTTCCATCCAATCTAACTGGATGGAGTTAGATACCAGTATAATACATAGAGCGACCTCCATAACCCAGTAAATAGGCAACACAATTGGCAAGACTGATGTCACATGTCCGACGACTATCAAAGATCTACAAATGACAACTAGGACCAAAGACTTAGTCTAACACAATACACACGCTAGTACTTAGTACGACGGATTTGGTCCGTCCGTACCAAGGACGAGCGTGAATGAGCGTAAGTCCAGACTGTCGTACCAAATTCGAACGTATGTTAATACTGTGATATCTAGGCAAATAAGTATTCATCACGTCGGGGTAATCACTGTTCGTACTTTAGGTACTGAGGCTGTTAAATAAGTGACTGTATTTTATTGTACCTATTTATTGTTCGACTGACACATAGGGCGGTTAGCGAGCAAATGCCCGTAGCCGCAGACGTTACACAAGAATACATATATGCCTCTAAACCCCACAATACTAATAACGTTAAGTCACACTCGACTTTGGTACGGACGGACCAAATCCGTCATACCAAATACGAGCGTGTGTTAACTCTATTAACGTGAAAAGAATCAAAATCAGTCAGATCCAAACTACAGAAGACAGATGCTCTACCATTGCGCCATTTAGATCGTCATTTATTTAAGTACCCTCCTATTTTCCCAGTGCGGCACCCTCACGGAAGGGCGGGAAAGCGCCCCAATGGCCAGCTCTTTAAAAATAGATTGATTCAACGACTACGGAGTGCGTTTTCTGCCACGTACAATATCGTTGTGGTTTAGATATAATAACTGCCGCGTTTTTTTTTGAGGTGGATAATCATTCTATGTCTTTTCCCGCTCTAGGGTGGATTGAGAGGGCGTATCAGACGAACTAAAACCCATCTGTAGGCTTCAGATGATGCTCTTTGCTATCTACGGTCACTGGTTTAAACGTTCTTTCAGCAATAATTGCCACATAATCTTGCCATTTTACAGGGTCTCCTAAATGTTTTTAATCTTTTATTTCTATTTTCAATAACGTAACCAAGTCTCTGATCAGTAGACAGTCTTAAAGTATATTGTCTCATTTCTGGCCAAGATCACGAAACAGATTCTGGTCATATAACTTTTTTTTCACGCGGGAAATCTAATGACTTCTCTCGCTCTGGGTGGAACAAGAAGGGGACCTCCCCTTCTTGTTCCACAACAGACTTTAAGACTTTTGCTTACTAAAACCCACCTGTGTTCTTATGGGGTTTTATAAGTCAAAAATGAACCTCTATCGTATTCCACATAACTGCCTACCATAAGGTGAGTTACTTTGTCAAATGCGAGTGACAAAACAAAAAAAATTATTGCTCGAAAAATCTAACAAAACTTGGCTTGAGATTCGTCAGTAGAAATAAAAAGATAATACTTAATTTAAAAATTGTTTATGTTTAATTTCTACCTCTTAAGGTAGAATATAAAACAGAGCAGCCTGTTAATGCCACAGTATTTTTCTAAAGTCCTGCTGAGCCTTTTTACACGAGTTTGCCCGTATTGTGAAAACCGCAAGAGCAGCAAAGCGTTGGACTTTAGAACAAACAACCTGTGTGTTGTTCTGTGTACAATCCTTTCGTAATTCTTACAGAGGAATAACATACCGAGCTTTTACTACATCAGTTACATTTTTCAAAATTTTTCACGTCATTCATACCTCACTTAAAGCAAGTCATTATATGCCTAGGGAGATAATGCAGTATGGCCGATCCCTAGGGAATAATGAGATTTGAATTTGGAGCATCAAGAATCGTCAACATTGTGAATTAAAATGTAGGCGCATCGAACAAGTTGACTCGAAATTCAAACCAAAGAGTATGTAATCACTATGATTCAAACTGGCCACTAACAAAAAAAAAGAAAATAGAATAAAACGTGCGTACTGACGACACGGGAGCATTATAGAAAATTGAAACTATAGCATCTTGGAGTAGTGAATTTTGTTTGTTTGATGAACTTGTAAATATAATACTTATGTTTCTCTAATATATGATTTGGTCGACCAAATTGTCTTTTAATTATCTCACAGATGGTGTAAAAAGTAGAGTATGCAACACGGGGATAAAGCTGTCTTTGTCTTGGGCGGCTTAAATTCCTCACTTCACACAGGTTTCTTTATTAACTCCCTCGCAATGCTCGGGAGTTAATTTTATAAATCCCTCACTATCGTTCGGGATTAAGATCAGCAACCTTCGTTTCGTTCGGAATTCAACATGCCGCCCGCGACTTAAAGACACTGCTTTATTTCGCCACTGCTTTATTTAGTCACATAAACTACTATTCTTCTAGATTATTTTATTAACTTGCCTTCTAAGTTCTAACTGCCAAAATACAGAAATATTATAAACTTTTGGGTGTTCTTGAACTCCCTAAAAACCTAATACTGTTTTAAGTTCCTTCTCAATGGAAGAAAATGAATGCAGTTCATCAAAATCGAAGTATTTGCACAAGGTAAATAGCCAGCCAAGTATAATATTGGACGTATTGCCCTGCCAGGAGTTTTTTTTTTTGGTGGGTAAAAATCATCCAAATGACATTCCCCGCCCTTGGGCGGAGCGGGAGTTAGTGTCAGACTCTTTCTGACTAAAAAATCCACCCCGTTTCTTTATTCTTTATTGTACACAAAAAAAAATTACAAACAAAAAAAAAAAAAACAGGACGTTTGATGTAAGTACATAGGCGAGCTCAACCCACAACTGGGTTTCTTCTTGCCTTTCATATCGGGGCTGAGCTACCTTTCAGCTAACTCTGGCCCCAGTAGGCTTCGACCCAGCTGGGCCCCTGCTGTTGCTGACAACTCAAGAAGGCGCGCGGGAACAAAAACAACATAAAAAAAAAACGGAACAATTTAAACATCGACTCACAAGATACAAATGGAACATTTGGAACAACGCGTCAAAAAATACAAACACAGACACTATCTGTTATGAATCGTGATCTGTTACGTTGCGTCACACTAAAAGTTTAATATAGTTTAATTTTGATTTGCGAATAATTTAAAGCAGATGTTTTTAGTTCAGGTCATTAATTATATTACACTATTTACGTTTTAATTTTAAAAAGACTGCTGGTCACTTAAAGTAAAGAGTGTTTCAGTGTTCCAATTGTTCCAAATGATGCATTTAAAACAATACTGATGTTCCAATCTTTTGGAACACTAAATGTTTCGGAACTTGATTCGGTTCAGTAAAGAGTTACACACGCCTACCTAAGTGGCATTTAAAAAGTGCTGATAGGTACTCAGTTAACATTAAATTAATAACTTTTGACCTACCTCATGTATATGGCCGAGCACTTCAGCCCGGGACATGTCCTCGAGCCGCGTCTCGTTCACGTCCATGATCTCGTCAGCCAGCTCCAAGTTGTCCCAGTTGCCGGCTGATGGTGACCCTGGGAAACAAAAGAATGGTGTTAGTAGTGGATGGTGTACACGCAGGTGATCTACTTAATGGTAACTGGAACATATCTACAGCAAATATAGGCATCGATGATTACATATTGAGTAGGTTAAGCTACCCTTGTAAATTGACCGATTGATTGAAAATTATTTTTGAGACAAAGTCTTTGCAATGTGAGGAGTAATGACGGGCCAGTGGCAATGGCCTCGACTTACAACTTGCAGGTCGTGAGTTCAACTGGCATGTGCTAGAATCAAAAATTCGATGACATACGACTAGGTACTACTGACTCGCACTGGGTCCGGGTGGTTGATTACGGCCCATACCCTTTCCTAGAATGGTAGCCTTTTTTTTTTTTTTATGGTGGGAAAAAATCATGCATTGACATCCCCCGCTCTTGGACGGAGCGGGAGATAGTGTCAGACTCTTACTGACTAAAAGACCCACCCCGTTCCTTCTAGCCTTCATACCGGGGCTCGAGCGCCCTTTCGGATAACCCTGGCCCCAGTAGGCTTCGACCCGGCTGGGTCCCTGCTGTTGCTGACAACTCCTTGAGGCGCGCGGGAACAGTGCGCGCCGTCGACGACTTGGGCTTGGTCCGGACAGTTACCGGTCGGCCGGACAGCGAGCTACCCATTGCTCACTGTCCGCAAGCCCGCACCTACGGTGGCCGGAAATCGGGATCAGAATCCCGGCGGCGGCGGCGGCGGCGATAACGCCGTTGCCTGATGCGTTCGGCCTCCTCCTTTGCGAGCATTACTGCTTCGCAGAAGTCGGCGACCGCCTGCCACTCTTCCTCGCTCCGGACCATGGCCTCAACCAGGGCCCGGCGCGAGAGGTCTCCGCCGCCGATCGCCACCACGAGGGCACGGCGATGCTCCGCCCAAGCAGGGCACACCTCGACTGTGTGCTCCACCGTGTCCTCCGGGTGTTCCGCACAGTGGCGACACCCGGGCGTCACTTCCGCATGAATCCGGTGCAGGAAACTCCCGAACGAACCATGTCCGGTGAGTACCTGCGTCATGCGGAAGGTAAGGACGCCGTGAGGTCTTTCCAGCCACGCCTCAAAGAGGGGACTTACCGTAGAATGGTAGCCTGAGTTCCGGATGTGGGAACTGCAACCCTGTCATGTGATCCAATCAGAATTAAATTTAAAATAAAAAAAAACTAGGCAAGTGCGAGTCGGACTCGTGCACGCAGGGTTCCGTACCGTCTGCAGAAATAAAACAATCGCGTTTGTTGTATGGGAAATATTATCCTTAAATATTTATTTTACTTTGTTTGTAGTATTTGTTGCTATAGCGGCAACAGAAATAGATCATTTGTGAAAATTTCAACTGTCTAGGTAACGCGGTTCTTGAGATACAGCCTGGTGACAGACGGACAGGCAGCGAAGTCTTAGTAATAGGGTCCCGTTTTTATCCTTTGGGTACGGAATCCTAAAATCTACTACAGCCCCCGAATACGACGACAGTTTAAATTTACAAAAATTCCGGCTGAAAGCTCATCAGTTAATTCCGTGTCTATGGCAGCACCGGATTTGTCATACATATATTGCAATATTAATAGGGATAATGCTGACTCTGACGCAGGTCCTTACCAGACACAGTAGTGTCAGATTCGGCGGGAAAAAAACGCCCAGGTATTGCCATTGTGCAGATAGCCCGGAGGACACAGTTCAGAATACGGTGGAGGCCTGTCCCGCTTGGGTGGAACAACATGGAGACACTAATGAATATATAAAAAAGAGACAACTAACAATGTGTGTCTCACGGCGGCGCCAAATAGGCCCAGTTCAGCAAAAATGCCAGACAACTACGTGGTAGTTGCTTGACGATGGTTTTCAACTGAACGTACGTGTACGGTTGAAAATTGGTTTATATTTACTCAGTTATTACGTGTGTGATGAAGAGTACCTCACAGAGGGGACTTATCGCCGTGATTGTGGCGTGCCCAGTTGCATCGTGTATGTATATACCTATTTGGAAATTGTTTAGAGAAACCTAGCCGCTACTTAATAATATAATTTATTATTATTATAAAATTAAAGAGTTTGTTTGGTTAAACGCTCTAATCTCAGAACCTACTGGTTCGAATTTAAAATTTCTTTTAATACTGAATAGCTTATTAATTGAGGAAGTTTATATAACATCACGCTACGACGAATAAGAGTGGAGCAGTAACCAAACATGCGGGTGAAAACACGAAGGACAGTAAGTAAATAATAAATGAACTGGTTTTATGAAATGGCATTGCGTCCGAATCCTGAGAGTGTCTTTGTAAAAGCAATGTAAATAATGAAGTCTCACTAACAGCCTCTCCTACATTCTAGGTAGTCTACTTGAAAGTAATCAGTCCTGAGCTCTTTATTCTTGGCGCCCAGTCTAGATGTAGTTTTATAGCACTTGTTTAAATAGTCAGATCTGATATTCTAGTTGAAAATACCAGGATAGAAAAAATAATAAAGAGGTAAAGTTTGTCTTTGTGTTTTTTTGTTTGTGGGAGGTAATCTCTGGAAATACTGGTCCGACTGCTAAAAAATTTTCACCGATAGAAAGCTGCTTTATTCCTGAGTGACATAGGCTATATTTTAAGTACCTACGCGGGCGAAGTCGCAGGCAAAAGCTAAAATGTTAAAATAAATAAATAAATACATTTTTGCAAATCAGTGTCAAGTTGTATGTTTATCCCAACATTTTTATACCAAAAGAGGAGAAACAAGGTTGTCGATATAGACCGAAAAATCACTGAGCTTAAATGGCAGTGGGCAGGGCAAAAGCTCGCCGGTAAGTCCCGTCTTTGAGGCGTGGCTGGAAAGACCTCACGGCGTCCTTACCTTCCGTATGACGCAGGTCCTCACCGGACATGGTACGTTCGTGAGGTACCTGTTCCGGATTAAAGCGGAAGTGACGCTCGGGTGTCGCCATTGTGCGAAATGCCCGGAGGTCACGGTGGAGCACACAGTCGAGGTGTGCCCTGCTTGGGCAGGGCATCGCCGTGCCCTCGTGGGGGCGATCGGCGGCGGAAACCTCTCGCGCCGGGCCTTGGTTGAGGCCATGGTCCGGAGCGAGGAGGAGTGGCAGGTGGTCGCCGACTTCTGCGAAGCAGTAATGCTCGCAAAGGAGGAGGCCGACCGCATCAGGCAACGGCCCTCTCGCCGCCGCCGCCGGGATTCCGATCCCGATTTCCGGCCACTGTAGGCGCGGGCTTGCGGACAGTAAGTAATGGGTAGCTCGCTGTCCGGCCGTCCGGTAACTGTCCGGACCAAGCCCAAGTCGTCGACGGCGCGCACTGTTCCCGTGCGCCTCAAGGAGTTGGCAGCAACAGCAGGGACCCAGTCGGGTCGAAGCCTACTGGGGCCAGGGTCATCCGAAAGGGAACTCGAGTCCCGGTATGAAGACTAGAAGGAACGGAGTGGGTCTATTAGTCAGTAAGAGTCTGACACTAACTCCCGCTCCGCCCAAGTGCGGGGCTTGTCATCGAATGATTTTTCCCACCATAAAAAAAGGGCAATAGCTCGCAGAACAGATAGTTGATAGGGTTTAAAGGTTATGAAGTGGTGAAGTGGTGGTTCTGAGTGAAGGATCTGAAGACGCAGCGTTGGAAAGCCTCCCACAAGGAGGGCCAGTGACCTGGTGGGAGTCGCGGGAATCCGATGGATGCGAGAAGCACAGGACCGTTGATTGTGGCAACGCGTTTTAGGGGCTTAT
The DNA here is from genome assembly GCA_910589285.2 of Mythimna ferrago. Classification (NCBI taxonomy): domain Eukaryota; kingdom Metazoa; phylum Arthropoda; class Insecta; order Lepidoptera; family Noctuidae; genus Mythimna; species Mythimna ferrago. The sequence goes on from OU342685.1 coordinate 24,435,575, forward strand.
GTTCAATAGTGGACGTCTTTCGGCTGAAATGATGATGATCAGTGCCCATCTGACCTCCTCCTCCTCGTTGCTTCGTATTCCTCAATGCTGAGGGTCGTGACTTCTCCGCTTCATCACTCTTATATTCCTCCATCTGTTCCTGTCTCTGGCGGTGTGAAGGGCATTGTACATCGTGGAGTCAAGAGCGGTGCGGATCTGGTCGGACCAACGTATTGGGCTGCGCCCGCGAGGCCATTTCCCGGCCTAATTAATAAAATTAATATTTTTTTTTTGTTATCTGACCTCCACAACCCAGCTATTGGGTAGCACAATTACATATTGGCAACGCTGGTGTGTGATTTCCTGGCTTCTGACTGACCGTAAAGGCTGTCAAAGAGCTTCATCTACAATGACAGCCGAGACGTGGGTCGCTAGCCGTGGGGCTTAACGTGCTTTTAAGGTTTGAGCAGTGGTGACCGAGTGGTAACGGCCCCGACTTACGAGTTGTAAAACGCGGGTTCAAACACATCCAAGCGCATTACTTTGTGTAATTTATTTCATCAGCACTGCTCTCAAAACGGTGAAGGAAAACATCGTGAGGAAACCGGCATGTACTAGAACCAAAAATTCAAATACATGTGACATGACACCCACCAATCCGCACTGGGCCTGCGTGGTGGATAGCGACCCATTCCTTTTCATAAAGAGGCTCGAGTCCCAACAGTAGGAACATTATAAAGTCGACTATGCTAGGCTAGGTTGACTGATATTTATTATTTATTTAATCATCATGTAAAACATAGTACATAGGCGGACTTTCGCGGTTTGTAGGAGGTAATCTCTAAAAGTACTGGTCCGATTGTTAAATTTTTTTCACCGACAGAAAGCTGATTTATTCCTGAATGACAGGCTATATTTTATGTAGGCGGGCGAAGCCGCGGGCAAAAGCTAGTACATTATAAAAGGAGAAACTGACTGACTGACATATCAACATACAGTCAAAACCACTGAGACTAGTAGTGTGAAATTTGGCTACCTACACTAAGAGAGGTTTTTCCAAGATTCACCCCCTACGGGGATGACAGGAGTCCAAAGTTTGTATGGAGAAACCTGCTTTCATGCGGGCGAAGGCGCTGGCAGAAGTTAGTTTGGAATAAATGTTTTGAGGTTTGAGTTTTTTTTTTATTATTATGAATAGGCTCGCGTTTGACCACTATCTCGCCTGATGGTAAGCGATGATGTTGCCGACGATGGAGCACGCTTGCCTAGACGTAACCTATTCACTCTTGACTTATAGAGTGAATAGGTTACTTCTAGGTTGTAGCTATCAGAAAACAGTTTCCGAGTTTTGGTCCTCTTGGTGCTGATCAGATCATATACCTATCAACGCTGTTCTATACCGATTACCGATAGGTCTGGAAACTCAACCCGTGAGGGCTCCAACTAGACCCCAGGAAAAAGAGGGCTCCTAGCTCAGCCGAGTACGAAGTTAGTCGAGCATGCCCGAAATATTCACATGAGTAGAGCTATGTTATTTACCTTTTCATAAACATGTAGGTATATAACCTAACCTATCAGAAAATTTATTCTAATCACACAATCATGATGTCGCTTAATATCGGCTGAAAAGTTATGAGTTTACTAATATCAATTTCTTGTAAGTAGGTATAGAATAAAAATAGAAAAAACTAGAAAAATTTACAAAAATCTACGATCAGAAGAAAATCCATCAGGTGAGATCGTAGTCAAGCACTAGTTTATATCAATTAAAAAATATATATTTTTTTGTGCGTTCGGTCACTTATAGATAAAATCGGGAAGAAGTTCACGAGTTTGTATCCTGCCAGTAATTAGTTTAAAGGAAAAAAAAAAACAAATTATAAATTAATAGGTAAACTTTTAATTTATTGAAAAAAAGACTGGAAATAAATGGGTAAAGCTTGAGTCAGGTCTTACTTATTAGACAGATCTTTGTAGAAATCTTTACGCGTTCAAAAAGCATTTTCTGACTGAAAACCTTGGGGAAAAGCTTGAAAATATTACAGCAAGGGCCACAAAATTCTTCAATTAAATTCACAAAGAAACCTCGTCACAACTTACCGTATAACTTAATTTTATTATCCTTAGTTTGCACGACGATGATAACATAGCCTTCTAGGTCAACAGATTTGCATTTCACCGTGGTCATTTTATCCATCGCATTGATCTGCGTGGTTGGCGCGTTAAAAGTATTCATTTTTGCTATATTATTAAATTATTTACTATGTCTAAACACAAAATAGCTATGAAAAAGATCCATTCACGCCTCCGTCGTGAGAATCAATGATTATTCTTTTAATTTCATGCCAACGTTTACGCCAACGCCACTTCAAACACAGCCCACTTTTTGAACAACTATTCATTTTTATTATTTTCCACATTATTTTTCAAATTCTAACCCGGAGACAGTAAATCGGCCATTATTATTTTTGATTCTCACTCGTTGTAAACTTAAACACTGCTCGGACATCTAAATAATTAGTATCACAATTTATTAAAAGTCTGTATTAGCGTGATTTCACATGATTTCAGCGTATTGTCGAGGTATAGGCGAATTTCAGAGCATTTTTCACAGTGACAAGTCACGTTATGGTGTTTAGAGTAAACGCGATCGGTTTATCACACTCCTTGAATGTTTAGTACATTTTATTAGACACGTAAACGTAAATTGAAGGTTTTTAGATATTTATTCGGTTATTAATCTAATATTTAAGGCGTATCAACGTGTTTTTGAGAGTGAAAAACCGGTCCCACGTCCGCGGGCTAGGTGGCCGCCGCGAATGGATACGACTATCCCATTTTCGCGCGATCAATAATGCTCCCTACCCAGCATCCCTTCAGACTCCCACAGACTAGCGCTCTATTTTCCTCGTCATTATACATCAGAATTTTGCCTGTTTATAGTCATTATATTATGAAGAATACATTTATATTTACAAAAAAGTTAATTAAAGTAATTGGAATGCAAAAAAACAAAAGAAGATTTCGCAAGGTCCCACCGAGATTTGAACTCGGATCGCTGGATTCAAAGTCCAGAGTGCTAACCATTACACCATGGGACCGCTTGACTGAGGTGTTGAAATTACCGTCAACTATGTTGTAATTATATTATTTTAAAGAAAGTGCACTAAAAAATAATTGAACAATAAAAAAAATAATATAAACTAGACTCTCATAAAAATAAACACTTGTATCAACTTCCGAAAATAAAGTCAGAAATGCGCAATTATCACATTAGATGGCGGTACGAAACGAAAACTCTACGGATGAAACATTACCTACTCGTCCCTTGTACCTTGATTATTTTTGTGTTAACTGCCATCTACAGTTTGGAAACAAAACTGTAACTGATCATATGTTTTCATACAGCTTGAAATGAAATGTTGGTAATCCAACAATTTATAAATTTATTCACACATTTATGTAAGCAGTAAATTGTTAGTTTTTTTTACAGTAAATATTAATTAACGATGCAAAATTCATCATTTATGCAACATATATTTACGGTTTTATTTTAAGTACTGGCAATCATATTTTTTTGTATATTTACCATCTAGCAACACCAAATGTCAGTTTGTCACTGACTTCGCTACGGTATGGTTGTCATTTCGTCCGTCTATCAAAGAACGTGATAGATGAATGGAAAATAATTAACTTTATCGCAGCGAAGACGCCTCTCGTACCTCCTCGAAACGTAACGTCGCGCGTGTTACAACACATTAGTGATTTGAAAAGGGTGCTCGCTTTGATACAACACCGCCATGACCGATGTTAGAAACAAAGATGGCGGAATAATACGGTGATCATAACCAAACGCGTTGTTTTGTCGTGTGTAGCGTTATGTGCTGTGGTGGGCGGCGGCTGCAGCAGTGTCGGGGTGCGTGAGTGAGGAGGAGAGGCGCGATGGGGGCGCGGCCGGGGTGATGCCGCCGCGGCCAGCGGCCGGCCGCGCGGCCATGGCGGCCGACACCGAACGCCCGCCGCTCGCTCTCTTCACCGCCGTCTACGACTATGTGGCGCAGGGAGAGGACGAGCTGTCCCTGCGCCGCGGCGAGATCGTCGAAGTGCTGTCCAAGGACGCCAACATCTCAGGGGACGAGGGTTGGTGGACGGGAAAGATCGGCGACCGCGTCGGTATATTCCCTGCCGTGTATGTGACGGAGGAAGACCCCCTGGCCGTGGAGCCGCCGCGCGTGTCGTTCTCCGAGCTGAAGCTGGAGGAAGTTATCGGTGTGGGCGGCTTCGGCAAAGTATACCGCGGGTACTGGAACGGTGAGGTGGTTGCGGTGAAGGCGGCGCGTCAGGACGCGAACGAAGACATCGAAGTTATAAAAGAGAGTGTATTGCAAGAGGCGAGACTGTTCTGGGTGCTGCAGCATGAGAACATAGTGTCGTTGAAGGGTGTTTGTTTGGAGGAGCCGAACTTCTGCCTGGTGATGGAGTACGCTCGCGGCGGGCCCTTGAACCGGGTGCTGTCGGGCCGTAAGATCCGGCCGGACATCCTGGTGGACTGGGCCATTCAGGTGGCGCAGGGCATGGCGTACCTGCACGTCGGGGCGCCAATGTCACTCATCCACAGAGACCTCAAGAGCTCTAATGGTAAGTTGTTATAACATTTTCACTAAAACTGCTCAGCTGTTATTTTTTAGAACAACAGATGTTTGTTATCTTTGTTGTAGGTTGTTCAATGATAAACAAATTGTTTGAGTACTCTGCAATATAGTTTTCAGGCATATTAGAGCTATCAACACTGTAACAGTGAATGAGTAAAGCTACAGTTGTTTCCAATGAGAACTTCTAACACAAATACTCGGTAAACACTCAATAAATAAGAGTTGTATTAGGCACTAAGTGAGAAATGGATTTTGATTACATTGAAGTTATTTGTAGGTATCAAGAGAATGCCTAGCCCTGCTAATTTGAGTTTAATTCATTAAACCCCAAGCGAACGCCGGCGTTCGCACACCTATTGTCTTTCTATTGTGTCTGTAATTTCCACGATTGAAAGGCTAAAGTAAACTCTTATGACGTCATAGGGTAATGTACTTACCCTGGCATTTTTTTTTTTAATGTGAACAAATTCAACTGTCAATGTCAAGCATATGGCCATTAACTCCAATCTACCCTGCTCAGAGTCAGAGTTAGTTCGGTTAACTCTAGGGTAGCTACTCGAGTTATAAATGAACGACCCTAGGTTGCAACTCTAATTGGTTAGTTTTGAACGCAACGCTGGTGTGGTAATGATTAGACATCTACTGAAGTAATCCCAGTTTTCATTGTGATGATTATGAAAAATGGTATATAAACCATTGCCATTGTCCAAAATTCTTCAACATTTAACTTTTTCTCTTTGTTTTGATGTAACCAAACAAAAGAAAACTGCATCCTATTTCCTATCTTGCTATGTTCAAATGTCAATAACCTATATCATTATCAGTTGCCAAATATCCTTGAATGTAAGCCCAAGGTCACGTGTACAGCTGTGTTATCAGGACGGAAACTGTCCGCATTCCAATAGATAAGTCTATTGAATGATTGATAACTTTCATGACAGCTATCATTGCCCAATTTAAAAACAATCTTTATCAATTTCAGACAAACCCTAATAAGATTATTTTGTTTCTTTATCTGCTTTTGTAAGGCAATACGTTTTGTTTGCTTAAAGGCTTGGTATTATAAAGAATAGTTTGTTCACTGTATTACCATTCTTTAATTCATTAACCTCAAGGGAAATTGAAATTTCCAAATCGTAAATCTCCGTGGAGAAGAATGTAAAACCAAACTTGTTGGTCAATATTTTACCTTTTATTAGTAGGTAATTATGAAATACATTTCAAACTTTAATTGTTTCAAAACAAACATCATCACTTATTTACGCTATGATCTCAGAACTACAAAAAAACACAAGGAAAACCCACTAACATGATACTTGTTTATTTAATTCCACCTACTTAGTGATTATAGTAAACCTACATGCCTGTGCCTGTCTTGATTGATCTAGGTCTTTGATTGTTGATTAAGGAATGATATAGGTACTAGCTTTTTGATGCAACACTCATAGCTTATTCCACAGAAAGCATGCATTTCCTGGGCAAAAATGTTGCCTATTTATGATGCTAACTTTCTGAATTAAGAGCCCTATGTCATTATATATTATTCAAATATGTATGTGACGTCCACCAACCTATACTGGGCTTGTGTGGTGGATTTTAGCCTATTTCTCCTTCTAGAAAGGAGGTCTCAGTACCAGTCATGGGATCGTTAAGCATTAAATGGGCTTTGAAGTTGAAGTTTTCAGTAAAACCTAAGGTCTGACAACTCAGACTTATTGAATGTCCTAGATCAGTATTAGTAGAGAATGTAGTGGCATTATCATTACGGGTTTTGAAGATGGAATCTGTCAAACTCTATCTTATTATTTTATTTTTGACTAGTATCTGCTCAGCTACAAAAATTCAGAAATCGGGGTCAGCCTCAGCAAAGACGTAACTTGTTATCCGGGAAAATTCATAACAGCCTCAAAGTATGGGCTGTGGATTGACCAAAAGAATTAAAACTCAACTTTTAGTTAAGCTTGCCTATGTACATGAAGTCTGATATCCACATTTGTAAATTATCATGGTGCACAATAAAGAATTAATATAATTATGTATAAGAATGATTGTGGACCGCCAACTCAAAGGACTACTGAAAGAACACAGATGGGCCACCCAGACCAGAAAAAACAAAGAATTATTTATTGTTAACAAACGTGAACAACAAATAATTTAGCTCATATTTATTAGATTCATATTCAAAATTTAAATATTCAATGACCCTTATGTAAGAGTTTGACATGTCTACCCACAGTTTATTTGTATGTATTCGCCTACATAACGATGATCAAAAACTGACAAATATAATTAAAAGCCTTGCATATCATTTTTGTATTTTTTTATTACCCGACTGCGGCAGATCCTAAAAGGAGGTTAATGTTTTTATGTATGATGTAATAATTACTTAACACTTGTAAATAATTTACTGCCTTTTAAGATCCAGCTATTCACTATTGTATGCCCAAAATGGCGCCAAAGCCAGCAGATGTCAATCGGAATTTTTCTCACCTTTTCGGGACTGCATAATTGACACTTCTTGAAACTGTACTTAATTGGACTTGTTAAAGAATGCAGCCTTTATATTGATTACTTTAATTAGCTTGTTTAAATGTGAGGTAATGTAATCAACGTAATTGTGTATTTGAAGATTGGGATGAAAATAATGTTGTGTTGTCAGGTATTAGGGTCAGCGCAGACAGAGAGGAATAATTCTCTATAATATAGACTTTATTACAATAATGTTAAAGTTGATTTTCGGGTGCTTTAATAAAATCCTCTCCGCTGCGCTGTTCTCTGTCTGCGCTAACCCTTAGCAGTCCGGCTGCTTAGACCTGTGGGATTGTTCGAAAGAGTTAACGTAGCCTTAGAACACAAAGGGCAACAGAAGGGACAGGTGGATTTTAGTCAGTAAGAGTCTGACACTCCCTCTCCCTCAACCCAGAGTGGGAGGACTAACTAGATGATTTCCCTCTTCAAAAAAAAATAGGTAGGTATTGGGAGTCCACAATAGAAGCACCAGGCACAGTAACCGTAGACTACGAGCAATGGGTAGCTCGCCGTCCGGCTATCCGGTAACCGTAACTCTGGACCGAGCCCAACTCGTCAACAATGCGTATTGTTCCACGCCTCAAAGAGAAGTCAGCAAACCGTAGGGGTCCAGTAGCGCCGAAGCCGTGGTCCTGGAACCTGGAACGCAAAGGACATCTGCTGATTTGGCGTGAGAACCACCATTTGTGGTTTGACCATTACATGTTTACGTATTGTAATATGCAATACGGACTTTAAAAGAGACTTTGACCTCTGAGTTTGTTTCGGTGTTTCGTCTCAGCATACATAACATTTACCGAATAAATACGGAAGACGGTCATAAATGACTACTCTACCTACATAATTATTATAGGTATGTATGGATATCTACAATAATGTTATAAAGAGAGAAAAATTTGTATTTTTGTGTGGATGTAATGAATAAACTCAGAAACTCCTGTGCTGATATCAAGAATTCCTTTCATCATTGGAAAGCTACATTCACCCTGAGTAACATAGGCTGTATTTATTGCCCGTGCGAAGCCGGGACGGGCCGCTAGTATTATAAGGGAGAGACTGACTGACAGACATCAGCGCACAGCCGAAACGACAAGGCCTAGGACCGTGAAATTTCGTATAAAGCTTCCTTTTATGACAGTCGAGTATTATGAGAGGATTTTCCAAAATTCACCCCCTAGGCTGCGTTCAAATTCGAGTTTAGAGTTAACTCTAATGACGTCATTGGGTAATTACTCTACCCTGGCATTTTTGAATGCGAACGGAGTTCAACTGTCAATGTCAAGCATATTACCGCTTACTGCAACCTACCCTGCTCAAAGTTAGAGTTAGTTAGGTTAACTCTAGGGTAGATACTCGAGTTATTTAAGAACGACCCTGGGTTGCAACTCTACCTGACTCTGGTTATTTTTGAACGCACTACTGAGGGGATGAAACTGAGGTCCAAAGTTTGTCCAAGGTTTCTTCATAGAAACCTACTTTCACGCGGATGAAACCGTTTGTAAAAGCTTGTTAGTAAAATAAACTTGGTATCCAATTCAATAACAAATCAATGAAAATCATTTTCATAGCAAGCCTTTATATTGCGGTATATGCCTATATCATTAATACTCCTCAAGACAATTCCAAAAAGCTTAAACACGATAGGGTTTTCTGAGTTCCTATGGCCATCTTCCGGTTCCATCATCAGATCAGCTCCATGTCATAATAATTTTGCATTGTCATCTGATTTACACATGCTTGCAAATTTTCAGCTCAATCGGTAACTGAGAAGTGACTTGACTTAAGATCCTATGTCCCCAGCTGGGGCAGAGTGCGTCGACAGTGACAGACCCTTGGCTATCGGTCTATTGAGCTTTACGCTTTACCTCGCTCCATGTTAATTCGGTGGCCGTCGCTTCTACCAACACGGTACGTCGCCAGGTTTGTCGAGGACGGCCACGCTTTCTTTCCCTTGGGGATTCCAGTCCAACGCCTGTTTAGGTGTGTGATCGGAATCTCTCCTTAGCGTGTGATCAATCCATCTTCACTTAAATTAAGACACTTGATCTGAAGATCGATCGGGAAGTGGCCCGAACCGTAAAGTAGACCATATTTAATTTGCAAGACTTGATTAAAGACAAACATCGGGACAGCTGAAACTATATAAAAGCTTGTAAAAGCAATAAATTCTTTATCACATCTAGTAGTTAGTTACCTAACATAGTAGGGACATTTAATTACTGTAGTGAACTGGGCCACGAGTGTCATTCCGACTGCCGTAGGGTCTGTGACCTCTTTTCATACCATTTACACAATTCAACAAATTATATTTGTACGCAGTTTTTGTAATAAACTAAGTACTTCAGTATTGTGCAAGTGTAGGAACAACTATCTGTTTACCTATTTATTTTTTTGAGACATTAGTTACTGAAAAGAAAGAAAACATTAATTTGAGACTCCCACAGGACAAACAACAGTTCAATAAAATAAAAAGTAACTACGTATCTCTGAACAATTAATTAACTTAAAAAAAAAAAACAAGATACTGCTGCTGCTGCATTATGCTTCATTATGTAGAAAAACTACTAACACAGTTTTAAGTAACAAACTTAAAATCAAGTTATATTATTATTAAATATCGCAGCTTATGCATTTAATAACGCAGCGTCTACGTGGCGACTAAGCGACGTCAACGTCTACTGTTTAAATTTAAATAAAAATCTTGTCTTTATAAAGTTTCTAAATGAGTAAGCGACTGACGTAGGTACTTTATTACAGTCACAAATATGGACATAAGGTAGTTTATAACATTATAATTGATGGCGCTAGAAAAATAACAGATTTAATTAACATTTAATTTCTTTAGATTTACACAGACTATGCTAAAACTCATGCATTTACGAGTATAGCATAATTTACAACAAATGCTGATCTGACCAAACCAACGTAAACCTTCTTTTAGGTTGGAAACTCATAAAGTTACTTCTCCCGTTCTGGGTGGTGAGAAGCGAGAGAGTGTCAAACCTTTACTGACTAAAACCCACCTCTGTTCCTTCAGTTTGTGCTTTCCCTTCCTTCCCTTACTGTTCTAGGGTCGCAGTAACTCTTCAAACAATCTTGAACTCCTGATGATTTCCTTAAACCTGGCATAACATTACTACCTATATGTATAAAAATCGTACAGTTGATTTGATCGAGTCTATCGCCAATATTGATATTTTTTTTTTTTTTTTTTTCCGATTTGAAAAATCATCTTATGACAACCCCCGCTCTTGGGCGGAGCGGGAGATAGTGTCAGACTCTTACTGACTAAAAAACCCATCCCGTTCCTTCAAGCCTTCATACCGGGGCTCGAGCGCCCTTTCGGATTACCCTGGCCCCAGTAGGCTTCGACCCGGCTGGGCCCCTGCTGTTGCTGACAACTCCTTGAGGCGCGCGGGAACAGCGCGCGCCGTTGACGACTTGGGCTTGGTCCGGACGGTTACCGGACGGCCGGACAGCGAGCTACCCATTGCTCGCCAATATTGATATAACCTTAAGTTCATCGATCCACGCGTAAACAAAGGTTACATTTGAAATGTCACTAACCCTATTAGTAATAACGCGGAATGAACGAGAGGCTCATTATTTACTTACAATATGTGTGGCTTAACAGACAATAATCGTCCTTGATTGTTTTACTTGTGTAGACTTTAATGTTTACGTAAAATTGTCGTTTAATTTCTAAGTATCTCACTCTCCTAACGCTATGAATTTTATAGAGATGGAGTATTGCTGGCAATATTGCAGTGAAATGGGAATTTTTGTGGCAATATTGCCCGAAGTAAGAATATTTGTGGCAATATTGCCCGAAGTAAGAATATTGGTGGCAATATTGCCAGAAGTAAGAATATTGGTGGCAATATTGCCAGCAATACTCCCACTTCAGGCAAAATTACCGGCAACGGCAAATCTCTAGCTATGAACCATTAGCTTTAGCATCAAAAGCCTGTGCCTGCGACTTCGTCCCTGTCAAATTCGTAATCAAATCAAATGCATTTATTTCAAATAGACCATCTACAGTCTCTTTTGAATATTCAAATGTCGGTCAGTCCAAAAAAGTGAAGCTAAATTGCACGTTCTAAAGCATGGAGAAGAACGTGCAAGAAACTCCATGGACATGAGTTATGAATTACATAAATTTTGGTTATAATATGTATGCACAAAGTAGAAAAGTAATAAAAAATAGAACTAAAATCAATTAAGCCACTGGCAGCTAAGAGATGACCAGTCTCAACTAACGGCACCCGTTCACGAGCATGACGCGTACACCAGCCCCACTCAGCTCATCCATTTTGAAGGGAACTGAATGACCCAATAACACGTGCCATATTCAGCATTGTAATTTTTTTAAATTCTTTTTTTTATCCACCGGATACGTCAATCTCATTGTACCTTATACTCTATTTACACACATAAACATATTCTTATATTATAAAATAAGAAGGGTATTAACTGCCTTAACGTCTGTAAAAACTAAATAAACTTGTAATTTTGTAAAACAGCACAATGCCATTTGGTTAAAATTCAAGAAGTATCAAGGCATTTTGAACTTTCTTCTTGTGAACTTACGATGTTTTCTGACATCACGAACGTTTCCTCATAAACCTATGCCGTATCATGCGACATTTGAGAACACTGACAAAATTAAAACGATTAACGCGATTGTCATTAAGAAACGCGTTACGCAATTAGGCACAGCTGGCCCTTTCCTTAACGATATTATAATTTCTACGTGTTCTTATTGTCTCAACATGCAGTGACGCACAAAAAGCGACATTCAAAATTTCAAACGTCAGTGGTATGACGTAAAATTTAAACATGGCGTCATAACTTCTGCATACTAATTGCACGCATATTAAAACCTCGTTATCGACACTTACCAGTTATTATATCCAGTCGCAAAAAGAGGGTGTTATAAATTTAACTGCTATGTGTGTGTGTCTATCTGTGGCACTATAGCTCTTTAACGGGTGCACTGATATGGATGCGGTTTTTTTTTTAATTTAAAAGCAAGTTTTGTAGCGATGGTTCTTAGATGTAGTCTATCAAAATCAGATCAACCATTTACAAGTTAATGGGGAAAGTGGTAATGAATAACCGAATGCGAAGGCAAGTAAGCCCAAATTGGGTATAAAAAAAGTATTTACAAAACTATGATTATGGTAAATGAAAACCGGTTTAATTATTAAAAGTTACAATGGCGGGAAAACCTTTATTAAAAATTTAAAATATGACCGGGGTTACATATTATATTATACAAGGTGCAGTTTTAAAACTGCACAATATTTCAGGAGGTTGTAATAAAACTCATAAATAATCATATAAAAATACGATACCTGGTCAATAATCAGTAAAACTTGTTATTTTATTTTTTTTAATTTTAACCGTTTTTCAGAATAACTCTCTAAATAAACTTCTTAAAAAAATACAGAATCACCCGTTGCGATTTATCGCACGCCGTGTCACTGTGTGTGTGAGTGCATCAACCTGTACGAGGCTCCGCCCACTTATTTTACGAAATGAATAATTTAACCTTAGATGTAGATCGAATTCGATGATCATAATGTACATTAATGTCTTAAATTTCGCTATTTAATTACTCGCTTTTAAGCATCATCACAATGTGAAAATCTTTTAAAAGTCACGTTGACGTCGTGTCGATAGGTACTTACGTATCAGCTGATGAATAAAATGTTAGGCCGAGATCAATAAACCTTATGAGGCGTCCGTGCCTCCGTCCGTAGGTATCATGGAGCGCGCGCGCTCGAGATTTAGATACGCAGTGGTACATGAACGTACCTACCAGACGCAGTCTGTAGGTAATGTCATTCTCAAGGTCAGTTTTCCGTAATAATTTCGTTTTTATTTGTAGATTAAATTGGTGGATGTGAAATTTCCCTTCGTACTTTTTAATGGGCTGAGGACCGACAAAAAACACTTCAAGATAATTTGTGCTAGTTACGTAGATAGGTAGGTTTTTAAGTGATTTATCTTGCCTGTTAGGTAGGTATTTTTACCGTAGTTAAAATTTTTAAATCAATTTATTTACACTAATCAAATTGATTCGGCTAAAAACGTATTTACAAATGACTTTTTATGTACTTACTAATAAAATAAAATAAATACTTAAGCAGGTACTTATGTTACCTGGAGGTGTTGTTCAACTTCAAACAGACAGCAGTCTAGCACGACGTTGCTGATTTTCTTTTAATTTCGTAGCACAAACACATTCGTTTTAAAGTGTCGAAAGCACTAATCACTAGTGATCACCTTTTCACGTAACGTACTTGCCGACCGTAGTGAGGAAACCAAACCGTAGACCAGCATCCCGCGTGCTGGCCCGTGGCTCTCGCTTGAAGTATTCCAGGATATTTTCCTGCAAGGCGACAAGCAGGCCTTCGTTGCCGCGACCGTCAGCAAGCCGGGGAACGCCGAATCGTCGAAACTCGCGGAGTCTTTGCGTAGCAGCCAGTATTACCCTTTGAGATGGACGTTACGATGTTTCCACTGATAGCATACAAGCGGACTATCTCCACCAACTCTACATTGGAGTATTGGTCTGTCATCTTTCATCACTAGATACCGCAACCGTTAACCGAAGGCGCTGTGGGCGAATATTGCAAGCGCGTGTATGCACACGTCGGCGACGTCAGTTACACTAAACATGATCGATTGATCGATGGCGCGTGGGCGTGGCTAGGGTGTGTCGTGCGGGAGATTATTGGTGCTTTACGTTGCGTGTATGTGTGTGAAAGCGCGGTTTAAATAATGGTGCGTTTGTGTGTGTGAAAGCGCGGTTATAAGGGAGGTATCAGACTAGCAGAGTTTATAAAAAAGGTAGTTCACACATACCGATTTCCATATATAAGAAAAAGAATACCTACTCATTTTATTATTGATTCGGGTCGAGAATCACTAACATAATTACCTCCTGAATTTTTTTGCACCTTTAAAACTGCACCTTGTATATATATTTTTTTTTTCTAATTACTGTCCAGTTAATTAAAGCTACTTCCTGTCTAATCAAATAGAACTTAAATCAGGCATAACATGTTGAATAGTCTTGTAATTGTGAACAATCAACAAATTACTAAGCCTATGTTGTAACGGCGCACACTGTTCCTGCGCGCCTCAAGGAGTGTCAGCAACCGTAGCGGTCCAGCTGGGTCGAAGCCTACTGGGGCTTAGGTCTGTTTCCGAAAGGGAAGCTCGGCCCCGGTATGAAAAGAAAGAAGGAATGGGGTGGGTTTTTTAGTCAGTAAGAGTCTGACACTATCTCCCGCTCCGCCACCGTAGGTGCTGGCTTGCGGACGGCGAACAATGAGTAGCTCGCTGTCCGGACCGAGCCCAAGTAGTCGACGGCGCGCACTGTTCCCGCGCCTCAAGGAGTTGTCAGCAACAGCAGGGGCCCAGCTGTGTCGAAGCCTCCTGGGGCCAGGGTTAGCTCTGAAAGGTAGCTCAGCCCCGGTATAAAAGGCAATGAACAGGCTTTAGGATGAATTCCCTTATCCCATTCCGTCCCAAAAACCTCATATCAAAACCGCACAGCACCGCCTCTGACGGTGTAAGGAAAAAACTACGATTCGAATCCAACAAGCCGGCCGGCTAACATATTCTACGCGCGCGCGATTAACAACCTCTGAAAATACCGTGAAATATCGTCTGAAAGTGCGTCCAAGATGATCCTGGATCCCAGCACCCAGTGAGTACCTGACTTCCAATTTTGTACCATCCTTGTAGCCTGTTTTTTAGAAATTTTTATATCGCGTCACCCAACGTTGACGCTACACTTATTCATACCTATTCATATTTTTGGTCCATTTCGAGCGCGAATACCTGTAGATTACAGTTTTTTCAGGCATTCTCAGGTTCAATTTCGAATGAAAACTCTGAGATTTGCTATATTTTTGCATTTTAAAAGTATTATCCTACAAAATTGTTGGTCATATTCGCCGTGTAACCCATGCGGATTCAGAGGTCATCTTAATTTAGTCGGATTATAGTCACAAAATTCATGTAATTTACGTAATTTGTTGTGGAAATATTATTATCTATTACTATTCACGGTATTTATACACTTACAAACATTATTACATAACTATTTCACCTAAAGGTATCGATTTACACACTTAATAAATCTCAACTTAAGTTCGTTCGTATTTCGTACCTACCTACCTACTTATTATTCGAACAAAGCAAAATGGAAGAAAGCAAATTAAAACTTCTTCAATCTCAACGCGAATATGTATATCGTGATATTCAAATCCTTTACGACTTATCAAAAACTATGATTCAAGATCGTTCAAAGGTATCGGCGTTCAAGGCGAGATATACTCGAATACATTCAATTCGCGAAGAATTCGTTTCGTTATGTAGTAACATACAAAGTTTGGAGTTATCCATAAAACCTGACGCTCGAGTGTGTCAAAAGTCCTTGAGTTCGTTTGACGATTTGTACTACGCCGTAATTAGTGCAGCGACTGATCTGCACATTACTGACAGGAGCGACAACGTCGACGGGCCGCCGCCTGCGACTTCCATGCAAACGGGACGTAACGCGCGGCTACCTAAGCTTGAGTTACCTAAATTCGACAGTAAAATTGAGAACTGGCAAGCATTTTATGATATTTATAAAACCTTAATTCACGACAACAATTCGATCTCACAAATAGAAAAATTTCACTATTTAGCGTCCTGTTTACAAGGCCCGGCCTCATCCATTGTCAAAGGGGTCCCTATGACCGCTGATAATTATGAAATTGTTTTTAATAGTTTGATCGAACGTTATCAAAACAAGCGAATTATAGCTTTGACATACTTACAGCCAGTTTTTTCATCTAAAGTAACAGCCAAAGTAACGTCATAAAGTAAAAGTAACGGTCAAATTCGTTTCTTCAAAATTTTAACTGTTGATTTAACTGTTACTTTTGCCTTTAACTTTTACTACTCATTAGGGGGCTGTTAAAGCTAAAGTCACTGTCATTTTGACAAAGTTGTAGGTTATTTAGGTTTCACTAATATGTCTTCACGAACTTCGTCCAGTGAAAGTTCAAGATCATCAGACGATGAACTTATCGTTAGTTATTTAACGCGTAGACGTAAAAAGTTTAATGTTCGCAAAGATCATTTCGTATGGGACGACGCTGATTTTCTGTTCCGATACAGAATTTCAAAGGAAACAGTTACATATCTCAGCCTGTTGTTACAAGATAAACTGACGCCAACCACAGAAAATTAAGTTTATTTTCAGTTTGTATTTAATAAGACTACGTTAAATTAACTAATGAAGTGAAAATGAAGATAGGCTCTGCGAACTTTAGCGCTTGTGTACCTACTCGTATAAAAATAACGGTTTAAAAAAAAATCCAATAACAGTTGTTAATAGCAATAACAACAACTAATAGCATTATTTTTTTTAAATCATTTAGGCGATTAACACACGGCACCGCGCGCCGCCGCAGTTGGCGGTGAAGCGGATCTCATGTTACAATGGTCACTTAGAAATCTTTATATTTATAATTATTGATACCTTACACACGTACACCGCCCGACCGCGCGGTCGAGCCACGGTCGAGCGGTGCTCTCGCAACCACCGCTGGAGCGCGCTTACACACGGGGCACCGCATAACCGCGCGGATTTTTGTGGATGCAGGACGTGTTGCAATTTATCTTTGCTAACAAATAATCAAATGAAGAAGTGGACATTCGTGTATAGTTCAAAAAAAATATTTTCGTGTTTTCTCAAACTTTTGTAGGATAACATGAAAGTCCCATTTAGAGTTATGCTACGTAAAAATGGATGAACTCAATAACTTCTTACTTTTTTCTTTCTACGCCATAAAAGCCAGATGCTGCCACCACTTCAGAGTCCATTTTCGCCAGTGGCTGTGATAAAACTGGTCAAAATTGCGTTAAATCCATCCGCGCGGTTGGGCGCATAAACCGCCTAACCGCGCGGAGCACCGCTAAGAAACCCGCTTCACCGCCACCGCCCTCCGCGGCGGTGCGCGGTGCCGTGTGTTAATCGCCTTACTTATGTTATCAATCAATTCAATTCTAAAAAAATTCGTTCGTTGGCGTTCGTATAGACAGAATCAACTGACATTCGACTTTTTGACACTACTTGACAGTGGATATTGCGATGTTGTCATGCGTAAAAAAAGCTCCCCACGTTTTTTTGGGGTAATTATGCCGTTTGTGTTATGGTAACTCTATTGACTTTTAGTTTAGCTGTTACTTGGATGAAGAAACACATTTGCTATAATATCAGTAATAGTCAAGTAAAAGTTAATACTTTTACTGATAGTTTTAGTTGTTGATGAAAAAACTGGCTGTTAGATAAATTCATCAACCAGCCAGTTTTAAAATCGGGTAACTTCCAAGATTTACAAAGGTTAACAAACGAAATTTATGAGGCATACTATGCACTTCAAGCTTTAAAAATTGACGACTTAGGTGATTTTATCTTATTTTGTTTAACTTCGCGCGCACTGGACTCAGGCACGCGTGATCGTTTCGAATCGCAAAACATTTCTCAAATACCCACCTTTAATGAATTGTTAAAGTTTCTTCAAGATTATGTAAAAATCTTAGAAACTAGTCATTTATCTTCTAAATCTAATGTCAACAACAATTCTAACCCTCGTAACCTTGAGGGGAAAAAATCTTCGCCCGCGACTAGTAGGCAAAATAGCAGCGGATCCAAACGCTCATCTTATCTCACAAATTCCAACCCACCTGCAAATGTGACTTGTGCTCATTGCAGTAAAGCGCACTCGATTTATCGGTGCCCTATCTTTCAATCCTTAGATTCTCGTACTAGACTCGCGTTAGTACAAGGTAAAAATAACATGTGTACCAATTGTTTACGTACAAATCACGTCATAGACAAATGCCTGTCTAAAATGTCTTGTACGATGTGTGGATTACGTCACCACACCCTATTGCATATTGATCCTTCGCCATCCAGCGTCGGCGCAACCACTGGAGCGAGCGTCACGGCTCACGCTCAGGCCGCCGTTCCCAACCGCGAGCTAGTCCTACTAGGAACATGTCAGGTGCGCGCGTTCAACACCGCCGCCGGCACTCAATGTACTGTACGGGCACTCGTGGACAGTGGGGCGCAGGACTGCTTTATCACCTCTGCGTGCGCACGCACGCTCGGGTTAAAACTCCACCGGTGTAATTTTAGCATAGCCGGACTAGGACAAAACTCAGTCACACAAGTAAAAGGGGTGGTGGAATGCACTATACGACCTGTACACGGTGATGCTCCACAATTTAATATCAAGCCAGTTGTATTAGACAACATCACTGCTCTAATACCTAGCGTTAAAGTACCGTCAGCTGTTCGTGAACGGTGCAACCATCTCGTGCTAGCTGATCGCGATTACGATGTTCCCGCCAAAATTGATATATTAATAGGAGCGGAGTTATTCCACGAAATCTATGACGGTCAACGTATCAATCTGGGGCCCGGTTTACCTGCAGCTATGCATAGCGTTTTTGGGTGGATTCTCACAGGGACAGTAAACTTTAATTCTGCACCATTAAACACCGCGTGCTCTTTAGTGGCCACCACATTCAAATTAGATGAACAAATTAAAAAGTTTTGGGAAGTGGAGGAACCACCGCGCGTTGTTATCACCGTACCCGAGAATGACATCGGCGAACGCTTGTACACTGATCTTACCTATCGCGAACCTGACGGACGATCCGTCGTACCCATCCTCTTAAAGGATAACAAATGCTCTTTGGGTGAATCTTACAATAGTACTTTATCGCGGTTGACTCATCTTGAAAAGAAACTTAGTAGTCAAACTAAACTTAAATCCGATTATATTAACTTTATGCGTGAGTACGAGAGTTTAAATCACATATATCCTGTACCTAACCCTGCGGTACCTACTTTCAATCCTTATCTTATCCCTCACAGTTGCGTCGTTCGCTCTAAGAGCACGACCACTAAACTGAGAGTAGTGTTTAAATCACCTTTAAAAATCTTAGGAGTCCAATATGACCCTGTGAGTGACAGTTTTGGTTACTCACAGTCCCCTATCGAGGACAGTAAATGCACCAAGCGTTCCATCTTATCTAGCGTCGCAAGTATTTCCGATCCTCTAGGGTGGCTTACACCTTGTATTCTAAAAGCCAAATTGCTCCTTCAAGATTTGTGGCGTCTTAATCTTTCATGGGACGAACCTGTGCCGAGAGACATCACTCAAATATGGCGAAACTTCATAGCCGATCTCCATAACTTAAAACTAATAAAAATCCCTCGTAGGATTATACCATCTCAATCTAAGGAATTCCAGCTTGTCGGATTTTGTGATGGATCCACCAAAGCATATGGATGTTGCGTTTATCTTCGTGTCGTTACCTCTCATGACGTACACGTTTCTCTTTTAGTTG
Organism: Mythimna ferrago; assembly: GCA_910589285.2. NCBI lineage: Eukaryota > Metazoa > Arthropoda > Insecta > Lepidoptera > Noctuidae > Mythimna > Mythimna ferrago. The sequence goes on from OU342685.1 coordinate 24,455,167, forward strand.
CTAAGTCCAAGGTAGCACCTCTAAAAGTGTTGACTGTCAACCGTTTAGAGCTTTGCAGTGCTGTATTACTATCTAAAGTAATAAATCGCATTCAATCCTTGCTTAGTTCAAAACTCATTTTGAATAAACCTATCTTATTCACAGACAGCTCGACTGTATTGTCATGGTTAAACGCTGAGCCACATAAGCTTAAGACTTTCGTTGCGCACCGAGTGGTCCTAATTAACGACAGTCCTGTGCCAACTGAATGGCGACATGTGTCTACCCATGACAATCCAGCCGACATCTGTAGCCGTGGTTTATCGTGCTTATCTTTGTCTGATTCTCGAATCTGGTGGTCTGGTCCTCAGTGGCTATCTACTGAACTCTTCAACTGGCCTGTTTCAGCAGTAGAAGTATCCGATAACGTGCCAGAACTCAAGCCTGCATCACGCGCGTGTCATGCTAGTGCGACACGTGAAGCTGACGTGCTGGAGTCTATCATGGAACGCCACTCCTCTCTTTCCCAAGTTGGAAGAGTGGTTGCTTGGATATACCGTTTCATTAATAACGCAAAGGCTAAACGTTCAGAGCGTAACTTCTTACCTTACCTGACAGCCACTGAATTAAGCCAATCTTTAGATCAGATAACAAAGTATGTTCAACATCAAAGTCTTAGTGATGTCATATCTTTGATAGCATCCAAGAAACCTTTACCCAAACATTTATCTAAACTCTCTCCTTTTCTCGATACTCGCGGAATCTTGCGAGTGGGGGGACGTCTCAAGCACGCATCGTTACCAGGTCGCGTCAAACATCCATACCTCTTGCCTAAGATTTCTCGGTTAAGTACTCTTCTGATTGACCACTATCATAAAACTTATCTTCATTGTGGGCCACGCCTACTCCAATCTTTAATTATGCGTCGATTTTGGATACTCGGAGTTAGAAATCTTATCAGATCGCAGCTATCTAAATGCGTAACCTGTTTTAAAATCAAACCTCTTTCACTTCAACCTTTACAAGGTGATCTTCCACCTTCCCGATTACAACTGGGTCACTGTTTTCAAACAGTAGGCATCGACTTCGGAGGTCCTTTTATGATAAAAGAGAGTAAACGCCGTAACGCTAAAACTTATAAAGCTTACCTTTGCCTCATAGTCTGCCATGCCACTAAAGCCGTTCATCTCGAACTAGTTACTGAGCTCACATCTGAAGCATTCATAGCGGCTTTAGATCGTTTCGTGTCGCGGAGAGGACTCTGTCACTCTATAGTCACAGATGGTGGTACTAACTTCGTGGGTGCCAGACGTTATTTGTCGGAAGTTAACGAAATGCTAGACCGCGAGAGCAATAGTATTTCCAGTCAACTCGCTTCTCGAAGTATTACGTGGAAGCTCAATCCTCCTTCCGGTCCCCATTTCGGAGGCATCTTCGAGAGCGGAATAAAATCAACAAAATACCATCTCAAACGTGTCATAGGATCACAAATTTTGACTTACGAAGAATTTTATACTATCTTAACGAAGGTGGAAGCTATGTTAAACTCTAGACCCTTAGTGGAACTCTCTACCGATCCCGGCGAGGTTGACGCTCTTACAGCTGGTCACTTCCTTATCGGTCGACCTTTGGTATCTCTACCTGAACCGGTGTATGCTGAAAACGAGACCTTACGTACTCGATGGCAGCTTTTGCAGCGTCTATCTCAGAGCTTTTGGCGCACTTGGCAGAGGGACTATCTGCATACATTGCAACAGCGAATGAAATGGTTTAAACACGGTAACGGTCAGCCAAAATTGAACGATATTGTAACCATTTATGAACCTAGCTTACCCGCTAACGAATGGAGACTTGGTCGCGTCGTCCAGCTCCACCCGGGCAAAGATAATATCATTCGTGTTGTGACAGTCAAAACTTCAAAAGGCTTACTTGTAAGACCTACTATCAAAATTTGTCCTCTTCCAATCGCTCAAAATAATTAATAACCCATATCAAATCATATCAAATATCTATCAACTATTTTTTTTTTTTTTTTAAGAGTAACACTTATTATTTTATTTATTTTTTCTCATCTCCTATACTTATTAAGTACATTTAACCAGCAAAATCTCAACACTTAACATACAACTATATCCGTACAGTGACATATCTGAATCTGCATGGACCGCAAGTCTCGAACTTCATCTATCTTATCTTATGAAATCCCTCGTTGATTTCAAGTGGGGGGATATGAACAGGCTTTAGGATGAATTCCCTTATCCCATTCCGTCCCAAAAACCTCATATCAAAACCGCACAGCACCGCCTCTGACGGTGTAAGGAAAAAACTACGATTCGAATCCAACAAGCCGGCCGGCTAACATATTCTACGCGCGCGCGATTAACAACCTCTGAAAATACCGTGAAATATCGTCTGAAAGTGCGTCCAAGATGATCCTGGATCCCAGCACCCAGTGAGTACCTGACTTCCAATTTTGTACCATCCTTGTAGCCTGTTTTTTAGAAATTTTTATATCGCGTCACCCAACGTTGACGCTACACTTATTCATACCTATTCAGGCAAGAAGAAATGGGGTGGGTTTTTGTTTAGTCAGTAAGAGTCTGACACTAACTCCCGCTCCGTCCAAGGGCGGGGGATGGCATTTGGATGATTTTTACCCACCGAAAAAAAAAGAAACCTAGACACAGAACAAATGATCGTGCTCATCACACAAACATTTGTCCTGGGTGGGAATCGAACCCACGACCTCCGGCATAGCAGTCAGGGTTACTGACAACAGTGACAACTAGACTAACAGGTCAGTTGAAGCTACTTCCTGTGTAATCAAATAGAACTTAAATCACGTAGGCATAACGTGTTGCACGAGCACTATTGCTCGTTATTGTACACAATCAACAAATTACTAAGCATAAGTTGCTATTCTACATAATAGTGCACTGTAAGCTAGTCCACAGCTTGTTTTCTCTAGCCAAATCTCTTCTTACTACGTGTCAGGAAACTGATTTGAGAAGTAAGGTCTATTTCAATTTGTTGACTTTGACAAGGATCAAAGTTTAGAATACAAATCTCTTGCCATTTAAATGAATGGGCATATTTAAAATGTATTATCATAAGATAAAAGTTAAGCATCTAAATGTCTAGACATATTTAGAAGACGTCATAATTTTAGTTTATTTTTAATTTCAGCATAACAAAGTTTTTTTTTGTGCATTATAATTTTATAGTTAAGTATTCTAAAGATATTTTTGCTGTAAATAAATAAAACGTAGAATAATGAACTGAACAAAATTTTCAGATTCTTTTTTATTTTTATTTCCTATTCTATGTCTTACTGCTGGGCAAAGGCCTACCCTTTCTCCTTTCAAACCTTTCTGTTTAGGAGGACGGTATCTGGCTAAGATTGTTCCACGAACATCAGATCGATATTCTGTTAAAAATTAAAAAACGTCTGGGCAATGTTTCAAATTAGAAACTAGATAAGTTCTTCAGAGAATAATCGATGAACTGTAAAAAATATATTAAACTGAACCGCATAGTTTTAAAAATATTCCGAATCTTCAGTTTCATAGCCAAGAGGTGAAAATTCCAATATTTCAATCTCCCCGTCGAGTTCAGCCCCTGCGGATGGGGCGCTAACCCTTTTACACCATCCAATCAGCTGAAAGCTTCCTGTCATCGAGGCTGCCACGTAATTCTACGATATTAAACGTAAATACGGACTTCCACCGTAATCGCACATTTCTGGGCAACATTTTGAACGGATTTTCATTTCCGCTTTTTGATGTTGCGCCGATTACGCGCCGCTTTTGGATACTGTGTAAACAGATGTAATGTATGCGTATTTGGTCATCGTTACGGCATCGGAAACTGGTAGTAGCGCACATAAAATTAGCTACTTTAGCATCTACTATGAGATGAAAACTATTTACATAAGTATTTGTACCTACCACGATTTTGTTAATTTTTCTACTTTACCCTTTCTTTGAGGTGAGAAATCATAGAATGTCTTCTCACGCTCTAAGGTAGAACGAGAAGGCGTGTCAGATTTTCACGGACTACAACCACTACTTTGTTTTACCGTTAGTGGTTGTAGACGGCCTCTTTATTTCTTCACGGGTCTGTGCCAGTCTCATCCAGGTTCTACCTTCAATATCAATAGGAACTATGTACATATATATCGTCCATCCATTACGCCGAAAATCCACCAACAACTTGTATCTTTTTACTTATCAATGAGCCCAGTTATACACCGCTAAATTTTGATCGTTTTAATCCCGTGGAGGGTCGATCCGGTACATGAAACACTATCGATTTGTAATGATAACATTAAAAAATAAAGTACCATTTTTTCAGAACTGATATTAACTTATGCATGTACGAAATTAATTTCTTTAAAAAAACGTCAGCTGAGCGAGTCCAATGACCTGTAGGTAGTAGTCGGGGTTGCGTACAAACTACCTACAGGTCATTGGACTCGCTCAGCTGACGTTTTCTACTTTTCGTACATGCGTAAATTAATATAAGTTTTGAAAAACGGTACTTTATTTTTAATTTTATCATTACAAATCGATAGTGTTTCATGTACCGGATCGACTCTCCACGGGATTAAAACGATTAAAATTTACGGGTGTATTATCTACTAGCTTTTGCCCGCGGCTTCACATAAAATTTAGCCTATGCCACTCACTCAGGAATAAAGAAGCTTTCTATCGGTGAAAAAAAAAAAAAAAAACAATCAAAAAACAATACAAACAAACTCTTTATAGTGACCGACAAAATATTCGTTTTTATAATATTTATATTATATAATAATTAATCAATACAGCAAGAAATAAACGCAATTGTTTGTTTTCTTATGAAATATCGTGTTTTATTTCTAATTTTTTCATTTGAAATTTTATTTTTTTGCTTATCAGAAAAAAAAAAACAATATTACAGTATACACCGGTGAAATATATTCTGTTAAGTCTTAATCATTTTCGTTTTCGGCCGAAAATGAGTCTGAAGCCGAAGCTTCGTTTTCGGCTAAAAATCCATTTTCGGTCGGAGACCCTCTTTATAATATTAGTGCGCTTCTAATTTCATAACTTAACGCGAACATTTCTCATTTCTGCGTAACCTTGCTCGTAAGTCACGGCCTCGTTTCCGTTCAATCTCCTCCATGTATACGTTGTTTCACAAGATCCACATCCTTCACCGGCAGCCTTGAGATTTAATAAGCACCTTGTTGAGATAAATGCTTCTATTACACGACATGATAAAGCTTTTAGTAGTCTAAGGTAAACTTTAGTATTATATACATTCGGTATGTGTTAAGCGAATTGTTGGCGTTATTCAGAATTATTATTTTATAATTAATTAATTATTATTATAAATTTATTTAGATGTCGGGGAAAAACAGCCAGGCTGAAGTGGGAGTGGGTGGGTTGGTCACGTCCCACGAATGCACCCTGACAGGTGGGCGACGATCTTAACTCACTGGACGCCAGGAGGTCGATGTCGACCGCGGCGAAGGTGGTGTGACGATCTGATCTAGCAAACTTGGCCAGAGATCGCCTTAGACAGAGAAGTTTAGAAGGAGAAAGAGGAGGCCTTTGTCCAGCCGTGGGGCACACAATAGGCTTTTAGTATAATAAGTCACAAACATACACATACACAAACTTTCACCCTTACAATAAGAGTATAATATAAAGTGTGATATCGGGTCAAGTTTTTAAAATTAATTTAGTTAGTGGTAATGGCCTATCCATTACAATACAGTTATTGTTTTACAAATCCCTTGTGAACTCGGCCAATTTCAGCATTAACACTAAAAATTAAAACATAACAAATTGTTTTGTTTCACGTTATACATTAGGTACTAATCGGCAATAGTGTGGTTACCATCAAAAAAAAAATTAAACGACACCCTAGTAGGGAGAATGCCAACTATTTTTACAAGAAATAAAGTATTTTTTTATCTGTGAAGAATTGTTAACAGTATTTCTTAATTTAATTGTTTAAATACAATTTTTACAGCTTTTCGCATAACTTATTAATTTACAGTTTTTTTTTTTAATTTCACACGCCTCATTACAATTCTAACTAAAATTAAAATAAACAAAGAGCTCATTGAATTCGTTCTGAAACTCTATTATTGTGATAGTATGTTTTTTTTTCTTTCTTTCTTCATTTGATAAAAAAAAATTGTTTGAGCGGCTAAGTCTAACACGAGTAATGAATGTTTTGTATACTTTATTTTGGTTCAATAGTAAAATTATAATGTAGTGAAAAACAGTATAATAATGTTTATAACAGTATCGTTGGCAACCCTACACCCTAGTGATGTCTTCAACAATAAGTACACGTTGAGGGCCTATGGATAAATCATACCCTTCAAATCCCACAGGTACTATAAACCATTTTGCCAATGGTATTTCGTCTGACCTGAAAATTAAACCCTGCACGGAAGTTGCGGATGTGGCCATTATCAACTACAATCGATGTCAATGAGAAGGTCAAGTACTTCGTGTACCACAGACGTTCGTACACTTTCGTATTGGCTAGGATTCAGGCGTTTATATACTCCAATCGCATTACCATTAGACATCTTAACAAACTGTTTTTTACTGTCCGTTCAACCGATTTTGACTTTTATTGCGTTGGTGGCATGACGAAGGCAGTAGCAAATATTTGGTAAATTTTAACCACTTTTTTTGCATTTAATGCCATCTTTATGTCTACGGAATAGAAGTCAAAATCAGTTGAAAGGACAGTAAAAAAAAGGTTTGTTTATATGTCTAATCTTGTTGCGAATGGAGTATGGTTATATCTTTATTGTTTGTAGGGATGTAATGGAAGTGATCATATCGGAAGCGGAGTTTTCAAAATTGTTTTATCGGAATCGGAGATCAGGCAGAAACGTCTAATAAAACACTACTAAAACTAATAAAAAACTTGCGTGAAAGAGTAATTGTTAGAAGGCACGAAGAGGAAGGTTCCTTGTTTTTTGTACCATGCGATATAAGTTAAAATATTTCGGAACGGAAATCTGAATCGGAGGTGCAAAATCAATCTTAATAAACTAGTGCGCCTCACCATCAACGATTGCATCATTGCTTACCATCAGGCGGGATCGCAGTCAAGTACTAGTTTATAACAGATAAAAAAAAAAAAAATCAAAAGTTCCGACCTTTCAGTATCGGAATCAAACCTTCGTAACATCTCTGGCACTCTGGTAAAACTATTTCATTGCGAAAACATACACTTTGAGATTTCGGCCTTTTATTTACTTATTCTGTTTATTCTGGAAACGAATTCGGAATTCCTCACTAATTACAAAAAAACTGTGTAAAACTTTCACTTGTCAACTTGTTATTGAAATACATAATGCCGCTTATAATTGATCGTTCCAAATTCAGGCCCGAGGTATTTTGTTAAAATAATATTAATTCAGAATGCTCTTTGTGGTTTCCGAACCACATGTGGTGTTCGGAGTGACATGGTTATGATTGAGGGTACAACAGCTGGTCATTACGACTCTGACATTTGATGCGACCTGACTTCAATGAGTGGCGTAATGTGGCTGAGGCGTGTGTTAAAACAATGCCGATGCGTATCGATTCTTGGTATCGATAGGTTTGTAAACGTTAACTTTGTGATTATAAAAATACTAGCTGCTGCCAGCGGCTTCGTCCGCGAAATAGTAGGTACGTATCCGCATACAAACTTTGATTCATCCCCTTATAGTCTAAGATCCGATTAAGAACGACCTTCACCGGTCTGTTTAATGGATGAAACTTATTTTATGATACATTTAGTGTATTAAATAATATAACGCGGGTGGGTTGCCTAAGAAATTCCTGGCCAGACTATTATTAATTAAAAATTGAAAATTTACTTTTTTTTTTAGAAAAATGCACAACCTTTATTCATACCAGATTTTTTTGCGGACAACACTATAACATCGTATTCGTAATGAAACAGCGTTTATTTTGATATAGAATTTGTTGTATATCAAAATAAACACACCTGTTTATACATACCTGTTTATAATACCTGGCAACCCATAGTTATGCCAGGAAACAAATAGGCAACCCAACATTTTTATGTTCTAAAGGCTTCACTCTTTTGGTTAGTATTAAATTTATTCGTTAAACACACTGGTGCATTTTTCAAAAAAAAAAAAAAATGTTTGGCCAGGAATTTCTCAGGCAACCCACCCGCGTTATATTATTTAATATACTAAATTTATAATAAAATACGTTTCATCCATTAAACAAACCGGTGAAGGTCGTTCTTAACCGTATCCTCTACTATTAGGCGCAAAATACACAGAAGCGATGAGATTCGGATACGATGCGGATGTGAATCGGATTTGTTGTCGCTTCAAATTTTATTCGTACAAAATGTATGAAAGAGATGCGTCGTAAATTACACAGAAAGGATGCGGCGCGGATTTATCACTTGAGAATCGGATCCTTTCTGTGTAATTTACGACGCATCTCTTTCATACATTTTGTACGAATAAAATTTGAAGCGACAACAAATCCGATCCACATCCGCATCGTATCCGAATCTCATCGCTTCTGTGTATTTTGCGCCTTAGGGGGTGAATTTTGGCAAATCCTGTCTTAGTGCTCGCTTACGTTATAAAGGGGAACCTTGTGCACAATTTCACGCTCCTTGTCCTAGTAATTTCGGCTGTGCCTAGATATGTCATTCAGCCAGTCACTTTTCCTTTTATATAATTGGAAGCCAGCGCCGTCTGCGCACAGCATTATTTTTTCTTTCGATGGAATAAAATTAATAACATCCTTTAGTATTTACTTTGGTTGCTATTGGTGCTAATATTCAAGCGTATTTGGGGTAAATTCCCCTTTTTTCACGGCCTTAAAAGTTGAATTTCCAAAAGCCCTTTCTTAGTCCTCGCCGACACACACAAGGAAGTCTTGTGCAAAGTTTCACATTCCTAGTCCTAGGAGTTTCGGCTGTTCGTTGATGTCAGTCAGTCAGTTTCTACTTTTAAATATTAAACTGTTTATGAGGATATACTACTTCAACACTGAATGTGGTGCACCCATACATACAAAGCGTTCTAGGAACACATTTATTGTGCGTACAGCTAAGGAGTGGAATTCCCTGCCGGAGTGTGTGTTTCCTGATAGCTACAACTTAGAGATCTTTAAGTCAAGAGTGAATAGGTTACTTCTAGGCAAGTGTGCTCCATCGTTGTACATCATCATACAATAATAAACAGAAAACAGAAAGACCTGATCTGAAAAAAATGTAGTTGCCTCACTATCTTTCACATCACTCTATCCATTGCCAAATATACTTAGCGTTAGATAAAAAATACTTTCAGAGGCCTTACGAAATACTTTGTGTCCGTGTTACGTATGCACAAAATGGGACATGAACGTCCGCGAGCTAAGGCCAATCATATCCGTTTGTACGCAACTTGAACCATGTATGACGCAAACTGTCGCCGTAACGGCTCGGGGTTTCTCTAAAGCCGTTGTTAGATATCCGTCATGTCTACTTTATAGGTTCTGATCCCTTCCGTCAGGGAAGTTTGAGGATCTTATCTGAAATTTTACTGGCTTCCGGGGTCCCTTGAAAAGTGGTTAGACGGCAAAATTTGTACCCATCGTGATTTGTGGGGGCGATTGTTACGACCAATACCCGTAATTTTACTAACACCATGGGTATCCCAACATCAAGGGATTGTAGCGACATCTATGACGTTATGTGACGGCATATCTTAACTACGAAATCATGCTTCACACAATTAGTTCTCCGTGCGATTTGAACATTGTACACCAGCCTGAAATCATCTATCGGGCTGTTGCCCGGATCAGACATAACACCCGTCTGGTTAGAGGATCCTCCTTTTTCAACGGAGGTATGTTGAACTCTACTCTTTGCTTCCCATACCTCTAAATGGTTATCACACTTACCAATAAAATCATACAGTTTTGATACTCGTTGGAAATCGAAAAGTGTTTTTTTTTATGAACTTAATTTACAAACATGATTATCACGATCGATAATCATTTCATTTAATACTAGTGAGTTTCTCACGATAAACCTTCTCCTTTATTACTTTCTCTATCAATAAAAATCCGCATCAGAATTCGTATCGTTGTTTTGCAGTTAGTAATTAACAGACAGACGCAGAAAGCGACTATGTGTATATAAAAGAAGATAGTGTACATTTAAGGTAGAACTACACTGCTCACACGTGTGCCACACAAGCCGATCTGGACGCGTCGGTCTCCATACATTTTATATGGAAACTAGACTTGTAGAGCTACACTTGATCCTCGCCACGCGACGTCGTTCTGCGTATAAAGATAATTTTATTTGTCAAATCAGAAGTGTCAAACGCGTACGTCGGTATAATATAGTTTCTACCTTTATCGATACGTTTTCTATAGTGACAAAACTTTTCCGTTTTCCTCAGTATCACGTTAAGTTTTCAAATTAATTGTCCTCTGTCGACCCCTCGAAAGTTTAAATTGTGTTTGAGACCGTTTATCTTAGTTTCTCAGACATATTATCTAGTTAGTCTTCCACTATTTTTCTGTGAAACCCTCACATTCGGGGTTTATTTGATATTAATGGTATTATGGATACGTTAGAAAAGGAGCCTGCTCATCGAAGTAATCTTATTAGTTACAGTAAAAGGAAAGTCATGATGGATGGGGCTCCCTTAACTGATTAAGATGTACCGGTCGTAGTTTTTCGTAGTAAACTTATGATATTATTCTGAAGCTGGTTTACGGAATATATGATATCGTAACATAAAAGCATAATCCGCCTCGTAATACGCCTCACCATCAACGTTTGCATCACTGCTTACCATCAGGTGGGATCGCAATCAAGCACTAGTTTATCTCAATAAAAAAAAATGTTCCCACTGCTGGGACTCAGGACTTCTCTCTAGTAGAGAGAATGGTCCGTAATTCACTATGCGGGTCCAGTGTAGGTTGCTGGATGTCACATGTCTTCGAATATTTAGTTCTAGGACGTGACGGTTTCCTAACGATGTTTTCCTTCACCGTTTTGAGAGCAGTGGTGATGAAATAAATTACACAGAGTAATGCACCTGGTTGGCTACTACTTGGCCACCACAATTCTCTTCACGATTTATGATTGGTGAGACACAAATTAAATTAGATCTCATTGCCCATTGTGATAATATTGGATCCTCTTAGAAAAATACGACTCAGGTATCCAACATACCATCTTTCTTCTGAACTATGTGGCTTACTATATCTAAAATCTCATTAATCTTCAAAATGGCCACCATTACCCGCTAAATAACCTTATTTGTAGAATACCGATCGACGGAAGAAAAGCGGATACCGATCGACTTTCGTTTTGCCGTGAGAATATTGTGACATTCTAGACATTTCTGTTTAATTAAAATGCCGATTTTGTAACTCGTATCGCCAGTTGGACGCAATTCGTTCGTGCGAATTGACGACATTAATCTTTATAATCGAAATGTTACAGAAATTATTTTTTGATCATTCGACCATTGTAACTTCAATTATAGAAATATTCGATGGATAAAAATTATCTGAATATTGCGCTTTTTTTTTTGATAATTATAGCATAGCATAATCAGCCCTAAAATGTTTCCACTGCTAAGACTCAGGCCTCCTCTCTAGGCCGTAATCGACTACGCGAGCCCATAATTCGGATTGTTGAATGTGTCATGTCTTTGAATTTTTGGTTCCAGGACATACCGGTTTCTTCACGATGTATTCCTTCACCATTTTGGGTCTCTGATAATTGCAGTAACTTAACTACGTAATCCACAACGTAGCAAACGTTATTTACGTGTTAAAAGTGAAACAATCACACTTCACACTAATATTATAAAGGCGAAAATACCTATGTGAGTGTGTACCTATGTCTGTTACTTCTCTACGCTCGAACAGCTGAATAGATGTGGATGAAAATGATTACGCGAGTAGACCATGTCCTAGAATAAATTTTAATCCCGGGTAGTTTTTTTTTTTAATGATAAAGGATCTTTATTTTGCTAGTAAGTTTTATAAAAAACACTTTTACACGTAAATTTTTTCGTCAATTTAAACTAGATGAGGCTGGTGTTTCCTAGCTGCGGTGTGAAGGCTTGAAGGAACAGGAGGGGTTTTTTAGTCAGTAAGAGTCTGACACTATCTCCCGCTCCGCCCAAGAGCGAGGGTTGTCATTGGATAATTTTTCCCATCGAAAAAAAAATACTACCCTATGTTTATGTATGTTCCCTTGGGACAATTTTCTACTAATACACGAGCGAAGTCGTTGGCAGCAGCTAGTACAACAATATCTGTGAAAAAATTGTAATTTTTTTAGTAAGTTCCTGCACCCGTCAATTCGTTCCGTACGAAGCACTTTCCTGAACTATTTCCTTATGTTTCTTCTCTGTATTCTAATTATAAAGTCAAAACATTCCAGGTTGACACTAATAACACTTTCGACTAGCGTTTGCAGTCTGCTCCGTTTTAGCGCTAAGCGTTAGCGTTAGCTTTCATAGCAACATTTCTTACTTTGAAGTGTGGCATTAGAAAATAATTGTCAAAACTGTTTACTTTACTTGGAGATAAGTGGGCCTTTGAGAATTGGCTAAAGAGGGGCCATAGCACACTTTCCGTCTGCCGCAGGTCCTTATCAGACATGATTAGTTCGGTAGTAGTTAGGGAATGCAAAAACCGCCAAAATTACAAACCGGTTTTTTTTTTCGGTTTTCCTAAAAAAAAACCGGTTAACCGGGTAACCGGTTTTAAAATTAGTTTTTTTGAAATTTATTTTTAAGTGAAAATTTTAATTCTTTTTGCATGTAAAATTCTAAATAAATATTTTTAAACTTATCTTGGAACTTATCTATTAAAAAATTTAAGGTATAAACACGTGATTGTGCTCATGATAACCAACAACTTTTACTATAGGAATAAATCTGACATCGCGAAAAAAAGTTCAGTACATTTATGTTTGCTTAATGTACTGAAGAGCTGATATTTTTTCGCTATTTCGGCTTTGCTCCCAAAATAAAAATTGTTTGTTATCATGACCACAATCACGTGTTTAAGTATCGTACACTAATTGCCAGTCACCCTATATATTGTATACCTAATATGAATCCTGTTAAAAATAAAAAAATCACAACTTCATAAAAACGAATGTCTCAGAATGATGTCATACATAGAGAATCTAAGCTAGAAGTTAATATAATATCTACTCAAAATATCCACTACTAGCTTTTGCCCGCGGCTTCGCCCGTGTACATAAAATATAGCCTATGTCACTCAGGAACAAAGCAGGTTTCTATCGGTGAAAAAAATTTAGCAATCGGACCAGTACTTCCAGAGGTTACCTGCTACGAGTACAAACAAAAAAAAACAAAAAAAAAAAACAAACTTTGCCTCCTTATTATACGAGTATTAATATTAGTGTAGATTAACCTTAAGGCGTATAGTCCCTTGAACCATCTGACCGAAATTATGTGAACGCAACTCTCGCACTCGCCTAGGCGGCAGTACGCAAATCTGTGCATTTATTTGCGGCCAGCAGCGCCCGGAAAGCGCTTTAAATTTATTTTCTCTGCGAGATATTGATTGATTTATTTATGCAATGTTCACTTTTAAGAATATTTAACCACCAATTTTTATGTGTAAAAATGTTTCTAAAGGTCCAAGCCGTTTCGAAGGAGTAGGGAAAAGTTGCGAAAAGTTGCGAAATTGCTAAATATTTTTTTTTGACAAAAGTATTAATTGCACGAAAAAATCAAATGTTGATATTATTGTTCATGAATCTATAATAAACATATATTTTTTTCAAACCAATTGACTTAGCCGTTACGGAGGAGTAGGCCTCAGAAAATCACTGTTTTATGGCACTTTTCGGGCGCTTGACACGGGTCTTTAAGCGTTTAGGCCACGCGTCATCTGTTTATGCATGGTGATCATTGGAAAGTTGTCCACTGCTGATCGTAAAGAATTTTTAAGGATTTTGAATTATTGTTACATGCAGCCCATGCTCTCTAATATAGATCTCAATTTGTAGTTCACGGGTTGAGGTCTTTTTTTTATGGTGGGAAAAAATCATCCAATGACAACAGGGCGTTGGGCGGAGCGGGAGATAGTGTCAGACTCTTACTGACTAAAAGACCCACCCTGTTCCTTCTGGCCTTCATACCGGGGCTCGAGTTCCCTTTCGGATAACCCTGGCCCCAGTAGGCTTCGACCCGGCTGGGTCCCTGCTATTGCTGACAACTCCTTGAGGCGCGCGAGAACAGTGCGCGCCGTCGACGACTTGGGCTTGGTCCGGACAGCGAGCCGTGCGATATCCCCGCACCATCCGTATTGCCATGACCCTCTGACAGGCGTTCAGCATGGCCGCCGGTCGCGTTTGCAGCGACGGCGCCCACACCGGCGCCCCGTAGAGGGCCATGGACCGAACGATCCCCGCGTAGAGCCTCCGGCAGGAGGCATCTGGACCCTTAAGGTTGGGCAGGAGCCGCTTGAGTGCAGCCCCCGTCCGGTTGAGTTTGGGAGCCAGACGTCGGAAATGCTCCCCGAAATTTCACCGGCTGTCGAGGACGAGTCCCAGGTACTACATCGTCGACCCGACGCCGATATGACTCCTCCTACCGTTAGTTGGGAACCTGATGGTGGCGTGTTCCGAGGGCCGTGAAAGCACATAGCCTTGGATTTGTGTAGCACCACCTCGAGTTCCAACTCCTGGATCCTACCAACGACTATCGTAACACCGCGTGTCGCCAGAGCGACCGCCGCCCGGTACGACTCTCACGGGTTGAGGTCTGGGCTAGCCAAAGGTCAATCATCAGCCTTAATGAAGTCCGAAACACTCGCTGCAAGGCATTAAGCCTGAGTAGTGCGTGCCTTGTGACCGGAAGCTGAGTCTTGCTGAAAAACCTCTAGTATTTTATCAAAAAGAGAGAGGCTTTAAGAGGCTTTGCTATGGCGTTTAGGATAGTACCTTGGATACTCTTTAGCTGAAATTTGAGTAGCCCATTTTCACGAAAATGAACCTTGGTGATGATGATGTTATGATGAGTAACAACGGTGGGTATTCCATCTGCGAATAATCATTTTGGTGTCCTTACGAGATTTTAATTCTGGCCCTGACAGCATTCACTGCCTGTTCTCACAACACGCGGCCGGCCTGAATTTTTTAATGATCGTAAACAGAAGAACTGTACAATCGGTGTAGCTATCACTATGGTACATAAATATTTATAAACTAACCTACGACTGATATCAAGCCTCAACAGCGTTTTAAAACTAAGTTTGCTTAAAAATAGTGTCATTTGAAAGTAATAAAAAAAAACTCGAAAAAACCGGATACTTGAAAAAAAAAAACCGGTTATTTTAATCATTAAAAATATGCCGAAAAACCGGTTTTTCGGTTTTCGGGTTAACCGGTTTGCATTCCCTAGTAGTAGTACTTTTTTTTGTTTACTAATATCTATAACCGAAACTAGCGGATAATCCGAAATAATTTCATATCCGAAACCGGTATAATGTTATTCCTAAATCCGTATCCAGATATGTAATTTCATATGAATAACATCCCTGGTAATAACTACCTATCCCAATTAAGTCGATTAACAATGGATTGATTGATGGTACCTATAATCAATCAAGACTGAATGCAGCGAAGACTAAAAACAAAACTACTTTCATATTATAATCACGGGGTTTTCGTAAGATAGCCGCATTGCGGTGTTCCACCGTAGCACAGCAATTTAGAGCTAGCGCGCACGAGCAACTTTAGTTTCTGCATTTTATTGTTTCTCAC
The DNA here is from genome assembly GCA_910589285.2 of Mythimna ferrago. Lineage (NCBI taxonomy): Eukaryota > Metazoa > Arthropoda > Insecta > Lepidoptera > Noctuidae > Mythimna > Mythimna ferrago. The sequence goes on from OU342685.1 coordinate 24,470,959, forward strand.
ATCAAGTCTAAGGGATTGCATGAAAGTACTCGCATGTAGCGATGCGATGCCACAGCTGAGAGACTTGTCAGCGGACTCGACAAGCCACCGACGCAACTATCGCTCCGACTATTGATAGCTTTGCGACAAAATCGTATCGCTGTTATTCCCTTGTGCACAAGAGAGGAGATAGTGACAGAGACAAAAAGCTTGCTCGATAGCGTCCCCCCTATGTGCAGTAATGTAACTTAGTTGCCTAGCAACTTGGTTACTATCTGTCTCCTCGTCAAGATGTGGAAGATTGAGACACGAGCGCAACGCGACTTTTTCGGAAAAAATTGCTTCCAATACACAGGGCGATATTACGTCGTCGACCTGTCAACAAACCCCCTGACAAAAAGTCTCCCAGCAGTCGTGTCGCTAGACTAGATGAGAAAGACTTGGGAGAAACTTTTAGCGGAGACTAAAAGTTGCTCGTGTGCGCTATCTCTAAAAAGGCCAAGATGAAGGAAAATTAAGATCGTGGTTTAGATTAATGGGCTATTAAGCTAAAATGTTACCGTTAAGTTAATGTAGCTGGAAACTGAGTTTTATTAACTTTGTTAAAATTATATTTTAGTGCAGCTTAATTGTTTCATGGGAAATGAATAGGAAATTATTCGTTAGTACTAATGTAGCAGTTCATATTTGTAGCATTTCGTTTTAGTACCTACCCATTTTTTGGCGGGAAACCGTCCTACTTCTCCCGCTCTTGGTGGAGTAAGAGGAAGTATCAGACTCCTACCGACTATACCACCGTGTTCTTTCAGTTGCCCTTTGCTTTCCAGGGTCACGGTAACTCTTTCAAACAATACCGCAATCCTAGTAGGCTTTCAATACTTACCTATTATGAGGTTAGTTATTGACTTTCATTCATAGGTTCCTACAGATATTTTTTGGTCGCAATAATGCAAGTATTTATTGCACACGTGTGTATAGGGAATGTTTACGTTTACATCATACACAGTAAGCACAAAATATAATATAAGTACAGAAGTCAATCTACATACAAAGCGCGCTCGAGCAACGCAATCATAGACACCGCTCACGGACACGGTATCTCGGAGCGCCTCGGCTCACTCGTCGAACAGTTCCGGCTCAAACGCTCATCAGTGTGCGTCCACTGAGCGTAGGTATAAAAAGTGAAGTACATACATGAGATTGTCTTCTGTACCTATCTATTTTGTGCAGTAAGTCTTCTATAGCTTAGCAAACGGCCATATTTGCTGACCGTACAATAAAAAGGATTGGCATAACTAATATAATGGATATTTTAAATACATAGTTTAGTAATTCGATAAGCAATGCAATCCCTATTGAATTTGGCTCGAAGTATTGAGCTCTATTCAATGAACACAAAAGACAAGAAGCGTATAAGTTATTGCAGTATTAATTCCTCCCATTGATCCAGTCTTACAAGTGTAGTCAACTGCACATCAAGGTACCCACATGTCTGAAGGCACAAGAGTATGCAAGTAGCTTGGTCAGTATACCATAACATTCTGATTAAGTGCGTCCACACCCACACAGTCTCGTGAGGCATATGCCGCGCAAAGCAGCACGGTTAGTGTAGACGTGCCTCGGCCGAGGGCCGCGCCCAAGCCATCCAGTGTCAGCTTTTTGTTTTGCTCAAAGGCCGCCTTGAACTCGAATACTTTAAATTCGAAACTGGTAAAAGACTGCGTTAACAAACTGAATGACCTGGGGCAAAGCAATAAAGTTATTCTGAGATATGTACCAGGTCATTCTGGAATCAACGGCAACGAAAAAGCCGATGAACTTGCACGGCCTGGGGCTCAAGGTCATCAGATAGGTCCAGAACCCTTCTGTGGTATCTCAAAGAACCAGGCCATGCAGACCCTTAAGGGCAACTTATTTGGCGATTCAAAAAAGCACTGGTTGGTACAACCAGGTCTGCTACACGCCAAATCTCTCATAGAAGGCTACTCACAAAAACGAACTGCCGAGCTTCTTGAGCTTAGCAGGACGAACATCTGTGCGATAGCCCGCGCCTTAACCGGCCACTGCAAACTAAACAGGCACCAATTTCACATGAAACTGAGTGACACTGATGTTTGCCGGTACTGCAATCAGGAGAGGGAGACGCCTAAGCACCTCTTGTGTGAATGCGGGCCCCTTGTCCACAAACGCAGTGTCCATCTGGGCCGACACATTATTCGCCCGGAGGAGATTAAAACTCTAAAAGCTAGGAGTATTCTAAATTTCTTGGAAGCCTCCGGGCTAAAAGAGTTACTCTAACAAGGTGGCGAGTCACAATAGATCTTTTAGGTCGCAGTGACTACATCCCCTACACTATGGGTGATGCATAGCCCCTTATCTTCTAAATAATAATAATAAAGGCGCCTCAGTCCTTTGCCGTGCGCACTCTGGACGCTTGCGTATATTACGAACATAATGGCTCGGGCTTGCCGCGCGCGGCAACCTCGCGATGAAACAGAGGCCGTCGCGCTATCACGGGGATAGTTTCCTCGCGCGGCAAATGCCTTGCGAGGCTCTTCGTTCTGTGTGAATGCGCCTATTGATGAATGACGTGGCATGCAAGATACTTGATAATTTTGTGTCAGTTACACGCATGTGTATTGCCGCCATTAGTACGCTGCCAAATATTTTCGACTTTGACAGCGCGTTTAAGGCGACAGAGCGACACCATGTTCCCAATGTAATTGACCTGTCGCCACAACTCACTTTATCCGACGCGTCGGATATAGTGCGTTGTGGTGCCACTTTTTAGAACATGAGAAACACATTAAATACCCAAGAAAAGAAAGAAAAACATTTTATTTGGCGGAAAAGACGCAAACTAGCAAGTGCCTAATATACACCTGCATTTTAAAAGACCCTATGCTACAATAAACATCTTTACAAACTGGCCCCTGCCAAAACTATTAGATTTACCTATGAAATGGGCGTTTTTTTAAAACGCGAAACTTCGAAATGATCTTCAGATTGATTGGAATTATAAGTTCAAAGAAAATAGAAGTTCAAGGAAACTGTATATTTAAAGATATTTTTATCAGAACTTAAAGTACACAACAAGCAAGCTACTTGCATACTCTTATGCCAGCTTCATACATGTGTATACTTTAATGTGCGATCAACTGTACCAGCATTATACGAACAGCTTCAAGATTCAAGAATCATAATTATAACCGGGCCGGTTACCCGAGACATCGTTTTTGAGTTGCGCACGCGCCGCTCGTGTCAGCCGTGTTATTGTAACACAAGATGTTTTACCATAAGTGGGCAAAATGAAACCAGTTGTAATGCCACTGTTCTGATTACAGTACTCTGTGGAATATTCGCGTGATATTTAAGGCTCACCATGTTTTTGTAATGTTAAGTTGTGTCCTGTTTATCGTGTTGATTGTCAAGGATGGAACATGGAAAGTGTACCTCATTGATAGGCTCGTGTTTGACCACCATCTCAGCTGGTGGTAAGCGATGATGAGGTCGACGATGGAGCATGCTTGCCTAAAAGTATCCTTTTCACTCTTGACTTAAAAACCCCTAAATTGAAGCTATCAGGAAACACAGACTCCGGCAGGGAATTCCTCTCCTTGGCTGTACGCATAATAAATGTGTTCCTAAAAAGCTTTGGCGTATGGGTGGGATGTCTACAATGTACCGGTGGCGCAACGCCGTACGTGTGCGCTTGTGTCACACTAATTAGCTACTTAATTATTTGAATAATATTTATTGTGGTCTCATGTCATGAGTGGATCCTGATTAATTTTATTGGTTTGATTTTTTATTGTATAGATCAGTCAAAATTGTTGTCGAATTCTCGAGCTCCTAAATACGCAGACTTGTATCTTAGGAATGCAAGATTTTGCGGCTTCTTTTATAATACAACCGTGACATTTTTGGTAGTACTATCTAGTTTACGCAGCAAATGTAGAGAATGAATATGTGAAGGGAATGGATGTGTTTGTGTGAAAGGGTCGTGTTAGTGTGGAGTGTATGTGTGAGCATTAGTTCATATGAGTTTTTATCGATTGGCAGAGAAATAAACATCTAAACTAATACGTAGTAAGCATAGAGGTAGATACAATTTTTTATTTATTATTATTGATGGAACTGGTTTGGACCACCACTATCTTACCTGATCAATTTTTTTTTAGTGTTTTTTTTTTTCAACTATGCTGTCGCTGTGTCTATAGATTGCTTCTATTGGGGAAAAACGTACGGTTTCTCTGGGATAAGCCATTGAAGCGAAGTCGCAGCGTAAAGCTACTACATTTTTTTTTATATACAGTTAGCGAGCTCCAACTTTGTTATAATGTTAGAAATCTTTCAAATTCTCAGCTTTTCTCTACTATAATATGTATAATATTAGGTATTGTAGCGTGGGGAGACGCCAATGAAAGGCTTTATGTTTAATTTCGACTAATTATATTGTACGAAGCCTTGAATACATATTTTAATATAAAATTAAATTAATATTTTTCACCTTTGACAACTTTATTTTTTTTTCATCCATAAACCTTAAAAGATCCACTATGTGGCCAGTTTTAACCGCAACTAATATGTGACCTTCATATTCGTCACAGTATACACCTAAACCTCCTTCCTCATAAATTAGTCTGTCCATTTGCTAAAACCGAATTAAAATTCGTTCAGTAGGTTTTGCGTATAAAGGATGTAAGACTGTTTTATAAATTGTAAGGACTATAGTTTACTTATTTTCTTTCCAGTACATGTATAGTGACTTCATTTTTTTTTCAGATTCACAAGACTTACGAGTGCTATGAAGTCCCTTTTCTAAGCTTATATAAAATATTTTTCCAAGCTTTTATGGGTCATAATTAACAAGTAACGCACATAATCGTGACCACAGCTTCCGTGCCGTTAAGCACGGTTAATTATGGTAAAAGAGTTAAGTCAGATTAACTTGTTAAACCAATAATTTTACCCATGAACGAACTTGCGTCACTAGGCTACACCGACAATATATTTTAGTAGTAAAAAATTTAAATATCCATTTAAATCAAAGTTTCCCAACCTTCTATGAGCTACTGCCCCCTTTTATAGAAAACAAAATTCCAACGTCCCCTTTTACATAATAGTTATACCCACTATATAATTGTCTCTCTATAATCATTATCTACACTAATTATAAAGAGGTAAGTTTTGTTTTTTTGTTTGTAGGAGGTAATCTCTGGAAGTACTGGTCCGATTGCTAAAATTTTTCCTCCGTTAGTAAGCTGCTTTATTCCTGAGTGACATAAGCTATATTCTATGTACGCGGGCGAAGTTGCGGGCGAAGGCTAGTCTATTAATAATCACAAACTAAAAATTAATGCTCTTTCTCTTAATAATCTTCTCTCTGTGATCGTGGTTAAGGGTCATGATTATTTAAAAATACTAAAAAATATTGACATAATAACCCCCATTTGCCTTGGCACCCGCTACCGCCCCCACGAAAAGCTACAGCGCCCACTAGGAGGCGTTAACGCCCCCTTTGGGAATCCATGATTTAAATTCACTTGAAACATTCGTCATCAACATTTCAGCCGAAAGTCGTCTGCTGGACATAGGCCTCCCCCAAGTATCGCACCGACCGGTAATGTGTGTTTTGCATTCATCCGGGTCTACCTTGTGGGAGGCCTAACAACGCTGCGTATTCTGTTACGCGATCAGCATTCCAGATCCTTTCGGTCCCGTGAACATCTGTTCAGCGAACAATGTGCCCTGCCCACTGGCACTTAAGCAATACTTAAAATATTGTCCAATTAGTTACGAGAGTATTTCGTCTAGTTAACAAGAGTTTATCATTAGATAAACTGTCCAAATACTTGATTAGATATTGTTAATAGATGACCTTGTTCGAAGAAATCTAAAATGGTAAGAAACGAACAATGAGAAATGACGATTAATTTATTTGGCTGGTGACTCGACCCATGAAGGTAGAGATTATCGATCGGCATTATCTAAATACATCATCATCATTCATCGAGTTTGAGTCATCATGGTTAAAGGATTACCCTAGCTTTCTGATGGCTTTTGTGGTTTTTAGCAAAAAATGCGATCTGTTACTCTGCGATTTTGAACATAAATAAAAAAAAAATTAAGCATTTGAAGTTAAGTAGTATTTCACAAACTCTATTTTAGCCTGCAAAACTGTCGAAATTTGGTATTATTTATTAAACTCTTCGTCTTTCTATTTTGTCTCTAATTACGGTATTCGCAAGGTTAAAGTTGGGTTTGAAATGTTCCCAACTCAAAATGCTCAATTCAGAAACCCGTCTTTAGTCTGCGAGGCTCTAAGTTACCTAGTGCTAGCTGTCCAGCACCCCACCACACTTCATCTCTCCGGCAGAACATCTGGCAATTGGATCCGAACCAAAGTGGCTAATCTGGAAGCCTCTAAACCGATTGTGGGCTTAGGTTGGCCGCTGCAGAAACAATCTGGCCGAGTAGAGTAACCTACTCTAAACATAATGGCAGTGTAGAGCCCCTTCACAGAATATGGGGCATCTCCTTTCCATGGTAGCTGCACCTTCCACGACTTAATGGAAGCCAACGAAAGAGCTATCCTGAAGATTAAGAAAGAGAGGGAGAGAGAGAAAAAAGAACAGGTGGTTCCGTAAAAGACTGACTCTCGCTGTTCCTAGAGCTGAAGAAGTTATTTGAGTCTAATCGAGACGTTGAAGAATTATCATCCTCTTGCCCTTATTCCAAATCCCAACTTATTTGGAGTCAGCTCAACATGCTCTTCTTCTTCATCCATTCTTCACTGTTAGTGCTAGCTGTCGCCAGCAGCTTCGCCCTCGTGAAATTTAAAAAGTACCCTAACACACAAACACCAGGAATAAAAGAACCCTATAAGTATGTTATTCCAGGACATGGTCTACCCGTGTTTAAAGTTCCATCGAAAGCCGTTCGTGCGTGAAGAAGTGACAAACATTTACACAGACATACTCACAAACTTTCGCCTTTATAATATTAGTGCGATTTCAGTATTTATAATTTAGTTATTACTCATAGTTATTCGTTAGGAATTAGCTTACCTAATTATTTTTTGTTTAAATTTTACTTGTGGTTAATACATTTAACATTATTTTGAAAAGATTAAATAAAGTTAAGATTAAATAAAATAAAGTCAAAGTAAAACCTCGTTTCTGGCCATTACAAACGACTGCTATAGCTTAGTCAACAACACTCACACGTCTGAACCTACCTATGAGCTTTAAAATTATTGAGCAAGTATGTTCTTGTTGTAAATTCCAAAGAAACTGATACGGTGCACTGATAACTGACCGTCGACTAGATCGTAAACCAGGTTAATTGTGAAACGCCCGCTAAAGCGAGCGTTTAGGTTATACGCCCTTTGTTGACTTTATCACCAGGGTTTTACGGCCCGGTGAAAGCCTTAACACTGTTTCTCGCCACATTACCTTTAATCTTTTCAGTTTAACGATACGGAATAAATTGTCCGGTATTAGGGCTTGGCTACATGAGCTACACTACCAGTTTCACCGGTTAACCTGAATTTGTGGCTTGTTTTCGTTGATAGAACGCAGATTATATTACTTTAACCGGCTGTTTGTCGCAGTCTTGGATTCCGCATCAAATGGACTTCTTGAAATCTTTTTTTTAATCACTCAAACCCCAAGCGAACGCGAGTTTCACACTTAAAAACTATATCATCTGATTGATGGTAAGCAACGATGTGGTATACAATGCCAAACGTACTTACTTAATCAATCTTAACTTAAAGACCAAGACCAACCAGGTTGTAGATACCAGAAAGCTTAAGATTCCGGCAGGGAATTCCAGTCCTTAGCTGTACGCTCGATGAATGTGTTCCCAAAACGTTTTGTGTGATGAGTGGGCCATTTACCAGGGGCGCATCCCCTTACGACTAGTAGCCCGATGATGGAACGGGCTGGGCAGAATTAAGGTGGAACTACACTGCTCACACGCTGATCTAGGCGCGTCGGTTTTCATACATTTTATATGGAAACCAGACTTGTAGAGCTACACTTGATCCACGCCACGTGACGTCGGTCGATCTACGTACAAATCAGGCGTGTTACACGTTTGGTCTAATGTAGTTCTAGCTTTAAGCGATTCCGTTGCACACTCCAGAAATGTAACCGGTAGAAAACCGAGAGGCTAGCAACTCAACGTCGTTATTATTAGTTAGGCCCGTATTAATAAACGTTCCTCAGTCCAAAATCTCGTGCTTGATATCAAGTTTGAGGTCCTGATTGTATTAATAAACGAGATTCACCAAGGTTCTTGGTAACTGGGATTCTATACTCGTGTGTTTATTAATTAGGAATGATCTTGAGCTTCTGACTTCGTACAATCGGGGATCAAATGATATCGCACTTCGAGGACGGAGTTGAGAATCGTTTATTAATACGGGCCTAAGACTCAGACTGCAATCCTTTTCTGTGATTAAAATTATTATGTTTAATCGATTCTTACTTAACACTCAAGCAATTGAAAAAAAAAGATCGGCCCATTGTCACCATTTAATTCTTTAGGTACTTAACATCCGACTCAATAAAAATACACTCGACCAAAGGGCCGTGGGAAAAATCTCCATTCTCAGTACTGTGTTGTTTTTTCTAAGAAACAACACGTCATAAGTAGCGCTGTCAAGTTGTACCATTATAGAATGATGTCGGAACGCTGTCAGCATTTTCAATGCCATTGGCCTCATAATCTTATGATTCTGGAACGACATAAGACATTTTTCATCTGAGGTCATTTGAATTTTAAAATTGATAAATGATTCTTTGTTTTTCTTCCTAAACGGGGCAGCCCTTCTACAGTACCGGTTTTCTGAGCCGTAGTAGACGTAGTGAAGCAAGGTCAGCCAACTATTAATTTGCCAATGCGTATCTTTATTCTCAGCGAGTAACGCACTGTGTGGTCTAGCTGCGACGGTTTTCCAAGGATTTGTGACGTATTGTAGTTTGACCACTATCTCACCTGATAGTAAGCGATGATGTGGTCGACGATGGAGCTTGCCTAGAATTATCCGAACCTTACGTCTGCTCAATTTTAATGCAGTTTAACAAAGAAAAGCGAAGTTATGTAGCTTTTCTTTGTTGCTATTGTTTCTTCTCCTTCGTGTCACTAGAATGACTGTAATTTCAATTTTGCCAGCCCAAAATTTCGCCACATAAACGGCACGTTCCATGGACGTATAGGAGTCACTTTGACAGCATGTTTTTGGAACGTTAGAGGGCAAGATATGAGCCAAACTATAACTTTTAGGAACAAGGCAGTGTTTATAGACAAACATAAACGATTACGGTTTTATCTGTTTCGTTCGTTATATTAACGCAACTGCTAACCAAGCAAGTTCTAATGCCGCCGCGGCTGGACCGCCCAGTGCGTCTATAGCCTAGATTCAAAGCGGTTAGAGATTGAGATATTCTATTTCTCCATATTTCCCAGAACTCGTAAACAACCAGAACCAATTGCTTGCAATAATTCGTTTCGGAACAAGGCCTCTATACAATTTAATATTTTTCCGCAAACAGGTAGGTTAGCGACCATAATTCACTAGTTTCAAGAAGGTAGGTATTTGTCTTTGTTATTTAATTACCATTGTTTACGTAAACAGTATTTTTGTTTTTTTTTTGTTTATGTTTTCCGAAAAGGAAATTGTGATGGCGACCACCACTGCTCTCAAAACGGTGAAGGAAAACCTCGTGAGGAAACCAGCATGTTCTAGAACCAAAAATTCGAAGACATGTGACATTCACCAACCCGCACTGGGCCCGCGTGGTGGATTAGGGCCCATTCCGTCTCCTAGAGATGAGGCCCGAGTCCCAGCAGTGGAAACATTAAAACGGCTGATGATGATGATGATAGCGACCATTACAGATTTTACTTAGGAACATGTCAAGCAGTACGTTTGTGCTCTTCTATCTGTATTTGTTCTTTTTAATTTTGAAGTGTTTATACATACATAAATAAAAAAATGTCTAAGGTGATTTCTTAGTGTCCTGTAACTAACGCAAACCTGTACAATGTTCATGACGTCACGGCAGTCTTTGTTCAAAACAAAGAGAACCTATAACATGAAGCTTCGTTTAACATATCGTCAAATTTTATGTTAATAAGCCCATTGATATCAACTCGATCCCCCACTAATACTATTTTGTGTATAGAATAGTAATGACAACGGTTATTTGCCTTATCAGCCACGCTTCCTCAAAACATGTTTAGCATGCGCCAATGTTATGCAAACCGAACGAGTATGGGTAAAACCCAGTACTATTGTGTCGGCAGACGACCGATTGACACAGAGTCACAAAGGTTCGGTACACACGGCAAAAGTGTTGAATCTACCGGTGAATTATAAATAAGAATTTGTACGTAGATACAAATACCGGCACGGATCTTGAGCGCTCGGCGTCAGAGTGGGGATCGCTTTGCGCATTCCATACATTGACGAGCCAATCATCGTTGTTGTTAGATACATGCAGTAAGCGCAGGGAACGAATTACGAGTGACGTCTATGACACGATGGCCCGGCGAGCCAATCACTGACACTCAATGCCCCCGCGTCTCACTTCGCATCACTAAAGAGACCGAATGAACCACGAAACCGAAGAGAATTTGACTTCTGCGCAACTTGAAGCCAGCGCTCAAGATCCGTGCCGTGTATTTGTACTTTTGTTGTAAGGCATGCTACTTTTTTTTTATAGTCTTTTCGGTTCTACTCCTGGGTTTGCCCAGGAGTAGAACCTCTCCACTCTTTTCATATTTGTCGAGCCCAGATTCCTCCTTCCAAAAATTCAGGTGTAATCTGTCTAATTGGTCCCACCATCTCCTTCGTGGTCCGCCGCTTGGCCGCGACCCTGTCTCGTCTCAGGTCACAAACTCTTTGTTATTTTGACTGACAGTATGTCAGACATGCTGGTGTTTCTAAAAGAAGAGACGGGAGTATACTGAAAAGCTTTTAAAAATCTGGAGTTTTGTGATTACATGTAATTTGGCTTTCAGAAACTTAGTTCATGACCTTCAAATTATGAAGCACGTGTGTGTGAAAAAAGCATGTGCTAGTTACCCAATACTGTTTATCTTTTTTGCTCACTGTACATCTAAAACGAATACCTACTACGTTTGCACAAGTGACAAGAAACGTGTATAAAACAATAGAATTTCAAGAATTATTAATTAATTAATGTAGGTTCATTATTCAAACAGGGAAAATATTTGTATCGCGCAGATTCTTTGTGCTTTTCTAACAACCTTGAGATAAAAACACTGCACGCTATTATGTACTTAATAATAACTTATCCAGATTAAATTCTCGCTTTTGCAAAGTTATGTATAAAGTTCCTAAAAAAGGAGGGCAAAAGTCGTTACCAAGAGTTTTTGTTTTATTTAAACAGTACACTCTTCAAATTAACTTGAACGCCCACATGCCATCAGTAGTGGGTGACTGACCCAGTCAGTGTGATTGCTCGCAGAACAATAAAACACTTAATTAGAATGCCATTAACGTGTCATTTCGTTTGTCACTTAACCTTCCTTCGACTCCTTTCGCGACTCTCCAATACCAATTCTAAATCAAATAATCCTTATCAGATTTCTTAACAAATAAAACAGACATCAGCTCTTGACATTGTATAATTACACGTAATCTCTCGAGCGCAAAGTTCAAATTCATTTGTTAGTAACAAATATGCTAATTACGACCTAAATAGTTGACATGTATGAACAGGCGACAGCCAGTCTTAATTGCCGAAATCAAATACTGTCATGCAACGTTGCAAATGAGACTGAAGGTACCGTGGGATCCGAATACTTGTATAATCCGATTACTATTTATGTTATGGATCAGATGAATATGCATAAGGCTGAGCTTTTACATGCACCGGTAATACTGGGTTACGAAAGAGATGCTTATCGACAGACAGGCAAACAGTAATCGCACACAATAGAGAGAAGCAGAAGGCTGTATATATTTGTTTGAGGTGGGTAATCATAAAATGACTCCATCCGTTTTGGTTGGAGTGAGAAGCTGTCATACTGTAACTGACTAAAACCTTTGGGTTCCTTCAGTATCCCTTTGCATTCCAGGACCACGGTAACGACCGACGCAAACGTGTAACACGCCTGATTTGTTCGTAGAACGACGTCTCGTGGCGTCTGGTTTAGATTCCATATAAAAAGTATGGAGACCGAAGTGCCCAGATCAGCGTACGTGACCCACGTGTGCGCAGTCATGTACCTTTAAAAAATCATCGCTTTGTGCTTTTGGGTTTCGGGATTTCGGGGAGGCAGAACAAACAATCTGCGTGCTAAAATAGAGGGCTCTAGACTTGTCTTAGCAACCGAATATCATTTCACTGCACTAGAGTCCTAATTTTCTTCTGGATCAATAATTTTATGACCATCCTTGAGGAAGGGTCGGTTATAAAATTTCTGCTACTACTAGGGTCATAAAATGAACAACAGATGTTTCGGAGCCGGTGCCCCATCTAAATCTATTCCCCTAGCTTATCTAAATAGGTTTACGTTTGAGCCCTACACTGGTGTATAGGGCTCAAACGTAAACCTATTTCGATTAAATTGGAGGGCTAACAAGAATTAATCTAATAAAAAGTCTTTCTTTTCCTGGTGTTAGTGGGTCTTCTGTACTAAATTTGCAGTAACATATTGGATGTAATGCGGATCCGACCGTCTATTACGGATGTGCTAGTCTAGGTTTTCGTTTTGCTTTATTGCCATTCTGCGGTACAACTGTTTGTTTCGCCCACGCTTCTATCTTTATCGGATAATCAGTTTCTAAACAGTGGGATGGTGTTGTAAGTTACCTTCGGCCATGTGTTTAAATTTAAATGTATTATGGAGAAATTACTTAGTAGGCCTTCTTTTTTGTACTAGGAAGTGATCAAATAATCTCTTCTGTTTGGGGTGCTTCGAGTCTAAGACTTTTATTGACTAAAAGCTACCTGCGTTCCGTCAGTTGCCCTTGGCGTTCCAAGGCCACAGTAATTCTTTCGAATAATCTCAGAGCTCTGACAGGCATCAGCCCTAGAAGCCCCCCGTCCTTTAAGCAATAGACGGGGGGTACTAAGTAGTAGACTCTGAAATGTTATTTATTTTAAGGATCTTCCCATACTGTAGCAGTTCAATAACTCTATGCTTAAAATTGGACAATATACCGTTAACATTTTGATGAAGGGCTACATCGAAACCGGAGTCGATTAGGTATCATAAAACAATCTTTTATCCACTCACTGAAGTCAAATTGGGTGACACAAACAGAAATTGGCGTTGATTAAAAAGTAAACGGAGTTCGGGGTCCCTAATTGAGTTTTTACGACCTTTTAATGGATCAGAATTTCTTTGGATAATTAAATATTCAGTTTTCCTTGATCATTTGCTAAATTGCGAACTGTGTTCCGTTGTTAGGTAATCTTGTTTGGGACCCGCATTAGCACTACAGCTCATTTTAAGTTCGTTGAGATTTTAATGCGGTAATGATTGTTGGGTACTTGGCGAATGCTTCCATATCATACGAACATTAATGAGTAACGTTCATTATCCTCATATTGGTCTTCAAAGTTCATGTTCTGGACTAATCGAAATTGTGCAAATCTGAAATAAAATGACTGAAAACGGATAATCCGTTTTCAGTCATTTTATTTCAGGTCTCTGTTAAAAAGGACTGATGTGATGACATCTCCTAAACATCAAACTTTCAGGAGTCTTCCTGTTTTCTAGATCTTTTTAAAAGCTCTTGTTTTATAGTTATTAATTTTATAATTCTTATTAACCAATTACAACAAGGAATTGTAAGTTCCAGCCACGTATTATACCCGTGACACATATTCAATTACAAGTCGTTTGTATAATCTATAAATAACCAGTTAGTGACCACAATCGCACAGGGCTCAAGTGGTCCAAATGTACGAAACCTGCCTAGCTTGTCTGCCTGAGTCACTCAGAAAGCGTTGTTTTTAAATCTTGATGATTCATCGCGGAAGAAATCACTTTCGACTGCCCAATCTTGCGAAGTTCGGCTAAGTTGATGCATAGAATTTATAATGTGTTCATGGTTAGATATGGTTTGCAGCTCAACAGTTTTGTAAGAGCTAGCGATATGAATGTTGATATTAATAGTCATTTATATTCAACCAGTTCTGATTGATGCATTCTCCATTTTATAACTTTCTCACAAATCCATATCGTAATCTACTTCGTAGTATTTTATATTTTCCAGTTAGATTGTTTGATAACTATGAATCCAATCAATAAATTACTACGAAGTAATGAATCAAATTGTCCTTCAGACAAGTCACCCCGTATCAATTACTTATTTATTACTATCGACTTCTACGCTTGTTTACATTAATAAGTTCCCGTATATTTTATTGTATTAGACGACGAATCGAGATTATAATCTTTATTTCTTTCGCCGAGTGAAAATTAGCATTATTACGATAATGAATCCTCCAAACATCGTTATCTTTTTATATTGACCAGAAATATTTGCGCAGTTCACACGGTATCTCTAACTTTTTAACTTTTTAGTATCAAATTCTTAGAATCCTTTACCGTTAAACGTAAAAAGATCGAACGATTTTAATATTCGATACAACCTTGGCTTGAAAGGCGAGACCAACGATAGACGAACGACACCATAGCTATGGTTTATAGCCTATTATCCAAACAATTCAACTGGTATTTTATGTAATAAATAATATTCTCTCTAAGTGGAAACATATTTTATTTTAATGTCGACGAATTTGGCAGCTTTCTTTGCTTCAGAAAAACATATTATGGTTATCGTAATTGGATTTGTATCTATTGGAATATGGTCCCGAGTTGAGAATAATGTTGTAGTAGGTACTTCATCTTCGGAATGACTCGCGTAAGAAGAATCAATTACCCAATTGGTTTCTGTAGTATGGTAGTCATGAGGAGGTGAGCTAACGGTTATATTGGGAACGTGAGCGCTATCCATTTGACTACTGAACCATTTTATCTTGTCATCGGCTACATGACCAGGAACTGTGATCATACGTTGAAGTGGACTCTTTAGAACTGTATTTTGTGCATTGTGCAACTGTGGATGACTTCATGTTAGTCTTTTAGCAACCCTCCGTTCTCTTCTTACTTCTGAACTCGGCTATTCTTGTTGTTTATTTCGTTTCGGGATCGAAAACTTGTTAAAGCGTTTTAGGGATTCTTATGAGACAGATAAATTGTTTCTCTGGGACTCTTTGAGCTTCATTGTCTCGACGCTTTTCTGACTGTCGCGTCTATTAGCTTTCAGAAGTTGAGATTAGTGTGGTACGTTTCACGTACAGTTCATTGCTACGTTTGGCTTTTTCTCACACCACTCACCATCTGAGCCCAATTCTCGGCCAATCACCGCATCGTATGTTGCATCGTACGTTTATTTGACTCGTGTGTTTCAAAGGTCAAGTGAATTTTTAATACTAATTGTTTATAGGTTTTCCCCATATCGAATTTGCTTCAATATTCTTCGAGGTCAGCGTTAGCTTATAATTATATATTAAACAAACTATTTTGTTTACGTGACGTTTAGTTAATTTGGCATACGGCCTGATTGATGGTGGAACTTTCGGATGCCCATCTCGTTCTTATTACAGACTTTGATTTTTCACTTATTTTACTCTAAAAATTTTTGTAACAATGTTTTGTCAGATGTCTGTTACTTGATAAAACTTTAGTTGCTGAATGGATTTGGCATCAAGTAGACTACGAATATTATCTGGATTGTCGTAATCCTTTGATCCCGATGTGTTGTTTGCGACTACAGAAGCCAAAGTTTGCACTAAGTTCCATCTATATTTATTTAGTTAAAGGTGTTCATTAGGACGTATTTCAGTTAAACTCACAAGAGTTACGGTTTGTCGACATTCCCAAAATTGTTTCGAACTGAGGCTAATGACGCGGTGTGGTCGTGGACCGAAATCTGACGATAATAAATCGGAGTATACCTACAGTATTTTATTATTGTTTTATTATGTTATTGTCATGCCTCGCCCTATCAGGAAACAGATTATTGACTCGTTAGTAATGCGTAATGAGTTATAATAAATCGGTTTCCTCTTCGCCTTTATCAGCTTATTCTTTCACTATTTCTTCCGTATCCTCATTGGGAATATTATTCATATATTTATTGATGGTTATCAGGCTGCGTCTGCGTCGGACCGATGACCTGGTGATGGTTGCGGGAATCCGATGGATGCGGGATGCTATGTCCAACAGTGGTCGTTTATCGGCAGAAATGATGCTGATGATGCCGGCGTCTTTTCTTCTAGTGTGGTATTTTCGCTTTGGTTCTTCTTCATAGGAAACGACCAATTGGAACCGTGCTCTAGCTTCTGACGTTTTCTAAGTACCCAGCCCATGTTTGAGTTATTTAATTAGCTTACGTTGCGTTTTCCATATCTTAAACGACCTAGCTTACATTAATATTGTGTAAGGTGGTTCTGTTTATTATAATAAAACACTGACTATTACAAAAACAATCAATGCACAGCGGTTTTTATTTTTGCTTAATCCACTTTTCTTTTAAAAACACTGATATTGCGATTTTGTCAACAAAATCTAGACTCTAAATTCCAAGTTCCAAAGTACAGAACATTGTGCCACAAAATACATAGGTACAGAAGTCAATCTACATACAAAGCGCGCTTGAGCAGCGCACACATAAACACCGCTCACGGACACGATATCTCGATCGCGTCTCGGACCACATCGTCCGTCATTACCGGCTCAAACGCTTACATGAGATTGTCTTCTGTGCCTGTCTATTTTGTGATTGTAATTAAAGAGTGTAAAAAAAAAAAATTCTAACTACGGTTTTTTTCTTCTAGTTTCGCATGGTTTGTTTATTTAACCAGTGTCAAGTTTAACGTTTCTGAAACAGATAGTCACTTTGAAAACGGAACACATTTACTAATATCCGAACCGAGCCCAAGTCGTCGACGGCGCTTAGTGTCCCACGCGCGCCTCGAGGAGTTGTCAGCAACTGTAGGGGCCTAGCAGGCTCGAAGCCTACTGGGGCCATGGGTGCGAAAGAGATCCCCGGGGCCTTGGAACAATAGCAAAGAAGGAACAAGAGTGGGTTTTTAGTCAGTAAAAGTCTGACTTTATCTCCCGCTCCGCCCAAGAGCGGGGGATATCATTGGACGATTTTCCTACCTAAAAAAAAAGTCATTTACTAGTAGGTAAAATGCAGAACATTCACACATTTGGGCATTCTATCGCAAATGTAACAACATCTGCATCCTATTACTAGTAGTAGTAGTAGTACTAGTAGTAATTGACAGCAAAATCGAGTCAGCCTTCTCGGGCAGGCAGGCTTCGCAGCAGGAGTCAACACTACAATAAAATACTCAGCTCTACTTCGCCGAGATCGCGCATCTTTCAATGGATCCACATATTGCTCAACTCTGTAGACACTTGAGACACAACATGGATAGGTACAGAATACAATCTCATGTATGTACTCCACTTTTTACTACTTTTTTTGACACCCACGCTCGGTGGACGCGCACTAATGAGCGATTGAGCCCGAACTGTTTGACGAGCGGTCCAAGGCGCTCCGAGATATCGTGTCCGTGAGCGGTGTATATGTGTGCTCGAGCGCGCTTTGTATGTAGATTGACTTCTGTACCTATCTATTTTGTGCTTGAGATACAAAACATCAATTTAAACACACTAGGAATCAATTTGTGAATTTGTGAATAATTAAAACAGCCACTGAACTTTTGCTCGAAAAAAATCGAGCGAAAAACTGCAAACCACGAATTATTTACGGTTGATGAACTAAAACCTAATTGTCATGGTGACTCTCGGTTTTGTTAACCGTTCTGTGTCGTTGGCCTGGCTTCCGAAAACCGTGAAGTATTTGCAAACACTGTTATCAGATGTTACCTCGTGATAAGATTTCTTTCGCTCTTGTATGGTTTTTGTTTTATAAGGTAGCTAGTGGGTAAGGTCGAGGTCGATCGCGGCGAAGGTGGTGTGACGATCAGATCAAGTTCGCGGGGCACACTTGGCCAGTGATTTATTTATTTAGGATCGCTAACATTACAGGCACTGGGAATTTACATAATCATTTTATATAACTATTCAAGTGCTGTAACACTTATAGACAATCACTACATTAATAAAGAACATTAGATTTTAAAACACATAAACATCGCCGTGATCGCCCTTAGAGAAGTTTGGAAGGAGAAAGCGGCCTTTCCTGGCCTTTGGGTGGTAGTTTGTCCTGCTGTGGGACACACACAACCAGAGCTTATGCTCTGGTTAGCTTCTTTTTGTTAGCTTTCGATATCGTCGTTTCATAAAAAGTCATTCAATACGAAGACGATATCGATATTTTTACAGTTGATGTATTTCTGTTGCCTCTTTAACAAAAAATACTAAGAACAGAATAAAATAAATATTTAAGGCTTATAGTCCCTTGAACCATCTGGCCAAATTTATGTGGACGCACCTCTCGCACCCGCCTAGGCGGCAGTACGCAAATCTGTGCATTTATTTGCGGCCAACAGCACCCGGAAAGCGCGCGGCTGACCTTTAAATCCATTTTCTTTGCGAAATATTGATTGATTTACTTAAGCAATGTTCACTTTGAAGAATATTTAACCACCCATTTTTATGTGTAAAAATGTTTGTAAAGATCCAAGCCGTTTCGAAGGAGTAGGGAAAAGTTGCGAAATTGCTAAATATTTTTTTTTAGACAAAAGTATTAATAGCACGAAAAAATCAAATGTTGTTAATGAATCTATAGTAAACATATTTTTTTTTTCAAACCTATTAACCTGGCCGTTACCGAGGAGTAGGCTTCAGAAAGCCACTGTTTTATGGCACTTTTCGGGCGCTTGGGCCTTAAGTGGAGCTCCCATACAACAGACATGTTTTTTTTTTTGCCGGAACCCTTCGTGCGCGAGTCCGACTCGCACTTGGCCAGTTTTTTTTATGTTTTTTCGTTTTTGAGACTTCTCACATCGTCTTGTAATACATAAAGCTAACCTGGCTACACCTGTGCCACATTTGTGTTATCTAGAACCAGTTCATCCAGTCAGCATTTGCATTTTATCTTGATTCAAGTAAATACTTGCACGGCAGAAGATAAATATAATTGCCGTAAACAACCGAATTGATTGCTGATAATGTGTCGACAGGCAGGATTATGTGATCTGATTGATAACAGTGATAACCTATCGCTATCAATCTGAGGTATCAGCTTCGATCAACAATGCGATATTCAAATTACAAACAAACAAATATAAATATAAATCAACTACCATGTCGCTGCGGGAATGTTCGAAAGTCATCGTGGGGAAGGGCAAATGAAGGAACCCGGTTCGGTTTTAGTCTGTAAAAGTCTGACACACCCTATCTCTCCACCCAGAGCGGGAGTAGTTGTTTGTTGGTTTTCTACTTCTCTTGGTTTTTTCTATCATTTAAAACAATCAAAGAAGGTAATAAACGTAAGTGTGTAATTGCTAAGTATCTCATTGGACCATGAGAGCAAAGATACAAAGAGTACACCAGTGTTTGAGCACACACTTGTGCACTATCCCCTGTGTACTTACTTAGCTAATTAGATGGACCCTACAGTCTACCTATTGAAATCTCTGTGTACCACCAAAGACAATTCCGCCTGACCACCGCTAAGTTCATTTTTGCTTGCACTCGAAACGAAAACTTCAGAGGATTTGGTTTGACGCTGCGCCGCAGGATTCAAGCGAAAATTTTTTTTATTGATCAGGCAGAATTGACCGCGATGGTACAATAAAGAATTAATTACATACCAATATTTCGCAACGAATTAAGTTATAACTTTGCCTATAGCATCACATATCCTGAATTATTTATTTATAACTTCCGAAACGTCTTCAAACTCCGGAAACACATCCGCACCATATTTTTTTTTTTACAACAATCTAATCCTCGATCCATACATCTAAGACAGAAACGTGACGAGCGGTAGTCTCGCCACTGCGGTACCAGTAACCTTGGCCGACCGTGCCATGCTCGAGCCGGCACTGGTGTCAAGCCGGTCCGCGCTAGTCATGTAAAAAGTCTTCGTCTATACTCGACCACTATACTCTTAGGTAAAACGGAAACCTTAAATAGACGCAACCCTAAAAAACAAAAATCTAAAAATAATTGCAATTTACACATAATATAGCATAGCATAGTCGGCCTTATAATGTTCCCACTGTTGGGACTTGGGCCCCCTCTCTAGGAGAGGTATGGGCCGTAATCCACCACGCGGGCCCAGAGCGGGTTGGTGGATGTCACACAGTCACATGTCTTCGATATTTTTTGTTCTAGGACATGCAGGTTTCCTCACGATGTTTTCCTTCACTGTTTTTAGAGCAGTGGTAATGAAATAAATTACAAAAAGTAATGCGCCTGGCTGGGTTTGAACCCGCGACCTACAACTCGTAAGTCGGGGCCGTTACCACTCGGCCACCACTAGGTACTCACACATACACGTGCATGCACTCATATGTGTGACCCACGATACCTATATCCTCACTTTTGATATTAATATACGTGTACATTTTTATTTAAAACCATCTAGTCTCAAACTAAGCAGAGCTTTCGGTATGAGTACTAGACAATTGATAAACATAGTATGTTTTAAATACATACATATTTGTAGAAAAATTACAGCCAGACACAGAACAAATGATCGTGCTCATCACATAAACATTTATATTGGGTGGGAATCGAACCCACGACTCGGAGGTCGTAAGTTTGATGCTGGAGCATATAGCAGTCAAGGCCATTATTCACTAGAACAACAAACTAGTCAAATACATCATAAGTTCGTGTAGTTTAGATTACTGCTTACCATCAGGTGGGACCGCAGGCAAGCACTAGTTTATAACACATAAAAAAAAACTTCTCATTTTCAAATGAAAACTTACAAATATACTTATTTTATTTTATTAGCCAGCCTATATTATCCCACTGCTGGGGAAAGGCCTCCCTCTATTATACCCAATGATCACGGTTCCTTGCTTTCTCATCTATACATATAAATAAAATTGGATTGTCTGTTTGTAATGTTGAAATAACTGCTTTTTACTACATGCGTGCATATGAATATATATACGGTACATACACCAAAATAACATTTTTACAATTTTTGTCTGTCTGTTTGTCCGGACTAATCTCTGAAATGGCTGGGCCGATTTTGACGGGACTTTTTTTGGCAGGTAGCTGATGTAATACGGAGTAACATAGGCTACTTTTATTTTAGAAAAAATAAATTCAAAATCCTGTAGTCCACGCGAACGAAGTCGCGGGCACAGCTATTAATACATACAAATATACTGTTTACATTGTAATTTCAAATTATTCCGAACTCACTAGCCATATTTAAAAGCCACTAAAAGCTATTGTGGTAATAAGCATAATATGTAATTCTGTGATTTAGAAACGGCTTGAATGAGGTACGATATGTTGTGTTATATGACAAGCGAAAGTTGGGTACTAGTTGATATCAGTAATGCCTCGGGTGCTGTCTAGGTAATAAGTTAGACTGACAGCATGTGGCTGATAGTTGCCCAACTGTAGGTACTGGAGTTCTCAACCTTCCGTTATCTAAAATACTAAAAACCAAACTAGTTTGATATCTTTTTTTTTATTGACATTAATATCTAACGTTGTTGTTTGTATGTATGTCTTATTTATTATATAAAAGAAGTAACTGACTGACTGATTGATTGACTTCATTTCAACGCACAGCCGATAACGATTAGACAGATAAAAGTACTTAGGTCCTATTTTTGTCATCGCGCGAAGACTAAGGTAGGAGCTCCGCTTGGCTCCCGCCTTAATCTTCTAACCGCAGCTGTCCGTATCTGGGTACTCTAAAATTACGTTTCGTCTCATCTTTTACACACATTACAAAAGCGCATTCGGTATTGGACAGAAAACCACGGTGAAGTATAAAATAAATTATATTTCATACATTACCTAGAGGTACATGTTTTAGGTAGGTACTCGTATTGTATAAAATACCGGGTTATACAGACTGCCGGTAACATACCTATTGACAAAGAAATAAAGAATTCCAACGGTTATTATTTTCGAATCAGTTCTAAAATAAAAGTATTCTTGTGCTAGTCACAGTCACATGAAATTCGCATAAGTTACCTTAACTCTTCTAATGGTAAGCATCTCCACCCAAATTCCTTTTCTATGACTCCTGTTGCCTTGGCATCCTCAGTTTTTATTTTACAAAGCCACGTAAAGTAAGGGCGCAAACAATTTAATGCAATCAAAAAAGAACTTTCTGAAAAAGTCTAGGCTATTACGGAGAAAAAACCTCGAAGTAATATTGTGGTAATATTCTTAACATTAGTAGTCGGTGCTGTACCGTGCGAAAATGTCACCGACAGCCCGCCATCAGCCGTCTGCCGCGATGGTTTGCATTTCTTTAGACGTGTTCATTTTGACTCCATTATCTACTGAATTGCTTCAAATTCAATTTCCTTAGTCAATTTGAGAATAATCGTTTTGTAGGGTTGTTGCGAGCTTAGTATTCCGCATTTATTTGGATCTGCTTTTCAAGATCTATGATTTCCAAGGTAGAGATTTTTACTCACAATATGTCAATCTTTAAACAATTAGATTCAGGGTACAGTAGTATTTAATGTTGAAATTATTTTGACTTCTTCTAAAAACTTGACATGGAGTCAAATCCTTTAACACAAATAGTAGAAGACTTTTCATGATTAGTCGGACTCAATTTTTTTTTTTCTAGTATTGGGAAGTTGTAACAGCTCTGTTATTGATCTCTTATAAATTGTTTTGACTTATTTATGTAACGGTTTTTATTTTTATTGGATTATCTTTTATTGTGATTTTATTTTAGTGATTTATTTGGCGTTATTTTAAATATTCAAATCATGTTATTCTGTATGAAAGTGGCAATAGGTGTATTTGACCAGATTAAAAATTATTATAATTATATTCCTTTGATCTTTTTTATGAATTTTATAACTCAGTGTACTTTCACTAAACTTTATTATTTTTTGTTGCAGGTAAGACTTAAAAGACTTCTCGAGTAATCAATCATCATTACTCGGTAAGATTACTCCGACATAATCTGCAATTTGGTATACAAGGACCAGCTTTAAATATCGAATTGCGAATGATCTTTTATTTTTTACAATACTCATCTTAAACTGGTCACAACAGACCAATGACCTGCTCAAACATTCAAATGTATTCTAAATCAACACTAGAGTTTCAAGTGGAGTATAATGTTCGTAGAGATGACAGCAAACATGGCACCCGGGCTTTTACGTAACAATACACTTTGGACATTAAAACCACTAAATAGAGTGGTACAGAAGTCAATCTCATGTATGTACTTCACTTTTTATACCTATGCTCATCAATCGCGCTAGGATCGGCGCCACTCTCTCTGAGTGCTCGGGCGCGGCGATAAATACCTACCTAATATAAACTGTAAAAATATTATATAGCCACTAACAAGGTTACCATGACGTTCAAAGTAAGATTGTTTTAATATTGTTTCAATGTGGATAAAGAGGTGGCGCTAGACAACCTGTGTAGCTCTCTTACCACCCATAGTGAAACAAGATTAAATCAATCTTACTTTAAACGTCATGGTCTAGGTCTTAGTCATGTACCTACTTATCTACCTACCTAATTACGTCTTAAAACTTGTAGCTTAAAAAACGATAATTCAGCAATTAATGTTGAATTTGAAAAACCGTCTATTAAACAATTATAACTTTTTTTGCTCCAATTATTTCACAAAAAAAGTTCACAGACGCGTGTCTTAAGCGAATGCATACGCGCTCGCAAGGAGCTGAATTGAGCCGAGATATCGTGTCCGTGAGGGGGGTGTGCGTTGCTCGAGCGCGCTTAGTATGTAGATTGACTTCTGCAACTATCTATTTTGTGTTAAAACGCACTTAACATCAGCCACTTTCACGATTCCAACGCCACCTTGCCCCACAAACTAATTAGTAAACAATTCTCTAAGATACAATAACTTACGTCCCATCGAAGGGGTCGGGTTTCTCGGAATGCGTGTTCTTTCATCATGCATCGATATCGTCACAACACAAAAAACAACCTTGACTGTAAACTATAAGATCGATTTTCCATTGATAGCGCATATTGTTTACGTTCTCGGGTGAAACCTGACGAAACGTTGGAGTGCCCCATAAGGTATGTGGGAGACAGGCCTTGTCTAAAGGTGTGTTGACACGATACGGGTGTGCTCGCTCTCATTTCTCAGTTTGCGAGGACAGAACGTAGTACCGAATGTTCTAATTATGTTTGTAACGGTATCCAACGTATTGTTTATTTTGGTATTGTCATGTAATACATGACATGATTGAAAATCGAGTCCATGAAGTTTCTTGCAAAATATTCGCCATAGAGATTGGAATGTGCAATTAGCATCATTTTTCTGTTAATAGTTTATTTGAAAGAAATACAATGCTTTGAATCTTTGAAGAGGAGGGATGAAACGCAACATGTGAAAGTGAACTTAAATGGTTATGAATATACAAGTTGATGGATGGAAAGGGAGAGAGGGCAAAGATAGATGAATTGTGTGAGGAGTGATATGAAAAGGGAGTCACTGATAGCGTGAAAGGAAAAAATACCGCAGAATTTTGCTAAAATATCGCAAAAAGAGTTTAGTGTGAATGTAGAGGCTATAAGAAAAAATGGAAGACCAAAACACCGATGGATGGATTGTATGAAAAATAATATAAAGGTTACTCATTATTATAATAGCTTGTTTGCCCACTGTTGGGCAAAGCTGCTGTTTCCGACTCTGAGCTACTTCTCGTCAATTCTATGTCTAGACGACTTAGGACGCCATATGATGAGTAACATAGAATTATGATAGACCCGCCGGAGACGCCACTGGCGTCGAGAGTCGTTGGCGATTCGCGGCTACTGTAACCTGCGCGGGCTTACGAACGGCGAGCAATGGGTAGCTTACAGGCTGAGTTGACGGCGTGTTGTGTTCCATGCGCACTTCGAAGAATTATCAACAAGATTGACAAGGCCCATTGCGGGATTGTTCGAAATATTTACTGTGCCCTGACCCGCAAAGAGCAACTCAAGGACCTTGATCGAGAGGATCCAATTGAGAGATTTCCCATGTAAAAAGAAAAAAATATATAGGAAAAGAGGCCGCAATGTGCCTAACCCAGTGAGGATACGAGCAATCGAATTGAACGCCAGAATTCGCTTGGATTGTAGACTTTCCACTTTGCTACACCCAAATATTTGTTTCCATCCGGATTAAGCTCGCTAATGTCTACTCACCTTTATGAATTTGATGATCCGCTTCTTGTGCCTTAGGTATTATCTGTTCAAAGGATCTTCGTTCAAGTGCGTAATTAGTGGAAGATTTAGGCTTTAACCAGTTAGTGGGGTTGCGCAAAATTATTAATAGTACAATGATTTCGAAGGTGAATAATCGTCGGAATCATTGTGTGGGTGTGTATGGGCATTAGGTTTTGTTTTGGTGTTTAATTTCCACAAATATGTATCACTAGCGACTCGCCCAAGCTTTGCACTGGTGTTTAAAAACCTTTGAAATTGTCGACTTGTCTCTATTGTAATATATGTATGTATATTCAATCAATCAATCAATAAGCCCTCTATCCTGAACTATATCTGTTGTGTGTGAGGTATTTGTTTTCCTCTTTTAGAGGATATCCCTTAGTTCAGTGTGCCTTCTGGCAAAGGCCTCCTCTAACATTTTCCATTGTATCCTATCTCTGGTAACCCTTCTCCAGTAAGGACCCGCTGTAAGTTTTAGCTCATCTTCCCATCTTTTGAGTTGTCTTCCCCGTTTCCTTTTTCCATCTCTGGGATACCAGTCTGTCACAATTTTACTCCACTTATCCTGAGTACTCCTTAACATGTGGCCCACCCATCTCCATTTTAGTTGGTCTATCTTCGTAAGTATATCCACAATTCTTGTCTTGGATCTTATGTATGTATATTATGTATATCTAAACCTTCTCTTGTTAATCACAGGGTTATCCGAAAGGGAACTCGAGCAACGGGGTGGGTTTTTTAGTCAGTAAGAGTCTGACACTATCTCCCGCTCCGCCCAAGAGCGGGGGTTGTCATTGGATGACTTTCCCGAACAAAAAAAAAAAACTTTCCCCTGTGAATCACTCCGACTATTGATAATAGCAGCATGAAAATCCGTTCCAAAGTTTTTGCATTTATCACAGACAGACAGACGCGCTGGGAAAGTTTGTTTTATTAAATAATATGTAAGGTATATGTGGTCATATCATTGATATAGGATTTCTGTGATAGTAAAAGGTCTAAAGAAAGTAAGCCAAATCAAAGAAATATTATCAAGTCATCAATTTTTATATCTGTGATCGCACTGTTCCCGCGCGCCTCAAGGAGTTGTCAGCAACAGCAGGGGCCCAGCCGGGTCGAAGCCTACTGGGGCCAGGGTTATCCGAAAGAAGAAGGCTTGAAGGAACGGGATGGGTTTTTTAGTCAGTGAGAGTCTGACACTATCTCCCGCTCCGCCCAAAAGCGTGGGTTGTCATTGGATGATTTTTCTCATCGAAAAAAAAAAGATCTGTGATTGGTCTTGTTCTTAAGCAATTATAAACCTTCATAATCCTTAAGGTTTTCTGAAGATAAATCCGATCACTATCAAGTAATTACGCTCTAGTCTCATGACTATCAACATCCAGATGAAACGAAATATCTGTTATATGAGCACAATTAAGATAAGACTTCATAAGACCTGTATAAGGCTTAATCGCGGCTCAGCCAGAACCATTAACTTTCGACCGCCGACTATTTATGGCGATTGTAATCACCTCGACGGACTGTCCGGTGATTATTTACCAATTACCGAGACTATTAACATTTATACGTCTATTTGATGGACCAAAGAAATGTCTAATGACGTGGTATATGGCAGAAAAGGCCTTGTTTTTTGCGCACCTAGAACAATTTATGCACCTAAATGGCAATAATTCCTATGAGATTGAAACTTTTTTTTTACTAGCCATTACTATCCAACTGGTGGGCAAAGGCCTCCCCCAAGTCGTTCCAAACTTTCTTCTCCTGCGCCGTCTCTGGGTCTAAACAGACGGACTGCATTTCAACTGCAATGCAACTGCAAATTGCAGTTTAAGTGCAGTTTGAATGCAGTTGACACGACTGCAATAGAACTGCAAACCAAACGTGCGGTCCGACTGCAGTCGTGTGAACTGCACACCGACTGCATCCGAACTGCATCATACCCACCCGCCCGCACGCTCCGTCCTCTCGTGTATGGTGCAGTTCGGATCATCCCGCCACCTCTTTCTAGGCCGACCTCAACGGCGCTTTCCTTCAGCAGGAACCCACTGTGTGGCGACGCTTGCCCAGCGGTCTTTGTACATGCGGCTGACATGACCCGTCCAGTCCCATTTGAGCCTGATTCAAACTAAATATTATAAAACTCTCGGCTGAATTTCGATCATGGTGGCCAATCCCAACAGAGATTAGCCATGACTTGGCAGCTAGTTGGAGTCTTTTCCCAACTAGCTTGGGGTCAGCCTCAAGTCTTACCGGAAGAGGCTGAATACCTGACATGGAGCGACTGCCTGTCATAGATTACTGGGCACCACGATACTCTCTTCAATAGACTGATGATCATACTCTCTGTATCGACTATCAAAGATCTACGAATGACAACCGGGACCAAGGGCTTTACGTTCTTTCCAAAGCACGGGGGTGTCACAACACCAACTTCCAAACTCCGGGGCACTCCGAGCTGCTACTGAGTAATTCTTATTTGAAAAACCCAAGGAATTATTCGTCAAGTCGTTGAACTTGATAGTCCCGAGTTGAGCTACACGAATACTGACAATGCTCACTGATTGTACAGGTCCACTCAATTATCTGTGGTTCTATCTTCAAAAGACTATCTCAGACACTAATCTGCTTGGTTCTCACATGATTTGACTATTACATGTTAGCTGTATGGACTTTTAACTCTGAGTCTGTTTCGGTATTTTTTCCTCAGCTAGGAAACACCGGCCTCATCTAGTTTAAACAATGAAAAAAAAAAACTGACGTTAAGGTTTTTTTTTAAATCTATTTGCAAAATAAATATCACTGTCAGCACTTTTTATCTGACCCAGGAATCGAACTCGACGCTCAAAAGTCTCGTGTGGCCACGAGACCAATGAGGCAGTAAACAAAAATAAAATAAATTAGTCAATACCCCGGAAAATCCCCACTAATACAGTCCTAAACTGTTCAAGTGAACTAAGCCTAGCCTACCTGATTACCATAATACATTGTCGAAGAAACAGACCCACGATTGCCGACGCATTTATAGAACATTGATCTTAGGGATCGTTCTTTTATTACGTAAGACGATTTTTACTCTTCTTTGACACCCTCCCCACCCTAAATAATAAAAAATAAGAATAGGCCGATCCCTCCCCCCGTTTATAATATTTATCACGTAAGAATTCAAAAGAAAAAAATAATATGTTTGCTTGGTTTTGATGTGTATTTTTAAAGTAACAATTTTTAACAAGAAAAAGTGTGTCGTTTACGCAAACAAGTAAGTCCTAGTTCACTAGCTGCAGGCGCAGTGACGTTGCCATAGCAATAGTTTGCACGCATCAGAGAGCGGGCAACTGCGTTATGTAGGCAAGTTGCACGCGCTTTTCAAATCTTAACTTTGCGTATTTTTGTGATCTTACGTATACGTAAGTACAATCAAGACTCCCTCCTATCCCCTTGTAAGAAAAAATAAAACATGGTCGACCCACCTCCTTTTTTTAGATGTGAAAATCATACAATGACATCCCCCGCCCTTGGGCGTAGCGAAAGATAGTGTCAGACTTTTACTGACTAAAAACCCACTCCAGTTCCTTCTTTGCCATTGTTCCAGGACCCCGTAGATCTCTTTCGCATTACCTATGGCCTCAGTAGGCTTCGACCCTGCTGGGCCCTTACGACCTCCTCCCTTAAATCGTCTTACATCATAAATGAATGGCCCCTTATATACTCGTTTCTCAGAACCTCGTAAGAACTAGTAACATCAGCGTCAATGCACGTTAACAACATTTTTTCGCACGTGATGCCATTTGAGTCTTTTTGCACGCATCGTGTGAGTTCTGTTCGTGTATTGAGGTGGCAGAATTCGTGTATAAACCTATAAGGTAATGTTATTAAACCCGTAACCACAAAATAGATAGGTACAGAAGTCAATCTACATACAAAGCGCGCCCGACCAACGCACACATAGACACCTCTCACGGAGACGATACCTCGGCTCAATCGCCCGCTCGCACTCGTACAGTTCGGCGCAATGCGCTGACCCTAGCGCGACAGTAGAGCGTAGGTATAAAAAGTGAAGTAAATACATGAGATTGACTTCTGTACCCATCTATTTTGTGCCGTAACTGCCATATTAGATTACTATGCAAGATATTTCCATTTTTGCTGAGTTTAAAGAGGCATTTATCGATTTTATGGGCAGTGATTTGGAACGTTGATGCCTATTACTATTTTGTTGGGTGAATTTATGTCTCACCGTTTTGTATGTTGTAGAATATTGGATTTAATTCCTTCTTAATATTTTTATCTTCAGAATTATACTGACGTTCAAAATTTAAAAAAGGCACCGACCCAATTTTTTAATCTTAATTTAAAAAGTGCGAATCATGACCTTCCTGCCACCCCCATAACTTTTTACAATTAAAACAATTTTCGTTTATCATATCACTTTTGTAAACAAAATCCTATATTAACTCTTTCATTTGAACAAACAATGAGTAGGTCGTTCATCCCCACTTTCACCCCCATGACTTTTTAATGACTTCACCAATTTTGACAAAGCATTTCTAAAAACCATCACTAGAAAACCGCAAAAAGAACCGCATCCAAATTAGTTCTCCTTTAAAAGTTTATGGTGGTCACAAAGACATAAGGGCAAACTTATAACTCCCCCTTTTTGAGCTGAGGGTTAATTAAAAAAATCCATAATGTTTATAATTTCAGATAGGCTTATAGAATGTCAGAGAAGCTAGTTCACGGTTCCAATTAGTCGTTTCCTATGGATACGAACCGGCAAGAAACTCCGTGGTTAAAAAAAATATTCAAAGATAAAACTAAAAAAAATGCATTGCACCTTTCAAATACCGTCAATTAGAGACACAATATTAAGAAAATAGCAGCTTTTATGAATTAAATAAACATAAAATAAATGCAACATAATGCATAAAACTAAACTATTTATTTGCTATAATAGATAAAATTCGTAAAGCCTTCTTTATCCCGTCTTCCCGATCATTTCATTTCTGTAGCAAGCAATGAAGAAAAATTGTCCATGCGAAAAAAAAGCTCCTCAACAGCATTCCGTAATGTATTTAAAGTGGGTTGTTAAAAACAAAGCGAACATTTAAATTCAGATTTCTCAAGATTTAAAAGCAGACACAATTTGCATGGATTTTCTTAGTTTTCACACTTTGCAACCGAGGCGAGACAAGGTAGATTCAGATCTCCGCTGTAGGATAAAAATCGCTAAAGACTTTCTTCTTTTCGATTTTCTTCTTTTGTTTTCTTTTCCCTCAAAGTATGTGGGCAGGCCCTAGCTAGATGACCAGGCCACGTCTATAACGACGTCAATGGCGTTTTTAAGGTCCTCCACAGTACAGTTGTAGCGCACACTTTGGGCTATCGTCCTAACCTAAAACAACTTAATTTATTTATTGAGAAGGCACCTTAACGACTTACTGACTAAAACACAGCCAAACAAAAAACAAACTTTTAGACATAGTGAATTCGACACTTATAGAGGTGCACAGCACTGACAGAAAACGTTAGCTTAAATCTACATAAGTTACAGGTTCCAATGATTTTAGTACATATTTATAATGGGATAAAAAAAGTAATTTAACACTGGGGAAAGAAAATCAAAATATTAAAAATATGTATAAAAAAATTGAAGGAAATTCAATTCAAATAGGTTTCTTCTAGGTAAGCGCGTTCCATCGTCGTTTTCCATCAGGTGAAATAGCGGTCAAGCGCGAACCTATCAACAATAAAAAATTAGGCATTATTATTATTATTCTGCTGTAAGAATCTGGACAAGATTAATTTGTACTTTACCAAAAGTCTAGCTTCAAGTTTTACGTCAATTTAATTTTTCTACAGCTATAAACAGCTGAGTGACATTTGCAATCAAAGCAGGACCGTGATATGAAAAATGCAGTAAAGCATTCGTCGACAACACAATCGTCAGCATGTCTGTTCTCCGGTTTTTTAAATTAGAAATGCTACGTGTGTGAAAACTAAGCCGTCCCGACAATAACTGTCACTATAAAATGCGGTTAGTCGTTTTCCGATATTTTGTGGTTCAAACCTTCACGCACACCCTGCCTGAGGCCTTACCATGACCTGTTAAAATGAAAAGAAGGATGGAGCTATACAACCAAGTTTCTCTATATTTGAAACAAAAATGTTACGAAGCTTATTCGATTCGAAGTTCGGAACTTCCAATTGGTTTTGCACCTACGATTTCGATAAATTTTAATCGGAACTTATTTCGGAGGTTCAAACAAGTCGCGTTGGTATTGGAACCTCCCTCGGTTTGTCGGATTCGGAAGCAACATCCTCTTTCCGATGTAACCATTTCCTTTACATCCCTCATCCCCAGTCAATAGGCTCTTAATAAACTAGGGCGCTTCACCATAAACGATTGCATCACTGCTTACCATCAGGTGGAATTACAGTCAAGCACTAACGCAACAATGCACAGTTGAAACAATGTTATAAAAAAAGAAACCTTATAATAAAAAAAACATACATTTGGCGGCCTTATCGCCCTCGGCGATTTCTTCCAGGCAACCTGGCAAGGATATAGATGGACACAAAATGGGGTTGCATTACTTACTTACTTACTTAATACTAAAATAGATACATATATACAAACATAAAAAACATATTTAAGTAACAAAATACGTCGTAAGACGAAAACAATATGACAGTGACAAGTAATGTTATTTCACAAGCCATTTAAATACAGGCAGTGCATTATTAAGCTATTGCATAGCTTCTATCGCGGGCCTTGAGCGTGGAGACCGAATCCAGAAATTTCGTAACGAAAATAACCTAACACCCCCCCACTCATTTGTTTTTTGAGCGTGGTGACCGATAAGGAAACAAATGAGTGAACAATCAATCAAAATTCAATTCAATGTGTGAAAGTGTAACTTCAATTAATATCAAAGAAAAAAAAA
Source organism: Mythimna ferrago (assembly GCA_910589285.2). NCBI lineage: Eukaryota > Metazoa > Arthropoda > Insecta > Lepidoptera > Noctuidae > Mythimna > Mythimna ferrago. The sequence continues at coordinate 24,503,283 of OU342685.1, forward strand.
CAAAGGAAAAAAAATACTGCATAAATAAAATAAATAAATAATTATAATTGCATAAGTTGATAAAAATGCTATGCAATAGCTTTTATTTGCCACACGTCTTTTTTATTTTTTGTATTGCAGTGTATTTCTATTGCCAGATAAATTCACTGTATTTCTTAGAACATTTTCCCACCCGCGCTATCTTATAAGTGGAACCGGTATGCCCGAATATGTTTACGTTTAATAGGCTTGTTTACTACTGTTCTAGCTATTATAGCGCTAACGATGACGGACTGAAGTATAGTCGCTCGTAAAAATGCTATCGCTTACACGGTGCTTTATGGTACTATAATGGACATTGTCATCGACCTGTCTGGGCGTCTGTGGGAAGCTTTATTTTTAAATAAGGAAAAAATTTGAAAAAGATTTCGTGCTCACGGAAATAGTCGATGTGAAAAAAGACGGTATAGTAGAAAGGTTCACCTATAATGAAATGGTTTTGTCGAAGGGCTCAGCAGTTTTTTTTTTCGCTTTTGACGGCTTGTTTGGCGCAGTGGTTGTTTGATTGACTGTGGCGCTGTGTGGCGCGGTTTCGATTCCGATAGTGAACAAATGTTTGTATGCTCTATAGATATTTGTTCTGAGACTGGGTTTCATGTGTTTGTGATTGCATTCACGATACAGGAATAATTTATAGGGCGAAGCAAAGTTTCTAATCTTTCGGATACCGTAATTAGAGACACAATAGAAAGACAATGAGAGACCGAACGCCGCCGGCGTTCACTTGGGGTTTAATGAATAAAATAAAATGTACCATTTTGATAATATGCTTAATAAAATGTTACTTGTGCTTCCAAATGGCTATGAAATAAGACGATTCGATCATATTGCAATACCGAAATTGCGTTTTAAATTGACCACTTAATTCAGGCCCACCAAGCATCAATCGGAACCGTAAAGGGAAAACTATTAATTTATTACATTGGAAACTTATTTACATGTTCAAAGGCGGGCTATAAATAATAGCGGCTTGGTGACAACTGGCTTCGAATTCAATGACCGACAGAACAGAAGCCTGTTTATCCGTCTGTCACCGCTGGCGCCTGATTATAAATACAACTTCATACCTACCCGCGCAATTGCAGCCACAAAATAGATTGGTACAGAAGTCAATCTCATGTACGTACTTCATTTTTCATACTTACGCTCAGCAATCGCGCTAGGGTTGGCGCTACTCTTGTTCGAGCGCGCTTGGGCGCGGTGATTAATACCTAATATAAATAGTAAAAATATTACATGGCCACAAAGTCATGTACTTATCTACCTACATGTTTTGCGGTACGTAAAAGCAAACTATCAAAGTACAAGCAAATACCTAAGTACCTATTTACATCTTAAAACTGGTAGCATAAAAAGCGACATATATATATTCAGCAATTAATGTTGAATTTAAAAAACCGCCCACTATACAGTTATAACTTTTTTTGCTCCATTATTTCGCAAAAAAGTTACAGACGCGTGTCTCAAGCGGATGCATCGCTCGCAATGAGCTGAAATTGAGCCGAGATATCGTGTCCGTGAGTGGTGTCTAGTGTGCGTTCCTCGAGCGCGCTTTGTATGTAGATTGTCTTCTGTACCTATCTATTTTGTGGTGCAGCTCTATGAATAAAGCCCGGTTTTGTTCAGACAGCCCGTTATGGAAGGAAACAGTTTTTGTTAGCTTATAGGGATGTTAATTGGCAATAGATTCTAGTAGGTATGTTGTTGAAAGTTCTTTTTTGTAGTTTTTAGGGTTCCGTACCAAAAAGGAAAAACGTGACCCTATTGGTAAGACTGCAGTCCGTCTGTCTGTCACCAGGCTCTATCTCATGAACCGTGATAACTAGACAGTTGAAATTTTCACAGATGATGACTGTATTTCTGTTGCCGCTATAACAACAAATACTAAAAATAAAATAAGTACCTATTTAGCTGGAGCTCCCATGAAACAAACGTAATTTTTTTCCCGTTTTTTGCTACAAATGGTACGGAACTCTTAGTGCTCAAGACCGGCTCACACTTGGCCGGTTTTTTCTATATTTGTTCGAGTGATGTTATTGTAAATATCAATTCGTAACTAAAAATGAATAAATTAGAAATGATAGTGAAATAATTTGACAGCGCGGTTGGCGCAGTGGTTGAGCAATTGATCGCAGCGCTGCGTGTCGCGGGTTCGATTCCCGCACGAAACAAATATTTGTATGGCTTACAGATAGATTTTCCGGGTCTGGGTGTCTTGTGTATGTGAGTTAGACCCACGATAGTTTTTTTTTTTGTTCTAAAGAAAGAAAAGAAGAATTCCTATATTATCTAGGTCATTGAGTACCCACATCATGTTTTGGTAAAATCTTAATCTTGGCACTATTGCATTGCATAGTTGCACATTGGCTTGAAACTTAAATAGAAAAAAAAAATTAATAGTGCCAAACAACTAGCCATAGTGCTACTTTTGCAGCCCCTTCTCAGTTGTGATCTTAAACTCATTTTAAGTATTACGACATAACGCATCTCGCTTCTTATATCAGTAGCCCTATAAAAAATCCTATCAGGATATTATATTACACAATTTACAACTTGAACACAAATGCCTACATAAAGTCATAAACGCACAGTAAGCCTCTATTCTCTGTCATAAAAAAGATCAACGCACAGACAGCAATTTAGATGTATATCAAACATGTAGTATTGTAGCGTAGTGCAAGTCGTGGGTGGTCTACACCAAAGCGCCGTGGTGTAAGCCAATGAGATTGCTTCATTTTTGGTACCTATACAGGAACCTATTACAGCTGTTTTATCGTACGTTATTATTACTAATGCTGTTGTTATTTGTGTTTGATTTTAATTGTTCTGTTTGAACATCTGTTCTGGTTTTGTTTCCTATGACAGATGGTTAATTTATTAGTTTATTTATAGCTATTCTTGTTTTCCTGTTGCCAAGTAAAACAAGAGTGAAATTGCAATATGTGTCTGCTTAACCTAAGATTAATGTAGGGGTCTTATGTCGATGTTTTTTATTATGGACTCTGATGAAAAACTTCTACTAAAACGGGGAAATCCATTGTATTATTTTAATAATACTACGGTAATAAACAAGTTAATTACATGGACATGAAAACATTTTGTGCGTGTTAGTGGGAACTCATACACATAAAACGTTTTTAGAGTAAGATCCCAGGAGCGCCAGACATCACGTATTTTCTGACGAACGAAATATGGACGATTGAGTACTGTTAGTATGTACTAAGAACGCATGCCTACCTGCTAGCTTGCTTAGACGGCCAATTTTCAGGTATCAGGTAATCAAGGTACATAAAATTATTACTTGCCTCACGTAAATTCTCAAAACTGATTTTTACGTATTTTGTAGGTAATATCTTTAAAATCAAGTCGCCAATACTCCTAGACACATTCCGTCGGCCGTATTGTTTAACAGTCGCTTTAAGGGCCTGTGCACACCACGTTTTTTAAACGCGCCGTTGACGCGCGTTTTAGAAACGTGCGTCGACGGCGCGCTTTTATCCTATCTACAGGCTGCGTCTGACTCGCGTGCGTATCGCGTCTGTATCGCTACAAACGCGCGTCAGCGGCACGTTTAAAAAACGTGGTGTGCAAAGGCCCTAAAGCTCCCAAAAAAATGATGTAACTTCACGTATTTTCTCAAGGCTGATTTTTACGTATGTTGTAGGCAATATCTTTAAAATTAAGCCACCAATACTTCCAGACACATTCCGTCGGCCGTATTGCTTAACAGACGCTTTAAAGCTCTCAAAAAAATGATATAACTTCACGTAAATTCTCATGCTTGAGCATTAAAGCGTCTGTTAAGCAATATGGCCGACGGAATGTGTCTGGGAGTATTGGCGACTTGATTTTAAAGATATTGCCTACAAAATACGTAAAAATCAGCTTTGAGAAAATACTTGAAGTTACATCATTTTTTTGGGTGCTTTAAAGCGTCTGTTAAGCAATATGGCCGACGGAATGTGTCTGGGAGTATTGGCGACTTGATTTTAAAAGATATTGCCTATAAAATACGTAAAAATCAGCTTTGAGAATTTACGTGAGGTAAGTAATAATTTTATGTTCCTTGATTACCTGATACCTGAAAATTGGCCGTCTAAGCAAGCTAACAGGTAGGCATGCGTTTTTAGTACATACTAATAGTACTCAATCGTCCACATTTCGTTCGTCAGAAAATACGTGACGTCTGGCGGCCTTAGGATCTTGGACTATTTGGGAATACATTATGCGTACCTATAACTAAGTAAATTTAAACTAGTGCTTAACTGTGATCCTACCTGATGTAAGCAGTGATGCAATCGTTGATAATAAGAAGTCGAATAAAAAATGGAATTTTCAGCTGGAGTATATTTTTTGATAGCTTCTACCTGGATATCTTTAAAAATTACACCTAGGCAAGCGTGCTCCATCGTCGACCACATCATCACACCATCAGGTAAAATAATGGTCAAGCGCGAGCCTGTCATTAAAAAAAAAAATACTATTTTGAGGCCTAATAAATTTCACAATATTTCTCACGGCTACACCACAATATTTACATTATGTATGACATTGTATTATCCTGCCGCATTTTCCGCAAGCCACGGTAATCAGCATATGCCGACGTCCGTCCAATTCCGTTAGTTTCCTACCCACAATCTGTCATTATACTTATTTGCATTGCAAGTATGAGGTCCAAGCTTTACATGATAAATGTTAGCTTTTATATGTAACGGTTTTATGCATGCCAGTGCCGGATTTAAGCATAGGCAACAGGCAGTTGCCTACGGGCCGCCACCACAAGGGAGCCACCACCAAACCTCAAAAAAAAAACCGATAAGTAAAGGCTCAGTAGAAACAATTACTGAGTTTTGTTACAAATAATGAAACGAAAAACGTATTTATTTATTTAACACTTTATGCATACATGAGTACAGCGGCCATTGATTTATATTCTAACAGAGGCGGACTTAATGCCTTAAGCACATACTTCCTTATATTTTTCTTTTAGCGAGAAACTTAAACATTTAAAAATCTGCGAGATCAAGCAGCACGAAATATGAGCAAAAATGGAGTGTCACACTGCGCGAGCATAATTTTTACCACGAAAAAAGCAGGATTTTTTCCATTGAGAAAGCGAGTGAGACGCGTTTATCAGTCAACAGTTAACCACAAACGATTTGAGGGCCTCCACCACATGCTCTGCCTATGGGCCGCCGACCGACGTCTAAATCCGGCGCTGATGCATGCTCTGATTAATTGTGGTGAAAGGGTCTGAGCTCGTCTCAGGATACAAGTTGCAAGTCAGAACTAGCTTTTAGATAGGTCTTTTAATTACTTACGTCCTAGATACAGATTAATATCCCTATGTTAATCATAGATGCTTTGAGATTGTAGGAAATACTGATTGCCAACCGTCTACTACATGATATTCACTATTATTTTACGACTTGAACGAACCATCCAAGTTGGTGTGGATAATAATAATAATTTATTAATCACAAATGCACTGAAAACAAGTACACTTATAGTCCATCAAATCTAAGAAACACCATTTGACAGTTCTAGACGTAGTATGTTTTAATTTTAATTTGTTGATTAAAAATTGTACCTATATGTTGTGATAAAATAAGAATAGCTTCATAATTCAATGGTTTTACGGAAAATATAATAGAAATAGTGTGAGTTACAAAGCAATTTTTATAGAAAAATGTGAAATGTCAAACGGTACTTCTTAGACTTGTGATATAGAATTGTCAATAAATTAAAAATATCAAAATTCAAAATCTCAGAGAAACTTTGGTTACTAGAAACAATAAAATAAATAAAAATAAATATATTTAAAAAACAAGCAATAAAAAATTTATTGAGGCGTAATTTGGCTGCTTAATCTGGCACGTCATGACGCTGTTTTAAAATTCATTTGCATCATGGATACATACAAACATTGCAATTTAAATAACATGACACCGTCGCAGTAGTGTACGAAAATCCCCAAGATAAAAAAAAAAACTTTAAAAAAATATCTATTTTGATAAAAAATTTCTTATCTTTACTTCAGTACCACAAAAACTAGGTCACATGTGTTTTCAACTTCGAGTCTCCGTTTTCTTAGTCGTATATTTCCCTAAACCTCCGGACTTAGTCCGCCACACGCTTCGAACATTGATATTCCTATTGCTAGGATCTACAGACTTCTCTTACAAAACACGCAAAGCCTAGGATAAAGCTTTTCATTCTGTTTGACTGAAAAACATTTCTACTTATTTGAAAGCTAGTAAATTGAACTATACGTAAATACGTTTTAGGGTTCCGTACCCAACGGGTAAAAACGGGACCCTATTACTAAAACTTCGCTGTCTGTCCGTCTGTCTGTCACCAGGCTGTATCTCAAGAACCGCGATAGCTAGACAGTTGAAATTTTCACAAATTATGTATTTCTGTTGCCGCTATAACAACAAATAATACAAAATAAAATAAACATTTAAGGCCCATACAACAAATGCCACGAATTTTCCTAAGGACAGTACGGAACCCTTCGTGCGCGAGTCTAACTCGCACTTGGCCAGTTTTTTTTTTTAAATAAAGTGAAATCTTCATTAAATAACATCTTACACTCTAGGTGGAGCGAAAGGGAGAGTCAGACTTTTACTGACTAAATACCACCTGTGTTTCTTCAGTTGCCCTTTGTGTTCAAGCCGCGGTAACTTTTTCGAACTATCTCGTAGCCGCTACATACATAACTTTTTTTTATTAGGCTATTGTGTGTCCCACTGCTGGGCAAAGTCCTCCCCTTTCTCCTTCCAAACTTCTCTGTCTAGGGCGATCTCTGGCCATGTTTGTCCCGCCTTTAGATTTTTTTCAAGATACATTGTGAACAGAAATGGCGGATACTGTTGGAACTCGTAAAAATCATTAAAGTTTCAGACGCTAGTAGTTACTTTAGAAATGCCGAGTTTTAAGTAGTCTTTGTTATTTTCTACCTAGACCCAAACAAAAATACCTCTAAAAACAAGTCTAGCTAGGATCCCTCCAAACAATAGCGTCTGAGATCCAGGCACAGCTCTACAGCTCGTTAATACAAGGAGCCACAGTCTGTTTAATTGAAGACCTCCTCATCTCCACTTGTTTTTGTCTCCCTAGTACCCCTCCCGAGGCACGACTCTGAAATGCTCCCGCGACATAATTAATGCTGCACTCCCAACGTGCTAATTGTGGTAGACGTGTGTTGTTTGCGAATTAATAACGACTCTATTAGCAACTGTAAGCTTGGGGAGTAATTAAGTGTAGCCCTCGTCACAAAATAGATAGGTACAGAAGTCAATCTCATGTATGTACTTCAGTTTTCATAACTACGCTCAGCAGTCGCGCTAGGGTCGATACCACGCCAGTCTGTCCACGCACGCTCGGGCCTAGTATAAATTTTAAAAATATTACCTGGCCAGAAAGTCATGTAGTACTTATCTACCTACCTAACTATTCTGCGTTACGTACTATAACAAACAAATACCAACATAATTACGTCTTAAAACTGGTAGCTTAAAAAACGATAATTCAGCAATTAATGTTGAATTAAAAGTTTAACTTTTTTTGCTTCATTATTACACAAAAAAGTTCACAGACGCGTATCTCAAGCGGATGAATACGCGCTCGCAACTCGCAATGAGCTCAATTGAGTCGAGATATCGGTGTCTATGTGTGCGTTGCTCGAGCGCGCTTTGTATGTAGATTGACTTCTGTACCTATCTATTTTGTGCCCTCGTCGTTGTTTGGATTAAATTGTTAGTTATTCAGAAAATAATCTTTCGTCATTACACGTCAGATCAGGTAACTTAGGAGTACCATTATCAAAATCAAGAAGGTATTCTCCAAGATTGGCGGGTCTTTTCAACTAGAGGTACTTTTTGGGTAAGTACATTTTTTAGGGTTCCGTAGCCAAATGGCAAAAAACGGAACCCTTATAGATTCGTCATGTCTGTCTGTCTGTCTGTCTGTCTGTCTGTCCGTCCGTATGTCACAGCCACTTTTTTCCGAAACTATAAGAGCTATACTGTTGAAACTTTGTAAGTAGATGTATTCTGTGAACCGCATTAAGATTTTTACACAAAAATAGAAAAAAAGCAATAAATTTTGGGGGTCCCCATACTTAGAACTAAAACTCAAAAATTTTTTTTTCATCAAACCCATACGTGTGGGGTATCTATAGATAGGTCTTCAAAAATGATACTGAGGTTTCTAATATCATTTTTTTCTAAACTGAATAGTTTGCGCGAGAGACACTTCCAAAGTGGTAAAATGTGTGTCCCCCCCCCTCTAACTTCTAAAATAAGAGAATGATAAAACTAAAAAAAATATATGATGTACATTACTATAAAAACTGCCAACGAAAATTGGTTTGAACGAAATCTAGTAAGTAGTTTTTTTTTAATGCGTCATAAATCGAAAAAAATACACTATTATTAAAACATCGATCAAAGTTGAAACAAATAACAAGAACTTTTATATTATGTTACTTGCAGCTACGGAACCCTTCATGGGCGAGTCCGACTCGCACTTGGCCGGTTTTTTTAATGTAATTTTATATTTTATGAGTAATTATTAAATAATAAAATATTACAGAACACCCGCCATCTTGACGTCTTCTGAAGGTGGTACAGGTATTTTAGAGTTGGGTACTAAATAGTACATTTTAGGTTCATTTTATCGGTAATTACTATAATTTATTTCGCTTTGGTACACCCGCCATTCTGATTCTCACTTTCTTCAATATATCCACTTCGCAAAGGAAACCCTCGTAATAGGCAAATGTTACCGGCAATAAAACAAGGATCCAAAGTCCATTTACAGGGACGACAGACAAACGATTCCTCGAGGGAACAAAGAAAGAAAGTAATAGCACAAGATTGTTGCCATCAATAACATTTCCGTACACAAGTTTTATTTTAGGAAGTCGTTTGTCAACGTCGCCATGACACCCCCGTTCCTACAAAAAGCCAAGGTGTTATGAATTTATGACTTCGTATAGTTTTAGGACCAAAGTAACTCATAACTCGTGTGAACGAGAATTTTATATGCGGTCGTTTGGGGCTTTAGGACAGACCCTAAAAATTATTTACAACGCTCCATTCCTTTCAGAACTCCTTTTACGTAAAAATGTAGGTCAACCTGTCGACGCACGGATAAATTACCATCAGCGGATATTAGAAACAAAAATACGGGGATGTTGGGGTCCCTTAAGAGGGCTCTTCCGGACCCGTCTATCGTCAACCTAAGCATGGCTTAAAAGCTTGAGCATTGTTAGATAAAAAGGCAACGCGAAAAAAGTGTGATAACCTGAACGCTCTGTTGGTATTCGGTTATTCCGTCATTCACTTGCCAATTTCATAGAATTTGTTCCAGGAAACAACTAAGTGTTTTTATGTGCATGGTTTCTATAAATATAATTACATATATTATTTTACTTTTTATTTTATATTAATACATTATGAAGGGTCAAAGTTCATGCAAAATAGCAGAATTTCAGAGGTTTTTTCTGGTCTAGTTTTTCATAAACGTATGTTTTGATTTTTTAGAAATCTAGATAATATCCACAAGATATTATGTTTCCAAAATATCTCAAGAAAGAAGTGTAATATCGTCATAATCACGTAAGAACAGGTTTTATGGAAAATAATGAAAATGTATCGGGTTGGACGCTCTTATGGGATTTACTTTTTCGACAAAATATATCCTGGTTATGTACGAAATAAATTTCGCATTGTGAGAAACTGGAGGATAATATAAAATCCAATACTTTTACCATGGGCCACATGTATTTTCTTTTAAAAATACTTACACTGCTAAAGAATTCTGCAGTAGAAATCGAATTGTAGCAATTTTCTCCGTCAACCACCTGTCCATTCCCACCAGCTACTGCAAAGTGCTGATTAAATTTTAACCTGGATTTAGAAGTCTCTAGCCAACTCTTAGATGCATTTTATATCTAAGTAACAGTACTGCTGAAAATTTAAGTATCCTTGGTTCTAGTTCTTGAAAATAAAATCGTGGTAAGTACCTATATTTAAAAAAAAAAGAAGAGCTCTGGTGGCCTAGAGGTAACGTCCCTGATTTATGAGTTTTTGGTCAGCCGGGCAAACTTTGTATAATTTATTTTCATCACCACTGCTCTCAAAACGGTGAAGAAAAACTTTGTGAGGAAACCGGCATGTACTAGAACTTAAAATTCAAAGACATGTCACATCCACTAACTCGCACTGGACCCGCGTGTTTGATTACGCCCTATTCCCTCTCCTAGAGAGGAGGCCAGAGTCTCAGCAGTGGGAACATTATAAGTCTGATTATGTTAAGTTAAAAACCTTTCAATTGTATCCAAGACAATACAATTCTGTAGACTCATAAACGTAGAAAACTCCTGAGATACTATCGCGTACCGTGTTGTCTGACTCGGTGAGATATTATACCCAACTGACCTAGGTTGTGGAAAAATATAAATAGACTGCAAACAAAAGATGCGAACCTTAGTTTCGCCGCACACGAGCTACCGGCCACGACCACACGCCGCCCACGACAAACTAGAAGCGACCACAAAGATAGCTGAAACGCGCGACAGCCACTTGTGGCCAGTGGCTGCTACTTTTTTTAATCGATACGCGCATTATCATAATGGACTCTGACGAAGAACGCGTGTGACGGTGTTTTGTATTGGCGTTTAGTGGCCAGTGCAGGGTACAAAAAGTGAGCAGCGGCGTTTTGTAGCGTATGGCGGCCACCGGCGCGGCGTGGAAAACTACAGAATATATCCAAGTGCGAGCCACAAGGTGCGAACAGGGGCGTGTGCGACGAATATAAAATGTACGAAAACTACAGGATATATCCGCCGGTGGTGGCCTTTTTTGGTTGTGGCCGCTACCCTGTGTGCGGCGACCCTTAACTCCCGTCTGGAAAATATTCCAATTAGTTCATATTTATTCAGGAACAAGTAGAGAAATAAGTGAAGGCAACCCGGCATCGTGTATGAATTCGGCAAGCATAAATGTGATGGTTACGTCTGCTGCAGTAATGTGAGCAATAAAAATATTTTCGAAGCAACCGGAGAATTCGATTGAGAAGTTACCAAGCTTCGAGCTACCTTTCAGTTTGAAACAGGGACGTTATAGATATGAAATTATAATTAGGTATACCAGTTACGCTTACGAATATGAATTTATTTCGGATTATAAATTATCTGCTAATTTCGGTTACGATAATTAGAATTTTAAAAGTATGGTACAAATAGCACGCTTTGATTTTCATTTTTTAGTATAAATTATCATAGTTTCACCGGGCAAAATCAACAAAATCCTGTCACTACGGACTCCATCTTTATCCGAAACTATCCAAGACTTTAGTATCGATTACGGCTATTTTTCGGTTATTCCATAGTTACGGTTACGGATCTCCATAACATCCCTACCGTTACGGATCTCCATAACATCACTACTGTTACGGATCTCCATAACATCCCTACTGTTACGGATCTCCATAACTACTCTAGTGTGTAGCACATTTTCTAAAAGGAATGAAAATATTTACGACTAGTTTTTGCCTGCGTACATAAAATATAGCCTATGTCAGTCAGGAATAAGGTTTCTATCGGTGAAAAAAAATTTTAGAAATCGGGCCAGTACTTTCAAATATTACCTCCTACAAACAAAAAAAAAACAAACTTTACCACTTCATAATATTAGTGTAGATAGGTTTATGTATTTGGACTTTGGCGTCGTTTCATTTTACTTTCGTATCTGCAGATACCGAGTAACTTATTCTCATTTAGAAGACTTCCCAAACCGTTCTTGCACACTTTGTACGAAATATCTAACAAACTTCAGAAGTATTTTGCCAAATAAACTCAACTTTCTCGTAATGTTTCAAACCTTACGAGAAAGTTCTTCATTAATAATACAGTTTATGGGATATTTGCGAACATCGAGACCACTTCCATTGCAGGGTGCTTCTAAACTTCGTTGAAACTTCTCTAAAATAATTTTTTAAAGATATTTCACGAGACCTGTCACAACTTTTGTGTGAAAAATACCCTTTTTCGTGACTGGCACCGGCTTAACGACGTTTTCAGTAAAGTTTTTAGGGTTCCGTACATCAAAAGGAAAAAACGGAATCCTTATAGGATCACTTTGTTGTCCGTCCGTCCGTCTGTCTGTCAAGACCTTTTATCTCGAGAACGCGTGGAGGTATCGAGTTGAAACTTCAAAACCATGTACTCAGATCTGCCAAGATGTAAAAATCAAACTTGTAAGTTAACGACAAAAAAGATACTTCGGTTTATGTGGCAAAAAACGAATATTTCGACACTCTCGAGTAAATCAAAATTAATAGGGTACTTGCATCACTGCTTACCATCAGGTGGGATCGCAGTCAAGCACTAGTTTACATCAATTAAAAAAAAAAATTATTATTATTTCTGAGTCCGACTCGCACTTGCCCAGTGTTTTTAACCTCCTACCAAAGACAAAGTCTTCTGAGGCGTAGAATTATGACAAAAACGGATCTCACCAGAAGCCCATTAGGGCAGAATGGTACGGAAGTTTGAAACAAAGCCCTTTATTCTTCCATCGCACGCCCAATTTCACTTGAAACATCCCGAACACGCCTCTATTTCCATATTATCTACCCTTTCGCTACATAAAATTTGCTCGGCGCGTATAAGGTGATACAGACAATGCACCCTCGCTTCCCTCGCCCTTTTCATGTTAATGCCACTGTGAAAGACCATTTTCGTTCGTTCCGACGGGTTATTTAGGGCTAAGTATGTTTCACCGAGACACCATGGCGCGGCGGCGCGACCAGTCGCCGCTACCAACAAAATGTATACAGCTCTATAGAGAGTTACTCACCTGGTGTGCGTTTGGTTGCGCAACCAATTTGGTGGCGCGACCAGCTCGGATGTGTGCGACTCTGATGTCTGTATGGTGTTTAGCTTGATAGCTTAGGAATACCGGGACACCATGCCGGAGCGACCAGTCGCCGCTACCAACAAAATGTCTGGTGTCTGTACGGTATTTAGCTTGATAGCTTAGGAATACCAGGACACCATGGCGGCGCGACCAGTCGCCGCTACCAACAAAATGTATACAGCTCTATAGAGAGTTACTCACCTGGTGTACGTTTGGTTGCGCAACCAATTTTGTGGCACGACCAGCTCGGACGTGTGCGACTCTGGTGTCTGTATGGTGTGTATTCGGTAGCTTGGGGTTATATTTCACCGACGTACTATGACGACGCGATCAGTCGCCGCTACCAACAAAACGTATACAGCACTATAGAGATTTACTCACCTGGTGTCCGTTTGGTTGCGCAACCAATTTGGTGGTGCGACCAGCTCGGGCGTGTGCGACTCTGGTATCTGTATGGTGTCTAGTTTGGTAGCTTGGGGCTATGTTTCACCGAGACACCCTGGCGGCGCGACCAGTCGCCGCTACCAACAAAATGTATACAGCTCTATAGGGAGTTACTCACCTGGTGTCCGTTTGGTTGCGCAACCAATTTGGTGGTGCGACCAACTCGAACGTGTGCGACTCTGGTGTCTGTATGGTGTCTAGTTTGGTAGTTTGGGACTATACTATAGGTATCACCGGGACCAGTCGCGCCGCCATGGTGTCCCGGTGAAATATAAGTCCTTAGGTTACAACATTATACCGATTTCTAAAACTCAGCTAGAAATAGCAGACGCTAGGGATTAAACTGCTAGATACGATCCTAAAGTCTTCCGTCTCTAATCTATTTTTCGAATATGGCAGCGTCTGTCTCGGGGATTATCTTTGAACCGCTGTATTCAGCAGATTTAGATTCTTTTTCCTATGTTTTTTGATTGAATCCTCCTAAAAAAAGTAGAAAATGAAAAATTGGCTTCTACTGTCTAACGTCTCAACTATTTTGGATTGAGTTTTTAATAAGCAGTTCTTTTTTTCTCCCGCTCTGTAGCGTCTGTATTTTATGGTGACTGTATTTTTGCTGACTTAACAAGCTTTGTGATTTTTCATGATACGGTTATGAAATTTTGTACATAGGTTCTTTACATAAAAATACTAGACACCTGTTTCGGGTTTCGCATAATCTAAAACTTATGTTGTATAATAGAAAAATTCCAAAGTATATGATATAAATTGCCCTAAAAAGCGAGTAAAACCGGGAGCCACAGCCAGTATTTAAGTAATGTTTTCATGTTGTGCTATGGTTTGTTGAAAGAGAACACCGTACCGGCTGTTAATCATCAGGAGTGGTGTCAAGTGAGACGCGTGTGGCTTACTAATGGTGCTCATAAGTAGGCTTGACGCGGCGAGAGAGCTTTATTAGTTTTGGTGTTATTTTAAGGGTTACTGTTACATGATGTTTTGAATTTTGAACATGCCTTAAGCATGGATCCGAGCTACTAGTCTTTGAAGTTTATTTTATTAATTTAAGGGTAATTTCTTCCTGTTACTACTAAATAATTATGCCTTTGTTCTACCAAAAATACTAATTATGCACATAATATCTGGGTGGTTAAAAAAAATAACCAGGAAAGGGATGGCGGGGTCTAAGTTCGCTCGCTTCGCTCTAACCTATCCTGTCTCAAGTCGGGGTGCCCTAAGGCCCGTAATAATTGTAAAAAGCCTATTAATATTTGGTGTACTATTAATATTTTTGTGAAGAGTAAGATTTATTATGCCCAGTTAAAAAAATAATTTTATCCACTTAACACAAAATATGATCAAATTCTATGCTAAAGCATGTTACAGAATGAACACTTCTGTCTGAATCAGACAGAAGTGGCATGCACTAGTAAATGATGTAACAAAAGAAATCAGGCTTCATCTAGCACTGAACTGAAAACGCTGTTTGATGTGGAAAATCATCAAATAACTCCTCCGGCTCTGGGTGGAGCGAGAGAGATTGTTAAACTTTTACTGTCTAAAACAAACCTACCTGTGTTAGCTCAGTCGCCCTTTGCATTTCAGAGCAGCGCTAATTAGTATCATAACAGAACAACCCTAAGATGGTGATCGTATTAATAAAAACATAAGTGCTATACCTACTACATCATTCGATTATAATGTTACCTTAATTAATTATTATGAACAAGCTCAATACTTGAAACACTCCAAACAATAAACTAAGATTACGTATTCAATCTACGTCAGATAAGTCCGAGTTAAAAATAGACCTTCGCTGTAATAAGGTACCCCTTATCTATACCGCCTAAGGTCACTGCTAGATATACAACGGCTTTCTGGAATTAGAAACTACATGGACTGCCATTGTTCGCGAGAAAGAGAAGGCGAGAACTTTAAACTCTATCTCACTCTTACCTAGAATATTATCTAAGGCGCTGCGCAAATGTAGACACTTTTAGTTTTCAGTTACCGACACCGAACACTTATTGATCGTCATTGGAGTATATGTTAAGTGGACGAAACTGGACACAAAAAATGTTTACGTATGCGCAGGGAATGGGTGGTTACATACTGGTTCTATAGAAATATTTTTTTTTTTTTTGTTGGGTATAAATCATCCAAATGACATCCCCGCCCCTGGACGGAGCGGGAGATAGTGTCAGACTCTTAGTGACTAAAAAACCCACCCCGTTCCTTCTTGCCTTTCATACCGGGCCCGAGCCTTCCTTCAGAAGCAGACCCTTGGCCCCAGGTTCTATAGAAATCAAATATTCATTGGTATCTTGTAACTGAAACAAGACACACGTTTGCACCCTAAGTCTTCAACCGCAGCCGTGATCTTCGTTCTTATTGGATTATTTAGAAATAGTTGCAAAACAACGTTGTATGGCTTTGTTGTTGATGCCTTAAGTAGGGATCTACCCGTCGAGTGTTCTTGAACAACAAACTTGCGAGTTGTAAAATTTTACAGTTCTTTGAAGTTGAATTACTTTAAGCGATTGCAGGAATTGTATAAAACGTTTCACTACCTAGCTAGAGTATACGATTGTACCACACTATTCCGACAATCGAAATCCCGACGAACGCTATTTCGACAGATCACTATCCCGACCTGCAGTATATCGACAGAACACTAAGTCGATGGAGTTTATCTCGACTGAACGCTATCCCGACAGTCATTTGGTCGACAAAACACTAGATCGACTAACTGTTGGCCGACTGAACGCCATGCCGACGTTCAGTAACCCGACAGCACACTTTGCCGAAATGCTTTATCTCGACTAATATCCACAGATAAACAACGGGACGTCAAGATACCACAGCAACAAGCGGAATAACCTAGAATTTAGAAAAATAAGGTTCAATCAATAGAAGAATTTAGAAAAATAAAAAAAATAATGAATATTTATTGAGATAATGAGAAAACATATAGGAAAGCTAAAACTGTTCTCTCAGGGTGAACAAATTATTTAAATGAGTTCAACATACGGACCTCTATTTTTGAGTACCTAATCTATTTTTGGATGAAACACAATAATTTACATATCGCTATATAAATGCGGTGTGTGTTTGTATCACTGTACATTGAACAGTGGTCCATTTTAAAATGATGCGGGCTAATGCTTGACTGCGATCCCAAGTGATGATAAGCACTGATACAAACGATGATTGTGAGATGCACTAGTTTATTAAGAGCCTATTCAATCTAAACTTGTCTATTTAAAGCCTTTCACTCTAGCGGCGAAGACAGCTAAAATATAATCAGTAAGACCGCTGCTATCAAATTGTTCGTCCTTCGGTGTACGTTGTATAGACAACGAGGCAAAACGCTTAGTCCGGTCCATAAAGGTGTCAACAATGTAAGGTTAATGGATACTCGCCATACGTCATGTTATCCGATAGTAGAAAGTTGATGGCGGTATCAAGTCAATTAATTCCCGGGCATAGAAGACCGAAAAGCTGGCTACCACACGCCTGTGCACCAGGTTTTGTACATTAGTCTTAACCATTTTCACCAGCTGGTTCAGCTGAAAAGTTTAAGCGTTTGATGTTTCTCACCTGGGTTGACGCTCGTAAACGCTAAGTTTGGGATTCGAGCTCAAATAAAAGAGCCTTTAACCATGCTGTCAAGTCCTACAAAAAGCACTAAAGAAGGCACGCTTCGGCAGCATTACCCACATTAGCATGAAGCTCTCTGCGCAGCGTCCGGTAGCAAGACATTCTGGTCTCTTGCCAAATCGGTAGAATGTCTGTCAGCCCACACTGCCTCCGATGATTAAACCTGATAGAACACTGGCTTATACAGTTAGAGAGAAAGCAGGTCTCTTTATATCTCTGTTCACCCATAAATCGCGTCTTGACATGTACTAGCAATACTACTACACCGGTATTGCTTAATTGCGACTCCTTGATGCGTAACTTCAATGGTCGAGGTTCGCATAAGGAATAGAGAAGTTCTGAGAGCCTGTGTCGACCAGACAAGAATAAAGGTAATGCCAGAGTTTCTCACGAGTACAGACTCCCAGACTGATGAAAACCACAGTTGTAGAGGTTTAAGGTAGTAAGGAGTTAATCCAGTCCGAAACAGAGACTATGGTAGAGCGAACGAATGTCTCACTTTAGGCAGTCTAAAAATAGGACAAGCCAATGTAGTGGGATTAAACGCCGTCAAAACCCAAGCGTGTCTATTAACCGCCAAAAGAAGCCCGTAGTACACCTGGGCATCTGCTTGCACCGACCGCCTTCAGTTCTTGGGATTTGAAATTTCTTCAAACCTAAACTTTGGGTTCAGTAATTCATTAAGTCCAAAGCTTGGATAGCTGATAGGAATCTCGGCGTTCTTGCAAAGATCCGACGGTACAGACGGACAGCTTCTAATGCTAAACAAATCACAGGCCCAATATGTTGAGAGTACTGTAGTCACACATGATCTGGTGCTTCAAAATGTTACACAGCAGCTTTGAACTCAGTAGAAAGGCATGCGAAGAGTTTAATTGGTGATCGCCTATTGTTTGGTATAGACTATACTATAATCTATAATTTTAATAACATATTTTATATTATAACGTTCTATCATAGGGCCTAAGGAAATCGAAAATTAATAGGTGCAACAGAAATAGTAGCAAAAAGCATACATACCTATAGATATTGTGCGAAATTAGATTCAGACATAATCATTTATATTATAATTGACCAATTTTGCAAGTTCAAATGAAGAATCAATTTCTATTGAAAAAGCTCAAAAAATGTGTTAATGTAAACTGCTAGCTAAATTGAAAATACTTTTTCACTAAACTCGGAGGTCCTAGATTCGATATACGGGTCGTGCTATTGGGTTTTCATTTTGGCAGTTACTATACCCGGAGTTGGTTTGGTGGTAAGACACCACCGTTGTTCCACGGAAATCACGCATAGCTTGATTTTAGCTGTCATTAAAAGTCTTCGACAACCAGTCTTCTTAAGAATATCGTCTATAACCAGTTTCCCAGTTTTGAACTTAGACAAGCAGTTGCTCCATACACCTTATATTCTGGTAAGACATTGGTCAGCATTTGTTTTTAATTCCAGGTATAAGTGTAGGTAGAAACACTAATTTAATGAAACCTATTTTTTTTAAATCCATCAAGTCGTTCAGCCAACAGAGCTGGCCAAAGAACGTTTTTGTCGTTCATTCACATTTTAGTTAAAGGAATTCTCTCGTTTTTATTCTTATTTTTCTAAATTCTAGGTTATTCCGCTTGTTGCTGTGGTATCTTGACGTCCCGTTGTTTATCTGTGGATATTAGTCGAGATAAAGCATTTCGGCAAAGTGTGCTGTCGGGTTACTGAACGTCGGCATGGCGTTCAGTCGGCCAACAGTTAGTCGATCTAGTGTTTTGTCGACCAAATGACTGTCGGGATAGCGTTCAGTCGAGATAAACTCCATCGACTTAGTGTTCTGTCGATATACTGCAGGTCGGGATAGTGATCTGTCGAAATAGCGTTCGTCGGGATTTCGATTGTCGGAATAGTGTGGTACAATCAGAGTATACCGGCTTTACCAAACCTTTCGAATGCCGTAATTAGACACACAATAGAAAGGACAATGAGAGAGCGAACGCCAACGTTTGCTTGGGGTTCAAAGAATTAATAGGATATTGATATGTGAATTGACAAGCCTTATGATTTTCAGCATTAGGCAAATCACTTCAGACTCCCATAACGCTGTTTTTTTTTTTTTTTCAAAGATCAGTAAGATCAGACTCATTATAGACAGCAATCGTAGTTCCCTTCCACCTTAGTCCTGTGTTGACAGGGCCCATTAGAGCCGATGCCTTCCATGGCTTAGAACTGGAGGGACTGGAACAATTTGCCTGCTGCGGTCTTCCCGTCTGATTATAATTTAGGTGTCTTTAAAGCAAGAGTGAATAGGCTCTTAATAAACTAGTGCGCCTCACCATTAACGATTGCATCACTGCTTACCATCAGGTGGGATCGCAATCAAGCACTAGTTTATACCAATTTAAAAAAAAAAAACCTGCTCGTAAGACTTACCACACACTCCGTCTCACTCCACCAAAAGCAGATGGGAGTTAGTCGATGATTTCCGTCCGACCTCAAAAAAATGATTGTAGAAAACAGCCAGCACCTCTTCGCTTGCTTTATTTATAAAATTATCCACAATTATAATGTTCCCAGAAACATCTCCATTACCTTACTCGTCAAACCACTTGTGTATTCATTTCGGAGGAAACATTACGTATGCACACAGGTAGACCCTACCGCTGTTTCACGTGTCCCGAATCAATACTCTCACAATTACACTGTCGATTTATATCCTAATTTAACACTGGTTCCACTGTATGCTAAGCAGTGTTCGGTATTCGGCTTTATACTTCATTCTCTGTGTCTCTGGGTTATGCATTTTTCCGGATGTGCATTTCAATGTCCAGTTACAACCTTTTATTCATCATCATCTTCCTACCCTGGTCCCGTTTTATTTGGGGTCGGCGCAACACGTTTTTTTGTTCTTCCATTCTGTCCTGTCACTCGTCACGCTATCACTAACTCCGGTTTCTTTCATATTACTTCTCACATAATCCATCCATCTTTACTTTGGCCTCCCTCCAACCTCAGTCCTCAGTTACAACCTTTTCTTATAATAATAATAAAATGTGTTCCTTATGGCGCTTTCAATTTAGACGTTTTATGTCGGACCGCTGCCGCATATTTACTATGTCGCAGCCGGCCGCCAGCCGGTTGCAGTCCGACAACAAGCACCTCAGTTAAAAACGTATCTGGCTGCCGTGCGTTTGTATGCTAGTGATGCGCCATTCAACACCGAATTGAACATGTGGTGCTTGTGAAGTTGCCATCCTGTTGTTGACCGTTTGCCGCATGGTTGCTGCACCGTATCCCCATCGCAGCAGGCCGTCAAAAGACGCATAAATTGAAAGCGCGCTTAATGATCACGGTTGTCGACATGTGGGAAGTGGACACAGCAGTCATTGTGCCGATATTGATGACGGTCAATGGCTTAATAGCTAAGGACCTAGACCAACACCTAAGGAGGCTCTCGTTAGGCAGTTGGATCAAGGGTTTGATCCAGAATGCACTAACTCCTGGACACGGCGCGTATTGGTACCGGCGCGTATTGGTTACCACCGGTAGCTTGAACCTTGTTCCCGATGCCAGTGGGCTACTTCTTCTACTTCTTCTTCCTGCCCTTATCCCATATTAATTGGAGTCGGCGCAATACGTTTTTTTCTTCCATTCTGTCCTGTCACCCGTCAAACTATCACTAACTCCCTTTTCTTTCATATCACTCCTCACACAATCCATCCATCTTGTCTTCGCCCAGTGGGCTACTATTTTTCATATTTTTAAATGTTATATATAAACTGAAATGTATAAAATATGAACTGGAAAATAAATGACATAATAGTAAATGCATGTCTTTAAGAGGATCATTTTCCACTCGCAACCCCTGATTGGTAAAAAACTATTGCAACATATGGAAAAAAAAGACGTGAAACATTAGCGTATATCACGGAATTACTGAATGCCAACAGAGTTTTCAAGCGTTCTCTTCTCTTTTTGCATTGCCTCTTCATCAAACATCGCGTTGGATTGCGTTAGATGAAGCAACAAGCTTTTAAACTATGCTCGATGTGGACAATATGTGCTTGTGCTTAGTGTCTACATGTTGTTACTACATTGTGTGTATCTACGAGTGTGTATGCCAAGTAAAATAGTTTTCTTTCTTTCTTTCTTGGGTGCACTGGCATACAGGCGCGTACAGGGGTAATCGTCGGTCGGTATGACGTTCCATTAAAAGTGTCTTTAGGGCCTCTGCAAGTTGGTTTGGGCTCCTCGTACGCCTTCAAAATGTCCATGACTTCAGGGTTCTGAGATATACTGATATTTAACCATAGTAAATAAATCTATAACCTATTAAAATTGTTTTTTTTTTTAATGTTTGATGTAAATTGATGGCTTGCAACACAGGTTTTCATTAACCTAGATCAGGCAGGTCTACATTACAGTTAGAATTAAATTTTCCTCGATTGTAATTAATGTTAATCATCATTTTACTAAATACCTACTTAATTTTTTTTACTGCTAGGCAACGGTTAGTTTAATTTCAGCTCTATTCAGAAAAGGAGTCGAATTCTCCACACCATCTCTTCATTATAATGTTATACTTTGGTTTTCAAAGTTACGTCCGTAGCGACATCTATGGCATCACATAAGAACTAATCCTGCATCGCGCAATTAAAGTTCGCCGCGTGATTTAAACATACAGCATGAAATCATCTGTCGGGCAGTTGCCCACCAGACATAACACCCGTCTGGTCGGAGGATCCTCAACGGACGTTTGCGGGACTTACCACTCTGTTCCGCTTACCTCCAAACGTTATTAAGTTAATTAAGTCCGTCCATGAACTTTCTGCAATCCGGGCTTCCTTAATCTGGGTCAAATTCAAGTACTGTTTGGATTATAAATAAACACGGCAACTAAATAGTTTGACTCGTAACGCTTCTCGGTCAAATGTCAATGGTCCTTGTTTAGCAATTTACCCAATTGACGGACACGTGTGACGCAAATCGAGTTTTTAACAGCGATATTTATTTATTCTCTTAAATGTAACTAGAATAAAATAAATAAATTTTAATACTGTTGTTTTTTTTTAATTAATTAAGAAGTTGTCATCCATGGAAACGGTTCTGAAAAGGATCGTGGTCCTGGAACGCAAACGGTAACTGAGGGTTATAGTTTTCGTCAGTAAAAGTCTGACACAAAGAACGGGAGAAGTCATTTAATAATTTCGTGGGGGCGTTCGACGGCAGCGATCTCTTGCCTTGTCTTGGTACAGGCCATGGTCCAGAGGGATGAGTGGCAGGCCATCGCCTCCTGCAAAGCAGTAATGCTAGCAAAAGAGCAGCCGCACGCGCGAGGCAATGGCCCTCGCGTCCCAGCCGCCGGGATTCCTATCCCGACTTCCGGCCACCGTAAGCGTGGGCTCGCGTACGGCTAGCAATGGATAGCTTGCCGTCCGATCGTCCGGTAACCATCTGGACCGAGTCCGAGTTATCAGCAACCGTAGGGGCCCAGTAGGGTCAAAGCTACTGGATTCAAAGGTCTGCTTCTGAAAAGAAGATTCGGTCTTGATACGAAAGGCAATGAAGGAACAGGATTGGGTTTTTCGTCAGTAAAAGTCTAACTATCTCCCGCTCCGCCCAAGAGCGGGGGATAGAATAGAATAGAATAGACTTTATTGTACATCAAAAAGTAATACAGCTTATACAAAAACTTCAATTTGTGGGTACAATTATGGCGGTCTTATCGCTGAAAGCGATATCTTCCAGACAACCTTAGGATGGATAAGAGCTTAAAATAATACACGGGGTAGTCTGTGGTGTACTGCTAACTATATAAAACACAATACTCAATTATAAATACATACATATTGTAATAAGTTACACAATTTAATTAGTAAAAAGGGTAGAAAAAAAGAGTAAAGTAGGGTTGGTGGAAGAAATTAAATTACGTAGAATCAGTATAGTATTAGAGAGAAAGGAAATGGTCATGGTCATGGTGGGGATGTCATTAGATGATTCTCCCATTCCCCCACCTAAAAAAAAGTGCAGATGTTGTCCGCTCCGCAATCGCACTGTGGCTCAAATACACCTATCTGACAGCTACAGCGGCACACTCGGCTTCGTAGTCAGTTTAAAAATACCTTACATTCCGTCTAACGATGATTACATAATCCATTACCATAAAACAGTCGATAAAACCAATATTCACTTTCTCAATACATTTCTTCAAAGATCTCCCGAACTTCCACCGAGGAAACGGAACTGTATCCTGCCTTTAGTTCCCGCGCTGAATAATTGATGGCGCGTCGAGTCGCGTGCGCACAGACGTTGATTGACGGCGGATCGGTGAAATCGATTCTTTGGACGATGACATCACGAACTAACGTGTTACTGCAGGAAAACCTTGTAACGGTTACACATGGAATTGGGAGTGCCTTCAAAACTGTAAAAAGGAATATATCTACTTTGTAACTTGTTGTTGCTTGCGGCTTTGACGGCTGATGAAGGGAACATAGGTACTAAGGTACCTGCTATCGAGATCCTGCTAGGGTTGCGGTTTGTTAGGAGTTACCTTGTCCGTTGCTAAAAGAAATATTATTATTTATTATATTCTTTATTGTACACCACATGAACAAAAAAGATACAGGACAAACATTATTCAAAATAAGTGTGCAATGGGCGGCCTTATCGCACAGGGCGATCTCTTACAGACAACCTTTGGATGGAAGAGAGTAGAAAGATAAAAAAAAAAAAGAAATATTGTGGGTTTTAGTCAGTAAACGTCGTGAAACTACCTTCCACTCAAACCAACAGCTGGAGAAGTCATTTGATGATTTCCCACATAATAAAAATGGTACTACTGAAAGATATTCTTTCAAATACTGTAATTAGAGAATAGAGACACAATAGAAAGACAATGAGAGAGCGATTCTCTTGGGATTTAATGACATTTAAGGCGGGATTCTGAATTGAGTATTTTGAGTTAACTTTTTAAAGTTTCAGTAGATTTTCAGGCTAAAAATAAAGTACCTTTTTTTATGGTGGGAAAAAATCATCCAATGACATTCCCCGCTCTTGGGCGGAGCGGGAGATAGTGTCAGACTCTTACTGACTAAAAGACCCACCCCGTTCCTTCTAGCCTTCATACCGGGGCTCGAGCGCCCTTTCGGATAACCCTGGCCCCAGTATGCTTCGACCCGGCTGGGTCCCGGCTGTTGCTGACAACTCAATGAGGCGCGCGGGAACAGTGCGCGCCGTCGACGACTTGGGCTTGGTCCGGACAGTTACCGAACGGCCGGACAGCGAGCTACCCATTGCTCACCGTCCGCAAGCCCGCGCCTACGTTGGCCGGAAATCGGGTTCAGAATCCCAGCGGCGGCGGCGGCGGCGAAAACGCTGTTGCCTGATGCAGGGTAAAGTACCTAGAGTTGGAGAAATACGCAACTTCAAATAAATGCTCAAATCAGAAATCGAGGCATTAAGGTACCATATTTGATAAATCCCAATTGAAGCTAAAAACGTTGTAAACTTTCATAGGAAACTATCACATGTTAATGAAACAATTATTTAATTTGTTCAAAATATTGCAGCGTAAAATTATTTTGAACAGCTAAATTTCAATGAATCTTAAAATCAGTCAGGCAATTTCAGAGAAAATATTTAGTATGACTTAATTTTTTTGTATGTGAATGGAACTTTTATCTTGGACACGTCACTGACGTCACACAATGAAACATATTCGTTGAAAGATGAATGATTTAGGTAACTGGGAGTTCCCAGTTCCTGTCTCGATTATAATCTTGTACCAGTCATTGATAAATCCATGAATCAATTCAGTGCTCATTCATATTATTGGATTGATTCGTCATGTGTCGAAACGCCGGCGCCGTCATCATCAGTAACATTTTTTTAAAGTGAAATATTTCTTAAAACTTGGCATCGATGCAGCGTAGCAGTGTCTAGGTGGGTACTTTCTGTTACAGAGCAGCATATTTCATACGAGAGACCCTACCACGAGCTCCTAACGCGATCCATTTGACGACCTAAACTGAACTGTAAAAGGGATGGAGTTTTATAGGGTGTTTAGCTCCGTCCTTCTTTTTCGCTCGCACGACAGACATTATACTTACACGTTATGGTAGGACCCCTGGATACTGGTCAGCTTCTTCAATCTTCTGTCCTCACCCACGGATTAATTTATCGCCAAAATTGACTATAGGAAAGAACGATTGCGGGATTCAATGAATTTAGGAACCTGTTTTAACTATTAAGTGCATCGTACCGTAGACTACTGAAACTGTTTGTAAATCGAACCACAACACTTACGGCGTTGCGCCACCGGTACATGGTGGACGTCTCACCCATACGTACAAAGCGTTTTAGGAACACATTCATTATGCGTACAGCTAAGGAGTAGAATTCCCTGCCGGAGTCTGCGTTTCCTGATAGCTACAACTTAGGGTCTTTAAGTCAAGAGTGAATAGATTGCTTCTAGGCAAGCGTGTTCCAGTGATCAGGTGAGCTATCCATTATATGAAAAAAATAAAACAGTTTCAGAAATCTACTAGTAAAGCAAACTCCTCCAGTGAGGAGCTAACGACACGGCAACAGTGAAAGCCATTGCGATAAAAAAAACATCTTAGACAGATTTCTCCTGTTATAGTGCAATTCTGGATAGTCATTTTAGTACAGTGAAACACGCCAAGAGGGTCATTGGTAATGATGTAGGAAATCGTCGAGTCGAAACTTCAAAGTGTTGAGTATCGACGCCGAGTTGCTAGCCAGTCGGTAATCTGTCGGTTACATTTCGGGGAGTGTACGTCGGAATTGCATAACTTAAATTCCGCCAAGCCCGTTCATCACCGGCACATAGTAGAAATCCCACCCATACGCACGTTACATTTTTGGGAACACATTCATTGTGCGTATAGCTAATGAGTGGGATTCCCTACCGGAGTCTGTTTTTCCTGATAGCTACAACCTAGGGGTCTTTAAGGCAAGAATGAATCGGATACTTCTAAGCAAGCGTGCTCCACTTACCATAAGGATACCATATAGTGGTATCCTGATGGTAAGTGGAGAACGCTTGGCCTGGTGATAGCGTGAGCCTATCAATAATAAAAAAACTCTGCCAGTGACAATTTAACGCGATAAATGATGAGGAAAATGTTGAAGTATTTCATTCAAACTTACTTGACAGATTATCATCATCATCATTATGCCAACTGGCAAATAGGACATTAGCTGGACCCATTTACTTGACATAATAATGACAGCCGCTAACTAACAATAAGTAGTTAAGCCAAATTATCTTCTGTCAACTCGGTAGAAATATTGCCAGCAATTTATCCGCGAAGAAGCAACAATATCGTCATGTCAACGTTTTTAAACAAATTGCTCATCAAAATATCGCCATTTAATCCTCATTACGGACTGTTACAATCGCCTGTCAGTCGGCTGACAAGCTTGCCTGTACCTTTGTGAGATGATGGACGTATGAATTGACTGTTCGTGTGTCTGTCTGTGTGTGTTGTGAGACTGTAATGTGAATGTTGTTGTGGGAAAGAAGATATTTAAGGTGTGTTACCATCAGAAATGTTGAAACTTTAAGCCAAAATTACTTATTAAACATTTTTTTAAACTTCATGTACCTACAGTAGTGGTTCATAGGTGGACCTTTCTTCACGTCATGCTTGCCTTTGTTCAGTTCCTTAAATAACTCGGTAATTTACTGATTTTATTTATTATGCTTACCAAAAATGAATTTCTAATCTACTCATATTAAAAAAAAACAAAAATCTAACAAATGTAGTGCAAGGGGAAACTATAACGGAAACTGTAACAGGAACTGAAATAAACCGTAATTATCATTAGTCTTTTCTAAGATATTTTTTGTTTATTTTTTTTTTAATATTTTAAAAAAGATGCCTTTATATAAAAAAAAAACTATTTGTAAAGTTAAATTCCTTCTTAATTCCAACACTTCATGCTGCTGCATTTTGCATTTTGTCGTAATATTATAATTACTTATTTATTTAATCTCCATGCAACATAAAGTACAAATGCACTAACCACACTATCATCAACTACGACTAGACTTAACTTTCTAATATGGTTAAGTTTTTCACAATTTTTAGAGCCAAAACCTACTATTAATATTGTTTTTCCGCTAGTTGACACATTAAATTATTAAAATTAATAGGGAAGGATAATAATTTTGGAATTATTCATCACCTTTGCGTTAAAAGAACCATAGTGTATTATTTTGTGGAAAATCCTGGTAACATAAATACCCGAGTTTGAAGTGTACATGTAGGTAGGCATGATGATTCATGATAGCACAAGTTTAAACCTTAGTGGGATAGATATAAATAACAACCAAAAAGGTTGTTATTTATATCTATTATTGACTAGCTGACCCGGGGAACTTCTGCCTTTTAGCTAAACAGTCAAAGGATAACGCCATCTACAGGCATTACCAAATCCAGCATACTTCATTTCAAAATGACATTTTAATTATAGATGGCGTTGTATTTAAATTTAATTTTTCGTGATTTTTTCCATAACAAAGCAAGTGTCTAACACGCCACGGTCACGGCTACTTGACAGACTAAATAAATAAAAAGTTTTGTACTCCGAACATCACTAACAAAACGGGTATGCTTGTAACCCAGATAAATTCATTCAAGAAAGGGGGACATTGAAAAATCTTCCACAGCATAAATAAAACAGCCTAAGAGGGATAATAATTATCAGTCGTCGATGCAAGTCTGATGAAACCCGCTCCAAGCACAATTTCCTTCAAGACTAGTCGTTACGTCGAGGAGGCGTGGCCAGTGCCTATATATGTATATCGTCTGAGGATATAAAGACCAAGTGACATTTTTTTTTTAATGATTCTTTGTACTCGTTTTTAGGGTTCTATTTTTTGCCATTTGTCTACGGAACCCTATATATACATATAGTCCGTCCGTATGTCACCGCCAGTTTTTTCCGAAACTATAAAAGCTATACTGATGAAACTTAGTAAGTAGATATATTCTGTAAACCGCATTAATATTTTCACACAAAAATAGAAAAAAAAACAATAAATTTTGGGGGTCCCCATACATAGAACGTAGAACTGAAACTCAATAAATTTTTTTCATCAAACTCATACGTGTGGGGTATCTGTAGATAGGTCTTCAAAAATGATATAGGGTTTCTAATATCATTTTTTTCTAAACTGAATAGTAAAACATCGATCAAAGTTACAACGAACTACAAGAACTTTTATATTATGTTACTTGCTGCTACGAAACCCTTCATGGGCGAGTACGGCTCGCACTTGGCCGGTTTTTACTGTTGGGGGCGGAAAGTAATCAAAAACTTGTGTGCATTAAG
Source organism: Mythimna ferrago (assembly GCA_910589285.2). NCBI lineage: Eukaryota > Metazoa > Arthropoda > Insecta > Lepidoptera > Noctuidae > Mythimna > Mythimna ferrago. The sequence goes on from OU342685.1 coordinate 24,531,695, forward strand.
TTATAGGATTTATTCTATGTGTAGCAATTGTGTAAAACTGGCTAAATACTGGTCGGACAAAATTTGAGTCAAATCGACACGAAGAAGAAGAAGAAGAATTGTGTAAAACTGGCCAAGTGCGAGTTGGACTCGCGCACGAAGGGTTCCGCCACGTCCTTAGGAAAATTCGGCAAAAAAAATCTCTCATTGACTTTCGATAGGTATAGGAATAAATCTGAAAACAGTAAATTCGTTGTTACGTACGTAACAAAAAAAAAAATTTTGCAATTCGGAAAATTCTTCGAGACTCCATTTGGGAATTGTATTTTGCACGGAACCCTCAGTGCGCGAGTCCGACTCGCACTTGCCCAGTTTTTTTGCATTACAATGCAAGAAAAAATAGCAGTAATTAAGTGCTGCAAACAATTTCTTAATAACGTGAAAAACCCTTCAAAATTTTGTTTCTATTCACCCCTGTGTTCCTATTCACCCCGTTGACGGACTTAGGCGAAAAGGCGTGGCTGGTTATTAGTTGAAAGCTCTGAAGTGAAGAGGATTGGCTTGTAAAGAACATACTTATGTTTCAAGGCTAGAGGGAAGTGTTATTGAAGTTGAAGTTTACGACTGAAGGCACGGTCAGGCCTGAGGCGCTGCTAAAATTGAGATCACTCAATACCAAGTGCGGATCCACCGTTGGAGGCACGGTGGGCATGCCTACAACCCTTTTTACGACTTTACCTTTACCACTTTGGCGGTTATGCTGATGATGCTACTTATGTCATTTTCAGAAGCGTAATCGGAAACGCTTATTTCAAGACCTTTTTTTTTGTAGGTGGGACAATCATGCAATGAGTTCTCCGCGCCCTTGGGCGGAGCGGGACATAGTGTCAGACTTTTACTGACTAAAAACCCACTACTTCGTTGCCTTTACAGTCACTTTTAAATTGTGAAAATGTCGGTCAGTCAAAAAATAAGAAACTAAATTGCACGTTCCAAAGCATCTCATCTATGGAGACGAACGTGCGAGAAAAATCATGGACATGATTTTAAATAATATTAGGAATAAACTTATATTTTACAGGTTTATTAATTTACTAGCGTTTCGCCCCACGGCTTTGCCCACGTCGAACTGACAGCAAATACACTGTACAAAATCTTGGTCAGGGCGACATACATTTTATAAACATGTCCTTTGTAGAAATGCACTACATCGATCATAAGAGAGCTCATACTCTGACTCGCATTTATTCGATTTTCGGATGGCTGTCAGCTATGAGTGCTGTGACCACAACCTCTTGAGGACTAGATCCGCGCTTGCTAAATACTTCACGGAACACGACATGAAACTGAAACAAAAATTCGTTGTAGTAAAAGAGATACAAAGTTGTAAAGTCTTCAAGTTCTTCGATTATTTATACATACTTTGTCCTTCATTCTATAGCAAGCCTCACTTCTTTTATTGATCGGAGCTTAAAATAACATAAAAGAGCACAAAACCTACACTCTTCACCTTATTTTTAGTTAATCAATAAAAGAGTACACGAAACCCTTGTTTTATCGCCCTAGTAATAAAACCTAAGGCGAAATCTACAAATAAAACGTAAATGTCTAATTTTGGGTGAGAGCTTTCACAAAAAATAGAATTCGATAGAATTGCAGAAACTCTAGCTCTCAAAGTTAAGAATTCACGCAGAAATTATCGTTTTTCCATCGTTTAACTACGCCTATAGTAACATTTTAGAAAGCACGAATTGGGCAAAATTACCCCATCTTTTTTTAATCCCGGATCTTCATTGAAATATTAAATACTTCAACCGGACATACAGAATAAATCCCGGATGCTAAAACTCAACCGCTGCAAAATAATCCTAAGCGGTAACAAAAAATTAATTATGCTTTCACGAAACAAGCAAAAACTGTAGTCACGGATGCTAAAATAGTCATAGATTTTACATTATGGAAGGACAGGTATATTATGTCCATATGAAATTACGAATACGGATGTAAGAATAATGTTATACCCGTTTCAGATACACCCTATGTAGGTCCATCCCTGTATCTAACAGTTCAATTTAGGTCATCAAATGCAGGAGCGTAGCTACCGCCGTATAAGCCGTATCAGTGATCCAGGGCCCCCAAGCGGCAGGGGCCCCGAGCAAAAATTTCTTAACATATTATTCACAACCTTCAATTCTCTTACTGATGAGAGATGCGTAGTTAATGAATTTGAAGATGTTCCATTTTTTAAAGCTCGCTCCGTTCATTCAGTATTCTCTACATAATATCACAATAAAAACTTAATCTCCTTTCTATTCCATAATAATCCAGCAAACGAGATTATCGATTACGGTCTCACATGACATAGACGAAATCTATCGAGTTAGTCTAGTCATATCTTTTAAAGCCAATCGTGACTGCCTCATGTCTCTGTGCTAGTTGGACCTATACGTTGTAAAAAAAATCTCTATAACTTTTGATATTTCTCTTAATGATTTGAAATTTTTCATAGTATTTATTAGTTTTTTTTTCCGTTTGAAGTATCTTTTATTTGTTTATTGTGCAAACCTACCACTGCGTTGTCTTTTTTTAACCCAAAGTTTGACTGGGAGAGAATGCCTTGTCGCATTAAGTCCGCCTATGTACCACTACAATATATGAAGTTTAAATAAATAAATATGGGGCCCCCTTGGGACTAACTACGCCACTGATCAAACGGATCGTGTTGTAGGTAACATAACATGCAAAGTGTACTATCACTTGCAAAAGTCCATAAGAATTTTTAAAACTTATTCGTTTGACGTTTAGTTTGACTTACGACCTTTTATTTTCAAGTTTCGCCAACAAATGATTGAAATCCACAATTTCATCAACTTATCATAAGTCAAGATGGCCCAGTGGTATAGGCACACAGATTGAAGCGCAAATCAGTGTGCCGCAAGTTCAAATCCCACGCAATTATTGACTTTTTGTAAGTTCTTACCCGATTGGAAGTTATGTATTTGCATTACATATTTTAAATTATTCTTTAACTTGTTCACACATTTCTTAGAGTTAGAAAGGTAGATCACAAAAAATCTAAATAAAGAATTAGATTTCTGCGAGGTAGACATGAGTTTTAACTTAACCGAAATGAACTGTCGTTTGGTTGTAGTTGTTGGTTAGTGACGTGAAGTTGACAGTATTGTAATATTCGCAAAATGCAGGCTAATATTAGTATTGAAGTGAGGGCGACTATCATTGGGCTGCATAAAAGTGGTCTTAATAAAACACAAATATCTGAAGAAACCGGACTGAATGTGAGTATAATAGCTATTAATGAATTGTAACTTTATTACAAATTAATCTTCTAATTAAAACGTATGCCATTTATGAATCCATTCATCGTATCTTTATGAGGTTTAAAAGAGAAATACGTAAATCGTTGGGTTTATTGGATTGGTTATTGGATTAATAAATGCAGTTTTATTTTAAAATTATATTCAATAATTATTATTATTAACATTTTATATAATGAAAATGAAGTGAAGTAGGTATAGCTGCCTAATATATATTTTTTTTTATTTTAGAAAAATACTGTAAATCTTTGGCTAAAAAGATATGAGGAAGAAGGTAGCCTTGCTAGTCGAAAGAGAAGTGGGAGACCGAAGCTTATTAGCGAGGCGCAGCGACGACATATGGTGGACGTATACGAAACGAATGGTTTCGCACCAACGAGACATTTTGCGGAATTATATGACACCTCGATGGATACTGTTCGCCGTGCACTTCACGCTGAAGGCGTGCATCACAGAAAACCTGCTAAAAAGCCGTACTTGACAGAGAGGCACAAACAAGAACGATTACGTTTCGCACTAAATATTTAATGTTAACTAAACTAAATGGCCTACCATTTTATTTTAACATATCTGTGATTATTCGTTAACAAACACTGTATTATATTGTGTTTACTTTCGTTTAAAACAGCTATATCTTTTAACTTGTGCCATCGCCTCATCTTAAGAATGCAGTGAACTCGCTATCAATTTTGTTGACAATAATCATGAGTCTATTTCGTTTTTTATTCTTCTACCCGCACTGTTTTAACATAATACTATAGTTCAATTTATTTTTCTCATCTAATTGACGATTATCTTGTGAGAACTAAAGTTCTTTTAACAGAAATTGAGGTTTGGTTTCAATCTTCTTTTCGTCAAGAAAATGAACAATTAAGCTATGACCTCAATACATTCATTGTGACGTTACACAAAAATAAAATGTTTACAAATTCCAAATCATATATCACTTTTCAATAAATAACTGGATATAAACAATTACCTATATTTTATTTTATTAAAATTTGAATATCCGTTCATTGTTACGTTATTCATATTATGAATGGTCTAAGTGGGTATACTTCCAACAAACAATCTTAGGCGTAACATAGATAACGGTTACAAGATAACTTTTTGTCTAGGTAACAATTCGACGTCACAATTCTCATAAATGTTTAATTTGTAAATATAAAGAATAAACATTTTTATTAAACACGTCTTTTTATTTCCACCTTATAACATCGAAAAGATGTAACAACTAAATAATTGCAAATTACGAATGTGATTCTTCTTGTGGTTAATAGATCACATTCGTAATTTGCAACTATTTAGTGCAAAAAATGCAATAGTATTTTTCATAGAAATATAAAAAAACAACTATATCAATATAGATTAGGAATTTTCAAAGTAAGAAATAACTGCAACGGACCGACCATGATTTGAACTCGGGTTAAGTGATTTGCGAATCCAACACTTAGTTCACACGGCTACCAGCACATGACGTATTGGCACGAATTTTATCAATGCTATGGTAAGAACAGCTCACTGCGACGACAGTTCCTTAGTGTGTGTTATCTGTGGAATGTGGATACTCATACATGCGCACACATACGCACGGATATCGCGCTCGCTCGGTTCGTAGCAATGTAATCTTTAGCGTTCCTATGGACTTTTGCGGCCTTACTGTACATGATAGTATTAAGTTGTTTCTACTAGACTAATCAATTCGAGGGAATACCTGCAAACCACTCATAGATAATATTTTAAAGCACTACATAACATTAAGATAGCGTAACGATAAGCTTGAAATTCTATTGCATGCTATATAATTACAAGAAATTGAAACGACACGTGTATATCATGTCAGGTGACCATTATTAGATATGATTTCACAATACTATTCAACAGTATTGCCACAAAATAGATCAAAACAGAAGACAATCTACATGCAAAGCGCGCTCGAGCAGCGCACACGTAGACACCGCTCTCGGACATGATATCTCGGCTCAATCGCCCGGTCGCACTCGTACAATTCGGCGCGACGCGCTGACCCTAGCGCAATCGCCTAGCATAGGTATAAAAAGTGAAGTATATACATGGGATTGACTTCTGTACCTATCTATTTTGTGGTATTGCGCACTGCTTGTAAATGATTGGATACTAATTGCTACCAGCGGCTTTGCCTTCGTGAAAGTTGAGAATTATCTCAAGGCGATCCCATCTAGATGATACGTTTGTATCAACTGGATGGGAACTATCCTATGTCCTAATCCACGTTGTCTGTTCCAAATTCGTCTGTTCAGTCGTTGAGGTGACTTTGATTAACGAACAATCAAACTTAGACACAGAATCCTTGTGTCGCCACTGTGTTGAAAGCCCAGAGGACACGCTGGAGCTTGGTAGAGGCCATGGTCCGGAGCGAGGAGGAGTGGTAGGGGGTCGCCTCTGCGAAGCAGTAATGCCAGCAAAGGAGGAGGCCGACCGCATTAGCCAACAGCGCTCACGACGCCCCAGCCGCCGCTGGCATTCCGGTCCCGATTTCCGTCCCTGCACTCCAAAACACAAATCGTTGATGTTACTCTAAAAGCTGCCTAACTGGGACCAGGCAGGACACGTCTGCCGCATGCCTAATGAGCTTGGGGCCGCAGCAGACAACGGATGAGGTGGCACACCACCTTTCCTTGTACAACAAGGCATTCGATGGAGTAACTTCCACGTCGACAAATATGGCCAAAGTATTTAAAAATACGACTGCACCAGCGTAGACCAGCGTTTGTTCGAAACTCGGTCCAAGAGAACCTGAGCACACAAACACACACATTTCCAGAGCGTCAATCTTTTTGGGCTCTGTCAATCTTATGCCCGCCATACACGCTAGGGTATACTTGACAGGTTTGCCTAGAGTGAGTTATACAGGTAAACCGGAGCGTGTATGTTGCACAACTGTGCAGGTTTCCATACAAGCTTACCAGACAGGTGAAACTGTGCAGGTAAACCTGTCAGGTATACCCTAGCGTGGATGACTACCTTTAGGGTACATGTCTCAGCGGCGTAAAAAAATATACGGGAAACACTAATTTTTTAAAGAACCTGATCTTTGTGGCTTTTTTACTATTTGATTTCTTTATATTTTCTTGAGCTTATCCATTGTCGCTATGGACAGTGAACTAATACAGAGAGCGATAAATAAAGAAGGTTTACGTGTATATGATTAGCACCCGTGTGAAGTGGGGCTGAACAAAAAAATCACTGGGATCGTGGACTATAAAAATCTCGTCTTTAGATTTTAGACAGCGCTTGAACTAGCGGTAAATTGATACATTTCACGAAGAAATAAAGTTTATTTCAAGCTTCAGTTCATTTGTCTTACATTCCGGATTTCCTTTTTTCCTGTTTTTTATTCGAAACAGGCCAAAACTCGGCGGATGTCCATAAATCAATCGATTCCCGAGTTTGGCGCGCCATGTTTTATAGCTAGAAGAAAATCGATGCTATTCTTATGGTAATCCTTTCTTACTGGGTCAGGGAGTGGATGAAAAACTATTTCAGCTAGATCGTTTTCCGCGATATCCGTGTTGGATAAGTAACATGGTTTAATGTTACACACTCTATTAAATCTGATAGGATATTTCGTTTGTATTATGCTGTGATTTTTTGTTTTGTCATCATTGCTTTTTTTTTTAGGTAGGAAGTCATCCGATGACTTAATAATCTGTCAGTAATCTTACTAAAACCCGCTCCTATGTTTCTTGTTTGTCTTCGTTTCAGGGCTCTCTTTCGTACAACCCATGGCCCCAGTAGGCTTCGACCCTGCTGGACCTCTACGGTTTTGCTGACATCTTGTGCTTTGTTATCGTAATCATTCCCTTGTTCTAATCTTTAACGTGTCTGGGGTCGCATCATCGTATATAGCTTATAGAAGCTGGGAGTCTTTTAGTCAAGAGTGAATTACTTACAGTTGCCATCACGGATCTTAAGCGCTCGGCGTCGGAGTGGGGATCGCTTTACGCATTCCATACATTGGCGAGCCAATCGTCTTCGTTGTTAGATATATACAGCAACTCAGGGAACGAATTAGGAGTGACGTCTATGACGCGATGGCGCGGCGAGCCAATCACTGACACTCCTCGCCCCCGCGTCTTACTTCGCACCACTAAAGAGACCGAATATTTGACTTCTGTTCAACCGCTCAAGATCCGTGATGGCAACTGTACGTAAGTTACATCTAATTTCTACAGCTACGAGATGGAGCAAGCTCGCTTCATCGCAGCTTTCCATCAGTTGAGAAAAAAAATATCGTCCCTTTTTTTTTATGGTGGGAAAAAATCATGCATTGACATCCCCCGCTCTTGGGCGGAGCGGGAGATAGTGTCAGACTCTTACTGACTAAAAGACCCACCCCGTTCCTTCTAGCCTTCATGCCAGGCCTCGAGCGCCCTTTCGGATAACCCTGGCCCCAGTAGGCTTCGACCCGGCTGGGGGTCCTTGCTGTTGCTGACAACTCTTTGTGGCGCGCGGGAACAGTGCGCGCCGTCGACGACTTGGGCTTGGTCCGGACAGTTACCGGACGGCCGGAGTCCCTTATATGTCTGTATTAGTCGACCCCTTTAGATTTTTAATCAGATTTTGTGCTTTATTGACAATCAAAATGTACTTTGACTTGAGTTGTATACTTTTGCAGTCATATTTATTACTCATCTGTTCAGAATCAGAATGTCTTTATTGTGGGCATAGGTTCATTTGGAGTACTGTTAATTAACCTTTCGAATGTCTTAAGTTACACAGTCCGACATAAGGTAATTGTCTTTCTATTGTGTCTCTAATTACGACATTCAAAGAGTTAATGTTACTTTTCATAAGAGACTAACCGAAGGTTCGTTTTCGGCCAAACGAGCTAATTTCGCCAAAGCTAGTTTCGACCAAACAAGCTAATTTCGCTAAAGCCAGTTTCGGCCAAAAAGGCGTCGAATATTCAGCTCAACCGAAATGAACCTCTTTTGGTTACGGTTTTGACTGCAAATCGACTTTCGGTCGGTCACCACTTTTCATTTTATGTCTTTGTGAGCTGTTATACGGTACACCAAAATACTTTTAATCGCTATCCTTTTAAATCTTCGTCAAGATAAAGATATCCTTGTCCGTTTAAATGATGTATAGAGATCTGATCACTTAATTGGCGATCGCGACGGTTGCTGCAATTGTTGCGCAATTATCGTTGTTGGTTTTTATTGATTTCCGCTGTGTAATAATACTTTTTTAATACCGAGTTGTACTACATTAAATTTCAGTTGAGAGGCTGTTACAACTTGCAAATGATATAAACCAAAGAAAAGATGGATGAATTGTGTGAAGAGTGATATGAAAGAAAAGGAAGTTAGTGACAGCATGACGGGTGACAGGACGGAATGGAAGAAAAAAAAAATATGTTGCGCCGACGCCGACCCCAAATAACACGGCACGGGGGCATGAAGATGATGATAATGTTAATCGAAATATGTAAAACGAAATAGTGATATATTAACGTTTAAACTTCTAAATATTGTGTTATTTATTTCATCACCACTACTCTCAAAACGGTGAAGGAAAACATCTTGAGGAATCCCGCATGTCCTAGAAAACCTTCCCAAAATTCGAAAATATGTGACATACATCAACCCGCACTGGGCCTGCGTCATCTGCGTGGTGGATTATGGCCCATTCCCTCTCCTAGAGAGAGGAAGCCTGAATCCCAGAAGCAGGAACATTAAATGTTCCTGATTATGCTTATTTATTTTATAAATATTATGCTTTTGGGTTTATTAAAATGACAAGTCTTCAAATTCGAATGACTAAAAATAGCTAATTGTATTATCGTATCGTAAAATTACGTCGCGTCTATGTAAGCACTAATTATAAATCGATAATGAAGTAGGTACCTACTGATTAATGTTTTTTGTGATCGTAATGACAGTCTCAGTTAAGTTGTCAATTAAGTTTTTATTGCCAACTTTTGTCTCCTCGAAATTATTGCCTAACCTGGCTAGATTTGGATTGTTGTTGGGTCTGTTATTGATTTGTGTTATTTTAAGGTTGGGAAATCATCTGATAACTCCTCCCGCTCTGGGTGGAGAAAGAGGGAAAAGTCTAATACTTTTACCGACTCAGACTTCCAGGGCCGCTGTAACTCTCAAACTCAAAATTGTTTATTTCACGTAGACCTACATAGGCACTTATAAAACGTCAGAAGCCGCTTTCGAACAATCCCGCAATCCCCTGTTGACATTTGTTGTTCTCGTTCTTTTACGCACCTACTACTGTTGAAGCTTTCGAAGCTTATGCTGCTGCTTCTTCTTTCTTTCTCTCTTTTCTTTCTTTCTTTCTTTCTTTCTTTCTAGTCTGGCTGTGGTTGATGATGATATAAAATAGTGTCAATAGCGTTAGTAGCGCCGTTCCTATGCGGCACATCTATAAAGCCACATAGGAACTATAATTAAAAGTCCAGCATAGCGGTATTAAAGTTCTCCATGCGATCAGAACAACAGCCTAAAATCGACTATAGGGCAGTTGCCCAGACCTGACACAACACCCGTTTGGTCGGAGGACCAGACACGACACACTGTTCCGCATACCTTATGAACGTTCTATTAGACCATTTCTAAATGGATAGATAGAAAACGACGCTTACATCAAACTGAATTCAACACTACTGAAGGTACTTCACACTTCTTCAGCGATCAAAGCAAGCCAAACTGCTTCAAAAACGAACCTAACGTATTTGTGTGGCCCAACTCCAGTCTATATTTGGCTTAACACTTCTAAAACTCGGCCAGACGACTCCGGATAAAGCAAGATCGATTTATGTAGCTTTTGCATGTGAAATACTTTGAACACGAGACGGTATTCGTCTGTAATGTACGTTTTGGGAACACATTTATTGTGCGTACAGCCAAGGAGTGGAATTCCCCCCTGTCGGAGTCTGTGTTTCCTGATATTTACAACTTAGGGGTCTTTAAGTAAAGAGTGAATAAGGTTACTTCTAGGCAAGCGTGCTCCATCGTCGACCATATCATCGCTTACCATCAGGGGAGATGGTAGTCAAACGCGAGCCTTTTTTTTATTGCTAAATAAAAAAAAAAGGTAGTTTACCCTGAGACTGATGTGACCTGGGTCAAGGGTGGGTTTATTTTAAATCTATGCTAATGAAATGAAGGTTCATGCAGGGGCGATTTCGAACAGTACAGCCGGAAATGTTTTTTTTTTATCTCCATGAAACTTTATGGTTATGTAGTCCAGGGGTGTTTTATTTATCGACATAGATTTACAGTTAAAGCTAATGCTTTTGCCCGCGCGAAAGCAGGTTTCTCCATACAAACTTTGGACACCCCATTTCATCCCTTTAAGAGATGAATTTTGGAAAATCCTCTCTTAGTACTTGCCTACGTCATAAGAGGAATCCTTGTGCAAAATTTCAGGTTCCTAGTCTCAGTAGTTTCGATTATGCGTTGATAGGTCAGTCAGTCAGTTTCTCCTTTTTAGGGTTCCGTATATAAATATATCTTATATATAAAATTCTCGTGTCACAATGTTCGTTCCCGTACTCCTCCGAAACGGCTTGACCGATTCTCATGAAATTTTGTGAGCATATTGAGTAGGTCTGAGTATCAGCCAACATCTATTTTTCATACCCCTTAGTGATAAGGGTTGTCCACCCTTAACATTTTTCTTTAATGGCAAAACAACGTTTGCCGGGTCAGCTAGTAGATTATAATGTACTTCTGGAGATAGGCATAAAAAAAATAAACACCAAAACAGTTGTTTGAACAGGGCTATATACGTCTGTGTCCTTGATTTTCAACCTAGCCATGGAACTCTTTCCATTTTACTGTAGGTAGCGCTTTTGCGGCCACTTTTTAAAATATAAGCCGAAAAATACTAATTTCATACCTAGACCTACCTAGTGTAGGATCGAAACTCTTCTTCTACACACGGTGTCAAGTCAAGTCTCCTTTCGCAGGTATGCTGGAAGAGACTTCTATAGAAATAACCATCACCTTTGTGCCTATTTTTAACCCCCGACTGAAAAGAGAGGTGTTATTCTGTTTCCTTTTTCTTGTCTTTTATTTTATATGTGTAAGTACTCATAGTTAAATAAATAAGCTTCAATTACTTTTACTAACAAATACTGTTTCTCTACTTCCAGTGTTACTGAGTGAGGCCATCCTGCCGGATGACCAGTTGGAGGACAAGACTCTCAAGATCACGGACTTCGGTTTGGCCAGGGAGGTGTACAAGACCACCAGGATGTCTGCTGCGGGGACGTACGCCTGGATGCCGCCTGAGGTGAGACGAAAGAAAATTTAAATAAAGCAGAAACAGGTGTAGGAGCATCTTAATCTACAGGTACTTAATGGTAGTTTAATAAGGTTTTTGATAATAAATACACGCTACTTGAATTTTACTTGACTTAAGTTCCTGTGTCCCATAGATGGGGCGCCTTCATCCTGTTCGGTCTTGAGCTTCGCGTTTCATTTCGGACCGGTCTTCCCCATGTGAAGAACATCGATGACCATTGGTCGCCAGGTCTGCTTAGGGCGACCACGTTTACCTTTTCCTTGAGGATTCCAGTCTAATGTTTAGACAGAAAAAAACAGTCTTGGTACCTTGTTTAGGGTCCCTTCGGAGCATTTAGCCGATCCAGTTCCAGTAACAAACATACATACAAACGTTCGCGTTTATAATAACACTTGCTTTTGTCCGCGCGGCTTCGCTCCCGCTCTTCCCTACTTTCACCCTACTATACCCTACTCTACCCTACCCTATCCTACTCTACCCTACTATACCCTACTCTACTCTATCAAACTTCACATAAACCATCTACTAAATAGTCCGAACAAAGCCTAAACATTTGGTTTGGATAGGTGAGCCCGTTCTTGAGTTATAAAATTACAACGAAAAGTGGTATTGATTTTTATATATATAGATTAAATGAAGATCTGAAGCAATTTTGTTATTGCAGCATTTCAAGCTTTCCATCATATTCATTGCCGTGGCCGAACACCGGATCAGGCAAAGAAATTATCTACCTTTAAACTAAGGAACTATTCTTAGTTTCTGGTGTAAATAAAATTCACTCCAAAATCTACTAGGAGGTTAAATATTGTCCTAGGTCTTTCGCTACTCTCTTCATCCGTTATCTGCGAAGGACCTTTCATCTTAGTCTAGCCCTTTATTCAAATAACTCTTCCTGCTTTTGGTGGAGCTAGAGAGCTTCAGACTTACTGACTAAGCCCATGTGTTCCTTCAACGGCCCGTTCCACAGGGCCGTGGTAACTCTTTTTTTATTATGGATAGGCTCGCGTTTGACCACTATCTCACCTGATGATAAGGGATGATGTGGTTAACGATGGAGCACGTTTGCCCAGAAGAACTCTTTCAAACAACCTCGCAACCCTCTTAGCTGTTAATTTAATCTTCATACCAGTTTGGCTTATGATGTCAGTTGCAAACCTACAATAAAACATGTCAGTCAATACATGACCAATAACTAAGTAACTCCTACGAAATCCAAGGTGAGACGGGCAGATCGAAATCAATGCCCACACCGTGTGGCCGTGAACTAAAATACGTTACTTATGAATTAATTACGGCCGAAGTGCCGATACACTATCGAGAGATAGTTCTTTTGTTGTTAGGAGACATGTAGCTTGGTCGTAGTCGAAGTGTTGCTCTTGAATTGTGCGGATGGTATCGTCCAGTGATCCTATTTATCTGACCTTTACTGAAGTGTAGCTGGGTGAACTGGAACGGAGAACAGTGAAAAGTGGCAAGTGCTTCCATGGATGCGAAGCGATGCGGAGTGGAGTTGACCTACTATCAGCGTCGTGTTCGCTAGCGAGGTCCATTGGTCCTATTTATCCGAGCCTTACGGTGTATTCACTTCACAATCACTCAATCAATCAAAAAAAAAAAAACAATCAATCAAAAACCTCAATCTTCAATTTTTACTTACCACCTAAGCATGTACATTGTGGAATGCAATAAACAATTGAGTATTTCTACTGAAGTGAAACCAGGCAGAATTAAGTGGAGAAGAGCAGTGAAAAGTGGCAAATTACCATTTATGTGGAATTGAGCTACCATCCGCTTCGTGCTCTCCGTTCGGCACCAGACTCCGTTCTGTCCACCTCGGGGCCGCGCATTCATTTGTTTAATTTGAAACTCCGCTCAGCTCCACTCCGCTCCAATTACACTGTTTCCACTGAAGCGGAGCTGGGTGGACTGGGACAAAAAGGAGCTGTAAAAGTGGCAAGTGTTTCCATTGATAAGAAAAGGCGCGGAGTGGAGTTGCGCTATCTTCCGCTTCGTGCTCTCTGCTCGTCTCCGTTCTGTCCTGCTCGAGGCGGCATGTGTTTCTAAATGATATAAACTAGTGCTTGACTGCGATCACATCTGATGGTAACCAGTGCAGTGATACAATCGTTGATGGTGAATCGAACTAGTTAATTAACAGCCTATTCATTCTAGCCTTGAAGACACCTAAATTATAATCGGATGGGAAGACCTCTGGAGGCAAATTGTTCCAATCCTTCGATGTATGCAGTATAAACGACGAAGCAAAACGCTTAGTCCGGATTGTAGAGGTTCGGACCGTAAGGGTAGACAATCGCCGTACATCTTGTTCATTTGTTTTATTTGAAAGTCCGCTCAACTCCACTCCGCTCTACTTACACTGTTTTCACCAATGTGGAATGGAATTTTCGAGAACTGTGCTTAGCAAATTCACTGTCCGCTCCGTTCCACTCTGCATAGTGGAAATGCTCCCTTATAAGAAGTCCTTCAAGTGCGCGTATGATTTAACATTATTTAAGTCTGACCTACTAAGCTAGATCCTTAGAAAGCGAGTGAAGCAATTACGTCACCTATAACCAAATTAATTAGTGAGTTTAAAGCAGTGGGATTTGTTTTAATTCATTAATAGCCCGTTCTATGTCTTGCAAACCCATTTTTATTTACTGTTAAATTAGTTGCACTCTTTGCAAGTAGAAGTGCCCTGTAGTCCTTGCAAAAAGTTTAGAATACTGAAAAGAAATCTTCTTATATTCTTTATTGTACCTCCACAACTTTTACAAATAATATAAATAGGAAACTTATTTATTAAGCTTACCATCAGGCGGGATCGCAGTCAAGTACTAGTTTATAACAGATAAAAAAAAAAAGTTGATGTAAACAGGCGCGCTTAACCCAAAATTAGGTTTTGTTACACCAAATCTAAGGAATTAAATATATACAGAGAAGGCAGAGAAATTTTACATATGAGGAATTGAGGATAACTAACATAAAGAGAAAAATTGTAACTAGAATACTTGTTAGCAATATTTTTTTCTTTTCTCTGCATCTGGTATCCATGGAATTTAGTATCATTCTATACTTTATAAGTGAGGACTTGTTATTAGCTGCAAGTCTAACTTACAGTTCTTCGCTATTTAAATAAATGCACAACAAAACTTAAACTAACATAAATGAAATCATACTTAAAACTAAAAAAAAACTAAACAAATATATGCACAGCACACAATACATAAACATACCATAAAATACAATAAATAAAACCTATACATTCGCATTTGTGTCATGTAGACTGTCTACATTTACTGTCTCCAGTAGACAGGAAATGAAAACCTTCACAATTTAATTTGTTTACCTGTGGAATGTGGAGGGATGGAGAGGGAGAGGGAGGCCAAAGAAAAGATGGATGGATTGTGTGAGAAGTGATATGAAAGAAAAGGGAGTTAGTGATAGCGTGACGAGTGACAGGACAGAATGGAAGAAAAAAACGTTGCGCCGACCCCAAATAAAATGGGACAAGGGCAAGAAGAAGAAGAAGACTGTCTACATTTACTGTCTACAGTAGACAGGAAATGTAAACCTTCACAATTTAATTTGTTTACCTACCTATTACCAATTTATAATTACACCTACTTTAAATACTCTATTTCAAATTCCAGGTGATAAAACACTCAACATTCTCGCACGCATCAGACGTGTGGTCCTACGGCGTGTTGCTATGGGAACTGCTCACGGGAGAGACTCCATACAAGGGCATCGACGCGTTAGCAGTAGCCTACGGAGTGGCCGTCAACAAACTCACACTGCCTATACCCAGTACCTGTCCTGAACCCTGGAGGGTGTTGATGGAAGGTAAGTCGACATCCAGACTCACCACAAGTAGCCAGATACCAAGTATTTGACTTGAAGCAACTGCCTGTTCAACCACGAGGCCAGATATACAGTCGCTTCATCCAATCTAATGCCTGCTCAGCACATGTTCTGAACCTTGGATGGTGTTGATGGAAGGTAAGCCGACTATCTGATTTACCACAAGCGGCCAGATACCAAGTATTTGACTTGAAGCAATTGCCTGTTCAACCACGAGGCCAGATAGACAGTCGCTTCATCCAATCTAACGCCTGCTCAACACATGTTCTGAACCTTGGAGGGTGTAGATGGAAGGTAAGTCGACTATCTGACTTACCACAAGCGGCCATATACCAGTATTTGACTTGAAGCAACTGCCTGTTCAAATAGGAGGTGAGATAGGCAGTCGCTTTATCCAATCCAGTGCCTGGTCAACTGGATATCCGTGAGTGGGAGCCAATCCTTACGCCAGAGACGACCGGGGCGTCAGGAGTCGCAGGGCTATCACCGACCACCGTAGGCGCGGGGTTGCTAACGGCGAGCAACAGGTGACTTGCCGTCCTGTAAGGATCAAGCACGGGTTGATGGTGCGTTGTGTTCCTAGCACGCCTCAAATCGTAGCCCACATAAAAAAGGCAACTAAAGGAACACCGTGTTTTAGTCAGTAAATATCTGGTTCCATCCAAACCGGGAGAAGTCATTTGATGATTTCCCATGTAATAAAATAAAAACAAATGTTTAGTGTATGTCTTAATATGGTAATTTTTGTATAATTGGACCCAAAAGCAGTGCATATGAAATTAAAAAGTACAAAATAGCTCAAAACACTTGACTTGTCCTTCACAAAACACTTGTGCACTTGTTCTATCAGTACCCTATTTGAGGAGCGTATTCTGAACCAGGACTGTGGGATCATTTGAAAGAGCCACCGCGGCCCTGGAACACAAAGAGCAATTGAAGGAACACTTCGAGCTAGACAAGCTATTTGATTCGCTACCCATATTTGGCAATATAGCTGCGGTTATGGTACTTGTTTCCGATCAAAATGGTTTAGTATAAAGCACTAATCATTTACCATCTCTTTCTCCACAGCATGCTGGCATTCCAACCCTCGTGCAAGGCCTCCATTCCCCGAGATCCTGGAACAGCTAGAGAGGATCAGACAGTCGGAGTTCACGCGCGCGCCGCACGAATCCTTCCACACCATGCAGGATGGTTGGCGGCTGGAAATCGAGGAGGTTCTGCGGGATCTCAGGAGAAAGGAGAAGGTATGGAGTGTCCGGCCTTAGGTCTGCTCTGTATTGTATTCTATTTCGGACTGATGCCGGCAACTCTACGTCTAAAACGCGTATTTTGTATACGGGTTGGACAAATATGCCATTGGATCCACCCCAGCCCCTCAAGGAAGGTCAACAGCGCCCTGGTGTTACTGAACATTTCGCGGAGGGTACCTGGGTTCCCGAAGTACTTTGTCTTGTGTCCAGCGGGTAGCTTAGAAGCAGATGAGGTGTTGTCTCATCCTCCTCCATGCAGGCTCTGCAGAGTGGACTGTGTGTGAGTGGTGCGCACCCTGGCTTGACGCGAGCAGTGGACGATCTCAACTACATTTTTGTACAAAAGAGCTAGATACACGTTCGTAGCTTAGGAGCTGCTGTGGTTCAACGTTGCTTCCACCAAGCCTATGTAGTAGTCCACTGTTGAACTCTTTGACAAACCATTGAAGCCTTAAACTTGGCCTACTTGTAAAAATGCTGCCAATAATCACGCACTCTTATAGTTGGAAATAAACGCGATTTAAATCCTGTTTCAAATTTGTTTAAAATGGTTTAAAACCTTGTGGGCCGTGCGTGGAATACGCATTGGCTGGCTTTTTCTACACTAATATAAAAAAGAGGTTAATTATTTTTTATTTTTTTTTGTAGGAGGTAATCTCTGAAAGTACTGGTCCGATTACTAACATTTTTTCACCAATAGAAAGTTGCTTTATTCATGAGTGACAAGTCTCATCAATAAAAAAATGCCTGAATAGGTTTTCAGTCAGCCACTGCATTTATTTTTTACATTACATTTCACAGCTAAGTGTGGTTTTAAATCATTTTAAACCCTAGGAAAACCCAAAACGGTTTAAAACAAAATGATATAAAATCCATATAGCATCTCTCACGCCATACCAACACCAGCTTTCTGACAGTAACTTGGTCATAGCACCGCTCTTAACGGCATTCTAAATCGTAGAGGCAAATTAAATTTTATTCGAGTTCGTTTCATATTAGCACTTATTAAAATCAAATTAGATTTCATCCTGCTACTACTCTTAATGTCTTGTAGGTTGCCAAGCTGTTTGGTAACATGATAAAATAAATGTAGGGGTTCCGAAATTTTTAAAATAATTTCTGTTGTCATCATCGAGGTGTATTCTTAATTAACTAAAAAGAACATCTCCCGCCTGGACGTCAATTGTAGTCACAGAAAATATGAAAGAGGTTAGAATAGCCTTATGGGTGCGGCAGGCGTGCCTAAAAATATGATCATGCTCATAATTGACACAACCAATAGCAAACTTGCGATCTAAGTGTGCACGGTCTGTTAGTTGCGTGATGCGCGTTCGTATTGGTTTATTGCCTGTAGTGGAGTTAAAGGGTGTGAGACAAGCGACGACACTCGTAGTACAAATCGGAAAGTATTTCCTTTCTGACCTCTTTCGTCTTTTCTGTGATTATAGTCATCTATATACATGGAAAGCATTAAATCGGCTGTGCACCCGGGTAGGCCGTTGCAAACACAACTTGCCGAAATGGGGTTTTATAGACCCGTCGGATACTCAGTCTGAGTGCGGTGCTCCTGTTCAAAACATGAGCCACAAATTAGTTTGACGAGTTTACCATCGATTCGAAAGTATAAGATTCTTGATAAATAATTCAATGGTATCTGTAATAAATCATTTAACTTTTATTGACACATTTCAATATTTTGTGGTAAAATCTTAGAAATAGATGAAAGGTACAGGCCCAAGCATGGCCTAGTTCCCATTAGATGACATTGAAATGTACATCTTAAGTGCCTAAGTATAGCGCTAAACTTAAGCACTATAGTTAGACATGAAAACTCAGAATTTGGTGGATTTTGAGGCAATAATTAGACTAAGTTTAATAAAGACAAATGTCCGATTTTATAACAAATTTTAATGCCATTTCTTTGACTTAATAATGCACCCATACCAACAAAGGAAGGAAAATATTTAAGACTGTCTTAAGCCTATATTTCACCGGGACACCATGGCGGTGCGACCAGTCGCCGTTACCAACAAAATGTATACAGCTTTATAGAGAGTTACTCACCTGGTGTCCGTTTGGTTGCGCAACCAATTTGGTGGCGCGACCAGCTCGGACGCGCCGCCACGCTGGTCGCGCTGCCACTAATTACTATAGAGCTGTATGGTGTTTGGGCTATATTTCACCGGGATACTAAACCTATCCGGGGCCTATACTAAACCTGTTTATTTATCTCTATATCGTAGTCTAGAATGTACCAACTAACATAGTTTTTTTAATCTTATTCTGCCTACTAACTACTAATACATTGTATTTTCTCACTATGCTTGCGGATAGGAATGCAAAACTATAGAAGAGGTTAGTGATTGATGTACTAGATTATCTGTAAAGCAATGTAAAGTGAAGCCCCAAAGCGAAATTCATTTTTTCTTTTTTTTTTTGCATTTTTAAGGTTGGTTTTCAGGTTTTATTCATTAAAATATGATTTGCGACCGCAGCAAATATGACTTTATTGCGTTGTAATCAATAAAATATCAATACAACTCTCTTAGCTAGCTAACCCTATTGAATGAATTTTTCATGAAAGAGCCATTCAATAGAGTTAGACAAACTGAGAGGGTTGTATTGATCGTTTTAATGATTATAATTCCGGAAATAAATATGTGTAAATGTGCTATTCGAACCTCAGCTGCAGGCTGCGAGTGCAGGCTTCACATGCGGCGGCTGCACAAAGCCACCTGCAGCTACACGACTGGTTTTCAGTGTAGTAGGCCGCAAGTGCTGCCAAGCTTCGGCTGCAAGTGCTGCCGCGACCTGCAGCCGTAGCCGATCGCAGGCCAGTAGTGCTACGGCCGCAACTCGATGCGCACGTAGTTACGTCACTCTAATCTGTTTAGACAATTCAAAAATAATCGCTACTCGGAACCGATAGCGTTCATATTGGATTTGCGACTGGCAGCACGTGCTGTCAACCTCGGAATCACTCCCGGCTGTGGATGCAGGCAACGGCTGCGTGTCACGCGTGTACTAACCTGCATTCGCAGCCTGCAGCCGAGTTTTGAATGGCACCTTTACGGTCGCAAATCACGGTGAGGCAGACAGAGACGTAACACATCTGATCAACTCAGAATGGATAAAATGACGACAGGTCACTGGTACAATTTTTGACTCACCCAAAAATTGTATGAGGAATGATGTAAAAGTGTTGACATGTCGGGTGACAGGACGGAATGGATGTAAAAAATATGTTGCGCCGACCCCCAAATAACTGGACATGGACAGAAAGATGATGATACTCGCAAAACACATTTTAATGAACACAGAACGAGACACTTACCTGTAAAATACTAAAAACTTGAGAAAATTTGAATTTCGCTGACTACCCCGGGGTACTGTCCACGGACGCGTAGCTTCATAGACGCGTATTCGACATTATACGCTTGGTGTACGCCCGCTCACAGCTTACGTACTAAACTATGAAACTGTGTCGACGAAGCGACAACGTTGTATTGTCGTAAGTTGCCACTTCATCGACAGAATAGGCGTACTTTAAGCGTATAATAGAGCAGTGGCCGCCGAGTAGTAACCGGGCCCCGACTTACGTGTTGTTGGTCAACCCAGCTAGTCGCATTACTTTGTGTAATTTATTTCATTACCACTGTTCTCAAAACGGTGAAGGAAAACATCGTGAGGAAACCGGCATGTCCTAGAACCAAAAATTCGAAGACATGTGACATCAACCAACTCGCACTGGGCCCGCGTGGTGGATTACGACCCATTCCCACTCTTAGAGAGGAGGCCTGAGTCCCAACAGTGGGAACATTATATAAGGCCTACTAAGCTAAGGTTATAATGACGAATACGCGACTATGAAGCTACGCGTCTGTGGACAGTTGGCCATAAGCTTTTTATATATGATTTATATTATATTGTACCATATTATTAATCAGACTGAAAAACATTCAGTGTGTTCATATGCATGTGTTCTTATATTTTTTTTAAATTTATTTGCAAACTATCTTTAATCAGTGTTTTCTGTTTATGGTAGTCTAAAAACATGTTATTTATTTTCAAAAAAATCCTTAATTTATTTGATATTTGTATCGTATCGTAGTGAATGTTTATCTAATACTAAAAAACTAAGCGACTTCTTTTTTCTTTTCTAAACTTCTATTTTTGTAGCATGATCACAGGTCGGGATAGGTAAAATATATTTATGTAAAATTTAAGGAAGTAAATAACATAGAGTTGATAAAACCTTCTTTAAAATCCGGAATTATAAACATATAGACATGCAACTGGTAAAAAACCTAGCAACTCGACAAATCTTATTATGTTTTAAGAGTTATGTACCTACTAAAAATGTTAAATTAAAAAAACTGAAACATGTCTATGTAATAATTATGTTGGAATTCTTAAACCCCAGTATTTAATCGTCATGTTTATGATTCCGGGATTTTAGACAAGGTATTATCAACTCTATGTTACTTACTTCCTCGAAGTTTTGATTCTCCCTATTCCGAACTCTAATCATTATATATATATATATTATGTAAGAGCCAAACTCCCTGAAGTCCAAAAATATGTAGATACTGTCTGCCACTAAACACCCATTTGGTCCATCATGAGTGGGACACATCTCACACCCTTTCCCCCAAGCCTCTTACACAATTATCCTGTTCATCTTTCCAGGAGCTCCGCTGCCGAGAAGAAGAACTAACCCGCGCCCAGCTGCAGCAGCGGCTGATGGAACAGAACCTGGCGCAGAAGGAGAGGGAGCTGGAGATGAGAGAGATAGACCTAGTGGCGAGGGAGCTTCACATACTGATCTTCGCGAGCAATATGTCTGCTAATCAGCCGCCACAGCCTAATAAACGAAAAGGTAAATTACTTAAAATGGAATAATCATAATAATATTCCACAACTTTTACACAACGCCATCTAGGCTCTAACTATGAGCTTGTGCTATGAACACTATAAAACTGATAAAACATACTTATACAAGGTGTTAAGGTGATTGCTACGGGTTGTTCGTGGCCATTTTCCCGTTAGATGGCGCTGAAGTCAACATTTTCAGTTTTATTTAGTTTTGAGCGTAATTGGAACAATATTATGTCACAGAAATAGTAGTGCACCAATCGGACATTCCACTTCACCGAAATTTGTCAAATTAAAGCCTCAAAACCCATTGGATTCGTCAAATTTCTAAAAGTTATTATCCAAGTCTGCTTATAGTATCGTTTACACACACATAGACATGAGCGACTACTTTAAAATCAAAAGCATTCAGCAAAATTAACCACTAGATGGCGTGAATTTAAAAGTTACTAGGCTAGACTCTAGTAGAAATTAAAATTGTCTGGGGGGTAAGTTTATTCTAACGCCACCCGTTACAATTATATTATGAAATAAAAGGAATTATGATTATATAATAAAAGGTGGTATTTCTGGTGTTAACTATTTAATTGATTTATTATTTTAGGAATCAAATGAATGTCAAGAATGCAATATAAGATAGTTTTATTATATTATGTACCTTATACATTATTTAAAAAAGCATATGTACTAACTAACAATAATTACAAGATACTTATAGTGACAATTTATGTCTTGCTTGATACATAACTGTTTACTAAAAAACAATCTTTTTCAAAATATTTAGTCCCAATGTAAGTTTGAAGTAATTCAAGGTATATTTATTTACAACAATTCCACACCAATACAAGACAAACGCAAGAAATTATAAATCATAACAAGACAACAAATTTAAAACACAAATAATGAGAGATTGCAACCAGGAAGGTGGAAAATATTTGATAGTATCTTAGCATCCATAATCACATATAACTAACAAATGGTTATACATATCTGCTAAAGTATTGTTTTGATTGTAAAGGAAATAAAAAAAGCAAGAGATCTTTTTTTGTTGTTCAGAAACCTGGAAAAAGGGTCATCACATTACGAACATTATGTTCATCACGATGAGCACACCATTTCAGGTTTCTGGTGACCAAATATGATTGCAAACATTGATAATGTAGATTCTAAACAAACTACTATAAAAGTACAATTAAAACAAAAATCATTTGATGTGTTGTTTTCACTCTTCCTCTTCTTTCTTTTCTGATGTTGTTGATTTTCTTGTCCAGAAACCACCGCTATACAGCTGCTGCAAAAGAAAATTACTATATTTAGTGTGTAACTTTTGATGTGGATGTTGAAAAACAATTTCCTACAAGAAAAAATGGAAAATATGAAGTAAATCTTCTTAGTCGTACACTCTTGACAGAGTGGCCGTGGTCATGTCTCGGTCGAGTCCCGCACCACCGCCTGTCTCGCGATACGACGTCATGCAGCTCTGTGTGCAGGCGGCTTGGGAGCCTTCATTTACGCTGTAGTGTGTCATGAAGTAAATAGAAAAGTAATAATTTAGTGTACCTTTCATATCTATACATTTCGCATTTTTTTGGAAATGTGTTCCTGGGCTCTGTGTGGTCTGCTTTTTCCATGCAGTCTCATGCCATTTGTGTCCAGTAGCAAGCAATAGCCCTGAATACAAAATATAATTTTACTAGAAAATATTAAAAAATATATAGAAATTATATGTTATGTACAACATAAATATAAAGAAACAGTTCTGATACATTTATTTTTGGTTCCAATCTACTAGAAAATTAAATGTTTATACTGTTTACCTGCCACATGAACATGTCGCTGATACGATCCCCCTTTACCTAAACTAATTCGTTTTCCGCAGGTGAATTTATTTATTACGCTCGTAAAGTTTTCTGCCACATTTGTTGTCTCATTTGACAAACGACCTGCCTTCAATACAATTTTTCATTGGCGGCAGAAATCAGAGCCCACACTGGAGCATCCTTTTTTAGATTCTCTACGAGGTTTTCTTCCTCCTTTTCACTTCCATTGACATTGCAGTAGTAGTCCTTGCAGTTTCCATGTACTCCAAATACTTGAAGT
Organism: Mythimna ferrago; assembly: GCA_910589285.2. Classification (NCBI taxonomy): domain Eukaryota; kingdom Metazoa; phylum Arthropoda; class Insecta; order Lepidoptera; family Noctuidae; genus Mythimna; species Mythimna ferrago. Next base: position 24,555,408 of record OU342685.1, read on the forward strand.
GGGCCATTTCTCAAATCTGCAGCCATAACAGTATTATCACTGCTATACATTATGATTTTCCGTGCCACTAAGGTAAGTTTCATTACTTTTGGTTTCAAAATATTTCTCCCACAAAGTGGAACCTTAGTGTTGACCAAAATCTGAAAGTGTACAAATATAAATATAGAATATGATTCCATAATTTTGTGTTCACAAACATGTAAATTCACATACACAAAACATACAAAAAAATTTGTTCCTTGCGGGGTTTGAAACTGCGATACGCAGCGCAGCAGTCAATAGATCAACCACTCAAATTCAACATTGCATAATTGTTGGTTGTACCTATTACCTACATTGTTTTGACAATAAATACAATTTGTGTTTAGTAATAATTTATCTTACCATGCCAGATGATGAATCAAAGTTATGCCCGTATGATCTCTTCAACCATCCTCCATCCACATATACAGTAATAAATGGAACACCGTCTGAAGACACATGACCTTTTTAATTATTCTTTCTTGTTCACCAGCTTAATTTCCTCTGTCAAATGTTCTAACCAAACATTGCCTAATTTTTTTTCAACATGCAGAAATTTATTAGGTGACATTGTTGGAATATCCATCAGACTTGTTATATGAGCTGCTTGAGTGTAGTACCTACCAGAAGCCACCGTAGCCCACACAAATGCAGTATTTACTTTGTCTTTGCTCTCTGTGCAGTGTTCCCACGATTTTCCACACATACTGCACTTGATGCACTTCGAAATCCATCACGTCTTTCACTGACAAATTCAATTTGTGAAGATTCACAGATATTTCGGTGTCTTTCCATATGGAAGGCCCACTCAATAACATGTCTAAGGTCCACAATACGATACCCAGATATTCCAGATAAACATATTTGGAACAGTTTCCACAATCAACTGTAAATGGTTGTGTATTCTGGGCACTGAAAGAAATAAATAAAATATTATGTAATGGCACAAAATGAGTTTTATGATCAGCGATCACAATAAATAATGATTATTTGATACATATACTATAGAATTATCAGGGATAATTTGTTCATTCGCTAACTTTTTCTTTATTTCTTCAGATCTCCAAATTCACGCGGCTGTAATACGATACAGATATAAATTTTAGTGAACAGTAGGTATGGTTGTAAGTACCATAGTTTACGGACGCATGAATATCGGTTTGATACGCTAGTTTTCTCGTAGCCAACACACACACATAGCTTCTAGACGTAAACCGAATCTGAAATACACAAAAACAAATGATATACAAGACAATAGTTACTTTTATAAACTCGGAATTCGAATAAAATTGAATGTAATCATAAAACAACCAGATGAGATTGCTTCGAAATGCAGTTGCAGTTGAATGCAAGTCCAAATATCCATAGATAATACAGACCCTTAGTTCCGAATTACGTCAAAAGCGATTTTATCGCGAACCCGACCGAAATTTAATAGTCACAAAATCTATGAACTATCGAGTACTATATGTGACGTTGCGCGTTGGTTGGGTTCGCGATATAACCTTTCGCTTTTGATACAATTCGGAACACGGGGAGAATATTACAAACTGACGTTCCAAATTACGGTCGAGATTACATTAGCATTTTTAGAAAAATATAGGTAGCTGTAAGATTTTACTTACCCAAATAATTTTGATATCATATTGATTGACAATCAAAAAAATAATATCTAGTCAACAAATCCCTGCCGGTCATTCTGCAGGGATTAATTTAAATATAAAATAGAATTTCATAAATAATAAATCATAGGTATTACATAATTATACATTTTGATGTAAAGGTAACGGAATGCACGCAACCATTCAAATGAAACGAGATTGCAGTAAACTAATGTTTGTTTGTTCGTCTAATATTAATTGTCTATCGAAAACTATTTGTATTACTAATGTGAAAAAGTAATACGACAGGAAATACAATATATATATATGTATAACGACTTAAAAATTTTGTTTACAAATGATACATAATAATATTATTATTAAGTAAATAAAATTTTGTTTACTTGATATTATTATAACTGAACAATATCAATCGGTGATTTATATCTATTATGAGAAGATTTTAGTTTGTAATAGCCAGCTAAGCTCACGGGCCGTCTTGCTAAAACTACCGAAAGACTACTTTTATTTTAAAATAAAATTGCTAAGCAATCTATACTACAATACCTTGCAATTATTATATTGAATTGTAATGAAATACATACAAGAAAATAATATTATTTCAAATCAATGAAAATGCATACAATTTAAAATATACAAGCAATTCCGCGCGTAAAACCTATCACTGCATTAGCTAGCCTAGTTTCAAAATGATGTCAATCGAATGATCAAATTGAAATAAGTTTGGCAACGCGTTTTCTAAGAAATTCCGACGTAACATCTAAGGTCAAAGGGTCACGTTGTTAAAAAGTAAGAAGAACGGCAACGTCGCGTTCCGCGTTTTACGTATGATGAATATAACACGTTGCCAGTAACAATAATCATAACTAATGCTAACAATTTTTTGATAACAACAATGTTTTATGTTTTCCTCTAGGATAGGTAGTTTTACGTTATTATAATGTTTTTTTTTTTAATGAAATCCATTATTATAAATTTAGTAATGATTTTTCAAATTTATATTATCGGTTGCACGCCAGCTAGCGTTAAATATTATAACCTATCGCAATCATGGCGGTATGGTTTGGAAATTTGGTTGTCAAATCGCACTCACACTAGTAAACACAATGTCAAATTTTGCCCGGTTTTCATGACTGTTTTTCTCAATTTAAAACGCAAATTATTTACCAAAAAGTCGTTTGCGCCACTGTTTTATTGTAGAAAAGTGATAAAGTGATTCGTTTTGAGAAAAAAGTGTCTATGTACGGAGTATCTCATCAGTATTAAATGTATGAACAGGTCAGCGGAACAATCACCTTAAGGGACAGGTCTCTGCAAACTTGAAGGTACCACAAGATATTTTTTCAGGAAACGAAAAATATCAGCCTCTCAATACAAAATTATTTTTGCTTACGTGGGTAATTAAATGCCAATTTACTAACAGAGAACTTTATTCACCACAAACAATAACAAATTGGTCCAGTCAACAATAATCCGAATCGCAATTAACACTAGTTCCGAATTACGTCAAAATCGATTATATCGCGAATCCGACCAAATTTAATAGTCACAAAATCTATAGACTATTGAGTACTATTTGTGACGTTGCGCGTTAGTCGGATTCGCGATATAATCGCTTTTGACGCAATTCGGAACGCGGGGTAGAGTTCCGTTATAGTATCGCTTAAGTCGTTAGATAGAATCACTTCACACACTTAGGGCGAGTTGCACCATTTAACTATAACGATAACCAAACCACGATTTAACAGCTGTTAACGGCTTTGTTATCGTTATAGTTAAATGGTGCAACTCATCCTTAGGTAGTTCGCTCTTAATCGCAGTCGAAATCAAAACTGACTCGCTTCCGGTCGGGGGCTCGTATTTATATGCGGAACAAAGAAAGCTCTAGATACCGACGTCTCAAGATCAATCCAGAACAATAGGGTCTCGTTGCGGGGCCATAAATCATTTTTATTGCATAATGTACCAAGAGTCACTTTCACGCGAATTTCGACACTATTGTTAATGGCGTAGAGTACCATTTCCCTTATCTACCTACATACGTACCTACTATTATTATTTGAATAATAATAGTGGTATGTACCCATGGACGATTATTCGAGAATTTGCTAGGTACCTCCATTCTAGATCTTTCGAACAGCAATGCGTTTTAATTGGGTGCTACTCATAATTTTCTCAAAGATATAGCGTGTTCAAGTTTAATGGCGTAACATTATAAACTTGATTGAAGAGTTTGTATGGAAAAGCCGATTTTTTTTTTGTTTCCTGCGAAGCCGCTGGCAGAAGCTAGTAATTTCAATATTTGACATTTTCTCTCACGAAATTCCGAAAGAAAATGGGACCCACACATTGCGTACCTGTTTAAGAAATGAAATATCAAAACCTTGAACTAACTAGTACCAATTACTCATTCCTTCATTACTACCTTGCATTTCTAACTTGCCCAATAATATTAGTAAGTAATGTGGGTTTTCTCTAATGGCGCAGTGTGTCATCTCATTGACCTAGTGACACAGTTTCGGGGTTCGACGCGGCCTTGATCGTGATTTCGTTACGAACCTTGACTATGACCCTGCTAGAGCTTTTTCTTGAGTTGGAAATTCATTACATGATTACCGTGGCGTGTCAGACTTTTACTGACTAAAACCACACCTATGTTCGTTCATTTTTACTGGATCTGTTAGGCACACAAAGTTATTGTTTTATTATTTCCTTTATTTTCCATTTTAACATATTTAATACACTTAAATCTTCCTTAAAAAAAAAATTAAAAATATAAAAAATAGTGTCCCACTGGTATCGGGAATAGGGTCCAAGCTACCGGCGGTTAGGGCTCCAGAGAAAGGAACCTCCTGACTATACGAGCCGTGTGCAGAAGTACCGCTTTCTGAATCAAGCCCTTGATCCAGTCGCCTAACGAGAGCCTTCTAAGGTGTTGGTCGAGGCTCTTGGCTATTAAGCCATTGGCTGAAACGACTATTTATTATTATTATATCTAGCCCATACTGTCCCACTGCTGGGCAAAGGCCTCCCTCCACTCCTTCCAATGTTCCCGGTTTTGAGCCACTTCTTTCCAATTCCTAAGGAAGACATCCAAGTCGTCCCGCCATCTCCTTGGTTTTTCCTATTATTTTATTTTTTAATTTAAGTTCTCCACGGTTTTCTCAAGGTAACGGTAACAGTAAGAACAAGAGCATGAAAATGTGTCGCGCACGCCACGAGACGCGCCCGCCTTCCGATGCCGCCGCGCCTGCCGCGTCCGAGACTTTAATACCAAAGTCGTGAATGGGCCGTTAGTAGACTTGGGTCGGATTAGGTAAAAACGAAACCTGTTCCACCTAATCCTAGTATTTAAAAATACTTAATCCATTTACCTAATCCGAATATTTTGGTCAATATAGACGCTGGCCTGTTACAAATATTGTACCGATACTAAGTAGCGTACCTATGTGGATTGGGTAAGAAATATTCGGCATGAAGTATGGACGTTCCGTTTCTTATATATTGTAGAACAATGGATTATATATCGTTTTATGGGCTTTTAAAAAAAAAAAAAAATTAAATACGTAAACCAGCTAAACTAACAGATTGTAATTTATGCAATTTTTCAATGGTCACGTACACATGATGCACTTGCACTGCCAAAAGTTAGATCAAGGTTAAAGTTCATTGTAGAATTACTCCAACAACATATTTTTTTGACTTTATTACCGAAAAATAACTTAACATTCAAACTGGATAAAGAAACCTGAGCATTACTAGGTTAACATGCATTTCACCCATATTATTACGCGCCTCTTTTTTACACATTTATTTTCATTAAAAGACATAAAAGTTTTGTTATTTTTCTTCGAAAGTATTTACAATAGCGCCACTTTTCGATATCGTATATATTCGTGGCGACTTATATCGCTAGAGCACTAACTAGTCCAGTGGAATCCCACATAGATGGCGCTAGCGGAAGTGCTAATTGAACTTGAAACTTAACTCTCACATATTAAGGTGCAGAATATCCTCTGTGTAGACTGTGTACGAATATTGTGTGCCATACCTAATCCCCGACGCTTCTTTTTGGGTACGGACTCACGTCGAAAAATACCTTATCTACATACCTATTCCAATATTTATGCCTCACGTCTAGCCGTTAATGTTCGCCCCAAAAACCGCCACCGAGTGGAGCGCTGAGCTCTAGGAACGCGAACGTGTCATTATGTAGAGCAGAAGCAAGGGCGCGGAGCGCAAGACGTTCGCGAACACACTGAATATCCGACTTAAGCTACCACGAAATAGAATAGAATAAACTTTATTGTGCATCAAAATAGTAACACATTTTTTACACTAACTTAAATCTATGAGTACAATGGCAGTCTTATCGCTGACAGCGATATCTGCCAGACAACCTTAGGATCGGAATTCAAAAACATGAAATAAAAAGGGGGTATTCTGTCTGTCTGTAGGGCGTGTGCAATGACGCATAAGAACCACCAGCTAACTTAATATCTCCATTGTTCCAGGCAAATTCAGTAAGATAAAGCTCCTGAAGAAGGACACGATCTCGTCGCCGCTGGACTTCCGGCACACGCTGACGGTGCGGCCCTCGGAGGACGAGTGCAGCGTCAAGCAGCTCGTGGCCGTGGCCAAGGACACGCCGCCCGGCTCGCCCGCCATCATGAGGGCTATTGCCCGTAGGTTTGCTTTTGTTGCCACCCTACTTACAAAATAAAAGTGAAAAACGAAAAAGAAATAAAGAAAAAGAATTCTCTCACTCTCTCTCACTCACTCACTTTCTCACTCACTCTCTACTCTCATCTTAATAAAGAGTATATCTGCCTATCTTCCTTCAAGGGTTAGGTACAGAATCGCAGATGTAATCGGTAGAGTAAGCTACAATTACACGGCACGGCACGGGTCTTGAGCGCTGGCTTCAAGTTGCGCAGAAGTCAAATATTCGGTCTCTTTAGTGGTGCGAAGTGAGGCGTGGGGCGGGGAATGTCAGTGATTGGCTCGCCGCGCCATCGTGTCATCACTCGTGATTCGTTACTGCGCTTGCTGCATGAATCTAACAATGACTACGATTGGCTCGCCAATGTATAGAATGCACAAAGCGATCCGCACTCTGACGCCGAGCGCTCAAGATCCGTGCCGGTAATTGTAAGTAAGCAACGATGGAGCAAGCATTTTCACTCTTGACTTAATGACCCCTAGGTTGTAGCTATCAGGAAACAGACTCCGGCAGGGAATTCAAACAGCTTTAGGGTGGAGGAACCTGGCCCTCCCTCTAAAGCAGGACAGTGTCATACTTTTACTGACTGAAAGTACTTACTACGATTAAAGTAGTGTTGCAATCTTTGAGTCAAGAGTGAATTATCGTCGGCCACATCATCACTTACCATCAGATAAGATAGTGGTTAAACGCGAGCCTACACGAATAATAAATATTAAAAAAAAAAAATAGATTTCAAGATGGGAGAATTTTTTGTTATTTCATAAGGATTCTGCCCCGCCCGGCACTTCGATAGCCACGCCAGTGGGTGTAATATGTGCACCTATAATTGCCTCCATTTTTTTCTTGTGCCAAACACTACACTCCTGTCCCAGCCTAAACTTAAGGTTCTTCGTGCACAAGGCTACGAAAATCTTTGATACCAGACGATTTTAGTCTTTAACGACTACCACAATACAAAATAGAGGTTCGTACGCGTCGCCGACACCAGTCGTGTGCTCCTGAGATCGTCGTGACAAAAGTTTTTAATATTAGTATCGAAGATTAGAGTAGCCTTGTGTACGAAGGGCTCTTTAGTAAGTTTTCATCTTGTAATCGGATAATCAAACTTTCTTCCAGTTCTTCGATGCCACTTGACTAACGTCTTATATCATGATTGTATTGTGTTCAAGTGTCTTCTGTTCAGCATCATTTAGGGCAATTATTATGTTTGATTGTATATAGTAGAGGATATGCCATTAATTTCGGCTTCAGAAAGTTATTGTTTTATGGCACTTTTCGGGTGCTTGGACCTTAACTTGCTTTTCTTAAGGTATAGTTTAGTATAGGTTTGAGATTCTCTATTGTGTAGATGGGCAGTCATTACTTCGATACAGCAAACTTAAATGACGTGAACTGTTCTTCAGGTATGGTTAAGGATGTGGAATGGTTATATGACGTATTGTTTCCGATGTGTCGGCAGTCCCTGCGGACGGCGTGAAGGGCAAGACGTGGGGCCCCAGCACCGTGCACCAGCGCTCGCGCACGCAGCTGCCGCTGGCGCACGCCGCGCCCCCCCGCCCGCGCCCCCCGCGCTTCTCCTGCTCCGCGCCCGACCTGCCGCCCGCCACCAGCACCGCAGGTAACCCGCCCCCGCCTCGCCTCGCCGTCACAGCTAGGGAGCACGAGCCGCGCCTGCCGCAGCGCGCCCGGCCGGAGCTGCCGCGCAAGCGCAGCGGCAGCCACGACGACCTGCTGTACGAGAACACGTCGCCGCGCCGCAACCGCTTCCTCGTGTGCCCCATGTTCACGTCCACCGCGGACATCCCCCACCAGTACGACACGGTGTTCGACGTGCCGCTGGAGCGCGCGCGGCGCAAGGGCAGCCACGGCGAGGTGAAGCGCAGCTTCCTCAAGAGCATCCGCTCCAACAGCCTCGCCGGCCTGCTCGCCGTCGCGGGGAGCCTCTCCTCCGAGACCACGGAACTACTTCGAGACGACTAGTTTGGGCTAAAGTTCACGTACACCGTCCACGAAACGAAAAATGAAATAATACGAGAAAAAAAACGAAAAATTCCAATAATTTAATTCGTGGATGGTGTTGCAAGTTTTTTTTTTTTTGTTTTCGAAGCGAAATATTAACTTTTTTTGCTACTACCTTCTGTGGACAGTACAAAAATGTTGCCATATTAAAGACATATCATTTCTTACTAACACATTCCTCCACATTGCATTTGACAGATTTAATTTATTTTTTTAGTAAATTAGAAAACATTGCCTTTTTAAGTTTTTATTAAAACGACATAACTTTATCCCAAACTACAATTTCGAATCGATATCGATGTTATATTTTTTTCTTCCAAAGTCTTAACGAAAACGAGTTCCCTAAAATTCGACTTTATCTCGACGCGAACTAAATATTTTTCGAAAGAGACGAAACATTCTCGAAAAAAAACGGCTGATACATTCTTCTATCTGTAAATATGTTACTTATTTTAGATGATATAGTTCCAAGGATTTGAATTTAGTACGTAAGAATAGTTCGTAAGGATTTTAAAAAGACTTATTTTTTTAGTGTGTATTGTTTATCGTAATCGTAATACCAGTGTCTGTCTTCCTTTACGTAAAATTTATTTGTGTTTTACCGCGGTAAACTACGGTAAAAAAAAATAATAATGTAAAAAATATGTTTTACGGTATTTATTATAATAAATAAAATTGCAACATATATTAGGCATTTATTTCGTAAAAAAATAAAATAGTTTACCGCGGAAAACAATCCTATTTTACACGTATACGTTTTTTTTACGTACATACAATCAAATGATTTTAATTTGAGATCTGATGTTTTTACAATAATGAATCTTTTTCAGGTTAGGTTTTTATGTCGTTTGGCCAATTAACTTTTATTTTGTTTTGCTTGATCAAAAAATTAACTTTTTAATCGCATACGTCGAATAAATCCGACAAACACTCGCTTTTTTTTCACCAGGGTCGGACATCTACGACCAAATACTCTCATCTCGTCAGCTCTTCTTTCACCTTATGTGGATGAAGAACTAAATAAGATAGAGTCAACACGAAAACACTCGTCGGACAAACCCGACGCAAGAGGCTAAGAGATTTTTTTTTTTACTATCAGTTTACTATTTAATAATAATAAACTCTGATAGTAAAAAAAACTGAATGCCTAGTGCGTATTTGTGGCGTTCGTCGCTCCGATTGGCCCGCTCCAAGCTCTTAGCCAATCAGAGAGCCAAACGCGGCAAACGTTTCCATAGCAACAAAACAACTCGGACTAGGCATCTGTTCTATTTTTGAACATGTTAGACGATTCCTGCAAATTGAAATTGGTGCTTTATTTTGTAAAGTTTCTTGGCCAAACGACATCAACAATCGAATCATAAATGCTGATTGAAAGGTATGAACGATAGACAAATTAGTAGATAATTTATTATACTTATAGCTAGTAAATTGTTAAGAAACTTCTATTTAAATCAAAAGACTACGTTGACTGTAAACTGTTTCGACTGACCGCAAATTTTTAATTTTGGATCTTGCCAAATTGTGTAAAAAAAAAACAGTACAAAAAATATATCAAGAAAAAAATACTTTTATTTTTTGAAATATTTTTTGTAATAAAAGAAAAAAGATAGCCAATTGTATGAATGTTTCTTTTTAGTAAATTATTTGTTTAACGTCAGCCATTTTGTCTGTTTATTTGCTGCGCTAAAGGAACCTCTCAAGACAACTTGCTATATCCTTGTGAGTATGTTTTTATTATTCCAAAATTTATTAAGAACGCGTTCTAATGAATGGTCTCGAATTATAAAGTGCTATTGAGACTTGCAAATTTAGTCATTGATAAAGCTACAAGTTGACAATCTCAATTATTGTAACTATGTAGCGTATTTTTGTAGATATTTTTCTATAAGTGTCCCCGCACACTGGCCACAAAAAAAGCTAGAAGCGGCCACAAAAAAAAAAGTTAGAAGCGACCACAAAAAAAAAGCTGAAGCGCGCGATAGCTTGTGGCCGGAGAAGCTAGAAGCGGCTTCTAACTTCTCTTTTTTGTGGCGGCCTTTTTTTGTGGTGACACCGCCGCACACGAGCCACAAAAAAAGTGCGCCACATAAAAGAAATCAGAAGCGGCTTTTTTACAGGCCCGTGTGCGGGGACAATTAGTGTCCCCGCAGCTTGAGTTTTGTTGTTACATCAGATGTAGATTTTATTTAAACCAAAATTGCATGCTTTTAAATTTTTTAAACTAAAGACTTACCATTCGTGGTAGTCATGAAACGTGTGAGCAAGACGACATGAGACTTAGTGTAGAGTAGTATCTCGTGTCCCACTCGCACGCTTTACTACCACGACTGGCACAAGTCTTTGCGGTTAGTACATTTGTCTGGAGTGCCTAGTGTGAATTTGTTTTACGTTAACGCGATCGACAATGGCATTAACGTAAAAAATAACTCTCACTCAGCGCTTAGTATAAAATACTCTCCAATATTACACTACAATAGGCTAGTTGCCGTAAAAAATGTAATTAGTCCGTCTTTTAGATTATTCAAAAATAAGGGACACGTATTTTTTTATTTGTAAATTAAACTAAAAATGAAAAAGATATAACATATAGCCCATTAACCTTTCAATCGTGGAAATTACAGACACAATAGAAAGACAATAGGTGCGCGAACGCCGGCGTTCGCTTGGGGTTTAATTCCCACACCCCCGTTCGCGCACCTATTGTCTTTCTATTGTGTCTGTAATTTCCACGATTGAAAGGTTAATGAATTAAAGTTACGTGTAACGTCACGCCGTGCTGTGTCACTTTTTTCGCACGGGGTGACGTCACACGTACCTAACTTAAATGGGCTATATCTTTGTGCTATGTTTTTGTTTAGTCGAAAAAAGAAAAAATACGTGTCCAATATTTTTTTATAATCTAAAATACGGACTAAAAAAAATTTAATTATTTTGACCCTGGAAACTACCCTATTGCTATAGGATGGTGCGGGTGACAGCTGTAGGATGAGCGTAGCCAGGCGTCCGGATAAAATCGGACACGGTCAGGCTTTTCAGTTACGTGTCTGGCCAAATTTTGAAATTTGACAATTTTGTTTAGAATTGACATTTGAGTTCGGCCTTACCTTATCTCGCTAGCGCTAGCGCAAGTAGAGCGGTCATGCAATTAGTCTAGCAATTATATCTTTTAATTTTATTGTTTTTTCATTTGAATTTAAAAAAGATTTTATGAATTTTATTGTTATTAAAAAGACATGTAAGACTTTAAAAAAATGTCTGCTTTTTAGAATAATGTCCGGCTAAAAATAGGATAGTCTAACCGGTTTTTCGGTTTAAAGACCTGGCAACCCTATGTAGGATTCAAACAATGTAGCTATCTATCCTTGTCTCTCATCATGACTGGCCTATTGGTCTAGTGGTTAGTGACCCTGACTGCTATACCGAAGGACGTGGGTCCGATTCCCACCTAGGACAGATGTTTGTGTGATGAGCATGATCATTTGTTCTGTGTCTTGGTATAATTTATCTATGATTAAGTATGTTTATCAGTTGTCTAGTACTCATAACACAAGCTCTGCTTAGCTTTGGACTAGACGGCGTTGTATGTTAGTTGTGCAATATTATTAAGAAAAATATCTTGAGCGATGCATAATGTCGTCCTGCTGTCATCCTAGCCATACTATGTAAAAAGACCTTAGTTGCTAGTCTCAGTTCTGTTTCCATTAGAACGCGTTCTATCATGTCACAAACTGCTGTGGCAAATGTAAGGGAACATTAGTGATAAGTTAGTAATGTACTGTTTGGAATTGATTTGATTGTATATTATCGTTGTGTCAAGCGTGTGATTATCAAGAGTGCTAAGTGTAGTTCTTTGTTTATTTTATTATCTGATGGAACGGCCAATCGACGACTGAAATGACCGTGGAAATAGTTGGACCTTCTATTAAAAGCAATAGAGGCGTATGCATATTATTTTAGAAAAAAAAACATTTTTTTTTTGTTCAAAAGGTCTTCGATGATTGGCCGTATCATCCCGCACTGTTTTTGATATATATATCTTTTTTTTTCGTTTGTAAATTGTAAGCATTTGTTTGCTTTCAGCCAAGTTTTTTTTTTTATTAATTTTAAACACGTTATCTATAAGTGCTATGCATGCTTACCAGTTCATAGTATATGCTATATACAGTTTTTAAGGTATATATGTATCTGTTGTACTTACTTATTTGTTAGTTATTATGAATTTTTGCTTTTATCACCACGACATTACGGCACGCTTTCAAATGTTTACAATAATTTCGATATCTAATTACCTGTATTTGGACGACTATATGATTGTATACGGCTGCGTGAATATATTTATTTGTAATTACATAGTTTACGATTTCTTAGATAGATTTATTGTTTTTATATCTGAGCTGCCAGATAGCATTTTTTGCTTTAATGTCCTAGTTTTTTTTTTTAAGTCAGACGTAAAAGAAGTAAAAAAATATATAATTCATCATATATTCGTCCAAGTTAGTATCGAGTATGTACAGAGTACAAACTGTATCCCTGTAACAATGAGTAACAATGTTCCTGAGGGTGGTGGAATAGTATTACTATGCAAAAAACTTGGGCCGATACTATAACGTGTTAGATCCACCAGTACTCGAGTATGAGATAGCTATACTAGAGCTATCCCTCTCACAATGGAATGGTGGAAATGACACGTGATAGTAGAACCCTGGTCGAGAGGCTCGCGTCGCATAAGACGTCACGGAGGGACTGACCGTATGTCCCGGAATCCATTCGTACCTTAAATGGGAAATTCGTCACGTCATTGGGGGGCATCGAAAATTTGATTGTGACATTCGGTTGTGTCTTTAATATTTAAAAAGTGAATCTCAGATTTGTTTATAAACTTTATTCTCTACAGTATCATAGTTTAACTTTTTTTTTTATTTCTCAAAGTAGTAGTTGGAAATTATAATCTGAAAGGGAATTATTTTTGTATGGGACACACATTTAGGTTTCAAAATAAAAAGTTACCAAGTTACTCGGGATATACAGTTCATAGTTATAAATTAACCGGGACATACGCCAGCCCTAACCTCGATAATTATAAGACGCTCGAAAACCATTTGTAAAAAAGATTATAGCTCTTCGGTGATCTGGTTCTTTCATAGTTATATAGATTCTTTTTTATATATCAAATAAACCTTTTCCATAAAATCGAAATTGGTGTATTTTTTTAACATGGGTTTTACTAATCATTTAGTTACTAACAAGATCCCCTTAACATTTGAAGAAAAATTGAAAAGAGCCATAGATAAAATACAGATAATGAAAATTAGAACAGATTAAAAATCGGTGTTGGATGTCGCGCTTACGCTTGCTCACTATGGCTATCCTAATTCTGGGAAGGTTGAAAATGATAACAAGTTTATATTAACAATGATATTTTGATTTGTTATAAGTTAAAAGTGCTATCAAGTATTATTTGCACAATGTAAGTATAATAGACTCTTGTTTTATTTTGTTTGTTATTTTTATAGAGATTTAATTGCTTTGTATTGAATGAACTGTTTGGCATGTATAGTATGAGACTATTTATTTTTCTTGCATGATTTTTAAATAAAGAATAGAGGAAGAATGAATGATTCATAACTATTTTATTTATTTTTTGACTATAATCATTGAATACTTTGTATTTTTCCTCTATTTTTCATTCAATATCGTATAGTTATTCGTTTTATACACTGTTTACGTCAATATCATGTTTATTTCCTTGTATATAACAGTGTATAAATAGCTATAAATGTATGGACTGTGTAGTTTTGATGTGAAATCATTTTAGACTTTATTTCGTTTGGAATAAATTTCATATTTCATGAATGGTTCGAGACAATACCAACATGATTGTTTTTCGTTTATCCTGTAGTATTTTAGTGACCGTTGTTATCTAGTTCTGCGTAATTAATATAAGAATTTAATATTACACATATTATTTTAACAAGCGAAATGGATTTCAATAAGATCTTATAATGATGTCGTTTACCGTTATTGTAACAATCGAAAATGGTTATTGTTCCAAAAGTCAAATGACGCCCCACTTTAAGGATAGAAATTATAATGGCGGAATGACTACGGCTTTTTCTGTTGCCAATAATAATTAAACGGTAACTTTGTTAAAAAAAAAAAACTTGAAACAAGCTAATGTTTCTTGTCTTAGTATACTAAGAGGAAACCCTGAATATAATCATAAATACAGAGTTTGAAGTCTAATAAAAAGTCAAATTAACCCATGTAATGGTCAAATTAAGAAAATCAATCAAACAATTTTTTTTTTTTATTATTATCAAATATCTCTTTCTGCTTCGGGAGGAGCGAAGACTGTCTTTTTTTTTTTTTTTACTGACTAAAACCCACCTATGTTCCTTCGGTTGTCCTTTGCGTTGCGCCCAGTAAGGCCGAAGCCTACTAGAGCCTGGAGTCTACTTCTGAAAGGGGGACCCGTAGTCCTAGGACGCAAAGAGTAACTGAAGGAACATAGTATGGTTTTAGTTAGTAAACATCTGATGGGCCCTCCCGCTGCGCCTTACAGTGGAAGAAAACATTAGATGATTTCCCATCATACTAGCTTCTGCCAGCGGCTTTGCCGGCGTGATAGTAGGTTTCTAACATTTAAACACCATTTCATACTCTTAGGAAGCAAAATTTTTTTAAATTCTCAGTGCTCGCCTACGTCATTAAAGAAAAACTTGTCCAAAATCTCACACTCATAGTCTACTGGGACTATATATGTTTTGGCTATGTGTTGATATGTCAGTCAGTTTCTCCTTTTATATATGTAGAAAAACTTCGCGGTCCTAAATAAACAAAACCATTCAGGTTACAACAAGCATTGACTATCAATGGCATAGCATAGTCGGCCTTATAAGGTTCCCACTGTTGGGACTCAGGCCTCCTCTCCAGGATAGGGAATGGGCCGTAATGCACCACGCGGGCCCAATGCGGGTTGGTGAATGTCGAATTGTCTATGAATAGAAATATTTATGCTGTTACAAAGTCAAGTATTTCACATCGAAACTCGTCAGTCGTACACGTACTCACGCACGCACATAAACACACTAATACCTATGTTTTCATTCACATAGGTTGTTTTCTTCCTTACACAGACTTCAGTCCGGACGACTGGGGCCCCGAGTTCCCGCTGTCCTCGGCCTCCAGGTACTCCGTGCCGATGCCCACCTTGTATAGCACTGAAGGTATGTTGCTCTTTTAGGGGATACGAAATGTCCCTGAGTATTTTCTCTTTTTAGTAAAGTTATCCCCGATTTCTGAATTGAGTATTTCTCAAAGTCTACTTTTGCCTGTAAACTTATCAACATTTGACTTTAGTTTTAACACATAAAAGTTTACACTCATTCAGAAATGGTGTTAAACCGTTAAATATTAGGTAAGGTGCGTTGGGGTAAGAACGTATAAATATAAATTATACCACTTATTTAGCTTTATTTTTAATGCTACTCATATTGCGTGCCGCGTCATTATGTTCCACCTTGCCCAGTAATGTAACTGGCATTAAAAATAAAGCTAAATAAGTGGTATATTGATTTATACGTTCTTACCCCAATGCCGATCTTCCCCCCAACCCACCTTACTAGCTTTAATTGTTAGCCACCGCGGATGATCGAGTACCCGCTATCGAGACCAGACGGTTGCAAACTAGCGTTCCAACCAAGGTGACCTTGCTAGTTTCAATCCGTGTAAACAGCCGTTGTAATCTATGACCTTCATCGCCTAATGTTAACAATTTTGAAAAGTTGAAATGAGATATAGATATTTTGTTATATATAGTAACTCTATTATGTTCTTATCATGAAACTTGAACATTCGCAGGTTATAAAGTGAAAAAGCCGAGTATAATCGAGCTAGTCCTGTACAATATGGCGGCGCTGCTGGGGGGAGTGGCGGCAGGATATGACGTCAGAGTGTCTAATGTCAGCCCGCTGCATCCCACCTTACAGCCGCATAGGTAAGAAGATTGTATACCATTACCACTTGTCACATACACTTATTACCGCTTGTGACATAGCTCGAAGAATTCGCCAAACTTAATTGGCAGGGCACATTGCACGCAGAGCATTGGTCGATGGCGACGAAAGGTTCTGGAGTTCGACCGCATACCGGAAAACGCAGCGTCGGAAAGCCCCTACACGATGGACCGATGACCTGCAGGCTTACTCTTGAGTTCAATTCCGATCGGTCGACATTGAGATTGTGACGTTTGGTACCCTTGAATTCAATGCTAGCGCCAAATTGGTTCAAAATTGCGTGACCATTTTGAGAACTAAGTGAAATCGTATATGTTGACAATATTGTTTTCAAGAGTACCAAATCACGTAACGTCAAAATTGACATTGCAATCGGATTGACTTTAGATTGAAATTGAAATTAATTTGGAGAGTAAGCCTGCTGGTCAGGGTTGCAAGAATCTGATAGATGCGAGACGAACAGGACCAGTCGTTGTGGCGACGCTTGGGGGAGGCCTATGTCCAACAGAGGACGTCTTTCGGCTGAAATGATGATGATTACCACTTGTTGCACTTAGCATGTTCTGTTTCTGCATTACCATAAGGTCAATTGGTAGACAATTCCTATTAAGTAGAGGTCGGAAATAGGTAGAGTTATTACACTTATACCGATTGCATACAGCGAGAGAATAAAGTGGATATGACTCAAATCCCAGAAAGATCCACATTCATATCAACGTTTCTATCAAGTACAGTTGCCATCACGGATCTTGAACACTTGCGCAGAAGTCAAATATTCGGTCTCTTTAGTGGTGCGAAGGCGACGCGGGGGCGGGGAGTGTTAGTGATTGGCTGGCCGCGCCATCGCGTCATAGACGCCACTCCTCATTGGTTCACTGCGTTGCTGCATGTATCTAACAACGAAGACAATTGGCTCGCCAATGTATGGAATGCGCAAAGCGATCCCCACTCTGATGCCGAGCGTTCAAGATCCGTGATGGTAACTGTACATGAATACAACCTAATTCCGACCTCTACTAATAAGGCATAAGGCATTATGTCCATTTTCGTAATGTAAATAAATTAAATTAATTTCAGAGCTGAAATAGAACCGGACCCGCTAAATTCATCTGTGTACGAGGGTTTTGGATACGCACATAACACGTATCACGGGCCTACGAGACACTTGCGAGCGCCGCTGAACGCCATCACTGGATCACCTGTAAGTATCATACGTTTATCATCTTTGTGATATTGTTTAAGTTGCTGTAATTTGAGTTTGTGCCGATTTAATTACAGAAGTCTTAAATTCACAACACCAGCATTTCGAAAATCCAACTTACTGCCACAAAATAAAAACATTTTATATGTCATTTTCTGTTGAATCGATTTTACCAATATGTTTTGAAGCTGCCTTATCTTTAGTGGATGACCTAGCACGATTGATACTTATGTATTTTCTTTCTTCTTCATTCCAGATATCGGGCATCCAATCAGACGAACAAAAACCAATCAGGTTCACCGACTCGCCCACTCACTACGCGCACCCGTCTTCCTCGTCAGGCTACGGGCACTCGGCACAGCCGTTGTCCGGCACATCGGGGCTGGGGACCAACTACACCTCGACGCAGCCACCGACACCGTCCCCGAGAAGAACATCTTCATCCACATCCGACCACATTGCAGAGCTGTATCACAACTACAGAGAAAACTTCCAACCATCACCCTCTCAAGACAGAGATTACTTCTACAGAGCAGAACCTTATACTTACGACAGAACAGCAGATTACGTCGTCAAACATCCCCCTTACTACGGCTATGACGAATGTTCCTTCGAATACAGAGAACCAACCCCCGATTATAGACCCTCACCACAGTACCTCACGCACAGAAGAACACCCTCCAACTCCTCTGCGTCAAACTCCCACCCAGAAGAATTCTCCCCTTCCAGACAATACAGAAGCAAAGAGAAGAGAGAAGAATACAGACCCAAGACTGAGTACCCACGTAAGTCAAACGACTATTCCTTACCGAGAGACTTTTACAGACAAGACTCGCAGGAGAAGAGCGAGGTCGAAAGACCCGCGAATTTAGGACTAGAATTAGCGCCTACGAAACTGAGATCTAGTTTGAAGAAGTATAAGAAGTCGAGTGCGTCGGGCGGAAGTTCGGGGGGCGGTACGCCGACCAATCCGACTCCTCCGGACAGTTTGACAAGCGAGACTGACAGTTCTTACGTGTCGGCGAGGGATGCATCCAGCGGCTCGCAGTCGAGGGTCCGCTTCAGCCCGGAGACCATGGAGGGCCCCGTGCTGGAGCGGAGGCCCTCGCGGCACACGTAGCGAAGGCTGAAGAAGTTCGACGACTACCTTGTTTGACGCAAACTGTACATACGCTTGCGGGTAGTCCGAACGCTTCGCTTCATAGTTGTTCATTTCAAGTGACTGTACGCAGTTCTGATGTTAGTGAACGTAGCCAAGGAGGGCGAGTGACTGTGCTTCGAATCGTAAGGTTGTTTCTGCATTTAGTTGAATTGTAACTTCGAATGCATTTAATATGTAAAGGAAAAGACTAAAATGTTGTACTTATATCAGAGTTCTTTAATCACTGGCTCCAATCTTATCTAAATATTCAATACTTACATATCCTCATTAGACAATTTGAGATTTCGAAGGAATTTTCTTTTCATTAGGAGTTTGTATATCATGAATGTTGGTCCAACTTAGATGTTGATAGAGAAGTCTTTGGCTACGAATAACTGCAATAAGCTAATGTATAAACGCAATTGTGTTCATTATTTAATGTATGCGTAGTTTCCATTGTACATTTTGTATGATACGTCGTCATATTAAGATGTATTTAGCCGTCAATGTAAAGCGAATCGCTCTATCAGTGCCTATCGCGCGGAAATATTATTATTAATTCCTAATTGCGTGATGTAGTTATTAAAAACGATTATTTGGAGGTTTTCCTTGGTCGAGGCAGCTTCGTGAGGCAAGCACGTAATGAAAAACTTATATATTATGTAGCTGGAGTTCACTAGAGATCAAGTTTTTATATTGCCTTCAAGTCTTTATATTGCGAGGCTTCCTTGCACCAGAAAAAAACGACATTTATTTCGAATTAATTGGGTTTAATTATATTCTGGTTTGATGTTAGCAATGAGGAATAGAATAGGCACAAACTAAGCGTTGTACAAATTGTAAATATCTGATCATATAACTGATGTTCCAGTCAGCGAGTACTTTCGTTAACGGGCAAGATTTTTTTTTACTTTCGTTAAATTTATAAATAGTACAAATGTATTTGTAAGTGTCATCGTGTTTGAACGCGTGGCGAAGAAAAAAAAACATATTTTTAATTCTACGTAATCAGTGTATATTTTGAAACTAACAATTAATATATTATGTAACTTATATCACTAAGTTGTATGCATTTTGTACAAAACGTTAGATATTTTTTACTGAAAAATATCAGTAAAATTAGTACCTAGTATTGTTAGCAGCTTTTATATCCCACAATTAAATAATGTAAATTAGGTAAAAAATACTAGTCGGAAGTTTGCGGAAATCCTAAATATTGCATATCCAGCTAAAAAAAATGATATTATATTCGATATTACGCTTCCCTTACCCGAAAAACACTGGATTATTTTAAGATCGATCAAGACATAGTTTTTAGTTTTTCCGTTTAAATAAATGGCCTATAATCGGGAAGCTTGAAAATTATCACTTAAATTAGCGTATAAATTAAAATTTAAGATGTATATCGGAAAATTCGAATAATACTAGCTTTGATAAATTATTGTTAGCCCGAATCAGTGCCTAATGTTTGCTGGAACGGTACTTAGAGATTAGCTACGGAGTGAAACGATTTTATCAAAAACGAATTACTATTTTTTTTTTTTTTTACAATTTTTATGGCCAGTAAAATCATATTTGACAACTGGAAAGTTGTATTTATTTTTTCAATTTTTATTTTTATGTGCAATATGTGAAATTATTTTGCGTCCATATTTAATTTTGTTATATTATTATTATTTATAAAACAAATCGTCGTGAATGTAACAGTATTTTATACAGTATTCGAAGTATTGTATATTCGGAAAGATATATGTATGATTGTATGTAGTATAATTTATTAAGTTAGCTTGAATCAGTGCCAACGTCGTCCAGTGTTTTGCATTATCTTTTATTTCCAGTTTAGTACAAACCAAATCCTAACCAAATTATCGTAAGAATCTCTTGTAAAATTAAGTTTCAGTTTAACAAGTCACAAATTCTGAGTCAACGATTAAAAACGATATTATGTAAATATTTATTCGAGATTCACGGCGCGTTTACTTAAAAAAAACTCTAGTCCTGAATTTTTTTATTTTATTTTAATATCTGGCTTGTAATCGAGTGGTTACGAACGACTGGCGAACGTACTTCGAATGAAAAAAATGTAGTTTATTGGGCATTCCTGTGTTTTATATACATTCCATATGTTTTGAAGTGATATTATTGTAATCAGTGATGCGTTTAAGACGAATGTAAAGGTTTTGTGTGCCAATAACATGAGGTGGGAGGATGCCTTACGTCTGTACGTTGAATCGACAAATAAAAATCTAGATTAAGCTTTTTATAAAGTCTTGTTATTCATTTTCCTGTCTAACCTATTATTCCTAACAATAGCGGGCATTACATTCACTCTTTCTTGTATGAAACAGTAATCGTGTGCAAAAAAACGCACTTGTGAAGATGTTGAAAGGGGACGAGAAATCAGTGGCGTAGCTGGACATGGGCGAAGTCGGTGGCCACCGCCCACGGCCTCGCACCCAAAAGGGTCTTTTAAGCACGAGGGTTTTTTTATAATTGATAGGCTCGCGTTTGACCACTATTTCACCTAATGGTAAACGACGATGTGGTCAAACACTAGGTTGCGACGGCTGCTGTCACGTTTTCGAATTTATGAAAGAAAAAAGGCCTCGCTGGTGTGCCTTCACCCACGTCTAAACTAGTCCAAGCTACGCCTCTGCGAGAAAGACCACACATTCAAGTGCTTGTCACTCTTATCAGTAGCGCGCGCTATAATGGAGCTTACCTACACAATTATTGTGTAAGTATAGGTACCGGCAAGAATCTTGAGCGGTCGGCTTCAGAGTGGAGATCGCTTTGCGCATTTCATACATTGGCGAGCCAATCATCGTCAAGCGCAGGGAACGAATCACGAGTGACGTCCATGACGCGATGGCGCGCCGAGCCAATCACTGACACTCCCCGCCCCCGCGTCTCACTTCGTACCACTAGAGACCAAATATTTGACTTCTGCGCAACTTGAAGCCAGCGCTCAAGATCCGTGCCGGTATCTATACGCTCCTGAAAAAGTGCGATATAATTACTGTCTAAAGGGTTATTCTGTAATATTAAATGACGAACAGAAATTAGGTAGGGATACCCACTTCTCCAACATTTACTCGGGGAGTATAAATTAGCAAGTCAATGATGTAACTGTCTATCATTTAGATGCAAATCTTGTAACAAGAATTCGCTAGGCATATACAACTGGATTCTTTCCTGCCTAGCAATTATTTCGGACGTGTTAGACATAGATTCAGCTTAGATAACTCGTTTGTAACGGTTTCGAAGTTTGGGTCAATCGGAAAGCATATTCAAGATGATATGTAGACCTAGTTGTTCCTTGGGCTGGTTTTAATTATAATTAATGTTCACATTCCACTAACTTTTTCATCCACGCCGAATAGTGAGTGACGAAAAGTCAGTTCCAATGAATAATTCAGTTCCAAGGCATAGGTAACAGTTCTAAAAAACACGCTACTTCGTGCGTGACCTACGTGTTAAAAGCGATTCTTTATTCTCATTAAGAAACCACGAGTTGTTCCTATTAGGTACTTAGTAGTAGAAAAATGGGCTTTTTATTCATAGTAGAGGATATATTAAGAACGACCTTCACCGGTTTGTTTAATGGATGAAACGTTTTTTATGATAAATTTAGTATATAGATAATATAACGCAGGTGGGTTGCCTGAGAAATTCCTGGCCAAAAATTTTTTTTTTTTAATGCATCGTTGTGTTTAACAAATACATCTAATACTAAGTGTGAAGCCTTTTTCTGTGCTTTAGAACATAAAAATGTTGGGTTGCCTATTTGTTTCCTGGCATAACTATGGGTTGCCAAGTATAAACAGGTATGTATAAACAGGTGTGTTTATTTTGATATACAACAAATTTTATATCAAAATAAACGCTGTTTCATTACGAATACGATGTTACAGTGTTGTCTGCAAAAAAATCTGGTATGAATAACGGTTGTGCATTTTTCTAAAAAAAGTAATTTTTTAATTAATAATAGTCTGGCCAGGAATTTCTTAGGCAACCCACTCGCGTTATATTATTTAATACACTAAAATCATAAAATACGTTTCATCCATTAAACAGACCGGTGAAGGTCGTTCTTAATCGGATCTTAAACTATTGCAAAAAAAATCTACCACCATTATTTTCAACACTTTCTTTGGAGAATTTAAATTTAGAATCTGCTAATCAGTATAAAACCGCTTGCATCGTATTGGTCCTACGAGTGTTTTCATATTTCGACGGTCGTATTTGGGACTGGGTACTTTATCTAAAGTACCCAGTCCCAAACACGACCGCGACCGTGGGGACATCGAGACCGTTTAGCTCGTCAATCTCCATAACAGAAAAGCTGACGAAGTGGAATATTTGGTCGTGGATGTATAACCCTGGCGGAATAAATACGAGTGTTTGTCGGATAAATCCGACATAGGCGGTCAAAAGGTTAAACTGAGCAGTGGTGGCCGAGTGGTAACAGCCCTGACTTAGGTTGCGGGTTCAAACCCAGCTAGGCACTTTGTGTAATTTATTTCATCACTGAGCTCTCAAAACGGTGAAGGAAAACATCGCGATGAAACCGGCATGTCCTAGAACTAACAATTCGAAGACATGTGACATCCACCAACCCGCACTGGGCCTGCGCTGGGATTACGGCCCATTCCCTTTCCTAGTGAGGAGCCTGAGTAGTAAACAAGCTGTAAGTAGTCTCATTTATAGCAGTTTAGTTCTATAGTAATCTGAAAATAAAGAATACCACTTAGGTTATGAGGTACCTACCTACCAATTGCAAGAGAAGCTGCAAAATTTATCTCTGTAGTGATAAAAAATATTGTCCACAGTAAGAGTCGGTAGTAAAAGCACATCGTAGCAATGGTAGTCTAGAATGCTAGGGCTACGCCATTATTCAAGAGATACCATGGCCCTGGAACACAAAGGGTAGCTGAAAGAACACGGGCAGGTTTTAGTCAGCAAGTTTGACACGCTCTCTCGCTCCAACCAGTGCAAAAGTTATTTGATGATATCCCACATCAAAAAACGGGTATGAGAATGAAAAAGGGGCTGTATGACGTACCTAGCAAGTATTGAGATTGACTTCGGCTACCAATATTTAATTACAACTTGCATATTGCTTGAATATAAAAAAAATGTGATAAGAAATGCACCGACAGCGATAAGCTCTATCCGGTTGGTTCTTGAGTATCTTAACTGCAATAACAGATGTCTCATAGTCTTAAATTCTTTATCAAAACCATAATATTCTATTCGATGATAGTGTTGGCATAGTAAAAGTAATTTATCAGCTCTACACTCAATGAAACAACCTGTGTATAATAAGTGTACTTCGCAAATAAACCGCTCCATTCAATAGCGGGTCGTGTTCTTGAACTCCATCGAGCCGATCGTAGCCAATTAAATGTTCATTACACCCACACTTATCACTTTCTCTTATCCAATCCACAAGGGTAACAATTAACAAATGAGACGGGGGCTTTATATAAAAACAATTTATTCAATACTGCATAACTAAAATACTATGTCAGTGCGATGTAAAAATATACTTATTCAGTAAATAGTGCTCTTACAGGCTAAAATATTTACAGAATAAAAGCTTCTGTCCACTAAGGTGTATCTTCATACAAACACGACGAACTACGGAAATTAGAAGTGGACCATTTAAAAATAGTTTTATTGTTCTTTTTATTGAAGCCTACGGCTGAGTAATGATACGTCGAAGTAGACAGAATGCTTTAAACATTTCTGTTTCTGTGGTAAGACGAAGTGGTACCCACTGCAAATTAGCCAAGAGCACTTTTGACGAATCGATCGCACATTCTCTGTACAATAGACGGGAAACTCGGCTGCTCATTTCTCACGGCACTTGCGTAATTTTCTCCGCCCGTTACAGTTTATCTTCAAGTTGAACTTTCGTAAATATTTATGACGTAGTAACAGCAGTTATGTGTACACCACTATTTTAATCTCATATCGAATCAATTTGCAAAAGTGCCTTTGCTAACATTGCTTGTCACGAACATTCTAACATTGTAAAAGAATTTAGTGAAGTTGATATTTTTAAGTTATGCTTTTATCAACAAGATAGTCTTACAATACAAGAAATATGTTCCATAAAACACAGGGTAGGAATTTATAATTCAATCGAATGCAGAAATGTTAAATAAAGTCGTATCAAAAAACACCCTGTGACAATAATCCAATATAAGCATTAGGTAATAATTTAGGTTTAGAACCAAAGTTCTTATATCTAAGTACTGGAAATTACCAGATATATCACAATAAAGTGTCCTTACGTCCTTCTAATCTCTATTTCGTCTTACTTCTAGAGAAGTTGAGTCCATTTGACTAGTGGAAAACTGTGGTTTACTTACGTTTGTAAATTTGAAAGTATTGTATACATATTATGTATGTGCAAGTATTTAAAATATTCTCTAGACTTTGCTTCCACTTTTATGGACATAAGATCATATTGTTTTGCCAAACTCCATTTTTATTGCTTTAGGTACTGTTCTTACATTAATTTCTTTCATCCAACTATAAAATATTATGTCTTTCATTTTTATTTTCCTTATAATGCTTTTCAAATTAAGTTTCTATGTATCTACAAGTCTAGAACTGGTGTATTAGACCACTGTTATTTCTTACTGCAACTAAACGCCACACATAACTTCTATAAAAGGTGATTTATAAGCACGTACATGCATGCATAATGTTAACATAACGTCAAACTATAAACTCGTTTTTAAATCATTTTTCGGCCTCGAATGAACATTGAAACATGACATTCGAAGCGCGACTCGTGTTTATCTTAAACATTAGGAAGCAATAATCAGTTTAATAATAGTTCACAGAATCGTCGAAAAATATGCACATTCTCAATAAAAAAGTTATCGCACCTTCGAAATATGCTAATGCTCCATCTAAATATCCACAAGTATTCTTATTCTGCTCGTAAAATCCAGTTGGCATGTCTTAGTAGCTGTATTATGAAACATGAATGCTTTCAATCAAGATGAAATTTATTAAATTTGTGTGTTGTCGGTTGTTAAATTTACCAAGGGGTCCCCCTACCATCTTTCATTCAACCTGTCTTTATGTACATCGTGAATGTGGCAAGGGGCCAATTATATTACACTCTTATTAGTCCATCTGGCGCACCTATCGTCGAACTGGAAAATTTTCAACGCGATAGTCTTTTGAAGTGTTTATACGTATTGTCGCTTGTATCACTTCCAGGAAGTTAACAACGCCTATTTAATTATTTAGTAAAAAATGATAATTCCGTCGATCGCACGATATTTTGGCAAGCGAACTTGTAATTAAAAAAACTAATTTGGCGTTATTTCTTTTTGTATCTCCAGTGTGAACTACGAGCTGTCCGCTGTCTTCTCACCGTGTAAACAATCATGAACACCTAACCTTTGGTGTGTATTATCCGCCCAATGCTTGCTTACATTTTCAGTTTTCAGAATATTAATGAGTGATATTTATTTTTATCGTCTGTATTGTAGTTTCAACACGATCTAAAACCGGTTTCCCCTACCTATACTCGCTGGACTTTACAATTAAAATCTTGCTTACGACTACCAATCAGAATCTTAACATTTTACATAGTATCGCATTATTTTGTATTCTTTCAGAAACGCGTCAGTGTTGACCTTGACCTTTTGCGTTAAGTTCATGCGGTTCTATATTGTTTTATGAACATTATAAGCTACTTATCGCTAATTAAATCATATGAAATGAAGTTATCGCTCTGGCCACAAGCTTGTTAAAACTCAGTGGTATTAAAACAATTTGTCGTTCATTGTTTAGGTCCTGAAGTCTATTTCGGTGTATTCGTGGCTTGTGCCCACAACAGCTTCCGCCGCCATAAATCTCGGATAACGGGAACAGGGAACACGTCATAACATTTTAATATCCTAAGCTTGATGGATATCGCTAGAATTTATGAGAATCTTCTAGGTACATTGCAAAATGCGACTTAGTTACAAGAAACAAAACTGTCTATGTAAATACGAAAGTCATTTTTTGTTCACTCGACTTTTTGCCTTCGAAATTAAATTCTCGGCCAGCAAACGAGCTAAAGTAATCAATGAGATTAACTAGACAAGCGTCGACATGAATTGAGATAAATTGCAACCACTAAAACCAATAGCAAAGACATACAACGCAAACAAAAAGGATTTTGCAGCGTGATTTGCTTACGAAAACAGTTTTATATTAGTGTTTGCTTTGGAGACTTCCCTTTTGCAAAAGATATACCTTTTAAGTATTTTTATCATTATACCGATTGTAACCGGTGATGAAGAAAAAAAAAACTGGTTCGCTTGTTTTAGCAGACGACTCATTAGCATAGCACCTGTGCGATAAACTTGAAAGAGTAAAAAAACCGGCAGTGTCCTCCGTTCTGCGTAAATGCATAATCGTGTGTCAAGTCTAATGTAACATGCTTCTAAATAATTGTTTTAAAACTGACTCATCGAAATCGATCAACCTAGCAACAGCTCGAGGGGTATTTACCTCGACGCCGTAAGCACCCATTACGAAGGAATTTAAGGGGATTATTTTGAAATTCGACCCTCAAAAACACGAAACGAGAAATATACTTTTACGAGCTCCTATTACTTTGCAGCGAAAATTTCTCATTACAAAGGCTTCACGGTTTTGAAGCACATGTACAAATGCTGAATAAGGCTAAATCTGAATCGAAATATCTGATATTTACGTTACGTGCGTATCTAATTCAATATAACAAAATTGCGTGCACGATTTTAACAGATGATATAACTAATTGCTATGTATCGTACAAGCTAGCGTAGTGAACTTGTTTATAAAAGCGAAAATGAATAAATATTGATCAGAATTTGAGCGGTCTAACAAGAAACATTCTTCAAATTTCTTCGTACATTGCCGTACTACTTAGTCAGTTATGTTACTGCAAAAAGAACTCGGGGTTCTTAGAAAAAGTGTGAGAATATAAGGTGGGTCTTTACGCTACGGTTATTCAAATCATTACGCGTAACCGCTATAACTTGGTGTTGCAAACTAAAAATACAAATTACTTGATTACGGACATCTATCTAGCTTGTCGTTAACGGTTGTTAGTTGTAACAAAACATGTTAAATAGCCTTAAACAACTGAATTTGCATAATATCTTCCGTGCTTACTGTAAAATAGAAGAAAAATATTTTGTATCTTTTTGACGTAACTTTAATTTCAAACTAACCTTTTGCGGCTGATCTTATAGAAACATGCGTTTAAAAGATAAGTGGCCTAAGGCTCTCCGCGATAGTACTTATACCTTTCTATCAGCAAAAGAATTTTCGAAGTCGGACCAATACGCCAGTTCTTTAACCAATAGCAGAGAGAGGACTAGAAAGAGTTCAAAATTTCACCGCTTTACTAAAGAAGTTGAGAATAATTTTGCGGGATAAGATTCTTTATGATACAGACGACAGTCTCACTACGTTATTCATTAGTCGCCCCGCTGCGTGCCGTCTAATCCTTATGAAAAATCAATACATACCCAAACCAAAATGCGAAACGAATTTCTTACTTAGGTAGTCTGATATTTTTGTCCAAAAATATTTTTCAAATACCTCAAAGCGCATGACATTGAAATCTAGAATGAATATCAAGTAATTCAGATTTTTATCGATTTACATATTAAAAGACACTCCCCAGCTCAGACTAGTCTGGCGTCAGACATGGGAAAGAGGTCGTCGAATCTCAAGTAAATATTTATATGTATTTTGCCCTTGAAAGGACGGACGGGGTGTCCTAAACTCATTGACCGAGAGTTTTGCACACATGCGTCTCGAATTTTTTCCACTCAATGGGTATTATTTTTATGAAAATGTGATAAAATCTACGTATATCTAGCCAAAAAATATCGATTTAGATTTATTTCTTTGGCGATGCAGACGTATTCAGTCGATATATTTTTATCCTGTTGGGGTAATTATGATTCAAGGCAGGATCCACCCAGTCAGGACTTTAGACCCGTCTATTTTGGGCAAGGACGAGACGTCTACACAGCATCCTCTATAGGTTACTTCGTTAACCATACAAGTTTTTATATTACAAGCTACCTATTAAAAAAATTCTCACGATGTTTAGGACACCAAGGAGGCGAACGACTTTTATTTAGAATTTTCTAGAATCTTCAGTCAAAAAATCAATCGAGCCAAATCCAGGCGATACGGTAGGCTAGATTACGCATTTCTTGTGACGTCAATGAATAGGGAAAATGACGGGAAAGGCCGTGTGGCCAGAATGTATTAATACTTATGTACACAACACTCAGGGACGATATATCAATAGACCACTTAGCTATCGTGCTTGGTATCGAGTTTAGTAAGGTTTAATTATCAGTGCATTGGACCGAGTTATCTCGACAAATTACAGTTACGTCATGTGGATAACAATATGCGTGTTACAGCGACGGCCTGACTTGCTGAACGTTGTCAGACATTCAGATCTTTGAAGCTCCAATTACTATAGCAGAAACACGCTCGGCATGTGTTTTGGTAACATTTTTATCCAATCACCGACCATCCAATACACCGACGATTACGAAAAGCCTAAACGTCCTCGTTTATAAAAGAAACAGCAAAAACTAAATGTTTTATGATTCAGGAATGTTAAGTAATATTCAATATACATACTAGAATGTAGAAGGACATTGATGACAAAATTTTAATAAACATATAGGTCAACCTTCGTGATGCCCAGTGTTGTTAACGATCGATGAGTCAGTTTGGAAGCAATGTAATGCAAAATATACTGTTGCTTTATTTTTGAAGTACGTTTGAAGGGGTCGTATGAGTCATGGGTTTATTGATACGAACAGTTACTGATATGGGGCATGCAAGATAATTATTATTTTGACTTTGCAATCAACAAATTGTTCCAAAGTCAACCGGCACTTCGTTCGGTCTTTCAAGGTAACGAACACGCGCTAAAGTCCTAGTACTTATTTCTTATTTTACAACTTAAGATTTATTGCAAGAAAAGGCATAAAACTTAACAATTTTATTTATAGCTGTTGGATTATTGTACCTACCCAAATCTGATAACAGAAGAGAACACAATCAACATGTAACTACAAAAGTATGAATAATCTTACTCTTAGTTCAAAAAACGCTAAGCTATCCCTAGCGGACTAGAATTACTTAAGACTGACGAATACGTTACGTTTAAAAACAATACATTATTACTCACCATCTAGATGTCACGGCGTAATATACTTACTTTCTACTTTCTCTCCTAAAACTGTTGTTTGGTACATAATTGTCCCAAGTAAGAGGCACGGAGGGATAGGCACCTAGTGCGTTTACTCTAATTTGTGGCAGTCTATTGTGAATAGGAAAATTTGTTTGGACCACATCAATGTTGGCATTTGGGTATTATCTTATCGGCTTCCTATGCTCTGGCGTGTCCCCAAAGATAACAATTATCCTTGTCGGAGTACGGTCCGACCGGCGAGCGCGCCTACTACCTACGCTACCCTAATGGACTGACTCGAAGCCTTAAAAATGTATAAGAGATTAAAGCTCACTTTTCATTCGTCCACGACGTATTAAATAATAAATACATTCACACAGTTTGTAACGCTACATTTTAGAAATTAGAAGGCCTGACTCGCTACTGCGCCAAAAATAATATTGAATAAGTAACTAATGACGGGATAAAACAATAACGGGAACCATAAACCCTGAGGTAACATAAACAAATAAAAACTTATTTCTGATCTCTCACTACGAACACAACATGCAATATTTAAGCGGTTTTACACAGCCGACCTGCCGCCGACAGACAATACACACATATATTATGTACATGTTAAACTACTGCCACAAATAAGTATATTATGTATTATTACGTATATTATGTAAGTAAATAAAGGACACGACAGGGCGGGGGATAAGTATATAGAAAAAAAAAATAGAGAAATATACAATAAACTCTATTTAAACATGAAATTTATTAAAGATAAAAAACATACAATGTTTGTTTTACACAAAATAAAATACCTGGAGGGTTAATGACGGGCGCCGGGGCGGCATTAGCTGAGGCGGGGCGGCCCTGGCGCCCGCGGCAGATATACATAGTGCGACAGGTCCAAAAATACAGGACGATTTTTTTTTTCTGGGACAGTATGGAGTATTCTAATTCATAAGAATTATGAGAAAACTGCTTTCACCAATTGTTTTTTTTTTTTTTTATGAAAACAATTTTACCAATTAATCCACTTGTTTTTTCCCAACTCTGTTGAGGTTGTCTTCCAGTCAAACTGGATACAGCTGAATTATATACATTTTCCATCTGGATAAAATGAAATGATCCTTACATGAAACAAAGTCGATTGGCACCAAAAACAATTAATTAACTTAAAATCAAAAAGGTTTGTTAAAAAAAAAACTACAGGTTTCTAAGGTAACATTCCCATATCTCTAGATTTTGATTTCCCCATACTGTTCCAAGTAAAAATCACCCTGTATAATCCAATAATATAATACCATAGCATATGATAAAAAGTGTACACATATATGATACTGTCAAGCCAACTAAAACTCACAAAAAGTCATGTCGCGCTCTCGCGAATATAAAACTATGTTAAATCTTACAAAAATACTTATGTGACTAATTTGAAATGCACATATAGGATCTCGCTTTCCGTCTACAAAAATAATCTGAAATTGGAATGAAACTCTTTCTTAAGCATTCGGCCTGGGAACGATCACAAAAGTTACGGCGTTCAAAACGTCCGTACACATCTTAATTATTTCTCTTCTGAGTCTTAAAGCTAACCGATAGAACCTGTCCATTGAGCGTGTATCCATTGAGCGCCTGGATGGCCATAGCGGCCTCATCATACTCACGCATATTCACAAATGCAAAACCTTTGTTTTTCTTTGTCTCAGGATCTTTGATCACTTTAATGGAGTCGATGGCACCGTAGGGACCAAAGAGTTGCCATAGAGCCAGCTCCTCGGTGTCCTCACCAATGTTGTATACATACACTGTGGTCTGGTGGGGCGCAGGTGCCGCGCCCAGCAGGGGCACGGGGCTGGCGGGCGCGCCTAGGAGCGGCAGCGGCGAGTGGTTGGTAGCAGCCATCGGGTTGAACCGCTGCTGACCCTTGTTGATGAACGGCAGCGCCTTGCCGGGCGACGGGAGCAGCGGCGGCGGAGAGGCCTGCGGGAAACCAGGAGCGAAGGCGGCAGGCCGCGCGCCGAAGGCCGCGCTGAGGTTGGTGCCGTTGAAGGCGGCAGGCGCAGTGCCATTGAACACCGCCGTGGCGCCGTTGTACGCGAGCGGAGCGGCGCCCACCGCGACGCGGGGTGTCGGCCGCGGGGCGTTCTTATTCGCATTGGGCTTGTTCGCGAACTTGACCACGATGGCGCCCGCGGCCGGGATCGGTGTCTGCCCGTTCATGTGTTTGATTGCTTCCTCGGCTTGCGGCCGCGTCTCGTAGCACACGAACCCGATGCCTTGCGAGACCCGACTGTTCGTTATCACACCGAACTGACTGAATAAACTATTTAGACGTTCTAACGTCATGTCTGGAGGTAGATTGCTTATGTAAAGGTTGGATTCCGTATCTGGTTTATGGCTAACCTTATTTTCGGGGTTGAGTAGTGCGAATGAC
This sequence comes from Mythimna ferrago, assembly GCA_910589285.2. Lineage (NCBI taxonomy): Eukaryota > Metazoa > Arthropoda > Insecta > Lepidoptera > Noctuidae > Mythimna > Mythimna ferrago. The sequence goes on from OU342685.1 coordinate 24,587,823, forward strand.
ACTTTCAGAGTTTTGCCTTGCATGAGGAGGCCGTTGAACGCCGCCCGCGCCTTCTCGGCATCCTCGTGTTTTTCGTACTCCACAAAACCGTAACCCCGGTTTGCTATGAGTTTGCAACTCTCTATCTTGCCCATGGCGGAAAAGAGCGCGTACATCATGTCTCGCGTCATCAGCTCGGGTATGTAATTGACCATGAGTTTGGTTGGTGACACATTGTTGGCGTCGCCGCCGCCATTCTCCATTTCGTTTTTTAGCATTGTTCTTTTATTGTGAAAACTACACTACAGAAAACAAAATACTAATAAAACTCACACTATGAATAGTTGTTTACTTCATTTGCGACATCTATAACGAACAAAGAACGAACACAAAAAGTCCTAGTCACACTAAAATGCCACAGCGACGCCGGTTCACAAGTTCATCACACGAACGAGTTTGTTTTTGGAATGTTACCAGGTTTTGCCCTTTTTGTTTGGCAACTAAGAAATGCAACTAGTTGTTGAATTATTACATTTCACTACATTTATTTCCGTTATTTGTCCGACTTTTAATGATGATTAATTATTTTGGCACGTGTTTGGATATTTGGTTACTGTCAAATTAATAATTTTATAAATTTTTGATCGCGTGGCACATTTTTATATTCTTGTCTATGCTGCAAATTAATAACCATAAAACCCACAATAACTGCTAAAAAACCAAAGAGCATGTAAAGTACCTAGCTATAAAACCTTGTGCAAAGGATAAAAAATATGCTTATTTTTGTTTTATACGTTGATTTTCTTTTTTAGCCATTTGAAAAAAGATAGGATGATGGTGGCGTGAGTTTTCTGCTAATGACTGCTTCTGTAACTTAAATCTGCTTAAATTAAATTAAAAAAAATATATTTTGGACCATTTTAAACTAGGTATTCAATTGATTAATTTACGGCCTTTTGAGGATATAATAGTTAAATTAAAACCTATTACACCGAACGCTTAGTAGTCTATGGCCAAGCAAAAAAGCTTTCTGTTTGAACAGTTTTCAAGTTTTGCACTCGTGCAAAACTATTGCAAAACTTTATAAAATCAGTTATCGCATTTAGTAGAGTTATTCGAGCGTTAATTGTTTAACTCAAATTATATCAAAACAATACAAACCATTTCTTTTAGATTAAAACAACTTTTTAAACTAAGTTTTTGTACCGCTTACACTGCATACTTATATTTTGACAAATATACTATCTTTTATCTTTACTTTTATATAAATATATCAAGTTGTCTAGAAACAACAGTTTCGTTAGGTAGTTGTATCACTTACTTTTTTCTAATCAGACTATCTAACCAGAAACCAGACAAATATACCAACATCAACCAATCCAGAAACTTAGTATTGCGTAAATAGACACCAAATCTTCGTGGACCTTCGAGTCGGATGGATGGTATAATTTTTGTTTTTGGGAAAAAAATTATAGTCTAAGATCCGATTAAGAACGACCTTCACCGGTCTGTTTAATGAATGAAACGTATTTTATGATAAATTTAGTGTATTAAATAATATAACGCGGGTGGGTTGCCTAAGAAATTCCTCCCGGTCCAAAACTAAAAATATGACCAACTGCAATAGCCATAAGGTCGAGGTAGATGAACAGGGTATAAATTATGTCGATGAGTATAATATCTACTTGGGCTAGTTAGTTTCTTTCGAAAACAGGCAATAAAAGGAAATCGATAATGCGCGTCGTATCGAAAACGCCTGGAAAAACTACTGGTCCATGAAGACGATAATGACCTCCCGATCTCTATAAAGCGAAAACTCATCGATACGTGTATCCTGTCCATCCAAAATCTACAGTGCTCAGACATGGTAATTCTAGGTAAGCGCGCTCCATCGTCGACCGCATCGTAGCTGTTCATCAGGTGAGATAGCGGTCAAGCGCGAACCTATCAACAATAAAAAAAATAATGGTAGCTCATCGAGATTATTCGAGATCATCGATTTCGATATATTCCCTCTCCTTCTTCCTTCCATCATTTATCGACTCATACCAACAAGGCAATTTCACTTGTAACGACATTGTATAAGATCCTATGAGGATTTCGTTTTAAGACTTCGAAATTCATCATCAGATCCTAACAATATTTCTATTAATAGGTGAAAACACATAAAAAAGTACATACAGCTGAACATATCAAAACTAAGCTTAATCCCCTTTTCAAGGAAATTTCACGCCGACTGATCGACACTTCACGTGACCAGAGGGCTGGCTCGTTCTTCGCTCAAAGAATTAGCATTGCCATTCAACGTGGCAATGCTGCCAGTCTTCTGGGCACATTTCCGGAATACTTTGTCATTTTGTATTATATTTTACATAGTTAGGTTTTAGTATAAATAGTTTATTTGGTATTTAAGTTTTTTATGTACATATATATTAAAATAATTTGTATAAATATACAGTTAAGCTTAATCCAAAACTTTGATTCCAGTTTCATTATTTCTGCGCTCCTCCAGGCAGTGCACCCATGGCACCGCCTCAGTTACGGCACTGCTGAGCATTTCCTTGTAGTATTGACTACCGTAGCGAAGTTTGCGAGAGGGTTAACTCAAATCAAATAAGTTTATTTGTGCACATAGGTGCAATTTATTCGATAATTTTGCTGCCTATTATTTACTGCAAAAAGCCTTAGAATACGCTTCGGTTTCGTTTTTATGTACGCTTCATTCTAGTGGAACTCAAAGTAACTCAAAAAGTTAATAAATACGCAAACTTAGGCAATATAGTCAATAGATTATAGCCTGCCCTTAGGGTTAAATAAAAAACAACATTGAAAATGTCATTTATGTCATTGTCATAACTGTCAATGTCATTCTCAATTGTCAAGTCAAGTACTCCTCCATTGATGGTGTTTTGTATGGTTTTGTAGAAGTTTTGCGACTATAATTGACTGGTTTCTGGTTCTCTTATTATTAGAAGATCACAATCATGTTCCTCACAAATATCCTATTAAAAAAAGCCAAAAGCAAGTTAGTGTTTTAGTTACTATCCAGATTTATCCAATAAATATAACGCTGCTAAACAGTTTCTCATTTTCAGATTGGTTATGGTGTTAACGGAAAGTGTAGTATCTGGCCACCAAGTAATAAAGATACGGGAGCGTCTGGCTGATAAATTGGAGTTTATTCGTTTTGATCCGTATAGTAAGTAAAAATAGCAATTCCTAATAACCTCAAATTATAATATCAGTATTAATACAGCATATTACTAAAACTTAAATAGTTGTTGGTATGTGTAATGCCTATATATGGAGGCCTATGTCCAGCAGTGGACGTCTTTCGGCTGAAATGATGATGATTGTCTAATGCACTATAATGATGATATAACAATCAGCTTACAATCAAGCTCACAACATTCACGATTCAACATTTTTTCCCTTGTTAGCTTAAATCTGTTAATCTTTTTTGTAAATTTTCTTTTACTTAGGGGTCTTCTTTACATTGCATCAAATCAAAAGCATTTATTTCAAATAGACCGTTTACAGACACTTTTGAATAGGCAAATTTCGGTCTGTCCAAAAAAAGTGAAGCTAAATTGCATGTTCCAAAGCATAGATCACTATGGAGAAGAATGTGCAAGAAACTCAATACTGTACTGATTGAAAGAATATCTTTTAGGTGGCTATTAGTTTATTAGATTTTGTTACGGGAATGAAATGGAAACATACAATGGCAATTATTACGAGTGTGGTTCAAGCACACAAAATATTAATTTGTCCGATATCTCTTGGATTTTAATCAGCTCTTAGGTTGTGATTGAGACATTCTTAACATTGTCCTGTAAGATTTGCTAGAATTTTTCATTATCACCATGTTGAATTCATCATCTTCAGTCACAAGCATAGGTCTAGCAGTAGACCTATGTTTGTGAAATGTTCATGTGAATGGATTGACCCTTCACTTGATTTTTGGCAATTTTCATCCAACTGCAACCAGCCCATCTGAATAGAAGTTTCCTAGGGTTGCCAACTTTTTTTTTACATAAAGTTTTTTTTTTATCTGAGAAGAATATAAAACAGTATTTTAGAAAAATTAATGTAAATGTTTTATTTGTTAAATGTTTTAAATACATATTTTTAAAACTTCACCAAAATTCTAAAATTAAAATAAATGAGGAGCTCATTTGATTTGTTCTAAAACTCTTTGAAAAAAATTGTGTGAGCATCTAAGTCTAACACTTACGAGTAAAGAGTAGTGTTAAGCCTTTTGATGCTGAAAACAGTATATTTTACACTTCAATTTTGTTCAACAATAATGTAGTGAAAAATAGTATACTGTTTTGAACACTAGTAGGCAACTCTAAGTGTCCCACCCATCCCATGTTGGTGTCCCATCAACACCTCCAAGCCTTTGTTCCATATACTTGTGTTTGGTCCTTCTATTCTTTTCTACCTATACTTCTACCTACGTATGTTTTCTCATTTACGTTAATTGGACGTAGTTATGCTATAACATTCCAATCCACAAGGTGGTCAAAATTGAGTTTTTGAGCCCAAGCTAGGTATTTTGGATCGCCCTATCTAGTGCTGAAGACACTGACTCTCTTACGACAATAACTATTGAAATAATTAAGCGGTCTAAATGATAAAACGAACCAAAAGATCTAATCATAATCTTATAAAATGACATTACATTTGGATCGTACTGTTTTAATTCGTTTTGGACTGAATGCAATAAAAATAAGGATCCAATCATCTTGAAACGTTTTAAAAATAACTAATTTTAAATCTTAAAAAGTGACATTCCATTTGGATCATACTATTTTATTTCGTTTTGGACTGAATAACAAAAAAATAATGATCCAATCAACTTAGAACGTTTTAAAAATAACAATTTTAAATCTTAAAAAGTGACAATTCATTTAGATCGTACTGTTTTAATTCGTTTTGGACTGAATAACATAAAAATAATGATCCAATTATACACGGGATTTTACTCATTATTTCAAACAACTTTCCCTAAGAAACTTTTTAATGCTTATTAGTTTTGTCATAATAACAAAACAGCAATTCTAGCAAATTCGCGCCCACCGCGGTCATCCATCGGTTCGCGCCCATCGGTGTTCGGGTTTCGCGAACACCGATGGGTTTGCAAGCGGCGCGGGTGCTTTATTATTATCGTAGGTAAGGTACATGAGACAGCGGCGTTACGCGGCTAACAGCTGAGCTTTGCTATTGTGATAAAACTAATGAGTATAAAAAAAAAGGTTCTTAGGGAAAGTTGTTTGCTATCATGAGTACAATCATGTGTATAAGTATCGGTCACTAATTACCAGTCACCTATTAGTGTTGGTTACGGTCATGTTAATGTTTTAAGGGTTTGTAGATGTCGTCGGCCGACGTTGAGAAAATATCCCTAGCATGTCACAAAAACTAGGTCATCTAGTTACCTGTTTTCTCTCTAGTTCTTATTTTTATATTAGTTGGAATCAGTCTCCAAATATCTGAATTTTTGGGGCAATGGTTTAAAAGTTCTGAGCATTTCTAAGTGGCTGACCTGGAGAGATTCTCCCCAGCTTGGCCATATTTAAATCTCCAATGAAGGCCATGTCAGTTTCAATTACACTAGTAGGCGGCCTTCTACAGTTCACCAACCGTCATGGGGAAAAGTTATCGACCTTGATCTTCAGAAAAGAGTTTTAGCAGTACCTAACAAAATGGAATATTAAGTAATTGTATAGTTCTGTTGCCTTTAAAAACAGTTTGCTGTTTATGGCGTGAGCAATGCTCGGTAAATCTTCTTTTACCATCCTCACAAAATGCATTAATTGTCCATTTTCAAACCTAAGTGCTTAGGAATGAAGTTCAAAAATGGTTGAAATGGAACTTGCATCACACATATACTTTGACACCTAGAAACTCTTATTAATTTCCTGTTTTGCGTTTGTTTCAGTTCAACAAGAAAGTTTATACAAGGAGAGGAAGAAGATCAGGAGCATAAAGTCATCATAGGTGTGCAACTGTTAGTATTTGTGTGTAGATATTAGGATAAAATAATATACAACATGTTTTAAATGTTATAATTTAGTTATTGTACTTTAAACAATAAAACATTCTTTGGATATAATGTGTTTCACTATAATTACTAGAAAATTATGAAACCTCTGTAATTAAGTACTGCATGTTACAATTTGCTACCAAATTTAATTGTACAGAGCAGAGTCTAATTATGTTCAATATAATGAGTTTAGAATATATGCTTTACTTTCCAACTTCTTACGGCTAAGTCCGATACTGTATGCAATTGAAAGAATTTCAAAATTACATGTGCTTCTTTCGTCCAATGTGCCTTATTCAGACAAAAAGTGCTAATAGTGCTAATTAAAATAAATTACAACGTAAAACACCTATTAATTTAATAATAATTTTCGTCACTACTACGTAGGACCCAGCCCAGATAAATCTAACTCTAATAAATTTTTCAAAAGAGAATTCTCAATTTATATAATATAGGCCAAATATTGATTAATACATAATACTTCTCATACCACATTACAAGAACTAAATAATTTAAAATTTCGTTTATGATAATTTTAATAATTAAAATGAAAATTATCTACATTATCATATTTTAATAATATATGAATAATTTGATTATTCTCAATTTTTAATAAAGTGCAATTCCGATAATTTTTCAACATTCAGTTTCCAATAAATGTAAATATTTTTTTTTCCAATCAATAAACATTTTTCAAACACTTATTATTTACTCTCACTGTATTCTTTAAATCTATTTCGAATCTTACTAGAAGGTTAAATATATGACTTACACCCTTAAATACCTTCCAAGGCTTGTATCTATAAGTTCTAATGCTGTGGCTACTTACTGCGGCCATGATATTATTGAAAATAAAGTAAATTGAATTAAATTGACTAGAATGTAACATTAATGTACTTAGGCACCTAAAAGAATCTCTCCATTATTAAATATTCCAAATATAATTGAATACAGCATTTATAATTTTTTTTTTTTTTTTTACTTAAAATATTTACACATACAGATGAAATAATTTTGAAAATTTAATATTGACATCAAAAGAGTCGCTTAATTGATTTAAAATCAAATAAAACTTACATTCTACTTATAATAAATGTACAATATGAGGAAATTCTTTGGCTTATGATAGGTATACATAGTACAATAATTAAGATTAAAAAGATTTGAAATTATAGGAAGTTGGTCCTCTAATGACACTGTAATGGTAGTATAAAATTTTAATGGAATGACACTATTTTTAATTTCTTTGTAGTTTTTTTTTATACTTAGGTATATAGATGCACCTATCATGAATTAAATACTGTATGACTATACAATGCAGACTGGCCTGAAGCTTGCGAACTATTTTTTATGATTCTTAAATATAATGAATTTCATAGATAAAATAGAGCTACAGAGTAGCAGTTACGTTCATAGGGAAGACGACATATAGGCACAGATGCACTTTCAAATGTCCTACTTGCTTCTTCTATGTATGAACAATATCAGAATTTCTTAGCAGGAAGATTTCTCTCCATATCCTACGCTTAACATTATATAATTTAATTTCTACCCTAATCTTAAATGATTCAGATTTAATTTAACAGATAGGTACAATAATAATTCTTAGAACAATCGAATAAAGTATGATTGATCCCATATCAACAATTTGAATTCTAGATAAATAATAATTATAAAAGTAGACAATTCATGTCATGGAATATACAAGAATAATATTAATTAAATATAATAAGAATAGTAATATAATATTGGAAAAGATTTACTAATAATATAATAAATAAAGAGAATATTTTATTAATAAAAGTACCTAAAAGACTAGATTGTCACTGAAATATTATCATACATTAATAAAATGACACCAGAAATATGTAGGTAGTCTGAAAATACTTATAATTAGATTATAATTTAAAATTATTTCCATTATTACTAAGAACGATTATTCTGTTCAGTTCAATTTCTAATTTTCAGATAATCTAGTCGACTAAGCGGCGTGTTTTAATGTTTATTTAGAATATGTCTACATAATCGTAATGTATACCCGTAAATGTAATTATCTGAATTTTTTGGATACTGACAATTTTAAAAATTTACCTCTTTGATTTTTAAGCTCTTAAGATGTTTTTTTTATTTTATTTTTATTTATTATTAATAGATTCGCGTTTGACCACCATCTCACCTGATGGTAAGCGAAGATGTGGTCAGTCATTCTGTCACTTTCTGGTCCTAAATTCCACATTGTCTGTCAGATGGCAGTCAGTATCCCGCAAGTAAGTAGGTAACTTAGGTACAAGACTTACTAATTTACTTAGAAACTATAATTTATTAATTTCGAAAGGCCGAAAAATCACTTTTTATTAATTTTTTTTCTCGTTCATTTAATCGTTCCAATTTTTCGATAAATTAATAGATTTACAGCTACCAGCTTGGCCCACTGTGGCCTGCTCAACAATTCCTTTCTTGGTCTGAGACCCCCTTGTAATTCTTTCCTTAATATTCCAATCCATAAATGCATGAATTAACAATAGAATCAATAATATCTTAATTTTTAATAACGGCACGCATTATGAAATATGAAAAATATATTTTTAATAAGTTAAAATTTTGGCTTTCCCGCCAAGCGTGCCGTCAAAGCAGTTTTTACAATTAATTTTAAATAAACATTTTTTTATTACACAATTTGAAAATAATTTTTTCTACAATTAATCTTATAATCTAGGTACCAATTTGTAATGTTAAAATGTTGAATTGAATAGTTTATTCTAGAGAGATCACTTATTCACTCACTTTTCAAGTCATGCGCTCCAACAGAGGAGCTATGTCAGGGTACTTTCATGCAAAGAACTCCGTTTTTGTCGTCATGTCGAATTCGGACTCCTCCATCTTGTACATCTCGATCAGCTGGAACAAATAAATCGATATCGTCACATGAAATTGTTGGCTCACCGACTTAGTAGCTATACCATCTACACTAATATTAGAGGTAAATAATTTGTTTTTTTGTTCGTAGGTAGGAGGTAAACTCTGAAAGTAGGTACTAGTCGGATTGATCAAATTTTTTCACCAATAGAAAGCTGCTTTATTCCCGAGTGGCATAGGCTATAATTTACGTACGCGGGCAAAGCCGTGGGCAAAAGCTATTATTTATAATTAGATGACCAAAGTGACAGCTATGACAACGATTTAATGACAGCTGGGCATTGTTCATTGACAGGTGGGCATTGTCCACTAATGTCACTTTGATCCATCTAATTTATTAAATTCATGGTAGAACAATAAGTTCGACTTAAAATTCTGATTAAATTCTAATCCTATCGTAATAACATTGTACATAAAGAACAGGTGACAGCAAACGAGTTGTCTTTGAGTACAATATAGTACTAGAGCTGCCGCCCGCAGCTCCGTCCCCATGAAAGCAGATAGAAAGATAGCGGTCAAGCGCGAACCTATCAACAGTAAAAAAAAAATCAAAATTATCAATGTTGTATTTTTAAAACAACTTTTTTCTTTTATCAATTTTCTTATAAGGGTGGTTCCCTTCTATTAGAGCAAAAAACAGATATTCGAGTTGCTACAATCAACCCTTTTTACAACCATATCCATGCTACAATCAAAGGCCCTACCACGAGCTTTTAACGCTACCCATTTGACGACGTAATGCACTCTATCCCTCTTTCTCACTCGCACGCTTGACACTTTAACACGTCATGTCCCATACCCACTATATAGAAAATAAATGAGGGGAATGGGATTTTATTAAAAAAAAAGCAAGTCTAAAAGGAAGTTGTTGGATGGAGAGGTACCTACGATATAGCGGCGTGGCGTTTTCGGTATTTGAAAGAATTGCAGGGCAATCAAAATGGAGCCCAACGTTGTATGCTTTATTCAAAAATAGTTTTTACAGTTTCCAAAAGAAATAAAAAATAAATAAATTATAAGTCAATTGTTAAAAGTAACGAAATATCAGTATCTCCCTAATATTAAATAATTTCATTGCTAAAAATATAGCAACACTGTTTTTCCGTATTGCCAACATTACGGCAAAGGAACCTCTTAAGTGAAACGTACAATACTATCGCAACCGTCCTGTAAGGTTCATTTTCGTATGAAATGTTACTGGGTTTGCGCAGTTCTCAGCTCTATGGACTCGGCTTAAGAAGTGAATAGTTGTTGTACATACGTTATCGATGTCCTTGGAGAGCTCCTCCATCTGCTTGTCGTGGGTGACCTTCAGCTTCTCCTTCTCGCGGTTCTGCTTGATGGTTTGAGTCTGCAAAGATTTATAATGACATTAAAAAACTACCGTTAGGAAGGACGTGAGGATTATTTTTAAGCATAATTTGAAATAAATTATCAAAAAACACAAATAATTTTTCAAATCGGTTAAAATTGTAATAAGTTGGAAATCTTTTAAATCTGGTGGAAGAGGATACTGCCAAGTGATCAAGTGTCAGAAAAAGGGTGCACACAATGAAATGCGACGTTACCGCACTTAGGTTGCGCGAGTACAAAAGAGATAGCATGATGTTTCTGCGATGCCCCCACTCGTCGTCATACTGCAGCTTTTATAATAAGATTAGTATTTTCATTTTAGTGTCATTTTTCGTTTAGTTTACTGGAGAAATAAGGAAACCTTATGGTAGGGTAAACCTAGGGTGGTTGAATGACGAGAGACTTTAGAGAATCTAAGCATAATGGCCTTGGTAGTATAACTCTTTAGCTTTCGGTAGAGAGCAGCGGTGACTTGTGGTAACGGCCCCGACTTGAGAGTTTGTAGGTCGCGAATTCAAACCCAGGCGCATTCATCGTCATTTTCCTGCCCTTGTCCCGTTTTATTTGGGGTCTGCGTCTCGGCGCAACACGTTTTTTTCTTCCATTCTGTCCTGTCGCTCGTCACGCTATCACTAACTCTCTTTTCCTTCATTTCACTATCTCTCACACTATCCACCCATCCACCCATCTTTTCTTTGGCCTTCCTCTCTCTCCATTCATGGCATTTCATATCGATATAGCTAAGTCAGATGCATTACTTTGTGTGATTTATTTCATTACCACTGCTCTAAAACGGTGAAAAAATGTCTTAGAATCTGTCGAAGACATGTGACATCCACCAACCCACACTGGGCCCGCGCGGTGGATTACGGCCCTTTCCCTCACCTGAAGAGGAGGCCCGAGTCACAGCAGTGGGAGCATTAAGAGGCTGATTATGCTACGCTTTCGTTATTAGCTGCTGCTAATCCCATCCTCGTCGCCACTGTGATATATATTATGTTGCTTAGCAGTAAAACACACGTCCGTTCTTTACTCGCTTTGTTTGAAGACTGGCGTTACATATCAAACTTAAGCTTACCTACGTCACATTTCTAAAGAGGTTTTCACCTTTCTCTAACCTAAGAACACCTTTCTCGTCTACTTGATTTTGTATATGTCGTGGCCAGGATCTTAGAAATTGATCTCTTCATGACATGGCTAAGTAAAACTGAGCCCCTAGCCAAGTTGCTAATCTGCAATAGTAAACGCTAGTAGAAAGCTTCAAATGTATGGGAATGATTTCGTCTCAACGCTCGGTCACGTGGTTAGAACAAAAGAATTGGCGGCAAGGTCAAGTCGAAGCGTTCGACGCAAGCGAAACGGTTGTAACTTGGGTAGGGGGGCTGGCCAGATCGTTATAAACGTTAAAGTTTGATGATATGTCAATCCTAGTTTGGCTTACTTTCTTTATAGCTTTTGTTATAGAAATCTTACATCTGACATTAATGAGGATTGACATCATCATCATCATCATCATATCAGCCGAAAGACGTCCACAGTTGGACATAGGCCTCCCCCAAGCGTCGCCACAACGACCAGTCCTGTGCGACATATTGTCCTGTGGATTGACATATTATATACTCGTATCATCAAATATTAACGTTTAAACGATCTGGCCACTTTTAATTGGTCATATCATAAAGTGATTAATTCTAAGATGTGGCCACTAGGGAATCCAATACCGCATCAAAACCGCGATCCCGCATGCCTGCGGGATTGAAGTCAGGATTTGCGGGATTGGGATTTTCAATTTCTTTTTTGTTTTAAGAACCATGAAAACCGGTAAAGTGCGAGTCAGAGTTTCATTCCGAGAGTTTCTTATAAACTTACCTAACTATGTACAGAGTTTGATTCTGCAATCGAGTTTCGAAGATTTTTCGAATCGCAAAAAAAAAGTTTATAACGTAATAAAGTTTGTATTAAGATCCCGCGCTTGCGGAATTGGATTCCCTAGTGTCTACCACATATACAGAAACATAGGTATCTCACCTTCCTCTCATCCAAGAACTTCTTGGTGTTGTTCTGCTTCTTCTCCCGCAGCCGCCTGTCCTTCTCCTGCTTGGTCTTCAGCGTCTTGTCGTTGGCCACCTCCTTGCTCGTCTCCATGCTGATCTTGGCTTGGCGGGCGTTCATCTCTTTCAGTTCTCTGGAATTTCACATTTACGAGTTTGATTTAGTAATGTTAAGGTATTCAGAGTATAGACCAACGGTCAGCAACAGGCGGAACGCGGTACATGTCCGGACCGCGGAAGGTCGGCCATGGGACCACCGGATATTTGTTAAATAATATTGTCATATAACTAGTTATTCATAGTATTCATACATTTAAGGCTTATAGTCCCTTGGACCATCTGGCCAAAATTATGTGGACGCACCTCTCGCACCCGCCTAGGCGGCAGTACGCAAATCTGTGCATTTATTTGCGGCCAACAGCGCCCGGAAAGCGCGCGGCTGACCTTTAAATCCATTTTCTTTGCGAAATATTGATTGATTTACATATGCAATGTTCACTTTGAAGAATATTTAACCACCAATTTTTATGTGTAAAAATGTTTCTAAAGATCCAAGCCGTTTCGAAGGAGTAGGGAAAAGTTGCAAAAAGTTGCGAAATTGCTAAATATTTTTTTTAGACAAAAGTATTAATAGCACGAAAAAATCAAATGTTGATAATGTTGTTCATGAATCTATAATAAACATATATTTTTTTCAAACCTATTAATCTGGCCGTTACCGAGGAGTAGGCTTCAGAAAGTCACTGTTTTATGACACTTGTCGGGCGCTTGGGCCTTAAGAGCCACGTCGAATCAAACTAACGGAGTAATTACAAGTTAATAACGACATGCCACATTTCACGTAAACAAATGTGCGGGAACATTGGCTTCGCGTATCCCGCGTCTGAAACTGCATACATAGGTACTAATACATAGTCATACATACATAGTACTCTTTTTAAAATAAATGTTGTAGCATTATTGTTTTTTTTTCGGACCTCGATAAAAACTGTTCAACGTTATGCGGACCCCACTTAAAACTACTTGCCGACCCCTGGTATAGACCATACCCTACAAAAGATTGTAGGAGCCTATCAGGGCTGACGCCTACTGGGGCCATGGTTTCGTTTCGGAAAGGGAATTCCAGAGTCCTAGAACGCAAGGCAAAGACGGAACACGGGAGTAGGTTTTAGTCAGTAAAAATTTGACACAGCCTGCCGCGCCTGGGCCCCTACGGTTGCTGACAACCCCTTAAGGCGTGCGGTAACAGTAAGCGCCGTCGACGACTGGTGCTCGTTCCGAAAGGTTACCGGACGGTCGGACAGCGAGCTACCCATTGCAACCGCGCCTACGGTGGCCGGAAATCGGGATCGGAATCCCGGCGGCGGCTGGGACGCTGTGAGCGTCATTGCTGGATGCGGTCGGCCTCCTCCTTTGCTAGCATTACTGCTTTGCAGAAGGAGACTCGCGCCTGCCACTCCTCGCTTCGGACTATGGCCTGTACCAAGGTCCGGCGCGAGAGTGAACCGCCGCCAATCGCCCGCACTAGGACACGGGGGAAGGGCCCGATCTTAGCTATTTAGTCGGTCCGGGAGAAGATAATTTTTGCCCTTCTTTACATACACAAAACCATATAAATCATGAGTCTTAAGTCTTAAATATTTTCACTAGTATCCAACCTAGTACAAAGTAGATTGAAAGGTGGCACATAAAATTCTCAACCTGACAACTTGGGTGATGGCTAGGTTGGAGGATAGAAATAAGTCAATTTTTCCCTCCCCTCATTTTTTGGCGCTTTAGGCAAATGCTCGGCTTGCCCTCCCTTAGATCGGGCCCTGCACGCGTTGAGTATTTTTACAGCCAATAAAAACGGCCTACTTAATATTTGATTTATGATCAGAGATTTGAACAAGTTTCCAGAAATCAGAAACTCAGATCAGTCATCAATTTGACCATCAAACAAGAAACAGCTATTCAATCATCGAATGACCATTAAAATTTTATATATCAGACAATCATAAAACATATTTTAGTCATAGAAATGAATCATAGCAAAAAATAGTTTGAATATAAATGTTCTGGTTTATACACGTCAATTGCGAATGTATTGGTCCATTTAATGTTTATGATAGAAGATAAATCTTATAAAAGTGTTCATGTATTTACATTGAGAAGTTAATCACATGTAATAAATTCTGTTTTACATGTTTTAAATAAACCGACAGACGAGACGGTTACTAAAATAGATGGCGCGTTCTAAATTATATTTTTTGGATTTATTTACATATTTTTTTTACGGAATAACAAATTTACTGTCTATTTTCGGTTCGAACTGGGAAGAGGTGATATGACTTAGATGCCTACCGCAAGGACTGGTTAGAGGTGGCTCAAGAAAAGAATAGGTACTTGGAAGAAGTTGGGGAAGGCCTCTGCTCAGCAGTGGGGCGCTATAGGCTATTAAAAGAAATCGGTTCGCTTTAAAATGTGGGCCTCAGTTCGTTTGACTATCTCTCGCGATTGTTGAGTTTACTTTTATAAGGTAAAAGTCAAAATTTTCCCGCTCTGGAGTGTAGCGAGAGGGCGTGGCAAACGGGCCCGGCTCCCCGCAACGAACCACTTTTATATGGGACCACGAGGGCGTCCGCTTAAGGCTTATAGTCCATTGAACAACTGGCCGGAATAAATGTGTGGTGTAGCACGCCCCAGAAAGGGGAGAAGTGAAATTAGTAGAGAGGGACAGGAAAAAAGAATATAAGGAGTTTACAAAGCACGTCCCGGTAGAGCAAGCTGTAAAGACATACGCAGCCACGCAAATGCCGGGAGTGTCTCCAATGGTCCGCATGCCACACGGCGGGTAGGACCTACGGTGGTGGGATATGGCCGGAATAAAATGGGCACAAAACTGTTACGCGCCTAGGTGGCAATACGAGTATCTGTGCATTTAGTTGTGGCCAGCTGCGCCCGGATAGAGTCCCGCTGAATATATATTTTTTAAATCTTTTAACCTGGCCGTTACCGAGGAGTAGGCTTCAAAGAGTCACTGTTTTATGGAACTGCTCAATGCTCCCGGCATGTCCTAGGACCAAAAATTCGAAGACATGTGACATTCACCAACCCGCACTGGGCCCGCGTGGTGGATTACGACTGATTCCCTCTCATAGAGAGGAGGCCTGAGTCCCAGCAGTGGGAACATTAAAAGGCTGTTTATGTATACAGGGTTATTTGTAAAACACAAACAACCTTGCAGGACTGTATCACTAACATCATAAACAACAACTTTTGTTCTACGACTTTTTACAAAATATAATTAATTTACCAAAAAAACTAACTTTCAAGATTTCGTTGTTCTATCTAAAACATTTCAACTGTATTTTGCTATACCTACCTACATATGTATGACGCGACGCAAGCGCATTAAGCACCCCCACCGCCCGACCCTCGCTCCCCTCCGCTATTGTACTATCACTTGCTTCGCATAGACTTCGTAATATTTAGAATGTTCATAGCATAGTCGGCCTTATAATGTTTCCACTGTTGGAACTCAGGCCTGCTCTCTAGGAGTCATAGAACAAAAGTTGTTAACCCTGTATTATATTTACACTCATAGCTCGGGTGCTTGGGCCTTAAGAGGCTGCTTTTCCACTCGCATATCGTCAACATCGAGCATGGTTTAAAAGCTTGTTACTTCATCTTACGCAATCCAACGCGATGTTTGACGAAAAGGCAACGTAAAAAAAGAGAGATAACGCCTGCAAACTCTGTTAGCATTCGGTAATTCCATGATTTACTCGAATATTTTATAAAACTTGTTCCAGCAAATACGTGTTTTTCTTAAACCCTTAAAAGTTTTTGAAGAACATTGTCATTATTTAGAATCTTGATAAAATTTGCTAGGCTTGCATGGTTGTACTTTTTTGACTTTTTTAATTTTTGAGTAAATTATGAAGTGTCAAAGTTCAAAAAAAATAGCAGATTTTCAGAGGTATTTACTGGATTAGTTTTACATAAATTTATAAATTGACTTCCATAGAAGCCTAGATAATGCCCACAAGATACTGTGTTTCCAAAATATCTAATGAAAAATGTGTAATAACGTCATAATCGCGTAAGAGCGGTTGTATGGAAAACAGTGAAAATGTATGTCGAGATGCATCCCCTTAATTCATTAAACTCCAAGCGAACACCGGCGTTCGCGCTGTCATTGTCCTCCTATTGTGTCTGTTATTGTCACGATTGAAAGGTTAAACAATTTCGGCCTTTGGTCTTGTCTCACCTCTCATGCTTGCCCTCGAGCTGCTTCATCTGCGCGAGCTGCGTGGCCTCCATCATCTTCTTGAGCAGGTCGCGCTGCTCGTTGAGGCGGCTGCGCGCGCTGGTCCACTCCTCCACGCGGTGCTTGGCCACCAGCTCGCTCCACGCCGTGGCCTGCTCGTTCACCAGCTTGCGGAACGACGCGTCGTTGCTGAGCTGGTCTTTACTGAAAGATCAAAGAGGCAGTTTTGAGATTGTGAGCTTAAATACCTTTGGCCTTTGATTTTATTTGTAGTCTAATTGCAACTCTAAGAAGTGATGTAGGTAAGTATATAAGAAACAAGGTTTTAAGAAATATCAAAAGTCAGTTTTTTGTTACAAGTGTGTCATAGAAAATTGGCTAAGTGCGAGTCGGAATCACAAACGAAGGGTTCAGTATTACAATATCTATTAAAATCGAGCAAAAATCGGACATAATAACGTTCCTTGAATGGGAATCTTCTATAATTTTCAACTTTATTTTAATTTTATAATTTGTTATTGTGTGAAGGTAAGAAAAATACACATTCTGTGAAAATGTAAATTCTCTACCTCTTACTTTTTATGAGATACAGCCCGCTAGCAGACGGACAGACAGTGGAGGCTTAGTAGTAGGGTTCCGTTGGAAATCTTTGTGTACGGAATTTGAGATTTTGATTGATTTGAATTAGACCTTTTTAGGGGCAGAAATTCAACACAAGCAGGGGCCCAGATGCGTCGAAGCCTGCCGGGGCCAGGGTTAGTTTCGAAAGACAGCTCGAGCCCCGGTATGAAGGCTTGAAGGAACGGGGTGGGTTTTTAGTCAGTAAGAGTCTGACACTATCTCCCGCTCCGCCCAAGAGCGTCTTTGATGATTTTCCCTCCAGAAAACAAAAATCAATTCGACACACAACTAAGTTTTGATTGATTCATTAAACCCAAGCGAACGCCGGCGTTCATTCCCTCATTGTCTTTCTATTGTGTCTCTAATTACGGTATTCAAAAGGTTAAAGAATATAAGGAGTGCAAACAAAAAAAAATTAAGTCTAACCTGAACGAAAACAGCTTTTAAAACAAAGAAAAACTACACCACAAATGTGTTTACCGAACTCACAAATCATCCTGTCTTTTCCATTAGTGCCAAAGATTCTCCTAGTTTGTTTTCGCATGAATGAACGTATATTTCACAAGATTTCACAATGAACTCGCGGTAAATATTTCTCCTTATTTCTTGTTTACAAACGCTTGCATGTACACACGTCACGTGAACGCTAAACAGAACTCTTGCTTTCAAGAGAATTGGTCGAGAGACAGAAATTCCTTATATATGTAATACTAACTTTTTGGTCAACGGCTTTGCTCGCATGAATATGATCCCATCATCATCAGCCTTTTTAATGTTCCCAATGCTGGGACTCAGGCCTCCTCTCTAGGAGAGGGAATGGGCCGTAATCCACCACGCCGGTCTAGTGCGGGTCGGTGAATGTCACATGTTTTCAAATTTTTGATTCTAGTACATGCCGGTTTCCTCACGATGTTTTCCTTCACCGTTTTGAGAGCAGTAGTAATGAAATAAATTACACAAAGTAATGCGCCTGGCTGGGTTTGAACCCGCGACCTACGACTCGTAAGTCGGAGCCATTACCACTCGGCCACCACTGCTCTCAATAAGAAATAAGAATATGATCTACGCTAATATTATAAAGAGGTAAAGTCGCCGACGTAGCTCGAAGAATCGCCAAACTTAAGTGGCAATGGGCAGGGCACATTGCGCGCACAACAGATGGTCGATGGGTTCTGGAGTGGCGACCACGTACCGGAAGACGCAGCGTTGGACGGCCTCCAACAAGGTGGACCAATGAACTGCTCAGGGTCGCGGGAATCCGATGGATGCGTGATGCACAGGACCGGTCGTTGTGGCGACGCTTGGGGGAGGCCTATGTCCAACAGTGAACGTCTTTCGGCTGATATGATGAAGTCGCCATAACGACCGATCCTGTACGTCTCGCATCCATCGGTATCCCGCGACCCTTACCAGGTTTTTAGATTATCAGAACACGATCCTATTCTAAACCATAGAAAACCAATAATCTTCTACTCACTTCTTCCCCTTAATCATCTTCTCAAGCGCCGAGCACTGCGTCTTCTGCAGCGCCATTTTCTCCTTGGAGTGGCGCTTGCGCATGGCATCCAGCTCCTTCTGCTGCTTGCGGCCAGTCTTCACGAAGCCCTTCTCCTGGCGAAGGGACTCGACCGTGATCGGCTCGAACACTAGAGGAGGTTCTGGAGGCAAAATAATAAAGATAAAATAATAAGACAAAATAGTAAGACAAAATAATAAAGATATAATAAACATTTCCTTGGATCATGTCAAGAGTTATAGGTTTTTTTTTACCGAAAGAGCACCAAAGTGACTTTTATTTCGGAAGTCGGTGTCAAAAAAAATATAAATAAAGTAGTTAAAATTAATAAACTAGGTCTACGAATGTGGACAACTGAATTTGTAAAGGAGTTTTTTATTTATTTATTTAAACTTCATGTACAATAGTGATACATAGGCCGAATTAATGCAACAAGGCATTATCTCCCAGTCAACCTTTGGGTTAAAAAAGACAACACTGTGGTAGGTTTGCACAATAAACAAATAACAAGTTTTTTGACGCCATTTTAGTTAGTTTTAATTAGATTTGGGTTTTCATTATTTTTTGGTTTTACTGTAATTATAGTTAGTAGTATTTTTTGAAAAAATTCTACCTACGAACTAAAGTCATCAACTTCCGACTAATGGAAGTCGATTGTTTTTTAAATTGAATTATACTGAATTATATTGTCTTGTAACTTGGTTCGACGATTTACAGTCGTTACATTAAAAATATAGTTCAGTTACATTCGGTTGCAATAGATGCCGATCTCAAGATCTCAACATATTAGGGAACTTATAAGTAATGAGATATTTTAAATTGGTCTTTCAATACAAGCTTGAATTTTATAACTAAACTTTTTTAATACAATAAAAAACTCACACTAAAGAATTTCTGTTACTTACACCAAGGCCTCATTAACGCTACGTTTGTCAATAACAGAATAATCAATCAATACTACTGAAATGGGGCAGTTTATGACAGTCAATAACTTAAGAATTATGGCAGCGCGTAGACGGCAGATGCACTAGGAATGCATTTTCAATACACTTACTCGAAAGCCCCGCTCTTATCCCACCGCTACTGTTTTCCGCACTAGTGCAGAACGCGTGTTCTCCCTCGCCACAATTTTTTTTATATGTATCCATGATCCCCACAAGTCGCCGGTCAACCTCCATTTATTTATTTCTTCGTAAGTGTATTGAAAAAAGTCGTTTGGTACACGTGCAAAGTTGTCACTGCAGTCCTCGGCTCCATAACACACTCGCTAACGTCTCGTGCGAATTCTGCATCGGTCGCAATGACAAGCTTTCTGCACTTGTATCAAAATGTACTAATAAGAAATTACGAACAACATTCTGGTAATGGCCATCCAAATATTTATATTGGCGACTAAAAACCCTTTTCACAAAGAGGGAGGCGTAAACAACAATAAAAAAAAACTCCGTGTTTTTGAAAACGTAAACAACACCTTTCTACAACGCATTTTCCACAAAACGGTACTTTTAATTTTCCAACGAACACACAAGAATTAGAACTCCACACAAATAATAACAAAATAAACACAAACAAAATACCTAAACAAAATGACACGGTGGTCATTTCGCTCTACTCGCTCACGCGCAGTCAGCTTGAGCGAAACTCAACGTATAGGAGATATCTGATACGAAACATCTGTATCTTGAAATATTTAAGGTAAATACGTTTGGTGGAGGGTTCAAGGCATAAGCGGAGCGGGTTTGAGAACCGCAGGTGATTTATTCTTGAAGGAACCGAGCGTTTGGTTTATTTTTAAGTGACAAAAACTTTCGTGGCGTGACGCTTCTCCAGCAACTCCAAAGAGGGATTTGCCACTATGATTATGGTGTGCCCAGCACTGGGTGGCCATAGTCGCTGTCGCTATATCGTCATCAGATCCTGCCGGAACTCTCCGGCAGGATCTGATGACGATATAGCGATATAGCATTGCGTATAGAGTATACGCAATGCGGAGTTTTGCCCCGGCGGCGGCGTTGTAGCTCCATTCGCAAATCGTGCATGCGTGCAAAGATTGTACTCCAGCCTGCTGCTGCTGCCGTGGGATCTAGACGCTGGAGATTCCACGGCAGCAGACCAGCAAGGAAGAAGTGGTATTCCGCTCCATTTGGACGGCCCTGACCCTCTGAGACGCGTTCAGCTTTGTCGCCGGTCGCTTCTGCAGTGACGGCACACACACCGACGCCCCGTAAAGGGCCATGGGCACAACAATCCCCGCATAAAACTTCAGGCAGGAGCAGGCAAACTACGTTTAAAAACTTATTTTTTAATTCACTGAGTGACATTGTGTCACTTAATTAGATTTTTACAGCATATTCTGAGGATATATTTTCGCAAGAGTTCCTCATATAACGAAGTAATCAATGAGAAAAAAAAAACGAGAATTCATCCACAAACGGATGAATATTTATTACGAAAGTGTTATATTTTCTAAGGGAAATCAAATCAAGAAAGCAATTTTTTTTATGAAATGCGCGCCTAAAATATTTTAACTGTGCATAAAATGCTTTAGTGCAAAAGTGCAAGTGCTAGACAAGCTGTCTAAAATTGTAAATAATAATGTAGCCGATGTAAATAATCAGACGTGACTTCCGGGTTAAAAAACTTAAGAAATGGCAATGGTGCTGGTTATGACGACAGTTAAAGCATTTCGGACCAGTAGCTGTATCTTGGATACTATCCTTCAACGCATGCCTGTAAGCTTATAAGATCGCTTAATGTCGGCTACTTAAACCAGGAAAATGCCTAAAATAATAATCTAAAATAATAATATATAATAATAATAATATAATAATAATAATATTCCACAACTATCACACAACGCCGTCTAGTCCCAAGCTAAGCAGAGCTTGTGTAATGGGTACTAGACAACTGATAAACATACTTATATATTTCTAAATACATACATATTATAGATAAATTACACCCAGACACAGAACAAATGATTATGCTCATCACACAAACATTTGACCTGGGTGGGAATCGAACCCACGACCTCCGGTATAGCAGTCAGGGTCACTAACCACTAGACAAACAGGCCAGAAAAGAACCTAAGAATTAGGTACCATTTTACTTGATAAATTAGGAACTTATCAAGAAAAATGGTAATTCCGCTCCAAGCGATTAACACATGCTTCCTTTTATGCTTTACCCCACAACCCACTATAGAATGATTCTTAAAATATCTCCTGCATGTCATATACTCCTCGGATTAGTTCGGTTAAACTCCTGCGTAAATACAGGTCGGAGATTATGAATCCGTCTATTTGTGGCTCAGTGC
Organism: Mythimna ferrago; assembly: GCA_910589285.2. NCBI lineage: Eukaryota > Metazoa > Arthropoda > Insecta > Lepidoptera > Noctuidae > Mythimna > Mythimna ferrago. The sequence continues at coordinate 24,609,879 of OU342685.1, forward strand.
AGATCACGTTAACCTAAACACAGTTTAAAAATCTCCAGTTTATATCTGACACATGATTTAGTTTGGAATTTACTGCAGAAATAGGTTTATACAGTAGCCTGGTTTGTTTATAGGCTTCAACTGTTTGTGTTGAGCAAATTGAGATGATGGGTTGAATGGAATTTTGTGGGTGTGTAACTGAAGTTTCAGTTTTGAATCGACAGGGAATTGGCGTTTCATTATACACGTTATGACTGTTTTGTCTCTTGTGTGCTAGTTGATAAACAGTCAGTCAGTGTAGTAGTTGTCAATTGTTTTATACTTTCAGAATATACAATTACCGGTACGGATCTTGAGCGTTCGGAGTCAGAGTGGGGATCGCTTTGCGCATTCCATACATTGGCGAGCCAATCGTCGTTGTTAGATTCATGCAGCAAGCGCAGGGAACGAATCAGGAGTGACGTCTATGATGCGATGGCGCGGCGAGCCAATCACTGACACGCCCGCGTTTCACTTCGCTCCACTAAAGAGACCGAATATTTGACTTCTGTGCAACTTGAAGCCAGCGCTCAAGATCCGTGCCGGTAATTGTACTGGGATGAAGGGTTTTGTTATGGCGTGTTGTGTTCGACGCCAGCCTCAAAGAGATGTCATCAAAACTAAAGGGACCTAACAAGAACGAAGAAGAGGAACGTTCGAAAGTCTTGCCGTGACCCTGAAACGCACATGGTAATTAAAGGAACACAGGTGGGTTTTAGTCAGTAAAAGTCTGTCACTTTTGCTCCACCCAGAAAGGGAGAAGTTATTGATGATTTTGCACCTCGCACACCGGGTGCAACAACGTCATAAGTAACAAATAACGTTTTTTCAGGAGATCGATTTAAAAGTTGTTGTTTTGATAAAGTGAAATGTATTTACAATACTGTTATATATCGATGACCAAAATATTGTTTATACTCCATATTTGAAAATTAAGGTTGCTTCAGAAATAAAAATGTTGTATATGTGGTACATCTTTAATGTTTTTAAAAACGATACCTACATTTATGACGTTATTGTGCAGAAAGTTAGATTGACAGGTCATTTTAGGAGTTACATTAAATGATATTGTCGCAAAGGATGTAGACGCATGTTTGATATAATTTGTGATCAATAACTCATTTTAGCAATTTTAGCATTTATGACGTTATTGCACCCGGTGTGCGACCTGTAAAAAGGGTCTTGTTGAGAGTACTGTCAGACTAGACAGGCAGGAATCTTACAGTAAGACGGTGTGACTGCTGTACGTCACAATGAGGCTTAGGAAAGACCCTTTACAGTCTCCTCAGGGTTGTGCTCTAACAGGCGTGGCACAGGGGGTGGTTCTGGAGTGGACTCTTAAGAGGCAACGGGGTATCTACTATGTGCTGATGGTGGTTATTGGCGTGGATTTAGTGACGTAAAAATCCCATAATCCCCCTACTTAACCCCAAAGAGCGGGCGCCATTTGAAGGTTTCTCTCTCAAAAAGGTAGATAAAATAATATAAATGTGATGGTAAACAGGCCACTGAGGTGTGTATGTCGAGGTAGGAACATTTGCTACAAGATAGATTTTACAAATTTTACAAATTGTTTCTTATAAATACGCTCGCGTTTGACGACTATCTCACCTGATGATGAGTGACGATGTAGTCGACAATGGAGCACTCTTGCCTAGAAGTAACCTATTCACTTCTGATTTAAAGAACCCTAGGTTGTAACTGGTAAAGTGGATAGGAAAAGGCCTCATGAAAGCAGCCCAATACGTTTGACCAACCAGGGGTGCTATTCTGTAAGAGAACAGACTTGAGCGCAGCACTGGCCGCAGCGACGAGTCGAGAGCGCAGTACATTGGATTAACAACCTAACTCACCTTTACATTGGATTGTTAATCCGCGCTCTCGACTCGTCGCTTCGGCCAGCGCTGCCAGCCTCCCTAGCCAAGTTACAACCAGTTTGTGTCGAATTCCGTTCTCTAATCGGTAACGCCTCGGTGACAGCAATTGTAGAAAACGATAAGTTGGTAGCCATGTTGACGCGCCTGAGTCGGCCGCTCGTTCTACAATGTAGCGTTTGTATAAAAAAGAATGTAGCGTTAAACATTGTAGAAACGATTTTGAACGATGTGAACTTGGCTACGAATTGTCTATTCGTTTGTTCTGACCACGCGACTTTACGTTGAGATGACGTCATTCCCATACGTTTCATCACTTTTCGACAGCGTTAACGATTGCAGAATAACAACTTGGCTAAGCGTGCTGGTCCGCACCGCTCTTTACTCTACGGTGTTAAATGCCCTTCACACCGCCAAAGACAGAAACAGAGAAGAAAATCGTACGAATGAAAGTGATGGTCACGACCCTCAGTATTGAGGAGTACGACGCAAGGTTGTAGCCATCAGGAAAGGACAGCTTGTTGTTTATCTAGGTCGTACTTTAACACGACTTTACTATTCGTTGTCTTTCAATGGAAAAAAAATAACTAGGTAAGTACGGAATTATGCTTCCAGCTTCTACGAGTATGTATCTTTTCGTTACAAAATCTTACATCACTGATAAATTCAACAACTTATGATGAATGGTCTAATCTTAGTGAAGTAGATCAAAATCAAGGTAAACAATAAAGTATATTTTTACCCATCGTTTACATAAACAATACATGTTTACATGTACAACAGCTTTATAACTCCACCTACGAGAAAACCGCGAAAAGTGATCAATTTCTGACGCAAAACAACACGAAACTTCATTAAAGAACGAGATGTATGGAAATCACACTAGTGCAAGTTTTTATGTATGTGCGTGTTATTAAATCTTCACGTTATAGATGAACATAGGTACACTTATCCGAACTGAACGCGCCGAATGAATCGAAAGAATTTTTCTGTGTGCTGCCCTCCCTAGCCAAGTTACAACAGTTTCGCTTGCGTCGAACGCCTCGAGTTGGTCACGCCCCCATTTCTTTTGTTCTGACCACGTGACTGAGCGTTGAGATGACGTCAGAGCAAAAAAAATCGGAGGCGTGGCCAACTCGTTCGATAAAAGAGAATTGAACAGAAACGGTTGTAACTTGGCTAGGGGGGTGATAATATCGATTTAAGCTAACTTTCAACTTGATAGTAAGTTACAAGCGCCGCTTTAAACACCCGAAATCAGGTTCAAAGATATTAACCATAGAATCCGTAATCACACGTTTTCGACCTAAAATAGACTTTATTCCTGACAATTAAAGTCGTATTTTCCAATAATTTCTCACCTGCTTTCTTCTCCTCGATCTGCACCTTCTTCTCGGGGCCGGTCTCCTCAATACCCATCTGCTTCACCTTATCGTTCCTCGCATCAGCAGCGCCCATGAACGCTCGTGGGTCGGACAGGGCAGCCATGAAATCTGAATGTGAAATAGAATATTTTACTTAGTTATCAACAGTTAATTGCTAGGGTGTTTATTATCAGTTAGTTAGTTGTCCAACAGTGGACGTCTTTCGGCTGATATGATGATGATGATGATGATGACTTAGTTATACATTTTTTGATGAGACACCTTTGTGCTATAAGGATTAAAAAAAAACCAGAATATTTTTCAATTAAATTTTCCAGAATAATTTTAAACTCTTTTATTAAGTATTACTAACTATCCGGGAACATTGGAAGGAGTGGAGGGAGACCATTGCCCAGCAGTGGGACAGTATGGGCTAGATATAATAATAATAATAATTATTACTAATTGGCTCACGCGTGACTATTATCACACCTGATGGTAAGCGATAATGTGATCGACGATGACGCACGCTCGCCTCGAAGTAACTTATTCACTCTTGGCTGTTTCCTGATAGCTACAACCTGTGGGTCTTTAACCCCCGGCCTCAGGTTGTAGCTATCAGGAAACACAGACTCCGGCAGGGAATTCCACTTCTTAGCTGTACGCACAATGAAAATGTTCCCAAAACGTTTTGTACGTGTGGGTTCCACCCATGTGTTTTTTTTTTAATTGATATAAACTAGTGCTTGACTGCGATCATCGCCTGATGGTAAGCAGTGATGCAATCGTTGATGGTGAAGCGCACTAGTTTATTAAGAGATTTATTCACTCTTGCCTTGAAGACAGCTAAACTATAATCAGACGGAAAGACCGCAGCAGGCAAATTGTTCCAGTCCCACGATTTTCTAGCCTTTACTGTCCAACAGCTTTGCAAAGAACTCTCTCTATTCCTTCCATTGTTCCCGGCTTTGAGCCACTTCTTGCCAATTCCTAAGGAAGTCATCTAAGTCGTCCCACCATCTCCTTCTTGGTCTGCCGCGATTCCGTCGTGAGATTTCAGGGCACCGTCTTTGGGTTTTTCAGGCCCACCGCTCGATCGCCATGCGGCAGGCATGATCAGCCCATGTGTGTAAAGTAATAAAAAATCATCATCATCAGCCTTTTTAAGGTTCTCACTGCTGGGACTCAGGCCTCCTCTCTCGGAATGGGCCGTAATTCACCACGCGGGCCCAGTGCGGTTTGGTGTCTTCGAATTTTTGGTTCTAGGACATGCCGAATAAAACATAGGTACCTTCAAAGCCATCTGGCACGTAGATCTTCAGCTCAATGTTGCAGAACAGCATAGGCAGTGACATGGGGAAGTTGGCCTCGGTCCTGAGCGAGATGTGTCGGTAGCCAGCCTGCAGCCCGTCGAGGGGGAGGATGCGCTGGCCGAGCAGCTTGCCGTTCTCATCGTACACGCCGAAGCGGAGGACCGCCAAGTCTGGGAGTACGACCTGGAGGACAAACGTAGAATAGAATACGATAGTTTAGAAGTGTGCGGAGAATGGTGTAAACTCCCGCAAACCTCCATGGAAAAGGGAGGATCCTCAGACTAGAAGGCTGTTGTGTCTAGTCCGGGCACCTACTGCTAGTTGATTTCGGGCAAGGCGACCATTTTTATGAAATGTCCGGCAAAATCATGAAGTGAACAATTCTAAGTTGTGTCCACGACTCCAACATTTATGTCGTTGATGTCGTGGTCGAAATATGTGTCATGACGTAGTGTGTCGTAATAATTATGTTATGTTCTAATCGCGCGGGGAGCTATCCTATCACTTGCTTCTGTTTAGAAATATAAAAAAAAATTTTTTTTTGCTTTGGCTTCGCATGGTCACGTTTAAAAATCTTTACATAGAATACATTAATTTTCTTTTCTATTTAAAATGCGTATGTAATATATTTTAATATTTTCGCAGTGTGGTATTCGGCAGAAAATGTTTCGAGTAAGTTTTCTCACTAGGCTTCGCTTTACAATATCAACTAGGAATCAATTTGCGAATAATAAAAACGGACGTTGAACTTCACTCGTGAAAATATTGATAAAATACATTAAATTAAAAAAAAAAGTAAAAATATGTAGGCAAGGCCATTCACTGTCAATTCAATTATATTATTGATGAGTTTAGAAAACACAATAAGTTTTTAGCAACCACTGCATAGATTAGCTTTTTTTATAACATAGACAAGTCCCTCACCTTTCTGAACAAGAACGCCTCCTCATTGTAGACAGGATTCAGTCCATTAGCTGGCACCATGCGTGTCCTGAACTCCTTACGGATGGTGTCGGACGGCAGACCGTACATGTCCACCTCCACATACGTGCCGATCTTTTTGTCCGACAAGAACTGACCGGCTATGACCTGCAGACAATTTGGTGATGGTTAGAAAATGCTCGGAAACACTTGGAAACACGCAGCTACTACGATCTATGCTACGAATGCTACGATTCTACAATCCGAAAATGGGTAGGGTTTCACCCTAGGGTACCCATTCTCCACAAATCTGTAGCAGAGTGTAGGAAGCTACTTCTGTTGCTACTTTTGAGGCATCTTTCTGGCTCGTCGTGCTGTGCTGGTGCTGCTGCTGCAGCTGTGGAGAACCTCAAGCGGCGGAAATATAACAACCACGTTTGGAAGTTATATTTTCAAGCCGAACCCCACGGCCCAAAAATTTCAACCCTAAAGTTGAAATTCTTGGGCCCCCTGGGGTTCTAGGGAGTGCTCATACCCTGTTTAGAAATGTATTCAAACGCTTCGTAGATGGGCTAGGCTAGGCTAGGGCTGTCTCGGTCAGGGATTGAGAGCTGTGGTGATGAAATAAATTACACAAAGTAAAGTGTCTGCCCAGGTTTGAAGCCAAGACGTACCAAGTCGTAATTCAGAGCCGTTACTACTGGGTTACCACTACTCTTTTTGAAGAGACTAAGGCCTCAGCCTCGAATCTTGCGGGCAGCGCGGCGGCGGCGGCGGCGGCGGCGGCGGCGGCGCGGGAGCGGTAGGATCTAATGCGTAAAATGAAATGGAACGGTTCTCGAAAACAGCGGCGCGGGGCGGGCAACGAGCGGTGCGCTCCAGTCAAGCGGTGACCGCCCGCGCGTCTGCATTACAGTGTTGTACAATTTATTTTAGTCGTAGAATTTGTCAGGACATTGTCTCTGTTCTCCATAATTTCGATAAAACTCGCCTTTTATTTTCCTTGCCCTATAGTAGGGGATTCACTTCTTCTTTTGCCCACAATAAATCGAGCGTTAGTAATAAATTTGAATCAAAAAGATCCGCGCGCCCTGCCCGCTGGTTTCGAGAACAGGTCTGCGTTGCCCGCTCCGCTCCTGTGCCACCGCCGTCGCCGCCCCGCTGCCCGCAAAATTCGAGGCAGAGGCCTTAGAGTGAAAAACCAAAATTTGCAATAACTACCTGCACGGAACACTGGGCAGCAATCACGCCATCTACCGGGGCATCAGCAAACGGGTCGAAGCTCCTGTCAGCCCTCCGCATGAAGTCAGGCTTGAGGAGGTAGCCGCAGTTGCCGTTGTACTCAAACTTGCCCTGGTTCAGCTGCATCGGCAGGTCGGACGTCTGGAAGTTCAGGGACACCATCTGGCAGCCGGCGTTCCAGAACACCTGGGGACAAGAATATTGTTATAAAAAACGAATTCCAAAGCTTTCTACGCTAATATTTCTAAAAATTCAAGTACTGACAAAAAGCGCACCACCCTGAACATATGTACATGGTTTATGTGAAAATAAAGAAAAATACCTTCCTTGCAAAATGCTATAAAAGGTGTAAGGGACAGCCCTCCACAAACTTTAAGGGCTTGCTCAGTAGACGAAACTGAACAATATTCCACAAAAAATTTTTTTACACCTTGTATAAAGAATTATTTTTTTTTTTTAGCAAGGAAGGCTATTTTGTATTTTTTAATACAAGTGCTCGAAAAAATGCTCCTATCCCTACCGCTTTAAGGCATGCATCCACCTTCCAAGGTCCTAACAATTGCTAGGAGTTCGGAATAGTTCAAAGAGATCTTGGGAAAAGGTCCCATCAGCTTTTTTCTTTTCAAATGTCAAATCATCAAATAGCTTCTCGCACTCTGGGCTCTCTCTTAAACGCTCCTGTGTTCCTTTAGTTACCCTTTGTGTTTCAGAACCACGATAACTCTTTCAAAGATTTCCGCCACCCTCAACACCTAACTACTGATCAGGCATTTAGAAACTGTAGTGGGTTTCGTTATACCTGTGATATTTATGGGTTTGTTTATACCTGTGGTATTTAGGAGGTCAGAGTACCTAGTGCGAGTTTGTTTTACGTTAACGCGATCGACACGTTTATGACGTTCGGCGCTTTGATTGGCCCGCTCCAAGCTCTCAACCAATCACAGAGGCAAATGCGGTAAACGGTTCGATCACGTTAGCGTAAAAACAACTCGCACTCAGCGCACTGGTCATATCTGTGGCATTTAGAGTGTTTGGTCATACTTGTGGCATTTAAGGTGGTTTGATTATATCTGTGGCATTTAGAGTGTTTGGTCATACTTGTGGCATTTAAGGTGGTTTGATTATATCTGTGGCATTTGGGGAGTTTGGTCATACCTGTGGTGTTAAGGGGTTTGGTGATACCTGTGGCATGTAGTATGGTCATACCTGTGGCATGTAGTTTGGTCATACCTGTGGCATGTAGTTTGGTCATACCTGTGGCATGTAGTTTGGTCATACCTGTGGCATGTAGTTTGGTCATGCCTGTGGCATGTAGTTTGGTCATACCTGTGGCATATAGTTTGGTCATACCTGTGGCATGTAGTTTGGTCATACCTGTGGCATATAGTTTGGTCATACCTGTGGCATGTAGTTTGGTCATACCTGTGGCATATAGTTTGGTCATACCTGTGGCATGTAGTTTGGTCATACCTGTGGCATATAGTTTGGTCATACCTGTGGCATATAGTTTGGTCATACCCGTGGCATGTAGTTTGGTCATACCTGTGGCATGTAGTTGGAAGAATCAGCTCGGGTGCCTTTAGGGTAGATTCTGGACATCTGTCGTTTGTTGTAATTCACGAAGTCGATGGCTTGTGTCTTGAGGTAGTTCATGCCCGTGGTCTCCGCGAATGAAGACATGTTGTGGTAGATGTTCTTTTCTGCAAATAATTTTGTAACTTTAGCATCTTGGTGAAATAGGAAGATAGTCTGTCTAAAAAGTCAAACAACTTGGTTAATATTAGGGCAAAATGAAATCTAATGTAGTCAACATTGGTTCAATAATCAAGGTTGATTAAGAGATATTGATCATAGTTTACTAATAGAAGAACCTTATAAAAAGTATCGAAGAGTATGTATTTTTTAAATGATTAATAAATTATACAAAATTCCCAAGTCGTTTGACTTTTTAGACAGACTATACCTATTTTTTGATGTGGGAAGTAACTAAACTCGCCCGCTCTGGGTGGAGCGAGAGGGCTGACTAAAACCCACCTGTGTTCCTTCAATTGCCCTTTGCGTTCCGGAACCAGGGATGTTATGGATATGAAATTTTGGATACGGATTGGATACGGATATAGAAATGATTGTTATACCGGATCCAGATACGGATACAGATACGAAATTATTTCGGATTATCCGTTAGTTTCGGATAATTTCGGTTACGGATATTAGATTTTTAAGGAATTTCAGAAGTCAAATATAAATACATACTATTTACTACTAAACTATTTATATTTTATGACGCGACACGTTATGACAGGCTGTCATAACTTGTCGCAATTAGGCTCCGCCCCTATCGGATATTATCCGAAACTTTTATTTCGAATTCGGTTACGGTTATGGATATTATTTTATATCGGATATCCGATAGTTTCGGTTACGGTTATGAAGCTCCGTAACATCCCTGTCCGGAACCGCTAACTCTTTCGAACATTCCCACAGCCTAATTAAAATTTGAAGATATCCTGCGAAACCCGGTGTTCGGCCGCTTTGCAGGCAAAACTTCTGGCAGGCATTTTGTGTTATACCGTTCGGAGTTGATGCTACTTTGGTCTCGTAATGGAATTGAAATCAGATAAGTACCCCGTCAAAGTGTAGAAACTAGCGATCGAAATTTACCCTGCGCTTCTCGATCGCTTCATTTCCATAAGCGTTGGTTCGTTTTGAAACAGCCAAACCGTCGATTTACGCTTTGTTTCTGGATCGTATTGATAAATTCAGGATTCGTCATCTGTCACAATATTGTAAACACGCCGAGACGAGCGTGCTTCAAATTTTTTAATCATATCATGGCGCCACTCCACATGAGCCTGCTTCTGAGCTTCGGCGAATTATCCTCCTCACGCGAAGGTGCTCGTATAGAATCTTGTGAACGCTTCCCGAACTAATCGGCAGTGTATGCTGAATCTCTTCGTGTGTAATTCGCCTGTTTTCTTGAATTATTTTTACTGCTACAACCACAGAACACAGGAATCATACAGTAGATAGAAGGAGTAAGTAGGCGGGGCGCGCGTACCCCGAGTTTTGCGATGTACCGCTTATGTTCCATTGCGCATGCGCCGCGCACATCAGTCTAGTTACGGTCGCCACGGTGATAATAACTAGATAAAAAAATATAAAAATGCCCATCTGTGCTGTTTTGGAGTGCAAATACGACGGAAGAACCAATAATTTATCTTATATCCTATCGTCGGTTAGCCCTGGTTTATTTTATTTTGATTATTTTTGAAAAATAGGTTCTTATAAAAAAAACAAATAGAAGTTGACTTTATTTTGTACAAAATAAGGTCTACTTTCAAAAAAATATTCTAGAACTTTCAAAAAATGTCACTGTCAGCTGCTCAATTAGAGATTACCATTAGGTATCGACAGTGAGTTATCGATATTGCAAAATTATAATGATTTTTGTTGTATCGGGAAAGAAAATACCCTAGTGCTTCGATGAAATTAAAAACGCAGACTTTTTTAATTTTAGCTAAATAACTCGTAAATAAAATGCAAACAGGGTTAAACTTTCCATGGGTTCAAAATGTAACTGTCGTGTTATTTTGTGACTTCATATTTCCTAAAGATCCAGACAGACAGGAAGGAAAAGTTGGTTTCCTACAAAAACTTGCACATTTTTCTCAACACAGCAGTGCTAAACCTTGAGCTCTGAAGAACTTTTAGATATTGGTAGAAGAAAAAGAAGTCACTTTATTAAAAATCTGGTTATACCGAACCCTAGCAGTCTCGAAGAAAGTCAAGATGTTACAGTTCTACTCAAATCTGTATGGACTCTAAAAGCAAATTTGTAGTCAACCAAGAAATACCTGGCAACATTTAGTTTAAACTGACGTACAAATTTACGTGAAGAAGTATTATTTAAAACTTACGTATGAACAAATTAATTATTGTTTATCAGTCAGTATTTTTGACTTTACCTGTTTTTACGTATCTATTTTATTAGTTTTTTTTTAATAGCCATTACTGTCCCACTGCTGGGCAAAGGCCTCCCCCAAGTCCTTCCAGACATTCTTCTCTCGCGCCGTCTCTAACCAGTTCTCCTGATACGCGTCTAGATCATCTCGCCACCTCTTTCTAGGGCGACCTCAATGGCGCTTACCGTTTGCAGGAACCCACCGGGTGGCGATACTTGCCCAGCGGTCACTGCTCATGCGGCTGACGTGACCCGCCCAATCCCATTTAAGCCTGGCAGCCTTTATTAGTTAAACTATTTTTTTTTATTGTCACTGTTATTCGTTCTAATTGTTTTTCAGCATCAAAAGAAACCTTTAATTTCAATTATGAGTAATTTCATGGTTAATGAAATAGTTACAAGCCCCTTATATATAAAGTTAAAAATACGTAAGTATTTTGTTTTGTAATTTATCGACTCCTGCTGTTGAAAATAAAACGCAACATCGATAAAATAAGCTAACGCCAATGGTACATCTCTAGAAAATGACGTTTAACAATGACTTTATTTAAGAAATATGAATCTTATAACAAGTAAATAGAGCACTAAATTGATTGCTTATATTATAGAGACATCTAGCGGGGAATAATGGAAATTGTTAATTTAATTATTCTATGCGATGTAATTCGTTAAAGAGTAGATAACAAACAACTCTGTTAACAGTGACATATGGTTTATTTTTTAAAACGTAATGATGGATAAACTGCCTTCTTTCAATTAATATTAAAATGCTCAATCACATTAAGGATTTCTTAGTGTTATGAAATATGATATAGCTGTCTTTGTGTAAGTTTGGGTACGCTGGTCCCGATACAAATGAAGTGCTATGCGATTTCTATCTACATTCTTCTGTTCTGTGGCTACAACACATTCAACCGAAAAAAATGTGGAGGGAAATTCAAAACTCGAACGATTGTATTATTACTTTTAAATAACCAAAGTTTTCAATTACAAGTGGCCAGTGCCTTATACATACAAACTTTTTTTTGCAAAACTTTCCGAGTGGCCTGGTGTATCTGATCTGACTCATTTCTGTGACGTTAGGCACATCGACTAAGTTGATCTAGAACGCCAACAACTGCTTCTACCGCATACCATTGCGATGAAATAAAGTCGAATGCCAATTCGAGTTATCTTTTGGACAAGTAAGGTTAGCTAATTTAAAGATGAATTTGGAGAAGAAATAATTGCACATATTTATTATGCTCATTGACTGTACAAGTATCACCGATTCATGCATGCAAACCCTAGGGTCCCTGAATTCCCTTAGATGCCCTGAAAAACCTGGGAGGTCTAATTTCTTTTTGTAGAGAGGTGGGCTGGTTGAATAAGCCTATCGAAGGTTGACAATGGTCCACATAGGACTAAGTGCGGAAACCAGACTCCGATTGATAGACAGAAGTTGTTGTACGTACTGTCAGCCTCCTCGAAGCCCTGGAACTTGATGGGCTGCGCGTAGTTGACCATGGAGGAGAGCCAGGGGTGCACGTTGGTGGTGGAGCCCGTGTATGCCACCGGCGGTGGTGCATCGTCGCCCGCTGATGCTGCTTCTGCCACTATTTCCTCAGGCTGGGGAGGAAACAGGTAGAGTTAGAATAAAATGACACTAAAAGAAGTTAAGTTCGGCATTTAGGGCAAGTGTTGGTCGCATAAGGGTGCGTTCAAACACACAGATTATGCCTGATTTAACTGCTATTGTCAATTCAACATTTGGGCCTTGCAAATTTATTCTAGTACATATAGCATTGTTCTTCGATTTATTGGAGTCAATGACTATACAACCACTGGTTTAATTCTCTTTGGCTACACCCCTATCTTAGTTACATTACTAAACCTCACTAGTTTTTGTGGTATATATGCTCTGTAGTCTGTGATCTCTCGGAATATACTTATGTAGCAAATTATTTTTACTTGTACTTTATGGTGACTGGTAATAATTAGTGACCGATAATGATAAACACTTTTCCGAAGAAACATTTTAATACTCATTAGTTTTATCACAATAACAAAATAACTGTTCGCAAAAAATATGCGCGTGCACCTGCGACCTCTCAGCTGTTAGCCGCGTAACGCTGTTGTCTCATGTACCTTACCTACAATAGTGATAGTCATAATGCACCCGATAGCAAATCCGTCAGTGTATGTAATCAGTATAGGTACCTACCTACATGTCCCACTTAAATAATATAAGTTAAATAATGAGTACAAAAAAAAGTTTCTTTGGGAATGTTGTCTGTAATCATGAGTACCTACAATCATGTGTATAATTATTATCGGTCGCTAATTACCAGTCACCCTATATAATTAAATCAACAATCTGTAACTACCAACCTTTTTATCTGTAATAACAACAGCAGAAGCATCCTCTTTCTCCTCATCTTCAATGACGAACTGTCCCTGGCGGAACAGCTCCAACTCCTGCTTCTCCACCTCGGGCTTCAGCCGCTTGTTCTTGATGAGGATCTTCTTCCTCAGCGCGGAGGGCGGCGGCAGCGGCACTCCAGGCTCCAGCTGGATGTTGAAGGTTGAATTTTTGGAACTTAGGATGTAGGAATGGTTTTTTAACTACAGTGGAATTTAAAGACAGAAAAGAATAATATTTGATTAGGCACACATCATTTCACCCGAAAGACGTCCACTGTTGGACATAGGCCTCCTCCAAGTGTCGCCATAACGACCGGTCCTGCGCGTCTCGCATCCATCGGATTCCCGCGACCCTCACCAGGTCATCGGTCGTGGAACGTGGTTGCCACTCCAGAACCTTTCGACCCATCAATCATCTGTTCTGCGAGCAATATGCCCTGCCCATTGCCGCTTAAGTTTTCCTTACGTGATCACATCAGAAATGAAGGTATCCGCAGGAGAACTAAGGTTACAGACATAGCTCAAAGAATCATGGATACTCACACTGTAAAAAAAACAATTTTTAAGAAACTTAAGATAAAAAAGAAAAAAACACTGACAATGTGTCTCACGACTGCGCCAAATAGGTTCAGTTCAGCAAAAATGCCAGACAACTACGTGGTAGCCAGTGGTAGTTGTCTGACGCTGGTTTTCAACTGAACCTTACTGAGAGTGCAATGATGATGAATTGAATTCTGCCCAGGGAATCTTCACCATCCTTCTATTGTGGTATGTAAAATAGCTTATTATTTTATATTTCCGCGCAAAATATTAGCACACAGTAGAATTTAATAACACTAAACATTTACCTTACTTAAAATTCACTGTTCACAATTCACGGTTTATTTATTTATATGAGGCATTAGAAGTGACCAAATGTATTTTCCTTTGCATTCTGAACGTATGAATACTGCCCAGTACTCTTGTCTATGTCTGAGTATGGTTTCCGCACTTAGTCCTATGCGGACCATTGTACATGTGCCCAGTACTCTTAATAGTGGCGGAATATTGTTCCATATCTCAGAAGCAGCGTATCGGAAACTGCCTTTGAAAGCTGCTGTTCTATGAGATTGGGTTGAGAGTTGCTGCGCACAAAGCCTGGGCGCAATTTTCCTAGCGATGGTATAGACTACCTGCTGGTTCACCGGCAATGTGTAAAATATAGATTTTGGTCTATATTTATTCATGTTAACCGACCTACCTATAATGATGGGCAAATGTAAAAAGTTTTATTATTTAAAATCAGTGTAAGCAGGAAGGGCGCTAAACAAACCCTTTGAAGTTTTTGAGTGCAAGCAAAAATTAACTTAGCGGTGGTCAGGCGGAAGTGTTTTCGATTCTCAATCTTTTTTGTCAAAATCAAAATCGGTTCCTACATCATAATACTCACAGGGTGCTCCGGCAGCGCTTCTTTCAAGAGCAAATCCCCGAGGATCTCGTCACAGTACTTCGCCAGCTTGTACTGCTGGGCTTTGCAGCAATGGTTTTCAAATGACAGGATCACCGGGTAGTCTGAAGTCACGAAGGCGGTGTCTCGCAGGGCATAGATGACGTCTTTGAACAGGATGTCTGTGCACATGGCCATGCCGTGGGTTATGATTGGTTCTTCGTCTTCCCCTTTGCCGTCCCAGCAGTCGAGTTCTACGCATCTGGAAGGTTAGTTGTGTGATTGAATTACAAGTTGACTTTCAAGTGCGTGGAAGACTTTAATGGACTTGCACAGTCAGTAGTGTAATTAGCCTTTTATACGCCCGGTGCGAGCTTCTTTAACTGCGCTCCTAGAAAAAAGTACAATACGAACGAAAAGAACTATTAGATATTTTTGCGCCCCTCCAGAAACTGCGCCCTGTGCCTGGGCACAGCTGGCACCGCCCTACTTACGGCACTGTGCACTGTGGCAGTAAAACACGAGAAAAAAGATAAGGGTCTGCCCCAAAGAGGTATTATCACAATAACTTATGGTACCACATCTACAGACTATCAGCCATCTTGTTCCTTAAGTTGCCTTTTGCGTTTCAGAGCTGCACTAACTCTATCGGACAATCTTGTATCCTACAGCATGCACTCAATTCACTATTCGAAACAATTCGCTCAAGACTAGAAATCAGAAACGTTTATTTCAAATAGACCAGTTACAGGCACTTTTGAATAGTCAAAATGTCGGTCAGTCAAACCAGTGAAGCTAAATTGCACGTTCCAAAGAGTAGGTCTAGCTTTTGCCATAGGCTTCGCTCGTGTGAAAGAAGAAAGTATGTAGGCTATGTCACTCAATGGTAAAGTAGCATTCTACAGGACTATTTGTAACACTAACAACTTTACATTAGTATTACTAACTTAATAAACAACATTTTTTGTTCTATGACTATTTACAAAACATAATTCGTTTGCCAAAAACAAACCTTCAAGATTTCGTTGTTCTGTCTAACTCTGTATTTAGCTATACTCTACGTCTGTATGACGCGACGCAAGCGCATCAAGCACCCCTGTCGTCCGATACTCAATCCTTGCTTCGCATAGACGAAAAAGTATTTAAACTGAACGTTCTAAATATAACGAATATATTTAGAACGTTTAATTTAAATATTTATATTTTTGTATGAAAATCTAATAAAATAAAATATGATAAATTTTTAAGTCATAAAACTAAAGTTGTTGTTTATGATGTTAGTAACATAATTCTGAGAGGTCGGCAGTGTGTTACAGACAACCCTGTAGAGGTGAAATAATTTTTAAAATCGTTCCAGTAGTTTATGAGTTTATTCGTCAGAAACAAAAATACAAATCTTTTCTCTTTATAATATTTAGTACCTATACGAGTAGATATTTTTTTTTAAATCAATATTTAGTCCTGCAATCTGTATCTTCGACATTGGGATGGATTTTAGATATTTGCGGTGATGGGCGTGTATGGCACAGTATCCAGCGATACGTCCCAATTGGTGTTAGCTCCTCATGGAATCAAGTCTTGAGGAGCACGTCTTTTCAACCTCTTGAAGGTGGAGTTAGGCTCTAAGCTCATCAGCTCCCTAGCCAGGAGGTTTGGGTGGTGATTAAGTCTTATTGAATATTTTTGCAGACTGTTTTTTATTTTCTCCTTGACAGACTCAACTTTCAGGTCTTTGTGGAGACGTATGTTTGTTACGAACCAGGGTGCTCCAGTTATTACTCGCAGGGTCTTTGATTGGAATCGCTGCAAAATCTCTATGTTAGATGAGGATGCCCCACAGTTGGATACCGTAGGTCCAAATAGGCTTTAGTATGCTTTTATAGAGAAGAAGCTTGTTTTCTTTGATACGAGTAGATATGGATTAGTATAGATAAACGAAGTAGAAATAAAAGAAACAATAAGTAAAGAATATAAGAACAAATAAATCCCCTCAATCAAACACAACATCTTGAGAAAACAGAAAAGCGTTTACTAATACATCATCCCAGATTAGGGTACAGCCTACAGTTGAACAAAGTTATAAACTCTCACTAATTAATAGAACGCGATTAATTTGTGCCACAGACGGATCGCGTGATGAATCTGTTGTCTTAAGTTTATCCAGTTTAAGTTGACACGCTGAGATGGAAACTTTAAGAGGACTGCAGAAGTTAATCGGGAGTTTTATAATGCGCAAAAGTATGTGATCCACTGTAGTAAACAGAATTAGAAAAATATATGTTTTTCTTTAGGATAAATGCTAGTGTTTTTTAGGGTGGGAACTCATCTTATAATGTTCTCCCGCTATATATAGTAGTAGTATGTTCTCCCGCTCTAGGGCGGAGAGGCAGGGAATGTCAGACTTACTGACTAAAACCACATCATGTTCCATCAGCTGACCTTTGTCCCAGGACCATGGGTAACCCTTTAAGAAATCGAACCATAGCAAATGCTAGATAGATGGTGTGTTCAAATAGCTATATGCGCTGAATAATGCTTCATATCTACAAGCATTGTGTTTTTGCACATTTCTTTTGTATGCAGTCCGAGAGTGATCGCGCTCTAGGTCTTGTAGTCCTCTTAAAGACCTAAGTTGATTCTTTTCAGTTACTAGGGCATCGAACTTAGCTGTAACCTATGACAAGAAACATGAAACTGACCGTTTGCATCACTGCTTACCATCAGGTGGGATCGCAGTCAAGCACTACTTTATATCAGATTAAAAAAAAAAAGTGATATATTTATAATTCATAACATGATGCCCACGGCTTCGTCACGTACATAAAATAGCAGTCACTCAGGAATAAAACAGCTTTTTATCGGTGAATAACGTTTAGTAATCGGAACAGTACCTACTTTCAGAGATTACCTTCTACGATAATCAATAAAACAAACTTTACCTCTTTATAATATTAGTGTACACAAAATGCTTTGAATCTTTAAATTACGCGCCGCGTCGTGTGGAATCGCCTTCGGCAAGATTTAAGCGGTATTCTATTCTGCTTAAATCTGCAATGAAATCTTTTGCACCGTCTTGAGAGACCAGGCTACAACAGGCTGCCAGTAATAAGTTCCGAAGTTGGTCCTCAACGCGTGCAAGTGTAAAGACAGCGCGGATAAAGCGAACCTATTTGAAAGTGTTAAAACTTTCAGTAAGCGACTAGGTACTTTGTAAGACTTCAGACATTAGTAGTTAAAACCGTCAGCACAATTTTCGGTAATGTTTTGGAATTTATTATATTACATGGAGAACAGATGCTCTACCATAGCATAGTAACATAGCATAATCAGCCTTTTCAATGTTCCCACTGCTGGGATTCAGGCCTCCTCTTTAGGAGAAGGAATGGGCCGTAATCCACCACGCAGGCCCAATGCGGGTTGGTGAATGTCACATGTCTTCGAATTTTTGGTTCTAGGACATGCCGGTTTCCTCACTATGTTTCCCTTCACCGTTTTGAGAGCAGTGGTGGTTGTATATGCTCAATATTTCATCAGAAAATTCAAGCTCTTACCTGCAGCCAGCCAACAGGACCTGTCGGTACATCTCCACAGAACTCTTGCCGCCGAACTGTCTGCCCGACAGGTAGGTGTTGTGTGAGGAGTTGATGTAGTAGTGCGCTAGAGGCTGGTCCATGTCCATGTAGTTGTCCAGCCGGTCCAGGAACACTGGTGCGTTCTCGTCCGACATCAGGTAGCGGATCAGACCGTCTTTTGTAAGGCATTCTGGAAAGAGAGATGGTGGATTTAAGGAACGAAAATTCGGATTATAAAAGTGATATATTAATTGGTATCTGGAATGAATATACAATGTGTAACGTTGAATGCGCAAAACCTTAGATACCCCAAGTGATTTTTAATCGACTTCGAAAAGGAGGAGGTTCTATGTTCAGCTGACTGTAAGTTTTTTTTTCCGATTTTTTTTTTTATGTTCATCCATATCTCAGTCCGACCGAGCCCAAGACGTCGACGGCGCGTATTGTTCCACGCGCGCCTCAAGGAGTTGTCAGCAAACCGTAGGGGCTGGAGCCTACTGAGGCCAAGGATTTGTTTCTGAAAGGAAGATTCGGTCCCTGTACGAAAGGCAACGTAGAAACAGGACTGGATTTTTGGATGATTTTCCCACCTAAAAAAGCCACTTCTTGCCAATTCTTAAAGAGTAGGATAGGGTAGGGTAGAGTAGGGTGGAGTAGGGTAGGGTAGGGTAGAGTAGGGTAGAGTAGGGTAGAGTAGGGTAGGGTAGGGTAGAGTAGGGTAGAGTAGAGTAGAGTAGGGTAGAGTATAGTAGAGTAGGGTATAGTGGGGTGTAGTAGGGAAGAGCGGGAGCGAAGCCGTTAACCCGTTGACTGCCGGAACGCAGATCTACGCGAGACACAATGGCTTTTTAATTGTGTCTCTAATTACGGCATTCGAGAGGTTAAAGAAGACATCTTTGTCGCCCCCCGGCCCCCATCTCTTTCTTGGTCGTCAAATACCAAAGTAATTTACAAATGCATTAACCGGAACGCATTTTGTTCTGTAGCCAAGTCGCAAACAAATTACGTTGATCTGTATTTTGGCAACACTACAAAACTGTACCAATTGAATGTTAAAAGCTTCTTAACTTCTTTGTTTTGGTTAAGCTGCCAAAAGACATAGTTTTAATCAATTGTCTCGACTGCAAAGTTGCTCAAATGCAGATGTTTTGCGGAAGAAGGCTAGAAGGAACAGGGTGGGTCGTTTAGTCAGTAAGAGTTGAAACTATCTCCCGCTCCGCCCAAGAGCGGGTGTTGTCATTGGATGATTTATCCCTCCATAAAAAAAAGAAGTTTTGTGGAAGTCATCGATTTAGAATAATATTATTTATTTTTTTGCCAGAATGTGTGTCATTAATGTTAAGATCATATTACTTTGTGTACCAAAGTAATATGATCTTAACATTAAAGTTTAGTTTTATAGAGTTATTTTTTCCGTAAAATATTTAAAAAAAACTATCAAAGTCAAAAGTCAAAGTCAAAAGTTTTTTATTTCACATAGGCCTACATGGGCACTTATAAAACGTCAGAAGCTAGTGCACGGTTCGAAATTGGTCGTTTCCTATGGAGAAGAACCGGCAAGAAACTCCATGGTTACTCTTTTAAAAAAATGGTTGTACTTACAATATTTCCATATTACAGTATTATTAAGTATTATTTAAGAACAGTGTAAACCGGTCTATAGACCGGTTTACACTGTTGCATGTTGTACTCAAGAGCACAATAAAAATAATCATTTAAAAAAAGTGAGTCAAAATATGAAGTAATCTAAGAATTCGTGGAGTCTACAGTGTTCTTCCATTTAAATTAAAAAAAGAGGCTATATAAAAAAAAAAGCTAGAAAAAAAAAATTACAACTGTCAATTAACAACGTTAACAACCAAAAAAGGAAAAACTAACGAATTTAAACTATCACAAGTTAGACCACCGACATTAAGTACAACACAGGTTACGGCAGGTCATAGCGGTCATTAGCCAGCACACAGGATGCGGGAGCAAAACAACCCCTCAGTCGCCCTGATGGTCCGGTGACTTTTGTTTTGCGCGGACAACCATGTAGTGTGATTTTTCATGATTCAGTTGTGATATTTTGTACGTACATTGTTTACATAAAAAGATTCATGTTTCGGATTTCGCATATATACTAAAACTAATATTATAAGTATTAGGTACACCGAGAGCCTTCTGGCTTAGTTGAGCCAGAAGGCTCTCTGACTCAACAGGGTAATAAAATCAACAAGGAACTCACTATTGTTCTTTGCCTCTCGTCACATTGCTCATACGTGTTGATGATCTCGACAGCTCGCTTCTCATCAATACAAAACAGGAGACAGCAGGTCATAGCGGGCATTAGGAGCCAGCACACAGGGTGCGGGAGCAGAACAACTCCTCAGTCACCCGGTGACCACGATAAATGATATTTATTTGTAAAACCCACAAAGGAACTTACTATCCTTCTTTAGCCTCGTCACACTGCTCATACGTGTTGATGATCTCAGCGGCTCGCTTCTCATCATTACAAAACAGGAGACGGCAGGTTAAAGCAGGCATTAGGAACCCGCACAAAGGTTGCGAGAGCAAAACAACCCCTGTCACCCGGTCACCATGTATTTGTGCGGGCAACAAGGTAACATAAAACTAAGCAATAAATTTAACACTCACTATCGCTTTTCGCCTCGTCACACTGCTCATACGTGTTGATGATCTCGGCAGCTCGCTTCTCATCATACAGCGGGTACAGGATCTCGTTGAGGCGAGGGTCGCGCTGCTTCTCGTTCAGGAAGTTCACGAACTGTTCCAGGTTGATGCGGTCGGATTTGCCTTGTGTGCTGCCGAGAGGGAACAAAGTTGTCAGAATCGACAAATCGGACCAGGGGTGCTATTGTCTAAGAAAACAGCCTTGAGCGCAGCGCTGGTCGCAGCGACGAGTCGAGAGCGCAGTACATTGGATTAACAACCTAATAAACCTTTACATTGGATTGCTAATTCAATGTACTGCGCTCTCGACTCGTCACTGCTTCCAGCGCTGCGCTCAAGGCTGTATTCTTAGAGAATAGCACCCCTGTCATTTTTGGTAATACTGCAGGAATTACCGAAATCAAGTAAAGGAACACGGGTGAGTTTTAGTTAAGTATTTAGTCATTTTTTTTTTTTTTTCACAACTATCACACAACGCCGTCTAGTCCCAAGCTAAGCAGAGCTTGTGTTATGGGTACTAGACAACTGATCAATATACTTATATATTTCTAAATACATACATATTTTAAATAAATTACACCCAGACACAGAACAAATGATTATGCTCATCACACAAACATTTGGGTATGAACATATGGGTGGGAATCGAACCCACGACCTCCGGCATAGCAGCCAGGGTCACTAACCACTAGACCGACAGGCCAGTCAAAATCTGAACAGTTTCTTCCTTGGGACTGATAGCTGGCTTGTTTTTATGATTATCTAACTACTTAGATCTATTGTTCCAAAACATTGATCTATTAATCACATTCAAAAGAAATCAAAAACAACGACAGTAGCAGTGTCTATCGCTCAAAACATCGGGTGCCATTTTACATATTTCTGACTGAATTTTGATCATGATGGCCAATCTTAACGCAGAAAATATTACAGTGCTTAAGTATGTGCGCAAACACAGGTGCAATCTCTCTTTCATTACACTCACAGTCCGATGGGACGGCCATCCGAACTGTCCGGAAAAAGATCAGATGCAATGCAGGACTAAAGGTATTGAGTGTCCTCCGAGGCACAGGGGTGTCACATCATCAACTGCTAAAGACCAGGCAGCTACAAACTGATTAGCATAGCATAGCATGCCTTAAAATGTTCCCACTGTTGGGACTCAGGCCTCCTCTGTAGGAGAGGGAATGGGCCGTAATCCACCACGCGGGCCCAGTGCGGGTTGGTGGATGTCACATATGACATATCTTCGAATTTTTGGTTCTAAAACATGCCGGTTTCCTCACGATGTTTTTCTTCAGCGTTTTGACAGCAGTGGTGATGAAATAAATTACACAAAATAATGTGCCTGGCAGGTTCTGGAGTGGCGACCACGTACCGGAAGACGCAGCGTTGGACGGCCTCCAACAAGGTGGACCGATGACCTGGTCAGGGTCGCGGGAATCCGATGGATGCGTGATGCACAGGACCGGTCGTTGTGGCGACGCTTGGGGGAGGCCTATGTCCAACAGTGGACGTCTTTCGGCTGATATGATGAATGTGCCTGGCTGGGTTTGAACCCACGACCTGCAGCTCGTAACTCGGGGCCATTACAACTCGGCCACCACTGCTATAAACACATCACCAACTGCCAAACTCCGGGCAGCTACAGATCGACACGGTGGAGCATACAGCAGAGGTGTGCCCTGCTTGGGCAGGCACCGTCGTGTCCTCGTGGGGGAGATCGCCGGGCCTTACAGCAGGGTCGAAGCCTACTGGGGTCATGAGTTAGCTTCTGGAAGGATAACCCGACTTTGGTATGAAAGGTAACGAAGGACTTAGAAGGGGGTTTTAGTCAGTAAAAGTTTGATACGTTCTCCCGTCCCGCCCCAGGGTGGGAGATGTCATTGGATGATTTCGCAACTAAAAAAAAGGCAGCCATAGACTAATTCCTAATAGATAAACCAAATAGCACTTTTTGCATACTATAAATACAATTTTTTCATTAGAAGCCTTAGTAAATCCCAAGGTAGTATAACTGGATCAAGACGTAAAATATCTCATCAATATTCCTACCATTACAAGACCATTACCAACTCCATTTTACAGTCGTAAACCCTTCAATCATCTATGCCTTCCTAATCCGTAAAAGGGGAGGGTCTAATCAATAAATAAATCGTGCACCCTCACCAGTGGCGTAGATAGGTGGCCAAGGGGCCAAGGGGCAAAAACAAACTGGGCCTCCTAAATTGTTTAGGCTTTATCAATACACCACTAAATTTTAATCGTTTTAATACCGTGGAGGGTCGATCCGGTACATGAAACACTATAGATTTGTAAAGATAAAATTAAAAAATGAAGTACCTTTTTTCAAAACTCGTATTAATTTACGCATGTACGAAATTAATTTCTTTAAGAAAACGTCAGCTGAGCGAGTTCAATGACCTGTAGATAGTTTGTATGCAACGCCGACTACTAACTACAGGTCATTGAACTCGCTCAGCTGACGATTAAAATTTAACGGTGTTTTTTTTAAAAAAAGTTATTTACTTTTTTTTAAAATGCAACGCTACTACTCGTATATCTTTTATATAAATCCCAAGTTCTAAGAAGATTTATCATTAACATACGCTCACAATGATATGGAGACATGGTCCTCGTTAATATGATCGGCAAGGATATCTTTCACAGCTTTGTTACCGAATCTCTATGAGTAGTCTTTTCAACCAATACTACAGTTATATTTTTGAGCCGTTTGGGGTTGAAACTCTTGGGCCGTGGGGCCCGAGTGCTCATAAACTTTTTAAAGAACTGTCAAGACGCTTAGTTGACACTTCGCGTGACCCAAGGGCTGGTTTTTACCTCGGTCAGAGATTAAGCATTGCCATTCAACGTGGCAATGCCGCCAGCCTCTTGGGCACACTTCCAGTCGACAGCGATGCGGAGGAGTTTTATGACGCCATATTTTAGTAGGACGTAGCCTTTAGTGTGTATAGTTAGGCTAAGCATACTTAAATATGTATATATTGTAGAGATCGCCCTGTGCGATAAGACCGCCCATTGTGCACTTATTATTTTAAATGTTTGTCCTGAATTTTTGTTTATTTGGTGTACAATAAAGATTATAATAAATAATAATAAATAAATAAATATTTTTTTAATATTTAAGTTTATTATGTATATATTTTCTTGTAATTAAAAAATATTGCAAATACTACAGTGATCACATTATCTGATTCACTATCACTATCGACAAAAATATATTTCATAAAATTTCAAAAAGCTGTTAATCAGGTTTTGGGGCCCCGAGCTTGAGGGCCTCGGGGCAATGGCCCGCCTAGCCCATTTGAAGCTACGCCACTGACCCTCACATAAAACAGTAGAGAGGAGGGCAGGTTTTAAATCTTCAGGCTAACCGGTGCCATGGTCTCTCGGGACCGATAAAACGCGACTTAGGGAATCCTATCAAGTGAATGGACGTTGGAGATAGATCGAGTGTTTCTGTAGAATACAGATTTTTAAATACACTTAGCGATTACGTACCTACAAATCTTCTGCTTGAATTTGCATTTTATGTTAGTTTATTTACGACTAGCTTTTGCCTGCAGCTTCGCCCGCGTTTTTTAAATACACCGCCAAACTTAAGTGGCAATAGGCAGGGCACATTGCTCGCAGAACAGATGGCCTAGGTGTTAGGGCCGAAAGGTTCTGAAATTGGAAGTTGGAAGGCCTTCTACAAGGTGGACCGATGACCTGGTAAAGGTTGCGGGAATCCGATGGATGCGAGACGCACAGGATCATTCAGTGTGGCGACACTTGGGGGAGGCCTATGTCCAACAGTGGACGTCTATCGACTGAAATGATGATGATGATGATGACATAAATTATGGTCTCTCTCACTCAAGAATAAAACAGCTTCCTATCGGTGAAAAAAATTTAGCAATCGGACCAGTACTTTCAGAGATTACCAACTACAAACAAAAAAATAAACAAACTTTACCTCTTTATAATATTAGGAAAGCACGTATAGTTATCGGCACGGATCTTGAGCGCTCGGCGTCAGAGTGGGGATCGCTTTGCGCATTCCATACATTGGCGAGCCAATCGTCGTCGTTGTTAGATACATGCAGCAAGCGCAGGGACGCATCACGAGTGACGTCTATGACACGATGGCGTGGCTAAGCAATCACTGGCACTCCCCGCCCCCGCGTTTCACGTCGTACCACTAAAGAGACCGAATATTTGACTTCTGCGCAACTTGAAGCCAGCGCTCAAGATCCGTGCCGATAACTATAGATAATGCCGTTGGTCTCGGTTGTCATTCGTAGATCTTTGACATTCGTTACAGGTAGAAGTCAGAAAGTCTGACCATCAATCTATCCAAGGAGTATCATATTGTCCAGTAACTGGGTTGTGGAGGACTGATAGGCAATCGTTCCATGTAAAACACGAGTTAGATTGGATAAAACCACAGAAAAGATGAGAGGTTTGAAAAAAAATTCTTTCCGATTTGTACTACGAGTGTTGCCGCTTGTCTCCCACCATTTAACTCCACTATCTACAGGTAATAAACCAATACGAACGTGAATTACGCAACGAACAGACCACGCACACTTACGCCTTGATCACACGTACCGAGTAAAAGGGCGAGGCAGTAAAATGTTGCTCGGCCGAGACAGTGATGTAAGCGAGTTGTAGAGATAAGTGGTAGGCCGAGCACTCGGCGCTGTGTTTACACGTACCGAGTACTCGGCCGAGAGCACTGTCTCGTCTGTTTACTCGGTACGTGTGATCAAGGCATTTGATCGCAAATTTGCTATTGGTTGTGTCATTTATGAGCATGATCATTTTGAAACACGCCTGCCCCGCCCACAAGGTCATTCTGAAAGAGGTTTCATTTTTTCTGTAGATAATACCTAGGGAGATGACGGTACTTACATAGATCTAAACAGCTCTTCAATATCATTCCTGGGACAGATCTTATGGTACAGCGCATAAAACTTATCGAAGGTAAACGCCTCCTTCTCCATCGCTTCATTCTTCCCAGAAGGCAACCCCAGTTCTGACAAACACTGGTAGACCAGCTTCTCTGTCTTGCCTGATGCAAAGGTCCTGGCCACCACCTTCACAGGGACCTTCCCTCGAGGGTCTGTCAGGAAACAGAGGCGCATCCAACTGGAAAAGTGAAAAGTGATTAGAAGGTTGTAATGGGGGATGAAAAATGGGGTTTTTTTTGACGAAGGGTGGACTAAAAGGTTGTACAGAAAGTCTATGAATTTATAAACAAGGGTTTAAAGAAATTAACCATTGATTAACTGCAGATTAACAAGTTAACTGATTTACGAACACGGCACATTAGCGGTAACATAGACAGGGTTATTTGTAAAACAAACAACCTTACAGGATTTAATTACCAACATCATAAACAACAACTTTTGTCCTAAGATTTTTTCCAAAATATACACCGCTAAATTTTGATCGTTTTAATCCCGTGGAGGGTCGATCCGGTACATGAAACACTATCGATTTGTAAAGATAAAATTAAAAAATAAAGTACATTTTTTTCAAAACTCGTATTAATTTACGCATAACGTCAGCTGGGCGAGTCCATAACCAGTAGGTAGTTTGTACACGGCGCCGACTACTACCTACAGGTCATTGGACTCGCTCAGCTGACGTATTCTTAATGAAATTATTTTCGTACATGCTGTATTTTGTTGTACACGCACGATCCCCGCCCCCCTCCGCTATTGTACTATCGCTTGATTCGCATAGACTTTTAAACATTTAGAACGTTGTATGATACATTTTTAAAGTTATAGAACAAAAGTTGTTAAAGTTGTTGTTGTTGTTGTTGTTGTTAGTCAGAGGTTACTAGTGTTTTACGAATAACCCTGTAGGTATATTATGTACTAGATTATCTTAAGATAAAATGTATTACTTTTTTTAGTATTAACACAAGTTCGAACTTGGTACGAGGCAGAACCAAACTTACGTGGTTTCATGCTCAAACCCCCCCGAGGCCGTGTTAACATTTTTCACTATAAATAAAACGCACGAATTTGGTTCGGCGGACCAAATTCATTCTCGCAACCGACAGCCGGTTCGGACAGTTGCTTTGTATGGACCTTTGTTGTTTGTTTTTTTTACACGGACTCAAATAGTTATAATTATGGTCGCCAGACTGCTCTATATGCTTTTCTAGCAAGATTACTCTATCTGATTTGGTTTGGAAGCAAACCAAATTCATGGTCCGATCGTACCAAATTCGAACGTGCGTTGATTCTATTTGACATATTTTTAGTTTTAGTGGTTTTAAAGTTAGTAGATAAAGCTCCCATTTTATTTTCTAATGTAAGAAGAAACCACAGCCGCTGCACATACCTACAGGACCCAAAGCCACCACTACCACAGATAATCTCAGCACACCAGCTACCTATAACATCAACTAATGATATTTTTAACCGACTTCAAAAAAGAATAAGGTTCTGAATTCCGTTATATTTTTTGGATATTTGGTACTACAGATCTCCACCATTTACCAATTCGGGTTTTTTTTTTTAATAAGAAATGAAAGGAACTACAGAATTGATTTTCAGGAGCATTTACTTTCTTAAATGACATACGTAACCTAGTATATCAAAATCTCGTGTCACAGTGTTTGTAATCAAACTTCTCCGAAAAGGCTTGATCATTATTTTTTAAGTTTTTTGGGAGAGTAGGTATATTTGATAGGTCTGAAAATAGGTTGTCGGTTTTTTACCCCCCATTTTTACTTTTAAGAATAATTTATTATTTCAGAAAATACATTTAGATAAGTTAATTTCCTGGATCTAGACTAGGACTCCCTGTGACGTAAGATCTAAGCTTCCTTCATACCATTGTTGTTAAAACATATTCCAACTAACTTAGTTTTAAAAAAGGTATTTATTAAAAAATAGTTTACCGTGTGCGTGTATATGATGGTGTTAATTAAGATAATATAATAATAATAATATTCCACAACTATCACACAACGCCGTCTAGTCTCAAGCTAAGCAGAGCTTGTGTTATGAGTACTAGACAACTGATAAACTTGCTTATAAATTTCTAAATACATACATATTATAGATAAATTACACCCAGACACAGAACAAATGATCGTGCTCATCACACAAACATTTGTCCTGGGTGGGAATCGAACCCACGACCTCCGGCATAGCAGTTAGGGCTACTAACCGCTAGACCATCAGGCCGGTCAAAAAAAAAAAAGATGTAACCTAATGGTATGAATACCATAAATATATTAGTGTGTATGATAATACTTTTGAGCTTGACTTGTGCCCTGGGTTCCGCTGTTCCGCGAAGGAGAATATCTGATGATTTGCCACCTCCAAAAAAAGTGTGTTACATATTGTATTGAAACCCTGACATGCTTTATAACCTCGTTACATAAAAGTCCTACTTATAGCGCGTCGCTAACGTCAAGTATTCATTGAATAGCATCATATTCAAAGCGTTGGAACGATACATCGTCAGTATACTGTGTTCTGTATTGAATACAAGCGCTATCTCCCTGCTATTGAAAGGCATGATATGTGAACTCACTGTTAATTCATAATGACACCTACATTGAATACACTGCGACACATTATGTAGGTCCTGTTGAATTGATAACTGCTTTCATGTTGATTTGTATAGACATAGTGATGGGCAATGATAATAATCCGGTTAATATCATTTGGCTAATAATCGATTAAAACTCAGTTAATAGCCATTAATAGCAATTATGGATGATAACCCTGCTATTAATGTTATTTTAGTGATTGAAAATTTCTCTTCATGGTTTTCAGGCTTAGGACTGTCAGATTAGACTTAATTTTCATCATCTTTATTTGTAGAAAATAAATGTGCAATTTAAAACTAATCTGGCCCATTTAAAAATATTATTTATTTATTTTATGATTATACACACAAACCAACAACACACGAAAAAGGACTGCTTCACCGAAACATATCAGGCGACGTACTGATTCCGGATTGGGTTGGCATCGCTGTAGTGCAGTTCATGCATCTCTTTCTGGCACGAATAATATTAGCGCCAGAAAGAGTAATATTAGCGCCGGCTTAAGCAGATCGTTTATGTGCAGCAAGAATAATGTTGCCGAGAGTACTGACCTCTGAGGGACCCCGGCATTAATAGCCATTTGACCGGACGAGCAGCCATCGATAACCACTCGGATGGACCGGTTACTCAGGAAGTCTGTGATCCAAGCACATAATCCAGCGGGTAAATTGAAAGATGGAAGCTTAATAATAAGGCCTTCGTGCCAAACCCTATCAAAAGCCTTCGAGATATCAAGGCAGATGGCAAGCGCTTCCCCGTGCTTCTCGATAGCCTTACTCCTGATGTGGATGGCATACGCTAGAAGATCTCCAGTTGACCGATTTCGGCGAAAGCCGTATTGACGGTCACTTAGGATATCATTAGCTTCTAGGTATGCCAGGAGCTTAGTGTTGAGTACACGTTCCATGGTCTTACAGAGAATGGACGTTACTGAGATTGGTCGGTAGTTAGCTGGGTCAGCCCGGCTCCCCTTCTTGGGCACGGGCTGTACATTAACTTGCTTCCATACAATCGGCACTTTTCCAGCCTCAAATGAAAGCCTAAATAGGCGTGTCAGAATCGGAGACAATTCAGGCGCACACGTTCTCAGTACAGTTGCTAGTATCCCGTCTGAACCGCTAGCCTTGTTCACGTCAAGGTTACGTAGCACCCTACGGACGTCCTTCTGATGGATGCGACTATCCGGCATACTCGTATCGCAACCATCAGGGTAAACAGGGGGCTGCGCGTTACCTGGATCTAGACGCGAAGATTCCGCGAAGAGTGAGGCAAACAAATTTGCTTTCTCCTCAGCGGTATGTGCCAGCGACCCATCGGGTTTCAGCAGCGGTGGTAGTGAGGGGCGGCAGAAGTTCGATTCAACCGACTTAGCCAGGGACCAAAACGCCTTTCTACCCGCAGAGTATGAAGCTAGTTTGTTCCCGAAGCGGCTAATGCGGTCGAACCGAGACCTCCGCATCACCTTCTTGCAAGACTTGGCAGCTCTGTTGAAAGCTCTCTTCTTCTGGCTTACGTCATTTGTCTTGTGCATACGAGCATCGGCCCATGCCTGATATGCTGCGTGCTTGAGTCCGTTAGCGCGATCACACTCAGCACCAAACCAAGGGCGAGCTAGGCCAGACATGGCTACGTCGGAGAATGGAATATAGTACTCCATTTTGTTAAATCAAGTAATTAATTAGGTAGATGGTTAAATCACAAAGCGATGTGTCAATGGTAATTATGGTTTTTATAGTATTGCATCTCTAAATTAACAAAACTGAATTTCCCAAAAAATGTGTATTTATTTTATTATTAAGACTTTTTCACATACAAAAAGTGAAAATAAATAAAAAGAATTAGAATACATTGAATCACACTGCGTACACGCACCCAATTTATGTTCACACCCACAGATTTTACACTAAACAAAAAAAAAGCATTCATTTTTTTAACAATACATTAATAGCAGGGTTATTAGCCATTGCTAGGCTATTAATGGCTACTTATGGATTATAATCGATAATAACTCAAAGCATCCGGCTATTTACCCAACACTATATAGACACCGTAATTATGTCTATTTAACTATGTATGTATGTGTTTATTAGGGAACCCTGAACGATTTGAAGGATGACTGTGCAAATATCACACTTACACTTTACACTAATATTATAAAGACGAACGTTTGTATATGTGTGCATGCCCTTCATGTTGAATCGACTGAATAGATTTTGATAAAATTTGGCACACGGATAGACCATGTCTTGAAATAGGATATAGGACATTTTTAGGGTTCCGTATCTCACAAGGAAAAACGGAACCCTTACAGAATCACTTAGTTGTCCGTCCGTCTGTCTGTCTGTCTGTCAAGACCCTTTATCTCAAGAACGCGTGGAAGTATCGAGTTGAAATTACTAAAACCATATACTCAGGTCTGCGGTCCCTTCAAGCTGTGAAAAAATCAAACTTCTAAGTTAACGAATAAAAAAGATACGGCCGTTTATGTCGCAAAAAACGTATATTTTGTTAATCTCAAAGATCGAAATTCATAGGGTACTTCCCGTTGACCCAGAATCCTGTTTGGCACAAAGCAAGGTCTTATAACACAGGTTTAGGAAAAAATCCTAAAACAGGTAATTTGTTGTTACCCAGGTCACAGAAAAAATAATGAAAAATTGCAATTCGGAAAAACCTTCGAGACTCCATTCGGGAATTGTAGTTTGCACGGAACCCTCAGTGCGCGAGTCCGACTCGCACTTGCCCGGTTTTTTTTTATCTGGGACGTATGTTTTTTCGGGATTAATTTTCTACTTAAAAACGTGTGAAGTTTTTTGCAGAAGCAATTGTCATCTAATCAGTTTATCAATATGCATATCAATACGCAAAAATATAATACGAACAGCGAAAAAAAATCGATTGAAAAGCAAACGAAATATCTGCGAGACGCAAATCGGTCTTGCAAGCATGCAAGACCCTTGCGTGGGCAACACTATCTCAGATTTTTAATGACTTAAGCCCACTTGTGGTCCTTCAGTTGTCCTGTGCATTTCAGGGCTGAGGCGACTCTTTCGACCCGTAACCCCAGCAGGAGGTAAGTGCCCTTGAAAGAAGGTCAAGGAGCTGTCAAAGCCACGACTCGCCTTACATGGAAAGGGCGGTTTATACCGCTATTTGCTCAGGCATTAGAATTTAATTAAAAGTTTTTTTGTTTTATATAAAAAACTAAGTTAATTACATAATTAAATAGGGTTTAAATTTTACGCAGATTGAACTCAAGTTTCGTATATTAATGTCCAATTCCTTTTTTAGGGTTCCGTACCTCAAAAGGAAAAAACAGAACCCTTATAGGATCACTTTGTTGTCCGTCCGTCTGTGTCTCTCAAAAGGAAAAAACAGAACCCTTATAGGATCACTTTGTTGTCCGTCCGTCTGTGTCTCTCAAAAGGAAAAAACAGAACCCTTATAGGATCACTTTGTTGTCCGTCCGTCTGTGTCTCTCAAAAGGAAAAAACAGAACCCTTATAGGATCACTTTGTTGTCCGTCCGTCTGTGTCTCTCAAAAGGAAAAAACAGAACCCTTATAGGATCACTTTGTTGTCCGTCCGTCTGTGTCTCTCAAAAGGAAAAAACAGAACCCTTATAGGATCACTTTGTTGTCCGTCCGTCTGTGTCTCTCAAAAGGAAAAAACAGAACCCTTATAGGATCACTTTTTTGTCCGTCCGTCTGTGTCTCTCAAAAGGAAAAAACAGAACCCTTATAGGATCACTTTGTTGTCCGTCCGTCTGTGTCTCTCAAAAGGAAAAAACAGAACCCTTATAGGATCACTTTGTTGTCCGTCCGTCTGTGTCTCTCAAAAGGAAAAAACAGAACCCTTATAGGATCACTTTTTTGTCCGTCCGTCTGTGTCTCTCAAAAGGAAAAAACAGAACCCTTATAGGATCACTTTTTTGTCCGTCCGTCTGTGTCTCTCAAAAGGAAAAAACAGAACCCTTATAGGATCACTTTTTTGTCCGTCCGTCTGTGTCTCTCAAAAGGAAAAAACAGAACCCTTATAGGATCACTTTGTTGTCCGTCCGTCTGTGTCTCTCAAAAGGAAAAAACAGAACCCTTATAGGATCACTTTGTTGTCCGTCCGTCTGTGTCTCTCAAAAGGAAAAAACAGAACCCTTATAGGATCACTTTGTTGTCCGTCCGTCTGTGTCTCTCAAAAGGAAAAAACAGAACCCTTATAGGATCACTTTGTTGTCCGTCCGTCTGTGTCTCTCAAAAGGAAAAAACAGAACCCTTATAGGATCACTTTGTTGTCCGTCCGTCTGTGTCTCTCAAAAGGAAAAAACAGAACCCTTATAGGATCACTTTGTTGTCCGTCCGTCTGTGTCTCTCAAAAGGAAAAAACAGAACCCTTATAGGATCACTTTGTTGTCCGTCCGTCTGTGTCTCTCAAAAGGAAAAAACAGAACCCTTATAGGATCACTTTGTTGTCCGTCCGTCTGTGTCTCTCAAAAGGAAAAAACAGAACCCTTATAGGATCACTTTGTTGTCCGTCCGTCTGTGTCTCTCAAAAGGAAAAAACAGAACCCTTATAGGATCACTTTGTTGTCCGTCCGTCTGTGTCTCTCAAAAGGAAAAAACAGAACCCTTATAGGATCACTTTGTTGTCCGTCCGTCTGTGTCTCTCAAAAGGAAAAAACAGAACCCTTATAGGATCACTTTGTTGTCCGTCCGTCTGTGTCTCTCAAAAGGAAAAAACAGAACCCTTATAGGATCACTTTGTTGTCCGTCCGTCTGTGTCTGTATGTCTGTCTGTCACGACCCTTTATCTCGAGAACGCGTGGAGGTATCGATTTGAAATTACGGCCGTTTATGTCGCAAAAAAACGTATATTTTGATACTCTCAAAGATCGAGATTCATAGGGTACTTTCCCGTTGACCCAGAATCCTGAAATTTGGCATAAAGCAAGGTCTCATAGCACAGATATAGGGAAAAATCTAAAAACAGTAAACGCGTCGTCACAAAAAAAAATTGTAATTCGGAAAAATCTTCGAGAATTGTAGTTTGCACGGAACCCTCAGTGCGCGAGTCCGACTCGCACTTGCCCAGTTTTTTTTTTTACGTTCCCAGTTTTGGTGGAGCGAGAGGGGAGGGAGGGTGTTTCAGACTTTAAGTGACTTGATTCGTATTCCATTAAAATATTAATCATAAAACAGTCAGATATTTCCTTCCAAACGAACTAATATCACGCTAATATTATAAAGCTGAAAGCTTGTATGTATGTGTGTATGTATGGCACTCATTCATATTCAAACGAATGAGTGCTAATGAGTGTAAACCAACGACCGGTACTCTGCATCTATAGTATTCCTTTCAACCTTACCAGGTCATCGGTCTACCTAGTGGGAGGCCTTCCATCGCTGCGTCTTCAGGTACATGGTCGCCACTCCAAAACCGTTCGGCCACATCGGCCATCTGTTCTTCGACCAATGTGCTCTGTTCACTGCCACGATGATCTGATGTGGGTGGAAGGAGGAGGCCGACCGCATCAGGCCGGGATTTCGATACCGATTTCCGGCCACCGTAGACGCGGGCTTGCGGATGGCGAGCTATGGGTTTTTTTTTTTTTTTTTTTTTTTTCCGATGGGAAAAATCATCTTATGACAACCCCCGCTCTTGGGCGGAGCGGGAGATAGTGTCAGACTCTTACTGACTAAAAAACCCATCCCGTTCCTTCAAGCCTTCATACCGGGGCTCGAGCGCCCTTTCGGATTACCCTGGCCCCAGTAGGCTTCGACCCGGCTGGGCCCCTGCTGTTGCTGACAACTCCTTGAGGCGCGCGGGAACAGCGCGCGCCGTCGACGACTTGGGCTTGGTCCGGACGGTTACCGGACGGCCGGACAGCGAGCTACCCATTGCTCTCTGTCCGCAAGCCCGCGCCTACGGTGGCTGGAAATCGGGATCGGAATCCCGGCGGCGGCGGCGAGAGCGCCGTTGCCTGATGCGGTCGGCCTCCTCCTTAGCGAGCATTACTGCTTCGCAGAAGTCGGCGACCGCCTGCCACTCCTCCTCGCTCCGGACCATGGCCTCGACCAAGGCCCGGCGCGAGAGGTCTCCGCCGCCGATCACCCCCACGAGGGCACGGCGATGCTCTACCCAAGCAGGGCACACCGCGGTCCGGCCCCACCCGTGAAAGGCGCGCGACGAGGCGGCTCGCAATCACTCTTTCAAAGAGCTTGCCCACCTCGATGGCGAGCTATGGGTAACTGTCCGGACCGAGCCCAAGTCGTCGACGGCGCGCACTGTTCCCGCGCTCCTCAAGGAGTTGTCAGCAACAGTAGGGGCCCGGCTGGGTCGAAGTCTACCGGGGCCAGGGTTAGTTTCGAAAGACAGCTCGAGCCCCGGTATGAAGGCTTGAAGGAACGGGGTGGGTTTTTAATCAGTAAGAGTCTGACACTATCTCCCGCTTCGCCCAAGAGCGGGGGTTGTCATTGATGATTTTCCCACCATAAAAAAAAACCTGATGTGGGTGCGAATGAATGCGAGATGCATAGGATGGGTCGTTGTGGCGACACGTGGGTAAGTCTATGTCCAACAGTGGCAATAGGCTAGTTGCCATAAAAATGTAATTCGTCCGTCTTTTTGATTATTCAAAAATAAGGGACACCAATTTTTTTATTTGTAAATTAAACCAAAAATTACAAAGATATAGCCCATTAAAGTTACGTGTAACGTCACGCCTTGCTGCATTTTTTCGGACGGGGTGACGTCACACGTAACTTTAATGAGCCATATCTTTGTTATTTTTTGTTTAATCGAAAAAAGAAAAAATACGTGACCAATATTTTTTTTTAATCTAAAATACGGACTAAATAAAATGTAATTATTTTGACCCTGGACACTATCCTATTCTTCGGGTTAAGTAGCGAGTACGTTCTCATACGATATTATTTCCGCATTCCAAACAGACGAAGCTGCTGGCAAAACCTAGTCTCCTAGCCGGTAAATCATAGAGGGTCATTGTACATAATTTATGTCTTCGGTAAGTCTATTAACTTCAGTAAATCACTGGTTGAAAGTCAATTAGCAGAGTGGCCAATCTGTGAGAGTGAGGTTTCCACGAATCTGGGTGTGTAGTGTAGGTGGGAACCTTTTCATTTTTATTAGTGTTAAAGTACGAGTACTTAATTATTTATTAAGACTCGGAACTGAAGGTTACCGTACCTACCTGAATAGATTACTTCTAGGCAAACGTGTTCCGCCACATCATCGCTTACAGTTGCCATCACGGACCTTGAGCGCTCGGCGTCACAGTGGGGATCGCTTTGAGCATTCCATACATTGGCGAGCCAATCGTCTTCGTTGTTAGATACATGCAGCACGGCAGGGAACGAATTAGGGGTGACGTCTATGACGCAATGGCGCGGCGAGCCAATCACTGACACTCCCCGCCCCCGCGTCTCACTTTGCTAAAGAGACCGAATATTTGACTTCTGCGCAACCGCTCAAGATCCGTGATGGCAACTGTACCATCAGGTGAGATGGTCAAACGCAAGCCTAACCATAATAAAAAAAAAATACTACTCTTCTCAGTGTAAACAGGGTGTGCGTTAAACCGATCTGGCCTCTTTCACCTGGCCATATCATGAAGTGATCAATTTTAGAGATCTGGCCACGACATACAGAATTTACGGACAGCCCTCCACAAACTTTAAGAGCTTGCTCAGTGCACGAAACTGAACAAGCTTCCACAAGACTTTTTTTCAGAAAAATAAGAAAATCAGCCAAGCCATACAAAAATACATATAAATGGCCATAATAATAAAAGAAATAAAAAATAAAAGAGAGAGTATATGAGAGAATAACGCTCACAGAAAATTTTAAAAACTATAGTTCAATTTAGTCGTCAATTTTGTGTGTAACAAATCTCAAAATAAATCGAGTGATAGTTAACATTAACTTGTAAGTAATACTTATATTTTTCGAATAAAAAACTTGTTTCAGTATAATGAAGGTGTAAAAAAGTAGAATACAACACGGGGATAAAGCTGTCTTTATCTTGGGCGGTTGGAATTCCTCACTTCACTCAGGTTTCCATAATTTTCCATAAGTTTCCAAATTTTCAGAATTACCGAATACTGCGTGGGAGTTCCACGCAGTATTCGGTAATTCTGAAAAAGGAAGATTCGGCCCCGGTACGAAAGGCAACGAAGGAACAGGAGTGGGTTTTTAGTCAGTAAAAGTCTGACACTATATCCCGCTCTGCCCAAGAGCGGGGGATGTCGTTGGATGATTTTCCCATCTCAAAAAAAAGTGTTCGGCAGTTGATTGTATAAATCCCTCGCTGCGTTCGGGATTAAAACTTAGCAAACTTCGTTTCGTTCGGAATTCAGCATGTCGCCAGTGACATAGATCTCAATTGAGAAGAATGTGCAAGAAACTCTATGGACACTCTTTTCAATCATATTATGTATTTTTTTTATAATTGATAGGCTCGCGTTTGACCACAATCTCACCTGATGGTAAGCGATGATGTGGCCGACGATGGAGCACGCTTGCCTAGAAGCAATCTATTCACTCTTGACTTAAAGACCAGCTATCAGGAAACACAGACTGCGGCAGGGAATTTCACTCTTTAGCTGTATGTATAATGAATGTGTTCCCAAAAGCTTTGTACGTATGGGTGGGATGTCCACCATGTACCGGTGGCGCAACGCCGTATCTCTTGTGGTACGATGATGGAACGGACTACAAATATATCTGTTACATGTTTCTTGTCACTCCTATTATGTGAGAACAATGTAAATAATGGCAAGCCAAGGTATGAAGTTCCAGAATCATCTAATAAGGTTGTCTTGTAATATTTACTTATTTATCCCTCCGACAAGCGTGGGCGTAAACGTCAAGACTTTGCTAAGTAGGACAGCAGCTAGTTAATGAATATATTAGTGTTGTACCCTGATGGCTGGTGATGTAAGTGTATTATAAAACGGCCATTATTTTAAGGAAAGACTCTTGGGAGAAACCTTCAGCATTTGTTATGTCGTTAGATATTGTTGTTTCTTTTTTAGAGACGAGGTTTTCACGGTTTTTTTTTTATTACGTATAGGCTCGCAATTGACCACTATGGCGATTAACACACGGCACCGCGCACCGCCGCGGAGGGCGGTGGCGGTGAAGCGGATTTCTTAGCGGTGCTCCGCGCGGTTAGGCGGTTTACGCGCCCAACCGCGCGGATGGATTTAATGCGATTTTGACCAGTTTTATCACAGCCACTGGCGAAAATGGACTCTGAAGTGGTGACAGCATCTGGCTTTTATGGCGTAGAAAGAAAAAAAGTAAGAAGTTATTGGGTTAGAACTCTAAATGGGACGTTCATGTTATTCTACAAAAGTTTGAGGACAACACGAAGATATTTTTTTTAACCATACACGAATGTCCACTACTTTATTTGATTATTTGTTAGCAAAGATAATTGGCAAAACGCCCTGCACCCACAATAATCCGCGCGGTTATGCGGCGCGTCGTGTGTAAGGCGCCGCTCCACCGCGCGGAAATCAGCGCGGAGGGGCGGTGGTTGCGAGAGCACCGCTCGACCGCGGCTCGACCGCGCGGTCGGACGGTGTACGTGTGTAAGGTATCAACGGATTTCCAAGTGACCAATGTAACATAAGATCCGCTTCACCGCCAACCGCGGCGGGGCGCGGTGCCGTGTGTTAATCGCCTTACTCACCTGATAGTAAGCGATGATGTGGCCGACCATGGAACACGCTTGCCTAGAAGCAATCTATTCACTCTTGACTTAAAGACCCCTAGGTTTATAGCTATCAGG
This sequence comes from Mythimna ferrago, assembly GCA_910589285.2. Lineage (NCBI taxonomy): Eukaryota > Metazoa > Arthropoda > Insecta > Lepidoptera > Noctuidae > Mythimna > Mythimna ferrago. Next base: position 24,648,041 of record OU342685.1, read on the forward strand.
AAACACAGACTCCGGCAGGGAATTCCTCTCCTTAGCTGTACGCATAATAATTTTTTTTTGCTTTGTTTTAGTAGATTTGACCTTTCGTATATCGTAATTGACACGATGAAAAGACAATGAGAGATCGAAAGTTTAATGAATTAAACTCGTTAAAAAATAAAATGCTCGTTTTGACATTTCAGAATGTAACTTAGGGCGAAACTGAAATCTACACTAATATTATCATCATCATCATCATCATCATATCAGCCGAAAGACGTCCATTGTTGGACTTAGGCCTCCCCCAAGCGTCGCCATAACGACCGGTCCTGTGCATCACTAATATTATATAGAGGGAAAATTTCTATTTTTGTGTGTATGTTTGTAATGAATAATCTCAAAAACTACTGTGCCGATTTCAAAAATTCTTACACCATTGGAAAGCTACATTCACCCTGAGTAACATAGGCTATAATTTTATTATTGCCCGTGCGAAGTCGAGACGGGGCGCTACTCTATTAGAGGGTAAAGTTAAAGGTAAAGTTTGTTTGTAGGAAATAATCTCTGAAAGTATTGGTGTGATTGCGAAATTTTTTCTCCCATAGAAAGCTGTTTTATTTCTAAGTGACATAGGCTATATTTTATGTATGCGGACGAAGCCACGGGTAAAAGCTAGAAAACAATAAAATAATAATTAGGAGTCCGGTGTAGTAGTAGCTACACCGGAAAAGCCGCAAGGTAGTCAAAATACAAAAAACGGGTATTTTTCGTCAAATTTAGTCGATTCAACGTAAATACATTCTTCCCTAAGGCAAACATTGTTGATTTCGATTTTCTGCACCCTAACAGAACAGGGTCATGTACTCATTAGTTACGGTTACGAGTCAGTAATTGTATATTGGGCAATAAATAAATAATTCTGGTAAATACCAGGGTGTTGTGATTCCTGACCCGACCACGACATGGAACGGAGATTTTACTATGGCACAAAATGGTTATTTTAATTGTGCTTTATTGTGCCACTTATCCCAGGAATTTGTGCCTTGTACTTTTTGAGTAATAAGGGTACGATTGTGGTCGGGCTGGGGATCACGGTTCCTGACCCGACCACAACCAGATCTAATAAAGTATCAATAGTGGGAAGTTACTGATTATGCCAAAAATATGTGCCAAATTGTGCCTGTGGCACACGAAATTCTTTTACTATTCATATCACAAAATATATCTTGGTTCGGATAAAATTGAATAATCAAGAAGTAAAGTGTGTCAATCACACGCTATGCAATTTTACTACGACTGCAAGCAGTTTTATTTTGTGAAATTATGCTACATATAAAGCACTTTATTATTTTATTTTACTGGATGTGTTCACGACTTCGTACGCGTATATATGTAAGTAATCTATAAAAAAATTACAACCACTATATTTTGTAGCATTATATTAGTGTGTTAAGCTTGAATAAAAAAACAATCAAATGCGAGTCGGGTTCGAATCCTGCGGGTTCCGTAACACATACGAGCGATTTCCATAGAAATTGACCAAATAAGCGTCATAAGTAGTCATATCTTTTAATTGCGTTGACTTAGAAATTTGATTATTTTTTGCCGCATGGGATTTCCGCATTGTCGATTATAATATTTTCTAGATCTATGATTCACTATTTAACGGAAATGCACTTATATGTACAACTATTGTTATTTACGTAACGAGGTAAGACATTTTTTGCTTTCAGTTTTAAAGCTAAAATGTGGGTAGTTGGAATAAATTTTTCGTAAGTGCCTTATTTGAGTACTTATATCAGTGATGATGACTGAATGCGTTGTGTGTGCCATAGGCACAATTTGGCACATATTACAATATATTATTGTTATTATTATTGGGTACAACTGCTGGAGTCGCACCGTAACGTCAATTTCAAGGCGTTCGTGGTGCGAGTCCCGAACAGTTTTCTGCCCCTCGTGTTGAAGGAAGACTTTTGGCCGCAGGGCGTGGTGTTCCGTCGCTTCCGCGGACAGGTGCCACAGAACAGCACAAAGTGAATTAGTGCAGTGGAAGTGCTACTAACTTAGTCATAAGTCTTATTTACTAACAATAAACTGTATTTACTTTATATTTATGTTAGTCTGTAAGGTATGTGTCTATGGGCCAGGATGCCTGAAAATAAATTATTTATTATTATTATTATTATTATTATTTCATCCGCCTGAATCAGGAGCAGGAATCTCCCGAACCTACCATGTCCAGTGGTAAAGATGCTGTAACACCTCTCATCATGCGGGCTATCTTGGAGCATTAACCTTAAATCTTTGCAAGTTTCATAAATTTTTGTCACTTTTCCCAACGCCACGTACCTATTCTGTATCTCAAAGAATATAGCTATTTTTGTCCTGCGTCAGTAGCGTAGCTAACCGTGGGCGAAGTGGGCCCTCGCTGACGGCCTCGCGTGTACGAGGGTTTTATACCACTATTTCATCTGATGGTAAGCAACGATGTAGTCAAACACTGGGTTGTGACAGTTGCTGTCTCGTTTTCGAATTTATGAACTTACTACTACTACTTAATTTACTAGATTTTGCCCGCAGTATCGCCCGCATACATAAAATATAGCCTATGTCACTCAGGTATATATAATAAAGCAGCTTTCAATCGGTGAAAAATTTTTAGCAATCGGACCAGTACTTTCAGAGATTACCACAAACAAAAAAACAAACTTTACCTATTTATAATATTTGTGTAGGAAGGCTCGGCGTTTGACCACTATTTCACCTGATGGTGAGCGACGTGTCGTTGCCGTCTCGTTTTAGAATTTGTGAAAGAAAAAACCCTACCTTCAGAGATCAGGTGTTGCTTACCATCAGGTGGGATCGCAGTCAAGCACTAGTTTATATCAATTAAAAAAAAAGCCTCACTGATGCGTCTTCGCCCGCGTCTAAATTAGTGCACACTACACCTCTGTCCTTCGTCTAGTCACAAGTAAGTAAGAGCTTCCCATTATTATCACGGACGAGAGTCGTTAAGTCATGTTCCACCCAGTTGCGTCTAACACGCCACATTAAACTGGCTATGTCTTTCTTTTGCGCCACAAAATAAGGGAGAAATTCTTAGTGACGTAAAGATGAAACGTAAAAAATATGTAAGTAGGTCACTCTTAAACCAACAATCGCTTGGACTATCGAAAAATAATGTATACAAGGTGTAAGGGACAGCCCTCCACAAACTTTAAGGCCTTGCTCAGTAGACGAAACTGAACAACCTTCCACAAAAATTTTTTTCAGGAAACGAAAAAAAAATCCGCCTCACAATAGAAAATTAAAAACTTGATTGGACAGTTTGTATGGAGAGGCCGAATTTTTTTTTTCGTTTCCGGAAAAGAAAATTTATGGAAGGTTGTTCAGCTTCGTCTACTGAGCAAGTCCTTAAAGTTTGTGGAGGGCTGCCCCTTACACCTTGTATATCATATACAACGTGTAACGTTAAGAGCGCAAAAGCTGAAAATAGTTTCATCAGAATACCGAGCACGATCAATTGAAACAATTTTTAATACAGGTCACATTTTTCAAAAATTCTTCATTAAAATGTTGCCCTGTCTAAATGTTAATACGTCAAGCCATCATGTGCGCAACCGCAAACCTGCCAAAATAGGTCAACAAACACAAATGGTTGTCGTCCATTTCTATTTTCTCATAAGCGGGATAATATTAGTTCCTATTTCAATGCAGATACGAATCTTAAACAAAATAAAACAGCACATAAAATCTTAATATTTTCCTAAATATATTTTTTTCCCTTAGAATCAGTAGCCTGATTCACGTAAAATCAAACAAGCCAAATATCGTTGAAGTTTTATAGTCGTTCGATCGAAGTCCTATACAAAAGCGGTATTCACGATCTATCGACTTGTTTCCAGTTGCATACAGTTTTTTTTTTAAATCGACGAATTTCAAACGACTTTAAAATTGGTGTCGTCCAAACTCGATTGATGGATGTGAATACGGAAATGGTTTAAACGACTAAATCGCTACGATATCGTTACGGTTTTCATTACGTGAAGCGGGCTACAAGGTCAATTGAATTAAAAATCACTTGAATAAGTTAATGAGTTAAATGCGCAAAACCTCAGACACTCTCTGAGGTTTTGCGCATTTAACGTAATGTGTAACGTTATATGCTTGCTGGTATACGCTTGAAATTTTTTAAATTCTCTTTTATTTTAAGGTTACTTTTCAGTGAAATAAATGCATTCGCAGGAGAACCAAGGTTACCGGCATAGCCAGAAGAATCACTAAACTTAACTAGCAGTGAGGCACATGTTTACAGAACGGATGGTCGATGAAGCCGAATGGTTCTGGGCTGGTGAAAGACGCAGCGTTGAAAGGCCTCCTTTAAGCTGGAGTGACGACTTGGTGAGGGTAGCAGGTATCCGATGGATGCTTTCCAGAAATAAGTTGGTTTGATTTAACAATTGTTTAGTACTCTTTTTTTAAATTAAAAGAATAGGTAACGATGGAGTTTCTTGCCGGTTTTTCTCCATACGAAATGGAACCGTGCACCTTCTGTCGTTTTATAATTACCCATGTGAAATAAAAATATTTGAATTTTGATTTTTACTTTTGAAAAAATAAAAAAACACGCTGGGTACGCCTGTATAATATGATATTCACAAACATGTAATCTCACATAAAGATTTCCATTCATCCGGAACACCTATAGGTATTATTCTGTAGAAAATAAAAAGTAAATGTGGGTACAAAAATTTGTACCGTGAGGGAAAACAGTAATGATCACTATAAAAAATTGTAAATACTAAGTAGTCAACGATTGCATCATTGCTTACCATCAGGTGGGATCGCAGTTAAGCACTGGTTTATATCAATTAAAAAAAAAGTCTGTTTTGTAATAAATAATGTCCCGACATCGCTATTTCAGAGTGTAGAAATTGAGGGTAGCAAGCATATATATTTTTTCAGATTTTTAATTCCATTACGGAATCGAAAAAAAGATGCTTATTTTAAGTCACCTACACCTATTTGTCATTTTACTTTAGCCTTCGAACTTAGTCCAAGTTTTGTCATCCAAAAATATGGCTGAGGTGTTACAGAAGTCCGATTCCGATTCCGAAAGTTCGGAACTTCCGAGTGTTTACAAACTTTCGACACCGCTTTCGGTTCCGAAACATTTTAATCGGAACTTAGCTTACGAGGTTACAAACAAGTTTGAATGTTTGTAATGATTTTTTTATTTTTTATTTTTACTATTATTGATAGGCTCGCGTTTGACCACCATCTCACCTGATGGTAAGTGATGATGTGGCCGACGATGGAGCACGCTTGCCTAGAAGTAACCTATTCACTCTCGACTTAAAGACCCCTAGGTTGTAGCTGTCAGGAAACACAGACTCCGGCAGGGAATTCCACTCTTTAGCTGTACGCATAATGAATGTGTTTCCAAAACGCTTTATACGAATGGGTGGGATATCCACCATGTACCGATGGCGCAACGCCGTACGTCTAGTGGTCCGTGGTAGTGATTTATTTTATTTTAATGATATATTTATTGTTTGTATCTCTTAAATGTATTTTTTTTTATATCTGAAATAAATGAATTAAATTTTTTTTAAGATCCTTCCTCCCTCCGTTCCATACCTTGTGTCGATTACTCTTAATATTGTAAAACCGTTTTTTTAAAGAGTAATTATGAAATTTCTAGCCGGTTTTTCTCCATAACCAATTAATCATCAATTTATCAATAGGAACCGTGGTTCCAATTGATCGTTTACAACTATGTGATACAAAAACCATTTTGATATTTTAACTCCGGTTTCCATTTCGGTTCCAATATTACCACTTCCTTTACATCCCTAGTTGCAACTACCGAGACAGTCCAAGGCGCCATATATAGTAAGCCACCTTTGAACTGGCCACTGGCACTATGCCAAGCTGAGATTAAAGTTGCTACTTAACGGAAACAATGCGTCGTAAACCATAGGTTAACGATGTCTGCTGGTTAATGATAATCTTGGCTGATAAGTTAAGATTAGTTGTTATGGGTTCCTTTGATTAGAATTGATTAGTAAGTCTTATAATGTTTCTGGAGCGACGTCACACAAGAACTAATCCTGCATCGCGCAACCAAAGTTCTCCACGCGATTTGAATATTTAAGACAGTCCGAAATCATCTATCGGGCAGTTGCCCACCAGACCATAGCACCAGTCTGGTCGGAGGATCCTTCTTTTTCAAAGGAGGTATGTGGGACTTTACTCTCTGTTCCGCATACTTCTAAACTTCTTCTAGGTGAGGGAATTGGCCGTAATCCACTACGCGGGCCTAGCGCAATCGGTGGATATCACATGGCTTACATTTTTTCGTTTTATGGTATGCCAGTTTTCTTATGATGTTTTTTTCTGAACCGTTCGACTTTCAAGTAATTTTAAAATAAGTATATAGTCCAAGATCCCAGGGCCGCCAGACGTCATATATAAAAATCAAGCATGAAAATTTACGTGAAGTTGTGTCATTATTTTGGGAGCTTTAAAGCGTCTGTTAAGCAATACGGCCGACGGAATGTGTCTGGGAGCATTGGCGACTTGATTTTAAAGATATTGCCTAAAATATACGTAAAAATCAGCTTGGAGAAATTACGCGAAGTAAGTAATGTTTTTATGTACCTTGATTACCTAATACCTGAAAATTGGCTGCCTAAGTAAGCTAGCAGATAGACATGCGTTCTTAGTACATACTAACAGTACTCAATCGTCTATATTTCCTTCGTCCGAAAATACGTGACGTCTGGTGGCCCTGGGATCTAACTCTATTATGAAGTCATGACACCACTTTAAACATAGCCAGCATAATCAGCCTCCTCTCTAGGGTAAAGTTAATCCAGCACGCGGGCCCAGTGCGGATTGGTTAATGTCACGTGTATTAAAACCGGCGTCAGGCAACTGCTATAGGCGTGTGAGCTCTCCGCAAACTTTAAGGGCTTGCTCAGTATAGACGAAACTGAACAACCTACCACAAGATTTTTTTGATGATGTGGCTGGCGGTTGAACACTCTTGCCTAGACGTATCCTATCGCGCGTATACGGGTATTATTATTACTTAATTGCGCGTTTTTACGTAAAATCACAAAAAAAAAGAAGATACAGAAACCAAAATTTTCGGATCAGGAAACACACACTCGGAATTTTTTCAGTTAATTGCTCTTTACATTCCATGGCCGCGCTAACTTTTCAAACAATCCTACCCACAGCCATAAAAATCCGCCGTTTATTTTCATTCAAATCATTTAATTTTCTAACAACATTCCCATCGCTAAGTCAGTGATATTTTTGCTCGATTGGACCACCAAATCATCCAAATACGCTCGTTAGCGAGTTCAAACCATTAGGGGCAAATGGAAGCCTTCCCGCTCCACTAGACTTATGAACAGAGGTACCGTTAAAAATCATTTAACAGTTAAAGTTACATAGGTACCTAGTCTAAACTAGTCAAACTATAGGAGCGTTCAACCCACAGAAAAGATGAAACAGGTTAAAGAGGAAATACTTTCCGATTTGTACTACTACGATTGTCGCCGCTTGTCTCCCACCATTTAACTCCACTACAGACCACAGGCAGTAAACCAATACGAACACGCATTACGAAACTAACAGACCACGCACACTTAGATCGTAAGTTTGCTATTAGTGTCAATTACGAGTATGAGCATGATCATATTTTGAGGCATGCCTGCCCCACCCACCATTCTAACCTCTTTCATTTTATTGTCTTGTGTTCCAGGTCCCTTAATCTGGGGGGATCCCTTTCGGTCTACCTATTGTCCCAGTAGGCTTCGACCCTACTGGGCTTCTACGGTTTTGCCGACATCGCTACATACCGTCGATGAATCTGGCTCGGTCCGGACAGTTACCGGATGGCCGAACGATGAGCTACCCATTTCTCGTCGTCCGCAAGCCCACAACCAAGCCTATGCTGTCTGAAAATCGGGATTACTGCTTCGCAAAAGGAGGCGACTGCCGGCAATTCCTACTCGCTCTGGACCAAAGCCTGTACCAGGACTTGGGGCGAGAGGTCGTTGCCGCCGGTCGCTCCTACGAGGACACGGCAGTGCTCCGCCCAAGTGGGGCACACCTCTACCGTGTCCGCTGGGCGGTTCACACAGTGATGACACCCGGGCGTTTCTTCCGCCTGAATCCGATGTAGGAACCTCCCAAACTTTTATGTCTGGTGAGGACCTGCGTCATGCGGAAGGAGAGGTTACCCTGACGCCTCTAAAAGAAAAGACTTAACGCCATGGATATGTCATATTACTACTTTCCTGGATAAGTCTTCTACTGTCCAGGCCGCTCGTCTATGGAATGCATTGTCTGTAAAATAAAACGTGCGCAAACATTGCCTGTGTTTAAAAGGCTTGTTTGCATCAAGTGCAACCCCATTTTGTGTCCAGGCATTCTCTGTCCATTCTAGGTTACCTGGAAGAAATCGCCTGGTGCGATAAGACCACTAATTGTATGTTTTTATTATAATATTTCCTTTGTTAATTTATAATCTTGGTGTCCAATATGTATATAGGGTGACTGGTAATTAGTGTACGATACTTAAACACGTGATTGTGCTCATGATAACCAACAACTTTTACTATGGGAACAAACCTGAAATCGCGAAAAAGCGAAAAAAAATCAGCTGTTCAGTACATTTATGTTTGCCTAATGTATTGAACAGCTGATATTTTTTTCGCGATTTCGGCTTTGCTCCCATAGTAAAAATTGTTTTTTATCATGAGCACAATCACGTGTTTAAGTATCGTACACTAATTGCCAGTCACCTCATATAAATAAATTATGGAGTGCCCATTTAGTTGAACAGCTAAGTTGCCTACGCCTTCTGTTTGCGTGTAAGACCGCAGATTACTTTCAAAAATGAAACTTCAATACCAATATCGAAACGGAATCCAGCAAAAAGAGTACTTACGTTCAACTTCATATAAAATTGGTTGGTAGAAGTCGAACGGGTGGCGGCGGGACGTAGTGAAAGCGACATGTGAGATATTAATTTTTCTTCTCCGATGGCAGGGTGTGCAATATCCTGCCTTCTTGAAGCGAGGCTACGATGCTATGTGAAAATATCAGATATGTGTAGGGTTGCCAACTTTTTTTTATAAGAAATAAAGTTTTATTTTTATCTGAGAAGAACATTAAACAGTATTTTAGAAAAATGAACAGTATTTTATTTGTTTAATGTTTTAAATATATATATTTTTGGAGCATCTCGCACAACTTATTAATTTAAAATCTCTTCAAAAACTTCATACGCGTCAACACAATAATTATAACTAACATTTAAATAAATTAGGAGCTCATCCGATTGTTCTGAAACTCTGTTATTGTGATTTGACAAAAAAAAAAAAATGTGTTAGCGTCTAAGTCACACTTACGAGTTGTTAAGCATTTTCATGCTGAAAACAGTATTTTGTGTACTTTATTTTTGTTGAACAGTAAAAAGTATAAGGTAGTGAAAATAGTTTAAATACTGTTTTTAACAGTAGGTATAGTTGGCAACCCCAGATATGTGTCACTTATTTGGGATTCAGAATTTAATGTCAAAGGTGTTACTGAATCTGAAGCAATAGGAAAGCAAAATTGCACAGTTCTGACACGTACTAAACGATGAATTTCAACGCATTTACGAATGGCAATAAAATTAAACTTTGAGGCATATTCGCAACTCCAGCCGCCGCCGGGATTCCGATCCCGATTTCCGGCCACCGTAGGCGTGGGCTTACGGACGGCGAGCAATGGGTAGCTCGCTGTCCGACCATCCGGTAACTGTCCGGACCGAGCCCAAGTTGTCGACGGCGGACACTGTTCCCGCGCGCCTCAAGGAGCTGTCAGCAACAGCAGGGGCCCAGCTGGGTCGAAGCCTACTGGGGCCAGGGTTAGCTCCGAAAGGTAGCTCGGCCCCGGTATGAAAGGCAAAAAGGAACGGGGTGGGTTTTTCAGTCAGTAAGAGTCTGACACTATCTCCCGCTCCGCCCAAAGGCGGGGTATGTCATTTGGATGATTTTTACTCACAAAAAAGGCATATCCGCAATTTTTGTGTATTTTTCTCAGATAAAAATGTTAGTAGTTTTGCATCTCGGTATTATAAATTTATCTTTCCATGATTGTATTGTATTTTCTTTCGATTATCAAGTAAGCTAACCGATCCGTTAGATTAGTTAGAATATTTTATCTTAAGTCTATTTAACCTTTCCAAACATTTACGGTTTAATCGCTAACTTGAGCGTGTCGATCAAAGGCATTAACGGTACTTATATTTATACTAAATATACCTATATAATATAAAGCTAAAGATTTTTTTGTTTGGTTGGTTGAACGCGCTAATCTCAAGGAATATATATTGGTTCGAATTGAATAGTAGTTTTTACACCACCTGCTCGATAATGTCGTTTTATACGTCATACAAACCTCACTTAAAGCAAGTCATTCTATCCCTAGGGAGATAAAGCAGTATGGCCGATCCCTAGGGAATAATGAGATTTGAATTTGGAGCATCAAGAATCGTCAACATTGTGAATTAAAATGTAGGCGCATCGAACAAGTTGACTCGAAATTCAAACCAAAGAGTATGATACAAACTGGCCACTAACAAAAAAAAGAAAATAGAATAAAACGTGCGTACTGACGACACGGGAGCATTAAAGAAAATTGAAACTATAGAATCTTATAGTAGTGAATTTTGTTTGTTTGATGAACTTGTAAATATAATACTTATATTTCTCTAATATATGATTTGGTCGACCAAGTTGTCTTTTAATTATCTCACAGATGGTGTAAAAAGTAGAGTATGCAACACGGGGATAAAGCTGTCTTTGTCTTGGGCGGCTTAAATTCCTCACTTCACTCAGGTTTCTTTATTAACTCCCTCGCAATGCTCGGGAGTTAATTTTATAAATCCCTCACTATCGTTCGGGATTAAAATCAGCAACCTTCGTTTCGTTCGGAATTCAACATGCCGCCCGTGACTTAAAGACACTGCTTTATCCCCTAGTCACATAAACTACTATTATGTGACTAGGGGATAAAGCGTCGCGGGCGGCATTTTGAATTCTGAATGAAACGAAGGTTGCTGATTTTAATCCCAAACGATAGTGAGGGATTTACAAAATTAACTCCCGAGCATTGCGAGGGACACAATGCACAAGACAAAGACAGCTTTATCCCCGTGTTGCATACTCTACTTTTTACACCACCTGCTCGATAATGTCGTTTTATAACGTCATACAAACCTCACATAAAGCAAGTCATTCTATCCCTAGGGAGATAATGCAGTATGGCCGATCCCTTGGGAATAATGAGATTTGAATTTGGAACATCAAAAATCGTCAACATTGTGTATTAAAATGTACGTGCATCGAACAAGTCGACTCGAAATTCAAACTGGCCACTAACAAAAAAAAAAATGAAAAATAGAATAAAACGTGCTTACTGACGGGGGCGTTATAGAAAATTGAAACTATAAAATCTTGGAGTAGTGAATTTTGTTTGTTTGATGAACTGTAATATTATAATGCTTATATTTCTCTAAATATGATTTGATCGACCAAATTGTCTTTTAATTATCTTACAGATAGTGTAAAAAGTAGAGTATGCAACAAGGGGTTAAAGCTGTCTTTATTTTGGGCAGCTCGAATTCCTCACTTCACTCAGGTTTCTTTATTAACACCCTCGCAATGCTCGGGAGTTAATTATGTAAATCCCTCACTAACGTTCGGGATTAAAATTAGCAACCTTCGTGTCGTTCGGAATTCAACATGCCGCCCGCGAAAGACATTGCTTTATGGGGATAAAGCAATGTCTTTCGCGGGGTATAGGGGTATTCACACAATCTAATAATAATAATAATAAAATAATATCCGTTCCGCATGACGAGAACCTCGTGAAAGCCGAGAAAGATAAACAAATCAAGTATATTGACTTGGCTCGCGAGGTTGTCGACATGTGGGAAGTGGATTCAGCGATCATTGTACCGATAGTTGTTTCAGCCAATGGCTTAATAGCCAAGAGCCTCGACCAACACCTTAGGAGGCTCTCGTTAGGCGACTGGATCAAGGGCTTGATTCAGAAAGCAGTATTGCTGGACACGGCTCGTATAGTCAGGAGGTTCCTTTCTCTGGAGCCCTGACCGCCGGTGGCTTGGACCCTGTTCCCGATACCGGTGGGCTACTATTTTTTATATTTTTAAATGTTTTTTTATATGAATATTTAAAAATATAATTTATATGTTTTTAAAGCTGAATAAACGAAATAATAATAATAATATTCCAGAACTATCACACAACGCCGTCTGGTCCCAAGCTAAGCAGAGCTTGTGTTATGGGTACTAGACAACTGATAAACATACTTATATATTTCTAAATACATACATATTATAGATAAATAACACCCAGACACAGAACAAATGATTATGCTCATCACGCAAACATTTGTCCTGGGTGGGAATCGAACCCACGACCTCCGGCATAGCAGTCAGGGTCACTAACCACTAGACTAACAGGCCTGTCACTATTCTCTATTATTATCTACTATTAGACCCTGCTGATAAAATCTAAATCGCTACTTTTTAAATAAAATATGTCTTTCCACCATCTTTTTTAACCGACTTCGAAAAGGAGGAGGTTCTATATTCGGCTGAATGTATGTTTTTTTTTTATGTATGTTCACCGATATCTCGGTCAATTGAGGACCGATTTTTAAAATTATTTTTTATTATTTTTTTGATTGAAAGGTTATGCTTCCAAGTTAGTCCCATTGAAATATTGTTATGATCTGATCATGAACTTCAAAGATGTGGAACAGAACTCCTCATAGGATCACAGCAGAACTGTCGTAACAAGTAAAAATTGCTTTGTTTATACGTCTAATCGATGACTAACTAATAAGTGTAAAATAAAAAACTTTTCACAAAAAAAATATAACCGACTTCAACGTTAAAAAAAACACTGAAAAGTACAAAACTTTAATTTCGGAAGTCGGTGTTAAATAACGAAGAGACAAAACTATTCTAGAAACACCGACCACCACGTTTATTTTTATACCCGTACAAAAAGCTACGTAAAATATGTTACAACAAATAATGTTTGCATCATTAAAATGCCTCACCCTACCCAGAGGCAGGGAGGTTTGTTATTCACAAAATATTACATTTCTATTAGGGAACACGTGCCTTTAAACTGTAATTAATATCCATACATTATATACAACTAACCACGTGTAACCACAAGCGTTATGAAATGTTGATTGAATTTACTTTTTAACCGACTTCGAGGTGGCTCAAAACCGAGAACATTGGAAAGAGTGGAGGGAGGCCTATGCCCAGCAGTGGGACAGTATGGGCTAGATATAATAATAATAATAACCGACTTCGAAAAGGAGGACGTTTTATGTTCGGCTGAATGTATTTTTTTTTTATGTATGTTCACCGATTACGCGGAAAAAATATTTTCATAATCGGTCCACAATTGGGACCGATTATGAAAATATTTTTTTGATAGAAAGGTTATGCTTTCAAGTTGATCCCACAGAAATATTGTTATGATCTGATCATGAACTACGAAGATATGGAATAGAACTCTTCTTCAATCTAACTTAGACTTCAATGTAAAAAAACACTGAAAGTATAAAATAACTTTAATTTCGGAAGTAAGTTAAATAACGAAAAGACAAAACTAGGTATCTATTATAGAAACGTCGTCGACGGGTCGAAGCCTACTGGGGCCAGGGTTAGCTCCGAAAGGTAGCTCGGCCCCGGTATGAAAGGCAAGAAGGAACGGGATTGGTTTTCTAGTCAGTAAGAGTCTGACAATATTTCCTGCTTCGCTCAGGGGCGGGGGATGTCATTGAGATGGATGATTTTTAACTCCCACACCCCAAAAAAAAAGCAGCGTAACCACTTACAGCGTAACCACTTACAGGGGCCAGGGAGTGATTAAGGCTGCCCGCCCACGTCAAACTTTTTGTAGGACCGATAATAGGGCCGATTTTGTATATTTGTAACATTGTTCTGTATATTTCTGACCAACTTTTTGTAGGACGTGTAACGCACACGCGTTGCAGTTGCTATCAGAGTGTTCTTTTTTCTCCTACAAAAAATCGGTCACCGATTATCGGACGTGAGCGGGCAGCCTAAGACCATTTCTATCAGTAAGTAGTTGGTTAGGTACTTCTTTCTTATATCTATGGTCAGGTTAAACCAGGCTAGTCACTACAGTCAGTTAGCCTCAAAGAGCTAACCACAAGACGGGGTCATAAGCAGGCAAACAGTCTGGTCTGTTTAATCTTGACGCACATATTAAGTCGGCTACAGTTCACTGCATGTACTGAATATTTGATGAGTGGCTAGAATCTGTGGTAGAGATGTTATTAAGGTTCAGGTCTCAATCCGAAAGTTCTATTTATTATTTACCTACTAGATTTTGCTCACGGCTTTGCCCGCATACACAAAATATAGCCTATGTCACTCAGGAATAAAGCAGCTTTCTATCGGTGAAAAAAATTTCGCAATCGGACCAGTACTTTCAGAGATTACCTCCTACAACCAAAAAAACAAACTTTACTTCTTTATGACATTAGTGTAGATTTATTTTGTTATCACATGTTTAATTGTTCGGATTTCGGAATTTTTGATTGACGTTGCGCCTTCGATTTCGGTTCCGATTAATTTTACTCGGAACTTATTTATCAGTGGTACAAATTAATATCTTGTCGCTCGGGAAACCTCCCTCCCCTTACTTTTTGTCGAATTCTTTCCCGTGTTGTTTTGTTTCGTATTTGTGAGATCTGAGATTTTGATTAATTTTAGTAGTGTTTTATTTGATGCCGATATCGTTTCTAATTTCGAAAGACCAAATTTGAAAACATCGGTTCCAGAACTGAATCACTTCTATTACATCTCTAATCTGTGGTTATGGCTATTTGTCCATATGCAAAGGAGCCTATGTTAAGATTAAATAATTAATATTACTGGATTTATTGATGATACTTCAAACATTATCATCGTAGTATAATATTAAAAATAAATCATTGAGTATAAAATAACAGTGACACAACATTAAATAGTCATTAAAGCTATTGGCGTACATAAGCTAAGCGTTAAAAGATTATCGAATTCAAATTAACATTGATTAAAAAATATTATACCAAGAAACTTTTGTCTATGCTTGATCCATTTTTAAATACATGAAATACCAGCCAGCATGTAAGGACAATATTTTTTATCAACGTTCGAAATTCAAAAGCTTTGCGTTTTTTTGTTATTGAAAAAATATTTTTTTGTAGTTTTTGTCCTGGATACTAAGTCCTTTAAGCCAGAGAAAAACTGTCAATGCTAGTATCCACAGCACAGACTAAAAATACATTAAAATACACACCAAAAAACACCGATTAACTTATAAGTAAATTAGTAAAAAGCAAATGATAATAACTACGTACTGTTTCATAAGATTCGTCCTGGGGCACGTGTTGCTAATTTTGTTGTTGTGGAATATCTCCCGAATAGCCTCTTTCCATGCCTTTGACAAAGAAAGCGAATGAACGAATGAGCATGCAGAACCTCGTGCAGAATGACTTGCGGACTTTCCAAGGAATTGGACGCGTAGCTTCATAGGCGCGTATTCGTAAATCCTCATAACAAGCTTAGTGTACGCCTAGACTCTTTCGACGAAGTGTTAACGTCTTGTCGTCGAGTCGTTGCAGCTTCGTCGACATAGTTTAGTACGTAAGCTGTGAGCAGGCGTACACCAAGCGAACAATGACGAATACGCGTCTATAAAGCTACGCGTCCGTGGACTGACCTAATTCTAAACTGATAGCATTAGCATAGTCAACCTTATAATGTTTCCATTGCTGGCACTCAGGCCTCATCTCTTTTCTCTTTTCCACGCGAGCCCAGTGAGGGTTGTTGGATTTTGTTTACTGATATTTATACAAGGTGCACTTTTGAATCTGTACACAATTTCAGGAGGCAATTATGTTAGTGATTTTCGACCTGATTCAACTGTTTATAAATGCTTGTTAAAAGCTAGTCTCTAGATAGACATTTTTATGCGGGAAAAATGCAGAAAAGTCCTCCCGTATTTGGTGGTAAATACTGAAGATTGAAAAAAATTTACAAGCCATGATAACTTTTTGACGGCTTGTTTTAAACCCTTAAGTCAGCCTTTAAGAAGAGACTTGGTCCTTGATCTTAATGGTCTTCTACTAGAGGAAGCTATTGGCCAGTTCGCCAAGCTAAATAGGTTAGTTGCCGTAATAAATGTAATTAGTCCGTCTTTTAGATTATTCAAAAATAAAGGACACGTATTTTTTTATTTGTAAATTGAACCAAAAATGACAAAGATATAGCCCATTAAAATTACGTGTAACGTAACGCCCCGTGCTGCATTTTTTCGCACGGGGTGACGTCACACGTAACTAGTGGGCTATATCTTTGTTGTTTTTTGTTTAATCGAAAAGAGAAAAAATACGTGTCCAATATTTTTTTATAATCTAAAATATGGACAATTTTATAAATAAAATGTAATTATTTTGACCCTGGACACTACCCTATTACATATGATACTGGAAAAAATGCTTTAAATTGTACTGTTTCAAGTGCTTACTAAGAACTTAGATACAATGGAGTTCGTGACGAAAACTTTGCTTTTTCTAAAAGCGTTTTAAGTACTTGAGTAGGAAGTTTTTGCGTATGAAACTTGCGGCTACGCAGCTGTAGATGAATAAATAATCAAATACATAAAAATTTACGAAACACTTACGAATTTGTTTCAACAAAAAATGGACCGTGTCTATTAAAACTTTCAAGAGGTATCCATTACTTTAAGCGACAATTTACAAGATTTGTTTGAAAGCATTCTTCATGTTTTTCACCTAATTGAAAGAGAATTCATTAACTTGAAAAGTTTATTAGTCTAATCCACATCATAAGTAAAAACTTTGACAATCCAGTAATGAAGATTGAAAACAATTCGTTTTAACTTCGTTCAAAAATAAAACAAACTCGATAAATACTAAAATAAAGCCAAGCTTGAAACCTAAATCATGAGTTCAGTCCAAATATTATTCTTCAATGATTTATAGAATTGTTTTTATGTTTTAGAAATAACCTTGGAAAGTTTACAAGTCATTCACATCGACACGAAAATCATAATCACAACATAATATTGAAGGAAACTTTAAAACAAGTCAAACCTTAATAATCCGTGAATTTTTACTTGTCTTTTAGCACTGTCCATAAAAGAGGTCACAGTACAAATACGAGTGCCAAATGCGAGTTTGTATAACGTTAATGCAATCGACACGTTTGAGATGTTCGTCGCTTCGATTGGTCCGCTCCGAGCTCTTAACCAATCAGAGTCAAACGCGGTAAACGTTTCGATCGCGTTAACGTAAAAACAACTCGCATTCAGCGCACAGCTTAAAGCGCTGTAATTAGTATGTAAGCTTTATTACAGCACTTGGTAACTGTCTGCTACAGTAATGCAATACCTACTGTATAATAAGCCAGCCAACTTGCTTTAAAGTTTCTGTCACTACCTTATTTTCTCTGCCTCGAAAATAGCAATTATTTCTACAGACATGTTAAGAACTAGTGACGCGCCTCGACTCAAGGCGTTAATTTGAGGCAAACAGAGCAATGGTTAGTTTGTTAGGCTGACTCCGAAGCAGTGAAAAATAAAGCAGTTAATTCTAAAATAGTCACCAACACTGATACCACAACATTAATAATTATAAATTAAATCGCCGTAAATCCAAGTCTATTGAAGCCATGCCTCGTAAGCTCTGCTATCAACTTACTGCTTCTTTAGACATGTCATTGGACAGACGTTGTTCGCTTTGACATTGTGGGTGATCCGCCTGAGGCCTTGCAACCATACCTTTTTGGAAATACATCAATTAATTTTAGGGTATCAAAAAATCTGTTACGTCATTTCAAGTTTGCTTCGTGAAAAGCAACGCTGATGCCTCGAAGTGAGTTAAGTGTCTTTATGTGAGGCAAGAGTGCAATCGTGGGCAAATGTAGGCCAGTGTTGATGATTTTTAAAGGGCCTGATTATTGCGTTGCTTGATTTAAATTCTTTAACACATTGAATGCCAAAAATTTCAAGGAGTTAAATTCAGCTTCCAACATTCATCACCGGACCTATCTCGTACTTAGGCATCAGCAATATTTACTTAGATTAGATATCATCTATTCGTAGTAAGACACAACGAGTTCTCGTAGGTGGCATCTGAGAAGAAATCATCATACGAGATATCTCGTAGTTGGCATTCAATGTGCTAATGACATAAAACTGCAGGTGTGTACAGCTTTGAAAATGACTCGAAAAGAGCAGCAAATATCCAGTTAAATCTGGATAAAACTGGTTTGATCCGGTTTAAACTGACCTTGGCGGTGGCAGCGTCAGGACAGACCACATGTTGGTAGTTAATGTTGATGTAGTCTGTGCCGCTGCAGATTGTCAATGACTTTTCTTCTAGATTCTCGCCATGTTTGTTCACCAAGTTCATACTAAGTTTTGAATCCTGTGGGCAAAGAATAAAATTAATATAATATTCCACAACTTTTCACTCAACGCCATTTAGTCCCAAATTAAGCAGGGCTTGTTCTATGAGAAAATATTTATATATTTTTAATACATTTTCGATAAATTACACTCTCAGACTGGAAGAAGAAAACGTGTTTCGCCGGCCCCAAGTAATATGTGATAAGGGCAGGAAGAAGAAGAAGAAGAAGACACTCTCAGACTCAGAAAAATAGATCGTGCTCATCACAAGGGGGCGCACTGGTACTACGGTTACATGGTTCTTCTACTGTTATTTAGCTTCCTCTTTCTCATATCATCTCCTTCATCTTGTACATGTACACACACGATATCATTCTATGTGACGTTTCTTGTTATTATTTATTATTGATAGACTCGCTTTTGATCACTATCTCACCTGCGATGATGTGATCAACGTTAGGACACGCTCGCCTGGAAGTAACCTATTCATTTCTGACTTAAAAACCTCTACGTTTTCAGAAATTCCTCATGGCCCTAGCAGGCATCGGTCCTGCTAGGCCTCCAAGCTTTACCGACATCTCTTTGAGGCGCGCGTGGAACATTATAGGTACCAGCACGAATCTTGAGCGCTCGGCGTCAGAGTAGGGATCGCATTGCGCATTCCATACATTGGCGAGCCAATCGTCTTCGTTGTTAGATACATACAGCAAGCGCAGGGAACGAATTACGAGTGACGTCTATGACACGATGGCGCGACGAGCCAATCACTGACAGTCCCCGCCCCCGCGTCTCATGTCATACCACTAAAGAGACCCGATATTTTACTTCTGCGCAACTTGAAGCCAGCGCTCAAGATCCGTGCCGGTATCTGTACTTGCCGTTGACGACTTGATCTTGGTCCAACCGTTTACAGGAAGAATTTTCTACCTCTACGACCTTTTCAAACTTCCTCAAAGTTAACAACATCCTATTTTCTTTGCAGCAAGGTTCCAAATCAATCACTTTTCCAAAAACCCTCTCTCCGGGGGATGGTTCTGTTATTTTGTTTTTATTTCCGCCTCATTACTTCGACAAAACGCCCTCGGTCAACTGAAACATAGCCTTTTGTTTCATGACGTCAGACCTGTATGTGGTCGCGTCACTTATATTTACCTAACTTGTTTGTAAGAGTAAACTATTGTTTTCACTTCAGGCGTTTTAGGCTCGGGTTACATATTGTTTTGGGAATTAAATATTGTTGGATGGTTGGTTTTATCATCCATCTTCTGGAAAATGGTTATGTTTGAAACGTTTGAGAGATTTAACGTTTGAGACAGCTAAGGACTGGAATTCCCTGGCCAGAGTCTGTGTTTCCTGATAAGTACAACTTAAGTGTCTTTAAGTCAAAAATGAACAGGTTGCTTCAAAGCAAGTGCGCTCCATCGTCGGAATCATTTAATGACTTTTTCTATGGTGGGAAAATCATCCAACGACAACCCCCGCTCTTGGGCGCAGCGGGATATAGTGTCAGACTCTTACTGACTAAAAACCCACACTGTTCCTTCGTGCCTTCATACTGCGACTGAGCCACTCTTCCGAAACTAACCCTGGCCCCAATAGGTTTCGACCCAGCTAGGCCCCTATTATTGCTGACAACTCCTTGAGGCGCGCGGGATCAGTGCGCGCCGTCGACGACTTGGGCTCGGTCGGACAGCTATTTATTGCTCGCCGTCAGCAAGTCCGCGCCTACGGTGGCCGGAAATCGAGATCGGAATCCCGGCGGCGGCGCGAGGGCGCCGTTGCCTGATGCGGTCGGCCTCCTCCTTTGCTAGCATTATTGCTTCGCAGAAGGAAGTGACCGCCTGTCCTATCACGGTTCCTATGGCCTGAACCAAGGTCCAGAGAGATTTAACGTTTGAGACAGCTAAGGACTGGAATTCCCCGGAGTCTGTGTTTCCTGATAGCTTAAGAGTCTTTAAGTCAAGAATGAACTGGTTGCTTCTAGGCAAGCGTGCTCCACATGCCATGACCACATCATCTCTTAACATCAAGTGGGGTAGCAGTCAAGTAGATGCTTAAGCATTAAGCATAATCAGCCTTAACAGGCTGACGTTCCCATTGCTGGGACTCAGGTCAGGCTCTAGGTGAGGGAACGGGCCATGATCCACCACGCGGGCTCATTGACGGTTGGTGAATGTCACATGTCTTCGCCGATGGAATTTCGAGGAGCATTTCCGACGTCTGGCTCCCAAACTCAACCGGACTGGGGCCGCTCTCGGGCGGCTCCTGCCCAACCTTGGGGGTCCAGACGCCTCCTGCCGGAGGCTCTACGCGGGGATCGTTCGGTCCATGGCCCTCTACGGGGCGCCGGTGTGGGCGCTGTCGCTGCAAAAGCGACCGGCGGCCATTCTGAACGCCTGCCAGAGGGCCATGGCAATTCGGATGGTGCGGGGATACCGCACGATTTCCCGCGAAGCGGCGAGCCTTCTGGCTGGCCTACCACCGTGGGATCTGGAGGCAACAGTCCTTGCACACATGGACGACATGCGCGTGGAGATGCAACGCCGGGGTGAAAGTCCTCTGCCGCGACAGGTCACGGCATGGCGGACAGAGCTCCGGCGGGATCTCATGGTGGAATGGCGTCAGCGACTATCGCAACCCCGTCATGGGCACGCCACAATTATGGCGATAAGTCCCCTCTTTGAGGCGTGGCTGGAAAGACCTCACGGCGTCCTTACCTTCCGCATGACACAGGTCCTCTCCGGAAATGGCAAGTTCGGGCCCGGGTGCCGCCACTGTGCGGAACGCCCGGAGGACACGGTGGAGCACACAATCGCGGTGTGCCCTGCTTGGGCGGAGCATCGCCGTGCCCTCGTGGGGGTGATCGGCGGCGGAGACCTCTCGCGCCGGGCCTTGGTCGAGGCCATGGTCCGGAGCGAGGAGGAGTGGCAGGCGGTCGCCGACTTCTGCGAAGCAGTAATGCTCGCTAAGGAGGAGGCCGACCGCATCAGGCAACGGCGCTCTCGCCGCCGCCGCCGGGATTCCGATCCCGATTTCCAGCCACCGTAGGCGCGGGCTTGCGGACAGTGAGCAATGGGTAGCTCGCTGTCCGGCCGTCCGGTAACCGTCCGGACCAAGCCCAAGTCGTCGACGGCGCGCACTGTTCCCGCGCGCCTCAAGGAGTTGTCAGCAACAGCAGGGACCCAGCCGGGTCGAAGCCTACCGGGGCCAGGGTAATCCGAAAGGGCGCTCGAGCCCCGGTATCGAAGGCTTGAAGGAACGGGATGGGTTTTTTAGTCAGTAAGAGTCTGACACTATCTCCCGCTCCGCCCAAGAGCGGGGGTTGTCATAAGATGATTTTTCCCATCGAAAAAAAAAAAAAAAAAAAAAAAAAAACATGTCTTCGAATTTTTGGTTCTAGGACATGCCGTTTTCCTCATGATGTTTTCCTTCACCGTTTTGAGAGCACTGGTGATGAAATAAATTACACGAAGTAATGTGCCTGGCAAGGTTTGCACCCGCTACAGTTGCCATTACGGATCTTCAGCGCTCGGCGTTAGAGTGGGGATCGCTTTGCGCATTCCATACATTGGCGAGCCAATCGTCGTCGTTGTTAGATACATGCAGCAACGCAGGGAACGAATTAGGAGTGACGTCTATGACGCGATGGCGCGGCGAGCCAATCACTGACACTCCCCGCCCCGCGTCTCCGAATATTTAACTTCTGCGCAACCGCTCAAGATCCGTGATGGCAACTGAACCTGCAACTCGTAAGTCGGGGACGTTACCACTCGGACACCAAGTAGATCATCAAGTAGATGCTTACCAATAATAAAAAAGGCGAAACTGTTGGCTAAAGCCGACTTTATTTTTACTTATCTGGCGGTTGGCGCCACTACTAAGCCTGATTAAAATTCAGCTCATCTTCTAACAAACAATCTTAAACACAATCTTTCACTTAAATTAATTATAAGATTAACAACTTTACCTTAGGCACGCCGCCGGATCTGACGTCACTAACTTGGCACAGCTCGATGACGTCACCGTCCTGTAACAACCAACAGATTATGTTAATACTAATCGGGTACAACTGAAAAAAAAACCAGCCAAGTGCGAGTCGGACTCGAGTATGAAGGAAATCAGAAATCAGAAACGTTTATTTCAAATAGACCAATTACAGGCACTTTTTAACTGTCAGAATGTCGGTCAGTCAAAAAAAAGTGAAGCTATATTGCACGTTCCAAAGCGTAGATCTATAAGGAGAAGAACGTGCAAGAAACTCCACGGACAATCTTTTTAAGTCATATTATGAGTTACATAAATCTTGGTTACATATTTC
The DNA here is from genome assembly GCA_910589285.2 of Mythimna ferrago. Lineage (NCBI taxonomy): Eukaryota > Metazoa > Arthropoda > Insecta > Lepidoptera > Noctuidae > Mythimna > Mythimna ferrago. The sequence goes on from OU342685.1 coordinate 24,670,901, forward strand.
TTGTCGCTTCTAATAATATGTGAGCACAATGTAGATCAGCCTCAACCGATAGCACCCGTTCACGAGCATGACGCGTGCATCGTCTCCAGAGGTTTCGTCCGTAGCAAAAAACGGCAAAAAAAACACGTTCGTTCGTAACAACAGAAATACATCATCTGTGAAAATGTCAACTGTCAAGCTATCATGGTTCATTAGATACAGCCTGGTGACAGACAGACCGAATAGGGTCTCGTTTTGGAAGGCCTCCTACAAGGTGGACCGATGACCTGGTGAGGGTTGCGGGAATACTATGGATGCGAGACGCACAGGACCGCTCACTGTGGCGACACTTGGGGGAGGCCTATGTCCAACAGTGGACGTCTTTCGATTGTGAAAAAGGTATGTTTGAAACTGCAGATACTGATTGAATTCTAGAATAAGGGAATGCGAATATATGTAATTTTGCCTTTATTATAATCTTGTATGTTATCTTCTCTTCTTAGTCGTACACTCTTGACAGAGTGGTCGTGGTCATATCTCGGTCGAGTCCCGCACCACCGCCTATCTCGCGATACGATGCCATGCAGCTCTGTGTTTGGCGGCTTGGGAGCCTTCATTTACCCTGTAGTGTTACGGTTTTGATGAGATCCGTCCATCGTGTTGGAGAGCGTCCACGAGATCTTTTGCCTTCGACTTTCCCTTGCACCACCAAACGTTCTATCGAGTCCTCATTACGAATGATATGCCCGAAGAACTTGAGGATTCGTATTTGCACAGACGACGAGATACATGAAGGAAAAATTAATGAAGTAATCTTATAATATTTCGCCGCCTTAACCATTAGGTTTAGGCGCCTCTCGTGTATGCGGAGAAGTACCAATGTGAATATTTCAATTCATTTGTACTTTTCTAAGTTTGTCTACGACATTGAATTGAAATTGAAAATATTTATTTCAGACACAGTAATGATAAACCCATCTTATGTTAGTGCAAACTTATAACTATGTTAGTAACGCGGGATTGCGGACGGCGAGCAATGGGTAGCTCGCTGTCCGACCATCCGGTAACTGTCCGGACCGAGCCCAAATCGTCGACGGCGCGCACTGTTCCCGTGTGCCTCAAGGAGTTGTCCGCAGCAGCAGGGATCCAGCCGGGTCGAAGCCTACTGGGGCCAGGGTTATCCGAAAGGGAAGTTCGGTACTGGTACGAAAGGCAAGAAGGAACAGGAGTGGGTTTTTAGTCAGTAAAAGTCTGACACTATCTCCCGCTCCGCCCGAGAGCGGGGGATGTAATTTGATGATTTTCCCGCCGGAAAAAAAACTATGATGTTAGTAAAATTTCAAATTATTATTATTTTTGGACGTGCTTGAGCAACCACTGCCTTAGGATTTGGCCGTCCACTCTGTGGGACACCACGCCCAGAAGCGTGTTGATATTTCTCTTTACCCGAGACCACAGGGAGGCCGTTCTTTTGCGAAGCCCCGCCTGGAAGCCATCCGTGCTGTAGGCGACGAACATGCCGGAGGAACTGCACCGCCATGGAAGCCCCAAGACACCCCTGAACGCGTTGTTATACATTGCTGAGACCATGCCCGCAGACAAAAAAGTCTCCAAGTTGTCGCATCGCACATGCGCGCGTTTTCATACAAGCCCTTAGTCTTGATGTGAGAAAAAAAGTACAATTGCCGCCACTGATCTTGAGCGCTGGCTTCAAGTTGCGCAGAAGTCAAATATTCGGTCTCTTTAGTGGTGCGAATTGAGACGCGGGGGCGGGGAGTGTCAGTGATTGGCTCGCCGCGCCATCGCGTCATAGACTTCACTCATGATTCTTTCGCTGCGCTGCTGCATATATGTAACAACGACGACGATTGGCTCTTCAAAGTATGGAATGCGCAAAGCGATCCCCATTCTGACGCCGAGCTCACTAGAACTCATGCTTCTAGGCCCTGTAGTTACTTACGGCTGTGCATTGATTTTATATATACCTATCTATTACCCATTTTGCATGTATCAACAACTTTCTTCAATTTATTCTGAAAACTAAGCTACCATTCCTAAAATCGGTTCATAAAAGCATGAGCCGAATTCGTACGAGCATAAGCCCCACTATAATTTAAATTGTCCATAATTCAAATTGAATTTCTTCGTTAAACAAGGATCATATGCGATGGTTTTGATGATGAAGAGGTTCTCGCGACTCCAATTTGTTCCGTAAGCCTATTATTACGGTAATTTGGTTTCAGCCGCCGGGATCGCTGGCTGTAGAACTAATTGCCTTATAGTAAGAGGTCTACGAGCCACGTTAGATGGTTTTAATCACACATGATGAAAAAATCATAGCATTGCATAGTCGGCCTTATAATGTTCCCACTGCTGGGACTCAGGCCTCCTCTCTAGGAGAGGGAATGGGCCGAAATCCACCACGCGAGCCCATCGTGGGTCTGTAGATGTCACATGTCTTCGAATTTTTGGTTCTAGGACATGCCGGTTTCCTCACGATGTTTTCCTTCACCGTTTTGAGAGCAGTGGTGATGAAATAAATTACACAGAGTAATGCGCCAGGCTGGGTTTGAATAACTCGCAAGTCAGGGCCGTTACCAATCGGCCACCACTGCTCTCCTGATGAAAAAATCAAGTCCGGAGAAAAGCCCGATTTTCATTGAAAAATCCTGAGATTTTTTTGCTGTTTGAGTATTTTTTCACACTGCGGATCTAACTTACACATTGCACATCACACTCAAAGTGATGGGAGTGGCAACGGAACCCCCCTTTGCCATAGGAAGATTAATTTTAGTTTGTTTAACTTTTTATTAATTTGTTTTAGTTTGTAAGCTGTGTATTTATGGAAAATTCTAAAAATCCGGAGATTTCGTGAGATTTGCAAAATCCAGCCGCAATCCTGAGAAGAGTCCAAAAATCCTGATATCTCAGGACAAATCCTGTGATATGGTAACCCTAATCACACTTGATTTGCTGTTTGGAAAACACGGAGCTTGGTTTACGTAATAATATTTTGAGACTTCTTTTGATGGACTTTTTATTTTGATGACAGACTTGTACTAACTAAAACCCGCCTGTGTTCTTCAGTTGCCTTTTGCGTTCCAAAAAAAAGGGGCCACGGTAACTTTTTACAAAAAATCCTTTGGCCTAACCTAACGGGCATCGGTCCTGCTGGGCCTCCACGGTTTTGCTGTAATCTATTTGAGACACGTATGGAGCTCTACGCCGTTGACGTCTAGGGGCTCAGTTTTTACCGTACGGTCGGACGGCGACCTAACGCGACCGAGATTCCTTCTTACTCCGGACCATGGACTGAACCAGGGTTCAGTGCGAAAGGTCGCCGCCGCCGATCGTCGCCACGAAAACACGGTGGTGTTCCGTCTAAGCGGGGTAGTAGTAGAACTCTATCGTTTACTCCCGGGGAGTTTATTCATGAAGACCTAGCATAACCTTATTGAAATAGCCCAGCTGGATCGAAGCCTACTGGGGCCAGGGTCTAGTTCCGAAAGGGAGGCTCGGCCCCGGTAGTCAGCAAGAGTCTGACACTATCTCCGGCTATCTATGTCATTTGGATGATTTTTATCCCCCTAAAAAAACCTTATTGAAATAACAGCTCAAAATCATACCTCTATAATTTAATTTAGTTATTTATTCTGTACTTACTTATTTATTTATGTACGCACAAACACTTAAAAATTAAAAGAACAAATACAGATAGAAGAGCACAAAGCTAGATATTTATTTACGAAAGAATATGGACTTGTATTTAAAAAAAAAAGAAGTAAATAGGTATTATAAATTTTCCAATGTAACAAAGCAATGATGTCATAGTTCCCACGTGAACTGGAACAATGCTAATTCTTCAGTTTCTATGGAAAAATTAAAAACTTCACAACCACGCTTAATAGATCCTTGGTACCGTCGATTGAAAACTGATTTGTTTTTAATTTACATAAACTAGTGTTGACTGCGATCCCACCTGATGGTAAGCAGTGATGCAATCGTTGATGGTAAAGCACTATTAGTTAATTAAGAACCTATTCACTCTAAATTGCAAAAAAACGTACGATTATTTTCAGTCTTGGGCTGTCACAATCCAGATCCAGCTTCAAATTTACATACTTATAATTATCTTGATAGACTTCAAAACCGCCTCATACCCACTCACCAACCAACTTTAGTCCAAGTTTAGGTATACTACTACCAATTCCTCTCCTACCCCTTCACCCCCATAAATCGCCCCATCCTGTACGCGACAGCGCTCCCCCAAGCATTTAAATCATAATAACTGCCCTCAGAGCTAGTGGCGTAGATAAACCCAAAGGGGCCCTGTATAAAAATGCCCAAAGCGAGTTAAAAAATTGGAACATCCAATCTAACTGGGAAAAGGCCAGGGAGATGAACATTATTCACCACTGGCGCATCAGTGGTTCATCTACACTAATATAATAAAGAGTTAAAGTTTGTCTTTATATTTTTTTGTTTGTTGAGGTAATCTCTGAAAATATTGGGCCGATTGCTAAAATTTTCCGACAGAAAGCTGCTTTATTCCTGAGTGACATAGGCTATATTTTATGTACGCGGGCGAAGCCGCTGGCAGAAGCTAGTCAATAATAAAACTAAACGTTTTTTTTAAGTGGGGCAATAATCCAATCACGTCCGCTCTTGGGCGGAGTGGGAGACAGTGTCAGACTTTTACTACCTAAAAACGCACTCCTGTTCCTTCGTTGCTTTTCGTACCGGGGCCGAATCTTGCTTTTAGAAACAGATCCTTGGCCCCAGTAGGCTTCGACGCTGCTGGGCCCCTACGGTTTGCTGACAACTCCTTCAGGCGCGAGTGAAACGATACGCGCCGTCCACGTGTTAAGCTTGGTCCCATCGGTTACCGGACGGTCGGACGACGAGCTACCCATTGCGCGCCGTCCGCAAGCCCGCGCCTACGGTGACCGGAAATTGGGATCGGAATCCCATCATCATCATCCCATCATCAACACGGCGGTGCTCTGCCCAAGAGGGGCACATCTCAACCGTATGCTCCACCGTGTCCTTCGAGCGGTTCACACAATGGTGACAACCGGGCATCACTTTCGCACGAATCCGGTAATAAAACTTAAGGTTGCGGATAACATGTTACGAATTTTGAGAATACGTCGGAGCCCCTACTGCCCGGGGCCCCGACTCATTGTTACAGCGGTATCTACGCCCCTGCCAGCGTTGACCTTTTCAAGAACCAGTCTTGAGCACTCGTGCGACAAAGGAAGCGTTTCTCAATGGGAAATGAACGTTCTAACTACGTCCTATTGCCTGTACTAAGTAACTCTAGTCAGTATTGGCACTGTTCTTGAGGGTTACATAATTTATGTATACATCTTTACATTATAAATATTTGAAGAGTTTCTGGCGGGATTTCTTTCAATGTAGTTCGGTGGCTGTTTTAATTATTCGCAAATTGATTACTATAGTATGTGTAAAAAGTCGAACGAGTTGAGTAATTATTAGGGTAAAATGAAATCTGATGTAGTCAACACTGTTTGAATAAATATAGGTAATCAAGATTAATTAAGAGATCTTGATTATTGTTTCCTAATAGATCGAATGTAATATTAAATTAAATGATATAAAATTATTAGGGGACTTTTTAACAATAAAATAGTTATTTTTAACATTTTATTTAGAAAAGTAGGATACATTTGCAAAGATATAATAGTGTCATAAGTAAGTTTAAAGTAATAACATTAATTTGATTCTAAATATCTATTCTATTCTGCTTAGTGTTTCATCATTACTAGCCATAATAACGATGAACATCTGTTGTAGAACAATCATCATCTCAAGAAACAAGTGAACGACAACTAAAATTCGTGTTGTCAACAACAGATTTTTATTTCGTTCAAAAATTGTCAAGCGCGAGCAAGATAACTTGGCGCGTAGCTGGGGGCGTGCTTAAGGAGCCGGCGACGGATGAATTTCCATATAAACGTAATACCACACCCATTTGCAGTTGGAGCTTATTTCCAACATATTATGATAATATTCGGTTATAGACAATATTTATCTAGGTTCCCACGTCTTTCTTTTTTGAAAAAACAAAAAGAAATTTAAGCGAATTATATTTCGCACTTTTTTACAGCGTAAATGGCAAAACATGCCATTTAGCTTTTCCTGTATTAAAAATAACAATATTTCTAATATTCTCGACGTAGGAACCTAGATAAATATTGTCTATAACCGAATATCATCATAATATGTTGGAAATATGCTCCAACTGCAAATGAGCGTGGTATTACGTTTATATGGAAATTCATCCGTTGCCGGTCCCTTAATGTTGCCAGCCTAACAAATCTATTTTCCTTAATTTGATTAAAAACGCTCTTTCATAATACAGTGTAATTTAAAGAATTTATTTATTTAGTTTTTACCTTTATTAATAAAAAAATCGTGAGCACTTTCTAAATCTTTTATTGAATATCTTAATAAATTAATTAGCACTTTTAGGCCCAGAATTCCTTGCTAGTCTTTATCAGAAGAGTCGGATAAGTCCATTGTTAATTTGTCCATTTTGAGATCCATTAACCTCAGATTTAAAAAATATTTTCTTGTAGAGATACATTGTCATTCTTCTGGCATTACAGTAACGCTTGCGCTTTTGTATTATCTCTTGTAGGGGCTTTGTTTATTTATGTGCAGTGGTATGATGCATTATCCATTATTACAATACAATTCTGTTTTAGATTTGGCACTATTTATTTTTTCATGGATGAAGTTTGCAGAATTCATATCGTCATGATAATCACTTGATTAAGATTTAAGCACTTAGTAGCAGTCCATCTTCAACAAACTTTGTTGACTTGCTAGGTACCGCTCGGGTACGCATATTTAGGGAAATTTTATTGTGATGGTCACCCGAAAAATTATTTGATAAATGGGTCTAATTTTGGAAAATGGTACCGTAGGCCCAATATTTTCTCATTACTCTTCAAAAACACGTTTGACTTTCAAGATAATATCCCTGCTAGCATTTTAATTCACTTTTGGTATAATAATGACGTCTATTTACTTTAGAAATGATAAAAAACACAGAACACAACACATTCTCCTGATTAGTTTCCAATTTCGGTCACGCGCCAACTTATCTTGCGCTAGCTCTAGGACAATCATCATCTCAAGAAACAAGTGAACGACAACTAAAATTCGTGTTGCCAACAACAGATTTTTATTTCGTTCAAAAATTCCCAAGTCATTTGAAAATTAGTGTAGTTTTGTATCTCAAGCATCTGCGCAACTGGATAATGTGTGGAATCATTGAAAGAAGCATGAATTATTCATATGAAGACGAAATGACCGTGCTCAACACATTTGTCCTGGGTGGGAATCGAACCCACGACCTGCGGCATAGCAGTCAGGGCCACTAACCACTAGACCAACAGGCAAGTGGTAATATATCTATATTATCTATGTATTTAGAAATATTTGAATATGTTTATCAGTTGTCTAGTATTCATAACACAAGCTCTGCTTAGCTTGGGACTAGACGGCGTTGTGTGATAGTTGTGGAATATTATTATTTATATCATTAATAAGGGGTCATTTAGTATTAGTTGAAGATAGTCTCAAAAACTTTTATAATCTAACCTAACTCTATGAAGAAGTATAACTATTAAATGAAGGCAGAGAAGATAGAACGAGGCAGTTCCTAAAGTTGGAGCGACACACGCCTAACTTGCTAATTGACAATTTCGGCTACCTATGTCTAGGGTTAGTGAAATCGGGTTTAAGGCTGTAAAGTTTAGAACTTGGTAAGTGTAAATGCAGAATATCATCATTATCATCATCATATCAGCCGCAAGACGACCACAGTTGGACATAGACCTCCCCCAAGCGTCGCCACAACGACCGGTCCTGTGCATCACGCATCCATCGGGTTCCCGAAACGGGACGAAAGGTTCTGAAGTAGCGACCACGTAACGGAAGACGCAGCGTTGGAAGCCCTCCAACAAGGTGGACCGATGATCTGGTCAGGGTCGTAATAAATATCTTACCAGCTTTCGGTAGCCTGCAACCATACTTGCCACTGCAGGGTTTTTCTTTTGTTAGGTTGGAAATAATCCAATAGCTTCTCCCGCTCTAGGACTGAGCGCGAGGGCGTGTTAGACTTTTACTGACTAAAACTTACTTCTCTAGATATCTATGTTTCTTCTTTGCTTTTGCTTTGCTTCGTTCCTGGATCTCGGGTTTCCATTTTGGAAACCAACCCATGGCCTCAGCAGGCTTCGGTCTAACTAGGGGCCCTTACGGTTTTGGTAAAAACAACTTTTCATATACAACACATAGTAGTATGTTCGGCTACTGAATCGGTATCAGTTACTTTTTACGTAACGTATAAAAGTGTGTTTTTTTTAAAACCGATTTGCAAAATAAATATAATTTCTCATTTCAGCACAATTGCTGCTAATATTCGACCTTAAAATTATTGGGTTTTAAGGTCGAATATTAGCAGAAATTACATATCGACGGTTGAAAGGCAAAATGGTGTAAGCGACATTGAGTAAACTTTACAAAAAAGTGATTTAGGGTCAACTCACACCGAAAGAGCGGCGAAGGGCAGCGAAGCGGAGCGCAGTTTCAGTGTCATAAGAATTTTAACTTTATTTTCATTTCTATAATACTTATTATCGCATGAGAAACTCGTACGAGTCGCGCGGATGCCCGCGGCGCCGCGGGAATTCCAGCGAATTCTATAAACGGTAAACGTACGAGTTTCTCATGCGATAATAAGTATTATAGAAATGAAAATAAAGTTAAAATTCATATGACACTGAAACTGCGCTCCGCTTCGCTGCCCTTCGTTGCTCTTTCGGTGTGAGTTGACCCTTAAAGTTAAAATATTGAGTTCACTTTTGCAAAGTTTACTTTATGTCGCTTAGATCATTTTGCCTTTCAACCGTCGATATCATAGTCTGAAAGGAAACACAGCTGGATAGGAAATAAACTTCCTAAACAGATCTGGCGTCGGACGGAGCCGACTCTAACAGATATTGCACGCGACGCCATTAGCTATTTAGCTCTATTACTTGCTTGATCCAACCCGCACTGGGCCCGCGTGGTGGATTACAGCCCATTCCTTCTCTTAAAGAGGAGGCCGGGGTCCCAGCAGTGGGAAAATTAAAAAGGCTGATGATGATGGTGACTTGCTTGATGCTATTCTTTTATTAACTATTAGAACAAGAAAAGGGAGATTTTTAAATGAGAATTTCATTTTTAGGGTTCCGTACTCCAAAAGGAAATACCGGGGCCAGGGTTAGTTTCGAAAGATAGCTCGAGCCCCGGTATGAAGGCTTGAAGGAACGGGGTGGGTTTTTAGTCAGTACGAGTCTGACACTATCTCCCGCTCCACCTAAGAGCGGGGATTGTCATTGATGATTTTCCCACCAAAAAAAAAAACCCCAAAAGGAAAAAACGGAACCCTTATAGGATCGCTTTGATGTCTGTCTGTCTGTCTGTCAAGACCTTTTCTTTATCTCGGGAACGCGTATAGGTATCCAGTTGAAATTAGAACCATGTACTTAGATCTGCGGTCCTTTGAAGCTGCAAAAAAAATCAAACTCTCAGAAGTTTGATTCCTGATTGACATAGGCTATATTTTATGTGCGCGGGCGAAGCCGCTGGCAGAAGCTAGTATAATATAAAACAAACACTTGACCCTGGCTCCGCCTACATGAAAACTAATTATTTTCATTACCTATGAAATTCATGGCTTATGTTTCCACATAACAAGCCCTTATGTTACCCGCGGGTGTCATCATGACTGTCTAATGGATATAATATACTCATTCGTCAAAAGTAAGAGCTATATTATACAGGGTTACATCATAAACAACAACTTTTGTTCTATGACTTTTTACAAAACATAATTCATTTACCAAAAACAAACCTTCAAGATTTCGTTGTTCTATCTAACACATTTCAACTCTGTATTTTACTATACTTACCTACGTCTGTATAACGCAACGCAAGCGCATCAAGCACCCCCGCCTCCCGATCCCGCTCCACAAATAACTCTGTATTATTTTGACTGACCTGTTGGTCAAGTGGCCCTGACTGCTATGCCGGAGGTCGTGGGTTCGATTCCCACCCAGGACTAATTTTTGTATGATACGCACGATCATTTGTTCTGTGTCTGTGTGTAATTCCAGTTTGCTAAGTAGCAAACTACGATGTAATTTTTTAAATGACAAACTAGTGCTTGACTGCGATCCCACCTGCCCTGCGTTCAGACTTTTTAGTTAACTCTATAATAAGGTAATTACTCTATCCCTGGCATTTTTGAACGCGAATGTGAGTTCAACTGTCAATGTCAAGCATATGGCCGCTTACTCCAACTTACCCTGCGCAGAGTTCCCTGCCTAGAGTCAGAGTTAGTTGGGTTAACTCTAGGGTGGCTACTCGTGTTATAAAGAACGACTCCGGGTTGCAACTCTACTCTACTCTGGTTATTTTTGAACACAGGGCTGATAGTGTAAGCAGTGATGCTATTGTTAATGGTGAAGTAGTTTATTAAGAGCCTATTCACTGTAGCCTTGAAGACATCTAAATTATAATCGTAATTTCCCACGTAATATCTAATTACGTGGGAATATTAAATCAATAACAAGTCGATAGCATCCGTATTCCAATTTGTACGTACAATCTGATTGATTCTACTAAATTGAATCGCTCACCATTACCGTTCTATTTTGGTGTTATTCTGCGAATAGCTTCTATTTTTGTTGAAGACTTATTACACAGAATTTATAATGTCATTTTATCGGTTTGTTTTTAGTAAAATTATATATTTTTAGTGTAGGCAGCGTTCGGTTCTTATTTGAACAGTAATGTGGTTGTTGTCCTTTATAGTTCTTTTATGTCATATAATAGATTAAGAAATTGCACCAATAGTTCTAAGACAATAAAAAAACCGTGATGGCTATCCTAACTAATATTATAAATGTGAAAGTGTGGATGTTTGGATGTTTGTTACTTAATCACGCAAAAACGGCTGAACGGATTTGGATGAAATTTGGCATGCATATAGCCTTTGACATGGAAAAGAATATAGGCTACCTTTTATCCCGATTCCTTAAGTACATAATGCCACGCGGGCAAAGCCGCGGGCAAAAGCTAGCTCAGAATAATTTTATAAGTAATATCTAAGAATATAAAATAATATCTAAGCAGACAACCTATGGGTAAAAAAAAAATCATCCTGTGGTAGGTGTGTACAACAAATAAATAACAAATATTTCAAATAGAGAGTTATTATATTCAAGGCTTTTTTTTTTTTTTTCGATGGGAAAAATCATCAAAAGTCAAAAAAAAAAGTCAAAAGTTTTTTATTTCACATAGGCCTACATGGGCACTTATAAAACGTCAGAAGCTAGTGCACGGTTCGAAATTGGTCGTTTCCTATGGAGAAGAACCGGCAAGAAACTGCATGGTTACTCTTTTAAAAAAAAATGGTTGTAGTTACAATATTTCCATATTACAGTATTAATAGGTTTTATTTAAGAACAGTGTAAACCGGTCTATATTGTAATCAAAAGCACAATGAAATCATCAAAATTATCATTTAAAAAAAGTGAGTCAAAATATGAAGTAATCTAAGAATTCGTGGAGTCTACAGTGTTCTTCCATTTACATTATAAAAAGCGGCTATATAAAAAAAAAAAAGTTGTCAATAAATGAGACGTTAACAACCAAAAAAGAAAAACTAACGAATTTAATGAGGTTGGAGTCAGATAATATAAAATAAAATAAAAATATTGCAAAAGCAATGTGTTAGAAAAAAAAATGTTACAACAAAGATGGAGCAGTTAATAGATACATTCACACATTATTATGAGTTACCAGGGGGGCACAAGTGCAGAGGTAGTCATTGCCAAACAAGCGTATCTTCGACATAGTCTTTAACCTTGTAATATGCTTTTTTGGTTAAGACACGCTTAATATGGGTTTTGAACTTTCCTTCGCTAAGTTCAGTCACCGCTTTTGGTAGCTTGTTATAAAAGCGTATGCTATTTACTAAAAATGACTTACTGGTCTTGGCTAATCTCCATTTGGGTAATATAATTTCGTGTTTACTACGAGTATTTATGTTATGGAAATCGCTTCTAATTTTGAAAAGTACTAGGTTTTTACGGACATACAAAATACTTTCTAAGATATAAAGAGAAGGCAGTGTCAATATATCGATTTCTTTGAATTTATTTCTGAGGGACTCGCGAGGACCCATTTTATAAATAGCCCTGATTGCTCTCTTTTGCAATACGAAAATCGAGTCTACATCAGCTGCAGATCCCCACAGTAAAATGCCATAAGACATAATACTGTGGAAATAGGCATAGTAAACTAACCTAGCTGTGGCGACATCTGTCAACTGCCTTATTTTTCTTACTGCATATGCCGCTGAGCTTAATCTACCTGAGAGAGTTCTAATATGAGCACCCCACTGCAGTAATGCTGCATCTTATGACAACCCCCGCTTTTGGGCGGAGCGGGAGATAGTGTCAGACTCTTACTGACTAAAAAACCCACCCCGTTCCGGAACCTAGATAAATATTGTCTATAACCGAATATCATCATAATGTGTTGGAAATATGCTCCAACTGCAAATGAGCGCGGTATTACGTTTGTATGGAAATTCATCCGTCGCCGGCCCCTTAACCTCTGATCTACCAAACTCTCTAAAATTGGTTGATTGTTTGTTGATTTTATTTACGGAAATATCGCAATAGAAACCACAATCCGACTGAAAGTTTAACACAAAAAATTGGATAATATGTCAAAATTCCCAAGTCAACCGACTTGGGAATTTTGTATAATATTTAATCATTTAAAAAATACATAAATTCGATACTTTTTCTATGGTTCTTCTGTTAGTAAACAATGATCAATATCTCTTAATAAACCTTATTATTGAACCAGTGTTGACTACATCAGATTTAATTTTGCCCTAAAAATTAACCAAATTGTTTGACTTTTTAGACAGACTCTACATAATAAACAAATGAATATTATCTAATTTTAAGTCTTTGAATAGTATTTTGCATTTAACTAATAAAGGAAATGAAAAATGTATGCTGTTACGAGTAGGTTCAAATGTCGATATATATTGATTTTTTTTTTCAAAATGACTTGCAATTATCAATAAAAATAAGAACGTCATTGGAGTAGAAGGTGAGATCAACATTATCGGGACACAGTAGTTAGGTCATCCTCAGCCTTACCTATAGGCTGAGGATAAAAAAGAGTGTTCATAGAGTTTCTTGCACGTTCTTCTCCATAGAGACTACGCTTTGGAACGTGCAATTTAGCTTCACTTTTCTTGGACTGACCGACATTTGACTATTCAAAAGTGCCTGCTAATGGTCTATTTGAAATAAATGTTTTTGATTTGACCTAACTATTTGTGCCACTTTTGTTACTCGTCAAAAAAAATAATTCTAACTACTACCACTATCAGTTTTACCGCAACAGTTTCATTTAAATTCAACCCCGAAAAGACACCAGTTCATACGACACCCACTAAATCATACGAGGCACAATGTTATTCACATTTTAGTCCGACCAGGATAGAAATGAAAATATGATTTATGCATCCGAACGAAATATTTAACTTCACTCCGGTCAGGTGCGAATAGGGTTGTCCATCATAAAAGTAACGTTTAGGGAGTCGTAAAGGGGTGCGGGATTTGTGAAATAGTTACCGCGACCCTAGAACGCAAAGGGCAATAGAAAGAACACAGCGATCTGTTTACCGTCTGAAAATCGTTCTCGCATCAACTAGAGCGAGAGAAATTAAGAGAAGAAGATGGAGTCATAAAAGATAATGTCTGAAATGAACACGCCAATTTTTTCCCTTTTCAACATTCCTTGCGTAAGAGTAGAAATGGTTTTTGTTAAATTTCGCCTGTAATACATCGCATTGGGGCAAAGACGCGAATTGTGGAGGAATCGATATCCCACCCCTCCGATCTACATCTCCCCATCAAAACCAATCTTGCCAAATAGTGTCCTTGACCCATCGCAAATACAGTGCCAGTGACAGGCACTTCTAAGGATATGCCTCATCTCTTTTGCTGCTAGGCAAGCGCAACCACCAGCACTTTTCGCGCGAAAACGCGAGATTTGAACGAGGACAATGACAGAGCTATCCAGGTGACTGCAAACTCACTGGACAAGGTTTGAGTCAAATTGACACGAAAAAGAAAAGAAGAAGCCGCCTGTAATTTGATACTATCGTCTCTTTCTTGAGCAGTGGTGAGCGAGTGGTAACGGCCCCGACTCATGAGTTGCGACTTCAAATCAGCCAGGCGCATTGCTTTGCATGAAGCAATGCGCCTGCCTGATTTGATTTGCATATGCTTTAGGTGAAGGAAAAAATAGTGAGGAAACCGGCATGGCCTAGAACCAAAAATTCGAAGATATGTGACATCCACCAACTCGCACTGGGCCCGCGTGGTGGATAACAGCCCATACCCTCTCTTAGAGAGGCCCGAGTCCCAGCAGTGGGAACATTATAAGGCTGATTATGCTATAATTATGTCTTTTTCTTTCTTAAAATATCTTCTATAAGTTGGATGGATTTCATAAAGTAACCCATACTTTTAACGACTAAATGTAAGCTAATAAAGGAGAACGATAAGTTTTATTACAGTTTGTATGGCTTCGCTGTCGTTAAAATTTTTGATGATGAACGAAAAATTCCAGCCTCGTGATTTGGACGAGGTTAAGGGAGTCACGTGTAAAGGAGTTTAATAAAAATGTCGTCGCTGTTCTGAGGTTGTTTTAATGACTTTTAGTTGACTTGTTAGAACCTTCATATTTTTTGTAACCAAATTTAAAAAATATGTTGTGAGTGACAAGAAAGAGTCTAGAGTGCCTAGTGTCAGTTTGTCTTACGTTAAAGCTACGTTTATGACTTTCAGCGCTTCGATTGGCCCGCTCCAAGTTCTTAACCAATCAGAGAGCTAAACGCGGTAAACGTTTCGATCGACTCGCACTTAGTGCACGGTCCGTCACGCCAGCGTTGTTTAGACCTGTCTCGGTGATGACGCCTGTCTTCAGTTACCCACTGTGAGAATCATCTCACGATAGAATAATAATAAGAATAATAGATCACTATGCTCACAAGCTACTGTCCTTTTACTTCCTGAAAGTGTGTGTGTGTGTGATAGGTACCAAAAATATCAATAATAAAAAAAGTCTAAATCGATTGAATCTAGACAGTAAAATAAGATATGTGTAAACGTCATAAGTAATTGCGAATAGTGGTATAGATCAAGAGAAGTTATATGATGATTTCCTGCACTCAAAAAGGCAAGTATATCTTTTTATTCAGTTTGACCCAATGACCACTGAGAATACGAAATTGAACTAAATGGTGAGACTATTTCAGCCCACGCTCTAACGGACTCCTAGAACGAATAATAAGTTTTTTAATCGATTTCGTAGAAAATATTTGTACGTAGCAGAGGCTGAGCGCCTGGGGAAATCTAGAATTCTAGAAAGGTATATCTACAATTTGACCTGCTTCCCAGTTGTAGTGATGTTGAATTGGGATTGCAATGAAAATGAAGTCAGAAATCAGAAACGGGCCTCGTCGGTATAAAACCGCGTACGTCGAAGGACTGGAACAGTCTGCCTGCTGCGGTCTTCCCGTCCGATTATTATTTGAGTGTCTTCAAGGCAAGAGTGATAAGCTCATAAAATAGTGCGCCTCACCATCAGAGATTGCATCACTGCTTACCATCAGGTGGGATCGCAGTCAAGCACTAGTTTATATCAATAAAAAAAAGTTTAACTACATATTAAAGAGGTTAAGTTTTTTTTTTGTTAGTAGTAAGTAATCTCTGAAAGTACTGGTTCGATTGTCAAAATTCTTTCACCGATAGAAAGCTGCTTTATTCCTGAGTGACATAGGCATATTTATGTACGGGGGCGTAGCCGCGGGAAGGCTAGCATGTAGTAAAATAAATCTGGTTCCAACAATCATTGAATACATAGTTTTCCACTTATTTCTCACTACTATTTTATCATTAATTACTTGACCCCAACGCTAATGAACGTAGCAAAGTAACATTTGTTGTAAAAGGGACCCCCGCCCTACATTACCGGGGAAAGTTACTTTTCCTTAGGAAAAATAAGAAAGTTAGGGGAACTCCACTTGATTTATTATTGGTCACTTTTCTACTGGTTTGTGTAATTAATAGAGGGGTCGTTGCTGGACACATTTTTTTGTTTACTTTGGCCTATGTGCTCTTTTTTCGTATTTGTTCTTTTCTTTTTTAAGGTTTACGGAACCGAAGGGTAAAAAAGGGACAATATTGCTATAACTCGACTGTCCGTCTGTCTGTCACCAGGCTGTATCTCATGAATCATGATAGATAAACATCATGTTTTGAAGGAAAAATAAAGAAAACTTTATAATCAGTCAGCCCTTATTTTATTTTTTTAATGCATTGCAAATTTAGGTATTTCAACATATTGTTGACTATCATGAATTTTACTGCACTCGATTTTAGTAGGAGGAGTAGGTAAAACGAACTGCAAACACAAGCCAGTCACGATATGATCTACTTTGATTTCAGGAAGGCATTTGACAGTGTGGATAATGACATTCTATTAAATAAATTTGCAAGTGTTGGTTTCACCCCAGCCCTTCTACAGTTCTTCTCGAGCTACTTGAGCGGTCGCAAACAAATTGTAGAATACGCAGGCTACACTTCAGACCCGTATTGCACTCTTACTGGCGTAAGTCAAGGAACAAACTTAGGTCCATTAGAATTTATTATAATGATTAATGATCTACCAGATATCATTGAGAACGCAGGGTGTTTATTGTTTACGGACGATCTTAAGCTGTTCTTGCAGATAACGGACGAATAGCAGTGCGAAGAGCTCCAGCGAGACATTGATCGGGTGGTTGCGTGGAGTAGGGACAACAAATTGCTCTTCAATGTGGCAAAGTGTAATATAATGTCCTTTACGCGAGCCGTGATACCCCGAGCGACGTCACGAATATACCATGGACGGACATGTGATACCCCGGGTAGGGTCAGTGCGAGATCTTGGGGTCACTTTCTCTGGGGACCTGACGTTTCGTTATCATGTCGTGCAGGTATGTAAAAAAGCCTTCAAGAATCTGGGATTTGTCATGCGTGGAACTCATGAATTCACTAATTTGGCAGCTGTGAAATCGTTATACAACATACTGGTCCGGAGTAACCTGGAAACGAGTGCTATCATTTGGAATCCTTATGAAAATAAGTATACTATGATGGTGGAAAAAATGCAAAACCAAATTTACTCGGTACTTATACATGAGGCAATATGGTGTATACCCTTTCTATCCACTTATGTATCCAACCCTCTTCGTTATAGGGATGGTTGGTTACTATAAGTTGGAAGTAAGACGCAACCTCGCTCTTGTCAAGTATATTTTTTGGTGTTACGGGGTATCCTAAATAATCCACAAATATTAGAATCGTTGAGATTGCTCGTTCCAAACAGTAGGTTACGCTCAGGACCGAGGGAAAGGATGTTTAAAGTCCCGGTAGCCCGCACAAATTTGTTAAAGTTCGCACCCGTGACTCGGGCGATAGAAATACTCAATAGTGTCTCATTACGGTTAGACATTTTTTCTTGCACATTGGCGGAATTCCAGAGGGTGACACTAAGTGTGTTGTCCTCTATGTAACTTGTGCCGATTCTCCAGGGTGCTGCTCAAGTACCCTGGAGAACCCTGCACCCTGGTGTTCGATGTTCAGTCTCAAGACTGAACATCGATTGTTCATTATGTATGGATGTTGCATGCACTAATGGATATCTGATCAGTTTGTGGGTGGTATCTCTGAGTGCTAGGCTATTTTGCGACTACTTTTGTTACCTTGGGTACACCTGTTAAAATAATTGTATGTGCTTATAATAAATAAATAAAATAAAATGATTAGGCACGTGGACTCGGCAAAATGTCTTCGTTGCTTACTCGTTTGGAAGGAATTTAACGCGCTGATTATGACCGATCACAGCGCGAGAACTTCCGAGTGCAGTTTCGGTTTCGGCAGGTTTGCCGCGGAATCCGAAATTCGTTTTTTTTTTGCCGAAACGCGACCGAAACCGAACATTCGGTTGGACACTAAAATGTTAAACGCCATTACTTACTGACCTAGTTACGTATCTCTTTTTATTACTTACCAATACAATCATCAAAACAATACACAAATATTACTATTCTACCTATCCTACAACAACGTACTGTAGACAAAACAAAAGCCTATTCAACAATAAATAAAGGATCTCACTCACTGTCACAGTATTGTAGGCGGGGAGGCGCGCCCCACTTGCATCGCTGCGTGTATCGCTACATCGCTGTCATCTAGAGCGGCTGTCAACTGCAGGGGACAAGCGACAAGCTTGCACAAGTGGGGGAGGGGGGGATGGTATTGACAGGCTTCAAGTGGATCGCGGTAACGGGCCTTTATGAAGGGAAAAAGGGGAGTAACGATGTTATGGACACGACGATGACGAAGTTGTCTGTGTTTTAAGTTTTGTAAATGGAAAATGAGACAGTTTTATGTAAGTATTTAAGGAGAAGGGGAATAATAAAATAAACCCTATTCGGTCGATCGATATATTACTAGCTGACTTGGCAAACGTTAAAATTAAAAAAAAAATCGAACGTAAATATAAACAAAGCAAAAATACAACAAAAAAAAACGTGATTTAAAATCTTGCATGAGCTCCTACAATATTGCTGGGTCGAAGCCTACTAAGGGCCAAGGGTCTGCTTCTGAAAGGAAGGCTCGGCCCCTGTATAGAAGGCAACAAAGGAACGGGGTGGGGTTTTTAGTCAGTAAGAGTGATACTATCTCCCACTCCGCCTATGGGCGAGAGATGTCATCTGGATGTTTTTTACCCACCGAACACCGAATAAGAAAGTATGGGTCATTTCACGCAGGCTCATTTTTTGCTAATTTCGGTGGTATTGTTTATTTGTAGGTTTTCAGATGAAAAAATTAACTTATCTTATTCTTGAACACGATTGAGTTGCTTGTGTTCGAGAATAAGATAAGTTAATTTTTTCATCTGAAAACCTACAATTAAAAAATACCACCGAAATTAGCAAAAAAAAACCGGCCAAGAGCGTGTCGGGCCACGCTCAGTGTAGGGTTCCGTAGTTTCCCGTCCGTCACAATAAGTGTAACTTATGAGTTTAAAAAAATGCTTGCATATACGATTATACTACAAACTTAGTCCAAAAATTATTTTGTAGAACCTTTTTGTCTTTTTGTACAAAAACTGTTCTTTCCATCAAGTTCAAAATGATTTTCCTAGAAAGTCCTTATAAAGTTCTACTTTTCAGATTTTTTTCATATTTTCTAAACTTATGGTTCAAAAGTTAGAGGGGGGGGACACATTGTTTTTTACTTTTGGAGCGATTATTTCCGAAATTATTGACATTATCAAAAAATGATTTTAGTAAACCCCTATTCATTTTTAAATACCTATCCAACGATATATCACACGTTAGGGTTGAAATTAAAAAAAAATCACTTCCCACTTTACATATAGGGGGGCTACCTTAATAAAACATTTTTTTCCAATTTTTATTTTACCACTTTGTCGGCGTGATTGATATACATATTGGTACCAAATTTCAGCTTTCTAGTGCTAACGGTCACAGAGATTAAGCGAGGACGGACGGACAGACAGACAGACAGACGGACAGACAGACATGGCGAAACTATAAGGGTTCCTAGTTGACTACGGAACCCTAATGAGCCTGCGTGAAATGACCAGTATTTACTATTTAGTAAATTTTCACAGGTTTTCTATACCAATATAGGAGAAACCAAAGACTATCTTTATTCGTGGTTCCAATGTTTAGTTAAATCCAGTAAATATTCCATAATTACAATTAAATAACAGCATATTAATTACGACCCACTCGCGTTACTCGAGCCAAACGACATACACTTGTAAACTAGAACATTTTATTACTTGACGATTTCCTGAATACATTTCTGGAGCACGTTTATAATAATTTATCTAACATTAGATTCGTAGAATTTCTTCTAATTAGATACTGATCATCAAGGAAAACCCAGTTTCTAATGTACAAGTCAAGAATTTCGGCTTGTGACCTATTTAGCAAACTCTGGGTTAGAATAGGGTCACCAAAAATGTATCCATACTTTGTGGGCTTTTATGGGCAGTGGTGGCCGACTCTGGCCGTGTGGTAATGGCCTCGACTTACGAGTTGTAGATCGCGGGTTCAAACCCAGCCAGGCACGTTACTTGGTGAAATTTATTTTATCACCACTGCTCTCAAAACGGTGAAGGAAAACATCGTGAGGAAACTGGCATGTCCTAGAACCAAAAATTTGAAGACATGTGGAATCCACCAACACGTATTGGCTCCTAGAGAGGAGGCCTGAGTTGAGTCCCAACAGTGGGAACGTTATAAGACCGACTATGATATGCTATACTTTGTGGTATATCGAGTATTTTTCTTTCGATATCAATACTTTTACTCCACGAGTACTTTTTTAATGGCAGGTTTTGTATCGTATAAAAGTCGGTTAAAAACGAGGCGAAGTGCTTAGTCCAGACAGTAGAGGTGTTTGTTTTGTTTTTTTTCGGAGGGTAAAAATCATCCCAAATGGCATCCCCCGCTCTTGGGCGGAGCGGAAGATAGTGTCAGACTTTTACTGACTAAAAAACCCACCCCGTTCCTTCGTTGCCTTTCATACCGGGGCCGAGCCTCCCTTTCAGAAGCAGACCCTTGCCCCCAGTAGGCTTCGACCCAGCTGGGCCCCTACGGTTGCTGACAACTCGCCGTCGATGACTTGTGCTCGGTCCGTGTCCATGGAGTTTCTTGCACGTTCTTCTCCATAGAGACCTACGTTTTGGAACGTGCAATTTAGCTTCACTTTTCTTGGACTGACCGACATTTGACTATTCAAAAGTGCCTGCAAATGGTCTATTTCAAATAAATGATTTTTATTTGATTTGTCCGGAAGGTTACCGGACGGTCGGACGACGAGCTACCCATTGCTCGCCATTAGCAAGCCTACGCCTACGGTAGCCGGAAATCGGGATCGGAATCCCGGCGGAGGATGGGGCACATGAGTAAATAAACGATTTTTTTTTCATGTTTCTGGGGTGTGAGCGCCGTTGCCTCATGCGGTCGGCCTCCAGACCGTAGAGGTATCAACAATGTAAGTATGTGTATGTCACTTGTAGTACCTACGTGGGTTGTCTGATGGTAGGAAAGCGATGGCGGAATGAAGTCTTGTAATTCCCACACACACTCTCCAAAATGCATCCAAGTTTCAACGATAAAGTCATTTTAAAATGAAAGAGCATTATTTTTCTTGAAAAATATCTCACGAAAGTGACTCGGAAGTCTTCACATCTCACCTTTTAGAGGGGAAGTACGTAAAACTCATAAGTACGGAAAGTATTTTGCATACTTGTGAAACTTTTCAAGATCTTACTCTGAAACTTAAGTAATCCAGACCTTTTTTTGTTTGCGAAGAGAGCATACTTTATATGGCTCTTGAAGAATATAAGGTACGTGAAGATGAGGAGGAATGTCGAGTACTGACTTATATGTAATCCATATGTAGGTATGACATAATTATTAGTTACAATTGCCGGCACGGATCTTGAGCGCTGGCTTCAAGTTGAGCAGAAGTCAAATATTCGGTCTGTTTAGTGGTGCGAAGTGAGACGCGGGGGCGGGGAGTGTCAGTGATTGGCTCGCCGCGCCATCGCGTCATAGACGTCACTAATTATTCGTTCCCTACTCTTGCTGCATGTATCTAACAACGACGACGATTGGCTCGCCAATGTATGGAATGCGCAAAGTGATCTCCACTCTGACGCCAAGCGCTCAAGATCCGTGATGGTAATTGTATTTAATCATTTTGTTATGTTGTATTTATTCAGAATCTGTGAACGTATTTCTAGGAAAAATCCTAGCTGTAAGTAGGAAAATTCTTTCCATGCTTGATAGCATTTAAAAAAAAAATTGTTGTGATACTATAAAAGCGAAACTTTGTTTAAGTATAGTACAAGTATGTCGAGAATGTAATGAATCGGCATGTCCTAGAACCAAAAATTTGAAGACTTGTGACATTCACCAACCCGCACTGGGCCCGCGTGATGGATTACGGATCTTTATCTCTTCTAGAGAGGAGGCCTGAGTCCCAACAGTGGGAACATTAAAAAGGTTGATGATCATGATGATGTCGAGTATTCCCGTCCATCGGATCCCAAGAAAACTTCAACTATATCTGACGACCCTACTTATAATTTATCTCCCTTATTGATTACAGTACAGATTTCCAAATAAAATTATTTGATTTGATTTACCAACAAGATAAATCAATCATACCCTCAAATAAAATAACTGCCTACCAAAATATAAAGCCTCAAATATGTGCTCAAAACACATTATGGAGACAAAGCCTCCATCTACCACTAAACGGCTATCAGGTGACCCATTTCGCATCATGTTACCCATAAGAGCCTACATTCGGTCGACATCCCGAACAAAGGTACTATGGTAGGCAGGGGCGCCGACTCCGTGGGTGCTCGGGGACTCGAGCCTAGCAACATAGTCGGCCTTATAATGTTTTCACTGCTGGGACTCAGGCCTCCTCTCTAGGAGAGGAAATGGGCCATAATCCACCACGCAGGCCCAGTGCGGGTTAGTGGATGTGGCATGTCTTCGAATTTTTGGTTCTAAAACATTCCGCCTCAGTTTCCTCGCGATGTTTTTCTTCACCGTTTTTGAGAGCAGTGGTGATGAAATCATTTACACAAAGTAATGCGCCTGGCGTTGGAAGGTCTTCTACAAGGTGGACCGATGACCTGGTTCGTGAAGGTCGGTGAAGGTGGCGGGAATCCGATAGATGCGGGACGCACAGGATCGTTCATTATGGCGACACTTGGGGGAGGCCTATGTCCAACAGTGGGCATCTTTCAGCTGAAATGATGATGATCATGATGAACGCACCTGGCTGGGTTTGATACCCGCGACCTACAACTCGTAAGTACAGAGCATGAGCACCCATGAGGTTTTCTAAAAGCTTGCGCCTCTGATGGTGGGTACAATAGACTTCCTCTGTGGTACTTAAATGGTACTACGCTAAAGTACCTGGTAGTTTCCGTCAAGGGTTTGCCAAGCCATTATCTGTTTCGAGGGTCGGTATTGTGTCGAGTTTGAGCTAGATTGCTTTGAATATCGTACCTAGTGTTTGCCATTCATTGTGGCTATTTAACTCAAGGAGATTGAGGTGTTTTCAGTTATAAATAAATGACAGAACATGCTAAATTCTAAACAAAACGGAGAAACACTACAGGTCGACTTAACTTTAGCTTTGGAAGTCTTCAGTTTTTTTTTTTTTTTTTTAGATTTAGCATAGTAGGTACACCCATGTTATCTAACATTACACGTAACACGTATTGAGCGTTCGATATATTGAACACCCAGATAACATGATACCCCTTACTTTCTGCCAAAAAAATGACTTTTCTATTAGTGTTCCAGCCAAATACTAGCAGAAAAGTAATTGGTCTAAAGCTGCTGTCCAGTCAGTGCAAGCATTTGTCAGTATTCGAAAACAGTACACTCGAAATAAGGTTCAGTTGAAAACCAGCGTCAGGCAACTACCATGTAGTTGTCTGGCATTATTGCTGAACTGGACCTATTTGGCGCCGCCCTGAGACACACATTGCTAGTTGTCTTTTTTTTTTATTATAATAATCTACATAGTGTGTATCTACGAGCGTGTATGCCAAATAAAATAGTTTTCTTTCTTTCTTTCTTCTTTCTATTCTTGTAGCTCAACTCAGGACTACTAAGGAGCGCAATGACTCGACGAACAATACCAAGGAAAGGACAATACCAAGGAAGATTTATCACCAGAATTGTTTGCGCAGAGACCTCCATCAATTATTATTTGTCTATAATTTCTTCATTATCATTATGTCATTCTAACTTTTTGCTACTATACACTACAATTGCTATAGGATGGTGCGGGTTGCTACTATACACTACAATAAAATTGCTATATGATGGTGCGGGTTGCTACTATACACTACAATTGCTATAGGATGGTGCGGGTTGCTTCTATACACTATACAATAAAATTGCTATATGATGGTGCGGGTTGCTACTATACACTACAATTGCTATAGGATGGTGCGGGTTGCTTCTATACACTACAATAAAATTGCTATATGATGGTGCGGGTGACAGCTGTCAGATTCATACAATGTAGCGACCTATCCTCATCTCTCATCTTAAAGATAACCAACCAACCTACCCATGCTATTTTGAAGGTAAGCGGAACAGAGAGTAAAGTCCCGCAAACCTGAGTTGAAAAGGGAGGATCCTCCGACCTGACGAGTGTAATGTCTGGTGGGCAACTGCTCGGCAGATGATTCCGGGCTGTTCTATATGTCCAAATCGCGCGGAGAACTTTAATTTGCGCGGTGCAGGATTAGTTTTTATGTGACACCATAGATGACGCTACATTATGTAAAAAAAGACCATAATTAGTAGAAATCAGAAACGTTTATTTCAAATAGAACAATTATAGGCATTTTTCAATTGTCAGAATGTCGGTCAGTCAAAAACAAAAAAGTAAAGCTAAATTGCACGTTCCAAAGCATAGATCTCTATGGAGACGAACGTGCAAGAAACTCCATGGACACTCTTTTTAAATCATGTTACACTCTTTTGAAATTAATCACACAAAAATTATATTGTTATACCCAGATAAGATTAATAAACAAAATATTCTCGTGACAGAACCATTTGATCTAATTGAGTTGCAGGTCTCCCGCCCATTTCATTACATCTTTGAGGTAAACAAACTGTGCCACGATCTCTTGATAAGTTAATACAAGACGACGCCCCCGAAAACGTGTTTCCTTTGAATTTAACACATTATGAATGATGTATGCTAGTGTGAATATGAAATAAGACTGGGTGTCGTGTTTTGGGTATCACTATGGGTTGGAGGTATGTTTTGTCTCCCTTCATACGAAGGTGTGAAGATGAAGAACATATGACTATAAGGTAGGTTAGCTATCTAAATATATTATACAAAAGCTGTGCCCGCGACTTCGTTCGCGTGGACTATAGGATTTTGAATTATTTTTTTTCTAAAATAAAAGTAGCCTATGTGACTCGTTACATCAGCTACCTGCCAAAAAAGTCCCATGAAAATCGGTCCAGCCATTTCAGAGATTAGCCCGGACCAACAGACAGACAGACAAACAAAAATTGTAAAAAATGTTATTTTGGTGTATGTACCGTATATTAATATGCATGTAGTAAAAAGCAGTTATTTCAATATTACAAACAGACACTCCAATTTTACTTATATGTATAGGTAGATATAGATGTTAAACAACATTATTTTTAGTTTTTGCAAAACCTGAATATAGTCTGTTCAGAATCAGTAACTGAATGGATTCCAATAGTTTTTACACCATGTTATATTTTTTCCCAAAAATATTTGAAAAGTTCACAAGTTGGAAACCACCGACACTAAGTCCAACACAGGTCACGGCAGGTCATAGCGAGTATTAGGCGCCAACAAACAGCTGGGTACAAGTGCAAGATAACCCCTCAGTCACCTGGATGGCCCGGTCACAAAATAGATAGGTACAGAAGACAATCTCATGTATGTACTTCACTTTTTAAACCTACGCCCGGTGGACGCACACTAATGAGTGTTTGCGCCGGAACTGTTCGACGAGTGAGCCGAGTCGTGACCGAAACATCGTGTCCGTGAGCGGTGTCTATGTGTGCGTTGCTCGAGCGCGCTTTGTATGTAGATTGGCTTCTGTACCTATATATTTTGAGGGCCGGTGCCCGTGTATTTTTGCTGACATAACAAGCTCATAACTTTGTTATTTTTCATGATACAGTTATGAAATTTTGTACATAGATTCGTTACATAAAAATACTAGACACGTGTGTAAGGTTTCGATGTTAAAACTAATGTTGTATAGCAAAAATTGTTTTAATTTATTGTTGTAATTGCATTATTTATGTACAATCTTTGTTTTTCCTTTCGCGAGTCCAATAACTCCGCAGCCCAATTAAGAAGCTAATCTGACAAAGGTCTTTTTTACCTAGCATGAGTAGGTTGACAGCAGGACGAAAATATAGGACAAATAGCTACATTGTATGAATCTGACAGCTGTCACCCGCACCATCGTATCCTGATAATGGTATACCAAAAACATACAACAGAACACAAATTACCCTCCACTAGAACAATAAAAACAACAGAAAAATCTCTTCAGGATGTCAGAGGGGGGTCCAATAAACAACCACTATTATTTATTACACGACACAGCCAAAATAAATATGTTGTGTTCGTTCTAACTTTTCCTATTTATATGAAAACATCGAAAGAAGTCAAAAACTTTGTATACGACACCATTGAAAATGTACAAACTTTTTTGGCGGCGCCCTCTGACGGCGAATATCTTCATAACCTGAAGGTCAAAGAGTAAAGATCTGTAAGTAAAATTGCCCAATTGCCCAAAAAGCCCAATTTCAGGAAGAAAATCATAAGCGACATTTTTTTTTAAATAATATGAACTGGTCCCACTTAATGGTAAGCAGTGATGCATTCGTTGATGATGAGGCATACTAGTTTATTGAACCTATTTACAAGTAGCCTTGAAAACACCTAAATTATTATTCAATTAATTTTTTGTAAGATTGTGTTTTTCTTTCAATAAATAAATATGAATATATGGTGGGACAGGAAAGGATAAAGTGAGAAATAAATATATTAAAGGAAATTTTAAAGTAGCGCCAGTGACTGAAAAGTTGAAAGGGAATCGTTTATCTTCATACGGTTATTTGTGAAGAAGAGGAATGTTACTAAAAAGTTATGAGTATAAAAATCATGGGGATGGCGAAGAAGGATGCCAAAGAGAAGATAGATGGATCGTGTGAAGAGAGATATGAAAGAAAAGAGAGTTAGTGATAGTTTGACGGGTAACAGGACAGAATGGAAGAAAAAAACGGTGTTGCGCCGACCCCAAGTAACATAGGACAAGGGCAGCAAGACGATGGTGGACTAACAGGCGTTTATGAAAATATGTTTTTAGCAACTATTCTATTAGACCAGTAAGTACTTATTTAGTTTTTCCCTAACCCTTACTGTTCCACTGCTGGGCTACAGCCTTCCCTAAGACCTTCCAGGCATTCTTCTCCCGCGCCGTGTCCTCTTGGTACGCGACCAGCTCGTGTCACCTCCTCTTTCAAGGCCGGCCTCGACGGCGCTCTCCCTTTGCAGGAATCCACAGCGAGCGTGGTGATACGGCGAAGCTTGCCCAAGTGGTCTCAGTGCATGCGGCCGACGCGACCCACCCAATCCCGTCTGCGCTTGGCACCCTTTTTGCCTAAGCCTATTATAAGATATTGTATTTTTTATAATGATTTATCATTATTTTTAGGTATGGAAGAGAAAACCTATTCCTGCAAAAAAGACTTATTGTCGCTTACGACGTTTTTCCTGAAAAGTCTCGATACAGACTTGAGTTTATTAAGTTTCGCAATCATATGGAGGCCAACAGGAAATCAGATTTGCAGAGAGAGCTACATCAAATAAATTTTCGTCATATTATGTATCTGTTTCACGTTGTATATTAATCTCGGGGAAGCTTTGAAAGATGTTCTATTTCGTATTCTCATTATGATTGAACAAGGATCAGTTATTTATTCATACCTTTTTTCTTTGATTTTGGAAGTCGTCAAATAATTTCTTCCGCTATGGTTGGGTCAGAGGGCGCGGCAGACTTTTTTGACTAAAACCCGCCTAAATATTAATAGCCCAGGTTGATCTGTGCATGGGTGATCATCACCCGTCACCGCCCTGATATCACCCGTCTGGTCGGGGGATCCTCCCTTTCCAACAGATGTATGTGGAACTTTACTCTCTGTTCCACATACCTCCAAAGGAGAAACTGACTGACTGACTGACTGACTTATCAACACACAGCTGAAACTATCGGGACTAAGGGTGTAAAATGTACAAGTCTTCCTTTTAAAACCTTGACGAGCATTATGAGAGGATTTTCCAAAATTCGCCTACAATACATATATAGATAAAAAGGGGCTGTAATGGTTAATATACAGAAGTGAGACCATGTGACCGCATACTTGTTTAAGCTGGGGGCTTACCATGACCTCATATGGAAACGTTCAATTCCCAGTGAGTCAAATTCCTTTCAAAAGCAGGCCTGCTTCTGAATCGCTAAAAATCGTACCATGACAGTTCTAAAGTTGAACGACTTTTGTTCAAAGGTTAACAATACGCTTAAAGATCGCTTTGTTTGACGTTACAAACGCTCAAAATACGGTCATCTGCAGTCAAATACACGTCAAACAGCACGCCATAGTACAAAAAGTCTATACAAAAAAAAAAGGTGAACGAATCTTGAGCGGATTTCGTAAACGTCACTAAGCAGGCCAGTTACAGGCCTGCTATAACGAAGTCATAGTACAAAAATGCCGGACAGTTCAACTTCAGCCCTGCTATAAGAGGTCCTGGTAAGCCTCCAAATCACTATTAAGGGAACCAACCAGTGGCCTTCGGACGACGAGTAATGCGGAGCTCGCCGTTAGACTAGACCGGCAAAGACCAAGCCCAGGTCAACGGCTCGTGTTGTTCCACGCGCACTTCAAACAGATGTCAGGGGAATTGACGAGGTCAGGTATGAGGAGGTCAGGTATGCGGATTGTTCGAAAGAGTTACCGTGACACTCGCAAAGGGCAACTAAGTAACATCATCGCTTACCATCAGGTGAGATAGTGGTCAAACGCAAGCCAATCCGTAATAAAAAAAAAAAGTGTTGCCTTACACGGGTGACATGCCACAGCCACAAACGCCACCACGAGAAGCTAGAAGCGGCCACAAGCCACTTGTGGCGTGGCTGATACTTTTTAGGGTTCCGTAGTCAACTCGCCATGTCTGTCTGTCCGTCTTCGCTTAATCTCTGTGACCGTTAGCACTAGAAAGCTGAAATTTGGTACCAATATGTATATCAATCACGCCGACAAAGTGGTAAAATAAAAATTGGAAAAAAATGTTTTATTAGGGTCGCCCCCCTATATGTAAAGTGGGAAGTGATTTTTTTTTTAATTTCAACCCTAACGTGTGATATATCGTTGGATAGGTATTTAAAATCATTTTTTGATAATGTCAATAATTTCGGAAATAATCGCTCCAAAAGTAAAAAACAATGTCGTCGTCCCCTCTAACTTTTGAACCATAAGTTTAGAAAATATGAAAAAAATCTGAAAAGTGGAACTTTATAAGGACTTTTTAGGAAAATCATTTTGAACTTGATGGAAAGAACAGTTTTTGTACAAAAAGACAAAAAGGTTCTACAAAATAATTTCTGGACTAAGTTTGTAGTATAATCGTATATGCAAGCATCTTTTTAAACTCATAAGTGGGCACACTTATTGTGACGGACGGGAAACTACGGAACCCTACACTGAGCGTGGCCCGACACGCTCTTGGCCGGTTTTTTTAATCTATGTGCTCAGTAGTATAATGAACTCTGTCGAAGAAGATTTAAATGCGTGAATGGCGTGTGACAGCATGTTGTGTCGGCGTTTCGTGGCCAGTGCAGGCTACAAGAAGCGAGCAGCGGCGGTTTGTAGCGTGTGTGGCGAGTCCATACAAAATGTATGTAACCTACAGGAAATATGCCGGTGGCGGCGTTTTGTAGTTATGAACTGCGACCCGTGTGCGGAACGCCTGTGGGTCAGTAAACTTGTGCACTTCACCATCCTCAATAGCCTAGTTGCCGAAAAAAATGTAATTAGTCCATCTTTTAGAGTATTCAAAAATAAGGGACAGGTATTTTTTATTAAGTAAATTAAACCAAAAATGACAAAGATATAGCCCAATAAAGTTTCATGTAACGTCACACCGTGCTGCAATTTTTCGCACGGGGTGACGTCACACGTAACTTTAATGGGCTATATCTTTGTTGTTTTTTGTTTAATCGAAAAAAGAAAAAATACGTGTCCAATATTTTTTATAATCGTAATACGGACTAAAAAAAATTTAATTGTTTTGACCCTGGAAACTACTCTATTGCATTACTGCTTATCATCAGGTGGGATCGCAGTATTTTATATCAATTTTTAATAAAATCTGATACTCCCGTTTTCTTACTTAGATTCCAACCAATCTAGACTCTAAGGGCTATATTTCATGGGACACCATGGCAACGCTACCAGTCACCGCTACCAACAAAATGTATACAGCTCTATAGAGAGTTACTCACCTGGTGTCCGTTTGGTTGTGCAACCAATTTGGTGGCGCGACCAGCTCGGAAGTTTGGCGACTCTGGTGTTTGTACGGGTAGTTTGGTAGCTTAGGGCTATATTTCATGGGGACACCATGCCGGTGCCACTGGTCGCGCTGCTATGGTGTCCTGGTGAAATATAGCCCTAAAACTGGAAATCATCATCAACTGACTTCCAGCTAGTGACACATATTCACAAATCCCATCTTGAAGAAGGTCAGTGCCACTAATGACTGCTCCTATAAACACCAAGTCATTATAAAGTCCACGATTCTCTCTGAAGAGGCCTTTGGACCTAGGGTTGTCATCTGCACTAGAATATTTCCATAGTATTCGTCATTACAGCCTCCCCAAGTGTCGCCATAACGAGTGGTTCTATGCGTCTCGCATCCATCGGATTCCCGCGACACTCACCAGATCACCGATCTTCTATCAAAATATATATAAAATATATATATATGTATTATAGAATATTACTATATACTACTGCATCGTACTTAAAGTCATTTGTATTTTATATTATTGACAAATAATATAATACCCAAAATACTATATTTTCCTAGTTACTTCAAATATTGAGAAGTATTTACTAAAATCGTTAATGTCGAAACGAGATTTTTTAATACCAATTGAAATTTTCCCTTTTCACTATCTTATATAGGTGAATTTCTAAAAACCCCATCTTAGAGCTCGTCTACGTCACAAAAGAAGCCTTCTGCAAAATGCCGAATTTCTAGTCCCAGAAGTTTCGGCTATGCCTTGATATGTCAATCAGTTTCTACTTTTATACTATAAAGCTTAAAAATAAATGGATAAGTACCTACTACTTATTGAATTTTCCAAAACTATCTACTATATTGTCTGCAATAACTTTTGAAAAATACTACATTTCACAAAAAAAAAAGTTGCCAGCCCTACTTAGAGCCCATCCCTCACATTTTCGACCTTGCACACTTAACGTAACGACAACCCAAAGTGGACTGTAAAGCCTTCACCTAAAGCACTCTTCAGCTTGACAACAAGACGTTTGTTACTCGAATGGTATTTGAATTTTTGTGAGGTAGTGTCTACCGTGAAATGTGATATTAATTTTGGAGAGAGACTTTCAGGGGCTTTGCGAAATACAGATTTAATATCAGGAAGTTTTATAAGATGAAGACTGTTATGAGATTTTATTTAAGCTGTTTATAATATAAGTCGGTTTTCTGTTTCCTTTTAAATTGACGTCACAGAGAGACGTGGGGATGAAATTTTTTTTATTTTTTTTATTCCACAACTATCACACAGCGCTGTCTGGTCCCAAGCTAAGCAGAGCTTGTGTTATGGGTACTAGACAACTGATAAACATACTATTAATGATAATTACACCCAGACACAGAACAAATGATCGTGCTCATCACACAAACATTTGTCCTGGGTGGGAATCGAACCCACGACCTCCGGCATAGCAGTCAGGGTCACTAACCATTAGACCAACAGGCCTGTCAAAAAAAGGCCTGTGAAATAAATGTTAATTATTAGCTTCTATAGGGTATAACAAATATCAGAGAGTTCTTATACGAGAGTGCCACTTAAAAACATATTTATTTTATTCTGTACTAGCTTTGCCCCCTGCTTCGCTCCAGCTCTACCCTACTTCACCTTATTCTACCCTACTCTACCCCACTACTCGGGTAGAGTAGGGTAGTGTACAATACCCTAATTTTCATATTTTTTTCCCATAAGAACCTTCTACTCACAATAACAAACACAACAAGAAAAGAATTAGCGAAATCGGTTCAGCTGTTCTCGAGATTTGCGCTTAGCAACACATTTAGCGAATCAGTTTTATATTATAGATTTATTGTTATAGTGTCAGCAGAACTACATCTTCTGTGAAAATTGCAGCTATGACGATTTATGAGATACAACCTGGTTACAGACAGACGGACAGCGGTGTGACAGCAATAGGGCACCGTTTTTACCCTTTGGTTACCCTAAAAATTGAATCAAAACGAGTCTTTTTTATTTCATTCCGCATCTGATTTAATTTCGCCAAGTCCGTTCTATCAACGGACCACAAGACGCATGGCATTGCGCCACCGGTACCTACTATCGCGGTCATTTCTGCCTGATCACTTAAATTTCGCTCGCCAAACCCTTTAAAGTTTTCGTTTCGAGTGCAGGCAAAAATGAACTTAGCGGTGGTCAGGCGGAAGTTTCTTCGATGGTATATGGTGGACATCACACCCATACGTACAAAGCGTTTTGGGAACACATTTATTATGCGTACAGTTGGAATTCCCTGCCGGAGTCTGTGTTTCCTGATAACTATAACCTAGGATGTTTAAGTCAAGAGTGAATACTTCTAGGCAAGCGTGCTCCATTGTCGGCCACATCATCGCTTTCCATCAAGTGAGATAGTGGTCA
This sequence comes from Mythimna ferrago, assembly GCA_910589285.2. NCBI lineage: Eukaryota > Metazoa > Arthropoda > Insecta > Lepidoptera > Noctuidae > Mythimna > Mythimna ferrago. The sequence goes on from OU342685.1 coordinate 24,703,694, forward strand.
AACGCGAGCCTATCCATAATAAAAAAGAGTCAAGTCTTAAAACAAAAGAAAAAACAATCTTTGGACTAAACATTAACAAACTATCCTCAAGACAGCAGACGCTCCAAGCATATTGATACAACTTCAATACCGAGGACAAACAAAGAAACAAACAGTATTAAAGTAAAATCAAAGTCCAATCCATCTTGTCACGTCTTACCCAACTTTATTGCGAATATACCGAATGTTACAGCCGCCATTTTGTTACCAGTTGATACAGTACCGTAAGAAAGCGTGGGCAAATTGGGCCCTTGCGAAAGGCCTCGCACACATAGGGGCCTCGCACAAGCGAAGGCTCTATAAAACAAGGGTTATTTTTTACAATTGCTTACCATGGTAAGCGAAACAAAACAGATGAAAGAGGTCAGAATGGCCCTGTGGGCGGGGCAGGCATGCCACAAAGTAGAGCAATGCTCATAGTTCAACTACCAATAGCAAACTTGCAATCTAAGTGCGCGTGGTCTGTTAGTTGCGTAATGCGCGTTCGTATTGGTTTCTTGCCTGTAGTGGAGTTAAAGGGTGTGAGATAAGTGGCGACACTCGTTGTAGTAGAAATCGGAAAATATTTCGTTTCTAACCTCTTTCATCATTCTTTCATTCTTTCATTTTGTTAAGCGACGATGTGGTCAAACACTGGGTTGCGACAGTAGCTGTCCTCTTTTTAGAATTTATGAAAGTAAAGGGCCTCGCTGATGTCTTCGCCCATGTCTAAAATTGTCCACGCTACGCCTCTGAGTTGATATATAGGACGTGTCAGCTGTTTATCATGCCACGTTTTGCCGAAATTACTTTACGTAGTGTTTGAGTAGAAAACAGTGGGGCTACTTAGGTTTAGCTTAGGATTTTTGGTAAACAATTTTACATATATAAAGGAGATTATCCCTAGAAAGATAATCATATTTTGATATACGGATAAGAGTCATGCGTAAAATTGGCGCTATTTAACCAAAATTCATGTTTTATTTTTTATTTGAATCAAATTAATCTCGATTTAATTGTTATAAACAGAATTAAATAAAAAATAGAAAAAAAGAAATTTAATTATTATAAAAAAAAAAACAAAAACAGTTAACTTCTTCAGTAATCAACAAAAAAAATCATATTTCTTTGAGGTGTTATCATTATTTTTTTTACTAATAATCAGCTATTTCGACTTGTATACTAAAATAACAATATAGCTGAATACAATTTGTTCAGAATTAGTAACTGAATGGATTCCACTAAGTACAACACAGATCACTGTGGGTCACAGCGGGTATTAGGCGCCAGTGAACAGCTGGGTGATTTTTCACCTTAAAAAGTATGCCGTAACCCTTACAGTTTATTTTTTAATCTCCTTATTGACATCACATCAACATTTCATAAAATTGTTTACGTTTTGTTTTCATTTTGGTCCTATATCTTTCATCCCAACATTCAACATGTCTTAGTCAGCGTTACATTAAATCATTACACCGTACAAATGACCTAGTCATCATATTACCGTTCCGTGGCAGATTTGCGTACGCCCTCGAACCTTCGGTGACCCTAATCACCGTATAATGGGCACCGACAACCCTTGATACGAGGTCAACGGTACAAACACTCCTTGGGAACCCTTCAGGAAGAACTGGATTAATGCTTGTAGCGAAATAATTTGATTACTTGGTGCTCTTGGATAAAGTAGAAGTTACACAATTGGGCAAACGACAAGACTTTTGTAAATTATTTGTGTTAAAAACTTGCTAAGAGAGAGGTGGACTCGTACATGAAGTGTTTTGCACTACAGTATAAAAATTGAGCAAACAGAAAACGCCGATGAAGTAACGTGTCCGGTATAGGTACCGGCACGAATCTTGAGCGCTCGGCGTCAGAGTGGGGATCGCTTTGCGCATTCCAAACATTAGCGAGTCAATCGTCGTCGTTGTTAGATACATGCAGCAAGCGAAAGGAACGAATCACGAGTGACGTCTATGACACGATGGCGCGGCTAACCAATCACTGACACTCCCCGCCTCCACGTCTCACTTCGTACCACTAAAGTGACCGAATATTTGACTACTGCGCAACTTGAAGCCAGCGCTCAAGATCTGTGGCGGTATCTATATAGTCCTTTTAATTTTTGACTTCATTTTGTAGCGGCAATAGAAATATATGTGCTGTGATAATTTTAACCATATTTCTCTTACGGTTTATCAGAAATAGCTTGCTGACAGACGGACGGACAGACAGGCAGACGGACAGCGGAGGTTTATTATTAGGGTCCTGGGTGGGGCGTTAGAAGAGGGATGCAGTTATACACCCCAAATAACTCCGTCCCTTCAAATGGATCGCATTAAGAGCCTTTAGAAGGGCTTTTGTTGTTGTCTCTTCGTATACGGATCCCTAAAAAGAGAGATCAAGTAACTTAACTAACTCATTCCATATGTAATAAGTCCCCAAGTACGTAGTCTCATTCTGACATGGCCCCTCTTTATCTAATTTCCGATGTCAGACGACTGCTAGCAAGAATTTCCAAGTGTAACTGAAATTGGAAATGAGCCCGCCATTCATACACAGTATGAATTATTTCTCGTCTTATTAAACTTTAAAATTTTCCGGCGAGACTCTCGGGTGAAGTAGAACCGAACAGAATGAAGATAAGTTCACAAACTATTTTCATTCCAATGTTGGAATAATTAGTTGGACAGCTGCAGCGTTCGGGTCGCTGCGCGGTATCTTCTCGTCCAATATACCACAGTGTCTCAAGACGAAAGTCTATGACCAGTGCATGTTGCCAGTGATGACTTAGGATGCTGAAATATAGTTGGTCACTATAGACCTCATCAGAAGGCTTAAAGTCACCCAAAGGACAATGGAAAGGGCTATGTTCGGAGTTTCCTTGCGTGCTCGAATCCGAAATGAAGATATCCGCAGGAGAACCAAGGTTGCCGACATAGCACTAAGAATCGCCAAATGGACAGGGCTCATTGCTCGCAGAATAGATTGCCGTTAGGGTCGAAAGGTTTTGGAGTGCCGACTGCGTACTGGAAGACGCAGCGTTGGAAGGCCTCCTACAAGGTAGACCGATGACCTGATAAAGGTTGCGGGAATCCGATGGATGCGAGACGTACAGGATCGTTCATTCTTGAGATACTTGGGGGAGGCCCATGTCCAACAGTGTAGGACGTGGTACGTCTATCGGCTGAAATGATGATGATGACATATAATGCCACTAAGAAAACTTCCTTCACCATTTTGAGAGCAGTGGTGATGTGTGTGATGGTGACCCGCGACCTACAACTCGTAAATCGGGGCCGTTACCACTCGGCCACCACTGCTCTCAATACTATACCTAGTTAGTTATAGTCATTTACTTAGTAATTTAATATACAAAGGCAGATTTCCCTGGCGGTATACATATCGTTCTTGGAGATGAAATTGTTAATGTATTGACTATTTCATACTAGTAATACTAGATAGTGGTTATCAAGGTCTTCATATCCATGGGGAGATAAGCTTTCCTAGTTTCGAAATCAATTAGTTTAGCCTTGACTAAACTCCATCTGTTTAGGTATTTAACTAAATGTAAACAATTTTAACATGTCTTTTATCGAAAAAAAGTGTCTAAAAAATGTATCTAAAAATGTTTACAATTAGATATTTATCTAAATCGATGTTACATAATTAAATAAATTTAAATAATCTTTGTCTGTCTTTTATACGATATATCTACACTAATCCATACTAATATTATAAAGAGGTAAAATTTGTAAGTTTGTATGTAGGGGGTAATCTCTGGAACTAATGATCCAATTCTAAAAGTTTTTTCACTGGTAGAAAGCTACATTATTCCTGAGTGTTCTATATATTATGTACGCGGGCGAAGCCGCTGGCAGAAGCTAGTCCACACTAATTTAATAAAAAGGTAGTTTGTTTTTGAAGTGAAAACTTCTTTAGCGGCGTTGAGCACTTTTTCTGTAATGGGTATAAAATCTTAAACTCGCGTCAGGACACGTGACCTGATCGAAAAAGCGTAAGACGGATGGAGAGTAGACAGCTATCCCTTATCGCGCGTTGTGACAGGGGGCTAGACGGAAAAAATTCTCACGAAAAATTGTACCGACACTTTTACTGTCAAAATATAAATCCAAGATGGCGGCTGCAAGAAATTATCAACTTTTTCGTCATGGGTGTCGTTTTCATGGTTTTCGAGGGTGTTGAAACCGATGGTACTGTCAAAATATAAATCCAAGATGGCGGCTGCAAGAAATTATCAAATTTTTCGTCATGGGTGTCGTTTTCATGGTTTTCGAGGGTGTTGAAACCGATAGTACTGTCAAAATGTAAATCCAAGATGGCGGCTGCAAGAAATTATCAAATTTTCCGTCATGGGTGTCGTTTTCATGGTTTTCGAGGGCGTGGAAACCGATGGTACTGTCAAAATGTAAATCCAAGATGGCGGCTGCAAGAAATTATCAACTTTTTCATCATGGGTGTCGTTTTCATGGTTTTCGAGGGTGTTGAAACCGATGGTACTGTCAAAATATAAATCCAAGATGGCGGCTGCAAGAAATTATCAACTTTTTCGTCATGGGTGTCTTTTTCATGGTTTTCGAGGGTGTTGAAACCGATGGTACTGTCAAAATGTAAATCCAAGATGGCGGCTGCAAGAAATTATCAACTTTTTCGTCATGGCGGTCGTTTTCATGGTTTTCGAGGATGTTGAAACCGATGGTACTGTCAAAATATAAATCCAAGATGGCGGCTGCTAGAAATTATCAACTTTTTCGTCATGGGTGTCGTTTTCATGGTTTTCGAGGGCGTTGAAACCGATGGTACTGTCAAAATATAAATCCAAGATGGCGGCTGCAAGAAATTATCAAATTTTTCGTCATGGGTGTCGTTTTCATGGTTTTCGAGGGCGTGGAAACCGATAGTACTGTCAAAATGTAAATCCAAGATGGCGGCTGCAAGAAATTATCAACTTTTTCGTCATGGGTGTCGTTTTCGTGGTTTTCGAGGGTGTTGAAACCGATAGTACTGTCAAAATGTAAATCCAAGATGGCGGCTGCAAGAAATTATCAACTTTTTCGTCATGGGTGTCGTTTTCGTGGTTTTCGAGGGTGTTGAAACCGATAGTACTGTCAAAATGTAAATCCAAGATGGCGGCTGCAAGAAATTATCAACTTTTTCGCCATGGGTGTCGTTTTCGTGGTTTTCGAGGGTGTTGAAACCGATGGTACTGTCAAAATATAAATCCAAGATGGTGGCTGCAAGAAATTATCAAATTTTCCGTCATGGGTGTCGTTTTCATGGTTTTCGAGGGCGTGGAAACCGATGGTACTGTCAAAATATAAATCCAAGATGGCGGCTGCAAGAAATTATCAAATTTTTCGTCATGGATGTCGTTTTCATGGTTTTCGAGGGCGTGGAAACCGATAGAACTGTCAAAATGTAAATCCAAGATGGCGGCTGCAAGAAATTATCAACTTTTTCGCCATGGGTGTCGTTTTCGTGGTTTTCGAGGGTGTTGAAACCGATGGTACTGTCAAAATATAAATCCAAGATGGTGGCTGCAAGAAATTATCAAATTTTCCGTCATGGGTGTCGTTTTCATGGTTTTCGAGGGCGTGGAAACCGATGGTACTGTCAAAATGTAAATCCAAGATGGCGGCTGCAAGAAATTATCAACTTTTTCGCCATGGGTGTCGTTTTCGTGGTTTTCGAGGGTGTTGAAACCGATGGTACTGTCAAAATATAAATCCAAGATGGTGGCTGCAAGAATTTATCAAATTTTCCGTCATGGGTGTCGTTTTCATGGTTTTCGAGGGCGTGGAAACCGATGGTACTGTCAAAATGTAAATCCAAGATGGCGGCTGCAAGAAATTATCAACTTTTTCGTCATGGGTGTCGTTTTCGTGGTTTTCGAGGGTGTTGAAACCGATAGTACTGTCAAAATGTAAATCCAAGATGGCGGCTGCAAGAAATTGTTAACTTTTCCGTCATGGGTGTCGTTTTCATGGTTTTCGAGGGTGTTGAAACCGATAGTACTGTCAAAATATAAATCCAAGATGGCGGCTGCAAAAAATTATTAAATTTTTCGTCATGGGTGTCGTTTTCATGGTTTTCAAGGCTGTTGAAACCGATAGTATTGTCAAAATGTAAATCCAAGATGGCGGCTGCAAGAAATTATCAACTTTTTCCTCATGGGTGTCGTTTTCGTGGTTTTCGAGGGTGTTGAAACCGATAGTACTGTCAAAATTTAAATCTAAGATGGTGGCTGCAATAAATTATCAACTTTTTCGATATGGGTGTCTTTTTCATGGTTTTCGAGGTTGTTGAAGCCGATAGTGCTGTCAAAATGTAAATCTAAGATGGCGGATGTCAGAAATTATCAACTTTTTCGTCATGAGTGTCGTTTTCATGGTTTCGAAGATGTTGAAATAGTGCTGTCAAAATGTACATAAAGTAGGATAGTATTTTTTAGTTATATTGTATTGGCTAGACGGAAAAAATTCTCACGAAAAGTTGTAACGACACTTTTTCTATAGTAAGCTATTGTAAGCCGTGCGGCGTGCGCATGTTTCTCTGTCTTTCTCTCTTTCTCTCTCTTATAGAAAGCAAGCCAGAACGGAACTTCGTGCCATCCGTGTGTCCCTTGACACCTCAGTAGTTTTTCGGAGAGATAAACTTTTTAATGTAAAATAATTGTAATAGTTTTAAAGTGTTAAATTTTTAATGTAATATAAATTGTCATGTTTGTGTACGATAGCGCAATAAATGAATATTGTATTCTACCACATAAATGATAGTACTTTTATACTGATAAAGCAATTGGTGCAAAATTATTCCCTAACCATTCCAAAATATCAAACATGCTCAACGTTAATAATCAAGTTTTCACTTCTGCCGGCACTCCCGGAGTGCAACCCGTCTTTTTTTTTTGTTTGTAGGAGGTAATCTCTGAAAGTGCTGGTCCTCAGGCCAAAGAAGTCTCGCACAAGCGAAGGCTTTAAAGACGAAAGTTTTGTTTTATAATTTATAGGTTCCCGCTTGACCACTATTTCACTCGATAGTAATCGACGATGTGGTCGAACAGTAGGTTGTGATAGTTGCTGTCTCGTTTTCGAATTTATAAATGACTAGCTTTTCTCGTGGCTTGAACCGTGTACATAAAAATAGCTTATGTCACTCAGGAATAAAGCAGCTTTCTATTGGTAAAAAAAATTTCGAAATCGGACCAGTACTTTCAGAGATTATCTCCTACAAACAAAAAAAGCAAACTTTACCTTTTTATTACATTCAAGTAGATAGGTTCACGCTTGAAAACTATTTCACCTGACAGTAATCGACGATGTGACTGAACAATAGGTACACTTGCTGTCTCGTTTTCGAATTTATAAAAGAAAAAGGCCTCGCTGATGCGTCTTCACCCACGTCTAAATAAGACCACACTACGCCCCTGTGCTTACGCTTATCACGTCAAAAAAACTCTTGGATCTGTCGAAGTATCTAATGGATCGTTCTTTGAAACCAAATCGATTGATCTAACCATGACCTACCTAAACCACTTTGCATAAAAGGCCACCACTAACCTAAATCTAGTTCCAGGACATAAATAACACATGAACTAGGTCCCCAGGGAAATACTGCCTCATGATTGACGGTTAAATTATTTAAATTTGTCAGCCCGTCACATTATGTATGAACCGAAATTAGTTTCCAACCCGGCGGGGAAGCGGTAGGACCTACATCAAAGGTGACGGGTGAAAAAAAATGGTTTTATGAGAAAAAAGGCTTCAGTTGCTTGGCGAAAAATTGGCGACAGTGTCGTTGGTTGAGGACTTACAAGGCGGAATAAGGACGGTAGTAAATCAGATGATTTGTTAACACGTTCGCTGCGGCAGTGATTTTTCTATACTTTCCATTCCTGCGGTACAAGGTCTATACACCTGGTAATACAACTTCCATTGTGGCTCCACAAGGCTTATATACCCTGTAACCTTTAAGAAACCTTAATCTATTTTTGGCTTCATGTAAACATATATCTCTTTCCTACACCGAACCAAAATGAAGTTATGCCTTCTGCACGACAAGGAAGTCTATACTTTTATACAAGATGTTTAAACCTGGTATCGCACTCAACGTGTTAAAATCCTTACATATTGTAAAACAAGGTCCTTATACACCACTATACACATGTATACTACTACTACTACACACATGTGGTGCTGGAGAAGAATGCTTGGAGTATCGTGGACTGAATTCCGTACTACGAGTCTATACTCCGAGAACCCGGTATCAAGCAGCATTTATCATCTTTGGTAGTCTCATATCCTCACCTTTTCTGGTCACGTGTGCCGCCGAGGGGAAGTGGCTATTGAGCGACTTGTGATCCAGGGAAAGGTTGGGGGTATCAGGCCATGAGGAAGATCGCCTATGAGGTGGACTGACCAGATAAAAGCTGCAGTCATCATCACTACACGAATGTACGAAGAAGGCGGTTATTAGAGAGCAGTGGTGGCGGGTTGTGAAGCTTGCCACCAACACCTGAAGTGATGACCACGACCACTCTGTCAAGGGTGATACTGACAGAGAAGAAGAAGAATACACCACAATTTTTTAGTTAGTACAAAAAAAAATGGGGCTATATGTGTCCCGTTACTGATCACATTTGTGAAATCAACAAAAAAAAAACGATATTACAAAATTGTCCAGGAAAATTGGTAAATTCATAATAGAATCAATCATTCACCACAATTGCTACTAGAAAATACTACGCGTAGTATTTTTCTATTTTGATCGTCTAGCTTGTCTATTTTTATAGACAAGTTTGACAACCTGTTTTTTTTTTGTAGATTGTGCGGGCGGGCCGAATAACCATGTTTTCTTTCTTTTCTTTCTTCCTATGTAAAATTATTCCGTTGGTGTTGTGGTTGCTACTACTGAGCATGGGTCCCGGGTTGGTTTAAAGTATAGCATAGCATAGTTGGCCTTATAATGTTCCACAGCTGGGACTCAGGCCTCCTCTCTAGGAGAGGGAATGGGCCGTAATCCACCACACGGGCTCGGTGCGGGTTGGTGATTGTCACATATCTTCGAATTTTTGGTTCTAGGACATGTCGATTCATTACATACTCGACAGTACTATCCTTTCAATCGTGGAAATTTCAGACACAATAGAAAGACAATAGGTTCGCTTGGGGTTTAATGAATTAAACAAAGTTTCGCTTTTATAGTATCACAACAATTTTTTTTTTAAATGCTATCAAGCATAGAAAGAATTTTCCTACTTACAGCTAGGATTTTTCCTAGAAATACGTTCACAGATTCTGAATAAATACAATATAACAAAAACAATTACCGCCACGGATCTTGAGCGCTTGGTGTCACAGTGGGGATTGCTTTGCGCATTCCATACATTGGCGACAACTTTGACAACCTGTTTTTTTTTTGTAGATTGTGTGTCTATGCGGGCCGAATAATCATGTTTTCTTTCTTTTCTTTCTTCCTATGTAAAATTATTCCGTTGGTGTCGTGGTTGCTACTACTGAGCATGGGTCCCGGGTTGGTTTAAAGTATAGCATAGCATAGTCGGCCTTATAATGTTCCACAGCTGGGACTCAGGCCTCCTCTTTAAGAGAGGGAAAGGGTCGTAATCCTTTGGTGGATGTCACATGTATTCGAATTTTTGGTTCTAGAACATGCCGGTCTCCTCACGATGTTTTCCTTCACCGTTTTGAGAGCAGTGGTTATGAAATAAATTACACAAAGTTATTCACCTGGCTGGGTTTGAACCCGCGACCTACAACTCGAAAGTACCTACCCCTCGCCCACGGCCGGGAATCTACAGGGGCAAGTAATATAAACTCTTTAAGAACGAGGGTCTCTACATACAAAGCACGCTCGAGCAACGCACACATAGACACCGCTCACGGACACGATATCTCGGCTCAATCGCCCGGTCGCGCTCATACAGTTCGGCGCATAGCGCTGACATGTGTGCGATCGCCTAGCGTAGGTATAAAAAGTGAAGTACATACATGAGATTGACTTCTGTACCTATCTATTTTGTGCTTCGGTGTCTTTGCAACACATTAATTTTTTTTGACTGGCCTGTTGGTCTAGTGGTTAGTAGTCCTGACTGCTATGCCGGAGGTCGTGGGTTCGATTCCCACCCAGGACAAATGTTTGTGTGATGAGCACAATCATTTGTTCTGTGTCTGGGTGTAATTTATCTGTAATATTTATTTATGTAATATGTATGTATTTAGAAATATATAGGTAAGTTTGTCAGTTGTCCAGTACTCATAACACAAGCTCTGCTTAGCTCGAGACTAGACGGCGTTGTGTGATGATAGTGGTGGAATATTCAAAAGCTTTCAAAAACCAACATGTTCTAGGAGATTCATGTATGAATTACGCCTAACTTTCGCCAGAAGGGAACTGTATCCAGGCTGCTATGTGTTAATCCCACTCCGAAGTTTTAATTAATTTGCGAGGGTAGTTTGGAACATGAAACTGTCGCTTAGCTTAAGTAACAGTGGACATAAGACACGTACCTAAAGCCTTATTGGAAAAATAGAATAAGACCTGTTGGAACTTCTTTACGTTGCTTATAACAAGTTTAATGGCTGCAAATCTTGCTTCGAAAGTTTTTGGAGATACAATGCGTTCCAAATGAGAATAGAATCGCCCGCCATGTTGTGACGTCACGATTTACTGTCAAATCGAGGAAAGAAATTTTTAAACATGCAAAACAGGGTCTAAAGTTACGGTAAGTAACGGCCCCGACTTACGAGTTGTAGGTCGCGGGTTCAAACCCAGGCAGGCGCATTACTTTGAGTAATTTATTTTATCACCACTGCTTTCAAAACGGTGAAGGAAAACATCGTGAGGGAAGTGGCATGTCCTAGAACCAAAAATTCGAAGACGTGTGACATTCACCAACACGCACTGGGCCCGCGTGGTGCATTACGGCTCATTCCCACTCCTAGAGAGGAGGCCTGAGTCCCAACAGTGGGAACATTATAAAGCCGACTATGATAGGGTTAGTAATACATTGGGCACACGTGAGCCAAGTACGCCGATCTGGGCGCGTCGGTCTCCATACATTTTATATGGCAACTAGACTTGTAGAGCTACACTAGATCCACGCCACGCGTCGTGTTTCTACGTACAAATCAAGCGAGGCCCACGTGTGTGGCGGTCTAATGTAGTTGACTTTAATGTAGTTGAGTTGTAGTCGACTTTATTCTAGTTACATATTGTATACGACTGGTATGACAAGGCAGCATTTCTGTGAATCGAGTCAAAGTGTCGGATTTTCAAAGGATTCCAGTTGCATCCAATTACTTTACACAACGAAGTGTTATTGTCTTGTGATGCTCAAAGGCTGAGGCATGAGGACTGACAGGCACACAGACATATAAATCCAGGTTAAGTTAAGAGTTTCTGGTACTTAGAATATAATATTACTACTGGAAGCATTGGTGGGAAAGCAGTTGTGGCCGAGTGGTAATGGCTCCGATTTACGAGTTGTAGGTCGCAGGTTCAAACCCTGCCAGGCGCATTACTTTGTGTAATTTATTTCATTACCACTGCTCTCTGCTGTTAAAAGGCCTCCTACAAGGTGGACCGATTACCTGGTGAAGGTTGCGGGAAACCGATGGATGCGAGACGCACTGGAACGTTCGTTGTGGCGACACTTGGGGGAGGCATATGTCCAGTGCAACAGTGGACGTATATCGGCTGAAATGATGATGATGATGACCACTGTTCTCAAAACGGTGAAGGAAACATCGTGAGGAAACCGGCATGTACTAGAACCAAAAATTCGAAGACATGTGACATTCGCCAACCCGCACTGGGCCCGCGTGGATTACGGCCCATTCTCTCTCCCAGAGAGGACGCTTGAGACCCAACAGTGGGAACATTAAAAAGGCGGATGATGATGGATGATGATGACTGGAAGCATTAATCAACATAAGAAGTGGGAGCCGTTTCGGTGAGGACATTTTTTCACGTGTTTTCTAGTTTTTAATTGGTAATCGATGACTGGAAGGCGTTGTTAGGTTTCTCATAAGGTGGACCAATGACTTATTGAGGGTCGCGGGAATCCGATGGATGCGAGATGCACAGGATCTGTCGTTGTGGCGGCACTTAGGAGAGGCCTGGATGATAATGATGATGGGTTCAAGCTTTTTATCCAAAGTTCTAGGCGCGACTCGTGTCCTATACACAAGGTTCGACTCGAGCCTTCTATTTCCATGCAAAGTTCGATTCGAAGCTCGAACTCTGCCATTAAGGCTTATTATAAAATCACATACCTACTACACTGACCAAGTACATAAATTAATTATTCGTGTAAATAAATAAAGTCTCAATAAATAATATTCATACGTGCATAAATGTATCTACCTAAGTCACGTGATTAATAATTATTTTTAGAAATAATTTAAAAAATAAAAGTAGAACAATAAATAGTTTGTAAGAATATGTGACGTAGGTTAGAGATGTGCTAAATTTTAAGGGCCAAGCGCCCGAAAAGTGCCATAAAACAGTGATTTTCTGAGGCCTACTCCTCCGTAACGGCTAGGTCAATTGGTTTGAAAAAAATATATGTTTATTATAGATTCATGAACAATAATATCAACATTTGATTTTCACGTGCTATTAATACTTTTGTCAAAAAAAAATATTTAGCAATTTCGCAACTTTTCCCTACTCCTTCGAAACGGCTTGGACCTTTAGAAACATTTTTAAACATAAAAATTGGTGGTTAAATATTCTTCAAAATGAACATTGCATATGTAAATCAATCAATATCTCGCAGAGAAAATGGATTTTAAAAAGCGCTTTCCGGGCGCTGCTGGCCGCAAATAAATGCACAGATTTGCGTACTGCCGCCTAGGCGAGTGCGAGAGTTGCGTTCACATAATTTCGGCCAGATGGTTCAAGGGACTATACGCCTTAAGAGGATTTTTGAACTATGTTTAAAATATTTTGATGGAACGGAATACGGTATATCCTCGTAGGCCCAGCGACCTAATTTAAGGACAAAAATATTTTGACATTCCGGCTCAAGATACTTTTTAAAATCATAAAACTACAACCCAGCGACCTAAAATTATGACATGACATTTAAACGTTATTTTTGGTCTATACAATCCCAAAAAAAATATTTACCATAAACATATTATTTCAATATATTTTTTGCATGAAATAGTTAAATGTATGTATAGGAAATACCGCTTAAAAGAATTTAGCCAAAAGCAATACATTAGTACATTTTTTGTCTACACTAAAGTTATGGGCCACAACTTGCGCCTAATTTTAGCACATTGAGTCGTTATGCATATTGACCTAAATTTGGGTTGGACCTTACGAGGATATTGCTAAAAAAAAAGAAGCTCGAGCTCCAACTGTAACTTTTTTTAGGGTTCTTGAATCTTTCAAGATTCACAAGCCCTTGGAGTCCCCTTGGAACCTCGAGTCGTGGCTTTTTTTTTCGTTTCCTATTCGCCAGAGTCGTGTATTTGCGACAGGATACTGCATCTCCTTTAGCTCTTCAATCCTCATAGGTGACAGAAACCCTGACGAGATGGAGTGTTTGGTCGTGGATTTGTGACCCTGGCAGAAAAAATACGAGAGTGTTTGTCGGATGTATCTGACGTTGGCGGTTAAAAAGTTAAAGCTCGATTGAAACCCTTTCATTAGGATAAGAAAGAGAAAGAAAGAAAACTAGAAGAAAGAACTGTTTATTTTGCCCAAATAGACGCACAAAAAATACAACAAACAGTCGGGCCATATGTGAACCGGGCATAACTGTGCTACACCATAGACACTAGACAGAACACAGTCCTAAGTCCCAGGTTGTCTACAACTTAGTCTGTGGCTGTCTATTGTCTATTGCACCTAGCCAGGACCGACAGAGACAAACATAACATAAATTTAAACAATAATATAAGAAAAACGAATAGAATATAATAAAATCCAAGTTGTGCGTCGCATCTAGGCCAAAATAGGTTGTTGCTCAGCTAATATCGTGACGGTGGACAAATCGATTACTCAACACTATCAACGTCCTTCTGTACTTTAATCTTATTAGCACTAAGATTAGACTTACCTTGCCCTCGCTCTTCCAGTATATAAAGAAGCCATACTCGTCGACTTTGAAGAGGCAGTTCTGCTCGAACTCTGTGTTGTCCTTCTCCTCTGTCCACCGATCGAAGGTGGCACCCTGGAAGTAAAGAATTTTTTTTTATTTAGGTATTACATTAAGAGTCGATTGTAGTTACATAGTATAGGGTAGTTTCCTGGGTCAAAATAATTACATTTCATTTAGTCCGTATTTTAGATTATAAAAAATATTGGACACGTATTTTTTCTTTTTTCGATTAAACAAAAAATAACAAAGAGCCCATTAAAGTTACGTGTGACGTCACCCCGTGCGAAAAAATGTAGCACGGCGTGACGTTACACGTAACTTTAATGGGCTATATCTTTGTCATTTTTGGTTTAATTTAGAAATAAAAAAATAATTGTGTCCCTTATTTTTGAATAATATAAAAGACGGACATTTTTTTACGGCAACTAGCCTAACCATGTAGACTTCGCGGCCCTGTAACAGTGGTTTTATTTATCTAAAAAAAAACACAATATCTATTCAAGATTTTAGTTTTGGCGGGACCCTTCCCCTCGAGCGCCGATTGCACATGACATACGTCTGTACAACTTGGATGTCCTTGAAAAACGCTTAATTTTCGTTTTGTACACACATCAGTATGAAAGTTATTTGGCCGAAAATTTTGGTTTCTATACATATTATTCTATATAAATTATATTATTTGTTTTTCCTAGAAAAATTCTAATTTTTTTTTTGGCTCTTTACGTAAATAGTGGAATTTTCCGGGTCACGTGATTCCCTGGCGCTCGAGGGGTTAAAAAAGCTATATTATTTTAGGTAACATTCAAATATTGTTGTGACTCAATCTCGTAGAATACGAACGACCAGCAGGCTTCGTTATGTTTAACTTTCTCCCATAAAAATGATTATAACGTGTCCCAAAATCAATAACTAGGGTAAGTGCTCCAGTGAATGAACACACCCCAGTGAATGAACAAAACACAGCTTTTTCAAAAAAATAAGAAATTGAAATATTTCTATCCAACGACGTATTTTTTTTCGTAATTACAGCTCTATTTTCTATTATAGTGACAATATTCACTTCATATGTTACTGTTCGTTTCAAAACGGCGAGCGTTTAAAGTTTGCAGTGTTATGTAAAAATATTTTTGTTCGGGCAAGAATTTAGGACTCGGGGTGGACACAAAATTTTTGATATCAAATTGTGGCTGTAATTTAAATATGCACTATAAGTTATTTATTTATTTGAATAATATATAGTTTTAATATATGTCTAAAATCAATTACAATGCCATTCTAGCCAGTTTTACGTAAATAATTCGACGTCCCAGCATTGGGAATACAAAACGTTTGAAATCCAGTGAATGAACGGCCGTTCATTCACTGGTCAAATGCAAATTTCATATTTTTATTAAAATATGTTACTTATTTTCATGCCATAATGTTCATATTTTGGGAGTCGTTTAATCAATCCGTTTCTGATCTTTAGGCCAGTATTGGGACAGGGAATGACACAGTGTTCATTCATTGGTTCATAAAATCCATTGAATGAACTAACATTTTTCACCATGTTCAATTATTAGCTTTCGTCTTGATGATGTAACCATTAAATGAACATAATATATTCAGTTAGAATTCATCCTTTTAAGACCTAAAATTTATTGTTACATAATTTTTTTCTTTTTTTGTACCTTTAAATCACCATGAATTCCAATAAAAATAAGTGCGAAAGGTTTTGATACCTACCCAAGAAACTTTAAAAGAAGCTCGTCCTTATTGCTCACATAAACGCAAGATATTGGTTTAATTGTTCCTACTGCGCTGATTTGAATGATTTTAATAATATTACTGCTTTATTCGCGGTGAATCTAGCAAACGACTTAAAAGCTAGCTTGACTGACACTATACCGAAGATATCCCGGCACTCAGCCTGTGCGAGACTAGGCTGGCTCTGTAGCAACGTAAAAACCACAAGTCTTTGGGTGAGGAATGAATTACGGCCGAACTCCTGAACGCGGGTGGAAAACCTGTCCTTAAGGCTCTTCTGAAGTTGTTCAATTACATCATACTCAAAAAAGCAGAAACTCTACTTTAAGAAGGGCGACAATTCCTTGTTTAAGAATTATTCATACATCCACATCTGAGCCATGTCTACAAGCTGTTTTCCAGGATCTTCACGAACTGTTTCGCGCACAGGTTTGGCGACTTCTAGCCTCAGGACGGAAAAGGTTTCAGCACCGTAGACCACATACACGCTCTGCAGCAGGTTATAAAGAAGACTGAGAAGTATAATCTGCCTCTCTGTTTAGCGTTTGTGTACTACGACAAACCACGCCTTTGATTTGATCGAATCTTGAGCTGTGTCGCAATACTCCCCAAGTCAACGGTGCCAGGTTAACCATAACGGTACATCGAAGAACTGAAGTATTTGTACGAAATGCCACCATGTCAGTCCGACTTCAGGACCAAACCTTTAGAGGTTTTGACTTTAGAGTGTGAGACAGGGAGACATAATTTGTCGGAAATGATTCAAAGCCGCAATAGAAGATCTCTTCAAGGTTCTAGATTGGAGAGAGCTATCACTCACCTTTAATTTACCGACGATATAATAGTCATAGCTGAGGCTAAGCTTCAGAAATACTGGGTCTCAAGATGAATATGGACAAAACCAAAGTCATGGTAAGCAACTATTTAGAACCCGCTCATGTCAAGATCAGAGACTAAACTCTAAGTTTTGGACGATTACATCCACCTGGGACTGAAGGTCCAATTGGGTTGGCCTAACTTCGAGTAACAGGTCGATCGTCGAATTCGACTCGGCTAGGCGGCGTTCAGGCAGTTGCGTGGTATTTCCTCATCCGATATACCACAGCGTCCCAAGACGAAAGTCAATGACCAGTGCGTGTTGCCAGTGATGGTGCCTATATGGCTCTAAAACGTGGTCGCTCACAATTGGCCTCATTAGAAGGCTTAAAGTCACCCAAAAGACATAGGAGAGGGCTATGCTCGGAATTTCCTTGCGCGATTGCATCAGGAATGAAAATATCCACAGGAGAACTAAAGTTTACGACATAGCCTGAAAAGGTAGGTCATATTGCTCGTAGAAAAGTTGGTTAATGAAGCCAAAAGGTTCTGGAGTGGCTACCGTGTACTGGAATACGCAGCGTTTGTAGGCCACAGGTCCCACAAGGAGATAGAATGAACTTTGATGATTTGAAGGCTTTTATTTTTATTTATGAATATTTAATTTTGTTTATGTTTGTAATAGATTTAGAGGAAGGGGACATATGTTCGTTTTTTAGCTTTTTCTGGGACTGAATATGTTAGAAAAACATAGATTTCTTGAATTATTAAGCAAACAAAAATTGTGTTCATTTACTGGATTTACTCTGTTCATTTACTAGAAAATTTTGTTCATTCACTGGGGTTTTAGGGTATTTTTCAATTAATTGCTAAATATCTAAAAATTTATCCAGGTTATATCGTAAATTTATCTTAAAAACAATTCTTTAATATATGTACACTACCAAAATATAGATTTGGACCGTATACCTTAGAATTAACATAGTGTAATTATTTTTTGAAGTTCTAAGTGTTCATTCACTGGAGCACTTACCCTATATACACGTTTGAAATCGCAAGTTAGGGCGCGATTTTTTTTTATCGAACCAGCTAATTTATGTTTTAATTTTTGCCCAGCGGTTGGTCATGGTCAATTACAATAAAATATTGATAATAATAATCTTAATTAAATCTTTTACACAAAAAAGTACAGTTACATTACACAAAATGATTTTTCATAGTGTTCTCTTTTATATTTGTGGATTTCCAGAGGTTTAAAAAAGTTCAAAATGAGTAGAATCTGGCCTTAAGAACAGAAATATGAATCAGATCAGTAGTGTCAGATAAGATCCACTCATACGGTCTGAGTGTACGCTTCAGGGAGATCGGTAGATCACCCGTGAGGGAACGGAATTCCTCATGCCCCAGCTCCGGGTTACCGAGCCCGATTTCCAGACATCGTAGCCGTGGACTAAACGTGGGGTTTTGTCCGGGGTTTTGGGTCCAAGCATTGGGGCCATGGATAGTGCAAAAGAGAACCCGGCGGCTCCGGAACGAAGGCAAAAAAGCAACACAGGAGTGTGTTTTAGTCAGTAAAAGTCTGACACTACTAAAAGTTGGCTTCGTCCTAGACCGAGAGAAGTTATTGGATGATTTCCCATCTAAAAAAAAGGGAAATCGAAAGTTCACCCGTCATTAGCATCTACATCTGATGAATACTGAATCGACGAGTCAATTAAAATGAGACTCAACTTCGAGACGCGAAAGAAAGCGAGGAAAATGTTATGATTTTATTATTCAACTCGTTAAATAAAGCATCAGATTTCACTGCTACCATTTAGGGAGAAAATCGACACTTTTTTCGGTCCACATTTTTATAACAGCCTTTTCATGACCCGTTTTATTTTGCATGCCTCTAAACCGTAGCTTTTATCAGCCAATTAAAACCGCGGGTTCCGATAGAGGGTCCATAAAGATCGGGTCGTTTATTGGCGGGGGCCATTTTAACGTGTCAATAGCGCTACTGTCGTAGGGGGATCGGCAGGGGTCTGATGTAAACGCAGCTATTTGTTTGAACATCGTAAAGTGGTGTTATGGCTCCAATTAGTAGCATATTTTGAACTTATTTGGATTGGATGCGGATAGCGAAAATTTATTAGAGCTGCTGAAATTATGATCTAAGATCCGATAGAAGAAAACTTTTCCCTAATCTGTTTCATAATCTGTGCTGTAATCGAATAACCGTATCTCGTATCGTAGTATTAGATTCTTTTATGGGGTCGTTTAGCTAATCCTTCTGTATTTAAGCTGATTGTATCTACTACTAGGAAGGTCCTTCCCGACCCCTCTATTTTCAACCTAAACATGGTTCAAAAGCTTGTTTTGGTTCATACAACGCTATGTTTGATAAAAGTCTCTCCGTTGGCATTCGGTAATTTCGTTATTTACTCGAATATTTTACAAAACTCTAGAAGTTTTTGTAAAAAGTTCGTGCAGATTTTCAGAGATCAAAAAAAATACCGGTCAAGTACGAGTCGGACTTATCAAGAGCTCCGTATAAACTGTGTAAATAGTTAGATTCCCGATTTCGAATCGCAAAAAAGTAATTATTTTTATGATGCCACATCACGATTTTCAGATTTTGTCCTGTATTTGTTCTAAGACGCCTAGTATCATGCCGGATTCTAGGTCAACGGGAAAAACCTTATAGATTTTTATTTCCTGTGACTGTCAAAATATACGCGAAAACGGAGAATAACGGCCTTATCTTCAGATTGCGTTGACTTAGAAATTAGTTTTTTTTTTTCAATGCTGCTAAGGGTAGAAGATCTGTTTTGATAATAATTTCAGTTACATACCTCCACACGTTCCTGAGCAAAAAAGGGTCTTGACAGATGAACAGGCGGACAACAAACTGATCCTGTAGGGTTTCCCTTTTTTGCTGACTGACTACAGAACCATTTTATTTTTTGGTGTGTAAAAAACCATCCAAGTGATATCCCCCGCTCTTGGGCGGAGCCGGAGATAGTTTCAGTCTGTTACTGACTAAAAAAACCCCGTTCTTTCTTGCCTTTCATACCGAGGCTGAGCTACCTTTCGGAACTAACCCTGGCCCCAGTAGGTATGCTTCAACCCAGGTGGGCCCCTACTGTTGCTGACAACTCCTTGAGGCGCGCGGGAATAGTGCGCGCCGTCGACGACTTGTTCTCGGTCCGGACAGTCACCGGACGGTCGGACAGCGAGCTACCCATTGCTCGCCGTCCGCAACTTATGTACAGAACCCTAAAAATATTTGAGATCCGTGTATAAACTAAATGGAAGAGACATTAAACTCGTGATATTTGTCGAGTCAAACCGGAGCAGAGGTGAGGAGATTATGTGAGCGCACCTCGACTGAGCGGCTTACGATGGGGCGTCGGATAGACACAGACAGTGGCTGGGGAATGTTGATGGAGCCAGTGATAGCGGGGAGCGGAGCCAGTCTAAAGTTATCGGAACGATATAAAGGGGGTCTGCCGCGATTTTGCTTTTCATTTAATAAAACCCAATGAATTAGTGGTTAAGGGTATCGGTCTCTCTTGCGTGAATTGCGTGGTTGTCTGGCATAATGCTGAACTGAACCTAATTACCGTCACGTACACGTTGTTGTTGTTTTTATTTATTTTTTATTTTTAAGTTTTTTAATATAATTTAACTAATTTTAATCTTTTAACTAATTTTCTAATACTTGTTTGTTCATTGTGCCAAATAAAAAGGTGTTCTTCCTTTCTTAAATGACGTTGCGCGGTCGAAACCAGGCAAGCGTGGAATTCCTTGCCGGAGTCTGTGTTTCCGATAGCTACAACCCGGGAATCTTTATGTCGAGAGTGAATAGGTTTCTTCTAGGTAAGCGCGTTCCATCGTCGACCGCATCGTCGCTTTCCATCAGGTGAGATAGCGGTCAAGCGCGAACCTATTAACAATAAAAAAAGCACCAATTATATAGAATTTATCAACGCCGTCGTTTCGTTGCCACTTCGTCAACAGACTTTCATGGTTTTATATTTAAGCTGTGAGCAGTCGTACACGTATATACACCAAGCGTATAATTACGACTACGCGTCTATGAAGCTACGCGTCTGTGGACAGTAGGCCTTAAAAAAATTACTTATCTATTAGACTCGCCAAACGCTAAGTACAAAATGTATGACAATGACATTGACATAACCTTTCACTCCACTTGTCACGTGACTTCTCTACATTTAAGCGTTTGGTGGGAACGCTAATAGAAAACTTTGTGTAACCCCCCTGTTCAGATAAACTCGCCTGCCTCTCCCGCTGTTACTCCCACCGTACCCTCACGTACGTTCAGTAAGCATGTACGATCGACTCAGATTTACGGCGTGATCGGCACACGGTCGGACTGGCAGCCATCTTGCAGGTCGTCACGTAACTCGAACACAACAGATTGCGCCGGGATGTATTTCACAGATTATATTATTATATAATATTACACAACTATCACACAACGCCGTCAGCTAAGCAGAGCTTGTGTTGTGAGTACTAGACAACTGATAAACATACTTATATATTTCTAAATACATACATATTATACATAAATTACACTCAGCCACAGAACAAATGATCGTGCTCATCACATAAACATTTGTCCTGGGTGGGAATCGAACCCACGACTTCCGGCATAGCAGTCAGGGCCACTAACTACTAGACCAACAGGCCAGTCAAATTTTATTATATCACAGATCTTTTTTTTTTCAAATTATTACACAGTACAGTGATTCCCTCTCTTAGAGAGGAGGTATGAGTCCCAACAGTGGGAACATTATAAGGCTGACTATAAACAATAATTTGATAACTCATGTACAAAGGCGAGCTAACCTAACTCAACAATACGTTTTTTTATGCATTATTATGTCAATAAATGAAAGGAAATGCTCGTTAGGTTCTTTTACATTTTGTAACAGAAGATGGTCCCAATTTAGGTACAATAGTCTCATAGCTTAAATTGACACTCACTCAAATCTGTTCTGGGAATTTTTACCAGACCGTATATGTATATATATAGAATTTTTTAATCTTTAAGATGGGCCTTTGATAACAACTCTGTCTTGTCTTGGCGGCTCTGTGGATATTTTATGCAACACCCTTTTATTTTTCATGTAGATCCTCATCGGTCATCTATGAACACAGAGGAAATCCTCCATCTCAGGCAACTCAGGTAAGTAATCTATCAACACAGAGGAATTTCTCCATCTCAGGCGAGTTATGCTTTCGACTAATACATATAACCGCAAGGTAGTAAGTACATTTCATCTTACCATTGAATTATAAAAACCCAAAAGGGTTTTTTGTATACCAATGCATCTTACGCATTGATTTGGACCCTCAGAAGATATGTTACAACACCTAAAACCCTGAAAATCATTACTACCATCTTCCTGTTGATTTCTAGCAATATATAAATACAGGTATATTTACCTGAAGCAGCAGGTCAGGGACCGGAATCTGCCAGTTGAACTCGAACTTCTTGGTCATGGTGCTCGCAGTACAACACCTTCGGTCTCAAGCTCTCAGCATGCGGACATCCTTGACGCCCTGGGGACAAGAAGAAAAAAAAAGGTTAATATATTTACGAGTCATCACCATCATCATCATCCTCCCTAAGTATCGCCACAACGAACGGTTCTGTGCGTCTCGCATCCAACGGACTCTCGCGACCCTCACCAGGTCATCGGTCCACCTTCTGGAAGGTCTTCCAACGCTGCGTCTTCCGCTACGTAAAAGCAAGCCGGAGATGAGGAACAAGAAGTCTCCCGGAAGACCAGGTCCGTGGCTTCGCTAATGCGCATCAGTTCGCCACAAAACTGCCATGCGGATTTATTATTATTATCTGTTATAACTTAGTCACGTTCCTGTAGATATACATATCATCATCATCACTCAGGCCTCCTCTCTAGGAGAGGGAATGGGCCGTAATCCACCACACGGGTCCGGTGCGGGATGGTGAATGTCACATGTCTTTGAATTTTTGGTTCTATGACATGCTGGTTTCCTCACGATGTTTTCCTTCGCCGTTTTTAGAGCTGTGGTGATGAATTACATTACATAAAGTAACGCCCTGGGTGGGTTCGTACCCGCGACTTACAACTCGTAAGTCGGGGCCGTTACCACTCGGCCACCACTGCTCTAGATATACATATATACATAGCTTATAATTAAGCTTACGCAGACCTTCTTGATTTAGATGGATATTGTAATTAGTACAGCGGCCAACTCATTAACATGACCCGTCCGTCCCAGAAACCGTAACAAATTGATGGCAAGGTAATAACGGTTCGAAGATGTTAATTCAGAACTTTGAGTGTAAGGATCGCTGGTGCTGATAGTTTCATTATAATCCTGTTGTCAACATGACAGCAGTATATTCATCATCATTTAGCTGGTCAATACACAGAACCTTTTAAATATTTTCTGTTTTCGGGCATATGGCACCCAAGGGTTGCAGCTGAAAATCAACGTCAGGTCGTGGCCTATGTTACCACTTGGCATTATGCTGAGCTGAGACCTTTCTGGCATTATTCAATGTACCATTTGTCTAATTTTAAGGAGTTTCCGTTTTTATAATGCTAATAAACGCAATTTTCTTTCTTTCTTTTCAGCTGAAAGACGTCCACTGCTGGACTTAAGCCTCCCCAAGTGTCGCCACTACGAACGGTCCTGTGCGTCTCGCATCCATCGCATTCCTGCGATCTTCACCAGGTCACCGATCCACCTTGGTTCCGCAGTCGCTACTGCAGAACCTTTTGGCCCCAACGGCCATTTGTATTGTGAGCAATGTACCCTACCCACTGCCACTTAAGTTTGGCGATTCTTCGTGCTATTTCTTCGTGTCGGTAATCTTGGTTTTCTTGCGGATATCTTCATTTCTGATTCGATCACGCAAGGAAACCCCGAGCATAGCCTTTTCCATTGCCCTTTGGGTGACTTTAAGCCTTCTGATTCTATTCTATAGTGGATTTAAAAACAAAGCTCCACTAATAAGTTAACGGAACTATTTACCCTTCCCGAGAGATGGCGTGATGTTATCTCGCTAAGTGTTTTGTCTGCTAACGCTAGGCTGCGGTTGTCACTTGACAAATTATCTCCATCCTTTTTCGGAGACTTTTTTCTCGAAAAGTTGTTTATGAGTTTTGCTTAAAGGGCGGGAAGATTTCTAGATATTGGAGGTTAAGGAGTCAATGCTCTGTTTAAAGGTCGTTGGCAGTGCTATAGGATATTTTTTTGTTTTGTCAGCGACCAAGGATAAATCTAGGAAACTTTAGTGTACAGGCTAACGGCTAGGTTGGAAGATAGTAATAAGTCAATTTTGCCGCCCCAATTTTTTGCCGCTCTGGGCAAATGCCCGGCTTGCCCGCCCTTAGATCGGGCCCTGTATATGTATGCATAGATATACCTAATACTCTTTGTTGCACACCATATCCTCACTTCACTCAGGTTTTTATATTAACTCCCTCGCAGTACTCGGGAGTTAATTATATAAATCCCTCACTGTGCTCGGGATTAAAACTTAGCAACCTTCGTTTCGTTCGGAATTCAACATGCCACCCGCGACTTTGAGACACTGCTTTATCCCCTAGTCACATAATTTACTATTTTTGGATTGGAAATCATCCTGGAATAGTACATACCTATAATAAGATTTTTATTCCGGGATAATGTTCCCTTGGGATAATTTTAGCAATTAGAAATAGTTAATACAATTACAATAGATAGACTATTGTAATTGTACTAAATATCTAGCTAACTTCTCATTTTTTTATTTTTTATTATTTAAACCATAAGTACTGCGATCCTACCTGATGGTAAGCAATCGTTGATGGTGAGGCGCACTTGTTATTAAGAGCCTATTCACTCTGGCCTCGGATGAAAAAAAATCTACACTATATAATATTATAAAGAGGTAAAGAGTGTTTGTTTGTTTTTATGTTTTTTTGGTTGTAGGAGGTAATCTTTGGAAGTACTGGTCTAATTGCTAAAATTTTTTCACCAATAGAAAGCTGCTTTATTTCTGAGTGACGTAGGCTATATTTTATGCATATGAGCGAAGCCGCAGGCAAAAGCTAGTATATTATAAAAAAAAGAATAAAAAAATATGCACATATGAGATTTTAGATTTGCAACGACAGTATAGTACATCAAACAAGTCTAGAACCACGAGTTGACACAATAGTTCAACGAATTTGAACTCCTGACCTTAATCGTCAATCAACGCCCTGATGCCGTCGTCAGGCGCCGCGGCATAGAGCCATAGAGATCAGATCATAGATTAACGTGGCATAGACTAACATAGAGTTTAGTGATGGCCTAGTGAACGGGTTTCATGTTGCTCTGAGAACGATAAGTGAAATTGTGGATTTTGGGATGATGAGCAATTAAATTAGGTAAGTAATTTAGTTTTGCATGTCATATTATGAGTTGTGGGGTAAAAGTTTTACTTATTGGGACCCATTAAACGCAAAGTGATATCTTGGCAAACAAAGGTGAAGGAGGAGTGATGGACTTGACTCTTACCGGAGGGACTGGCTACGGCGAGCAAAGGGTAGCTCGCCGTCCGACCGTCCGATAACCGTCCGGACTAAGCCCAAGTCATCAACGGCGCATAGTGATCGATGCGCGCCTCATGGAGACAGCAAAACCCACCTAGCAGGTTGCAGTTGCCATCACGGATCTTGAGCGGTTGCGCGGAAGTCAAATATTCGGTCTCTTTAGTGGTGCGAAGTGAGACGCGGGGGCGGGGAGTGTCAGTGATTGGCTCACCGCGCCATCGGGTCATAGACGTCACTCCTGATTCGTTCCCTGCGTTGCTGCATGTATCTAACAACGAAGACGATTGGCTTGCCAATATATGGAATGCGCAAAGCGATCCCCACTCTGACGCCGAGCGCTCAAGATCTGTGATGGCCTCTGTACCTACTAAGGCCATGGGTTCGCTTCTGAAAAGAAAACCCGGGTTCCTGTAATGCAAGGCAACGAAGCAACATAGGAGTGGGTTGTAGTCAGTAAAAGTCTGATACGATTTCCCACCTAAAAAAAAAACCGGAGGGACTGGCCCGCAATAGCAGAAGACAGACGTGTGTAGAAATGGGAGACGGAGACCTTCGCTCAGCAGTATGACGTTATGGGTTAATTAGATTAGAAGAGAAAAAGTTTTAGGATTACGATAGTCACACTAATATTATAAAGGCTAAAGTTTATAAATGGTGTAAGGGACAGCCCTCCACAAACTTTAAGGGCTTGCTCAGTAGACGAAACTGAACAACCCACCATAAAAAAAAAATTCAGGAAACGAAAAAAAAATTCAGCCTCTCCATACAAACTGTGAGGCGGATTTTTTTTTTCGTTTCCTGAAAAAAATTTTTATGGTAGGTTGTTCAGTTTCGTCTACTGAACAAGCCCTTAAAGTTTGTGGAGGGCTGTCCCTTACACCTTTTATATATCTGTATTATATGCCCCACACGTATGTGTTTGATGAATTTTTGAGTTTCAGTTCTAAGTATGGGGAACCCCAAAAATGTTTTGTTTTTTTTTTCTATTTTTGTGTGAAAACCTTAATGCGGTTCACAGAATACATCTACTTCAACAGTATAGTTCTTATAGTTTCGGAAAAAACTAGTGCTCGTGTGGATACTAGAGCGAGCGAGAGAAATGCATGGTACGATTTTTATTTGGTAGTATCCGCTTTTCTGACATTTTACTAGATTTTGTTCAGTGAAACGACATATCACTGACGACGAATTGGTGTTTTGTCATATCACTAGATACTTTTAGTAAGAAGACGTAATAAACAAAAATATTCGACATCTACCGGGATTTCGTGATATCCTTAGGGATTTCGTGAAATCCCTGATATCCTCATTTCAATGCGACATATATATATATATATGTGTACAGCTGACCAGATTTGAATGAAAATTTTTACACGAGTTGACATACCATGTATTTCAAGAAGAAACCGCATACCTACTTTAATCCCGTTAGTATGGATAATTTTCTACTTTCAAGAGGACGAAGCTGTTTTTAAGAGTTAGTGAGAAAATAAATGTATATAATTATGTTATCGAACAATTAAGTAAGCAAAAAGCTTCGATTTCCCCGATGTATAGAAATCTTGGACGTATTCGCAATACAGACAAAGGCCTTTAAGTCAAGAATGAATCGCATCGTCGCTTTCCATCAGGTGAGATAGCGGTCAATTGGGAACCTATAAACAATAAAAAAAGACCTACTGTCTTATTATTATTATTATAATGTTAGGAGCAACGTAAATACAAACAACTCATTCTAGTGTTATTAACAATCTATTTAGTTGAACTACAGTTAAATCCAACTAAATTAGCTCACGGAATACAGCGCAAGGTGCAAACGTGCACACAAATCACGTTCACAAACAAAAGTACTGCGCAAATGTTGGTGCGTACACAGGCTGTACAAATGTTTGATCCAATACGGGGTTGGGTGCCTATTGCAAACTTGGAGCTAAAAATAATCTTCCCGTGATGAATTGCACTGCGTTCCAGGTCTGAAGGATTGTTAGAGTGTTACCGAGACCCTCGCAAAGGGTAAGTAAAGGAATATGTGTGGGTTTTAGTCAGTCAAAGCCTGGCACACTTGCAGTAGTTTCTCTTTAAATAAGTCGTATTTAATTCTTACAGTTTGTCAAAAGGTTGTCTGGTTGATATGGCTGTCAGCGAACCCATAGATTTATGTTTGTCCTGCCAGAGCTTTAGGATTGGCCCAAGAGTTACCGTAGCGCTTGCAAAGAGTAAGTGAAGGGCGTGGGTTTTACTTTTAGTTAGAAGTCTGATACTCCTAGACTACCTAGAGAGTGAGAAGTTATTTGATGATTTTCGGCGGCGTCGCGAGCAGGGTCCAGAATGCCGTCGGTTCCACATATTGTCCAGTAAGTTACGCAGACATTTAAGATATAAAACTACACTAATTTTACATCACGATATCCATTAGGAATCAATTTGCAAATAATGAAAACAGCCACTAAACATTCAGGGATTTCATTGAGTGAGAAAAAAAAATTAAAACAGCCACTAAACATTCAGGGAATTCATTGAGTGAGAATAATAATAAAAATAGCCACTAAACATTCAGGGATTTCATCGAGTGAGAAAAAATAATTAAAATAGCCACTAAACCTTCAGGGATTTCATCGAGTGAGAAAAAGTAATTAAAATAGCCACTAAACATTCAGGGATTTCATCGAGTGAGAAAAATAATTAAAACAACCACTAAACATTCAGGGATTTCATCGAGTGAGACAAAATCCCGCCAAAAACTCCGTCATAGACAATCGATTGAATTGTTGCCAACGTTGTAAGTTATTATTTTGCTGTACAATAGAATCTAATCTATTCTATTAACATCACGCGTAACATATTCCTAAATGGCCTCAAAGTAAAAAAGGCTCTAACAAAAAAAATCCATTCGTGTCTCCCCACTATATGGGTCAATGCTGCCGTCAACGATCGCATGTCAGGCCGTACTTACTCAAAATCTTTGGACAGTATTTCTTGTCAAGCCCAATTTCCTCAGATTGAGTTCCTCAGTCGTCGTTAACTATCTTATCAAGGCCCGAGGCGGTCTCCTGACCCGGTATTAAGCTCGGTTACTGGCGAACTTGAGCCTTCCCTAAGTAAGGGTGAAAAGGAAAAATGTCGGGTATTTGAGAGGCTTTACCCACCTACTCGAGTTTTTGTGAAATTCGAAAAGTATTTCGGAAATTTGTTTTGGTTAAGAAAAGTTTGGCGGATTGTTGAAATTGCGAAATTATGGAAAAGAAAACCTTAAAGCGGAAACTACATTAGACTGACGCAGACAGGGTTGCCAGATCTTCAGACCAGCCAATTTAGCTGGACATTTGAGTAAAATGGCCGACAATGTTTTTTAAAGTTAATTTTTTTTTTATAATTGACCTATTTTTTTAATGATACAACAATAAAATTGACTGCTATAATTGTTATCCCGTTCCGCTTACGCTAGCGATACAAGATAAAGTAAAAAACATGACAAATGTAAAAAAAACCCTATCAAAAGCCGGACAGGCTGGATTTCGTCTAATTTGGCCGAACACGCATATAAAAAGCCTGATCCTGTCCGGCTCTAACCGGACGCCTGGGAACGCTAGACACACGTGGGCGACGTCTGAATTATACGAAGCGGCGCGTCGCGTGGCGTGGGTCTAATGTCAAACAAGTCTAGTTGCCTTATAAAATGTAGGTATGAGCCCAGATAGGCGGACGTGGACCACGTGGGTCCAGTATAGTTCTACCATTATTCGACATAGAAACAAGACACACAAAAAAATGACAAGAGACAGACAAAACAACGTGTCCGGTTCGGTTACCGACATAGCCCGAAAAATCGCACAAGTGGCAGTAGGCAGGGCACATTGATCGTCGTAGAACAGATGGCCGATATGGCCGAAAGGTTCTGGAGTGGCGACCACGTACCGGAAGACACAGCGCTAGAAGGCCTGCCACAAGGTGGACCGATGACCTGGTGAGGAATCCCATAGATGTGAGACACACAAGACCGGTCGTCGTGGCGACACTTGGGGGAGGTCTATGCTCAGTAGTGGACGTCTTTCAGCTGAAATAATGATATAAAATGCTAATGCTATAAAATGGCTTCTACCTGACCCCATAAAACAATAATTATGTAAACAAAGCGAAATGTGTTCATAAAGCCATAGTAACGCCGGGGAGAACTTTACCTCCCTATTTCTAAGGTTTCCTAAAGGAACTTGTTTACTTCGCTCAGTTCATATTGAAATACTGCTCACGTTTTCAGTACTCGTTCAGAAACGTGCCTGACTTTCAAATGATTTGTTTCAAAGTTGCCAGGATTAAAATTGAAAGGTTTTGAGTAGTTTCTTGCAAGTTGAAATGGGGTATGAAAATGGGTTCTTGGAAGTTTTTTGTAAGATGACATGATTCATTTTTGTAAAATGAGAAATGGTTCTTTATACTTTATTGTACACAAGGCTATTTATTTATTTATTTATTCCATCGATATATACCTACAAGGTGTAAGGGACAGCCCTCCACAAACTTTAAGGGCTTGCTCAGTAGACGAAACTGAACCACCTACCATTAAATTTTTTTCAGGAAACAAAAAAAAAAAATCCGCCTCACCATACAAAATTATTAACTTGATTGGACAGTTTGTTTGGAGATGTACCATCGCTTGCTACGCATAAATTTCCTAATGTTTAGAACGTTCAATTTAAATATTTTTATTTTTGTATGAAAATCTGATGGCCTAAAATATGATACTAAAAGTCATAGAACAAAAGTTGTTGGTTATGATGTTAGTAACGTAGTCCTAAGAGATTGCCAGTGTTTACTAATAACCCTGTATATTTACAACACACGATTACCAAATACCTACACAGTCCTATCAGAAAGGTTATCACATAATGGCTGCGGGGTCAGCAGAGATCAAAGCGCACACGCACCTAATTGCGCATCCTTATATTGTTGGAGAGACTTATCATTATTATCACATAGCCAAAGTCCGTTGTGTAAACTTGATTTGGTTTCTCTCTGTTGTGTGTTTCTGTTATGCCGTTTTTTTTTGGGATATGAAGGAAAAACATTTATAAGTAAGTATTTAGACTAGCTCTTTTCTGCGTCTTTGGTTACTTCTCCGCACCCGTGGCGTAATGTTATATAGCTTAGAGGTTTCTTCAACAAATGGGCTATCCAACACTAAAACACCACCATAAATTAGCATCACCTCTGTACCTATTTTTCTGTTTCCTTGTTTTAATTTTTAATTTTGTGTGTTGAAGAATTCTTCAAATTGAAATAGTTCAAACGTGTGTCAATTCGCTCGTTCAAGCTACTACTTGCATCTGCAAGCGGCTTTACCTACATAAATGAAAGTAGAAAATATTTTCAAGGGAACATACTGCCGGGATAAAAGTACAAGTGCTATTCTAGGACATAGTGAATTTCAACCAAATCAGCAGCCATATTACAGAAGATACAGAACACAAAAAAGAAAATACTAATTTTGACGGAATAAAGTGCTTTTCTACTTCATTATTGGTTGTTAGTTCTTTATAAATCTGTAGTTTCATCACCTAACTATACCTACCATCTGTGGAGCAGGAAATTCGTCTCTCCGCTAATTTCTGGAGACAGATGTACCGTGAAAAGTTCCATTAGTACAGCCAAATGTTAATAAATGGTCCCATAGTCCCATTTAAATTGATTGACAATAACAAACGATGGTGGACTCATTTTAAATGATGAATAATCGAGTAGAACAAGAAACCATCCATCGTCATTAAGGAAATCTTCAGAATTTTAAAGGTTTTTACCTGTTTAGTACCAGACTAGTGCGTGTTGCCATTGATGACTTATGGCTCCGAAACGTGGTCGCTTGCAATGGGCCTCATAAAAAGACTCAAAGTCACCCAAAAGGCAATGGAAAGGGCTATGCTCAGAGTTTTCTTGCGTGATCACATTAGAAATGAAGATATCCGCAGGAGAATCAAGATTACCGACATAGCTCGAAGAATCACCAAACCTAAGTGGCGATGGGCAGGGCACATTGCACGCAGAACAGATGGTCGATGAGGACGAAAGCTTCTGGAGTGGCGACCGCGTTTCGGAAGACGCAGCGTTGGAAGGCCTACAACAGGGTGGACCGATGACCTGGTCAGGGTCGCAGGAATCCGATGGATGCGTGACGTACAGGCCGGTCGTTGTGGCGACACATGGGGGAAGCCTATGTCCAACAGTGGACGTCTTTCGAATGATATACTGATGATGACTGTTTAGTTGGAAACATGCTGATCTTATGATGGGTTCCACATTGGGCACCTCCGCTTAAACGGCACTTGAGTGAATGGTACCTAAGGTGTTCCACATTCGGCACCTATTGACGTTTTTCGCAGGTGTTAATATTGTTTATTTTCAACTGTGGCAGCCTGAAATGAGCAAAAACCTACCAGATAGTAGATTCAAAACTGCATTTATCAGTAAAGTTTTGTCTAGTATTCTGGTAAGTAATTAATTGATTATTTTAGGCCGTTAAAGTCGTAAAGGACAATAACTGTATAGGGGCCAATAACTGTACCGTTTACCCTACTCTATAGATTTTGGCAATTTTTTTCCGTGTGAAGTTTCGTGGCTATTTTAATTATACGCTAATTGTTTTGTATTAAACATTGTTTCAATATTGGTGTAGTTTTCTACGCAGCTGGAGCAATATGTTATAATAGAATTATTGTAGTATTGAATACCACAACGAGTCTAGCCGAGAAGTCTGACTAGAAACATTCGCTGCCAAATACTGCAAAAACGATAGAATGGAATTAAAAGTAACGTAAATTCGCTGAAAACTTAATATTTTCTAAATTTGACACTGGCTAAATGCAAAAATTGAACGATGTCAAAAAAATAAAATAGTTTATGTATTTTTGGAGGACAATTTGAATTTTGCGGGCTGCCTCCTCTAAGGCAGGGCGCTAACACAAAATAGATAGGTACAGAAGACATTCTACATACAAAGCGCGCTCGAGCAACGCACACACACACCGCACACGGACACAATATCTCGGCTCATTCGCCCGGTTGCACTCGTACAGTTCGGCGCAACGCGCTGACCCTAGCGCGACCGCCTAGCGTAGGTATAAAAAGTGAAGTATATACATGAGATTGACTTCTATACCTATCTATTTTGTGGCGCAAACGTGTCTTGTGTCAGATACAAACTATCGATAAATATTTGATTTCTATAGAACCAGTATGAAATCATCAACTCCCTGCGCATACGTAAACATTTTCTGTGTCCAGTTGCTTCCACTTGACGATCAAAGAGTGTTCGGTGTCGGTAACTGGATCAATGAGTGACTCCGTTTGCGCAGCGCCTAAAATACTTTAACCTAACCTAATCAGATAAGATACTAAGTTCCACCCAGCAAAAGAACACAGATTTCCAGGCCCGACACTATAAACTTCCCCTAACAAAGTTCCCTTCGTCCAGCTAAGCCATTACCGCATTACCGCGACCCGTGGCCGCAATCCATTAGTGTCCGACACTGCTGACACTGGTGTCCGAGTTGCGGCAACTTGCCACTTAGTGTCACAGCTCTCGCAAGACTCCGCGGTTTACGAGTTAATTCATGACGAGGGAGATTGGATTAAAAGTAACACTATATACAAAAATCGGGCAAGTGTTTCAGTGTTTTTTCCTATACTTGTGCTATGAGACCTTGTTTCATGCCAAATTTTAGGATTCCGGGTTGACGGGAAGTATCCTATTAATTTCGTTTTTTTTTAATTGGTGTAAGTTAGTGCTTGACTGCGATCCCACCTGATGGTAAGCAGTGATTTAATCTATGATGGTGAGGCGTACTAGTTTATGAACCTATTCAGTCTAAATTAAACTTCGTTGTAACGCCATAAGATAACAATGTCTCTACTCTTAATTATACTGTTAATTAATCCAAATATTATGCAAGTATCACATGTTAGATGCCAGACCTTGATTCGAGAGTAGGTGCCTAGTAATGTCTAGACTGATGTAAATAAATGCTTGCTTCTAGTCAAGCATAACATTTTGCGAGGCTATGGAAATCTTATGGGTTACTTGGGGTTAATGTTCATGGATGGAGGGTAGTTTCCAGGGTCAAAATAATTACTTTTTATTTAGTCCGTATTTTAGATTATAAAAAAAATATTGGACACGTATTTTTTCTTTTTTCGATTAAACAAAAAATAACAAAGATATAGCCCATTAAAGTTACGTGTGATGTCACCCCGTGCGAAAAAAATGCAGCACGGTGTGACGTCACACGTAACTTTAATGGGCTATATCTTTGTAATTTTTGGTTTAATTTACAAATAAAAAAATACGTGTCCCTTTTATTTATTTTATTATGAGCCCGTTGTGTCCCACTGCAGGGCAAAGACCTCCCTTCCGTTATTCCACTCTTTTCTGTCTTTAGTCACTTCTGGCCAATCCTTAAGGTAGGAGTCCAAATCGTCACGCCATTCCCTTATTTTTGAATAATCTAAAAGACAGACTAATTATGTTTTTTACGGCAACTAGCCTATTGTCATTAATTCATTATTTGAGGAGGGGTACAGCCGTGCTATTGTCTAAGAAAACAGCCTTGAGCGCAGCGCTGGCTACAGCGACGAGTCGAGAGCGCAGTACATTGAATTAAAAATCCAATGTATAGGTGTATTGGATTGTTA
The DNA here is from genome assembly GCA_910589285.2 of Mythimna ferrago. Lineage (NCBI taxonomy): Eukaryota > Metazoa > Arthropoda > Insecta > Lepidoptera > Noctuidae > Mythimna > Mythimna ferrago. The sequence continues at coordinate 24,737,690 of OU342685.1, forward strand.
ATCGTATGTACGTATTTGGAGTTCGACGTTGCGGTCAGCGGTGCGCTGAAGGCTGTTTTCTTAGAGAGTAGCACGCCAGACGTACGTTATACGAGAAATATCATTATTGATATCCTATAATTATCTCCGTTTACTATATAACATTAGTTTAAGGATCTGCGAAACCCAATACACGTATCTAGTATTTTTATGTAAACAATCTATGTATAAAACATAACTGTATCATGAAAAATCACAAAGCTTTATATAACCTTGTTATGTCAACAAAAATACATAGTCACCGGGCCATCCATGTGACAGAGGAGTTGTTTTGCACTTGCATTCAGCTGTTTATTGGCGCCTAATGCCGGCTATGACCTGCCGTGACCTTTTTTAAATATTTTTGGGAATAAATATAACATGGTGTAAAAACTATTGGAATACATTCAGTTACTGATTCTGAACAAACTATATTCAGGTTTCGCGTTAGGGAATGCAAAAATCGCCAAAATTAAAAACCGGTCTTTTTTCGGTTTCAGGAATTTTTTAGGCAACCCACCCGCGTTATATTATTTAATATACTAAATTTGTCATAAAATACGTTTCATCCAATAAACAGACCGGTGAAGGTCATTCTTAATCGGATCTTTTAGACTAATAAATATAAACAAACCTACGACTGATATCAAGCCTCAACAGTGTTTTAAAACAATGTTTGCTAAAAAAATAGTGTCATTTGAAAGTTATAAAAAAACTCGAAAAACCGGTTACTTGAAAAAAAAAAAACGGTTTTTTAATCATTTAAAATATGCCGAAAACCGGTTTTTCGGATTTCGGGTTAACCGGTTTGCATTCCCTATTTCACCACTAAAAATAATGTTGTATATGGCCTCACTTGTCGAGAAAGAGCGGCCGTTACAAAGGACAATGGCGGTAAGCACTTGACATTGTTAGTTCTAACTAATTAACGTATTTCATTTCAAAGGCATCGCCAGAAGTGGAGAGTTTCTCTCAGAACGCTCCGTCAATGATGTTTTGTTTAACGGCGGGATCAGATTGTAGTGTGTAGTGGTCAATGCAAATGCAGTATGAAATTCAGGAGAATGGTTTTGTTATGGTGTGTCCAGATCTGGCAAATGCGCTGATCGCGGCCCGCTTGCGAACGGCGCGCGTTTTGCACACGGCTTGTTCTTATGAAGCTCCTGCGCGGTGCGCGCTTCGTACGAACATGAAATGCACGCGCGCAGTATGCAAACGGCTCCCGTAAGTGATTGCACTGTCACACCTAGGCTAAGTGCCTTTTACAAAACCATTTTGTAGAGCAGAGGTATTTTTAGGGTTCCGTAGGTACTTCAAAAGGAAAAAACCGAAGCTTTACAGGATCATCTTTGTTGTCCGTCCGTCCGTCTGTCTGTCTGTCAAGACCCTTTATCTCGGGGACGCGTGGACGCATCGAGTTGCAATTAAAATCATATACTCGGGTCTGCGGTTCCTAGAAGCTGTGAAAAAAATGAAACTTCTAAATTAACGATAAAAAAGATACGGTCGTTTATATCGCAAAAAATGTAAATATAGAAAATCTACTTCCCGTTGGCCTAGAAGCCTGAAATTTGGCATGAAGTAAGGTCTTATAGCATAAGTATAGGAAAAAAATCTGAAAACTGGAAATTTGAAGTTAAGTACCTACGTTACAAAAAAAAAATATTTGTTTGCAATTCGGAAAAATTTTCGTAACTCGATTCGGGAATTGAACTGTTTTCATAAGTAAGTTTATACGGAACACTTGGCCAGTTTTTTAGCACAGTGCAGCATTTACACAAATTAATAGCCCAGACCCAGGTGTTCCAGCTCAGCAATATGTTCAGGTGACATTTACGTTTACAAACGCACCCAAAAAGCAACAGGAATTCCCGTTACGAAGCACCGTTATTTAAAAACTTCAGTATTTCCCCGACAGCGCTCCAGCGCTTTGCATACAGAAGCGGGTTGTAAACTAGCAAGCGCTCCAGCTAATTTATTTACAATGTGACCTGGTTTAACTTCGACTACTGAGCTGTGACCTGTGCTTGTCTAGCTCTGAGGAAGAATAGCATATTCTGTGAACGACATTTTGAATTAATTTTGGTGATTTCGACACATGCCTTTATGTCTTGAAGGACGTAATTTTTAAGAAACAGTGACGAACCTTTCGCCATTAACCGGACGTAGATGTAGACTCTAGGTTGACTCGAGAAATTCTGATAACACTTTGCCTGACCTGTAGATCAATGATGGAGATGGAAGTGCTTATAGGACAGACAAACAAAGAGTAAGGCGATTATCACACTGCCACGCATCACGCTGCATGTTACGTGTCAACGCACCTACTCGCGTACTTGCGGGAGTGCAGATCTGCTTCATCGTGCGTTTTGTAAGTTCACGCAGACTCTGACTCATTTCATACAAAATCACGCACGGCACAACAAGACTCAGTGTGCCATACCTTGCGTGTCGCCCCGCACCCACCGCGTATGTGCATGTCTCTCCGCTTGTAGGACGTGATCAGCATGAACGCGCGTGGATGCAATTTCAGTGTGTTGGACTGTGCGTGTTTTCTATGCAAACGGGGATACTTACAAGCAACGTTAAAACACGCATTCACGCGCTTCGCTGCGTGGTACGTGGCAGTGTGATAATAGCCTAACAGAGCTACCCATTGCTCGTCTTGGGGACGAGGTGCCCGTGCCTACAGTAGCAGGAAATTGCCCAATGACTCACGAAGTATCTCCTTCGGCGGCGGCAGGTGATCTATCCTGATGAGCATCCAGGGGAGATCCTTTGGATCATGGTGACTGACCAATCTAGATATAATATAATATTCCACAATTATCACACGACGCCGTCTAGTCTCAAGCTAAGCAGAACTTGTGTTATGAGTACTAGATAACTGATAAACATACTTATATATTTCTAAACACATACATTTTATAGATAAATTACACCCAGACACAGAACAAATGATCATGCTCATCACACAAACATTTGTGCTGGGTGAGAATAGAACCCACGACCTCTGGCGTAGCAGTCAGGGCCACTAACCACTAGACCAACAGGCCAGTCAAAGATAGATTGGTCATTCGCCGAACTTTCTAAAAAACTTGTATTAATAAACTTGCATAATCAGCATCATAATGTTCCCACTGCTGGGACGTAGGCCTCCTCTCTGGAGAGGGAATGGGCCGACCCTAGATGGTATGCTAACCCTTGCTGCTGAATATCGTAGCACAGCATATATGTAGGAAGGGGTAGCTAGTTACTTCATTACATTGTATAAAGAAGAAATAGAAAGCAGGGTCTTAATTAAGTTATTGGCTGAACTAATTAAATAATTAATTAGTTTAGCGGCGTATTCCTTATTGATCGGAGGCTGGGTTCCACTGGGTTACGATGTGGCTTCTTGGAAAAGAGTAGAAAGAACAACAGTATCTAAGTAGTATTAAAGAATTCAGAAGGGAATTCATGAGTTTTGTCCATACTTATACAGAACTGTAGATATAAATTGATTCATATCAACAGTTCTGTACTAATATTATAACGAGGAAATAATTATATTTTTGTTTGTAACGAATAAACTCAAAAACTACTGGTCTGATTATTTTTATCAAAATTTCTTTCATCAGTAGAACGTTATTTTATAAATTTATCATTGAATGACATAGACTTCTATACTAATTTCTTAAAGAGAAAAGATTTTTATGTTTTTTTGTTATGAATAAACTCGAAAATTACTGGACTGATTTAAATAAATTCTTACACCAGTAGAATGCTACTTTATCAATGAGTGACAAGGATATATCCCTCTATTTGTTTGTCTGTTTGCGATAAACCTAAAAATACTGAAGGGATTTTAATGGGGTTTTCACCAATAGACAGAGCAATTTATGAGGAAGGTTTAGTTGTATAATACTGCATATTATAGTAGAAAAAAGTCAAGAATTTCAAAGTGCGAAGCACGATGTGATAGATCACTAGTAGCTTATTACATGGTCATTGTCATCATCAGTTTTTTTAATGTTCCCACTGCTGTGACTCAGGCCTCCTCTCTAGGAGAAAGAATGGGCCGTAATCCACCGCGCGGGCCCAGTGTGGGTTAGTGAATGTAACATGTTTTCAAATTTTTGGTTCTAGGACATGCCGGTTTCCTCACGATGTTTTCCTTCACCGTTTTGAGAGCCAGACTAACAATCAGCCATGTTGTTTTGTTTTTCTGCAGGGTCCAAGAACTCTTAGCAATCGAACGAGAATTTCGAAATCTCAGCGAATTCGAATGTCAAAATTGTCACTTGTCTAAGAATTTGTATGAGAATATCGTTTATGTTGATCGAAGTTCGTTGTCGTTTCGTAACGAGTGTGACATTGTCTAGCTATTAGCTATCGATCACGTGACAGTTAGAAAGCTTTTAGGTCAGTTCCATACATTTCGGAGATATCGAATTTCGTTACCGTTGATGAAAATGTAACGATGTCTAGGCTGATCCGGTACTAAGTCCGATTGCTAAAATTTTTTCACCGATAGAACCATAGATAATATTTCTATGGATATAACGCTGCTCTATTCCTGAGTACGCGGGCAAAACTATCTTTCAGTTTGAAATACATTGTTTGAACCTTGAATCTCTGAATCATCTTCTTCCGGCGGCGCGGCGTCACAAAACGTATTAAACTTTCAGTTACCTACGAAAAAAAGGCCTTTCAAATCTAATTTCCACAATGGCATTACTGAAGCCAGTCTCGTTAATGTTATTACAGTATGATGACGCATTGGTCCCCAGGCCTTACGTGAGGCCACCGTAATTGGATTTATTTATAAGCAACTCGTGCGCAAGGTCGAAGGTTTTACCGCTAGGGGTGATCACTAGTGTGTTTTGTTGAGTGTAGGTGACATGTAACAATTGTCTATGGAATTACTCGTATGGCAGTCTGAATTGGACGCTGATAAAAAAGGATTTTGGAAACGAAAGACAATCATTTTAAAAGAAGTTGGTTTTGTGAAAGAAAGAAAGGAAAAGAGAGAGAAAGAAAAGAAAAGAAATAAAGAAAAGAAAGACAACAAAGAAAAGAAAGAAAAGATTTATTTGAGACTCGCACAGGACAAACAAAAATAAAATAAAAAAAGTAAGTAAGGTCAATGTGGGCAAATCCGTCATACTTTTTTGAAAGTTGAATTTGGTAAACTATTACTGGGACACTTACTACTTTAATATAAATTTGTTGGTTGTAAGCGATAAAGAATTTTATTGTCTTGTATATACATCCTTTCCAAACAAAAAACAGCCCTTCATGTGTAAATAATGAGGTTTTTTTAAAAATCAGTCGTTAGACGGATTTTCCCGAGGATTAGGGGCAAATCCGTTTAATAGCAGATTTTTCTCGAATTACGCCGTTATATCAAAGTATGCAATTTATTAATAAGTAAATGCAGATGACGAAGAAAAATGTTTTGTAACATCATTAAAATAAGGTTTAAGTTACGTTTTATTCCCTGAAATCTTTTTTGGGGGCAAATCCGGCCTATTTTTATAACCAGAGACTATAAACCTTTCCAAAAAGTTTGAAAACTAAATATTTTTACTTATCAGTTTAATTTTTTAGGTACACTGATACATTCCTATCTTATTATGACGATGGTATTTTTGGTATTGACTTAAATAAACAGGGTTATTTTAAATTAATTTGGTTAGGTATAAGAGCATTATAATTTTAAACAACGTTGCACTTCACGTTACTGTTGTATTAAAAATTGAATTAAAGTGATTGCAGTGTGGTAGCTCCCGAAATTCTCATTTTCTTGTGTTTTTTGCAATTTGCATATCAGTGAAAAGTTCAAAACATTCGCTCCATTCGCTTTTACATAGATTTGGTCAAAATTGGTAAAAATTCCGAAATCTAGTTAATTCTTAGCACATTTAAGTAAGAACGAAAGGAGTGGATATATTGATCATTCTTATATTTAGGATTATACGTTTTACTGTCGCGAATCATATTTTGATCTAGTTGCAACTTGTTACTGCACATATCAGTATTGTTATAATTGCAAAAAACATAAGAAAATTTCAATTTCACGTGCTATTAGGACTCAATTACCTTAAGTGCTTAAGTAAAAATTAGTTTCTGAAAACAAATGGCTTTATTCTTGATGACATAATATTATATTAATGACATATTATTATTATTGTTAAAAATGGAACATACTCAACAGAGCATAATCAAAGTTGTAGAGTGGTTTTTCTCCCTAGTCTACTTGAAGAACATTTTTTGTGGACATGGTCCATGATGGTCATCCGAGGAATTTGGTAGAGTTGCGCTGCTTTATATCCAGTTAATGTACCATTTCGGACTGCCAGTACAGCTGCATGCAACTTGTCCTTGCTATAGGAACCCTTTGTTGTTTTTCTTTTATAATTTCTCACCATGATTACTATTATTTAGTAATTATGAGAAAACTGAAAACAAACAAAATTATAATATTAATGAACATATTATCTGACCATAGGCCAAATCTAGTATTATTTATAACTTAATTATCATATTCTGAGTTTTAGACATTTATACTTGTAAGCGCCATATTCACGGGTAAACAGGTAGCAACTCGCATCAATTGTCAGTTATGAATGGACTTTCAAAGTTTAACACTAAAACTAAAAATAGGAAGGATGAAAAGGTTGACGACATCTGCAATGGGGTAATTCCAGTATATGACGATTTAGCCCCATTGAAATTAGACGGAATTTCCCACTTGACCATTTTGAGGTTAAGTATTTTTTAAAACAATTCTTTCTGTATCTACTGGTTTTTATTCAAAACAAATAGTAAAATCCGCTGAAACACTTATTAAACTACATGTTATGCATACTCAGAAAGTCCTAACAAGTAAAATATAATATTTACCTTATAAAAAACAGCAGCACTGTACACTTGTGTTTCGAGTTCGGAGCACAACTAAATTTCAAATGTATTTTTTTACTCTTGTAGACAACCTTACGCCATCTATGAATCATAGTTGGAACTAAAAAATGATCCTTTTTTATCGACTGAACCAGTAATAGCGTAAATTTTCTGGAATCAACAGCAAATGCATGTGTATGGAATAGCCCCGTAGACGGATTTGCACACATTGACCTTAACTTACAAATAAATAAATACTTTAAATAAAAAATAAAAGAACACAATATTAAAAGTTAAAACAATTAAAGACCTGTGCGAGGCCAAAAATCACTTATTTTATTTATTTTTATGAAACTATCAATTAAGTGAAGATAAATAATATTTACGTTTGAAAGTAACTGGAATCTAGTTTGAATAAAAAGTGTTAAACTTAATTAATGTACTTTAATATTACTACTTTTTTACGCTTCAACTTCAACCTATTTTTAATACTTATTAGTTTTTTGCCGGAACGAGTTTTCTCTTTTATAATTACTTAATCTAAAAAATATAACTTATATTCATTATCTAATAGAATAGTTATTGCTATAAAAATACTTTTTTTAATACTAAGAAAAGTGCGGAAATCACACTCAGCACAAAACTTAGTACGTGAAAGAAGAAAATAAAAATTGCAAAACTGAACTAACCCACCCACACTAGCACTCATTTTCAGCTTAGTTGCTAAGGTTAAAGTTAAAACACTATCTAAACTAAATCTGTAAGTATAATAATAATAATAATGTAGGATACTAAAATAAACGGCAACAAACGATAACAGTGGCGACAAGGTCACGCTGACACATATGTATGTCATAAATGGCGTATCCGACAGTTGTGATTTCGACTAGTTCTAATGAATTTGTTTTTTCGTCTTATTGTATTCAAAGTGTAAAGTCTTTGAAATCTCCACTGAAAAAGGAGGATCCTTCGACCAGACGGATGTTATTGTGTATGTTGTCCGGGCAACTGCCCGATACCTAGTTGCTTTCGGGCTTTTGTATTATGAGAAAAACTAATACCGTTATGCAGGATTTTAATTATTTGATTTTATGTTAAAGACGATTTTTTTTACAAGTTACTTCAAACAGAGTTAGTTATATTCGTCGTGTCGTGCTGGTGCTGCCGCTTCGGCTGCGGAGAACCTCAAACGACGGAATATAACAACCTTGTTGGAAGTTATATTTTCGAACCGTTTGGGGTTGACGAAACTCTCGGATCGTGGGGTCCGAGTAGTGTTGCCAGGCGTCCCGATTTGCACGGGACGTCCCGATTTTTAGGGGTCTGGGGACGCGTCCCGATTTGCACCTGATCGGGACGCTAAATGTCCCGATAAATCAAAAATTTCTAATAGGGTAGTTTCCAGGGTCAAAATAATTACATTTTTTCGGCAACTAGCCTCTCAATCCACACAATTATAAGTAATCTGTGACTCAATAATCCATCTTCGTTTATCCATTCCATTCCTAAGCAGTAAAATGTAACCAACAATATAATTTTAATATAATATTAAAACTTTTAAAACAGCGGGAATCATTCATAACTTCAATATTTTTTTAGTTTTTGTCTTTATTCCTGCATCTGAATTGTGCGAAAGAAATGCCCGGGTGTCAGCATTGTGTGGACCGCCCGGGTGACACCAATGAGCTTACGATGGAAGTGTGCTCTGCTCAAAAAAAAAATTACTGAAAAAAAAAATTGTCCCGATCTAAAACCCTAAATCCCGATTTGTTTTTTCGTCGGTCCCGATTTTCATCCAATCGGACCTGGCAACACTAGGTCCGAGTGCCCATCAGGCAACGGCGTTATCGCCGCCGCCGGGATTCAGATCCCGATTTCCGGCCACCGTAGGCGCGGGCTTGCGGACAGTGAGCAATGGGTAGCTCACTGTCCGGCCGTCCGGTAACTGTCCGGACCAAGCCCAAGTCGTCGACGGCGCGCACTGTTCCCGCGCGCCTCAAGGAGTTGTCAGCAACAGCAGAGACCCAGCCGGGTCGAAGCCTACTGGGGCCTGGGTTATCCGAAAGGGCGCTCGAGCCCCGGTATGAAGGCTAGAAGGAACGGGGTGGGTCTTTTAGTCAGTAAGAGTCTGACACTATCTCCCGCTCCGCCCAAGGGCGGGGGATGTCAATGCATGATTTTTCCCACCATAAAAAAAAAACCCTAGCAGGGAGTTTTGCAATATACATGAACTTTTTTTCTTCAACAATTTTTATTATACACAGGTAAATAAATTTCGTCACGCCCACGCCTGTGACGTAGCGATCTCTCACGCTATTGATGAAATGTCCCGTGACGAAAAGCGTGATGAAGCGTGATGTTTTACTTGGAAGTGACATGTAAAATACTTTTCTGAGTAATAATAAAGCGGAGTTTTTGTGTACCTTGCGTATCGGTGGTTTTGTATCAAGGTCACATTGCTTCCGTTCGCGGCAAGGATTTTGTCGAAAATAAGATCGGTAGAAGCGTACCCCAGAGTTCGTCTCGTCCGGACCAAGCCCAAGCCGTCGACGGCGCGCACTGTTGGTGGGAATCGAACCCACGACCTCCGGCATAGCAGTCAGGGCCACTAACCACTAGACCAACAGACCAGTCAATAGACCAACAGATGCAGTTTTATTCAGTAAAAGTCTGACACACCCTTCCTGTCCATCCTAGACCGGAAGAAGTCATTAGATGATTTCCTACCTTAAAAAAAACCAAGCAATCCCATTTACATTTAAGATCACAAGATATTTTCTCCAGAACTCCATGTCGTAATAACGTAATAAAATCCAGGAGAAATATATCTGGTCGCAAAGCTGCTGTAAAACGATTCAGGTTGTAAAACGCGCTGTGTCACGAAGAAACTGATTTCGCAACGCGGCAGCTCTAGATGGGTGAAACCGGATAGAACCGGATAAAACTGGATATAACACGTTTTTTCAGTTTTAGGGTTCCGTATTTACCTAACGGGTAAAAAGGATAAAACTCGTTTTTTCATTTATAGGGTTCCGTACCCAAAGGATAAAAACGGGACCCTATTATGAAGACTCCACTGTCTGTCTGTATGTCACCAGGCTGTATCTCATGAATTGTGATACCTAAACAGATGAAATTTTTACAGATGATGTATTTCTGTTACCACTGTAACAACAAGTACTAAAAAAGGATAAAATTAGTATTTAAGTGGGGCTCCCATACAACAAACGTTAATTTTAAGGTTTACCCAAAGGGTTAACACGGGACACTATTACTAAGACTTCGCTGTCTGTCTGTCTGTCACCAGGCTGTATCTCAAGAACCGCGATAGCCAGACAGTTGAAATTTTCACCAATTATGTATTTCTGTTGCCGCTATAACAACAAATATTAAAAACCAAATAAAATAAATATTTAAGGGGGGCTCTCCCATACAACAAACGTTTTTTTTTTGCACTCTTTTTTGCTACGGAAGGTACGCAACCCCTCATGTGCAAGTCCGACTCGCACTTGGCAGTTTTTTACAGCTCCTGTTATTCATTGGAATCTCTTTTGAGTCGTTTTATTCGAGCCGTATAAAACGTTCAGGCTCGAATATATATGTATATGTTGTTTCTGCGTTGTTTATGTTCTGATACCAACAGCGGCAAAAGATATATATTGTATGTACATTCTGGGTCACGTATAACATTGTGTTGCTATAAAAACAAAAACACATAAGCCACACGAGATATTTTTTTCCAAGTTGGAAAATCGAATAAGTTGTCACGCTCTAAGGGTCTAAACAGACGGACCGCATTTCAATTGTAATCCGGACTGCATCATACCCACCCGCCCGCACGCTCCGCCCTCCCGCGCATGGTGCAGTTCGAATGCAGTCGGTGTGCAGTTCACACGACTGCAATCGGACCGCACGTTTGGTTTGCAGTTCTATTGCAGTCGTGTCAACTGCATTGAAACTGCAATTTGCAATTGGATTGCAGTTGAAATGCGGTCCGAGCGGTAAATGTGTTTTTTTTTTTGGTGGGTAAATTCATCCAAATGACATCCCTCGCCCTTGGGCGGAGCGGGAGATAATGTCAAACTTTTACCGACAAAAAAAAACCACCCCGTTCCTACTTGCCTTTCATACCGGAGGCGAACCTTCCTTTCAAAACCAGACCCTTGGCCCCAGCAGGCTTCGACCCAGCTCGGCCCCTGCTGCTTCCCGCAGCAAGGCCCATGTGTAACATTTTTCAGAATCGGTTCAGTACTTTCACAAATTACCCCCTCATACAAACTTACAAATGTCACCTCTTTAATATTAGTAATGTAAAAATAACATTGAAAACTGTTAATTTATAGCGTGAAACCATTACTCACATCATAAAATTTAACACATCTTTTAAAATTATAATGACTACGTTGACGCACTTAAAACTAGTCGCGGTTTTCAGCTAAATAATATATCAACTAATTTTAATTATATACTAAGGTAGGTGCCAGATGAACATGGAGCAACGGTCATTGACCCTTCTATTTGTTGACATTCTTAATTTCAAAAACGGAAATAAAAACATAAAGCTGTTTTGAATCGACATGTATTTTTTTTTTATGGTGGGAAATCATGCATTGACATCCCCCGCTCTTGGGCGGAGCGGGAGATAGTGTCAGACTCTTACTGACTAAAAGACCCACCCCGTTCCTTCTAGCCTTCATACCGGGGCTCGAGCGCCCTTTCGGATAACCCTGGCTCCAGTAGGCTTCGACCCGGCTGGGTCCCTGCTGTTGCTGGCTGACAACTCCTTGAGGCGCGCGGGAACTGTGCGCGCCGTCGACGAGAATCGACATGTATCGCGATCCTTTACATGATCAAGTAATGAAAAGCAGTTCATTGTTTGTTTTTCGGGTACCTATGCAGAGATATTAGGAAAAGGTCAATTTACTTTATTCCACGGCGGTTCTATAGCTGTGTCCTGCGGTTTCACAAGCACTCCGTTACTTCTTTTTCGCTTAGCGTACTTTGTATGTAATGGAAAAGGTTATTGCTTGGAGTTTCCTTGCGTGATCGCATCCGAGATTCATTTCTAATTTCTTTAAAATAAAAAAAAAAGAAAGAGAGACAATTTTTTTTTCTTTTTATTTTAGAAATTGATTTAGGGGATATCATCAGATATCCGCGGAAATACGATGGATGCGTGATGCACAGGACCGGTCGTTGTGGCAACGCATGGGGGAGGCCTATGTCCAACAGTGGACGTCTTTCGGCTGATATGATGATGATGATGATCAGATATCCGTAGGAAAACCAAGCCCAGACTTTCCTCAAGTGTGGGCATAATGATCGGTCATCTGCGATTCGCAACCATCAGCATCCCACGACCCTCACCAGGTCATCGGTCCGCCTTGTGGGAGGCCTTTCAACGCTGCGTCTTCTAGTACGTGTTCGCCACTCCAGAACCTTTCGGCCTCATCGAACATCTGTGTCAATGAAGTAACTCTGGTGGGTTTTAATCAGCAAAAGTGTGACACACCCTCACTCCGCTCGGGAGTCATTCGATGATTTCTTCCCACCTTTTTTTTTCGCGGTGGGAAAATCATCTAATTACATCCCCCGCTCTTGGGCGGAGCGGGAGATAGTGTCAGACTTTTACTGACTAAAAACCCACTCCTGTTCTTTTTTGCCTTTCGTACCGGGACCGAGCTTCCTTTTCCTTTTTTTTTTTATTTCTTCCCAAACCAAAAAAAAAAGCTTAGTATAAAAACCACAACAGCATCCAATATTTATCAGCATCCACAGATTAATTTCGACTTTTCAAATAACGTAGGTGAATGAAACATTTGCGCTTCAAGTTTAATTCATTATTTCAACGCTCCATCAAGAAAATTTACTAACTAAAGATAAATTCGTTCTCATCTTCATAACTATAAAGAAATGCGTTTCCTGTGATCTAATAAAAATAAGTTTAATAGCAGGCGAAGCCGCGAGCAAAACTAATCTATCTATAAAAATAGGATCAAAGAAGTTTTATATTAAATAACTAATTCGTGCCCGTGACTCTGTCCGCGTCAGGCTCGTAAAACAGCCCAATGCCATTTGGTCAACATTTTAAGAAGAGATTTTCGCTCTAATTTTTTTCTTTTCTAGGGTTCCGTAGCCAAATGGCAAAAAACGGAACCCTTATAGATTCGTCATGTCTGTCTGTCTGTCCGTCCGTATGTCACAGCCACTTTTTTTCCGAAACTAGAAGAGCTTTGAAACTTAGTAAGTAAGTAGATGTATTCTGTGAACCGCTTTAAGATTTTCACACAAAAATAGAAAAAGAGCAATAAATTTTGGGGGTTCCCATACTGAAACTCAAAAATTTTTTTTTCATCAAACCCATACGTGTGGGGTATCTATGGATAGGTCTTCAAAAATGATATTGAGGTTTCTAATATATTTTTTTTCTAAATTGAATAGTTTACGCGAGAGACACTTCTAAAGTGGTAAAATGTGTGTCCCCCCTGTAACTTCTAAAATTAGAGAATGATAAAACTAAAAAAAATATATGATGTACATTATCATGTAAACTACCAACGAAAATTGGTTTGAACGAGATCTAGTAAGTAGTTTTTTTTTAATACGTCATAAATCTAAAAAAAATCACTATTATTAAAACATCGATCAAAGTTACAACGAACTACAAGAACTTATAAATTATGTTACTTGCTGCTACGGAACCCTCCATGGGCGAGTCCGACTCGCACTTGGCCGGTTTTTTTTTATCTACACTAATATAATAAAGAGGTAAAGTTTGTTTTTTTGTTTGTAGGAGGTAATCTCTGGAAGTACTGGTCCGATTGCTAAAATTGTTTCACCGATAGAAAGCTGCTTTATTCCTGAGTGACATAGGCTATATATTTTGTACACGGGCGAAGCTGCGGGCAAAAGCTAGCCTGATATAAATTAGTATAATTACCGGCATAGATCTTGAGTGCTGGCTTCAAGTTGTGCAGAAGTCAAATTTTAATATTCGGTCTCTTTAGTGGAGCGAAGTGAGACGCTTGGGCGGGGAGTGTCAGTGATTGACTCGCCGCGCCATCGTGTCATAGACGTCACTCCTGATTCGTTCCCTGCGTTGCTGCATGTATCTAACAACGAAGACGATTGGCTCGCCAATGTATGGAATGCGCAAAGCGATCCCCACTCTGACGCCGAGCGCTCAAGATCCGTTCCGGCAATTATAATTGACTGCGATCCTACCTGATGGTAAGCAGTGTACGACGCGTCGTTCTACGTACAAATCAGACGTGTTACACGTGTGCGTAGGTCAAAGAGCACACGGGCCTCAAAAAAACGTCGCCACAAAAAAACGTTAGAAGCGGCCACAAAAAAAAAACGCTAGAAGCGGCCACAAAAAAAAAACGCTGGAAGCGGCCATAAAAAAAAAGCTAGAAGCGGCCGCAAAAAACAGCTGAAGCGCGCAACACCTTGTGTCCGAAGAAGCTTGAAGCCGCTTCAAGCTTTTTTTTTTTTTGTGGGGGCAATGCCACACACGAGCCACAAAAAAAGGACGCCTCAAAAAGAAGCTTGAAGCCGGAAGTGGCGTTTTTTTGTGGCGCGTGTGCGGGGGACAATAATGAAGTTTTAGCTTCATTCTACCTGCCTTTAAAGTTTCATGTGATGATGTTATCTCATGAACATTTTAGACACACGGCTGCAGAACGGGTTTACAATGTGACATAAATCATTTTACACGTACAGTTTTGCTGCGGCCTTGATACTCGGTTTTTAATAGAAATTATATTAAACAACATAATAAATAATCTTTAAAATAGCGCGCACATACAGCGTGTATGTTCACTGTTTCCTCTCAAGGCGGTTTCGAGAGGAAAATATCGTGAATTGTTGTTATCTCCAGGAAATGTAGATTCAGTGTAAATATTATCGACAGTGCCGACAGATTAGTAGGTTGAGAATGTTTTCAATCGTAATACAGATCAAATCATCAACTTTTATTGTTTTTCAAAGAGAATTTGTATGATGTTGTATCAATTTATATAAGTATTTTTTTTTTCTTATTTCATTCTGCATCATGGCAATCTTTTTAATTAACAATAAGCCTTGCTTCTGGCTGCTATTTTTTTTTATTGTTGATAGGTTTGCGCTTGATCGCTATCTCACCTGATGGAAAGCGACGATGCGGTCGACGATGGAACGCGTTTACCTAGAAGTAACCTTTTCAGTCTTGACTTATAGATTCTCGGTACCCCTAGCCAAGTTTCTAATCTGCAATAGTTAACGCTTGTAGAAAGCTTGAAATGTACGGGAATGACGTCATCTTAACGCTCAGTCACGTGGTCAGAACAAAAGAATTGGCGGCAAGGTCGACTCGAAGCGTTCGACGCAAGCGAAACGGTTGTAACTTGGCTAGGGGGGCTGGTTGTAGCCATCAGGAAACATATTATTATCTATTGATATTATTGACTTGGAGTGATTTTAGTCACATTGAGCGTTGCCAACTTGTGAGAGGTTCTCACTTCATGTGGCAGAATCTATCCAGGAGCGTTGCTATGTCTTTTTAAACGTTTGTGCTGTAGCGATCCGCATCCACTGAGTTTTATAGCTAGTGTATACCTATGTCCAGATAGTCTCTCTTGATATTTAACGCAGTTAGTGATATCTTCCCAACTATAGCGTAAAATAGAGAGACTATACGGACATAGGAATACACTAACATAATAAATAAATGTTTGAAAATGTATTTAAATATAAGCTGAAATTTAAATGATTGTTTACCTGAGGCTTATTAAAATTTATGGACGAGACAAAAGCGTTTACTTTTGTCTCCTTCATACATTTTCAATAAAAATATACCCAACTGTTTCTTTTTTTAAATTCAATAAAAAAATGAGTAAAATATTTAATAAAAAAAATTAATCGTAATACATATCAAATCATTTCACTTTTGTGGTTTTTCGAATAGAATTTGTATCTAGCATCTTTTTTCATAATAATAAACGATATATATTTCGAAAATGTATTTAAATAAATGGTTGTTCATCCGAGGCTTAGTCATGGACGAGACAAGAGCGTTTGCCTACTTTTTTCTCTGATCCATACATTTTAATAAAAACATTCCCAACCAAAACTTCAACAAAAAGAAACTCGATCATAATGTTTGTATGGGCGAGACAAAATAATTTTTATTTTAGATTAGGAATATTTTTATTAGAATGTATGAACGAGACAAAATCGCTCAGCCTCGGGTAAACAATAATTTAAATTTCATTCTGTATATTTGTCTAAATGAATCCCTACCCTATTTCCCTTATCGAATTGTTTTTTTATTATACTTTTCAGAAGGTTCCTACGGAAAGAAACATTAAGGGAATCTTCATAAAACTGCGAATAAATGACCTTCGCTCGTTTGACAGTTCACGCGTCAATGCATAATCTAAGATAGGATAACGTGGGTTAGTTAGACTTATTCTGATTAAAACCCACCTGTGTTCCTTCAGTCGCCCTTTTGCGTTCCAGGGCCACTAAGTCTTTTGACTGGCCTGTTGGTCTAGTGGTTAGTGGCCCTGACTGCTACGCCGGAGGTCGTGGGTTCGATTCCCACCCAGGACAATTAATGTTTGTGTGATGAGCATAATCATTTGTTCTGTGTCTGGGTGTAATTTATCTATAATATGTATGTATTTAGTAATATATAAGTATGTTTATCAGTTGTCTAGCACCCATAACACTAGCTCTGCTTAGCTTGGGACTAGACGGTGGTGTGTGATAGTTGTGGAATATTATTATTATATTATTATTTGAACAATCCTACAGCCCATATATTTAAATGATATTATACGTTCACGTGTTATTCTCAAGGTAAGTTACATATGCTAACTAACAGCCTCATTATAATATCTGGATCACGTAAACTATTACAACCACAACTTACTAACGATAGTCATAGTATCGCTAAGTGGAGAAACTATACACCCATTGTGTGATGTCTGAAGTGAGTTACAATAATTGGGGCCCAGCAGGGTCAAAGCCTACTGGGACCCTTAGAGGAGCATGAAGAAGTATCTTCATGCTCGAAAGGCTGAACAGATTTTGAAAAAACTTGGTACATGGATACAGACTATGTCCTGGAATAGCAAATAGGATAATTGTTATCCCTATAGTACCTATGTTCCTTTGGGACAATTTAGTACTAATCTTCTATCACACAACGCCGTCTAGTCCCAAGCTAAGCAGAGCTGGTGTTATGGGTACTAGACAACTGATAAACATACTCATATATTTTCTAAATACATACATATTATAGATAAATTACACCCAGACACAGAACAAATGATTATGCTCATCACACAAACATTTGTCCTGGGTAGGAATCGAACCCACGACCTCCGGCATAGCAGTCAGGGCCACTAACCACTAGACCAACAGGCCAGTCGAATCAAAGAGGCGAATCCGCTGGCAGTAGTTAGTTATCTGTATTTTATTATTTTAATATTTAAAAATGTTTTAAAACCTTGATTAAACGAACCTATGCAATATATAATGAGTATAGTCAGTCTAAAAATTCAAACGACTTGGGTAATTATTAGGGTAAAATGAAATCAGATGTAGTTAACACTGGTTCAATAAACAAGGTTGATTAAGAGATCTTGACCATTGTTTACTAATAGAAGAACCTTATAAAAAGTACCGAATATAACATTAAGTAGTAATATAAGTACTTATTCCTTCAATTTTTTTTAAGTCGTTTAACTTTTTAGACAGACTCTACCTAGCAGAGTAAGCCTTCCCTCGACCTCGAAGACCAATATAAATGCTGTAGAAAATTTTTCAATTTCCCAACTTACTGTGTATGATTGAAATTTTTCTCCTCGAATATTGGCTGCCAACCGGATTACTTTGAAATATTTAACCGCCATCTTCACTTTCTGCCTTTTTTTATGGTGGGAAAAAATCATCCAATAACAACCCCCGCTCTTGGGCGGAGCGGGAGATAGTGTCAGACTCTTACTGACTAAAAGACCCACCCCGTTCTTTCTAGCCTTCATACCGGGGCTCGAGCGCCCTTTCGGATAACCCTGGCCCCAGTAGGCTTCGACCCGGCTGGGCCCCTGCTGTTGCTGACAACTCCATGAGGCGCGCGGGAACAGTGCGCGCCGTCGACGACTTGGGCTTGGTCCGGATAGTTACCGGACGGCCGGATAGCGAGCTACCCATTGCTCACTGTCCGCAAGCCCAATCTTCACTTTTTGCCTTGATTTTTTCGAATGAAATTCAGTGTCCGTTTTAATCACACAAAAGATGAAAGAGGTTGAATAAGGCCATTCAACGTTGAACAACATTGAGCGGGGCAGGCGTTCCTCAAAATCTGATCATGGTCATATTGACACATGTGACATTTACCAACACGCACTGGGCCCGCGTGGTGGAATACGGCCCATTCCCTCTCCTAGAGAAGAGGCTTGAGTCCCAACAGTGGGAACATTAAAAAGGCTGTTAATGATGATGATGATAATTGACACAACCAATAGCAAACTTGCGATCTAAGTGTGCGTGGTCTGTTGCGTAATGCGCGTTTGTGTTGGTTTATTGCCGGTAACAGGGTTAAAGGGTGTGAGACAAGCGGCGACACTCGTTGTAGTACAAATCGGAAAGTATTTCCTTTCTAGTCTCTTTCATCTTTTCTGTGGTTTTAATTACTCACAGATTGATTACTTGTGGGTGTTGTGATGTAAAATTGATGTGGTTTTGTATTTTAATTGTCTGTGCAATTGGACAATATTTGGAATCATTGAAATAGGCGCCATCTCGGTAAAATGGAGCTGAGAAGTATTGTAGTATTGGCTACTACAGCGAAGCTTACAGAGAAGGCTGACTAGATATCATCCGCGTTCTAATGGATTTCAAAGTAATTAAAAACTTAATACTTTCTAATCTGCTGTCTCCCCGTCAAACTATAATTTAGGTGTCTTCAAGGCTAGTGTGAATATAAGGCTCTTTATAAACTAATTTCTTTTAATAAATTAGAACAATCTTAGGAATTATCATCATCATTATCATCATTTGAGATGGGATATCATCAGATCGTCGCGCTCCCGCTGTGGATGGAGCGAGAGGGAGTGTCAGACTTTTACTGTCTAAAACCCACCTGTGTTCTTTCAAGCACATGGTAGAGGTGTGCCCCACTTGGGCAGAGCAACGCCGTTTCCTTGTGGGGGCGAGCGCCGGCGGCGATCTTACGCGTCGATCCTTGGTACACCGGAGCGAGGAGGAGTGGTAGGCGGCCGCCGACTTCTGCGAAGCAGTAATGCTAGCAAAGGAGGAGGCCGACCGCATCAGGCAACGGCGCTTACGCCCCAGCCGCCGCCGGGATCCCTATTTTCGGCCACCGTAGGGGACGGCGAGCAATGGGTAACCGTCCGGACCGAGCCCAAATCGTCAACGGCGCGTGATATTCCCGCGCGCCTCAAGGAGTTGTCAGTAACCGTAGGGTAACCAAAAGAGAGGCTTGGCCCCGTTATGAAAGCCAAGAAGGAACGGGGTGGGTTTTTTAGTCAGTAAGATTCTGACACTATCTCCCGCTCCGCCCAAGGGCGGGGGTTGTCATTTGCATAATTTTTACCCACCAAAAAAAAAACCTATGTTCCTACATATAACTCACATTATCACATCAATCAGCATACATACTACTATGCGTAATATAGGCAGGAACATGTTATTAGCCCGAAGGCTCACAGCCTACAGAATACTAATCCAAATGATTGATATACGGAAAGTGAGTAGGGCCTCCTCCTTTCCTGTTGGCAAGTTGTTGAAGGATTCTTTGAAAGTAAAATGGAAGTTTTCAAAGGAGTAGTAGAAAAGAGGTTTGGTATCTTATTAAGTATTCAGGCCGGATATTGCCAATGACCTTTCGTCGCAACAGGTTGAAAGCTTTGCATGAAGAGAGTGGATTGGTTTTTATGAAACACGAGCTTTTGCCCGCGGCTTCGCTCCCGCTCTACCCTACTATACCTTACTCTACCCTATTGTACCCTACTATACCCTATTTTACTCTATTCAACTATACTTTACCCTACCCTACTCCACCCCACTCTACCCTACACTACCCTACACTACACTAATTTTCATTATTTTTTAATAATCCATTCATTCCATAAGAACCTTCATTTTTATTCGATTCATTTTTATATTATAGACTAGCTGTCTCCCGCGGTTTCAGCCGCGTCTTTAATTACTGCTCCGCTCCCGTGGGTCGTAGTAGCCTTCATCAATAAATAGGCTCATATAGCAATGGGCAATAGATCAAGAAGAACAAACACAAATTTTCAAAACCATTAAGACAATGCCAAGAATACGAGTACTTCACATTCTTCTTCTTTGACAGCTCATTATCACTTAGAAAACGCATGAAGCCGAACGTGCAGGCTCGTCGCGTATACAATACCGTCCTTGTTCATAATGGCTTGTCTCAAGTTGACACGCATTGCGCTGTTATGCATCAGTAATCACCGCAAGGCTGCCTTGTAATATTACTAGGCATAAAATAAATTATTATCCTACTTAGAAGATGTTTGAAATAATTTTAAATTGATATTGAGTGAATAGGGTCTTGATAACCTAGTCCTAACCATCAACGATTGCATCAATACTTGCGATTGGATCGCAGTCAAGCACTAGTTTATATCAATAAAAAAAAATTACAAAAAAGAAAATACAACCGACTTTTATATTAAAAAAACACTGAAAAGTACAAAATAAATTTAATTTCGGAAGTCGGTGTTAAATTACGAAGAGACAAAACTATTATTGAAGTCGGTTATAATGTTTTTTTGTGAGTTTTTTATTTTACATTTTTTTTATTTTTTTAGTTATGGTACCACGACTAAAAAGTACCTCTCAGCCAAACTTAAAGACCTTTTTTTTTTTTTTTTTTTTTTTTTTTTTTTTTATGGTGGGAAAAAATCATGCATTGACATCCCCCGCCCTTGGGCGGAGCGGGAGATAGTGTCAGACTCTTACTGACTAAAAGACCCACCCCGTTCCTTCTAGCCTTCATACCGGGGCTCGAGCGCCCTTTCGGATAACCCTGGCCCCAGTAGGCTTCGACCCGGCTGGGTCCCTGCTGTTGCTGACAACTCCTTGAGGCGCGCGGGAACAGCGCGCGCCGTCGACGACTTGGGCTTGGTCCGGACAGTTACCGGACGGCCGGACAGCGAGCTACCCATTGCTCACTGTCCGCAAGCCCGCGTCTACGTTGGCCGGAAATCGGGATCAGAATCCCGGCGACGGCGGCGGCGATAACGCCGTTGCCTGATGCGTTCGGCCTCCTCCTTTGCGAGCATTACTGAAACTTAAAGACCTTATAGCCAGAGAGTATCTCTTAACGATTCTAATAATCCTAAACACGGTTAGATTACATTAATGTACCTTCTGGCTTCATCATCAGATCAGTCCGATACATCCCCTCCCCCTTTTCCTTCAGCCAGTCATCGACTACACGTATAAACAAAGCAATTTTACTTGTTACGACAGTTCTGCTGTGATGAGGAGTTCTGTGCCATATCTTATGAATTCATAGATTCATGATCAGATCATAACAATATTTCAATGGGACCAACTTGGAAGCATAACCTTTCAATCAAAAAAAGAGTTTTCAAAATCGGTCTACAATTGACCGAGATATCGGAGAACATACATAAAAAAAAACACATTCAGCCGAACATAGAACCTTTTCGAAGTCGGTTAAAAATAATAATTTATACACGGTGTCTTTGACATCGACGCAAAAACGAATACCACGGATCCAATACATGATTATAGACCCCTAGTGGTGGAAGTTTTAATCTGCTTTTTCCTGATTTAAAAAAAAATCTGTACATTTTTAATTTTAAACTGTGTAAAATCGTTATTTTAGGTTTTAAACAGATTTGATGTGATTAACTATGGAGCACGCTTGCCATGCTTGCGTAGAAGTAACCAATAGACCTCGGCTGAGAATTCCACTGCTTAGGGTCTAAACAGACGGACTGCATTTAAACTGCAATCCAACTGCAAATTGCAGTTTAAGTGCAGTTTGAATGCAGTTGACACCTTCATGCGCGGGAGGGCGGAGCGTGCGGGCGGGTGGGTATGATGCAGTTCGGATGCAGTCGGTGTGCAGTTCACACGACTGCAGTCGGACCGCACGTTTGCTTTGCAGTTCTATTGCAGTCGTGTTTGCAGTTCTATTGCAGTCGTGTTTGCAGTTCTATTGCAGTCGTGTTTGCAGTTCTATTGCAGTCGTGTTTGCAGTTCTATTGCAGTCGTGTTTGCAGTTCTATTGCAGTCGTGTTTGCAGTTCTATTGCAGTCGTGTCAACTGCATTCAAACTGCACTTAAACTGCAATTTGCAGTTGGATTGCAGTTGAAATGCGGTCCGTCTGTTTAGACCCCTAGCTGTACGCACAATGAATGTGTTCCTAAAATGGTTTTAATTATTATGTATTTATTAAGTAGTGTCTAGACATACTACTTAACATCTTTTCCTTAAAAGTTTCTTAAAAGTCACGAAAAAAAAAACAAAAAGGAACCTCACGTCACTGGCGTCAGTACGTCATGGCTTCTAATGAAAACTTGTCTAGTATTTACATTGTACATTACGGTAAACACTAAGCTGAATAATTGTAAACAAATGGGTATCTAAAAACTTATAAACAAATGGGTATCTAGTACCTAGGTACTTCAACTGTGTCATACTAGTTACTAATATCACCAGGGGCGCCGGCTTTTAGAAAACCTCATGGGTGCTCATGTTCATTTGATGACTCGAAATAGTGGCGAAGTGTGAGAAGAGAAATGCATACTAATCGACTAACAAATAAATAAATGTCCTACTTACATACTAAGTACTTAATTGCTAATTATGTGTGCGTTGCGTCTCAACCGGCGCTCTAAACCACTGCGCTGAAGGGTTGTCGGGTAATCAAAAAACGCTCATTCATAAAAGGCGATTACTGATCTGTTTCTTGAAGTCTATTCTCAAGGGTGCTCGGCCCCCACTGTTTATTTCTCATAGGTGCTCGAGCCCCCGAGCACCCACGGAGTCGGCGTCCCTGAATATCACAAGGTACTAATATTGTAGATTAATTTTTTTATGCATGGTTAAGTATGTTTGGTATTTCTTCTAGCTGAAACAGCTGAACGGATTTAGAAATCTGGTTCCGTATATTCTAGGAATAGCACAGGATACTTTTTATCTCAGGAGCACGTTTCCTTGGGAAAATGTTTTCAACTTTAACGCTGGCAAAACTTTTAGCAGAAGCTGGTTTTTACAAACAAATTCGAACCAAATTAAACTTTCAGGAAAAATAGCTTTTCATTCAACGTTATCTTCGTTCGGCGGTTGCAGCTTTGTGATCCACTCAATGTAATCCATATCCACGAACGGGTCCAATTTATAATTATTAGATATGCGCCGAATATTCGTTTCACAATCTGTTATCGGCGTATTCGGCAGAATATTAAGGTATTCGTATTCGGGCGAATCATTCGGTTGAATGGTTTAATGGATCATCGTAAATCAGCCTTTAGGGTAAAATAAATTAAAGGAATACCATATCCTAAAAGTAGATATGCTACATTAGCCTTGGTACAGGCCATGGTCCGGAACGAGGAGGAGTGGCAGGCGGTCGCCTCCTTCTGCGAAGCAGTAATGCTAGCAAAGGAGGCTGCCGCACGCGCGAGGCAATGGCCCTCGCGCCCGAGCCGCCGGGATTCCGATCCTGATATCCGGCCTCCGTAGACGCGGGCTTGCGGATGGCGAGCAATGGGTAGCCCGCCGTTCAACCTTCGGATAATAATCGTCCGGACCGAGCCCAAGACGTCGGCGGCGCGTGGGGTTCCACGCGCGCATGGTGTTGTCAGCAATCGTAGGGGCCCAGCAGGGTCGAAGCCTATTGGGGCCATGAGTGATGCGAAAGCGATCTCCGGGGCCCCAACAATGGCAAAGAAGTAACAGGAGTGGGTTTTTAGTCAGTAAAAGTCTGACACTATGTCCCGCTCCGCCTAAGAACGGGGGATGTCATTGGATGATTTTCCTTACTACATTCATTGCAAGTTCGTCGGATCAGCTAGTCTGTAATATGTATGTATTAAGACATACATATATAATTATATACTCGTAATTATGTTTATCCATTGTCTAGAAATCTTGGCACAAGCTCTGATTAGTTTGGTAATGGACAGATTAGGTGAAAGTTGTGGAATATTATATTATTATTTAATCAAATGGTAACTCAATAATATCCAGTAATAATATCATTGCCACCCTAGCGTGACATACTAGCTTAATAATAGCATAGCATAATCAGCCTTTTAATGTTCCCACTTCTGGGACTCAGGCCTCCTCTTAATGAGAGAGAATGGACCGTAATCCACCACGCGGGCCCAGTGAGAGTTGGTGAATGTCGCATGTCTTCGAATTTTTGGTTCCAAGCTATGCCGGTTTCCTTATCATGTTTTCGTTCATCGTTTTGAGAGCAGTGGAGATGTAATAAATTACACAAAGTTATGCGCCTGGCTGGGTTTGAACCTGCGACCAACAACTCGTAAGTCGGAGCCATTACAACTTGGCCACCACTGCTGTAATACAATAATATCCAATAATATTATCATTGTCACCCTAGCGTGACATACATAGCTTACGCCACGACAAATTGATCGTAATAATATGGGAGCTATAATGTCCGCTACTATCACTCGTATCTTTACTATCTTACTATCGTTATTATAGTCTAATGGATTTGTCATACGGTGCTTGGCTTGTTTTATGGTTTTGTTTATTTCTTCCTGCTATATTTTGTTGTTTTATAATTCTGTTTGAGGTAAGCGGCGTTATAAAATTAACCTTCAAATGCTAATGTCAATGTCAATTTATGAACACATATAACTGTCTCCTTTTTTTTAGGTGCGAAAACCATCCAATGACATCCCCCGCTGTTGGGCGGAACGGGTAATAGTTTCAGACTTTTCCTGACTAAAAACCCACTACTGTTCCTTCGTTACTTTTCCTTTCAGAAAAAAATCCTTGGCCCCAGTAGGCTTCAACCCTGATAGGCTCCTACGGTTGCTGACAACTCCTTGAGGCGCGCGGGAACAGTACAGTACGTGCCGTCGACGACTTGGATTCGGTCCGATCGGTTACCGGAGGGTCGGACAGCGAGCTACCCATTGCTCGCCGTCCGCAAGCCCGCGCCTACGGTGGTACTTCAGTAACGTCAATTGGTCAACCGTCCTCATTCTGGCCTGAGTGGTGTGAGAGTCAACACGGTGGTTCTCTTGAAGTGGACCAAAGCTGTAATGGGATATTGCGGTTTGAGATTAATTGCCATGTTAATTAATTGTGGTAAACCGATAAATGCTCCTTGTACACAGCTGTAAATAAGTTGTCGTTGGGGTTTCTACTCCAATGTGGTTGCGAAGCGATACGATGCGGTGCACGCGAGTTCAACGCGAGGCGGTGGTTATGTTTGACGTGCGCGCAAAGTCACCGTTTCAGCCGCCATTTCTACAAAAGAAGTTACCGCACCGCAAAAGTTAGCGTGACAAGAACGCCGGCGTTCGCGCTAATGTCATCGCGACATTCCGTCAAACCCCAAGCGAACGCCGGCGTTCGCTCTCACCCACTTCATTATAAGCCTTATTTTTCGATACTTACAGACTACTTCTCTATGAACAAGTTTGGATATTTACGTTCTTGGATAAATTTCCTACAAGTTGAACGCATTAAACCAACCAATCGCGGCCACTTCATTTCACTTGTAGCACAGCACGTACGGTTAGTCAGTTAGACTACTGTAATAGAGTATCGATATTTTTTTTCTTTCGCGCCGCATCGCTTCGCGTTCACTTTAAATACAGCTGTTATGTCTAACGGCTACTGCACCTTGCCTTGGTACATTGCCATTTGCTTAATAGACCTGCAGTGACTGTTCCGCAAACCGATCACTCCTTATTTTCTTAATACAGTAACCGGCTCAAGATTTCACGACATTTCACTTAGCTCAGTGTTGCCACCTAGTCAGTTGCGCACAGCAATTTATTTTCATCACGCAATACCCTGACATCATTTCAAGAAAATAAGGGTTAATTGGGGGCTAGTTAGCGTCTTAACCTGACAACAAAAAGCCGTTTGATACATGGCGATCACCGGCCTACCTGATTCGACAAACTTATCGCACGAAGTTTTTGTTTTATTTTGTTTTATAAGATAAGATAAGATATGATCATTTATTTGTAAAATCATGTGTATGTTAAGATGGAGATACGATCAATACTAGTTTCTTGCCGATTCTTCTCCATGGGAAACGACCAGTTTGAAACCGTGCACTAGCTTCTGACGTTTTTTAAGTGCCCATGCGCAGTAGGCACAACGGATCTTGAACGCTCGGCGTCAGAGTGGGGATCGCTTTGCGCATTCCATACATGGGCGAGCCAATCGTCTTCGTTGTTAGATACATGCAGCAACGCAGGGAACGAATGAGGAGTAACGTCTATGCTGCGATGGCGCGGCGAGCCAATCACTGACACTCCCCGCCCCCGCGTCTCACTTCGCACCGCTAACGAGACCGAATATTTGACGCGCAACCGCTCAAGATCCGTTATGGCAACTGTAGGCCTATTTGAAATAAAACATGATTTCAATTCTTTGTTGCTATATCAAATGAAAGAATTGAATTGAATTGAAATATATAAAAAATATTTTTTTTAAATATAAAATAATATTAATATTATGTTTTTTTCTTTTTTTAATAAGTATTTGAATTTTGAATATGTACAGCTCAACATGTTTTGCCATAATTTGCGTAAAAAATATTTAAAAATGTTTAACTTTCTTTTTTTTTAAATTTAATTACAGTCAAGTGATTTCTCTATGTATTATATCTAACCAGTGGCGTAGTTACGAGACGAACGGCCTTAGAAAAAAAAAAAAAAACTAGGAAAAAAGGGGACAAAAACATGCGAAATCATCAAATAACCTGTAGGTAAAGCGGGAGATGAC
Organism: Mythimna ferrago; assembly: GCA_910589285.2. NCBI lineage: Eukaryota > Metazoa > Arthropoda > Insecta > Lepidoptera > Noctuidae > Mythimna > Mythimna ferrago. The sequence goes on from OU342685.1 coordinate 24,764,616, forward strand.
AGACTTTCACTGACTATAACAAGTTCTTATGATTTCTGTTGCGGCCTATTTTATTTAAATTTCGAAGGTGGGAGAACTTTCCGGTAGTTTGCTAATGAGATTTTGAGGGCCCCCGAGATTAGGGGCCCCAGGGCACTGTCCATAGCGCTTTGGTATCTACGCCAGTGATTGTGACGTGTTAACTAAAATGTGTTAGTGTAGTTACTATATTACCTTACGTATAATAAATTTTGCCACCTACAATGATAAATAAATGTCAACTTCTAACACAAAAGCGCTTTGGTGTCGGTCCACAGAGTGCTCTGCTAGCAAACTTACTTATAAAATATTCAACAACCCACGTCAGCATTCAAAAAGAAAATGCTGAAGCTTTCAGCATTCAAGTCAACTAAAGTGTTTCATACCTACCCACTTGTGGCGTCTGCCTTTAAATGAACCTCGAAACAGGACAATGAAACTGACAGTTCGTGGGGAAGTGTCATGGCGGCCGAGTTGGCGGGAAAACGTTCCGGTGATGCCGCCATCTTGCATTGTGTCGCATGAAAACATCTTTTAAAATTACCTTTTTGAAGATACAACGAATGATCTCAACTGAATAATGTGAATACTTTTGTTTGCATATTTCTAGGACAATGTAAAGTTCCATTGTTACTTTCGTATTCAAAATGCGTTGTTTGACTGTTGTTTAGGCTAAAAATATACCGTCACATTTCCTCCCACACTTTCTTAAGAGTAAGTGAACGACATCAAGAGAGTTATATAATATCCTAAATCTTTCTACCTACAACCAAAAGCTTTTGGAGTAATCCTAACTAATATTATAAATGTGAAAGTGTGGATGTTTGTTACTTAATCACGTTAAAACGACTGAACGGATTTGGATGAAATTTGGCATGCATATAGCCTTTTACATGGAAAAGAACATAGGCTACCTTTTATCTTGATTCCTTAAGTACCTAATGCCAAGCGGGCGAAGCCGCGGGCAAAAGCTAGTTGATCATAAGTCACGAATGCATACATATAGTTATAATATGTACAATATTTTCTGCGCCCACAGTTTGACAATTCCAGTATCTGAGGAATTGCATAAAATAAGGATGAAATCGAGCAATACAACCTCCTTATTTTTAGTATATGCGAAACGAAACCTGAAAGACCTGTCTAGTATTTTTGTGTAAAGTTAAGTATATTATGAAAAATCACAAAATTATAAGCCAGTTATGGTACAGGTCGGCGACATAAATACATTGTCACCGGGCCACCCGGGTGACTGACGGGTTGTTTTGCTTTTGTAACAAGCTGTGCGCTGACGCCTAATGCCCGCTATGACCTGGGGGGGGGGGTCAAAATTATTGGAATCCGATTCAGTTACTGATTCTGAACAAACTATGTTCAGGTTGGTGTTAAGTGGTGGCCGAGTAGTAACGGCCCCGACTTACGACTTGTAGGTCGCGGGTTCAAACCCAGCCAAGCGCATTACTTTGTGTAATTTATTTCATCACCACTGCTCACAAAACGGTGAAGGAAAACATCGTCAGGAAACCGGCATGTCCTAGAACCAAAAATTCGAAGACATGTGACATCCACCAACCCCCACTGGGCCCGCGTGGTGGATTATGGCCAATTTCCTCTACTAGAAAGGAGGCCTGAGTCCCAACAGTGGGAACATTAAAAAAGGCTGATGATGATGATGATATACAAAAAATAATGTTGTAATAACATAGCTTTAAGCTAAATGAAAAATCGTTTAGAGAGATAGCTTTGCTTCATTTAGTAGCAGTTTGTTTGGTCGGTTTACAATGAAAACAGAGAGCCATTTACTTAATTGACTGGCTCAAGTAAACAGTTAAACAGCCGTGTTGTTTTACTAAAGAGGTCTCCAAGTTCCGACTTCTTGATTTTATTTTATTCTTTCACAGTATTCAAAAGTGGTGATTTTTTAAGGCAAAGGGATTATGTATGTTGTGATAACGTCGTCTTATGTTGTTATTATTATTTATGGGAAAAATAAAAACACATAACGAATTAAAACTAGATATACACCTAATTAAAACTAACTTACAAAATAAAAATAAAAGCCCTAAAGAACTAGCAATTTACAATACGGCGTCGAAAATCTCCTCTGCATCGCTGTTGACTGATAATGTACCCAAAAGACTGGCGGCATTGCCACGCTGAATGGCAATGCTTATCCTTTGTCCGAAGTAAAAGCCAGCCCTTGGGTCACGCGAAGTGTCAACTAGGCGTTTTGAAAGTTCTATTATTATTTATTGAACCTAATGTGAATTTAAGCATGAATGTGGCAATATTAACTTAATTTTTAAGACCTTTGATACTAATAATACAAAAAATATTATTAACAAAACTAGGACTTAAAATACATAAAATAGTCTAACGTGTACAATTATTCTGTGTAATCAGTTGCAATAAAATATTATTATTATTTAGGCATTAAATGTATTTTATGTGCTCTTGGACGTTTAATTTTTCAGTAAAAAAGTGTATATTTTCAGGCACCTACAAGTCATAGGTTACTACTATATTACTACTAGTCAACTATATATGGTTGTAACTAGTTACGACTAGGTAACTTAGGAAAAAATATTTATTTGTTTTATTTATTCATGTATTTGACATTTAACGCATACAAATGTACAGATGCGGTCTTAATTTCTTAAGCATTTTCTATCAGCCAACCTTTATTCTGTTTTAAACCGGATTAGGTATAAGTACCACAAATTATAATGATATATGCTTAAGGAAAATGATTATCTCAAAAAACTAATTTGGATCATCTAATGGCCTTATTGGCGAATATTCCATGAATTTTAATATTTCAAGGAACTTTTTAGTCGCTAGTTTATACATATTTTTTGTGGTTTTCAAACAAATTCATCCTGCTAACAGCAAATACAGGAAATTCCATAGCTATGTAGTAAACATGCCTACCCACACAAAGTAAATAGGTACAAAAGTCAATCTCTTGTATGTACTTCACTTTATACCTACGCTAGGTGATCGCGCTAGGCTACAAAATAGATAGGTACAGAAATCAATCTACATACAAAGCGCGCTCGAGCAACGCACACTTAAACACCGCTCACGGACACGATATCTCGGAGCGTCTCGGACCACTCGTCGAACAGTTCCGGCACAAACGCTCATTAGTGTGCGTCCACCGAGCGTAGACCGTATAAAAAGTGAAGTACACACATGAGATTGTCTTCTGTACCTATCTATTTTGTGCTACCGATGTTCGATCACTTATAAAGAACGAAATGCGGCACATACTGAGAGTCTCGTCTTTTTTTGAAGTGAAATGACTTCTCTTGCTCTGAGTGGAACGAGAAAGAGTATCAGCCTTTTTTTTTAAATTACTAGCTTCAGCCAGCGGCTACGCCTGCGAGTAATTTTCTCCATACAAAGTTTGGACGCCCGTTTCATCCCTTTAGGCCTAGGGGGTGAATTTTGGGGTAGGTATCCTTTGTTAGTGCTTGCTTACGTTATAAAAGGAGACTTCGTACAAACTTTCATGCTCCTAGTCCTGGTAGCTTCGGGTGAGCGTTGATATGTCAGTCAGTCAGTTTCTCCTTTTATGTATATTGTAGAAGAAGAATACTAGTTTCTACCAGCGGGTTCGCCCGCGTAAAAGTTGGTTTTTCCATACAAACTTTGAATCCCTTAGGGGATGAATTTTAGAAAGTCTTCTCTTAGTGTTCGCCTACATCATAAAAGAAAACTTTGTGCAAAATTTCACTCTAGGCGTCCCCCATATTAGGCGTGTGCTTTCCTCGGGCGTGTGAGCGACGCACCAGACGCGTGCGCGCACGCGACACGTACGCACGTTTACGTAAACGTCGCTTATTCCCACTCTCATTGCACACACGTCACACAACGTGGGTGCAACGAGAGAGCGGCGCGCGCGCTGCGTACACGTCACACGGCGGCATACATTGAAGAGTATCTTTTTTGAAAACAGTAGCTGGCGGCGGGTATAGCGGTCGAAGAGGTAAGAACGTGACGCGAGCGCCGCGTGCACTCTACTCACACGCCGCAGGGCAGCAAAACGTGACGCTCACGCAGCGCGCTCGTGGTGCTCACGCTATTCGGACGCCTGAGGAACACGCACGCCTAATGTGGGGTCAGCCTTAAGCCTAGTAGTTTCGGCTGGGCTTTGATATGTCAGTCAGTCAGTTTCTCTCTTTATTTAACTACTAGCGGCCCGTCCCGGCTTTGCACGGGCATGCCTATGTTACTCAGGGTGAATGTACAGGTCGCGCGGTGAATCAAGATCGCTCGGCAAAAGTGGAAGGGGCATGCGCAGTATTCAATTCTAAGGTCTGTTTGGCGACGTGGGCGGGTGTGCGCCGTCGGCGACACGTCATTGGTAGATAGAGTCGCTCTTCAATTCCCGCGTTGCGTTCTCGCGTCTCATTGGATACTGTTGTACTTGGGTACTGTTGCGTACTGCTTGTGTTATCGTATTAGTAATACGTAGTCTTAAAAAAAAATGGTTAAAAATAAAGTTTTAAAACGGCTAGCCAGAAAAATGGTTTACGACGTGAATTGTTACGTTAAGAAAAAAACTAACGAAATTATTTTTTTTTATTTTAAATTTAATTTTAAAAATTAAAAATTTTCTGAATTTACCTACTTACAAGATAAATTACAAGCAAAAACTAGTGTTATTACAAGTTATGTTACTAAGGTTCAAACATACGAAATTAAAAATAAAATCCTAACATACTAAGAATTTCTGTGCGCAATTGTACACATGCGCCGATTGCCCCCACTACTTTCACCGAGCGATCTTGATTCACCGCGCGACCTGTAGCTTACCAATGGTGAAAGAATTTTTGAAATCGGCACAAGTAGTTTTTGAGTTTATTCATTACAAACATACACACAAAAATACAAATTTCCCCTTTTTATAATATTAGTGTAAATAGATGATGTATGATCTGGTAACTGCCAACCAATTAATATTTTTTCTTTCTTCGCGTTGGACCACGGTAACTTTTTCAAACACTCCCTCAGGCCACACCGAGTGCCACCTGGTGTTTGCATCTTGTTTGTAACTAATTGTGTAACTTGTAACCAGTCATGTTTAGCGTTGTTATTTATGTTATAACTTACTTACATGAGCTGGTATTTACTCAGGCACTTATTGTCCATGTTTACACGTGCATAGTCGGAAATTTTGTTACAATAGACTTGGTTTTGTGTCGTTGAGTTCAAGCGAAGTTACTCGTTACGTACCTACCTATTGTAAGACTTAATTTATTACGAAAAAACAAAAAAAAAAAAAATATTATTACATTTTTGTTAGCAAGAGTCGACCGAAATGCAGCGTATTTCTTTTTTGTTGCTTAGATATTAAGACTGAAAAAAAAAATGCGAGGCGTATTAAATACTCAAGTAGTAGGTACTACTCTACTTGTATTGGTATCTGGAATAACCATTAGTACTATTTTATAATACAAAAGATAGTTATAAAAAACTAACAATTTTTTTTTAATAATGATAGTCTGGCTCTTGACCACTATCTCACTTGATGGAAAGCGAGGATGTGGTCGACGATGGAATGAGCTTACCTAGAAGAGACCTATTCAATCCCAGATTGTAGCTTCCAGAATCCAGCAGGGAATTCCACTCCCTAGCTGTACGCACAATCAGGGACTTAAAAACACCTTCATAAAGGTTACAGTATTATAAGTGTTACATGTTGAATTGGTAACAGAATGAAATATGTAACACTTATTTATGTGTTTTCAATGTGTTAACCCAAACACTTACAAAAGTGTAACCCTAACATATCTGTAACAGATATAAAAGTGTTAAGAGTGTTAATAAGTGTAACAGGTAAACGCAGCGTTGCCAAAGTTACAATTTACTAAAGCTATACTAAAACTGATTATTTCAGTTACACATATTAACACATATAAACAGGTTACAGTTTGATTCGGTAGCACTCCCTAACACATATAAAAGTTTACAGTTTGATTCGGTAACATTATTGTATCTGTTACATTTAAAAGTGTTTTTCTGTTAAAACTGTTTTCAAAAACAGTGTTAAAACACATTATTACGGTTACAGTTTGAGTCCCTGCGCACAAAGAATATGTTCCCAAAACGTTTTATGCGTAAATACCTACATACCTATGAATTTAGAAATATTTAGATATATTATAGATGAATTACAACCAGGCACAGAACAAATGATTGCTGCTCATCACACAAACAAATCATACAGCAAGATTCTATACTTTTCTATTAATAAGTCAAGTGGTAGATAAAAAATGTAAGATAAAGATAGTCAAACTATCAGATACATAGTAATACATACATAATATCAAAATTATTGCAAAACATTTAGAAAATATCTTTATTTTGATTACTCTCCTTGCTTCCACTGAATTCAGGTTAACTCCGTTAACATTCCAGTAATGAACTACTTACTAACATAAAACGTAGAATTACGAAACCTGCTCCGTATCTGTTAGCTATAAAGTTTTGATTGTGATTTAACTCCGATTTATCTATACTTCTATATTAATTTATAGAGAGGATTCGTTTGTTTATAGGAGAAAACTCTGGAATGTCAGTTCTGATTAGAGATGTGCCGTTGCGGGCAATATATTTTCTATTCATACTTCGAGCAATATGTGCCGTTCTATTATTATTATATATTATCTCTAGTTCTGATTAATCATTCTTTTATTGGTAGAAACGCACCATCATGAGTGTCATTTATTAGGCTTTTTAAATGCAGCTATTTTCACAGACGTTTTCGTAATGTCTAAAAAAGAGAGTATAAAAAAAATTTACCTTGGGAAAGTTAAGAAGCCTGAATATAATCTGTTCAGAATCAGTAACTGAATGGATTCCAATAGTTTTTACACCATGTTATATTTTTTCCCGAAAATATTTAAAAAGGCCACAAGTTGGACTCCACTAACACTAAGTACAATACAGATCACGGCAAGTCACAGCGGGTATTAGGAGCCAGCAAACAGCTGAGTGCAAGTGCAAAACAACACATCAGTCGCCTGGATGGCCCGGTGACTATGTATTTTTGCTGACATAAAAAGCTTATAACTTTGTGATTTTTCATGATACGGTTATGAGATTTTGTACATAGATTCTGTACGTAAAAATATTAGACGAGAGATTGAGTTTATCGGGTTTCGCTTATACTAAATATTGACTGGCCTGTTGGTCTAGTGGTTAGTGACCCTGACTGCTATGCCGGAGGTCGTGTGTTCGATTCCCGCCCAGGACAAATGTTTGTGTGATGAGCATAATCATTTGTTCTGTATCTGGGTGTAATTTATCTATAATATGTATGTATTTAGAAATATATAAGTATGTTTATCAGTTGTCTAGTACCCATAACACAAGCTCTGCTTAGCTTGAGACTAGACGGCGTTGTGTAGGAATATTATTGGTGTAACATGGGTTTTTCTAGGATCTGTTTTTTTTTTTTTTTTTTTTCGATGGGAAAAATCATCTTATGACAACCCCCGCTCTTGGGCGGAGCGGGAGATAGTGTCAGACTCTTACTGACTAAAAAACCCATCCCGTTCCTTCAAGCCTTCATACCGGGGCTCGAGCGCCCTTTCGGATTACCCTGGCCCCAGTAGGCTTCGACCCGGCTGGGCCCCTGCTAGGATCTGTTTAGATCCCAGAAAAACCCACAGTCCCTTCAGGCAAGACAATTTAATCCACGAAAATCTAGTTGCTACATAAAATATTACTAAAATTAACTTTGGTAATAACTCTAAAATAGTAAGGATTCGACCCGACCTTACCGATTGACGTCATCGTAAATAATAATTGTATAGCTAGGCAGATACGTTTCTCTTCTACGTCATCGGTGATATGACGTATGCTAAATATGTTGGTTTGGTAGTATCGTGTGGGAATTCTTAGTAAATTTAACCGCTCAAATAGTAACGTTGTACCTAAACATAGAAACATACGAGCTGTGCCCACGGCTTTGCTTACGAGAATTTCAATGTTCATTTAATATTGTCTTTCAGAGGTATGCGGTGCATGATGGTACAGTTCCGCAAATCATTGAAAAGAGGATCCTCCGACTAGACTGGTTTTGTATCTTTTTTTTTATGTTGGGAAAACATCATCTAATGACAACCCCCGCTCTTGGGCGGAGCGGGAGATAGTGCCAGACTCTTACTGACTAAAAGACCCACCCCGTTCCTTCTAGCCTTCATATCAGGGCTCGAGCTCCCTTTCGGATAACCCTGGCCCCAGTAGGCTTCGACCCGGCTGGGTCCCTGCTGTTGCTGACAACTCATTGAGGCGCGCGGGAACAGTGCGCGCCGTCGACGACTTGGGCTTGGTCCGGACAGTTACCGGACAGCCCGACAGCGAGCTACCCGTTGCTCACTGTCCGCAAGCCCGCGCCTACGGTGGCCGGAAATCGGGATCAGAATCACGGCGGCGGCGGCGGCGGCGAGAACGCCGTTGCCTGATGCGTTCGGCCTCCTCCTTTGCGAGCATTACAGCTTCGCAGAAGTCGGCGACCGCCTGCCACTCCTCCTCGCTCCGGACCGTGGCCTCAACCAAGGCCCGGCGCGAGAGGTCTCTGCCGCCGATCGCCCCCACGAGGGCATGGATGGCGATGCTCCGCCCAAGCAGGGCACACCTCAACTGTGTGCTCCACCGTGTCCTCCGGGCATTCCGCACAATGGCGACACCCGGGCGTCACTTCCGCACGAATCCGGTGCAGGAACCTCCCGAACGAACCATGTCCGGTGAGGACCTGCGTCATACGGAAGGTAAGGAGGTCTTTCCAGCCACGCCTCAAAGAGGGGACTTACCGCCATGATTGTGGCGTGCCCAGGGTTTTGTATCTGGTCCAGGCAATTACCTGATATGGCAGTAGTATAATAATAATAATAGCCTTTAATAATAATCTAACATATCAGTATAATTATCATTTAACAAATATATTTTTTTTTCTTTTTTTTTACTATTTACTTTAACTGACACCGGTTCGTGAAGGTTGTCTTGCTGTCCAGTATAGGCCTCCCCGAGAGTTTGCCACAAAATGCGGTTCTGTGCTTGTCTTCTCCATGTGATGCCTGGTATTCTTGAAACATCGTCATCCCATTTAAAAAAAAACACAGTAACATTAGCCACAGTTTAAACTGGTTTAATGACTAAACAACGTAGTCGTAATTAGGTGAACAGGAGCCCCGAGGGATGGGCTTTGTAACGAAATCTAGAGTAATTTATTTAATTCAACGTTATGTTTAGACCGTGAAAGGAGGAAAATGTTCGATCAAACTCAACGTAACGTTGACGTCATGAAACACCGTGGCCCTGTTGCGTAAAGGGCAACGAAGGAATACAAGTGGATTTTGCGTTTTCACTGAAGCGAAATTGCAAAAAAGGAAAATGCTGATGATTAATTACACCACCACCAGTGCACTGGTGTGTCCCTGTAGCTGCGTAAGGACCCAGCAGGGTCGAAGCCTACTGGGGCCAAGGGTTTGTTGCCGAAAGGGAGGCTCGGCCCTGGTATGAAAGGCAACGAATGAACTGGATGGGTTTTTTAGTCAGTAAGAGTCTGATAGTAATAATAATAAAAAAGTTTCTTTGGGAAAGTTGTTTGTAATCATGAGTACAACCACGTGTTTAAGTATCGGCCATTAATTACCAGTCACCCTATTTAGAAGTTGAAAAATAAAAACATAAACTACATATATACCTAAAATTTATTTCAAATTCAACTTTGACCTTTCCTGTTTGTAACGGAGATTTTTTTCACATTCACAAACCTGGTACGTTGCGTACCTACTAAGATCATTAGCGTACGTCAGAAATGATGTTGCTACGTCAATATATTCATATTATTACTTTATCTGACGTATAGGTATATTACGCAGCTGTTGCTTTGAACCAATGTATTTGTAGAGTATTTGATTTCACGAAGTTAATAAGAACATTTTGTCTATACAAGGTGTAAGAGACAACCCTCCACAAACTGTTAGGGCTTGCTCAGTAGACGAAACTGAACAACTTCCTACAAGACAGTTTTCAGGAAACGAAAAAAAAATCAGCTTCACCATACAAAATTAGATTAGGGCCCGTTTCCTTTCCTAGAGACGAAGCCAGAGTCCCAGCAATGGGAACATAGTAAGGTTGATTATTAATTAATATAAGTGACATAATAATTAGTAAAAAAATAAATTTTGGTACAAACGTGTGTCATAAATAGGTACAATGTTACTTTTTATTTATTTTTTGTTTTGTGTTTGTCTTAAGTTTTTGTTGTCTACAATGTTTTGTGCGCCAAAATAAATATTTTTCTTTCTTTCTAATAACTGGTGCCTGCAACTTCATCTGCATCAAGCTCGTAAAAGAACACAATGCCATTTGGTTACACTTTCAAGAAATATTTTTTTTTGCGCGAAACTATAATGCTTTTCCAAAAAATAAAAGCCTAAGTTAATCCTTATAACATAAGCCATCTACCAGTGTGAATCCCAACAAATTCGGTCCAACCGCTTGAAAGATTACCTGGAACAAAAAAAGAAAGATTTTAATTGATTTTGTCAAAGATTCTCCGGTTATTTTTGTCGGAGCACAACAGGGTCGAAGCCTTCTGGGGTTCGCTTCTGAAAGGAAAACCCGGCCCTGGAATGAAAGGCAACGAAGGAACTAGGAGTGGGTTTTAGTAAGTAAAAGTGTGGTAAAAGTCCAATGGCGAGAGATGTCATTGGATGGCTTATCAACTAAAAAAACGTTATTTTGTCGGCGTTTTTTACTCGTTTTAATATTGCAGTATAGAACCATTAGCCTTCACCAGTTTTTTTATACCAGGAGTTACATTTCTTGCTTGACAAACGCGGGGCCATTCCTCATTAGCACGGCCCGATCTAAGGGAGGGGGCAAGCCGGGCTCAAGGCAAAAACTGAAGAGCCCGGTTTTTTTTTTTATGGTGGGAAAAAAATCATGCATTGACATCCCCCGCCCTTGGGCGGAGCGGGAGATAGTGTTAGACTCTTACTGACTAAAAGACCCACCCCGTTCCTTCTAGCCTTCATACCGGGGCTCGAGTGCCCTTTCGGATAACCCTGGCCCCAGTAGGCTTCGACCCGGCTGGGTCCCTGCTGTTGCTAACAACTCCTTGAGGCGCGCGGGAACAGTGCGCGCCGTCGACGACTTGGGCTTGGTCCGGACAGTTACCGGACGGCCGGACAGCGAGCTACCGATTGCTCACTGTCCGCAAGCCCGCGAGCCCGGTTTGCCCGGCTTGCCTTGAGCGGCAAAATTGACTTATTATCCACACCCAAGTTGTCAGGTTGAGAATTTTATGTGTCACCTTCCAACCTACTTCAGGTTGGATAGTGGAAATATTTAAGACATAAGACTCATGACTTATAATGGTTTTGTGTACGTGAAGGGCGGCAAAAATTATCTTTGTCCAGACCGGCCAAATAGCTAGATCGGGCCTTGCTCATTAGCACAGAATAAATAATAATAGTAGGTACAAGCCATCAGCTACAAAACAACAGGTGTACGAAACAGTAACAACAAAATAATTAATATCAAAACATGAAAATAAATGGACAAAAAGAAACATTCCTGTTACTGGTAACAGAAGGGACTTTTCACATGAATTCCGAAATAAACAAACAAATCTGCGACGGAGGTAGAATATTTCAATTTGTTCAGCGGCGTCGGCTTTTAGAAAACCTCATGGGTGCTCAACTGCTCATGCTCATTTGATAATTCGAAAAAGTGGCGAAGTGTGAGAAGAGAAATGCACACTAATCGACCGACAAATAAATAAATGTCCTACTTACATACTGCGTACGTAACTATAGCATAGAATCAATTTTAATAATAAAGCCTTTATTTAACAATCTTACAAAACATATTTCTTATCTACTAAACAAAATTTCTAATATCGACATCAGTTTTGCGAAGATTGTCTTGCTACTCAGCATAGGCCTCCCCTAAAGCTTGCCATAGAGTACGTTTTTGTGTCTTTCTTCTCCATGTCGTGCCTGCTTCTTTTTATGTCATCTTCCCACCTCCGACGCTGTCTACCTCTTTTTCTTTTGTGTTGTCTTGGACACCATTCGGTTACGTCTTTTGTCCATTTGTTCTTTTTAATGGAATGAATCAATTTTATTGTACACCAAAAATAAAAAAAAGTAATAATAGTAGGTAGTTTCTTTTTGATTTCTCGTTTCGCAGGTCTGCTGGAAGACATTTCTTTGGAAATAAGCAGTACCTTCGTACTAATGTCACTTATGTATAACCTTTTTCTGTTATTTTTGTGTGTAAATAATAATAGTAGTAAGTAGTAATAATGTGTGCCTTGCGTCTCAACCGGCGCGGGCGCTCTAAACCACTGCGCTGAACGGGTCGTCGGGTAATGAAAAAACGCCCATTCCTAAAATGCGATTACTGATCTGTTTCTTGATGTCTATTCTCAGGGGTGCTCGGCACCCACTGTTTATTTGTCATGGGTGTTCGAGCCCCCGAGCACCCACGGAGTCGGCGCCCCTGAATTTGTTACTATTCTCCTTGAAATGTGGTCCTTTCATCTCTGATCTCGGCGCTTGTTCAGCCAAATTACATGATCTCAGTAATTATTTTCCTTTCTCTTACATTTAACGTGTATTGTTTGTTTATAAGTTGTGATTTTGGGACAAAACGTACAAAAACATTCTGCCTTTGATCCGAGATTTTCGTTAGATGTCGTGTAGCTTCTTGTGATGTTATTTATTTAATAATTTAGTATAGTATTAATAATTAAACATAAGATAGAACAAGAAATATAATACAGCTCCTTGTTATTTCGTATTTACGTTGTGTGTACTTTTAAAACAAAACGTACCTATACAGTGCGTGCTTATGGTACCTATCTAATGTTGTTCATAAAAAGGCGCCTCTTTAAACGCGAGTCGTGGTGGTCCACGCGCGCCCAGGCTGAAACGAAAAATGCAATCAAATTGTGCTAAGAGCTGCACGCACACTTTTCCGTACTAGTGTGAAAAACAGTCTATTAGTAATGGGATAAAAGCGGGTTTTCGAGTAAGTGTATTGAAACAATATTTTTATAAGTAGGTGGAAGTTGGGACCGCGGTCCCAGTCCTAAGAACCAAAAGACCCAAAAATGGATAATTTTATTACACTGTAGACTCCGCGGGTTCATAGATTATTTTTTTATTTTGACCCCCTTTATAATTATCTATTATTTTACTTCTGAGTAGGTACCGACAATAATTTATAATGACTGGTCTACAGACTGTCCTCACATAATATGGAAATATTGTAAAACCAATCATTTTTTAAAAGAACCAGCAAGAAAGTCCGTGGATACTTCCACGGAGTTTCTTGCTGGTTCTTCTCCGGAAACGAACAATTGAATCCGTGCGCTAGCTTCTGACGTTATAAAAGTGCATGTAATTTTGAAGCGACAGAGCTTGTATTTTTTGTAGGCAGGAGTTTTTCTTTTTTAATCAAATATTGTTTTGTCATACCTTTCAACGATTTAAAGAAAAATTAAAAAAAATCTTGTTAAAAAGATTTCTGTCAAGGAAGCTACTTGATAAAGATACACCATTTGCATAGTGACCTAGTAAAAGGACAAGTACCTACTTAGAGATTTAATCAGTTATCCACATAATGGTCAAATGGGTACTCTCTTATTATCACTCTGTTTACTTTCAAACAAAGCTTATCTCCGTAACAGACTATATCATTTCCTCTAATATTTGAATAGGTGGCTGATACGACAATTTCGCTATGGACGGAAATACCCGTCATAAGTAATCCCTCAGGGCGAGTCTTAAGCCGAGAGCATACAACCGACTGTTTGAATAGCAGCCGCAAATCTTGGTGGACACGGTTGCTACCATAGACATTAAGCTGCGGTGATTGAATTTTTGGTGCCTTTTTTTCAAGTGGTCCCAAAATAGTATTTAACAAAAAAAAAACTAGGCAAGTGCGAGTCAGACTTGGGCACTGCGGGTTCCGTATAAACTTACCTATGAAAATAGTTCGATTCCCGAATTGAGTTACTATTACTATAAGTAAAACAAGCCGATGCGTGACAAAACAAGAGTGGCGCTAGTGTACATAACTTTTTTTTTAAATTTTATAACCATTATAGGCCAAGACTTTGTTACTAATTTCTACACTCCCACTTGACAAAGACTCTAATAACAACAAAAAAAGTTACAAGTTAAGAATTAATTTTCTGCAAGTCCTAACAGTTTTAAAAACTTATAATGCTTACTTTGACACAAACCTTTAGTGAGCAAATCTGCAGGCATATCTACAGTTGGCAAATATTTCACATTTACTGAATTACTGGCTATAATTACTTACGAAGATATTTTTCGAATTGTAAAATAAGATTTAGTTTTGTATACGCAGGTATAATTTTCTTTTTAAATGTTGTATTTATTCTTTTCTTATTTTAGTTCAATTGTGTTAGTAATGATTGATTACTTAACATTTATTTTTTGCTTTTAGAACTGTGCGATTAACAAAGAAAGAATTTTCTTTTTTCTTAAAAAAAATAATCTTTCAGTCGACTGATCACCAATGCACATCAAATCAACAAATCAATAAGCCTTTGAAGTTAAAACAAAAGAAATACCTACGTACCTACATCAGGGGGTCTAACAGGCGTGTGATGGGGTCCATCTGGGCTATAAATAATATGATTTTCCCTCAGCCACGCTTTATTAACTGAGATCTTGGGTCAGTACACATTTAGTTTATTTATTCACGATAGAACGCGTATGGGTCACGGGACTTATGCGTTTATGCTTGGACGTCATGATTATTAATTTAATTTATGTAACGTAAGCTAAGTGTGAATTTTTTGTCTATTTCTTTCTAGAGTTTGATCTTTTATTGGGAGATGGGTTGCTAGCTGGTTTAGCAATGGTGTTAAATGTTGATTTCATTATTGTTAGTAGGTTCTGACTGTGTGTCTCCCAGACCAGTAATACCAGAAGAATTATTAAGCTGTTACTTCAAAGCAACTTATTTAAAAAAACTAGCAAAAAATGAAAAATGATTAAAAAGTTAGATTACATAATTATATTAGATCAGAAATTACGTGAAAAATAAGGTACATTTTAAATTAAACTTTTTGATTTTGGAAAGAAAACCAATTCCTGCAAAAATTGCGAACTGGCGCTTACTTATTGTTTTTTTGCGCCAAAATAAATACTTTTATTTCTTTCTTTCTTTCTTTATTCCTTTTATTTTATCTTGGTAAGGTCACAGATGAACTTACGGTACCAATTCGCGTATTCAAGTTCAAATGCAAACCGCACTGCTTGGGCATACTTAGTGTCGCTGCACATAGGCTTCATGCCACAACCATAAACGCTGCCACGAGGAACTAGAAGCGGCCACAAGCCACTTGTGGCGGGTGACTGCTATTTAGCTCACTGTCCGGCCGTCCGGTAACTGTCCGGACCAAGCCCAAGTCGTCGACGGCGCACTGTTCCCGCGCGCCTCAAGGAGTTGTCAGCAACAGCAGGGACCCAGCCGGGTCGAAGCCTACTGGGGCCAGGGTTATCCGAAAGGGCGCTCGAGCCCCGGTATGAAGGCTAGAAGGAACGGGGTGGGTCTTTTAGTCAGTAAGAGTCTGACACTATCTCCCGCTCCGTCCAAGGGCGGGGGATGTCAATGCATGATTTTTTCCCACCATAAAAAAAAAAGGGTGACTGCTACTTTTTTTTACCCATGCGCGCAATGTCATATTGGACTCTGTCGAAGAAGGTTTAAATGTGAAAATGGTGTGTGGCGGCGTTTAGTGGCCGGTTCGGGCCACAAGAAGCCAGCAGCGGCGATTTGTAGCGAGTGGCGGCTACCGACGACAATCGTGTGCGGCGAATCCAAAATAAAATGCAAGAAACCTACACTCTATGGCCTATGTACATGAACTCTGATATCCACATATTTTGTTATTTATCATGGTGTGTACAAGAATTAAAGGAAATATGTGGCGGCGTTTTGTGATTGTGGCCGGTGGCCCGTATGCGACACTATGAGCCGCTGCACATTATGGCCACCAGTTGCCGCTACCAAACGCGACCACCAGTGGTTCAGTCAGACCACTACACGCCGCCACCAGTGGCAGCCACTGGTGGCTGGATGCTGCTTTCAGTGGCTGCCACTTACGACAGTTGTTCAAGTGGACAAAAGCAGTGGTCGACAGAAGCGGACGTGTTTGTCAAAAATGAACGCACTCTTGATTTCGTTATTGTTGCTTATTTATACTAAAATGTAGAAAAAGTCGCAAAATTCAGAACCAATCACGTCCAATTCATCGTCATCATATTTATCGAAGGTCAAAACGCGGCCACAAGTAGCGAGCGCGGTCGACTCCCGCAGCTTGTGGCTCGGACGCGGCCGATCAAACGCTTAGTGAGCGCCGATGCTATTCAAAATGTATGGAGAAACGCGTCGGCAACTTTTGGCGGCCGGTCCGGAGCGAGGAGGAGTGGCAGGCGGTCGCCGACTTCTGCGAAGCAGTAATGCTCGCAAAGGAGGAGGCCGAACGCATCAGGCAACGGCGTTATCGCCGCCGCCGTCGCCGGGATTCTGATCCCGATTTCCGGCCAACGTAGACGCGGGCTTGCGGACAGTGAGCACTGGGTAGCTCACTGTCCGGCCGTCCGGTAACTGTCCGGACCAAGCCCAAGTCGTCGACGGCGCGCACTGTTCCCGTGTGCCTCAAGGAGTTGTCAGCAACAGCAGGGACCCAGCCGGGTCGAAGCCTACTGGGGCCAGGGTTATCCGAAAGGGCGCTCGAGCCCCGGTATGAAGGCTAGAAGGAACGGGGTGGGCCTATTAGTCAGTAAGAGTCTGACACTACCTCCCGCTCCGCCCAAGGGCGGGGGATGTCAATGCATGATTTTTCCCACCATAAAAAAAAAAAAAAAAAAAACTTGTGGCGGCCACAAGTCGTTCTAATGTGGATGCCACTAGTGGCTCAGTGTGCGGGGGCTCTTAGACTTCAGATTGAACTGGGGAAAACTCTACGACTATTTCTCTTCTGTCTTTCACTCTCAAACACAAATGATAAGTAAACAAACAAAAATAAAATGCTCAGACAAAATAAACGCAACAAGACAGAGAACTATATACGCACCGACATTTGCAAGTCTAGTGCCTACTTTTTTCGGCTATTTACATTTCAAATGCAGTACTTACTTAACTTGTAAATAAAGTTCAATGTCTGTCTGTCGCTTAGATCATTTTAGCTCGTTGCATTGACGATTTCTGTACCTTTGTGAACATGATAAGGTTTGAGATTGATTAGTTTTATATAGCTTGTAAGACGAAAGTCTATGACCAGTGATGAAATAATTATGGTTCCGAAACGTGGTCGCTTACAATAGGCCTCATCAGAAGGCTTAAAGTCACCCAAAGCGAATATCTTCATTTCTGATACGATTGCCCGTATCATATTCGCAGAAGAACCTTAAGAAGAAGAGGTTGGAGTCATAGTTCGAAGAATCGCCAAATTTAAGTGGCAATGGGCAGGGCACATTGCTCGCAGAACAGATGGCTGTTGGGGCTGTAAGGTTCTGGAGTGGCGACGCGTACTGGAAGACGTAGCGTTGGAAGGCCTTCTACAAGGTAGACCGACGTCCTGGTTAAGGTTGCAGCAATCCGATGGATACGGGACGCACAGGATCTCTCATTGTAGCGACACTTGGGGGAGGCCTATGTCCAACAGTGGACGTATATCGGCTGAAATGATGATGATGAGGGCACCTGTTTCAATGGGTCTACTGTCCAGTTGTGCAGACATTTGGGATACAAATGCTACACCAATTTTACATCACAATATCACTAGGAATCAATTTGCGAATAATAATAAAACAGCCACTGAGCTTTACAATGCGTTTCAATGCGCCATGTTGTGACGTCACGATTTACTGTCAAATTGGGGAGGGATTTTTTTAAACATTAATTAATTTACGAAAAGTTTATTTTTTTTATGAACTGTGAACGAAAAAAGTTTAATCAGAATCCAGTTCTTCAATTTTATTTATCTCTAAGTTCTTCAATTTTGCCAAAATTTCTTCGATTTGACTGTACGACGAGACGTCAAAACATAGGAAGCGGTCCTATTCTCATTTGGAACGCGTAGTACTTGAAGAATTCTCACCAAAAAATCCAGACTTCGAAGTTAAAATTCAAACTCCATGTTTCTATTCAAAATGTTTTTTTTTGTTCTTATTTTCATTGATGACATTTTATGCATTCAGCCAGTGTCAAAATGGAGACTGATAGAGTCTGTGCGGAAAGTAAACCATCGTGGGATTTGAGGGCGCTGCTGTAGATAGATATCGTTTTTGTTATGTAAGCAACATTGTGACGTCATTATAGTGCGACTGTTAAATCTTGATATTTTTAAACTATGTTAGACTAGCTTCTTCCAGCGGCTTCACCCTATAATAAAAATTATCCTATTGGCTGAATTTGCTCACCTAATGAAACTGCAAAGTTATAGCTTATGTGCTATATTATTGCAATGTTTGTGATTAAGTTCATCTGTCTAGTAGTTTTTGCGCGACACATCCATACATACGAGTACCTCCATCCATCTTCACAAACTTTCGCATTTATAATATTAGTAGCCTGTTTATTGAACTTGCTCACGTGATGAAACTTAGCAAAAATATAGGTTATAAGCTATATTATTGCAACGTTTATCATTAAATTCATCCGTTTATAAGTTTTGCGTAATGCCGTTAATGTGGCGACACCTGGGGGAGGCCTATGTCGAACAGTGGACGTCTTTCGATTGTAATGATGATGAACATTTAAATGCAAACACGAACTGGTAAAGGAAAATAGCGTGAAAAAACTGCTGTACTGCCTATCTAGGTAGGTTCCACCAACGACCACTTATTCAGTTCCAACGAAAATGGTTCTATCACTTTGACTGGGATCGGTCTATTATCACTGACTGGAATATTGTAGCTAGCAGCAAGTTTATGTTTACCCTAGTTAAATTTAAAGGTAAAAATGGGACACACTACCACTTTCTCGTTGTCTTCCTCGATACATTTTTCCCTTTTGCTAATGAATGAAAAATATGAACTTAATGACTATGAAAATAAAGTACACTTCAGAATTTAAAAGATACGGGCTTTTATGTCGCAAAAAAACATATATTTCGATACTCAAGGGAATCAAAGTTCAAAGGGGTGACGTTGACCTAGAATCCTGAAATTTGGCATAAATCAAGCTCTCATAGAACAAGTACAGGGAAAAATCTGAAAATTGGAAATTTGTAGATCCGCCACAAAAAAAAAATTGTTTGCATTTCGGAAAAATCTTCGTAACTCAATTCATTAAATTTGTACAGAATCATCAGTGCGCGAGTCCGACTCGCACTTGCCCTTTTTTATTTTAGTTACTCAAGCCTGAAAAGAAATATTCTAAGTTAGTCGAAATGTATTATCAATTTAAAGTATCAATACTCTTTATACTAGCCATCGAAAATATTGACCAAAACAAAATAAACAAATATCGTCATGTTTAAATGAATTTCCGTTAAATTTATATATTTGGAGATAACAGGGATAGGAGTTCACCTAGGAAGTCTAAAAACATTAAAATAAAAGTGTTACGTACCAAAAAAACAGCATACCAATATTTCCCAAGTTCGTGACTTTGTTTTGATCAATAATGGTGTGATTTGCCATTTGTTATCTTTGGCAAAACTGTAATATATTAAATATTATTTCCCTTGCAGCTCAGTGAAATTTTTTATGACATTTCTGAAGATTTCAATTAAAAATCACAATAAAATAACAAAATAAACAAACCTTCTGTCAACATGATATGACGTTTGGCATTTGACGGATGGCTGGGTTGGGTTGCTACTTAAAATCTTTAATGTTGTTTTCACTTTACGCCACGACGGTTCTTTTATCGCACAGACAATATACCCGGCGCCGCCGCCGGCGTGTGTTTACTACGTTAAAAAAAAAAGACGTGTGGCACTCGGGGACTGCCGCGGTAAAGCTATTGCATAGCATTTTTTATCAACTTATGCAATAAACCTCGCCAACAGCTGCTTAACCCCACCCATCCAAAACCAGACCTCACCAACAGCTGCTTAACCCCACCCATCCAAAACCAGACCTCGCCAACAGCTGCTTAACCCCACCCATCCAAAACTAGACCTCGGCATTCTGGATTCGGTCTCCACGCTCAAGGCCCGCGATAGAAGCTGTGCAATAGCTTAAAAAAAACATTTTGTTTATTTATTGGAAAAAAGAAAATTTACATTCTTTTTTTAAATGCATAGTTTAAATGGTTTAAGTAAATCCATCTTCGTCTCATTGCCTTTTGCTCTTGTTTTTTAGTTTGGGGCCCATCGGTTGTATGATTTAAAAGTCTATAAGAGCCATTAGGTAGATTTTTTATCCTATGAGGATATCACAGTCGAATATTGTTGCTGTATTTGGCAGCAAATGTATCGAGTCAGCCTTCTCGGTAAGCTTCTCTGACGTAGTCTAATCATCATCATCATCATATCCGAACCCCCGAACCGAGCCGAAGAAGAGCTGTTGGACATAGGCCTCCCCCAAGCGTAGGCGTTGTGGCGACCGACGCACGTAGTCTAAAACTACACTAAAATCCTCAAAGTACATTTTATCGAGATAGCGCCTCTTTCTCTGATGCCAAATATTATCCAACTGTGTGAATATTTGAGGCACAAAACTACACTTATTTTACATCACAATACTAATTTACGAGTAATTAGAACAGCCAACGAACTTTACTCGAAAAAATCCCGAAAAACTTAATTAGGAATGTTTACAATCAATAAAGGCAGGTACTGCAAAGCAAATACATCAAACGTAGATACATTTCAGCCAATAAAAACCGTATTCTATGCGTCCTTACTGTATTACATTTATGCAAATAAATCACAGTCCTACCTAGTCGTGCATTCGTTGAAAAAACAGGAAATTCATAATTTTTAATCTGACCGTTGCCAGGCGCGATTACAAATTTTAAAATAACATCCGCGAATGTACTGGATTTTTTTTAAATAATCATACGTTTATTTTACACTTCTGTTTATAGATAACATTTACAATATTATACAATCATACAATACAACATAGAATTAAAAGGTAGATATATAAGGAAGGAAAGAAAAAAAAATTAAAAACCGGCCAAGTGCGAGTCGGTCTCGCGCACGAAGGTTTCGGTATCATTATCTATCCAAAACTAGACATTATTATAACTACCTATTATTAATATCGAGCAAAAAACATTTGTTATATGGAAGCCCCACTTAATTATTTATTTTATTTATTTTTTATAGCGGCAAAAGAAACACATAATATGTGAAAATTTCAACTGCCTAACTGTCACGGTTCATGAGATACAGCCTGGTGACAGACAGACGGACAGTGGAGTCTAAGTAATAGGGCCTCGTTTTTACGCTTTGATTACGGAATCCTGTTAAATAAGTAGTGGGCAGGGCACATTACTCGCAGAACAGATTAGTTGATGGGGCCGAAATGTTCTGGAGTGGCAACCACGTATCAGAAGACGCAGCTTTGGAAGGTTTCCTACAAGGTGGACCAACAACCAAAACCCCGTAAGAGTCGAGGGAATCCGAGGTCTGCGAGACGCACAAGACCAGTCATTGTTGCGACACTTTTTTTTTCGGATGATAAAAATCATCCTGTGACATCTCCCGCCCTTGGGTGTACTGCAGCATATAGCATAGCATAGTGTTAAGCTTTTATTGACTAAAAAACCCACCCCTTTCCTTCTTAGCCTTTCACACCGGGGTCTGACCTTCCATTCAGAAACCAGTCTAAAGCCCCAGTAGGATTCGGCCCTGCTGGGCCACTACGGTTTGCTGACAACTCCTTGAGGCGCGCGGGAACAAGACGCGCCGTCGATGACTTGGACTTGGTCCGGACGGTTACAGGACGGTCGGACAGCGAGCTACCCATTGCTCGCCGTCCGCAAACCCACGCCTACGAGTTGTAGCGACACTTGAGAGAGGCTTATGTCCAACAGTAGATATCTTTCGGCTCAGATCATGATGATGATGACCTCATCATGATCACGATACCTACATCGGATAACATTTTCTGGTTGTATTTGGGCTGTTCTGAATAAAATTCTTCAAGATGGAACGTCATGGGCGGGCTGAGAAACATGCACTATCTAATAAATAACTGTAAAAACTGGCTATTACAACTGTAATAAATATCTCAAACGAGTTACGTCTATTCTACCACACTGCACATTTTATGACCAGTAAAACTGTAAAGACGGGATTTTTGACTGAGTATGCGTATCTTTAATATTTTATTTATTTGCGCGCTAATCTCGGTAACTACTGGATTTGAATTAATCGAAATCAATCACTTGGAATTATTCCTGTCAAGGCCTCATTGGTGCATTCACAAACATGTAAACATGGCAGCTTTGGACTCGGTGAAAAGGCGTGCAAAGAGGCTAATTGGTGATCCAGATTTGGTTAAGTCCAACCTTCAAAGCCTTGAGCACAGGCGTAGGCTAGCCAGCCTTTCGGTGTTTTACAGGATGCATTTTGGAGAGTGTGCGCAGGAATTGCATGACTTGATTCCGCCATCGCAATTCTACCATCGGACAACCCGACGTACGGCGAATATTCACCCATACGTTGTTGAAGCCTCTACGGTCCGGACTAAGCGTTTCGCCTCGTCGTTTATACCGCGTACGTTGAAGGACTGGAACAGTCTGCCTACAGCGGTCTTCCCGTCCGATTATAATTTGGGTGTCTTCAAGGCTAGAGTGAATAGGCTCTTAATAAACTAGTGCGCCTCACCATCAAAGATTGCATCGCTACTTACCATCAGGTGGGATCGCAGTCAAGCACTAGTTTATCTCAATTAAAAAAAAAAAAAACTCACATACTCGCACACCTATATTCACTTCAAAATTACATTAGAAATTTATGAAATAAAATATTACTATCCTTTCAACCGATTTTGACTTTTATTACGTCGGTGTCAGCTAATGACGCGTCGACATTAAATAAATGAAGATGCAGCAGTTACCTCTTTTTTTTAAGGCAGGAAATCATCCAATTACATCTCCCGCCCTTTTCGTGTCATATTTTTATTAACAAAGACCCACTCCTATTTTCTTCGTTGCCTGCCTCCAGGGCCGGCTTTTCCTTTCAGAAGCGTACTCATGGCCCCAGTAGGCTTCGACCCTGCTGGGCTCCTACGGTTTGCTGACATCTCTTTGAGGCTCGCGTGGAACAAACACTACACGCCGTCCGTGACTCAGGCTCGATCAGGATTCCGGACGGTATGATGATCTGGGGCCAGGGTTATCAGAAAGGGAACGAGCTCCGGTATTAAGGCTTGAAGGAACGGGGTGGGTTTTTTAGTCAGTAAGAGTCTGACACTATCTCCCGCTCCGCCCAAGAGCGGGGGTTGTCATAGGATGATTTTCCCCACCAAAAAAAAAAGACGGTATGATGATGGTGGTGAATATAGTCGGATCATGCAGTTTAGATCAGTAAACTAAATTGTTAGTGGTTTACTGAAGCCAATTGCCATACCTAATGAGTGGTTACAGATGCCTGCCAACTATGGTATTGTGAGTGTGCTGCCGACCATGACTGCTACATGACTGGAGACTTTTAACACCACAAACAAATTTTTAAGCGGAAACCAGCAGTACTAGATCACTATATACAGGGACATTAATATTCCCAATATTTTTTCTACCGGTACAGCCTCTTTATTTGAGGTGGGAAATCATCAAATAACTCTTATTTATTTATTACTTCATGCACAAAATAGTACAAAGGCGGACTTAATGCCATAAGGCATTTTCTACCAGTCAACCTTTGGGTGATGCAGAGACAAATTGTGGTAGGTGCAATATGTACCATTACATATTACTAAATACATCATACAAATACATACCTATAAAATACAAATACACTATTTATAATTATATTTACTTAAACTACAACGAAGAGAGATAATAAAAATGGAAAAGAAGAATACACGAATCTAGTGAAACAATTGCTGCAAACAAATCATGAGACAAATTAGCGCTGTGATGAAACTACTTCTTCCTGTTCTACTAACTCTTCCCGATCTAGATAGAGCGAGATGCTGAACCAGACTTTTACTGACTAAAACCCAGTTTCTTCAGTTGCTCTTTACGTTCTAGGGCTACGGTAACTCTTTCGAACATCCTCGCTACTACTCATATAGGGTTGCCAGGTCTTCAGATCAAAAAGCTGGACAGATCAGCCATTATAAACGGACATTTGAGTAAAATGCCGATATTTTTTTATTAAGTCGAACATGGTGTTTTGTTCACAATATTCTTACAAAACTTCTAATGAAACAACAATAAAATTATCTGACACTAGCTTTTGCCCGCGGCTTCGCCCGCGTGGTTTTAGGTACTTAAGGAATCGGGATAAAAGGTAGCCTATGTTCTTTTCCATGTCAAAGGCTATATGCATGCCAAATTTCATCCAAATCCGTTCAGCCGTTTTTGCGTGATTAAGTAACAAACATCCAAACATCCACACTTTCACATTTATAATATTAGGATAAATGCTGGTCCACTTCTCTTGCGGTAGCGATACAAGATAGGAAGAAAACAAAAAAAAACTAATATAAAAAGCCTAACAAAAGCCGGACTGTCCGGAATTCACCTAATTTGGCCGGACACACCACCAAAACGCCTGCCCGTTATCCGGATGCCTAGCAACGTTATAGTCGTAATTTTTTTTCAAATTATCCAAAACGCAAATCGTTGATGTGGCTCAAAAGGCTACCCAACTTAAATGGGACTGGGCAGGACATGTCTGCCGCATGTCCAACGAGATGTGGGCGCGTAAAACGCTGGATTGGTGCCCAGACAGCGACGCGGGGCCGAGGCAGACACCGAAGGAGATGGCGAGACGACCTGGATGGCTTCCTTAAGAACTGGAATGAGAAAGCGAGGAACCGTGATCGTTGGAAGGAGTGGAGGGAGGCCTTTGCCCAGCAGTGGAACAATGTGGGCTAAGTAAAAAAAAATATATATATATAAACCAGTGCTTGACTGAGAGAAAAATTGTTCCAATCCTACGATGTACGCGGTAGGAGCTATGGTTATTCATACTTACTCAAATAGCTGTAATACTAATCAATGGCCTGGCTTCAGTTTATTTCGGATGCACACATGAACTGATTGGCCCGATTACTGATTGATATCAGCAGCCGACTGTTTACGCGAGAACACACACCTAATGATTACGCAGTTTGAAATCAAAATACTGAATACGAACCGTTTATCTAAAAAAATATTGTTACGTATGTGGGTAATCAAATGCCGATTTACTAAGAGACAACTTTATTCACCACAAATAATAACAACTTTAATCAACAATAATCCGAATCGCAATTAACACTAGAGTACCGTTACACTATCGCTTAGGTCGTTAGATAAAATCACTTCAAGTACTAGGGTAGTTCGCTCTTGATCGCAGTCGAAATCACAACTGCCTCGCTTCCGGCCGGGGGCTCGTATTTATATGCGGAGCCAAGAAAATTCTAGATACCGACATCCCCGGATCTATCCAGAATTCCAGAACAATTGAATCGCTTCTCGAAGTCATAAATCATTTTTATGGCTCGTGGTAATAAGAGTCACTTTCATGCGAATTTCGACTCTATTGTTAACGTCGGAGAGTAATATTTCCCTTATCGATTAGATGAATACCTATTACTACTTGTAGGTACCTTGTGGATGTTTCGAGATTTTTCTAAGCCTGGCTACGTACAACCATTCTAGACCTTTCGAACAGCAATGCGTTTTAATTATTACGTGCTACTCTTTATTTTCTCGGAGATATGGCGGGTTCACGTTTAATGGCGTAACAATATTATATGAAATAATCAACCAATGTTTTTGAGGTACCGTACTTCAAAAGGAAACTATGGCACCCTTTTAGGATCACTTTATTTATTTATTTTATACTTCATGCACAAAAGAGTACAAAGGCGGGCTTAATGCCTTGGTGGACTTTGTTGTCCATTCATCTGTCTGTCAAGACACCCATTATCTCGGGGACGCGTTGAGGTATCGAGTTGAAATTATATCTCGGGTGCTGTGAAAAAATCAAACTACCTACTAAGTTAATGAAAAAAATATACACCGCTAAATTTTAATCGTTTTAATCCCGTGGAGGGTCGATCCGGTACATGAAACACTATCGATTTGTAAAGATAAAATTAAAAAATAAAGTACTTTTTTTTTCAAAACTCGTATTAATGTACGCATGTACGAAATTAATTTCTTTAAGAAAACGTCAGCTCAGCGGGTTCAATGACCTGTAGTTAATAGTCAGCGTTGCGTATAAACTATCTACAGGTCATTGAACTCGCTCAGCTACTTAGTAGTATATTTTTTAATTTTATCTTTACAAATCGATAGTGTTTCATGTACCGGATCGACCCTCCACGGGATTAAAACGATTAAAATTTAACGGTGTATAAAAACGGCCGTTTATGTTGCAAAACGTACTATACTTCGATACTCTCAAGAGAGTCAAATTTCATAAGGTACTTTCCGTTGACCCAGAATCCTGAAATAACAGTAAAGTCTTGTAGCAAAAATATAGGAATAAATCTGAAAACAATAAATTGGTAGGTAGGTACGTCAAAAAAAAAAAAATTACGTTTCGGAAAAATCTTCGAGACTCCATTCGGGAATTGAACTATGAGGGTTATGTTTTTTGAGTGTACGTATGTATGTATATTTCTTTGGAACGGCCTGAGTCGAAACGGCTTGTTTCATTTCAGCTTGAGAGGTGTCAGTGAAATCGTCTTAGTTTTACGTACAAAACGTTTTGGGAACAGATTTATTAGACGTAGGTACAGCTAAAGAGTCCCTGCTGGAGTCTGTGTTTCCTGATTTGTAGTTACCTAGGGGTTAAAAGCTACAAAAGTGAACAGGTAATAGTTAAGCAAGCGTGCTCTATCGTCCATGTCATAGCTTACCATCAGGTGAGATAGTGGTCAATTATCTGTATATAAGCAACTAGCTTTTGCCAGCGGCTTCGCCTGCGTACATAAAATATAACCTATGTCACTCAGGAATAAAGCAGCTTTCTAAAAAAAATTTTAGCAATCGGACCAGTACTTCCAGAGATTACCTCCTACAAACACAAAAACAAAAAAACAAACTTTACCTCTTTATTATATCAAGTATCATCATCATCATTTCAGCCGATACACGTCCACTGTTGGACATAGGCCTCCCCCAAGCGTCGCCACATCGAACGTTCCTGTGCGTCCCGCATCCATCGGTTTCCCGCTACCTTCACCAGGTCATCGGTCCACCTTGTAGGAGGCCTTCCAATGCTGCGTCGTCCGGTACGCGGTCGCCACTCCAGAACCTTTCGGTCCCAACGGCCATCTGTTCTGCTGTATCTTTATTAAATTAAGTATAGATAAAAAAAAGTTGTGAGAGTGGCATGGTGGATTTCTGCTGCTAAATTATAATATGAAATGCTAATACAAGACTAATTCCCAATAATTATGGTGGAAACGTACAATACGGGGTCATTTATAAAACACAAACAACTTTGCAGGACTGTATTACTAACATCTTGTACAACAACTTTTGTTCTATGACTTTTTACAAAACATAATACATTTACCAAAAACAAACCTACAAGATTTCGTTGTTCTGTCTAACACATTTCAACTCTATATTTTCTACGTCTGTATGACGCAACGTAAGCGCATCAAAGCACCCCTGTCGCCCGATCCCCGCTCCCCTCCGCTATTGAACTATAGCTGGCTTCGCATAGACTTCGTAATATTTAGAACAGTCTTGAAAATCTGATGAACTAAAATATGCAAATTTTTTATAAAGTCATAGAACAAAAGTTGTTGTCTATGATGTTAGTAGCTTAGTCCTGAGTGGTTGTCAGTGTTTCACAAATAACCCTGTATTACACAAATTAGTCGGTGAATAGATAAATTTATTAAGTCAATTAGCAATTGAGAGGAAAGGGCGATCTATTTGTAGCCACTTGTAGGGGATAAGTGGTTAAAGATCGATTGAAACAAAGCTGTCTTGAGCGGGTCTTCGTCAGTGTCGATTACCTACTAGTGGGGTTTAGTGATAATTTTGAGGGACCCTAATTACCTATAGATAAATTGAGAAATCGCTATATTATAATAGTGTATTTTGAAACAAGTGGAGATGGTTAGTCATTGCAATCGAGGTGAAATACGCCCGAGCTGCAGGCGAGTGTGTTATGGAACCGAGTGCTGCAGTGATTTTCAACATGTATCAAACGACGATTTTCAATACGACGAAATATATAAACAGGGATTACCGGCGACTCGTGGGCGTCTTTTAACACCCAGCCTATATACGAAACATACAATAAATTATGGCGGGGGCGAGCTCGTGCACTTTTCCGCACTAGTGCGAAAAATGTCAAATTGCATGTCTAAAAGCGGTAGAGATAAGAGCGAATTTTCGAGTAAGAGTATTGAAAAGATTTATAAAGTCTCGTGGAGAGCTGAAACGCAATTGACTAATAGAGTTGTGCGAGCATAGCTCTTTCCATTGCCTTTTGAGGAGGCCTGAGTCCCAGCAGTGAGAAAATTAAAATGCTGATTTTATGCTATGCCAGTATTTTTTGTGAAGAATAAGATCTATGATGCACAGTTAAAAATATCCTGGGTTTTATGTTTTATAAATAAGAATCGCAACATTTAATTTTAGTTGGTTTCTATAAAGAAAATGTTATTGTTTTTAATGTATACTTTCTGTTTTCGAGCTTAAGACACTCATTGGCAGCTGAAAATCGGAATCAGGTGGTGGCCTTGTGATGTTGATGATTATGATGCTCACCATTTGGCATTTTTAGGTGGGAAAATCATCTAATGACATCCCCCGCTTCTGGGTGGAGCGGGAGACAGTGTCAGACTTCTACTGACTAAAAACCCACTCCTGTTTCTGCTTTGCCACTGTGCCAGGGCCCCAGGGATCTTTTCCGTTTCACCCATGGCTCCATTAGGCTTCGACTCTGCTGGGCACCTACGGTTGCTGACAACTCGTTGAGTGTACTTTTTGTTTAATTTGAATGTGTTCCGTTTTTGTACTTCCAATAAACGCAATTTTCATTTTTTGTTCTGTTCTATCGCATCTAATATCGCAGAAGTGAATAAAAAACAAAACTTTGATTTGGTTTTTCACTTTGATACCATATTATCGGCTTCTAACAAAGCATTGACTGTTTAGAATAACAATTTATTAATAAATTGATATAGTTAAATGCTGCAAAAAATATTATCGTGAAAGTACCCTTTTTTTTTTTTTTTTTTTCTATGGGAAAAATCATCTTACGACAACCCCCGCTCTTGGGCGGAGCGGGAGATAGTGTCAGACTCTTACTGACTAAAAAACCCATCCCGTTCCTTCAAGCCTTCATACCGAGGCTCGAGCGCCCTTTCGGATAACCCTGGCCCCGGTAGGCTTCGACCCGGCTGGGCCCCTGCTGTTGCTGACAACTCCTTGAGGCGCGCGGGAACAGCGCGCGCCGTCGACGACTTGGGCTTGGTCCGGACGGTTACCGGACGGCCGGACAGCGAGCTACCCATTACTCACTGTCCGCAAGCCCGCGCCTACGGTGGCCGGAAATCGGGATCGGAATCCCGGCGGCGGCGAGAGCGCCGTTGCCTGATGCGGTCGGCCTCCTCCTTAGCGAGCATTACTGCTTCGCAGAAGTCGGCGACCGCCTGCCACTCCTCCTCGCTCCGGACCATGGCCTCGACCAAGGCCCGGCGCGAGAGGTTTCCGCCGCCGATCACCCCCACGAGGGCACGGCGATGCTCCGCCCAAGGTGAAAGTACCCTTCAAAGTTTTGTATCTATTCACCCCTGCGTTTCTATTTACCCCATTTAACTTTACATGGTTGTTTTAATCAGTTTATAGTTTTAAAACTCTTTCTCCACAAACCCACAGTTTGGTCACACGGTAAGCACTTATGACTAAACGCATTATCACAAGCTTATCACCGGTTATCTACGTAACTATATTATTTGTGTTCGAACACGGTCTTTATTTCAATTCGTTTTTGTTGCAACTGTACGTTTCCGTGTCATGGGTATTGAAATATTTTAAACGCTTGGTATATAATACAGTTTTTTTTTCATGTGGTTTCTACAGCCAGCCTTTTCTAATGTTCTCACTGCTGGGACTCGAGCCTCCTCTCTAGAAGAGGGAATGGGCCGTAATCCACCACGCGGGCCCAGTGTGGCAGTGAATGTCACATGTCTACGAATTTTTGGTTCTAGGACATGCCGGTTTCCTCACATTGTTTTCCTTCTCCGTATAAGAGAGTAGGTAGTGGTGATGAAATAATTACACAAAGTAATACGCCCGGCTGGGTTTAAACCCGCGACTTACAACTCGGTTTCTACAGACTCATCATAATTTCAGACGAAAGACGTCCACTGTTAGACATAGGCCTCCTCAAGTGTCGCCACAATGAACGGTCCTGTTCGTCTCGCATAAATCGGATTTCTGCGACCCTCAGAAGGCCGTAGTGTCTCGACGGCGCGCACTGTTCCCGCGCGCCTCAAGGAGTTGTCAGCAACAGCAGGGGCCCAGCCGGTTCGAAGCCTACTGGGGCCAGGGTTATCCGAAAGGGAATTCGAGCCCCGGTATAAAGGCTAGAAGGAACGGGGTGGGCTTTTAGTCAGTAAGAGTCTGACACTATGGCTCTAGACAGACGGACTGCATTTCAACTGCAATCCAACTGCACATTTGCAGTTCGGATGCAGTTTGAATGCAGTTGACACGACTGCAATAGAACTGCAAACCAACCGTGCGGGCCAATTGCAGTCGGCGTGCAGTCGTGTGAACTGCACACCGACTGCAATCGAACTGCATCCAAACTTCACCATACCCACCCGTCCGCACTACTATAAAGTAACACGAGTAACACGAGTAAGTACTACGATGAAGTAAAAGTAGCAGTAAAGCTTCGTCAAATCTTAATCTTACAACCTTGTTGCTCGACATATTTATTTTATTTACGGACAGACAACGCGTGTGCTCACTCTAACCTTGTTTCTACGACTGATTCTATGCGTGGGGGGGGGCGGAGCGTTAAAGTAGTGCGGACGGGTGGGTATGGTGCAGTTCGGATGCAGTTCGATTGCAGTCGGTGTGCAGTTCACACGACTGCACGCCGACTGCAATTGGACCGCACGGTTGGTTTGCAGTTCTATTGCAGTCGTGTCAACTGCATTCAAACTGCATCCGAACTGCAAATTTGCAGTTGGATTGCAGTTGAAATGCGGTCCGTCTGTTTAGACCCTATCTCCCGCTCCGCCCAAGAGCGGGGGTTGTCATTGGATGATTTTTCCCACAATAAAAGAAAAAAAAAGGCCGTAGTGTTTGTGAAGTCCAAACTAGGACCAAGACCATGAAGTTCAAAGTAAGATTGTTTTAATCTTGTTTCAGTGTGGGTAAGAGATGGCGCTAGACAACCTGTATAGCTCTGTCTCTTACCCTCACTAGAACAAGAATAAAACAATCTTACTTTGAACGTTATGGTAACCTAAGATCGATGATTTAGCTAATTAGTAGCGTAGTATAATGAAGACAACCAACTGTGTTCATTATAAAATTAAAAAAAAAATCTTTAGTTTCCTTGCTAGAAAACTTTCGCGATTCCAAATCAATAATACTATTAACAGTTCTTCGAACCCAAAACATAACCCAGAACCCAAGTTCTGTATGTCTGGCGTAACGAAATAGAGAATATCACATTTGTGAGTCAAAAACAGACAAACCTATAATTTTATATTATTATCCTCATGTCGTAAAATGCCAGAACATCCAGGTTTTCCCAGCACAGGTCTATTTCGTATAACAGATCGTTTTCCGAAGTACCTATATAATTTTTTATCTCGACACCAAATAAACAGTTTCTTTTTTTTTCAATTGATATAAACTAGTGCTTGACTGCGATCCTACCTCATGTAAGCTGTGATGCAATCTCTGATGGTGAGGCGCACTAGTTTATTAAGAGCCTATTCACTCTAGCCTTGAAGACACCCAAATTATAATCGGACGGGAAGACCGCAGCAGGCAAATTGTTCCAGTTCTTCGACGCACGCGGTATAAACGACAAGGTAAAACGCTTAGTCCGGACCGTAGAGGTTTTAACAACGTAAGGGTGGATATTCGCCGTCCGTCGGGTTGTCCGATGGTAGAATTGAGATGGCGATGGAGATTTCTATTGATAATGTTCACCATGTTACCAAACGGCGCGCACTATTCCCGCGCGCCTCAAGGAGTTGTCAGCAATAGCAGGGGCCCAACCGGGTCGAAGCCTACTGGGGCCAGGGTTATCCGAAAGGCAACTCGAGCCCCGGTACGAAGGCTTGAAGGAACGGGGTTTTTTAGTCAGTAAGAGTCTGACACTATCTCTCGCTCCACCCAAGAGCGGGGGTTGTCACTGGATAATTTTCCCCACCAAAAAAACCATGTTACTAAAACAGTTGTGAGTATACATGCACTGGCATAGCTACCAAAAGGCTAGGTTTGTACCCCGAGGTCCCCAAGCTCGGAGGCCACCAAAAAACCTGAGTAACAAACCTCAAACACTCGTTAAAAAATAAAAGGCTCGTTTTGATATTTGATAAAGACCCTAGAACGTAACTTGGAACGAAACTGAAAGAAACCATAAAGTAATAATTAGGGGTCCGGTGTAGTAGTAGATATTTTCAGTAGTAGCTACACTACACCGGACAAGCCGCTAGGTAGTCAAAATACACATGTCATAAAGGCTTTTATTTTTTGACTACTCTATAGAAGTAAAAAAATATTTTAATAATAATAATAAAGCCTTTATTTAACAATCTTACAAAACATATTTCTTATCTACTAAACAAAATTTCTAATATTGACACCAGTTTTGCGAAGATTGTCTTGCTACTCAGCATAGGCCTCCCCTGAAGCTTGCCATAGAGTACAAAATATTTTACCACCTTCAAAATCTGCGTTCCAAAAAGGAATAGGATTAATTGCCATGTTGTGACGTCACGTCAGACTGTCAAATCGCAAGAAATTGGGCAAAATTGAAAAACTTAGAGATGAGCAAAAACGAAGACCTGGATTCTGATTAATCTTTTTTCTTTCACAGTTCGTAAATAAGTTAAATTTTAATCATTTCTTGTTTTGCTCACTCTACTAATTCTTTGATTTGACAGTATGACGTGACGTCACAACATGGCAATCGATCCTAATCTTATTTGGAACGCATAGTACTTTAATTACGGCAACTCATTTAAGCCTGTCTGTCACTCCCTCGCGTTCCACCAGAGCAGAAGTTATTTGACGATTTCCCACGTAAAAAAGGGGGTTTCAGTTTTTTTTTTGCCCCAGGCTCGTGGGCATCTAGTTACGTCATTCGGTCATTGTATACATGTGGGTGGGATGGAAAGCAGTGGTGGCCGAGTGGTGATGGCCAAATAATTTATTTCATCACCACTGCTCTCAAAACGGTGAAGGAAAACATAGTGAGGCAACCGGCATGTCCTAGAACCAAAAATTCGAAGACATGTGACAGTCATCAACACGCACTCGGCCCGCGTGGTAGATTACGGCCCATTCCCTCTCCTAGAGAGGAGGCCTGAGTCACAGCAGTGGGAACATTAAAAAGGCTGATGATGATGATGGATGGAGAGGCAGAGGGAGGCCAGAGAAATTATGAAAAGATTGTGTGAGATGTGATATGAAAGAAAAGGGAGTTAGTGATAGCGTGATGGGTGATAGGATAAATGGAAGAAAAAGACGTGTTGCGCCGACCCCAAATAACACTGGACAAGGACAGGAAGATGATTGTGATTTTCCAGATCAGGAAATATAGTCTCATTGTTACCTATGTTGTTTTTAAAAAAGCAATAAAAGGTCCGTTTTGACATTTGTATTTTGACTACCTAGCGGCTTGTCCGATATAGTGTAGCTACTACTAAAATAGCTACTACTAAACCGGACCCTTAATTATTATTTTATTGTTTCATATAGTTTCGTTCCAAGTTACATTCTAGGGTCTTTCTGAAATGTCAGAACAGGCCTTTTATTTATTTACGAGTCTTGTGAAGTTAATTGTTGCAACTAATTGGGTTGTGACGGTCAGACATGTAAGGCGCTCAATCAGAGGAGTAGAGGGGCCTTATATAACAAAAAAAAACTGGCCAAGTGCGAGTCGGACTCGCGCACTGTGGGGTCCACAGAACATAGGAATCATACCTCTGTTCTGTGGTGGGCTCCGTGCAAACTACAATTACCAAATGGAGTCTCTAAGATTTTTTCGAATAGCAAAAATATATTTTTTTGGTGAAATTTGTTGTTAATTAAACAACAAATTTTCAGTTTTAAGATTTTTTCCTACACCTTTGCTAAAAGACCTTGCTTTGTGCCAAATTTCAGGATTCTGTCAACGGGAAGTACCCTATGAATTTCGATCTTTGAGAGCATCAAAATATACCTACGTTTTTTTGCGACATAAACGGCCGTATCTTTTTTATTCGTTAACTTAGAAGTTTGATTTTTTCACAACTTGAATGGACCGCAAACCTGAGTATATGGTTTTAATTTTAACTCGATACCTTTACGCATTCTCGAGATAAAGGGTCTTGATACACACACAAACGGATGGACAACAACTTAATCCTTTAGAGGTTCCGTTTTTTTTCCTTTTGAGGTACAGATCCCTAAAAATGAGTTTTTTTTTAAATATAGGCCCCTACCTCAGTACTGGGATCTTACCACGAGGTGTTAAAAAATCAGGTGTGCGAGCGAAAAAGAGTGATGGAGCTCATGGAGCTATAGACCCTATTGACCCTTTAAAGCTCCATCTGAGATTTCTGAACCCCAAGATACAGATTAACGTCTAGTTTGGGGATAAAAGACAAAAAGACAAAGACAAAGATTTATTTGCAGACAAATATGGATCATCGTTCTAACAGCCATGTATAATGTACCTACTTGATTATTAATAAAGTTATTATTATTATCTCTTTAACATTTCAGTTTAAGTCGTTAAATACATAGATCGCATTAAGAGCTCGTGGTAGGACCTCTGGTAATCTGGTAACGATTAGATTACGTCCACATCGACATACGACGATACGACATAAAACGATTGACAGACGACCGGCTAGAAAATGTGCGAGCGTAGCAAAAGGTGGAAGAAGTGCGTTTAGTCGTGATGTAAGAGCGCAGAGCTCGAAAATGTATTACTTTCACAGAGATCATGGACTTGCTGCCTTCAAAAATGTCAGGTGTGTGGGCGAGAGAGATGGAGGTATACACTCTTAGCTCCATCTCTGACAATTCAGGCTAGGTCTTCGTAGGCGTAATAAACAGGGCACCAAGTCTGCTATTTTTATAAATTCGTCATTCCAACACGATCCCATTGTCATTTTGCTAAAAGTTTGTAATCTGCTAATTCATAATGATCGATCATTGATCGGTAATTGGTCTTGTAATAGAATTGTGGTAGAATGACAATGTCGAGCTTATTAAAAGCACTAATGCGCAATAACATCGTAATGGTAGGTCACTGATCAAAGGAACTGTCAAAATTTTTGCAGATTACCGCAAACGTCAGATATTCATTTGTCATTATGTACGAGATTACCATTCTATGCCATTTCTTTCAATGGAGTGTCAGTGGTTGACCATCGGAAAGTCAAAATGACGCCAGTATATTAGTAGATTACCAAAACTTGTCAAAATCAACAATTATGAAATCAATGATAGACCATTCTGACACTATTGTAATAGCAGACTTGAGGCCCTGGTCTATTTTTTATTATTGGAGAATCATTCAATGCCTTTTCTCGCGTAGGGTGGGGCGACAATATGTGTCGACTTTCAGTAACTAAAACAACACCTTAGTTCTTCAATAGCCCTTTGCATTCTAGGTCCTTTTTAAAAATTGCCCGTGACCCTAACGGAAATCGGCCCTGCTGGGTTTTGCTGAAATCCTAAAGAGGCGCATGTGGAAACCTACGCGCCGTCGACTGTTGAGGTTCGGTCCTTACCAGATGACCGGACGGCGATATACCCATAGCTCGTCGTCCGTTAACCTGTGCCTACAGTAGCCAGGAGTCGCCTCACGATCTGACGTCCAGGGCGTCTCCTGTGGCAGCGGCTGGGGCGTGATGGAGCGTAAACGCATTACATGCCGTAGCACAAGACCCAAGCCATTATCTGAAGTCATCTGAAGTTAAGAAACTGACTAGAAACGATGTTGGTCATTGGTCGTTGTTGAAACCTCTATGGTCTGGACTAAGTGTTTCGCCTCGTCATTTATACCGCGTAAGTACATCGAGGGACTGGAACAATTTCCCTGCTGTGGTCTTCCCGTCCGTTTATAATTTGGGTGTCTTCAAGGCTAGAGTGAATAGGCTCTTAATAAACTAGTGCGCCTCACCATCGACGATTGTATCTCTGCTTACCATCAGGTAGGATCGCAGTCAAGCACTAGTTTATATGGGATAAAAAAATGCAGAATAGTGTACCTATTCTTCGTCATTTCAGCAGATTAATTTCTACTGCTGGACCTGGCTAGTCGACCGGTCTGATGCTTTTTGTATCCAGCTAACTCTCTAGACACTCAACAAGTCATGGGTCTATATTGCAACCTTAGAGTCTAAACAGACGGACCGCATTTCAACTGCAACCCAACCGCAAATTGCAGTTTAAGTGCAGTTTGAATGCAGTTGACACGACTGCAATAGAACTGCAAACATGACTGCAAACCAAACGTGCAGTCTGATTGCAGTCGTGTGAACTGCACACCGACTGCATCCGAACTGCGCCATGCGCGGGAGGGCGAAGCGTGCGGGCGGGTGGGTATGGTGCAGTTCGCACAACGTTTAGACCCTTAGAAAAAAATATTGTCTTCTTCTACTTATTAAAAACTATTTCGTTCTAGCTTCTTTTAATTAATAGTGTCAGGGTTGAGTTTCAAATGACAAAGTACACTAAAGACTGAAAACATCGGTGTATAAAAGTACCTGACTACGTACTATAAATTGGAAACTGGAGACATTGAAAGAGTGCTCGGAAACCTTTCTAATTAATCAATTGCAGTTGTAATTTAGCTTCGATTTCCTGACTTTATTTAGGTTGTGGATGACTGGAGAGAGAGGGAGGCTAAAGAAAAGATGGATGAATTGTGTGAGAAGTGATATGAAAGAAAAGGGAGTGATAGCGTGAAGAGTGACAGGACAGAATGGAAGAAAAAAACGTGTTGCGCCCACCCCAAATAAAACGGGACAAGGGCAGGAAGATGATGATGATAGTTGGAGAGGGAGAGGGAGGCCAAAGAAAAGGTGAATGGATTGTGTAAGGACCGATATGAGAGAGTCAGTGATAGTGTGACAGCTGATAAGATAGAATGGAAGATAAAAACGTGGAGCGCTGACCCCAAGTAACAGGGGATAAGGGTAGGAAGATAATGATAATATCCATTATTGTATTTAAGTTCTTCTAGAGAACAAACGTAATGTTCGGCTCCAGAAGCCATAGTGACATTCTAACAGTGATAACAATAATTATTGTCACAATGTACAGAAAGGAAAGAAAGAATTCTGTCATGTAGTCATAATGTCAGTGTGCGTCTGCGAAGATATATTATTCTCCAGCGTTTGGCGATCTATTAGTAGTTCGCACTTGTTATTGGTAAAATTGTGGTGTCTCTTCCACAAATGTAATTAATAAAGAGTTGAATTTGAAAAGAACGAAAAATGTTTGGGATTGTCATGCGCTACTTAAATCTAAATAGGTCTATCTAAAAATCAAACGACTTAGAATTTTTTTAAAGAAAATAAAAATTCTGTTGTTGTCAACGTGAACTTTAGTTAGATGATGATAGTTGTACAACAGATGTTGATCTTAATATGGCTAGTGATGATGAATCAATATGCGGAATAGAATATTTAGAATCAGATTTCTCTTACGATTCCAGATTTATGTTAAGTATTACTTTATACTTGCGTCATCCCATCTTCTGAGTACGGCGGGCTGTGCTGGGGCGGCTGCTGCAGGTGCAGAAAACCTCAAACGGCGTAAATATAATAACCTCATTGGAAGTTGTGTTTGAGCCATTTGGGGTAGATACACTAGGGCCATGGGGTCCGAGCGCTCATCGGGATATCAGCAAACAGTTGGTCGACTCTTCGCGTGACCAGAGGGCTGGCCTCTTCTTCAGTCAACGAATCAGCATTGCCATCCAGCGTGGCAATGCTGCCAGCGTTCTGAGCACTTTTCGCATTGACATCAATGTGGACGAATTTTTTGATGCCCTCTGAGTTTTCCCCGTTTTTCAGCCTTTTTTACTCGTACATATCATTACATAAATTAAATTTTCGCTTTATACTTATTTATGGCACTATTATATCTTTGCTATGTATATTCTAAAAGAAAATCTTTTACATTTTTTATTATTAATTTAAAAATCCTCAGTCATATTAATAAACCATTTAAAAATACTTATATTCGATACTTTTTACAAGGTTCTTCTATTAGTGAACAATGATCAAGATCTCATACTCAACATCGATATCTATATATATGAAAATCAATGCCACTTTTCGTTGTAATTTTATAACTCAAGAACGGGCTCACCTATCCAAACCAAATGTTTAGGCTTTGTTGAGTGAGAGAGTGTAGCGTAGAGTAGGGTAGAGCAGGGTAGAGTAGGATAGGGTAGGGTAGAGTAGGGTAGAGTAGCATAGGGTAGGGTAGAGTAGGGTAGAGTAGGATATAGTAGGGTGGAGTAGGAAAGAGCGGGAGTGAAGCCGCGCGGGCAAAAGCTAATTGATTATAAATTATTGTACCAGTGTTGTCTACATCAGATTTCATTTTACCCTAATAATTACAAAAAACTTTTGACTTTTTAGACAGACTATATTATTATCTACTAATAAAATATAATAAAACTCAATGTGACACTGGCAGAATAGTCACACACA
The DNA here is from genome assembly GCA_910589285.2 of Mythimna ferrago. Lineage (NCBI taxonomy): Eukaryota > Metazoa > Arthropoda > Insecta > Lepidoptera > Noctuidae > Mythimna > Mythimna ferrago. The sequence continues at coordinate 24,803,714 of OU342685.1, forward strand.
ACCGGCTCAATAGCCATAAAAAATATTATAAAACGGAAGAGTTTTTTGTTTGTTTAAAGGCTTTAACGTTAACTCTGAATCTACAAGTCGGATTGGGAAAACCTTTATGTATGAGATATTCAGGTTCATAAAGAATAGTATTGGCTGTATAACATCACGCTAGGACCAACGGATGTGGAGCAGTAAATCGCGGGGGACAGCTAATGTACATTTTCTATCGGTTGCATTTCGCAGACAATTAGATACACGGTGATGCGCCGGTAGATCGGTTCTGGAGTGGCGACCATGTAACAGAAGACGCAGCGTTGGAAGGCCTTCCACATGGTGGATCTATGACCTGGTGAGGGTCGCGGGAATCCGATGTATGCGAGACGCACAGGACCGGGCTTTGAAGCGCCGCTTGGTGCAGGCCTATGTCTGATCCGGAGCGAGGAGGAGTGGCAGGCGGTCGCCGACTTCTGCAAAACAGTAATGCTCGCAAAGGAGGAGGCCGACCGCATCAGGCAACGACGCTCTCGCCGTCACCGGGATTCCGATCCCGATTTCCAGCCACCGTAGGCGCGGGCTTGTGGATAGTGAGCAATGGGTAGCTCGCTGTCCGACCGTCCGGTAATTGTCCGGACCAAGCCCAAGTCGTCGACGGCGCGCACTGTTCCCGCGCGCCTCAAGGAGTTGTCAGCAACAGTAAGGGCCCAGCCGGGTCGAAGCCTACTGGGGCCAGAGTTATCCGAAAGGTAACTCATGCCCCGATATGAAGGCTTGAAGGAACGTTGTGGGTTTTTTAGTCAGTAAGAGCCTGACACTATCTCCCGCTCCGCCCAAGAGCGGGGGTTGTCATTGGATGATTTTCCCCACCAAAAAAAAGGCCTATGTCCAACAGTCAGCTGAAATGATGATGATGATGAATAACCACTAAAACCTAACAGTCAGAAAGCCGGAACTTCGGTTGCAAAGGGGTATCTTACCTAGCAATCTAGGAACTCTATAAGAGCGATAAAAGCGGAGTTCTTAGGTGGTACGCTCTAAGGCTGGGGAAAGCTACGACCTTCCGAGGGGCAAGGCTCTGGATGAGAATACCCAAAAATCGAGATGACTGATGGGATGAGAGAGGTCTATATCAGCAGTGGACTACTGTAGGCTGATAAAATATAGGAAATTGAGTTGAAGTTTGAAGCTTTTTAGATAGTTTAGGACTAACAACTACATAATAACCGATCTCAGGTCACCCATAAGACTCACCACCATATGCCAAATAAGAATCATTGATTTCTTTGACCACATTGTCAGAAAGAGAGGTGATAACCTGGAAAAGTTGCTTCTGACAGGAAAGGTAGATAGGAAAAGACCCAGGGGCAGAAAGCCTATAGGTATGTTGGTCAGACCAAATCCGTGTTACACTGAAGACCACAGTCTGCGATGCCATCCACATCGCCGAAGATAGGACAACATGGCGAAATACTTATAGTCCTTAAGAAAGTTATTCGTCGAGGTTACGTTACGACCCTCAGTATTGAGGACAAACGACGCAAGGAGGAGACAGTTTAGTAAGTAGGTAGGTACTAGCCATGGTTTAAACTTTCAGATGCCTTTAATTCGTACCTAATGCATTATGAAGGTATTGATAATGATAACATAAGGATAAAAAGGATAAATAACGTTCAATGATGTTCTATATAAAGCATGTAACCTATTGTTGTGAATACATTATTTATTGACAATCAATTTGGTTCATACTCATTGGTCGTAAAAATAAATATCACACATTGTAATGTAAATATCGAAAACACATTCACTGTCAGTGTTCAAATCAATTGTTACCTACCATTACGAATTTCTCATGTAACAGGAATGTTTATACTTAAGCCCAATCAGTTCTAAAATTAGATACTTCTTCATGAAATAATCTACTCTATGGTTAAAATAGTTTATGGTATGCGCTGTTCTTTTTAAGTTTGAATTTAAAAAATTTAAATCGATTTGCTTTCTGTCAAAATTTTGACAGATCGACTTGTGTTTCTCAACATTTTCTAACTATATCATTAGAACTATATAATTCACTTGAAACAGTTTTTGTTTATGACAGAAGCTGTGCCTCACCTAAATAGGTACTCGGTAGACTAAATAGAGAACTGTTTAGACAAAGAAATCCTTCAGTTTCAATGGAATTTTAAGTGTAAATCAGGCAGAGAGGCACTCGTAAAAAGACACCATTACTAGTGTGCTGCTGTGCAATAAAAAACTAACCATCCACAGTCCGATCGCGACTATACATCAACAAACAGACAGACAAACAAACCGGGTATGGATTGAACCTATTAACAGCGCATTGAATTGTCGAAACGTGACAGCTTAAAAGATTATCGGCATACTAACCTTAAAAATGTGTAGATTCCGTGTTGAGGGGGCCACGACACTCACAATAACAACTGTTCACGTCGCGGTATCGTTGGAAATAGAGTTTATTTGATTTAGTTGAGGTTTTTTGTGTTATCACGCGCCCGCGTTATCATAAAGCCGCGGAATGAGACGCTACCGCGGCGGAGCGCTATCGCGAACTGTGGCTCGGATCGGCGCCGAAGTGTGGCTGGTCGGAAAGCCGCGACACCGCGCATGCGCGCTGGCCAAGGTTATGCGCGAGAATACCGCTTGTGTACAGGCGCCGTGTTTACACCGACTATGACCGCTACTAATAACGCAGCCACCATTGCGCATAAAGTCCCCGCGATGTTTGAATAACTAGATTTATGGCATGCAGTGTATAGTGATAGCTGTCTAGTACACTGGCATGAAAAACTGTCTCTAGTTTCAAGTTATCAGTACTGGGAGGTGACGGCTGTAATCTCCACGCCCACCTCGGCTACTGAGTGAATTATCCCACAGGTCTAAGAGGAAGCCAGCTCGCGATGATAAGGTATAATACGCGGCAAATACTTTTTGAACCTGAAACATATATCCAATATTTATTTGGCAAGTTTTTAAATGTACCTACTGTCTTGAATAGCCTTCTCTAACAAGATCTTTATGGCTTATGTGGAATTACATGTATTTACTTAAAGCTGTTATAAATCTATATCCTACTAATATTAAAAAGAGGTAAAAGGTGTAAGTAAAGGTAGGTGTAAGTTTGTATGTATGGGATAATCACTGAAACAACTGAACCTGTTCTGACAATACTTTCGCCAGTAAAACACTAGCTACTTTACTTTATCACTGAGTGATATAGACTTATAAGCATGTTTTTACTTTCACAAAGTTGAAGCCATTGGCAGAGGTTAGTAAGTACTTAGGGACTTAATAAATAAAAAAAGAAATACAAAACAAACTTTTATTTAAATACTCTTACAAATAACATAGCCTTTAAAATAGATACAGGTAAAGAAAAAATCAACGATCTCTTAACAAGCTAGCAAAATAATTAAAAAACTAAATAAATGTCAACCTTGAGTGAGTTCATCGATTAAAAAACAGTGATGTTGGAAGAAAAACAAAGTAATCTTACCTAAATAGTTAAAATAAATACCTATACGTGTTACCTCCACCAAAACATTATTTATAAATAGTCAACTATGGGTTACTTCATATACAGACCTCTATAAAAAAAAAAACATATTTAACAAAAAATAAACTCTATTCTTATTATTTTAAAACATGATTTTAAATATTAAGGCTTAAAAACAAAACAACAACACAAAAAAAAACATAATACTACACCTAAAAACAGTTTTTCTAAAAATAGATAAAAAGTTTGAGATCCACTTACAGTGAGAGATTTTTAACCCTAACATCATCATTTGTAAATATCGCTTAATTGGTGCAATAATGACAGAATCAACTTTTAGAAATATTACATAAAGGGATTTACTGGGTGCCTGCCGTTTTGCCGAAAAGATTTTGACAAAATTTCATTACCCAAACAAATTTTAGCAACCCTTTTTTACCATTGCAATTTTGCATTGCAATATTTCGAATGATTTTAGTACCTACGCATACTTTTATTTGGTCAAATTTTTTCTTGGCAAAATATTATCATGTATAATGTCATTATGGCATTTGGTCTTTAATTAAATGATTTATTACAGCAAACAATCTTCAGACCATAAGCGTTTGGTGAAATGATTTGTTAAGACAAAAAATATTATGTAAAAATGGGTAGGTTAGGTTAGGTTAAAACTGTGACCTCCTACGCATGAGTCGAGCGAGCGAAGCGAGCGGTGCTGCGGCAGCGCTACATTATATAGAAAAAAACTGACAATACTAAATATTTAGCTTATTTGATTTTGCGTAAAAACTGTTATTCCAACTGAAATATTTGACTAAATAAAAAATGTTAAAATTACTAGTTAATAAACAAGTTATAGTTTAAACGGCTATTTCACAAACATTAGGTTTGCGTTACAATTTTTTGTGAATAGATTTTTTGCTAAGTAATAATTTGGCAAATGAAATTGTGCGAAAAATTTTTTGGGAAGTGAAAAGTCAAATTCCTTTCAGTTAAACAAGGGAGACCCGGATTTACTACAATCGTCGTGATTTAAAAAATAAGCTCATATGATTTGTAGTTTCATTACATAATAATAGAAATGTTTCATTGCATCTCCAGTAAAATTTTTAATAGTACCAAATTAACGATATGTTTCACCTGTGGTCCTAATATAAGTATATGAATGAACCTCAGATAGAATAAAAGTATTGATTTCTTATCAAAATAAATAAAAATCAGTCTAATTAACTCTTCGAATGCCGTAATTAGAGACACAGCCTTGTAACGATTATATTAAATACATATTATACTTAACTTAAAAGGTAATAAATAAACTGTAATAGTTACAGGATTAGCTTACAAAATTTACTGATTTTAAAATCTAAAGACCCCGAATGTAAGGGCTATATTTTCCCGGGACACCATGGTGGCGCGAAATAAAAATATATAACCCTATGCTACCAAACTAGACACCATACAGACACCAGCGTCACCACACGTCCGAGCTGGTCGCACCACCAAATTGGTTGCACAACCAAACGGACACCAAGTGAGTAACTCTTTATTGAGCTGTATACATTGTGTTGGTAGCGGCGACTGGTCGCGCCACCATGGCGTTTCGGAGAAATATAGCCCTAAATGTAAACAAATCATGGACCAGCCATGTTCGGATCTTCATCGATTGATTTCAATTTCCCATTCAACTTCATTTCATTCCACCGCAGCAACCTTTTAGCTGGAGGTATGACTGTATCATGTTCCTCCGTGCAATGCCTCTTTAATTCAGAATACTTCCTGAACCTGGACCCACAAATCAGACAGTCTACGATCGCCTTCCTGACGTTATGAACTGTCCACTCATGGTCCCACTTCTCCTTCAAACTGCTGAAGTATTGGCGACAGAATCTGCACCTGAATTTGCTGATAGTTTCCTTGGTATGCGAACACCTCATATGCTTATTCAGCATCGACTCAAAATGGAATACTTTATCGCAGTATTGACAGTTAATTGGGTTGTTCTTTTTATGATACTCCATATGTTGAGTTAGCATTTTCTTGGAGTTGAATTTCCGTTGGCACATGTCACATTGGAAATAGGTGGTGCCATGGATTTTTTTGTGCTTCGAAAAGTTACTGGAATCGCTAAAGGACTTGTCGCAGAAAGTACATTTGTAGATCGTGAGCTTAGCATGTTCCCTCAAATGGGCTTTGTACCTGTCAATTTTTGTGAATACCTTTTCCTGACAGATCTCGCATCGGATGTTGAGGACCCCGTACTTGTTGACTGGGTTCTTGGCGAGCGTGCTCCGGATCACGTGCTCGATGAGGTGCCTCTTGAGGTCGCCGATCCTGTCGAACTTCTTGAGACAAACTTCGCAGTTCTGAAAAGTATATCGCTTTAAGATTTTTTGCCAAAAATTCATAGGATTACATGCGTGATTAAAAAGAAAAATTAAGAATCCGATTCCTTGAAAAATTTGTGTGGTTTTATATCGCAAGTGTCTGCTCAACTGTAGAATCATTGAAACAAACGCGATCTCGGTAAAATGAAGCTGAGAATTCTATTGTAGTTTTGGTTACCTCAGCGAGGTTTGCTGAGAAGGCTGTCTCGATATAATTGCTTCCAAATACTACATGTGTTGCACCCGCATTCTAATGGAGAACTAATGAACTATTCATACATGGCATAAAGGAATTGGTACAGGTCGCGCGGTGAATCAAGATCGCTCGGTGAAAGTAGTAGGGGCAATCGGCGCATGTGTACAATTGCGCACAGAAATTCTTAGTATGTTAGGATTTTATTTTTAATTTCGTATGTTTGAACCTTAGAAACATAACTTATAATAACACTAGTTTTTGCTTGTAATTTATCTTGTAAGTAGATAAATTCAGAAAAAAATAAATTTTTTAAATAAAAATAAAAATAAATAAAATAATTTCGTTGGTTTCTTTTTTAACGTAACAATTCACGTCGTAAACCATTTTTCTGGCTAGCCGTTTTAAAACTTTATTTTTAACCATTTTTTTTACGACTACGTATTACCAATACGATAACACAAGCTGTACGCAACAGTACCCAAGTACAACAGTATCCAATGAGACGCGAGAACGCAACGCGGGAATTGAAGAGCGACTCTATCTACCAATGACGTGTCACCGACGGCGCACACCCGCCCGCACGTCGCCAAATAGACCTTAGAATTGAATACTGCGCATGCCCATTCCACTTTTGCCGAGCGATCTTGATTCACCGCGCGACCTGTATCTATGGTAAACTAATAAACTGTTCATACTAATATATGGCTTAAAGGACTTAGTATCCAAGCCAAAAAAAAAGAATTCGATTCCCGACATCCCCCTTTCGAACAAAAAAACACCCCAAGTAGGCTTAAGAGCCGGAAGAGCTTTCTTTGTAACACACAGGCCATCCTTGACCCACAAACCTAAATAAAGCGTACAAGCTTTGGGAAGAACATCGCCTACCACCATCCGACTTCTTGAAACCCCAAGAACATCTGGCCGTGATTTGCAGTGGTCTATAGAAAGCACTAAACCGTTTACGCACCCAGGAATACCGCTGCAAACACAACTTGGCGAAATGGGGTTTTATAGGCCTGTCAGAAACTTAATGTGAGTGCAGTTCTCCTGTTCAAAACAAGAGCCACACGTTAGAATGCTCCAAGTGCCTACACACACACCTAAACTTTAGAAGATTTTATGAGTGCCACTGACTGATTAACGTAGCCACCTACTGGGCCCAAATAGTTAGACGAGTTTACCATCGATTCGAAAAGAAGATAACCCAAAAACTCAGCAGGTACCATCAAAAACACTTCCACCTGACCACCGCTAAGTTCATTTTGGCATGCACTCGAAACGAAAATTTCAAAAGGTTTGGTTTGGCGCTGCACCGCAGGATTGAAGCGATATTTTTTTTTTTAAGTGATCATGCAGAAATGACCGCGATGGTACTCTATGCGTTCCAAATAAGAATAGGATTGAATCCCATGTTGTGACGTCACATCATACTGTCAAATCGAAGACATTGGGTAGGGTGAACAAAACAAGACATTTTTAAAATTTAATTTAAGTACTTATTTACTAATCGTGAACGAAAAAAGTTTAATCAGAATCCAGTTCTTCAATTTTGCTCATGCGTCACTGTGTGAAGTGTCTGAGTAGTGGCAAATGGAAAAAGAAGGCGAATCGTTCCTAACAATGAAAATAAGAAAGGAAAATAGTTTTTATTTTTTTATTAATTAATAATAATAATATTCCACAACTATCACACAACGCCGTCTAGTCTCAAGCTAAGCAGAGCTTGTGTTATGAGTAATAGAGAACTAATAAACATACCTCTATATATTTCTAAATATATACATATTATAAATAAATTACACCCAAACACAGAACAAATGATCATGCTCATATAAACATTTGTCCTGAGTGGGAATCGAACCCACGACCTCCGGCATAGCAGTCAAGGTACTAACCACTAGACTAGACCAACAGGCCAGTCGCAAATATGACAATTATGATTTAAAACATTATATTTAGTGATTAACATTACTTATTTATTAATACTTCTTGCATAAAAAAACTGTACAAAGGCGGACTTAATAAAACATTACACATTAAACAATAAGCTTTTTATTTTACTTCATCTAGATTTAAAAAAAACTAACCTCAGGGTAAAGAGAAGAGATAGAGTAAGGCTGGATAACATTAAACAAAAAACCAAATTTTAAAATGTAGAAAAGGTGTTTAAATCTCTGAAATGGAAATGGACAGGTCATATATTAAGAGATAAAAATGAAAAATGGACAAGATTAATAACAGAGTTGTACTCAAGAGATGGGAAAAGACATAAAGGACGTCAGACGACACGATGGTAAGAAGAAAAAAAATAGCTGGTCCAGAATGGACAAGAATAGCAAAAGACCGAGTAGAATGGAAAGCTTTAGAGGAGGCCTTAGTCGAAGGACAAGCTAAACCGGCTGCCGATAAATAAATAATATATATAAATGGTGTAAGGGACAGCCCTCCACAAACTTTAAGGGCTTGCTCAGTAGACGAAACTGAACAACCTACCATAAATTTTTTTTTCAGGAAACGAAAAAAAAATTCAGCCTCTCCATACAAACGTCCAATCAAGTTAATAATTTTGTATGGTGAGGCGGATTTTTTTTTTTCGTTTCCTGAATAAATTTTTTATCGTAGGTTGTTCAGTTTCGTCTACTGAGCAAGCCCTTAAAGTTTGTGGAGGTCTGTCCCTTACACCTTGTATATATATAGAATCATTAGTTTAACTAAGTAAAATGGAAGGAAATAATACTTTTAATTATAAACTAGTTTTAAGGCATGTAAATACTTATTAATTGTACTAAGAAAAGAAAAGCAATAAAGGCTATTTTTATTTTATTTATTTATTTTATAACCTTTATTGATACGCAAAAACCTAAGTTTTATTTGCAAACCGTACTTTTCACTGAACATTTGACACATATTGACTTTCCTATTTTGATTTTGAACGTATATTAGGTACACATGTTGTAGATAAAGGTGATAGGTCATTTATTTATACACAATTTATTCTGCCCGACAAAATAATGATGAGGTACCTACAGCGCAGCGGGTAGCGTCGTCACTACTAAGTAGGGGAAAACAATGGTCAGTTAAGATCATATTAAAACACATCAGGCCTTAGAAGTCCATGCTGAATTAGGGCTTGATATTAGACGGTTACGATGACCTGACATCATGGAAAATGGACACAACATTAAGATTTGCAAACAGATAAGGACGGCCATAATGATATTTGTAAGAGCAGAGAAAGATGATCTTAGGAAAGATTATATTCAGAAATACCGGTCGACCCAGTCGGACTCACGCACCGAGGCCTTGAAGGGATCCGTTCAAACGTATCTATGTAAATAATTCGATTTCCAAAACAAGTCAAAAGATTTTTCCAAATAGCAAAGTTTTTTTTCGACGTAACTAACAATTTACAGTTTTCAGACTTTATCATATACTTGTGCCATAAAACCTTGCTTCGTGCCAAACAGGATTCTAGGTTATCGGGAAGTATATACGTTTCGACTTCCTAGCAAGTATCAAAATATGCGCCTAAACAGAACATAAACGGTATTATCTTTAGATTGCTTTAAATTACAAGTTTGATTTAGTCACTGTTGTTTTAAGGAAGCTGAACTTAATACTTGATATTAGTTTCAAAATCATATCTACACGCATTCCTGAGAAAAAGAGTCTTGACAGACGCAGCTTAGTGTTTCTATAAGGGTTTCGTTTTAGCCAAGAGAATCATCGGCAATGATGCACTTGTAGAGTCGAAGCTCTAAAGCCTTGAGCATCGCCGCCGAGTTGCTAGTCTGTCGGTTTTCTATCGTTTTACACTTCGGGGAGTGTGCACTGGAATTGCACAATCTAATTCCGCCAAGTCCGTTCCATCATCGGACCACACGACGTACAGCGTTGCGCCACCGGTACATGGTACATCCCACCCATACGCCCAAAGCGTTTTAGGAACACATTTATTATGCGTACAGTCAAGGAGTGGAATTCCCTGCCAGAGTCTGTGTTTCCTGATAGCTACAACCTACGGGTCTTTAAGTCAAGAGTGAATAGGTTACTTCTAGGCAAGCGTGCTCCATCGTCGACCACATCATCGTTTACCATCAGGTGAGATGGTGGTCAAACGCAAGCCTATCAGTATTAAAAAAGCCAACTTATGTAAGTACGGAACCCCAAAAATTTACAAAACGGTGAATAAATGTTTAGCATACTAACCTTGTTAGATTTCCTCTGTTTCTTGCTCATCTGCGAGTTACTTTGAAATATATTGTTCGACATCACTTTCGCGATAACTGAATCAGGAGTTTGTAGATGTTCTTCCTCATGTTTGACCAAGTCTTGTGACTCCGAACCATCATTGATCTTCTCAAATACTCCTTCCTCAAATTCAGATTCACTAGAACTCCCCGAGGACTCGGAGAGGTTCGGGTGGAGTTTTTCATGAGCTGCCAACTCCTCGGAACTCTCGCAAACAAACGAACAAGATTTGCACATCAAAGTGAAGTGGAATTTTGAAGAATGTGTCTGCAATTCCTGCGCTGTTCCGAAACTTCTTGAACAGTAGGAGCAAGGGAATTGTCGAGAATGTATCTTACGGTGATTACGTAAGGTGAATTTTGACGCGAACACTTTGTGGCACTTGTTACATTCTAAATCGGGGTCGCCATGTCCGAGGCAGTGTTGCTCAAACTTCTCTTGGTTTTTCAAGCTTTTGCCGCATTCTGAGCACATGTACTTGAGGTTGCCGGAGACGGAGAGCCGGTGGCTGCTCACCACGTGGAGTTTGAACGTAGAAAGTTGGTCAAATATCTGTTTGCATTTGTTGCATTGGTATTTTTTCGCGCGTGGATTGTTGGTTGTGTTATTGTCCTCTGAAACAAAATTTTAGTAGATTAAATAATTTTAATGACTAGCAGTATCTACATTGTCTAGGTTTTTTTATTATTTTTTATTTAAGGGATTTTCGTACAGTAATACACAATATAATATAATATAAAATTCCACAACTAACACACAACGCCGTCTAGTCCCAAGCTAAGCAGAGCTTGTGTTATGAGTACTAGACAGCTGATAAACATACTTATATATTTCTAAATACATACATATATAGATAAATTACACCCAGACACAAAACAAATGACCATGCTCATCACACAAACATTTGTCCTGGTTGGGAATCGAACCCACGACCTCCGGTATAGCAGTCAGGGTCACTAACCACTAGACCAACAGGGCCCCAAGTCTGCTATTTTTATAAATTCGTCATTCCAACACGATCCCATTGTCATTTTGCTAAAAGTTTCTAATCTGCTAATTCATAATGATCGATCATTGATCGGTCACTGGTCTTGTAATAGAATTGTGGTGTAATGATAATTTCGAGCATATTAAAACCAATAACTGCACAATAACGTTCTAATGGTAAAACACTGATCAAATAAACTGTCAAAGTTTTAGCAGATTACCGCAAACGTCAAATATTCATTTGTCAATATGTACGAGATTACCATTCTATGTCACTGGAGTGTCAGTGGTTGACCATTGGAAAGTCATAATGACGCCATTATATTAGTAGATTACCAAACTTGTCAAAATCGACAATTATGACATCAATGATAGACCATTCTGACACTATTTGTAATAGCAGACTTGAGGCCCTGGCCAGTCAAATAATGCGACGATGTCAATCCCATCGTACCTACTATATCTACGCTATAATCACAAATCTATATAAGAATTTAAAACTTTTACTTCAGGTAAGGTTATGTCTGATATAGTTTAAGGAATGGGAATTAAAGTCATCATCATCATATCATTTCAACCGTAAGACGTCCGCTGCTTGATATTAGGCTTCAACCAAGAGTCGCCACCACGAACGTTCTTGTGCGTCACGCATCCATTGAATTCCTCCACCGGGTCTGAAGACCCGGTGGAGCACAAAGTCGAGGTGTGCCCTGCTTGGGCGGAGCATTGCCGTGCCCTCGTGGGGGCGATCGGCGGCGGAGACCTCTCGCGCCGGGCCTTGGTTGAGGCCATCGTCCGGAGCGAGGAGGAGTGGCAGGCGGACGCCGACTTCTGCGAAGCAGTAATACTTGCAAACGAGGAGGCCGACCGCATCAGGCAACGGAGTTCACGCCGCCGCCGTCCGGTAACTGTCCGAACCAAGCCCAAATCGTCAACGGCGCGCACTGTTCCCGCGCACCTCAAGGAGTTGTCAGCAACAACAGGGACCCAGCCGGGTCGAAGCCTACTGGGGCCAGGGTTATCCGAAAGGGAACTCGAGCCCCGGTATGAAGGCTAGAAGGGACAAAGTGGGTCTTTTAGTCAGTAAGAGTCTGACACTATCTCCCACTCCGCCCAAACCGTCCGGTTGCCGGACGGCCGGACAGCGAGCTACCCATTGCTCACTGTCCGCAAGCCCGCGCCTACGGTGGCCGGAAATCGGGATCAGAGTCACGGCGGCGGCGGCGGCGGCGAGAACGCTGTTGCCTGATGCGGTCGGCCTCCTCCTTGGCGAGCATTACTGCTTCGCAGAAGTCGGCGACCGCCTGCCACTCCTCTTCGCTCCGGACCATGGCCTCGACCAAGGCCCGGCGCGAGAGGTCTCCGCCGCCGATCGCCCCCACGAGGGCACGGCGATGCTTCGCCCAGGCAGGGCACACCTCGACTGTGTGCTCTACCGTGTCCTCCGGGCGTTCCGCGCAGTGGCGACACCCGGGCGTCTCTTCCGCTCGAATCCGGATACCATAGTGGCACTGGAACATGGTCGCTCACAATGGGCCTCATCAGAAGGCTTACATTCACCCAAAGGGCAATGGAAAGAGCTATGCTCGGAGTTTCCTTGCGTGATGGCTTCATGAATGGAGGAGAACCAAGGTCGCCGACATAACCCGAATCGCCAAACTGAAGTGGCAGAGGGCAGGGCACATTGCTCGCAGAACGGATGGCCGATGGAGCCGGAAGGTTCTAGAGTGGCGACCACGCACCGGAAAACGCAGCGTTGGAAGGCCTCCCACAAGCTGTAGGTACAGATGACCTGGTGAGAGTCGCAGGAATGTGGTGGATGCGGAACGCACAGGATCGGTCGTTGTGGCGACGCTTGGGGGAGGCCTATTACTTCTCTTTCGTTCGCGTATAGTTTAAGAGCAAAAGTCCCATTTCTTTGAGCAGTCTTGTAAAATGTTATCCATTTAGGAGATGTGTGTGAAATTTTGTTTCGAAGACGTATTCCGTAGTCTGACATCCCGTTCCCATGGGAAAATATAAAATAGCCTATGTTAGTCCTTGTAACTTCTTCTATCCATCAGAGAAAGTTCCATCAAAAACGGTCCAGCCGTTTCGGAGATTTGACGGGACAGACTAACAAAAATTTGAAAAAATCCATTTTAACGTTATACATATTGAATTTACTTTCATATGAATTTAGTAAAGAAAATAGCTTGCTATTACAGTCACGTCAATTTTATTTATAAAAGATGGGCAGCTGTATAGATTATTGTAATTTAGTTATTATTTATAGACTTATACCTATCAAATACATTTAAAACAACAGGTAAATATCTAGAATTTAGATTGTAATGTATTAATAAAACTAAATGTAACTAAGGCAAATTTAATTTAAAAATCATAATTATTTTAAAATATTATGGTTGAAAATATTTTAATCAGCAACTTAATCTACCTTTTTCTAGGCATTTAATAAGTCAAAATATAACTGACTGGCCTGTTGGTCTAGTGGTTAGTGGCCCTGACTGCTATGCCAGAGGTTGTGGGTTCGATTTCCATCCAGGACAAATGTTTGTGTGTTGAGCATGATGCATTTGTTCTGTGTCTGGGTGTAATTTATCTATAATATGTATGTATTTAGAAATATTTAAGTATGTTTCACAGTTGTCTAGTACTCATGACACAAGCTCTGCTTAGCTTGGGACTAGATGGCATTGTGTGATAGTTGTGGAATATATTATTATTATATAACATTTGAAGATCATTAAAATAATCAGTTAGTACCTACCTAATTGACTACTTATCTAAAAGGACTTACCAATAGTAACTTCATTCTCTACTTCACCAGCTCCAACGCACTCCAATGACGGATCATTGATAGCAATATTCTGTACCGTCTGTCCAGACTGAGAATCATGACCTAAAAATAAAATGGTCTTCTGTTGTCTTGACACGGATTGTATGTCCGTAGACATCAGCTGTTTCAACGCCCCATTCTCAGTTTGTAGACCAACAAAGTTCTTCTCATCACGGGCCCGAGCATCCTTCTCGTTGATCTCTTCGGACATTTGAGACAGAAACACCCCACACTCAAACTCATCTTCCTCATACATGTTAAAACCATCCGAATTCTGAACATTCTCTTGGATCTTCTTCACAGTCTTTTGTTCCTCGCAAGCCGGAGAGTACCGAATAGCTTCGTTGTAACTATAGACATTTTGCATTATGTATGTGTTGTGCTGTTCTATAGTAACATGGTTATCAGTACTCTGGTTTACAGTGTAAGTCTCAATAGGTGAGTCACAATTATTGTAGACAAATGGACTCCTTGCAGGGTCAATCCAAACTTGAGAATCATTGTAAGCTGGTATCGCTATCTGGTTCGCTTCAGTCAGAATCACCGGCATGTTCTCAATGCTTGAATAACTATCTGGTGATGCGTACCTGATGTTGATGTCTCTGCCATCCATGACTTTAACATTACAGAAACCCTTGTAAATAGCTGTCTCATTGCCTTCTGTGTCTGGTGACGAGATATCCAAGTGTATAAACACATTTTCAGCCAGCTCACAATTGGTCTCCAACGTTGTACACACTTTTGGGATGAACAGGATTGGGTAGGGCCCATCCAAATTCACGTTGGTCTCTTCGCCTTCCATTTTTGGAATTTATACCTGGAATTATCAGAGAAATACATATTGCTGGCTGTTTGTAGCTCAATTACACTAAATGAAGGTAAATTAAGAAAATAATAATCATGAAAATAGGATTTTTAATAAATTGAAGGCGACTTACCTCGTGTCGCTTTCGTGCCAGCCAGGAAAAAGGGTGACCGGAGGTAGAAGTAACAGACAAATATTTTGAATATATTTCACACTACCCTCCATTTTTGAGTTAATTTTGACTTTCATCTATTTTGTGGGTAAGCTTTGAAATTGATTCAGAAGCACACTGTCAACTGTTTATTAAAATAATTTTAATCAATTGTCATTTTTTAAATTTTGAATTTAGAATCATAAAAAGTAAGTCGTTATGGCTTGTTTGTTTGTTTTGTTGATTTCAATTTGTTTTCGATTGAGTACAAACCTATGAATGCTATATTTTCAAACTGAAATAGACTTTATTGCCTAGCAATAAGGTCTACAAAATATTTTGTCAAATGTAATGTTAAAATTGTTACGTTTGACAAGCGTTGCGTTCGTATTTACGCAACAGTAACTAAGTATGTATGTTGAAAATGATTAAAAAAAAAAATGAAATAGAAAAACTTTCAAATTATTTATTTAAAACAATAATGTGAAGGTGAAATTTCGATTTGTTATAAGTAAATTTTAAAGCCTTGATATGTATGGAGTTATCAGTTATGGCATCATTGCATAATCTTTGAAGCCTTTCGTGAACTTGTAAGTACATAATTAGATTTGTTTGGAAGTTAGGTAATTAGGTTTCCAATAGCAGCTAAACTTAAACATGTTGTAGGTATGGTGAGTGAGGATGGAAATAAGGATTTATTGTAATTTTAATATTTTAATTTTTAATGCCGTCTTCCCCGTGCGACTTAAGTATAAAATTTCTATTTATTTTATTTTATTAATTACACATTCTATTGGATCAAATAACATTTATATTAAGATGTAACAACTTAATCTAGGTACACATAGACTTTAAAACAGCTTGAGATCTTTTTCTTGTTAATTACTTATATAATTCCATGGTAGAAAGAATGAACTCCCGGTATGGACTGATCCTGGCATGCATATCTGGCACTCCAACAAGATTACAATCGATAACCCAGGATGCGATGCCAATTTGGGTACCAGTCTTCCTTGACACGAGAGGACTGCCGGAATCACCCTGGAAAAATAGATAATCAGATATTAGTAAGTTACAGTTAACCTATTGAGATAAGTGTAATTGGGGGGAGGGGAGTCACGGGCTTACCCTATTATGATTTAGCGTCCACCCCAGGGTGTTGGGCAACAGCTTCGAAATTCTATGATCGTATGAAAAGGGGAGGGGGGGAGGGTTTCTGGGACTGGGCCCTATGGTTTCCGGTGCGCTGTTGAAGACTTGGGCTCGGTCCGAATCCGGACCGTTACTGACCGGATGACTGGGTATGTTTAAGTTTAGGTATAGTGCGTTGGGGTAAGATCGGCATTGGGGTAAGAACGTATAAATATAAATTAAACCACTTATTTAGCTTTATTTTTAATGCTAGTCATATTGCGTACCGCGTCATTATGTTCCAGCAATGTGGCTCCAATGCCGATCTTTCCCCAACCTACCTTACTTACCTAATATTAATAGCAATAAAACGATCATTAGCGACTGGTATTTGTAGTATTTCTTGCTAATAAGTTTATCATGTAAGTATACTTCGACTCTTTTTTCAATAATTCGGAAATCATTAAATACATTCTTTCGTTTTGGGTTGAGAACAATCCCGCCGTCCTCGCAGGTATCGGCCTTACCTACTGGACCACGTTCATTTTTCTGACCTTTCGTGAAGCCGATCGAGGAACACAACACGCCATCGGTTCGGGTTTGGTCCTTGACGGACTTTTTTTTTGTGGGGAAAATTATCCTATGATAACCCCCGCTCTTGGGCGGAGCGGGGGATAGTGTCAGATTCTTACTGACTAAAAAACCCACCCTGTTCCTTCAAGGCTTCATACTGGGGCTCGAGTTCCCTTTCAGATAACCCTGGCCCCAATAGGCTTCGACCCGGCTGGGCCCCTGCTGTTGCTGACAACTCCTTGAGGCGCGCGGGAACAGTGCGCGCCGTCGACGACTTGGGCTTGGTCCGGACAGTTACCGGACGGCCGGAGAGCGAGATAACCCATTGCTCACTGTCCGCAAGCCCGCGCCTACGGTGGATTCTCACCGGACTGCGAGTTACTCATTGCTAACCGTCCACAAGCTAATGCCTACAGGCCTCTCCCATGGTTTCAGCTGCCTTCTTCGCTCGCTTTACTGCTTAGCAAAAGGATGTGACTCCATTAACTCTTTCCCTTACGCATGGCCTAAACCGGGATATACGGCCATTCTGTGATAGCTAAATAGAGGTTTTCATTAGTCGAAAACTCGCTCTTATCCTTATCACTTTTAGGCAGGTAAAGTAGTGTTTTTCGCAATAGTGCGGAAAAGTGCGTGAGCTTATACCCGCTACAGTTTATTCATTTAACGTATCAGGCTGGTTTTTATGCGATCGCACGAGTAGACTCGTCAACTACCTTTCATCGTTTCGTACACACGGAAAGGCACGGCAGCACTCGGCTCGCTATGACGAACTTTCACCACTTGTATCAAAATGTTAATTTTTACATTATTTTTAAAAATATACTCACATCACACAAGCCTCTCCTTTCCAATGTCATTCCTTTTCGTCCACCAGTGTCAAGTGCACAGATCATGACAGCTGGGTCTACGACTGGTGCATTTGGCCACCAGATGGCGCTGGCCTCGCGCATCGTATCGACGCAGGCCTGAGGTTTTAAGGTCTTCACTTCTAGGAGTTGAAGGTCTACGGGAGTGATGGATGGCCGAGTCTGGAAATGAAAAATCCTCCCGTTACTTTGACTACTAATACATTATGCAATGCGTTCCAAATGAGAATAGGAACGATTGCCATGCTGTGACGTCACTTCATAGATACGGTCTAATCGCAAGAAATTGGCCAAAATTGAAGAACTCAGAGATGAGCAAAATTGAAGAACTGGATTTTGATTAAACTTTTTTCGTTTACACTTCGTAATTAAATTAGATTAAAAAAAAAACCTTGTTTTGCTCACTTTAATTCTTCGATTTGACAGTACGACGTGATGTCACAACATGGCAATCGATCCTAATATTTGGAACGCATTATACAGAGTATTATAAAGATGTAAGGTCAGCCGCAAATAGTTTACAGAATTTAGCGCAAGGAAATATGGTGAATGTGGAATTTAAGGGGCTAAACGAATAGGTGGGCCACTTTCTCCCTAGTTTCCAATTTGAGTGATCGGCTTTTTGCTGGGTAATATGGTAACTAACCGCATTACCCAGCATTTGGGTTATTATTGGGTATTTTGTAGAGAGTAAGCGTGGAAATCGACTTCGCACCTAGGTTAGGTGCAGTAAAGACAACCAGGCGGGTTCTCAGATGGCTGCGATCTTCAGCGTTTGTGCGGCGACCCTTCGCTAACTATGTCACACCTTCCTTCTTGCGACACGTGCTGTTACCTGTTCTCGAAGGGATCTACTGTCAGCATCAGCAGATGGCATTGCCGTAGTCAAATTCTGGACCAGCCAAGAAAATTAATTAAAAAAATAAATGGACTACTTTTTTTACTTGACAAAAAAACTACCTACTAAGTGACTGTACGTACAGCTATGGCACACTTTTAAAAGTTTTAAATCTGATACTGGCTAAAAAATTGCTAAAAACAATAAAACCAGTTAAAGGTCACATAACAACTCACTTCCACATCAGATATGTACCTTTATGGAATGTAATCAACTACACATCTCCCATAAAACATGACGAAGGTCACCATAATATTCGCAAGACAGAATAGGGCAGCCATAACTTCTTTTTACGACTCTAATCTTAATAACCCAAAATGTTCGTTAAATATTATTTCAAACAGAGCAAATAGCCTTTGGCTTCGCTAACCCAAAACTAATGTTTGGACAGGCAAAGTTGAAGAACATTTAGATTCCATTCCGTTATGAAACTCGTTGTAACAATGATAATAAAATTTTAATTGGGGGTCTAGGTTGACCGGAGTTTAAGAGTTATTTAAACAGAACCGTTTTTGTTCGCTGCCCACTTAAGGGCCAGTTTACTTGACGGGATTTATTTATAAAGCTGTAAAAGAGACGCTAAGCGTCATAGAAACAAAATCAATACCTCGGGGCTTGTGGCAAATTGCTAAGTGACCTATGTTTATTTAAAAATGACTTAAGCCAACCTTTGTGCCATTTTAGAAGGCTGAAAATATCGAAGGTTGCCTGGCTGCTACAAACGTCATCAACGAATAGCGACCTGCGTCATGATGAGACTTATCAAAATGGATTACTGATGCACTCCCTTTTTGTGGTGTTGGATAGAAATGACAAGTGACCTTGCTCCACCTAGACTGGGAATCATCAGGTGAGTTTAAGTCCCGACAAAAAACTTAGGTGAATGTTTTGTCATCAGCTCAACAGGGGATGGATTCCCACTTTTAAAAAAAAATAATAGTACAGTCAGCCCTATAATGTACCCACTGTTGGGACTCAGACCTCCTCTCTGGGAGAGGGAATGGGCCATAATCTACCACGCAAGCCCAGTGCGGGTTGGTGGACATCAAATATGTTCGAATTTTTCGTTCTACGTTTCGTTCACGGGTTTGAACCCGTGACCTACCACTCGTAAGTCGGGGCCGTTACCACTCGGCCACCACTGCTCTTCCAAAAAAAGATTTTGGTTGGTAGTAACCTGACATAACTTAGTTCTATTTGGATCCTTCGTCTCCATTAATGAAATGAGGATTTTTCACAGAAATAAAAGGTCCACTTCTATTTAAGAAGTTTCACTTACCGTAATCAATCCCCATCCAGTAACGAAGCTGGACTCTTCAGCATCAATATATTCGAAGTTCAGCTCCATCAGTTGGATATTCTTGCCAAGCAGTACATACTCCTCCAGACGAAGCATACCAATGTCGTTCTTCATATTGACACGGTTCCAGTCTGGGTGGATGTGGTAGCCTCGAAACTGGACTGTGGTTCCTCCTGATCTGAAGTTCTTGGTTCCTACTACACCATGGAATATGCTGAAATGAGAAATAATTTGAGTGATGACAGCAGAGTTATTATCGAGGTAATAATAATAATAATTTATTTGTCTCAAATATAGCAGATTCATATTTTTGTTAGTAGATACTTAAAAAATATATGTTAGTAAACTAAAATTAGCTACGCACATTTATTTCTTGACATCTGTACACAATGCCATAATATTGGACAGTCTAATCGACCGGCCACAACTCTAAGAACGCTGTTGCTACTGCTGCGGACACGTCCTCTTACATATTATGGCATGAAAGCCATGAATACGCGCATCGGCAAATATGCCAGATGCACTACAGTGCCGCGGCAGACGCATCAGCATTCTAAACGCGTTGTTATATTGAACGCGCAAGGTATTGATTGTCTTCTTCATATAATTGACCCATAGACTGCACGTATAAAAGGATTACAAAACGCCCGGAATAAAGTTACTTTTATAGCATTAGTGCAACGTGCAAATCTACGAGCCAACATATTGCATCGGACAGCCAACGCCCGCCGCTCCCTTTCAATATCTTCGCCGTCAGAGAGGTCATCCGAGACCCAGTGGCCCAGGTCAATGTGGTCAGGCCAACGAGAACCTCTCGGTAACGATATACCATCTAAGAAGAGTGAAAAACTCATTGGAATGGCATAGTAAACGAAGGGCTAATAGCTCGAAGAATTACCAAACTTAATTTGTAGTGTGTAGGGCATACTATGCATAGCTCGCAGATAAGATGGTTGTACTGGATGGCCTCCCACAAGGTAGACTGATGATCTGGTGAAGGTCGCGGGAAGATTCCCGCCGGACGCACAGGGCCGATTGTTATTGCTACACTTCGACACTTTGGGGAGGCATAAGCTTCCTTGTTAGACATAGGTCCAAGAGTGGACGTTATTCGGCTGAAATCCACACCATCGCACACATCATCGCTTACCATCAGGTGAAATAGTGATCAATCGCGAGCCTATCCATTATAAAAAAAAAATGATGATGATGAGTTTGAACTGTGACAGTATGGCTGGAATACTTACTTCATTAATCCACCACCAGGCACTCGATACACGTCAATACAGTGTGCTGCAGTGAGGATCAAATTCGGGAGTATAAGGGAACCTCCACAGGCCACCATGACGAAGTCGTCTCCAATCAGGATAGCGGCCATGTAGGGAGCATAGCCTTCAGGCGCTTCGATACCTCCTATGATGTGAGGGGTGATGAAGTAGCGGCTCATGTCTTCGAGACCACTTTCTATGGGGACTCCTGGAATTAAAGTGTTAGCTTTATGTTGAGCTTTAGAGATAACACTCAGAATTTGGTGAGAAGCCTCCCGAAGCTACCATGTCCGGTGAGGACATGCGTCATGCGGAAAGTGAGAATGCCGTTACGCTATCAGTTTGTATCTTTTAATTATTTTACATTTTTATTTCATTATCGACATTGTGCTCACATGCAGCAACAAGTAATATGTTACCAAACATTATATGTAACACATAATATGATTTAAAAGAGTGTCCATGGAGTTTCTTGCACGTTCTTCTCCATAGAGACCTATGCTTTGGAACGTGCAATTTAGCTTCACTTTTCTTGGACTGACCGACATTTGACTATTCAAAAGTGCCTGTAAATGGTCTATTTGAAATAAATGCTTTGACTTTGAGTTTGACTTTGACTTTGCTACTCCAACCACTCCTCAAACAGGGGACGTATCGCCATGATTATGGCGTGCCCAATCCGTGATTTATTTGTAGATTTTTTCTGTTATTCTTCTTTTTCTCTCTTTTATGGCACCTACTACTATTTTTTCGCATCACCCAAAGGTTGACTGCTAGAAAATTCCTAAGGCACTAAATCCGCTTTTGTACTTTTGTGTGCATAAAGTATTTAATAAATATATTGAGCACGACGATTAGGCATTTCTCATTTATAGCACCTACCACTATTTTTCTCCGCATCACCCAAAGGTTGACTGGTAGAAAATTCTTAAGGCATTAAATCCGCTTTTGTGCTTTTGTGTGCATAAAGTATTTAATAAATATATTGAGCACGACGATTAGGCATGAGTTTTGAATTTGTGCAATGCAATAACCCGTTGCAATTGCACTGAATCCAAGTCTTGTATGTGTCTCAGTCATGGCATCATTATTGGCTGATTATGCTCAAATACGTAGGTACCCATGCTCTGGTACCCAAGTATTTTCGATTTTGTTACACACAATATTATGCTTACCATTTACACAGTGTCTCAGAATGAAAAACAAAATAAATAAAACTTTAAACTGCATTTTGAGAAATGATATTTAAAACCTTGTGTGGAAATTCTAAAACACTTTCCTTACTGTAGTTGCAACTGTAACTGATGTATGACAGCAAAAATAAATACTATTTATACTACGAAATAATATTCTTAAGCCTCCAAGTCTGTTGACTGATAAGCATAAAAAAATTAAAGATTTCGACTTTGATACAGTTCATTTTGAATGCAAAACAAGTCGCATTCCCGGAAGATTAGAAGAAGGCGATAAAGTATTTGCGTTCAAGTGCAAGACAGTTCAATAACTAGGTAATAGCTAGTACCTATCTAATTATTATTTTCAGTGTTTAGGTTTCTTCTAGGCAAGCGTGCTTCATCGTCGACCACATCATCGCTTACCATCAGGTGAGATAGTGGTCAAACGCAAGCCTATCATTAATAAAAAAAAAAAAAAAAAAAAAAAAAAAAAGTGTAATAAACGAAAATTTACTAAGTTTTACAAGCGTTCGGCCAAAAGTGTTTCGACTTTGTGTAAATCGCATTTGTTTAGAGTGTATTTTTTTGCTTAATCATTATCGGTTCTTCTTCTTCTTTCTTTCGAATTGATGGTAAACTCGTTAAGCTGTTTGGGTCCAGGAGGTGGCTACACCACTGATGTTGCAATTGGTGGCACTCATTAAGTCCTCCAAAGTGCAAACGTATTCGAGCACTTGGACCACTCCAGAGTGTGACTTTTGCTCATTACTAATAATCACAGATCGGAATAGGTAGGCCTGTTTTATGTACTTGCCATAGGTCAGAATAATATGGATATTCCCCGAGTCCCGGGATTTGGTTTTAAAGTACTTAGTAAAATTATAAAAAAAAAACTATTCTTGCCTTCGGGACTAATGAAAGATTACACTTCCTTTCTGACGTGTAAATATAAGAAGGACGGGATTTTTTTTTTTTTTTTATTTATTTATTTAATTAATTACAACGGTTAAACAACCAATTACAGTAACTAAACAAAGAGTAAAAGTATAAACATTTAAACAACACGTACATCAATTCCTCTCACAGTACTTCTGACATGCCAATAAAATCATCTTCCATTCATCCGCAAACAGATCGTTTGTTGGATAGGAATCCAAGAGATCATTTAGTGCAGCCATAGTGCGAGGTATTGGAGACTGAGCACGGGATTAAGGATAGTATAATACGCTCAAGATCATCAACAAAGCGGCAACGTCGCGCGCTTTTAAAAAGTTTTAAAGCGTGCTGTTGACTTAAAATTTACAACGTCGCATATATCATGCGCTTATTGGCTTACATTTTTTTTATACATATTGTATCAGCCGGAATCCCGTGGAATATCCATATTAACATCAATGTTTGTGGTCAATGAACCTAAATAGCCCTACCTATTCCGATGTATGCTAATAATATACAGCTAGTAATAGTTAGTCATATTGAGATAGGAAAGGGTTCGGTTACCTGTGCCTTCATAACAACCTAGTTAAAATAATATTACCCAATTTAGGGCGTGTGTAAATGGCGTTGCTGCCTAGTTAATTAAGTAGTGTATTATTTCAAGAGTTGTTTTAGTTTTGTTTGTTTTCTGCCTAGGGAAAATATATAAGATGTTAGGAGACTTTTCATAACTAGTATAATTTGATTAGGTACATGCATATCTGTAGTACCTACTTCGGCGATGTTTGCCATAGACATCAGCTTCTCAGCTGTCATACGCAAGAGTGTGTCTTTTTCCGCTAGATTGCGTGTCAGTAACAACAGTCTCCCGAAAACATCTACCACTAAATTCCTATTGAGTTGCTTAAACAACATTACAGTAGGCACAACGGATCTTGAGCGGTTGCGCAGAAGTCAAATATTCGGTCTCATTAGTGGTGCGAAGGGAGACTGCGGGGGCGGGGAGTGTCAGTGATTAGCTCGCCGCGTCATCGCGTCATAGACGTCACTCCTCATTCGTTCCCTGCGTTGCTGCATGTATCTAACAACGAAGACGATTGGGTCGCCAATGTATGGAATGCGCAAAGCGACTCCCACTCTGACGCCGAGCGCTCAAGATCCGTTGTACCTACTGTAGTTTTAGTATTTATGTAACATCCGAAACACGTGTCTAGTATTTTTATGTCAAAATTTCATACCTATATCATGAAAAATAACAAAGTTAAAAGCTTCATATGTCAGCAAAAATACATATTCATCGGGCCATTCAGGCGACTGAGGGGTTGTTTTGCACTTGCATCCAACTGTTTGCTGGCCCCAAATGTCCGGTATGACCTGCTGTGACCTGTGTTGCGTTTAGGGTCGGTGGTGTCCAACTTGTGACCTTTTTAAATATTTTCGGGAAAAAATATAACATGGTGTAAAAACTATTGGAATCCATTCAGTTACTGATTCTGAACATACTATATTCAGGTTTCGCATTAACTAAAAAAAATGTAGTGTATGCAGTATTTTGGAGATGTTTACTAAAGCTAGAGTTATCAACATCTCAGCTGTTATACGTAAGTGTGTGTCTCTCTTCCCGCCAGATTGCGTGGCAGTAGTAACAGCCTTCCGACAGCATCATAAATTCCTGCTGGGTTGCTTAAATTCCAACTCCCTAGAAGTAAGACGGTCGCGTGAACAGTTTTTTTTTTATTATTGACAGACTCGCGTTTGACCACCATCTCACCTGATGGTAAGCAACGATGTGGTCGACGATGGAGCACGCTTGCCTAGAAGTAACCTATTCATTCTTGACTTAAAGACCCTTAAGTTGTAGCTATCAGGAAACACAGACTCCGGCAGGGAATTCTACTCCTTGGCTGACATTAGTATTTAAAATTCTTGGGGGGATTATTGAGGATACGGGTCTGCACAATTAAATTTGTAATATGTTTGCCCAGACAATTACTGTCGTGTCAGAAAACATCGTGACTGACTGTTCCAACTTCCCGTACTATTGCACATTCCAAGTCGCCCATTCCTCGGACAATAGCAACCATTAACGCTATCCTTAACTCAAACACAGGACTTGATGTGTTTGCGGATGAATGGATGATGATAATGTCAGAATGTTGGAATTTTTGGTATCTAGAAGGATTCATGAATGAGTTAAAATAAATTATAATATTTTTTTAGTTGTTATTGTTTTTGTTTTGTTGTTTATTGTTTGTTTATTATTATTATTATACCTATGTTTAAATAGTATAATTGGCTTCGGTCGTTCTATTTAATAACAAATAAATAAAGCAATCGTCAAACTTAAGTGGCAATGGGTAGGGCACATTGTTCTCAGAACAGATGGCTGTTGGGGCCGAAAGGTTCTGGAATGGCGATCGCGTACCGGAAGACGTAGCGTTGGAAGGCCTCCTACAATGTGGACCGATGACCTGGTAAGGGTTGCGGAAATCCGACGGATGCGAGACGCATAGGACCGATCATTATGGCGACACTTGGAGGAGGCCTATGTCCAACAATGGGCGTCTTTCGGCTGAATTGATGATGATTACCATCTCTTCCGTTATCATAGCCGCTACAAAGACCGGTTGTATCAGGTCAATCACCGCCTCATCACCTCGACTACAGTTTGTTTACTTAGATTGTTGTAATCACTAATAGATCAGTTAAATCAGACAGATTATCGCATCAAGGTTACTACGAGCTAAGTGCATTCAACGTAGATTAGTAGATAATATTTTCGCTACGAGAGGTTACGACGAGCATTGGGTAGCACACCGTCTGGCCTTACACTTATTATTATTATTTTATTGTTGATAGGTTCGCGCTTGCCCGCTATCTCACCTGATGGAAAGCGACGATGCGGTCGACGATGGAACGCGCTTACCTAGAAGAAACCTATTCACTCTCGACTTAAAGATTCCCGGGTTGTAGCTATCAGGAAACACAGATTCCACTCCCTAGCTGCACGCACAATGAATGTGTTTTATACTACACTAATATAATAACGAGGTAAAGTTTGTTTTTGTGTTTTTTTTTGTTTGTAGGAGGTAATCTCTGAAAGTACTGGTCCGATTGCTAAAATTTTTTCAGCGATAGAAAGCTACTTTATTCGTGAATGACATAGGCTATATTTTATGTGCGTGGGCGAAGCCGAGGGCAAAAGCTAGTGTTCTATATGATAAATCAATTTGGGAAATCAGACTGACTTATAGCATAAAGACTAAAAGTACATTCAACGTAGATTAGTAGTATTTTGGCAGCTGGAGTTTGTACTGTGTAGGTCTGTTGTTGTTGCTTTTGAGAAGAGATATAGATGGCAATTAGTGTACGATACTTAAACACGTGATTGTGCTCATGATAACAAACAATTTTTACTATGGGAGCAAAGCCGAAATCGCGAAAAAAATATCAGTTGTTCAGTACCTACATTAGGCAAACATAAATGTACTGAACAGCTGATTTTTTTTCGCGATTTCTGGTTTGTTCCCATAGTAAAAGTTGTTGGCTATCATGAGCACAATCACGTGTTTAAGTATCTTACACTAATTACCAGTCACCCTATACACCACTATTTTTTAATTAGTACAAATACTTTAAGGGCTTTTGGAGGTACGCGGAACAGAGAGTAAAGTCCCACATACTTCCTTTGAAAAGGGAGGATCCTCCGACCAGACAGGTGTTATTGTCTGATGGGCGACTGCCCGGAAGATGATTTCGGGATGTCGTATATGCTCAAATCGCGCGGAGAACTGTGATTGCGCGATGCAGGATTTCGTCTTTCTTCGTAGTTCTTATGTGGCTCCATAGATGTCGCAACAGGCTTATTAGAAAATCCCTTGTTATTTTATAAGTAAAATCTCAATAAATAATATTCATAAACAGCAAAGTTATTAGCGTTGGTTTATGTCCCAAAATGTCACGCAATTTATGGAAATATTGTGCAGGCTATTGATTAATGATTTAATAAGTGACAATTATTAAGGAAAAACACTGCCCGCAGTATTTTCTACTAGCAATTGTTATGTCTGATTGATTCTATGATGAATTTACCTTTTCGTGGTCAATTTTAGGATTTCGGTTTTTTCTACTTTTGACTACAAAAATATGATCAGTGACGGGTACAGAAAGAGCCCCATTTTTTTTTGTACTAATTAAAAAGTAGGGGTGTTTACTAGCTTCTGCCAGCGGCATCGCTCGCGTGACGTTAGGTTTCTCCATACAAACTTTGGACCTCTGTTTCATGTCTTTAAAGTGCGAATTTTGAAAAATTCTCTCTTAGTGCTAGCCTACGTCATAAATAGAAGCCTTGTGCAAAATTTAACTCGCCTAATTCCAGTAGTTCCGGCAGGTCGAAGCATACTAGGGCCAGGGTTATCCGAAAGGGAAGCTCAGTCCCGGTACGAAAGGCAAGAAGGAACGGGGTGGGATTTTAGTCAATACGGGTCTGGCACTATCTCCCGCTCCGCCCAAGGGCGGGGAATGTCATTTGGATAATTTTTACCCACCAAAAAAAAAATTTTAAATACCGTAATATATATTTTGGTTTATAATATATATTAACTTAGTTGTGTACAAACTTACTTATTTATCAGATCAGCCTTGAAACGGCAGTTTTAATCTTCTTGGGCGACTAGACTGACTAGAAGCCATAGGTTGTAGGTCGCTTCGGAATCGGACTTAGTCTGATTACCTAGTTGGATTAGTGAACCTAGTGAACGAATTCTAGCCGGAGTTGTCGATTCCTCTGCCAAACTCGTGTCTCGTTTGTTTAACCCATAGTCTGCCTAAAAAGTCAAACGACTTCGGTAATTGTATGGGTACATATAATGAAATCTGATGTAGTCAACACTGGTTCAATGATCAAGGTTGATTAAGAGATCTTGATCATTGTTTACTAATAGAGCCTTATAAAAAATATCGAATATAAGTATTTTATAAATGATGTAGTAGATATTATTAGGTGACTTTTTAACAATAAAAATGGAAAAGATTTTTGTTTAAAATATACATATTTCAGTCTCTTCAATGATATTCATATTACAAAAGTAGGATACATTTGCAAAGATATAATATATAGTATCTTATGTAAGTTTAAAATAATAACATAAATCTGGAATCGTAAGAGAAATCTGATTCTAAAGATTCTCCGCTTAGTGATTCATCATCACTAGCCACATTATGATCAACATCTGTTTTAGAACTATAATCATCTCAAAAAACACGTGAATGACAACTAAAATTCTCGTTGCCAACAACAGATTTTTTATTTCATTATTTTAGACAGACTATAGTAATGAATATTCTTATTGATATTTATCTGGACTTGCGCATCAATAGTACCCA
Organism: Mythimna ferrago; assembly: GCA_910589285.2. Classification (NCBI taxonomy): domain Eukaryota; kingdom Metazoa; phylum Arthropoda; class Insecta; order Lepidoptera; family Noctuidae; genus Mythimna; species Mythimna ferrago. The sequence goes on from OU342685.1 coordinate 24,832,361, forward strand.
GAACTGACGTATTCAAGTGGCTAGTGTCAGTTACAAGGTTACAGAACCTCTGCGGGCTCTGTTTCGGTTGAAGAACCTGTTACCATCAAGCTCGAAGATACTGCTTGTGCAGACCCTGATTTTTCTAATCATCGATTATGGCGACGTGTGCTACTATGACCTGAATGCAGATCTCCTCTACAAACTTGACCGTCTTCTAAATTCATCATCATCATCATTTCGGCCAAAGATCGTCACAATGAAGGTCATGTGCGTTTCGAATTCATCGGATTCCCGCAACCATACCAGGCCATCAGTCCACCTTGTAGGAGGCCTTCCAATGGTGCATCTCCGGTACGCGGTCACCACTCCAGAACCTTTCGGTACCAACGGCTATCTGTTCTGCGAGCAATGTGCTTCGTGCTATGTCGGCAACCTGGGTTCTCTTGCTTTCTCTGATATCTTCATTTCTTTTCAGTGCTTCTCATTGCATTGCATTGCTTTCCTTTAAGCCTAGACCCATTGTGAGCGACCACGTTTCGGAGCCATAAGTCATGACTTGCCAGCGTTGCACTGGTCTTGACTTTCGTCGTCTAAATGTTTTTAGGTTCATTTTATGATGCGTGCAAAATTCACCCCCAAAGGGAAAGTAATGCACGAATGTGTGGGAGACTATAGTTATCGGCACGAATATTGAGCGCTGGCTTCAAGTTGCGCAGAAGTCAAATATTCGGTCTCTTTAGTGGTGCGACTGTGCGGAATGTCAGTAATTGGTTCGCCGCACCATCGTGTCATAGACGTCACTCGTGATTCGTTCCCTGCGCTTGCTGCATGTATCTAACAACGAAGACGATTGGCTCGCCAATGTATGGAATGTGCAAAGCGATCCCCACTCTGACACCGACCGCTCAATATTCGTGCCGATAACTATACGCAAAGGATCGAGGTTCGCGTGCTTTGATGTCCGTACAAAACCGACACAGCCTGGAAAAGCGCAAATGCAGCGAAAAGTTTGCACAATCGTTTGCAAACGTCATCTTACCTACACTTGTGGGTTTGCGTATTCGTGCGAATGTGAGTGACCGTCATTAGATCCGAATGAGTCGAAATCATCATTGTCTGCCATTAGCATAAGATACAGATCTTATCACAAGAAAATCGTGAATCACGTGTGAATGAATGTTTGTTTATTTTTGGCACTGTCTTCTTATCAGATCAAGAAGTGGCATTATCAAGGTTATGCAAAGTGCAATAAACTGATTACTCACATGTTTACTAATTAACTAGGAGTATTATCTTTTACTAATTATAATGAATCGTAATGTTTTTGGAGTCAAGGGCAAGAGTTTGCCCAAAAAAGTTCCAAAATTAAAGGGTTAGTAGCCTAGTATTATCGGTTACAGACTAGAAAGTAATGCTTTATATAAATAGGTTATGTTTTATTGGGCTGGTATTAGTTGGAGTTGGTTTGTTAAGAACTAAAGACAATAACAGAAATTGATACGGATTATGGCGCCTCTAGCTTATGTAATTTTGTTTGGAGCAATAGCGAGAGATGCATTTGGTAAGGATTTTCGAGCTATTTCAAATGTTAATTTTTGACCTAAACGCCAAAAATCTATAAATTTGGCATCACTCCAAATATTGACTTTTCACTCTTTTTCCCATTGCATTGTACCCCTTAGGGCTCCACAACACTGCGAATCTTTCTGACCTACCATTATTTTTATGTGTGTTTACGTGTTACATGTTCTCTTCTTCTGGCTAGACCTTATCACTTTTATTTAGGGTCGGCTCCCTGTCTTTTTGATTTCCATTGAGCACGATATTGTGCCCGGATCTACAGAACTGATTTGCCTTCATCTTCTGTGTTTCTGATGTTTGCCACTGTTGGTTCTGTTATGGTTCTGTTGTTATTTTTTTTTGCCCTAATTTAACAAACTCATGTTTCTAGGAGTACCGGTGCTACCTTCCGACCACCAGCTCTTCATCGTTGGTGGGGAGGATGCTCCGGAAGCCTACGCCCCCTACATGGCTGCGTTGATCGTTGGCGGTCGCCTGATGAGTCAATGGTGTGGCGGGTCCATCATCAGCAAGAGGCTGATCCTGACTGCAGCCCATTGTGTGGTACCAGTCACGTTAGACGACGGGACTTTGTTAAAGTAAGTGTTGAAAAGAGAACAGAGCGAGAACAGTGGTGTCCGAGTGGTAACGGCCCCGACTTACGAGGTGTAGGTCGCGGGTTTTAACCCAGCCAGGTACATTACTTTGTGTAATTTATTCCATCCTCACTGCTCTCAAAACGGTGAAGGAAAACATCGTGTGGAAACCGGCATGTCCTAGAACCAAAAATTCGAAGACATGTGACGTCCACAAACCCGCACTGGGCCCGCGTGGTAAATTACGGCCCCATTCCCTCTCCTAGAGAGGAGGCTTGAGTCCCAGCAGTGGGAAAATTATAAGGCCGACTATGCTATGGTAAATGGTGAAAATATAGCTTTAAGGAGTTTAAAAATTCTCCTTTTCATAATAAAACAAACCAAGTTTTCCACCGCGTCTGTCTGTGAAAAAACTACAGAACAATTTTTTTTTTAAAATGATATAATCTAGTGCTTGACTTTAATCCCACCTGATAGTAAGCAGTGATGCAATCCAGTCCGGTAATTCTCACATCTATCCGATTCTCGCGACCCTTACCAGGGGCACAAGTCTGCTATTTTTATAAATTCGTCATTCGAACACGATCCCATTGTCATTTTGCTAAAAATTCGTAATCTGCTAATTTATAACGATTGATCATTGGTCTCGTAATAGAGTTGTGGTAGAATGACAATATCGAGCTGTCTAATAACAAATTAAAAGCAATGACGTTCTAATGGTAGCTCACGTCACTGATCAAAGGAACTGTCAAAATTTTAGCAGAATAACGCACGTCAGACATTCATTTGTCAATAAATGTACGAGATTACCATTCTATTGCCACTTCTTTCAATTGAGTGTCAGTAGTTGACCATCGGAAAGTCATAATGACGGCATTATATTAGTAGATTACCAAACTTGTCAAAATCAACAAATATAAAATCAATGATAGACCATTCTGAGACTATTGTAATAGCAGATTTTAGACCCAGGGGCCTAAGTCTGCTATTTTTATAAATTCGTCATTCCAACACGATCCCATTGTCATTTTGCTAAAAGTTTGTAATCTGCTAATTCATAATGATTAATCATTGATCGGTCAATGGTCTTGTAATAGAATTGTGGTAGAATGACAATATCGAGCTTAAAAGTACTAATTGCGCAATGACATCGTAATAGTAGGTCAGTCACTGATGAAAAGAGCAGTCTAAATTTTTGCAGATTACCGCATACGTCAGATATTCATTTGTCATTATGTACGAGATTACAATTCTATGCCATTTCATTCAATGGAGTGTCAGTGGTTGTCCATCGGAAGTCATAATGACGCCATTATATTAGTAGATTACCAAAACTGGTCAAAATCAACAATTATGAAATCAATGATAGACCATTCTGACACTATTGTAATAGCAAACTTGAGGCCCTGGTCGTTGGTCCACGTTATCGACATTTACTTTCTCTTACAAACCTATTTTTTCTTTCCTGCAGAACCTTCCACGGCCGAGTAGGATCCAATCAATGGAACTCCGGAGGAACCATAATAAATTTCAAAGACCACCACATGCATCCTAAATGGGATGCTCAAAACATCAAGCAAGATGTAGCAGTACTACGTCTGACTGAAGACGTGATTCTGTCAAAAACTGTGGCCCTCATTCAGCTGTCATTTGACGTGATGAAAGAGAATGAAGAGTGCTTTGTTGCTGGCTGGGGAAGAACAGGACCAAGGATCGAGGGTAATGTGGTGGTGAGTAGCGTACCTACTATCAGGAATGAATATTAGGATCTTATCTTATTTCTTTACTTCGTGGGATCTACATAACATTATGAAATTGGCGTTTCGCGTTTTCAGGCGTTATCTTTCTTTTTTCGTGTTGCCTCTTCATGAAACCTCGCGTGATTGCGTTATTTGAAGCAACAAGCTTTTAAATCATGCTCGATGTTGACGATAAACGAGTTGAAAAGGAGGCTCTTAATTACTCTTAGCTCTCTCATCCTAACTTAAATATCTATTTCAGCACCTACAACCAACTCCCGATAATATACAAGTCTTGTACATGAAAACTCTGGCCCACAAGCCGTGCCAGGCACTAATGCAGGCGATGTCCTCTGGTCGCGCTCCAAACGTCGATGAACATGTGGAGATCTGCACCTTTCATTCGCGAGGACATGGCATGTGTTCTGTAAGTACATAATACTGTTGTTAATTAACATTTAGTCCACCACAGTTATAGATACGCCTTGGCTGGATCATAGGAATTGATCACTTTATGATATGGCCAAGTAAAACATCCGAATGGAGAACCTCCTCCTTTTAAGAAGTCGGTTGAAAACTGGCCACACCGTTTTAAACGTTAAAAAGCTGCCTGCTGCGGTCTTCCCGTTTTTTTTTTTGTTTTTGAACATCATTCAATGACAACCCCCGCTCTTGGGCGGAGCGGGAGATAGTGTCAGACTCCAACTGAGACTAAAAAACCCACCCCGTTCCTTCAAGCCTTCATACCGGGGCTCGAGTTCCCTCTCGGATAACCCTGGCCTCAGTAGGCTTCGACCCGGCTGGGCCCCTGCTGTTGCTGACAACTCCTTTAGGCGCGCGGGAGCAGTGCGCGCCGGCGACGACTTGGGTTTGGTCCGGACAGTTACGTCGCTAGCGAGCTACCCATTGCTCATTGTCGGCAAGCCCGCGCGTACGGAGGCTGGAAATCGGGATCGGAATCCCAGCGGCGGCGAGAGCGCCGTTGCCTGATGCGATTGGCCTCCTCCTTTTCTAGCATTACTGTTTCGCAGAAGTCGCGGTCTTCCCGTCCGATTATAATATGAGTGTCTTCATGGCCTCTTGCCTTAAAGAAACTCAAATTATGAGTGAAGAGTGAATAGGCTCTTAAACTAATGCGCCTCACCATCAGAGATTGCATCACTGCTTACCATAAGGTGGGATCGCAGTCAAGCACTAGTTAATATCGATTAAAAAAAAAAGTTTCTTGATATGTCAATCATCGTTTGGCCTACTTTTTTAGAAGGAATTTTTATTATCATAAAAATCCTACATCAATGTTATGGCCAAACCAGGATTGTCATATCGTCAAATGTTAACGTTTAAACGATCTGTAGCTCGATTCACATAATGAAAACCGTAACGATATCGTAGCGATTTAGTCGTTTAGACCATTTTCGTATTCACATCCATCAATCGAGTTTGAACGACATCGTTTTTAAACTCGTTTGATATTCGTCGATTTAAAAAAAAAATCTGTATTACATTATCCTGGTAGAATACTTATTAATGTAACTGGAAATAAGTCGATAGATCGTGAATACCGCTTTTGGATAGGACTTCGATCGAACGACTATAAAACTTCAACGATATTTGGCTTGTTTGATTTTACGTGAATCAGGCTACTGGTCAGTTTTAGATGGCCATGTTATGAAGCGATCAATTTCTAAGATCTGGCCACGGCAGATACATGACCAAGGAAAATGTGCCCAGCACGCTTCGGTCACGTATACATGACAGACTTAAACGCTAGTAATACTTAGAAACAATTTTTTTATTTACTGAACCCTTTATATTTGTAGCAAATCATCTTAAAGTTTATACTGCTGGCATTATGCAGTGGGCTGCAATATTGTACACTCGTTTGTAGTGTTTTTTTTTTATAGGTATGTATACTGTTTATTCTCCCACAAATAAAAATAGTGCTTAGCGCCTGTTGAAAAACACACATTTCCATTCCAACATTAGTTATTTGCGCAATCATTTTTCATGTTCCTTTTCTAACAAACCATTTTCTATCTCCAGGGTGATTCCGGCAGTGCCCTCATGAGGAGAAGCTCCAGGGTACAGATCGGCATCGTCTCCTGGGGCTACAGCTGTGCCTATGGAGCTCCAGATATCCACGTCAATTTGAGTGGCCCAGAAATTAAGAATTTTGTACAGGATATCCTGCGTAAAACTGATTAAGTTATATACTAAATTGTTGTTATATAGTTTTAAAAGTTAATAAAGTATAGAAAAACCACGTTTAAATAATATTTTTTTTCAATTTCTACTGAAAAATTGCTCCTACTTCTATCGCTTTTAGGTACGCAATTTACTGTTTTCCGCACTAAATATTACATTTTTCATATCAGGCTGGGGTCAAATCGACCCCCACGATTTGCCGACGCCGAGTCTACCCCCGTTTATTTATTTCTTCATAAGTGTATTGAAAAACGTCGTCTGATACACGTGGAAAATTATCACTGCAGCACTCGGCTCCATAACATTCCACTGAATTCCGCCTAGGCAAACTTTCTCCATTTATATAAAAAAGTAATATTTATCAAAAAGTAATATTTTGAGTATCATTACCGCTTTGATGAATGCAAAGAGATATTACTTGCCTTTGTCAAATAAACTATCAAGAAAACTTAAAACTGTTCTATTTATAAGTTGTTCCCTATTATTTAACCTTTCAATCGTGGAAATTACAGACACAATAGAAAGACAATAGGTGCGCGAACGCCGGCGCGGCGTTCGCTTGGGGTTTAATGAATTAATAGTCTGCCTATAATAAAGTTCTTTGGAACTAGTGTTTTTTATCTATACATTTCAATTAGTTCTAAGTAGTAGTCTAAGTAGTAGTCTATACATTTCAATTAGTTCTAAATAGACCTAAGTAGGAAGCAACTGGAAAGCGGGACGCCAAAACAGAGTAGGGAACTTACCAGGACGTATTAAAATGTCAGTCGTGCGAGCGAGAAAAAGGGAGCTAAACACCTCATATAGCTTCATCCCTTTAACTTCAGTTTAGGTCGTAAAATAGATTGTATTAAGAGCTCGTGGTAGTATAGCAACATCTATGGCGCCACATAAGAACTACGAAGAAAGAAATCCTGCATCGCGCAAGTAAAGTTCTCTGCGCGATTTGAATATATACGACAGCCCAAAATCAACTATCGGGCAGATGCCCACCAGCTACCAGTACGAGGGATGCCTTTTAAATTTTGTCGTTTGAAGAAAAAAACACAACTAGAACCTTAAAGTACTATTTATTGTTTTTCAAAGTATTCACCTCGAAGTTTTATACATTTTTCCATTCGCTCGAACCAGTTATTAAAACACTTATTCCACTCCAAAGTCGGTATGTTCAAAATGGCAGACTCGAAAGCGTCGACTGCTTCTTCACTGGACTGTAACCTTTGCCCACGAAGAGTTTTCTTAATTTTAGGAAATGTAAAGAAATTGTTAGGGCTTAGGTCAGGACTGTTTGGGGGATGGTCAAGAATTTCTACGTTTTCCTGCTTCAAATAATCAATTATTTTACCAGCGGTATGAGAGCTTGCATTGTCATAGTGTAGGATGATGCGTCGCTTTGGGTTAGATTTTCGAACTTCGGCGATGACTTGTGGCAATCAAATTGTGATATACCACTCTGCAATAACCGTTCTACGATCTTCAAGCGCAACAGTTGCAACGTGACCGGTTTTTGCCACGAACGTAGCCACCATCTTCTTCGAAGAGCTTCGAGAGCGAGCAACTTTAGTCGGCTTTAGCTCATCTCGGAAGACCTAGGTTGAGAATTGCTCTTTGGAATCAGGGTCTTAGGTATAAATCCAAGATTCGTCACCACTGGTAATTTCGTAGACGTGATTTGACTCTCCTCCCTTGAACCTTTGGAAAGTTTTCTTACATCATCTGACGCGGGCCGCCTTATGATGATCGGAAAGCAAATGCGGAATCCATCGGTAAACTAGCTTTCTCTCTTTCTCACACCAAGCTCCTCATGCAAGATCTTTTGAATGGTTGTCCCTGAGATGCCTATTAATGCATCTATCTCCCGATATATCACATGACGATCTTCGAGTATCAGTTGTCTCACAGCAACGTTGTTTTCTTCAGTAAAGGCGGATTTTGGACGTGTTTCACGAGAGTTGTCACTAAGACTAATATTTTTTTGCTGTAATTCTAAATTCCAGCTTTCGACAGTCCGTAGACAAGGAGCTTCATGATAAAATACAGATCTTAACTCCTCGAAACATTGTATCTGAGTTAGGTTTCTCCGAAAGTTGTAAAAAATTATAGCACGAACGTTTTCCTTAGAGAGTTTCTTTTTTGTGCGCGACCTGATAGATTCAAAACAACGCTGTGACTAAATAGTTGCATCAATCCTAACTATTTCAATTGTTTTGCCATTCTAAATTCAAACAAATTTGAAAATTGAGCAGTTCTAAATTCAAAATTAGCGGGAAATATTTAAACAACAGAACCTAAAAGGCATGCCTAGTATAACACCCATCTGGTCGGAGGATCCTCCCTTTCCAATGGAGGTATGTGGGTCATTACTCTCTGTTTGTCATACTTCAAAACTGGTGACCCCGACGTGATGTGGAGCTCAAGATGGCTAATTTGTGCCGTCTGCTGAGCCAGATTTACCAACTTAAATTGTTTCCTTATGTTCGGTATTATTCATAATGTTTTAATTTACCTTGAGACGTCTAAACCACAAAAGAGATAGGTACAGAAGACAATCTCTTGTATGTACTTTAGTTTTTATACCTACGCTCGGTGGACGCACACTAATGACCGTTTGAGCCGGAACTGTTCGAAGAGTGGGCCGAGGCGCTCCGAGATATTGTGTTCGTGAGCGGTGTTTATATGTGCGTTATTCGAGCACGCTTTGTATGTAAATTGACTTTTATACCTAAAAAATTCGTCCTCTCCATACAAACTGACCAATCAAGTTTATAATTGTCTATAGTGAGGCGGATATTTTTTTTGGTTCCTTAAAAAAATTTTTTTTGGAAGGTTGTTCAGTTTCGTCTACTGAGCAAGCCTTTAAGTTTGTGGAGGGCTGTTCTTTACACCTTGTATATATAAATTAATTAAATCCTCCAAGAAACCTAACCCTTGACAGCCCTTCCAGACAACATTCTCGTCGTTGATTTCTTATATATATGTCGCGGCCAGTCTTAGAATTGATCACGAAAGAAAGTAGGCCAAACGAGGATTGACATATCATCTAGCCTTAAGGTAAGTTAAGTTATCATCAAACCTTAAGTTAAGTTTAAAACGATCTGGCCAGTTTGAGTTGGTTAGGTATATCATGAGGTGATAAATTTTTCAAGCTTTTATTTAGTTTCACCTGTCCCCGTGTTTGTCTGTAATGAAATCTTGCAAATTAAATTTGACCCACTTCCCGGTTACCAATTGAGCTGAAATTTTGCATGCATGTGTAAATCAGACGACAATGCAAAATCATTATGACATGGAGCTGATCTGATGTTGGAACCGGAAGGTGGCTCTAGGAACTTGGTAGTTAAACGACACAACCTCATCGAGTTTGGGCTTGTATGATTCGTCTTGACGAGCATTAATTTTAAAGGTATACCAAGCTATTAAAGCTTGATATGTAAAAATATTTTCATTAAAATCTTGTTAAGATCTAGCCACGACAAATACATGTAAAGGATGTAATCCTGATTGTCGTTTCTTTGATTTACAGGTAAGTTAGTATAATCCATGTGTAAAATAGAATAATACCTAATGTGATTATGTGTGTAACCATAAAATAAACTTTGTTTTACAGAGCAACACAATATTTTAATTGCAGTTCCTAAAAAACGACTACAAATTGTCTTATATATACAACATCTTTCCATCGCTTCGCCTCTATTACTGATGTAAGAAACAGTCCAACATAACTTCAATAATTTATTCAAACAAACAAATTAATAATATCCAAAGTATAGTACGCAGTAGCTCGAAATCCTTTCGCGGAAGCAGTCACTTTGAATCATTTGAGGTTCCAGCGCTCCATATTCTCGTCTTTACACAACGTTATTCCTCAACCAGGTCTGGTAAGCACTGAGCCTGACGAACACGTCAGGTGCTCCACGAGCGCAAGGCAAGGTCCAGGACGTGATACCGAACTGCTGGCCGTTGTCATTACGTAGCAGAGCACTGCCAGAATCACCCTGGAAATGGAAAAAGGATGGTTAGTAAGAAAAGATTATAAGTGTTCAGCTCAATGGGAGCGCGGTGCGGGGAGGCGGCATGGGTGTGAGAACGAGTGCGTTTTGTCTATCCGCAGTCGATCCATCATAAAAACATACGTGGTTAGCTTGAACTGGTTTGAGATGCCCGCAACTGTGCAGCACGATTAGCCAAGTCGTTATTCTGCAATCGTTAACGCTGTCGAAAAGTGATGAAACGTATGGGAATGACGTCATCTCAACGTAAAGTCGCGTGGTCGGAACAAACGAATAGAAAATTCGTAGCTAAGTTCACATCGTTCAAAATAATAGAATGAATTTCTACAACGTTTAACGCTACATACTTTGATAAACAAACGCTACATTGTAGAACGAGCGGCCGACTCAGGTGCGTCAACATGGCTAGCCCCTTATCGTTTTCTACAATTGCTGACACCGAAGCGTTACCGATTGGAGAACGGAATTCGACCCGATACGGTTGTAACTTGGCTAGGGGGGCAGTTGCCGTTCGCCGCCCGCGCGCTTACTGCGGCCACTTGCATGAACGAGCTACGTGAGGTACCCGCGCGCGTCCCGTGTCGAGCAGCCCGAGACGATTCCCACACTCACGTGCGCACTATGGACACTCGTTAGCACTGTGGCTGAACCCTTAATGAACTAAATACCAAATGAAGAGTCTAAATAATGTGATGAGATAAAGAAGAGGTAATAGTGATAAGGAAGGGACATGGATACGAGAGCTGAACTGAAAACCAACTTGAAAAGGGGAAGTTTATTCACAATCACATTGAATAAACTTCCCCTACACTCACTTCGCTCACTACTTACTACATGTAAGTCCACCTTAGTTGCGGGCTTGCGGACAGCGAGCAATGGGTAGCTCGCTAACCTGGTAACCGTCCGGACAGAGCTCAAGACGTCGACGGCGCGCAGTGTTCCCGCGCGCATCAAGGAGTTGTCAGCAACCGTAGGAGCTCAGCAGGGCTAAGCCTACTGGGGCCAAGGGTCTATTTCTAAAAGGAAGGCTCGGCCCCGGTATGAAAGGCAACGAAGGAACGGAGTGGGTTTTTTAATCAGTAAAAGTCTGACACTATCTCCTGCTCCGCCTAAAGGCGGAGGATCAGGGCCGGTTTATGCATGTCGGGGCCCCTAGGCAATGCACGTCTCGGGGCCCCCTTACCCTTTTCTGAATTCTTGTTATATTTAGTGTCTTACATAAATTTATTCATAATTACGTTGGTTTTAGGGTTCCGTAGTCAACTACGAACCCTTATAGTTTCGTTTAAATCGACAAAAATGGTAATGGTGGTGGTATGTTGGTATTAAACGGATGGGTTTAATTAGTTTTAAACCGGCCTTACATCTGTAATCAGATGAATAAAATATGTAAAAAATAATAAGACTTACGTAGATATAATAATTGTAACTTCAGTTTATGAAACTTTAGTTTACACTATTTTAATTTTCTTATCGTTTCATCGATTTTCTCGAAGCCCGAAGCACTCTTCCGATCTAAAATCGTAAGTTTTCAAACACAAACTGTAAAATACTCTTTTTTTCACGTCCATAAAACTGGCAAAGAAATTCGTCGAAGTGAAAATTCAACGATTAAATAGTACGAAAATGTTGTCTGTGATACGTATTGAACAAATCGGGGAATGCCCCGGTCATACGAACGAACTAGTACTGCCAATCTTATGAAAGTAGCGTGGCCATAGAATATGGTACTTTTAAAAATCCCGTAAAAATATATATTATTCTACAATATACCACTCTGTCAAGAAAGTACCGGGAAAAGATCAATAATACACAATTTTTTTGTTATTTATCCAAATTTATTTTATCACCTTCAAAATATGCCCCTTCAGTAACGATAAACGTTCGCTAACGAATAATCCAATCATCAAAACATTTTTTAAACGCTGTTTCCGAAATTGAGTTCAGTTCTCGCCGCGAATTCTCCTTTATGTCTTCTACAGATTGAAAACGGGTGCCACGAAGTGGTAATTTGAGTTTAGGAAAAAGATAGAAGTCGGCTGGAGCCATATGTATATTCGCCACATATGGCTCCTCGATGGTATTTGTTGAGTGTTTGGTCAAAAATTCGTTCACAATGATGGCCTTTTGCAAAGGCGCATTATCGTGGTGCAAAATCCAAGAATTTTCTTTCCACAAATCTGGCCTTTTTCGTCAAATTTGCTCTCTTAAATGCCGCATAACGCTCAAATAATATTCTTTATTTACCGGAAGGTCAAAACCTTCCGGTAAGAATTTCGAGTGCACAACACCGCGATAGTCAAAGACAACAGTTAACATGAATTTGACTTTTGATCGACTTTGGCGTGGTTTTTTCGGTTTTGGTTCAGTTGGAAGGCGCCACTCCGAAGCTTGTTGACTTGTTTGCATGTCAAACTCATAAACCCACGTCTCGTTGCCAGTAACAATGCGTTTCATGAATGTTGGGCCGGAATTGACTCGTTCTAGCATGTCCTCAGCGACTCTCATGCAATTGAGTTTTTGGAGAAAATTCAGGTCTTTTGGGACTAACCGAGCGGCAACATGTTTCATACCCAAATAATTAGTTAAAAAGGTACGGATCGACTCGTGAGATACAGAAAGTTCGGCGGCTATCTCTCTCAAACTTGAATGAGGATTTTCAGTCACTATTTCCTTCACTTTTGCGATGTTAACTTCAGTTGTTGAGGTTGATGGCCTACCAGAGCGGGGCAAATCTTCCATCACATCTCGACCGCTTTTGAATGCTTTGTACTACTCATAAGCACGTGTTTTTGATAAAGTCGATTCACCGTAAGCCTTCTGTAACATTTTCAGTGACTCCGAACACGAAATTCCATTGGCGATGCAAAATTTAAGACAAACTCTTTGTTCGATATTTTTGTCCATTATGTAATTAGCAATACACACTAGATATGATATAACTAAAACAGCACTGTATTTAATATAAATAACAGATTCAACTCAAACTCCGCGCCAAAATGGAAAACAGTTGTGCCAATCTAGCAACAACAAAAAATCCAAAATTTGAATTTGTTACCATAAACAAATCATCCATTCCCGATACTTTTTTGACTGAAGTATTTAGCAGAAGATCTTCGTTTTATAAATTAAAAAAATATTTTAAAATATTGATTTAAAAAATATGCAGTGATGTAGGTACACGGGCGTATAGTAATATTACGAACTATGTTTCGTTTTTCCATGTAGTTGATTGATTCAATTTTATATTATGTAAATTGATATAAACAAAATTATCAACAAAAGCCAATGAATATGCTCTGCACTCACAAGTTGCTAATGAAAGATTATGTTTTATTAACTCCGTCTGTTGACAGCTTTTCGCATAATCCAATGCTAGGATTGCTCATCGAAATTTCAAATGTTTTTTTACTGTTTTATGTAGCTTATGAATGTATAAATGTAGATTTTTGTAAAATGTAGTCTATTATTTTCCTAAAGCGCGGGGCCCCTGAACCTGGCGGGGCCCCTAGGCAGTTGCCTAAAGTGCCTAATGGATAAAACGGCCCTGCGGAGGATGTCATCTGGATGATATTTACCCACAAAAAAAAACTACGTAAGTAATGAGCGATCGTAGAAGAATCAAATACTTACGTTGCATACCCCGAATCCTGCGGGTTGGCTGGTGCAGACCTCGAGATTAGGGTTCACTGCGGGAGCAGGGTGATTCAGCTGAATAGACGCCTGCCACATACGAGTGACACAGTCGTTGGGAGACAGGGTGGTAGATCTCAGCTCCAGAAGAGTAGGAGATACAGAACCGCTTGTCTGAAATGAAGAGAAAGAAATTGAGTATCAGTTGAGAGCTCCTTAAATTCTTATAATGTACAGTCACTGTGCAATATTACACAAAATATATAGGTGCAGAAGACAATCTACATAAAAAGCGCGCTCGAGCAACGCACACATAGACACCGCTCACGGACACGATATCTCGGAGCACCTCGGCCCGCTCGTTGAACAGTTCCGGCTCAAACGCTAGTGTGGCTCCACCGAGCGTAGGTATAAAAACTGAAGTACGAGTACATACATGAGATTGTCTTCTGTACCTATCAATTTTGAGAATATTGTTTCTTTATGATGCAACTAGCTATTGTCAGCCGCTTTGCCCTCGTGGTAGTAGAAATGTATCCCAAGAAAATACACTCCCAGGATAAAAAGTATCCTTCATGCTATTCCAGAACATGGTCTACCTGTGTACTGCTTAACCTTTCAAGTGTGAAAACGTAAAAAAATAAACACACTCGTAAAGTTTCGCATTTATATTTTTTTAATGTAATAATAATATTCCACAACTATCACACAACGCCGTCTAATCCCAAGCTAAGCAGAGCTTGTGTTATGAGTACTAGACAACTGATAAACATACTTATTTATATATTTCTAAATACATACCTACATTTTAAAGATAAATTACACCCAGACACAACAAATTATGCTCATCAAACGAACATTTGTCCTGGGTGGGAATCGAACCCACGTCCTCCGGGATAGCAGTCAGGGCCACTAATCACCAGACCAACAGGGGCCGAAGTCTGCTATTTTTTATAAATTCGTCATTCCAACACGATCCCATTGTCATTTTCCTAAAAGTTCCTAATCTGCTAATTCATAATGATCGATCATTGATCGGTCAATGGTCAATGGTCGTTATAGAGTTGTGGTGAAATGACAATATCGAGCTTATTAAAAGCATTGACTGCACAATGACGTTCTAATGGTAGGTCACTGATCAAAGGAACTGTAAAAATTTTTGTAGATTACCGCATACGTAAGGGTCTAAACAGACGGACCGCATTTCAACTGCAATCTAACTGCAAATTGCAGGTTAAGTGCAGTTTGAATGCAGTTGACACGACTGCAATAAAACTGCAAACACGACTGCAAACCAAACGTGCGTGCGTAGACATTCATTTGTAAATATGTACGAGATTACCATTCTATCCCACTTCTTTCAATGGAGTGTCAGTGGTTGATCGTTGGAAAGTCATTATGACGCCATTATATTAGTAGACTAGCTTTTGCTCGCGACTTCGTCCGCGTACTTAAAATATAACCTATGTCACTCAGGAATAAAGCAGCTTCCTATTGGTGAAAAAATTTAGCAATCGAACCAGTACTTCCAGAGATTACCTCCTACAAACAAAAAAAACAAACTTATTATATTAGTGTAGATTTATTTATTATCTTCGTCGTGTGTGATAGTCCATTGAATTGTATGGCGAGTGATATTCTTAAGATAAAATATTATAGTATCTAGCCGTGTGCAGCGCCCCTTAGTGATCTCCACTGCGGATGACGTAACCTACGACAAACTTATTATTTGCGTTTGGTACAAGTAGGTCTAGGGATCGAATCGCAAAATTTTGTTTTTTTATTGTTTATACTTTTCCGGGATAAAAAGTACCCAGTGTGGTGCCCAGGATATTAAAGAATAATTATACCAAGTTTCATCGTAATCGAACCGGTAGTTTTTTCGTGATGCCTGAACAAACAGACAGACAGACAAAAATTTTTTCAATCACATTTTTGGGTTTGGTGTCGGTCTAGTAACACCCCCTGCCACTTATTTTTTTGATATTTTCAATGTACAGAATGTTCAATTCTACAGATTTATTATATGTAATAATAGGTTACCAAACTTACTCAAAATCAACAATTATGAAATCAATGATAGACCATTCTGACACTATTGTAATAGCAGATTTGGGGCCAGCCAATAATATTAGTGTGATGCGTAAAATAGTTCGTCATCAAGATAGACCCACTTGCTTTGAATTTTTCAGAAATGACTTTTTTATCAGGTTACCATGACGTTATTTTAAACTATAAATAACTGTTTTATTTCCAATTATATACGTATTTCATGGTTGCTTAATGATTATGTTAACAATTACAACTTTAACGCTCATTCCGTTATCATAATATGAACTTAAAAACTTGGTTGATTATTTCAACTTCTACAAAGTACTAACATTTTCAACTTCTACAAAGCTAACGCTTTTACAAAGTAACTGAAACGTTCTGAACTCACACTAGTCCTGCCCCATCCAGCCATCCTGGTGGCAACACCTCCGCCAATCTGGGCGAAAGTGATGGTCACAGTCCTCACTTGGTTGTTCAGAACAACGTTTGAGGACGTGATGAGGAGACCGATGTCGTTCTTGATAGTGGATGGGTTGTATTGGGGGTGGTTGATATGACGAGACAGGGAGTAAGAGGAGCCGCCGGTGCTCCAGCGGTTGGTGCCGACTACCACACGGAGAGAGCTGTGGAGAAAGATTTTATTTTATTTTATTGGGATGACAAACCGCAGTATACAATACAATAATATCGGTACGTAGTAAATAGGAGTAACATAAACACTACTAACAACGTTATCCACATGGCTATTATTATGCAAAATAGCTGGCTGTTAATAGACAATATGGATAAAATTTAATTGCTAGGAAAAAATAGGATACATATCTAGAGAAAAAAAAAGTAAGCAGATAGCTTACTTTTTTATATCATATGGACTCCATAAGCAGCTAAGCAACTCACAGAGTCAACATGCATATCCTCATTGACTACTGTTGGAGTTTTAAGGTGTTGTAGATTTCCTTTTTATACGATGACAAGCGAACTTTATAATTATCTACTGAACAAAATTGTCTACTTTATAGTAGTGTCAAATGAGAGACTGTCAACCAAGAGCTCCCGAATAAGATATCATAAAATAAAGCTAATAAGCTGCCAAAGATGTAGCTGATACGGATTTCCTAGGTTTAGAGACCTCGATTTGTAGAACCATAAAATCGTAAAATATTTTTCAAAACCAGAAAAACTGGGCAAGTGTGAGTCGGAGTCACGCATTGAGGGTTCCGTGTAAACTACAATTCCCGAATGGAGCCTCGAAGATTTTTACGAATAGCAATTTTTTTTTTGTGACGTAGTTAACAAATTTACTGTTCTCAGATTTATTCCTATACCTGTGCTATAAGACCTTGCTTTGTGTCAAATTTCAGGATTCTGGGTCAACGGGAAGTACTAATGTTTGAGAGTATCAAAATATACGTTTTTTTTTTGCGACATAAACGGTTGTATCTTTTTTTATTCGTTAACTTAGAAGTTTGATTTTTTCACAGCTTGAAGGGACCGCAGACTTGAATATATGGTTTTAATTTCAACTCGATACCTCCACGCGTTCTCGAGATAAAGGATCTTGACAGACAGACAGACGGACGGACGGACAACAAAGTGATCCTATAAGGGCTCCGTTTTTTTCCTTTTGAGGTACGGAACCCTAAAAAGCAGGAAAGTCTCTTTTTTACTAGACTTACAGATACCGGCACGGATCTTGAGCGCTGGCTTCAAGTTGCGCAGAAGTAAAATATCGGGTCTCATTAGTGGTACGAAGTGAGACGCGGGGGCGGGGAGTATCAGTGATGGGCTCGCCGCGCATCGCATCATAGACGTTACTCCTAATTCGTTCCCTGTGCTTGTTGTACGTACCAACGACGACGAGTACACTTCCGAGCAATTTAATTGACTCGTGATTTTTTAATCCATCGATTTTATTTTTAATATGTAGTGGTGATTTTTTGGTAAATAAATAACTAAGAGCAATGAAAAGGGCTATGCTCAGGGTTTCCTTGCGTGATCAAATAAAAAATGAAGATATCCACAGGAAAACTAAGGTTGCAGACATAGCACAAAGAATTGCCAAACTTAAGTGGCAATGGGCAGGGCACATTGCTCGCAGAACAGATGGCCGTTGGGGCCGAAAGATTCTGGAGTGGCGACCACGTACCGGAAGACGCAGCGTTGGAAGGCCTCCTACAAGGTGGACCGATGACCTGGTGAAGGTAGCGGGAAACCGATGGATGCGGGACGCACAGGAACGTTCGATGTGACGACGCTTGGGGGAGGCCTATGTCCAACATTGGACGCGTATCGGCTGAAATGATGATGATGAAAAAACTAAATGGTTCTTGCTAAAGTTCCCATGGTCCTTAAGTCAAGAGGTTAACGGATGTTTTTTTTTTGTCGGGTCTCGAAGTACCGCAGCCCAAGCACTTGAAATTTCTTGCCGATCCAGTAAAGTCACCCAGCATTCCAACGCCGTCGCTAGCACATCGATCGCCAACAAAATGGAAAAACAGTCAGACGAACACAAGGACTTTGCTTTATACTATTTATATATATACATTTTTTACCGTTTTCCTTCAATCAGAATCAAGAAGACAGCAAGTAAAACTTTCGCCGAGCGCTCAAGATCCATGCCAATACCTGTACTAAAACCTACCTGTACCTTCAGTTGCCTTATGCGGTGTAGGTCATGCTAACTAACTGTTTTGAATAATCCTGCAGCTTTGGCAGCCATTGGCCAACTGAGCCCCTTCAGTATTTTTCACATTGCATTGCAGACTAGTTCTTAGCACTGATCCTTATCTGACTAAGAGTTAGATGTTAGCACTGAAGTCAACACGCTAGCACGTTCGAGGACGCTACCACTTGAGACTGTGTACCAAAATGACACAGTAAATGTCCATACAAATTATACGACGTATGAGTACGTAGCCTCCCATGAAAATATATTGTTTTAAAGACATCACGACACAACCGTTTTATCACGTTATCGTATAAATACGTTATGTCATTAAAAGTAAGTTAACTAGACGTGAACGGACACAACGTGTAATGACGTCTAACGTATATATATAATAAGTACGTCTGATGTATTGCCTTGTGGGTCAAAATCTTTATCCGAACCATATTCTCCATGATCGTCTTGGTAAGGATCCGCCTCGGTAGAACTCTACCGAATCAGAATCATCGAAAATGCTTATCAGTCTTGTTTTGCGCTTATCCATCTAAAACACATAAAATAACCCATTAAACATCAATTTCACAGAGTAAAATTATTAATTCATAGTAAAATAGTATACTGTCTGGCTAAGGAATAATACATAAATCAAATAAACTAAATAGGTACTTACGATGTTTTGTCGCGGCAAATATTACGATACGCCACGAAATGTTTAGCGAACGCAAGCGCACCCCGCAGTGACGCAGCCGCACTGAATGTAGGAGCGCGGTAGGCGCACGCGACGTATTTACACGTTGTTCGTGTGTGAGTACCGTTCCCGCCCACTGTCAACGGCACTTATTTGAAATAGTTTAAAACTTACTCTACGTGACAGTAAAGCTTCGGGTATTTTAAATGTTGTGACACAAGATACATTCAATAGGATTTTAACTTGAACGTTCATCGGAAATGTACGTTCTGTCGTAAAGTAAAAAAATTATTTGGACGTCATTGTACGTTGTGCCATATCAAAATTTCGAACGATGACGTATAATCTCGTTCTGTCCTCGAACGTGCTAGTCATAATACTGGCAGAAATACGTGAATTACGCGAGGTTTATGAAAAGTCTCATAGTGAACACACCTTTTTGGCGAAATTTGAAAAAAACTTTAGCTATGGTCCAAGGGGATGTAATTGGCCTTATCCTAAAAGTTTCCTTAATGTACAAAGACATGGAGGAGTTTAAGAAGACTATTAGCACGGTCCTAGAATATTTCAAAGAACTTAATCCTTACCTTGACAGAGAGCCACCATTAAGCACAGCAACGATGCAATGGGCAGCAGTCAAGACAGTGCGCTGCGTCACGAGCGAACCACCGCAATGTAAACCCCTCACCAACAGTCCGGTGGTCATAGCCACCATGTGAGGATGGCTGCCAGCGGCTGCCTGGGTGCCACCGACGATACGGGAGTCAGGATCGGTGTGGTCAAAGAAGATGGACATGTCATCTTCGGGCGTTGGGAGGGCTGGAAATGGAAGTTAGCGTTTCAGTACATGATGTGTTTATCTAAAAATGAAATCCAAGTAGGTAATCTAAAACAAAAGCAAGAAGACTTATTAAGTTAGTAACGAAAGTAAAGTTAGGAAAGTCAAAATCTTTTCTATTTCGGCGATATCTCCCCCAGGAATTAGGTCTCAATCCCGCGGGAAAAAGTGCCCTGAGTTATTCTTTATAATATTATTATTATTATATCTAGCCCATACTGTCCCACTGCTGGGCAAAAGCCTCCCTGCAATCCTTCCAATGTTCCCTGTTTTGAGCCACTTCTTTCCAATTCCCAAGGAAGACATCCAAGTCGTCTCACTATAATATTAGTTATAATTAATTTTATAATGAATAGGTAACTTGAAACATTTTTTTCAGCGAAACTTGCCTGGAATTTTGTTCAACCGTTTTTTTCGGTGGGAAAATCATCCAAAGACAACCCTCGCTCTTGGGCGGAGCAGGAGATTGTGTCAGACTATTACTGACTAAAAACCCACCCCGTTCCTTCGTGCCTTCATACCGGGGCTGAGCTACTCTTTCGAAACTAACCCTGGCCTCAGTAGGCTTCAACCCAGCTGGGCCCCTGCTGTTGCTGACAACTCCTTGAAGCCCGCAAGAACAGTGCGCCCCGTCGACGACTTGGGCCCGGTCCGGACAGTTACCGGACAGTCGATTGCCGGTAATCGGGATCGGAATCCCGGCGGCGGCGAGAGCACCGTTGCCTGATGCGGTCGGCCTCCTCCTTTGCTAGCATTACTGTTTCGCAGAAAGAGGCGACCGCTTGCCACTCCTCCTCGCTCCAGATCATGGCCTGTACCAAGGCCCGGCGCGAGAGATCGCCCCCGTTGGGGTAAAAGGTTAGTTCTTATAACAGACCACATCTATCTGCCAGTGAAGGTCCAGTAAAAGTCGGTCAAGCAGTTTCAGAAACTAACCGAAACAGATAGACAGACAAACAGAAATTTTAGAAATTTAATTTTTGCTTCGAGTATACTTTCATATGAATTTATTTAAAAAGTTTTATTTTGATATTACAAAAAGGAAGTGTCTTTTTGTATATAATAGAAATGTTTAGTTTATTTTTTATTTGTAGTAATTATATAAAGTACGAGTAGCTATGTGCTTGTTAATGGTTTCATATCGTTTAAAAGTATGCGCACATGTGAAATCTTTGTTTTTTTTGGGAAATTTTATTTCTCTAATCCAGTAGGTAATGTTGATTGATTGCTTAATGAATCACGTGGAAATATAAATTATCATCCTAATTGACAGCAGTCCACTGTCTTATAGATAGCTGAGATATGTGAGGTAATTAGTCAAATTATATCAGTGTTACGTGGACATTTGCGAAAACAAAAAGGCATTACCTACTGAAATCACTGAAATAGTGCAATAATCGACATCCGTTAGTTTTAAATTACCTACACTATTAACATTATAAAGAGGTAAAGTTTGTTTTTTCGTTAGTAGGTAATCTCTGAAAGTCTTGGTCAGATTGCTAAAAATTATTACCGGTAGAAAGCTGCTCTATTCCTGAGAGACATAAGATTACATTTTATGTATGCGGGCGAAGCTACGGGCAAAAGCTAGTGTTATGTAAACACAATACCAAATTCATTTGAAAGACTAGTTGACATTGTGATAAAAAACCATTAAATTAATCCTCCCGCTTTGGGTGGAGCGAAAGGGAGTGTGAAGGGAAGAGGCCCCAAAATTAACCCTTGTGGTATTCCGCACACAATTTTCAATTTAATATATAATATATTCACAACAAGGTCAGTCAGGAACTCGTGACAAAAAGCTTTACGGAAATCGGTAGCAATAAATGGGAATGTGATGAGAAGCAATAAACAAAATGGTATGAGGAAAGTTTTGAGTGGATGATGATAATAGGAGAATGGCCAAAGAAACTAAGGACTGCCTGTGTGAATTGATTCGAGTAACTAGAAAAGGGACTAAGTTCTCAAATATTGGAAAAGAAGATGACATTAAATACATTGTTACAGAAGCAAGTGAGTAATGGTAACGATAGTCCTGAGAGCTTAAAGCCTGCAATTAAAAATTAGAAAGATGTTAGGAATATTCATCTTAGAACGAGAGAAAATTAAGAAGATATTAATCATGTCATCTAAGCAAAAATTAAGATGAACATATAGCGTAGAATAGTCGTTAGTAATGTTCCCACTGCTGGGACTTAGACTTCTTGTCTAGGAGAGGGAATGGGCCGTAATCCTCCACGCGGGCCCAGTACGTGTTGAAGAAGATGAAAGTATACGCAGATTATAAAAGTGGGGAAGATCAAACAAACTATGGTTGGCCTGTGTAAAAGTTGATACGACTAGTTTGAAAGGGGACTACTACATAGAAGATGATGACATCTAATAAAAAGGGATAAGAGGTGGTAAAAATTGGTAATGATAGTCCATCTTGACAGCTTGAAGTAAGTTTTCTGATATCTGCAGTAATTATGATGTTCGCAAGGTTCATCAAAAATTTCTGTTTATTTTATTGGCTAATTTAAATTATATGGATAATGGTTTTGGGACTATACTTACCTGAATAAAAAAGAATATTAGTATTATTTTCAGTAGTATTCTACTTCTCAGCTCATGACGGGTTTCGACTACATTTATGAGGCAAATTAGTTTTGCCAATGTCGTAAATGCACGGTGTAAACTTTTTCATTATGGAGGTATATTTTGGTCAACCAAATACAATTTTTTTTTTAAATTATTCTACGTGTGTTTAAAATGGCAGCATTTCGCAGGCAAATATAATTATATTTTATTTAGGCCAAGCCCGCCATTTTTTCCCAACTATTGCAACTTCTGAAAGCGTGAATCAACAGTAGCGACCACAAGATAAGCGCTGAATCAAAAAACCTATTAGGCAGACAGATCTACGTAATGTTTTTCGATTACGTATAATATAATTGCACAAAAATGCAAGATAAGGAGCAGATGTTAGAGAGAGTTGGAATATCGATACCGGTGGCTGAAAAGCTGCCAGCGTCAAGTATGGAATAAAAGTAATGCAGAAAAACATACCTAGTAAGCATATAAGCTGAACATTATTAGAAAAAACTGGGCAAGTGCTAATCGGAATGAGGGTTCCGTTCAAACTTACCTGTGCAAATAGTTCAATTCCCGAATGGAGTCTTGACGATTTTTCCGAACCGGAAAAAAAGATTTTTTTTCTTTTGACGTTACAACGAATTTTCTGATTTCAGATTTATTCCTATATCTGTACACCTACTATAAAACTTCAAGCCAAATTTCAGGATTCTGGGTCAACGGGAAGTACCCTATGAATTTTGATTCCCTTGAGAATGTCGATACATCTGTTTTTTTGCGACATAAACGGCCGTATCTTAGTTTGAGTTTTTCATAGCTTCGAGGGACCGCAGACCTGATTATATGGTTTTAATTTCAACTCGATACCTCTACGCATTCCCGAGATAAAGGGTCTTGATAGACAGACCGACAGACACCAAGGTGATCCTACAAGGGTTCCGTATTTTTATTTGAGGTACGAAACTCAAAAAATTAGAACAAGATATGGTCCTAGGATGATGCTAAACAGTAATTATATTTTTGCTGGATCCAAAGCTGCAGTAATATAATTTTGAACTCACCAAAGCACCCAACAAGGAATGTGATCACCAGAAGTCCGGCTTTAATTCATTAAACCCCAAGCGAACGTCGGCGTTCGCGCACCTATTGTCTTTCTATTGTGTCTGTGATTTCCACGATTGAAAGGTCCATTTTTACCAACACCCGATGGGAATTTGAAAGTTTTACATCACGTGCTAAAATTTATAATAATAATGAAAGAGATAATCATTACCACCGATAGATTATCATTGATAAGTGGTACAAAAAAGATACCTAATTCACCATCGCTGAATCATTGACTGCAGTCTGAAGTGTTATCAGCGATGTTGAATGGTGACGGCCATATACAAGATAATACATGCACTTAGCGTGATTTTTTCCATTCGGCTCCGATAATACACACTAGAACTGTACAATTTAATTCCACCAAGCCCGTTCCATCAGCGGACCACTAGACGTACGGCGTTGTGCCACCGGTACAAGGTGGACATTCCACCCATACGTACAAAATGTTTTGGGAAAACATTTTTAATGCATACAGCTAAAGAGAGGAATTACTTACCGGAGTCTGATAGCTACAACCTAAAGGCCCCCAGTCATTAAGTCGAGAGTGGATGGGTTATTTCTAGGAAGGCATGCTCCATTATTGTTTACCATCAGGAAGATGATCACTATCTTCCTGATTTGAATTTGTGAAAATTGCGAGACGCAAGCTTAGCAGACATGGTGATATATCGCAGCGAGTAGATTAAGCTGGATGAAATTTATAATTAATAACAATATCTTGGAAGAGTCCATGTTTAACAACACCATTGCACGCAGAACAGATGGTCGATGGGGACGAAAAGTTCTGGAGTGGCGACCACGTACCAGAAAACACAGCGTTGGAAGGCCTCCAACAAAGTGGACCGATGGCCTGGTCAGGGTCGCGGGAATCCGATGGATGCGTGACGCATAGGATCAGTCGTTATGGCGGCGCTTGTGGGAGGCGTATGTCCAACAGTGGACGTCTTTCGGCTGATATGATGATGAGAAGGGAGTAACAATATCTAGAAAGAGGTGGCGAGATGATCTGGACTGGTATCACAAGAACTGTAGCCCGATTCACGTAATCTAAACCGTAACGATATCGTAGCGATTTAGTTGTTTAGACCATTTCCGTATTCACATCCACTCAACAAAGTTCCAACTGTTCCATATCTCATAGTCGGTGTTAAATAACGAAGAGTAGATGTCTTCGCACTACACTACGATTACGACTACGATATGGAACTAAGATTGACTTGTAACATTTTGGTGTAGTGTATCGCGTTCGTGTAACAGAAACCAAAGACTGACTTGTAACGTTAGTTTGTAATGTACTGGTATCATTCGCGGCGAGTGTCGCGTGCTCCACGCAACTGTCGGTTTTTTAGCGAATCCCTTTGAGTGTTACATTACAAATCAGACGTTTGTGCACGCCGCGTCGCGCGTCGTCGCGAGAGCAAGTCTCTACGTCTGACATTATGATCCAAAATGGATGGAGCACTTGAGCCAAGAGTTCGAATGATACATTACAATCACACGTTACAAGTCAGTCTGTGTCGCCGTATTGTAACAAAATTATTTTGGGTAGTATAACTCTAGTGGTTTTCTGGATGCTGTGTGTCCGAATAATAAACTCATGAGGTGTGTAATCCGTGGTTGAAGGGATAGCGTTGTTACACTAGTACGAGATCCGTAGTTCGAAGAAATTTCTTCCCTCATCTGTTATTCGATTATGATAGTGCTAGATAATGCGTTTATTAAAACATTCCGAATAGATTGCCTAGCTAAATCTAGTGCCAATGATGTTACAAAATAAAAATTATTGTTACATTTTTGACATCAGTTACCCTTCATTTGTTATTTGGGAAAGTCGAGCATCAGCTGAAAGAATTTGCCCCAAGGAACTGAAAAACTATAGGTTGCCGATCTTGCAAAAGTATGGCAGTACTTCACATTGGGACAGTTTTTGATGTTGGCGTGTGTGGAGTACTGCAGCCACATATAGGCTGGTGCTGCTAAACGCCATTTGGCGGCTTTGGACTCAGTGAAGAAGGGTGCAAAGAGGCTAATTGGTGATCCAGATTTGGTTAGCACCAATTTGCAAAGCCACACTTTAGTTATATTCGTGTTTAAGTGTTTTTGTGTACATAAATAAATAAATAAGGCCTCCCAGAAATCCCAATTCTTGATAGACCTGGAAGGCCTTTCAAGGATTGGCTAACAGTCTTGTCATTCATTCTTCTATATCAACCTCTTTCCATCGCTTTGCCTCTATTAGTGATGTAAAAAAACAGTCCAACAAAGCTTCCAAAAAATTTATTTATTCCAATTTAATACCAGCATCTAATCTAATACCACTGGTATTTGTTTGGACTCATGTTTAAAATTTATTGTGATTAGGTTTGACTGAGCTAACTGTAACAAGCCAAATTCATGGTATTTGATCGGAATGGAAAATAAATAATATGATTTCAAAAAAATACAAATAGTATTTATTTTTGGAATAAATCAAAAAAAATATTTAAATAAACAAGTTATTAATATCCGACATCGAAGTCCATTAGCGTTAACATAAGTTTTAGCGAACGATGTGCATGTTCAACCAGCTATGGTAAGCGCTGATCCTGACGTACATATCAGGTGCTCCACGAGCGCAGGGGAAGCCCCATGACACGATACCGAACTGCTGACCGTTGTCATTACGTCTTAGAGCACTGCCGGAGTCACCCTGGAAATGGAAAGAAACATAGTTAGAAAGTACCGATTATAAATTAATTAAATACCAAATTGAAGGTAGACTGTAAATAATGAAATGACGAAGATGAAGAAAGAAGAGATTCACAAGAACTTTATGTTCTTGGAAGAAAGAGATACGGATATGAAAACTGAACTAAGCGAAAACGACTTGGAAAAAGGAAGGAGGTTTACTTACATTGAAGTCTAAAAGTTAATTAGTAAGCGCCTGTAGAAGAACAAAATACTCACGTTGCAATTACCGAATCCAGGGGCGTGGAAGGTGCAGACCTCGATATTTGGGTCAACAGGGGGAGCACGGAAGTTCAGCTCAATAGCAGCACGAGCCACGCGCTGGACACAGTCGTTCCCGGTCAGGGTGGTAGATCTCAGCTCCAGAAGAGTAGCGGATAATGGACCACCAGTCTGGAATGAGGAGAAAGGTATTAAGCATCAGTTGGAAACTCCCAAAGTTCTTATAATATACAGTGACCCTGTTGTGCTGTGCAAAATATTTTTTTCTTTACGATTGATTGCGTAAAATAGTTTGTTAACGAGATTTTTTTTTTGCCGATGTTACTTAAATTTCATCAGATTACTAAACCATGAAATTATTTTGAACTTGAATTTACTTTGCGTTGTTTCATTTCAAAATACAGTTCATAGTTACTTGATTAACAATTATGACAGTAATGTTTATTTCATTATCATAGTCTAAACTTGAATTTCCTGCAATTTTCAGGATCTATTCGAGGTCAACAATAGAGCTATACAGGTTGCTAAATATTGGTAAAAAGTTTCAAGTCAAGTTTTAGAACATTGACACGAAAAGAAGAACAAGAAGTAAGTCATTCTGAACTCACACTGGTCCTTCCCCATCCAGCGACTCTGGCGGCTACACCTCCGCCGATATGAGCGTATGTGATGGGCACGGTCCTCACTTGGTTGTTGAGAGCAACAAAAGAGGATGTGATGAGGAGACCGATGTCGTTCTTGAGGGTGGATGGAACGTAGTGGGCGTGGTTGATATGGCGAGAAATGGAGTAAGTTTGGCCGCCACTGTTCCAACGGTTGGTGCCGACTGTCACACGGAGAGTGCTGTGGGCGAGAGAAAGATATCGTTAATTAATAAAGCTAACAAGCTGTCAAAGGTTGATGATGGCTACCGCCATATCAGCCGCATTAATGATATGGAGACCTCAAATTTAGAGAGGTACAATCGCGAAATGTTATCCAAAACCTTTTTTTTTTTTGAGATGTAGACATCAAGTAACTTTTCTCGCCCTGAGTGCAGCGAGAGCGTACTAGATTTTTATTAGACTTACTAAAACCTGTCTGTGTTGTTTTCCGTTTATTTTCTATCCATCTATGGAGTAAGTACAACATTTTGTAAGCAAAAATAACGTCACATACTGGATACCCCATACTGACGTGCCGATGCCGTCACCATATTCTATCATCCATTATCAGATAGCATGATGATGGATGGGCTTAACCTACTGAGCATAAACGCTTTCAGGGAAAGGAAAATCATCGATTCGAAAGAAGAAGAATATATCATGATGACAGTGGCACGTCATAGTATGGCCCAGGCACATTTCAAAGATCTTAATCCTTACCTTGACAGAGAGCCACCATTAAGCACAGCAACAATGCAATGAGCAGCAGTCAAGACAGTGCGCTGGGTGATGAGCGAACCTCCACATGCGAAGTTCCTCACCAACAGTCCAGTGGTCATGGCCACCATGTGAGGATGGCTGCCGGCGGCTGCCTGGGTGCCACCGACGATACGGGCTTCAGGATCGGTGTGGTCGAAGAAGATGGACATGTCATCTTCGGGCGTTGGGAGGGCTGAAAAACGAAAAATAGCTTTTTAGTACATGATAC
This sequence comes from Mythimna ferrago, assembly GCA_910589285.2. Classification (NCBI taxonomy): domain Eukaryota; kingdom Metazoa; phylum Arthropoda; class Insecta; order Lepidoptera; family Noctuidae; genus Mythimna; species Mythimna ferrago. The sequence continues at coordinate 24,860,591 of OU342685.1, forward strand.
GTTTGTTCAAGAAGGAAATCTAAGTCTCTTCTTAGTGTATCAATTCCTTGCCTGGCCCAGAATTCGGCCACGGTAATACCGTCCGCTGATGCTGTCATTAGGTCCCTACGTGAACAGGTCACAGAGCACGTGACGCAGGACGGAAGGTAGGACATGGTCTGCGGAGAGACGCCACACAAACATTGAAGATCGGAACCATCCGAGAACCTCGTTCTGTGGAGATTTTCTTTGCTGCGCCTAACCTGGGTGCGGAATCTGTTTAGAGTTTTCCAGGTTGGCCATGGCAACTCGTGTCCAGGAGAGAGGCTTTTATTTTATAGAGCCATCGGAGGAAATCTAAGTAATGTGGGATAAGAGCAGGGAAGAAGAAGATGACGATGTGTGATGACGAACGAGAGAAAACTATATTAGGGTGTAAAGGACAGGTCTCCACAAAGTTTAAGAGCTTGCTCAGTAGACGAAACTGAATAACCTTCCAAAATATTTTTTTAGGAAACGAAAAAAGAAATCAGCCTCTCCATTCAAACTGTTCGATCAAGTTTCTAATTTTGTAGGATTACACTATAATCAATAAAAATTAGCTTAAGTTACTCAATATAACCTTATTTAAGAATAACCCAGTGAAAGTCCCGTCAAATTTTGTTCGCTCGAAGACATCTATTAATTTAAAATCCCGTCCCGCGGCGAAATTAAAAGTAAAAGCGTAGTACCTACTCCTTGCAACATTAGATTTGAACCATTTTTTTTTTTGTTAGAAAACCATCCAATGACTTCTCCGACTTTGAAGCGAAGCGAGAGGTCGTGTCTGACTTTTACTCGTATTGACTAAAACCCACTTCTATGTCCAGAAACGAACCCATGGCCCCAGTAGGCTTCGACCCTGCTGGGCTTCTGTGGTTTTGCTGACATCTCCTTGAGGCGCGCATGGAACACTACGCGCCCTCGGCGACTCGGGCTCTGTCCTGATGTTTACCGGACGATTACCGGACGGCCGGACGGCTTGCTAGTCGTTTGATAGTGTGTACTGTCAGAGAATAGCCAGGGAAAATACTTGCAGAAAAGACTTTAAAAATAAAATTGTACCAAACATTAACATTGTTAAGCATAGTCCAAGCTGATAAACTGCTGCGGATTTAAAAGATTTACTGTACACTATTTTTTCTTTTAAGACATAGCTCAAAGCATTTCTATTAGACAAAACTTGTATTCCTAGACGAATTATAATTTTAATATTATTTACATTTTTCTATTTTATAAATATTTTTTTTTTAAGCACGTATTCATGTTTTAGTTTGTTTTTATTTTTCTTTTGCCTATATTGCATGTTATTTTTTAGAATTTTTGTATTAATATTAATAATGAAATATCAAATAGGTACAATGTAAATTGTTTCTGATAAATAAATAAAAACTGTAAAAACCCAACACTCCGCGTCTTGGGTTTTTTTATATTATCGTGATATTATTGAAACCATAATCACTGATTGAAACACTGATCTAAGAAATTGTAGTAATTACGTATTATGAAAAGATAATATAATACAATCTCAATCAATCAGTCTGTTGAAATATACGTAAACACAATATATAAAGAAATCAGCCAAGTACGAGTTGCTGCACACCATCAAGAACATCATCCATATCTTTATCACCTACCATTAGTTTTAATTCAGTTCCACCCACACCGGCCTTGAATGTTGCGCGGGAGGTATCTACCTTCCTACCTGCGTCCACCAAGGCTGGTAAAGCAAGAGTTCGCATGAGATGGAGTAAAGAAGTAAATCTGTTCATCATGCGAGCCTACTTACATATAAATAAATTGGAGACCGACATGACCAGCTACAGACAACAATTGCATGCCATTTTTTGCCAGCAATATCCTGAACAACACACACACACACACACACACAATACACACACAGAATAAAGAATCTCAGACCAACGAAGAAGCATAGTTAGGAATAAACTTCTTTCTCAAGATATTTATAGATAAAATTAAAGAAGCAGTACGAACACTATTACTACAGGAAGACTTAGTAAATTCACCAGGTGATAATATTATCACACAAAACTTAAGCAAAAATTCTCAATCAGAACAAGCACAAGTACTCACTCAATTACCACTCAACCAATCGTAGCCTTATACGCAAATGTCACATACTTCTACTCAGACAGAATATTTAACCCTAACGCTAGAAAATGATGAAGAAACCTTAATGGTCGGAGATCAAAACCTTACAACAGATACGTATATCCAAGAAATACATGATAGATTTAGATGTACGTTAGCACAATACTCTGGTATGAACCCAGCATCCTGACCAAATCTACCGAAACTTAAATATACCCCCAAACTTTGTCGTTTAGTTAATTTATTTAACGATAATATAATAAAACAGTTTCTTTCTGATGACGCACATCTTTTAGACTTACACTTACTTATACATTGCACAGCGGTAGTTATATCCGAAGAGTTAAACTTTAAAATCACAGACTCCACACGAAACACAAGTAGGAGGAAAACCGTAGAACCGCATTGTAGTAACGGTTAGTGAAAGACGTTGAAAGGTTAAGGGCAGATTGTGGCAGACTAACACAATATATCAATGGTAGCAGGTCGAATAAAGTAGTAAGCTATATAGTCGTAGCAGTGTAGTATATTGTAGTAGTAGTAGTAGGCTATATTTAGGAGTAGTCTTACAAACACCAGGTACAAAAATAGTAATAGAAAGCCTGAAGAATTTTTAGATACCTTAAAACAAAAGCTAGCTCTTAAAGTTCATAGACTCAGAAGATATAAAAAAGTGCAACAGCGGAAAAATGATAACGCCATATTTGCCACAAATGAAAAAATGTTCTATAGAAATATTAACAAACCACACACTGATACAAATAACGTGAATGACTCTAACTCCACAACCCAACCTACAATTCCTACAAAAGAACACCTAGAAACATATTGGTCTAGCATTTGGGAAGAGCAAATACAACACAACGACGAAGCTCATTGGATATAGGACGAAAGTGCAAAGTGGAGAAATATTGACGAAATGGAGTTTAATGAGGTAACAGAATCAGACATTACAAATATAACGGCTAGGTTACACAACTGGAAATCACCAGGCATAGACAAAATACACAATTTTTGGTATAAGAAGCTAACTTCACTACATAAATACTAAGCAAAAAATTTAACAGATCAGATATCATACTAGTAGAACAAGACATACCCGAGTTTGTAGCAATGGGGATTACTTACATGCTACATAAGACTAGAACTGCACCTCAGCCTTCCCAATAAAATGCCTACCAACAATATAAAAATTAGTAACCTCAGCGATAACAAGAAAAATTAACTCACACATTGAACACAATAATATAATAGCAGAGGATCAGAAAGGGTGCAGACAGGGCCACATGGGCTGTAAAGAACAGCTTATCACCGATTCCACTACACATAAACACGCCACCACAAAAAATAGAAACCTTCATTGCACCTATACCGATTAGTCTATCAGATAAGTATATAAATAAGTACAACAAACCATTCTAGAAAATGCCACACATAAGCTCTATTACGACCACGCCATTCTTACAGACAAAACTATTTACTATAATAGACCGGATGTAATACTACAGGATAAAGTAAATAAAGTTACCTACCTGATAGACGTTGCAGTCCCCAATACACACAACATACAAAAAACAATGTCTGAAAAAATAAGTAAATACGCGGAACTCAAAGATGAAATAGTTAGAATTTGGCGGCAAGAAAATATGTAGTCCCTATAGTTCTCTCCACTACAGGTGTTATCCCAAATCACCTCCTTCGTAGTTTATATACAAAAGGCTGCGATTTTAAATACCTGTACAATTGTCAGGAAATTCACGCAGATAGAAGAGAACGATCACACAACACCGTGAAATTTTACATGCTACATTTACTTGGCTCTTGGCCCGTAAATGTGGTCGAAACCAGCCAAAGAGCTGAGAAAAGAAATTGTACCCGAAAATAATAATAAAGATGAATGTTTGAACATTTGCACAGAATGTTAGCTGTGCTTTACTGTCGCACTGTTGCCCGTGCTCCAATACCTCGCACTTTTGCTGCACTAAATGATCTCTTGGATTCTTATCCAACAAACGATCTGTTTGCGTATGAATGGAAGATGATTTTATTGGCATGGCAGAAATACTATGAGAGAGATTCATCATGTTGTTTATAGCTTTACTTTTTTTTTGTTTAGTTACTGTAATTGGTTGTTAACCATTGTAATTGGTTAAAACAGTATTTTTTTATTTACAAGCTCCTATAACTAAATAACTATACCGTTATATAAACTTACCGAAGCACCCAACCAGGAACGTAATCACCAGAAGTCCGGTTTTAATGTACATGTTGAATAACGCCCGAAGAGGGTATGACAATTCTTATGTAAAATTCTTATATTTATAACAATAGTGGGAGAGATAATCAATAATGATAGATTATCGGTGATAAGTGGTTCAGAATAGTATGCAATAATGCAGTGATTGAAGTGTTATCAGCTATGGTGTCTGGTGACGGCGTTATAAAGTAAGTACCACATTAGCTGAACAATACATGTTAAACCCAGGACTCTTTTAAATTAGCAGCGATTTTCATAACAAAAATACGCGTAGTAAACACGAAATGGTATTACCCAAATGGAGATTAGCTGAGACCAGCAAGTCATTCTTAGTAAACAACATACGCTTTTATAACAAGCCGCCAAAGGCGGTAACTAAACTTAGTGAGGGAAAATTCAAAACTCATCATAAGCATAAAAGCGTACTATAAGGTTGAAGACTATGCCGAAGACACGCTTGTTTGGCAAAGACTATTTCTGCACATGTGGCTCCCTGGTAATTCATTAATATTAGGTCTATTAACTGCTCTATCTTTGTTTTAATATATTTATTTTTTGCAATATTTTTAATTATTTAGACATGAACTATCTTAAATGTGTTAATAAATTATTTTGTTAACATCTCATTTATTGATAGTTGTAATTATTTATATTTTTCTTGCTTTTTTATATAACCTCTTTCTTATAATGTGAATGTGAGAACACTGTAGACTCCACGAATACTTAGATTACTTCCTATTCCTTTTTTTTTATTATGATTATTTTTATTGGTCTTTTGGGTACAATATTGACTGGTCTACACTGTTCTTACATGATATCTATATATAATACTGTAATATGGAAATATTGTAACATAAAACACTTTTTTAACCTTTCGTATGCCGTAATTAGAGACACAATTTAAAAGTTATTGTTGATCCACGTTCCGGATACACAACGGGTTAAAAGAGTGACCATGGAGTTTCTTGCCGGTTCTTCTCCGTAGGAAACGACCAATTTGGAACCGTGCACTAGCTTTTGATGTTTTATAAGTGCCCATGTAAGCCTATGTGAAATAAAAATATTTTGAATTTTGAGTACCAGATTAGCTGAACAAGCAACGAGCATTTTCGATCATCGACATCGCTATAACATCGAGTCAATAGAGAACTTTTAGATGATAATAAAGTAAAGAGAGTAATGTGGTGTAGTTATAGTGGAGCGCCGTAAGACGTAAATTTAGTAAAACCTCGGAATCCGGGGCCAGTCAATGAATCTTAATATAAACTATTGGACTGTAAAAAAGCTCAAATAAAAAAGTAAAAAAAAAAAATGTGTGATCTTGATTTTTTTTTTTACCCGATTTAAACTAGTGCTTGACTGCGATTCCAACAATTGATAACAACAATTTACTGAAAAATAAGAGGGACAAAAGAAAAAAAATGGTTTTACACCCAAGTTTGCAACCCTGAAAACTCTGTGCTACCCCCATGGTGCTCCAAATACTGCGAAATTTTGGCACATTTTTTAGTTTTTTCGGAAAAGCTAACCAAAGAAAGCGTTTTTGTAGTAATATTTGCTAATAATATAATAAAGCTAGCTAAATATAATACAATTTTAACTTAACCCCAGTATTCTAGGTTCATTAGTTGCAGAGACACATGGCAGTTTGTCAAAGTAGGCATTTAATAAGTATATAATGAGTTTTTTGTTGAGCGCGCATCACGTAAAATGTACGAAATCGATGTTAATAACTTTTATACATTAAATTGTGTGTGTAACTTGATATATTACTTTGTTTCATCGTAATCGGTTGATTATATCGAAAATATACCTATTACATTTATTGACTGTTATGCGGTGCGAAGTCCACAGACTTTCACTCTTTTGGAAGGATCAGGTTTCATCCAGTCTAGATCAGTGGGGGGAGTGGAGAAGGAGGAATAATGTTTTCTGGAGGTGGAGACGGGTTGATAATTATGGTGTTAGGTCTTCCGCATTCTCGTCCTCTTTGTCCAGGACGACAGGGTTGGCGTTGTTGCAATTTCGACCTTGGCAAAAGAAACATAGGATAGTGCACTTGAGCCTGGTCTATCAGCATGTGCACGACCTTGACCACGCTCAACCAGAAAAAAAAAAGAAACTGAAACAAGTGACAGAAGTTTACAGTTTTTATAGTAGTATTTATCTTTGACTTACTGTATCTTCGTAACCAATCGTAACCAATAGACAAATTTTGCTCAAATTGTAGCAAATTTAGCTATAGCTATCTATATCGCACTACGATTTGAATAATAATAATATAGAAACGAATCGTAGTGCGATAACAGTCTGTTTTCGAGTAAGTATTGAAAAATAATTAAAAATGAAGATCGCATAATTTTTTTTAACATTATTACTGTATATAAACACATTTCAAAAGTTTATATATAGATTCATTGACTGGTCCTGGATTCCGAGGTATAAATCTTTCGGCACTCCACTATTAAGTGTTCATAGATTAGTTAGTTTTTGTTTTATTGTTTGTCTTGTGCAAGTGACAAGTAAATATTTTTCTTTCTTCTCTCTTCTCTCTTCTTTCTTCTTATTTTGGTTGCTGTAAGTTATTATTCTAAGTCTCTTTAATGTAATGTTGTTGGTATTTCTCAGGTTGTACTAGTATATACTTTTGCCGAGTTTTGTTTTATTTCAGAGTGTAGTTTTGGATGTCAGAATGTGTTTAGTAAAACTTATCTTACGTTAAATGTTTAACCTTTTGTGTCATTGCATTTATATTTTTTTTACTAAAGAGTAATATGACTAATGAGCTGTGGGCGCGTAAAACGCTGGATTGGTGCCCGGACACGGACCACGAAGGAGATGGCGGGATGACCTGGATGGCTTCCTTAAGAACTGGAATGAGAAAGCGAGGAACCGTGATCGTTGGAAGGAGTGGAGGGAGGCCTTTGCCCAGCAGTGGGACAGTGTGGGCTAAGTAATAATAATAATAAAGAGTAATATATAGAGACTTGTACTTCATGAGGAATATAGGTTACTGTTTTAAGCAAAGTACCGTTTAGAGATATAATAATAATATATATTTTAATATAATAATATATTTATTCAGTAACTTTACAACTTCTACAATTTATCTTACACAGGGGTCTCCTTTTAAGTATATGAAATACCTGTGCTAGGATAGAGAGATGTACTCGTACAATTCAATCTGACATTCCAAGATATCTTCTAAATGCAAATCTCTACTCCTGCTTTATCTGTTTAGGTTGTTAACTAAATGTAAACAATCTTAACAGTCTTTTATCGAAAAGATTGTCTAAAAATCGAAGGAATGGAACATTTAAACCTAAGTTTATTTCCCCACGTCTTCACAGGGATTTTCAAATACGAAATTACGACTATATGATTTTGCGGAATAATTTCTCTTCTATCTGTATTTGCTATATTCGTGTTTGAGTGTTTGTATGCTCTTAAATAAATAAATAAATCCTTCATGAAAATCCAATCCTTGATAGGCCTTGCAGATAACATTCTTGTCGTTCATTTCTTTTATAAACAACATCTATTAGTAATGTCAAAAAAAAGTCCAACAAAGCTTCCAAAAAATTTATTCAAATAAACAAGTTAATAATATCCAATGTCGAAGTCCATTTGCGTTAACGTAAGTTTTAGCGAACGATGTGCATGTTCAACCAGCTATGGTAAGCGCTGATCCTGACGTACATATCAGGTGCTCCACGAGCGCAGGGGAAGCCCCATGACACGATACCGAACTGCTGACCGTTGTCATTACGTCTTAGAGCACTGCCGGAGTCACCCTGGAAATGGAAAGAAACACGGTTAGAAAGAAACCGACTATAAATGAAACAAATACCAAATGGAAGACAGAATGTTCTCAATGAGTTGACAGAGATAAAGAAAAAATAAATAATAGAGACCTTGGAAGAATAGGACGCGGATACGAGAACAGCGGTGCTATTCTCAAAACAGCCTTGAGCGCAGCGCTGGGCGCAGTGACGAGTCGAAAGCGCAGTACAATGAATTAACAATCCAATGTATAGGTACATTAGATTGTTAATCCAATGTACCTATTTGGATTTCGTCGCTGAGGCCAGCGCTGCGCTCAAGGCTGTTTTCTTATAGAATAGCACGCCAGAACTAACAAAAAACCAACTGCAAAAAGGAAGGAGGTTTACTTTCATTGAAGTCTAGAAGGAAGTAACAAGCGGCTGTAGAAGAACAAAATACTCACGTTGCAAGTACCGAGTCCAGGGCCGTGGAAGGTGCAGACCTCGATATTTGGGTCAACTGGGGGAGCACGGAAGTTCAACTCAGCGGCGGCACGAGCCACGCGATGCACACAGTCGTTGCCTGCAATGGTGTTGACTCTCAGCTCCAGAAGATTAGCGGATAATGGACCGCCAGCCTGAAATGAAGAATAAGATATTAAGCAGCAGTTGGAAGCTCCGAAAGTTGTTTTTTTTTTAAATTAGATTTTATCAGGTTACTAAACTATGAAATTATTTTGAACTTCAGAAGACGCCAAAGTTAGTAAATCATTCTGAACTCACACTGGTCCTGCCCCATCCAGCGACCCTGGCGGGCACACCTCCGCCGATGAAGGCGTAAGTGATGGGCACGATCCTCACTTGGTTGGTCAGACGAACGAGAGAGGATGTGATTAGAACACCGATGTCGTTCTTGATGGTGGATGGATTGTAGTGGCCGTGGTTGCTATGGCGATGAAGGGTGTAAGCGGTGCCGCCGCTGTTCCAGCGGTTGGTGCCGACAATCACACGGACAGAGCTGTGGAGAAATAATATAGTAAATGAATAAATAGTAAATGAGTAAATAAAGCTAACGAGCAGTCAGATGTTAATGTAACTGTAACATGTAAAATGTAACCAAAAAAGCGTATTATAAGGTTGAAGACTGTGTCGAAGATACTCTTGTTTGGCAATGACTATTTCTGCACATGGGGCCCCCTGGTAACTCATTAATATTGTGTTACATAAAATCTATCAATATTGTAATACCAACCACTTTTTTTAAAAAGAGTAACCATGGAGTTTCTTGCCAGTTCTTCTCCATAGGAAACGACCAATTTGGAACCGTGCATATGTGCATACAACATAAGTGCCCATGTAGGCCTATGTGAAATAAAATATTTTTGACTTTGACTTTGACTTTGTGTCTATTAACTGCTCCATCTTTCTTTTGATGTACTCATTTTTTTTCAAACACGAATCTTTTGCTTTATTTTTTATAGTATTTAGAATTCAACTACCTTATGTTAACGTCTCATTATTGATAGTTGTAATTATTTATATTTTTCTTGCTTTTTTAGGGTTCCGTAGTCAACTAGGAACCCTTATAGTTTCGCCATGTCTGTCTGTCCGTCTGTCTGTCCGTCCTCGCTTAATCTCTGTGACCGTTAGCACTAGAAAGCTGAAATTTGGTACCAATATGTATATCAATCACGCCGACAAAGTGGTAAAATAAAAATTGGAAAACAATGTTTTATTAGGGTAGCCCCCCTATATGTAAAGTGGAAAGTGATTTATTTTTTAATTTCAACCCTAACATGTTATATATTGTTGGATAGGTATTTAAAAATGAATAGGGGTTTACTAAAATCATTTTTTGATAATGTCAATAATTTCGGAAATAATCGCTCCAAAAGTAAAAAACAATGTGTGTCCCCCCCTCTAACTTTTGAACCATAAGTTTAGAAAATATGAAAAAAATCTGAAAAGTAGAATTTTCTAGGGACTTTCTAGGAAAATTATTTTGAACTTGATGGAAAGAACAGTTTTTGTACAAAAAAGACAAAAGTGTTCTACAAAATAATTTCTGGAGGAAGTTTGTAGTATAATCGTATATGCAAGCATTTTTTTAAACTCATAAGAGGTACACTTATTGTGACGGACGGGAAACTACGGAACCCTACACTGAGCGTGGCCCAACACGCTCTTGGCCGGTTTTTTTATATAGTCTCTTTCTTATAATGTGAATGTGAGAACACGGTAGACTCCACGAATACTTAGATTACTTCTTATTCTTTTTTTTATTATGATTATTTTTATTGTGCTTTTGGGAAAAATATTGACTAGTCCACACTGTTGTTACGTAATATCTACTAATCTATACATTTAATAAAATTAGAGTGTCTATACTAATGTATATACGGTACATACACCAAAATAACATTTTTTTAAATTTTTGTCTGTCTGTCTATTTGTCCCGGCTAATCTTTGAAATGGCTGGACCGACTTTGACGGGACTTCTTTTGGCAAGTAGCTGATGTAATAAGGATTAACTTAAGGCTACTTTTATTAAAAAAAGAAAATTCAAAATCCTGTTGTCCACGCGAACGAAGTCGCGGGCTAGTATTGTAATATGGAAATATTCACATCAACCACTTTTTTTTTAAAGTAAAAATCTAAAACCAGACTACGTCAAAAAAAAAAATGATGCTGAAAAAGTATGAAATAAGATTTTGCTAAAATAAACAAGGTAACTGAAAAAACAAGAACAGAATTATTAAAAAAAAAACCGCAATTACAGGCACTTTTGAATAGTCAAATGTCGGTCAGTCCAAGAAAAGTGAAGCTAAATTGCACGTTCCAAAACGTAGGTCTCTATGGAGTCTACTAAGTAAGGTAACTCTTATTTTTAGTCACCTTTCTTACCTGGTACCTGCCAAGATTCCCCAAGGGGGAGCTCCACAAGCACACAGGTATTCAAAGCAAGAAACCAAGGTGTCATCGATGTGAAAAAATGATATGTCAGATTGCACAGAAACAAAAACAGTTCATTGATGATTTTTTGGGTTACCTACCCAATTTTTAATTTTACTTTCGATATATTGGAAATATAAGGACAAGGTCAATGTATTTTCTTTAGTTTTTAAGGTATGTGATTATTAACATAATATGAACTTTAGAAGTTGAACCATACGGTTGTTTAGCTTGAGTGACCTTAAAAAAAACTTAATTATCATATTGTACTCATAGATACGGGGAAAAATTTTGGTTGGTATATTTTCATTTTTCCTGGAAAATACCGTTTTTTTGTGATTTCGCTAAAAAACGCGTAATTTAATTACGTAATAATAATACTCCTGGCGCTCAAAGGGGTTAATTTTTAATTGCCTATTTTCTAGGGTTTGTCACAAAATAATTTGTTTTCCGATAAATTTAGTGAGCAAAAATAACATCACTGTACGGATTAGTAAGCAAAAATAACATAACTGCTCTGATCTGTTACCAGATAGGATCTGTGGTCAATTGGACCTGCTCGATTTTGGTCCCGGGGGTCCACTTGACCACACAATTTATTTTCTGTATTTTTATTGGTTAACTGGACCCACATTCAAATTTAGACTTTTTTGCTAATACCATCACCATATCCCACCATCATGATGACGATGTCACATCACATTAAATTATACTCAAAGAACTTAATTATTACCTTTGCAGAGTGTGACCACTGAGAACAGCAGCGATGCAATGAGCAGCAGTCAATACAGTGCGCTGGGAAACGAGTGAACCTCCGCACATGAAACTCCTCACCGACCCTCCGGTGGTCATAGCCACCATGTGAGGATGGCTGCCAGCGGCTGCCTGGGTGCCACCGACGATACGGGCTTCAGGATCGGTGTGCTCGAAGAAGATGGACATGTCATCTTCGGGCGTTGGGAAGGCTGAAAAAGAAAAATAGCGTTTTAGTAATACAAAAATTTGCCTGCTGCGGTCTTCTCTTTGCCGGTTGACTGGCCTGTTGGTCTAGGGGTTAGTGGCCCTGACTGCTATACCGGAGGTCCTGGGTTCGATTCCCATCCAGGCCAAATGTTTGTATGATGAGCACGATCGTTTGTTCTGTGTCTAGGTGTAATTTATCTATAATATGCATGTATTTAGAAATATATGTATGTTTATCAGTTGTCTAGTACCCATAACACAAGCTCTGCTTAGCTTGAGACTAGACGGCGTTGTGTGATAGTTGTGGAATATTATTATTATTCCCGTCCAGTTGTAATTTGGGTGTCTTCAAGACTAGAGTAAATAGGCCCTTAATAAACCAGTGCATCTCACCAACAACGATTGCATCACTGCTTACCATCAGGTGGGATCGCAGTCGAGCAATGGTTTAGATTTAAAAAAAAGTACATGATGCGTTTGTTCGAGAAGGAAATCCAACATACAAACTGTCCAATCGAGTTTATAATTTTTATGGAAAAGCCGTTTTTTTTTGTTCATCAATAAAATTTTGTTCATTTATAATCCCGTCCCTCGGCAAGGACGTATGTTATTCCTTGAAACATGAGCTATTAGTGAGTTTTTGTTATACTGTGTTATTGAATATACTTGCGTACGCTTTTAGTAACAAACATTAAAAAATAATATTTAACCGAATTTAGATCCTCCTCTTTTTTTGGAATTATTATATGTATTATTATTATACGTAGATATATATAAATTAAAGTGTCTGCTACTATAAGACACTTTAATTTTATTTAGATACAGTATAGATTATTTTGACAGGCCTGTTGGTCTAGTGGTTAGTGACCCTGACTGCTATGCCGGAGGCCGTGGGTTCGATTCCCACCCAGGACAAATGTTTGTGTGATGAGCACGATCATTTGTTCTGTGTCTGGGTGTAATTTATCTATAATATGCATGTATTTAGAAATATATAAGTATGTTTATCAGTTGTCTAGTACCCATAACACAAGCTCTGCTTAGATTGGGACTAGGCGGCGCTGTGTGATAGTTGTGGAATATATTATATATTATATTATCATTAAATTATTTTATTTATGATACCTACGTACTTGGTATAAAAACCGAATCCTATCCTATGAATTTTCTCAGTGCTTTTTTCAGGTGGGAAATCATGCAATGACTTCTCCTGCTTTAAAATGGAGCGGGAGGGCGTGTCAGACTTTTACTGACTAAAACCCACTCCTATGTTCTTTCTTTGCCTTGTATTTCAGGACCGGGTTTTCCTTTCAGAAGCGTTTCGATGGCTCTAGTAGGCTTCGACCCTGCTGGGACCCTATGGTTTTGCTGACATCTCCTTAAGGCGCGCGTGGAACTATGCGCCCTCGACGACTTGGGCTCTGTCCTGTCTGTCTGTCTGTAGTACGTTTACCGGACGGCCGGACAGCTTGCTAATCGTTTGCAAGTGTGTACTGGGGAGTCATGGGTTTTATCTATAATATCGAGAATTTCCATCTCTCGTTTAATCCACTAATGTTGATTGAATAATCACATAAAAATACTATTTATCATCCTAATTGACAACAGTGCACTGTCTTATCAGATAGCTAAAGTGCTAATTACATAACGTATTAATAAAACAATTAGTGATACGTAAATAGCTAAAATAAATAAAACTGCAATAATCGTCTTTGCAAATATTATTGAAACCATAATCGCTGATTGAAAAACTGATTTAAGAAATAATACTAAGTACGTATTATGAAAAGATAATATAATATAATCTCAATCAATATATCTAAGTAATTAGTTTGTTACTTACTATTTACATTCATCATCAGCCTTTTTAATGTTCCCACTACTGGGACTAAGGCCCCCTCTTTAAGAGAGGGAATGGACCGTAATCCACCGCGCGAGCCCAGTGCGGGTTAGTGAATATCACATGTCTTCGAATTTTTGGTTCTAAGACATGCCAGTTTCGTCACGATGTTTTCCTTCACCGTTTTGAGAGCAGTGGTAATGAAATAAATTACACGAAGTAATGCGCCTGGCAGGGTTTGAACCCGTTACCTACAACTCGTAAGTCGGAACCATTACCGCTACTGCTCTCTATTTATATTAGTGAGTGATATTTCTTTTTTGGTGCAAATCATAAAATTACTCCTTTCGCTCTATGAGAAGTGAGAGGAAGTATCAGAGTTTTACAGGCTGACTGCATTCCTTAAGTTGGCTTTGAAGTTTCAGAACCGCTGTAACTCTTTCCAACAATCATACAGCCCAGGCAGGAATTACTTGCGGACAGTGAGCAATGGGTAGCTCGCTTTCCGGCCGTCCGGTAACTGTCCGGGCCAAGCCCAAGTCGTCGACGGCGCGCACTGTTCCCGCGCGCCTCAAGGAGTTCTCAGCAACAGCGGGGACCCAGCCGGGTCGAAGCCTACTGGGGCCAGGGTTATCCGAAAGGGCGCTCGAGCCCCGGTATGAAGGCTAGAAGGAACGGGGTGGGTCTTTTAGTCAGTAAGAGTCTGACACTATCTCCCGCTCCGCCCAAGAGCGGGGGATGTCAATGCATGATTTTTTCCCACCATAAAAAAAGGCAGGAATTACTTATGTTTAAACTTCTAAAGTGTTAGAAATTCGTATCAGATGGGTTTTTAAATGTATTACTGTCCAAAGCAATACAACATTATTTTAGTATATGCAAAATCTGAATATCCTTTGTTCAGAATCATTAACTGAATCGATTGCAATAATTTTTACACCATGTTATAATTTTTTCCCAGAAATATTTAAAAATGGTTACAAGTTTGACACCACCGATACTAAGTACAATACAGGCCACGGCAGTTCATAGCAGGCAATAAGAGACAGCAAACAGTTGAGTCCAAGTGCAAATCAACCCCTCAGTTGTCTGGATGGCCTGTTAACTATGTATTGTTGCTGATATAATAAGCTTATAACTTTGTGATTTTTCATGATACAGTTATGAAATTTTGTACATAGATTCTTTACATAAAATTATTAGACACGTGTTTCGGGTTTTGAATATACTTAAACTAATGTTGTATATTCAGTTTGTTTTTAAATACACCAAACTGCTCACAGTCTTTGATTTTATTTGGCAGGTCATCAAAGAGTTGTGCACCTAAAAACAGAATATGTCTGTTGCCATGAGTTTTTGTTCTGGGTTTTGTGTAATGTTGTTGGTATTTCCAGGTTATAATGGTATTCCTTTGCTGTGTATGTAACAGGCTAGTTGCCGTAAAAATGTAATAAGTCCGTCTTTTAGATTATTCAAAAATAAGGGACACGTATTTTTTTATTTGTAAATTAAACCAAAAATGACAAAGATATAGCCCATTAAAGTAGCACGTGTAACGTCACGCCGCCGCGCCGCGCCGTGCTACATTTTTTCGCACGGGTTGACGTCACACGTAACTTCAATAGGCTATATCTTTGTTATTTTTTGTTTATTCGAAAAAAGAAAAATACGTGTCCAATATTTTTTTATAACCTAAAATACGGACTAAATAAAATGTAATTATTTTGACCCTGGACACTACCCTATTGGTCTGTTAGAATAAAGAACAATGAAACTAAGGAAGCCTATGTCAATGTTGATGTGACTAGCTAGAAAGAGAGACTCAGAAGACGGCTAATATAAGAGATATAACCCTAATAAGAAGAGCAGTGGTGGCCGAGTGGTAATGGTCCCGACTTACAAGTTGTAGGTCGCGAGTTCAAACCCAGCCAGGCGCATTACTTCGTATAATTTATTTCATCACCGCTGCTCTCAAAACGGTGAAGGAAAATATCGTGAGGAAACCGGCATGTTCTAGAACCAAATATTCGAAGACATCTGACATTCACCAATTCGCACTGGGTCCGCGTGGTGTATTACGGCCCATTCCCTCTCTTAGAGAGAAGGCCTGAGTCCCAGCAGTGGGAACGTTAAAAAAGCTGATGATGATCATGATGATGACCCCTAATAAATTGGCATAAGAGCAAGCGAATAATTATAATAATAGTCCATCTCAACAGTTTGAAGTAAGTTTTTCTTATATAGGCAGCGACTAAGATGTTTGGAAGGATCATCATAAAACAAAAGAAAATTAACAAGACATTAACAGAATAGAGTACCATGTCGATAAAGCAAAAGTATGCAGTTTTGATGAAAATATTGGCAACTTATTTTGGGCCAACCCCGCCGACCTTATTCCGCTGCATCGGCCACAAGAGAGCTTAATCGAAAAAAAAAGTTATGTAAATGTGTGATTGGACGAAAATGCAAGATAACGCCAGGGTATTAAAAAGAGTTGGAATACCTACAGACACTGGTGTCAGAAAAGCTGCCAACTACCTATATTTATTATATTCTTTATTGTACACCGCATGAACAAAAAAGATACAGGACAAACATTATTCAAAATAAGTGTACAATGGGCGGCCTTATCGCACAGGGCGATCTCTTACAGACAACCTTTGGATGGACTGAAAGAGAGTAGAAAGATATAGGGCTGTCAGTGTACATCAGAATAATACAAATATGAAATATTATAACAACACAAATACATACATACATTACAAAAAATATACTAATAAATATTAAATATGTAATCAAGAAAGGAGAAGACAAAAACAAAGTGAAAGGTAATGCTCCTTCACCATTTTTTTAAACGTTGGTAGCGTTTGAGCACGTCTCACTTCAATAGGTAACGCATTCCACAAACGAGCAGCTTGGACTGTAAACGATTTGTAGATAAAAGGATAGAGCAAGTAGTTATGTAGAATAACATTAAGCAGTTGAACATTATTAGGAAACTACCACTTCTGAAAGCCAGAATCAACAGAGGTGGTCACAATATAAGCGCTGAATCCAAAAACAAGTTATGTAGATGTATAGTGGGACGAAAATGCAAGATAAGGAGAGTGTGTTAAAGAGTTGGAATATAGACACCAGTGTGTCTGAAAAGCAGCAGATTTTTCAAGGATGGAACAAAAAATGATGAAGAAAAACATTAAGCAATTGAACATTATTAAGAAAAAGATGCTCAGAGATATGATGGATATAGTCCTAGGATGTATACAGTAATAATGTTCTTACTGGATATTCAAAGCTTTAGTAGTTTTTATAAATTAATAATTTATTTTAAACTCACCGTAGCACCCAACTAGGAGTGTAACCACCAGAAGTCCGGTTTTGATGTACATGATGAATAACGCCCGAAGACAGTTTGACAATTCTGAGGTAAAATTCTCGTATTTATAACCATAATGAGAGAGATAATCAATAATGACAAATATAATCGTTGATAAGCTGTTCAGAATAGTATGCAATAATGCAGTGATAGAAGTGTTATCAGTTACTAGCGACTCTCCCCGGCTTCGCATGGGCGCAATGCTGATACTAAGTATAAATGTCTTTGTATACAACGTTTACAGCTTTTTTTTCATTAGACAATACAAATATATTTTCTTTAGAGGTTGCTCTTGGAAGATTGACGTATAAATTGGTCATATGGGAAAAACACTCAACGCTCAAATCTCAAATGTCGTGTTTATAGATTAGTTAGTTTTTATTTTATATTTCTTTCTGCTTTATTTTTTCTGCTTTCTTCTTTCTTCTTTGTATTACACGAATAAATTATAGAAGTCCAACAGATATGTAAAGATTTTAATTTTATTCCTAGTTTAGATTAACTGTGCCCGCGACTTGTCGAAAACTAAAATGCGTCGCTTAGATAAGAGTTAGAGCGCCTTCACACTAGCGTTTAGCGTCCAGCGTATACGAGCGATAAACGTATGCCCAGCGCAGACGCCGTGACAACGCGGCGCAGGTGTCGCGTTGTTGCGGCGTTTCCTCTGGAGTCAATTGAACGCTGCGATAATGTGGCGCATACGACGCGTTGTTGCGGCCTTTTTCTCTGGAGTCAATTGAACGCTACGACAACGCGGCGCAAAAGTCGCGTTGTCGCGGCGTTTCCTCTGGAGTCAATTGAACGCCGCAACGACGCGACGCCAGCGCCGCGTGTCGGCGGCGTCTGCGCTGCGTATACGTTTATTGAACGCCTACGCTGGACAAACGCTAGTGCGAAGGCGCTCTAATAAGCCCAAACACGGCTAGGATACGTAATTAATTACGGAGTTTCGGTGCCCACCAGATCAGTTTGTTGATACCATTTTCAACTTCATCATCATCATTTCAGCCGAAAGACGTCCATTGTTGGTTATGTCCAACAGTGGACGTCTTTCGAACCTCCCCCAAGTGTCGCCACAATGAACGGTCCTGTGCGTCTCGTATCCATCGGATTCCCGCAACGCTTACCAGGTCATCAGTCCACCTAGTTGGAGACCTTTCAACGCAACGTCTTCCGGTACGTGGTCGCCAGCTTTAACCTTTCCAGAATTTTCAACATAGGTAACTATTATTATTGTCGTAGTTGCATAACTATATAATTTTCATTGCGTTATCTGTGTGAGTGTGAAGTTACATTGGTCATTTCTGGGGCCCAAGTCTGCTATTTTTATAAATTCGACATTCCAACACGATCACATTGTCATTTTGCTAAAAGTTCGTAATCTGCTAATTCATAATGATCGATCATTGATCGGTCAGTGGTATCGTAATAGAGTTGTCATAGAATGATAATATCGAGCACATTAAAACCAATCACTGCACAATAACGTTCTAATGGTAAAACACTGATCAAATAAACTGTCAAAGTTTTAGCAAATTACCGCAAACGTCAAATATTCATTTGTCAATATGTACGAGATTACCATTCTATGCCACTTCTTTCAATGGAGTGTCAGAGATTGACCATTGGAAAGTCATAATGACGCCATTATATTAACTAGTAGAATATCAAACTTGTCAAAATCGACAATTATGACATCAATGATAGACCATTCTGACACTATTGTAATAGCAGACTTGAGGCCCTGGGGGCTAAGTCTGCTATTTTTATAAATTCGTCATTCCAACACAATCCCATAGTCATTTTGCTAACAGTTTGTAATCTGCTAATTTATAATAATCGATCATTGATCGGTCAATGGTCTTGTAATAGAATTGTGGTAGAATGAGAATATCGAGCTTATTAAAAGCACTAATTGCGCAATGTCGTCGTAATGGTAGGTCACTGATCAAAGGAACTGTCAAATTTTTTGTAGATTACCGCATATGTTAGATATTCATCATTATGTGCCTACGAGATTACCATTCTATGCCATTTCTTTCAACGGAGTGTCAGTGGTTGACCATCGGAAAGTCATAATGACGCCATTATATTAGTAGAATATCAAACTTGTCAAAATCGACAATTATGACATCAATGATAGACCATTCTGACACTATTGTAATAGCAGACTTGAGGCCCTAGTCTTCTTCATCAGTTCCACTTCATCAAATGTCACTTTTTTACTGTAGAGTTCTCGATGAAAATACTAAAATCACTATATACCACCAACAAACCGATTAGCATTCAAAACTAAAGTTCGCGAGATAATTCGCAAGAGGTTGGCAGTAGTATCATCACAGCGTTAAAGTTTTCCAATTGCCGATTTGAACCAATTGTTTGACTATATTAGGGTATATATGTATGTAGTTTATTAATTTGAGTATGTATATATTATATAATTGTAAGTGTATTGTAATATTTATGGTTTATTAGTATATCAATTCTTGGAATCTCCTTATCTCTTTCTTTTATTGCACCTACCACTGTTTATCTCTGCACCACCCAAAGGTTGACTGGAAGAAAATGCCTAAGGCATTAAGTCCGCCTCTGTACTTTTATGTGCATGAAGTATAAATAAATAAATAAATAAATATATAGGGTTATTTGTAAATCACTGGCAACCTCTCAGGACTATATAGATACGTTACTAACATCATAAACAACAACTTTAGTTCTAGCTATGACTTTTAAAAATTATCCTGTTATAGTTCATTAGATTTTCATACAAAAAAAAAAATATTTAAATTGAACGTTCGAAATATTACGAAGTCTATGCGAAGCAAACGATAGTACAATAGCGGAGGGAAGTGGGGATCGG
The DNA here is from genome assembly GCA_910589285.2 of Mythimna ferrago. Lineage (NCBI taxonomy): Eukaryota > Metazoa > Arthropoda > Insecta > Lepidoptera > Noctuidae > Mythimna > Mythimna ferrago. Next base: position 24,880,733 of record OU342685.1, read on the forward strand.
GCGGCGGTGTTGATGCGCTTGCATCGCGTTATACAGATGCAGGTAGGTATAGCAAAATACAGAGTTGAAATGTGTTCGATAGAACAAAGAAATCTTGAAGTTTTTTTTTTTTTTTTCTATCACACAGCACCGTCTAGTCCCAAGCTACGCAGAGCTTGTGTTATGGGTACTAGACAACTGATAAACATACTTATATATTTCTAAATACATACATATTATAGATAAATTACACCCAGACACAGAAGAAATGATCATGCTCATCACATAAACATTTATCCTGGGTGGGAATCGAACCCACGACCTGCGGCATAGCAGTCAGGGCCACTAACCACTAGACCAACAGGCCACTCAGTTTGTTTTTGGTATGAATTATGTTTTGTAGAAAGTCATAGAACAAAATTTGTTGTTTATGATGTTAGTAATACAATCCTACAAGGTTGTTAGTGTTTTACAAATAACCCTGTTTACCTCATCATCATCACCAGCCTTTTTAATGTTCCCACTGCTGGGACTCAGGCCTCCTCTCTAGGAGAGCGAATGGGCCGTAATCTATACGTATACTACATATATGTACCTAGTTAGCCTGTAATATTTGAGGAGTATAGTTTTGAGCGTTCGACGCGAGCGAAACAGTCGTAACTTGGCGAGGAGGGCAGATGTCTATAGAATTTAGCCACGGACAAAAGCAATAAGTTAACACATTCCAAGAGAAAAAGGAGGTTTCACACATTATGTGTAATTTAATAATTGCAAAGTATGTAAAAGAACCAATAGTACAATCCAACAGATTTTTTCTTGTGATGATGTCTCTTGAGCTCTGTTCTTTATCATCCGCTGATGAGCTTCTTCAGAAGGCAGTAACTTAGTAGATTTATCTCTCGTTTTCTCATAGATCCCATCATCAGAATTGGATTTTGAAAAAAATTAGACCAACTTGACCTAATCCCCCGAGAGAAAAGGAACTTCCTACAAGGTAAATATATTTCCGCTGCTTCAAGTTCTCCGCAGCCGCAGCGGTAGCCCCAGCACAATATGACAAGCTAGGAAGATGGGATGGCGCCAGAGTATCGATACAAGTAGCGTCCATCTTTCATGGGAATAACGATGGTCCGGAGCGAGGAGGAGTGGCAGGCGGTCGCCGACTTCTGCGAAGCAGTAATGCTCGCTAAGAAGGAGGCCGACCGCATCAGGCAATGGCGCTCTCGCCGCCGCCGGGATTCCGATCCTGATTTCCAGCCACCGTAGGCGCGGGTTTGCGGACAGTGAGCAATGGGTAGCTCGCTGTCCGGCCGTCCGGTAACTGTCCGGACCAAGCCCAAGTCGTCGACGCCGCGCGCTGTTCCCGCGCGCCTCAAGGAGTTGTCAGCAACAGCAGGGGCCCAGCCGGGTCGAAGCCTACTGGGGCCAGGGTTATCCGATAGGGCGCTCGAGCCCCGGTATGAAGGCTTGAAGGAACGGGATGGGTTTTTTAGTCAGTAAGAGTCTGACACTATCTCCCGCTCCGCCCAAGAGCGGGGGTTGTCATAGGATGATTTTTCCCATCGAAAAAAAAAAAAACCTGCCAACCGGTCTCTTACCATCGTCGCGTGCCAGGCCATGGGGCTCCAATACGACTGGAACGCCGATGATGACAAGAGCACGTCTGATAATGTCGTTGATATTCGCAAATGATATCAAGACATATTTACACAGATACTGAAAAATATGCAAATGTACATTTTACGATACGACCCCATAGTAATATAATATAATAATATTCCACAACTATCACATAACGCCGTCTGGTCCTAAGCTGAGCAGAGCTTGTGTTATGGGTACTAGATAACTGATAAACGTACTTATATATTTCTCCTCCTCCTTGCGTCGTATTCCTCAATGCTGAGGGTCGTGACCTCCCTGCTTCATCACTTTACTTTTTATGGTGTTTTTCCATTTATTCTTGTCTTTGGCCTTGTATACTGTGGAGTCAAGACCAAAGTATTGGGCTGCGCCCGCGAGGCCTTTTTCCATCTACTATACCAGTCACGATTAGCCTTTCGAGGTTTCCATCGTCTTTCCTTGCAATGTGTCCGAAGTATATATTTCTAAATACATACATATTATAGATAAATTACACACAGACACAGAACAAATGATTATGCTCATCACACAAACATTTGTCTTGGGTAGAAATCGAACCCACGACCTCCGACATAGCAATCAGGGTCACTAACCACTAGACTAACAGGCCAGCCTAATAGTGCTAATAGTGCTGATGTACCAATACCTGCAGTGTCAGATCAAATGAATGCGCAGGAACTGATCCCATCGATTCATCTTCGTGCAGTGCAATTACAGATGAAATTAATGATTCAACTTTTGCACCTAATATGAAACGAGAATCAGAATTACTGACTCAAACTGATTTATATCATCTGTTTCGCGACTTAAAACGAACGTAAGAAATAAGCTTGAATTTTTAGAAGCTATGAAGCAAAGTACTGTAAAGATCTGATACAATAACGACTTTAGATGTATCAACTATCAAGCATTCTCAAAAAGTACACTTCCTACAATATTACAGTTCCACTTCTGTCCTGAAAACCTGAAAACCATTAGCGATTAAAATGGAGAATAGCTCCATCATTATCATTTCCAGCAAAAAGAACCTATGCACGATTCCTAGAATACTAGTAGTTTTTCGTTGGACGCTTATGGTAGACCAGTCTAAAGCTACTCCTACTCATTACTCCTAAATAAGCTAAATAAAAAATATTTTCAATTTGCATTGTAATTATATTTTTTAATTAAAAATTATAATATGGCATTAAAAAAAACTATGGGCATCATCAATCTTTGTGTATTCAAAAAAGTTATTTTAGAAAAAAATATCTTTTACAAAGCAACACCACCAACACTTATGTTTCTGTTACTGTTTCTTCGTGATTTGAAACATATCGTTGTTTTGCAATTTGTAGCTATTTTCGTTTTTGCAAGTGATAAAAAAAACAGTCAGTACAGCTGATTAAACCTTTATTTATACTAACAATATATATATTTACAGCCTAAGTTATGTAGTAGCTCGAAGTCCATACGCAGCAGTTGTCAATTTAAAATTATTTGTGGTGGTCCATCTTCGTTTCTTTAAACAGTGTTAGCTCTCAACCAGTTCTGGTAAGTGCTGATCCTGACGAACATGTCAGGTGCTCCACGAGCGCAGGGGAAGCCCCACGAGACGATACCGAACTGCTGGCCGTTGTCATTACGTCTTAGAGGACTGCCGGAGTCACCCTGGAAATTGAAAGAAACATGGTTAGAAAGAACCGATATCATCATCATCAGCCTTTTTAATATTTCCACTGCTGGGACTCAAGCCTCCTCTCTAAGAGCGGAAGTGGGCCGTAATCCACCACGCAGGCCCAGTGCGGGTTGGTGAATGTCACATGTCTTCGAATTTTCGGTTCTTGGGCATGCCGGTTTCCTCACGATGTTTTCCTTTACCATTTTGAGAGCAGTGGTGATGAAATAAATTACACAAAGTAGCCTGGCAGGGTTTAAACCCGCGACCTACAACTCGTAAATCGGGACCGTTACCACTCGGAACCGATTATAAATGAATTAAATGTCAAATAGGATAGAATGTAAAAAATGAGATGACCGAAGTAAAGAAAAAAGAAATAACAGAGATCTTGGAAGAAAAGACGCGGGTCGGATAAGAGAACAGAACTAACAAAAACCAAATTGGAAAAGGGAATTCTGATTCCGAATCTGTTACTGAAGAAGTTACTCACAATCGCATTAAAATCTTAATAGTAAAGCACCAAACGGCCGTACAAGAACAAAATACTTACGTTGCAAGTACCGAATCCAGGGTTTTGCAGGGTGCAGACCTCGAGATTCGGGTCAACGTGGGGAGCACGCATATTCAGGTCAATTTGTGCACGCTGTGCGCGGTGCACGCAGTCGTTACCTGCAATGGTGGTAACTCTCAGCTCCAGAAGAGTATTGGACATTGGACCGCCAGCCTGAAATGAAGAATAATTTAATGAAGATCAGCTCCCCAAGTTTTGATAATGTAAAGTGACCTGTATAAAATATCTTTCTTTATAAAGAGAAAATCTGTAAGAATTTGTCATTGACATATTTTGAGTTTTTGCAGAAGTTACTAAAATTTCACTTGAAGGTAAAAAATAGTTAATAATAATAATAATAATCTTTATTTTGTACATTCAACACACACAGTAACAACATATAATGACTTGAACAGATACAATAGTTGTACAAACACTGATCATTGGAAATGAAATGAACATTTGGCTCATAAACTAAGTAAAATAAATACTTGTATCTCAGGAGCCAGTTCCTCCTTGGAGATGATCAAGAATAGGATGTTTGGTACAATTACTATAGCCTTTATATAGACGTATAACAGTATAAAGGTATAGTTATGCGATGATTGTTAATAATGATTCGGTATAATCATAAGACAGTTCTTGCAACCACTTAGATAACTTAGTCTTTAGTGTATATTTATTTAATGTATAAATATTGATCAGTTCCGTGGTAAGGAACTATTTTTTACTTTAAAATACCGTTTTATTTAAATTTAAAACTAATTTCACATTCATAGTTGCTTGATGATTAATTATATAAATTATCAATGATGACTTTAACGCTCATTCCTTTATTAAATATACAAATACTCGAATATGTCAAGATAAATTTAAAATCGGTTGATTATTACAACATTTACAAAGTCAAAGTCAAATATTTATTTGTTAAAGTAAGCGAAGCTTTTGAAACTCACCCTGATATTGCCCCATCCAGCAACCCTGGCAGCCACACCTCCGCCGATGAAGGCGTAAGTGATGGGCACGGTCCTCACTAGGTTGTGCAGGGCGACGTTAGAGGATGTAATAAGGACGCCGATGTCGTTCTTGATGGTGTTTCCATTGTACTGGTTGTGGTTGACATGGCGCAAAAGGGTGTAAGTTTGGCCGCCTCTGTTCCATACGTTGGTGCCGACTGTCACACGGACGCCGCTGTAGAGAGGTATATCGAAAATGAATCAGATTAAAGAACAAATAAAAATAATACATAAAAATAAAAATAACCAATAAATGACTTGCAATGACTGAATGTCTCTTTTTTCATTTATTGATTATTAGTTAATAAGTATTAGTATGGAACCGTGGCCAAAATTATGAAAAAAAAACTGACTATATAGTAAAAGTTCATAATGATAAAATATGCAATAATGAACTGTTCTAGCAGGCTCAGCAAGAAGCTAGATATAACAGAGATTAACTGAATCTATAGTTGAGGACGTTATGCGTGATCTTGTCAACTTTCAAAAAATAACATCACATACCAGGTGCCCACAATGAGTACTGTATTTAGTTATAAGATAAAAACGCGTATTTGTAAAACAAATTGAATTATCCCTGTTTCCTAACGGAATCGTGATGACTAGGTACGTTATACCCGTATCGTATGGACCTAACATATTTTAAGAAATATAATTCTTACCTAGACAGAGAGCCACCGACGAGCGCCGCAACGATGCAATGAGCAGCAGTCAGGACAGTACGCTGGGTAATGAGCGAACCTCCACAGAGGAAATTCCTCACCGTCGCTCCGGTGGTCATGGCCACCATATGAGGATGGCTGCCAGCGGGAGCCTGAGTGCCACCGACGATGCGGCCTTCAGGATCGGTGTGGTCGAAGAAGATGGACATGTCATCTTCGGGCGTTGGGTAGGCTGAAAGTAAAAAGTAGTAAAAATAGTGTCTTAGTACATGATGAGTTTATTTAAGAAGAAAACCCGTGTAATGTGGCACAAGAGCAGGAAGAATAATGATAATATTTTTAGTAGATAAATGATATTTATATTGCAAGTTATAAAGAAAACTTATTCGTAAATTATTTCGTAGTTTCGAGAGAGCAGTGGTGGCCGAGTGGTAATGGCTCCGACTTACGAGCTGTAGGTTGCGGGTTCAAACCCAGCCAGGCGCATCACTTTGTGTAATTTATTTCATTACCACTGCTCTTAAAACGGTGAAGGACAACATCGTGAGGAAACCAGCATATCCTAGAACCAAAAATTCGAAGACATGTGACATTCACCAACCCGCACTGGGCCCGCGTGGTGGATTACGGCCCATTCCCTCTCCTAGAGAGGAGGGCTGAGTCCCAGCAGTGGGAACATTAAAAGGCTGATGATGATGATTTCGTAGTTGCTTCACATCTAAATCCCAAGCCGTTTTATTCTCAAAATACTCTTTTACATAATAAAAAAATCCTTTTGGCAAAGTTTCACAAATATTTTTAATTGATTTTATTAATAGCTAAAATTTCTTGAATGTGGCTAAGAAATTTATTATAAAAGCCTGTACGTTGACGTCTAAATGTCCTTCCTATTTTTTAGATCTGGTTTAAGGAACCATTTTGTGTTGTTTCTTTGTGTTTAAATTATGGATATCACTGTATTATTAAAATTAAAATTTATATTATAAATTGAATAATGAGTAGCCCTTCTTTTGCAAAACAAAAATTCTGTAGATATCTGTGTCATTTCCCCAAATTAGACTAGGACTCCGTTCTTTACCCTTAGCACCTTAGTATCAATTTGGTTATCATTAGGAATTGTAAACTTAAGTAAACAACACAATATTATGGCTATCCTTTATGAGGTAAGGTAAGTCGTTTATATAAATAAGAAAGCTTTCCCCCTCATTCATTAGCAATAGGGACCTTTAACAGAAACCAAATGAGGTAATAATATGTATTTACGTTTCCTCATTTGGTTTTCAGATGCTGCGTATTCGATGATCATTGAAATTAATTTGTGTTTCTGCGGCAAAGTTTAAATTGCAAGCTTACAGTGTCAGTTTATTATTTCCTAGTACTTTTTCTAAGCTTGACTACGAGTACTTAACTAATTGTTCCAATAGATGTATCTAACTGTTCCCTATTTAGTTTTATGTTCTTATTGAGTTGTTTAAGTAACGAGAGAAACCTGCATGATAAACATCTTATCAAACCCATGTTTACAAGCAGTAGGCATGACAAACATACTAGGAGACTTTATTATATTATTTAATGTGTTGTACATATGAACTGGCTGTGCTTGTAATCAGCTTTAACTGTACATGTGTTTTGTGAAATCTTTGTTATTTGTATTTTTTAATAAAATGGCATTGGTATTTTCCATTAAAATTGATTGATCCATTAGATAAAAATGCTCATTAATCCTAATTGATTTAAGTGCACTGTCCTATCAGATAAGTATAGTGCTAATTTTGTTAGGTAATTAATAACCAGTGGCACGTGAATAATTACTTAATTTAATTATTGAACAAGATATTAATCAAATTCCCGTCTTGTGCTGTATGGATAAAGCAAATCTTTTTTTTTTTTGGTCAACGCGACCTCACTTTTCCGAACCACTGCTACTCCTGAAAGTCAAAATAAACAGTGGAGTCCACTCAAAAGCGCTTCTTAATCGAAAAACATGTTACGTAGGACGTATTTTTGGATATGGACACCGGTGTCAGAAAAGCTGCCAACTATCTATTAATCAAGGATGGAATAAAAAGTGATACAAGAAAAGATGGCATATGAGAGAAATTATAAGTAAAAAAAATAGATACGACCATTTTCAGTTCAAAATTTAAAAGCGTTATCGTCTTGCCAAGGTGCCGGACGCATAGTTTTTAATAAGTTGTACAGTATTATTTTGATTTTTTTGATTTTGAGTAGTCTGGTAGGTATCTGACTGCAAGAATGAATTCTAACTAGAGCGTTCGAATTCAACACGGGTTTCTGAAAACGAGATCCATAGTCTTTGGCTTAGTCATGTTCACAGATAAAATTGCTGAGCATATTGATAAGGAAGACCTAGTAATCTATATAGACTTTAGTAAAGCGCTCGATAGCAAGGAACACAATATTCTGCTGGGAAACTTGTCGGTCGGTATCGGTGGAGATCTGTGATAGATTGTTTTCATCTTACGAACAAAACAGGTCCCAAACCACGATTTTTAGTGGCATTGTATCTATTTCTGAGTAACTATTCCCTCTGGTGTACCCTAGGGGTCCCTGCTTGGTCCATTACTATTGCATATATTAACGATATCGGTAGTAGTTCAAGTTTGTCTTGGTATGATCATGTAAAGAGGAGAGATGAAAAGCATGTTGCTAAAAGAGTTATGAATTTACATGTGGATGGATGGAGAGGGAGAGGGAGGCCAAAGAAAAGATGGATGGATTGTGTGAGAAGTGATATGAAAGAAAAGGGAGTTAGTGATAGCGTGACGAATGACAGGACAGAATGGAAGAAAAAAACGTGTTGCGCCGACCCCAAATAAAATGGGACAAGGGCAGGAAGAAGAAGAAGGTAGTAGTTCAAGCCCTCAGAATATCTTATGTTTGCTAATGACATAAAAGTTTTGAAATTAGCAATGGGTTTAACCGGAACAAGTTTTTGTAGAAATAATATTCCATATAACATTCAATTATTTCACATAGGCACTTACATGGGCACTTATAAAACGTCAGAAACTAGTGCAACCTGGCAAAAACCACCATGGTTACTCATTAATATACCAAAATGTTTATTTATCATCTATCAGATAAGTAAGTTCTGCTAGTTTTCTATAATTAATCGATTGCAAATTAGCCGTTATCACTAATTTACTTTGCCAAAGATCTCATAATTTTTATCGACTGTAAACACTCTTATAAATGTAATTTCGTTAAAACAGCAGCCAATGTGGAGGAGCTCATCCTGATCTACCCTGTTGTTATAAATTTATGTTGTTAACTGTAAGCCACACAAATAAAATAAATAAAAAATAAGATTAGGAATTCAAATTAAAAAATCTTCTCTGAATACTTAATCTTTTTTTTTGCAGACGTAAAAAAATAATTATAAAACGCATAAACTAAAGACGACATTGGGTATGGACATACATGATGCAGATACTCGCGGGATAGTAGTTGATAGTTATAATGTTTTTTGGTGGATATCCAAGATATAAATTTAAACTCACCGAAGCACCCAGCCAGGAGCGTAATCACCAGAAGTCCGGTTTTAATGTACATGTTGAATAACGCCCGAAGAAAGACAATTTAACAATTTTATTCCACATTCTCATATTTATACCAAAAATGAGAGTGATAAATTATTAACTCTGATTGATTATTGCATTGATAAGCAGTTACACAATAATCATGCTATCGAAGAATTATCAGTGAGGGTGTTTAGTAACACCAAATTATAAGACAATACAGGTAACTGCCAGATTAGCTGAAAAACTGATGAGCGTGCTCCAACGTCGTTAACAACATCGAATGATTTCGATGAGACAATAGCGAGCCTATCAATAATAATAATAATATTTTTTATATTTTTAAATGTTTTTTTTTTATTATTATTTTTTAAGGAATATTTAAAAATATAATATAATATGTATTAAAGTTAAATAAATGAAATAATAATAATCGTGATAGATCGGCTAGAGCGTCGCACAATAATTGTTGATATAGCGGTCCCTCATGACGAGAACCTCGTGAAAGCTGAGAAGGATAAACAAACTAAATTTCTTGACTTGGCTCGCGAGGTTGTCGACATGTGGGAAGTGGATAGAGCAATCATTGTGCCGATAGTCGTGACGGCCAATGGCTTAATAGCCAAGAGCCTCGATCAACATCTACGGAGGCTCACGTTAGGCAGTTGGATCAAGGGCTTGATCCAGAAGGCAGTACTCCTTGACACGGCGCGTATTGTCCAGAGGTTCCTCTCTCAGGAGCCCTGACCACCTGTAGCTTGGACCCTGTTCCCGATGCCGGTGGGCTACTATTTTTTGTATTTTTTATATCCTTGATAAGAAATATTCAAAAATATAATTAATATGTATAAAAATAAAAAAATGAAATAATAATAATAATGAAATAAAACAACACGTGCTTATCTGGTGTTCTGTGAAAAACAGTATGCAAGGGTATCCAATGTTCCATGTAATTTGTATAGAACTAATTAATCTTAAATTATTATTTTAAAATTATATTTTATTGAAATAATTCTATTATAATAATCAAAATAAATAATATACTAAAATTCTACAATTGTATAACCAACATTATTTACAACACCATTTTTAGTTTATACAAAACCTGAATATAATTTGTTCAGAATCAGCAACTGTATCGATTCCAATAGTTTTTACATTATGTTATACTTTTTCCCAAAAATATTTTAAAATGTTATAAGTTAGACATTATCGACACTAAGTACAACACGGGTCACGGCAGGACAGCGGTTATTAGACGTCAGCAAATAACTGGGTGCAAGTGCTAAACAACCCCTCAGTCGCCTGGATGGTGATGACTGTATTTTTGCTGACATAACAAGCTTGTAAATTTGTGATTTTTTACAATAGGCACATACAGTTATGAAATTTTGTATATAGATAGTTTACATAAAAATACTAGACACGTATTTCGGGTTTCGCATAATATACTAAAACTAATGTTCTATAATTGTTATCTTCCATGTTTGCATAATTCTATGTTAATTAATGTAAGAGAGCAGGTACCATTCTAAGTAACAAATCAAACCATTATAATCGTCTCAATGCAGGTACATAACATACAAGAGGTGTTATAAAAATAATAAAAGTGCGCTGTATTCTACTTGTTAGGTATACTATGGTACTAAAGTGTCATCATCATCATCATATCAGCCGAAAGACGTCCACTGTTGGACATAGGCCTTCCCCAAACGTCGCCACGACGACCGGTCCTGTGCGTTTCGCATCCATCGCATTCCCGCGATCTTGACCAGGTTATTGGTCCACCTTGTGAGAGGCCTTCTAACGCTGCGTCTTCCGGTACGTGGTCGCCACTAAAGAACCTTTCGTCCCCATCGACCATCTGTTCTGCGTGTAATGTACCCTGCCCATTGTCATTTAAGTTTGGCGATTCTTCAAGCTATGTCAGGTTATGTAAGGTGTACTGTAATTCTATAAAGTACAATTCGTAAACTTGCGAGCTTTGTGGTGATGATTCTTTAAAATGTAAATAACTAAATAATTAAAAAGTCAAGCATTTGACTAAAATGATAACTGTAATGGTATGGTATTGTCAATCGTAATCCTCAATAAATTCAGTTGTAGAAAACATTCAACAAAAATTCTTTCAGATGTTTTTATATAAAATAACATTGAACTTATTTCTCTGGGAATTTTGTTATTAAATTAGGGTCTGCACAAGCATTGTCTTCATGTTTTATGATAATAAATTTTTCAAACGATACAGGGCTCGCGTTGCTGTAACTCTTTGACTGACATGACCACATCAGTGGTAAAAGGAACGATCGTACAGTAGAACAAAACAGGTAGCAGAGTAGTAAGATCCACTTTGGCGATACTTCGGGGACTGCCGATGATGATAGCCTGACACTTGTTGGTTTACAGCAACACCAAATCTGTCGGACCATGTTTTAATGACTAATTAAAGGCACAATAGAAAGACAATGGCAGATCGAACTCCGGAGTTTGCTTGGGTTTTATTGAATTAAGCCCCTGGGCTATTTAATTTGCCAATAGTGTCAGATAATTCGTTTGCCCCTCTCTTGGCAGTACAATTATAGGTCATCTGCATTTAGACGATACGCACGCTGAAGTTCGGAAATAATAAGATTGATAAAAATAGAAGAGGAGAAAGAATGCCGCCTTGAGGAACGCCATTATCCAAATAACACCAACGAAAAGAAGAGTCTCTAACGTGAACCAACTGCTGACATTTCTGAAGGTAAGAGGTGAACCATTCCAGTGCTTTGAGACAGACCATTGCAAAGGACAGGATGGCTAACAGAATATCGTGACTGACGGTATTGAAAGCTTTTGAGAAATCGACCTACATATTGCAGTGACTTTGGTGTCTTCCAGAGCGGAAACTGTGCTGTGCCTGGGCCTGAGCCCAGACTGTATAGGGCAATGAGTTGCAGTGTACAAAGTAAGAGAATTTTGTGGATACAGGCCTCGAGCACTTTGGATAAGAAGGGAAGAATTAGGATTGGGCGGAAGTGGGTAGGAAGTGTAGAATTGATCAATCTGTCGTTTCACGTTTGGCATATTAATGTTATTTATTTCCGTGTATTGTTGCCGATTGCACAAATATGAAGTGAAGAGATCTAGTCTTTCACCACGTTTTCCGTGTGACTCCATTTTAACTATAAAAAACAAACCAGTGCATCTCTCGATCATCTAACGATTGCATCACTGCTTACCATCAGGTGGGCTCGCAGTCAAGTACTAGTTTATATCAATTAAAATTAAACTCGTGAGCTTCGTGGTAAACGAATTTTCTGTGTGTGACTGTGTGACTGAATTTAGATAAATAACGGTCATTTTAATGGTAATCTTCGTTTGATGATCTACGTGACTGAATGAGAGTCGCTGAAAACAAAAGAAACTCCACCCGTTCTCTGTGGAACTAGAGGGATTGTTAGACTTTTACTGAGTAAAATCCATCTGTGTCCCTTCAGTTACCTATTGTGTTAAGCGTAAAGCAATCGAACAATCCCGCTGCCCTAGCAGGCTTCGCCTCTAGTGGGCTTCGTTCGTTTGCTGCCATATATTTGAGGAAACAAGACGCGACACCGACCTAGACTTGATTCTTATTTATTGGCGAGCTATTTGTTAAGCCCGCGGCTGCAGAGGCCGGGAGTTGCACTAAGAGTCTTTGCGTTACTGCTACGCAGAAGAAGCTTGCTGTTTTTAATTCTCTCTCACCTTAGATACCATGGCATAAACCTGGACTAGACGCGAGAGGTCGCCTCAAATCGCCTCCACAAGCACACGGCAGTTGGTACTCTATCCAAGCGCAGGTAAACCATCGAATTAAAAAGACAAATCTCGCTTGACGAGCATATGAATTATGGTTAGTTAGTGGCCATAGATTGAAAATTCCACGAATTACGTACATCTAAGGGCTGTCTGAGCATGAATAACTTTTAGGAAAGACACACAAATAAGTTTTAAATATCCAATATTCGCTTTTTCCCGCAACTTCACTACGAAATATAGTTTATGTCACTCAGGAATAAAGCAGCTTTCTATCGGCGAAAAAATTTACTAATCGGAGCAGTACTTTCAGAGATTACATCCTACAAACAAAAAAACAAACTTTACCTCTTTATAATATTAATGTCGAGGTTTAGAAGCGTAGGAATCAACGTAATTGAGAAAACACACGGTATTTTAATTAAAGATAAGATAAAAGTTTAATCTTAAAACTTTTGACAGTGATTTAAAATGATTACTTTACAATGAATCAAGTTACGGATAATAGGTATTATCTAATGAAAATACTAAAAGATCTAGATAAACATCAATATTTATCTAAGTACCCACTTCACCTGCAATCGCACATTCAGCCAATTTCAATTATAGTGGCATCGTGCTGGTGGCTACAGATTTTACACAATCGATATAGATCCATAAATTAAGGAACAATTGAATTGAACTGAAATTGTCAATAATCGACATCCCACTTTGACAGTATATGCTACATTAAAACTTATTAAAACGTTAACGCACATCCGAGTGTTACTCGGATATGCGCCTTCTTCACAATGTAAACTTACATATACATACAGGAAACCCGGACCCAGAACAACTGTATTTAGTTCATACAATATCTTCTCAGGGATTGTCAGACATGAAATATGACTGTCTATTTTGGTGTCCATCCAAAACATTTCCAACATAGCTACTGAACAATTTATTTAAACAAATGAATTATATGATATACATATACAGCTGTAATTTTCTTCGCCTTTGTCATTAAATAGTAAAAGAAACAGTATAGTTGTTAAAACCTTTATTTTATCTAACAAGATAATATATACAACTAAAGTCAATATAGTAGCTCGAAATCCAAACGCAGCAGCTGTCAATTTTAAATCATTTGTGGTGGTCCATCTTCATGACTTTAAACAGTGTTAGTTCTCAACCAGTTCTGGTAAGCGCTGAGCCTGACGAACATATCAGGTGCTCCACGAGCGCAGGGGAAGCCCCACGACACGATACCGAACTGCTGGCCGTTGTCATTACGTCTTAGAGCACTGCCGGAGTCACCCTGGTAATGGAAACGTGGTTAGAAAGAACCGATTATAAATGAATTAAATACCAAATTGAAGGCAGAATGTAGAAAATTAGATGACCGAGATAAATAAAAAGAAATAATATAGTTCTTGGAAGAATAGGACGAACAGAACTAACAAAAATAATCTAGAAAAAAGATTAGAATCCGAATCTGTTACTGAAAGAGTTACTCATAATCACATAGGCTACGTAATAAAGCAGGTACTAACTTACTGAAAGAGTTACAATCGCATTAAAGTCTACATATTAAAGTACTAAACGGCCGTACAAGAAAAAAATACTTACGTTGCAAGTACCGAATCCTGTGGAGTGGAAGGTGCAGACCTCGATATTCGGGTCAACGTGGGGAGCACGTATATTCAGGTCAATGACTGCACGAGCGACGCGCTGGACACAGTCGTTACCTGTAATGGTGGTAGTTCTCAGCTCCAGAAGAGTAGCGGATAATGAACCGCCAGCCTGAAATGAAGAATAAGATATTGAAGATCTGCTCCTCAAGTTTTGGTAATGGACAGTGTCCTGTATAAAATATTTATTTATTATGTATTATAATCTTTATTGTACACCAAATAACCAAAAATACAGTACAAACATTTAAAAGAATAAGTGCACAATGGGCGGTCTAAATATATTCCTTTATGAAGAGATGTGTTTTTGTTTGTCATTGAGATACTTTCAGTTTTTGCAAACAGTACTTAAATTTCACTTGCTTATATATGGAAAAAGAAAACGTGTTGCGCCGACCCCAAGTAATATGGGATAAGGGCAGGAAGAAGAAGAAGACTTAAATTTCACTTGTTTACCACGGAATATTTTTTTATATTAAAACACTGTTTTATTGAAATTTTTAACCTAATATCACATTCATAGTTGCTTGATGATTAAGTTATCAATTATGACTTTAGCGCTCATTTCTTTGGTAAACATATATAGGGTGACTGGTAATTAGTGTACGATACTTAAACACGTGATTGTGCTCATGATAACCAACGACTTTTACTATGGGAACAAACCTGAAATCGCGAAAAAAAATCAGCTGTTCAGTACATTTATGTTTGCCAAATGTACTGAACAGCTTTTATTTTTTAATAATATAATAAAAATTGTTTGTTATCATGAGCACAATCACGTGTTTAAGTATCGTACACTAATTGCCAGTCACCCTATATATGATGTCAAAATAATTTTAAAATTGGTTGATTATTTCAACTTTTACACAGTAAGTGAAGCTTATAAAACTCACCCTGGTCCTGCCCCATCCAGCAACCCTGGCGGACACACCTCCGCCGATAAAGGCATAAGTGATAGACGCCGTCCTCACTTGGTTGTTCAGGACAACGGTAGAGGATGTAATGAGGACACCGATGTCGTTCTTGATGTTGTTTGAGTTGTACTGGGAGTGAATAACATGGCGAGAAAGGGAGTAAGTTTGACCGCCGCTGTTCCAGCGATTGGTGCCGACTGTCACACGGGTAGTACTGTGGAAAAATATATCGAAAATGAATAAAGCTAAAGATTTAATGGAACATAACGCTACTGATGATCTGTTCCTATAAGTCTTTTTGTTTAAATTTTTGTTGATTTTCTGAAAACGAAACTCGTTAAAAATGTGAACGAAAAGATCTACTTCTTTTACTCTTCATTTTTATACCGTGATAAAATACATGAAAAATTAAAATAACAGATAAATCAAAACACTAACAATACTTATCATCTATACGGAACAACTATGAAACCATCACCAAAATAACGAAAAAAAAAACTAAATATAATAAAAGTTGTTAATAGATGCACTAATGAACTGTTCTAGCAGACTCAGCAAGAAGCTAGGTAAAAGGGATCAACTGTATCTGTACTTGAGGACGTTAAACATGATCTGATCAATGTTTTACTAATGTTTCACCAAAACTCCATTGATAAACTTTCAGTTAAGGCGTATAGTCCCTTGAACCATCTGACCGAAATTATGTGAACGCAACTCTTGCACTCGCCTAGGCGGCAGTACGCAAATCTGTGCATTTATTTGTGGCCAGCAGCGCCCGGAAAGCGCTTTAAATCCATTTTCTCTGCGAGATATTGATTGATTTACATATGCAATGTTCACTTTGAAGAATATTTAACCACCAATTTTTATGTGTATAAATGTTTCTAAAGGTCCAAGCCGTTTCGAAGGAGTAGGGAAAAGTTGCGAAAAGTTGCGAAATTGCTAAATATTTTTTTTAGACAAAAGTATTAATTGCACGAGAAAATCAAATGTTGATATTATTGTTTATGAATCTATAATAAACATATATTTTTTTCAAACCAATTGACCTAGCCGTTACGGAGGAGTAGGCCTCAGAAAATCACTGTTTTATGGTACTTTTCGGGCGCTTGGCCCTTAACAGCCAACATTTCGTGTACAATTAATTTCACGAACGAGTAGTTTACGAATCTGCAAATGTTTCATTTTACAAACTTTCGTTTTACAAACCTTTTTCTGGCAAATGCTTCGCTTGATATTTTTTTTAATTCGTTTCCTTTGTAAAAATTACGTTTAAACTAAATATCATTTCATAATAAATTTACTGAACGACAATAACTGTCCCTGACAAGGCACTGATATGTGGGGATAAACCTTAAACTGACGAAAAAATTGATGACTTATTAAAACCTAAAGTAAGATAAAAAAGGAGAGACCTCCGTTTTTGTAAGACAAATTGAACGATTCGTTTTTCCTAACGGAATTGTTATTGACATAGTACGGGCTTAACATATTTCAAAGAACTTAATCCTTACCTAGACAGAGAGCCAGCTACGAACGCCCCCCAGATGCAATGAGCAGCAGTCAAGACAGTACGCTGGGTAATAAGCGAACCTCCACAGAGGAAACTCTTTATTAACAGTCCGGTGCTCATAGCCACCATGTGAGGATGGCTGCCAGCGGCTGCCTGGGTGCCACCGACGATGCGGGCATCAGGATCGGTGTGGTCAAAGAAAATGGACATGTCTTCATCTTCGGGCGTCGGGAGGGCTGGAAATGAAAAATAGTTTTAAAAATAGCCTTAGTACATGATATGTTTATTTAAGAAAAAAATCCATGAAATGTGGGACAAGAGCAGGAAGAAAGATGATTATGTTTTTAGTACGTAAATGATATTTATATTGTTATAAATAAAACTTTTTACGTTTTAAAGTAGATTAGGCCGGGGAGGCTGGTGTTTCCTATCTGACTATTCTGAGAAAAAACACTGAAACAAACTCAGAGGTTTTTTTTTTGATGTGAAAAATCATCCTATAAGAACCCCCGCTCTTGGGCGGAGCGGGAGATAGTGTCAGACTCTTACTGACTAAAAAATCCATCCCGTTCCTTCAAGCCTTCACACCGGGGCTCGAGCGCCCTTTCGGATTACCCTGGCCCCAGTAGGCTTCGACCCGGCTGGGCCCCTGCTGTTGCTGACAACTCCTTGAGGCGCGCAGGAACAGCGCGCGCCGTCGACGACTTGGGCTTGGTCCGGACAGTTACCGGACGGCCGGACAGCGAGCTACCCATTGCTCACTGTCCGCAAGCCCGCGCCTACGGTGGCTGGAAATCGGGATCTGAACCCCGGCGACGGCAAGAGCGCCGTTGCCTGATGCGGTCGGCCTCCTCCTTAGCGAGCATTACTGCTTCGCAGATGTCGGCGACCGCCTGCCACTCCTCCTCGCTCCGGACCATGGCCTCGACCAAGGCCCGGCGCGAGAGGTCTCCGCCGCCGATCACCCCCACGAGGGCACGGCGATGCTCCGCCCAAGATTGTGGATTGTGTCCTCCGGGCGTTCCGCACAGTGACGACACCCGGGCGTCACTTCCGCTTTAATTCGGAACAGGAACCTCCCGAACTTGCCATTTCCGGTGAGGACCTGTGTCATGCGGAAGGTAAGGACGCCGTGAGGTCTTTCCAACCACGCCTCAAAGAGGGGACTTATCGCCATAATTGTGGCGTGCCCAGCACTGGGTTGCGATAGTCGCTGACGCCATTCCATCATGAGATCTCGCCGGAGCTCTGTCCGCCATGCCGTGACCTGTCACGGCAGAGGACTTTCACCCCGGCGTTGCATCTCCACGCGCATGTCGTGCATGTGTGCAAGGACTGTTGCCTCCAGATCCCACGGTGGTAGGCCAGCGAGAAGGCTCGCCGCTTCGCGGGAA
Source organism: Mythimna ferrago (assembly GCA_910589285.2). NCBI lineage: Eukaryota > Metazoa > Arthropoda > Insecta > Lepidoptera > Noctuidae > Mythimna > Mythimna ferrago. The sequence goes on from OU342685.1 coordinate 24,899,054, forward strand.
ATCGTGGGGTATCCCCGCACCATCCGAATTGCCATGACCCTCTGGCAGGCGTTTAGAATGGCCGCCGGTCGCCTTTGCAGCGACGACGCCCACACCGGCGCCCCGTAGAGGGCCATGGACCGAACGATCCCCGCGTAGAGCCTCCGGCAGAAGGCGTCTGGACCCCCATGGTTGGGCAGGAGCCGCTTGAGAGCGGCCCCAGTCCGGTTGAGTTTGGGAGCCAGGCGTCGGAAATGCTCCTGGAAATTCCATCGGCTGTCGAGGATGAGTCCTAGATACCTCATCGAGGACCCGACGCCGATGCGAAAACAAACTCAGAGGTCAAAGTTCAGTTTAAAGTTCACATGTGTGATGATTTGTAAATGCCTCATCCTGTTCTGCCCTGTTTTTTATAATTCACATTATTAGCTGTAAGCCAACCAAATAAAATGCAAACTCAGGCGACATTAAATGCAGATATGTATAACCAAAGATGAAATTGGATAGAGAATTGGAGGGTGGGGATAATCACGGGATGGTAGTAGATAGTAATATCGTTTTTTGCTGGATATCCAAGAAATAATTATAATTTATTTTAAACTCACCGAAGCACCCAACCAGGAGCGTAATCACCAGAAGTCCGGTTTTAATGTACATGTTGAATAACGCCCGAAGAGAAACAATTTGTCAAATTTATTGCACATTCTTATATTTATAGCAAAAATGAGAGAGATAAATAATTAACTCTGATTGATTATTGCATTGATAAGCAGTTCAAACTAGTACCTACACAATAATGACGTTATCGAAGAGTTATCAGTGTTTGGTGACACCTAAAACAACAAACAATACAGGTAAATACCATATTAGCTAAAAAACTGATGAGCGTGCTCCAACGTCGACCACATCATCACTTGACTTCGATGAGTCAAAAGCAAAACCTATCAATAATAATAAATTTAATGAAATAAAATAACATGTGCTTGTCTGGAGTACTGTGAGAGACAATATGTAAGGGTGTCTTATCTCAATCCACCTGTACCGTGTCAATTTGTATTATTGTATTCAATCTGAAATTATTAATTTGAGATTATTAGTTATTGAAATAACATTATTATATTATATTTTTTTTATTATAATCAAAATCTCTATTATGTACTAAAATTCTATACAAGTGCCAACAGTATGTATAAGTAATTGTTTTGTGTAATGTTTTTCCAATTCTGTGTTATTAATGTAAGTGGGCATGTACCGTTGTAATTAATAAATGCGCTGCATTCTACTCGTAAGCATACAAATTCTATAAATTCACATCAGGAGACATATTCATTATCTGGAGCGAGGCCATCAAGAAGCATGAGGAAGCGCTTGCCGTCTCCCTTGATATCTCGAAGGCTTTCGACAGGGTCTGGGACGAAAGCCTTATTGCTAAGCTTTCTTCCTTCGGTCTACCCACTGGTCTGTCTGATTGAATAGGAGACTTCTTGAGAGATCGATCCATCCAAATGGTTATTAATGGCTGATCGTCCGGTCAAATGGATATTAATGCCGGGGTCTCTCAGAGGTCGGTACTCTTGGCAACACGTTTTTTGCTGCACAAAAATGATCTATTTAAACCCGGTAACTTTGATATGCAGACAACAGAACTATTGCTGAGAGATATGTGTCTGAGGCACGAGCTAGTGGGTCATAGATCCCATCATTCCGAGAAAATATAGTTGAACACTTGAATTCGTCAACTGCCAATCGGGTCAAGTTCAATACAACTAAAACCTAGGCGTTTCTTTTTTCCGCTAAACGGAGTACATTTTTGGTTTTTTGCCTCTGTCAGTAATGAAAGAAACAGTCAATAAAGCTGATTAAACCTTTATTTATATAAGATATATTTACAGCCTAAGTTATTTAGTAGCTCGAAGTCCATACGCGGCAGTTTTCAATTTAGAATTATTTGCAATGGTCCATCTTCCTTCATTTCTTTAAACAGTGTTAGTTCTCAACCAGTTCTGGTAAGCGCTGATCCTGACGAACATATCAGGTGCTCCACGAGCGCAGGGGAAGCCCCACGACACGATACCGAACTGCTGACCGTTGTCATTACGTCTTAGAGCACTGCCGGAGTCACCCTGGAATTGGAAACATGGTTAGAAAGAACCGATTTTAAATGAAAACAAAACACACACACGATTATAAATGGACCCTATATGATTGTAGATATCATGATTAGAGACATAGACGTCATTAGGTGATTTTACCCACGAAAAAAAAAACATGGAAAGAGACATGGTTAGGTTAGGTTAATAAATGGATAAAATACCAAATGGAAGGCAGAATTTAAAAATTGAGATGACAGAGATAAAGAAAAAAGAAACATTAGAGATCTTGGAAGAATAGGACGCGGATACGAGAACAGAACTAATAAAAAACCAGTTCGAAAAAGGAATTCTGATTCGCATTAAAGTCTACATATTAAAGTACTAAACGGCCGTACGAGACACAAAATACTTACGTTGCAAGTACCGAATCCAGCGTTTTGCAGGGTGCAGACCTCGATATTTGGGTCAACTGGGGGAGCACGTACATTCAGGTCAATGGATGCACGAGCGACGCGCTGGACACAGTCGTTACCTGCAATGGTGTTAGTTCTCAGCTCCAGAAGAGTAGCGGATAATGAACCGCCAGCCTGAAATAAAGAATAAGATATTGAAGATCTGTTCCCCTAGATTTGGTAATATACAGTGACCTGTATAAAATATATTTCTTTATGAAAGTGTAAGTAAATAAATAAATAAAATTATTAATCAATTCATTAATAATTGAAATTTAAGTAACTCTTGTTACTTAACACTTGCTTACCACAAAATTATTTTATATCTTAAAACACTGTTTTATTTCTAATGTAAAATTCATAGAACTTGCTTGATGATTAAAATATCAATTATGACTTTAGCGCTCATTTCTTTGTTAACTATAATATATGTCAAAATAAATTTAAACTCGATTGATATTTCAACTTTTACAAAGTAAATGAAGCTTTTCAAACTCACCCTGATTCTGCCCCATCCAGCAACCCTAGCGGCAACACCTCCGCCGATGAAGGCGTAAGTGATGGGCACGGTCCTTACTTGGTTGTTCAGGGCAACGGTAGAGGATGTAATGAGGACACCAATGTCGTTCTTGATGGTATTTCCATTGTACTGAGCGTGGTTGACATGGCGCAAAAGGGTGTAAGTTTGGCCACCGCTGTTCCAGCGGTTGGTGCCGACAGTCACACGAAGACCGCTGTGGAGAGATACATCAAAAATAAATAAAACCAAAAATTTTATGGAGCATAATGCTACTTGATAATTAAATGGACCATGTAAAACTTTAGTAGCTTTAATCAAGGTCGTATAGGATATTGATTGTTAATGAAAGTCTTTTTATTGACATCATTGTTGATTTTTTAAAATAAAACTCTTTAAAAAATAACGACAAGACTCCGTTTACTGCTTATAACGGAATAATGCGGAATAAATATGAAATTATCATCAAAACCATGAAAAAATTAACTAAATATAGTAAAAGTTGTCCATAATGATAAAATATTCACTAATGAACTGTTCAACAAGATGCTAGATACAACAGAGATTAACTGAGTCTGTAGTTGAGGTCGTTATGCGTGATCTTTTAACTTTGCAGACTTGCTTACTGGTCTCTATCCTTGACGCAGGAAAAAAACATCGTGTACCAGGTGGCCCACATTATTCAGTTGCAAGACAAAAAAATCAGATACCTCCGCTTTTGTAAGACAAATTGAACTATCCCTTTTTCTCAACGGAATCGTGATGGCCTAAGTACGGGCTTAACATATTTCAAAGAACTGAATCCTTACCTAGACAGAGAGCCACCGCTGAGCGCCGCAACGATGCAATGAGCAGCAGTCAGGACAGTACGCTGGGTAATGAGTGAACCTCCACAAAGGAAATTCCTCACAAAAGTTCCGGTGGTCATAGCCACCATATGAGGATGGCTGCCAGCGGGAGCCTGGGTACCACCCACGATACGGGCCTCTGGATCAGTGTGGAAGAAGAAGATGGACATGTCATCTTCGGGCGTTGGAAGGGCTGAAAGTAAAAAATAGTGTCTTAGCACAAATGTGTTTATTTAAGAAGAAAATTCGAGTAATGTAGTACGAAAGCAGGAAGAAAGATGATGATGCTTCTCTAGATAAATGATATTCATATTGCAAGTTGGTTTAAATAAATAAAACTTTTGTAAGTACATGAATTATTTCGTAAAAAAATAGATGAGGCCGGTGAGGCTGGTGTTTCCCAACTGACTATCTTGAGAAAAACACCGAAACAAACTAAGAAGTCAAAGTCTCACTTAAATTTCATACAGTTAAAATGTAAACTGTAAATCATATTGAAGAATAGCGTAGGAGATGGACTACGAAGCTCTGTACATGCCTAAGAGATGTATATTATAAGAAAAAAAAAAAATTATATGAATGTTTTCAATCATAAAAGCGTTATAATCTTGCTAAGGTCCCAGACGCGTAGCTTTAATCAGTTGTAAAGTAATCTGGTAGATAAATAAACTGTAAGAATTAATTCAAAATAGAGAGTTTGAATGGTCAACAACACAGGTTTCTGAAGAGAACATCTCATAGTCCATGACTTAATCTTATTCACAGATTATATTTTTAAGCATATTGATAGAGCAACCGACGTCCATGCAATCTCTACAGACTATAGTTAGGTGTTTGATGGAATTGATCATAATATTATTCTGAGGAAAGTCTTCGACTTGTGCATCAATGGAAATCTGTACTGATAGTTTTATTTTGAAGTGCAAAATACGACTCAAGTTTTGAGTCGGAGTCGAGTCTTTATGGCTTCATATCTATTCCTGGGTAACTATTCCCTCTGGTGTACTCTAGGGGTCATTGCTTGGACCGTTACTATTTTTAACATTTATTAACGATATTGGTAAGTGTAGATACATTATCTAATGTTTGCAGATGACTTGATAATGTTCAGAAGAGTAGCGAGTTTAACCGAAACCAGTTTTTTGTAGAAGAATTTATCTAGATTAGGAAGATATTGTAAAAATAACAAACTAGATATTAATATATCAGCATTTTTATTTATTATTTATAGCCATATCTACTTTTCCTTAATTACTCGATTGCTAATTAACTATTATCACAAACTAACGTTACTAGAAATCTCGTTATTTTCATCGACAGCAAACACTCTTGTAAATATCAAGTTAATCGCATCGTTAAAAAAAAAAAAAAAAATTAAATAAATTAAAAAACCCGACTGCGTAAAAAATTACTTTAGATAAAAACTGAAAAGAAAAATAAACAAGTTCAGTCCACAGTTCAGCAATAGTCGGGACCCACATTAGATAGAATGATTTAGTCTAGATTATTTTAATGGGTAAAGTGCTTCTGCATTATACAATGCTATTATTTCCAAATACAAAAGTAATAAATGGTCATAAGCTTCATTAGACAAATAAAATAATAAAAAAACTATTACTAAAACAACAATACAAAAAGGGCAAAAAAGCTTCTCCTCCAATATTTATACAAAGTGTAAAAGTGGCTGTGGAGGTATAAATGATAGGGCATGATATGGTAGAGATATTTATTGTTTTTTGCTGGAAATCTAAAATCCAAGAAATAAATTGAGTATTTTAAACTCACCGAAGCACCCAACCAGGAGTGTAATCACCAGAAGACCGGTTTTAAAATACATGTTTATTTACGCCCGAAGAAAGACAATTTGACAATTACATTGCACATTCTCATATTTATACCAAAAATTAGAGAGATAACTATTAACTCCGATTGATTATTGCATTGATAAGCAGTTCAAACTAGTACACAATAATGACGTTATCGAAGAATTATCAGTGAAGGTGTTTGGTTAAGACAATACAGGAATTTCTAGATTAGCTAAAAATGTGATGAGCGTGCTCCAACGTCGACCACAACATCGCTTGACTTCGATGAGTCAAACGCGAGCCTATCACTGATAATAAATTTAATGGAATAAAATAACACTTCCATTTAATTGGTCAAGTATTATTGTATTCAATCTCAAATTATTAATTTAAAATTATGTCTTATTGAAATAATTCTATTATAAAAATCATAAAATCAATGATATATTAAAATTCTAATTGTTATCTTTTATGTTTTGACAATTCTATATTAATTAACGTAAGTACTGTTTTAAATACCAAATTAAATCAAATAATTTTATTTTCTTAATGCAGGAACATAATATGCAATATTACAAACATAATAAAAACTGCACTGCTTTCTACTCGCAAGAACAAATTTAAAAAATACATTTTGTGATGATGGTTCTTTAAAATGTCAATAATTATAAATATAATTAAAATGTCAAGCACTTGACTGAATTAAAAATAGTAAACAATGTCAAATATTAAAATGGTACTGTTAGTCGTAATCCTCTATAATTTCAGTTTTAGAGTAGTAACATTTATCCATTAAAAATTCTTTCAGTTGTTTTTAAATAAAATAATATTTAGATTTTTTAATTCTCAGGGAATTTTATTATAAATATTGTTTGAGCCAGTGTCTATAAAATATACACATTTAGCCATTCTATAGTTTGTTTTAGTGTATCTTTAATTTTTTGTTCGTAGTTGTAACATTCATTTGCTTTAATTACTATTGTACTAACCAATAACATCCGGTAAACTAAATAAATTTAATAGCACTTTAACTAGCAGGTTGGGTGATTGGAACCTTGCAGAAAACAATGGTAATATTTTGTATAAAAATTTTTTTTCAGTAGTTCAAAAGGAGTTTAATCAGACGTTTGAGAAAAAAACTAAAACTATCTGCCCTAAGTTTAGATTTAGTGACTGGGCAACTAAAGGAATCAGAATAAGTAGGGAAAGACTTTTCGAGTTGTATGGCCTTAAGCCTATTATTAACACTGAAACTTTTAATAAATATGTTGCTACTTATTCTAAAATGTTTAAAAATACTTGTAAGGCAGCTAAGGCCTTATACATCAGCAACAAAGTTAAAACAGCAGATAATAAAATAAAAACGGTTTGGAATATAATAAATAATGAAACCAACAGAAACAAAAGAAATAATAATGATTACAAATTGGAGACTCATCATGGTCTTATTAGCGATAACAAACTAGTTGCAGAAGAATTTGTAAATTTCTTTACCAGTATTCCAATTAAAACTACTGAAGCCCTAAATTCGTCGCCATCGCATGCTTTTGGTTTATTACAGGCGAACGTTGCAGCCTGTTCGACTGAATTTAACTTTAAACATATAAACCCCATAACAGTAATAAAAGCTTTTAAAGAAATCAAGATTAAATTGACAGAAGATCTATGGGGTATGTCTATCAAAGTTTGTACCTCAATTATTGAGACTGTAGCGCCGTACTTAGCGTTAATATTTAATTTGTGTATAGATCAAGGAGTCTTTCCGGATCTAATGAAATATAGTAAAGTGATACCACTTTTTAAATCCGGAGACAGTCAAGACACTAATAATTATAGGCCGGTGTCCGTTTTGCCGGTTTTTAGCAAGATATTTGAAAAGGTGATGTTAAATCAAATGCTTAATCATTTTAACACCAATAACATCTTACACGATAAACAGTATGGTTTCACCAAAGGACGTTGTACAACTGACGCTGGTGTCTCCTTACTAAAACACATTTTTAATGCGTGGGAGGAGGCACAAGATGCTATAGGCATCTTCTGCGACCTGTCTAAGGCGTTTGATTGTGTGGTTCATGAAACATTACTCCTGAAACTGGAGCATTACGGACTAGGTAAAACAGCGTTAAGCTTATTAAAATCGTATTTGAATGACAGACAGCAACTAGTTCAAATAAACGGTGTCAATTCGTCGGGATTAAATGTGAAAATGGGGGTACCCCAAGGTTCAATTTTAGGTCCTTTTTTATTTTTAGTTTATATTAATGATTTACCCTATTTGTTGAAAAATAAACTTAATATGGTGTTGTTTGCTGACGACACTTCTTTGATTTTTAAGATAAATAGAAGGACTAATAATCTTGACGATGAAAATAACGCTTTATTGCAGGTCCAAAACTGGTTCACTGCTAATAATCTAGTTCTAAATGGGAAAAAAACTAAATGCATAAGATTTTCCTTACCAAATGTCATAAGTAGTGATTGCGACATAGTATTGAACAATGAGAAACTAGAATTTGTTGATAAAACAGTTTTCTTGGGGATTACGCTTGACTCTAGGCTACAATGGGGTCCTCACTTAACATCTCTTGCAGGACGGCTTAGCTCGGCTGCATATGCTGTTAGAAAAATCCGCCAATTTACGGATGTTGATACCGCTAGACTAGTCTATTTTAGTTATTTTCATAGTGTCATGTCGTACGGTATCTTACTATGGGGACGGGCAGCAGACATCGAGTCAATCTTTATATTACAGAAAAGAGCCATCAGAGCTATTTACAATCTCCGCCGGTGCGATTCTTTAAGGGAACTGTTTAAAGATATTAACATAAAGACGGTACCTAGTCAATATATCTATGAAAACATCATGTATGTTAGAAAAAATCTTCATCTTTTTAGCAAAAGAGGCGATAGACATAATTATGTTACAAGAAATAGGGATCAATTAGTTCAACCAGGTTTCAGACTGGCTAAAGTTGCCTCTTCTTTCATGGGGTACTGTTTGAAATGTTATAATAAAATACCACCCCAAATATTAGAACTCAATGAAACGAAATTTAAATCTTGTATTAAACGCACACTATGCAGGCAAGCATATTATAAGTTGGAGGATTATATTCAAGATAAAAATGCTTGGCTCAATGCTGGTCCAGCTCCACTACCACTAGGGCGTAATAATTAGTTGATTAGTTGGAAACTAATATTATTATTTTTTAATTTGAAAGACACAATTGCATTGTATAATGTAGAAGCACTTTTTCCAAGTTTGTGAATGTGCCACCATGGAGCATTTTTATTAGGTTACAACTTATTTATTTTTTGACATTACGAGCATGGCAGTTGAGAGTTTGTCATGCTCACTCAAATGTCTCGCTGTTGGTGGCACGTGTTATTGGGTCGTTCAGTTCCCTTCAAAATGGTTGAGCTGAGTGGGGCTGATGCACGCGTCATGCTCGTGAACGGGTGCCGTCAGTTGGGACTGGTCATCTCTTAGCTGCCAGTGGCTTAATTCAGTTTCTATCTTTTAATTATTTTACATTTTTTATTTCATTATCGACATTGTGCTCACATGATAGAAGCAACAAGTAATATGTAACCAAGCATTATATGTAACACATAATATGATTTAAAAGAGTGTCCATGGAGTTTCTTGCACGTTCTTCTCCATAGAGACCTACTCTTTGGAACGTGCAATTTAGCTTCACTTTTCTTGGACTGACCGACATTTGACTATTCAAAAGTGCCTGTAAATGGTCTATTTGAAATAAATGTTTTGATTTGATTTTGATTTGACTATCATCAGCGTACAATATTGTTAGGTGTTTAACATTTTACGCCAGGGTGCCGCCACTGTGCAGAACGCCCGGAGGACACGGTGGAACACCCAGTTGAGGTATTGGTATTGAGGGTATTGAGGCCCTGCTTGGGCGGAGCATCGCCATGCCCTCGTGGGGGCGATCGGCGGCGCATACCTCTCGCGCCGGGCCTTGGTTCAGGCCATGGTCCAGAGCGAGGAGGAGCGGCAAGCAGTGGCCTCCTTCTGCGAAGCAGTAATGCTAGCGAAGGAGGAGGCCGACCGCATCAGGCAACGCCACTGTCGCTACCGCCGGGATTTCGATCCCGATTTCCGGCCACCGTAGACCGGTAACTGTCCGGACCGAGCCTACTGTTCCCGCGCGCCTCAAGGAGTTGTCAGCAACAGCAGGGGCCCAGCTGTGTCGAAGTCTTCTGGGCCAGGGTTAGTTTCGAGAGATAGCTCAGCCCCGGTATGAAGGCACGAAGGAACGTTGTGGGTTTTTTGTCTGTAAAAGTCTGACACTATCTCCCGCTCCGCCCAAGAGTGGTGGTTGTCATTTGGATGATTTTTCTACCATAAAAAAGGTGTTTAACATTTTTTGGGAGATCGTTAATGTATACTAAAAATAATGGGGGGCCCAACACGGTCCCTTGAGGTACACCAAACTTCATCGTTCTTAACTTTGACCGTTATGTCGTTTCATGTTTGGTTTTAATACCTATTAATGTTATTTATATCCGTGTATTGTTATCGATTGCATTCCGCGTATTCAGTATCTCTCCAATTTAATTATAAATAAAGTTATAAAAAAAAACCATAAGTTTCGTGTTAAGCGTGTTGTTCAGAGGAGACTGAATTTGGATAAATAACGGTACATTTAAATCACTTGTAGATCTATTTTACTGACCAAAACCCATATGTGTCCCTCTAGTTACCTTTTGTGTTCCAGGTCTTTGTGCTCATTTAAACAATTCCGCTGCCCTATTAGGCTTTCCCTCTTAGTAGGCTTCGTCCGTTTGCTGTTTTCTCTTTGAGGTACACTGGAAGAAGACGCGCCACCGAACTGTGCTTGATCCTTATCATTTGGCGTACTATTCGTTACTCTCCGTCTGCAAGCCCGCGCCTACAGAGGCCAGAAGATGCTGCGAGTCTTTGAAAAAAGCTGACTGATTCCAATTTTCTTTTACTCCGTACCATGGCATAAACATGGGCCGGACGCAAGAGGTTGCTGCCGCCAATCGCCACTACAAGTACTCTGTGGTATTCTACCCAAGCGCGGGTAAACCATCGTATTGAAAAGACAAGTCTCGCTTGACGAGAATATGAATTATGATTGTTACTATTTGGTTGGTTAATGGCCATAGATTGAAAATTTCATGAATTAAATCAACGAATTATATGTGAGAATAAATGTTTGTTTAGGAAAGAAGGACATGTAAGTTTTAATTAAACAATTTCTTTAGATTCGTAAGAACCTAAAGACATTGTTTATTTACGTAATTTGGAAAACCCACGGTATTTCAATTAAAAACAAGATAAAACCCCAATGTTCAAACTTTAGATAGTGTTTAAAATGATTACGATCAATCAAGTTTGTTATGGATAAAATAGGTATTATCTAATTAAAATACTAAAAAATTGATAAACGTTGACATTTATCTAAATCTCTATAATCTAACCTCACCTGCTATCGCACATTAAGCCACCGTCAATTGTAATGTGTAGTGGCTACTGATTTTATGGAATCGGTATAGATGTTTAAGTTAAGGAACTATTAATTGAACTTAAATTGTCAGTAATCAGATCCCCACTTTAACAGTTAATGCAATATTAAAACTGATTACAACGTTAGCCTATAGTAGGATATACACCTTTATCGTGGATGCCTCCATAATCATGTAAACTTACATACAGGACACCAGGACCTAGAACAACCTCGTATAGTTAGTACAACATCTTCTCAGGGATCGTCAGATATGAAATGTCGACAGATTTTGAGGTTCATCCAACAAAAATACCAACATAGCTATCAAAACATTTATTAAAATAGTTATGTTATTTACAGCTGTAGTCATGTAGTAGCTCGAAGTCCATATGCTGAAGCAGTCACTATGAATCATTTGTGGCGGTCCATCTCCACCTCTTTAAACAACGTTATTTGCCAACCAGCTCTGATAAGCGCTGACCCTGACGAACATATCTGGTGCTCCACGAGCGCAGGGGAAGCCCCACGACACGATACCGAACTGCTGGCCGTTGTCGACGCGTCTCAAAGCACTGCCGGAGTCACCCTGGAAATGGAAAGAAAGATAGAAAGAACAGATTATACATTAACTGAAAGATGAATAAAGAAGAGACAATAAATAATTTAAAGAAAAGAACACGGATACGAGAACTTGAACTAAATAAAAACAAAAGTAAGGAAGGAAGGGAAAAGGGAGAAGGCTTACAAACGCATTAAGGTCTAGTAAGTAGTAAGAGGCTATAGAAGAACAAAATACTCACGTTGCATGTTCCGAAACCTGCGGAGTGGAAGGTGCAGACCTCGATATTCGGGTCAACTGGGGGAGCACGTACATTCAGCTCAACGGAGGCACGAGCCACGCGTTGGACACAGTCGTTGCCTGTCAGGGTGGTAGCTGTGAGCTCCAAAAGAGTAGCGGATAAAGCACCGCCAGCCTGGAATGAAGATAAAGATATTGAAAATCAACTGGGAGCTTCTAAAATATTGATAATGTACAGTGACTGTGCAGTACTGTGTAACATAAATATTTCTTTATGATGAAAAAATTATGTAAGATAGATAGTTTGTCATCGAGGTACTTTGACTTTTTGCAGAAATTACTTTCACCAGTTTACCATGAAATTATTTTAAATTTTGGATCACTGTTTCATTTTAATTTGTCGGTTTATTATTTCAACTTCTACGCTCCAACTTCTTTTTTTCTTCATCAAAGTTTATTGTTTTCTACAAATAAGTCATATTTTCTATACTCACCCTGATCCTACCCCATCCAGCAACTCTGGAGGCCACACCTCCGCCGATGAAGGCGTAAGTGATGGACACGGTCCTCACTTGATTGTTCAGAACAACGGTAGAGGCTGTGATGAGGATGCCAATGTCGTTCTTGATGGTGGCTGAATTGTATTGGGCGTGATTGACATGGCGCAAAAGGGTGTAAATTTGGCCACCGCTGTTCCATTGGTTGGTGCCGACTGTCACACGAAGGCCACTGTGGAGAGAGATATCGAACATGAATAAAGTTAAAAATTTAATGGCTCATATGTTCTCCAAAATTAAATAGACCATACGATGGCCTTAGTACGGGCTTAACATATTTCAAAGAACTTAATCCTTACCTAGACAGAGAGCCACCGCTGAGCACAGCAACGATGCAATGGGCAGCAGTCAAGACAGTGCGCTGAGTGATAAGCGAAGCTCCGCAGAGGAAACTCCTAACCACCACTCCGTTGGTCATAGCCACCATGTGAGGATGGCTGCCAAGGGCTGCCTGGGTTCCACCGACGATACGAGCGTTAGCGTCGGTGTGGTCGAAGAAGATGGACATGTCATCTTCGGGCGTTGGGAGGGCTGGAATTAGAAAATAACATTTTAGTGCATGATGCAGTTAATTGAGCTAGTAACGAGAGAAAGTTGTATGGTTAACATAATATTGAATTATGTTAACTTATGTATCAAACTCATGTATAAGAAGAAGTAGGTAAATTGACTGAATTATGAGACTATTATAATTTAATATTTATATTCTAATACTAATGTAGACCAACCAGCACTGGGCCCGCATGGTGGATTACGGCCCATTCCCTCTTCTAGAGAGGAGGCCTGAGTCCCAACAGTGGGAACAATATAAGGCCGACTATGCTATGCTAATACTACTGACCCACCCCAACATTGCACGGATGTTACAAATTCTGCTATAATGTGTGTATATTATGTACAACCAAACCTCCCTTAGAAATTACTTTGTCTATATGTGAAAACCGAATAAAAAGGCGTTCAGTAGTTATTTTTCAAGCGGACAGACGCGGTGGGCGATTTGGTTTCATAATATGTAACGATAATATGAATTTTAGCTTATAATTGCCTTTAAATCACTTTAAATAGTGTATTATGGATTACTCACGATTTTACTTTGGATAAAAAAAAAGCTGCGCTGGCCTGATCCAGCAATTAATTTTAATCAGACAAAAATACCCGTTCTGACTGACTAAAGTGCAACGGAAAATTAATTAAACAATCAGGGGCATGATAATAATGCCCAAAATAAATAATCATTAGGACAGAAAAACTGTGATAATTAACTCTGTAAATTTTCCGGTAAACTAAAAAATCAGAACTATTTCAAAGCCTTAATTTAAGCAGCTGATAATGGCGATTATACAAATATCACTAAAACAATCACAGCAATGATACAGACACCGATCATAGACACTGATTTGAGATATCATTGCAGATATCTGTTATGACAAGCATAATATAATCTTATAATCTGATCAGTTTGTTGAAACCTGACAAAAAATATACGTGAAGACAACGCGAGATAAGATTTTAGTTAGAAACGAATTGATTAACGTGATTAAGCAATTTATTCATGTTTGGGTTAGATTCGTATCAAACTCTGAAACTATTTCGAAAGAGATGAAAAAACACCTGAAAAACTACTTGGCATGGTGATCGAAAATTGTTTAATTTAAGCCTGGTCTTAAATGAAACGAAGTAAAGAATAAAATCAAATGAAGTAGATGATTAGTTAGCAAAGGAAAAGGAAAAAATATACGGGTTTCTGAAAACACACAGATAAAAACTGAAAATACTCAGTTATCATATCTATCTTTAATATACGTAAAATTGAATCTCTGTTTGCCTTGATCACGCCATAACTTAAGAACCAAGTCGTTCTAATTCATCTTTTTAGGGTTCCGTAGTCAACTAGGAACCCTTATAGTTTCGCCATGTCTGTCTGTCCGCAACTCATCATCTCTGGGACCGTTAGCACTAGAAAGCTGAAATTTGGTACCAATATGTATATCAATCTCGCCGACAAAGTGGTAAAATAAAAATTGGGAAAAAATGTTTTATTAGGGTAGCCCACCTATATGTAAAGTAGGAAGTGACTTTTTTTTTTAATTTCAACCCTAACGTGTGATATATTGTTCGATAGGTATTTAAAAATGAATAGGGGTTTACTAAAATCATTTTTTGATAATGTCAATAATTTCGGAAATAATCGCAAAAAAAAAAACAAAAAACAATGTGTCCCTCTAACTTTTGAACCATAAGTTTAGAAAATATGAAAAAATTCTGAAAAGTAGAACTCTATAAGGACTTTCTAGGAAAATTATTTTGAACTTGATGGAAAGAACAGTTTTTGTACAAAAAAGACAAAAAGATTGTACAAAATAATTTCTGGACTAAGTTTGTAGTATAATCGTATATGCAAGCATTTTTTTAAACTCATTAGTGGGTACACTTATTTTGACGGACGGGAAACTACGGAACCCTACACTGAGCGTGGCCCGACACGCTCTTAGCCGGTTTTTTTTAAGCTTTTTAATACTTCATGGTAGGATTTACCTAAAAAAAAAAAAAAAAAAATTGCACAGTAAATTGTAAATTTTCGGAAAAATAGTTTAACCTTCGTATGTTTGACAGTTCTAAGACGATAACGTCTTTGATGTGCTGATGTGCATATATTCGAATAAGTGGCTCTAATATTGAAAGTTTCAGGGTGTGGAAGCATTAAAAAAGTAATATTAGAAGTAAGAGAAACTTAATAAGTGGTATTTGCGACTAAAAAGCTGCGTGGAAATCGGTAGTCATGATATAAGAATTAAGAAGAGAATAGAAGAAAATGTCTCGAGAGAAATTGTGATTATAAATGTAAAAATAGGGAAAATCGAAAAAACAAAAGACAGCCTGTGTGAAAGTTGATACGAGTAGCTAGAAAAAGATATTAAGATGATGTCTAAAAAGAAGATGATAACTCCAAAGAAATTGTAACAAGGTTAGGTGAATAATAATAATAATAATAGTGAGACTGTATATCCCGCGGAAGTGTGGGGGTCGAGGCTTTTTAAATGCTAAGACCCTGCACAATCGCGAGGTATGCAGTCTCAGGGAATATTTCCTAGCCGCCGACGTGGGTATGCATCGTGATGTAGTAGCAGTGGACAAGGGACTCACCCCGCTCTCCTTGGCTAACGAGAACTGGCGCAAACCTGTAGTGCTTGACACTAATGTACGCAAGGAAGTATGGCAGAGTAAGGAACTTCACGGACGCTTTTTCCGGGCCCTTCATGAGCCCGGTGTAGACCAACTAGCGTCCGTAGCCTGGCTACGCGTCGGTGACCTCTTTGGGGAAACCGAAGGTTTTGTATGTGCAATTATCATGACGAATAACGACGAAGGACGAAGTTATCATGACGAATAACTACCGGAGATTTATTGTGAAGGACGGCACGGTTGACATATGTCGGGCGTGTCACCGACCGGGTGAATCAATCCGCCACATTATCTCTGGTTGTTCTCGTCTAGCTAACGGTGAATACTTGCATAGACACAACCTTGTAGCCAGGATTATCCATCAGCAACTTGCTCTGAAATACTCTCTTGTGGAATCGGAGGTGCCATACTACAGGTATGTGCCCGACCCAGTTCTCGATAATGGCGATATCACGTTGTACTGGGATCGGTCCATCATCACTGACAGGACTATTGTAGCCAATAAGCCTGATATAGTGGTGGTGGATCGAAGCGAGAGGCGTGCAATGATTGTTGACATATCCGTTCCGCATGACGAGATCCTCGCGAAAGCCGAGAAAGATAAACAAATCAAGTATATTGACTTGGCTCGCGAGGTTGTCGACATGTGGGAAGTGGATTCAGCGATTATTGTACCGATAGTCGTTTCAGCCAATGGCTTAATAGCCAAGAGCCTCGACCAACACCTTAGGAGGCTCTCGTTAGGCGACTGGATCAAGGGCTTGATTCAGAAAGCGGTACTTCTGGACACGGCTCGTATAGTCCGGAGGTTTCTTTCTCTGGAGTCCTGACCACCGGTAGCTTGGACCCTATTCCCGATACCGGTGGGACACTATTTTTTATATTTTTAAATGTTTTTTTTTTTATAATTTTTTTAAGGAATATTTAAAAATTTAATTAATATGCTGAAATGAATAATAAAGGAATAATAATAGTACAATCTCGATAGCTAGAAGTTTTCCATATGAATTAAGATGTTAATAATAATGATGTAGATGATATTGTTAATGATATTGGTATTGATGTGATGTTGAATAAGACCTTATTCAAATCTGTCGTCCTGTGTCGTGGATTTAAGATGATGATGTAGCAAAATTTAAGATGAAAATATTAGGCAGCTATTTACCAACAATTACTAAAAGCCAGCATCATCTATGACGACCATTAGGAAAGTGTTGAATCGAAAATCCTGTTACACAGATGAAAATGCAAGATAAATTTGTTAAAGGGGGTTGAAAATAGCCACTGGTGTCAGAAAAACTGTGATAACCAGTTGGCTGAAACCCTGTTGTTAAAAAGGGAGCAATGAGTGATGTGGAAAACATAGAATTAGCATGCGAGTTGAAAATTATTAGAAAAGATGGATAAATGTCCACACATTTATATCAAAAGTGGCAAACCTTAGCAAAGGTCTGTGTTAAACATTAAAAAGGTGTAGAAGAAAATTATAGACACATATAACGCATCAACCATCTCAACGAAAAAAATTCAACAGAAACATGATGGAGATAGACCTCGGTTGGTAGTAGATAGTAATAATGATTTGACTGGATATCTAAAGCTTTAGTAACTTTGTATAAATAAATAATGTATTTTAAACTCACCAAAGCACCCAACCAGGAGCGTAATCACCAGAAGTCCGGTTTTAAAGTACATGTTGTATAACGCCCGAAGAGAGTATGCTAGTTTTACACCACACACTAATATTTATAATAATGACTAGCGAAATAATCATTAATTCTAATAGATTATCATTGATAAACGGTTCAAAATAGTACGCAATAGTACCGTCACAGATGTGTTATCAGTGATGGTGTTAGACGGTCAAATAGGTACAAATACACGTTTGATATGATTAGGTTAGATCTGATTAGCTGAAAAACGGACGACCATACTCCAAATTCAACTACATCGTCGCTTGACTTCGATGTGTCAAAAGCGAGCCTAAAAGTTCCCCAAATCCCAGGAGCTTTGTGTAAAACTTTTTTTTTTTTGAGAGGTGACTGTGAGACGTATAGTAATTACTTCTTCTTCTTTTCGAGTCGATGCTCTCAAAATATACTTCTTTTGACCAGTATTTGGCAACCTGTACAGCTCTATTGTTAGCCTCGTATAGATCCTGAAAACTGCAGGTCATTACGCAGGATGGGCAGCATAGCAGGTGGTGAATGTCTTGTGGAGTAATTACTAAAGGTAAGGTTAACATACTCGGAAGAGGGATGATCTTTGCTGGATGAATAAGCGTTACTGAGATTCGAATTGTAGAGACCTATGTCTCGCTTGACTAGGACATGAATTATGCTTTAAATTGTTTGGTTGGTTAAAGGCTGCTTGCAAAAGTGGAGAAGAAAAAAAGGAAGAAGCCTTTTTGTCAGAACTAGTGTGGTATCGCGTTGGCAGGACTCAACATGCTGCTGCGTCCAGAGTTACACATGACGCAGATGACCTGTCTGTAGATACTACATCACACCACGAAGGTTGAGAAGATCGTGGAGTATGTACGCGTGGAGACAACCTGGACTTTGAGAGTCGTGCAGTTGGAGTCTCGCCAAAACACTAATTTGTTATTTGGAGACCTTCCTTAAAGGAATTTTGACCGAAAGGTGTCATATATCGTTGATTTCGTGGAAGGGAAGTACCTCGCAGTGAAACACTACGTCATCACTTATTATGCTATAGATTATAGAATTGTTATTATGACTTTTTATATATATAATTAGTTTATAATTTTATAAGACTATTTGTGTATCTTGTATATGGGCCTTAGTAGCTTTATAATAAGAAAATATTATTATTATGGTTTTTAAGCAATTTTTTTTTACCTGGTTTTAAAGAGATGGTAAATACTGCACTCAAATTGTATAAAATCTACCTATACGGCAAGTCATAAAGTATGTTTCTTGTAAGGCATTTAATATAAATAGAAGAACACAGTGTAAAGTCCAAAGTGCAACATCTGTTGAAAACGCAGGTTCCTCTAACCAGACTGATATTACCAGATGATGTTCTGTCTGGTATCGGGCAACTGCCCGATAAATGATTTCGCACGGAGAACTCTAGTTGCGCGATGCAGTACCTAAGTTAGTTCTTAAGTGACGCCATAGATGTCGCTATATACTCTATGTTCCATACCGCTGACAGAAGCTATTAGTTTTAAAATTCTCATAACTCAAAGCCTAGTGAATATAAGCATAGTGCACTGCTGGGATTCAGGCATCTTCTCCAGGACAGGGATTGTGCCACAGTACATCACGTGGGCTTAGTGCAAGTTGGTGGATGTCACGTTTTTGAATTTTTAGCTACCTATCTTTACTAATTAGATGTCTGTATTTCGATAAATAATTTAATCATGGATTAAGCCTGTTTATTATAAAATCTAGTGATAACAGCTGTATTTAGTGATATCAATCCAGTTAATGCAGCAGTATTCGCCGCGCAAACGGAGACACTTTTTGTTTCAGTTACCGACACCGAAAACTTCTTGATCGTCATGAGTATGTGTTAAGAGGAAGCAACTGGACACAAAAAATGTTTACGTATGCACAGGGAGTGGATGATTTCATTCTGGTTCTATAGAAATCAAATACTCATCGGTAGCTTGTATCTGACACAAGACACACATTTGCACCCTACCCTAATCCAGCCAGGCATATATCTCACATGCTTTGTGTAATTTATTTCATCAGCACAGCTCTTAAAATGGAGAAGGGAAACATCGTGAGAACACAAGAGAGGCATGTCCTAGAATCGAAAATTTGAAGACTGTGACATCCACTAATCCGACTTGGGCTCGTGTGGTGGATTAGGGCCTATTCGCACTCTTAGAGAGGTGGCCTGAATCCTAACAGTGCGAATGTATCCTAGTCAGTAACTTATAAATAACTGGTCAGTAAACTACGCAGTCAAGCAGGGCGCACCATGTTTTAGCAATAAAAGGCAGTGTATAGCTTCTTTAGCACTCAATGCAACATCACGCACGCAAATGCTGATCTTCCATAGAACACGTGTGGTATCTATGGCATAGACCACTCTGGTGGTCTGCAGAGGTGCGAGGAATGAAGATGCTTCGTTTACCGCTGCAGCATACATACCACGGTAATATTGGCCACTGACCATCATCCCGCTAGTTCCAGAGACTGATTGTAAAGGCTTGAAAAACTAACTAATAGCTTATGACGCCTTCAAGCCTTAGATCAAATTGCGTGATGATGAGTGGCCAATGCGGGGCGGCCTCATATCACTTGGTAATTTGCTGTTTCGCACTTTCGAATTTAAAAGGATGTAGATTACACAGAAAGTAATGCAAATTGAAATGGAAGATCATGATCTGAAAAAACAAAAACAGAACTAAAAGTTTTTAGTACAATAAAATTTTATTTTAGTATAATTCCATTCTTACTTAATCAAATTGCAAGTCGAGACATTATCTTACTAATGACGATGATGGTTTTTTTATAACTTGTCTATCTCTAGACCGTACTTCGTGTATGCAGATGAGTATTGGAACTATTTTTTATTTTATTTGTAGGCTTAGTGGCATTATAATTTAAGATCATTTGTAAAGCTTTGGTGTTCAAATAATGATATTTGCTTCCAACCAGGACTGCATACTGCTGATCCGGACGTAAATGTCAGGATACCCTCGGGCGCAGGGTTTCATCCAGGAGACGACTCCGATCTGCTGGCCATTATCGACGCGGGTCAGAGCACTGCCGGAGTCACCCTGAAATAAGGGAAATATGCATTT
The DNA here is from genome assembly GCA_910589285.2 of Mythimna ferrago. Lineage (NCBI taxonomy): Eukaryota > Metazoa > Arthropoda > Insecta > Lepidoptera > Noctuidae > Mythimna > Mythimna ferrago. The sequence continues at coordinate 24,919,574 of OU342685.1, forward strand.
AAATTTCATCTTAGTACTCGTACATGGTTCGTTATAGGTACCTGCGTATCTTTTCTCTTTCTCTGTCAAATCCATCCAACGGTTATCGGTAAAAACTGCTTTTAGCTTAAGACCGCTTATTGTTACACCCACCTATACGGCTGAAAAGATTTGTATTTTTGATATTCAGGTAGATTATGTCCCAGAGCATCTAAGTAATACTTTGATCCCGACAGTATGTTCCCTAGGGACAATTTTCTACATACTTGCGAGCAAAGCCGCTATCATAGGTAGTTTAAAGTAATAGCAGTATTTAACTAATTTCTTAATACAATAACTTTTGAGAGGCCTTCCAACGCTGCGTCTTTCATTACGTGGTCGCCACTCCAGAACCTTTCGTCCTCTACGACCATCTTTTCTGAATCTGCTCTGCCCACTGCCTCAAGGTGGACTGATGACTTAGTGAGGGTCGCGGGAATCCGATGGACGCGAGACGCATAAGATCAGTCATTATGGCGATACTTGGGGGAGGCCTATGTCCAAGAGTGGACGTCTTTGGGCTGAAATGATAATGATGATAACACAATACTCACATAACAGAATCCATAGCCATAGGCACGGAATGTGCAGATCTCGGTATTTGGGTTGAAAGTCGTGGTTGGCCAGCGGGCCTTACATTGTTTGCCATCCAAGACGACAGTGATTAGCTCCTGAAGATTCATAGCAAAGTCGCTGTATTCCTGGAACAGTTTCTTTTATTAGCCTATATTGTTTTTTTTGCCTATATTGTGGATTATTGGGCAAAGGTTCCTCAAACCTTGTGCGATCTCTAACCAACTTTACCCAGCGAACATGATCAAAGGCCCGACCACGAGATCTGTTAATGCGATCCATTTGACGAGTTAATTGAACTCTTAAGGGGATGCAGCTATACTGAGTAAAGGAAGAGCCCTTCACAAACTTGAAGGGCTTGCTTAGTAGACGAAACTGAATAACCTTCCACAGGACGTTTTTACAGGAAACAAAAAAAAAATCAGCCTCACCATTAAAAATTAAAATTTGATTGGACAGTTTTTATGAAGAAGACTATTTTTTTTTTGTTCTATTCCTGAAAAAATAATCTAGTGGAAGGTTGTTTAGTTTTGTCTACTGAGCAAGCCCTTACACTTTAAAGTTTCCGCTCCGGGCCTTGGTTGAGGCCATCGTCCAGAGCGAGGAGGAGTGGCAGGCGGTCGGCGACTTCTCGGAGTGGAGTTTCTTGCCGGTTCTTCTCCATAGGAAACGACCAATTTCGAACCGTGCACTAGCTTCTGACGTTTTATAAGTGCCCATGTAGGCCTATGTGAAATAAAAAACTTTTGACTTGACTTGACTTGACTTCTGCGAAGCAGCAATGCTGGCAAAGGAGGAGGCTGACCGCATCAGGCAACGGCCTTCTCGCCGCCGCTGCCGGGATTCCGATCCCTATTTCCGGCCACCGTAGGACAGTGAGCAATGGGTAGCTCGCTGTCCGGCCGTCCGGTAACTGTCCGGACCAAGCCCAAGTCGTCCACAGCGCGCACTGTTCCCGCGCGCCTCAAGGAGTTGTCAGCAACAGCAGGGGCCCAGCCGGGTTTCGACCCTACTGGGGCCAGGGTTCTCCGAAAGGGAACTCGAGTCCCGGTATGAAGGCTTGAAGGAACGGGGTGGGTTTTTTAGTCAGTAAGCGTCTGACACTATCTACCGCTCCGCCCAAAAGCGGAGGTTGTCATTGGATGATTTTCCCCACCAAAACGTACGACCAAAAAAAAAAAAGATAGCCCTTAAAGTTTGTGGAAGGCTATCCCTTACACCCTGTATGTATAGGGTGCACAGCTCAATCACTCTTTCTCGCTCGCCGCCTGACATTTTAACACGTCACGGAAAGACCCCTGATCGTCACACTACCTTCGCTGCTGTCAATCTCGACGATGAGTGAGATCTTTGCCCATCAGCCTGTGTGCATTCGTGCGACGTGCCAAGTCTACTCCCACTTCAGCCTGGCTGTTTTTCCCTGACATTTGTCACTGAGTTGCGGAGTTTTTTTTTTTATGGTGGGAAAAAATCATGCATTGACATCCCCCGCCCTTGGGCAGAGCGGGAGATAGTGTCAGACTCTTACTGACTAAAAGACCCACCCCGTTCCTTCTAGCCTTCATACCGGGGCTCGAGCGCCCTTTCGGATAACCCTGGCCCCAGTAGGCTTCGACCCGGCTGGGTCCCTGCTGTTGCTGACAACTCCTTGAGGCGCGCGAGAACAGTGCGCGCCGTCGACGACTTGGGCTTGGTCCGGACAGTTACCGGACGGCCGGACAGCGAGCTACCCATTGCTCACTGTCCGCAAGCCCGCGCCTACGGTGGCCGGAAATCGGGATCAGAATCCCGGCGGCGGCGGCGGCGGCGGCGGCGGCGATAACGCCGTTGCCTGATGCGTTCGGCCTCCTCCTTTGCGAGCATTACTGCTTCGCAGAAGTCGGCGACCGCCTGCCACTCCTCCTCGCTCCGGACCATGGCCTCAGCCAGGGCCCGGCGCGAGAGGTCTCCGCCGCCGATCGCCCCCACGAGGGCACGGCGATGCTCCGCCCAAGCAGGGCACACCTCGACTGTGTGCTCCACCGTGTCCTCCGGGCGTTCCGCACAGTGGCGACACCCGGGCGTTACTTCCGCATGAATCCGGTGCAGGAAACTCCCGAACGAAACATGTCCGGTGAGTACCTGCGTCATGCGGAAGGTAAGGACGCCGTGAGGTCTTTCCAGCCACGCCTCAAAGAGGTGACTTACCGCCAAGATTGTGGCGTGCCCAGAGTTGCGGAGGTTTGCCACTTGGCGGTGGTTTTTCTAACGCGACCTATAACTATACTGCACACCATCTTCCGAAGACAAAGCTTGAGTTTGGACTATAGGAAAAATATATTATACCTACTCAATCATTACTACAAATTGCATTTTAGTTATAGGTACCTATCGAATATACTTTCGTAAGCACTTAGTAAAAATATGCTATTTTGAAATAACCATATTTAGTATACATATATTTATTGACCTTGTATCTCCCCCACCCTGCTACTTTGACGAAAACTCCCGGAGAGACAAACGAGAAGTCAAGTGTCACCGGCTGCACAAGGTCGTTGAAGACAACGTTAGTTATGGTGAACACGACGCCAATGTCGTTCAGTTTGACGTCAGGAATGTAGTCGGGGTGTATCACGCTTCGAGGTATCAGATCGTAGAAAGTGGCGTTGGTATCCATGCGGTTGATACCAACAAACGCACGAACTAATCTGTCGAAAACAATAGTGATCAATAAAAATTATAAATTGCAAAATAACTGACTAAGTATACACCACTATTTTTTAATTAGTACAAATACTTAAAGGGCTTATTAGAAAAGCCCTTGTTATTTTATAAGTAAAATCTCAATAAATAATATTCATAAACAGCAAAGTTATTAGCGTTGATTTATGTCCCAAAATGTCACTCAATTTATGGAAATTTTGTGCAGGCTATTGGTTAATGAATGAATAAGTGACAATTATTAAGGAAAAACACTGCCCGCAGTATTTTCTACTAGCAATTGTTATGTTTGATTGATTCTATGATGAATTTACCTTTTCGTGGTCAATTTTAGATTTCGGTTTTTTCTACTTTTTGACTACAAAAATATGATCAGTGACGGGTACAGATAGAGCCCCATTTTTTTTGTACTAATTAAAAAGTAGGGTTGTATATGTGCATTTTTAATGGTAGACTTACAAATCATTATACTCGTAAATTATGTCTTAATCTATGCAACAGATATTATTGAACTGTGATAACTTTAGATCAACTTAGAAATGGTAAGGTTAAAGTTATTCCTTTTTTAAACTTGACTATCGGAGGAACCTTACATATAAATGACAACCGACATATGGACACGTAGAACACACCCCAGAGAGTCACTTAAGAACTAAATTGACCTTCTTACCATGAATCGTTCCAAATGGCGGTCTTGTTTGTTTGGTGTCAAGAATATTGATAATGATAACCATCTGGAAGCTGCGGTACAGCTTAAGGTTGCATAATCCTGTGCAGCTAGAGAATTCGAACAGGACGACGTTTCCATGTGAGCAAACTGCATGAATCTGTCACCCGCAAAACTCACCTTCACCTCAAATTAGCAGAGATGATAATGTTGAGGTGGATGTTTAGAGTGACAAGAATGGATAAAGTGAGAAATTAATATATTAGAGGAAGTTTGAAAGTGGTACCAGTGACTGAAAAGTCGGAAGAGAATCGTTTGTTTTGATATGGTCATATGAAGAGAAGGGATGAAACACATACTCGTACTAATGAAAGAGTTATGACTATACGTAATGTAGATAGATGGAGAGGGAAAGGGAAGTCAAATAAAATATGGATAGATTGTGTGGACAGTGATAAAAAAGAAAAAAGAGTTAGTGACGAATAGCGTTGGTTGACAATACTGATTCGAATAAGGTACGAAACAGTCCAACCAAGTCGATTTAAAGTTATCGCAGTTCAATTCATTTGGGAAGTGCGAAACAAGATAAAAATTGTATTTTTACTCAGCTGTGATGTCCGTAGTGTAAAGACAATGAGCAGCAGTCAGGATAGTACGTTGACTGACCAGGGAGCCCCCGCAGAGTAAGGTGGTGTCCGGCACACCAGCGATCAGGGCCACCATGTGAGGGTGGCTACCGACGGCCGGCTTAGTGCCACCGACGATACGCAAGCCAATGTCTAAGGTACATAAGGGGGACAGATTATCTTTGGGATTATGGAGCGATGGCACGGAACCAAAATATTTTTGAATAAATCGAAAGAATTAGACAAAGTAAGAGATAACACTTTTTTGGCCTTTAGCTTTTAAAAATAAGTTTAGTTCGAAGTTCTTTTTTAATTTGTATAAAAATATAGTCTTTAGGTAGGTACGCAAAATCGTAAGATAGAAAGAATTTTTCATTCGCAATAAAAATTAAGTTTAAAATCAAGCTCGCAAGCCGTTCGCAAGCCGCTCGCGAGCCGCGAAAGACGCTTGTGCATTTCGCGCACGGCTCGTTCGTACGAAGCCCCTGCACCGCGCGCGCTTCGTACGAACATGAAATGCACACGCGCAGTTTGCAAGCGGCTCGCGAACTGCTTGCTAGAGTGGAGCATTTGCCAGATCTGGACTCACCAATAAAAGGATGTACAAATTGACTTAATTAATGTGGAACCTATTGTTCTTTGCCTCTAATTGTATTCGAAACGAATCGATGCGAAACGGTCGTACCTAACTTGACTAGGCGTACAATACTAACTAGAGAAATCCTACAAAAAGTCCAATTCATGGTCCAATGTATTGATTTAATAAATTTTATACACTTATTACCTTCCGAAGGTTTAATTTTTGCACCTGTCACATTAGCTAACAATACAATGAACGTGAACAGCAGAGAAATTCGCAACAGCTTCATGATGACCACAGTACACGAACAATACTGTAACACTGCTGAGAACTAGAGCAGTATCATTTAAGCAAAGCAACTACTTATAGGTTGTATAAGTTATTATACATCTATACTTACAAAATGTTTTGTCCTGAATGACTGACTGAATGTCAGGCTGACTGAATTAAGTTTCAGGTACTTACGATCAGCCTAAGCCGCTGATCGCAAGTACCTGAAACTTAAGGGTATGTTCTTTGTATGACGCTATGAAGACGTATAAAGGATTTTTCGAAATTCTATCCCTATGGGGATGAAAAAGGGGGGAAAATTTTGTATGGGACAACGTAATTTCTTGGTCCGACCTACTTATAGTTACTTCAGTTAATGAACATTCTTTAACTGAAGTGATGGAAGACGAATTACGTATGCTATTAACCCCTGATGAGGTTAAAAAGGGATAGAAAGTTACTTTGGGGGTGATTTGCTTCAAAGATGATATCAATTATACTTCTCAGTGCTTTTGATTTAAATTACATTTTATTTTAATACATGTTTGAAAACTAAATCTAAAAAAAAGAAGAAGATAGAAGATTACAAAATTCATACAGTAATTTTTTTTATTAATAATCGTATTAGAACCATTTTCGGCTTCTACGCAAAAGAAGTCGCGGGCAAAACCTTGTAGAACAATAAAATTAATTTGTTTCCTAAGTAAATGCTCTAATAGCATTATATGCCTATTTGATAATGGTATTGATTGTCATGCTTTGTTTGCTATACCTAGTCAAAGAAATCGAGTTTGAGTATTTGTACCGGGAACGATGGGCATGCAATGTTTTAATTTGCTAAATGAAATACTTTTTAGCACTGGAAAACAAAGATGAAAAAATAAATAATTAAACAGTCGTGTAAATATGTTCATCACTAATGAAGCAATAAAAGGTTTAAAGCTGCAGTCATAAAAAAGAAGTACGGGGTAAGTAATATATGATATAATTACAAAATCTCTACATACATAACTGAATCTTTAATTTTATTATATATAATCGACGGTTGAAAGGCAAAATGATCTAAGCGACATTAAGTAAACTTTACAAATGTGAACTCTAATTTTTAACTTTTAAGTCACTCTTCTGTAAAGTTTACTTAATGTCGCTTAGATCATTTTGCCTTTCAACCGTCGATATTATTATTTATTTGTTACAACGATCAGTTAGTATAATAATCGGTTGATATAATTTTAATGTAACTAATATATATAAACATAACATTAATTGAATATAAAGTGCTTATAAGGTATGACCAATTAAAGTTTTTTTTTTTTATGGTGGGAAAAAATCATGCATTGACATCCCCCGCCCTTGGGCGGAGCGGGAGATAGTGTCAGACTCTTACTGACTAAAAGACCCACCCCGTTCCTTCTAGCCTTCGTACCGGGGCTCGAGCGTCCTTTCGGATAACCCTGGCCCCAGTAGGCTTCGACCCGGCTGGGTCCCTGCTGTTGCTGACAACTCCTTGAGGCGCGCGGGAACAGTGCGCGCCGTCGACGACTTGGGCTTGGTCCGGACAGTTACCGGACGGCTGGACAGTGAGCTACCCATTGCTCACTGTCCGCAAGCCCGCGCCTACGTTGGCCGGAAATCGGGATCAGAATCCCGGCGGCGGCGGCAGCGATAACGCCGTTGCCTGATGCGTTCGGCCTCCTCCTTTGCGAGCATTACTGCTTCGCAGAAGTCGGCGACCGCCTGCCACTCCTCCTCGCTCCGGACCATGGCCTCAACCAAGGCCCGGCGCGAGAGGTTTCCGCCACCGATCGCCCCCACGAGGGCACGGCGATACTCCGCCCAAGCAGGGCACACCTCATGACCAATTGAAGATGATGAATAAAAAGCGATTATAGAAGGTAAGACAAGACAGACTCGACGTCCGGCGAATATGCATCCTTACGTTATTGAAACCTCTACGGTCTGGACTAAGTATTTCGCCTCGTCGTTTATACTGCGTATATCGAAGGATTGGAAAAAATTGCTTGCAGTGGTCTTTCCGTCTGATTATATTATAATTTAGGTGTCTTCAAGGCTAAAGTTAATAGGCTATTAATAAACTAGTGCTCCTCACTAGGGGCCTGTTTAATAAAGCTGACAATCCGACCTATTTCAAAAAGTGTTAATTCGACAATTCTCCTGTTTAATAAAACTTACAGGAGACATAACTGTCATGGTGGAAAATCCTGACACATATGTCGCATTATCACGACAATTTGTTATTTTTCTGATTAATAAAACTTTTTGAGCGACACTTTGTCGTGAAAAACTCGATATAATATCTGCTTTATTAAACATAAAATTGTCATGACATATTGACATATTTGTAGAATTATTCCGACGATCCTGCCTTACCTTATGTTGAAGGTGTAAGAAAGTGTTTTTATAAAAAAATTATTATAAAAAACGGTTCTAACATCGAGCAGCAAGAGTAGCAGTGATAATGATTACTTAAAATAAATACGAAAGAAGAGACAACGACGATCATTTCACCTCTCAGCCTCGGAATTTAAGTAGGTATAAATATGGATTAATGGAAAGGTTTATATATTTTCGATGTATAGAGACTTATATAAGAATTTTCTTATTTATTTTCTTGGATACATACCCTATAAATAAAAAGCTCAATATTTTAATCATCTATGTGGACGTCGCCCGGCGGCGCCGCCCGGGGTTTGAGTGCTAAAAGCAGAATCAATTTCTCATTTTTTTTTTTTTTGGATCGTAGGTCAATTCAATCACTAAACTTCCCAAAAAGTATATTTCTATTTTCGTAGATAAGACCCAGAGTGGAAAGTTTCTTGTGCATTTCCATTTCACACGCTCAAAATAATCGAAATTGCATTACCGTAAAACATGGCAACTTTGCCCTCGACATTTGACTTTGCCCAGTTGTGTATTTTTTTAAAAACTTAATACATACCAAATTTGTCTATAGTTAGTAAGAACATTTTGTCTATGGTAAAAAATTCATCATTTTTCTGGCAACACTGCGTGACGCGCTGTCACAGATGTTACTTCAGTTGTCTGTCAGACGTCGTTGAAGTTAGAGTGTTTTTTTGCGGGCAAAATCTTTTAAAAAAACTTTTTCGAGAAGTGCTACTTGGAGTTATCGCAGGTAAGTAATTTTTATACATCCGTTATTACATTGGAAATGAATAATATAGACTAGTTTTCTTCGCTAAATGCGTCGTATAATCATAAAATATAACGGTGGGCAAAGTCACAAGCATATTTTTTGAATATCGTTGCCAACATTGCCCAACGTTTCTTTTTCATTAGGGTTGTCACCCGAGGTACATTTTTTAACCTAGTAAAAAAAGGAGGGTTCGGATTTGATGAACAGTTAATAATGTTGGTAAACATATAAAGTTTAAAAACACAGTCGGGATTTAGAAGATACGAGGGCTCGTATCTTCCAAATTCTGACTGTGTTTTTAAAGTTTTTTGTTGATTGGTTTTAGGTTCTTAAAAACTATATGTATTCAGATGAGACTTAGATGGGACGTTGAATGTGTACATGGTCTATTGTTTTATCAGTTTTTTTTCTATGCGGATAGTTATGAATACACTGACGGACTAATAAATCGCATCAAGTTCAAGACGCAATAACTTTTAATATAAGTACTATGAAAGTTATTCAAATTTTATTTTCCCGGCTATAATTTTATCTTTTACTGCAGTTCTGTTTATAAATTTACATTTTTTTTAATAATGGGTAGTCTCGACATTTTCATTTAGTTTAATCTAAAAACTTTGCACACTAGTACCTAATCCTGAACTTTGTTGCAGTTTATTTGTCTGTCAGTGTAGATAGGTATCCAAATTAATTTACGCTAAATGTTGATTATATTATATAACAATAACATAAAAGATAAGTAAGTACCTAATATTTATAGGTACTTAAAATTACTAAAAATTATATTGCATCATCAGTCATCGCAATTTTAACTATGCAATATAATTTTTCTGTAAAACTTATTACAAATTTTAGTGTTATTTGTTATTTTCATATAAAAACAAAGACCGAGATAGGTACATACTTTTCAGTTTTTTTTTAAATTATTTTTTAGTTTTTGAACACTTTAGAAATAAAGCATATTATGTAAAAAATGATGTTATATTATTTTTAATTTATCATTATAATATATTATAATATTCCACACTAAAAATTATTAAATAGTTAAGTATTGTCAATGGTGACAACCCTTGAACAATCGCCATTTTGTACGAAAAATGTTCTAGAAGGCTTTTTGACTTTGCCCACTCATTTTTAAGGGTCAAGGAATGTGAATATTTGGCGTATAATTTAATACATTATTGCATTGCTCAGTATTTTCATTCAGTCCTTTTCGAATAGTGATATAGTCCATAGTAACGGAGATCTGTAATGTGGGCAAAGTTACCAAATGTATATGATTTTTTGCCCAACACCTATAATTGTTATTTTCACTAATAAATATGCTTTTTTTTTACTATTTTTAGTTTTGTGTATCGAGACATGAGCATATAGTATTATGTGGCACCGAAACAATAATCAATTTATTAAAATTTTCCAAAATATCATTAATTAAGCATTTATTTTTTAAATTTATTGGCAAAGTTGCCATGTTTTACGGTAGTGATTGGCTCGTCATTTTATTTTTTTTTTCTGTTTTATCCTCATTCTTCATTTATTTACAAAGTTATTTGGAGATATGTCATAATTGTCGCGACAATGCTACAAATTTTCATTGACAATTGCCAGTAACAATTGTCACTGACAATTGTCAGTAATAAGTTAACTTTTTGACATATTTGTCACTATTATTATTAATAATAATAATAAATTTTTAAATTATTTTTTAAGAAATATTTAAAAATGTATTTAATATGTTAAAATGGAAAATAAAAAGAATAATAATAATAATCTATTTATTTCAGGCAACATGTACCCATATCATAAATACCATGTAGACTAACATACATAATTATATTAAATCATTTTGTTAGTAAACATGATTTAAAACTATGTTAGTAACACTTCACTTTGCACTATTTAGTCTTTGTGCTGTCCTGTGGTATTTGTCCGCGGGAGCGACGGAACACCACGCCCTGTGGCCAAAAGTCTTCTTCCATAACAAGGTGCACAAAACAGTTCGGTACTCGCACCACAAATGCCTTAAAATTGACGTTCCGGTGCGACTCCAGCAACTGCACCCGCAGCGTGTACTTCAACTTTTGGCGCACGTACTCGACGATGTCCTCCACCTTTGTGGTGTAATACAGGCGGGAGATGTAGAGCGGCGTGTTCGGCTGAGCGGCACGCATACTCGCTCAAGGCGCAACTGGTGCTTTGCCGCAGACATTCCGTTTGGCTTACTTTCGGCGCTTCCTCCTTTGCACCGTAACGATACCGTCTTCATTTTCAGTCTTATTCACTGCCTTATTAGGCAAAGGCTTCGATATAGGAGCGGCAGGGGCGCTCGTGGTGACGCCAGCGAAATCCCGATGATGCAGATTCGCTGGAGCTACATGTACAGGCAGCGGGGCGGGGCGAAGGGGTCGGGTGGCGGCACATGGAGGAGCTGCGGTGACCGGCACGGAGCTGCGAGGTGCCCGGGGTGAGCACTCTGCAATCTCAGCCAACGGCGGATCCGGGGGGGGGGGGTCATGGGGGTCATGACCCCCCCCCCCTGGGCTAGGTCCAGGACGTAGCTAACATAATGTTTATATTCTTTTTTTGCACAATATGGGTTTTATGTATCTACTTTTTACCTGTATTTACTAAAATTAATAATAACTTCGTGTGACTTGACCACGACTATGTGACGGGGCAGCTCTCAAGCGGCTCCTGTAGTGCGTTAAAAAATAACCAGAGTCAAGTAGAGTTGCAACCCAGGGTCATTCTTAAATAACTCGAGTAGCTACCCTAGAGTTAACCCAACTAACTCTTAACTTTGAGCAGGGTAGGTTGGAGTAAGCGGCAATATGCTTGACAGTTGAACTCCGTTCGCGTTCAAAAATGCCAGGGTAGAGTAATTATTACCCAATGACATCATTAGAGTTAACTCTAAACTCAAATTTGAACGCAGCCCTGCCCAACCTTGGGGGTCCAGACGCCTCCTGCCAGAGGCTCTACGCGGGAATCGTTCGATCCAATGCCCTTTATGGGGCGCCGTCGCTGCGTCAGCTACCGAAGGCCCCGCTGAACACATGCCAGAGGGTCATGGCAACACGGATGGTGCGGGAATACCGTATGGTTTCCCACGAAGCGGCGAGCCTCCTTGCTGGCCTGCCACCATGGGATCTGGAGGCAACAGTCCTTGCACACATGCACGATTTGCGCATGGAGATACAACGCCGAGGCGAAAGACCGCTGCCGCCACAGGTCGCGGCATGGCGGACAGAGCTTCGGCGGGATATCACGGTGAAATGGCGTCAGCGACTATCGCAACCCAGTGCTGGGCAAGCCACAATTATGGCGGTAAGTCCCCTCTTTGAAGCGTAGCTGGAAAGACCTCATGGCTTCCTCACCTTCCGCATGACAAAGGTTCTAACCGGACATGATAAGTTCGGAAGGTTCCTGCATCGGATTCATGCGGAAGTGATGCCCGGGTTTCGCCATTGTGCGGAACGCCCGAAAGATACGGTGGAGCACACAGTGGAGGTGTGCCCCGCTTGGGCAGAGCATCGCCGTGCCCTCGTGGGGGCGATCTGTGACGGCGATCTCTCGCGCCGGTACAGGTTGGTACAGGTCATGGTCCGGAGCGAGGAGTGGCAGGCGGTCGCCTAGTTCTGCGATGCCATAATGCTAGCAAAGGAGGAGGCCGATCGCATCAGGCAACGGCACTCACAGTGCCCCAGCCGCCGCCGGAATTCCGATCCCGATTTCCGGCCACCGTAGTCGCGGGCTTGCAGACTGCGAACAATGGGTAGCTCGTTGTCCGACCATCCGGTAACTCTCCGGACCGAGCCCAAGTCGTCGACGGCGCGCTCTGCGCGCTTCAAGGAGTTGTCAGAAACAGCAGGGGCCCAACCGGGTTGAAGCCTACTGGGGTCAGTGTTATCCAAAAGGGAAGCCCGGCCCCGGTACGAAAGGCAAGAAGGAACGGGGTGGGTTTTTAGTCAGTAAGAGCCTAACCGCTCCCGCTCCGCCCAAAGGCAGGGGGTGTAATTTGAATGATTTTTACCCATCAAAAAAAAAAACACGACTATATGACCCCCCCCTGGCGCCAAAGCTGGATCCGCCCTTGATCTCAGCAAACGACGGACGTACTGGCGACAAAACTGCTGACACGGAGTTTGGCGACACTAAATCGAGGCTAGCTCCATGACGCACGCTTACATTAGGCGCATCGGCTGATGACCTAGTTACCTCCGCTGTGTTGCGAAATTCACCAAACTCTTGGCGTAAATCGGCGACGGTTTTCTGGGATGCATCTAACTTCGCTTGCATATCCGCAAGACTGGCCTTCAGAAAAACAATGTCCTTCAAAAGGTTAGTGACATCGACGTGGTCGAAGGTGACCGGAGGAAGCTTGTGCAGCTCCTTCGCCACAAACGTCGGCACGTCGTCAGTCGGTCTCCTTGAACAGCGTGATTATACTCTTTCTGGCCCCGTCACGCCGGCGGGACACCATCTGGTCACGCTTATTCAGCACGCTAAACAATATTAACTTCGCAGCAGCTATGTCCTCCTCGCTGAAGTTCGTTGCGCAGATCTGGACAGCGGACATCTCGTCCATGACATCCAGCTTCTGCTGCAGGAAGGCCAGCAACTCGTTCACCACAAGATTACTACTCATGGTGAATAATTACGAGCGACAGCTTACGCCGCGCTAATCGATACGCGAAACAAGTGAGACTCCACTTATATTAAACAGCCTAAACGCGACAATTCTACAATTATGTCAGTTTTGACATGTATGTCGAATTATCAGCTTTATTAAACAGGGCCAGGATCACAGTCTTTATATTAATCGACCTTTCCAATACCGTAATTAGAGACACAATAGAAAGACAATGAGGGAGCGAACGTTTGCTTGGGGTTTAATGAATTAAAAAAAAAAACACATAAATAGAAATTACCTACATAATTAAATGTATTATCAAAATCCAAAATTATTTACAGTCGAAATTGTACAACAATAATCCAATCATCATTAAGTAAATGAAGTTAATTCTTGATGTTCAATCAACGATATTTGCTTGCAACCAGGCCTGGTGACTGCTGATCCTAACGTAGACGTCAGGGAAACCATGGGCGCAAGGGAACATCCAGGAAACCACTCCGATCTGCTGGCCATTGTCCACGCGGGTTAGAGCACCGCCGGAGTCACCCTGGAAAAGAAAACAACAAGATGTAAGTTCTAGCGTATTTGTGTTGGACATAATATTGGTGACAAGCAGACGCCTTAGGGAACTACCTTCATGTAAAACTAGCTGGCACCCGCGGCTTCACGTCACGTCAGACTCGTAAAACAGTACAATGCATGCGGTCACAATTTCAAGATTTTTTTTGAGTAGAAGCCTAATTCTTTTTATAAAATAAAAGTAGCCTAAGTTACTCTTTATAATATTGATCAGCAATGCAATGAAAGTCCAAGACTAACCGAAACAGACCGGCCAATAACCAAAAATTTTAAAATTAGCTTTTTTGTTACAAGTAACAAATATACTTTCTTATGCAATACTATATTCTAAAACCGCCATTGTACCCATAGATTTAAGTTTCTGTGATATTGTTACTATTTTGGTGTACAATAAAGTTTATTCTATTTTCTATATTCTGATATTAGAAGATATTTTATTTCCTATGTATAAATAATGTCATTTAAAGACATACATTTGTCATACATAACACAATTGAACTAGGCATTAGATCATCAGTAACAAAAAACTTACGTAACAAATTCCATGATCTATAGAATGGAAGGTGCAGATTTGTGTGCGTGGATCTAAGGGAGGAGCTTTCAGCTTAGGAGCTTTAGACCAGCGAGCCGCACATTCGTTACCCTCTAGAGTAGTGGTTACTAGCTCGTGAAGGTGACTCATAAGACTGTGACTGCCTGCCTGAAATATTAAGAATAAAGGCATAATAATGCCATTCAAATCAATCCACTAAGTCTATCAGTTTATTACTAGGTACAATGTTTCATGTTTTTTAAATTTTGATTTTTGACTTTGCACGAATTCTTGATACCACTGCACTGTGTTCTTATACCAAAAATCACCATTAATCGGTTAATATTTAGAGGTTGCACAACTGTGCATGAGTGGTATCAAGAATTCGAGCAAAATCAAATGTAAATCGAAATTGAAAAGATCATGAAACATACCTACTAACAAGTAACTAAATAATATGCAGTAACTACTGGAGTAATCGCCCCAATAGCTTCACCCTTTGATATATAAATGATAAGCTTTTGAAGTCCACAATAGTAAGTTTAAGTGAAGTTCAGTAGTAATGATGAAAAACTACTTCTGATAAAACTACCAATTTCAGTATTTCGTGCTTAATCAAGATTACAGAAACAATATTTTAAACCAATAGAACCTACTGAATAGATAAACTCAGTTAAAAAAAATCGTCAATCAGACTTCCTACTAAGTTTTTTTGCTAAAACTCACCGAGTTAGTACCCCACCCAGCGACTTTGACGAGAACTTGTTGGGGAACGAAGGAGAAGCTGAGAGTCACGGGATGCACGACGGTGTTGAAAATTACATCAGAGGTAGTGTAGTAGAGAGCAATGTCATTCATGTAGGCATTTTCCACAAAATCAGGGTGTATCAAACTGCTAGACAAAGTGTAAGAAGTACCACCAGAGTCCCAGCGGTTAGTACCGACTATCGCACGCAGAGATCTGTCAAGAAATAGTGAATAATACAAATTATAAAGTGCATGTATAGTATTGTAATAAACTAGGTAAAATAATTTGTAATGGTGAACAAATAAGAAGGTAAAATTTAATATCTAAGTATATCTCAAATTCAAAATGAGTTAAGAAGATGCAGATAACGAAATTCACAAATAAGTAAAAGTAGGTACAATAAGTTTCTTACTCGATTTTATCCGTTATTTGAAGACAATGTGCAGCAGTCAAAACAGTACGGTGGGCGACCAAAGAACCTCCACAGAATAAGACACCGTACGGCACACCGACGGTCAAGGCTACTAAGTAAGGGTGACTACCTTCGGCCGCCTTAGTACCGCCGGAGATACGAAAGTCAAAGTCGTTTGGCTCGAAGAAGGTGGACAGATCATCTTCGGACCTTGAAAGTCTTTCCGAAGAAGGGTAACGATATTTTTCCAACCCGTAGTCCGCCTTTGAACCTTTTTGTTACATGAAGTTTTAATAAATTTCGGGCTCTTAGCTAATTTCTTCACAAAAAATTAAGTGTGAAACTTACCGATGCAGCCAGCTAGGAGCGACAACACCAGAAATCCTGATATGATATCCATATTTTATACAATGTCGGTTAAAACTAAAAAGATCAAATCATAATTAGTGATATTAATATATTTATAAAATGAAATCGTAAACATTTATAATTTGACGATTCATGTGCAAACTGGAAGTAAGAAACGCCAATATGCAGTGATGAGTACCGAAATGATCTTGCCGCATTATAGAATCCGTATCAGTGATCATCTTAAAGCCTTTTGACAAGTTCACCAGACTAGTTGTCTCGAGATATATCAGAGTGATCAATTAGAGAAGTCTGTATAGGGCAATAAATAACAAAATAAAAATAAATAAATAACATAATAGTGTGTATAAGGCTGTTAGTCGGAAATGATGGCTTTTGATACTGGTGTGCCTCAAGGGTCGTATCTTTGTCCAACTCTTTTCCTACTGAAAATCACAGATTGCAATCACGGAAAGGAGCGAAAAACCAGTAGGAAGATACTACCTACTTTTGACATTTTGACCTTACTCGATACCTGAAGGTGTGACAAAAATCAGAACAAATTCAGCGCTACAAAAAGACAAGGAAAAAAAATTGTAAAGAAAAAAATCATCTCAAATCTTTCCAGGTTGGCTTGCATCCTGAAAATAGTGCACATTCAGGATGATACAGGATGATCAAATCGGATGTATACTGCTTTATTTTGCTCACCTTTCGATTTAGGGCAAAATTTTGCAGTTGTTTAGTATATCCTCTCTTGCTTTAGTTCTAACACCAGTATTTTTTTGGCAAAAACCTTACGTGCTTTTATATTTGTGCGTATGCATGCGTGTTACTCCTTCATTCTCAAACCGTTGATCTAATTTCTTATAAAAATTGTGATAACTCTGTTGCTGAATCTTAATCGAATTGAATTTTTTATATGTTTCATGTTTGCTTGAGGTTTATTTGTTGTTGTTGTTTGTCTTGTCTCTGTCATGGTTGATCATATTATAATGAACACCTCTATGTAACGCAGGTATCACAATTAAAAATTAGATTAATTTGATTGATTGATTGATTACGGCTAAACAGATTTGGATAATATTTAGCACATAGGTAAAACACGTTCTGAAACAGTATCTCAAGGGAATATACAGATATATATGTATATTTTTTTTTTACTTTTACATGGATGATGCTGATAGCAGAAGCTACAAGCAAAATATTTGCTACTTTGTTAGTGAATACCTCAAAGAGTACCTATGCCGAGGGCACTCCGGTACCACCGGGTGCCCGAATACCTCTGTCGAGTAGTCGAGGCCTACCTGTCGGACAGGTATATTGTCTACCCCGGTCACCAGGGAGACTGGAAACGTCGGGAGATGTCGTGCGGTGTTCCGCAGGGGTCGGTACTAGGGCCACCCTTGTGGAACATCGGGTACGATTACGTGCTGCGGGGCGACCTCCCTGACGGGGTCAGCGTGGTCTGCTACGCAGACGACACGCTGGTTCTAGCGCAGGGAGAGTCGTACCAGGCGGCGGTCGCTCTAGCGACACACGGGGTTGCGATGGTCGTTGATAGGATCCAGGAGTTGGGACTCAAGGTGGCGCTTCACAAATCCGAGGCGATGTGTTTTCACGGTCGCCGCCCTCGGAACGCGCCGCCATTGAGTTCCCAACTAACGGTAGGAGGAGTTCACATCGGTGTCGGGTCGACGATGAAGTACCTGGGACTCGTCCTCGACAGCCGGTGGAATTTCGTGGAGCATTTCCGACGTCTGGCTCCCAAACTCAACCGGACTGGGGCCGCTCTCAAGCGGCTCCTGCCCAATCTTGGGGGTCCAGACGCCTCCTGCCGGAGGCTCTACGCGGGGATCGTTCGGTCCATGGCCCTCTACGGGGAGCCGGTGTGGGCGCCGTCGCTGCGTAAGCGACCGGCGGCCATTCTGAACGCCTGCCAGAGGGTCATGGCAATTCGGATGGTGCGGGGATACCGCACGATTTCCTGCGAAGCGGCGAGCCTTCTGGCTGGCCTACCACCGTGGGATCTGGAGGCAACAGTCCTTGCACACATGCACGACATGCGCGTGGAGATGCAACGTCGGGGTGAAAGTCCTCTGCCGCGACAGGTCACGGCATGGCGGACAGAGCTCCGGCGGGATCTCATGGTGGAATGGCGTCAGCGACTATCGCAACCCCGTCATGGGCACGCCACAATTATGGCGATAAGTCCCCTCTTTGAGGCGTGGCTGGAAAGACCTCACGGCGTCCTTACCTTCCGCATGACACAGGTCCTCACCGGAAATGGCAAGTTCGGGAGGTTCCTGTTCCGAATTAAAGCGGAAGTGACGCCCGGGTGTCGCCACTGTGCGGAACGCCCGGAGGACACGGTGGAGCACACAATCGCGGTGTGCCCTGCTTGGGCGGAGCATCGCCGTGCCCTCGTGGGGGTGATCGGCGGCGGAGACCTCTCGCGCCGGGCTTTGGTCGAGGCCATGGTCCGGAGCGAGGAGGAGTGGCAGGCGGTCGCCGACTTCTGCGAAGCAGTAATGCTCGCTAAGGAGGAGGCCGACCGCATCAGGCAACGGCGCTCTCGCCGCCGCCGCCGGGATTCCGATCCCGATTTCCAGCCACCGTAGGCGCGGGCTTGCGGACAGTGAGCAATGGGTAGCTCGCTGTCCGGCCGTCCGGTAACCGTCCGGACCAAGCCCAAGTCGTCGACGGCGCGCGCTGTTCCCGCGCGTCTCAAGGAGTTGTCAGCAACAGCAGGGGCCCAGCCGGGTCGAAGCCTACTGGGGCCAGGGTAATCCGAAAGGGCGCTCGAGCCCCGGTATGAAGGCTTGAAGGAACGGGATGGGTTTTTTAGTCAGTAAGAGTCTGACACTATCTCCCGCTCCGCCCAAGAGCGGTGGTTGTCATAAGATGATTTTTCCCATCGAAAAAAAAAAAAAAAAAAAAAAAAAAAAAAAAAAAAAAACCTATGCCAAAATTTTATCAAAACACGATAAGACGCCATCGCACTTTTAGACAGCAAATAGGTGGAGATTTATCAGATGTTATTTACTACACTAAATTTCAAACGGGCAATGGAAAGAGCTGTACTCGGAGTTTCCTTGTGTGATCGCATCAGGAATGATGATATCCCCAGGAAAATCAAGTAAATTGACATGACACAATTAAGACTCTTTTTTCTCCTCAGTGCACAATCAAGTTGCCATTTTATTTGGTTTTCGTTTTTTTGTAGGATTTTGACTGTCTTTAGTATTTAAAACACATTTACCTCATAAATGCGGCAAATTTCGAGTAACAAAGGATTATATAACATGAACATGTGAATTAATTATCCTGTTTTAGCCAAAATATTAACACAATTTATGTATAACTTTACATCGTGAGGTTCTGGTCACACAGCTCGTAATACTGCAAATCAAAAGAATTCTTGATCTAAGTAATCAAATTACAGAGTAAGACGAAGAGAATTGCGTAAATCGATTACAACATGCTACAAAAATATAAACTTAATTGAATTAAACTAATACTTGTTTTTTTTTTAGAAAACCGCATTTATTGATTTACTAGTTTCTGCCAGTGACTTCACCCGCGTTAATATAGAAATTAATCCCGATAGAAGATACTCCCGGAATAAATAGTATCCTATGTAGGTACTCTGCCAGGACATGGTCTGCCCGCGTGCCATCATCTAATTACCTAATTAAATATAAAAATGTACACACACACATACAAACTTTCAACTTTATATAACATCAATAGGTATCACAGTTCAATGAACTGTTTTATTTATCTGTGAATGTGATCAACAAAAATGTACCTACATAGGTAGATATAATAAATAATAATAGATACATATCTTCTAAATGATCAATTTTAACAGTCGATTATGCAGCGAGAAGATAAAGCAGTGCCCTTTGATCGGCTGCGTGGTTGGCTACGAGAACACACCAACACACAAGCAGGAAGGTGGAGGTCTAAAAGGCTAAAGAAACCATGTCATTTGATGTCATACTTAAATAGAACCCTAATCAGTAACCTTCATTTACAGTACAATTTGTATATTTTAGTTTATGACATATTGTATCTTTGAGTTTTTGACAATTTGTAAATTTTAGTTTATGACATATTGTATCTTTTAGTTTTGACATTTTGTATTTTTTTAATTTATGACATTTTGTATCTTTTAGTTTTTGACATTTGTATCTTTTAGTTCTTGACATTTTTATCTTTTAATTTTTGAATTTTATTAATGTAATTTTTTTTTTAACTACCTATACTATAAATAATTTTTGATAAAAATAATTGAGAGTCAAGCCCATTCGTAATAAATTTGCATGCTGATTAAGAGGCGGAATATGAAGAAACATTATTGTAATTTAAGACCTAGGTATACCTGTAACCATATTTTCAAGCAAATAAATGATATTATTATTATTATAGAACAAGGGCAGCCTGCATCTGATGGCAAGGACAATCATCGGTCACCACTCACTAAATAAACACTTCTTCAAAATGAAGTAGGTAGCACGAATCACAGTCCTCTGTGCAGAGCATGCATAGAGTCGGAGGAAACTGTCACGTGCACGTGCTCCTTGAGTGCATAACCATCAGTCACAGTCTCACATAAGAACACGAACCTTGGGAGCACCGATTTCACTCATAGACACCCTGAGCAAATTGAAAAGACTCATCTACTTCTGGACAGAGGTGGGCTGGTCGGAGTGAAGGCTACCAAGGCCCACGCACAAAGGTCCACCAAGGACTGACTGCGGAAACCAGAAAAAAGTATTGTCTTCTGTAACGGGCATCATATAGAATTTCGTTCCATAATCGGACCATCAAACCTACGGCGAAGCATCACCGGTAGATACTTAGTAAACACTAAAAAAAAAAAAAATGGATGAGCCATTTGAAAAAAAAAAACGTTTTTAAGAACACATTCATTTTGCGTACAGCTAAAGGGTGGACCGCAGACAGTTACAAATTAACTTTCCAACCAAGGTCACCTTGGGTGGAGCTTGGTTTGTGTTGCGGCTACATGGATGTAAACTAAGCACCAACATATTCGCAAATCGGTCACTGCGGTTGGGAAAACGCGCTCGCCAACCAAGGGCGTTGAAAATCATGGATCACAACTGCTGCCTACACAGATTAAAACTAGCAAGGTCATCTCTGTTGGAACGTTGGTTTGCAACCGTCTGGTCTAACATATTCGCAAATCAGTCACTGCGGTTGGGAAAACGAGCTCGCCAACCAAGGGCGTTGAAAATCATGGATCACAACTGCTGTCTACACAGATTAAAACTAGCAAGATCATCTCTGTTGGAACGTTGGTTTGCAACCGTCTGGTCCACCCTTTAGAAGCGGAATTCACTACCAGGGCTGTGTTTCCTGATAGCTCAGGTTGAGGCTATAAGTCAAAGAGTGAATAGGTTATGTCTAGGCAATCATGCTCCACCGTCCACCACATCGTAGCTTTCTATTAGGTGAGGTAGTGGTTAAGTAAACGCGAGTCAAAAATACCGAACGTAAATAGTGTACAGCTACCTTTAACTATGTGACGTAAGGCCGCAATACTGTAAGGGTACGACGGTACATGTAGATATGTGACAAGTTAAAGGAACCTAATAAGACCTACAAGCCTAACAGCCTTACGACTCTAAGCCCTATAAGCCCTACAGCCCTACCCTATCATATACCTAGGTATATGATAGGGTAGGGTATGTGATAAATAAATATATAGATAAGTTTAGGATGTCTGCACCACGCGAACTAAGGTAACAGACGGATAGTAGGCAGGATGTCCAGGTTCGGGAAGGGTACACTCACTGCCAGTCCCGTAGACTCACGAGACTGATCTGAGATGGCTAAAGGTGTCTTGGTGACAGAGGGATGTGACAAGAATATAAAATTCAAATCTGATTGATTTACAATAAGTTACAGCTTATATACTTACTACTTTTTCTTAACACACACTGTTACACAAAATCGTTGTGTCCTATGCGTGTAAGATACAACTTAATCATAAATTTAACTGGGCCACGCTTCAGCCGGGCCGAGTGCTGAGTCAATAACCAAAGGTAACATTGAACAAATAGGGATTACAAAATTAACTTCCATAACATTTTAATCTAATGTCATCAACTACCTAGCCAGATCATTAAAACTAGTTACCTATCTAATAGTATCTAACAAAATATGTAAAATAATTCCATGCTTATGTTAAGAGGACTACAACACTTAGAGCACTCATGAGCAGCATATAAAAGAAAGAGATGCGCAAAGAATGCTTGCAAATATGAAGTATTTTAGCGCTTCACCAAAAATCAATAGATTTAATTAAAAAAATGAAACACTACAACGTTCTTTGTAGAATAATCTGGCAAACTATCAAAATGATTGCGTGTATATTAGACCGGTTTTTAATCGGTAAAAGTAAAATTTTAGAGGCATCTTCGTGGTTTTTTCTCTTGTACAAAATTAACTTTATTATACTTTGGACACACTAATCTAGCATTTAACCTGGAGAATAACATTATAAGTATTTTTCTGATTCTGTTTACTGTAGTGGATCACAAACGTCCATGGTCCAAAGTGTCCATGGAGTGTCCATCGAGTTTCTTGCACGTTCTTCTCCATAGAGACCTACTCTTAGGAACGTGCAATTTAGCTTCTCTTGTTTGACTGACCGACATTTTGACAATTCAAAAGTGCCTGTAACGGGTCTATTTGAAAGAAACTTTTGTGATTTTTAAAACTCGTAATGAACTCCTGTAGTCCTTCTGTTAGCCGATGACCTTGAACATTTGTCTACCCCTCTTCCCCTAAACGCTTGAACGATAAATCTACGTAAATACGGGAGCGTTTTGGCGTGAAAAAGTAGATACGTCCTCCCTTTCAAACAGAAATCATACAGCGCGCTGTATGATTTCAATGATTTGACATTTTGGCGTCAGTCCGCACGCCGCGTGGCGTTCGTGATTTACATTTATTACCGAGAATTCAAAAAAAATGCTAATAAAAAAAATGTAGGTATTGTTAGTAAAAAAAGTATTTGCACAATATTCACAATCATTACATTATCTATAGACAGGTATAAATAAATCTGGGCACGCCACAATCATGGCGGTAAGTCCCCTCTTTGAGGCGAGGCTGGAAAGACCTCACGGCGTCCTTACCTTCCGCATGACGCAGGTACTCACCGGACATGGTTCGTTCAGGAGTTTCCTGCACTCGATTCATGCGGAAGTGACGCCCGGGTATCGCCACTGTGCGGAACGCCCGGAGGACACGGTGGAGCACACAGTCGAGGTGTGCCCTGCTTGGGCGGATAATCGCCGTGCCCTCGTGGGGGCGATCGGCGGCGGAGACCTCTCTCGCCGGGCCTTGGTTGAGGCCATGGTCCGGAGCGAGGAGGAGTGGCAGGCGGTCGCCGACTTCTGCGAAGCAGTAATGCTCGCAAAGGAGGAGGCCGAACGCATCAGGCAACGGCGTTATCGCCGCCGCCGTCGCCGGGATTCTGATCCCGATTTCCGGCCAACGTAGACGCGGGCTTGCGGACAGTGAGCAATGGGTAGCTCACTGTCCGGCCGTCCGGTAACTGTCCGGACCAAGCCCAAGTCGTCGACGGCGCGCACTGTTCCCGCGCGCCTCAAGGAGTTGTCAGCAACAGCAGGGACCCAGCCGGGTCGAAGCCTACTGGGGCCAGGGTTATCCGAAAGGGCGCTCGAGCCCCGGTATGAAGGCTAGAAGGAACGGAGTGGGTCTTTTAGTCAGTAAGAGTCTGACACTATCTCCCGCTCCGCCCAAGAGCGGGGGATGTCAATGCATGTTTTTTTCCTACCATAAAAAAAAAGGTATAAATAAATTCCATGTTGGTTATTGCTTAGGTAAAAAGTTGAAAAAATATTTGTACGAAATTGAAGACCATGAATCAAAATATTGCATATATTTTTTTACAATTTTAAGATGCCCTTAAGTAAATGACCGGAAAACCATAGCCAAGGGATTAGTAATAGAATATAAATACATAATCTCTAGTTATCATCTCGTTATTATATCGATAATGTCTCAGTTATCATTTCATAATGAATCATGTTTGGATAATATGTATTATCGTTAGATTCAATAATCCAATGATAAATAATAGTTAGTACCAAAGTTATCTAGTTTTAATTAGGTACAATGAAATCTCTGCCTATACCCCATCTGTTTAGGTACCTACCTAGATAACTAATGTAAACAATCTTAACATTGTCTTTTATCTAAAAAAATGTCTTAAAATGTTATATAAAAATGTATACAATTACGTAGATATTTATCTAAACCGATGTTGAACTAAATTTAAATAATGTTGGTATGTCTTTAATACGATTTATTTTAAATTAAAAGCCATAGTTTAGTTAACTACACAGATGGAGTATAATACTGTGAGGTTTGGAGCAGGGATGTTACGGAGCTTCGACTCCGACTCCGTTAAGTCGGAACTTCCGATATTATTACACCTTCGGTTCCGACTTCGGCTCCGATTCTTTTAAATCGGAGGTTTTAATCGGAGGTCCGGAATCCGCCTGACTCCCGTTGCGTGCACTCTATTTTCAATTATTTTTTTTTACTTGTTATTAGTTTGTTCACGCACACGACACGTTCATCTTCTTTAGAATTAAAAAATTAAAATGAAAAAATTTGACTGAATAATGTTTTATTTGTCCTTAAATAAAAAATCTCTCTCCTGCCACCACTTCTGACTCCTCTTCCGCCTCCGCCTTCGGTTCCGATATAATTACCTCCGTTACATCCCTGGTTTGGAGATAATAAAAAAGGCTTGTACGCGTTATACTGTGTTTTTAGTCTTATCTGATTCTTCTTTTACATTCAATAATCCCGGGCCCTGGGACAAGCCATGCTCCTCATTCTGCAAAGCAGTAATGCTAGCGAAGGAGGCAGCAGAACGCGTGAGTAAACGGCCTTCCTCACGCCCCCGCCGCCGATTCCCAGTCACCGTAGGCGTGGGCCTGCGGACGGCGAGCAATGGGTAGCTCGCTGTCCGGCCGTCCAGTAACCGTCCGGGCCGAGCTTGAGTCGTCGACGGCGCCTAGTGTTCCATGCGCGCCTCAAGATGTCAGCTAAACCGTAGGGGTCCAGTAGGGTCGAAGCCTACTAGGGCTATGGGTTGGGCGAAAGAGAACCCCGGAGCCCTAAAACGATGGTAAAGAAGAAACAGGAGTGAGTTTTCGTCAGACACTACACAACACTACTCCCGCTCTGCCTACGACTGGGAGAAGTCATTGGATGATTTCCCATCTAAAAAAAAAAGAAAAAAAAATAGTCTGTAGTATAAGTATGTATAAAAGGAGAAACTGATTGACTGACATATCAACGCGCACAGCCGAAACTACTGGGACTTAAGAATGTGAAACTTTCGCTTTCTTTTATGACGCAGGCGAGCACAAAAAGGGTTTTTTTTTAAATTCAAGCATTAAGGGGGTTAAAAGGGGGAATTTCCTAATGTCATCACGCTGCGAAATATACTGCATGAGATTCCGTCACTGTTCTAGTGGTGAAGCCAACTGTTTGCTTTCATTCGTTCGAGCGTGATTTCGCGCCATTCCGTTAGACACCAAGCGAACGCCGCGCCATGTGACATTCACCAACCCACACTGGGCCCGCGTGGTGGATTACGGTCCATTCCCTCTCCTAGAGAGGAGGCCTGAGTCCCAGCAGTGGAAACATTAAAAAGGCTGATGATGATGATGATTATGAACGCCGCGCCGCATAGATTATAAAATATTAGATACGCGTGCTACCAAGAACGTAAATGATATCAAACTTCTTCAAGTAGTCTGTTTTCGAAAATAGGTTTACAAGAAGTGGGAAAAAGCGTAATCTGTGAAATACGTGTGAATTATTTGTGCACTTCTGTTTTTTTGTGCCATAAATCCTTTGTGTATAAAATGAGTCATATTTATAGCACCGATTGATTTTGGCTGATAAATGAATTCTAATCCCCGCTTTACAATGATGAGTAAGTCAACATTTTGGGGATTTTTAATTCGGATAATGATTTGATAAGTGTGCGGTTTTGAGCACAATTCAATGTTCTAGTTGCATGGGCATAATTAGATGGCACACTTAGATACTGTGTTTTTGCAATTTAAATATGTTTACCTACCAACTGGTTAAATGCCTTCGTTCATTTTATACCCCTTTTTTATGGTGGAAAAAAATCATCCAATGATCCCGATCTTGGGCGGAGCGGGAGATAGTGTCAGACTTTTACTGACTAAAAGACCCACCCCGTTCCTTCTAGCCTTCATACCGGGGCTCGAGCTCCCTTTCTGATAACCCTGGCCCCAGTAGACTTCGACCCGGCTGGGTCCCTGCTGTTGCTGACAACTCCTTGAGGCGCGCGGGAACAGTGCGCGCCGTCGACGACTTGGGCTTTGTCCGGACAGTTACCGGACGGCCGGACAGCGAGCTACCCATTGCTCAGTGTCCGCAAGCCCATTTTATACCCCTGGACAACTTGCGTCGGACTGATCCGACGAGTGTTTTCGCGTTCTATTCGCCAGGTTCTTATGTTTACGACTGGATACTCCATCTCGTTTAGCTCTTCAATTAGTCTAAGATACGATTAAGAACGACCTTCACCGGTCTGTTTAATGGATGAAACGTATTTTATGATAAAGGAGATGTTTCATTTTCGGCCATCAGATGTACAGTATATCAAAAAAGAGGAAAAAATACCACAAATTCGGGAAAAATATTATCTGGTGAATTTGAGCCTGATTTGTTGTGCACAACAAAAAAATAGTTTTTCAATTATTGCCATGTTTTATTCAACATGGCGTCTTGTTTGCTTGCATAATTCATTCGTTCTGAAATTATGTCTCATCAAATCAATGTTACGTAGAAAATAAATAAAAATATGCGTGTGTTCTTGAAGTGTTAAAAATAAACTATTATTCTATTGGACATATTTTTGAGTAAACATAATTAAGTATCACGATTTCATCGTTGCAACAATATTGAGTCTCCATTTTTTAAATTAATGTGTTTATGAACGAGTTCAAAAAAACCGCTTGTTGACAATAACATGTCAATTGGTCAGTCAAGTCATTTTGTTCGTTTCGTTCGACTTGATTTTGGCTTTCGTGGTTTTCGGTGTTATTTTACGTTTTCTCATTTATATATTCTACGACTTCGGCTTTGTACAACGGTTTTGTGATATCTGCCCATTCTTGGTTTGACTTTGGCTTTGTTTAACGATTCTCGAATTCAGTATCTGCGATTTGGATTTGTTTGCCCATTGGAAATCTTTTGTTTTTATTCACGCTAAAGGTAAATTAATGAAAAATTAGAAGTATATGAAAAATTATACTAGATAAGTTAGAAACACAAGTTTACCTCTCTGTGTTTTGCAGGTTCTTTGGCTTGTTGCAAAATGGGTTGTGTGAAGTGTATTAAAGGGATACGCAGTGATGAAGTCCACTATATTACAGCAGATTTGGGTCCAGAGCTTTTGTTTATTATTGAACAAGACATGGCTCATGAGGTAGGAATATATTTTTATACAAAGTTTTAAACATGTGCGACTACAACCTATAATATCCATCCAACTGTCAAGTGAATGTGAACAGTTCTTAAAACTATCAAATCTTCGTGAAACTGTAGAGAACTTGTTATCAGAGTATATTTAAATATATAAGTATTTTTCAGATTGCTACTGATGCTGCATTATGCGAGGCATGTTTTAACTCAATCACCAGTCTTCTTGAGAGTACTCATAGTACTACTGAAGTAATGCAGGATAATGGAATAGAACCCATTCGTGAAACAAACCAATCAAATGTATGTGTGTGGTGCCTTTTATCTTCAACCTCAAGGAGGATGCATTATATAAGCAGTGGGCCTCAAAGAGATGCAATATCTAATGTAATTGCCCCAAGACAGGTACGTATTATTTACAAATAGTTTGCTTTCGTTATTTGGCTTTAACAACAATTTATAGAATCACTAAATTCATGATAATAATTTCAGATACCAGATGGTGCTATTGTTTGCCATCGATGTTGGATGCGTGCCTGCAGGCTAGTAAAGGTATCATCAGCATCAAATTCTGGACAATATCAACATATTTGTGTGTGGTGTAGAAATTCTCTCTCTCAGAGAAGATCACACAGTATTCCACATGGTCCTGAGAGAGATGAAATCACGGCACGGATAACTCCAAGACAGGTCTGTTGCCTACTATATACACCTCTATCTTTATGTATGATCTTTATATATGTTCAGATTACACTTACAATTCTCCTGCATTAGACTGATTGATGTGATAATAAGATAATGATCATCAACTGTATGGGGAAAAAATACATGAAAACTATGAAAATGTTTTATCTAGCTTGGTAACAATCTTAACAGACATATTATTTTTTAGATACTCCCTGGAGACAGAGTATGCTACGCATGCTGGGTATCAGCAAGAAGAAATGTACAGCGTGCAGCTAATCTTCACTTAAATAGTAGGAATGTTTGTGTTGTATGTTCAACATCAATTCAACATCAATAGTGAGACGTTGCACACATTTATTGCTGGATGGTCCAGAAAGAGATGTAATTTCTAGAAGAATATATACCCTAGAGAGGTGTGTAAATTAGTCAACTGTAAATCTATAAAGTATGTATCTATTTGTGAATGTGTGAGTTTATTTTGCAATGTTTTTACAGGTCAGTAATCATTCATTGGTGTGCAGTGATTGGTGGATTTGGGCTCAAAATGCTGTTCGTCTAGAATATGAACAACCTGCCGACGAAGCTGCATCTAATCATGAAGAGCCTCCACAGGTTTTGGATAGGCCCCATCATATAGAATTAAATTCTTACAAAAAAGTGGGTATGTCTAGTTCGAGTTGTTTTGTACCGGGTTGTACAAACCCAGAACGACACATAGTGCCAGGGTACTTAAGAAAAAATGTGCTGTCTAATTATAAAGTATGTATTGTAGAAAATGCAAGGGTTTGTGTAGTTCACAAGACTACCTATGATTGGGACCATATTTTCAATTTGGAAATGTTACGTAATGTTTTCAGTGCAGAAGAAATAAAAAAAATAATGGAAGTAAACAATGATTCCCAACTTTAAAAAAAAATTGGGAAAATGATATAGAAGGATACTACTGCAGTTGTATTTGTGGAATGCGAACAGTTGGATGTTGCGCACATGTGATGCCTATAGTCTGGTACCTTGGTTGGGCTCGACATCAAAATAATGTGGCACCAGCATCATTCCTCGATGATGTATTAGTAAGAGAAGAAGAATAAAGTTTTGAATCCTGATTTGTTCTTTTATTTATTTTTTTATTTGTAGGGTACCATGTTCTACATTTCTTCTGTGGTACACCAAAGGTTTAACATACCTCAGAAAGCATGTTAATCCCAATGGCTTAATTACTGGTCTCTGTTGTCTTTTGAAGATATTTGACAGCTGTTATGGATAGATAGAAGTCGGTAAATCTGATATCAGTCATGCCAAGGGGTACGGTGTTACCCAGTTATTGGGCTGTGGAAGTCAGATGGCAGTCGCTTGATATAAAACACGTATTCTGCGGCATCCAGCTCAACTGGAAGCAGACCCCAAAACCGTTGGGAAAAGGGGAGATGACTTGTTCTACAATTACTTACGTTATTAGTTTATATGATAACTATAATACCATACCAATCCATTCAGTAATTACAACATCAACATAGCATAATATTCTGTAAATACTTATTAATTATTATTATATTCTAAATTCTAATAAATTAATATTCTGTAAATGTAAATACATTAGACAAATGAGTCCCATTTGCTGAAGGAAACGTATTGAAATATGTTTGCATCCAGCAGGAATTGAACACAGTATTAATTTATTTACAACCTTACTAATCGAGTACTACATACATAAGTATAGAAATGATTCAAAGACTTGATAGTGAATTGGTGAGCCACTTTTGTCTAATATTTTATTGGAAAGATCACAGTTCTGATCTTATACTATTTATTATTTAAGATGGACAAAAACAAAACAATTCTATCTAGGTTAAGTAAATGTCATCTCTACAACCTGTCATGGCTGTCTTAACTCTTAGGACAAACGTCAAACATTTTTTAATTTTATCGTGTGCATAAAATCCATTTGATATTATGAAAAAAATGTTACTTTATTCTATTCAGGGGTAATTTTCCCAGCTTCGGTAAAATGTACATGTTATGGCCGGAGCCCCATATAAAAATGAAACATCTCCTTTAGTGTATTAAATAATATAACGCGGGTGGGTTGCCTAAGAAATTCCTGGCCAGACTATTATTAATTAAAAATTGAAAATTTACTTTTTTTTAGAGAAATGCACAACCGTTATTCATACCAGATTTTTTTTGCAGACAACACTATAACATCGTATTCGTAATGAAACAGCGTTTATTTTGATATAGAATTTGTTGTATAGCAAAATAAACACACCTGTTTATACATACCTGTTTATACCTGGCAACCCATAGTTACGCTAGGAAACAAAT
The DNA here is from genome assembly GCA_910589285.2 of Mythimna ferrago. Classification (NCBI taxonomy): domain Eukaryota; kingdom Metazoa; phylum Arthropoda; class Insecta; order Lepidoptera; family Noctuidae; genus Mythimna; species Mythimna ferrago. The sequence goes on from OU342685.1 coordinate 24,949,988, forward strand.
AGGCAACCCAACATTTTTATGTTCTAAAGGCTTCACTCTTTCGGTTAGTATTAAATTTATTCGTGAAACACAACGGCGCATTTTTCAAAAAAAAAAAAATTGTTTGGCCAGGAATTTTTCAGGCAACCCACCCGCGTTATATTATTTAATATACTAAATTTATCATAAAATACGTTTCATCCATTAAACAAACCGGTGAAGGTCGTTCTTAACCGTATCCTCTACTAATCCCCCTAGATGACAGAAGAGCTGACGGGACGGAGTATTTGGTCGTGGATGTGCGAACCTGGCGGATTAAACTCGTGAGTATTTGTCGAATATATTTGACGTAGGCAGATAAAAGGTTAACACTAAATTAGAATTGCCAGAATGAGAGATCTGGAAAAGCTATTGCTGACGGTAAACGTAGATGCCTTGTATTGGCATTCGTACATTCAAAGTTAGGTTCAGTGGAAAACCAGAGTCTGACAACTAGTGCGCAGTTGTTTGGTAAGTATTTTGCTAAATTAGACATATTTGGCGCAGCCGTGCGGCGCACATTACTATTTTTAAATTACTTAAGTCCAACGGGTGATCTTTTAAACCAAAAGTACAGTGCGTTTCACTTAGGGTGAGTTGCACCATTTAACTATAACGATAACAAAGCCGTCAACAGTTCTCAAATCATCGAATTGACCAATAGGCGGCCGTTTCACGGCTGGTTATGGTTTGGTTATCGTTATAGTTAAATGGTGCAACTCACCCATATGAGGTTCCTTTGCCGTAATGTTGGCAATACGGAAAAACAGTGTTGCAATATTTTTAGCAATGACATTACTTAATATTAGGGAGATAATAACTGATTTCTTTTGAAAACTGTAAAAAATATTTTTGAATAAAATAAATGACGCTGGGCTACATTCCGGTTGTCCTGCAATTCTTTCAAATACCGAAAATGCCACGCCACAATAATGTACCTTCCATTGACAACTTCCTTTTAGACCTGCTTTTTTTTAATACAATCCCATTCCCCTCATAATTCTCCAAAAAGTGTTGCAATTACCGTTAAAATCGATTTCGTTTCGCATTTCGGGCAACAATTTTGGTAGAGTAGGCAACTCTTTTCTTTTTTCCCTTCTTTTTCAATAAAAGTATTTTCTTTCTACAAAGGTAAGATAATGTAGCCGAATCAAATAATCAATCAAACACAAACTCTTTTTTTACTTAATCAAAATAATCCTGCCCACGTGCTCATTTACTTTGATATCAGAAACATTATTACCTGATCATCATCATGATCTCTGGTGTCACGCTTGGCACATTGGTTGATTGATGGGCTGCTGTGCTGTGTGTCGGCAGATTGATTCCAACACGGAACAAATATTTGCGTGGCCTAAGTACGGAGTTAGTCACGTGCGTTAAACTGCGGCTGCGTTAGGCGGGTGCTTGCGCGGTCTCATACTAAAGTGCTCCGTCCGTCCGTCGCGGACAGCCGCGCCCTGCTCCCGCGCTCGTGTCGCTTCCACGTAACGGAGGCCCGCGCGGGGACACGCGCGGACTAGTGAACACTAGTACTCACGCACGGAGGCAAATGTCTTTTGATACTGAAAGAGTAATTCTGGAAGTGCAGCGTCGCCCTACCAAATGGAACCAGGCAAATGAGTTATATAATTTAAAGATCGACATGCAAGAACAGCGTTGCAAACTGCGTCCGCAACGGTACCACGGAGACCGCGCGTGGACACGCACATGTCCACACAAAGTTGACCTTTACTGCTCTGTCCTTCTCATTCTCCTTATTTTGTTTATACATCCTTCCATATGGAGTCTATCCTTCTGTGGAATGCATTTCCTCTCGATATCATGACGGTCAGTCAGTATGCATTAAAGGGGAAGTTGCGAAATTGGTTTTCACAAAATCGCAATTGTCTCGGTGCGTCAAGACCTAGATCTAGATACATGGAGTGGCCAGCAGTTCACGCAGTACGGACCGGTAGACTTTCACTAACCCGCACTGGGCCCGCGTGGTGGATTACGGATCATTCCCTCTCCTAGAGAAGTGGCCCGAGTCCCAGCAGTGGGAACATTAAAACGCTGATTATGCTATATATCGGACAAATTCGGGAAATATATTGGACTAGCTGTGCCCGCGACTTCGCGTGGACTACAGGATTTTGAATTTATTTTTTCTAAAATAAAAGTAGCCTATGTTACTCCTTATTACATCAGCTGCCTGCCAAAAAAAGTCCCGTCAAAATCGGTCCAGCCATTTCAGAGATTAGCCCGGACAAACAGACAGACAGAAAAAATTGTAAAAAATGTTATTTTGGTGTATGTACCGTATATATATTCATATACACATGGAGTAAAATGGAAATGTAATGTATTGTTTTTCAAATAACCAGCGCAGTTCAGTTAAGGTCGTAAAATGTATTGCCTTAAAAGCTCGAGGTAGGGCCTCTCTAGGTCTAATGGCTACGAAAGCGACGGTGCCCAACGTTAGAAATCGATTAACATGTGCAAAATTGCAAACGTGATAAAAAATAAGTGATTATAATGATAACATTAAGTGGGATTTAGTAATCACTTTTTATTTTGTAAAAATAGCTTAAAGCCAGAAGCTACATTTAAAATGCGAATTATTAGATTTTGTTGTAAAAGATAAGAAACATTCATTGAAATTATCCACTTATTATTGTATGTAAATCTGGACGCACACCTAGTCCACGAGTCCGTACCTTTGCAGCGCCATCTATAGGAATTAAAAGTTAATATCCTACACTGCAATATCAAGTTACTGACAGCAGTCTGAATAGAACTATAAGCCAGAACAATCGCCTGAATCTGGCACAACATCCGTCTGGTCGGAAGGTCCTTTTTCAATGGAGAGAACACGGCGGTGCACTGCCCAAGCGGTACACACCTCTAGGTAAAGGAACAGGTTGTGATGCACTTTGTCACTTCCTGAAATCAGGCGAAATCCACTCTTTCCTGGTCTGTCGAATTCCTATAACATAAGATCCTCTGTGTAGGTACCATCGCCGTCATTTCTGCTTATTTAAAAAAAAAATTGCTTGAATCCTGCGGTGCAACGCCAAACCAAACCCTTTGAAGTTTTCGTTATGAGTGCAAGCAAAAATGAACTTAGCAGTGGTCAGGCGGAAGTGTCTTAGATGGTACCTTAATTAAATAAATAACAACACAACATTTTTTATCAAATTTATTACGTAAGTGGTAAAAGGTATGACACTAATACAATTATATCACATTGCTCTTACATATAAAAATAGTCAGCAATACTACTTACGAGAAAAAGAGCGTTATTTACACATTTTACAACTTTATGAAAGTTACATTTAGTGGTTGAACATTTGGTGGGTATATAGTGTTAATGTCGTTATAGTACGGACATATTTAAATTACTGAATATTTCATTATGTAAAACTTCATCAAGAAGCAAGAAGATTATTAAATACCTATTACATAATATAATATTAAGCTGCGTAGCAGGGTATAATGTGTAGGCAGACAGATAAACTTATTATATAAACACTAGCTGACTCGGCAAACGTTTGAGCTGGCGTTGATGAGTCAATACTCTCAATCAATCAATTAATCTTTATTTGTGTACTCTTTATCTAGTTAGGGTCTACTATAGTAACTGTAGGTATGAAAAGTAAAAAATTACATATCTTTCGTTTATGTTGTGTATTGTGCTTACTATAGTATAGGTATCAACGACTTTCTTTGGAGTCGACAATTTTAGAAATATTTAAGAGACTTTATATATTGTAGTAATAGGGTCGTGGGTTCAAACCCAGCCAGGTGCATTACTTTGTGTAATTTGTTTCATCATCACTGCTCTCAAAACGGTGAAGGAAAACACTGTGAGGACACCGGCATGTCCTAGAATCAAAAATTCGAAGACATGTGACATTCACCAACCCGCACTGGGCCCGCGTGGTGGATTACGGCCTATTCCCTTTCTTAGAGAGGAGGCCTGAGTCCCAACTGTGGGAACGTTATAAGGGCGACTATGCTATGCTATATATTGTAACTCAGTTCATATTTGACTAGCGGTATCACTAGTCGCATCATTGTAGTTTAGTCCTTATGTGAAGGTATTTGTGTACCATCAGTGGTCACACCAATCGGTGACGCAGTGTCCGCGGCAGTGGGACCTCGTGAGGCGCGCGCGGCCCAGTGCGCGGGATCACCGCAGTAGCTCGGCCAGCGCGCGGCACGCCTCCGCCGACACTCCTTCTAGGGACAGCAGGACTGATAGCTCGTCGTCTCCTGGAGGATAGAAGAGAAGGTTAGAATAGAATAGAGACATTTTTATTCGGGATAGACACAGTACAACAGTTACAAACACAAAGTAAAAGAAACAAAAAGCAAAATGCGACGAGTGTGCCCGCCACGAAACTTAAGGGTCTAAACAGACGGACTGCATTTCAACTGCAATCCAACTGCAAATTGCAGTTTAAGTGCAGTTTGAAAGCAGTTGACACGACTGCAATAGAACTGCAAACCAAACGTGCGGTCCCATTGCAGTCGTGTGAAATGCACACCAACTGCATCCGAACTGCACCATGCGCGGGAGGGCAGAGCGTGCGGGCGGGTGGGTATGATCCAGTGCAGTTGCAGTCGTGTTTGCAGTTCTATTGCAGTCGTGTCAACTGCATTCAAACTGCACTTAAACTGCAATTTGCAGTTGGATTGCAGTTGAAATGCGGTCCGTCTGTTTAGACCCTAACATCATGATCAAATATAGTGGAAAGACGTCCACTGCTAGATGTAGGACTCCCCCAAAAATCGCTGCATATTGCGTTCCTAAGCATATCGCATCCATCAGATTTCAGCGCCCATCAGCAAGTGTACGCTCTAGTGTGAGGTGCCCACGCGGCTTTTTTTGTCGCCACTACAGAACCTTTCAGCCCCAACAGACCGCGTCTCGGCTGTGGGTGACCGCGGCCCGCACTACTATTTGCCCGCGGTTCACCCTTCGGCACTTTATGCGTTCTTAACCTATCTCTATATTTCAATTTGTTTGTAAACTCTTCATGTTAGTTCATCTGTATGAAACTCGACACACACGTAGACCAACACCGAACTACTTAATAAAACTGGTAAGCAATTACAAGTTAACAAAATATCCTCACCTGCAGCATCCTTTAAAGCACCTTTCGGTATATCATGGTACACCAGGAACCCGCTCAATATCTTCTTAACATCATCATCGCAACAAGATATCTTCCTACTGCTGGGTAGACCGAGATACTTCCTCAGGAAAGGCGTCAGCCTTGCCTCCCAAGTGTCGAATATGTTGGACACTTTCTGTTTGATTGCCAAAGTGAACTCGCTCGATATCAGCGGTTCGTTCGACGTCTCTTGCCCGTCGACCTTCATTTCGTTCATTGCTCGCCTATTGTGGTTCTCGATTTGGGATAAAAGAAGCTTTATCTGCCATATGTGGTACGCGGAGGGGTCTGGCTTCATTGTTTTTATTATCTGTAAGAAGAAAACTTAAATAAACACTACACTTGTTGCCTGTTTTCAAGAGTACAAGAACACTACCTGTCACTGTGATTATCGAAAGTCAACATTTCTTATGATTGCTCATATATTTGGTATTATATGTATGTATTATATTGCATATGTATGTATCTGTGTATCTATTATAATATGTTGTAATAAATTTTGGTGCTTATTGTTACCTGGAAGAGATCCAAAAGTCCGCCCATTTTATGTGTTTCAGATATAAGTCTTTCTTTGTTATGTTTCTTTATGTAACTACAATCTATATATATAAAAATCAATGCCACTTTTCGTTGTAATTTTATAACTCAAGAACGGGCTCACCTATACAAACCAAATGTTTAAGCTTTGTTCGGACTATTTAGTAGATGGTTTATGTGAAGTTTGGTAGGGTAGAGTAGGGTATAGTAGGGTAGAGTAGGGTAGTGTAGGGTAGAGTAGGGAAGAGCAGGAGCGAAGCCGCGCGGGCAAAAGCTAGTAAAGTAAATATTATATAATAAATTAATTAAAAATCTCGATAATGATACACCAGCTTCTGCCAACGGCTTCGCTTGCGTGAATGTAGGTTTTTCAACACGACCTTTAGATCCTCATTATATCCCCTTAGGGGGTGAATTTTGGAAATTCTTCTCTTAGCTCGCCACGTCATAAACGGAAACGTAATGCAAAACTTCACGCTCCTAGGCCTTGTAGTTTCGGCTGTGTGTTGATATGCCAGTCAGGCAGTTTCTCCTTTTATTTATATAAGGTGACTGGCAATTAGTGTACGATACTTAAACACTTGATTGTGCTCATGATAACAAACAATTTTTATTATGGGAGCAAAGCCGAAATCGCGAAAAAAATATCAGCTGTTCAGTACATTAGGCAAACATAAATGATTACAGCTGATTTTTTTTCTCGATTTCAGGTTTGTTCCCATAGTAAAAGTTGTTGATTATCATGAACACAATCACGTGTTTAAGTATCGTACACTAATTACCTGTCACCCTAAATATGACGTTTGCACGAACCGAGCAGATAAAAGGAACCGACCGCAGAGAAACGGGGATCACTTCTCTGTCGGCAGCCGTGTGAACAACAATGTCTAGTCTCGGGGACTGTCTCACGGCTCGTTGTGTGAAAAAAACCTAAAGCATGCATCGTAATAAATCAGTTGTATGATTTGGAATAGTTTGTTTATTGCTCGATACCCAGCCATCGCCCACAAAACGGAGTCCATAGACACAGCTTCAATGATGATCGGCATCCTCCGCCGACATATACAGGGTTAATTGTAAAACACTAACAACCTTGCAAGACTTTATTACTAACTAGCTTTTGCCCGCGCGGCTTCGCTCCCGCTCTTCCCTACTTCAGCCTACTATACCCTACTCTACCCTACTATACCCTACTCTACCCTACTATACTCTACTCTACCCTACCATACTCTACTCTACTCTACCCTACTCTATCCTACTCTACCCTACCCTACTCTACTCTACTCTACCCTACTCTACCCTACTCTACTCTACCCTACCCTACTCTACCCTACCCTACTCTACTCTACTCTACCCTACTCTACCCTACTCTACCCTACCCTACTCTACTCCACTCTACCCTAAAAAAAAAAAAGTAGGTCTTATGTCCGTCTCCTGGTTTTAAGCTACCTCCCCACCAATTTTCAGCCAAATCGGTTCAGCCGTTCTTGAGTTATAAGTGGTGTAACTAACACGACTTTCTTTTATATATATAGACATCATAAACCACAACTTTTGTTCTATGACTTTTTACAAAACATAACACATTTACCAAAAACAGACCTTCAAGATTTCGTTGTTCTATCTAACACATTTCAACTCTGCTCCTCAATACCTTCGTGAACGCTTCGAATACTTTGTACCAAGGGATAAACCCTGTCGCACTATCAATTCTCTTCTCCTTCGTACTCCTCGCCACACTTCCAGCCGCTATGATGGCTCTTTTACTGTAACTGCAGTGCGTCTCTGGAACTCTCTCCCACATTCCCTTCGCGACAGCCCTTCTCTGGATGTCTTTAAGAGGAAAATTAAAGAACACTTCCTTTCTCAATTGACATAATATTAGTATATATATTATATGTTTATGTATATATATATATAATAGTCGTATTTATGTAGGTTTATGTTGTACACTGGATCCTACCCTCGAATGTGATCTCTCTCTGTCACTCAAAGGTTTGCTGGGAGAAAACTCATTGTTGAGTTAAGCTCGCCTTTGTACATGAATTGTCAATTATGAATGTATTAAGGTTAAGTTTTTGTTTGTACAATAAAGAATTAAAGATATATTTTTAAAAGTCATAGAACAAAAGTTGCTGTTTATGGTGTTCTTAACTAGCACCTAAGAAGTTGCTAGTGTTATACAAATAACCCTGTATAATCGACCAAGATATTCATTTTCTTAGTCTAATAAAGATATTTCAACCGACATATTAATATATCAAACGATCTCACCTTCAAAAACGTGGTCCAAATCGGCAACGCACACAAGATATCCTTGACAACACACTCATACGTCACCATGCCCAAGGTCTGCAAATGTTCCCTCTCTTCCTTAGTATACTTCCTACATTGACACTCTATATTCAACGAGACATCCCTTACTCCCTTCTTCTTCTTAGACAGCACCAAACAATCAGCACAAACAATTGGCTCCAACTCTTGGATCAAATACTGCTTCACGAAATTCCGGACCTTATCGTCGTTGGTAAAGAGCTCAATGTTCTCTGTGGTTGTGGACCAGACGTTGGACTTGTCTAGCGTCAATGTTTGCGCCAATATGGTGAGGAAGCCTTGCGGGTCGTCGATGTAGGAGAGGCAGCCGGCGCGTTGTTTGATGTCTATGCACCACGAGTATTCGAGGAATAGTCTGAAATTAACAAGTTTTTTTTTTGAGCATATAGTACGCGGCAAATAAGTTGAACCGTTTGCTAGAGACCATTTCTGAGACTGGAAAATCGGTTACTGCGCAAGTTCGACCGTTATGATGGTTCAACTTATATGACGAGGACTATAACCGATTTTCGAGTCTCAATCGAAGTGGCGTAACTATAGGAAATGGTTCAAATTATCTGCCGTGTACTATACGAAATTTTTAGTCTATTATTAACAAAATATTGCATTCACTTATCCATCTACCAAGCATATGGGAAAGGAATATGGGAAAAAATATTCCCATATTCCGCTCCATCTACGTGACGTTGCGACGTTTGTTCAGTGTCCCGCAACTTGCCCACTCACCCTCCCCCCAACATTTTTGAACACATTCACGTGATGCGCATCATGTTGGGGGACATATTGTCCCTCGGTGTATCTGAAGCGTAAAGCAATTTCAAATTGCAAGTCCTTTTGTGTCCGTGAGCAACATTGGTCAAAATAGAGATAGGCTTGCGTTTGACCACTATCTCGCTCACCTAATAGCAAGCGCCGATTGAGCACGCTTGTCTAGAAGTAACCTACTCACTCTTAATTTAAAGACCCTAGATTGTAGCTGTCAGGAATGTACAGACTCCGGTAGGGTATTCCACACCGTGCGGACATTTTAATTCCACGAACCCCCTACAAACTTAAATATTCAGGACAACAGCAAAACCTTCTTTTTTTATGTGGGAATTCATCCAATGACATCTGCCACCCTTGTGTGGAGCGGGAGGGCGTGTAAGATTTTTATTGATCAAAACCCACTCCTGTTCCTTCTTTGCTTTCGTTCCAGGGGCCTAGAGTTTTCTTTTGCACAACGCATGGCCCTAATAGGCTTCGACGCTGTCGGGCCCTTACGGTTTTGCTGACATCTCCTTGAGGCGCGCGTAAAACACTACGCACCGTCGACGACTTGGGCTGGGCCCGAACGGTCACCGAACGGTCGGACGGAAAGCTACCCATTGCCCGCCGTCCGCGAGCCTGTGCAACGGCAAAAGCTTGTGTTTCAATTAAACGGTACTCACTTCAACTGGTCCCAGTTCCGGTCTCTCTGGAAGGTGATGGGCCAGTACCGCGGGTCGTTGATCTTCACCTCCTTCAGCGTGTTCAGTTCCGGGATGATGCACGGAGCCTTCATCTCTTTTACTACGTCATTAAGGTCTATAACCTGTGAGCAAAAAAATAATAATAATTATGGCAAACATGTACTTTCTCTAGAGCGTTACTACTGTTAGACTACTGACTATAAATTTTATAATTGTTATTTTTTTAATTAATTCTGACATTCATTGCTATTTTATTTGTAAATATGTAATGTTTTATATTGCATTTTAAATTCTGACCATGTTTAATTTATTAATGAAATTTAAATTTATTATTTTTAAATTCTTGACATTTTTACTTTTTTGTTTTTTAAACTGTAATTTCGTAATTGATTGTGTGTAATTCAGATACAAATTATTTGTTCATGAATAAATTACTAAAAACTAATGACTAAAAAGTCGATGATTATGCGCATCCCTAATGGCGTCGCGCATGATCGTCCCCGCACTAGCATCTTTGACATTCGAATGTGGAATTGCGCGCCCTTTTTCACGTTGTTGTACTTTTTGAATAGTTTGGGAGTTGTAATTAAATGTATTATGTATTAAAATTACGTTTATCTCTATTACTACATTATTAAGTTTAGAGTTACCTGTATATGTGCATAACACAGTTTCTCTGTAGAAATGTCTCTGGGCAGTATTAACCTCGCTTCGACTGCCAATACATAGAGATGCCGGAATGCTTGCAAGTGGTACCTGGAACAATCCATGACAAAAATCATATTACACTGACGTGTGCTGCTATGACGACGTGTTGAAATGTCAGGCGTGTGAGAGAAGAGAAGGCATGGGGCTATACAGTTACACCCAAAACTGCGTACAGACATCGCGAGGCGTGCGTCGCGAATGGTTCGCCTCGCATGCCTCGGGCTGAATGGACGTGTGTGCTCATAGTGAGCATTCGCGGCATACGATCGTTGCGAACGCCACCTCAGTACAAGCCGTGCGCTCCGTGTGGACGGACAGGTGTTGTTTGCGTTTTCTACTGACGAACACCGTGCGTGGTGGTTTGCGTGCTCAGCTTGAGCATGTGTCGTTCGGGACGCACGCTTAAATGTACCGTCGTAAGCCTCAGCACTATTTCTTTAATAGTTCAGTTAAGGTCGTAAATTGGATTGCGTTAAGAGCTCGTGGTAAATCTGGCGTTTTAATAAATACTTAGTCCTTACCTACCTTGTACAACTCATCAGAAATAAAGATCGTGATCACATCAGAAATGAAGATATCCACAGGAGAACTAAGGTTACCGACATAGCACGAAGAAAGGCCAAAGTTAAGTGGTAGTGAGCAGCGCACATTGCTCGCAGAGCATATAATCGATGTGGACGAAAGGTTCTGAAGTGGCGACCGTGTACCGGAAGACGCAGCGTTGTAAGACCTCGCACAAGGTGCAACGATGATCTGGTGAGGGTAGCGGAAATCCGATGGACACACAGGAACAGTCATTATGGCGACACTTGGGGTGGACGTATTTAGGCTGAAATAATAATGATACCTTGTGCAAAGTGAAGTAAGTTACCTGTTGTCCTCGCTGTGCGTGGGGAACTTGGGGAAGAAGGCGGCGAGCAGCGCCGCCACGGCGGCCGGCGACGTGCTCAGCGTGGCGCGGCCGCCGCCCAGGAACAGCAGCCCCACGCAGCAGTGCACTGCCATCTGGGGGGCGCCATACGAACCTTATACTGTGAGCTTTATTCTACATTTAACTAGAATAATGCACACCCTTATACACCCAATTAGACAATTAAGTTCCAATCATTGAATTATGATTGATGACGATGATGACGCACTACTGAAATTTTACTTCTTCTTAGTCAGGCACTCTTGTCAGAGTGGTCGTGGCTGTTGATGAACAGTCAAAGTCAAAATCAAAGTCAAAGTCAAAACGTTTATTGCAAACCAAGTGTACAATGATGACATTATATTAGTTTAGTGCTTATGACTTAGCAGCCTTTTTCAAGCATTGCAATAATTTATGATACGCATGCATTAAAAATGAGGTACTTTCAATTAATTATTTTATATTATTACAAATGAATTAAAAAAAATATATATATATACATAAGTCAAAAATACACGTCAAAGATTCAAAGAAGATCAATTATTTGTTACAATTAATGTCATTGAAGTTATAGTTAAAATGTCAAAAAAAAAAAAAATATCAATAATAATTAAAATTACATGTCAAAAACTTTTATAGTAAAACAGACAGGTACAGTCAGACAGGTAGAGTCGTTTGCCTCCAAGGCTGCGGAGAAATTTTACTTAAACATACTTATACTCTGTTCAAAATGACATTAGAAATGTATGAAAACCTTTTATTACTATCCGTTCAACCGATTTTGACTTTTATTACGTTGCTAGCATGATTCACGGCTACTGCAGTAAATATTTACAATTGTAACCACTTTTTTGCTCTAAATGCCATCCTTATGCCCACAAAATTAGAAGTTAAAATTGGTTGAAACGACAGAAAAAAAGTTTCTTTAAATTTATAATCTAGGTTTTTAAGATTTTTTTTTAAGTGAAGACAATTACCAGTCAAATTCGATTTTAGGGTGAATTAGTTTGGCCTAGTCAATACCCGCGATATTAGTCCAAGAGAGAGCGAAGGAATTTTAGGGCACCCGGAACTTCTTCGATTTTTTTATAACCACCCAGAAATAAGAGCCCGCCGGACTCAGCACGAGAAGAAAGGACTGATTTGGCCTAGGCGTAAATGCACTTCAAATCAAATTGTTCACTTTCTAAAATCGGGTTGGCCGGTAACACAATATCTACCTCTTCCATATAATTCTAAGAATAACAGTTTTATGTATTGTGCGCATTTCAAATGTCACACGTAATTGAACCTGTTACGGGTGATTTCGCTACCAATGCGTTAAATAGTTCTATTCTTTATCTCCGAGACATTTATCAGATTTTCACAGGAAAACCAAATCTGTTTACTTCAGAGAAGTAATATACAACGAAAAATCATAAAATTACGCTAGAGAAGTAGCTCAAGTATAGGTACCTAAAGGAATAGATGGCGAAGTCCCGAACAAAATTTCCAATTATGACGATTTTTTTGCAGTCCATAAACTGGCCATAATCTTGATTAGATAAAACGAAGTCAATTATTTCGTTGGTACATATCATGGTAACTTATACAAGTAAGTAGTTATATAAGTAGACACTTAATAATTTCATCAACAATTTCCTCGCCGTAGTTCTTTCGCCTGATTTAAGTCGCATTAGAAGCAACACGGTGCTGTCCTATTGCCACCAAAGTTTTTATCTCCCGAGCACCGCGAGGGTTGTAAATCAGAGTTAAATACCCTACTTTTTACACCTTCTACGGGTGCGACTGAAACAAATTATATACCTATTCGAGAAATTTATGTATTACTTATTCCCTAATCTACTATTAAAAACCTTTATACAGGAGCATATTATCTATATATAACAGTACCTGTCCTCCGTGAGTGAGCGGCGGCGCAGTGGCAGTGGGCGCGTGCGCGGGAGTACGTGCGCGCAGGCGGCGGCAGATGCGCAGCACGTGCACGTCGCCGCGACCGCACATTATCTATAGAGGAAAGTTAACAACTAACTTACTGACTGCTTATCAAAGACCTCTCAATCATAATAATAAAATGCATAAAGAAACATATTTCAAGTGACAGCTAGTAATATAATAAAATGTGATACCATGCCGGCAGCCAAGAGACAGACGCACAGACACGCCTCGAGCGTGGAGCGTCCCGCCAGCTCGGCCACGCTCTTGCCGCCCACGGCGAGGAACAGGCGCGCGTAGTGCAGCGCCGTGTCGCGCGCGTCCTCGTCGCCCGAGCCCGCGAAGCGCAGCCCCATCGCGAAGCACGCGCCCGCTATGATGTTGCAGTAGGCCTGGCTGGGGGACAATACTATGCATTTTGGTACAAGTGGAAAAACTTTGACATTAAGATCATGGCAGAATTCGCCCGAGCGTTGACGAGGGAGTTCGCAACAGGGTAGTGTCCAGGGTCAAAATAATTACATTTTATTTAGTCCGTATTTTAGATTATAAAAAAATATTGGACAAGTATTTTTTCTTTTTTCGATTAAACAAAAAATAACAAAGATATAGCTTATTAAAGTTACGTGTGACATCACCCCGTGCGAAAAAATGCAGCACGGCGTGACGTCACACGTAACTTTAATGGGCTATATCTTTGTCATTTTTTATTTAATTTACAAATAAAAAAATACGTGTCCCTTATTTTTGAATAAGCTAAAAGACGGACTAATTACATTTTTTACGGCTACTAACCTAGCTACTACTACTACTAGCCTGCTAGGATCTAAGATAAATACCTAAATCATGTAAACAAACTCACTTCATAGCTTCATAATCGATGTTATCTTCAGTCGGTTTGACGAAACAATACGGCTTGATTGTAGAAGGCACCTGACTCTCTACCCAGTCTTCAGTGGGTTCTATACTGTCCCACAGCACCAGTCCTGAAATTAAATAATTAAGTTTTATCTACATGCACATGTTAGGGGATATCACCACGAATGCACCACTAGCGACTCAACCGCGCGCCAGCTACGTTGCAAAAACGGTGCGCGAACGCCTCGCGCACTGCACTATACTTCCTCCCGCCAGACATGTACACATGTTCCCGTCTCCATCTTCTAATTCCAGTTTTATACCAATAAGACAGTGATCACAAAAAATATTAACTTTAAACTAGTGTCGACAATTTCAATCCTAGTCTTCCATCGCGTCCGTCTGTCTGTATAAATGTTTATGCAGTTTTTACCAATGGACAGAGTGATTTATGAGGAAGTCTTAGATATATTGACTGAAATGTGGAGCCGTACCCGCTCCAGGTCCCTCTCTGACCAATGTCTGTCTGTGAGAGGACCTTTTTTCTCTCTCTCTCTCTTATATTTTGACGTAAGACTCAGGGGACCGCAGCTATCCTCCGAGAAAGAGAGTCGTCAAAGAGTCTCTACTATTGGAGCGCAGGTAGATGAGAACATGAAGACTATACCTCTAGCAATGATCCTCAACATCAAGAGGTCCGGGCGCACAAAGTCCAGCTGGTAGGCCGTGCGGGGGGGCTCCAGCCAGCCGGCCAGCGCGGCGCTGTTGGAGCGCAGGTAGATGAGAACATGAAGACTATACCTCTAGCAATGATCCTCAACATCAAGAGGTCCGGGCGCACAAAGTCCAGCTGGTAGGCCGTGCGGGGGGGCTCCAGCCAGCCGGCCAGCGCGGCGCTGTTGGAGCGCAGGTAGATGAGAACATGAAGACTATACCTCTAGCAATGATCCTCAACATCAAGAGGTCCGGGCGCACAAAGTCCAGCTGGTAGGCCGTGCGGGGGGGCTCCAGCCAGCCGGCCAGCGCGGCGCTGTTGGAGCGCAGGTAGATGAGAACATGAAGACTATACCTCTAGCAATGATCCTCAACATCAAGAGGTCCGGGCGCACAAAGTCCAGCTGGTAGGCCGTGCGGGGGGGCTCCAGCCAGCCGGCCAGCGCGGCGCTGTTGGAGCGCAGGTAGATGAGAACATGAAGACTATACCTCTAGCAATGATCCTCAACATCAAGAGGTCCGGGCGCACAAAGTCCAGCTGGTAGGCCGTGCGGGGGGGCTCCAGCCAGCCGGCCAGCGCGGCGCTGTTGGAGCGCAGGTAGATGAGAACATGAAGACTATACCTCTAGCAATGATCCTCAACATCAAGAGGTCCGGGCGCACAAAGTCCAGCTGGTAGGCCGTGCGGGGGGGCTCCAGCCAGCCGGCCAGCGCGGCGCTGTTGGAGCGCAGGTAGATGAGAACATGAAGACTATACCTCTAGCAATGATCCTCAACATCAAGAGGTCCGGGCGCACAAAGTCCAGCTGGTAGGCCGTGCGGGGGGGCTCCAGCCAGCCGGCCAGCGCGGCGCTGTTGGAGCGCAGGTAGATGAGAACATGAAGACTATACCTCTAGCAATGATCCTCAACATCAAGAGGTCCGGGCGCACAAAGTCCAGCTGGTAGGCCGTGCGGGGGGGCTCCAGCCAGCCGGCCAGCGCGGCGCTGTTGGAGCGCAGGTAGATGAGAACATGAAGACTATACCTCTAGCAATGATCCTCAACATCAAGAGGTCCGGGCGCACAAAGTCCAGCTGGTAGGCCGTGCGGGGGGGCTCCAGCCAGCCGGCCAGCGCGGCGCTGTTGGAGCGCAGGTAGATGAGAACATGAAGACTATACCTCTAGCAATGATCCTCAACATCAAGAGGTCCGGGCGCACAAAGTCCAGCTGGTAGGCCGTGCGGGGGGGCTCCAGCCAGCCGGCCAGCGCGGCGCTGTTGGAGCGCAGGTAGATGAGAACATGAAGACTATACCTCTAGCAATGATCCTCAACATCAAGAGGTCCGGGCGCACAAAGTCCAGCTGGTAGGCCGTGCGGGGGGGCTCCAGCCAGCCGGCCAGCGCGGCGCTGTTGGAGCGCAGGTAGATGAGAACATGAAGACTATACCTCTAGCAATGATCCTCAACATCAAGAGGTCCGGGCGCACAAAGTCCAGCTGGTAGGCCGTGCGGGGGGGCTCCAGCCAGCCGGCCAGCGCGGCGCTGTTGGAGCGCAGGTAGATGAGAACATGAAGACTATACCTCTAGCAATGATCCTCAACATCAAGAGGTCCGGGCGCACAAAGTCCAGCTGGTAGGCCGTGCGGGGGGGCTCCAGCCAGCCGGCCAGCGCGGCGCTATTGGAGCGCAGGTAGATGAGCCCGAGCGCGAGGGTGGCGCCCGGTGACGTCACGTCCAGGTTCACGGTGGCGCCCTCGCGGATGGCAAACGAGCCTTGCTTGTATTTCTCTTTTTGAGAACCTATTGTAAGAAAAAAAAAAACAATTTTGACTCGGATATACTTAACGCAACTATAGTCTATCTCCGTTAAGATAATAGTGACTCATCACTTCATCAGTGCAATCGCATAGTAGAGGCATATTTGTACTGGGGTAAACATTAACCATAAATATTTGTAATGAAATGACCTCCTTGGAAATGACATTTCATTTTTTTAATTTTTAAGCTGTGGATACGGGGTGACGTATCATTCAATGACAGATGATGTTTAGATTATTTTGTGCATTTTATTGTTATAAAAACTTGAGAGATAATTAAAGGGATATAATTGAGGAGGCGATATTATTAAACTTTAAATGTCGTTTCTTTGTTTTCAGGTGAGATAAAAGTGTAATTTTAGTTAAACGATAATTGTTATACTGTAAAAGCATGTTGAATAAAACAAATCTTTGTTTTCAGAGAAACAATTTGTGGTTTATTTCGAAAATATCCTCAATAAAATCCATTATATATTTATGAAGCTGATGGAGAAGAAGAAGATTGCGGGACGACTTGGATGTCTTCCTTGGGATTTGGAAGGAGGTGGCTCAAAACCGGGAACATTGGAAGGAGTGGAGGGAGGCCTTTGCCCAGCAGTAAGACAGTATGGGCTAGATATAATAATAATAATATAATAATAATTTATGAAGATAACTTTTCACTACTCACAGTGTTTTCAAATTTTAATATAATTGATAGTCTGTGCGGAAAGTAAACCATCGTGGGATTTGAGAGCGCTGCTGTAGATAAATATCGTTTTTGATATGTAAGCAACATTGTGACGTCATTATAGTGCGACTGTTAAATCTTGATATTTTGAAACTATGTTAGACTAGCTTCTTCCAGCGGCTTCATAAAAATTATCCTATTAACTGAATTTGCTCACCTAATGAAACTGCAAAGTTATAGCTTATGTGCTATATTATTGCAATGTTTATGATTAAGTTCATCTGTCTAGTAGTTTTTGCGCGACACATCCATACATACGAGAACCTCCATCCATCTTCACAAACTTTCGGATTTATAATATTAGTAGCCTATTTATTGAACTTGCTTTTATGAAACTTAGCAAAAATATAAGTTATAAGTTTTTGCGTAATGATGTTAATTGTGGCGACATCTGGGGGAGGCCTATGTCGAACAGTGGACGTCTTTCGATTGTAATGATGATGAACATTTAAATGCAAACACGAACCGGTAAAGGAAAATAGCGTGAAGAAACTGGTGTACTGCCTATCGAGGTAGGTTCCACCAACGACCACTTACCCAGTTCCAACGAAAATGGTTCTATCACTTTGACTGGGATCGGTCTATTATCACTGACTGGAATATTGTAGCTAGCAGCATGTTTATGTTTACCCTAGTTAAATATAAAGGTAAAAATGGGACACTCTACCACTTTCTCGTTGTCTTCCTCAGTACATTTTTTCCTTTTGATAATCAATGAAAAATATGAACTTAATGACTATGAAAATAAAGTGGTTTCATAGTCATTAAGTTCTTCTTCAGAATTTGTAATGTTGCTTCGTAAAAAATCTATTTAGCCTGTAAGGGACCATCTCGCATATAAGATCCTTGGGATCACTTGGTTGTCCGTCTGTTTATCTGTTAAGACCCTTTAACTCGAGAACGCTTGGAGGTATTGAGTTAAAATTAAAACCATACACACAAGTCTGCGGTCTTTTGAAGTTGTGAAAAAATCAGACTTCTGAGTTAACGAAAAAAAAGATACGGCTGCTTATGTCGCAAAAAAACATATATTTCGATACTCAAAGGAATCAAAGTTCATAGGGTGAATCTCGTTGACCTAGAATCCTGAAATTTGGCATAAATCAAAGTCTCATAAAACAAGTACAGGGAAAAATCTGAAAATTGTAAATTTGTAGATCCGGCACAAAAAAAAAAATTGTTTGCAATTCGGAAAAATCTTCGTAACTCCATTCGGGAATTGATTTCATAGGTAAATTTGTACAGAATCTTCAGTGCGTGAGTCCGACTCGCACTTGCTCTTTTTTATATTAGTTACTGTATCCTTACTCAAGCCTGCAGCCGTATTATGACATCTTAAAACCATCATGTTTTCTGTGTGAGAAAAGGATAGTGCTATTCGTCCTGTATAGCTCCGTCTCTTTTTCACACCGAAAACATGATGGTTTTAAGAGGTCATAATACGGCCCCTGAAAAGAAATATTCTAAGTTAGTCGAAATGCATTATAAATTTAAAGTATCAATACTCTTTATACTAGCCATCGAAAATATTGACCAAAACAAAATAAACAAATATCGTCATGTTTAAATGAATTTCCGTTTAATTTATATATATTTGGAGATAACAGGGACAAGAGTTCACCTAGGAAGTCTAAAAACATTAAAATAAAAGTGTTACGTACCAAAAACACAGCATACCAATGTTTCCCAAGTTCGTGACTTTGTTTTGATCAATAATGGTGTGATTTGCCATTTGTTATCTTTGGCAAAACTGTAATATATTAAATATTATTTCCTTTGCAGCTCAGTGAAATTTTTTATCACATTTCTGAAGATTTCAATTAAAATCACAATAAAATAACATAATAAACAAACCCTCTGTCAACATAATATGACGTTTGGCATTTGACGGATGGCTGGGTGGGTTGCTACTTAAAATCTTTAATGTTGTTTTCACTTTACGCCACGACGGTTCTTTTATCGCACAGACAATATTAAGTAATTATTTTAAAATTTTAACAGGATCGTTTTATTTTTAAGAATAGGTTATCATTTTTAAAATTGATTTAATGCGCGTCCGTACCGTCTGAAGGGCTTATTTTAACTGGTCAATGTGAACACGACTTTCTAATTTACTATGATGTAATTGGTCAAGGGGCGTGGCTAACCTGAGTGACAATGATGAATCACTACTTTCTTAACGAACTTTAGAGAAGTGACGACCTAGTGATAACGATCCCAACTTACGAGTAGTATGTAGTGGGTTTAAACTTAAGCAGGATTTACTTTGTATAATTTGTCATTACCACTGCTCTCAAAACGGTGAAGGAAAACATCGTGAGGAAATCGCTAAGTGTTAGAACCAAAATTCGAAAACATGTGACATCCACCAACCGACACTGCGCTTACGTGGTGGATTATTAAAATAAAATAAAATAAAATACATTTCGGACTAAAAAATAATGTCCATAGAATTATTAGTTAGAAAGGTCTTAAAATCTATGTTAGTATTGTTAGTAATAATGGTCTTAAAACTATGTTAGTATTACTTTTTTACATTCGTGGTTTCAAAAATTCATATTAATGTCAACAATGTCTAATTATTGCCCATTCCTTTTCTAGAGAGGAGGGAGACCTGAGTCCCCGCAGTGAGAACACTATAAGGCTGATTTATAAAACGGACTTGGCGGGATTAAATTATGTAATTCCTTTTTTTTAATGATATAAACCAGCGCTTGACTGCGATCCCATCTGATGGTAAGCAATGATGAGGCGAACTAGTTTATTAAGAGCCTATTCACTCTAGTCTTGAAGACAAATAAATTATTATTGGACGGGAAGACCGCAGAGGCAAATTGTTCCAGTCCTTCGATGTACGCGGTATAAACGACGCGCTTAGTCCGTACCGTAGAAGTTTCAACAATGTAAGAGTGGATATTCACCTTACGACGGGTTGTCCGATTGTAGAATAGAATAAAATAAACTTTATTGTACACCAAAAAGTAAAAAGGAGATGGCGGAATCAAGTCATGCAATTCCCGTGCACCCTCTCCAAAATTCATCCAGTAAAATACCGAAAGGCTGGCTAGCCTACGCCTGTGCTCGAGGCCTTGTAAATTCCGACGCATACTACATGAAATGCAAACGTATAGTATCTCACCAGTAAGAGGATGTTTGTCTCCGCCCAGCATGTAGGTCCTCAGCTTGTGCGCCAGCTGCGTCAGCGACGCGCCCTGTCCCGCGCGCGCCGCGCCCGCCATCACCATGCCGAGCGCGAGCCCGGCGGCCAGCGCGTACCCCTCGCGCTCCACGCAGTTCTCCATCTCTGGCCCGGGCGGCTTGCCTACATAGTAACTAACTTGTGAACACATAATACGAGCATCTAGGACAGGAACACGTCCGTATAACTTGTAATGACGATGCGAGTTTTAAAAATCAAGTAGCTTCGTATAATAAACGCAATAAAAAGAAAAACACTTGCGCATGGTGCGTATGCGCAGGTGTGGCTGCTGACCACTCTTGATAGATCAACCCCACCTTGCAGCGCAACTACCAGGACATTCTGCTAGATGATGTTGTTACATACTCACCGACCTCATTAAACAACACTTGCGCGTACTGCGTGTGCGCAGGTGGGGCTGATCTACTAGACCACTCTTAGTAGATCAACCTTACTCCGCAACGCAACTACCAAGATGTTCTGTCGATTGATGATGTGCATATGTTGGAGTAAAACAAAACCAAATTTATCTTACTTCAACACTATGGTCTTTCTCTTTCTAACCAATAAATATCGCATTTAGTGGTCTGAGCCCCTTCACAGCACTTGACTGAAATCCCTGATATGGTTACAGTTACTGTATTCCTTTAAAAGCGCGACGACCTCAAGGCTAGACCACCAACAGCAATAGTGTATCATACCATTAATGGTGTTCTGACATGTCCGCTCTGTGATCGGAGTTTTTCGGCCAAGGTTGGATATGCAAGTCACATGAGGGCACATAACAGAGCAGCAGATCTGAGCTCACAACCACCATGAAGAGCCAAGGAATGCGGTCGCTGTGGCCGAAATCGGCTAGATGGCATCATCATCATCATCATCATCATCATTCCTTTAACCTTGCTTAGGAGCACACGTCTCACGTGATATTACTGAAACACACCTTCCAATATAAAAAAGGATAATAAACAGTTATTATTGCAATCCTTTGGTGAACATTAATACTACAACATACTCAATAATCTATTCGTTTTTTTATGCACCTGCCATGTTTTCTCTTCAGCACCCTTGGTTGACTGGTAAGGAATGCCTAAGGCATTAAGTCCGCCTTTGTACGTTAGGGTAGTGTCCAGGGTCAAAATTATTACATTTTATTTAGTCCGTATTTTAGATTATAAAAAAAACATTGGACACGTATTTTTTCTTTTTTCGATTAAACAAAAATTAACTAAGATATAGCCCATTAAAGTTACGTGTGACGTCACCCCGTGCGAAAAAATGCAGCACGGCGTGACGTCACACGTAACTTTAATGGGCTATATCTTTGTCATTTTTGGTTTAATTTACAAATAAAAAAATACGTGTCCCTTATTTTTGAATAATCTAAAAGACGGACTAATTACATTTTTTACGGCCACTAGCCTTTTGTGTTGCATGAAATTCTAATAAATAAATAAATACTCACCGATCTCATTCAACAACACTTGCGCGTAGTGCGTGTGTGCTGTCGCCTGGTAGATCAGCCCGACGCCCAACAGCGCAGCTACCAGAATGTTCTGCTGGATATCTAACTCGATGGATGTGGGTGGTAGTAAGGGTTCGAGGTGGATACTCATCATTTTTGTAGCTTGGACATCCATTGTTCCTGGGTAAGAAAGCAAATATCATTGTAGCGTTTTAAGTATCACTGCTCATGAGCCATACGCGACAGTTATAAAGGCCACAAGAAGCTAGAAGCGGCCACAAAGGTAGCTGATGCGCGCGATAGCCACTTGGGACCGGTGACTGTTACTTTTTTTTTACCATGCGCATTATCATAATGGACTCGAAAAAGGTTTAAAAATAGGAGTGGCGTCTAGCAGCGTTTAGTGGTTAGTGCGGGCTACAAGATCGAGCAGCGACGGTTTGTAGCGTGCGCGGCCACCAGCGTCAAAGTGTGTGAAAACTACAGAAAATATACCGGTGGCGGCGTTTCATGGTTGTGACCAGAGGCCCGAGTGCAGAAACCAGAAACGTTTGTTTCAAATAGACCAATTACAGGCACTTTTGAATTGTAAAAATGTCGGTCATTCAAACAAGTGAAGCTAAATTGGACAGCGTTATGTAAGAACGGATTAAGCGACACTAGTGAGAATTTGAGAAAATGAACGCGTTTATTTTCTCAAATCCTCTCTAGTGTCGCTTAATCCGTTCTTACATAACGCTGTCCACTTGCACGTTCCAAAACGTAGATCTCTATGGAGAAGAACGTGCGAGAAACTCTATGGACACTCTTTTGTAGTGTGGCGGCCCTAAGGCTTACTGTCCACGGACGCGTAGCTTCTTAAACGCGTATTGGGTGTACGCTCACAATTTACATACAAAATTATAAAACTCTGTCGACAAAGCGGCAACAACACGATGGCAGGCCTTTGCCGCTCCGACATCGTCATCCAGGATAGAACTGCTGTAAGCTGAGAGCAGTGGTGGCCGACAGGTAATGGCCCCGTCTTACGAGTTATAGGTCGCGGGTTCAAACCCAGGCAGGCGCATTTCTTTGTTTAATTTATTTCATCACTACTGCTCTCAAAAAGGTGAAGGAAAACATCGTGAGGAAACCGGCATGTCCTAGAATAAAAAAGTTGAAGACATGTGACATCCACCAACCCGCACTAGGCTCGCGTGGTGGATTACGGCCCATTGCCTGACCTAGACAGGAGGCCTGAGTCCCAACAGAGGGAACATTATAAGACCTATGCTATGCTATCCTAAGCTGAGGATGACTCGTCTACCAGTTCTTACCTCTATAAGTAGCTGCCAGCCCCAGTAACAGTCCCACGCTGATCATCTCGTTACACTTGACGAGGTACTCGTAGATGTTCATGAAAGGCATGTCGCGCAAGTGACCGTTCAGCCCCAACGCCATGAGGAACCCAGCGTGTTCCGTTGACATTTCTGCTGTGCCCTGTAGGACAAGAAATGTTTATTTGAGACCAATTCCTGGTCACAAGATTACATTTTAGAGTCTGATTAGGTGTGTTAGCTGTTAATTATTGACATCTATTCTAATATTAGTTTGCTAGCTTACGACCTATTCTCAAACCTACCGCATATACACAAAAAAAAAATATTAAAATTGGTCAAGCTGTTTCGATGGAGTTCGATAACTCTGTGACACGCAATCAGCGTCAAAATTAGGTGGATTTTGAGGCAATATTTTGAATAAGTTCAAGTGGAATGTTCGATTTTAGGAAATACTAGTTTTCTTGCCTTAATAATACTCTCATAAACTAAAAACAAAATAAACTAAAAATGTTGAGTTCAGCGCCATCTAGCTAGAACATGGTCACACTTAGGCCCGTAGTTTCCATAGTGCTCAAAATCGTCGCATTTACATCATTACTACTCCTTTTTCAAGATAGTCTAGTACATTCAAAAGTCAACTAAGATATATCAAAAAAAAAAATTAATAAGGCGTGGTTCGTCAGGCGAATAGAATAAAACACTCGTTACAAATAAAATCACTTAGTTTTAGCGTCTGTAATCTCAATTTTAGTTCTCATAAAATAATTACCACACAAAAATCGTTACAACAAAATAGGCAATACAATTAAGTTACTCCACCGATCGCGTGGTCGCACGCGTTGCCGACATACTACTCGTCCGTAATCGAGTTAGCTAGTCAGCACTAGCGCTCAGTGTTGCATCAGTGTAGTGTGCCAGTCACGTGATACACATCATCGACACTCTAAACTACTAGCGCCATCTCTGACATATTTTCAAAATTTTAAATACGAAAGCGCCATCAAATATTCTATGTACTTGTAACTCGGATGTTTCCAATGAACGCTAACACTGAGGATTCATTCCGTGTAGTGTGAAAGTGTCATTCTTTCAATGACACTTTCACACTATACGGTGTTACTTGCACATACACATCAGCTTATCTAAATTATCAAAATATCAAAGAAGTGTCCACGTCTTGAGCACCGACGCCGCCTTGCTAGCCTGTTGGTTTTCTACCGGTTGCATTTCGGGGAGTATGTGTCAGAACTTAAATATCTAATCCCACTCGCGCCTGTTCTGTGTAGTAACACCAGGCGTACGGTGATCCACCACCGGTGGACATCCCACCCATTCGCATTAAACGTTTTGGGAGCACATTAATTGTGCGTCCAGCTAAGAAGCGAAATTCCTTGCCGATGTTTGCGTCTCCTAATAGCTACAACCTAAGGGACCTTTAAGCCAAGAGTGAATAGATTACCTTTAGGCAAGTGTACTTCAGCGTCAGTCGTCAAACGCGAGCTTATCAACAATAAAAATTAATTAAGTCTCTACATACACCTCGCACTTATCTTTTAATTCGCACAAGTTCGTCGCACATACTCTAGGAGCGGTGTGTCTGTTGGCAGAAGCTAGCATAAGATTATAGTCACCCTCGGCTTGTTATAGATGACCCACTCGGAGTCGATGGTGAAGCCGGACAGCGGCACGAGCGCCAGCCCCTGCGCGGCGCCGTTGTGGAAGGCCGGCCACGCGCCCGGCGCCGGCGCCGCGTCCCCCGCGCCCGCGCCGCGCCCCCGCCAGCGCCCCCACACGCACACGCGCGGCACCTCCACCGCCTCCGTGGCCGGGCACGGCACTGTGCGCAGCGTGGCCATGCCTCTGGATAAGTAAAAAACATGCTATGTAGCAAAATACTGCTTCACCCCAGCATCAGGCCCGGGCCTAGAGGTGCAGCAAAACGAGACACGTGCCCTAGGCGGCAAGGGCAAGGTGTGCATTCAAATCAATCGATAAACAAAACGAAAAATAATAATCAATATGCGAAAATCAAGCTTGAAGGCTTTTGAGCCACATCAGCACTGTAAATCGTATCGGATGTAAGTAGTAATGCTAGCAAAGGAGGAGGCTGCACGCGTGAGGCAACGGCACTCTCTCCTCAGCCGTCACCGGGAATCCAACCCCGATTTCCGGCGACCGTAGACGCGGGTTTACAAATGGCAAGCAATGGGTAGCTTCGTCCAACTGTCCAAACTGAGCCACGTTCACGTTCCACGCGCGCCTCAAGGAGTTGTCAGCAAACCGTAGGGGCCCAGCAGGGTCGAAGCCTACTGGGACCAAAGGTCTGCTTCTAAAAGGAAGATTCGGCCTCGGTGCGAAAGGCAACGAAGGGACAGGAGTAGATTTTTAGCCAGTAAAAGTCTGACACTATCTCCGCTCCGCCCAAGAGCAGGGGGATGTAATTGGATAATTTTACCACCTAAAAAAAAGGCGTAGTTTGTCAGGCGTAAATAATAGACACTCGTTACAGATCAAATCACTTTATTTAAACACTTCTCTGTAATTTTATTTTTAGTTTTCATAAAATAATCATCCAAATCACCACACAATAATAGGCTAGTTGCCGTAAAAAATGTAATTAGTCCGTCTTTTAGATTATTCAAAAATAAGGGACACGTATTTTTTTATTTGTAAATTAAACTAAAAATGACAAAGATAAGGCCCATTAAAGTTACGAGTAACGTCACGCCGCCGCGCCGTGCTGCATTTTTTCGCACGGGGTGACGTCAAAAGTAACTTTAATGGGCTATATCTTCGTTATTTTTTGTTTAATCGAAAAAAGAAAAAATACGTGTCCAATATTTTTTTATAATCTAAAATACGGACTAAATAAAATGTAATTATTTTGACCCTGGAAACTACTCTATTATTAAAATAAACTAGGCAACACAATAAATTAATTTTGTGTATTAAAATCATTGGTTCATTATAAACAGGCTACTAATCTTATCTTTGCATTTGTCTACAGTTTAATGCTCACAAGATACGTCAGGTGGGCTGACTCAGGAACACAAGAACATGCTAACCAGCTATATAATGGACGTAATCGAAACAGTTATGTCCAGTTCCTTACGCGAGGATATCAGAAACAGCCGTAGTCGAGTCCTGAAGGTATTGAGACATTTGATAATCATTATTGGCAGAGGAATGTTGTTTCAACATTTGGATGCTGCATACCTAAAACTGCCTCTAAAAGCCGCTGTCTTATGCGGTTGCGTGGAAAGCTGCTGCGAGGTTTGCAGGCGCATTTCCTTCTACTAGCGATCCAACTCAGTTTGGCGTACAAGTAACTCGGTTGCTTGTGTGACTCCAAAAAGTAGGCAAGCCAAGTGCAGTTTCCGACGTGACTTTATCTTCAGGATTGAGTGCTTATTTAAAAATGGTGTCACAAGTGCCTTCGTGGAATGTTAAAGCAGAAACAGGCGCAGGCGTTCTGCTACCTCTGAACCAGTCGATCATTTCTTGTCAACAGTCGAGGGTCAATAACTGTGTCCGTATATTTTACCGAAACTCGTTTTTTTGCTGAAAACCGAAACCGAACATTCGGCCGGACACTAAAGTTAACTGACCTACTCAATTTGTGTATAACATTCCTCGTATTGTGTATTTCTTTACTAACTTTTGAACAAATAAAGGTTATCATTACTATAGTATATATCATCATTCTTACCTAGCAATAGGCAACGCCATGGTCCTAGTACTGACGGCGAACAGGTACTTCTCTTGTTCTTCAATAAAGTCGTGGTCAGACACCTCAGGACGCTGCGTCAGGTTGATCGTCACCGGGATAGAGGATTGAAGCAAGTTTATTACTTCGGTCATTCTGAAAATTAATATGATATTTTCAATTCAAAGTTGTTTTACAACCTTATTTTTAGTACATAAAAAACCTGAAACACGTGTCTAGTATTTTTATATATAGAATCTATGTACAAAAGGATCATGGCGAAGTCCCAAACAAAATTTTGCTGGCATATTTTTTAAGCGTATTGTGATGAAAAATATACAAAAATATACAGAATAAGGGTCAATGGGCACGTTAGTATGGAAAAAATACCCACGGCGGCCAACGACAAAATTAGTCGGAGTATGTACATATAAGTTCCTAGTTTCGATGGTGTGAAGCCCATTTCTGTGAGTACTGGGAATTAGTAAATATTTACACCGTTAAATTTTAATCGTTTTAATCCCGTGGAGGGTCGATCCGGTACATGAAACACTATCGATTTGTAAAGATAAAATTAAAAAATAAAGTACCTTTTTTTTCAAAACTCGTACTAATTTACGCATGTACGAAATTAATTTCTTTAAGAAAACGTCAGCTGAGCGAGTCCAATGACCTGTATGTAGTTTGTACGCAACGCCGACTACTTCCTACGGGTCATTGGACTCGCTCAGCTGACGTTTTCTTAAAGAAATTAATTTCGTACGTGCGTAAATTAATACGAGTTTTGAAAAAAAGGTACTTTGTTTTTTTTATTTTATCTTTACAAATCGATAGTGTTTCATGTACCGGATCGACCCTCCACGGGATTAAAACGATTAAAATTTAGCGGTGTATATAAAAATCAATGCCACTTTTCGTTGTAATTTTATAACTCAAGATCGGGCTCACCTATCCAAACCAAATGTTTAGGCTTTGTTCGGACTATTTAGTAAATGGTTTATGTGAAGTTTGGTAGGGTAGAGTAGGGTATAGTAGGGTGGAGTAGGGAAGAGCGAAGCCGCGCTGGCAAAAGCTAGTATTTTTATATAAAGAATGTATGTACAAAATTTCATAACTATATTATGAAAAATCACAAAGTTATAAGCCAGTCAAAGAACCTGGTTGGCCCGGGCCACCCTGGCGATTGAGGGGTTGTTTTGCTTCTGCACACAGCTGTGCGCTGGCGCCTAATGCCCGCTATGACCTGCCGCGACCTGTTTAGTACTTAGTGTCGGTGGTGTCTAACTTGTGACCTTATTTGTTTGACAGTGTCTTTAGTTCAATAAAGCAGCTTTCATCAAATAGATAACTTTCTCACCAGCAAGCTCAACAGCTAAGTGTTCAGATGCTCCATGCCAGTGATGACGTCAGCGACCTCGGGCTTGCTCCTCACCGGCTCCATGGGTCTCTTCGCCAGCGTGTACACCGTGTTTTTAGTTCAATAACGCAACTTTCATCAAACAGATTACTTTCTCACCTATGATCCCTCGGATACAGCAAGCTCAACAGCTGAGTGTTTAGATGCTCCATGCCGGTGATGACGTCAGCATCCTCCGGGTTGCTCCTCGTCGGCTCTACGGGTCTCTTTGCCAGCGTGTACACCGTGTCTTTCTCCAGAACTTCCAGGGCTATGACTGGAGGGAAATTACTTTTCTGTATTATTTTCTCTTATATTTTGTACTGTCTCGCAGGCAAAGCCACTGGCAGAAGCTTGTACACCTATATGAATATGTATCTTGATCAATTATTCATAATTATTAACAAAAAAATTAAGTAAAGGATACTCGATTGTTTAGTATTTAAAAAGTTGTAGTAGTGTGTTGTTGTATGTCAGAGATGGCGCTAGTTGTTAAGAATGTCAATGACGTGTGTCACGTGACTGGCACACGGCATTCTACAAGAGACACGAGTATTTTATTTCTCAAGAACTATCCAACTGATCAAGTGTGTGGTCTTTTCTACTTGAGGTACTTTTTAGGTACATTTTTTGGTGTAATTATATTTCATGAGTAATGTTTAAACAATAAATTATTACAGAACACCCGCCATCTTGACGTCAATATGGCGAGTGTACCTTCATTTTGAAATAATTTTATTCTGAAGGAGGTACAGATATTTTAGAGCTAGGTACTGCATAGTACATTTTAGGTATATTTTATCGGTAATTACTATAATTTAATTCGCTGTGGTACACGCGCCATTCTGACTCTCACAACTTTTATGGGAGTACTAATTTATTTTGGTTCACTATGTCTTACTGTGAATCTAATAGAGGCACCAGCAAAAGGCCGCTAAGTGTGCCGCTTCTAGCTTCTTTTTGTGGCGGCCTTTTTTTGTGGCCCGTGTGCGGCGGTGTCGCCACAAAAAAAAGCTAGAAGCCGCTTCTAGCTTCGTTTTTGTGGCCGCTTCTAGCTTTTTGTAGCCGCTTCTAGCTTTTTTGTGGCCTCTTCTAGCTTTTTTGTGGCCGCTTCTAGCTTTTTTTGTGGCCGCTTCTAACTTTTTTTGTGGCCGCTTCTAGCTTTTTTGTGGCGGCTTTTTATGTGGCTCGTGTACGGGGACACTTACACTCCATATAATCGGAAGCTGTCTTCATAGTATGCGCGACCTCTGCCTGGTGCGCGAGGTCCTCCCGCATCACCAGGTTGTAGGCGGCCGGGGGCCAGTCCGCCGGCGGGGAGCTCTTGCAGCGGCTGAACACCGTCAGCAGCAGCAAGCCCAGCGCGGGCGGCAAGTTGTCGATGTCACGGAGGGTTATGCCTAACGGAAAATATGTAGTGAAGTTATAAGAGAAAAATTTGGTTGGATTATTTTTATATAAATAATTCTTCCGTATGTGTGTATATCACCTAAGTCTTCCAAAACGGCTTGACTGAATTAAATGTAATGTTGTGTATATATTTGAGTAGGTCTCTGGATGGTTTGAAAATACAATTAGACCGTTAGGTGGTGCAGCAATCGGGTTGTAATTTTTTTTTTACTTTAAGGCGATTATCGTACTGTCACGCCCTACGCAGCATAGCGCGTGAATGCGTGTATTAACTTTGCTTGTATCGCATAGTCCAACACACCGAAAATGCATCCACGCGCGTTCATGTAGATCACGCGCCTACAAACGGAGAAACATGCACACACGCGCGTTTTGGGGGGGGACAGGGTGCGTGATTTTGTATGAAATGAGTCAGAGTCTGCGTAAATTTACAAAACGCACATACGCGCGTAAGTGTGTAAAAAATCCGTTGACACGCAACATGCAGCATGATGCGTTGCAGTGTGATAATTGCCTTACCTCGTACAGTGCTAGTTTTTTTTTCTACATTTACCTTTTTCACAAGCCATAATAACTGCCTGACAGTACGGTGAGGAGTACATGTTGTTATCGCGTCTGGCGCGCGGAGTACTGCTGGCGGTGACGGTGTCGCGCGACGATATCGTCTGTATGCCGGCGCTGCGGCCGCAGCCCACGGTTGTTAGGATCTGAAAAACGAATGACAGTGTTTTACCGTCATGACATAGTTCCCCGAAAGAGGTTGGCTTACACATCGTCACATATTTCGATAATACAAAGCCAGGGAAACTAGTATTTTATCCGACACTAGCTCTTGCCCGCTGCTTCACTCGCATACATAAAATATAGCCTATGTCACTCAGGAATAAAGCAGCTTTCAATCGGTGGAAAAATTTTAGCAATCGGACCAGTACTTTCAGGGATTACCTCCTACAAACAAAAAAATCAAACTATATTATTCCACACAACTATCACACAACGCAGTCTAGCCTCAAGCTAAGCAGAGCTTGTGTTATATATGAGTACTTATATATTTCTAAATACATACATATTACAGATAAATTACACCCAGACACAGAACAAATGATCATGCTCAACACACAAACATTTGTCCTGGGTGGGAATCGAACCCACGACCTCTGGCATAGCAGTCAGGGTCACTAACCACTAGACCAACATACAACAAACTATCTCTTTATAATATTAGTGTAGACTACAGTTAAAAATAATAATTAAAATATAATAAATACATACCTCAATTATATCTCTGGACATATTATTGACGTCGGCCAAATAAGGATAGTAGCCAACATCCAAATCCTTCAGTACTGCGTTCAAGTACGCATACACATTCGGAGGATCCCGACTGAAGTACACAGGCTCGCACAGTTTCTTCAAACTACCCTCACTTATCTGAGACTCGCCTTCGTATTCCAAATTCAAATCCGTTGGAAAATCCAGCCAGTAATGATTCACATACGCATCTAGTTTTAAATCCTTCGATATTTGATACAAGAAGCTTGATAGTGGTCTTAAATTACTCCACAAAAGAGTGTTTAGTTTAATTTCTTCGTAGACTAAATGTAAGGAGTATAAAACTTGTATAATGTAAGGGAATAGGATTGAGTTTGTGTTGAAAAGGTTCGATTTTTCTGATTCCGTGCTCATCCGTTTCCCTTTACGGTAACCATCAGAGTTAGGTATTGGTAGTTTTAGCATTGTTAGAGAATGTCCTATGGCTTTATGCATCTTGGAGTTGAGGAGATACTCCCAGTCGTCTGGTGTCCCATCGCTGGAGGTTCGCTGTTTCTTCGTGGCGACTTCGGCATGGTCTACGACGTCATCGCTTTGCTTCGTGTGCAGTCGTTCGACGTCGTAACCGATAAGGGAGAGGAGAAGATTTGAGAACATCGACCATTCTTGTTCGGGGGTTAGGTCTTGACTGCCCGGAGCGTTGCGGACGCCGTACCATTTTATTATTACCTGGGAAAGAGAAATCTGGTTAAGGAAGATCCAAGGTAGACCGAGAAATTTAAATATTCTTTAGTTTTTGCATTTTGTAGTTCAGTATCTGATAATAAAATAAAAAAATAAATGTCGGCTCAGGAAATATATAGGCATCGGTTCTTTCGCTCTCAAGTTTCCGTACTTTTGACTCTAACATGATATTTATTATTATTTGTCCGAGTCAGGGAGCCCCAAGTCTTTTAATAATTGTAAAAAGTCCATTAATAAAAAAAGACATTTGATGTACAGTTGACTATCAACAGACTGACATAAGAAATTGATATTTAGGATTTTTCACTTTGAAGACGCGAGAATAGGCAGACGTGTTTTTATATGTTGATTGTTGCGATATTGATTTAATTAATTGCGAATAATGTTATTGCAATAATTTGCTTAGTCAGTTTGTGTCGAGTGTGACTAATAATTTATAATTGTTTTTCGTTGCGAAAGATGAACTAGTTAGAATTTTTATAGATAATTTAACGTGTTAGAAGTATGTCTAACACAGGAAGTAGCCCCTTTGGCCGTAGCCAATTGATACGACATAGTCCCCCTCCGACGCCATCACCGGCTGAACAGAATCAAACAAGAGAAGCAGTGCCACCAGCAGCCACGGAAACTGAATTACCAACTGAAGTCGTCTCTACGTCGGAGATTCAAAGATGGATGGGGTCCATCGATACCATTTTGAGCGAAATTTGCTTGATTGTGGGAGAGGGTAAAATGAATTCCGACCAGAAACTCCGTGTCACCAATCTTTGTAGAAAAGTCAACCATGGGACGTCTCAAATGGCCGTTTTGTACCAATCCCTGAAGCAAAAGTCCATCCAAGCGCACACCACTATCCAGCACCTTCAAGTGCAGCAGAATGTAGCGGAATCCCTTTGCCAGTTCAAAGATGTCGTGGAAACAAAGATGAGCCGATACGAACCAGAAAATACCTCCTACGCTAACATGGTGAAAAAAGGTACTGATAAATTAATTCGCCCAGCAAATATTAGTTCAGTCGCTATATATCCCAGCGATAAGACTAAAACCAGTGACGATACCAAGTTGTTAGTTCAAAAAATTATCTCGCCGGAGGAATTGAAGCTCCATGTCCGCGGTTTAAGAAAAATTAGAAACGGAGGCGTTATCATTCGGACGGATAACAAAGACGACATCAACAAATTAAAAAGCTCGCAGAAGTTAGTTTCCTCAGGCCTTAAAGTTGAAGAACCGTCCAAACGACGTCCTAGGATTGCGGTCATTGGTGTCCCTGTAGCCCTGACTGAAAAAGAGGTTTTCGACTGTATTTACGTCCAAAACATGACAGATAAATTGCCGAACGTTACTCGAGAGTCCTTCTTAGAAAGTTTGAAGTTGAGCCACAAGTCGGGAAAGAAAGAACGATCTACTTGCAATTATATATTGGAAGTTCCTGCAAATATTAGGAAAATTTTGATAACTCAAGGCCGAATCTTTATAAATTGGACGTCGTGTCCAGTGAGAGACTTTACTATTGTGACCAGGTGTTTTAACTGCCAGCAGTTTGGACACGCAGCCAAATTTTGTAGAGAAACGAGCCCTACCTGCAACCTCTGTGGCGAAACAGGACATTCTTTCAAGGATTGCAATAATAAAGATTCTCTGCCTCAATGTGCGACCTGCAAACGCTTCAAGCGGAAAAATGATCATCCAACCGGTGATGTGAATTGCCCAGCACGGAAATATGCAGAGGACAATTATATTAATTCCGTTGACTATGATGGCGCCTAGGAGCGCCGCCAACTACCTAGTTAATTTAGCACATAGATAGTAAGTTAACTTCTACATTTAATTTTATTTTATTTTTTTCGTATGGCTAATCAGCTTATCTATGATTTGGATGGGTTTTCCGTGTCTGAAGCTAAAATCTGTAATGTTGACGAGTGCAGAAACCTTGTCTATACAGGGGATAAAACTTTTACTTTACTTACACAAAACATACGCAGTATAACCCGTAATTTCAATGATTTTCAAGTTTTGTTACAAAATCTTGATATAAGCTTCGATATCATCATTCTAACAGAATGTTGGTTATCTAAACAGTCAGCCAATTTACCAACTCTCGATGGTTTTAATCTTCACAAAAACGATAATACATTCAACCAGAATGATGGTATCGTCGTTTACATTAGAAATAACTTAAGAGTATTGGTAGAAGAACCTCATTTTTCTGATTGCAATTGCTTAGTAATTAAAATTATTCCCGACACGGTGATTGTGGCTATTTACAGGCCACCATCCCAAAGTATTGATGGGTTTTTGGACTCGCTTAACAGTAACCTAGAAAAATTATCTTCGTTTAAAAATATCATACTAGTAGGAGATATCAACATAAACATTATTGCCGAAAAAATCGATACTCATTCTCATAATTACCTCAATATTTGCTCTTTTCATGGATTATTACCAGCTCATAATCACCCAACCCATCAGAGCGGCTCTTGTCTAGACCATATCCTTATAAAATCAAAGAGTCCATCCAAAACATTAGTTACTAACTCATCACTTACCGATCATCAAGCTGTTTTACTAACATTGCAAATAAGTTCACCTCGAAATAAGTGCATGCGCAGCTATACTAAAATCAATATGACGAGTCTTGAAACTGACTTACGCGCTATTAATCTTGACCCCGTTTACAATTCACACGATCCAAATATTTCTTTGCAATATTTAGTCGATGTATTGCAATCTAAGATAAGGAAAAATACATTTACCAACATAACCCCTAGAAAATTTAGTAATATTAAACCCTGGATTACCCCTGGTCTTGTTCGCTGTATTAGACATAGAGATAAACTTCACCATAATTTAAAAAATGCACCGGATAATGGACAGCTATAAATTATTTACAAACGATATAGGAATTTCTGTAATAATCTATTGAAAAAGTTAAAAAACCAATATGATCAGACTCAACTACAAAAAGCAGGTAAAAACACTAAACTTATATGGAAATTCATAAAAACGAACACTATTAGGTCCAAAAATCTCGAACCAGCACTTGACCTTTTATCTTCTGTCCAAAGCCCTACCGAAGCAGTAAATAAAACTAACAACTTCTTCATTAACGTAGGAAAAAACTTAGCAGAAAAACTCTTACTTTCAAATAAGTGTCCTTCCAGTCAGAGCCAAACTAGAACAAGTGCATCACGAAATTCTTTTGTTTTACTAGATACCGATGTTAATGAGATAATAGGCATAATAAATGGATTAAAGGAAAATTGTGCCATAGGTTATGACGGCATACCAAATAGCATACTCAAAAGATTTAAACACGTCATTGCCCCTCCCTTGACTCACATTTTTCAGTTATGTTTAACCAAAGGAATATTCCCGAAATTGCTTAAAAAAGCCGTAGTTACTCCTGTGTTTAAGGCCGGTGACAAGAATTGTGTTAATAATTACAGGCCAATTGCAGTTCTTACTGGCCTGTCAAAGATATTAGAAAAAATTATAAACAGTAGATTAGTAAAGTACCTTGAAAGTAATAAATTACTCTCTGATCAACAGTTTGGTTTTAGGCCTAAAAGATCAACTAGCCAAGCTGTTCACCATCTAACGAATTTTATAAGCTCAAACCTGGATAACGGTTTGCATACCTTAGGGATCTTTTTGGACCTTGCCAAGGCGTTTGACACAATTTCTTGTAATTTGCTTTTGTACAAGCTGGAAAAGCTGGGAATACGAGGAGAACAACTGAAATTACTATCTGATTACCTTAGCGACCGTCATCAGTCTGTAAAAATAGGTCAGTGCATAAGTTCTGAACTTAAAAGTACCTGTTACGGAATCCCACAGGGTAGTATTTTGGGTCCTACCTTGTTCCTTATTTATATAAATGACCTGTGCAATTTGACCCTTCAAAATGGTGTAATTATTTCGTATGCTGATGACACAGCTCTACTTTTTGCAGCTGAATCAAAGACCGAGGTCTATGATCTAGCACAGAAGGGTTTTGATACTGTGTCTAATTGGCTTTATAATAATCTCTTAAGCTTAAATGCAGTTAAAACCAAATACCTATTATTTACAATGAGAAACACTTATCCAACGCTGACTAATCTAAGTATTCAAGCGCATAACAATTGTAATCTACATTGTGCTGATATTGCATGTACTTGTCCCACTTTAGCAAAAACTGACCATATAAAATATTTAGGTGTAACGATTGACACAAACTTGAATTTCCGCAAACACATCGATTTATTATGCACCCGTGTGCGTAAACTAATATATATTTTTAAAAACTTACGTAACATTGCCGAATTTAAATTAATTAGACAGGTCTATTTGGCTTTGTGTCAATCTATAATTACCTACTGCAATAACATCATGGGGTGGTGCCGCTAAATCAATTTTACTACCTTTAGAACGCGCCCAAAGAGCAGTTTTAAAAGTTGCTACTTTTCGCCCATTTCGTTTTCCTACAAATCAGCTTTATATGGCATGTAAGGTCCTAACAGTACGCCAATTATTTGTTTTGAATGTAATTTTGTTCCAACACACTGAACTTTATTTTAACCCAAGACCCTCAGATAGGAGAAGAAAGGATTTGGTTTGTGCTAACTCTAAGACTAAACATGCTTTTGCTAAACGATTTTATTTATTTTTAGGCCCCTACTTATACAACCAGTTTAACAGAATACTAAAGATTTATAGTTTAAGTTACAATAGGTGTAATTTACTAGTTCAGGAATATTTGGCAAAACACAGTTATGAAGACACGGAAAAACTTCTAGAAATTGTAAAATAAAGTTTATCTAATCCCAATCACTTTCTTTACCTAATTAATAGTCTGCACTTTATCTGCATTATTATTATTCGTTAATTTGTTTAAACATAATATATCGTAACTAATCTAGTTTTAAAATATTTTTAATTTAATGGTTTATTTTTAAGTCATTGGAATTATTGTCTTCGTTTTAATTTAGCTTTCATTTCTATTGTTGTTATTCTTTTTTAAATGTTTGATGTACATGGATGGCCTGAAACACAGGTTTTCATTAACCTAGATCAGGCAGATCTATAATACAGTTTGAATTAAATTTATGTCGATTGTAATTAATGTAAATTATAATGTCGCTTACTTTACACCTGAATAAAGAATTATTATTATTATTATATTATTATTATTTGTCTGAATTTGAACTATTTATTTACTAATCTAATCTAAAAACAAAATGTAAATACGTATCTCACCTGCATAGTAATGTCTTTAGGCAGAATCGCCTTCAAGGCTGTATAACACCTGGTGACTAGTGTCGAACAAGTGAGAGGCGGCAGCGATATGCGGTACATTGAGCCCGCTTCGAACTGCAGCGTGAGACGGGAACCGGCCGCGTCGCAGAGCCCGCATAGACCTGGAAAAAGATAGCATAGCATAATCGGCCTTATAATGTTCCCACTGCTGGGACTCAGGCTTCCTCTCTAGAAGAGGGAATGAGCCGTAATTCACCACGCGGACCCAGTGTAGGTTGGTGGATGTAACATGTCTTCGATTTTTTAGTTTTAGGACATATCGGTTTCCTTACGATTTTTTTATTATTATTGGTATACTCGCGTTTGACCACCATCTCATCTGATGGTAAGCGATGATGTAGCCGACGCACGGAGCACGCTTGCCTAGAAGTATGATATTTTCCTTCGCCGTTTTGAGAGCGAAAAAGATATTGTTATACAAACGTTAAATTTCACAAAACACAAGGTGAGCTTTTTGCTGTGTTTACAACGGTGGTGAAAGGATTTGTCTACTAGACTCTTGTGTTACCGAACAGCCCTTTTCTTTCAGCAGATTCAAGAACCCGTAGGATACACACACTTTATAGGTTTTGGTTTTTTTATATCACCTCGTTAAATTTTGATCGTTTTAATCCCGTGTAGGGTCGATCCGGTACATGAAACACTATCGATTTGTAAAGATAAAATTAAAAATAAAGTACTTTTTTTTTAAACTCGTATTAAATTACGCATGTACGAAATTGATTTCGTACATGCGCTGATAAATTAGACACTGGCGAAAGGCGATATAAGACCAAATCATCGAAATTTGACGTTTCATTAGATCGACTAAGAGGTTTCTTACTGATTTTACAGACAAGCGAAAATAAACTCTATAACAACTAATCTAAACTCTCTTTCTGCTCAATCTTAGCAGCTGCTGACGTATGAGGCACTGGCGACAGTAGATGCAAGGCAGAATCATTAAAGATTGATGTCTCATTACATCTGCTGAGTAATTTCCTACTAATATAGACAAGCAAAAATAAACTTTATAACAACTAACCTAAGCTCTCTTTCTGCTCAATCCTAGCGGCTGCTGACGTATGAGGCACTGGCGACAGTAGATGCAAGGCAGAATCATCGAAGGTTGATGTTTCATTACATCGACTGGGCAGTAAGCTGCTGCGGCGTGGGAACGGGGACTGGAAGGTGGCTTGGTGGCGCTTTGTGTAGGGCGAGTCGATGAGACGGGCTAAAACGCCACCGACGTGGACCTGAAGAAAACGAATAATTATTGATTTTAGTACTTAGGAGCCATTTATAAATAACGTCAAGGAGAGGGGAGGGTTTTTTTTATGGTGGGAAAAAATCATCCAATGACAACCCCCGCTCTTGGGTGGAGCGGGAGATAGTGTCAGACTCTTACTGACTAAAAGACCCACCCCGTTCCTCCTAGCCTTCATACCGGGGCTCGAGCTCCCTTTCGGATAACCCTGGCCCCAGTAAGGAGAGGGGAGGGTGTCGATGTAGGGTAACATGTGTGACAAGTTTTATTAATCCCTCTTATTTAGATTTTGTATTGAAATCTAAAAAAAAAACAGGAGGGGTTAATAAAACATAAATTAAATAAAGAAACAGCATAGTGTGTAATACACTGCATATTAACAAACTAAAGCTTGAACTACATTAGACCGACGCACACGTGGACCACGCCTGATTTGTACGTAGAACGACGTCGCGTGGCGTGGATCTAGTGTAGCTCTACAAGTCTAGTTTCCATATAAAACGTATAAAGACCGACGCGCCCAGATCGGCGTACGTCACACACGTGTGCGCAATGCAGTTGAACCTTAAACCTTGGAACCCATTAAGTATTTTTTGCCATTATAAATAAAAACATATTTACACCTTTTCTTGTAAGGATTAAAATAATAAAAAGTGGTTTTCGAAAACGACAGTGTTTGTAATTTAATGTAGTGGTAAAATTGTTAATTTATGTGTAATGCACATGTTAATAAAAAGAAAATGTTAGTACACTTACCTTCCCAACAACGTGATTACCAGAATGCAAAATAATATTCCCCGCTTCATCAATCAACGCGATCATATTCAAATGTTCCAGCACCACAGCATCTTTAGCCAACACCGTGGACACTGCTCCAACCATCAGATTGGTCTTAGACGTCTGACCGAGCGAGTGAGAACGTTGCAACCTTACTATCTGCAACCTGCTTACACCTCCCACTTTAACGATGAAGCATAGGTAATCATGACCAACTAGATCAGTGTGCAGAAAAGTCTTCATGTCACTTGGGGATTCAATAGGATCCCTTCGTATAGATTGAGTGTCCGTCCAAATATGATCCAAGCAAATATCAGGATATAACGGTAGTGATGGTGGATTCTGAGCGCCATTGTTAGCCATCGTGGAAGTGTAAGATGCTTGACCGATGGAAGCATGAGGTGATAAACCCTGTTGGTGGAACATGTTAGCCATCGGACTGTTGATTCGTGACCGAGACATAGTCGGTGTAGCTGGCAATTTCTTAGATTGATACGGACTACCAAGTCCCGTTGCCCAGCTGGTTGCATTTCTCTGGCTTTGCATCGGACTACCAATATAGTCTGTGCACGATTGACTGAAGACAGTTGTCGAAGAATTCATATTAGGACACATTGTTAAGCATTCTTCACGAACAGTTTTCCTGATCCTCCAAAGCGAATGAGTTCCCAATTTCCAGTCATACAGCAAAATAATGCTCGGATCTGAACTAACAAACATAATTTGCATATCGCCATCATTGTAGTACTGAAGTCCTTGTGAAGGTGACTTCATCAATATAGGAGTAACTTCATCCAACGGATGAGTTAGAGAGAAGCAAGTCGGTAGTGGAACATCCTGGTCAAATGCAGATACAGATTCCTGACGTAATTTAGAGCTCATGTTGAACGGAAAGTTGGATTTCGACCTTGAAATAGTACTGTTTTGAGAATCGTTCAATTTTAAAAAGGAGTTTGGTAATATAGAGTTTTGATTCAAAGATGTTGCTTCTTTTTCTAGCAAAACTCCGTATCTCATCGGCCAGACTCTTTTGACTTGGAACGGAATACTTGTGATATATTCCCGGCCTTCATTACCATAGACTTTCATGCATTTATTGTCTATTAACAGAATTGCTGGCATGGTTTTTGTTTGAATATGTTCGGTTGTATCTTCAATCTTAATGTTCTTCTTGACATCTCCTATTTGTGTGTTCAAAGCATCTATGAGCATAGTGTTCTTGATGTCGACGTGGAAGTTGCAGAAGGCGGCGTGTTTTATAGGGTTCTCTATGGTGTAGCACGCTATGGTTTCTCTATGCTCTGGGTCTGAGAGTTTTGTTGCTGGAGTTGAGATGAGTCCTGAAATACGAAAACCGACAGAAATCAAATAACATACATTTAAAGGTATATAAATCTAGAGCTAACTAGCTCTCTACTTTACAGACATAGTAAAACATCAAATTTTTTATTAAAATGGCAAAACTGAACTGAAAATTGTAAAGAAAAGTACGAAAATTAAAAATCTGGAGTATTCACCTTAAGCTGAAGTCATGAAATGAAGGCCTTTTACTAAATGTACAAAATGTACAAAAAAAAATTGCTTATTTTAATATAATAATATATTGCTATAAATTGGGCCCTAGGAAACTTCAAAGTTACTCTTGAGACAATGTGTTTAATTTCCAAGTCTACTGCGATTGCCGAAAGACAATATCAATATACGAAAAAATATAAACGAAACGAAACGACGATATTGTTACGTACGTGGGTAATCAAATGCCGATTTACTAAGAGACAACTTTATTCACCACTACCAATAACAAAATAGTCCAGTCAACAATAATCCGAATCGCAATTAACACTAGAGTACCGTTACACTATCGCTTAGGTCGTTAGATAAAATCACTTCAAGTACTAGGATAGTTCGCTCTTGATCGCAGTCGAAATCACAACTGACTCGCTTCCGGCCGGGGGCACGTATTTATATGCGGAGCCAAGAAAATTCTAGATACCGACTTCCCACGAACGATCCAGAATTCCAGAACAATTGAATCGCTTCTCGAAGTCATAAATTATTTTTATTACTCGTGGTAATAAGAGTCACTTTCATGCGAATTTCGACTCTATTGTTAACGTCGGAGAGTACCATTTCCTATAAATACCTAACTACTACTTGTAAGTACTTTGTGGATGTTTCGGGATTTTTCTAAGTCTGGGTACGTACAACCATTCTAGACCTTTCGAACAGCAATGCGTTTTAATTATTACGTGCTACTCTTTATATTCTCGGAGATATGGCGGGTTCACGTTTAATGGCGTAACAGTGCCCCCCTCTTAGTCATGCTCGTCCCGAGCATTATTAGATCCGTGATACGGCGCCAATCTATCCACATGGACAACCTTGGGTTTCCCTCTTAGCCCTTTCTTGATGCGGTAGGTCACGTCATTAATCCTTGTTAACACGGTGTAAGGTCCCTCCCATCGAGCTTGGAGTTTCGGCGACTTCCCTTTCCGTCGAAGCGGGTTGTGGAGCCAGACCAGTGTACCTTCCTCAAATCCCTTGGCATTGGCATTACGGTCGTATCTAGTTTTCATTTTTTCGCTGGTGTTCATGCTATTCTCACGAACTCGTTTATGCACTTCGTCCAATTGATCTTGAAGGTCACTTACGTAGTCCGTAACTGGCTTAGTCTTGTCAGGTGGCACGCCAGTTATGGCATCGACTGGAAGTCTCATCTCCCTGCCGAAATTCACTCTTGCTGGGGTATGTCCCGTGCTATCATGCACTGCCGATCGGTAAGACATCAGAAATAGTGGAATATACCGGTCCCAGTCCTTCTGATGGTCATCGACAACCTTAGCCAGGTGATTCTCCAGGGTTTGGTTAAACCTTTCCACCATTCCGTCCGACTGAGGGTGCGCAGGTGTTGTGCGTGTCTTATAAATTCCCAGAAGTGTACACATTTCCTGGAACAGCGCAGATTCGAAGTTACGGCCTTGATCGGAATGGATTTCCAAAGGTGCGCCATACCGACATACTACTTCTTCGACCACCTTCTTCGCCACTGTCGTCGCTTCCTGATTGGGTATGGCGAAGACTTCGGGCCACTTTGTGAAATAGTCCTGGATCACCACTATGTACTTGTTTCCGTCATTTGTAACTGGAAAAGGTCCAGCGACGTCGATAGCGATGCGTTCCCATGGGGCTCCCACATTGTACAGCTGAAGCCTGCCCCTGCTCCTAGTCTGTGGTCCTTTCACAGATGCGCACGCTGTACATTTCCGACACCATTGCTCTATGTCATCTCTACAATTGAGCCAGTAATACCGCTGTCTCACTTTCAGTAGAGTTTTCTTGATGCCCAGGTGTCCTCCAGAAGCACCATCGTGTATTTCCTGTAGCAGGGGGGCTACTTCACATCGTGGTACTATCACTTGTGTGGTCACCTCCTTGCCATCGTTCGATTCCCATTTCCTACAAAGCACATCATTTTCTAGGACTAAACTGTCCCACTGTGCCCAGTAGCTCTTAGTTACGGGACTGTGTGACGATACTTCACTCCACTGGGGCCTAGTTCCGCTACGCTTCCAGTCCAGTATAGGTCGAATATCGTCATCTTCTTCCTGGGACTTCTTGAAGTTGCCTTCAGCCCTAATTAAATTAACGTGTTCTCGGGCTTCATTCTGCTGGCAGTGTCTGCAGTCCTCATTACATGGACGTCGCGACAGGGCGTCAGCATTGTTATGCCCTTTTCCACTGCGATGTTCCGTCACAAAGTTAAACTCCTGCAGCTGCTCGAGCCATCTTGCAACTTGGCCCTCAGGGTTCTTAAATTGTAGAAGCCATTTCAATGCAGCGTGATCCGTCCTCAATGTAAATTGTCTTCCTATGAGGTACTTGTGGAAATGCTGCAAGGTTTTTACCACAGCCAGCAGTTCTCGTCGAGTCACGCAGTAGTTCCTTTCTGGCTTTGAAAGTGCCTTACTGAAGTAAGCGATTACGACCTGTCTGTCGCCCTGCACTTGTGACAACACTCCACCAATTCCCGTGTTGCTGGCATCGGTATCAACGACAAATCTTCCGTCTCTGCTCGGATACCCTAGTATAGGCGCTTCACATAGCCGTTGCTTTAGCTCGTCGAATGCTGACTCACAGTCCTCGTCCCAGATAAAATCTCGTTTATCCTCAGTCAGCTGATGTAGAGGTTTTGCAAT
The DNA here is from genome assembly GCA_910589285.2 of Mythimna ferrago. Lineage (NCBI taxonomy): Eukaryota > Metazoa > Arthropoda > Insecta > Lepidoptera > Noctuidae > Mythimna > Mythimna ferrago. Next base: position 24,993,170 of record OU342685.1, read on the forward strand.
GTCCGAAAAATTCTTGACAAACCGCCTGTAGTATGTGCACAACCCTAGAAATGCACGTACTTCCGTTTTGTTCTTTGGAACCGGCCACTGTTGGACTGCCTTTATCTTCTCAGGGTCGGTTCTCACCCCGTCGGCGGAAATAACATGTCCTAGGTAGCTGACCTCCTTCTTGAACAGGTCGCACTTCTTTGCGCTTAGTTTTAGGTTAGCCCCTCGTATCCTGGTGAACACTTTCTCCATATTCCTCAGGTTTTCCTTAAAAGTGCGACCCATTATAATGACGTCATCCAAATATACCAGACAAACGTCACCAAGAAGGCCCACCATGACTCTCTCCATGAGGCGTTCAAACGTCGCTGGGGCGTTGCATAACCCAAAAGGCATGACGTTAAATTGCCACAAGCCGCTGCCAATACCCGTACTGAACGCTGTCTTTTCTTTATCTTTCTCGCTGATTTCCACTTGCCAGTAGCCACTTTTCAAATCAATGGTCGAAAACCACTTCATGCCACTGAGCATATCCAGCGTATCGTCTATCCTTGGTAAGGGATAACTGTCCTTCTTCGTCACATTATTCAGCATTCTGTAGTCCACACAGAATCTTGTGCTGCCGTCCTTCTTCTTCACCAGAACGACTGGAGAAGACCATGGACTCGTAGAAGGCTCAATTATTCCGCTATCAGCCATGTCCTTTACCATTCCTGCTACCTCAGATTCCTTAGCCCAGGGTATGCGGCGCGGTCTCTGTTTAATTGGTCTAGCATCACCTGTATCTATCTCATGCTTGACGAGACCTGTTCTCCCGCAGTCTTTTCCCGTTGCGAAGATATCTCGAAACCGTAGCAGAAATTCCCTGGCTTGCTGTAGTTCCGAAGTCGATAAGTTGCTCTTAGAATTTTCCAGAAGTTGCTGGATGTGATCAGTTTCGACTTTGGTCGTGTCTTGCTTTGCTGGAGATTTATTGATTTGACGGAGATACTGAACTTCTTCACATCTCCCAACAACACTGTTTTTCTTCAGTTGGACCTCTTCTTTCCCAAGGTTCACAATCCTGACCTTGGATTTCCCTGTCGTCATAACTAATGTCCTCGCAGTGATGATCTCCGGGTGCCGGCCAGTATCCTCTACCAAAACACATCTTGTTTGCCTGATTTTCTTGGGAAACTTTACTTCGACTAAGGTTTCTGTTCTCGGAGCCAGTGTAGTATTCTTTAAACAGTAGAGGTTGCATGAGTTAATTCCTCGCAGGAAGACTTCTTGATCTGGGAATTTCAATACTCCCCTATCGATATCTAAAATACATCGGTTATTCCGCAAGAAGTCGAGACCCAGTATGCAATCGTCGGTAATATTCGCAATTAACGCAGGATGGATATACACTTGATCGCCGATTTTGATCTCAATTTCTGTATCACCGAGGACGGAGACTGGCTGGCCGGTTGCTGTCTGAAGTCGGCAGGATGGAGACTCCCTTTGCCACAAGATGGTGCGTTTCAGCAACTCAGGTCTTATAACAGTCCGTGACGCCCCCGTGTCAATGGTAAAATTGCAAGCCCGATGATTCAGCGTCCCTTCGATGATCAAACTATTTCCGTTGTGAACTTGATTGATGGTGATGGTTGGGGCCTTCAGTTGACCAGCCAGCACCCGCCCCGCGGCCCTGGCGACATTTAGTTTAACGGCTCCTCGTTAACTTGAGTTCCGGAGTCCACACTCCCCCTCTTCCTCTTGGGGCAATCGGTACGAATGTGCCCTTTTTCTCCGCACCCGTAACACGTCGGAATATAGCGGGACTTTGCCGAAGAAGCAGCTACCACTTCTCGTTGACGTGGTTGCACTGACGGCGAGACCACCACTTCCCGAACTCTGTGCGTGCGTGAATCTTGTCGTACGGCTTCCACTTCCAGAGCGTGAGCCATCGCACTCTTTAGAGTTTGGTGGTGTCCGAGTCGCACCGTAGCCCTGACTTCAGGATCCCGTAGACCGTCGATGAAAGCTTGCACCAGATTTACTTCCACCATCTCTGGTGTCATCGACATGTAAGCACGCCGGACCAGCCGTTCGACCTCGACTCCCCATTGCTGGAGGCTCTCGTTCGACCTCTGCGTTCTCTCGCGAAGTTGCGCGCGGAAAACGTGCTCGAGGTGCTTGTCTCCATAGCGAGTGTCTAATCCCTCCATAAGACGCTCCAACGTCCTACTGTTCGGAGGAAGATTCTCTAGGACCAGCAGGGCATCCCCTCGTAGAGCCAAAGTTAATGCCGCAAAAGACTGCTTATCATCCCAGCGGTTTGTTTCGACCAATGTCTCGAATTGGTACTTAAATGCCGTCCAGGAAGACGTGCCATCAAAACGTGGCACATCAAATTTTGCGGCGGATGCACAGGGAGTGTGCGACGGTGAGCCGACAACAACGGGTTCGCGTGCTTCGAGCTTGACGATTTTTTTGTTGATGTCCAGCAGGCGATCTTCGTGGTCATCAATTCTTGTTTCGAGGCTATCAGCTCGGGCGGAAACCTCCTTGACCTCCAAGGTGAGATTCTTTACCTTCTCGCCCAACGTGACGAGGCCGTGGTCGATTTTATCGAGGATCAGGTTCTGCTTAGCCTCCTGATCGCGGCGAGCGGCTTCCTGTTCGCGGCGAGCGGCTTCCTGTTCGCGGCGAGCGGCTTCCTGTTCGCGGCGAGCTTCTTCCTGGTTCGCTGCAATTAGGTCCTGAAGCTTACGCTGGTTGGCCTCCTGATCGCGGCGAGCGGCTTCCTGTTCGCGGCGAGCTTCTTCCTGGTTCGCTGCGATTAGGTCCTGAAGCTTACGCTGGTTGGCCTCCATACTAGCTTGCATGGCGGCCAACACCGTAGCGAGGCTCATTTCCGAGGATGATTCCGTTGGCGCCTCAGCAGCTGCTGTTGCTTCTATACCAGCCTGATCTTCCTCCTCCATACGATGACGCGCAGCATCCATCTCCATTTGCCTCCTTGTTCGTGGTCGCTGTTCGTCGTCCCTCTGTAGTAATGGCATTTCACTTCTGACACCAGTTGTTACGTACGTGGGTAATCAAATGCCGATTTACTAAGAGACAACTTTATTCACCACTACCAATAACAAAATAGTCCAGTCAACAATAATCCGAATCGCAATTAACACTAGAGTACCGTTACACTATCGCTTAGGTCGTTAGATAAAATCACTTCAAGTACTAGGATAGTTCGCTCTTGATCGCAGTCGAAATCACAACTGACTCGCTTCCGGCCGGGGGCACGTATTTATATGCGGAGCCAAGAAAATTCTAGATACCGACTTCCCACGAACGATCCAGAATTCCAGAACAATTGAATCGCTTCTCGAAGTCATAAATTATTTTTATTACTCGTGGTAATAAGAGTCACTTTCATGCGAATTTCGACTCTATTGTTAACGTCGGAGAGTACCATTTCCTATAAATACCTAACTACTACTTGTAAGTACTTTGTGGATGTTTCGGGATTTTTCTAAGTCTGGGTACGTACAACCATTCTAGACCTTTCGAACAGCAATGCGTTTTAATTATTACGTGCTACTCTTTATATTCTCGGAGATATGGCGGGTTCACGTTTAATGGCGTAACAATATTATAAATGAAAGTTTGACCTCTGAATTTCTTTCGGAGTTTCTATTCAGGGTCAACTAGGAAGCCTCATGTAGTTTAAATTGACATATAAAATTAGTTATTTTTTAAACCTATTTGCAAAATAAATATCATTTACTATTATATCTAGTAGTATAGTTATACTGTCCCACAGCTGGGCAAAGGCCTCCCACCATTCCATTCATTGGTCCGGTTCTGATCCACTTATTGCCAATTGTTAAGAAAGACATCTAAGTAGTCATCTCTTCTTTAAATATAAAAATCAATGCCACTTTTCGTTGTAATTTTATAACTCAAGAACGGGCTCACCTATCCAAACATTTGCTTTTGTTTGGACTATTTAGTAGATGGTTTATGTGAAGTTTGGTAGGGTAGAGTATGGTAGAGTAGGGTATAGTAAGGTAGAGTAAGGTAGAGCAGGGTAGAGTAGGGTAGAGTAGGGTATAGTAGGGTAGAGTTGGGTAGAGTAGTGTAGAGTAGTGTAGTGTAGAGTAGGGTAGAGTAGGATAGGGTAGGGTAGAGTAGGGTATAGTAGGGTGGAGTAAGGAAGAGAGGGAGCGAAGCCGCGCGGGCAAAAGCTAGTTTATCGTAAAAATTTAAAATTTGATGTACTATCACTATTTTTTGTTTGTAGGAAGTAATCTCTAGAAGTACTGGTCCGATTGCTAAAATATTTTCACTGATAGAAAGCTGTTTAATTCCCGAGTGACATAGGTATATTTTATGTACGCGGGGGAAGCTGCGGGCAAAATATAGTGTACAATATATCTGTCTATCTATTGAGTTTAATACGTCACATACGAATTTAACGAAGTGACCATTCACCAAGTTAAACATTCACATTTTTTTTAATGATATAAACTAGTGCTTGACTGCAATCCCATCTTACTTACCATTGACTTGGGACTAGTTTTTTTTTTTTAAATAAATAGATAGAATATATACCTTTAGACCAAACAGCAGTACATCCCTTAACATACAACTCTTCCTCAAAAGAGCTATCAGTTTTCGGGTTTATCGCAGACCTGGAACTCATACTCGGCCCTGAAGTCAAGTTAAATCTCTTGGACATATTGCTGGAACTATTCGCGCTCCCTCCACGGGAGGGCCCGGCAGAGGTTGAGCCCTCAGTATCCATCTTTTTCATCCCGCTGATCAGTTCTGACTTGATGGAAATGTTGAAGTCGTTCTTGAGGCGGCTTGGGGCACGGAATGATTCCGAGTTGTACTCATATTTGGAGTCTTTATGTTGCTGTGGTTCTTCGTCGAAGTCTGAAACAGATTTAAAAATGGTACTTAAAAAAAGCTTAAAAATTATTTCTTCATCACCATTCCAACTGAAAAACGTAAATTAACCCCCGACGGAAAAGAGGGGTTAAGTTTGAGGTGTCTGTGTGTCTGTCTGTGGCATCGTAGCGCCTCAGCGAATGGACCGATTTTGATGCGGTTTTTTTTTATTTGAAAGCTGACGTTATCGAGATGATTCTTAGGCACAATTTATCATGATCTGTTAAGGTGTTCAAGGTCATCAGCTCGTTTGTTAGTTGCGGCAGGGATTTTAAACACTTAATGGATATATACTTTACTAATAAAACACAAATATGTGACCTAATGTATGAAATACTCATGTAACTACATGCCGACGCTGTCAAGCTGGTCTGATGATCGAAGTCGGAGATAAGAGACGTAACCTTGGAATGCCTATTAATAAACCCATCCAATTTCGGCTCATTAGATTCATCATAACCAGTTTAAAACATTTTTCATGACGACGAGGACCTGATGCTAGAACTGGGAAGTGGCAGATGGAACCCTGGAATGCCTTCTAGTAAACACGTCGAGTTTGGGCTCATTAGATTCGTCATAACCAATTCTATTTTTCATGAAGACGAGGAGCTGATGCTAGAACTGGGAAGTGGCTGAGGGAACCCTGGAAAGCCTACTAGTAAACACGTGGAGTTTGGGCTCATTAGACTCATCTTAACCAGTTCTTTTACTTTTATGGATTTTTTTTTAAATTTTGGTATTATTATGTTAATTTGAACAATGCCTATAAATTTTTCAGTCATGAGAGCGTTCACAAACATGTTAATACACAAAAATACCGTGACACGAAACATGTGTAAGCCATACAGATATTGGTTTCATGCGGAAATCGAACCCACAATACGTAGCACAGGAACCAATCGCTTAACCAATGTGCCAACCGGCCGTACCACCATTTTTTTTTTTATGTTGTGACAAATCATCCAATGACAACCCTCGCTCTTGGGCGGAGCGGGAGATAGTGTCAGACTCTTACTGACTAAAAGCCCACCCCGTTCCTTCGTGCCTTTCGTACCGGGACCGAGCTTCCCCTTCGGAGTGCCACCATTTACCCATTGGTAAAATATTAACGAAATCAGTCGCCAATCTAATAATATTTGGCACTCACATTCATCAATGTCCAATAATTACAGATTAGGTTCAATTATATTCCGTTATGTGAATTGGAATTGATAATTTTGTTCGCCCGGTCCAAAGTTGAAGAAAATAATGTTGGTAGTGTGACACTGACCGGCAACACAGTAAAACATATCAATATAATGTCTAACGCAACTGCAAACGCGTCCCAAAGTGTGGAGCCTGAATCGAACCTTCGGAGCCCGTCAGACAACTATATTTGGCTGATCGGGATCACTATATCATCACTATGTTTGATATTGCAAGTAGTGCTATTCATTATCAGACCCAATATAAGGAAAATCGACCAGAAGATACTCTCGCAACTGACTGTGGCAAGGCTCATGAATACAATCCTGGAATATCTTGTGTATAATGGTTTATTTAACGAGAATACAATAGATGTCACGTTCGCACTGTACATGCAAACTGATGTTGTGTTAATATGCTGGATGTTTGTGTACACCAAGATCTTGTACGAAAAACTAGTGACAGTGTTCGTGTTGCAAAACTGGAATTTCTTCGTTCTCTCTCTACTAATCTGGACTGTAATTTCCATACCACTAGGATTATTGTGTCCAGTATTTCTTAATATTCAAGGTTATTTTCATAAATTCTACAAAGCTTACGCATGGCTAAAGTTCATTGTTTTGACTATAAATGTGTTGTTTTTCTGTAGAATCTTCTATGTCATCATAACTAGAAACAGGAATTTAAATAAAAATTTTACTCAAATTATCAAAATTTGTGTAATCTCATTCATATTGCTTTGTATAACGAGTTTACAAGTTCTCATTAACCACATCTTTTCGTATTTTGGAGAGAATGGAGTAGTGACTGATTCTTTCTGTATTATTAATTCATATCAGGTAATACCTGTTACAATCATATTTCTCATTCTTGTCAAGAACAATGATAACTAAATTCAATAAAAATTTTTTAGTGTTTTATGACAATATATGTTACGCAATTGTTTCTATCAGGAGTTTTTCAGCGAGTTTTATAACAGGCTATAATTTAGTTGTTGAGCAGAAAAAAATACATTATAGTGCGTTGGAGTAAGATCGGCACTGGGATAAGACCGTATAAATATAAATTATACCACTTATTTAGCTTTATTTTTAATGCTGGTCATATTGCGTCCCGCGTCATTATGTTCCGCCTTGCCCAGCAATGTAACTGGCATTAAAAATAAAGCTAAATAAGTGGTATATTGATTTATACGTTTTTACCCCAATGCCGATCTTCCCCCAACCCACTTAATTATTGGAACATTTCGTGTTGTGCTCTGTAGCAACGCCACCGTATATTTTATTATTATGATAAACCCATTTATATGTACGGCTGACGTACATAATGTACATGCATTGTTTGTGAATGTACGCCTTTTAATTTAAAAGAAAAAAGTAAATTAATGTGGCGTTGCTGCGGAGAATTCTCACTAGCAACGCCACCTGTAATCAACATTTGTAGACACAATTTCAACTATTTCTCTAAAGTTACGTAATGTACGAACGCTGTGTATTATGTACACGTGCTAAGTATGAAAAAATATGTTAATTCTAAACTTTAATTCTAAACTCACTTATTGTCCCTTAGAATGCATTAAACTAATGTATTTTAGCTAGCTACAGATTGACAGGAAAATTTGAACAAAACAGATTTCATTAATTGAAGTTTATTATTACGAGTAGGTATAACAATGGTTACAAAAAAAATTACCTTTATAATAAATAAAAAAAAGAAAAAGAAAATATCTCTAAAAAAAAGAATAATCTGTAAAAAATACATTACACTAGATTTACAGTGTCTTTATGCACTCAAGTGCAAAAATTCGCACATCATCACTTGTTATGTTTAGGGAGCCATTATCATGAATGTGAATAGATATTATCATAAGTACCCTAAATCTATACATATAAATAAAATTGGAGTGTCTGTTTGTAATATTGAAAAAACTATACTTACTACATTCATATTAGGGTGTGCCTTATTTGGATGTTTTTTTTTTTTTTTTTTAAATATTGAAATACGTACCCCCTAATTCTTTTGAAACTACCTAAACTTAGTCAAATACAAAATTTCATCTTCCTACGTCAACATTAACCCGTGCCGACAGGGCTCTAAAGATTTTGAAAATTGCTATTTTTAGCCATTTCCATTATGTAGCTAAATCAAATGAAATATTTATATTTTGTAAATAATTTGACGACGGCACTATCGGGGGCAGACCTGAAGATGTTTTTCAGGACTTAGAAACTCTAGTCCCTCGACTCAGAGACCTGGGTCTGGAGGTGAATCCTTCGAAGTGCGAATTCTTCCCCTGTAGTACAGAAGCTCGTACACACTTTTCTCGTTTTGACTCCTTTCTTCCTGGCCTCAGAGAACTTTCACGCTCCGACTTCAATCTCTTAGGATCACCTATTTTTCTTAGTGCAGTTCCTGAGGCCATTACTTCTCGAACTCAGCTTCTCCTTTCTGCTCACGAGCGTCTTAAAGATCTTTCCGCGCACGTTGCGATTGTCTTGTTGCGTATGTGCTTCGCTCTCCCAAAAATCGCATATCTGTTGCGGACCACCCCTACTTGGCTCTGTCCTGAGGAAGTTTGCTCGTTTGACAACGCCTTGAAATCGGTGGTAGAGTCTGTTCTCAATGTTTCCCTAGATGGGCCCCAGTGGAGGCAGGCGGCTCTACCAATCCGATGTGGTGGTCTGGGGGTGCGGTGTGCACGGGATGTGGGTCTGCCGGCTTTCTTGGCGTCTGCGCATGGGGTTGCCAACCTAGTCACTGTATTACTCAATACTAATGGTGACGGGGGAAGCATACCCTTTGCGTCGGATGCTGTGTCAGCTTGGTGGACCCTCAACCCGGGTGCAACAATCCCCGAATCAGAACATGTTCAGCGGGCGTGGGATGACGGTGGGGTGATACTGCTCCAGGAGCAATTGTTAGAGGGTGCGTTGGGAGTCGATAGGGCCAGACTTCGAGCTGTGTCGCAACCCGAGTCCGGGGCGTGGTTACAGGCGATTCCTTCGCCTCATCTGGGCACTTTGCTCGACGATGACTCTTTGCGTGTGGCGGTGGCTCTCCGCCTGGGCTGTAAGGTGTGCGAACCACATACATGCACCTGCGGTTCCATGGTGGAGGCCGATGGCCATCACGCACTGAACTGTCGGCGCTGCACAGGGAGGTTCCCACGTCACCATGCCCTGAACGACATAGTCCGTAGAGCCCTTATATCGGCAAACATCCCCTGCGTGCTTGAGCCTTCAGGTCTTAGCAGGTCTGATGGTAAGAGGCCGGATGGGCTGACTCTGGTACCATGGAAGAACGGGAAGTGCCTGATCTGGGACGCAACTTGCGTCAGCACTGTCGCCGCCAGTCACCTGAGTCGCACCATGCACACTGCTTCTGCCGCCGCTGAAGACGCCTGCTCTAAAAAAAGGCTGAAGTACGCTGCCTTGGAGCAGCTTTACCATTTTGTGCCGGTTGCTGTGGAGACTCTGGGCAGTTGGAGTACGGAGGCGAGGTCTTTTGTGCGGGATTTGGGCCGTAGGCTCGGTGAGGCAACGGGTGACTCCCGGTCCAGGTCGTTCTTGGTGCAAAGAATGGCCATTGCTATTCAGCGAGGTAATGCGGCGAGTGTTATGGGCACCTTTGCACCGGGAACGATCAGGGGCGGGTTATTTATTGACATTTGACGTTTCCTTTGTGTAATGTTGATTCTTTTTTATTTATTGTTTAATATGTAATTTTATATTTATTTATTAAAATTAATTAATGAATAAATTATATAAAATAATATTAATAAATAGGTACTTATTTATTAAACAACCAGGCAAACCCAAAGAAACTAGGGTTTTGTATAAACTAACCTATGAAAACAGTTCAACTCCCGAATTGAGTTACGAAGATTTTGAATCGCAAAAAAAGGTTTTTTTTTGTTACGAAACTACAAATTTAAAGTTTTCAGTTTTTATTCCTATACTTTTGCTATGAGGCCTTGCTTCATGCCAAATTTCAGGATTTTAGATCAACGGGAAGTACCTTATGAACTTTGATTCTCTTGAAAGTGTCGAACTATACGTTTTTTGCGATATAAACGGCTGTAGGTATCTTATTTTTTCGTTAACTCGGAAGTTAGATTTTTTTCACAGCTTAAAGGAACCGCAGATTTAAGTATATGGTTTTAATTTCAACTCGATATCTCTACGCGTTCTCGAGATAATATAGGGTCTTGACCGATAAACAGACAGGCATTCCTCAAAGGGTCGCTTTTTTACAGTCTGAATACAGATTTCTATGCACTTGCACACAGCGTTTCAATTCTCTATCAAGTTTTTGTTCCAAAAGTACACAAGCTCCTTTCAATCGTCTTGTATTAGATGCAGTTGTATCACAGCTCATCATATGTATTTTGTCATCGAGGTTCCAGTCATGAAATGCGTTTAACATCGTTTTAGCTTGATCTTGACCAAAAGAGCTCTCCAGGCACAGTCAAAAGTTTTTCAGAATTGACAAGCGTTCTTCTTTAGCACTTCTCACGCCTAGACGTGACCAGGTAATAATTTCCCATCCCAGTGAACGGGTCACCGTTTCATGCATATTATTATTTTCTACTTTGTGTGCGAATGCGTTGAATAGACGATTTATTTATCTGGGAATCATCATAGCTAAGATCTAGTGTTTCTAATACAGCCTGAAGTATATAGACAGAACCCTTACACTTAGTTACATCTATCTAAAGCTGCAAATAAGGCGTAATAAAGTCTCTACTTCCTCTTTTTGTAGTAGCTTAGAACTTACTGTTTGAGATGTTGATGGAATGGGTTGCTCAAGGCTTTCGTCAGAGCTGGTAGGATTGTGACGTTTTTGCGTTTGTATAAAATCTTGTATAGTGAAAAATGATAATAAACTCTCGGAACACATTTGCTCATGTCTTTTTTTCTCATCGTTTAATTTTCTTTGTCTTGCTCTTTTTTGTTTCTCGGCCAACTTTTTATCGACTCCCGTTAAACATCCTGGTTCTCTTTGTTTTTGTAAAAAGATTTTAACTTCCTCTATTTTCATTCATCCCAAAGCATTAGCGTGTGCTATATCGAATAAATGATCAAATTGGTTTTAAAAGTCCTCCTCACATTACTTAGATTTTTTTGCAACTCCCATCAAGCAAGGTTTTTTACACAGTTAGATGTAACTCTAGTAGGGATTCAAGCTTTTTCCCAAAATATAATACACTCTGGAACGACGAGATTCGCACTTTCTACCTTTCAATCGTGGAAATCACAGACACAATAGAAAGACAATAGGTGCGCGAACGCCGGCGTTCGCTTGGGGTTTAATGAATACAGACAACTTAACTCCGCGAATATTTAAGAAAGTGCTACAAAACTTGATGGATAAACGGTAACTTTGCGCCTTTTCAACTAAGAAAAAAAATTTTTTTTGGTTTCAAAATTCTACTGTTATCTTCTAAATTTATGACAATATGTATTAAACACGATAATAACTGAGAAAAAAAGACAAACACGACGAGTATGCTTCGCTACCTCCGAGCAACTAATGTGAACATGATTCGATCCAAGTCGGCACGAGTTGTTGTACCTACTCCAAATAAGGTGAAAATTTATTTCCGAGTGTTTTATGAGCAAATTAACAAAAATAAAACATATGCGTTAAAAAATAAAAGCTTTGAAAAATAAGGGACACCCTTATGCATATGAATATAGGTACATACACCAAAATATTATTTTTTACAATTTTTGTCTAAATAATCTAAATAATACACAGCGTTCGTACATTACGTAACTTTAGAGAAATAGTTGAAATTGTGTCTACAAATGTTGATTACAGGTGGCGTTGCTAGTGAGAATTCTCCGCAGCAACGCCACATTAATTTACTTTTTTCTTTCAAATGTAAAGGCGTACATTCACAAACAATGCATGTACGTTATGTACGTCAGCCGTACATAAAAATGGGTTTATCATAATAATAAAATACACGGTGGCGTTGCTACAGAGCACAACACAACATTTCCTCATTGTGATTTTATCATGCATTTTTTTTAGAATATTTATTTTACTAATAAATATTCTAAACTTAACTTTAACTGATTCTCTGTTGTTTTGGGTAAATCCCGTTCAATTAGATTTATAGATAGGCACATAATTTATTAATAATGATGACAATAATAAGTGAAATATCTTTATTTTATTAGCCTTCATCCTCTCTCCTAGCTTTGCTGTGCCCGACAGGGTCCATATTGGTCTTAACTATATTTTTATACCATCTATATTATGTACATATGGAATGCAATAAAGTATTGAGTATTGAGTATAAGTAGCGTTAGAAGTACTGTGATGAATTTATGAATTGGTTCTTCGACCAACTTTTCGTTCTTTCTTTTCTTAATCAACTATGCTATGTAAGTTCAAATTATGAGTTAGATAAGTCATTTTTTTTCCATGATTCGGTTTAAAATATCTTTATTTCCATTAAAACATAATTGTCACTTACATGAGAACATTAAATTTAAATAAAAAATAGTAATAAAAAATGTTACTAAAAAATGTATATTATGAGACATGGATGTTTGGAGACTTGACTATTTTGCAACTTGAACGTTTTGAGATGTAGATATTTTGCAACTTGGAGGTTTCGAGACTTGGGTCTTATGAGAATTGAACTTTTTGCTATATGTTATTTTGCAACTTGAACGTTATGAGACTGAAGGACTATTATGATTGACGAGTAAGAGCCGTCAAATCTGTAAAGACTTTGTTCTCACGGCCCAGTCGTTAACCCCTCGAGCGCAGATTGTACATACGTCTGTACAACTTGAATGTACTTGAAAAAACCTTAATTTTAGTTTTGTACACACGTTGATACGAAAGGGGATTGCCCATTTGAGGCCATGAGCGGACAATTGACTAGAGAAAAAATACTTTGTTCATTAATTTTGCCATAAAATGTATTCGCTTAGTTCCAAATGAGCGCCACTATAATAAACAATAAGTAACTTTATGGAAAAAAACAATAGTTTTATCATTGATAGTAACATTTGATGTCCGTCTTTGGCCTGGAACACCATAGAGGTTGGGCAATCCACTTTATTTGTCTGAAAATTTTGGTTTTTAGATTTTTGTTTTTCCTAGAAAAATCCAGAAAAAGTTTTTTGGACATAGGCCTGCCACAAATGGTGCAACAACGACCGACCCTATACGTCTCGCATCCATCGGATTCGCGGGACCCTCATCAAGTTATCCGTCCACCTTGTGAGAGGACTGCCAACACGCGGTCGGACGCACGGACTCCAGAATCATTCAGCCGCATCGAGCATCAGTTAAATTATAATATCACATACAATTGCCGGCACGGATCTTGAGCGCTGAGTTCAAGTTGCGCAGATTGCCGGCACGGATCTTGAGCGCTGGCTTCAAGTTGCGCAGAAGTCAAATATTCGGTCTCTTTAGTGGTGCGAAGTGAGACGCGGGGACGGGGAGTGTCAGTGATTGGCTCGCCGTGCCATCGCGTCATAAACGTCACTCATGATTCGTTCCCTGCCTTGCTGCATGTATCTAACAACGACGACGATTGGCTCGCCAATGTATGGAATGCGCAAAGCGATCCCCACTCTGACGCCGACCGCTCAAAATCCGTGACGGTAATTGAACCTATTTCTTTTTTATGTGAAAGAAAATTGACATAAACGCTTTGCCTTAAATGCAATTTCAACCAGAGTGTTTCATAATTATTAATAACGTTACTTGACCAATAGACAGACAGACAGCCAGCCGACAAAGTGATCCCATGGGAGATCCATAGCTACTATGTAAGCCGGTGCCTACAAGGAATCGGTCTAACTCCTTGTCATCAGATATTTTGAAAGCGTCTATGCAATCATATAATGGCAAAAATATATTGTTCTGTGTCTGGGTGTAATTTATCTATAATATGTATGTATTTAGAAATATATAAATATGTTTACCAGTCGTCTAGTACTCATAACACATGCTCTGCTTAGCTTGGGACTAGATGGCGTTGTGTAATAGTTGTGGAATATATTATTATTATATTATATACTAGCTTTTGCCCACGGCTTCGCTCTCGTTAAATTCGGGGTAACACGGTTCCCCTTTCTGTGGGGGTTAGTGAACTCCCCTTAGTGAACTCCACTGCGGATGACGTAACCTACGACAAACTTATTATTTGCGGTTGGTACAGTAATCGGGTCTAGGGATCGAGCCGCAAAATTAAGTTTGTTTTTTATTGTATATACTTTTCCGGGATAAAAAGTACCCAGTGTAGTGCCCAGGATATTAAAGAATAATTATACAAGTTGTCATCGTAATCGAACCGGTAGTTTTTCCGTGATGCCTGAACAAACAGACAGACAGAGAGACAAAAATTTTTTTAATCACTTTTTGGGTTCGGTGTCGGTCTAGTAACACCCCTGCCATTTATTTTTTTGATATTTTCAATGTACAGAATTTTCACTTCTACAGATTTATTATAAGTATAGATATAGATAAGTGAACCCATAAGGGTTTTGTTTTTACCAACTTACATATGGAACCCCAACAGAGTACCTCAAACAAATGACAAAAATATTTCAAAAATACAAACCGTTACAACTCCTATAATAAACCTCCCGTATGCACCACCACTCCTGCTCTTCAGCCTCCCTTGCCTCCAGCAGGCTCTCATCTTTGATGGCAAAGTTGGTGAGCTTGTAGAGCAATGAGTTCTCCGATGCTGACGTGTTGTGCTTGCTGTAGATCTGACCTGGGTGCCTTGCCAACACTGTTCTGCCGTGTGGCACAAACTCCTGGGGACCAGGAAAAGGAGGGTTTTGTTTCAGCATTTGTAAAATAGAAAATTGTAAATGCACATAGTAGTAACCTTAGGATCCCCGAATTCCCTTATAGATGCCCTGAAAAACCTGAGAGGCCTAATCTGTTTTTGGAGAGAGGTGGGCTGGTTGGAATAAGCTCACCTAAGATTATGGCCGCTATAGCCCACATTTATTTATTTATTTTTATTCCCAACAATATCCTTACAGACTAGTCCAAATCGATATTGAGGTTTCTTATTACTTACAAACTAGGTTCCATAACAAATTACAAACTAGGTTCCATAACAAATTTTAAAAAGTGCTATTTAGTACTAAAAAATCTAGTCAGTCGACAGACAACTAGATTCTAGATTTCTAGAGAGTCGAGTAGGTGTAGTCTAGTGTAGTCTAGTGCTAAAAAATCTTAGTGAATTCACTCAAAGTACAATAAAATATATCCAAGTCGTCCACTATGAGGTTGAGTGTGCGCACATACAATGATTCGCATAGGACTAAGTGCAGAAACCATACTCAGACATAGACATAGACATAATGCACTTGTTATGACAGTGGTAAAAAATTTTTTATTCATATAGGACAAACTTTGTTGTATTTTGTATGCACATGTCAATAAAAACATGGAAATTTAGCAGAATCATAAGGCACACAACCCCAATCAATCTAATATATAGGGTAGATTTTTGAAATAATTTTTTTGTTAATTCATGAATCCCCAAGTTAACGCTGGTGTTCACGCTGTCTTTGTCTTTCTATTGTGTCTTTAAGTGACGGTATTCAAATGGTTAATATTATAGACTGTTTTTTTTGCCGTCTTATGTTATAACAAAATATTATATGTGAATGCAGTTCAGCATATCTTAAAAGTTATGAATGATCTGCTACAAAGGTTTTCTTGTAACTAGAAAACCTTAAGGTTAAGGTTCCTGCCTTCACTAACCAGTCTCAAAAATCCACTCTGTATATGACTACTGCAAGTGTATATAATGCAGAGTAATGCAGAAATCAGAGTCCATAAATTTTGCCTTATTTTCCTATTATTACCTACATGAGTTAAAAAATGAATAAGAACACTGTTAATGACTGTATGCCTTAAGCATGTGGTAAGTCAATGTTTGTTGGACTGCAGGAATGTTTGGTAGACTTACCGTGACCCTGATACACAAATGACAACTGAAGGAACATAAGTGGGCCTTATTAAAGGTGTAACATTTCCTCTCGCTCTACTCAAAGTAAGAGGAGTCACTCGATAACCCACCTCAAAAAAACCAGTCATTTGTCATGATTGTTGAAGCTATGGGTGCTTCTAGCCATCATTATATGTTCTTATAATAAAAGACTTAGTAAGCCTCTTTGCAGAACACGAGGAAGAAAGCGATTGTTGTTGCCTATCAAAGACAAATAAAAACAATAACATACCAGAGGCTCAGACGCAGCGATCATAGTATCTTCATCCAGATTTGCAACTATATTTGTAACTACACACACACGTGAGCATAAAATGTTGTTCGGGTTATTTGATAACACACCGCAATATTAAGTTGTAGGACTTATTCGTCAGTTTTTATTAGATTTTAACGAATCCGCATCTTTACAATAATTGACAGTTATCGAATTTGACAGCCGGCAGCTCGAGACACGTTCCGTTTCACTAATCGTACGATAACAGGAAATCGTACGCACTTAATTAACAAAATTAAAATATACGGAAAAAGTTTATGCAATGACACAAACTTCATTAGCAAACTGTTCATTCATTTATTTTGTAGATTTGTGTACTTGATATAACAATTTAACCATTAAAACACGTTTCCTCACACAGTCACACGTGATCTACCAATACCATACGTACATTATTCTGTAAGTTAGTCTGTGACTGTTTTTCCCCCAAAAAAGGTATGGGCGGGCCGGGGACTAATGGGCGTCCGGCAGGAGTGGGTTTTTCAATACTTGACCTCACCAAAATATATAATATATCGACTTTCGTGAGGTTTTGACTGTCACAGGTTGATTGGACGAAATATTCTAAATGAGTATTTCTTTTCTTCGCTGTATTGCACTCATTAAATTGCTTTGCACTAGCAAATTATCAATGCTATTATAGTCAGCAATATGCGGGAGTTGAACCTGCTTATCATAGGCCAATTGAGAAAATAGCGCTAAAAATTTAGCCCATGACGACTAATGAGTGTGAGTTCCTCAGGGGACTGTTTTCTCTGCAACTCTCTTCCTGCTGCTTAACAACGATCTGCTGGTGTCCGGTATCCGGTGCAGATGTTAGCACGTTTGTAGAGAAATACCTGCCAAGTGCTCCCGTCGGGCTAGCATTTTGTTTATAAGCAGCTAATCCGGTCCAAAAGAGAGGCTATGGTAGAGTGTACCTACAAATATCTCACTTTAGGCAGTCTCCAAGTGGGGTGACGTCAATCTGGTGGGATTAAATTTTATAAATATAATTTTTATTTTTGCAAATAGGTTTAGAAAACGCTTTTACATGTCAATTTTTTTTTTTTTTCGTCAATTTAAGCTAGATGAGGGCGGTGTTTCTTAACTGACTACCCTGAGAATTCAACGCCGCCAAGACACAAGCGTGTCTGTTCAAGCTGATGGAACTATATATCATTTAGGTGCACTCCTCTTTTTTTTTTCATCAGTTTATGCTAGATGAGGGCGGCATTTCTTAACTGACTAGGTACCTTGAGAATCCATCGCCACCAAAACACAAGCGTGTCTGTTCAAGCTGATGGAGCTATCCATCCCTCTTCCTCGCTCGCATGCCTGACATTTTAACACGTCATGGTAAGGCCGCTATCACTATAATTTCGTCATCAGCATAATATAAGTCTGATGGATATATCCACTCCTACTAATAATATAAACGCGAAAGTTTTGTATGGATGTTTGTTACTCTTTAGGCTGACGCTGCGATATATGGGCTGCGTTATTACTGACCTGACCTTGACTGGCCTGTTGGTCTAAAGATTAGTGGACCTGACTACGATGGCGGAGGTCGTGGATTCGATTCCCACCCAGGACAAACGTTTGTGTGATGAGCATGATCATCTGTTGTGTCTGGGTGTAATTTATCTATAATATGTATGTACCTATTTAGAAATATATAGGTAAGTATGTTTATCAGTTCACATAACACAATATGCATGGTATGTTTAGTACTCATAACAGAAGTTCTGCTTAGGTAAGGACTAGACGGCGTTGTGTGATACTTAGATGTGGAAAAAAAAAAATTGTGTCCACATTTTTTAAGTGCTCCGTCGCGGTAACCCGCGCGGTCACCAGTCGCGTGGAGTCACGCCAATTTTGCTGTGTAAAAGTTCTCCATCGACACGACTACATGCACACCGTTAAAGTTGAAATAGCAACACTGCGCTGGTAATAAACCAATTTCCAATACGGGGACCGCAGGCCCCGATCTAGCTATTCAGCCGTTCAGGGCAAAGATGATTTACATACACAAAACCATATAAGTCATGATTCTTAAGTCTTAGATATTTCCTCTATCCAACCTAAAGTAGGTTGGAAGGTGACACATAAAATTCTTAACCTGCTAACTTGGCTGTGTATGGCTAATGGCTATGTTGGAAGATCATCATCATCATTTCAGCCGATAGACGTCCACTGTTGGACATAGGTCGCCACAATGCACGATCCTGTGCGTCTCGCATCCATCGAATTCCCGCAACCTTCGTTGGAAGGTTGGAAGATAGGAATAAGTAAATTTTGCCGTTCTGGGCAAATGCCCTGCCCCCCCCCCTAATTCGGGCCCTGAGGGACCGTCGCATACGAAACGCGCGATCACGACGGATGCCCGCTCAACGCAGCGTTGGCCCTTTCACGAAAAAAATACAGTTGCAGTACAATTCACGAATGAGGCCGCGTTTCCACTGACGCGGAGCTGGGCGGAGAGGAGCGGTGAAAAGTGGTCAGTGTTTCCATTGAAGCGGAGCTGGGCGGAGAGGAGCGGTGAAAAGTGGTCAGTGTTTTCACTGAAGCGGAGCGGAGTGGAGTGGAATGGAGCGGAGCGGAGTGGAGCATACTTTTGGAATCGCGCATTTTTGCGCTTAGTTACACTCAATCTCTCAGAAAGACTCAGAAAGGTAGTCAGTCGCGTATCCCATAAACACGGAAATTGTCTAACACTTTCAATGAACTTCTCATCCATTTTGATACGTATGCACCTAATGACGTAACGATGATAACTGAGGCACTGCGCTTGAGTCACGCACCGCCCCGCACAGCACCGCCCCGCTGTCCTCCGCTCTGCACCCCAATGCTCGTTGTCCTCCGCACCGCATCGCCTCGCTGTATTTTTATTATGAATATCCGCTCAGCTCTGCTCCACCCCGCTCGTGCTGTTTCCATTGAAGCGGAGCGGAGATTTCGAGCATAGTGATTGGTCAATTCGTGCACCGCTAAGCTCCTCTCTGCCCCGCTCCGCGTCAGTGGAAACCCGGCTTGATGGCAGCCGTGAAGTTTGCGCAGAAGGCTGCGCAGTAACGTGTTTTAGGAACCAAATGGCGACGTGCGTGTGCGAGAAGAGTGTAGTATGCGCGAACGTTCGCAAAGGCTAACTTCACGGCCGCCATCATTCGTGAATTATACTGTACTAAATGGATTTCTATGAAACTTTATAGTTCATGGGTAGAGCATGTCTTGGAATAGCACATAGGGTACTTTTTATCCCGGGAGTATGTTGCCTTTGGATAATTTTTTACTATCATGCGTGTGAAGCTGCTGGCATCAGCTAAGGTAGATAAAATTAATACGTGCAGCGCAGCCAATTGTTATGTTTCACTTGCATTTATTCATCATCCGTAAGAGTATAATAAAACAAAAGCATTGTTAATATGAATAAACTTTATTACTACAATAAAAGGATATAGATTGAACCGTGGTTTGTAACAAAACATTCAACAATATACTTTGGAACCGAACAGGTAAACACTTTGGGTACCGACATTATTATGCCCTAACTTATATTAAAAAACAGACCAGTGTTTCTCAAACTACATAAAATTTACCGTACCGATACAAAAATCATCAACAATCAATTTGCGCTACAACAATGTACTGTTTGTTCAGGATATTTTATATAAATATTATATAGCACAAAGTGATTGCGATTATCTTAAAAATAACGATAATAATTCTTTACAATACCTACTTTGACTTACAGACCCTCGCGAAGCTCGGGGCTGTTTCTTAAAATAATTTAATACAGATCTTCCAGCACCATATTTATTTAAATCGGATCCTACAGGTTTTTACTTTAGAGATTTCCACTTTAATCTCACCATTTCCAATAAATATATTTGTGAAAGTTTAATAATATAATATTAAAATTGTGTGATTAGGTCTAAATTCCATTTCCGACACTGGCCCCCTCTCAATTGTATTAGCCTTAATACTAGGTTTTTTTATTTCAATTTAAAATAAGGCTCTATCTTGACAAGGCAAAATATATATTCTTCATAAGTAATCTGTAATTTGTGTAGACATTTGTTAATTTATTTTCATTGATATAGTAAAGCCCTGTAAAGCTCATCATTAAAATCTCGTATAGGAACCGTCAAAAGCTCTCCTTTTTAATAAAACGTAACAATCGATTAAACTTTACATAAAAATCAACAATATTATTTAGTTTAATATCTATGTGGGACTAAAAAAAATGTTTGAAAAACAAAAAACGCAACAAATGAAATAATAAAGAGTAACATGATAATTTCGACATTTGGAATGCCACAATATTGACGAGTTGTTAAGATATTTATTATACATAATATTTTATATATCACCTATATTACAATACAATATCTACAGCCTAGCTTTTCTATTCTAAATACATTTGGTCTTTGGATGAGCATGTCACATTATGGCTTGTGTCATCGTTTGTAACTTTAAAAAATATAAGTGCACTTTTCGAATTTCGTAGGTACTTGATCATTTTTTTTTTCATTATAAACCCTAATCTAGACTAGACCTGCAAACGAAATCTTCACGCCGGCAACCTTAACATAGGAGATAGAATAAAATCACAGAAACCCCTTAAAATCCATTACAAAAATAAACAAGAACAAAAATTTGAGAAACACTGTTCTTAAAAACATGTAATCTACTACATTTATATTGACATTTATTTTATAACTTAAAAATGGTTTCAAAATGATCTTATACATTTTAGATTTTTTTTTTTTTGCTTTTTCTCACATGAAATTCGTGAAATTTTCGATAAACTTCAGGTACCTAATAGGGACAAGATTAATCTAATCAGTGTACGTTTAATCGAAATGATATTTTTTTTTCGATTTTTTTGATGAGTAAAACATTTTTCAATGACGCTCGATAAATAATAATTATGAAACAATGATGATATATTTTTAAGTTAAAACTAACAACACCTATTCAAATATTTTTATCACAAAGAAAAGTTTGGCGAGTTTGACTCGCGTGATACGGCCGGTATTCTGAGGCCTCATCTGGCAACTCTAAAAATTACTATCATCACCTCTTTCGCCAATTGCTCCATCATCTTTATAAATAACATCACGTTTCCTTAGTACAAAAGATTTTTCTATACCCCATAGAGTTGTTACTTTATTACTTCAGGCAAGTATAAAATCTTCCAAAAAGAGAAATATATCTTTTTGTATTTTTTTTTTCTTTTTGATTGGGACTTTTGTTGAGCTATTGCCTATAAACCGTTTACTAAATATACGTTCTGTAATAAATATGTACAAGGGATTGCACGGGCACTATCTTAAGGTTTTCTACAATAGCATTAACACAAGTCCCAATCCTAGGCTGGAAATAGTTTTACCATAAAGTTTGTCATGCTGGCCTGACACTATCATCCAAAGAGACTGGCTGTCAGTCGCACAGAGACGTAGTTTGATGATTCACATAAGCCTCAAAATAGCTCACTATCAAAAGGCAAGCTTTGGTTCAAACCATAGCTAACATATCTGGCCTATTTTCATTTATTTGGTCTATTCGAGGCCACTAGCAGTGTACTCATTCGATTATTTGCTAGTACACGCGAACGCAAGCAAATATGGTGTTACAATTCGCCACTTATTGAGTCATTATATTCGATCGTACGCTACTGACAGCCCGCCACAAGTAACAATAACAACGTCAGGCCACAGTTTTATTTTTAAACATATAATTTAAAGCTACTGATATAATTTGTATTTCCAGCCTTATTCAAAATTTTACATAATATTTCCTTCCTCCAGTTGCCATAACATTAGTTGTGATAAATTCGCTTTATACAAAAACGTGACTCCCGCCACTAATGTATAATATAAATATAATATTATTATATAAATGATAATCATTGCACGAATGCAATTAAACGAGAAATAAGTCACCTTAAAAATGCAATGCAGTCTATGCATGTGGTGTCTTACGTTTTTTTTTTAAATCTCTAAATTATTAAGGCGATTCAAATAACCTAGCTTTACACGTAATGAGGTTTATAATTATCTTAAAATGACTTATTTGTTTGGCGTTTTGTTACCTTTATGATGTGATGAAAAATATGATAATGGCGTCGTCAAATCCCGCGACACCTTAAGATATCATAATTGTAATTTATTTGTATCTGTTCTTACATTAAAATTCATTATGCTTTGTTGTTATTCGTGAGGACATAAATCTATCACACTTACCGTTGCTAGTCCTAACAAAGCAATATTTAGCAGCCTAAATGACGTAACTAAAATAAGGTATACATATAGTTCTTTTTTTTCTATTTTCAATATAAATAGTACTATAGCTACGTTATAAAAACTACGTTAAAAGTGTACAATAATATTATTTTTTTATGCGTACAATGTAAAATTAGATCTATATATAAATATTATCTGATTACAAAGTAAATAATATTTGGAATATTTGTTAAGGCTAGTTGTGTTGGTATCTTATACCATGGAAGCGTGGGACTCGCTTGCTTTGGCGGGCATGGCCTGTATGTCGTCCAGCTTCGACGTGTTGGACGCCACCTCGGCCAGCGTGGCCAGCGCCAGCAGGTCCGGCTGGTTGCACATCTCCATGCTCTGCACCGCGGTGCGCGGCGCCTCCGTGGCGATCATGATCTCGGGACTGATGTTATGTGTGTTCAAGTCCACGGTGGAGACCATGCTGTTGATCTCGAAGCGCGTGATGCTGATCTTGCGCGGCTTCCGCTTCTGGCTGCCGATGACGTGGTCGCGCCAGTGCTCCGCCATCTCCCGCCGGTCGTCCAACATGGACCTAGGAACTGAATTGACTATGTGTGAAGACTCCAGCGCTTTTGGCTTCAAGTTGATGGTTTTCTTCTTGCGTTTGTTTTCGCGTTTCTTTTGTTGGAACTTCTCTAAACTAAGCGAGGGCAGAGCTCTAATTTTAGCGTCTAAGTCGAAGTCGGCAGCCTTGAATGTTTTGTTACCATTATTGTCGGGTTCAGGCGTGTCGGTTGTCTCGAATTTGTCGTTGCTGTCAGTTGGCTTCTCGTTTATAGAGTTGTTATACTTGGGCTCGTCCTCGGCGCCGTCGTCGTGCAGACTGCCAGGGTCCCAGCTACAGGCCGCGCTGTAGTTCTCGTCTGGCTTGTCCGAGTCCCTCTTCTGTCGCTTATTGACGATGAGCCCCCCAACAGCCATGAACTCCTGGTACCTCTTCCCCTTGCACGATCTACCAGATCTCATGTTTTTCTCGTCATCGGAATAGTTCCTCTGATAGCCGTACTCGTCGTCTTTAGCAGAATATCTCTTATCAACTATTTGGTCTATCACATCTTGGTTCGTGAACTGGTCGTTGGGTACACCGTAGTATATCCTCTTCTTGTCCTCGTCAAAGTCTTCCTCGAACAGGCGGGAGGTCTCAGTGAGTGCATTCTGCAGCTCACGTATGCTCTCTTCATTTTGAGGACCTTTCGCCTTGGCCCTCTCTATAAAGTTATGAGATCTGTATTCGTTTGGTGTTGAGATCGCGTTGAACTTAAAGCATGGGGGTGAGTAGTAAGGGTTTGTGGTTTGAGTTTCAGTCTTAGTGGCTAGGAGGCTGCTGAGGCCTCCCATTTGGGCTTCGTCGGCGAGTTTGCCGGGCGTGAACATGGAGAGCGGTTTAGACTCTGCTTCGTATGGTTCGTCCTTAGATTTCTTGTTGAAGTCTACTTTGGTGGAGTTGTTGTTGGTTTTCTCCAGTTCGTCGTGGTGTTCGCTGTTGGGGGACTCTATGGGCTTGTCGTTGGCCTCTCTGGGCCGCGAGGACAGCGTGCGAAGCGGTGGCGCGGGCAGCTTGTACCACTTGAAGTCGGGATTAGCGCTGAAGAAGGCGTCTTTGTACTGGAGAGACAGAAAACTACGTGTAAGTATACTTCAGAAAATATAGTCTACCAAGAAATCGTAATATAAAATTGACTAATATAGTGTGTACCTGCTTAGCAAGACCTGTGTAGCAAGCCTTTTCTTCCTTGTCCAAGTTTGCCCACCACTCGCCGAGGATTTTAGTAATGGACCTGCAAAAACAAATTGCTTTAGTAGGTAAAGTGTTAAACCGTGTAAACTCTTGTATCTTATCAGTTTTATCAAGAGTGTTTGTGGGAATGTATTTTTACCCTTTTAATTAAAGGTTCTATATAATTAATCTTTTATTTTTTTAATTCTGCCTCACTAGTCTTCTTACTCATTAAACCTACTTAGAATTGATGACACATCATTGGCAAATTTATACTTTTTTTTTGCAATTTTGTCAGCAAAACGTGAGTATCGTCTTTGATACATCCAGAAAGCTTTTGGTTGGATGCTGGACTGCTAAGGCCTGAAACTGCATAAAGCGGGCATGATGTGGTGGTTTTAGGCCTATTATGCAAACGCAAACAAACCGGTCGGCTTCACAAGGGCGTGTTACTGCCCGCGTGAAGCCGGGACGGGCCGCTAGTCTTTCTATAAAAACATCAGTACCTGTTCTCTAGATTAGGGTATTTATCGCGCACGACGCTCCTGTGTCGCTTGCAGAAGATGAGGAAGGCGTTCATGGGGCGCCGCGCGTGGTGCGCAGGCTCGCCGTCTTGCTCCTGGTCGTGCATTTTAAACTATCTGGAACAAGTCAATGGTACAATCAGAACCTTTAACCTTCTACTTGGCTTTTGCAGAAATGATATAGGATGAAGACTGATCAAGCATCTGGTAGTGCGAGACGAACAGTGACAGTCGATGTAGCAACGCTCGTCATGTAGCTCCTCATTGCTCGTCGCCCGCAAGCTCGTGTCTATGGTGCATTGCCGATCATTTTGCATGGCATATACATATGCACCTGCATATTGGAGGGGCGGAATAATTTGTCTTCATGTGAAATTAAATGATGTTGAACCATTTCAAATGACCATATCATGTTCATGTGAAGACGAGAGATGCAACGCGTGTTACTAAAAGAGTTATGAATGTACATGTAGACACAGAAAGAGAAGCCAAAGAAACGATGGATGGATTGTGTGAGGAGTGATATGATAGAAAACGGAGTTAGTGATAGCGTGACTGCTAAGAGGATAGAATGGAAGAAAAGAACGTGTTGCGCCGCCCCTAAGGCGATTTTCACACTGCTACGCACTACGCAATGTAGCGCGTAAATGCGTGTTTTAGCGTTGCTGGTAAGTATCTCTGTTTGTATAGAAAACACGCACAGTCCAACACTCCGAAAATACATCCACGCGCGTTCATGCAGATCACGCGCCTACAAGCGGAGAAACATGCAAACACGCGCGTGGGAGCGGGGCGACACGCTGACGCTAGGTATGGCACACTGAGTCTTGTAGTGCCGTGCGTGATTTTGTATGAAATGTGTCAGAGCCTGCGTGAATCTGCAAAACGCAACTACGCGCGTGAGTGCGTAAAACACCCACACGATGATGTAGATTTGCACTCCCGCAAGTAGGCGTAGGTACTTTGACACGCAACATGCAGCGTGTTGCATGGCAGTGTGATAATGGCCTAAGTCATATGGGATAAGAGCAGGAGAAAGATAATGATGATCATACACCTGGATGTTTTCCATCAATAGTGTTTTGTATCGTCATCTCGACATTTTCTTGTACTGACGCATAAATAGTAGTGTACATTGTAATTTTCATACAATGTCTACGAATAGACTACAGTCACTTTTCGTGGGTGTAAGAAAAAGTATTTTTAAGAGATGGGTAACGGATTTCACCTGTAATAGTCATTGCGATTTATCTGCTTATTGAAGATTATAGACAAATCATCATGAACTAGTGCGCCTCACTTTCTATCAGGTAGAATCGAAATCAAGTACTAGTTTATATTATTAAAAAAAAACAGCCGGAGTTTTTGTTGATGTTTCCTAGTTACAACCTGAGGGTCTTTAAGTAAAGAGTGAATATGTCGTAGCAATATATACTAAGTGTAAGGGACCGGTCCCCGCTAACTTTAATGGCTTGCTCAGTAGACGAAACTGAACATGTTCAACATGTTTTTTCTACACTGTGTGTGTACAAATAAAATATTTTTCTTTCTTTCTTTTTCAACGGCCTACCTACATGGGCACTTCTAAAACGTCAGAAAAGATAGTACACGGTTCCAAATGGTCGTTTTCTATGGAGAAAAACCGGCAAGAAACTCCATGGTTAACAATATTTTTAGAAAACTAGACAATATGATAGAGGACATTACTAGTCTGATCTAATGAAAGTAATGGAACCTGTTTGAGATAACGAGAGTGATTATTATATATTTAAGTTAATAGTGGCGACATTAAGTGGACGATAATGTTGTAGTAGTACTGATTAGGTAGTCGTACTTAGAACAACGGTTGTAATCTTCAAAAATAGAAGTAACAGTGTTAATGGTAACAGAGGTTTACAGAATAAAAGAGAATGGTAGGGAGAAAGGCTGGACAGACAGAAGGCAATGATACCTTCTTTTTAAGTTGGTACATCATCTTATGACTCCCGCTCTAGGGTGGAATGAGCAGAGAATCTGAGACTTTTACTGACTAAAACTACCCGTGTATTCTACAGTTGCCCTTTGCGTTCTAGGATCATGG
Organism: Mythimna ferrago; assembly: GCA_910589285.2. Lineage (NCBI taxonomy): Eukaryota > Metazoa > Arthropoda > Insecta > Lepidoptera > Noctuidae > Mythimna > Mythimna ferrago. The sequence continues at coordinate 25,020,148 of OU342685.1, forward strand.
TTTTCCTTTCGGAAATTCTCCGTGATCATAGTGTGCATCGGGCCCCTAAGTTTTGCTGACATCTCTTTGAGGGGCGCGTGGAACACTCCGCGCCGTCGAAGAGTCAGGCTCGGTCTGAACGTTACCCAGCGGCGAACTACCCATTGCTCATCGTCTGTAATAAGTCCCGGGACTTCTGATGCCCGAGGCGTCTCCTGTCGCGGCGGCTGGGGCGTGAGGAAATCCATTCTTTCATGAGAGCGGTTTCTTGCGCTAACAGTACTGCTTCATAGAAGTAGATGACCACATTCCATTCCCTCTGGCTCCAGACCATGGCCTACAGCCCGGCGCGAGAGGGTGCCAACGCCAATCGCCATCAAGAGAACACGGCGGCGCTATGCCCAAGCGGGGCTCACCTCCACCGTATGGCCATGTCCTCCGGGCTGTATGCATAACCAACTAGAAATAACTGAATCCGGAAGAGGACACCCAAGGAGTTGTGTCATGCGGAAGGTGGAGGTGAGGACCTTTCCAGCAACTCTTCAAAGAGGAGCCCAACCTTAGTGTCTATAAAGGCTTAATATTGCGTCGGACAATGACGAACTTACTGCCACTGTTTCAAACACTTTTTGTTTTTCAAAAGGTATTTTCGGTGGGTACAAATCATCCAAAGACATCCCCCGCCGGAAGATGGGCGGAGCGGGAGATAGTGTCAGACTCTTACTGAATAAAAAACCCACCCTGTTCCTTCGTTGCCTTTCATACCGGCCGAGTCTCCCTTTCGGAACTAGACCTGCCCCAATAGGCTTCGACCCAGCTGGGCCCCTACAGTCGCTGACAACTCTTTGAAGCGCGCGGGAATAGTACCCGCCGTCGACGACTTGGACTCGATCCGGAGGGGTACCGGACGGCCGGACAGCAAGCTACCCATTGCTCGCCGTCCGCAAGCACGCGCCTACGGTGGCCGGAAATAAAGATCGGAATCCCGGCAGAAAATGTACCTTTGTGCTTATAAATCACCTTTTAATCATTTGTTTTGGTGTACTAATTAACATTCAGAGTGCCATTTCAAAGTACCAACAGCTGTGTAACTAAACAAAACCAACCGATAAACTTATCATTCAATATCAACATGATAATGAATATAAATCAATGTCTCAATATGATAGGAAAACTTTTTAAATCAGTTTAGTGGGCCTTGCATTTGGGTTTTTCAAAGTATTACTGTGGTAATACTGTTGCGGAAAACCGGTACTTATTCATCGATAAAAAAATAAATAAACAACACTGTATATAAAGATGGAAGGATAAAGAGTCCGAGTAGAACACAGAGGTAAAGTTTTTTTTTTTTGTTTATATGAGGTCATCTCTGGAAGTACTGGTCCGATTGCGAAATTTTTTCACCGATTGCTGCTTTATTCCTGAGTGACATAGGGTATATTTTATGTACGCGGGCAAAGTTGCAAACTTTTGCAAATAAGCAACACTAGATTTTTTTGAACATTTTGACGGGTGACAGGACAGAATGGAAGAAGAAAACGTGTTGCGCCGATCCCAAGTAATATGGGATAAGGGCAGGAAGAAGAAGGACGATGTCATTTTAAAAAAATAAATTTCATCAAATGATTCTTACGGTAAATAAATTATCAACTAAGTAAATAACATTTTTAGTTTTATTTATATTCATGTTTCAAAAGTGCAAAAATTTTTGGCCCACCCTGTATATTAAGCGCGAGTCTACTAACAATAAAAAAAGTTTTGCGCTTTGCGTTCCAGGGCTTAAAGAATCCTTCACCATTCAACGTTTTTTTTTTGTACACTTTTCGTACAGCAGTTTTTTTTTTGTACCCTTTTCGTACAGTCAGCAAACTCCAGCGTCAGAGCAGAACATTGTGCTGTATCACCTGTTATCAGCGATATCAGGTTTCTTTGCCAAGAGCAGTTTCCTAACGAGATAACGATAACAGGGGTCGATGAACGCTGTAGGTTACTTTGCTAGGTCCTATGTTGTTTTATTTGTTCATTTTTGCATAGGTGCGCCATCGGTACATGGTGGATATCCCTTTCGTACAAAGCGTTTTGGAAACACATTATGCGTACAGCTAAGATGTGGAATTCCCTGCCGGACTCTGTGTTTCCTGATACAACTTATGGGTCTTTAAGTCAAGAGTGAAGAGGTTACTTCTAGGCAAGCGTGCTACATCGTCGGCCACATAATCGCTTACCATCAGGTGACATAGTAGTCAAACACAAGCCTATCAATAATAATAGAAAAGGTTCTTTAAAATTAATTTGAAAAAGGGTCTCGTTGTTGCGTCTTCGGCCTTGTCTAAACTATTCCACGCTACGCTTCTAAGCCACAAGAAAAATCCAAACAGCAATTAAATGTATTTTTGCATAGATTTTTATCTAGTTTGAGGGACAGTCTCTCAAAGCCACAATGGAGCTTGAGAAGTCCCACTCGACGTCGCTAGCCGACACGATAATAAAGCTGCTAGAAGATTTTTTAGCATTTTTTTTTTTCGTATAGTTCGGTATGTTTATCTTTGAGTCTAGGGAACAAAGCTTTGTTTATCGACTAAGAAAATGAAAGATACTGGTAAGCTGATATTACAAAGTCAAAGTAGACCTGTCTGCGTCAATTCAATCCTCTTTTTTATTTCACATAGGCCTACATGGGCAGTTATAAAACGTCAGAAGCTAGTGTACGGTTCCAATTGGTCGTTCCCTATGGAGAAGAACCGGCAAGAAACTAAATAGTCACTAATAATTAAAAAATAACTTTTGCATTATTTCCTAAAGTAAGAAAATTCCGTAAGCAAGTTCGAAAACTGCTGAGGAATCTCATTTCGTTCTTAGCTGTCAAATACAGCAACAACCAATCATTCCAATTAATAAATTCCAAGTCGTTACAAACAATACGTAAAGGAAAAATCGCCAGTCATAGCTAATATCGTGAGAAGTACACACATATCAAATCCGGCCGCAAAGATATATGTATATACACTAATAAGTTCCACATTTTTTTATCAGAAGAACATAAACACATTTGTTATGTACGCCGAGATAAACAAAGCAGGGGGCATCAGTATGTAATATGTTTCTACATAGATTTGTTAGCACGTGTAACGAAACGTGATGGCTGAAATACTGGCTTTGGAGATTAGCTTTATTAAGTTGGTTTGTGGTGATGTGGACAGAGAATATTGTTTGAATGAATTGTGTGACGAATAATATGAAAATAACTATGTTGCCTATAATATTTGAGGAGTTTCCTCGTTTTGGGAAGTACAGTTCTTTCCAACAAAGAAATAATTTTTCAAATCGGTTGGCAAGCAACAAAGTTATGCGCGAACAAACATAAAAAAAAATACAAACATCCGAATTGAGAACCTCCTCCCTTTTTAGAAGTCGGTTAAAAAATTATAGTGATTGAATGATAGTGTAGATCACACTAATATTATAAAGGTGAAAGGAATCAGAAACATTTATTTTCAAATAGACCAATTTGACCTTTTGAGTTGTCAATATATCGAAAAGTAAAAAAAAAAAGACGTGTGGTACTCGGGGACTGCCGCGGTAAAGCTATTGCATAGCATCACTCATTTGTTTTCTTATCGGTCACCACGCTCAAAACAAATGAGTGGGGGGTGTTAGGTTATTTTCGTTACGGAATTTCTGGATTCGGTCTCCACCTTCAAGGCCCGCGATAGAAGCTATGCAATAGCTTAAAAAGTGAAGCTAAATTGCACGTTCCAAAATGTAGATCTCTGTGGAGAAGAACGTGCAAGAAACTCCATGAACACTCTTAGTACAGCACTCTGAATACGGGTGGGTTATGGTCAGTAAAAGTCTGACAGTGTAGCGAAGAACAGAGAACGAGAGGGATCTTACTCCAACCAGCAACTGGAGCGGAAGAAGTTATTTGATGATTTTCCAACCTCAAAAAATATAGGAAAACAAAAGTAGACTCCGTGTCAAGATTGGGCGTACCGTACACTCAGTTCAGTCGACTCAGGTGCAATGTCGACTGTACACCTTGAACATTACGCTATGTTGAACGAAACCCCACGTGTAAGTGCCACGAAATTCATGACGCTAAGGGCCAAGCGCCCGAAAAGTGCCATAAAACTGATTTTCTGAGGCCTACTCCTCCGTAACGGCTAGGTCAATTGGTTTGAAAAAAATATATATTTATTATAGATTCATGAACAATAATATCAACATTTGATTTTTTCGTGCAGTTAATACTTTTGTAAAAAAAAAAAAATTTGCAATTTCGCAACTTTTCCCTACTCCTTCGAAACGGCTTGGACCTTTAGAAACATTTTTACAAATAAAAATTGGTGGTTAAATATTCTTCAAAGTGAACATTGCATATGTAAATCAATCAATATCTCGCAGAGAAAATGGATTTAAAGCGCTTTCCGGGCGCTGCTGGCCGCAAATAAATGCACAGATTTGCGTACTGCCGCTTAGGCGAGTGCGAGAGTTGCGTTTACATAATTTCGGTCAGATGGTTCAAGGCCTTAAGACATTTTGGTCGCTAAAAAAGAGGCTATCTTAGCACTACATGTTTTAATAGTTCTGTTAGATGACATAATACCAATGTAGCGCTGCGGCGAACTTTTGTTTTAATTTTTCAGTATTTTGATAAATAATTTCCATAAAAGGCTTGTCTATCACTAGAATATAAGTCGAAGCTGAAAGTACTGGTCCGATTGCTGAAGTTTTTTCATCGATAGAAAGCTGCTTCATTTCTGAATGACATAGGTTACATTTTATGAACGCGGGCGCGAAGCTGCGGGCAGAAGGTATATAGTTATTTATAAAAGAATTGAAAGAAGATTCTCACAAAATCAAGGCAAGAGTGAATAGGCTCATAAACTAGTGCGCCTCACCATCAGAGATTGCATCACTGCTTACCATCAGGTGGGATCGCAGTCAAGCACTAGTTTATAAAAAAATGGACGTACCTTAATATCATAAATTCCTCAGTAAGTAGTTTATTGACAGCCATGTTCGTAAGTAACGAAGGTACTAAAATTAGGTTAATACATCAATGATTCAACGCGAGCAGTTCGAAACCGATAACGAGGTAGCGGAGTACGGTAGGGTTGGCGGAAACAAAACAACTGAAGAAAATGACTAAGAAAGAAAGAAAAAGAGTTTATTTGCGTCAAACATGGCGCGTACCTTAAAATAAAACAAATCATTACAACACCTCACCACTACCACTAGGTACCATTTCGGTCATTTCTGCCTGATCAGTTAAAAAAATCCGCTTGAATCCTGTGGCGCGACTCCAAACCAAACCCTTTAAAGTTTTCGTTTCGTGTGCAAACGAAAATGAACTTAGCAGTGGTCAGGCGGAATTGTCTTTGATGGTATATGATAGAATATCCATTTAGATTTATGTATAGTAGATAAAGCCCCTATTCTAACTAATACTAAATGATACAAAATTTTCAGAAATATTCACTAAATACTTTCCGTTCCAGGTGGCTCCTCAATTCAGGAGCTACCAGGAGCTACTTTTTACATTGACATAACTTTGGATATGTTTTACTACCAGAATTTGGCCTACAAAATTATCTGCTTTCCTGCTAAATAAAGGGTGAGTTTCTTTTTAAAATCGTGAAGTGGCTCCTCAATACAATCGGATATATTCCAGTAGCGTTTTACGAGCGTTGGCACTTCTCCAACGTCTACGCAGCGCCAACGTTGAGCAGACGTGACGTTAACGTCGCAAGTTTCTTGCGTACACCTCAAGGCCCAAGCGCCCGAAAAGTACCTTAAAACAGTGACTTTCTGGAGCCTACTCCTCGGTGACGGCCAGGTTAATAGGTTTGAAAAAAATATATGTTTATTATAGATTCGTGAACAACATTATCAACATTTGATTTTTTCGTGCGATTAATACTTTTGTCTAAAAGAAATATTAACAACAATTCACATTCGCAACTTTTCCCTACTCCTTCGAAATGGCTTGGATCTTTAGAAACGGTTTTAGAAACATAAAAATTGGTGGTTAAATATTCTTCAAAGTGAACATAGCATATGTAAATCAATCAATATTTCGCAAAGAAAATGGATTTAAAAGTCAGTGGGGCTCTGTTAGGGCGGGGCTGGCCGCAAACAAATTGCATAGATAGTCGTACTGTCGCCTAGACGGGTACGAGAATTGTGACCATTTAATTTCGGCCAGATGGTTCAAGGGACTATAAACCTTAAGCCGCAGTATGTGTGCGACATTAACGTTGCGTTCAGCAGATGTAACGCTTGTGACATGAAACTCGCGACGTCAACGTGTGCAACGTTGTCGCTGTGCAGATGTTAAAGAAGCGCCAACGTTCGTAAAACCTCAGTGGGATAGCGGGCTTAAGAAGATCCTTGTTTTTTTTATATTTACTGGCGATTATCGTATAAAAAATGGATCTCTAGGAATTTGGAATCTCTTTAACCTTTCAGATACCGTCAATTTGAGACACAATAGTAAGACAACAGATGCGCGAACGGCGTTCGCTTGGGGTTTACTGAACTAAAACAAATTCAAAGCTGTTTTCGGCACTCTATCTGCCAAGAAAAGGCTTCAAAACTTCAAATCTATCTATCCAGTCTCTACCATATGACTCGATCCAAGGTCACCATCACCATCACCATCCTGAGTTCCTGCCTTGTTCCAGGATATTTTGGGTCATATCTATATCCTGTCACCCGTCATGCTATCACTAACTCCCTTTTTCTTTCATAGCACTCCTTACACATTCCATTCATTTTTTATTTGGCTTCTCTCTCCAACCGTCAACATGAATAACTAGATCCTAGGTACGGTACTCAAAGGAAAATGACGTTTAATACAAAGTAAAGTCTGCTTATTTCTTTTTTACTTACTGTTTCTGACAAGTCTTGTGACAACCCTGACTAGCTGACAACGAGGAATGTGTGTTAATTATGCGTTCACGATATTCTTTTTCCGTACTGATGCGAATTAGCCAGGATATTGTTTAAGCCTGTATTGAGAGTGAATTGTTTTTCAATTCTGTTGAAGTAGCTTGACGTCAACCTACACAATTATGATTTAAAATAATCATGAGAAGATGTAAAAATGATGGAGGATTTAACAGAACATAAAAGAGGTTAAGTTAACAGTCATAAATCAATTTAACGACAAGTTTTAACTGTCCCATAAATCCCATAAAAATGGCAATTAACCTTCGCATAAAAAACGCAAAAATATACGATTTGTCTTCTAATAAATATACCCATCTCGTCCCAAATCTGAAGGTTATGTCCCCTATATCACATCGAAATCCCGTCCGTCTAACCTTGACCCAATGAGCCGAAGTGTGCCGAGGTTGGCCGAAGGGGCAACGGCCCGTGAAAGTGAAAACTCGTGCGCACCGACCGCAGGTCGCATGCGCAAAGCGAAGCTTTCGACTTTTTAGAGTGGTACCGCTGGAATTTGGGTTACATCATTTTCGTAGTTGTGGGAAAATAGTCAGTTTAGCGAGGAATTTGGATTATTTTGAACGCACATTAAAAAAGTTCCATTCATTGGCATTTTTTTTTTATTTTGCGAGCACTTACTACTATGAGCTATGTACTTATTGTGAATTTTGTTTTTATTATTGAATTATTTATGTTTGAAACCGTTTGCTTCGTCACTCAAGGTTCATTGAAAGACTAGTGTCAGACAACATCTGTTTGGCAACATTGCTGAATAGATTCATTTTAATAATGGCGGATGTGACACAGGCGCAGGTCCAAAAAAAATGTTTTTTTTTTGTCATGTCATTCATTGATACTTTTTTTTTTATTTGTGTTGATTTTCGCTAAACAAATTATTTTTCTTTCTTTTCAAGCTCATGAAAACTCAAATGTACAGTAAAGTTATAATAAACTAATGAAAACGTAAAAAGAGATTAACCCACACATTCCACTAATTCTAATCTTCAATTTATCGCTCAAAGAACATAAATTGAAGATTTACAAACGAAAAATTTAAAGCATTATCTTGCCAGCCAGTCTCAAATTCCATTACAAATGCAATAATTGCACTAAGTAATTTAGTTAAATAACTAAATACGAACAGGATACATCGCGTTTAAAGATTCGATTAAGAACACCTTGCACGCATTTAAACAGGTTCAATGTTCTATCAAAAATTGTTTCTAAAGACAAGGTTACCCCCCTCCTTAAGTCACAAGACTAACTGCAGTTACTTCAACAGCGTAATAGCCAACGGTTGGTTGATGTTTGGTTAGTCAGTCAAGCAGTTAACTCGGTTCTAACTAACCGTATCATGAATTTATTAGGAACTCATTATGGAGTATTATAACATCTTTAGAAGTAGGTACGTAAAAGGGGGGATAATTGTTTGGTATTCAGAACACGATTTTTATCCAATTAGCAGGCAGCAAGTTTATTAAAAACCGTGGATTATTTTTAAAAACATTATATTTTTGTAAAAAGAACAAACTTGCATCCTCTCAAGCCAGTTACCTACGGTTAGCAAAAACAAAATTAAAAAAAAACAGATTCGACATTTAAAAGTTGATCGCGGCAAAAACCAATAACAAGCTATTGTTATTTAATGAGAAACTGAGACGATGTTAATAATTTATTATAACATTTTACAAGTGTGACTAACTTATCTTTGCATGTCACGGTGGCGTCACTTGCAAGGCGTCAAATAGCTATCAAATAGCCTACATATTACTCTAGTTCCCATTTTCGCCACCCGCAAAGATAAGTATGTCAGTGTTTGTATTCAGTTAGGTTTTTCACATGTTGCCATATTCCAAGGTCAGTCTTGTCAAAATGCTATTCAAGGTCGAGGCTGGTCGCCATCTTTGCAAAGTTTGCGTCGACAAGGCCGTTTTGTTATGAAATACTAACGCTAAACGATTTGACAAGTGCGTTAATCGCTGCCCGATTGTTTCTGCTATGAAAGCAAATGGTTCTTGTGTTTTTATTACTTGTTTTAAGACAAAGTTAGTTTACATTACCGACACGATTAACAATGAGGAAGGACTTTATCGTTAAAAATAATCACTTCAGTCAGTAGTAAGTACCTACCTATATTTTTATACTTTATAAAACAAAACAAATTAATTAAAGAGCTGCTGCTTATTTAATTCAATCCAAAATCTTTTTATTTTACATATAGGCATGGACATTAATTTATAAAGCGTCATAAGCTAGTGCACCATTCTAGTTGGTCGTTTTCTACGGAGGAAAACCGATAAAAAACTTCATGGTTACGTTTTTTTTTAGAAAATAACACAATAACACTAATCATAATGTCCCTCTCACTAGAATTTGTAACTACAGAACTATCAAGTATTTTCTGTCAAAATTATTTCTTTTTAAACAGTCATTATTATTTTTATTTTGTTATTTACAATATTGTAATAATAATTATTATGTTTTATTACAAGAGAAATGTTTTCGATGAACTCTGCCAACCAGTGTAAGATTTAACTTATGTGTTGGGTGCCAGCGTCCTCGCCAATCATTACGACAAGTACCTATGGCATGCATAACAATTTCAAAAAAACATTAAAACTTGATGGAATTAACTATTTAGTACATTTAAACGCAGAGGCCTTTTTCCAAGGGAAACAATAGTGTTCACTTGACAGTCAAAAGATTATAAATGAATGATCAATTAATATAAATACATAAAACAATTTTAAACTAATTAATAAGACAGTAAAATTAAGCTAGTAAATAAGAATCATTCAAATACAACAGTCTCAACAGTTGTTACACGGAAAAATTTAAAAATATCCCGCGAGTGCGCGTGCGCTTATCATTCAACAAAATACTAAAACAATAAGCAAGCGAGGGGTCAACAATCAGCGAGCTATGCGGCCCACACTTCCTCTTTGATAACGCTAAACACTAAACTTTACGGAAAGAAAGTATAGCTAGTATTAACATCGGTATGGTCACGTCATTGAATTATAGGTCACGTACAAAAGACGAGACACCCAGATGATCATATGGTGCAGCTTGCCCTTGAACTGCCTATGACGAAGCGCATTGCATAACACACACACAAAGACAGAAATTCGTGCTCAACGGAAAATAAAGACAAGGAGGTCCAAATAAATGGGATAAGGTCATTGATTTACAAAGAACCCGAAAAGGTCTAGCAAGAAGAATCACATTGTGAAAAGAGGAGTTGAACATTTTCGCAGATTCATCCTTTTTATACACATTGTAGTATGGTCATGTTAAAAGTCGCCCAGATGATTATACGGTGAAGCTTGCCCTTGAACAGCCTTTGACGAAGCGCATGCGCAGAAGACCAACCTCCACTTGGCTGACCGGTGGCCTAAAGAAACCTTAAAGAAGCTCATCTCGACACAGACAAAACAGAGAACCGTGTTCAATGGAAATAAATGGGATAAGGTCTAGATAGAAGCCGAAGAAGCTTATTGTGAGAAGATGAGTCAAAAATCAATGCGGCAACAATGCTGCAGATTTAGCCATTTACAAGGGGAAGGGGGCTCCAGCAGGGCAAAAGTTGCAAAACACCCTGCAGCCTTACAGCCCTGCAAAAATCTCTGAAGAATAATTAAATAGATTTGTGGGATTATGAGAATGAGTTGCCCTGAAACGCAATAGGTAACTGACGGCTCACAGGTGATACTCCAACTGCTACTTATGCTCCATCTGGTGGTGGTTCTGCTGGTGTTGAAAATCAGCGCTGTGGATCTGGCTTACATGAGTCCCGGCATTTTGCTGAGCGCTGGCCGTTTTGCGCGGATGTGACGCATATCTTACTTACGTGCTACTTTAGTCGATATTGTTATTTATTTTATTTTTCTTTCTTCTAAACACTTTTTCTTTCTTTCTTTCATTTCTCACAAAAAAGCAGCCATCAAATTAAACCATTTTTTCGATAGGACAACATCCAATGACTTCTTGGGTAGCACGGGACATCGTCTCAGATTTTACTGACTAAAATCACACCTGTATCCTTCAGTTCCATTTCAGAAATTCCCTGCGGCCCTAGCGAAGATCTACCAGCAGGCATAGCTAAATATGATGACTGCTGGTGTTTTTGGTGGTGTAGCGGTGAATCAATTGAATACTATATTCTTAATGGTAACTATAACAGACGCTTTATCAATTTGTCAAGAGTTGATAGTAGCATTAATTATAGCTGTAGTTAAGGCTGTCACAAGAAGTGTCCATGAAGGTCAACCTAATGAAATATAATGACAATTTCTATACGTATTGATCCTTATTAAAACGAAAAAAAAAAAAAACTATTTGATAAGGCTTACTGTCCACGGACGTGTAGCTTCACAGACGCGTATTCGACATTATACACAAATGGTTTACGCCTGCTCTTTATCGACGACGGACGCGACAACGGCAACGGCACGGCGCGGCAACTTTTCGCAACTTTTCCCTACTCCTTCGAAACGGCTTGGACCTTTAGAAACATTTTTACACATAAAAATTGGTGGTTAAATATTCTTCAAAGTGAACATTGCATATGTAAATCAATCAATGTCTCGCAGAGAAAATGGATTTAAAGCGCTTTCCGGGCGCTGCTGCCGCTGCTGGCCGCAAATAAATGCCCAGATTTGCGTACTGCTGCCTAGGCGAGTGCAGAGATGTGAACGCATAATTTCGGCCAGATGGTTCAAGGAACTATACGCCTTAATAGTCTTGTATGTAATCTGCGAGCAGGCGTGCAACAAGCGTATTATAATGAATACGCGTCTATGTAGCTACACGTCCGTTTTTCTCTGTAGAGATCTACGCTTTGGAATATGCAATTAGCATCTTTTTTTCTGACCGGCTAACATCTTGACATTATTCAAAAGTGACTGTAAATGGTTTGTGTCAAATTAAATGCCTTTGACTTTCCTCAACAAATTCCTAAAAACCGCATCAAATCCAAGTCAAGCTAGCGATTTTTGAACAGAAGCTATATGTTCAGAGAACAAATCATCATTTAAATCATTTCCATTCAACCATACCCATTGTCCGTCTCGCGCACGAGCACGATGCTCGTTATTTTCCGATCACTCCGACAAACAAACAGTAACTCTAATAAAAACTATTTGTACAGAACACGTTTACTTTCATGTATTGATTTCAACACGCGCCAATAGCGACCAAACGATATTACCACAAAATAGATAGGTACAGAAGTCAATCTACATACAAAGCGCGCTCGAGCAACGCACACAGACACCGCTCACGGACACGATATCTCGGCTCAATCGCCCGGTCGTACTCGTACAGTTCGGCGCAACGCGCTTACCCTAGCCCGACCGTAGAGCGTAGTTATAAAAAGTGAAGTACATGCATTAGATTGACTTCTGTACCTTATCTATTATACGATATTACTATGAGAAACGGGAACCGCCGTAACGGAAGCCTAGCTATGAATAATTGAGTAAACAATTTGTCGTCCCACTAACCATGCCACTTTAAACTTTATGATAACAGTTTTAAGTCGAGTTTCTAATGGAGTTAAACTTATATATATTTATTTAGATGCATGTAGTCTTGTCAATTCAATTTGTGACTCTATTCCGTTGTGATTGAGTGAAGATTTGTGTTGTACTAAAATGTAATATGCGCTATACAGATTGTTTTACTTGTAAAGTTAGAATTGGAATATCAGTGTCTATAACAGCCGTTTGATAATAGATCCATCAGAAACTACAGCGTCAAAATGTTAGCCTATTAAAAACCAGCCCAGTGCGAGTCAGACTCGCGCTCGAAGGGTTTCCATACCATCCGTAGCAAAAAATCACGTTTCTTGTATGGGATACTTAAATAATTATTTTATTTGTTGTTATAGCGGCAACAAAAATACAGTTGCCATCACGGATCTTGAGCGGTTGCGCAGAAGTCAAATATTCGGTCTCTTTAGTGGTGCGAAGTGAGACGCGGGGGCGGGGAGTGTCAGTGATTGGCTCGCCGCGCCATCGCGTCATAGACTTTACTACTAATACGTTCCCTGCGTTGCTGCATGTATCTAACAACGAAGACGATTGGCTCGCCAATAATGCGCAAAGCGATCCCCACTCTGACGCCGAGCGCACAACATCCGTGATGGCAACTGTACATCATCTGTAAAAAAAATCAACTGTGTAGCTATCATAGTTCATGATAGCTAGCTTGGTGAAAGACAGACGAACAGCGGAATGAGCGAAGCAAAGGCAGATGGAAGAGTCTTTTGAAAGACTTGAAGACAGAGATTTACATGAATACCTACCAACTGACAAATGCGTGCACTGACTGAACAGTGAACAGGCCACTCAAATCTATGTAGTTATTTCTTCAAAAGACCATCTCAGATACTAACCTGCATGGTTCTCATATGATTTGAGTATTATTTGTTTGCTGTATAGACTTTAAAAGAAACTATACTGGCAAACACTGGCCTCATCTAGTTTGAAATTTACGAAAAAAAAAAATGTTTTTAAAAACATATACTTAATTGTTATTATTATTTTTTAATTGCTATAAACTAGTGCTTGACTGCGATCCCACCTGATGGTAAGCAGTGATGCGATCATTATCAAAATGGAGTTCTGGAAATGGCTCCCCATTTCCATTACAACTCCAATTCATGCGAGTTCATAAGTGATGCAGTTATGGCAAGTTTCCAGCATGAAATGAAGCAGCCGTCATGCTGGTTAACTGACCTAGACCATAACCTGGTTTCCAACCAACAGCGTTACAGGGTCACCTAGGATTTAGGATCACAAATTGAGTCTTCTGTCTTGGTTTAGCGTCGATGTTCTGAGGTTTGAGACAAGAAGGGTAATTAATTAGTAATTACATCATGGCTATTATTCCTATACCTGTGCTTTAAGACCTTGCTTTATGCCTTTCAAGATTCTGGATCAATTCGAAGTACCCTATGAATTTTGATTCCCTTGAGAGTATCGAAATATACGTTTTTTACGACATGGCCGTAACTTTTTTTTTCGTTAGCTTAGAACTTTTAATTTTTCAGATTTGAACTCGATACTTCCACGCGTTCCCGAGATAAAGGGTCTTCACAGACAGACAGACGGGCAACAAAGTGATCTTAAAAGGGTTCCGTTCGTTACTTTTGAGGCACGGAACACTAAAAACACATTAAATATGAATAAATACTCCTATTTACAGTTTTATAGACATTGCATACTTTTATACTCTTGTATAGGATATTCTAAATACCTATATTCGTTTGTCAATATGTATATTATGATCTTTGGTTGTTCATTCCCACTTTTACCTTCTCAGAGCCATTTGCTGAACCGTATTTAGATCTAACATAACTAAGAACCATCGCTAGAACACCTGATTTGACGCATCCAAATCGGTTCAGTTGTCTAAAGGCCACGGTGCTACAGACCACAGAAAAGATGAAAGAGGTTATAGTTAGAGATGTGCCGTTCTTGTGTTGGCAATATTGCCACCAATATTCATACTTTTTTTTTTTTTTAATTGAGATAAACTAGTGCTTGACTGCGATCCCACCTGATGGTAAGTAGCGATGCAATCTTTGATGGTGAAGCGCACTAGTTTATTAAGAGCCTATTCACTCTAGCCTTAAAGACACTTGGGTGTGACAAATTATAATCGGATGGGAAGACCGCAGCAGGCAAACTGTTCCAGTCCTTCGACGTACGCGGTATAAACGACGAGGCGAAACGCTTAGTCCGGACCGTAGAGGTTTCAACAACGTAAGGGTGAATATTCGCCGTACGTCGGGTTGTCCGATGGTAGAATTGCGATGGTGGAATCAAGTCATGCAATTCCTGCGCACACTCTCCAAAATGCATCCTGTAAAACACCGAAAGGCAATATTGCCAGCAATATTTCCACTTAACGGCAATATTGCCGGCAACGGCACATCTCTAGTTATAGTGACCTTGTAGGCCGGGCTAGCGTGCCTCAAAATATGATCATGGTCATAATTGCCTCAACCAATAGCAAACTTGCGATCTAAGTGTGCGTGGTCTGTTAGTTGTGTAATGCGCGTTCGTATTGGTTTATTGCCTGTAGTGGAGTTAAAGGGTGGGAGACAAGCGGCGACACTCGTAGTACAGATCGGAAAGTATTTCCTATCTAACCCCTTTCATCTTTTCTATTTTATAGACAGTCAAACTTAGAATACCCCTCTATTTGTGTCTCGGATCAAAAAAGGTTAAAATTGACTACAATGAAAAAACTATAAAAGAAGTTAAAAGCATGGTAACACAGGAGGAGCATATTGAAAGGCGAGATGTAATATACTACATTTTATATATCATATGTCAACATTATCGATTCGACACACATTCAGGCAGGCCGGATATTATTCTCGGAAAAGGCTCCGCTGAAAAGCTCCATAATAAAACACCTGGATTTCCATGAACCCAACAATATAGGTCACCAGAGAAATACAGATCCAATCGCGATTGATGTAATTGAGACTATTGATTTGGTTGCAGTGCAGGCCATTGAACCTTGTAATAAAAATTATAGAAGTTGAACGGAAGATTATTCGTATAATCGCATTTGAATCATAAGAAGGATCTATGAAACAAATATGAGCATTAAGTTAGCTTCAAGCAAAGGGCCATTCCCTGTCGAAGTCTGTGTTTCCTGATAGCTACAACCTAGGGTGAGATATGGTCTATTTTTACAAATAAGGGTGCTTGGGGGCCCCTTGGACACCGCTTCTTACAAAGATTTATGTTATGCAGTGTTCGAACTTCGGTATCGTACAAGCTAAGTATCTATTATAAAATAGTGAATTATGTATAAAAAATAGAATACTAACTGTGATAACAGTATCTGGTAAAAATCAAGTAGATGTAACAATTTTATACAAATATGTCTGTCTCTGGCAAGACACTATTTTCTATGGTGTCCGTATAGGCGGGATGGACTTTGACGTCAAAATCCATGTCGGATTTCTCTTTCTTCTTAGCAGCTTTGAAGTTTTATAACTTCGTTGTTGATGAAGATATTAAAAAATATATATTTACTACAGCTAAATTAAATATTTTGCTTTTTCCTGACCCCACTGTATTTCACTCAGACTTACCTTCGATTGCTGTCATTGCTGATTTTAAAATTGTAGCCTGTAAATCTGTCAAAATTTGGCATTGATTTAGGGTTTGAGACGTTCTTAACTCCAAATACTCAATTCAGAGGCCCCCTCTAAGCTCCTAGACGTTTCTGAGATCACTCAAGGAAGCAATTGACTTCTAAGCTTTCTACACAAACCCATAAGCTCATAATAATGACTTTTATGCTTTGTTGACAACTAACGACGTTCGTGCGAATGATGACATTAGCGGCAGAGTACACACTCAACATGCAATGATACGTTATTATTATGTGATCATAGTATTATGTATTATAGTCTGTCTAAAAAGTCAAACAATTTGAGAATTTTTATAATATTAATCATTTAAAAAATACTTACTTACATTCGGTACTTTTTATAAGGTTCTTCTATTAGTAAACAATGATCAAGATCTCTTAATCAACCTTGATTATTTAACCAGTGTTGACGACATCAGATTTCATTTTGCCCTAATAATTACCCAAGTCGTTTGATTTTTTAGACAGATTCTAACTTCCAACTTTGATGGGGGGTGGGACAGCGTTGCCTAAACGAATGCAATATTAGAAGTGTGAGCAGTGGTGGGCCAGTGGTAGTCGCCTCGATTGACGAGTTGTAGTTCGCGGGTCCAAACCCAGCTAGGCACATTACTTTGTGTAATTTATGTCATCACCACTACTCTCCGAACCGTACATCGAAGGACTGGAACTATTTGCCCGCAGCGGTCTTCCCGTCCGATTATATGTATTTTACGTGTACTTCTATTTATTGTACTAAGTATTTGAAATTTTTGTTCTATTTATTGTATTTCGTGTTTATTTTACGTATTAATATCTTGTGCGATTCACCATCGACGATTGCATCACTGTTTACCATTAGTTAGGATCGCAGTCAAACACTATTTTAAATATCATTAAAAAAAACCGGCTTGTCACAAGTCTTAGAATCAAAAATTCAAAGACTTGTGACATCCACCAATCCGCACTGTGTCTGCGTGGTGCATTGAGGCCTATTTCCTCTCTTAAAGAGGAGGCCAGAGTCCCAGCAGTGGGAACATTACAAGGTCGATTGCTTAAGCTATCAGAAGGTCAATATCATGGTCAATATTTTGGCTAGAATAGCGGGCAACAGGCATATTATGTATGTCCCAATTAAGTGCCACAGGTTGCTGTATTAATCAGGAACTAGATTTGACGTCTAGCCGCCATTAGAGTAAGCCATCAAAATATTTAGCTTTAACCTTGGCTTTGTCCGTTGTACATACACTTTGATGGATGACTAAGCATCATCAGCTAATAGCCCAAGTTAAGCACGTTCTATGAAATTAACTAACGATCAACTGCAACTAACTAGTTATACTAACCCGAGAATGTGCCTAAGCTAGTTCTAAATTTACCACTTTTTTTCATTGATAGGCTCGCGTTTGGCCAACATTTCTACCACCAGGTGAAATGGTGGTCAAACGCGAGCCTCGAGCGATCATGTGGTCAAGTAATAAATAAATACGAAATATAGTCCACAAAAACAGATATTCGTCGACGACGACCAACGACGTTGTCACGACGAATATTTGTTTTTATGCATTGAGTGTTAAACGACGCAAGGAGTATTCACTATACAACCTTATAGTGGAGTGCCGTAAGACGTTAAATTAGTAAAACCTCGGAATCCGGGGCCAGTCAATGAATTTTAATATAAACCATTGAACTGTATTGTTAAAAGCTCAAATCAAAAAATTCCGCTCTATTTTTTTTTACCTGATATAAACTAGTGCTTGACTGCGATCCCAACAATTGATGAAAAAAAAAAAAGGTTTAACACCCAAGTTTGCAACCCTGAATACCCTGTGCTACTAGCATGGTGCTCGAAAAACTGCGAAATTTTGGCCACATTTCAAAAGTTTGTATAAAGATTCATTGACTGGCCCTGGATTCCGAAATATAAATCTTACGGCACTCCACTATTAGTATCAGAATACGCGACACCCAAAACACGTGTCTACTATTTTATGTAAAGAATCTACGTATATGTACAAAATTTCATAACTGTGTTACAAAAAATCACAAAGTCAGAAAAAATACATAGTCACCAGGCCATCCAGGCGACTGAGAGGGTATTTTGCACTTGCACCCAGCTGTTTGCTGGCGCTTACTCGCTATGACCTTCCGTGACCTGTGTTGTACTCAGTGTCGGAGGTATCCAACTTGTGACCTTTTTAAATATTTTTGGGAAAAAATATAACATGGTGTAAAAACTATTGGAATCCATTTAGTAACCGATTCTGAACTAACTATATTTCAACCCTCCTTGCGTCGTATTCCTCAATGCTGAGGGTCGTAACCTCCCTTTTTCATCACTTTACTTTTTACGATGTTTTTCCATTTATTCTTGTCTCTGGCGGTGTGAAGGGCCTTGTATACTGTGGAGTCAAGAGCGGCGCGGATCTGGTCAGACCGACGTATTGGGCTGCGCCCGCGAGGTCTTTTTCCATCTACTTCACCAGTCACGATTAGCCTTTCGAGGTTTCCATCGTCTTTCCTTGCAATGTGACCGAAGTATTGCAGAATTTTCCGAAGACACTCGGACCACTATATTTAGGTTTCACGTAAACTAAAAATAATGTTGTATAGAACAGTTTCTAGATAACGAGGGTTATTTTTCCAACGAACCAAAAAACTAGTTCAAAACCCAATATACCCAAGTACTCATACAAACTTTGTTTGACGTTATTTTGTTTCTCGCTGGAACCGTTCCGTTCCGTGCATGCTAACTAGGTACGAAATATAGGTCATTCGGAGGCTCCCGTTAAGCCAATAACATCCTGAGGTATTTTTTGGAACTACCCACGTACCGCGTAACCGAAAGCCTGATGAAGCTTAACTTATTTTACTAGTTTCAATGGAATTTTGTATACGTAGTGGACAGAGTGAGAGCGCAAATATATTCTGTGATATATTTTGTAAAAATAAAGCCTCTGTGAACGAAGTTATAATTTTTATATGTCTGCCGGAGTCTGTTTCCTGATAGCTAAAACTTAGGTCTTTAAGTCAAGAGTGAATAGGTTACTTCTAGGTAAACGTGCTCCATCGTCGACCACATCATCGCATACCATCTCACAAGGTGAGATGGTCAAACGCGAGCCTATCAATAATAAAAAAAAACCCAAGGGAAACATACTTTATTATATCAAATTAAAAAAATAATAATAATAACTACTCCCGGGATAAAAAGTATTTTATGTGTTAATCCAAAAATCTATAGGTAAGTACCAACTTTTACCCAAAACCGTTCAGCAGTTCGAACGTGAAGAAAAACCAAACGCATACACAAACTTTATAAACCTTAAGTTATAATATGTAATTGGATGAGAAAATACAGCCTTTGATATGAAGCTAAAAGATCAAAGGTCATTTTTTTACAAACATGATATAGGTATGCCACTAACAAAATTGCAGAATAAAACCTGTACACACACAACACAACATGTGTAATAACACAACACAACAGCTTTGGTTTTTGTTTTTTTTTTTGTTGGTGTAGTATATACGGATATCTATGAGTATATACATATACCTTAGGCATGCAATATTTTTCGTATTTTTTTGTTATTTCCGGAAAGAAGCGCACGTAAAATTTTGACTCGATACTTGTAGCGCCATCAACTATGTTGACTCGAGCAAGACATGCATACCTTGCTCGAGTCAGTGCGTCTAAACCTGTCGAAAAAATTTAAAACGAAAAGAAATAAAAGTTTGCTTTTTAAATCAATGTTTTTAAATATTGTCAACTTGACAGCAGGACGAAAATATACATCTTTAAGATGAGAGAAAAGGATAGCTACATTGTATGAATCTGACAGCTGTCATCCGCATCCTATAGCAATTGTGGTATATTAGATTTTTTGTGCCTCCTAAAAAGTTACGTATTTCGCAGTTACGAGGCAGCACTACGAGTATAAACCATCGATATTTAGCTATCACCTTATCATTTTTTTTATTGATATAAGCTAGTGACTGATTGCGATCCCACCTGATGGTACGCAGAGATGCAATTGTTGATGGTGAGGGTGCACCAGTTTATTAAGAGCCTATTTTCTATCTTTCACTATCTTGGTTACCTTTAAATCTTTCTTATAAACATCATCATTGTACCTTTCATCGGTAAGTTTCATCGTAAGTTATATAAGAGTAAGATTAAATAATATTTAGTTATAAGTACATTTAAGTATGTCTAGGTACTAATCCAACCCACAGTCAAACCATTACAACGGTTTTGTGAGGCTTAACTTATACGAATAAGTTACTTACCTTTTTGGAATAAAGATAAACAAATAAAAAAAAAAACACTTTAAATATTTAAAAAGTACACTCACTATTTTCAATCCGCTACTACTCCTTCCGAAGGTAGGTCAACACATTTGTTTATCACATATGTATAAAAGAATCGTGTCTGCGCGTGCGTCGTGTTTACAAACACTCGCTTGGCACATTTACCATCTTATTTTAGTGCCACTTACGAAGGGACGACCATGATTCAGATAAATTAGAGTCAATTATGTAATTAATTAGTGTTATACTTAGAAACTCATTGTTGTTGGAGTTAATTGATCTTTTACTGTTGATGGATAAGAAGAATTTCAAGTCGCATTAGTATTAGTGTGCTTACACTATGAATTTTCATTCCTTTTAGAGTGTCGAAATGTATGTTTTAAGCGACATAAACGACCGTATCTTTTTAGGGTTCCGTAGCCAAATGGCAAAAAACGGAACCCTTGTAGGTTCGTCATGTCTGTCTGTCTGGCCGTCCGTATGTCACAGCCACTTTTTTCCGAAACTATATGAGCTATACTCTTGAAACTTAGTAAGTAGATGTATTCTGTGAACGAAGAGGGGGGGCCTCTAACTTCTAAAATAAGAGAATGATAAAACTAAAAAAAATATGTGATGTACATTACCATGCAAAACACCAACGAAAATTGGTTTGAACGAGATCTAGTAAGTAGTTTTTTTTTATACGTCATAAATCTAAAAAAATACACTATTATTAAAACAACGATCAAAGTTACAACGAACTACAAGAACTTTTATATTATGTTACTTGCTGCTACGGAACCCTTCATGGGCGAGTCCGACTCACACTTGGCCGGTTTTTTTCGTTAACTTGAGAAGTTTGATTTTTTCACAGGTTCAAGGGACCGCAGATCTGAGTATAAGGTTTTAATTTCAACTCGATACCTCCACACGTTCCCGAGATAAAGGGTCTTGACAGACAGACGGACGGACACCAAAGTGACCCTATAAGGGTTCCGTTCTTTCCTTTTGAGGTACCTACGGAACCGTAAAGAGAAAAAAAAAAAAATAGACATTGTGGCTTATTTGAACACATTCACGCTTGGAAAGGTTCAATAAAAACTAAAATGTTCAACAAGCTATTTACGGACCTAGTGTTCAGTATTAACGGTAGTTACTCGGCTATCGTATGTCAATGCCCCCACAGTTAATTAATTTGGTCTCTAATTAATTAATTACAGAATTTACTAACAACGATTTTTAAATACGATTTTGTTTTAATGTTAAAAATGTGTTTTGATATGTGAATAATTTTGTAATGAAGTCAAGGAAGAATTCCAGTGTGTGTGATGCTGATGTTACACTTTACGGTTAAACTTGACTTAAGAGCGTCCGACCCGAGTTATATTTTTACTATCATTCATATTTTGGAAATACGGCTTAAGTGAATAGGCTCTTAATAAACTTGTGCGTCTCACCATCAACGATTGCATCACTGCTTACCATCAGGTGGGATCGCAGTCAAACATTATTTTATATCATTAAAAAAAAATAAGGTGGATGGATTTTGTAGATTTTTATCTAGATAATATACACGTAATTTAAATTAAAAAAAAAAAATGTTTATGTGTTCATTTACTTGAAATTCTCAAAGACGACTAAGTATTGTTTTCCAAAAAACTTTTACAGTTAAAAAAACACATATTTCCTATAACATGTTTTGTGAAATATTCGAGTGAATGACGGAATTACAGAGCATCCAGGTGATATCTTTCTAAATATTTTTGTGTTGCCTTTTAATCAAATATTGCGCTGGATGAACCAACAAGCTTATAAACTATTCTCACTTGCCAATCTCAGGTTGACGATAGACGAGAGGGGAAAGGCCCTCTTAAGGCGAAAGTGGCAATAAAAAAAACAATCTATAAGACATATAAATAAAATTGGAGTGTCTGTTTGTAATATTGAAATAACTGCTTTTTAGTATACGGTACATACACCAAAATAACATTATTTTTTTTTAATTTTTGTCTGTCTGTCTGTTTGTCCCGGCTAATCTCTGAAACGGCTGGGCCGATTTTGACGGGACTTTTTCGTTGGCAGGTAGCTGATGTAATAAGGAGTAAAATAGGCTACTTTTATTTTAGAAAAAATAAATTCAAAATCCCGTAGTCCACGCGAACGAAGTCGCGGGCACAGCTAGTGATTAATAAAATGGAATTCCCTGCCGGATCTGTTTCCTGGTAGCTAAAACCCAGGGGCCTTTTTACTCTTGGTAAATAGGTAGACAATACACGAGTACGGAAGGGCCGTCTTAAGGCGAAAGTGCCAGGTGCAGGGTAGCTTGCAAAAAGTTTCTTTTTTTTTGTATTTTGCAGGTCTTTTTTAAGTCTTTTTTCATCTTTTCAAGATTTCTATCTTTATAAGTTTATAATGAATAAACTAAACCAACTACTGGACCAATTCTAAAATTTCTTTTACCAATAGAATGCTACTTTATCACTGAATGAGTGACGTAGGGATGTGGACGAAGCTGCAGCCAGAAGCTAGTGATAACATAATTACAATTTCCAAAACGGATCTTGAGCGCTCGGCGTCAGAGTGGGGATCGCTTTGCGCATTGAGCCAATCGTCGACGTTGTTACATACATGCAGCAGCGCAGGGAGCGAATCATGAGTGACGCCTATGACGCGATGGCACGGCGAGCCAATCACTGACACTCCCCGCCCCCGCGTCTCACTTCGCAACACTAAAGAGACCGAATATTTGACTGCTGCGCAACTTGAAGCCAGCGCTCAAGATCCGTGGCGGCAATTGTACGTAAATAAATACGTGTTACTACAGCCACAAATTATATTTTAATCAAAGAGAAGAAAAAGTTTTTTATTTTTATTATTGATAGTCTCACATTTGACCACCACCTCATCTGATGGTAAGCGGTGATGTGGTCGACGATGGAGCACGCTTGCCTAGAAGCAACCTATTCACTTTATTAATTTTAAACTCGCTAGTAGGCATAGTAACAGATGACCGTTACAATTTTCAATCGATATCAAAATAGGTACAATTTTACCTGTTAGGTAAAATTACCAAACAGTTCTTTTTAATAGCATAATATTTTCCACTTTTTCATCACGCCCGTGCAAACAAAATAACCTCGTATGCTAAAAATCATTTAAAAAATAATCGCCAGGCAAAGGCAATTGATAGGTCTATTTAATTCTTGATAAGTACTAGCTAACTAAATAAGTACCTATGAAGGACTATGTTGATTGCTTTTTCTTTTCTTTTCAGTAATTTGAACGTATGTCTGGCAATTTGAGTGTTTTCTGCGGCCTACCCAAATGTCCTTTCTTTGGTATTGTTCGTCAAGTCGTAGAGCTCCTTAGTAGTCCTAAGTTGAGCTTTTCGAATACTGACAAATGCTTACACTGATTGGACAGGTCCACTCAAATCTGTATGGTTCTTTCTTCAAAAGACCATCTCAGACAAATCTGCATGGTTCTCATGTGATTTGACCATTACATATTTACTGTATGGACTTTAAAAGAGACTTTGACCCCTGAGTTTGTTTCGGTGTTTCTTCTCAGGGTAGTCAGATAGGAAACACCGGTCTCATCTAGCATAAACTAACGAAAAAAAATTGACGTGTAAAAGTGTTTTTTAAACCTATTTACAAAATAAATATCATTTATCATTTATCTATAAATACAAATGGATTCAGCATGTTTATTAACTAAACATAAACGAAATCGACATTTTTAGGGCTAATACTCCGCTGTCTGTCCGTCTATCACCAGGCTATGTCTCATAAACCGTGATAGTTAGACACAAAGAAAAGATTAAAAAAAAAAACAATAAAATAATTTAAGGGGCACCCAAACAACATACAGGTATCGGCACGAATATTGAGCGCTCGGCGTCAGAGTGGGGATCGCTTTGCGCATTCCATACATTGGCGAGCCAATCGTCGTCGTTGTTAGATACATGCAGCAAGCGCAGGGAACG
Source organism: Mythimna ferrago (assembly GCA_910589285.2). Classification (NCBI taxonomy): domain Eukaryota; kingdom Metazoa; phylum Arthropoda; class Insecta; order Lepidoptera; family Noctuidae; genus Mythimna; species Mythimna ferrago. Next base: position 25,044,518 of record OU342685.1, read on the forward strand.
AATCACGAGTGACGTCTATGACGCGATGGCGCGGCGAGCCGGTCACTGACACTCTCCGCCCCCGCGTCTCACTTCGTACCACTAAAGAGACCGAATATTTGACTTCTGCGCAACTTGAAGCTATCGCCCAAGATCCGTGCCGATATCTATACGTGATTTTTTTTCCTACAGAGATATTCTTTTGTTACAGACAGTACGGAAACCTTCGGCCACGAGTCCTACTCGCACTTGGCCTCCCCTCCCTCCCCATTGAAACGCCTTACAGTAATTATACCAATGAAGCAAAATTAGTTCAGAATCTGCAAGTTTCATCTCTTCTGCGCTGTGTAAGTGGTGATATGGTCGACGATGGACCACGCTTGCCTAGAAGTAACTTATTCACTCTTGACTTACAGACCCCTAGGTTGTAGTGTAGCTATCAGAAAACACCAGCAGCCAGCGCCAGCAGGGAAGTCTACCATTAATTCCATTATACTATACTAGCTATTGCACGCAGCTTCGCCCGTGTACATAAAACATAGCCTATGTCACTCAGGAATAAAGCAGCTTTCTATCGGTGAAACAATTTTCGCAATCGGACCTGCGCGCTTAGCCAAGTTGTTATTCTGCAATCGTTAACGCTGTCGAAAAGTGATGAAACGTATGGGAATGACGTCATCTCAACGTAAAGTCGCGTGGTCAGAACAAACGAAAGACAATTCGTAGCCAAGTTCACAACGTTCAAAATCGTTTCTACAATATTTAACGCTACATTCTTTGTTATACAAACGCTACATTGTAGAACGAGCGGCCGACTCAGGCTCGTCAACATGGCTACCAACTTATCGTTTTCTACAATTGCTGTCACCGAGGCGTTACCGATTAGAGAACGGAATTCGATTGTAACTTGGCTAAGGGGGCAGTACTTTCAAAACTGCAAAACAAAAAAACAAACTTTACCTCTTTATTATATTAGTGTAGATTTAAAATGAAGAAAGCGCTCGCATTTTTCTGCTGACGGTACGTAGATTATGAATTTAATCGCGGCTGGCACGTGTCGTGGGACATATCGCGGGTCTCAAACCATAGGGGCGTATATGCAAAAATGTGATTTTTCGTTTTTAATGCCATTGGATTCTACTATAAGCAATACATTAACTGATTTTTGAAGTGAAAACTTCTTTAGCGGCGTTGAGCACTTTTTCTGTAATGGGTATAAAATCTTAAACTCGCGTCAGGACACGTGACCTGATCGAAAAAGCGTAAGACGGATGGAGAGTAGACAGCTATCCCTTATCGCGCGTTGTGAAAGGGGGCTAGACGGAAAAAATTCTCACGAAAAATTGTACCGACACTTTTACTGTCAAAATATAAATCCAAGATGGCGGCTGCAAGAAATTATCAACTTTTTCGTCATGGGTGTCGTTTTCATGGTTTTCGAGGGTGTTGAAACCGATGGTACTGTCAAAATATAAATCCAAGATGGCGGCTGCAAGAAATTATCAAATTTTTCGTCATGGGTGTCGTTTTCATGGTTTTCGAGGGTGTTGAAACCGATAGTACTGTCAAAATGTAAATCCAAGATGGCGGCTGCAAGAAATTATCAAATTTTCCGTCATGGGTGTCGTTTTCATGGTTTTCGAGGGCGTGGAAACCGATGGTACTGTCAAAATGTAAATCCAAGATGGCGGCTGCAAGAAATTATCAACTTTTTCATCATGGGTGTCGTTTTCATGGTTTTCGAGGGTGTTGAAACCGATGGTACTGTCAAAATATAAATCCAAGATGGCGGCTGCAAGAAATTATCAACTTTTTCGTCATGGGTGTCGTTTTCATGGTTTTCGAGGGTGTTGAAACCGATGGTACTGTCAAAATATAAATCCAAGATGGCGGCTGCAAGAAATTATCAAATTTTTCGTCATGGGTGTCGTTTTCATGGTTTTCGAGGGTGTTGAAACCGATAGTACTGTCAAAATGTAAATCCAAGATGGCGGCTGCAAGAAATTATCAAATTTTCCGTCATGGGTGTCGTTTTCATGGTTTTCGAGGGCGTGGAAACCGATGGTACTGTCAAAATGTAAATCCAAGATGGCGGCTGCAAGAAATTATCAACTTTTTCATCATGGGTGTCGTTTTCATGGTTTTCGAGGGTGTTGAAACCGATGGTACTGTCAAAATATAAATCAAAGATGGCGGCTGCAAGAAATTATCAACTTTTTCGTCATGGGTGTCTTTTTCATGGTTTTCGAGGGTGTTGAAACCGATGGTACTGTCAAAATGTAAACCCAAGATGGCGGCTGCAAGAAATTATCAACTTTTTCGTCATGGGTGTCGTTTTCATGGTTTTCGAGGGTGTTGAAACCGATGGTACTGTCAAAATATAAATCCAAGATGGCGGCTGCTAGAAATTATCAACTTTTTCGTCATGGGTGTCGTTTTCATGGTTTTCGAGGGCGTTGAAACCGATGGTACTGTCAAAATATAAATCCAAGATGGCGGCTGCAAGAAATTATCAAATTTTCCGTCATGGGTGTCGTTTTCATGGTTTTCGAGGGCGTGGAAACCGATGGTACTGTCAAAATGTAAATCCAAGATGGCGGCTGCAAGAAATTATCAACTTTTTCGCCATGGGTGTCGTTTTCGTGGTTTTCGAGGGTGTTGAAACCGATGGTACTGTCAAAATATAAATCCAAGATGGCGGCTGCAAGAAATTATCAAATTTTCCGTCATGGGTGTCGTTTTCATGGTTTTCGAGGGCGTGGAAACCGATAGTACTGTCAAAATGTAAATCCAAGATGGCGGCTGCAAGAAATTATCAACTTTTTCGTCATGGGTGTCGTTTTCGTGGTTTTCGAGGGTGTTGAAACCGATAGTACTGTCAAAATGTAAATCCAAGATGGCGGCTGCAAGAAATTATCAACTTTTTCGCCATGGGTGTCGTTTTCGTGGTTTTCGAGGGTGTTGAAACCGATGGTACTGTCAAAATATAAATCCAAGATGGCGGCTGCAAGAAATTATCAAATTTTCCGTCATGGGTGTCGTTTTCATGGTTTTCGAGGGTGTTGAAACCGATAGTACTGTCAAAATATAAATCCAAGATGGCGGCTGCAAAAAATTATTAAATTTTTCGTCATGGGTGTCGTTTTCATGGTTTTCAAGGCTGTTGAAACCGATAGTATTGTCAAAATGTAAATCCAAGATGGCGGCTGCAAGAAATTATCAACTTTTTCCTCATGGGTGTCGTTTTCGTGGTTTTCGAGGGTGTTGAAACCGATAGTACTGTCAAAATTTAAATCTAAGATGGTGGCTGCAATAAATTATCAACTTTTTCGATATGGGTGTCTTTTTCATGGTTTTCGAGGTTGTTGAAGCCGATAGTGCTGTCAATATGTAAATCTAAGATGGCGGATGTCAGAAATTATCAACTTTTTCGTCATGAGTGTCGTTTTCATGGTTTCGAAGATGTTGAAATAGTGCTGTCAAAATGTACATAAAATAGGATAGTATTTTTTAGTTATATTGTATTGGCTAGACGGAAAAAATTCTCACGAAAAGTTGTAACGACACTTTTTCTATAGTAAGCTATTGTAAGCCGTGCGGCGTGCGCATGTTTCTCTGTCTTTCTCTCTCTTATAGAAAGCAAGCCAGAACGGAACTTCGTTCCATCCGGGTGTCCCTTGACACCTCAGTAGTTTTTCGGAGAGATAAACTTTTTAATGTAAAATAATTGTAATAGTTTTAAAGTGTTAAATTTTTAATGTAATATAAATTGTCATGTTTGTGTACGATAGTGCAATAAATGAATATTGTATTCTACCACATAAATGATAGTACTTTTATACTGATAAAGCAATTGGTGCAAAATTATTCCCTAACCATTCCAAAATATCAAACATGCTCAACGTTAATAAACAAGTTTTCACTTCTGCCGGCACTCCCGGAGTGCAACCCGTCTTTTTTTTTTATAATTTATTGTTAATTACTTTTTGCATAAATTAAAAAATATTATTTGCCGTATGCTGGAGAGTCTAGAATTATTTTTAGACCAAATAGCCGTATAATAGACGTAAGAGCAATATTATTGCGTATTGAGGCAGTTTCGACGTGCCATAGAGACGTACGCACGTACGACTTTCAATTTTATCGTGATCCTAGGAAATCGCATCGGACCATAAAGGCGTATGAACAGACGACTGTTTATTTTACTTTAACCTGAAATCATTTTGTCAAGCTATATAGACGTAAGTAATGTAACAAATATTCGCATTCGCGAATATTCGCACATTTTTTGATATTCGCATTCGCGAATATTCGCACATTTTTTGATATTTGCATTCGCATTCGCAAAAAACATGCGAATATTTGGCGAATGTTTCTGACAAACAAAAAGGAAATAATATTTTAAAATTTTTCCATCACACAACTTTATTTCACATTTTATCACAAATTTTGAAACAACATGTTAATCTCAAATCATAACAAATTTTTTCAAATGAATTTAACCGTTTCTCCAGATGGGTGCGTGACGAGTATTTCGGATATTCGTATCCATCAGAAGGACGTTCGTAGAGTTCTGCGTAACTTTGATGTGAATAGAGCCAGTGGCCTCGACGGGATACCAGCAGCTGTTCTTAAAACTTGTGCACTTAAATTGTCTCTAATCTTGACCCGCTTATTTCGCCTCTCTGAGACTGAATAAGTGCCGTTCAACCTGTGCCCAAGAAGGGCAGTCGAGCTGACCTGGCAAACTACCTATCAATTTCCGTTACGTCTATCCTCTGTAAGAGTATGGAACGGGTGTTTAACAGATAACTCCTGGCATACCTAGAAACAAACGACATCCTTATTGACCGGCAATACGGTTTTCGCCTAAATCGGTCTATTGGGGATTTTCTAGCGTATGTCATTCACATCTAAAGCAAGGCCATCGAGAAGCATGGGGAAGCGCTTGCAGTCTCCCTTGATATCTCGAAGACTTTCGATAGGGTCTAAGCTGAAACTATGTAAAGTCTTATTGCTAAGCTTCCTTCCTCTGGTCTAACCACTGGTCTGTGTGATTGGATCGTAAACTTCTTGAGGGATCGATCCATCCGAGTAGTTATTGATGGCTACTCGTCGGGTCAAATGGATATTAATGCCAGGGTCCTTCAGCGGTCGGTACTCTCAGCAACACTGCTCTTGCTGCACATAAATGACCTACTTAAAGCCAGTACCTTTGGGTATACAGACGATAGCACTGTTGTTGAGAGTTACATGTCCGGCGAGCGAGCTTATGGATCTCTCTCTTAGATCTCAGAGATTTTTGGAGTGACACTGTCGACTACCCTCAATTTCGGCTTCTACATCGAAGCAAAAGCCAAACTGTCTACCAAAAAATTCGGGATCTTAGCGAGGACGAGACGGTACAACCATAGAGGTTGCAAGCACAAGTTTGATCGTGTATGGTCTTTTGAGCATCGACGCCGAGTTGTTAGCCTGTCGGTTTTCTATTGTTTACATTTCGGAGAGTGTGCATTGGAATTGCAGAATTTAATCCCGCCAAGTCCGTTCCATCATTGGACCACAAGATGTACAGCGTTGCGACACCGGTACATGGTGAACATTCCACCCATACGTACAAAGCGTTTGGGAACACACTCATTATGCGTATAGCTAAGGAGTGAAATTCCCTGCCGGAGTCTGTGTTTCCTGAAAAACTTTTTGGGTTAAACTTCATTCAATTAGTCTGTTAAGGCTCTGTTATGTTCGGTTTAGATTTGGCTGATACGAAATGTGAAAACTGTCTGAGATTTTGCGCGCACTTAGTTTGAAAGTCAATATTCGCATTCGCATACGCGAAAATTGAATTTGAATATTCGCATTCGCATACGCGAAAATTGAATTTGAATATTCGCATTCGCATTCTCGAATGTGAGAAATCAGACATTCACACAAACATCACTAATGCCTTCCTCACCGTGTTTCCTCGCGATGATTTCCTTCAGCGTTTTTGAGAGCTATGTTTTGTTCCAGCTCAATTTCAAATGTTTGTGATTTTAAAGATATTTCTAATATTTATGTTCAGATTTATTAATAAATTTTATTTTTATAATGCTTATTTTTCTTTTCAAACACGAGAATATTGTGTAATTATTTATTAATCATTTTCTTTTTTAAATTGTGGAACAAAACTGGTTTATACTTCCTCTTTGAGTTAAAACACCTCTCAATATTTATGACAAGCCAGACAGGCGTATGATTTCTTGAAATTACGTAAATAACGTTAATTTCAATTGGTTCTCATTCCTAAATAGCAATATTTTAAGTCACCAATTAAGTAATAATAAATATTGGTATAAATATTAACAATCCGAGAAAAAAGATTTTACGTCCATAAATTTCATACATTTCAGGGAGTATTTTGACGGAATTTTACAGTATAGTCGTCATGCTATATAGGCGTATCAACCAAAAACTAGTGTTATAGAGGAAATGCCCGAAAATTAAGAATCCTACATTAATTGCAGTAGAAATATATAGCTACATGCAAAAAAACAACGAGCTGGCTCAATCACAGGAAAAGTTATTAAGTTTTTTGTCTCTCCTGAAAAGTAGGGGTTTTGTGGATACGCCCCTATGGTTTGAGACCCGCGATATGTATATAGGTACCTAAATACAAGCAACTTGTGTAGTTGGAACGTGCCTTTAGAACATAATATACACAATAAGAAATTGTTTAGACCCATGTAGGATTGTAGATATCATTTGTATATAAGTATAAATGCAAGCGTGATCTATCGTCAACCACATTGTTACCAACAATGATATAGTGATTAACCGTGAACCGATCAGTAGGTAATAATTAATTGGGAGACGAGCAAAAGGTAGCTCGCCGTCCGCTCATCTAGTAAGGACGGTGCCCGAGCAGTCGATAGCGCGTAGTTCCAAACGCGCCTTAGAGATGTCAGTAAAAGTGTAGGAGCCCAGCTTGGCCTTTACCTGCTAAGGCCACTGAAGGACACAGGTGTGGTTTTAGTCAGTAAAAGTCAGACACGCTCCCGCTCCACTCTAGAGCGGGAGAATTCATTGAATGATTTCCCACCTCAAAAAAAGTTATAAAATAAGGATTAAAGATAAGTATCGTAATTACTTGAATTGTTTGCAATTTTCAGGAGGGACCGTCATCAAGAGCGGGCTCATTACAAAAAAAATAAAAAAAAAAAACATCCAAGAGTTTACAGATGTTACTTTGTATTATCGTCAATTTTCATAACGATCATCATCATCTTCAGCCTTTTTAATGTTCCCACTGCTGGGACTCTGGCCTCCTCTCTAGGAGAGTGAAAGGACCGTAATCCACCACGCGGGCCCAGAGCAGGTTGGTGAATGTCACATGTCTTCGATTTTTTTATTCTAGGGCATGCCGGTTTCCTCATGATGTTTTCCTTCACCGTTTTGAGATCATAACGATCACATCTACTAATTTCTTGCAAGTTAATCCGCTCCCTATATAAGTACGTAATTAGTAAGTAATTAATATAATTGTCATTAAGAAATTTCTACAAATTGTTTGGCGACAATGTTGACGGATTTTGTATGAACAATTGCCAAGTTACCTACGTCATCGTGTCTTCTAAGCTTTGCAGAAATTAACGCCATCTTTTGACTGTCAAAGTCACTAAATAATTTTCATTTACCACACAATTTGAGACAATAATAATGCTCGGCACACACTACACAAACACCAGCACTAGTAGTTAGTTATTATTAAAATAATACACAACTACAATAGCAAGTTTATTTAGTGTCTTGATAACACACTATATTAAAACACAGACATAGATTTACGCTTCGCTAATTGAATTTATCACATTGAACTACGGAAATTTATTGAAAATTTAATCATTATTTCACTGACGATAACACTAAAACTGTCACACACTACACTATACAAAGATACACATATAGACACATATTAAGAGTTAATTAATATTAATTTATAATTTCTACTGACAATAATTCAACTATAAATCCGTAACTAAGCGAGAAATCTAGAATATTCTATGATCTCTGTGTTCCTGTAGGCGTCACGCGGCGCAACAGGACAGACGACCGAGTCAAGCAGTGGACTGCAACAGACTGATTTAATTTTCGATCGACCAATACAGCCTTCGTTAAAACAGGAGGGAAAATTCCTGACTACCGTCTAGGAACTAGGTCACATTTCATATAAGCGTATCATCAAACCGGATTCCATGAAAGATTGGATTCGCTTCCAGGAAACTTTGGGCTGAAAGCTTTTGTAAAATATACTGAGAGAGCTGCATTGCGTTAATCAAAGGTCGTTTTCACATATGAAGCGATAACGACACGATATCGTGGGACTGATAGTTTCAGGCATTTTTTTTATTTTTGTTATTGATAGGCTAGCGTTTGACCACCATCTCACCTGATGGTAAGCGAGGATGTGGTCGACGATGGAGCACCCTTGCCTAGAAGTAACATTTTCTGGCGAACGATGTAAGTTGCTGGTACGACCAGGTACTCTAGACTGCTCGGTGGCTTACATACAAGCTGTTTATTAATGCTACTCGACGTCCGTCGTCACATATATATATATATAAAACTACCAGCCCCCACACGATATCGTATCGTGTCGTTGTACCCTAGCGTGTAAACGCAAAATCGGGGGCTTTTAACGACATTGAGTTACCATTACCAACCTGTCGGCTTCAATTAGGATCAATAAATAGTTATTGAATTGTATGTGCCATGAGGACTGGAATTATCCAATCAATCAATTTTTGAAAGCCTATATTAGTGTCATAAAGTATAATATGTCCCCGTTTGTGTTTTTGATGTGACTTAATGAAAAAAAAAAAAAATTTTTCTATTCATTAGCATTATTATGCTGATAGATCAAAAGCCTTATTTTTGAGGTAAGAAATAACATCAAGCAGATCTGGGTGGAGCTCCATCCACAGAGGAGCGCAAAGGCGCGTCAGGCTTTTAGTGAAGCCCACCATTGTTCTTTCAGTTGGTCTTTTGCGTTTTAGGATCACGGTAACTTTTTAAAAAAATCCCGCAGCCTGATAGATCCAAAGCTAAACCAATAATATAGTCCGTGTTGAGCAGAGATTTGTGACGCTGTTAGAATATGCCCAAAGGCAACTTTAAACAACGACGAAAGCATGCAAATATTGTGTCATCCATGTTCACTTCAGCAGACATTTCTAGCGAGAAGTTTAACAGCAGCGGAACGCTTTATAGTAAATTAAGAATTTTCTTATCCGGGAAACTGCTAAGGCCCGAGTTCTGTATTAGCTACAAAATGTTTTGAAAAAAATACTTGTCATTGCAAAAGTTTAAAAGTAATAATCAAATTAGCATAATGCTCTTAATGCAAAGAAAAAATGTCAATAACTAACCGCCGCGTTTAAGAATTTTGGAGACATGTCACAAAAGTATATCTACTATATACTATATAAAAATAAGTCGGGTTTTCCTTCCTGACGCTATAACTCCAGAACGCACGAACCGATTTCCACGGTTTTGCATTCCTTGGAAAGGTCTCGGGCTCCGTGAGGTTTGTAGAGTAGGGAAGAGTAGAGTAGGGTAGGGTAGAGTAGGGTAGAGTAGGGTAGAGTAGGGTAGGGTAGGGTAGAGTAGAGTAGAGTAGGGTAGAGTAGAGTAGGGTAGAGTAGAGTAGAGTAGGGTAGAGTAGGGTAGACTAGAGTTGGGTAGGGTAGAGTAGGGTAGGGTAGAGTAGGGTATAGTAGGGTAGGGTAGAGAAGGGTATAGTAGGGTAGAGTAGGGTAGGTTAGAGTAGGGTAGAGTAGAGTAGGGTAGGGTAGGGTAGAGTAGAGTAGGGTAGAGTAGGGTAGGGTAGAGTAGGGTAGAGTAGGGTAGGGTATAGTAGGGTAGGGTAGAGTAGGGTATAGTAGGCTGAAGTAGGGAAGAGCGGGAGCGAAGCCGCGCGGGCAAAAACTAGTTTTATATAGGTACTTGTATTTTATAATATATTTCTCTTAAAGAAAAAAATATAGAAAGCATGTTTATTTGACACACACAAATGCACACAATGTAGATACAAATTATATGTAGAAACTTAATGAAAACAAAAACCGATATACCCAGTTCCAGGAGTTGACTGACGCTGGTTTTGAAGTAATCCTTAAGTTGAGTGTACGAATTCAAATCACGCTTTTTTTTTAAGGGTGGAAATCATCCTGCCTCATTTAGTTTAAACTGACTGAAAAAAATTGACGTGTAAAAGTGTTTTTTTAAGACCTATTTGCAAAATAAATATCATATATGCAATGATTTCTCCCGCTCTGGACGGAGCGGGAGTGCGTGTCAGACTTTTACTGACTAAAACCACATCTGTGTCCTTCAGTTGCCCTTTGCGTTGTAGGACTACGCACGACTATCCGCCTTAGTCACTCACTTCAAACTTCAAATCAGGCTTGAGATTTATACTGTGTACAGTAAAATAAATATCAGTAAAATAATATTCTTACAGGTTTATTTTGATGGAGTTTAAGGCCCAAGCTCCCGAAAAGTGCCTTAAAACAGTGACTTTCTGGAGCCTACTCCTCGGTAACGGCCAGGTTAATAGGTTTGAAAAAATATATGTTTATTATAGATTCACGAACAACATTTGCTTTTTTCGTGCGATTTATACTTATGTCTAAAAAAAATATTACATACAACAACATCACATTCGCAACTTTTTCCTACTCCTTCGAAACGGCTTGGATCTTTAGAAACGTTTTTACACATAAAAATTGGTGGTTAAATATTCTTCAAAGTGAACATTGCATATGTAAATCAATCAATATTATGTACGCAAAAAAAATCGATTTAAAAATCAGCGGGGCTCTGTCCGGGCGCAGCTGGCCGCAAAGGCGCAAAGAAATGCACAGATAGTCGTACTGTCGCCTAGACGGGTACGAGAGTTGTGACTATTTAATTTCGGCCAGATGGTCCAAGGGACTATAAGCCTTAAGGAAACGGTAAGATAATTTTCTTTATTGTCCACAAATATGTTGAAAATACATTACAATAGGACAGCTGAATTATTTTTATAGCAGCGTTGGCACTCACTAGGAATTACTCTCTTATCATGGGTGCGTACATAACATGTACAAACTCATGTACATAAATAACGCTAAGAGTTCCCCAAGGAACTATATTGGGACCCAATCCGATTCAAACAACTAACCAAAGTGATTTCTCCATGAGCAATGTCTATTTCGAATCTGAGAAAGCGTACAAAATAACTCTTATTGTAATGTAGCTAATTACATAAGCTTCCGCCCATTGAGTTTTATGAGCGACCGTTTAGAACGGCTGCCTTATAACAAGGAGCATTATTGAAAACAGTTCATGAATCATTTTCTTTATTGTTTGAGAATGAAATAAAAGAAATTGTTGGGTGTTTAACATAAAAGGCAGACGACAGTAGTCTATTTTCAATCAAGTTTGATACTAAAGTTATTTTAGTGACATAACTTTTTAATTTTTGATCGAATGACTTCTACAGCTCTAGGGTAGAGGATGGTGTGTCAGACTTTTACTGATACAAACCACACCTCTGTCCTTCCTTTTGCGTTCTAGGTCAACGGGCTTCCTTTTCATAAATAAGTACCCCGTGGCCCTAGCGGACTTCGGCCCTCGGCCTTACGGTTTTGCTGACATCTCTATGAGGTGCGGGTGGACCACTACGCTCCGTCTCTGTCTTCGTATATTAGTTGCAATAGCAGGACTATTGCATTACCCTAGGACCAACCGGTTGCTGTCCTTGAGGGATCTTGCGCAGTCCAGACAAGAATAATCGATGGTTGATGCCTCATAACATTTAAAGTGTTTGGCGGGGTCTCTGCTAGTTGACTTCAGTTACTTTACGCATTCAAAAGATTTGGGACCCGGGAAATGTCCTAAATGAAGCCAGTACATGCTGAAAACCAGCGCTGTGGTATCATCGCAACATGCAAGACGCCACGGCTTTATGCTGAGCGTTCAGCCATTTTGATGTGAGCCATATTTTCCCTATAATGATTATAATTCTCAATAGCCTTAAGACTGTGGCATGTCCAGTAATAAATTGTTTTCCTTTTTTTCAGATGTTCAGAAGACAAATGCATAATGAAGTAACTAAGAAATTACTAAAGCATTTAACGGTCATTCCAATCTCCACGTTATTATCTTCGTTTATTAAATTAGTGTTGAACAGGAAACATGTAGTATGTTCTTCCTCAAGACTGTTGAGTTCAATTTATGTCAAGTGCACTTTAGTAAACAAAGATGGCTACCAAACCAAGCAATGAAAATGCATTTTCTTTCATAAAACACCTTGTTATTGCAAACGGGGCCGTATTATGATTATGAAGCGTTATAAATGATATTTCTTTTGCAAATAGATGACTTCTACCGCTCTAGGGCGGAGCGGGAGGACGTGATAGAATTTTACTAATGAAAAGACCCACTCCTAGTTTCTTTCTTTTTCTGACTTTTTGTCTTATTTTTGACTGTCCTGTTGGTGTAGTGGTTCCACTAACCACTACACCAACAGGACAGTCTAACTGCTTTGCCGGAGGTCGAGGCTTCGATTGCCACCTAGGACAAATGTTTGTGCGATGAGCACGATTATTTGTTCTGTGTCTGGGTGTAATTTATCTCTAATATGTATGTATTTAAAAACATATAAGTACGTTTATTAGTTGTCTAGTACTCTAACATAAGCTCTTCTTAGCTTGGGACTAGACGGCTTTGTGTGATAGTTGTGGAGTATTTATTTTTATTTAATGCGTTCCAGGACCCTGGGTTTTCCTTTCAGAAGTAAAACCATGGCCACCAGTTTCGTTTTATATCGTAAGCGAGCACTAAGGGAGGATTTTCCAAAATTCTTCCATTGAGGGTTTGAAACGGGGTCCATAGTATGTTTGATGAAATGTAATTATACGGGGGGAAGCCGCTGGCATACGTTATTTTTTTTTTTAATACATACACCGTTAAATTTTAATCGTTTTAATCCCGTGACGGGTCGATCCGGTACATGAAACACTATCGATTTGTAAAGATAAAATTAAAAAAATAAAGTACCTCTTTTTCAAAACTCGTATTAATTTACGCATGTACGAAATTAATTTCGTTAAGAAAAGTCAGCTGATCGAGTTCAATGACCTGTAGGTACTTTGTAAGCAACGCCGACTATTAACTACAGGTCATTGAACTCGCTCAGCTGACGTTTTCTTAAAGATACTAATTTCGTACATGCGTGAATTAATACGAGTTTTGAAAAAGAGGTACCTACTTTATTTTTTAATTTTATCTTTACAAATCGATAGTGTTTCATGTACCGGATCGACCCTCCACAGGATTAAAACGATTAAAATTTAGCGGTGTATATTTAGATAATACAAAATGTCTAATGATGCCCGAGCACAGCATGCACCGCTACACACTATGCACATACACTCCATAGATCATTGCACAATGCCTCGCAAATGATATATCTCATTAAGTAATTGAATTTCTAGTTGTTCAGTACGGGAACTCCCAACATCGTCATCGGTAGAATTGCCAATTACTTTACAAAGATCTAATACTTCGACTTTATTGTGACCGGCTTCCTCTGATTGTGTCATCGTGGCGGTTGTTATAATATTATCGTTTGCAGTGTAATATTTCTTGAATGAATATTGGAACGAACGAATGAATGAATGACAGACCGACACTTACGTTACTATTAATGTGGTCACTTACTGGGTCGAAATCCTTAAAAAAGTTAACTATTGGCTCAAATGATCTTTATTTGCAAGTTGGTTTTTTAAAAACAAAAAAGAGAAGCAACATATCATCGCTTACCATCAGGTGAGATTAGGAAGGAATATTCTAGCTTCTGACCCTTAGAACACCACCATGTCGAAAGTTCAAACAAACTTTTTAATTATGTAAACTAGTGCTCGACTGCGACCGCACTTGATGGTAAACAGTGATGCAATCGTTGAAGTGAAGCGAACTAGTTTATTGATATGTATTCACTCAAGCCTTGAAGACACCTAAATTATAATCGGACGGGAAAACCGCAGCAGGCAAATTCACCTTCGATATACGCAGTATAAACGACGAGGCGAAACGTTTAGTCCGGACTCCGGACTGTAGAGGTGTTAACAATGTAAGAGGGTGGAAGCTCGCCATACGCCGAGTCGCGTACAGACCTCGCGAGGCGTGCGTCGCGAATGGTTCGTCTCACATGCCTCGGGCTGTGTGGACGTGTGTGCTTGTGAGCATTCGCGACATACGATCGTTGCGAATGCCGCCTCAGTAGGAGCCGTGCGCTCCGTGTGGACGGACAGCCCCCCTAGTTACAGTCGTTTCGCTTGCGTCGAACGCTTCGAGTTGACCACGCGCCCAATTCTTTTGTTCTGACCACCTAACTGAGCGTTGAGATGACGTCATTCCCGTACATTTAAAGCTTTCTACTAGCGTTAACGATTGCAGTTTAGCAACTTGGCTAGGGGTACAGGTGTTGTTTGCGTTTTCTACTGACTGACGAACACCGTGCGTGGTAGTTTGCGTGCTCAGCTTGAGCATGTGTCGTTCGGGGCGCACGCATAAATGTACCTACGCCTCAAGTTGAGGCATGCATGACGAACCATTCACGACGCACGCCTCGTGATGTCTGTACGCGTCTTTACAATTTGTGGAAACCTTGTGGTTAAAAATGAGGAAAATTGTAGCAATATTCCTGTCAAGAGAGCTGTGAGTGTGGAAGAATAAATGAAGCTAAAACCCGATAAGGGTCATTAGGTTTCCTCTTATACATATTTGCATGGACATTTGTCACATATTTCTTTACGTCAATGCTATGGTAATCGTTCTTTCCTCTTCAAGCGTCATAATTTCCATTGTATTACACAATATTACTTAAGTATTTTCTGAATGGCAATGCTTATCGCGACCGTTTATGCTAAGGACTTAACATTAATCTCTAGCCTTTTTATTTTTAGCTTGCGGTTGGCTTCCAGATTAACTGAATCCGGATACTTGTGTTTTATATGTAGCGACTGCCTATCAGACCTCTACTACCCAGTTACTGGGCCACACGATACCTACTCCTTGGATAAGCTTTCTGTCGTCTGACTGCCTGTAACAACTGTCGAAGATCTACGTATAACAAGCGGGACCAACCGCTTTACGTGCGTGTGAAAGAACACTGATTGAATAGATTTGTTAATCGCACCAGTAGCTATCACTATGTCATGAAAACACTCCTACGATCTTCACATTGAGGGCACAAGATAGGTACAGAAGACAATCTCATGTATGTACTTCACTTTTTATACCTACGCTCGGTGGACGCACACTAATGAGCGTTTGAGCCGGAACTGTTCGACGACTGAGCCGAGACGCTCCGAGATATCGTGTCCGTGAGCGGTGTCTATGTGTGCGTTGCTCGAGCGCGCTTTGTGTGTAGATTGACTTCTGTACCTATCTATTTTGTGCTGAGGGATTGTTTGAAAGAGCTACCGTAGCCTGGAGAGGGCATCGAAAGGAACAAAGGCGGGTTTTCAGTCAGTAAAAGTTATGACAGTTCCTCTCGCTCCCACGTAAAAAAAAGGTATGACAGTGTGATATAATCATAAGCAGTCATTATCTCTATTGAAAATTGGATCAGATATCTAATTTTCCTCATGTGACCGCATTATTATTGTAGAATTTACAATATTGTGAAATACTTGCAAATGATTGATTATCCCTTTTTTTTATTTTATTTGCCTTATTTCTGATAGTAATATCATAATATCATATTTCATATTTTATATTATATTTTTATTTATTTTTTATTTAAATATTTCTGTTAATACATGCTATATTATATTCATTCAATTACATTTGGCTTGATTTTTAAGTGACATTTTTTTTATTAACTAGGTACCTATCTAGGCATTGGAAAGATTCTTAAATGATGTATGTAATGTAAATAAGCTTCTTAGTATAAAAAAGATGATATTTACATTGCCACGTCACAATCATCGAATAAATGTTATAATGAATGTCATAATAACATCTGGATGTAAACCCACGCTGTGTGTTTCCGCACAATCTCAGCTAAGAATAGATCAGCCTGTCAATTTCCGTTGGAACCACAACTCATTTATGATGCGATTGCAGGTAGCGTTGGGCAGTCATGAGATGCACATCTTCCTGTCACAGTCAAAGGGATTTGAAAAGGGAATTCCTTTGTATGATTGAAAAGTCTGTCAGCTCGTCAACTTAAGGCTTACAGTCCCTTGAACCATCTGGCCAAAATTATGTGGACGCACCTCTCGCATCCGCCTAGGCGGCCTGCATTTATTTGCGGCCAACAGCGCCCGGAAAGCGCCCGGCTGACCTTTAAATCCATTTTCTTTGCGAAATATTGATTGATTTACATATGCTATGTTCACTTTGAAGAATATTTAACCACCAATTTGTATGTGTAAAAATGTTTCCAAAGATCCAAGCCGTTTCGAAAAGTAGGGAAAAGTTGCGAAATTGCTAAGTATTTTTTTAGACGAAAGTATTAATCGCACGAAAAAATCAAATGTTGATAATATTGTTCATGAATCTATAATAAACATATATTTTTTTCAAACCTATTAACCTTTTTTGTTTTTTTTTTTGATGGTGGGAAAAAATCATGCATTGACATCCCCCGCCCTTGGGAGCGGGAGATAGTGTCAGACTCTTACTGACTAAAAGACCCACCCCGTTCCTTCTAGCCTTCATACCGGGGCTCGAGCGCCCTTTCGGATAACCCTGGCCCCAGTAGGCTTCGACCCGGCTGGGTCCCTGCTGTTGCTGACAACTCCTTGAGGCGCGCGGGAACAGTGCGCGCCGTCGACGACTTGGGCTTGGTCTGGACAGTTACCGGACGGCCGGACAGTGAGCTACCCATTGCTCACTGTCCGCAAGCCCGCGTCTACGTTGGCCGGAAATCGGGATCAGAATCCCGGCGACGGCGCGGCGGCAATAACGCCGTTGCCTGATGCGTTCGGCCTCCTCCTTTGCGAGCATTACTGCTTCGCAGAAGTCGGCGCCACTCCTCCTCGCTTCGGACCATGGCCTCAACCAAGGCCCGGCGCGAGAGGTCTCCGCCGCCGATCGCCCCCACGAGGGCACGGCGATGCTCCGCCCAAGCAGGGCACATCTCGACTGTGTGCTCCACCGTGTCCTCCGGGCGTTCCGCACAGTGGCGACACCCGGGCGTCACTTTCGAAACCTATTAACCTGGCCGTTACCGAGGAGTAGGCTTCAGAAAGTCACTGTTTTATGGCACTTTTCGGGCGCTTGGTCCTTAATTCAATAACCTCAAGCGAACGCCGTTCGCTCCCTCATTGTCTTTCTGATGTGTCTCTAATTACGGTATTCAAAAGGTAGTAACGCAATGATAGTTGTTTAATTCACGAAGTAAAAGGAAAGGGTGAACAATTGAACATGCCTAGGTAGGTACTTCAATATTTAAATCATTAGAAAGAAGTGGAGGCTTTATAACAGCTACATTATAGAAAATTTAAAGTTAATATGAAATTGGACGCTTCTTTTTAATTATTGATAGACTCGCGTTTGACCACCATCTCACCTGATGGTAAGTGATGATGTGGTTGTTTTGGACGATCGCGATACCAGTAAAATTTTTATCTACTAGACTTAATTATGAAGGTTTATATGTATTGTAAACTTACCCCACCTTCGAATGTGACTACTTTGTTATTCAAAGTTTTGTTGGGAGAATAGATTGAAGTCAAGAGTGAATAGATTGCTTCTAGGCAAGCGTGCTCCATCGTCGGCCACATCATCGCTTACCATCAGGTGAGATTGTGTCTGTGTGGTGTTTGGTTTGGTAGCTTAGAGCTATATTTCTCCGGGACACCATGGCGACGCAACTGGTTGGCCGCCATGGTGTCCCAGTGAAATATAGTCCTTAAGAGCACGGCGACAGATGAATTTTTCATACAAACGTAATACCACGCTCATTTGCAATTGGAGTATATTTCCAACATATTATGATGTTATTCGGTTATAGACGATATTTATCTAGGTTCCTACATCTTTCTTTTTAAAAAAAACTTGCCTAAAACGAAATTAAAGCGAATTATAATTCGCACTTTTTTACAACGTAAATGGCATGTTTTCATTTGGCTTTTCCTGTATTAAAAATAACAATATGTCCAATATTCTCAATGTAGGAACACAGATTATATTATCAATTTACAAATGATAGAAAACAAATTGAAAAAACATTAAGTTTTCATTCATCATTTTTGGTATTACGAAACACGTCCAATTTATCGCAAATTTCCAAGAGTTACTAGTGCTATCGCGGCAAGCGGGATGTCAGTGTCATTGTGTGCGTGCTGTCATTACTTCAGTTGCGTTCATAGGTCGAGTTATAAATTTTATTGTAATATTTTTGACACTATTGACTTAAATAAAATAGTACGTAAGCATTTAAAGTTTAATAAAAGGAATACAGAACTCTTGAGGACATGTCAGACTTTAGCTGACTAAAAGCGCCGTCAAAAACCCCTTAAAAAAAAGAGTAAAAAAAAAGCGCCGTTGACGATTTGGGTTCGGTCCAGATGGTTACCGGATGGCTGGACGGCGATTCCAAGCCCAGGGTGGCTAGAAATCTGGGTCGAGATCCTGGCTGCTGGGGCGTCAGGGTATTCCCTCGTCCATGCGGCCGCCTTCTTCGCTAGCATTACTGTTTCGCAGAAAAAGGGCTCGGCGCGAGAGGTCGTTGCCACCGATGGCCCCCACGAGAACGCGGCGGTGTTCCGCCTAAACGGGGCACATATGTGCATCTCTACCGTATGCTCCACCGTATCCTTCAGACCGTCCACACAATGGTGATAACCAGGCGTTTATTCCGCCTAAATCCGACGCAGGAGCCTCCCGTACTTGCCATGTCCGGTGAGTATTTGCGTTACGACAGTCGCTGAGATCCTGCCGGAACTGTCTGCCTTACAGCGACTTGTCGTGGCAGCGGAATTTCGCCCCAGGGTTGCATCTCCACGTGTAAATCATGCTTATGCGTGCAAAGGACTGTTGCCTCCACATTCCATGGTAGCAAGCTTGCAGGAAACCATGCAGGTATATTGCAGGAAACCGTGCTTTGTCTTTCTACCATTAGGATGGCTATAACTCCCTGGCATGCGTTCAGCTTGGCAACTGATCACTTTCGCAGCGACGGCGCTCCATAAAGGGCCATGGACCGAACGATGCCTTCGTAGAGCCTCCAGCAGGAGGCGTCTGAAAACCCCAGGTTGGACAGGAGCCGCTTGAGTGCTTCAGTCTAATCCAGTTTGAAAGAAAGAAAGAAAGAAAAATAATTTATTTGGTACAGCACAAGGCGCAACACAAAATAAACAATAAGTAACACGTTTGGGAACCAGACGTCGGAAGTGCTCCTCAAAATACCATCGACTGTCGAGGACGAGTCCCAGATACTTGTAAACTTTTATTGTAATTTGGGAAACCGGCGGTGGCTTGTTCCGAGGGCCATGAAAACACATGCTCTCGGACTTGTGCAGTGCCACCTCGAGTCCCAACTGCTGGATCCTCTTCACGACTGTTGCAACTCTGCGTTGCGGTTCAGGACAGGGAGCAGGGTTCTTGCAAGTGAGCCTGTGGCTAATTGGCAGCGGAGATGGGAGCAGGAAGAGAAGGCGATGGAACTTCATCGATTCCTCCCTGACGTGGCGGTTAGGCTCAAGGCAACTTGGGTCGAGCCGGACTACAAAGTCTTACAGATCCTGACTGGACATGGATATTTCTGGAAGAAACTGTATGATATGCGGTTATGTGAGGTTAGCGTGTGCTATTGCGGTGATGAGGACGAAAATTTTGATCACGTTCTGTGGCGATGCCCCCCTTATGACGAACAGCGACGAAATGTGATGGACGGGATCACTCGCTTGGATGAGAGACCGGCTTACTACTGCAATCTCATGGCCTCAAAAGAGTTCGAACACGAATGGCACAGACCAAGGAGTAAGCAAGCAGCGAACCCGTACTGTGTATTTGTCTTACCCACGTGAGGGGGGACCGTTAGTATGCCGCCCCAGGATGGGGAGAAAGGCAACATGGGGACAAGACGAAGAAATTTGTAAAGGAGTCAAGAAGCGGCTGCGGTGATAGCGCGCTCATATTTATATGGGTGGGCTGTGTCCACAGCCGTCTCATTTCGATTCGGCCCATATGACATGATGTCGGTGGGGCCAAGGCTGGTTGGAGGTTGTTGCAACCCTGCGTTCCGCTAGTTCGACCGCCGCCTGTTACGACTCTCCCTTCGTTAGGATCAGCGTGTCGTCTGTATAATAGACCACGCTGACCCCGTTGGGGAGGTCACATAGCACATAGTATGCAAATATGGCTACAAAAAACGGTGACATAAAAATATAGTTTATATTTTTACCACTTTTTTTTATCACTTTTTAATTCCACTACAACTAGTGGCGGAGCCATGGGCGGATGAGCTTTTGACGGGAATAGAGCGTTCATCACACCCTTCATAAACACGGGCCGGTACTCTGTGTCAGCGGGGGAGCCCAGGTACGGAGCTTGTTGTACGCACCATTTTGTAGGGTCGTCCCCACGGGTCTCTGTTCAGAGTCCCCAGCTACACGTCGCGGGCCTCCAGTTTGGCCAGCCGTATCTCCGCTCTGAGGGTGCGCTTCGCTGTTCTTTATTCCTCGTACGCACCTGGTACGGGTGGAGCCGGATCTTGCGGATGGCCAGTTTGGCTTTTGCAGGGAGCGCTCTATTTGGACCCCGGTATCACCAGGTGCCGGTCTACCTCATTCGTGTGATCAAGGCCTACCTGAAGGACAGGTTCATTATCTGCCCCGCTCACCGTGGAGAATGGAAACGCCGACAGATGTCGTGCGGTGTTCCCCAAGGATCGGTACCAAGATATGGTTCGGACTGTTTTTGGTACTTGTCCTCGACAGCCGTTGGAATTTCGAAGAACACTTCGGTCGTCTGGCTCCCAAACTGGACTGGACTGGGGCTGCCCTGAAGCGGCTCCTACCCAACATAGAGGTCCTTAGCCCTTTGCCGGAGGCTCCACGCAGCATTGTTTGGTCCATGGCTCATTACGGAGCGCCGGTGTTGGCCCCATTGCTGTGAAAGCGACCGGGGGCAAAGCTGAACGCATCCCAGAGGATCATGGCCATCCAAATGGTGCGGGGATATCGCACGTTCTCCAGCGAAGCGACGAGCCTCCTTGCTGGTCTGCCACCATGGGATCTAGTGGCAACAGTCCTTGCACGCATGCACAATTTGCGCATGGAGTTGCAACGCCGGGGTAAAAAACCACTGACGAAGGCGGTCAGAGTACCGGCGGGATCTCGGGGCAAGCCATAATTATGGCGATAAATCCAATCTTTGAGGAGTGGGTGAATAGACGTGGAAACATCCTCACCTTCCGCATGACGACACCTCACCTCGTGGTAAGTTCGGAAGAAACGCCTGGCTGTCATCATTGTGTAGCCGCCCGGAGGACAGGGTGGAGCATACGGCGATGGTATGCTCCACTCAGGCGGAGCACTGCCGCCGCGCTGTGTACTCGTGGGAGTGACCCTGGTACAAGCCATGGTCCGGAATGTGTAGGAATGGCAGGTGGTCGGCTCCTTCTACGAAGCAGTTATGCTAGCAAAGGAGACAGTCGTACACGTGAGGGAACATCATTCCTCACGCCCCAGCCACCGGGATCCTGATCCCTTTTTCCAGTCACCGTAGGCGCAGGGTTGCGGACGGCGAGCAATTTGTATCTCTCCGTCCGGCCGTCCGGTAAGCGTCCGTACCGAGCTCGAGACGTCGATGTTGCATAGTGTTCCACTCGCATCTCGAGGACATGTCAGCAAAACCGTAGGGGCCCAGCAGGTTCGAAGTCTACTGAGGCCAAGGGTTGAGCGAAAGAGAACATCGGGGCCTTGAAACGAAAGAACAGTTTTCATTTCCCTAAAAGTCTGACACTAAAAGAGCGGCAGAAGTCATTGAATAATTTCCCACCTATGAAAAAAGCTCTCGCCTCCATAACATTTTCTGATTTGACCACAAGAAGACCACCTTGGGCACGCCACAATTATGGCAGTAAGTCCCCTCTTGGAGGCATGGCTGGAAAGACCTCACGGCGCGGGCGTCCTCACCTTCCGCATGACGCAGGTTCTCACCGGACACGTAAGTTCGGTAGGTTCGGGCTGTACCGGATTCGTACGGAAGTGACGCCCGAGTGTCGCCACTGTGCGGAACGCCCGGAGGACACGGTGGAGCACGCAGTGGAGGTGTGCCGCTTAGGCAGAGCATCGCCTTGCCCTCGTGGAGGTGATCGGCGGCGGCGATCTCTCGTGCCAGACTGGTACAGGCCATGGTTCGGAGCGAGGAGGATCAGTGGCAGGCAGTCGCCTCCTTCTGCAAAGCAGTAATGCTAGCAAAGGAGGAGGCCGACCGTATCAGGCAACGGCGCTCACAGCCGCTGCCGGGATTCCGATCCCAATTTCCGGCCACCGTAGGCGCGGGCTTGCGGACGGCGAGCAATCGGTAGCTCGCTGTCCGACCGTCCGGTAACTGTCCGGATCGAGCCCAAGTCATCGACTGCGCGAACTGTTCCCGTGCGCCTCAAGGAGTTGTCAGCAACAGAAGGGATCCAACCGGGTCGAAGCCTACTGGGGCCAGGGTTAGCTCCGAAAGGTAGCTCAGCCCCGGTACGAAAGGCAACGAAGGAACAGGAGTGGGTTTTTAGTCAGTAAAAGTCTGACACTATCTCCCGCTCCACCCAAGAGCGGGGAATGTCATTAGATGATTTTCCCACCGTAAAAAAAGACCACCTTTGTATGACATATCTGCTATTGTTATCATAATATGTTGAGATATTGGCGCGGTAATAAAATTTCCAAAAAACGCATTACTAGTTCGTACATTCACAAACAATTCCCGAAGTATTCGGCAAAAATAAAGCAAATAATGAATATACCTCATTTTACTAACAATAAATTGTAAGACGCTCACATACACACACACAGCTGCACTCCGTCACTTGTTTTTGTCAAACAGAGATAGCTATATTCCACGAACGAATTTTGAATACGCGTCAACTTGCAGTTGCGAGTGACATTCGCCGGCCTCTTAAGTTGTAGCTATCAGGAAACACAATTCTAATAGAATTGTTTGCTGTTGAAGTTCACACCGTTAGTTTCCAAATGACCGACTGTGACAAAGATTTCATAGATCGCGATTAGATAATTCGTTTGTTTTGGTGCGGAAGAACGTTCGAAGGTCGTACATAATTATATCGGACAATGAAGCTGGACTTGGTCATGAGAAAAAGGTAACACGTGTTAAAAGCACCAACTCATGAAATACAAGAATAAAAGCTTCTGCCAGCGGATTAGTCCGCGTAAAAGAAAAGAAAGACAAGAAAGAAAGAAAGAAAGAAAGAAAAGAAAGACAGAGAGAAAAGTAAGAAAAGAAAGACAAGAAAGAAAGGAAAGACAAGAAAGAAAAGAAAGACAAGAAAGAAAAGAAAGAAAAATCGTTTATTTGTGCCTCACACAAGTAGGCTTCTCCATACAAACTTTGGAACCCCCTTTCATCCCCTTAGGATGTGTACAGAATAGCTAAGTCGGCCTTATAATGTTCCCATTTAAAAAATACTTATATTCGATACTTATTTTAAGGTTCTTCTGTTAGTTAACAATGATCTCTATCTCTTAATCAACCTTGATTATTGAACTCGTGTTGACTACATCAGATTTCGTTAAATCCTAATAATTACCCAAGTCGTTTAACTTATTAGACAGACTCTACAAAATTTATATTCAGGTAAGTATTTTTTTTAATACAAGAAGAAGATCAGTTTGAATTTTTTGCAGAAATAGGAATTCTGTTCCACAAAATGAAAATATGTCAATAAAAACTATTGTATTAGATCAATAGCTAATGAATAATAAAGATATGTTTAACTGTTGCTTCAAGTGTTCTTTCTACAAAGGATCAATATTGTTACACGACCGACTCGCTCGACTGACTGGCAGTAGCAGAAAACAGAAGCGCTACCACGAGATCTTAACGCGATCCATTTTACGACGTAAATTAAACGATTAAAGAAATGGGGCTAGAGATGTGCCGTTGACGGCAATATTGCCGTGAAGTGGGAATATTGGTGGCAATATTGCCCGAAGTATGAATATTGGTGGCCATATTGCCCGAAGTATGAATATTGGTGGCAATATTGCCCGAAGTATGAATGAATATTGGTGGCAATATTGCTAGTAAAATTCCCAGATGGGGCTATATAGGGCACGACACACGACATGTTAGCCTTAACAGGGTCCTCCCTGGATTGTGTGGAAAAGGGAGAGAGAGATCTTCACCTTGCAATGAGGCAATATACCTTTATAAATTGCTAGAAAATCATGAAACATCTTGAAAATGTTACAACCCGTGCAACTTACGCCGGAGACTGTAAATTAATTACAAATTCTGAGAGAAATGGGGCGTCACGCCAAGAGGCGAAGTTGAAGCTAGCTAAGTTACCGGCCAAGTGAATTATTAATGAATCGTTTGATGTTTCAGCTAATAGTTTATTTATCTTGCGATGATACCTTCGAACTGTCGTGACAGTCAGTGATAGCGTGGTGGTTAGCCGGATGAAATGGAAGAAGAAAATGTTTTGCGCCGTCTTCAAGTAATATGGATGGGATAAGGCCAGGAAGATGATGATACAGCTTAGTAATACATTTTATACAGAGTTTTATTTATTTCTCTTTATTAATTTGAATACGTGTATAAATTATATTTATACCTATTTCAATAAAAAATAGATAAAATGAAGGATAAAACGTCTTGTACCGACTATGTGATGATGATATTCTATATAGTACACCACATAAAAACACAGGACAGACAGTCAGACTAAAAAAATAAGTGTACAATGGGCGGTCATATCACACAGGTTAATCTTTTATGTGCGGAAGTGTGTCTAACTGTATGGATCGTGTCCCTTTCTAATTACAGCATATAGTTTTTACGGATTTTGGCAGTGAAATTGGCAGAAGAGATGGCAATAAGATACTTTTTATGTTATTAGACGGAAACAGAAGTTGAATAATACTATAGTGATGCCACAGGGATTTTCTGAAAGGGAAAACGTGGTCCTAGAACGCAAAGGGCAACTAAAGGTCAAAGGTGAAGTTTTAGTCAGTAAAAGTCTGATATACAATAGAGCGGGTGAAGTCATTGTATAATTTCTCACCTCAAAAAAGGTTTTTATTAATAGTAAGAGACTATCAACAACTGTGGAGTGGACGTCTGGCAGGGGCGCCGGCTTTTAGAAAACCTCATGGGTGCTCATGCTCATTTGATGACTCGAAAAAGTGGCGAAGTGTTAGAAGAGAAATGCACACTAATCGATCGACAAATAAATAATGTCCTACTTACATACTGCGTACGTAATAACTAATTATTCTAGAATAGATTAGAATAAACTTTATTGTACACCAAAAAGTAAAAAGTAAAAGTAACAATAATAGTAGTAAGTAGTAATTATGTGTGCCTGCGTCTCAACCGGCGCTCTAAACCACTGCGCTGAACGGGTCGTCAGGTAATGAAAAAACGCCCATTCTCAAAAGACGATTACTGCTTTGTTTCTTGAAGTCTATTCTCGGGGGTGCTCGGCACCCACTGTTTATTTCTCATGGGTGCACGAGCCCCCGAGCACCCACGGAGTCGGCGCCCCTGCGTCTGGCCATGTCGCAGCTTTCGAATATACAGGCACGTTTTGAATTTTAAAATAGGTATAAAAAAAATATCTGCTAGCCTTTGAGATGATCCGCAGTAAATCGATTGAATCGAAAGTAAAAGTTGTTAAAACTGAAGTGAGGACAGGTTGCCAAATGTCAGCGGTTTAACGTCTGATCGACCACAGACAAAAAATTAAGTAGGTAACTGGGTAGCTACAATTAAGTAAACGATTAGTGATTGATCTAACTTTATTTTATAAAGCTGAACGCGCTAATCTCAGGAACTACTGGTTCGAATTGAAAGATAATTTAAGTGTTGGATAACAAAGCATTATCGAGAAAAGGATGTTTGTAATATCGTGCGGATTTCATCACGCATGCGGAATTGCTCAGAAAATTCCACAATGCAAAAAAACGCGTTCGCGTGCGTACCTATTCCTCTATTAGAAATGGACATTTGCGGGGGTTACACGTGCGGGGCGATCCCGCATGCGTAATTAAAACCGCACGGTATTAAAAACACCCAAAGGCATAACCATAGAAATATAAAATATCTATGGGCATAACATTATGGTACGACCAATAGGAGTGGAGCAGTAGCCAAAGACGCGGGCGAAATTGCAGGTGACAGATAGGGTAACTCGCTTTTCCGATCGTCCGGTAACCGTCCGGTCCGGACCGAGCCCAAGTCATCGACTTTCACGTGTACAGTAGGCACAACGGATCTTGAGCGCTCGGCGTCAGAGTGGGGATCGCTTTGCGCATTCCATACATTGGCGAGCCAATCGTCGTCGTTGTTAGATACATTCAGCAATGCAGGGAACGAATGAGGAGTGGCGTCTATGACGCGATGGCGCGGCGAGCCAATCACTGACACTCCCCGCCCCCGCGTCTCACTTCGCACCACTAAAGAGACGGAATATTTGACTTCTGCGCAACCGCTCAAGATCCGTTGTGCCTACTGTAGTGGTCCACGCGCGCGCATCCATCTGGGTCGAAGCTTACTGGGACCATGGGTTGGGCGAAAGAGAATCCCAGGGCCCTGGTACGAAGGCAAGGAAGGAACAGGAGTGGGTTTTGGTCAGTAAAAGTCTGACATGCCTTTCCGCTCCGCTTAACCACAGATTACTGAATAGTTACTACGTAAGCTTAAGGGCGGGAGATGTCATTGGATGATTTCCTACCTTAAAAAAGGGACAGATAGTGATGAATAAAATAGACGACGTGGCAGGAAGGAAATAACTATGGCCCAATTTATCTGTATGATAACGTAGCATGAAAGTTTCCTTATTTCTTGATGATTAGGAATTTAGTTTCCTACATTCCGAGTTTAAAAATAAGCCTGAGTCAGCATAGTACCTATTAGACCATGCTGTAGTTTCATTATAGACTAGTTCTGTAAATAAACAACGAAACAAATTCAGAGTTCACGGTCTTTTCAAGTCCAGACGTCATCATCATCATCATCGTCACATCAGCCGAAAGACCACTTCTTCTGGACATAGGCCTCCCCCAAGCGTCGCCACAACGACCGGTCCTGTGCGTCACGTATCCATCGGATTCCCGCGACCCTGACCAGGTCATCGGGACATCGGTCCACCTTGTCCAGACGTAGTCCTACAGAACTATGTAAAATGTAACAAAATGGGGAATCTGGAACGGCCTATTGAGGAAAGTCACAGACACAGTGTCAAGTCTTTTTCTGCAAACTTCTGGCATTTTTGCTGAACTTTATTTTTTATTATTGACATTGATAGGCTCGCAACTGACCACCATCTCACCTGATGGTAAGCGATGATGCGGACCTATTTGGCGCAAAAGTGAAACACAAAGTTGGTTTGTTTTTTTTTTTGTAAGAGGTACTCTGAAAGTACTGGTCCGATTGCTGAAATTTTTTCACCGATAGAAAGCTGCTTTATTCATGAGTAGTGTTGCCAGGCGTCTAGATTTGCGCGGGATGTCCCGATTTTTAGGGGTCTGGGGACACGTCCCGATTTGCACCTGATCGGGACGTAAATGTCTCGATAAATCAAAAACCCTGAAACTCAAAGAACGACTGAAGTAGTCTGGGTTTTACTCAGTAAAAATTTCACACGCCCTCTCGTTCCACCCCAGAGGGGAAAAAGTCATTGGATGATTTCCCATCTAAAAAACTCATTATTAAAAATATATATATTTGTCCCGATCTAGAACCCTAAATCCCGATTTGTTTTACCATCTGTCCCGATTTTGATCCAAACAGACCTGGCAACACTATTCATGAGTAACATTGGTAGGCTATATTTTATGTACGTGGGTGAAACCGCGGTCAAAAGCTAGTCATAAATATGGCGATAATTAGTACAGTACGTAACGTAAACGGACGAACCTGCCACAATATCCATTTGCATGCTATCTCATAAGTCAATAAAATGATTCTTATAATATATGGAAG
Organism: Mythimna ferrago; assembly: GCA_910589285.2. Classification (NCBI taxonomy): domain Eukaryota; kingdom Metazoa; phylum Arthropoda; class Insecta; order Lepidoptera; family Noctuidae; genus Mythimna; species Mythimna ferrago. Next base: position 25,072,703 of record OU342685.1, read on the forward strand.
TAGGAACTTTCCTCAACTGGTTTCATTTCCTACCAACTTTTCAAATATATGCTAAAGCTAGGGCTTTAGCATATATTTGAAAAGTTGGTAGTCGTCAAAAACATCGCGTGGTAGGCCACGCGATGTTTTTGACGACGTAAATTGAACTGCTAGAGATTTTTTTTCAGTGGGTAAAAAAAAAATCAAAATTCATCCAGATGACATCCCCCGCCCTTGGGCGGAGTGGGAGATAGCGTCAGACTTTTATTGACTAAAAAACCCACCCCGTTCCTACGTAGCCTTTCATACCGGGGCCGAGCCTTCCTTTCAGAAATAGACCCTTGGCCCCGGTCGCTTTGACCTGCTGGGCCCCTATTGCTGACAACTCCTGGAGGAACTGCTAAAGGGATGGAGTTAACGTATTTTCTTTCTTTCTTTCTTTCTTTATAAGTTGTATAACTCCATCCCTTTCGCTCGCACACTTGACGAACACGTCATGGTAAGTTCTCTGTCCCTTTTAAAAATTTGTCGTGTTATTGGTGGCAATGTAAGGTCGATAGAGTTCGTATCGTGAGATCAGATGCACCTGACGAGGTCACGTCGTGAAGGTCATTAATTCGCTCCTATCAAGGTCATCGTTAATGAATTTGATCGGCACGTCTTTTGGCATTAGTTTTATGAAAATTGCAGCGATAAAATTGTATTTTATAGAGATGCGCCGAATATTCGTTTTAAGTTTTTATTCGGTAAGTACCTATTCGGTGTATTCGGCAGAATTTTCAGCCGGTGTTCGCTCTCTCATTGTCTTTCTATTGTGTCTCTAATTACGGTCAATCCCATATTCTAAAAATCATATTTATTAGACAATCATATTGTTTTGTTTTCGGGCCTTTAATATCCCACTTTGTAAGAAATTTTTTCTGTAATGTTTGTTGCACAATCGAAACCGATGATGACCCGGTAATCGATGGTGGCCCAACCGTTGGTGAACCAATATTCAGAACCATACCTATCGGAAACCATGGAATACAAAATTATGGAACGGCGAACCGAATTATCCGGCAGTAGGTAGGTATATTCGGTTAGGTAAGAGCTTAGCCGAATATTATTCGGTGAAACCACTATTCGGGGCATCCCTAGTATTTTATAATAGAGGTGGGTTGGTGTTGTTTTAAGTTTGAAGTTCTTTTTTGTTCAAAATGTTGGCTTGGCGTTGAGCGAAGAATAGACCAGATACATTTTTTTTTTCTGTACTTAAGTGGCTAGGTATGTAACTTACTGTTATGCCATGGGTGAATAAATTGTTTTTTAAGCGCAGTCCTTTTCCCGTTAACTGATTAATTTTCTAATGAACTTACGCTTATTATGGGAAAGTGGTAAACAGTAACAAATAGTTACCACAAAAGTACTCCAACAAATACCTACTTGTGTATGGTTGAGTGACAATTATTATGTTACTTATCAGAGAGTTTCATCATGTAATGAAATATTTACGTAATAGTGTTCATTGCGTTATAAAATGCTAAAAAAAAAAGTATCTGATCTAACAATAGTTTTAATGACCTGCAATAACGACAAGTTATGGGCTAAATGATATTCATAAATTCACTGCACTTTCAGAGGAGAAACATGTCGGTACTTTAGCCAATTTGCACGCTTCAATAACAATTCGAGAATAATAAACAACTTGTTTTGTTACAAAATTCACTTCGGAAACAATTCGCACGAGTTCCTCTATCATAAAATTATCATTAAACGCTCACTGTGTGTATACAAAAACAATACTCGTGTCCGCTTGTGTAAACGAAACCTAAGATTCCGAACTACATAGAATAGACACAAATTAGGTCGTGTGCACAACGACCGCGGTTACTTGGCGGCACGTGACCATAAACTATAATAAAAAAAAAGTAGGTAGGTAGGTACCTTTTATGTCGATTGAATTAAAAATAATGAAGCCGATCGGATACCTAGTCTAAAAATACCTGTACCTAATTACATTATGTATTATTTATTTTGTCTAGTGTACATTTTACACATCCTAAGTACTTTATCAATATCGTATATAACCACACATAACACCGATTGTATAGATACCCACACAACCAAAAAATTAATGAGTATTATTGAATAATGTTACATACTTGTATGGGGAAGTACCCATACATGTACCTATTCATGGATGATTGTATGAGTGACGCCCACCTCTAATAAGCGAGCTATATTAACAAGTATTACACGTAAACACTGCTAATGTAAAAATAGAGAGTAGGGATGTTAAATATTTCCGATTGCAATGCAGATGTAAAATATCCGAATGAAGGCATTATTACATCAACGTTCACACTTTTCTACCTACATAGCACACATAAACGAAAAGGAAAGTGAGAGAAAAATATGTTATTCGTGTTATAAAGGGTTATCGTGCCGATAAACAGATATAAAACACACACTTTCGATGTTGAAGAACAATACTTTCTATGAGTCTCGAGCGTTCCATTTTTAGTCTAGTCCGCGGACGTTCGTTGCTATGCGAAATACGAAGTCAATCTTGTCGACAACGAAATAGACGACATCATGAATGGAACTGTGTACTGCTTCTGCTATTAAACACACACACCATCGGCCCAGCAACGACGCGATTTTTGCTGCATAATTTTCAAGGGCATCCGTACCCAACACAGACCGACGCGTATGGACAACCGAAGGGGCCCCACGGATTCCTATCGATTCATGAATGAAACAAACAACATGCACTTATGGAAAACTACGCATCATCAACTATAAATTAATGAAATTAACACAGAAATAAAAGAAAATACTTACAAACTCGTCAGCCGCGATACGTGTATAATCACATACATGACGTCATTTGACGCAACACAAACCCGAAAAATCGAGTAAAATATATAATAACTGTTTTGAAAACAACACCAACATGAAATATGCACAATACTTTATTAAATACAATGAAATAGTTAAGTCATTTAGAGCGATTTAGGACATTTTACAATATTTATTTGTTGTCACCGACTCAGAGTTTTGACAAGATGGTCGCGCACCGACTGTTTTGCTTTGGTTGTCAGCTGATACGAAAGACTGTTCTACTCCGAACGAAAACGCGTAATGCATGGTCTCGCTCTAACGCAAGTAAACCGCGCCGTTGTGCGAAAAAGACAAACACCGTGACTCTCTTATTTAAACAGGACTTCAAATACAACAAACGTCATTTTCTTGTTGCATTTATTATTGCAAAGGAAAAGTCGCAAATAAAACTATTTATTCCATGTGATGAATTGAAAAGCGGTACGATATCAGTAAAAAGATGTTTCTATTTCACAAGAACACGTAATCGTGTATCAGTTAGTTATATTTGGGCGTGACATATTTCGTTGTTTTTCATACCTGTAGCGCCATCTAGATATGAACAGTGGATTAATTTTCCATTGAGTTCGGACAAGGTCATGGTTGCAAATTGTTTAGTAACCTTTAATTTCTTAATTAACTGCAATCTTTTAAGGATTGGTTAGTTATTAACATTGATTGTGTCTATGTATTGTTCCTAAGAATGATTTAATGACGCAACATAATGGAAAGCCGCTTAAATACAGACTACGTGGTAAGTTTAGAATTCCTTTGAGATGCAAAGGTTAGTGGATAGATGGCGGCACTTACGCGTACCATTTTTGTTGTTGATGATAATTTTTATCTTTGTTTTAAATTATAGAATTCATTCAAATAAATGATCATTAAATGGCCTCACTATTTATGAATTATACTGGTTTTTCGCATTATGTCGAGTATCCCATTAAATGTGATAGAGGGCTCTGTCTACCCGGCTAGGGACCTATAAACCTCTTTAGACAAAAGCAGTCGTAATGTTTTACCAAGGGATCCAAAACGTTACAGAGAACTCATCAAGAGAATTGATTGCGTTGGTCCCAAATCTCGACAAGTTTCTGAATGATTCATAGCAGACCGTAATCTAAGGAGACGCTTGGAGATGAATATTGTAATCTTGTAGTTTCTAGATGAGAGATTACTTTGCCCTTACAAGCCCATGGGGTGTCGTCAACGACGGAGGGGAATTATAACGCAAGGTGAATGCCAATGTAGGTAGTAAGTAGAAAGTATTCTGCAAGTAATAATAGTAATCAGCAAAACCTACCTACCTAAATGTAAAGTTGGATAACATGGGTGGCAGATTTTTTTTCCTTTATCCATCACGCCTTGGGAGCCTAGGGGAAACGGGGGAAATAGGAGTCACATAAGCAAGAAATAGAATAAAACACACAATTTTTACTTTAACTTTATTTTAATCAGCTTTTAAAGTAGGTATTGTAATCATTATCTACACTATCAGTCTCAGACGGTTTCATTACCTTTGGAATCATATATTAATTAATATTAAACTTAAAAAAAAAACGTTTTTGACCACCATTGCCCATATCCGAGGGTAATTATAGTCACTAGAGTCAGCCTAGCCTAACAATGGTCACATACGTAACCTTTTGGTGAATCCCGTCCTGTGCAACTAGCGTGTGCCATAAGGGTCTAAACAGACGGACCGCATTTCAACTGCAATCCAACTGCAAATTGCAATTTGAGTGCATATTGAATGCAGTTGACACGACTGCAATAGAACTGCAAACCAAACGTGCAGTCCGATTGTAGTCGTGTGAACTGCACACCGACTGCATCCGAACTGCACCTTGCACGGGAGGGTGGAGCGTGCGGGCGGGTGGGTATGGTGCAGTTCTATTACAGTCGTGTCAACTGCATTCAAACTGCACTAAAACTGCAATTTGCGGTTGGATTGCAGTTGAAATGCGGTCCGTCTGTTTAGACCCTAAGCCACAAAAAGTAGATCTGTACTCATTGTTGCGACCAAATTCATCACATAATAAACATTTATTCAAATCGTCGTCTTCATCATCGTCACATATCTGATTAACACTAATAACTGATTCTGATGAAGTGTTTAGATCTTATAGTACGCGCCTTTTGGCCTTATTCGCAATATCTGTCTTAGGTTTCTGCTTCTTGCTAGTTTTCGACATAAGGTTTTGCAGTGCACTACAGTGACTCTTATAACCCAATCGTGCTAAATGTGTAAAAATTCAAAATAAAACTTTAATTTGCTATTAAAATACCAGAAATGTTTTTTAAATCAATAACTATAAGCTTAAAGACACACAATAATCAACTCTAAGAATTCAAATTTTATGTATTGATGTACTTACTGCTTATTTTGTGCACACGTAAAATTATATCAAATGAGCGCGAAACAGCGAAACCGCCTTCCCCTGCAAACGATGGACGCGTACCGAACGAGCGAGCGGGGGGGCGCAAGTTGTCTCTCAACGAGACTTTATGGACGATATTCGTTTGTTTAGCTACTTTCGTATAGGACTAGAAAGAAACTAGAACGCTGACTACCATTGCCCTCTGACTCACATTGCCCCCTTTTCCCCTACATAGCATTAGACCTCTTTTACGTGAGGGTAGGCAGAAATTACCTAGGTAGAAACTCAGAACTCAGAACAGGTAGGTAGGTACTTGCTGACTGATCCATATGCTGGCCATACATGGTCAAACCTGGATTGGTATGACCAACATGTTGTCATACCAATCCACTCCCACACACGGTCAAATCTGTTTGATCCAATCGGACCGTCTATGGCCCGCATTATGCCGGCCATACACGGTCAAACTTATCGTCCATCCGGTATGACCATAGATATAAGAAAGGAGGACGCTACCGAATTACCGATTGGATCCATTGGATCAAACAGATTTGACCGTGTGTGGGAGTGGACTGGTATGATAACATATTGGACATGTTGTTTGACCGTGTATGGCCGGCATTACACAGAATTTACACGGGACAGGTACGTATATTCTTTTGCTTTTCAACTGATTTAAAAAAGGAGGTTTTCAATTCGGTTTTGTTTTTCTTTATTATTTTATAATAATTATTATTATTATATATTTTTTACTTACCTCAGAATTCCGTCATCTAAGAACCGATTTGCAATTTTTTTTTAAACTGGAAACAATGTTTCCAGATTGATCGTATCTTTGTCAAAATCTAGTTCTGATGATTGAATCCATGAGGAATTGAGGGAACCCCTCATGTATGTAGGTATTACAGGCATACATCAGTCATTTTTGATTTTTTCATGAGAACTTGAGCTTTTGCAGTCAAAAACTATAATTTGATAAAGACGACCACTGAAAAAATTAAAAACGTTGTGGTAGCGGTGAAGGCCTCCCACAAGATGGACCGACGACCCCAGGGGCCTTAGTCTGCTATTGCAATAGTGTCAGAATGGTCTATCATTGATGTCATAGTTGTCGATTTTGACAAGTTTGGTAATCTGCTAATATAATGGCGTCATTATGACTTTCCAATGGTCAACCACTGACACTCCATTGAAAGAAGCGACATAGAATGGTAATCTCTTACATATTGACAAATGAATATTTGAAGTTTGCGGTAATCTGCTAAAACTTTGACAGTTTATTTGATCAGTGTTTTACCATTAGAACGTTATTGTGCAGTTATTGGTTTTAATATGCTCGAAATTATCATTCTACCACAATTCTATTACAAGACCATTGACCGATCAATGATCGATCATTATGAATTAGCAGATTACAAACTTTTAGCAAAATGACAATTGGATCGTGTTGGAATGACGAATGTATAAAAATAGCAGACTTGGGGCCGGTGTTGTGGCGAAGCTTGGGGGAGGCCTATGGACACAGTGACACACAACAGTGGACGTCTTTCGGCTGGAATGATGATGATGACCACAAATGGCCAATAGAACTTTACACTCACATTGCTAGATATCACAATGAAGACGATTAAGCAATTATGTCTATTTAATTGTCATAATTGCTTAATCGTGTTATCAAATAAATAAATTATTTTGAATGGTTCTGGTAAAAACGGTATCATCAAACTGATTTGATGATTTTTTTTATTATTATTGATAGGCTCGCGTTTGACCACTATCTCACCTGATGGTAAGCTATGATGTGGCCGACGATGGAGCACGCTTGCCTAGAAGTAACCTATTCACTCTTGACTTAAAGACCCTTAGGTTGTAGCCATCAGGAAACACAGATCCCGACAGGGAATTCCACTCCTTAGCTGTGTAATGATGAAGCCGGAAGATACGCATCGAAAGTCCTTAATAAAACAATTTATCCTAGCCGTGTTTGGACTTATAAGAACTGTCACGAGATGCACTCTAGCTATAAGGTACCTACCATCGATCTGATTTGATGATGGAGCCGGATGGTGAAATGTAGTCTTTTTAGGGTTCCGTAGTCAACTAGGAACCCTTATAGTTTCGCCATGTCTGTCTGTCCGTCTGTCTGTCTGTTTGTCTGTCCGTCCTCGCTTAATCTCTGTGACCGTTAGCACTAGAAAGCTGAAATTTGGTACCAATATGTATATCAATCACGCCGACAAAGTGGTAAAATAAAAATTGGAAAAAAATGTTTTATTAGGGTAGCCCCCCTATATGTAAAGTGGGAAGTGATTTTTTTTTTAATTTCAACCCAAACGTGTGATATATTGTTGGATAGGTATTTAAAAATAAAAAGGGGTTTACTAAAATCATTTTTTGATAATGTCAATAATTTCGGAAATAATCGCTCCAAAAGTAAAAACAATGTGTCCCCCCCTCTAACTTTTGAACCATAAGTTTAGAAAATATGAAAAAAATCTGAAAAGTAGAACTTTATAAGGACTTTCTAGGAAAATCATTTTGAACTTGATGGAAAGAACAGTTTTTGTACAAAAAAGACAAAAGGGTTCTACAAAATAATTTCTGGACTAAGTTTGTAGTATAATCGTATAAGCAAGCATTTTTTTAAACTCATAAGTGGGTACACTTATTGTGACGGACGGGAAACTACGGAACCCTACACTGAGCGTGGCCCGACACGCTCTTGGCCGGTTTTTTGTGCTTAGTTTATTTTTAAAGTCTGTTGTTTTTTTTTGGGTGCTGCAAAATGCCATCTAGCAGCTTTGAACTCAGTGGAAAAGCGTGCAAAGAGGCTAATTAGTGATCCAGATTTGGTTAAGTCCAATCTGCAAAGCCGGGAGCACAGACAGCCTTTCGGTATTTTATAGTGTGCTAATTACATTTTAGAGAGTGAGCGCGGGAATAACATGACTTGATTCCACCATCTCATTTCTACCCTTACGTTGTTGAAACCTTTACGGTCCGGACTAAGTGTTTCGCCTCATCGTTCATACCGCGTACATCGAAGGACTAGAACAATTTGTGTTGTGGTGTTCCTGTCCGTTTATAATTTGGGTGTCTTCAAGGCTAGAGTGAATAGGCTACTCATAAACTACTGCACCTCACCATTAATGATTGCATCACTGCTTACCATCAGGTGGGATCGCCGTCAAGCTCTAGTTTATATCAATTTAAAAAAACACCATTTCATAACATAAATCGATGTTGCAGGACAATGCCCGGCCACTGTAGGTGCGGGCTTGTGACCGACGAGCAATGGCTCTCTATCGAGTCATTCGGTACCTATGTATCTTTTTTACAAAAAAAATGTTTTTTTTTTTTTTTAATTTTTTGACTGTTATTTTATTTTTTGTGTAGTTTATTTTAAAGTCGATTGTATATTTTATTTCACCTAGTTTCAATAAGAGCCATTATTTTATTACTGTGTTAATTGTACCTTGTTTTTTATACTGAACACACATATATTTACTAATTTATATCTTACCAGATATTAACATATATGTTTTATTCACCTTACACCTGACCACGGATATCGCACCTGACATTGATTGCTAAAAATCGTTAAGTAAACTCATTTTCATTCGTAAACTCCTAGTAAGGTTCAGTTGAAAATCAGCGTCAGACAATTACCTCATAGTTGTCTGGCATTATCATTGTGACTTTTTTGGCGCAAATGTGAAACATGCAATGTTAGTTTTTTTTTGTTTTTGTTATCTTAAGTTTCAACATATTTTTTCTACAATGTTTGTGCGCCAAATAAGATAATTTTTCTTTATTTCTTTCCTTTTCTCTTTATTGGGGATCCAATAAACAATAACTTCACAATTAATGAAATCGTATCTATCCATAGTGTTTCCTCACAACACGTTTCTACACTAATCTCCAAGCAGCAATCTCCTCTCATGTCAACTTAGCACTTAGCACTAAGCTTAGTTTCAAGTCTTCATAAAAGCCAGTTAGTCATAGCACAAAATAGATACGTACAGAAGTCAATCTCATGTATGTACTTCACTTTTTATACCTACGCTAGGCGGTCGCGCTAGGGTCAGCGCATTGCGCTGAACTGTACGAGTGCGACCGGGCGATTAAGCCGAAATATCGTGTCCGTGAGAGGTGTCTATGTGTGCGTTGCTCGAGTACGCTTTGTATGTAGATTGACTTCTGTACCTATCTATTTTGTGGTCATAGCCACGTAGTGAGAAAGCGAGTATTCTCCACATTTCCACAAAAGCTTGTTGACTTGTACATAGAACGTCCATTATTATTGTAGTCCGGTAGAATCATGTACCTCCGTAGACAATGGACTGAGCGTTCCTTATTCAGGCACAAACAGAAGTCAATCTCATGTATGTGTTTCACTTTTCATACCTACGCTCAGCAGTCGCGCTAGGGTCGGCGCCGTTCTGTCCGAGCGCGCTCGGGCGCGGCAATAAATACGTATTATAAATTGTAAAAATATTACATGGCCACAAAGTCATGTATTTATCTACCTATCTAACTGTTTTGCGTTACGTAAAAACAAACTATCAAAGTACAAGCAAATACCTAAGTACCTAATTACGTCTTAAAACTGGTAGCATAAAAAACGATAATTCAGCAATTAATGTTGAATTTAAAAAAACCGTCTACTAAACATTTTTTTTCTCCATTATTTCACAAAAAAGTTCACAAACGCGTCTCTCAAGCGGATGCATACGCGCTCGCAACGATCTGAATCGAGCTGAGATGTCGTGTCCGTGAGCGGTGTATATGTGTGCGTTGCTCGATCGCGCTTTGTATGTAGATTGTCTTCTGTACCTATCTATTTTGTGATTCAGGCGTGAAGTGATTACGGGAAGTAAAGTGGGTGAGCCGGCTTTTGAATAAGTACTTATTTGAAGATACTAAAGTTTAAATCTTAGTAGAATACCTACCAAAGTTTAACGGATTTCAGGCTAAAGTAGAGATTGTCAAATACTCAACTTCTAAATCTTAATTAAAAAATCGGGAGAGAGATAAAACAATCGTACGGGCAATACTTTTCTTCGTCTAAAAATCTGATTAGGGGCCTTACCATGACGTGTTAAAACGTCAGGCGTGCGAGTGAGAAGGGTTTTTATACACCTTCACGGGGAGCAGTGGTGGCCGAGTGGTAATTGGCTCCGACTTACGAGTTGTAGGTCACAAGTTCAAACCCAGCCAGACGTATTACTTTGTGTAATTTATTCCATCACCACTGCTCTCAAAACGGTGAAGGAAAACATCGTGAGGAAACCGGTATGTCCTAGAACCAAAAATTCGAAGACATGTGACATTCACCAATCCGCACTGGGCCCGCGTGGTGGATTATGGCCCATTCACTCTACTAGAGAGGAGGCCTGAATCCCAGCAGTGGGAACATTAAAAAGGCTGATGATGATACACCCTACATAGCACCATCCCTTTAACAGTTCAGTTTAGTTCGTAAAATGGATAGTGTTATGAGCTCGTGGTAGGGCGTCGGGTCAAGGAGATGTCAGCAAACCGTAGGGGCCCGGCAGGGCCGAAGCTTACTGGGGCCATTGGTTCGCTTCTGTAAGGAAAGCCCGGCCCTTCCGGAATGAAAGGTTACGAAGAGTGTGTTTAAGTCAGTAAAAGTTTGACTAAAACTCATTCCCAGTTCCTTTTTCCCCAACTCTTTTTTTTTTTTCATCCAGATGACATCCTTGCCCTTGTGCAGAGCGGGAGATAGTGTCAGACTTTTACTGACTAAAAAACCCACCTCGTTCCTTCGTTGCCTTTCATATTGGTGCCGAGCCTAAATTTCAGAAGCAGACCCTTGGCCTCAATAGGCTTTGACCCTGCTGGGCCCCTACGGTTGCTGACAACTCCTTGAGGCACGCGGGAACAGTACGCGCCGTCACCGACTTGGGTTCCCCAACTCTATTGAGACTTTTTTCAATCTAACAAGAAGCAAATGGGTAAGAGTGATTCACATAAATCGACAGCCTATTTGACCTCCTCAAACCAGAAACTGTGTAGCCAGAAACGTTCCAGGGTTCGGAAGAGAGAGTCATAGATAGTTTTCTGTTTTCCCACTATCAACTGTCTAATAACACCTTCGTCACTGCGACATACAAAAAAGATACAGGTAGGTATTGATCGCACAGTCGCTGCATCTTGCTCTTTGACAGTCCAGTTGGTCTAGAGGTCGAAACCACTGGGACTAGGAGAGTTAAATTTTGCACAAGGCTTTCTTGTATATCGGAGGCAAGCAATAAGAGAGAATTTTTCAAAATTCACTCCCTAACTGGATGAAATGGGGGTCCAAAGTTTGCATGGAGAACGGATCATTCGTACGTACCTTCACGCAAGCGAAGCTGCGGGCAGAAGCTAGTTGTTATAATATATTTTTTGTGGCAGTGATATTACAAAATAGATAGGTACAGAAGTCAATCTCATGTATGTACTCCACTTTTTATACCTACGCTCGCGCTAGGCGATCGCGTTAGAGTTAGTTAGTGCGTTGCGCCGAACTGTACAAGTAGCGAGTGCGACCGGGCGATCGAGCTGAGATGTCGTGTCCGTGAGCGGTGTCTATGTGTGCGTTGCTCGAGCGCGCTTTGTATGTAAATTGACTTCTGTACCTATCTATTTTGTGGTAACACTCAGTCCATTCTCTATGGTTATGGGTGGAACCATACGTTAGAAGTTATGAAGGTGGTGAAACAATGGTGCGTGGTTGGTTTTCTTGAATTATGGCGGTTTGTGAGGTTGATTAAATTTCGTGTTCAATTTGTTTTAGGCATTTCTGGCTATCCTAATGTTAAATGGGTAGCGATGAAAGTTCTCTCCATCTTTTTTGTTCTCGTAAAAACCACTTGTTAAAAATTGTTAGACAAGGAAGCGTGATCGTGTATATTAAATACTAGCTTTTGTTCGTAGCTCCACCCGCATCAAAGACATTAAATATATACTTTGACTTGCATACATAATATAGCCTATGTCAATCAGGAATAAAGCAGCTTTCTAACGGCGAAAAAATTTTCACAATCGGACCGGTACTTTCGGAGATTAGCTTGTTTGTAAAGTTTGTTTTTTGTTTGTACAACAAACGAAAAAACAAACTTTACCTCTTTATAATATTATAAGTTTAGAAGATTCTAGAGTGATAGTTCGTTCTTGCAGTTGTGCAAATATGCAGGCGCTTCATAGGTGATTTATTTAAATTCTCTCAAAACGGCGTATAAAAAATCGGCATATCCATGAACCGGAACATCGAAGAGACATGTACTTGCGGCCGCTAGACAAACGACGCATTGTCGTGGCCAGATCTAAAGCCGCGTACACACATCGCGAGGCGTGCGTCGCGAATTGTTCGTCTCGCATGCCTCGGGCTGTGTGGACGAGTGTGCTCACAGTGAGCATTCGCGTCGTACGTTCGTTGCGAACGCCGCCTTAGTACGAGCCGTGCGCTCCGTGTGGATATGGCCAACTAAAACTAAAACATTGACCATTGATGCAGAATTTCTATGACACTAAAAGGTCTAAAGAAAGTAGGCCAAACGAGGATTGAAATATCATCAAACTTTAACGTTTAAAACGATCTGCGACTATGGGTAGCTCGCTGTCCGACCGTCCGGTAACTGTCCGGACCGAGGCCAAGTCGTCGACGGCGCGCAATGTTCCCACGCGCCTCAAGAAGTAGTCAGCAAAAGCAGGGGCCCAGCTGGGTCGAAGCCTACTGGGGCTGAGGTTAGTTTCGAGAGATAGCTTAGGCCCAGTATGAAGGCACGAAGGAATGGGGTGGGTTTTGAGTCAGTAAGAGTCTGGCACTATCTCCCACTCCGCCCAAGAGTGGCGGTTGTCATTAGATGATTTTCCCACCATAAAAAAAGTGATCAAATTCTAGATTTGGCCTCGACATATACAGTGCCAAAAATCAAGATGAATCGATCTTAAACACTTGCGTATCTATTCATTTATTATATACTAGTCGATGCCCGCAACTTCGTCTGTGTTAGACTCGTAAAACAGTATCTACAATGCCATGTGGTTACAATTCCAAAAAAGTTATTTTCTGCCTTAGTTATTTTTCTAAAATTAAAGCTACCAATAAAGCTATAAAATAACACCTGTAGCCCGATTCACGTAATGAAAACCGTAAAGATATCGTAGCGATTTAGTCGTTTAGACCATTTCCGTATTCACATCCATTAATCGAGTTTGAACGACACCGATTTAAAAGTTGTTAGAAATTCGTCGATTTAAAAAAAATCTGTATTACATTATCCTGGTAGAATACTTATTAATGTAACTGGAAATAAGTCAAAAGATCGTGAATACCGCTTTTGGATAGGACTTCGATCGAACGACTATAAAACTTCAACGATATTTGGCGTGTTTGATTTTACGTGAATCAGGCTGCAGTTCTGTCAAAATTAGCCCTGCCATTTCGGAGATTAGTTAGCACAAACAGATGGACAGACAAACAAATATATAAACAAAAACTGCATTTTTTTATGGGTTTTGAATATACTTTCATATATATTAGTATGTTATTTTACTATAACAAATAATATCAATTTGATTTTGCATGCTAAAGTCACGGTGGCTCTTTCAAACTATATCACAGATATATAAAAACGATATCTATTTAAATATACGACAATCAGTTATTTCTACAAATTGGTCCAATCAATAGCATGACGGTGAACAATAAAAATTACGCCCGACCAATTACGTCTGACCTGGCTTTCCGTTTGATTGAAAGCGATTGGCTAATTAAATGTATGGATCGTTATGCTGCACGGGTCTGCAATTACTGGTTGAAATATGTTTCGGATAATTGGAACGGTCTTTGATGAAAGATACAGATTTTGAACGGTAGGATATAATTTAGAGTGAATTTAACGATTTTTAAGGCAGCATGGGCGATGTTGAGACTGGGTTTTTCTTGTTTTGCGGTGGGAAATCATCAAATGACTTCTTTCGTTCTACGGTGGAACGAGAGGACGTGTCAGACTTCTATTGACTACAGGCCACCCCATGTTCTTTCAGTTACCTTTTGTGTGCCTCGGCCCTGTGGTGATTCAAATAATCCCGTAGCCCAGTCTCATACGGGTTTTTGAAAGAGTTATCGTGGTCTTGGGATCGACTTCAAAAAATAAAAGCCCAGGCAGCAACGGCAGGCGGGTGTTTAAGGCTTGTTCCTTGAACATCTGGCCGGAAGTAAGTGGAGACAATACTTGTACCCGCCTAGGCAGCAGTACGAGTATCTGTGCATTTAATTGCGGCCAGCAGCGCCCGGATAGAGCCCCGCTGACCTTTAAATCCATTTTCTTTGTCACATATACTTTGAAGAATATTTAACCACAAATTTTTATGTGTAAAAATGTTTCTAAAGATCCAAGCCGTCTCGAAGGAGTAGGGGAAAGTTTCGAAACTACAAATTTTTTTTTTTGAGAGAATTATTAGTCGCACGAAAAAATCAATAGTTGATAACGTTGTTCTTTAACATATAATAAACATATTTTTTAAATCTATTAACCTTACTGTTTCCGAGGAGTAGGCTTCAGAAAGTCGTTGTTTTATGGCACTGGTTGGACGATATTTTGTTGAAAACGGTCTCAGCTTAAAAAACAAAGTGTCGTCTATATCCCAGCTGGGTCGAAGCCTGCTCCCAGCTGGGTCGAAGCCTGCTCCCAGCTGGGTCGAAGCCTGCTCCCAGCTGGGTCGAAGCCTGCTCCCAGCTGGGTCGAAGCCTGCTCCCAGCTATGTCGAAGCCTACTGGGGCCAGGGTTAGCTCCGAAAGGTAGCTCAGCCCCGGTACGAAAGGCAACGAAGGAACAGGAGTAGGTTTTTCAGTAAAAGTCTGACACTATCTCCCGCTCCACCCAAGAGCGGGGGATGTCATTTGATGATTTTCTCACCGTAAAAAGAAACTGTCGTCTATCTACAATGATTCTCAATCCTCATTCGCTGATATTGTAATATTCTGGAATTTCTTGGAATGTTGCAGTATGTACACTCTGTGAAGTATAATATCGCATTTCTTCTTATCGAAATCGACTAGGGAGTGATAGTATATGAGCTTGTAATAAAACTACTGAAACACATAATGCACCATTTATTTCAACATCAATAAATACAATTTTATTTTATGTTTTACTAACATTTATACAGATTATATGTACACGTTAATACACAGTTATATGTACATCTTTGGCAAGACATGACTAGATATTACAAGACTGGCTAAAAAAGGTGGGATTTAGTACATAAATACTTATGGCTGATATCATTATATGACAAAGGAATTGCACAGTTTTATTCCGCTAAGCCCGTTCCATCATCCGGACTATTAGACGTACGGTGATTCGCCATCAGGCCTCAAGTCTGCTATTACAATAGTGTCAGAATGGTCTATCATTGACTTCATAGGCAATTGTTGATTTTGACAAGTTTAGTAATCTATTAACATAATGGCGTCATTATGACTTTCCAATGGTCAACCACTGACACTCCATTTAAAGAAATGACATAGATTGGTAATCTCGTACATAATGACATTATCTGACGTACCTACCTAGTTACGTGGTAATCTGTTAAAATTTTGCCAGTTCCTTTGATCAGTGACCTACCATTAGAACGTTGTTAGGCAGTCATTGCTTTTAATTTGCTACGAGACAGCTCGATATTGTCATTCTACCACAATTCTATCACCTACGAGACCAATGATTGACTAATGATCGACCATTTTGAACTTAGCAAACTACGAACTTTTAGCTATAGAATTATAGAATTTATAAAAATAACAGACTTCAGCCCCAGTGCGCTGACTGCGAGTCGTTTTTACTTTAACGCAATGGAAACGTTTAAGCCGCGTGTTGGCTCTCTGATTGGTTCAAAGCTTGAAGCTGGCCAATCGGAGCGCCGAACGTCATAAACGTGCCGATCGCGTTAACGTAAAACATTCTCGCACTAGGCACCCAGTCAGTACATAGTGAACATCCCACTCATAAAACGTTTTGGGAACACATTCATAGTCCGTACAGTAAAGGAGTGGCATTCACTGCCGGAGTCTATGATTCCGGATACCTACAACCGGGGGGTCTTTAGTGAATAGGTAACTTTAGGCAAGCGTGCACTATCGTCATACACGACAGTGACCAAGCATGAGGCTGCCCACAGTCAAAAAAATAGAGATCAACAGAACTAGTTCTAAATATTTCCTGAAGCAGACACACAGGGACCAAATTTTGTGACAAAATCTGACAAAAATAGAACGTCCTTGCAAAAATAATACCTACCAGGTCTTGAGTGATTAGGTTTATTAGCAAATTTTTGTTTTATTTTGTGTGTTCTTTTTATTTCATTTGTATTTTTAACTTTAATAAATTGTGTGAGGCACAAATATTTTTTCTTTCTTTTTAAATTAAAAAGAGTTATTTTATAATTTATGGACTTCAAGAGTCTAAATAGTGGTTTATAAATTCTAACGTGATTTAAAAGGTTTTCCGTTTTAATCGTTTTGAAATACAAGAATGAGGGTTGTGCTTATAGTCAATGAAAAGGTACGTACCATCAATGACACTTCCGCCTGACCATCGCTAAGTTCATTTTTGCTTGCACTCGAAATGAAAACTTTAAAGGGATTAGTTTGGCGCCGCGCCTTGGCATTCAAGCGAAAATTTTTTTTAGTGGTTAAGCAGAAATTACCGTGATGGTACAATGTGTAAACGAAAAATATTGCAAGTAAAGAATTTTCAATTTCATACATTTTTAAATATTCACTACAATGCTGAGCATACATATCTTACTTACATTATCTACAATACAATAAGATTACAATTCGACTCAAATAAAAATAGGAACGTCAATGACCTGTACCTATCTGTCAAATGTTACTTGAAAAGTACGGTTTGCATAGAAAACTTATTTGTGTATCAATAACGGTTTTTTTTACTTGTTTAACCGAGTCTTAGAACGGAAGATAATTCCTATAATGCATTTGAATCATAAGAAGGATCTATGAAACGAAGATGAGCATTCTTTTAGCGTGAACCAGGTTGGAATTCCCTGCCAAAGTCTGTTTCCTGTGAGTCACAGCCTGGAGGTCTTTAAGTCAAAAGTGACTGTGAGTGAAATAAATACATTGACTTGGCAATTGGACTTAACACACTCAAATTTAATTTAATACTAACTTTTGCCCGCGGCGTCGCCCGTGTAACTACATAAAATATAGCCTATGTCACTCAGGAATAAAGCAGCTTTCTATCGGTGAAAAAATTTTACCAATCAGACCAGTACATCCAGACATTTAATTGATTTAGAAACTTTACCTCTTTATAAAATTAGTATAGAAGTATAGATAAGTTATAATTAGTTTAAAAAAACTGTTTTCTTTCTTATTTTCATTATTAGCAACAATTCTCCTTCTTCCGTTCGCCACTACTTTGACACTTAACACAATGATGCAGAGATGAACAGAATTGAAGGACCAGATTCTAATTAAACATTTTTCGTTCATATTCGTAAAAAAATTGAAAAAAAAAATTGTTTTGCTCACCCTACCTGATTCGATTTGACAGATATGACGTCACAACATGGCGCTAAGATAATCCTATTCTTATTTGAATCGTATAGTAAAAGTAATACAGTCGTACATACACAGCTAGTTCATATTATATTATATTACTTATTTACACAATCATATTACATTATTGCTTCACTTTATTAAAGGGACATCACAACCACAGGATAAAATTAGGTGAAGTTAGAAAATCTAAACATGTTTACATAGGATTTTAACTCTTATCTTGGTGCAATAAGCTTCAAAATTCAGTGTAGTAATGCAACAGGTAGTTCTTAGAAGAACAATGTGAGGGTCAGAGAGTTTTGTTAGCTAAAGCCGGGTTATGTAAACAATAACCAACATTGTTCGGGTAATGTTGATACATGAAAAGTTTTGGGCAGTGTGTTTGGGGTCTTATATTAGTGATACAGTGTAAAATGGTTTAGCTATGCGTTATTTTGCTGGTGTAAAAAATATCTGAACATGTCAAATAAATTATTTAAAAAAATATGGCCAAATTAGCACCCGAGCGCAGCGAGGGTTTCGCACAAACTTGTAGGTAGTGTAGGTACAGTCAACAAGTGAGAAAAGTAACCAGGGTCGTCAGAAATAGTTGAAGTTAAATGGAAACTGATGGGTAAGTGTAACTGATCGAATCAGAAATGAAGATATCAGCAGGAGAACCAAGGTTGCTGACATAGCACGAAAAATCGCCAAACTGAAGTCCCAATCGACAGGGCACAGTGCTCGCAAGGTTCTGGTGTGGCCACCGCGTACCGGAAGACGCAGCGTTGGAAGGCCTCCTACAAGGTGGACCGATGACCTGGTGAAGGTTGCGGAAATCCGATGGATGCGAGACGCACAGGAACGTTCGTTGTGGCGACACTTGGTGGAGGCCTATGTCCAACAGGGGACGTCTATCGGCTGAAATTATATATATAAATGGATTGTTATTTATTTACAAATGTGTATTTGACAATAACAGCAGTATCTAATGAATACGTGGTTATGCATTTCCTATTGATTAATTATCCAAATTGACATTTACATTAATGTTATTAATTATTTTTCTTATTCATAAACACTCGACTACTTTTTCTCTCTTCTTCAAACGTTTATAAATAAAATACTTCCACTATAAGCAATGGTATCTTTTAGACACGTGTGTCTAATCTATTCAGACGGAATGCATACTGAAGAAGAACACAAAGTATACTTAAGCATTACTTCACAAGAAGTATCATTCGTTCATTTAAAAGTACCTTAAGTTTAATCTTACTACGTAGTCATATCAAACTTGAGCTCAGACAATAATTTACAAAAGATATTTACACGTAATCTCCATTTTGAATTGGTAATGTTTGTTTGTCTTTATTCTGTCGTTTTGAAAGAACTCCACTCAACTCCAAATTCTTCTATCGACTCAGTTGCCATGACAACAGAAAAATACCATCGATTAATGGTCAATGACGGTATTCTACAAGTTTTTCACTAGATAGCAGCACTGAGGCGTCAGGTGCTGGCACTTGTCAAAACGCTTATGTCAATGACATTAGTTAGACATCAACGTCAACGTCAAACGTCAACGTCATGTATAGGGGTCGCCGCACTCGGAACACATGGACTACACGCAACAGCCACAAACGCCGCCATGAAAAACTAGAAGCGGCCGCAAAGGAAGCTGAATCGTGCGACAGCTATATGAAGCGATGGTTTTAATTGATATAAACTTGTGCTTGACTGCAATTCCACCTGATGGTAAGTAGTGATGCAATCGTTAATGATGAGGGGCACTACAATAGTTTATTAAGAGCCTATTCTCTTGAAGACACCTCAATTAGAATCGGACGGGAAGACCGCAGCAGGCAAATTGTTTCAGTCCCATAAGCGCAGTATCATAATGGAATCTGACGAAGAAGATTTGAATGCAAGTGCCGTGTGAGGGCGTTTTGTATCGGCGTTTAGTGACCAGTGCGGGCCACAAAAAACGAGCAGCGGCAATTTGTAGCGTGTGGCGGCCACCGGCGTTAACAGTGTGTTGCGTATCCATAAAAGAGAACTATAGGAAATAAGGCCCGTGTGAGACGGTCCTATGTTTTCAAAGGAAAAGACCTGACGCCTTTTTTTTTTTTTTGTTGGGAAAAAGTCATGCATTGACATCCCCTGCCCTTGGGCGGAGCGGGAGATAGTGTCAGACTCTTACTGACTAAAAGACCCACCCCGTTCCTTCTAGCCTTCACACCGGGGCTCGAGCGCCCTTTCGGATAACCCTGGCCCCAGTAGGCTTCGACCCGGCTGGGTCCCTGCTGTTGCTGACAACTCCTTGAGGCGCGCGGGAACAGTGCGCGCCGTCGACGACTTGGGCTTGGTCCGGACAGTTACCGGACGGCCGGACAGTCAGCTACCCATTGCTCACTGTCCGCAAGCCCGTTCCTGAACACCCTCATTTCTTTGAGTCAAGTTCGAGAAAATAACTTAGAATGTAGAGCTTGATCACCAGTTCAAAATGTTCATAAAGTTTGACGAAACCTGCGTTTAATACTACTAACAATAAGGAGTCAAGTGTAATACTTGGTTAGGTTCAGGACACAAGGTTTTATCTATAGTTTTTAAAATAATTGAAATTGATTCGTTATCGAACACAGAGTAGTTACAAAATGGATAGCAAACTCGTTCTCTTAGACAAACGATGTTTAAACCATCCTCAAACTCGGCACTAGCCACACTATCGTCCAATCACAGCCATTGAGGTCTTTAACTTCTTTCTTCTACTGGCTAACACTGATTAATTACTCCCTCTTTGGATCAGATATCTTGTGGCACTTTTCGTGGTTACTCTTTTTGTGGAAAATCGTTTGGTGGAAAGCCATGTAAAATATTACTGCTGCCGAGAGGATGCCCCCTTAGCACCAGACCCTTGAGAGTATCCTTGCATCGTGCTCCTCCATCTCCAAACCGTAGACTTAATATTTCACCACGGCCACATCTCATCAGTAAAGACCCAATGTGATGGTCTAATAAATAATAAGAAAGATCTGACATTTTTCTACTCCACAAATAAAAAAAAACTGAAAACAATATCACTAAAATCTTGAGCTAGTCAATTCACAATTTCAGTCATAAACTACGTAGTAATCCCCCAGCTAGGTTCCACAATGAAGTATCTTCCTGAACGCCTTTCTGAACTCAGGATTGAAGATGGTGTAGATGACGGGGTTGAGGAACGAGTTGATGTAGCCCAGCCACGTCGTGAGGATGAACACCGTGACTCCAGGGGAGTAGGGGAGCCCGAACTTGGAACACATGGCGTCCAGAACTGAGCAGGAGAAGAATGGGGCCCAGCAGAAGAGGAAGACTCCTGGAAAGAGAGAGAGTTTAGTTATAAAAGATTTGTTTGCAGCTATAATGTTCTTTTAAAATTCCGATATTGAATAATGAAAGAATGGGCTAGTTTTAGCCTGAACTGCTTTAAGGTTTGTAATACCATGAGTTTAATGTAATAGTATTCGTCGCTACTCGATACCAATGCCATAAATTTTTTGTATGGCAAATTTTACAGCGTCTCTAGCAGTCACTTGTAGAACCAAAATTGGTAGTTTAAGTTATCAAGTACAAAACCTATTGAATAGCAACTTGGTAGAGACTACAGTTTTTGGCCTCTGCCCTATGAGAGGGTCATATAGTGCGACCCAGTGCAAATTGGTGAATGTCACAACTCAAATCAAGTTCAAATTAATAATTAAATTATTATTACCTATTAAAATTATTAATTAATTGTCTTCAAATTTTTGGTTCTAGGACATGCCCGTTTCCTCACGAAGTTTTAGTTCACTGTTTTATAAGCAGTGGTGATGGAATAAATTACACAAAGTAATGCGCCATTACTACTGGGCTACCACTGATCTTGTTTATTATACTTTGTGCAATTTTAGAATTTGGAAGTAGAACTGTGGTTCTATTTGAAAACTTGATTTTCCATGTTTTTCTTAACAGGTCTTTGTTCCATTTGCAAATAATTATAATGCCTCTAACTTGTAACGCATCTTAGTTCGGCAGTCGCAGAGCGATTTCTGGCTACTGTAGGCGCGAGTTTGCTGAAGCAATGGGTAGCTCGTCATCCACCCATGACGGGTGGGTGGGACGGGACAGGACGGTGTCGGGGGGACTCGGGCCTAGCCCTTACAGGGCTAGAGTTGACGGCGCGTAGTAAATATTTGCGTCTGACTATCTGGGTTACCATGACGTTTGAAGTAAGATTGTTTTGTTCTTATTCCAATGTGGGTAAGATATGGTGCTAGGCAAGCTCTGTTTCTTACCCACACAGGAATAAGAATAAAAAAATCTCACTTTGAACGACATGGTAACCACTACATGACTTTGCTTACCTAGCACAATCGCAAGAGTCTGCGTAGCCTTCTTCTCTTTCTTGGCGAAGGACTTGGCTCTCAGTTTGCCAGCCCGGTTGGCTCTGAAGATGGTGAACCTGGCTGCCGATGCTGCACTTCTGAACCGCCTCCGAGGAGTCGAGATTAGAGAGTTGGTGTTTATCCTGCTTAACTTTTTTCTGGGGAAGAAATGGAGGCGTTTTTAATTGGTGTTCTTTGGCAAATGGTGTTGAGGATTTTTTTGATGTAGTGTTTATAGTGTACGGTAAATTTTGGTCAGTGAAAATAGTCGGGAGAGAGTCGGGTTAGCTTTATAAAGTTACTAATAGTTTAGTATTGGGCTACGTCTGAAATAAACGTCTTATTGTAATTTTTACCCAGAGTTTGACCATTTGAATTTTGTTTCAGAATTTAAATAGCTCATATTACTTAATGTGAAGGCCTACTCGAGCGCCGATTGTACTTACGTCTGTACAACTTGGATGTCCTTGAAAAATGCTTAATTTTCGTGTTTTCCCCAAGTTTGTAAGAAAGTTATTTGGTCGAAAATGTTGGTTTCTTTACATATTCTTCTGTATATATTTTAATATTTGTTTTTCCTAGAAAAAATACGAAAAAAGTTTTTTTTTTTTAATTTTTTGGTGATTTACGTAAACAATGCAATTTTCCGGGTCAATGAACCCCTGGCGCTCGAGGGGATAGAGGCTGCGGGAATTTTTGAGGGCTGCGGGAATTATCGAAAGAGTGTACCGTAGCACTAGAATTCGAAGGGCAATTGAAGGACACAGGTCGGTTTTGGTCAGTAAACGACACAGCCTCTCGATCCACCAAAGCGGCGGAAGATATTTGACGACAACCTACATAAAAAAAAAAATGGAGGAACATTCCACCGGAGGTCGGTGGTAAATGCTTTGATCCTGACCTGGCCTAGCAAAATGTAGAGCTTCAATAAAAGAACGGGTCGCTTAATTATTTTTTTGGTACATAACACTATTTTTGCATGTGCACAAAGGCCAATTTGTTATGGTATTATTTACGCATGTTATCGCTTCAGGTAAATTGATGTTTGATTAAAAAATTTTATTCGATTACGAGTATGTATTATATGAAGTGTATAAAACATATGTAATACATGAAAAGTTTACCGACAGTTAGACGCACGTAGGCGATCCAATTTTAAAACATGGAACCGATTTTGTATAGGTATTTTTATTTAGGTCCGTAAGAACCAATTTGGTTGTGATTACAGAAGTTATATTTTTGACCCTTCCAGGGACAGAATATTATTAATATTTTTTTCCCTATACGCTGTTTAAGCTTAGCGTCCACCGCGTTGGAATCGGAGCGTGTACGGCTATATTTTATGTCACGGGCGAAGCCGCGGGCAAAAGATAGTTGTTGTATATATAATAGATTTTATTGAGGATTTTCGAAATAAACCACAAATTGTTTCTCTGAAAACAAAGATTTGTTTTATTCAACATGCTTTTACAGTATAACAATTATCGTTTAACTAAAATTACACTTTTATCTCACCTGAAAACAAAGAAACGACATTTAAAGTTCACTAATATCGCCTCCTCAATTATATCCCTTTAATTATCTCTCTACAAGTTTTTATAACAATAAAATGCACAAAATAATCTAAACATCATCTGCCATTGAATGATACGTCACCCCGTATCCACAGCTTAAAAATTAAAAAAATGAAATGTCATTTCCAAGGAGGTCATTTCATTACATCTCCCCCCCATAGGAACGAAAATTCTAAATAATATAATACAAACAATGCACCTGCAAGCTATCTTTATACCTATTCGTTTTCTTCTACTTCATCTTCTGCCGTAACAGGTTGTAATTTTGTTATGTGGAATAAAGTTGATTCTGTTTTTCTGTTGCCAGTGTCAATCTTATAAATGGAGTTCGATATTTTCTCTATTATCTTGAAAGGGCCTATTTTTAATTCGTCTAATTTTTTCCTGTTCAGTCTATTTCCATTTTCTACATATACACTGTCTCCTATCTCGAACTCTTGTATTTTCCTATTTCTATCAAATATTTTCTTGTTGTACTTGTGAGATTTTATTGTATTCTCTAATGCTAATCTTCTATCAGCAATCCACTTGTCTTCCTTTTCTATTGTTTTAATTTCATTTGGTAAAATACTGACATTTGTACCATCCAGTAAATATTTTGGTGCAAAACCTGTAACAGAATGGTCTGTTTCATTATATTTCTGTACACATTCTCTTGCTACTGTTGTCCATGTTCTCTTATTATTTTTCTCATTTATTTTACATCTTATTTTATTTACTATTGTTTGGTTTAATCTTTCGTTCAAGCCGTTCGAAAATGGCGTATTCACAGCTGTAAATATTAGTTTGATGTTATTCTCCTGCAAATACTGTTTAAATTCTTTTGAATTGATGCCTGGATATTGGTCTGTCAGAATTATTCCAATCTCATCTGTCTCGAGTACTTTCTTTGTTAGTTTTATAAAGTCACTTGCGTTCTGTGTTTTTGAAGTCACAATAAACGCATATCTTGTGTAGTGGTCTACTAAAAGGTGTAAGTATTTTTTTATTGACCTAGATCCTCCAAAGCCACCTATAGTATCCATTGACATTATCTCAAATGGTTTTGTTGCTGGTCCCAGTTGTGACATTAACCCAAATTTTCCTTGACATCTTGATTTATTTTTTATGCATATTTCGCATGATTTACAAATATTTATGATATTTTTTGTTAGGTTTTTAGCTGTATATAGTGGACTTATTTTTTTCTGTAATTGTCTGATTCCAATATGGCATAAATCTTCATGCACCTTTTTTATAATTTTTTTACTAAATTCTTCTGAGAGTATAATCTTTTCAAGTTTCTTTATTTTTTTATAATAGATTTTATTTTTATGTAGTAGATTTTGTTTCTTTTCTTTTATTGTTTCATTTTTTTCTTGGTCTTCAACTATATCTTTTATTTGTATTAAATTAACTATTTTTAATAGTTCCTCCTTGTTATCTTCTGATTCTAATACAGGGTTTCGGCCCAAACAGTCTGCTTCTATATTTTCTTTACCAGGTATATATTTTACTGTAAAGTCATATTGAGATAGGTAATATGTGAGGTCACCCAATTCTTCATCTGTCCTGCATTTAATATTCATGTTCTCTAGAGGTTTGTGGTCTGAGTAAATAGTGAAATGTTTTCCAATTAGCCAGTGTTGCCAGTATTTAACTGCTTCTTTCATAGCAATACATTCCAAATATATGGCCTTTTTTCGTTTTTGAGATTCGTTTAGTTTTTTTGAAAAATATGCCACCGGTTTGTCTTTACCGTCTAGTTGAGTCTGTTTTAATATTGCCCCGATACCCTCTAAAGATGCATCTGTAAAGATTTTTATTGGTAAGTCTTTGTCGAATATTTCCAACACAGGTTGAGAACATAAATATCTTTTTATTTGATTAAATGATTCTTCACACTTCTCTGACCACACAAACTTTTCATTTTTTCTTAATAAATTATGTAATGGGTCTAAAATAATTGCACTTCTTGGTATATATTCATGGTAGAAGTTAATTTTTCCCAAAAATTGTCTGATATTCTTTTGTGTCTTAGGAGTTGGAAAATGTCTTATCGAGATCAAATTGTCTTTTAGTGGTCTTACCGAATTGTTCTGAATTACATGGCCGAGGTACTTTACTGAGTCTGAAGCAAAGTTACATTTCGTAAACTTCAATCTAAAGCCTTCTTGTATTATTGCCTCTAATACATTTCTTATGTGTTTTATATGTTCTTCAAAGGTTTTCGAGTATATCAGAATATCATCAATATAGTTTACGGAGTATCCTGTGAGATTGTGCTTTCTTAGAATATTGCTTAAAATTCTCTGGAAAATTGCTGGTGATGTTTTCAAGCCAAAGGGAAGGCAGGTCCACTGGAAGTGGCCATCTTGTGTGACAAATCCTGTTTTATATCTATCTTCCACCCGTAATGGTATCGCCCAGAATGCTGAGTTTATATCCAGTGTAGTAAAATACTTAAAATTTATAGTTTTAACAATCAAATCATCTATTAACGGAAAAGGTTGAGCTTGTGGAACAACAATTTTATTTAGTTCCCTGAAATCTATACACAAGCGGGATTTCCTATTTTCACCCTTTTTAAATGCCAATGTCACTGGAGCAGCGAAAGGACTGTAGGATTCTTCTATTAAATTATTCTTCAGTAACATGGATATTTGCTCTTCAATTTCTAATTTATCTTCTATTGTACATCTGTATGGTCTTTTACTACAGTATCTATTTACTAGTAAATCTATGTGAGCTTCATAATCTCTAACTGTTCCTATATCATACTTGTCCTTTGCAAAAATTGTTTTATATTCCTTTATTATTTTCTCGATCTCAATTTTCTTTTCATTATCTAAATGGTCTGTCATACTTACAAACTCTTCTGTTTCTATATGTTCATTAAAATTTATTGCTAATGTTTTTATATTCTTTTCTTCATTTCTGTTATCTTTAGACATTTCATCTATTTTATTTGTTCTTATCTTTTGTTCTATCCGCAAGTCCTCGTTTTGGGTTAGTTTGAATTTCTTTATCATATCCAATCCGATTATAAAATCATCAAAATATTCATTTTCTACTATGTATACATCCACCTCTTCTTCTAAATCAAATATTTTTATTTTTATTGTTATCAAGCCATCTGTTTTTTTCACACCATTAACCGTTTTCATATATGATATATTCTCATTGTCCTTTTTTTCTTTTATTTTAATCAGTCTTGAATTTATTAAAGAGATCTTTCTTTCGACCGCCTTCAGCTCTTGGGGGTTGAAATTCCCTCAGACCTTAACTTTGGGCGGTTCATTGAGTCCAAAGCCAAGGTAGCTGCTAGGAAGCTGGGCGTTCTTGCAAAGGTCCGGCGGTACTTCACACCGGGACAGCTTTTAATGTTATACAAAGCACAGGTCCGTTCGTGTGTGGAGTACTGCAGTCACATATGGGCTGGTGCTGCAAAATGCCACCTGGCAGCTTTGGACTCGGTGGAAAGGCGTGCAAAGAGGCTAATTGGTGATCCAGATTTGGTTAAGTCCAACCTTCAAAGCCTTGAGCATAGGCGTAGGGTAGCCAGCCTTTCGGTGTTTTACAGGATGCATTTTGGAGAGTGTGCGCAGGAATTGCATGACTTGATTCCGCCATCGCAATTCTACCATCGGACATCCCGACGTACGGCGAATATTCACCCTTACGTTGTTGAAACCTCTACGGTCCGGACTAAGCGTTTCGCCTCGTCGTTTATACCACGTACGTCGAAGGACTGGAACAGTCTGCCTGCTGCGGTCTTCCCGTCCGATTATAATTTGGGTGTCTTCAAGGCTAGAGTGAATAGGCTCTTAATAAACTAGTGCGCCTCACCATCAAAGATTGCATCGCTACTTACCATCAGGTGGGATCGCAGTCAAGCACTAGTTTATCTTAATTAAAAAAAAAAAAAAAAAAAAAAAATCTGTGAGCCTGAATCATAAATGCCGCTCACTTCTAGTTTATTTTCTAATAAGAGCTTGATTTTGATTAATGGTGTACTTACTCGTTTTTTTTCTCAGTATTTATATCTACTTCAATAATGGAGTTGTTATTTACATTTCTGGGTTTAAAAACTTTTTCAGATTCATTTTTATTTTTCTTGAACCAACATGACTCTTCTGGATGATATCTAATTCCTTTGTCCAAAGATTCACAAGTGTTACATGGCTTCTTCTCATTAGTTTTATTTTTATAAAGGAATACAACACAACTCTTTATTGTACTTGAGTTTTTCTTGTACATCATACCTTCATATTTTCTTATCTCATTGAACAAATCAGTAGTGTCATTGAGTTCATCTCTGTTTAACCTATTTAAGATAAACCCAGGTAAACCTGTTGCAATAAGATCTATCATTGTTTTGGAGTCTATCGATTTGTTTATGTCTAGCATAAGCCTTTCTTTTCTAATAGCGTAATCAATTAGTAGTCCTTCTTTATATCTAAATGCGAGAGCATATGTAACTATGTCCCATCCTCGGTTTTTAAAAGTTTCTAAAAATTTGTCTTTCCATTCATTCCATTCAGCCTTTATTGTTAGTTTTATGGCCATCGAGCTATACCAATCCAAACAAGATTTTTCTAAAAATAATCTCAATATATCTATTTTTGTTTCATCTTTTGATATATTAAAGCGCTCACACTCCTTTTCAAAATTCTCAATCCATTGCATTGCATTAGGGTTCTTGCTTGTGAATTTTTCAATAATAAATTTCTCTGAAATATGTTTTAGGTTATGTTGATTTTCTTTCTTTGTAGTAGTTTTTATTAATTTTTCCAAGATATGTTGCAAATTGTCGTTTTTGTCTATTGGTTGTTTTGTGCTTATTTCTTCTAAATATTGATCTAAAAATTGCATATTACCCTCCTCATCTCTATATGTTTTCTTAAGATCTTCATCCAATTTTATCCATATTCTTCTACTTTGATGCCTTTTCTTTATACTATTTTTTATTTTTGAGAAAGTATTCATTTTGACAATATATGTATGATGAATCACCGGCTTCAGCTCATCAGGTAAAACATAACATTTTCCTTCTTCTGTAGATATTGAGGTTATGGCTAATACATTTGATTTGCCATCATTTGAAGCTATCATCGTAAACTCAAATTGCAGCCGGTCCATCTTATTTAGTTAACAAAAATGTCGTTTTATAATAGATTTTATTGAGGATTTTCGAAATAAACCACAAATTGTTTCTCTGAAAACAAAGATTTGTTTTATTCAACATGCTTTTACAGTATAACAATTATCGTTTAACTAAAATTACACTTTTATCTCACCTGAAAACAAAGAAACGACATTTAAAGTTCACTAATATCGCCTCCTCAATTATATCCCTTTAATTATCTCTCTACAAGTTTTTATAACAATAAAATGCACAAAATAATCTAAACATCATCTGCCATTGAATGATACGTCACCCCGTATCCACAGCTTAAAAATTAAAAAAATGAAATGTCATTTCCAAGGAGGTCATTTCATTACATATATAATTAGCTTTGACATAAATTATAGTAGTAGTAGTCCAGGATAGTCGAAAAAGGTCAATCGAAGAGTTTAAATTTTTAGTAAACTTTCACGTAGTGATCTAATGACAGCATCAGTGGACGGCATCGCTGTGGCCGAATACTGGGCCGGGCATGGAGTTTAATTAGTTTTGCCATCGACATGCTGAGAAGAAGAAGAAGAAGCAGAGTTTTTTTGAAGAATCGACACTAACTTACCGTACGTCTGCGAGTTATCTCATAGAACGTACGCAAACGGTGAAGTGGGCCAGCTTACTTACCATATAGCTAAAAGTCTAAACTTATTTGTCAGACTAGCAGATTTTTATGAAGAAAAAAAGAAAAGTTTTAGAGTAGCCATCATTTGCAAATGATGACCAGGGCTTCAAGTCTGCTATTAAAATAGTGTCAGAATGGTCTATCATTGATGTCATAATTGTCGACTTTGACAAGTTTGGTAATCTACTAATATAATGGCGTCATTATGACTTTCCAATGGTCAACCACTGACACTCCATTGAAAGAAGTGGCATAGAATGGTAATCTCGTACATATTGACAAATGAATATTTGACGTTTGCGGTAATCTGCTAAAACTTTGACAGTTTATTTGATCAGTGTTTTACCATTAGAACGTTATTGTGCAGTTATTGGTTTTAATATGCTCGAAATTATCATTCTACCACAATTCTATTACAAGACCATTGACCGATCAATGATCGATCATTATGAATTAGCAGATTACAAACTTTTAGCAAAATGACAATGGGGTCGTGTTGGAATGACGAATTTATAAAAATAGCAGACTTGGGGCTCTGACCACTATAAAACAAATGAGTCTACAGCCCACGATTGAAATATTGACATCACGCCAATAGATTTAGTTAAATTACTCAAAAGACCCTTTTAAAGGATATAGGTCACTTCGACACTTATGGCGGATGGGTCCGACCCATGGCTGGGACTTCCTGTGACCTCGCGGAAATTGGGTCCGAAGATGGGTGCAGTGTAAAATGGACCGGTCAATTATGGGTTCCGTTATATAGCCATTTTGTGCAGCCTTTCAGGAGATTAGAACCAGATATCACGGTTTATTACTATCTTCACAAGTGTACGAACCAAATAGTTTCTGCATAAGATGTGACCCTTTCGTACCGAAGCGAGATATGGCGTGATGAAAAATTTGGCAGTTGATAATTTTTTCCAAAAAATAATTTAATCCAGAATCACAAATAGAAAGAATTTTTCGAATCCGTTCAATATCAAGTCAAAACCTTCCAGTTCTGGTGGAAGGGGAACTGTAAAATAACAGAATTACGATGCACAAACTGAAGTGTGACACCACTGCCAATAGGTTACGTGTGTACAAAAAAGACAGTGAGACATTTCCACCACCTCAGCAACTCTAGCTCTACGGTCCAGACTAAGCGTTTCGCCTCGTCGTTTATACCGCGTACATCGAAGCACTGGAACAATTTGCCTGCTGCGGTCTTTCCGTTCGATTATAATTTAGGTGTCTTCAAAGCTAGAGCTTCCTTCGTCTGTAAAGATTCAAGCTGGACCGCTTTCACAGATAGAAAGTTAATTTATTCCCGAGTGACATACGCTAAGATTGTGATATATTATTTATTTATGTTTTATGGTACAAATGTCTGACGCAAAGCAAAGCAAGCACGGGTCAGGTAATATTCAGTAAACAATAGTTAATGCACTGTTAAGCACACACAAAATAAACCTTTCTGTAATTTACACACACTGAATTCAGATGTAAACATGTAGAGTAAAGTGTAAACGAATGCAGCACTAGTGTTAACTCGGTTAGTAAACACAATCTGAGCTGTAACTTTAATTTTCTACTCATTATTTGCGTTTCCACCTGTGCCGAGATGAAGTATAAAGTAATTATTTGACTTTCTTCTGCATATGAGGCTTATGCGTCAACTGGATTGTTTGGAAGCTTTACCGTAGCCCAGGAACGCAAATGGTAACTGAAGTACACAGGTGAGTTTTAATCAGTAAAAGTCCAACACCCTCAGGTTTCCGGCCACTGGGAGCAATGGGTAGCTCGCCGTCCAACCGTCTATGGTGCGTGGTGTTCCACGTGTGCCTCACACGCGCGAGGGAACGACGGCGAACAATTGGTAGCTCGGCGTCCGGCCGTACGGTAACCGTCCGGACCAAGCCCAAGTCGTCGACGCCGCGTTTTGTTCTACGCATGCCACAGAGAGATGTCAGCATATTCGTAGGGGCTCAGCAGGGTCGAAGCCCACTGGGATAAAGGGGGTAGTGAGAAAGAGAATCCTGGGGCCTTGGATGGAAGGTAAAGAAGGAACAAACGAATGGGTCAGTAATTAAAAGTTTAACACGGCCTCCCGCTCCGCCCAAGGGCGGGAGATGTCAATGGCTGATTTCCCACCTATAAGTTATTTAGCATTCTTAAATCGAAATAACCATCGAAATATAGGGTGACTGGTAATTAGTGACCGATACTTATACACGTTATTATACTCATGATTACAAACAACTTTCCCAAAGAAACTTTTTTTTATACTCATTAGTTTTAACACAATAACAAAACAGCTGTTCGCGCAAATTCGCGCGCGCACCTACGACCTCTTAGCTATTAGCCGTTTAACGCTATTCTCTCATGTACCTACCTACAATAGTGATAGTGCACCCGCACCGCTTGCAAACACATCGGTATATGTATGTAATCAGGGGCCTTAGTCTGCTATTACAATAGTGTCAGAATGGTCTATCATTGATGTCATAATGGTCGATTTTGACATGTTTGGTAATCTACTAATATAATGGCGTCATTATGATTTTCCAATGGTCAACCACTGACACTCCATTGAAAGAAGTGACTTAGAATGGTAATCTCGTACATATTGACAATTGAATATTTAACGTATGCGGTAATCTATGGGTAATCTGCTAAAACTTTGACAGTTTATTTGATCAGTGTTCTACCATTAGAACGTTATTGTGCAGTTATTGGTTTTAATATGCTTGATATTATCATTCTACCACAACTCTATTACGATACCACTGACCGATCAATGATCGATCATTATAAATTAGCAGATTACGAACTTTTAGCACAATGACAATGTGATCGTGTTGGAATGACGAATTTATAAAAATAGCAGACTTAGGCCCCTGTGAAGGTGCATGTTCCGGTTAAATATTTAAGTTACGTTAAATAATGAGTCAAAAATAAAAGTTTCTTTGGGAAAGTTGTCTGTAATCATGAGTACAATCACGTGTATAATTATTGGTCACTAATTACCAGTCACCCTATATAAAAGCATATTATTCGTCCAGACGTAGTTTGTTAATTTTAGCATTCCTGTCCATTCTCTTTACGTAATCCCCTACCCGTCTTTTAAGACACGAAGACAAGTACCTATTCGTTACCGGGAATTACCGAAAACATCCTATTTAAGCCCTTTTCAGTACACAATTCGACGAAGAACGGATCAAAAGGTGTCAACAGAGTGAAGCCAATTTAGCAAAGTTTTTGACTTAATGACTTGGACGTGACCTTTACCATCGGAAATGAAGGCTTGCTTTGAATTCGAAACTTTAAATTTTGGTGGAAAAGAAGTTTCAACTCGATCAATCAAAATTAACTTTTTGGTAATCCACTGTTTCTTGTAGTTTTGATTACATAGTTCATGTCGGTAACCTTGGTTCTTTTAACTACACAAGGAAACTCCGAACAAAGCACTCTCTAGTTTTTTTTTTTTTTCAGGCAACTAAGACCCATAGACAAAATACGTAGCAATAATCTTAAAAATAAACTAATACATATTAAGAACCTACAACTAATCTATTTATTTTTGCAAACTATTACACACGAAGTGACGTCGGCGTCGTGTTTCGCTACGAGGTCAGTATTCTTCCATGAAATCGTCGATACACGACACCCTTCGACCAAAACTCTACTTTGAGGGCCGACTCAACACTTGGAGACCCGCACCACAACCGACTTGAAATTAATGTTATGGCTCGATTACAACTGTACGACTCTCAAAGTCCAGTTTGTCTTTACGCGTACATACTCCACGATCTCCTCGACCTTCGTGGAGTGATGTAGTGTTCTTCGGGTCTTCTGATGAGGCCCATGATCAGCGACTACGTTTTAGAGCCATAATTATGTCATCTTTTGAGACACTGGGGTATGTCGGACGAGAAAACGCCACGAGGATTTTTGTACTCTGCCCAGCCGAGTTGTGTTCGACGGTTGACCTCTTTGTCCAAATCGTTGTTTTAATATGTTCCTTTAACGCTGTATTTGATGTGGGTTCCAGAGCAAAATGGGTTATTTGATGACTTTCCACCGCAAAAAAATAAATGTAAGTCTCCACGGCTAGATTTTAATACTGCAAGAGAGAAGAGAGCTTAGGTGCCCGAACTCTTCAACCTGTACATAAACTGACTCATCGGTGAGCTCAAAAGTGCCACCGTCGGGTGCTTAGACCGTGTAAGTTGAACATGATGCATGTTGTATCTACGTAGATGACATGGTACTGCTAGACGGAGAAGTATCAATGGACTCACCATTGATACTTCTCCGTCTCCGCTTATGCGGAAGCCCATGGGCACAGATACAACACCAAGAAAAGTAAAAAGGTTCTGTTTTTAGAGACATCACAGACATTCAGGGAGCACGTAGAGTGTTGGCTGTCCGGTGTAATATGTTGGCCCGCAGGTTTTGACAGCTGTAATCAAGTGAAAGTTACTCTTTTTAAGTCGACAGACAAGTGTTGAGTGGCAGTAATGTCACTCAACACTTGTCTGTCAACACTTTAAACGTGCATCCTGTAGGTTAACTATACACTGGAAGTATATAGCGCCTTACGTGTTCGATATAATAACGTGTTTAGGGTATTGCTGGGGCTACCACGGTTCTGCCGTGGCCTCAACCATGTTCGCAGACGCGCACACTGATGGCTTTCATGTCCTTATTAGGAAGCAATGTGCGTCATTGCTGAACAGTGTTAGGACCAGTAGCACAAGTATTGTGAACGTGTCTGCAGACAGGTGGGACTCTCCGCCGTTGCACCACTGCACGATGAGCACTGGACTGTTCCCCCTCACCGGACTAAATGTGTGAGGTTTTTTTTTATTGTCGATGATGTTGTGATGGAAAGCGACGACGCGGTCGACGATGGAACGCACTTACCTAGAAGAAATCTATTCACTCTCGACTTAAAGATTCCCGGGTTGTAGCTATCAAGAAACAGACTCCGGCAAGGAATTCCACTCCTAACTGTCCGCACAATGAATGTGTTCCCAAAACGTTTTTGTATGTGTTTTTTGTTTTATATGTGTTTCTTTTTGTTTAATTGTGTATTGTAAACTGTTTTTTTTTGTTTTCGTTGTGTGTTGTATTAATATTGTGCGCGTTATATAAATGTTTCATGTGTTACCTATGGACGGAAACATTTGAAATAAACGTTTATATATTATTCCTCATAGCAAAAAGCTCCACACAATAGGATGCTTATCTCCAATACCAATACAAGCCATCTTATAACATAGGTAATAACCTTACTATCCAGGTTATAAAGGTCTTATCGAAGAGATCTAATATTCTGAATAGCTACAAGGTTTGCTGTCCTCATCGAATAGGGTTATTAAACCTTTAGTACGGCACTCGAAAGAAGCCGTTATCCATATTTTGGTATTGTTATGGGTTTTCTATTCATTTTGGGTCAGAAGCAGCTCAACTATTTGGTTACGCTTTAAATGTTAGGCTTAAGGAAAAGACACACGTAATATTTTTAGGGTTCCGTTTTTTTTTTGGGGTATGGAACCTTTATAGGATCACTTTGCTGTCTGATTGTCTGTCAAGACACTTTTCTCGTGAACGCGTGGAGGTATTGAGTTGAAACTAAAACCTAGAGGTCCTGAGTACCTCTGTGGTCTCTTGTAGCTGTGAAAAAATCAAACTTCGAGATTAACGAAAAAAAGATACGACATTAACATGTCGCCAAAAACGTATATTTTGACACTCTCAAGGGAATCAAAATTCATAGGGTACTTCTCGGAGTCTCAGAATTCTGTTTGGTATAAAGCAAGGTCTTAGGGCCGACTCTTATATCACAAGTATGGGAATGAATCTCAAAACGGTAAAGTTGTTACGACACAAAGAAATCTTGATTAGGAAAAATCGTCGAGAGTCGATTCGCGAATTGAACTATTTACATAGCTAAGTTTTTCATGAACCCTTACTTTGTGAGTTCGACTCGCTCTTGCCCATTTTTAGGGTTCTGTGCCTCAAAAGGAAAAAATGGACCCCTTATAGGATCACTTTTTTGTCCGTCTGTCTGTCTGTCAAGAACCTTTCTATCGGGAACGCGTGAAGGTATTGAATTGAAATTAAAACCCTATACTCAAGTCTGCGGTCAAGTTGTGAAAAAATCAAACTTCTGAGTAAGCGAAAAACAGATACGGCCGTTTATGTAACAAAAAACGTGCATTTCAACGCTCTCAAGGGAAAAAGTTTCACATGGTACTTCCCGTTGACTTAGAACAAGTATATGAAAAAATCTAAAAACTGTAGTTTGTAGTCACGTCATAAAAAAAAAAAACTTTTATTGCGATTTGGGAAAATCTTCGTAACTCAATTCGGGAATTGAACTGTTTTGTAAGTTTGTACAGAACCCTCAGTGCGCGAGTCCGACTCGCACTTGCCAGGATATTTTTATTTTGCTAAGCACTTGAACCGCAATACAGGGCCCGATCTAGCTATTTAGCCGCTCCGGGCAAAGATAATTTTCGCCGCCCTATACATACACAAAACCATATAAGTCAAGAGTCTTAAATCTTAAATATTTCCACTATCCAACCTGAAGGAGGTTTGAAGGTAGCACATAATATTCTCAACCTGCCAACTTGGGTGTGGATGGCTAATGGCTAGGTTGGAAGATAGGAATAAGTCAATTTTGCCGCCCCTCATTTTTTTGCCGCTCTGGGCAAATGCCCAGCTTGCCCCCCCTTAAATCGGGCCCTGTGAATAACCACGCCGGTCGGACGCTTGAGTGGCTGGATAAATTCATGAAATAACCACGCCGGTCGGACGCTTGAGTGGCTGAATAAATTCATGAAATAACCACGCCGGTCGGACGCTTGAGTGGCTGAATAAATTCATGAAATAATCACGCCGGTCGGATGCTTGAGTGGCTGGATAAATTCATGAAATAACCACGCCGGTCGGACGCTTGAGTGGCTGGATAAATTCATGAAATAACCACGTCGGTCGGACGCTTGAGTGGCTGGATTTTATTCATGAAATAACCACGCCGGTCGGACGCTTGAGTGGCTGGATAAATTCATGAATTAACCACGCCGGTCGGACGCTTGAGTGGCTGGATATATTCATGAAATAACCACGCCGATCGGACGCTTGAGTGGCTGGATAAATTCATGAAATAACCACGCCGATCGGACGCTTGAGTGGCTGGATAAATTCATGTGTTCCTTCAGAGACCCTTTGCGAGGGGCACAGTAACCTTGTCGAACAAACTCCAGCCCTAGTCTAGGTAATACTGATATGCAGTAGACCCTTATAAATTTTAATTAGATAAGAAAGGTTTTATGGCGGGATTTTATCGTTCAGTGGCTGTTTAATTATTCGCAAATTGATTCTTAGTGGATATTGTCACGTGAAATTGGCTCAGGCCTATTATATAGGAGAGGAAATGGGCCGTTATCTACCACGCGAGCCTACTGCGAGTTGTTGGGTTTCGCTTTGTTTTTAAGCTATTGCATAGATTCTATCGCGGGCCTTGAGGTGCCTTGAGCGTGGAGACCGAATCCAGAAATTCCGTAACGAAAATAACCTAAAACCCCCCACTCATTTGTTTTTTGAGTGTGGTGACCGATAAGAAAACAAATGAGTGAACAATCAATCAAAATTCAATTCAATGTGCGAAAGTGTAACTTAAATTAATATCAAAGAAAAAAAAAAACAAAGGAAAAAAAATACTGCATAAATAAAATAAATAAATAATTATAATTGCATAAGTTGATAAAAATGCTATGCAATAGCTTTACCGCGGCAGTCCCCGAGTGCCACACGTTTTTTTTTATTTTCATGGACATACCTACCGGTTTCCACACAATGTTTTCTTTTACCGTTTTGAGAGCAGCGGTGATGAAATCTTCAGTCTTCACTAATAATATTTTAAAGAAGTAAAATTTGTTTTTTTTTTGTTTGTAGGAGTTAATCTCTGAAAGTACTGTTCCGATTGCTAAAATTTTTTCACCGATAGAAACCTGCTTTATTCCTGAATGACATAGTCATATTTTATGTATGCGGGCGAAGCCGCGGATTAAAGCTAGTAAATTATACAAAGTATTGTTATTTGCTGGGTTTGAACGCACGACCTACAACATTACCAAAGTATACATTACTATTGAAATCTGTATCTACCCTTGAGAGCACTAAGCGATTTAATCAGTAAGTCTAAGTAATCGTCATGTATATTCATAGCCGATCCAATACAACCGTTAAGCCTGACCTGAGCCTCGATATCTACAATATGTATTAAAGACTTGCTTCTACATGCGGTTTCGCCTGCGTGAGAATACTTTAACCCAAGCATAATCCCAAAATAAAAGTACCCTATCTCCAGGACTCATCATCACTACACGAATGCACGAAGAAGGCGGCCATCAGAGAGGAGTGGCGGCGTGTTGTGACGCTTGCCACCAACACCTGAAGTGATGACCACGACCACTCTGTCAAGATTGATACCGACAGAGAAGATTTCCAGGGCTACGTGGAACCCGGGTGTCGCCACTGTGCGGAACGCCCGGAGTACACGGTGGAGCAAACAGTCGAGGTGTGCCCTGCTTGGGCGGAGCATCGCCGTGCCCTCGTGGGGGCGATCGGTGGCGGAGACCTCTCGCGCCAAGCCTTGGTTCAGGCCATGGTCCGAAGCGAGGAGGAGTGGCAGGCAGTCGCCGACGTCTGCGAAGCAGTAATGCTTGCAAAGGAGGAGGCCGACCGCATCAGGCAACAGCGCTCGCCGCCGCCGGGATTCTGATCCCGATTTCCGGCCACCATAGGCGCGGGCTTGCGGACGGCGACCATTGGGT
Organism: Mythimna ferrago; assembly: GCA_910589285.2. NCBI lineage: Eukaryota > Metazoa > Arthropoda > Insecta > Lepidoptera > Noctuidae > Mythimna > Mythimna ferrago. Next base: position 25,111,099 of record OU342685.1, read on the forward strand.
AGCTCGCTGTCCGACCGTCCGGTAACTGTCCGGACCAAGCCAAAGTCGTCGACGGCGCGCACTGTTCCCGCGCGCCTCAAGGAGTTGTCAGTAACGGCAGGGGCCCAGCTGGGTCGAAGCCTACCGGGGCCAGGGTTAGTATTGAAAGATAAGTCGAGCCCCGGTATGAAGGCTTGAAGGAACGGGGTGGGTTTTTAGTCAGTAAGAGTCTGACACTATCTCCCGTTCCGCCCAAGAGCGGGGGTTGTCATTGATGATTTTCCCACCATAAAAAAAAGTACCACGTGGAAAAATGAAACCACGGTCCTAGAGCGTAAAGGGCATCTGAAAGAGACAGGTATGATTTTAGTCCGTAAAAGTCTGACACGCCCTCCTGCTTCACCCTAGAGCGAGGGAAGTCATTGTTTGATTTCCCACCACAAAAAATCCCATCAACGTACATGGTCAGCCCGTGAGTCCAAATCCTTTTTAACCGTTTGAATGTGAAGAAGTAACTAGCATACACACTCACATACATGCCCGGCCGTCCGGTAACTGTCCGGACCGAACCTGAGTCGTCGACGGCATGTAGTGTTCCACACCAGCTTCAAAGAGATAGGGCTCCACGGTTTTGATGACATCTCTTTGAGGCGCAAGTGGAACAAAGAAGGGCTGAATCCTACTGGGCCACGAGTCGATTTCTGAAAGGGAAACTCGTGGTCCGAGAACGCAAAAGGCAGCTGAAGTAACATAGGTGTGGTTTTAGTCAGTCTTCCTGTTCCACCCTAGAGCAAGAGAAGAGATTAGATGAAAAAAAAAACACACACATGTACAAACGCCCAAATAATATTTGTGTGATAAGACTTGAAATCCTTGAATGAGGGTTTATTAAATATGGAGGTATCTAGTGTTATGTGAGAAATACTATAGAATCGTCGATGAAGGAAGTAGTTTCAGCCATTTCCCTACCCTACTTTGTCCGAATTGGCCAATAAGGGATAAATTACGCGTATAATAGTAATTAGAACTGACTGTTTGTGACCCTACTGTCGCGAACTCAGGGTTATATTGGGAACACCATGGTGGCGCAACCAGTCGCCTTTACCAACAAAATGTAAACAGCTCTATAGAGAGTTACTCACCTGCACGCTTCGCCAAGTTGTTATTCTGCAATCGTTAACGCTGTCGAAAAGTAATGAAACGTATGGGAATGACGTCATCTCAACGTAAAGTCGAGTGGTCAGAACAAACGAATAGACAATTCGTAGCCAAGTTCACATCGTTCAAAATCGTTTCTACAATGTTTAACGCTACATCCTTTGTTATACCTACAAACGCTACATTGTAGAACGAGCGGCCGACTCAGGCGCGTCAACATGGCTACCAACTTATCGTTTTCTACAATTGCTGTCACCGAGGCGTTACCGATTAGAGAACGGAATTCGACACAAACTGGTTGTAACTTGGCTAGGGGGGCTGGTGTCCGTTTAGTTGCGCAACCAATTTGTACGCGCGACCAGCTCGGACGTATGCATAGAATGTTACTGGTCGCGCCACCACGCGTGGTGGTGTATGGTGTCTCACTCACTCAGCCGCCAGTGACGTCCCTACTGGGTCAATTTTGATACTGGCTCAGTATGGTTTGACGACTCTGTACGGTGGCACGACTGGTGCGCCACCATGGAGTACCGGTGAAATATAGCTCTAAGGCCTATTGTTCACAGACGACCACGGACCAGAAATTTTTGCGGCTTATTTTACTTGTTAGGCGTATTGAGGCGTATCAGAGAGTAATACTAGGTGCTCATTGATAAAGAAGAATTAAGAAACAAAGCAGAAGAATTAAAAAAGAAAACATTTTCGGGCAGTTTTGAATTGTCAAGATGGTCAGTCAGAAAATGACGTCAATTGCACGTTCCAAGGCGTAGATCTCCATAGAGAAGAATGTGCAAGAAACTCCATAGCTACTCTTTTAAGTCATGTTATGTATAACAATTAAATTTTTAAGTCATGTTATACGCCAAGTTGCTAGCCTGTCGGTTTTCTATTGTTTACATGTCGGGGAGTGTGCACTAGAATTGTAAAATTTAATTCCGCCACGTCTATTCCATCATCGGACCACACGACGTACGGCGTTGCGCTCGCGGTACATGGTGGACATCCCACCCATACACACAAAACGTTTTGGGAACACATTCATCATGCGTACAGCTAAGGAGTGGAATTGCCTGCCGGAGTCTGTGTTTCCTGATAGCTATAACCTATGGGTCTTTAAGTCAAGAGTAAATAGGTTGCTTCTAGGCAAGCGTGCTCCATCGTCGATCACATCATCGCTTTCCATCAGGTGAGATAGCGGTCAAACGCGAACCTATAAAAAAAAAATATCTTGGTATATTTTTCTTGTCGCTGCTATTATGGAAGGACAATCTCATCATATAAATCATGTAAAACACACAACCCTTCATAATCTAGCTCAATCTAGAATACCTAGATCCTGTAAAATATCCCGCCAACGTAATCTACCTGTGGAACAATTTGTTAACTACCTACCGTCCACAGGGCAGGTACGGCCCAAACCAGCCATTAGCATTTATATCGATAACAAAGGATTAACATAACAATTGGTTAGTAATACGGTGCACCTATCGATGTATGTAATTAAATTGGGTTAGAGATGGGCAGCTGAAAATGGCGAATATTTTTTTTATTAATCCTGCTACAACAGATATTTGGTGGATATCCCACCTACACGCACAGAACATTTTGGGAACACATTCACTGTGCGTACAGCTAAGTATCACCGCACAAGGGCCACAAAAAAAGGGGCCACAAAAAAAAGCTAGAAGCTGCCACAAAAAAAAGCTAAAAGCGGCCGCAAAAAACGCTGAAGCGCGCGACAGCTTGTGGCCGGAGAGGCTTGAAGCGACTTTTAGCTTTTTTTGTGGGATATATTTTATGTATACGGGCGAAGCCGTGGGCAAAAGTTAGTAATATACTAAAGAGGTTTAGTTTGTTTTATTTTTTATGTTTGTAGGAGGTAATCCCTAAAAATACCGGTTTGATTGCTCAAATTTTTCACCGATAGAAAGCTGCATAGAGCTCGTAACGTTAATAAATGAAAGTAAGAAAAAAGCTGTGTACTACAATCAAGACAAACTCTCAATCAAGCGCTGTAGTACTGTATTATTTAATTAATTTTAAACTGCTGTTAAATAATTACTTTGTTCACTTGCAGGCAAACCACAAGCAATTAGCAAATAATTATCGGAAATAGCGGAAGCGCGATGAAGTTTCGGATATTCGATAGATTTAGGGTTACGTGATTACATCACTAGTGAATTGAAGCGTTATGCTCGAATTCGTCATTATGAAGTTTAATCGTAGTTTTTAATTGAGGTGGGAAATCATCCAATGGCTTTTCTCCCTCTAGGATGGAGCGAGAGAGCATGTCAGACTTTTACTGACTAAAACCACATGTGTATACTTCAGGAGCCCGTTGCCTTCTAGCTAGGACTGCGAGTTACCATTTTAGAAACTCCCTGTGGCCTGCTGGGGCCCTACGGTTCTAAGCGTTGTCGATGACACGAGCTCAGTCTGGACGGTATCCGGAAGGTCGGATAGCGAGCTAATCATTGCTCATAGTCCGAAAGCCAGCGCAAGTTTAATCGTAGTAAGCTAAGCATTTACCTGGATGGATTGTCAATATTGTGTAGCAGTGTGCTACGGCGTAGTCATTTGCTACGGTGCGCAGTGTAGCTCACTGTGCTACGAGATTCGGTTTCTCGGCTCCTGATTTTCTATACGCCATTTCAAAAGTTACAGTCTTATTTTTAAGTTAGGGACCTCTTGAGATAAATAAGTAATAATTTTAGTATGAAACTCTAAAACATAAGATTTTGCAATGTCGTAAGTTAATTCAAATTAATGTATTTAAAACGTTCGCAGTGTTGGAAGGCTTCCCACAAATTGGACCGATGACCTGATGAGAGTCGCGGGAATCCGGTGGATCCGAGACGCATCGGAACGGTCGTTGTGGTGACACTTGGGGGAAGCCTATGTCCAACGATGGACGTCTTTCGACTGAAATTATGATGATCATCATCTCAGCCGATACACGTCCACTGCTGGACATAGGCCTCCCCCAAGCGTCGCCACATCACATCACACATCACATTATGATGATATTCAAAGCGAAATAAGTAATTTGCAATTTTTTAAATCTAGGGATTTAACCGTCATGTTTTTGATTCCGGGTTTAAAGAGGAATCTGTTATATGTTACTTACTTCCACAAACTTTGGGAAAATATACTCTATTTCGGACTTTGGTTATCACAGAACACCCTTTAGTTCTGTGTCCACGATTATTTTATTGTATTTTTAACTAACTAAATTGAGCTGTATGTGTAATTGTATAGTGTCGTGTATGTGTGCGTGTTATGAATGAGTATACGTACGTTCACAAATATAATTGCCCTATTTTTAACTGTAATTCCTATATCCTTGCAGGTTAAACATACCTACATAATAGAAACTCATTCATCAATTCATCGTCAATCAAGTGTAATGATAGATGATAGGTACTTGGAAATTAAACGAATTTATGTGACATCAGTACAGTCGGCAACAAAAACTTATTCAGACTATTCGAATCAAACCATTCTGATTGAGTGTTACTTCTAAAACTTTCTGAGTTATTTTAACAAGTTTAATGACTAACTTTCATAAATTAATAAAATAATTAAAAAAAAAAAAATCTTTTAATTCAGACAAAACAGTCCATAAAAGTGGTTAGTAACAAGAATTTAACTTATTTATAATTACTCGTAGTGTTAGTAAAAATCCAGTAATATATAGATATTATTAAATTAGAGAGCAAATGGTAGCCGAGTGGTAACGGCCCTGACTTACGAGTTGTAGGTCGTGGGTTCAAACCCAGCCAGGCGCATTTGTGTAATTTGTTTAATGTTACCACTGCTCTCAAAACGGTGAAGGAAAACATCGTGAGGAAACCGGCTTGTCCTAGAACCAAAAATTCAAAGACATGTGACATCCATCAACCCGCACTGGGCCCGCGTGGTGGATTACGGCCAATTCCCTCTCCTAGAGGGAAGGCCTGAGTTCCAAAAGTGGGAAAATTATATAGCAGTCTATGCTATTAAATTAGACACACCATCTACCCCTGCACAGTAGACTCACCGGACCCGCAACATATCAATGCACAGCCAAAACTTCCGGGACTAGAAACGTGAAATTTTGCACAAGGCTTCCTTTTATGTCATAGGCGAGCACTAAGAGAGGAATTTTCAAAATTCACCCCAGTAAGGGGATGAAACGGGGTCCAAAGTTTGTAAGGAGAAACCTACTTTCACGTGGGCGAAGCCACTGGCAGAATCTAGTTCTTGATAAATCTTGATTCCGGCACTAGAGTATTTGTATGTGCGTGCGTAGATACCAAAACGTCGATTCCCATATTATTTGCCTACAATTAGGATAACTAATTTCTTAAACAAACACTACCTAAGTGCTTTTAAATTATGAATAAATATTGATTGTAACTTAATTTTCTAATGGGGTTAAAAGGGCGCTTTCACCGGACATTGTTCCCTGAATAAACACTTTTTCACAAAGAATATCACAGATAGCCCTCTGTGCAGAGGATGCATGGAATCAGAAGAAACTGTCGCGCATGTGCTCCTCGAGTGGACAGCCGTCAGCGAGATAAGAACACGAACCTTGGGAGCACCGAATTCACTAATGGACGCCCTGAGCAAACTGAAGAGACTCATCTGTTTCTGGAATGAGGTGGACTGGTTGGAGTAAAGGCCGCCATGGCTCACGCACAATGGTCTGATAAGGACTAAGTGCGGAAACCAGACCACAAAGATAAGATAAGATAAAGGGCGCTTTCAATTTAGACGTTGCGTGTCGGACTGCTGCCGCACGTGTGCCGTGCCTTGATGCGCCTGTCAACACCGTACTGTTGAATACGTGGTGCTTGTGACGTAGCCGTCCTGTTGTCGACTGTTCGCCGCACGGTTGCCGCACCGCGCGCTTTGTATGAAAAATACGATCGAATAAGTCGTACCGCGTCCGGATACGCATTACTACTAACGCACGCGCATGTAGTGCGGCAGGCCGTCAAAAAACGCATTAAAAGTCACAGGGGCGCGACACGTTGTCCCGGTGAAATATAGCCTTAAGCTACCAAACTAGACACCACAGACACCAGAGTCGCCACACGTCCGAGCCAGTCGCGCCACCAAATTGGTTGCGCAACCCAACGGACACCAGTACCCCTAGCCAAGTTGCTAATCTGCAATAGTTAACGCTTGTACTGGAATGACGTCGTCTTAACGCTCAGTCACGTGGTCAGAACAAAAGAATTGGCGGCAAGGTCAACTCGAAGCGTTCGGCGCAAGCGAAACGTTTGTAACTTGGCTAGGGGGGCAGGTGAGTAACTCTCTATAGAGCTGTATATATTTTGTTGATACCGGCGACTGGTCGCACCGCCATGGCATGGCACACATGTTGTTTAATGAAGTGATATGACTGTCAAAAAATGTTGGTTTTTCTGTTTGTAACTGGACAATATTAGTTACATTAATCGATCATTTTTGTAACAGAAACTGCGCTTTATACTGCTGACTGTACCAACAAGGTTTACCATTTATCATTGCCCCTCCACTGTGCCTCTTTCTCCACTTTTAAAGGTTATATTCTTTGTTTGTTTTTAATTAACTGGCCTGTCAAATATTGTTACCCGGCTTCACCCCGGTGTACCCTCTCGGGGGAATTTTAATAAATCACACTTTAGTGGGCTGGCGTCTCTGTTTTGTAATAATAACTCGGTTTTTTATGGCTTTGGCACAGTTCTTGCAGATTAATTTAGGTTGTCAAAATTTATCCTTTACATCAATAAAGGAAATTCATTTTTTGCTATTGATAGGCATATATGCGTTTGAACTTATATATGTGTTCGACAATTTTTTTAAATTTTTTTTCTATGATCACGGTTACTTGCTTTCTCCTTTCAATTCTCAAGGAAGCCATCCAGGTCGTCCCGCCATCTCTTTCGTGGTCAGCCGCGGCTCCGTGTCGCTGTCTCTGGGCACCAATCCTTAACGGGCTCACAGCTCGTAAGACATGCGGCAGACATGTCCTGTCCAGTCCCATTTAAGTTGGGCAGCCTTTTGAGCCACATCAATGCTTTGCGTTTTGGAGCGCAGTGTTTTGTTTCGAATATGGTCTGTTAATTTAACACCTAGTATGCTGCTCCATAGCACGCTGGCAAACCTAGAGTTTGGACTTTTGAGTGTTAGTCAAAGACCAAGACCTAGACCATGCCGTTTAAAGTAAGATTGTTTTAATCTTGTTTCAGTGTGGGTAAGAGACAGAGCTATATAGGTTGTCTAGCGCCATCTCCTACCCATACTGAAATAAGATTAAAACAATCTTAGTTTGAACGTCATGGTAACCCCGTAGATCTGTGCACCATAGGTTAGAATGGGGAAAATTTAAATAATAATGCATTTTATATCCAACCTTGCAGGTTTTTACGGATCAAGTGCTTCAAAACATACGTAGTCATTAGTTTAAATGTAATCCTAGCCGTACAAACATTGGTAGTCATTTATCATATGCCTGATGTCTATCCCGGCGAGGCTATTTCCAGGGCCTGTCCGATGCTATCTCGCCTTATAAATGTGGCCTGGCGGTCATATGCAGATTTTTTCCATAGATAATTGTATGTGTCACACGAGAGATATGCGCCTTAATTGCTAAATCCACTCGTTTTTGTAATCGCTTCATTATTTTACAGTTTTACCAATGTAGTTTAATGAAATGCATTGATCAGAGACATTTCGAGGGTGTAATTTATCTATAATATGTATGTATTTAGAAATATATAAGTATGTTTATTAGTTGTCTAGTACCCATAACACAAGCTCTGCTTAGCTTGGGACTAGACGGCGTTGTGTGATAGTTGTGGAATATTATTATATTTTCATTTAAACTACAATAAAATAATGTTTTAGTAGTGCAAGATAAAATAAAAACTCGGCAAGGGCGAGTCGGACTCGCGCTGAGGGTTCCGTGCAAACTACAATTCCCGAATGGAGTCTCGAAGATTTTTCCGAATTGCAAATTTTTTTTTGTGACGTAGGTAACAACAAATTTACTGTTTTCAGATTTTTTTTGTTTTCAGATTTGTTTGTACATGATGGTGGTAAATATGACTTTAGCAAGTACCTAACATCTAAAAACAATAACCATACATTTTATAAGCCCTACCTTTCAAACTAGGGCTATCTATATCTTAAGAGTCCGTTTTCGCCTTTATTTTATGTGAGAAATCATCCGGACGGCCGAACGGTGAGTTAACCATTGCTCGCCGTCCGGAAGCCCACACCTACGGTGGCTGGAAATCGAGCAGCTTGTTTGCTTCCGGAATTAATTCACGTAGTATTCAAAGCACCAGATAAACTAGGAGTGAAGTATACCTTTTCCAAATATCTCCGCGTAGCCGAAAAATAAACAATGAACAGTTTTTCATTACTTGAACATGTAAAGGATCACGATAAATGTTGATTCAAGACAGCTTTTATGTCTTCGTTTCCTTTTTGAAATTATGAACCTCAATAAACGTAGGAGGGTCCAGTGACCTTTATGCTGATAGGTGCCTTTTTTGGCTTTAAAAAGATTTTTGTTACAATTTTTTTTTTAAACGTACATAGAAACTATTTATTTAAAAAATACTTAAATTAGTTAACAATAATTAAACAATAAAATACACTTAAATAATTAAAAATAATATATACACTAAATGCCTAGCTAAATGTGACGTCATAAAACGGAGGAGTTTTATCAGCATCGCTGTAGAATGGAAGTGTGCCCAAAAGGCTGGCGGCATTGCCACGTTATATGGCAATGCTTAAACTCTGACCGAGGTAGACTATTTTTTATTTGTAATTTTATATTTTTGTTTTGGTTTCGCACAAATTTTTGTTTTTTTTTTTTATGTTGTTTTTTTGATTATTACTTTTTTTGACTTCGCACAGATTTTTGATTCAATTGGTTTTTTATTTGTTGTTGTTTTTTTATTATTACTTTATTTTTATTTGGTTTTAATAAGTTTTTGTGTCAGGTTCAAATAAACGTTTTTTTTTTTTTTCTTTGTAATCCAATTTTACCTGCACCTACTTACCTTAGAAAAAAAAATAGGTAAAAAAATATTTCCTGTACTCAAATCTCCGCAGCCTCCTTATAACCTACATTAAGCTTTGTCCAAATAAGGATTGATCATTATTACATCCCATCTTATTCTCATTAGGCGTTAGGAACAGCAGCTGTGTGCTCCCGTTCCGTTGTACGATCGTTTAGTTCATTTTTACACGAACTAGTGTCTGAGATAGCCGGGGTTAAGTGCTGAGAGGTTTAATGAGAGCCTATAATGCTATCGTAAGTATAAATACGATTTTGTTGAAATGTTGCCCCGCACTAGGAATTACTGCTGTATTTGTAACACGCCGAAAAACTGTTACAGTTTGGTGGGTTTATAAAAATTTTGGTCCAAAATAAATGATTTATAAATATTTATTGTTTTTTTAAGATAGTCGGACCAATGAGTTAATATTTATTTTGTAAAGAATAGGTGGGTTTAGAGGTAGTATAATAAAAATAGGAGCTTTACGTTTTACCAAAAAATTGGCGTACTAAATTATGGCAAGAGCAAAGCATATAAAATAAATTACAACTAATCAAGTCAATCAGAATAAAAAGTATTCAAACTATATCACAGATTAATTATGTCGAATCTTCTTCCTACTGTATATTATACCAAAACTCGACTCCTCTCGCTCATACACAGGACTGGCATTTATGTCATGTTCACTTTACTGCTCCCGCTGAAGCTATCAAAAAACACAACGCTCAAGTAGCAACATATGGTCCTTCGAGCCGGATCCACCACGGAACCATTACGTGAGATCGTCATGGTCAAGTCAAACTAATAAAAATTACTTTACGGGTTAATGGTTACTTACTTTAATTCTGGTTTAGGCTTTGGCGCCTCGGTGCTATCTTCTGCTGTCTTCTTCTCTTCTTTGGGGGTAGGGGAGGCTGGAGGAGTGTGCTCCTTATCAGCTTCCATATTTGAGGGGGCGTACCCCGAGTCGTTGTTGGTGTTAGGGTCCATCATCGGGATCGGGGAGGCTAGGTTGGCCATTATTCTGTGGAAGATGGAAGAAATTATTTGATAATTTTCCAGGTAAATATCAAAACTATCTCACTATATTTTGTTCAAAGAAGCTCTATCGTTTTCGTAGAAGCGTGTTTATCAAATGAAAGACTAAAATCCCTAGAGCTGTTATGAAAGGATCGATGCAGTAACATTTCCGAGAATTAATGTAGATTCATCCTCTGAACAATGAGTGTTCGGGCACAATTGAGGAGCGGGTGCGAGCCGGGCACGGCGCGGCAATAAGAACTTCATTAGGGTGTCCGTCCATTGCAGGCACGCGGGCGCGGGAAGCGGCGTGGGCAATTCACGCCATAGCTCGTTCCTATAAGTGGCCACAGTTAGTGCACGGGCGGCGAGTGAAAAACCTGTCTGTGAACCCGCACCGCTCCCCGCACCGCTCCCCGCACCGTTCCCCGCACCGCTCCCCGCACCGCGTAGCCAGTGTGGCCAAGCAAAACGCGCGCGTTTCCGCTCCCCGCATCACGCTGCCAGTGTGGCAAAGCACTATAAGGGAATCCGGTCAGAAGTCCAGTAAACACTAATCTAGTCAGAGTCGAACCAAGATGGCGCCCACAAATCAACTAGAATAAACTGGTTGAAACTGGATTTACTATGAACAGGAGTACTGATTAATAGCGTTGTTTGTTTGCCCTACTATGGCGAGGAGGTGTTATGAGGCAGGATTCTGAGTCTTTTTACAAGCTATTATTTATATTGTTTATACAAGGTGTCGTTTTGAAGATGCAAAATATTTCAGGAGATAATTATGTTAGTGATTCTCGACCCGAATCAATAATAAAATAAGTAGGTAATTTTTTTTTTTTTATAACCGCGCTTTTTTTCACACACACAAACACGGAACAATAAAGGGCGTTTTCACACACACTAACTCGCAACGATAGTTTCATAAATAATGTATCATCCAATCATCATCCCGCACGCCACACCCTAGCCACGCCCCCGCGGCCATCGATCAATCGATTTAGTTTAGTGTAATTAAAAAATTAAATAACAAGTATTACTGATTATTGACCAGGTATCGTTTTTTTACATGATTATTTATGAGTTTTATTACAACCTCCTGAAATATTGTGCAGTTTTAAAACTGCACCTTGTATGTGTGTAACTGTGTTTGTACGGGTAGGGTAGTTTCCAGGGTCAAAGTAATTACATTTTATTTAGTCCGTATTTTAGATTATAAAAAAATATTAGACACGTATTTTTTCTTTTTTCGATTAAACAAAAAATAACAAAGATATATCCCATTAAAGTTACGTGTAACGTCACGCCGTGCTACATTTTTTCGCACGGGGTGACGTCACACGTAACTTTTTGGTTTAATTTAAAAATAAAAAAATCATGTCCCTTATTTTTGAATAATCTAAAAGACGGACTAATTACATTTTTTACAGCAACTAGCCTATAGGTGAGGATTCACGATGTTTTTAAACCTATAACTTGAAAGGCAACGAAGAACGGGGTGGGTTTTTTGGTCAATAAAAATCTGACACTATCTCCCGCTCTGCCAAAGGGCGGGGGATTTCATCTGGATAATTTTTACCCGCCCAAAACAAAAACCTATAATATCTATTTCACCCACATAATCTGAACCGCAAATCTAATCTGTTTACCCCATCGTCTAACCTTTCAGAGATCACAAATATAAGGTCAAAGGTGACAGAAATCGATGAAGACATTCCTAGACTATTGACATCATAACAGCCTCGTAAACCCAGGCTTATTCCTAACTACACCTGCTACTTAATAAAATTGAACTTCTCAAGTGAAATGGGATCCAATGTGGCGATAATTTTTAGGGTTCCGTACTTAAAACGTAAAACCTATTACTAAGACTCCGCTGTCCGTCCGGCTGTCCGTCTGTCATCAGGCTGTATCTTTTTTTCCGGTGGGAAAATCAAATCTAATGACTGCCCCCGTTCTTGGACGGAGCGGCAGATAGTGTCAGACTTTTCCTTACTAAAAACTCACTCCTATTCCTTTTATGCCTTTCGTTCGGGGCTGAGCTATCTTTCGAACTAACCCTGGCCCCAGTGGGCTGGGCCCCTGCTGTTGATGACAGCTCCTTGAGGCTCGCGGAAACAGTTCGCGCCGTCGGCGACTTGGGCTCGGTCCGGACAGTTACCGGACGGTCGGACAGCGAGCTACTCATTGCTCGCCGTCCGCAAGCCCGCGCCTACGGCGGCCGGATATCGGGATCGGAGTCCCGGTGGCGGCTGGGGCGCTGTGAGCGCCGCCGTTGCCTGAAGCGGTCGGCCTCCTCCTTTGCTAGCATTACTGCTTCGCAGAAGGAGGCGATCGCTTGCCACTTCTCCTCGCTTCAGACAATGGCCTGTACTAAGGCCAGGCGCGAGAGATCGCCGCCGCCGATCGCCCTCACGAGGACACGGCGATGCTCTGGCCAAGTAGGGCACACCTCTACTGATCTGGCTGAATCTCATAAACCGTGATAGTAAGATAGTTGAAATTTTCACAGATGATGTATTTCCGTTGCCGCTATAACAACAAACGTACAACATACGCTACGCTAATTATATACTGTTTTTTAACACTAGAAGCGCGCACTATACATTTCAATTTCGGCCATTTTAATTTTGCTACAGTAATATGGAGACATGGTAAACAAATGAAACTGGTAGCCGGTAGGTAACTGATAATACAATATTTTTATTATGTATTACACATATTTTGGTGAATTTTATGGTTACGATGCACATCGACTTATATTCTAGTGTTAGTACATATATATTGATGACGACGCATAACAAAACTAGCGCAAAAAGAACATAGGAGCGCGAAATGGAACGCTCGTGCTCTTAGTGTTAAAAACAGAATAAAGTAAAAATTTAAGGGCTCCCATACAACAACCGTGATTTTTTTTGCTCGTTTTTTACTGCGGACGGTACGGAAGTGTTTTAAATTGTAAGACAGCCCTAAGCATATCTATACATACATATAAATTGTTGACGCCATCGTCATTGCGTTCCGGCGCTCAACGGGATCGCAAGCCGAATATCGTTGTCTCGCTTCAACCTGGCAATTCAATTCGGCTGTCCCGCTCTCGCTATTTTTCGGCGAATAAGCGACAAAAAACCAGTGCCATCTTGTCTTTGATCGAGCGCGTACGCACCGCTACCGCGACCACCCTTCGCTTTTTTTTATTCTAAGTATCACCGCGAAATCTCTACTCCAGCATTGAGGTGAGCCGATAGACCCTCATCCGCATACAGACATCCATCAAGCCACCGTCATCTTAGCATCCAGCCTCAAGAAAGTCCGGAAGTATACACCGCTAAATTTAGTAGTCGGCGTTGCGTACTAACTACCTACAGGTCATTGAACTCGCTCAGCTGACGTTTTCTTAAAGAAATTAATTTCGTACATGCGTAAATTAATACGAGTTTTAAAAAAAAGGTACTTTATTTTTTTCTTTTATTGGTACAAATCGATAGTGTTTCATGTACCGGATCGATCCTCCACGGGATTAAAACGATCAAAATTTAGCGGTGAATATACGGTACATACAATAAATTTTTTTTTTTCAATTTTTGTCTGTCTGTCTGTTTGTCTGGCTAATCTCTGAAATGGCTGGACCGATTTTGACGCGACTTTTTTTAGCAGGTAGCTGATCTAATAAGGAGTATCATAGGCTAATTTTATATCAGAAAAAAATAAATTCAAAATTCTGTGGTCCACGCGAACGAAGTCGCGGGCACAGCTAGTAAAATATAAACGCTGACACCTCATACCACACTTGTTGTTTTAATGGATAGTTTTCGGGCAGTCATACTTTGAACTTCGTGGCGGACACATTAATATTATATTTTCCCAAATTCTAATTACAAATCTCTTCAAGGTTAAAAATAATTATTTTTTTTAAAGTGAGTTAGAGCCTGCCCCGTAACAGAACCCTTTGTGTGCGAGTCCCACTCACACTTGGGCGGTTTTTGTACATTATACGAAACCAGTGAACCGCCACGTCAGTGAGTGGTGCACCCGATTTACTTCATTTCAAATCTTTTGAAGTATTTTAGATTTTCTCACAGTTTTGGTAAATGATAAATGATAAATGATAAATGATATTTATTTTGTAAATAGGTTTAAAAAACACTTTTACACGTCAATTTTTTTTTTTTTCGTCATTTTATTCTAGATGAGGCCGGTGTTTCCTATCTGACTACCCTGAGAAGAAACACCGAAACAAACTCAGGGGTCAAGGTCTCTTTTAAAGTCCATACAGTAAATATGTAATGGTCAAATCACATGAGAACCATGCAGATTTGTCTGAGATGGTCTTTTGAAGAAAGAACCATACAGATTTGAGTGGACCTGTCCAATCAGTGTAAGCATTTGTCAGTATTCGAAAAGCTCAACTTAGGACTACTAAGGAGCTCTACGACTTGACGAACAATACCAAAGAAAGGACATTTGGGTAGGCCGCAGAAAACACTCAAATTGCCAGACATACGTTAAAATTACTGAAAAGAAAAGAAAAAGCAATCAACATAGTCCTCACATTTACAATAATATAAGCAAATTGATAATTTACAAAATATTTAGAAAAGTAAATATTTATGTCAAAGAAAAAAAAAAAATACTTTAAGTACTTAAAATGTATACATGTCATTTTGTAAAATAAAAATAATCTCCAATGTCAAAATGTGAAAAAAACAAATAAAATAAAAAGAAAAAGCACATTTGAAAATAAAAATAATTAAAAAAATACAAAAGATGAAAAATAAAAATGACAACAGTTGTAGTAAGTAGGTACTGGAGCAGGTCAATCCCAAGCCTTTTCGTCCTGAATATAGTCTTTTACAGTGTAAAAAGCCTTTTGACAAAGTTTACGTTTTACAAATGATTTGAACTTATTAAGGCTTAGTTGTTGAATATGACTAGGAAGTTTATTATAGAAGTGTATACATTGGCATCTAAATGAGCCCCCTATTTTTTTGAGCCTGGTTGCAGGAACTACAAATTTATGTTTGTTTCTTGTATTAAAATTATGAATATCACTGTATTTTTTAAACATGTCTATATTTTTATGGGCATACATAATATTCTCGTAAATATACTGTGAAGGCACAGTCATTACATTTATTTCTTTAAATTTATCTCTGAGGGAGTATCTGGGACTTAATTTATAAATTGATCGAATAGCCCTTTTCTGTAAAACGAAAATTGTCTGTATATCGGCGGCATTTCCCCATAATAGAATACCGTACGACATGACACTATGAAAATAGCTAAAGTAAACTAAACGGGCTGTCTCTAAATCAGTTAAATTTCGAATTTGTCTTACAGCATATGCTGCTGAACTAAGTTTTTTCGATAATTTGTCTATATGTGGGCCCCACTGAAGCTTAGCGTCTAGAGTAATGCCCAAGAACACTGTAGTATCTTCAGGACTCAACTCTTTACCTTTTATTAGCACACTGGTTTCTACTTGCCTCACATGAGGCATGGTAAACTTAATACATTTGGTTTTTTTTTCATTAAGTAGCAGGTTATTTACATTAAACCAGTGTACTATTTTTGAAAGAGCTATATTTATATCGTCAGTAACCTGCTGCTGACGTTTAAGTTTAAACAAAAGTGAAGTGTCGTCTGCAAACAACACTATATTATGATTGTCTTCTATGAGGTAAGGTAAGTCGTTTATGTAAATTAGAAACAAAAAGGGACCAAGAATTGAGCCCTGGGGGACACCCATTTTTACAACAGATCCGGGAGATCTCTTTCCGTTTACGTCAACTCTCTGAATCCTTTCACTCAGATATGATGTAAGAAGATCCAGGGAGGAGTTCCGGATCCCGTAATGGTGTAGTTTCCTGATTAATGTTTCATGGGGAACGCAATCGAAGGCCTTGGATAAATCGCAAAAAATGCCCAAGGCATCGCATTTATCTTCCCATGCATTATAAATATGTCCTAAAAGTTCAACACCAGCATCGGTTGTCGAACGACCCCTTGTAAAACCGAACTGTTTGGTATGCAACAATTTATGTCTATTAAAAAATCTCTGTAATTGCTGTAGAATGAGCTTTTCAAATATTTTACTAAAGGTCGGTAGTACTGAAATAGGTCTGTAATTTGTGGGGTCCGATGTACTACCGGTTTTGAACAATGGTATTATTTTACTATTTTTCATTAAGTCAGGAAACTCCCCGCGATCGATACAATTATTAAAAATAAAAGCTAAAGAAGGAGCTACAATGTGGATTATAGACTTAACAACGTCCACAGAATTACCCCATAAATCTGCAGTCTTTTTTACATTTAAAGAGTTGAAGGTCTTAATAATATCTACATAAGATACATGTTCGAAATTAAAATCAGAATCACAAACTTTAACATTTTTTTTAAGCAGAGACTCTGCTGCAGCGGGTGATGAATTCAGAGATTTTGTTGTTGATATGGGGATCTCTGAGAAGAAGTTTTCAAAAGCTGCGGCTACCTGTGAGTCCGATGTGATCACATTGTCGTCAATTACCAGGTTAAAGTCACTACATGGTTTTGTAGACCTACCAGTTTCACTATTTATAATATTCCAAGTCGTTTTAATTATATTATTACTGTTTTTAATCTTGGAACTCAAACAACGCGATTTTGCTTCAGAGCAAACTTTTTTAAACAATTTTGAATAATTCCGCACATATAAACTAAATTCAGCAGTGTTAACGAGAATTCTTTCATCATACAATTCGTAAAGCCGATTTCTACTTTTATGAATACCACTAGTAGCCCATTCACTGAACGACACATTACTATTAACTGAAATATTCTTAGGTATAAATGTAGAATTAAATTGATTACAGTACATGTTAAAGAAACCCTCATATTGGTGATTGACATCATCAAATTTAGACAAGTTTGGTAAATTATTAGTGAGTTTAGTTTTAAAAGTTTCTAAACGACTAGCCGTTTTAGGGTTAACAGTGATATTTTTTTTAGTCACTATGATGTTTTTGTTATGAAAAGTAATTAATTGCCCACAATGATCAGAATCCAATAAATTTATAATTTCTTTGTGACTTGGTACAACATCTGTATATATATTATCTATACATGTAGCACTAGTAGGAGTTATTCTTGTGGGCTCCAAAAATAAATTAACAAGATTGTATGACCGAAATAGACTTAAAATTTTACTACATAAACCTGAGTTTTCTAATAAATTAACATTAAAATCACCACAAGTAATTATGTACTTATTTGAATTACAAATCTTGTGGAACACTTCATCCATTACTTTTTCAAAGCAGTCATACAATCCAGAAGGGGGTTTGTACACACTTAATATAATAAATTGCTCCAATTCAATACAGGCTATTTCAACTGACCGCTCAACAGATAGGCTCACAATATCTTTGCGTTCTTTAAATTTAAGTTGGTTACTTACTATGATTAATGAGCCACCCCGTATGGCATCAACTCTACTGAATGAACTACCAACCTGGTGATTACTAAAGTTAAACATGAACTGGTGACTCTTAAGCCAATGTTCTGTTAAGCAAAGAATATCAATATTGTTGCAATTGAGGAATAATTCTACTTCTAAATCCTTGTTCATAAACCCTTGAATATTTTGATGCACCAGGTTGATACTATTTAATGATTTTAAAACTTTATTGGAAACATTTTTATTCATCGGTACATCCATGCTAGAGATTGTCTCTGTTGTCTTAATTTCTAATTTAAATTATTAACTATGTCAACATTTGATGCCAAGTTATTGGCAAAGTCATTTGAAATGTTGCACTGCTCAATAGGAGCAATTTGTTTAGCCAAGTTCTTGGCTGTAATAAAAAAATAATATGATAGCGAGACAGCTATCTGTCTTCGACAAAATTTTGAAAGATAGTATCTATCTACAAGATATCTATCTTTTGTCAAATAAAAATGAGTGCCAAC
The DNA here is from genome assembly GCA_910589285.2 of Mythimna ferrago. NCBI lineage: Eukaryota > Metazoa > Arthropoda > Insecta > Lepidoptera > Noctuidae > Mythimna > Mythimna ferrago. The sequence continues at coordinate 25,129,251 of OU342685.1, forward strand.
ATAATTGTTGGTGTCAATTAAGTGAAACAAGCTATTATTAATAGTCAAATTGTGCAATGTTACATTAATCTTATATCTAATTAGATTTTCCTCCTGTGGCAAACTATGACTGTATGGGAATGTGAACATAACAATTTTTCTTAGCCTGAGGTTACTTAAAGTCCTATAATATTGGAGTAATTCTCCTTTGTTCACATAACCCCTATTACCAACAAAAATCAAAAGTATAGTATCCTGATTGAAGTTAGATTTTATAATTTTTTTCATTATGTCAAGTAATGAACAGCCAGGCATACAGTTGTTTATTATTGAGTGTCCCGGATATTCATTTGTCAAAAGGTGACCTAATTCTTTTCCAATCTCATCACAAAATATTACTATATCTTTATTTACACTCTGTTGTGAAAAGCAATTGGTAATTGCAACGGGCAAACTGACACTAGACTGGGGTAAGGTGGAATCGCATATTGTCAATGAATGCTCTGGCACAGAATCAGTAGATGGTAATTGACAATGCTCACAATTCGTTTTTTGTGAGCTCACCAGTTCATTCATTGCCAATACATATTCCCTCATTTGATTTTCAGAGGCAGTATATTTTATGGTCATTGAACTTAGCTTGTCTTGAAGACGGCTTAACTCACTTTGCAAGTCTTGAGTGTCAGTTTGGTATTTCCTAGTACTTTTTTCCAAGTTAGAAGAGTACATATCTAATTGTTTCAGTAGATGTAATCTTTCCCTATTTAGTTTGACATTTTTGATGAAGAACTTTTGTCTTTTGACCATTTTCTTGGTTTTTACAATATATTTGTTGATTTTAATATATTTTTTCAATTTATTTTTACTAGTAACCACCCTCATTCTTTTACATGATTTAGAATCATCATCACTAGTCAAATCTATGGTATAGGAGGGGATAATATGTGAAACCATTGATGGGGCAATAGGCACCAACTCGCTAAATAGACTTTGATTCAACGAGGCAGTGATGTTATGATTAGTAGTCTCTAATTGGGATATTTGAGATTTTGCCTCTTGCAGTTGTTGTTGCAATAAATATTTGTGACTCAGAGCATGTTCATACTCTGTGCTACATTGGCTGAACCCGTCCACAACAAGCTGGAGCCTATCCCGGTCTTCTACAATCTCAGTGAATTGAATATATAACTGAGACATTTCATTTTTTAACTTTCTATTACTCTCATGAGCTTCAAAGAGGACCTTTTCATTGTCATCTATTTCCTTATTCAGCTGGTCACAGTACTCTTTTGATGCCCTTAATTCGCTCAAAGCCAGACTGAGTTTGGCCTCCTCCTGACGAGCATAGGCGCTACGAGTCGTAGGCATGATTGCAAGGAATTGAAAAGAAAACAGAATAGACTAGAAAGGTTGTGATAGAAGTTTAAAAAGATAGATGAAAGAAAATAAACTTTAGAAAACTAAGTTCTGTCACCAACCAACTAAGGTTATGTTTACGTTTCAACTGTCATTCCACAATATGCAGTCGATTATAAGAATAAAGTTGTAAGTATAATTATTGACCGCAAACTATACAATAGCAAATCAAAATGTAGTATTTTACCTGATATCAAGATGACAATGCAAAAATCACTCGTACCGGTAACCTCTAACTGTCACAAAGTTTGATCGAAATTATGCAATTATTTACACTTTATTGAACGGTTTTAACACGAAATACACTTAAATACCCTATTAACTTGTTGAGTAATTGGAAATAGGCTTTAAAAACATAGAAAATTAATATTTAAAATTAAAATTACAAGGACTAATTCAAATCAGCTGTTAGCTGTAGTGTTGCCACAGGAAAAGGTGAGAGAAATCTTTTGAGTGCGGGTTGATTTGAGGTCTTGATCGCAAGTTATTGAGTTTTTAAAGGGTAGGTAATAACCTAGCCTAATGAGTATATTTTCAAAGAAATTGAGAACGGTAATCTGGTAAGAGTTATAGATTTTGTCTAGAGATTTTTATGTGGGTTAACAAATGATTTTTCATTCAATTCTAATAATGTATTGATAAGTTCAATATTGCAGAGACTGAAACTGCTTTTTTATTTTGACGGATTTTCGTACGTTACAAAAAAGTTATTTTTGCAGCGTCAAGAGAATCCTACACATATATGCTACACGATGATGAGACGCCTATTTCGTTATTTTATCACTGTTGGCGCAGTGGTTGAGCGTTTGGCTGCTGTATTGCGGGTCGCGGCTCATACGGAATAAATATTTGTCCGGCCTACAGATAGGTGGTTCGGGTCTAGGTGTCTTTTGTATGGGATTTTGTATGTTTTTGAATGCACTCACGATATGTATATGAGTAATTCTTAGCGTGGGACAATGTTTTGTTTTGTTTTTTTTTATAAAAAAATAAAATTGTTCAAACCGATGATTAGGTTGTGCAGTAGTACACAATTATGAAATTGCTATTGTTCTATCATTATCTACTCACATATACACCGTTAAATTTTAATCGTTTTAATCCCGTGGAGGATCGATCTGGTACATGAAACACTATCGACTTGTAAAGATAAAATCAAAAAAAAAAGCACCTTTTTTTCAAAACTCGTATTAATTTACACACGTACGAAATTCATTTCTTTAAGAAAACGTCAGCTGAGCGGGTTCAATGACCTGTAGTTAGTAGTCGGCGTTGTGTACAAACTATCTACAGGTCATTGAACTAAAACTAAACTGAAAAAAAAGGAGAAACTGACTGACTGACATATCAACGCACAGCCGAAACTACTGGTACTAGGAGCGTGAAATTTGGCACAAGTTTTCCTTTTATGACGTAGACGAGCACTAAGAGAGGATTATCCAAAATTCACCCCCTAAGAAGGCAAAACGGGGGTCCAAAGTTTGTATAGGGAAAACAACTTTTATGCGCTAAGTTAGTCATAAACAAACCAAAGAATATGACAGTCATGTTCTACAGCTATAGGTACTCACAGGCCAGTTTCCTCCACCACAGCCGCCAGCATGAACCTTGCCGACCTGGAGTTGACCAGCTCCTCAGCATACGCGCCCATCTCCGTCCTCGCGAAGCTGTAAGAACTATGACATACATTTTCAGTCTTCTATAGTGTCGGTACGAATTATAACATCTTATTCAATAGTAAAAATGAAAATGTATCATTGAAATCGTATCAGTAAAATGCAGTCAGAGAGTTTCTGGAGGGTACACAAACAGCTCCAAATATATCTCCTATCGTTCAGTCTATCTAAAGTTTGTCTGTAGGAGATTGCCCTGATTCAAAGATTCAAAGCATTTTGTTTCAAATAACCATTTATAGGCACTTTTTCAAAGTCAGTCAGTCAGAAAAATGATGCTAATGCACATTCCAAAGTGTAGATCTCTAAGTAGAAGCACTTTTTCAAAGTCAGTCAGTCAGAAAAATGATGCTAATGCACATTCCAAAGTGTAGATCTCTAAGTAGAAGAATGTGCAAGAAACTCCATGGACACAAGTTTGCCGAGATGACTGACTGACATTTACTGCGGTGACACTCTGGGTCAAAAGTGCAATTGCACTTATCAATGCTAAAGTGTCTAATTTTATATTAAACTAGCTTTTGCCCGCGCGGCTTCGCTCCCGCTCTTCCCTACTTCAGCCTACTATACCCTACTCTACCCTACTATACTCTACTCTACCCTACTCTACCCTACCCTACTCTACTCTACTCTACTCTACCCTACTCTACCCTACTCTACCCTACTCTACCCTACTCTACCCTACTCTACCCTACTCTATCCTACTCTACCCTACTCTACCCTCCTCTACCTTACTCTACCCTACACTACTCTACACTACCCTACTCTACCCTACACTACCCTAATTTTCATTTTTTTTTCCATAAGAACCTTCTCCTCATAATAACGAACACAACAAAAAAAAAATTAGCGAAATCGGTCCAGGCGTTGTTGAGTTATGCGCTTACCAACACATTTTGCGATTCATTTTTATATTATAGATATATTTTTAAAATAAATAAAAGGTGTAAGGGACAGCCCTCCACAAACTTTAAGGGCTTGCTCAGTAGACGAAACTGAACAACCTTCCACAACATTTTTTTTCAGGAAAAGAAAAAAAAAATCAGCCTCACCATACAAAATGATAAACTTGATTGGATAATTTGTATGGCGAGGCCGATTTTTTTTTCGTTTCCTGAAAAAAAAAATTATGGAAGATTGTTCAGTTTCATCTACTGAGCAAGCCCTTAAAGTTTGTGGAGGGCTGTCCCTTACACCTTGTATATTTAATATAATTAGTGAAGTATTTTATACTAAATATAAATAAACGGTATATTTAACAGTTCAATAAAAGTTTACCATGAATACATTGGCAGTAATACATTAAATTTCGAATGTATTCATGAGTGTGAAATATTTACGACCATGTTTACTTCCACAAGTTTCTGTTAGACCCGTATAAATGGAATCGAAATGCTTTTGGAAATGTTTGGTATACAATATAATATAAGTGTAAAAGTTTTGGAAGTCGTTGAAGAGGTCAATGGTAGTCTTTTGGCGCATTCAGACCCAACGAATATAGAGCGTCAACATGAACTCTTGTTATAGCAGTAGAAAAATGTAACCTAAAGGTTGATTGCAACAGAATTACTAGTTTTATTTAGGCAGGGCGCAAACATGTGTCTTGTGTCAGATACAAGCTACCGATGAATATTTGATTTCTATAGAACCAGTATGAAATCATCCACTCCCTGCGCATTCGTAATTAGGCGCTGCGTAAATGTAGATCTTAGCGAGCGATTTCCCTATGGAATATTAATATTCTCTGTGTTTTATAAATTGTCGGTTTTATCAATCCTTCATACTCGTAATAATGATTCTAAAACGATAGTAAATTTTGATACAAGTGGAGAAAGTTTGTCATTGTGTCCGAGCTGGAATTTGCTCGAGTCGCAAGCGAGGTTATTATATAGAGCCGAGTGCTGCAGTGAAAAGTTTTCACGTGTATCAAGCGACGTATAAATAACCGGGGGTTGACTAGCCACTTCTGGGGGCTATGCAGCGATCAGCCTAATACGAAAAATACAATAAATTATAGCGGGGTGAGCTCACGCACTTTACCGTACTAGTGCGAAAACCAGTAAATTGCGAGCCTAAAAGCAGTAGAGATTGGAGTGAGTTTTCGAGTAAGTGCAGTGAAAAAAAATAATCTGTTGGGTCTACTTACTTTTCATCATCCTCGTCTTCATTGCTACCTGACGCGGTGTTCGTGGGGGCGTCGTTCATGGACCCGTCCAGCCGCTGCGTCTGCGCTACATTCTCTATCACTACTGCTGCTGTACCGCTGGAGACAGCGGAACTTAGCGCTGCTGATGTCTTTTTCGCTATTCGCTGCTTTTTCGCTCTTTGTCGTATTGCCTGTTGAGAATAGTAATACATAACATAGCATAATTAGCCTTTTCCCACTGCAGGGACTCAGGACTCCTCTCTAGGAGAGGGAATGGGCCGTAATCCACCATTCGGGCCCAGTGTGGGTTGGTGAATCACACATGTCTTCGAATTTTTGGTTTTAGGACATGCCGGTTTCTTTACGATGTTTTCCTTCACGGTTTTATAGTAATAGTGACTAAGTTAGTAAAAACCGAAGGTACCAGGCCACGAGGAAGATTGCTTATGAGGTGGACTGACCAGATAAAGTGACAGTAAATGGCTCATCATCACTATAAGAATGCAGGAGGAAGGCAACTATCAAAGAAAAGTGGTGGTGTTTTATGAAGCTTGCCACTAACACCTGAAGTGCCGACCACGATCACTCTGTCAAGAGTGACCGACAAAGAAGAAGCGTATACCGTTTCCTTGAGTGATCACATCAGGAATGATGATATCAGCAGAAGAATGAAAGTAACTGACATAGCCTGAAGAATCGTCGTACTTATGTGGCAGTAGGTAAGGCACATTTCGCGGAGAATAGTAGGTCGATGGGGCTGAAAAGTTCTAGAGTGGCAGCCGTGTACTACAAGACGCAGTGTTGAAAAGTCTCCCACGAGATGGACCGATGACTTAGTGAGGGTGGGATACAAGCCTTGGGGAACCTTATGTCCAACAGTAGACGTCTTTCGGCTTTAAAATAATGATGCTGGCGATGATGATGAAGCGTAAAGATTAAAGTTTTTTTTTATTATTAAGTATTGGTAATAGAAGAACAGCGACGGTGTGATTGGTGCCCTGATTGAGCGATTACAAATATTTTTCCGTGGGGATCGAACCCACGATACGCAGCGCAGCTGTCATTTGCTCAACCACTGCGCCAACTATGTACAGCCTGTGTATGGCCTACAGTCTTGTGTATGTGAGTTTACATATTTGTGAGCGCACCCACAATTCAGTAGTAATTCTTAGAGTTGAGTAAAGTAAATAAAAATGAAACTAACATCAGTCATATTTGTAGTCATTAATGATAAATGATAATTATTTGACATTGACTAGGCTTAGATCTAGGCTAGACGAGAGCCGTGGTGGCCGAGTAGAATTGGCTCCGACTTACGAGTTGCAGGTTGCGGGTTCAAACCCTGTCAGGCACATTACTTTGTGTTTTATTTTATTTCATCACCACTATTCTCAAGACGGTGAAGGAAAACTTCGTGAAGAAACCGGCATGTCCACGGTGAAGGAACCAACAATTCGAAGTCATGTGACATCCACTAACCCGCGCTGGGCTCGCGTGGCGGATTACGGCCCATACCCTCTCCTAGAGAGGAGGCCTGAGTCCCAATAGTGGGAACATTATAAGGCCGTCTATGCTATGCTATAATCTGAAAGGGAGGCTCGGCCCCGGTATGAAAGGCAACGAAGGAACAGGAGAGGTTTTTTAGTGAGTATAAGTCTGACACTATCTCCCGCTCCGCCCAAGGGCGGGGGATGTCATCTAGATGATTTTTACTCATCGAGAAAAAAAAATTGCTTCTCCTTTTGATTAAATCCTTGGACAAAATAATGCAGGTACTACAAACTACCTTCGTTCAACCTAGCCTGAGGGGCGACCAATGTTTGTCGATAACCATAACAATATTTATTTCTAAACAAACTATTTAATTCAGAAAGCGACCTAACACAACATTGAACCCAAAACTCATTGAACAAATATATTTGTTCAGGAACTGACAGTGAAAATAAAAACAAAACTGCCTAAGTTTTCCCTTGCTGACAGGTAAACTGTTATTTTAAGGCTTGAAAAAACATGGTTTGTTAACATATTGCTTTTACAAAACTTAGGGTCGCCTTACATGGGCCATCGGTCACAACCACAAAACGCCGCTGCCGGCATATTTCTTGAAGGTTTCATATATTTTGTATGCACATGGTTGACGCCGGTGGCCGTCACACGCTACAAATCGCCGCTGCTCGCTTCTTCTGGCCCAAACCGGCCACTAAACGCTGATATAAAACGCATGCCCTCTTCCTCCGAGTCCTTTATGATACTGTGGGTGTGGGGTAGGTTATAATGTAGCAGCCACCGGCCACAAGTGTCTGTCGCACGCTTCAGCTTCTTTTGTGGCCGCTTCTAGCTTTTCATGACGGCGTTTGTGGCTGTAGCATGAGGCCCCTGTGCGGCGACACTTAGAGAAGCAAACTGTGTGAGTCCGAGTTGTTTTTACTTCAACGCAATCGAAACGTCTACCGCGTTTGGCTCTGTGATTGGTTAAGAGTTTGGAGCGGGCCAATGGGAGCGCTTAACGTTATAAACGTGTCGGTCGTGTTAACGTAAAACAAACTCGGACTATACACTCTGATTACATTTTAGACTAGAGGTTCTTAACTCATGGTCCCCGCATCACTAGCGGTTCGCTAGAGCAGGTGGGTTTTAATTTCAAACTTTTGAACAGAAAAATTACAGTGATATGAAACACACTATGTGGCTGTGATGGCCACAACCTGGCTAGGTATGTTCCGCTTATGCGTAGCATGATGTTATATTATAATAGCCTATAGACTTCCTTAGTACCTAAATGGTCTATCCAACACTAAAACAATTTTTTCAATTCGAACCAGTAGTTCCTGAGATTACCGCGTTCCAAGGAAACGAACTCTTCAGTTTTTTAACATTAGTGAGGATTTTTTTAAATTATTGCTCCTCACTAGGAATTACTTCTGTAAAATTGCCAAAACGGATCTTGAGCGCTCGGCGTCAGAGTGGGGATCGGTTTGGGCATTCCATACATTGGCGAGCCAATCGTCGTCGTAACATACATATAGCAGCGTAGGGAGCGAATCATGAGTGACGTCTATGACGCGATGGCGTGGCGAGCCGATCACTGACACTTCCCGTCCCCGCGTCTCACTTCGCATCACTAAAGAGACCGAATCATTTCTCCGTGGACCGAATATTTGACTTCTGCGCAACTTGAAGCCAGCGCTCAAAATCCGTGGCGGAAATTGTATCATGGATGCGTTCACAGACATTTGAACTAGTATATCTACACATATGTGTGATAGAATATTATATTTGTGTAATTACACAGTTTTGTTTTTGATAAACCATTGCTTCATACTCGCTCCATTAAAAAAAAAAAAATTACTCTTGTATCTTGGGTGAGTTCACAAACATATAAATTCACGTACATAAGACATGCAGACCCGGAACATTTTTATTTGGCCTTACTAATATTTATACGATTAATATTTGTATAATAAATTATATGACGCACAGGACGTATAGTCTTACGGCTGAAATGATAATGAAATTATTTGAAAACTATAATAACACTCACCTTAAAAATACTATAATACAAAAACATCATAATTATGCAGGGAATGTAGAAGGACCCCAGCGAGGAGTATATGACGTAGTCCTTATTGTTGAACAGACAGTCTCCAGGCCGCCTGTCCAGCGTGTTGTTCAGCCCCAGGACTATGGGTGAGCCTATGGCCCCGGAGACCAGCCAGGCCACGCCGATCATGGACCAGACGCGAGAGTTGCTTTTGTGCTTCGCGTATTTTATTGGTTGGGTAACTGCTATGTATCTGTGGACAAAGAAAATTAAGCTTTAGATGATTACATAGTTTTTACATATTGAATTTCAAAAGAAACGAAGGTTCCTAAGTTTTAATCCCGAACGCCAGTGAGGGAGTTAATATAGAAACATGAGTGAAGGGTGGAATTCAAGCCACTCAAGACAAAGGCAGTTTCATCGCCGTGTTGAATAGGTACTCCACTGTTTACAACATTTATGTGATTTAGTTAAAAAACAAAATACTGAAAATACTGACTAATGTTGATTATCACTCGACATGTTTTAAGATTTGAAACAAATTCACTACTAGATCAACGCTCGTTTATTACTTTTTTTTTAGACAGTCGTCACTCGTCAGTAACTACATTTTTTTTTATCTGATATAGACTTGTGCTTGACTGCGATTCCACCTGATGGTAAGCAGTGATGCAATCGTTGATGGTGAGGCGCACAACAGAGGTGAGGTGCACAAGATGAAAGTTTCTGGAGTAGCTCCAGAAACATCCGTTCTGCGAGCAATGTGCCCTGTCCACTGACACTTACATGTAAGTTTGGCGATTCTTTGGGCTATATTGGTAACCTTGGTTCTCCTGTGGATATTTTCATTTCTGATGTGATAATGCATGGAAACTCCGAGCATAGCCCTTTCCATTACCCTTTGAGTGACTTTAAGTCTTCTGGTGAGGATCATTGTAAGCGACCACGTTTCGGAGCCATATATGTCATCATTGGTAACACTGGGCACCAATTATGGAAGTAAGTCCCCTCTTTGAGGCGTGGCTGGAAAGACCTCACGGCGTCCTCCTCCGTGCGGTGTTCTTCCGCATGACGCAGGTTCTCACCGGCCATGGTAAGTTCGGAAGGTTCCTGCACCGAATTCGTGCGGAAGTGACGCCCGGGTGTCACCACTGTGCCCTGTTTGGGCGAAGCATCGTCGTGCCCTCGTGAGGGTAATCGGCAGCGGCGATCTCTCGCGCCGAGCCTTGGTACAGGCCATAGTCCGGAGCGAGGAGGAGTGGCAGGCGGCCGCCTCCTTCTGCGAAGCAGTAATGCTAGCAAAGGAGGAGGCCGACCGTATCAGGCAACGGTGCTCACAGCGCCTCAGCCGCCGCCCGGATTCCGATCCCGATTTCCGGCCACCGCAGGCGCGTGCTTGCGGGCGGCGAGCAATGGGTAGCTCCGGCCGTCCGGTAACTGTCAGGACTGAGCCCAAGTCTTCGACGACGCGCAATGTTTCCGCGGTAGGGTCGAAGCCTACTGGGGCCAGGGTAAGCTCAGAAAGGTAGCTCAGCCCCGGTACGAAATTCAACGAAGGAACTGGAGTGGGTACTTAGTCAGTAAAAGTCTGACACTATGTCATAATATGATTTTCCAAACGTAAAAAAAAAACACTAGTAACACGCACTGGTCATAGACCAGACATGGGTATTTAACTGGACCCCAAGCTGACCCCAAGCTGGTTGGGAAAAGGCTATGAAAATGATGTAAACAATATTATTCTGAGCACAAAAGGATGGTCTATCGTGGACCCATAACTATACAAAACATCTCCATAACATTTAAGCGCCTCTTACATATTATGACCATAACAACAAGCTGTGTTCCTAAGTTAACATCGTAATTATTAACTTTACTTGTAAGCGGCACTTAACCTGCGGTATAGAGACCATTTGGATCCACCATAATCAGCATGTTCTACAGTTTTGGGGAATGTTTAATGGTGTTTTTAGGAGTATAGAGAGTTTGGACAGGTTTTGCCATATCATCCGGGTTACAGGTTAATCGTAGTGTGGTGTTACTTCATTGGTTAGTAGTGCTCGTTTAGGATTCTGCTTAGTATGGAGTGTAGGAGATGATACAGTTAAACCACTATACACATACAGTGGCATAACTGTATCATCTAGGGGTGAAAGTCAGAATGGCGGGTGTACTTCAGCGAAATATGGTAATTACCGTTGAAATGTACCTGAGCCCCCTTAAATATTTATTTTAATTTTATTTTTAGTATTTTTTGTTACAGCGGCAACAGAAATACAAAATTTGGGAAAATTTCAAATGTCTATGGCGGTTCTTAAGATACAACCTGCTGACAGACAGACAGATAGATGGACGGGCAGACAGTGAAGTCTTAGTAATAGGGTACCGTTTTTGCCCTTTGGGTATGGAACACTAAAAATGATAATAAAAGCCCTACACTAATTACAACTAACTAAAATCAAACTAAAATACGGCAAAAACACTTCCACATCGCTGCCGACTAATAATGTGCCCAAAATACTGGCGGTATTGCCACGCTTATCCGACTTATGCTTACGTAAGCTTATAAAGTTTTCACCTACGTAAATCATGTCACACATTTTTTCAGTATGTCTTTAAGCGATACTATAATATCGCTAGGCACATAGCTGGTTGAATAGCGTCAAATGAGGCGTGAGCCTCGTGCTATCGCTCTCAAACCACTGGCTCGAACGTCAGCTTGTATTACATCTTATAACGGATCAATTTAGGTCCACAATGGGAAGGGAGGATTATCGCAGGATGTTTAATACGGTGCATAATTGGAAGGGTTGATCGAATTGAGGATCAGTTTGCAGAGGTAGGAATAATTTGAGCAAGAAGGAGATAGCGATTTGTAAAGGATATAATAGATCTTTAACTATGAAATTGTCGTTTTTTTTAAAACGGGTGCTTTGAAGTGTTATATCTTTGGATTGACTTGGAATTATAAGTTCAAATAAATTTTATATTAAAGGTAACGTTAAACTTTTTTTGAAATTAGATTAATTTCGTTGTGTTTTGTATTTTTTGTAATATTTCAAAGGAAACTGTTTTAAAAAACGGCAATTTCATAGGTAAAGACCTATTACGAGGACTTAAGTAGTTAAGTACAGATTCAGAACTAAATGGTAGATACAGTATTATGCTGAGCGTACGGCCGTTTTGCTCGGACGTGGCGCATATTTTTTCATATACATTTTTTATGTAGGTACATGAAAAAAAAAAATATGCGCCACGTCCGAGCAACACGTAAAATGCGACGAGTCCGATATAAAAATGTACATATAAATGTGATATGTGTCTTAAATTTGCGCCTTTTCGGGCAAATAAAATGATTTGCTATCTTCTTCTTTCTTTCTATAACCGTGGAATAAAGTACATTGACCTTTTCCTAATATCTCTGCGTAGGTACGCGAAAAACAAACAATGAATTGCTTTTCATTACTAGGTCATGTAAAGGATCACGACACATGTCGATTCAAGAAAGCTTTATGTCTTTATTTCCGTTTTTGAAATTAAGAATGTCAACAAACTTAAGAGGGTCAATGACCGTTATTCCACGTTTATCTGGCGCCTACCTTACCTTACTGCCCCCGTTAGTAAAAAAGACGCATCTGACATTTTTTCCAGATTTGATTTGAGTTTCATATCATTATTAAACCAAGTTAAAGCTCATTATATTCGGCTTTATTTTCAACTTTTAATATGTAACTATTTAAATTTACTCAAAGACAGCAAACAATTACCCGTTTCATTCATTAAAAAATTTTTTCTCCGTTTTTACTTTTTGTTAGATACGTCTTTTTAACTATCAGGGGCAGCTTAGCTAACATACTGTACTGTGTGAATGTATAATTTCTTTAGCAGAAACTATACGACCACAAGAGTTTAATTATCTAAAACACATCCATTAATTAACTCGCAGCCACGTGGATGCATAACTTGCTCTCTCTATGGCCTTTTAATTAAGCTTAGTAATTAAGAAAGGCCGACAGATAGTTGTGCAAAATGTGGACAATAGGCTGATGTTCTATCGAAAGGTCACAAGTTTGTAAACTGTGCGGTGAACTATTCAGAACGTATCTGTAAGGCAACAGCCAACGGAGGCGTAGCTTCATATACCAGCATATAATAATATAAATTTACTAGCTGTCCGCCCGCGACTTCGTCCGCGTGTACTTCGGTTATCGCACTCTAAACGTGTTTTCCCGTAGGAATAAGATGTTTTTCCGGGATAAAAAGTATCCTATGTTCTTTTCCATGTCATCGGCTATATGCATGCCAAATTTCATGCAAATTCGTTCAGCCGTTTTTGCGTGATTAAGTAACAAACATCTAAACATCCAAACATCCACACTTTCACATTTATAATATTAGTTAGGATTAAATCGGATAACTGAGATCCATCTTTATAAGATCTTTATAAGATGGATCTCACAACAAGTAAAACTAATATGTAATAGTAAGCAGCGACTTTGTCCGCTGTACTAATTTCCACATTATTGGACAATCGTGTCTATTAGCTATAGCACTCAGGATTCTGTGGCGACTTCCACGCAGACTGATTAAAGAAGCGGTCTTTTTGCGACAGCCAATACAACAACGCCTTTAGGATGTTACTGCGGCTCCCGCGGTTTTGCAGCGCATCTGGTATGTTCACGGAGGCGCGTATAGACGGATTCGCAGCCATTTTGCGCAAGAATATCCTCCCTATTAAGCAGGGTTCGTGCGAGCAGCAATGGCATTCTGGCGGTTGTTGCTGATTTTGACTGCCCTTTACTACAGCATCAAATTAGGGTGCTGACTGAATTTAGAAAGTGACTAATTATAATATGACATTTTTAATCTTTTAATTTTACTAACACCTAGATGATAAGTTTGCTACTAACCATTGGATCAATGATGTCTGAATAAATAAATTAAAAAAAAAAATATTATTATTATAGCTGCGAAGCCATCTGTGCGCGCTTCAGCTAACATTGCTGATGCGATAATGATGAATACGCATCTACGAAGCTACTCGTCCGTGGAGGGTAGGCCTAAGTGTTTATAGGTTAGATTTGATTAGATGATAGTGATATTGTTGTCGATCAAAGAGAGTTTAAATGGTTTTGATGGATAATGTTGCGAGCATCGTCATAATGACTGAAGTTAACAATTTTGAAGAAAGTTAGAAACGAAGATATATCTTTTGTGTGTTTAATTGTTATACTGATTCGTAGCAAACAAGTTTAAAGCGAGAACTACACTAGGTCTAGTGTCGCAGACGTGGACTTGACCTAATTTGTACATAGTGACGCGTAGCGCGGCGTCGTGTGGCGAGGATCTAATGTAGCTCTGCAAGTCGTCAAGTTATCTTATAAAATTAATAGTTTGTTTGTTAACACGTTCGGCACAGATCCGGTCTCGTGAAGTGCGCACATTAAGACACAAGATTTAATAAGTTGAGGGGTTTTTATTGTGTAATTTTAAAAACTGTGTAAAGGATTTTTAATAAACTTGAAACTTGGCATAAATCATAATCATTGTGATTATATATTAGTAGTAATAGATCAGACATAAAGGTTGTCATTATTATAAAAAAAAATATATTTTGATATTTGTTTTTTACAAAAATTGACGTGCTTTTAAAAGCCTATTTACAAAGTAAATATAATTTATTAAAACTACCTTCAAAATGCGGTTAAAATTTTATGAAAATATTCTTGCATACTTAATTACTTTCATAGAAATTAAAATATAATGGTCATAAAATAATACTGGATATATTTACTTTTTTAAATTTTATTTTTACTTTCTTTTCCTCGTCGTATTGTTATTACAGGAAAAAAGGCGGATTTTTTGTAGGACTACAGACGGACAAAATTAAGGCAGGTGGAAAAATAATTCAAACAATCATTAGATAAAAATACAGAGACAAAATAACACGTTGAACGTAATTATAATGCAGAAACAATAGTATTTGTAAGGGTTAAATACAGCATATAACATATAATTGCACATCAAAAAAGTAGTATGTTTAGAATCGGCTGCTGAATCGATTTCATCAGTTTTTAGAGTTCCGTAGTCAACTAGGAACCCTTATAGTTTCGCCATGTCTGTCTGTCCGTCCTCGCTTAATCTCTGTGACCGTTAGCACTAGAAAGCTGAAATTTGGTACCAAAATTTATATCAATCACGCTGACAAAGTGGTATAATAAAAATTGGAAAAAAAATGTTTCATTAGGGTAGCCCCCCTATATGTAAAGTGGGAAGTGATTTTTTTTTTTATTTCAACCCTATCGTGTGATATATTGTTGGATAGGTATTTAAAAATGAATAGGGGTTTACTAAAATCATTTTTTGATAATGTCAATAATTTCGGAAATAATCGATCCAAAAGTAAAAAACAATGTGTCCCCTCCCCCTCTAACTTTTGAACCATAAGTTTAGAAAATATGAAAAAAATCTGAAAAGTAGAACTTTATAAGGACTTTCTAGGAAAAATTATTTTGAACTTGGTGGAAAGAACAGTTTTTGTACAAAAAAGACAAAAAGGTTATAATCGTAACGTGCAAGCATTTTTTTAAGGGATTAAATATAATGACCACCATAAAACGCTTTGGTACCCTTAGTTCTTTTGTCAAAAATATATTACTTGACACCAAAAAAATGAAATCCTAAAGTTACAATAGACTGTACTTTAAATTGTATTCGAACACCAAATGTAGTAAATGATAACCAAATCTTTGTCTAATCAACAATCTATCTTAGTGGAATTTTAGGGCACCCCGGGTCGGATAGATTTAGGTTAGAAGAAGGTGGCGGGGTCGTAGTGAGCGAGCGAAGCGAGCGAACACAGACCCCGTCACCTTCTTCGAGGTTATTTTTTTTTAAACCACCCAGAAGTAGGAGCCCCGCGTAGCGGGGCTCCGTCGAGCTGTCTTGGCAGGTAGTTAACCTAACCTCAAAATTTTAACTACTGATATCTCCGTAACCATGGGGTTCTGCCGATGCTTTATTTGGATTCATTTTGCTTAAATAGGATAGCGAGATGTTAAAACTTTGGTTATAATTTTACATTAAAATGTAGGTTTAATTATGGTGATCATTTACTATTTTTGTCTTTTATATGTTACTATATCTGGTGGTAAGTTAAACATAAGCCTTTTTTTAAACTCATAAGTGGGTACACTTATTGTGACGGACGGGAAACTACGGAACCCTACACTGAGCGTGGCCCAACACGCTCTTGGCCGGTTTTTTTTTTATTAAACAAGTAATTTTTTTATCCTAAAATATTCAATAATCATTGTCAATAATTGTTTTAACCTTTCGAATGCCGTAATTAGATAAGTACACAATAGAAATGCAATAAGAAAGCGAACGCGGTTCGCTTGAGGTTTAATGTACCTATTAAAATAAAAAAGTTGCCTATTTTGATAAATCCTTAATAAATCCTGCATCACACACATGTCTGTGTGTGCATGTGTAGATAACAATACCGATGCAGTACTAATGTAGTGCGTTGATGCCCCTATTATTTTACCTGCTATTACAATTTCTAATTTCTTTAAAAAAAATACTACCTAAGTGCATTTAATTTAGTTTTTAGTGGTTGAGTTATGATTGTAATTTAATTTTCTAGTATAAGGGCACCTGGTCACCTGGACCGCCATGGCGATGGCGGTGCCACCAGTTGCGCCGCCGGTGAAATATAAACCTAAGCTACCAAACTAAACACCATACCTACAGGCACCATAGTAGCCACACGTCCGAGCTGGTTACGCCGCCAAATTGGTTGCGCAACCAAACGGACACAAGTTGAGTAACTCTCTATAGAGCTGTATACATTTTGTTGGTAGCGGCGACTGGTTGCGTCGCCATGCTGTCTCGGTGAAATACGAGAATAGCCCAGAGTATGTATAATTTTAATAACATCTTGTATATTTGTGTAGTATTCGTCTTGACGTCTTGTTGCGTCATCAGCAGCTGGGGTCAATACGTGCGTCTCCGTCAAAGGATCGCATGCAACTGTCAACTCCCACTGCTCATATACCGACACCAAGACAAGTACACCAACTTACCTATGAAAGGGATATTTTCATATATCTAATACACCACAATGAATGGTCCTTTGCGTCTCGCATCTATCGGATTCCCCGACAGCATCAGGCAACGGCGCTCACGCTCCAGCCGCCGCCGGGATTCCGATCCCGATTTCCGGCCACCGTAGGCGCGGGCTTGTGGACGGCGAGCAATGGATAGCTTACTGTCCGACCGTTCAGTAACCGTCCGAACTGAGCCCAAGTCGTCGACGGCGCGCACTATTCCCGCCCGCCTCAAGGAGTTGTGCTGACAACTCCTTGAGGCACGCTCCAACCGTAGGGGCTCAGCAGGGTGCCTACTGGGGCCAAGAGTCTGCTTCCGAAAGGGAGGCTCGGCTCCGGTATGAAGGGCAACAAAGGAACGGGGTGGGTTTTAGTCAGTAAGAGTCTGACACTATCTCCCACTCCGCCCAAGGGCGGGGAAAGTCAATTTTTACTCACCAAAAAAATCCATCGGATTCCCGCAACCTTTACTAGGTCATCGGTCCACCTTGTAGGAGGTCTTCTAACGCTGCATCTTCTGGTACGCGGTCGCTACTCCAGAACCTTTCGGCCCAATGGCCATCTCTTCTGCGAGCTATGTACCCTGCCCCTTGCCACTTAAGTTTGGGGAGGCCTATGTCCAACAGTGGATACCAAGTGGAGTGGAGTGGAGTGGTGGTACCAGTGGTATGATGATGATCCAATACACAATATCCAATATACAAAGATTAATCCCTATTTGATGTATTAAGGAAAAACCAATTATATCTGATCGCTTGCGCCAGCATGTGTGACATTGCGAATCTCATGACATTCATCTTCATTAGGTAAGGATTTCTTGACAAAATTGTATTTGTTTTTAAATAGTTTTCTTTCTTTCTTTGTTTATTGTTCATTTGTGTGACAACGCGTGACGTTTTTAGATTACCGTCAAACGGGTTGAATAGGAACGCAGGCGTGAATAGGAACATAACTTTGGTTAGGTTTTTCACTTTGGTGCATATGTATATTATTGATTTCTAGCAAAGCATCTGTTTTTATTACAATTAAAGAATAAACAGGAATACTGAAATGCTGGGAAAAATTGTTAATTAATGCGAAAATCCCCTTCAAACTTTTGTTTCTATTAGTATTCACTTTATATTCACACCGTTTGACTGTACCTACTTTCATAGTGCGTTGGTCCAGCTAAGAAGTGGAATTTCTTACCGGAGTCGGTGTTTCCTGATAGCTACAACCTAGGGGTCTTTAAGTCAAGAGTAAATAGGTTATTTCTATGTAAGCGCGCTCCATTGCCGACTATATTGAATCCCTGCTGGTAAATGTGATCCTTCTCTGTCAAATTCATCAATTTGCGATAAAACCGCCCATTGTGACACCCTATTAATTTTAAGTTTCGTATGTAATTGCTTTATTTTTGGTGTACAATACAGAATTTATCTATCTATCTATCTAAATGAGATCATAGTCGAGCATGAGTAGGGCTTCCGCATGACACAGGTCCTCACCGGAAATGGCAAGTTCGGAAGGTTCCTGTTCCGAATTAAAGCGGAAGTGACGCCTGGGTGTCGCCACTGTGCGGAACGCCCGGAGGACACGGTGGAGCACACAATCGCGGTGTGCCCTGCTTGGGCGGAGCATCGTCGTGCCCTCGTGGGGGTGATCGGCGGCGGAGAACTCTCGCACCGGGCCTTGGTCGAAGCCATGGTCCGGAGCGAGGAGGAGTAACAGGCGGTCGTCGACTTCTGCGAAGCAGTACTGCTCGCTAAGGAGGAGGCCGACCGCATCAGGCAACGGCGCTCTCGCCGCCGCCGGGCGCTCGAGCCTAGGTATGAAGGCTTGAAGGAACGGGATGGGTTTTTTAGTCCAAGAACGGGGGTTGTCATAGGATGATTTTTACCATCGAAAAAAGAAAGCACGAGTAGGACAGCCATTTTCTGAAATCTGGCAACCAAGACAGGAACCGATCTTGATGTTTTAATTTGTGTTCGTGTTAACTTATTAAAGACTGTAGCAATTCCATTTATCATCATCATTACAGCCGAAAGACGTCCACTGTTGGAAATAGGCCTCTCCTATGCGTCGCCACAACAATCGATCCTGTGCGTCTTGCGTCCACGTGGTCACCACTCCAAAACCTTTCGTCCCCATCGACCGTCTGTTCTGCGTGCAATGTGCCCTGCCCATTGCCGCTTAAGTTTGGCGATTCTTCGAGTTACGTCAATAACCTTGGTTCTCATTCTTATTCCTCAATATTTAGTTTTAGCTGTGGTATACCATATCGGGAGTCGCGGGAATCCGATAGATGATAAATGATGATAAATGATATTTATTTTGTAAATAGGTTTAAAAAACACTTTTACACGTCAATTTTTTTTTTCTTCATTTTATGCTAGATGAGGCCGGTGAGGATGTGAGACGAACAGGACCGATCGTTTTTTTTTTGAATTTGGAAATGATCCAATGACTTTTCTCCCAAGAAAGAGTGCTGGCTATTATTGAACAAAACCCATCCATGTGCTTCAGTTACCCCTTTTACGATTTCCCTTAGCACGTGTTTCTGAAATCGCTGTATGATAAATACGTTTCACCCACAATTATTCATTACACGTAAGCATATACGGGCGAATCTTTCCGCCTCGTTTTACAAGTCATTCTGAATAAATGAAAAAAGGGACCTGCCTCGCACATAGTCACGGAAACTAAGAAAATGAAGGAAGGAATGATGAAATTGGTGTCGGACAAAATTGAACGACGAAGGACCGACAGGGACACTTTGCCTGTGATTGAAACGCCTGTTTTTGTGAAAAGATTTCTGAAATAGGTAACTGAATTTGAGTGGTTTCTATTTTAAGGTGGGAAATAATCTAATGCCTTCTCTTGCTCTAGGGTGGAATGGGAGTCGCAAAGGAGGAGGAGGCCGAACGCATCAGGCAACGGCGTTATCGCCGCCGCCGCCGCCGCCGGGATTCTGATCCCGATTTCCGGCCACCGTAGGCGCGGGCTTGCGGACAGTGTGCAATGGGTAGCTCGCTGTCCGGCCGTCCAGTAACTGTCCGGACCAAGCCCAAGTCGTCGACGGCGCGCACTGTTCCCGCGCGCCTCAAGAAGTTGTCAGCAACAGCAGGGACCCAGCTGGGTCGAAGCCTACTGGGGCCAGGGTTATCCGAAAGGGCGCTCGAGCCCCGGTATGAAGGCTAGAAGGAACGGGGGTGGGTCTTTTAGTCAGTAAGAGTCTGACACTATCTCCCGCTCCGCCCAAGAGCGGGGGATGTCATTGCATGATTTTTTCCCAACATAAAAAAAAAAGGTGGAATGGGAAACAGAGCAGAAGAGTGTAAGGGCTTTATTTCACTGGGACACCATGGCGGCGCGACTAGTTACGCCGCCATGATTCCCGGTGAAATATAGCCATAAGCTACCAAACTAAACACCATACAGACACCAGAGTCACTACACGTCTGAGCTGGTCGCGCCACCAAATTGGTTGCGCAACCAATCGGACACAAGGTGTGTAACTCTTTATAGAGCTATATACATTTTGTTGGTAGCGGTGGCTGGTCGCGCCGCCATGGTGTCCCGGTGAAATATAGCAGGAGAAAACACATTAGTTTCAGGCATTTTTTAAAAGGAAACCCGTGGTTCTAGATCGCAAAGGACAAAATGAAAGACACTGCGGTGTGGTTTTAGTCAGTAAAAGTCCGACACGCCCTCCATCTACGCTCAGAACGGGAGAACTCATTGGTTGATGTCCTACCATAAAAACCTACGAGTTTCTTTACCAAATGTAGAAACGTAATCAAGAGGAGACTGAGCGCGTGGTGACAAGAGGTAGCACGTGTCTGCCAGCGGCCTCGTTGCGTCGCCATGTGGCGTTCACTAGAATCCCTGGTTAGGGATTTAAGTTTATAAATGAAACAACCAAATTATCAGTAAGCAGGTTTTTTTTAAATGATATAAACTAGTGCTTGACTGCATCCCACCTGATGGTAAGCAGTGATGCAATCGGTGATGGTGAGGCGCACTAGTTTATTAAGAGCGTATTCAGTCTAGTCTTGAAGACACCTAAATTATAATTGGACGGGAAGCCCGCAGCAGGCAAATTGTTCCAGTCCTTCGATGTACCCGGTATAAACGACGAACCGTAAGTTTCAACAATGTAACAATCCAAGAATGACGTGTAGTTGTTCTCCAAGAGGAATCGAGTCTGCCATGACGTCAACTACTTGACTTGCCCTACATTTAGTGTGTATACCACATCTCTTGCCATTCCAGTGAGAATTAGCCTTAACATGGGCTGGCAGGAAGATAAAAGTCTACTACTCCCAACATGAGGAGGAGTGGCAGGCGGTCGCCTTCTTCTGCGAAGCAGTAATGCTAGCAAAAGAGGAGGCCGGCCGCTGGGATTTCGATCCCGATTTCCGGCCACCATAGGCTCGGGCCTGCGGACAGCTAACAATGGGTAGCTCGCTGTCCGACCGTCCGGTAACTGTCCGGACCGAGCCCTAGTCGTCGACGGCGCGCACTGTTCCCGCACGCCTCAAGGAGTTATCAGCAACAGCAGTGCGAAAGCTGGGTCGAAGCCCATTGGTCAAGGTCTAGTTCTGAGGAAGGCTCGGCCCCGGTATGAAAGGCAAGAAGGAACGGTGTGGGTTTTTTAGTCAGTAAGAGTCTGACACTATCTCCCGTTGCGCCCAATGGCAGGGGATGTCATTTGGATAATTTTTGCCCACCAAAAAAAAAACTTCTTCCAACATCCAGGTATTTCCACACACAGTCCGATCCTACTAATGTTAACTTCAGCACCATCTGGCCACATCTCTTTAATTATTGGCATCTGTTCCCAGTAAACTACGCCTGGTTTATGTAGACATTTTATTATCACGTCGGGCCCAAGTAAATAGGATTCTAAGTAGCTCTTAAAAATGTAAGTAGAGGGTTTAACAGGACTGTTTGAGGATAGAAAAATAAAGTTGCTCATTATTTTTGTACTTGGGTTTGTAATATGTTTGTAGGTAATTTTTACTAGGTCTTCATATAACTTCTCTCGCTATTGTGGTCAAGCGAGAGGGAGTATCAAACTTTTACTGACTGAAATCCACCTGTGTTCTTAGTTACCGTAGGCGTGGACTTGCGGACGGCGAGCAATGGGTAGCTCGCCGTCAGACCGTTTGGTAACCGTCCGGACCGAGCCTGAGTCGACGATGCGACGGCACGCTGTGTTCCACGCGCGCCTCAAGGAGATTTTAGCAAATCCGTAAGGGACCAGCAAGTGCCATGGGTTAAGCGAAAGATAACCCCCGGCCCTAGAACGAAGGCGAAGAAGGTTCATAGGAGTAGGTTTTAGTCTGACACGCCTTCCATCTTTGCCCTAGAGCGGGAGAGGTCATTGGATGATTTCCCTACTTAAAAAAAAACAAGTGTCCCTAATACTTTAGGCTTTCAAAGACAGCTGCAAAAGCAACAATATTTTTGGAGTTGTCTTATCTGAAAAAAACATAGGAATAATTCTACAATTCACATTGCATGTAAGAGGATTTAAGCATACTGTAGCATGAACATTTTTTTTTCTTAATTTTACAACCCCTTCCAAATTGTTGTTTTTTTTTCGTAAAAAATATTAATAGTATAATTGATAGATACTTTTAGTAATTTGTTCTCTACACCTAACTACGTCGATCTACGAGATAAGCTAAATAAAGTCAGTTCCTAAGGTCTTTGAGAACATTATGGCGTACATCAAATTCATCAAAACAAACATGCACAAAGCCTGCAGCACAGGCATGGGCACAAGCATAGGGTAGCCAGCCTGTCGGCATTTTACACGATGCATTTTGGAGTGTGCGCGCGAATTACATAACTTGATTCCGCCATCAACAATCAATCAATCCGACGTATGGCGAGTGTCCACCTTCATTTCGCCTCGTCATCTGTACATCGGAAGACTAGAACAATTTGCCTGCTGCGGTCTTCCCGTCTGATTATAATTTGGGTGTCATCAAGGCTAGAGTGGCTATAGGCTCTTAATAAACAATTGCGCCTCACCATCAACGATTGAATCACTGCTTACCATCAGGTGGGATCACAGTCAAGCACTAGACTATAAATATCAATAAAAAAAAAACATACCTATACAAGGTGTAAGGGACAGCCCTCCACAAACTTTAAGGGCTTGCTCAGTAGACGAAACCGAACAACCTTCCACAAAATTTTTTTCAGGAAACGAAAAAAAGATCAGCCTCACCATACAAAATGATAAACTTGATTGGACAATTTGTATGGCGAGGCCGATTTTTTTTTTTTCGTTTTTCAAACAAACTTTCGTCTTTTAATATTACTGTGATTTTAAGCCAAGCCACAGAAAATACGTATTCGCGACGGAAAAGATACTCGTTATAAAATGTCTTCATCCCTTTCGCTTTTCCCGATAATCGGAAAAGGTGCCGGTGGGGTTTTGTATTATGTAAAGTAAATGGACAGGAGACAATATTCAAATCGGTTCCCAAAAGGTTTAAGAAATCAGAATTGTTGAATCAGGTAAGTATGCTAATGGAAAAAGGGGTAAGTACAGGTACAGGTAAATATGTAAAGTATATCCAGATTTAAGAGAAAAAATATTAGCATTCAAAAAAGTTTAAGTAGCTTTAGGGAGTGTTCAAGTATTACGTAACGCAATTTTTGAAGATTTTGGACCCTCCCTCCCCCCTATGTAACGCACCGTAACGTTTTTCTGTACTCCTCCCTCCCCCTTCCTAAACTTTACGTAACATATAAGTGACCTTTAAAGTCACAATTATGTTAACGAAAGGTTTGCCAACTTAGGAAACAGAGATAAAAGTAACGTACAATACTATTGAGGGTTTTCCCGTAAAACATAAACGAAAAGGATTGCTGATTTGGAAGATTCTAATTCCCTAGCTTTTTTATTAAAATAAAAAAAATGTTACGTAACGCGTTGTTTAAATACTCCCCCTCCAGCCCTTGTAATGCACCGTAATGTTTTACAAGATCCCTCCTCCCCCCAAATTGCGTTACGTAATTCTTGAATGCTCCCTTATTGGCAAAGTAAAAAGGAATTAGGTACAAGAGGGCCCCCACCGGACGCCCCGTCGGGAGTTGCAAGACGATTTCCAGCCACCGTCGGCACAGACTTGAAGATGGCGAGCAATACGTAGCTTGCATAACATCAACATTGTAAGGCGAAGGAGAGTGGTCTCCACGACACAGGGGATATGTGAGTGTGTGACTAGGGCCATCTAAATTTGTGCAACACATTTTTTCTGAACAATAAAATATTATCATTATTGTACACTTAGTTCGCAATAAACGTTTTGCCTTTGACTTTTTAAAAGTCGGTTAAAGACAGTCGTTAGTATTTAGTACGCAGATAAATGGCCGCCTCACGCACTGGCTACCCCGGAAGGGTTTGTATACGTGACATGTGTGTAGCCAGAAGTAGCTAAGAATTGCCCAGACGGGGTCACGGAAGGGTCGGGCGGGTTTGACCAGATTCGGAAGTAGCCCGTAGATAATCGTACGTATATTTGTGTGACTGGATTATTTACCTACATGGTTACTGGGACATTAGTGAGTGAGCTAGATTAGGTATGGTTTTTTTAAGTGTCAAATTGTGTGTAGAGAGCAGTGGTGGCCGAGTGGTAATGGCTCTGACTTACGAGTTGTAGGTCGCGGGTTCAAACCCTGCCAGGCGCATTACATTGTGTAATTTATTTCATTACCACTGATCTCAAAACGGTGAACGAAAATATTGTGAGGAAACCGGCATGTCCTAGAACCAAAAATTCGAAGACATGAGACATTCACCAACTCGCACTGGGGCCGCGTGGTGGATTACGGCCCAGGCCTGAGTCCCAGCAGTAGGAACATTAAAAAGGCTGATGGCATCACTTGCTCTGGTCCGATGTACCTAGAAGACACGTCAAACTTTTACTGACTAAACCCATCTGTGTTCCTTTAGTGGCTTTATACATTCTAGGGCCAGGTCACTCTTTCGAACGTTGTCGCAGCCCTAGCAGGCCATCATCTTACTGGGTTCCTTCAATTTTGCTGATATATTATCGAGGCGCGCGTGGAACACTCCGCATCGTCGACTTCAGCTTGGTCCTTACTGGACGGCCGGACGGTGAGCTACCCATTGTTCATCGTCTGCAAACCCTCGCTTACGGAGGCTGAGAATCACCTTGCAATTTTCGATGCACAGGGCGTCTGTTGAGGCAGAGGCTGTGGAGATTAGACAGAGTTTCTTATTTGTTCTGAAGTTGGGAATGTTTGAGGTAAGATCTATCATCATCATCATCATCAGTAGGCCGACTGTGCCTAGTGCTGAGCGTAAGCTTCTATTTTCTTGTGACAATCTTTACGATATTGGACTCACGATGTTTACAAAGTCGTCTGATCATTTCTTTGAGACATGTAAGGAACACTACGCATCGTCGATTAGAGCTTGGTCTTTACTGGGCGGCTGAACGACGAGCCACGTATTTCTGGTCGTTTACAAGACCTTAATGCAAAAAAAAAAACCAGCAAGCGAGTCAGAGTGCACTGACAAGCCAGAATAGAGTTCTCTAGCGCAAACGTACAACGAGACCCGACCCCAAGGGAAAAGGGTTGGACAAAAAAGTGACTAGCCTTTGACCTTAAGCATTGCCATACAGCGTGGCAATGCCGCCAGTCTTTTGAGCTCATTACCTGTCGACAGCGATGTGGGAGAGTTTTTTGACGCCATACTTTAGTTAGTTGTAATTAGCGTAGGGTTGTATTGTAATTATAGTTACTTAGTTGTTTATAAGTAGTAATATTATATAATTTGTATTGAAGAAAACCTTTGAATGTACTTTAATTTAAAGTATTATATTTTCTGCAAAATATTCAAAGTCTGCCAAGCTTAACATAAACAAAATATCTTCAAGGAGCTAGTGTTAGGTAATTTATTCTGCCATTTTCCTCAACAAACACTTTGTTTTATGTCACAAAGAGTATGAAAGTAAATTCGTCGGAAATGTGTGTTTACATCGTTTTGCGACCAACTGCCGTTAAAACGTTCTCTTTGAGAAGGCGATGTAAATGATGATGTTCAGAAGGCTTCCTTTTTCATGTTACGTTTGTGAAGAATGTGCAAGATATTCACTATTCTTAAGGCCAAAGCTATGTGTCGTGATGGTTCAGTGTTAGGCCTACTGGCCATGAACGCGTAGCTTCATGAGGAAAATTCATCATAAAACGCTTGGTGTACGCCGTCGTGTGTGTGCTGTGAAAAAGACGGTTGAAAAAAAATTGCATGTAGCGGAGATGAGAATGTGTGGTGTGACGAGAATGGATAAAGTGAGAAATTTGTATATTAGGAGAAGTTTGAAAGTGGCGCCAGTGACTGAAAAGTTGAAAGGAAATCCAAACGATTTCCTTTCAATTCTTGTTATGGCCATGTAAAGAGGAGAGATGAAACGCAAGTTGCTAAAAGAGTTCTGAATTTACATGTGGATGAATGGAGAGGGAGAGGGAGGCCAAAGGAAAGATGGATGGACTGTGTGAGAAATGATATGAAAGAAAAAGGAGTTAGTGATAGCGTGACGAGTGACAGGACAGCAGAATGGAAGGAAAAAACATGTTGCGCCGACCCCAAATAAAACGGGACAAGGGCAGGAAGATGATGATTATTATATTAAAGAAAAATCGAAAATTTCAACGCTTAGTAACACCCATGCTGAGCTGAGGTGGGTTTTTGGTAAAATATAAATGAGACTCACCTGTCTACAGAGATGGCCACTAAGTTAAATATGCTAGAGGTGGAGCAGATGACGTCGATGGCGATGTAGCAGTCACACACCACCGGCGGCAGGCCCCACACGCCGGCGTTGAACTGGAGACAAGGAAATAACAGCGTTAAAACAATAGCAGTAGGTGCGGAAATACAATGACAGCAACATAAAGAAAGGTCACGCGGTCGTTGAACTGAAACATGGAATAACAGCGTTAATACAAAAGCAGTAGGGGCAAAAATACAATGAAAACAACATAAAGGAAAGGGCTATACCATCGACTTTCTAGTGATAGACAAGCCCTTTCATGGAAACTATTTGTCAAAATACTGAAAAGTAAAAAAAAAGTTCGCTGCAGCGTTACATTGTTATTATGTTGTCTAACAGAACTATTAAAACATGCAACGTTAAGATACATTTTAAAGGATACTTTTCTTCGACCAAAATGTCTTAAGCGCCCGCGGAAAAAACGGAACCCTTATAGCAGGGGTCGGCAAGTAGTTTTAAGTGGGATCCGTATAAAGTTGAACATTTTTATCAAGGTCCAAAAAAAAACAGTAATGGTACAATATTTATTTCAAATAGAGTACTATGTAAGTATGTATGTTTGACAGTCAGAAGCGCGCTGCAGTTTCGTAAGAACGCGGGATGCGCGAGGCCCCTGTGAAACGCTCCCGCACATTTTAAGCTATTGCATAGCTTCTATCGCGGGCCTTGAGCGTGGAGACCGAATCCAGAAATTCCGTAACGAAAATAACCTAACACCCCCCACTCATTTGTTTTTTGAGCGTGGTGACCGATAAGAAAACAAATGAGTGAACAATCAATCAAAATTCAATTCAATGTGTGAAAGTGTAACTTCAATTAATATCAAAGAAAAAAAAAAACAAAGGAAAAAAAATACTGCATAAATAAAATAAATAAATAATTATAATTGCATAAGTTGATAAAAATGCTATGCAATAGCTTTACCGCGGCAGTCCCCGAGTGCCACACGTCTTTTTTTTTATTAAATGTATGAATACTATGAACAGTACTAGTTATTATGACAATATTATTTAACAAATATCCGGCGGTCCCATAGCCGACCTTTCGCGGTCCGGACACGCACCGCGGTCCGCCTGTTGCCAACCGTTGCCTTATAGGATCACTTTGTTGTCCGTCCGTCCGTCCCTCCGTCTGTCTGTCTGTCAAGACTTCTTATCTCGAGAAATTAAAAAAAAAGACGTGTGGCACTCGGGGACTGCCGCGGTAAAGCTATTGCATAGCATTTTTATCAACTTATGCAATTATAATTATTTATTTATTTTATTTATGCAGTATTTTTTTCTTTTGTTTTTTTTTCTTTGATATTAATTGAAGTTACACTTTCACACATTGAATTGAATTTTGATTGATTGTTCACTCATTTGTTTTCTTATCGGTCACCACGCTCAAAAAACAAATGAGTGGGGGGTGTTAGGTTATTTTCGTTACGGAATTTCTGGATTCGATCTCCACGCTCAAGGCCCGCGATAGAAGCTATGCAATAGTTTAAAAACCATAATATCATATACACAGGTCTGCGGTTCCTTCAAGCTGTGAAAAAATCAAACTTCTAAGTTAAGGAATAAAAAAGATACGGCCGTTTATGTCGCAATAAGACGATTATTTTGATACTCTCAAAGATCGAAATTCATAGGGTACTTCCCGTTGACCTAGAATCCTGAAATTTGGCACAAAGCAAGGTCTTATAGCACAGGTATAGGAATAAATCTGAAAACAGTAAATTTGTTGTTACCTAAGTAAAAAAAAAATATTTTGCAATTCGGAAAAATCTTCGAGACTCCATTCAGGAATTGTACTTTGCACGGAACTCTTAGAGGACGAGTCCGACTCGCACTTGCCCGGTTTTTTTTATTACGGTGAGAAATCATCCAATGACATCTCGCGCTCTAATACTACGCTTAGTAGACGACTCAGGCTCTGTTCGGACGGTTTTATTGGCCAGATGGCGAGCTACCCATTGCTCGCCGACCGCAAACCTACGCCAACGGTGGCTGGAAATCGAGGCTGGGGTCCCGACGACTAGGACGTGAGGACGCATCATCTCTCACGCATGCGGCCGTTACCATTACTACGTCACAGAAGGATGTGACTGCATCCTTTTCCTTTACACTCACTCTGGATCAGGGCCCTGGTTCAGCCCGGCGCGAAAGGTCGCTGCCATCGATCGCTCCACGAGCACAAAGCGGTGCTCCGCCTAAGCGTGACCTCCCTCCTCTATATGCTTTACCGAGTCCTCCAGGCGGACCGCACAATGGCGCCCCTCGGGCGTCTCTTCTGTACCTAATAGGTACAGGAACATTACCAATATGGACCACTTAAATAAATAAAAAAATCGGAATTTTGGGTTACTATTACTACTAGCCCGTATAGTCCCACTGCTGGGCAACAGCCTCCCTTCATTCCTTCAAACGATCACGATACCTCGAAACCTTATTCTAATTCCAAGACAATTGAGCTAACAAAGAAAAAAATAAAAATACAACCAAATTGAGATCTTCTTCATTTTTTCAAACCGTTTAAAAAGATACTGACCTCTATTGATGTAAAATTTTTCATGTAAAAATGATATTTATTACGAATTTTATAAGGAAAAATCATTTCTTATTTTCATCGAAGGACTGAAACAATATGCCTGCTGCGGTTTTTCCGTCCCATTATAATTTAAGTGTCTTCGAGGCTAGAGTGAATAGTCTCTTAATAAACTAGTGCGCCTCACCATCAACGATTGCATCACTGCTTACCATCAGGTGGGATCGCAGTCAAGCACTAGTTTATTTGCACATTATGTGTGCTGAAGGTATTTCTATGACACCGAACAGAGAAAAACACAACACAGAAAAAAAAAATGTAGATAGGGTTTTTTTAAAAAGGTTAACATCAAGAGTTTAGGAAGAGGCAGTAGATGAATGGCACGGCCGCACCGGCCATTCATCCGCTCCATCTGACGAGCAAGCTTCGCTCGACCGGGGGCCAAGACCCGCGCATGCGCGGACACCACTTACTACTCTAGTGGTCCTATATAGATGATATACGTAGGTAGATACTATGGTTTCATTTATAATGTTGGTAGACATGGAATCGAGCCGGGCTAGGAAACTTACGGACGCAAAAACTCGCTGCAAAAGTGCTGGCGTGTTTTATTGTTTGTTGAACCCGCGATTTTTGAATAAGCATTTGACTTTGCTGTGCCCGATAGGGTCCATATTTATGTTAACAATATTTTATATCATCTATGTACATAGTAGATGCGTAACGCACAGGACCGGCCGTTGTGGCGACGCTTGAGGGAGGCCTATATATTATTTGCACTCTTTTATGACACACATCCATTTATTAAGAATGGAGGGGGAAAGGGAGTCCAAAGAAAACATGGATGGATTGTGTGAAAAGGGAGTTATATAGGGATAGTGATTTTTTTTTTTATGGTGGGAACAAATCATTTGGGCGGAGCGGGAGATAGTGTTAGACTCTTACTGACTAAAAGACCCACCCCGTTCCTTCTAGCCTTCATACCGGGGCTCGAGCGCCCTTTCGGATAACCCTGGCCCCAGTAGGCTTCGACCCGGCTGGGTTCCTGCTGTTGCTGACAACTCCTTGAGGCGCGCGGGAACAGTGCGCGCCGTCGACGACTTGGCTTGGTCCGGACAGTTACCGGACGGCCGGACAGCGAGCTACCCATTGCTCACTGTCCGCAAGCCTGCGCCTACGGTGGCCGGAAATCGGGATAGGGATAGTGTGACGGGTGATGGGACACAATGGAAGTAAAAACGTATTGCACCGACCCCGAATCACAGCACGCGTCACAGTGTTAAATAATAACACTGCGACACAGTGGACCTCTTCCAGCTAAAATGATGATGACGATGATAATGATGATGACGCGGGCGAAGCCACTTGTAAAAGCTTGGCTATAGGGTAGTGTCCAGGGTCAAAATAATTACATTTTATTTAGTCCGTATTTTAGGTTATAAAAAAATATTGGACACTTATTTTTTCTTTTTTCGATTAAACAAAAAATAACAAAGATATAGCCCATTAAAATACGTGTGACGTCACTCCGTGCGAAAAAATGTAGCACGGCGTGACGTTACACGTAACTTTAATGGGCTATATCTTTGTCATTTTTGGTTTAATTTACAAATAAAAAAAATACGAGTCCTTTATCTTTGAATAATCTAAAAGATGGACTAATTACAGTTTTTACGGCCGCTAGCCTATTATATGCTTGCGTGTGACTACTATATCACCATCGAGATGGTAAGCAATGATGTGATTAAAACACTCTTGCTCAAAAGTAGCGCAATCAGTCTTGACCTAAAGAGCCTCAGGTTGTAGCTATAATGAGCAAATTGTGTGTGTACAAACATTTGCAACTTAAATGATTTCGGTCTAGATTTCTAAGGGCATTGTTACATATGCTACAGCCTATGTCAATTAGTTGAATAGAATTCATTAGCTCCAAATAATAGGCGTTTCACAATGAAGCACTAAAGCTTGGGGCCGGGACTCGAACCCCGTTTATTGTAAAGAGAACCTATTTGATGAGACCTTTGTGACTTTAATGGAAGTACGAGGTGACTTAGATTTATCTTTGAGCGTTTGAATTTTCAAGTAATTATTTATTACTAGCTTTTGCCCGCGGCTTTGCCCGCGTTAAAAAAATATGCCTATGTCACTCAAGAATAAAGCAGCTTTCTTTCTGTGAAAAAAAATTAGCGATCGGATCAGTCCTTCCTGAGATTACCTCCTACAAACAAAAAAAAAAAGACGTGTGGCACTCGGGGACTGCCGCGGTAAAGCTATTGCATAGCATTTTTATCAACTTATGCAATTATAATTATTTATTTATTTTATTTATGCAGGATTTTTTTTCCTTTGTTTTTTTTTTCTTTGATATTAATTGAATTGAATTTTGATTGATTGTTCACTCATTTGTTTTCTTATCGGTCACCACGCTCAAAAAACAAATGAGTGGGGGGTGTTAGGTTATTTTCGTTACGGAATTTCTGGATTCGGTCTCCACGCTTAAGGCCCGCGATAGAAGCTATGCAATAGCTTAAAAAAAAACATGTAAACAGAAAAACAAACTTTACCTCTTTGTTATATTAGTGTAGATTGTTGAAAAAGTATCGAATGGACTGATTATTGCAATGTCACTTAATTAATTAGATCACAACTCATGTACAGGCTTAGACAAATGGTTTTCTATTTGTGTTCCCCGAGACAGAGAGGGAGGCCAAAGATAAGATGGGTAATGTGTGAGGACTGATATGAAAGAAACAGGAGTTAGTGATAGCGTAACGAATGACAGGACAGTATGGAAGAAAAAAACGGGTTGCAAGGACCCCAAATAAAACGAAAAACAGGCAGGAAGATGGTGATTAGTGTTCCTGTCAAACGCTATGTAAAAAAAGGTATGATAATGACATTATCCATCACGTGACCTCTCTGCAGGTTTAATATCATTGCCATACATTTGTACTTAGCCACACCCGCCAAATGCGGGAACACTAATAGAAAGTTATTTTTCTAAGCCTGCTGAGGTACGGATGGTAATAAATAATATGTTTGTCCTATGTTAAATACTTGAAGGCAACAGCGATAAATTAGCGGTATCTACAGCTGTCATCGTTAACGTTTTTGGTAGAGAGTTCATGGCGTAGAAATAAAATTACGATTCACTGCACAATTAAGTACTTTTATTTCACAATAGATATAATTAGGAAATTACAGATTTAGGTGTATCGTAATCCAAGAGCACCAGTGATCTGGGTAAGAGCGTCCGAACTACTCGACGGCTTGCCCAAGACTGTCATCCGTAAACGTCACTAGCGGTGAGCGTTTCAACAATGAACAGTTTTCAAAGATAGTTTTTTGTTTTGCAACGTAACAACCGTTTTCCATCCTGCGACCAAACAGTCTTCGTTGCACAAACCAGTCTTCAAATTACTGTATGCGAATTGTTATCTTACTGCTCTTCAACTATCACACTTGTCGCGTCGTCGTTCGAAACCAGTTATTGCAATGAAAAATGAACTTTATAAACATATAATAAAGTTCATTTATTTTGCGACGCGACGAGTACAGATTTTGCGACAGCGAAAGTTTTCGACAGCTACTTCACTCAACGATAGTTTCGTCTTCATACCAGTCGCAACGAGAACCGTTTTTAACAACCGTTTCTGTTGTTTCAAGACCGGTTGCGTTTTGTCGTTCAAAAATTCGACAACGACCCACCATTATACGTCACCCCTCCAAACGATTCCGCTCACGTGATGTCCACAACGTTTCACCCCACTCCGATTCTAAGGAGTGAGTATTGAGTGTCTTATTATTGCTAAATTGTCATAACCGCTGACAGCCTGACAAACTCTTTTCTTTTATCTTGTACAGATACCGGCACGAATCTTGAGCCCTCGGCGTCAGAGTGGGGATCGCTTTGCGCATTCCATACATTGGCGAGCCAATCGTCGTCGTTGTTAGATACATGCAGCAAGGCAGGGAACGAATCACGAGTGACGTCTATGAAACGATGGAGCGACGAGCCAATCACTGATACTCCCCGCCCCCGCTTCTCACTTCGTACCACTAAAGATACCGAATACTTGACTTCTGAGCAACTTGAAGACAGCGCTCAAGATCCGTGCTGATATCTGTATCTATTGTATTTATTGTGTTTGCTGAAATGTGTTTGCTGAAATGTTTATTACATTCTTTTCTAAATCTAATATCGTCGGTTCTTCATAGAAGTTAACCGCTCGTTGTCAAGATTACAAGACCTTTTTCCGGATTACAAGAAATAAGCAAGAAAATGACCTTTCTATGTCAAGGTCAACGTCGGGTAAATATATGGTAACTCTAGAGTAAATAGGGTAGAAATAACATGTCTTTGTAGGGTTCCTTAGATAAATAGTAAAAATCAACACAAAAAAAATGTGTCATGTCCATTGGGATGAACATTTCACAGCATTATTTACTGGTTAGAGTAAAGGCCGCCATGGTTTACGCACTATAGTCTGCTAAGGACCAATTGCGGAAACCAGACCACAATAGAATAGAATAGAATCCGCAGAAAAATCAAGGTTGCCGATATAGGCCGAAAAATTGCCAAACTTTAATGGCAGTGAGTAAGGCATTTTGCTTGGCCACAGGAATCCGATGGATGCGAGACGCACTGGACCGACCGTTGTGGCGACAATTGAAGGGAGACTTTTTTCGACTGAAGTGACGATGAGCATGAATAAAATCAATAGACTACAGAACCCCCGAGCGTAGATCGACACGCATTTGGCCTGTTCTTTATCAAGACCCGCGCCAATGACCCCGAGAAAGTTTGGGACGCTGTTGACATTTACATTTTGACTACAGTTGTTGCTCATGTTAACGCTCGTCGAACTGAAGGACAAAATAATATTATTGTAGGCCGTAACAGGTACCTGCTTTCAGGCTTTAGTCAGTGGCGTCACCTGTGTTAAAACCGAAAATTAACCAATAGGAACGCACTCATCGTATTTCTGTCCTTGTCCCATTTTATTTGAAGTCGGTGCACCATGTTTTTTTCTTCCATTCTAGAATAGACCCGTCACCCGTTACGCTATCTCTAACTCTTCTTTCATATCGCTTCTCACACAATCCATCCATCTTTTCTTTGGCCTTCCTCTCCCTCTCCATCCACATGTATACTTATAACCCTTTTATTAACATGCGTTTTTTACCTCCTCTTCATATACCTATACCAAGACAAACGATCCTCTTTTATCTTTTCAGTCACTGGCTCCAGTTTCAATGGAAATGCACAACTCGGATAAAAACTATGCTATCAGACATGTCAAACTCTTATTGACAAAAGAACCCACCCCGTTCCTTCATGCCTTTCGTACCAGGGCTGAGCTTCCCTTTTGGATAACCCTGGCCCCAATAGGCTTCGACTCGACTCGCCGTCGCTGCCGCCAATGCCCTCGTCACCGCCGCCAATCGCCCGCGCCCTCACGAGGGCACGGCGATGCTCTGCCCAGGCGGGGCAAGTGTACAATGGATGGTCTTATCGCACAGGGCAATCTCTTACAGATAATAATATTATGTAACCAAGCATTATACTCGTGTGTAACACATAATATGATTTAAAAGAGTGTCCATGGAGTTTCTTGCACGTTCTTCTCCATAGAGACCTACGCTTTGGAACGTGCAATTTAGCTTCACTTTTCTTGGACTGACCGACATTTGACTATTCAAAAGTGCCTGCAAATGGTCTATTTGAAATAAATGCTTTGACTTTGACTTTATAACTAAGGTTAAAAAGTCAAAGTCAAAGCCAAATCCTAAGGGATGAACTGAACGAAAGGAGATAGATTTGGGACATATTACCATGTTACATTTGTAATACGAGAAGGACTCAAGAGAATACGTGAATAAAACGGGTCGTTCACGTTTCGTGTGATGTACAACAGGTTACATTAATTAAAACGACCTGTTGAACACTTTAGCATAAAGTTACGAAACTATTCTCATTAAATTCAAATCAGAATCGATTTTCCACTTACAGAGTATACTCATAGTTTACAAAACAAAACTAACGTAGTTATAACTGGAAACTTATTTCGACCATAAATAACTATAATAAATCCATTTACACTTATAACATTAATTAAGAGGTAAAGTTTTCTTTTTTGCTTTGTAGGTAATCTCTAAAAGTACTGGTCAGATACTATACTATACTATACTGGTCTGGTACTGGTCCCGCG
This sequence comes from Mythimna ferrago, assembly GCA_910589285.2. NCBI lineage: Eukaryota > Metazoa > Arthropoda > Insecta > Lepidoptera > Noctuidae > Mythimna > Mythimna ferrago. The sequence goes on from OU342685.1 coordinate 25,164,661, forward strand.
CGCCTCAAGGAGTTGTCAGCAACAGCAGGGACACAGCCGGGTCGAAGCCTACTGGGGCCAAAGTTATCCGAAAGGGCGCTCGAGCGCCGGTATGAAGGTTAGAAGGAACGGGGTGGGTCTTTTAGTCAGTAAGAGTCTGACACTATCTCCCGCTCCGCCCAAGGGCGGGGGATGTCAATGCATGATTTTTTCCCACCATAAAAAAAAAAGATCGCAAATTTTTTTTGACTGGTGGAAAGCTGCTTTGTTCCTGAGTGTCAAAGGCCGCGGGCACTCTGTCGGTTACGCTTTCTCGGTTAAACTACTAAACCAATTTAGGTGAAATTTGTTACAAAAGAGGCTTGAACTCCAAGGATGGACATAGGCTACTTTTTATCTATTTTCGATTTCGATTTCTCGGTTCGCCACTCAGAATCTTTCTGTCTTAAGCGCTGAATACATGTTCCTTTAACTCGGCCAAAAGTATGCAAGTATTTTCTTGCTTACCACAATAAGTTTTGATTGTGGTCACTACGACATGCAAGTTACTTGCATGTCTATATACACCGCTAAATTTTAATCGTTTTAATCCCGTGGAGGATCGATCCGGTACATGAAACACTATCGATTTGTAAAGATAAAATTAAAAAATAAAGTACCTCTTTTTCAAAACTCATATTAATTTACGCATGTACGAAATTAATTTCTTTATGAAAAAGTCAGCTGAGCGAGTTCAATGACCTGTAGGTACTTTGTACACAACGCCGACAATTAACTACAGGTCATTGAACTCGCTCAGCTGACGTTTTCTTAAAGATACTAATTTTGTACATGCGTGAATTAATACGAGTTTTGAAAAAGAGGTACTTTATTTTTTAATTTTATCTTTACAAATCGATAGTGTTTCATATACCGGATCGACCCTCCACGGGATTAAAACGATTAAAATTTAACGGTGTATGTGTTACAGCTTTTACTCTCATCTACCCAGTACTACATTCAGCACACACATGGTCCCTAGTTGGTAGTGAGTCACATGAATTCTGCCTTAGGGTGCTTTTCCGCCAGAGTAGCTCTTTTTTTTTGCTTGATATAAGCTAGTGCTTGACTGCAGCGCACTAGTTTATTAAGAGCCTTTTCACTCTAACCTTGAAGATACCCAAATTATAATCGGACGGGAAGACCGCTGCTTAGCTGCACAAGATGTGAAAGCTATGGACATCGGAAGTCGCAGGGTGATGCCCAGCCATCGTAGCCGCGTGTTTGTGGACACGACCAATGGGTATCTCACCATCTGGCCGTCCGGTAATCGTCCGGACCCGATCTTGATTGGCCTGTTGGTCTAGTGGTTAGTGGTCCAGACTGCTATGCCGGAGGTCGTGGGTTCGATCCACCCAGGAAAAAATTTTATGTGATGAGCATGATCATTTGTTCTGTGTCAGGGTGTAATTTATCTATAATACGTATGTATTTAGAAATATATACGTATGTTTATCAGTTGTCAAGTACTTATAACACAAGCTCTGTTTACCTTGGGACTAGACGGCGTTGTGTGATAGTTGTGGAATATATTATATTGTTGACGGTGCGTAGTTTCCTACGCGCGTCTCAAAGAGATGTCAGCAAAAACCGTAGTCCAGGAGCCAAATGGAGGAGGCAACTGTAGGGATTTGGTTTTAGTCAATGAGGAAAACGTTTATTAGTAAAAGTCTGACACGCCCTTCCCGCTCCATCCTAGAGCGGGAGCAGTCATGAGAAGACTTCCTATATAAAAAAAAAAAGACGTGTGGCACTCGGGGACTGTCACGGTAAAGCATAGCATTTTTATCAACTTATGCAATTTTAATTATTTATTTATTTTATTTATGCAGTATTTTTTTCCTTTGTTTTTTTTCTTTGATATTAATTGAATTGAATTTTGATTGATTGTTCACTCATTTGTTTTCTTATCGGTCACCACGCTCAAAAAACAAATGAGTGGGGGGTGTTAGGTTATTTTCGTTACTGAATTTCTGGATTCGGTCTCCACGCTCAAGGCCCGCGATAGAAGCTATGCAATAGCTTAAAAACGTTATAGCAACATAGCATAGTGCATCTCTGGTGAAAAAGCACTCCTAGGATCGACGTATTTCGGACAGACAGAGCTTGTTACCGACCATTATTCCGTCCGCTTAAGCGATTGCTACCGGACATAAGCACCGCCGGTATATGGCTGGACAGGCTCACACAAAGAGCTTTTCACGCTGAGCATATACAAAGGATAGATAGAGGAATGACGTTTTAGATTGACGAAATTTTCTTTTCGGTACACGTACTCGAAAACCCGTTTTTATCAATACCGCCTTTTTATTTACAGTTATCTGCACTAGTGCGGAAAAGTACGCAAGCTCGCCCCGCCACAATTTATTATATTTATTTTATTAGACAGGGCGCTACGCAACTACCATGAGTCACCGGATTGTTTATTTCGTTGTAAGTCTATTGAAGAACGTCGCTTGATACACGTGGAAATTTGTTCGCCTCGGTCGCAATGATAAACTTTCTCCATTTGTATCAAAATGTACCATTTGTTTTGAATAAACATGGATGATGATAATGTAGGCGTCTTATGTGCATTATTCAACGTGATTGCGTTTTCGAAGCAATTCGACGCGTTTCATGCGAATTTAACGCGATGCGTCGGCTTAGACCTACGTGCTACTGCTTTGAAGTAAATATTGGTTCCTTGTTTTAATGTAATCAAAAATAAAAGAGCTCTTTTTTGTTTTTAGTACTAGTGCGTATCCAGTGAATGTCAGTATTTAATAGGCAAACAATTATGGATAACGAACGAGTGTGAGCAGTGGTGGCCGAGTGGTAATAATGGCTTCGACTTACGAGTTGTAGGTCGCGAGTTCAAACCCGGTCAGGCGCATTACTTTGTGTAATTTATTTCATTACCACTGCTCTCAAAACGGTGAAGGAAAACATCGTGAGGAAACCGGCATGTCCTAGAACCAAAAATTCGAAGACATGTGACATCCACCAACTCTTCCGAATTAAAGCGGAAGTGACGCCCGGGTGTCACCACTGTGCGGAACGCCCGGAGGATACGGTGCAGCACACAGTCGAGGTGTGGCTGCTTGGGCGGAGCATCGCCGTGCCCTCGTGGGGTGATCGGCGGCGGAGACCTCACGCGTTTGGCCTTGGTTGAGGTCATGGTCCGGAGCGAGGAGGAGTGGCAGGTGGTCGCCGACTTCTGCGAAGCAGTAATGCTCACTAAGGAGGAGGCCGACCGCATCAGGCAACGGCGCTCTCGCCGCTGCCGGGATTCCGATCCCGATTTCCAGCCACCGTAGGCGCGGGCTTGCGGACAGTGAGCAATGGGTAGCTCGCTGTCCGGCCGTCCGGTAACTGTCCGGAACAAGCCCAAGTCGTCGACGGCGCGCACTGTTCCCGCGCGCCTCAAGGAGTTATCAGCAACAGCAGGGGCCCAGCCGGGTCGAAGCCTACTGGGGCCAGGGTTATCCGAAAGGGCGCTCGAGCCCCGGTATGAAGGCTTGAAGAAACGGGATGGGTTTTTTAGTCAGTAAGAGTCTGACACTATCTCCCGCTCCGCCCAAGAGCGGGGGTTGTTATTGGATGATTATTCCAATCGAAAAAAAAAACATCCACCAACTCGCACTGGGCCCGCGTGGTGGATTACGTCCCATTCCCTCTCCTAGAGAGGAGGCCTGAGTCCCAGCAGTGGGATTTTTAAAAAAAGGCTGAAGATGAACGAGTGATATGCGTGTGTCGGTAACTCAAAAAAGCGACCCAAAAAAGTAATAATTCTCGAGTGATTCTGTTACCGTTTTCAAATTTTTGAGCCATGAGGGACTGAAGAAAAATACGAAGATGATGTTAGGCCATTAGAACAATGTACAAAAAAGAATGCATATTTCCTTTGTATTCAAAAATTAAACACGATAGAAAAAAATAATAATTGCACGCCAGGTATCCGATAGTTAACAAAAAAAAAAAACTAAATAATCCACTCTCAACCACTCTATATCATAACATCAACACGTAGCGCATAGCACAGTATCGTATAGTCATATTTCGATGAAAAATAGAAATCCATTTTAAAGCGGTGTTGAATTTTCAGCACGCGCCAGCCGGAAACACACCCGAGGGTGCTACTGGAAACATTCATAAAATGCATTGGACTTCGTGAGTCCACGAAAACAGAATTGTTCTGTTAGCTAACTACGGTACCCGAAATATGAATATACATACAATACAACAATAGTTTTAGTAAATGAGGCGTTCTTCTTTTTTATCGACAATTTTGATCAGTACAAAAAAGCGTGATGGAGGTGTATTTCGTTCACTCTGTCACACAAATTGAAAAAAGGAAAATATATTCAATAAACAATTAATAGCTCTTGAATAACATACGTATTGTACTAATAAACTTAAAATAAAAGAGAATTGAGAAACTTAAAATATCAATCCTGACGATATCTACATTATTTTACAAGAAGACAAGCGATTGTCGGTAAAAAAGAAGAACGACCCATATGTGAAACCTGAAAGACGTGTCTAATAATTTAAATAAAGAATCTATGTACAAAATTTCATAATTTGTATCATGACAAATCACAAAGTTACTCGGAGTTTGTTCTGTCAGCAAAAATACATAGTCAACTGGCCATCCGAGCGACTAAGGGGTTGTTTTGTTCCAGCACCCAGCTGTGTGCTGGCGCCTTATGCCCGCTATGACCTTTTTTTTTATGGTGGGAAAAAATCATGCATTGACATCCCCCGCCCTTGGGCGGAGCGGGAGATAGTGTCAGACTCTTACTGACTAAAAGACCCACCCCGTTCCTTCTAGCCTTCATACCGGGGCTCGAGCGCCCTTTCGGATAACCCTGGCCCCAGTAGGCTTCGACCCGGCTGGGTCCCTGCTGTTGCTGACAACTCCTTGAGGCGCGCGGGAACAGTGCGCGCCGTATGCCCGCTATGACCTGCTGTGACCTGTGTTGCACTTAGTGTCGGTGGTGTCGACTTGTGACCTTTTTAAATATTTTTGGGGAAAAATATATATAAAATTATTGGAACTGATTCTGAACAAACAATATTCTGGTTTCGCATATACTTCAAATAATAGTGTATTGACCACTTTATAGAAATGTGTTTTTCATTGTGATGTTTCGTTAAATTCCATAATATATTATTATACAGATGCTTATAAAAATGTATATCTATACATCTATACATATAAATAATATGGAAGTGTCTGTTTGTAATATTGAAATAACTGCTTTTTACTACATGCATATGAATATACAAGGTGTAAGGGACAGCCCTCCACAAACTTTAAGGGCTTGCTCAGTAGACGAAACTGAACAACCTTCCACAAAATATTTTTTCAGGAAACGAAAAAAAAATCGGCCTCGCCGACTACTGAGCAAGTCCTTAAAGTTTGCGGAGGGCTGTCCCTTACACCTTTTATATGCGGTACCAAAATAACATTTTTTTACAAATTTTTTCTGTCTGTCTGTTTGTTCGGGCTAATCTCTGAAATGGCTGGACCGATTTCGACGGGACTTTTTTGGTAGGTAGCTGATGTAATGAGGAGTAACAGAGGCTACTTTTATTTTAGAAAAAAATAAATTCAATATCCTGTAGTTCACGCGAACGAACTCGCGGGCACAGCTAATATGTAAATAAAATTGAAGTATCTGTTTGAAGTATAAAATATTTTTTTAAAATAAATGTTGATGAAAGCGTGTGCTATGCCTATAACAAAGATGCTATTTTTATTTTGTTATCTGTCTCTCTGTCTATTTATTCTGGTTAATTTCTGAAACAGTCGGACCGATTTTGACGGGACTAATCGACGGGACGGGAGTCGGGAGTCGGGAGTGACGGGAAAATTCTCTAATTGACGGTATTCGAAAAGTATGAAACCTTTTGAATACCGTCAATTATATATAGATAGAGAGATAAGATATTAGAAAGACAATGACAGCGCGAACGCAGGCGTTCTCTTAAGGTTCAATGAATTAATAAATAACTGACGTTTTAAAGAGTAACTTAAACTCGGTTTTAGTTCAGAAAATGAATTAGGGTTCTGCACTTAAAATGCTACAATTATTGACCAAATTGCATTGCGAATCGCAGATGAAGTCGCAGGCGCTAGCAAGTCAATTAACCTTTCAGATACCGTAAATTTAAGACACAATAATAAGACAATAGATGCGCAAACGCCGGCGTTCGCTTTGGCTTTAATGAATATATCAATTATCAGTAATTTTCTAAGAGCAGTTGTGGTCTAATGCTGACGGTACGGTAGCTCGCGCGTAGGTTCAAACCCAGCCAGGCGCATTATTTTGTGTAATTATTTTATCACCACTGCTCTCAAAACAGTGAAGGAAAACGTCGTGAGAAAACCGGCATGTGCTAGAACCAAAAATTCGAAGACATGTGACATCCACCAACTCGCACCGGGCCCGCGTGGTGGATCTAATACCGCCTATTGCTTCTCCTCATTGTTTATTCTAAATAACGGATTTATGCGTAATTTCCTCAACTTCGCTATATAATCTGTACAGGGATTTCATGGGACTAGAGATTTTTCAGCTAGATTTTTTAGGACTGGTTGACTGGACTGGCTGTTTGTTTTTTTTTTAATCCACAACTATCACACAATGCCGTCTAGTCCCAAGCTAAACAGAGCTTGTGTTATGGGTACTAGACAACTGATAAACATACTTATATATTTCTAAATACATATATATTATAGATAAATTACACCCAGACAAAGAACAACTTTAATGATTATGCTGATCATACAAGCATTTGTCCTGGGTGAGAATCGAACCCATGACCTCTGGCATAGCAGTCAGGGTCACTAACTACTAGACCAACAGGCCAGTCATAATTTTCCACTCGCCTATCGTCAACATCGAGCATGTTTTAAAAGCTTCATATTTCATCTATCGCAATCCAATGCGAAGTTTGATAAAAAGGCAACGCCAAAAAAGAGTGATGTCTAAGACAAAATTGTTTAGAATTTTAATCTGTATACTTTTATATATTTTTCATCACAAGACGCTAAAAAAATATGCCAGCAAAATTTTGTTCAGGACTTCGCCATGATCCTTTATAATTGGATTTCAATAGAAATAATAATTATAATAATATTCCACAACTATCACACAACGCTGTCTAGTCCCAAGCTAAGCAGAGCTTGTGTTATGGGTACTAGACAACTGATAAACATACTTATATATTTCTAAATACATACATATTATAGATAAATTACACCCAGACACAGAACAAATGATTATGCTCATCACACAAACATTTGTCCTGGGTGGGAATCGAACCCACAACCTCCGGCATAGCAGTCAGGGTCACTAACCACTAGACCAACAGGCCAGTCAAACCAAGAAGCTTAGATAATATCCACAAGACACTGTGTTTCCAAAATATCTAATGAAAAACGTGTAATAACGTCATAATCGCGTAAGAGCGGTTTTATGAAAAACAGTGAAAATGTGTGTCGAATTGCATCCCCATAATAATAGCGTAAATACATTACAAGCATCATTGCAAAAACCAACAATATATAATAAAAATACCCCAAAGTCATAGAATATTCAAATCTCATACCAAAACATGTAACAGCTACCTTCTTCTCATACATAATTAACGTCACCATACCGTCAGAGTACGTAAAAAACTCGTATCGTAACATTTCCGACATTAATCTCATTATGTGGCCTTTTCGACCTCCCAACATGGAGCACGGAATTGACTACAGAGGCCATTATTATATTATTACCAGCGGCTTCGACTTGACAGCGATTTCTCCATACAAATCCAACAGCCGTTTAACCCCCTTAGGGGTTTTTTTTTCGGTAGGTAAAAATCATCTAATGACATCTCCCTTGGACGAAGCGGGAAATATTGTCAGATTTTTACTAACTAAAAAACCCTCCCCGTTCTTTCTTAGACCTTCATACCGGGGTCGGACCTTCCTTTCAGAAACCGGTCCAAGGCCCCAGTAGGGTTCGGCCCTACCTCCCTGGGAGTGGAGTTTCGTAAAATCCGATCTTAGCGGATGTCTACCCCCTATTTCCGCTTTCATGTATGTAGATAGATAAAAGAAGAAGATTAAATCTAGCTTTTACTATTCTACTGTTAGGTAAAGTCCTCCTTCCACTCCCTCTATTGTCCCTGGCCCTGAGTCACTCCTTGGAGCATCGTCAGTGTCCTCGTGGGGCGATCAGCGGCGCCATTCTCTCGCATTGGGCCCTGGTACAGGCCATGGTCCGAAGCGAGGGGGAATAGGCGGCCTACTTCCGCGAAGCAGAAGATAATGCCAGTGACAGAGGCAGCCACACGCTTGAATTAAAAAAAAAACCGAATGAGCATTACATAGCTGAGCATGACTCAATCTCAATCAAAATCCACAAAATGAAGTGTGTAGGAGCAGTGGTACGGTCCCGAGTTGCGAGTTATAGGTCGCAGGTTCAAACCCAGCCAGGCGCATTACTTTGTGTAATTTATTACATCTCCTCTGCTCTCAAAACGGTGAAGGAAGACATCGTGAGGAAATCGGCATGTCCTAGAACCAAAAATTCGAAGACATGTGACATTCATCAACCCGCACTGGGCCCGCGTGCTGGATTACGGCCCATTCCTTTTCCTAGAGAAAAGGCCTGAGTCCCAGCAAAGGGAACGTTGAATGATTATGTATGTATGTTTGTATGAAGTGTGTCTAAAGAATTTCTCACTGCAATAAATGTTCTATCTGTAGCCGCCGGTGCTGACTCTGTGGTCTATGTCGCAAATGAACACGGAACGATTATAAAAGTCACACATTGCAGGAAACTGATAGTACTATCTAAATATGTGTAATTATGCTTATGTCTGCCCTTTCAGCTCGCGTATAAGCGTTTATACGAATGGCGAAATTTTGTTAATGTGAGGTAGTTATTGTGTGGTGAGAAAGAGGTACATATACCTAAAAATAGTACCTAACTGTTTTGAAAACTTATTCATGTACACATATTTATGTGTATTTATTTATGTGTAGCATGGTGTGCCAGTGATTAATCACTGGTTGCGATTATTGGTGCGGCAGTAATTAAAGCTTTTTTTTTGTTTTTAAGTGTTACTAACCCTTTAGTTGATAAATTGTTTCTAACCATTGGACCAATATAGTCTTTTAAATTATTACTATTAATTATTATAATAATAAAAGAAAAGAAGAATAGTACAAAAGTGAAGAAATCTCTTCCAGCATACCTGCGAAAAGAGAGTTGGCAAATAAAGATGTAGACACCGTGTGTAAAAGTAAAAGGAAAATTAGTACAAACAAAATACATAGTTTACTTTTTACATGACTGAAATATTTATTAACAGACTTTATTGTCCCTGTTCAAACATACCATCATCGTTTGATTGTCTCTATTTTTATTCTTTTAAGGGTTTCGTACCTGTTGGTGAAAACGTAGCCCTCATAGTGTCATTTGTTTCTCCATCTGTCCATCTATCAAGACCCCTTTTCCCGTAGGAACCCGTAAAGTTATTAAGTTGAAATTAATATCATATATTCAAGTTTACTACTCTTTGAAGCAGTAAAAAAATCAAACTTCTAAATCAGTTATGCTTCGTTCAGACGCATATTTTGACAACCGCAAGGAAATAAAAACCTATAAGGTAATTTCCGTTGACCTAGAATTCTAAAATTTGGCAGAAAGTAAGGTTACATATCAGAAATAAACGAAAAAATCTAAAAACTGCAAATGTGTAATATTACAAAATAATAATATTTTTTGCATCTTCGAGACTCGATTCGAGAATCAAACTATTTTCATAGGTAAGTTTGTACGGAACTATTGATGCTTGAACTCGACTCGCACTTGACCGGGGTTTTTTCAACAAGTTTTTCTTTATTACAAGCTTTTATTTAGTTTCACATTTTTTTTTTTTTTTATTGTGGGAAAAAATCATGCATTGACATCCCCCGCCCTTGGGCGGAGCGGGAGATAGTGTCAGACTCTTACTGACTAAAAGACCCACCCCGTTCCTTCCAGCCTTCATACCGGGGCTCGAGCGCCCTTTCGGATAACCCTGGCCCCAGTAGCCTTCGACCCGGCTGTGTCCCTGCTGTTGCTGACAACTCCTTGAGGCGCGCGGGAACAGTGCGCGCCGTCGACGACTTGGGCTTGGTCCGGACAGTTACCGGACGGCCGGCAGTGAGCTACCCATTGCTCACTGTCCGCAAGCCCGCGTCTACGTTGGCCGGAAATCGGGATCAGAATCCCGGCGACGGCGGCGGCGATAACGCCGTTGCCTGATGCGTTCGGCCTCCTCCTTTGCGAATTTAGTTTCACCTGTCCCGATGTTTGTCTGTAATCAAATCTTGCAAATTTTTGATCCACTTCCCGGTTACCGATTGAGCTGACATTTTGCATGCATATGTAAATCAGATGACAATGCAAAATTATTATGACATGGAGCTGATCTGATGATAGAACTGGAAGGTGGCCGTAGGAACTCGGTAGTTAAACGACACCACCCCATCGAGTTTGGGCTCGTATGATAAGTCTTGACGAATATTAATTATTTAAGTAGGTATACCGAGCTCTAAAAGCTTGTTATGAATAAATTATTTTCATTAAAAGCTTGTTTTATGTTGTTAAAATTATTTTCTAAATAAGTTGTCGGTGTACTTATACATATTATAAGTAAACAATATGGAGTATTGAAGCAATACCTACTATATTTATGTATTTCTTGGTTTTCGTGATTGAGCACATAGATTACAAATGTAGCTCGCTGTCCGACCGTCCGGTAACTGTCCGGACCGAGCCCAAGTCGTCGACGGCGCGCACTGCTCCCGGGCGCCTCATGGATTTGTCAGCAACTGTAGGGACCCAGCTGGGGTTAGGGTGTGTTTCAGAAAGGGAGGCTCGGCTCCAGTATGAAAGGCAAGAAGGAACGGGGTGGGTTTTTTATTCAGTAAGAGTCTGACACTATCTCCCGCTCCGCCCAAGGGCGGGGGATGTCATTCGGATGTTTTTTTTTTACCCACCAAAAAAAAAAAAACAAAATCTACTTATGAATGTATTAAGGTTAAGTTTTCTTTTTGTGTGTAGGTACAATAAAAGACTAAGAATTTAAAACGTAAGTAGATTGCAAAAGAAATGAATAACATCCACTATTTTAACTTGTTTTTCCAATCTGATTCCAGAAGTAAATGTTACTCGTATTTTCGCAATGAATTGCAGGTTTGTCGATTCAAAAGAGCTTTCTAACTTAAGGAGCAAAAATATTATTATGTAGAACGGCTAGCGTCACGCGTACATAATACCCTGTTTTCGGAGACTGTTCTGCAGTGAAATCAGCCGATTCATTGCTGATTATGCTGGAAAGAAATATGGCCTTGAATTTTTGGTAATCATACTTCCGTCTATGATACCATATTTACGAGTATATCACACTAATATTATTAAGGCGAATGTTTGTGTCATAAATGTATGTTTACTTCTTCACGCTTCGGCGGCAAAGTCAAAGTCAAAATATTTTATTTCACATAGGCCTACATGGGTACTTATAAAACGTCAGAAGCTAGTGCACGGTTCCAAATTAAAAGGCACGTATTGGGGTGAAACTTTATACACGGGTTAAGGTAGAATTACACTGCGCACACGTGGGCCAGGTACGCCGATCTGGACGCGTCGGTCTCCATACATCAGTAACTGTCCCAAAATGAAGCTTAAAGCGGCGTTTTTTTTTAAACCCGTGTGCGAGGACAGTAGCAGTCTGACACTATCTCCCGCACCGCCCAAGGGCGGGGGATGTCCAAAACCAAAAAAAAAGAAAAAGTCGTGCTGAGATATCGTGCCCGTAAGCAGTGTCTGTCTGTGCGTTGATTTGTATGTATATTGACTTCTGTACCTATCTATATTGTGCACTAACGAGTAATATATAAAGCCGCGTACAGACATCGCGAGGCGTGCGGTGTGAATGGTTCGTCTCGCATGCCTCGGGCTGTGTAGACGTGTGTGCACACTACTGCACACAGTGAGCATTTGCGTCATACCATCGTTGCACCTCTGCACCGGCTCAGTACGAGCCGTGCGCTTCGTGTGGATGGCCAGGTGTAGTTTGCGTTTTGTACTGACGAGAACCGTGCGTGGTGGTTTGCGTGCTCAGCGTGAGCATATGTTGTTCGGGACGCACACATAAATGTACCGTCGTTTGCCTCAGGTTGAGGTATGCGTGATGAACCATTAACGACGCACGCCTCGCGTTGTCTGTACGCGCCTCAACGTACACGCAAATTAGGGAGTATGATTGATTAATTACTTAATGTATGAAGCCTAGGTTTGACGGAGGTGCTAAGTTGAGATAGGATTAATAGATGATGGAGGTCTCGAGTTTGATTTTATGTTCGTGGGTCTATTCCCTGATGCCGAAAAGTTATTGGGCTACGTAATTTTGACATTTTGATCTCAAAACTATGAAATAAGGTTGTCCAAGTGCTCTCAAATTGTTTAAAGATCTTTTCAAACGCCTTGTTGACACTTCGCGTGACGCAAGAGCTGGCTTTTGCCTTGGGCAGAGGATAAGCATTGCCATACTGCATGGCAATGCCGGTAGCCTTTTGGGTACGTTGCCAGTCGACAGCGATGCGGAGAAGGTTTTCGACACCGTACTTTAAATTACTTTTAGTTGGTTAGGTTTTTTATTTATTTTGGGTATGTATCATCATCACCATCATCATCATCATATCAGCCGAAAGACGTTCACTGTTGAACATAGGCCTTCCCCAAGCGTCGTCACAACGACCGGTCCTCTGCGTCACGCCTCCATCGGATTCCCGCAACCCTGACCAGGTCATCGGTCCACCTTGGGTGCTATTCTCTAAGAAAACAGCCTTGAGCTCAGCGCTGGCACAGCGACGAGTCGTGAGCGCAGTACATTGAATTAACAACCCAATGCCCCTTTACCACCACCTCTTGTAGGAGGCCTTCCAACGCTGTATTTTCCGGTACGCGGTCGTCGCTCCAGAACCTTTCGTCCTCAATGACCATCTATTCTGCGTGCCATGTGCTCTGCCCATTGCCACTTAAGTTTGTCGATACTTCGAGCTATGTCGGTAACCTTGGTTCTCCTGCGGATATCTTCATTCCTGATGTGATCACGCCAGGAAACTCCGAGCATAGCCTTTTCCATTGCCCTTTGGGTGACTTTGAGTCTTCTTATGAGGCCCATTGTAAGCGACCACGTTTCGGAGCCATAAGTCATCACTGGTATGTATAGTACTTTATTATTCTACGAGTATGTTAAAAGTAACCGAAGAATTTGGTTTCAGTTTAAAACTGGTTTAACTTAGGTAAGACCTCTTACTAAGTCAAAGGATCTAAGTCATGATTTACTTATACGAAGTTCATAAGACCCAAAATCTCACCCAGCCACCCACACCCAACCGGAACAGCTGTTTCCAACCCTTCCAAACGTTCCTCTCATCACAAACTTCCCTTTAAGAGGCTGCTTTTCCACTCGCCTATCGTAAACATCGAGCATGGTTTAAAAGCTTGTTGCTTTCCAACGTGATGTTTCACGAAAACACAACGCGAAAAAAGAGTGATAATACCTGAATATTCTGTTGGCATTCAGTAATTCCGTGATTTACTCGAAAATTTTACAAAACTTGTCCAGGAAATACGTATTTTTTTTAACCCTTAAAAGTTTTTGATAAACATTGTCATTATTTAGAATCTTGATAAAATTTGCTAGGCTTGTATGTTGTACTTTTTTGACGTTTTTCAGTAAATTATGAAGTGTCAAAGTTCATGCAAAATAGCAGATTTTCAGAGGTCTTAACTGGATTAGTTTTACACTGTATAAATTGATTTCCATAGAAGCCTAGATAATATCCACAAGATACTGTGTTTCCAAAATATCTAATGAAAAATGTGTAATGACGTCATAATTGCGTAAGAGCGGTTATATGAAAAACAGTGAAAATGTATGTCGAGATGCATCCCCTTAACCGAGCACATTCACAAATGCCACAATAACATAATATGAATTCCCCTCATCAACTCAACCAGCACTTCTGTACTCCAGCCTCATTCCACAGACAGGTCACTCCATACAAAGTTCCAGATATATGAATAGTTCTATTCAGAGCACGTTCAAATGGCACATGTAAATAACTACGGACTAAGGACGGCCCAATAGTGTGGGGATAAAACACAGTTTTAGAACTGAATATCACAGAGGTCATTTTTCTACAAACGGAGGTGTAAGTTCAGAGCTTCATCTCTTTTCTTGTTTTAAAGCTATTTTTGAGGTGGGAAATCATCCGGGCCCGAGCCTAACTTTTGGCGCACGGGAACAGTGCGCGCCGTCGACGACTTGGACTCGGTCCGGACAGTTGGACAGCGAGCTACCTATTGCTCGCTGTCCGCAAACCCGCGCCTACGGTGGCCGGAAATCGGGTTAGGAATCCTGGTGACGGCTAGGGCGTAGGCGCCGTTACCTGATGCGGTCGGCCTCCTCCTTTGCTAACATTACTGCTTCGCAGAAGAAGGCGACTGCTGGAGTCTGTGTTTCCTGATAGCTATAACCCCCCTAGGTTATTTAAGTCAAGAGTGAATAGATTACTCCTAGCTTTATGGGAAGCGTGTTCTATCGTCGGCCACATCATCGCTTACTATCAGGTGAGACAGTGGTTAAACGCGAGCCGAGCGAGAAAAAAACTTATCCGCACGATTATCAAAAAAAAAAAAAAAAAATACCCGTACGATTCTTTGCGGAAGTTTCGCATTTACGTATGCGGAAAACAGGTACCGTTACAGCCCTAGTTTCAGTGTAGAAAAGTTTCGGAGTTGGCAGCGACCTAGCGGTATTGAAGGGTCTAAAGTATTCACAGTTGTTGTGACTTCAGTTTGTGACCTTTTCCATATATTTAGTTGAGTGCGTGTTTATGTTTAGATATGGACTTTGAAAGGACTGCTTTACTGTTTGCGACTGTCTTAGTGCCATTTTTTAAGTTCAAGAACTGGAATTTGTGAAAAATATAGGCTTTACGTTTTCTCCAAATATTTGAAAGGCGTTAGAGGGATAGTATAAAGAACTGCCTAGTTGAGCTGCCTATTATTTTAAACTAGCTTTTGCCCGCAGCTTCACCTGCGTACATAAATAAAATATAGCCATGTCACTCAGGAATAGTGTTGCCAGGTCTGATTGGATGAAAATCGGGACACACAGCAAAACAAATCGGGATTTAGGGTTTTAGATCGGGACAGTTTTTTTTTCAGTAATTTTTTTTTGAGTTGGGAAATCATCTTATAACTTCTACCGTTCTAGGGTGGAACAAGAGCAAACTTGTACTGATTAAAAGCCAGACTTCTTCAGTCGACCTTTTCGGGGTCGGCGCAATACGTTTTTTTCTTCCATTCTACCCTGTCACTCGTCAGACTGTTACTGACTAAAAAACCCACCCCGGTTCCTTCTGCCTACTGGGGCTAGGGTTAGCTCCGAAAGGTAGCTCAGGCTCGATATGAAAGGCGTTCTTTCTTGCCTTTCATATCGAGCCTGAGCTACCTTTCGGAGCTAACCCTGAGGGGTGGGTTTATTAGTAAGATTTTTTTTAGTGCGAGCCGAGGAGTGGAATTCTCTGCCAGAGTCTGTTTCCTGGTAGCTACAACTTAGGCGTCTTTAAGTCAAGAGTGAATAGGTTACTTCAAGGTAAGCGTGCTTTATCGTCGACCACATCATCGCTTACCATCAGATGAGATGGTGGTCAAACGCGAGCTTATCCTAACTAATTAATAACAATCATTTAATATTATAAATGTGAAAGTGTGGATGTTTGGATGTTTGTTACTTAATCACTGCAAAAACGGCTGAACGGATTTGGATGAAATTTGGCATGTATATAGCCTTTGACATGGAAAAGAACATAGGCTACTTTTTATCCCGGAAAAACATCTTATTCCTACGGGAAAACATGTTTATAGTGCGATAACCGAAGTACACGCGGACGAAGTCGCGGGCGGACAGCTAGTTAGTTTATAAAAAACTCTTTTGTTTTAGTTAAGCACAGTTATTTTATACCTCAAAAAAAATGTGTCTTTTTTATTAATTTTAACGTATTTCTGGCAATTAGGGTTGTGCACTGGAATTGCACAATTTAATTCTGCCAAGCCTATTCTATCATCGGACTACTAGACGTACGGGGATGGACCATCGGTACATTAAAGAGAAAAAGGATACAGCCGTTCACGTCGCAAAAAAGGATACAGCCGTTCATGTCACAAAAAAAGGATACAGCCGTTCATGTCGCAAAAAAAAGGATAAAGCCGTTCATGTCGCTAAAAAATTATATTTCGATAATCTCCAGGGAATCAAAACTCATAGGGTACTTCCCGTTGACCTAGAATCTTGAACAAAATGTCTTATAGCACAGGTATATTTATGAATAAATATGAAAACAATAGTTGTTACGTCACAAAAGGGATTTAACTATTCGATTTAGTGTTTTAGATCGGGACAGTTTTTTTTTCAGTATTTTTTTTTGAGTTGGGAAATCATCTTATAACTTCTCCCGTTCTAGGGTGGAACAAGAGCAAACTTGTACTGATTAAAAGCCAGACTTCAGTCGACCTTTGCATTCCAGGGGCACCGGCACTGTTTGAAACGTTCCCGCAGCCCTAGCAGGCATCTGCCCTTCGAGTCCCTTTAGTTTTCCTGGTATCTCTTTGAGAAACGTGTGCGGCATCGCCTCGGACCTGGTACTTATTGAACGGGCGAACGACGAGCTAAAATTGCTCGTCGTTTGCAAACCCATATCTATTGTGGCCGGAAATTGCTGTGTGACTCGCCCGGGACATATCCTTCGGAGACGACTGTGACGTGAGGGTGTACGTTCTTTTACGGTTGCGGTCAACTCCTTCGCGGTTACGGTCAATTCTTTTGTGGTTGCAGTCAACTCCTTCGCGGTAAGAGGCGACTGCTTCCCATTCCTTCTCACTTTGGATCATGGCCCAGCGAGCGGGCGAGCAGCCGACGCCAAAAGCCCCCACAAGGAAACAGCGGTGCTCCGCTCAAGCAGGACACACTTTCATCATAAGTTCCACGGTGTCACCCGGGCGGTCCACACAATGCATTCGCGGTCCAGACACCCGGGCATTTCTGTCGCACGATTCAGGTGCAGGAATAAAGACAAAAACTAAAAAACTATTGAAATTATGAATGATTCCCGCTGTTTTAAAAGTTTTAATATTATATTAAAATTATATTGTTGGTTACATTTTATTGCATATGAATGGAATAGATAAACGAAGATTGATTATTGAGTCACAGATTACTTATAATTGTGCGGATTGAGTAACGTAGAAGACGCTGCGCAAGAAAGAGATTTATCGGGATATTTAGCGTCCCGATCAGGTGCAAATCGGGACGCGTTCCCAGACCCCTAAAAATCGGGACGTCCCGCGCAAATCGGGACGCGTTCCCAGACCCCTAAAAATCGGGACGTCCCGCGCAAATCGGGACGCCTGGCAACACTACTCAGGAATAAAGCAGCTTTCTATCGGTGAAAAAATTTTAGCAATCAGACCAGTACTTCCAGTGATTACCTCCTACAAACAAAAAAACAAACTTTACCTCTTTATTATATTAGTGTAGATTATTTATTATTTTCGTCGTGTATGATAGTCCATTGAATTGTATGGCGAGCGATATTGTATCTTAAGATAAAATACTATAGTATCTTAGCCGTGTGCAGCGCCCCTTAGTGAACTCCACTGCGGGTGACGTAATCTACGACAAACTTATTATTTGTGGTTTGTACAGTAATCGGGTATAAGGATCGAACCGCAAAATTAAGTTTGTTTTTTATTGTATATACTTTTCCGAGATAAAAAGTACCCAGTATGGTGCCCAGGATATAAAAAAATAATTATACCAAGTTTCATCGTAATCGAACCGGTAGTTTTTGCGTGATTTCTGAACAAACAGACAGACAGACAAAAATTTTTTTTATCACATTTTTGGGTTCGGTGTTGGTCTAGTAACACCCCCTGCCATTTATTTTTTTGATATTTTCAATGTACAGAGTTTTCACTTCTACAGATTTATTATAAGTATAGATATTATTATATTTATATTCCACAACTATAAGCATAATGACGTCTAGTCCCAAGCTAAGCAGAACTATATATGACAACAACAACACTTGTAACTGATAAACATACTTATATATTTCTAAATACATACATATTATAGATTCTACATACATATATTAGACACAGAACAAATGAACATGCTCATCACACAAACATTTGTCTTGGGTGGTAATCGAACCCACGACCTCTGGTATAGCAGTCAAGGCCACTAACTGCTACACCAACAGGGCAGTCATTTAAAAAAAAAAGAAAGAAAAGATATGTATTTGAGACTCGTATAAAACGTTGATTAATCTCACACGGGACACAAGTTCTGAGTAAAGCTTTTGTTTCTTATTGAAATATAGCTATGCCAAAATGAAAATGAAAGCCACAAGATAATCCAGCGGGGTCTAAACGCCCCCTAACACATTCACCGGCAGATGTACGAACTGGCAAGCGATAGGCATCGGAAAACCCTTCGCCGTCATCCTGGCTCAACGATCTCGATGCTAGCTAGGTGCGAATGAAGTGCCAATGGGCTGCCAAGCGAAATATTGAGGCTGATGCGCTGAGGGATTTATGGAGAGACTTGTACTTTGCACTTTGAACGTCTGGTATTTTGATATTGTACCTATAAATTAGTATTGTGACATTAGAACTTATATTTTTGTCATTTATATCAATATTCCGATAATAAAAATATCCTTATTAAATTAAAAATAGTTGACACTTCGCGTGACTCAAAGGCTGGCTTTTACCTTGGACAGAGGATAAGCGTTGCCATACAGCGTGGCAATGCCGCCGGTCTTTTGGGCACATTACCCAGTCGACAGCGATGTGGAAGAGTTTTTTGACGCCATATTTTAGTTAGTGTATTTTAGCGTAGAGTTTTTTTTATTTTTTTTTATTTACTGTAATTTTGGTTATTAAGTTGTTTATAAGTGTAGATATTAATTAATTTAAAATAAACTGTACCTATAATTAAAAATATAAACTCATGAACTAAATATACATATTGATTAACTAATGCTTAAAAAAGTGGTTTTTGTCATTTATATTCTGATAATAAAAATATCCTTATTAAATTAAAAATAGTTCACACTTCGCGTGACCCAAAGTCTGGCTTTTACCTTGGACAGAGGTTAAGCATTGCCATACAGCAAAACAAAGGTTTTATAAAGGATAAAAAAAACCTATATTAGATAAATTCTTGAAAAATTTTGATTGCGTCAGTATTAACGTGTTTATGTGTGAGTGCGTATATGTATACCAATAACAATTTTTCTTAGACGGGAAGTCATTCAATCACTTCTTCCTCTGTAGGGCGGGGCGAGAGGGCGTGTCAGACTTTTACTGACTAAAACCCACTCCTGTTCCTTCTTTACCTTGCGTTCCAGGACCTCGGGTTTTTCTTTCAGAAGCACGCTAGCAATGATTCCCACATAATAAGCCCTCAATTAGGAAAACTATTTTTTTTTAAACGATTACATAAGTTTATATTTAAGTGTTATATTTCGGTACTTGAATCGTTTATGATAGTAACTTAGTTTCCTTATTAGGCTGTATAAGGGATGCATAATTTTAGTAACATACTACCTATAAACATATTCTATAAAATGTATATTTTCTCAATATATATATACAAAACACCTGTAGAATTATTTCACTCACCGCATGTGTTACGACCCCATACCTTATTATGATGCGAGGTGAAAACAAGTGTCGATGGGTTTCGTACGTGATATCTGAGAGCGAAAACGGTATTAAGGTCATTTGGGGGAAAAGAGGGTAATGCGTAACCAGGTAATATGGAGATACGTGATGTATCTCTTGTTCCTGTTTATTTGTATCTTATGTAATTTCAAACGAATGGAAAGGGAAGTTTTAGGAACAGTCATAAAGTCTGTCTAATAAGTCAACCGACTTGGGAATTTTGTATAATATTTAATCATTTAAAAAATACTTAGATTCGATACTTTTCATGAGGTCCTTCTATTAGTAAACAATGATCTTTATCTCTTAATCAACCTTGGTTATTGAACCCGTGTTGACTACATCAGATTTCATTAAATCCTATTAATTACCCAAGTCGTTTAACTTACTAGACATACTCTAATGCCCTTCCTCACGTCTATCGTGAGTATGGTAAAAAAACTTGTTGTTACATCGAACGCCATGTTTGATAAAGAGGTAACGCAAATCGGTAATCCCGTCATTTACCCGAATATTTGGTTTTGTACCTGCGCATAAAACTTTGCTTTATGCTTTTCAGGATTCTGGTTAAACGAAAAGTACCCTATGAATTTTTATTTCTTTAAGAGTGCCGAAATACACTTTTTTGCGACTTAAACGGCCGTAACTTTTTTATTTATCATCTTTAGTTTGATTTTTTTACAGCTTCAAGGGACCGCAGATCTGAGTATATGGTTTTAATTTGAACTCGATACCTACACGCGTTCTTGAGATAAAAGATCTTGAAAGACAGACGTACAACAAAGTGATGATTTTTTTAATTTCACCGCAATACCTCCACTCGTTCCCGAGATAAAGGGTCTTGGCAGACAGATAGGCAGGCCGAAAAGTAACTTTTAAGTATTCAATATTTTTTTTTTTATCAACGATTCATATTTTATTTTTAACTTAACAAAATGATCCTATAAGGGTTCCGTTTTTCCTTTTGAGGCACGGAACCCTAAAAAACCTAAATCTACAAGACGAAATCTTCATCGCATATAACTTACACGCTTGACTTCACCATTGATCAATGGACTGGTCATAAAAGCTATGGCACAATGGTGACCATTGAATCAAGGCGTTTTGTCGCAGGAACCCTTCTCTATCGCAGTATTGAAGACAAGTCACTCGGAGCACTTATTCTATTTTTAGCATTACTTTAGGGAAGCGAACGTAATTTTTGGGTTGTTCTATGTACTATCAAAGACACTTCCGCCTGACCACCGCTAAGTTCATTTTTGCTTGCACTTGGAACGAAAATCTCAAAGGGTTTGGTTTGACGCTGCGCCGCAGGATTGAAGCGGGTTTTTTTTAAGTGATCAGGCAAAAATTAACGTGATGGTACCACTGCATGACGTTTAAATAAATCTTCTACACTAATATTTAATATTCCAGAGGGTGACACTAAGTGTGTTGTCCTCTATGTAACTTGTGCCGATTCTCCAGGGTGCTGCTTGAGACTGAACATCGATTGTTCGTTATGTATGTATGTTGCATACACTAATGGATATCTGATCAGTTTGTGGGTGGTATCTCTGAGTGCTAGGCTATTTTGCGACTACTTTTGTTACCTTGGGTATACCTGTTAAAACAATTGTATGTGCTTATAATAATAAATAAATAAATAAATATAGTAAAGTTTGTTTTCTTTTTATTTTTTTGTTTGTAGGAGGTAATCTCTGGAAGTACTGGTCCGATTGCAACAATGTTTTCACCGATAGAAAGCTGATTTATTCCTGAGTGACATGATGGGCCTATGTTCAACAGTGGACGTATATCGGCTGAAATGATGACGATGATGATGATAGGCTATATTTTATGTACGAGGGCGAAGCTGCGAGCAAAAGCTAGTAAGTAAATAAAGATAACGAGTATACATGTTTGACTGGCCTGTTGGTCTAGTAGTTAGTGGCCCTGATTGCTATGCTGCAGGTCGTGGGCTCGATTCCCACACAGGATAAATGTTTATGTGATGAGCATGATCATTTGTTCTGTGTCTGGGTGTAATTTATCTATAATAGGTATATTTGTATTTAGAAATATACAAGTATGTTTATCAGTTGTTTAGTACCCATAACACAAGCTCTGCACGCTTAGCCAAGTTGTTATTCTGCAATCGTTAACGCTGTCGAAAAGTGATGAAACGTATGGGAATGACGTCATCTCAACGTAAAGTCGCGTGGTCGGAACAAACGAATAGACAATTCGTAGCCATGTTCACATCGTTCAAAATCGTTTCTACAATATTTAACGCTACATCCTTTGTTATACAAACGCTACATTGTAGAACGAGCGGCCGACTCAGGCGCGTCAATATGGCTACCAACTTATCGTTTTCTACAATTGCTGTCACCGAGGCGTTACCGATTAGAGAACGGAATCCGATTGTAACTTGGCTAGGGGGCCAGCTTAGCTTGGGACTAGACGGCGTTATGTGATAGTTGTGGAATATTTGTGGAATATTATTATTACTTCAGTTAAATATAAAAATCTTAGTTTACGTAGTCAGATTAGCATCAGCTGCGAAAACAAATAAAATCTTTTTATCCTTTTCAATCTAAAAGCAATTACGCAGTCTAGCAGTGAGCTTAGTCGACTCAAAGTTTTAAGAGCCAATAGATAGCAGATAAGTCTATGTAGGACATAGATCACTGACCTAGCCTAACAAATAAGTCTTTCATTTTAGTTAATCTAGAAAAAGCCTGGTTCAGGTGCGAAAAGGTATAAAAAATATAATATTTTTTACAGAGATATCACGGCATTATCAGATTTTTAATATTTAATGTTTTTGGCTTGGATACTAAGTTTTTAAATTGCTTAAAGTTTTCGTATGAACAGTTAATAATTTGTTTAACTTTAGAATATGGATGTACCAAGGGATGTACTCATTTTAATGTTTTTATAGTATTTGGCAGCAAATATATCAAGTCAACCTAAACCTAGGTAAACTTTTCTGAGGTATTTAACACTACAATAAAATTCTCAGCTCCATTTTACCGATATGTACATGTACTCTGTTTTGACAAATGGTATTCTTTTTTGGGGGCAGTCTACCGATAAGAAACTAGTAACGCAAAAGCGATGTATAAGGTCAATGTGTGGTTGGGCACGC
Organism: Mythimna ferrago; assembly: GCA_910589285.2. Lineage (NCBI taxonomy): Eukaryota > Metazoa > Arthropoda > Insecta > Lepidoptera > Noctuidae > Mythimna > Mythimna ferrago. The sequence goes on from OU342685.1 coordinate 25,187,653, forward strand.
CACAATCTTGGCGGTAAGTCCCCTCTTTGAGGCGTGGCTGGAAAGACCTCACGGCGTCCTTACCTTCCGCATGACACAGGTACTCACCGGACATGGTTCGTTCGGGAGATTCCTGCACTCGATTCATGCGGAAGTGACGCCCGGGTGTCGCCACTGTGCGGAACGCCCGGAGGACACGGTGGAGCACACAGTCGAGGTGTGCCCTGCTTGGGCGGAGCATCGTCGTGCCCTCGTGGGGGCGATCGGCGGCGGAGACCTCTCGCGCCGGGCCTTGGTTGAGGCCATGGTCCGGAGCGAGGAGGAGTGGCAGGCGGTCGCCGACTTCTGCGAAGCAGTAATGCTCGCAAAGGAGGAGGCCGAACGCATCAGGCAACGGCGTTATCGCCGCCGCCGTCGCCGGGATTCTGATCCCGATTTCCGGCCAACGTAGACGCGGGCTTGCGGACGGTGAGCAATGGGTAGCTCACCGTCCGGCCGTCCGGTAACTGTCCGGACCAAGCCCAAGTCGTCGACGGCGCGCACTGTTCCCGCGCGCCTCAAGGAGTTGTCAGCAACAGCAGGGACCCAGCCGGGTCGAAGCCTACTGGGGCCAGGGTTATCCGAAAGGGCGCTCGAGCCCCGGTATGAAGGCTAGAAGGAACGGGGTGGGTCTTTTAGTCAGTAAGAGTCTGACACTATCTCCCGCTCCGCCCAAGGGCGGGGGATGTCAATGCATGATTTTTTCCCACCATAAAAAAAAAAAATAAAAAAAAAAGAAGGTCAATGTGTGGTCTTAAAACAACAGAGAGCTGTCTTCCTAATTTATTTTATTAATTAAAATTTTATGCACTAATAAAGACATTGTACAAAGGCGGATTTAATGCCTTAGGCATATTCTACCAGTCGAACTCAGAGTAGTGCATAAACATAACAAGAAGGTGCAACTCGCTTGCAGTAAAATATAAAGTAACAGAATGGCTGATACTTAAGGATTACTTATACACGGAGTCTTTACTTACCTATCTTGTATAATTAATACACATACTCCACACAACACATTAAATTTTAGTTTTTACATTCAGTAGAATGACACAGTCCATTAAAGATAAGTTTTTGTTAATAATTGTAAACCTGACCATCAACTGCCTTATATAATACAGGTATATACAGTTTAAGAAGTAGGGTATTGTTTTGTACAGATTTCCCAACATAAGCTTTAAAGTATTCTTGAAACTTCAAACTCTGTATGTTAATCTACACTAATATAATAAAGACATAAAGTTTGTTTTTTTTTGTAAAAGGTAATCTCTGAAAGTACTGGCTGCTAAAATTTTTTCACTGATAGAAAGCTGTTTTATTCCTGAGTGACATAGGCTATATTTTATGTACTTGAGCGAAGCCGCGGGCAAAAGCTAGTGATAAATAAAGATATAATATAATATCATAACTTAATACAAAGATAAACAGTAAAGAAATTAGTACATTTATAAATACATAGGGGGAAGTGGGGTAGATTGATGCATAAAAATTTAAACTCAAATTATAGGTGAAAAAATGACATATTTTTAATTAATTTTCAAGTGGACGTTTAGCTAAATGTATAAATATTATGATGTCAAGGACAAATATAGTTTAATATGTGAAAGAAAAAGATTAGCACGTGTTTTGTAAAAAATGGGTTTGAATCATTCTACCCCGCCAACGGGGCACTTAGATACGTCACCTGTGGCACTTTCATACCAAGCGGATATTGTATGAAATTTGTTAAATTAGAACATTTTCATGAAAATAATACTTTTTTATTATGAAAATATTGTAATCAGTTTAAAAAAATTAGGAACATCCTAGTTCTTCAGAACAGGACTACCAACACTGACTACCAAGAGTCTTTTCTCTTTAGGTTTTTCATATTCTGTAAGTCCTAATCAATTTTGCTTCTTGGGTTTGTATGTCCGCATCATTTTCAGTTGACAATATAAAAATATGATTGTAATTTTAATTCTATATATTTTACAAATTATATGAGGGATTAACACACATCAATGTGCCCCGTGCTTTGATGTATCTAAGTGCCCCAAAAGATTTTTTTCAAAATGATAATTATACTAAAGAAACTAACTGATTTCTCTCGTAAAAAATACTAAATACGTAAAATTGGATGGTTTAACATACCTTTGGTGTATAGATATTCTCACAAGATGGTATAAGAGACCGGGGAAACACTTTTACATTTCACGTTATTTTTTAGTTTACTGCACCCAAAACACGTTACGAGTTGTAGAGCGTCAACGGATGATAGGCTGTAGGCGCGAACGCATAGGATACGTTCAAGCAATTCTATGATAGTTTTAGGGATGTCATCACTCGAATATGTTCAATCGATTTTTAGATAATGCTTGTGTATCTATGTGCCCCTTGCATCATTGTGCCCCCCCTCCCCCTATCGTATTTACTGTTTTGTGTTCTTGTTTTGCGCAATAGCATTCATTATTGTGTGTATAAAATCAATATTATTGCGCAAAACAAATCAAGCCAAGCAATACTGTGATAATTGTACCAACTTCATGCGAAAGAAAAATTGAAAGATGTTATTATTGAACTAAGTATCTTTTACCCGTGGCTTCGCCCGCATAGATAAAATATAGTTACGCCACTCAGAAATAAAGCAGGTTTCTATCGGTGTAATAATTTTCGCAATCGGACCAGTACTTTCAGAGATTACCTCCTACAAAACAAATAACATTAAAAAAAACTTTACCTGTTTATAATGTTAGTGTATACAATAAATGGTATTAATGGTCCAAAAGCAATAAATGTTACAAGTAATTCCTGGATTTTTTTACAGATTACCATTAATGAACACAAAGGAATTCTAGGAACACGAAATTAATATCAGATTCTGTTTTCCCGTGAAACTATCGTAGTTAAAGCCGAGTACGAGGAATTCGGGTGAAGCCTTCAGGAATTACAAACATGAAAAGCATGTAATAGTATAAGGATGTAAATTTCAGGATAACATGCTTTTAAAGCATTCATTATGAATACGGAGAATGTGGCTTTGAGTACATACTAAACTGAGGTCTTCAAGTGAGGTTCAATCATTTTATTTATTTATTTATTAATGCTTTTTGCACATTACACTGTACAAAGGCGGACTTAATGCCATTGGCATTATCTACCAGTCGACCTTAGGGTGGTGCAGAAACAACATGGCAGGTGCAACTTAATAAATAGACAAACAGAAAAGAGACAAATACAATAGTAAATACATACTTAGATACATACATACAAATAAACAATGTTGTTGTGAAATTTTTATCATCATCATCATCATTTCACACGAAAGACGTCGACTGTTAGACGTAGGCTTGCCCCAAATGTCACCATAACGGTCCTGTGCGTCTCACATCCATTGTATTCCCACAACCCTCACCAGGTCATCGGACCACCTTGTGGGACGCCTCCCAACGCTGCGTCTTTCGATACGTGGTCGCCACTCCAAAACTTTTCGTCCCCATCGACCATCTGTTCTACGAACGATGGGCCCTGCCACTTTAGTTTGGTGATTTTTCGAGCTATGTCGGTAAACTTGGTTTTCCATCTTCATTCCTGATGAATCTGAATATATTTTTTTATACCGAATCTCGTACTACAATGAGAAAGGGTCTTTTTAGGTTAATTGAAAATTCTTTATTTAAAGAGGTTAACTACGGTGTTAAAGTTTGTACAGAAGTTTTCCATTTTCCATCAGGCTCACGGTTCGCATTTATATAAAACTACTAGCTGCTGCCAGCGGGTTCGCCTGCGTGATATTGGAAAATTATCCCCAGGGAACATACCTCTGGATAAAAACTATCTTATGTGCTATTTCAGGACATGGTCTAAGCTTACCGTGTGCCTCAAAATCCGTTCAGCCGTTTGAGCGTGAAAAAGCGACAAACACACATACTCACTCACAAACTTTCGCCTTTATAAAATTAGTGTGATTACCATTCGCCGTCGTACGATACGCCCACTGCCCCATCGACATGCGGCAGAGAGGTCCAGCCGAAAAGTTGGTTTGGTTCTTAGGAATTAGTAAAATGTGACTCAGAGCCGGGAGTAATGATAGGAATGGAAGAAACCTTTTGCTCAGCTATGGAATAGTGTAGGCTAGACATAATAATATCCATCCAAACATCCGTTGCCAGCGGCATTAAAATTATAACTCATTATCATCACAATTTGTTCTGTGTGTCCTGCATTCATCTGATTCCTAAGCTCATCAGGACATCGTGGAATCTTCCAACGGTCTTCCAATACGCGGTCGCCTTTTTAGAGCTTTTCGGCTCCATTGACCATCAGAAAACAGAAATCAGAAACGTTTATTTCAAATAGACCAGTTACAGGCACTTTTGAATTGTCAAAATGTCGGTCAGTCAAACAAGTGAAGCTAAATTGCACGTTCCAAAGAGTAGGTCTCTATGGAGAAGAACGGCAAAGCACGAAAACGTGCAAGAAACTCCATGGACACTCTTTTAAATCGTATTGAGTTACATGAATCTTCGTTACATATTTCTTTTACATCTATTCTGCGAGCAAAGTGCGCTGCCTAGACTGGTGATTCTTCAGACTTTTTCTACAGATATCTCCATCCTTGATTCGATCACGTAAAGAAACTCCGGAAACATTGTAACTGCTCCATTAATAAGTACGGACTTCCGCGACTTCTAAAGCGTAAGATGTTTAAAACTTCGTATCGCTTTCTAAAATCGCAAGTAATTACCCATTTCAGACCGAATCTGTTCTTTAATTTAGTAGGTCACAGATTTAGGGCAAGATGCAAGGTGTTACAATAATGAACTAGGTTCTGCCAGCAGCTTTACACGCGTGAAAGTAAGTTCCTCTATACAAACTTTGGACCCCAGTTTTACCCCTTTAGATGTGGAGTTTAGTAAAATCCGTTCTTAGCGGATATCTACACCCTATAAAAAACCTACCTGCCAAATTTAAACTTTCTGGGGCATAGGGTGTCGGTAATTTCAGAGATATAATATAATAATAAAAATATGACAACCGGGGGTTGTCCTTGGATGCACTAGCATAGCGCATACAGGGATAATCACCGGTTGGTACCACGTCCCATTAAAAGCATCTAAAAGGGCCTCTGCGAATTAGGGTCGGCTCCTCGTATGCCTTCCAAAGGTCCAGGACTTGAGATAAATAAATATATACATAAATAATCCTAACTAATATTATAAATGTGAAAGTGTGGATGTTTGTTACTTAATCACGCAAAAACGGCTGAACGGTTTTGGAAGAAATTTGGCATGCATATAACCTTTGACATGGAAAAGAACATAGGCTACTTTTTATCCCGGAAAAACATCTTATTCACGTTTTTTGCACGTACGAAAACACGTTTACAGTGCGATAACCGAAGTACACGCGGACGAAGTCGCGGGCGGACAGCTAGTAATAATATAATAATATATTCCACAACTATCACATAACGCCATCTAGTCTCAAGCAAAGCAGAGCTTGTGTTATAAGTACTAGACAACTGATAAACACATATTTCTAAATACATACATATTTATAGATAAACATAGAAAAGTACATATGAAATGAAAAGTTCACATTGGCACGCCAGATTTCGAACCCGCAATGTCATGCTTGAGAGGCGAGTGCCTGGGCAATCACGACAAAAAAAAAACACATATATTATTTTTTATTTACAGTAATAATAATACTTCATACATGATTTGACTTCTGTTTTCGTACTTCACTTTTTATCCCTATGCTAGGCGATCGCACTGAGGTCAGCGCGTTACTCCGAACTTTACGAGTACGACCGGGCGATTGAGTGGTGTCTATGTGTGCGTTGTTCGAGCGCGCTTTGTATGTAGATTGTCTTCTGTACCTATCTGTTTGTGCCAAAGACTACCTCAGTGGTACTCAGTGGCGTAACTATGGGGTGGCAAGGCTGGCAAAATGCCACAGGCCCCTGGCCCTCGATCGGAGAGACCACGAAAGAAGTAAACTAACATTTTATTAGGGTATTTAAATTCAATTAAAATTACACACAAGTAAGTACAGTACCTAAAGACAAAATCAAATAAATTATTAAGGTTTATTAAACACATTCACAAGAAAAGGATCAATTTCCCGTGGCATTTTACCAGCTAGTCACTCTATAGTACCGCCATTGGGACGTCCACCTTCAGAGACGAAACAGAAAAGTCTTCGTGTATTAAAAAACTTCCAATTTATTATATAATAATAAAGATTCGTTTTATGCCAGTACTTCAGTGATTTATTCAAATCAAATTATATCATGACAAATTTTATGGGGCCCCATCCAAAGATTTTGCCACGGGCCTAAGATGATAGAGTTACGCCACTGGCGGTACTATACCAAATATCCATACTAGCAAGTCACAGCTTTAGTGGCCAGTCATACTCCGTACGCACTACAAATGGAATAGGTATAAAATGTGCCGACTAACGCTCCCATATTACTACTGTGAAGTAAATTGATCAAGAAGAATATCGATGCAGAAATAAAAGGCATTCCAAGAATGATAGAAATGAACTCTATTCAAGTGAAAAATGGTTTCTAATGGAGAGAGGTATATTCTGTTTTTGAGCTCTGTGGAGCCTAAGCCTTTGTCAATTGAAATTCAATCATTTGTTGTGAAGACTTCTTAACGTTGTGATAAGTCAATTTCCAGCAATGTTACACTAATAATAATAAAGAAGTTGCATTTCGGGGATTGTGAGTCAGAATTGCATAACCTGATTCCGCCTAGCATGTTGCATCATCGGACTACCAGACGCACGGCGATGCGCTACCGGTACATGGTGGACATCCCACCTACACGCACAAAACGTTTTGGGAACATTCATTGTGCGTGCAGCTAAGGACTGAAATTCCTTGCCGGAGTCTGTGTTTCCTGTTATATCCTGGGAATCTTTAAGTCGAAAGTGAATAGGTTTCTTCTAGGTAAGCGCGTTCCATCGTCGACCGCATCATCGCTTTCCATTAAGTGAGATAGCGGTCAAGCGCGAACCTATCAACAATTAACAATTTTTTTAAATAAAGTTTGTTATTTTTTGTTTTTGTTTGTAGGTGGTAATCTCTGGAAGTACTGGTCCGATTGCTAATAATTTTTCACCGATAAAAAGCTTTTATGTGCGCGGGTGAAGTCGCAGACTAAAGCTAGTAGGTATCTAATAAACTTTGTTTTTATAAGGGGTGTTTCGAATTAAGCATCATCATTAGGTCAACCAAATATTAGTTGGTTAGTTAGCCCATTTACGTCCCACTGCTGGGCGAAGGCCTCCCTCTCCCTTTTCCATACACATCTTTCTTCGGCCACTGCGGGCCAGTCCCTCCGGTATTTATCAAGCTCATCTCTCCACCTTCGCCTTGGTCTGCCGCTATGTCACCTTGCGTTTAATGGGACTTTTAGCCCACAGCTCATCCGACATGCGACAATTAGTATACGACATATATATAGACAAATATTAGTACGAGACCAATATTTGGTTGAGTTGAGCAAGCGTGTGCATCGGGGATCCGATGGATGCGAGACGCAGAGGACCGTTTGTTGTGGCGAATCTTGGAGGAGGCATGTGTCCAACAGTGGACGTCTTTCGGCTGAAAATAATGATGATCCGGCGCGCACTGTTCCCGCGCGCCTTAACGAGCTGTCAGCAGCAGCAGGGGCCCAGCCGGGTCGAAGCCTACTGGGGCCAGGGTTATCCGAAAGGGAAGCTCGGTCCCGATACAAAGGCAAGAAGTAACAGGAGTGGGTTTTTAGTCAGTAAAAGTCTGACACTATCTCCCGCTCCGCCCAAGAGCAGGGGATGTCATTAGATGATTTAACCACTGCGAAAAAAAAAAAGAAAAAAAAACGGTGATGATGGGCAAGCGTGACTGATGAGGCAGGTCCTAGGTTTGATTTTCAGGTAGCTGTTATACTATTTCAGTTCTCGTATGACATGCTACTGGTCTCAAGACAAAAGTCTGTGACCAGTGCCTGTAGTTAGTGATGATACCTTACATCATACTTTATAACATACTTACTCGGAAACGCGAAAAGGCGTGTGGTTCACAATGGGCCTCATTAAAACGCTTAAAGTCACAGGGAAATGGAGGAGAATGGAATGGAGGTTTCTTGAGTGATCGGATCAAAAATGAAGATATCCGCAGGATAATCAAAGTTACCGGCCAAAGCCCGAAAAATTGCCAAACTTAAGTAGCAGTAGGCAGGACACTGTGCTTGCAGAGCGGTCGAAGGGGCCAAAAGGAGTTTGAGTAGCGACCACGTACTGGAAACCACAGCGTTGGAAGATCTCTCACAAGGTAGGCCAATGGCTTGGTGAGTTGGGGGTGTGACATCCCCGTGCCTAGAAAATCACGTAAAGCCGTAATTTCCTACGCTTGATCTTGATCAGTCAAGATCAGACTATGAGAATAAAGAAACAGGTGGAACACCTGTGTTTGCACACGCATTTGACTTGTGCACTGAAATATCTCCCGTGTATTTAGCTTATCTTAGTTAATATTGGCTACCGTGACTGAAATACGGTCTGGGGGATTATAACTATTGGGAACTAGGACTTATCCGCCCTAATGCTAGGGCTTGCTTCAGCGTCACACAAGGTATTATCTACTAGATTGATGTAATCTTTTTTGGGAGTGGGAAATTATCAAGTAATTTCTTGAGAGGTGGTGAAATTATAAACTAAAGGGTGTAGCAGGATAAAGTAGGGCCAGCGGCCCCCACGAGGTTTTGCCAATGATAATACTAGACATAGTGATCTATATTATATATTTTTTCTGTGATTGTAACTACCTCTTCGTAAAGTATGAATAAAAAAAATATATATTTTTTTAAAATAGATATTAAGGTAAATAAAATCTACAAAAAATATATAATGCAGAGCAATTTATTCTCTAACAAATCGTTTTAGTTTTATTAGTGTAGCTATAATAGTTTTTGAAAAAAATAATTTTGAAAAATTAACATTTTAGTCAATTATCTCCGTAACAAAGTGAGATAGAAGGCTCAAATAATGTCAACAGTAATAATACATGTCACTGATATATTACCATAATTTATTTTGCCAAAACCTCGTGGGACCGCAGGCCCTACCTTATTCTGCTACACCCTTTTTGAAAGTTGGCGAGTAAAAGAAGTCGGCTGGTGTAAGACTGTCTTTAATTAGGTTTACACAGTAATATACAACACCAGTTTTTGCCCACAGCTTTGCCCGCATACATAAAATATAGCCTATGTCACTCAGAAATAAAGCAGCTTCCTATCGGTGAAAAATTTAAGCAATCGGACTAGTACTTTCAGAGATTACCTCGTACAAACAAAAAACATAAAAACAAACTTAACCTCTTCATAATATTAGTGTCATTATAAACGCACATGGTTGAAGTATAAATCTTGATTACGTCACAAGCGTGTTTGTGTGTATGTGGATCCAGAAGTGGCTCCATCGAACGCCTTGTTATACCAGGAAAGGTGGACGAGACGAGGGTGCGTGGTATATCACGGATTCGATGGACAGACCAGATCAAAGCGGCTGTCGGCAGCCCATTGAACGAGTACGCCCGGATAACTGTCAGCCGGAAAAAGTGGTTGGAAGTTGTGTCATACCTTGACGACTTCCGGAGAGCTACCTTCGTGATAATCACGAGTGACCAAGAAGAGGCGTAGATATACTACGTAGTGTGTCGATTTTCATATTATTATCTACGAGTATATTTTACACTGCCTTAGTGCTTTTAAGTTTAATTTCAATTTTAGAATTTATGATTGTAACTTAATATTCCAATTGGGGTGTATAAGTTTCATTCCAGCATCATGTTGAATAGGATTTACAACTACTACTTCACACTCTCCCGCTGTGGGTGAAGTGAGAGGAAGTGACAGAGTTTATTGAGCCAGGAACCCACCTGTGTTTTTTCAGTTGCCCTTAGCCTTCTAGGGCCACGGTACTTCTTTCAGAAAACCCTATAGCCCACAATGATGTAGTTTGAAAGTAGTTTTTTCTGTGGTATGGGAGAAATAGTTCACCACCAATCATAGATTCATACGAATTTGAACTTTTTTCCATTGATTTAGTGCTGGCGTGCGACTCTACCTGAAGGTAAGCAGTGATGCAATCACTCATGGTGAGGAGCACTAGTTTATTAAGAGCCTATTCACTTTAGCCTTGAAGGCACCTTATGCGTACGGAACTACGAAAACTATCCAAAAACGAATCAAAAGAATAACTTTTGTTTCCCTATTCTTGTTGTAACAATGCTTATTACAAAGGAAAACTTTCATTGATCAACTTCCAGTACCAGCTTAAGTAATTAATCAACATTATCGTTCAAGGAAGCTATTGTTTTTAACAATAGCACATCGGAAATCTGACTGAATTCTATCAAAAGACCATAGTGAAAATATAGCAGAGATTTTTTTCAATGTATTGTTAGCAAGCAGGGAGCAGTAGTAGTGGCCGAGTGATAACGGCCTAGATTTACGAGTTGTAGGATGCAGGTTCAAACACAGCCAGGTACTTTGTGTAATTTATTTCATCACCACTGCTGTCAAAACGGGGAAGGAAAACATCGTGAAACCGACATGTCCTAGAACCAATTGAAGACATGTGACAATCACCAACCCGCACGAGGTCCGCGTGGTGGATTACGGCCCATTCCCTCTCTTAGAGAGGAGGCCTGAGTCCCAGCAGTGGGAACATAAAAGGCTGATTATGCTATTATTAGCAAAAATCTTAAAAATTCAAAAATTTATCCTTATGAAGGAAAAAGTTTTGACTTATCGACGCCCTAGAACTCTCGACATTTTGCATAAAGGTTTCTTTTATTTAGTAAACAATGAATACGAAAGGATATTTAGAGATTCAATCCCTAAGGGAATTTTTATTTTCTGTGGGTAAAAATCATCCAGATGACATCCCCCGCCCTTGGGCGGAGCGGGAGATACTGTCAGACTCTTACTGACTAAAAAACCCACCTTGTTCCTTCTTTGCCTTTCCTACCGGGGCCGAACCTTTCTTTCAGAAATAGACCCTTGGCTCCAGTAGGCCTTCACCTTGCTAGAACCCTAAAGTTCGATGACATCTCTTTGAGGTGCACGTGGAACACGCGCCGTCAACGAATCGAGCTCGGTCCGGACGGATACCGGACTGCTGGACGGCGTCCGGAACGGCATTGAGGCTGTTGTGCGAAAGTGAATCCAGGGCCCTGGTACGAAGGTAAAAAAGGAACAGGAGTGGGTTTTTCATCATCATTTCAGCCGATAGACGTTCACTATTGGACATAGGCCTCCCCCAAGCGTCGCCACAATGAACGATCATGTGCGTCCCGCATCCATCGGGTTCCCGCTACCTTCACCAGGTCGTCAGTTCACCTTGTAGGAGGCCTTCCAACGCTGCGTCTTCCGGTACGCGTTCGCCACTCCAGAACCTTTCGGCCCCAATGGCCATCTGTTCTGCGAGCAATGTGCCCTGCCCATTGCCACTTAAGTTTGGCGATTCTTTGTGCTAAGTCGGCAACCTTGGTTCTCCTGCGGATATCTTCATTTCGTTCAGTGGGTTTTTGGTCAGTAAAAATCTAACACGCCCTCTCGCTAACCTCTCCCAAGGGCGGGAGAAGTCATTGGATGATTTACCATCTAAAGAAAAGAAAGTGGTTTGTAGTTTGATAGTGACCTATTATGTTAATTATAAAAAGAGATAAACGGCAACTTGATATATTGTTAAGATAGTACCCATCGCGATCTACAAAGGTACTTAATTTGTGTCTACAATGTTCCGAAGCCTATTACTTAGTTAGTGGAATTCCTAACGTACACACACAGTCAAGTAATTTTGTTCTATTATTAGTAACTGCTCCTGTGTGAGGAGCAGTGGTGCCCCGACTTACGAGTTGTAGGTCTCGGGTTCAAACTCAGCCAGGCGCATTACTTTATGTAATTTATTTCATCACTACTGCTCTCAAAACGGTGAAGGAAAACATCGTGAGGAAACCGGCATGTCCTAGAACCCAAAATTTGAAGACATGTGACATTCACCAACCCGCACTGGGCCCGCGTGGTGGATTACGGACGAATCCCTCTCCTAGAGTGGAGGCCTGAGTCCCAGCAGTGGGAACATTATAAGGCCGACTATTATTTATTATGATAAATTACACCCAGACTCAAAACAAATTAATGATCACACAAACACTTGGTTTGGTTGGGAATCGAACCCACGACTTCTGGTATAGCAGTCAGGGCCACTAACCTTTAACCAGACTACCAGGCTAGTTTAAAACAGGTTTCAAAATTTTAAAAGTACCGTATCACATTATTTTTTTTTTATTTTTTTTTTATTAATGATAGGCTTGCGTTTGACCACTATCTCACCTGATGGTAAGCGATGATGTGGTCGACGATGAAGCACGCTTGCCTAGAAGAAACCTATTCACTTTTGACTTAAAGACTCCTAAGTTGTAGCTATCAGGAAACACAGATTCCGACAGGGAATTCCACTCCTTGGCTGTACGCACAATAAATGTGTTCGCAAAACGTTTATATAATGACCACATCATCACAACCCTAGACGACTACTATGAACCAACCCTCAACTATAACGTGACAACCTGTCTTTTCATCACAGCTTAACCCTTATCTCACTGAAACAACCTAATTGTTTGAACCAACAACCATAGATAAATTCTAACTGTTGGTCTGAACGACCGCTTGTCATTAGTAGGGTTAAATAATAAGGGTGCTGTTTAGAGTTTGAATGAAGGACGATTTTTGCCGAAGCCGAAACTCTAGGAATATCAAGATTGAAAAAAAAAACCTAGAGGCCGAAGAGTCCCACACGTTGGTCAGACCACACTAGAAAACATAGTCAGCGACGCTATCTACATACATGACCAGAGATAGGATAACATGGTGAAATATATAGTCCACAACAAATTTAGTCGTCGAGACCACTACACTTAGCTCACTACATCAAGTTAAACTGGATAATAATCATTTTAGCTGAAACAAGACCTGTTGGACTGTTGGACAATAGGCCTCCACAAGTCCCGTGTCTCGCATCCATTAGATTCCCGTGACCCTCACCAGGTCATCAGACTTCTCATAAGGTAAACACCTTGTGAGGGGTCTTATTAGGAAGACTTCCAACGCTACGCAATCGCCACTCCAAAATCTATCGGCCCTAGCGACTATCTGTAGTGAGACCAATGTGTTTAATTACTTAAGTTTAACGATTCTTTGAACAATGTCGTTAACCTTAGTTCTCCTGTGGATGTCTTTATTCCTGATTTGATTACGCAAGGAAACTCTGTGCATAACCCTCTCCATTACCGTTTGGGTGACTTACAGTTACTCATGTCACCACTCGCAGGTGATATGAATATGAATTGGTCTTAGATAAAAAAAAAGTAATAAAAATAATGATTTTTTTAATGTTGATAATATATTTTCTCATGTCTATGATCTAAATCTAAAGACCTTAAAACTTTCTAATTATAATAACACTGAAAATGATAATTAATAAATAAATTAATTTTTAATAAAAAATAATTATTATTAAAATTAATTAAATAATTATTTATTACTATTATTAATTAATTTTTATCAAATTTCAGCGCTACAGAAACCCGTCGGTTTCGGCCAAAGCCTCGGATCGGCTCAGCCGATGGTAGCCGAAGTCGAAGATTTGGTCAGACACTAGTAGGTACTGTTTGCTTGACCAATGTACTGGTGAGGGTTGTGTAATTAGCACATCTGAGGTCGAATTTAATTGGCCGGTGGAGGGTTAAAAATGTATGTTACCTTGAATTTTGTGTAAAAAGTGTTTTGAGATAAACGTATTTAGTAAATAGTAACTTTTAGGTGTAAATTCTATGACCCTTTCTCTCAAACTTTAACGTGAAGTTGCTTAGATAAACTTTAATATAGTATGGAATTAAAAAAGAAAACTATTTTTTTTTACACCAAAAAACTATAAAAAGTAAAAATAGTGACACAAGAATTGTGAGTAATTGAAGAAATCTCGGATTTAGTTTTGAAAGATGTAGACTACTGTGATCGTAGCACTCCGTAAGCTACGCCGTAGCGTAGCTCGTAGCACGGTGCTACGGTGTTATACTCTCAACGAAAACAACAGTCACTTTAACTCCGGACAAATATTTCATACATTATGGGCTAGAGTTAACAATCAATTCAATTTTAAACAGACTTTAAAATTATGTTCCGGTTCTTGTTCATAGGAATTTAATTGAATCGGAAGCATTTACAACTGAGAACAGGAGCCAACGACTTACCATACTATCACAGGCCGGTAAATATAGCCGTTACTGTCTCCCCTTTTCTCGGAAAGCACTTAAAGCCACTGGCGCCGGTTGTCATTCGTAGATCTTTGAAAGTAAGGTAGTCAGATGCCAGAAAGTCTGACCATCAGCCTCTAAGTAGTATCGTGTTGGTCAGTAACTGTGCTATGATGGCAGTTCCTTCATGTTAAACACGGCTATAGGCCGAAGAATCACCAAACTTAGGTGGCAGTGGGCACATTACTCGTAGAATGAATGGTCGATGAGGCCGCGTTGTTGCGGCGTTTCCTCTGGAGTCAATTGAACGCTCTTAGCTAGCACGAAGTTGAATAAAAAAAATATTTCATACATTACGGGCCAGAGTTAGCAACTAACAAATAATCAAACTTTTGAAGAGAAATTCTGGAGCTATGTTCCGGTTCTTCTTTATAGGAATTTAATTGAATTAGAAACATCTACTGGCGAGCTGGACCCAACGGCTTATCATACTTTCAGAAGCACTTAATGGTCTAGGGTACCATACTTTTAGAGGCCGAAAGGCACAGAATCGGTCATTGTGGCGAAGCTTAGGGAAGGCCTATGTCTGACAGTGGACGTCTTTTGGCTGATATGATGATGACGATGACGTAAAGCTGTTGGTCCAAGTTATCATTTTTAAATCTCTAACAGAAAAGGCCATCAACAAGATACTCCTTAGAAACTAAGTAGTATCTTGTTGCTCGGTTACTGAGTTGTGGAGGTCTGATAGGCAATTGTTTATTTATTAAATTCTTTATACACAAAAAAGTACAGAGGCGGATTTAATGCCTTAGGCATTTTCTGTCAGTCAACCTTTGGGTGATGCAGAGAAAAATAGTGATAGGTGCAATAAACGAGAGAGAGAAGACGAATACAAGAATAGACAAGTACAATTGCTTCATTTTCAACACGGCCACATCCGGAAAACAAACATTTCAGGAAAACAATACAACACTCATAACAACCCACAAATATATAGCACAAACATAGCCTGTTACAAAACAGCCTATGAGTTATAATGACGCCTATTATGCGCGCTAATGGCCGAATGTATCTATTATGTTGATTGAATGGACTTCTCGCCATTAACATAGCAAATGTTCATTAGTAAAATGTCCGTGAGTATGGATTTTTAATGTGATTGCTTGTGTTTACAAGAATTGTTTATTACTTTCATTGTGTGTAGTATGTCACGATAACCTAGTGAGAAAATAGTAGTTAAAGCACCCGCCTCTCATGAATGAAACCTCATTCATGAGAGGCGGGTTCGATAACGTCAAGTCGTTGAGGTCCTTAGTAGTCTTGAGTTGAGCTACACGCTGATACTGACTGGACAGGTCCACTTAGAACTGTATGATTCTTTCTTCAAAAGACGATCTCAAGCTTCAATCTGCATGGTTCTCATATGATTTGACCATTACATCTATGGTTCGGATTTTAAAAGAGACTTTGACCCCTGAGTTTGTTTCGGTGTTTCTTCTCAGGGTAGTCAGCTAGGAAACACCGGCCTCATTTAGTTTAAATTGACGTGTAGAAGTGTTTTTTTAAAAACCTATTTGCAAAATAAATATCATTTAATATTCAGTACTAATATGAATGTTACACCCTATGGCTCAGAAAGCACGTGAGGCTGTTGGTTCCGGTTTTCATTCATTAAGCTTTAAGTCAGTTTTTGATCAGTCGTTACAGGTAGTCAGACGCCAGAAAGTCTGGGCATCAGTCTATCCAAATGGTATCAGTAAATGGTTTGTGAAGGATTAATAGGCAGACGCTCCACACACACAGGTATTCTGCTGCACCCAGATATACTGTAAGTGTACAATACACGGATGGAAAAAGTAATAATAAAAAATTATGCTGTGTATACAGAGATGATGAGGATGAGATATAAAGGGTTATGTGGAACAGGGTGTAAAGTCCTGGAAGCCTCTATTAAAATGGGAGGATCCTTCGACCAGACGGGTTTTACGTCTAGTCCGGGCAACTGCACAATAGTTGCTATCGGACTGTTGTATAAGCTCTAATTACAAGGAGTAATAGCGCTATGCAAGATTGTCTTTTTTATTTCCTATGTGGTGGTATAGATGGCGTAGGTGATAATCGAATGCCTTTTTTAATTGTGTATAGGCTCGCGCTTCGCGGAAGGTAAGCGGCGATGTGGTCGACGATAAAGCACACTTGCCTAGAAGAACGTATTTAGTGTTCTGACTTCTCCTGCTCTTGGGTGGTACGGAAGGGGGTGTAAGAGACTTTTATTGACTAAAACCACACCTATCCTTGAATTGCCTTTTGCGTTCTAAGACAACACGTTTTCTTTACAGAAGTTTCTTGTGGCCTTAGTGGGCATCTTGTCAACAAAACTGTAGGAGCCCCCAACAGTTTTTATACTGACATCTCTTTGAAGAACATATATAACACTACACGCCGTTGTCGACGACTCGAGCTCTGTCCTTACCGGGCAGACGGACGGCCAGCTACTCATTGCTTGCCGTACGCAAACCCGCTCCTACGGTGGCCGGGAATCGCTTTGCAACTTTCAGTGCCCGTAATGGTGATTAGGTTCTAAAACAAATCTAGTGCTAGTTACTATTAAGGCTAGATTTGAGAGTCAGTTCAAGTGAGATAAAATGTTATTACTCAGACATAATCTCCATAATTTTTCATTAATTACCTTGTTACGAGAGAAAAAGACGTAATCGATTTTGAACTTTTAAGCGATGTCGTCGTCTTTGAGAGTGGCAATTTTCTCACTAGATGACGGGACGTAAATCTTTTTTAGTTTATCTAAGCGCACAGCAGTGCGCAGGCCAAGTTCCAGCAACAGGCCGCGCGCATGACTTATATGTTTTTAGTGTAATTGGAACATTTCATTTTTCACTTTATTGAACTTTGTATCTAAACTAATATTTGATTCTAACTATAGTGCTTGAATATTCATGGTAACACAAATACTGTTAGGAACGTCAATAGTTGTGTAATATTTTTTTTTTAATAATTAAAAAAAAAGGAAACAGAACCGTCTGAATCGACATGATTGTACGATACAATCATGATTCTAAAATTTCAATGACTTAAACGTGGCTATTTTTTTGTTTCTTTAATTCAATTTTAACATTATTTTACAGAAACATTCATTATACAATCACTATTGTGACAACATAAAACAAAAAAATATGAGTGATTTTACTGTCACAGGGAGTGTACAATATAAATATTATGTATTTAATTCGTAACTTAATTATATTTAAGTTTCATAGGTTTTTTTTCATATATTTATATTTTAACTAAATGCTCTTACACTGTTTTTATTGTTTAGGTCCTTAAGGAAAGTTCTTCGTCATCTTCCAGCCCTTGTCCCATATTACTTGAGGTCGGCGCAACACGTTTTTTCTTCCATTCTGTTCTGTCACCCGTCACACTATCACTAACTGCCTTTTCATTCATATCAATCCTCACACAATCCATCCATCTTTTCTTTAGGCTCCCTCTCCATCCATCTACAGGTGTATTCAGAACTTTTTTAGAAACATGCGTTTCATCCCTCCTCTTGTCTTTCAGCTTTTCAGTCACTGGGGCCACTTTCATAATTCCTCTAATATACTCATTTCTCACTTTATCTATTCTCGTCATACCGCACATCTGTCTCAACATTCTCATTTCCGCTACATGCAATCATTTTTTATCCATCTTTATCACAGCCCAACATTCTGATCCATACAGTATGACAAGTCTTATCACGGACTTGTAAATTTTACCCTTCAACTGGGGCATCCAGGTCCCTAAGAAACGTTATTAGGCAATTTCATTTGTATCATTGCCAAATTCAATTTTATCATTGCCTTGACGAAGCAACTATAGTGATAAAGCTACTCTTACTTATTAAACCTTGCACCTAAAGTAGTACAAACACTTTTTTATTTACTAAAAAAAAACTGCTTCCAATAAAAAGTATCAAAGCCACAACAAACAAATGCCGAAATTTGTATGCGTATCACCCTCCCGGATATATACCGCGCGATCCTTTGTCACTCGCGTATTGTCATTGCTGTGCGGACTGCGATACGCCATTGTGGGCTGAATCATACACTAATTAACTACACTTGACTTGAGTTTTTTTTGCTGGAAAATCATCCAATCACTATTCAGAGCGAAGCGGGACGGTATCTCAGAAATAAGAAATCAGAAACTTTATTTCAAATAGACCAATAACAGGCACTTTTGAATTGTCAAAATGTCGGTCAGTCAGAATTAAAGTGAAGTTTAGTTGCACGTACCAAAGCGTAGATCTCTATGGAGAAGAACGTGCAAGAAACTCCATGGATACTCTTTTAAATCATGCCGTCAAAAATCTTGGTTACAAATTT
The DNA here is from genome assembly GCA_910589285.2 of Mythimna ferrago. Taxonomy (NCBI): domain Eukaryota; kingdom Metazoa; phylum Arthropoda; class Insecta; order Lepidoptera; family Noctuidae; genus Mythimna; species Mythimna ferrago. The sequence continues at coordinate 25,206,355 of OU342685.1, forward strand.
TTTGTCACTTCTATTATATGAGCATAGGGCTGCCATCCGTCCGGGTTTCCCCGGATTTGTCCTAGTTTGGAAGACGTCCGGGGAGCGTCCGGGCGGGGTTTCAATTGTAGTCCGGGATTTTGATTAGATCCCGTTCCCATAATTTACGTAAATAAAAGCTATGGGTTAGGTATTTCACCGCACGCACTGCCGACGCTATTTTACTACGCAAGCGGCGAGCGGGTATGGGGCGCGTTCGACCGACGCATGGTAATGGTATGGCTTTAGTATAAATTATTATAACTTTCTGAATTTGATTTAAGATTTCAGTTCTTTTAAAACTAAAGTAAATATTGTTAATTGTATGGAAAAATAAGAAATTCAACAAGTTTTTCATTTAATTTTATTAACTGAGTAACTAATATTGGATTTGTTTATCTTTTATTGAATACCTAAGAAGGTTAAAAAATAAAGCAAAATTACTCACTTGTAGAGTCTGTGCGGAAAGTAAACCATCGTGGGATTTGAGGGCGCTGCTGTAGATAAATATCGTTTTTGTTATGTAAGCAACATTGTGACGTCATTATAGTGCGACTGTTAAATCTTGATGTTTTGAAACTACTGTTAGACTAGCTTCTTCCAGCGGCTTCACCCTATAATAAAAAATATCCTATTGGCTGAATTTGCTCACATAATGAAACTGCAAAGTTATAGCTTATGTGCTATATTATTGCAATGTTTATGATTAAGTTTATCTGTCTAGTAGTTTTTGCGCGACACATCCATACATACGAGTACCTCCATCCATCTTCACAAACTTTCGCATTTACAATATTATTAGCCTATTTATTAAACTTGCTCACGTGATGAAACTTAGAAAAAAAAAAAATAGGTTATAAGCTATATTATTGCAACGTTTATCATTAAATTCATCCGTTTATAAGTTTTTGCGTAATGTGTAACAAACTGTTAATTGTAGCAACACCTGGGGGAGGCCTATGTCGAACAGTGGACGTCTTTAGATTGTAATGATGATGAACATTTAAATGCAAACACGAACTGGTAAAGGAAAATAGCGTGAAGAAACTGCTGTACTGCCTATCTAGGTAGGTTCCACCAACGACCACTTACCCAGTTCCAATGGAAATGGTTTTATCACTTTGACTAGGATCGGTCTATTATCACTGACTGGAATATTGTAGCTAACAGCAAGTTTATGTTTACCCTAGTTAAATATAAAGGTAAAAATGGGACACACTACCACTTTCTCGTTGTCTTCCTCAGTACATTTTTCCATTTTGCTAATCAATGAAAACTATGAACTTAATGACTATGAAAATAAAGTACACTTCATAATTTGTAATGTTGCTTCGTAAAAAATCTATTTAGCCTGTGAGGGACCATGTCGTATATAAGATCCTTGGGATCACTTGGTTGTCCGTCTGTTTATCTGTTAAGACCCTTTAACTCGAGAACGCTTGGAGGTATCGAGTTAAAATTAAAACCATACACTCAAGTCTGCGGTTTTTTGAAGTTGTGAAAAAATCAGACTTCTGAGTTAACGAAAAAAAAAAGATACGGCCGTTTATGTCGCAAAAAAACGTATATTTCGATACTCAAGGGAATCAAAGTTCATAGGGTGAATCCCGTTGACCTAGAATCCTGAAATTTGGCATAAATCAAGGTCTCATAGAACAAGTACAGGGAAAAATCTTAAAAATTGTAAATTTGTAGATCCACCACAAAAAAAAATTTTTGCAATTCGGAAAAATCTTCGTAACACAATTCGGGAATTGATTTCATAGGTTTTGTACAGAATCCTCAGTGCGCGAGTCCGACTCGCACTTGCCCTTTTTTATTTTAGTTACTGTATCCTTACTCAAGCCTGAAAAGAAATATTCTTAGTTAGTCGAAACGCATTATAAATTTAAAGTATCAATACTCTTTATACTAGCCATCGAAAATATTGACCAAAACAAAATAAACAAATATCGTCATGTTTAAATGAATTTCCGTTTAATTTATACATATTTGGAGATAACAGGGACAGGAGTTTACCTAGGAAGTCTAAAAACATTAAAATAAAAGTGTTACGTACCAAAAAAACAGCATACCAATGTTTCCCAAGTTCGTGACTTTGTTTTGATCAATAATGGTGTGATTTGCCATTTGTTATCTTTGGCAAAACTGTAATATATGAAATATTATTTCCCTTACAGCTCGGTGAAATTTTTTATCACATTTCTGAAGATTTCAATTAAAAATCACAACAAAATAACATAATAAATAAACCGGTGTCAACATTTTATGACGTTTGGCATTTGACGGATGGCTGGGTTGGGTTGCTACTTAAAATCTTTAATGTTGTTTTCACTTTATGCCACGACGGTTCTTTTATCGCACAGACAATAGTCACAAAAACGATTAAACACACTATTTCATGCAACAAAAGAGGCTTTCAATTAAAGTTGACTTCTATCAAGTACGGAGTGAAATATATTTTAATCAAGATGTAAGTAAACGAAAAAAGTATTGAAATATCCGGGGTAAAAGCTCCAAAATCCGGGGAACCTACGCTTCCGGTCCTGGGGGACAGGTTTTAGAGATGGCAGCCCTATATGAGCACAGTCTCAAATGAAACCAATCTAGTGGGATTCAACGCCGCCAAAACACAGGCGTGTCTGTTCACCGCCAAAAGAAGCCCGTTCACTTCGGCTCCTACTTTTCAGAATGTATCATTGGATTGTACCGACCGCCTTCAGCTCTTGGGTGTTGAAATTTCTTCGGACCTCAATTTTGGGCGGTTCATTGAGTCCAAAGCCAAAGTAGCTGCTAGGAAACTAGGCGTTCTTGCAAAAGTCCGGATTACTTCACACCGGGACAGCTTTTAATGTTATAATACAAAGCACAGGTCCGATCGTGTGTGGAGTACTGCAGCCACATATGGGCTGGTGCTGCAAAGTGCCACCTGGCAGCTTTGGTGGCTCGGTGGAAAGACGTGCAAAGAGGCTAATTGGTGATCCAGATTTGATTAAGTCCAACTTTCAAAGCCTTGAGCACAGGCGTAGGGAAGCCAGTCTTTCGGTGTTTTACAGGTTGCATTTTGGAGAGTGTGCGCAGGAATTGCATGACTTGATTCCGCCATCACATTTCTACCATCGGACAAACCGACGTACGGCGAATATCCACCCTTACGTTGTTGAAACCTCTACGGTCCGGACTAAGCGTTTCGCCTCGTCATTTATACTGTGTACATCGAAGGACTGGAACAATTTGCCTGCTGCGGTCTTCCCGTCCGATTATAATTTAGGTGTCTTCAAGGCTAGAGTGAATAGGCTCTTAATAAACTCCTGCGGCTCACCATCAACGATTGCATCACTGCTTACCATCAGATGGGATCGCGGTCAAGTACTAGTTTATAACAGATAACCAAAAATGAAAAAAAAGAGTGTTTAAAAATATAAATTGAAATAAGCCATTGGCACCCGTTCACGAGCATGATGCTTGCATCAGACTTTAACTGACTAAAACCCACTTCCTATGTTCTTTCTTTGCAATGTAAGGCAAAGAAAGAACATAGGAAGTGGGTTTTAGTCAGTTATGACCCTGGGTTTTCCTTTCAGAAGCAAACTCATGGCCCCAGTAGGCTTCGACCCTGCTGGGCCCCTACTGTTTTGCTGACATCTCCTTGGGGCGCAATTGGAATAGGTACTTCGACGATGACGACAACGACTAAAGCGGTTTTTTTTCTTAAAAAAATGCAATGGAAGAAAGAAAAAAATATATAATATTTCGATATTAAACCGAAAAAAAAACTGAGAAAATCTGATAAAAGTTAAATTATGAAAGTTTTTGGTTTGAACAAAGTTCTGAACAATTTTTTGTTCTTATCTACGTGTGTTCATGCATAATATTAAGAGTTTTCTTTCAAAAGTTACATTTTTCTACGTTAAAGTTATTTGACAAATAAGCGATCTTTTTTTATGATGTAAACTAGTTCTTGACTGCAACCCCACATGATGTAAGTAGTAACGCAATCGTTGATGGTGAATCGCACTAGTTTATTAAGAGCCTATTCACTCTCGTCTAGAAGGCACCTAAATTGGCTTGGTTTCCGAAAGGGAAACCCGTAGTCCTGGAACGTAAGGCAAAGAAGAAACATAGATATGGTTTATTTTAGTCAGTAAAAGTTTACACGCCTTTGCGCTCAGTCCCTTATTCTGCGCTTTCTGCTCTGACTGAATACACCAGGCCAAGCAGTGCTATTCTCTAAGAAGACAGCCTTGATCACAGCGCTGACCGCAGCGACGAGTCGAGAGTGCAGTACATTGAAATAACAATCCAATGTCTAGATCCATTGGATTGTTAATCCAATGTATCTATTTGGATTTCGTCGCTGCGGCCAGCGCTGCGCTCAAGGCTGTTTTCTTTGAGAATAGCACGCCTGGCCTTGAGCGCAGCGCTGACCGCAGCCTCGAGTCTAGAGTGCAGAACATTGAAATAACAATCCAATGTCTAGATCCATTGGATTGTTAATCCAATGTATCTATTTGGATTTCGTCGCTGCGGCCAGCGCTGCGCTCAAGGCTGTTTTCTTTGAGAATAGCACGCCTGGCCTTGAGCGCAGCGCTGACCGCAGCGACGAGTCTAGAGTGCAGTACATTGAAATAACAATCCAATGTTTAACCTTTCAATCGTGGAAATTACAGACACAATAGAAAGACAATAGGTGCGCGAACGCTTGGGGTTTAATGAATTAAATCCATTGGATTGTTAATGCAATGTATTTATTTGGAATTCGTCGCTGCGGCCAGCGCTGCGCTCAAGGCTGTTTTCTTAGAGAATAGCCCGCAAGGACAAAAAAATATGGAAAAGGTTGGGGGAGGCCTATACCCAAAATGGGGTCCATAACCTAGATTAACTAGATTCATATAATAATACTAGATTTTTATTTTTTATTGTTGATAGGCTCGCGTTTGACCACTATCTCACCTGATGGTAAGTGATGATGTGCGCACGCTTGCTTAGAAGTAACCTATTCACTCTTGACTTAAAGAACCCTAAGTTGTAGCTATCAGGAAACACAGACTCCGGCAGGGAATTCCACTCCTTAGCTGTACGCATAATGAATGTGTTTCCAAAACGCTTTGTACGAATGGGTGGGATATCCACCATTTACCGATGGCGCCACGTACGTCTAGACCTTCTTTCTTAGAGTTCATTTATAAGAAAAAAAATACTAACAACATTTGAAATGTAAAACTTAAAGCGAAAGAAATCATTGGATTTCCTTTCTTAAAAAAAAAACAACTTTTTCCTTTTTATAAATCTTTGTTGTAACCAAATTAAAAACATAACGGTATCATAGTGTGCATAAACCCATTAAGTAGGAAATCCGTTCCTTTATACTTGACGTATTGTTACTGCGAGTGGTAGGCGGCGATACCCGCTGTTGTGAACCGGATTATACGGTAATTAACGTCAGGCTAGTGATGTGACGCGCTAGTTTTGGAAGGGAGAATTCAAGTTCATTTAGTTTTCTCGAACAATAATATTATAAAGTTTGTGAGTGAGTATAGTGCGTTGGGGTAAGATCAGCATTGGGGTAAGAACGCATAAATATAAATTATACCACTTATTTAGCTTTATTTTTAATGTTAGTCATATTGCGTGCCGCGTCATTATGTTCCACCTTGCCCAGTAATGTGGCTGGCATTAAAAATAAAGCTAAATAAGTGGTATATTGGTTTATACGTTCTTACCCCAATGCCGAAATTCCCCCAACCCACCTTATATGTTTTTGTTACTCGTAAACGGTCAAACGAAATAAAATAAGGCACACGAGTAGACCATGTTCTGGGCCTCAAGTCTATCATTGATTTCATAATTGTTGATTTTGACAAGTTTTGGTAATCTGCTAATGGTGTCATTATGACTTTCCAATGGTCAACCATTGACATTCCGCGTATGCGGTAATCTGCTAAAATTTTGACAGTTCCTTTGATCAGTGACCAATAATTAAAATGTAATTGTGCAGTCATTGTTTTTAATAAGCTTGATATTGTCATTTTACCATTAACTCCATTACGAGACCATTGACCGATCAATGATTGATCATTATGAATTAGCAAAGTGACGATGGCATCGTGTTAGAATAACGAATTTATAAAATTAGCAGACTTGGGCCCCTGGGACAGCACATAGGATTCTTTCTTAATATATCCTTTTAATCTATACTTCTATACTAATATTATAAAGAGGTAAAGTTTGTATTTTTTCTCTCTGAAAGAACTGGTACGATAGCGATAATTTTTCACCTATAGAAAGCAGCTTTATTCCTGAGTGACATAGGCTCGTGTATAGTCTATATTTTATGTAAGTACGCTGGCAAAGCCGTGGGCAAAAGCCAGTGTTGTATTATTTGCGAGGCTAGGAGCCTCACAAATACTGAGTTAGGCACCTTTTTGGCCTCGCACAGATTATAATTTTCTTTTATTATTAAGTACTTTTAGTTTATAATACGATTGTGTGAAGCACGAATGAACGCTTTTTTTTATTATTCTTTTTTCTTCCTTTCTCGGGAGAATTTACCACGTCCAGTGGGCAAAATTTTATAAAAAAAAATTTTTTAGGTTTCACTTGAGCTGACTGTACTAAATTCAAGTCGCTGGTTTGGATTCGTACGTTAAATTTAATAATTTAAAGAGTGGTCTCCGTTCAGAATAGGTAATAAAATTGCGTTCAAACAAATACCAGTGGTATTAGATGAGTGGTATTAAAATGGAATAAATCGAATTAATTCATTGAGACATTGCTTTTATAAACTCATTAAGCACATTCGTGAGTCGAATATCTAAAGAATTTCTAGTCAAGAAAATAAAAGAAGAGATTGGAATCAATTCGTTTCTGTTAGTGATACAATTAGTAACTTTGGTTCTGAATAAAAACATCATTTGTCTGGCGTCTGGGTCACATTGTCACTTAATTATTCAAGGAATAATTAAATCAAAGTAACACAGAATAAGTATGTTTATCTTAATGAAATCCTGGTCAGTGGGTCGTCTTAGGGGCGGATTTAATCCTTTCACAGTAAAACATTCATTAAAATCGTTATTAAAAAAGCATAGATATAGTCACTCTGTCAGTCAACCGACTTGGGAAATTTGTATAATATTTGGTAATTTAAAAAATACTTATGGTCGAGACTTTTTATAAGGTTATTCTAATAATAAACAATAATCAAGATTTCTTAGTCAACCTCAACCCGTTGTATGGTCGGAACGCGGATCGACGCGGGACACAATAACTTTTTAATTGTGTCTAATTACGGCATACGAAAGGTTAATTATTGAACCAGCGTTGACTACATCAGATTTCATTTTACCATAATAATTATCCAAGTCGTTTGGCTTTTTAGACAGACTCTACCTGTATAAATTGTAATTGTAAACAATATAAGTCAAAAGAATTCTCTCGCTTTAAAGTGGATCGGAAGGGTATGTCAGACTTTTACCGACCAAAACCACACCAATTCCTTCATTTAGTTTTGGAGGTTTAGGACCACGGGTAACCTTCTCAGAAGTCCTCTCATGACCTCATGACCGGCATCGGCCCTGCTAGTTCCCTACGGTTTTGCTGACATCTCTAATATCCCATCCGGTACTGCTGGCGCAGTAGTCGAGCGATTTACTGCTGCGCTGCTTATCGCGGTTTCGATTTCCACACGAAACCAATATTTGTATGGTCTACAGTCTTGTGTATGTGAATTAACATGTTTGTGAACGTTTAGAGGTATGCAGAACAGGGTGTAAAGTCCTGCAAAGCTCTGTTGAAAAGCGAGATCTCCTGACCAGACGAGAGTCTTGTCTAGTCCGGGAAACTGTCCAACAGTTGGGTTCGCACTGTTATGTGTTCTGATCGCGCAAAGAACTCTATTACCACGAAACAGGATTTTTGTATTTTAATTCTAATAAGGCGACATAGATGTCGTTTATAAACGCACGCATGATATAGGAGTAATTCCTAGTGCGTGGTAAAGTTAAAAAAAAGCCTAGGTATATGGTTTATTTCTTAAAGGTCCTGTAAATTAACACAATCATTAAAAGTAGACATATAACGGAAAAAACAGTGAAAAAGCATGAATAAATACTCCACTAATAACTTACCAAATAATAAACTCCAAACGGCATCACAACCACAGCCACAAGTAAGTCCGCCACAGCCAAACTGACTATAAAATAGTTCGTCGCAGTCTGTAAACTTCGTTCTCTCGAAACACTCAGTATCACTAACACATTCCCGAATAACGTCAATAGAGGAAAAATTAATAACGATAGCGCCCAGAAATTATAGTCCACATCACTACATGTTCCATTTTTGAACGTACAATTCGAATCACTGAACGTATCGTTGATATAGTCGATGTTGAATTCAGAATCGGAACTATTCGAATCGATGTAATGTCGATAGAAGAATGTAGCGTTGGGATCGGGAGGTTTCACTTCAAAAGATAATTTCGATGAATTTTGACAGTCGTTCGTGCTGCATAGTTTTGGTATTGTCATGTTTTTTATTAGTTCCTCTTGAGAATTCATTTTGAGCTTTAGAAGCTCTAAAAGATAAAGTTGTTTTTCTACATTGTCCAGATATTTTTTCGGTGTTGTTTTCCTGTAACTTGTTTGCTTACTTTTTATATTATGATTTTATTGTTACATTTCTCCATACACAATTCTCTCGCACGATTAACTTGTGAATAAATCCTTCCATTCTGTCATTTATTGTATTTAATTTTATTCTGTTAAATATTTTATTTTTGTACAGCCGTTATGTTGGACTGCATGGTTGGACCTTTTTTCATTGTGTCTGTACCTGAAACAAAATTGTATAGATTATTTTCATTTTTCAAATGAAATGTTGGCGATAGAACAAAGAATGTAATTTTCGTTACGGGCTTGATCGCCATTGGGATTTTATTAAAATATTTTTGCATATATATGGATTCACTGTCAGTTGATATTGAATCCTTTCACATATCTACACAAATATAATAAAGAGGTAAAGTTTGTTTTTTTTTGTTTGTAGGAGGTAGTCTCTGAAAGTACCTACTGGTTCGATGGCTAAAATTTTTTCACCGATAAAAAGCTGCTTTATTCTTGAGTGATATAGGCTATATTTTAAAAACGCGGGCGACGGCGCAGGCAAAAACTAGTCTAAAATATTTTTGATATTATTAACGTCATCACGTTGCGAAAAGCGGTTGTGTGGAAATATATCTCGGGTTAGCCGCTCTTAAGGCGTATAGTCCATATGGACATCTGGCCGAAGTTAAATGCACACATACTCGTACTGTCGCCTGCACCCGCATAGAGCTCCGCTGACATTTAAAACTATTTTCTTTGCGAAATATTGATTTATTTACATTGCTATGTACATTCTGAAGAACACTTAACCAGCAATTTTTTAGTGTAAACATATTTCTAAAGATCAAAGCCCAAAGGAGAAAGGAAAGGGGGAAGGGGAAAGGAGTAGTTTAACGTAAGTTGTTTTTTTTGGCCAAAGTATTAGTCACACAAAAAAAAATGTCGATAATGTTGTACATGATATGATATGATATGATATTCCACAACTATCTCACAACGCCGTCTAGCCCCAAGATAAGCAGAGTTTGTGTTATGAGTATTATACAACTAATAAAAATACATATATTTCTAAATACATACATATTACAGACACAGACACAGAACAAATAATCATGCTCATCACACAAACATTTGTTCTGGGTGAGAATCGAACCCACGACCTCTGGCATAGCAGCCAGGGCCACTAACCACTAGACCAACTGGCCTGTCAAAAAATTTACATTATCTTATGTACATTCTGAAGAACACTTAACGAGCAATTTTTTAGTGTAAACATATTTTTAAAGATCAAAGAAGGAGTAAGTAGTTAGTCTTTAATTATTATTATTTTTTGCAAAAGTATTAATTAATATATGTTGATAATGTTGTACAAGAATCTATAATAAACATATATTTTTATAAAACCTATTGACTTAGCCATTACTAAGGTGTAGGCTTCAGAAAGTTATTGTTTTAGTGCACTGTTCGGGAGCTAGGAGCCTTATTAAGTCCATCTACAAATATTGTACAGAACAACTCTCCTCTAGTAACTAGTCGCGTGCTGAGATGCAATAAAAATGTGTTTCCTTGCCTCGCCCATGAGAACCTTCACACTGGGGAATGTGTAGATGTGTATACGTACCTACTGGTTTATTTTGCTACATACGTACCTAGTACCTTACTAACAACTTTTGTGGTTTGTTTAGGTCATTTTGTTGAGCCGGGAAATCATACAATGATTTCACCCACCGGAGGGTAAGTCAGACTTTAACTGACTAACACCACACTTATGTCCTTCAGTCACCCTTTGCGTTCTAGGACCTCGGTTTTCATTTTCAGAAATTCCATGTGGCCCTAGCAGGTATCGGGCCTGCTGGGATCATACTGTTTTGCTAACATCTCTTTGAGGCGCATGGTTTACATACTGGTGACACCCAGGCGTTTCTTTCGGTAGGAACCTTCCGAACTTATCACGTCCGGTGAGGATTTGCTTCATGCGGAAGGTGATGTCGTCGTGATGTATCCTCAAAGAGGGGATTTCGATTATGGCATGCCCAAAGTTACACATCAATGTGGGTTTTGTTTACCTAAATATCTGCCTGCTTATTAGGGCGCCTTCAAATTAGCCGCAAAGTGTCGCGCGACGGCAGCGCGGCTACAGCGGCAGCAGCGCTTGCCGCGTTCCTTTGTTATTCTATGTAAATAACAAAGTAGCGTGCAGTGCGATTGCAACACGGGTGTAGAGCAGCAGTCGCGCGTTTTTATTTATATGGAATAACACGGCAGCGCGGCGGCAGTGCTGTTGCCACGCTGCCGTTCTGCGGTACTTTACGGCTAATTTGAAGGCGCCCTTAGAACACCTAGCTAATTTATTTATTAAAACTTCATGCAACATAAAAGGACTTAGGCGGACTTAATCACTTATTTCCTGTTTTGTCCAAAAAGCATCGTTTCCCATTCATACCATTACTATTTTATAGCGATAACAATCAGGCGTAGTCACAAAATGGTCTCATATTGAATTCCAAAACTCACAAATGGATTACAATACATGAAATTAGGAAAAGCAAAGTACGTATTGTATAAAGGGAAGTAGATTATATCCGACTCAATTAAAACGTAATAATTTCAACCAAATCAAGAGGCTATAACAAAGTTAGCTATTAAATGCTTATAGAATCATTTTTTTTGATACTTGACTATAATGGCCTAGCATAATTAACACGCAAGGACAATTTTAACTGATTTACGTTCGGTTTTAGATTCAAAAAGTTTAAGTTAAGAAGAACTCGACATCAGCATGAGAACTTGTCAAACTTTAACATTAACATGCCAAAGTTGCCAAAAGAAAATTCAAAAAATTTCAAAAGACCGTCACCTCTCTTGTGTAAAAGCCATACACGATAAGGTATACCTGACAGGTTTACCTGCACGGTAAATACCTATCAGGTAAGCTTGTATGCGTATGTATACACGCTCAAGTTTACCGGTACAGGTAAATCTGTCAGGTAAACCCAAGCGTGTGTGGCGGGCATACGGCGGTGGATTCGAAACCGGGCAGTACTAATGTGATTTTTTTTTAATTCATCTGTTTTTTTCTGAGTTTATCTAGGACGTTACTGGAAACACGTAAAGCAGTTGATCCCTGTTGACATACGTAGATTTATGACATTCGTAACAGATTGTTTATACCTCGTACATCGAAGGACTGGAACAATTTACCTGCTGCGGTCTTCCAGTCCAATAATAACTTAGGTGTCTTCAAAGCTACGGAGTGAATAGGTTCTTAATAAACTAGTGCGCCTCACCATCAACGATTGCATCACTGCTTGCCATCAGGTGGGATCGCAGTCAAGCATTATTTTATATCAATTAAAAAAAACATAGACGTCAGAAAGGATGACCATCTCTCTATTCAAGTAGTATCGTGTTGCTCAGTTACTGAGTCGTGGAGGTCTGATAGGCAATGATTTTCCTCCTTATAAAAAAAGGACCGAGCTAACTCTATCGAACAATCATGCAACTTTTGCTGGCATCGGCATCAGTGGGCAACTTCAAAGCGCCCTTGACCCAGGCTTGATTCCTATCAGATGGTGAGCTACCCATACCGGCCAGTATAGGCACGGGCTTGCGGACGACGAGCAGTGAGTAGCTTGCCGTCCGGTAACGGTGCGGACTGAGCCCAAGTCGTGGATGGTAAGAACGCGTAGAACACTACACTTCTACGCGGTCTTCAAGGTGATGTCAGCATAACCGTAGAGGCCCAGCAGGGTCGAATCCTACTGGGACCATGGGTGATGAAAAGGGAACCTCGGGGCCCTAGAACGAAGGCAAAGAAAGAACAGGAGTAGGTTTTAGTCAGTAAAAATCTAACATTCCTTCCGCTCCGCCCAAGGGCGGGAGATACCATTAGATGATTTACCACCTAAAAAAAAGCATCACTACTACAAACATCTCTTTTATCCAGACGTTCGTTATTCTCTCCTAAATATGAAAACGATTGGAAATTTCGATTTCAGCTGCGAAAATTTACAAGTGGTATCGGATTGATGTGTGGCACCCATTATGCCGGTAATTGGATAGCCCCGCACGCGTGTTCGTAATATCGGACTCTTATTTAGTGGTGCCGAGAGAGGGTGCGGATGGTTTCAGGTTAAATTTATATGTGCATTGGAAGTAATTTTGAGTTGATAGCCGGGATTGCCCGGGATTAGTCGCGAGAAACTCGTAATTGCAGCCCAAGACGTCTACTGTTGGACATAGGCCTCCCCTTAAGTGACGCCATAACATCGATATAATATATATGTTACTGTAAAAGCTCGAACTACGGTAAATATTAAGATTTTTACCGTTGTTCGAGCTTTTACAGTAACATACACCGTTAAATTTTGATCGTTTTAATCCCGTGTCCAATGACCTGTAGGTAGTAGTCGGCTTTGCGTTTTAACTACCTACAGGTCATTGTACTCGCTCAGCTGACGTTTTCTTAAAGAAATTAATTTCGTACATGCGTAAATTAATACGAGTTTTAAAAAAAAAGGTACTTTATTTTTTAATTTTATCTTTACAAATCGATAGTGTTTCATGTACCGGATCGACCCTCCACGGGATTAAAACGATCAAAATTTAGCGGTGTATATAATTACGCACGAGATTAGGCGTGCCGAACATTCATTTCAGTCGACTCAGGTGTAATGTCGTCTGTACACCGTGGACATTACGCTATGTTGAACGAAACGCGTAAGTGCCACGAAGTTCATGGCGCTTAAGATATTTTGGTCTCGAAAAAGGTACCTATCCTCTAAAAGCTATCTTAGCGCTTAATAGTTCTGTTAGACGTATAAGTAGGCTTCGACCCTACTGGGCCCCTACGATTTACTAACGTCTCCTTAAGGCGCGCTTGGAACACTACGCGCCGTCGACAACTTGGGCTCGGACGGACGATCGGACGGACGGACGGCGAGCTACCCATAGCTCGCCGTCTGCAAGCCCATGCCTACGGTGGCTGGAAATCGGGGTCGGAATCCCCGCGGCCGGAGCGTAGAGGCCGTTCCCTCGCACGAGCGGACGCCTCCTTTTCTAGCATTCAGCTTCACGGAGGGAGGCGACTGCCTGCCATTCCTCCTCGTTCCGGACTATGGCCTGTATCAAATCCCGGCGCGAGAGATTGTTGCCGCGGATCGCCTCCATGTGGATACGGCGGTGCTCTGCCTAAGGGGGGCACTGATGTCTACCATGGTGGCGTATGGTTGTACGTCTAGTGATCCGATGATAGAACGGAGTCGGTGGAATTAAGTTTTTTTTTTATGATTATTAATAGGTTCGCGTTTGACCACCATCTCACCTGATGGTAAGCGATGATGTGGCCGACGATGGAGCACGCTTGCCTTGAAGTAACCTATTCACTCTTGACTTAAAGACCCCTAAGTTGTAGCTGTCAGGAAACACAGACTCCGGCAGGGAATTCCATGGCTGTACGCACAATAAATGTGTTACGCAAAGTCTGAAGTTACGCAATTTCGACGCGGGTTCCTTCAAATGCAACCGGTAAATAACTGACATGCCAGTAACTTGGCGTCCATGATATTACTACGTATCTCTCATATATATTCGTATCAAGGTTTTAATTTTTTATGACGAACGATTCGTATTTCGTCCATTTGCAAATTGAATCGTTTTGAAACAGTTTGCTTTATTTTTCAAACTGGCTGTATGAAAATATGTGAGTTTGAAAAAAAAATGGAAATATATTGTAAATTTTAGTTAACCGTAGGTTAAGGGTAATGTAACAATCAGTAAAGTAAGTGGAAGAGTTTTTTGACGCCATATTTTAGTTTGATTTTAGTTAGTTGTAATTAGCGTAGGGTTTTAAATATTATTCTTTTTTCAATTTACTGTAATTATAGTTTTTAGTTGTGTATGTAATAAGTTAAATTGATTTAAAGTTAATAAAAGGTTTGGCACCATAACTGATTTTTTTTTTTTGTAATTAATACAAAAAAAAAATCAGTAAACCAAAATAAATATGTTTGGTTTTACTGTTTGATTAATTACCTCATTTTTAGGTTTCCGTACCTGTGACGTACTAATAAAGGGCTGACATATAACAATTGCCAAAACGGATCTTGAGCGCCCGGCGTCAGAGTGGGGATCGCTTTGCGCATTCCATACATTGGCGAGCCAATCGTCTTCGCTGTTAGATACATGCAGCAACGCAGGGAACGAATCAGGAGTGACGTCTATGACGCGATGGCGCGGCGAGCCAAACACTGACACTCCCCGCCTCCGCGTCTCACTTCGCACCACTAAAGAGACCTGATTTTTGACTTCTGCGCAACTTGAAGCCAGCGTTCAATATCCGTGGTGGCAGCTGTACGTGATATTTTGTTGTTTTTTGCTACGATACCAACGGTACGGAATCCTTAGCGAGTCCGATTCTCGAGTTTGACCACTATCTCAATAAAATTGATGGAGCGAAGATGGGTCGACGATGGAGCACGCTTGCCTAGAAGCTATTCACTCTCGACTTAGAGACTCCCAAGTTGTAGCTATCAGAAAACACAGATTCCTGCAAGAAATTCCACTCTTTAGCTGTACGAACAATGAATGTGTTCTCAAAACCCAATATAAAGACTGATCGACACCTTGCGTGACCAGAGGGCTGGCTCGTTCTCCGCTCAAAGAATTAGCATTGCCATTCAATGTGACAATGCTGCCAGTCTTCTGGGCACATTTCCGGATGAAAGCGATGTGGAGGAGTACTTCGACGCCCGAGTGTACTTTGTGTTTTTGTATTTTATTTATGTACGTTATGTATTTATTCAGGTTTTAGTATAAATAGTTTAAGTTTTTTTTATGTACATATATACATTTTATCTGATATAAATAAAAATTATATCTACACTAATTTATAATTAATAGTAAAACCTACGGTAATAGAGTAAGAAAAATAATATTGTAAGATTGCCTTGACTTAAATAACTAGTTCCATTCTTAGTTTGGAGAGAGAGTTAAAACTTGGACAGTTAGACACACGCCGACCTGATAACTTCTCATTTTCATGAAGTTTTACTACGAAAATTAAACTGTACAGGAAGATATTTAGTAGCTGGATAGTTGGTGTTTTATCGTGATTTAATATTTCGTGAACATTTAGCCTTCATTATTTTGAAATCTCCTCGAGCGCCGATTGTACATACGTCTGTACAACTTGGATGTCTTTGAAAAATGCTTCATTTTCGTGTTTTCCCCATGTTTGTATAAAAAGTTATTTGACCGAAAATTTTGGTTTCTATACATATTCTTCTATATATATTATATTATTTGTTTTTACTAGAAAAATCCAAAAAAGTTTTTTTTTTCGTAAACAGTGCAATTTTTCGGGTCAATGAACCCCTGGTGCTCGAGGGGTTAGTATGATTCCTGTGTTCTGTGGGTTAACTTGACTATGTCTAATGACTTTATGAACCTGTTTTTGTTTTGCATTCTTAAAAACAATCACATTATTTTTTTAAGTTTACATACTGCAAACTAGATATACAATATAGTTTGCAGTGTGTACATAAATACAAATAGTATATAAGTAGCTAATACTTCATATTTCCTACAACATTAAAGTGACAAAAATAATTATAAATATTCTTTTTTAAACTTTATCCTATACATTTTATATTCTTTGGCCCTATACATGTACTCGTAACTAGGAATTACTCCTATAAATGAAAACATTCACAAACACGTAAACTCATATACAAAAGACACCTAGACCCTACACCTATCTGTGGGCCATACTGATATTTGTACCGTCTGGGAATCGAATCCGCGATACACAGCGCAGCAGCCGATCGCTCAACCCCTGCGCCATCCGAGCCATCAAATAATGAAAGACGAAAACATGCTATGTCCACTCCAAGTTAATTTCACACTATCTTTATTATGAAACCGGATCCATAAAAAATGTTCATATTCATACCGAGGTTACTGCAAACTCTCCAGTAATTATGCTGGATAACATGTGCGCACACATTTGTAGACGTCGTCATACAAAATTGCGGTGTTTTATCAAAATTATGTTTTCACACTAATTTACTTGAATTTCCGTATTTTCCTTGTTTTTCCGGGTTTTTGAAAGATGAGCAGATTAAAATGAGGATTTGTTTCTGTAGACCACAGTTGATTGGAGGAGAATGCCTTGTTGCATTTTTGTTTTTGGATATTTTTATTATGAAGTTATGACTAAGTAATTTACAACTAATTATATTCCACAACTATCACACAATGCCGTCTAGTCCCAAGCTAAGCAGAGCTTGTGTTATGGGTACTAGACAACTGATAAACATACTTATATATTTCTAAATACATACATATTATAGTTAAATTACACCTAGACACAGAACAAATGATCGTGCTCATCACACAAACATTTGTCCTGGGTGAGAATCGAACCCACGACCTCCGGCATAGCAGTCAGGGTCACTAACCACTAGACCAACAGGCCAGTCAAAAATTTTATGCATTTGAATATTAATTACAACTTAGTTTTAAGTTTTAGTCAGACAATAATATGGATATAGAAATTGGTCTTGAATTAACTGTTTTTTAGGGTTCCGATCCCGATTTCTGGCCACCGTAGGCGTGGGCTTGCGGACGGCGAGCAATGGGTTGCTCGCTGTCCGACCATCCGGTAACAGTCCGGACCGAGCCCAAGTCGTCGACGGCGCGCACTGTTCCCGCGCGCCTCAACGAGCTGTCAGCAACAGCAGGGGCCCAGCTGGATCGAAGAATACTAGGGCCAGGGTTAGCTCCGAAAGATAGCTCGGCCCCGGTATGAAAGGTAAGAAGGAACGGGGTTGGTTTTTTAGTCAGTAAGAGTCTGACACTATCTCTCGCTCCACCCAATGGCGGGAAAAAAAATCCGTCTGTCTGTCTTTCAAGATCTTTTATCTCAGGGTCGAGTAGAAGTGTCGAATTAAAATTAAAACCATATACACAAGTCTGCAAAATCTTGAAACTTGAAAATAAATCAAACTTGTAAGTTAACGAGAAAAAAAGATAAGTACTTCGTTTTATGTGCCAAAAAACGTTCATTTCGACTCTCGAAGAAATCAAAATTCATAGGGTACTTCCCGTTGATTCAGAATCCTGAAATTTCGCGTAAAGCGGGGTCTTATAATGGCACAAGTACAGAAAAAAATAAAAAAACAATGAATAATAAAAGGTGTTTTACAGGATGCATTTTGGAGAGTGTGCGCAGGAATTGTATGACTTGATTCTGCCATCTCAATTCTACCATCGGACAACCCGACTTACGACGAGTAACCACCCATACGTTGTTGAAACCTCTACGGTCCGGACTAAGCGTTTTGCAGTCGTCATTTATACCGCATACGTCGACTTCGTCTGTCAGCAAGTGAGACCAATTTGTAGTGCTCTAATCTATCTTTGTAGCTAGTTATTTTTTTGGCTAATCGATCTTTGTAGCAAAGATGAAGAATATTCGACATCTGCCGGGATTTCGTGATATCCCTAGGGATTTCGCGAAATCCCTAATTTCCTCATTTCCCTGCGACATATATATTATTTTTAATTAGTTAAGTGTATTTTATAATTTAATTTGTTTAATTATTTTAAAATAAAATTTCTAAAATTCAATATTTTACTTAGAATATAAGTATAATAATTAGTTCGAAGGAAAACAAAAAATTGATGTTATTTGAAAAAATAAAAAGAGCCACGATTGTATCGCTTAAGTCTGCTGGGTCTGCTCTACGGCATCTTTTAGTATCTAATGAAAATAACAAAATGAAGCAAAGCAATGATAATATTCAGGACACACTCATAACCATCGTTAAGAGGTCTACCAAGAGTCACGAACGCACGACAAACATCCTCCCCCTCATAATGAACTAGCTCTTGATTACGACCAACATGCTGACTAAGCACTACAGCACATAGCGTGAAAGAATTTCACGACACATTTGTATTCATTATGCACACTAATACCACAAAATGCCGCACTTATGTCAAGGCCGTCAACCTTGACTCTTGATGGTGTAAGCGTAGCAAAAAGTCGATCAATGGTATAACAAGGTAAAAATATATGGGCCGCTCTATTTTTTGAGATGGAAATTCAATTAATGACTTCACTCACAAAATAGATAAATGCAGAAATCAATCTCATGTACAATTATGTACCTAGTTCACTTTTTATACCTACCCTAGTATAGGCGATCGCACACACGTCAGCGCATTACGCCGAACTGTATGAGCGCGACCGGGTGTCTATGTGTGCGTTGCTCGAGCGCGCTTTGTATGTAGATTGTCTTCTGTACCTATCTATTTTGTGCTTCACTAGCCCACTGGTCAGACTTTTATAGACTTAAACTACATCTATGTTCCTTTTTTGGCTTTTGCGTTCCAGGACTCCGGGATTTCCCTTTCGGAAGTCAAACCACGAACCCACAGGGTTCGGTTCTAGCTGTTGAGCCCCTATGGTTTTGCTGACGTCTCTCTGAGGCGAGCGTGGTCAACATAGCTCGGTCCGGATTGTTACCGCGCTGTCAAGTGTATAAATATATATACACAACATCATTTTTAGTGTATGCGAAACCTGATTATAGTTAGTTCAGAATCAGTAACTGAATGGATTCCAATAGTTTTTACACCATGTTATATTTTCTCCCAAAAATATTTAAAAAGGTTACAAATTGGACACCACCGACACTAATTACAACACAAGCTGAATATAGCGGGCATTAAGAGCTAGCAAACAGCTGGGTCCGAGTGCAAAACCACCCCTCAGTAGCCTGGATGGCCCGGTGAATATGTATTTTTGCTGACATAACAAGCTTATAACTTTGTGATCTTTCATGACACAGTTATGAAAGTTTGTACATAGATTCTTTACATAAAAATACTGGACACATGTTTCGGGTTTCACATATACTAAAACTAGCTAGTCTTCGGCTTCGACTGCCAGTCGAGGTCTGCCAGGCCCTAGTGCATGGCGGAGCATCGCCGTGCCCTCGTGGGGGCGATCGGCGGCGGAGACCTCTCGCACCGGGCCTTGGTTGAGGCCATGGTCCGGAGCGAGGAGGAGTGGCAGGCGGTCGCCGACTTCTGCGAAGCAGTAATGCTCGCAAAGGAGGAGGCCGACCGCATCAGGCAACGGCGTTATCGCCGCCGCCGTCGCCGGGATTCTGATCCCGATTTCCGGCCAACGTAGACGCGGGCTTGCGGACAGTGAGCAATGGGTAGCTCACTGTCCGGCCGTCCGGTAACTGTCCGGACCAAGCCCAAGTCGTCGACGGCGCGCACTGTTCCCGCGCGCCTCAAGGAGTTGTCAGCAACAGCAGGGACCCAGCCGGGTCGAAGCCTACTGGGGCCAGGGTTATCCGAAAGGGCGCTCGAGCCCCGGTATGAAGGCTAGAAGGAACGGGGTGGGTCTTTTAGTCAGTAAGAGTCTGACACTATCTCCCGCTCCGCCCAAGGGCGGGGGATGTCAATGCATGATTTTTTCCCACCATAATAAAAAAAAAAAAAAAAAAAAAAGGCCCTAGTGCATAGGCGTGGCTGGAAAGACCTCACGGCGTCCTTACCTTCCGCATGACGGAGGTACTCACCGGACATGGTTCGTTCGGGAGTTTCCTGCACTCGATTCATGCGGAAGTGACGCCCGGGTGTCGCCACTGTGCGGAACGCCCGGAGGACACGATGGAGCACACAGTCGAGGTGTGCCCTGCTTGGGCGGAGCATCGCCGTGCCCTCGTGGGGGCGATCGGCGGCGGAGACCTTTCGCGCCGGGCCTTGGTTGAGGCCATGGTCCGGAGCGAGGAGGTGTGGCAGGCGGTCGCCGACTTCTGCGAAGCAGTAATGCTCGCAAAGGAGGAGGCCGACCGCATCAGGCAACGGCGTTATCGCCGCCGCCGTCGCCGCCGCCGTCGCCGGGATTCTGATCCCGATTTCCGGCCAACGTAGACGCGGGCTTGCGGACAGTGAGCAATGGGTAGCTCGCTGTCCGGCCGTCCGGTAACTGTCCGGACTAAGCCCAAGTCGTCGACGGCGCGCACTGTTCCCGCGCGCCTCAAGGAGTTGTCAGCAACAGCAGGGACCCAGCCGGGTCGAAGCCTACTGGGGCCAGGGTTATCCGAAAGGGCGCTCGAGCCCCGGTATGAAGGCTAGAAGGAACGGGGTGGGTATTTTAGTCAGTAAGAGTCTGACACTATCTCCCGCTCCACCCAAGAACGGGGGATGTCATTGGATGATTTTTCCCACCATAAAAAAAAGGCCCTAGTGCATGGCTCGGGGTTCTGAACTGGCCGTGATCAAGCAGCCTTTGACTTGCTGCAAGAATTGTCCTTTCATTAGGTACCGTGTGATTACGGATCCCCTAGGCTCGCATACGAGGTACGCTCTCCCTCTCATACTGTCATGATTATTTCAAAATGGGACAAGGTAGAAAAAATTGAAAAAAAAGTTATAAACTAAAAATGGAAATGTGTTCTATTACTTATTCTGAGCCACCAAAAAAAATTTACGCAGTGGTTAAAAACTTTTCCTGTATAAAAAAATCAATGCCACTTTTCGTTGTAATTTTATAATTCAAGAACGGGCTCACCTATCCAAACCAAATGTTTAGGCTTTGTTCGGACTATTTAGTAGATGGTTTATGTGAAGTTTGTTAGGGTAGAGTAGGGTATAGTAGTGTAGGGTAGTGTAGAGTAGTGTAGAGTAGTGTAGAGTAGGGTAGAGTAGGGTAGAGTAGGATAGGGTGGGGAGAGTAGGGTAGAGTAGAGTATAGTAGGGTAGAGTAGGGTAGAGTAGGGTAGAGTAGGGTAGAGTCCCTAGGGTATAGTAGAGTGGAGTAGGAAAGAGCGGGAGCGAAGCCGCGCGGGCAAAAGCTAGTGTTGTATAATTATTGTAAGTATTATAGTAGTTAATTGTTTCATATAGGTAGCAACACCACCGTCTAGTGGTAAGCAATCACTCCTTCACGACTACCAACCACTAACTGAAGAAAAAGCTAGTACAAAAAATGATCTAGGACAACACCTGTTGGCATTTGTAAAAGAAAATTCAGTCTTTCTTTATTATGATTCAATTTTCTTCAAAAGGTCAAAACAAATGATCTTTTTGTCTAAGTGTTTGTAAAGGTCAGGGAAGATATTTCAATCGAAGAATTGCAAGAGGAAGTGGGTGTTAACAAGTGTCTACGTAAATAAACTTGATCCGGTTGTGTTACCTCTCTACAGGGCGTTCCGAAAGCTTGGATTTATGTACTGTAGATATCATCTCTTTTGGTTTAACATCGACCTTGAACATTGACGCTGTAGGTTTTCTATCGGTTACATTTTGAGGAGTGTGCGTTGGAATTGCTTCGTTTAAACCCGACAAGCTCGTACCATTATCGAACCTCGAGACGTTTGTTTTAGGTGGGAAAATTATCCAATGAGATCCCCTGCTCTTGGACAGAGCGGGAGATATTTTCAGACTTTTACTGAATAAAAACCCACTCCTGTTCCTTCTTTGCCATTGTTCCAGGGCCCCGAGGATTTCTTTCGCATCACCTATGGCCCCAATAGGCTTCGACCAAGCTAGGCCCCTACTGTTGACTAACTCCTTGAGGCGCACGTGGAACACTACGCGCCGTCGATGACTTGGGCTCGGTCCGGACGGTTATCGGACGGTCGGACGGCGAGCTACCCATTGCTCGCCATTCGCAAGCCCGCGCCTACGTTGGCCAGATATCGGGATCGGAATCCTGGCGGCTCAGGCGCGAGGTCCATTGACTTGCGCGTGCGGCCACCTCCTTTGCTAGCATTACTGCTTCGCAGAAGGAGGTGAACGCCTGCTACTCCTCTTCGCTCCGGACCATGGCCTGTACCAAGGCGGAAGAGATCACTACCGCCGAGCGAACCTCGAGACGTTTGACGATGCGTCACCAGTAAGCGGTAGACCTCCCACTCTTACGTACAAATCGTTTCACTACAGCATCAAACACGCCCGACACTCGTCGATTCAAAGCGGCAAATTCTTAAGCATCGAAGCCGAGTTGCTAGCCTGTCGGTTGCCTACATTTCGGAGTGTGTGTCTCGGAATTGCATAACATAGCCCGTTCCATCATCGGACCACCAGATGTACGGTAATTCGCTACCGGTACATGGTGGAAATCCCACTCATACAAACAAAACTTTTTAGAACACATTCATTGTGGTTACAGCTAAGCAGTGGAATTCCCTGCCAGAGTCTGTGTGTTTTTTATAGCTACGAGCTAGGGGTCTTTAAGTCAAGAGTGAATAAGCTACTTCTAGACAATAATAGGCTAGTTACCGTAAAAAATGTAATTAGTCCGTCTTTCAAAAATAAGGGACACGTATTTTTTTATTTGTAAATTAAACTAAAAATGACAAAGATATAGCCCATTATAGTTACGTGTAATGTCACACCGTGCTACATTTTTTCGCACGGGGTGACGTCACACGTAATTTTAATGGGTTATATCTTTGTTATTTTTTTTGTTTAATCGAAAAAAGAAAAAATACGTGTCCAATATTTTTTTATCATCTCAAATACGGACTAAATAAAATATAATTATTTTGACCCTGGATACTACCCTATTGTGCTCTATCGTCGACCACCCCATTTCTTTCCATCAGGTGAGATAGTGATCAAACGTGAAGCTACCAATAAAAATAAGAAAAATCATGTTGTAAAATCTTTGTGTAATTTATTTCATTACCACTGTTCTCAAAACAGTAACGGCATGTCCTAGAACCAAAAAATCGAACACATGTGATATTCACCAACCCGCACTGGGCCCGCGTGGTGGATTACGGTCCATTCCCTCTCCTAGAGCGGAAGCCTGAGTCCCAGCAGTGAGAACATTGAAAAGGCTGATGAACTTAAACCTTCCTTATCAATCACTCTGTCTATTGGTGAAACTCTATAAAAATCTATTTAGCCGTTTTTGGATTTATCGCGAGCAGATAGATAAACGCGCTGGGATACTTTGTTTTGTAGTACTTAAGGATAAAAGTTATTTATTGGTACATAAATTTTGTTATTTCTAAAAATAAATGAATTTACAACGGTCAAGCTAAATATTATAAACTCTAAAGACCATATCACAAATAAATAATAATCACTAGTCTACTAGAAATAAAGGCGATGCAAATTCAGAAATACTTGGTTGTCAACAATGAGATAAATCGGAGTCGTTCAGATCTTCCGTTTGAGCGGACATTCCCCTCTGACTGAACATTTGAGATGCCATTCAAATGATTCCAGTTGATCGATTTAACTCACTCAGTTCGAGTTGACCGCTGACTCGTCTATTAGGTCTAATGTATGATTTGGTTCGTTGTTGAATATAGTAGGGTAAATTTAATTTGGGGTTATAGTCTGTCTCAAAAGTCAAACGACTCGGAAATTTTTTAAAGAAATAAAAATAAAAGACCTGTGGCACTCGGGGACTGCCGCGGTAAAGCTATTGCATAGCATTTTTATCAACTTATGCAAATATAATTTTATTTTTATTTATTTTATATAAGCAGTATTTTTTTTCCTTTTTCTTTTTTCTTTGATATTAATTGAAGTTACAATTTCACACATTGAATTGAATTTTGATTGATTGTTCAATCATTTGTTTTCTTTTCGGTCACCACGCTCAAAAAACAAATGAGTGGCCCCCCGCATGTTAGGTTATTTTCGTTACGGAATTTCTGGATTCGGTCTCCACGCTCAAGGCCCGCGATAGAAGCTATGCAATAGCTTAAAATCTCGGAAGGAGCTGACAGCAATAACAGGGGCCCAGCTTGGTCGAAGCCTATTGGCCAGGGGCCAGGGTTAGCTCCGAAAGATAGCTCAGCTCCGATATGAAAGGCAAGAAGGAACGGGGTGGGTTTTTTAGTTTGACACTCTCTCCCGCTCCGCCCAGGGGCTGGGGATGTCATTTCAATGGTTTTTACCCACCAAAAAAACAAAAAAAGGAAATAAAAAATCTCTTGTTGGCACCGCGAACTTTAGTTGTCATTCACTTGTTCTTGAGATGATGATAGTTCTACAGCAGATGTTGATCGTAATGTGTGATGATGATGTGAAGTGATGATGAATCAATATGTGGAGTAGAATATTTAGAATCAGGATTCTCTTACGATTCCAGATTTATGTTATTACTATAACACTTATGACACTAATATATCTTTGCAAATGTAACCTACTTTTTGTAATAAGAATATCATTAAAGCTACTGAAATATGTATATTCTAAACAAAAATCTTTTGCATTGTTTATTGTTAAAAAGTCCCCTAATATTTTTTTTTTAAATTGGTATAAACTAGTGCTTGACTGCGATTCCATCTGATGGTAAGCAGTGATGCAATCGTTGATGGTGAGGCGCACTAGTTTATTAAGGGCCTATTCACTCTTGCCTTAAAGACACCTAAATTATAATCAAACGGAAAGACCGCAGCAGGCAAATTGTTCCAGTCCCTCGATGTACGCGGTATAAACGACGAGGCGAAACGCTTGGTCCGGACCGTAGAGGTTTCAACAACATTAGGGTGGATACTCGCCGTTCGTCGGCTTGTCCGATGGTAGAAGTGAGATGGTGGAATCAAGTCATGTAATTCCTGCGCACACTCTCCAAAGTGCATCCTGTAAAACACCGAAAGGCTGGCTACCCTTCGCCTGTGCTCAAGACGCTGTAGAATATAAAATCATTTAAAAAATACTTATAATTGATACTTTTTATAAGGTTTTTCTATTAGTACAAAATGATCAAGATCTCATAATCTACCTTGATATTGAACCAGTGTTGACTACATCAGATTTCATTTTACCCTGATAATTACTCAAGTCGTTTGACTTTTTAGACAGACTATATGAAACATTTTTATGGGATGATTAAGGACATAAAATTTAACTCTGTGTAGTCAAATAGAGTATAATTTTATGTGGGCTTGGATGGTCAAATCCGAAACGACGAAGAATGGTTAAAATAATTAAAGGAGTATTGGGCTCTGTTTTGACGATTTAACTGCATTGTTGGATATTTGAAAAATCAGTATTTGTAACCAGGCGCAGGTTCTCACAGGACTTAGCTGTTTGGTAGGAAGAAACGTCCGGGTCTCGCCATGTATGGATCGCTCGGGGAACACGGCGCGGAGCCTTAGATGGGTTCATGGCGGGATTCTGGCCTGCTTGGGTGTAGCACCACCGTGTCTTCGTTAAGGCGATCGGCAGCAGGGATCTCTCACGTCTGATCATGGTTCTTGCCATGGTCCGGAATGGGAAATTAATTAATCTAGACTTGATATAATAAAGATATAAACTTTGTTTTTTTTTTGTAAGAGGTAGTCGTTGGAAGTACTGGTAAAAAAGTAAAATTTTTCACATATAGAAAGCTGCTTTATTCCTGAGTGATACATATAGGTTATATTTTATTTACGCGTCAAAGCTAAAGGCAAAGGCTAGTTAAATAATATGATTTATGAATTTCCACTTCGTATTAACCTTAATTAAGTGACGTAAAAGAGAACTTTTGATTTATAGCATGACACATAACACAGTCCATCTACATGT
Organism: Mythimna ferrago; assembly: GCA_910589285.2. Lineage (NCBI taxonomy): Eukaryota > Metazoa > Arthropoda > Insecta > Lepidoptera > Noctuidae > Mythimna > Mythimna ferrago. The sequence continues at coordinate 25,232,532 of OU342685.1, forward strand.
ATCACTACCATGCATATCAATTAGGGAGTGCGACCTCGCTTATTAAAATAAGTTTTGCACACTGAGTCATACTCTCTGACACAGCTGTACAAAATTATAATCCCAGCAATATGCCAGGAAATATCAGAAAAGACGAAAAAATATTATAAAAATACGAAAATTGAGTTACATGATAGCTTTTGCTCGATGACCTTTCAAAATTTATTAGGAAATGGCTTTTATTAAGATTTTTGTCGTTTCTCGATTTATTTTTAGTTTTTTTTTTTGTCTAAAGGTCAAATCAGCGTTTTCTATTACTAACAGGAACAAACGCTAAATATTGTGACCTTTTCAAAATTTGAAGAAAATCGATTTTATTAGGTTTTTGCCGTAACTGTATATAGTATAGTAATTTCTTTTTTATTATTATTAATTGCTTTGGGTTTGACCACTATCTCACCTGGTGGTAAGCGATGATGAGGGATTATTATTATTAGCCTGTTGTCTGTCTCCCTTCCACCCTTCTACTCTTCCACTCTTCTCTATTTTTAGCCACTTCTAGCTAATATAATATATTAATAAAAAGGCCGACTATGCTATACTATATTATAGTATAGCATAGTCGGCCTTTTAATGTTCCCACTGCTGGGACTAAGGCCTTCTTTCTAGGAAAGGGAATGGGCCGTAATCCACCACAAGGGCCCAGCGCGGGTTGGTGGATGTCACACGTCTTCGATTTTTTTGGTTCTAGGACATGCCGATTTCCTCACGATGTTTTCCTTCACCGTTTGAGAGAAATAATTTACAAGATGAATGATAACAGCAAAAAAATATATCATTATAATATCTAATAAGTGATTTTTTTCTTAAGGATCAGTCCACGTGGCATTTCGTAAGCGTCATAAACCATTTTTAGGGTTCCGTATCTTGGTCGATAAAACGAAGAACCCTTATAACATCATCCGTATGTTAATAATCTTTTTCTAAGGAACGTGAGGAAGTATCAACCAGAAATTAATATCAAAAACTCAAGTCTGCTACGCCTTATAAAAGTGAAAAAGTCAAATTTATTTAGTCAATGAAATCTAAAGAAAATGCCATTTGTGCTCCGTTTATGACGTATTTTGATTTTTTAAAAAGTATCAAAATCTATAGGGCAAGTTTTGCGTGCTCCATCGTCGGCCACATCATCGCTTACCATCATCATAGTGGTCAAACGCGAGCCTATCAATAATAAAAAATAGCTATGCCATGTGACTCAAGTAAAGGAGAAAATCCGAAAACCATAAAGTAGTTAGATGAAAAAATATTCTAAGTAGGAGTACCTACTTAGAATATTTTTTCATCTAACTACTTTAACAAGTATGTTACGTAAGTAAACATGACGTACTGTAGCCCGATTCACGTAATGAAAACCGTAACGATTTAGTCGTTTAGACCATTTCCGTATTCATATCCATCAATCGAGTTTAAACGACACCGATTTTAAAGTCGTTTAAAATTCGTCGATTTAAAAAAAAAAACTGTATTACATTATCCTGGTAGAATACTTGTTAATGAAACTGGAAATAGGTCGATAGATCGTGAATACCGTTTTTGGATAGGAATTCGATTGAACGACTATAAAACTTCAGCGATATTTGGCTTGTTTGATTTTACGTGAATCAGGCTACAGAACCCTCGGTGCGCGAGTCTTGACCAGCTATTTTTTTAAACGATTTCGAAAATAACACAAAAGGTTCATGTGAATTAAAAAAAAAAAAACAAATGTAAAAATATGGTCAATTTATCATTTACCGAACAAATACCACGGACCTAAATAAATATTGCCATTCCTATAAATAACATACGGTCCTTTGTGGGTATTATGACTTACATTTCTATCCATTGATCCCGATCCTTTGTGGTAGAAAGCTAATGGATAACGTCAGGTGGAAAGACAATAGCATCTTCCTGTGCACTGAGCTAGAATTACTTCTTACGAGTATAATATTGAATTTCATACAATATGAACTCATCCTTTGTGTAATCTAGAAATGTCAGTTCGTATTTTGGTTACTCACTGGTTTTAGTTTTCGAATTTATATTCACTGTTCATTGTTTTGGTTTAACCAAACTATTTGGTTTATAATCTACTGCCTTTTCTCATATTCGAGGATAAGTTATGTTTAGTCTATATGGCGAACAATTTGTCAAGACCAAAGATTTTATATAGGATATATAAAATCTTTAGTCAAGACTCTAACTTTGACATGATTTTTTTTTAATAAGTTTATTTCTACTGGTCACTTTACTAGAAAATTTTGACTGATCTATACAAAAATTTAAGAATTTTTTTTAACGATATAGGTAAAAATTTAATAAAAAAAATTGTAGTATATTGATATATTTCTATCAGTCACTTCACCGAAAAATAAGTAAGCATCACAGTCGAATCAAATTGGACAATTTATTCTCATTCTTTCACAAAAGAAAAATAACGCAACAGGTAATAGATCACTATAATTTTTAACACTACCACCGCGGTGTTAGGACTATGCCTGAAGCAATACTTAGTTGAGTCAATTTAGCACTTTGAACAGTCGTCATTATCACTTTAATCAAGCCAATTGCAGTTTATGACATTTTGTATGCGCTGATTCATATACACTGCAAATTGCTCACTGTTCTGATTATGATTATTACTGCTACAACTAATATTTCTAGGTAGTTCTTAGCATCTTCTGATGATAGATTTCATTTTCTGGCGAATCCATAATCAAATTTTGTTTTTTTTTTATAAAGTAAATTCACATAGATTAAAACTTAAATATAAACTAAACTATAAAATAGAAAAAAAAAATTATACCCTGTAAGATCAAAATTCTCATACTTAGGAAGTTTTTGTGTATCAAATAATAGAACAATGATGAATAACAATTCTATCAACTTTGTTTCATTATTACTCATTTTTAGGGTTCCGTAGTCAACTAGGAACCCTTATAGTTTCGCCATGTCTGCCTGTCCGTCTGTCTGTCTGTCCGTCTCGCTTAATCTCTGTGACCGTTAGCACTAGAAAGCTGAAATTTGGTACCAATATGTATGTCAATCCCGCCGACAAAGTGGTAAAATAAAAATTGGAAATAAATGTTTTATTAGGGTAGCCCCCCTATATGTAAAGTGGGAAGTGATTTTTTTTTAAATTTCAACCCTAACTTGTGATATATTGTTGGATAGGTATTTAAAAATGAATAGGGGTTTACTAAAATCATTTTTTGATAAAGTCAATAATTTCGGAAATAATCGCTCCAAAAGTAAAAAACAATGTCCCCCCCCCCCTAACTTTTGAACCATAAGTTTAGAAAATATGAAAAAAATCTGAAAAGTAGAACTTTATAAGGACTTTCTAGGAAAATTATTTTGAACTTGATGGAAAGAACAGTTTTTGTACAAAAAAGACAAAAAGGTTGTACAAAATAATTTCTGGACTAAGTTTGTAGTACAATCGTTTATGCAAGCATTTTTTTTAATTGTTCGGTTGATCTCTCCTTGGCATTGGCGGTATTATTTTATAACTACATAAAACTTCTATCAGGAACAAGCTAAGGCAATTTAGAACAAAACTAAAATTCATTTTTTAACGCCATCTATAAAAATGTTAAGGTAAAAAAGTTCATAAAGGGTTCGATAGATGGCGTTGTGTAATGACGTCATCTTTTTAAAAGTCGATGTTAAGATTTTCCGTGCTTTCATGACGTACAGTGGTAAAAATTCTATGCTTCTTAAATGTATTCGTGATTTTACGAGTGCACTATCGCTGAAATTTCTACTACTTGCATACTGTCTTAGTTATTACCGTCCTTTGTGGGCCCGTTTTTAGGGTTCCGTATTTAGTAGAGTTCCGTACTTATTAAGTCAACGTAACAAATAGCCTTTTTTTAAACTCATATGTGGGAACACTTATTGTGACGGACGGGAAAGTACGGAACCCTACCCTGAGCGTGGCCCGACACGCTCTTGGCCGGTTTTTTATTTAAATCAGCCCGATAGCATCGTAACATTTTACATTGTCATCCTAGTGATTTTATTTGTGGTAACTTATATATTCTACGATATTTTTATGTTTTGTGTACTTAAAGTTTTATATCGTAACTGTTTATTCTTCCTTCTTAGAAAAATAACTCTATGAAAGCAAAATCGATATATGTATGTGTGTATTTGTTTGTTACATATATATGCTCAAATAGATGACCTTCAACATCAAAACAACTACAGGCTATAATTTAAATTTAGGGAAAGTACTAGAATGAGCAGTGATGGCCGAGTGGTAACGACCCCTGATATGAGTTGTATATCGCTGGTTCAAACCCAATTTTTTTATCATCACTGCTCCCAAAACGGTGAAGGAAAACATCGTGAAGAAAATATATTTTAGAACCAAAAATTCGATGACATGTGACATTCACCAACCTGCACTGGGCCCGCGTGGTGGATTACAGCCTATTCGCTCTCGAGAGAGGCCTTTTTTTTTTTTCGATTGGAATATCATCTTATGACAACCCCCGCTCTTGGGCGGAGCGGGAGATAGTGTCAGACTCTTATTGACCAAAAAAACACATCCCGTTCCTTCAAGCCTTCATACCGGGGCTCGGGCGCCCTTTCGGATAACCCTGGCCCCCGTAGGCTTCGACCCGGCTGGGCCCCTGCTGTTGCTGACAACTCCTTGAGGCGCGCGGGAACAGCGCGCGCCGTCGACGACTTGGGCTTGGTCCGGACAGTTACCGGACGGCCGGACAGCGAGCTACCCATTGCTCGCTGACCACAAGCCCGCGCCTACGGTGGCTGGAAGAGAGAGGAGGCCTGAGTCCCAGCAGTGGGAACATTAAAAAGGCTGATTATGCTATGCTATGAAAGTACTAATTCTACGTGAGCGGAGCCGCTGGCAGAATCTACGTGTTCCATTATATCTCCTGCCATCAATCAATCTTACCAGTCTATCCTTACACACTTCCTTTGTGGACACTCAACATTCTTCGTCATGCGTGTTATTAGTTTGTCCTTTTGCATGGTTCTTCCTTCCTCATCTCTCCAACTTGCCCTTTTCAATATCATCACTCAATATCCTTTTGAATTATTCAAATCTCTGTAAACGATTCATATTTTATTCAAATAAGTTGAGTCAAGTTGTTTGGTCTTATTATATTTAATTTTGATCATGATAAAATTCTTTAATATCTATTGAAATGTTTCATTTTGATCTGTTGTTAAGAAATTAGGTTGTTGAATTCAATCTGTTCAATATTGAAATAGGTCAGTAACTCATTTTTTTTTAAATTTCAGATTTGGTTTTTATGAAATGTCTTCTTACTTTTTCAATTATCAACATGAACACTGCACTTATTTCCCACTTTTCCAAATCAAAAGTTTCAAGTCTATTAAGACTTGAGATGGAGGTATCACAGAAAACTATTTCACGAAATCTTTTTCCTGGTCGTGCATGTTTAATATTTAATCAGTTATAGCACCAAGAGGTAAAAACTGTGCGCGCCGGGATCGCGCCGGTATCGCCCGTACAATTGAATTAGTTCTACTCAGACACTCTTAATGGAACACTAGCAGGATTGGTACAGTTAGCTCGACAAGTTGTAGAATAAAATGTAGTGGCATATATAGGATATTTAAATTTTATTTTATTTAAGGATATTATAAAAATAAAATGAAAAAGATCCCTATGTTAAAATTGACTTCTCAATGTATAAATTGTAAGTCTGTTGAACTACTGAACCGAATTTGATTAAAGGTATTGAATAAGCTTGAACACCAAGGAATTACATAAGCTGACGTTTATTTGGCTTCGACTTCGACTTTGTACCCGACATTCATGGAGGCGACTTCGCTAGTATTATTTTTTTATGACTGTTATTTTACTGATTTTGTTAAATGTCTTTATACAATTTTAATAAATATATGTCGTTGGTTCTATGTGTATAGTTTTGTTTAGCACTTAGTCCACGATAGGGATTGTACGTCTTTTTTATTTGACTAAATAAATAACATCATAAAACTAATAAAATTCCTATTTCTTATCCCTATGCCTAGTTTCTGGTTGTTCTTTGTTGTTGTTCTTATTCCATGTTTTTTCAATGTCTTATTTTTTTTATCCTATTTTATTTTGTTAACTAAACTATCCAATGTAAATTAGCTTAATTTCTTTTCCGTAAACAGGAGACCCGGATGTAATTCAATGGCGTAAAATTTACATATTTAATTTACGTTGAAGGAGACAAAATTAGTTTCGTAGCGTGAAAAAAAAAATACACAGTTAAGTGGGACTCTTTATTGCTTTAGTAAAGTTTGGTCCATCAGGTTATAAGTACTTACACTGTAGCACTCAGTTCAACCCATCATCATCATCATCTTCCTGCCCTTGTCCCGTTTTATTTACGGTCGGCGCAACAGGTTTTGTTCTTCCATTCTGTCCTGTCACTCGTCACGCTATCACTTACTCCCTTTTCTTTCATTCATATCACTTCTCACACAATCCATCCATCTTTTCTTTAGCCCCCCTCTCTCTCTCCATCCATCCACATGTAACTTCATAACTCTTTTAGCAACATGCGTTTCATTCCTTCTCTTTACATGACCATACCAAGACAAACGATTTCCTTTCAACTTCACTGGCGCCATTTAATCCATACAAAAACGTTTTGGGATTACGAGTATATTCATTGTGCTATACGCACAATTTTAGAAGTGGAATTTTCTGACGGATTCAATTTCCTGCTAGCTACAACTGGGAGATTTTCAAGTCAAGAGTAAAAAAGTTAGGTACTTTTCGGCAAGCGGGTACCATCGTCGCTTATCTTCAGGTAAGATAGTGGTAAAAATTATGAGAAAAGGTACCTCACTTACATACATTAATTCATACATGTATAGATGTACAGTATAACATAATATATAGTTGTTTGAGTAGTCTGGCCTACATGATCATATAACATGCGGCAGTCACTTGACGTCACAGATCCTATGCCGAGATACCCGGCGGTTGCACTGATTGCCTTGATAAAACTTCTGATATTAACCGATTTTGTTTCTTTGTTTTATTTAAAATGCAATTTATAAATCAGTTAGTTCGAAATCAGTGACATGATAGGCTAAAAAAATATTGTAAAAATGTAACCAATAGACCCAAATGGAGTGTGAAGTGGAGTTTGGAGTGGCGACCGCGTACCGGAAGACGCAGCGTTGGAAGGCCTCATACAAGGTCGACTGATGACCTGGTGAAGGTTCCCGGGTGTCGCCACTGTGCGGAACGCCCGGTGGACACGGTGGAGCACACAATCGCGGTGTGCCCTGCTTGGGCGGAGCATCGCCGTGCCTTCGTGGGGGTGATCGGCGGCGGAGACCTCTCGCGCCGGGCCTTGGTCGAGGCCATGGTCCGGAGCGAGGAGGAGTGGCAGGCGGTCGCCGACTTCTGCGAAGCAGTAATGCTCGCTAAGGAGGAGGCCGACCGCATCAGGCAACGGCGCTCTCGCCGCCGCTGGAATTCCGGACACCGTAGACGCGGGCTTGCGGACAGTGAGCAATGGGTAGCTCGCTGTCCGGCCGTCCGGTAACTGTCCGGACCAAGCCCAAGTCGTCGACGGCGCGCGCTGTTCCCGCGCGCCTCAAGGAGTTGTCAGCAACAGCAGGGGCCCAGCCGGGTCAAAGCCTACTGGGGCCAGGGTTATCCGAAAGGGCGCTCGAGCCCCGGTATGAAGGCTTGAAGGAACGGGATAGGTTTTTTAGTCAGTAAGAGTCTGACACTATCTCCCGCTCCGCCCAAGAGCGGGCATTGTCATAAGATGATTTTTCCCATCGAAAAAAAAAAAAAACCTGGTGAAGGTTGCGGGAATCCGATGGATGCGGGACGCACAGGAACGTTCGTTGTGGTGAAACTTGGGGGAGGCCTGTGTCCAACTGTGGAACTGCGGGCTTATAAAACTATACCTATAAATAGTTTTAAAAATAAAAATAAATAAACGATGTGTTTATGTTTCATTGGTATTTTAATAAGACAATGACCAGCCATGGTTGAAACGATGATGATGAAAAATGCGACTGACCAAAATTATCATTAGTTGACGCCCTTATAGTAACAATTATACTCAATTATATTGATGGACAAAGTACTCTTTCAAGTCTTCAAAGTCTTTGAACTGTCCTGTACCCCTAGCCAAGTTGCTAATCTGCAATAGTTAACGCTTGTAGAAAGCTTCAAATGTACGGGAATGACGTCGTCTTAACGCTCAGTCACGTGGTCAGAACAAAAGAAGTGGCGGCGAGGTCAACTCGAAGCGTTCGGCGCAAGCGAAACGGTTGTAACTTGGCTAGGGGGGCTGAACAGACTAAAATGTTACCACCACTTTAGAACAGTAAACTAAGTAAATTCTAATTAAACACTGTGTTGTTTTATTTCTTCATCTTGTGAACCTGTGAACGGTGTTAAAACGATAGTTTCTTGTAGGTAAATAAAAAAATATTTAAACGCGGAAAGTAAGCAAAGTGAAAGGAAACATCTTGGTAATTTTCTGTTTCATATTTTTATTAATTGGCGAGCTGTGACGTTGTCGTGTTTTTTTTTTTTTGCTTTTATGCAGAGAAACATGTTCGAAATTTAGTTTTGCTTAAGAAAGAAGTTCATTGAAATAAAATGTTGCATTAGATGTATTTCTAAATCGTAAATTCTCATTTTACTAGTGATTTTTTTAAAAGTGACAAACCTGAAATCGCGAAAAAAAAATCAGCTGTTTAGTACATTAGGCAAACATAAATGTACTGAACAGCTGATTTTTTTTCGCGTTTTCTGGTTTGTTCCCATAGTAAAAGTTGTTGGTTATCATGAGCACAATCACTTGTTTAAGTAACGTACACTAATTACGAGTCACCCTTACATAAAAAAGCGTGTTAAAATGAACAACTCTGTAAACGTGAAGAAGGATCAGTAATCAGCCTAGTACCTTATAAGATCCTTTTAAAAAAATCAGCATTTTCTTCCTTTTTTGGCATGATATCTCAATCTAATGACTTTTCTCGTACTAAGGTGAAACAAAAGATTGCGTTAAACTTTTACTGATTAAAGCCCACCTATGTTTCTACAGTTTCTTTTACAGTCCTTACCAGGCGATCGGACAGAGAGTTATCTATTGCTCGTCGTCTGCCCGCACTTGTGGTAGCCGGAGATCTCTCTGTGATTCTCGACGCCCGGGGCGTGTCCTGTTGCTGTGGCAGAGGCGTGAGGATTTAGGTACGTCCCTTACCCTTGCAGCGGTTTTCTTTTCTAATATTAGTGCTTAGCAGAAGCAGGCGATGATATCCCATTCCCTCTCTATTCGGAACACAGTCGCTACCACCTCATGCCACCACGAGGCATTTTTTATTTTCGATGGGAAAAATCATCTTATGACAACCCCCGCCCTTGGGCGGAACGGGAGATAGTGTCAGACTCTTACTGACTAAAAAACCCATCCCGTTCCTTCAAGCCTTCAATACCGGGGCTCGAGCGCCCTTTCGGATTACCCTGGCCCCGGTAGGCTTCGACCCGGCTGGGCCCCTGCTGTTGCTGACAACTCCTTGAGGCGCGCAGGAACAGCGCGCGCCGTCGACGACTTGGGCTCGGTCCGGACGGTTACCGGACGGCCGGACAGCGAGCTACCCATTGTTCACTGTCCGCAAGCCCGCGCCTACGGTGGCTGGAAATCGGGATCGGAATCCCGGCGGCGGCGGCGAGAGCGCCGTTGCCTGATGCGGTCGGCCTCCTCCTTAGCGAGCATTACTGCTTCGCAGAAGTCGGCGTCCGCCTGCCACTCCTCCTCGCTCCGGACCATGGCCTCGACCAAGGCCCGGCGCGAGAGGTCTCCGCCGCCGATCACCCCCACGAGGGCACGGCGATGCTCCGCCCAAGCAGGGCACACCGCGATTGTGTGCTCCACCGTGTCCTCCGGGCGTTCCGCACAGTGGCGACACCCGGGCGTCACTTCCGCTTTAATTCGGAACAGGAACCTCCCGAACTTGCCATTTCCGGAGAGGACCTGTGTCATGCGGAAGGTAAGGACGCCGTGAGGTCTTTCCAGCCACGCCTCAAAGAGGATGCCACCACGAGGCACGGCGCGGTATTTTGCTCAAGCCCTACCTCCTTGGGAAGTGTGATACCTTGGAACACACAAAGTCACCTTCAGCGTCAGTCTGTAATATCCGCTAACTCCTCCTAAAGATAGTGACGATTTTCACTAATATGTAAAAAGGACAATACACGATTTATGTATGTATGTAATTTACATAAGTGCAAAACCAGGCGGATCACTAGTTTTGCTTACAATTTCTCGTGTGGTAAACCAGTGGTATAGGTACTAAATAAAAATCGCAGTTACCTTAATGATCCTACGATACATGTCATGTGATAGAGCAATTAACTTTTTAACCATGCAATAATGATAGTAATGTTGCCAACAAAAACCAAATGTATTTATTTTCGTGTACAAGGAGGATTTTAAAACGATTTGTCATGTCAGCTATTTTTAATCGACTTTAAAAAAAGGAAAAAAACCTTCTCAATTCGATAGATTTTTTTTTAAACGAAAATATATCTTCGCTAAATGTTTGCACACTAAGAATATAGGTGGAACTACGTGTGCCACGTACGCCGATCTGGGCACGTCGGTCCCCATTAATTTTATATGGAAACTAGACTTGTAGAGCTACACTAGATCCACGCGACGTCGTTCTATAGGTCGCGCGGTGAATTAAGATCGCTCGGTGAAAGTAGTGGGGGGCAATCGGCGCATGTGTACAATAGCGCACAGAAATTCTTAGTATGTTAGGATTTTATTTTTAATTTCGTATGTTTGAACTTTAGTAACATAACTTATAATAACACTAGTTTTTGCTTGTAATTTATTTTGTAAGTAGGTAAAATCAGAAAATTAATATTAAAATAAAAAAATAATAATTTCGTTAGTTTCTTTCTTAACGTAACGATTCACGTCGTAAACCATTTTTCTGGCTTGCCGTTCAAAAACTTTATTTTTAACCTTTTTTTTTACAACTACGTATTACTAATACGATACACAAGCTGTACGCAACAGTACCCAAGTACAACAGTATCCAAGGAGACGTGAGAACGCAACGCGGGAATTGAAGAGCGACTCTATCTACCAATGACGTGTCGCCGACGGCGCACACCCGCCCGCACGTCGCCAAATAGACCTTAGAATTGAATACTGCGCATGCCCCTTCCACTTTTGCCGAGCGATCTTAATTCACCGCGCGACCTGTACGTCCCAATCAGGCGTGGTCCACGTGTGAGTTGGTCTAATGCAATTCTAGCTTTATTCCTGTATAGTGAGCGCGTTCACAAACATGTAAACTTACACACACAAACACCCAGAACAACTATATAATAATAATAACAAGTAGACTTAGTAGTAGATTTAGCTCACGAGGTTGTCGACATGTGGGAAGTGGATAGAGCAATCATTGTGCCAATAGTCGTAACGGCCAATGGATCAATAGCTAAGAGCCTCGAACAACATCTAAGGAGGTTCTCGTTAGGCAGCTGGATCAAGGGCCTGATCCAGAAAGCAGTACTCCTGGACACGGCGCGCATAGTTAGTAGATTCCACTCTCAGGAGCCCTGACCACCGGTAGCTTGGACCCTGTTCCCGATGCCGGTGGGCTAATGATTTTTATATTTTTTAAATGTTATTTTTAATGTGATTTTTAAGGAATATTTAAAAATGTAAATAATATGTACATATAAATAATAAATGGAATAATAATAATAAATCCTTTATTGTCCAGAAAAAGGACATAACATAATGTAATAAAATACACTATCCTCCACACTAGGATTCCGTGTGTCGCGGAGAGTAGTCTCTTTTGTCATTACATACATTTTACTATATTCGGAATAATAAGGAGTAAAGTAAAAAGTAAAAAAAAGCAAAACAAAACAAAAAAGTGCGAGTGGTATATGTGATGAGTTCGTGTGAGTTAGTTTGTGAGTGTGTGACGTGTGTGTATATATGTTATGGGGTGATGGTATGTATGGGGTGTCTGCGAGTGCGAGCATATGTGTGAGGATGATGATGTGTGTGTATTTCAGTTTGAATGTGATGGTAAGTACGCGGGTGTGGGTGCGTGTGTCTATGTTTGTGATGTACCTACAAGAGTGGTCTGTAGGCCATATAAATATTTGTTCGGCACCGGAATCGGACCTGCGACACAGTGCAGCAGAAAAAATGTTATTATCTATGTTATTCCTGGACTTGGTCTTCCCGTATGCCAAATTTCATCTATATCTGTTCAGCCGTTCAAGCGTAAAAAAGTAACAAACAAACACACACATTCACAGACTTTCACTTCTGTGTTTTTTTTTTAAACTTGAAAATACATCTATACCCTAGATGGGTACATGGTCACATTTAGTTGACTGCTATCTCAATGATCGTAAGCAGTGATGCAATCGTTGATGATGAGGCGCACTAGTTTATTAAGAACCTATTCACTCTAGCCTTGAAGACACTTAAATTATAAAAGGACGGGAAGATCTAAGTGGCAATGAGCAGGGCACATTGCTCGCAGAACAGATGGCCGTTGAGGCCGACAGGTTCTGGAGTGGCAACCGCTTATCGGAAGACGCAGCGTTGGAAGGCCTCCTACAAGGTGGACCGATGACCTGGTGAAGGTTGCGGGAAACCGATGGATGCGAGACGCACAGGATCTTTCATTGTGGCAACGCTTGGGGGAGGCCTATGTCTAACGGTGGACGTATATCAGCTGAAATGATGATGATGATGATGACGGGAAGACCGCAGAGAACAAATTGTTGCAGTCCTTCTATGTAGGCAAAACGCTTAGTCCGGACCGTAGAGGTGATAACAATGTCCATCACATTGTCTATCCGTCCTTACATTGTTAACACCACTACTCGCGTTAGGTTTTCCGATGGCAGAAATGTTTTGCGCATCTTTTCCCTTCTCTGTCAAATCCATCCAAAGGCTGTCTGTAAAATCACATTTAGGGATAAGACCACCCATTGTTACACCCTATAAACTTTAAGCTCCTCCTGTATTTTTTTATGGTGTACAATAAAGAGCACTAAGTAAAAAGTAGTATCTCAAAATTTTCCGAAAATATTTATTTTTATTTTTTTTGCATTGATTTACCTAAACAACCCATTGATTTACCTTAACCACATGTATTTTTTTAATATTAAAGAAAAGCAATTCGTACTTAGTTAAATTACATTTTATGCGAAAGTATCTCTATATGTTTGTTATGTCTTCACGCCTAAATCGCTGAACCGATCTTAATGGAATTTAACTCAGGACATAGTCTAGGATATGCAAGAGGAAATGAGATACTTTTTATCAACATACAGCGCCGGTGAAGACATGGGTGAGAAGCTTTTCTTCAGTATACGTCACAAAGATGGCTGCTATCGTTCTTTACAAAATCCTTTTTTTCTCGAAATTTAATTTCATTAAGTTACCGCTTTTCTCGTATTAATTTACGCATGTACGAAAATAATTTCTTTAAGAATAAGTCAGCTGAGCGAGTCCAATGACCTGTAGGTAGTTTGTAAACAACGCCGATTACTACCTATAGATCATTGAACTCGCTCAGCTGACGTTTTCTTAAAGAAATTAATTTCGTACATGCGTAAATTAATACAAGTTTTGAAAAAAGGTCCTTTTTTTTAAATTTTATCTTTACAAATCGATAGTGTTTCATCTACCGGATCGATCCTCCACGGGATTAAAACAATCAAAATTTAAGGGTGTATATATATCTATTTCTTTCAGTCCGTCTTACAATTACTCAGACGAAACCTATTAACATTCCATGTTGACACATTGAAATTGATATTAAAATAATAGTAGTTTATAAAAAAAATAACTTTTTCTTTTCCAGCAAAATAAGTAATTCTCTCCGCTGCGAAATTAAATTCCTCGTTGAGTAAATATTTTGTGTGCGAGCGTACAACGATCGAGCAAGTCTTGCATGATTTAGGATACTTTATTGAAAATGTTTTACGACCAAATAACTCTTGGACCAACATATTTGTATGTTTCGAAATTGCAATCGCTTTGTCGTTTACATGAACAGCTGATCTTTTATTATTATAATTCCTGGATGGTTTTGAACAGACTGTTTTTTTAAAAGTAGGAAATGTTGCAGTGATTTCTCCCGTTGTGTGGAGCGAGAGGGCGTGTTTTTTACTGTCAAAAACCTACCTGTGCCTTTCAGTTGCTCTATCAGTTCCAGGACTTAGGTAACTCGTTCAAGAATTCCCGTAGTCCTATAGGGCAGCGGCCCTAGGGGGTCTCTAGATATGCCCCATTGTTTCCATGACACTAATATTATAAAGGCAAAAGTTTGTGAGTGTGTGTGTTTGTTACTTCTTCATGCTTAAATGGCTAAACGGTTTTTAATGAAACTTAGCGCAAGGGTAGACCATATATTGGAATAGCACTTTTTATCTAGAGAGTATGTTTCCTTGGGATGTTTCCGGAATGGCGTCTCAGAAGATTTTTTCGAACCGAAAAAAAAATATGGCAACATTTACAGTTTTCAGATTTATTCCTATACTTGTGCTATAAAACCTCATTTTATGCCAAACTTCAGGATTCTAGGTCAACGGGAAGTACCCTATGAATTTGATTTCCTCGAGAGTGTCGAAATGTACGTTTTTTGCCACATAAGTATCTTTTTTTTTCGTTAACTTACAAGTTTGTTTTTTTTTTATATCTTCAAGAGTCCGAAAACCTGAGTGTATGGTTTTAATTTCAACTCGGTACCTCTATGCGTTCCCGAGAAAAAGCATCTTGACAGATAGACAGACGGATGGACGGACAGATTTCAAAATGATCCTACAAAGGGCTCCGTTTTTTCCTAACTAAAAAAGGTAACTTTGTAATTCTCTTAACACCTCTGTGCACAAGCGTACAAACAATTGAGCTAGTATCTCCTCTGATTGAGCTTGTCTCGCACCGGTAGATATTGACGAATGGTACTTTCATTACTAGATACTACTTCCTGGCTGTGACGTCACAAGTCGTGGTCCATTTATTTCTGTTAAGATGGTCAATGAAATGTTATTCAACCGGGATGGCCTTGCTTAGGGTGTCGTTTCACTGTTGATAGGGTAAGTGCAACATGAATGAACGGAGCAGTACCTTTTTATCAATATTCCCAAAGTAAAAAAAAAACTGGGCAAGTGCGAGAAGTTAGTGTAAAAGTTTTGTTACTATTTTGGTGTACTACAAAGTTTATGTTCTGTTCTATTGTTGCCGACACGAAGAATTGTCTGGCAATGGGCAGGGCACATTGCTCGCAGAACAGATGGCCGTTGGAACCACAGATTTTGGAGTGGCGATCGCATACCAGAAGATGCAGCGTTGGAAGGCCTTCTACAAGGAGGACCGATGACCTGGTGAAGGTTGTGGGAAACCGATGGATGTGAGACGCACGGGATCGTTCATTTTGGTGATACTTGGGGGAGGCCTTAGTTCAACAGCGGACGTAGGTATATCGGCTGAAATGTTGATGGTGATGATAATTATTCTATTCTATGAAAATATTCTCGCGAAGTCATTGGTAAAGAGCTAGTGTGTAGATATATGTATGTATAGAAGCTCCACAATCAGACCGTTCGCCTGCACCAGTTCACAATCCAAGCTCATTAACTCAATCTATCGGATTAGTGTTCAAATGTTAATTAATTTTGTTGAATCGCGGGCCCACGATTAATTAGCTAATTATTTAGCGAGGTATTTTATGGCTGCTTTGATGAAAACGGAAATGTTTTGAGGCTGTTTTTGGTGTTTGAAACTTCATTTGCTAAAATTGATTTCATGTTGTTTCATCATCATGATTTATTCCATTTTTTTTTTTTTTTTTTTAATGGATAGGCTCGCGTTTGACCACAATCTCACCTGATGGTAAGCGATGATGTGGCCGACGTTGGAGAACGCTTTTTAATACCAAGAACAAACTGGTATTTGTATGGACATATTTAAAAAAAAACATCCTAAGATATAAGGTGGTACAGTCAATAAAAATGTTTAAAAAATACGTAAAAATATAATAAATTCAATGTTTTGATTAAGTTTGACTGAGCTTATTGTACTAAATTCAAGTTGTCGGTATTCGAATGAAAATAAATATAATTTTGAAAACATACAAGTGGTATTAGTTTCTGGTAATAAAACAAAATAAATCATCAGTGTCGTCATCATTGCAGCCAAAAGACGTTTACAATGGCTGCCACGGATCTTGAGCGCTGGCTTCAAGTTGCGCAGAAGTCACATATTCGGTCTCTTTAGTGGTGCGAAGTGAGACGCGGGGGCGGGGAGTGTCAGTGATTGGCTCGCCGCGCCATCGCGTCATAGACGTCACTCCTGATTCGTTACCTGCGTTGCTGCATGTATCTAACAACGAAGACGATTGGCTCGCCAATGTATGGAATGCGCAAAGCGATCCCCACTCTGACGCCGAGCGCTCAAGATCCGTTTCTGCAATTGTACTGTTGGTCATAGGCCTTGCCAAGTATCGTTACAACGTAGTCCTATGTCTCGCATCCATCAAATTTTCGCGACCCTTACCAAGTTATCCGGTCTACCTTGAGGGAGGCCTCAGCGTTGAAAGGCCGGTACGCGGTCGCTACTCCAGAACCTTTCGGCATTTCATAGATAATGTGTTTTGCGAGCAATATGCCCAGTCCTTTGCCACTTAAGTTTGGCGATTGATATGCAAATTGTTTGCAATGATTTAATTCCGCCAAGCCTGTTCTATTCATCAACCACTATTACTCCACCGGTACATGGTGGACATCCCACCCATATACACTAAACGTTTTGGGAACACATTCATTCAGGGAATTCATGCGTACAGCTAACGAGTGGAATTCCCTACTGGAGTCTATTATTTATTTATCAGTTGCTTGCTATACTTACAGTATGCACCAAAGCATACGCACGCGCGTGCGTAAAGGTCTTGATTTCCTGATAGCTACAGCCTTGGTGTCTTGGTGCTTCTAGGGAAGCGTGCTCTATCGCTAACTACATAATCGCTTACCATCAGGTGATATAATGGTCAAGCGAGAACCTAACAACAATTATATAAGAAATGAATTCAGGCGTGCTATTCTGCGGGCCAGCCACTAAGCTCATATCAATAGTAAATATGAAGCAAAGGAGGAGGACGCACGCGAGGTTACGGCCGTTACGCCCCACTAGCCGGGATCCCGATCCCGATTTCGGGGGTCACCGTATTCGCGGGCTTTCGGACGACGAGTAATGGGTAGCTCACCGTCCGAAGTTACCGTCCGGACCGATCCCAAGTCGTTTACGGCGCGTAGTGTTCCATGCGCCTCGAGGACATGTCAGCAAACCGTAGGGGCCCAGCAGGGTCGAAGCTTACTGGGACCATGGGTTCGCTTCTGAAAAGTAAACCCGACTATGAAATACAAGACACTGAAGGAACTAAGGAGTGGATTTTAGTTAGTAAAATCCTGACACACTCTTCCGCTCCGCCCAAAGGCGGAAGACATCATTAGATGATTTCCCTCTTTCTTATTCTTCTTCTCGAATCGATGGTTTTCTTTACCCTCAAAGTTCAGTAGGTTGCCAAGTTTATAGCGGCGGTAGGGGCGTATGTCACTCCTAAAAAAAAATTGCAGAAAAATATCAAAAAGCAAGAAATTGCATTAACAACACAGAAAGTCATAACGTCTGCAATCTAACAGCTATCCATTACTCGGCGTTTTTATTCCAAGCCGTTATTGGCAAGATCTACAAACGGTTATTGGAAAATATTGTAGGAGAATCAAAGGTTTTCAATTACTTGTCGGTAATAAATAGGAAATATTGCCTCGGATCGAGTATTCAGGTTTCAGCATTTGAGTCCTGATCAAGATGTTGAAAGGGGAAAAGATTGTCGAATGAATTGGCACGTCGGTGTTTTTTTGCCTAACAACTTTTTCCGCTTTAGGGCTATATTTTACCAGGACCAAATCCCACCTCCCACCACTGTAGGTCCTACCCGCCTTGCGGCATACGGACCATTCGAGACACTCCGGCAATTGCGTGGCTGCGTATGTCTTTACAGCTTGCTCTACCGGGACGTGCTTTGTAAACTCCTTAAATTCTTTTTTCCTGTTCCTCTCTACTAATTTCACTTCTCCCCTTTCTGGGGTGTGCTACACCACACAATGTGACATCGCGCACGAGCAGCCCTTAATGGCTTGCTGTTCAAACTAAAAGCCTCGGCTATTCCTAATCCTAACACTCCTACCGCTAGTTAGAATTGCTTCCTACTACCTATCTAACCCTGTTCTAGCGGACCCTACTGCAATTCTAGCGCCTTTCTCTTACTGTGCCATTTGCTAGCAAAAGACCTCAGCCTTCGAAAACCCTCCGGACTGTCTACAAGTTCTCTGTGATAGACAGCCCCTATCTCTCCTCTATCCCAGTTACCTAACATCTCCTCCCGCTCTTCCGCGTATAGCTCACAGTCCCACAAGACATGGTCCCTGGTCTCATCCACCAGCCCGCAGTAGCATAGCGGTGTGTCGCAGAGTGACATTTTATGCAGTCGGCTTCTGAAGCTCCCATGACCTGTGAGGATCTGTAACATAACATAGTCTGGTTCGACCCAGCCGTACGACACTCTCTCCGACACGTCCGAAAAGAACGAGCTCAGCTCCCTTCCATCACTGGAAGACTGCCATCGCTCTTGCCACTGAGCCACGATCTCCGCTCTCACCTTCCCGATGGCCACCTTGCGCTCCCTGCTGACCATGCTGCCGGGACACTCCTGTGCAACTCGTCCCGCACGACACACCTCCAAGTCGGCCGGAAGCACTCCCGCCAGCACAGGCAACCAGGACCAGTCGCGCCGCCATGTTGTCCCGGTGAAATATAGCCCTAAGCTACCATACTAGACACCAGAGTCACCACACGACCGAGCTGGTTGCGCCACCAAATTGGTTGCTTAACCAAACGGAGGTCCTCACCGGACATGACAAGTTCGGGAGGTTCCTGTACCGGATTCGTGCGGAAGTGACGCCCGGGCGTCGCCACTGTGTGTAACGCCCGGAGGACACGGTGGAGCACACAGTCGAGGTGTGCCCTGCTTGGGCGGAGCATCGCCGTGCTCTCGTGGGGGCGATCGGCGGCGGAGACCTCTCGCGCCGGGCCTTGGTTCAGGCCATAGTCCGGAGCGAGGAGGAGTGGCAGGCGGTCCCCTCCTCCATCCGATGCAGCAACCTTCCGAACTTACGATGTCCGGTGAGGACCTGAGTCATACGGAATTTCAATACTTTTGAATAGGGTTCCGAAACGATTATAATATCTACTCGTAGTTAGACTGAAAACTCTTCAGGGAATTTAGTAATTTCAGCGTGACGTCAACAAAAGATAAACCTATTCAATTTCTCGTTTAACTGTAAACTTTTCATAACAATAAAGGGGTAGATATCGGTCGAGTGTTCAGGGCGACACTATCAAGTTATCGACTTGGGATTAATTTGATAACCGTCATGTTATAATCCGATTTTAATTTCATTCCCCTTTCAGATAATACTGTAGAATGGAAAGACCGAGAAGGTATAAGTTATACTTATTTAGTATTAGCTAATGCTGGTGACTTCGTCCGCGTCAGAGAGGTAAAACGGCACAATGCCATTTGGTTATAATTTCGAGACGTATTTTTTTTTTGAGCGGAACCCTGCCCAAGTCGTCGACGGTGCGTACTGTTCCACGCGCGCCTCAAGGAGCTGTCAGCAACCGTAGGGACCCAGCAGGGTCGAAGCCCGAACTGGGGTCAAGGGATCACCCTCACCAGCGAAAGAGATCCCGGGGCCTCGGAACAATGACAAAGAAGGAACAGGAGTGGGTTTTTAGTCAGTAAAAGTTTGACACGACCTCTCGCACCGCCCAAGAGCGGGGGATGTCATTGGATGACTTTCCTACCTAAAAAAAAGGGAGCGGATCCCTATTTTTTTCTAAATTTAAAATTAACATAAGTTAATCGTTACAACATCAAGAGCTCAAGGAACTGTCAGCAACCGTAGGGGACCAGTAGGGTCGAAGCCTACTGGGGCCATGGGTTGGACGAAAGTGAGCCCCGGGTCCTAGAACTAAGGCAAAGAAGGAACAGGAGCCTAACATGTCCTCTCGCTCAGCCCAAGGGCGGGAGATTTCCCATCTAAAAAACGGGTGGATGGCACTTGACTTTGAACCACGCGAACCCAGTGCGGATGGGTGTTTACACTGGGTTCTCGTGGTGGATTACGGCCCATTTTCTTTCCTAGAGAGGCCTGAGTCCCAGCAGTGGGAACATTATAAGGTTGATTATGCTAAGTTGCGCTAACCTATTCGGTTAAAATAAAACAGAAAACATGAATATTCTTTGGAATTGGCTTGTCGAAATTCATTCGACTGATCATAAATTGGAATGTGGATATCGAATATGAATTTGAAAGGAAATATTAAATGAGTACGTCATGAGGGAACGGAACCAATTTAACGGATCATTGAGGATTGGGTATTTATATAAAGTAGCGAGTGGCGATTCCGAGATGTTTTAAAAATCGAAAGAATCGAAACAAGAAATCGAATCGAGAAAAGATATTTTGATGTATAATAGAAGAAGTCGTCAAATAAACCATCGACTTGCCGCTCTACAAAATGATCGAGATGTTTTTCGATTGTTTCGAGTTAACGGAATCGACCGCTGGTTTTCGATTGTTCGAAACAGTCACTCTTACGGCGAAACTCTTCTAAACCTTCGAGGAACAATTCGCGAATGAATGTGCCATGCGCCAGTCGCAATAACAGACCGAGTCGGGTAATCGAGAACCATCGAGATGTTCAAACAATCGAATCAATCGAACAAAACCTCTCGCCATCGCGCACCGCTAATATAAAGTATGTCGCTTCTGAATGGATCTAAAGGTCAAAGTATTTTAGAGTTAAGATTACGTTTTGATGTGACCTAAAAATAATCGTAAATTGACTTGAAAAAACCGTATTACAAATAATGAAGCCTTTAAAAGTTTATCTGTTAAAATAAAGTTCATCTAAATAGGTATATCGTGAAGGTCAAAGTCAAAGTTTTTACTCAATCATTTATGATTGGCTGAGGGAATGTTTTGTTTTTTTGACACATAGATATTGATGCATAGTATAGCATAATCAGCCTTTTAATTTTCCCACTGCTGGGACTCAAGCCTCCTCTCTAGGAGAGGGAATGGGCCGTAATCCAACAGTTCGGGTTGGTGAATGTCACATGTCTTCGGATTTTTGGTTTTAGGACATGCCTCTTGTGTCCGCCCGTGGTTCAGGCCATGGTACAGAGAGCATGAGAAGCATGGTCACCTCCTTGAGCAAAGCAGTAATGCTTACAAAAGAGGCGATGGAAAGCATGGGGAAGAGCAATCCTCACACGCCTTCACCACCTCTACGTATTGGTAGTCACAGTATGATTCAAGAGGAGAGGCGCAGGTTTGTACACAGCGAGCAATAGGTAGCGCGCCGTCCGATAAACAACAGGAATTGCAGAGTTTTGAAAAAGTTATCTACTGTGGTCC
Organism: Mythimna ferrago; assembly: GCA_910589285.2. NCBI lineage: Eukaryota > Metazoa > Arthropoda > Insecta > Lepidoptera > Noctuidae > Mythimna > Mythimna ferrago. Next base: position 25,254,124 of record OU342685.1, read on the forward strand.
TGAATTGCGAAGGGCATTTTTTTTATTGAAATAAACTAATGCTTGTCTGCGATGATACGATTTCACCTGATAGTAAGCAGTGATACATGCATCATTGATGGTGAGGTACACTAGTTTATTAAGAGCCTATTCACTCTAGCCTTTAAAACACCTAGGTAAATTATAATCGGACGGGAAGACTGCAGCAGGCAAGTTGTTCCAGTCTCTCGATGTACGCGGTATAAACGACGAGGCGAAACGCTTAGTCCGGATCGTAGAGGTTTCAACAACGTAAGGGTCGTTCGTCGGCATCTGAAGGAACATATGTGGGTTAGTAAAAGTCTCACTAACAAATAGGTTACTTTTAGATCTATACTAATCTAGATCTCTAATAGGCTCTTAATAAACTAGTGCGCCTCACCATCAGAGATTGCATCACTGCCTACCATCAGATAGGATCGCAGTCAAGCACTAGTTAATCAATATCAATTTAAAATTTTAATATCAATTTACAAAAAAATCTCCACTCAGTATCAAATAAAGATGCTTGCAACTCTTACAAATTATTTATCATCATTATTCATGTCTCTATAATTGTAACCCCAATGCAAAATTGATGAATCCAATCCACCCTCGAAATTGGCAAGTAATAAGTACCAAATCATATTTTTATGACGACCATAAAATCTGCAACTGACTTTGAGGGTGGAGTTGCAAAAGTAGTCATGTATTGGGTTCCGTATCCAAAGGATTACCAACAGAATTCTATAACTAAAGCTCCTCTGTCCGTTCGACTGTCTGTCTCAAAGAGTATTATTTCTATTGGCGTTATAAAAATAAATAATAAAGACTAAATGAAATTTATGGATCTAATATGTCTGCTTCATCCCCGAAAACTGTGGCAAAAGTAGGTGGCAGGCATCACCCCTTGTGGACCTTATGATTTTTTTTTGAGAGCTATTTGATGTGCGCATAGTCTATCCGAAATGGTATTATATATAATAGTCCTTGCTATGTTAAAAAAAAACTGGGCAAGTACGAGCCAAACTCGCGCATCTAGGGTTCCGTGTACTTCTTACTAACAGTTTATTTTTCCGAATCGCAATTTTTTTTTTGTGACGTATTTACATATTTACAGTTTTCTGATTTTTCCCTATACTTTTGCTATGAGGCCTTAAATTGATTCATGCCAAATTTCAATATTCTAGGTCAACGGGAAGAACCCTATGAATTTTGATTTTCCTGAGAGTATCGAAATATACGTTTTTTTGCGATTTAAACGGCCATATATTTTTTTTCCGTTAACTTAGAAGTTTGATTTTTTTACAGTTTCAGGGGACCGCAGATCTGAGTATATGGTTTTAATTTCAACTTGATACATCCACGCGTTCCTGAGATAAAGGGTCTTGACAGACAGACAGACGGATGGACAACAAAGTGATCCTTTAAGGGTTCCGTTTTTCGCTTTTGAGGTACGCAACCCTAAAAATAACACAGGTGAATCCGGGATCTAACGCAGATCCATGCTCAGCAATAACGCTTAAATAACAATTACACCAAAAAAGCAGTTAGAATTTAAATCTACAAACGAAAATTCTTATTTAATATTGGAAGTCACGCTTCGTGTATATTTAGGGCTCTCTGAAATTGTTGAGCTTTACAATAAAGATGAGAGTCAAATTATGCGAATTAGTATAATTATGACGATCTTGAGATCACAATATTGTTTGATCGTTAAACTGAAAAGTCTTTGAGGACATCATTATAAATGGAATGAGAAGTTATAAATATTTTGAAGCTCAAGTGGGATTGGGTCCGGACGTTTGATGATGAAATTATAAATGAGAATGTGAGCTTCTTGTACTTTTCGTGTCGATGCTCTCAAACTATACTTTTTCTGACCAATATTTGGCATCATGTACGGCTCTATTGTTGACCTCGTATAGATCCTGAAAACTGCAAGTGGTTATACAGGATGGGCAGCATAGAAGGTGGCGCATGTCCTGTGGAGAGGCTCCACACTGGCACTGTGGGTCGAGGAAGCCCCATTTGGCCAGATGAGAGCTTGTACTAGAACGTGAGACGTAGTGATTCTTGAGTCGTAGTGCAAATAATGACATAATGGACATGATTAGACATTGTGACAACAAGAATTTGTACGAAGTCATTGGACGTTGCTGATCAAAACTTGTTAATATCATTATAGGTTAGATATGAAAGCTTTAACTATCCCCAAAACGACTTAATGTACGGTTATTTTTTATTTTCTGTCTCCATTCTTCGATTTCAATAATAAAAAAATAAAAAAATAAATATCCAGATACCTTCTTCAGAATAATTCTCAAACTTTTCTTCAATAAAAGCACAGGGTTCGGCAAAGAGTTTTTTACGGTTAACTCCTTGCAAGTATCAAGATCAACCAACCCTTTTGGACAATAAATCACTGCTAAGCGAGTCGCCGAAAATGTTGATACTTGAACCACTGAGTAGATTAGGTCCAGAAGTTTAACGTTTACGACACAAATGAAATATAAATGAGTTATTTATAGATTACTTCTTATTACGACTCACTTTTTTTATTATGATTATTTTTATAGTGCTTTTGGGTACAATAAAAATAATGAGTATATGATTGGATCGTAGTCAAGTACTAGTTTATATCAATTAAAAAAAAAATGACTAGTCGACACTGTTCTTACATAATATTATTATAGCTATTAATACTGCAATATAGAAATATTGTAATATCAATTTTAAAAGAGTAACCATTGAAGCTTTTTGCTGGTTCTTCTCCATAGGAAACTAACAACTTGGAACAGTGCACTAGTTTTTGACGTTGAAATATTTATTTCAACGTCAATTTGAACGTCAATGTCAACGTTTATTTGAATTTTGATTTTTTTTTACAAACCAAAAAAAATACTCGTTTTGAAAATGAAAATAATTAATAAAACTAACAATTTATTGTTTTAGAAAATGAAATCCACTGAATTAAGCTGGGTGTTGCAGTACCTAAGTGTGACTTTGAAACCTGGTCTCTCATTACCTGTGATATTTTACTGGGACATAGGGGCATACTGCCAAATAGGCACGCTAGTAGGTACCTAGTTAGAGAAGCGCCACGGAATCCTAACTCTCCACTTGACTCAGGTCATCACCGAACATGGCCAGTTCCGGAGATTTCTGGGACATACCTACACACACACTTACAAACTTTCACCTTTATTTATAATATTAGTGTGACTAGTTGCTGCCAGCGACTTCACCCTAAAAAAATATACCAAAGAAACATACTCCAATTGCCAGCAGCTTCGACCGCTTAGTAATAGAAAATAATCGCAAAGGAAACATACTCCCCAGTCAAAAAGTATCCTTTAGACTATTTCAAGACATAGTCTCACGTGTTCTATCGAAAACCGTTCAGCCGATTGAGCCTGAAGAACTAACAAACATACGAACACTCACAAATTGTCGCCTTTGTAATATCACAGTGATATTAGTATGATAATAGTATGAAATTAGTGTGATATTTGTGCGATATTAGTGTGACATTTGTGCGATATTAGTGTGATATTAGTGTGCTATTAGTGTGATATTAGTGTGATATCAGTGTGATATTAGTGTGCTATTAGTGTAATATTAGTGTGATAGTGAATCATTTGAAGTGAGTTTTCTGCGTCTCCTTACCATGTGTTCCACCTGACCTACTGACCTGTCACAGTATTTTCCTGAATCTTTGTTTCTCCTAACGTCTGCCACGTGACGGTAATATGAAAATTATTGTTATTCCTTTGTTGATGTCGCAATGAAAGGGCAACGCCCTGTTATGGAGCAAAACTTGTTTTTATGAAGTTTTCGAATTTGGTATATTATTTTTTTGTTGTGATAGAGCAAACGATAAACAGTTGTAAAAGAAATGAAAGGATTTATTTACGGGTTAGAATGCCATGCGGAAGTTATACCAATGGATTGCAATTTAGTTCTGAACACTACATTGCTACTTTCCAACATGTGTGCGGTGAAGTGATAGACTTCTAAAAGATGGGTGAAAATTGTTTGAGTAGGAATGATAATAGTCAGAATCATTTATTTTTCAGAACATGTTAGGTATTTAGAGGCTAAAGTGAATAAGCTACCCCTCAAACCCCAAACGAATGCCGGCGTTCGCCCGAACGCCGGCTTTCGCGCGTGATTTCGCGCCATTCGGTTAAACACTAAGATTATTAAAAGTCCGCGTAGATTATTAAAATTTTGAGCATTTTATTTATTGGTTATGTATCTAAGAAAGTAAATAAGAAATTCTTCATAAAGTAGTCTGTAAATTTCGAAAATAAGCAACCTTTCCATATTTCCCGTATTTATACCTATTTAAATGCTTGGGGTCTCAGGGGTTAAAACTATTGCGATTCACTATCCACGTTAGCACCACTACTTACCATCAAGTAGGGTCGCAATCAGACACTAGAAAGAAATTTTTGCTGTAATAGAATTTAAGAAATTTTGCATTTCTAATAAAGTTAGGAAACAGAGAGTATTGACAAATAAGCTAAAGAATTTTTGGCTCTCAGAGACTAATCTGTTATTAAACTTTATGTACTTAAAGTACCCCAAGTACTTTATATAAAGTTATCTCTTATCTCATATCTTATCAAACAAAGTAATGAGTTACAAAAAAAGTGTTCGATGGAAGGATAACAACATCAATCCATTCGCATACCCACGAATGGTAATTCTCACATAAAAACACTATTACACCATGAACCATGATATATCTCCCGAACTTGTCAGAAGATCCCATTGAACTTGTCTGAACAACAAACAAGTAGTAAATATACAGTAACTACAGTATGCCCGATAAAAATGATACGCTAAGGACTCCTTCTTGCTGAGCAACTAATGTGGCCAATATGTTGCCTAAGACTTGGGCAAATCATAGCTGTTAGTAGAAAGTAGAAGAAATTGCCGCAGCTAGCACACAAAAATGGCATTATTATAAAATGCAAAAAACAAATGTGTAATACAAAAATCTTTGTGCTAGGCTTTTGGAGTAAGCAAGAAGCTTTATGTTACATTTTTTTGTGTTGTTGGGAGTTAGAAAAACATCGAGCTTAAAAAAAAAAATGTTAATTTGGAAAAATGGTTAGCAAACAGAACATTAGTGGTATAAATGAACCACCGGCGGCAGACAAAGCACTTTAAAGTAACGTTTTAAGAGGGGACATCAAAAATATTGTTTTTTTAGGTAACAATGTTGTGCAATGGGTAGGTCGCCATCCGGCCGTCCAGTAACCGACCAGACCGAGTCCAAGTCGTCGACGGCGTGTAGTGTTCCACGTGTACCTCAAAGAGATACGTAACAGCAAAACCTTAGGGCCCCAGAAAGCCTACTAGGGCCATGAGTTGACTTTCAAAAAGGAAACCTGGGGTCTTGGAACGTATGGGGTTAAGCCAGTAAAAGTCTGATACGCCTTTCCACTCCGCTCTAGATCTGAAGAAGTCTTTGGATAATTTAACACCTAAAAAATACTCGTAAGTTACCACTGGTCCACCATTGTTCTGGCGAGCGGGTCATCTGATAGTATCTAATTGGTCTCAGAGTAAAGGGAAAATGCCTCATGAGCTTACTTGCACAGGTACCCTTCAAATTACACAACAAGTTTTGTGGTTTCTATCGACCATTGGGGTCCAGGAAAGTAAGGCAAAGAAAGTATATAGGTGTGGTTTCAGTCAGTAAAACTCTGACACGTCCTCCTGCTCTGCCCTAGAGCGAGAGAAGTCAATGGATGATTTCCCACCTTAAACAAATAAAATGTTAAGCAACTTTTAGTTGCCTAGTGAGGCACCAGCCTTTCTCAACACCTCACACCAAACGTTCAGTCTCTTCAACTAAACGAAAAACTTTGAGAACTTGATTCCTCGAAATATTACTTTGGGAACTTTAATATTGTTACTGTTCGTGTCACGAAGTGAGAAATGAGATGTTGTGGTTCCTTTAGAGATAGCTACTTCACGTTTTGTTTTGAGTACACTTTAAACATTGTTCAAAAAGTTAGGAAAAGGGGATATATAAAATATTGATGACAATATAAGCTAAACAACTTATTATTGTTGTCAAAATTTGTGATCTTTCATTTATATTAAATCGACGAACGACAAACGTCATCAGCGATATTAACTCATCGAATGCCGTAATTAGAGACACAATAGAAAGACAATTGCTTATGTCGAACTGTGTAACTTAAGACATTCAAAAGGTTAATTTAGGTTTGTTGGGCGAAGGGAAAGGAGATAGGCGTTAGATATCAAATCACTTGTTTTTTTAACATTCAGCTAACAGTTTCGCTTGCATAAAAATAGAAAATGGTCCCACGGAATCATACTATTGGGATAAAAATTATCCTATGTACTATTGCAGGACAGGATCTACCTGTGTGTCAAATTTCATTCAAATCTGTTCAGCCGTTCGAGCGTGAAAAAGCAACAAACACACTCGCAAACTTCCGCCTTTAGAATTTTGAATGATCACTTTGAGACAGGGAAAAGAATGTCTAGAAGGACTTGGCTTTTTACCAGCAGTGGGAAAAAGCCAAAGCCAAGTCGATAAAAAATAATAATAATTTAATTAACAAACTCCGCATATTTGATGAGTATATGAACGAGCGCCGTCAGTTGAGACTGGTCATCTTTTGGCTGCCAGTAGCTTAATTCAATTTCTATCTTTTATTTATTTTTTACTAGCTATTGCTCGCAGCTTCGCCCGAGTACGTAAAATAGCCTATGTCACTCAGGAATAAAGCAGCTTTCTATCGGCGCAAAAATTTTAGCAACCGGTCTGTAAGGTCGAAGTACTGGTCACTTCAAGAGATTACCTCCTACTTGATAAAAAAAAAAAACTTTACCTCTTTATTATATTAGTGTAGACAAAAAAAAATATGTAAACAAGATTATATATAACTCATAATATGTTTTAAAAAAGAAATATGTAAACAAGATTATATGTAACTCATAATATGTTTTAAAAAAGAAATATGTAAACAAGATTATATGTAACTCATAATATGATTTAAAAGGGTGTCCATGGAGTTTTTTGCATGTTCTTCTCCAAAGAGATCTACGCTTTGGAACGTGCCATTTCGCCAAAATTTTTTTTGGACTGACCGACTTGACTATTCGAAAGTGCCTGCAAATGGTCTATTTGAAACAAATGCTTTTGATTTTGTTTTAACTTGCTGTTTCTCGTGGTTTCACCAGCGTTTTTGTTACTGCTCCACTTCCGTAGATTGTAGCGTAATATCTTATAGCCTTATTTGATAAATGGGCTATCGAATACCAAAATAATTCAACTCGAACCAGTTGTTCCTGCATCTTCAAGTTATCTGGTATTTTCACAGTTACCAAGCTAAGGTTACATCCAAAAATTTTTTTGTCGATACATATTGTTTAAAAATGTAATAATAAATTAATGTTTGAACAGATTACATTGTTTTAAAGTAAACACTGCTTAAAACAACAACAGTTGCAACAACAGCCATAATTTCCTCTATCTGACAACAAAATCGCTAGAAAATAGCGTAGAAAAAAAAGACAACAGTGAACTCAAGTAAAGAGTACCAAGTAATTAACCCAATTGAACTAACATTTGCGGTAAACAGCTTTAATACACTTTGTTTTCTTTTTTTCCAACTATATCTAGATAAAAATTACCCTAGATCATGCAAGAACATTACACCTCCTCGCCATAGTGGCGCAAAAAACATGCTATTAAGAGGGCTCTTCCCGATCCGTCTATCATCAACGCGAGCGTGGTTTAAAAGCTTATTGTTCTATTCAACGCAATGTTTGTTAAGTACAACGTGAAATAATTATGCATTTATATATGCGTGATATAATTATGCACAATTCCGGCATAATAATTTCGCGTTGTCTATTTGCTCTGTTGGCATTCGGTAACTTACACTTACTCAAATATTTCATAATACTTGTTTCAGAAAATACGTGTTTTTTAAAAAACCTTCCAAAGTTTTTGGGAAAATGATTTGCCTCATTTAAAATCTCGATTAAATGTGTAAGGTTTCCATAAATACATTTTATTTAGTTTTGGAATTCATTAACACATCATAAAGGGTTAAAGTTCACATAAATTAGCAGAATTTTTTTTAAGGTCTTTACAGGACCTAGATAATAACCACAAGATATAATCAAAATAACTAGAGAAAGACATGTAATAACTTCATAACTACTTGAGAACAGTTGTATGGGAAAAGTGTCACGGGTTGGTTAATTAGTACTCCTGTTCACTAAATCCAGTTTCAAGCAGTTTATTCCAATTGATTAGTGGGCGCCATCTTGGTTCCATTAAATTACTGTTTACAAAACCCATAGGTGGCGTTGCGGTCTTAAAACCTACCCTATTACCTACCCTATTACTCTTTATGAGTGTCTTGAGGTAACGAGGTGGTTTCCATTTCATTAGAAGGCGTTGTAACAACATCTGTACCAGTAATTAGGTGGTGTCCTTAGTAATTGGGTTTACTCGGGTGGCCAATAAATTGGCCATATTTGGCGGGGCGTGATTGAATGAGCTTTTGGATTTTGGGTGTATCTTAAAGAATGATCTGATCCTTTTTTTAACCGATTTCCAAAAAAGGAGGAGGTTATAAATTCGGTTATATTTTTTTTTATGTTTGTTACCTTAGAACTCCGTCGTTTATGGACCGATTTGCAAAAGTTTTTTTTTCCCTTAAAGGATATACTAAACCTTTTTCCAAAAAAAATCGACTTCACTAAAAAACACTAAAACGATTAAAATATTTATAATTTCGGAAGTCGTTGTTAAGTAAGAAACAAACACTACCGAGAAACACCGACTTCCGAAATTAAAGTTATTTTGATCGTTTTAGTTTTTTTTAGTGAAGTCGGTTTTTTTTTGGAAAGTTTGTTTTTAAAGGAAATAATGAAGGGAGGCCTTTGATCAGTAATTAGATGGTACAGGTTAGATATAATAATAAAAATGTTCAGACAACAAAAAAAAAAAAACAAGAAACACAGAAGAATACAAAGGTTGGCGGTAGGTTTTCTTAATTGAGAACTAAAAAAGAGAGTCACCCATCTTGTTTTTCGCGCGTATCTTGTATGTTTGTATGTGTGTAATATTCTTTATTATCTCATATCTTCCAAACCGCTGAACAGATTTTTATAATTAACATATCATTAGATTCGTCTTGATAACCCAAGTGTTCTTAGATAAGTGACGTTAAAAAAAAAACAACATATCGACTGTGAGATGCTATATGTTAGAGTTAAAAAAATAAATAATTAAATTCTGCAATATGGGTGTCAAATTAAAGGGCTTTTCATGAGGATTTCAAAATGGTATGTCATGACCATATTAAAAAAAGTACAACATGAAATCTATGTTATTTATTTTGTACTGAGGCGACTGCCTAGGTCGGTTTTTGAACTTTATAGTGATTTTACGTCTAAAATATAGTGAATAAATAGTGACATTATTATAGTAATTAAAAAGTTTAAAATAAAAAAAATATTTAAAAAATAAAAAAACCCAACTGCGTAAAAAATTACTTTAAATAAAAACTGAAAAGAAAAATAAACAAGTTCAGTCCACAGTTCAGCAACAGTCGGGACCCATTAAAATAATCTAGACTAAAATCATTCTATCTAATGTGGGGTTATTCAATATCCTTATTGAATAACCCCATAAAAGCTTTACATCAGATCCTGTGATTACCAAAAGCCATTTGAACTATATTTCCTCCAAATACCTAATATACACGAACCCTCATCGCCACATACTTCCTCTTGGGCCCAAAGCTATTACTGCGACCACACTGCTGACCCAAACGAATCAGAGCGTGAAAATAAAACAATTTCTCACGCCTCGAGTGCTTTAAGGGGGCTGCATTAGTGATGTGCCGAGTCGCTGTTTTGGTGACTCGAGTCTACTCGAGTCAGTTTATGCGGTATTCGAGTCATGACTCGATTCCACCATTCGAGCCCAGTACTCGAGTTCTATGTGTTGAATTCGAATATTGACTCGAGTCCAGGACCCGAGTCTAGGATTCGAGTCCAGGACTCGAGTCCGGGATTCGAATCCTGGACTCGAGTCCGGGATTCGAATCCTGGACTCGAATCCATGGGATCGAGTCTACAAATTCAAATCCAGAACTCGAGAAAAGGAAAAAAAAAAACAGCAATTTATAATCTATACATATAAAATTGGAGTGTCTGTTTGTAATATTGAAATAGCTGCTTTTTACTACATGCATATGAATATAATTATATACGGTACATACACGAAAATATTTTTTTTTACAATTTTTGTCTGTCTGTCTGCCTGTGTTTGTCCGGGCTAATCTCTGAAATGGCTGGAACGATTTTGACGGGACTTTTTATATTACAAACAGACACAATACAATTTTATTTATAGATGTATAGATTATACATGCTGTTTTTTTTTCCTTTCTCGAATTCGGGATTTGAATTTGCATAGGTTATATAGGCTACTTTATTTTATAAAAAATAAATTCAAAATCCTGTAGTGCACGCGAACGAAGTCGCGGGCTTAGCCAGTTGTACATATTTGTGTTTAGGATAATGATACAACGACAAATACTGTGCTTTGTACTTTTAACACCAATTCTCGTTCACCACTTTTTATTATCTTAGGCATAATTTAACTTTTTTAGGGGAAACAAGTCCTGAGAAAGGGAAATCTCAATAAACACTTGGTGTCGCTATTTCCTCGATTTTCCTCCTTTGACGTTTAGACTTTCAGGGGAGCTCACATTACGCAGAAGGGAATTTACTAATGATGAAACGCGCTTTAATCATAAATGTATGAGTTTGACGACACCGGTTCTGGTACAAACATTTTCTCAAGCTACTTCCGGTGAAACTCATCGGAAGTAGCTTGAGAAAATGTTTGTTCCTTACCAAAAAAAGGAAAAAGTCCATCCGTCCGTTCGCCTGTCACGACCTTTATATCTCTGGAAAGCGTGGAGTTATGGAGTTGAAAATAAACCATAATATAAGTCGACGATCTCTTGAAGATGTGCATAAATCAAACTTCTAAGTTTACGAAAAAAACAGATACGGCCGTATAAGTCGAAAAAAACGTACATTTTGCAAAGGAATCAATATTCAATTTCAGGATTTTGCGTCCTGAAAGTTATAAAATAAAGCAAAGTCTGAAAACTGTTTTGTAGTTACGTCACAAGAAAAACTTTATTTAAAAAAAAGAAAACAGTTCAATTCCCGAATTGTATTACGGAAATACAATTGAACTGTTTTCATAGGTAATTTTGGACGGACCCAAATGTGCGAGTCTGATTAGCACTTGCCCTGTTTTTTCTTTTATTAGTAGACGTTACTTCATTAATTCAATTTAATTCATTTCATAAGTAAACACAGATCGAGTATGAGCGAGTCACCTTCACTCGAACTCGAGTGCTAAATTCGAGTCAGCTGGACTCGCGTTTTATAATTGAGTCAGCGAGTTCAGTATCGAATCTTCCTGACTCGAGTTCTGGAATCGAGTCTTGTGTACTCGAATCCTGGAATCGAGTCTTGCGTAGTCGAATCCTGGAATCGAGTCTTACGTACTCGAATTCTTTTTGACTCGAGTACGGAATCGAGTCTGGCGTACTCGAGTCAAAATAAATTGGTACTCGAGTCAGCGAGTCCAAAGGAGGAATCGAGTCAGACTCGAGTCAAGCCGTACTCGGCACATCACTAGGCTGCATCTGTGCTGGGATAGTCCACGGAGTTGTTTAATATCTATAAGTTTTATCTGGGTTCCTTCTATTTGGCAGAATCTTGATACTCCGAATTTTATTTGGCATAACACAATTGGCATAATTTTATTTAGTCGAATATTTTCAAAGCATAAAAATATTTAAGCATAACAATTGTTTGGCAGAATATTTACGTGACCGAATTCACAATGGCATACTTTTATCATGGCAGAACTTTGTTTACTACTATACTTTTATCATGGCAGAACCTTTGCCATAATTAATATTACGCATAATTTTGTTTAGCATAATATTTATTTAGATATACGATTGGTTACTTACATATTTAAACATCAAAGATAAGAAAACATAAATATATAATATAAAATATAACATACAATAAGAATACATGTATCTTCTTGTAAAAAGTCAATATTATGTTGTGCTATAAAATGTAGTGACAGAAACGAATCACTGTAAAACTGACTTTACGCAGTCTTGTCTGCCCCACCTCTAGAGTGTAATTCAATTCCGCGTATGCGCGAAGGGTAGGGCAATCGTTGCAGATGATTTTAACGCTCACCACCGCAGCTTTGGCCTTCAAATCACCTGCTCCTCAGCTCGCGTGGGGTCGCCCAAACTCCGCAGCGCCGAAGCCGTGACAGAAACAACGCTTGCTGCATGTTGCATGGCTGCCTGCACGCTGCACGCCTCCTTGCTTGCCTGCTTGCATGCCTGCTTGAATGCCTGCTTGCATGCCTGCTTGCACGCTTGCTTGCATACCTGTGCAAGTATTTGTCAGTATTTGTGTAGCTTAACTCACAACCACTAAGGAGCTCAACGGCTTAACCATCAGTATTGCTTGATATATCCTTAAACATACGCTATCTGTATCTATTTCAGTGCGTATAGGTGGATGTCACAGTCATGTCTTCAAATTTTCGGTTTCCTCATGATGTTTTCCTTCACTGTTTTGAGAGATGGCATCGAAATAAATTACACAAAGTAATATGCCTAGGTAGATTTAAACCCGCGGCCTAACTCGTAAGTCGTGACTGTTTCCACTAGATCACAACTGTTCTCTTACTTTAAAGCATCTTTTATAAACTGTAAAGCAAGGGCGTGTCTAAAAAACTTTGTATTCAATATATCTTCAGCAAAGTTCGTGTTTGTTCCTAGAGTAAATGTGGGCTGAAGTTATATATTAAAACGTTACCTGCCGTGGCTTGAGTTTAACTCTCAACTGTTCCAGAGGTATTGCAACTTTGTATTGAAAAGGCTTAGCGTTGTTTTTGTTTTGAAGAATAGAACACTGTGAGAGTTTCAATCAGATGTTGCATTTTTCAATCTGTTTGATTTTGTACTATGTTAGTCTATGAGTTTGTTTGTTTGTTTGAACGCGCCAATGTCAGGCAACTACTGGTTCGAGTCGAAAATTTATTTTACTGTTGGACAGCTTATATTACCCATTAACTGTTGGATAGCTTATATTACCCATTAACTGTTGGATAGCTTATATTACCCATTAACTTTTGCCCGCAGGTTCGCCCGCGTACATAAAATATCGCCTATATAGTGAAACAAATTTACCAATCGAACCAGTACCCTTAGCCAAATTGCTAATCTGCAATAGTTAACGCTTGTAGAAAGCTTCAAATGTACGGGAATGACGTCGTCTTAACGCTCAGTCACGTGGTCAGAACAAAAGAATTGGTGGCAAGGTCAACTCGAAGCGTTCGGCGCAAGCGAAACGTTTGTAATTTGGCTAGGGGGGCATTACTTTCAGACCTCCAACAAACAAAAAAAAACATTATCTCTTATAAAGAGAGTCTTATTTTAGCGTAGATAACATCAAGCTATATCCAAAAGGGGCAGAGCAGTATCTAAATATGCAAGTAGAGCCGCAGGGGGCATAGCTAGGTTCGGGGACATTGCAGTGGTAGGCGTCTACCTGTCCCCGAACAGATCTCTCGACGATCTCCAAGTCTCCCTCATGGAGCTAAATGTCGTCGTCGCTGGGTTTGGTACCCTCCCCGTGGTCGTCTGCGGGGACTTCAACGCCTGGAACACGGCTTGGGGTTCCCGGTACACGAACCCACGGGGTCGGATGGTGGAGGACTGGGCTTTGGAGCTGGGCCTGGTCGTCCTGAACCGGGGTTCTGTCCCTACGTTGGTGCGGATGCGGGGTGAATCAGTGGTGGACATCTCGTTCGCCAGCCCCGCTCTGTCGCCGCGTGTCGTCGACTGGCGCGTTATGGAGGAGGTGGAGACGTACTCCGACCACCGGTACATCCGGTTGGACGTCTCCGCCGAAACCTCGGCCGCGCTGGTCCGACAGAGCCCTTGCGGTCCGCGATGGGCGCTTAAGCAGATGGACTGGGAGCTCCTCCTGGAAGCCGCGATGGTACAGGCCTGGGTGCAAGCACCGGACAGGCCTGTCGACATCGACGTCGAGGCGGAGTGGTTCCGGGAGGCCATGTCGCAAATCTGCGACGCGGCAATGCCCCGAGTCCGTCCAGGGCGAGCTAAGCGCCAGGTGTGCTGGTGGTCGCCGGAGATTGCTGCACTGCGCAACGCATGCAGTCACGCGCGGCGCCGGTACGCCAGACACTGCAGCCGCCGCATCCGCCCGCCGGATGCGGAGGCCAGAGAGGCGGAGCTGTATGAGGGATACAGAGCGGCAAAACGCACCCTTCGAGCGGAGATCAAGCGGGCCAAACTGGAGGCCCGCAACGTGTGGCTGGGGTCTCTGAACGCGGACCCATGGGGGCGCCCGTACAATATGGTACGGGAAAAACTGCGCCCCTGGGCTCCCCCGCTGACTCAGAGTCTCCGGCCCCAAATCGTGGAGGGTGCGGTAAGCGCTTTGTTCCCTGCGCGAGGGGAACACTCCCCCCCGCCCATGGCTCCGCCTTCGCCAGCAGTGTCTGACGCGGACCGCAACAGCGACGACGACGACGATGCTCCAGAGGTGACCGAGGTAGAGCTGAGAGTGGCGGTGCGAAGGCTGAGTGCCAAGAACACCGCCCCAGGACCCGACGGCTTGCCTGGGAAGGCCTGGGTCCTGGCCATGGAGGCTCTCGGGCCTCGACTGAGAGGGCTCTTCAGCGCATGCATGGAGAGGGGCCAGTTCCCACTTTGCTGGAAGACGGGGAAACTGGTCCTCATAGCGAAGCCGGGGCGCCCTGCGGACTCTCCGTCCGCGTACCGGCCCATTGTGCTGCTCGACGAGGTGGGCAAGCTCTTTGAGAGAGTCATTGCAAACCGCCTCGTCGCGCGCCTAACACGGGTGGGGCCGGACCTTTCGGACGGTCAGTTCGGCTTTCGCAGGATGCGCTCTACGGTGGACGCCATCGTGCGCGTGCGAGCCCTCACGACGGGGGATGCGGTGTCCCGGGGCAGGTGTGTCGTGGCAGTGTCCTTGGACATTGCCAACGCGTTCAATTCCCTGCCCTGGAGTACGATCCGGAGGGCACTCCGGTACCACCGGGTGCCCGAATACCTCTGTCGAGTGGTCGAGTCCTATCTGTCGGAAAGATTTATAGTCTACCCCGGTCACCAGGGAGACTGGAAACGTCGAGAGATGTCGTGCGGTGTTCCGCAGGGGTCGGTACTAGGGCCACCCTTGTGGAACATCGGGTACGATTACGTGCTGCGCGGCGACTTCCCTGTCGGGGTCAGCGTGGTTTGCTACGCAGACGACACGCTGGTTCTAGCGCAGGGAGAGTCGTACCAGGCGGCGGTCGCTCTAGCGACACGCGGGGTTGCGATGGTCGTTGATAGGATCCAGGAGTTGGGACTCGAGGTGGCACTTCACAAATCCGAGGCGATGTGTTTCCACGGTCGCCAGTCTCGGAACGCGCCGCCACTGAGTTCCCAGCTAACGGTAGGAGGAGTTCACATCGGTGTCGGGTCGACGATGAAGTACCTGGGACTCGTCCTCGACAGCCGGTGGAATTTCGTGGAGCACTTCCGACGTCTGGCTCCCAAACTCAACCGGGCTGGGGCTGCGCTCAAGCGGCTCCTGCCCAACCTTGGGGGTCCAGACGCCTCCTGCCGGAGGCTCTACGCGGGGATCGTTCGGTCCATGGCCCTCTACGGGGCGCCGGTGTGGGCGCCGTCGCTGAAAAAGCAACCGGCGGCCATACTGAACGCCTGCCAGAGGGTCATGGCGATAAGGATGGTGCGGGGATACTGCACGGTCTCCCGCGAAGCGGCGAGCCTTCTGGCTGGCCTACCACCGTGGGATCTGGAGGCAACAGTCCTTGCACACATGTACGATATGCGCGTGGAGATGCAACGCCGGGGTGAAAGTCCGCCGCCACGACAGGTCACGGCATGGCGGACAGAGCTCCGGCGGGATCTGATGGTGAAATGGCGTCAGCGACTATCGCAACCCAGTGCTGGGCACGCCACAATCATGGCGGTAAGTCCCCTCTTCGAGGCGTGGCTGGAAAGACCTCACGGCGTCCTTACCTTCCGCATGACGCAGGTCCTCACCGGACATGGTTCGTTCGGGAGTTTCCTGCACCGGATTCGTGCGGAAGTGACGCCCGGGTGTCGCCACTGTGCGGAATGCCCGGAGGACACGGTGGAGCACACAGTCGAGGTGTGTCCTGCTTGGGCGGAACATCGCCGTGCCCTCGTGGGGGCGATCGGCGGCGGAGACCTCTCGCGCCGGGCCTTGGTTGAGGCCATGGTCCGGAGCGAGGAGGAGTGGCAGGCGGTCGCCGACTTCTGCGAAGCAGTAATGCTCGCAAAGGAGGAGGCCGAACGCATCAGGCAACGGCGTTATCATCGCCGCCGCCGCCGCCGCCGGGATTCTGATCCCGATTTCCGGCCACCGTAGGCGCGGGCTTGCGGACGGTGAGCAATGGGTAGCTCGCTGTCTGGCCGTCCGGTAACTGTCCGGACCAAGCCCAAGTCGTCGACGGCGCGCACTGTTCCCGCGCGCCTCAAGGAGTTGTCAGCAACAGCAGGGACCCAGCCGGGTCGAAGCCTACTGGGGCCAGGGTTATCCGAAAGGGCGCTCGAGCCCCGGTATGAAGGCTAGAAGGAACGGGGTGGGTCTTTTAGTCAGTAAGAGTCTGACACTATCTCCCGCTCCGCCCAAGAGCAGGGGATGTCAATGCATGATTTTTTCCCACCATAAAAAAAAAAAAAAAAAAAAAAAGGGGGCATAGCTAGTATAATACTCTCGGATAATTCATTTCACATCCATTTGCAGTCCGCGTCGCTCAATGATTGATTAATTTTTGATTGATTGATTTTTGATTGATTGATCGAATGTTGGATTGTTGCGACAATCCGTCGTTTCTTTGTATTTACTGGGCCTCAAGTCTGCTATTACAATAGTGTCAGAATGATCTATCATTGATGTCATAATTGTCGATTTTGACAAGTTTGGTAATCTACTAATATAATGGCGTCATTATGACTTTCCAATGGTCAACCACTGACACTCCATTGGCTTAAAATGGTAATCTCGTACATATTGACAAATGAATATTTGACATTTGCGGTAATCTGCTAAAACTTTGACAGTTTATTTGATCAGTGTTTGACCATTAGAACGTTATTGTGCAGTTATTGGTTTTAATATGCTCGAAATTATCATTATACCGCAATTCTATTACAAGACCATTGACCGATCAATGATCGATCATTATGAATTAGCAGATTACAAACTTTTAGCAAAATGATAATGGGATCGTGTTGGAATGGCGAATTTATAAAAATAGCAGACTTGGGGCCCTGGTAAGTTAGTATAGTCCATGTGTAAAATAGAACAGGACCTACCAAGATTATGCGTGTAACTATAAAATAAACTTTGTATTTTCAGAGCAATACAATAGTTTAATTGTAATTCCTAAAACGACTATAAATTGTCTTGTTATATATGTATATTTACACATATATTTTTGTCACTTATAAGTTTTGTTAAACAAATAAATTGTCGATTGGACACTCTTTGACATAATTATGTCAGACTTGTCGAATTGTCAGCTTTGTTATACAGGGCTAGTCATTGGTCCATCTTGGGAGGCCTTCCAACGCTGCGATCAATTCAATCAAATACTAATTCCATATTTATATCGAATCTAGGCGAACTATTGTACTATCTGACCATGCTCGCAGGCACTTACTACGTAACAATACGCACAAAGAAAAAATCTAATAAGAAGCAATTATCGACGCGACTCAGCAGTATTTAAGTCTGAGTCACAGATTAAATATATTCATGGTAAGAGGGTTCTTATAAAATCATTTTTCGCAAGAGAAATCTCGCTGCGTTTATACTCAAGGAGGCAATAAATTTATTGGTTTGGGAGAATTTGATAAGGTATTAAAATGTAGATTTCGTACTTATTAAGTATTGTAGGAGCATTGTAGGAGTTATTTAATTTGATGATGTTGGGCTGTTTATCAGTGAATAAAACATTTGGCTTTGTAACAGCTTTGTAACATTTTGAGGCGTTCGACCTTCTACTAATGAGCATAAAACATAGGCATTATCGGCCTTGTAAAGTGCCCTCAGGCCTCTTCTCTCTAGATAGAGAATGGGCCGAGATCTACCACGCGAGCCCCGTGCAGATTGGTGGATGAACCTTCCAAAACCATGTCCGGTGAGGACCTGCGTCATGCGGAAGGTGAGGACGCCGTGACGTCTTACCAGGAACTCCTCAACGAGGGGATTTACGGTGATCTGGAACGCAATAGGCAATGGGTAGCTCGCTATCCGGCCGTCCGGTAACTGTCCGGACCAAGCCCAAGTCGTCGACGGCGCGCACTGTTCCCGCGCGCCTCAAGGAGTTGTCAGCAACAGCATGGACCCAGCCGGGTCGAAGCCTACTGGGGCCAGGGTTTATCCGAAAGGGAACTCGAGCCCCGGTAGGAAGGCTAGAAGTAACGGGGTGGGCTTTTAGTCAGTAAGAGTCTGACACTATCTCCCGCTCCGCCCAAGAGCGAGGGTTGTCATTGGATGATTTTTCCCACCATAACAATAAAAAAAACGCGGGCATCGACCCTGCTGGGCTCCTACGGATTTGTTGACATATCTTTGAGGAGCGTGTGGTTCACTACGCTCAGTAATTGACGACTCGAGTTTGATCCTTACCGGACGGCTGGATGGCTGAATTGAAAAAGCATACCCGCCTACGGTAGCCCAGGCCACCCAGCATAAACCCAAGTTTAGATTTAAACTACCTTCTGTTAGTAGCTTGGCCCGCGTGTAGGTGGCAAGTTATCCCAAAGGAACGTACTCCCCTGACAAAAAGTATCTTATGTCAAAATTCAGGACGAAGTCTATCATCATCATTCATCATTTCAGCCGATATGCGTCCTCTGTTGGACATAGGCCTCCCCCAAGCGTCGCCACAACGAACGTTCCTGTGCGTCTCGTATCCATCGGTTTCCCGCAACCTTTACCTGTTCATCGGTCTAACGCCCGGGTGTCGCTACTGTGCGGAATGCCCGGAGGACACGGTGAGGCACACAGTCGAGATGTGCCCTGCTTGGGCGGAGCATCGCCGTGTCCTCGTGGGGGCTATCGGCGGCGGAGACCTCTCGCGCCGGGCCTTGGTTCAGGCCATGGTCCGGAGCAAGGAGGAGTGGCAGGTGGTTGCCGACTTCTGCGAAGCAGTAATGCTCGCAAAGGAGGAGGCCGACCGCATCAGGTAACGTCGCTGTCGCCGGCGCCGCCGGGATTCCGATCCTGAATTCCGGCCACCGTAGGCGCGGGCTTGCGGACAGTGAGCAATGGGTAGCTCGCTGTCCGACCGTCCGGTAACTGTCCGGACCGAGCCCAAGTCATCGACGGCGCGCACTGTTCCCGCGCGCCTCGAGGAGTTGTCAGCAACAGCAGGGGCCCAGCCGGGTCGAAGCCTACTGGGGCCAGGATTATCCGAAAGAGAACTCGAACCCCGGTATGAAGGCTAGAAGGAACAGGTGGGTTTTTAGCCAGTAAGAGTCTGACACTACCTCTCGCTCCGCCTAAGTGCGGGGGTTGTCATTGGATGATTTTTCTCACCATAAAAAAAGGTCATCGGTCCAATTCTATCCGTATACCAAATTACATCCAAACGCATTCAGTAATTTGAGAGTGAAGGAGTAACATACATTCAGTCAAAAAAGTATCGGGGATGGATGATTTGTTTATGGTTCCAAAGTCAAATTTTAGATTTTTTTGTTGTTGCTAGATTGGCACAACTGTTTTCCATTTTGGCGCGGAGTTTGAGTTGCATCTGTTAGTTATATTAAATACAGTTCTGTTTTTAGTTATATCATATCTAGTGTGTATTGCGAATTTCATAAGGGTTATGTTTAACTTACCACCAGATATAGTAACATAAAAGACAAAAATAGTAAATGATCACCAAAATTAAACCTACATTTTAATGTAAAATTATAACCAAAGTTTTAACTCGCTATCCTATTTAAGCAAAATGAATCCAAATAAAGCATCGGCAGAACCCCATGGTTACGGAGATATCAGTAGTTAAAATTTTGAGGTTAGGTTAACTACCTGCCAAGACAGCTCGACGGAGCCCCGCTACGCGGGGCTCCTACTTCTGGGTGGTTTAAAAAAAAATAACCTCGAAGAAGGTGACGGGGTCTGTGTTCGCTCGCTTCGCTCGCTCACTACGACCCCGCCACCTTCTTCTAACCTAAATCTATCCGACCCGGGGTGCCCTAAAATTCCACTAAGATAGATTGTTGATTAGACAAAGTATCATCCTGCTCTACGGGGCTAAAAAGAGCGCATTAATTTGCTCGCTAAGATTTGGTTATCATTTACTACATTTGGTGTTCGAATACAATTTAAAGTACAGTCGTAACAAGGGTACCAAAGCGTTTTATGGTGGTCATTATATTTAATCCCATTTCATAATGGACCAAAACATCGAACAAAGAGTTTGTCTTAAATTTTGCATCGCCAATGGAATTTCGTGTTCGGAGTCACTGAAAATGTTACAGAAGGCTTACGGTGAATCGACTTTATCAAAAACACGTGCTTATGAGTGGTACAAAGTATTCAAAAGCGGTCGAGATGTGATGGAAGATTTACCATGCTCTGGTAGGCCATCAACCTCTGCAACTGAAGTTAACATCGCAAAAGTGAAGGAAATAGTGACTGAAAATCCTCATTCAAGTTTGAGAGAGATAGCCGCCGAACTTTCTGTATCTCACGAGTCGATCCGTACCATTTTAACTAATAATCATTTGGGTATGAAACATGTTGCCGCTCGGCTAGTCCCAAAAGACCTGATTTTTCTCCAAAAACTCAATCGCATGAGAGTCGCTGAGGACATGCTAGAACGAGTCAATTCCGATCCAACATTCATGAAACGCATTGTTACTGGCGACGAGACATGGGTTTCCGAGTTTGACATGCAAGCAAGTCAACAAGCTTCGGAGTGGCGCCTTCCAACTGAACTAAAACCGAAAAAACCACGGCAAAGTCGATCAAAAGTCAAAGCATGTTGACTGTTTTCTTTGACTATCGCGGTGTTGTGCACTTGGAATTCTTACCGTAAGGTCAAACGGTAAAAAAAGAATATTATTTGAGCGTTATGCGACATTTAAGGGAGCAAATTCGACGAAAAAGGCCAGATTTGTGGAAAGAAAATTCTTGGATTTTGCACCACAATAATGCGCCTTCGCACAAGGCCATCATTGTGAACGAATTTTTGACCAAACACTCAACGGTGGCTCTGGTGGCTGCTCGATGGTATTTATCGAGCAGCCACCATATTCGCCAGATATGGCTCCAGCCGACTTCTATCTTTTTCCTAAACTCAAATTACCACTTCGTGGCACCCGTTTTCAATTTGTACAAGACATAAAGGAGAATTCGCGGCGAGAACTGAACTTAATTTAAAAAACAGCGGAAACAGCGTTAAAAAAATGTTTTGATGATTAGATTATTCGTTGGCGTAAATGTATCGTTTCTGAAGGGGCATACTTTGAAGGTGATAAAATAAATTTGGATGAATAACAAAAATTTTGTGTATTCTTGATCTTTTCCCGGTACTTTCTTGACAGAGTAGTACACACAAAGAAATACATTATAACTAGCTTGTGCCCGCGGCTTCACTTGCTTACATCATAAAGTATAGCTTATGTCACTCAGGAATAAAGCAGCTTTCTGTTGGTAAAAAAATTTTAGCAATCAGACCAGTACTTTCAGAGATTACCTCCCACAAACAAAAGAAACAAACTTTACCACTTTATAATATTAGTGTAGAAAGTGTATATAGATTATTTTGTGTTCTCCTATGACACAGATTTCGCTACATAATTTAAGAATCTACAAAACCCAGTCCACTTTCCGAGATGAAAGCAAACACTCAGTACAAAAACCAGCTAACTTAATTTTCTCATTTCCGACTCTTGATAAGAGCTAAACCAACATAAAATAACGAATTCTCTAACACTACCTGCTGCCGACTACGTTCTACCTATTATTTCATTTTATTTGGGTCCTCACATTACGAGGGGTCCAACAGACCCCGGCTGTAATTGTTGGGGTACCTTTCCGACCCCTTAGGAACGGATGGGGTTAATTCTTAGCCGACGGGCTACAGGATGAATATTTCATAATCCGAAGAAATGTGGGTTTTTATTTGTTAACTAGGAATGTTTTTCGCTGATTTAGCTGGGAGTGTATAGGCAATAGGCATTCCTGTAGGTACTGTGAGCATTTAGATAAACAATTTAAATATGTACTCTAGTATGCTTTTTTATCGGGTTACTGTGTGCTTATAGAGCAGTGGTGACCGAGTGGTAATGGCCGCGGCTTACGAGTTTTAGGTCGCAGGTTCAAACCCAGCCAGGCACATTACTTTGTGTAATTTATATCATCACCACTGCTTTCAAAACGGTGAAGGAAAACATCGTGAGATAACCGGCGTGTCCTAGAACCAAAAACTTGAAGATATGTGACATTCACCAACCCGCACTTGGCCCGCGTGGTAGATTACGGTCCATTGCTTCTCCTAGAGAGGAGGCCTGAGTCCCAGCAGTAGGAACATTAAAAAGGCTGATGATGATGATGATAACTGTGACTGTTCATGTCTTTAGAGATACTTGCCAGACTAAGGGCGGGTTTTTAAACCAAGTATCTTAAAGTTCTATTCTATTCTATTCTATTCTATTCTATTCTATTCTATTCTATTCTATTCTATTCTATTCTATTCTATTCTATTCTATTCTATTCTATTCTATTCTATTCTATTCTATTCTATTCTATTCTATTCTATTCTATTCTATTCTATTCTATTCTATTCTATTCTATTCTATTCTATTCTATTCTATTCTATTCTATTCTATTCTATTCTATTCTATTCTATCCTATTTATCTTAAGTTAAGAAGAACGTGTTAAAACATACTTAGGTAAATGTCAATTTTTTACAAGTTTTCAAGCTTAAGTAGAGTTTAGGATACACTGGAATTTTAAATCAAAAGTCGGGAGCAAATCAAATCGATTAACGCAAGAATCCTAACTAATATTATAAATGTGAAAGTGTGGATGTTTGGATGTTTGTTACTTAATCACGCAAAAACGGCTGAATATATTTTGATGAAATTTGGCATGCTTATAGCCTTTGACATGGAAAAGAACATATGCTACTTTTTATCCCGGGAAAACATCTTATTCCTACGGGAAAACACGATTAGAGTGCGATAACCGAAGAACACGCGGACGAAGTCGCGGGCGGACAGCTAGTTTTTAATAAAGATTAGAGCACATTTGTTTGGTCTTTAGTGTGCCACATAGGAACAAACATACATAATATATAAGCTGAATAGACACGATACCGTCCTTTGCGTCGGGCATTTGTGTAAAAACAAATGAATATTGCAAGTTCCACTTTCTAAATAGCTTCATATAAATGCAACAACAAAATATTATGAAACTAGTGACGTTACCAATTTGTATGTGCTAAGAGCTGCACTAACAAGCTGTCAGTATAATGCACTGAGACCTTTAAATCTGACGCTTTATTGTCTAACCCAGCTTCTTATGGCATATGTGGGATGTGACACTGAAAAATTAGAAGTGCTTGCATTTCTCAGGACAAATGTTTATGTGATGAGCATGATCATTTGTTCTGTGTCTGGGTGTAATTTATCTATAATATGTATGTATTTAGAAATATATAAGTATGTTTATCAGTTGTCTAGTACCCATAACACAAGCTCTGCTTAGCTTGGGACTAGACGGCGTTGTGTGGTAGTTGTGGAATATTATATATTATGGAATATTATTATATTATATTTACGACATAATGAATATCTTTAGTGTACTATATGTACTATGATACGAGTAGTAATGGTTCCGACTTACGAGTTGTAGGTCGCGGGTTCAAACCCTGCCATGCGCATTACTTTGTGTAATTTATTTCACCACCACTGCTCTCAAAACGCTGAAGGAAAACATCGTGAAGAAACCGGCATGTCCTAAAACCAAAAATTCGAAGACATGTGACATTCACCAACCCGCACTGGGCCCGCGTGGTGTATTACGACCCATTTCCTCTATTAGAGAGGAGGCCTGAGTCCCAGCACTGGGAACATTAAAAAGGCTGACGATGATGATGATTAATTTCAAAAATGGAAATAAAGACATAAAGCTGTCTTGAATCGACCTGTTTCGAGATCCTTTACATGATTTAGTAATGAAAACCAATTAATTGTTTGTTTTTCGGGTACCTATGCAGAGATATTAAGAAAAGGTCAATGTACTTTATTCCACGGTTATCTGGCAATTTCTATAGATAGAACAACGAATACTTGAAGATTTGTTTTTGGTAAATGAATATTATGTTTTACAAAAAGCCTTAGAACAAAAGTTGTTTATTGTTTATGATGTTAGTAATACAGTCCTGCAAGGCATGACCTGTAGGTAGTTTGTACGCAACGCCGACTATTAACAGGTCATTGAACTCACTCAGGTGACGTTTTCTTAAAGAAATTAATTTCGTACATGCATAAATTAATACGAGTTTTGAAAAAAAGGTACTTTATTTTTTAATTTTATCTTTACAAATCGATAGTGTTTCATGTACCGGATCGACCCTCCACGGGATTAAAACGATTAAAATTTAGCGGTGTATATGTTACGTGAGTAGATATATCCAACTCATCAGTTTCAGCAAAGGCTGCGGCGTATCAATATTCAACAAAAGCGTTCAATAAAATAAACACAGTGTTAGGGGAATTATCAAACGAAGCACGTTCGTACATATAAATAAACAGTAAACTATTGTGGCGACGCTTTATTTCAAGCGTTGTTCACACGGTGCTAGTTGTTTTGCTAGTCGAGTTCTGTTTGCTATATATTCTGTATAAACTATTGTAGCTCAAGTCCAAACCCAAACAGGTTGTCGAAGCCTACTGGGGCCAAGGGTCTGTATCTGAAAGGGAAGCTCGGCCCCAGTATGAAAGGCAACGAAGGGACGAGGTGGGTTTTTTAGTCAGTAATAGTCTGACACTATTTCCCGCTCCGCCCAAAGGCGTTATGTTATCTGGATGATTTAAACCCACCGGAAAAAAAAACAAACAGGTTCAAACCCAGCCAGGTGGATTACTTTGTGTAATTTATTTCATCATCACTGCTCTCAAACGGTGAAGGAAAACATCGTGAGGAAACCGGAATGTCCTAGAACTAAAAATTTTAAGACATGTGACATCCATAAACCCGCACTGGGCCCGCGTGGTGGATTACGGCCTATTCGCTCTCCTTGAGAGGAGGCCTGAGTCCCAACAGTGGGAACATTATAAGGCCGACGATGCGATGATGGATATTATAACTTGGTAGAATTCCGTACTATATAATCCGTATGCTCAGAGTTTCCTTAAAAAAATATTCCTTATCAAATCAGAAACTGTGCAGCTGTGGATGATAAGCTCAGTTGATCGTTTGGCTCCAATTCAATTCATCATCATAATCATCATCATTTTAGCCAACAGACGTCCACTGTTGGACATATACCTTCCCTAAGTGTCGCCCTATCGACCGGTCCTGTGTTTCTCGCATCTATCGGATTCCCGCGACCCTCACAGGGTCTTGGACCGATGTTCCACCCTGCGTGAGGCCGCGCCAACGCTGCGTCTTCCCGCAGAAGATGGAGCATGCTTACCAAGAAATAACCTATTTACTATTGACTCTCAGACTCGCACACGAAGGGTTCAGTACCATCTAAACTAATATTATAAGGAAGTAAAGTTTTTGCTTTTATGTTTTTTTGTTTGTAGGTAATCTTTGAAATTAGCTGCTTTAAGGTCATAGCACACATAAACGACTCTGCTCCAACACCGCTCCCACCCAACACCGCCCTAAAATAAGACGACTGCTCGCAGTCCACGCGGCGACGGCTAGCAGGCAACCAGCAGTCCACGCGGCGACAGCTAGCAGGCACCCAGCAGTCCTCCCGCCGACAGCTCTCGCTTTTGTGTAGATACTGACCGAATGAGCGGCGACGGCGCGGCGACTGCTAGCAGTGAGCGCGCGGACACCGCGGCGACCGCTCGTCTACAACGTGCGGCCAGCGAGACGTCAACTACCGAGCAGTTTGACGGCGGTAAGCTCGCTGACAGCGAGCTGTCTGCTAATTTATGATGTCAATGTAAAATATATCTTAAGAGCAATATTTAAAGCCCATATTTGAATGATATTCTTTTTGCCGGGTGGGAGCGGAGTCGTTTAAGTGTGCTTTGACCTTTAAACGACTCTGCTCCAACACTGCTCCCACCCAACACAACCCTAAACTAAGACGACTGCTCGCAGTCCACGCGGCGTCAGCTAGCAGGCACCCAGCAGTCCACGCGGCGACAGCTAGTAGACGGCCAGCTGTTCACCCGCCGACCGCTCTCGCTTTTGTGTAGATACTGACCGTATGTGCGGCGACAGCCCGGCGACTGCTAGCAGTGAGCGCGCGGGCACCGCGCTGACCGCTCGTCTACAACGTGCGGCCAGCGAGGCGTCAACTACCGAGCAGTCAGACGGCGGTAAGCTCACTGACAGCGAGCTGTCTGCTAATTTATGATGCCAATCTAAGAGCAATACTTAAAGTCCATTTTTGAATGATATTCTTTTTGCCGGGTGGGAGCACAGTCGTGTAAGTGAGCTATGACCTTTATTCTTGAATGACATAGGGTTCCGTACCGTCCGTAGCAAAAAAGACGGCAAAAAAATTGTTTGGTACCATCTTTTCTTTAGCTACGGAGCTCTAAAAATAGTCGGTGAGAATCAGATTAGTCTAAAGCTCAAATAGTGACAAATAAGAAGTAAGTATAAAACTAAAACTAGTATACGACAAGTTATCCAAAGAACAACATTTAAACAATCATGAAATACGCCATTTTGTGGTTAATTCCGTGAAATAAATTAAGTTAATTCTATTTTTCGTCGAGAACCGCTTTCCGCTTTATTAATGAGTGACCGACTCACAGCAGAAAGTAAACGATAAATAATGAATGCGTAAAAACGGAAAACAAAGAAGATATTAAAGTTGCTTAATATATTTGACTAAACGGCAAAATATTTCTTAAAGCCTAGACTTTATTTTTGTTAATGTTGGCTTGGATAATAAGGCGATTATCACACTGCCACACACAATGCAGCGTAGCGCGTGAATACGTGTCTTAAGGGCCAAGCGCCCGAAAAGTGCCATAAAACAGTGATTTTCTGAAGCCTACTCCTCCGTAACGGCTAGGTCAATTGGTTTGAAAAAAATATATGTTTATTATAGATTCATGAACAATAATATCAACATTTGATTTTTTCGTGCAATTAATACTTTTGTGAAAAAAAAATATTTAGCAATTTCGCAACTTTTCGCAACTTTTCCCTACTCCTTCGAAACGACTTGGGCCTTTAGAAACATTTTTACACATAAAAATTGGTGGAAATTTTTCAAAGTGAACATTGCATATGTAAATCAATCAATATCTCGCAGAGAAAATGGATTTAAAGTGCTTTCCGGGCGCTGCTGGCCGCAAATAAATGCACAGATTTGCGTACTGCCGCCTAGGCGAGTGCGAGAGTTGCGTTCACATAGTTTCGGTCAGATGGTTCAAGGGACTATACGCCTTAACGTTGCTTGTAAGTATCTCCGTTTGTATAGAAAACACGCACAGTCCAACACACTGAAAATGCATCATGCACTCACGTGCGTGGGTGCGGGGCGACACGCAAGGTGTGGTGGCAATGGCACACTGAGTCTGGTAGTGCCGTGCGTGTTTTCGTCTGAAATGAGTGCGTGCCTGCGTGAATTTACAAAACGCACCTCAGTCAGTACGTAAAAAGCCCGCACGATGATGCAGATCTGCACGCCCGCAAGTACGCGCGTAGGTGCGTTCACACGCAACATGCAGCGTGATGCGTGGCAGTGTGATAATGGCCTATGTTCTTTAAAACATGTCTTCGTATGAATAGTTTATTTGTTTACACATCACAATTACAACATTCGACATTCTAATATTTTTGTAGTATATGGCAGCAAATGTATCTAGTCAACCTTCTTGGTAAACTTCGCTGTGGTAGTAGTTGACTACCACAGTGAAGTTTACCGACTACTGTAAACAATAAAATTCTTGGTTCCATTATATCGAGATCGCGCTTGTTTCTATAATAGGGTAGTTTCCAGGGTCAAAATAATCACATTTTATTTAGTCCGTATTTTAGATTATAAAAAAATATTGGACACGTATTTTTTCTTTATTCGATAAAACAAAAAATAACAATGATATAGCCTATTAAAGTTACGTGCGACGTCAATCAGTGCGAAAAAATGCAGCACGGCGGCGTGACGTTACACGTAACTGTAATGGGCTATATCTTTGTTATTTTTGGTTTAATTTACAAATAAAAAAAATACGTGTCCCTTATTTTTTAATAATCTAAAAGACGGACTAATTACATTTTTTTCGGCAACTAGCCTATTACATGTTGTCCAGTTGCACAGCTAGTTGTGATGTCCACCTTGTGGGAATGATCTCGCACAAGGTGGACCGATGACCGGTGAGGGTCGCGGCAAACCTGTGCGAGATGCACATGACCGTCGTTGTGATGATATTTGGCGGAGGACTATGTCCAACAGTGGACATCTTTTGCCTGCAACGATAATGATGATAGTGGACTTTATATCCTGTTTCGCAGACCTTTACTATCTCGGTAAGTATTTTTTGTACAGCATAGTCGGTCTTTTTAATGTTCCCACTGCTGGGACTCAAGCCTCCTCTCTAGGAGAGGGAATGGGCCGTAATCCATCACGCGCGCCCAGTACGGGTTGGTGAATGTAACATGTCTTTGAATTTTTGGTCCTTGGACATGCCGGTGTCCTCACGATGTTTTCCTTCCACCGTTTTGAGAGCAGTGATGATGAAATTAATTACACAAAGTAATGCGTCTGGTTGGGTTTGAACCCGCGACCTACAACTCGTAAGTCGAGGCCATTACCTCTCGACCACCACTGCTCTCTATTTTTTGTATTTGAGTAATTTTCTCTGGATAAAGTGTAGGCAGATATTTTGAAAGTTAAATAAATATTATGTTATGAGACAAAAAAAACAATGAACGATCATCACTAAACTTGACAAGCCTGTTGGTCTAGTGGTTAGTGACCCTGACTGCTATGCCGGAGGTCGTGGGTTCGATTCCCACCCAGGACAAATGTTTGTGTGATGAGCACGATCATTTGTTCTGTCTGGGTGTAATTTATCTATAATATGTATGTATTTAGAAATATATAAGTATGTTTATCAGTTGTCTAGTACCCATAACACAAGCTCTGCAATATTTATTAATATTATTATAAAAGTCAGCTTTTGAATCGCATCGGATTTAACAAATTATTAACACTGTCCCAAGAGCTTGTAGTCAGCGACTGGCGCAAGTACTCGCCTAAAACATATACTCAATCTGTACGAGTCCTGTGTTACGCATTGATAATGACGTAACGCATCAAATGTTTATTGGGTTACAGGATCGTAAACATACGGCACTGTATTTAGACCCGTGACACATTGACAAATTGGTTTTGAGGTGATCTACAAAGGCTGGAGAAAAATAACAGTATGGTGTATAAGTAGTCTCAAGCAAAAAGCAAGCATGGTGGCATGATATCGTATTTGGCACGAGTCAGTGGCCTTCCGGCAATTGACTAGAACAGTTGTTTTGTGCGAATATATTGTGTGTCACTCTGTTGGTGAGGTTTATAATACTTCAGAACATACCTAAATAAAATGCAGACAGTATTGATATTCTGTTCGGCCGTTTTGCGCGGAGGAGACGCATATCTTCCCTATCAATAATAATTGCTGTAATGTTATGTTTTGTTAGCTAGTTTCAAGATTGCGTTTTTTTCACGTAAATAAACTGTTTTTCTTTCTTCTTCTTCATATTGATATGTTGTACGTTGTGGTTTTACTTTTTGCAATTTATTTCATCAACACAGCTCCTAAAACCGTCAAAGAAAACATGTGACATCCACCTACCATCGCTGGACCCGCATGGTGTCTACCTCTTCTAGAGAAGAGGTCTGAGTCCAGGTTCCCATCTAGCTATTTATCAGCTCCAGTCAAATAATTTTCGCCGCCCTTAACCTAAACAAAACCATATAAGTCATGAGTCGTAAGTCTTTAGTATTTCCATTATCCAACCTGAAGTAGGTTGGAAGGTGGCACATAAAATTCTCAACCTGCACACTTTCCTTTTTCTTTTCCTCTTTCGTCCAAGTCTTGTTTGCGAGAAGACGTGTGTCAGTTTATTTTCATTAAAAATAATTAGAGGTCATAATTGAAATCTCTTTAACGACTATTCCAACAAAAAAGTGTAATTGACGGGCGAAGATCGACCTTATCAGCGCCACATCATCGCTGCTGCGTCGAGTCCTTCGGTTAGTGCGCGGGACTCAGCGGTGCGCCCCTCACACCCGGGCCTTGAAAGAGACAGGTGCGATAATTCATCTTTGTCTAACTAATTACGATCGGGCTACAAACAGCGCGTCGTCACTGACTCATTGCGCCTGATATTATTAAAGGATAACTGGTTATTCATACATATTCAAACATCTATATATATCAGCCATCAATTACGCGCTGCTTTGAGTCACACTTGCACTGTTTTGTTTTATGGCATAATCTCAACTATTAGAATCGCAACTCGGACGCCCTATTTACTGCTACAACAACATGAGCACTACCCGTACGCCTCCAAACCTATTCGTATCTGACCCAGACCTTTCTACATGTGCATATGACACTTCGAATACTCCGCTCAACGTCACAATGAGAAAATACAAACGTGCGCGGTTAATTAATGATGTCGGAGGTGTATCCCCGGAGTTGCCACAAGAGGACGCCACGGGTGACATAAAGGAACTCCTTAAGTCAATGATTGCTCAACAAAATATAAAATTCGATGCAATGGAGTCTAGTATACGCGAAATAAAAGAGCAGTACCTCTCCGTTACCTCTATGGAAAAAAATATAATAGACATCAAACAACAAAACAGTGATATTCAAATTGTTAATAAAGAGATTATTAAAAATGTGGATTTTATGTCAAGTCAAATGAAGGACATCGAGAAAAAAATTGGTAAACTTGAGGGAGAACGCAACAATTATAATGCTCAAATCCTTATTCTTGAGGACAAAATTGAAACAATGGAACGTAACTCCAGGAAAACCTGTATTGAAATAAGGGGTGTCCCAAAAAGGTCTGGTGAATCAAAGCAGGATCTTTACCAACTGATTTCTACTGCCTCACGCGCAATTAAGTCAGTCTTGTCGGAATCACAAATTAAGGACGTCTACAGGCTACCTTCTAAAGAAAACTTTCAGACTAGCACGGTCGTGGCCGAATTCACAAACACTCTCGTCAAGGACAACTTCCTAAAAGCTGCAAAAAAATATAATAATGAAAATAGGAACAATGAATTGAACACTAATCTCTTGGGCCTCCTGGGACCTGCGACCACGGTCTACATCTCCGAGAATCTCACCGCGAAAACTAAACGGCTTCTCTTCCTTGCTCGCGACCTGGCAAAAACCGAATCATACCAATTCTGCTGGGTTTCTAACGGAAGAGTTTTTCTCCGCAAGAAGCAGGGCGCCCCGTCGATTCTCATCAAAAATGAAAACAGCTTCCTCAAATTAAAACAGTTGGACCAATCTTATGATGTAAATACTAAGGGCGCAATTTGACTATTTTTTGCACTTTTTGCTAAAGCTATAAATGTTTATCTTCGCATGTATTTAATTGCCAGTTGTATTGTTACACATTGTTATACTCCTTACGTACTCAACCTACACACATTTAACTTATACCCTTACCAGTGCTATCACAGATTTCACATAATAAATAACTTTACTGTCAAAACCGAATTTATAAATACACACTTACCCTCTACACAACACACAACACATTTTACTTCTGTACCTATTCGTATCTTACTACTCAACATAGCATTTATGCACACATCACATACACTTTTTCTCCACGCAAACAATCTACTCCACGTCCACTCATTGCCCAACTATCCTACACGCTCACTAATACATCGTTACTCATTTTTGATTATGCTGACAGACAACTATCCCGGCACGACAGACAAAAATAAAATCGTGATTAAATTACTGATACATCTTATTCAATTTAAAAATTTCAATGGCTAATATAACAAATAAAATTATCGATGAAATCGATACTACATCCTTTGCAATAAGCCTAAAAATTGATTCAATAGATAACTGTCGACAACATCTCGGTAGAATCGAACAACAGTACTCGGTTGTGATCCAAAATATACGAAGTATTAGAAAGAATTTTGACAATTTTTTGGTACTACTAAGTAGACTCAATTTCTCTCCTGATATTATTATACTAACCGAGTGCTGGCTCGATTCTACGTCAGTCTGCCCACACATCAACAGCTACACTTGTTTCTACTCAAAACAATACTTTAATCAAAACGATGGGATAGTGGTTTATAGCAAATCATCTCTTCAAGCCAATGTGTCTGAACCCCCTTTCAAAGACTCAAACTGCGTGACTATAGATATTGGTAATGCACTTTCTATCATTGCACTATATAGATCACCATCCTTCGCCAACATAAGCAACTTCTGCGAATCTCTAATAGACACAATGAATTCTTGCAAGGGTCATACCTGCGCTATAGTTGGTGATATCAACCTGGATATTAAGCCGGGCTTCTGTGATAATCGCTCTACCGACTACTTAGATTTAATCAGCCATCACGGATACTACCCAGGTCACACTTTCCCAACTCGTGGCAATAACTGTCTTGACCACGTTCTGCTCAAAACCCAAAGACCCGCCACAGTTATTGTCTGCGAAACAGGTATAACAGATCACGAAACAGTTTTATTCAGCATACACAGAGAGTTACCCAGGACTCCAATAAATAAAACTGTAATTAAAGTAAATTACCAAAACTTAATGGAAGATTTAGAAAATGAATCTTGGAACTGGCTATATGGGTTACCCAATGTCGCGGCCGCATTTGAGGGTTTTGTTGAGACCTTAACAACCAAAATACATGACCATACCACTAAGAGTACTTACCGCAATTCTGATATTTTAATCAAGCCATGGATCAGCAAAAACCTCTTAAAATGTATCAGGCGTAGGGACTCACTTCACATCAGAGCTAAGAAAAAGGAGAATCTAGAAAACCCACTCATACAATTAGAATACAAAAAGTACCGAAATTATTGCAAC
Source organism: Mythimna ferrago (assembly GCA_910589285.2). Lineage (NCBI taxonomy): Eukaryota > Metazoa > Arthropoda > Insecta > Lepidoptera > Noctuidae > Mythimna > Mythimna ferrago. The sequence continues at coordinate 25,287,608 of OU342685.1, forward strand.
AATATCTTAACTAATCTAAAGCTAGACTACGAACGGAAACAGCTAAAAGATACCGAGGGTGACTGTAAAAAAATGTGGTCTGAAATTAAGAAAATTTGTAATATCAAAGACAAAAAATCCAGTAACACTGAGCTTTTGGCAAATAACGACAACCCTGTGAGTACTCTAAATGAAGTCAACGAATATTTCACAACAGTCGGTGAAAAACTCGCAGCAAACACACTTAAGGAGCTAAAGTTAACTGAAACTGAATTAGCTAACAACATAAGACATTACTCCTCTACTAACAATAATCCTAACGCCTTTTTCTTGTCCCCAACAGATGAACACGAAATTAGCAAAATAATTGCTAATCTCAAAACGACTTCAGCTTCTGGCCCCGATGGTATTAGCAACAAAGTACTTAAACATTGCATTCATCTTCTGGTCAAACCCATCACCTTCCTATGCAACCTAAGCCTATCTCAAAGCACGGTTCCCGACTGTTTAAAAATTGCAAATGTATGTCCGATCTATAAGAGTGGTGATCCTAAAACTCCTGCCAATTATCGACCAATCTCTTTGTTGGCTACTCTTTCGAAAATTCTCGAAAAAGTAGTTAATAAGAGACTATTAAGCTACCTTGAGAAAAATAGATTACTTTCCGATCAACAATTTGGTTTCCGAGCCGGCAGGTCCACGGAGGATGCAGTTACAAATCTAGTCGATTTTATTACTCATAATCTAGATCAAGGCATGGCGTGTACTGGCATCTTCCTGGACCTTGCAAAAGCGTTCGATACGGTCTCGAGAAAAATACTGATCCAAAAAATGTCTCTACTCGGTATTCGTGGCAGTGCTTTAGAATGGTTTAGCTCGTACCTTTCTACCAGAACACAGAGTGTGGTCATGGGTGACTATAGCAGTGAGCCATCTACTGTACATTTCGGCGTCCCACAAGGCAGCGTACTGGGTCCAACCTTATTCATTTTGTACATAAACGGTCTAAGCTCGATGAATCTCCCTCAAGCCAAACTATTTACGTATGCAGACGACACTGCCATTATTTTCTATGGAAAATCTTGGTATGATGTCCAAATGGCAGTCGAAAACGGATTAAAGCTTACAGCAGATTGGCTAAAGCATAACTTACTTACCCTTAATATCGACAAGACGAAAGCGGTTAACTTTTTTATTTCCAAAAGCTCAGCACCTCGCAAAACCATTACCTTTCGTCTTCATTCCTGTGTAAACTCCGCCAGCTGCGCTTGCCCTCAAATAGAAAACACTAGCTCCATGAAATACTTAGGTATTTATCTCGACTGCAAAATCACCTGGACAACCCACATAATTACATTGAGCTCGAGAGTTCGGAAGCTCCTTCATATATTTAAGCGCTTGGGTAAGATTGCTGACGAAGCTATCGTAAAAATGGTTTATTTCTCACTCTGCCAATCAATCCTTAGTTACTGTATCGTCTCATGGGGTTCTGCAGCTAAAACACATATGATGAAAATCGAACGTGCACAGCGTGCTCTGCTCAAAGCTGCTTACAGAAAACCGTTCAGGTACCGCACTAATCTTCTTTACGCAGACGCAAAGGTTCTGAGAGTTAGGCAGTTATACATTCTTTTGACTACGCTGCGATTTCACAAAACATCACTAAACAGCTGCAGACCTCAACAACGCTCCAGTCGTCTGATGAACTGGGATAAACCACACTTTTATAAATCTTTTGGAAAGAGATCGTTTGCCTTTATGGGACCATACTTATACACTAAATTAAATAAAATTCACAAAATTTTAAAATTAAGAAAAAAAACTTGCTCTAAAGTGATCTCCCTTTGGCTACTTAATTTGGATTACGATGAAACAGAGGACATCTTAAAAATAATGTCATAAAATAATAATAATAAAGAAATAATCAATAAACGCATAGGTATACTAGTTATTATCACACTTACACTTGCATCCACTCTTACCCTTCTCACATGCACTCACACACCCACACCTACATCACTTCACTCACTACACCTACCGCACTACACTTCCTACACTACATTCACTACACTCTACCCAAACTTCTGTTTATATGTATAGGTTAGTTACCTAAAAACTATTGTTGTACTGTAACTTCCTAATATGGATTGAGAGAGACTGGACTCCACAACACAGGGAATCCTAGTGTGGGGTTCAGGGCTTGATCTAAGATTGTAATGTACCTAAACGAGACAATAAATAATTTTATTATTATTATTATTACTTGAGTGTAGATCATGGCTAGGTTGAAAGATAGAAATAAGTCAATTTTGTTGCCCCTCATTTTTTGCTGCTCTGGGAAAATGCCAGGCTTGCCCCCCCCTTAGATCGGCTCTTGACTGAGAGCCAGCTTTGCTGTACCAAGCTGGACTACAGTAATACCCACCCTAAGGTTGTTAAATGATTACTCTCGGAGGCTCTGCGGCTCTATCACCTTCATGAACAAAGCGCTTCGCTAGCCCGTCCCACACACATCTACAGTATGTTTCCACATTCCGATTCCCAGAGATCCAGCCGATGGTTTACGTTCGTTTCAGAGCTTTTAAATTATTCAAAATGCGTCACCACCCCCGAATTCCTATTACTTGGCATTATTACCCACTGAAAGCACTCCTAAGGGACTAAAATTGGATTTTGGTAAGGTGGACGTTACTCCGAGCTGGTTATCAGAATTGAGTTTGGATTAACGCATATTTAAGAACTTATAGAATAGAACAGAATAGAATAAACTTTATTGTACACCAAAAATTACTATAGCATGATTAAGTAGTATAATAGTAGTAGTGTTTAAGAGGCTGCTTTTCCACTCGCCTATCGTCAACATTTAGCATGGTTTTAAAAGCTTGTTACTTCATCTAACACACTCCAACGCGATGTTTGACGAAAAGGCAACGCAAAAAAAGAGAGATAATGCCTGAAAACTCTGTTAGCATTCGGTAATTCCGTGATTTACTCGAATATTTTATAAATTTTGTTCCAGGTAATACGTGTTTTTTTTAAATCCTTAAAAGTTTTTGAAAAACATTGTCATTATTTAGAATCATGACAATGTTTTTAATATATGTTGTTATGAATGATAAAATTTTCTAGCCTAGTATGTTGTACTTTTTTTACTTTTTTCATTTTTGAGTAAATTATGAAGTGTCAAAGTTCATGCAAAATAGCGGATTTTCAGAGGTCTTAACTGGATTAGTTTTACACAAATTCATAAATTGTTTTCCATATAAGCCTAGATAATATCCACAAGATACTGTGTTTCCAAAATATCTAATGAAAAATGTGTTATAACGTCATAATGGCGTAAGAGCGGTTGTATGAAAATCAGTGAAAATGTATGTCGAGATGCATTTATACACATTTCAGTTTAGGTCATCAAATGGATTGTATTAAGAGCTCGTATTAGTGTCTCAGATTCTCAACTCCGCACATTGAACTCCCAGGGGTCACAGTTTATATTCTAGAATTTTCTAAAGAAAACGCAAACAAAAAGTGTAAAATTTTAACGTTCACACTTTGTAGTTGCTTATTTCTGTGCTCCCTAGGAGAGTAGCGTTAAAGTTTTATGTCTACTTCTTAACAGAAAACCTCTTCAGAAGTACACTAATTGAGGAAGCTTTTAATCAAGCACTTGTTATTTTAGGAAGTTTTTAAGAGCAACGGGGAATAAAATTGGCTTTTCATTTATTATTATACCATTTTTTTTTATTCCTTAGTTGAGGAAGTAGGGTTACCACTTTCCTTCAAGAAATAGAGTAAATTTTTTTTTGGGTAGGCTTTTTTTTTTTTTTTTTTTTTTTTCGATGGGAAAAATCATCTTATGACAACCCCCGCTCTTGGGCGGAGCGGGAGATAGTGTCAGACTCTTACTGACTAAAAAACCCATCCCGTTCCTTCAAGCCTTCGATACCGGGGCTCGAGCGCCCTTTCGGATTACCCTGGCCCCGGTAGGCTTCGACCCGGCTGGGCCCCTGCTGTTGCTGACAACTCCTTGAGGCGCGCGGGAACAGTGCGCGCCGTCGACGACTTGGGCTTGGTCCGGACGGTTACCGGACGGCCGGACAGCGAGCTACCCATTGCTCACTGTCCGCAAGCCCGCGCCTACGGTGGCTAGAAATCGGGATCGGAATCCCGGCGGCGGCGGCGAGAGCGCCGTTGCCTGATGCGGTCGGCCTCCTCCTTAGCGAGCATTACTGCTTCGCAGAAGTCGGCGACCGCCTGCCACTCCTCCTCGCTCCGGACCATGGCCTCGACCAAGGCCCGGCGCGAGAGGTCTCCGCCGCCGATCACCCCCACGAGGGCACGGCGATGCTCCGCCCAAACAGGGCACACCGCGATTGTGTGCTCCACCGTGTCCTCCGGGCGTTCCGCACAGTGGCGGCACCCGGGCGTCACTTCCGCTTTAATTCGGAACAGGAACCTCCCGAACTTGCCATTTCCGGAGAGGACCTGTGTCATGCGGAAGGTAAGGACGCCGTGAGGTCTTTCCAGCCACGCCTCAAAGAGGGGACTTATCGCCATAATTGTGGCGTGCCCATGACGGGGTTGCGATAGTCGCTGACGCCATTCCACCATGAGATCCCGCCGGAGCTCTGTCCGCCATGCCGTGACCTGTCGCGGCAGAGGACTTTCACCCCGGCGTTGCATCTCCACGCGCATGTCGTGCATGTGTGCAAGGACTGTTGCCTCCAGATCCCACGGTGGTAGGCCAGCCAGAAGGCTCGCCGCTTCGCGGGAAATCGTGCGGTATCCCCGCACCATCCGAATTGCCATGGCCCTCTGGCAGGCGTTCAGAATGGCCGCCGGTCGCTTTTGCAGCGACAGCGCCCACACCGGCGCCCCGTAGAGGGCCATGGACCGAACGATCCCCGCGTAGAGCCTCCGGCAGGAGGCGTCTGGACCCCCAAGGTTGGGCAGGAGCCGCCCGAGAGCGGCCCCAGTCCGGTTGAGTTTGGGAGCCAGACGTCGGAAATGCTCCTCGAAATTCCATCGGCTGTCGAGGATGAGTCCCAGATACCTCATCGATGTCCCGACGCCGATGCGAACTCCTCCTACCGTTAGTTGGGAACCCGGCGGTGGCGCGTTCCGACGGCCGCGACCGTGAAAACACATGGCCTCGGATTTGCGCAGCGCCACCTCGAGTCCCAACTCCTGGATCCTACCAACGACTATCGCAACCCCGCGTGTCGCTAAAGCGGCCGCCGCCCGGTACGACTCTCCCTGCGCTAGAACCAGCGTGTCGTCTGCGTAGCAGACCACGCTGACCCCGTCAGGGAGGTCGCCCCGCAGCACGTAATCGTACCCGATGTTCCACAAGGGTGGCCCTAGTACCGACCCCTGCGGAACACCGCACGACATCTCCCGACGTTTCCAGTCTCCCTGGTGACCGGGGTAGACAATATACCTGTCCGACAGGTAGGCCTCGACTACTCGACAGAGGTATTCGGGCACCCGGTGGTACCGGAGTGCCCTCCGGATCGTACTCCAGGGCAGGGAATTAAAAGCGTTGGCAATGTCCAAGGACACTGCCACGACACGCCTACCCTGGGACACCGCATCCCCCGTCGTGAGGGCTCGCACGCGCATGATGGCGTCCACCGTCGAGCGCATCCTGCGAAAGCCGAACTGTCCGTCCGAAAGGTCCGGCCCCACCCGTGAAAGGCGCGCGACGAGGCGGCTCGCAATCACTCTTTCAAAGAGCTTGCCCACCTCGTCGAGCAGCACAATGGGCCGGTACGCGGACGGAGAGTCCGCAGGGCGCCCTGGCTTCGCGATGAGGACCAGTTTCCCCGTCTTCCAGCGAAGTGGGAACTGGCCCCTCTCCAAGCATGCGCTGAAGAGCCCTCTCAGTCGAGGCCCGAGAGCCTCCATGGCCAGGACCCAGGCTTTCCCAGGCAAGCCATCGGGTCCTGGGGCGGCGTTCTTGGCACTCAGCCTTTGCACCGCCACTCTCATCTCTGCCTCGGTCACCTCTGGAGCATTATCGTCGTCGTCGCTATTGCGGTCCGCGTCAGACACCGCTGGCGGAGGCGGAGCCATGGGCGGGGGGGAGTATTCCCCTCGCGCAGGGAACAGAGCGCTCACCACACCCTCCACGAGTTGGGGCCGGAGACTCTGAGTCAGCGGCGGAGCCCAGGGGCGCAGTTTCTCCCGTATCAATTTGTACGGGCGCCCCCACGGGTCCGCGTTCAGAGACCCCAGCCACACGTCGCGGGCCTCGAGTTTGGCCCGCTTAATCTCCGCTCGGAGGGTGTGTTTTGCCTCTCTGTAACCTTCGTACAGCTCCGCCTCTCTGGCCTCCGCATCCGGCGCGCGGATGCGGCGCCTGCAGTATCTGGCGTACCGGCGTCGCGCGTGATTGCACGTGTTGCGCAGTGCAGCGATTTCCACCACCAGTACACCTGGCGCTTAGCACGTCCTGGACGGACTCGGGGCAATTGCCGCATCGCAAATTTGCGACATGGCCTCCCGGAACCACTCCGCCTCGACGTCGATGTCGACAGGCCTGTCCGGTGCTTGCACCCAGGCCTGTACCGTCGCGGCTTCCAGGAGGAGCTCCCGGTCCATCTGCTTAAGCGCCCAACGCGGACCGCAAGGGCTCTGTCGGACCGGCGCGGCCGAGGTTTCGGCGGAGACGTCCAACCGGATATACCGGTGGTCGGAGTACGTCTCCACCTCCTCCATAACGCGCCAGTCGACGACACGCGGCGACAGAGCGGGTTTTTGGGTAGGCTCACATTTCACCACAATCTCTCCTCCTGATGGTAAGCGATGATGTGGCCGACGATGGAGCACGCTTGCCTACAAATAACTTATTCATTCTTGATTTAAAGACCCCTAGATTGTAACCATCAGGAAGTACAGACTCCGGTAGGGAATTTCACTCCTGAGCTGTACACACAAGGTATGTTTTTCCAAAACGCTTAAAACATCTGATTTTGGAAGAGGTAAATGAAGAATACCTTCTTATAATCTTATCCTGTTTTAAAATCCGTTTTTGAAATAATTTCACCGAACAATTCTAATAAAGCTATGGTTTTCCTGTACCGTCACTTTGCATTTGAAGACTAAAGTTCTATACAATCAAGGATTGCATCACAACTTACCATCAGGTGGGATGAGTTGGCAACCCTATTGAAAACATTTTTTATTTTTTTGGCCAAAAGATGGCGCTGTTAGATGACCGCCAATTTCTAGATCGAGATGTTAAGATTTTCCGCGCGTTGACTAGGTTCGCGATTAGTATTATTTGAAGTTAGTTCTAAAAGTTCTGAAAGTATTGAATACAGAGTTATACAAAGTGATTTTATTAATGTTACCTTCATCCTTGCCACGGCCGCGGGTGCTGCAGAATCAGTGCAGGATAGTGAACGGAGTGTTACCTGCTATCTTCAGGTAATTTGTATTAAATACTAGCTGGTGCCCCGACTTCGTCCACGTCAGACTGATAAAACGGCACCATGACATTCGGACATGATTTGAAGAAAGTTTTTTTTGCGGAACTCTTATTCTATTTTCTAAAGTAAACGTAGCTTAAGTAATATTAGCAGCTATTTACCAGTGAAGCTCCAGTTAAAATCTGAAACAAAGAAACATACAGAGATTTAAACAATCCACACGCACACACAAACGTGAAAGTGGCGCCAGTGACTGAAAAGTTGAGAGGGAATCGTTTGTACAGGTCATGTGAAGAGGAAGGATGAAACGCATCTTGATAAAAGAGAAGTGTACATGCAGATGGAGAGGGAGGTCAAAGAAAAGATGGATGGATTGTGTGAGGAGAGATATGAAACAAAACATACATTCAGCCGGACATAGAACCTCCTCCTTTTCGAAGTTGGTTAAAAAGGGGGGTTAGTGATAGTGTGACAGGTAACAGGACAGAATGGAAGAGAAAAACGTGTTGCGCCCACCCCAAGTAATATGAGATAAGGGCAGGAAGAAGAAGAAGAAGACGCACATACAAACACTCTAATGACACAATTAAGACTTATCAAGTTTTTTTCTAAATAGGTAATTTTTATCCTAAAATTTTTTCCTACTAGCTTGGGATCAGCTTCCAATTTCACCGAATGCAGCTAAATACCCGTATTTTATATGGAGCGATTAACTATCAGACCTCCATAACAAAGTTACTAGGTTTTAAATCTAAATAAAAAAAAAAGTGCGAGTCGGTCTCGCGCACGAAGGTACATAATCGTACGGAACCCTTCGTGCGCGAGGCCAATACAACGTTTTTTTTTAAGTATTTTTTTATTCTGTTTTTAGTATTTTTGTCATAGCTGCAACAGAAGTGCGTCATCTGTGAATATTTCAACTGTCTAGCTATCACGGTTTATGAGATACAGCCTGGTGACAGACAGACTGACAGTGGAGTCTTAGTTATAGGGTCTCGTTTTTACCCTTTGGGTGCGGAATCCTAAAACTAAAACACACTAACCAAACCTCTAAAATGCCTCTTTTATAACCACAATTTGTTCTACTAGTACCTATTCGTAAAATATTTTAAAAGAACAGACTACATTATCATTTAATAACATAATTACGGAGATAAGTTAAAACAAACTAATAGTATAACATATCTTATCTTATTTCTTAACGTTATTTGACTGTTTTTCGATCGAATTACCCGAATCACATTTTTCAACATCAGACTAAGAGATAATTGGAAAACGGCTTAGGGATGAGGCTATAACGGAAGATGAGCGAAGATATGTTAATGTCCACGACATAATAGCTTACCTGCTTGCCTATCTACTGAATATTTAATTGTTTACAAAGTAAGCTTGGGTTATTTCTAACGTTTTTTTTTATATTAAAAATGCCTCGTAAGTAAACCTTGACATACGGTCTAGCGCGCATGCTCTTGTAGTAGCTTGAAGGCGCTCCGAGCGCCGCATGCGAATTTATTCTTTTGTAGACCGTATGTCAAGGTAGTTAAGGTTTATATTAAATTGTTGTCTTCAAATGCGCTCCGCCGCGCCTCCAGCGGTGTGCGCTGGGCCTAATCGGCATGGACAAAAAAGTGATGCGTAAATTATTTTCCAAAACCCATCATATTTAATTAATTTTGTCAACGTTTTTCACATTTGCTTAGATTCTTCCTTTTCTTGCTCTTTATTTACTTAGTATCTTTCTTTTGTCAAGTCCTCAATGTATTTTATTCTATATATTTTTGTTTTTATTAATAAGGCACATCAACAACTTGTTTTCAAGTCATGTTCTCGCTAGATAGTCATCAGTTATCATCATTTCAGCCGAAAGACGTGCACTGTTGGATAAATGGATATAGTCCTCCCCCAAATTTCGTCATAACGACCGGCCCCACGCGTCTCACATCCATCAGATTCCCACGACATTCACCTCACCACCAACATTGGTTCGACGGAGGCATTCCAACGCTTTATCTTTCGGTATGTGGTCGGTACTCCAGAACCTTTCGATCATCTGGTTTAAAGATGTTGCTGAACTGCAAATATATTGCTTAACAATAGAGTAATACTTAAGCACTACAGCTGTAATACACGAACAGTCACAATTCGTTTGTTTTTGGTGCAAAAATTTGTAAAAACTGAAATGTTCGATTTGAGGTATGTGTGAGGTGTTAGTTGGCAAGTTTTATTTAGAGCTACTAAACGAAAAGTTTTTATCCATTCTCCATCTTCAATTCTTTACTAGGTAATTCAGAAAAAAAAAAACGTCTCATCCCGCTCAGCAAACGAAGTGACCTCGCCTAAATATAATGAAAGGACCCAATCGTTTGGGATAGTGGCGGTCTTATCAGGGACGGAGCCGAAAGCAGCCAGTTTTGTCCTGATTAATGTAACGAACTGAATATCGTTGTTAAACCGGTTATAAAGGGTTAATCTGTTATTGGGTCAGTAACTTATATTTGAATAGGGTTAGAAATAGATTGTTTTGTTTAGGTCATTTGAAATTTTAGTTTTGCTAGATTCTTCCAGAGGATTTGTTCATGTGAAAGTATTAAGTGAGACATTAAGTCTGCCTTTGCACTTTTGTGTGCATAAAGCATATAAAAAGGTAGCAAAAAAAACCTAAATAAAGTAGAAAATTATACCAAGGGAAAGTTCTCAAAAAGTATTCTTTGTGGTCTTCTATGCATTTCATTTGTGCATTTCTATGCATTTCATTGTGAACAATTTATTGATCATGTTATAAAGCAAGAAGAGAAGACGCCCTGTACCTTGCTGGGACGAAGATGTAAAGGCGGAAGCGGGGCCAATATGAATTTGAGCTCGGCTCGTGCTTCGCTTGTGCTCGGCTTTTTTAGCGTAGATCCACCGTGATTTATACTGGAGTACTTTGAAAGTGAATTGCTAAATACAGTAGACCAACACATATATAGGTGTTAGGTATGAGGTCCTGTGACCCCTCCCTCCAGAAAAAATACCTCTTATAGCTGAAAGTAAACACATATCAACCAACTTTTAGGGGAAAAAGACATAAAAAATGGACGTCCCTCACGCATTTTACGAGTTCTATCAAAAAGATAAAAAGAAAGTAACAATATCCATGGTAAGTTACAACACTTATTATTAAGTTCTAAAGTTATTTTTTTCTGATCTTTTGTCTCAATAACCGGCGAGGACAAAGTTTTTTCGTACCTACGTAGGTATTCGTTGAGGTCAAATTATAATTGGATTGGATTGACCTTGTATTATTGACTATGCACACGATACATTGTGGACATCCCACCTATACGCACAAAACGTTTTGGGAACACATTCATTCTGTGTACAGTTAAGGAGTGGAATTCCCTGTCGGAGTCTGTTTCCTGATAGCTACAACCTGAAAATCTTTAAGTCAAGAGTGAATAGGTTACTTCTAGGTAAGCGTATTCCATCGTCGACTGCATGTCGCTTTCCATCAGGTGAGATAGCGGTCAAGCGTGAACCTAGCATAGCATAGCATTAGCCTATTAATGTTCCCACTGCTGGGACTCAGGCTTCCTCTCTAGGAGAGGGAATGGGCCGTAATCCACCACGCAGGTCCAATGCGGGTTGGTGAAGGTCACATGTCTTCGAATTGTTGAAATGTTTTCTTTCACCATTTTGAGAGTAGTGGTGATGAAATAAATTACACAACGTAATGCGCCTGATAGGGTTTGAACCCGCGACCTACAACTCGTAAGTCGGAGCCAATTACCACTCGGCCACCACTGCTCTTCACTAAAAAAAAAGGCGCAATCCTATCAACAATAACCAAAAAAAAGTTGCACTATTATTATCAGTATTAAACTCGGCAGATGTTGTCCTGCCCGAAAGATGCCAGATTTTGTTAGAGAAAAAATAAGAACGCGATTGCAGCGCCACCTACCAGATCCAATCGTATTTTCAAACCATCCAGGAACCCACTCAAATAAACTAATAGGCTCTTAGTAAACTAAGTGTGATTCACCATCAGAGAATGCATCAGTGCTTACCATCAGGTGGGATCGCAGTCCAGCATTAATTTATGTCCCTAAAAAAGAACTATCTTTATAAGAACGCGCGCTTTACTCTATTCTTCTGCAATATAATATTCACGTACGATCATAATTATAATATTATTTTTATCGATATTAGGGATTATCTTGTAATTTACTAAATTGGAAACGATATAATCTACTGATAATCATAAATAATGTACAAGTACACAGCTAAGTAGGTATGCAGAACCGTAATAAACAATAAATTAACCACTCCATCAAAAATATATAATTATATTAAAATTCATAAAAAATAATAAAACCGTTTCGGTTTAGTAATAACAAAATGCAAAAAGATTCTCTCCGGCGGGGAATCGAACCCCGGTCTCCCGCGTGACAGGCGGGGATACTTACCACTATACTACCGAAGACTTGGAAAATATGTCGAAATACCGGTTCTGTTGCTGCTAGTGTTACTACCTATATTGATACAAGTGTTTGTGGTCATTGATATAAATAGCAACTGTGATATTAGAGGCCAAAGAAAAGTTGCATGGATTGTGTGAGGAGTGATATATTATGAAAGATTAAGGAATTAATGATAGTGTGACTGACGGGTAAACAGAACGGAAGAAAAAAACGTGTTGCGCCGACCAAAAGTAATATGGGATAACGGCAGGCAGAAGAAGAAGAATGGTGTTCTGACATGTTTGCTCAGTTTGGCTGAAAAAAAAACCTATTCTTCCTTGGCCTTGAAACATTTTTTTTTTAATCCGGATGTGGGGTCTTTTCACATTTTATTTATAATGGTGTTCCGACAATTTGTACAAATGTTTAGGTGTATGCCAATTATGGCAGCCTTTTATGTCTAAGTTAACCGAGCTATAAAGTAATAAATATTTTTTGCCCTTGTTGATTTAATTTCTATATCGAATGATTGAGTTGAATTAACATCGTAAGGCTGCGGGATTCTTCGAAAGATTTACTGCAACCCTGGACCACCACGGGCATCTAAAGGAAAACAGGTGGGTTTAAGACAGTAAAAGTCTGACGTTCCCTCACGCTCCACCGAGTGGTAGGAATTCTCACTAAGGTACTATACATATTAATACATGACTAGAGTCTACCCAGTTTTATCACACCCTCAGGAATTATTATTAGTAAATATTATCTAAATTGACAATATGGGCTAGTTATAATAATAATAAAGGAGATAATAATAATATAAATATGTATATTATAATAAATGAATGGAATAATAATAAAATAATAACAAACAGAAGAAGAACCAACCAGGTATAACCAATTAGTTTTCTCCAAATAATACTTCCAAGATAAACTTAACAAAGATCATTTTATTTCTTACTCTTAACAACACTGCTCTTTGTTTGCACTAAACTGCAATAAAATGAACGAAGAGTAAACTAATTAAACGAGACCTTTGCTCTGAAGTCGCTACTCTGTATTGCTGCAGAACATAGCAACCCCGGGCAGACTTTATTTAGGAACTTAACGAGCACTAGCTTGCTATACGAAGACCTAGGTAATCACCGTTGTGTCCTGTTTCTTCTCATGTAACCTTTAGAGATGTAATTGAAAGCACGTTTTAATCAACTTCAAAAAGGAGGAGGATTTATTGCTGGCTGTATATATTTATTTTATGCATGTTCATGGATTTCTGGGTCAATCGAGGACACATTTTGAAAAAAAAAAAAAATGTTTGATAATACTTTGTGAGTATAATCAAACATTTTTTTTTTGTTAGTCCCATAGAAATATTGTTACCTATGATTTGATGATGAACTTCGAAGACATAGAACGGAACTCCTCATAGGATCATAGCAGAACCCTCGTCTACGCTAATATTATAAAAGGTTAAAAATTTAAAAATTTATATTTTTGTGTGTATGTTTGTAATGAATAAACTCAAAAATTACTGTGCCGATTTCAGCGATCCTTTCACCATTGGAAAGCTACATTCACCTTGAGTAATATAGGCTATATTTATTGCCCGTGCGAAGCCGGGATGGGCCGCTAGTAATAAATAAAATTGCTGTATTTATACTGGACCGACACCCCAATTCTGTAATAAATCAATGTATCCTAGCCGTGTTTGGGATTATTAGAATTATAATAAGATGTACTGTGGCTATAAAGTACCATCGACTTGATCTGATAACTGAGCCGATTCCGATCCCGATTTCCAGCCACCGTAGGCGCGGGCTTGCGGACAGTGAGCAATGGGTAGCTCGCTGTCCGGCCGTCCGGTAACCGTCCGGACCAAGCCCAAGTCGTCGACGGCGCGCGCTGTTCCCGCGCGCCTCAAGGAGTTGTCAGCAACAGCAGGGGCCCAGCCGGGTCGAAGCCTACCGGGGCCAGGGTAATCCGAAAGGGCGCTCGAGCCCCGGTATCGAAGGCTTGAAGGAACGGGATGGGTTTTTTAGTCAGTAAGAGTCTGACACTATCTCCCGCTCCGCCCAAGAGCGGGGGTTGTCATAAGATGATTTTTCCCATCGAAAAAAAAAAAAAAAAAAAAAAAAAAAAAAAAAAAAAAATAACTGAGCCGAAAAGTCGAATTTCTACGACAATTACCAGGCCATCGGTCCACCTTATGGGAGGCTGTAGGGGCCCAGCAGGGTCAAAGCCAGCTGGGGCCAAGGGTCTGTTTCCGAAAGGGAGCCTCGGCTCCGGTATGAAAGGCAATAAAGGAACGGGGTGGGTTTTTTAATCAGTAAGAGTTTGACACTACCTCCTGCTCCGCAAAAGGGTGGGGGATATCATCTGGATGATTTGTTCCCAACGAAAAAAAAAAAAATATTTGGGAGGCATTCCAACACTTTTCAATACACAATTAATGTATCCCATTTGTACAATTCTCTTAGATAGGAACATAGTCATACTGCAACCTGTGCATATACAACCATAGATTATACACAGAGAGGTAGAACTGTCACTCTCACGGCCGGAACCGAGCGATACTGGCAGCTTATCGCGTTTTCAAAGCCTGTGGCACGGAGGTGTCATGAAGTGGACCACCTGAGCTAACTAACATAACCTTGTCGATTGAAGCCGTTGTTTATAGCCGTGTGTATTTATACTGATTGAATGATATTTGGAAACCACAGTTCTTTTAGTCACGAATCAATATTACCCTACTTTTGGTTTTTTTTTTCATTGATGCAGTACTTTTTTATTTCTGGAACTTTAACCTTACGAATACCGTAATTCAGGGACACAATAATAAAGATTAATTAATTAGTATTTTAAATTTTACTTTGTACCTATGACTGGAATAAAGATGGATGGACTGTGTGAGAAGTGATATGAAAGAAAAGGGAGTTAGTGATAGCGTGACGAGTGACAGGACAGAATGGAAGAAAAAAACGTGTTGCGCCGACCCCAAATAAAACGGGACTAGGGCAGGAAGATGATGATGATGATGATGACCTATGACACTATAACAAAACATAGCAAGTAGATACTTCCATTACTTAAAGTTTAACAAATATCATTAGGATTTTGATACCGAAAAAAAAAAATATTTTAAGCTGTTTTTTGCGCACAAATAAAACTTAAAAAAGAAAAAATAGAATAAAATAAATAATGACTATCTTATGTTGTACACACCACAAAAATCCTGCATCGTGGCCCTATTATAATAATAATATAATAATATTCCACAACTACCACACAACGCCGTCTAGTCCCAAGCTAAGCAGAGCTTGTGTTATGGGTAATAGACAACTGATAAACATACTTATATATTTCTAAATACATACATATTATGGATAAATTACACCCAGATACAGAACAAATGATCGTGCTCATCACATAAACATTTGTTCTGGGTGGGAATCGAACCCACGACCTCCGGCATAGCAGTCAGAGCCACTAGCCACTAGACCAACAGGCCAGTCAAAATGATTATGGGCCTGTAGAGATGCCTACAGGTTTTAGACTTCCTATTTGAAGTACTAACTAACAAAAATAATACTCTCACTTAAATCCTCACTCCTTAATCCAACATAACAATACACTACCTAAAAGTAAAATATCAAAATCATCCATTCCCACAAAACGCCCACATTGAAACAGTCACTCGTTTGGACATACTTATGACATCAAATCCACTATGGCGGACATTCTCCCCATAACAATATAATATTACGTACTATAACTTAGTACCGAATGTCATGGTCAAGATTTGATGGCAAGCCGTAGGGAGGACGTCGACACCATAGAGAAATAAAGATGACTTATATATTTTTTGCTCTAAGATATAAATTGGGTAATAGGGTGGAAGGAAATCGGAGGGTCTTTGAGTTGTTCAGGGTCAAGGGTAAGTGGTTTTCCTTGTGAAAAGGCGGACAAATTGTGTGAACAATACATGTATATTATAATATTGAGATATGTCCTTCAGATTGGCTCACGATAATGCAGTATTACGGCGTCTGTGGGTGTATGAGACAATTGACAGGTTGACAGAGATGTAGGTACAGTCAAAAGTGCAGTTACACTTTACCAATGCAAAATGATGTAAAATTATTAGAAAGAAACTTTTATTTGGCGGAAAAAGGCGCAATTCTAGGACTAAATACTATGCAAATATCAGTAACATTAGGCATTGACAAACACTAATCTAGAGTCTAGATTCACCTGCGTGAAAGTAGAAAATATATAGACTATATCACTCAGTGATAAAGTAGCATCCGATTGGTGAAAGAATTTTTTAAATTGGTCCTTTAGTTTTTAAGTTTTTATATCTAGTTCTAGTTAGCCCACTGATGGGCGAAGGTCTTTCTCTCTCTCTTCGAGACACGTCTGTCCTCAGCTATTGCGGGCCAGTCCCTCCTGTAAGGATCAAGCTTATCTCTCCATATTCATTTTGGTATATCGCGATGCCGCTTTACTTTATGAGACCCAATTACTGGCTCTTTTAGTCTACAGCTCATCTGATATGCAGTAGAAAACTATTATGGACATATGCATTCTCCCTATACGTATGGAGCACAAACCAAGTCTTTAACACTTCAGCAGAGGTCGCGTCAGGAGTTTATACATTATTAGCTTTTGTCCGCTGCTTCACCCGCGTACATATAATATAGCTATGCCACTCAGGAATATAGCAGCTTTCTATCGGTGAAAAAACTTTACCAATCTGACTTGTACTTCCAGAGATTACCTCCTACAAACAAAAAATGTGTTATATCAGTGTAGACAAATAAAAATACAAAGATACGGATCTTTTTCACCGGATACAGATCGGATATATATCCATAAAAGAAAGTCGTGTTTGTTACACTATTTATAACTCAAGAACGTCTGAATCAATATAGCAGAAAATTGGGTTGGTTGTGTTATGTTCATCTCCTGGTTCTAAGCTACCCCCCAGCTTAGAATCAGGAGACAAACCTATGATACTTTTTGATAAAGGAGTAGTTTTTTTTTGTTTTTAGGAGGTAATCTCTTGAAGTACTAGTTCGATTGCTAAAATTTTTTCACCGATAGAAAGCTGTTACATCCCTGAATGACAGGCTATATTTTAAGTACGCAGGTGAAATTACAGATAAAAGCTAGTATTTGTATAGATTACAATTTAATAAAGGTCATTTCACGTGACATTACGATTGTTTTGAACAAAGAAACGTACTTCGTTACAAATCCTAGTTCTCTAACGAAATCTTGCGACACTATTTCTATATACAGCTCTAGTGAACCCATAACCAGACTGTTAACCTTTCCAAAACCATTATTACTTAATAAATCGTATGAGCCATTTCCGAAGCAATTCAACAAACAATTGACTGTACACACGACAACGTTATAACAGTTATAACCAATCTTATCGTTAGAAACACTTCATATAACTATATTTATGAAGCTAAGTAGTGTCGGACATTTTTCCGGAGTGAATGGCCTCTTCAATTGTTCCGTAGAGGCGAAGAAAGGAAAAAAATAAGAAATGAATGTATTCATGGTTATTTGGGGTTGTTTTCTGAATGTAAACTGCCACTTATGGTGTTGTGTAGGAGACGGGTGACAACCTCATACATAAGAAGTAGGTATTGGAAAATAATTTTGTGGTACAATATAGTTTGGAGGAGTTTATATCCTGTTTTTGGATTTAGGATTTGAAGTTGAGTATTTCTCAAGGTCTTGCCTGAAAAAGTTTTAGTTTTTTTATTGTGGGAAATCATTCAATGATTTCTTCCGCTCTTGGGCGGAGCGGGAGGGGTATCAGACTTTTACTGACGAACATCTTTTCCTTCTTTGCCTTTTTTCCAGGGTCCCCGAGTTCACTTTCACTTAACCCTTGGCCCCAGTAGGCTTTGACCCTGCTAGACCCCTACGATTAAGGCACGTGGACCACTGGCTTGGTCCGGATGGTTACTGGACAACCGGACAGTGTGCTATCCATGCTCGGCGTTCAAAAGCATAAGGTGGCTGGAATTTCAGAAAAAAAGTATTATTTTCATTTTTGGAACACATTCATTGTGCGTGCAGCTAAGGAGTAGAATTCTCTGCCAGAGTCTGTGTTTCCTGATAGCTACAACCTCGGGGTCTTTATGTCAAGAGTGAATAGGTTACTTCTAGGCAAGCGTGTCCCACCGTTGACAACATCATCGCTTACCATCAGGTGATATAGTGGTTAAACACCAGTCTATCAATAACCAGCTTTTGCCCGCGGTTTTGTCTGCGTACATAAAATGTGGTCTATGTCATTTAAAAATAAACCAGCTTTTAATCGGTGAAAAAACTTTAGAAATCGGACCAGTACTTTCAGAGATAACCTCCTTCAAACAATAACAAAAAAAAAACTTTAGCTCTTTATGATATTATTTCAGGGTAGATGAAAAAAAAAAGCTGCTGGAAGAAACCTAGCAATTTATTTTTAGAAAAAAAAGAATCCTCGATATTTTTATAGATACTATTTTCTAATTCAGCAACAAAAAAGCTACCTCAAAGTAAGGTCTAAAAACTGCGAAAAAGATACATAATTATGATAAGTTTGTACTATCACGCGGGTGATATCACTTGCTAAAGTTAGTAATTTCCTTGTTCTCTATATTCACCAGGTATATCTCGATCTTGATAAATCCAAGCTATCTTATCCGCTTTATCTATATCTTTCACAATATCTCCCCAGATGCTATCTACCTTACACAAGAACGTATTTAACATACCCACGCCCTCATTTTCCTACACCAGCAGTTTTCAATTCACATGTAAGCCTTGGTTTCCCGGTATTTCCCTCGAGACCATATTGTAAACTGTCTGGTTTGGTCTTTGCCAGTTTTCTAAGAAAATTCTAGTTATTTTTACCTTAGTTTGAATATTATGGTGGTGCTGGGAATTCGATTTATACGGTGAAGCCAAAGATGCTAAAAATCTGATTGTCTTTTCGAACTTGGAGACGATTTTCGGCGCCATTTTTTTTTACTTGAAAAAATTCTGTAGTAAGCTAAAAAAATGTTACGTAATTAGGTTCAAAAAAGGATTACCTAGTTTCTAGGCATGTACAATTGTAATGGGATTGTTGTTTCCAGCAGGTCAAAGACCCAGCCATATAGGTAATACTGGAGACAAAGCCGGACAAGTGCGAGTCACGCACGTAGGACTCCGAATCGTCCGTAGCAAAAAACAGTAAAAGAATCACGTTTGTTGTATAGACCCATTTAAATATTTATTTTATTTTGTTTTCAGTATTGGTTGTTATAATGGTAACAGAAATACGATCTGTGAAAAATTATAAGTCTAACTATGACGTTTCATGAGATACATCCTGGTGACAGACGGACAGACAGCTTAGCAATAGGATCCTGTTTTTGTCTTTGGGTACGGAACCTTGAAATTAGAGTCACAGTATAGTTTATTAACTTGTTTGTGATTTCAGACCATTGATGGTAGAATATTTAGATACTTTGAGGGTCTTTGGATAATAATGTTACTTTCTTACAGCAACATTGGTTTAAGAAACCAGAACGACAATTTAGCAATCCCAAACATTCTGGATTTGTCAATTATAACAGTTGAAATATGGAGAAGACATTTTCATTTCGCCTCAATTTATTCTATTGAGTATAATTAAAAAATATCTAGCTTCACTGCTAAAGTCTATAATTATTAAGAGTCGGTTGTATTCACAGAATATTTTATAGATACTGGCCTGAGTTTATGTTGACTTCGCGGCTCCGTAACAGCGATGTTTTATTTTTTTATAAAACAAAACTTACTATTTAAGAATTCGTTTTTGCCAGACCCTTTTAAAAAACAAACTTTATTATTTTATGTAAAGGGCATTGCATGAAAGTGTCCCCACCCACCAACAGACTTGAGACAGGTGTCATTCGAAGCTTCTAGTTAAATAGAGTATTTTTTAATATGGCGAAGAATCTCTAAAGTATGGGGTTTAGGTTTTATAAAGCATTATATTTTAACCTAACCTAACCTAACCCAAGTGTTTTGGACCTTAAATATGCTCATAATATAGTAGTGTCATATATTTTTGAATGCGGTTTCGAGAGCTCTGTAAGATTCTGCAAAAATATTTCACAAAGGGCTTTGCGTAAAACTGTCTCCGATAGACACCTGTTTCAAATCTGTTGGTGGATACCAACAGATTTGAAACGGAAGTCATTTGAAGCGTCTAGTTAAATAAAGTATTTTTTTTTAAGACGACGAATCTCTAAAGTATGGGGTTTAGGTATTATTATGCATTATATTTAACCTAACCTAACCCAACCCAAGTGTTTTGGACCTTAAATATACTCATAATATGTCATACATTTTTTAATGCGGCTTGGCGAGCCCTAGACGATTCTATAAAAATATTTGACAAAGGGCATTGCGTAAAACTGTCTCCAAAAATGACACAACCACAACAGCAACAACAACAGGTTTCATTCGAAGTGTCTAGTTGAATAAAGTCTTTTTTTAATGACGACATGCTTCAAATGTATAGGGTTTAGGTTTAACCTAACCTAACGTAACTTGACCTAACCTAACCTGACCTAATCTAAGTTGTGCCCATAACAGACATGGAATGCATGCCAATTTGTTTATTCCTATTCATAAAAGACAAAACAGCTGATAAAAAAAACTTCTTGATAATAATAAATTTATTTTTCATACAAAGACTTTTACTATTAGTCATCTATTACAATATGATCAAGCATTTGTACTGGTGTATTAAAATCAATGTGTTTCAGCAACCCCATGTACCATACAATGGATATATGCGCACAACTTAGGTTAGGTTAGGTTAGGCTAGGTTAAGTTAGGTTGAAATAAAAATTGTTTATAAAACCTAAACCCCGTACTTTTGAGATGTGTCGCCATAATGAAAAATACTCTGTTTAATTAGATGCTTTGAATGATACCTATTGTTGTTGCGGTTCTTGTTGTGTCATTTTTGGGGACAGTTTTACGCAATGCCCTTTGTGCAATAATTTTGCAGAATCGTACAGAGCTCTCAAAGCCACATTCAAAAATATATGACAGTACTATTATTATGGGTATATTTAAGGTCCAAAACACTTGGGTTAGGTTAGGTTAGGTCAAAATATAATGCTTTATAAATATATCCTAAACCCCATACTTTAGAGATTCGTCGCCGTAATAAAAAATACTATATTTAACTAGACGCTTCGAATGACACCTGTCTCATGTCTGTTGGAGGGTGGGGACGGTGCCCATACAGCATCCTCCTTTCAAATATTTCCGTGACGTAATCGTAGATTAACACGTTTGAAATCGTAAGTAATGGGGTCAGATTCATGATTTTTTTATCGAGCCAACTAATTTATGTCACGTTTCGATTTTTACTCAGCTTTGTTCATATAGTCACTTTTAATAAAAAAAATTTTCATGGTGTTCTCTTCTGTATTCGTGTATTTCCAAAGGTTCAAAAAAGTTCGTCGACGGCGCGCACTGTTCCCGCGCACCTCAAGGAGTTTTCAGTAACAGCAGGGGTCCAGCTGGGCCCAGCTGGGTCGAAGCCTACTGGGGCCAGGGTTAGCTGCGAAAGGTAGCTCGGCACCAGTCTAAAAGGCAAGAAGGATCGGGGTGGGTCTTTTAGTCAGTAAGAGTCTGACACTATCTACCGCTCCGCCTAAGGGCGGGGGATGCCATTTGGCTGATTATTACCCACCAAAAAAAATGGTTTAAAAAAGTTTTAAATTAGTACAACCTCACCTTAAGTCATGACATTAGTAACACAAAAGTAACATTGTCAGATAAAAGCCTACTTAATTCGAATTGAACTGTGATAAGTAAACGAATACTGAAGAGTCATTAACAATTTTATATCGCTTACCGTAGATTTAACGCGTTCAATTAGAACTAACTTTTATTGAGGGGAATTAACGGTCATTAATCTTTAATGAGCGATATCAAGTTTATACAATGTAGGGATTAAACAATAAAATACTTTGTTGCAGATAATTGATCTCGTTACACTGGGAAGAAACTGCTACTTGTAGACGTATCTCATTCGTGCTGTGCTGTTGAAAGAATTGGCTAAAAATTCGCTTCAAATGATTAAACTTTTTTTCCACACATTGTTAAACTTTTTTTTATAATTTTAAGCTTCTACACTCTATTCGCAATATGATTCTCTTCAATCTATTTTTAGAATATTTTGGCCATATCTATATTGCACAAAGAAATTTTCTTCTTGATTTCACCAAGACAAATGATTCCCTTTCAACTTTTCAGTTACTAGCGCCACTTTGAAACTGCCTCTAATGTACTTATTACTCACTTTATCCTTCTCTTCATTTGTCATTTTAGTCATACCTATATCGCAGACAGAAATTTTCACCGACATAGATACCAAGTTTCAGCACCCTTATCACGTTCTCTGGTAATATTATCAACGGGGGCTGTCATTTGTGAGCAAAATTAAACAATACCTTGGTGACACTAGCTCACGCGCCTATTACACTGGCTTTATTTTCACTAGTTTGTTTTATTATGCCTCTGAAGCCCTTAAGGACGAAGGTCTCAACACTATGATGTTATTATCCTAGACATTCATGTGATATTATTTCACAGTCTGCGTTTATAACACCCAAGGGACTGTTGCTTTCATCAAGCTAAACTAAACCAGTATACTCTGACCTTACATCGTCTTCAAGTTTCAGTACAAGCATAGGTTAGGTTGTAACGGATGTTTTTGCTTGACATGTGGTCGTGTGTACATTGCTCCGTTTTTATGTGTTTGTGATTGAAGCTCTCTCATTGTGGCCGCGTTAGACTTGTAACTGGCTTATTTTCTACTTATGAGTATTTTGCTCATGATTTACAATGTCTTTAGTGGTTTCTTTTCTTACATTACGATGTTTTTCAACAAACCAACACCCGAATTTGACTTTTAGGTAACTTTGGCTAAATTTGTGGTACCTTTAGAATGAAACGAGCAAGAAAGCCTTCAAAATGTATGGTGTTTAAATGAATAAATTTTAATGGAGCAGACACCTATCCAGTTTTTCTATTTGCTTTGCTAATATATTAATTTGGGTTATAAGGTCAATAGCAAAATCACGAATCACAGTAATTTTTAGTTAGATCAATAGTGATCTAACTAAAAATTAGGAAATCGCATCCATAGAATAATAGTAATCTAAGGATGCGATTTCTCCTCTTGCGCACCAGTATATATGTACATATATGTTGCAGGGAAATGAGGATATCAGGAATTTCACGAAATCCCGGTAGATGTCGAATATTCTTGTTTATTCTTACTAAAAGTATCTAGTGATACCTATGACAAAACACCATTTTATAGTCAGTGATATTTCGTAAAATCCCTGATGTCCTCATTTCCCTGTGACAAATACATCTGTTTTAATGAACATACCCTATATTCCAAAAAAACGAAAATCGAAATTTAAAGTTTTTCTGTTATTGACATATATCAAGGGTTTTTCTTTTTTGTTTATAGCGCGTGTAGACTAAGTCGAGTGTATGTCCTTCAACTGAAGTTGATTATAGCACATTTTTTGTTTGCAGGTACGAAACAATGGCAGAAGAACTAAAGTTGCCGATGTAGCATGAAAAATTGTCAAACTTAAGTGGCAATAGGCAGGGCACGTTGCTTGCAGAACAGATAGCCGTTGGGGCCGAAAGGTTCTGGAGTGGCGACCGAAGAAGCAGCGTTGCAAGGCCTCCTACAAGGTGGACCGATGACCTGGTGAAGGTTGCGGGAAACCGATGGATGCAAGACGTACAGGAACGTTCGTTGTGGCGACGCTTGGGGGTGGCCTATGTCCAACAGTGGACGTATATCGGCTGAAATAATGATGATGATGATGATGAAATAGTGAAACAACCCACTTGTGTTTATTCAGTTGCACTCTGCGTTCCAAGGCCTAGGTAACTCTATCAAACAATTAATATAATTTCAATTTCGTAATTTAATTTGGACTGTGTATTTTATTGATTGTATGTCGTTTTACGTACTAATCAAATCGTTGTTCCTTTGAAACCCCGTCGGCTGTTCTGTCATTGATGAATCTTAATTCTAAACCGATTAATTTTTGGAGTTCGGTACCTCAAAAGGAAAATACAGAACCCTTATTGGATCACTTTGTTGTCGGTCTGTCTGTTTGTTTGTCAAGACCCTTCATCTCGATAACGACCGCGGAGGTATTGAAGCGAAATTAAAACGGAATACTTATGTCAGTGGTCCCCTGAAACTGAGATAAATCAAACTTATAAGTTCTATGTCTCGAGGGAATTAAATATCATACGGTACTTCCCGTTGACTCAAAATCCTGAAACTTGGCATGAAGCAAGGTCTTATAGCACAGATAGAGGAATAAATATGAAAACTGTACATTTGTTGTTACGTAACAAAAAAAAAAAGTACGATTGAAAAAATTACGAAACTCCTTTTTTTTTAAATTGCGATTCGGAAATTACGATTTGGGAATTGAACTATTTACATAGGTACTATAGTTTGTAAGGAACCCTCAGTGCGCGATTCCCACTCGCACTTGCCCAGTTTTTCTAATATATGTTTTTAGTACTCTGTTTACCAATTAGTTATAATATCTAGTTAGAATTGTACATCCAAAACGGCTATAAATTTTGCAGACAGTATCATAAAGAAAGCCCGTTTGGACCAGACAACGTTACAAGATAAGGTTTCCAGAAGGACCACTTCATACTAACGTAATGTGCATATAACAAAGATATAACTTACTAATTAACGAGCATCTGGTCTCTTGGGAAATGGTTATATATTTATTTTATAGTATTTAATTTTTTAGTGTAATTATTATTTTAATTCGCTAATAAATTTGTTTTTTTTTTATTCTCATCGTTATTTTAATTTACTTTTTATCTCTTACTAGCTTTTGCCCGCGCGGCTTCGCTCCCGCTCTTCCCTACTTCAGCCTACTATACCCTACTCTACCCTACTATACCCTACTCTACCCTACCCTACTCTACCCTACTCTACCCTACCCTACTCTACTCTACTCTACCCTACTCTATCCTACTCTACCCTACTCTACCCTACTCTACCCTACCCTACTCTACTCTACTCTACTCTACCCTACTCTACCCTACTCTACCCTACTATACCCTACTCTACCCTACCCTACTCTACCCTACCCTACTCTACTCTACCCTCAAAAAAAAAAAAAAAGTAGGTCTTATGTCCGTCTCCTGGTTTTAAGCTACCTCCCCACCAATTTTTAGCCAAATCGGTTCAGCCGTTCTTGAGTTATAAAAAGTGTAACTAACACGACTTTCTTTTATATATATAGATTAGCTGGCTCTACAAACTTTGTAGTACCAAATTAGTACTTTTAACTAAGCTGTCAAAGGATAACGCCATCTACAGGCATTACCAGATCCAGTATAATTTCCTTCAAAATGACATTTTAATTAGAGATGACGACGTTGTATTCGAATTTTTGTTTTCATGTTTTTTCCAAATTTTACTTACCATTCAGACCTTCTCTGGACTATCGTAAATATTTCAAGATCAAAATGAATCTAATCGGTCCTGCCGTTCTTGAATTTTAGCGAGACTAACGAACAGCTATTCATTTTAATATCTATATGTATAGATTTATGTTCTTCAGTCTGTATTCCATGACTGTAGCGGTAGTATCTCCTCTCATCACCTATCAGAATAGCAACTCTACGTTATTTTTTAAATATTGTAACTTACGCCGAGATAAGTCTTTTTTTTTAAATAATTTCTTTTCTGTCGTGATGTTGGAATTTACTACTAAATTATTAATTTTCAAAAGCACGTGCGTATCTGTCTAGAGTGATGGATGGAAAATGGTTTTACCAATAGCTTTTAGCAATCAATCAATTTTAAAACATGTCAATAAACTGATAGGCTTTTTGTCTGATTTTTTAGGTATAGATATGATGAAGAGAAATATTAATCATGCCCTTTGAAGTATTGCTATGCGTTAGAATCAGTTTTAGTTTATAAGGCTATTATTTGTTAATCGTCTTTATTTTGTAAAAGGTCTCTGGAAGTATTGAAACGATATCGAATTGGTTTTTAATTAAAGACTACGTGATCTCGAGTGACAGTGAGAGAGTGTGTCAGTGGCTGAGCTTTTATCTCGGGAAACTGTCTGCAGGTTGAAAGAAAAAGAATGAAAAAGAATTTATTTGGTACAACACAAGCCACACACAATATTTACATAACACGAAACAAAAAAAAAAGAGCAAAAAATATATGTAGTTGCGTGCTTCATAGTCTAGTCAAATTAGCAAAAAGATTGGACTTAATTCGTGTAGTTGTAATTTTTTGTGGAATCATTAGAAGACATGAATATAAGTCTTCTCTGAGTTTGCACCATTCCTGTTATGTACGGAACATCGTTTAATATTAGGTTTTAATATTAAACTCCCAAAATTTAAAAATTTCATAAGTATTTAGTTATGGTAAGTTTAGATATATGTAGATACCCCTTTGGTGTATAATTACTTTTCACGAAAAAAGTGTGAGGTGTATGAAACACTAATAAATCATTATTTTTAATTTGCAGCTCAAGGGAAATTTAGCCAGTTGGTGCAAACTCATAATAAGCTTTTTAAAGCATCCTATACACCCAGTTATTTTTGCACCCTTTTGCACCCCAAGGAAAACAGCCTTTTACAATATTTGTAGATTGTACTTCGGGGCAAATTAGTGTAGTCATGGATTTTTTAATATATAATGTATTCTATATATAAAACATTCGCACGTAATAAAAATAAGAAATACATAACTGGAAGTTTATGTAGAGTTAACGTGAATACATACTGCGCCTCGTGGCGCTCGGAGGGCGAACGCGGGGTCGCGCGGCGCGCGCGCGGCGGGATCGAGAGTAAGTAAGTGCGTGCATGTATATGCGTTTAGATCATTTTTGTGGCAAGAAGCGATCCCTGCGCTATACAAATTAATAACTATAATTTCCTCTATTTTATTAGCTGTGTTGTGAAAAATGGATTATGAAGTGTATTGCATTGTTTGTCGTGACCTCCCGACCTACCCCTGTATTAAGTATTTATTTAACAAGAAATTATGATAATCATATCAATTCTCTGTCGATCTTTATTTCTTTCTGTACCTCACCTTTACGTCGCAAAAAAAATCATATTTCGACACTCAAGGGTATCATAAAGGTACTTCCCGTTGACCTAGAACCCTGAAATTAGGCATGAAGCAAGTCTTATAGCATAAGTATAGGAATAATTGCCGCTGGCAAAAGCTAGATATTTATTTTATTTAAGTTAGTTGATACGGAACCCTCAGTGTGCGAGTCCGACTCGCCCTTACCCAGATTCTTTTTGAGGCGCATACCTACTTAAAACTCCACATTTTTAATACTAATATTTTTTTGTTCCTACCTTACCCGATGCCGTAGAATAATCAGCGCTGTCACACGGTTTATAGTTCTAAAGACAACCGAAATACAACTAATTTATTTGAAACTAGCTGTGCCCGCGAATTTGTTCGCGTGGACTATAGTATTTTGAATTTATTTTTTCTAAAATAAAAGTAGCTCATGTTACTTCTTATTACATCAGCTACTTGCCAAAAAAAGTCCCGTCAAAATCAGTCCAGCCATATCAGAGATTAGCCCGGACAAACAGACAGACAGACATACAAAAATTGCAAAAAATGTTATTTTGGTGTAGACTCTGACCAACGAAAGATGGCAAAACAAAAAGGAGGCCGTATTTAAAAAAATTGAAGCAGTTCACCCTAGCTGTACGCCACTTAAACGGAGTTGATACGTTTGATTATTCATGAAAATAATAAGTGTGCGATATATATATGATGCATGTTTATTTAACAATTAAACATGTGCTGCTTATTTAGCCGCGATATTCAATGCCGCCAAAACTCAAGCATGTCCGTTCACTGGTAAAAGCAGCCTGATCACCTTGGCACCTGCTTTTTAGAATATATCCTTGGAGTGTATCGACCGCCTTCAGCTCTTGGGAGTTGAAATTTCCTTAAACTTTGGGCAGTTCATTGAGCACAAAGCTACGGTAGCTGCTAGGAAACTCGAAATTCATGCAAAGGTTAGATGGCACTCAGTGGCGGATTAGCCATGTAGCAAGAGTAGCAAATGTTACAGACCCCCCCATTTTGGGGCCCCGCGCGTTCAGGGATCCCGCATTATTGAACATAAAAAAAACTAGTCAAAATATTGGTACTGCGTGAAACCTAAATACAGCTGATTTTTTTTAATGTGATGATATAGTCACTTTACTTCAGACTATCCTGCAAGCAAACTACAGAATAGAAGATCTCTTAGAATTTATCCCATCATCGTACTTTTTACGCAAGTGATCTTAAAATCCACGGAGTTATTGGTGAATAAAAGCTTTGTTCAAGCTTATTTTAGAAAGGGTAGCTTTAGCCAGCAGTTTCTAGCAGCGCTAGCTAAAACCACTTAATTTTAATATGTGTAGGTTAAGCTCAATCTTAATAACCCTACTAAGAATAAGCTTAAACAAGGTTTTTAGGGAATTACATATTTTGTGTGTCTATGTGAATATTACATTGCCTGTGCGTAGTGACATTTGGCTCTGAAACGTGGCCGTTTACAATGCGCCTCATCAGATGGTTTTAAGTAAACAAAGAGCAATGGAGAGGAAGATAAGCTTAAGTGGCAGTAAACTGGGTACATTGCTTGCAGAACAGATGATCGATGGGGCCGAAAGGTTCTGGAATGGCGACCGGATACCTGAAGACGTAACGTTGAAAGGTCTCGCAACAAGGGTACCGATAACCTTTTGTTTAGTAAGGTTCACGTGAATTCGATGGAGGCGTGATAAACTGGACCGGCCGTTGTGGTGACATAGGAAAAACCTTTGTCTAGCAATGGAAGCTTTTCAGCTGAAATGATGATGACTATCGATGTTGGCATGTTGATGAGATCAATCTCTCAGAAAGATTACTCCACTTAAAAATTGGCTAAATCTGACTACTTAAAAGAAAAATAAATGTTGCATCCTATTAGTAAATCTTACTGTACAGCTTTTCTGTATAAATTCACAAAGGCTTCGCCATCAGCATCAAAAAGACTCCTTAATTCTGTATTACTTGTTAGAAGAAAACCTAAAACGTCCTAAGCAAAATTCTAATCATTCGGGGTATGCAAAAAACGATCACCATCTAGGTTTTCCAAAAGTACTAAATTAATTAGTATCTTACTACTAAATTAATTGATTAGTAGTAGGGGCCCCTTGGTCGAATTAGCAATAGAGTCCGCGTCGGTTTAATCCGGCACTGACGGCGCTACATACCAGGACAACATCGAATGTTATGCAAAGCACAGGTCCAATCATTTGTGGAGCCAGTGGGTCTTTCAATAAACACTTCCCTGGAATCTTTAAATTTGAATAAAACAAATTGTTATCAATTTTTTTTATTAATTTGGATGGCCGATTGATGTCATTATGTATGCAATATAATATCGTTCGAATGTCCGCCGCTACTTTGCTAGATAGCGCGCATACGAAATATACAACTTTCCACGTACTGTTTTCATTATTAGGAGTTTCGTCTACTCATTGCCGAAACCTCCTAAAAAGTATAATACACCGTGTGAGTAGGTAATATTACAATTATTGAATAGTCAAAAAGTATCAAGTTTTTATAATAGTAATTAAAAAACTAACCTAGAAATGATATTATTGTATCCAACCGTCTCATTTTATCTGCATGTTTTTAATTTAATTCAGTTTTTGCGTCTTTAGATTTGTCAATTATATTAAATAGTACGATGGTCATACGTTGACAACTCGTAACCCACATTTTTTAGCAAAATGAGTTAAGCACATCAAAAATTTTTAAATTAAGCGCCGAATCTTCCTATTGATAACTCGTAATAAACAAAAAATGTCACTCGAACAATTTATTCTACAGTTGACAACCCACAAAGAAAAAGTATCAACCTGAGCTCACTAGTGCGCGAGTTACAAGGTGTCAACGCAAAATGCAGTTCGCAATAACAGAATAAGATTAAGCTACCATACTAAACAAATATCGGAACAGCAATAAAAATATCATCAGCTGAGGAAAAACAATTAAATAAGGAGGCAGATGAAGGAAAATGTGTTGTCTTAGACATCTTGTATGTTCTGTGAAAGTATGTCCTTATTATAGGAACAAGCTTTTCCGAAGTCAACTCTGATACTCAGACATGACCCTGTCTGAGTATCAGAGTTGACTTCATCAGTTTTTGTTAGATGCATATTAGATTAGCTTTATGATATGATTTCCAATTCTGAAGGCGAATTTGTAATAAAACCTATCATTATTTAGAGTGACGGTTGTGCACCTATCAAAATAGAATGCAGTATTAGTAGCTAAATGCTCTAGCCAACTTTGCTGCTGTGAATAATGTGGTTATTTACCACTAATGTCTAGAACCTGAGCATAAGCAGATGAAAGTGGATAGCATCATGCTGCCATCGAACGTGGCATAAAAAAATATGACGCTATTTATGTTCCATCTATCACCAATATGCAGACATAACTTGGAAATCACGATAAGATCCATACGACGTCAAATTTTAACAAAATCCAAAAGTGATGCGTCATGAAAGTATCAAGCCTGAAAAGAAAAAAGGAGATCCTGTTGTCACAGATCTAAGTTCTGTCACAGATCTGGTTTGTGCAATAAGTACAAACCAGATAGCAACAAAACTATTTTTTGTTGCCAAGCCGGCCAAGAAATCTTGGTTCTCCTGCGGATATCTTCATTTCCGATGTAATCACGCAAGGAAACTTCAAGCATAATCCTTTTCATTGCCCTTTGGTTGACTTTAAACCTACTAATGAGGCACATTGTCATTGGCAACACACACATACACAGTCATAGACTTTCATCTTGAGACACTGGTATATTGGACAAGAAGATACCGCGCAGTTTCCAAAAAGCTGCCCAGCCGAGTCGGATTAGAGGATTGACCTCTTTCTAGAAGTTAGACCTACCTAACTGAACAGTCTGTCTCAGGTAAACGTAGTCCAAAACTTCGAGTGTAGAGTCTCCGATCTTGATAGGAGTGGGTGCTACATGGATGTTTACCATGACTTTGGTTTTGTTCATGTTCATTTTATATCCCACTCTTTCGGAAGCTCTACTGAGGTCACCGAGCATTATACTGAGCTCCTCCGTAGGCCTTCCACAACCGATGACCTGGTGAGGGTTGCGGAAATCCGAGGGATGCGAGACGCACATGATTGGCCGTTATTGCGACACTTGGGGTAGGTTTATGTCCAAGAGTGAACGACGACGATTTGGTTGAAATATTGATGATGATGAGGCCAAGAAATATTAATTTTCCGGTAACAACCTACGAGCAACATTTTAAGAACTCGCATAAACTTTATAAAATTGTAATGACTTGCAAGCTCCTAAAACTGTAATTGCTACTGATTATCACTCTTATTTACGATAATTAGTCGCAAATTTAATTGTTTCAATTTAATAAAATAGTGTTTATTTAAATTGACATCTCACAAGTGTACGTTGACTGCTCGTAACTCGTCAGAAGTGAGGATTTTTTAATATTGTTTACTCGCAACTGTTTGTATATTGAATAATTAATAAAAAACCTATGTGGGTATTTCATTTTTTAAATTATATCAATAGATAACTTGATTTTCTACCAACTACTTTTTTATTTCATTTTTATTTAATTTATTTTCGAAATTATACAGTTTTTTCCCTCTCCTGTAAAATTCTATACATTACAGTTACGTGCTGTCAACCTATGACCATCGTAATTTTTTTTTTCGATGGGAAAAATCATCTTATGACAACCCCCGCTCTTGGGCGGAGCGGGAGATAGTGTCAGACTCTTACTGACTAAAAAACCCATCCCGTTGCCTTTCCATCGAACTAGTGATTGTTTATGGCATTATTTTAAGCAAAATGGGTATAATAAGATGCAGGAAAACAATTTTGACAATTCTTAATTTTTTTAAATGCCATACATAAAGTTTGATTAATAATTCGTTGTTTTCTTTCGATGGTCAAACTCTATGTACCGTATATATATTCATATGCATGTAGTAAAAAGCAGTTACTTCAATATTACAAAAAGATACTCCAATTTTATTTATATGTATGTACTATGTATAGAAGATAAATAAAGGACATGCTTACAGGACACTCTCATTTTTTTTGTTTAAACATAGACGGTTTTTTTAACTGTTTTTTTTAATAAAAACAAAATTAGGTTTCTTTACTAACACTTACTAACAGAGCATTTACAATCAGAAAGTACTCCTTCCTCGTAAAATACATCCCACAACACTCCTAAGTAATGACTACACTTATCTCTTCTTGTCAGTTTATTATTCCGTGTCGCGCGCTTGTCACTTCCATGGCGTAATAGTTCTTTGGCAATTAAGACAACACTAGAAAAACGTATGTTCCTTAAAAAAATGCTAATTTTTTATAGGGTGCAAATATAAAGGAAACCAAATAAATGTAATTGTGATTATTTTCAAAACTACTTAAATTTCCCCTGAAGTACAGAGGCATAAAAACGTGTAGAACTAATTTCCATACGTCGCACTGGGGTGCAAAATCAATCATGTACTTAGGTCGAAATGTATAACACTTTCCTCAGTTTACAAAACTACACAATTTTCCCCAATGCCGCAATGGCCAAAAATAACATTTTTATTTTTTTGTAATGCTGCGTTGGTCTAATTAAAATAATTAAAATGCAATAATGTAGGTTGAGGTTTAATATACCATTAAAAAAAAAATGGTGAGTACACCTATATTCTCTGGTTAGTTATGAGCAATAAACAGTTTTCACCCCCTTCCGTAGGGGTGCCAAATGATTTTTTTTTTATACTCTATTTTTCACTCATACAATACCATCAGAAACGTTTTTGCCTCTCCAGAGAATTTATTCCAATCTTTATTAAAAAATGACCTAATTTGACTAGACTATCACGGCGCGGCGGGGTTATGCCTAAAGAACCAGGCAGTGACTATTATCTTTCTCTCACCATTCAGTTCTACCTCAAACGTGATAAAAACAACTTCAAGTAGTACACCAAGGACTACTCCCTCCTCCTTTTATTTTAAGTTCTTTCAGGGGACTTGGATGGATCAAAAGGTTGTTGAAGATAGGTATCGCTGTCAACGATAAAACATTATAACCGTTATTTGGAGCAGTGGTGGCCGAGTGGTAATGGCCCCGACTTACGAGTTGTAGGTCACGGGTTCGAACCCAGTCAGGGGCATTACTTTGTGTAATTTATTTCATTACCACTGCTCTAAAATCGGTGAAGGAAAACATCGTGAGGAAACCATGTGACATTCACCAACCCGCACTAGGTCCGCGTGGTGGATTACGGCACATTCTCTCTCCTAGAGGGGAGGCTAAGTCCCAGCACTGGGAACATTAGAAAGGCTGATTATGATGATGATGATGAACTGTTATTTTTGTTACATTTTATTCTATCCAGTTTCAAGACTGGTCCTTCTACACATTCCCTGTACTACCACGTCGTAGTTTCGGACATGTTTACACTAGTTTAATTAGTTGCTCTCGTTTGCTTTACACTCCAGTTAAATGGCTTTGCTCATGTTATGTTATAACATGTCTGCAGGGGATTTGGCAATGTTTGCAGAACAAAAGGGAGAAGCTTCAGCCACGAATCTTTTGAGGAGGATTTCGGTTAGGCTTATTTTTTTTTTTTGAAAAGTTGACGTTACTATTGTAAATATGAAATTAATTATAATGTTAGTAAGATTTTTTAATGAACGCCTTGCTCTGCCTAGTTTTGTCAATCTTCATTACAGGTTTTGTTTGCAAGGCCCATTTTGACATTTGTATTTTGACTACCTAGCTACTATTACACCGGACCCCTAATTAATTATTATTTTATTGTTTCTTTCAGTTTCGTTCCAAGTTATATTGGTCTTTCTCAAATTTCAAAACCGAGCTTTTTATTTTTTAACGAGTTTAGATCACAGGAATCATATTCTTCTGTTCTGTGGTTTAGATAATAATAGTAACCGATTTTTTCCAAGAGCAGGTGTGGCCCTGTGGTAACAGCCCAGACTTACGACTTTGTTTTTTTTTTTTTATTTTATTTAATTTTGTTCATTTGTTACATCGAATGTAACATCTGCCAAACTGCATATCAGTTTGTCGGCAGGGCGTTCTCGTGAACTTCGCTTATATTTATATTTAAGTTTATATTTATATTTAAGGTCACATCTGGTCACCCCCTAAGTTTGTAGGAAAGTTCTCGTTGTGAGGTAACCAGATGCAGCCCCACAACACTAATGGACCGAGACCAACGTAGCGCAGCAACTATGGACACATTGTCTATGTGTTTCCTTAGAACATTTTTTAATTGGTTTCTATTTTTGGCTCGATTTATTAATTCATCATGTAACTCATTAATAAGTGTGTAACTTGTACGTCGTGAGTTCAAACCTAGTAGCCTAGTAGCTAAGCACATTACTTCGTGGAATTTATTTTATTATCACTGTTGTCAAAACGATGAAGGAAAACATCGTGAGGAAACCGACACATCTTCAAACTTAAAATTCGACGACACGTGATATCTATCGATCCGCACTGTGCCCGCATGGTGGATTACGGGCCATTCCTTTTCTTAGGAAGGAGCTTGAGTTTCAGCAGTGGGAACATTACGAGGCTGATTATTAATATGCTTATGCTGTGAATTTGTCAGCTAGCCTATCTAGTAGTAGTAGTGCAGACTAACCGATGCCGATGGTTAGGCTCCATAGGAGATAATACAGCTGGTACTGCAAAGTGTGTGCCTAAACACAGGTGCACTTTTTCTTCCTTCGCTCAGGTATTTTTTTTTTATATAAAAAAACGTGGGCAAAAATGCTGCCTGGCT
The DNA here is from genome assembly GCA_910589285.2 of Mythimna ferrago. NCBI lineage: Eukaryota > Metazoa > Arthropoda > Insecta > Lepidoptera > Noctuidae > Mythimna > Mythimna ferrago. The sequence goes on from OU342685.1 coordinate 25,322,437, forward strand.
CTAATGGAATTGGATGGGTCACGTAATCCGCATGCATAATAATCGTTAGGCAAGTGTCACCACACAGTGGGTTCCTGCAGAGGATGATAAGATGGTTTAGATGTGTATCACGTGGACTGGTTTGATAGTGCGTTAGAAAAATGTCTGGAAAGACTAGAGTAGGACTTTCTCCAGCAGTGAGATAGGCTACGGGAAAAAAGAGCGTAGGGCAATCCCATACTAGGAATTACTTGTGTATGTGAGCGCTCACATATTCAAGACACCCAGCATCCTCCTTCTCGAGTCGTATTCCTCATTATTGAGGGTCGTGAAGTTCCCGCTGGATTAGCTTCTTATTGATGGAATCTCGCCATCAGTGACGGTTCTTAGCGTCATGAAGTGCGACGTGTAATTGGGTGTCCAGTGTGGAGCGGACCAAAATCAAAATCAAAATCAAAACATTTATTTCAAATAGACCATTTACAGGCACTTTTGAATAGTCAAATGTCGGTCAGTCCAAGAAAAGTGAAGCTAAATTGCACGTTCCAAAGAGTAGGTCTCTATGGAGAAGAACGTGCAAGAAACTCCATGGACACTCTTTTAAATCATATTATGTGTTACATATAATGCTTGGTTACATATTACTTGTTGCTTCTATCATGTGAGCACAATGTCGATAATGAAATAAAAAATGTAAAATAATTAAAAGAAAGATAAAAAAAAAGACCTGATCTGCCCATCTTGTTGGGCTGCGGCCTCTTGGTCGTTGGTCATCAACCATGCCAGTTACGATGAGCTGTTCAAGGTTGTGGCCATTTTTCTAGGCAATGCGGTTAAAAAACTCCAGCACATTGCGCATGCAGGTAGTCGACAGTCTGATCTTGATGCTTAGTTCTCGTAAGATAGAGCGGTTTGTACGGAAAGCAGTCCAGGGAATTTGAAGCATTCTCCTCCAGCACCACATCTCGAAGGCATTAATGCGGTCGCGGTCCGACTTTTTTAAAGTCCCAGTCTCAGCCCCGTACCTAAATATGGAGAAGACTAAACATTTGACCAGTTTAGTTTTGGTTTAGCAGCATACTCGTATTATAATCCTTTACCACCAGAGAGAAATCATTTCGGAAATACATAATTAATTCATCGAATGCCGTAATTAGAGACACAATAGAAAGACAATTGCTTATGTCGAACTGTGTAACTTAAGACATTCAAAAGGTTAATAGCTCAATACTCCGGTGACATTTTCATTTGCTGTCCTAAGACACATACTGGTACGAAATACATATCAGAACTCTATAAAAAACTGTTGTCATCAACCCAGAGAGGGTAGGTAACAAAAGATATTTCTATGAAAAGATTCAATTGCATACAAAAGGCCCTCATCACAACGACTTCACGAAAAATCTTTTGAACTCACTTATGAATATCAAAATCAGTTTCAGGTCCATTGTGGCCCTTTCTGAGGCCTTTAGAGGCCTTTGAAAGGGTTATTTAAGCTAAGCCAGGGCATGAACTTTGTGACTTCGGACTTCAGGGCGAGTAGTTAGACCAGTTGTTTTTGAATGAAGAGTCCTTGTGTTTGTCATAGTTTGCGAGAGTTCTAAGAGGTTTGTTGGTTTAACGTTTCCTGTACGGTTGACGCATTGGATGAGCAATTGGTTGCTTCGCTGTGTCTCGTGAGTTCGATTCCCTCACGGAACATATATTTGTATGGCCTACAGACAGTTGTTCCGAGTCTGTGTGTTATATTTGCGAGTTCACATGTACGTGAATGCACCCACATGGTACATGAGGTATTTTCAATGTGGGGCTAGAAAGAAAAGGAAAGGAAAGGAAAGGAAAGGAAAGGAAAGGAAAGGAAAGGAAAGGAAAGGAAAAGAAAGGAAAGGAAAGGAAAGGAAAGGAAAGGAAATAAAAAAACTTAATAAAAAAAGTTACTTTTTGCTTGATTTGTTTTCAATAATATTTAAAAGCGAATGTTGTGGACTTTTGACATAACATCCTACTTAATATCTACTCCAAAATAGGAAACCTTTTTTGAGGGAAATCATCAAATAGCTCCTTCTCAACCCACCCATGATATTTCAGTCACTTTTTTCGTTTCAGGATCACGTCGATTGTTTCGAAAAATCTCGTGATAGGTGGGATAATAATAATTGTGTACAAGGTAATTTTGCTACAGAGATTGTTGACATTAAACGAAAATAAAACTACATAATAACATGACAAGTTGCCAGCACTTAGCTTGTTGCAACTTTAGCAAACTTCCACTACTTAATTGTTATTTTATTTTACGACTGGGCGTAAAGTACTTAGAAGTTCATTGTTCGGACAAAAACTTTCTTATGACACTGAGAAGGTTTTGCACCAAGAAATTGTTCAATTTTTGTATGAACTTCTAGTTTTTTAGCTTCAGTACCTAAGTATTTTATAGGTGATTATTGTTTATTCAGAAGAATTATCTTCGACGATTTAGAGTAAGGGGATCCGTAAAGGGAGAGATTGGGAGTCTAAGTGCGAAAAAATGGGTTTCTAATTCTATACTGCGAAAGAGATCTCCGGGGGCCTGGAACGATAGCAAAGAAGGAACAGGAGGGGGTTTTTAGTTGACTAAAAACCCCTTTTATTGATAAAAGTCTGGCACACCCTCGCGCTCCGCACAAGAGCGGATGATGCATGGATGTGCGGATGATTTTCCCACCTAAAACTCACATCATACTATGTTTACTTCGCTCCAAAACCAAGTTAGCTGATGTGGCTCAAAGGCTGCCCAACTAAAATGGCACTAGGCAGGACATGTCTGCTGCATGCCTAAAAAACTATGGGCCAAAGTAGCACAAAATAGGTACCTTGATGCAGTACGACGTGGTTGAGGCAGACCACGAAGGAGATGGTAAAACGAACAATGTAGACAGATTGCGTTGCGCCATCGGTACATGTGGACATCCCACCTATACGTAAAAAGCGTTTTATGAACAAACCCATTAAGCATACAGCTAAGGAGAGGAATTTCCTGCCGGAGTCTGTGTTTCCGGATAGTTACAACCTAGGTGTCTTTAAGTCAAGAGTGAATAGTTTACTTCTAGGCAAGCGTGCTCCATCGTCGGCCACATCATCGCTTACCATCAGGTGAGATAGTGGGCAAACGCGAGCCTATCAATAATAAAAAAAGACAACGACCGCATCATTCGCTGTGCATCTCGCATCCCTCAGATTCCCACGACCCTGACCCTTACCCGGTCAACGTTCCACCTTGTTGGGCTTCCAACGCTACGTCTTCTGGTACGTAAGACCGTCCAGAACCGGGAAACCGGCCTGTGAAAGATGAAAGTAGTGGACTAATCACTACATCAACAGGCAAAAAAAGCAAAAAAAAGTTATCCATGTTTATTATTTTAGACATTTTCTGCTTATGTAAGTGTTCATACAAAAAGCTTTAAGACTAACGAAATAAAATAATTACTCTATTTGCTTGTGGGAATCCGTTAATTGTTTAATACAGGTCCTAACAACCCTATTACACAGTAAGTAATTAGTGCGTGATTAGAACGGAAGCTGTTAAGCTGAGTAGGTACTAATCTGACTTCTCTTCACGTTGCAGACATATAGTAGTATATAGTAGATATATACTCGTAGTATATTATAGTATAGTCGGCCTTATAATTTTCCCACTATTGGGAGTCAGGCCTCATCTCTAGGAGAGGGAATGGGCTGTAATCCACCACGCGGGCCCAGTGCGAGTTGGTGGATGTCACATGTCTTCTAATTTTTGGTTCTAGAGCATGTCGGTTTTCTCGCGATATTTTCCTTCATCGTTGTGAGAGCAGTAGTGATGAAATAAATTACACAAAGTAATGCGCCTGGCTGAGTTTGAACCCGCGACCTACAACTCGTAAGTCGAGGTCATTATCACTCGGCCACCACTGCTCGACTGATATCTATTTTTTTATCTATAGATTTGCAAAATATGCTCTATGTTGTTCATGATAGAAAGTGCTTTCATTATTAGGGTTCTGTACCTCAGTTGGGTAAAACGGAACCCTTATTGGATCATTTTGTTGTTTGTCTGTCATGATCCTTGTTTCCTGAAATTAATATCAAATATTTAGGACACCTTCTCCTCCCTTGGAGCAAGTTTATTGAATCTAAAGAAAAGGCCGTTTATGCTCTGTTTATGGCGCATATTTAGACTCGCAAGGAAATCTTATAGAATACTTTCTGTTAACTCAGAATTTTGTTTAGCAAAATATACGCGTAAAGGAAAAAATTTGAAAGTTGCGAATTAAGAGTTGCATCATAAAATAATTACTTTTTTTTTGCAATTATGACCAATATGCATTAACACGAATGCGCTGGACGCTGTGTTTTACGGTTTCGATTCGCGCTGTGATCAAAATTAAGTTCCCAGTATGTTTGTTTATTTATTCATTTATTTAATTATTTATTTATTCCCGACAAAATTATTTTAATAACCATAGCTCTTATCCCTAAACATTGCTCTTACCGTTACCTACGTATTGTTTCTAATGAGGTACGTTAAAAACGTTACATAGGTACGGTCAACGTGAGTAAAAACACGTAAACCGCCTTAACTGCTGCGAAATTAAGGGTCTTTCGAAATGGACGTGCAGTTGACTGTACTACAGAAACACTATTCAACTAATGGACTAATGGGGGTTGAATTTCTTTTCCCATTATGACATAGTCTTTGCTACCGGATAACGTTGGTTACTTGAACTACACATTTAATGAACAGTAATTGTAGTTAAATCGGTTTTATGGTCTGGAACGGGTTTTTGCAATTAGGAGTAGCTTGAAGTTGGTAGTTTATCTTGATTTTACTGGGAATTGTTTTGGGTTTCAGATTTAGGTATGAAAGTCATGAATTGAAATTACGTTACGTTTGCAACCCACCATGACAGGTGTTTTTGGACTAAAAATAAATTCTAGGTTACTTTTCATCGTATTAAGAGAATAGAAATGATTTCTAGGTAAAAAAAATCAGTCGCTGATTTTGTTATTTAAAACAGACTTCTGGAATTAAAGTTGGTGTTTATATTGTACTTTTTAGGTTTTTATAGGAAGGTACTCATAAATATGTCTTCAAGGCAAGAGTGAATAGACTTTTAAGAAAATATTATTATTTATTTTTTTAGTGCGCCTCACTATCAACAATTGCAACACTGCTTACCACCAGGTAGGATCGCAGACAAGCACTAGTTAAAAAAAAAATGCAAGTGAACCATTTTGAACACTTCCCTCGATTTTTTCAGGATCTCATCATTAGACCCTGACGCATGCATTACGGCATGACGTATTGTAAAATTGCGCACACAACGCACTGTATCATTTTATACTCATTATAAACTTTCTTCTTTTTTATACATCTTCTTTTCTTTTTCATTCTTTCTTTATCATTTTTACCTGTCTGCCCTTTTCCTTTAGTAATTGTGGTCAGCACGAACACATATTTATCTTCCACTCTATCTTTTTAACCGTCACGCTACCACTGACTCTCAACTCCTCACACAATCCATCTATCTCTTCTTCAGCCTCCCTCTCCCTCTTCACCTATCCACATTTGTATTCATAAATTGTTAGTAACATGCGTTTCATCCCTCCTCTTCACTTGACCATACCAAGACAAACGATTCCATTTCAACCATTTCATGATTTTATTCGTACTTAAGATATTCATTACATTTCCAACGCCTTTCCTCAATTAGTGGATCAATTAACACGTACCTACTAGGTACCAGAATGCCAAAAGGAAACTCCAAATTGATGAATTCCCATTTGGAAACCAAAGGTGTAGCCGTGTAACATTCTATACAGCTTACATACTAAGTCTGGAGCTAATCCGGCTAGCCGCAGGGTATTGATTGGATCCTACTGAGGAAGGGGCTGAGTGGTTGAGTCCTAAATCTAGGTTTTAGTTGGATATGCTGTTTGTACGTTGCAAATTAGAGGTACGGTTTGATGTAAGGTCTATCAGTTGTATTATAAACAGTAAATGTTTATTTTGCAATTATGTTAGAAATAACACTTTTAGATAAAAATATTAAATGGTAATATTTTGGAAGTCAAAAATATAATAATAAATAAAAGTTAAAAAACTAGGTTTTCAGTTCGAAAGGCATAACTATAATAATACATATAAACTCTATAAACACCCCCAGTAGGTGCCACTGCCACCTAGCCATCAGGGGCCCAAGTCTGCTATTTTTATAAATTCGTCATTCCAACACGATCACATTGTCATTTTGCTAAAAGTTCGTAATCTGCTAAATCATAATGATCGATCATTAATCGGTCAGTGGTATCGTATTGTCTGTGCGATAAAAGAACCGTCGTGGCATAAAGTGAAAACAACATTAAACATTTTAAGTAGCAACCCAACCCAGCCATCCGTCAAATGCCAAACGTTGACATCGGTTTATTTATAATGTTATTTTGTTGTGATTTTTAATTGAAATCGTCAGAAATGTGATAAAAAATGTCACCGAGCTGCAAGGGAAATAATATTTAATATATTACAGTTTTGCCAAAGATAACAAATGGCAAATCACACCATAATTGGTCAAAACAAAGTCACGAACTTGGGAAACATTGGTATGCTGTTTTTTTGATGCGTAACACTTTTATTTTAATGTTTTAGACTTCTTATGTAAACTCCTGTCCCTGTTATCTCCAAATATGTATAAATTAAACGGAAATTCATTTAAACATGACGATATTTGTTTATTTTGTTTTGGTCAAAATTTTCGATGGCTAGTATAAAGAGTATTGATACTTTCAATTTATAATGCGTTTCGACTAAGAATATTTCTTTTCAGGTTTGAGTAAGGATACAGTAACTAAAATAAAAAAGGGCAAGTGCGAGTCGGGCTCGCGCACTGAGGATTCTGTACAAATTTACCTTTGAAATCAATTCCCGAATTGTGTTACGAAGATTTTTCCGAATTGCAAACATTTTTTTTTTGTGGCGGATCTACAAATTTACAATTTTTAAGATTTTCCCCTGTACTTGTTCTATGAGACCTTGATTTATGTCAAATTTCAGGATTCTAGGTCAAACGGATTCACCCTATGAACTTTGATTCCCTTGAGTATCGAAATATACGTTTTTTTACGACATAAACGGCCGTATCTTTTTTTTTCGTTAACTCAGAAGTCTGATTTTTTTACAACTTCAAAAAACCGCAGACTTGAGTGTATGGTTTTAATTTTTACTCGATACCTCCAAGCTTTCTCGAGTTAAAGGGTCTTAACAGATAAACAGACGGACAACCAAGTGATCCCAAGGATCTTTTAGACGAGATAGTCCCTTACAGGCTAAATAGATTTTTTACGAAGCAACATTACAAATTATGAAGTGTACTTTATTTTCATAGTCATTATCATTAAGTTCATAGTTTTCATTGATTAGCAAAAGGGAAAAATGTACTGAGGAAGACAACGAGAAAGTGGTAGTATGTCCCATTTTTACTTTTATATTTAACTAGGGTAAACATAAACTTGCTGTTAGCTATAATATTCCAGTCAGTGATAATAGACCGATCCCAGTCAAAGTAATAGAACCATTTCCGTTGGAACTGGGTAAGTGGTCGTTGGTGGAACCTACCTAGATAAGCAGTATAGCAGTTTCTTCACGCTATTTTCCTTTACCGGTTCGTGTTTGCATTTAAATGTTCATCATCATTACAATCGAAAGACGTCCACTGTTCGACATAGGCCTCCCCCAGGTGTCGCTACAATTAACGGTTTGCTACTCATTACGCAAAAACTTATAAACGGATGAATTTAATGATAAACGTTGCAATAATATAGCTTATAACCTATTTTTTTGCTAAGTTTCATCACGTGAGCAAGTTTAATACTTAAGCTACTAATATTATAAATGCGAAAGTTTGTGAAGATGGATGAAGGTACTCGTATTTATGGATGTGTCGCGCAAAAACCACTAGACAGATGAACTTAATTATAAACATTGAAATAATATAGCACATAAGCTATAACTTTGCAGTTTCATTAGTTGAGCAAATTCAGCCAATAGGATATTTTTTATTATAGGGTGAAGCCGCTGGAAGAAGCTAGTCTAACATAGTTTCAAATTATCAAGATTTAACAGTCACACTATAATGACGTCACAATGTTGCTTACATAACAAAAACGATATTTATCTACAGCAGCGCCCTCAAATCCCACGATGGTTTACTTTCCGCACAGACTCTAATAGAGTTGTGGTAGAATGATAATATCGAGCATATTAAAACCAATAACTGCACAATAACGTTCTAATGGTAGAACACTGATCAAATAAACTGTCAAAGTTTTAGCAGATTACCGCATACGTCCAATATTCATTTGTCAATATGTACGAGATTACTATTTTATGCCACTTCTTTCAATGGAGTGTCAGTGATTGACCATTGGAAAGTCATAATGACGCCATTATATTAGTAGATCACCAAACTTGTCAAAATCGACTATTATGACATCAATGATAGACCATTCTGACACTATTGTAATAGCAGACTTGAGGCCCAGGTCTTTTCCTATTAACATAAGTGTTTTGATAGGTGTCTGGACTTAATGCATCAATGCTGCCACCGTTTTAGTATTGGCAAAACCTGAGGCACGTGCTTAGTATTTTATGTAAAGAATCTATGTGCAAAAGGGGATTGCCCATTTGAGGCCAAGAGCGGACAATTGACTAGAGAAAAAATACTTTGTTCATTAATTTTGCTGTAAAAAAATATGTATTCCCTTAGTTCCAAATGAGCGCCACTATAATAAACAATAAGTGGTAAATAAAAAGTAACTTTATGGGAAAAACAATAGTTTTATCATTGATAGTAATATTTGATGTCCGTCTTTGGCCTGGAACACCATAGAGGCTGGGCAATCCCCTTTCATAACTGTATCATACAAAATCATAAAGTTATAAGCTTGTTATATCAGCAAAGCCACGTAGTCACCGGGCCATCCAGGCGACTGAGGGGTTGTTTTGCACTTGCACCCAAATGTTTTCTGGCTCCTAATACCCGCTATGACCAGCCGTGACCTGTGTTGTACTTAGTGTCGGTGGAGTCCAACTTGTTAACTTTTTAAATATTTTTGGGAAAAAATATAACATGGTGTAAAAACTATTGGAATTCATTCAGTTACTGATTCTGAACAAACGAAATTCAGGTTATGAATGAGCTAAAAATAATGTTGTATAATAATCGTTTATGTATATTAGTAGCTTTTGCCCGCGGCTTCGCCCGCGTAAAAGACCTTCCCTCTTTCTCCCCCTTTTCTCACTTTTTTTATAAAAAAATCGGCCAAGTGCGAGTCGGACTCGCCCATGGAGGGTTCCGTAGCAGTAAGTAACATAATATAAAAGTTCTTGTAGTTCGTTGTAACTTTGATCGATGTTTTAATAATAGTGTATTTTTTTAGATTTATGACGTATTAAAAAAAAAACTACTAACTAGATCTCATTCAAACCAATTTTCGTTGGTCGTTTGCTTGATAATGTACATTATATTTTTTTTTTAGTTTTATCATTCTTTTATTTTAGAAGTTACAGGGGGGAACACATTTTATCACTTTGGAAGTGTCTCTCGCGTAAACTATTCAATTATCAATGATAAAACTGAAAAAAAAATATAATGTACATTACATTATATTTTTTTTTTAGTTTTATCATTCTTTTATTTTAGAAGTTACAGGGGCGAACACATTTTATCACTTTGGAAGTGTCTCTCGCGTAAACTATTCAATTTAGAAAAAAATGATAATAGAAACCTCAATATAATTATAAAAGACCTATCCATAAATTTCCCACACGTATGGGTTTGATGAAAAAAACTTTTTGAGTTTCAGTTCTAAGTATGGGGACCCCCAAAATTTATTGCTTTATTTCTATTTTTGTGTGAAAATCTTAATGCGGTTCACAGAATACGTCTACTTACTAAGTTTTAACAGTATAGCTCTTAATAGTTTCGGAAAAAAGTGGCTGTGACATACGGACGGACACACAGACAGGCAGACAGACAGGCAGACAGACAGGCAGACAGACAGACATGACGAATCTATAAGGGTTCCGTTTTTTCTCTGTACCAAAATTCATCAAAATCGGTTTTCCCATTTAGGCGTGAAGACGTAACAAACAAACTCACTTTCGCTTTTAAAATATTAGTATCTAAGTATTATTATTGTATTGTATTCGGTCAAGGTTTAAAGTGAAGTTTTCAGAGCAATATTACCTTCAAAGCTACGTTCAAGGTTCCAATCTTACAAGAACAGAGTTCATGATATTCAATTATGCATTTCATTTGTCTTCTCATACATAAGCACCTTCTGATAGCAACAGGATTATCCTGAACTCCAACAAAGGTCAAGGGTGATTGTTGTATCCATTCTTTATGATTTTAAAACCGTACGCTTGTGTTAGAAAGTTTATATCCTATTTTTTTTTTCTCTTTTTGTCTAGGGACTTTACTCAGGACTCAAAAAGCATGTCAGCCCCATATTTTTTTCCGATGTGAAAAATCATCCAATGACAACCCCCGCTCTTGGGCGGAGCGGGAGATAGTGTCAGACTCTTACTGAATAAAAAACCCATCCCGTTCCTTCAAGACTTCATACCGGGGCCCGAGCGCCCTTTCGGATAACCCTGGCCCCAGTAGGCTTCGACCCGGCTGGGCCCCTGCTGTTGCTGACAACTCCTTGAGGCGCGCGGGAACAGTGCACGCCGTCGACGACTTGGGCTTGGTCCGGACAGTTACCGGACGGCCGGACAGCGAGCTACCCATTGCTCACCGTCCGCAAGCCCGCGCCTACGGTGGCCGGAAATCGGGATCAGAATCCCGGCGGTGACGGCGGCGGCGAGAACGCCGTTGCCTGTTGCGTTCGGCCACCTCCTTTGCGATGTCAGCCTCATCATAAACTAAAATAAGTTTACAATAGCAAACTAACTTAATAATCAACAATTCAAATCAAATGGTTCTAAATCAAATCATTTATTGACACAAACAATTATTTTACACTATAAAATTTGAAGCTCTGATCTAGGTAGAAACCTGTATTACAGAAGTCAGTGTCTCCTCCCATTAGTGCCACTTAATTCTCGAAGTCGAAGTGACTCTTCCCTAGAAATTTATTAACAATAAATAAGAAAAAAAAAGAATCCATTCCGATTCCAGTACCCAATTGTGTTTTCATCATGCATGAACACACTTAAATACCTACCTACCTACACACAAAATTACTTTCATATCGGTCAACCCGTTTAGTAGGAATTAGGTGATAAACACATGTACGGAAGAATTATTTTTACAAAGATTAAATCTTGCTTTGTAAAATTATGAAATACCATAGACTGAAAGCCGACCAATTTGGAGATAGGCTGGATAGATCTATTTACTGTTTTCTTCATTTCCTATTTAGCAGTAATACACTCATTAAAAACACATAAAAATAAAACCATCATTACTAAAACTGACTCTTACTACACCCCCAGGATATACAATGGTACTGGTAGGATGGCATACTTTTATCAAACTCGAAGTTTTATGCCCTGCTTTGTATATTCATAAACCACTGCCAGCATTGTTATGCAAATAAAAGAAAAGATTTAAAAAGACAAAGCAATGGAAATGGAACGAACAGATAAGGTCGCAAAAACTTAATTCAAATTCAAATCTGTGTAGGACTAGAATATATGCTTTTTGAAACATAGAGGAGAGGAAAAACAATAACAAGTTTTTAACGAAAAATATTTTTTCATAGCAAGCTTTTATAGCGCAGTATATCTTTATAATTAATACTCGTCAAGACGAATCATGTAAGCCCAAACTCGATGGGGTTGTGTCGTTTAACTACCGAGTTCCTACGGCCAACTTCCGGTTCCACCATCAGATCAGCTCCATGTCATAATAATTTTGTATTAACATCTGATTTGCACATGCTTCTAAAATTTCAGCTTAATCAGTAACCGAGAAGTGGACCAAATTTAATTTGCAAGATTTGATTACAGACAAAGATTGGGAAAGCTGAAACTAAATAAAAGCTTGTATAAAAAATAAAGAGAAAATATCGTTCTTAGTTTAGGAAACTTTGTTTACATTAAAGTTTATGTACATGATAAATTACCTATGTTTATTTTGCAAATAGATTTAGAACTAGATGAGATCAGTGTTTCCTTGCTGACTACTTTGAGAATAAACACCGAAACAAATCAGAGGTCAAAGTCTCTTTCGAAGCCCATACAGCAAACATGTAATCTTCCTCTCAGTCGTGCACTCTTGACAGAGTAGCCGTGGTCATGTCTCGGTCGAGTCCTGCACTACCGCCTCTCTCGCGATACGACGCCACGCAGCTCTGTATTTGGTGGCTTGGGAGTTTCTGTTAACGCTGCAGTGTATCATCGATTTGATGAGGTCTGTCCACCGAGTTGGAGAGCGTCTATATGACCTTTTGCCCTCGAATTTCCTCTGCACCACCAATTGTTCCATCAAGTCCTGGTTACGGGTGATATGCCCGAAGAACTTGAGGATTCGTATTTGCACAGCCGACGATAATCTTTCTTTGATATTGAGTTTCTTTCAGGATCCTCCAGTATCACATTTCTAGTGCGTTAATCTTGCGACGGTCTCGCATCCTCAGCGTCCACGTCTCAGCTCCATATAGAAATATTGGAAAGAACAAGCACTTCATCAATCGAATCTTCGTATTTCTGGTTATTCTGCGGTCTTACCAATTTTTTTTGAGTTTTTCCACTAAGGATCTCGTCATGGCGCAACGTCTCGGGATTTCATGAAACATGTAATGGTCAAACCAAAAAGTGATATTGGGTGGACCCCAAATAAAACTAGCATTTTTATGTGACCGGTAGGATATGATCCGACATTTGATCTGCCGTTTGAGATAAAAAATATTTTTTGAATATAAATCTCTGTCAGGTTTAAAGTACACTGGTTTATTAAGATTCTAGACTTCTCTGCCTAGGTTTAACATTTCCTCAGCGTAAAAATGGTGGTATTCTGACCTCCTTACATATTTATGAGAATAGTGCTTTGCAGTCTGTTGTTGTGGGATTAAATTAACTTGATTAAACAAACTGAGACTTAGGAACCTAGGTTGCTATTTCTTTGTACAAAACTCAGCTGTCCGGCAGAATTATTCTTTTATTAAAATTAAAGAATAATTTTGACAGCACGGTTGGTGCAGAGGTTGAGCGATTAACTGCTACGCTGCGTGTCGTGGACACGATTCCTACAGGGAATTAATATTCATATGTTCCAGATCTGGGTGTCTAATGTATGTGAGGGTGGATGTGTCAAAAGTAATTCCTTGTGTGGAGCAACGTATTTAAAAATTAAAAATAAACTTTGCCATGAATATTTCAAAACTACTACTTAAAATCTCCAAAATGGTAGTGAGCAGGGCTATATAGCTTGTGGTCGAAAACTTCTAACAGAAGACGTAGCGTTGGAAGGCCGACACAATAGAACGATGCCCTGTACCTCTAGCCAAGTTGATAATCTGCAATCAATAACAGTAGTAGAAAACTTCAAATGTATGGGAATGACGTCATCTCAACGATCAGTCACGTGGTCAGAACAAAGGAATTGGGGGCGTGGCAAACTTGAGGCGTTCGACGAAAGAGAAACGGTTGTAACTTGGCTAGGGGGGCTGGTAAGGGTCGTGGGAATCCGATGGATGCGAGATGCACAGTACCGGTCGTTGTGGCGACATTTGTTGGTAGCCTATGTTCAATAGTGGACATATTTCGGCGTCAAAGCACGTGAAGCCGGGCGGTCACATTCGATCGTCATCTACACTAATATAATAAAGAGGTAAAGTTTGTTTTTTTGTTTGTAGGAGGTAATCTCTGGAAGTACAGGTCCGATTGCTAAAATTCTTTCACCAATAGAAAGCTGCTTTATTCCGGAGTGACATAAGCTATATTTTATGTACCTACACGGGGAAAACTGTGGGCAAAGGCTAGTTACAGATAGTTCATAAGCCAGGAATCTGACACCAGAGCGTTAAAGCTGGTATCGTGTTGTAAAATTGCTAGGTTATGGAGCTCATAGGCAGCCGCTTCATGTAAAATAGGTACTAATAGAGAATTAATATCCATTCGGTTTGACTGGAGACCGACATTAAAACAGTTGGAAAATGGCTGGGACTGAGACATTAGCCAAGCTTTCAAATATAAAGCAATTAATTCGGCTTGATAAATATTGGACCTAAAAGCCAAAAAATTTACCTTTAAAAAATAACGTTAAAAAAGCAGATAAAAAAAGGTCTACCATTAACAACGTAGTAGGTATGTTCTCAACAAAATTGTAGAGTTTCATCAAAAATACACATAATTCATTGTCGACCTGAATAAAAAATATAAATCTAAATGAAATATAACGTAAAGTTTTTAACATTCCTACAAAATTAACAAGCAAACCAGACGAGATATTTGACCTTCAATAAAAATGCCCAGAACATGCCATTTTAAAAACGTTAACCAAACAAAAATACATTTGAATCCGACCGTCTGGTGAAGTCTGGTCACATTTGACTGACATTGTGTTTGATAAGGTTGTACTCAGACCTGACTGAAAACAGCCTTGTGGGTCAAATAAATATCTGTATCTATCTTGAAATATCTGTAAATACAGGGCTCGAGTAGAGCAGTGGTGGCCGAGAAGTAACGGCCCCGACTTACGTATTGTAGGTCGTGGGTTCAAACTTAGCCTGGCGCATTACTTTGTGTAATTTATTTCAAAACACTCAAAACGATGAAGGAAAACAACGTGAGGAAACCGGCATGTCCTTGAACCAAAAATTCGAAGAAATGTGACATCTACCAACCCGCACTGGACCCGCGTGGTGGATTACGGTCCATTCCCTCTCCCATAGAGGAGGCCTTAGTTGCAGCAGTGGGAATATTAAAGGCCAACTATGCTATATAGGGTCCAAGGTGCCTAGGCGCTAGGTAGACCCTGCTGGCCGAAGCCTACTGGGGCCATGAGTTCGCTTCTGAAAGGAAAACCCTTGGTCCTGAAAAGCAAAGCAAAGAAGTGACTGCATCGCCGAGTTTCTTTGTTGCCTCGAAGCTCTCACACATGACATCGGCCTTGAGCACAAGCCGTTCTTTCTTTGCGGAATGCCCGGAGGACACGGTGGAACACACAGTGGAGGTGTACCCCGCTTGGGCAGAGCATCGCCGTGCCCTCGTGGGGGTGATCGGTGGCGGTCATAGAATAGAATAGAATAGACTTTATTGTACACCAAAAAGTAATACAGCTTATACAAAAACTTCAATTTGTGGGTACAATTATGGCGGTCTTATCGCTGAAAGCGATATCTTCCAGACAACCTTAGGATGGATAAGAGCTTAAAATAATACACGGGGTGGTCTGTGGTGTACTGATAACTTTATAAAACACAATACTCAATTATAAATACTTAAATACATACATATAGGTACATAAGTTACACAATTTAATTAGTAAAAAGGGTAGAAAAAAAGAGTAAAGTAGGGTTGGTGGAAGAAATTAAATTACGTAGAATCAGTATAGTATTAGAGAGAAAGGAAATGGTTTTTAACTACATTTTTAAAAGAAACTAGTGACTGGGCTTGCCTAATCGGTAATGGCAACGCGTTCCACAAACGCACTGCTTGGATCGCAAACGACTTATCACAGAATTTTATAGAATGCGAAGGCATTAAGAGGGTCAAATTCTCCGATGATCTCAAGTGTCTAGAATGTGTGTCATGAATGAACTTAAAACGTTCTTTGAGATAAGAGGGGGTTGTAGGGATAAACAGTACACTGTAAAGCAACGATAAAATATGAGTATTCCGATGAAGGCGGATTGGCAGCCACTTGAGCTTAATACGAAATTCAAAAATATGATCATATTTGCGCAATCCAAATATGAATCTAATACAAAAGTTTTGAAGCCGCTCAAGCTTATTTAGCTGCACTTCGGTTAGATCAAGATAACTGACATTGGCATAATCAAGGATTGGTGATCTCTCGCGCCGGACCATGGTCTAGAGCGAAGAGGAGTGGCAGGTGGTCGACTCCTTCCGATTCCTCCCTCCGCCGCCGGGATTCCGATCCCGATTTCCGACACGTGTAATTGCTCAAGTCTACTCTGTTAAACCTGGATCGAGTCCTATCGTACTAATACTATAAAGGCGAAACTTTGTGAGTGTGTGTAGGTGTGTATGTTTTTACTTCTTCATTCCTGAACGGCTGGATGGATTTGAATGAAATAGCACATAGGACACTTTGTAAGTATATTCCCTTGGTATAATTTTCTACGATTAGGCGGACAAAACGGCTAGCAGCAGTTAGTTTAAAGATTGTCTTGATTCAAATCGACAAAAGCGTCATAAGAATACATTCATTGTGCGTAAGTACAGCTATGTAGTGAAATTCCCTGCCGGAGTTTGTGTTTCCTGATAGCTACCAACTACGAGGCTTTAAGTCAAGAGTGAACAGATTACTTCTAGGCAGGCGTGCTCCCTCGTCGGCCAAATCATCGCTCATCATCATGTGAGGTAGTGGTCAAACACGAGCCTATCCATAAATCATAAATCGTTTATTGGTTTGTAAATATGGGAGATTGATAGTTGTAGGAGTGGCAGGCGGTCGCCGACTTCTGCGAAGCAGTAATGCTCGCTAAGGAGGAGGCCGACCGCATTAGGCAACGGCGCTCACGCCGCCGCCGGGATTCCGATCCCGATTTCCAGCCACCGTAGGCGCGGGCTTGCGGACAGTGAGTAATGGGTAGCTCGCTGTCCGCCCGTCCGGTAACTGTCCGGACCAAGCCCAAGTCGTCAACGGCGCGCACTGTTCCCGCGCGCCTCAAGGAGTTGTCAGCAACAGCAGGGGCCCAGCCGGGTCGAAGCCTACTGGGGCCAGGGTTATCCGAAAGGGCGCTCGAGCCCCGGCATGAAGGCTTAAAGGAACGGAATGGGTGTTTAGTCAGTAAGAGTCTGACACTATCTCCCGCTCCGCCCAAGAGCGGGGGTTTTCATTGGATGATTTTTCACATCGAAAAAAAAAATACATAGTTGTTTTCTTATAATTATATTGAGCCCCTCCATATTCTACCGTCGCATGAGCATGCAAATTACATTATATTCACAAATTTACAGAAAAAATATATAAAATTATGTTGTTTAAATGTCAAATAATCCAATATATAATAAAGAAAACAAAGTTTTACCCTTTACTAAATAATACCAGTACACCGGAGACCGGTAACACAGTTCCATTCCGACAGTAAACGGAATCAAATCGGATGAGCCCGGTGACTCATCAAATATTTGTAAGGTTTCTTTGGTCGATTTTCGCTGATTTTCCTTATTTTGATTTTGTTTGCCTTTTTGGTTTGTGTACATAATTTCGTTTAGTATAATAATTTTAATGATTGAGGAAAATTTATTTTTTTGGATGATCGAGGTCTAGTGTACGAAAAAATAAAGGGAAAGAAAATGGTTATTACCAATAATTTCCTATTTCTTTCCTCGAGCGCCGATTGTACATACGTCTGTACAACTTGTATAACCTTGACTTTAAAAAACGCTTAATTTTCGTTTTGTACACACGTTTGTACGAAATTTATTTGGGCGAAATTTTTTGATTTCTATATATATTATATTATTTGTTTATCCTAGAAAAATAAAGAAATATTTTTTAAGCTATTGCATAGCTTCTATCGCGGGCCTTGAGCGTGGAGACCGAATCCAGAAATTCCGCAACGAAAATAACCTAACACCCCCACTCATTTGTTTTTTGAGCGTGGTGACCGATAAGAAAACAAATGAGTGAAAGCAGCTGTCGGCGTTTTGGATGGCTGAGGTTAAGCAGCTGTTGGCGAGGTCTAGTTTTGGATGGGTGGGGTTAAGCAGCTGTTGGCGAGGCCTGGTTTTGGATGGGTGGGGTTAAGCAGCTGTTGGCGAGGTCTGGTTTTGGGTGGGTGGGGTTAAGCAGCTGTTGGCGAGGTCTATTGCATAAGTTGATAAAAAATGCTATGCAATAGCTTTACCGCGGCAGTCCCCGAGTGCCACACGTCTTTTTTTCTTTGGTCATTAACCCCTGGCGCTCAAGGGGTTAATATTAGGGTGACCAAAAGTCGGTATACATTTAAACGGAAGTTGCAGAATTATTTTCTACATTAATAACAGAATTATCTCAAAAATGGCTGTGCCTTACTTTATACCAATATTTATGTACATTATATGAAATATATGTGTTTGTTTAATATTATTATAATTACACGTATACTTTTTACCCTTTTTAGGGTTCCGTAGCCAAATGGCAAAAAACGGAACCCTTATAGATTCGTCATGTCTGTCTGTCTGTCTGTCTGTCTGTCTGTCTGTCTGTCTGTCTGTCTGTCTGTCTGTCTGTCTGTCTGTCTGTCTGTCCGTCTGTCCGTCCGTATGTCACAGCCACTTTTTTCCGAAACTATAAGAGCTATACTGTTGAAACTTTGTAAGTAGATGTATTCTGTGAACCGCATTAAGATTTTCATAAAAAAATAGAAAAAAAGCAATAAATTTTGGGGGTCCCCATACTTAGAACTGAAACTCAAAAATTTTTTTTTCATCAAACCCATGCGTGTTGGGTATCTATGGATAGGTCTTCAAAAATGATACTGAGGTTTCTAATATAATTTTTTTCTAAACTGAATAGTTTGCGCGAGAGACACTTCCAAAGTGGTAAAATGTGTGTCCCCCCCCCTCTAACTTCTAAAATAAGAGAATGATAAAACTAAAAAAAATATATGATGTACATTACTATAAAAACTGCCAACGAAAATTGGTTTGAACGAAATCTAGTAAGTAGTTTTTTTTAATGCGTCATAAATCGAAAAAAATACACTATTATTAAAACATCGATCAAAGTTACAACACATTACAAGAACTTTTATATTATGTTACTTGCTGCTACGGAACCCTTCATGGGCGAGTCCGACTCGCACTTGGCCGGTTTTTTTAAATCCTCCTTTTTTATTAAAATATTTTGTGTCTGATCTAAAATCTTTGGGAATTTTTAACTTTGGTTCACCTTTCATAATGTACTTTTTGATAAATATGTCACATTGACAGTTATATCAAGTTATGTAGATATAAGTTCATAAGCATATTAAGCAAAACCACCCTTATTGATGTTCCCACTGCTGGGACTCAGGCCTCCTCTCTAGGAGAGGGAATGGGTCGTAATCTACCACGTGGGCCCAGTGTGGGTTGGTGGATGTCACATGTCTTCGTATTTTTGGTTCTAGGACATGTCGGTTTCCTCACGATGTTTTCCTTCACCGTTTTGAGAGAAGATATGTTCGTATTCTTAAAAATATGTGAGATATAAATATGAGATAGATAGATAGATAACGATGCGGTGCGTTTGACATTTAAATGTCAGAGGTAACGAATGCAAATATCGAATAACATAAACCGATACCGTTGAGTTACCAAGATCATTAAACTACATAGTTATTGTGTATACATAAATATGTCAAAGTATACTAGCTTCTGCCAGCGGCTACGCCCGCGTCTTTATGTCACTCAGTACCTAATAAACTAGGTACCTATTGTAAGTAATGGTGAAAGAATTTATAAAATAGGCCCAGTTGTTTTTGTGTTTATTACAAACAAAATAAAAACACACAAAAACACAAATCTTTCCTCTTTCAATATAGTAATATTAGTACATTCTTATTAAGTACCTACCCTAAAATTATACTCGTAAAGGCGAAAGTTTTTAAAGTATATTTGTTATTTATTCACATTCGAACGTCTCAACAGATTTTGATGAAACTTTGTATGTAGGGAGTTTGGTCATAGTCTAACCATGTAGATAGGCTATGTCCTAGAATAGCAGATAGAGAACTTTGTATCTCGGATGTGTTTTTCTTTGAAATAATTTACCATGACGCACCAAGAGCAGGAACAACCGAGTGGGCTCAGATTTCCTAAGATAAAAAAAATATGGAAAAAAGGGAGGGCAAACTTGACTCCATAGTAGAACACGGATGGGCTATGGGCAAATGAATATAGTCTATTTAAATAAAAATGTATGATTTAATATGTGACTAAGCGCAAAACTAGAATAACTAGATCAGTTTGGATTAACTCTTTTTTAAATTATTTATTAAAAACTCAGGAAGGTCCTAGAGTGACATCTATGATACCACATAGAAACTGAAATTCAAAGTCCTAAGTTGCAGTTTAGTTTCCCACATTCATTCATCAACTTTAGGGCAGTTGCCGGGATCAGCGACATACATCTGGTCGGAAGATCTCCTCCTTTTCAACAAAGGTTTGCGGGACTTTACATTCTGAACCACATACTTCTAAAGTTCTTAAATTTATTACTTAGAAAACTGGAAAAAAGCCAGAGGCATGGAAAGCCGAAAATATTATTTTTTCTATATAATACTACAATCTATATTAATTCAGTTCCTGGTTTGTCAATACTTTTTTTTAGACTACCTACGTTAATACAGTTCCTAGCTATGACAGAACAAGGTCTGTTGGACAACTATACTCCATTTGTTTAGGTAGTTAACTAAATGTAAACAATCTTAACATGTCTTTTATCTAAAAAAATTATCTAAAAACATTATTTAAAAATGTTTACATTTAGGTATTTACCTAAACTGATGTCAGGTAATTAACTAAATTTAAATGATCTTTGTATGTCTTTTATACAATTTATTTAAAATAAAAAGACATATCAAGATTGTTTACCTTTAGTTAACTACCTAAAAAGATGGAGTATAGTGACTCATAAATATGTAAACTTACTAGTTTTTGTGTCAAATATATACAACCTCGTTAGTAAAACTTTGATGCTTACGAAGATTTGCAAATCCAAGATAAGATGATTATGGATTTCGTTCACGAAAAGTTATTTATTTCTCATTTACTAGCTTTTGCCTGCAGCTTGGCCCGCGTACATAAAATATATGTCCCTACCTATGTCACTAAGGAATAAGGCAGCTTTCTATCGGTGAAAAAAAAATTAGCAATCGGACCAGCACTTTCAGAGATTACCTCCTACAAACAAAAACAAACTTTACCTCTGTACAATATTAGTGTAGAAGTGTAGATTTAATCTTCATGCAACACTTAAGTACACTCTGTACTTTTGAACATGTATAAACATGTATGCGCACAATTGCTCCCATAAAGTAAAGGTGCAGAAATATACATTTTTACTGAACAATTAAATAAAAATAATATTATAAATTAAATGTAAGATTTAAGAAATTGATAAACAAATCCATTTTTACTTCAATAAAAATGAGTCAGTTAACATAAAGGTCAGACTCAAATAACATACAAGACAGACGTTAATGTGATTCTACCGTGAACCACTCGAAAATGAAACACAGCGGAACTGTACTATTTTCATACAGAAGAAAATATTAATAATTTGTTTCAACCAATAAAATTACAATGTTATTATTTTTAATATTTAGAAGATAAGGGGCTATGCATTACCCTTAGTGTAGGGGATGTAGTCACTGCGACCTAAAAGATCTATTGTGACTCACCCCCTTGTTAGAGTAACTCTTTTAGCCCGGAGGCTTCCAAGAAATTTAGAATACTCCTAGCTTTTAGAGTTTTATTCTCCTCCGGGCGAATAATGTGTCGGCCCAGATGGACACTGCGTTTGTGGGTAAGGGTCCCGCATTCACACAAAAGGTGCTTATGCGTCTTCCTCTCTTGATTAGAGTACCGGCAAACGTCAGTGTCACTCAGTTTCATGTGATGAAATTACAATGTTAACATAGATACTTAAATAAAACCTTTTGTTTGTTGGTTTTTAAACAGAAAGTCAGATTTCTACTTCTAGCAAAATGTACCCAAGTCGTTATGAAAAAAAAAAAAGAAAAATTTGGAAACCATGTTTTCAAGAATGAATATTCAAAATGGTTTGTAGAATAATAAAGTGCGACGGAGGCATATTTTGCTCATCCTTTTTTTTTTTAAATACTTTTACTCAGCGCTAGGAATTACTCCTGAATCATGGGTTTTTCTTTTACCTTTTGATCACCAAGCGTTTTCACGGGCGTCCGCTCTCTCCCAGTTCATGTAGACCTTATTTTCGATTATACAGACTACTTTATGAAGAACTTCTTATTTACGTTCTTGGATAAATACCCTACAAATTGAAACCTCAATATTTTATAATCTATGCATACGTTTGGTGTTTGACAGAATGGCGCGGCATCGGTCCTGCTCTGGAAATATTATTATCTTTTTTTTTCATTTGATATAAAGTGCATGACTGCGTTCCCACCTGATGGTAAGCAGTGATGCAATGAGAGGAGATGAGTGAGGGATATTTCAAAAGCGTTGAATAATAGTATGTATAACTCTTTTCTGAAAACCACAATAATTATTATAAAGATGCATGTTTGTGGGAGTATGTGTGTATCATCATCAACCTTTTTAATGTTCCCACTGTTGGGACTCAAGCCTCCTCTCTAGGAGAGGGAATGGGCCGTAATCCACCACGCGAGCCCAGTGCGTGTTGGTGAATGTCACATGTCTTCGAGTTTTTGGTTCTAGGACATGCCGGTTTCCTCACGATGTTTCCCTGTGTGTGTGTATGATTGTTACTATTTCACGCTCAAACGGCTGAAAGGATTTAGATGAAATTTAGGCTGGGGGTAATAAATTTTACAAGGAAACATCCTCTGGGACAGTCGTCTATTTTCATGTGGGCAGCACCGCTGGCTGCAGCTAGTAACATTATTAAACTGAAAGCTCGTTTTTGTTGTATTGTTAGTCGACAAATAAACAATTTTATCCCGGGAATATGTTACCTTGGGATAATTTTCTACTCTAACGCGGGCGAAGCTTCCAATAAGAGGTAATAAAAAACAAATAGGACACTAATATCAACTCAATATTAAATTGCTTTTTCTAATATCTACAATAAATAACAGTTTTTTTTTTTATAGTATCCAGTCTTTGTAGCGGTGTCAATGTAGCCCTAGGCTGGGTCTCGAGGACCCTCATAAATCAGATAGAGAAAGGGTAAAATAAGTAATAGACTTTCTTTAGATACGGTGATGTAAGCTTGTTGTTTCTTTTTTGTTTGGTAAAGGTCAACTTTGATAATCTTCTAAGGAATCACACTATCACTTTACTTTGTAAACACTAGTTTTATTAAATTTAAAGCTGAGGAAATCGTTCGTGATCTACAAATATCACCATGATAAGTACCGGCAAAATAATTTACCACATTTTAACAAATCAAGTTAACCTTTCAGATACCGTCAATTTGGGACACAATAGTAAGACAATAGATGCGCGAACGCCGGCGTTCGCTTGGGGTTTAATGAATTTGGCTAGTCTCAGTATCGCAAAAAAAATCGTCATAATCGGAAACTGAATGGACTTGATTTTTTATTATTTATTTTATTTTATTATGTCGTCACGCCATCTCCTTCTGGGCCTACCGCGTCGCTGGCTCCTGCTCTTGGAGTCCAGTCAGTAGTTGCTTTCGCCCAATTTTGTTGCGGCATGCGGCAGATGTGACCTGCCCAGTTCCATTTCAATTTGGCGGCTGAGTCACCTACGTCTGCGATTTGTGTTTTAGAACGAAGTATACTGTTCCTTATGCGATCTGTTCTTTTAAACCCGAGAATACTTCGTTCCATTGTTCGCTGATTTAGGGTTCCGTAGCCAAATGGCAAAAAACGGAACCCTTATAGATTCGTCATGTCTGTCTGTCTGTCTGTCTGTCCGTCCGTATGTCACAGCAACTTTTTTCCGAAACTATAAGAGCTATACTGTTGAAACTTTGTAAGTAGATGTATTCTGTGAACCGCATTAAGATTTTCACATAAAAATAGAAAAAAAGCAATAAATTTTGGGGGTCCCCATACTTAAACCTGAAACTCAAAAATTTTTTTTTCATCAAACCCATACGTGTGGGGTATCTATGGATAGGTCTTCAAAAATGATACTGAGGTTTCTAATATCATTTTTTTTTAAACTGAATAGTTTGCGCGAGAGACACTTCCAAAGTGGTAAAATGTGTCCCCCCCCCCCTCTAACTTCTAAAATAAGAGAATGATAAAACTAAAAAAAATATATGATGTACATTACTATAAAAACTGCCAACGAAAATTGGTTTGAACGAAATCTAGTAAGTAGTTTTTTTTTAATGCGTCATAAATCGAAAAAAAATACACTATTGTTAAAACATCGATCAAAGTTACAACACATTACAAGAACTTTTATATTATGTTACTGGCTGCTACGGAACCCTTCATGGGCGAGTCCGACTCGCACTTGGCCGGTTTTATTTACATTATAAAATAATTATAGCATGACTAAGTTTCTTCTGGGCAAGCCTGCACCATTGTCAACCATATCATCGTTTAAAATCAGGTGTTAGTGGTCAAACGGAGCCTATCAATAATTAATAAACATTTTTAATCCCACATAATGCAGTTTACAGTTCTATTCCCGAGCTACGTACCTACTCGTATTTACTTCTACCGACCGATTCATTCTTAATTGAATCCAGGAAGTATTCCAATAAATCCCGACCTTAAATTGGAACCAGGAATCTCGCCATTACTATTGAATTAAATCCTGCAGCTGCTTAAGTAATCATACCCATTGATGAAAATATGCAGAAGGTAAACTTGACAAGATATTTTACCTTTAACCCACTTCGTAAAACTGGAGGAAGTTTAGAATTCGCTAGTTTTATAAGTTTTCCGTACTTAGGCAGCAAAAAAGGAATCTTCATAGGATCATTTTATTGTCCGTCTGTCTGTCTTTCTATTCGTTAGCCCATCTGACAAGACATTTTTTCTCTGGAACGCGTAAAAAAAGAAAGAAAGAAAGAAGCACTTTGGCGCACAAAACATTGTAGATTTCAACATGTTTTTGTTAAACATGTTGAAATTTAAGATAAATACAAAAGAAAAAAATAAAAACTAACATTGGTTTCCTCACTTTTGCGCCAAAAAAGGCCCAGTTCAGCGAAAATGCAGATAACTACGAGGTAGTTGTCTGGCGCTGCTACTGAAAAAATTAAACTCCTAAGTCAACGAACACTAAAATAAGGCTGTTTAAGGCTAAGAGCTCACGAAGCGGTTTTCACCTGTGGCCGCCGCAGTTGCACGCTCATAGCTTCTGCAGGATGCGTGCCTAAGGCATACAGTCCACCTTTGTACTTTGTATTGCATGAAGATTAAATAAATAAATGTAGACATATGTGTACATAATAAACTTAAATATTAAAAAATATGTATATTTAAGTATGCTTAACCTAACTATACACACTAAAGGCTACTCCCTACTAAAATATGGCGTCATAAAACTCCTCCCCATCGCTGTCGACTGGAAGTGTGCCCAAGAGGCTGACGGCATTGCCACGTTGAATGGCAATCCTTAATCTCTGACCGAGGTAAAAACCAGTGTAATTTATTATGTATATATTTTGTTGCTTTAAGTTGTAAATAAAAACAAAAAATATAAATGAAATTTCACGACGCGTTTTACGCCCGCGTTGTGCGTGGTTGTTAGCAGCTCCCGCTGCACCGGCGCGGCGGGCAACTTAGCAACAGCCTGCAGCCTCAGCGGGTTGTGCCCGCACGCTCTGCGGTCAGTCGGCGGGAGTAACGGAAACTGTGCATAAAAGAGCCAGGTTAAAAAAAAAACAGATGTAATTTTTTATCACTTAACATCCACGGCCACGACGAGTCTCCTTTTCGGTATTCTCATTTAAAATTTATTTAATATTTTGTGAACCTTCTAGTCTTACCTTCTTATTGGCACCACCGAGAAATACCCTTTTTCCTCTTCCAGCTGAATAGAATCGCTATTCTAATAGGATTATGAATTGCATTGCATTGAAATTCTACTTCCTATTTATAAAAATGTGCTCGTGAGCGCTTAGCATGTGCGCGTTGGAAAACTTCGGAAATGCAGGATTTTTCCTTTTATTATACTTTCTACATAAGAGCTTTTAGAAATAGCTTATTTCTTGTAGACTAGCTTCTGTGTTAAAGTCATCGAATTTCTGTTTAAGAATCTTAAAGTCGGTATTTCGGTGCCGAATGTCAAAATTGACCTAATCGGGTATTCGGTTTTTTTCTTTTAATAATAATAATATTCCACAACTCTTGCGCTATGCCATCTAGTCCCAAACTAAGCAGATCTTGTGCTATGAGTACTAGATCACTGATAAATATCCTTTTAAATACATACATCTTTTAGATAAATTACACCCATACACAGAACAAATGATTGTGCACATTACACAAGCATTTGTCTTGGGTGGGAATCGAAACCACGACCTGCAGCATAATAGTCAGGGCAACCAACCATTACACCGATAGGTCAGTTTGTTGTAATGTTTATGGCTGCCTGAGATTTCCCCCATCAAAAATAGAGTCCATTCTTAGATCGTTAGATATTGCTGTCAGCAATAAGACTGCTATCACAGAATAGCACACAAGTCAATCTACATACAAAGCGCGCTCGAGCAACGCACACATAGCCACCGCTCACGGACACGATACGAGTATCTTGGCTCAATCGCCCAGTCGCAATCGTGCAGTTCGTCGCAATGCGCTGACCCTAGCACAATCGCCTAGCTAAAAAGTGAAGTATATACATGACATTGACTTCTGTTCCTATCTATTTTGTGGTGCTATTGTCCCCATTGATTAAAGTTTGTGTAAAAGTTTTATTACAAAATAGAGTTTATTCTATTCTATTCTGCTGTGTCGTAATAATTGAGACCTAACTTCCAAACTAACTAACATATCATCTATGAGTAAAAGACAAAACGCTCATTAGTCAAACTTTCAAAATGAATAGCAGTTACTAACAGTAATATGTCTGAACACTAAACCCTTGTAATTAGACCAAGCACTTTGTATAAGCGATAATATTTCATGAAATTCTGTTAAATTCTATGTCTAGTTTAGAGCTCCTTGTACGCACATATGTGGGAATATAAATAGGGATTCAGGACTAGCGGTATACTGTTCAACTTTGATTTTAATGTAGCTAAGTTGTTTTAATGAGGTGAGCTATGAAAATATTAGAATGTGAAAATCATATTACTGTTTTATTAACTTGGATTACCTACTATTAATACTTTCACCTTTTTTAATTTTATTTATTTTAATAAGAGACCAGATGGTATGACGTTGACACCATGGAAGGTGGGTAGGCCGCTGGTGGGGAACGCAACCTGTGTCGACACCCTTGCGCCATTCCAAACGGCGGGATGTGCTGGCGTTGCCTTAAACGGCGCCAATACTGTAACATTATTAGTAATTACAGTTTTGAGCCGTTTGAGGTTGAAACGCTTGGGTCATGAGGTCCGAGTGCGCGTCTTCTTTTAACGAAATTTCACGCCGACTGATGGGCACTCGACACCTTGCATGACCAGAGGACTGGCAGAATTAGCATTGCCACTCAACGTGGCAATCATGGTGGTCAAACTCCACAGAGATTAGCCAAGTACGCAGCAGATATTATAGTGCACAAGTATGTGCGCAAACACAAGTGCACTCTCTGTTCCTTCACTATCCCATCGGTTGATGGGGCAAGAATCCAAAACGACTGGAGAGTTCAGGCGCAAGAGTTACGGCTTCACATGCTTTCCGAGGCACGGGGGTCACAAACTTCTAAACTTCTAGCAGCTACGGTATTTCCTAATGGAAAAACCCAATAGCAATTTTTGCCCGACCTGGGAATCGAACCCAGGAACCCCGCTCACTAGTCGCACTTGCGACCAGAAGCGCAACGAGGAAGTTCACAAATCATACTTAATATCATAAAGGTAAAACTTTGTGAGTGTTACGTGTCTGTGTGTACATAAGTTTTGTTACTTCTTCACGCTCAAACGGCTGGCCGGATTTTGACGAAACTTGGTACACGGGTAGACCATATCCTAGAATAGCATATAGGATTCTTATCCCGGGAGCCAGTCCGATCGCGCGGGTGTAGTCGCTCTCAGCACCTAATCAAGAATATTGTGTACCCACATTGCAAGTACCTTAATATTTTAAAACCATCTCACACATAGTTAAAGAATTTCTTAATGTCATACATTCGTAATAACTCCCAGAGCACTTGGAACATTTCAACAGGCGAGTTTGCAGACACTATAAAGATTATCTTTAATAAAACTGTGAGTGCTTTTTACTACAGTGACTAAGGTTTTCTTTCCTAAGGCATGGCGCAAACGAGCCACTGATCACAGCAGTGTCAGAAGCGAGCGACAGCCACCGGTGTTCGTAAGCCGCCACATTTTATAACCCCTACTGTCTGCAGTCTTACGATGGAATTCCACACGGAAAGTTTGGTTGCGCATAGTTTTAGGGAAAGAAGAAAGAAAGAAAGAAAATCATTTTATTTGTCAAAATAGGCGCAAACTTAAGACTAACATATTTCGAACATTTTCCATTACAGAATAGAAATAAAATCTTATGCACCACGTCCGAGCACGGTCGTATGCTCAGCATAATGCTGTGTTCACACGCAAAATGCGACGATTCCACAGTTTTCAGCTTGGGCCGGTGACGGTGTCATGGCATGGTGACGCGTGCGATGGTTAACTTTGCGGGGGTGGAGGGAGTTGACCTTTTATGTGGCATGTAGCGACCACAAGTAGTGAGACGTGGATACTGTTGTAGCGAGTAGAGGCCACCGGCTACACATGTGCGGCGCTTCTATAAAAAACACATGAAAAAGTGTATTAAGTCGGTGTCTCTGACTACCGCTGACTGTGGTCTGTGGCCCGTTTGCGCCGAGCCTTAAAGAAACATTTCTGTGATTAATATTAGCACTTGGTTTGGTACATACTGTTTTGTAATGAGAAAGGGTAAGAGTACCTACCTACTGAGTGAATGAATTATGGGAAGCTTGCTTCTGGCCGGCTGCTTCGACCGCTTGAATGTCGAAAACTAACCAGTAGTTAGAGATATGTGGAACAGGGTGTAAAGTTTCACATACCTCCATTGAAAAGTGAGGATCTTCCGACCAGATGACCACTGCCCGATAAACGAGTTTTTGACTGTTTTATATAAATGTTCTAATATCTCGGAGAACTCTAACCACGATGAAGGATTTTGATCGTTATAGATGTCGCCACAATCCCAAAGCCATTGGCCCAAGTGGGCCCCGTATATTTTGCTGACATTTCTTTGCGGCGGTTGACTCCGCCTTGTTCCTAATCGGATGGCAAGCTAACCAGTACTCGTCGTCATGCGGACGGCGAGTAGGTACTGGGTAACTAACAACAGTAGTCTTCAATAGTAGTCAGACAGACAGACGGACAGACAGACGGACGGACAAAAAAGTGATCCTATAAGGGTTCCGTTTATTCCTTTTGAGGTATGGAACCCTAAAAAACATGGCACGAATACGTATGTACTATTTATTGTGCTGCCCACTTTATATAAAAAAGTAAAAAAAAAATCTTGTCAAATCACAAAAACAAACATAAAGACAATAAACCAAGTCGTCATGTTGTCTTCAAAACATGACCTTTTTCTTTTAACAGTCGCCATTTTATGGGAGCGTTAACACCTGGTTACGCTTCCCTTTGCATTTACTGCCATTTTATAGGAATTCAATTGGAGAATGAAATACGACTGGGAATCTCTCTCTTGACATTTACGTTTTTATAGTGCTTCGGTAAAATTATGTGGGAAGTTAAGAGTTTGATTTATTTATTCGTAGAATTAATGTTTTTTAAAGTAGATATACTACTGATAAACATACTTATTATTTCTAAATACATACATATTATAGATATAAAATACCAGACCAAAACAAATGATCATGCTCATCACATAAACATTTGCCCTGGGTGGAAATCGAACCCACGACCTACGGCATAGCTGCTATAGCAGTCAGGGCCATTAACAACTAGACTAACAGGCCACTCATTTTAGGTTTAAAGAAGGTAATCTCTGGAAGTTCTGATCCAATTGTTAACATTTTTCACTATAATAGTTTTCACTGGTAAAGCTGCTTTATTCTTGAGTGACATAGGCTATATTTTATGAACGCGTTACTGTAGATAGATAGATAGATAGATTGATTCTTTATTCTACACCAAAAATAAAAATTACATGAGAAACTTAAAATTAATAGGGTGTCACAAAGGGCGGTCTTATCGCTAAAAGCGATCTTTTACAGACAACCTTTGGATGGATTTGACAGAGAAGGAGAAAAAGATACTCAGGTAGTTGATGGTGTACTATCCACATATATACACAATACATAAACTAATAAATTACATAAAAAAAAACAAACATACACACATACATACACATACATGCATGCAACATATACATACATGTAAAGCTAGTTAATAATAATCCTAATCCTCCCGACCGAATTTCTGTCACGGTGGCCCATCTCTACAGACGTTAGCGAAGTACGCGGGAGATATTACCTATAGTGCACAAGTACGTGCGCAAATGCAGATGCACTCTCATCATCATGTGCAGGATCAATAGCATAGTCGGCCTTATAATGTTCCCACTGCTGGGACTCAGGCCTCCACTCTAGGTGAGGGAATGGGCCGTTATCCACCACGCGGGCCCAGTGCGTGTTTGTGGATGTCACATGTTTTCGATTTTTTAGTTTTAGGATATACCGGTTTCCTCACGATGTTTTCCTTCACCGTTTTGAGAGCAGTGGTGATGTAATAAATTACACAAAGTAATGTGCTTGGCTGGGTTTGAACCCGTAACCTACAACTCGACCAATACAGGACCAAGGGTTTTACGTTTTTCGAGGCATGGAGGTGTAACAACTTCATCTTCTCAACTCCGGGCTACTATAGAGTAATTCCTAATAGCACTTTGTGCCCGACCTGGAATCGAACCGAGACCCCAAGCTTAGCAGTCGCACTTGCGGCCACAAGACTAACGTAGCAGTTATTATATACAATCATCATCATCATCATCAGCCTTTTTAATGTTCCCACTGCTGGGACTCAGGCCTCCTCTCTAGGAGAGGGAATGGGCCGTAATCCACCACGCGGGCCCAGTGCGGGTTGGTGAATGTCACATGTCTTCGAATTTTTGGTTCTAGGACATGCTGGTTTCCTCACGATGTTTTCCTTCACCGTTTTGAGAGCAGTGGTATTGAAATAAATTACTCAAAGTAAAGCGCCTGGCAGGGTTTGAACCCGCGACCTACAACTCGTAAGTCAGAGCCATTATCACTCGGCCACCACTGCTCTCATTATATATACAATATGTAACAGAAATTATGCACCATTGTACACTTTACTGTTAACTTAATCGTAATATTATGACCCCTGAAATACCACTGCAGTTAAATAGAAATTAGTTGTCGTTTACTAAACTTTTACAAAATTTAAAGTGAAGTGAAGTGAATTCTATTTAAACTTTCTGTTTTATTTATACATATACACTCTATCTACTTCTTCTTCAGCTCTGATCCTACTAAACTATTCTGTCGCAGGTCTGCTGTTGAAGAAATTTCGTTTCAATTAAGCAGTACCTTTGTACTCTTCTATCAGTATTTGCTCTTTTCGATTTAAGTGATTGTGTGTACATATAGTTGCCATCACGGATCTTGAACACTTGCGCAGAAGTCAATATTCGTTCTCTTTAGTGGTGCGAAGTGCGACGCGGGGGCGGGGAGTATCAGTGATTGGCTGGCATCGCCATCGCGTCAAGACGTCACTCCTCATTCGTTCACTGCGTTGCTGCATGTATCTAACAACGAAGACGATTGGCTCGTCAATGTATGGAATGCGCAGAGCGATCCCCACTCTGACGCCGAGCGTTCAAAATCCGTGATGGCAACTATAAATAAATAAAACTATGGGAGCTTTAAACTGTGTAAACTGTTGCAATTGTTACTATTTTAATGTTACGAACATTGTATAAATAAGTCAAAATCAAAATCAAAATCAAAATCAAAACATTTATTTCAAATAGACCATTTACAGGCACTTTTGAATAGTCAAATGTCGGTCAGTCCAAGAAAAGTGAAGCTAAATTGCATGTTCCAAAGAGTAGGTCTCTATGGAGAAGAACGTGCAAGAAACTCCATGGACACTCTTTTAAATCATATTATGTGTTACATATAATGCTTGGTTACATATTACTTGTTGCTTCTATCATGTGAGCACAATGTCGATAATGAAATAAAAAATGTAAAATAATTAAAAGATAGAAACTGAATTAAGCCACTGGCAGCTAAGAGATGACCAGTCCCATCTGACGGCACCCGTTCACGAGCATGACGCGTGCATCAGCCCCACTCAGCTCAACCATTTTGAAGGGAACTGAACGACCCAATAACACGTGCCACCAACAGCGAGACATTTGAGTGAGCATGACAAACTCTCAACTGCCATGCTCGTAATGTCAAAAAAGAAGTTGTAACCTAATAAAAATGCTCCATGGTGCTTCACATTCACAAACTTGGAAAAAGTGCTTCTACATTATACAATGCAATTGTGTCTTTCAAATTAAAAATAATAATATTAGTTTCCAACTAATCAACTAATTAGTACGCCCTAGTGGTAGTGGAGCTGGACCGGCATTGAGCCAAGCATTTTTATCTTGAATATAATCCTCCAACTTATAATATGCTTGCCTGCATAGTGTGCGTTTAATACAAGATTTAAATTTCGTTTCATTGAGTTCTAATATTTGGGGTGGTATTTTATTATAACATTTATTATAACATTTAACGTATTGTATTGCATTTATTTCGGTCCGTCTCGCGTTTAGGACTATTTTAATATAATTCAACCAACACTAAATTAACCACCATATTCTCCTCCAAAACAGTGAATTAAATTCCAAATTTAAAACCGCCAACCACTCAAATAACGTGTTGCAAACGAAATCCTTCGCGAAACGGTTGTAAATGAAAATTTAATTCAAATCCAAGCGTTGTACTGTACTGTCTACGCCACAGCAGTGTTTCGGTTACAACTGAAAGCTGAAAGAAGATGGATGATCCTGAATGCATTAGTTTTGAGCGCAAGGCCTTGAGAACGTGAATGTAGAAGAGAGTACAGACCAGGGACATTATAGTCCAGTAATTTTAACTTTTAGACACCTGCCTCTTATACATGAGCTTGCGGGTTCGATACCGGACATTTACCAGTGTATAAACTTTTCTAAGTACATCTAAGACATTACTGACACCCCATGTTTTGGAAAGCACGTAAAACCGTTGGTTCTACGACATTTATTTATTTATTTATTTATTTATATATACTTTATTGCACATCAAGGTTAAGAATTAACAAAAAGGAAACCATATAATAAAAAAAACACACAATTGGCGGCCTTATCGCACTAGGCGATTTCTTCCAGGCAACCTTGAATGGACAGGGATTGCCTGGACACAAAATGGGGTTGCACTTAGTGCAAATATAAAAGTAAGAAAACTTAATAAATACTTAATACTAAAATAGATACACAAATACATATATACAAAATAAATATAAGCAAGAGAGTTAGTGAAGAACGAAGACAAGATCACAGAGTCAAGTAATGATCCTTCACAAGCCCTTTAAATGCAGGCAGTGTTTGTGCACGCTTTATTTCCACAGGCAATGCATTCCATAGACGAGCGGCCTGAACAGTAAATGACTTGTCCAGGAAAGTACTTGAATGCATTGGCATTTTAAGTTTCAAGTTATCCGATGACCTAAGAACTTTCATGTGGGAGTCACAAAGGAATTGAAACCGTTCTTTGAGGTAACGAGGGGTAAAAGGGGAAAAGAGCACATTATACAAAAGAGAAAGAATATGAGCATTACGGCGAAGGCGAATTGGCAACCACTTGAGTTTAACGCGAAATTCAGAAACATGGTCATATTTACGTAAACCGAATATGAACCTTATACAAAAGTTTTGAAGTCGCTCAAGTTTATCCAGTTGCACTTCAGTGAGGTCAAGATAGCTGGCATCAGCATAATCAAGGATGGGTAAAAGAAGAGATTGTGCAAGCGTGATCTTGGTGGCAATCGGCAAATGCCGTAGTCTTCTCAACGAACCAGCAGATGCGAACAACTTGCGGCTAACTTCCTGTAGCTGGGCAGTCCAAGAGAAATTCTTGTCAATGAATATCCCCAAGTTCTTGACTTTCTCACTAAAGGGAATTACTGAGTTGTCAAAAGAAACTTGGGGAAGAGTCGTCCAGTCGATCTTTGAGACCATTCTAGAACTGCCCACCACTATAACCTGCGTCTTCACAGGGTTCACCGTGAGTCCGTATCTCTTGCTCCAGTCGCATATACGAGCCAGATCAAGGTTAACGGTCGAGATAGCCTCAGACAATTTCCCAAGAGGTGCCCGTGAATATATTTGAAGATCATCTGCATAAAGGTGGTAGGAAGAAATTAATTCGTTGGAGATAGAGTTAATAAAAACTGCGAAAAGTAATGGTGATAAAACGCCACCCTGTGGCACTCCGGCAGAAGTACTACACCAAGAAGACATGGTCTCTCCGATGCAAATACGTTGCCGTCGCCCGAACAGGTAACTTCGAAACCAGTCAATCACCGGTGGAGATATATTAAGAGAGCATAGAATACCAAGTAAAACATCAAAATCGACAGTATTAAAAGCATTACTGAAATCTAGCAATGCAAGGACCGTTAGATTACTGCTTTCCATGGCTGACCGTATATCGTCCGTAATATTGAGAAGCGCTGTAGTGGTGCTGTGACCAGGGCGGAAGCCGGACTGAAACGGGTTGAGGAGATTATTTTTGGATAGGAAAGTACTTAATTGGTTGTGGATTAAACGTTCTAGGACTTTAGACAGGAAAGGTAAGACGGATATTGGACGGTACTCAGAAAAGGATGTGGGAGTGGACTTTTTAGGCAGAGGAATTATTTGAGCATCTTTCCATGAGCATGGAAAGACACCGCTAGACGCTGAAAAATTGAGGATGTGACAAATGACAGGGAGGATTATGTCCAGCACCGGGAGTAACTAAACGTAATTTTACGGCTGATACAGTCACTTCCTACTGCATTGGAAGTAATTGATAGTATGCTCTTCTTAACATCGACATTCGACACCAGAAAGTCTGACCATCAGTCTATACAAAGAGTATGATCGCATTGCTCAGTAATTAGTGTGTGGAGGTCTTATCATCAGCCTTTTTTAATGTTCCCACTGCTGGGACTCAGGCCTTTTCTCTAGGAGAGGGAATTTGCCGTAATCCACCACGCCCATTGCGGGTTGGTGAATGTCACATGTCTTCGAATTTTTGGTTCTAGGACATGCCGGTTTCCTCACAATGTTTTCCTTCACTGTTTTGTGAGCAGTGGTGATGAAATATACAAAGTAATTACTCGTAAGTGTGGAGGTCTAATAAGCAGTTATTCTATGTAGAACACA
Source organism: Mythimna ferrago (assembly GCA_910589285.2). Lineage (NCBI taxonomy): Eukaryota > Metazoa > Arthropoda > Insecta > Lepidoptera > Noctuidae > Mythimna > Mythimna ferrago. Next base: position 25,357,849 of record OU342685.1, read on the forward strand.
GGTATTTAGCCGCGTTTGGTTAAATTGGAATCCGACCCTAGTTGGAAAAACGTTAAGGAGATGAAGATGACAGATCGTTAACCCAGAATGATTAATGATGATTAGGTTTTGTTAGGTACGAAGGGGTAGGTTACACATAACAAAGTCAGCCAATTTACCTCTCAAAAGAACATTAACCCTAAGCTGGCAAGCTACAAAATATTTTCATGAACTAACATGAGAGCAATACCCGCATAATGTGTGTTTACACGCAGCTCATAGCTCTTAAATATTATAATGGGCTTGTTTCTGATTCTGTACAGTTGACTTAGTTGTTTGGAGCCGAGTGCGTACATTATAGATATTTGTTACACCGCTAGTTAATACTTTACAGGGGTTGTTGTGAGTCCATTAATTTTATGGGATAACAATTGGCATATAAAGTTATGTTTTCAATATCCTGGGAATGTTTGGTTCTGGTTTTGTTTACGTTTTCATGTGAATTTCTAAGGGTTATCTACGTCTTACTATTTAGATAGATATGTAGGATAGGTATTTGGCTGATACGTACAGGGCTACAAGGGTCTTCTGCGTCGGAACTCTGGTGCGCGCACGTAACCTCTCGGCGTCAAGAAATCGAGATGACAGACGGCGGCTCGTGATGATTCCCGATGCTTCACGAACGGGCATTCGGGTGTTTCGGTGACTGGTGACGGACAGCACTCGGCTACGTTCGTAATTAATCCCGATCGTCACATCAGCCTCCCCGGAGACCATTGAAAGTCGAAAATTGGGATCGCCACAGATACTTATGAAATACTTAACTAATTTTAATACTAAAGTTTAAACCCAAGCATGTGCTTAACATAGTGTAGTTCGTTTTATTACCATTGATTTCAAAATGGTGAAGAATAACATTGTGATGAAATTGGTATGTTCTAGAATGAAAAATTCGAACATGAGACCTACCTCCTCGGTCCGAATTGGATATCTACCAATCCACAGTAGGCTCGCAGCGGATTGCCTTCCGTTCCCTTTTAAGAGAGAAGGCCTGAGTCCCTATATAGGGTAACTGGTAATTAGTGTACGATACTTAAACAGATCACAGTCACGTGTTTAAGTATCGTACACTAATTGCCAGTCACCCTATATAATTATAAGGTTGATAATTATTATTAATATTGCCATATAGCATGGCAATGTCACCCAGTCTATTAGGCCATCAGTGGACAGCGATGTGCAAGAGTTTTTAGACGTCATATTAATTTTAGATCCCTTTTAGTCAGTTTTAATAAAAGGTTATTTTTATTGTTAAGTTGTTACAATTCAACTTCACTAACATTATGAAAAATCAGTGTTTCAATATCCAGAGAGACAATTTACGAAACATATTTTTCACATATTTATGAAACAATTTGGGAAACGAGAACGCCTGGTTCTCGGGTATCATTGCATTGATAGATCTGACTCAAACGGGTAGCAGGTGCTAGGTTCTGTATCAAATCCCAGAGGAAGAATATAGGTTAAATGGAAACAATAAATTCACATTCATCTCACAGAAAAGCTTAGATGTATTCTAGCATGTGCATTTATTTTGTGTAGTCTTTATTTTTTTGATAGACAGATGACGTACATAATATATTTTTTCTATTTTTTCAGTCAACAAGTAAGTCGGGACAATTACCTTTGGGCTACCACTGCTCTTACTACATATATACAGGGTTATTTTGTATAACACTAATAACTTTACAGGACTGTATCACTAATTGCATGACTTGATTCCGCCATCTCAATTCTACCATCGGACAAACCGACGCACGGCAAGTATCCACCCTTACGTTGTTGAAACACCTACGGTTCGGACTAAGCGTTTCGCCTCGTCATTTATACCGCGTACATCAAAGGACTGGAACAGTTTGCCTGCTGCGGTCTTCCCGTATGATTATAATTTGGGTGTCTTCAAGGCTAGAGTGAATAGGCTCTTAATAAACCAGTGCGCCTCACCATCAACGATTGCATCACAGTACTTGACTGCGATCCCGCCTGATGGTAAGCCATCAGGCGGGATCGCAGTCAAGTACTAGTTTATAACAGATAAAAAAAAAAAAAAACATAAACAACAATTTTTGTTACTTTTACAAAACATAATTCATTTACCAAAAATAAACCTTCAAGATTTCGTTGTTCTATCTAACACATTTCAACTCTGTATTTTGTTACCCCTACCTAAGTCAGTATGACGCGATGCAAGCGCATCAAGCAACTCCGACGCCTAATCTCCGCTCCCCTCCGCTATTGTACCTACTTACTATCGCATCAAGCAATCAAGCAACTCCGACGCCTAATCTCCGCTCCCCTCCGCTGTTGTACTTACTATCGCTTGCTTCGCATAGACTTCGTGATATTTAGAACGTTCAATTTAAATATTTTTATTTTTATATGAAATTTTGATGAAATAAAATATGAAAAATTTTCAAAAGTCATAAACAATTTTTTTTTTATGATGTTAGTAACATACTACTGAGCAAGTCAGTGTTTTAGATATAACTTTGTAGCTACTGGTGTATATATCTGTGTGTATACTCATAACTTATTTTACATTGGAGCCATCCGAAAACTGTCACCCTAAACCCAATGAAAACAAAACTATAAAATAACAATTTAAAGCTAAAATAAATTATTTTCGTCTGATTAAAATGCGTACCTAGGGACAAACTCTAGAACTGTGATGAGTTCTAAAACTGTCATTGGTGAAATTCTTCGCAAATAAATTACAAATGGTGTTCATAAAATTAAAGTTTTGAGTTTGATGTATTTAGTTTGTAATCTGTTTATTTATGAGTTTTTTTTTTGTTACAATCTTTTATTTTCTTAGCGTAATATATGGGCTCAGTACCGTAACTTTTTTATGTTTTTTTTTTATTGTTGATAGGTTGGCCGTTTTGAGAGCAGTGGTGATGAAATAATTTACACAAAGTAATGCGCCTGGCTGGGTTTGAACCCGCGACCTACAACTCGTAAATCGGGGCCGTTTCCACTCGGCCACCAATTTTTTTTTTTATTGAGGGAAAAAATCATCCAATGACAACCCGAGCGAAGCGCGAGAGGTCTCCGCCGCCGATAGCCCCCACGAGGGCACGGCGATGCTTCGCCCAAGCAGGACACACTTCGACTTTGTGCTCCACCGTGTCCTCCGGGCGTTCCGCACAGTGGCGACACCCGGGCGTTTCTTCCACTCGAATCCGGAACAGGTCCCGAAAGTGCCATGTCCGGTGAGGACCTGCGTCATGCGGAAGGTAAGGACGCCGTGAGGTCTTTCCAGCCTCGCCTCAAAGAGGGGACTTACCGTCTCGGTCACCACTGCTCTCTATTGGCGAGAAGAAAAAAGAAATAATGCCAGCTATGACAAAAGTTTAATTCCCCTTTGAACAGAAGATACCCTATAATAAAAATGTTTACCTAATATTACATGTCAACAACGTCTAGGTAATAAAAAATGAAGATTGACAACACAAAAAGGCCTTGTTTCTTGATAACAAAGCATGTTATTGCGTTGTTTTGAGGCGAACAAGTAATTTACTTGAATAATATGGAAGTACCTCTATATGGTGAAAAATAAATATACATTTGTCATCTGCGGGTTAGAACCGTAAAGTCAAAGGAGAAATGCGTTCGTCATGTTGATTTTTAATTTCGTTTAGAAGGTGAACGTACTGACAAAATACTTCAAAGTTTAATGTTTTTTCTTTTACACATGTTTTTTCTACAATAACCTTTTGAATACTGTAATTAGTGACACAAAAGACAATGAGAGAGCGAATGGTATTTGCTTGGGGTTTCATGAAATAATCTTGAAATAGAGTCGAGAAATCGAGTTTGGGCTTGTATGATTCGTCTTGACGAGTATTAATTATATAGATATTATACCATGCTATAAAAGCTTGCTATGAAAAAAAATATTTTCATTAAAAACTTGTGCCCATGCAATGTTAAAATAACTAGATACTTGTGAAGTGGTAGCTCGTAGATCTTTTCAATTTTAATTTCATACTAGCTTTTGTCAGAGACTTCGCTCGCGTGAAGGAAAAAGACATTTCCCAGATTAAAAAGTATCTCCAAGATATGGTCTATCTGTGTGCCAAATAGCTTCCAAATTTTTTCAGCGATTTAAACATGAGGGAGTAATAAACACACACACAATATTTATAACATTCGTCCTAATATTCACGAATTCTCGACAAAAATCTGTGATACAAAAAGTGTGTTCTGTAATTGTAAAAATCTCGCCTCTTACAGCACTTAAAGAACTGTTAAGGACACTTCTACCTGTCCTTGTACCTTCACAAGTTTGGGTTTTATTAAGAAACACAGTTATACTGTAAAATATTTTCACCTAAAGCACTTGAACATTTCATAAAAAAAACTTCTTGCAAAAAGATTCAAGTGCTCTATGAATCTACTTTTTTATGTTACTGGAACAATGCACGCATACTCCATTTAGAAAATTAAGTTACAAATGGTAAACAAAAATTTTACTGACGTCCAAGTGCACGTCAGTGTTTTTTTTTTTTCAGAAATTAGTTATCCTAATTAAAAGGCAAATAATAAGGGACATCGATGCATGGTTGTATACGATTTTGGTACTTATAAACACACAAACACACTAGTGATGCCATCAAAATCTATCAACAATTTATTACAATCTGTATTTAATTTGTGATTATATATATGTATATTTTACTAGCTTTGCCCGTGAGGTCGTTCGCGTGGACTACAGGATTTTGAATTTTCCTAAAATAAAAGTGGCCTATGTTACTCCTTATTACATCAGCTACCTGTTAAAAAAGTCCCGTCAAAATCGGTCCAGCCATTTCAGAAATTAGCCCGGACAAACAGCCTAGACAGACAGACAGACAGAGAGACAAAAATTGTAAAAAATGTTATTTTGGTGTATGAACCGTATATGTATTCATGTGCATGTAGTAAAAAGTAGTTAGTTCAATATTGCAAACAGACACTCCAATTTTATTTATATGTATAGAAGATGTATAGATTTTTTTGAGGTTGGAAATCGTCAAATGACTCTCGTTGCTCTATGGTGACTCTTTCAAATGTCTCAGTTCACGGGAATTTTTGAAAGAGATACCGTTGTCCTAGAACGCAAAGGGTAACTGAAGGAACTCGAGTAAATTTAGTCAGTAAAAGTTTGGCACGTCTTCTCGCTCTACGAAGAGCAGGAGATGTTATTTGTTGACTTCACACCCCAAAAGAATGGGCACGGTGTGATTGCATCAGAAAATCCTCTCTTCGAGGAGTGACTGGAGAGGCAACACGGCGTCCTTACCTTCCGCATGATAGGTCTTCACCAGACATTGTATGTTCGGGAATTAAAAAGAAAATATCCCAAAAAAAAAAAAACAGCTTCTATGATTGGTTAAATGAATCCTCAAGAATCAACCTTGTCATCATCCTTTTATTGATAGTTCTTTGTAATTATTACATTACATTTTTCTTGCTTTTTTTTATAGCCTCTTTTTTATAATGTAATTGTGAGAACACTGTAGATTCCACGAATTCTTAGATTACTTCCTATTACGACTCACTTTTCTATTATAATTATTTTTAATGTGCTTTTGGGTACAGTATAGACTGATCTACACTGTTCTTACATAATATCTACTAATACTGTAATATGGAAATATTGTAACATAAACCACTTTTTTTTTAAAGATTTACCCTGAAGTTTCTTGCCCGTTTTTCTCCATAGGAAACGACCAATTTGGAACCTTGCACTAGCTTCTGACGTTTTATAAGTGCCCATGTAGGCCTAGGTGAACTAAAAATATTAAAATTTTGAATTTTGATTGGCGTTTGATTTCTGGCGCATCGATTTATTTTCCAAAAACAAAGGATGGTTCCACATATTTTGTTATTTATAATGGTGTACAATAAAGAATTAAAGATGGTTTTTTATTTCTTCATTGCAAATGTTTCTGATGTCAACCTAGGAAAATGTTATTTCAATGTAGAAAATTCTTCATATTTACCGAACAATGCTTGTAAAATAATATTATAAATACAATGTTACCTTCAAGCTCTCTCATGTTATATGTTTTTCTTCCAGTTTAATGTTTCAGAGTTGAAAAATGAATAGTAAAATAAAATCAAAGAAAATAGTAACAAAAGATTTGTGTGATACGTAAGTTGCTTGCAGTTATATGACCTGCTTATTTACCTATTATGTACCTATTTAGTGTTATGTATACCTAACCTACCTACCCATATAATTCTCTCAAAAATAAATAAATATATATATAATTATGTATCTTCTTCTTCTTCCTGCCCTTATTCCATATTACTGGGGGTCGGCGCAACACGTTTTCTTCTTCCATTCTGTCCTGTCACCCGTCAAACTATCACTAACTCCCTTTTCTTTCATATCACTTCTCACACAATCCATCCATCTTTTTTTCGGCCTTCCTCTCCCTCTCCATCCATCTACATGTACACTCAGAACTCTTTTAGTAATATGCGCTTCATACCTCCTCTTCACATGACCATATAAGACAACCGATTTCCTTTCAACTTTTCAGTCACTGGCGCCACTTTCAAACTTCCTCTAATATACTCATTTCTCACTTTATCCATTCTCGTCACATAATTATGTAGGTAACGATAATATTAATACATTCTAAGCATAATGTAGTACGTTATTTTTTAGGTGAGAAATCATCCAATTCAAACAAATCAAATCCAAACAAAATTGCTCTAGGGTTCCATGCGCTCCTCAAAGAGATGTCAGCAAACCGTAGGGGCCCAACTAGATCGAAGCTTACTGGGGCCATGGGTTGTCCGAAAGAGTTCCACAGGGCCCTGAAACAAAGGCAAAGAAGGAACAGGAGTGGGTTTTAATCAGTGAAAGTCTGACACGCCCTTCTGCTCTGCCCTAGAACGGGAGAAGTAATTGGATGATTTCCCACCAAAAAAAAAGTTGCTCAGCAGATATAACATTCTTTTTATGACTCTTCTATAACAATTACTCTACAGATATAACTATTTTTGGGATTGTTCTATAAATCAAACTAACTACACTACTACTTGAACTGTTAGTTACTCTGTAGATAAAACAATTTTTATGAGAAGTTATCACATCATTGTTGCATTATCGCGTTCATCTTTGGAGGATACTTAACATCCTTCCTCGATTTATTATTTGGCAACGACCACCAGTGTGCGAACTGTACGTAACTACTTAGTATTTAGCAACATTGTAGAGTATAATATTCCAGCTTTAAGTAATAACAAAGTGCTTTTCAAGCTGCATGTGGGATTAGGATCGTTAACACACACGTTATTACTAAAACATGAGTCTGTGACGGTACAGGGCACCTACGATTACGTGCCAAAGTAAATACTTGCCAGGGGACTGACGGGTTAGTGACCTTAGAGCTCGGATAAGTTTGGCCAGTTATGTTGTTAGTTTGTGAAATATTTCGTCTGAGTTTGTGTAAATTGAAAATTTGTCAAACACAAATGTATTACATACACATGTATTTGTAATTTCTGTAAAATGTTTGTTTGAATATATTATGTTTTTTTTTTTTCAGTGGGAAAATCATTTAATGACAACCGCTGCTCTTGGACGGAGCGTGAGATAGTGTCAGACTCTTACTAGCTAAAAATCCACCCAGTTCCTTCGTGCTTTCATACCGGGGCTGAGCTACCTTTCGAAACTAACCCTGCCCCCCTAGCCAAGTTACAACCGTTTCGTTTGCGTCGAACGGTTCGAGTTGACCTTGCCGCCAATTCTTTTATTCTGACCACGTGACTGAGCGTTGAGACGACGTCATTCCCGTACATTTGAAGCTTTTTTACAAGCGTTAACTATTGCAGATTAGAAACTTGGCTAGGGGTACTGACCCCAGTAGGCTTCGACCCAGCTGGAAGCAGCTGGAGCGTTTTGGAACATCAGGCTACATTTAAAATGAAATTTAAATTAAGAGGCGATATTGTAGGCGATATTGTAGGCGAGAAGGTAGAGGGGATTATTTTAGCCAAATATGCAGGAGATTTTATAGAGTATATTTATGTTTTTTTTTATCACTTCTGTTTTTTTTTTACTCTCAAATTCCTATGGGACCATTCGATATGACTGGAAAGAGATTACCGACATTTGACTATTCAAAAGTGCTTGCAAATGGTCTATTTGAAATAAATGATTTTGATTTTGACCTATGGCACCATTCGATATTTCTGAAAAGAGATTACCGGCGTGCAATTTAGCTTCACTTTTCTTGGACTGACCGACATTTGACTATTCAAAAGTGCCTGTAAATGGTCTATTTGAAATAAATGCTTTGATTTTGATTTTTTGATTTTGATTTTGATTTGACTATTCAAAAGTGCCTGCAAATGGTCTATTTGAAATAAATGATTTTGACTTTGACCTATGGGACCATTCGATATGACTGGAAAGAGATTACCGACATTTGACTATTCAAAAGTGCCTGCAAATGGTCTATTTGAAATAAATGATTTTGACTTTGACCTATGTGACCATTCGATATGACTGGAAGAGATTAGGCGCAGGCCCAACGGTTTCTACAAAGTAATTAGAAATAAGTTTAGTATTTTGTGCTCAACACGGAAACTGAAACCAGGGTTCAATATCAATAGACAATTAACAATCACAGTCACTAGCATACGATATGCAATGCTTGTGGTAGTTAACTGTGATAGATTATATTTTTTGTAATCGAAACACAGGATTATTGTAATAGAAATCTTTGTGTTTCGTTAAGGTTTTTGTAAAGTTGTTCAGTTTCGTCTACTGAGCTAGGCCTTAAAGTTTGCGGGGTGCTGTGAATAACCTACACTACTAGTGAGACTCAGAAACAACGATATATAAAAAAAAAAAAAACAGATTCCTGTAGAATACATCACAGCAGCAAATTCACGAAAAAAACTTCGCACATTTTGTTACAGCGATTTCCGCTGCGAGAATTGCAAAAGAACCTAAAATGTAGAAACCGATTCGAGGGTAAGCGGAAAGGCTCAGCCGAGAACGAATGGCAACAGGTCGGAATTACGTTGAGAAGGAGAAAATGGGACGAAAAGCTTCCGCGCTTATTTCAGCGGACGATTTTACTGACATACCAAAATACGGTTGATGGCTTTGCTTAGAAGATTTGTGTTTTTTACATGAAGTGAGTTGATCATTTTTTTTTTACTTTGTGTAGGCTCACGTTTGATTGTAAGACGATGGAGCACGCTTACCTAAAAGTATCCTATTCACTCTTGACTTAAATAACTTTAGGTTTTTTTTTTATGATGGGAAAAAATCATCCAATGACATCCCCCGCTTTTGGGCGGAGCGGGAGATAGTGTCAAACTCTTACTGACTAACAGACCCACCCCGTTCCTTCTAGCCTTCATACCGGGGCTCGAGCGCCCTTTCGGATAACCCTGGCCCCAGTAGGCTTCGACCCGGCTGGGTCCCTGCTGTTGCTGACAACTCCTTGAGGCGCGCGGGAACAGTGCGCGCCGTCGACGACTTGGGCTTGGTACGGACAGTTACCGGACGGCCGGACAGCGAGCTACCCATTGCTCACTGTCCGCAAGCCCGCGCCTACGGTGGCAAATAACTTTAGGTTGTAGCTATCACGATACAGACTTCGGCGAGGAATATAGGAATTAGTGTGTGCATTCACTTGTAACCGACTTCAAAAAAGGAAAGTCTTTATTTGACCCATATTCAAGTTTGTATTAACGCATTTTTTTAAAAAACCACTCATGCAGTTTGGATGAGATTATACTAAGAAAGAGTGAGGGAGTATACAAAAAAGATTGACAATATTTAACTCTTTAATAACTAATAGCAAATGAAGGATTGTAAAAAATGTACGACCGTAGCAATCGCATCGTATGTCTTAATATTGTATAGGTACACCATTTCATGACATAACTTCACGCCAGTACGCGCTGAGAGGGTACGTGGATGTACAGGCTCCCTACTATAAATCAGTCGTTATTATAATAGGCGTTTCGTTATTCTAATACTTTCCATAGAACTAGCTCACCGCTTAGTTTTAGATGTGTGTGGGAACATAAAACTAAAAAAAGAAAAAAAAAAACAATTAAATATATAATTATACTATCAATACAATTGACTTCCAAAGAAAAAAATAAACTTCGGAAGTCGGAATCAAAAAACGAATGAACAAAACCCAGAAACAAAGACTACGGGTCGAACAAAGCAACTCCTTTTTTGAAGTCGGTTAAACCAGACTCATATTTCCCCGCTATTATTAAATTAAATTATCCTTCAAAACACGCTTTTACTTTCAGACACATAAAAGTAATTCACGAAAACAGCTGGGAACAATAACTTTCAGTACAAAATGTACAAAAAAGTACAAAATGTGCGAAAAAGTACAAAAAATTCGGATAAAATAATGTTATCGTAGCGCTGTAGAAAAATATATCGGAATCTGAAACAGTTTATAGTTCAGCTGAAGTTCCAACATTGATTTGCTGTGGTTCAAGTTACTAAGCCACCACAGTGTGTTGAGAAACAGTATACCAACTACGTGTACACTATTAAAAAAAAATTTTTGAGTAGGCAATTCATTCTATGATTTTTCTCGCTTCAAGGTGGAGCAAATGGACCTATAAAACCCACCAGTGTATTTTAGTTGCCATTTGCAAATTTTCTCGTGGCTCTAGAGAGTATCGGGCCTACTAGGCTCCTGCTTGTTGCCCTTGTTGGCCTTGTTGTAGTTTTGCTGACATCTCCTTGAAGCGCACGTGGAACACTGAGCGCTGTTGATGTCTCGGGCTCGGTCTATATCGGATGGCCGGACGGCGAGTTGCCTGTTGCTCATCATCCGTAACAGCCATAGCAGTTTTATCTAACATTATATCAATGTAATCTGTAAATACTATACTTTTTAAATTATAATTCCGTCTTTTAAGTATGCAAAGGTAAGCAAAGCGTAGCTCGTCGTCCAAAAATGATCAGGCCTGGGTCGACAATGAGTTGTGTTCCACGTGCGCCTAATACGGGGCTTGCTAGGGCTGATACCAAGGGTGCGGAATTGATCAAAAGAGTCACCGCGGTCCTGGAACGTAAAGAGCAATTAAAAAAACATGGTTGTGTTTTAGTCAGTAAAAGCCTGAGTCTCTCTTTAGCTCTACTCTGAGCGGGAGGAGTTATTTTAATTTATGTATACATTTTTTTTCTAACACATTGCCTTTGCAATATTTTTTAAATTATTTAGACTTCAACTACCTTAAATTCGTTAGTAATTTATTTTGTTAACATTTTATTGATAGTTGTAATTAATTATATTTTTCTTTTTTTTAAATATATAGCCTCTTATTTTTTCAAAAAATGTGAATGTGAGAACACAGTAGACTCCACAAATTCTTAGATTACTTCTTATTACAACAAACTTTTTTTATTATGATTATTTTTCTTTTTGTGCTTTTGGGTACTATATTGACGGAACCGTTCTTACATAATATCTATTAATACTGTAATATGGAAATATTGTAACATCAACCAGTTTTTTTTTTAAAGAGTAACTATGGAGTTTCTTGTAGTTTCTGTTCCATTGGAAATAACCAATTTGGAATCGTGCACTAGCTTCTGATGTTTTATAAGTGCCCTAGTAGGCCTATGTGAAATATAAATTTTTGAATTTGAATTTTGAATTTGAATCTGATGGTTTCCAATCCCAAAACAATGAAAAAGGTATTACTGTGTCTATTGAAAAAAAGTACACCCGTGTCGTGTTTGACTTTAATTAAGTTTAAGGTTACTGTTTAACTGAAGACATGTTTTTTATTATTATTGTTGATTGATTTCCGCTTGACGCTGATGGACTGCAACGATGTGATCGACGATGAAACACGCTTGCCTAGAAGTAACAAATCAAATCAAAAGCATTTATTTCTAACAGTCTAGTATAGTAATATGTCAAATGTTGGTCAGTTCAAAAAAAGTGAAGCTAAATTGCACGTTCCAAAACGTAGATCTCTATGAAGATGAACGTGCAAGAAACTTCATGAGCGCTCTGACCTATTCACTCTTGACTTAAAGATCCTCAGGTTTTAGCTATGAAGAAATCCAGACTCCGGCAGGGAATTACATTCTTCAGCTGTAGGTACGCACTGTGTTTCCAAAGTAATTTTTGCGTATGGGAGGGATGTCCACCATGTACTCTGCTGGTCTGATGATATAAGGGGGCGTCGGAATTAGACTATGTAATTCCACACGCACTCCCCGAAATGCAAGACTCAAGACTTTGAAGCCTCGACTCGACGAGTGTATCATTACCAATGACCCTCTTGGCTCGCTTTGCAATTGACTCAAGTGCATCAAACTAGTATCTGGCCGATCAACCTTAAAGAAGAAAGCAGTTTTCTATATACGATTTTGTGATCGATTCTTATCTATAAACGTAGATAAACGTATAACCTTCAATCCTAATCTATATTCACCCTTATCGAAATTCACGTTTCGAACATTTATTAAGTGTACCTACTGTCTATATTTACTCTGTGACACAATATCAGTTCATGTTGTCTGCTTGTAGCTATGTGTAGTGTCGCTGAATTCACTTGGAAATCTCGCTCCGTATGGTAATATTACTTGCCGACTTCTTGCTTTTGATATAAACCACTTTCTCGTAAATTCGGAATAAGTGACATTATAGCAGAAAGTTTTATATGCCAAAAGCAACTTGCATTTTAGACTCAGTTTTGAACCAAAAAATAAAATGGTTACTTCCCCTGCCACAAAGCTCTCACCAGTACAGTCACGGGCGGAAACTCAAGCAGTGCAATTAAAGTAAAATTAAAAATGAACTAATAAATATTCTTGGTTTACAGTTTAAAGAAAAAAAAAAATTATATAATTATAGTCTGCGTACATTCACAATAATTAGTTTTACCTATTTAACGGGACGCTGTTGCTATCACTCAGCTGTCCATTTGTCTATCACTAGGCTGTATCTCATTAACCATGATAAATATTTGAATTTTTCACAGTTGACGTATTTCTGTTGCTGTTATAACAACAAATGCTAAAAACAGAATAAAATAAACATTAAAGTAAGTTGGAATCACATACAAACGTGATTTTTTTGCCGTTTTTTGCTACAGACGGTACGGAACCCTTTGTAAGTCCGATTCGCACTTGACCGTTTTTTTAAGATAGAAATATTGCAAAAAAAAAGAATAATAACGTAAAATTATTGGATTATTTTATGATTGAGAACATTACTGGTTCCTACAGCAGATCCTATAAGATTTATCAATCGTTCGAAAGATATAAAAAATTTACGACACGGAAAACTATAAAGCATTGCGATCCTCTTTGAGTTCAATCTTGTAATTGAATTATAATATTTTTAAAGCCGCGCCCGCAGCAACTGACACGTGCAGAAAAATTATCCTTTGTTATTTTTCATATAGTTCAAAAGAAAATATTTAGGAGGTTCTACGCTACAGGAGCCGAGTATGTACGAGCGAAGCACGAGTAGAGCACGAGCGGAGTACAAGCAAACCACGAGCGGAGTATGAGTGGAGGACGAGTGGAGCACGAGCAAATCACGAACGGAGCACGAGCGAACCACGAGCGAAGTATGAGCGGAGTACGAGCGGAGTAAGAGCGGAGCACGAGTAGAGTACGAGCGGAGCACGAGCGAAGTACGAGCGGAGCACGAGTGGAGTACGAGTGGAGCACGAGTGGAGTACGAGTGGAGCACGAGCGGAGTACGAGTGGAGCCCGAGCGAGACACGAGCAAGCTTGGCCTCCCCCAAGTGTCGCTATAATGATGGATCCTGTGCATCTCGCATCCATCGGATTCCCGCGTCCCTAACCAGGTCATCGGTCCACCTTATGGGAGACGTAGCAACGCTGCGTCTATCGGTCGCTACGGGGTCACCATTCCAGAACTTTTCCTCTCCAACAACTATTTGTTCTGCGAGCGATGTGCCCTGCTCACTGCCACTTAAGTAATTTAAAAGTAGGCTACGCTCAGGACCGAGGGAAAGGATGTTTAAAGTCCCGGTAGCCCACACAAATTTATTAAAGTTCGCACCCGTCACTGGGGCGATAGAAATACTCAATAGTGTCTCTTTACGGTTAGATATTTTTTCTTGCACATTGGCGGAATTTGAGAGAGTGCCACTAAGGGACTACTCACACTTATTCGCTCTATTCAGCTTATGTCCATAGAAAACAACGATTTTGTATGGAGACGCGTACGCATCCATTCTTTCCGCGTTTATGGTATTATTAAAGTAATAGTTATAATAATATAATATTATTAATAGTAATAATTATCTAAAGCATTACGCCGCTGTAGGCGGCTGATAGAAGTAGAACTGTATAAGTGTGACCAAAATCGTTCAGCGAAACGCGAATAGAGCTGAATAAGTGTGCGTAGTCCCTAAGTTATGTGGTCTTCTATGTAACTTGTGCCGGTTCTCCAGGGTGCTGCTTGAGACTGAACATCGATTGTTTATTATGTATGTATGTTGCATGCACTAATGGATATCACTGATCAGTTTGTGGGTAGCATCTTTGAGTGCTAGGCTATTTTGCGACTACTTTTGTTACCTTGGGTATACCTGTTAAAACAATTGTATGTGCTTATAATAATAAATAAATAAATAAGTTTGGCGTTTCTTCTGACTATGTCGGTAACCTGAGTTTTCCTGCGGATATCTTAATTTCTGATGTGATCAAGTAAGGACACTCCGAGCGTAGTCCTTTCTATTAAACTTTGGGTAACTTTAAGCGGAGCATGTGCTGAGCTCAAATTCGTGTAGTGTCACTCGTGCGTCGTGCCACTAGAGTCGGTCCACACTACACAAATTTGAACTCGGCTCATGCTCTGCTCGTTCTCGTCTTCACTAGCGTAGACCCACCTTTATTAACCACCCGGGTTCATTTCCAAGATTAAGCAGCTTTTACCAAGGTCCATCTGAATATACCGCGATGCTTCCGGTGAGCTGTTGATTTCGGCTGTAATCGGCAGATGTTTGACAGTCGATACGAATAATCAGAAACCAGAAAATCTACCAGTCTGGCCAATGGTGTTACATAAAGGTTTCTTCTGCGTCCATCCGTCATTTCATACGTTTCGAGTTTGAACCTGGACTCCTGGGTCATGGCTTTCTCCAAGCGGGTCCACATCGATCGCTCCTGTATTTCTCGCAGTAACCTTTCGTGGCCCTCACAAGGTGCGACTGTGTGCACAAAAACTCGACAATAGATTACATATGTACCACGTAATTTAACTTTTTAATCTACACTTAAACGAAATTACAGATTTATAGGGCTTACATATTAAGCATATTAAAACTCCACTCTTTATACATGGAAAAAAATCACAAAGAGAAATGCCTTTAAAAATTTATAACACACACGTTACGCGAATGGCACGTCTGTGTACCATCAACAAAAAAGTTGATTAAAACATTTTTTTTATCAACAATTTGTGAACGAATTTTTACATTACATTGCAAAGTTTGTTTTACAAACGAGTTCCAATAAAAATGGCAAACATTTTATTTAATCCTCTTACTTTTTGCGATGCGATTAGGATTTCTGTTCGTGGTCAGATTTTCTAATAAATCTTGTTTTTCGATTGAGTTTTGTGTCGTTACAATTTGTGTGGAATAATACGATTGCTTTGATATGAATTGTTTATTGTTTATTTGTGAAAAAGAAAAATAAAACGGAAGTTGTTTTATGTTACGAGTACCAATAAAGGGAAGCCAAACAAATAATTTCAAAATAACTACAGTATAAGGGATTACTTCGTAATGAAATAACTAATGTAACATTCACTTAGCAGCATTGGGCCTGCGTGGTGGATTACGACCTATTCTTTTTCTTAGAGAAGACGACCGAGTCCCAGCAGTGGGAACAGTATAAGGTTGATTATGCTTTAAACAAAGTACCTAGCTAATAAAAAACCTTGTTTTAATTGTCTTCATATTTGTTTCTACATTATGTATTTTTTTAATATGCCAAATAAAAATGTTTTCTTATTTTTCTTACTATAATTGATTTTTCTTCACTCTCAATAAAAAACCTATCAAAATAACAACGAGGACACATTGTAAAGATACAACAAACAAATCCTCCGTCACGTATTAAAAAGAATTCCTATGCTAACGGTACAAAACAGAATTTTTGCTTTCCGAACTAAAAAGTTGGTCGGTACGGTAGGAATAAAGTTCATCGTACAAAAGCGTTACAGTACTTTGTTGATGCCATGCCCCTATGTCTGTGCGTTCCATCGCTTACAGAATAGTTATGAAAAGAGAAAGGAATGTATGTTTGTCATAAATGTTATGTCATATCCATATACAATGTCAATGGTGGGTCTACGCGTACAAATTCGTGTGGTGTGAACTGACTCTAGGGAGCCGAACATAACCGACTTGTCTTTGGTGACTTAAAATATGTATAAATAATTCACACTAATATTAGTGTAAGTTTGTATCTATGTGTGTGTGTGTATGTTTATTACTTCTACTCGATCAAACGGTTGAAAGGATTTGGATAAAATTTAGTAGAATTGCAAAAATTGTACTTTTTATTCCTGGAGTGTGTTTCCTTGGGATAATGTTTTACTTTCACGCTGGCAAAGCCGTTGGAGGTAGAGTAAGTAGGCTATAAAAAGGGGAACCCGATCGTAACCACAAATTAAAAAACCTTTTATCACCCTAACATAATTTAGGAACACTCACATAATTAAACTATATACGAATATTTTATTTTATTTGGGGAAAAAACAAACGTACATTATATATGTCGCAGGGAAATGAGGATAGATATCAGGGATTTCGCGAAATCCCTAGGGATATCACGAAATCCCGGTAGATATCGAGAAAAATAGCACGGTAAGCAAATTAAATAACAATAAATTTAAAATTATTTAAATTAACTGGCTAAAGTCAATGGACTACACTGATGTAGAAAATTTAATAAAAATAACAAAATCCATTTTAAACCGCACTGTTATACACACAGCTCCACTCACAAAAGACATCATGTGCATACGTACACATCATTACACGCCCACGCATGCATAAACACACTCATTTAAATAAACACACTAATATACACAAACTCACTCACAGACACACTCATAGCAGCATGTTTGTCCACTTTTAATTTAATTGTTTTTTATATATTTTTTTTTTGTTTTGTTTCTTTTTATTTTTAAATTTACTAACGCACTCTGTTTGACGTAAAATTAATGTCACTTTATTGTAGGGAAGACACTAACACCTTTTTTTTTTTTTTTTTTTATGGTGGGAAAAAATCATGCATTGACATCCCCCGCCCTTGGGCGGAGCGGGAGATAGTGTCAGACTTTTACTGACTAAAAGACCTACCCCGTTCCTTCTAGCCTTCATACCGGGGCTCGAGCGCCCTTTCGGATAACTCTGGCCCCAGTAGGCTTCGACCCGGCTGGGTCCCTGCTGTTGCTGACAACTCCTTGAAGCGCGCGGGAACAGTGCGCGCCGTCGACGACTTGGGCTTGGTCCGGACAGTTACCGGACGGCCGGACAGCGAGCTACCCATTGCTCACTGTCCGCAAGCCCGCGCCTATGGTGGCCGGAAATCGGGATCAGAATCCCGGCGACGGCGGCGGCGATAACGCCGTTGCCTGATGCGTTCGGCCTCCTCCTTTGCGAGCATTACTGCTTCGCAGAAGTCGGCGACCGCCTGCCACTCCTCCTCGCTCCGGACCATGGCATCAACCAAGGCCTGGCGCGAGAGGTCTCCGCTGCCGATCGCCCCCACGAGGGCACGGCGATGCTCCGCCCAAGCAGGGCACACCTCGACTGTGTGCTCCACCGTGTCCTCCGGGCGTTTCGCACAGTGGCGACACCCGGGCGTCACCTCCGCATGAATCCCGTGCAGGAAACTCCCGAACGAACCATGTCCGGTGAGTACCTGCGTCATGCGGAAGGTAAGGACGCCGTGAGGTCTTTCCAGCCACGCCTCAAAGAGGGGACTTACCGCCATGATTGTGGCGTGCCCAGCACTGGGTTGCGATAGTCGTTGACGCCATTTCACCATGAGATCCCGCCGGAGCTCTGTCCGCCATGCCGTGACCTGTCGCGGCAGCGGACTTTCACCCCGGCGTTGCATCTCCACGCGCATATCGTGCATGTGTGCAAGGACTGTTGCCTCCAGATCCCACGGTGGTAGGCCAGCCAGAAGGCTCGCCGCTTCGCGGGAGACCGTGCAGAATCCCCGCACCATCCTTATCGCCATGACCCTCTGGCAGGCGTTCAGTATGGCCGCCGGTCGCTTTTTCAGCGACGGCGCCCACACCGGCGCCCCGTAGAGGGCCATGGACCGAACGATCCCCGCGTAGAGCCTCCAGCAGGAGGCGTCTGGACCCCCAAGGTTGGGCAGGAGCCGCTTGAGCGCAGCCCCAGCCCGGTTGAGTTTGGGAGCCAGACGTCGGAAATGCTCCACGAAATTCCACCGGCTGTCGAGGACGAGTCCCAGGTACTTCATCGTCGACCCTACACCGATGTGAACTCCTCAAAGACACTAACACCTGCAACACAGTTTCTACTAGCGCAGGCGTTAGGGAATCCTATAATACAAATTGTAAATTATGTCAATAAAGAATTATTATTATTATTATTAGAGGAAAGTGACCAAATATGGAATACCATTTTGTTTTTTACACATAATTTGCACAAATGTTATAAATAAAAATCTTTTGTAGTAATAATCAACAATCAATATTTGAGCTTTATTTCGTATATTTTTTTTTTGTTATAATAATGAGTTTTAAGTATGATTTTTTTTTAATTACTAAATAATGATATAGGGATCTAAATATGGAATAGGTACCCCAAATATGGAATACTATTAACAATATCAAAAATTAACCTTAACTTACACAATAATCTTTGAAAATTTTGGTTTAACAATTAAAGGAACATAATTATTTAGAAAAATCACAAATCCAAGTATCAAACTCTGGACCAGCGCAATCATTATGTGTCCAGGGCCCACACATAAGGCACTTGATCCATGTTTCCCCATGAGTATCGCTAGAAAATAGCATCCCACAGAAAATACCTACATTCAGCATCTTGAGAGTCTGGAGCTGAATGTCCTATTATAACCTCGAGATCACTGTCTGTATCAAATAGCACACGATTATCTGTCCATATTTGGATTTCCCAACGACTGCAAACTGACATTCATAATTTTATAATTAAGATAGTAATACAATCAAATACCACTAAAACATAAAATAGGACATATTAGCAATCTCTACAAAATATATAAACAGCACTGTGTACACTTTTAGTACGAACAATATATATTTTACGTACCTTATAAAGTTTTGTGGCAGTGACAAAACAAAACACTGTCACCACGGCGAAAGAGCTCGCTCGACCGGCGTATTGACAACTTGTACGCGCGAATGGGCATAGAAAGAAAGAGACAGATACTGTTTGTTGCATGTGTGAGTTTCCATTTATGAGAAATGCTGGTATTCCATATTACGGATACTATCCCATATTTGGTCACTTTCCTCTATTATTATCGAATATTCTTGTTTATTACGTCTTCTTACTAAAAATATCTAGTGATATGACAAAACACCAATTTATCGTCAGTGATATGTCGTTTCACTAAATAAAATAGCATTTGTTTCGCTCCCACTACTGCCCGTGTGGGTACTAGAGCGAGCGAGAAAAATGCATGGTTCGATTTTTATTCGGCAAATTCCGCTTTTCGACATTTTACTACATTTAGTTTAGTGAAACGACATATCACTGACGATAAATTGGTGTTTTGTCATATCACTAGATGCTTTTAGTAAGAAGACGTAATAAACAAGAATATTCGTCATCTACCGGGATTTCGTGATATCCCTAGGGATTTCGCGAAATCCCTGATATCCTCATTTCCCTGCGACATATATAAATTCTAGATACACAGTATGCTATTAGTAAATGCACAATCCACTACATTTCCACCTGTTACTAGTTAATATAGATACAGTTTGGTAAAATTATTTCAAATCAATACCAAAATAACAACGACACAGTGTTTCGCTATCTTAAAATCTAATACTTAACTAAAACTTAATTAAATAACGTTACAATAATCAAAACATTTTCAGCAAGACGCTTTGTAATTTGTTTTTCAAATTTATTTTTTGGTAGGGCAAAAAAATCGTCAGATATAACGTCATATCATGCCACATACGACATTTGTTTCTCTATTTTTCAAACTTTTCTTTCGCAAGTATGCTGGAAGAGATTTCCTTAGGAACCATTACCTTTGTACCTATTTTTCTTATTGTTGTCTTGGTTTGAACATTACATTTTTAATAAATAAAATAAATATATATCACGTGCTTCGTGTTGTATAAAATAATACCTTCAGCTGGTATAGAACTGCCGGGACTCCGATCCCGATTTCCGGCCACCGTAGGCGCGGGCAATTTCTCACTGTCCGCAAGACAGTGAGCAATGGGTAGCTCGCTGTCTTGCCGTCCGGTAACTGTCCGGACCAAGTCCAAGTCGCCGACGGCGCGCACTGTTCCCGCGCGCCTCAAAGAGTTGTCAGCAACAGCAGGGGCCCAGCCGGGTCGAAGCCTACTGGGGCCAGGGTTATCCGAAAGGAAACTCGAGCCCCGGTATGAAGGCTAGAAGGAACGGGCTGGGCTTTTAGTCAGTAAGAGTCTGACACTGTCTCCCGCTCCGCCCAAGAGCGGGGGTTGTCATTGGATGATTTTTCTCACCATAAAAAAAAAAGCTGGTATAGAACACTTTTCAAATAGATTATAATTAGTTAATTATTTATCATGTAACTGTAATGTATAGGTAATATATATTTGTATTCGCCTTTATTTTCTCTTTTATTGCACCTACTACTAGTTTTCTATGCATCACCCAAAGGTTGACTGGTAGAAAGTGAATTATGACATTAAGTCCACGTCTGTACATCATCATCATCATCATCATCATTTCAGCCAACAGACGTCCACTGCTGGACATAGGCCTCCCCCAAGCGTCGCCACAACGAACGATCATGCGCGACCCGCATCCATTGGTTTCCCGCTACCTTCACCAGGTCGTCAGTCCACCTTGTAGGAGGCCTTCCAACGCTGCGTTTTCCGGTACGCGGTCGCCACTCCAGAACCTTTCGGCCCCAACGGCCATCTGTTCTGCGAGCAATGTGCCCTGCCCATTGCCACTTAAGTTTGGCGATTCTTTGTGCTATGTCGGCAACCTTGGTTCTCCTGCGGATATCTTCATTTCTGATTCGATCACGCAAGGAAACTCCGAGCATAGCCCTTTCCATTGCTCTTTGGGTGACTTTAAGCCTTTTGATGAGGCCCATTGTGAGCGACCACGTTTCGGATCCATATGTCATCACTGGCAACACACACTGGTCATAGACTTTCGTCTTGAGACACTGTGGTATGTTGGATGAGAAGATACCGCGTAGCTTCCCGAACGCTGCCCAGCCGAGTCGGATTCGACGGTTGACCTCTTTCTCGAAATTAGATCTACCCAACTGGACTGTCTGCCCGAGGTAGACGTAATCGTCCACAACTTCGAGTATAGAGTCTCCGATCTTGATAGGAGTGGGTGCTACATGGTTGTTTATCATGACTTTAGTTTTGTCCATGTTCATTTTAAGACCCACTCTTTCGGAAGCTCTACTGAGGTCATTGAGCATTGTACTGAGCTCTTCTGTAGTCTCAGCCATGACTACTATGTCGTCGGCAAACCGAAGGTGA
This sequence comes from Mythimna ferrago, assembly GCA_910589285.2. Taxonomy (NCBI): domain Eukaryota; kingdom Metazoa; phylum Arthropoda; class Insecta; order Lepidoptera; family Noctuidae; genus Mythimna; species Mythimna ferrago. The sequence continues at coordinate 25,379,652 of OU342685.1, forward strand.
GTGATGTACTCGCCATTGACATTAATGCCTAGTCCACTCCAGTCCAGAACCTTGAAGACATCCTCCATTGCGGCATTGCATTTAATAAAGAGGTAAAGTTTTTTTTTTCTTTTTAGGAGGTAATCTCTGAAAGTACTGGTCTGACAACTGAAATTATTTCACTGATAGAAAGCTGCTTTATTCCTGAATGACATAGGCATTTTATGTACGTGGGTAAAACCGCGGGCAAACGCTAGTTAATAATAAAAAGGGCAGAAACATTGATCAGCTCTCCATCTCAAATGAAGTAAAGAAAAATGTCGCCAAGTTCCTTGATTCTCATTCGTCTGGAACAATAATACTAGCTTACGTAGCTAAGTACCTTCGTCCCGTTTTTATCGAAACTCAATAACAGACAAACAAGGGTTTTTGGGAGGCCTTGAGACAATACCTTCGCGAAATAAAAGGAATCTATGGCCGATTGTTTGTGGTTCATGGTCGGCAGTCCTACCTATTTATAACGTATTTTGTTTGTTTTCTGATGGTGGTTGTATAGCTAAGTATAGCCTTACTTTCTTGTGTCAAGTGCGTGTATGTGCTATTATTGTATATAAAGTTAAATAATAAAATAATAACAAGAAGAAAAAATAACACGAAAATTTGAAAAAAAGAAGAAAAACAAAAGAAAAAAACTAGGCAAGTGAGAGTCAGATTCGCACCCTGAGGATTCCGTATAAACTTACCTATGTAAATAGTTCAATTACGGAATGGAGTCTCAGAAGATTTTTCCGAATCGCAAAAAAAAAAATGTGAAGTAACAACATATTTACAGTTTTCAGATTTATTCCTATATTTGTGCTACCTAGATCTTGCTTTGTGCCAAATTTCAGGATTCTGGGTTAACGATACTTCCCGTTGAATTTCGATTTCCTCGAGAGTGTCGATATGTTTTTTTGCCACATAAACCAAAGTATTTTTTTTTTCTAGTTAACTTACAAGTTTGATTTTAAGCTATTGCATATCTTCTATCGCGGGCCTTGAGCGTGGAGACCGAATCCAGAAATTCCGTAACGAAAATAACCTAACACCCCCCACTCATTTGTTTTTTGAGCGTGGTGACCGATAAGAAAACAAATGAGTGAACAATCAATCAAAATTCAATTCAATGTGTGAAAGTGTAACTTCAATTAATATCAAAGAAAAAAAAAACAAAGGAAAAAAATACTGCATAAATAAAATAAATAAATAATTATAATTGCATAAGTTGGTAAAAATGCTATGCAATAGCTTTACCGCGGCAGTCCCCGAGTGCCACACGTCTTTTTTTACAGCCTCAAGAGTCCGCAGACTTGAGTACATGTTTTTAATTTCAACTCGATACCTCCTCGCGTTCCCGAGATAATGTGTCTTGACAGACAGACTGACGGACGACAAAGTGATCCTATGTACGGAACCCTAAAAAGAAGAAAAATAGAAGCAAAAAAAAAGAAAGGCAGGGGAGTAAGAAGTTAAATTAGCAGTAATTACCAATTTGAATTTACAATTCATACGTACTTGTCTAAGTTTATCTTGGACATTACTGACACCCAGTGCATCGGAAAGAACGTAAGGTCGTTGGTCTCGGTTATCATTCGTAGATCTTTGTAAGTCGTTACAGGTAGTCAGACGCTAGAAAGTCTGACCATTAGTCTATCTAAGGAGTTCTGTATTTCCGAGTTACTGGGTTGTGAAAGTTTGACAGACAAATACAAATACAAAAAGTTTATTTGTGCACACAAGTATTAAGTTGTTACAAAATATTTCTACGTGTCTCTGTGTTCTGCCACAGTAAGTGGCATACAAATATTAATGAAATACAGTTAGGTTTAATAATTATTAGATTAGATTAGCATAATGAACAATAGGTATTCAGTAAGTAAACACCTAGTATCAGACAATCGTTTTATATAAAATAAAGGCATTTTAGCCGCATCCAGTGATCATCGAGCTAGTTGCGCTAGCGGCAAGAAGCGTTACGAAGTTATTCGCGGGTGAAGTTAGCAGTTAGTTATTGAACAGGTTACAGTAGAGTAGGATAGAGTAGGGTAGAGTAGGGTAGAGTAGGGTAGAGTAGGGTAGAGTGTGGTAGAGTAGGGTAGAGTAGGGTAGAGTAGGGTAGAATAGGGTAGAGTAGGGTAGAGTAGGGTAGAGTAGGGTGGAGTAGGGTAGAATAGGGTAGAGTGGGGTAGAGTAGGATAAATAATAATTTGAATTGAAGAAAACATAATAAAGAAATAATTACCAATTTTGTTATTTAAAACATATACATACCTTAATATTCCAGATTGCCAGTTGCATTGACCAGAATGTTCCAGGTCAATCAAACAACTTTGTATACCCTTGTGCAGTTTAATTTATATGTAAAGGTTCTTGGTGAGGTGCGTCTTGAATAGATTGGTTTCCGTAAATTGGCTCGTGTGTTCCCCAAACAGTCTGCATGTACGTGCTTCCTAGTTTTCATCTTAGAGAATTTGAAGCGCCAAATAGAAATAGTGGTTTAAGAGTTGGTTGTAGTCACTGAGTATTTTTATGAACTCCGTACAGGTGTATGTCGATTTCGCGGCCCCATAACAGCGGATTTTTTTTTTTATAAAAAAAGTTACCAATATATAGTATATAGTAGTATAGTATTCCACAACTATCACACAGCGCGGTCTAGTCCCAAGCTAAGCAGAGCTTGTGTTATGTGTACTAGACAACTGATAAACATACTTATATATTTCTAAATACATACATATTATAGACAAGTTACATCCAGACACAGAACAAATGATAATGCTCATCACACAAACATTTGTCCTGGGTGAGAATCGAACCCACAACCTCCGGCATAGTAGTCAGGGTCACTAACCACTAGACCGACAGGCCAGTCAAACCAATAACTATTCAAGATTTTTGCTTTTGCGAGGCCCTTTTCAAAACTGGGCAAGTGCGAGTCGGGCTCGCGCACTGAGGGTTCCGTGCAAACTACAATTCCCGAATGGAGTCTCGAAGATTTTTCCAAATGGCAATTTTTTTTTTTTTTTGACATTGTAAACAACAAATTTGACGGACGGACAACAAAGTGATCCTATAAGCGTTCCGTTTCTTCCTTCTCAGGTACGGAACCCAAAAAAAAATAACTAAAGATAGATGTAAGATAAAGAAAATAAATAAAATAATATTCAGTAGGTACTTACTCCTTTTATAACAAAAACAAACCAAAGATATTCTGAATCTTGGAGAATATGATTTATCTTGGAGACAAAATTAAAGGAAAACAGAAGCTGTGTTTCAAGTTATAAGATTTATATGAAATCCTTGCAGCTTTATTATTTTTTGTAACTTTCAAATATTTCTGTGACGTAATCTCGTAAATATACACGTTTGAAATCGTAAGTTAGGGTTAGATTGGCGATTTTTTATCAAGACAACTAATTTATATCATGTTTTGATTTTTGCCCGTTGGTTGGTAATACCTATAGTAAATTTTAATAAAATAATTTTACATTTTGTTCTCTTTTATATTAAAATTTGTGGATTTCCAGAGGTTTAAACATTTTCAAAATGAATAGAATCTGACCTTAAGAAAATACCTACTAGTTTTTGCCTATTCGTGGAATTGTCATCTCTGCCTCAGTAACTAAGTATTCGAATAAAAACGCCAACTTGCGTAACAAATGAAATACAATTAAAACTAAAAACAGTCACAAAGATTTTCAACAGCTGTCTCATTAGTAGGAACTTTCGGCAAAATTACACTAAAATAATACCAATTATTTCGTCCATTCTATCGTACAGTACAATTACCGGCACAAATCTTAAGCGCTGGCTTCAAGTTGCGCAGAAGTCAAATATTAGGTCTCTTTAGTGGTGCGAAGTGAGACGCGGGGGCGAGGAGTGTCAGTGATTGGTTTGCCGCGCCATCGCTCATAAACGTCACTCGTAATTCGTTCTCTGCGATGCTGCATGTATCTAACAACGACGACGATTGGCTCGCCAATGTATGGAATGCGCAAAGCGATCCCCACTCTGACGCCGAGCGCTCAAGATCCGTTCCGGTAATTGTACACTTGGACGCACTTTAGCAGTAACATTTTGAGTTGGTAGTACTACCGTAGTGTGCAGTTTTAATAGACTACGAGGCCGGTATACACTGTTTTTGTTACCACTGAAGTACGGACTATAATACCATTTTTTTATAATTGAGTTTGGAGAATTATACAATATTTTCTCTCTCTCTAGGTGATGCGTTAGGGAGGGAAAGCTCATCTATGTTCCTTCAGTTTTGCCTTTTGCGTTCTAAGGTTACGGTCACTCTTTCCAACAATCACGCACGGCTAAAAAAGTAATTGTGAAAACGGAAACATGTAAAGCCTTTTTTCTTTAGCATTGTTGGACAGAAAATGAATAGAAACACATGCTCCAATCATTTTAATATGTTTGAAGAACCTTGTCGAAAAAAAATGATGGAAATAACATGATTGGCACGAATGAAGTCATGGAAAAAAAAATAGGGAACAAAAGTTCTTTCTCTGTATATAATGTAGTTTGGTTAAGTTTTCCATGTTAATGAAAGTTTAGTTTACTGAAAGAAAAATAGTTATCTACTTATTTAAACGTAAAATAAAATCATCTTTTTCACGCAGTAATTTGAGCAAAGGAGGTGGTGGAAAGCGTGAAGACTCACGGTAGGCACGCATCGTTTCATAGCCACAGAAGATGCAGGCTTTTGGATGGCGAGCAACGGGTAGCTCTTCGTCGATCCACAAAATCCACGAATCCACGTGCGCCGCAAAAAGACATCAGCAAAATTGACGGTGCCTGCTAGGATCGAAGCCTGCCAGGACGTTGGGATTGTACATGAAATCACCGCGGTCTTGTGATGCTAAGAGTAATTGAAGGAACACAGATGCGTTTTAGTCAGTACAAGACTGACATTACCTATCGCTAAAAAAAAAAACTAGAAAAAAATCTTTCTGTCTGCACAACTAAGCTACCTACACCAAGTTTTTTTCACGATTGGATTTTGATCCATACAATTTTTTATCAGCCTAACAACGATAGGTTGACTTAAAACCGAATGATAAACCGATATTTATTACGCCACTCGAAGCTAACAAATTACAGCTATAAACACACGAGAAAAACATTCGAATACTAACACGATTCTCCGTGAGGCGCATACCCAATAGGGAATGTTTACAGGCAGTAATGGAAGCTAAACAATTTGTCGGTAAAGTATGTAGATAAAAATTCCTTAAGTCAATAAGCCTCGAGCCGACGTTCCAACGTGCCTGTTCGATCAACAGCATGCCAACTGTTCAGAGCCCCTGGTTAACTATGGCGAAGGGATGGGAGCTTAGGATCCGCCGATATTAGTTTCTGGTTTTCAGTGATAAGGGTTTTATGGGGGGATAAAGGGAACCATAAAATTAGCGGAATGTAGTAATGGAAAAAGTTTTTATTTCCGGTTTTTGAATTGCACAGTTTTGACAGTTTAGTTTTAATAGCTCAGAAACGTCAAAATGCCTTGAGGATGTTTGGATACACACTCTTGAAAATATTGAGTTGGAATGAGGAAATGAGGAACCGTGTTCGTTGGAAAAAATGAAGGCAGGCTTTTGTCCAGTAGTGGGACAATACGGGCTAGCTATAATGATACTAATAATTTTTAATGTTGCATGAAAGATTTAATTAAGCTACGACACTGACGTGTCGGTACGTTGAAAGTACAGAAAACATTATGAAAAGGTCGCTGTTGACTTAGGGGAGAAAATTATACAAACGAATTTAAATCATCGTCTTATTCTTACACTTGTGATGTATAGCATTTTCCCAAATCACTAATATAGACGAGTGAGCTGGATACTTGGTTATGTCACATCGAGTGACTGTTGTATCTCTTTCTTTATCATATTGATGGGCGTTGATAACCGCGACACAGTTTTTTACTACTGCGGTTATCATCGTTTCAATTTGATTTTTTCTGTATGTGTTTCTTGTTCCAAATAAAGAAATTTATAAATTTATTATTTATATTCTTCTTTCTTTCTTCCCAAAGGTTTGGGAAGAAAGAAAGAAGATTTTTCATCTAGAATACTGAAATGCACTGAGGTTCGTTTTATGATAAATAAAAAGAACTAGCTTTTGCCCGCGGCTTCGCTTGCGTACATAAAATATAGGCTATGTCACTCAGGAATGAAGCAGCGTTCTATCGGTGAAAAAAAAATTACTAATAGGACCAGTAATAAAAACAAAAAATAAACTTTACTTCTTTACAATATTAGTATAGAGAAGGAAGGATATTCCAAAAAAGTACCCCCTGAAGGAAAGAAAAACGGGTCTAAAGTTTTAGGAAAATAAAAAAAAAACCTACTTTCACTCGGGTTAGACGGCTGGTAGAAGCTAGTTGTATTATATTTATTTATGGCGTAAGTACAATAATGAGCATTTCTCCTTTTTCTTCTGATCTAAGCGTTTCGTCTCCTCATTTATACCGCGTACATCGAAGGACTGGAACAATTTGCCTGCTGCGGTCTTCCCGTCCGTTTTTAATTCGGGTGTCTTCAAGGCTAGAGTGAATAAATAGGCTCTTAATAAACTAGTGCGCCTCACCATCAACGATTGCATCACTGCTTACAATCAGGTGGGATCGCAGTCAAGCACTAGTATAGATCGGATAAAAAAAAAACCTACGTAATTCAGTTTCACGGTATTATGTACCAAACCCATCCCTAGTAAACTCTAAAAATGTTAATATCAAACCTGGATGTTATTTTAAATATTCCTGGATTAAACTTCTCCTTATATATGTGTTTATCGACAATTCTAATGTTCCTAAGATTTCTCCAGGGAACAAAAATGATGGAGTTTATTAGCAATCGTGTATAAATACCTGTTTTTTTTATTTGTTTCTTATTTATTACTACGGCTAACTTTATCTGTTGGTAGTTTGTTTTTAGTCTGAATGTTACTGAATAATATAACTGTATATTTTAACGATTGATACACGTACTGACAAAAAAATGAAAAATTTACAAAACTTTTCGTTTAATGTTTCGAGTTTACATTCGTAGAGATTCTTAGTGTAAGACGTTGCGCGAAGCCTGCTGGGATCATGGATTTGGTTCCGTAAGTTAAACCCTTGGCCTTGAAACGCTACGTATCTAACGAAGAAACATAGGTTTGGTTTTAATCTGTAAAAGTCTGACACAAGCCATCCTGGTCTGCCCGGGGTTGGAAGAAATCATAGGATGAATTCACACTTTTTTAGAGGTAGAACTCATCCTATGATTTCTACCTCAAAAAAAAAGTGTAGAACACTATAAAAAAGGACTGTCCCAATTTCTGATCCTTTGTGTTATCATTACGCAAAAAAACTCAATACCTTAGCTCCTCTCAAAAATCCCGTTCCGTTCCACGCTCACTTGAAAAGCATCGAATAAATAAGGACGTTGAAACTGAACGCTCCACATTACGGTAACGTAAAGAACCTTTTATACTCCACCTAATGGATTCGCTCGTAGAAGGTAAAAATGTTGGAGCGAGAAAATAAGGACTTCGGATGCCATATGAGAAGACTTGAAAAAAGTAGTGGGGGAAATTAGAGAGCCTATTGAAGTCTCTTAAAAACATTTTTTTTGAGGTGTAAAATGTATCTATGGCAATTATCGCACCTACGCGCGTACTTGCGGGAGTGCAGATTTGCATCATTGTGCGGGTTTTTTACGCATTTACGCGCGTTGCGTTTTGTAGATTCACACAGGCTCTGACTCATTTCATTCAAAATCACGCACGGTAATACGAGACTCGGTGTGCCATACTTTACGTCTCGCCCCGTACCCACCCGCGTGTGTACATGTTTCTCTGCTTGTAGCCGCGTAATCTGCATGAACGCGCGTGGATACATTTTCTATGTGTTGGACTGTGCGTGTTGTTTATACAAACGGAGATACAAGCAACGTTAAAATACGCATTCACGCGCTACGCTGCATGATGCGTGGCAGCGTGATAATCGCCTAAGGCAGAGCGGGAGGATATGTCAGACATTACTGATTAACGTTTTAACCGTTTACCTCAGATATATCCGACAGTTTCGCGTTTATACCAACAAGGTCGTAAATCCACGACCAAATACTTCATCTCCTCAGCTCTTCTTACAGGAAGGTTGGTCAGTTTCATCTACTGAACCAGCCCTTCAAGTTTACCTTCGTACTTGTCCCTTACACACTAGATTGGCATCATTTCCAAGATAAACGATGATGATGTCATTTAAAAAAAAGAAATAATAATAACTTATTATTATTACGTATCTACCTACATCGTGCTCACATATTAGAAGCGACAAGAAATATGTAACCAAGATCTATGTAACTCATAATATGTTTTAAAAAGAGTGTCCGTGGAGTTTCTTGCACGTTCTTCACCATAGAGACCTACGCTTTGGAACGTGCAATTTAGCTTCACTTTTCTTGGACTGACCGACATTTGACTATTCAAAAGTGCCTGCAAATGGTCTATTTGAAATAAATGATTTTGACTTTGACTTTGTCATCTAGCCGATTTCGGCCGCAGCGACCGCATTCTTTGGCTTCCAAGATAAATAAATACAGTTCAACATGAAATTATCTATCTGTAAAGTTAATTTGAAATGAACCAGAAGTAGTTAAACGGGCCATACATTTTTTGTTATTTTAAGGTAATTTTCAGGTAGCATAATTTAAAGACGAAATTGCTTTCTCAATATTCCCCTTCAATAGGTAGCTTAGATTTTTTATTGCTAACCAAAAATAAAATTTAGGTTAACGGAAAAAGGGGAATTATAAAACGAGCGACTAAAAAAAAAACTTAGCGACTGATGATGAGATACTGTTTTAATAACTTGAGCGGTATGAATTGAAGTAAGCGACACATTAACTAAACTAACAACAAATATTGATTAACAATAAAATCCAGAACGAGCTTACTAAAAGTGGGTTATTGAAATCCTAGTTAAACGATTAAATTAGTATGTGAGTGACTAAAATAATAAGTGAGCGACTAGAAATAAAAATGAGGTTTTAAATAAGGAATTTACGCTAGCAAATGTTTTCATCATTCTCTAATTATCTAGTCGCAGGTAGATTCATCATTTGAAAATAGGTTAGGTTAGGTTAGAACTGTGACCTACCGCGCGTGAGCCGAGTGAGCGAAGCGAGCGGTGCCGCGGCAGCGGCCGGCGAACGCTACGACCAAGTTGCTCGCAGATTTTATTTCACCATTTTTTAATTATTCGGGTTTTCGCAATATCCGGATTATCAAATTACCTTGTGACATACATAATACATAAATATCGGTATTTAGGACATTCGATACTGTGTACATTCATATTTAGGACATTCGAAACACTTAATTTAAGATAAAATGCCGCTCCGTATAAATAAATCATTGGCCAAATCTGGAAAAAAATGCAGGACAAAACATTGACACTCAAACAAATATTAGGTCACTCAAATATTATGAAGCTTCTCATTTTGTATTTAAGTAACTCAAATTAAAGTTTGTAAGTCGCTGTTCTATTGATTTCTCGTCACTCGCAGTCAGTCGCTCACTTATTATTTCTATAACCCAAAATAATTATTTTTGTCTACAATTTTAATTTACAGTCACTCGTTTAAATACTACCCACGGAAAAATAACAAGAAATACAGTGGCCAAACGTTCAAAAAAGGATACCATTACTGGCGATTGTCTTTGGTCATCTTGGCCGCATTTCATGACATCCACAGGAAGCTACAAAAACCCGTTCTCTTTAGCCAGCTATAAAATACTAGTTTTGCTCGATATATCCGTTGACGTTGTTCGGATACTATCTACGAAGCCGTTTAACTTTTGGTTGAAAGGAACATGTATTTTGGCGTTCAGCCCAGATGGGTTGTTCGTAGCTCCGTTTTCAGCCATCTCTTTTTTTTTGGTTATTTTATGTGAAACTAGCTTGTGCTTTTGCTCGGTTTCTCCATACAAACTTTGAACTACCTTTTAATCCCCTTACTGTCCTCGCAAACAGGCCTCAAAAAAACGCCGCCACAAAAAAACGCTAGAAGCGGCCACAAAAAAAGCTAGAAGCGGCCGCAAAAACAGCTGAAGCGCAGGACACCTCTTGTGTCCGTAGAAGCTTGAAGCTGCTTTAAACGTTTTTTTTTGTGGCGGCATCGCCGCATACGAGCCACAAAAAAGGCCGCCGCAAAATGAAGCTTGAAGCGGCGTTTTTTTGAAGCCCGTGTGCGGGGCAGTTAGGGTGTGAATTTTAGAAAATACTCTCTTAGTATTTTCCTCCGTTATAAAAGAAAGCCTTGTACAAAATTTTACGTTCCTAGTCAAAGTAGTTTTGGGTCTACGTTGATATGTCAGTCTGTTTCCCTTTTTATTACACTGTATACTCCACGAACTCTTAGACTACTTCCTATTACGACTTACTTTGTATTTTACTAAGATAATTTTTATTCTGCTTTTGTGTACAATATTTGACTGGTCTACATAATATCTATCAATATTGTAATACCAACCACTTTTTTTTAAAAAGAGTAACCATGGAGTTTCTTGTCGGTTCTTCTCCATAGGAAACGACCAATTTGGAACCGTGCACTAGCTTCTGACGTTTTATAAGTGCCCATGTAGGTCTATGTGAAATGCGGTCAGCCTTCTCCTTTGCGAGCACTGTTACTGCTTCGCAGAAGTCGGCGACCGCCTGCCACTCCTCCTCGCTCCGGACCATGGCCTCAACCAAGGTCCGGCTTGAGAGGTCTCCGCCGCCGATCGCCCCCAATCTACATGTATACTCAGAACTCTATTAGTAACATGCGTTTCATCCCTTCTCTTTACTTCCCTTTCAAGTTCTCCTTGTATATATATATAAATATATATTATTCTAAATTAAACCGTTATAAAAGAATAATGGGCAAAGCGACAAGCAAATAGTTCGGTATGTTGGTTTGCTTGTAAATATTTAAAAAGTGCTGAAGTTTCACATGTTTTTCTGACACAAATGTGACCTGCATTACGTCATTGTGTTGGATTATATTTACGTTTTATTTACTGCAGCGTTGGCTGTGTAAGCAGATTTTCATTTGTTTCATGATGTAAAATTTTATTCAATACACTATAGTAAAGTTGTGAAATAAAATCTGTGCCATTGAAAGGGAAAATGTTTTAATTTTTAATATTTTATTTTTATGAAAAGGAACAACATACAAATACAATAAAAAACTTAGGTAATACCGGTACACAAAACACACAAACAACTTTGTAACCCACAGCACTGTTCACAGATTAGCTGCGGGATACATAAATAAAATCACTAGGATGACTAATGCTAAAAACAACTTGGCATGACTTGATTCCGCCATCTCAATTCTACCATCGGACAAACCAACGTACGACTAGTATCCACCCATACGTTGTTGAAACCTCTACGGTCCGGACTAAGCGTTTTGCCTCGTCGTTTATACCGCGTACAACTGGAACTATTTGCCTGCTGCCCTCTTTCCGTCCGATTATAATTTGGGTGTCTTCAACGCTAGAGTGAATAGGCTCTTAATAAACTAGTGCGCCTCATCATCAGAGATTGCATCACTGCTTACCATCAGGTAGGATCGCAGTCAAGCACTAGTTTATATCTATTAAAAAAACTAGTGAGGTGTCAAGGGACACCCGGATGGAACGAAGTTCCGTTCTGGCTTGCTTTCTATGAGAGAGAGAGAGAGACAGACAGAGAAACATGCGCACGCCGCACGGCTTACAATAGCTTACTATAGCAAAAAGTGTCGTTACAACTTTTCGTGAGAATTTTTTCCGTCTAGCCAATACAATATAACTAAAAAATACTATCCTATTTTATGTACATTTTGACAGCACTATTTCAACATATTCGAAACCATGAAAACAACACTCATGACAAAAAAGTTGATAATTTCTGACAGCCGCCATCTTAGATTTACATTTTGACAGCACTATCGGCTTCAACAACCTCGAAAACCATGAAAAAGACGCCCATATCGAAAAAGTTGATAATTTATTGCAGCCGCCATCTTGGATTTACATTTCGACAGTACAATCGGTTTCAACACCCTCGAAAACCACGAAAACGACACCCATGACGAGAAAGTTGATAATTTCTTGCAGCCGCCATCTTGGATTTATATTTTGACAGTAACATCGGTTTCAACACCCTCGAAAACCATGAAAACGACACCCATGACGAAAAAGTTGATAATTTCTTGCAGCCGCCATCTTGGATTTACATTTTGACAGTACTATCGGTTTCAACACCCTCGAAAACCATGAAAACGACACCCATGACGAAAAATTTGATAATTTCTTGCAGCCGCCATCTTGGATTTATATTTTGACAGTACCATCGGTTTCAACACCCTTGAAAACCATGAAAACGACACCCATGACGAAAAGTTGATAATTTCTTGCAGCCGCCATCTTGGATTTACATTTTGACAGTACTATCGGTTTCAACACCCTCGAAAACCATGAAAACGACACCCATGACGAAAAATTTGATAATTTCTTGCAGCCGCCATCTTGGATTTATATTTTGACAGTACCATCGGTTTCAACACCCTCGAAAACCATGAAAACGACACCCATGACGAAAAAGTTGATAATTTCTTGCAGCCGCCATCTTGGATTTATATTTTGACAGTACCATCGGTTTCAACACCCTCGAAAAGCATGAAAACGACACCCATGACGAAAAAGTTGATAAGTTCTTGCAGCCGCCATCTTGGATTTACATTTTGACAGTACTATCGGTTTCAACACCCTCGAAAACCATGAAAACGATACCCATGACGAAAAATTTGATAATTTCTTGCAGCCGCCATCTTGGATTTACATTTTGACAGTACTATCGGTTTCAACACCCTCGAAAACCATGAAAACGACACTCATGATGGAAAATTTGTTTATATTTTGACAGTACCATCGGTTTCAACACCTTCGAAAACCATGAAAACGACACCCATGACGAAAAATTTGATAATTTCTCTCAGCCGCCATCTTGGATTTATATTTTGACAGTATCATCGGTTTCAACACCCTCGAAAACCATGAAAACGACACCCATGACGAAAAAGTTGATAATTTCTTGCAGCCGCCATCTTGGATTTACATTTTGACAGTACTATCGGTTTCAACACCCTCGAAAACCATGAAAACGACACCCATGACGAAAAATTTGATAATTTCTTGCAGCCGCCATCTTGAATTTATATTTTGACAGTACCATCGGTTTCAACACCCTCGAAAACCATGAAAACGACACCCATGACGAAAAGTTGATAATTTCTTGCAGCCGCCATCTTGGATTTACATTTTGACAGTACTATCGGTTTCAACACCCTCGAAAACCATGAAAACGACACCCATGACGAAAAATTTGATAATTTCTTGCAGCCGCCATCTTGGATTTATATTTTGACAGTACCATCGGTTTCAACACCCTCGAAAACCATGAAAACGATACCCATGACGAAAAATTTGATAATTTCTTGCAGCCGCCATCTTGGATTTATATTTTGACAATACCATCGGTTTCAACACCCTCGAAAACCATGAAAACGACACTCATGATGGAAAATTTGTTTATATTTTGACAGTACCATCGGTTTCAACACCTTCGAAAACCATGAAAACGACACCCATGACGAAAAATTTGATAATTTCTCTCAGCCGCCATCTTGGATTTATATTTTGACAGTATCATCGGTTTCAACACCCTCGAAAACCATGAAAACGACACCCATGACGAAAAAGTTGATAATTTCTTGCAGCCGCCATCTTGGATTTACATTTTGACAGTACTATCGGTTTCAACACCCTCGAAAACCATGAAAACGACACTCATGATGGAAAATTTGTTTATATTTTGACAGTACCATCGGTTTCAACACCTTCGAAAACCATGAAAACGACACCCATGACGAAAAATTTGATAATTTCTCTCAGCCGCCATCTTGGATTTATATTTTGACAGTATCATCGGTTTCAACACCCTCGAAAACCATGAAAACGACACCCATGACGAAAAAGTTGATAATTTCTTGCAGTCGCCATCTTGGATTTATATTTTGACAGTACCATCGGTTTCAACACCCTCGAAGACCATGAAAACGACACCCATGACGAAAAATTTGATAATTTCTTGCAGCCTCCATCTTGGATTTATATTTTGACAGTACCATCGGTTTCAACACCCTCGAAAACCATGAAAACGACACCCATGACGGAAAATTTGATAATTTCTTGCAGCCGCCATCTTGGATTTACATTTTGACAGTAAAAGTGTCGGTACAATTTTTCGTGAGAATTTTTCCGTCTAGCCCCCTTTCACAACGCGCGATAAGGAACTTCGTTCCAAAAACAGTATATTTAGAAAATCGAAAACTATCACTGGAGAAAGTGTGTGTGTGTGATTGAGAATAGTATATTATGTTCTAGTCCAAAACAAGTTACCATGAGTCTTCTCCAAATTGATTACAGACTTTCAAATTACTCTAATATTATAAAACCAAAAGTTTGTAGCAATCTCTTAGGAATATGTTACTAACATCTTATACAACTTTCTTCTACGACTTTTAAAAATGTACTTATCATATTTTAGTTCATCAGATTTTCATACAAAAATAAAAATATTTAAATTAAACGTCCTAAATATTACGAAGTCTATGCGTAGCAAGTGATAGTATAATAGCGGAAGAGAGCGGGATTGGACGGCGGGGGCGCTTGATGCACTTGCGTCGCGTCATACAGACGTAGAGAGGTATATCAGAATACAGAGTTGAAATGTGTTATTTAGAACAACGAAATCTTGAAGGTTTGTTTACAGTAAATGAATTATCTATGTTTTGTTAAAAGTCATAGAACAAAAGTTTTTGTTTATGATGTTAGTGGTACAGTCCAGCAGGGTTGGTAGTGTTTTACGAATACCCCTGTATATGTGTGTTTATATTTTTACTTGTTCACATTCTGCTGAACTATTTGAATGAATATTGACGTAATGGTAGGCGATAAAATTCTCTTAAAATATTTATTTTGCAGTATCTCATGGTGAAATGGCGTCAACGACTATCGCAACCCAGTGCTGGGCACGCCACAATCATGGCGGTAAGTCCCCTCTTTGAGGCGTGGCTGGAAAGACCTCACGACGTCCTTACCTTCTGCATGACGCAGGTACTCACCGGACATGGTTCGTTCGGGAGTTTCCTGCACGGGATTCATGCGGAGGTGACGCCCGGGTGTCGCTACTGTGCGGAACGCCCGGAGGACACGGTGGAGCACACAGTCGAGGTGTGCCCTGCCTGGGCGGAGAAACGCCGTGCCCTCGTGGGGGCGATCGGCGGAGGAGACCTCTCGCGCCGGGCCTTGGTTGAGGCCATGGTCCGGAGCGAGGAGGAGTGGCAGGCGGTCGCCGACTTCTGCGAAGCAGTAATGCTCGCAAAGGAGGAGGCCGAACGCATCAGGCAACGGCTTTATCGCCGCCGCCGCCGCCGGGATTCTGATCGCGATTTCCGGCCAACGTAGGCGCGGGCTTGCGGACGGTGAGCAATGGGTAGCTCACTGTCCGGCCGTCCGGTAACTGTCCGGACCAAGCCCAAGTCGTCGACGGCGCGCACTGTTCCCGCGCGCCTCAAGGAGTTGTCAGCAACAGCAGGGACCCAGCCGGGTCGAAGCCTACTGGGGCCAGGGTTATCCGAAAGGGCGCTCGAGCCCCGGTATAGAAGGAGGAGTAGGCTAGAAGGAACGGGGTGGGTCTTTTAGTCAGTAAGAGTCTGACACTATCTCCCGCTCCGCCCAAGGGCGGGGGATGTCAATGCATGATTTTTACCACCATAAAAAAAAAGGTGAAACCACAGATAGTAGCTAGTTATATTAGCTTTATTAATATTAGCAGGATTTCCATGTTTAAAATCATTTGTCCGTGGTCTGATAATATCAGCTGTTTAAATTTTAGAATTGTTTAGTTCTATAATACAAACGGCTTATCAGTTTTGATGGACGTACAATTAATCAAACAGAACCTACTAAAAGCTTGCCGTAATTTAAACATAGGTACATTTCATTTGCGTTGCTTTAGAGCAGTGGTTCTCAAAGTGTACGCTGAATGAACTAAAATATGGTCCGCAAAAGGTCTAATTAATTATAGTTTTCAATCGAAAAGTAACATTGCAGTACGAACTGATGATAAACTATTAGAAATATTGTTATTTTTTTTTTAATGAGAATGCTCGTTTGTGTTGATTTTTAAGTTTCAAAAATAAATAAATATTATTTATCAAATAAGTTAAAAAAAAAAATATTTCCACGACAATTTTTTTGTCCGTATAAACTTTATGAGCCCTTAGAAAAGTACGTATGAATTGAAAAATTCTCATTAGTACTTGCCCGGTTTAAAACCTGCAACCTCATACATGAGAGACGGGTGTGTCTTAACAACTAGACAATCTTGACATATCATTTTTTTGTGGTCATATTTTAATTCCCTTCTGAACTTCTGATACCTTTTGACAATAAAGAAACCAGAGTAATGTTCGGTTATAAGAAAAGTTGGAAACCACTGTTTTAGAGTTCCATTTCCAAATACTCTCTTACTAAAAGCAACGCAAACACGTTACAGTGATATTACGTTTTCAAATGATGCCACTCTCGTACTTCTATTGCCACCATTCAAACCATTTAGAACTCTTTTTTCTGAGAAGTAAAACGCTTTTTACGACGCGTGTATAGATAAGAGTTACGACTTACTAACAAAGAACAAACTACCCACGCTGTTTATACGCTTTTTTTAAGACCTACTCAGGTCTAAAGAAATCACATTTTTATGTCTCAGTGTGGTCTGAGTTTTAATCTCCTGTAGGAATTTTTGTCACAGAAAGTGAACATGAAATCTAAAAAATAAGTCTATTATAAATTGAAAACAAAAAAGAACGAAAAAAGTAAGTTTATTTTCAGTCAAACAAAAAATCAATAAAAAAAGTTACCTAAACAGAGAAAATAGCAATAATAATAACATTCCACAACTATCACATAACGCCGTCTAGTCCCAAGCTAAGCAGAGCTTGTGTAAAGAGTCCTAGACAAATGATAAACATACTTATATATTTCTAAATACATACATATATAGATAAATTACACGCAGACACAGAACAAATATTCATGCTCATCACACAAACGGCATAGCAGTCAGGATCACTCACCATTAGACCAACAGGTCTGTCAAAACTGTGTTTAAGCTAAAATAAATGCCACAAAAATATTGCTTGAAAAGTGACGCTTTGGGAGCTTTTTAATTTTTTCTTGCAGTCGCTTTTTAGATGTTTTTTTTTTGTCATGATAGACATTTTACCCATATACACCCAAAGTGTGGGGACACGTTCATTATTCGTACAGCTAAGGAGTGGGATACCCTGCCAGAGTCTGTATTTCCAGATAGTGATAACCTAGGGGTCTTTAAGTCAAGAGTGAATAGGTAACTACAAGGCAAGCATGCTCCACTAGGTGAGATATAGGTCAAGCACAAACCTATAAAAAAAATGTACCCATTGGGGTCTAGAAAAAAAAACTGTCAGTGAAACGATTTTCAAGAGTGCTACAAGGTTAAAATTGGTATCTTCAGCCCTCTTTCATCATAAGTCAATATAATTCTAAAACTGTTTTGTCATTACGTTTAAAATATTTTTTTTTATGAAAAGAAAAATGGAAGATTCGTATTTTTTCAAGTACGATTTGTACAATATTTCATTTCTTAAAAGCCTGTGCCTTTGTCGGCTAAAAGTAAATTGCTTGCAAATGATCTTTTAAGCGGTTTTTACTAAGTATTATATTTATATTGGTGATTTTCTCTTTTCAAAAGTCTTGTATTTGATACTAATGCAAGTGATTTGCGAAATCTTTTTTCTCATGTGTTTTATTTCAACCAAAATTTGGTTTTAATTCAATTAATTGAATTGTATTAAAACCAAATTTTGGTTAATAAATAATCACTAGGTATATAAATACAAACGAGTAAAAAAGGCTGAAAAACGGGGAAAACTCAGAGGGCATCAAAAAATTCTTCCACATCGATGCCAATGGGAAAAGTGCCCAGAACGCTGGCTGATTCGTTGACTGAAGAAGAGTCCAGCCCTCTGGTCACGCGAAGAGTTTTTTCTCATGTTGTATCGAAAATAAAACTAGATCCAGTTTGCTGTTTGGTTTTAGAGATTACTTATACATTATCATCATCATCAATTGCGCAGTAAGAGATCTACTGCCGAAAATAGGCCTCCCCTTTGGGGATCACGTCACAAAACTGTTCTGAAATTGACGATGTTTTTTTCATTTGTTTAAAAAAATAACTTTATCAAAAATAAGAATTTTTCAAATCCGTTCAACATCAAGTAAGTTAGAATCCTTTCAAACCCGATGGATGGGAAAACTATCAAGTTACAGAATAAGAATGCATACACTGAAGTGTGACGTCGGTGCCATTAGGTTACGTGTGTACAAATAAGATAGTGAGATATTCCCACCACGCCCCCACTCTTTCTTATATAAATATTTTTAATATTAATTGCTGGATTATTAATAACTAATTTTTATCATCATCATTATCATTTCAACTGAAGGACGTCCACTGTTGGACATAGGCCTCCCGTAAATGTCGCTACAACGAACGGTCCTGTGCGTTTTTATCAACCGCATTCCCGCAACTCTCACCAGCGGGGTTACCATGACGTTCAAAGTAAGATTGTTTTATTCTTTTTCCAGTGTGGGTAAAAAACAGAGCTATACAGATTGTCTAGCGCCATCTCTTACCCACATTATAATATAATATTAAAACAATCTTACTTTAAACGTCATGGTCTAGATCCAGGTCATCAGTCACTAATTATTTTACAAGCTTTTATTCAGTTTCACCTGTCCCGATGTTTGTATATAATAATTACGTCTGTAATCAAATCTTGCAAATTAAATTTGACATACTTCTCGGTCACCTATTGAGCTGAAATTTTGCATGGATGTGTACATCAGATGACAATGCAAAATTATTATGTACTATTCTGGTGATGGAACCGGAAGGTGGCTATATAGCCACGAATATAAACTTGGTAGTTAAGCGACACGACCCCATCGAGTTGAGGCTCGTATGATTTGTCTTGACGAGTATTAATTATATAGGTATACCGAGCTATAAAAGCTTGCTATGAAAAAATTATTTTAATTAAAAGCTTGTTTTTATACTGTTTTCTAAATAAGAGATTAAAACAAATACCACATAGTCATTACCCTAAACAATAAATGTTTTTTTCAGAACCCATGGGACTGATTCGTTTTTATCCTGTAATCACTCAAGGAAATTCAGCTAACAAAAAACCGTTTCCATAATCCCTGATCATAAATAAACCAAGACAATTTATCATCAGTCTCTCTTCCCTCACAAACATGAGGCAGATGGAGGCTCCATAAAACATTTACGTAACCTGACAGTACCGTTTTCAAAATTGGACGCAAAACCTCACCTGGCGTGGTTTGCGTTTGCGAGAGAGATACGAGACACAAAATAGATAAGTACAGAAGTCAATCTCATGTATGTACTTCACTTTTTATACCTACGCTAGGCGATCGCACACATGTCAGCGCTTTGCGCCGAACTGTATGAGCGCGAGTGCGCGATCGGGCGATTGAGCCGAGATATCGTGTCCGTGAGCGGTGTCTATGTGTGCGTTGCTCGAGTGAAAAGAAAAGAAAGAAAACACGTTTATTCCGCCTAAATAGACGCACAAATCAACGCAATATTTTATATAAAAAAAATAAAATATAACAGCCAGTATCCCTATCAGGCCATGTGTGTAACGGGCACAATACCACTGCCCTTGCAACCCGCACAGAGCATATAAACAGTTATTGCATCTGTGGCATTTTGACCGTTCAGATGCTCTGTGATTTTGACGCCGGCCTTATACAGAGTACAACATAAACAAAAATAACCTAAAAATAACTAAAAATAAAAGAAATACTATTATAATCATATTAACACAATCTTCAAGATCACAAGATTCTAAGTTGTGCGTCGCATCTAAGCAAAAATAGGCCGTTGCTCAGCATATACCGTGACGCTGGAATAATCCAGGCATCTACGGTGCTGGTTTTCAGCAACCACCGCGTGTGCGTGAGTGCGCTTTGTATGTCTTCTGTACCTATCTATTTTGTGTCCGAGGTCCGGATTGAAGTAGTACTCTACATACGAGTATGTAGGTATCTATATATATATATATTGTTTTCTGTTACACCTCTGAAAGTGTGTCATCGCAATTTTTTTGTTGGTGCTAGGTACTTTGGAAGATTGGTTTTAGATGGCAATATTTGAGATTTGGGCTAAGTTACATGCCTAGTTTCGGTAGGCTGAGATTATAGGAAATTCTTTTAAAAATTGAAACGTAAATATTGTTGAGATTGTATCAATAAATGGCGTGTTTGTGATAGAGTGTAGAATATTTTTTTTAGGTAGGAAAATTATCCAATGACATCCCCCACTATTGGGCGGAGCGGGAGATAGTGTCAGACCTTTACTGGCTAAAAACCCACTCAATGTTTCTTTGTTGTATAGAATAATATAGCCTTCCTAATCTTACATGAAAATTTTAATAATTTTCTAAGCTAGAATGACTGATTATTACTCTTATTTATAACTAGTTGGCCCCGCGAACCTCTTACCGCCAAACAGTCAATGAATGTATTTTCGATATCTTTCGATATAGTCAACTGATTGCGACAAAACAAAGCTTATGTTATATATCAAGTAACACACAATTTTAATGTATAAAAGTTATCTTCACTGATTTCGTACATTTTACGTGATGCGCGCACAACTAAAAACTTCTACAGATTTATTATATTTATGTATAGATTTATTTATTTATTTATTTATTTATTATACGCTTTATTGTACACCATTACACATACAAAAAGGAAACTATAACTAAAACACATACATACAATGGGCGGCCTTATCGCATTCCGCGATCTCTTCCAGGCAACCTGGAATGGACAGTAATTGCCTGGACAAGAAATGGGGCTGTCGTTGGTGTGAGAAACTAGAGTTACACATATATATTATAATATATACACAGATATATACATATGCTGTATAATACATACATAGATTAAAATACAAAAAAAAAATACATACATATATGTAGATTTGTGCGTCTGTTTATCTTATATTTATTGTAACTGGGTAGCATGGTATAAATTTGTATCTGATAGTCCCCCACTATATTATTCCCTGGTCAGTGGTCACCTATTTCGTTTTAAGATCTTACGATACATCCTAAAGTTGTCTGGTTGTTTTTTTATGTATAAGTTATGTTGTTTTTGTGGTGTACGATGAAGTTTATTCTGTCCTATTCTACTCCATTCTATTCTATTACCTCAGTTTCGATTTTTCTGATCACCCTTACGACTCTACTCACAGTAGATACAGCAATAAACAGCAAAAACTGGAACTAAAACAATACCTTTACTTATTGCCACTTACTTAAATCGCGCTCAGTTTGTCCTGTACTTTTTGGATTGTACGAAAATTCAACGTTTGATACCAAAATACTATCCTCTTGAACATGTAATTTTGGTACAAACATAAAATAAAAATAGTTGCTATGTAGAGTATCGAAATCTACAAAGAGGATATCAAAGGCTACAACGTCCTAGGATGCATATATATACAGTTTAGAGGATCACAAAAAACGCTGAGATTTATTTTTTCTTGCTTCGCCCATCTTGTTTAGCCGATGTCATGTTTAAAAAATATTTGGTTTTAGATACAAAATGTAGTCGTTGTTTTCTATAACAATACTGATGAAACTCATTCTAATGTGTTTACAGTGTATAGCAGCAAATGTGTGAGTCAGCCTTCTTGGTAAACTTCACCGCGGAAGTTGATACTACAATAAAAATCTCGGCTCTATTTTACCCACAACACGCCTGCATCAATGTTCTTCCAATTCCACTTAATATACAGTTCTGAAGATACTAGAGATAAAAAAAAACTACACCAATTTTCCGCTACGAATTAATTTGCGAATAATTAAAGTAGCTACCGAAATTCATTCGAGAAAAACCCGCCCGAATACTTTTTTTGTATGTTCATTCCGCGTTGGCTTGTAGGCCACCATTATAAGTATTCGTAATTTAAAAATAAATTAGTGTCTCTTATTTTTGACTTTCATTTTTTTTTCTGGTTTGCGTTACTTTAATGAATGCTTATTTTCAGAATGTTTGTTGATCTTACAAATTTTACACATGTTTGCTATTTTATTATAGGTCTGGACATTTATATCAAGTTGACTTTAAGTACATTAACTAATTTTGATGACTGGGTAGGGCAAATTGCTCGTAAAACAGATGGTTGATGGGATCGATGGGTTCTAGATGGTGGCGACTGCGTACCGGAAGACGTAGTGTTGGCAGACCTCCCACGAGGTGAACCTATAACCTGGCGAAGGTCGCGGGAATCCGATGGATTCGAAACGTACAGGACCGGGCGTTGTGGCGACACTTGGCAAAGGCCTATACTTCTTTTGCCTAAAGTAATGATGATGATGACTTAAAGGTTATATTTACAGATCTGAGTAAAAAGAAAAGAAAGAAAGAAAAATAATTTATTTAGTACAGCACAAGGCGCAAACACAAAACATACAATAACACATATCAAAAATAATGGAGGCAAAAAATAAAAATATACCTACCTACCACCTACCTACCTACCTACTTACCACCTACCACTTACCTACTACCTAACTACCACCTACCTACCTACCGACTACACTCATCTTATCATGTTTATAAAGCAGATAATAATATATGTAGGTATATGATGTTTAGATGCATATTTTAGACACTGTACAGTAAATTACCACGTTTCTTTGATACCTGTCAAATGATTAAACCTTGCTTTGATGTTAGCATCAAATAGGATTGGGCGGGCAAATGTCATCAATATTGCGATGAACAAAACTGATTACTCTGAGTTTATCTCGATCAAAGCTGTGACAATTTTGAACTGCAATCCTTTTTTTTGGTCTGTGGTATTTTTCGGTTGAAGGGAGTTTCATCAGAAATTTGTTAGTAGACTAAATTTGTGTAATGTCAATTGCCATAGGGTATTTAACTGAGTATGTGAAAAATCTTCATATTTTGGATTTCAACGTGAAAATTAATGATTTCAGTTAAATTAAAATATGTCACCTCTCTGTATAGACTATGAAGCTAAAGATTAATATTTACAGTATCGGTTATGTTAAGATGGAACTGATAAGTCTGAAAAAATATTTATCTTTTATAAAATTGTGATATTATCTACACACCTTGCTATATCCTAAGATTAACTAGCTAAATCTAAAATAAACCAATATCAGGCTTTTACAGGAATACATACATTTGTAAAATCGTAATCGATTATAAAATGGAAAGGAATGAAATCAACATCTCTTAAGAATCGGATATTATAGTAATCGATTTCTTTGTCCAAGTCCCTACTCTTGAATCTGTCAGAACTGTCAAACGGTACTTTTTAGATTTGAAGGACGGTAGGACACAGGCCATCTCCATGTGTAAGTAGGCTGTAATTTAGCCTAGCTGGAATTAAAGCCAAATAGTGTCGTCTCAAAACCCCTTTCTTTTATTTTTTGTAATTAAATAAATATATACATAATACATATATATAATATATATAATATATATATATATATATAAATATTTATGTTCAAAATTATGTACTAATACAAACCCTGACACTACTACTAAACAAATAATCATGTAATTTGTTTTTTTTTTTTTATATTTTCTCTTCACCAACCTAGGTAGATTGGTAGAGAATCTCTAAGGCATTAAGTCTGCCTATGTACTTATATGTTGAATGAAGTTTTAATAAATTGATAAATAAATAAAGCCACTGCTAACGATTTGTAAGTCGGGGTCGTAACCATCGGTTCATCACAGTTCCCAGTGGGCTTGACCTCTATTATATATAGCATGACTCTTTCGGGAAATACGTTCGCATTATTAGAGAATATAATGGACAAAATCAAGATTAGGAACAACAATATCAAAAACAAATTTATTATTCTACGAGTATCATTTTCTCCTTACCCAAACCAATAGACTACCCAATAATATGTTTTCTTACAAGTATTTATTCCTTTTTCCCTATCTTTCCTTGTTTTACTATAATTCACCATTATTAATAAAGTTCCTATAAGGGTCGCTATTATCAGGATAGGAAGAATAGGCTCTTTTTATTACGGAATTTGTAAATCGATGGTAAGTTCAAATTGTCGGTGAGGGAAAACAAGTTAATTACTTTGACGATACAGGTGACGTTGAGGAAGTGGCGAAGCGAAGAATGAGCGAGAAATGAGCTGAGGAAAGACTTAAGCGGATTTCCCTGGATTTTTATTGCAGTTGTTATAATATGGTCTATAGTTGCTCCTGTTTGTTGTCAAGACTAATTATCTTTTTATTTCCTACTAGCTTTTGCCCGCGGCTTCCCCTGCGCACATGAAATATAGCCTATATCACTTGGCAATAAAGCAGCTTTCTATCTTTGAAAAAATTTTAGCAATCGGCCCAATACTTTCAGTCATTACCTCCTACAAACAAAAAAACAAACTTTACCTCTTTAATTCTTTCTTTCTTTTTTTCTTTATTATATTAGTGTAGATATATATCACATGTGTCATTCATTATGTATGGTACACAAGTCAGTAACATAAAAGTTTTGTGTGAGAAGGAAGTTTGCAGGAGAATTGGCATGGCTAAAAGCGCCATAACACAAATTGACAAAATCTGCAAAGATCACATCTCCGTCAAAACCATAATCAAACTGGTATGAACTCTAGTCTTGTCGATGTTTTCATATAGCACTGAGACTTGGGACGCTGGAAGCTGCAGTCCACTATAACTTTTTTTGATTATTTTATTTTTAATTTGTGTTATCTAATAATTGTATTAAAATTTGTGCCTTGTGCTGTACCAAATAAAATATTTTCTTTCTTACTTTCCTTGACAAACGCGTCGACGCCTTTGAGATGTGGTGCTGAAGAAAGATACTCCGTATCCCTTAAGCTGAAGAAAGATACTCCGTATCCCTTGAACAGCATTTTGGACCTAAGTATATTGTGAGAGCTCAAAGTCGCAGTTATCGTTCGAGTGTCTTCGCAAGATTCTGAAATACGTCGGTCACATTGCAAAGAAAGACGGTGGCAACCACGATAGGCTCTTCGTGACCGGTAAAGTAAATAGGAAAAAGCCTCGTGGGCGCAACCCATTAACTCTACGGTAATCGGCACCGCTCTAAACTCTACGGTATACAATGCCCTTCACAGCGCCAGAGACAGAAACAGATGAAGGGATGTTACACTAGTGAAAGTGATAAAGCGGGGGGATCACGACCCTCAGCATTGAGGAATACGACGCAAGGAGGTTATTGGTTTAAACTACAAGTTCACAGTCTCATAAGATACAATTATTTAAAATTTTGATACGCTTGACAGGGTCAATAATTGTTTCCATTACGTCCATTAATATTTGTATATTATAGATTGGAATAAACATTTGAGATTTGATTCAAATAAGTGTTTTTGACCTCATAACAAACCACATTGATAGGCCAAATAAAAGTTGGTCTACAATATGTGTACATTACATTAAGTTTGTCACCAATTCGAGCTTTCCTAACCAGATTGGATTAAGTTCTGATTACAAATACATTGCTGATTACGTCAAGTACATTACGTGGAATTGGATTCGTGACTTCCAAATCATAGACGAACTGGATAAGAATGGAACTGGTCAGAAAAAGTAATTTCACGAAGGTAAACTTAGGACGCTTTATTGGATACAGGGAGAATTCGAGGACAGTACGGTAGAAGAAAAGATTTCAGACTTACATTTAGATGTATGTATTGGTGGTAGAAGATTTCCTGTCTGTACCTGAAATCAGAAAAAAATAATCTAAATAATTGATCTTGCATAAAATTAGACTATATACACAAATTAATTTAGTAATAATTCCATAAGATGATCTTGTATTATTGTTGACCTGTTCTGTCCCACTCTTAGGTCAAAGCCTACCTACACTCGTATCAAACGTGGGTGCGTGCTTCCTCAAAATTTTGGCGAAATTTATCTACCGCATCCCGCCATTTCCTTCGTGGTTTGCCATGACATCGTCGTCATTTTGACAGTCACCTGTTTTAGGGCACCCATTTTGGGCTTGGCATGTCTGCCAGAATTTATATATATATTTTTTTACACCTGTCTATTAAACATATATGTATCCACTGGAAAATATCTCTTCGTATTAAAAATAAGGATGAGCATTGGTTAAAGACAAGTTTGTCTCTCGTAATAATTCTATAAACTGTCTGATAAAGGTATCATAACCAAAAAAAGCTACAGCAGTTAAAAAAAAATAACCGTTAACAGAAATTTAATATTTTGTAAAGTATGTTATTATATTTTATGAACACCCTCAATGTAAATCATCAAATAAATAATGTTTCAATTGTCAAAGTGGAAATAAAAATCAGCATTTTGCATACAAATGTCAACTTCCCAAGCTTATACTGCCAATAACTGAATATATCCAGATTGCACTCAACATATTTGGTTTCGGAGCTAAACGAGCTATAGCTTAGCTCAGCTCAGCTCGTGTAATTCTCTCGAAGTTTAACGGTTTAATTAAACAACAAGTGAACAAACGAAGTTTTACGGATTTACATAATGTAAACGTGGGCAGCAGACGTTGTCATCATTTTAGAGTTGTTTTCTGTTTGTTTTTGACGGTTATTTGATTGTTACGGCTGTATATAGTCTAATTAAGACTCAACAGAAGGAATATACTACCAACTTAAATATAAAAAAAAATGAAAAAATGTAAAATAACTTTAATTTCGGATGTCTTTGGTTTTGGTTTCATTTCGTCGTTCTTTTTAACACCGATTTGTTGTATTTTTAAGGTAACTTCTAAGCAAGCGTGCTCCATCGTCGACCACATCATCGCTTACCATCAGGTGAGATGGTGGTCAAACGCGGGCCTATTCATTATTAAAAAAAAAATGTCTTCTTTGAACCCTAGTTTTAGTTTCTAGAACTGAATATTCGAAAACTTGTGCACAATCTGCACTAGGCCCGCGTTGTGGATAAAGGCCCATTCCCTCTCCTAGTCGAGACGAGGCTTGCGTCTCAGCAGTGTGAACGTTATAAGGCTATGTTATACTGTATAGGTTATAATGCTATACTAAATAGTAGATTGACACACAAAGATAACGTAGGAGTTGAACTAATTTTAACCCTAGAGTGATATAGTAATCAACACATTTTTGAGCAAACGGATATAATATCACCTACCTCTATTCCAATTTCTTTGAAAATGGTCACAAAACACAGACTCCGGCAGGGAATTCCATTCCTTAGCTGTACGCATAATGAATGTACTCCCAAAACGCTCTGTACGTATAGGTGGGATGTCCACCATGTACCGGTGGCGCAACGCCGTACGTCTTGTGGTCCGATGATGGAACGGACGTTTTTGAAATAAATTACATACAGTAGTAAATAAAAAGCATTTATTTTAGGCAACCAATAGCACCCATACAGCAATCATAAAATAGAACAGACACTCATAAAGAAATAAATAATTACACTCGGATTCGGACATAACTAGCAACATGTCTGCTACAGCATTGTCCGATCAAATGTCCTGGCAATCATCGCCAGAACAATTTTTTGGAGCTGCCCCGCACCCTGTGCATCAGGGACGCGCACCGCTTGCGCACTGTGGTGTGAATACAGTCGGAGCGTGCTTCCGCAAACATCTCCGAGGCACTACAGAAGCGCGTAGCCTCAATACCGCCCTGAACGCGTTATTGTACGGAGAGCATTGCACCTGGCTGCGTTTTAACGCGCGGCCTACCACTCATAAGTCGAGGCTGTTACCACAGAGCCACCACTGCTCCTATCTTTATCTACTATTTACTCATACAAAAACAAAGACATTTTCTCGGAAGTCTGAAGAAACTAATCTTCCTGTACGCATCCTCAAACGACGCTCTTGTCAAGTTATCTGAAGATAAAGTTGTATAAAGATTTATTTTCCCCTAAAAATTTAAAGCCGTTTCCCGATTTATCGTCAAAATTTTTATATTTTTATTAAAGGCACAGACTTTAATAGAGTTTCTGAAATAGTATTCCAGTTTTTAAAAACAGTTTAATGTTTAATAAATGGTTTATTATTATTCGTTATTATTTTTATATTATGAAGAAAGACGAACCATATTGGCACTAAAGTTAAAGGGCGGGAAATCGTCTAATTTTAAACTGTATTAAAAGAAATGTTTTCTGAGGTATTTTTAACACCAACTTACAATGAGAACACTTAAGTATAAGCTGCCTTATAATATTCTCCTGGAATTCAAACCACCTCCCTAGGACAGGGAACAGTCCATAACACACCTGCTTAATTATTTTTTAAAACATACCTACTCCAAAATTATCTTAGCTACATAAGTACATCCATCACTAAACTTCGAAACTGACAGACTCATAAAACACACACTCCCCCACTCCCCACCACATTATGCTCCATTACCCCCCACACAAACTGTCAGTCACATCGTAACCATTCCAGTTGACGGTAAATCCTTGTCGCTCGTCTAGGAGTTTCTTAAATACGTATAAACGTGTGCAGAAATTAAGTGGAAAGCTTTCTGTCTTTAATTTTAAGGAACGTTGATGTATAAGTTTTTAATGGGCGAGAATGTCAGGTTTGTGAAATGATGTATTGTTACGCTTTACATCACATCATGTGAGTGTTATTATGGTTTGACAGTGACTTCGTTTTTGAGAAAGTTTTCATAAAACCTTATTTTAGTTAACATTTCTTCTACCGTATTTTGAAAGTAGTTTTTTAAAACGAATTATGATAGTCTATATTTTTAACTCTTTGTTCAGTTTTTATTTTATTTTGATTAAAATTTGTGCCAAGTTTTAATTAAATCTCCCTAAATTATTACTATTGGGGATTTTTTTTTATCTATTATAAACTAGTGCTTGACTGCGATCCCGCCTGATAGTAAGCAGTGATGCCATCGTTGGTGGTGAGGCGCACTAATTCACTCTAGCCTTGAAGACACCCAAATTATAATTAGACGGCGGACAGATCTATAAATATATAGTAATCACCTAGGTAACTATTTGTTCAGGAGTACACGGAATATTTTATATACGAACAAAATTCCGAAAAATGAACGCCCTGAAAACACCAAAATTGTAATCGGACGCGAAGACCGCAGCTGGCAAATAATTCCAGCCCTTCGACGTACGGATTTCGATATTCTGTAACAATAGACCACTCTTTTAGCTGATATTTTCCTTCTGATTTTAATTTGTCACAAGCTTGGATGGCACTTTGCAGTTAGGTACTTCTTTTCACATCTAATAGGAGGGGGACACAGTCTATGTGTTTTAAATTTTCTATATCATAACAACTTACTATTGGATATGATTATATGGAGCAGTTGTTGCCCTGTGATAAGGGCTCTGGCTTACGAGTTGTCGGACTTGGGTTATAACCTAGGTAGGCGTGTCATTTTGTATAACCTATGCCATCCAAAACATAACTTGTAAAAAAGCCAAAGCTCGCAACTCTGTTCTTCTTTCTTAAAAAGGTTGTGAAATCCAAGTCGGTTAATTTTCAGTCCCTGCTTGAGGGACCTGCAATATCTTTTATTGAGTATAATATCAAATTAATATTATAAATCTTTTCTGTTTTCAATAAATATATTGACTTGCTTTTCGTATTATATTAAATTAGATTGTTTAGTTTAAACAGTGAAGAAAATTATCAAGAGGAAACTGGCGTATCCGAAAAGAAACAATTCGAAGAACAACAATTCATCTAACTACCCGCGTTGAAATCGTGTGGTGGATTACGGCACATTCCCCTTCTTCTAGAGGAGATACCTGAGTCCTAGCTGTTGAAACAATATAAAGCTGATAATTATTTATGTTATCTACTTACGAAAAAATCAAAATGCGGAAGCAATTCTTTACTCAATTTATATTTTTTTTATTTATATAAACTAGTACTTGACTGCGATCCCACCTGGTGGTAAGCAGTGATGGTGAGGCGTATTAGTTTATTGAGAGCCTATCACTCTAGCCGATGTCTTCAAAGACATCCAAATTATAACCGGACGGGAAGACCGCAGCTGGACAAATACAAGGAAATACCAGGAAATACAAGGAAATACAAGGAAATACAAGGAAATACAAGGAAATACAAGGAAATACAAGGAAATACAAGGAAATACAAGGAAATACAAAGAAATACAAGGAAATACAAGGAAAGACAAAGAAATACAACGAAATTGAAATACGATTCTACGTTATCTACATTCATCATCCTCCCTTCACTTGATTTCCATCTTACGAAAGATAAGGCGATAACTCATTTCATCTTTTTTTCATTCTGAACAGAGCTAAATCAAATAAACGTAATCATACTTTTAAAGGGAATTTACGTTTTATTTAGCATTCTCTTTCAGAAGCTGTTCGCTGTAATTTACATTTGATTTACGACTAGAAAATTATTTATTGTGGAGATTTGTCGATTTCTCCCCGTCAGTTAAGTTTTGTTGTTGTGACGCCACCATTTTTTAAATAGATTTATCTATCTATCTATCTTCTATGTTGTGAAGTGACTTTCACAACATAGAAAATCAAATCATTATAACTTAATGATTTGATTTTCATTTTATTTCTACGTATCTTAATTCATCATCAGATTACGAACGCCTTACAGCGGTGGACGTCTTTCGGCTAAAATTCTCTTTATATGACATCCATCGCTGGACATGAACCTCCCTTAAGTGTAGCCGCAGCAACCAGTTTTTTACGTCTCGCATCTTCAGATTCCCGGGACCTTCAACAGGTCAACGGTCGACTTTTTCGAACGGGAGGCCTACCAACGCTGCGTCATCCGGTACGCGATCGCTACTCTAGAAACTGACCGAAATACTGTAAAGGAAACATCGTGGGGAATCCTGCACGTCCTGTCATGTAGAACTAAAAATTTGAAGACTTGTGATATCCACCTATTCGCATTGGGCCAGGGTAGTGGTTTACCGCCCATTCCCTCTCCTAAAGAGGAAGCCTGAGGCCCAGAAGTAGGAACATTATAAGGCTTTTTTTTTTGTGGTGGGAAAAAATCATGCATTGACATCCCCCGCCCTTGGGCGGAGCGGGAGATAGTGTCAGACTCTTACTGACTAAAAGACCCACCCCGTTCCTTCTAGCCTTCATACCGGGGCTCGAGCGCCCTTTCGGATAACCCTGGCCCCAGTAGGCTTCGACCCGGCTGGTCCCTACTGGTGGTACCGGAGTGCCCTCCGGATCGTACTCCAGGGCAGGGAATTGAACGCGTTGGCAATGTCCAAGGACACTGCCACGACACACCTGCCCCGGGACACCGCATCCCCCGTCGTGAGGGCTCGCACGCGCATGATGGCGTCCACCGTAGAGCGCATCCTGCGAAAGCCGAACTGTCCGTCCGACAGGTCCGGCCCCACCCGTGTTAGGCGCCCGACGAGGCGGTTTGCAATGACTCTCTCAAAGAGCTTGCCCACCTCGTCGAGCAGCACAATGGGCCGGTACGCGGACGGAGAGTCCGCAGGGCGTCCTGGCTTCGCTATGAGGACCAGTTTCCCCGTCTTCCAGCAAAGTGGGAACTGGCCCCTCTCCAGGCATGCGCTGAAGAGCCCTCTCAGTCGAGGCCCGAGAGCGAACATTATAAGGCTGATAAATGCTATGCTATATTTCTGTTTCGATTTTATACTGAACATTTTATGAGGGATTTTTTCATCAATAGTTCAGCCAAATTCCCTAAAGTGTTACAATCACAAGGCTACTTTTCTTTTACACCAATTTCTTGTGGAAAAAAGACGGAGAAAATTCAGCGCTAAATTGATGACAGGCCGAATTCGAATCAGACGTAAAGCATAAGCGTTCTTACAAATTCTACAAGAGCCAAGCTTCGACCGTATTTTCTCAATATTCGTAAGATCGAGTGTTAAACTGAAATAAACGGACTCTTCACCTGAATTCTGTCAGACCTTCGTGAGATCAAATGATATTGAATTCTTCGTCTGTTCGTAAGATGTTCGTGTCATGCCGTTGTCATTGTTCGCGCGTAATAAAACGGTCATGTCTGACTTTTGAGATTTTTATGCAATCTGTTTTGTATTATTTCTTGCAATACAAAATATGGTTTTTAACTAGGTAAAGTGATAAGTGTTGGTAGTCAGTTATAGATAATTTTAAAATTTTATTATAATTTTAAGGTGTTTTTTTTGTGGGTAAAAATCATCCAAATGACAATCATCCTCCGCCCAAGTGCGGGGAGTTAGTGTCAGAGTCTTACTGACTAAAAAAACCCACTAAAATGGGAGAAGTCATTGAATAATTTTCATCAAAATCAAAAGCACTTATTTCAAATAGACCATTTGCAGGCACTTTCGAATAGTCAAATGTCGGTCAGCCCAAAAAAAGTGAAGCGAAATAACACGTTCCAAAGCGTAGATCTCTATGGAGAAGAACGTGCAAGAAACTCTAATGACACTCTTTTAAATCATATTATGACTTACATCTAAAACAAAAAACCGAGTAAGACGGCTTTTATTCTTTAATCAAACTCAACAAGGTATTACTTTCTTTGGAATCCAATATTCCAGAACAAGTATTCCCTTCGAAACCGTCCAATAACGGCGGTGTTGCCAGCATACTAAACATCAACAACATCGTTTAGTTTCTGCTCAATATTGCACTTTATTTTACAAGAATTGCATTTAGTTTTCAACGTTAGACAAGCCAGTCAGGTCTTGTGCCTTCGAAGCTAATTCTGTCAAGAGGGCATTAACCTGTGATTAAAGGTGAACTGTTGTACCGTTTTATTGGGATTGAAACTAGCTTCTGGCGCTAGCTTTGCCTGAGAGAAATAAGAAAATTATTTGGCGAGACAAAGCGAACGCGAAGCGATGCGGCGCGAATGAAATAAACAAGTAACAGTTCAACTATTGAGGTGGTTTACGTGATCGCGAAAGGTAGTTTATTCACCTTGGCTCCTGTTTTTCAGAATGTGAGGAATGCACCGACCCCTTTCAGCTCTTGGGAGTTCACATTTCCTTGGACTTTAACTTTTCTTAGCAGGTTAATTCTGTCCAAAGCAAAGGTAACTGCTAGGAAACTCGGCACACGGCACTAGGTCTTCCGGCACGCGGTCGCCACTCCAGAACCTTTCTGCCTCAACAGCCATCTGTTCTGCGAGCAATATGCCCTGCCCATTGCCATTTAAGTTTGGCAATTCTTCGTGCTATGTCGGCAACCTTAGTTCTCCTGCGAATACCTTCATTTTTGATTCGATCATGCAAGGAAACCCCAAGCATAGCCCTTTCCTTTGCCCTTTGGGTGACTTTAAGCCTTCTGATGAGGTCCAAAGTTCGCAATTGTTATCACAAACAAAACGTCACCATAACCATCAAAGTCTTACGGTTTTCACAAGCATCTTGATTTTTTTGATATGAAATTATGATAATTTTAACAAAACGATAGAAAATCACTCACAGCATAACTACCTAAAAAGTTTTCTTACGAGTACGTTATGCAAAAAGACGGATAGAGACAACAAAAAAATGTTTTTAAATAATATTATAAAAGGAAATCCAACAATCGCTTAAGTCATTATCATACGATCAATCTTTGGATATGAATCTCGTCTGCAGAGAAAAAGGAGCCGGTACAATACAGCGGGTAAATTATCTTAACATAAATTGTGGACCGTTTTGTCTCAGGACGGTAAGGAAATGGTTTCGTAAAACGGAACGTAATCGCCTCTGTCTTTTTAGGGAAAGTATTTATGAAAGCAGTTTTTGTTGTTTTTGAGAGTAACTAAGCAGAATACTTTATTTTGCAAGGATAACGTTTAGAAAACGGAAAGCCAAATTAATATTAAATGATTTGTTTCCTAAATCCAAATTATAAGTAAGTATTTCCGCGCGCCTCAAGTTGTTGTTTTGTGAGCAACAGCAGGGGCCCAGCTGGATCGAAGTCTACTGGTGCTAGGGTTAGCTCCGAAAGGGAAGCTCGGCTCCGGTATGAAAGGCAAGAAGGAACGGGGTGGATTTTTTATCAGTAAGAGTTTGACACTTACTCCTGCTCCGCGGGGGATGTCATTTGGATGAGTTTTGCCCACCAAAAAAAAAACTGCAATTTAGCTTTCTTGCTTCATAAAACATAACACTAATAATAAAGGTGAACGTTTGTATACAGGGTGTGGAGTAAATAGCGGTCCAACGTTAAGGAGTCGATACACCGTATATTCAGCTATCACATAACACAATTTGAACCACATTTTACCATAGGTCTCAGAATAAAACTGATCTTAATTATTTTTTTTTTAATTTTGGGCAAAAACGCCCAGGTGTCAGTCACCATTGTGTGGATCGCCCTGAGGACGCAGTGGTGCAAGAGGTAGAGATATACCCTGCTTGCCTCGTGGAGGCGAAAGGCGGCAACAACCTCTCGCACCGGGCCCTGGTTTAGGCCATGGCGCAAAGCGAGAAGTAAGAGGAGGCGGACGGCTCCTTCAGCGAAGTATTAATGCTAGTTAAGGATACTGCCACACGCGCATGGAAACCCCCAGACCCCGGCCGTCGTGACCCTGACTAGTGGTCACAGTAGGCATGAGCTAGTGAACGACGAGTAGCTCATCGTCCGGCCGTCCGGTAAACGTCCGGACCGAACCCGAATCATCTACTTCTAAAAGAGATGTCAGCAAAACCGCATGACCTCAAAGAACTTCTGAAAAGGAAACTCACGGTCCTAGAACGGAAAGAACAACTGAAGGACACAGGTGCGGTTTTAGTCATTAACAGTTTAACACACCCTCGCGCTCCACTTTAAAGCGGCAGAAATCATTAGATGATTGCCCACCTCAGAAAAAAAAAAAACCATAGGGACTATTATTTTTGTAAACTCAAATAACCAAAGGTCTATTATTTATAGTAGACTGTCACAGAATGAAAACGTCACGCCTCTGTCAGAAGAGGGTCCATTACCTGCATGACAGGAACTCGACATATCCCTTTTATCATCCCGACAAAAATATTTACATCCTCATTCATAACAGACAAAGAAACTTCAATGATACAACGTAGCCTCGACATAAAACCTTCGTGCAATAGCAATAAAGTGACGCTAATTACTGCCTCCTCATCCCAAGACATGGCAGAAAGCTGAAATTTTGTCAATTAATTCACAAAGCGACACTTTGCCGGCTCTCTGAGCTATAAACTCGTACTTCCAACGCTTAGAGAGATTTTTTTATTAATCTCTTTGCAGATTGCTTCGGTGACTTTTGAAGAATAATTTTGGTATAAAATTAAAGTTTTATCAAGAAAAGTTGTTGGTTAAATATTTGTTTTGATTTATTTGGTTTTGAAAGTTACTTTTTTGTTTATGGAGGTGGGTAATTGGTGAATAGGTATAGGGTAAACGCTACATTCAAAACTGCTTGCTGATTAATTTATTAAACCACAAGCGAACGCTAGCGGCGTTTGATCTCTCATTGTCTATCTATTGTGTTTCTAATTATGGTATTCGAAAGGTTACTGTCATTTGAATCTACAATTTTTTTAGGGATTGTTTATTTTAGGTCGCCAAAGTTGTAACTATATACGGGTCAATACCTGAAGCATTGCCCTTAGTTAGATTATAAAATAGGTCACGCCAGTGCTATTAGCTCATTTGATGCAATCCCACCTGATTGTAAGCAGTGTTGAAATCTTTGATGGCGAAGCGCACTAGTTTATTAAGAGCCTTTAATTGTGGCCTTTAAGACCGTTTCTTGATAGCTATGGTCTTTGATAATATAATAATAATAATAAATTTTGTTTCGTACCATCAGACTCCATAAAACAAATCAACACATACCTAATACAATTACAATTACCCTATACTCGTACAACATATTACATATACAAAAACAAATTACACACACAGTAACAAATTACACGTACTGAAACAAATCACATTTACATAGTCATTTGATGACTTCCCCAGTGCAGTTAAGAAGTACCTAGCAACATTTGCTTACAAGAAAATGACACTATACTCTAACAGCTAAGCCAATGGCTAAGCGGTGCCACTATCACAAGTTTACCGCCAAGTAATCCTCTGAGACTTTCATACTAACATACTAAACATTCTAAGAATAGACAGAATCGCTCCCTTGAGGAATCTTGCTAATGTTGGAGGCGTAGCGCGTGAATTTAAAGAGCTCATGAATGGAAGCGTTATTTCTATATAATGAACATTGCACCTCTGTTCCTTGAGCATTGACAGACAGAGATTGATGATATACCCACTTTGCGTTAGTCTAAGCGAGAGGGAGTGTCAGATTTTTAGAAAGAAAGAAAGGAAAAATAAAAGAAAGTAAAAGATAAGGAAAGGAAAAAGGAAAGAAGGAAATAGGGAAAGAAGTAAAGAAGGAGAGAAGGAAACAAGTAAAGAAAGAAAAAAGGAAAAAAGGAATGAAAAGAAAAGAAAGTCCAATTCGCACTTGGCCCGTTTTTGCATAGTCATACGAGTACATACAAGTAGTTTTCACTACGAAAGCAGTTAAACCAAAAAGGTTTGTTAGTCGTATCCTCTCCAAATATAACATTGATTTTACATACATTTATAATGTACATGGGAAAAATGAATTATTCAAAGCACAGGTCCGATCGTGTGCAGAGTATTGCAGCCACATATGGGCTGGTGCTGCAAAATGCCAACTAGCAGATTTGGACTTAACCTTTTGAATGTCTTAAGTTACACGGTTCGACATAAGCAATTGTCTTTCTATTGTGTCTCTACGGCATTCGATGAGTAAATAAAAAGGCGTGCAAAGAGGCTGATTAGTGATCCAGATTTGGTTACGTCCAATCTACAAAGCCTTGAACGCAGGCGTAGGGTAGCTAGTCTTTCAGTATAATTTTACTAGATGCATTTTGGAGACAACTCGATGTACAGCGAGAAACCTGTACCAACAGTTTGGACTTAGTAGCGTTTCGCCTCGTCCTTTATACCGCGTACATAGAAGGACTGGAACAATTAGCCTGCTGCGGTCTTCCTATCCGATAATAAACTCCATCTTAATAAACTAATGCGCCTCACCATCAACGATTGCATCACTGCTTATGATGGAGCACGCTTGCCTAAAAGTAACCTATTTACTCTAGACTTAAAAAAAATCCTTAGGTTATACCTACCTATCAGGAAACACAGACTCCAGCAGGGAATTCCACTCCTTAGTTGAAGGTTAAAATGACAATTTCATGTTTAAACCCATATTCTGATAACAATTTACTTCTAATAAACCTTGCAAATAAAAGATTTTGGTTAATCTCCCAAAAGTAATTTGGGAAATGCTTTTGTTAAAGGAAAAAAGTCTATTTGTGATCACAAGGCTGAAAGATAACGGCAAAAAGAAAAAAAAAGAAAAAGATAAACGAGTACAAATGTTGGGGGCGTAAAATTTTAAACAAAACTCGCTGTGCTAAAAGGTCTTTGGGTACAAAATGGGTTTAAAGAAAAACATAAAGTGTTGTACTGAAAAAGGAACAAACACAGTCTCGATTCTTCCAAGGTTTACCAGGGTCAAGGATAACATAATACTAGGTATTAAAACTTTCTGTTGAATATCTACCTTGTAAAGGGGAAGTATTATTCACTGTATCTCAGATATCGATGGACAAATGTGTACCATGGATATAGTACATAATTCAAGACCCCCATTGCTATGGGGGGTCTTGATAGGTCATAATAACATTTATAATGTTTCTAGGCCTCTTCTCTAGGACAGGGAATGGGCCGTAATCCACCACGCGGGCCCAGTGCGGGTTGATGGATGTTACATGTCTTCAAATTTTTGGTTCTAGGACATGCCGATTTCCTCACGATGTTTTCTTTTACCGGTTTGAGAGCAGTGGTGATGAAATAAATTACACAAAGTGATGCAACTGGCCGGGTTTGAACCCGCGACCTACAATTCGTAATTCGGGGTCGTTATCACTCGGCCACCACTGCTCACAGTCAGGGCAGTTGCCACAAATGCAATATCTGTGGAAATTTCAACTGTCTATCACGGTTCATGAGATACAGCCCGGTGACAGACGAGCAGACAGATAGATAGACAGACAGATGGACGGACAGCGCAGTCTTAATAATAGGGTTCCGTTTTACCCTATGGGTTCGGAACCCTAAAAATTCTGTGACCTACTTTTTTTTTATTTATTTATTTTTATTTATATCTATATAGCGTTAGGATTATATCTTTCGTTCTTCGTCTGAACTCTGGAGTTAATCCGAACACGAAGGTCCAACATTAAATGAATTTAATTAAAAGGTAAGGGGCGGACAGTGTCCCAAGCTAGCTCATTCTTTACTAATTTTGTGAAATTTCTCTTGGGGATCTCTTGTATACCTAGCTATATGTAAAGCTACATATAAATGTATTACATTAAGTGTCGCCGCACAAGGGCATGCACAACCACAAACGCCGTCACGAAAAGCTTTAAGCGGCCCTAAAGGAAGCTGAAGCGCGCGATAGCCACTTGTGGCGGGCTGCTGTTTTTTTTTAAACGCGCCTATAAGAGTTGTCAGCAACAGCAAGGGCCCAGCTGGTTCGAAGCTTACTGGGGCCAGGATCTAGTCCCGAAAGGGAGGCTCGGCCCCGCTATAAAAAGCAAGAAGGAACGGTCAGTAGGAGTCTGACACTATCTCCCGCTCCGCCCAAGGGCGGGGGATGTCATTTCGATGATTTGATGCGCAGTATTTTTTTTTTTATGGTGGGAAAAATCATCCAATGAAAACTCCCGCTCTTGGGCGGAGCGCGAGATAGTGTCAGACTCTTACTGACTAAAACCCCATCCCATTCCTTTTAGCCTTTCGTAACGGGACCGAGCTTCCCTTCCGAATAACCCTGGCCCCAGTATACACGCAGTATCATAATGGACTCTGACGAAGAAGGTTTAAATGCGCGAATGGCGTGTGACGGGGTTTTATATCGGCGTTTAGTGGTCAGTGCGGGCCATAACAAGTGAGCAGCGTGGCGGCCACGGCGTCAACTGTTTGCGGCAAATCCATTTGAAATGAACTATAGGAAATACGCCGGTAGCAGCGTTTTGTGGTTGTAGCCGGTGGCTTGTATGAGACGACCCTAAGCAAGTTTGCTTAGCCAGCTTCCTTTTGCAAACGTGGATTGGCCTTTGATTACGTAATGAAAAGTTGTACTGGATAGAAGTTTTATTTTATATTTGGGTTCAATTTTGTTCTTGCGTTTTCTAGGGTTAATATAACAAAAAACTGCGGAAGTGCGAGTCGGATTCGCGTTCTGAGGGTTCCGAAATAGTTCAATACCCAAATTGAGTTGCGAAGATTTTTTCGTATCGCAACCAAATTTTATTTTTGTGACGTAAATACAAATTTACAGTTTTCAGATTTTTTCCTATCCTTGTACTATGAGACCTTGCTTCATGCCAAATTTCAAGGTCAACGGAAAGTACCCTATGAAGTTTGATTAAACGTTTTTGAAATATTAAATATTGCATTGCTGCTTACCATCAGGTGGGATAGTAGTTAAGCACTATTTTATATCAATTAAAAAAAAAACGTTTTTTGCGACATAAACCCGCCGTATCTTTTTTATTCGTTAACTTAGAATTTTAATTTTTTCACAGCTTTAAGGGACCGCAGACCTGCACATGGCCTGACCTGATACATGGTTTCAAAATTAACTCGATACCTCCATGCGTTCCTAAGATAAAGGGTCTTAACAGACAGACAACAAAGTGATCCTATAAGGGTTTCGTTTTTTTCTTTGAGGTACGGAACCCTAAAAATGTCTTGCTTACTACTTTTTGTCCTTATTTTATTTTTTCTTTTATTGTGGGAAAAATCATCCAATGACAAACCCCGCTCTTGGGCGGAGCGGGAGATAGTGTCAGACTCTTACTGACTAAAATCCCACCCCGTTCCTTCTAGCCTTCATACTGGGGCACAAGTTCCCTTTCGGATAATCCTGGCCCCAGTAGGCTTCGACTCGGCTGGGCCTCTGCTGTTGCTGACAACTCCTTGAGGCGCGCGGGAACAGTGCGCGCCTTACTACTTTTTGTCGTGGGAGTATGTTCACTTGGGACAATTAATCTACTTCCACACAGGCAAAATCGCTGGAAGCAGCTAGTTCTTAAATGAAATCGTATTTTCTAAATGGGGTAATTCCTTAGTTTAATTTGTTGTAAACCTATATATTGGATGGGATCCACTAGTTTTCCGTAATTGCACATTAGATAAATCCTTCTGCACCGTGCTAAGTGCATTCTAAACAGTAAGAACAATAAATAGTTCTCGTAATGTATTGACCACTGATCCTAATGACCCTATTGCACTAACTGCAGCAACTAATTGATTGCCCATACATCGTCTTAACGGGAATGCTGTAGCCATCTTTTTACTCAACGTAGCATTAAACACAAGGAGATAATTACAATTGGATGGAAAGCAAAACTTCCAGTGGTTTTATTTAAAAAAGTTAATGTTATTCATGAAAATATCCAATTATTACCAAAAATTAAAGGATTGCTATTTTGTCGTTGGTAATAAATACATACCCCAGTGGATAACAGGCTCCACTTGCAAAACTAAGACACGCGTTTAAAATTTGGTGCCTAGTGATAAAAGTAATATTCATTACGGTTACATTAAATAAAATAGTCTTAGTCTATGGTTCCTTTTGGTTTATGATGTGCTCTCTGTTGTCTGTGTTCAGTGTGGTTAGGTTCGATTCGAATAAAGTATTGTTCATTAGCAGCGTTTTTTACTCTTATTAAGTTATGGGCCCAGCTATGGGGCTATAGGATATTTTATCAGTTCGACAGTCAGTTAGCCAGCATAATAAGCATTTTGTTGCTAAGTCAAACAATAAAGATAAAAATAAAACCAGGAACCAGCGGCAGCAGCCGGCAGCAGGGCTTTGCGTTTTTTGAACCGATCTGGTTTGTTTAGAAGTATATGATGGCGATGTAAACTTGTAACTTGTAACGGTTTACATCGCCTAACTTGCGTTGTACTCGTATATTTTATATAATTCTAAATGCGTGTCTTAGTTTTGCAAGTGGATCATTTTACCGACTGGGGCAAGTATGCCTGGTTTACCCTAATTGGATGTTTTCAAGAATAACTAAAATAGTAGGTTACTGAAAAAAAGGATAGTAATAGCTAGTTTTAATTAGTTATGAAGAGAACAAAAAAAAAGCAATATGACATGAATCCAATGAAATCCTACGAATGCGATACGTACAGAACTTTTTTTTATTTTTTATTTTTTTTATGGTGGGAAAAAATCATCCAATGACAACCCCCGCGCTTGGGCGGAGCGGGAGATAGTGTCAGACTCTTACTGACTAAAAGACCCACCGGTTCCTTCTAGCCTTCATACCGGAGCTCGAGCGCCCTTTCGGATAACCCTGGCCCCAGTAGGCTTCGACCCGGCTGGGTCCCTGCTGTTGCTGAAAACTCTTTGAGGCGCGCGGGAACAGTGCGCGCCGTCGACGACTTGGGGCTTGGTCCGGACAGTTACCGGACGGCCGGACAGTGAGCTACCCATTGCTCACTGTCCGCAAGCCCGCGCCTACGGTGGCCGGAAATCGGGATCAGAATCCCGGCGGCGGCGGCGGCGGCGATAACGCCGTTGCCTGATGCGTTCGGCCTTCTTCTTTGCGAGCATTACTGCTTCGCAGAAGTCGGCGACCGCCTGCGCGGCGCGAGAGGTCTTCGCCGCCGATCGCCCCTACAAGGGCACGGCGATGCTCCGCCCAAGATACGTACAGAACTTGACGTTGTGGTGGCACATCCCGGAGGTTTATGTCCAACAGTGGACATATTTTAGCTAAAATGATCATGATGATTTTCGGTGTGAAATTATCCAATGACTACTCCTGCTCTTGGGCGGAACCGCGGGAGGGCGTGCCAGATTTTTACTGACTAAAACCCACTTCTGTTCCATCTTTGCCTTCATTCCAGGGCACTGGAGAAATCGGGGTCGAGATCCTTGCGGCAGGACATGAAGGCAGTTCTCTCATGCGTGCGGCCGCCTCCTTCGCTAGCATTACTGCTTCGCAGAAGGAGCCGGCCGCCTGCCATTCTTCCAAATGATAATAATGATGACATGGGCTTTATAATGGAAAATAAACTGACTATACTTTGTAAAACTAAACACTTTCTAAACTCGGAACGATCCGAAAGAACCAAAAAAAAAAAAAAAATTCAACACACTTATTTTCTGCAATCAAAAAATTTCCTATACACCTGTACATACGCACATGACTTTTAAACTTAGTGTGGAAAAAACAACGCGCACGTCGCACACACGGTGCAATCTGAAAAGGATTGGCGCTTTGATGTAGCAGGCTTTGAAAGGTACCGGTAACTTTTTTTTCCATCAGGCCGGTATGCTCCTGTGTGGTAGCCTTTTTTGTCAATAAATAACATGAAAAAACATTGTGGTTTTGCGTATAGGAAGAAGCAGGTTAAATCAGTAGAACAACTGGTCAGTTTTCTCAACATGCCTTCGTGACAACTTTGGTGGAGTGAGTTGGGAGGGAACCGACATTTCACCTTAACTTTGTTTTTTTTTTCCCTTTAAACCACAAGCGGCGTTTGCTCTCTCATTCTTTCCATTGTGTCTCTAATTACGGTATAAACAGATTTCTTAATAATTGATTACAATCTAGTGTCGTCTTCCTACCTTTATCTTATATTACTTGGGGTCGGCGTAACACGTTTTTTCTTCCATTCAGTCCTGTCACCCGTTACTCTATGACTAACTCCCTTTTCTTTCATTTCACTCCTCATACTATCTAGAAGAATCTAGCCTAAAAGTTTAATAAGCAACTTAACTCTAACTTATTATAATACTTAATAGGTTTTGTTAAAACTAAGAATAGCGTCCTTTAGTACTTTTATTCAAGTCCATAACACTTGCTTAGCGCCTGGTATTGATAAAAACATTTCATGTAATAATCAAAATGAAATTTATAATAATAATTTATATTTATTTTTATATCCTCACTTCAACCCCTCACTCACTGTTTAGGCACTCATTTTAGGCACATACATCATGAACACCATAATATAGTCGTTTTCCATCAGGTCAATATATAAACATTATAATCTAATAAAAGCTAAATTATAACAGAAAAGGTTGACAAATAAATTAAATTGCGTTAAATTAAAACAGCATTAAGTCAATCAGAAATTACATAAAGGATTGTAAGGCTTTTTGGATCGGGATCGTGGTCCCAACTTCCACCGATAAAAATATAT
Organism: Mythimna ferrago; assembly: GCA_910589285.2. Classification (NCBI taxonomy): domain Eukaryota; kingdom Metazoa; phylum Arthropoda; class Insecta; order Lepidoptera; family Noctuidae; genus Mythimna; species Mythimna ferrago. The sequence goes on from OU342685.1 coordinate 25,423,161, forward strand.
TTTTTTAATTGTATTATGGGACCATAAAGAAAAAGGTGTTAAAGTATACTTGTTGTCTCAAAATACTACTAATAAAAATTATAATATTTTGTGCAAAGCCACACGACCCGCATAAAATTTAGATTTAACAGAATTCCATCACTATTATTTATTAGAATTTATGTTCGCGTTTGACCACCATCTTGCGGACAGAGAGCAATGGGTAACTCGCTGTCCGGCCGTCCGGTTACTGTTCGGACCAAGCCCAAGTCGTCGACGGCGCGCACTGTTCCCGCGCGCCTCAAAGAGTTGTCAGCAACAGCAGGGGCCCAGCTGGGTCGAAGCCTACCGGGGCCAGGGTTAGTTTCGAAAGATAACTCGAGCCCCGCAATGAAGGCTTGAAGAAACGGGGTGGGTTTTCAGTCAGTAAGAGTCTGACACTATCTCCCGCTCCGCCCAAGAGCGGGGGTTGTCATTAATGATTTTGGCAACAAAAAAAAAACCACCATGTCAAAACCGCTCAAAAAATTCGCTGCGATGTAGCCAGCTGATCTGATGAACTTCTCGATGGAAAAGAGCAAACAGGAACACGATGGCCTTCACATTATTGTCCCGTATTATCCATGTAGGAAAAAATAGTTCATCTAGATTTATAATTCCACTCACTATTTCTGTACCTACCAAAAAGGATGGTGACGTGACCACATCTACCCTCGGACATAAATTCCTGTTTCTATCGCCGATATAAAAACAGTGATATCCACAGTTTTGCTATAAATAAATCTCGTATAAAGGAAACCTTTTACGATAGTTCGCGAATTTCGCGATTTATGCTTTGTGTCATGTGTTTAAGACACTTCTCTATATACGCAAATAAACCATTTTGTTTGCTTTAGGGGCACTAAAGTTATTACTGTTATTGGTGTGTTAAGTTTAATGGCAAAGATGGTAGAGGAAAGAAATGTTATTAGTATTCATAAAAATTGGTCATTTAGGTTTATGATGATTTTGCTCATTCTGGGTGGGGTGAGAGAGAGTATCAGACATTTACTGACTAAAACCTTACCATGTCCAAAGAGTAATTGAAAGAACACTGGTGGGTTTTAATAAGTAGTCCGCGCCTACGGTGGACCTGGTGCGGAAGGGCGTGTCAGTCTTTTTCTGGCTTATACCCACTCCTAGTTCCTGTGTTGCCTTTCATTCCAGGGCCGGTTTTTCCTATCAGAAGCGAACCCATGGCCTCAGTAGGCTTTGACCCTGCTGGGCCCCTACGGTTTGCTGACATCTCCTTGAGGTGCACGTAGAATACTACCCGCCGTGGCGTCGGCGATTTGGGCTTAGTCCAGACGGTTACTGGACGGTCGGACGGCGAGCTAGTCTACGAAGGACCGTGAACGCGAAGACGTTCCAGGGCCACCAAGGGCGCGGCTTTGCGGATGGCGAGCGATGGATGCTCGCCATCCAATAAGTACGAAGCTCGAGTAGACGACGCGTTCTACTCCACGTACACCTCAACAAGATGTTAGCAAAATTTATGAGGCTAGCTGGGTCCGAAGCCAGCCAGGGTCACGGTTCGGAGGAGTTACCAACAAAAAAGGTAGCTGAAGGAACATTGTGGGTTTTAGTCAACAAAAGCCTGATACCTTCCACCCCACCCACACTAGGAGAACTTATTTGATGATATCACCATCATTATTTCATCCGAAAGACGTCTACTGTTGGACATAAGTCTTTCCCAAGTGTCGCCACAAATGACGGATCCTGTGCGTCTCGCATCCATCCGATTTCCCGACTCTAACTAGGTCATCGGTTCACCTCGTGGGAGGTCTTCTATCGCTGCGTCTTCCGGTACGTAGTCGCCACTCCAAAACCTTTCGTCCTCATCGATCATCTGTTCTGCGTGCAATGTACCCTGCCCATTGCCACTTAAGTTTGGTGATTCTTCGAGCTAGGTAACCTTGGTTCTCCTAGATATCTTAATTTGATGATTTCTCACATAAAATAATCAAAAAAGGGCTGTGGTAACTCCTTCAGGGCTGCGGTAACTCCTTCGAACAATCCAGAAGTCCTTTCAGGCATCAGCAGTTTTAAACCCTGATACGATTACCATCTTCAAAAGGAGCTTCTACTCATGTACTAGTTGGCATTCTAACACGAAGCTCACATTCCGTATGCCACTACAGGGACCCAACAGAATACCAGCGTCAGGTATATTTGCCTGACACATGCTGAGTTGGGCTCCCATTTGATGCAGCCTTGAAGCGCACACCGCACTATACGATTAACTTGTTTTTTTGATTGTTCATCATGACTAAGAACCCATGTTTGTATTTTCATAATGCTTTTGTATATTTTCTGTTTATTTTTCTGTGTGCATCAAATAAATGCTATACCTATCTTTATATCTATAATTCCAGCACAATTTATAACAAACACATCACTTATCGAAAAGCATTTCAAGCAAACAGGTGTTCAAATACCCTGCATTTTGTTCTAAAGACTAGGATTTCTAGAAAACCTTTTCTTTAAAATTGGTCATAACGTCTGCAACACCTGTACACAAGAAATATAGGTATTGTTTTGAAGGTACTATTAAATTTAATCTGCCGTAAGTAATGTCTTTAAGTTTTCATGTAAGAACTCATAACTTTTGTTAGACAAAACGCCATATATCTGCCTCACTAAATCAGTGTGGGTAGTTAAACTTTATTTTACTTTTATATTTATACCGACCATGTTGATCTTATTTTTATGATGTGCATATTAAAGAATATGACTTATCACTTTATACATATAATATGTACCTTGCTTTTATTAGAACATAATATTACGCCTAAATAAATGTCTACATAGTTGTATGAGCTACTGAATGGGTCGCACACATTTGGGATGCTAGTTTTAAATTATAGTCACAAAAAGCCAAAGATCTGTTTCATTTATCGTCATCATTATCATATCTGCCGAAATGTTTTGACTATTGGACTCTCAAGTGTCGCCTGAATGAGCGGTTTCAAAATTGGCAAATTATTCCATTCCTTCGATGTACGCGGCATAAACGACAAAGCGAAATGCTTAGTCCAGACCGTAGAAGTTTCAACAACGTAAGGGTGGATATTCGCCGTACGTTGGGTTGTCCGATGAAAGGAGGTGTTTGTTATTTATTTATTTGTTTTACTAAGTCTAAGCCAAATTAACGGATCGGGTTCGAAACACTATACTGCGCTCCAAAATTAAATAGTTGATGTGGCTCAAAAAGCTGCCAAACTGAAATGGGACTGGGCATGACATGTCTGCCCGCATGCCCGAAAAACTATGGGCCAAAGTAGCACCAAGTTGGCTTCCAGAAACAGTGCGACGGGGTCGTGGCAGACCACGAAGGAGATGGCGCGACGAATTAGACAGATCCTACCAGAACTGGCAAGAGGAAGCCCAAGCGCGCAAGAAATGGAAGGAGTGGAGAGGGGCCTTTGCCCAAAAGTGGGACAGAACAGGCTAACGAAAAAAAAAGCATAGTACCTACATAACTGTAATAGGTAGGTATTAGAACACGTTAATACACTTAAATGTACTCAAAACTTTATTATAATATAATAATAATATTTCACAACTATCACACAACGTCGCGCGTCGTCTGTTCCAAGCTAAGCAGAGCTTGTGTTATGAGTACTAGACAATTGATTAACATACTTATATATTTCTAAATACATACATATTATAGATAAATTACACCCAGACACAGAACAAATGATCATGCTCATCACAAAAATATTTGTCCTGGGTGGGGATCGAACCCACGCCCTCCGGCATAGCAGTCAGGGCCACCAACCACAAGACCAACAGGCCTGTAAACTTTACTTATTAACATATACGTATTGCTCAACTTTGCAACACCGTGTACCGAAATCACACAACTTAGGCCATAACGAAATAGACTCGGACTATATTTTAACTTTACGGTAACTTCCGTGAACACAGTCGGCATGAACATTAATACGTCTGGCCTTTCCCCATATATGTTAGGGTCGGCCGCCAGACTAACCGGATGCAACATCCCAGTATTTTACATAAAGAGGCTGCCCATCTGACCTCAATAACTTTAGAGCTGGGTAACACTATAATCCTTGATAAGAATGTTTGTTGGACATTTGGGGTTCGGACTTCCTGTAACGACAGCCAGAGAACTACAAATGACAGAAAAGACTAATGACTTTAGTCTACTGTAAATAGTTTTAGAGATTTTCTTTTTAAGCTATTGCATAGCTTCTATCGCGGGCCTTGAGCGTGGAGACCGAATCCAGAAATTCCGTAACGAAAATAACCTAACACCCCCGACTCATTTGTTTTTTGAGCGTGGTGACCGATAAGAAAACAAATGAGTGAACAATCAATCAAAATTCAATTCAATGTGTGAAAGTGTAAGTTCAATTAATATCAAAGAAAAAAAAACAAAGGAAAAAAAATACTGCATAAATAAAATAAATAAATAATTATAATTGCATAAGTTGATAAAAATGCTATGCAATAGCTTTACCGCGGCAGTCCCCGAGTGCCACACGTCTTTTTTATTTGTTGAAGTTCGCACCTGACTACTACCTATCTCATCTAATGAAAAGCGATGATGTGCACGCTTGCCTAGAAGTAACCAATTACACTTGACTTAAAGATCGCCAGGTTGTAGCAACCAGAAAACACAAAAAATTGCGAGTTGGACTCGCGCACTGAAGCTTTCAAAAGGGCACATCCCTATGAATTTTGATTTCCTCAAGAATGTTGAAATAACTTATAAGTTTATTATTTTTACAGCTTAAAGAATCCACGGATCTGAATATATGGTTTTAATTTCAACTCGATACCTCCCCGCGTTCTCGAGATAAAGGGTCTTGACAGACAGACGAACGGATGAACAACAAAGTGAACTTATAAGGTTTCCGTTTATTCCTTTTGAAATACAACACCCTAAAAAAAATTGACAATATTTTTTTAACAAAATATACTACTTTTTGCTTTATTTTCATTGTTGACTACAATTCACCAGAAAGTAAAGAAAGATACTCTCATACCGTTCATGAAAGTATGATATGTCGAAACGAGCGGTACCTATCGAAGATTCAGATTGATTTATATCCATTGATTGATTGATTTTATTGAGTTGGTGAAATGAACAGGAAAAACCTAAATCCTAAAACCTATTTTGTACCTAATATTTGGCGGGAACGCTAATAGAAAAGTCATTTGTCTAAGTCCACTGAACAGCTGTACCTACAAGTCTAAGACATTTATTCCTCAAAAAGGAAAGAAAATACAATTCACTACAAGTTATTCTAAAGGAAGCCATAACTGACACTGATAGGTTTGCTTGTACAGTTGAGTTATACAGGTAAAGCAGAGCGTGTGTGTTGCACAACTGTGCAGTTCCACAGGAAAACTAAGGTGCCGACATAGCACAAAGAATTTCCAAACTTAAGTGGCAATGGGCAGAGCACATTGCTCGCAGAACAGATGGCCGTTAGGGCCGAAAGGATCTGGAGTGGCGACCGCGTACCGGAAGACGCAGCTTTGGAAGGCCTCCTAGAAGGTGGACCGATGACCTGGCGAAGGTAGCTGGAAACCGATGGATGCGGGACGCACAGGAACATTCGATGTGGCGACGCTTGGGGTAGGCCTATGTCCAACAGTGGAAGTGTATCGGCTGAAATGATGATGCAGTTTTCTATACAAGCTTACCTGACAGGTATAACTGTGCAGGCAAACCTGTCAGGCAAAAAAAAATTCATCTTTTCTTCATACCGGGGCTTGAGCTACTCTTTCGTAACTCGGCCCCAGTAGGCTTTGACCCAGCTAGGCCCCTGCTGTTTCTGACAACTCCTTGAGGCGCGCGGGAACAGTGCGCACCGTCGACGACTTGGGCTCAATCCGGACAGTTACTGGACGTTCGGACAGCGAGCTACCCAATGCTCGCCGTCCGCAAGCCCGCGCCTACGGTGGCCGGAAATCGGGATCGGAATCTCGGCGGCAACGATAGCGCTGTTGCCTGATACGGTCGGCCTCCTCCTTTGCTTACATTACTGCTTCGCAGTCGGCGACCGCCTGCCACTCCTCCTCGCTCCAAACCATGGCTTGAACCAAGGCCCGGCGCGAGCAGTCTCCACCACTGATCGCCCCCACGAGGGCACGGAGATGCTCCGCCTAAGCAGGGCACACCTCAACAGTGTGCTCCACCATGTCCTCCGGGCGAATCCGGTACAGGAACCTCCCGAACTTGCCATATCCAGGACATAGGCCTCCCTTAAGTATCGCCACAATGAACGATCCTGCGCTTCCCGCATCTATCGGATTCCCGCAACCTTCACCAGGTTATCGGTCCACTTTGTAGGAGGCCTTTCAACGCTGCATCTACCGGAACGCGATCGCCACTCCAGAACCTTTCGGCCCCATCGTTTGGCTACCTTTAAGCACGACTAAACTAGTAACCCATATTAATCTCATCTTTAAATACAACAATGTAGAATTAAGTGAGTAGAATTAATTGCTGAAATCTTTAAAAAATAAATTCCATTTCAAGAACAATAAGTTTAGTATGAAATATCTCGCCCTTAACAATCTAGACAATTTCATTACACTCCTGTTGTTCTTCTGTTATTAACTTATAACTGAATTTTTCGACGGCACAGTGGGGATGATGATGATGATGACAGTGGGCGCAGTAGTTGGGACAAAGGCTGCACTGCATGCCAATGTGAATTTTGAAACTTTTAGTATTAAAACTGTGAAGATAGAATTTGTAAGATGAAGAAAATTATTAATATAAATATTTAGTACTTCTACTAAAACAAAAACAAACCAGAGATATTCTGAACATACACCTTGGAGAATATGATTTATCTTGGAGACAAAATTAAAGGAAAACAGAAGCTGTGTTTCAAGTTATAAGATTTATATGAAATCCCTGCGGGTTGTGTAAATTATTATCTTCATATTTGTATGTTCACGATGTTTTATTCTTGCGTCGCATTTTTTTTAGTGTTCCGAAATCTCTATCGGCAAGCGTTTTTACAACGGAAAAAAGTCCAACTATATGACCTAATGTCTATGGATGCGTCGCTTCACATATGCGTTTTTGTCACTATACGCTTGGCGTACACCTGCTTACAGCTAAAGGTGGATACAGACTTTGCGAGGCATACGCCACGAACGGCGCACAACGAATCAGAATCAGAATATTTTCTTTTATTTTTTTTTTTCATTGCTTGCAAATAAATAATTCTAATTCTGATTAGTTGTGCGCCATTCGTGCTGCATGCCTCTGCTTGAGGGGTGCGTGTTGAAAAAATATACCAACATATGCTCGGGTCGAGCCATCGCGTGCGAAGCAAGTGCCTCGTTTGTCTGTCTTCATGTTTGTTACGAGGCATGTGCCACGAACAGATGCGCTCGCGTAAGGCACGCGTGTATGGAGGGTAGTGTCGGCAGGCTCATTACGAGCAGTGCGTTGCGTTTGAATGATTGTGTCTTTTGGATTTACGCGCGCAATATGAACGAGAAAGAAGTTTTACGAAAAGTAGTTGCATTATATGAAAGTGTATGAAAGTAACCGACTATTATAGGATGCAAAACATTATCACATAATAAAAACGACATGAAATATGTAACCAAGATTTATGTAACTCATAATATAATTTAAAAGAGTGTCCATGGAGTTTCTTGCACATTCTTCTCCATAGAGAGATCTACGCTTTGATATTAGCTTCACTTTTTTAGGGTTCCGTAGTCAACTAGGAACCCTTACAGTTTCGCCATGTCTGTCTGTCCGTCTGTCCGTCCTCGCTTAATCTCTGTAACCGTTAGCACTAGAAAGCTGAAATTTGGTACCAATATGTATATCAATCACGCCGACAAAGTGGTAAAATAAAAATTGGAAAAAATGTTTTATTAGGGTATATGTAAAGTGGGTGGTGAGTGTTTTTTTTTTTTTTTAATTTCAACACTAACGTGTGATGTATTGTTGGATAGGTATTTAAAAATTAATAGGGGTTTACTAAAATCATTTTTTGATAATGTCAATAATTTCGGAAATAATCGCTCCAAAAGTAAAAAACAATGTGTCCTCCCCTCTAACTTTTGAACCATAAGTTTAGAAAATATAAAAAAATCTGAAAAGTAGAACTTTATAAGGACTTTCCAGGAAAATTATTTTGAACTTGATGGAAAGAACAGTTTTATACAAAAAAGACAAAATAATTTCTGGACTAAGTTTGTAGTATAACTGTATATGCAAGCATTTTTTTAAACTCATAAGTGTGTACACTTGTTGTGACGGACGGGAAACTACGGAACCCTACACTGAGCGTGGCCCGACACGCTCTTGGCCGGTTTTTTTGACTGTCCGAAATTTTGCCAATTCAGAAGTGCCTGTAATTGGTCTATTTGAACTAAAAGTTTCTGGTTATAATCGGCAACAGTCTGACACGCCGCCGTCTCGCTCCACCCTAAAGCGGGAGAAGTCATTAGATGATTTTCCAACTAAAAAAAACCCTGGTTATTTTAATATTCCTAATGAGTATGTTTTGTACATAACATCGACTGATAAATAAATCCGAAGACAAGTTAATACGTACCTATGCATGTAGGCACATTCCTTCTGCTCCATATATTCGCTCGTCGCTGAAACTCTTCGCTAAGCAAGTGAACACCGATCACGAACTTTGTGCAAGTCTCGCTAGATTCGCTCTAATGTGGTTTATTCAGACGAATGCTCGTAGAGTTATGTGTTCTATAATATACGAATAAATGCTGTTGTTTTCAATACTTAAGTACCTACAGTTTTTCGTCTACTTGAATACCTATATTTACCTATGTACCTCATATTTTGATTTAACAGCATCCTATAGCCCGTTTCAGTAGCTTATTTATCTGTATACCTATGTATAAAAAAATATTTAAAAAAAAAAAATCCGACTTCAATGTTATATAAACACTGAAAAGTACAAAATAACTTTAATTTTGGAAGCCGGTGTTTCTATATTAGTTTTGTCTCTTCGTTATATTAACTCCTTTTATTTTTTTATTTGGCACTTTTTGATTATGGTACCACCACTAAAAAGTACCCCTCAGACAAACTTAAATACCTTATAGCCAGAGTGCATCTCATAACGATTCTCATAATCTCAAACACGGTTAGATTACGTAAATTTAACTCCTGGCTTCATCATCAGTCTTCTTTCAGTCAGTCATTGACTACACGTATAAACAAAGTAATTTTACTTGTAACGACAGTTCTGCTGAGATCCTATGAGGAGTTCTGTTCCGTATCTTCAAAGTTCGTGATCAGATCATAACAATATTTCTATAGGACTAATTTGGAAGCATAACCTTTTAATAAAAAAAAAAAATATTTTCAAAGTCGGCCCACAATTGATCGATATATCGGTGAAAATGCATAAAAATTTAAAAAAAAAAAATACATTCATACATTCTCCTCCTTTTCGAAGTTGGTTTAAAAGGAGAAACTGACTGCCTGACACATCAACGTGCAGCCGAAACGAATATAACTAGGAGCGTGAAATTTTGCACAAGGTTTCCTTTTATGACGTAGGCGAGTACCTACTAAGAGAAGATTTTTCCACAATTCACCCCCTAAAGATGAAACACGAGTTTAAAATTTGCATGGAGAAATCTACTTCCACGTGGGTGAATCCGCTAGCAGAAGCTAGTAACAAATACGAAAATTCATCATCATCATTTCAGCCAAAAGATGTCCACTGTTAGCATAGGCTCAAGAATCACCAGAACGCCGTGTCCATTGGATTCCCGCAACCCTCACCAGGTAATCGGTCTACCTATTGAGGAGGCCTTCCAAAGCGAGTCTGTGGCCGATACGCAGTCGCTACTCCAGAACCTTTCAGCACCGGTATTGCCCACGAATATAGTGCCCTAGCTACAGGGTTGTGGAGGCCAGAAATACAGTTGGTCTAAGTAATATGCTCAGTTCCTTCCATTTGGTCTTTTCCTTCTAGCCTTCACCCCGTTCCTTCTAGCCTTCATACCGGGGCTCGGGGCTTTCGGCTAACCCTGGCCCCAGTAGGCTTCGACCCAGCTGGGTCCCTGCTGTTGCTGACAACTCCTTGAGGCGCGTGGGAACAGTGCGCGCCGTCGACGACTTGGGCTTGGTCCGGACAGTTATCGGACGGCCGGACAGCGAGCTACCCATTGCTCACTGTCCGCAAGCCCACGCCTACGGTGGCCGGAAATCGGGATCAGAATCCCGGCGGCGGCGGCGGCGGCGGCGATAACGCCGTTGCCTGATGCGTTCGGCCTCCTCCTTTGCGAGCATTACTGCTTCGCAGAAGTCGGCGACCGTATGCCACTCCTCCTCGCTCCGGACCATGGCCTCAACCAAAGCCCGGCGCGAGAGGTCTCCGCCGTCGATCGCCCCCACGAGGGCACGGCGATGCTCCGACCAAGCAGGGCACACCTCGACGGTGTGCTCCACCGTGTCCTCCGGGCATTCCTCACAGTGGCGAGACCCGGGCGTCACTTCCGCACGAATCCGGTGCAGGAAACTCCCGAACGAACCATGTCCGGTGAGGACCTGCGTCATGCGGAAGGTAAGGACGCCGTGAGGTCTTTCCAGCCACGCCTCAAAGAGGGGACTTACCGCCATGATTGTGGCGTGCCCAGTAACATAGTCCTGAGCGGTTGCCAGTGTTTAACTCCATATATTGATCGGTTAGCAAACATTCCAGTCCTCTCATTATCCCTATTACTCGTATTTAGGACTCATCATTCACTCCAAACTCTAACTCATATAACTACGAACGGTAATAATTCAATTGTCCAAGTTATGACGTGCGAATATTTCATATGTCGGAGTCGACATGTTATGTCGTACTTTTGTAAGCAAAAGCTACCAAATAATTACGTAGTATGTAGGGATGTTATGTGTGTTAAATATGATGGTAATCTTTAATATTATAAAGAGGTAAAGTTTGTTTTTTGTTTGTAGGAGGTAATCTCTGGAAGTGCTGATCCGATTGATAAAATTTTTCCACCGACAGACTGAGAGTTGCTTTATTCCTGAGTGACATAGGCTATATTTTAGGTACGCGGGTGAAGCTGCAGGCAAAAGCTAGTTAGCAATAATTGATACCTTTTTTGAACTTGGAAATTATTATGATTTCTTCTGCTTTTTGGTGAAACGAGAAGGCGTGTCAGGCTTTAACTGACTACCCACCCATGTTCCTTCAACCTGCGAAAATTCCCTGCAGTCCTAGAGGGCATCGATCCTGCTTGGTTCTTACGGTTTGCTAACGTCTCTGAAAGGAGCGTGGGTCACTACGCGCTGTCGGTGACTTGAGCTCGATCCGGTCGATTATCGGACTGCCAGATGGTGAGCTACCCATTGTTCGACGTCCAGAAGCGTGCGTCTACCGTGGCTGGTAGTCAGGGTCAGGGTCTCGGCTGCTGGGGTGTGAGTATATTCGATCCCTCATACATGCGGCCTCCTCCTTCTCCAGCATTACTGCTTCACAGAAGGAGACAACCGCCTGCTATTCCTCCTCGCTTCGGACCAAAGCCTGAATTAAGGCCCAGCACGAGAGGTTGCTGCAACCGATTGGTTCGCCCAAGCAGGGCTTCGCCATACCGTCTCTTCCGCAAGAATCTGATGCAAGAACCTCCCGAACTTAACCATGTCTGGTGAGGACCTGCGTCATGCGGAAGGTAAGGACGCTGTGACGCCTCTCATGCCACCCCTCGAAAAGGGGACTTACCGCCATAATTATAACGTGCCCACCATCTCTTTAAGATGCGCGTGGATCACTACAACGCGCTTTAAGCTAGAACTACATTAGGCCGATACACACGTGTAACACGCCTGATTTCTAAGTAGAACGACGTCGCGTGGCTTACATCTAGTGTAGGTCCACAAGACTTGTTTCCATGAAAAATTTATGGAGACCGACACACCTAGATAGCCGTGAGACAAACCATGTAGATATATTTAAGTTTAAGTTTCTATACTATAATAATTGTTATCTCATTGTGTGTACCTATGTGCCATATAAACGTATTTTCTTTCTTTTTCTTTCTTTCTTTCTAGATCGGCGTACGTGGACCACGAGTGCGCAGTGTAGTTCTACATTTAAACGTGAAGTTGCGGAATCCGGCCCGACATACAATACAATGAATATAAGTATAATAATAATTAGCCTTTTAATGTTCCCACTGTTGGGAATCAGGCCTCCTCTCTAGGAGAGGGAATGGGCCATGATCCATCACGCGGGCAATTGCGGGTTGGTGAATGTCACATGTCTTCGAAGTTTTGGTTCTAGGACATGCCGGTTTCCTCACGATGTTTTCCATCACCGTTTTGGGAGCAGTGGTGATGAAATAAATTACACAAAGTAATGCGCTTGGCTGGGTTTGAACTTGCGACCTACCACTCGACCTCCACAGCTCTGTACAATATAAAATACAATGTATAGTTGGACTATTATATTGCTCATAATATATCTTATATATTTACCCTCACCAGGCCCTTATGGAATAATTCACGTCGCTCTACCATGAAAGCTCAGTAAAACTCGTGGCAAGATTACGATCAAAACAATAAACTAGTTCCATTGCCTTGAACTTTACTACAATGAATACGTTATCGTGTTTGTGAATCTATAAGAGAAATTAATACTTGTTAGTAACGCTTTGTTTCATGTGGGGTTAGAACTAATAAGTACGTTATTTAGCAATTAAAAAAAAAACTAGATACTGTAAAAGTGGCTGGAAGCAAGTAAGTACGAATGATATAATATTCTGCATCTGATTAAATAATAATAGCCCGTCGGATTTCTTAGAAAAATAGCGTACAATAATATTATCAGAGAACATTTTTGGGATGGCGCTATTCAGTTTTTATTTTTAAAAGAAGATTTAAGATCTTATCGGCAATGATGCACTTGTAGAGTCGAAGCTCCAAAGCCTTAGCATCACCACCGAGTTGCTAGTCTGTCGGTTTTCTATCGTTTTCATTTCGGGGAGTGTGCATAATCTAATTTTTTTTTATATTGATGATAGGTTCGTGCTTGACCGCCATCTCGCCTGATGGAAAGCGACGATGCGGTTGACGATGAAACGCGCTTACCTAGAAGAAACCTAATCACTCTCGACTTAAAGATTCCCGGGTTGTAACTATCAGGAAACACTATCTAATCCCGCTAAGTCCGTTCCATCATCGGACCACAAGACGTACGGCGTTGCTCCAGCAGTACATGATAGACATCCCATCCATACGCACAAAGCGTTTTGGGAACATATTTATTGTGCGTACAGCCAAGGAGTGGAATTCTCTGCCGGAGTCTGTGTTCCCTGATAGCTACAACTTAGGGGTATTTATGTCAAGAATGAACAGGTTACTTCTAGGTAAGCGTGTTTTAGCGTCGACTATAGCGGTGATATTATCACCGCTCACCAGAGATGGTAATCAAACGCAAGCTTATCAATAATGAAAATAAAAAAGACTTTTTAATAAAATAGTTTCTTTCTTTTTTGTGTCATTCGGACGCCAAATTTCGGCTTATTTCAGCTAAACAACCTTGACATTGAATTGAAAGGAGGCGGGAAACATCTGTCACATTATAGGCACAGTATTGACAAATTGGAATATCAGAAATAAGAAACAACATTACGACAGGCTACGCCAAAGTTGGCACAGAAGGAGTAGTGCCAAAAATATCTGTGACTTCTTTACCAAATCAGCTAAAGTCACAGAGCTTTTCATCGAAACTGGTTGAATAAATATTATGCTAATATTATAAAAAGAAAATTTATTTCTATTTATGTTTGTTAATTTGGAAAGTTTGAATATCTATACTTGTTACTCTTTCGTACTCCCAAGAAAGGGGGGCTTTTTTTTTTATGGTGGGAAAAAATCATGCATTGACATCCCCCGCCCTTGGGCGGACCGGGAGATAGTGTCAGACTCTTACTGACTAAAAGACCCACCCCGTTCCTTCTAGTCTTCACACCGGGGCTCGAGCGCCCTTTCGGATAACCCTGGCCCCAGTAGGCTTCGACCCGGCTGGGTCCCTGCTGTTGCTGACAACTCCTTGAGGCGCGCGGGAACAGTGCGCGCCGTCGACGACTTAGGCTTGGTCCGGACAGTTACCGGACGGCCGGACAGTGAGCTACCCATTGCTCAGATAGGGGGCTCCCAAACTTGGTTTATACTTAGTTTGAGAGCCAGTAGTTATTTACTATATCCTCATTTATATACCAACTAGCTTATGCCCGCGGCTTTGCCCGCATACATAAAATATAGCCTATGTCACTCAAGGTGAAAAAATTTTCGCAATCAGATCAATACTTTCAGAGATTACCTCCTACAAACAAAAAAACCAAAAAAAAAACAAACTTTACCTCTTTATTATATTAGTGTAGATAATTATGTACTTATGTATGTACTTTTTTGAAGTGGAAAATTTTCCAATAACTTCTCTCTCTCTAGTGTGGAACGAGAGGGCTTTTCAGAATTTTACTAATGAAACCACCCGTTCCTTCAGTGTTTTTTTTGTATTCCAGGATCATGATATCTATTTTCAGAAATTCCCCATGGGTGCTTGTTACTACTTTACGCTCAAACGGTTGATCGGACTTGTAAGAAATTTAGTAAACGAAAAGATCATGTTCTGAAATAGAATATAAGATATTTTTTTTTGTCCCACGAGTATGTTCCCTTGGTTAATATTCTACGCACACGCCACTGGCAAAAGTAAGTAGGTATATAATAATAATATAATATTCCACAACTATCACACAACGCCGTCTAGTCCCAAGCTAAGCAGAATTTGTGTTACAGGTACTAGACAACTAATAAACATTCTTAATATTTCTAAATACATACATATCATAGATAAATTACACCCAGACACAAAAAAAAATGATCATGCTCATCCAGCTCTTCACATAAATGTTTGTCTTAGGTTGGAATCAATCCCACGATCTTCGACATAGCAGTCAGGACCACTAACTACTAGACCAAGAGGCCAGTCATATAATACGTCTCAGAACTTTATGGTTATACAAAACCTTTCTCCATAGTTCTGAATCCTTGAATTATTTACAGTACTGTATTTTGAATATAAAGTAGTCCGTGAAAGCATATTGCTTTTATCATTAAAAAAAAAATCTCACCCAGCTAGATAAGGCTTGAGGGAATAGGCTCTTAATATACTAGTGCGCCTCACCATCACGGATTGCATCACTGCTTACCATCAGTGGGATCGCAGTCAAGCGCTAATTTATATCAATTAAAAAAAATTCCATACAACTGACTGACTGACATATCAACAAACAGTCGAAATTACTAGAATTAGGAGTGTGAAACTTCGCATAAGGTTTCCTTTTATGACGTAGAGGAAAACAAAAGAGAGTATTTTCCAAAATTCATACTCTGAGGGGATGAAACAGGTTTTTTTTTCCAATTGTTATAAACTAGTGCTTGACTACGATCCCACCTGATGGCAAGCAGTGATGCAATCTCTGATGATGAGGGGTACTAGTTTATGAGCCTATTCAATCTTGCCTTGAAGACATTCAAATTATAATCGGACGGGATACCGAAGTAGGCCGATTGTTCCAGTCCTTCGACGTACGCGGTATAAACGACGAGGCAAAACGTTTAGTGTGAACCGTAGATGTTTCAACAACGTATGGGTGGATACTCGTCGTACTGGTTGTCCGATGGTTGAAATGTGATGGCGGGTGTCCTAAGCTTGTGTGAGAAGCCTATTTTCACGCGAGCGAAGCCGCTAGTAAAAGCTAGTAGTATAACATTTCACAAACATTATGAACTAAGAATGTGACCTCTTAATACTTTGTTTAAATATGTTTTTATTCATTGGCAATTTTTAAGTGAGATGAGTCATGAATATGAATACAGAACAACGTTCACCTAGAGATACATTCTGAAATATGAAAAAATTAAAGAGTTTATAAGAGCGGGTAGGGTTCAAGGTGGCTGCCATTTACTTATTCAAACTTGGTTTCAAGTGAAAATTCTTTATATTGCGGAGTACTTTCACTCTCAGAAAGATTTTTAATGCATTAAAAGTCAAGTGTACAGTGTTTTCGTCTACGGCGCGCACTATTCCCGCGCACCTCAAGGAGTTGTCTGCAGGGGCCCAGCCGGGTCGAAGCCTACTGGGGCCAGGGTTATCCGAAAGGGAAGCTCGGCCCCGGTACGATAGGCAAGAAGGAACGAGGTGGGTTTTTTAGTCAGTAAGAGTCTGACACTATTTCCTGCTCCGCTCAAGGGCGGGGGATGTCATTTTGATGACTTTTACCCACCAAAAAAAAAGTGTACAGTATTTAATTTTTTTATTCTGAGTAGGTATTACCTTGTCTTTTTTAATTAATTTTCATAGATATGCTTGGCCCAGACTATAACTGTAAGCGATGAAGTGGTGGCCAAAAGATCACGCTTGCCTAGAGTAACATATTCGATCATGAGTTAAAGATCAGGTTGTGGTTATTAGAAAACCGAGAATCGTGTAGAGAATTCCATACCATAACTGAGTGCTGTATAAATAATGAATATACGCCCAATACGTTTTGTGCGTATGGGTGAAGTTCCACTATGTACCGGTGGTACATCGCCTTGCGATGCGTTCCAAATAAGAAAAAGGAAAGCCAATAACCTCGATCTGTCAAATGTTGAGTGAAAAATACGGTTTGCAAAAAATACTTATTAGCGTATCAAGGAAGGTTTTTTTTTGCTTTGTATTACTAAGAGTCTCGGACGGACCGCATTTCAACTGCAATCCAACTGCAAATTGCAGTTTAAGTGCAGTTTGAATGCAGTTGACACGACTGCAATAGAACTGCAAACCAAACGTGCGGTCCGACTGCAGTCGTGTGAACTGCACACCGACTGCATCCGAACTGCACCATGCGCGGGAGGGCGGAGCGTGCGGGCGGGTGGGTATTCGGTTCGGATGCAGCCGTGTCAACTGCATTCAAACTGCACTTAAACTGCAATTTGCAGTTGGATTGCAGTTGAAATGCAGTCTGTCTGTTTAGACCCTAAGTCTTAGTTAAATCTAGGTGAAGTAAAAAGGTTATTTTTTAGTATAAATCAGCTAAATATAGTAATAATTAGTTTAAAAAAAAAGACGTGTGGCACTCGGGGACTGCCGCGGTAAAGCTATTGCATAGCATTTTTTATCTACTTATGCAATTATAATTATTTATTTATTTTATTTATGCAGTATTTTTTTTCCTTTGTTTTTTTTTTCTTTGATGTTAATTGAAGTTACACTTTCACACATTGAATTGAATTTTGATTGA
The DNA here is from genome assembly GCA_910589285.2 of Mythimna ferrago. Taxonomy (NCBI): domain Eukaryota; kingdom Metazoa; phylum Arthropoda; class Insecta; order Lepidoptera; family Noctuidae; genus Mythimna; species Mythimna ferrago. Next base: position 25,440,477 of record OU342685.1, read on the forward strand.
TTGTTCACCACGCTCAAAAAACAAATGAGTGGGGGGTGTTAGGTTATTTTCGTTAAATTTCTGGATTCGATCTCCACGCTCAAGGCCCGCGATAGAAGCTATGCAATAGCTTAAAAAAAATTACTTTCGTTCTTATTTTCATTATTAGGAACAATTCTCAAACAGGCCTCCTTTTTCCATTTGCCACCACTCAGTCAGTTCACAGTGACGCAGAGATGAAAAAAATTTCGCCGATTTGACGTGACGTCATAACATTGCAATCGATCCTATTTTATTTGCAACGCATAGTACATCTAGTAGCCCGATGATAGAAGCACACTCTCCAAAATGCAACCGACAGAAAACCGACAAACACCGACACTCTGCGTCGATGCTCAATTCTTTGGACTTTTAAACTAGACGATTCCATCATTATAGATGATTCTCTTCTGTAGGCTGTTTTTATATTTCTTATCAAAATCTTTTGCTAAAAACCTTTATTATAATCCTAAAATTTGGCTAGTCAAACTAGCGATGACATTAACCTTCAACTCAGCAGTAACTATGAACGAAATCGTTTGTATAAATCATATAGATTTATAGCGTCGTCTTGTTAACTTTATATCTTAGTTTAGTACTAAGAAATAAACTTTTTATGTCTTATTATCGTCGATAACTTGACAATAACTGTTTGTTTTTCGTTGACGGTAATTTGGACGTAACTTAATGCTGAAGTGTTGCTATGCTCTTCAAGTTATATTTATGATTCGAGTAGTCTTTAGTTTAGCTACACCAAATGGTCACTGAATCTCCTACACTACATGGTGTCCTCACCTTCCGCATGACGCAGTTCCTCATCGAAGATGGTAAGTTCAGGAGGTTGTGAATTCAGGCAGAAGAAACGCCCGGATGTCATCATTGTGCGGAACACCAGAAAAAACGGTGGAGCATACAGTGGCGGTGCGCCCCACTTGAGTGGAGTACCGCCATGTCCTCATGAAAGCTACAAATTTTTAGACAATTAGGTTTCTTTTATGTAAAGTAACATTGCTTGGAAAACGGTTGGTCGATGGGGCCAAAAAAATAATGATGATGTAAATTAACAGAAGCTTTTATTATAATCCTACATATTTTTCACGCACGAGTAGTTCTATTGAACACGGCAACAAAACCCAACACGTGTTCAAGCTCTGAAAAACTAGTAAGGTTCCGGCTATTTTTAGATCACAAAAGGTATGAAAAATCACGAGTTTTCTAGAACACGCTCCCTTGAACACCAAATTGAAAGCAAACCCTTTGAGAAACTATCGTCGCGTGTCATTTACACGAGTTCCTTTTTGTAATGAAAACTCCGAACTGGACTTGAGAAGAACTTTCATTGAATCGACAAGGAAAATTCCGATTTACAACATCTATTTTTAGTTTTTCATTTGCATTTTTAAACTATTTTTATTTTTTTACTAGCTGTCCGCCCGCGACTTCGTCCGCGTGTACTTCGGTTATCGCACTCTAAACGTGTTTTCCCGTAGGAATAAGATGTTTTTCCGGGATAAAAAGTAGCCTATGTTTTTTTCCATGTCAAAGGCTATATGCATGCCAAATTTCATCTAAATCCGTTCAGCCGTTTTTGCGTGATTAAGTAACAAACATCCAAACATCCACACTTTCACATTTATAATATTAGTTAGGATTAATGACACCGTTGGCGCTTTGGTTGAGCGGGTTTGATTCTCGCACACAATGACTACAATTGTATTTTTTTTATTTGGAACAAAAACAGTTGTTTTTGTGTGTTGTGTTCTTGTCTAGGGGTCTTTATTCTTTAAGTCAAGAGTGAATAGATTGCTTCTAGGCAAGCGTGCTACATCGGCGGCCACATCATCGCTTACCATCAGGTGAGATAGTACAACTACAGAATCAATAAAGCGTAGTTTTATCATAGAAGTAAACTCGTTGAAAAATAAGAGGCCCGTTTTGACATTTGAAAAAGACCTTAGAATGTAACTTGGAACGAAACTGAAAGAAATAATAAACAATTTTGTTTCCTTAAAAAGAAAAATTTTGTTATTTTTTTGTTTTTGTTTTGTTTTTTGTTAAATTTTGTTGTTTTGTTTGTTTTGTTAGCATGTAATATTTATTGTACACATACTGAAACCCAATCATACTTTTACTGTATATGTGTTGCTTTATGTCAATAAATTGATTGTAAACGAGCATTTCTCGCCATCAAACTATAAAGTTTGGTGAGTTAAAAATATGTCAAACATATTGTTAAAAGTTATGAGAGAAATAAAAAAAAAAAAAAAAATTGGGGTTGGGTGTAGTAGCTACACTATATCGGACAAGCAAACTACGAATGTCAAAACTGACCTTTTATTTTTTTACAACTTTGAAAGCGTATAACCCCTACCATTGTCCACCAAATTACACACACACTTGAAATAGTATAACAGATGCGTGTTAAACAAAAATAATGTAGGTACCTATATAATATAAATGCTGTTCCAATTATTCAAAGAGATATATGTTCCATTTATTCCAGATATTGCACGACGGGGCCGCGGCAGACCAAGAAGGAGATGGCGGGACGACTTGGATGTCTTCCTTGGGAATTGGAAATAGGTGGCTCAAAACCGGGAACATTGGAAGGAGGGGAGGGAAGCCTTTGCTTATAACTTATAGCCAAAAGCTTCGACGACCATCTGTCGAAGCTATCGTTGCACGGGTGGATCAAGGGCCTGATACAGAAGGCAGTACTCCTCGATACGGCTCGCATTGTGAGGAGGTTCCTGTCTCTGGAGCCCTAACCACCGGTAGCTTGGACCCTGCTCCCGACACCGGTGGATAACTAAATTTTTATATTTTTAAATGTTTTTTTTTTCTTTTGTATAATTTTGTTAAAATATATTTAAAAATGTAATTTTATATGTAAAAAAAAAAATGAATAAAGAGAATAATAATAATAAAGATTCAGAAAGCGGTACTCCTGGACACGGCTCGTATAGTTAGGAGGTTCCTTTCTCTGGAGCCCTGACCGCCGGTAGCTTGGACCCTGTTCCCGATACCGGTGGGACACTATTTTTTATATTTTTAAATGTTTTTTTTAATTTTTAATTTAAATATTTAAAAATATAATTAACTGAATAAACGAATAAATAATAATATATGTATCTATTTTAAGGGCAGTGAGCCAGCAATCGACAAGTCATTTTTCTAAATTTGAATGGAGAAAGCGCAAAAATATCTAAACTATCACTAGTTGGCGGAAAAGTGCCTGCAACCTAGCATTCGTCCCACAACGTGCAGTATAGAACAATCAAGGTACGCGCAACTCCCACCGGACAATAGTTATAGGTAGGTACTACATATACCTTGTTGGTAAGTTCAATACAATATGGCCTGCTGATAGTTGTTTCGAAAAAAGAAAGCTGCAAAAACCCTCAAAATAGATGGAGAAAAACTAGGCTGGAGATTTATTTATTTACTAAAACTTTGAGTACAAGTAAAGAAAAAACACAGCACAAAGGTGGACTTAATACCTAGATGAAGATATGTAGCTTGTCTCAGTTTTCATAAAATCTACACGATCTATACAGAGGTAAAGTTTATTTTTAAGCTTCTATCGCGGGCCTTGAGCGTGGAGACCGAATCCAGAAATTCCGTAACGAAAATAACCTAACACCCCCCACTCATTTGTTTTTTGAGCGTGGTGACCGATAAGAAAACAAATTAGTGAACAATCAATCAAAATTCAATTCAATGTGTGAAAGTGTAACTTCAATTAATATCAAAGAAAAAAAAAACAAAGGAAAAAAAATACTGCATAAATAAAATAAATAAATAATTATAATTGCATAAGTTGATAAAAATGCTATGCAATAGCTTTACCGCGGCGGTCCCCGAGTGCCACACGTCTTTTTTTCTGTTTGTAGGAGGAAGGACTAGACCGACTAGTCTTCTGGAAGTACTAGTCCGTTTACTAAAATTATTTCACCGATAGAAAGCTGCTCTATTCTTGAGTGACTTAAGCTATACTTCATGTACGCGGGTGAAGCCGCGGGCAAAAGCTAGACTATAATGTAATCAGACGACCGACGATTTTAAGACAATAATAACTTTGTTTTTCTTTTACAAAATAAAGCAATAAATCTGTCAGAGTAGTAAATAATACAACGGATATTTATGTGTCTTCAAAGTTTCAAACTACTTCAACTTGTTGCTTTCTTACGGTTTAATAACTTCAATAAATTTGTATTAGTGTCACTTTAAGTTATATTCATTTTCAGGGTTTCGTACCTTAAAAGGAAAAAACGGAACCCTTATAGAAAGAAAGAAAGAAAGAAAAACAGTTTATTCACGCGTTAAAGACGCAATCTTAAAAGTAGGATATAGGATCACTTAATTGTCCGTCTGTCTATCTAAGGTACTTCCTATTGACCCAGAATCCTGAAATTTGGCAAAAAGCAAGGTCATAATAGCACAGGTATAGGAAAAAATCTGAAAACAGTAAATTTGTTGTTACCTACCCAACAAAAAAAAAAAAAATTGCAATTCAGAAAAATCTTCGAGACTCCGTTCGGGAATTGTAGTTTGCACGGAACCCTCAGTGCGCGCGTCCGACTCGCACTTGCCCAGTTTTTTATTTTGCGCTAGAAGTTTTCCGCTGTTTGTAGATTTACCCGTTGCTTGTTCTTACGAACACACGTATACATATACATATGTACAGCGAGCAGAAATATCACTGTACATAGTGTACTCTTATGTGTGATCGAACGGTTGTAGATGCAATTGTTCGGTCACCATAGGTCACTACTAATAATAAGCATTGGCCTTTTTAATGTTCCCACTGCTGGGACTCAGGCCTCCTCTCTAGGCGAGGGAATGGGCCGTAATCCACCACACGGGCCCGGTGCGTTTTTTTGTTCTAAGACATGCCGGTTTCCTGACGATGGTTTCCTTCACCGTTTTGAGAGCAGTGGTGATGAAATAAATTACAAAAAGTAATGTGCTTGGCTGGGTTCGAACCCGCGACTTACAACTCTTAAGTCGGTGCCGTGACCAGTCTTCCACCACTGCTCCTCGGTCACTTCTGCTCACTTCTGTACACTTTTTTTAATTTATTAAGGTGGCGTTTGCTCTGAAGTGTTTTTTATAGGTGGGAAATCATCCAATGGCCATGTCCGACTTTTACTGACAAAAACCCACTCCTATGTTTCATCGTTGCCTTGTAATCCAGCTTTTTTCCTTTCAAAAGCAAACCCGTGGCCCCGTAAGCTTCGATCCTGCTGGGCCCCTATTGACTGGGTTTTGCTGACATCTCCTTTTCGCGCTGATGACGACGTGGGCTTGGTCCGGATAGTTACCAGACGGTCGGACGGCGAGCTAGCAATTGCTCGCCGTCCGCAAGCCCGCGCCTTCGGTGAGTGGTGGTTGGGGCTTGTGGGCCGTACCCTCACGCGTGCGTCTTTCTCCTTTGCTAGTATTGCTGCTTCGCAGAAGGAAGCGACCGCCTGCCATTCATCCTCACTCCGGACCATGACCTGTACCTACTAGGGCCGGGAGTTTAATTTAAAGTTGACGTAGTGATTGAGCTATTGGCTGTTGCGCCGTGTGTCACGAGTTGGATTTCCGCATGGAAAAAATATTCGTATGTTATAATAATAATAATAATAATAATAAAGAGTTCGCATGAGATGGAGCAAGGAAGTAAACCTATTTATCATGCGAACTTACCTTTACATTACTAAATTAGAGACCGACATGACCACTTACAGAAAACAATTGCATGAACTTTTTTCTCTACAATACCCAGAGGTTACAGTTAGTGAGCAAAGGATTTCAGATCAAAGGAGAACAATAGTAAGAAATAAACTCCTGTCTCTAGTAGAAATAGATAAGTTAAAAGAAGAAGTACGTTCACAACTACAAGCAGAATCGGAGGGTGTTGGGGACGCCACCTCTTTCTCGCTTACACAAGGCGCAACGTACTTACAACAAGAACAATCAACACTTATCACACAATCCCAACCATTTTATCAATCACAAGCACATTCACAGACCACGCATACTTCTACACAAACCGAGAATACAATCATAACTTTAGAGAATGAAATTGAGACCTTAACCGATAGCAATCAAAATTCCCCGACAGATGCGTTTGTCCAAGATATACATGATAAATTTAAAACCGCGCTTACTCAATATTCTGGCATTGATCCGGCAGTCCGACCTAAACTGCCTAAACTAAGGTACTCACCAAAACTTTTTCAACTCGTTCATCTATTTAATACAAATATTTTAAATCAGTATATTAGCGAAGACATTCAACTTATTGACGTCAACACCTTAATATATTGTACAGCATTAGTTATTTCCGAAGAACTTAACTTTAAAATCACAGAATACACACGCAATACAAATAACCGAAAGTTTAATAAACCGGCATGGCAACAGAGGCTTGAAAATGATATAGAGAAGCTTCGAGCAGACTGCAGTAGAATAACCCAATACATTAACAACAATAGGTCAAATAAGTTAGTTAGAAGAGTAGAAGTAATTTTTAAAAACATGGCAACTCACACTAGACATGAAGCTGATAACAGAAAACCGGAAGAATTCTTGGATTCATTAAAACAGAAATTGGCTTTAAAAGTTCATCGGTTAAGAAGATACAAAAAAGCTCAAGAACGCAAAAACGATAACTCTCGGTTTGCTACGAATGAAAAGATTTTTTATAGAAATCTACAGAAATCACAAACTAATATTGATACGCCCGCTGAAAACAATGTCGAATTACCAACAGCAGAAGAACTAGAAATATTTTGGTCTGGCATATGGGAAGAGCAGGTACAGCATAATGAAAAATCTGATTGGGTAACAGATGAACAAACAAAGTGGAGTTCACTAGAAGAAATGGAATTTGTTGAATTAACTGAGTCAGACATAACTAGCATCACAATGAGACTACATAACTGGAAATCTCCTGGAATAGATAAAATACATAACTATTGGTATAAAAAATTAGAGTCATTGCACAAAGTATTAGCTAAAAATTTAACAGAAATTATCTTAGGGAAACAAAACATTCCTGAATTTATTGCTACAGGAATAACCTACATGTTACCAAAAACTCAATACTCACCACAACCTTCTCAATACAGACCAATTACATGCTTACCCACAATGTATAAGATCTTAACATCAGCCATAGCCGCAAAAATCAATAAACATATAGAACATTACAATATAATAGCAGAGGAGCAAAAAGGGTGCAGAAAGGGTCACATGGGCTGTAAGGAACAACTAGTCATAGACTCAACAATTCACAAACATGCTGCCACCAAAAATAGAAACTTACACTGCACATACGTAGACTATAAAAAAGCTTTTGATAGTGTCCCACACTCCTGGCTTATTCAAATATTACAAATCTATAAAATAAACTCAAAGTTAATAGATTTCTTAAAGAATGTAATGCTCCAATGGAAAACTACACTCCATTTAAATTTTCGTGATAATCACATTGCAACTCGACTAATATATATTAAGAAGGGTATTTATCAGGGAGATTCTTTGAGTCCTTTATGGTTCTGTCTCGCTCTGAACCCTTTGTCCCATCTACTACATCGATGTCAGGCTGGTTATTCCCTTAAACATACCACGGAAGAAACTATTATCTCTCATTTAATTTACATGGATGACATAAAACTTTACGCAAAGTCTGAAAGAGAGATGAAACAATTAATTGACACCACGACCAAATTCAGTAAAGATATCAATATGCAATTTGGTCTAGATAAGTGTAAAACAGTTCATATAATTAGAGGTAAAATAAAACCGGGTGACTACCCTATTAACAGTACAGACACAATCACAGCTATGGATGCTACAGATTTGTATAAATACTTAGGGTATAAGCAGCTCAAAGGAATAGATCATACATCAATTAAACATACTTTAAATACAGAATACAAGAGGAGAGTGGTCGCAGTATGTAAAACCCAATTGTCGGGAAAACACTTAATAAAGGCATTGAATACCTATGCGATCCCAATATTAACATATTCGTTTGGAGTAATTAAATGGTCAAAAACTGACATCCAGCATATAGAGAGGACAACACGCGCTACACTAACTAAACACAACAACTTACACCCTAAATCTGCTGTAGAAAGATTGACCATTAAACGACAAAATGGAGGGAGAGGCCTAATCGACATCCATCACCTATGGCAGAAACAAATAACCAGACTAAGAACATTCTTTCACACTAAATCACACACAAGTAATATTCATAAAGCCATAGTAATCAACGATAACAATTACACCCCACTTAACCTTAATGATCAAATAGAAACACCACATACTGGCATTGACGACCCACAGAAGCAAAAGTTAGAAAATTGGAACAAGAAAGTGCTGCACGGACGTCACCCTCATGATTTAGAGCAATCTCATATAGATACGATGGCATCAAATAAATGGCTTAAAATAGGTACTTTATTTCCGGAAACTGAGGGATTTATTATTGCAATACAGGATCAGGTCATAAACACTAAAAACTACAGAAAGTACATCATTAAAGACCCCACGATGACTAATGATAAATGCCGTAAGTGTCAGAGTCAGCCAGAAACTATTCAACACATTACAGGGGCATGCACCTCACTCACACAGACAGATTATACATATAGGCATAATCAGGTAGCAAATATCATCCATCAAAACCTTGCCCTCAAATATAAACTCATACAGGATTCAAATACTCCCTATTACAAATATGCACCACAAACAGTTTTAGAAAATACAACTCATAAATTGTACTATGATCGTGCAATATTGACTGACAGGACCATTCACTACAATAGACCAGATATAACTCTACAAGATAAAATTAATAAAATCACTCACTTAATTGATATCGCAGTCCCTAATACACATAATTTACAAAAAGCGATAGGCGAGAAAATTAGTAAATATGCTGAATTAAAAGAAGAAGTGACCAGAATTTGGAGGCAAGAAAAAGTGTACGTGGTGCCCATTGTTGTCTCCACTACAGGTGTCATACCTCATCATCTCCACTACAGCCTCAGAGTAATCAATCTGAAAGACTCAACTTACATTACCCTCCAAAAAGCTGCAATTTTGAACACCTGCAGAATAGTAAGAAAATTCATGCAAATCGGGGAAAATGAAATATCTCCACATAATACTCATTTTCCACTTTAAAACTCACAACACGCTACATTGACTTGGCTTGGCCCGTTAATGTAGCTTAAAAACTAGCCCAGAGCTAAGAAAAACTAAACGTTTTCCCATAATAATAATAATAATAATACAATACTAACATACTCATTTGGAGTGATCAAGTGGTCAAAAACAGATATCCAACAAATAGAGAGAACGACACGCACTACGCTTAGTAAACACAATAATCTGCACCCTAAATCTGCAATAGAAAGACTGACTATCAAACGGCAACATGGAGGGAGAGGCCTAATAGATATCCATCACCTTTGGCAGAAACAAATTGCTAGATTAAAAACATTCTTTCACACAAAATCTCAAACAAGTACTATGCATAAAGCCATAGTCACAAACGATACTAACTACACCCCACTTTACCTAAACGATATAAACACCACATACGATATTAATAATGACCCACAAAAACAAAAATTAGAAGAGTGGAAAAAGAAAGTGTTACATGGGCGACACCCCCATGATCTAGGGCAACCCCACATAGATGCAATAGCTTCAAATAAATGGCTTAAGGTAGGTAGTTTATTTCCGGAAACCGAAGGGTTTATTATAGCAATTCAAGATCAAGTCATCAATACTAAAAACTACAGGAAATTCATAATCAAAGACCCCACAATAACGAATGATAAATGCCGTAAGTGCCACAGTCAACCAGAGACCATACAACATATTACAGGTGCATGTACAACGCTCACACAGACTGACTATACTCATAGGCATAATCAGGTGGCAAATATCATTCACCAGAAACTAGCAACTAAACATAAGCTCATACAAGATCAAGATATAACCACTCCTTATTACAATTACGTCCCACAAACTATTTTAGAAAATACTACACACAAACTTTATTACGATCGCGCCATCCTAACCGACAGAACCATTCACTACAATAGACCAGATATCATTCTCCAAGATAAAGTTAATAGAGTTACATACCTCATAGATATTGCAGTCCCTAATACGCATAATTTGCAAAAGACGATAGGAGAGAAATTAAGTAAATATGCAGAACTTAAAGAAGAAGTAACAAGAATATGGAGGCAAGAAAAAGTTTATGTCGTACCTATAGTTGTCTCTACTACTGGGGTTATACCCAACCGTCTTCACCATAGCCTCAAATTAATAGATTTAAAAGATTCCATCTACATTTCGGTCCAAAAAGCAACAATTTTGAACACCTGCAGAATAGTGAGAAAGTTCATGCAGATAGAGGAAAATGAAATTTCTCCTCATAATACCCACTCTACACCAATCACACACACGCTACATTAACTTGGCTTGGCCCGTTAATGTAGCTTAAAACTAGCCAAAGAGCTAAGCAAAAGTCAACGTTTTTTCAATAATAATAATAATATTTATTCAGAGTTAAAGTTTGGTAAAATAGTTACATAAAATCTTAGGGATAATTACAAAGGTATGACTATGTTATGTGCCTGTACTAGGATAAACCTGTATCACAGGCGTAGAAGTTCTTACGCTATGGTTTTTGTAGAACAATAAAATAGATAACAATATTTAACATTTAAAGTCTCGTTTCTATGTTATACTTATACCTAGTTTACTTAAACACTAAAAGTCACAATAACTTATTTCGTATTTTACATCTGTTTCTTGCACTTAATAGTCTCGTTACAACACATACATGATTTTGAGTCAGCAGAATTTGTAATTGGGTTAAAGTCGAGGTTGCATCAATATTGAAGAGATATAATGGATATTTTTACCGGTCAATTAAAATGCTTAAATATTAGAAAAACAATGGTTTGTAGGTCAGCGCACAAGAATTTTGAGTCAGCGATATGCGTTATACGGAAGTCTGGCCTTGAGTATGACGCTCTAGGCGCCCTCATAATCGACAGAGTTTATATATTTGTATTCCGCTATTTTTCTAGCAGGACACTCAGCGTCTCCCGTCTTGTGGTTGGAGGGCTTTTTGAAGCGACAGCAAGTTGCACATTTCGGTGAGTCCGCTTTCTTTGCACACTCGGCCATCGAGTGTCCTGTCTCGCCACAGTGGCTGCACGTCGAGTTGACCTCTCTACAGGTTTTAGCTGCATGTCCATACTGCTGGCATTTGTAGCATCTCGTAACAAGGGTGAAGTCCCTGACAGGGCAGGACGTCCAATTTATGAAAATCCTTGACTGAGAAATCAGAGCTCTGCGTATATTGGCTGGAACTTCAATCACGTAGTTACAAGTCTGCGAATCTTTTTTCCCCGATTTGTGACTTAATTTAACTAATGTCAAAAAGGACTCCATGGAAATAGTCGGAAACTTTTCGGCCACATTCTGTTCATAAATGCAACGGAAGACTTCTGTGTCAGCCAAAGAGGACGGCACTCCTACAACTACAATCCGGGGTTTGCGCTTGCTGGGTTCGTCGGCGGTAAGGCCAGATGCTGATTGCAGGACTGCGAGCTTAATTTTATCCGCATCATCTTTTGTCTCGGTACTGAATATAACGCCTCCGTTTTTAGTCTTACGGACACCACGTATATGCAGCTTGACTTAATCTGGGCGAATCATCTTTTGCACAAGGACTTTGGTTTTTTGGTTTTGGACTTTAATTTGTTGTTGGGATATATGGCCACGGAGTTTAAATTGTTCGGTCTAATGAAATCATTTGACCCCTTCTTCACCATGTCGGCAAATGAAACAGTGCCAGTGTCCTTAATCGTCTTCGTGAGGTCTAAGATGTGGTCTGTCAAGTTGCACTTTTTCGTCAGATCTTCATTGAGGATGCGCTCTTGAATTGCTTTCTGCTTTAGCGATTGATATAGGACTGCCATCTGAGAGGTGCCAGATCCTATTTTACGGCACAAAGTTGAAATTTTCAATTTCTGTTCCGAGTTGAGTTTGCCATCCGAGGCAATAGTACAAACCTCGTTTAGGTGCTGCTCGATGGCTGTCATCCATCTTTGTATCTCAGGTGTTGAAACAAGTTCAATTGGGAGATCAGATTGGGCTGGAATTTGCGTCATCGTCTTCGCTGGAGATGCGGCGAGGTTCACTCGATCTCTCGAGAACGGGCTGTTGTCCATTTTATTTAAAACTAGTTCACTTATTTTAAGTTTCCATTCTATTTACTAAACGACACACTAGGCAAAAATAATGCAAAAAAGAAGGTCACTAATATTATTTCATAAAATTAAATATTGTTATTGAGCACGTCTGTATGCTACGAGTGCGCTGAATTGAATAAAAAAATTGTTGTCTTTCATATGTGAATTTATAATGTTTGTACCCCCAATAGTAATTCTAAGGGTGAACTGATACTCTGGTTATATTGACTAAAAGCATCACAAAACCTTTGTTATAGTTACGAGAGACAAAAGTAAAATGTCCTAGAATCCCTGGAGCCCATTGAGAGGCGAGCCAAGAGAATCATCGGCAATGATGCACTTGTAGAGTCGAAGCTCCAAAGCCTTGAGCATCGCCGCCGAGTTGCTAGTCTGTCGGTTTTCTATCGTTTACATATCCGGGAGTGTACCCTGGAATTGCATAATTTAATTCCGCCGAGTCCGTTCCATCATCGGACCACAAGACGTACGGCGTTGCGCCACCGGTACACGATGGACATTCCACCCATACGCACAAAGCGTTTTGGGAACATATTTATTGTGCGCAAGGAGTGAAATTCCCTGCCGGATTCTGTGTTTCCTGATAGCTAGAACTTTGGGTATTTAAGCCAAGAGTGAATAGGTTACTTCTAGGCAAGCGTCCATCTTTGACCACATCATCGCTTACCATCAGGTGAGATGATGGTTAAACGCGAGCCTATCAATAATAAAAAAAAAAAATCTAGCTATAAATTCGGGAAACTGCAAATATACGATTCTACCTGTACATTTGTAGTATTCCCCTTTAGGATTCTCATTTCTAATCTACTATTAAGCCAAGTCATATAAGTCAGCAGTTTTCGTCATTTTCCGTCGCATTTTATTCCTCACATTTTACCTAAAACAAATATAAATCATTCTCAGATTCAAATCAAAGCGCTTCCTTTAAAATTGAAACCGTAGCAACATTCAAAATCGCACCGTAATGAATACCTCTCATTTCTCTTACCTCGGAATCTTCAAATTTTTCATCCCAATAACATTTGTAAATGTCGCTTTTGCATCCGTGTTTGGTTGGGAAATAAATTAAATTTTTGATCAAAATACCCAGAATTTCCCGGAAATATTCTGTGATTAAAACTTGTTCGCTTTAAAATGTTTTGCTTTTGAGAAATGTATAATTTTGAGTAAGCAGCTTACGTCTATAAGATTACCGTGGACAGTAGTCGTTACATAGAAACTTGGATTCTAAGATTTATCAATGCTCTAGTGCAGGGGTCTCCAAACATTGCAGTCTTAGGCCGCGTTTTTTTTGACATGACGACAGAAAACTTCAACAGACGACAGAAGACTTTTTAAGACGACACGATTAACTGTCGTCTACGACTTTTTCTGCGGTGTCAATAGATTGTCATGATAGTGGGAACGACTAGCACGACAGTCGTCAAAAGATAAAAATTGTTAACAATAGGTATATCTTGTGTCGTTTTTGCGACTATCTGTCTTGTCCACGACAAACAGTTGTTATAATGGGAACAGCTTCAGACGATAGTCGTACGACGATAAATTAACTGTTCCGACATAGTAAGAACGCTACCTTAGGGCCATAAAGATTTTTTTCAGTATATTGCAAGGGCCAAAACGTTTTAATTTTTTGCCCTTAACTATATTTCTACACCACAAAATATGAAAAAAAAGTCGGTGAAAAATCACAATTACATAAATCTCATTTTTATATTTTTTTTATTTTATTTATTAACACTTCTTGCACAAAAAACTGTACAAAGGCGGACTTAATGCCTTTATCGACCAGTCGACCTTAGGGTGGTGCAGAGACATAACATGATAGGCGCAACTTCAAGGCAAACAAACAAAAAGAAAATTAAAATCAACATAAATACAAAAATATATAAATAAATACTTAATAAATCTCATTAGTGTTTTTTGTGTCACTGTTATTAATGAAATTCATTTTAATTATTTGTTAGTTAATATATGCCGAGTTTTCTGCGTCATAATTGCAAGTAAATAAAACCGAGTAATTCTATTATCATTCTGTTTTCTTTTCAATGAGACATTGGTTATCATGGGCCAGATTGATGAATAAGTTTTAAAGCAGTTGCAGGTGAGATTGGTGGCACTGGCGGGCCGGATTTGGCCTCCGAACCTTAGTTTGGAGCCCCTGCTCTAGTTCACTGAACGGATTAAAGTTTTATTACTTCGAGAGTAAGTTTGTTTTATTCTTCTTTGCTTTTGTTAAACTCAAATGCTAGTACCACTAATCGTATTATGTGCTCGTAAACAATTTCGAAACGATCTTATTCATTTATTTTTCTTTGCCATAAATCGGAAAAAGATCAAAATGCCAATTATATTGGGTAAATATGTTATGTTGTATATTGACCCTTTTTAAGAAGAACTACAAAGTTTTTAAGAAGACTTGGGCTGTGCTGCAATCTCTCCAGATATGCCAAATTGACTATCGGTACATCGAAGTACTGAGGTGTTTGTACGAAAATGCCACCATGTCAGTCCGACTCCAGGACCAGACCTCGAAACCTATCCTCCTGCAGCGAGGTGTGAGGCAGGGAGACGTCATCTCTCCGAAACTGTTCACGGCCGCAATGGAGGATGTCTTCAAGGTTCTGGACTGGAGTGGACTAGGCATTAATGTCAATGGCGAGTACATCACTCACCTTCGGTTTGCCGACGACATAGTAGTCATCGCGGAGACTATGGAGGAGCTCAGCACAATGCTCAATGACCTCACTAGAGTTTCTATAAGAGTGGGTCTTAAAATGAACATGGATAAAACCAAAATCATGATTAACAACCATGTAGCGCCCACTCCTATCAAGGTCGGAGACTCTACACTCGAAGTTGTGGACGATCGAAACGTGGTCGCTCACAATGGGCCTCATCAGAAGGCTTAAAGTCACCCAAAGAGCAATGGAAGGAGCTATGCTCGGGGTTTCCTTGCGTGATCGAATAAAAAATGAAGATATCCGCAGGAAAACTAAGGTTGCCGACATAGCACAAAGAATTGCCAAACTTAAGTGGCAATGGGCAGGGCACATTGCTTCAAATCAAATCAAATCAAAAATATTTTATTTCACATAGGCCTACATGGGCACTTATAAAACGTCAGAAGCTAGTGCACGGTTCCAAATTGGTCGTTTCCTATGGAGAAGAACCGGCAAGAAACTCCATGGTTACTCTTTTAAAAAAGTGGGTGTTTTACAATATTGATATTATATTATGTAAGAACAGTGTAGACCAGTCAAATATTGTACACAAAAGCACAATAAAAATTTTCTCAGTAAAAAACAAAGTAAGTCGTAATAGGAAGTAGTCTAAGAGTTCATGGAGTATACAGTGTTCTCACATTCACAATACAAAAAGAGGCTATATAAAAAAAATCAGGTATAATATAATGATTACAACTATCAATAAAATGTTAACAAAAAAATTACTAACAAATTTATGACAGTTGAAATATAAATAAAAAATAAAAATATTACAAAAGCAATGTGTCAGAGAAAAAAAAAATTTATATATAATTATTAAAACAAAGGTGGAGCAGTTATAGACAAAATATTGATGATTTACCAGGGGGCCACATGTTCCGGCGGGATCTCATGGTGAAATGGCGTCAACGACTATCGCAACCCAGTGCTGGGCACGCCACAATCATGGCAATAAGTCCCCTCTTTGAGGCGTGGCTGGAAAGACCTCACGGCGTCCTTACCTTCCGCATGACGCAGGTCCTCACCGGACATGGTTCGTTCGGGAGTTTCCTGCACCGGATTCGTGCGGAAGTGACGCTCGGGTGTCGCCACTGTGCGGAATGCCCGGAGGACACGGTGGAGCACACAGTCAAGGTGTGCCCTGCTTGGGCGGAACATCGCCGTGCCCTCGTGGGGGCGATCGGCGGCGGAGACCTCTCGCGCCGGGCCTTGGTTGAGGCCATGGTCCGGAGCGAGGAGGAGTGGCAGGCGGTCGCCGACTTCTGCGAAGCAGTAATGCTTGCAAAGGAGGAGGCCGAACGCATCAGGCAACGGCGTTATCATCGCCGCCGCCGCCGCCGCCGGGTTTCTGATCCTGATTTCCGGCCACCGTAGGCGCGGGCTTGCGGACGGTGAGCAATGGGTAGCTCGCTGTCTGGCCGTCCGGTAACTGTCCGGACCAAGCCCAAGTCATCGACGGCGCGCACTGTTCCCGCGCGCCTCAAGGAGTTGTCAGCAACAGCAGGGACCCAGCCGGGTCGAAGCCTACTGGGGCCAGGGTTATCCGAAAGGGCGCTCGAGCCCCGGTATGAAGGCTAGAAGGAACGGGGTGGGTCTTTTAGTCAGTAAGAGTCTGACACTATCTCCCGCTCCACCCAAGAGCAGGGGATGTCAATGCATGATTTTTTCCCACCATAAAAAAAAAAAAACAAAAAAGGGGGCCACATGTGCAGAGGGCAGAGGTCTTCGACATAGTCTTTAACCTTGTAATATGCTTTTTCGGTTAGGACACGCTTGATATGAGATTTGAATTTTCCCTCACTAAGTTCTGTTACCGCCTTTGGCAGCTTATTATAAAAGCGAATGCTGTTTACTAAGAATGACTTGCTAGTCTTAGCTAGTCTCCATTTGGGTAAGACAATTTTGTGTTTACTACGTGTATTTTTGTTGTGAAAATCGCTTCTAATTTTAAAGAGTCCTAAGTTTTTACGAACATACAAAATGCTTTCCAAGATCTAAAGAAAGGCAGAGTAAGTATATCAATTTCTTTGAATTTATTTCTGAGGAACTCGCGAGGGCCCATTTTATAAATAGCCCGGGTTGCTCTCTTTTGTAATATGAAAATTGAGTCTACGTCAGCTGCAGGTCCCCACAGTAAAATGCCATAAGACATAATAATGTGGAAATAAGCATAGTAAACTAACCTAGCTGTGGCTACATCTGTCAATTGCCTTATTTTTCTTACTGCATATGCAGCTGAGCTTAGTCTTCCCGAGAGAGTTCTAATATGAGTACCCCACTGCAGTTTAGAATCGATAGTTATACCCAAAAACACGGTTTCTGTAATAACATCCAGTTTTTTGCTGTCAAGAATTAGATTGACGTCAACTTGAGGGACATTTGGCAATGAAAACTTTATACATTTAGTTTTATTTGCATTTAATAAGAGATTATTAGCTGCAAACCATTTCGAAAGGACAGCCAGACTCTCTTTGACATGCAAGACATCCCCATCTTTTCTGTCTACTTTAAAAATAAGAGAGGTGTCATCAGCAAATAGAATTATATCGGATAAATTAGCCATCATGAAGGGAAGGTCATTAATATAAACTAAAAAAAGGAAAGGGCCTAGAATTGAACCTTGAGGCACGCCCATCTTTACTAAAGACCCCGAGGACGTCACTCCATTAATGGATACTTTTTGCTGCCTGTAAGATAAATAGGAAAAAACAAGATCAGCAGCTCGTCCACGAATTCCGTAATGATGTAATTTACAGATCAGAGTATTATGGTCAACACAGTCAAATGCTTTAGAGAGGTCACAGAATATGCCAATAGCATCCTGGGACTTCTCCCAGGATTCCAAAATGTGACTGATGAGTTTCACTCCTGCATCTGTTGTTGACCTTCCTTTCGTGAAACCAAACTGATGACTATGCAAAATCCTATTTGAATTAAAATGAGACAACATCTGGTCGAGCATGATCTTTTCATAGATTTTACTCAATGCTGGAAGCACAGATATTGGTCTATAATTAGAGGGATCACTCTTACTACCTGATTTAAAAATTGGTACTACTTTACTGTGTTTCATTAAATCAGGGAATGTACCACTGTCTAAACACTGATTAAATATGCCTGTTAGGACAGGAGCAATTGTTTCAATAATTTCTCCAAGAATCTTAACGGATATACCCCATAAGTCTTCAGTGTTTTTTATGTTAAGACTTTTGAATGCTTTTATTATTGTATCCACAGAAATACGCTTAAATTCAAAGTTTGGTATATCCTTTGGTTTATCCTTATCCTCCTTGCTCGCAGAACAGATGGCCGTTGGGGCCGAAAGGTTTTGGAGTGGCGACCGCGTACCGGAAGACGCAGTGTTGGAAGGCCTCCTACAAGGTGGACCGATGACCTGGTGAAGGTAGCGGGAAACCGATGGATGCGGGACGCACAGGAACGTTCGATGTGGCGACGCTTGGGGGAGGCCTATGTCCAACAGTGGACGTGTATCGGCTGAAATGATGAATGAATGATGATGATGACAAAGTTTTTCCTTAAGGTCGCTTAAGTTTGCGTTTTTTGAAGAATTGGGTTTTCTCTTCCACAATTGAAAAGTATTTATGAGAATATCATTCTTAAAAAATATATAACTTAATATCGGTTCTGACAGACGCTATCCTGTCTGAAAGATGGTTTTAGTCACAAAAAATAATATTGAGAACCTGATTGCAGCGTGACGTACCAAGTTCAATTGTGTTTTTAAACCATCCAGGAAACTTACTCAAATATACAAAATTGCATCCAAATCAGTCAAGCCGTTTAGGTGATGTTGGGTGACAATTACAATAGAATTAAATAGTTAAAGATTATTCATAATTACAACTAAGGTAATAGAATAATTGCTATAAAAATAAGTACAACGAATCTGCGATAGCCCTAGTTCTTTGAGTCATCATCATTTCAGTGTCACCACAACGAACGATCGCAAGGTCATCGGTCCACCTTGTGAAGGGCCTTCCAACGCTGCGTCTTCCAGTGCGCGATCGCCACTTCAGAGCCTTTCGTCCCCGTCGACCATCTTACCACCCCTTGGGTCTCCTGCGAATGGGTGAAAGCCTATGAGTTTATCATTAAAGGTAAATTTGACAGAAATCACTGCTAAACAGACTGTGATATCTCCATCTTGTCTTAGTTCCTGCGAATGTCCAGCAGGCTCTTCTTTATTCTACAAACATCCTCAACTGCTTTTCTATTTGGTTTAGTGTGTTGATCGAATACGATCAAAGAGCAATCCCTGAGCACGACCCTTGTCACTTGCGTGACACACCACAACAGGTGTTTCCTAGTTATCTAATCTTCAACATGGCGAAATCTTTAACATGGCGGGTGCTGTCTTGTTACAGAGAAGTAAGGCAATGTACGGTTTTATTATTTGTAATTGATGTCTTTTAAATTGTTTAATCACTCTTTTAAGCTATTGCGTAGCTTCTATCGCGGGCCTTGAGCGTGGAGACCGAATCCAGAAATTCCGTAACGAAAATAACCTAACACCCCCACTCATTTGTTTTTTGAGCGTGGTGACCGATAAGAAAACAAATGAGTGAACAATCAATCAAAATTCAATTCAATGTGTGAAAGTGTAACTTCAATTAATATCAAAGAAAAAAAAAAACAAAGGAAAAAAATACTGCATAAATAAAATAAATAAATAATTATAATTGCATAAGTTGATAAAAATGCTATGCAATAGCTTTACCGCGGCAGTCGCCGAGTGCCACACGTCTTTTTATTTTGGCTTCACCCGTATTAATG
This sequence comes from Mythimna ferrago, assembly GCA_910589285.2. Taxonomy (NCBI): domain Eukaryota; kingdom Metazoa; phylum Arthropoda; class Insecta; order Lepidoptera; family Noctuidae; genus Mythimna; species Mythimna ferrago. Next base: position 25,460,320 of record OU342685.1, read on the forward strand.
TTGAAAATTATAAAAAACATCCTTCCGAGAAAATTTACAGATCTATGTCTTAATTCTAACCATAGTCTACGTGTGATTTTAATTTTTCCAGCTATTTGATTGTGAATAAACATTCTAAAATCAAACATTTAATTACGAGCTTTCATCTTCAGAAATGAAATCAGAAATTTAAGAGGCTGCTTTTCCACTCGCCTATCGTAAACATCGAGCATGGTTTAAAAGCTTGTTGCTTCATCTAACGTAATCCAACGTCATGTTTGACGAAAAGGCAACGCGAAAAAAGAGTGATAATACCTGAATACTCTGTTGGCATTCAGTTATTCCGTGATTTACTCGAAAATTTTACAAAACTTGTTCCAGAAAATACGTGTTTTTTTTTAACCCTTAAAAGTTTTTGAAAAACATTGTCATTATATAGAACCTTGATAAAATTTGCTAGGCTTGTATGTTGTATTTTTTTGACTTTTTTCATTTTTGAGTAAATTATAAAGTGTCAAAGTTCATACAAAATAGCAGATATTCAGAGGTCTTAACTGGATTAGTTTTACACAAATTTAGAAATTGATTTCCATAGAAGCCTAGATAATATCCACAAGACACTGTGTTTCCAAAATATCTAATGAAAAACGTGTAATGACGTCATAATCGCGTAAGAGCGGTTATATGAAAAACAGTGAAAATGTATGTCGAGATTCATCCCCTTAATTTTGGTAATTTATTTTCAACAGCAGATTATTACTTTACGGTTGAGTGACATAGGCTAGCATATATAACATAATTTTTTGTTTATGTGAAACCTGAATTATAGTTTGTTCAGAATCAGTAACAGAGTGGATACTTACCAATAGTTTTTACACCATGTTATATTTTTTTTCCAAAAATATTTAAACAGGCCACAACTTCACAAGTTGGACACCACCGACACTAAGTACGATACAGGTCACGGCAGGTCATAGCGGGCATTAGAAACCAGAAAACAGCTGGGTACAAGTGAAAAACAACCCCTCAGTTGCCAGGGACTTTGTGTTTTTGCTGACATAACAAGCTTATAACTTTGTGATTTTTCATGACAGAGTTGTGAAATTTTATACTTAGATTCTGTATATAAAAATACTAGATACGTATTTCGGGTTTCCCATATAGTAAAACTAATGTCTTAAGGGTCTTTCTTTTTTTAAAAAAAAATTTAAAGAAATTTAAGCAAATTGTATTTCGCACTTTTTTATAGCGTAAATGGCAAAACATGCCATTTGGCTTTTCCTGTATTAAAAATAACAATATTTCTAATATTATCGACGTAGGAACCTAGATAAATAATGTCTATAACCGAATGTCATCATAATATGTTAGAAATATGCTCCAACTGCAAATGAGCGTGGTATTACGTTTGTATGGAAATTCATCCGTCGCCGGGCCCTTAAATATTTTCTACATTCAAGCGGGCGAATTCGCTGGCAGAAACTAGTAAGCAGGTATAATTGTGGTAATGATGATAATTCTAAAATTATCCTATAAAATTATCTTTTTCATATAAGAGGTTTTTTACTCGGAAGCGATGATATTTAGTAAGAAGTAAGGTTTTGTAATTAGTCTAATTACTGCTTCATCTAACTTTAAATATTTCTAGCTACTGAAGAGTCTTCCATCTGCCGCTTCTTATAGTGAAACAATTTAATCCACCATTGAGTCGAAGACGCCACAAGAACGGACTACTAAGGCGCTCTTGAGGTTACCTCTCAACAATGTAATCCATCTCATCTCTCTGTGGAGTCTTGAGAAATGTCTGAGGGATTATATTGGGTAGTTGAACTGTTGGTTCTAACTATAGATAGACAACATTATTTTTAGTTAACCAGAATGTAGTTGGTTTAGAATCAGTAACTGAATGGATTCCAATAATTTTTACACCATGTTATATTTTTTCCAAAAAATATTTAATAATAAAATAATAATAATATAATCTTTATTTCGAGCAAAACTCATAATTAGTGTTAGTAACAATAATCTTAACGTATTAGTAAATAAAATTCTGGCAAGGCTTATGTAATCCACAAGTGAACCATGTATGGACAGTCTACTCTGTCAGCTATCATCTTCAGAACCCTGTTGGGGCTAGCCATGACTCGTGCTATCAGAGATACCGCAGGCTTCCGCATTGTAGCATAAAAACAGTCTACACGCTCAGCCGCAAACACCCCTGATGCACTGCAACGCCATGGCAACCCCATCAGTTTTCTGAAAGCGTTATTATACTGGACACGAAGGCCTCTATACGATCCCCTGCGAATACTTCTCCCACAAGCTACACGTATACAACGTAGTACAGAATGCTCTAAAGAGCGTCACCTTTACATCGGCAGTACTACGTGCAAACCGGCGGGTAATAAGGTCATCGCCGATACAGGTCACGGCAGGTCATAACCGGTCTTTTCAGCGCCAGCAAACAGCTGGGTACAAGTGCAAAACAACTCCTCAGTCGCCTGGATGGTCCGGTGACTATGTATTTTTGCTGACATAACAAGCTTTTAACTTTGTGATTTTTCATGATACGGTTTCGAAATATTTACATACCTAGATTCTTTATATAAAAATACTGGACAGATGTTTCAGGTTACGTATACACCAAAATTAAGGTTGTTTGTTTCACAGAGTTATTCAAGGTTAATCTTAAGCGGAAGGTACGTGAAGAGGTCATCATCATCACCATAATCATTTCAGTAAAACAAACAGTCCTGTGTGTCTTTCAACCTACAGATTCCCGCGACCCTCACCAGGTCATCGGTCCACCTTTTGGGAAGCCTTCTAACGCTGCGTCTTGCGGTGCGTGGTCGCCACTCCAGAACCTTTCGGCCTCATTCTACTATCTATCAAACTCATTTTTCATCTTCCTAACTTTGGAGTTGGCTTCTATTGTTACCGGATTCGGCAGAATACCTCTATTTTACATGGAGTGACTGCATATCAGGCCTCCAAAATCCAGTTACTGGGAAACAAGTTACCCTTAGATAGACTGATGGTCAAATTTTCTGTGGTATAATTGCCCTTTACGTTCCACGGTCGCGGTGACCTTTTGGAACCATCTTCTTTAGGATTAGAATATATAATATGTACATCAGTCTGAAATCAACTATCAGGCAGTTCCCAGGACCAGATACAACATCCGTCTGATCAAATGGCGGATCCTTTTTTAACGGAGGTTTGCAGGACTTTCATACGACGTTCCGTATATTTCTAAACAATGAGAACATAAAAAAAAACCATATTTTTTTTTATACCTTCCTTTTTGATAAACGCACTATTGAGACCAGTAATGAAAATATAAGTATTGTGGCGTCTATGAAGGTCACATATTAATTAGATTGCAAACTGGCAAGATAATAGATCTTTTAAGGTTAATAAGGTTTATAAGGTGATATTAAAAAGTTTAGGAAGAGATTCGAAATGAAGTTTGATTGAAGATGTCAACAAAGAAAATCTAGATAGAAGTTGCTAATCGAAAATCTCGAGAACAGTTGAAATGATTTCGCTAATTGTTTTTTATTGTGTTCGTTATTGTGAGGAGAAGGTTCTTATGGAAAAATAAAATAAAATTAGGGTAGTGTAGGGTAGTGTAGGGCAGAATAGGGTAGAGTAAGGTATAGTAGGGAGAAGTAGGGTAGAGCGGGAGCAAAGCCGCGGGCAAAAGCTACTTTTATATAAAAATATGTTTTAAAGGCTTCATATAATACAATAATAAGTTAAATTGAATATAAGAGCCTTTTCATTTGAGCCCCGTTCCCACAATATACTAATCTAGTGATAAGGAACTTATTTCTCCTAAACCTAACCTCCGATTTTGATTCCCGCTTGTGACAGACACAAGACAAACGAGCTACTCAAAGGATGGAACAATCCCAAACGTGCTTAGAGTTTGTTCTGTTTTTAGACCTAGAACTTTATGTTTACGCCTAAAACACTGAAAACCTTTATCTTTTACGTTTTTTTTGAAGATGTCTGGGTGAACTTTTTGAAGACTATTTATTTTAATGATTGAATCACTAGTGTCTGTCGTTAGTTGGTCTTTTAAAAGTTTTTTTTTTTTATGATATAAACTACTAGTGATTGACTGCGATCTCACCTGATGATACTTAAACAGTGATGCAATCGTTGATAGAGAAGCGCACTAGTTTAGTAAAACCATATTCTTATTTATTTATTTATTAGAACTTTATGCAACACACAGGTACAAAGGCAGACTTAATGCCTTAGGCATTCTCTACCAGTCAACCTAGGGTGGTGAAGAGAAAACATGGCAGGTGCACAAAAAAAAAAACAACAAAAAATGGATAATTAAGAAAAATAAGGTAAGTAAACCATATTCACCCTTGAAAACACCTTATTAGAAGTATGAAATCAGGATTTTAAAATCATGACTACGTTTCAATATTTCTGAACGATAAGTACGTAATTTTACTTAAATTAGATTTTGTGAAGACAGATGAAAGAATTTTCAACATTTTTGAGCCGTCTGGGGTTGAAACACTAGAGCCATGGGGGTCCGAGCCCTTATCGAGTTGTGCGTGATATCAGCGAACAGCTGGTTGACTCTCGCATGACCAGAGGGCTGTGAGTTTCTTCGGTCAACGAATCAGCATTGCTATCCAACGTGGCAATGGCCGTGCATGAATTTTTTGATGCCCAATAAGTTTTTTTTGTACCCTTTTGTAATATTTATTATTTTATTAGTCGTATCGTACAAGTGTGTTCCACGTTTCATCACCATGCTCTTATCTCATGTTACTTGGAGTCGGTGCAACACGTTTTCTTAATAACGTCCTGTCATCCGTCACGCTTTTGTAGCGGCAATGCTGACGTATATTTCGTTGTATCAAATAAATAAACTTGGCGTTGCACCCTAATTCCAAGCTACTTCAATCGTTGTAAGACCGTCTGAGCTATTGACACATACGTAAGTCTGTAATTCCTCGAAAATTATTTTTTCTTTAACAGAGATTTCTATTAACTTCGCTTTCTGTATGTAGTCGTATCGTACTAGCGTGTTTCTATCCACGTTCAGATGATGATGATGATGATGATGTTTGTAATCTTACTACGGAGAACATGAAATGCCATCTCCTACATCTTAATGCAGTAATTCTGGGTTTCGACAACAATTTTATCTCCAAACACGCAATAATGAAGGCACAATGTTGACCTCATTGTCGGAAATATTTCCTTTATACCCTCCGTACCCTTTGCAAACATTATGCACAGCCGTTGTGGCAAGATTACCGAGGTCAGGTCAAGTCATCATTGCCTTCTGAGGTCACAGGTCACGCCAGGGTCCACGTAATCATAAATTATTTAAGAAATATTGAAATTAAAGCGTTCTAATTTTAAAATTCATGATCTTCAAGTTTTCAAGAATCGAACTCAAGATTCCATAAAAGTTCAATTCTGATTTATGAATCAATTAAATAGTGCTCGGTTCGCGGTGGAATGAATTGAATTAATCACTTGGTCGGTTTGCAGTTTTGTTTGCTAAATGCGGTTTGGAAATTAATTGAATATCTATTTACTTTTGTTAATTCTGGTTCGTGATAATATATTTATAAAATCCCTGTACTTTAGTTTGGTCAACAGCTGTGTTCCTAATTTATCATGATGTTTTAAAATTTGTTCTGAAGATTTTTTTTTTTTGTTTTTAAAACATTGGAGTAGGTTTATCTCCAGTTCTTGTATTTCTTTCATTTCTTGATTTAGTGAAGAACTATAAAAGCATTGCCAGCTGTGTCAACGTGTGTACTTATGATGGGTGGGGTCGATGCCTGCTAGTCCCAGAACGCAGAGGACTACTGAAGGACACAGGTGTGGTTTTAGTCAGTAAAAGTCTGACACGCCTTCCCACTTTCTTTTTCTTTAATCAAATACTTTATGATAATATACTTCTGATATTGTTTTTCTATTCAGCATTATCTCCAGCTTAATATAATCACACGTAAAGTCATATCATAATGTAAAACGCTCTATACATATTATTTATTAATTTCAAAATCCCCCAAAACTTCCTGTGATAGCGTGGTCGGTCAATATTTTGGTAAAATGAGGAAATGACACCTAATAGTGCCACTTGAAGGCATCGTCCCCGTATCACGCGATATTATCGTCAAAGAATCACTGATAGACAAGCCATTGTAAATTTAGTGTAAGGTGGAATCTATATTCGGCTTTTTGGATATTTTTTATTTTTTTGGTGACTGTAAAATCGTATCCTAATCAAATTCAATGACAGTTTGTTGAAAAGTAGTCAAATCGCTTTTTTAATCAAAAACAAAATCTACATCTAGTAATTTAATAAAGAGGTAAAGTTTGCTTTTTTTTGTTTGTAAGAGGTAATCTCTGAAAGTACTCTACTAGGTCCGATTGCGAGCGCGGGCTTGCGGACAGTGAGCAATGGGTAGCTCGCTGTCCGGCCGTCCGGTAACTGTCCGGACCAAGCCCAAGTCGTCGACGGCGCGCACTGTTCCCGCGCGCCTCAAGGAGTTGTCAGCAAGGACCCAGCAGGGACCCAGCCGGGTCGAAGCCTACTGGGGCCAGGGTTATCCGAAAGGGCGCTCGAGCCCCGGTATGAAGGCTAGAAGGAACTGGGTGGGTCTTTTAGTCAGTAAGAGTCTGACACTATCTCCCGCTCCGCCCAAGAGCGGGGGATGTCAATGCATGATTTTTTCCCACCATAAAAAAAAAGGTCCGATTGAGAAAATTTTTTCACCGATAGAAAGCTGCTTTATTTCTGAGTGACATAGGCTATATTTTATGTATGCAGACGAAGCCGCTGGCAAAAGCTAGTATTTTATAAAACTAGAAGAAACTATTTGCTCAGGTGAAAAAAGTGAAACACTCCACCACTGGGTGATCCAGAATCATGTTCTGGATCCATAGTACACATTAGTGCGTCGATCTCGACACGGTGTATAAAATATGTATTATATAAATTATAGAATCTATTTATAAACAAACCTCCACACGACACATTAGTAATAACTATTACTCAAACACTAGAGAAAAAACAGCAGCACATTATCACCAACAACTTTACTAACTTCAAACGCTTAATAAATAACAAAGAAAAAACTAACGCGAACATCAAAGTCTAATATTAACAGCCAAACAAGGATTTATCGCGTGTTTTCTCACAAAACACACATTATTATGATCGTGTAGGCAATAAACTGTTGCACGATAAAATCTCATCTCACATTGTGGCATAGTCTATGGATATTTTCATAATGGTCGGTTTTGATTGAGTAGAGGCACAAAATAGATAGGTAGTAGAGGTGGGTAGTTACACCTTGAGTCCATACAAATTGGGGTATGAACGGTAATGCGTTTAGATCAAAATCGCGTTGTTTGATATGCCCCTAGACAATGACGACGTTTAAAGTAAGATTGTTTTAATCTTATTTCAGTGTGGGTAAGAGACAGAGCTCTACAGGTGGTCTAGCGCCATCTCTTACCCACACGAAAACAAGATTAAAACAATCTTACTTTGAACTTCATGGTAACCTTGATGGGAGTAGGCAGGGTTATTAGTTTTGTTGTGGGTAGGTTAGACTAACATGTGCTCAATTTTAAGAACGAAAAATGTATTTGGCATCGGGGAACACAGAACTTAATGTATTGATAGACTGTTTATGGTGTTTTGTCCGGTCTAGGCAACTGCCCTACAGCTGATAGTTCCTATGAGGCGTCTCAGATGTCGCTACAGCTGAGTGTATTATTGTATCACAGTCAATCACAGACATTCACAGAAATTAAGCTGTTTTACTATTCATGATGACAATGATGTCATCCTTACTACATATTATTATGATAAGTTAAACGAAAGAAACTACAACTTTATTATACTTAAATTGATTTCAATAGTCAGACAATAAAGGTACCTAAGTTATTTTTGAGCTTCTTTTTTATTTACTAATGATAGGGTCGCGTTTAGAAACCATCTTACCTGATGGTAAGCAATGAAACAGTCGACGATAGAGCTGGCTTGCCTAGAAGTAATCTATTTACTCTTGACTTAAAGATCCCTAGGTTATAGCTATCAGGAAACACAAACTCCCACAGGAAATTCTACTCCTTAGCTGTACACACAATCAATGTGTTCCCAAAACGTTCTTCAATAATAATCATAATCTTATTTCCTTAATATAGTATTTCCAATCCCTAAAAAATGTTTTTCCATAACCACTTCTATGTATTGTGGCTTCCCTTTCCAGATTTATAATATCTGAGATAAGCGGAGTGGAACCGGGTCAAATGGACCATAACTCCGCTGAGAGGTCCGTGGTTCCTGCATAATATACATCTAGTATAACGTTATGTATATGATGAGATTTCCAGATGGGGCAGCATCTGCAAGGTGAATACCAAAACATAAAGTGAGAATTTGATTTCAGGGAAAACTTACTCATTCTGGTAACATGTTTTCGCTTTTCCCGTAAGTGGCTGAACCTACGTAAAAGTAGAAATTGTACGCCTATGTTATCATCATCTTTACCAAACCAAAATAATTTTATTTCACTTAAGCCTACATGAGCATTTATAGTGCATGGTCCCAATTGGTCGTTTTTTATGGAGATCTTTTAAAAAAATGATAGATTCTATACTCATTTTTATATTATATTTATTTATTTATTAAGGATGTCCAATAAATAATGTGCACACACAAGTAAATGATTAATACATTTCAGTTTTAAGTTAGCGCACAGAGAACAGTGAACAGAACAGAAGACCGGTCAAATGTAGGTAATGCCTAAGGTATTAAGTCCGCCTTTGTACAGTTTTTTTTGTGCATAAAGCTTTAAATAAATAAATAAATGTGTACCCAATAGCACAATAAGAGTAATCACGGTCATGAGTCCACGGAGTCTGCAGTATTTTCACTTACAAACTCATCCACATCTTCTTCATCATCTCATTCACATTATAAAAAGAGCCATCATCATTTTTTCAGCCGAAAGACGTACGTGATGTGTATTTTTTTAATTCTAGTAAACAGAACCCGTGTAATAATCCAAAATATTTAGTGTTTTTTAGGGTTCCGTACCTCAAAAGGAAAAATGGAACCCTTATAGAATCACTTTGTTGTCCGTCCGTCTGTCTGTCTGTTAAGACCTCGGCAACCTTTATCTTGGGAACGCGTGGAGGTATCGAGTTGAAATTAAAACCAACTCAAATCTGCGGTCCCTTGAAGCTGTGAAAAAATCAAACTTCTGCATTAACGAAAAAAAAAGGAATCAAAATTCATAGGGTACTTCCTGTTTACCTAGAATCCTGAAATTTGGCATAAAGGAAGGTCTTATGGCGCAAATATAGGAATAAATCTGAAAACTGTGAATTTGTTGTTACATCACGAAAAATAAAAATATTTTCGATTACGTAAGTTTGTACGGAACCCTCAGTGAGCGAGTCCAACTCGCACTTGCTTAGTTTTTTTTTAACAATCTTAAAATTCTGCTGACTTCCAAACCAAAACGCACTATTACGTAAATAATGTAGGTACATATATTACTTCAAGACGGTACCCTAAGTCCCAAGTCTGTCCCGACTTCCGTTACATGTAGTTCGAAGTCTGGAAGTCTGACCAGTCTAGCTTCGAATACCCACTAGTTAATTAGTAGAGGTCGGGGCGTAGTCGTTGGAGTAATATTACAATATAGGTACATTACACTGGAACTAGACGGGCGAGTTCAAAACAGTTCGGAGAGAGTTTGATATGAATAGGTACGTCAGTAGGAAGGTTACCTACATCGACTAATATTCTAGAGATGGACAAGCCCTTTCAAGGAAACTATTTGTCAAAATAGTGAAAGTAAAAACTAAAGCATCAGGGTACGCAATTCGACATACATTTTCACTGTTTTTCATACCACCACTCTTACGCGATTATGACGTTACACATTTTTCATTACATATTTTGGAAACTATATATCTAAGCTTAGGATATTATCTAAGCTTCTATTCAAATCAATTTATAAATTCAATACACTTCACCACCACCTCACCATCTGGGATCCACTTCACCATCTGCCGTGGCGTTGTCAAAGAATTGCCTTTGTGGAATGGGACACAATTCTTTTTTCGAAAGTTTAATTACCATTTTTTCTTCCCATGTTTTTTCAGAAATGTTTTTGAGCGAAATCTGAACAATGAAAACCTTGCCTAGAAAATTGTTTAACATAACAATAACAATAAATAAAATTTAAACATCTGAGTTCGCCCCACCCTTATTTTAGTATGAGAGACCCCCAAATATTTTTTCCCGTTCCGGGTTTTTTTTTTTTTTCGATGTGGGAAAATCATCTAATGACATCCCCCGCTCTTGGGGGGAGTGGGAGATAGTGTCAGATTTTTACTGACTCTATACCCACTCCTGTTCCTTCTTGCCTTTCGTACCGGGACCGAGCTTTCCTTTCGGATAACCCTGGCCCCAGTAGACTTCGACCCAGCTAGGCCCCTGCTGCTGCTGATAACTCCTCGAGGCGCGCGGGAACAGTGCGCGCCGACGACGACTTGGGCTCGGTCCGGACAGTTACCGGACGGTCGGACAGCGAGCTACCCATTGCTCGCCGTCCGCAAGCCTGTTCCGTTCTGGGTTGAGTGAGAAGGAATGTCAGACTTTTACTGACCACCCACCCAAGATATCAATTGTTCTATGCATTCCAGGGTTGCAGCAAATCTTTTTAACAATCCTACAGAGAGTTGGGTACCCTTTATTATTATTCTATCATCTATATACATAAGTCAGTAGACACTACGACTGAAATATTACCCTTTCACGCAATGGTTTCTAAAAATAAAGTTATTTTTGTAAGAGCTCTTTTCTAAAGATATTTTTTCTTTAAAATATTAGAAAGTGGTGAATTCATTCATGTTACTTGCATACCGAACGACGTGTTACCTTTTGAGTGCAAAGTAGAGACGGTTTAGTAAAAAAAGTACTACAGACACAAAGGTGATTTTTATATTTTAAATAACATATATTATAAACCTTATTGGTAATTACAGTTTTGAGCCGTTTGGGGTCGAAACACTTGGTTCATGGGTTCCGAGTGCGCGTCTCCTTTTCAAGGAAATTTCACGCCGACTAATCGACACTTCACGTGACCAGAGGGCTGGCTCATTCTTCGCCCAAAGAATTAGCATTGCCATTCAACGTGGCAATGCTGCCAGTCTTCTGGGCACATTTCCGGATGACAGCGATGTGGAGGAGTACTTTGAGGCCTGAGCGTACTTTGTCATTTTGTATTATATTCATATACATAGTTAGGTTTTAGTATAAATAGTTTATTTAGTATTTAAGTTTTTTATGTACATATGTATTAAAATAATTTGTAATATAAATAAAAATGTAATTTTATTTATATAAAGTTATTTAATTCATTACACCCCAAGCGAACGTTGGCGTTCGCTCTCCCATTGTATTTCCATTGTGTCTCTAATTACGGTATTCGAATTGTTAAAGAGAGATCAAAGAAAAAACGAAATTGATTGTGTGAGGAAGGATGTAAAAGAATAGGGAGTTATTGATAGCGTGACGGTTGACACAATAGAATAGAAGAAATAATAAAACGTGTTGCACCCACCCAAAGTAACATAAGACAAGGGCAGGCAGATGATGATGATTTCATTTATTTATTTATTGAAAAAATGTTTACAGTATATAACACTAACATGTCAACAATCTATAAACTTAACTTTTTTAGAGTTCTCTTCCATGATTAGAAAACAAAAAACTAATTATTATTCATATAACAAAAACTACTAAAACCGATCCAATAGAATAGTTGGTAGTAAAATGTTTTCATAAATAATTTGATACATTAGGGACCAAAATGACCCCTGAGATGGCTTACAACGCTCGATCTACTTGATGCTGCAACGTTGCCCTGTGTCCCGCAACTTGTCCTCCACCGTTTTGCTACACATTCATGATAACTGGGACATGTTGTTGGACAATATGACAGTGTTACGCGTCATAACATGGGACATTTTGTTTCTTAATGTACCTATCTCAGGTTTAATTCTTCTTCTTCTTTCTGCGACCCGCGGCGCAACATGTTTTTTTCTTCCATTCTGTCCTGTCACCCGTCAAGCTATCACTCTACTCCCTTTTCTTTCATATCACTCCTCACACTATTCTTCGGCGTTCCTCTCCCTCTCCATCCATATAACTATGGAAAAGAAAACCCATTTCTGCGAAAACAGAAAATTGTTGCCACAAAGTTCTTTCTGAAAATGCTCGGTATGATCTCTTTATAAATGCTGAAATTAATAATAGAACTTTTCCGCCCACACTTCTGCGTTTAGACGTGAGTTCAGGTTCGCAAACAATCTTTTAATCAAACTACAGTTTGATTAAAAGTCAAGGATTCAATTAAGCAGTATGCAGACGGCCATTTTGAGTCCATTCTCGTTTTTACAACAGAAACGTTGAAAAAAGTGCTGATTAATTCAGCAGATTAATTTCGGACCCGTAACAGCGGGTTAGATCTTTGTTCCAGAAGCTATTATAAGGCCGTTTAGTCCTCGTCATCATTAGTAGTAGTCCACTGCTGATCGTGACTCAAACTTAAAATCTTTTTATTTTTTATAAGCCAATACTTATAAGTACCCATATTTATTCTTATAGGCCTACTTGGGCACTTATAAAACTTCAGAAACTAGTTCACGGTTCCAATTGAACGTTTCCTATGGAAAGCATCCATGGTTACTTTTTTTTAGATCATTTAGGTCGCAGTGACTACATCCCCTACACTACGGGAGATGCATAGCTTCTTATCTTCAAAATAATAATAATAATACTTTTTTTTTAAATATTGATTTTACAATGTTTCCCTAGTACAATTTTAATAGGTATGAAAAAATAGTTCAGACTGGTCAACTTTGTACCCTAAAGCACAATAGTCGAAAATTAATAAATCGCCTATAAATCCATCCATTCGTTTGGGAGCTACGATGCTACCGACAGACAGACACCTCAAACTTATAATACCCCTTTTTCCGTCGGGGGTTAATAAAAATAATAATCTATAAATACGTGGGGTTTACATTATTCTCACATTTACATTAAGAGGCTATACATAAATAAAAATAAACATATCAATAAATGAGATGTTTACAATTACAAATTACTAATAAATTTAAGATTCTTGCAAGAAACAATCTGAAAAACGGCACTAAAAAACTCCTTCTCATCACTGTCGACTGGTAAAGTTCTCAAGAGACTGGTTTCACTGCCGCGCTGTATTGCAATGCTTGTCCTCTGTAGGTAAAAACCAGCCTCAATTTGTCTCTAAAACTCTGACCACACGATCCGGGAGTTTCGACTCCAAAATGTAATAGGAATATTTAACAGTAGATCGTAAGAAACTTGAAACTCAAGACCTACGTTAAACACTTCAAACTCACCACATAAGTAATGTGTGTTTCTGCAACAAATTCAATCCAGAATAACGACTAAACTTGAAATGAAAAGAAAGTTCCACTAATTCAAAGGAACATTAACATTTTGGACAAAAGTTTGGAAACAAGTTTCCAAAACATTTTGTTTGGTATTGCAGTAAACAAAACGTTTGAGTTCAAGTTATCTCGTGTGGATGTCGTAAGTAAAAAGTTTGACAATCATTGGAGGGTGTTTATGAATGTTTGCTAATGTTTTAGCAGTTCGATGTTCGTATTGAGCTAAGGAATAACGTGAAATGGTATTTCTTGAGCTTTAATAGCCATTAATACTAGATATATTATCATACTAATATTTCAAAGGCAAAAGCTAATGTATTATGTTTGTTACTTCTGCACGTCCGAATGGCTGAACAGATTTTTATTAAACAATATATTTTGAAATAGGACAAAGGATACGTTTTATCCCGGGACGATTTTTCCTGAAATAATTTTCTACTCGTACTTTTACTCCGGCGACGCCATTGGCTGCAGGCAGGTAATATAAGTTTAAATATTTATTTTAAAAATAGACACACCAACGACTCATTCACCGAGTAACATTACAAATAAAAGAACATTACAAGTAAATATCATGGTGGATTTGTCACTTATAGGCGTGCACAGCACTTATACAATAAAATAATTAAAACAAAAATATTTAAAAATTGCATTGGAATAAATTAAAATTATTTTTTTTTTTTTTTTTTTTTTATTGTTGATAGGTTCGCACTTGACCGCTATCTCACCTGATGGAAAGCGACGATGCGGTCGACGATGGAACGCGCTTACCTAAAAGAAACCTATTCACTCTCGACTTAAAGATTCCCGGGTTGTAGCTATCAGGAAACACAGACTCCGGCAAGGAATTCCACTCCCTAGCCGCACGCACAATGAATGTGTTCCCAAAACGTTTTGTGCGTGTTGGTGGGATATCCACCATATACCGGTGGCGCATAGCCGTACGTCTGGTAGTCCGATGATGAAACGGGCTAGGCGGAATTAGGTTATGCAATTCCGACGCACACTCCCCGAAATGCAACCGGTAGAAAACCGACAGGCTAGCAACTCTGCGTCGATGCTCAAGACTTTGAAGCCTCGACTCGACGAGTGCATCATCGCCAATTATCCTTCTGGCTCGCCTCTCAATTGCCTCATGTGCATCAAGCTGGTATCGGGCAGATCCGTCCCAAAGATGAGAGCAATACTCCATACACGATCAAATAAAAAAAAATCGATCGATAAATAAAAAATTACATCGAAATGTCAGTGGGATAAATTATTAAAAAAAAAGATTAAATTGAGATCAATTACATTATAAACAATTAAAAAATAATATAAGAATATTATACAATTACAAAAACAAATAACAATTCGATCATGATCAACACATTAATTACAATTAGAAAAAATGGGATTTAATTTGATAGTAAATCAGAATACATTAATTACAATTGGAAGAAATGGGATTAAATTTGATAGTAAAACATTAAAAACATGAAATGGGGTCATTGTGTGAAAACAATAGGAATACATATTTGTCGTCAAATCAAGTTTGTATTTTGGAGGTAGGCGGAACAGAGAGTAAAGTACCGCAAACCTCCGTTGAAAAGGGAGGATCCTCCGACAAGACAGGTGTTATTGTCTGGTGGGCGACTGCCCGATAGATGATTTCGGGCTGTCGTATATGTTCAAATCGCGCGGAGAACTTTGATTGCGCGATGCAGGATTTCGTATATTCTTCGTAGTTCTTATGTGGCGCCATAGATGTCGCTACAGTATGTAGATATGCGTGTGTGTACGTATATTTGTAAAGCTAGATCTACATTAGACCGACATACACGTGGACCACATCTGATTTGTACGTAGAACGACGTCGCATGGCGTCGCGTCGTGTAGGTCAAATGAAACTATACAAGTCTAGCTGGAATATAAAATGTATGGAGACAGATGCGCCCAGATCGGCGTACGTGGCCCACATGTGCGCAGTGTATTTATTTCTACCTTTATTCTTTCAGGCTTAAACGCTTAAACGGATTATGAAAAAAATTAGCAGACGGGTAGATCATGTCCTGGAATAACACAAGGATATATTTAATCCCGAGAATATGTTACCTTGAAATAATTTTATACATTCACGCAATCAGAGATTATTAATTCTTTTTCTATCTGATATAAACTAGTACTTGACTGCGGTTCCACCTGATGGAAAGCAGTGATACAATCGTTGATGGTGTTGTTGCCGGTGGTGTTGTTTTTTTTGTTTTTTTTTTCTCATAATTATTTAAAAGTTATCACGCTAAAACACTGTTTAAAAACTAAATTCAAAACGGTGTTACATAATTTTATATTTGACACACCAATATCGGCAAACTTTAGTAATTCCAAAAATGAGGGTAGTTAAAATGTATTGAAAGTTTCAATTAAAATTTCAAAACACCTGAGTTTGGTACATAATGTGCTTTGTGAAATTGTTATTTTCAGCAATTATAAGTTTGACAATCATTGGCCGTTAGAGTTGGGCGATCTAGACTCTATGGGCTAGCACTAATACATATAAGAGAAAACTGTTTTTTTTTGTTATTTTAAGATGGGGAGCAATAACCTCTTCTAATATACGTAAGCCAAAGTTCTCGAGGGAACTACTTTTTAACCCTATTAGTAATGGTTGATTAAATAACACTTTAATAATTTAATTCAATTTATGGTTTAATTTGAAGTCAAGGGTCTGTATTTCCTGATAACTACAACCTGGGGATCAGTCAAGGGTGAATAGGTTTCTTTTAGACAAGCGCGCTCCATCATCGACCAAATCGTTGCTTTCCATCAGGTGAGATAGTGGTCAAGCGTGAGCCTAACAATAAGAAAAAAAGTTACTATAGAAGTTTTTTACTTTAATTTTTGTATTTTAATGTCTATTATCTATTTCAAAATCTCGTTAATTAATAAGACCCAGTGGAAATGTTATTACATTGTAATATTGTTGACATTGCGTTGTAAAAAGTTGTAGGTGTGCCTATATAAATAAAATGTTCCAGTTACGCTGAGTTACCAATGAGGTCATCTTAGGCTTACAAGGTGAGATAGGTACAAGGCGACTGCCGCCTTTTTAATTGCAGGTGGTTTAGTTTCACGATGCTGCACTTGGTTGACTTTGGTAATGAGCTCAGTCATCTGATGACTTTAGCTGCGAGTTTAGTCGTCAGATGACTTCGACTGCGAGTTGAATCGTCAGACGACTTCGACTATGAGTTGAGTCACTTAATGACTTTGGCTACGAGTGAAGTCGTCAGATGACTTCACGAGTCGTCCTCGTCAGACGATTTTAGCTGTGAGGTGACTAATGATCTGATGTTAGGGAGCCATAAGGGTACGGGTAAGTGGTCGATTTTCTTTTTTTGGGAATTATTTTTACTACTATATACAACTTAAGAAATTAAAAATCTGCATAGTTCGCAAAAAGACCTGTCTTTAACGATATAAAAAAAAAAACAAAAGATTCATTGTTTACTTACCATTTCCTTATGTTACTTACTTTTCCTCCCTGATTCAGACAAAATAATTTATCGACCTATCATTTCAAGCGTCATTACACAGGTCCCGATTAAATTACCCGGAAGATTCCCTGAGGAAGGTTCATCCACATTCTTTAAGGCTATGCTCATCGCTCATAAGGTCAGCACGCCGCTATCGAGACAATCTTAATGGTATCACGTTTGTGAAGAAAATGTGGCGAGAATTGGTTATGTGACAGAATTGTACGTGCTAGACTTGAGATAGTGTTTAAAGTGAAATAGTAGAAAGAATAATGCCGCGGTTGATAAATGGCGAGGCTTTGAAAATTGAAAACAATTGTGTTGGGATTGCATAATCAGGTTATGACGTTTCTACCACTGGGACATAGAAATTTGCTTTGTAAGAAAGATTGGGTTTTATGCAGGCTCATTCCAGGTTGGTAGTTAGAGCTAAAACCTTTTTTTCTCTCAATGGTGGGTAATCTTTAAATAGCTTCTTGTTTCGCTTTATGTGTAGCGAGAAGGATGTATTTCTTCAGTTGTTCTTTGTCTTGTAGAACCGGGGTGAATCTTTCGAACAATCCGCAGCCCTGACAAATATCGGCTCTATTGCGCCCTGTCCATTTTGCTGACAGCTATTTGAGATGCACGAATAAAAAACTTGCTGTCGATTCAGGTTTGTAACACGTCGGAGAGCGAGCTAACCATTGCTCCTCGTCCGCTAGAAGTTTTGTATTATTTAGGTAACTAAACCCACCGAAGCATTAATCACAAATTCTGCAAGTTCCGGTATTGAACCACCAGATGTACGGCGATGCACCACCGGTGGCTACATGATAGAATTCCATACATACGCACAAAGCGTTTTAGTAGTAAGTAGAATTTCTGCCGGATTCAGTGTTTTCTAAAAGCTACAACCTGGGGATCTTTAAAACTTTGCTCTTTGAAATTGAAATCGTGGAAGGTCAATATCCAAAACAAGTAACATATTACCTATTATAAAAGTTCTTGTAGATAATAGTAACTTTGATCGATGTTTTAATAATTGTATTTTTTTTTGGTTCCGCAAGAGATAGCTAGAGCAATTAGAGTCGACAGTGAACAGGTTACTTCTAGGCTAGCGTGCTTCACCGTCAACCAAATCATTGGTTGCCATTAGATGTGATATTGGTAGCACGATGAACCTATCAATATTAATAAAAAAAGAAGTCGATTATAAATAATTACTCATCGCCGTCGTCTATTGGAGATGTTTTTTGGTTGCGTAGTAGACGGTGTAAGTAGTATCTATATATGACTCTGGCCTAAGGATTTATCATAACTGCCTTAAAACATTCCCAGTAGTGGGACTTCGGCCTCTTCTCTAAGAAAGGGAATGAGCCGTAACCCACCACATTGGCCTAGTGCAGGTTGTTAGATGTAACATGTCTTCAAATTTTCAGTTCTATAACAAGCCAGTTTCCTCACGATGTATTCCTTCACCGTTGTGAGGATTTACAAAGAATTTTTGTTGGTATGACTCTGATATTACTCCAGATCATGACTGCGTCATAAAAAAGGAAACTATGAAAACAAAAAGAACGATAAAAAACAAGTATCCACAAAGTGAAGAACCCACGATTATAACCTTCCAAGGAAAGAGTGTAACCCTAAAAAAGACCATGTACACAGAAACTTTGCCAACTATCGAATGTAGATCACAAACATTATTAAGGGCTGTCACGTACACAAACAGTTATACATACATATGTATGATAGGGTTGTACGTGCTGACCGCATGTTGGAGTAATTCTGGAATGATTCGATACTGAGGAAGTGTTTGACCAGTTACTTAATAAATTACTTCTACGTGATGAATTGTTGATTGTCGTTAGAAATACTTGGGTATCAAGGGAGTTAGTCACAAAATAGATAGGTACAGAAGTCAATCTCATGTATGTACTTCACTTTTTATACCTACACGAAATTGAGCTAGGGTCAGCGCGTTGCACCGATTGAGCTGAGATGTCTTGTCCGTGAGCGGTGTCTACGTGTGCGTTGCTCAAGCGTGCTTTGTACGTAGATTGACGTCTGTACCTATCTATTTTGTGACTTAGTGCATGATGTTTTTTATGAGCAGAGTCGCGTTGAGTTCTTGTGAATTGCACCGGATCGCTTTGCAAACGCAATCGCATTGAATCGCCCACGTAGGACGCCGCATAAGGGCCTCTGCACACCACGTTTTTTAAACGCGCCATCGACGCGCGTTTTAGAAACGCGCATAGACGACGCGCTTTTATCCTACAAAGCAGTTTGTTGTCGTTTGTATCGATACAAACGCGATGCTAACGCGCATGTGTATCGAGACAAACGCGCGGCACCGGCGCGTCTGTATTGATACACACGCGCGTTAGTAAAGCATTTGTATCGATTCAAACGGTAAATCGGTAATTTTTCTTCTTCCTTAATTAAAAAATAATAATAATAACAAAGCGCATGCAATCAATTTTGTCTCGATCGACGCCATTTTGCTACTGTTGACGAGGTTCTGCTTAAAAACGCACAATGTCAGCGCGTTTGTTTCGAAACACACGCGCGTTTGCTTCGCGTCTGTATTGCTACACATGCGCGTCTGTTTCGATTCAATCGCGTATTTGAATTTATACAAAGGTGCAAAGGTCTACAGGCTGCGTCTGACTTGCGTGCGTATCGCGTCTGTATCGCTACAAACACGCGCCCACGGTGCGTTTATCAAACGCGGTGTGCACAGGCCCTTAGACAAATCTAATGACAACTCTCAAGCTATAGCGTAACAAGTCGTTTAGGCTCTAAAGCATGCTAAAGAAATATATATTGACGCTTGGAAGGCAAAAAATACTAAGTGACATTGAGTAAACTTTACAGAAGAGTGATTTAAATTCATTAGAAAAAAAATTGTTAGATAGGTAGTGAATTTTGTCTATTACCATGATGTACCATATGTTAATAATATCTAAATAGTTAAAAATGACAAAATGGTCGATATTTAGAAATTTCTAATTTTTTTTTCTAAAAATTTTAACTTTAATCCAGTCTCTTGTAAAATTTACTCAATGTCCCTTAGTATTTTTTGCCTTTCAAGCATCTATATACATAATGTATGTATGTTTATATGTTTATTTTAACTCGATTTGGGTTTGTATGTACTAACCCTCCTTCTGTCGCAGTCGGTTAACAAACAAGAAAGTTTTCCTAAACTATAAGACGAACTTACCTACACTTACGTATCTACTCCTAGAACTAGTGCTAACTGTATCAGCGCTGTCACGTTCAGAAACCTAGCGAACTACTTACCTAGGTACGTGTTACGAAATTCGGAGATTATTCGGCTCCAAGGAGGCTGTGGTTATCTTATTCGATCATATTGTAGGTGTGTAAAGTTGTGTCTTAGTACAAAGTTTCTGGTATCAAAAGTGGATCAATTTGCCTGCTGTGGTCTTCCTGTCTTATAATTTAAGTGTTTTCAAGTCTAGAGTCAATAGGCTCTTAATAAACTAAGGTGCCTCACCATCAACAATTGCATCACTGCTTACCATCAGGTGAGATCGCGATCAAGCACTAGTTGTTATCAATTAACTCATTAAACCATCTTTCCAGATCCAGTTCGCGCATCTATTGTCTTACTATTATGTCTCAAATTGACGGTATCTGAAAGGTTAAAAATATAGTGACTCCTCAGTGTTAGCTTCTGATGGACTAAAACCAATTCGAGCAACTTGACTTTAGCTGCCCTTAGATTTTCAGGACCATAGTGATTCAAACAATCCCCTAGTCGACGTAACTATAGGGTGGAATGAAGGCTGGCCAAAGGCCCAGGTCTCCAGTCCATAGGGGCCTCCAGTCCAGTGACGCCTTCCGTTTTAAAGGCCGCGAGCTCAAAAGAAGTAACAAAACATATTTAACTCATCGAATGCCGTAATTAGAGACACAATAGAAAGACCATTGCTTATGTCGAACTGTGTAACTTAAGACATTCGAAAGGTTAAAAAAAAAATCAGAACGTGACATGATTTTTCTGGAGCCCTATCCAATGAATTTGCCACGGTATATAGTTACGCTACTTCCTAGTTCACTTCTTCTTCTTCTTAGCGTATCGATAGCAAAATTAGTTTAATTCCTTGCCTGGCCCGAAATTCAGCCACGGCAAAGCCGTCCACTGATGCTGTCATTAGGTCCCTACATGAGCAGGTTACAGAGCATTAGTTCAGTTCATCCTTACCTAAAGTATTATTAGCTGAAAATGTATTTAATAAGAAATAAATAGGTGTAGTAGATAGGTGTAAGCACTTTGATACTAAAGGCAATCGTTATCGATTTGGCAGAAGTTTTACTTATACAGCACTTCATAAATGAAGGTTTCTTTACACGTGAGAAAGTCATTAGAAATTCCTTTAACTCACATTTCGAATTCACCAAAGCTACACTAATATTATAAAGAGGTAAGTGTGTTTAAATAAAGAGGTCTAACCTCTGAGACAATTGTCTTCTTCTGACGCGTTGGAGATGTGGAGACGGATGCTAGGAGTATCGTGGACAAAGTTTCGTACGAATGATTATATATTAAAAGAACTCGGCTACAGACAGCGCGTATCATCCATAGTGCAGTCGCGCATTTTGATCTTCTTCGGCCATGTATCGCGTCGTAGTAATGACTCCATAGAGCGTCTCGTATCCCAAGGCAAAGTTGAGGGCACCAGGCCGGTAGATCACCAATGAGATGGACAGACCAGATCAAAGCCGCAACTAAGTGCTCGGTTTATGAATGTACCCGGAAAGCTGCAGTCCACGATGAATGGCGCTGCATTACAAAGATCACTCATCGTAATTTACAGTGATGACCACGACCACTCTGGCAAGAGTGTGCCAACTCAGAAGAAGATGCTACATGTTTTCTACTTTCACGCAGGCATAGCCGCTGGCAGAAGCTTCTGAGAAACTATAGCAGATCATTAATATACCCAGGCTTGTTATTTTTGCACTGCCGGAATTCAGGCTTCCCTTTCTAGTAGAGGAAATGGCAGTAATACGCCTCGCGGGTCCAGTGTGTATTAGTAGATCTTCGAATTTTCAGTTCTTGGACACACCGGTTTCCTCTTAACATGCCTTCATCGTTTTGGATGTAGTGGTGATTAAATAAGTTATTGAATTAAAATGCCTGCCTGGGCTTAAACCCGCGACCGCTGGGCTTCTACTGCCCTGGCCCCATTCTCTCTCAATAAGAATGTGTTCAAACCTAATGTACTAGTCTAATCAACTTTCGATAAGAAATAACACAAATGTCAATATACCCAAAAAACTATCAATACGTAGAAAGTTTCCCAAGTATCGGCGTAGCTAAGTTTGCTAGGGTTGTCACGATCCTTTGCAAGTACGTGCCTGAAGGGAGAATAATTCCCTATAACTGTGGCTGGTTATGCCTAGAGCTATTGAAGTTAGAGAGGTTACAACCTTGTTACATTATACGTACACATATAGAATAGGACTTTCAGTAATACACGTATCTAACAAATCAAAAGCACAAAATAGATAGGTACAAAAGTCAATCTTATGTATGTACTTCACTTTTTATACCTACCGCCGAACTGTATGAGCGTGACCGGGCGATTGAGCCAAGATATCGTGTCCGTGAGCGGTGTCTATGAGTGCGTTGCTCGAGCGTGCTTTGTTTAAAGATTGTCTTCTGTACTTATCTATTTTGTGTCAAAGGTATACCTTTGAAATACTGTAATTAGAGACACAATAGAAAGACAAGGAGAGAACGAACGCCGGGGTTTACTTGGGGTTTAATTAATTAAGCTAGAACTACATTAGACCGACGCACACGTGTAACATGTCTCATTCGTACGTAGAATAATGTCTCGTGGAGACGTCGTTCTACGTCGACGTCAAGTGTAGCACTACAAGTCTAGTTTCCATATACAATGTATGGAGACTACGCGCCCAGAACACCTAGGCGCGTCGTACACTTGTAAGCAGTGTGGTTCTACCTTTAACGGGATCCATTTGATGACCTAAACTGAACTGTTGAAGAGATGGATCTATATAGGGTGACTGGTAATTAGTGACCGATAATGGGCAGTTTTCCGGTCTGTAGCTTTCCTATGACTTGCTAGATGACGCAGCCGGCACTTTTGGTAATAGAAGAGTGTTGCATCACATCTAGTGTTCTCTTATTTATGAGAAAATTATTCTTCGGTTTTGTAATGATTTACTTTATATAAATATTTTGTATTTTTTTTTTAAATAAAATTTTGTAATATTTTAAATTACAGACAGTAACACAAAAAAAAATTGGCGTTTTATTATATTTTATCTATTATAATATGGGTAAATCATTGGGGTAAATGAAAAAACTTTATATTACTTTATTTATATTATAAAACAAAAAAATACCAAAAGTTATGGTAGCGCCATCTCTTGATGATTTTTGAAACTCACCTATCGGAAAACTGCTCATTAAACACGCGGTTGTATTCATGATTACAGACAACTTTCGCAAAGAAACTTTTTTTATACTCGTTACTATTATCACAATAACAATAAACAACTGTACGTTGCCTGTGACCTTTCAGCTGTTAGCCGCATAACGCCATTATCTCATGTATCTTAGTTACATTAATGATAGTGCACCCGCGCTGCTTGCAAACAGATCGGTGAATGTACACTTATTCTTTTGTAAATGTTTATCCTGTAATAAGTTATGGTGTGCAATAAAGTTTAAATAAATAATAATCAGTGTAGGTAGGTACCTACATGTTCCAGTTAAATAATGAGTATAAAAAAGATTTTCTTTGGGAAAGTTGTTTGTGATCATGTGTATAAGTAATAACGTGTATAAGTATCAGTCACTAATTACCAGTCACCCTATATAGAATGTATAGCTACTTCCCTCTATCTCACTCGCATTGATATTTTAACATGTCATTTTAAGACCCCAGATACTTTTTTTTACATAAGAAATCTTCAATGAACTTCTCCCGCCCTAAATGGAGCAGGAGGGAGTGCTTACTTTTACTTACTAAAACCCTCGGCGTTCCGTTAGTTGCCCTTTTTTGAGAGGGCTACGGTCACTCTTTTGAACAATCCGTAGTACTGGCAGGTGTCAGTCCTAATTGGTTCGTCAATTTTGTGGACATGTCTTTGAGGCGTGCTTACACAAAGTGCTGTCGACCCGGGCTTGATCTTTATCAGACGGCCGACCGGCGAGCTAACCTAATAAAGATACCTAGAAGGTGTTTATAAGATATCCGCAGGAAAACTAAGGTTGCCGACATAGCACAAAGAATTGCCAAACATAAGTGGCAATGGGCAGGGCACATTGCTCGCAGAACAGATGGCCGTTGGGGCCGAAAGGTTTTGGAGTGGCGACCGCGTACCGGAAGTCGCAGTGTTGGAAGGCCTCCTACAAGGTGGACCGACGACCTGGTGAAGGTAGCAGGAAACCGATGGATGCGGGACGCACAGGAACGTTCGATGTGGCGACGCTTGGGGGAGGCCTATGTCCAACAGTGGACGTGTATCGGCTGAAATGATGAATGATAATGATGAGAAGGTGTTTCATACCCAAGTATCAAAGAAAAAACTGAATTGAATGTTAGGATTTGTGGCCAATGAGGTCCAGGTCTGCGTCAACAGTTGGTTGTGCACGCTTCAAAGAGATGTCAACGTGATTGATGTGACCCGTTAAGACTGATGTTTGCTAGGGCTGTGCTTTTGTTCAAAAGAGTTAACACAGCCCTGGAAAGTAAGCAAACTAACACACAAGTGGGTTTTAGTCACAAAACGTCGAGTATAGGAAGTATTTGACTTTAATCTACACTTCTACAATAATATTATAAAGAATTAAAGTTTGTTTGTAGGAGAAAGTACTGGTCCGATTGCTAAAATTTTTTCACCGATACCTATATTTTACGTACCTACGTGGAAGCCACAAAACCCACTCACTCTTCCCAGTGGGAGAAGTTATATATTTATTTACCGTCTTCAGCCACATTATCGCTTAACATCAGGTCAGATAGTGATCAAACGCGAGCCTATCATTATTAAAAAAAAAATCCCACCTAATAAACAAGAGAGATTTTGAAAGCCTAAAATAAATCAACTCAACCGATTTTTTTAAAATAAAAATATTTTGAAAGATGCCGTGGGGAAGTTTAGAATCAAACTTCATACTTCCTTCGATTAGAAACATATAAACCACGACGATAGACAAAAATTCCACGCTTATATAAAGTTACATCACACAGCTGCCGCGCTTTAAAGCACTTAGCGATATTTTTCAGCTTTTCTCGTCCCATCCACAAAGGGATTGTATTTCCTCGCGAGCCTTGTGAGCCCGACAGGCGTATTGTATGGCAGTGCATAGGCTTCCTTTTAGGCTGAACATTCCAGGAGATAGCGCAGTTATTAAATCATCTTTTGGATTATCTTTTCTCTTTGGTAAAGAAAGGAATTATGTCAGCAGCATGATAATGCTTTCGTTTTTAAGCTGGTTTTTCATGGTAGGTTTTTTGTTCTGTTGTGATTTTAGTTTGATTAAAAAGGTATTCAGTTTGTTCATTTGGTAGATTTTAATTATTAGCCCAAAACAGCAGTATACGTTACAATGTTCCCACTGATGGGACTCAGGCCTCCTCTCTAGGAGAAGGAATGGGCCGTATTCCACCACGCGAGCCCAGTGCGGGTTAGTAAATGACACATGTGTTAAAATGTTTGGTTCTAGGACATACCGATTTCCTCGCGATGTTTTCCTTCACCGTTATGAGAGTAGTGGTGATGAAATAATTACACAAAGTATTGCGCCTGGCTGAGTTTGAATCCGCGTCTACTTGTAAGTCAGTGCCTTGACCACTGCACTCATATTACTCTCTGATTATTCAGTAGAGCATCATCAAGTCTTCAATGTATTTATTTTATCGATAAAAAGTTAATTATCATCATTATTTTACCTGAAAGACGTCCACGGATGTACATTTCCCTCCCCCAAGTTTCACTATATCGAACGGTACTGGTTGTCTTACATCCATTGGATAAAATCGGTAAAAGTTGCGAATGTAAATTATACAACGCAAAATAGCAAACTTGTTAACTTGCGTTGTATAATTAACAACGTTAGAAACTTGCGTTGTATAATTTACATCGCCGTCAGACTTATAAACTAATCAGCCCCCCTAGCCAAGTTACAATCGTTTCGCTTGCGTCGAACGCCTCGAATTGGCAAAACCCCCGATTCTTTTGTTCTAATAACGTGACTGAGCGTTTAGATGACATCATTCGCGTGCATTTGTAGTTTTCTACTAGCGTTAACGATGCAATCGATTGTCAACTTAGCTAGCTGGTCGGTTCAAAGGCCAAGTTTTAAATACGTGTCTTAGTTTTCCAAAAAGGGCACATTACCGACTGGTTTACCAATATAGATACACACAAGTACAATATAAAATCCGTATTGTGGTCAGAAAGGTAGATCGAATTCAAAGGAATGGCCGACTGCTCTGCATGGATCCTAAACCGAAAGACAGGTCATATCCGCGGTCTCTTTTGTTTGAAATATTCTTTAGAACAAAGGAAAATCGTGCAGAAATCCCACGAATGGGGTCATGAGATTTTCTGTCAGATATTTATGTATATTATGCAAAAGAGTTCAGTATTTTAATGGCAGAATTTTTGTTACCTTGTTATTAGGCAACCATGGATAACGTTATCATCTGTATATGTAAAAAGCAAAAACCTCAGTCACTTACTGAGTCATCAACGCTAACTTCTAGCCCAAAGCGGAAGTGACGCCCGGGTGCCGCCACTGTGCGGAACGCCCGGAGGACACGGTGGAGCACACAATCGCGGTGTGCCCTGCTTGGGCGGAGCATCGCCGTGCCCTCGTGGGGGTGATCGGCGGCGGAGACCTCTCGCGCCGGGCCTTGGTCGAGGCCATGGTCCGGAGCGAGGAGGAGTGGCAGGCGGTCGCCGACTTCTGCGAAGCAGTAATGCTCGCTAAGGAGGAGGCCGACCGCATCAGGCAACGGCGCTCTCGCCGCCGCCGCCGGGATTCCGATCCCGATTTCCAGCCACCGTAGGCGCGGGCTTGCGGACAGCGAGCAATGGGTAGCTCGCTGTCCGGCCGTCCGGTAACCGTCCGGACCAAGCCCAAGTCGTCGACGGCGCGCACTGTTCCCGCGCGCCTCAAGGAGTTGTCAGCAACAGCAGGGGCCCAGCCGGGTCGAAGCCTACCGGGGCCAGGGTAATCCGAAAGGGCGCTCGAGCCCCGGTATCGAAGGCTTGAAGGAACGGGATGGGTTTTTTAGTCAGTAAGAGTCTGACACTATCTCCCGCTCCGCCCAAGAGCGGGGGTTGTCATAAGATGATTTTTCCCATCGAAAAAAAAAAAAAAAAAAAAAAAACTTCTAGCCCAAAAGCTTGGACCTAGAACGCTGATATTTTGCATTAAGGTTCTTTTTATGATATTTACAAATAAAATAAGAAAGGTGTCTCCAAAATTCACCCACTAAAGGAATGACTCGGGGGTTAAAAGTTTGTATGGAGAAACCTACTTTCATGCAGGCGAAGCCGCTGGCAGAAGTTAGTGTTATAGAATAGAATATAACAGAATAGAATAGAATAGAATGGAATGGAATAGAATAGAATAGAATAGAATAGAATGGAATAGAATAGAATAGAATAGAATAGAATAGAATAGAATAGAATAGAATAGAATAGAATAGAATAGAATAGAATAGAATAGAATAGAATAGAATAGAATAGAATGGAATAGAATAGACTAGAATAGAATAGAATGGCATAGAATAGAATAGAATAGAATAGAATGGCATAGAATAGAATAGAATAGAATAGAATAGAATAGAATAGAATAGAATGGCATAGAATAGAATAGAATGGCATAGAATAGAATAGAATAGAATACAATGGCATAGAATATAATAGAATAGAATAAACTTTATTGTACTATAGGTGCCCTAAGACGGCTGACCCACTATTTTGATAAGCTATTTTGATCATTATTTAGCTGTTTTTAAAGATGAAAATCCTTTGTGCCAGCATTTCGATAAATCTTGCTATCCTAGTGTGAGGGTAGATTGATAAAATAAAATGGCACGTCAGTGACAAAAGTTAACTTAGCTAATTCCATGAGTCTTATCAACTGCTTGTAAATCGGCCATAATATTGCGTCCAGCATTACAAGTAACGTTGAATTTCGATACCGTCTATAAGAATACATTTAGTCCAGTGGCAATATCAGCGACTTGGCACGCAAGTGTAGCTGGTTCAAATCTCAGTTTAAACGCCTAACTTTTTGTTTTCCATCTTTTGTGTTTTAGTTATATTTTTTTACTTTTCTTTAACGACAAAAGTCGAGAAATGGAGTTTGTATAGAAATGAAACAAAATGTTGCAAGTAAATAAAATGTTTATTATTTCACTATATTTAAAATATATATATATATAAAGTAAGTAAATAGTCAACGTCAAAAATTAAAAAAAAAACAGTTTTTTAATATTATAATCAAACACATGTATAAACATTTATAAAGGGATATAATAATGGTATAAATAACTAATTATTAAGCAATTTTGATTCTTATGCCTTTAGACTTAAAGTTTATTATTGGTATTTTAAAATGTAGTGACTAATGATAGCTTATTTTGGTATTCTTAAACAAGATAGTATGGCTTATTGATCTGTGTAAAGACTTTGACGCAATAAGGCACGAGTTCAATTCTCATACCCTGTATATTGTTTTGCTTTCCATTCAGAACTTTTTTATTATTTTAAGTAACAATCAACGAACTAAATATTCTTCGAACATATTTGGAATAATTTGGCCTGACTTGTAATAAGCGGGTAGTCAAGATAAATATGCGTATTCATTATAAAACTGGTATTCAAATGTTACTTAGATTAAGGGTAGAGGAATAAAAATGAACCGTTTTAGTAAAGCAAAAACCAGTCGACGCTCAATAGCAGTGACGTCGTGCAAACAATTTTTACGTTGCCTTGATTGCGTAAAACAATATCTTTATTTAGAATATTTGTATATACCTAGTTCTAAAATACAAAATAATCTATTTACATGAGGAGAATGTTGGTTTTCGGAGAGATTGATAGGAGACATCTTAATATAGCAGTAGGTAAGTGTCTTTTTTTCCATTTAATTTATACTTCTTTTTTAAACTTACACATTTTTATGCTGTGACGTAATCAAACATCTTTTTAATTATACTACGTTTCTTTGTTTAAGAGAAATACAGTCAGATTGTGGTTTAAAACTATAACAAACAATACAAGTCAGGACGTAAAATTGAAATAACTGCTGGTCATCCGTCAAGTCCATTTTCCCCAAGAATATCTGGATTTGCCGTATGGAAGTGGCGGATATAACTCTGGGTTACTTGTGTTGAATGTCTTCTGTGGAACCTGGTTATCTTGTAGAAATTGGTCCATTCAGTAATAAATATTACGTGACGTAATGCCATCAGTGCGTGTAAGCAACAATGGATAATTATTTACTTCTTGTAAGCTGGCACAATACCTTCTTGTCAGTGCTTATGTGTAGTGTATTGGTTAAATAAATCATAGTAATCTTTATTTGTTAGGAAGTGTTTTTAAAATAAATTAACTGATCTTTATTTCTTTCATAATCAAACTTAAAATGCTACATAAAACCTGTCAAGTAGTTAAAATGTCAAAATATTTAGTGGTATTTTCACTTTGATTTTTTGAGCAGATAGGACAGTTAATGCAGTGATGCTATTGTTATAAAATAGAAATATTATATATTTCTAATCATGTAACATGTTGATTCACAGCATTAAACTCTTCTTTTAAAATAAAATTAGTATTTCATTAGCACTATGTATTGAAATAAATAAATAGTTTTTTCTCCTGCTCAAAACTGTATTACAAATAATTCTACGATATCAAAAGCAGTTTAATATTGTAACTTCTGTTATATGTTTTACCTTTATATATAGTTATTTAAATTATGTCTATTAGACGAATAAATATTTTTTATGTAAATTGTAAATATTACTTGAATAAACCGTTACCTATCCTAACCATTTTTGTTTTTTATTCATGTTGCTTTTATGTTTGAAAAGTTAATTTAAATTTATTTATTTAACTTAATATAAATTATAATTTGATTTCAAAAATCATAATCCAATATTTTAAACACAAAACTACTAAAAGAAGCACGACGGATTTGAACTTACGACCATGTCAATATAAGTCTACTGTTATGACCATTTGACTAATTTGACTTATGATATTTAGTTGAAATTAACAAGTGGATTATGAGACAAAACCGTATTCAAAGTTTACCAACCTTAACGTTACCTCTTAAAGATCAAATTGACGTGACAGTATTCTATAATATTTGACTACCTACCTCTCGTTATATTCGTTTAAATTATTATGCTCCGAATTGATTATCATGTATCATCTGCTAATTGCAGAAGGTTTAAATTCGTCTAACTTTTAGGATGTCTTATATTACCTTCTGCTGTCACGTGGGTCAGATATCTTGGGTCTTTGTGTGTACACCAAAAAGTAACATAAGTAATATATACATAAGCTTAAAGCGACCGGTCCTTGCTTCACACGGTTATTAGAAAGCATACGGTAGAGGTGTGCCTCGTTTGGGCGTAGCACCAATGTGTCCTCGTGGGGGTGATCGGCGGCAACAATTTCTCGCGCCAGGCCCTGGTACAGGCCACAGTCCGGAGCGAGGAGGCAGACAGATGTGGTGAGGGACCTTGTTTGTCAGTACAAAACTGATGCTTATATCTGAAGAAATTTCTTCCAGTATACGTGAGAAAGGAAATTTGGAAAGCATGAATCATCACATTTTCACCTCCATCCAATAGTTCAAACCTTTCTTCCAAAACTGTCTAAAAACCTGTCAAGTTTAGAAATACAATTGGTACTGTCTACTTACTTTACGAGCTATCACCATTTCTTTTTATTCGAGTTTTCAGAACAGCGATCTATGTGCAAATGCATATCAGTAGAATCTACCTCACTGGCAAGAGACGGGTGCTTGTGCTGTTGGTTTTATTTGAATTCCATCTATTCCTGTATTTGTAGCCAGAGTTTCATTCAGATAGGTATCAAAGAAGAAATTAAATATATTTGTTTTAGTTCCAAGATAGATGTTTGGTTTAAAAGGTTCTACAGTAAAAAAAAATTTACACATGCGAGCCGAAGCATAAATGATCTTAGATTCTTCTTTATATCGCTTTGACTTAGAAGTTTAATTTTTTACTGCTTCAAGAAGTTGATTATTTTATAGTAATATAAATTTCAACATAATAATAATATATATTTACGTGTTTCTGAGAAAAAAGCCTTAACAAACGAACAAAAAGTAATCTTACGAGGGTTTAACTTTTGCTGACCATGGTACATAACCATAAAAATCCTTACTTAATATTATAAAAGCGAAAGTGAGTTTGTTTGTTTGTTACGTCTTCACGCCTAAATGGCAAAATTTGATGAATTTTGGTACAGAGATAGTTGAGACCCTGGAGACGGACATAGGCAAATTTTTTTTATAAAAAAAGTGAGAAAAGGGGGAGAAAGAGGGAAAGTCTTTTATGTACGCGGGCGAAGCCGCGGGCAAAAGCTAATTAAACAATAAAAGATACGTTAACAATTTAAAAGACCTTTTTCTTTCTTTCGAGTTAATGGTCAACTCCATAAATTTTTTAAGCCCGGTAAGTGGCTAGGTCAATTGAAGCATCGAGCGACGGCATTTTTTGACACCTCCAAATGTATAGATGTAGGCATTTAGAGCTCTCTAACGTGAGGCTCACGTTCTGAGCACGTGAGTGGCGTCCGATACTCACGTGGCTAATGGCATTGTACCTATACCTAAATGTACTTATCGGTGTATGGTTTTACCAAGTTGTGAGTGGTGGCATCGGCTTACCTGAATGAGCAATGGAATTGTTCGAAAAAGTTACCGCGGTTCAGTCACGCAAAGCCCGCTCACCTTTTTGCTGCACCCAGAGTTATCTGATTATCCCCCACCTCAAAAAAAAGAGCAGTGGTGGCCAAGTAGTAACGGCCCGACTGGTAGGTCGCGGGTTAAAACTCACCCAGGCGCTTTACCACGGCGTCCTTACCTTCTGCATGACGCAGGTTTTCACCAAACATGGGAAGTTTGGGAGGTTCCTGTACCGGATTCAAGCGGAAGTGACGGCCAGGTGTCGCTACTGTGCGGACCGCTCGGAGGACACGGTGGTGCACGCAGTCGAGGTGTGCCCTGCTTGAGCGGAGCATCGCCGTGTCCTCGTGGGGGCGACTGGCGGCGGAGACCTCTCGCGCCGGGCCTTGGTTCAGGCCATGGCTCGGAGCGAGGAGGAGTGGCAGATGGTTGCCGACTTCTGCGAAGCAGTAATGCTCGCAAAAGAGGAGACCGACCGCTTCAGGCAACGGCGCTCTCGCCACCGCCGGGATTCCGATCTCGATTTCCGGCCACCGTAGGCGCGGGTTTGCGGACAGTGAGCAATGGGGAGCCCGCTACTGTCCGGACCAAGCCCAAGTCGTCGACGGCGCGCACTGTTCTCGCGCGCCTCAAGGAGTTGTCATCAACAGCAGGGGCCCAGCTGGGTCGAAGCCTACCGGGGCCAGGATAGTTTCGAAAGACAACTCGAGTCCCGGTATGAAGGCTTGAAGGAACGGGGTGGGTTTTTAGTCAGTAAGAGTCTGACACTATCTCCTATCTCGTCATAGATGATTTTCTCACCAAAAAAGGCGAATTACTTTTTATAATTTATTTCATCACTACTGCTCTCAAAACGGTGAAGGAAAACATCGTGAGGAAACCGGCATGTCCTAGAACCAAAAAATTCGAAGACATGTGTCATCCACCAACCCACACAGGGCCCGCGTGATGGATTACGGCCCATTCCCTCTCCTAGAGAGGAGGCCTGAGTCCCAACAGTGGGAACATTATAAGGCCGACTATGCTATGCTACGCTATGGGTGCGCAACTGATTTCTAGGGCTTCCCATAAAAGTTATTACAATTCGAAGAAAACTCATCTAATATCTAGTCAATTTCTCCAAATAGTTAAGTAGATTATGCACGCTATACTACGTAGTATCTTCTTCTTCTTCTTCTTCTTCCTGCCCTTGTCCCATTTTATTTGGGGTCGGCGAAACACGTTTTTTTTCTTCCATTTTGTCCTGTCACTCGTTACGCTATCACTAACTCCCTTTTCTTTCATATCACTTCTCACACAATTCATCCTACGTAGTATACTATCTAGTATAGCGTGCATATTAAGAGACCAAATGTGTGTATGTTACGTTTAACGTGATCGTTGGAATTCTAGAAATGGTGTTTAATAGTTTAACATGAAACGATAGATGGCGTTGTATGGTTTTCCTAATTCTGGGATTAAAATTTCAGTCAACCTTATGAATAACCCCTATGTACTTAGAAAAATAATCTTACAGTGAAAATATGCCGTTTTGGAACGGGGTTGCCGTATTTTAATCCTGTGGGGCGCCCTGGTTCTAAAGTCCTGGGTGGACCTTAGTTGATAAACACAAGGTTGTACGATTCATAAAATAAAATTGCTTACATTAAAAGTGCATGCTTGATTTTTATATACTAACATACCAGATAATTTACAACTTCTGTAATCCTGAAGCGAATAAAATGTTTTTCCAGCGAACTTAATTTCGATCGACTACACCTATATATGTCTAAGTTATTTTCACACAAACTTCTTTCACCAAAATTTTCCCTTCCAGAAAAAGCAAGCATAATAGACCTTTGGAATAAGTTTATATGTATAGCGGTGAGTGCGGGTGCGTGGAAATAAAAGTCACTGCTTGTACTCACGGTTTACTCGACCGGTCCATACACACAATACATACAACACAGAAGGAGAACAGACAGGAGAAACACACAATATACAGTCACAGCACAATACAATAGTCCACTTAAAAACATACAAGATCGCGTAACAATTAAAATTAGCGAGTCGCGTTAGGTCAATGCGCAGGCGGTAGGCGGCGAGGTCTATAACCGACTGACCCACATATTTAGAAATGTTAAGGTTGAGCAGGGGTGCTCAACCGATTCGCGCGCTGGCCCGCGCGCTGGGGCGACCAACACCATCCGACAGCATAATGCTAAACATTATGAATGCCGTGAATGTAGTGTAGTGTTATTGATAAACGTACACGATAATATTACTGTGACTGTGTTAATGTTGTGTTTTATTTGTGGTGTGTTGTGTGAGTTTATTATAAACATAAATAAACTATATGGTAGGGGTGAACCCTACATCACCCCCCTCCAGAGACCGTCAAGGGCGATAAAAGTCCGGGAACCTGACATGACGACCAGAGCGTGTGGTGTACTCCTTGCTACCGCTAGGTGGAGTGACTTCCTCTGGGTCAGCTTTGTCCGCCAAAATGTAAGCTGGCTTCAGGCGGTCGATTGAGACCGTGACCTCTCTGCCCTTGAATAATATTCGGAAGACCTTGTCTCCCCTTTGCAGAACTTTGTGAGGACCTGTGTACGCTGGTTGTAGCGAGCCACGTAATGCGTCTTCACGAAGGAACACGTGATCAGTGGTCTGCAGATCCTTATATACAAAGATGCTGGCCTTGTTGTGTCGTGATGCTGGAGTTGGTTGCAGGTTTTGTGCAAACTTGCGTATGCGCGCAGTAAAGTCTGTGACGTCGGTCGTTCCTACGTCACTAGGTGCGAACAATTCACCTGGGAGCCTTAGTGGTTCGCCGTAAACAAGTTCGGCTGAAGACGCTTGGGCATCCTTCTTGTATGCGCTCCGTATACCAAGCAAAACCCACGGCAAGGACTCTGTCCATTTGTCATTTACATGACACATGATGGACGCCTTGAGCTGGCGGTGGAAACGCTCCACCATGCCATTGCATGCCGGATGGTATGCCGTTGTCCGCTTGTGCTGAAATCCAGCCAATTTAGATAATTGCTCGAACAGGGCCGACTCGAACTGTCGCCCTCTGTCCGTCACAATATCTATGGGACAGCCAAACCGGGCAATCCACCCGGATAGCAGCGCTTTAGCTACTGTCTCGGCAGTTATGTCGACGATTGGTACGACCTCTGGCCACCTGGTGAAACGGTCGACTGCCGTCAGACAGTACCTAAAGCCTTGCGAAATCGGTAAGGGGCCCACCAGGTCGATATGAACTGTGGTGAACCTTGCACGTGGGAGGTGATACGACCCTAATGGCGCAGAAACGTGTCGGTTCACCTTGGCCCGCTGGCACTCAAGACAAGCTCGAGCCCACTCCCTACAGTCTCTCCTTATGCCTGGCCAAACGAAGCGCTCTGCGATCAATTTGGCAGACGCTGAGACACCAGGGTGGCTGAGGGAGTGCAAGCTGTCGAAGACTTGCTTTCGTAGCATCACGGGCACAAAGGGTCTGGGAGGCGTTGTCCTGACGTCACAGTACACAAATGTACGCTCCCCTGGGACCTGCACCTTCTCCAACACCAACGAAGAACCTTCCTGGAGTAGTTTACACAACTCCGGATCCGAAGTTTGCGATTCCGCGAGAGTGTCGAAGCTGACCGGTACATTTAGCGATTCCACGCGAGATAAGGGGTCGGCTACGACGTTGTCCTTGCCGGAAATGTGCCTTATGTCGGTGGTGAACTGGGCAATGTAGTCTAGGTACCGGAATTGCCTGGGTGAGCAGTTTTTCTTCCTCTCGTGGAATGCGAAACTGATCGGCTTGTGGTCCGTGTAGACGACGAAGTGTCGAGCCTCGAGCATGTGGCGAAAGTATTTGATGGCCTCGTAAATGGCCAGCAGTTCCCTGTCATAGGGAGAATACTTTGCCTGCGAAGGGCTGAGCTTCCTGGAGAAGAAAGCAAGTGGCTGCCAGCCATCATCGCTAAGCTGCTGTAACACCGCGCCGATTGCGGTATCCGACGCGTCAGTAACTAACGCGAGATTGGCATTGCAATCGGGGTGAGCTAAAAGAGCAGCGTTAGCTAAGCTCGCCTTGCAGTCCTCAAATGCTTGCAAAGTATTCTCCGCTAGACATATGGGCTGCGAGCCCTTTACGTTGCCGATCAAGAGGTTATGAAGTGGCGCCTGGATCTGTGCTGCGTGGGGTATGAAGCGACGGTAATAGTTGATCATACCCAGGAAGCGGCGCAACTGACGAACATCCTTGGGTGGCGGGAAGTTCCTAATCGCCTCCACCTTTGAGTCTAGTGGTTGTGTGCCCTTCTCGGAGATGCGGTAACCTAGAAAATTTACCTCCGGGACACCAAAAACGCACTTCGACGTGTTGATCAGCATGCCGTAATCCTTCATCCTGCTGAAGATAGTGCGAAGGTGCTCCTCATGCTCCACCTGCGTCCTAGAAAATATAAGAAAGTCATCCAAATAACTGTAGCAGAAGTCCAAACCTCTGGTCATCTCGTCCACAAAACGTTGAAATGTTTGGCCTGCGTTACGCAGACCGAACGTCATGTACGGAAATTCGTACAGGCCGAACGGTGTGGTGATTGCAGTCTTCGGAATGTCCTCCGGACTGACAGGGATCTGATTATAGGCTTTCACTAAATCAATGGTGCTGAAGACTTTGCAACCAGAGATGCTATGAGCGAAGTCGTGGATGTGCCTAATCGGATACCTGTCAGGGATGGTCCGGGCGTTGAGCATTCTGTAATCACCACAAGGTCGCCATCCGTTGTCCTTTTTGGGAGCGAGGTGGAGTGGTGATGCCCATGGACTCTCCGACGGTCTGGCGGTTCCATTGGCAAGCATCAACTGGAACTCCTGCTGAGCGATCTTCAGCTTGTCAGGTGCTAGTCGCCGGAACGGTGAAGATACTGGAGGACCGGGGGTGGTGCGGATGTGGTGTACGGTGTTGTGAGGTGTGGTGCGTAGTGTACCGGCGGGTCGGGTGATGTCGGGAAACCCGTCTAAAATTCTATGGTACCTCGAATCACCAGAAGTTATTTTTACAGAAAATAAAGACAAGTCTGTGTGATTCGAGGCAACGGTAAAAACATTTGTGCTACTGTCGACTAGTCGTTGATTACGACAGTCAACGACTAGCGAGTAAAAACTTAAAAAATCTACGCCGATAATTGGCTTGGTAACCTCTGCAACCACAAAACGCCACTTAAAGTCTCTACGAAGTCCTAAATTTAAATTTAACTCCACATACCCAAACGTTTTTATTGGCGTGCCATTCGCGGCCACTAGGTCATAGTTTGTGCACACGCGACGGTCACTAAGTAGACGGCGGGGGTAGACGCAGAGGTCACTGCCTGTGTCGACCAGGAACTGCGTCTTCGTGCTCCGATCCGTGACGAACAGGCGACCAGTTGAGGGAGGGCAATCGCTTGTCGCCACTACCGACTGCCCGCGGCGTTTCCCTGCCGGTAGTCGCAGGGCTTGATGCACCGCTTTGCCTTCTCCCCGTGCATGGAGTGGTACCAACACACGGGGTGCTGCCGATAGCTGGAATCCGAGCGGGTGGAGGACCGATGACGTGAGCGCCGTCGCGCGTCTCGACCACGACTGTGGGAGCGGTTGCGCGAACGGCTGTCACGCAGCTGCAGCGTCAAGTTCTTCACTGCCCGCTTCAGTTCGGCGATCTCGGCAGCCATCTCGCTGCTTGAGGGTCCTGCTGCCGAAGCTGCTGCGACGTGGCTGGCTGCTGCGACGTGGCTTGCTGGCGCGACGATGTCCTGGACGCGGTCTGCCAGCTCGGCTAGCGCGCCCAGGGTGCTGTGGGGCTGCGATGCCAGGAGGGGCTGGATGCTGGTGGGGAGTCGGCTGCACCAGATGGTGCGCACGAAGTCCTCTGGCACAGTTGGTCCTGCTAGACCTTGCAGGTGGCGGAGGAACTGCGACGGCTTCCTGTCACCCAGCTCCTCATGCATCAGCAGCTGCTTCACCTTCCGCTCCTGGGAGG
The DNA here is from genome assembly GCA_910589285.2 of Mythimna ferrago. Classification (NCBI taxonomy): domain Eukaryota; kingdom Metazoa; phylum Arthropoda; class Insecta; order Lepidoptera; family Noctuidae; genus Mythimna; species Mythimna ferrago. Next base: position 25,498,289 of record OU342685.1, read on the forward strand.
CAGAGAGCCTCCGCACCAACTCCGTCTTCAGCTTCTCGTACCGGTTGCTGGCGGGTGGGGACATGATTATATCCTTCACCTCCTTGGACTGCTGGTGGTCGAGATGCCCAACGACGTAGTTGTATTTGGTGACGTCGTTTGTCACCCCTGCGTTGTCAAACTGCGCCTCAATTTGCGCAAACCAAATTTCAGGCTCCTCGGGCCAAAATGGGGGTAGGCGTAAGGCGACGCGGTATACCTCGGCCGGCTCGACCTTTGGACCCGAGGGGCGTCTGGCCTTGCGCGTGCGGTGCGCGGCATGATCGTCGGGCTGCGACGACGCGGTGTGCTCACTCTAACTGTCACTCATATTTTTTTTGATGTGCTCTTTTCGGGGTCACCAGTTTGGAATAAGTTTATATGTATAGCGGTGAGTGCGGGTGCGTGGAAATAAAAGTCACTGCTTGTACTCACGGTTTACTCGACCGGTCCATACACACAATACATACAACACAGAAGGAGAACAGACAGGAGAAACACACAATATACAGTCACAGCACAATACAATAGTCCACTTAAAAACATACAAGATCGCGTAACAATTAAAATTAGCGAGTCGCGTTAGGTCAATGCGCAGGCGGTAGGCGGCGAGGTCTATAACCGACTGACCCACATATTTAGAAATGTTAAGGTTGAGCAGGGGTGCTCAACCGATTCGCGCGCTGGCCCGCGCGCTGGGGCGACCAACACCATCCGACAGCATAATGCTAAACATTATGAATGCCGTGAATGTAGTGTAGTGTTATTGATAAACGTACACGATAATATTACTGTGACTGTGTTAATGTTGTGTTTTATTTGTGGTGTGTTGTGTGAGTTTATTATAAACATAAATAAACTATATGGTAGGGGTGAACCCTACAGACCCATTTTTTACCCCAGACCCCTTTTCGACCTGAGCCTCAAAACGCACGGACAATGGACCCACAAAATATATTTCTGTACCTACACAATCTTTGTGGCAGGTAGCCTCACCTTTGTTGAGAGCCTTAAGTAGGTCATTTATTGACCCTAATTAGTTGGCAAAATGAACAAGGGTTGAGGTCGGTTATAACCTTGCGCATATCTTATTTAATTTGACTGTATTTTGGGTGAATACATATGTAAGACTGGAAGATTGAATATGTAAAAATCTTCTCCTAAAATGACGCTGACATAATCCTTTAAAGGTTAATATTTAGCTTATACTGTGAAAAAATAACATAAACATATATCACACTAATATTATTAACCCCTCGAGCGCCGATTGTACCTACATACGTCTGTACAACTTGGATGTCCTTGAAAAACGCTTAATTTTCGTTTTGTACACACGTTTGTACGAAAGTTATTTGGCCGAAAATTTTGGTTTCCATACATATTATTCCATATATACTATTTTATTTGTTTTTTCTATAAAAATTCAATTTTTTTTGGCTGTTTACGTAAACAGTGCAATTTTCCGGGTCACGTGATCCCCTCGCACTCGAGAGGCAAAAGTTTGTGTGTGTGTGTGTGTATGTTTACTCTTTCATACTGAAACTGCTGAAAGAATTTGGTACTTACACTAGCAGAACATAATTAATTATTTTATTTTACAGAATAGTAATCTTTCCAAACTAAGCCAAATAAACCAAAGACGTAAAGATTGTATATTATTAGCAAATTGCTAATTACAAACCTCCACATATAGATAAAAAAAAAAGAAATTATACAAGTAAATTAAATAGTTACAAGAGTAGTTAGAGAGCTATTATTGTAAAATGTCTGTGCCTTTTGCCGTCGTAAGGTCACCACACTGGTGCAGAACAAGTCAATATTGAAGCCCATAGGAAGTCTATTAAAATTAAGTGGACTCCTTATTAAAAAAACATTCCGCGTATAATTGGTCAATGCGGAAATATATTCTGGTTTAAGTGTATTTTATTTATTCCTGGGATAATAAATAGCTACAATATACATATACACTGGAAAAAAAAGAAAAGTACAAATGAATGTTTACGATATTACTGCATTATCCATATAATAAAATAAAAACATCCAAGAATACCGAATGGCACATAGAATACGATTATTCCGGAAGGTATGTTCCATTTGAATTATTTTCTACCTTCAAGCGGGCAAAGTTACTGGTAGAAGCTAGTTAACCAAAAAAATTACGAAAAAGAAAACGTTTACAATCAAATCGCAATCTCATTCATCTCGGCCACAATCAATGTCAGAACTTGTCAAAATATTTGGAAGTTTGTGGTTTTTTTGACAGTTTGCAACTTTGCTGCGAATGCTCTTTAAAAATACGAGAACTGCCCCTCAGAGATTTTATTTGAGTGTTTACCACTTGTGTTTGGCTCTTAAACCAGTTCAACCATTTGTGTGTAAAGTCGGCACGGTACTTTTATTAAGTATTTCTATTCTATTCTATTCTATACATACACACATACTTCACCTTTATAATACTAACGAGAGTTTAAATATATAAACTGCGGTCTTCCCGTCTGATTACAATTTAGTTGTCTTCAAGTCTAGAGTGAATAGGCTCTTAATAAACTAGTGCGCATCATCATCAACGATTGCATCACTGCTTACCATCACTGGATCACTGTCAAGCACTAGTTCATAAAAATAAAAAAAAAATAAAAAAAAACCTAACAGGGACTTTACAAACTTTGATTGGCCTGTTGGTCTAGTGGTTACTAGCCCTCACTGCTATGCCGGAGGTCGTGGGTTCGATTCCCACCCAGGACAAATGCCTGTGTGATGAGCATGATCATTCGTTCTGTCTAGGTGTAAATCTATATATGTATGTATTTAGAAATATATAAGTACATATGTTTATCAGTTACATAGTACTAAAACACAATCTCTGCTTAGCATGGGACTAGACGGCGTTGTGTGATAGTTGTGGAATATTATTATTATTATATGAAAGCAGTGGTGGCCGAGTGGTAATGGCTCATAGGTCGTGGGTTCAAACCATGCTGGGCACATTACTTTGTGTAATTTATTTCATTACCACTGCCGTCAAAACAGTGAAGGAGAACCAAAAATTCGGAGACATGTGACATTCACCAACCCGTACTGAGACCGCGTGGTCGATTACGGCCCATTCCCTCTCCTAGAGAGCAGGCCTGAGTCCCAGCAGTGGGAACATTAAGAAGGCTGCCGATGATGATTATTATTATTATTTCCATGTATTCATAAACATTCATATAAATTATATTTTTAAATATTTCAATATAAAAAAAAAACATTTAAAAATATAAAAAATAGTTGCCCACCGGTATCGGGAACAGGGTCCAAGCTACCGGCGGTCAGGGCTCCAGAGAAAGAAACCTCCTAACAATACGAACCGTGTCCAGGAGTACCGCTTTCTGAATCAAGCCCTTGATCCAGCTACCTAACGCGAGCCTCCTCAGATGTTGGTCGAGGCTCTTGGCTATTAAGCCATTACCCGACACGACTATCGGTACAATGATTGCCGAGTCTACATCCCACATGTCGACAACCTCGCGAGCCAAGTCGATATACTTGATTTGTTTATATTTATTTTATTATTATTATTAAACTCCTGTAACACTGTACCTACAAAAATAAGCATAACTTTTACAATCCCAGCCCACCACTTACTAAATAAACCATCAATGAGCTAATTCAGTTTGCCCACGTTGTCCAAACCGGCTCAGTGTGGACACACGAAGGCAGCTAATCTCAGCCTAGAGTGTCGGGCAAATACGGCTGTTTGATCGGTCCAGGCGCCTCGCCATGGATTATTCAGTGCTGTGTTCAAAAGGTAGTAGTTGACAGATGAATGGGAATTATTGATTGGTTGTGGTTAATAATTTACTTACATGTAGGTTATTAATCTTAGAATTAATACATATTTATATATATATATATCATTATCATTTCAGCAGAAAAACGTCCACTATTGGACATAAACCTTCCCCAAGTGTTGCCATAATGACCGATCCTGTGCGCCTTGCATCCATTGGATTCCCGCGACCCTGTCTAGGTCATCTGTCCACCTTGTGGGAGGCCTTCCAACGCTGCGTCTTCCGGTACGTGATCGCCATTCCAGAACCTTTCGTCCCCATCGCACACTGCCCACTGCCACTTAAGTTTGTCGATTCTTTGGATACATATATAATGTAATTGGATTTTAGGGATATAAAACTTATTCCTTAATATTTTTAAGGCTTAATATTTTTTAGGTTTTTAGGTTTTTTTTTGAGGTACGCCTCAGTCAGCAAAAGCGGAACCCATGAAGGATAACTTTGTTGTCCGTCAATCAAGACACTTTTTCTGAGGAACTCGAGGAGATATTAAGCTGAAATTAATTTCAAATACTCAAGTTTGCTACCCCTTAGAACAGTGAAAAATCAAACTTCCAAATAAACACCATCTAAAAATATGGCCGGTTATGCTTTGCTTAGGCGCATATTATGACATTTGCAAGAGAAATCAAAATCTATAGGTACTTAACGTTAACCTAGAATTCTGAAGTTTGCAAAAAAACAAGATCTCACAGCAAAAAAGCCTTGTGTGAAAGTTGTGAAATATTATTATTTTCTTTATTAGTTATATTATTTTATTTAATACATTTCTAAGTATGTCTAAAAAGAAGGAAAATAAAAACATGTCAAAATATAAATGATAGTATCCCACCGGTAACAGGAACAGGGTCCAAGCTACCGGTGGTCAGGGCTCCAGAAAAAGGAACTTTTTGACTATACGAACAATGTCCCGGAGTACCGTTTTTCTGAATCAAGCCCTTGATCCAGTCGCTCAAATTAAGCTGCCCTAAGGTGTTGGTCGAGGCTCTTGGCTATTAAGCCATTGGCTGAGAAGACTATTAGTAAAATGATCGCCGAGTCCACTTTTTATTTATTATTCATGAATCCAGTGCAAAGTATTTATACTTATTGTGTACAATAAAGAATTGAAGTATTAAAGTAAGTAATAGTCTTAACAGTTAAGTTTCAACACTCTGTAGATATATACTTAATAATATTACATAGTTACAAGTTTCGTTACCTAGGATGCTGCAGATGGCGCTCAGGAGTAAACGATGCAGTACCTGTAATTTTATTAAAATTATATTATTATAATTACATAATATAGTCAGAAAAAAATATTTTGTATATGCCTATCAATAAATAAATTTATATATTCGCGTTAAATTATAAAATCGGAAACCGCAGTCATGGGAAAATCACTATTTCAATAACATTATTCAAATGTCAACTTTCGCTTTTTTTGGGAAAGTTTTCTTTTTATGAAAACGGAAGTTGAATACAAATACGTTGTTGCTTCTTTCAACTTAGACTTTTTTTTTTTCTTTTTTTATCTTATTACCTACTTATTATTGTACTTTTTATTTTATTTGATTTGTATATCCGATTTATTTTTATTATTTTTTTTGTTTTTCTCTATGTTTTAACTTTGTTCCCAAATAATTGTATTTCTACCTACTTCATGTATGACATTGCTGTGCCCGACAGGGTCCATGTGCACTTATATAACTATTTTGTCATCTTATGTAACACATGTGATATAGCAATAAAGAATTGAATTGAATAGACTAAATAAAGTAGAAATTCTTTTATTTTAATAAAATGGTTTGTAATTAACCTTTCGAATGTCTTAAGTTACACAGTCCGACATAAGGTAATTGTCTTTCTATTGTGTCTCTAATTACGACATTCAAAGAGTTAAAAACAAAAGTTTTTATTTGAAACATCAATAAAAAATATACAATCATCAAAGTAATTTATAAAAAATCACTGCAGCTTAAATCAATATAAAATTTATAAAAACAAAAACAGCACAGCATAAATTCATATCAATGCATATTGTTCTGTCAGAGGAAAAACATAACACACTTCTACAAAAAATATGGCTCACCCATTTCCTTATACATATAATCTCGCATAAAATAAAGATACATTACACACGAAGCTCGAACATCGATCGTCGATAAGCTCCTTAATAAATTGTGGAACACCGAAATATATTCCTATCATGTGTTAGCGGATAAATCTGATTTATAAGCGATTAATTTATATTAAATCAAGATTATCGGCTTTGTGGAAGGTATTCATAAATAATACCTATATAATCATTGTGTGACAAAACCACACCACCACACCATCGCTTATTATCAGGTGAGATGGTGGTCAAACGCGAGCCTGTCAATGATTGTAAAAAAAAAAAATGAACTTACTCTGTTCTAAAAAAATGGCATAATGGAAAAAAAATTCAAGACCACTACATCATTTTAGCTGAAAGACGACACACATAGTTGGAAATAGGTTTCTCCTAAGTGTCACAAAAACTATTGGTCCTATACGTCTTGTATCTGTCGGATTCTCGCCACCCACATAGGCACCCCTAGCCAAGTTACAATCGTTTCGTGTCGAATTCCATTCGCAATCGGCAACGCCTCGGTGTCAGCAATTGTAGAAAACAACAAGTCGGTAGTCATATTGACGCGCCTGAGTCGGCCGCTCGTTCTACAATGTAGCGTTTGTTTGTATTTTGAACGATGTGAACTTGGCTACGAATTTTCTATTCGTTTAGTCTGACCACGTGACTTAACGTTGAGATGATGTCATTCCCATACATTTGATTAGTTTTCGACAAGCATTAACGAATGCAGATTATCAACGTGGCTAGGGGAGCAGGTAATGATCGGCCCACGTTGTGGGGAGCCTACCAACACTGCATCATTCAGTAGGCGGTTAGCACTCCAGCACTTTTCGGTCAAATTGCTCATCGGTTGTACGAGCAATATACCCACTGCCACTTAAATTTTAGTAATTCTTCGGCTGGTTTTCCTGCAGATATCTTCATTCCTGATTCGGTCGCGCAAGGAAACTCCAAGCTTAGCCCTTTCCATTGCCTTTGGGGTGACTTGGTGACTGAAAGACTACTTAAAAAGTGTCAAACCAGATCACTTTTCAAGTACATAATCTGATGCAGTACAGTAAATCTGACCGTTATTTTAGTTCAGTCTCAGATAATAATACACTCCTTCTGGTAACCGGTTCAAAAACTAGGGCTGTCATTAAAAAGTCTGCCTGTCATTACAAATCTGGCTGTCATTAAATAATCTGCTTGTCATAAAAAAGTAGAGTAATGCCTAAAAAAATAGGCTGAATTACAAAAATGGAGCTTTTCATTATAAAGATGTTAGAAACTAAGAAAATCACAACCAACGAAATTATTCACATTTCCTCGAATTTATAATAACTTACAGACACAGCGTGTAGTCGGTAAACCTGATTTATCGTTTGAAATTAATTAAATTATATCAGGATTTGAATTCGGTGCGCGAGACTTGTTCGTTATAACTCCGAGTGTTATGTTGGGTTCCGATGGGAATTGTAAACAGCTATTTCTGTCGTACATTTGTTGTTTGTTTTACTTTAGTTGTTCAACTAAAACAACCCAATCATATTTTTTGAGCATTATTTCTCATTGTATAAAATTAAAATTAATTTATTTTATAATACCTAAATATAACTAGCTTTTGCCTGCGGATTCAGCCGCGTACCTAAAAATAGCCTATGTCACTCAGGAATGAAGCAGGTTTCTATCGGTGAAAATATTTGTAGTCGGACCAGTACTTCCAGAGATTACCTCCTACAAACAAAAAACATAGAAACAAATAAACAAACTTTAGCCCTTTATTATATTAGTGTAAATAATAATCCCATATTTTTATGCTACTAACACCTTTAAACAATATAGAATAATCTATTTTATGTAAAATAAAAAAAAATCATAAAAAAGGTTTAAAAACAGTATCTCATAGTATCGGAAACCGGGTCTAAGCTGTCAGTTAAAAATACTATTATTTATTGCTAAAACAAATTGACCTTGTATTAAAATTAAAACATCCAAGAAACCAAAAGGTTATAGATGTAATAATTCTTAATTATATTCCTATATAAGAACTAAAGTTTAAGCCGTCATATGCTACAATGCTCATGATAACAACGTGAGATTCCAGATTCGAAATCAAGCAAGTACTTATTTTTTTGGAATCACATAGCCTAATTCCGCCTAGTCCGTTCCATCATCGGATCACCAGCCGTACGGCGATTCGCTACCGGTACATGCTGGACATCCCACCTATACGCACAAAGCGTTTTGGGAACACATTCATTGTGCGTATAGCTAAGGAGTTGAAATCCCTTGCCGGAGTTCGTGTTTTCTGCTGGCTACAACCCGGGAATCTTTAAGTCAAGACTGAATAGGTTACTTCTAGGTAAACGCGCTCCATTGTCGAACGCATCGTCGCTTTCCATCAGGTGAGGTAGCGGTCAAGCACAAACCTATCAACAATATTTAAAGGAAAAAAATGTTTCAATTCTTTTCTAAGTTTGTGATAACAGCTAAAGCTGACAGCTCCTAAAGCTGTTGGTTTCAGTGATATCCGAGGTAGCCAGATGCTAAAATGTCTGACCCTTTTTTTTTCTTTTTTTTATGGTGGGAAAAAATCATCCAATGACAACCCCCGCTCTTGGGTGGAGCAGGAGATAGTGTCAGACTCTTACTGACTAAAATACCCACCCTGTTCCTTCTAGCCTTCATACCGGGGCTCGAGCGCCCTTTCGGATAACCTTGGCCCCAGTAGGCTTCGACCCGGCTGGGTCCCTGCTGTTGCTGACAACTCCTTGAAGCGCGCGGGAACAGTGCGCGCCGTCGACGACTTGGGCTTGGTCCGGACTGTTACTGGACGGCCGGACAGCGAGCTTCCCATTGCTCACTGTCCGCAAGCCCGCGCCTACGGTGGCCGGAAATCGGGATCGGTATCCCGGCGCCGGCGGCGGCGACGATAACGCCGTTGCCTGATGCGTTCGGCCTCCTCCTTTGCGAGCATTACTGCTACGCAGAAGTCGGCGACCGCCTGCCACTCCTCCTCGCTCCGGACCGTGGCCTCAACCAAGGCCCGGCGCGAGAGGTCTCCGCCGCCGATCGCCCCTACGAGGGCACGGTAAAATGTCTGACCCTGACGGTCACGCAATGGGTAGCTCGCAGTCGGACCGTCCGGTAACTGTCTGCACCGAGCCCAAGTTGTCGACGACGCGCACTGTTCCCGCGCGCCTTGAGGAGTTGGCAGCAACAGCAGGGGCCCAGCTGGGTCGAAGCCTACTGGGGCCAGGGTCTAGTTCTGAAAGGGAGGCTCCACCCCGGTATGAAAGGCAAAAAGGAACGGGGTCGGTTTTTTAGTCAGTAAGAGTCTGACACTAGGCTCTACTCCGCCCAAGGGTGGGGGATATAGTATTGCATTACCAATTGGAGGTTTGATAGGCAGTCCTTCCATCTAAAACACGACTATTCAGCAACATCCCGTTAAACTAGATGATGACTGCCATGTCCGATGCTCATAATTAACAAATAGCTTTTGCCTGCGGCTTCGCTCGCATATTTAATTCATTAAACTCCAAGCGAACGCCGGCGTTCTTTAATTGCCACGATTGAAAGGTTAAAATATAGCCTATGTCACTCAGGAATAAAGCAGCTTTCTATCAGTGAAAAAAAATTGAGAAATCGGACAGTACTTCTAGAGATAATAATAATATAATATAATATTCCACAACTATCGCACAACGCCGTCTAGTCCCAAGCTAAGCAGAGCTTGTGTTATGAGTACTAGACAACTGATAAACATACTTATTTATTTCTAAATACATATATATTATAGATAAATTACACCGAGACACGGAACAAATGATCATGCTCATCACACAAGCATTTGTCCTGGGTGGGAATCGAACCCACAACCTCCGGCATAGCAGTCAGGGTCACTAACCACTAGACCAAAAGGCCAGTCAATTACCTCCTACAATAAAAAAATAACACGAAAACAAACTTTACCTCTTTATAATTATTAGTGTAGAAGTGTAGGTGTATTACTGATTATTCAAGACAACAATCATAATTATGTCAATTAAACTGTAACAATATTTAACATTCAATTTAATTTTGCAGTAAAAAAATCTTAAAAGTTCACCGTACTAGCATAATAATTTAAAATACATAATTCACCGTTTCAACCAGAATTTCTAGAAAAAACACTGATCCATTTTCGTCTATAAAGCATCCATTTAATTAATCTGCGCGCTACACGAGTATGTTAACTTGTTTGGCAACTTTATTCGCTGTAAGCGGTTTTATCACTAACTTTCTGGCTCCACGCGAATTTCCTGAATTACTTGCAACGCCGCCAAATATGCGTCGCGCTCCGTTTATACCGGAATTAAAAGCGTCAAAGTTGCATGGAAGCGATTGTTTTAATTAATGTGCTTTCAGTTAGTGTTTCCCAACGACCATGTGTTTCCTGATAGCTATAACTTAGCCTCTATGGTCTGGAGTCTTTAAGTCAAGAATGATTAGGTTACTTTTACGCCGCGTACAGACATCGCGAGGCGTGCGTCGCGAATAGTTCGTCTCGCATGCCTCGGGCTGTGTGGACGTGTGTGCTCACAGTGAGCATCGCGTCATACGATCGTTGCGAACGCCGCCTCAGTACGAGCCGTGCGTGGTGGTATGCGTGCTCAGCTTAAGCATGTGTCGTTCGAGATGTACGCATAAATGTACCGTCGTATGCCTCAGGTTGAGGCATGCGTGACGAACCATTCGCGACGCACGCCTTGCGATGACTGTACGCGGCTTTAGGTTATCGTGCCCTACGGCCCCGAGTCGACCGCATCATCGCTTTATCATCATCATCATCATCATCATTTCAGCCGAAAAACGTCCACCGTTAGACATAGGCCTACATCAAGTGTCGCCACAACTAACGGAACTGTGCGTCTCGCATTCATCGGATTCCTGTGACCCTCACCAAGTCATCGGTCCACCTTATCGGATGCCTTCTTCTAACGTTACGTAAAAAATCAACGCTGTGTGTTTGTGTGTGTGTGTGGGTATGTAAATTTTTGTGGAGAATTAAGTAAATATTGATATATCGTGTATTAAGGCTCCAACAGATAGATGTGATGCGAGAATATGACGACGAAGCTACGATATGTTTTGATAGAAATAATGGTTACTAAGGTAAACAACTTGTGTGCAAACATGTTGTCTCATTAAAGTCGCATAGTTCCGTTACGCCTTCCTGGAAAAGTCTTATAATTTTTCTAAATATAGGTGAATATTTCGTGCAAAATAGCTTGCTGTCCAACCGTCCGGTAACAGTCTGGAACGAGCCCAAGTCTCCAATGGCGCGTAATGTTCCACATGTACCGTAAAACCGTAGGGGCCTAGCAGGGCCAATGCCCATTAGGGCCACGGATAATTCCTGAAAAGGAAGCCTGTGGTCCTAAAACGCGTAGGGCAACTGAAAGTAAGAAAAAGACGAAAAATCTGACACCCACTCTCGCTCGTGAACGGATCATCTCTTAGCTGCCAGTGGCTTAATTCAATTTAGTTTTATTTTTTATCACTTATCTACATTGTGCTAACATAATAGAAGCAACAAGAAATGTGTAACCAACAATATGTAACTCATAATATGATTTAAAAGAGTATCCATGGAGTTTCTTGCACGTTCTTCTCCATAGAGATTTATGTTTTGGAACGTGCAATTTAGCTTCACTTTTTTTGGACTGACTGACGTTTGACTATTCTTTTGATTTAATTGATTTGATTTGATTTACTCTATCCAGAGCAGGAGAAGTAATTTGATTATTTACCACCCTCAAAAAAGAGGTTCATATAATTCTGGTACTATATTGATTCTAGCATGAATCAGGTTTATTTTCAAGGTATTCCAGCTTATATTCAAAGTTATTTTAAAATAGCATGTCATCGTACTTCATCGGAAAGCCGTAGCGAAACTTTTCATTCCGAAGCAAATGAATGAATGAAATGTGGGCTGAACTGTCCTGAATGAACGAATGAATGCGGCCTGAACTGTCCTGAACTAATGAATGAATGAATGCTCAACTGACAGAAATATCGGGAACGCATTCTGTGGATGACTGCATGTTCATTTCGTTTTAAATACTTTACATTTAAAAACATCTGCTACGTCGAACTGTTTTTAATCCCAGTCGCTAAAGTTTTTTAATCAACTATGTGAATTGTTTTTTCTTTTCAGTATTTTTTTTAAGCTATTGCATAGCTTCTATCGCAGGCCTTGAGCGTGGAGACCGAATCCAGAAATTCCGTAACGAAAATAACCTAACACCCCTCACTCATTTGTTTTTTGAGCGTGGTGACCGATAAGAAAACAAATGAGTGAACAATCAATTAAAATTCAATTCAATGTGTGAAAGTCTAACTTCAATTAATATCAAAGAAAAAAACCGGCCAAGTGCGAGTCGGACTCGCCCATGGAGGGTTCCGTAGCAGCAAGTAACATAATATAAAAGTTATTGTAGTTCGTTGTAACTTTGATCGATGTTTTAATAAAAAAATATTTTTTTAGATTTATGACGTATTAAAAAAAAACTATTTATTAGATCTCGTTCAAACCAATTTTCGTTGGTAGTTTGCATGATAATGTACATCATATATTTTTTTTAGTTTTGTCATTCTCTTATTTTAGAAGTTACGGGGGGGGGACACACATTTTACCACTTTGGAAGTGTCTCACGCGTAAACTATTCAATTTAGAAAAAAATGATATTAGAAACCTCAATATCATTTTTGAAGACCTATCCATAGATACCCCATACGTATTGGTTTGATGAAAAAAAAATTTTGAGTTTCAGTTCTAAGTATGGGGACCCCCAAAATTGATTGCTTTTTTTCTATTTTTGTGTGAAAATCTTAATGCGGTTCACAGAATACATCTACTTACTAAGTTTCAACAGTATAGCTCTTATAGTTTCGGAAAAAAATGGCTGTGACATATGGACGGACAGACGGACAGACAGACAGACAGACAGACAGACAGACAGACAGACAGACAGACAGACAGACAGACAGACATGACGAATCTATAAGGGTTCCGTTTTTTGCCATTTGGCTACGGAACCCTAAAAAAACAAAGGAAAAAAAAATACTGCATAAATAAAATAAATAAATAATTATAATTGCATAAGTTGATAAAAATGCTATGCAATAGCTTTACCGCGGCAGTCCCCGAGTGCCACACGTCTTTTTTTAATATTGATAGGCTCGCGTTTGACCACCATCTCACCGATGGAGCTCGCTTGCCTAGAAGTAACCTGTTTCAGTATATTTTGCGTTTTGTCCTCATTAGTCCTGAATTGAGCTATACAAATACTGATAAAAGCACTGATTGAACATGTCCACTCAAATCTGTGTGGTTCTTTCCTCAAAAGACCATCTCAGGCACTAATTTGCATGGTTCTCATATGATTTGACTATTACATATTTAGGGTGAGTTGCACCATTTAACTATAACGATAACCAAACTATAATCAGCCGTGAAACGGTCGCCTATTGGTCAAACGATTTGACAACTGTTAACGGCTTTGTTATCGTTATAGTTAAATGGTACAACCCACCCTAACTGTATGTACTTTAAAAGGGACTTAAACTTCTGAGTTTATTTTAGGCGCTGCGCAAATGGAGACACTTTTGTTCCAGTTACCAACACCGAACACTTTTTGATCGTCATGAGTATGTGTTAAGTGGAAGCAATTGGACACAAAAAATGTTTACAAATACGCAGGGAGAGGATGATTTCATACTGGTTCTATAGAAATCAAAATTTCAGGTAGCTTGTATCTGACACAAGTCACACGCTTGCGCCCTGCCTTAGTGATTTTTCATAGCGTAGTCAATTAGGTAACGTGGTCGCTTACAATGGGCCTCATAAGAAGACTCAAAGTCACCTATAGGACAATGGAGAGGGCTATGCTCGGAGTTTCCTAGCGTGATCACATCAGAAATGAAGATATCCGCAGGAGAACCAAGTTTACCGAGATAGGTCGAAGAATCGCCTAACTTACGTGGCAATAGGCAGGGCACATTGCACGCAGAACAGATTCGATGGCCGATGGGGACGAAAAGTTCTGGAGTTAAAAAAAAATACAGAGTGTATTTGTGTTTTTATATCCATTTGTAAAACAAATATCATTATTTATCAACAGATTACGTAACAGTATGACTATATTCCTAAAGGAATAGGGTAGGCAGAGATATGCCAGTCATGTTTGTAATTAAAAATTATTATTTAATTCTGAAGGCCAATCCAACTAATTAAGTAAGTTGTTTGCGTATAATTTTACATGGCAGCTATAACTAACAAATTAGTAAAAATCTGTTTCAGAACTTTTCTTGGTTAAAATCGAATCTCTTTGATTAAAAATTAAACTTCGTTATGATTTCAGTGGGTCGTCGGAGAGCCTGTCGTTCGGACACGAGTTGCCACGGCCAACCTGGGAAACTTTGAACAGACTCTGCACCCAGGTCGGGTGGGCACGCCACAATCATGGCGGTAAGTCCCCTCTTTGAGGCGTGGCTGGAAAGATCTCACGGCGTCCTTACCTTCCGCATGACGCAGGTCCTCACCGGACATGGTTCGTTCGGAAGTTTCCTGCACCGGATTCGTGCGGAAGTGACGCCCGGGTGTCGCCACTGTGCGGAATGCCCGGAGGACACGGTGGAGCACACAGTCGAGGTGTGCCCTGCTTGGACGGAACATCGCCGTGCCCTCGTGGGGGCGATCGGTGGCGGAGGAGGAGGAGGCCGAACGCATCAGGCAACGGCGTTATCGCCGCCGCCGCCGCCGGGATTCTGATCCCGATTTCCGGCCACCGTAGGCGCGGGCTTGCGGACAGTGAGCAATGGGTACCTCGCTGTCCGGCCGTCCAGTAACTGTCCGGACCAAGTCCAAGTCGTCGACGGCGCGCACTGTTCCCGCGCGCCTCAAGGAGTTGTCAGCAACAGCAGGGACCCAGCTGGGTCGAAGCCTACTGGGGCCAGGGTTATCCGAAAGGGCGCTCGAGCCCCGGTATGAAGGCTAGAAGAAACGGGGTGGGTCTTTTAGTCAGTAAGAGTCTGACACTATCTCCCGCTCCGCCCAAGAGCGGGGGATGTCATTGCATGATTTTATCCCACCATAAAAAAAAAAACCCAGGTCAAGATAAATTATACCCAGACACAGAACCAATGATCGTGCTCATCACATAAACATTTGCCCTGGGTGGGAATCGAACCCACGACCTCCGCCATAGCAGTCAGGGCCACTAACCACTAGACCAACAGGCTAGTCAGTCTTTGGAGTCTGGGTTCGTGTTCAGTTAATGAGTCCATCCTTTATTATCTATTTCAGGGATGGCAAACCAAGGCACGCGTGTCAGTGGGGGTATGTGGCAAATACTTCGGGCACGCCAGTGTAAGATGACTAGGATCTTTTCTATTTTTATATATATATATAATTCTTCGCCTGTGGTACAGGTTTATCCTAGTAGCACATAACATAGTCATACCTTTGTAAATAATACTAATATTTTATTTATTTTTTATTTAAAAATTTTTGTACACCACAATAAAAGAACAAAAGAAGGAAACAGAAGAATAATAAAAAGGTGATGGTTATTTCTAGAAAAGTCTCTTTCAGCATACCTGCGA
The DNA here is from genome assembly GCA_910589285.2 of Mythimna ferrago. Classification (NCBI taxonomy): domain Eukaryota; kingdom Metazoa; phylum Arthropoda; class Insecta; order Lepidoptera; family Noctuidae; genus Mythimna; species Mythimna ferrago. The sequence continues at coordinate 25,513,868 of OU342685.1, forward strand.
AAGAGATTTGAAATACCCGAGAAAGAGAAAGAAAATTGTTGGTTGCAAAGGTTGCAAAGTTGCAAATATGAAATTACAAAGTCAAGATTATTTTATAGCACGTTATGAGGCACAACGGATCTTGAGCGCTCGACGTCATAGTGGGGATCGCTTTGCGCATTCCATACATTGGTGAGCCAATCGTTTTCGTTGTTGCACATGCAGCAACGCAGGGAACGAATGAGGAGTGACGTCTATGACGCGATGGTGCGGCGAGCCAATCACTGACACTCCCCGACACCGCGTCTCACTTCGCACCACTAAAGAGACAGAATCATAGATATAATATTTCTATGGACAGAATATTTGACTTCTGCGCAACCGCTCAACATCCGTTGTGCCTACTGTATATATTTTTTTAGGTACATATGGAGGTACGTTTTCCAATAAAAGATCACCATCCCTAACTTAGATACTTGGTATTTACAACATGATTAGCTCAATATGGGAAAATACTAAGAATTCATCAACCTTACCAAATACATGGCTTTATGTCTTTGATATGAATATATTGATGAAAATACATAGTCTATAAACGTCAATTTGTGAACACATTCCCTTATCGATGTTCAATAAATGGTTTTGGGTACGTAAAAGCATACATAAAATTGGTCTGTCGCAAGTCACAAATATATGTAATTCGGTAAACGTAGATGTAAACAAAGCCAAAATAAGTAAATATTAGTAGCAGAAGAGCTTTTTTAGGGTTCCGTAGCCAAATGGTAAAAAACGGAACCCTTATAGATTCGTCATGTCTGTCTGTCTGTCTGTCTGTCTGTCCGTCCGTATGTCACAGCCACTTTTTTTCGAAACTATAAGAGCTTTACTGTTTAAACTTAGTAAGTAGATGTATTCTGTGAACCACTTTAAGATTTTCATACAAAAATAGAAAAAGAGTAATAAATTTTGGGGGTCCCCATACTTAGAACTGAAACTCAAAAATTTTTTTTTCATCAAACCCATACGTGTGGGGTATCTATGGATAGGTCTTCAAAAATGATATTGAGGTTTTTAATATCATTTTTTTCTAAATTGAATAGTTTACGCGAGAGACACTTCCAAAGTGGTAAAATGTGTGTGTCCCCCCTGTAACTTCTAAAATAAGAGAATGATAAAACTAAAAAAAATATATGATGTACTATCACTTGCAAAAGTCCATAAGAATTCTTAAAACTTATTCGTTTGACGTTTAGTTTGACTTACGACCTTTTATTTTCAAGTTTCGCCAACAAATGATTGAAATTCACAATTTCATCAACTTATCATAAGTCAAGATGGCCCAGTGGTATAGGCACACAGATTGAAGCGCAAATCAGCGTGCCGCAAGTTCAAATCCCACGCAATTATTGACTTTTTGTAAGTTCTTACCCGATTGGAAGTTATGTATTTGCATTACATATATTAAATTATTCTTTAACTTGTTCACACATTTCTTAGAGTTAGAAAGGTAGATCACAAAAAAAACTAAATAAAGAATTAGATTTCTGCGAGGTAGACACGAGTTTTAACTTAACCGAAATGAACTGTCGTTTGGTTGTAGTTGTTGGTTAGTGACGTGAGGTTGACAGTATTGTAATATTCGCAAAATGCAGGCTAATATTAGTATTGAAGTGAGGGCGACTATCATTGGGCTGCATAAAAGTGGTCTTAATAAAACACAAATATCTGAAGAAACCGGACTGAACGTGAGTATAATAGCTATTAATGAATTGTAACTTTATTACAAATTAATCTTCTAATTAAAACGTATGCCATTTATGAATCCATTCATCGTATCTTTATGAGGTTTAAAAGAGAAATACGTAAATCGTTGGGTTTATTGGATTGGTTATTGGATTAATAAATGCAGTTTTATTTTAAAATTATATTCAATAATTATGATTATTAACATTTTATATAATGAAAATGAAGTGAAGTAGATATAGCTGCCTAATATATATATTTTTTTTATTTTAGAAAAATACTGTAAATCTTTGGCTAAAAAGATATGAGGAAGAAGGTAGCCTTGCTAGTCGAAAGAGAAGTGGGAGATCGAAGCTTATTAGCGAGGCGCAGCGACGACATATGGTGGACGTATACGAAACGAATGGTTTCGCACCAACGAGACATTTTGCGGAATTATATGACACCTCGATGGATACTGTTCGCCGTGCACTTCACGCTGAAGGCGTGCATCACAGAAAACCTGCTAAAAAGCCGTACTTGACAGAGAGGCACAAACAAGAACGATTACGTTTCGCACTAAATATTTAATGTTAACTAAACTAAATGGCCTACCATTTTATTTTAACATATCTGTGATTATTCGTTAACAAACACTGTATTATATTGTGTTTACTTTCGTTTAAAACAGCTATATCTTTTAACTTGTGCCATCGCCTCATCTTAAGAATGCAGTGAACTCGCTATCAATTTTGTTGACAATAATCATGAGTCTATTTCGTTTTTTATTCTTCTACCCGCACTGTTTTAACATAATACTATAGTTCAATTTATTTTTCTCATCTAATTGACGATTATCTTGTGAGAACTAAAGTTCTTTTAACAGAAATTGAGGTTTGGTTTCAATCTTCTTTTCGTCAAGAAAATGAACAATTAAGCTATGACCTCAATACATTCATTGTGACGTTACACAAAAATAAAATGTTTACAAAGTCCAAATCATAAATCACTTTTCAATAAATAACTGGATATAAACAATTACCTATATTTTATTTTATTAAAATTTGAATATCCGTTCATTGTTACGTTATTCATATTATGAATGGTCTAAGTGGGTATACTTCCAACAAACAATCTTAGGCGTAACATAGATAACGGTTACAAGATAACTTTTTGTCTAGGTAACAATTCGACGTCACAATTCTCATAAATGTTTAATTTGTAAATATAAAGAATAAACATTTTTATTAAACACGTCTTTTTATTTCCACCTTATAACATCGAAAAGATGTAACAACTAAATAATTGCAAATTACGAATGTGATTCTTCTTGTGGTTAATAGATCACATTCGTAATTTGCAACTATTTAGTGCAAAAAATGCAATAGTATTTTTCATAGAAATAAAAAAAAACAACTATATCAATATAGATTGGGAATTTTCAAAGTAAGAAATAACTGCAACGGACCGACCATGATTTGAACTCGGGTTACGTGATTTGCGAATCCAACACTTAGTTCACACGGCTACCAGCACATGACGTATTTGCACGAATTTTATCAATGCTACCATATAGCTCAGTGCGACGACAGTTCCTTAGTGTGTGTTATCTGTGGAATGTGGATACTCATACATGCGCACACATACGCACGGAAATATCGCGCTCGCTCGGTTCGTAGCAATGTAATCATTAGCGTTCCTATGGACTTTTGCGGCCTTACTGTACATTACTATGTAAACTACCAACGAAAATAGGTTTGAACGAGATCTAGTAAGTAGTTTTTTTTTAATACGTCATAAATCTAAAAAAATACACTATTATTAAAACATCGATCAAAGTTACAACGAACTACAAGAACTTTTATATTATGTTACTTGCTGCTGCGGAACCCTCCATGGGTGAGTCCGACTTGCACTTGGCCGGTTTTTTTCGCTACGTGATTGCCCATTACTTACTAAAACTCACATAATTATACAAGGTGTAAGGGACAGCCCTCCACAAACTTTAAGGGCTTGCTCAGTAGACGAAACTGAACAACCTACCACAAGACTTTTTTTCAGGAAACGAAAAAAAAAATCCGCCTCACCATACAAAATTATAAACTTGATTGGACAGTTTGTACGGTGAGGCCGATTTTTTGTTTCGTTTCCTGAAAAAACTGTTTGTGGGAGGTTGTTCAGTTTCGTCTACTGAGCAAGCCCTTAAAGTTTGTGGAGGGCTGTCCCTTACACCCTTTATATATATGTTACAGTCAAAACTCCTAACCAGTCAAAACAAAACTTTTGACTGTAAAAATTAGGCAAAAGTACTTTTGACCGATGCCCTTAGTTAAAAACATTTTTGACTGATTTTCGCAGTCAAAAGTCGGTTAAAGTACTTTTAACTGCAAAAAACAGTCAAAAGTGGTTATGCCTGATTTAAAATTTAGACTGTCAGTCAAAATTCATAAAAAGTTGAGGTGGTTAGTGAAAATTACAGGAAAATCATCAAAATAGTGTTATGAAACAATTTTAAAGTTTAAAGTTTACGTGCTTTGAAATTTAATCGGCATTGTACGTGACCTGTGAATTGCAAATACTGAAAGGTACAAGCTCGAAATTTTTTTCAGAGTCAGAAATTATAATAGGTTTGGTAACTGATGTGTCTAGCCCAGACGTACCTATGTTAACATACTTATATAAATATTATGGCATTGTTAAAAAACCGAACCTTTTTTTGTTTAAGTTCTTATAGCACAAAATAGATGGGTACAGAAGTCAATCTCAAGTATGTACTTCACTTTTTATACCTACGCTAGGCGATCGCGTTAAGGTCAGCGCGTTGCGCCGAACTGTACGAGTGCGACCGGGCGATTGAGCCGAGATATCGTGTCCGTGAGCGGTGTCTATGTGTGCGTTGCTCGAGCGCGCTTTGTATGTAGATTGTCTTCTGTACCTATCTATTTTGCGCTTATAGCGTATAAGTAAAGAAATGGTACTTGTAGTACATCTTAAGGTTGTCTAGTCGTGAAATTGTTACTATTTTGGTGTACAATAAAGTTTATTCTGTATTTCTTTAGTTGCTTTTTGCTCTCCAATGCCGCGATATTTTCTTCGATCAATTAGATATTGCCTATGCTAATTTTTGTACAATATTTCATACTAAGCAACAAGTAACACAATAAATAAATCTTTTTCTGAAGACATCAAAATTAGTTACCTTTTGAATGTCTTAAGTTACACAGTTCGACATAAGCAATTGTCTTTCTATTGTGTCTCTAATTACGGCATTCGATGAGTTAAATGAAGCAGAAACTAGCTTTCCAAACAATAGGTAGGTAAGGTAAAAATGGAAGAGTGGACGCATGGTGGAAATATTTCGCTATCTCTTTTATGCACACGTAACCTAATGGCGGTGACGTCACATTTCAACATGTGCATCCTTATACTGTCATTTGACAGTTTCTCCTTTCAACAGGGTTGTCAGGTTTCTGATTTGATTAACATTGAACGAATTTGAAAATTGAAACGTTCTGGGAACACATTAATTGTGCGTACAGCTAAGGAGTGAAATTCCCTGCCAGAGTCTGTGTTTCATGATGGCTACAACTCGGAAATCTTTAAGTCAAGAGTGAATAGGTTACTTCTAGGTAAGCGCGCTCCATCGTCGACCACATCCGGATACCGGTCAAGTGCAAACCTATCATCAAAAAAAAAAGAATTCTTTCTATTTGCGATTTTGGATAAAGTTACTTTTTGTTATACACAATAAATAATATTGAGTCAAGTTTACATTTCAGCAACCCCACTTCTGTTAACCTACACATCAGATAAGTATATAGAATCTCCATAGAAATAGTGCCCCGGATTCTTACCTACAATACGATTACCATATTTACCACAATTCTTAGTTACATTTTTAGTACATTTCGCATAAATCACGAGATCAGGATAGTATATGGGGCAGTTACTGTACGCACGGAACCTCGAGATTTATTAGTCTCTTTTGATGCTTCTAAGTTATTGGACTAGGGGGGGAAATGGCGGGAGGTTACTAGAATTGAGCACCTGAACGTGTGGCTTAGATTAGAATTTATACTCTACGTACGATTTTAGGAGGTAAACAGGAGGAAAAATACAAATTTCTGGCTTGTTTTCGTTATTACAAGCTTCGGTTTTCCTGCTGCAGTGCTGAAAGGAAGAATTTTGAAAAAGGAAACGCTAGTTCTAGAATGCACAGGGCAATTGTCAGACATACACTGCGGGGTGCCAGCTGAAAACCAGCGCTGGGTGTTTGACGCCCAGCAATTGCTGAGTTGGTGACCCTTTCGGTTCAGGCACAGTCACTGCAACTGTATTGTATGTCGGTACTATTTTTTATTATTATTATTTCATGTTGTGGTATATTGTGTTGCTTGCGCCGAATAAATGCTATTCTATTCTATACATAGGTGGGGTTTAGTTAGCTCGCTGTCCGACCGTCCAGTAACTGTCCTTACCGAGCCCAAGACGTTGACAGCGCGTATTATTCCTCGCGCGCCTCAAGGAGTTGTCAGCAAACTGTAGGGACCCAGCAGGGTCTAAGTCTACTGAGACCAAAGATTTGTTTCTGAAAGAATGATTCGGCCCCGGTAAGAAAGGCAACGAAGGAACAGGAGGGGGTTTTTAGTCAGTAAAAGTCTGTCATTTTTTCCGCTCCGCCTAAAAGCGGGGATTTCATTGGATGATTTTCACATCTAAAAAAAAACCGGCCAAGTGCGAGTTGGACTCGCCCATGAAGGGTTCCGTAGCAGCAAGTAACATAATATAAAAGTTCTTGTAATGTGTTGTAACTTTGATCGATGTTTTAATAATAGTGTATTTTTTTCGATTTATGACGCATTAAAAAAAAACTACTTACTAGATTTCGTTCAAACCGATTTTCGTTGGCAGTTTTTATAGTAATGTACATCATATATTTTTTTTAGTTTTATCATTCTCTTATTTTAGAAGTTAGAGGGGGGGGGACATATTTTACCACTTTGGAAGTGTCTCTCGCGCAAACTATTCAGTTTAGAAAAAAATGATTTTAGAAACCTCAGTATCATTCTTGAAGACCTATTCATAGATACCCCACACACATGGGTTTGATGAAAAAAAAAATTTTGAGTTTCAGTTCTAAGTATGGGGACCCCCAAAATTTATTGCTTTTTTTATATTTTTGTGTGAAAATCCTAATGCGGTTCACATAATACATCTACTTACAAAGTTTCAACAGTATAGCTTTTATAGTTTCGGAAAAAAGTGGCTGTGACATACGGACGGACAGACGGAGAGACAGACAGACAGACAGACAGACAGACAGACAGACAGACAGACATGACGAATCTATAAGGGTTCCGTTTTTTATTAAACGGTTTTATTAAACGGTTTTATTTAGCTCACCCCGTTTGTTTTATTTATTCTTGGATCAAATTTAGTAATTCAAATTTCACCCTCTTCCTGTCAACCGATTAATCTGAAATTTTGTATACACTTTGGATTTTGGTGACAATACAATTATGTTTATTCATTATCATTATAAATTCAAGATGGCCGCCGCTACAAAATGGCGGATAATTTATGTTTTATTAATCCCATCAATATGGGTATCAAATGAAAGGGCTCAATAAGCAGAATACAATATACTATAAAAAATTGAAATCCAAGATGGCGGCCGCTACAAAATGGCGGATAACGTAGGTTTTATCAATCCCATCAATATGGGTATCAAATGAAAGGGCTCAACAAGCAGAATACAATATACTATAAAAAAATGAAATACAAGATGGCGGCCGCTACAAAATGGCGGATAACGTAGGTTTTATCGATCCCATCAATATGGGTATCAAATGAAAGTGCTCAACCAGTATAATACAATGTACTATATAAAATTAAAATCCAAGATGGTGGCCTCTACAAAATGGCGGATAACTTAGGTTTTATCAATCCCATCAACATGGGTATCAAATGAAAGGTCTCAACAAGTAGAATACAATTTACTATGCAAAATTGAAATCTAAGATAATTAATTAATAATCCACAATACATAAAATGCAGGGCAGCACTGTGGATCACGCAGTCGTATACTTAGGTGCGAAACTGTTTGAAGAAGGTCAAGCCTACGTGGCTCTTAGTAGAGTAAGATCTTTGCAGGGACTACGTATAGAGGAGTTGGACTGCAATAAACTAACGGGCAAGAAACCTTGCAATAATGAAGCACTAAATGAATTAAACAGAATGCGAAATAAAAACTAAAAACTAGAAAATAAAAATAGGTGCCCCACGGTTTTATTTTAGTCTAGTCTATGCATATGTTTATAATTCCCACGACTGTATCTATTTTATTATTTTTTGGTTTTTAGTACATTTATCTTAAACATTGCAATGTATGTTTAACATAAAACCGTTTAACTTAAAAAGTTTTTTTGCCATTTGGCTACGGAACCCTAAAAAGGTAGGCTTTAGTCAGTAAAAGCCCGACACACCCTCTCGCTCCACCCCAGAGCGGTCAGTGAATGATTTCTTACCTTAAAAAAAACTGATATAAACTGTATTTACAAAAAAAAAAAAAAACATGAAACAGGTACTGAAGAAAATTGTCTTGAAAAATCCTTTAATTTATTTCTCAATTCATACATGTCATTGAAAAGATTTAAGTCGTAAATAGATTTTCTATCATCCCTTTTTCAATAGCCACACGAAAGTTGCTAAATTACTTTATTCGAAGTAACACTTGACCACAAAATTGGATAGATTGTTGGGTAAAATGGAAATTTCACACGAAAATTGAATAGCAGTTTCATTGTGAGTAGCTAGCTTCTGGGCTGTGCAGGTCTGATTTTAGCATAGATTAAATATCATTCATATGTAGCTGTATATACTGTTTTATATTATATATTTTAACACCAATTCTCTCAAAACGGTGAAGGAAAACATCGTGAAGAAACCGGCATGTCCTAGAACCAAAAAATTCGAAGACATCTGACATCCACCAACCCGCACTGAGCCCGCGTGGTGGATAACAGCCCTATCCTTCTCCTAGAGAGGAGGCCTGAGTCCCAAAAGTGGGAACATTACACGGCCGACAATACTGTGTTATAATTTCAGGATGAACTCCGGCCACGGTAGGTGTGAGCTCGCAGATGGTGAGCAACGGGTAGCTCGACGTATGGCCGTCCGGCTTACCAAGGACCGGGTTGACGTGACGGCGCGTTGTGTACCACGCGCGCTTCAAAGAGATGTCAGCAAGATTGACGGGCCCAGTTCTACGGATAGTTCGAAGGAGCTACTGTGGCCATCGCAAAACGGACAACTAGAGGAAGTGGTTTAAGTCAGTAAAAGTTTGACAATCGCTCTAGCTTCACGAGAGCGGGAGATGTCATTTCACGATTTAATTAAAATAAGGTATTAATGATTGTGAATGATTCAGATATACGGGAAAATTTTGTAGGAAGAGATAATTATCGTAAATAAAAAGTTACCAAAAACACAGAAAGGACCAAATTTTGTACAACCCAAATTAATCTTAATTATTTCCTAACGAAAACTTTGCGACTTGAAAACAAATTCCGATAATTTTCCTGTCCCTAGTCTAGATTTGTTTCAAACTTCGACCACCAATTAATTAAATCTAGAGACATAACCAATGTAAATCGTACCTTATTCACCCAAAAATAGAGTTTAATTTTTCTAAGCAAAAAGTCTTAAGGAAGGAACGTGGTCCTTTATTTTTATTGGTGAGCCATGAATAGTACCAACTTCCTTTCCTTGAATGATAGTTTTCCATGTTCTAGATACTCGTAAATTCTGATTCAGTTTGAATCTCGTAAATTCTGAATAAATTCGATTCTTGTAAATTCTTGTTAAGAGCGGTGTTCAAGTTTAAAACCATATTTAGGTAGCTATATCAGTGTTAAGATAGTTTATACAGATTTGCCTAGATGGCGTATATTTAATTAGTTCATATTTTATTTAATAGATGGCGTTGCGTAAATACGTCACATTTCTATAATTCGCTGTTAAGATTTTCAGTGCTTTCATGACCCTCCGCGGTACGGTTCGAATAGGTCAGTTATCAAAATAACTCACGGTGGTTACGTGTACTACTAAGGTAGTCAGTGCGCGTAATCAGATCAAACATTGGTCCTTCGAGCCGGATGTGACTGTAGTCACAATAGTGGATCGCTGCTGATGGAGCCAAGGTGCTGGTGAGTTGGGTGCCGAAGTGGATACCCCCAGGTCGAGAGGAGCGGAGCAGTTCGAGGCGGTCAGCGGCGGAGCAGTTCGAGGCGGTCAGCGGCGGAGCAGTTCGAGGCGGTCAGCGGCGGAGCAGTTCGAGGCGGTCAGCGGCGGAGCAGTTCGAGGCGGTCAGCGGCGGAGCAGTTCGAGGCGGTCAGCGGCGGAGCAGTTCGAGGCGGTCAGCGGCGGAGCAGTTCGAGGCGGTCAGCGGCGGAGCAGTCGAGGCGGTCAGCGGCGGAGCAGTCCGAAGCAGTCAGCGGTGGAGCAGTTCGAGGCGGTCAGCGGCGGAGCAGTCGAGGCGGTCAGCGGCGGAGCAGTCCGAAGCAGTGTGGCGGCTGGAGTAGTTTGAAGCAGTGGCGGCCGGAGCAGTGCGAGGGTAGCGCGCTCAGTGCACGCGCCGCGCGCCCAGTGCACGCGCCGCGCGCCCAGTCCACGCGCAGCGCGCTCAGTGCACGTGCAGCGCGCCAAGTGCACGTGCAGCGCGTCAAGTCCACGCGCCGCGCGCCCAGTCCAGACGCAGCGCGCCAGGTGCACACGCCGCGCTCTCAGTCCACGCGCAGCGTGCTCAGTGCACGCGCCGCGCGCCCAGTCCACGCGTAGCGCTCTCAGTGCACGGTCTGCGCGCCCAGCCTTCCACGCGCAGCGCGCCCAGTCCACGCGCCGCGCGCCCAGTCCACGCGTAGCGCGCCCAGTGCACGTGCAGCGCGCCAAGTGCACGTGCAGCGCGTCAAGTCCACACGCTGCGGGCCCAGTCCAAATGCAGCGCGCATAGTGCACGCGCGGTTCAAGAGCGACGCGCTAGTCCAAGTGCAGCGCGCTAGTCCAAGTGCAGCGCGCCAGTCCAAGTGCAGCGCGCCAGTCCAAGTGCAGCGCGCCAGTCCAAGTGCAGCGCGCCAATCCAAGTGCAGCGCGCCAGTCCAAGTGCAGCGCGCCGGTAGAAGTGCAGCGCGCATAGTGCACGCGCAGCGCGTCCGTGCTAGTCCACGCGCAGCGCGCGTCAGCACGAGTACGAAGTAAGGCGAGCGACGGTTCAAGGCGTCACTTCGCACAAGCAGACAGAGGTTCAACAAAGTGCGTGAGTGCAGTGATAAACTGTAAGTACTCTAACTTAGAAACTGTTTTAAAGTAAGGGTATTGATTAAGTTCATAATTCGATATACGGAGAACTTATGACCGATTGTCCATACTAACTTTAACCAAACATAAACACTTACTTATTTCTTGACAATATTATCATGGAGTCATTATTAAGATTGCAACTTGACGTTAAAAACATAATTGAAAAGGGGAGAACTAATTTCAAAAAATCTCCCAAAGAGAGAATAACACTAGGATATATCGAAACTAGATTAGAGTCACTAGAAGCACAATGGGTAAAATTTGCTGACACTCACACACAAATAATTGAAAAGGCCTCTGTCGAAGACTTAAAAAGCACATATTTCAAGTCCGAGATATATGACAAAACCGAAGATATATATATTACATATAAATCGGAACTAAAGGATGCTCTATCAGTAAATTCGGTAACAAGGGAACTACAGCAACAAACAATACCTACAAATGATAGCAAAGGTTGTAATATAAGGTTACCTAAAATCAATATACCGACGTTTTCCGGAAAATACGAAGAGTGGACAAGTTTCCGTGACTTGTTTAGATCACTCGTTCATTCTAATAAAACATTAGATGATGTACAGAGACTGCATTATCTAAAGGGATGCTTAACGGGTGAAGCAGAACAGCTGCTCAGACAAATTCCAATAACTGCGGCTAACTATTCAGTGTGTTGGGAACAGTTAGAACATAGGTATAATAACAAGAGGCACTTAGCGAATTGTATATTGCAGAGACTGTTTGGGCAAAAGGGGGTAAGCACTGAGTCTGCTACAACGTTGAAGCATCTCTTGGATACGACTAATGATTGTTTGAATGCATTAGGCAATTTAGGGATAGATGTTACGACTTGGGATATAATCGTCATTCATATTGTCTCTGATAAGCTCGACCAGGAAACTCGCAAACAGTGGGAATTAAAGGTCGCCTCTGAAGAGGCCAACGACTTGCCTACTTTAGGTCAATTTAAATCATTTCTCGAGAGTAGGTTTAGGGCCCTCGAGTTTGTTGAAACGAAGGGACAGTGGCGTACTGGGTCAAGGGCGAACAAACTAGGCGAAAGGGTCATGCTTGTTACGGATAATAAAAATTCCACCCGCTCAAGACAGACAAAAATAAGTTGTGAGAATTGTGGTAAAGACCACAAACTGTGTTTTTGTGAGCCTTTTATCAAAATGGATGTCTCTCAAAGAAGACAGTTTGTGCTAGATAAAAGGATTTGTTTTAATTGTCTAGGTGGAAATCATTTAGTTCATCAGTGCAAAGTATTGAAAACTTGCCGAATTTGTAATAAAAAACACCATACGCTTTTGCATATTAATGTTCATGACTCTAAGTCAAGTTCTGGATCAGCTGATACTAGTACTTCGGCTGACCCAACATCAGTAGTGTCGTGTATCTCCACAAAGACAATTAGCCGCGCTAACCAAGTATTATTGGCTACAGCGTTAGTTGAAGCACAAACAGCTTTGGGTAATTATCAGGTAGTTCGAGCGTTAATAGATCAGGGGTCGCAGGCTTCGTTTGTCACGGAGGCGACAGTACAGTTTTTAAGGTTGAAAGGAGTTCCGATTAGAGGTATTGTGTCAGGGCTCGGTAGTAACAAAACTACAATAGCCAAACACATGGTTAAATTAAATTTAAGATCATTGACGGATCCTCAGTTCGAGTTCGAGGTAAGGGCGTATGTGTTGAAAAACATCACGACGTACCTTCCTGAGAAGCAACTGCCACCTCTTATGTGGTCGAAATTAAAGCACGTAACGCTAGCAGATCCTCAGTACAGTGAGCCCAACAAGATCGACATCTTATTAGGCGCAGGCATTTACAGCAAAATAATTAAAGATGGTTTAAAGAGAGCACCTGCAGGATCGATAGTAGCACAGTGTACCAGTTTAGGTTGGATTCTATCTGGTACAACACATATGGATAAGAAATCGTATATATCACCCAAAATTACTTCTTTTCATGCCCACGTAGAACAAAACGATCTCATAAAGCAGTTCTGGGAGATTGAAGATCAACTGCCCCGCACTACAAGGTTATTTACAGAACAAGAACAGAAATGTGAAGAGCTGTTTACATCAACAACGATAAGATCTACGGACGGTCGTTACATAGTGAGGCTGCCATTCAAAGACTCAAAACCAGCTTGTGTGGGTGGTAATATCAGAGAAATAGCATTGCGTCGATTCACAGCATTGGAAAGGAAGCTCGCGCAAAATCAACACCTGAAAGAAGATTCACCGTGGGTCAAATATAGTTCGTTAAGGAAATTATTAAGAGTTGTAGCATTATGTAGGAGTTTTATTCACATCAAACTTAAAATTAAAAATGACAGGTCTAAGTATTTAAGCAAGTCAGAGTTGGATGACGCGTTAAAATGTTGTATAAGACAGTGTCAAAAACTAGAATTCAAAAACGAATATGATGAGTTAAAACAAGGGAAACCAATATAAGATAAATCAAGTAAACTGAAATCACTATGTCCATTTCTAGACAAGGATGATTTAATACGTGTTGGTGGCAGACTACAACAAGCCTTTCTGCCCGATCAACAAAAGCATCCAGTAGTCCTTCCACCTAATGCGCATCTTACCAAATTGTTAGTCGCTGATTCACATGAGCGTACATTGCATGGTGGTCCTCAGATGATGATCAACTTTATAAGATCAGCTTATTGGGTTATTAGGTTGAAGAGTGTAGTTAAGAGTCACGTACGTAAGTGTGTAACTTGTGTTAAGACAAAGGCTGAAACTTACAATCAGCTGATGGGATCACTCCCTTCGGCACGTTGTACTCCAACCAGAGCATTTCTACATAGCGGGGTGGATTATGCAGGTCCAGTTCAAATCCGTACCTCCAAAGGTCGAGGTCATCGTTCACACAAGGGGTATATTTGTGTGTTCGTCTGTATGGCTACTAGAGCCGTACATTTAGAAGTAGTTAGCGATATGAGTACGCAAGGTTTCATGGCCGCGTTCCGACGATTTGTAGCTAGACGTGGCCATTGTGCACATTTATGGAGCGACAATGGAACAAATTTTGTTGGAGCTGCGCGAGAGCTCAGAGAATTGCTTGCAGTCCAACAAAATAGTGCAGAGTATTTAGAGACACATGGAACTACGTGGCATTTTATACCTCCCCACGCCCCTAATTTTGGTGGACTATGGGAGGCAGCAGTGAAGTCCATGAAATTTCATTTAAAACGCGTGATAGGAAACACTACTCTGACATATGAAGAGATGAGCACTCTACTAAGTCAAATAGAGGCTTGTTTAAATTCTAGACCAATGACTGTTATCAGTGGGGAAGACATTAACGAACCTATGCCATTGACTCCTGGTCATTTTTTAGTTGGGGAAGCATTAATTACTGTTCCTAGTCCTGATTATGCACAGTCTAATATTAGTTCGTTGTCTCGGTGGCAGCACATGCAAAAAATATTACAAAACTTTTGGCAGCGCTGGTCTACCGAGTATTTAAGTAGTTTAGTACATCGATACAAATGGTCTCACCAAACTCCAGAGCCCAAAATCGAGGACATAGTGCTAATTAAAGAGTCAGATCTACCTCCTGCTTGTTGGTTACTTGGTCGAATAGTAGAAAAACATCCTGGTCCCGATGGTATAACGAGAGTGGTAAAGGTACGTACGAGTAAAGGTCTCTTGAAGCGTGCGACTTCAAAACTATGTGTCCTACCGGTAAATGATTAAGCTTTATTTTCAAGGTGAATTGAGTTCATGTTTGGTTATTGTTATCACAAGATTTGAATTAAAATGTGTATGGGTTAGGAACTTCTTGTAACATATTATTAAAGGTTACGTTCACTGTTTTGTTGTTACAGGATATTTATGTTAAAATAAGATCTTAAGATGTTATGTTGTTCTTGTAATTTAGGCTAGTTCTACGGGTGTAACTCCTCTGTTAGATCTATGTTCTGTTATTAGAACTTGAATTTGTTTGTTTATATTGAGATTTCAACTACCACTTACCAAGGACTTAAGGTCAAGAAACCCTTCAAGGATCAACTGCAGAAAGTTATTATTAAAAAAACGTTCAATTTTATAAGGACATTCTGCAATAATGTCCTTGGGGGGCGGTATGTTCAAGTTTAAAACCATATTTAGGTAGCTATATCAGTGTTAAGATAGTTTATACAGATTTGCCTAGATGGCGTATATTTAATTAGTTCATATTTTATTTAATAGATGGCGTTGCGTAAATACGTCACATTTCTATAATTCGCTGTTAAGATTTTCAGTGCTTTCATGACCCTCCGCGGTACGGTTCGAATAGGTCAGTTATCAAAATAACTCACGGTGGTTACGTGTACTACTAAGGTAGTCAGTGCGCGTAATCAGATCAAACAAGCGGGCAACTCGAGGTACATTTCTATACAACCGCTTTTACGTGATTATGATGTTACTACACATCTTTCTCCAGATATTTTGGATACACAGCTATCTTGTGGATACTATCTAGGCTTCGATGGAAATCAAAACATTTTGTGTAAAACTAATCTAGTAAAGACCTCTGAAAATTTGCTATTTTACGTGAAGATTGGCCCTCCATAATGTAATCATATACTAAAAATATAAAAAAGTAAATCCATAGACACCTTAAAAAAAGTATTTTTCATTACTCATACTCTGAAAGTGGGTCTGAAGTTGCCTGAGGAGCGGGCTGAACGTGATACTTTTCATCCCTAGGGAGTTTTACTTTACAACTGACAGCTGTCAAATTATTTAAAAAAAACTAGTTCTATCTTCACGTTTCTATTGAACCATGTTCCAATTTTCCATACAGCCAGTCAATCACAGCGCAATATAAAATTGAAATAACTTAAAGAAAAGTATTATATAAATAATATTATATTTTTTAGTGATTTATTTGTTCAACAATTTCTTTAAAATACTTTATTTTTAAAAGATTACAATTAATTTCTAATTTTTCAATAATGAGGCTGAATAGCAGGCCAGCCACAGAAAAAAAAAAAAACAAAACGGCGGTAAACTGGCAATCAGTCGTTGGTTTTTTCGAGTTTTGCTTACATTTCCGTTCAACAGAGATTTGTATTAACACGTTATGTTTATCAGATTAAAATAGTGATGTAACGCCTAATTTCATAAGAGCTATAGCTGTAGTGGAATACCTTTTACCGCCTAAATCAGAAGAAAGATACCTACCTAAAATCTTAGGTACAACGACTTAGGTTTTACAAACTTTTTATTTTATTTTTACTTTCCTTGTATTCGTAATGAAAAGCACAGTGCTTACCTCGGGGTGAAAGTAATTACTTTCATCCCTAGTGTAACAATGTACTATTTTATGAACTTTTAAGGGTTAATAAAAACACGTATTTCCAGGAACATGTTTAATAAAAAATTCGAGTAAATTACCGAATGTCAACAAAGTTTGCAGGCGTTATGTTTTTTTTTTTCTTATGGTTTTTTCATCAAACATCGCATTGGATTGCGTTAGATGAAGCAACTAGCTTTTAAACCATGCTCGATGTTGACGGTAGGCGAGTAGAGAAGGACCCTCTTAAGTTTTACTGGTCAGAAAGATATGAAAGATGCAAAATATATTCCATGCATTACAAGAAAATACAATCTCTAAAAATCTAGTTCTTCATTTTAGAGGAAGGTATTTTATTATCATGTCTGTTTGGTTTTCATATCTTTCTTATAGTCTTGTTCTGCAACTTTATGGATCTTTGTTTATGGTTATTTTTCTACAATAGCATTTTTATCTTTTTTCATAGTGCTACGCCGAATGTTGTTTTGGTTATTTTTGGAGATTAAAAACAGAAACCTTATAGGATCACTTTGTTGTTCATCTGTCTATCTGTGAAGGCTCTTTTTCTCAAGAACGCGTCCAAGTTTTAAGCTATTTATATCAAATACTCTAGTTGCTCTGCTCCTTGGAGCAGTGAACAACATATAAAAATTTGAAATCATCGCAATTTAACAATAACACCTTTTATGCTCTGTTTGGGGCGCATATTTGGACACTCACAAGGAAACCAAAACCTATTGGGTATTTCTCGTCAACCTACAATCCTGAAATTCGGCATGAAGCTAGGTTTTATATACTTCTTTAATTTTTTGTAGGTTTGGTAGTACATGTAACGTTTGACTGTGACAGATTGTTCTGTCGAAATCTATGTTAGTCCGTAGGGTATACATACAAGATCCTTGATCCAGTCCGAAAGCTACATCTGTCCAGTCAGCTAGTACATAATATTTTATAATAGCATGTTAAATTTTTAAAATGAGACTTGAACCAGCCACACCTGCGTATGAAATCGCTGTTGTTACCATTGGACCAAATGGGTTCTTATAGACTATATTGAAATTCAACGTTACTTGTCATTTTACTAGGTTACTAGCTTTTGCCCGCGGCTTTGCCCTTGCGGATAACGTGACCTGACCAATCCTAGAATTGCAGCCTTTTTTCCTATGTCCCCCATTTAGAGAGCAAGCGATAAAAAAAGCTGCAATTTTTTTTCAAGGCTAATTGTTGGATATTCCGTCACATTTGCAGTATAGAGTAGTAGCACAAAATAGATAGGTACAGAAGACAATCTCATATATGTACTTCACTTTTTATACCTACGCTCGGTATACGAACACTAATGAGCGTTTGAGCCGGAACTGTTCGACGAGCAGGCCGAGGCGCTTCGAGATACCGTTCGTGAGCGGTGTCTAGCGCGCTTTGTATGTAGATTGACTTCTGTACCTATATATTTTGTGGTAGCTTGCCGTCAGTCTTCCGGGTTCTTTAGAATTTCACCTTGCCTCTAAGCCTTACAGTATCGACGATAAACACAAAAGCTATTATTATGCCAGTAGCATGACGAACGAAAACTCTACATGAATAACAAATTAACGATCATGATGAAGAGACATGTTATATTGCTAAGTTCATTAAACAACAATGGAGAAATAACAAAAGCTAGTACTATCAACCGCACGTTAGCAGTAACACTGAACTTTGGGAACCTTTTATTGAGTAGATTTTTAGACGAGGGCAAGAGCAGGTACCATAACCGTTCATCATCATCATCATCAGCCTTTTATGTTCCTACTGCTAGGATTCAGGCCTCTTCTCTAGGAGAGGGAATGGGTCGTAATCCACCACGCGGGCCCAGTGCGGATTGGTGAATGTCACATGTCTTCGAATTTTTGGTTCTAGGACATGCCGGTTTCCTTACGATGTTTTCCTACACCGTTTTGAGAGAAGTGGTAACCGTTATAACCGTTATAGTTAAAGAAAAACGTTTCTTGGAGACCATCTATAACTTTATATTCTGAAGTGTATTTACAGATTTAAAAAAATAAAAGGCTCATTTTGATATTTGAGAAATACCCTAGATTGTAACTTGGAACGAAACTGAAAGAAACAATAATTAGAGGTCAAGTGTAGTAGTAGCTATTTTCAGTAGTAGCTACAATAGACTGGATAAGCAGCTGCTGGGTAGAAAAAATACAACTGTCATAACGGGCCTTTTATTTTTTGACAACTTTAGTAAAAAATTCTAAAATAGGTACCCAAAAAATAAAATGGCCTTACTGACCCTGGGGCTGGAGCCTGAGAATGTCCGTGCCCTAAAGCCGAGTCCACTGCGCTGTGTTTTCATGTTTGCTAACAGAATAACATTGTTTGCTAACCGAATAGGGGCGTGGCCCAGTTTTTCTTTGCCGAGACGAATGGGTAACACGTTTTAATAACATGTTTTGTTAGAAAATTTGCGCAGCGGACCCGGTTTTACAATTGCAGATAACCGCAATTGTAAAACCGCTAGCATTACTGCCTCGCAGAGGGAGGCGACCGCTTTCCATTCCTTCTCGCTTCAGACCATGACTTGAAAGAAGGATAGCTTCTAAGAGGTCGTGGCTGTGCTCCACCCAAGCGAGGCACATCTCCACTGTATGTTCTACCGTGTCCTCTGAGCTATCCGCACAGTGACCCACTAGCCGTTTCTTCCGCCTTAATCCGAAACACGAACCTCCCGAACTTGTCATGTCCAGTGAGGACCTGCGTCATGCGAAAGGAAAGCTAGCTATGACACCTCTCCAGTCACTCCTCAAAGAAGACGTGCTACTGTGATTGTAGCGAGCCCAAGAACAAGAGGCTGACTGTATCAAAGGATCAAGTTCTGAAGTTATCAAAGGCGTTCACTAAATTAAGTAAACAATACAACTTAACTTTAAATCCTCACTTTACTATGACGATGTTGGTAAGTAACCTTCTTCATAATTTAGCCAACAGCGAAGAGGGTGGTTGTGTCAAACTTCTGTAGTATCGTGTTATGATGATGATTAACGAGTTTTAAACTTTGACAACACGATTATGAAAAGGATGAAATGAGGTGGAAGGAAAAAAGGCTTTTGTGTTATCTTGGGGACTTGTTCTTTGATAATAAAGTTCTCTTCTAAGTTTAAAGCATTGTTAAGTTGAGTAATGGTTCTATTAATCGGTTTTTTCTTTTGGTCTATGTAGTACAAACTACAGAGTCAAACGAATTTAATTACCAAAAGCCTGCAAGCGCAGTAAACATTTTAATCCCTTCCAGAGTTAGTATTTCTCAACGACCGTGTGTTTCCTGATAGCTAAAACTTAGAAGTCTTTATGTTAAGAATAAAGAGGTTACTTCTAGACAAGTGTGACTTATGGCCGCGCATCGACCGCATCATCGTTTAATCATCATCATTTCAGCCCAAATACGTCTACTGTTGGACATGGGTCCCCCCCAAGTGTCGCCGCAATGAACGGTCTTGTGTTTCTCATCCATTGGATTCCCGCGACCCTTACCACCCATTCGTACAAAGCGTTTTGGAAACACATTCATTATGCGTACAGCTAAAGAGTGGAATTCGCTGCCGGAGTCTGTGTTTCCTGATAGCTACAACCTAGGAGTCTTTAAGTCAAGAGTGAATAGGTTACTTCTAGGCAAGCGTGCTGCATCGTCGGCCACATCATTACTTACCATCAGGTGAGATAGTGGTCAAACGCGAGCCAACCAGAAACCAGATCATCCGTCCACCTTGTTTGAGGCTTACTTCAAAACCTTTTGGCCCCAACGGCCATCTGTTCTGCAAGCAATGTGCCCTGTGCTATGCTGACAGCACAGGGCACATTCACTGCAAAAAAACCAAGGTTGCTGAACCTTAGTTCTCTTGCGGATATCTTCATTCTTGATTCGATCACGCAAGGAAACTCTGAGCATAGCCTTTTCCATTGCCCACTTTGTTGTCTGTCTGTCCATCTACCAAGAACCTTTTTTCAGGAAAGCGTATGGAAGTATTAAGCCGAAATGATTATCAAACTAGCTTCTATCATTGGCCTCACTCGTGTAATATAATCCCAAAGAATGTATAAGCATAAGCATAATTAGCCTTTATTGTTGTTCAAGTTTTAATCGCGTAAAACAGGAAGGTCGTGTTGTCTTGCAGCATTTGTCATGTAAAGGTATTGGCGGTCATTAAGGAACAGAGTATTTTTCCATGTTATTGCGAGTCGTTTGAATGCATAAAATAACGATTGCTTTCTGAACTCGGTTTTATAAATATACATTGTCTCCTGAACTACAAACGGAATTTATTTTTGCTTGAGCGCTGTTTGTTGTGGCAACCCTTGGGGGAGGCCTACGTCCAACAGTGGACGTCTTTCGGCTAATATTATGATGATGATAGTTTAGTTAGCAAAACAAGTGACTGCTGGACTCATACCCAGAATTTTCTTTTTTTAGTCACTGTGTACAGACTCATGTTTCCAAACAACAACGTTATCTCACTGAGCGTTGAGGTGACGTTATTCACGTACATTTGAAGCTTTCCGCTAGCGTTAACGATTGCAGATTAGTAACTTGGCTAGAGGTACTGTTCAGAAATGAAGAGGTTCGTAATAGAAAACCAAACACATGACTAAAAAACTTTATCATCATCATCATCATTACAGACAAAAGACGTCCACTGTTGGACATAGGCCTCCCCCAAGTGTTGCCACAATGAATGATCCTGTGCGTCTCTCATCCATCGGATTCCTGCAACTTTTACTAGGTTATCAGTCCACCTTGTAGGAGGGTTTCTAACGCTGCGTCTTTCGTTACGCGAAAAACCTAAACTACCTTAAATACATATATTTTAGCGTGGATAAAAAGAAGAATCCTTATTATTAAAGTAAAATTACATCCTGTCAATTAGCAAAACAGCTGTTTCAAACTAAACTTTCTCACAATTTTAACAAAACCAATCTGAAATTCT
Source organism: Mythimna ferrago (assembly GCA_910589285.2). Taxonomy (NCBI): domain Eukaryota; kingdom Metazoa; phylum Arthropoda; class Insecta; order Lepidoptera; family Noctuidae; genus Mythimna; species Mythimna ferrago. The sequence continues at coordinate 25,535,194 of OU342685.1, forward strand.
CGGAAACCGTCTGGCTGTTGGCGGAAGAAATAAGTAAATACACGCTATTACTAGCGGTTTCGCTTGCTTAAAGTACGCCTGACGGATTTTTCGTATGGTTCAGAGCAGTTAGGTAGATAGGTAAGGTAAAAGTCCATAGGTAAACCACTAAGATAGGAACCGTTCGGTGAACTGGCTGCCCGCGTAGCCACCGCGCCGCTGCTACACCGCGCACTGCCGCACCCGGGTACGTGCGGATCTTTCGACATGACGGCAACCCTAGCGCGACCACCGAGCGTAGGTATGAAAAGTCAAGTATATACAAAAGATTGACTTCTGTACCTATCTATTTTGAGGTAAATGGTAGCCGGCGCGCGGATGGAGAGGAATAGGAAGGCCGAAGAAAAGATGGATGGATTGTGTGAGAAGTGATATGAAAGAAAAAGGAGTTAGTGATAGTTTGACGGGTGACAGGACAGAATGGAAGAAGAAAACGTGTTGCGCCGACCTCAAGTAATATGGGATAAGGGCAAGAAGAAGAAGAAGGGTAGCCGGCGCGTAGAGTTGCACATACTTCTCAAAGTAATATCAACTTAATTGACGGTGACAACAGAAGGAACACGGTTGAGTTTTAGTCAATAAAAGTCTCACACTTGTAACGATATCTGTGGCGTCACGTAAGAACTAAACTTCGAAGTCCTACATAAAAATTAAACTTTAAAACCCTGTACTACGCAATTAAAGTTCTCCACGCGATTTCTACATAATACAACAGCACGAAACCATCTATCGGGCAGTTGCCCAAACCAAACATAGCACCCGTCTGGTCGGAGGATTCACCTTTTTTAAATGACGTATGCGGGACTTCACACTCGTTCCACTCAGAATGCAAAAAGTTTGATATCAATCATCCATATTAGTATTCATTAACGATAGAATACTTAAAGAGTAAGATCCCAGGGCCGCCAGACGTCACGTATTTTCTCACGAAGGAAATGTGGACGATGGAGTACTGTTAGTATGTACTAAGAACGCATGCCTATCTGCTAGCTTGCTTAGATGGCCAATTTTTAGGTATCAGGTAATCAAGGTACATAAAAACAGTACTTCTGTCTGGTCTGTCTTCTTGTAAAAGGTTTTGGTTGTCTGGTGAACATTATAAAAATTAAGCATGAGAATTTATGCCTATCTGCATGCGTTCTTAGTACATACTAACAGTGCTCAATCGTCCACATTTCCTTCGTGAGAAAATACGTGACGTCTGGCGGCCCTGGGATCTTGGACTATTATATTCAAGCTTTTTTGTGATTAAATGTGTGCAAAAAGTTCTTACGGCATTTCAGCTATCAAAATTCATAAGACTAAGTATACTCAATCGACTCGGTGAATCATGAATATTTAATGGCCTATTATCGAGTCGGAAGCGAGTTCAAATCGATCGATCACAATTTTAATGACAATCTTGATTTTTAATTAAAATCCGACTCATTAACACTACTAGCTTCTGCCAAAGGCTTCGCCCCAGTAAAATTAGGTTTCTGTATGCAAACTTGTACAGTTAGCGAAACGGATCTTAAGCGCTCGGCGGCAGAGTGGGGATCGCTATGCGCATTTCATACATTGGCGAGCCAATTGTCTTCGTTGTTAGATACATGCAGCAACGCAGGGAACGTATCAGGAGTGACGTCTATGACAAGATGGCGCGGCGAGTTAATCACTGACACTCCCGCCCCCGCGTCTCACTTCGCACCACTAAAGAGACCGAATATTTGACTTCTGCGCAACTTGTAGCTAGCGCTCAAGATCCGTGCCGGTAATTGCACCCCCTTTCATCCTCTTAGGGGCCGAATTTTGACAAATCCTTTTTTAGTACTCACTTACCTTATAAAAGGAAACCTTGTGCAAAATTTTGGCTGCGCGTTGATATGTCAGTCAGTCAGTTTCTCTTTTTTAGGGTTCCGTAGTCAACTAGGAACCCTTATAGTTTCGCCATGTCTGTCTGTCCGTCTGTCTGTCCGTCCTCGCTTAATCTCTGGGACCGTTAGCACTAGAAAGCTGAAATTTGGTACCAATATGTATATCAATCACGTCGATAAAGTGGTAAAATAAAAATTGGAAAAAAATGTTTTATTAGGGTAGCCCCCCATATGTAAAGTAGGAAGTGATTTTTTTTTTAATTTCATCAAGTTGGATAGGTTTTTAAAAATGAATAGGGGTTTACTAAAATAATTTTTTGATAATGTCAATAATTTCGGAAATAATCGCAAAAAAACAAAAAACAATGTGTCCCCCCCCTCTAACTTTTGAACCATAAGTTTAGAAAATATGAAAAAATTCTGAAAAGTAGAACTTTATAAGGACTTTCTAGGAAAATTATTTTGAACTTGATGGAAAGAACAGTTTTTGTACAAAAAAGACAAAAATGTTGTACAAAATAATTTCTGGACTAAGTTTGTAGTATAATCGTATAAGCAAGCATTTTTTTAAACTCATTAGTGGGTACACTTATTTTGACGGACAGGAAACTACGGAACCCTACACTGAGCGTGGCCCGACACGTTCTTGGCCGGTTTTTAAATGTAGATAAACCGTAGAGTGTCTTGCCGGTTCTTCTCCAAAGTAACGACAAATTGAAACTGTGCACACATTTCTCTGACGTTTTATAAGTGCCAACGTGGGCCAGTGAGTTTTTTTAGCATTTGCGTTTGAGTCTGGTTTTCGACATAGACAAATGAGATGAAGTGGAGTAAGGCAGTGATCGGGTGGCGACCGAGGACTTTTAGTAGAAATATTGGTCCTCTGCTGCTGCAGATGGGCCAATGACATGATTGCCATCGAGGATGGGATGGACGGGATAAGACTGGCCCTAAAACATAAGGATTGGCACAAGAAAAGAGAGGGCCATATCCAGCAAATGGGTAAAATCGGGCTGTAGATAACGAAGATGATATCTACATCTTCATTTCAGCCAATAGACGTCCACTGTTGTACATAGGCTTCCCCCAAGTGTCGCCATAATGAACGATCCTGCGCATCCCGCATCCATCGGATTCCCGCAACCTTCACCAGGTCATCGGTCTACCTTGTAGGGGGCCTTCCAACGCTGCGTCTTCCGGTAAGAAGTCGCCACTCCAGAACCTTTTGGCCCCAACGGCCATCTGTTCTGCGAGCAATGTGCCTTGCTCATTGCCACTTAAGTTTGGTGACATCTTCGTGCTATATCTGTAACCTTGGTTCTCCTGCGGATATCTTGATTTCTGATTCGATCACGCAAACGTCTGAACTTATGCGCGAAGGATAACGTTTGGAATTGTGTTTTTAGGATTCCGAACCTCAGCCAACTAAGGATTATCAAGGTGTCAGTCTGTCAAGACTATTTTTCTCAGACACGTGGAGGTATCAAACTAGAAAAGAGTTAAGAAATAAGCTAGCAAATAGGTTAACAATTCAGTTACCTCTTGGAGCAGTAAAAACATTAAAGTTCTACTTCTAAGTCAACGCAATCTTAACATAAGATCATTTATGGCGCATATATTGATACACGCAGGGAAATCAAAACGTGTAAGGTAACTTACCTTTGATTAGGTGAATCCTGGGCAAGAAGCAAAGTCTCATATAATTTTTTTTTTTTTGGCGCAAACGTATGACACACAATGTTACTTTTTATTTATTTATTTTTTGTTTGGTGTTTATCTTAAGTTTTTGTTGTCTACAATGTTTTTTTTGCGCCAAAATAAATACTTTTTCTTTCTTCTTCTTTTCTTTCTTCTTTCATACTTTAAAGTCTGAAGACCGAAAATTCTTAGATAAATCACAAAATAATTACTTTTCGTCGGAAAAAGTTTAAAAACTCGATTCAGGAATCAAACTATGTATTTGTGACGTTCTTCTTATTTATCGACCATTGATCAGTACAAAAAAGAGTGACGGAGGTGTATTTCGCCCACTCTGTCACACAAATTAAAAGAAAGGAAATTTCCAATAACCAATTTAAAGCCCTTGAATAATACGAGTAGTATGTTTTATACTAATAAACTTAAAATAAAAGAGAATTGAGAAACTTGAAGATATCAATCATAAATACGATATTTAATTTTTTTTTTTACAAGGGGCAAGCGATTGTCGGTAAAAAAGAAAAACGGCCCATTTACATCCAACATCTTTTTTTTTTTTGCCGTCCGGTAACTGTCCGGACCGAGCCCAAGTCGTCGACGGCGCGCACTGTTCCCGCGTGCCTCAAGGAGCTGTCAGCAACAGCAGGGACCCAGCCGGGTCGAAGCCTACTGGGGCCAGGGTTATCTGAAAGGGAAGCTCGGTTCCGGTACGAAAGGCACGAAGGAACGTGGTGGGTTTTTAGTCAGGAAGTCTGACACTATCTCCCGCTCCGCCCAAGAGCGGGGATTGTTATTGAATGATTTTTCCCACCATAAAAAAAAAAACATTTACATACCTAGCTAAGTTTGTACGGAACCCTGGGCGAGTCCGACTTGCTCTTGACTGTTTTTTTTTTCTTATTTGGGTTCCATTTTGGGGAAGCTTTGTTAGATTAATTTATTGCTTCAATTAAGTACCTTCGTGTTAAGTAATAATTATAAATCCAAGTTTCAATTCGAAAATAATTTTCGTTCATTCGACAACATTTATTATATATATATATATATATCTTTATTCATTAAAAAAAAAACATTGTAGTTCATTATGACAATTTACAGAATCGATTACAGTGTACAAAGACTACTACAAATTAGTGGGTGAGGTGCTGTATTCCTAGCTAGGCTAATATATAACCTGTGTTAAGGAGTACAGTGCCAGTCCCCAAGGAAATAAACAGTAAAATCGTACACAGTATGCGTTATAGTACATTATAAAGTGATACAAATAAATCTCAATATCAAGATAACAAAATGTAGTTAATTAAAAGTACAATAATAGCAAGAAAATAAAACATTACACATTTAACTTAAAATAAATAAATCATGTAACTTGAGGGTAGGTGAGTATTTGTTGTGCCCAAGTGTGCGCTGTGCGAATATATATTTTCGCTACAGGTTACGAGTCATAAGCTGTAGCGGATTAAATTTAATGACCGGAATGTTAGTAAGTAGGACTTCGATGTGCATCTTTATGGTAAACTTAATTTATTGTGCCAAAAAGTGTGTTATTTGTTCAAATATGTTTATACTCGTAGTAAAATAAATGGGAGAAAAAATAAATAAATAGTCAAATCAATCAGTTATGAATTTTTCTGTTTCATCGTAATTTTTAGCTTGTAGGAATGAGTAAACCGTTCTTTTGCACTTGTAATTTGACAGGCCATATATTGGACAGTGCTTATTCAATTTATTGTAGAGAGCTGGGCCTTGGAAATAAAAAAATCTTTTAGGGAAGTATGATCGCGTTCGTGGGAGTGTGCATATTTGGTCTTTTCGACGTTTCGTTATGATTTTATACGGGGTTTTCCTGTGTTGTAATAATATTACTTGTAAAATAAAATGTTGTCGTATGTTGAGAACTCCCCAGTGACTGTATAATTCATTGGTAGGAAACATAAAATGTCGAAAGGTTGCAACCTTTAAAATGGCCCTGTGAGCGACTTCCAATGGCATCAAAATAGTCTTGGCAGCACCGCCCCAACATGAGATACAATATGTGATAATAGAGGAGCAAAGGGCAAAATAAACAGTACGAATAATTTTTAGGTTCGTAACATACCGGAGGGTTCTAAATATGTAAATTAGTTTTCTTACTCTAACCGTAAGCATGTTAATATGCTTCTTAAACTTTAAATTTGCATCTATTATTATCCCTAAGTATTTTATATGATCAACGTTAACTAAAGATGGACAATTACATGATGTATTTGGGAGACAAGAGTGTGCTTTTAAGGTTATGGCAGTATGTGGTTGGGAGGCCGCGCTAATTGAGTAATCAATAAAATTGGTTTTACTAGTATTTAAGGTAAGGGTGTGTGCAGTGAGCCAGTTTAAGGCTGCGTTTAAGCCATGTTGTGCTATTAGTTCTAGCTCTGTCCAAGTGTCTGCGGTGAATGTAATAGCGGTATCATCCGCAAATGAAACAATTCTGCCATTTGGAATATTGAGGTTGCACAGATCATTTATAAAGATAAGAAAGAGGGTGGGACCTAATATGCTACCTTGGGGGACCCCGTAGCAGATGGGAAGCTCTTCACTACTATAATTATCAATCCTAACAGTTTGTGTGCGATTACTTAAATAACTACGAAAAAGTCCTAAAGGTGCCCCTCTGACTCCCATACTTATTATAACTATATTTATTTAACTTAATACTTGTGACTTTTACAACGTTTTTTATAGCGCTGGGCTATTTAAAACACGAATAGGCACACCATAAACCAAAAAAAACGTACAACTCTCTTGTCTGACCATAGTGAATGGCAATTACATAAAAAGTAATTCTATAGGTTTAGCTAAACTTAGAGGTTATATTGATGATTTAAATGATTATAATTATAACTCGACAAATTACGTGTTAGTCACAAATAGACACTAGTCTTCTCGATCTTTTCTTATGGCACTGAGACTTGGTCGCTAAAAGCTGCAGATCTCAAACGCATCGACGCCTTTGAGATGTGCTGCTGAAGAAGGATGCTCCGTATTCCTTGGACAGCATTTCGGACCAACGTATCCATATTGCAAGAACTCAAAATCTCCTCACGGCTGTAGTCTGTGTCTTCGCAAGGTTCTGCAATACTTCGGTCACGATTAGACGGTGGCAACCTCGAAAGGCTCATTTTGACCGGTAAAATGGTTGAGAAAAGGCCTCGCGGGCGCAACCCAATACGTTGGTCCGACCAAATCCACACCGTTCTCGACTCTACGATATACAGTACCCTGCACACCGCCAGAGACAGAAACAGATGGAAGAATATCTTATAAGTTAAAGTGATGAAGATGGGAGGTTCCCTTAGCATTGAAGAATACATCGCAACGAGGGGAAAGAGAAATAATAATATTTTAATGAACAATGAACCCGTCATTGACCTACAAAATGCAAAAAGTCACAAATATTATTTTAATGAACATTGAACCCGTCATTGACCTACAAAATGCAAAAAGCTTTTGAATTCCACAGTCTACCCGGACGTAATTTATTAAACTAAGGTTTCCATGATTTCTTCATATATTTCTTGCCACAAAAACCCATTTAAGCTTCCTGTCTCCCGAACAAAGTTCCCCCATCAAGAAGGCCGCAAATCTTCAGTCCTATTTGCATCAAATTTTCCATAAAAAGGGGGAGATTATGTTGAAATTTCACTCATAGTAGGTATAATTTTCGTTCCGGAACGAAGACGAGACAGATGGACCAAATTGCTTCGTCAAAATGGTTTCCGTTTTCTACAGTAACTTAAGAACTGATATAATAAATTCCGTTTTGAGTTTTCGTATTCGGTTTCAGCAGTTTGACTTTAATCTGTGCATAATTAGTAAAGTTGAAGACTCTTGGAAATATGATACATTGATTATGAGACGTATTGACGAAGGGTTCTCCTCGATCTAAATTGTTTCAAAGTTCATTGATCTAAAATAATATTTGGTCCTTTATCTTCTTTAATACGGTTTTTTTTCTGCGGTGGGAAATCGTCTAACGACTTTTCTCGACTTAAGCATTTATTATCTCCCAACATTATGGCGATTGTCACACGCAGCGTAGCGCGTGAATGCGTGTTTTAACGTTGCTTGTAAGTATCTCCGTTTATATATAAAACACGCACAGTCCAACACACCGAAAATGCATCCACGCGCGTTCATGCAGATCGCGCGTCTACATGCGGAGAAACATGTACACACGCGGGTGGGTGCGGAGCGACACGCAAGGTATGGCACACTGAGTCTCGTAGTGCCGTGTGTGATTTTGTGAATTTACAAAAAGCACCTACACGAGAGGTGAGTGCGTAAAAAACTCGCACGATGATGCTGATCTGCACTACCACAAGTACGCGCGTAGGTGAGTTGACACGCAACATACAGCGTGATGCGTGGCAGTGTGATAATCGCCTATCTCTCGCCTTAGCAGGAACAATGCTAGTGGGCCGCTATGAATTGCTGACATCTCAATGCGCGAAAAACACTACGCGCTGTCGCCGACTTCGGCTCGGTCTGGACGGCCGGCGGTCAGCTTCTCCATGGCTCATTGTCCGCAAGCCCACGCCTGTCGAGGCTGGTAGTCGGGGTCGTGGTCGCGGCGGCTAGGGCATGAAGATGTCCGTTCTCTCACGCATGCCGTCTTCTTTGCTAGCATTTTCACTTCGCAGAAAAAGGTGACTGCCTGACATTTCTCGCAGCGGTTTCACGCGGAGCATCGTCTTCACGAAAATACAACGGTGATCCGCCTAAATGGGGACCTTAGTGTGGTTCATAGAGTGGTAACACCTGGGCGTTTTTTCCGCCTGAATCAAGTACAGGAACCTTCCAAATTCATCATGTCTGGTGAGGTCCTGCGTCATGTGGAAGGTGAAGACGCCTTGTTGCCTCTCTAACCACTTCTCATAAGAGGACTTACCGCTATGATTATGGCGTGCCCTAGAATGAAGCTAGAACTTCCTAGAAACTTCCTGAACTTTCCTGAACTTCTTAGAAAGCTAGACCGACGCACACGTGGACCACGCCTGATTTATTCATAGAACGACGTCGCGTGGCGTGGATCTAGTGCAGCTCTACAAGTCTCGTTTCCATAACAAATGTATGGAGACCGACGCGACCAGTAGCCCGATTCACGTAATGAAAACCGTAACGATTTAGTCGTTTAGTCCATTTCTGTATTCACATCCATCAATCGAGTTTGAACGACACCGATTTTAAAGTCGTTTGAAATTCGTCGATTTAAAAAAAAATCTGTATTACATTATCCTGGTACAATATTTATTAATGTAACTTGAAATAAGTCGATAGATCGTGAATACCGCTTTTGGATAGGACTTCGATCGAACGACTATAAAACTTCAACGATATTTGGCTTGTTTGATTTTACGTGAATCAGGCGCAGTGTAGTTATATCTTAATACATATGTGGCCTTTCATCCCGGGATTATACTCCTTCGGCACAATTTTCTACTATCATGCGGGGGAAGTCACTTGCAAGCGTTTTTATTTTATATACTATTTTACACCACTTGCTCGATAATGTCGTTTTATACGTCATACAAACCTCACTTAAAGCAAGTCATTCTATCTCTAGGGAGATAATTCAGTATGGCCGATCCCTAGGGAATAATGAGATTTGAATTTGGAACATTAAAATTCGTCAACATTGTGAAATAAAATTACATGTATCGAACAAGTTGACTCGAAATTCAAACTGGCCACTAACAAAAAAAAAAGAAAATAGAATAAAACCTGCTTACTGACGGGAGCATTACTATAGAAAATTTAAACAATAGAATCTTGGAGTAGTGAATTTTGTTTGTTTGATGAACTTGTAAATATAATACTTATATTTCTCTAATATATGATTTGGTCGACTAAATTGTCTTTTTTAATTATCTCACAGATGGTGTAAAAAGTAGAGTATGCAACACGGGAATAAAGCCGTCTTTGTCTTGGGCGGCTTGAATTCCTCACTTCACTTAGGATTCTTTATTAACTCCCTAGCAATGCTCGGGAGTTAATTTTATAAATCCTTCACTACCATTCGGGATTAAAATCAGCAACCTTCTTTTCGTTCGGAATTCAACATGACTCTCCCTCGACTTAAAGACACTGCTTTATCCCCTAGTCACATAATAGTAGTTTATGTGACTAGGGGATAAAGCAGTGTCTTTAAGTCGCGGGCGGCATGTTGAATTCCGAACGAAACGAAGGTTGCTGATTTTAATCCCGAACGATAGTGAGGGATTTATAAAATTAACTCCCAAGCATAGCGAGGGAGTTAATAAAGAAACCTGAGTGAAGTGAGGAATTTAAGCCGCCCAAGACCCCGGAGGACACGGTGGAGCACACAATCGCGGTGTGCCCTGCTTGGGCGGAGCATCGCCGTGCCCTCGTGGGGGTGATCGGCGGCGGAGACCTCTCGCGCCGGGCCTTGGTCGAGGCCATGGTCCGGAGCGAGGAGGAGTGGCAGGCGGTCGCCGACTTCTGCGAAGCAGTAATGCTCGCCAAGGAGGAGGCCGACCGCATCAGGCAACGGCGCTCTCGCCGCCGCCGCCGGGATTCCGATCCCGATTTCCAGCCACCGTAGGCGCGGGCTTGCGGACAGTGAGCAATGGGTAGCTCGCTGTCCGGCCGTCCGGTAACCGTCCGGACCAAGCCCAAGTCGTCGACGGCGCGCGCTGTTCCCGCGCGCCTCAAGGAGTTGTCAGCAACAGCAGGGGCCCAGCCGGGTCGAAGCCTACCGGGGCCAGGGTAATCCGAAAGGGCGCTCGAGCCCCGGTATCGAAGGCTTGAAGGAACGGGATGGGTTTTTTAGTCAGTAAGAGTCTGACACTATCTCCCGCTCCGCCCAAGAGCGGGGGTTGTCATAAGATGATTTTTCCCATCGAAAAAAAAAAAAAAAAAAAGCCGCCCAAGACAAAGAAAGCTTTATCCCCGTGTTGCGTACTCTACTTTTTACACCATCTGTGAGATAATTAAAAGACAATTTGGTCGACCAAATCATATATTAGAGAAATATAAGTATTATATTTACAAGTTCATCAAACAAACAAAATTCACTACTCCAAGATTCTATAGTCTCAATTTTCTATAATGCTCCCGTGTCGTCAGTACGCACGTTTTATTCTATTTTCTTTATTTTTTGTTAGTGGCCAGTTTGAATCTCGAGTCAACTTGTTCGATGCGCCTACATTTTAATTCGCAATGTTGACGATTCTTGATGCTCGAAATTCAAATCTTATTATTCCCTAGGGATCGGCCACACTGCATTATCTCCCTAGGCATATAATAACTTGCTTTAAGTGAGGTTTGTATGACGTGTAAAACGACATTATCGAGCAGGTGGTGTAAAAACTACTATTTATACAAACCAAAATCAATTTCAATGTCTTTCTGTTTATTCAATAACTCCTCCGAAACTATGCATCAGATTTTGAATTATTTTTAGGGTCCCGTACCTCAACAGGAAAAAACGGAACCATTAAAGGATCATTTTATGTGGCTAAATCAATATATTCATAGGGTACTTCTCGTTGACCCAGAGTCCAGAAATTTAGCATAAAGCAAGGTTGGAATGAAGTCTATAGATAAAAGATATCGTAGATAAGTTTGTACGGAACCCTCAGGGCGCGAGCCCGACTCGCACTTGCCTTTTTTTATTAATAAAAAAACAATGAATAAGGAAGGTTTATATGTATGTATAATATACCCCTATGATTAATGACAGATCACTAGTATAAATATAAAAATAATTGTTAGCTTGTTTCTGTTTGTTAAAACCTTACAGGTAATTCCAGAAATTAGGTTATAAGCAGATTATGAAGCCATGGTCCGGAGTGAGGAGGCGTGGCAGGCGGTCGCCGACTTCTGCAAAGCAGTAATGCTCGCCAAGGAGGAGGCCGACCGCAAGGAGTTGTCAGCAATAGCAGGGACCCAGTTGGGTCGAAGCCTACTGGGGCCAGGGTTAGTTTCGAAAGACAGCTCGAGCCCCGGTATGAAGGCTAGAAGGAACGGGGTGGGTCTTTTAGTCAGTAAGAGTCTGACACTATCTCCCGTCCCACTCAAGAGCGGGGGATGTCATTGGATGATTTTTTTCCACCATAAAAAAAACGGATTATGAAAAATCTTTAATAGCTAAAAATTAGGATACTCGTAGGTACGCTGTCACTTCTTCTATTTCTAGTATTGATTTCAAAGCTTTCAGTTAAAGAAACATCCACATGATATAACAAACTGGCTTTCAAGATGCTCATCAAAAACAACAGTTCTGTTTAGATGACAAACATTCTCGATTACAAGATACAGTAGCTTGCCAAATGGGCCATCGACTCGACAAAACATCGTGACATATCATGATAATGTTTATCTACTCTTTTATCGTAAAGTTGCAATTACGAAATCAAAAGTAATGTCTCATTGGCAGACTTTATTTGCAGATAGAACTATAATAAAACCAAAAGTATAACCAACAAAACAAAATAAAGCTATATTTTTTTATTTTGTTTAGGAAACTCTATGGTTAAGGTTTATCAAATCATAGAACGTCGAAAAATTTAATTAAAGAGCTCCGTCATTGACCACATCGTCATTTTTTTAGGTGAGGTAGTGGTCAATTAAGAGCCTATCAATCATAAAAAATATCTATCATAACATAGTAAATTTATTTGAATTGAACAATACGTAACAACAATCTCTAAATAAATAAATATAATAAAAACATTATGGCCTACTTCCTACACACTATGGTCTACATTTCTTTTTGATTTCTCCTTTCGCAGGTCTGCTGGAAGAAATTTCTTTGGAAATAAGCAGTACCTTTGTACTAACGTCTCTTATGTATTATCTTTTTCTGTTATTTTTGTGTGTACATAAATAGTAAAATAAATAAATAAATTATTTCCGGATTATATTATGGTCAAAAATAAAATGAATACATAAATACATTAGTTACGGACTAGCTTCGTTTTACATTATTTGTCTGTGGTAACGCAGCCCAGCCCATGCTTCAAATCACAGAGGTTGAATGTTACATTTTGGTGTAATATTTCCAATATTTTGAATTGTGCATTGATGTATGCGATTAAGACAGCAATTGTACACATGATATACCTGTATATTGCACAAAAGTATGCAAGTAACTTGCATGCTGTAGTCATAGCCACCAATTAGAGTGACATGCAAGGTACCTACTTGCATACTTTTGTGCCAGTTACAGGTATGTGTAGCACCTTTAGATGAAGAAGAGTAAGAACTGCAAGCAGGTAGGTATAAAATATTCATGTCATAACCTACTATTATAAACTTCAATTGAGGCTCAGTTTACAAATTTACACTCTATCTTAATTATGTGACTTAATCTTTGTTATGTGACAGTACCATAAACTATTATTTACATAATATAAATTAATGTTCTGAGTAATGGGAACCGATGGAAAAAACGCAATCGTTCTCTCCTGATGCTCTTTTGTTACGGAATTCGATAAGAACCGATAATGGACCAAAGTTTTGGAAGAAAACAAGGGAGGGAAGACGGTGGTCAATTTGTTTTTGTTCTATTGAAGTATTTATTACAGGAGGAGGATGGTTTAGTAAGTTGTACCACAACAAGCTAATTTAGAGGTTACGCTTTTAATTAGTTACGGAGGGCAATAGCACAAAATAGATAGGTACAGAAGTCAATCTACATACAAAGCGCACTCGAGCAACGCACACATAGACACCGCTCACGGACACGATGTCTCGGTCGCGTCTCGGACCACTCGTCGAACAGTTCCGGCTCAAACGCTCATTCGTGTGCGTCCACCGAGTGTAGGTATAAAAATTGAAGTACACACATGAGATTACCTATCTATTTTGTGGCCATAGGCAGCTCGCCGTTCGTCAATCAGGCAAGGGTCAAGCCCGGGTGGTTGTGTTCCACATGTGCCTCAGTAAGATATCAGCAAAGCTAGAACTAAATTGGAACGACGCACACGTGTATCACGCCTAATTTGTACGTAGAACGACGTCGCGTGGCGTGGATCAAGTGTAGCTCTACAAGTCTAGTTTCCATATAAAATGTATGGAGACCGACGCGCCCAGATCGGCGTGTGTGGCACTCGTGTGCGCTGTGTAGATCTACTGTAAGATTGACGGGGCCAGTTAAGGCTTATAGTCCCTTGAACCATCTGGCCGAAATTAAATGGTCACTATTTTTGTACCCGTCTAGGTGACAGTACGACTGTCAGTGCATTTGTTTGCGGCCAGCTGCGCCCGGACAGAGCCCCGCTGACTTTTTTCTTTGCAAAATATTTATTAAATCCATTTTCTTTGCGAAATATTGATTGATTTACATATGCAATGTTCACGTTGAAGAATATTTAACTACCAATTTTTATGTGTAAAAACGTTTCTAAAGATTCAAGCCGTTTCGAAGGAGTAGGGAAAAGTTGCGAATGTGATGTATATGGTGTGTATGTAATATTTTTTTAGACAAAAGTATTTATTAATCGCACGAAAAAATCGAATCTATAATTAACATATATATTTTCAAACCTATTAACCTGGCCGTTACCGAAAAAAAAAAAGGAGTAGGCTCCAGAAAGTCCATGTTTTAAAGCACTTTTAGGGCGCTTGGGCCTTAAAGTCAATACCTGCTGCGAATTGTTCGTAGTAGTTATTGTAAGCGCATCGCAAAAGGATAATTTAAAGAACGCTTTGAGTTTTAGTCAATGAAAGTTAGACACCCTCTCAATCCACTCAGAGAAGTCATTTGATGATTTCTCACATAAAGATCAGGAAAAGACAGAACCCTTATAGGATCACTTTATTGTCCGTCTGTCTGTCAAGAACCTTTATCTCGGGAACGCGTGGAGGTATCGAGTTGAAATTAAAACCATATGCCTACTCAAGTCTGCGGTCCATTGAAGCTGTGAAAAAATCAAACGGACAAGTTAACAGAAAAAAAGCTACGGCCGTTTATGTCGCAAAAAATGTGTATTTCGGCACTCTCAAGGGTATCCTTAGGGTACTTCCAGCTAACCTAGAATCCTGAAATTTGGGATGAAGCAAGATCTTATCGGATAGACATAGAAATAAATCTGAAAACAGTAAATTTGTTATTACGTCACAAAAAAAAAACTTTTTTTGCGATTCGGAAAAACCTTTGATGCAACCTGCATTCGAGAATTGAATTATTTATATAGATATTTTTGTTTGTGCATATAGATAGCTATTTCGTTTGTGCAGAACCCTCAGTGCGCGAGCCTGACTCGCACTTACCCAGTTTTTAATAGGCGTAACGACGGCTTAGAGTGGAAACCTTAGGTATTTAATTTTATGTACAAGTAAATTTATTTTATTATATTTTTTTTTAAAAAAAGCTTGTTATGCACAATCTTGAATCGCAAAATTTTGCGCCACCTACGATGTTAAATGCATACCTTATTCGAATCAGTTTGGTGTGATAAACTCGCGACGACGCGTCGAAACTTGTCGAAAAAATTTAAAAACAAAAAAGTAAAAAAGACATGTGGCACTCGGGGACTGCCGCGGTAAAGCTATTGCATAGCATTTTTATCAACTTATGCAATTATAATTATTTAATTATTTTATTTATGCAGTAATTTTATTCCTTTGTTTTTTTTTCTTTGATATTAATTGAAGTTACACTTTCACACATTGAATTGAATTTTGATTGATTGTTCACTCATTTGTTTTCTTATCGGTCACCACGCTCAAAAAATAAATGAGGGGGGGGCGTTAGGTTATTTTTGTTACGGAATTTCTGGATTCGGTCACCACGCTTAAGGCCCGCGATAGAAGCTATGCAATAGCTTAATAAGTGTATGAAATAAATCAATATCTTTAAATATTTGTAAATAGCACGTAGAAGCACATTTCAATTTAAATGATAATAAATATCTAATTTGGATTTTTTTCCTCCTTAAAAGTTACGTATGACGTAATTACGAGGTATTCACTATAACCCATTGATAAAGCATAGCATAATGCCAAGTAAAAAAAGCAAGATACATTTGCATTACGAGTGATACTTTAAGACCGTCACAATGCTATGCAGCTGTCGTTTCTCTCAGTCTAGTCTTGCAGACAAACAGATTAACAGCTCCACCGAGCTTGCTTTGTAGAACAAAGACTCACAATTTCCCTCTTTAACAAACAAAAGGTACTTTCTCGGAATTGATCGGAAACTGTAATTAAAAGGATTCGCTTTTTAAAAAGGTGCTAGATATTTTTTGTAGTGAAAGAGAAAATGCTGTGTTATTCTGGGTATTATTATTATTATTATTTAGAAGATAAGGGGCTATGCATCACCCATAGTGTAGGGGATGTAGTCACTGCGACCTAAAAGATCTATTGTGACTCGCCACCTTGTTAGAGTAACTCTTTTAGCCCGGAGGCTTCCAAAAAATTTAGAATACTCCTTTTAGAGTTTTAATCTCCTCCGGGCGAATAATGTGTCGGCCCAGATGGACACTGCGTTTGTGGATAAGGGGCCCGCATTCACACAAAAGGTGCATAGGCGTCTCCCTCTCCTGATTGCAGTACCGGCAAACATCAGTGTCACTCAGTTTCATGTGAAATTGGTGCCTGTTTAATTTGCAGTGGCCGGTTAAGGCGCGGGCTATCGCACAGATGTTCGTCCTGCTAAGCTCAAGAAGCTCGGCAGTTCGTTTTTGTGAGTAGCCTTCAATGAGAGATTTGGCGTGTAGCAGACCTGGTTGTACCAACCAGTGCTTTTTTGAATCGCCAAATAAGTTGCCCTTAAGGGTCTGCATGGCCTGGTTCTAATAATAATAATAATAATTCTGGGTTACTTCATGGCAGCCATCATTCGTGAATTGTACTGTAGCTTTTTATTAAAAAAAAAGGTACCTTTAAATCAAGAATGAATAAGTTACCTCTAGGCAAGCGTGCTTCATCTTCGGCCACATCATCGCTTACCATCAGGTGAGATAGTGGTGGGCACGCCACAATCATGGCGGTAAGTCCCCTCTTTGAGGCGTGGCTGGAAAGACCTCACGGCGTCCTTACCTTCCGCATGACGCAGGTCCTCACCGGACATGGTTCGTTCGGGAGTTTCCTGCACCGGATTCGTGCGGAAGTGACGCCCGGGTGTCGCCACTGTGCGGAATCCCCGGAGGACACGGTGGAGCACACAGTCGAGGTGTGCCCTGCTTGGACGGAGCATCGCCGTGCCCTCGTGGGGGCGATCGGCGGCGGAGACCTCTCGCGCCGGGCCTTGGTTGAGGCCATGGTCCGGAGCGAGGAGGAGTGGCAGGCGGTCGCCGACTTCTGCGAAGCAGTAATGCTCGCAAAGGAGGAGGCCAAACGCATCAGGCAACGGCGTTATCGCCGCCGTCGCCGCCGCCGGGATTCTTATCCCGATTTCCGGCCAACGTAGGCGCGGGCTTGCGGACGGTGAGCAATGGGTAGCTCACTGTCCGGCCGTCCGGTAACTGTCCGGACCAAGCCCAAGTCGTCGACGGCGCGCACTGTTCCCGCGCGCCTCAAGGAGTTGTCAGCAACAGCAGGGACCCAGCCGGGTCGAAGCCTACTGGGGCCAGGGTTATCCGAAAGGGCGCTCGAGCTCCGGTATGAAGGCTAGAAGGAACGGGGTGGGTCTTTTAGTCAGTAAGAGTCTGACACTATCTCCCGCTCCGCCCAAGAGCGGGGGATGTCAATGCATGATTTTTTCCCACCATAAAAAAAAAAGGTGAGATAGTGGTCAAAAGCGAGCCTATCAATAATAAAAACAAAAAATATTCGTGAATCGTGGTTAAGTTCACAAACATGTAAACTCACAATATATGTAAGTTAGGTATAGGGTAAGTGAACATAACTACGAAACTCAAACTCCAAATAATACCCGTCGGTCAAACAAAAATTTGTTCCGTGTGAGAATGGATCCCCCAACACGCAGTGCAGCAGCCAATCAATCAATCATTGCGACAACCATGCTTTCAATATTCTAAAACCAAAACAAAAGCAGAGCATGCAAGCCTAGGACAAAAGCTAAGCTAACAAAATATTTTGAAATTAATTTGTATGGCTGACAAATAGATGCCACCTGAATGTTCGAAAGAGACGCCGTGGCTCTGGAACGCAAAGAGGGAAAGGTAAAACACGGGTGAGTTTAAGGAGGTCAAAGTAAAACACGGGTGAGTTTAAGGAGGTAAAAATAAAACACGGGTTAGTTTAAGGAGGTAAAAGTAAAACACGGGTGAGTTTAAGGAGGTAAAAGTAAAACACGGGTGAGTTTAAGGAGGTAAAAGTCTGACACTCTTCTTCCGGAGCGTGAGAAGTTCCGTGATGATTTTCCACGTAAATAAAAAAAAAAAAACAAGTGGTTATATGTACATAAACCCTACAGTTTTACCACACCTGTATTTTTTAGTTGCCTTTTACGTTCTTGGGTTTACTTTTCAGAAATTCTCCGCGACCTAGAAGGCATCAGCTTTCCTGGTCTCCTACTGTTTTGCTAACACCTCTTTGAGGCATGTGTGGAATACTACGCTCTGTTGACTACTCGAAATTGGTCCCTACCGGCCGGCCGGATGGTGAGCTACCCATTGCTCGTTGTCCGCAGTGGAATCATGCTGCCATTCCCAATTTTAAATCTCTTTATTTCTGGGTAAAAATTTAGTTCAGAACTTGTCAAAAAAACATGCTTAATAACACTATAGTTAACGTATAGTCTGTATATATAGATGGATGGATTGTGTGAGGAGTGATATGAAAGAAAAGGGAGTTAGTCTATTGCTAACTCCCTTTGACGGGTGACAGGATAGAATGGAAGAAAAAACATGTTGCGCCGACCCTAAGTAATATGGGATAAGGGCAGGAAGAAGAAGAAGTCTGTATATATAAAAGGAGAAACTAACTGACTGACATGTCAACACAGAGCTAAGACTACTGGAACTCGGAATGTGTAATTTAGCACAAGGTTTTATTTTATTACGCTGGCAAGTACGTTATGAGAAGATTTTTCAAAATTCACCTCCTTAAAAGGAATGAAACGAGGTTCAAAGTTTGTATTGAAAAACCTATTTTCATGCAAGCGTAGCCGCTGTAGAAGTTAGTATACATTTTAATATTATAAAGAGGTAAAGTATGTTCTTTTTTATTTTTTATTTACTAAGTCATCTCTGAAACTACTAATATAATAATATTCCACACAACTATCACACAACGCTGTCTAGTCTCAAGCTAAGCAGCGCTTGTGTTATGAGTACTAGACAACTGATAAACATATTTATATATTTCTAAATACACACGTACATAGATAAATTACACCCAGATACAGAACAAATGATCATGCTTGAACAAATGTTTGTGTAATACATTTGTCTCGGGTGAGAATTGAACCCACGACCTCCGGCATAGCAGTCGGGGCCACTAACCACCAGACCAACAGGCTAGTCAATTACAGTACTGGTCCGATTACTAAAATTTTTTCAACGATAGAAAGCTGCTTAATTCCTGAGTGACACTTATGTCACTATATTTAATGTGTCGCGATCGAAGCTGCGGGCAAATGCTAGTAGATAATAAAATCGAAGGAGACACGTTTTCAGTGACAATATTGGTTGAACTATTTGTCCCTGGAGACAGAACACGTGCCTTTGTGAAGATCTTCGAGGCTTATCTGAAATAAACTTTTGTATCTCAGTCCAAAGTTTCAAACTAAACGTATCATTAACTCTCATAGGACCTATCACTTAGTTTTCTAGTAAATTTTGAACAAAGCAAAAATGAACTGTGAAAAGTTTATTTTTTAACACATTGAAGGCTTTATTTATCAAGTTAACTATTAGTGCCTATAACGTTAAGACTGGTCATCTCTTAGTTACCAGTGGCTTAATTCAGTTTCTATCTTTTAATTATTTTTTATTTTTATTTTACTTTCTATTATCAACATTGTGCTCACATAATTGTAGCAACAAGAAATATGTAACCAAGATTATATGTAACTCAATTTGATTTAATAGAGTGTCCATGGAGTTTCTTGCACGTTCTTCTCCATAGAGATCTACGCTTTGGAACGTGCAATTTAGCTTCACTTTTTTTTTGGACTGACTGACCTTTGACTATTCAAAAGTGCCTGCAAATGGTCTATTTGAAATAAATGATTCGATTTGATTTGAACGAGATATCTAATTTTTAGGCACCAGCAATTCATATTTTCATTGGAGGCCATCTTCGAGAAAACTACGAGTTTTCTTGTAGATCTGAAAAGAAATCATCTTTGAGATATCTTATATCTGGCATTCAGTATAAGTACTAAAACTTTATATAAACACAGTATGATACTTAGGGTAAAATGTTTAGTCTACGAGGGTAAACATTGCAGGGGTGGTCGAGTGGTAACGGCCCCGGCTTACGAATTGTAAGTCGCGGGTTCAAACCCAACCAGGCGCATTACTTTGTGTAATTTATTTCATCACCACTGCTCTCAAAACGCTGAAGGAAACATCGTGAGGAAACATGTCCTACAACTAAAAATTCGAAGACATGTGACATCCACCAACCCGAACTGGAGCCGCGTGGTGGATTACAGCCCATTCCCTCTCCTAGAGAGGAGACCTGAGTCCCAACATTGGGAACATTATAAGGCCGACTATGCTGTACTATGTTACGAGGGTAATACAAAATCTATACTACTAACAGTAACTATCACACATCGAGCCTTAGATGTGTAATAGATACGAGATATCCATTTGGTCCAACACACTAAGAGCCAAATCACACGACGCGGTGCGGCGCCGCACCGCATCGTGTGGTTTGGCTCTACCGAGTACGACTATTCTTTCAACATCGACTAATATACACGCAATCATTCTGATTTGTTATATGATAATATTAGCAACGTATTATCATTATTGTGTTATAATTTTATGATCAAATTATTAAATCCCTAAAATGCTTCCACTTTGGAAGCATTGTGACGGCGCATCGCTTTCTTTTTTATGCAGTCCGAGAGAGACAACACTTTGTGTCCTTAATTGAAGTGACTAAGGGAAATTAGTTCTGCAAGCGTTGTAATTAACAGTTTTTGTATCGAAAGCTTCTTGGCAAAGAAACAGCAAGAACACTTCGCGTTGAGAAGAAAATTAAGGCCTTTCTTAAATTCTTTTCCGAGACGATAATGGAATGAACACAGCAGCGGTATTTTAAAAACAGAATGCGATAGAAGCTGTTTAAAGATCTTAAAAGAGTAGTGAAGGAATAAAGACGTGCAGTTTATAGAGATGGCGCCACTTGCAACACTTTTTACTACCTACAAAGTTGAATTTTAAAGTAAATGTTTTGTTATATTTATACCCGGTTGCAGAAGTGTGCTCGTTTTCAAAAACATGAGAAGCAGTAAACATAACTGTCGACATTATTCCATAACTGTTCTATTGCAACTTCGAATATCTCTGAACATAAGATCATTATGAAACTTCTATGAGTAACTTAATAAAGAACATAATATTATTATGCGAGTTCTTAGTAGCAATCATAGAGAACTAAACTACTATTCCAAGTCTGAGAAATATATTCAGTAGAAAACTGTACGAACATTACAATTCCTCAGGAATTAATTTGTACGAAACACGTTGATAGCCAAACTTACTTCTAATAGGACCCGAACTCCACAACATCGGTTAAGTTCGACGAACTTCGACAAACTTCGGAAAATACCTGATGCATAGGACTAGACTTCTCTCATGTAGAGAATTCTTTTGATATGCAACTTTCAACCTTAAATTTATGAATATAAAGTTGAAAATCATTTGGATATTGATGCATTTAGACTTGACTGGGGTGTTGGAAATTATGCCGAAGATTTCGTTCCATCTCATGGTTTTAATATTTTGTGGAATATGAATACCATTGAACCATTGACTCAATGTCACTGTAAATTGACTTTATAGTATTTTTTTTTAACACCTGAAAGATGAATTGTATATAGAGTAATTTGTATACAAAGCCTTTTTATGAAAATTTGATTAATGGACATAAAGCTACACCCCTATTGTGTGCCAATTCGACGAGGTTTCGACGCAAAATGGTGCTGCAACAATCCAATTTTCCAGACCTATTATAATCAAAGCTCGGTGACAATGCCATCAGGACTACCTAGCGTTAACAATATCGTTTTCTCTGACAACTTACTAAGACAAAGATACTATATTGTATCAGCTTAAGTTTTTATTTATTTAGGATGTAAGGGATATGTAAAAATAACTTATAAAAGTGTGTTGTTTGGTTATCTCGGGCGAGCCCCCAAAGTAATGTTTGGGGATTGCGTATGTGTTGAAATAAAATGCTGATCAATGCTGATGATATGAAGCTGCGTAACTTGTTTGTTTAATTTTCTCACCTAATTTTTTCTTATTTTAATTAAATTGCTATGTTCTTCGGTCACTCATGTTCAAAAGGATAGGTGATCCTTCATCCCCCTTTATTTTCTTTCTCTTAAATTTTTACGCATCAATTTACACATTTTTCATACGTCTTTTTTATGAGTATGAATCTGGACTCTAGTGTTAAAATATTACGTCAATCTGTTCGTTTTTGTTCTTTTTTCGATGATAGACTCGCGTTTGACCACAATCTCACCTGATGGAAAGCGACGATGTGTTCGACGATGGAGCACGCTTGTCTAGAATTAACCTATTTACACTTTACTTAAATATCCCCAGTTTGTAGCTATCAGGAAACGCCGACTTCGGCAGGGAATTCCACTCTTTGGCTGCGCGCACAATAAATGTGTATACAGCTAAGGTGGTTAAAGCTTTGTGTTTATATCTTACAGTTTTTTTTTGTAACTGGGCAAATGGGGGAAGATCTTCACGCATTGAACGCCTGTGGAAAGACATCATCGACAAGCGAGGGTACCATGACGTTCAAAGTAAGATTGTTTTTATCTTGTATCAGTGTGGGTAAGAGATGGCGCTAGACAACCTGTACAACTCTGTCTCTTAGCCATACTGAAACAAGATTAAAACAATCTTACTTTCAACGTCATGGTCAAGGTCCTGGTCGACCGCTTCGAAGGTGGTCTGACGATCTGATTATGTTCACGGTGTAACTAAAAAGTGTTACAAAATAACAAATTAATTGTGATATAAATAACAAATATTCTTTATCATTCTTATACTAACTCCGCCATCTTGGATATTGACACTTAAAACCCATTTATCATACACTGCCTTAGATGTTTTTACAAGAAGACGATATTGATTGATCACTGTTCATGAAGTCGTGTTATGATTACTTTATTTATTTTTTTGGCGCACAGGTATAGTCAATTTCACTATCCCACACGCTGGAAAGTTTTGTTCTTATCACTCGCTGCCTCGCGTTTAGCTACAGCTCGCACTGGCAAGATTTTGAACAGGCTGTTACTATAAGTAACAAAAATCTATCGAAATCTATCATGTAAAGTAATAATTCAGTAACTGGTCGACTGTAGAGAACGCCCCGTTACATCTACAGTAATATAATAAAGAGGTAAAGTTTGTTTTTTTGTTATTATGTTTTTTTGTTTGTAGGAGGTAATCTCTGAAAGTGCTGGTCCGAATGCTAAAATTTTTTCACCGACAGAAAGCTGCTATATTCCTGAGTGACATAGGCTATATTTTTTATACGCGGGCGAAGCCGCGGGCAAAAGTTAGTTAAGTAATAATACATAGTGTTTAAATAACAATAAAGAATTATATTTATTATGTTATTTGTTTTATAATATAGATGTTTACTAGCAGCTGCCAGCAGCTCTGCACGCGTGATTGTAGAAAATTTTCCCAAAGAAAACATACACATTAAAAAGTATCATAAATACTATTCCACGACATGGGCTACCCATGTGGCAAATTTGGTGCAAGTTCAACCGTTTGAGCATGAAGCAGTAACAAACATTTGTGTGATGATTGTTTTTGTCTTAATTTTTTATGACTTACTACTTTTAATGTGAATTTAATGACTTATACGTAAGTCTTGATTCAATCATTTTTGAATAGTTTGTCAGAATGAAATTCTAAAATTAATTAACAAAGCATACCTTATTAGTTCATACACAGCGCATACTTAAATGTATTATGCAAATAAATGTATTTATTGATTGATTGATTTGAAGCTAGAATTCTCGTCTTCGCAGTCCAAAATCAGAATCAGAAACGTTTATTTCAAATAGACCTCAAGCGGCGGAAATATAACAACCTTGTTGGAAGTTATATTTTCGAACCGTTTGGGGTTGAAACTCTTGGATCGTGGGGTCCGAGTGCTCACAAGTTGTTTAAAGATCTGTCGAAACGTCTAGTTGACACTTCGCGTGACTCAAAGGCTGACTTTTACCTCGGACAGAGGATAAGCATTGCCATACAGCGTGGCAATGCGCCAGCCTTATGGGCATATTACCAGTCGACAGCGATGTGTAAGAGTTTTTTGACGCCATATTTTAGTTAGTGTATTTTAGCGTAGGGTTTTATTTTTTATTTTTTTTTTATTTAATAGACCAGTTACAGGCACTTTTGAGTTGTCAAAATGTCGGTCAGTCAAACAAGTGAAGCTAAATTGATTAATTGAAAATCCATCCAACTAATAAATTACTCAACAACTAATTAATTTGTTATGTCAAATAAAATCTAGTTAAAAGTTTCAGGCACTCCAATTCTTTACTAAACCACAGTGTTTAAACACAGATTCTAACAAATTAATTGCTAAAACTTGTAATAATTAAACTTTATAATATATTTTAAAATAAGTAATTATAGAAGTCTAAAAGTTTAGTATCAATTTGTGTCTAAATATCAATCAAAGGCTTAGCTTGATTGATTGTCCTGAAAAGTAAGTGTATCCTTTATATTATTTCGTTCTAAAGTCAATTAAGCAAAATATTGAATTACCGTCTTCTTCCAGATGAGCAGCAACTTTAGGTACCTATTTTGATCGCACGTAATAAATTTATTACGTGTATTTTGACAATGTTGTACATTTTGACATGTGTATTTTGACTACCAAGCGGCTTCCCCGGTGTAGTGTAGTTACTACTAAAATAGTTACTACTACCGGCGTAGTAGTACTTATTTTAATTATTTTTTACCCCATCATTTTAATATTTCTTTCGGTTTCGTTCCAAGTTTTTTTTTATTGTTGATAGTTTTGCGTTTGACCGCTATCTCACCTGGTGGAAAGCAACGATGCGGTAGTAACCAATTCACTTTTACATTCTAAAAAATAAAAGACTTTAATAAAAGATTTTGACATTTGAGAAAGACTCTCAAATGTCAAAATGAGTAGTAATTTTTTTTGACTAGTTTAGAGTACATCGATAAGATTTCTAAGAGTAAGGTAGTTAAAATATTTGATGAACTAGTGCTTTTAACTGCAAGAATATGTAAAGGATCATAAGATGTCGATTAAGACAGCTTCATGTCTTTATTGCCGTTTTTGATATCAAGGATATCAACAAATGTAGAAGGGTCAATGGGCCTTGGAATAATTAGGAAAAATATTAAGTATGTTTATTTTGTATGTGTTTCGTAGACCTTTGTTGATATAAGTCACAAAAAACGAGCGTATCTCGCCATCAAACCATAACATTTGGCGAAGAAATTATGTACAAAAACAACAAACCGAATTAGAGAATAGGGTAGTTTCCAGGGTCAAAATAATTACATTTTATTTAGTCCGTATTTTAGATTATAAAAAAAATTGGACACGTATTTTTTCTTTTTTCGATTAAACAAAAAATAACAAAGATAGAGCCCATTAAAGTTACGCGTGACGTCACCCCGTGCGAAAAAATGCAGCACGGCGTGACGTTATATCTTTGTCATTTTTGGTTTCATTTAACCTTTCGTATGCCGTAATTAGAGACACAATTAAAAATTTATTGTGTCTAGCGTGGATCCACGTTCCGGACACACAACGGGTTAATAAAAAAATACGTCTCCCTTATTTTTGAATAATTTAAAAGACGGACTAATTACATTTTTTACGGCTAGTTGCCTATTATGTAAAGTTAATAACATTATTCAAGATAGACTTGATAAACATCATCATCATCATTCGAAAGATGTCCACTGTTGGGCATAGGCCTCCTCAAGCGTCACCATAACGACCGGTCCTGTGCATCGCGCATTCATTGGAGTCCCGCGATCCTAACCAGGTTATCGGTCTACCTTGTTGGAAGCCTTCCAACGCTGCGTTTGTATAAAAGTATCCTATGGGCTGACATAGGATACTTTTTATACTTACTTTTACTTTTCTACTATCACTCAGGCGATGCTACTATCAGCAGCTAGTATACCATAAAGTAGGGAATGTAGTTTAAAAATAATTATAATTACTCGCACTATTAAACCAATTTTGTTTTGACTATTTGCGGTTCGTTGTGCAAACCCGCAAATCGTCTGCGGTTCCCAACGTCCGACGCAATAATTTGCTGGAAATTGTTTTACAACCGATTATTTAATTAGTTGCAAACACGCTAATTGGATTTCCATGAATTTGTGGATGGTTAAAGATGGTCACTATGAATTATTACACTGTTTCGATATTTGAATCGGGCACTTATAAGTGAAATTGTTTTAATAATATTTTATTATGGTTTTTAACCCCCAACGAAAAAGAGGGGTGTTATAAGTTTGAGGTGTCTGTGTGTCTGTCTGTGGCATCGTAGCGCCTCAGAAAATGGACCGATATTGATGCGGTTTTTTTTTATTTGAAAGCTGACGTTATCGAGATGAAAGAAGAAGAAAGAAAAACAGTTCATTTACGCGTTAAAGACGCAATCTTAAAACTAGGTAACAGAACATAACATCAATTGATAGGGAAGATATGCGTCTTCTCCGCGCAAAACGGCCGAACGCTCAGCATAAAGCTGCGGCCTCACGCATAATGCGTTGAGCTCACAGCGCTGGTTTTCAGCGTGGAGATGGTTCTTAGATATTATTTATGAAGATCTGTTCAGGTGTTCAAGACCATCAGCTCGTTTGTTGGCTGTGGCAGGCATCTTAAACACTTAAATACTTTACAAATAAACACATATATATATATATTTTTTTTTTTATGGTGGGAAAAATCATGCATTGACATCCCCCGCCCTTGGGCGGAGCGGGAGATAGTGTCAGACTCTTACTGACTAAAAGACCCACCCCGTTCCTGCTAGCCTTCATACCGGGGCTCGAGCGCCCTTTCGGATAACCCTGGCCCCAGTAGGCTTCGACCCGGCTGGGTCCCTGCTGTTGCTGACAACTCCTTGAGGCGCGCGGGAACAGTGCGCGCCGTCGACGACTTGGGCTTGGTCCGGACAGTTACCGGACGGCCGGACAGTGAGCTACCCATTGCTCACTGTCCGCAAGCCCGCGTCTACGTTGGCCGGAAATCGGGATCAGAATCCCGGCGACGGCGGCGGCGATAACGCCGTTGCCTGATGCGTTCGCCCTCCTCCTTTGCGAGCATTACTGCTTAGCAGAAGTCGGCGATCGCCTGCCACTCCTCCTCGCTCCCTACCATGGCCTCAACCAAGGCCCGGCGCGAGAGGTCTCCGCCACAGATCGCCCCCACGGGGGCACGGCGATGCTCCGCCCAAGCATGGCACACCTCGACTGTGTGCTCCACCGTGTCCTCCGGGCGTTCCGCAGAGTGGCGACACCCGGGCGTCACCTCCGCATGAATCCCGTGCAGGAAACTCCCGAACGAACCATGTCCGGTGAGTACCTGCGTCATGCGGAAGGTAAGGACGCCGTGAGGTCTTTCCAGCCACGCCTCAAAGAGGGGACTTACCGCCATGATTGTGGCGTGCCCAGCACTGGGTTGCGATAGTCGTTGACGCCATTTCACCATGAGATCCCGCCGGAGCTCTGTCCGCCATGCCGCGACCTGTCGCGGCAGCGGACTTTCACCCCGGCGTTGCATCTCCACGCGCATAACGTGCATGTGTGCAAGGATAAACACATATATGTGACCTAATATTTGAAATACTCATATTATATCTACATGCCGGCGCTAACAAGCTGTTCTGATGATGGAGGTTGGATGTAAGAGACGTAACCTTGGATTGCCTACTAATAAACCGGTCAAGTTTAGGCTCATTAGATTCATCTTAACCAGTTCTAAACATTTTTCATGATGACGAGGACCTGATGCTAGAACTGGGAAATGGCTGATGCAACCCTAGAATGACTTCTAGTAAATATACAGAGTTTGGGCTCATTAGATTCATGTTGATCAGTTCTAAATATTTTTCATGATGACGAGGACCTGATGCTAGAACTGGGAGGTGGCTAATGGAACCCTGGCATGCCTACTAGTAAACACATCGAGCTTGGGCTTATTAGACTCTTCTTTTACTTTTTATGAATTGTATGCGTCGGGGGTTTTATAAAAAAAAATAATTTTGCTATTATTAGGTATTTTTTATTCTTGGTCTGTCTGGTGTTTTTATAGGATCTCATAGTTGTGATCCAAGGTGAGATTCTAATTAATGGGTTAAGATGCTAAAATACTTTGTACTGAATTTAAATTATAATGTAAGTCCAGTTGTAAAAAAAAACCTTTATGCATATTTTTAGCTAGGCTGTCCCACTGCTGGGCAAAGGCCTCCGTCCAATGATCACGGTTCCTCGCTTACTCATTCCAATTCTTAAGGAAGCCATCCAGGTCGTCCCGCCATCTCCTTCGTAGTCTGCTGCGGCCCCGCTTCACTGTGTCTGGGCCGTAAAAAGCAGGATTGGTTTTAATAATAATAATTTATATTTCAGTAAATACATACACAACTTACAAACTAGTGTTAGTGTGTCTGTCAATTAAGAAGTATATTCAGAAATCATCTCAAAGTCGATAATGTTTTTTTTTATTGTTGATAGGTTCGCGCTTGACCGCTATCTCACCTGAAGGAAAGCGACGATGCAGTCGACGATGGAACGCGCTTACCTAGAAGAAACCTATTCACTCTCGACTTAAAGATTCCCGGGTTGTAGCTATCAGGAAACACAGACTCCGGCAAGGAATTCCACTCCCTAGCCGCACGCACAATGAATGTGTTCCCAAAACGTTTTGTGCGTGTAGGTGGGATATCCACCATATACCGGTGGCGCATAGCCGTACGTCTGGTAGTCCGATGATGGAACGGGCTAGGCGGGATTAGGTTATGCAATTCCGACGCACACTCCCCGAAATGCAACCGGTAGAAAACCGACAGGCTAGCAACTCTGCGTCGATGCTCAAGACTTTGAAGCCTCGACTCGACGATAATAATCTCGTCGATGTTAATTAAATCATACAAAGAAATAATAATTAATACACATTCACAACAACTAACGGTACTTCTGAGCACGGACGGGTTTTGATCGCTTCCTGATTTCTGTAGGAACTTCGATATTTTTGAAGACGCAGTATGTATAGGAATTTTAATACAATTCATAGGTAGTGTCTTACTGGTTTGCTAAGTAGAAACAAGAGTTACTGCGGCGGAACATAAAGGGCACCTGAAGAAACACAGATGGGTTTTAGTCAGTAATAGTCTGATACTTGTTCCCGCTGCACTTTATGCGGGAAGAGTTATTCGATGGTTTCACGCCGAAAAAAAATTAATGTTTATGAATATTATTTAATGAGATTTTACTTAAATACATACAGGACTTGTTAAGTCCTGTATTTGTACTTACTAATAAAAGTTACGCATCCATCGGATTCCCGCGACCCTATCCAAGTCATCGGTCCACCTTGTTGAAGGCCTTCCAACGCTGTGTCTTCCAGTACGTGGTCGCCACTCCAGAACCTTTCGTCCCCATCGACCATCTGACCGGAGCACAGGACCGTTCGTTGTGGCGACGCTTGGGGGAAGCCTATGTCCAACAGTGGACGTCATTCGGCTGATATGATGATGATGATGATGAATAAAAGTTAGTAGTGTATTAAACTCACATGATAAAAGCAACAAGTAATATGTAACCAAGCATTATATGTAACACATAATATGATTTAAAAGAGTGTCCATGGAGTTTCTTGCACGTTCTTCTCCATAGAGATCTACGCTTTGGAACGTGCAATTTAGCTTCACTTTTCTTGGACTGACCGACATTTGACTATTCAAAAGTGCCTGCAAATGGTCTATTTGAAATAAATGCTTTGACTTTGGGAAGATATTATATGCGTCACATCCGCGCAAAACAGCCTTTTTTTTTTTTCGATGGGAAAAGTCATCTTATGATAACCCCCGCTCTTGGGCGGAGCGGGAGATAGTGTCAGACTCTTACTGACTAAAAAACCCATCCCGTTCCTTCAAGCCTTCATACCGGGGCTCGAGCGCCCTTTCGGATTACCCTGGCCCCAGTAGGCTTCGACCCGGCTGGGCCCCTGCTGTTGCTGACAACTCCTTGAGGCGCGCGGGAACAGCGCGCGCCGTCGACGACTTGGGCTTGGTCCGGACGGTTACCGGACGGCCGGACAGCGAGCTACCCATTGCTCACTGTCCGCAAGCCCGCGCCTACGGTGGCTGGAAATCGGGATCGGAATCCCGGCGGCGGCGGCGAGAGCGCCGTTGCCTGATGCGGTCGGCCTCCTCCTTAGCGAGCCGCGCAAAACAGCCAGCATGTTTTATTTATCCTACACTAAAAGATAAACTAGATATAACCATAAAGTTTTAACTCTTTAAATCAACCTAAATTAACAGTTTACTCAACATATAAATAATTATACATTCTATCCAGTCTACAAGGTTCTAATGGCGTTCCTAATCAAATATGCATTAGGTCCGCTTTGTCGCATGGACGTGCGGTTAGCAGCGGTCGCTTCAAAATTTATAGAGTGCGTGAGTTATGGAGGATCGTGTAACATAGCATTACGCTTGCATTCTTTATGGGCTAGGCAGAGATGTACCTGTTCCGTACACACTATAAGTACGAGATCCGTAGCAGAAATGTCTTCCCTCATCTGTTATTCGGTTATGATAAAAATATGTGCTAGATAATGCGTTTCCCTCTTTGAGGCGTGGCTGGAAAGACCTCACGGCGTCCTTACCTTCCGCATGACGCAAGTCCTCACCAGACATAGCACGTTCGGGAGCTACCTGTTCCGGATTCAGGCAGAAGAGACGCCCGGGTGTCGCCACTGTGCGGAACGCCCGGAGGACACGGTGGAGCACACAGTCGAGGTGTGCCCTGCTTGGGCGATGCATCGCCGTGCCCTCGTGGGGGCGATCGGCGGCGGAGACCTCGGCCCGGCGGCCCAGATTTTATGATCGTGCTCATGACACAAACATTTGTCCTGGGTGGGAATCGAACCCACGACCTCCGGCATAGCAGTCAGGGCTACTAACCACTGGACCAACATGCCAGTCTAGATTAAATATGAGATAAAGGTAAATTATGGTCATTTACTTACTTCTTTATGTGAGACAACCCTCCTAATTGCACCAAAAAAAGGAGGCAACCTATAGTTTTTCAGTTCCTTGGGCACATTCTTTCAGCTGATATTCGACTTTCCAAAATAACAAATGAGGGATAATTGATATCAAAAATGATTTAGCTAGGCAACCTATGCGCAATGTCTTAATGAACGCAATATCTATACATACATACATACTACATATAAATAAAATTGGAGTGTCTGTTATATTTATATCGAAATAACTGCTTTTTACTAAATGCACATGAATATACGGGACATACACCAAGATAACATTTTTTACAATTTTTGTCTGTCTGTTTGTCCGGGCTAATCTCTGAAATGGCTGGACCGATTTTGACGGGACTTTTTTTGGCAGGTAGCTTATGTAATAAGGAGTAACATAGGCTACTTTTATTTTAGAAAAAGTAAATTCAAAATCCTGTAGTCCACGCGAACGAAGTCGCGGGCACAGCTAGTCTAGCATATAATATGTATTATAACCAAATAACAGATGAGGAAAGAGATTTCTTCTTCGTATCTTAGATCACTAGACCAGTGGTTCTTAAACTGTCGTTTTACGAACTACTGGTGGTTCGCAAGGACTATTCTTTTTTTTTAATAGCCTGTTGTGTGTCCCACTGCTGGGCAAAAGCCTCTCCTTTCTCCTTCTCAACTTCTTTGTCTAGCCAAGTTTGCCCCGCGAATGTGATCAAATTGTCACACCACCTTCACCGCAGTCGACCTTGACAGCGTCGACCTCCTTCTGGCTCCTTCCTCAGTCAGTGAGAATCCTCGCCCACCTGTCCAGGTGCATTCGTGCGACGTGGTCAGCCTATTACCAGCCCGGCTGTTTTTTTCCGACATCTGCTATTTGAGTTTGGAGCGCGGCGTGGTGTTTCTAACGTGATCGAACGTGAACGCCTTTTGATAAATTAATCTTGAGTTTGGATTTATTACTTAGGACCAAGGCCTGATCTAACTATTTAGCTGCTCCGAGCAAAGAAAATTTTCATCACCCTTTACATACATAAAACCATATAAGTCATGAGTCCTAGATATTTCCACTATCCAACCTGAAGTAGGTTGGAAGGTGGCACATAAAATCCTCAACCTGCCAACTTGGGTGTGGATGGCTAATGGCTAGGTTTAAAGATAGAAATAAATCAATTTTGCTGCCTCTTATACACCCCTACTTTTTAATTAGTACAAAAAAAATGGGGCTCTATCTGTACCCGTCACTGATCATATTTTTGTAGTTAAAAGTAGAAAAAACCAAAATCCTAAAATTGACCACGAAAAGGTAATTTCATCATAGAATCAATCAAACATAACAATTGCTAGTAGAAAATACTGCGGGCAGTGTTTTTCCTTAATAATTGTCACTTATTCATTCATTAATCAATAGCCTGCACAATATTTCCATAGATTGAGTGACATTTTGGGACATAAACCAACGCTAATAACTTTGCTGTTTATGAATATTATTTATTGAGATTTTACTTATAAAATAACAAGGGCTTTTCTAATAAGCCCTTTAAGTATTTATACTAATTAAAAAATAGTGGTGTATTTTGCCGTCTCCAATATTTTGCCGCTCTGGGTAAATGCCCGGCTCACCACCCCTTAGATCGGGCCCTGCTTAAAACTAAAATGGGGATAAAAAAAAAAGAAAAAATAGCTCACTAGAAGACTACTAAAAGTCAAACTACAAACTAGACTAGACTCAGGGACTAGGGTCCAGGGGGACTTAGGAACTAGTTTGAGTTAAATAAAAGTTTCAAACTTTCAGTTAACAGAAAATTACACTGATGTGATCAAATATGAATTGAATTTAATATAATTGAATTCAATTAGAGTTTAATGTGCTTTTGTGGAGAGCAATGGTGGCCGAGTGGTAATGGCCTCGGCTTACGAGTTGTGGGTCGCGGGTTCAAACCCAGCCAGGCGTATTATTTCATCGCCACTGCTCTCAAAACGGTGAAGGAAAACATCGTGAGGAAACCGGCATGTCCTAGAACCATCCACCAACTCACACTGGGCTCGCGTGGTGGATTTAACAGCATTACCTCTCCTATGGAAGAGACGTAAGTCCCAACAGTGGGAACATTAAGAAGGCCGACTATGCTATTCTATGTACCTACTTTTGTAATGTAATTTTTAATTATTTTTTTGTTTTTTTTTTTTTTGTGTTATTATTAGTGACATAATTTTGTTTAATTTTTTTCCTTTCCCATTTTATTCCATGACATTCAAGCTAAGTTTAAGTGGTGAGCACCAGAAAAAGACACTAGGTAAACACTTTCCTACACTCTTTATTTAAGTGATCAATCATAAACAATGCAGCTCACTATTTCTAGCTGACATTCTCGTACAAAATGGTCTCCACTGTGGAAAACACCACCTGCTCACAAACTGAAGGATAAAGTAGCAAGAAACAAAAATATGAAAAGAAATATGAAATAGTTGAACAGTATCTGAATTATTTTTTTAAATGACTACAAAAAGTACAACTTCTTTTTTTTAGGGAGAAAAATCTTCAAAACTCCTACTCTGGATGGAGCAAGATGGATTATCAGACTTTTACTGACTAAAAACTAACTGTAGGTATTCCTTCAGTTGCTCATTGCGTTCCAGGATCACGGTAATTCTTTCGAAAAAAATTATACTACGATAACAGATATAACCATTAATAGATGAGTGATCATCAACTTTCTGCCCTTATCGTATATTACTTTTGGTCCTGTACTTCCTTTTCTTTTATATAACTCCACACACAATCCATCCAGGAGTATGGAACAAAACAGTATATTCCTTGAATAAATAATATCATCTGTATAGGGAATAACTCTGTAGGCCATACATTTATAATATACGGGAATCGAATCTATGGCCTGTAACGAAAAGCCAATCATTCAACCAACAATTTTATCAAACGTTCAATCGTATTGAGATCACAACACATTGAGTACGTTTTTGTTAAATAAAATTAATATTCATTCCTGATGTGTTATAGATAAAAATGCATTTTTGATGTTATGATATATATTTTATTGGAAGATTTGAGGAGTAGTAACTCTTTATTATCTATTACATCGAAAGACGTCCATTGTTGACCAATTCTGTGCGTTTCAAAACCATCGAATTCTCGAGATCCTTATCAGGGCCTCAAGTCTGCTATTACAATAGTGTCAAAATGGTCTATAATTGATTTCATAATTGTTGATTTTGACAAGTTTCGTAATCTACTAATATAATGGCGTCATTATGACTTTCCAATGGTCTACCACTGACACTCCATTGAAAGAAGTGGAGTGAGTGGAATGGTAATCTCGTATGAATATCTAACGTATGCGGTAATCTGCTAAAATTGTGACAGTACCTTTGATCAGTGACCTACAATTAGAACGTCATTGTGCAGTCATTGCTTTTAATAAGCTCGATATTGTCATTCATACAACACTATTACGAGACCATTTACCGATCAATGAACGATCATTATGAATTAGTAATAATTAATAATAATAATAATTATTTATTTATTTACTAGCTGCTGCCCGCGACGTTGTCTGCGTGAAGGCTCTACAGTACCAAAAATACCTAAGATGTCAGTGTCGCTATAGTATTATAAGTAAACAACTTTTAAAATAGCATTAAAATATAAGTTTTTTTTGCAAGCGAAGCAAGTGAAGAGAGTTATATGCGAATCCTGCTGAGTTCAGTCATAAGATGTGACTGAAAGAAATAGAGAAAATAATGCAGGAATACATTCCAGGACACAAAAGAGTAAAAATACGTACAAAGGTATCATCATACCTTACAACATCCCTATAAACTACGTTGGTAGTTATGCTGCCAGGAGCCAAAATGTAAAGAGAGTCAGGACTGGTGACGCGGGAGCAAGCGACGTACAGTTGCCCGTGTGAGAAGCAACTCGTCCTGAGATCGACACCCGCTGCCCTCAGTGTCTGCCCCTGCGACATATTGATGGTCATCGCGAAGCAAACACTCACGGGGAACTGTACGCGCTTGGATTGGAACGGGAAGTTGTGAGGTATGAAGGGAATGCGTGGTATAAATACTGCCTCGCCTACGCCACAACCCGTAAGAATTTCCGCCTCAATGGTGTGCCTGTGGAGAGAGATGACTTTAAGGCGGGTCCCGTTACACAATTTCGGAGGAGAAAGGTTCCGAAGAAACATAATCGGGACACCGACCTTCAACTTGATGGTATGCGCTGGAAGTCCACTTGCTGACAGGAGTTCAGAATTCCACGGGATAATGTGTGGCGTCATCTTGCTCGACAACAATGTTTATCGAGGTGTGTCTTCTTGGGTGTATGAGGTGTCCCTCACACACCCAAGAAGCTGGTGCGGTATACGACTGATGTCCCCGTACACACAGCGAATGAGTTCTTCTAAGCTGGATACCACTCTACCGAGAGACTCTGGAAGCACCACCTGTCAGAGTGTCGCCAAGACTTAGAAGGACATCGGAGAATTCTTGCAATGCACGTGCATTGCCGCCGAGCCGAGCTCTCATATTAATGGTCAAGCGCAGCTAATAAACTCGTGACCACAACGAAGATCGTTTCAACGAAGTATTCACCTCGTCAGCCCTCGATACCCGCGTCACCACGGGAAGTGTTTGCCGGAAATCGCCACTGAACAGAACTGTGACACCACCCATCAAATGTTCGTTCCTGCGGATGTCCTGCAGGGTTCTGTCCACGGCCTCAACTACCTTCCTATTGGCCATCGTACACTCATCCCATACCATCAGAGAGCAATCCTTGAGCACGTGTCCCTTATCGCTGTTACGTGACACATCACAAAAAGGCGTTTCGGCGCTCTCTAAATCAAATAAATTGGAATTTTAAACATGGCATGTGCTGTCTTGCCACCTGGAAGCAGTATGGCAGCGATTCTCGACGACGCTACAGCAATAGCAATTTCGCCTTGCCTCCTGACCTCTGCAAATATGTCAGTGGTAACAAATGTTTTTCCTGTTCTACCAGGAGCAGCCAAGAAAAACATGTTACCCTGGTTTTACCCAACGCTTTCAAGGACGGTGTCATAAATTTGTTTTAGCTCTGAAGAGAACAAAGTGACATGGTCATTTCGTATGGTGGTCGTTTCGCCCGGATCGTAATTTATCCCAGCGTTATACTCCCGATTTCCACGGCCTTAATGCGGTGATGATTGGGGAGCTGGTAACCCATATTCGATCAGCAGTTTGCCGCCGATAGAAATGACCACATCTTGAAGTGAACTGAGACAGGTGTTCAGCACGCGTTCATCAGTTACTTCGTCTTCGTCTCCAGTAGCACGCCTCAAAGCTCGTAGAAAATCTTCAGACAGATGATAGCGATACTTCTCCCACAAAGATACCGGGTTCGCGACTCTACAAAACACCAACCGATCCCAATTTTTGTCACCTTCGAGAAGGTGACGTGCTACGCAGGCTGCGCGGTAAGTGGGATCTGGAAGGCGAAAGACGTTGGGCCTCGGACAGTGGGAAGTAACAACCGCAGAAAATAGCATTCGCCATTATTCGGATGCACGGTAGGTATCCAATGCGGTGTCCTTGAAAGTTCCCGGAAAACCTTCCACAGCACCTCCTCGTCGACGTCGGTTAAATACACCCCTTTGCTTGTCGTACGTGTAATATGAAGGCACCTCGTCATACGTAAGGGATCTCGCAAACTGGTCGACTTCACAGAGCTGGAAAAATGTCACCATGTTGACACCGCATTTTTTTTAAATTGTCTTCCTCAACTCTGCTCAAGATTTTGAGGGTTTTGTTGGAACTTGAATTTGTCAAAACGAACTATACGATACAACTTTTATGAAGAAAATGCACATCACATCACATCACCATCTATGAATTTTAAGAATAACTAACTACTAACCTCGCCAACATGATCAAATTTAAATTATTAATTTCCAAAAAGTGTTAATATGTAACTTGATTTGATTTTTATGAAATCTCTTAGATAGCGCTGCTTCAAAATTGTCTTTATACTACTAACATTCATTAAACTATGTTTCTCTGCCCAAGTTACTGAAATGGCGTAGTTTTTATAGTGTAAAGCTAGATAATAGCATGGCTTACTCAAAAACAACATTTAAATATGCATCGTTAGATTACACGCTGTCACAGAATGCGTGAGAAAAATAAAGATTCACAGCTCCTCCTCCGTAGGTGATAGCGTGATAATATGTAGCCTATATGTTGACCCGACCTCTTAGTAATATTCACGCAAAATTTGAAGTAAATCCATGCAGTACTTTTTGAGTTTAGCCCGGACATACATACAGACAAACAGACAAAAATTCTAAAAACTATATTTTTGGCTTCGATATCAATTGTAGATCACGCCCCAAGTATTCTTTTAAAAAATATTCAATGTACAGTTTTGACTTTCGTACGATTTTATTATATGTATAGATAGATTTAATACACTTTGAAGAAATGCCTAACGATTAAACACGTTATTGTGGCTAATTTATAAAAGATAGATATATACTATTCAGGACTTTTTTGTAGATCTATTGGAGACCATCATCTTTGTAATACATACTTTTGGTGTATGATCAACGTATGCGAGGATAGGAGCTCGAAAGCGCATTTTCATCCGACTTGCTTCAAATTTATCGTCACTTCTCAGCTCCTATGTATCATAGCGTTATGTTATATAGCCTATAACCTGCCCAGGAGTATGGACCACAATCGTTCCAAGTTTGATTAAAATCCCTTCAGTAGTTTTTGACCCATGCGTGCACATACAGACAGACAGACAGAAAGACAGACAGACAAAAAATTTACTGATTGCATTTTTGCCATCAGTATCGATCACCAGTCATCCTCTAATATTAATTTTTAATATATATTCAATGTACAGAATTGACTTCTCTACAGTTTTATTATAAGTAAAGATTTTCCCTTCACAGAGTTATCTTATGCTAGCTTTTAACATTGCTTATATCTTAGAGCTAACTTTGTGAGGGACTGGTGCCTGATGTAGGTATGTACAACAACCTGTATTACAGGTCACCAGGACCCACCCGCGGCTAGTATGCTATTATGACAGAGTTTAGCATGTCGCAGCAAGCAAATATTTAAGCTAAGTTAAACAAAAAAGACAGAAATTTGATACTTAATTAATTCTTAAATAGTAGGTACATAAAAGACCATTATACTTTATATTAATTCCAGAATGTAAGTGTGAGTGCTAGTGAATGTGTGATTTACTGTTAATGTAAATGTGAGGGTGCAAATGTATGTGTGTGTATGTGAGTGTCAGAGCTACGTAATACAGTAGATTACGAAGTTTTAGCAAAGTGACAATGGAATCGTGTTGGTATGACGAATTTATAAAAATAGCAGACTTAGGCCCCTGGTCAAAGGTGAAACTGCACAAACCCTAATTGTACCAGATAATATGTGTCATCCGATAGATGCCGAGAAATATGCCATTTAGCGGGACTTCAAACACTAAGAAAAAAAATGAAATTATCGGAACAGTTTTTTTTGAGGTGAGAAGTAATCTAATTGAACTTTTCGAATCCCGCAATTATAGACAAAATAGAAAGACAATGATGTTTAGTGAATTAAATAACTTCTTTCGCTTTAAGGTGGAGCAGGAAGACGTGTCACTAAAACCACACATAATGTTCCATCTTTGCCTAGCGCTCCAGAACCCATGGTTTTCCTTTCAGAAGTCAACCTATTGCCCCAGAAGGCTTCGGCCCTGCTAGGCTCCGAAGGTTTTGCTAACATCACTTTGATGTTTGTTTCTTGTTGACGCAGCGTTGGAAAGCTTCCCACAAGGTGGACCAATAACCTGATGAGGGTTATGGGAATCCGATGTATTCGAGACACGCAAGACCGGTCATTATGGCGACACATGGGGGAAACCTATGTCCATCAGTGGACGTCTTTCGGCTGAAATGATGATGATGATGATGATGACGTCTTTTCAGTCACTGTTCAAAGAAGGGACTTACATTATAGTTGGTCTTTTCATTTTGAACCTAATGCATCACACTATTATAAAAAATGCCTGTCAAAATAGTATCTAAACATGGTGCTAGTCAAATAAAACAAGTTCACTGACCTAATATAACCTAACCTGCCACCATTCAGCAGTCTAGTCTATGCTATTGTTTTAAAGCACCCATCAATTTGAACTACTATGATACAATATAAATGCATACAAGGTATACGGTAGAGAATATAGTACAAACTTGAATGCGCACCGCGCAACCTTATATTGAACGGAATTTACTGATAGTGTACAGTTTGAAATTCGTGCGCTTCTTTGCATTAAAGTAATCCAAAAAAAAGAACAAAGAAAAATAACCAAATATCATGCAAAGTTATGTATGTTTTTTCAAATTTGCCAGAATTAGGACGCGGATTTGTGGACGGCGAGCTATAGGTTACTTTTCATTTGCTCTTCCTGTAAGGACCAAAGCCGAATCGATGACGCGTTGTGTTCTACGCGCGCCTTAAAGAAATGACAGCAAAATTTTTGAGAGTTAGGGCAGACGCCTGCCAGGGCTTTGTAAATTGTTCGTAGGAGTTACCGCAGTCCTCGCAATAAAGGACAATTGAAGGAACACTGTGGGTTTTCGTCAGCAAAAGTTTAGTATCGTCACAAAAAAAACAGAATTAGAAAAAATCTGTTCTCAGGCTAACTTGGTTGCACTTTGCGTTTGGATTGACGGTTTTATGGCGGTATTTTGGTTTTTAGAATCGCAGTATTTGGGCAAAATATATTTTCTGATAAATTACACAGTTAAGTTGAAAACCAGCGTTGAAAACCAGCGTCAGGCAACTGCTACGTAGTGGCCTGGCATCATGCAAAACTGGACCTATTTGGCGCAGCCGTGGGACATACAATGTAGTTATATTTTAAGTTTAAGATCCCATACTATAATAAATTTTTATATCATTGTGTGTACCTGTGTGCCAAATAAATGTATTTTCTTTCTTTCTTTCTTTCTTCTTTTTTTAAGAAGAAGAGCAAGTGGGCAAAGTATCTTTTGTTTTTAGATACGAGTTAGCAACCATCATTGAAGTTTAGATTATATATATGTTATGTATGTGAACCTTCTGGTCTGTTCTATAGTCTATGGCACACAGGTGTGAATGCGCAGTATTCGCCGAATGTACGTACATAACCGTTTGAACTGATGGTAGCGAGAACAACCATTTGAGCTGGATCGGTGGGTAGTAGGTAAACACGCTGAATGCAGTATTCAATCTATCGTTATGTTGGCGGAATTGCTTGCTAAATTGATTAAATGTTATGTTGGTATCACATTTATATAAAACTGGTTATGGTCTATACCAGACAGAACAAAAAAATAAAAACTGTTCGTTAGCATTACAGAATAAATTAGTAAAATATATTATACTTTTTTAACTGCTTTGTTACCTTTTAAGAATACTTATATTCTTAGAAAGTGGTTTTACTTAGGTTCAAAATAAAATATTTAGTAATTAAAAGAGAGCTAAAGATTTTCTAAAAAAAAAATGTGAGCGAATTTCTAAATGCTGCAGTTATAAATTGTGTTATGCTCTGCAAACGAAAGAAAAAAAATCTGAATACAGTAGCGAGTTTTTCATCAGTACCTCTTCGCGTGGTTTAGAACTAGCACTTTTTGTAGATACACGTCTAGATCGGCTGGCCTCTACCGCGCTTACCCTCTGCAGCAGCCCACTTATCATTTCACATAGTATTGATGGAACAAAAGCATATTTTGTTGAAGAAAACAAGAATACATTGCAGAATTACTCACATTGATTCCAATGGTGAACATCGTAACTATTTTACGTAATAATAAGCCATGTTTGTCATGTTTGATCATATCATAAAATAATCATGTGTTTTGTTAAATAGCACCATTTCATGAAATGGCCAGTCCCGAAGTGATCATGATTAATTCCAAGATTTGACCCGTCATGGCCAGTCCATATAGAACAGGATAATTTTAAACGTGTAGATATAAATCTGTTCCCTACAATACAACAATAGCCAACATTAAATCAAACCAGATTCTCCTGTGTGACATCATTGATTGAAAGTATATTATCACATTAACCAATCAGTTCCATCCAAAACGCGAACTGTTACCACTTCATTCCGGATATGTGCGGTTTATTTCAGTACAGGACAGTTTCAGAGTGCATTGACGCAGTTCTGTTAGTTATTAACTACCGTAGACATAGGTGATACATAGACAGACATTTTTTTTTTTATGGTGGGAAAAAGTCATCCAATGACATCCCCCGCTCTTGGGCGGAGCGGGAGATAGTGTCAGACTCTTACTGACTAAAAGACCCACCCCGTTCCTTCTAGCCTTCATACCGGGGCTTTTTTTTTTTTTTTTTTTTTTTTATGGTGGGAAAAAATCATGCATTGACATCCCCCGCTCTTGGGCGGAGCGGGAGATAGTGTCAGACTCCATACCGGGGCTCGAGCTCCCTTTCGGACAACCCTGGCCCCAGTAGGCTTCG
This sequence comes from Mythimna ferrago, assembly GCA_910589285.2. NCBI lineage: Eukaryota > Metazoa > Arthropoda > Insecta > Lepidoptera > Noctuidae > Mythimna > Mythimna ferrago. The sequence continues at coordinate 25,576,707 of OU342685.1, forward strand.
ACTCAGCTGGGTCCCTGCTATTGCTGACAACTCCTTGAGGCGCGCGGGAACAGTGTGCGCCGTCGACGACTTGGGCTTGGTCCGGACAGTTACCGGTCGGCCGGACAGCGAGCTACCCATTGCTCACTGTTCGCAAGCTTGCGCCTACGGTGGCCGGAAATCGGGATCAGAATCCCGGCGGCGGCGGCGAGGACGCCGTTGCCTGATGCGTTCGGCCTCCTCCTGTGCGAGCATTACTGCTATGCAGAAGTCGGCGACCGCCTGCCACTCCTCCTTGCTCCGGACCATGGCCTCAACCAAGGCCCGGCGCAAGAGGTCTCCGCCGCCGATCGCCCACGAGGGCACGGCGATGCTCCACCCAAGCAGGGCACACCTCGACTGTGTGCTCCACCGTGTCCTCCGGGCATTCCGCACAGTGGCGACAACCAGGTGTCACTTCCGCACGAATCCGGTGCAGGAACCTCCCGAACGAACCATGTCCGGTGAGGACCTGCGTCATACGGAAGGTAAGGATGCCGTGAGGTCTTTCCAGCCACGCCTCAAAGAGGGGACTTACCGCCATGATTGTGGCGTGCCCAGCACTGGGTTGCGACAGTCGTTAACGCCATTTCACCATGAGATCCCGCCGGAGCTCTGCATAGACAGACATGCCGAAAGAACCTTGAATGAGGGTAGAGGGATGTAAGGATTGGTACAAGAATTGAGAGGTCTGTGCCAAGCTGTAGGTGTCGGAAACGGTGTTTAAGGCCCAAAGGCCCGAGCAGTGCCATAAAACAGTGACTTTCTGAACCCTATTCTTCGGTAACGGCTAGGTTAATAGGTTTAAAAAATATATGTTCATTATAGATTCATGAAAAATATTATCAACTTTCATTAAACCCCAAGCGAACGCCGGCGTTAGCGCATCTATTGTCTTACTATTGTGCTTCAAATTGACGGTATCTGAAGGGTTAATTTTATCGTGCGATCAATACTTTTGTCTAAAAAAAATATTTAGCAATTTCGCAACTTTTCCCTACTCCTTCGAAACGGTTTGGATCTTTAGAAAGATTTTTACACATAAAAATTGTTTCCAAATTGTTAAATATTCTTAAAAGTGAACATAGTTTATGTAAATCAATCAAAATTTTGCAAAAAAAAATGGATTTCTGTCCGGGCGCAGCTGGCCAGAATTAAATGAACAGATACTCGTACTGCCGCCTAGGGTACGAGTGTTGCGTCCATTTAATTCCGGCCAGTTGTTCTAGGAACTATAAGCCTTAAAAGATCAAAAAAATACTCTTTGAGGTTCAGGGGCGCGATGACTCTTTTAAACAATTTTGAGGCCCTGGCAGGCTGCTCTCTCACACCTTTCTATTACGTATTCACTCCACAGGGTCATTTCTAAAACACTGGTAACCTCTAAGGACTATGTTTCTAATATCATAAACAAGAACTTTTGTTCTATGACTTTTAAAAATGTATCATATCGTTTCATCATCATCATCATCATTTCAGCCGATACACGTCCACTGTTTCTGTTTGTTGTGATAGGCCTCCCCCAAGCATCGCCACATCGAACGTTCATGTGCGTCCCGCATCCATCGGTTTCCCGCTACCTTCACCAGGTCATCGGTCCACCTTGTAGGAGGCCTTCCAACGCTGCGTCTTCCGGTACGCGGTCGCCACTCCAGAACCTTTCGGCCCCAACGGCCATCTGTTCTGCGAGCAATATGCCCTGCCCATTGCCACTTAAGTTTGTCAATTCTTCGTGCTATGTCGGCAACCTTAGTTTTCCTGCGGATATCTTCATTTTTTATTCGGTCACTCAATCATATAGTTTATTTAGTTTATATATACATAGTATTTTTAGTTCATCAAATTTTTGTACAAAAATAAAAATATTTAAATTAAATGTTCTAAATATTACGAAGTCTATGCGAAACAAGCGATAGCAATAGCGGAGGGGAGCGGGATCGAGCAGTGGGGGTGCGTGATGCACTTGTGTCGCGTCATACAGACTAGGTAGTTTGTTAGATAGAACAACGAAATATTGAAGGTTAAGGTTTAGGTCTTTAATTTTTTTTTTTATACTGTTTCATTGTTAACTTCGTATTTTGTGTGTACTAATTTTCCTTTTACTTTTACACACTTCCCTTTTTTTTCAACTTTCCTGTCGCCTCAGCTGACGTATTCTCAAAGAAATTAATTTCGTACATGCGTAAATTAATACGAGTTTTGAAAAAAGGTACTTTGTTTTTTAATTTTCTTTACAAATCGATAGTGTTTCATGTACCGGATCGAACCTCCACGGGATTAAAACGATCAAAATTTAAGGGTGTATATACCACACTGGAAAAGCTCAGTCCATTATCTATGTCTATTTGTTACCTAAAATAGAGAGTGTTGTACTCGATATGCTGTGAGAATTGTGGTTAACCACAATATGAATAAACCGAAACGGAAATTGAATTAGAATTTCTATTTCCTAGTACAGTGACTAGATGATTAAATACTAATTTGATTAGGCTTTCAAGGAGACAATTAATAGAATTTAGAATAATATTAATTACTGCTTAACATCTATTCATAATAATACCCATTATTCCGCATTTCTGAGAAATTTGAATTTATAGACACTGGATTACTTTTTAATTAAGTCTAGACTGGATAATTATTATTTCAAGGTGTGAAATATTTTATTGAAAGTACCTTTTATAAAGATTATGGTACCTACCGTACAAAAAAAACTGGTATTATTGTTAGATCTTCATTAGATATCGATATCAAAACGTTATTGAATTTTGATAATTCGGAAGTAATGCCATGAGATTTGTAACGAATTATGTTGTAGCCATATCTTAAAATTTCATGATATAGTCGAGTTTAAATTAGTTTTGAGGTAGCCATTTCATGAAATAGGTTAAGTTGGCTTGTTATGTGAAATGACGGACTACATCATGAAATGGCCACCTTTATGACATGGTTACGACACATCCACATAATTAACCTCTCTTGGTAGGATTAGACTGCAGTTTTGCAAGTTCCACACCTATCACAGTGATATTATATTATATTATATGACAAGCCTGTTGGTGTAGTGGTTAGTAACCCTGACTGCTATGCCGGAGGTCGTGGGTTCGATTCCCACTCAGGACAAATGTTTGTGTGATGAGCACGATCATTTGTTCTGTGTATGGGTGTAATTTATCTATAATATGTATCATCATCATCTCATCATCTTCCTGCCCTAGTCCCGAGGTAGGATGTTATTGGGCATAATAACATTTTTGTGAATGGGCCCAATAACATTTTTGTGAATGATATGTTAAAAACACTGGTTCAGCGCCTATTCCACTTTCAAAATCTAATTTATAAAATACTCACTATCTTTTATTGAAGGACGGCCATGGTGAGCAAACAAGCAATCGTTTAGTTGAATGATGTCTTAAAACACTGGTTCAGCGCCTATTCCACTTTCAAAATCTAATTTATAAAATACTCACTATCTTTTATTGAAGGACGGCCATGGTGAGCAAACAAGCAACCGTTTAGTTGAATGATGTCTTAAAACACTGGTTCAGCGCCTATTCCACTTTTAAATATAATTGCTTACCTCGACTGCTTACTAGATTCTTGCGCAATGCCACTATGCCACTATAATACTAAGCAAATAACTAAGCTTCACATTTTCACTTCACATTTTTACTAAGCAAACTATCTGAATATAGTATGCTAAATTTAGGACAGATTGTCTCACGTCTCTCCATAAAATTAGAGGTTTCGTGTGTAGGTGACACGTTACTCTGTATTTTATGATCCGGATTGGACTCCCAGGACGTCTAAATTTTAGAATACCGTAATCATTAAACTAAGATTCAGGACAGGTTGTCTCACGTCTCTTCATAAAATTAGAAATAACATGTGTAGTTGACACGCCACTCCGTATTTTATGATTCAGATTGGACCCCAAGGACGTCCAAATTTTAGTTTAATTCATTCAGGCAGACAACCACACTGCACCTTACCAACAAAACTGTACTGTTATAAATACGTATCGCACCGTCACATCACTTTCTGCTATGTTAAGAGGATTTTACACTGATACAATCGCCGTCAAACGGATAATTCGCACATATCGTGTCGAATATTCACCCTTACGTTGTTAATATGGCAGTGATCGAATTGAGACATGTCAGAACTTGCATTGTTTTTTCTTTTTGTCTGTAGACCAATAATAACATATCTTGGTTTTTCTATCTGCGATGAAGTTTTGATGGACCAGGTATGTTTTGTAGTTTTAGGCAAAGCTGGGTATTCGTACAGATCCCAATTTCTGTATATCATTTGAAGTGGGCGATTTTTTTCTAATAATTTTAACAAACCAATTTTTTCTTTGTCAGATACTTTAACATGAGGTACGCGCCATATGATTTTGTTGATCTGAACATCATCTACTACTTCGCCAGTATTAAGTTTTACTGCGATCATGTCTCGACTTGTTTGAATATGAAATTGATTCATAGCCCATTACTTATGGAGTCAGATTACCAAAGCATCATCAAATTGCTACAATAATAAGATTAAAATACATACATCGTTAGGCAGCCAGCTCAAGCGGTCACATTACGGAACAATAAAAACGGAACGAATTGTAAGTATTATCATCTAAAGATTAACTTTATAATGTTATTTCTTAGAGTGTTGTAACCATTATTAATCATAATTTTTTTTTCAGATCATCAATAATGTGTGATTCTCCTGACATCATGTTCTCCCAATATGGTCAAGGCTTCCCGACTCCTAGTTTAAGCTGGCATATTCCAGAGCAAGACAGACCTGAAGCGCCCATTAAAAAGTCCAGAACAAGACGGGAGGGCTTAAAACGCAAAGCATCGGAACATCCTTTATGTCAATCATACGTCATAAACAACGAAAAGAAAAAAGGTTTGCGACTGATCCAGATACAAGTGTTGGACATTAGTGAACGACAAGAAAGCGTGGTAAATTCAAATGACAATGAGGAGGTGGTAGTGTTAAGTGCACAATATGTAGTTAGTGAACCGGTGGACTATGTTATGGAAGAGACACAATCATTAATAAACAAAATTTCGAAGAAACTTTGTGGTGATGATTGTTATTAGTAAGTAGTTTCTAATGTTTGTATATATGTTCACTTTAACTTGTTGTATTAAATTCTGAATTTATTATAAAATTATTTGCTAATCTGCTAGTGTATTAAACTGTATCTACTTAGATCATTAAGATTTTGTCACATATTTAAATATATAATAAGGATAGGTGTAAGTAACTATTTTGTGAATAACGTGAAAACTAAATAAATAATATGTTTATAATTTAAATTATGTTTTATTGACATTACATAAACATACACTTTAAATTAGCTCAAATGAATCTCATTATAGGTTATATGTTTATAATATTTTGACATTATTAGAATACTTACTTATCGCAATTCATCTAATTAGAGCTAATATAAAGTTTGTTGTGTAGTTGTCCTAAATACATTTAAATAAAACAAAAAGTAGGTACATTTAGATTTTTATTAATTGAACATATTAAAATTAAAACATATTAAACACAGACATATTACTATCATCATACCATTTTCTAATACACACTGCATTATTTAATGCACAATTCTTTTTATGGTGCACACAATTAAAATCAGTTTTATTTTTACAGAACTTTTGTTTTAATGTCACAAAATTAGGACATCCTTTGTCACCTATATCAATCACTTCACAGTTTGCACATAACTCTTTAATCCATTTTATCTTTTCCAAACCCTTTGTAATAATTTTTTTGTTTTCTAAATAGGGTAAAATAACGCGATGAAACTCTTTGTAGTCTATGTAGCCTTCACTCCAGTAAATTCCTCGATTTCTTTCTAACCACCTCACCTGCTTTTTTTCTTCTGGTGTTAGGTAATGAAATGAATATGGTGGTTTTACCAAGAACGTCTGTGTATGATCCTGACTCACAATAGCCAATTCTTTGACGATGAAATTATTTACATAATCTTTAAATCCTTGCAATTCCACTATAAGGGTATCCGCTTTCATGATATCTTCTTAACAATATTACTTAGTGGTCGATATTCAACAATGCAGTCGTTCAGAATGAGACAGTATGCTGAAGTTTGATCTGGTATCTCTGAATCACTCTCAATTTCTACTCTCACATCCACAACCGGACCTGTCTTTAGGTTATCCGCTTGTCTAGAGCAATCGACTACAAACAGCGGCGCTATATCTCTAAATTGTTTCTCGCTTAGTATGGGCTCCGAGCGACGTCCGTAATACGACTGTTGAAATTAATCTTATTATTGTAGCAATTTGATGATGCTTTGGTAATCTGACTCCATAAGTAATGGGCTATGAATCAATTTCATATTCAAACAAGTCGAGACATGATTATGTACCAACTTGATGATGTTTTTGTAATCGGACTCCATAAGTAATGTGCTGTGAATCAATTTCATCTTCAAACAAGTCGAGACATGATTGAATAACTAAGTTGATGATGTTTTGGTAATTTGACTCCATAAGTAATGAGCCGTGAATCAATTTCATCTTCAGACAAGTCGAGACATGAGTTTTTTAGCAAGTTGACGATGTTTTGGTCATCTGACTCCATAAGTAATGGACTGTGAATCAATTTCATCTTCAAACAAATCGATAGATAATTTTGCCAGTGCGTGGTATTAGACATAACACCTGAAATAAGATTAAAACAATCTTACTTTGAATATCATGGTACATGTCCTGATTAGTGTTATATTTCATAGGTACCAGATAGCGCACTGCGCTTTGTCATCAAAAATGGAAATGAAACATATTTAAAATTAACCATAAAATATTATTTATTTCTTAGGTAGTAACTAAATACATTGATTATTTTAGTAGGTATTTAATCTGTATCAAACAGTAATTACTTACATAACATACAATGATCAAACAGTAACACAAAATACTATTTATTTCGTAAGTTCCTATTAACTGAAACACAATACTTGTTTTAGTAAGTGTTTAATCTATATCAATCAATAGTTACGTACACAACATAAAATTTATTTCGTAAGTAGTAACTAAAATACAATTCTTGTTTTATATCAAACAGTGCATAAAATATTTATTTAATGCATTACTTAAATATATTTGCCTTACCCCATGCTAAAGTAGATACTTTATCACATAATAGTAACCGTTTATCATCATTGCTTGAAAGTGCTATTTTATTTACATCTTGAGTAAATATTTCATGTTTTATTGACTTAAATAACAAATTTTTTTTTCGAATAACATCACAATTATACAAAATATTTTTATAATCTATCATATTTAAGTTTTTCGTAACACATGTTTTTGTACCTTTTGCTTTTTTTATTATTTTGTCTGCTGTCTTAATACAGTAAAGCTTTGAACGCAATCCTACAAATTCATTAATAATTTTGCCACCCATTTCATCCTTGAATAGTCCTGGAACCTTCTTGTTAATAATAGGCAAGTTAAATTCATTGTTAGAGTCATAGTTACTGGTATCAATATATTTCAGGAAATGAAGTCTTAAGTCATTATAAACGTCGTTACTCTGAATATTATAAACTAGACTATCTGTGTCAGTATAACACAATTCAATTCGGTTACCATAAAAAGGTTTTACGATAGTATAGTGAAAATCGTACATGTGAGTCTTAGACAATTCTAATACTGTATACCCTATATATATTGGTTTATTAAGCATAACGCGCAGAGGCTTCATTTGGATTGCAACTAGATCTTCCGAAAATATTGAGACACTATGAAAATACGGGCTGGATATCAATTTGTCAGCACAAGTGACCTTTTTTGTTTTATTGTTTGAATCACTCCACTTATTTACTAACTTAACATCTATGCGATGTTCATTATTTTCTAGAGTCTTTCCAAAAATACTGTTGTTTAATAATTTAAAAAAATCCTGTTCAAACGTGGATTCTGCCTGTTGACGTAGATGAGTATTAATATCGATATATTGCTTGAGATAGCTACTTTGCTTAAATATAATAGCGCGGTGGATCTTTTTCAAAACCAAACCATGCTGTAAACATTTTTTTAAATGTACATAATGAATAACATAATGATATTTATCGTACAAATTTGGAACCAGTTTTTTGTTCTTACTACCAGGTGGCAAGCATTTTTCTGGACAAAATGGAAAGTCATTATGCTCCATGTGCAAATTTTCAGGATATATTAAATCTACTTCAAGTATGTAACCGTTTTCTGCAGTATCACTGACATTTATCAAGTTCAATTGTAAAAAATCTAATTCCTGCTTACTCATAAATCTAAAATCGGAATAAGGTAGTGATTGACACATGCTATAGCCGTATAAATTGTTACAATCTAAATAAATAATAAAGGAATTTGGTTTAGTTGGATTGTAAGTATCTAAATATTTATGATTGGCTTTGACATGCCTTTTTGAACACATACAAACACCTCCTCTAATACCTTTTTGTATCATTCTAAAAATTTCATGATCACTAATCAATTCTAATTTTACTCCTGTTTTTAAAAGCATTGCATCGAAAGATAGACTTGGTGCTGTAATATAGAATGCAGGATCGAGATTGTAATGCCGCTTACAAGTTTTACGAAAATTTTCAAATATATCAGTTAACAACAGAACATCTGTTTTAAGATATAAATCTGTGTATATACCCATGTTTTCAATATTAAATTCTGACCAAACCGATCGAGCGTGCTCATAGTCTTCGTCAGTAATAGATTCATTTGTCAAAGAGTTAAAAAAATATTTTTTAGGAGGCAAACAGGTGTCTTTATAACGATCCCAATGAGACATATAGTCATATGGATACACTCCTTTACGAGTTAGTAATTCAAATTGTTTTTTATTAGGGAAATAAGATTTTAATTGATTAAAGTCTTGTTTTTTCATTGTACCAGCCAGCTTTTCTAAGCTGGTTCCTAAAAATTTGAAAGAATCTACAAATCGAACTTGTATGCTCTCTTCGGTTGAAATAGGGACAAACTTTGTGAATGAAATATAGTTTTCTTTTGTTTTAGGTATGACCTTGATAGATCCAGGAGCTTCACCTAATTCTTTTATGAAGAGGTGACAATCGTAGCCCGACAAATTATGAAAAAACACAGGCAAAAATTGTGGTACTTTGTACTGTAAATTGCAATAATTGTGCGATGCACCGCGGTATTTACCAGTCAAGTGACAATGATCACGAACCCTATCGCCAAATAAGAAGTGATCACAAATATGACAGGTCATAGCGTTCTCAAAGTCTCGAGCATTATCCTCTGTGTAAATCATAGGAACATTCGTTTTTAAAATTTGGGATATATTTTTAGCCTCTTTATAAATAGACTTAACAAAATTTGATACACAATCCGAGCCGCGATAAGAAACGTAACGATTGTAGCTTTCGTCTAGCGCACATGTGATATGATAAGCGAAAGCTACAGGCACATGACGTTGTACTGTTACAGTGCTTGCCTTAGAGGGATCAGGGTCGCAAGATGCATAACGTTCTAGCATTGTTTCAAAATCCGCATATATAACAAATGGTACAATTTGTTTTTTATTATAATTTTCAAATTGTATGAAAGAACCTATTGGTGGTAATTCAGTTGCTATACCCCCACAACTATGCGAACTAAGATCGTCACAAGTATTAAAAAATATTAAACACGCATCACAAAAGTGTAATTTACCGTGGTGCTTAGTTATCTGAGTCCTAACAAGTCGCGGCAAGTCTTTAATGAGACAATAATGCGACAAATCGTTGCTTTCTAAATAAAGTAAATGAACCACTTTACCGTTCAAGGTTTTTGGTTTGTAAAGCGGTCCTATAACAGTATTATTTTTTAAACCATAAATATAAATACAAATTTCAGGGTTATTTACTTCAAACTGCGCAATATCTGAAAAACTTACAGGAAATGACATGTTCTTTATATTGAATACGTTACGGAAATTTGGATAAGACGATACCCTTTCGGGATGACTTTTAGCGGGGTATAAAGCAGCAACAACTGACCATAAAAAGCAATAGTTGTCGTTATTACGGATATTAACACATGCTTTTTTCGATTTTATTGCAGCAGGCAATTCGATAAAGCGTGAACCACCGCGCATAGGTTGATATTTGTTAACATTGACTTCTAAATGAGAACTGCTCAAGAACGTCCATCCACTGTCACGATCCTGAAATTCTTCTATCTTTTTTGCTAAAGAGTTTTTAACTTGTGATAATAATGAGTCTAATTCATAATTCTGATGCAGAGTAACGTTTTTTGTTGCAAAAGATTTCATTTCCTGAGAATCATTTTTAACTAATAAAAATAAAGCAAAATATTCGAAATTAACTTTTAGACACGTGTGTTTTTTAAGAGATAGGTCAATTAATATTTTAATTTGATCTCCAATATTATTTAAAAATGAATGTAAATTACAATTCTCAGATGGAGCGACAATTCTATAGGAAGCTATACGATTACGAAATGCAGAATGTATTATTTCAACACCTTCGCAAAATTGCGAAATATTCTTATTTTTATGTTTAGTACTACGTAGGTGACCTGTCCAGTGGCTGCTCTCTACAGATGTGTTACAAACAGTACAAAAAGGCATTTCTGATTATTGTAACTAATACCAACAAGATACTTAATACGTTGTAATAATTTTGATTTACTGTTAGATGGACTGACTTCAATATTAATACTTATTATGATTCTGATACGAAATCGCTATGATACATATCAATAAATAGGTACAGCTTATAAAGAATATATGGAAAGATTTGGAGGAGACTTTGCTCAACAGTGGGACTGTATACAGACTAATATACAGTGATAGCATAAAAATAACATAGCTAACTTAATTAACTATTTATTTATGCTATCGCTGTAAAAGACGGGCTCCGAATCATTAAATAACTCATGAGTCCGCCTCATAAAAATCTGTAGACCATCCCACTGCGGAGTATTGCGGTCTAACTGAACTTTAAGGGTCACCTCAGCTCTCTTCCACCGATCCTCTTTAGCGATGTTGGCCACCTCAGCCTTATTGTACACTTTCACCTCCACGTAAAAGTCTCCAGTTACATCCGCAGTCCGTCGCACTTTTCCGTTTGCGACCCGGTTAACTAGCGACGAACAGAAGTCCGCACTGGAGATCGTCCGCGGAGAAATCTCGCTTTCCAACCCGAACAGGTCTGAGCGGTTGGAGCTGGGTTTTTTACTGAAACAATTTAATTAATTTAATAACAATATTTCGTGAACTAACTGTAAACCTGCAAAATAAATGCCTAAAACGGGTCTGTATAATATATCTTAAGGTAATTAGGCAAGAAACCCTATCGCCTAGCAATCTAGATGCGACTGTGAGTTTATTTGTTTGTTACTGTTTCAATGCACTCAAATATATCATGACTTGGAATAGGACATGAGATAGTTATATAACAATTACCTCGGTTTTGTTGCTGGCTCGGAGACCTTGCGCTTCACTGCCTTTTTTTTCGCCTTGGATGACTCCGCAATGGCTGCTGACTGGTAGATAGTGCTAGCTTCGGAGTCAGACCTGAAATTATATACATCATTTTATTAATAACATAGCCATCCAATAGACTGCGAGAGTTCTTTTGTGAAAGACAGAACCTCAATAGTCATTTAGAACAGAATTTAAATGAAACGTTATGTTTAATGGAGTACCACAGTTAAAGGTAGACTGGTAGAGAATGCCTAAAGCATTAAATCCGCCTTTGTACGTTTATGTTGTATGTTGCATGAAGTTTTAATGCATAAATAAATAAATACTAGCCGGCAGGCAAAACCAGGTCCGTAGCTAGAAAATTCTGTAAACTTAGTAATAAGTACTTACTTACATTTTATGATTTTTGAAGACGATTGTAGAATTGTAGATAAAGTATGGTAACTAGTCTTTGCCACTAGAAAATACTGGAGCAAATGTAACGTATTGATCGAAATGGATTGGTTTTATACATAAAAAATACCATATCAGCAGTATTTGTCTCATTACAAAATTCAACCTTAATTACAGGTCTTCAAAGTTGCATGAATAATTTGTGTTAGTTACGTCAAATTAAAGCGTAATGATACCCGATTTTTCTGTCTAATTACAATTTTACAGTGAGAAATGAAATATAAAACCAGCCTTTTTCGCTCGCCGACAAAGATGAACCCGACACCTGGCTGTCGCTTATGATAAATACATTAGGTATTATAATTAAGTTTGTATGTTTGTTTAATGTTATGGGGAAGTGAAATAAATTTATGCAAATAGACTACAGACGGAAATCCAAAACAAAATAATTTCATAGCTAGATTGCTCCAATGTAGACTATTACATACACATATGTAGACTAGTAGTCTACATGGACAATTTGGCATGCTTTTAAATGTAGACTAGTAGTCTACACGGGCAATCTAGCAGTTATTTCCACATAACTTCGCAAAATTACTTAAATTTAATATATAAAAAAGTCCTTTTTTTACATATGTAAATAAAAATAACAAAGTACTCTGAAATCATTATTTTTATACAAAATAATTAATGGAAGCGAATCCACGTCAAGCAGTTAGTTTGCAAGTACCTATGTTGTAGTAAAACTTAAAATTATTATATAATATTATAAAACCATTAAATGTCTAAAATGAATGTATGAGTTTTAAATAACATCGTTCAAAAGTTTTAGGTAAAAAGCTACTGCTAAATTTATTTTTGATAGAAGATTCATCCTTCTAATAATTTTAAATTGATATACCTACTATCTAATTAGAGATGTGCATACCTTAGCAAAGTCTGTCTACGTATTTTACAGTAAAACATAATCTATATTTTAATGAATTAAACATTGGTTATGGGATGTTTTGTATCATACAAATTTTAACAATGACTGCTACATGCACAAGGATCACATTCACAGCGGTTGCATTGTAATTGTAGAACCCATGGGAATCACCCACACATAGATAAATCAAACGCAGCAAATTTATATAATGCAACTTTGCAGTCTTGGTGATTGTTAAGAGTCATTTACACTTATCGTGTAAACGTTCAATATGATCGCTTCTGACGCCGTCGTCCGGCGATTTTTTTTTTTTTTTAACTAGTGCTTGACTGTGATCCCACCTGATGGTAAGTAGCGATGCAATCTTTGATGGTGAGGCGCACTAGTTTATTAAGAGCCTATTCACTCTAGCCTTGAAGACACCCAAATTATAATCGAACGGGAAGACCGCAGCAGGCAGACTGTTCCAGTCCTTCGACGTACGCGGTATAAACGACGAGGCGAAACGCTTAGTCCGGACCGTAGAGGTTTCAACAACGTAAGGGTGAATATTCGACACGATATGTGCGAATTATCCGTTTGACGGCGATTGTATCAGTGTAAAATCCTCTTAACATAGCAGAAAGTGATGTGACGGTGCGATACGTATTTATAACAGTACAGTTTTGTTGGTAAGGTGCAGTGTGGTTGTCTGCCTGAATGAATTAAACTAAAATTCGGACGTCCTTGGGGTCCAATCTGGATCATAAAATACGGAGTGACGTGTCAACTACACATGTTATTTCTAATTTTATGAAGAGACGTGAGACAACCTGTCCTGAATCTTAGTTTAATGATTACGGTATCCTAAAATTTAGACGTCCTGGGAGTCCAATCCGGATCATAAAACACAGAGTAACGTGTCATCTACACACGGAACCTCTAATTTTATGAAGAGACGTGAGACAAGCTGTCCTAAATTTTAGCATACTATATTCAGATAGTTTGCTTAGTAAAATTTGAAGTGAAAATGTGAAGCTTAGTTATTTGCTTAGTATTATAGTGGCATAGTGGCATTGCGCAAGAATCTAGTAAGCAGCCGAGGTAAGCAATTATATTTAAAAGTGGAATAGGCCTTAGTGACGTGCAGGGTGGTGGTGTCGTATCTGAATGAATTAAACTGAAATTCGGACGTCCTTGGGGTCCAATCTGGATCATAAAATACGGAGTGACGTGTCAACTACACATGTTATTTCTAATTTTATGAAGAGACGTGAGACAACCTGTCCTGAATCTTAGTTTAATGATTACGGTATTCTAAAATTTAGACGTCCTGGGAGTCCAATCCGGATCATAAAACACAGAGTAACGTGTCATCTACACACGGAACCTCTAATTTTATGGAGAGACGTGAGACAAGCTGTTCTAAATTTTAGCATACTATATTCAGATAGTTTGCTTAGTAAAAATTTGAAGTGAAAATGTGAAGCTTAGTTATTTGCTTAGTATTATAGTGGCATAGTGGCATTGCGCAAGAATCTAGTAAGCAGCCGAGGTAAGCAATTATATTTAAAAGTGGAATAGGCCTTAGTGACGTGCAGGGTGGTGGTGTCGTATCTGAATGAATTAAACTGAAATTCGGACGTCCTTGGGGTCCAATCTGGATCATAAAATACGGAGTGACGTGTCAACTACACATGTTATTTCTAATTTTATGAAGAGACGTGAGACAACCTGTCCTGAATCTTAGTTTAATGATTACGGTATTCTAAAATTTAGACGTCCTGGGAGTCCAATCCGGATCATAAAATACAGAGTAACGTGTCACCTACACACGAAACCTCTAATTTTATGGAGAGACGTGAGACAATCTGTCCTAAATTTAGCATACTATATTCAGATAGTTTGCTTAGTAAAAATGTGAAGTGAAAATGTGAAGCTTAGTTATTTGCTTAGTATTATAGTGGCATAGTGGCATTGCGCAAGAATCTAGTAAGCAGTCGAGGTAAGCAATTATATTTAAAAGTGGAATAGGCGCTGAACCAGTGTTTTAAGACATCATTCAACTAAACGGTTGCTTGTTTGCTCACCATGGCCGTCCTTCAATAAAAGATAGTGAGTATTTTATAAATTAGATTTTGAAAGTGGAATAGGCGCTGAACCAGTGTTTTAAGACATCATTCAACTAAACGATTGCTTGTTTGCTCACCATGGCCGTCCTTCAATAAAAGATAGTGAGTATTTTATAAATTAGATTTTGAAAGTGGAATAGGCGCTGAACCAGTGTTTTTAACATATCATTCACAAAAATGTTATTGGGCATTCTATTCCACGCGACAAGCGGAGCGTAGCGTAGCGATGTCGCATCAAGTGGAATAGAATGCCCAATAACATCCTACTGTCCCGTTTTATTTGGGGTCGGCGCAACACGTTTTTTTCTTCCATTCTGTCCTGTCACTCGTCACGCTATCACTAACTCCCTTTTCTTTCATATCGCTTCTCACACAGTCCATCCATCTTTTCTTTGGCCTCCCTCTTCCCCTCCATCCATCCACATGTAAACTCATAACTTTTTTAGCAACATGCGTTTCATCCCTCCTTTTCACATGACCATACCAAGACAAACGATTCCCTTTCAACTTTTCAGTCACTGGCGCCACTTTTAAACTTCCCCTAATATACTCATTTCTCACTTTATCCATTCTCGTCACACCACACATCCATCTTAACATTCTCATTTCCGCTACATGCAATCTTTTTTCATCCGTCTTTTTCACAGCCCAACATTCTGATCCATACAGTATGACAGGCCTTATCACGGACTTGTAGATTTTACCCTTCAACTTGAGGGGCATTCGTGGGTCACAAGCGGTTCCCGTGACCTGTCGCCATTTCATCCATCCTGCGTTGATCCGACGTGTTACGTCCCGGTCCACCTCACCATCCCCTTGGACGAGCGACCCGAGGTACCGAAAGTCGGAACAGATCGGTATGGGCGTTCCGGCGAGAGCTAAAGGCACTGGATTGGAGACACCGCCGAAATCGCAGAACAAGTACTCCGTTTTGGTTCTACTCAATTTCAGGCCAACACTCTCCAGTCTGTGCCACTATCTATAATATGTATGTATTTAGAAATATATAAGTATATTTATCAGGTGTCTAGTACCCATAACACAAGCTCTGCTTAGTTTGGGACTAGACGGCGCTGTGTGATAGTTGTGGAATATTATTTCAATAAGTTCTAAAACGCAGTAGCTGTATAAACATCCAGTACAGAATAAATCGGAAGTGAAACCGGAATGGAACTCAAATAGAACTTGTGCGGTTTTTGTGGCCGACAGGCTAGATGTACACCACGCTTAGAATTGAACGCACATTGATGTACTAACCTATGTAGTATTCAGAATGATCTAGGAACAAACGCATTTGTACACATTTCTACAATATTTATAACTAGCTTTTGCCCGCGGCTTCACCCGCGTACGTAAAATATAGCCTACTAGCTTTTGCCAGCGGCTTCGTCCGCCTACATAAAATATAGCCTATGTCACTCAGGAATAAAGCAGCTTTATATGGAGAAACAATTTTAGCAATCGTACGACTTACAGTACTTTCAGAGATTACCTCCTACAAACATAAAAACAAACTTTACCTCTTTGTTATATTAGTGTAGAAGTGTAGATGTCACTCAGGAATAAAGCAGCTTACTATTGGTGAAAAAATGTTAGCAATCGTATGACTTACTCAGAGATTACCTCCTACAAACAAAAAAAACAAGATTTACCTCTTTATACATATTATTACATAATACCTAGTGTAGATAATACTCATAATTAATTAGTTTATTAAGGCCCCTCGCCCACGGCGACTTTTTGTAGCGATGCAGTCGCGCGTTTAGCAAACGCGCGACAGCATCACTTCTAACGCGTGTTAGTCGTATTTGCAACGCGCTACTGCATCGCGATTGTATCGATACAAACGCGCGACCGCTTCGCGCTACTAACGCGCTACTGCATCGCGATTGTATCGATACAAACGCGCGACCGCGTCGCGCTACTAACGCGCTACTGCATCGCGATTGTATCGATACAAACGCTGATATACATTGTCTCATCATTGTATTTCTGCGTGTCAACTCTGGTTTTACAATGGAAAGCAATTCACAAAACGTCGAATATGACATTCTATAACAACTTTTGAATTTAAGATCATAATTTTTGAGTTGTTTAAATGTTGTTACATGATGTCCACAAAGTAATCTCTGGGTATTAAATGGATGCATCCAATATTGACGCTGCTTCCGTTGCCTACGCTTCGGCAGCTTACGTAAAAGCAGCACCAAAGACAACGTGACTAATGTTGCCTCAACGGAGTCCATCTTGCAACTGTACCTACTAATCTAAGATATTTTTGTATCGTAACTGCATCGCGACCGAATCGCGTTTGCATCGCGACCGAATCGCGTTTGCATCGCGACTGAATCTGGTCCCGTGGGCGCGGGCACACAGCTAGCGACTGCTTCGCGGCACACAGCTAGCGACTGCTTCGCGTCTGTATCGATGCTACGCGCGAGAGCATCGCGACTGCATCGCTACAAAAAGTCGTCCGTGGGCGAGGGCCCTAAATACTGTAGTCACATAAAAAAACATAACAAAGAAAAAACA
Organism: Mythimna ferrago; assembly: GCA_910589285.2. NCBI lineage: Eukaryota > Metazoa > Arthropoda > Insecta > Lepidoptera > Noctuidae > Mythimna > Mythimna ferrago. Next base: position 25,594,182 of record OU342685.1, read on the forward strand.
CATACAATGGGCGGCCTTATCGCATATCGCAAACTCTTCCAGGCAACTTAATTTGGACTATTGTAGCCAATAAGTAATAATAGTGGTTATGAAACGAATCGAGAGGCATGTAATAATAATGTTGATATAACCGTCCCGCATGACGAGAACCTCGTGAAAGCCGAGAAAGATAAGCAAATCAATTATATTGACTTGGCTCGCGACGTTGTTGACATGTGGGATGTGGACTCGGCAATCATTGTACCAATAATCATGTCAGCCAATGGCTTAATAGTCACTAGCCTCGACCAACACCTTAGGAGGCTCTCGTTTGGCGACTGAATCAAGGACTTGAAACAGGAAACGATAAGTTCTGGAGACGGCTGGTATTAGGAGGGTCCTTTCTCTTGAGCTCCGATCGTTGGTAGCTTGGATCCTGTTTCTGATGTATGTTTTTATTGATGCATTAAAAAATATAATTAAAATGTAAATTTAAATGAATACAGACATTCAATCACCATGACTTATTACTTGTTGCCATTTTTAACCCCCGACGGAAAAGAGGGGTATTATAAGTTTGACTGCCGCTAAATAAGGAACCTAGGTATGCTATAGATTGATACACAACTAACTAAATTATATGTACATTTGAAACTATTAGGTATTTTCCACTCACTAAAGTAAAATTAATTTCTGCACATTGCGGTCCCCCGACTGAGTGACGCTCCTCTTTGGGATATTTATAGATCGTTTTAAGGAAGTTTTCAATTTTATTTTATTTGTAATCAGGTTGTTTCTGATTTTCAACAGCCCAAGGATATTTTTAAAATTTCGGTACACAAAATAATTAATTTTTCACATAGGATTTTGTTTTTAAATTGAGAAATCATCAAATGACTTCTTCAACTCTAGAGTGGGGCAAGAGGGTGGTAAAGATTTTTACTGGTTAAAAACTTTGAGTTATTTTTTGCGTTCTTAGACTACAGATAACTCATTAGAATATTCTCGAAGCCCTAGCAAGCATCGGCCCTACTAATCTCCTTCAGTTTTCTTGACATCTCTTTGAGGCGCACGTGGAAAACAACGAGCCATGGACTCGCACTTTGTCTGCACCGGACGGCCGGACGGTGAGATACTCGTCAACTGCAACTCCACGCCAACAGTTGCCAGAAATTACCTTATGGCTTTCAACGCCCAAGACGTCTTCTGCGGTAGCAGTTGAGGTGTGAATGCTTACTATTACTCATAGCCTCCTACATGGGCATTTATAAAACATCAAAATCTAGAGCACGGTTCTAATATATTGTTTCCTATGGAGAAGAACCGGAATAAACCTCCAAGTTTACATTAAAAAAAAATGGTTTTTACAATATTTGGACATGTATGTAGATCAGTTATTATTATTATTTTTTATTTTTTTAATCTTATAAATTTAGGGACTTTTGGACACAGTACGACCATGCCAGCCCCATCGTAACCTACAAGTCAAGCTTTATCAACTATGAGGGCTCACAACCTTACTCACTATTTTATAAACAGCGTTGGCTGCGTTAGAGAGGGGTTCGGACAGTACACTTTGGATAACACCAACAACAATTAAATTAATTTTAAAAGTATTCATCAGCACCTCTCTAGCAGCTCGTGTCCTGACGCAGTTATGTGGTATTTGTAAAGATGGGTATTCGTTTGCAACTTGCACCGCATGTTCGCAATATGGACCAATTGGATTAGTTCCCACCAAACCATCACGTCGTAGCAGAATTGTTTGCTACGAAAGCGTAGCAGTGACGTACTTGCTACGGCACGGGTGCTACGTAGCGTAGCAACTTTTATGCACACATGTTATTCAGGCGTATGTTTAGTCTCTTGAACATCTGGCCGGAGTTAACGTCGACGAGTCACGAGTATGTGTGCATTTAATTCCGACCAGCTGTACCCGAATAGAGCCCCGCTGACCTTTAAATCTATTTTCTCTGCGAAATATTGATTGATTTCCATATGCTATGTACATTCTGAAGAATGCTTAACCAAAAAATTTTTGTGTCAACATATTTCTAAAGAAAAACGAGCGAAAAAATATCATGCAGTTAAATATTTTTTTTTTAGACAAAAGTATTAATTGCACGAAAAAATCATACGTTTTAATAATAATGATGTAGGTACTCGTACATGAATTTTTGATAAACATATATTTTTTTTAATTCTATTAACCCAGTATTTTATGGCATTGATCGCGCGTTAAGGCCTTAATACGTTTCTTGCGTGAATTTTGTTAATGAATTAATTTTATCTTAAAATAAATAAATAATTGTGCATATTTTCCTGTTGCAATTGTCTTTAATCTCAGGTTTTTGGATTAAAATCGAAGTTAAACTTGCCAAGTACTGTGTTTGTCAAAGCCTACTTATCTGCATGCATTTAAAAAAATCTGTATCAATCCGTTTAAAGTACACTGATCTTCAAGATGCAGGATTGCATCTAGTTTGAAGGAATTAATATATTACAGCTGACCCGGCGAACTTCGTACCGCCTAACAGTCAATGAATGTAGTACATCTTTCGACATAGGCAACCGATTACGATGAAATGAAGCCTAAGTATTACGTCAATTTACACACAATTTTACTAAACAAAAGCTATCTACATCGATATCGTACATTTTACGTGATGCGTGCTCAACTAAAACTTTCTACTTTATTATATGTATATATGAAATAGGACGATGTGAAATAGCCACTCTCATTTTTGAAGTTGTTACTACTAATGTTACTTTTTTTGAGCAATAAATCTTAATACCTACTTAAGTAATTTGACACGTCGTTCTAAAGTTAAACTGCTTATTGCAAAAATCCAATTGACATCAGAAAGTGAGCATGCTGCTTGAACATACTTCGAAAAAACAAAACGTGTTTAGTTAGGGTGTTTTTAATATCATGCGGTTTTGATCACGCATGTGGGAATGCTCCGCACGCATAACCCCCGCAAATATCCATTACATACAAGTATTTATTGTAATGCGTGGAATATGCACGCGGGACACGTTTTTTGGCATTTTGATATTTTCTGTGCGTGATGAAATTCGCACGATATTAAAAACACCCTAAAAGCTGTTCTACTGTTCAATGTTTACAACATTATCTACTAAATATGCTCACGCTCCAGCCACGCGTGTCAGCAGATATTTGCCAGCACACACCACTAACCCCTAATGCATTAGGTAAACATTACTAGTAGGTACACTCACTGGGTTGAGGTTAACGATTCCATAATAGAGCTTTTGATTTACGTGGCGTTGTATATTTTGATCGTATATTTTGAGCTTGTATTTTTATGTTAAAAATTATATGGTTCGAAAAAAGGTTAGTAGTCAGGTGACGGGATACAAATTTTAGTATGAGTGAAAGAAAACAAACAAGGGCTGAAGTGTGCACAACTTCTACTGAAATAAAAGCTATGAGTAATTTGCCAGCTGCGGTCTACCTGATTAGTGATTATAATTTAGGTAGGTATTATCAAGGCTAGAGTGAATAGGCTCTTAATAGATAAGTGCGCTTCACCATCAATGGTTGCATCACTGCTTACCATCAGGTATGATCGCAGTCAAGGACAAGTTTATTTAATTAAAAAACAAAAGATGCAGATGAATTTTAAATACTATAAAACCAACTCAAAAACAAACTTTGTTTTCGTCAATACAAAGATTTGCAAAACAAATACCGTTTCTTCATCATCTACCTAGCCATTTTCAAACTAGCTTGGGTTCAGCTTCCAGTGTAACCAGTTTCGGCTGAGTACCCGTGTTTTACATGGAGAGATTGTCTACCAGACCTTCACAACCTAGTTACTGGGCAACACGTTGCTCCTACCTGCGTATCTTTTGTCTCTTTCTCTGTCAAATCCATCCAAAGGTTATCTGTAAAAATCGCTTTTAGCTATAAGACCGCCCATTGTGACACCCTATTAATTTTAAGTTCCTTGAGTAATTTTTATTTTTGGTGTCATCATCATCATCATTTCAGCCCATAGACGATCACTGTAAATACGTATCGTCCACTGTGGCTATTTTTGGTGTACAATAAAAATATATCTATCTATATATCTCCTTAAATAGACTAAAAGTCAGATTTTTCTGGAAATAAATATCTCGAAATCACATTTTTACCACTAATTGTGCGATCACAGAATATATTACTTCTGGCTATTTTGTTCTACCTAACTACGAATCCTAATTAATTTACTTTTCCAGAGTTTTTAAAAAAAATGGTTTTGCGATAAGACCGCCCATTGTGACACCCTATTTTAAGTTCCTGATGGAATTTTTATTTTTGATGTACAATAAAGAATATATCTATCTATCTATGTTTAATTCAAATATTCAAATATCTACTATATTAAAGTGAAATTGACTTTTTATCCGGGACTAGCAGACACAATAGCCAAAATATTGAACCTTTTACAAACAAGTAATATTTCATCAAGGCTATCAGGCCTATATCCTCAGTTCATGCCTCCTAACAACCTAGATATACGTAAGTATGATAAGAATGTTCGGTGACAAAGTTTTATCATGATTGATGATTTTTCCAAGTTCGTCTGCCTCAATGTTAAATAACATAACGTATATTGAAAGTTTCTTCTGTGTGTTTTTTTGTGCTTGATCTTCTTGTAATGTGCTTGTAAATAAATGTTTTCGTGTATGTACTTACAAAATTACAAAGGAGCTAGACCAAGCTTCTTAGCCTTCTATCACAAACATTTAGTTTATAGTTACTTAATGTATGTCCATAAAGACTCGTACTACTTATTTTAAAAGAAATTTATTTCAGCAGACCACAGACCACAGAGGAGATGTAACGGACGCCGAGTTATGTAAGATAACACGGAAAGATAACGTACAAACCAATGAGTAAAGTGGCGCCGCTCGCCGAGCACTAACGTGTGCCGCGAGCAGGTCGCGACAGGTCAGGACCAGTTCGGGTCAGGAACAAGGACTCGACCGAGCACAAGAGAAGAGATTGGAGGAAATAGGAAAAATTGGAAAAATTAAGGATCGCCCCCGCCACTACCTGCACCCATGTGCACACGTATAAATATGGGCAAAAGGCTCAGTGCAGTACAGTTCGTCGGATCCAGATCAAGAAGTAATAAGTGAAAAGTAGTAAGTTCTCTCCAATCTCTTGTGTACTGTCTTATGTGCTCTATTTGTGTTATGTACTCTATTTTTTTATGTACTGTCTCGTGTTATGTGCTCTATTGTGTTATGTACTTTGTGTTATAGACTTTATTGTGTATTGTATGTGAACTTTCGTGAACTTTTGTGAATTATAGACTAAGTGATTAAAAGACTGAACTTGTAAATAGTGAATTAAATTGGTAATTATTGAACTGAGCTTCGAAGTGTGTTTTATTGAACAATTATACAGTCCACTCCCCACAGTTTCTGGTCCAATCGAGCCGGATCAAGGGGTTTAGAATCAGTGTCATAGTGTTTTCATAGTGTTTTCATATTAGAATCAGTGTTGTGTACTAAAAGTTAGTACTTTAGACTCAGTGTTTGGAAAAGTACTAGAATCAGTGTTGCGTACTAAGAGTTAGTACTTTAGACTCAGTGTTTGGAAAAGTACTAGAATCAGTGTGCGTACTAAGAGTTAGTACTTTAGACTCAGTGTTCGGAAAAGTATTAAATTCAGTGCTTGCGTACTAGAACCAGTACCTAGAATTAGTGTTCAACAAGAACCAGTGCCTTTAAGTACTAGAACGAAGTACTTAAAGTCAATGATTATTAAGTAAATAAAACCAGTGCTTAAGTACTAGAACGAAGTACTTTAGAGTCAGTGTTTGCTAAGTAAATAGAGCCAGTGTTTTGAGTACTAGAACAAAGTACTTTAGAGCCAGTGTTGTCAAGTAAATAGAGCCAGTGTTTTTTGAGTACTAGAACAAAGTACTTAGAGTCAGTATAACCAGTGCTAAATAAGTATAACCAGTGCTAAATAAATATAACCAGTGCAAAATGGTCGTAACTAGAAGTCAAAGCGACCTAGCTGAACTAGAAGAACAAAAGCGCGCACAAGACCGTCGAGACGAATTGACCGTGATGCGTCGCCGTGAGGCTGAACGCATACAATTGGAGAGAACCCGACGACTGTCAATCGATCCGCCAGCATCACCACAGCTGGAGAGCGTGATCGGGCCTGCTGGCACCACTGAAACAGCAGGACCATCGGAGCGGCGCCTAGCTAGATCGCCGCCCCGATCAGTGAGGTCTACAACGAGCATCACTACAAGGCTACGGCTAGCTGAACTTGAGGCTGCAGAGAAGCTGGCCGACCTACAAAGAAAGGAGCTGAGTCTGGAGGCAGAATTGATCAAGAAAAGGTTAGCGGTGGATGTCTCGGTAATACAAGATGAAGAGAGCATCCATGATGAACCTCTCCAGGCCGAACAGCAGCACCAGAAGGTCGACCAATGGCTGCGCACCAACCCACCCATCACACGGGGGGAGGTTGGGGGACGCATGGACAGCAGAGAAGAGAAACAGCTGCGTTTCGAAACCTCAAGAGCGAGATCGCCGACGCCAACGAGAAGCAAGAACAACATTGAACAACTGGCTGCGACCTTGGAGAAGATGGCCAGGCCGCGACTCCGGCACACCGACCTACCCAACTTCTCGGGTGCCGTGAGCGAATGGCTGCCGTTCAAGGCGGCATATCAAGACACAACAAGTATGTATGGCGTGTCATCAGCGGAAAACCTGCAGCGCCTGCGAAGCTGCCTTAAAGGAGAAGCAAGAGATGCAGTGTCGGCATTATTACACACTGCTACCGATCCGGAGGCAATCATGAAAACTCTGGAACAGTGCTTCGGACGACCTGAAGTAATTATAGATAAGGCACTAGACGAACTAAGAAAAATGCCTAGACCAGGTACGTCAGCAAGTGATTTAAATAGTTTCGCGATCAAGATTCAAAACACGATCTGCGTATTGAAGACTATCGACCGTAGAGGTTATCTGTACAACCCTCTACTAACAAGAGAAATATTAGATAAGCTGAGCCCGCACATAAAATCGAGATGGTGCGACTTCGCTTCAGACAACGAAGGGACAGCAGAGCCAGAGATAGTTCTACTATCACGTTTCCTGATGCGTGAGGCAGACAGGGCGTTACGCTACACTTACGCCCCGTCAACAAGCAGCGCGTCCGCGACTATGAAAAGGGAACCAAGGCCTGCTGCAATGACTAAGAAGAAAGCCACCACCATATATACTACGACCGATCAGAATGAACAAGCAGAAGCCCGTTGTCCATGCTGCAAACAGAAGCATGAGCTGACACAGTGCCCCAAATATAAGGCGCTGTCGATAGACCAACGTTGGGAGTTTGTCAAAGAGAACAAAATATGCTTCAGGTGCGCCCGCAAGAAGCACAGGCGTACCGTATGTCAGGAGAAGCTGTGCGGGGTAAACCAATGCCGTCGACCGCACCACGCCACACTGCATCAAGAACGGATGTCGCCTGACGAGAAGACTACAGCTCCAGCGGAATCAGACCAGCAGCAGACCAACGAAGGAACAGTCATGTCGGTGGCCTCCCGAACAACCGCCGACGCCAGAACCGTCCTTCTCAAGATGTGCCCAGTCATCATCGCCGGTCCACGGGGGGAGGTGAGAACGCACGCGCTCTTCGATGAGGGAGCCGCCATCACCCTCATAGACGAAGACCTGGCTACGAGCATCGGGGCAGAGGGGACACCGCAACCACTACACATCCATGGGGTCAATATGTCATCGCAAGAACGGGGTAGTAGGGTGGTACAACTGAAAGTAAGGGGCGTCGGTAAGGACAGCGCGCCACATAAACTTCGGGCCAGAACCATGAAGGGCCTGAAGTTACATCAGCAGTCAATCCCAGACACACTGCTGGAATATGAACACCTTCGTGACCTTCCCAAGGAGGAGGTATGTTACGGAGCCACGCGACCAGGGCTTCTAGTGGGGACAGACCACTGGGAGTGCATCGTGTCAAGAGAGCTACGTGTCGGTAGTCCCAACCAACCCGCTGCATCCCTAACGCGGCTGGGCTGGGTGATACACGGGACCGCACCACGAAGAGTCGTCGTGGAAGAAAACAACGTGCTGCATATCTTCGAGACCGAACGACAGCAGCAAGACCGTCAACAGGATCAACAGCTTCATGAACAGGTAGAAGCACACTTCAGACTTGAAGCAATAGGGGTCTCGCGAGAACCGCGGGTGAACGACTCCGACCAGCGCGCCATGGACATAGTCACGAGAACCATAAGAAGAACGAACGGTGGCTATGAAGTCGGATTGCCATGGCGGGAGGATGACGTCACCATGCCGCCCAGCTACAATGCGGCCCTTCGACGCCTCCACAAAATAGAGCAGAAAATGGACGCCTCACCAGAGTTCGCCCAGCAGTATAGTGCCCAGATGGAAAACTTATTTGAAAAGGGGTACGCAGCACCGTGCGACGGATCAGAACAGGCAAGCGCCGTCTCATGGTTCCTGCCTCACTTTGCCGTGCAGAATCCAAACAAGCCCGGCAAACAACGACTGGTATTTGACGCAGCAGCGAGAAGTCATGGTTTGTGCCTGAACGACAAACTACTAGAGGGGCCTGACCTGTTGCTGTCGCTCCCGGGAATAATATTCCGTTTCCGGGAAAGGGCGATAGCGGTCACGGCTGACATTCAAGAGATGTTCCTGCGTATAAAGATCAGAAGCGAAGATCAACCAGCACAGCAGTTCTTATGGCGAGGCTGCGACAGAACGAGCCCGCCGCGCCACTACAAGATGACAAGCATGATATTCGGCGCGGCCAGTTCACCATTCATGGCCCATTATGTTCGAAACCACAATGCGGACATACACGGGCAACAGTACCCGCGAGCCTTAGAAGCGATAAAGGAAAGTCACTATATGGATGACTTGGTGACGAGTTACGACGATGAAACTGAAGCTCGCCAAGCGATAGACGAAATAAACAAGGTGCATGCAGTAGCGGGATTCACACTGCGGGGGTGGAGCGCCAACAGTAAGACGGTGCTACGAGATATACCCCAAGAGTTGCACGCCACGACGCCCACACAACTGGGGGGAGACAAGCCTGAGAACAAAATACTCGGGCTGTACTGGAATCACGAAAAGGACGAGCTGGGGTTCAACACATCAATGAACCGGGTCCCAGCCGAAGTAAGACGACAGCAGCGAGCTCCGACCAAGCGTGAAGCACTCAGTGCGGTCATGTCAGTTTATGACCCTCTTGGACTACTAAGTCACTTCACCATCCGAGCGAAGATCATACTACAGAGTTTGTGGCGCCTCACGATCACGTGGGACGAGAAAATTCCGGAGAAGGAAAATGAACAGTTCTCAAATTGGCTCGCCCGACTAGACGAGATCGCCCAACTCCGCCTACCAAGAAGTTACATGGCGGGGGGATACAAAAGCATCGAACTCCACGTGTTTTGCGACGCAAGCGAACAAGCGTACGCGACCGTGGCCTACTGGAGGGTGGAGGATTACGACGAAAGGGTGACAGTCGTAATGGTGGCAGCCAAAGCAAAGGTGGCGCCACGACGAGCCCAAACCATCCCTCGATTGGAACTCCAAGCAGCGGTAATTGGAGCAAGACTTGCTGACCATATAAGAAGAGAACATCGAATCAAGGTCAGCCGGACTGTGTACTGGACAGACTCTTCCACCGTCGTCCACTGGATCCAGAACGAGGGGCGACGCTACACTCCCTTTGTGGCGAACCGGCTGGGAGAGATTGCCGAACTAACGAAGAAGGAAGAGTGGCGTTGGCTGCCAACCAAAGAGAACACAGCCGACGACGCCACCCGTCTCAACAATACGCCGATCAGCGCGACCGACCGCTGGTTCCAAGGGCCCAGCTTCCTACACGATCCTGAGGAACAGTGGCCCAGTAAGGCGGAAGAAGAAGAGGAAAGAGAGGAAGAAGTTTTGCATACACAAGAAGGCAAAACGAACGAGAGCTGGCTACCCGATCCTGCCCGCTTCTCAAAGTACGAGACCCTGGTAAGAGCCACAGCAAGAGTGCTCGCCTTCATCGACATATGTCGGCGCACAGCGAGAGGACTGGAGCACCGACACATACAGCGCGCCGAGAAAGAGCTTCTCCAGCGAGTACAGGAAGAGAGCTTTCGAGAAGAGATCAAGAGGATGCAGTCAGCTCGCACGATTCCCAAAACGAGCAGACTGTACAAGCTCGACCCTATATACGAAGATGGACTACTGCGAGTGCGAGGTCGAATCCAAGCAGCGACAGCACCGAACGAAACGAAGAGGCCCATCATCCTAGACGGTCGACATCAGATTACGAAGCTCCTCGTGCTGCGAGAACACTGCGCTGCCGGTCACGCCAATCGCGAACGCGTGACCAACGACCTAAGACAGAAATACTGGGTCATTCATCTGCGACCGACAGTCCGCGCGGTCGAGAAGAACTGTGCGTTTTGTAAACGACGAAAATCCATGCCACAGACGCCGGCCACCGGAGACCTGCCGCGTGCCCGCATGGACCCGTTCCACCGTCCGTTTTCCAATTGCGGGGTGGACTATTTCGGACCAATGATGGTCAAGGTGGGGCGCCGGCGGGAGAAGAGATGGGGTGCACTATTTACGTGCCTGACCTGCCGAGCGGTACATTTAGAGCTTGTGGCATCGCTATCGACTGACTCGGCCATAATGGCGCTGAGACGCATGGCGGCACGAAGAGGATGGCCGCAAGTAATGTATTCCGACAACGGAACCAATTTCAGAGGAGCTGACCACGAGCTGCGAGCAGCATACCAGGAATGGCTGCCAGCCCTGAAAGATGTGGGATTAATAAACCGGATGGAGTGGCGCTTCATACCACCAGGCGCCCCGAACCAGGGAGGAGCATGGGAGCGGATGGTGCGGACGGTGAAGTCGGCGCTCAGCGTGACCTTGAACGAGAAGGCGCCACCAGAAGAGGTGCTCAGCACGCTGATGACTGAAGCGGAGTTCGCCGTCAACGCACGCCCCTTGACGCACGTCAGCGTGGATCCAGAAGATCCAGAGGCCCTCACCCCGAACCACTTCCTGTTGGGGTCCTCAACCGGCCTGCCGACTACGGGGCCATGTGACGAAGCGGACCGCCGAACGTGGCGGGCTAGTCAGGCGCTCGCCGACCAGTTCTGGCGACGCTGGCTAAAAGAATACTTACCACTGCTGGTACCACGAGGCGAACCGACAAACAACGCCCGGCCGCTCCAAGAAGGCGACATTGTCCTAGTGGTCGACGGAACTTTGCCCAGAAACGTCTGGCCAATGGGAGTCATAGAAAAGACGCACCGCGGACCAGACGGCGGCATCAGAGTCGCAGAGGTGCGAACCAAGACGGGGACGTTTCGGCGCCCTACAAGAAAACTCGTCGTCCTGGTAAGAAGAGAGGAGGCTTCGCGAGCTACGCCGGGGGGAGAAATGTAACGGACGCCGAGTTATGTAAGATAACACGGAAAGATAACGTACAAACCAATGAGTAAAGTGGCGCCGCTCGCCGAGCACTAACGTGTGCCGCGAGCAGGTCGCGACAGGTCAGGACCAGTTCGGGTCAGGAACAAGGACTCGACCGAGCACAAGAGAAGAGATTGGAGGAAATAGGAAAAATTGGAAAAATTAAGGATCGCCCCCGCCACTACCTGCACCCATGTGCACACGTATAAATATGGGCAAAAGGCTCAGTGCAGTACAGTTCGTCGGATCCAGATCAAGAAGTAATAAGTGAAAAGTAGTAAGTTCTCTCCAATCTCTTGTGTACTGTCTTATGTGCTCTATTTGTGTTATGTACTCTATTTTTTTATGTACTGTCTCGTGTTATGTGCTCTATTGTGTTATGTACTTTGTGTTATAGACTTTATTGTGTATTGTATGTGAACTTTCGTGAACTTTTGTGAATTATAGACTAAGTGATTAAAAGACTGAACTTGTAAATAGTGAATTAAATTGGTAATTATTGAACTGAGCTTCGAAGTGTGTTTTATTGAACAATTATACAGTCCACTCCCCACAGGAGAGTTGGGTGAGAGGTAAAAATATTTTGGTTTCAAAAGGGAAGATACTTTGAAAGGATTTTAAACAGTAAAAGGAAAAGTGCATTTTACGACTAATGTCATTTCACTGTGCTCACCATGACAGATGGCCGAATACACTAATATTCTGAGCTAGTGTCTTAACGACTCGACCATAATGGTCAAGCCGGGCATAATGACGTCAAAGTAGAAATGTTAAACACAGTGCGATAATATCGACGACCTATGTTTAGTCATAGCCCGGGACTTGGATGGATCAACCTGTCAGCTTTAAGACCGCCTATTGATTAATCCTTTCCAAATTACGATTTATAGCATTAATTATTGAATCTTCTTCAGACAGAAATAATAAACTATAGAGCTGCATAGATGAAACTTGGAGGTGATGACTTTAGTAACAGCATTTATAATATTGTGAAAAGAAGAGGAGAGAGAATGCCACCCTGAGGAACACCAACAGTAAAATCACACCAATTAGAGAAAATCCAGACAATCATGAAATCAAGATAATTAATCAAGATAACGCTGAGAGCGACCTAAAAATAAGAATCAAACCAGGATGAGGGAGAGGAAGAGAACTAAATAGATTTATGAATTCCAAGCAGTATGTCGAAATCCACTGAGTCAAATGCATAACTGAAGTCAAGTAGGACGAAAACAGTAAGGGAGTTTTTGGCCATAGCCCTTTGATATCATCAGTGACTGTAAAAAGTACAGTAACAGTATTATGATCAGCTTGGAAGTCATATTGACAAGGGTAAGTATTAGGATCTAACGTCAGTTACCTGGTGATTGACCATAAACAGTACATACAAAATTTTGTAAAATTTTTTAGAAAGAAATGGCAAAATGGAGATGGGTCTGAAGTTAATTATTGTAATTATTATAGAAGTTAATAGCTTTTTTTCCGTAATAAATCGGAATGATAAATCTGACACACAAAGGCAATCCTTTGTGTGTGAGTTTTCTGTGTGATTTTAGAAAAACTTTTACTCAAGTAACTGGTATCACTATACTTATTACTTAAGGTAAGCTTTTACTAAAATCTAAGAAATCAATTAATTAGGTAGGCTTATTTGATACTTTTGTCTAAGATTTCAAAAACTCTTCTTCTATTGTTTTTTTATATACTATTGTCTAGATTTCTTTTCATCTTTCCTTGCGCAGGTCGACTGGAAGAAGCCCTCGTGGGGGCGATCGGCGGCGGAGACTTCTCGCGCCGGGCCTTGGTTGAGGCGATGGTCCGGAGCGAGGAGGAGTGGCAGGCGGTCGCCGACTTCTGCGAAGCAGTAATGCTTGCAAAGGAGGAGGCCAAACGTATCAGGCAACGGTGTTATCGCCGCCGCCGCCGCAACCGGGATTCTGATCCCGATTTCCGGCCACTGTAGGCGCGGGCTTGCGGACAGTGAGCAATAGGTAGCTCACTGTCCGGCCGTCCGGTAACTGTCCGGACCAAGCCCAAGTCGTCGACGGCGCGCACTGTTCCCGCGCGCCTCAAGGAGTTGTCAGCAACAGCAGTGACCCAACCGGGTCGAAGCCTACTGGGGCCAGGGTTATCCGAAAGGGCGCTCGAGCCCCGGTATGAAGGCTAAAAGGAACGGGGTGGGTCTTTTAGTCAGTAAGAGTCTGACACTATCTCCTGCTCCGCCCAAGAGCGGGGGATGTCAATGCATGATTTTTTCCCACCATAAAAAAAAGCAGTACCTCTAAACTAATATTTATAATGTATTATTTTTTCTTTTTCTATATAATACATATATTGCACGCAGAGCAGAGGTCGAAGGGGATATAAGGTTCTGGAATGGTAAACTCGTAGCGTTGAAAGACAAGGGGAACCGATGACCGATGATGTCGCGGGAATTCAATAGATGCAAGACGCTCAAGATCGGTCATTGTGGCGGCGCTTGGGGGAGGTATATATCTAACAGTAGTCTTTCGGCTGAAATGATGACGATGATGTACATCTACACTAAGCTACACTAATATTATAAAGAAGTAAAGTTTTTTTTTTGTTTTTTTGTTTGTAGGAGGTTATCACTGAAAGTACTGGTCTGATTGCTAAAATTTTTTCACCGATAGAAAGAAGCTTTATTTCTGAGTGACATAGGTTATATTTTATGAACGTGGGTGAAGCTGCGAGCAAAAGCTAGTACATAATAAAATAGATAAATACTTACAATTACATGTATGCCTGGGTACCATCAACATGATTCCTCGTCTGACATACCACAACAAAGCGATATTTGCTAACGATCCAATCCGTTTACAGATAATGCATTTAGCACACAGAATGCATTGATCCGATACATGCCATTTACTTCATGTGTGTTGATAGTATTATTTTAGTTCATAAAGTTCAGTTTTCATTGAATTTGATGAAAATGGAATTATAAATGCGTGTTAATTTATAAAACGGATTAAAACAGATTAATGTACACAACACAAAACCATTTAATGGAGGTAAATTTAAAACACATTACGGAGCTTAATTTCGTTAATGTTGAAATTAATTTTGGGCATGAGTTGTTAGTATTTAATCATATTTTGAGAATTATTTTTGTTTTATGTATTTCAGTAGGTAGGCTAGGTAGGGGTGGCTAAGGGAGCCAAGACATCTGCAATCGTTAACGCTAGTAGAAAACTTTCAATGAATGATGAATGACGTCATCTCAACGCTCAGTCACGTGGTCAGAACAAAAGAATCGGAGGCGTGGCAAACTCGAGGCGTTCGATGCAAGAGAAACGGTTGTTACTTAGCTATGTGGGCAGAATAGATAAAATTGACAGTGTCACTCTCACAACTAAGACGCCTCTCAAGCTAAAATGCATCAAGCCGTTTAGACTTTAGGGCGTGCTAAATAAATATACATAGGTACACTCACAAAACCTCCTATTTCTTCTGGTGCAGTCAGGTAATAAGGGTGCTTTTCCACAGATACTGTGTGAAGCAGTGAAGTGGTCTAGGAATGCGTAACGAAGCTGTAAAACAATGTGTAACTGGTGCAAGGATGCTTAATGGACTATTTACGCACATTCATTCATATTACTCCTCACACAATCCATCAATACTTTTCGTAGCCTTCTTCTCCCTCGCCATCTACCCTTATGGTCATAACTATTTTAATACACGAGTTTTAGCAGTTCAATGTAATAAAAAAATATTTTAGCAACATTGAACTGCTAAAACTCGTGTATATAAATTGTGTGTATGTAATTGTGTGTATATAAATTTTGGTGGAGTTGCGACTCCAAGATCAAGATCTTAGAGTCGCAACTCTAAGATACATTAGATATCATACACATAACACTTTCTGTATGTGTGAGTTTTTTTTATTGCAAAGTTACATAAGCCGAGGCGAGGTGAGGAACCTTGAATAAAGAGTGTGTTTGTTACTTCTTCGCGTTTGAACAGCTGAATACTTGGAAAAATGGATTCGAAATTTTCCCAGAGGTAAACCTCATCCTGAAGTGCATTTCATACGATACTTTTTATCCCGGAAATGTGTTCCCATGAGATAATTTTCTAACTTCTTACGGGTGAATCCACTTGCAGAAGCTAGTTTATTGAATAAAATCAAACTATAGATACGTCACGTTGCTGTCAAGACTTCAGGTAAATCAAATCAGCCAGACTCGGCCACTGTTCGGCCTGGCTACAGAATCTACATAATTGCCTCGGACACAACCTATGCTTCACGACGTCAAATGTAGATGGAATTTATGTTTCAAATGCTTATGGAATACTAATTTATGCGTATGCTTCAAAGTACATTTGGAAATAGACCTTTATATGGAGATGAAGTGATGTTTGATTACGATTTTGAGGAATTAATAATATAAATATTTATCCAATAAACAGATTAACAGAGAGTGGAAAGTCATTGAATCCCACTTGTTGAACCATTCCTTTCAAATGACTTTCATTAAAAATTTGTTGAATAAAACATTCATTGCGGATCACACAAAATGGTCTCGATGTGCTGGTCATCACGTTAAAACTTACGCAGAATCGAAAAATGTGATGGACGTGCATTTCGACTGCCACCGAAGCAGATAAAAGTTTGAAAGAAAGAAAAAAATATTTATTTGAGACCATGTTTGCACCAGGAAATGTGATAACACAAGCTTGTAATGAGCGCTCGAGCCCCGGTATGAAGGCTTGAAGGAATGGGATGGGTTTTTTAGTCAGTAAGAGTCTGACACTATTTCCTGCTCCGCCCAAGAGCGGGGGTTGTCATAAGATGATTTTTCCCATCGAAAAAAAAAAAAAAAGCTTGTAATGAAAAAGTTTCTACAAGAAAATCATAGTTAATCAATTAGTAAATCAACAAAACTTAAACTCCCATATCACATTTGATCAACTGCTGATAACTTTTTTATTGTGATTTACAATGATTGAAAACAGTTTTTCACTTCCAGTATCTATTACTGACATCCTGTGTATAAGAAAGCACGTTATGCCATTGGTCCCAGTTCTATCCAAGGCGTATCGTGTTGACCAGTAACTGATCTGTACCCCTAGCCAAGTTGCTAATCTGCAATAGTTAACGCTTGTAGAAAGCTTAAAATGTACGGCAGTGACGTCGTCTTAACGCTCAGTCACGTGGTCAGAACAAAAGAATTGGCGGCAAAGTCAACTCGAAGCGTTCGGCGGAAACGAACCGGCTTGTAACTTGGCTAGGGGGGCTGAGGTCAGATAGGCTATCGCTGCATGTAAAGCAACTGTGATTGGAAGCCAAGCTAGTTGGAAAAAGTTTAGAGAGAATGATCGATGAACATCACTGATCAGACTTATACTTATTTTATTACCATCATTGATGGTAATTAGGTGAATTAGATTAGGTGAATACGAAGACATGTGATATTCACAAACCCACACAGGGCCCGCGTGGTGGATTACGGCCCATTCCCTCTCCTAGAGATAGGACTTGAGTCCCAGCAGTGGGAACATTAAAAAGGCTGATCATGATGATGATGAGGTGAGTTGGTGGTCAATCACAAGTCAATAATATAAAAAAGTATATTAAAAAATTACGAGCAGCCCATAAAAAAATATGATTATAGTTAACTGGCTTTTAAACCCACTTAACTTATAAAAACTAGGAAGCCTTAATAGCTTGCTCTCAAGTAAAGTGGATCATATTTCCAGTTATAATGATCGTGGCACGATGAAGAGGCTCGATGCTTGCTAGAATACTTGGATCTGGGAAATGTAGGGTAGCTAGCCTTTCAGTATTGTACAGAATGCATTTTAGAGAGTATACGCATAAATTAAGTACCTATATGATTCTGCTATCAGTTTTCTACCATCAGAAAACCTGACGTACGGCTCCTTACGATGTCAACACCTCTATGGTTCCGCCCTTCTAGCCAAGTTGCAACCATTTCTCTTGCGTCGAACGCCTCGAGTTGACCACGCCCCCAATTCTTTTGTTCTGACCACGTGATTAAGCGTTGAGATGACGTCATTCCCGTAAATTTGAAGTTGTCTACTAGCGTTAACGATTGCAGGTTATCAATTAGGGGTACTGACTAAGGATTGGAACGATTTGCCTGCTGCGGTCTTCTCGTCCGATTATAATTTACCTAAGTGTTTTCAAGGCCAGAGTCAATAAGACTTTTAATAAACTAGTGCCATTCACTATCAACGATTGCATCGCTGCTTACCATCAGGTGGGACCGTAGTCAAGCACTAGTTTATATTATCATTAAAAAAAATGTTGATTACCTCCCTATCGTACAAATAGGTAGTATTTAGGTAAAGTCAGCAGCAAAGTATTTTGGGCACACTTCCAGTCGCCAGCAATGCATAAGAATTTAATTAGGAGTTTTTTGTTCCAAGTGCAACGTGTTTTTAACATAATTAAACGTATGTCCTGAAAGTGAAATGCGTTATTGTTTTTTTTTTTTTTGGTTTTTGATTTTTTTCTGTTTAAGATAAAAAAAAAGTTGCCTATTTTGATAGATTCTTGACCATTAAATTTGACAGTGTACAAATCGTCACCAAAAAAAAATTGAAATTAAAAAGTGTGAATTCGGATACTGTGTCCCAAAATCACTGTCCGAAACGACAGTAAGCCGACAAATCTTAATTGTGTCACGTATGTTTGTGTGTGTGTATTCTTCTTCTTTTCGTGTATACTTCTTTTGACCAATATTTGGCAACCTGTACCTACAGCTCTGTTGTTGGCCTCGTATAGATCCTGAAAACTGCTGGTCGTTACGCAGGATGGGCAGCATAGCAGGTGGCGCATGTGTGTATAATATATTAATACCGAAGCAATGCACGAATGTATTTCATCAATGCCCATACTATTTGCGTAAAATTAAGATAACTCTTATACCTAAGTGCATTTGTTGTTTTTGTTATACGAGTATATATCTATGTCAATAATGGACAGGGATTTTTTTTAAAATTTTATACAGCCTCTCTTTTCTAATCAGAATGTGAGAATACTGTAGAATATACAGATTTATGGATTATTTTCTATTTAGCAAAAAAACAAAAACAATTACACTTTGTCCGACCCAGAAATCAACCCAAAACCTCATGCTCAATAGTAGCGCGTTTAACTACGGGATCAACGAGAAACCCAACCCAAAACCAAACCCAAAACCCAACCCAAAACCCAACCCAAAACCCAACCCAAAACCCAACCCAAAACCCAACCCAAAACCCAACCCAAAAGCCAACCCATAACCCAACCCAAAACCCAACCCATAACCCAACCCAAAACCCAACCCAAAACCCAACCCAAAACCCCAAGCTCAACAACACCGCTTGCAACCACTAGACCAACGAGACAGTCACTACAATCCTAATTGCTTACCCTTTACACAAAAAGAAAAAGTCGAAATATAAATTTAAAATGAAAGAGTTTCCAAAATGATTTATCTGCCTTCATCAACAGCTGAGCCGTGAAATTTGATATTGCACAGTGAACCGATCTCGCTCAGTCCATGGACGTGGACAGAATTTGAAAACTGAATTCATTTTTTACGTTTTATTATTTTGTTAATTTTTTTTTTCAGCGATACGGTCTGTTTGATACAGTGTGTTAAATAAAAACATTTTGTACCCGAGTTTTATTTTCGTTTTTGTAAATTATTTCGAGCTCACACAGATATCGTTTAACAACATTAACGTTATTTACGTTAGTAAATTAGTGTTAATGTTGTATATCAATATTTTATGCTTTTTTAAGGAATAATAATTTACGATAATTTTAAGTTTTTTTTTACACGTATATTGCAACGGGACTTTTAAGAAACCATACAACATTTAAAACGATTTAGTTACGTATGTTCTTAATTTAGATTATTTCAATTATTGATAGAATTAATACGGCGTTTTAAAAGCCCCGTAATTGTACATTGAAATATTTCTAAGGTTGAAGTATATAATGATAATAATGTCATACAAATGTTTCCGATTGATAATTCAAGTTAAAATGCGGAAGCAAAAGAAAAATGTTCATGACGAACACTTTTTAAACATTTATTTATTTATTTAAACTTCATGTACAATAGTGGTAACATTTCACAGTTTTCAAGTTATACCTTCAGTAGCTAGGTACTGAAGGCATTACTTTTAAAGCATTAGTTAAAACACACACTCCATAAAACTTTTAAATACTTAACCGCTCATGCAAGCTTAACTTTGAAGATTCTTAATAATTGGCCACGAAAACCTAAAACCATAAGGGTACGTTTTCACTAACGCAGAGCAGAGGCGGTAGGGGCCTCAGCTCTGCACGAAGAGCTCTTAATGCAATTCATTTGACAACCTGAACTGAACGGTTAAAAGAATGCAGATATATATTGTGTGTATCTCTATCCCTCTCTCGCTCGCACTCTTGACACTATAACAAGACATGATAAGGCCTCTCGGCGTAGTGAAGATGAGCGGACCGTGAGTTGGCCAATCACAGTGCTTAAAATTTCCACTGCACAACAGAGGAAATAGTAGAGATGAGTGGATTTTCAAATAAAACAAATGAGCCCATGGCCTCGAGCCGAACAAAAAGGAGTTCGGTACCGAGCGGAGAGCACGAAGCGGAGGCAGTTAAAATGTGCTCCACCACGCTCCGCTACAATGGAAACAATATAAAGGAATATAATTTAGGTGTGTTAAATTACATGTAGCGGAGATGAGAATGTTGAGATGGATGTGACGTGACGAGAATGGAGAAAGTGAGAAATGAGTATATTAGAGGAAGTTTGAAAGTGGCGCCAGTGACTGAAAAGTTGGAAGACAATCGTTTGTCTGGTTATGGTCATATGAAGAGGAAAGATGAAACGCTTGTTACTAAAAAAGGTCTGAGTATACATGTAAATGAATACATAATGATGGATGGAGAGGGAGAGGGAGGCCAAAGAAAAGATGAATAGATTGTGTGAGGAGTGATATGAAGGAAAAGGGAGTTAGTGATAGTGTGCCAGGTGACAAAACAGTATGGAAGAAACAAAGTAATATGAGTTATGACAGGCTGAAGAAGATAATTTAGATGTCTTCAAGGTTAGAGTGAATAGGCTCCTAGTAAACTAGTGCACCTCACCATCAACGATTGCATCATTGCTTATCATCATGTGGATCGCAGTCAAGCACTAGCCTATAATATTAAAAAACAACACACTTACCACTTTTCACTTCTCTTCTGCTCTGCCCGTCAGTGTAGACGCACCCTAAATAAGTTTTAAAACGATTTTGCTGTCAATGTCCGAGTAATAGTTTTATAGTGACGAGGTTGAAGGACACGCTATCTTTTACGCTCACTTTACCACAGGGAATGGGCAGGACTTTGAAAACAACATCAAAAAGTCACCTTCATAGATGAGTCATATTTTCTTCTTTCTTATCTGAATGTCCCACGTCAAGCTTCTAGACGCCGAATAATAGAATAGATTGTTGTCAACAACCTTGATTATAAAATTGGATAATTGATGAACGTGAACTTTATATAGATGAATGAAAAATATTTGCTTGTAACAGAATAAACATGCATATTTACAACATGTAACATAATGACGCATAATTTTAGAATGGGTGTTTTTTTTATCCTAAAATAAGAATTAATTTATGATAAAAAAAAACTTATTTTGATAAATCTTAGATAAATCTTGATTATATCACAAACTCATTTAGATGTAAGTATATATGTGCGCAGGTACCAATCAATGCCCTATCAAAGAGCTTTGATGCCAATATTATTTGCCTGCAATTAGGATTGAACATTTTTTTTTTGGGATCGAAGTAAAATTACAGTGCTTAATTATGATTGCAACCTAACTTTTGGTGTTAGTTGAAATAGGTAAATGTGGAGTAAGTAGCTGTATTTCTGTCTAGTCCTAGCAACAAATTTGGAAGACCAAAATCATCCGGGTCCAGTCAACACACTGTCCCTTACTTAATCGTAACTCAGCTGGTTGACAATAAAACGTGATGTCAAGACGATGAATAGTTGCGAAACTGTAAGGAGACGGCTGATGGAAGAGTGAGGAATCGTACATCACATTTTGACACCCCGGGCATCAGGACTCACGGAGCAATCCCCGGAGACAGTAGACGCGAGCGGACGACGAGCAGTGGGTAGCTCACCTTTCACATGTCCGATGAGGACCGAGTTCAAATTGTCAACGGCGCGTGAGGTTCCGCACGCGCATAGTGACCCATCAGGGTCGATGCTCGTTAAGGCCACGGAGGCATTCCTGAAAAGTAAACCCGTCATCCCAGATCACTAAGCGCAACTGAATGAACATAGGTCTTTCCCAAAAGAAAAGAGGATAAATAGTCGTTGAAAAGACCGTAGCTTGTAGACTCGAAGATTCATATAATATTCTCAAATGAGGCTACAAGAATAGCTCATGTTGCAGTGAAAACATTAACTCGCCAGGGTTAGTGCAAGGCCGCGCCGACTACTTAACATTATTTATTCAACCCGTGAAAGAAGCACAGGGGTCGCACTATTTGTTCTCTGTAGTTAAAAATGAATTACGTTTTTCTATTTAGGTATTAGAAACTAGCGGTTTTTTTCACGAGGGAACATACTCGTGTGATAAAAAGTATGCTATGTGTTAATCCAGGACAAAGTCTATACAAATCTGTAAAAACGTTTCAGTATGAAGAAGTAATAAAAAGGCACACGAACAACGTCTCCACACGAGCGAAATAAAATGCTCAGATGGGCTGGAGGTGTAACCCGGTTACACAAAGTGCGAAATGAATACATCAGAGGGTAATTTAAGATGGTACCGATTGGAAGTCGCATTCGATGGTACGGTCAAATCCTTAGACGAAATGACGATCAACCAGTCAAAAAGGCCCTAAGTTTCCCCAACCGACCACGAGGAAGGGGACGACCACCCGCCCTCTGGTGGTCAAATATGCAAAGAGGAATCCAGCAAGCGAGTCTGAGTGCACAGATAAGCTAGAACAGAGCTCTCTGGCGCAAACGTACAAGGAGATCCGACCCCAGCTAAACTGGGAAGAGGGTTGGATAAAGAAGTAATAAACATACACAACACACTACACACACATTCGTACACAAAACCTTTCGCTGCTACAATTAGTTGCTGCCAGTAGGTGCCCGCAAGAAAAAGCAGAAAATCTTCCCAAGAGAACGTACTTCTTGTTCTCATGCATCCTAGAATAGCACATAGGAAGTATCCTGCTTGTGCCAAATTTCATACTAATCCGTTCAATTTTTTAACCTTTTTTAAAATGATAGCCTACAGTTGCCATAACGGATCTTGAGCGGTTGCGCAGAAGTCAAATATTCGGTCTCTTTAGTGGTGCGAAGGGAGACGTGGGGGCGGGGAGTGTCAGTGATTGGCTCGCCGCGACATCGCGTCACAGACGTCACTCCTGATTCGTTCCCTGTGTTGCTGCATGTACAAAACAACGAAGACGATTGGCTTGCCAATGTATGGAATGCGCAAAACTATCCCCACTCTGATGCCAAGCGCTCAAGATCCGTTTTGGCAACTGTATGTACTATTTCAGGACAAGGTCTAATATGAATCAAATTTCATTAGAATCTGTCCAGCCTTTTGAGCGTGATGGAGTAACAAACTTACACACATACTCGTATAGTCTGTCTAAGTGCTAGTTCAGACACGGCGGGAACCACGCGGTTTAAAAATCGCGCGGGAACCGCGTGGGTCTTATTTACGTAGGTATTTATGAAATCATTGAGACGTAATCGCGTGGTTAGGCCAACCGCGCGGTCACCACCACTCAACCGCCAGAAAATAGAATCGTGCGGCACCCGCGCGTTTCTGTTACTATGGACCTATTCCTTGGCGTTCAGTAGCGATGCGGGCACCGCGCGGTTTTTCTTCTGGTGACACGCTTGCCCTCATATATTTGTTTCAGAGCTCGAAATATCTTCCCTGATCAGTTCAATTAATTCATCAAATGATTTTATTGACATTCTCAAATAGTTCAAAAAAAATCTCTCAAGCAGTCTTAAATTGGGATATAGCGTTACGAATATTGGCCATGTGTCAGTCGATCCCTTAATATTGGATGCACCCAATACTGCCTTTTCCTTCTTTTCTTTATTTTCTGTTGCTCAAGACACGCTAGTTCCTCTTCGCCTTCCATCCTAATCGCAAATCGCTAACTAACCGCCGATGTTTGAACAGTTGACATTTTTTGCGGTTCAACCCGTACGATTTATCAATCGCGCGGTTATCGCCGTGTCTGGACTGTCCCTAAAAAGTCGTTTGACTTGGGAATTTTGTAAAATATTTAATCATTTAAAAATACTTATATTCAATACTTTTTAAAAGGTTTTTCTATTAGTAAACAATGATCAAGATCTTTTAATCAACCTTAATTAATGAACCAGTGTTGACTACATCAGATTTCGTTTTACTTTAATAATTACCTACGTCGTTTAAATTTTTAAACAGACTTTACCCACAAAATTTCGCCGTTATAATATTAGTGTTAGTGTGAAGTGTTTTTAAGAAGTTCTGAACATCATAACCATTACTTTTCTCTTTATCTCATTTACTGTTGGCGCAATATCTTTCCTTCATCATATTAAGTATTTACCCATAAAATTCATCATCATCATATCAACCAAAAGACGTCCAGTGTTGGACCGGTCCTCATCCATCGTATTCCCGCGAACTGATGGTTGAAACTCTGATGTCCGTCAGTCTGGTAAGCCAGACCACTTTATAGGAGGTCTTTCTACGCTTCGTCTTCCAGTACGTAGCCCATGAGATTGCCATTTTTAATACGGGTTACTTTGAACTATGATACCTTCGGATTGACTTCGAATTATAAGTTCAAATAAATGTTATAAAACAGTAATTTATTTTCTAAAAAAAAATTTGAGTTTTTTTTTTTTACATATAAGGGTCTTGTATTATTCTTTTTTTGCAATTGATTTATTGGGTTTCTTACACAAGCACACATACATACTAGTACAATCACTCTGCTATTCACACAAATACATTTAACTTTACTTACTATAGATTGAGTTTTTCTTCTATAGTTGATTAATTAACTAATGATAATTTTGCTTATTATGTATTAGTTTTATTGGGTTTCTTTAATATCGCAGTCTTTATAAACATTTCTTTGAAATTTAAGAAAACTTGTATTTAAGAATGTGAGTTTGCCCTTGAACGCACAAAGCAACTGGATACAGTTGGTTTTTTTTTTATTAGACATCTAGCATGCCTTCTCATTCTAGTTTAGAGCTGGAGAAATTATTTCATGACTAGATTTGCCCGCGCGGCTTCGCTCCCGCTCTTCCCTACTTCAGCCTACTATACCCTACTCTACCCTACCCTACTCTACTCTACCCTACTCTACCCTCCTCTACCTTACTCTACCCTACACTACCCTTCACTACCCTACTCTACCCTACACTACCCTAATTTTCATTTTTTTTTCCATAAGAACCTTCTCCTCATAAAAACGAACACAACAAAAAAAAAATTAGCGAAATCGGTCCAGGCGTTGTTGAGTTATGCGCTTACCAACACTATACATATGTATACAATACCATTTTTGCGATTCATTTTTTTATATTATAGATTTCCTATATCAAAAAAGAGAGGTTCGCACTAATTCATGCGGTCAGGCAATACCTAGCGAGGGAAGTATAATGATCTGCATTTCTTTGTTTGTCTGACTAGATAGACTACTCCACGAAGATTTCTAAAGTTTAAAATATAGTAGGATCAAGGACGCTCATATAAAACTCTGGCTAGTCACTCCGCGCCTGCAAATGACGTGCGTTCTGACTCTTCATGTGTCTGACGGATCACTGCACTAGACATGACGTGCTTTGAGGCTATGTGTCATATCACTAGCCTAGCATACAGTGACTGCTTTATAAGTTACTATTTTGCTAAGCTAATAGGCGCTAAGTTGGTATGAATTATATTTATTATGGCTAATGGCTTTAATTTTATGGCGATTTGCATGACACTGCCAAAAACAACTCTCTATCTTATTTAATTAAATTTGGAGTTTTGGAAGGTAAAATATCGGTACTAAGGTTGCATTTCAGGGAATTTGCATTGGCATCATTATCATTTCAGACGATATACGTCCACTATTGGACATTGGCGTCCTCCAAGCGTCGCCGCAACAAACGTTCCTGTGTATCCATCGGTTCCCCGCAACCTTCACCAGGTCATCGGTCCACTTTTTAGGAGGCCTTCCAACGCTTCGTCTTCCGGTACGCGGTCGCCACTCAAGAACCTACGGCCCCAAGGGCCATCTGTTCTACGAGCAATGTGCCCTGCCCATTGCCACTTAAATTTGGCAATTCTCCGTGCTATGTCGGCAACCTTAGTTCTCCTGCGAATATCTTCATTTTTGATCGGAATTGCATAGCCTAATTCCGCCACGCCCGTTCCATCATCGACCTACCAGGCGTATGGCGTTGCGCTAACGGTACACTTCGACATCCCACCCATACGCACGAAACAAGAAGTCTTCTAACGTGTACGGTATGGTACGCGGTCGCCACTTCAGAACCTTTCAGTCACAACGACCATCTGTTCTGAAAGCAATGTGTCCTGCCCACTAGCAGTCAAGTTTGGCGATTCTTCGGACCATGTCGGTAACCTTTAGTCTCCTGTAGATATCACAATCGTGGCGGTAAGTCCCCTCTTTGAGACGTGGCTGGAAAGACCTCACGGCGTCCTTACCTTCCGCATGACGCAGGTCCTTACCGGACATGGTTCGTTCGGGAGTTTCCTGCACCGGATTCGTGCGGAAGTGACGCCCGGGTGTCGCCACTGTGCGGAATGCCCGGAGGACACGGTGGAGCACACAGTCGAGGTGTGCCCTGCTTGGGCGGAGCATCGCCGTGCCCTCGTGGGGGCGATCGGCGGCGGAGACCTCTCGCGCCGGGCCTTGGTTGAGGCCATGGTCCGGAGCGAGGAGGAGTGGCAGGCGGTCGCCGACTTCTGCGAAGCAGTAATGCTCGCAAAGGAGGAGGCCGAACGCATCAGGCAACGGCGTTATCGCCGCCGCCGCCGCCGCCGGAATTCTGATCCTGATTTCCGGCCACCGTAGGCGTGGGCTTGCGGACAGTGAGCAATGGGTAGCTCGCTGTCCGGCCGTCCGGTAACTGTCCGGACTAAGCCCAAGTCGTCGACGGCGCGCACTGTTCCCGCGCGCCTCAAGGAGTTGTCAGCAACAGCAGGGACCCAGCCGGGTCGAAGCCTACTGGGGCCAGGGTTATCCGAAAGGGCGCTCGAGCCCCGGTATGAAGGCTAGAAGGAACGGGGTGGGTCTTTTAGTCAGTAAGAGTCTGACACTATCTCCCGCTCCGCCCAAGAGCGGGGGATGTCAATGCATGATTTTTTCCCACCATAAAAAAAAAAGATATCATCGTTCCTAATACGATTATGCAATGAAACTTCATGCATAAAGTGAATGTGGGTGTGATACTAACAGAGATATAGACAGTTGCCGGTCACATGAAATATAGTAGCAGACTGTTTCGATTTAAGCGGTAATAATTTTGTTCATAGTAACTATAATATATTGAGACATCTCTGTTCTAAGGGGTGACAAATTGGGAGAGAAAGTACTACATAACCTTTCCGCCAATTCCGCCCCTTGGCCAACATTCCCCTAAACTGGTAATCAAGCACAATCAATAACTGTTCGGTTGATAATTTTTCATACATCCGACAATACGCAATATTGTAGCTATCAATCACGGCGCCAAACAATGGTAGAATGCCATGAAATATGGGAGGATGCGCAACGTTACGTTTTTAGGAACGATAGGATGAAAAAGGGGTATAGTGGAGTGTTTTTTTTGGATGATGTGAATTCAGTTACAGGAAGAGTTATTGTATGGTTGGTTAGGTAACATTTAACGTCTGCTTTAGCATCTAGTCTAAGGGTCTAAACAGACGAACCGCATTTCAACTGCAAATTGCAGTTTAAGTGCAGTTTGAATGCAGTTGACACGACTGCAATAGAACTGCAAACACGACTGCAATAGAACTGCAAACCAAACGTGCGGTCCGATTGCAGTCGTGTGAACTGCACACCGACTGCATCCGAACTGCATCATACCCACCCGTCCGCACGCTCCGCCCTCCCGCGCATGGTGCAGTTCGGATGTAGTCGGTGTGCAGTTCACACGACTGCAATCGGACCGCACGTTTGGTTTGCAGTTCTATTGCAGTTCTATTGCAGTCGTGTCAACTGCATTCAAACTGCACTTAAACTGCAATTTGCAGTTTGAATGCAGTTTGTCAACTGCATTCAAACTGCATTTAAATTGCAATTTGCAGTTGGATTGCAGTTGAAATGCAGTCCGTCTGTTTAGACCCTAAATGTATGTAGCGTATGTTTAGTGATAAGTACTAACATAGTTTGAATTACCTGTACGTACGTGTAGTGTAGCAAAATAACTTTGCCAAACATAAACATATTCAATAGAATAAGAACCACTCCAATCAACATATTTTTATTATACCTAATATTGCAAGCAGTTTCAGTAACGATATTAAGGTGCTTATACTGTTACCGCTCACATAACACTCACGTAAAAGATCTAGATGGTATAAATACCAAGTCAGCATACGAGTATCAGTGGCGTGCCTGATGCCTTTACAGGGGGCAAGCCAAGGAATCTTGACCTAACTACTACTTACCTATTAAAAAAAATCTCGTGCTACCACGTGTCATCAGTGCAGTAATGCTGATTTTTCTGAATTGCTACACTACTATTAATTCATTAAACCCCAAGCGAACGCCGGCGTTCGCGCACCTATTGTCTTTCTATTGTGTCTGTAATTTCCACGATTGAAAGGTACAAATATAATGTTAATAGTAAGTAATAAATAATGATTACAAAAGCTTCACCACAACAACTTTATCATCATAGCAATAATCGTGAAGTTTGAATACATGAATAGAAAAAAAAAAATTGTATTCTAATTCAAATTGTCTATCTTTATTTAAAAATGATTTTATTACTTACACCAGCGTAAAAAGTTTGTGAACGTTTTAATTCTACCAACAGCTGATTTTCAATTGCAATCAAAGATAATTCGGAAAGCCGCTCTTGTTGTCGAGTGCCGGCCGGCCGGCCGGGATGGACAGCCAATACTTTAAAACGATTAATTTGAACTTAATGAATATCTAATGTAAGGTAGAGTTGAGTGTGAAATAAAACAACCGAGTACTAGATACTGATCTAATGTTATCCTAATTGAACTCTATTGAAAGGAGGGAAAGTAAACGGCGGAGAATCTTAACACCGAATTCTAATTTGACGCCAACGCCATCTAGTTATGAATGTGTAACTAATACATAAATTTTTTGAAATCTGTTCTTTATAATAATATGTAATATTATTGGCAAATACTCACAATTGAAACAGCGGTAGCTTTTCGTTGTTCGCTTTTTTAAAACACACTTATCACTTAACTCTCGAGAAAGATAACCAACTTTCTATTGGCGGTTTACCAAAAATAAAGAATGAAATAACAGCGTTCAAGTACTTTTGAGCATTTTCATGGCACTCGCGAAGTTATTTGAGTCATACCTGATGTATTCCAAGCATTGTTATTAACTTTTCTGAGAAATATTCAAATTAATAAAGTTTTAAGATTATATTTATCTTTAAAACTCAAACCCTACCTGGCCAATATCGATTCCACACATAATAATATCCACACACAACCACAAGTATAGTTTCCGAATTCATAAACTGTTAAATGACGGAAAACAAAAAAAAACTATCAAAACAATAATTACGTACAACACGATAACCGATCAAAGCAAAGAACTGAGTACTTTTTAGTTCGTACAACTTTACGCGTCATAGAGGGCGCCTCGTATTATAATATGCGTAAAAATTTGCCAAAAAAAACCATTCATAAATTTACCAAAGCCCAGCTTTTTTTTAGAACAAAATGTTCGACGAGCATTTGCACACAATAACAAATTACACCCACACACACTCAAAATTTGACGTTTTTATATCAAAAGTAGAGATAGAAGATAAAGCCTCATAAAAGCCTTTGAGGCAGAAAAAGACAACAACACATTAGTGTTCATCTCTTTCTTTTGTTAAGTGTTAGAGTGAGATCGGAGAGATTTCGCTCAGAATGGCATCCTCGCTTCGCCCTGGTATCGTCTTATGAATGATTTTTGAATTTCGTACAACACAGTGGCAACTTAGCGTAACCGCGTAAGCGCGCGAAGTTTAAAGTTTAGATTTTTGTGATAATTAATTGATTGGTCATGTTCTATGAATTAGGTGAGGTTTTGGTAGGGCAAGCCGGGCTTTTTGGCTTATATGGCGGGCACGCCACTGACGAGTATGTACCTACTCTCCGAACTATAAAATAAAAGCAAAAATAAAGTAAAGTTTTTATTTTTCTGAATTATATATTTGTCGCTTCAGGATACTCATTTCTGAACAAAAAGAGAGTGTGGAAATCACCTCCAGGGAACATACGCAGGTATTGAGTGGGTAATGTGTACCTGGGTATCGAGCAGTTAATAAATTATACCGGTACCTCAAAAGGCTCATCGTGACCGGTAAAGTAGATAGGAAAAAGCCTCGCGGGCGCTGGCCAATACGTTGGTCCGACCAGATTCACGCCGATCTTGGGCCTTTGTCCGCACGAAGTCTAGAGATCAAGAGAGCTTTTGGACCCTTGATCACTTTTTTTAATACTGGACTGCGAACGTTATGCCAGAATCTGTCAAGGAGCTTTGTCTTGTTGTCAAACTATTGCCTTCACCCACATTTATGACAAGTCTTATTCAATGCGAACGGGAAGCGATGCGGCGCTTATAGTTTTTTAATTTACAACAAACAATTGAAACTCTATTGTAGTGACCTGCGTGACCAAATGCACGTAGAACCAGTGAAGCGAAGCGGACGCATAGGATTGGTTTGATATTTTGTCGCAAAATCTTGGAGTTCGACGTCTTGTTTTATAGTAATAGTGGCTGAAGTCACTTCGCGTTGAATTTTACTATCATTCTATTATTTGTAAATAAGCTCAGCTTTAATGTTTGCAGGATAAACCAAAATAGTTTGAAATTTACCTTAAGGAACACCAGCTATACGTGACCCAGTCAGTAACATAAAGCCCATTACTACTGCTTACTTATAAACTAACCAGATCGGCTCAAATGAGCGCCAAATTTTAAATACCTGTTTTAATTTTGCAAATGGGGCATTGCCTGTTTTAACATAATGAAAGTTTCATTTGCATTCTATGTTTTGGTTCTATTAATTATTCTGAAAGTTAAACTAAGTATAGATCTGAAAACGACTAGAATGAAACCTAAAGAATGAATACAATTTCATTTATGAGAAAAAGTCCTCTGAATAGAGCGCAGATCCTTTTTAAATCTTCATTCCTTGCAGTAAAAAATTCTTGTCTGGAAATATGATAAAGCATCTTGAAGATTTTAAAACAAAGAAATTGGATAGATGGTTCTTGCTTTTTAATCTATTCTTGCAATGAAAAGTCAAGTCACAAAACATTTTGAGCAAAAGTAACTCAATAGATGTCCAATATTTATTTAGTAAGACACACTAGCAGCTATTAGCTGATGCGTGTGTTTCATATAGTTTAGAGATGTTTAGTCTGTCCAATATGAACCTTTATACAGTCACTACCTGTAGCCATTGGCTTCAATCGCGTCGATTTAGTGCTTTCCACCCTTATAAATGACTAGCTTTTGCCCGCGGCTTTGTTCACGTACATAAAACATAAGATGTGTCACTCAGGAATGAAGCTGCTTTCTATCGTTGAATAAATTGTAGCAATTGGACCAGAACTTTCAGAAATTGCCTCCTACAAACAAAAAAAAACAAAGTTTACACCTTTCTAATATTAGTGTTGGAGACTATTTGTTAATCCAGGACATAAGGGTCTAAACAGACGGACCGCATTTCAACTGCAATCCAACTGCACATTGCAGTTTAAGTGCCGTTTGAATGCAGTTGACACGACTGCAATATAACTGCAAACACGACTGCAATAGAACTGCAAACTAAACGTGCGGTCCGATTGCAGTCGTGTGAACTGCACACCGACTGCAACATGCGCGGGAGGGCGGAGCGTGCAGGCGGGTGGGTATGATGCAGTTCGGATGCAGTCGGTGTGCAGTTCACACGACTGCAATCGGAACACACGTTTGGTTTGCACTTCTGTTGCAGTCGTGTTTGCAGTTCTATTACAGTCGTGTTTGCAGTTCTATTACAGTCGTGTTTGCAGTTCTATTGCAGTCGTGTCAACTGCATTCAAACTGCACTTAAACTGTCATTTGCAGTTGGATTGCAGTTGAAATGCAGTCCGTCTGTTTAGACCCTAAGCTATCCTGGTACCAGATGTCATCTATATCCAGTAAGCCGTTTGAGCACGTATGAGGAAATACACACTGTCAAACTTTCACCTTTATAATATCAGTCTTATCTTCCTAGCCTTTTTTCAACTACTTTGGTGTCAGTTTCCAGTCTGACTGGATACCGCTAAATAATTACCCGTGTTTTTCAAGGAGTGACATTTTTTTTGTTTTTTTTTTTTAAAGATACTTGGAGTGACTGTCTTTCAGACCTTCACAGCCCAGTTATTATGCGACAAGATACTCCATGGATAGACTGACGGTCAGATTTCCTGGCGTCTGACTGCCTGTGATGACTATCAAAGATCTATCTACGAATGATAACCGGTACCAATGACTTAACGTGCTAAATGCTTTGTCTTACTCGTAGATATTTAAATAGATATAGATTGTTATTTAAACTTTTCAACTAATTATTTTAATACATAAGTACATAAAAAACTTAAATACTAAATAAACTATTTATACTAAAACCTGACTATATACATATGTATATATAATACAAAATGACAAAGTACGCTCAGGCGTCAAAGTACTCCTCCACATCGCTGTCATCCGGAAATGTGCCCAGAAGACTGGCAGCATTGCCACGTTGAATGGCAATGCTAATTCTTTGGGCGAAGAACGAGCCAGCCCTCTGGTCACGTGAAGTGTCGATCAGTCGGCGTGAAATTTCCTTGAACAGGAGACGCGCACTCGGACCCCATGAACCAAGTGTTTCGACCCCAAACGGCTCAAAACTGTAATTACCAATAAGGTTACAGTATTTGCGCCGTTTAAGGGTCTCAGCAGCAGCAGCGGCAGCGCCAGCACAGCCTGCCGTACTTGGAATATGGGATGGCGCAAGGGTGTCGACACAGGTTGCGTCCCACACCAGAGGCCTACCCACCTTCCACGGTACCAACGTCATACCATCTGGTCTCTTCCCATCATCATTCATCCCATAGATAAAATTTGACAACCACATATGAATTTAAAAATTTATACTACCCGGTACTTACCCGGTTTTGAACCCTCGATTTATGTTATTATTTTTTATATTATGTTTATATTTTTTTAAATATTTTATGTACACACAAATATACAGAAGAAGATATCGTATTATAAAAATGTTAATATATGTATGTTGTGTTATGTTGCGATATAAAGTTGTCAAAAAAATATGTATTATTCTATAACACTTTATGTAATTAATATTATTTTATTGTTTCTTTCCAAGTTACATTCTAGGGTCTTTCTCAATCGCACCTTTAAAACAAAAGTGGCACTATGCTGAACTTGTGTTTTCGCCGCGACATCGCGTCATAGACATCACTCCTAATTCGTTCCCTGCGTTGCTGCATGTATCTAACAACGAAGACGATTGGCTCGCCAATGTATGGAATACGCAAAGCGATCCCCACTCTGACGCCGAGCGCTCAAGATCCGTTTTGGCAACAGTAGGTACCTACACTGACTTTATGGCTGCTGAAAAATCACCTTTTTGGTATAATGCCACTTTTGTTTTAAGGGTGTGAAACGTCAAAACGGGCTTATTATTTTTTAACGAGTTTAGTATGATGTTAGTGTGATATAAGCAAAAAATATAATACTAAAAAGTAAGCAGCTAAAAAAAAACGAATACCAGATTTATTTTAGATCACGCAACATTTTTCACAAAATCGTTTTAGGGATTTCACATTTATTACAATGTCTGACATTTAATATTGTGTTGCTCAAATTGGAATCCATTTTGAAAATTTACTAGAGCTCAGTATATTTTTGTTTTGATCAGGTTTTATCCCAAGGGGGTCATAATATCGGTCATAATTTGAACGCGGATAACATTGGAAAATGGAATATTGGGTTAGGGGAGGTTTTATTTTTTTCCCTAGGGGTTGTAGTTTAACAGTGTTTGACCTGCATTGGAGCGGGAAAGTGTCAGAGGTTTACTGACTACTTGCTAAAACTCACTTGTCTTCCTTCAGTTGCTCTTTGCGTTTCAGGATCACGCTGACCTTTTCGAATTCAACAGCCCAATATTCAGGCTTTTACTGTCCCCGCACACGGGCCTCAAAAACGACGCCACAAAAAAACGCTAGAAGCGGCCGCAAAAAACAGCTGAAGCGCGCGACACCTCTTATGTCCGGTGAAGCTTGAAGCCGCTTCAAACGTTTTTTTGTGGCGGCACCGCTGCACACGAGCCACAAAAAAAGGCCGCCTCAAAATGAAGCTTGAAGCGGCGTGTTTTTGAAGTCCGTGTGCGGGGACATAGTCAGTTTCTAAACTGAAAATTTGATGTTCAAAACTTCACAAGTTGATGAGCAATGAACTATCTAATGCTTGACAACATCTTAATTTTTCGAAATCAATAAGTGTTTTAACCAAAATAATAGCGAGAAATCACCCTAATATTATAAAGGTGTAAGTTTATGAGTGTGTGTATGATTATTACTTCTTCACGCTCAATTGGCTCAAATGGCAAACTTGGTACACAGATAGATAATGTCCTGCAATATAGTATGTTCTTTGTTTTATTTTCTACTTTCACATGAGCGAAATCACTGGCAACAACTAGTATAATAATATGGATCGACAATCATTCTACGAATCCCTGAAGCCCTGGAACAAGGGCAAAGAAAGAACAGGAGTAAGTTCTTAGTCTGTAAAAGTCTGACACTATCTCTCGCTCCGCCCCGCGCTTTTTACGAATAACATGACAATAGAATTAGGAAAACAGGAAAAACACATGACAGCAAAAGAGATTTTCTGAGAAACGATAATGATCAAAACCATAACACTCCCCTAATAATTGATAGTAGTCGTGTTTTTATTCAATTTGAATCATTCGCTTCTCCGCACACAGGGAACAACATTTGTGATGAGAAAACGGATCATTTCACACACAACATCCATTTCCATAATACCTCCAAACAAGACAACTCAAAATGAATTTTATTCCAAGGACTCTGCGGTTTAAATTACTTTGAGTAACATGTGACAATGACGAGTATAAAATAGTTCAGAAGGTAAAATATTTGTCATGTTTCAATGTTTGAAGTTGAGATGCTTGCATATTTATGTGTGTAAGAGAAATGTACAGAATGTGAGACATTTTAGTAATTTATGTAGTCTCTAGTAATATGTCTATAAATAATAGTAATGTCACAAGTTTGTAGTTTCAAATTTCATCGATGAACTGATGTATGGAATTCAAACTTGATTTAAAGTCATTTCTGGTTGGAAATGTTCATGTTCGTAAGTTTGAAAGCGGTGACAGTGAAAAGGGAATCGTTTATGTTCACGTTAAGAGGAGGGATGAAAGGCATGTTTCTAAAAGGATTATGAATATATATCTGGATGGAGAGGGAGGCCAAAGAAAAGATGGATGGATTGTATTTGTGATATAAAGGATAAAGTAGTATGTGATAGCGTGATGGTAACATGGGACAAGGGCGAGAATATGATGATGATGAATCTTCATGTTTCTAGCCTGATCTCAACTGTGTTTCGGGGTCGACTTCAAGTCTGACTAGATGCCGTTTTTTATTTTAGTTTTACGTGAGAAATCATCAAACACAGTATTTCACATGGAGTGATACGAGTAGTATTATCCTCCTTTTTACACGACTGCCCCAAAAAAGGAGTGATATGTTTTTTTTTTTTAAAGAAATGTGCCTGTACTACGAATAATGTCTGTATTGCCACATTCAAAACCATGTAAACTCACACAGAAAAGACACCCAGCCCCAGTACACCTACCATTCATCATCACCTATCATGCATCTACCGGTACCATCTGTAGAACATAAAAATAGTAAAGCTTAATATTATAACTTTGGAGAAAAATTATTATTAGAGATATTTTCTATGCACTATTAGAGAATCGTATAATTGCTGAGTTGGTGACCCTATCGGTTCAGGCACAGTCACTGCAACTGTATTGTATGTCTGTACTCTTTTTTTATTATTATTTTATGTTGTTGTATAGTGTGTAGCTTGCGCCGAATAAATGCTATTCTATTCTATTCTATGCTGTTCTATTCTGTTCTATTCTGTTCTATTCTGTTCTATTCTGTTCTATTCTGTTCTATTCTGTTCTATTCTGTTCTATTCTGTTCTATTCTGTTCTATTCTGTTCTATTCTATTCTGTTCTATTCTATTCTATTCTATTCTATTCTATCTCCCAGCTTCAGGATGGAGAACACCAGATCTTCAGGTTGGAGATAGAGTTGGCCTGAACTCTGCAGTTAACTCTGATGATGGCATGGAAACCATCAACGTGATTCTACAAAAACATAGTAGATGCTCTGCAGAAACGTTGCATCCCTGACAGCATCCTGAAATGGTTCGGTTCCCTTCAAATTTGTTAAGCTGAGTGGTGCTGATATACGCGTCATGTCGCTGGATGGACGCTGTCAGTTGAGAACGGTTATCTCATCGCGGTTAGTGGCTTATTTTAATGTCTATATATTGAATTGTTTTTGCTTTATTTTTTTTGTTGTCCCATAATAGAGGCAGCAAGAAATATGTTAACGAGGTATTTGTAATACATAACATGATTTGAAAGAGTATCCATGGACTTCCTTGCACATTCTTGTCCATAGAGATCTATTTATTTATTTATTTATTTATTGGCCTATCTACAATTGTTACTTATTGCATTCAATATTTACTTGCCCTTATACAAACCAAGTGTACAATATATCACGATAGACACAGCATGCAGAAAACAATAATAAAAAGATTTTATAAATTAAAATGCAGATACAACACTTTGAGTTACCTAATTACAAAGATAGGTTAGTGGTTAATCATCTACACCTTGGAATGTGTGATTAGCACCATTTTTTTGCCTGACCTGAAAAGAGCCTGTAAATGGTTTATTTGAAATTAATGCTTTGATTCTTTCTTTGATTTTAACAGCACACAATCCAACCGTTATTAATTACATTGCACTCGTAAGGCAAGCGGTCACCGACGTAGCTCGAAGAATCGCAAACTTAAGTGGCAATGGGCAGGGCACATTGCACGCAGAATAGATGGTCGATGGGGACGAAAGGTTCTGGAGTGGCAACTACGAACCGGAAGACGCAGCGTTGGAAGGCCTCCAACAAGGTGGACCGATGACCTGGTCAGGGTCGCCAGAATCCGATGGATGCGTGACGCACAGGACCGGTCGTTGTGGCGACGCTTGGGGGATGCCTATGTCCAACAGTGGACGTCTTTCAGCTGATATGATGATGATGACTCGTAAGGCGCTAATGGCCTAAATGCAAAAACTTAAAAAAAAAAATAAAAGAGTAAAAACTAACTTAAACTTTGTAATTTGATGGAGCCATTAAATAGTTTTTATTTCATCGAATTAATTAATTGAAGTTTTCAATTATACTAAGAATAGTATAATAAGTCATAGAAAACGTATATAAAACGTAACTTGAAATATTCTTAGAAAGCACTTTAAAAAATTAACATTTTAAAGACAAAAGAAGAGATCTGAATGCAGTCGTAACAATGATTTAAAGAAGATACCTACTCTCATGAATTAAAAAA
This sequence comes from Mythimna ferrago, assembly GCA_910589285.2. NCBI lineage: Eukaryota > Metazoa > Arthropoda > Insecta > Lepidoptera > Noctuidae > Mythimna > Mythimna ferrago. The sequence goes on from OU342685.1 coordinate 25,631,665, forward strand.
AAACTGGGCAAGTGCGAGTCGGACTCGCGCATTGAGGGTTCCGTGCAAACTACAATTCCCGAATGGCGTCTCGAAGATTTTTCCGAACATCATTTTTTTTTTTGTTACGTAGGCGTAGGTAACAACAAATTTACTGTTTTCAGACTTTTTCCAACACCTGTGCTATAATACTTTGTTTTGTGACTTTCAGGATTTTCGATCTTTGAGACTATCAAAATATACGTTTTTTTGCGACATAAACGGCCGTATCTTTTTTATTCGTTAACTTAGAAGTTTGATTTTTTCACAGCTTAAAGGGACCGCAGACTTGAGTATAGGGTTTTAATTTCAACTCGATACCTCTACGTGTTCTTGAGATGAAGGGTCTTGACAGACAGACGGACGGACAACAAAGTGATCCTATAAGGGTTCCGTTTTTGAGGTACGGAACCCTAAAAATTGGAAAGAAAGAAAATCTAAATCCTTTTTAATGATTCTGACTCCTAAAGTTTTTGACAGGATTTTTTCTAGTGAAGTTTAGAGACTGTTTTAATTATTTGCTATTGATTTCTAGTTGATATTATGAAGTTAAATTGGTGCAGTTTTTTATCTCAAGTATCTACACAAGAAATACTCTTATGTAGAATCGTTGAAACATGTGCTATCTCGGTAAAATGGAGCTGAGAATTTTATGGTAGTAAGACAATACTTCCGCGGAACTTGCCGATAAGGCTGAAAGAGACTGTAAAAACTAAATTTAGCAATTAATCCTGGACAGCAAATGTAAAGTTATGTTGTCTACAAACATTCCTTCTTTCTATTAGAAGAAGCCTGTACGAGCCAATAATGCTCGCAAATTACTTAATAAACAATATACTTTTAATTAGTCGTAACAACACCTCCGTCAAGCGGGAATGTGTTTGCAATAAATAAGTGTGGCTTTATACATAACTATTGTTGTTTGTGGTTTGGTGTTACTCCTTACAACCTACAACAACTACTGGAGGATCGTCAACGGCGAAATACTCTAACAAAGCCTTTTAGTAGAAAGATTTGATAATGCGCATAAATATGATTTACTAATACAAAAGCATAGAAGGAAATACATTGCGTCGATCCCAGACAAATTATGATAGAAACAAGAGAATTATAAAACTAACAACTTAAGTTAAAAGTGAACATTATATTATAATGTTATATTATATTATAATAATATTATAATGTAATATTATATTATAATATATTATATTATAATATTATTTCTAGACAAGCGTGCTCCATCGTCAACCACATCATCGCTCACAAACATGTGAGATAGTTGTGAGACACCATCCTATCAATAATAATAAAAAAGCTTACATTGAGCAGTGAATCACCCATATAACCGCTGCACTTTTTATAATAATTTATTTTATCACTTCTGCTCTCAAAATGGTGAAGGAAAGATCGTAAGAAAGAAAAGTAACATCCACCATCCCGGAATGGACCCACGTGGTTGATTACGTCCTATTGTCTCTCCTAGAAAGGAAGCCTGAGCCCCAGAAGTGGGAACATTGTATGGTCGTAAGAAAAAAAAGTAAAAAGCCGATTATGTTACATGCTATTGTATAAAAAGATCAGATTCATCGATGGTCATAATATTCGAGTAGTGGTAAAATTTAGAAACAAGTTAAAAGGCTCTGTACCTCTAGCCAAGTTACTAATCTGCAATAGTTAACGCAAGTAGAAAGCTTCAAATGTACGGGAATGACGCCGTCTCAACGCTCAGTCACGTGGTCAGAACAAAAGATTCGGCGAAGCGGCCAACTCGAAGCGTTCAACGCAAGCGAAACGTAACTTGGCTAGGGGGGCTGGTCAGAAAAATTAAAACCTTCGTGTTAATGTCTAAAACTCCTTGAAACTATTAACTTCATTACTAAGACTTTTATCTGATGCAGTTTTATTTAATTAGCTCCTTACTTTGTGAAAATATCTCACACAGAGAGGAGCTTTGATTTATATCATTAGGAAAATAATAAGCTGAATACATCGACCACTACTGAAAATGTTTTCTTACAACGTTTAAAATACACAGTGAAAGAGGAAAAAAAACACTAGGCTAGGTAAAAAATATTGTAATTTAATGTTTCATACGGATTAAGATCTGTACGAAACATTAATGGAACTTTCTACCTACACATTCTCGAGATATAATCTTTCACGTTACCTTGTTGAAAGCCAAAAATTCCTTGAATTTCGGTTTCATCTAGTTAAAATTGACGGCAAAAATTGTCGAGTAAAAGTATTTTTTTTAAATATATTTACGAAAGAAATATTTATCATTAATTAATTACTTATTTTTTGTGTCACTGCAGGGATACTACTTTATAACTTTCTTTTTAAACATTTTAAGTCATAATTTAAAATGCATTTTTCAATTTATTTAAAGTTTAGCGTTTTCAAAAAATACTAAAAGAAAGTTAACTTTTATATCAGAAATAGGTGATATTTTTGGATATACTGAACAGTAGTTAACTTTAATTGAACCACGTACCTAAAATACCTACGTTTGCTGATTACTTACAGCTCTGATAAATGTAAATATTTTCAAAGTTGCTGTAGTACGTTGTTTTAATCGAATTAACGCTTAAATAAACTTTGTCGATGAGTGGAGTAATCGAATCACCTTTCAATAAAATTAAAAGCATTTCAGTACTGAAAATTAATGAAGTTTGTAAATTTTACAATGGATTGGTAAACATTTTCTATGATTAAAGTTGAGAGATAATTAATATGAGCATCAAAAATCTTCCGAGCACTTTCCGATCGTCTTTATTCTAAACACAAGCTCCAAAAATTGCCGCGAAATCTCAAAAAAAAAATTATTAAAACAACTGGGTACATACCTGACACCAAACAACTTCACACAACACGACACTAAACCACAAACAACACTTTAGAACCACAGCAAAAACTTAGTACAACAGTTGTTTTGACCGCGAACTTTCCGGGCGGGCGGCAAAGGCGCCTTGTTCTCGCGACTCCTGCAACCGACTGAAGCCTGAAAGCTCAGTTGTAATCTAACACACGCGCGCACAGATAGGTATGTAAGTTGCTAGATGATAGTGGATAGTATTTACGATTTTTTAATGGTCGTATGTGAGTGAGGGATTGTTTTTGATGACAGATTTTTGGTTTTGTTGAGAAAATGTGATGCCTGAAAAATATTTGTCTGGCTCTTGTTTTTGATAAAAGTTTTAGCTCATACCTGTCGAGTGATTATGATTTGATGTTGAAGACTTTGAGAACTTCAGCGCTATTAAATATCGTGTTAATGTACAGTCACGAGCAATAACCATATACATTGTCACATTTTCTAAAATAGCTTAACTTCTGTCAAAACAAAACCCTGTCGTACACTTTTATCTTATTTTTGAAAATTTTACAAATTTTTGAATTCCGTTGCAATTTTAAAAATGAAAAGAATTATATCTATAATGTCAGATTTCATAGTTACGTAGATTAGTTCTTTCGGCAATTTTATATAGTCTGTTAGATGTTTCACTGCTTACTAGGCATATTTTGTGTTTTATGGAAGGTTGTTCTATAGTTGTTGCGGCTCGATTATATTGAGTTGGATTAGATAAGTTTACGTTGCTTTTGGTGCTTTTAGATATGTTTGTGTTCGCAGGTGGTGAGTAGTCTACTACTACTAGAGTACGGTAAGTCTTTCAAATAATCTCACAGTAGACTTGGAACCTGCGCTACAATCCCTTCAGTACTTATAATGCCTGTATGGGTATTTTCTATTCTTATACCCTTCTTAGTTTTCACCTAAGCAACTCAGAGTATATTTTTTATGGTATGTAAATTAATCTAGAAACTTTAATTCTCGGTTGAGTTAAAGTTAACTTTGTCCGTCCAAGCTAAGTAAAATATTAAAAAAATCACTAAACATTGTTGCATTTTACAGTTCTGTCGGTTTTCAAATATGTCAAGGTTACTGAAGAGTCGTAAATATTTTTTTAAATTTTATGTAGGTTTTTGGGGTGGGAATTCATCCAATGATTTTATTGTTTCAGTGTTGAGCGAGAGGGCTATTCAGATATTTACTTACTGAAACCCATCTATGTCCTTCAATTGCCTTTTGCGTTTCAGGACCTCGATAACTCTTTCAGAAATTCCCGTGGCAAATATAACACTGTAAACTGTGGGTTACTTTTAGAATGCATGCGGAAATGAGGACTTTTTAAATTTCACAGGAGTTTCATGAAGGATTTTACGAGCAAAGTGGGCCAAGGCTAGAGGGGCAATTTAGATGCTTTTATGAAATTGGACAGAGATGATAGTAAATTATATGTCGTGCAGAAATAACGGGACCTTTAATGTTTACCTAAAAATGTTTTATTCATTTATTAATTGGTTTATCTTTTTTTCAGGTAGGTTAGCCACAAATTCATTATTATTTCTTAATTTATGTTAGTATAATCTATTAGACCCTTAAACGGCGCAAATACTGTAACCTTATTGGTAATTACAGTTTTGAGCCGTTTGGGGTCGAAACGCTTGGGTCATGGGGTCCGAATGCGCGTCTCCTTTTTAAGGAAATTTCTCGCCGACTGATCGACACCTTGCGTGACCAGAGGGCTGGCTCGTTCTTCGCTCAAAGAATTAGCATTGCCATTCAACGTGGTAATGCTGCCAGTCTTCTGGGCACATTCCCGGATGACAGCGATGTGGAGGAGTACTTCGACGCCTAAGTGCACTTTGTGTTTTTGTGTTTTATTTATATACGTTAGGTATTTATTTAGGTTTTAGTATAAATAGTGTAAGTTTGTTTGTTTATGTAGAATCTTTTGATTAATTATGTTTAATAAATGTACTCCATCTATTATGTTAATATATGTTTGTATAATTGACTACAAAGTTAAACAAAAAACTTAAAACGGCGAATTTTTACATCGGACATTCTTGTAGCAGATATGTTGCTACAGCAATGCCAAACTTAAGTGGCAATGGGCAGGGCACATTGCTCGTAGAACAGATGGCCGTTAGGGCTGAAAGGTTCTGACGACCAGTGTTGGAAGGCCTCCTACAAGGTGAACCGATGACCTGGTGAAGGTTCCGGGAATCCAATGGATGCGGGACGCGCAGAATCAATCATTGTGTCGACACTTGGGGGAGGCCTATGTCCAACAGTGGACGTCTATCGGCTGATATGATGATGTAAGAAAATCAAAAGTAGGTACACATATTGAGCAACAAAGTTGCATTTTCCTCGTCAACCATACGAACATGTAACGTCGATAGGTATCCTGTAACTTGGATGTGAACTTCACGAAAGTTTACTAAACCAATTTCCTGGATTGAGGAAACTGCCAGGAGCAACTATCGTAAATTGTCATCCTGTTGGAGTAGTCGCTCAACTGGGCCAGACTAATTACATTACCGGTCGTTGTGGCGACGCTTGGGGGAGGCCTATGTCCAACAGTGAACGTCTTTCGGCTGATATGATGATGATATGTGAGATCTACTTCCATTTTTATTTGTAATTAGCACTTTTTATTACGTACTAGCTTTGGCACGCGGCTGTGCCTGCGTACATAAAATTCATAAACATGTTACTCAAGCAACTTTCTATCAGTGAAAAAATTGTAGCAATCGGACTTTCAGAGATATATTGTTTGTAGGAAAACAAAAAATAACAAACTGTACCTCTTTATAGTATTATATAGTGTAGATATCAATCAATACTTTTTGGTAGTACTCGTAGTAGTGTGTCGTATAGGCTCGCGTTTGACCACTACCTTTATAGAGATAGTAGAGGATACGGTTAAGAACGACCTTCACCGGTTTGTTTAATGGATGAAACGTATTTTATGATAAATTTAGTATTTTAAATAATATAACGCGGGTGGGTTGCCTGAGAAATTCCTGGCCAAACAATTTTTTTTTTTTAGATAAATGCACTGTTGTATTTAACGAATAAATTTAATACTAACCGAAAGAGTGAAGCCTTTAAAACATAAAAATGTTGGGTTGCATATTTGTTTCCTGACATAACTATGGATTGCCAGATATAAAGATATATGTTTAAACAGGTGTGTTCATTTTGATATACAACAAATTCTATATCAAAATAAACGTTGTTTCATTACGAATACGATGTGATAGTGTTGTCTGCAAAAAAATTTGGTATGAATAACGGTTGTGCATTTTTCTAAAAAAAAGTAAATTTTCAATTTTTAATTAATATTAGTCTGGCCAGGAATTTCTTAGGCAACCCACCCGCGTTATATTATTTAATACACTAAATTTATCATAAAATACGTTTTATCTATCAAACAGACCGGTGAAGGTCGTTCTTAATCGGATCTTAGACTATTATTAATAATAACCGATAATGTGGCTGACAATGGTGCACGCTTGCCTAGAAGTAAACTTATTCACTCTTGACTTAAAGACCCCTAGGTTATAGTATCAGGTGATACAACGATGACGTAACGACGTTGTGCTGAGACCTTGCTTCATACCAAATTTCATGATTCTAGGTCAACGGAAAGTACCCTGAGTTTTATGAACTTTGATTCCCTTGAAAACGTCGAAATATTCGTTTTTTTTTTGGGAAGTAAACAGCCTTATCTTTTTTTTCGCTCGATATGTTTTTGTGCTTGATTTGTTTGATTTGATATGTTGTTAATTTCATCTCATTACCTCCACGCGTTTCTGAGATAAAGGGTTTTGACAGACAGACGGACAACTAAGTGATCCTATAAGGGTTCCGTTTTTTTCTTTTGAGTTACGGAACCCTAAAAAAACAATCGTTTATAATTTCAAAGTTGTTACCAAGCTCGAAACTCTACAATATTATGAAAATTATGACATAAACACTATCAACCATAATAATGTCAAATGTGGCATTATCAATATTAATTATGTAGCAAACAATGATAGTAACTGACGGGCGTTTTGACGCTAGTTAACTGTGCTTTAAAACAATTTACTGTTAATGTTTATTAATGATAGAAGCTGCCCGATATTGTTGTAAATTATGAGTAGCGGGAAAACTGTATTGTCTGAAAGAAAAATGAACTTTATTGTGTAATGTCCAAGGAATTTGTAGTAAGATACAACATGTAACAGAAATAAAGCAAAAACTACACTGTATGCACACGTGTGCCACACACGCCGATCTGGGCGCGTCGGTTTCCATCTCCATACATTTTATATGGAAACTAGACTTGTAGAGCTACACTTGATCCACGCCACGCGATACCACGCGACGTCGTTTTACGTATAAATCAGGCGTGTAACACGTGTGTGTCGGTTTAATGTAGTTCTAGCTTTATGCACACCCTTCATCATCATAATTTCAGTTGAAAGTTCATTATTGGACAGATGCGTCCCCTAGTGTCACCGCATAATATATAAGTACCGGTCCTGTACAATTGCCGAAACAGATCTTAAGCGCTTGGCGTCAGAGTGGGGATCGCTTTGCGCATTCCATACATTGGTAAGCCAATCGTCTTCGTTGTTAGATACATGCAGCAACTCTGGGAACGAATCAGGAGTGACGTCTATGACACGATGGCGCGGCGAGCCAATCACTGATACTCCCCGCCCCCGCGTCTCACTTCGCACCACTAAAGAGACCGAATATTTGACTTCTGCGCAACTTGAAGCCAGCGCTCAAGATCCGTGACGGTAATTGTACATCGGATTTCCGCGACTATTACCAGGTCATCGGTCCAACTTGTGAGAGGCCTTCCAATGCACATTCATAAGTTTATTTTTTATTAGAAAATTAAGTTACAATCATAATTTTTAAGCAATGAAATACTTAAATGCATTGAGTACAAGTGTATAGACTGGTGTTCCGGGACATGGTGTGTTGTGTATGTAACTATTCAATACACTTGCTCAGAAAGTGTCTCTTATTGCACTGTACTTAGGTACATAATGACCCTTGTTACCAAACTGTGACATTTTGATTACCATTACGCACTAGTGTTATAATGCAGATAAAACCTTATTGTTCAACCTCTCCCCTGCATAATTATATTACATGTATCGTATCAGGATGGGCGCAGGTCGTCCCCCACGAGTCACCGGTCAACCCCCGTTTATTAATTTCAGTGAGTGTATTGAAAGGTAAATTTTAAAAAATATGGGCGCGCATATGAAAACAGATTTTTACCGCCACAAAAGTTTACTAGCTTTATAGTTATTTTCTTCACAAGTGTATTGAAAAACGTCGTATGACACACGTGAGTAATTAATGATTACCGTTCTCGGCTCTCTTAAGACCCTCGCCACGGCTCGGGTCTAAATACCGCCTCGTCGGTAATCACTAACATTACACACTTATATCATAATGTACTATTACATGTTTATGAACAAACCCACTATGCAGGAGTAATTCCAAGTGTCAGTCCAAGTTTTAATTTAAAAAAAACGGGTGGATGTTTGAGACCATTTTTTTTTGGTGGCTAAAAATCATCTAAATGGCATCCCTTGCCCTTTGGCGCAGCGGGAGATAGTCAGACTCTTACTGACTAAAAAATCTATCCGGTTGCTTCGTTGCCTTTCATACAAAGGCGAGCCTCCCTTTCAGAACTAGACCCTGGCTCCAGACCCTATGGGGGTGGTTTACGGCCCATTCTCCTCCTCATATAAACCTATAGTGATGATATATTCGACGACGGAACATGCTAATCTAGAGTAATATATTCACTCTTGACTTAAATACCCCTAAGTAGTAGCTATCAGTGGGTATTCGCGAATCTAGGTAGGTGCATAAGATTCAAGATTCATTTATTCATTTTAAAACATAGGTACATTATAAGATCTTATTTAAAATATTGAGGGCGCTATGTTTTGCCTCTAGGGCGTACAAATTAATAATACATGCAAACAAGAATTTAATACATATTTATAAACCACATGGAATTAAATCATTTTGATCATACATTATGAATTTCAATGCAATCACGTTGAACATTGCCGATTAGATAATAATTATTATTATATGTGTAGTATGATAAAATAATGCAAATAACTATATAATAAATGTCCGCAGTTATTGTATTCAAATGAAAAATTGACAGCATTTATTTAGGATATTAAAGAATTGAATGATGTCATAAAAATGTTAAAACGTAAAAATTGAATGTCAAAACGTTAAAATTAAATGTCAAGATGAAAAATTAAATGACAAAATGAAAAAAAAAAATTAAATGTCATAGCCGGACTACGAGCAATTTATGGGTTCATCACAGCGTGGTGTTTCACGCGCACCTTAGAGACATGTCGGTAAACTCGTAGGAGCCCAGAAAGATCGAAGCCTATTGAAGCCATGAGTTTGCTTCTGACAGGAAACCCCGAGGTCCTGAAAAGCAAGCCATAGGAGGAACATAGGTGTAGTTTTAGTCCGACATGCCCTCCCTATCTACACTAGAGTGATTGAATGATTTTCTACCGCAAACGCCTATAGCGATGATACGTGTATATTCGACAATGAAGCTTATCTAGAGTAACTTATTCACTCTTGACTTAAATACCATCACGTAGGTAGTTAGTGGCTATCAGGTTGAATTTGGGAAGTTTGGTAAGTACGTAATATTTCAAAACCAAAAAGATAAGTATCTACAACTTTATTTTTAGTATTTGCGAAAACTGACTATAGCTTGCTCAGAATCAGTAACTGAATCAATTCCAATAATTTTTACACCATGTTATATTTTTTCCTAAAAAGTACAAAACCGGTCACAGCAGATCATAATGGGCATTAGGCGCTAGCTCACATTTGGGAGTGGAAGCAAAACAGCCCTTCAGTCGCCCGTGTGGCCCGGTGACCAAGCATTTATGGCGCTAACCAGGTACCATAACTGGCCTATAACTTTGTGATTTTTCATAATATCACAGTTTTGTTTTGTACATAACTTCTTTACATAAAAAGACTAGAAAGGTGTTTCAGGTTTTGCATATATATCTAAAAATAAAGTTGTATAAATATTCAAGATCCTTTTGATTACACCAGTCCGCTAGTAAATTAGTTAGCGATGTGAAATGAAGTGGGCACCGTGCTCTTACAGATACTTATTTAATTACTTTGATCACCGAATCTGTCTGTGGAAGTAATTTCATTTTGTTATTAGGTACCCAACTTAGTGATTGATGTTCTTTCCTAGAGCTTCATCGGCTTCGTTTGTACAAGAGGGGTGGGGTCAAAGTTTGTTGGACAACATCCTTATTGCCTGCTCTAGTAGCAAATTTCGTAGAACAAAATTACATCAAGATCACTTCTTCAATATAATGCAAGAAGGTAGGTATCCACATTGTTTAGGGAATCAGAGGCAAAATAAAAATGTTTCTATTTCACATAAAGCACTTAAAAAGAGAACAGTGGTGGCCGAGTGGTAATGGCTCCGACTTACGAGTTGTAGGTCGCGAGTTCAAACCCTGCCAGGCGCATTACTTTGAGTAATTTATTTCATTACCACTGCTTCCAAACGGTGTAGGAAAACATCGTGATGAAACCGGTATGTCCTAGAACCAAAAATTCAAAGACATGTGACATTCATAAAACCCGTACTGGGCCCGTTTGGTGGATTACGGCCCATTCCCTCTCCTAGAGAGGAGGCTTGAGTCCTAGCAGTGGGAACATTAAAAAGACTGATGATGATGATGATGACTTATAAAACGTCATAAACTAGTGTAGTGCTGGTATTTTGTTTTTGAAAGAGTAACCATGTAATTTCTTACCGGTTCTTCTCAGAATCAGAATCAGTCTTCATCAATCTTATTCTGATGAGAACCTGCATTATGTGAAAGGTGAGGACGCCGTGAGGTCTTTTCAGCCACTCCTCAAAGAGGGGACTTTTAGCCATAATTGTGGCGTGCCGAACTTTTATACTATGTCAAATATTATTTATTCATTTAATCATAGAAGAATCAACAGCTATAACAAATGGATAACAACAGTATAAGAAACACTGAGCCAATTACAGGTTCTCACGGGTAAAAATAGTTCAAGTAATAGAAAACTTACGATCACTAAACGCACATTTAAAAAAAAGACGTGTGGCACTCGGGGACTGCCGCGATAAAGCTATAGCATTTTTATCAACTTATGCAATTATAATTACTTATTTATTTTATTTATGCAGTATTTTTTTCCTTTGTTTTTTTTTTGTATACGAATGTTGGTGTGCATTACAGTTAAAGCTGTTTGGAACAAGTCAAAATGATTTATCAAGCTTTCGGGGGAGCAAATCTGAGAAACTGATACTTTAAGTGAATCAATGTCATTCAATATGTTATCCATGGCCATCACTATTACGTATAAAGATACAAACGCAAAAGATAAAGGCATACAAAGTTTCCTAGTCAGAGGTTAGATTGAGATCGCAGTTTGTACAAATCACTGTCAGTATCTATACGATGCGATGCGGCGCCCACTTTCTGGCGGAGGAAAATCTTCCCATGAGTAGTCCAGCAAAACTGGTAGCTATTCTGCTTACAAAACTCCCTAGCCAGGTAAAACAGTCTTCTTGCCTTTTGGGTAAGACATTCAGTGAGATATATTGGTTGAGGGCGACCGTCGAGTTCCAAATGAGATGTATTTAATTTGTGGCTTTTATTTGCCTGATTATGTTTTTTCACGGAAAAAGTTAAACGATGGAAAGACGTGCGAAGAGGCTGATTGGTGGACTTGACTAAATCTGGATGATTTAGTCAAGTCCAATCTTCAAAGCCTTGAGCACAGGCGTAGGGTAGCCAGCCTTTCGGTGTTTTACAGATTGCATTTTGGAGAGTGTGCGCAGGAATTGCATGACTTGATTCCGCCATCTCAATTCTACCATCGGACAAGCCGACGCACGGCAAGTATCCACCCTTACGTTGTTGAAACACCGTCATTTATACCGCGTACATCAAAGGACTGGAACAGTTTGGCTGCTGCGGTCTTCCCGTCTGATTATAATTTGGGTGTCTTCAAGGCTAGAGTGAATAGGCTCTTAATAAACTAGTGCGCCTCACCATCAACGATTGCATCACTGCTTACCATCAGGCGGGATCGCAGTCAAGTACTAGTTTATAACAGATAAAAAAAAAAAAAAAACAATTGGCCAAAAACTTGATAAAAAAATGCAAAAAGATTGGCGGGACTGGGGATTCGAACTCAGGTCGCCTTGCTTCTGTATCGGACAGGTTTCTAAGTCGGCTATTTATACTTTGTAATGACTGACGAAATTAAGGATCTATCTTTACTAATTCTGCCACGCTCAAAAAACAAATGAGTGGGGGGTGTTAGGTTATTTTCGTTATAGTCTAAGATCCGATTAAGAACGACCTTCACCGGTCTGTTTAATGGATGAAACGTATTTTATTATAAATTTAGTGTATTAAATAATATAACGCGGGTGGGTGGCCTAAGAAATTCCTGGCCAGACTATTATTAATTAAAAATTGAAAATTTATTTTATTTTTAGAAAAATGCACAACCGTTATCCATACCAGATTTTTTTGCAGACAACACTATAACATCGTATTCGTAATGAAACAACGTTTATTTTGATATAGAATTTGTTGTATATAAAAAAAAACACACCTGTTTATGCATACCTGTTTATACCTGGCAACCCATAGCTATGCCAGGAAATAAATAGGCAACCCAACATTTTTATGTTCTAAAGGCTGCACTCTTTCGGTTAGTATTAAATTTATTCGTTAAACACACCGGTGCATTTTACAAAAAAAAAAAAAAATTGTTTGGCCAGGAATTTCTCAGGCAACCCACCCGCGTTATATTATTTAATATACTAAATTTATCATAAAATAGGTTTCATCCATTAAACAAACCGGTGAAGGTCGTTCTTAACCGTATCCTGTACTATTACGGAATTTCTGGATTCGATCTCCACGCTCAAGGCCCGCGATAGAAGCTATGCAATAGCTTAAAAAAGAACATAATTAAAGTACAATCAGAACTATGCACTTCTGAAACAGTTCGCATCCAGGTGAGTGAGCGCAGGTTTTCGTAGTAAACGGGTCAAAAGAGAACTCCTTACAAATTATGTACATTAAAGAATTCAGAACCGAACTATCACTGCAATTCAGCCTCAGATTAGAAACAAAACTTTTTGAATATAATACGGCATTCGGCGTTTGGTACGGCGACATGAGTGCTCATAAGTTTGCGGCGTTGTAGTGTGTCGGGAATGTTTGCCGCGGTTCACACGGATGGCTTTCACGCCAGCATTAGTAAGAAAGCGGTTTCCTTACTGCAACGTTTGCGCAACAGTCGTAACAGCATCCTGAAAATGATTGCTGATAGGCCGGATTGCCCTATCCAGAGACACTGGTTGGAATTAGTTATAGGTTACAAACAATACTAATATACTTGTAGTATATAAGCACTTTTTGTTACTAATACACTAATAGTCTAAGATCCGATTGAGAACGACCTTCACCGGTCTGTTTAATGGATGAAACGTATTTTATGATAAATTTTGTGTATTAAATAATATAACGCGGGTGGGTTGCCTAAGAAATTCTTGGCCAGACTATTATTAATTAAAATGAACATAAATTAAAATAAATGTAAGGGTGGCCATTCGCTATGTAGGCAAGCGTGCTACATTATCGACCGCATCGTCACTTTTCATCAGGCGAGATAGTGGTAAAACGCAAGTTTATCAAAAGTAAAAAAACTGGACAAGTGTGAGTCGGACTCGTGCACTGAGGGTTCCGTACACACTTATGTAAATAGTTACAAAGATTTTCCGAATGGAGTTTCAATTTTTTTTCCGAATCGCTAAATAAATTTTTTCGACATTTTAATAAATTTTACTGTTTTTATATTTTTTCCTATATCTGTGCTATAAGACCTTGCTTTATGCCAAATTTTAGGATTCTAAGTCAACGAGAGATACCTTATGAATTTTGATTGCCTTGAAAGAGTCAAAATATACGTTTTTTGCGACATAAACGGCCGTATCTTTTTTTTTTTTTCGAAAATTATAAATAGTGAAGTTTAATTTTGTCACGGCTTTACCGTAGATCTGAGTATATGGTTTTAGTTTCAACTCGAAATAAAGAGTCTTGAATCCTATAAGGGTTCCGTTTTATCCTTTTTGAGGTACGGAACCCTAAAAAAAGAGTAACTCAGGTATAATTACTGAAGGTCGAGGGCAAAGGACCCATGTTCGATTTAGATCACGAAACCTTTGCAGCATATTAATTATCTTCTCGCGTGCAAAGGTTAAAACAAACACAGCTGTAATTTAGGTCAAATATTGGGCTTTTTTTATTTTGGGTAGCTCCGGTTCGTTAGTGGGTATCGAAGTACCATCGGCTTTTTTTGCTAATTTATGTTTATTGGGACCTTTTTTTTCAGAAACATGGATTACGCTGTTCTTTTTTTAAGTACTATACAATATATTGTAAAATATACGCACATTTTGAAAGTAATATGTTTAGAATCGGCTATAGAATAGATTTCAGCTATTTTTTAAAGTAAGTATTTTTTTGCCAAAAATGATTTATTGATTTACTTGATTATTTCAGGAAAGTGTTGAAACGTAGCGTTGTTAGGCCTCCTACAAGGTGAACCGATGACCTGGTAAGTGTTGCGGGGATCCGATGGATGCGGGAAGCTCAGGACCATTCATTGTTGCGACATTTGGGGGAGGCCTATGTCCAACAGTGGACGTCTTTCGGCTGAAATGATGATGATGATGATGAATATGTTTAAAATCGGCTACTGAGTAGATTTCAGCTATTTTTAAAATATTTATTATTATTATTATTTATTATATTCTTTATTGTACACCGCATGAACAAAAAAGATACAAGACAAACATTATTCAAAATAAGTGTACAATGGGCGGCCTTGTCGCACAGGGCGATCTCTTACAGACAACCAAAAAGTAATAAAATAAGTAATAAACCAATAAGTAATTTTTAACCTAAAATAGTTTACTTGATTATTTTAGAAAATTAAATACAAAACGAAATTAAGAAAATTTTATCTCCGTGGGCATTTTAGAGCCAATTTCAACTTGATGTATACTTTTTATCCTATTGTTGTTTGTCCTGTGCGATTTTCAAATAAATATTTTCTTCTTTCTCACTCTTTCTTTCTTAACATTCTAAAACATAAACAAAAAAAAAGAATATAGATTTGTAGAAAAACCACTCTGATGACCGTACGATGTAAATATATGAGAGCATATTTTTCTATCTATTAAATACGAAATAGCCTTGTGTGTCTATTAAAAATACACTATGTATTTATCTACCGTTTTTCAAGTTTCATTTAAAATTTTTAGTCACAAAATAACGCTAAAAAAATAAAGAGCTTTATAAACCTCGCAATGTTTAAAACAAAATTTCGAACAAGTTAACAAAATTTCTCATTAAGTAAATAATTAATATTTTAACGGACATTTAAAAGTTTTTAACAATCTTTGCAATTAAACTTTTAAAAAATCCTACAAAAAGTAGCTGAAAATATACAAGTGCGGGCTCGAAAATCTGACCAAAGATGTAGAGAAAAATGGATACGGTGGATGGTAACTGGTGTTCCTGACTTATCTTAACGTTTTATTTTTTGATTTGGGAAATCATTCTATGATTTTTCTAACTCCAAGGTTGAGCGAGAAAGCGTGTTAGACATTTAATAACTAAAATCACCCTCATGGACTTCAGTTGCCCTTTGTGTCTAAGAAAACGGTTTAACTTTCAGAAATTTCCCGTGGTGACTTTTCTTCCAGACTATAAGCAAATTCTCGTGCTGTCTAAAGTCTGGTCTGTGATAGCAACAAAGTTTTGTTCAAGTTCTAATAAACTCATTCTCCATGCAAAAAGTTTAATTTTTAAACAACGCAGATTTTACTGCACACCTACTATAAAATTGCAGTATAAAAATCTATTAAGGCTTATAGTCCCTTGAACCATCTGGCCAAAATTATGTGGACGCACCTCTCGCACCCGCCTAGGCGGCAGGTACGCAAATCTGTGCATTTATTTGCGGCCAGCAGCGCCCGGAAAGCGCTTTAAATCCATTTTCTTTGCGAAATATTGATTGATTTACATATGCAATGTTCACTTTGAAGAATACTTAACCACCAATTTTTATGTGTAAAAATGTTTCTTAAGATCCCAGCCGTTTCGAAGGAGTAGGGAAAAGTTGCGAAATTGCTAAATATTTTTTTTTGACAAAAGTATTATAGCACGAAAAAATCAAATGTTGATAATGTTGTTTATGAATCTATAATAAACATATATTTTTTTCAAACCTATTAACCTGGCCGTTACCGAGGAGTAGGCTTCAGAAAGTCACTGTTTTATGGCACTTTTCGGGCGCTTGGGCCTTAAGGTTAAACTACATTGGGCACACGTGGGCTACGTACACTGATCTGGGCGCGTCAGTCTCCAAACATTTTAAACTTCAATTTTTCAAATGACATTATTATCAACTTTCATTTTGTGTTTCTTTGTTATTGGCTATGGTGAAATGAAATAAACTAAATCGTACTATCAATTATAAAATAATATTATTGAAAGAAAATGTATTATAACAATAAAGCTTGTGATTTGCATGCCTCAAGGTGTAATATGGTTGGACTGTGCTATATTTTCAAAATATTTATGTAATTACCCATATTAGCAAATAAACGATTATGATTATGATTATTATATGATTACATTTTATGTGGCAACTAGACTTGTAGAACTACATTAGATCCACCGTCACGCAACGTGAATCGACGTACAAACCAGGTGTGTGTGTGTAGTTTTCCACTTTATATAGTATTACAGTTTAAGGCGTATAGTCCCTTGAACCATCTGACCGAAATTATGTGAACACAACTCTCGCACTCGCCTAGGCGGCAGTACGCAAATCTGTGCATTTATTTGCGGCCAGCAGCGCCCGGAAAGCGCTTTAAATCCATTTTCTCTGCGAGATATTGATTGATTTACATATGCAATGTTCACTTTGAAGAATATTAAACCACCAATATTTATGTGTAAAAATGTTTCTAAAGGTCCAAGCCGATTCGAAGGAGTAGGGAAAAGTTGCGAAAAGTTGCAAAATTGCTAAATAATTTTTTTTGACAAAAGTATTAATTGCACGAAAAAATCAAATGTTGATATTATTGTTCATGAATCTGTAATAAACATATATTTTTTTCAAACCAATTGACCTAGCCGTTACGGAGGAGTAGGCCTCAGAAAATCACTGTTTTATGGCACTTTTCGGGCGCTTGGCCCTTAAGCTAGACATCAAGTACTTATTCTTTATAAAAGTATCAAAATTACCGCTACGAAACCAAGAGTTTCAACCTCGAACAGCACCGTCCATCGTTTCCTACATCTGTGGCCCATACTCAGCCTTAATTACAATGAAATTTGCATACTTCAGAAGTTTCTTAATTTCATAAATATATTCATGGTGATAGATGTCGGTTTATTAAATTATTATGACCACGCAATCTAGTGGCCTTATCATGTTCTTGTGTTATCAGTGATTTATATTGTAATAAGGGTCTGCAATGTCAAAAGGTGCGCGTTTTTTTTTTTGGTGTTTGAAAGTTGTTTGACATGGAACGCGGTGATTGCCCTTTTTACTGGGTTGCGCTAAAAAAGAGAGTCATGTTTTTCGAGTCTGTGTAGACAGGATTTTCCTAGAAAAAATATCGTGACGCAGGATTTAAAATTTTAGACGCTACATCGTCAGTCACACGAAATTAAATCTAGTTGGTAAAATGTCAGAAAAGAGGATACGGCGGAATAAAAATCGAGCCATGCGTTTCTCTCGCTCGCTCTAGTATTCATACGGGCTGCACGGTACCTACTGGGGCAAGGTATTGGAGATAAAAGATGGTCTTTATAAAGTTGGGTCTTCAGCTAGTATATTAAATGATTGGTTACCCCGAAACTCAATTCTGAAAGCAGATGCAACATTCACAGATACAGTGCTACTCTAGGAATTTTGTGAAATCCCTGATATCCTCATTTCCCTGCGACATATGTACATTTCTTTGGTTCACCCTAGATCCTAAATGGATTGTTGCATTATAGCTTGAGCGATATCATTAGATTTATCTCACTTGCAAGAATGACATTGGGTAGATAAAATTTATAAAAAAAATTTAAATGTTGTTTTTTTTTTTAACCTGTTTTTGGGGTTCCATATCCAAAGGGTAAAAATGGTATCCTATTACTAAGACTTCGCTGTCTGTCCGTCTGTCACCAGCCTGTATCTTAAGAACCGCGATAGCTAGACAGTTGAAATTTAACCACAAACAAAATAAAATACTCACATGCAACAAATGCTACTACTAGTACTGTGTGTACATAAATTATAAAATAAATAAATAAATGCGATTTTTTTGCCGTTTTTTTTTTTACGGACGGTACGTAATCCTGCATGCGCGAGTCCCACTCGCACTTGCCCAGTTTTTTTTAATTCTTTTTATGACATATACAAGGTGTAAGGGACAGCCCTCCACAAACTTTAAGGGCTTGCTCAGTAGACGAAACTGAACAACCTACCATAAAATTTTTTTTCAGGAAATGAAAAAAGAAATCCGCCTCGCCATACAAAATTATTAACTTGATTGGACAGTTTGTATGGAGAGGCTGAATTTTTTTTTCTTTTCCTGAAAATTTTTTTTATGGTGGGTTGTTCAGTTTCGTCTACTGAGCAAGCCCTTAAAGTTTGTGGAGGGCTGTCCCTTACACCATTTATAGCTATCTAAAACAAATAACTCACGAGTACACCCTCGACAATTTTGATTTACAATGTCCCAGTTTTATCTATACTCAGCTAAGCATAACCCACTTTACTCTCCCCTGAGTGCAGTGAAAGCTACAGAGGATTTATATCATCAGGATATGAAGCATGCACCAGTACAAGGGTGTAATGTAAAAATGTCGTAGCCCAAGGGATTGGGGTCAGGCGTTGTTGCTTGGACCAGGAACGAACTGACGTGGATGGTACGTAAATCTACATTTGGCTTGAGTTTTAGTAGTGCATTTGCTACGTATTCGTATGAAGAAAGTCGTGTAGGAAGGTATTGGATTTTTTCTACCAAACAACATGTCGTAACGGTAGTGTGTCTAGTGAGCTTTTTATTATTACTGGTTTTTATGTAAGATTTTAATGCATATCTCCTCACGCGACGGGGGGGTATTATTATTACGTAGTTGCGTGTTTTTACGTAAATCACCAAAAAAATAAATAAAAAGGAACCCAAATTTCCGATCAAAAAAAAAATCGTACAGACATGTATATTGCGATATTCATGAAATGTATTTAATATAATAAAAATCCATCCGCTTAATTCTTGCTCAACAGCAAAATTACTAAGAACAAACTTACATTTCACATTTACATCCCATTATATAGTCAAAAATCCTTTTATAGACAGAACTGATGCCAAGGTTCTAGGATCAGCGGCTTCGATATTATATTTATGATCAATAAGTGTAGCCAGTCAGAAAATGCGTAACAAAATATTATAAAGTTGCAGTTTATTTTTTTCGTGCTAACCTCGGGTCCCATAAAAATAAAACGTGAGATAACATTGCGTCAGACCAAGGCGAAGGTAGAGAGATGAGCTTGACTCTTACCGGAGAAACTGGCCTACAATGGCTAAGGAGAGCCTTGTGTGGAAAAGGAAAAGAGAGACCTTCGCCCAGAAGTGGGACACAATGGGGTAATTAGATTAGAATTTAGCCCATTTATTGAGGAAGCCCTCATCTAGAGAGGAGATATATTATAAGTCCCAACAATGGCAACATGAAACGGCGATTATGCTTATGTTATGCTTATATTGAGGAAGGCTAGAAGCTATACAACATCACGCTATGAATAATAGGAACAAAGCCATCTCCCGCTAGGACATCTCCCGCTAAGACATCTCCCGCTAGGACATCTTCCGCTAGGACATCTCCCGCCCTTGGGCGGAGCGAGATGTAAGACTTTTACTGTCTAAAACCCACTTCTATGTTCCTTCTTTGCCTTGCTTTCCAGGGCGTCGAGTTTTCTTTTCAGAAGCAAACCTATGGCCCCAGAAGGCTTCGAACCTGCTGAACACCTACGGTTTTATTGACTGAAAAGTCAAACGACTTGGATTATCTAATCAAATTCTTGAAATGTGATGTAGTCAACACTGGTTGAACAATCAGGGTTGCAAAGAGATGATCATTGTTTACTAATAGAATCTTATAAAAGTATTGTTTCTAATATATATAACAGATTTTTTAATTCGTTTAAAAATTTTCCAAGTCATTTGACTTTTTAGGCAGACTATACTAATTAGAATTATGAAGACAATGAAGAGACTGTCACACTGAATCAAATCCCACCCATTTACCATCACAATCATACATAACCATAATAATCAAATTAAGCCCGAACATGGCGTGCTACCCCACATTCCAGGGTATGTCTGACCTTGTACGCCTTATTAGCCATAGTAATAAACGTCAGGGCGACACGCGAGAACTAGTTGAAACTCTTTATTATTTTAAAAGTAAGTGAATACTTAGGAACGGAATAAACAATGATTACGAATAGTTTGTTGGAGAAGACAAATTGTTGGAACTTTGTGAACAGGCGATGGATTCTTTCAGTTATTATATGGCTTTATTCACAAGGACAATTTTTTCGTAGTCTATCGTAGCAACTGTTACTTGATTTGTGCCAACTACCATTAGACCAGTTAAGTCAAATCAAAAACATTTATTTCAAATAGACAATTGGTCTATTTGAAATAAATGTTTTTGATTTGCAAGCACTTTTGAATAGTCAAATGTCGGTCAGTCTAAGAGAAGTATAAAATATTAATATAATATTCCACAACTACCACACAACGCCATCTAGTCCCAAGCTAAGCAGAGCATGGGTACTAGACAACTGATAAACATACTTATATATTTCTAAATACATACATATTATAGATAAATTACACCCAGACACAGAACAAATGATCATGCTCATCACATAAACATTTGTCCTGGGTGGGAATCAAACCCACGACCTCCGGCATAGCAGTCAGGGCCACTAATCACTAGACCAACAGGCCAGTCAAAAAGTGAAGCTAAATTGCACATTCCAAAGCGTAGATCTCTGTGGAAAAGAGCGAACTCTAAAGAAGGTTCTGGAAATCAAGACTGGCGACCGCATACAGGAAGAATAAACATGCAGAGTTACAACGCTATCAGAAATGAAGAAATCCCCAGGAGAACTAAGGTTAGCGACATAGCTCAAAGAGTCGCCAAACTTAAGTTGTAGTGGGTTCCATACGGTGGACTGATAGCCTAGTGAGAGTCACCGGATTCGTTCTGGAGACAATAGGGGGAGGCCAACAGTGGACGTCATTCGGCATCTTTTATGAAATGATGATGACCTGATGATTTAGTTATAGAGCATACTTCAATTACTCTATTTTTTACTTTTGATAGACTCGTGCTTGACTATTATCTCGCCTGATGGAAAGTGATGATGTGGTCGACGATAGATCACGCTTGCCTAGAAGGAACCTATTCACTTTTGACTTAAATGGCTTCAAGGCTAGAATGAAGAGGCTCTTAATAAACTAGTGCTTTTTAGGGTTCCGTAGCCAAATGGCAAAAAACGGAACCCTTATAGATTCGTCATGTCTGTCTGTCTGTCTGTCCGTCCGTATGTCACAGCCACTTTTTTCCGAAACTATAAGAGCTATACTGTTGAAACTTATTAAGTAGATGTATTCTGTGAACCGCTTTAAGATTTTCATACAAAAATAGAAAAAAAGCAATCAATTTTGGCGGTCCCCATACTTAGAATTGAAACTCAAAAATATTTTTTTCGTCAAACCCATACGTGTGGGATATCTATGGATAGGTCTTCAAAAATGATATTGAGGTTTCTCATATCATTTTTTTCTAAATTGAATAGTTTACGCGAGAGACACTTCCAAAGTGGTAAAATGTGCGTCCCCCCCCCTCTAACTTCTAAAATAAGAGAATGATAAAACTAAAAAAAATATATGACATACATTACCATGTAAACTACCAACGAAAATTGGTTTGAACGAGATCTAGTAAGTAGTTTTTTTTTAATACGTCATAAATCTAAAAAAATACACTATTATTAAAACATCGATCAAAGTTACAACGAACTACAAGAACTTTTATATTATGTTACTTGCTGCTACGGAACCCTCCATGGGCGAGTCCGACTCGCACTTGGCCGGTTTTATTATCAATGATTGCGTCACTGCTTACCATCAGGTGGTCAAGCAATGGTTTATATGATAAAAAAAAACTTAAATACTCCTTGATTGTAGCCATCAAGAAACACTGATTCCGGCAGCTGATTCCAAAACATTTTGTGCGTATGGATGAGATGTCCACCATATGTTACCAGTGACGCATCGCTGTACGTCTGGTGGTCCGATAATGCAGCGGCTTAGCAGTATTGGGTTAATGCAATTCTGATGCATATTCCCCGAAATGTAACCGGTAGAAAACTGACCAGCTAGTAACTTGGCATCGATGCTCAAAACTTTGAAGTTTCTTCGAAAGATAAATCATTAATTACGGAAACCTTGCCTAATATAATTTGGCTGACATGTAAAAGTACACGATGGTAGTCTCCTGGGACGGAACCCCGGATACCGCGGTGACGCTGAAGTTTTAACGAGACTGTCATTAATTATGTACAGGATCGGTTTACGATGTTCATGTTTCTTTTCTATGCAGTAAACCTTTTTTTATTTTGTTAGTAAGGCAGACCAACAATTCGTTTATAGATTTTGAAGAGAGAAGATGAAGATCGCGACCTTTACTGTGGTTTTTTTTTTCAGTGGTAAAATCATCTAATGATATCTCCCGCTCTTGAGCGGAGCGGGATATAGTGTCAGACTTTTACTGACTAAAAATCCACTCCAGTTCCTTCGTTGCCCTTCGTACCGGGGGCTGAGCTACCTTTAGGACTAACCCTGGCCCAAGTAGGCTTTGGCCCAGCTGGGCTACTGCCGTTGCTGACAACTCCTTGAGACCTTTCCTGGGTCACTTTTGCACCTTGCTGAAGATTTACAATATTGTATTTTAACTAACTTACTAACTACTTACCTATTATATTGAATTTTAATAACTTAGTTTAATTTTAACGGTTAGCAAAGCTACCACGAGCTCTTAAAGCGATCCATTTTACGACCTAAACTGAATTGTTTAAAGGGTTTAGCTATATTATAGGGTGCATAGCTCCATTTCCCTTTCTTGCTTGTATGACGCTCGCTAGCGTTTTAATATTTCATGGTAAGCCATGACGTATTAAAACGTAAGTCACCTGACATTAGCGACCATTTTTTACCAGCGGTGCTATTTTCTAAGAAAACAGCCTTGAGCGCAGCGCTGACCGCAACGACGAAATCCAAATAGGTGCATTGGATTAACAATCCAATGAACCTATACATTGGATTATTAATTCAATGTACTGCGCTCTCGACTCGTCGATGCGGCCAGCGCTGCGCTCAAGGCTGTTTCCTTAGAGAATAGCACTGCAGGGGACTTATCCCCAGGTAAAAATAGGTATGCATTACAATGAATTTTCTACATAACAAAACCTCACTTCGAAAACGTTTCTAAGGGCGCATTCAAATTAGCTGTAAAGTGCTGCGCTGTTTTTTTATTCTATATTTATGTACATAAAAAACGTGCGACTGCTGCGCTACACCCGTGCGGCAGTCGCACTGCAAGCTATTTTGTTATTCATATGGAATAACAAAGCAGCGCAGCGGCAGTGCTGCAGCCACGCTGCCGTCGCGCGACAATTTTCAGCAAATTTGAAGGCGCCCTTAAACTTCATGGTTCTACATTCTGGGGTAATTTCTGCTAGCATAATAAACGTAAAGTGTTTTGCATAGGGGCGTGAGGTCAGGTGCATCATAAAACCTCGGCTTGCATGGTGTTTGTTGATATAATTCCGTGATTTCAAAGTTTATAGTTTAACTAGTTTCTAACCGTTGCTTCGTTTTCATATGACCTTTCGCACAAGAAAAAGAGTTCAAAAGAGCCTCATCAGAAGGCTTAGTCATTTAAAAAGTAATAGCGAGATCTATGTTTGGAATTTTCTTGTGTGATCAAATCTATACATCTATATCTATACATCTATCTACATCACATCTATCAATATCTATCATTCTATACATACATATACATACATACACACGTATAAATAAAATTGGAGTGTCTGTTTGTAATATTGAAATAACTGCTTTTTACTACATGCATATTATGAATATATGTACCTACGGTACATACACCAAAATAACATTTTTTACAATTTTTGTCTGTCTGTTTGTCCGGACTAATCTCTGAAATGGCTGGACCGATTTTGACGGGACTTTTTTTGGCAGGTAGCTGATGTAATAAGGAGTAGCATAGGCTACTTTTATTTAAAAAAAATAAATTCAAAATCCACGAGAACGAAGGCACAGCTAGTTAAAAATAAAGATATATATCCGCAGCAGAACCAAAGTTACCGACATAGCCAAAGAATCACAGGACATAACACTAGAAAGACGGGAAAATCTATCTACCTACAAAGACGGCGACCGGTCAAATGACTGCCCCAATTTATTTAATATATTTTTTTATTTATGTGCTAAAATTGGTAACTATAGTAATAAAACAGGGTATAATATATAATTATTTATTTAATTTACATACAATTTTTCCATTTTAACATTTTATTTACGTTACAAGAGCCGCAAAGTGGCTTTTTGCACTTCTGTATATAGCATTCTCGCCTTTTCCGACTTTCCGGATTTTGAAGAGAAGATCGAGAAGTAGAAGGCGTGGGTTCTTCGGGCGACAGTTCGGTTTCAGAGGGTCTCGGTTCAATTTCTACTTTGCCGCTAAGTTCACTTGCTAAACTTAGTATGAAATTCTTTCGTTTTATGTTGGTGCCTGACATTTTCTTATACAAAATGAAGGAATTTATCCGTGCTAGGTCCAAAATATTGAAAAATACCTGTACAGGCCACCTTCGAGATGCCGCTTTGACACTATATTTTTTTGCCATCTGGTCAGCCACATCCACGCCGTACTTGGTAGCATTATAAAAAGTCACCACTTTGAGTAGATTCCATTTGAGGTGTCCATGAGGTACCGTCGATAGAAGTGATAAGACCTTGAAGCTCAGAATCTTCCAAACAATGACTCCTACCACGGCCTCGACCACGAGCACGGCTACGACCGCGGCCACGAGAACTCAACCTGTCAACGGTTCGTAAAGTTGCTAGAGGTATCTGATCTTCCAGGTCACTTTCATCCGTAGAGGAACTCGAACTGATAAATGGTACATTATCATCCTCACTACCGCTCTCTTCACTTTCAGAACCACAATCCGATTCATCTTCACAAATATTTTGCAACATTGAAAGTATTTCTTCATTATGAAGGCTTCGAGACATTTTTCACGAATCACTTACAATAATTCTGACAAAATTGATAGGCAGTCGTAACTATACTGACTCATTTGACTTGCATACTCCAAACAATGGACAAAGCGCACATTATTTCGTATTCTACCTTCTCATATTAAAAATAAATACTTATCCGATATCAACCGTCAAATGACTGCCACCGTCTTTGTCGGTATATCAAGATTTTAAACAATAAACAAAAGAGACGAGAGTTATTTTCATACCTATTTTCATTTAAGAGGCCGGCGAATGTCACTCGCAACTGCAAGTTGACGCGTATTCAAAATTCGTTCGTGGAATATAGCTATCTCTGTTTGACAAAAACAAGTGACGGAGTGCAGCTGTGTGTGTGTATGTGAGCGTCTTACAATTTATTGTTAGTAAAATGAGGTATATTCATTATTTGCTTTATTTTTGCCGAATACTTCGGGAATTGTTTGTGAATGTACGAACTAGTAATGCGTTTTTTGGAAATTTTATTACCGCGCCAATATCTCAACATATTATGATAACAATAGCAGATATGTCATACAAAGGTGGTCTTTTTTTACGGTGGGAAAATCATCTAATGATATTCCCCGCTCTTGGGTGGAGCGGGAGATAGTGTCCGACTTTTACTGACTAAAAACCCACTCCTGTTCCTTCGTTGTCTTTCGTACCGGGGCTGAGCTACCTTTCGGAGCTAACCCTGGCCCCAGTAGGCTTCGACCCGGTTGGACCCCTTCTGTTGCTGACAACTCCTTGAGGCGCACGGGAACAGTTCGCGCAGTCGATGACTTGGGCTCGATCCGGACAGTTACCGGACGGTCGGACAGCGAGCTACCGATTGCTCGCCGTCCGCAAGCCCGCGCCTACGGTGGCCGGAAATTGGGATCGGAATCCCGGCAGCGGCTGTGAGCGCCGTTGCCTGATACGGTCGGCCTCCTCCTTTGCTAGCATTACTGCTTTGCAGAAGGAGGCGACTGCCTGCCACTGATCCTCCTCGCTCCGAACCATGGCCTGTACCAGTCTGGCACGAGAGATCGCCGCCGCCGATCACCTCCACGAGGGCAAGGCGATGCTCTGCCTAAGCGGCACACCTCCACTGCGTGCTCCACCGTGTCCTCCGGGCGTTCCGCACAGTGGCGACACTCGGGCGTCGCTTCCGTACGAATCCGGTACAGCCCGAACCTACCGAACTTACGTGTCCGGTGAGAACCTGCGTCATGCGGAAGGTGAGGACGCCCGCGCCGTGAGGTCTTTCCAGCCATGCCTCCAAGAGGGGACTTACTGCCATAATTGTGGCGTGCCCAAGGTGGTCTTCTTGTGGTCAAATCAGAAAATGTTATGGAGGCGAGAGCTTTTTTTTTTCATTGTGGGAAATTATTCAATGACTTCTGCCGCTCTTTTAGTGTCAGACTTTTAGGGAAATGAAAACTGTTCTTTCGTTTCAAGGCCCCGATGTTCTCTTTCGCTCAACCCTTGGCCTCAGTAGACTTCGAACCTGCTGGGCCCCTACGGTTTTGCTGACATGTCCTCGAGATGCGAGTGGAACACTATGCAACATCGACGTCTCGAGCTCGGTACGGACGCTTACCGGACGGCCGGACGGAGAGATACAAATTGCTCGCCGTCCGCAACCCTGCGCCTACGGTGACTGGAAAAAGGGATCAGGATCCCGGTGGCTGGGGCGTGAGGAATGATGTTCCCTCACGTGTACGACTGTCTCCTTTGCTAGCATAACTGCTTCGTAGAAGGAGCCGACCACCTGCCATTCCTACACATTCCGGTCCATGGCTTGTACCAGGGTCACTCCCACGAGTACACAGCGCGGCGGCAGTGCTCCGCCTGAGTGGAGCATACCATCGCCGTATGCTCCACCCTGTCCTCCGGGCGGTCTACACAATGATGACAGCCAGGCGTTTCTTCCGAACTTACCACGAGGTGAGGTGTCGTCATGCGGAAGGTGAGGATGTTTCCACGTCTATTCACCCACTCCTCAAAGATTGGATTTATCGCCATAATTATGGCTTGCCCCGAGATCCCGCCGGTACTCTGACCGCCTTCGTCAGTGGTTTTTTACCCCGGCGTTGCAACTCCATGCGCAAATTGTGCATGCGTGCAAGGACTGTTGCCTCTAGATCCCATGGTGGCAGACCAGGAAGGAGGCTCGTCGCTTCGCTGGAGAACGTGCGGTATCCCCGCACCATTTGGATGGCCATGATCCTCTGGGATGCGTTCAGCTTTGCCCCCGGTCGCTTTCACAGCAATGGGGCCAACACCGGCGCTCCGTAATGAGCCATGGACCAAACAATGCTGCGTGGAGCCTCCGGCAAAGGGCTAAGGACCTCTATGTTGGGTAGGAGCCGCTTCAGGGCAGCCCCAGTCCGGTCCAGTTTGGGAGCCAGACGTCCGAAGTGTTCTTCGAAATTCCAACGGCTGTCGAGGACAAGTACCAAAAACAGTCCGACCTATATCTTGGTACCGATCCTTGGGGAACACCGCACGACATCTCTCGGCGTTTCCATTCTCCACGGTGAGCAGGGCAGATAATGAACCTGTCCTTCAGGTAGGCCTTGATCACACGAATGAGGTAGACCGGCACGTGGTGATACCGGGGTCCAAATAGAGCGCTCCCTGCAAAAGCCAAACTGGCCATCCGCAAGATCCGGCTCCACCCGTACCAGGTGCGTACGAGGAATAAAGAACAGCGAAGCGCACCCTCAGAGCGGAGATACGGCTGGCCAAACTGGAGGCCCGCGACGTGTAGCTGGGGACTCTGGACAGAGACCCGTGGGGACGACCCTACGAAATGGTGCGTAACAAGCTCCGTACCTGGGCTCCCCCGCTGACACAGAGTACCGGCCCCTATTTATGAAGGGTGTGATGAACGCTCTATTCCCGTCAAAAGGGGAGCATTCTCATCCGCTCATGGCTCCGCCACTAGTTGTAGTGTAGTTTATATTTTTATGTCACCGTTTTTTGTAGCCATATTTGCATACTATGTGCTATGTGACCTCCCCAACGGGGTCAGCGTGGTCTATTATACAGACGACACGCTGATCCTAACGAAGGGAGAGTCGTAACAGGCGGCGGTCGAACTAGCGGAACGCAGGGTTGCAACAACCTCCAACCAGCCTTGGCCCCACCGACATCATGTCATATGGGCCGAATCGAAATGAGACGGCTGCGGACACAGCCCACCCATATAAATATGAGCGCGCTATCACCGCAGCCGCTTCTTGACTCCTTTACAAATTTCTTCGTCTTGTCCCCATGTTGCCTTTCTCCCCATCCTGGGGCGGCGTACTAACGGTCCCCCCTCATGTGGGTAAGACAAACACACAGTACGGGTTCGCTGCTTGCTTACTCCTTAGTCTGTGCCATTTGTGTTCGAACTCTTTTGAGGCCATAAGATTGCAGTAGTAAGCCGGTCTCTCATCCAAGCGAGTGATCCCGTCCATCACATTTCGTCGCTGTTCGTCATAAGGGGGGCATCGCCACAGAACGTGATCAAAATTTTCGTCCTCATCACCGCAATAGCACACGCTAACCTCACATAACCGCATATCATACAGTTTCTTCCAGAAATATCCATGTCCAGTCAGGATCTGCAAGACTTTGTAGTCCGGCTCGACCCAAGTTGCCTTGAGCCTAACCGCCACGTCAGGGAGGAATCGATGAAGTTCCATCGCCTTCTCTTCCTGCTCCCATCTCCCCTGCCAATTAGCCACAGGCTCACTTGCAAGAACCCTGCTCCCTGTCCTGAACCGCAACGCAGAGTTGCAACAGTCGTGAAGAGGATCCAGCAGTTGGGACTCGAGGTGGCACTGCACAAGTCCGAGAGCATGTGTTTTCATGGCCCTCGGAACGAGCCACCGCCGGTTTCCCAAATTACAATAAAAGTTTACAAGTATCTGGGACTCGTCCTCGGCAGTCGATAGTATTTTGAGGAGCACTTCCGACGTCTGGTTCCCAAACGTGTTACTTATTGTTTATTTTGTGTTGCGCCTTGTGCTGTACCAAATAAATTATTTTTCTTTCTTTCTTTCTTTCAAACTGGATTAGACTGAAGCACTCAAGCGGCTCCTGTCCAACCTGGGGTGTCCAGAACGCATGCCAGGGAGTTATAGCCATCCTAATGGTACAAAGACAAAGCACGGTTTCCTGCAATATACCTGCATGGTTTCCTGCAGGCTTGCTACCATGGAATGTGGAGGCAACAGTCCTTTGCACGCATAAGCATGATTTACACGTGGAGATGCAACCCTGGGGCGAAATTCCGCTGCCACGACAAGTCGCTGTAAGGCAGACAGTTCCGGCAGGATCTCAGCGACTGTCGTAACGCAAATACTCACCGGACATGGCAAGTACGGGAGGCTCCTGCGTCGGATTTAGGCGGAAGAAACGCCTGGTTATCACCATTGTGTGGACGGTCTGAAGGATACGGTGGAGCGTACGGTGGAGATGTACATATGTGCCCCGTTTAGGCGGAACACCGCCGCGTTCTCGTGGGGGCCATCGGTGGCAACGACCTCTCGCGCCGAGCCCTCTTTTGCGAAACAGTAATGCTAGCGAAGAAGGCGGCCGCATGGACGAGGGAATACCCTGACGCCCCAGCAGCCAGGATCTCGACCCAGATTTCTAGCCACCCTGGGCTTGGAATCGCCGTCCAGCCATCCGGTAACCATCTGGACCGAACCCAAATCGTCAACGGCGCTTTTGTTTTTACTCTTTTTTTTAAGGGGTTTTTGACGGCGCTTTTAGTCAGCTAAAGTCTGACATGTCCTCAAGAGTTCTGTATTCCTTTTATTAAACTTTAAATGCTTACGTACTATTTTATTTAAGTCAATAGTGTCAAAAATATTACAATAAAATTTATAACTCGACCTATGAACGCAACTGCAGTAATGACAGCACGCACACAATGACACTGACATCCCGCTTGCCGCGATAGCACTAGTAACTCTTGGAAATTTGCGATAAATTGGACGTGTTTCGTAATACCAAAAAAGATTAATGAAAACTTAATGTTTTTCCAATTTGTTTTCTATCATTTGTAAATTGATAATATAATCTGTGTTCCTACATTGAGAATATTGGACATTTTGTTATTTTTAATACAGGAAAAGCCAAATGAAAACATGCCATTTACGTTGTAAAAAAGTGCGAATTATAATTCGCTTTAATTTCGTTTTAGGCAAGTTTTTTTTAAAAAGAAAGATGTAGGAACCTAGATAAGTATCGTCTATAACCGAATAACATCATAATATGTTGGAAATATACTCCAATTGCAAATGAGCGTGGTATTACGTTTGTATGAAAAATTCAACTGTCGCCGTGCTCTTAACTAGTAATATTAATAAAAGTCACAAAGTCTCAGTACATTAAGTCAAATAGTTTTTGAGTTATTCCAAATTTAAATTCAAATTGCAGTCAAATGACTGCTTCCGTCTTTCTAGTGATAAGTGGTAGTGGGCAGGGTACATTGCTCGCAGAACCGAAGGTCGATGGGGCTGAGAGAAGAAGGGAAGAAGGTCCTAGAGTGGTGACCACATACTGGAAGACAGCGTTTAAAAACTCAACCGCTCGGACCGTGTCCAAGTCGACGACATTGTGGAGTGTTTCACGCGGACCATGCCAGAGCAGGAGAAGTCATTGGATGATTTCTCACCTTAAAAAGAAACTACATGCACAATCGAACTGGATATCCAACGAGTGTTACAAAATAATAAATCTTACAGAAATAAAAATTGGTAGGCGTTATCTTATAATACACACTAAACTATAGGCAACCACAGCATTCGTATACCGAGCGTACACGGCTCTAAATAATTAATGTAATAAATAAAAGTAATTGTTATGCGAAAGCTGGTAACAATTTAAATTCTGAAGATCACCCCCTGATCGGGCTCCATGCGCACTAAAGTACACTTTCCCTTGAATAGGACCACAAATTTCAATAAGAATCAAGTCAACCTTCAATAATAGACTTTTGGCCGCAGGGCGTGGTGTTCCATCGCTTCCGCGGACAGGTGCCACAGAACAGCACGAAGTGAACTTAGTGCAATGTGAAGTGTTACTAACATAGTCTTAAGTCTTATTTACTAACGACAAGTTGTATTTACTCTATATGTATGTTAGTCTGTAAGGTATATATCTATGGGCCAAGATGCCTGATAATAAATGATTTATTATTATTATTATATTATTATTATTAATAATATCTTCAAAATAGTTATAGTAATAAGCTGTTCTACTTGAAAACTTCAAGAGTACTCCATTAACATCAAATTACTTCTACTTCACCGCCACGTCGCGTCCCATCTCGTCTGCATTCACAGGTTAGTGATAAAATCTAATGGGCAAGTCCATTATATTTTATTAGGAACGTGTTAGTTTCCTTACGATAAGAAACTGGAGATCTGAAGGTTTATTGGGAATTTAAATATTACGTGCAAAACTTTTTGGTATTCATATTATTCATTAATTAAGTAGAAGGGGCGGGCTCGCGGACGGCGAGCTGTGGGTAGCTCACCGTCCGACCGTGCGGCAACCGTCCGGACCGAGCCCAACTGGTCGATAGTGCGTAGTGTTCCACGCTCGCCTCAACGTGTTGTCAGCAGTCATAGGGGCCCAGCAGGGTCGAAGCCTGCTGGGGCCATGAGTGATGCGAAAGAGATCTCCAGGGCTCTGGAGCAATTGCAAAGAAGGAATAGGAGTGAGTTTTTAGTCAGTAAAAGTCTGATATCTCCCGCTCCGTCCAAGACCGGTTGTCATTAGATATTTTCTCTCCCAAAAAAAGGTTTTTGGTTTAAGGTGGAAAATCATCCAAAGACTTGTACGAGCAGGTGAGCAAGTCAGACTTTTACTAACTAATACTACACCTGAGTCTTTGAGTTGCCTTTTGTGTTCTAGGACCACCGGTTTCTATTTCAGAAAATCCTCGCGGCTCTAGCGGGCATCGGCCATTACGATTTGTTGACGTTACTTCGAGGACTTGCGTCTCTCCAGTTACTTCTCAAAGAGGGAATTTACCTCCATGATTATGGCTTGCCCAATTCTCAGGTCTTGATAATGTCTTGAACACAGTCGGGGAATTGGAACATTGGAGCTGCATGTTCTGCTAGCTTTTTGCCAACTGTGTTTAACTGGAGGATTCAGAGCATGCATAAATTTAGCGGTGATCGTGTAAGTAGTATGGATATACTGAGGATGATCTACTGAGCATACCTATCAGAGGATATTGAAAGTAGAATCAAACCCTAGAAAAAAAAATACATTCTCAGTTCACACAACCATTCAATAACTTGATTCTTCTATTCGTAATGGGATAAAGGCCTACCCGTTCTCTCTTAATATATAACTAAACAGCATAATAATAAGCTTCTAGTTAGACCTAGTATAGCCACTGCCACTGCTGGGGCTCAGGCCTCCTCTCTAGGAGAGGGAGTATTCCGTAGTCCACCACGCGGGCCCAGTGCATTTTGCTGGATATCACATGTCTGGCTCCACTTACCATATACATTTTTAGAGTTCCGTAGCCAAATGGCAAAAAACGGAACCCTTATAGATTCGTCATGTCTGTCTGTCTGTCTGTCTGTCCGTCCGTATGTCACAGCCACTTTTTTCCGAAACTATAAGAGCTATACTATTGAAACTTTGTAAGTAGATGTATTATGTGAACCGCATTAAGATATTCACACAAAAATAGAAAAAAAGAAATAAATTTTGGGGGTCCCCATACTTCGAACTGAAACTCAAATTTTTTTTTTTCATCGAACCCGTACTTGTGGGGTATCTATGGATAGGTCTTCAAAAATGATGAGGTGAGGTGAGGTTTCTAATATCACTTTTTTCTAAACTGAATAGTTTGCGCGAGAGACACTTCCAAAGTGGTAAAATGTCTGTCCCCCCCCTCTAACTTCTAAAATAAGAGAATGATAAAACTAAAAAAAATGTATGATGTACATTACTATACAAACTACCAACGAAAATTGTTTTGAACGAAATCTAGCGAGTAGTTTTTTTTTTAATACGTCATAAATCTAAAAAATACACTATTATTAAAACATCGATCAAAGTTACAACGAACTACAAGAACTTTTATATTATGTTACTTGCTGCTACGGAACCCTTCATGGGCGAGTCCGACTCGCCCTTGGCCGGTTTTTTTTCTCTCTCGTCTCCTTATAAAAGTAAACAAACTATCTATGTAAGTGAAGTATCATAAACAAGTCATGTTTCAACCAGGCCGTTACATGCATGGTGTTTTATGGCGCAGCCTCTTAATATTATCCTTAAATAAATCAGCTGACCTCATGGGATACGAGTTATGCTGTTATGTGTATGACGTCAAAGTATACCCTTATCTTAGAGAGCCCTGTCTATCCTGTATCAATATGTTCTTTTGAGTTTTTATTTTTTCTGTTATATTGGCAGATATTGTAATTGCCTTACAAAGAGCTTAAAACACTTTATTTTGATCCGCAGTCAGTAGTCAACCAATACTTTTTTAAATGGTTGAATTTTGCAAAGTGTCTAGTATATTTTCATCTTCTATCTTGAGCAATATTTATTTATTTGATCATAAGTCTTGACTTAGCTTGCAAATAATTGGAGCGCCGATTGTACATACGTCTGTACAACTTGGATATTCTTGAAAAACGCTTAATTTTCGATTTGTAGATACGTTTGTACGAAAGTATTTGGCCGAAAATTTTGGTTTCTATACGTATTATTCTTTAAATATTATATTTTTTTTTTTTTTTTTTTTTTTTTATTATTGATAGGCTCGCGTTTGACCACTATCTCACCTGATGGTAAGTGATGATGTGGCCGACGATGGAGCACGCTTGCCTAGAAGTAACCTATTCACTCTCGACTTAAAGACCCCTAGGTTGTAGCTATCAGGAAACACAGACTCCGGCAGGGAATTCCACTCTTTAGCTGTACGCATAATGAATGTGTTTCCAAAACGCTTTGTACGAATGGGTGGGATATCCACCATGTACCGATGGCGCAACGCCGTACGTCTAGTGGTCCGATGATGGAACGGACTTGGCGGAATTAAATTGTGCAATTCCAACGCACACTCACCGAAGTGTAATCGATAGAAAACCGCCAGGCCAGCAACTCGGCGTCGATGCTCAAGGCTTTGGAGCTTTGACTCAACAAGCGCATCATCACCGATGATCCTCTTGGCTCGCCTCTCAATCGACTCCAGAGCATCAAGCTGATACTTGGCAGACCCATCCCAAAGATGAGAGCAGTACTCCATACACGATCGAACTTGCGCTTGGTATAGGTTGAGCAGCTGTTCCGGAGTGAAGTACCGCCTCACCCTAGCTAAGATCCCCAGTTTTTTGGCAGCCTGTTGTGCTTTTGCCTCAATGTAAGAGCCGAAATTGAGGGTAGATGATAACGTTACCCCAAGAAGCTCAAGGCCGTCGGTTATAGGCACGGTCACACCCCGGAATATAGGAGCCGGGTAAAATTGGCTTCGTTTGGCGGAAAAAAGACACGCCTGGGTTTTAGCAGCATTGAACCTGACCAGGTTGGCATCGCCCCAATCGGATACCGCCTCCAAGGACAAGTTCAAGCGCTCAACCATAGCTTCCCTCAAAGACTGGATCTGTGACCCACTAGTACGTGCATCGGACACGTAACTCTCAGCAACAGTGCTATCGTCTGCATACCCAAAGGTACCGGGTTTAAGTAGGTCGTTTATGTGCAGCAAGAACAGTGTTGCAGAGAGCACCGACCCCTGAGGGACCCCGGCATTAATATCCATTTGCCTGGACGAGCAGCCATCAATAACTACTCGGATGGATCGCCCCCTCAAGAAGTCTGCTATCCAGTTACACAGACCAGTGGGCAAACCGAAGGAAGGAAGCTTAGCAATAAGGCTATCATGCCAGACCCTGTCGAAAGCCTTCGAGATATCAAGGGAGACTGCAAGTGCTTCCCCATGCTTCTCGATGGCCTCGCTCCAGATGTGAATGGCATACGCTAGAAGATCCCCAGTTGACCGATTTCGGCGAAAACCGTATTGACGATCACTGAGGATGTCATTAGCTTCTAGGTATGCCAGGAGCTTATTATTGACCACTCGTTCCATACACTTACAGAGAATGGACGTCACCGAGATAGGTCTGTAATTAGCAGGGTCAGCCCTACTGCCCTTTTTGGGCACGGGTTGCACATTAGCTTGCTTCCAAGCCAACGGCACTTTTCCCGCCTCAAACGAAAGACGAAATAGGCGTGTCAAGATCGGAGACAGTTCAGGCGCACAAGTTTTTAAAACAATTGCCGGTATCCCATCGGGACCGCTGGCTTTGTTCACGTCAAGTTACGTTCACGTTATATTATTTGTTTTTCCTAGAAAAATTCAAAACAATTTTTTTTTTTGTGATTTACGTAAACAGTGCAATTTTCCGGGTCACGTGATCTCCTGGCGCTCGAGGGGTTAAGAATAAATAATTACTGTTTTTAATTTTATTATTGGTTGTATTGGTTTCAAGTTTATACTTGAAACATTAGCTTTATACAAGTATTTGACAACTACTATATGATTGTATAAAGTTGATGTTTCTATTTGGCTGGCTTTTACTTAAGTAGGTACAAATCATCTTATATTTGACTTAGCAAATTATCTTAGAAGTAAGTTATTGTTACTATATTGTAAATCCCTTTGCGTTCTAGGACTACGCAACTTCGACTACGACTAAGAGAACGTAATTCACGCGTTCTTTCAAGAGATCTTTGAAGCGCGCGTTGCGTGAAGTTTTAATAAATAAATAAATCACTACACGCTGTCGATGACTAGGGCTCGGTCGTGTCGATTACAGGACTACCAGAGGGCGAGCTACCCATTGCGCGACGTCCGCAAGCCCGCGTCTACCGTGACTGGTAGTCAGCGTCGGAGTCTTGGTGACTGGGGCGTGAGGAGATTCATTCCCTCATGCGTGCAGCCTTCTCCTTCGCTAACATTACTGCTTCGCAAAAGGAAGCGACTGCCTGCCATTGCTTCTCGCTCCGAACCATAGCCTGAACCAGGGTTCGGCGCGAGAGTTCATTCCTCCCAATTGCCTCCATGAGGACACGGTGGTGCTGTGCCCAAGCGGGGTACACCTCCACCATATGCTCTACTGTGTCCTCCGGTCGGTCCACACAGTGGTGAGACCAGGGCGTTTCTTGTCTACAGAACAGTGCACTCATTTAAATTTCAATTCTTTTGTCAGTCAAGTCAACAAACAAATCACATCATAATATTGAACTTGGCGCCTATTTTCACATGTGGGATAGTTGCATTATAATAAATATTCAAATAACTTTTAAACATAGCAAACAAAAACTTAGCGTGTACAAACAACACGTTCCATTAATTCCTTCATACACTTACATCAAGAATTGCGTGAAAATATGCAAATATATAAAAATAAACTCGCATTCTTTCACGCAATTGCTGCCATATTACAATGTAGTGTAAAAACAAACAACTTAAGTATAAGTAATTATATCCTTTCAACAAACGTTTTTCCTAATTGGCGTACTGAAAGAAAATGTCAAGAACACAGTACAAAACACCACAGTATTTAAACGGTGTTAGATTAATTAAAATGCTGACGAAACAGTCAAAACCAAGGTAGTGGGTACAACAGTCCTGTTGAGCTAATCGACATTTATTTTTAGAGTTCTGTGCCCAAAGGATAAAACAAGACTTCGCTGTCTGCCCGTCTGTCACTGGGCTGTACATCATGAAGCGTGATAGCAAAACAGTTGATTTACAGCAATCAATGCTATGTCGAAAAATAAACATTTTTTTTGAGCAATCAAGCTTACGTCTCTAAATTTTAAACCGTCTTACAAATGGCTCTGAACCGTGGTCGCTTACAATGAGACTTATCAGAGGGCTTTTTTTTTCGATTGGAAAAATCATCTTATGACAACCTCCGCTCTTGGGCGGAGCGGGAGATAGTGTCAGACTCTTACTGACTAAAAAACCCATCCCGTTCCTTCAAGCCTTCATACCGGGGCTCAAGCGCCCTTTCGGATAACCCTGGCCCCAGTAGGCTTCGACCCGGCTGGGCCCCTGCTGTTGCTGACAACTCCTTGAGGCGCACGGGATCAGCGCGCGCCGTCGACGACTTGGGTTTGGTCCGGACAGATACCGGACGGCCGGACAGCGAGCTACCCATTGCTCACTGTCCGCAAGCCCGCGCCTACGGTGGCTGGAAATCGGGATCGGAATCCCGGCGGCGGCGAGAGCGCCGTTGCCTGATGCGGTCGGCCTCCTCCTTAGCGAGCATTACTGCTTCGCAGAAGTCGGCGACCGCCTGCCACTCCTCCTCGCTCCGGACCATGGCCTCGACCAAGGCCCGGCGCGAGAGGTCTCCGCCGCCGATCACCCCCACGAGGGCACGGCGATGCTCCGCCCAAGCAGGGCACACCGCGAGTGTGTGCTCTTATCAGAGGGCTTAAAGCACCCAAAGAGCAATGGAAAGGGCTAAGCTTGGAGTTTCCTTACGTGATCGCATCAGAAATGAAGATATCTGCAAGGGAGCCAAGGTAGCCGACATAACCCGAAGAATTGCCAAACTTAAATGGCAGTAGATAGGGCACATTACACGTAGAACAGATCGTCGATTGGGTCGAAAGATTATGAAGTGGCGACCACGTACCGAAAGATGCAGCGTTGGAAGACTTCTCGCAAGGTGGACTGATGACCTGGTGTACGTTGTAGTTATCCGATGGATGCAGATGTCTTGCGACTGAAATGATAGTGATGATGATAACTAAAATAATAATCACACTAATATTATAAAGGCTAAAGTTTGAAAGTGTGTGTGTGTGTGTATTTGTTACTTGTTACTCTTTCCCACTCACACGTTATACCGTTAAACCGATATGGATGAAATTTTGCCACACGGACTGTAATAATATAATATTTGTCATCCCAAGAGCATTTTTGACAGGCCTGTTGGTCTAGTGGTTAGTGTCCGTGACTGCTATGCCGCAGGTCGTGGGTTCGATTCCCATACAGGACAAATGTTTATGTGATGAGAATGATCAATTGTTCTGTGTCTGGGTGTAATTTATCTATAATATGTATGTTTTTAGAAATATATAAGTATGCTTATCAGTTGTCTAGTACCTATAACACAAGCTCTGCATAGCTTGGGACTAGACGGCGTTGTGTGGTAGTTGTGGAATATTATTATTATTATTTTTTTGTCCTAGTTATTTTTTTTCTACTGCTACGCAGGTATTACTCGAAATTGAACTACTAACTGTAAGTGAGAATAAAATCTTACAACGTTTTGTAACACAAAACGCCACAATTTACAACGTTATAAACCAAACAAAACGAATGTGATTAAAAATACGCCACTCTGAAATAATACGCCGCGATGAAACGCGACGATGCGATGGTACTTTCGGTACCGGGTGCCCGGCAACCATAAAATTGCATTATAATGGATGAACTTTGCATTTTTATGGTTGCTTCACGGAGACGAAAATTAAAGTAGTTTTATTGTTAAAACGGAATATGAAAATAGGTGTACCCGTACCACTAACCATTTGGGATATGGCTTTTATTAAATTTAAAAGTTTTTTGTTCTTGCACTTGTTATGAAATAGCACAAAGTATACACATGTTATTTTTTATTAACCAGTTCCTTTCAACAAACAAAATGTCTTCATTCTTATTTGTTGAACTGATCAGAATGCTTGCTTATTTTGTAAGTTTTATTTCATAACTTACGACATTTTCTAACTTTTGGTTCTGGCTTTCTATAATATGATTTAAAAGATTTGTTAGAAGCTAGACTTTGTGTCACTGGTACATTTCTAGTAAGATGTATTTCGTATAAAACTGACAATGTAAAAGAGTTTAGTGTCGCATTAGGTAACAAACTGTCGTCCGCTAACTTTGTTATGGGCAGACATAAACTTAAGTAGGATCCAGGTAGACGAAGTATCCGCGGTAAAATTTTCTCTGAAAGACCATATTATTATTTGTAAATAATAAAATAAAAGTATCTCACGTGCAGAAGATATCAATATAAGGCCTGATATATGCTGATCTGATGGGTTACTATGACGGTCAAAGTAAGACTGTTTTATTCTAATTCCAGTTTGGATAAGAGACATATGGCGCTATCTCTAACCTACAGTGGAATAAAAATAAAACAATCTTACTTTAAACTTTATGGTAACCCACATGGATTCCCATTCGGTGCAACACTGAGAGGCATATTACACTGTGTCAAGTACCATACCATATACACGTGTTTATTGTTTTTCTTTGTTGTTGTTTGTATCTTTATAATGGCGTATTTTTTATAATTTATTTGTGTTTTTGTTTTGCGGATTACACACTACGCCATTATGAAAAACGATGCCCAAAAATACCTTTTACTTTTTTGCCAAGCCCACAAATGTAATAAGATAATGTTACTTAGTTTAAGAGCATTGAAATAACAAGTTAATGAAGCTTATGGGTTTCTAAAGCTGAAACAGTACAAACAAGAACTTAATTAGAATAATGTTTTAAGTCTTTCGTTAAGATAACAATTTCAAAGACTTTGGATTCCTGAAGTCAATTCCAAAAGTTATTTTTTTAGAAAAACTCAATCCCACACTTGGAATTACACCTGTATCATGGGTATTTTTAGTTGACTTTCAATGACTTCTTCTGCTCTAGGGTGGAGCGGGAAAGCATATCAGATTTTTACTAATTAAAACCACACCAGTATCCTTCAGTTGCTCTCTGCGTTCAAGGACCACGTATGTCCCCTTCAGATAATCCCCGATGCCCTAGCAGGCATCAACCACTTCTTAAGGAGCGTTGGAACACTACGCGCTCAACACAATTGGGCTCAGTCCAGACGGTTACCGGACGGCTGGACGGCAAGCTACCTATTGCTCGTCGTCCAGAAGCCAGCGGCTACCTTTTTGTTTAAGGTGTGAAGTCATCCAATAACTTCTCCCAGTCTAGGATAGAATGGGAGGGCATGACAGACTTATACTGACTAAAACCACACCTATCTATACTAATATTATAAAGAGGAAAGATTTGTATTTTTGTAATCTTGTGTGTAACGAATCAACTCAAAAACTACTGTGCCGATTTCAAAAATTCTTATACCATTGGAAAGCTACATTCACCTTGAGTTACATAGGCTATATTTATTGCCCGTGCGAAACCGGGACGGGCCGCTAGTGTTCGATAAGATAAGACCGCCATTTGTACCCATAGGTTTAAGTTTCTGTAAAATTGTTACTATTTTGGTCATCGATGACCCAAATAAAGTTTATTCTATTCTATGTTCCTTCTTTGCCTTATGTTACACGACCTCGGGATTCCCTTTCGGAAGTCAATCCATGGTCTTAGTAGGCTTAGTCCCTGCTGGGGTTGCTACAATTTTGCTGACATCTCTTTGAGGCGCGTGTGGAACACTATGCGCCGTAGACGAGTCCGTGCCTACCGTGGATTAACCAATCAGTTAAGATGATATTAAAGAAAGTTTTTTTTTTTTTGGTAGTTTCAGACTAAAAACCCACCCCATTCCTTCTTGCCTTTCATACCGGGGCTTTTTTTATGGTGGGAAAAAATCATCCAATGACAACCCTCGCTCTTGGACGGAGCTACCTTTCGGAGCTAACCCTGACACCAGTAGCCTTCGACCTAGCTTGACTCCTGCTGTTGCTGACAACTCCTTGAGGCGCGCGGGAACAGTGCGCGCCGTCGACGACTCGGTTCAACTCGGTCCGGACAGTTACCGGACGGTCGGACAGCGAGCTACCCATTGCTCGCCGTCCGCAAGCCCGCGCCTACAGTGGCAGGAAATCGGGATCGGAACCCCAGCGGCGGCTGGGGCGCTGTGAGCGCCGTTGCCTGATGCGGTCGGCCATAATAAAGATGATCATTATCATCAATACGAGTAAATTGACAACGTCTTAAAAACTAACCCTGAAAACATGAACCACAATGAGAAAGAAGACTCTCAGAAACTTACTGTCAACAGACCCTCACAAAATGGATTGCGCAAAACCAATCAAAAGCTTATTCCAATTGATTCAATGAAGATAGAGTTTACTTAGTTCGAGTAAGTAACAAGTTTTGCGGCGGTACTTCAAAGCTAACAACTGTACAATCATAGATTAAGTTCTAACAAAGTCTGAGATCGTTGTCTGGAATGTGAAGTGATTTCTTGTTTAGTTTATAGTTAGTTTAAGTATCTGATTTAATCATGTACCTATTGGTTTGAACGGTTTTAAAATATCTACCGCAGTCAATCAATCGGGATTATTCAAATGACTTACCAGAGCCTTACCTAGCGAAGGGTAATTGAAGGAACACAGGAGAGCATGTCAGACTTTTACTGACTAAAACACACCTGTATCCTTTAGTTACCCAATACCGCGTGCCATCACAAGGTTTAAGAGGAATGAGGACGCAACCCTCAGTTGCGGGAATCCGATGGATGCGAGATGCACAGGACCGGTCGTTGTGGCGACGCTTGAGGGAGGCCTATGTTCAACAATGGACGTTTTTTGGCTGAAATGATGATACTATCCAGAGCAGGTGGGTGGATGTCACATGTCTTAGAATTATTGGCTCTAGGACATGCTGGTTTCCTCACGATGTCTTTCTTCACCCTTTTGGGAGCAGTGGTGATGATAAGTGATATTTTTATTTTGCAAACAGGTTTTTAAAAACACTTTTTTTGTCAATTTAATCTTGATGAGGCCGATAAAATAAATCATACAAAGTAAAGTGCCTGTCTAGGTTTGAACCCTAGCCTACCCTACCTGTAAATTTAAACTTTTAACACTGAGCTACCATTACTTCTAAGAAAAGCAGTTATAGGATATACCCAAAGATTATAATTTTGATCAAAGATAAGTCTCTAATATTGATAATATTCTATTAATTTTAACGTAAAATAATTCGCTTTGTAGAAACGAATTCGTTTCATCTTTATATTAATTTGTAATGTAATTAAAATTAGAATTAATTAACATTCGCTTCTTTACATACCTGCTAGCAAAAAGGACAAAAGCAATTATAATATTTAAAGTAACCGCAGCTTAAATATTAAGAATCCTGTGAAGAGTTTCACAGTTTCGTAGTGGCCCAGCAGGGTTCGAAGCCTAATGCGGCCATGGGTGATGCGAAAGAGATTCCCGGGACCTTGGAGCAATGGAAAAAAAGGAAAAAGAGTGGGTTTGTAGTCAATAAAAGTCTGACACTCTCCCGCTTCGCCCAAGAGCGGGGTATGTCATTAGATGATTTTCACACCTAAAAAAAAAGGATACCATTACACAAAAGGTTCAAACTTATCTTTTTATTTGTCTACCTTCCATCTCAACGTCAGCCAATTCGCATACATTTTCATAATTCTTGCACTTGTCCTTTGAAACGTCACATTTTGGCTTCACTCATCTCCCCTGTGACGGGAGGGAACAAAAATGAAAGATCTTACAATTCGTCTCTTGGCACTGATAACTCTGAAATGCTTCCCTGAGGTTCTAAAGTATGCTATAAGTGTTACTTATAGAATTTCTGACAATAATCGACACTAATATTATATAGAGGTAGTTTGTTTTTGGTTTTCCTACAAACAAAAAAATATCACTTAAAATATAAATTGAGTGAGTTTTGAGAAACTATCGTAACTGAAACCGTTATAACACTTTTGGATAGAATTAAATTATTAGATATTACTATAAAGAGGTAAAGATTGTTTTTTTTTTGTTTGTAGGAGGTAATCCCTGATAGCACTGGTCCGATTGGTAAAAGTTTTTCACCAATAGAAAGCTGCTTTATTCCTGAGTGACATAGGCTATATTTTTCATTTACGCGGGCGAAACTATGGGCAAAAGCTAGTAGTTTATACACGGAAAATATTTTGACTGAATATTTTTCTTAGATTCTACGGGCTTTCCGTAGAATCACTACACACGATAAAGATGCTATTATACAACACAATTTTTTAATTAGTACAAATAACTAAAGGGCTTATTAGTAAAAAAAGTCTTGTTATTATTTAAGTAAAGTTTCAATGAATAATGTTCATAAATAGCAAAGTTATTAGCGTTTGTTTATATCCATAAATGTGACTCATTTTATGGTAATATTGTTATTGATTTATGAATGAATTGCGATCAAAATGGAAAAACACTGCCCGTAGTATTTTCTAGTAATTATTGTTATGAATGATTGATTCCATTATGAATTTACAAATTATGACAAATTTTCGTGGACAATTTGGAAATTTGTTTTTTTTTTTTACTTTTGATTACACAAATATGATCATTTGTTTGTATTATTTATAAAATAGGGGTGTACATATATACAGGTTACATATTATGTGAGCTGTTTGGTGCAATGGTTAAATGGTTGGCTGCTGCGCTGCGGGTCGCAGGTTCAGTTCCTGCACGGGCAGGTGTTGTGTCTTGTGTATGTACTCACATACAGGAATAGGATTGCTAATGTGAAGCAAGGTTTGTTTTTTTTTTGTACCTATATATATAGGTTCTACCTAAAGACATTATTTCACAATATCACCCGCTAATATCTTTATAAAAATCAACAAATAAAATTTATAATAATAATAATAATAATAATAATAATAATTTTATTAACACACACACAAGTTAGTAAGAAAATAAAGAAATCAACAATTAGAGTAAGACAGACAGTACACAATAGAAGTGGCCGTGGGCCCCAAACTAGGCGTGGCCTGTATCTTGGTGGCCCAGGTGATTATCAGATTTTTGCGACAGTACAATTTTGCACAAAGGAAATAACAGATAGAAATTAATACAATATAAAGTAACAGAGTAACAACAAGAATCAAGAAAGAAATGCAGAATTACAAACAGATGAAATCAAATTAAATTTAAAATATTACATTACATTAAAAATTCAGTTAAACTACATGAAATTGAATAAATGAAATAAATGAATAAAATTGAAAAAAAAAAAAAAAATCTAATCAAATTATAAAGAAAAAAAAAACTATAAAATCAATGTCAAAATCAAACAAACAAAAAAAAAATAAAAAATTATTAAATTGACAAAATAAAATAAATGAAAGTCAATTAATAAATAAAAATAAAAATCAAATAAAACTATAATTACATGTCAGAACTTTGAAAATAAGAACTATTTATCTAAGAAGTAAGTGGCAAATGTGTCAGTGTGAGTGTTTAGCCGAAGTAAGTATTGTATTGGTGTTTGTGTATTTGTGTGTGTTCAGATATTGATCATTTCAATGGACAAATTAA
This sequence comes from Mythimna ferrago, assembly GCA_910589285.2. Lineage (NCBI taxonomy): Eukaryota > Metazoa > Arthropoda > Insecta > Lepidoptera > Noctuidae > Mythimna > Mythimna ferrago. Next base: position 25,676,391 of record OU342685.1, read on the forward strand.
ATTTTCGGTTTGGTCATACGTTAGGTCTTGCAACCATCTCTTTAACACTTTCTTGGCTTCAAATGTATTCCCAGGGACCCGTATAGATTTATTAATCGTGTTGAAGACTCTAGTTGGGAGAAAAAGTGAAAACCGAGTGGCAAATATTGTTCTAACTCTTGGGATCGGTAGGCTGTCAGCTCCGACCCTACCTCTCCGGGTGTAAGTGAACTGCCTTCCCAAAAGGGCAACCAGATTAAGTAAAGACCTTAAAATATACAGTTGACGAACACGCAGAACGCCCGCTTCCTTATAAAGTTCGTCAGTTGGAAAGCGCCGCGGCTTTCCCAAGAAGACTTTTAGGACAGCCCGCTGAGCACGTTCAAGTTCAAGCAAATGTGACTTGGCCGCGCTTCCCCAAACCCCCACACAGTACTGTAGTAGCGGCTGACATAGAGCCAGGTAGACCTTTCTGCATAAATCCTTCGAGGCACAACCACGTAATGATTTCATGATGTAGATGAATTTTCGAGTTCTTTTAGATAGAAGAGAGATATGCTCTCGAAAGTTCAGATTTTGGTCAACCATAATACCCAAGTATTTAGTTGATTTGACTCGATTAATGACACCACAGTTGCATCCAGAGTCTTGACAATTGACACTGTGAATTTTTATTTGGTCAATGTCAGGACAGCGGGAACGGCTGGTATGGAAGGTGATAAAGTAGGTTTTATCGATGTTTAGGGCTTAATTAACATAAGTAAACACCTAATTTAGAGAGAATGCGAAGATTTCGTCTGTTACAGTATATTCACTGTGTGATGGCATTTAATGTAAAACTAATGAAATATTTATGATACCAAAGTCGTTTCTCATGTGTTCATGATTTAAACATTCATATTAAAGCAAGAGTATTTTTATAAAAGATTAAAAGTTAATATTGAAACTATAAAATCACTCTATCACATAATATTATGAAGCTGAAAGTTTATGAGTGTGTGTGTATCGGTATTTGTTACTTTTTCAAACTTGAACGCCTGAATGGATTAAGATGAGATTTGACACCCGATTAGATCATTACGACCACGATTAGGTAATTTTTATCACAGGATTACCTCCCTTTAGGACACGGTGGGGGCCGAGCAAGGTTGAAACCTATCGGGGCCATGGGTTCGCTTCTGAATGGAAAACCCGACCCTGGAATGAAAGGAACGAAGGATCTAGGAGTGGGGTTTGGTCAGTAAAAGTGTGACACGCCCCACGTAAGAGCGGGAGACGTCATTGGATAATTTCCTACCTTAAAAAAAAAGATGATACACAGAGACTATGTCATTGTTTGGCATCTTTTTAACCGTAACTTAAACTGTTTGAATTCCTGGAGATGTCATTGCACGATTTTCCACCTAAAATAAAAAGCCCTTTAGGATATTTTTTTTACGTTCGTACAGGAAAAGCCGCTGACAGGAGCTGGTGCTACATAAATTCGTTTCGCAAATATTACAAAATTATTACTGCCTCTCAAAATATGACCTAGAAGCCTTAACACAAAACAATGATTGAATTAAACCAACCCTCCAATTCAACTAACTGAATTATAACGCTAATTCAAAGACACACGAAATTACAAACCAGATCGCTTTCCTTAACTCAATTCAACATTAGAAGCGAATATAACTTGATTGATATCTATATAATTTTGTAAAAGGAGAATCTGACTGACTGTCATAAATAACTGGGACTTCAAGCAATTTTTGCACAAGGTTTCCTTTCATGACGTTGCGACCACTAACAGAAGATTTTCCTAAATTCACCCCGTAGGAGAACGAAACGGAAGTCTAAAGTTTGTAATATAACTATAAAAGGAGAAACTGATTGACATATCAATCAACGTACAACCGAAATAACTGAGACTAGGAGCATGTTTTGCACAAGTTTTCCTTTTATGACCTAGGCTAACACTTAGAGAGGATTTTCCAAAATTAATCCGCTAAGTGGATGAAAGTGGGTCCAAAGTGTGTATGGAGAAATCTACTTTCACGCAAGTAAAGCTATTGGCAAAAGTTAGTACTAATATATTTGTGCCATCGTGACGATTGCACGTTCCGGTACAGTGTCACCGATTGTAATTATATTCATTCAAAACACCTCAATTGATGTATGCGAGTCTTTCTCAAGTGGGTATAGTTCCATGGAAGTAGGGAACTAGTCTATGCGTTCCCTTTCTGTCTATCAAGTGAATGCGGTCAGAAAAGTATACAAGAGACGAAATGATCGGGTGGCCAGTTGTTCTCTTTTTCTTCAGATTGGTTTAATCATTGACAGTCAGTGTCATATTCATTACTATAACCTACAAAAAAATGTCAGGGTAGTATTAGTGACACATTTACTTTATCTACAAAATCTACCTATAGATTAATAAATGTATAATACTCAGTCTAGTTCTCAATGTCTGAATGTACAATACCAAAAGGTTAATAGGTATGATATATCAAGCTTTAAAATGAAATTTGCACACATGTAAGAGTGACAAAGTGTTTAGCGACGGAATCCGCATATTTACAAAAAATGGGAGGTGGTCGTGGTTGCCGTTAGGATTACATTTGGAATGTTATGGGTATGTAATTTTGGATCTGTATTCGGTTATAGAAATTATATTATACAGGTTTCAGATACGGTTACGGAAATATAATTTATGAAATTATTTCAGATTGGTCGGTTTTAAAATCATAAAAGTTGAATTTTATTTCTTGTCTAGATTGTCATTTTTGCAAAACATACAAAAAATAATCGAAACCTGTTTAGATTCCACCTTTATTCAAAACTAGCTTTCGCCCGTGGGTTCACCCGCATACATAAAATATAGCCTATGTCACTCAAGACTAAAGAAGCTTTCTATTGGTGAAAAAAATTTAGCAATCGGACCAGTAATTTCAGAGATTATCTCCTGCAAACAAAAAAAAAACAATCTTTACATCTTATAATAATATCTAATAATTTATTTCTAACCAAAAGTGTTATAACGGTTTCAGTTACGATAGTTTACCCAAACTCATTTTATATTTTAAGTGATATTTTTTATCTTTTAAATTTACCGTATAATTTATTTCACAAACAGCCTCAAATCATTGATTAAAACATAAGGCATAAAATAAAAAACATTATCTAACTCAGTTACAATTATTTACAAAATAGGACAAAGAAACAAAAATACACTTTACGTCAAAATAGGTCCCTTGTGGACCAAACCTTATAAAGTCAAGATTGTTTGTTTAAATTATCATTTAGAATAAAATGGGGCTTGAGATGCCGCCGGGTGGAAGATTTACGAAGGTAAATATTTTTGAGAAAGGCGGAGTATTTGAGGAATATGTTTATGAGGTAAACAAAGCTAAGCTAGAGTGACGTCTATTTTGACTTAAACATTTTCTTGACGGTGTCAGTTCATTTGGCTGTGAGTGAACTGGTTTAAGGTTGCATAATAATTTGAGTGGCTGATTTGAAATCTTATTATAATAGGGTTTACTTGGGACAAGACCAAGTACAAAATACTATGGTTGAAAGAGTTACAGCGGCTCGGGAATGTAAAGGGTAACTAAATGAACACAGGTACGTATTAATCATTAAAATATTACAATCCCTTTCGCTTCGCTTAGATCAGGAAAAGCTACTTGATGATATTATAATTTACGCAATGATGTTGTTTTTTTCTATTTTTTCTTCCTTTCTTCCTGTCTTTTTGTCTTAATTTTTTCTGTTCTTCCTTTAATTTTTCTTTTGTTTTTCGCTTTCTTTTTTCTATCTTTTTCCTTTAAATTATGTTTTTTTTTCCTGTTTTTTTTCCCTATCTATTTTTTTGCTCTCTTTTTGTGCAATTGGACCTATAAAAATGATATTTCAGTGGCGTTTATTTTTTTTAAAGCTTGACCTAACATGCGTTACCGTAGGGGCCCTGCTGAGCCTCTCATGGGTCATGCCAGGTCAGAGAGCCAGGTCATAGGTGAGAAAAGAGATCTACGGGGCCTTGGATCAATGGCAAAGAAGGAACAGAGTTTTTAGTCAGTAAAAGTCTGACACTATCTCTCGCTCCGCCCAAGGTCGGGAGATGTCATTTAGTTGATTCTCCACCAAAAAAAAATTAATACTCAGAAGGCGGTCGTAGCTAGAATAATCGCAGCCACACGGGTCGATAACCAAAGTAAACAGCAGTTTTCGAGGTCGGTGTATAGATGGGTGACCATCACACAATAAGCCGTTTCCCCCGGTTGTCATTTGTAAATGTTTGACAGTCGTTACGGATAGTCAGGAATCAGGAAATCTGCCACCGGTTTGACCAAGAGGTATGTACGCTGTGGTTGTGTTTAAAAATACTGGTTACTATAATACAGCGACAGAAATTCGCATGAAATCAAGAGGATCAAGAGACGCGATTAACTTATAAGTACAGAAGCATCCGTTCTGTACTTATAAGTTAATCGCGTATACACAGACAGACATGGTGGCAGATATTGTTTTATTATTTATGTGTGTATGTTAAGATAAGCACTCTATTTACCTGGGGCCAAGTCTGCTATTTTTATAAATTCGTCATTCCAACACGATCCCATTGTCATTTTGCTAAAAGTTTGTAATCTGCTAATTCATAATGATCGATCATTGATCCGTCAGTGGTATCGTAATAGAGTTGTGGTAGAATGATGATATCGAGCATATTAAAACCAATAACTGCACAATAACTTTCTAATGGTAGAACACTGATCAAATAAACTGTCAAAGTTTTAGCAGATTACCCCATACGTCAAACATTAATTTGTCATTAAGTACGAGATTACTATTCTATGCCAATTCTTTCAATGGAGTATCAGTGGTTGACCATTGGAAAGTCATAATGACGCCATTAAGTATATTAGTAGATTACCAAACTTGTCAAAATCGACAATTATGACATCAATGATAGACCATTCTGACACTATTTTAATACTCGTAACAGACTTGAGGCCCTGGATTATACTTCCTGAAGCCATGTGTAATTAAAACAGTCAGTCTTTGGAAGAACAACACCATCTGCGATAATTAGTTTCAGAAATTCTGTACCGTTAACATAATGAATTTACGATGTTGACCATATAGTAATTTACCTGTTTCCATGTGGGACCACTTATCTCACTGCAAAAGCAATTTAAACTTTGCAATATACATAATTAACATTCTCCACAAAAGACTAACAAGTGGACTCGTAATTAATTACAGTCTTTGTCGGTTATACCACAAAATAGATAAGTACAGAAGACCATCTACATACAAAGCACGCTCGAGCAACGCACACATAGACACCGCTCACGGACACGATATCTCGGCTCAATCACCCTGTCGCACTCGTACAGTTCGGAGCTACGCGCTGACGTGTGTGCGATCGCCTAGCGTAGGTATAAAAATGAAGTACATACATGAGATTGACTTCTGTACTTATCTATTTTGTGGTTATACTTTGGATGGTAATTAAATGTATTTAATTATTATAATAAAGCATAATATTTAGCTTCACTTGTGCATAAGCTGTTCTTATTAGACACCAGCCTTATCGCACGTGTGAACGTAGATAATTATCTTTTTTGACATTGTTATTAGTTACTAAATTATTGACATTATTAATGGTTATTGTAATATTTTTGATATTGTTTATTTTCATTTTTCTTCTTTTTTATGATATATGGTTTTATTAATGGAGCAACTCAAATCTTTTTAACAGTATTTTTTTTACTATTCCTTTTATTGTAATTACTTTTTTTTCCTAGTTTTTAAGTATGTAATATTTGCATCGAATGTTAATTGTTCTTTGAATAAATCAATCTAGATAATTAGATAAAAGTTTCTTTATTTATCATGTTGTGACGTAATCAGGATCAAGTGACAGCTTCAAGTACCTACTTAAGCGCAAGATTTAAACAATAAAATGATTTAATCTGTTTTTTTTTTTATTATCATTAATTTTTAGGGTTCCGTACCCAAAGGGTAAAATCGGATATATTATAATATTTCTAAGACCCTACTATCCGTTTGTCTATCACCAGGCTGTATCTCATAAACTGTATTAGCTAGACATTTGAAAATTTGACATTTCACAACAAAAATAGATTGAAATTTTTATAAAAAAGTCGTATAGATAATAATGATACAGAACTCTTCGCGCGCAAGTCCGTCTCGCACATGGACTATTTTAATATTTTTTTTCTGTAATAATTACTTGTCTTACTATAAAATGAAAACAGTTCTGAAAATTTGTCAACATCTCTATTAAGAATTCATAAAAGGGTGAAACTTTGACAAACCCAGTCGGTTTACATTACATGAAAGCAAAGTGAGTTAATTTTGAACTACACTAACTTCAAATATGACGCTGAACTGTAAACCAGCCTTTGATACGCCGTCGACTAGACCTAAGACATAAATAACTAATTATACTGACTAATTTTAGTAACTACACCAATTTAACACTTATTCTTATTCGCGTTTTTGTTTCTGTGGTTTTTTTTTATCTGTTATAAACTAGTACTTGACTGCGATCCCACCTGATGGTAAGCAGTGATGCAATCGTTGATGGTGAGGCGCACTAGTTTATTAAGAGCCTATTCACTCTAGCCTTGAAGACACCTAGATTATAATCGGGCGGGAAGACCGCAGCAGGCAAATTGTTCCAGTACTTCGATGTACGCGGTATAAATGACGAGGCGAAACGCTTAGTCCGGACCGTAGAGGTTTCAACGACGTAAGGGTAGATACTCGCCGTACGTCGGTTTGTCCGATGGTAGAAATTAGATGGCAAATTATGCAATTCCTGCGCACACTCTCCAAAATGCAACCTATAAAATACCGAAAGGCTGGCTACCCTACACCTCTGCTCAAGGCTTTGAAGATTGGATTTAACCGAATCAAATCATCCAACCAATCAGCCTCTTCGCACACCTTTCCACCAAGTCCAAAGCTGCCAGGTGGCACTTTCCAGCACCAGCCCATATGTGGCTGCAGTACTCCACACACGATCGGACCTGTGCTTTGTATAAAATTAAAAGCTGTCCCGGTGTGAAGTACCGCCGGACTTTTGCAAGAACGCCTAGTTTTCTAGCAGCTACTTTGGCTTCGGACTCAATGAACCGCCCAAAATTGAGGTCGGAGGAAATTTCAACACCCAAGAGCTGAAGGCGGTCGGTACAATCCAATGATACATTCTGAAAAGTAGGAGCCGAGGCGAATGGGCTCCTTTTGGCGGTGAACAGACACGCCTGTGTTATTCTAAAAGGAACGTATTTTTAGAATTCTGAATCTCTTATAAGATCACTCGAATGTATATTAAATTTATCTGTCACAGACAATTTTCTCCAAACCTACTGAAACGATTAAGTTGATATTTAACCTATGAGTTTTTGTGACCCGGACGGGTAACGTAAATAAATTAAATTTAAATATGGCTATTTGGGGACATCATCTGAACTAGATGTCATATTAAATTGAAAAGCTTGATGAGAATCTCAATTATACATATTTATGTATGTCTGTGAGTATGTGTGTATGCACAGACAGCTTTGGATGAAAAGATCGTGGCGAAGTCCCGAACAAAATTTTGCTGGCATATTTTTTTAGCGTCAACTGATGAAAAATATACAAAAGTATTCACCGCTAAATTTTGATCGTTTTAATCCCGTGGAGGGTCGATCCGGTACATGAAACACTATCGATTTGTAAAGATAAAATTAAAAAATAAAGTACCTTTTTTTCAAAACTCGTATTAATTTACGCATGGTTTCGGTTCTAAGTATGGGGACCCCCAAAATTTATTGCTTTTTTTTCTATTTTAGTGTAAAAATCTTAATGCGGTTTACAGAATACATCTACAAATTAAGTTTAAACAGTTTAGCTCTTATAGTTTCGGAAAAAAGTGGCTGTGACATATGGACGGACAGACAGACAGACAGACATATAGACAGACAGACAGACATGACGAATCTATAAGGGTTCCATTTTTTGCCATTTGGCTACGGAACCCTAAAAAGTCGTTATGCGAACTATTTCCTGCAGCCGCCATTTGTCATGCCACCAACGTAATAAAAGTCAAAATCGGTTGAAAGGACAGTAATAAAAGGTTTTCATACATTTCTAATGTTATTTTGAACAGAGTATAGTTAGGTATAAATTTTGATCAAATTTTTTCAAGTAACAAGTTCGCTTACTTACAGGTTAGAGTTGAATGGACCGTTTTAAGGGGCTCCTATTGGACAATGACCTTTTGAAAGCCTAGTTTCAACTTGTATAAAGTACCTACCTTGAAAGTGCATCATAAATTCTGAAAAAAATTTAATGCAATATTTTGATTCATCTACAATTCTGTAAAAATATTTTTTCGTTTATTGTTTTACGTTTGTAAAATAAATTATAAAAAAATGTCTAGGTAGGTACTTGCGTTTACTGTTTGTGCATAAACTTTTTTACTTAAGCGATTATCAACACGAAATTGTTGAACAGAAACCTGTTGACAGAGAATATAATGATTTTAAATATTGTGCAAATTCTTTGTAGAGTAACAGACATGTTTATTTATTTATTTATGTTTTCTTAGATATTAGCTTTTTTACGATAATTTTGTAAATTATAACCTCATAATGTCAAATAACAGGTCGTCTAGGCCTAGGATGCCGGACGTTAGGGTGTCCCAAGCTATAAGGGCGAAATTTTTTTTTGCGTTTTTAAGAACGCATACCCTTTATTTTTTTTTCGATTTGATCCTAAGAACTGAAATAACAAATATTATTGGTATCGGATGACGATAACCCGTGCCGACTTGATGTCAAACTTTTAACAGAAAGTTTGTATGGAAACTAAAGGGAACATTTTAAAACTAATTTTTTTTTCAGCAAATAAGACATTGCTTTACCTGTACCGTATATAATTTTAAGAATCTAATATAAAAGGTCTTTAATTATTAAATTTTTATTCCAGTTTGCTTTTTACAGTTAGGATAAACCTGTCCGTTCTTATACACAAAATAAGAAAATATGCTTTTGTTCCTCTTCAACAATGATTTTGCTATGGAAGTGCTTTCAGTGTGAGCACCTATTTTATAGCGTATTGAAATGAAGCATATTAGATCATGAACTGCATTCCAAACTGCTGATGCCTATTTACTTCCTGTGAAGTTGACCAGTTTTGGCATCACGATAAGTTGTTCTTTATGACTATGCCACTATGTGAAATGACTATCGGGATGCATTATTCTTTACATTTGCGTACATCTAAAGCCGAAAATAGTTAATCGTCTAAGTCAATGGACAGTTAGTAACAGTAGCAGTACCTACATGGTTTTTGAAGTCAACTTTTGTAGCTTCTGCACGCTCTTTTTCATTCTCCGTGCGAATTATTTGAATGGACGACTTACCTACAGGAAATTCGTCAGTGTTGTATCCAAGTGCCTCAACAGTAGCTTCAATAATGAACACAGAATTTCTCATGCTTAACTGTCACCTACCTAAAGCTGCAAATGTCCTTGGAGTGATAAAATTTTTCCCTATGGAAGTTTTATTCCTATCGGGCTGTGCACTCTTAGTTAGGATGGGCAGATTTTCTTGTAAATCCGTCATTTCAGAATCAGAAGACGAATTTTCGTGATAAGGTTATTACCAAGCAGTTAAGGACAAACAATTAGTAGCCAGACAGACGACTTTATTCCTCAATATATGTAAGGCAAACTTTTTTCGAATTTTTGGTCCAAGTAACCAGATCGACCTGGCTCTCTTTGGGACTACAAGAAGATTTTATCTTTTATTAATGGAAACAAATCGACATGTGCAATGTCAAACAATTTATCTAATTTTATTACAAGCTCATGTCTTTGCTTCTCGAATACTTGTGTTTTGTTCGCATTTGTTGCAGATCTCTCCAAAACTCCAAACTTGATATAATGTAACTAGTTTATAACACAGATAATGCTTTAATTAATAAATGTCATATATGATGCATTTCTCAATAAATAACGCACTTTAGAATAGTAAGATTCGCGTTTTCTGTGACACATAAATTCATTTAAAGAATGTTATAAAACAGTACTGCCAATACTTGTTTATTATAGGATAGTTTTGAACCCGTAATTTGATTTTAAACATCCCCTATTCAAAATATTTATTTTGTAAGACTTCGTAATTCCACTGACATGTAGACTGAATGAAAATTATGTGTTTAATAATTAAATAAATAAGTAATAACGAGCACTTGATACGTTAGCTTCGGCGCGCCAAAGTACTGAAGTTCTGATATCTATCGATGCAAATCGGCACGGGTTCCCTTGGTTCTAGGTACATAAAATTTTATTTACAATGGTTTTGACACCATTCAAACAAAATTAGAGGGTATGCGTTGTAAAAAAAAGATTTTGATTTTTTTGGGACACCCTAGTGGACGTACGTCAGTTTTCTCGCCATAAGGCTCCCATATTTACGTAGATTAATCGTTCAAGAAATATAGGGAAAAAGGGGTAAAAAAAAATACAATATCATCGGCTAATAGGAGCCCCTTAAGGGTAAGATATCATAAATCGGCTTATGAACAGTTACCTGGAACGCAAAAGTCCACTAAAGGACACTGGTGGGTTTTAGTCAGTACTTAAACGTCTGAAATGCCCTCTCGCTGCACTCTAAAGCGAGACAAGTCATATGATGATATCACATAAGCTTAATCATAATCAGCCTTTTAATGTTCCCATTACTGGGACTCAAGCCTCCTCTCAGGGAGAAGGAATGGACCGTATCCACCACATGGACCCAGTGCGGGTTGGTGAAGGTTACATGTCTTCGAGTTTTTGGTTCTAGGACATGCCGGTTTCCTCAATATGTTTCCTTTCACTTTTTTGAGAGCAGTGGTGATGAAATAAATAACACAAAGTGGCTGTACCCGCTGGAGTTGTACCAGCAATCTAAACTTGTAAGCCGGGATCAATATCACTCGGCCACCTCTGCTCTCAATTTTACAAACTAAATACGTATAAAAAGTATTACGAAAGACATACAAAAGATAAATAAATTATAATATCAAACTATAAAGGACGTTCTAGTGAACAACTTTGTTAATTCTCCAGTACCTACTGCGTAACATACATAATTTATGAAGACATAAATTAGAACGCAGAAACCTGACATACTTCCTAAAATTGCCAAGAAACTATCTAACTAGTGTCTTGTATAACCGTCAAAATATTATTTATAACACTTTGTACCGACTAAGTTTAAAGTATCATAACGTTCAGACTTTGATAGTATTTATTAGAAACTCAAAAACGATAGGCCTTAAAAATGAATTGAATAATATGCCTTTTATAAGAGAACTTTGCACATATAGGCGAGACGAGCAAAAAGTAATTATCATCATCAGCCTTTTTTCTGTTCCCACTGCTGGGACTCAGGCCTCCCCTGTAGGAGAGGGAATGGGCCGTAATCCACCACGCAGGCCCAGTGCGGGTTGGTGGATGTCACATGTTTTCGAATTTTTTGTTCTAGGATATGCCGGTTTCCTCACGGTGTTTTCCTTCACCGCTTTGAGAGCAGTGGTAATGAAATAAATTACACAAAGTAATGCGCCTGACAGGGTTTGAACCCGCGACCTACAACTCGTAAGTTGGGGCCATTACCACTCAGCCACCACTGCTCTCAAAGAGTAATTAATTTTACCAAAAATAATTACATTAATCACACTTACAGATTCGAAAATTAAAAATTTAAGTACAAAAAAAGAAACAAAACACTTAAAAATTAACAAAACAACAAAAAGAAAGAAAAAAAAATTAAAACAAAGCATTTAGGCAGTTAAATAAGCTACAATAGTTCTAATCAATCGTCAAAATATTCCATGAACTTGCATGTCTCCTTGGCTTCATTCTTGGTGCCTATCTTACAGGAACCTTGAATAATATTTTTCATTGTTTCTAATTTATTGATTCGCGTTTGACCACTATCTCACCTGATGGAAAGCTCTCGACAATGTACTTCCTTTGTTAGCATTACTGCTTTGCAGAAGAAGGCGACCGCTTGCCACTCCTCCTCGCTCCAGACTATGGCTTGTACCAAGGCCCGGTGCGAGAGATCGCTGCTCAGGCGAGGCAGATCTCTACCGTATGCTCCACCGGGCCGGGAAGGTCGTCTATTTAAGTTGCCTACTACACAGCATTGTTTTTTGGCCGGTGTAATGGTGATTGTGATAATTCAGCATGGGATATGAGTAAGTAAATTAAATATTATTATCATAATTTTGTTTTTTTTTCGCAAAAATCACCTGTTTATTCATCAAAGAACAAGGAGGGCACTATAAGATGACCTATAAAAATTATAATTTTATTCCAAGTAGCTAGATTCCTAAATATTTTTATATTGTTTTAATAGCATACGTATATTGAAATTTTTAGATCAAACAATAAAACCCTAATCAATCGACTTGACCTTGTCTCTAATTATGAAGTACTCTAAATAGAAACAAACATGATGAAAGAATACAAATAAGATTAAAAATTAAAAATAGGTGAGGCAAAACACGATGTTTCCAAGGATGTCGAAATACCAGTTTAACTAGGTTTGAATGATCTTCATTGTATTGTAGAACAACCTCAGAGATAATGGTTAAGAAACTGTTTGTTGTGAATCGTGTTTTAAAAACTAATAATGTTGGTACTAAGAGTGATTTGGATAATGTGGAAATTGAAGAGGCTCTGGATTTAACTGGTGAGTAAGAAGTACGTGTTTTGCTTCTGGTTTTATCAATTGGCCTCTGATTGCTAATAGTTTTGAGAAACCACGTATATGGTTAAAAATTTAGTAGCCACATCATTTTCTAAGCAATTATTGATTACATCAGTGTGTGAATAGTAACTTATAAACCTCATCTTTTGGGAAGAGGTGGGCTGGTTGTATTGAAGACCGCCATGGCCCACATACAATGGTCTACTAAGGAGTGAGTGTAGAAATCAGGCCACAAACAATAAAATAAGATAAGACAGTGCATAAACCATCAAACTATCATATTTTAAGTCTTCCTGAGATACAATGTATAATCCCTATAAGATAACAAAGGCATAAGATTGTATATATTACTTGTATGTTTGTACTTTTACACGGTTAAACTGATTTGGACGTTTGACAATGAGCAGACCAAGGAATAGGACACAATTTTTATCAAATCAAATCTCAAATCTTTGTTGCAATCCATAATGTGCATGTCAGGTGATATTTAATAAAAAAAAATGACATAGACTCTGTCGGGCATAGCAACATTATAAATGGTAGGAGAAAGGAAGAGCCCTGAAATGAGTATTTAAATCTATTGTAAATATATATATTATATATTAGATATTATTATTTATAATATCAGGTATGTTATCTAATTTCACTGACACTCACAGACACTCACCTTTGGTTTGGTGACGATATAGTAGTCGTGACCGAGACTACGGAAGAGCTCATAATAATGCAAGTTAATGCTGTTTCCAAAAAAGTGGGACTTAAAATGTTTGGAAGCTCTAATGTCATAGTAAACATCTATGTAGCACCCACTTTTATCAAGATCGGAGACTTTACAGTCGAAGTTGTAAACGACTACAATTTACCTGGGACAGACGGTCCAGTCGGGTAGGTTTAACTACGAGAAAGAAGTCAATCATCGAACACGACTCGGTTGGGCAGCGTTCAAGAAGCTGCGCGGTATCTTCTCATCCAATATATCACAGTGTCTGAAGACGAAAATCTATGGTCAGTGCGTGTTGCCAGTGATGACATATGGCTTCAAAACGTGGTCGCTTACAATGGGTCTTATAAGAAGACTTAAAGTCATCCAAAGGGCAATAGAAAGAGCTATGATTGGAGTCTTCTTGTGTGATCACATCAGGCATGAAAAATCCGCAGGACAACCAAGATTACCAACATTATAAGAAGAATCACCAAACTTAAGTGGCCGTGGGCAGGGCACATCGTTCCGAGAACAGATGGTCGATGGAGACGAAAGGTTCTGGAGTGGCGACCATGTCCAGGAAGATGCAGCGTGCCCTCCCACGAGGTGGACCATCATGACCTGGTGAGTGTCGCAGGAATCCGATAGATGCGAGACGAACAGGACCAGTCGTTATGGCGACACTGGGGGAAGGCCTATGTCCAACAGTGGACGTCTTTCGGCTGAAATGATAAATGATGATGATTTAGTGTACATAGTAAGCTAGGTTTATATTAGATATGCTACGAGCTCAAGGCCATTCAATTTGACGACGTTTATGAGAGGTTATATAAGTAGCCCACTGCCCAACATTATCCTTTGGTTGGAAAAATGATGAAGATGATGATTCAGATTGGGTCACATCCCATAAGAATGTTATTATCGCCTCGTCAGAATTTACACAAAAATCATCCATTTATCCGTCGAAGAACAAAGAGGGCACTATGCAATGGTCTATAAAAACAATAGTTTATTCCAAGAGAGTAGAAATTCCTAAATATTTTGTGGGTGAAACTAAAACTTTAATTACTTAACCAATGTTTGTAGAGCAAAATCTACGCGTACTTATATCTCAAAACCTTTGGACCAAACATAAAAAACCTAGTCAATCGACTTGACCTTGGCTAAATAAGTACTCCAAGTAGAAATAAACGTGATGACAAAGTACAAAAATTACTATTCAAAAAAATTGGTGAGGCAAAACACAGTATCACGGATTCTCGAAATACCGGTTAACGAGGTTTGAATGATCTTTAGAGTATTGTAAAACACCTCAAAGATAATGGTTAAGAAACTGTTCATGGTGAACCGTGTTTTGAAATGTATAATGTAGTACCAACTAATAGTGATTTGGATAATTTGGAAATTGAAGAGGCTCTGGATTTCATTGGTAAGTGAGAATTAGTTTGGTCAATTGACCACTGATTGCTAGTAATTCTGACAGACATTTAATAGACGCATCATTTCTTAAGCAGTTCTTGGTGACGTCAGTACACGTGAATTAACAGAATGTGTGATTAGAGTATTAATCTATTTACGCCCTAATTTAACTAAGAGACCTTTTTTTTTTTTTTTTTTATGGTGGGAAAAAATCCCACCATAAAAAATCCGCCCTTGGGCGGAGCGGGAGATAGTGTCAGACTCTTACTGACTAAAAGACCCACCCCGTTCCTTCTAGCCTTCATACCGGGGCTCGAGCGCCCTTTCGGATAACCCTGGCCCCAGTAGGCTTCGACCCGGCTGGGTCCCTGCTGTTGCTGACAACTCCTTGAGGCGCGCGGGAACAGTGCGCGCCGTCGACGACTTGGGCTTGGTCCGGACAGTTACCGGACGGCTGGACAGTGAGCTACCCATTGCTCACCGTCCGCAAGCCCGCATCTACGTTGGCCGGAAATTGGGATCAGAATCCCGGCGACGGCGGCGGCGATAACGCCGTTGCCTGATGCGTTCGGCCTCCTCCTTTGCGAGCATTACTGCTTCGCAGAAGTCGGCGACCGCCTGCCACTCCTCCTCGCTCCGGACCATGGCCTCAACCAAGGCCCGGCGCGAGAGGTCTCCGCCGCCGATCGCCCCCACGAGGGCACGGCGATGCTCCGCCCAAGCAGGGCACACCTCGACTGTGTGCTCCACCGTGTCCTCCGGGCGTTCCGCACAGTGGCGACACCCGGGCGTCACTTCCATGATGAATCGAGTGCAGGAAACTCCCGAACGAACCATGTCCGGTGAGTACCTGCGTCATGCGGAAGGTAAGGACGCCGTGAGGTCTTTCCAGCCACGCCTCAAAGAGGGGACTTACCGCCATGATTGTGGCGTGCCCAGCACTGGGTTGCGATAGTCGCTGACGCCATTTCACCATGAGATCCCGCCGGAGCTCTGTCCGCCATGCCGTGACCTGTCGCGGCAGCGGACTTTCACCCCGGCGTTGCATCTCCACGCGCATATCGTGCATGTGTGCAAGGACTGTTGCCTCCAGATCCCACGGTGGTAGGCCAGCCAGAAGGCTCGCCGCTTCGCGGGAGACCGTGCAGTATCCCCGCACCATCCTTATCGCCATGACCCTCTGACAGGCGTTCAGTATGGCCGCCGGTTGCTTTTTCAGCGACGGCGCCCACACCGGCGCCCCGTAGAGGGCCATGGACCGAACGATCCCCGCGTAGAGCCTTCGGCAGGAGGCATCCGGACCCCCAAGGTTGGGCAGGAGCCGCTTGAGCGCAGCCCCAGCCCAGTTGAGTTTGGGAGCCAGACGTCGGAAATGCTCCACGAAATTCCACCGGCTGTCGAGGACGAGTCCCAGGTACTTCATCGTCGACCCGACACCGATGTCAACTCCTCCTACCGTTAGTTGGGAACTCAATGGTGGCGCGTTCCGAGACCGGCGACCGTGGAAACACATCGCCTCGGATTTGTGAAGCGCCACCTCGAGTCCCAACTCCTGGATCCTGTCAACGACCATCGCAACCCCGCGTGTCGCTAGAGCGACCGCCGCCTGGTACGACTCTCCCCGCGCTAGAACCAGCGTGTCGTCTGCGTAGCAAACCACGCTGACCCCGTCGGGGAAGTCGCCGCGCAGCACGTAGTCGTACCCGATGTTCCACAAGGGTGGCCCTAGTACCGACCCCTGCGGAACACCGCACGACATCTCTCGACGTTTCCAGTCTCCCTGGTGACCGGGGTAGACTATAAGTCTCTCCGACAGATAGGCCTCGACCACTCGACAGAGGTATTCGGGCACCCGGTGGTACCGGAGTGCCCTCCGGATCGTACTCCAGGGCAGGGAGTTGAAGGCGTTGGCAATGTCCAAGGACACTGCCACGACACACCTGCCCCGGGACACCGCAGCCCCCGTCGTGAGGGCTCGCACGCGCATGATGGCGTCCACCGTAGAGCGCATCCTGCGAAAGCCGAACTGTCCGTCCGAAAGGTCCGGCCCCACCCGTGTTAGGCGCCCGACGAGGCGGTTTGCAATGACTCTCTCAAAGAGCTTGCCCACCTCGTCGAGCAGCACAATGGGCCGGTACGCGGACGGAGAGTCCGCAGGGCGCCCAGGCTTCGCGATGAGGACCAGTTTCCCCGTCTTTCAGCAAAGTGGGAACTGGCCCCTCTCCAAACATGCGCTGAAGAGCCCTCTCAGTCGAGGCCCGAGAGCCTCCATGGCCCAAGGACCCAAGCCTTTCCAGGCAAGCCGTCGGGTCCTGGGGCGGTGTTTTTGGCACTCAGCCTTCGCACCGCCACTCTCATCTCTACCTCGGTCACCTCTGGAGCATCGTCGTCGTCGCTGTTGCGGTCCGCGTCAGACACCGCTGGCGGTGGAGGCGGAGCCATGGGCGGGGGGGAGTGTTCCCCCCGCGCAGGGAACAGAGCGTTCACCGCACCCTCTACGATCTGGGGCCGGAGACTCTGAGTCAGTGGGGGAGCTCAGGGGCGGAGCTTTTCCCGTACCATATTGTACGGGCGCCCCCATGGGTCCGCGTTCAGAGACCCCAGCCACACGTTGCGGGCCTCCAGTTTGGCCCGCTTGATCTCCGTTCGGAGGGTGCGTTTTGCCGCCCTGTATCCCTCATACAGCTCCGCTTCTCTGGCCTCCGCATCCGGCGGGCGGATGCGGCGCCTGCAGTGTCTGGCGTACCGGCGTCGCGCGTGACTGCATGCGTTGCGCAGTGCAGCAATCTCCGGCGACCACCAGCACACCTGGCGCTTAGCTCGCCCTGGACGGACTCGGGGCATTGCCGCGTCGCAGATTTGCGACATGGCCTCCCGAAACCACTCCGCCTCGACGTCTATGTCGACAGGCCTGTCCGGTGCTTGCACCCAGGCCTGTACCGTCGCGGCTTCCAGGAGGAGCTCCCGGTCCATCTGCTTAAGCGCCCACCGCGGACCGCAAGGGCTCTGTCGGACCGGCGCGGCCGAGGTTTCGGCGGAGACGTCCAACCGGATATACCGGTGGTCGGAGTACGTCTCCACCTCCTCCATAACGCGCCAGTCGACGACACGCGGCAACAGAGCGGGGCTGGCGAACGAAATGTCCACCACTGATTCACCCCGCATCCGCGCCAACGTGGGGACAGAACCCCGGTTCAGGACGACCAGGCCCAGCTCCAAAGCCCAGTCCTCCACCATCTGACCACGTGGGTTCGTGTACCGGGAACCCCAAGCCGTATTCCAGGCGTTGAAGTCCCCGCAAACGACCACGGGGAGGGTACCGAACCCAGCGACGACGACATTTAGCTCCATAAGGGAGACCTGGAGTTCGTCGAGAGATCTGCTCGGGGACAGGTAGACGCCTACCACTGCAATGTCCCCGAACCGTGCTGCCACGCAGCCCCGCCCCCTCGCAACAGCCTCGAGGGGCGGGGTACCGGCGGCGGCCGACGAGATTAACGTCACCGAGCCGTCCAGGTCCTGAACCCAGTCTCCACGGGGATGGACGTAGTACGGCTCGGAGACGACGGCGACATTTATCGACCACTGCGCCATGCTCTGGAGCAACAGATCCTGAGCGGGGGCGCAGTGGTTGATATTCGCCTGGAGGAGACGGAATGGGGCCGTTATTGGCAGTCCATCGTCTCCTCCCGAGCCCTTCTAGGGGGCACTGCCGCGGCGGGTGCGGCGGTGACTGCGGCGGGTGCGGCGGCGATAGCGGCGGCGGCCAAGGAGGCGGCCGCGGCGGTGAGGACGTCGGCGGGGATGGGCCTACGGGCCCTGCCCTTGTCCTTGGCGGGGGGGTCGCAGGACCTGCCACCAGCCCTGTGGTTGGCCGGCTTGCCTGCCGCCGCACATGCGTAGCAGTGCGGTGGAGCACGGCATTCTGCGGCCTTGTGACCGGGCTGGCCACACTGGTGGCAGCGGTCGCTGCGGTCCACCTCCGCGGCGCAGTGGGCGCCAACGTGGTGCCCCACTTGGCACCGGAAGCACCGCAGAGGTCTGGGCTCCAGCAGTTTAACCTGCGCGGAGACCCAGCCTACCAACAGCCGTCGGCCCTCCCCGGTGATGGTCCTGGCCGCCGCCACGGGGCAGCTAGCTGTCACCGCTCGCATGCCCGTGCCGTCAGCGCGGATGGTGCCCACCCGGACCTGATCGGTCGTGCACCCACCCGCCCTGACGATGGCGGCCACCACCTCGTCCACCTTGACTGAGTCGTCCAGGCCCATGATGCGCATGTCTATGCACTTTGTGGGCCTGGACACTCGGGCCTCCTCTGAGTTGAGGGACGCCCTAATTCTCGCTGCTAGGGCATCCGCCGCAGGGCCACTGGCCGCACCGGGGACCTCTAGGATTCGGGCCCCGGTGACAGTACGCCTCATGCGGAAGCCCCCAGCAGCTCCGAGCTCGCCAAGGTGGGGCAACACCGCCTCCTTCGCCTTCGCCATGACGTCGTCGTACGTCACGCCCTTCTTTTCCGCCTCAGGCTGCAGCGTGATTACTACAGCCTCGGAATTCGGGGCGCGAAGTCTCGCCGCCATGGCTCGCTTCTTCCTATCTTTCCGCCTCGCGCGCTTTTTGGCTGCTCTGGCCGCCTTGCCCGCCTTCTTCGCGGCGCCGATGACCGTCCACGCGCCGCCGGGTTCCTCAGGTGGAGGAGGCGGCGGGCGGGGCCTAGTCGCCGCCGCGGCAGGAGGTCTCGCCGGTTTAGCGGCCGGCACCGCCACACCTTTTTGCCGCCGTTGCTGCCCAGCCGTCGGGGGCGGTCTCGCGGGCTCCGATGCCACAGCCCCGCGCCGCGCTTGTCCCGATGGACCCGCCTTGGGCACAGAAGCCGCAGCGGCGGCGGCGGCGTAAGACGGCGCCTTTCGCTGCTGGCCAGAGGCCGCCAGCGGAGGGCGCAGCACGATGCCCTCCAGTAGGGACAGCTGCTGCTGAATGCGCAGCTGGAACTGCTGCTGCTGCTGTTGCAGCTGCTGCTGGAAAGCAGCCAGTTCCCGCTGCACCAGCGTTAGCAGCTGGCTCTCCGGCTCGGGCTGGGCCTGGGCCCCCCCTCCTCCTGTCGCCGGCTCCTGGCAGCCACCGCTATTGGGCGCTCTCGCGAGCTCAGCCCGGACTTCGGCCTGGAGCTCGGCCTGGAGCTCAGCCCAGAGCTCGCTCCGGATTCTGGCCACCCTCTTCTCGAGAGAGGCGTCAAAGGCCTCCCGAAGGGACTTGGCGTGTCGTTGGGCCGTCCTCTCCTTTGACGTTCTCTCCCTTTTGCGGCTCATGTCCCGCAGCAGTTTGACTGCCATCTTCTGAAGGGACTCCATGTCGGAGTCCGCTTTGGCACGCCTCTCGCTGCCAGATGGCTCCGAGAGGTCCCTCTCTGAGCCGGCCGCTCCGGGGTAACGCCCCTCCGCGGCAAGCCTGGCGGCTCGCTGAGCGGAGTCTTTGGCTGTTAGCCCCCTCCCCTTTCCGCGGGACTGGCCCGCACCACGGCTGATGGTGGGAATTTTGCTCCTCCCCTCAGAGCCAGAGCCAGACGATCCGTCTTCTCTCCTGGCAGACGCGGAGCGCTTCCGGGACCGACCCGAGCCTCTCCCAGAGTTGCACGCAACCTCCTCCACTTCCGAGCGCCCGTCATCCCTCCTGACGAACTCGGAACGCTTCGGGGAGAAACCCGAGTTTCTCCCAGAATCGCCAGCCATCTCCTCCGCCTCCGAGCCCTCCGAGCCCCCTCTGGATGTCGCGTCGGACTCCGACCGCGCATCACTCCCTGGTGTCTTAAAAAACTTAGATTTGATTTTTAAATTTTCCATATTTGTTCCCACGAGTAGAAACTTTGGGTACTTGCTCAAACACGTGGTTCGCACTAGTGACTAATTTAGCTACCCATTAGTCAAGCTAACAACCTCCCTCACGGTGCGCCGCCGCTTGGAGGTTTGGGGTAATTTTTTATAGAGGTTGTCTTCCTCGCGGCCCGGGCGGTTAAGCCAAGACCCTCGTCTCCCATCAAAAGTCAGAAACATGACCTTGGACAATCTCTGGGGCTACGAGACTAACGGTGGCAGAAGGAGGAGCAAGCCTTCCTCCTGCCTGCCCGGCGGCAGTGTGAGTGCACACCGAGCCCGCTCTTACTTCGCCACTGTGCCCTCTGCTATAGCAGAGGGACACGCGTTGAAGCGTTCCTTCAGACAGAACATTCGCAGACGGCCATCGAGGCCCCTTAGGCAGCAATACCCAAGGGGGTCATTGGCCGCCTCCCAGGGTGCACCGTCCCGCAGACTGGCCTTCGCTCCGGACGTATCCGCAAGGGAACTACAGCCTGCGGGCACTCGTGGAGGTTTTCTGTCGTGGCACCCCTAACTAAGAGACCTCATCTGCCTTTGAAAAAGGCTGGGCTGATTGGGATAAAGGCTGCTATGACCCACGTACACCAAGGAGCCAGTACAGAAATTAGACTACAAAGATATATAAGATAAGACAGTGTAATAACAATCGAACAGGAATAGTTTTAAAACTACCTAAGATAGTATTTAATTATAACGTCGTACCTCCAATCCCACTAAGATTACAATATTTGTATTTTTATTACTGCTTCGCGTAAAAACGGTCGAATCAATTTAGAAGTTGGCACACGAGTAGACTAAGTCTTGGAAAAGTACATCAGGTTCGCTGGGCAACGCGGCGGACGAACTGGCCAGGAGGGGATCTGGAGCGGTGGTTTTCGGGCCCGAACCAATTGTGCCGATCCCCTTTGGTCAGCTGCGTGGTTGGCTACGCGAACACACACAGATACAAGCGGAACGCTGTTGGTCCTCGACATCGGGATGCAGGCAGGCCAAGGAGGCCCTACCACAACTCGATAAAGACCTCACCAAAAAACTTTTAAGAATGAACAGAGGCGGCCTGCGCCTGGTGACGGGGACCATCACCGGGCACTGCACACTGAATAAGCACCTCCACACAATAGGCATCACAGACAGTCCCCTGTGCAGAGCATGCTTGGAGGGGGAGGAGACAGTCGCGCATGTGCTCCTAGACTGCACAGGTGTCACTGAAATACGCACACGAACCATAGGATCCCCGAATTCCCTTATAGATGCCCTGAAAAACCTGAGAGGCCTAATCTGCTTCTGGAGAGAGGTGGGCTGGTTGGAATAAACCCACCCAAGGTTATGGCCGCTATGGCCCACGTACAATGGTCCGCATAGGACTAAGTGCGGAAACCATACTCAGACATAGACATAGACATAGTACATCAGTTTTATCAAATCAAATCTCTAATTAATTTTGATTGCAGTCCATAATATGTGCAAAGTAAAATGGAAACAATTATTAATTATTACAATTATTTATTACCCTGTCGGGCACTGCAACACTGTAAATGGAGGACAGAGGGAGAACGCTAAAATAAACACTTATATTTTTATTTCATTACTGTTGTATAATTCTTTTTACCTAAATATTTAGTACTGTCATGAGTTAACTATTAGCCTTTAACCGTGGCTTCGCCCGCATCCTTAAAATATATGTCACTCAGGAATACCGCAACTTTCTAATGGAAAAAAAAATCGCTATCGGAACAGTACTTTCAGAGATTACCTCCTACAATAATAATAATCATTTATTTCAGGAAATTATTCCCATATAAATTACAAATTCCATACAAATATAAATCACGTACAAAAATAAAAAAAAATCTCACTCAAAAAAAGATATACATTTACAAATTACACATTACATCAATATATTTTATTAAAGCCAAGCCAATCCTATGTACAAATAAAAAAAAAAACATTAAAACAAAAAATCTAACTTTATCTCTTTATATTATTAGTGTAGATGTTTTTTTAATTGCTAACAACAACCAACCAGACGTCAAAGATATAGCGGGATGCGAGGTGGTCAAGAGCTACATATAATTGGAATCGACGATCACCAACGATGGAGGTTGCGAAGACAAAATCCGGGGACGCTGTGCCATCACGAGATCCTCAGTGGAAAAACTATACAAAATTTGGAAAGATCGCAGAATAACCAGAAACACAAAGGTTCGATTGATGAAGTGCTTGGTCTTTCCAATTTTTCTATATGGAGCTGAGACGTGTACGCTGAGGATGCGAGACCGTCGCAAGATTGACGCACTGGATATGTGGTGCTGGAGACTCATGCTTGGTATCCCATGGACCGCACACCGAACCAATATATCGATCCTGAATGAACTCAATATCAAAGAGAGGTTATCGTCGTCTGTGCAAATACGAATCCTCAAGTTCTTCAAGCATATCACCCGTAATGAGGACTCGATGGAACGTTTGGTGGTGCAAGAGAAAGTCGAAGGCAAAAAGATCTCCTGGACGCTCCCCAACACGATGGACGGACCTCATCAAAACCGTGACACACTACAGCGTAAATGAAGGCTCCCAAGCCGCCAAACACTGAGCTGCATGGCATCGTATCGCGAGAGAGGTGGTGGTGCGGGACTCGGCCGAGACATGACCACGACCACTCTGTCAAAAGTGTACGACTAAGAAGAAGATGTTTTTTTTTATAAAGGGAGTTTGTTCCATTGGATGTTACTTACGCTCACATATACGAAGCCGCCGAAGAAAGTATGTACATCATAAGAGTTTAAATGACAGGACAGGACAGATGGCGCTAGTCGTCACGTAAACATCTTGTTCCGCTACTAAATTCTTTTAAAATTAAAAAATCAGTTGTATAATGCTAATTCTATTAAGATTGTCTTACCACTTGTGTGAATAACCCGTGTTACTGTTATCTCAACGTAATTATCGCATTCAACAAAACTATAAGTGTTGTGATAGTTGAACCAGAACTCAAACTGTGTGGCGTTTTAAAGTGCGTCAATAATACTACGGAGCTTATATAAACTACCGTGGACAATGTATCAGTGTTAAGTGACTAGAATTTTGAATAAAAAACCCAAGTCCAAAAAGTGAAAAATTCTACAAGTGTTGGGAACAAAGTCCATTCTAATTTAAATCCATAACGAACTTTTTGAATCTAACTTGATAGCGATCATTAATTTCACCTCTTGAAAATCAATACAAATTAGCCGCGCCTAATAAACGTGGTCTGGCGCGCAAGAGTTCCCGAGTTCGCGCCTCACCCAAGCGAAGTACTTTTTGTGTTTATTCCGTAATTGCCTGGCTTTGTCATTCAGCTACGTAACAAAAAAAAAGTTGACAACAGCGTCTAGATAGCCAAGTAGCGGTCAAATACAGTGACGTACAAAGAACATAAAATACTCGTAAACATTAGAACAGACATGTCACCTCTACCCACTACGTCTATTAGTACAAATAGTGGCCGCAAGATACCAGCACTCGTTGTATGTCACAAATGTAAAAAGCATGTTGACATAAAAAAAACTGCACTATGTTTTGTCTGCAAGAATAGATATGAACTTGACTGCGATGGTTATCCGGAGCAAACATACCGGTTAATGAATCAGGAGTCCAAAAACAGATGGCGCTGCAAGTTATGCATTAGAAAATTGGCTACTTGTTCTAAAGATGCATCTAATATAACAATGAGGAAAAAACCAACCGTATCTACCACGGAGTCGTCCCCGGATACACAAACAAATCAGAGGAAAAATCAGCTATCTTCTACACAAGACTCTCATGTCCTCACCGACTATGACACTTCCTACGAATCGGATACTTCACCGAATGCACACTCAAAGAGTGTCGACGGGACTACGACTAATTTGTCATCATTATCGGAGATGCAAGATACAATAGTCCAGTTGACTGCAAAACTAGAAAGTACGGAACACGAGTTGGAAAATACTATATTAGAAAACAATGATTTAAATAAACAATTGAACAAGTTAACTACTGAAATTAAAATACTGAAGACATTATGTCATTCTTCAACAATGATAGAAAGCAGCCCCATAAATAATGACAAAAAGAAAAAATACGCCCGCTTCAGTCAAAATGTTTCATCGACACCGTCTTCGCCGAGAGTCTCAAATAATGCCAACTATGCTTCTCATCAATGTCTGCAACAAAAATTAATCACGCTAGAAAAAAACCTTCAATACGCTAAAGATGAGATAAAAAGACTAACTTCACAAATACAGTTACTAGAACAATCTCTCAGCACTACACCAAAACCAGAGTTGACGTTAACAACTTCAACCCATTCAATCAAAGATACATCACACTTACAACAGCGCTTACCTGAAAAAACAATAGCCATTTTCGGCGCGCAACAATGCGTAGGTCTAGCTGCTGCCCTACAACATTCAAGAAAGTCTACACAGTATGAAAAGTATGGAGTCTTCGCCCAAACGATGCCAAACGCATGTTGTGACACAATAGTTAATTGTTGTACTAAGGCCAACCTACGACCAGAAGACAAAATCGTAATATGTCTGGGTGAAAATGACCGTATAGCCGGACCAGTGTTGTCTCAGCTTAAAAATGTACTTAAGTTATATCATAAAAATAATATTATTGTATTAAATGTATTAAAAAATGACCACCTAAATGTCAACAAATTAAACAATAGTATCAAAAACATTTGTAAATACTATAAAAACAGTTATTTTACGAATAACAAATATTTTAACTTGCCTGACATTTGCAAATCAATTAATTATGTAATAGATTGTGAAGACTACAATAGAAAATATCTAAATCCAATCGAGATTAGGAAGATTCTTGTTAGTAGCAAACTAAGCTTTTTACCTAAAACGAAGTCAAACGCACCCAAAAAAGGTACTATTCCTTATTATTTTAAAACTGTCAACAGCGAAGAACTCGGGTTGAATAATTTTACTAGTACACCGTCCGTAAAACCTAAAAAAGGTACCATACCTTTCTACTTTCAACGTAACACAAAAAACGACACATTTTTTCGTGCCTAAAAATACAGCGCCTAAATCACATAGTTTTAGAATACTCCACCAAAATATTGCAAGTGTACTATCCAAACAAGAGCTTCTAGAATTAACGTTACAGGAGATGAAAGATTTAAACAATGACCCACATGTGATTTGTCTCTCCGAAACATTTATTAAAAAAGGAGAAGAGAGCTATCTCAAGTTACATAATTACGTAATGGCAACCAATTTTTGCAGGGAAAAACATCGAGGAGGCACTTGCATACTAATTAAGAAAGGTATAGGATTTAAAGAATTACCATTAAAAACGTATGCATCTGTAAATACTTTTGAGGCATGCGGAATAGAGCTAACTGAAGAAAAATTGGTAATTATTTGTTTATACAGAACCCCACAGTCTGACCCTAACCAATTTTTAGCTAAGTTAAATAATATTTTAGAATACTTACTCACAAAATACAATTCTAAAACGAGAATAGTTTTAGCAGGTGACTTCAATATAAATACCCTCAAAAAAGGCAAAATCACACAAGACCTGCAAGACCTTGCACACACTCACAACCTAAAGATTCATATTAATGTAGCCACTCGAAAATGTTCTTGTATAGATCACATATTAAGCAATATACCTGACGCAATCGCACAAATACTACCACTTCATCTCTCTGACCACGACACAGCGCAAATGTTAAGTTTTCCTTTGCGAATCCAGACAAGAGCGGCAATATTTCATATCTACAAAAGAGATTACAGTTTAAGTAACATACATAAATTTAAAGAATGTTTACAAAATGTAACGTGGTCAGATGTATATGTAGAAAACGATGCAAATACGGCATTCAATCGTTTTCATGAACTAAT
Organism: Mythimna ferrago; assembly: GCA_910589285.2. Lineage (NCBI taxonomy): Eukaryota > Metazoa > Arthropoda > Insecta > Lepidoptera > Noctuidae > Mythimna > Mythimna ferrago. Next base: position 25,703,023 of record OU342685.1, read on the forward strand.
ATGCCTGTTTCATAATCTCTGCTTTCCAAAAGTAAGGGTTAGGATAAATACAAATAATAATATTAAACGAACGTGGATGACAAAGGGTCTTAAAGTATGTTCTAAAACTAAACGAGTATTACGATATCAGTATTATAAGAACAAAAATAGAACTAACAAGATTAAATATACAACATATTCCAATTTATTGCAAAAATGTATACATAATGCTAAACGGAATGCTAACATTAAGTTTATAAATAACAATAAAAACAAATGTAAAGCCACGTGGTCCATTGTAAAAAATGAAATACACAATATGAACTATGGGGATAATATTGAATACATACATACTGACAACGCTATACTCACAAAACCTGCAGAAATAGCCTCTGCATTTAACAATCATTTTATAGACGGTTTTCCAATACAAAATAGTATAAATAGTTATCGCAATGAAAACGTCACTGCTAACTCGATGTTCCTCACTCCTATGTCTGAGAGTGAGGTACGGCAACATATACTATCATTAAATAATACCAACTCTGAAGGCTACGATGAATTAAACACCAAAGTTATTAAAACATGCTCCAATGAAATAAGTAAAGTGTTGACATATTTGATTAACCTATCCTTTTCACAGGGAATATTCCCAAACGCTTTGAAATTATCTATTGTTAAACCATTGTTCAAAAAGGGTGAAAAATATGATATGGACAATTATCGCCCTATAACGCTAATACCCATTTTGTCAAAAATATACGAGAAATGTATGTATCATAGATTAATAAACTACTGCGAAAAATTTAATATCATAAGAAAAGAACAATTTGGTTTTCAAAAACGTAAATCTACTACATTGGCAATCTTTTCACTTTTGAAAACCATACTAAACGGTATAAATAACAACCAGCTGGTAACAGGACTATTTTTTGACTTATCAAAGGCGTTTGATTTAGTTTCACACCTTAACTTATTACAAAAATTAGAAGCTCTCGGAATTAGGGGACTGCCACATCAATGGATATCGTCATACCTAACTGACAGGCAACAATGTGTCACTGTCTCCAAACTCGACGGAAATGGAGATATGTTACAGTATACGTCTGAGTATAAATATATAAAACGCGGTGTGCCTCAAGGTAGCATATTGGGGCCTATTTTATTTCTCCTCTACATAAATGATATTGTTGATGTGACTAAGCACAAATGTTTTCTTTATGCTGATGACATTTCTATAATCGTAACTACTGACAAAAAACATAAATCGACTACTGACCATGAATCTGACATAAATAATACAATTGCTGACTTAATTAATTGGTTAAATAATAATAATCTATCTATTAATCTTGACAAATCTGTATATATACAATTTAACAAATATTATAATAATAAATTCAATTTTAAGATGGACATACCAAAAATTAACCAGGTGACAAAAACTAAGTTTTTAGGCGTAGTAATAGATGAACATTTGGACTGGAAGGCACAGGTTGAGCATGTATGTAGCAAAGCGAATAAATTTGTATATGCCCTTAGAAAAATTAAGAAGATTACAAATATAAAAACGGCTGTAATGTCATATCGAGCGTATGTGGAATCCTCGTTGCGGTATGGAATAATAAAATGGGGAAATAGTACCGACTTTAATAGAGCATTTATCGCACAAAAGAAATGTATACGAGCCATTTACGGAATTCCATCAGATGAATCATGTAAACCAATATTTAAAAAGCTTGGTCTGCTACCATTGCCTTCACTATTTGTATATGAAGTATGTATGTTTGTACAGAAACACAAAGAACTGTTCAAAACGGCGGAAGAGGTATGTTCACGAAGTCGGCGTGACCAATTCAGACTGGTACTAGACGAGATGCCCAGGAGTGCTAAATATAATAAAAACTGTGTGGCTATGTGTGTGCGTATATTTAATAAATTACCAAATACATTTAAAGTACTAAATTGCAGACATTTTAAAATTAAATTATATAAGTGGCTGAATGAAAATAATTTCTATAGTGTTAAAGAATTTCTTGAACATAAATTGTAATCTTGATACCATAATTTTGCATGCTTTAATATTAAGCAAAACATGTTTGGACTCTTTGTATTATAACACCTTTTAATACCGTGTTTTTTGCAAATAAATATTATTATTATTATTATTATTATTATTATTAATCAAAATAAAAATAAAAAAAACATATAGGTATATGTATAACATATGACGTCACAAGCACACCAGATGTGAATATTACAAGACTTCTAAGCTATTTGTATCTAATTTTAAGTAAACTTTAGTTGTTTTTATGAGAATAAAAATTCTTTAAACCTATGTTTTTACAACTCGATTTGATTTTAAAGTGCTTAAATATTTTAAAGAATAAACATTTACTAAAAGATCGTATCGACACGTTGTTGGTTATTTCTTTATTTTTGCGGTTCTGCTAATATTTTATAATATAGTCTTTTAATCATCAGCAATTGTAATCCAGGATTGGGTTATTTTCATATTTGATCTTCAGGAGTTTTGCAAGACTATAAATGTTGTGTTAGTATTACTGCAAGCAAAATACACAGCGTGTGTTTCTTAAGAGAACCCAATTTACAATAGACAATCAGGAAGATTCGCCTATTGTCAACTTCAGCATGTTAAAAACTTGTTGTTTCATCCAACGCAATTCATATTATGTTTAATAAAGTGCAAGGGTTGAAAAATAAAGAAAAGTTTTTAGTAAAAACAGACTCTTGAGTAAATGTGCAAGGTTTCTATAGCTATATTTACTTTACGGGTCAAATTTAACGCAAAATATCCTATTTTCAGATGTTTATGATTTGATTTCAGTAGAAACCTAGATCCATTGATATTTGTGCTGCCAAAATATCTTGAGATTAATTTGTAATAACATCGTTATTACGTAAAAGTGGTTGTATAGAAATTTCGGGTCGGCCGCTCTTAACTGAATACCTGAAATATGCAAGCTAAACCTAATCTAATGTAAAAACTAAAACTTGACAAGCAGTGGCCTAGTTATTGTTCATTTGGATCAACAAGAGATTTGTTGTTTGTTTGTATAATTGATTACTTTTTGTTCCTGTTTTTTCAACGGTCCAAGTCTATGATACGAAAACTGAGAGAATTGTGATGTTTTGTTTGTTTTCTTTTATTTATTTGTTTTGTCTTTCCTTCTTTTACCCTTTTTTTGGCATCAACAATATTTGATTTTCTTTGAAGCAAATTTTATCAATTTCATACACAAACTCTTCACTAGTTTGTGTATCAAATTGATTTTACAACAATTTCAACTTCATTTACTATATGTAAAGCAAAAGTTAAAATGAAAATGAATATAAAAAATCAAAGTTATTTTATAAATGAAAGTTTATAATATTTGAATGATTTAATTTATAGTTCTAAATTGAAATTGTAACTTAAAAAACTTCTTCGACTTTTGCTGTGACGTTGTAAGTTGGTTAGTTATCTCAGACTTGCTTTCTTATATATGTCTAACAGTTGTTGCGTGGTTAGGTGTTTCAAATAAACCATTTGGTTTATAAGAAATATATACTTATACATTGAATTTGATTATGGTTTTAAAAACTTTTTACAAACAACCTGTTTTACTTCTTCCTAATTAGTTACGAATAAGACATGTGATTTATTACTGTTCCAGGCCATGGCCGCTATGACCTTCTTCTTCTTTTCACCTGCTGCATCATCCATTTGGGAGCTGTCATGGACATGCTTGGCTATAGCTTGGTAGTACCAGCTGCCAGCTGTGACCTACAGCTAAGTCTAGAAGAAAGTGGCATGCTGACTTCTGTGTCTTTTGCAGGTATGCCTCAGATATATTTCATTTTCTGTTTTCTGACATACTGAAGAATAGCTTATACCGTTGTAAAAATATAAAGTTGCAAATTCTATGTGGCGCCGCTGTCTTTTTGATAAGGCTTCGTCCAGAGTGAAAGGTAAGTAGCGCGTGTGGGGCGGAGTTGGTGATTGCGATTAAATTGATTTATTTATTTATTGCATTTATGTCATTTACAGAATTTTGTTTCATAATATAAAACTTAAAGCCTGCTCGGGCACCGCAATATATGTATTCAAACCACTATTTTCATTTAATTTATTCAAATTATTACATTACCCACCAATTATTGTTATCATTATCATTAATTATTAATTTAATTTATTATTTGATATTTAAGTTCATTGCATTATTACATCGCGTCAATATAACAAATAATTTAGAACATTGATTTAAAAGAATTTTGATTTGTCAATTTCTTTTTTGTTTTGTATTGTTAAATAAAAAAATATTTTAGACTGTAATAAAACTTTTGCCCCTGGAGCAAATTAAGTGAAATTACAAAATTAGGTGCTATAAACGCTAGACGTGTTTTTCAGGATAAAACCAATAAACGATCGCTTGGTAGCCAGGTCGCTCCGTCACGTCGTTGCACCAGGTGCTGCCATAGTCACTTTAGTGTTATTGCAAACGACGGTTTCATGTCTGAAACTTAGATTAAGTTGAAAGTTAGGCTCAAGGCCTGAAGTGCCAAGGGGCAAAAATATTCAATATTTTCATTGGAGAATGATTTCTTGTAAAGATTGAAGTAAGTTCTTCAATTCGAATCACTGTCTTATGTTATATTTTCTTTATATACCAGGATTTACGTTTGCCTTATTCTGGGGCTACACCACTGATAAATACGGCAGGAAGAAAGCCCTCCTCATCTCTTCGCCGGTCGGCTTCATCATGTCCAGTCTCACCAGTTTCTCCACCAGCTTCTATATGATGCTGATACTCAAGTTCTTAGCTACCAGCTTGTAAGTTGAAAAATTTTATTGAGCTTTTTTCTTCATCACTAATGTGTTAAGATAATTAATTTTAATTTTATAATTTAGTTTTAGTGCACAATTAATTAAGTAAGATTTTTTTATTAAAAAAAAAGAAACATATTTTCAGAGGATGCAAATCAAAGCATAATCATTGTAGTTTTTATAATAATAAAATCACGAAGCCACCTATATATTCCAACTCTACTCAAAGTTACAGCAATGCCTTCCACAAAATGTTTTTATAGTATTGTTCATCTTTTTTATTTCTATGTAGCGACATCTATGGCGCCACATAAGAACTACGAAGAAAGTACGAAATCCTGCATCGCGCAATCAAAGTTCTCCGCGCGATTTGAACATATACGACAGCCCGAAATCATCTATCGGGCAGTAGCCCACCAGACTATAACACCTGTCTGGTCGGAGGATCCTCCCTCTTAAACGGAGGTTTGCGGGACTTTACTCTCTGTTCCGCCTACCTCCAAACTGGTGACCCTCGACAAAGAACGTCAGCGCAGCCTTCGTGCAGCTACTACTTCGTGACGTCATCATCACTTCCTCATGCTTTCGAGCAGCGAGCCATACAGCCGGCACCCACGGCTATGAAGGGTATCCTGACCACCAGCATGACTACCTGGTCAAACCTGGTCATCCCCCTCAGCCTCATCAGCGACCTTGGCACACCGCATCTTAGGCCAGTCACATGAAGAGCTATGAAGACCCTCTCCTGGTCGACGCCAGCAGTCAAGCCCTACGTCGCACAAGCACCTCTCCGACTCACTGGAGCCAGCAGCACTACTCCGACTCACTGGAGCCTGCAGCACATAGATGTCGCTACATCTATGTATAATCTTGTAGGGCACTAGCGATAGCTAATCACTCATCATTTTTATTTTATAAAATATAATTGTTTTGTAATATTTTATTGAAAAAAAGTTTATCATTAATCTAACATTCTTTGAACATATTTCTAGCTCAACAGCATCAATCACTCTAACGATCACATTTTTGGGAGAGTGCACATCCAAAAAACGTAGAAACAGATATTTATTCACACAGAATGTGTTTAGTCTAGCCGCTGACTTTGTCTGCTTTGGTAAGGAATTTCAATTTTATTGTTTTGCATTTTGATCTATTGTCTGGGTTGACTCTTAGAGTGGCGGTAAGAAATGATTGTGGAATTATTGATAGTGCCCAGACAATATCAATATTTCTTGTTCATTAATTTAAATCAGTTAACACAATAATTGGCGGGAAGTTTTCTTCTTAGACATCATAATCATCTTTCTGCCCTTGTTCCGTTTTAGTTGGGGTCGACGCAACACCTTTTTATTCTTCTATTCTGTCCTGTCACTATCACTAACTCCATTTTCTTTCATATCACACAATTCATCTGTCCATTTCTTTTTAGATAAACTAGCTCTAAATAAAATGAAATTGATTTTATTTATTGATAATTAACAAGATAATGACGAAAATATATTAGCTTTGTTCCTATTTCAATTAATTTTAGAGTTATGATTGTTTATTGAAGTAGTCAGAGTCACAAAAAATATAATTTGTAGTTATTTAAAAGTAAAATTAATTCTTGAACCTTGCAACGAGACATCATTATTAACATAGTATTTACAGGCTAATCCAAACGTGTTGGTATTATTGATCATGCATAACTATATTTTTAATGGTTACAGGTATAGCCTACTTGATTCTGCCACTAGACTTTAATATTCCACTACCACTTCTGAACAGCTACAGACCTTGGAGACTGATGACTCTCCTCATGACAGTCCCTCTTGGAATGGGGTCCTTGATGATAGGCTTTTTGCACGAGAGTCCTAAGTTCTTGGCTAATATGGGGGAGACAGACAAAGCGTTGGAAGTCTTGACGGCTATGTATGAGGCTAATAACGGGAAGGGTAGTGTTTATCCTGTAAGTAATTGTTTTACTACGTGGGTTTAAAACTATTATATAATTAACACGTTATTTAATTTTCATTCAATTTAAGACAAGCATCTAGCGACTAGCAGATAAAAAGCTGTATTCGTGAACACTTTTGGAAATTTAAACTACTAAAGGAAATTACAGGGTTTTACTTTCATTTACTACGCACAATCTTATTCTAAATTAAATAGGACAAGTTAATTAAAACCACTGTGTCTGTTAACACTTTGGGGAAATTCAGGTTGTTAAAGGAAACCATTTAGATCAGGACCTTAATATCATAGAAAAATAAAGAATCCTCATATCATTGCTTTTTTTTTCAGGTAAAATCTCTGATAAAAGTTGATAAACCGGACAATACTATATCATTTTGGGACTCCGTGGTAAAACAAACAGTGCCAATATTTAAGCCACCTCTGCTTTGGAGGACGTTACAACTATTTCTACTGTTTTCAATCTGCTGCGCTACGTAAGTCACATTGATTTCTTTTTTTTTCCTAACGTATTTTAAAATTACCGTCAATTAAGTATAACACCATTATTTTAGTAAAATAAACATTAGTATAAGCCGCTACTCAAATAACATCTTTTAATTTAGTAAAAGTTTAAGAGAAGTAAATATCAGGTATAACACAATTAATCTCTTTTAGCAACAACGTATTCTTCGTGTGGTTCCCAACGATGGTGAATTCTTTTTTCACAACTGTCTCAGAAGATACCAGTTTTTGTCAGAAGATCGTCGCAAACATTACACCTGTTCAACTTAATGTGAGGAAAATGAAAATAATGTTTTACTAAACGCTGAGTGTAACAAAAACTATAAAGGAACAAATAGTTACAAAAAAGTCTTTTTAATTAAAAGAAAAAAGAATTAGTGGTAGCGTGACGAGTGACAGGATGGAATAGAAGAAAAAAACGTGTTGCGCCCACCCCAAATAAAACGGGACAAGGGCTGGAAGATGATGATGAATTAATATCCACGTTTCAATTAAATGTGTGTCACGAGATCAAAGTATTTTTTAATTATTTTGCAATATAATATTTTGCTTTTTCATTATTATTATGCACCAGAATTTTCATTCCATTTTCATTTCCATTTCCAGAGTTTTCAAACATTATTATTGACTCCCGTTCTTTAATACTTTTTCTCAAACAATCCATGCTCTCCTTCTTCATCCACAATCGTTCAGGGTTTATTATTATCGTTTTTTCTTTTTACAGGAAACCTGTATTGACACTAACCCGATGAACACTATTTACGCCGGTTTACTCTCCACTCTTTTCTTCACGATCCTCAACATCGTCATCATTCCCGTGTCCAACTGGAGAAGGACCCTGATGATATGCATCTTCGCACTGTCAGGAGTGTTTTGCATCCTGGTGGATATGGTGCGGCAGCCTATTGCCACCATGATCATCTTCATTGCCATACAGTTGACTGGCATCTGTATCGGTGCTGTCGGATCCTATTGTGTTGATTTGTATCCGACATCTTATAGGTGAGTATTTAAATGTGATCTAATATTTTGTTTTTTCTATTTTAGATAGCCTACTGAATAAAAAGTGGCCCATAGTGTGCAACACCAAGTGTTTTGCTATCCAAAAGATTTAGAGGAGACATTTTTCATTAAGTGCTAAAATGAATATTATTGATTTATCTCTTAAGGCAAAGAGATAAATCTTAGATACTTTTTATAGCAAAATCTCTTACATTTTTTTCCTAGTATGAATTTACTTACTTTGTAAAGCTGGATAAGGGTAATCAAGTTTTTAGTCTTTTGAAACGCCATGCCAAATAATGAACTACTGCTCTCTGGTTTTAAGATTTTAAGTATGATTAAATTCTTTATCTTCTTTTTTGTCATTCCCTCACTTCATGTCTTTAACTTTTATAGTATTTTAAGTTGTATAGTTACCATTTTACATATAATATTGTAGATATATTGTCTTCTCTGTCCATTAGGGGCCTAGCTACCAGTCTTGGCATGATGTTTGCAAGGTTCGTGTGTCTTGGTGGAGTCAATATCGTCGGCGCTACCGTTATTGATTACTGCCGGATCACTTTCTACTGCTGGGCTGTCTTTGTGTTTAGTAAGTATTTTATCTATATGAGAATGGAACTAATTTCAACTTTATACAATACCTGAGGTAAAACTATATAATGAATAATTCATTTAAAAAATGTTTGTCCAAAATAATCTGTTAATTTTGTACTAGCTAATCTGACTACATATCTAATCAAAAAAATATCCCAATTAGGTCACTGTTAAAACGACGTTTTCTTAAAAAACTGGTCTAGTGCAAGTCGAATTTGCAAGCCATAAGATTTGATTTTTGTTACAGATTGAAATTGTTTTGTCTTTTGTTATGAAGTACATATACACCCCTACTTTTTAATTAGTACACAAAAAAATGGGGCTCTATCTGTACTCGTCACTGATCGTATTTTAGTAGTCAAAAGTAGAAAAAACCGAAATCCTAAAATTATCCACGAATAGGTAAATTCATCATAGAATCAATCAAACATAACAATTTCTAGTAGAAAATACTGCGGGCAGTGTTTTTCCTTAACAATTGTCACTTATTCATTCATTAATCAATAGCCTGCATAATAATTCCATAAATTGAGTGACATTTTGGGAAATAAACCAACGCGAATAACTTTGCTGTTTATGAATATTATTTATTGAGATTTTACTTATAAAATAACAAGTGCTTTTCTAATAAGCCCTTTAAGTATGTGTAATAATTAAAAAATTGTGAGTATATATGAGAGAGTATGAATTATGTTATTTGACCGTGGTTTTTTCATTACAGGTGGGATATTGGCAGCATTATTGCTTCCATCGGAGGCAAAAGAAAAATCTTCTGAAAGGAATAAGACGTAAAAATAATGTATTGTCTAGTTTAGGTACCTACTTAAATTATTAAAATAAATCTTTTTAAGATCTAGAAAATTGTTTTAGTATATTCTCCCCAAGTAGCTAAGAGGGAATCGATAAAAGTGACAATCAATCATTGAATAATGATTGTTATACCGTCAGAATCTATTAAATTAATGTGCTTTACAAAATGATGCTTGATCAATATGTAGTTTATATATTCATCACCAATTAAACATCACTTTGGCTAGTTCTCAAAAACACAATTAGTACTACCAGTATTTACATTCATAAATACCTTCATCTGTGGTATCAAGGTGTAATAAAATGAGTCAAAGATATAATAATAAGTTCTTCACATAGATGTATCGTAAATATGAATATATTACAGGATAAAAAAGAGAGAGTCACTTTAGTATATTTTATTTGGTACGGGATAGATTACAAAACAAATCCAGTTAGATATAGCAAAATACTAAAAAAGGAAATAAAGTTATCAGCTGTATTTAGCTGCCTCATTGTATTCAGATATTTTAAAATGCCGTACTAACAAAAATTTAAAGTGCCAAGGTCGTGTGAAATGTATCAATTACCCCAACCTTTAGCGTTTGCTTGATAACTACCCTTTCATATCTCTCAGGCAAATTAAATAAAATGGGTCACGTTGTATAAAAGTGGTCACATTATTTTGGCCAAACTTTTCAGCAGCCGTCAAATTTTAAATTCAATATTACTGAGCGCTCAAGTGCGCGTCGGATACTAGAGCCGCTCCCTCGCGCGTGCACGTGCGGTCTCCTCCTTTGCTAGCATTACTAGCATTACATCGCTTCGAACCATAGACTTGCGCACGAAAGATTCCGTAGCAAAAACACGGAAAAAAATCAAGTTTGTTTGTATGGGAGCCCTATTTCAATAATTTATTTTATTCTGTCTTTAGTATTTGTTGTTATAGCGGCAATAGAAATACATCATCTGTAAAAATTTTCAATTTAATAGCTATCACGGTTCATGAGATACAGCATGGTGACAGACGGACGCACATCAGAGTCTTAGTAATAGAATCCCATTTCAACCTTAGGGTACGGAACTTTAAAAATGTTTTATAGAGAGATTATCTAAACAGTGGGTAAAATTCATTAGTTTCAGAAGTTTTTAGTGTTTATTTGTGGAGTCAATGAAAAAGTTTCGCACTTAATGTGTGCCATAAGTATTTGGCACAATTAAAATTTAATTAATAATTAAAATAAACAATTAAAAAATGATTAAAATAAAATAAAATAAATAATTAATATATTAATAATAATTAAAAATAATTTATTATTAAAATTAATTATTATATTTATTATTAATAATTAATTTTAATATAATATATTTTTAATTTAATATTAGTATTTTTTAATATTTTTATTATGTGGCGTAAAACAACACTCGTGTGTACCCTACCACAGTAGGTTGCAGGGCAAATAATTATTTTCCATTCCTCGGTTTTTCTTGAAAAGTTAGCAATTTAGGCAAAACTCGTCGTTAGAAAGTGTGGTAGACTCGTTGAAAAGAAGCCACTCACGAAATTATAAGTAAGTATTTATCATTTAACAAAAAGTGTGCTATCGCACGGACTAAAAAAATTGGAACAAGAAAAAAAGCCTAATCAACAGACATAGCCTTTCCTTCGTGATCTTTAATTATTTAGTAAGTATTTCAAGGAGGAGCAAATGTGTTAAAAGAATATAAATGACTAGCCTTTTGCCCGCGACTTTGTTTTTGTAGAATGTGTGTGCGAAAGATTGAAGAGGAAGATAGTGTGAAGAGATGAGTGAAAGTCCAAAGTACACAAGAAGAAGAAGAAAGTTTATTTTTCACAGTCACAGATTATAGTTTACGTACACACAAGAGTTCCACTAAGAAGAGACAGAAGGAGTGGTAGAAAGATAGAAAGATGAAAGTAAGCGGACATACAATATAAAATTATGCGCGGCGAGATATCACGGAACGGACATACGTTAGACGGTAGACTCGGCAAAACGTACTGCCCGGTCATGCATACCCGCGGACCGATGCGCGAGCGCAAGCGTAACGCTATCATAGTTCTGTCTCGCTTGCGCGCGCGGCTCGTGTGATGCAACAGACTCGCCGGCCGCTGTACGATAGATGTATCGTATAACTACGGCCGGACAACTATTAACAAATTATCTACTAACACAAAATTGTCTCGGTCAGTTTGTTTGTTGAATGTTAGGACAATGGTTGTTTATTTTATTCCTGATTCTATATAATACTAGTTGTTAGTGTCTGTACATATGTAAATAAATTATTTTATTTTGATTTTATAAAATTAATTAATTAAATATAATTTTGATAATAATATGTAGGTCACTACATCACCCCCTTCCAAAGACCGTCAAGGGCGATAATAGTCGGGAAATCTAACGCGACGTCCCGACCGCGTCGTTCTCATGACGTCCTCGTGGGCTGTTGGTAAGTTTTGGTTATCCGCGTTGGGTGTGTAGTGATGAGTGTTTGTGTTGAGTGGTGACTGTGGTGTGTTATGATGCATGTTAGTGGTATGTGGTGAATATGATGTGTTGTCAGGGTCACGCAGTATGAAGGCCTGCTTAATGCGGTCTATCGATACGGTAACCTGTTTACCGTTAACTGACAACCTAAATACCTTGTCACCCCTCTCAATGACCTTATGAGGGCCTGAGTATGCTGGTTTCAGACCTCCACCAGTAGTGCAGTCCCTTACGAAGACATGAGTTGATGTGGGTAATTCCTTATAAATAAAGGTTTTTGTATTGGTGTTGTGCCTGGCTGCTGGTGTCGGTTGCAGATTCTGGATTATATTCCGAAGCCTTGACAGGTAGTCTGTCATGTCGATGGTCTCATCAGCCTGAGGATCAAAAAATTCACCAGGAAGGCGCATTGGCTGGCCATAAACCAATTCGGCAGCTGAGGCTTGAGCGTCTTCTTTGTAGGCGCTGCGAACGCCTAGTAGGACTAGTGGCAGAGATTCCACCCAACTGTCATTGGCGTGACAGGTGATCGCCGCCTTAAGTTGACGATGAAACCTCTCCACAAGTCCGTTGCAGGCTGGGTGGTACGCAGTTGTTCTGCGATGTTGGAACCCAACAATGGCCGACAGGCACTTGAAGAGTGCTGATTCGAACTGCCTACCTCTATCGGTAACGATATCCGATGGGCAGCCGAATCGAGCAATCCAGCCACTCAGTAAGGCCTTTGCCACTGTTTCTGCAGTTATGTCTGCCAGCGGTATTGCCTCCGGCCATCGTGTAAATCGATCGACGGCTGTGAGACAATAGCGGAAACCTTGACACAATGGCAAAGGTCCAATGAGATCGATGTGTATGAACGCAAACCTTGATTGTGGTAATTTGAAAGCACCTAGTGGTGCAGAGATATGCCGTGTGGTCTTCGAGCGCTGGCAAGCCAGACAGGAGCGAACCCACTCTCGACAATCTTTCCTGATACCAGGCCACACATATCGGTCAGCAACCAATCTTGCTGACGCTTTGGTGCCTGGGTGACTCAAGGAGTGCAGGCTAAGGAAAATTGTCCTGCGCAACTCCTTGGGTACGAAAGGTCTCGGCGTAGAGGTGCTGACGTCACAGTATAGCTGCGTCTGTGAACCTGGTACGCTAATTTGCTTCAGACGTAAGGCACTGTCCCCAGTAAGGAGTTGCTTCAGCTCCTGGTCCTCCAGTTGCGCTGCAGCAATCCGTTCAGTGGGCACAGGCTGAGTGATCTCCTCAACGCGCGAGAGGGTGTCCGCCACGACATTATTTTTCCCTGATATATGCCGGATGTCCGTTGTGAACTGGGCTATGAGATCAAGGTGACGGGAACGTCGTGGGGAACAATTCTCTTTACGAGTGTGGAAGGCAAATGTGAGAGGCTTGTGGTCTGTGTAAATCACAAAGTCGCGAGCCTCCAACATGTGTCGAAAGTACTTCACACTCTCGTAAATGGCGAGCAGCTCGCGGTCGTAAGGCGAATACTTAACCTGTGCCGAGCTGAGCTTTCGCGAGAAGAAAGCAAGGGGCTCCCAAGCTTCCATTTTGAACTGCTGCAAGACAGCGCCAATGGCTTTGTCTGACGCATCCGTGACCAACGCCAACTTAGCGTTGCAGTCAGGATGTGCCAAAAGTGCTGCTTGGCAAAGGCTGTTCTTGCAGTTCTGGAATGCCTCGAGCTCCTTAGGTGTGAAGTTGACGGGATGTGAACCTTTAACTGATCCAGTCAGCAGAGCGTTCAGGGGTGCCTGGGAACTAGCTGCGCCTGGAACAAACCTTCTGTAGAAGTTCAGCATCCCAAGGAATCTACGCAGCTCTCTCACGGTCTTAGGCACTGGGAAGTTCTGCACGGCCTCTACCTTGGAAGGCAGTGGTGTTGTACCTTTTGCCGAGATGTGGTAGCCTAAGAAGTCTACTTCGGACACTCCAAAGACGCACTTTGCGCTATTGATGACCATGCCGTAGTCTTGTAGCCTGGAAAACAACTGACGTAGGTGGTGCTCATGGGTCTTCTGGTCTTTCGAGTAGACCAAAAAATCGTCCAGATAGGCGTACGTGAAATCCAGACCCCTGAGCATTTCGTCCACGAAGCGCTGGAACGTCTGTCCGGCATTTCGAAGACCGAACGTCATGTATGGGAATTCGAAAAGACCGAACGGCGTTGTGATCGCGGTCTTCGGGACGTCGTCTGGATGTACTGGGATCTGATTGTATGCCTGAACTAAATCGATTTTAGAAAATACAGTGCAGCCAGATAGGCTATGAGCAAAGTCCTGAATGTGCCGGATTGGGTACTGGTCAGGGATGGTACGTGCATTCAACATCCTGTAGTCGCCGCAGGGGCGCCAGCCATCATCTTTTTTAGGTGCCAGGTGTAGAGGTGACGACCATGGTGAGTCTGATAGACGGCAGGTACCACACTGCAACATTGCCTCGAATTTCCCCTTGGCAATTTTTAATTTATCTGGGGCCAATCTGCGAGGTGAACTTGATACTGGTGGCCCTGGTGTAGTACGGATGTGGTGTACTGTATGGTGTTTTGGAGTGCGGTGTGTCCCTTGTGGGCGAGTGATGTCGGGGAATTCCCGCAGTATGTGTGTGTATGCGGAATCACCAAGACTTACCCTCACCGAAGAGACGCCATCAGAACGACGGACAGGCAACGCCGGGGCGGAGAGCGTAGTATGGTTGTCGATTAAGCGTTGGTTCCTGCAATCAACAACCAAATTATAGTATGATAAAAAATCCACGCCTATTATCGCCCTTGTTACGTCGGCGACAATAAATCGCCAAGCGAAGTCACGGCGCAGCCCTAGATTTAATGATACATTAATAAAACCGTAGGTAGTTATTGATGTACCATTTGCCGCACAAAGTTGGTAGGTGGTTTTTACTAGTCGCTTCGCTATTGCCGATCGGGGGTAGACACAGAGGTCTCTACCGGTGTCGACCAAAAACTGCATCTTCGACCTTTGGTCGGTGACGAATAAGCGACCAGCGCTCGGACAATCATCGGTCGCCATTATTGATTGCCCCGTGCGTTTCCCGACAAAGGGTAATCGCACGGCTTCACGCACTTTTTAGCCCGGTCGCCGAAGTTCTGGTGGTACCAGCACTGAGGGAACCTGTTGTAGCTGGACTGGGACCTTCTTGAACCGGATCGATGGCGCGTACGACTACGGGACCGTCCTCTAGGGCGGGACAATCGCTCCACTTTGTTCGCCAGCTTCTCCATCTGCTTGGTCAGGGCGGCGATCTCGGAATGTACGCTACTGCTGCCCTGGGTGCTCGACGATGCTGCTGGGGTCGTGATGGCAGATGTTGTTGCCATCTGTGTCCCGACGACATCGTGGATTCGATCTGCCAGTTCTGCCAGCTCAGCCAAATCCTGCTTTGACTGCGAAGCTATAATTGCTTGGGTGCTTGCGGGTAGGCGGCTTGTCCAGATAGTCCGCAGGAACTCCTCGGGTACGCCTGGTCCAGCAAGGTTGTGGAGGTGCCGATAAAATTGAGAAGGTTTTCGGTCACCTAGCTCCTCATGCATGAGGAGCTGTTTCACCTTCTTCTCCCGCGAAGCCGACAATCTCTTTATAAGCTCCGCCTTCAGCTTCTCGTATTTTCCGCTTTCTGGTGGGTAGCTGATTATGTCTTCGACCTCGACCGCATATTGAGGGTCCAAGTTGCCGGTCACGTAGTAGAACTTGGTCTCATTCATTTTAATGTTCGACAGCATGAACTGTGCCTCCATCTGGGCGAACCACAGCGTCGGTTTTTCGGGGTAGAACGGTGGGACTCGTACACCCACACGCAATGTTTCCGCTGCCGCATCACCGACATCCCGCGAACTGGTTGCTTTGTTCTGGGCCATTTTCGTGTTCTTCTCGGGGTCACCAATGTAGAATGTGTGTGCGAAAGATTGAAGAGGAAGATAGTGTGAAGAGATGAGTGAAAGTCCAAAGTACACAAGAAGAAGAAGAAAGTTTATTTTTCACAGTCACAGATTATAGTTTACGTACACACAAGAGTTCCACTAAGAAGAGACAGAAGGAGTGGTAGAAAGATAGAAAGATGAAAGTAAGCGGACATACAATATAAAATTATGCGCGGCGAGATATCACGGAACGGACATACGTTAGACGGTAGACTCGGCAAAACGTACTGCCCGGTCATGCATACCCGCGGACCGATGCGCGAGCGCAAGCGTAACGCTATCATAGTTCTGTCTCGCTTGCGCGCGCGGCTCGTGTGATGCAACAGACTCGCCGGCCGCTGTACGATAGATGTATCGTATAACTACGGCCGGACAACTATTAACAAATTATCTACTAACACAAAATTGTCTCGGTCAGTTTGTTTGTTGAATGTTAGGACAATGGTTGTTTATTTTATTCCTGATTCTATATAATACTAGTTGTTAGTGTCTGTACATATGTAAATAAATTATTTTATTTTGATTTTATAAAATTAATTAATTAAATATAATTTTGATAATAATATGTAGGTCACTACATTTTCTTGGCCAATTAAGAACCGATTTTAAATTATTTTATTTTTATTTATTTATTTATTTATTTTACAATTTATGTACACACAAAAATAACAGAAACAGATAATACATAAGAGACGTTAGTACAAAGGTACTGCTTATTTCCAAAGAAATTTCTTCCAGCAGACCTGCGAAAGGAGAAATCAAAAAGAAATGTAGACCATAGTGTGTAGGAAGCAAAAGAAGAATGTGTGAAGTCTTAAACCAAAGTCATATATAATTATATATACCTAAAAATAATATATACCTACAGCTATAAATATACATATTACATACAATATATAAATAAATATCACAATTGAGAGGAAAGATAGTGCTCTTTTACTCGATTTTTAAAAAGTGAGATCGAATTTAAATCTCGAATGCTAGGCGGAAGTGAGTTCCACAACCTCACGGCATGGACACAGAAAGAATAGGAGTAGTAACTGGATTTATGGGGAGGGGATTTAGGAAGGGATCTGAGGTGTGATCTGCAGGGCGCGTCACTAGGACGAGCGTAGGAAAAACGATCACGAAGGTAGGAGGGATAAGATGGGTTGTGTAGGATATTAAAAAGAAGACAAAATCCGAGTATTCCTGCGAAGACGAATAGGGAGCCACTTGAGTTCCTTGCGAAGATGAGAGACATGGTCATATTTTCGTAATCCAAAAACAAACCGAATGCATAAGTTTTGTAATCGCTCAAGCTTGTTTAATAGCTCCTCAGTAGCGTCCAGGTAGCAGGCGTCGGCATAATCTATAATCGGCTGAATAAGTGTTTGGCCTAAACTGATTTTTGTTTTCAAAAAAATTTTTATTGAAAACGTATACGGATATTCCGAATTGGCCCCTAAACATATTGTCATGTCATGATTTTATAATGAACTTGGAAGATGTGAGATGGAACTCTTCATTAAATCATAATAGAACTATCTTAACAAATAAAATTGCTACATATTGTAAACTATGCTATAGTATACGTAATTACAAAATAAAATAAAGATTACACTTAAAAAAAACGAAGTCACACAGTATCAATGGATGTCGAAATACTACTTTGTTTAAATAAACTCACTGTATTATAGAACACCTCAAAGATAATGGTTAAGAAACAGTTCGTGGTGAACCGTGTTTTGAAAAGTAACAATGTTAGTATTAAGAGTGATTTGGAAAATGTGGAAATTGAAGAGGCTCTCGAGTTGACAGGTGAGTAAGAAACATGCGAATTTCCTTCAGTTTTTATCAACAAATCACGTAGTGTCAATATTTTTGAGAAATGTTGTATCTGGCTTTGAATAAATTTAATATACGCGCCACTTCAGATGCAATTCTAGGCTCACGTCTTCAAAGCGCTTAGACATTTGAGAGACTAAATATCTACTAATCTTTGAACTAAACAGTTATCTTTTATTTTGCCTACATTAATCAAATACATAGCGACCCTTAGCTAACCGGTAAAATTTTGTCAGCTACTTTTGCTTTCTATGCAACATGCATGGAAAAATCCCATATTGTTCAAATAAAATCAATTATGAGTTATTTATAGATTAGTTTTATAACGGTTGTAATGGTAATGTAATGATTAACGTAATGGTTAACGGTTTCAAGGTATTTTATTTTAATACATTGGTGACATGTAAATGAAAAAAAAAAATACATTTATTGTTTTTTTTTTATTTTTAATTGAATACATTTAATATTTGACTGACTTACTATATAATTATAAAATGAATTTAATTTAATGATAAGCGTTGGATCAATGCAAAATATTTTTTTTTCAACTCGTCTTTATCCTGCAATCTAGTGATTCGACATTCAACAGGAAATTATGTAGGTGTTTTTGGTCGTGCATGGAGCCATATTCATCGACATGCACATTTAATTATTTATCATGGCATCTTATGTCGATATAAGATCCTGTGGTGCTCCTCTCTTTAATCTTTGGAATGATGTGTTTGGGAGTTTGTTCATCAAATTATTTGCCAGGCTGTTTGGATGCATTAGCATACGCTTTTTGTAGGTTTTCAGAGAGTCTACTACTTCATTCTTGACTGATTTTATTTGTAATTCACGGTGAATTATTTTATTTGTTATGTACCTGGTGCATCAGTCACCATGCGCAGAACTTTTGATTGAAAGCGTTGGAGTATTTCTAAGTTGGAGTTAGTGGCGGTGCCCCACAATTGTATTCATACATCCATATGGGTTTGAGTATCTCCCCGATACACAAAATGTACTAATGACACAAAATGAAATGACCTTTGCCGATGACACAGCTATCCTTGCAGTCGACATAACATTTGCCGGGGCATCCAGTAAACTTCAAACAAGTCTAAACAATATATATTCAGATAAAGGCTAAAGAACTGGTTAATTAAATCCAATGAATCCAAATCCGTTCATGCCACATTCACTTTGAGACGGCAAACATGTCCTGAAGTAGTTTTAAATCAGATAAAAATCCCACAATCTGAATCTGCAAGATACCTAGGGATATATATACTATATCTTGATCGGCGCCTAACCTGGATCAAGCACATCTTTACAAAGCGAAAGGCGCTACTGGCTATTGGGGTGAAAATAGCAACTAACTATGGAAAATAACTCCTACTTTACAAGTGCAAAATAATGATAATCCAATCTAAATGATAATAATAATCCAATGTAATTTAAATTAATTTATTTTTGATATTGACATTTCAATTTTATGAGTACTTAATTTTATTATATCTGTATATGTATGATTGTGTAACTGTCTTTGGTACTTGAAATAAATAAATAAATAGAAAATAACCATTTCAGGCCATGGCCGCTACGATCTCCTACTTCTATTCACCTGCTTCCTCATCCACTTGGGAGCTGTCATCGACTTGCTTGGTTATGGTTTGGTAGTGCCAGCTGCCAGCTGTGATCTGCAGCTAAGTCTAAAAGAGAATGGCATGCTGACTTCTGTGTCTTTTGCAGGTATGCCTTAGGTATTTTTGTTTTCTCTTTTTTGACCTATAGGAAAATGGCTCAAGTTATCAATATCAATTATGTAATCACAGTAAACGCATGGAGTATGCAGCCTGTAGCTATATTATATAACAGGTTTTGTAGCTCCATCGCTCTTTGCTCATGCACCAGCCCCCCTAGCCAAGTTACAACCGTTTCGCTTGCGTCGAACGTTTCGTCTTGAATTTTTTTGTTCTGACCATTGAATGAGCGTTGAGATGACGTCATTCCTGTAGATGTAAAACTTTCTACTAGCGTTAACTATTGCAGATTAGTAACTTGGCTAGGGGTACTGACTTTTTAACACGTTATACACTTCTGGACACATCTATTGGCCCACCTTAGAGTTTAGGTTTCGATGGCCCCTACCGAAATATGATTGCTAGATTGAACAAAAACTGTTGATGCAGTTTTAAACCTGATACATTTTACCATCTTTTTCGATCGTATTGTTTTAAATTTGAATTCAGAATACCATACGACATGGAGCTACGCCTAACAAGTCGGATATGCGCCTTGTTAAAGGCAATTGATTTTTGAATAAAAAACATGTTTTATCAAATAAAGGTTTAATTTAATAACGCGTGTTGCCTCCATGGGCATCTACCACAGCTCTCATACGATTAAGCATAGAGTTTATCAACCGATCTATGAAATTTTGAGGGATCATCTCCCATTCCTCTTCTATGGCAGTTTTCAACTCCTGCATCGTCTGGGCAACTGGCTGACGAGCCCTAACACGTCTTTTTAGCTCGTCCCACATGTGCTCAATGGGGTTCATGTCTGGGCTTCTGGCTGGCCAGTCCATAACTGTGATGTTCACATCCCGAAGATATTCCCTGACGATGCCGGCCGCATGGGCTCTTGCATTATCATGCATAAAAAGGAAATTTGGGCCCACATAGTCCGCGTATGGTATCACGTGAGGTTCTAAGCACTCACGAATGTACCTTTCAGCATTTAATGTTGGCAGCCGTGGTCCTGTAACAACCTCAAGTTGAGTTTTGCCGCTCGCGGATATACCGCCCCAGACAGTCCATGAGCCACCGCCATAAGCAACCCTCTCTTCAAAGCAGCATTGTGCGAAACGCTCTCCCTTACGTCGGTAGACCTTCTTCCTTCCATCATTGCCATGTAACACAATTTTAGACTCATCAGAAAAGAGTACACGGCTCCAATCTTGCTGTGTCTAATTTAAATGACTGCGTGCGAAATGAAGGCGCGCTGTTCGGTGGGCTCGCGTTAGTTTGGGCCCATTAGCTGGCTTGTGTGGTACCATATCGCGTTTTTTTAACCTTCTCCGAACAGTTCGAGCGCTCACAGATACTCCGTGGAAGTCGCGAAGTTAGTTTTGTATCTCAATGGAGGTAAGGTGACGATTTCTCAAGCTGGTCGTCACGATGAATCGATCCTGCCTTTCAGTTGTGACCCGAGATCGTGGCCTTCCTTGGCGACGAACAAAGCCGCCAGTCTCTAGGTACCTCCGATAAACATTTCGGACCGCAGATCGACTTAAATTAAGTTGAGCGCTCACGTTTCTTTGGCTGTGTCCGGCCTGAATAAGTGCCACAGCTTGGGCGGCGACTTCAGGTGAAGTATCCATAGATTATTGATAGAACCTCACCTTAATGTTAAGAATAAGTAATGTTTGTTGCAAAACCAAAGATATCAATCACTTTTTCAAGAATTAAATCCAAGTAAACCAATAAAACCAAGTTTTCTTAGTATTCGATTGTTTGATATCAACAAACAGGCTCCAAATTGTCTTTTGTTTCTTTAAATTCTGTGTTCGAAATTCAAAAAAAGACTATTGAATGAAATTGTGAATGTGCCAGGTTCAAAACTGCATAAAAACTTTTTGCTCGACTTAATATAAAATTTTAGCTAGGACCAAACGAAACTGAAAATACAAGGTGGGCCAATAGATGTGTCCAGAAGTGTACATACACTGGCCCGAGAACAACGATAAAAATTATGGCTTTCTATGTTTTGAACTTAGCACCAGTACTAGCAACCGCGCAAATTCTTAACCTTATTTGAAGCCTAAGGCTTACCTTCTTAAAGAGGTATAATTATTTGCACCTACATTAGAGAATGGCCTCTCATAGAGGTGCAAACAACGACTATGGTATATTCAAAATCATGGTACTATCTCAGTGACCCAATGATTTAGTAACCGGAAGAAAATATTATTTATTTGCTTTGCAACCGTAGTTGGAGTTAAAACAAAACAAGACTACTCTTTTTCAAGGGATCCACGTTCAAGTGCACTGTGATGACGTGGGTATACAATACATGCATAAACAGCTTCCATTAAATAGACCATTAAAAAAGTGTTCATTTATTTATTAAATCTTTATGCACATAAAACTTACAATGGCGGAATTAATGCTTTATGCATTATCTGCCAGTCGACCTTAAGGTGGTGCAGAAACATAACATGGCAGATGCAACTTAATAAAATAATAAACAAATAGAAAAAAAAAACAATAGTAAATACATACTTAGATACATAAGCAATGCTATAGTGAAAAAACAAATCCAACCAGTCAGTGCTGTGATGATTCTACAAACTTCTTGCGAATATGCTCACATGCCTTCACCTTAAAAGAAAATCGGCTGGTCGCCATCCATGGTTTATCTCTCTGTATTAATAAACTCAATATCTTATGGTAAACTTTCTTTATATACCAGGATTTCTATTTGCTTTACCCTGGGGCTACATCGCAGACAAATACGGCAGAAAAAAAGCCCTCCTTATCTCTTCGTCTGTCGGCTTCATCATGTCGAGTCTCACCAGTCTCTCCACCAGCTTCTATATGATGTTGATACTCAAATTCTTGGCTACCAGCTTGTGAGTTTAACAATTTTATCATCACTTTATTTTCATTCACTAGTCCGATAACAAAATTCATTTAGTTTTAAATAATTGTAAATTGATTGTATTTTTAGTGTACCAAAAATTATCCGTTGTATTTCACAAATTGGAGACAAGTTTTTTGAAGAAACAAGTCAAGGCATGATCATGATAACCTACTTTACCTGTAACTATCAATTTGTGACTGTAACTGCATCTATACTAATGATATTTATAACTGTGTTATTT
This sequence comes from Mythimna ferrago, assembly GCA_910589285.2. Lineage (NCBI taxonomy): Eukaryota > Metazoa > Arthropoda > Insecta > Lepidoptera > Noctuidae > Mythimna > Mythimna ferrago. Next base: position 25,725,828 of record OU342685.1, read on the forward strand.
AATGCCAATTACATTGTTTATAATAATTTTCGATTTTTTAATTTTTACATAAATGATCTGCCTTTTGAAACCATATCTCATCGTTAATATTTTCGAAACTAGAATATATTGTAAATCGCTTCAACGACACACGTTCACCATTAAATCAGCATTCTTCCCTCATATTTCCAGCTCAACAGCATCAATAACTCTAACGATCACATTCTTGGGAGAGTGCACATCTAAGGGACGTCGAAACAGATATGTATTCGCTCAGAACGTGGCAGACCTAGCTACTGATTTCGTCTGCTTTGGTAAGAAGTTTTAATTACTTATCAGTTTTGATCTATTTTTTTTTTCAGAGTTACGGAAAATAATGTTGGAGGAATGAATAAATCAATATTTATTTATCGAAAATATTGTAATAGTTACGTGATGACAATTTACATGACAATAATAAACCGTCAAATAAAATGATGTCATGAGTAGTGTCTTGTCAAATGGTCAAAGATAACAAATAGAGTCAAGTTGTTATCACTGTGGAGCTGTATAAGTGTCTAATAAAACTAACGACAAGTTTATTGCTATGGAAATATACGTTCAAGCATAACTCGACCTAATAGTATCGTAGGGTTTTAAAATAGTTACACTTAAACGACTGCATTTAGTATGTGTATTTTTAAAGTTTCTACATAAAAAAAAATTGCACTACGCATTGCCATTGTTCAAATTGAATTGTAATACCAGTTTTTTAATTCTATCTTTTCGTCTTTCGTTTCGTACACGGACTTTTTATCAATTTCTCTACACTTAGATTTAGGTCCACTCCATCAAGATCATGTGACTTAACGCCATTCAACTATTTTCTGTGAGACTACGTGAAGTTTGGTTCTAACAAAACAAAACGATTATAGTCCTCAAGGCCAACATAAATATCATTCTTCAAGAAATTCATCGACTACGAAGCGCGGTTATAATGAAGTCGTGGCAGCCTTTTCCCCAAAAGTACATGCTACACAAAATGTCATCATTCGATGACAAGCACATAACAATAAAAAGAACCATTGTGGCAATATTACTTAAACTGGTTTTACATAATTTGAAAGTTCGAGCACTATAAATGAAAATCCTATACATATTCTGCAAAAACATTAGCAGTGGGTAAACTTTCAATATCATCGACCGCACATAATTTAATTTTTAATGATTACAGGTCTAGCTTATTTCATCCTGCCATTAGACTTCAATATTCCTCTTCCACTGCTGACCAACTATAGACCTTGGAGACTGATGACCCTCCTCATGACAATCCCTCTTGGAATGGGATCCTTGATGGCATGCTTTCTTTACGAGAGTCCGAAGTTCTTGGCTAACATGGGGGAGACTGACAAAGCGTTGGAAATTTTAAAGGCTATGTATGAGGCTAATAACGGGAAGGGTAGTGTTTATCCTGTAAGTACCTATCAATTTTTAAAATGATGAATGAAATATGAATTGAAAAAATCAATTAACGCATTTTACAACGAACCACAAGATGACATGTCATAATGTCGTGTTTTTTTTATATATATATGTCAATAGGCTGAATTACAATGGAAAAGACTTAATGCTATGCTTTTCTCTGGTGATGTTGCTAAACTCGAATTGCTCTACGATGTCATTATGTGTCATAAAATTTTTATATTATAGTCTGTCTAATAAATCAACCGACTTGGGAATTTTGTATAATATTTAATCATTTAAAAAATACTTATATTCAGTACTTTTCATAAGGTTCTTCTGTTAGTAAACAATGAACTCTATCTCTTAATCAACCTTGATTATTGAACCCGTGTTGACTACAACAGATTTAATTAAATCCTAATAATTACCCAAGTCATTTAACCTTTTGAATGTCTTAAGTCACACAGTTCAACATAAGCAATTGTCTTTCTATGTGTCTCTAATTACGGCATTCGATGAGTTAACTTATTAGACAGACTCTAAACCCATACATGACATCTCTGCAGACGACATATTCAGATGTGTCCATAACCATTATATTCCAAGCACAAACATTTATTTTGATGCTTATTATCTAATGCTGAAATGTACTTCCTAAGTATATTAATGCAATACATATAACATAGTCGTTAATTTACTTGACCAAGATTTATGATAGTAGCAACATTAAAATTTCAATTTCGCCGGATATCGTAAAAAATCTAGTTAATTCAGGATCCAATTATGACGAATTTTTTGTGACTAATTTTAGTCTGATTTGATAAAACTTAATAAATTATTTCGGCGGTATATATCATGGGGACTTACGTACAATTGACGCACAAGAGGTGAATAATTTCATTGACGATTTCCTCGCCTTAGTTTGTGATAGAGTTTTTTGTTTATAAATGACGTGTAATTTAAATTTCAGTACAGTATTGTAGGTACAATTTTTTTCTATAAATGTAAGGATTTCTAAGATATTCTATAGATGATAAAAACCAATGTCTGTTAACTCTTTTAGAAATTCAGGTTACTAAAGAAATTTAGATCTGGATTTTAATATTACTTATAGAAAAACAAAAAAATCCTAAGCGTTTTGTTTTTCAGGTAAAATCTCTGATAAGAGTAGATAGACCTGACTGTACCATATCATTTTGGGACTCCGTGGTAAAACAAACAGTACCGATATTTAAACCACCGCTGCTCTGGAGGTCGCTGCAACTGTTTCTGCTGTTTTCAATCTGCTGCGCTACGTAAGTTACTTTGTTTTTTTTTAAATCTTGTTTTAAAGGACAATAAAAGTCTGACTGTAAGAATTTACTCATATTATTTACTATTATTATAGTTAGCCCAAATTGCACTGCTGGGCAAAGGCCTCCCTCCACTTCTTCCAACGATCACGGTTCCTGGCTTTCTCATTCCAATTCTTAAGGAAGCCATCCAGGTCGTCTTGCCATCTCCTTCGTGATCTGCCTCTCCCCTGAATTTACTCATAAATCATTAAATATTTTTAGAATTATTTTTAGTCCACTTGACGCATAATCAATTTGGGGTTTGTTTTTTATTTAACCACTAAAAAAAACATGTGGTTGAGGTGTTTGTATTTTGATCATTGTTGAGTTTGTTGAGCTCAAGTTGAGCTCAGTCAGTTTACATATTGAGTACTAAATCTGTAGAATAATTGTTTTGCTGAAAATAACACGCTTTCTGAAGTAAAACCCAACAAAATATAAGAATGTTTTTTTTTGAGTACTATAAATAATAATAATAATAATAATAATAATTCTTTATTCAGGTGTAAAGTAAGCGACATTATAATTTACATTAATTACAATCGACATAAATTTAATTCAAACTGTATTATAGATCTGCCAGATCTAGGTTAATGAAAACCTGTGTTTCAGGCCATCCATGTACATCAAACATTTAAAAAAGAATAACAACAATAGAAATGAAAGCTAAATTAAAACGAAGACAATAATTCCAATTATATACTACTATATTACTTAGAAGTATTATAAATACTTCTATTAATATAATATCTAATTTCCACTATTGTACTATATTACAAGTAACGCAATGGTGGCAGTCCATAAAAAAAGACACTCATTTTTAACATACATCAAGTACGTCATATTTATTTTAATAGATTTTGTTTTACAAATTAAACAGGAAATAAATATGGCGATTTCTCAAAAGTAATGATGATAAAAGACGGCTATTTATAATTTTAAGCATCGTCTATATTAATTTTCCTTTCATTTGTCTTGGACTATCCATTTGGCATTGACAAGAAATATTGAGGGAATCTAAGCAAACATAATATTTTTTGTATCTAAGTAATTAGATAAGACCATTTTCACCACCATCATCATCATCATTATTGTCAACATCATTTTAGCTGAAAGACATCCACTGTTGGGCATAGGCCTTTACAATACTATGGCCGGTTCTGTGCTTCTCTCTTCCATCGGATTCTTGTGACCCTCACCAGGTTTTCGGTCCACCTTGCGTCGCTGAGTCTTCTAGTACGTGAACGCAACTTCAGAACCATTCGTCCCCAACGACTATCAGTTCTGGGAGCAACGTGCTCTGCCCTCTGTCACTTAAGTGGTGCGATTCTTCGGGCTACGTCGGTAACCATAATCATGGTTACCGACTGAATCCGACCAATATACCGGTGAAGAATCCTTCTGCTGATATCTTCATTTTTGATGTGATCACAAGGACACTTCAAGCATAGCCCTTTCCTTTCCCTTTGGGTGACTTAAAGTTTTCTGATGAGGTTCATTGTAATTGACCATGTGCCGGAGCCTTAAGTCATCTCCAAAAACACGCACTGGTCATAGACTTTTATCCTGAAACACTGTGGTATATTGGACGAAGAGATACCGCGTAGCTTCCCGAACGCTACCCAGCCAAGTCAAATTCGACGATTGACCTTTTTTATCAGCTAATTCTATTCACTTATTCAATTCTAATCAAATCGCTTCATCTCAAAATCCTTCTTGAAAGCGACGCAAATTAAATTCTTCAACAGGTACTTTGACTTTTCAATCTTCCCAAAGCCAATTCAGAAGTCATCGACTCAAGGTGTTCTTACATTAAATACCATTTAGATACTGTTAACATTTATTACTCCTTTTAGCATAATATCGATACAAAATTGCGAGCAAAGTGCTGTTCGTACCCTGTTTGAAGAGCAAACAATATAGAATTAGATTGGAATTAGTGATGCTGTAGGCTATGAGATTTAACTGTCTGTAATAATTTAGTATTATTGGACGTTATAGTATTTCGAACCCTTTTTTATTTTGGGATTGAACATTTTATTTCAGTGGAATGATTATTGCAGACAATTTTTTCAAATTTACATTATGCTGTTAAAGAAATCTTTTCAAATGTTTTAGAAATAGATATGAGATTTTTTTTTAATACTTCGTCGTCATAAATTGTTTGCACTAATATGGATACAATCATGTCCAATATCATAAAGCAGTTTATTATTTATAACCTTAATAACATTTAAATTATTACCAAAATTGGGCACTTTAATTATCACTTGTATCGATGGTCAGTAACATATATGGTAATAACTATTTATTGCATAATTGTATATGACAAGTATTTGTATTTATTACTCTCACGGGACATATTAAAGTTAGTTTTAATTATCACTTCTGATTGGGTGGTAGACTATATATAATAGGAATCTTTGTCATAAAAGATGGTCATGCTAATGCCACAGAAGCACTTTTTGATTACCTATACGCACAAACAGATTTGTAATTTCGTTATATTCGACCTATTTTTATACCTACCGAAACGATAATAATTTTACTTTCAAATGTTCTGAAAATGGAAGTAAACAACAGTATTATAGTTTTTTTTTAAGGTGGAAAATCATCCAATGACTTCTCCCGGTCTGAGTGGAGCGTGTGAGCGTGTCAGACTTTTACTGACTAAAACGATCTATGTCTTTGAGTTGCCATTTAAGTTCTGGGTTTTTTTTTTTTCAGAAAATATCCGGGGTCCTAGCGGATATTGGCCTGCTGGGCCCTTACGGTTTGCTAAAATCTCTTTGAAAAACGCGTGAGTCACTCCACGCTGTTAACGACTGAGAAACAAATATATTTATTGAACTTTATAATTATTATAATTCATTTTTTTCAGCAACAATGTCTTTTTCCTGTGGTTCCCAACGATGGTTAATTCGTTTTTCACGACTGTCTCAGAAGACACCAGTTTTTGCCAGAAGATCGTCGCAAACATCACACCTGTTAAACTTAATGTGAGGAAATCGAACATTATCTTTTATTAAAACTTAATTCAAATAAAAACTATAGACGTAGTTTTCAGATTGCTTTGCAATCGTATATTTGGCTTTGTAAATATTATTATGTGTTAGTCTTATTATTTCCGGAAAGAACCTTTTGATAGTAATATCACTACTTACTTTAACATTTACTCTTTGAACAATCGTGATAAATTGTCCAATTATGTTAGTCACTATTGATCCCTTGGTATCAGACACTGCAAATAAGCATATCTGGTAAAGTTACCAAAGACATTTTTATTTCTGCATTTTCCTGTCTTGTTACACTGTGTCATACTTACAAATTTCATACATAGTGTGTAAAATAGTTTTAATGCCAGTCTTGAATAATTTCTTACAAATTAAAATCATTTTCTGCATTATTATATTAATAATTATTTTATAACTTATTTTGTTTTCAGGAAACCTGCATTGATACAAACCCATTGAACACCATCTACTCTGGTTTACTCTTCTCTCTCTTTTTTATAATCCTCAACATTGTCATCATTCCCGTATCCAACTGGAGAAGGACCCTCATGATATCCACCTTCGTCCTGTCAGGACTGTGCTGCATCTTGGTGGATATAGTGCGACAGCCTGTTGCCAGCATGGTCTTCTTCATTGGTATACAGTTGACTGGCATCTGTATTGGCACTGTTGGATCTTATTATGTTGATTTGTTTCCAACTTCTTATAGGTAAGAATTAAAGTATAAGTTATTTTTTTTAATTGTACAACATCTTAACAAACCAATACCTATGGACAGCTTAATTTGGTTTTGGTATTACTTCCAAGTATAGAAAAATAATTATGTTTAAAGAAAATGTAATTCGAGACTTTAAAATGATCATAATCATAATCATAGTTATAATAATCATAATCATAATCATTTATTTGGTTTGTAAACATAGGTATTACAGAAGGTGGTATAAATGGATATTGCGCTATGTTTTGCCAAATATTGGCATACAAACTTACAGAAAATTTCAGCATGCATATTAACAAAAATTTAAAATTATTATACAATGTCAAACAATTAAATAGTAATTGCAAAAAATAGAAATCAAATAGAATGTCAAAACAAAATAATTGAAATCTCACAAAAATTAAATAGAATTTCAAAAATTGACTTAAAATTGAAATGAAATAACTTAAAATTGAATTTGCAACTTGTAAATTCTTAAACTTATCTAAAAAGTATTTGGGAACGGCTTTTGTATCTTCTGACTGGTCAAGGATTTAAGTTATCTGGCTGAAATGGTTGACTGTGTGATGAGATAAAATAGGCATGAATCTTCTTTGAAGAATGAATTTAATATGGTGGTTCGACAGCTTTTGTATGAAATATATGCAAAAACGGTATTTATTCTTCAGCTTCCCAAACGTTATCCACCTGTTAAAAAATCAACCGAAAATAATTTTGGGTTCCTTGATATTAAACAATAGGAAAATTCTATATCTTCTTCTTTATTGTTCCCTCACTCTAGTATCCAAGTAGTATGTGTGTAGTTTTTGTTTTTATTTTTGTTTGTGTATTGTAAACTAGGTTTATTTATTTTTGTTTTCGTTGTGTGTTGTATAAATTTATACGTGTTGTTGTACCTATGGACGGTAACGTTCGAAATAAACGTTCATTATCATTATTATTAGGCTAGGTATTATTGCAAGTTTTTAGTCGATTGGAAACGCCATGCCAAATAATGAACTATTGTTCTCTAGTTTTAAGATTTTAAGAAAGATAAAATTCTTTATCTTCTTTTTTGTCATTCCCTTACTTCATGTCTTTACCTTTTATAGTATTTTAAGTTGTATAGTTACCATTTTACATATAATATTGTAGATATATTGTCATACTCACAATTGCTTCTCTGTCCTTTAGGGGCCTAGCTACCAGTGTTGGCATGATGTTCACAAGGTTCGTGTGTCTCGGTGGAGTCAACATTGTCGGCGCTACCATCATTGATTACTGTCGGATCACTTTCTACTGGTGGGCTGTGTTTGTGTTCAGTAAGTAATTTATTAATTTGATCAAACATTGTAAAAAGAGTATTGTCATAAGTAATTATCTAGTTTACAATACCAAAACCGTAAGTGTAGTCATTTTATGAATAATTCGTTTAACAAGATTCCTCTTTTACACGTGAACTGTTAACGTTTTAATCTCTTGACCTAACAACAGACCTGTTCTGAATTTCACATAACCAGGTTCAAATACACCCCGCAGTTAGTCCAATTCGTGCTGTCTACTGTTAAAACATGGTTTTGTCAAAAATATAGTAAAATGTTAGACGGATTCGCGCGCATAAGGTTCCAAACGCATCATCTTTTAAAATGTGATTTCAAAAACATTGCCTTCTAATGAGTTTTCTTGTAATTTACACTAATAATATAAAGAGGTAGTTTGTTTTTTTTTAGGATGAAATTATTGAAATCTCTGAAATTATTGGCCCGATCAGATTTTCACCGTAAAAAAGCTGCTTTATTCCTGAGTGACTATATTTTGGGTACCTAGGGGTGAAACTATAAGCAAAAGCTAAAATATGTATTTCAAAATTAAGAAAAATAAAACATAGATATGATTAGTTAAGACCTTAACACTCTTTTTCATTTCATATGTCCCATGCTTACCGTTATGCATCCATGTTTGGGTCACAAGAGCCTATACTTGTTTTATTTTTCAACTGAATTGGGCCAATATATTCAGAGCGGCGTGTATACATATGATAGACGGATAAATAAACACACGAATAATCCTATAAAAGTTTCATATTTTATTTAGATGTACATAAACCTATTTTTTGCTCCCTCGCCAGGAACCTACATGTTCAGGGGTCATACTCCCTTATTTATTTATTTATTTATTTATTTATTTAATACTTTATGCACATGGGAACAGAGGCGGACTTAATGCCTTAGGCATTCTCTTCCAGTCAACCTCCCCCCATTATTCCCCCCCCCCCTCCCTTCTCCCTTTTTTTTTTTTTTCTCCCTTTATTCTCATTATCATTTTTCACACCTCTTGTTGGCATATTTAACAAAACCATTGTTTTTTCATTACAGGTGGGATATTTGCAGCATTATTGCTTCCATCAGAGGCAAAGGCGGACTCTTAATAATATAACGCGGGTGGGTTGCCTAAGAAATTCCTGGCCAGACTATTATTAATTAAAAATTGAAAATTTATTTTATTTTTAGAAAAATGCACAACCGTTATCCATACCAGATTTTTTTGCAGACAACACTATTACATCGTATTCGTAATGAAACAGCGTTTATTTTGATATAGAATTTGTTGTATACAAAAAAAACACACTTGTTTATGCATACCTGTTTATACCTGGCAACCCATAGCTATGCCAGGAAACATATAGGCAACCCAACATTTTTATGTTCTAAAGGCTGCACTCTTTCGGTTAGTATTAAATTTATTCGTTAAACACACCGGTGCAAATTACAAAAAAAAAAAAAATTGTTTGGCCAGGAATTTCTCAGGCAACCCACCCGCGTTATATTATTTAATATACTAAATTTATCATAAAATAGGTTTCATCCATTAAACAAACCGGTGAAGGTCGTTCTTAACCGTATCCTGTACTACAATATTTTTTCTCTAGGTTACGAAATATTTCCATAAATATTGTTAAGATCAAGAAAATGTTTATTGTATATTCTACCAATGTATTTTATACGGCACCTATAAAAGAGATAATCAATCAGTGATAACAATAAAATTGATATACATACGTTCATTTATTGTAGAGTCTGTCTAATAAGTTAAATGACATGGGTAATTATTAGGGTTTAATTAAATCTGATGTAGTCAACACGGGTTCAATAATCAAGGTTGATTAAGAGATATGGAAGAAAAAAACGTGTTGCGCCGACCCCAAATAAAACGGGACTAGGGCAGGAAGATGATGATGATGATGATGATTAAGAGATATAGATCATTGTTTACTAACAGAAGAACCTTATAAAAAGTAACGAATATTTGTATTTTTTTAAATTATTAAATATTATACAAAACTCCCAAGTCGGTTGACTTATTAGACAGACTATATTGTCACCAAAATATCTCATGTTTAATCCCCAAACATTTCGAACTTATGAAAATTTTAATCATCGATAAAATATCACTTTGTTCAGTGCCTAAAATTACAATAGGTCTTTCCCATGAAATTAGTATACGTACAATGCCTTACTTTATTTTTCTAGCTAGTACTATCCCACTGTTGGGCAAACGCCTCCCCCAAGTCCTTTCAGACATTCTTCTCCCGCTTCGTCTCGAACATCATCTCGCGTCCAGATCTGCCATGCTTACAAAAGCTAACACACATTGTAGTGTGATATGTCAATGACCTCTACCTTCTGCTGTTGCTTGGAAACTATCCTGTAATATCCTTCAAGCGTGTTAAGTAAAATAGGTCACGTTATACAAAGACATTCTCCTGGCCACCTTCCTAAGAGCCGAAAAATATAAAATTTTATACTACTGTAAAAATTGTATCTATGAAACGAGAGCATATCTTGAAAATGGCTAAAATTCAGGTTATACTATTGAACTACGTTATATTCACGAGTTTTTTTTTTGAGTATACTTGTTATTTGTGAAGTCAGTGTAAAAGTTTTGGACTAAAACTTTTTGTGTTAAAAGAAAAGTTTTTGAAGAACTAAGAGGCAAACTTATACTTTTTCGAATTTCATTTAGACCTTGCCAGGTCATAGAAGCTTGGTTTTGAATCAAGCGTCTTTTTTGCAGACGAGATATTAGAAATCAGCTTATGGATAGATACCTGAAAAGCAAAGTTCCACTGATGAATACTGGTGGGTTTTAGATAGTAAAAGTCTAACATGCGGGCTCCCGCTCTATCCTAGAGAAGGAAAAGTCATTTGATGAAAAAAAAATCTATTAGAATCAATATCAATTTTTTTTGTAATTTTATCTTTACAAGGTTAATATTACTTTTGTAAAATGATATTAATACTAGTTTGTCCAACTTTCAATGGTTTCTGTTGGCAAAAAGAACAGTTATGGTTTACATTAAAGAGTTAATATTCTATTATCCGTGTATCGTAGGCTTAATATGACGGGGTCGCAGTCCAAACATTTTAAGCGGTCAAATCCGGAATGTTTGGTCTCCCAGCCTGAGTCGATTTTCAGTTCAAATGTCGTATAAAGTAAGGCTCGTTACATAATTGTATATCACATGACTACACAACTGGAAATCTGTGCGTGTATTGTACACATTTGTCTCATTCCTCGGGTATAATAAAAAGCGAAAGTTTATATCATGTTTAGAAATGTTATTATAATATATTCTTTATTGTAGGTACACAACTTTTACAATTAATAAAAAATAGGACTGTTGATGTACCCAGGCAACAGCAGGCAGACGAGGAGTTCGATATTATTACAAGATGTTTTACGAGATCAGGAGGTTTCGACTCGAAGAAATGTTGAAATGTTGAAATTTTCAAGTAACGATTTCTTACTTTGTAATATTAAGATTTTCCGTGTACCAGAACATGCAGCGTTAGAAGACCTCCTACAAGGTAGACTGATGAGGTGATCGGTCGGTAATGGTTGCGAGAATTCGATGGACTTGACGGCTGAAATAATAAGATTTTGAAAAATGTTTGTTAAAAACTATTTTAATAATCTGGATAAAGCAGGAATAATTTTATAATAATATTGATTGTTACAGGTATGATCAGGTCTTATAATTATTTGTTGTTTTTCGCCGTAACATACCCATGGGGCTTACAATATTTAGGTATATGTCAAAAATATATGAATGTTTAACTGGTCATAACTATATTACAAAGAACAATTGTGCAAAAATCTTTACTGCAATTCTATGTCATATCACTGTTATAGACATCAATAAAATAATTTACTTAATTTTATCAAATCAAGTTTTAATCTTATTAACATCTAAAAGAAACATCATAATTGACTGAAAAAAGTTTTAGATTCAAGAATTAGTGCCTAAGTAGGTTTTAACAACAAAAAGTATGGTTTGGTCTAGAGGCCCTACTACAAGTTCTTAACGCGTTCCATTTGACGACCTAAAGTGAACTGTTAAAGGGCTATATAGGATTTATTGCTATGTACCTGTTTCTCACTCTCACGCTTAACATTTTAGCACGTCATGGTAAAGACACTGGTCTGATTTTGGTGAGAAAATATAAAAATGATAAAGCAAGTTTAAAATATCGTAGTAAAATTACTATTTTTATTATGCTTTTAGCAGTAAACATAGATAGGACAAGAAAAATAAAAACAATCAATTAAAATACAAAATCTATCTCTTACCTAAAATATGGCGTCAAAAAAGTCAATAAATTCGAATTCTACCTTACAAAGCCAAAACGTGCTAACTCTATGAAAGTGTAACTTACTATTTCACTGTGAAATAGTAAGTTTCACTTTCATTGAGTCCATCCATCCAGGAGGCAGGTTCATCCTTAGGCCAGGTTTCATCCTTTTCTCATGTGAAATATTCACATGAGAAAAGCACTTTGTAAAGATCGATTACCTTTGAGACGTAACTAAAATAAAATCTTCAGCCCACGTCTTTCAAAGTAATGTGACGTAACGGCATCATCGCTTCGACTGATTCGCTCATTCTCAAGCTTTCAAACTATTGACATTACCAACGTACCTATATTTAGATATCTACACTACTACTTGATATGAAGTTGAAAAAAATTGCTATTGCTAAAATTCTGTATGGTGTTTTTTATCTGTAAAGCTCCTTCAGTAAATAAAGGCTATTTATTTTATTATATCATAAAGAAGTAAACTTTGTTTTTATGCTTGTAGGAGTTAATCTCTGAAAGAATTGGTCTGAATGCTGAAATTTTTTCACCGATAGAAAGCTGCTTTATTCCTGAGTGACATAGAATAAATTTTGTTTACGCGGGTGAAACCGCTGGCAAAAGCTAGTCTATTATAACATTGTTATTGCTTACATAAACCTATTGTTAAGCATGATTTCTTAATATACAGCTAAGCTAGAAATCTCAGCTCAATAGGAACCAAACACACTACCCTATACAATCTTAATCTCTTCTCAATACACATACCCCCATTTATCCTTTCTTGACCCATAAATCCGAACAATGCCACAAAAATATACCTTTTTTAGCGTACCACTATAGTATGAACACTAAAATACTACAGAAGCCGGTACGTGACTGTGGATCAAAATGGCGGACTCGTCATAAAAAGTAATGCACGCGGGAAACTCAATTGTAGTAACGACAATGAGGAAAGGCAGTAGAAGCTACCGAAACTGTGGTGAAGAGACTATTTTTGCAAGTTGAATTGGCATTGTTCAACTTTGAGAGTGTTGTAAATGGCTAAATTGCTACAAGATTGGTCTCAGTTTGAGTGTGCTGTAGTAAAAATACATTTGATTCGGGAAGTTTGTTCTCTAATGGTCCTGATTGCACAAGGTGTAATAACAGTACTCGTATTCGTAAAAAATAACCATTTTTAGCATTCAAGTAAGCTTTTTGTTCATAGAAAATAAGCGAAAACACAGTTATTTTAGGTATAATATACCACTGTCCTAAGAGATTTTAAGTGATTTCGTATCACTCAGCTGAAGAGTTCTAAGTTGTCATGTTACAGCAAAAGCTGATTTTCCCAACACCGACACTGCTATACTACCGCTGCTCAATGACAGAAAAGATAAGCTACCCACTACGTGAGCTCTTTATTAAACACGATCTCCTAAACTTTCTACCTACACTTCTTATACATCAAAAGTTTCTAATAATGTCATAAGTATTTCGCAAGAAAATTTCATATTTCTGATAACTCCACTACAAAAATGTATACTTTTGAAGTTTTCTTCAACAGCTTTATGTACGGTATTTGGAAACTACCACGATTCCGACAGTTTGGTAACTACTTACACGCGATAGAAAAGTAACCTTGCCTGTTAATAAAGAAACTTTTGCTATTCGTTATAATAGAAATGATATAGAATCAATTAGTGGTTAGATAGACTAGTTATTTCTTATGTTGTTTATATTTTGTTTTTACTCGTCTATCTTTCAAGAATGACTCGGAAATTTCCACCGACATTCATGTGGTCTCGATTCGCTTTTTCATGCACGTGCTATGTGATTATCCTGACTTGTTTTTCTGATGAATCCTTTAAGTATTTAGTCTCATTTCATGCTTGCGAATTTAATTAGTGATGCTACTTTCAGGTGTTGTTTGGCACCGGCCCATTGTGCTGCTCGACGAGGTGGGCAAGCTCTTTGAGAGAGTCATTGCAAACCGCCTCGTCGGGCGCCTAACACGGGTGGGGCCGGACCTTTCGGACGGACAGTTCGGCTTTCGCAGGATGCGCTCTACGGTGGACGCCATCATGCGCGTGCGAGCCCTCACGACGGGGGCTGCGGTGTCCCGGGGCAGGTGTGTCGTGGCAGTGTCCTTGGACATTGCCAACGCCTTCAACTCCCTGCCCTGGAGTACGATCCGGAGGGCACTCCGGTACCACCGGGTGCCCGAATACCTCTGCGAGTGGTCGAGGCCTATCTTTCGGATAGGTTTATAGTCTACCCCGATCACCAAGGAGACTGGAAACGTCGAGAGATGTCGTGCGGTGTTCCGCAGGGGTCGGTACTAGGGCCACCCTTGTGGAACATCGGGTACGACTACGTGCTGCGCGGCGACTTCCCTGACGGGGTCAGCGTGGTTTGCTACGCAGACGACACGCTGGTTCTAGCGCAGGGAGAGTCGTACCAGGCGGCGGTCGCTCTAGCGACACGCGGGGTTGCGATGGTCGTTGACAGGATCCAGGAGTTGGGACTCGAGGTGGCGCTTCACAAATCCGAGGCGATGTGTTTCCACGGTCGCCGGTCTCGGAACGCGCCGCCATTGAGTTCCCAACTAACGGTAGGAGGAGTTGACATCGGTGTCGGGTCGACGATGAAGTACCTGGGACTCGTCCTCGACAGCCGGTGGAATTTCGTGGAGCATTTCCGACGTCTGGCTCCCAAACTCAACCGGGCTGGGGCTGCGCTCAAGCGGCTCCTGCCCAACCTTGGGGGTCCGGATGCCTCCTGCCGAAGGCTCTACGCGGGGATCGTTCGGTCCATGGCCCTCTACGGGGCGCCGGTGTGGGCGCCGTCGCTGAAAAAGCAACCGGCGGCCATACTGAACGCCTGTCAGAGGGTCATGGCGATAAGGATGGTGCGGGGATACTGCACGGTCTCCCGCGAAGCGGCGAGCCTTCTGGCTGGCCTACCACCGTGGGATCTGGAGGCAACAGTCCTTGCACACATGCACGATATGCGCGTGGAGATGCAACGCCGGGGTGAAAGTCCGCTGCCGCGACAGGTCATGGCATGGCGGACAGAGCTCCGGCGGGATCTCATGGTGAAATGGCGTCAACGACTATCGCAACCCAGTGCTGGGCACGCCACAATCATGGCGGTAAGTCCCCTCTTTGAGGCGTGGCTGGAAAGACCTCACGGCGTCCTTACCTTCCGCATGACGCAGGTACTTACCGGACATGGTTCGTTCGGGAGTTTCCTGCACGGGATTCATGCGGAGGTGACGCCCGGGTGTCGCCACTGTGCGGAACGCCCGGAGGACACGGTGGAGCACACAGTCGAGGTGTGCCCTGCTTGGGCGGAGCATCGCCGTGCCCTCGTGGGGGCGATCGGCGGCGGAGACCTCTCGCGCCGGGCCTTGGTTGAGGCCATGGTCCGGAGTGAGGAGGAGTGGCAGGCGGTCGCCGACTTCTGCGAAGCAGTAATGCTCGCAAAGGAGGAGGCCGAACGCATCAGGCAACGGCGTTATCGCCGCCGCCGTCGCCGGGATTCTGATCCCGATTTCCGGCCAACGTAGACGCGGGCTTGCGGACAGTGAGCAATGGGTAGCTCACTGTCCGGCCGTCCGGTAACTGTCCGGACCAAGCCCAAGTCGTCGACGGCGCGCACTGTTCCCGCGCGCCTCAAGGAGTTGTCAGCAACAGCAGGGACCCAGCCGGGTCGAAGCCTACTGGGGCCAGGGTTATCCGAAAGGGCGCTCGAGCCCCGGTATAAAGGCTAGAAGGAACGGGGTGGGTCTTTTAGTCAGTAAGAGTCTGACACTATCTCCCGCTCCGCCCAAGGGCGGGGGATGTCAATGCATGATTTTTTCCCACCATAAAAAAAAAAAAAAAAAAAAAAGGTGTTGTTTGGCAATCTAGACTTTTTTAGCTCTATAAGAAGCCTTAATAAAAATTCAACAGACATCGGATATGCAGATTTTAAATTCAAAATCTCTGTAAGTAGTAATTTTCAATTAAGTATTTACTCCTAATCTATATTTAAACTAATACTTTCACAAAAAGGTTTTTTTTTTAATACCTAAGTCCTTTGGGTTTTTGCGTACCACACACAGCCGTAAAATAAAGTAAGTATGCTCGTAAATATTTCACAGATTCAATACTAAAAGAATTTCAAATAACTTGACACCCGTCAAAACCAATATTGTAGCAAAAGTAAGCAATACAGAAACTTTGACGAAGTATAAAAATAACTGAAAACATTGATAGACCTTATAACAGAGCATTGGATCAGTAATATTACAATGATATATAATGCGATACCCAATAACTGTGATATACAAGAGAATCTTGTAATATATTGTATTCATGAGACGAGAGAGAATATTAAATGGTATTGAATAGAAGGAAACATACATTATTAATTTAAAAGAGAAATCCATATCTTTGAACTTATATACTGTTTATTTTATTTAAACATTTATGCTAGAATATTAAGATTTAGGACATCGAGATAAAAATCTCGCACTCAGTCATTTTCTTTTAATTTAAAAATGAGAAGCTTTACGGGATAGCAATAGGCTAGTTGCCGTAAAAACTGTAATTAGTCCGTCTTTTAGATTATTCAAAAATAAAGGACACGTATTTTTTTATTTGTAAATTAAACCAAAAATGATATTTTTTGTTTAATCGAAAAAAGAAAAAATACGTGTCCAATATTTTTTTATAATCTAAAATACGGACTAAATAAAAATGTAATTATTTTGAACCCTTGAAACTACCCTATTATCAAAATTATAGTGATGATTTGACGGTAATGCTTTTTTTTTAAATTGATATAAACTAGTGCTTGACTGTAGTGCGTTCAAAAATAACCAAGTTGAGTAGAGTTGCAACCCAGGGTTCATAAATAACTCGAGTAGCTACCCTAGAGTGAACCCAACTAATCCTAACTTTGAGCAGGGTAGGTTGGAGTAAGCGGTAATATGCTTGACATTGACAGCTGAACTCCGTTCGCGTTCAAAAATGCCAGGGTAGAGTAATTACCCAATGACGTCATCAGAGTTAACTCTAAACTCTTTGAACGCAGCCCTGCGACCCCACTTACAAGTGAGAAATGGGTAGCTCGCTGTCCGGCCGTCCGGTAACTGTCCGGACCAAGCCCAAGTCGTCGACGGCGCGCTGTTCCCGCGCGCCTCAAGGAGTTGTCAGCAACAGCAGGGGCCCAGCCGGGTCGAAGCCTACTGGGGCCAGGGTTATCCGAAAGGGCGCTCGAGCCCCGGTATGAAGGCTTGAAGAAACGGGATGGGCTTTTTAGTCAGTAAGAGTCTGACACTATCTCCTGCTCCGCCCAAGAGCGGGGGTTGTCATAAGATGATTTTTTCCATAGAAAAAAAAAAAAAAACCCCACTTACATGTATCTAGTATTATCTTCGTAGACAGTGGGTACGGCATTGCTTGCAGTACTGATGAGGCCAAAAGGTTCTGCACTAACGACCGCGCACTGGAAGATCTGCCCCCCTAGCCAAGTTACAACCATATCGTGTCGAATTCCGTTCTCCAATCGGTAACGCTTCGTTGTCAGCAATAATTGTAGAAAACGATAAGTGGGTAGCCATATTAACGCGCCTGAGTCGGCCGCTCGTTCTACAATGTAGCGTTTGTTTATCAAAGGATGTAGCGTTTAACGTTGTAGAAATTCATTCTATCATTTTGAACGATGTGAACTTGGCTACGAATTTTCTATTAGTTTGTTCCGACCACGTGAATTAACGTTGATATGATGTCATTCCCATACATTTGATTACTTTTCGACTAGCGTTAACGATTGCAGATTATCAACTTGGCTAGGGATGCTGGAAGATGGTAGGCATCCCACAAAATGAATCGATGGCATTCTCACAGCATCAAAACTATACAAGGTGCAGTTTTAAAACTGCACAATATTTCAGGAGGTTGTAATAAAACTCATAAATAATCATATAAAAATACGATACCTGGTCAATAATCAGTAAAACTTGTTATTTTTTTTTTTTAATTTTAACCGTTTTTCAGAATAACTCTCTAAATAAACTTCTTAAAAAAATACAGAATCACCCGTTGCGATTTATCGCACGCCGTGTCACTGTGTGTGTGAGTGCATCAACCTGTACGAGGCTCCGCCCACTTATTTTACGAAATGAATAATTTAACCTTAGATGTAGATCGAATTCGATGATCATAATGTACATTAATGTCTTAAATTTCGCTATTTAATTACTCGCTTTTAAGCATCATCACAATGTGAAAATCTTTTAAAAGTCACGTTGACGTCGCGTCGATAGGTACTTACGTATCAGCTGATGAATAAAATGTTAGGCCGAGATCAATAAACCTTATGAGGCGTCCGTGCCTCCGTCCGTAGGTATCATCGAGCGCGCGCGCTCGAGATTTAGATACGCAGTGGTACATGAACGTATCTACCAGACGCAGTCTGTCGGTAATGTCATTCTCAAGGTCAGTTTTCCGTAATAATTTCGTTTTTATTTGTAGATTAAATTGGTGGATGTGAAATTTCCCTTCGTACTTTTTAATGGGCTGAGGACCGACAAAAAACACTTCAAGATAATTTGTGCTAGTTACGTAGATAGGTAGGTTTTTAAGTGATTTATCTTGCCTGTTAGGTAGGTATTTTTACCGTAGTTAAAATTTTTAAATCAATTTATTTACACTAATCAAATTGATTCGGCTAACAACGTATTTACAAATGACTTTTTATGTACTTACTAATAAAATAAAATAAATACCTAAGCAGGTACTTATGTTACCTGGAGGTGTTGTTCAAACAGACAGCAGTCTAGCACGACGTTGCTGATTTTCTTTTAATTTCGTAGCACAAACACATTCGTTTTAAAGTGTCGAAAGCACTAATCACTAGTGATCACCTTTTCAAGTAACGTACTTGCCGACCGTAGTGAGGAAACCAAACCGTAGACCAGCATCCCGCGTGCTGGCCCGTGGCTCTCGCTTGAAGTATTCCAGGATATTTTCCTGCAAGGCGACAAGCAGGCCTTCGTTGCCGCGACCGTCAGCAAGCCGGGGAACGCCGAATCGTCGAAACTCGCGGAGTCTTTGCGTAGCAGCCAGTATTACACTTTGAGATGGACGTTACGATGTTTCCACTGATAGCATACAAGCGGACTATCTCCACCAACTCTACATTGGAGTATTGGTCTGTCATCTTTCATCACTAGATACCGCAACCGTTAACCGAAGGCGCTGTGGGCGAATATTGCAAGCGCGTGTATGCACACGTCGGCGGCGTCAGTTACACTAAACATGATCGATTGATCGATGGCGCGGGGGCGTGGCTAGGGTGTGTCGTGCGGGAGATTATTGGTGCTTTACGTTGCGTGTATGTGTGTGAAAGCGCGGTTTAAATAATGGTGCGTTTGTGTGTGTGAAAGCGCGGTTATAAGGGAGGTATCAGACTAGCAGAGTTTATAAAAAAGGTAGTTCACACATACCGATTTCCATATATAAGAAAAAAAATACCTACTCATTTTATTATTGATTCGGGTCGAGAATCACTAACATAATTACCTCCTGAATTTTTTTGCACCTTTAAAACTGCACCTTGTATTGTGTTCATTTTCCCGGTATGTACTAGAACCATTCTCACTTCAAGAGCGTGTCTCTGAATATTTTACGTAAAAACTTAACAAACACTTCAAAAAACTAAATATACAACGTGTTTACTGAACGGTGCATTATTTAAGTGAGAACTGAGTTTTATAGATAATTTTTTACAGCGACAAACAGTTTTTGACGACACATTTTATTTTAAAGTGACCATGTTTTTGGCAAATTAATTATTTTGTAATACGGGACAAGGGCAGGAAGAAGAAGAATACTTTCTGCCAATATTTTTTGTGAGTTGGGTAGGGAGGCCTATGTCCAACAGTGGACGTATATCGGCTACAATGATGATGATGATTATATTTTTTACTCACTTATTTTATGGTATATTACAGTTGCCATCACGGATCTTGAGCGTTTGGCGTCAGAGTGGGGATCGCTTTGCGCATTCCATACATTGACGAGCCAATCGTCTTCTTTGTTAGATACATGCAGCAACGCAGGGAACAAATTAGGAGTGACGTCTATGACGCGATGGCGCGGCGAGCCAATCACTGACACTCCCCACCCCCGCGTCTCACTTCGCACTATTAAAGAGACCGAATATTTGACTTCTGCGCAACCGCTCAAGATCCGTGACGGTAGCTGTAAATAAAATATATACCAAGGGCAATGAAAAGAGCTGTGCTTGGAATATCCTTGCGTGATCGCATCAGGACTGAGAATCTTCTAACTTAAATGGCAAGGCGCAGGGCACATTGCTCGCAAAACCGATGTTCTGTGCGCTGAGTGCGAGTTGTTTTTACGTTAACGCAATCGAAACGTTTGCCGCGTTTGGCTCTCTGATTGGTAAAGAGCTTGGAGCGGGCCAATCGGAGAGCTGAACGTCACAAACGTGTCGGAGTGGCATCTAAACACCGAAAAACGTTTAAAGACCATCCACAAGGTGGACCGAAGATCCAGTGAAGGTCATAGGAATTCGATGAATGCAAGATGAACAGGACCGTTCGTTTTGGCTATAGATACTTGGGAAAAGCCTATGCCCAACACTGGACGTTTTTCTGCTGAAATGATTATGATTGTTTTTTTTATTGGTGGATTGTGTGAGAAGTGATATGAAAGAAAAGGGAGTTAGTGATAGTTTGACGGGTGACAGGACAGAATGGAAGAAGAAAACGTGTTGCGCCGACCCCAAGTAATATGGGATAAGGGCAGGAAGAAGAAGAAGAAGAAGTTTTTTTTATTGATACAATATCAACTGCTTCATAATTCAAATTAAAATTTTAAGCATCAGTGATTTTTTTGCCAAACGCTCCGTGGGCTGAGTCCAATATTTCTCTATTAATTTCCGCTAAGTTTGTTTTTTGTGGAGTTGCATATAAACTCTGTTATATGAAAATACTGGATGACGTATAGCTTGCTGTAAGATGAGGACCAGGCCTGAGTCAACGGTGCGTTTTGTTTCATGTACACCAGTTCAGAAGAATAATTGGCGATGATACACTCGTCGAGTTGAGACTTCAAAGTCTTGAGTTTCGACGCAGAGTTGCTAGCCTGTCGGTTTTCTACCGGTGGCATTTCGGGGAGTGTGCATCGGAATTACATAACCTAATTCCGCCTAGCCCGTTCCATCATCGGACTACCAGACGTACGGCGATGCACCACCGGTACATGGTGGATATTCCACCTACACGCACAAAACGTTTTAAGAACACATTCATTGTGCGTGCAGCTAGGGAGTGGAATTCCTTGCCGGAATCTGTGTTTCCTGATGGCTACAACCCGGGAATCTTTAAGTCGAGAGTGAATAGGTTTCTTCTAGGTAAGCGCGTTCCATCGCGATCGTCGACCGCACCGTCACACGGTGGATCGAAAATCGGCTTTCAAAGAATTGGGGACTTCAATTTGGGACTTTCATTTTTTATTATTGAGTTTATAGTACTTACCTAAATATTATTTTTATGTCATCTGTTTTATTTAAATTATCATTTTTTTTTTAATCTTTATAATTGGTTTTACATAATCAATACATGAGTAAATAACGTAGTTCATACCGTCGTTCTTAACTAAAACACTAAAAGTAACCCTTTGATATATAAAAATAAATAATATTTTCCAATGATTTTTTTTAAAAAAAACGACAGTTTTTACCGTTATATGGACTATGTCAAAAAATCATGAATAATTAGTTCTATAACCGCCTGTGAGGATATTATGGTTTTCCTTGCCGTTTTAGAGATATTTAGATTTTTCATACTAAGTATCTTCATACAAATTTTTCGTGAAAAAATCATAATTGCT
The DNA here is from genome assembly GCA_910589285.2 of Mythimna ferrago. Lineage (NCBI taxonomy): Eukaryota > Metazoa > Arthropoda > Insecta > Lepidoptera > Noctuidae > Mythimna > Mythimna ferrago. The sequence continues at coordinate 25,747,824 of OU342685.1, forward strand.
TCGATTTTGTGCCAAATTAGCTCAAATATCATTTTTCTATATAGTAATAACTAACAGAAGCAATATCCGTTAAAAAAACCGGCACTTGCAAATTGAAGTCCCTAAGTCTTTGAAAGCCGATTTTCGATCCACCGTGCGTCGCTTTCCATCAAGTGAGATAGCGGTCAAGCGCGAACTTATCTACAATAAAAAAAAAAACACCTCAAAGAGATGTCAGTTTAATAGACGAGGTCTACTAGAGCTGATGTCTGCTAGAGCTCTAAAATTGGTGGCAAAAGTCACCACGACTCTGCAACGTACAGGGCAACGTAAAAAAAACGTGTGAGTTTTAGTCAATAGAAGTCTCCACCCAGAGCGGAAGAAGATATTTATTGATTTCCCACCCTCGCCTACCCTTAAATAATAAAAATTAAGCTGTCTAGCCTATTTTACCTAATAAGGGGTTTTTTTTACCGGCTAGAAGGAACGGCGGTCTTTTAGTCAGTAAGAGTCTGACACTATCTCCCGCTCCGCCCAAGAGCGGTGGATGTCAATGCATGATTTTTTCCCACCATAAAAAAAGGGGTGAGTCTAATGCCTATGCTTACTAAAAGTTCACACCTAAAAATAACTGTTACAAAATACTTAGGAGTATTCTTTGGAACGACCTATTAATTTCAAATAACCGTTCATTATTTACGATTCCAACATAAACCAATAATTATTTTCCTAATAAATTGTTATCTCAGATCACATTACCTTTGTAGGTATAATCTTACTAATACTTCTATTATAAAAATCTGTATGTTTGGATGTGTGTTAAAAAATACGCTTTAACGTCTGAATGGATTTAGATAATATTTGGAACACAGATAGACCTGAAGGAGATAAGATACTTTTTATTCCAGTATAAAACCCGGAGGTTAATATTTGAAGACTCCTTAGGACTAGCAATGAATGTCAAAAAAATTAGAAAAAAACAGTCTTTAATGACAGTTCTGGTCGACTTCTTCTCTGTCTGTCTGTTTGTTCCGGCTAATCTCTGAAATGACTGGACCGATTTTGACGGGACTTTTTTAGGAGTAACTTAGGCTACTTTTATTTTAGAAAAAATAAATTCAAAATCCTGTAGTCCACGCGAACGAAGTCGCGGGCACAGCTAGTTATTATTAAATAAAACACGTAAACAAAAAAGTCAATATTCAAAATTTTGTGTTACGAAAAAAAACATTATTGTTTTTTAGTTTATTTTTTTTAGTGATTTGGAAAATCATGCAATTACTTCTCCTGAGAGAGGGTAGAGCGAGTCGTGTCAGGTTTTTACTGACTAAAATCACACCTATGTTCCTTTAGTGTGGCACACGGGCCACAAAAAAAGCCGCTTTAAGCTTCTTTTTGGGAGGCATTTTTTTGTGGCGTGCTACAGCTTTTTTTTGTGGTCGATTCTAGCTTTTTTTGTGGCGGCTTTTTTTTGTGGCCCGTGTGCGGAGACACTTAGTTAATTTCTTTTTTGCGTTGTAAAACCACAAGTATCTCTATCATACTTTTCCTCATGGTCCTAGCAAGCATCGTTCCTGCTGGGCACCTACGGTTTTGTTTTTTTCCGTGGAGTCTTCATTAGGACTTTCATATGGGCATAGCCGATACTAAAAGCTAGTTTCTTATTTTATTTGAGTAAAGTGTGCATGTGGGTGTGAGTATGATCGATTTGTATCGCTCAGATTTATGTCAGTGATTAAATAATTAATGAACAGCCTATTATGTACAGCTTTCATACATATTTCATTAAACGAGACTAGATTTTGGGTTAATTTAGTTAATATAATTTTATTAACTAGATCGTATCTACTAAGCCATTCTTGGGTCTTGATTTTGCGATACTGTTTGCTAATTTGCAACGAAAACCTCTAGATCGAAAATAATTATAATCTGGGGGTCGTTTTGTCTAGACAAAACTTGTTCTGTCCCTGACCAGTTTCAGGTAAGACAGTGGTCAAACGTGAGCCTGTCAATAATATCTACCGTAAAATGGGGTGAATAGAGACTTAGGGGTGAATAGAGACAAAACTTTGGTTTGGTTTTTCACTTTGATACTATAATATCGGCCTCTAACAAAGCATCGATTTTTTAGAATAACAATTCATTGTAAAAATTATATAAATGCTGCAAAAAATGTTCAATTATCGAGAAAATACCCTTTAAAGTTTTGTCTCTATTCACCCCTAAGTCTCTATTCACCCCATTTTACTGTACTCTAATAATACTATAAAAAGGTAAAAGTTTGTTTTTTTGTTTGTAGGAGGTAATCTCTGAAAGTTCTGGTCCGATTGCTACAATTTTCTTTCACCGATAGAAAGCTGCTTTATTCCTGAGTGACATAGGCTATATTTCATGTAAGCAAACGTAAGCTAGTTAAAAAAAAAGAACATCAGTTTTTTTGTGGATTTTGGGAAACCTATACCTTATTAGGTACCTAACTACATCTTATTGCATTCATATTTCGAAATAACACATTTGAATGGTTAACGCGAAGTAAATATTTGGATTTTGAGCCCAGAACTAGCCGAAAGAAACTAAGTATATTGAACTACGAATACTTTAACAACATTCAAAAAGCGTAGTAACTGTTGTGGATACTGTTTATGAGAAATTTATTTTACGTCCAAAACAAACTCATTCAACATTCTAATTTTTTTTTGTTCGTTTTGAATTTATAATAGCAGAGTAGGTATTACAGAAAAAGTCTCATCACTTCTTGAGCAGGATTCCAATATCAACCGAGATGTGTCTTCGAAAGCAATGGAGCTCCCTTTGAATTCACACTTCGTTGAAATTATTTGAGTATTTCTATTGAACTTGCACTTTCAAAGCGTTTAAGAAACACCTACATAACTTTGAAAATGAAATCTTGCTCTCCTTTTCGTTCAGGATTCTTATCACAGATTTTTTAACTAATGGCTTTGCCCTGATCTTGAGTATTTTTTGTAAAGAAGACATTATTATAGTCTATTAAAGTAACAAGGGATAAATTCACCTCAAGGTCACAGGTTTTGAAAATGCGACGATGCGTATCAGATTTTTTTTCTCAAATAGAACAATAAATCCTAAAAAACGTGTTGTTATGTCGTTTCGCGTATGTCTGCAAAAGTATTTTATATGGAAAAAATAGGAATGAAATAATAATATGATTCTTTTACAATAGTCATAATTGATGAGTTCGTCTTTAAATCCAATAACCACGCTACCACTGGCATCTGCAGCTACGATTTCTCAGAGTTGAATTTTCTTTCCTTCTGGAACGAACCTTTTCAAAATGTTCACGAGTGCTGTCATGGTAGCCTCGTCTAGTGGATTCTCTGTGATGACTTCGATAGCACCTCGTTTCTGTGCACCATCATGACGGTAAGATACGGCTTGATCATATTCCTAATATCTTCAGACGACTATTTCTAGCCATTAAACCAGTATTTGTCATAAATTTTGGCAGCCCTGAACGATAATATGTATTTATATACGTCGCCATAGGGACCATCATATCTGCTTAATATAAATAAAATATCATAGTCACATTTTCAACAAAGCTTTCCACGAAAATAATACTGTATTACAAAGTATAAAATATAATTAAACACATCAGTTATTTCATCAGGAAACTGAAGCCATTAATATTAATTAAATCCAACTTTATCATTTATTACGGACTTCACTGGGATACTAATGAATGTACAGAGAGTTTTATTATATGAATTTAAAAGCTTTTTGGTTAATAACAGTACTTTAATAAAGAAAACACTTATTTTAATCAGAAATCGGATTACGTAATTTGTAATCATCATGATACCGTTAATAAAACTTTTCAGTACTGTAGATTTTAAGCGATTATTATCCTTATGTCTTTGTCCCGTTTTATTTGAGCTCGGCGCAACACGTTTTGTCGTCCATTCTGTCTTGTCTCCCGTAATTCTATCACTAACTTCCTTTTCTTCCATATCACTTCTCTTAAAATGCATCCATCTTTTTTTTTGGCCCTCCTCTCCATCCATTTGACTGGCCTGTTTTCATTATCACGATCAATGTAACCGGGTAGCAGAGTTTTGACTGTTAGTCTAGCTGCCGGATGGCTCCGAGAGGTCATTCTGGGCGCTGGTTGCTCTAGGGTGACGCCCCTCCGCGGCAAGCCTCTCGACTCGCTGGGTAGAGGTTTTGCCCTTTAGCCTCCCTTAGCCGCGGGCTCGGCCCACACCGCGGCTGCTGGTGGAGATCTTCCTTGCCGAGGGGTTCTCTCCATCAGTGTCGGAGAACGGTCTGTCCCTCGACATGGAGCGCTTCTTGTTGAGACGAGGGTCTCCGCCAGGGTCCCCACCGGGGTCTCCCACGATCACCTCTGCCTCCAAGCATCTACCGGGGTCTCCCCCAGCCTCCTCACTCTCCGAGCCCTCCGAGCTCCTTCCGGATGCCGCGTCGGACTCCGACCGCGCATCACTCTCCGTAGGTTTGTGAAAGAATTTTGAGTTATCCATACAGTTCCCACGAGTAAATTTCAAGTTTTACTGGCTCAAATAAGTGGTTCGCACTAGAGACTAATTTAGCTACCCATTAGTCAAGCTAACAACCTCCCTCACGGTGCGCCGCCGCTTGGAGGTTTGGGGTAATTTTTTATAGAGGTTGTCTTCCTCGCGGCCCGGGCAGTTAAGCCAAGACCCTCATCCCCCATCAAAAGTCAGAAACATGACCTTGGACAATCTCTGGGGCTACGAGACTAACGGTGGCAGAAGGAGCCTTCCTCCTGCCTACCCGGTGGCAGTGTGAGTGCACACCGAGCCCGCTCTTACTTCGCCACTGTGCCCTCTGCTATAGCAGAGGGACGGGACACGCGTTGAAGCGTTCCGACAGACAGAACATTCGTAGACGGCCATAGAATAGAATAGAATAGAATAGCATTTATTCGGCGCAAGCAACACAATATACCACAACATAAAAGAGTAATAAAAAAAAGAGTATTACAAACATACAGTACAGTTGCAGTGACTGTGCCTGAACCGAAAGGGATGCCATGCACCGTCCCGCAGACTGGCCTTCGCTCCGCTTATCCGCAAGGGAACTACAGCCTGCAGGCACTCGTGGAGGTTTTCTGTCGTGGCACCCCATTCACAGGTATACTTATAACCGTTTTAGTAACATGCGTTTTGTCCCTCCATTTTGTATGGTCTTACCAAGACAAACGGTTCCCTTTCAGTTTTTTATTCACTGGTCCCACTTTCAAACTCCTTCTAATATACTCATTTCTCACTTTATGTATTCTCGTTACACCACACCTCCATATTAAATTTATTTTTACTTTTACTGTGTTGTAGACTCAGCGTTCAAGGATCTCCCACAAGGTGGACTGATTACCTGATGAGGGTTGCAAGAACCTATGGATTCGAGGCGCATAGAACTAATCGTTATAGCTACATTTGTGGGAGGTATATGTTCAGCAGCAATAATGATAGTTTCTGTAGTGAAAGTATAGTAGTTTCTGGTAATACGACTGCTGTGCTAGGTGTGTGGTGTGTGCTCAAAATCCTGTAAAAGTTTTGTAAACATTTTCTATGTTACACTTTTCGGTTATACATGTGTCTACAAAAAAAGGCAATTTAACAATTCATTCGAGTTTTTATAAATACTAGAACGTCTTTTTTATGCTCTCTGTATTTACTTCTTTTAGGTATTTAATAATTATGTTAGTTGTTTTTTTTTTAATTTTCTAGATTTTTTTTTTGTTAGAAAATTTTACAATAACTATAACAATATTCTAGATAACTGTAATAAAATCGCTGAACACTATAGAGGTGTTATTGGCAAAATATAAGAGCCTAAAAAAACATACGATGTAACAAAAATGTTCGTCCCTGTAAAAAAATCTGTGCATTTTATTTTCTGCATATCTTATGGTTCATATACAACACTCGTTGAGAATCGACATTCCATTCATGAATGCAATGCATGCAAACTTTACATTGTGTTGTGAAGTGCGGTCGTTCAGTAGTCCAACAGCGTTCGGTCTAGGATATTTATCGGCAAAGTTGTTGGAAGAAATATTCTAAACAAGTTTACTGTAGTTGACATCAGCTATGCAAAACGTTTGGTGAACGAGAAAATCCAGTTTTTTGAGACCTTCTTATGAGACACAAATTTCAATCTTGAATTATTTCTCCGAAAGTATACTTTATAGAATAATAGATCATGTTCGAACCACAACACTGCGCTCCAAAACGAAAATCGTTGATGTGGCTCAAAAGGCTACTCAACTTAAATGGGACTGCAGGCTGGGCTGTCTTCCACATGTCTAACGAGCTGTGGCCGCGTAAAACGCAGGATTGGTGCTCGGTCACAGCAACGCGGGGCCGAGGCAGACCACATGAAATAATGGATGGTTTCCTTAAAAATTGGAATGAGAAAGCGAGGAACCGAGATCGTTAGAAGGAGTGGAGGCTTTTGCCCAGCAGTGGGACAATATGGGCTAACTATAATAATACTTTATAGTGTTTAAATTCAATATCTGAAATGCGACAGAAGATCCCAGGTTTCCGACACAACCAGAATAATTCCCAATTTATAAGGAAATCCGAAGGATTCTGGGCGGTCCACACATACCTTGATCCATACGATTACCTCATAATAAACCCACTGCTATTGGTGTATCTTTCACAAATAAATATTAAATATCAGCATTATCTATTTATTTATTTTACAATTTATGTACACACAAATATACAGAAGAAGATAACATTATTAACATCATCGCTTACCATCAGGTGAGATTGTAGTCAAACGCGAGACTATCCATTATAAAAAAAAGAAAAAAAAAGAATACTTTGTACAAAGGTACTTCTTATTTCAAATAGAAATTTCTTCCAGCAGACCTGCGAAAAGAAAAATTACAAGAGATGTAGACAGTAGTGTGCAGAAATGAGTAAAGAAGAGTTACTGAAATCTTAAATTAAACTAATAAATACTCATATAACTCTAAATACCTTCAAGTTATGAAAATGATAATAAATTAAATTATCAATTCTTTAAAAGGAGTTTCTCAAACCCATTACAGGTGTTACAAAACCCTAACAATCATAATGCGGCAGAAAATTATAAGTACTTCCGAAAGTTGAGAGTTTTGAACGACTTGTCCAAGTAACTTGAAGAAGATATTAAGTTAAGAAACATTGTTGTTCTGGCCTAATCATTGTTAGTTCAAGTTCACTTGAAGATCCTTCACTCTTGGGAAAAGTAATGGAAGGTTCCTTCAATATTTAAGATTGTAGAAAAACACCTGAATCTTATGCTATGCTACAGATAAAGGTGTGGGTAACTTTGGCACTAAAAAGTTTATTGCTGATTAAAATGTAGGACGAAGTTTAAGACAAACCGCATGAAAACAGGGCAATAAACTGGAGTGATGACACACAAGCTTATGGCTTTCACTAAAAAGAAAACATGTAAAAAGAAACAATGAAAAAGGTAATTTTAACATAGGTCAGGAACATTTTTTTTTACTTTTAAATTGCATTCGCAGTCAGCCCTAAGGGCTATATATTACCGAAACAACAATGCGGTGCGACCAGTCGTCGCCACCAACAAAATGTATACAGCTAATGAGAGTTACTCACCTGGTGTCCAGGGGCCCAAGTCTGCTATTTTTATAAATTCGTCATTCCAACACGATCCCATTGTCATTTTGGTAAAAGTTCGTAATCTACTAATTCATAATGTTCGATCATTGATCGGTCAGTGGTATCGTAATAGAGTTGTGGTAGAATGATAATATCGAGCATATTAAAACCAATAACTGCACAATAACGTTGTATTGGTAGAACACTGATCAAATAAACTGTCAAAATTTTAGGAGATTACCGCATACGTCAACAATCATTTGTAAATATGTACGAGATTACTATTCTATGCCACTTCTTTCAATGGAGTGTCAGTGGTTGACCATTGGAAAATCATAATGACGCCATTATATTAGTAGATTACTAAACTTGTCAAAATCGACAATTATGACATCAATGATAGACCATTCTGACACTATTGTAATAGCAGACTTGGGGCCCTGGTGGCGCAACCAGCTCGGATATGTGGCGACTCTGGTATCTGTATGGTGTCTAGTTTGGTAGCTTAGATCCATATTTCACCGGGACATCATGGCGGCACAACTGGTTGCGCCTCCATGGTGTCCCAGTGAAATATAGCTCTAAGACTATGACCAAATCTGTTCCGTGATGCTGTTAAGCGGAGTGGTTTTCAATTGGAAACATCTGCTCATCTGTTATTCAGAGCTAATGCTGGTTTTCAAGCTTTAAGATATGACGACGTTTTAGTCGTCTCACATACTGGGTCATGGTAAGCTACAGAGTGAGTTCATTAGGGTGACAGCTTAACCGGTCTTGTATTTAGCCGGCAACAAACAACTGCGAATATTTATTGTAGTTTAGTTCAATAGGTTCTTTTTTGTAGCCTATTTTACAAAAAACAGCATTTTTAGGGTTCCGAATCTCAAAAGGAAAAAAGGGGTTCCGACCCATAAAGGGTCACTTTGTTGTCAGTCTGTCTGTATGTTTGCCTATTTGTCTATCTATTTGTCTGTCTGTGAAACCCTTTATCTCGGGATCGGGTAGAGGTATCGAGTAGAAATTAAAACTATATCCTTTCGAATTTCGTAATTAGAGACACGCGTTTGCTTGGGGTTTAATGAAATATTATATTCAAGTTTGCAGTCTCCTGAAGATGTGTAAAAAAAAAAATGCGGCTGTAACCGCGTGAATAACAGCTGATCTTCCTGAACCGATAAATACACAGTTTTGATCATACCCTAACATCTCGAAGACAGATGCAACTTACACTTCTGCTAAACCACTTCTTTCAAATATTTTGTCCCCACATCTTTTCAAGAATTTCATGTTTCACAGTGACGTGCAACGTGAGAAATACATATTTTATAGAATAGCTTCAGAAATTCAGTAGTAGCGTATCGGCAGTGCTTTCCATTTAAAGCACTGAATATTTGAAATTCTTTTCAATATTTCATGCAGTTTTTTTATAGACTCGTTTACATTTTGATGTGGAAAGATTGTGTTGGTTTTGTTGCTTGCATCGTCAGTAGAAGTCGATGTAATATTTAGTTTATTCATAGAACTTGAAGTTGTTTACTTCAAAAGGAAAAAAATGGAACCCTTATAGGATTACTTTGTTGTCCGTCCGTCTGTCTGTCTGTGTGTCACCATTGTGCGGACCACCCGGAGGACACGGTGAAGGTATGCCTCGTTTGACCTCTCGAGTCGTGCCCTGGTTAAAGCCATGGTCTGAAGCGAAAGAGAATGGGCGGCGGAAAGTAATAATGCTAACGAAGGAGGCAGCCGTACGAGTGAGTGAATGGTGATCCTCACGCCCCAACCACCGGGACCCCTACTTTGACTTCCAGCCACCAAAGGCGTGGGCGGACAGCGAGTAATGAGATGCTCGCCGTCCGGCCGTCTGGTAACCATCCGGTCTGAGCCTGAGTCGTTGACGGCACGTCAACTTCCACACCAGTTCTAGACCTTTTAATGTAGTAATGATGAATTATTCTTTACATTAAACAGTTGCCTAAATGTCTATATTTCTTTGTGTCACGACACAAGTCAAGTATACAATAACAAAACTTTAGGATTGCCACTCACTTGCAATTCTACTTTTTCTACACGAGCCGAAACAAGATGTGAAGTTTTCCCATCAAGTCAAAGTTAAGTCGAACGAGGAAATGTGTCGGCATGCAAGGCGGGACTAGTTATAAGAGTTACAAAATAGGCAATCAAGAACCTCTGTATGAAGTCAGACTCTGGTAATAAAGAGGCAAAGTGGAGCAATGTGACGAAGACGAGTTTCATTATGTTCCAGGAGATAGTTTTGCTGTGGCGACAGGATTTACTTCATGACTGTCATTGACATGTCATTTGACAGGACTTATTTGATTTTTTTTTTATTATTGATAGGCTTGCCTTTGACTTCTATGTTACCTGATGGTAAGCGACGATATAGTTGACGATGTAACATGCATGTCTAGAAGTAACCTGTTCACTCTTGGGTTAAAGATTGTTAGGCTATAACTATCGGAAAACACAGACTAATAAAATTAATGTGGTTAAAAATGGCAACCAGTCAACAAGTAATAAACGTTTCGTTTTTATTGAGATAAGGAATATCCCAATTACAAGACACGTTGTCATAGATAATAATATAATACTAGCGTTCAGATGCCTCATCTCATACAATAATATATATAATATATATAATATTCCACAACTATCGCACAACGCCGTCTAGTCACAAGCTAAGCATAGCTTGTATTATGGGTACTAGACAACTGATAAACATACTTATTTATTTCTAAATACTTACATATTATTGATAAATTACACCCAGACACAGAACAACTGTTCATGCTCATCACATAAACATTTGTCCTGGCTGGGAATCGAACCCACGACCTGCGGCATAGCAGTCAGGGCCACTAACCACTAGACCAACAGGCCAGTCAACAATAAAACGTGACCGCTGTATTAGGTTTTTTAGCAGACAGGTAGAGACCGTGGCTGCCAGACTTTCGTCATTTTATAAAAGCTAATGATTTGTTAATGCTGGTCGCCAACACAGGTATTATGCCTACTATGAAGTTTCAGATAAGGTGGCTTTAGCAGGTAACTAGTAACAAAGGTGTGTATATAGCAACCTAAATCATTACTTATTTATTGAAATGAATAATTTACATTTAAAAAAGACATAACTAACTATAATTACAGTAAAACAAAAAAATGAAATAAAATTGAGTTTTTACAACGCTAATTACAACTAACTAAAATCAAAATAAAATATGACAAAAAACTCTTCCACATTGCTGTCGACTGTGCATTGCCACGCAGTATGGCAATGCAAGACTGTGCACTGCCACGCTGTATGGCAATGCTTATCCTTTGTCTGAGGTAGAAGCCAGCCCTCGGGTCGCGCGGAGTGAACAACCAGACGTTTCGACAGATCTTTATACAACTTGGGAGCACTTGGACCCTACGATCCCAGAATTTTAACACCAAACAGTTCGAATATTGGAAACAGTTGTATGTTGATTAAAATATGATTTGTAGCTAAATTCAATTTAATATAATATTATGTCATTTTGATATTATGCGGTTGTACCTCTAAATATGTAGATATCAAGCAAAGAGACGGATTTACATAGAAGCCAGCTAGCATTTTACTCCTGATAAAAACCTTCTCGTTTTCAATGCAGTATCTTCGCTCGATCAGAAGATATCTCCGTTTATATCCTCCGCCTCGATATTTATTCGAGTCCTACTTTTCTTCGCTATGCCAAAGTAAAGCTGCAAACAGATCTACATCGTAGTGTCAATATTCTTTGATGCAACATGGATGAATAGTATTTTGTCGGAAATCGCAGCTTTCGGAAAGTATTCTAAAATCTTAACACTTTATGTTTAGGTAGGTATTTTTATTTTCTTTCTAGTATGTAATTTATATATTCATAAATCTTAGAGCATTAAACCTACTTAATGCTCTAAGATTCATATAGTGGGTACCTAAAACCGAGCGTCGTCAAGGAGGCAGTAATTAAAAACACCGACGCGTGGCAATTTAGATATTACAATCAATAGGTTGGCTTCCGAAAGAGAAACCCTCCAGGAATGCAAGGCAAAGAAATAACATGGGTGTAGTTTTAGTCAGTAAAATTCTGACACGGCCTCTCGCACCGCCCTAGAGTGGGATAAGACATTGAAAGAAAGAAAGAAGAAGGCAAATTACATATTTTATTTGGCACACATACATACACACAATGAAGAAAAACCATGTAGACACTTAAGATTAAAAAAAAATTAAATTGGATTGACATTGGATGACTTCTTCTTCTTCCTGCCCTAATCCCATATTACTTGGGGTCGACGCAACACGTTTTTTTCTTACATTCTGTCCGGTCACCCGTCAAACTATCACTTACTCCCTTTTTTTTCATATCAATCCTCACACAATCCATCCATCTTTTCTTCGGCCTTCCTCTCCCTCTCCATCAATCCACATGTATACTCAGAACTCTTTTAGTAATATGCGCTTCATCCCTCCTCTTCACATGACCATACCAAGACAACCGATTACCTTTCAACTTTTCAGTCACTGGCGCCACTTTCAAACTTCCTCTAATATGCTGCTCATTTCTCACTTTATCCATTCTCGTCACACCACTCATCCATCTCAACATTCTCCGCTATATGCAATCTTTTTTCATCCTTCTTTTTCACATTGACATTGGATGACTTCCTATTTTAAATAGTCATCAGTAACATCGGTGCAGACAAAGACTAAAGTTTTAGTTTTAGGGTGAGTTGCACCATTTAACTATAACGATAATCAAACCATAACCAGCCGTGAAACGGTCGCCTATTGGTCAATTCGACGATTTGACAACGGCTTTGTTATCGTTATAGTCAAATGGTGCAACTCACCCTTAGACTAGCACATAAACACAAATACTGACAAATACTGATTTTCAGCTAACCAGATTATTTACCATACAAATAAAATAAACGATGTCAAAAGTCATAAAAATACTGGTACAATGACTGTTTGAAGTTTTAAGTGTAAAGGTAACGTCAATTTAAACTGGGAAATATGGTACAATTCGCCGGTGGTCATAACGTTTGTGGACAGGGGTGCTATAAAGTTTATAATAACCTTAATGTAGGACTATCGTAGAAGTTTAGTGTTCAAAATAGGGACAGAAAAAAAATAGTACAGTGAAACAAGGTGAACAGAAACAAAAATTTGGAAGGAACTTTCTCGTTGCATTTTGCGAGTGGTCACAGCATTATGCTGAGCGTTCGGCCGTTTTGCTTGGACGTGGCGCATAATTTTTTTTTGTTGTTATTTTGTTTTGAAAAATGTATAAAATAATTAAATATAAAAATGTACCTATTTATGTAATATGTTAGTCTTAAGTTTGCGCTTTTTCGGGCACATAAAATGTTTTTCTTTCTTTCTTCTTTCTTTTCATGTTATTTAACAACTTAAACCACTGTACTCCTATATATGTCATCACCACTGCTCTCTAAACGGTGAAGGAAAACATCGTGAGGAATCCGGCATGTACTAGAACCAAAAATTCGAAGACAGGTGACATTCAGCAACCCGCACTGGGCTCGCGTGATGGATTACGACCCATTCCCTCTCCTAGAGAGGAGGCCTGAATCCCAGCAATGGGAACATTAAAAGACTGAGTGTAGTGTCTGCCAGCGGTTTTTGAAAACGCATAAAAAGAAGCTTATAAGTATGGATATAAATACTTAAAGTTCAAGCGTCCTCCCTACCTTTCATCGGTTTAGTTTTATAACCGTGAAAGCATGACAGACAGATTTACTTTCAATTTATAATATTAGTATGAATTTGTAACAAAAATCAATAACCTAAAAGTATACAAAAGTGAATTTCTTAATCAAAGTTTTGTTCCCTGTGTGTTGACCCCTGTGTTTCTATTCAAGCCAATTGATATAATAAACTCGTATTTAAAAAAAATATTATTATCAAATTCTTTTGATTTCCTTTTAAACTTAAGGTAACTTATCCATGAGCAAAGTATTGATTTCTGTTCAGTTTTTTGTCTTTATTGAATATCATGCTATTCGTTTTGACCTGCCCAAGTCTAATTGAAATTGAAAAAGTATAAGTTTGCCGCTTAATGGTCTAAAAACTTTTCTTTTGGCACACATTAAGTCAAAAACTTTTTCGCTGTCTCCACAAATTACAAGCATAACTAAAAAACTTCTCGAACTGAATCCTATTTCAATACCTTACCTGAATTTCAGCCATTTTCAAGATAAGCTCTCGTTTCACAAAGAGAATTTTTGCTGTAATATTAAATTTAAAATTTGACGGCTCCTAAAAGGGTGGTCAGGGGAATGTAAGCACCTTTATATAACGTGACCTATTTTGTTAAATATGCTTGAAAGATGTTAAAGGGCAATTTACGTGTAACCACGAAAGGTATGGGTCATTAACACATTATTCACGTCTTGGCATTTTATGCTTTTGTAAGTATGGCATAGTACAATGTAGGTACCTACCTACATACCTTTACGGTCCGGACTAACCATTTTGCGTGGTTGTTCATACCACGTACATCGAAGGATTAAAATAATTTGCCTGCAACAGTCTTCTCGTCCGATTATAATTTAAGTGTCTTCAAGGCTAGAGTGATTAGGGTCTTATTAAATTAATTCGATTTACTATCAACGATTGCATCATTGCTTACCATCAGTAGAATCGCAATGAAGCACTAGTTTGTATCATTAAAAACATACTTATTCTATGGTTGGATCTCGTTACATCGGTGGAGATATTATTTTAAAAGTCTAAAATGGTTGGAATTGAACACGTAACATTTTGGTGACGCAAGTCAATTTGAAACGCTTGGGTTTGGGGTTCGAGTGCGCGTCTCCTTTTCAAAAAAATTTAACGCCGACTGATCGACACTGGTCAATTATCAGTTTTATCCAGGCTTTCTAAGCTACTTTGGGGAACAAAAACAGTTTTATTGTTCTTAACAATATTTATACATAAAATTACAAAATTTAGCTAACAAATTATTCTCACGTCCTATTCATTTTCAGACTTGTCTTCTTTTGCATCCGATGGAAGTAATAATACTGCTATTATCCCACCTGTAATGAAAAAACCATAGTTAAAATTAACTATGCTAACGACGCTGATGGGCGAGTGGTGAGAAAAGTGATAATGACCTTCAACCCTAAATATATTAGGTTGGTAAATGGTGTGAAAACAGAAGGTTGTTTATTTTCAAGACTGCGTATATCCGAATAAAAAACGGAATCCTTATAGGATCACTCGCGTATCTGTCTGCCAAGTTGTTCCAAATTTACTGGACCGATTTAGTTAAAAGATATTTTTTATAGTGACCCTTTTGTCAGTTGTCGTGATCAAGATGTAGTGGTTTCTTTACGGGCCGATGTGATTTACCCTCCTGTGCCTTCCACTTTTCAATTCACTTCCACTCAATGGAGGAATTTCTTATTTGGAGATGTGCCTAAAGATTTTTGATATTTTATGATTTTTTGACTTAACGCAGAAATCTTGAATTGCATTTTGGCTACTTCTTAGCAAAAATGTCGTTTTAATGGCGAAAATTTTGGTTTATTATAAAGTCAGAACTGGTTTAATAAAAATAGTAGAAAATAAACAGCTTATGTGTGTCTGATGAGAAACTCTGTTAAATGAATTTACTTAAGGCCTTGACATAGTAAACTGGACTCATTGCAGTGTTTAATCAAAGTGATGAAGTACTTACTGAGCACAAATACAGCCCAGCAGTAGAAAGTGATCCGGCAGTAATCAATAATGGTAGCGCCAACGATGTTGACTCCACCAAGACACACGAACCTTGCAAACATCATGCCGAGACTGGTAGCTAGACCCCTAATAGACAAAGAAGCATAGATAAATGAGTACTGAGGAAAACCGTAAATAAAAGAGACTTTGCTAATGACAAAAAAGAAGATATGTAAAATTTTTTATTTGTTCAACATCAATCAGCAGGCCATAATGGTTTACTGTTAGACATAACTCAGTCGACAAGAACCTTAAAACTAAAACATGTAACTGAAAACTTGGCTAACTTCATCCAGCAATTATAAATTACCCCCTGAAATACATAGTTACTTCATTTAGTTTACACATAAAAAATAAGTTTAAAATAGAAAAAGCCAAATGATTTTATAGATAAAACTGGGCTAATCACATAGTCTACCAACCTAACTGACAACTTGAACTCTTGACCGGCAAAAAGATAAGAAAGCAGTATCCAGACATTTCTCAAGTAAGATTAAAGTTTTACAAAGTTTAAGTTCTATTTTTAAGTAATTTTAATAGGTTGGCAAGTTACCAAGTGCCTCTTATCTAAGTCTTAAACTATACGAAAGCTGATTCTTACAACTTATGGCAAGATAATTTTGCTATGGAATCGTTTTTCTTTGACAGTTCTTCTACATAAATAAATTACTAACTTTTTTGGCTTTGTGACCTAAAGAGCTTTTAGATATAACACTAGCAACCTAAAATATAGTGTCACTATTTTGCATCGATCAGTTAGTTTTCAAGCATTTATGTGGAGTATACTTGTCTTGAAAATTTGGAGATTTTCGTTGTTACGAAATTCATAACTTTCCGATATGAGTTTTGTAACAACGAAGACCAAAACGATTTATAGATTTCGCTGGCCATAGTTGATATTGTCCATTAAGAGCTACCGGTTTTTGGCAGACTCTCCAAAAAGAGTACTGAAATAAACAAATAAAATGATCATACATATGCACTCACCTATAAGAAGTTGGAAACAAATCATCATAATAAGATCCGACACTGCCAACAACAACGCCAGTTAACTGTATAGCAATGAAGATGACCATGCTGGCTACAGGCTGTCGCACCATATCTACGAAGATGCAGCATAATCCTGATAGGATTAAAGTGCATATCATGAGGGTTTTTCTCCAGTTGGATACGGGAATGACGGCGATGTTGATGAGTATAAAGAAGAGAGAGAAGATTAAACCGGCGTAGATGGTATTCGTTGGGTCTGTCTCGATGCAGGTTTCCTGGAAAAAGAAAATAAACTGTGAAGTATTTATTACTATTCTGGCTCCCAAACTGGATCGAACTGGGGCTGCCCTCAAGCGTTTCCTACTCAACTTAGGGGTCCAGACGCCTGCTGCCGGAGGCTCTACGCAGAAATCGTTCGGTCCATGGCCCTGTATGGGACACCGGTACGGGCGCCGTCACTGCGAAAGCGACCGTCGGTCAAGCTG
This sequence comes from Mythimna ferrago, assembly GCA_910589285.2. NCBI lineage: Eukaryota > Metazoa > Arthropoda > Insecta > Lepidoptera > Noctuidae > Mythimna > Mythimna ferrago. Next base: position 25,764,698 of record OU342685.1, read on the forward strand.
AACGCTTTTCTGAGAGTCATGGCCATTCGGTTGGTGCGGGGATACCGCAGGGTTCACCATGTCGCCATGGGATGAGGAGGTAACAGTTTTTGAACGCATGCACAATCTGCACGTAGAGATGAACGCTGGGGCGAAACTTCGCTTCTGCGCCAAGTCGTGAGAAGGCGGACAGAACTCCGGCGGGATCTTATGGTCGAATAGCGACAAGCCATGGTCCGGAGCGAGGAGCAGTGGCAAGCGGTCGCTTCCTTCTGCGAAGCAGTAATGCTAGCAAAGGAGGCGGCGGCACTCGCGAGGGGACGGCCCTCACGCCCCAGCCGCCGAGATGCCGATGCCGATTTCCAGCCACAGTAGGCACGGACTTGCGGACGGTGAGCAATGGGTAGTTCGTCGTTCGACCGTCCAGCAACTGTTCAGACCGAGTCCAAGTCGTTGACAGCGCGTAGTGTTCCACGAACGCCTCCAAGAGATGTCAGTAAAACTGTAAGGGCCGAGCAGGGTCGAAGCCTACTGATTACCCCGGGGTCTGGAACGAAGGTAAAGAAGGAACCGGAGTGGGTTTTAGTCAGTAATAGTCTGACACGCTCTCTCGCCCCCGCCCAAAGGTGGGAGATGTCATTAGATAATTTTCCCGTCTGAAAAAAAAAAACTATGTATAATTTTGTTTCATATCTATAATATAAAAATGAATTGCAAAATGTGTTGGTAAGCGCATAACTCAACAACGCCTGGACCGATTTCGCTATTTTTTTTTTTGTTGTGTTCGTTATTATGAGGAGAAGGTTCATATGGAAAAAAAAAGAAAATTAGGGTAGTGTAGGGTAGTGTAGGGTAGTGTAGGGTAGAGTAGGGTAGAGTAGGGTAGGGTAGAGTAGGGTAGAGTAGGGTAGAGTCAGGTAGAGGAGGGTAGAGTAGGATAGAGTAGAGTAGGGTAGGGTAGACTAGGGTAGAGTAGGGTAGGGTAGAGTAAGGTAGAGGAGGGTAGCGTAGAGTAGGGTAGAGTAGAGTAAGGTAGAGTAGGGTAAAGTAGGGTAGGGTAGAGTAGAGTAGAGTAGGGTATAGTAGGGTGAAGTAAGGAAGAGCGGGAGCGAAGCCGCGCGGGCAAAGCTAGTTTTTAAATAAAAGAAAACGTTCGAATTCCTCACATTAAGTTGAACAGGTGTTATGTTTGCAACAATCTTCTCACAAAAACTGGTGTCTTCTGAGACTGTCGTGTAAAACGAATTCACCATCGTTGGGAACCACACGAAGAATACGTTGTTGCTGAAAGAAACGAATTATAATACTAAATTATTACAGACAATTGCATTTTATTATCTACGTCATCACTAATTTCAATCCAATTCTTGTTTGCTCTTCAAACAAGGAAATGAATGTTTACAGTGTCTAATTGGTATTAATGTAAGTTTATCTTGAGTCGATGTCTTCTGAATTTGTTTTAGAAAGATTGAAAATTTGAACTACCTGTCGGAGTTATTACATTTAATTTTCATAGCTAACCAGTAACTTTTTGAGATGAAGCCATTTGGTAAGAGTTTATGATGTGAATAGAACTATCTGATATAAAAGGCGTGACTTAATTAGTTAGGTACAAAAAATATTGTGATTGATTAGTGTTCTTCAATCTATTTTATATGTAAAATGGATATTTCAAGAAGAATAAAAGCAAAATTAATATATGATGCTTACGGTTACAAATGGGCATCTTTTTATCATCATTACTTTGAAAAATTGCCTTAAATTTTTCCTGGTTAATTTATTGTTCAGAATTAGCTGAAATAATGATGATGTACTTAATCAATGTTAACTTTAAAATGCATAAAAAAATAACAAACGTAACTTACGAAGCGCAACAGATTGCAAACAGAAGAAATAATTGCAGAAACCTCCAGAGCAGCGGTGGTTTAAATATTGGTACTGTTTGTTTTACCACGGAGTCCCAGAATGATACCGTACTGTCTGGTTTATCAACTTTCATCAAAGATTTTACCTGAAAAACAAGAAATAATGCTGTGAGGATCCATAGTCATAGTAAGCTATTGGTAAGGAATTCTTAGAAGTCATAATATAATATGTTACATTATATTTCGGTGGCGGAGTACTTCGACGCCTGAGTGTCCTTTATGTTTTCGTATTATATGTATGTACATAGTTAGGTTTGAGTATAAATACTTTAGTTTTTAGTTTATTATTTGACCATTACATATTTTGCTGTATGGACTTTAAAAGAGACTTTGACCCCTGAGTTTGTTTCGGTGTTTCTTCTCAGGGTAGTCAGCTAGGAAACACCGGCCTCATCTAGTTTTAATTGACAAAAAAAAAATTACGTGTAAAAGCGTTTTTATAAAACCTACTTGCAAAATAAAGATCATTTATCATTTATATTTAAGTTTTTTTATGTACATAGGTATGTAGTTATGTAAATTTTATTACAAATAAAAAAAAATCGATGCTTTGTCAACAAAAGATTACAAATTGTTATCTATCAAGCAAAATTCCTTTTGTTTTTCTAAAATTGTTAACTCTCTGTCTTTGTTTTTTTATTATGTAGCAAAACTGTTGTGATTGTTTTAAACTGCATAAAAATTAAATTATTCTAGCTTCTGACAGTGACTTTGCCTGAGTGAAACATTTCTCCATACAAAATTTATACTTCCATTTAGCCCAAGGGGCTGTATTATAAGAAATCCTTTCTTAGTTCTCGCCTACGTTATAAGAGAAAGCCTTGTGCCTGTTAGCCCTAGTGATTTCGGCTGATTGTTGATATGTTAGTCAGTCAGTTTCTCTTTACATATATCACATAGGTACTCAGAATCTAATTTATTGACTGGCCTGTTGGTCTAGTGATTAGTGGCCATGACTGCTATGCCGGAGGTCAAGGGTTTGATTCCCACTCAGGACAAATGTTTGTGTGATGAGCATGATCATTTGTTCTGTGTCTAGGTGTAATTTTATTTATCTGTAATATGTATATATTTAGAAATATATAAGTATGTTTATCAGTTGTCTAGTACTCATAAAACTAGCTGTGCTTAGTTTGAGACTAGACAGCGTTGTGTGTTGTTGTGGAATGTTTTATTATTATATTTTATATTATTGTTATTTTTTTGCTAAATGTGTGGTTTAGATACTGTGTCAGCAGTAAATTAGTCTCTGTCAGTACAGTTATTACTTACAGGATAAACACTACTCTTCCCGTTATTAGCCTGATACATAGCCGTCAAGGCTTCCAAAGCTTTGTCAGTCTCCCCAATATTAGCCAAAAACTTAGGACTCTCTTGAAGAAAGCACATCAAGAAGGACCCAATTCCAAGAGGGATTGACATGCAAAGGCCCATCAGTCTCCAAGGTCTGTAGCTGGTCAGCAGTGGAAGGGGAACGTTGAAATCCAATGGCAAGATGAAATAAGCTAGACCTGTAATCAATAAAAATTAAATATTATGCATTCAACGACATGGAAAGCTGACCCACCAAGTGCCAGTTTTTTATTTGCATACATTATTGTATAATATACTACTACTACTACTGGTTACTACTTTATTCTGGTATATAACCAGTGCGTTTTGCCAGTGATGACATATGGCGACCGCGTACCGGAAGACGTAGCGTTAGATTGCCTCCTAAAAGGTAGAGCGATGACCTGGTAAGGGTTGCGAGAATCCGATGGATATAAGACGCACAAGACCGTTCATCGTGGCGACACTTTGGGGAGGTCTATGTCCAACAGTGGACGTCTTTCGGCTGAAGTTATGATGATGATGACTATTATATTGACAAGCGTGACTGTTGGGTATAATATCCTGAGTTTAATTCCCGAGTCAAACAAATTGTTTTCGAATTTTTCAGGAAATTCTCCTCGGTTTCCGAGGCCCTTAATTTGCGTCCAATCAATAAAAGACTAATACTTTCTCTTGCTCCACCCAGAGCAGAAGGAAACTTTTGATAGTTTCCCGTTTTAAAAAGCATGTGTACCGTGCAGCTGAAAACTACCTATTACTTTACCTGTTGAAACATCAAAACCATATGAAACATACTTAACATACTTTTAGTCTTGGAAGCAACCGCAACTCTAAGGGCCTCGCCTACAACGACTTTTTGTAAAGCGCGTTAGTCACATTTGCAAGCGCTATAGAAAAAAGCCAACGGTATCCGTAACGCGGTACAGCATCGCTACAAAAAGTTGCCATGGACGTAGGCTCTAAGAGCCATACATACACACATAATCAGCCTTTTTAATGTTCCCACTGCTGGGACTCAAGCCTCCTCTTTAGGAGAGGGAATGGGCCTTAATCCACCACGCGGTCTCATTGCAGATTGGTGAATGTCACATGTCTTCAAATTTTTGGTTCTAGGACATGCCGGTTTCCTCACGATTTTTTCCTTCGCCGTTTTAGGAGCAGTGGTGATGTAATAAATTATACAATGATGCACCTTGCTGAGTTTGACCCCGCAACCTACAACTCCTAAACCGGGGCGGTTACCACTCGGCCATTCCAAACAAATTAGTCAAAATGCACAGCAATTGAAATTTCTTACCAAAACAGACGAGATCAGAGGCTAAATTGAATACATTCTGAGTGCACACGTATCTGTATCTGCGTCCTTTAGATGCGCACTCTCCCAAGAAAGTGATAGTTAGAGTTATGGATGCTGTTGAGCTGAAAATATGAGAAAAGAACGTTAGATTAAACATAAGCATACCTTAATTATCCTTACAATATTCCCACTGTTAGAACCCGGGCCTCCTCTCTAGTAGAGGCAAATAAAGTGAATTAAGATTAAGATTTATATAATATTATATTCATTTAATAATAATTCATACTTAAATATAGCCTATGTCACTAAGGAATAAAGCGGCTCTCAATCGGTGAAAAAATTTTAGCGATCTGACCAGTGCCTTCAAACATTACCTCCTACAAACAAAAAAAATAAAAAAGCAAACTATACCTCTTTATAATATTAGTGTATGGTAGATGTCAAAGAGGTATAAAAATAAAATAGACGGGAAAAGTTATTAAAAAAAATAAAAACAATGTCACTACTGAACCCAGTTATTAAAAACTACATAATATTTTTTTTATATAGAATTGAAGTCATCAATTCATTCTGAGTAAGTTACCGTCCTCAAAAAACTTGTTTCCCATTTGTAAAATATAAAAATAGCACTTGATCGTAAAACTAAAAATACATGCAATTATTTTGCTATAAATGAAGCTATAAAAATAAAATGGCTTGTGTTATCGCATTAGTGAATGGAAGACACGTGTGAATAAAAATGTCAAACGTACAAACTGGCGGACAAGAACTTGAGTGTCAGCATCATATAAAAGCTGGTGGAGAAACTGGTGAGAGTGGAGAGGATGAAGCCGACTGACGAAGAGATGAGGAGAGCTCTTCTTCTGCCATATTTGTCTGCAGTGTAACCCCAGGGTAAGGCAAACATGAATCCTGGTATATAAACAAAAAAGAACTTAGATAACGTGGCTAAACATTTATTTTGCTGATTTTCATTTGTTTTATTGGTGTTCCTTTATTTTGTTTTCATTGATTTGTTTTGATTCCTTTTTGGGTCGGGAAGTCGAAAAATAACCTTTCTTAGAGTAAAATGAATTCTCAGAATTTTACTAATAAAACAGTAACTAATGCAAATGAGCAGTTTTTATCCAGTCCAGTTACTGAAGCATTGAGTCAGCGAGATAGTGCCGTGGTTTCAAATACATCACATTATTTCTAGGAAGCAATATTGCAAGCCAAGAAAACGGCAAAAAGCGTGAAGTACAGGTAATTCTCATGTATCCGGCCCATACGCTCTGCTCATTGCTGGGACTGGCGCATGTCTTCTAATTTTTTGTTCGATGTTATCCTTCGCCATTTTGTGAGCAGTGGTGATGAAATTACACAAAGTAATGCTCGCGGCTGGATTTGAACCCGCGACTCGTAAGTCAGAGCCGTTACCACTCGGCCACCACTGCTCTCATTACTATTATGAATAGCTTTATCGAAATTTAATAGTAGTCCGGAAAAGTCACTTTGAATATATGCAAAATAATATTTTTACAAAGACATGAGTCATTCATCTGTAGGTCAGAAATATTGACAACAAGAGTACCTAAAGTATACCTGCAAAGGATACAGAATTCAGCATGCCACTTTCTTCTAGACTTAGCTGCAGGTCACAACTGGCAGCGGGCACCACCAAGCTGATGCCAAGCATGTCCATGATAGCTCCCAAGTGGATGATGGAGCAGGCGAGGACAAGCAGAAGGTCATAGCGGCCATGGCCTGGAATCATTATAAAAGTAAATTATATCTTTAGCTAATTATGAAAACGTAAAATTGTTTATTTATATTAAAACTCTCCGCCGAATTGGAATATGTATAAATAGTACGTTATGATACAACTGTATAATGTTGGTGATTACCGCTGAGACGGTATTTAGTATCTTAAGAGAGCCAAGGACGGTAATCGCCAATATTCACGTGTATCATACGACGTTTTTCGACACACTTGAGAAGAAAAATTTTACAAATTAATTAATTATTGCTTTATCAGCAAAACTGTTTTTTCTTTGTAGTTTGGCGGCAAAAAATTGTTCTTTCTTCTTATGCGCGCGCATCCAAAATGGCGGCCATAGACTAGCTACTCTAGCTAGGCTGTTTGAATAAAAATAAGAATGAGGTTGCTTATGTTTATAAACAGAAAAAATATTTTTATTTTATGACAGGTTTTATTTATTAAACATGTAAAAATTAAAATAGTTTATTTAAACACAAATTAGCATAAAATAAGCAAGCAAGACACTAATTTGTACTGTTGAACGCAATACCTAATGTATTTTTTTTTTCGAATTCAATGTTTGATTTAAGAACAGAGGTTTAACAAAAAAGGTTGTCATTACATTATCACAATTGTGCATAATGGTAATCAAAGAGTCACAGTTTGGTTACAAACTACATTATATGCCTAAGTGTAGTGCAATTATCGTCACTTTCTGAGCAAGTGTGTCGAAAAAACCTGAAATCATCTTTCGGACAGTAATTGCCTAAACCAGATGCAACACCCGTCTGGTGGGAGGATCTTCCTTTTCAAACGGACAACATATTTGTGGAACATAGTGTATCGTTCGTAAGGGTTCCGCGTATCTTGAAAGTAGTTTCAAAAATCAAATTGATATCGATTCTTATTCCTTGGATTAATAAACTTAAAACTTGGTACGAATGTATATTTAAATAAATAATAAAGATTCCCATTAATCGTTTTTCGAAACTACCCTCAAATTACGGTTTAGTTCGTATTCAAGATTTTTTGAATTCTTATTGGGCGGCCTAATTTACTCGCAACTCGGTATTAGAAATTAGAAAAACAAGCCCTAACTGAGTAAATAGCAATTATTCGTTTGTTTAACTAAAAATGAAGGTACATCATTTAAATACTTTCTCAAAAATATTTCAACATAATTTATGTATTGGTGAAATGGATTCCTCCATGTTTGTATGAAAAATCTAAATCTTTTTTTATTGTGCGAAGAGATTTTTGATATATCGCAACCATGTGATAACATAATCTTATAAGAGCGTATCAATTATATTATTTATATACGTACAACGACATCTATTGGCACAAATTGGTACAAACGATAACATAAAATTAATTGCAAAACAAGTTGGTGTGCTTCTTCAATAAAAAAGCTGATTTAATGTTTTCAAAAGGCTTTGATTGTTTATATCGGTAGAACTAAAAGACGTCAACGGTAGGCAAGATGTTAACACTCTTTTACCGGTGGACCGAGATACATGCACGAGCGCACTCAATACACCATGACTTATTATATTATGTATGTCATTATGGTCGCCCAGACTTATTTGTCACCTTCACCTGCGACCCTCGGTGCAAAAGAAATTAAATAAAAAATGTTTCCTGGTCAAAAACCTCACAATCGCCACGATATCATCACACAAATATTTCGCATCAAAGTAAAAAACATTAATGGACTTGAAAACTGAAGGAAAAATATTCCGAGAAATTCCGTGATAGCGGTCATTTTCGCTTGAATCCTGCGGCGCGGCGCCATACCCAACCGCAAGAGTTTTCGTTTCGAGTGGCAAAAATGAACTTAGCGGTGGTCAGGCGGAAGTGTCTTTGATGGTACACAGTAGAATACCAACATTCTACAGACCTCAGCACGTTCATATGCTGATATGACTAAAAAGACACATTTCTTCTGACATTATTTACAATTTTATTTGTGTCGAAATGCCTGATGCCAATCTAGATCCAAAGCTCTATGAGATAACGAAATCTAATATGATACGTGGATCATGTGAAAATGTATTTATCGCTATCTTCGAATGATGCTTACAGAACATAGACCGGCGATAACGGATATCCAAACTGCAGGAGATGTCTTTCAGATAATGGCAGATTTACTGTGACCATAAATGTAGGGCTTTATAATCGTTGGGTATTCTCTTTTACCTTACCTCACCTACTCTTTGGAACGTGCAATTTAGCTTCACTTTTCTTGGACTGACCGACATTTGACTATTCAAAAGTGCCTGCAAATGGTCTATTTGAAATAAATGATTTTGATTTTTTAATCTAGTACTTTTAAGCATATTTAACACTGACATCAATGTGAAATACAGTAACTCCAAAAACAACTCTCATGCCTATTTTTTAATTATGTCAAGTGTGAAATCCCTGCATTCTGTGTTTGGAACATTAATCGGTTCGAAAGAAGGAAAAGCGGTGTAGATGTAGATGGTTGGCCAGACATTAAAAAAGACAACGCTCAAAATCAAAACATTTATTTCAAATAGACCATTTACCATTTACTTTTGAATAGTCAAATGTCGGTCAGTCCAAGAAAAGTGAAGCTAAATTGCACGTTCCAAAGAGTAGGTCTCTATGGAGAAGAACGTGCAAGAAACTTCATGGACATTCTTTTAAATCATATTATGTGTTACATATAATGCTTGGTTACATATTACTTGTTGCTTCTATCATGTGAGCACAATGTCGATAATGAAATAAAAATGTAAAATAATTAAAAGATAGAAACTGAATTAAGCCACTGGCAGCTAAGAGATGACCAGTCCCATCTGACGGCACCCGTTCACGAGCATGACGCGTGCATCAGCCCCACTCAGCTCAACCATTTTGAAGGGAACTGAACGACCCAATAACACGTGCCACCAACAGCGAGACATTTGAGTGAGCATCACAAACTCTCAACTGCCATGCTCGTAATGTCAAAAAAACAAAAAAAGTTGTAACCTAATAAAAATGCTCCATGGTGCTTCACATTCACAAACTTGAAAAAAGTGCTTCTACATTATACAATGCTATTGTGTCTTTCAAATTAAAAAATGATAATATTAGTTTCCAACTAATCAACTAATTAGTACGCCCTAGTGGTAGTGGAGCTGGAACAGCATTGAGCCAAGCATTTTTATCTTGAATATAATCCTCCAACTTATAATATGCTTGCCTGCATAGTGTGCGTTTAATACAAGATTTAAATTTCGTTTCATTGAGTTCTAATATTTGGGGAGGTATTTTATTATAACATTTCAAACAGTACCCCATGAAAGAAGAGGCCACTTTAGCCAGTCTGAAACCTGGTTGAACTAATTGATCCCTATTTTTTGTAACATAATTATGTCTATCGCCTCTTTTGCTAAAATGATGAAGATTTTTTCTAACATACATGATGTTTTCATAGATATATTGACAAGGTACCGTCATTATGTTAATATCTTTAAACAGTTCCCTTAAAGAATCGCACCGGCGGAGATTGTAAATAGCTCTGATGGCTCTTTTCTGTAATATAAAGATTGACTCGATGTCTGCAGCCCGTCCCCATAGTAAGATACCGTACGACATGACACTATGAAAATAACTAAAATAGACTAGCCTAGCGGTATCAACATCCGTAAATTGGCGGATTTTTCTAACAGCATATGCAGCTGAGCTAAGCCGCCCTGCAAGAGATGTTAAGTGAGGACCCCATTGTAGCCTGAGTCAAGCGTAATCCCCAAGAAAATCGTTTTATCAACAAATTCTAGTTTTTCATTATTCAATACAATGTCACAATCACTACTTTTGACATTCGGTAAGGAAAATCTTATGCATTTAGTTTTTTTCCCATTTAGAACCAGATTATTAGCAGTGAACCAGTTTTGAACCTGCAAAAGGGCGCTATTTTCGTTGTCAAAATTATTAGTCTTTCTATTTATCTTAAAAATCAAAGAAGTGTCGTCTGCAAACAACACCATAATAAGTTTATTTTGGTAACAAATTGGGTAAATCATTAATATAAACTAAAAATAAAAAAGGACCTAAAATTGAACCTTGTGGCACCCCCATTTCAACATTCAATCCCGACGAATTGACACCGTTTATTTGCACTAATTGCTGTCTATTATTCAAATAAGATTTTAATAAGCTTAACGCTGCATTGCCTAGTCCGTAATGCTTGAGTTTCAGAAGCAATGTTTCATGAACTACACAATCAAACGCCTTAGATAGGTCGGAGAAGATACCTATAGCATCTTGTGCCTCTTCCCAGGCATTAAAAATGTGTTTTATAAGGAAACACCCGTGTCAGTTGTACAACGTCCTTTGGTGAAACCATACTGTTTATCATGTTATTGGAATTAAAATGACTAAGCATTTGATTTAACATTACCTTTTCAAATATCTTGCTAAGAACCGGCAAAACGGACACTGGCCTATAATTATTAGTGTCTCTACTATTCCCGGATTTAAAGAGTGGTATCACTTTACCATATTTCATTAGATCTGGAAAGACTCCTTAATTTATACACAAATTAAATATTAAAGCCAAGTACGGCGCTATAGTCTCAATAATTGAGGTACAAACTTTGATAGACATACCCCATAGATCTTCTGTCAATTTAATCGCTTTAGACAGGGTATAAACGGTACATCCAATTAATACAGAGTGTTACCACCTTTCTCTGTTTCTTTATGAAGTTTGAGGTCCAGAATCATTTATAGCATTGAGAACTGTTAATGGCGTAGAACATCTGACTTTTAAATCGGCCTGTAAGATTTTAGGGTTAATTGAAGATGATCAGCACTGGTTTGTGTAAAAATATTGTGAAAAGCTCTCTTAACATGAACTTAGTTTTTTGTCAACTGGCAGATCCATTCAGCCTGTGAGATGAATTTAAACAATACCTTCTAGAAGATTTTAAACGCCGTATGGAGAGGCAGGTAAATAAACTAGAAAATTTTATGGATTCGATTTTCAACATTTTCAAACAAAGTAATCGTGCTCAATTGCTACGAAAAGCAAAAATAATAGTATGGGACGAAAACATAATGGCACACAAAATAGCTATTGAAGCATTTAACAAAACTTTGCAGGACGTAAGAAGCAACGACCACTTAGTGGGTGGTTTGACTGTATTGCAGGAGATTTTCGCTAAACGTTACCCAGTTATACCAAAAGGAACACGAGTGAATGAAATTAAAGCGTGCATCGAAAGATACTGTTCTAAAATCCTTAAACTAACCAAAAATACGAGAGTATATCTCACAGGTGACGTCTCTGCAGGTGAATTTTTAGACCTTTTACTCCAATTAGGAAACGGCAAGTACCAAAAATTAGATGGGGTTATAGTCATACCAGAAAAAATTTGCACAGTAGTAAGTACAGTCGAAGAGATGATAGAAAGAAATTATTCAGGTGTGGCTCAAATAAAGGACAAACCATTAGAATGGCTAAGAGAAAGAGCTATATTGACGCCTAAGAACGACCAAACAGCAGTTATGAGCGAAATTTTGCTGACATCATTAGAAGCTGAAGAAATAGTGTGTAATTCAATAGACTCTGTGGTAAAAACAGACGAAGCAGTCCACTATCCGGTTCAGATTCTGAACACTATTTTGGGAACGTATGCGGAACAAAGAGTGAAGTCTCACATACCACTATTGAAAAGGGAGGATCTTTCGGCCAGACGGGTGTTGTCTGGTGGGCAACTGCCCGATAGTTGATTTTCGGCTGTCGTATATATTCAAATCGCGCGGAGAACTTTGATTGCACGATGCACAATTTTGTATGTTTATGATAGTTAGTACTTATTTGGCACCATAGATGTGGCTACACTATTAATCCAGCCGGCCTTTTATATCATAAATGTACTTTTTTAAATTTATTTTTTATTGATAGGCTCGCGTTTGACCACCATCAGAGCGATGGTAGTCGACGATGGAGCACACTTGCCTAAAAGTAACATATTCACTTTTTACTTAAAGACCCCTAAGTTATAGCTATCAGGAAACACAGACTTCGGCAGGGAATTCCGCCCCTTGGCTGTACACACAATATATGTGTTCCTAAAACGCTTTGTGCGTATGGGTGGGATGTTTACCATGTACCGGTGGCGCAACGGCGTACATCTAATGGTCTGATAATAAAATGGACTTGGCGGAGTTAGACTGTGCAATTCCAATTCTACACTCCCCGAAATGTAAACGATACAAAACTGACAGGCTAGCAACTCAGCGGCGGTGCCCAAGGCTTTAGAGCTTCGCCTCAACAAGTGCATCATTACCGATGATTCTCTCAATCGATTCCAGCGCATCAAGCTGGTATTTGGCAGACCCATCCCAAAGATGGGAAAAGTACTCCATACACGATCGAATTTGCGCTAGATAAAGATTGAACAGCTGTTCCGGCGTGAAGTAAGGTCTCACCTTTGCTATGATCCCTAATTTGCACTGCATGTGGGTACGTCCGTGATCTTGCTTAGGAACTTGGAGCCTTCGAAGTTACCTAACTGTACCAGGATGCAAGTAAAAGAATTGCAGTGGCACCGCAATATTGTTGAGGTTTTTATTTTAACCGGGTCTGTCCAAGAAGAAACCGAGTTCATAGGTACCGCGCAATTCATCAATCCCGAACGATCTTCCTTTCAAATTCAAAAGACTACAATTTCCCTTAAAAGTTTGCTTACAATGACAATAAAGAAATCACAAGGCCAAACTCTTAAAACGGCGATGTGTGCGGACGTAGTTGCGGGCAAAGTGCTAGTAATAAATATATAGGAAGAGTGAATAGGCTCCATCAACGATTGCATCACTGCTTACCATCAGGTGAGATCGCAGTCAAGCACTAGTTTATAACAATTAAAACCAAAAACCAATTCTGGAATGAATAGCCGCCGTCGTATCGTTACCGCTTCATCAACAAGGTTTCATAGTTTTGTTTGTAAACTGTGAGCAGGCGTATACCAAGCATATAGTGACGAATAGACATCTCTAAAGCTACGCGTCCGTAGACAGTTGGCCTAAGAAGAAATCATTTAATAATGCAAAATTGAGACAATGCCCCCACGTCAGCCAGTCAAGACGATTTTATTAAGATTTTAAAGTTGCAAATTCAATCTAGATAATATTGTACCGTTAAAACCAGTATTGAAAATATTTGCAAGTTTCTTTTATAAAATAACTCTAAAACTTTCTAAATTAATCTTCATTTCAACTTTTGATTTAGATTATTAAACAGTCAAAATAGTTGCAAAACTAAACCAGCTGGTGAATCAAATTATTAATAAAATATACTTTAAAGAAACCAAAATAATAATAATAATAATAAGAAAGCAGTACTCCTCGATATGGCTTGCATTTTGAGGAGGTTCCTGTCTCTGGAGCCCTAACCACCGGTAGCTTGGACCCTGCTCTCGATACCGGCAGATAACTATGGTTTTATATTTTTAAATGTTTTTTTTTTCAATATAATTTTGTTAAAAATATTTAAAAATGTAATACAATATGTGTAAAAAATAAATAAAGTCAATAATAATAATATTTATTCAAAACTATTTACAGAATAAATTAATAGCCTTAAATATAAATCTTAATTCTGTGTCTTACGTAAATATGTACCTATTGTTTATTTTAGTGATGCAGAAAAGTTAAATATAGAACGAATAATAAAAAGTAAAAAATCAAATGCACGTGCATCTATAGTTCTCAAAGTTTTCCGGTAGTATATGTGGACCGTTGTAGATACGGACAAATAAAATCTCGTATTGATATCAGATTAACAAAATCTGAGCGATTGCTTTTCAAGTATTCAGATTGCATATCCCAGGCATTTTGATAGCAAATAATGTCGTGTTTGTTTTTGCAAAATTATCAACACAACACATAAAAGCAGTACACAATTATTGTGACCATCGATATTTAATGTACTGTGGTGACTAATTATCTACGTTCAAATCGACCAACCTTGTAATAAACTGGTTTACTGAGCAATATAAAACAACATTATTAGAATTTAGAATGTTTGTTTTTTTTTGTGAAAAAACAATAGATCAAGACGATTCTTTAGTTAACGTTTTGTCTCAAAAATTAAAATGCACATCAGTTCAAATCAAAATACACGCTGTAAGCTACAAGCCAGCTATATCAACATATGCACCAACAGTTTCACTCGCGTGAAGGAAATAAACAAGTATCCCAACATACTCATACTCTCTTTTATTTTATGACGTGGTCTACTCGAATAAAAAAATAAGTTTTGCCGATTGATTGTGAAAGAGTAACAAACACATATATGTACAAGGGTATATGCAAACTTACACGTATAAAATAATATTAGAGTGATTTTACATTATAATTCACTTCAGTTTCAAAAACACTTTCATACCTATGCCTAGGGGATTCTTAGTGCACTAATCACGAATCCTGTGAAGACGCAGGAACTACCAATTCAATTAATAATTGCTTAGAAAATGACGTACGTATATTACAAAATTTTAGCAATCACTACTCTATTAGCAAAACACAAAGTAAAATCACGCACTTCTCACTCACCAGTCAACTCAAGAGCCTCTTCAATTTCCACATTATCCAAATCACTCTTAGTACTAACATTTTTCCCTTTTAACACATGGTTCACTACGAACTGCTTTTTAACCATTATCTTTTAGGTTTTCTGTAATACAATAAAGATCTTTAAAATCTTGTTCAACCAGTATGTCGACGCACAACGTGTTTTATCTAATATTTTTTGTGAATACTTTTATCTATTCGGTTTTTGTTAAACTGGTTGGTGGCACGTTTGCTTCTCTCGTTGGAATAATTAAAACAAGGTCATGTTTATTTATTAGGATATTTTTTTTTTTATATCCTAAGGTTTAACGATATTATTCTAAATACTCGTAGTCTTTGTTCTCTAATTAAAAATCCTGTCTTGTAAGTAAAGTATTGGTTTTACACAGACAATGTTTAAGAATCTGGCTAATCGTGGAGAGAGGTGCGCGCACGTCCACTTTTCGCGGTCTCTTTTTGTTGAACCAATGCTGGAGCGCACCTCTACGTCCATTTGTAATGAATATAATTAACTTTTTACTGAGTTGGACGTATTTTCATTGCCCATCTATAGGTTTCGGAACAGCCTCAGTGAAGTCAAGTCTTATAAAGAAAAGAAATTTGTATTTACTGGATAATAATTGTTTACTTGTCTTTGCTATTTTTGGTCAAAATAACGTTTTTAGATGTATTATGTGAATAACGGTGTGAGTTGCACATTTGTATGATGAACGAATCTATTAGTTAGTTAATAAGACCTAATGTGTAACTAGTAGTTACTCCTAAATAAATAAATAAATTATCCTTACTCATAACTATTTTCAAGTCATATATGTCTTCGACGAATAAATGGGTAATTGTTATATTAATTCGGACAAAACGCTATCATTTGATTCCCTTACTCACTTTATCACATCATCGTTATACCAGTCAAAAGACAACGCTAGGCAGTGAGCATCTTTGGACATACACCTTCCTAAAACGTCATCACATTGACCAGCGTAGCAACCAAGCTGAATATTGGTAAATAAATGGTTCCCCATGAAAAACAAACTGAATGTAATTCTGTATATTATAACACAAGGCTACAATCAAACAATTATTACTTCTATTAAGCGTAGCTGTTTGTTGACACTTTCAATTACAATGACACAATTGATAGGCGCTTTGTACGGTAATTGGCCACTCGATTACAGCAAACAGATATAGATGGGAAAAATACCTATAGCCAACTGAAAATAATTTAATTCCATTTATGTGATAAACACAGTCGGTTATTGGTGTGAAAATGTACATGTCACATCTTGATTCGGTTTTTTTTTTCATTAAAACACATAATGTAAAAAAATACTAGAAGGAGCTATCAACTGACTGAGCTGAGACGCTCAGATAAAAAGGCGAAATAATTAACAATTTTATAGGGGCAGGATAACGATTTTACACACTTTAAAATGAAAAAAAAAGTACTGATCTTTTTTTTATTAAAAAACACCAACGAAAAATTCAACCACTGGGGGTCCAGAATACTGGGTTCATGGTAAACGTCTATGCGTCAATATCTAAGATAAATCCATCATCTCAATAATCTTTTTAAAATCTCAAACATGTTTTATACAATCTATCCATCCTTTTTCTGAACTTTCTGCTTCTATTTCACACATACTACTCAAAATTTTTAACATTTATTATATTTTTCACACTCCTGCATCACAAAATGCCTACCATGCCAGTAAATTTCGAAACAACTTGTTGAAATGCATTTACACCTAACTAATATTAATTCAACTAGCTTCTGAACTGTTAACACAAAAGCATATCAAAATAGTTCGTGCATGCGTGAACATTGAATAGTTAGGTCAGTGATTACCATACTGTCAATATACGGGCTGATCGGCTAGTTTGCATAGCTGAGGTCGGTTATTGTTGGCTATTATTTATTTATTCATACAACATGTGGTTTTAAGACCTGATCAGAATGATGGGCTGTGGAAAAGAAGGATGAAAGAAGATTGCATGTAGTGGAGATGAGAACATTGAGATGGATATGTGGTGTGACGAGAATGGATAAAGTGAGAAATGAGTATATTGGAGGTAGTTTGAAAGTGGCGCCAGTGACTGAAAAGTTGAAATAAATCGATTGTATTGGTATGGTCAAGTGAAGAAGACGGATGAAGCGTATATTATTAAAAAAGTTCTGAGTATACATGTAAAAGTATAAAGAGGCACAGGAAGGCCGAAGAAAAGATGGATGGATTTTGTGAGGAATGATATGAAAGAAAAGGGAGTTAGTGATAGGTTGACGAGTGATAGGAATAAAAAACGTATTGCACCAACTCTAAGTAATATAGGATGAAGGTAGGAAGAAGAAAAAGAAGACAGCTTGTGATTTTAGAGCTAAAATAAATCTCTCTTTATATTTATGTACTCGACACATTCAAAATCCAGACGAAACCAAACAGTTATGAAGTTATAGAGAATGCAAAACAATCAGACAATGTTAAAAAGAGATTGTATGAGTGGAGTTGACAACATTGAGATGTATGGAGAGACAAAATTGGATAAAGTGAGAAAAAAATATATTTATAAAAGTTTGGGAGTCGCAGTAGCGAAAGAAAAATTTGACATATTTACGTAACAGTAAAGAAATGATAAATGATTCTATTTTTTTTTAATTCTTATACTTTTTTTAATTCTTGGCTTGCTATACGCTTTGGTGCATACTGTAAGTATAGCAAATAATTGATATATAAATAAACCTAGTTTGTAGCTCATTAATAAGAACTTCGATAATTTAAAATGCATCAATCATAAGACCGTAGATAAGATAAAGGACTTCTGTTAAACTTTTTCCTACCTTCTATAGTAAATGAGGCAAAAACGCCTTCTTTCTATCTGGTACTACCCACAATTAGATTAGAGTGTCGGACCGAGTGCTTTCATACCGTCCTTACTACTGAAACTGAAAATTCCTTTGTGCTGAAAGATCTCCAGATTACACCCTATTGTGGCCGGCAGCTAGGTCAATTCATTCAGGTGGCTCGCCAAATGATGCATTCTGTGGCAGAATAAATTTACGGCGAAGGCAACCTTTGTGAGAATATATTGAGATGAAATATGTTCAAGTAAAAAGGGTTTTTGAATAACGTATGAAGGCTTCTGAAAAAATATTTCTGTTCGGGTTATGGTAAGTGAATTTGATTTTCTGTGAAGTGGTTCGGTAACTTTGTATGTTAAAAGTTGTTGAGATATTAAGTAGGCAAGTTTTTTGGGTAACTAAAAATAATATCCAAGAAAATAGAAAAATGTTAGACAAAACTAAGGGTTTTAACCTGCTGATGTTTTTGGATTTCTTGTAACTTATCATAGAAAGTAACAACATCTTTAACATTTTTTGCACATCTTTTTAACAGGTGTACTATGCCAAATCGAATGCCAAATAATCGAACATTCATAATATCAAAATCGAACACTCAATACGTCGAGTGTTCAAAATATTAAATGTTTATTTGATCGAGCAGCCAACGCATCGCAAATTCATTCCACCGATATTCACTAATAAAATTTTAATTTATTATCTTTTATAGCTTCTGGCAGAATTTAAAATAAAATAAATATTTAAAGAAAAACATTAGTAGTTTTCGTTTTATCTGTAACCAATTCTGGATCAGAAACACCAAGTAAAAATTCAAATTCGTAAGTTATGTAAAATAAAGGAAGGGGTTCTAATTTAACTTGCAAGATATGACACACTTTTAAAAGCTTGTTATAACTGAAACACTTCAAGATTCAACGCATTTATTACCCCAAAAATATAAAAAGAAGACTAAAATAAACAATCAAAAACTTTTCTAACGTCATAATAAAAGACCAAGATTATATTTGAAAACCCAATTTCGGTAGAAAGACAACAATTATGCTTGGCAAGCAGACCTCATAATTGTTTGTGAAGAACCAACCGCCTCCGGGCAGAGTTGATGGTTATTTTGCGTATTTGCCAATTAGGGTAGGCAAAGATTGAGTCTCCACCGAACAAGGTAAACCTAGTTGGGTTTGTATCTGTTTTTAAAGTCTGTATTTTAAATTTTAATAATTATATTGTTATAATTTATTTAAATGTCAGTTATTTTTTGCTACTAGAATTTATAAAAACACTTAAATGTATTTTTTTTTGGTCAATTTATTATATAAGACTTAAATACTCCTAGTTAGTTTATCAACCTACACTAGGTCCATGTGGTAGTTTATGGCCCATTACCTATCTTAGAGAGGAGGCCTGAGTCCCAGGAATTATAAGACTGTTAATGCTGATTTTAATGAATGTACATTAATTTGTGTAGGCTGCAAAAACCGGATCAGTGATTAAACTTGTGCAAAACCATATTTATTTTGCAAATAAAATAGAATTAAATAAAAGTCTAGTCGATGTTTCGACTAGACGTTTGGACATTCTGCCAGCAAAAACTTTCCTATCTGCAGAATGCGCTCAAGAAAACGTCTAAGCACTTATTTCAATGACCGGTCCTCTGCCAACTTTCAATTCTTGAATATGCCTGACAAGGCAAACTATAAAGCCGCTTATACACGATAAGAAAAGTCACCGGACAAATGCAGAATTTGTGTCGTTTCTACACTCAAACTGCGTACACTGTTTTGGCACTAACCAAGAAAAAAAATTTGTCTGCGCTAGAGTCTAGCAGCTAGACACAACGCGTGAAATTCTTATGGAGCAGTAGAAACCCGGGATAGGTGAGGCTGAAGGGTAAATTTTCGTTCTATAACTGACAAAATTATTATCACGTACCATTTATTTATTTATTTATTGGTTCACCAACAATTGTTTACACTGGTATTATGGTAAAAGTAACATGCAATATATAAAGTACAATGTTGTAACAATCACTTAAAGGTAAACTCCGCATGCATTAAGTATAAGTTGTATATGTATATAAAATAAAGAAAACTTAACTAAACTAACCTACAATTATTATTGAAACCACGCGTCATTGTACATACAGTATGTCTAATCCAAGTCGTATCACGTACCATTAAAGACACTTCCGCCTGACCACCGCTAAGTTCATTTTTGTTTGCACTCGAAACTAAAACTTCAAAGGGTTTGGTTTAGCGCCGCAACGCAGGAATTATTTTTTTAATGATCAGGCACAAATGACCGCGATCGTACATGATTAAGTGGTCCTATTTTCACAGACACGTTGAAATTTCTTAGCGTGTACAAGAGCCCTAAGAGTATCATTGACTGCAGACCGAAAATTGTTCAAGTGTCCATTAAAAACGGGGACGGTATTTGCTTATTTTATTGTTTAAGTACCTACAAACAAGGAAACCTTAGTAGTTAATAAAATTAAAAAATATACAGTGTACAAAGGAACTGCTTATTTCTACAAAAATTTTAGTGAACAGACCAGCAAAAGCCAAAAAAAGAAAATGTGGATGTCAGTGTGAAAACCAGATATGGTTTAAAAATAAGATTCAAAAATAAATGTAAAAACGGAATGTTTAGAACAGCAATATGCTTAGCTTATAGTGGCTTTAACAGCTTAATCGACATTTATAATTATAAATAAAAAATAGAGCAAAGCGGATAATAAAATGCGTTGAATAGTGTCTATGAAAGTGTTGTCGAATTGTCCCGTCATGATTATGTGCCTAGCACATTTCATCTGGTCAGACTATAACTATTTTCACTATAAATTCAAATCGAACGTATTATTTGAAAGAGTTATCGCTGCTCAGGAATGAAAGGGACAATTGAAAGAGAGTGGGTTTAACTCAATAAAATCTGACACTCCCTCTCGCTCCAAACAGGGCGGAAGAAGATATTTGAACATTTTTTGTCTTAAAACTAAAAATATAAAAATAAAGACTCGGTTTCGTTTGACATTAAAATAGAATGCGCATTATGCATGCAATGTGCCTCAGGGCATGGTCACATTGATAGTTGCGGTTAGTAGTTCGGCAATCGGAATACTTATTAAGAGTGCTTTAGCCTGATAGCTGTCATCATCATCATTACAGCCGAAAAACTTCCGCTGTTGGATATAGGCCTCTCCCAAGTTTCGCCACAATTACCGTTCCTGTTGCGTTTTGCATCCATCGGATTCGCACGGCCCTTACCAGGTCATCGGTCAACCTTGTCGGAGGCCTTCCAACGGTGCGTCTGCCGGTACGCGGTCGCCACTCCAGAACCTTTCGGCCTCATCGACCATCTGTTTAGCAATGTGCCCTGCCCATTGCCACTTAAGTTTGATGATTCTTCATGCTTTGTCCTTAGCCTTGGTTCTCCAGCGGATACCTTCATTCCTGATTCAATCACAAAAGGAAATTTCAAGCAAAGGCCTTTCTATTTTCCTTTGGGTGACTATAAGGGTTCTGATGAGGCCCATTGTGAGCGACCACGTTTCGGAGCCCTATGTCATCACTGGCAACATGCACTGGTCATACTTACTACTTCGTACTTCATCTTGAGACACTGTAGTATGTTGGACGTGAAGATACCGCACAGCTTTCCGAACGCTGCTCAGCCAATTCAACGGTCTGACAGCAAAGCAAAGCTCAATAGAAGTTAACTTTTTAAATATCAGTTAAAATAACCTGCCCCCCTAGCCAAGTTACAACCGTATCGATTCGAATTCCGTTCTCCAATCGGTAACACTTCGGTGTCAGCAATTGTAGAAAACGATAAGTGGTTAGCTATGTTGACGCACCTGTGTCGGCCGCTCGTTTTACAATATAGCGTTTTTTATCAAAGGATGTAGCGTTAAACGTTGTAGAAATTCATTCTGTCATTTTGAACGATGTGAACTTGGCTACGAATTTTCTATTCGTTTGTTCCGACCACGCGACTTTACGTTGAGATGACGTCATTCCCATACGTTTCATCACTTTTCTACAGCGTTAACGATTGCAGAATAACCTAACCTAACACAAAAAGTATTTATTTTTGATTTTATATGAACTAGATTCACATTATTTTTGGCACAATAATTGAATTCTTTTGAACACAATAATTCAGTAGGTTGGTTTGTATAAAACAATAATTTATAAGAGTAAAAGATTCTATAGTTTAGCTAAATTATCATTATACCATTGCACACAAAAAATTCATTAGGTTCAGTTCTAATAATTGTTCTTCAGTAAACACCACATTTTAGCACTCGCTTCGTGGAAATCACACAATTTTAAATTCTGCGGGTTTCTGAATTTCCCAGAAAATGCATTTTATTAAAGTGTCTACCGGTCCTTTTCTATCCCGTTTCGTAATTAACATTTTATCATAGAGTGTTTTCCTTCATTATGTGCTGAGAATATTTTAAAATGGTAGAGTAAGTTGACAAAAAATTTCACCAAAGAACTAGAAAAAATTGCATGTAGTTCGATTATAATTTAGGTGTATTCAAGGATAATTTAGGTGTATTCAAGGCTAGAGTGAATAGGCTCTTAATAAACTAGTGCGCTTCACCATCAAGGATTGCATCACTGCTTAACATCAGGTGGGGTCACAGTCAAACAATAATTTATATCATAACAAAGATTACGATTCACTTCTATAAATGTGTGTTTATGTTCTAATAATTAAGTCAGACATAAGCTATACATTAAAGTTAAAAACCTGAATCGCTATTACAAAAAATAATTAATGACTTCATATTATTATAATTAAAACAAAAATTGTTTAATTATGTTAGATAGAGTATTAATTTATTACATTAGGTAATTTTAAGAAAATAAAATCGTAATTTTTTACCGTATTCTTTTGCTTGATGTATAATGATTAGTTTATTTTTTACTATATTTTTTTCCTACCCTTTACCTGCGTGTTAAATATTTTTTTACTGGCTGGCCCCCGCTGTTTCATCCACGTTTTTGGTTACTGCTAAGCTCCCGTGGGTCATAGCGTCAAATTATGTAGTGTATGTAATTGCCTTCATTGATAAATGGGCTACCCAACATTGAAAGAAGTTTTCAAATCGAACTAGTATTAACCTTTTGAATACCGTAATTAGAGGCACAATAGAAAGACAATAAGAGAGCGTACGTCAGCATTCGCTTGGGGACTTAGAATTTGATGAATTAACGAGTTCAAACAAATTAAATTTTAAGCTTTATAATATTATTACAATATTATATATATAGATTTACCAAGACGTGGTTTTGGATACTTTTTGCTATTAGAAGAGTTAAGTAAACAAAAAACGTCTTAAAAATATCTAAAGCTTATTTTTTTCCGGTCTTTATACTCTACAATAAATTATCATCATCTACTCTACACTATATTATATTATATAATTATTATAAAGAGGTAATCTCTGGAAGTACTGGTCCAATTTAAAAAAAAATCACCGATAGAAAGCAGGCTGCTTTATTCCTGAGTGACATGGGCTATATTTTCTGTACGCGAGCGAAGCCGCAGGCAAAAGCTAGTAACTTATAAAGACCGGAAAGAATGAAGCCACGCAAAGCAATCGCCTTATCAGGATAAGCATATCCACAGAGCCTACTAATAGAGTTAGCTCAGTGATGCACCTAATTGCGTTATCCAGATGCAATTGTTCCGTGATATAATTGTCTCGGTCCCTCGCACGTGCAGCTAACTTTAGTCCTGCGTTCTACCCCACATGTTGTGGGTAACGTAGGGTGCGTCAATTATTGTTACTGTTATACGATTCGTTCAGGAATAGTCTAGCAATGTGGTAACATTAATAGGGATGAGGCGTACTGCGTACCTAACTTTGCTAGAAAGTTTTTTATACTGTATAGAAATATCTTGATTATAAAAATATTTGAGATCTACCTGTTCCAGTACGCAGTATAATTGTTTTTTTCTTTTGTTTTGTTTTTTATTATATTTTTACAATTCGACATTGTCATTTTCTTAATATACTTTTTTCGTTTTTTTTTTTTCATATAGTTTAACATAAATATTATGTTATTTTTTAAGTATTACCTTTTTTTTGATAATTTTAACCTTTCGTATGCTGTAATTAGAGACACAATTAACTCTTTGAATGCCGTAATTAGAGACACAATAGAAAGACAATTGCTTATGTCGAACTGTGTAACTTAAGACATTCAAAAGGTTAAAAATCAATTGTGTCCCGCATAGAGATGTGCCGTTGCCGGCAATATTGCCGAGAACTGAGAATATTGGTGGCAATATTGCCGAGAACTGGGAATATTGGTGGCAATATTGCCGAGAACTGGGAATATTGGTGGCAATATTGCCGAGAACTGGGAATATTGGTGGCAATATTGCCGAGAACTAGGAATATTGGTGGCAATATTGCCGAGAACTGGGAATATTGGTGGCAATAATGCCGAGAACTGGGAATATTGCTGGCAATATTGTCGAGAACTGGGAATATTGCTGGCAATATTGTCGAGAACTGGGAATATTGCTGGCAATATTGCCGGCAACGGCACATCTCTAGCCCCGCATAGATCTATTTTGCATTTCGGCATACAACGGGTAAAGGACCGGTATAAGGGGTAAGGAAAGAATAATGGATTAAAGGAGGTCTATAAGTCAAGAGTGAATAGGTTACTTCTAGGCAAGCGTGCTCCACCATCAGGTGAAATAGTGGTCAAACGCGAGCCTATCAATAATAAAAAAAAAACTGGTCAAGTGCGAGTCGGACTCGCGCACTGAGCATTCCGTGCAAACTACAATTCCCGAATGGAGTCTCGAAGATTTTTCCGAATTATAATTTTCTTTTTTGTGACGTTGACAACAAATTTACTGTTTTCAGATTTTTCTTTATACCTATACTATAATAAGACTGCTTTGTGCCAAATTTCAGGATTCTGGGTCAACGGGAAGTACCCTATGAATTTCGATCTTTGAAAGTATCAAAATATACGTTTTTTGCGACATAAAAGGCCATTTCTTTTTTATTCGTCAACTTAGAAGTTTGATATTTTTTTATTTTCACAGCTTGAAGGGACCGCAGACCTGAGTATATGGTTTTAATTTTAACTCGATACCTCCACGCGTTCTCGAGATAAAGGGTCTTGATAGACAGACAGGCAGACAGACGGACTTTTGAGGTACGGAACCCTAAAAAAAAAATAAGGAAAGCTTGTTTGAAAAAGTCACCGCGGCCATAGAACACAAAGGGCAACTAAAAGAACACAGGTGGATTTTAGAGAGTAACAGTCGCACACAGGTAGACGATTGTCCTCACTCCACCCAGAGCGGGAGGTGCCACTTGATGATAACCCACTTAAAAAACAGCAAACAGGGTGCAGCGTCAATTATTGTACCTGTTAGACTGTGTGGCAGAAATAGCCTAATTTTGTGGCTTTTATGGAGGATATGGAATAGAATTCATTTGCGTACCAACGAAGTAATATTGGATTCCCTAGAAGTGTTTTACATCGTGCTAGGTTTAAAATTGTTGGAGATGAAATATGAAATATGAGTATGCATATGTAGGTATGTGATACGAGATCAACTTTGACTTTGTAATTTATCTCAATACGAGTTTTATATCAAGTTATTGATATCGCAAAAAATATATCTACTTAGATGCACACAGATGCGCTATTCAATTCGATTATGTATTTAAATAGCTTTTGCCTGCAGCTTCGCCCGCGTCCATTAAATATATATATATCACTCACTATTATATGTCACTCAAGAATAAAGCAGCTTCCTATCGATGAAAAAATTTTTGCAAACGGACCATTACTTTCAGAGATTACCTCCTACAAACAAAAAAACAAAAAAAAACAAACTTTACATCTTTGTCTTACTCCTACTTAAGTTTGGCGACAATCTACACTAATATAAGTGTAGATTAAAGCCAAGAGTGGAAGTGGGCAGGGCATAAAGTGCGCAAAACAGATGGGCGACTGGGCCTAAAATTTCCAGAGTCGGTAAGGCTCACCACAAGGTGTATCGATGACCTGTAGCCTGATTCACGTACTGCGCGTTCCAAATGAGAATAGGACCGATTCCTATGTTTTGACGTCTCGTCGTACTGGCAAATCGAAGAAATTTTGGCAAAATGAAAGAACTCAGAGATGAGTAAAATTGAAGAACTGGATTCTGATTAAACATTTTTCGTTCACAGTTCATAAATAAATTAAATTTTTCGTAAATTAATATTTAAAAATTTCTTTCCTCGATTTGACAGTAAATCTTGACGTCACAACTCATTTGGAACGCATTGTAAAATCAAACAAGCCCAATACCGTTGAAGTTTTATAGTCATTCGATCTAAGTCCTATCCAAAAGCGGTATTCACGTGTTCCTTAATCGGGATCGGATAGAACGACAACTCAACTGGCTCGAAACTAAACGATCTATTGACAACTTATTTCCAGTTACATTAATAAGGTATTCTACCAGGATAATGTAATACAGATTCTTTTTTTTAAATCGACTCTTCGACCAAATGAATTTAAAATCAGTGTCGTTCCAACTCGATTGATAGATGTGAATACGGAAATGGTCTAAACGACTAAATCGCTACGATATCGGTACGGTTTTGATTACGTGAATTGGGCTACAGGTAAGGGTCGAGGAAATCTGAAGGATACGAGATGCATAGGACCGGTTATTGTGGCGACAGTTGAGGAGGCCTGTATGTACCCATCAGTTTAGTTTCATCATCATCATCATCATCATCATCATTTCAGCCGATACACGTCCACTGTTGGACATAGGCCTCCCCCAAGCGTCGCCACAACGAACGATCCTGTGCTTTCCGCATCCATCGGTTTCCCGCTACCTTCACCAGGTCATCGGTCCACCTTGTAGGAGGCCTTGCAACGCTGCGTCTTCCAGTACAGTTTCAGTGGTTCAGTTTAGTTTATCAGAATAAAATTCTATACACACCTTACTAGGTCAGGTACAGTGTAAGTACTACCTATTGTACCCAAATGATGTTTTTGTTATACTTACCTGTATTATGCAAATAAATATAATGTCAACTGGCGGTGTAGTGGTTATGGTCCCCGACTGCTACAGGAGGTTGTGGGTTCAATTCCCACTAGAGACAAATGTTTATGTGATGAGCACAATCATTCTGTCTGGGTGCAATTTATCTATACCCCCTCGAGCGCCGAATGTACATAGGTACGTCTGTCCAACTTAGATGTCCTTGAAAAATGCTTAATTTTCGTGTTTTCCCCAAGTTTGCACGAAAGTTATTTGGTCGAAAATTTTGGTTTTTTTACATATTCTTCTATATATTTTATAGTATTTTTTTTTCTTAGATAAATCCAAAAAAGTTTTTTTTTTATTTTTTTTAGTGATTTACGTAAACAATGCAATTTTCCGGGTCAATGAACCCCTGGCGCTCGAGGGTATATTATATTATTTAAAAATATATAAGTTTGTTTATCAG
Source organism: Mythimna ferrago (assembly GCA_910589285.2). Lineage (NCBI taxonomy): Eukaryota > Metazoa > Arthropoda > Insecta > Lepidoptera > Noctuidae > Mythimna > Mythimna ferrago. Next base: position 25,791,917 of record OU342685.1, read on the forward strand.
TTGTCTAGTACTCATAGCACAAGCTCTGCTTAGTTTAGGACCAGATGGCGTTGTGTGAAAGTTGTGGAAAAATAAAAATGTTTTATTTGATTAGAAAAGCTCCTTGTGTATGCCTAAACATACATCATCATCTCAGCCGTCAGACGTCCACTGTTGGACATAGGCCTCCCCCAAGCGTCGCCACAATGCACGATCCTGTGCGTCCCGCATCCATCGGATTCCCGCAACCTTCACCAGGTCATCGGACCACCATGGCCGTTGGGGCTGAAAAGTTCTGGAGTGGTGCGCGGTCGCCACTCCAGAACTTTTCGGCCCCAACGGCCATCTGTTCTACGAGCAATGTGCCCTGCCCATTGCCACTTAAGTTTGGCGATGCTTCGTGTATCGAATAACATGTACGTTCCTAAACGTACATGTTATTCGATATTACCGGATTCTTCAAATGAAAGGAAAAGCCTGACCCAAAACTCTACAGAAAAGAGAACTGACATTCCCTATATTTTCATTGATCTTTTTAGCCGGAACCGATTCGCAATTTGCAACAAATATAAGAATACCTTTACCCTTTTATATTATTACGGTTTGTAGGTATTATTTACTTTCAGTGGTAGAAATAAAACTGACCGTTTCATAGGAACCAATATATCATCTTTTGTACTTGAAATATTTATCTATCGTATCATCTGGATACGATAGAAAAATATTTTTTCTTTTCATTGAGAAGTGATAATAAAATTTGAGAAACTTATTCGTTTGTGGATCACTTATATTATATTTAAGGAAATGTTTTAATTTGACTTTAATTTTTTTTTTTAAGTGCGAAATCATACCATGACTTCTCCCGCTTTAAAAAAAGTAATAATAGTTTAATCTTTAATTAAATTATTCTGCAATCATTATCAACACTAATATAATAAAGAGGTAAAGTTTTTTTTTTTTGTTTGGAGGGGGTAATCTCTGGAAGTAATGGTCCGATTGCTAAAACTTTTTCACTAATAGAAAGCTGCTTTATTCCTGAGTGACATAGGCTATATTTTATAAACGCAGGCGAAAAAGCTAATATCTAATATAAAAGTTCATTACTTATGGTCCCTTTTTTTTTTTTTTTTTTTTTTTTTTTTTTTATGGTGGGAAAAAATCATGCATTGACATTCCCCGCCCTTGGGCGGAGCGGGAGATAGTGTCAGACTCTTACTGACTAAAAGACCCACCCCGTTCCTTCTAGCCTTCATACCGGGGCTCGAGCGCCCTTTCGGATAACCCTGGCCCCAGTAGGCTTCGACCCGGCTGGGTCCCTGCTGTTGCTGACAACTCCTTGAGGCGCGCGGGAACAGTGCGCGCCGTCGACGACTTGGGCTTGGTCCGGACAGTTACCGGACGGCCGGACAGTGAGCTACCCATTGTCACTGTCCGCAAGCCCGCGTCTACGTTGGCCGGAAATCGGGATCAGAATCCCGGCGACGGCGGCGGCGATAACGCCGTTGCCTGATGCGTTCGGCCTCCTCCTTTGCGAGCATTACTGCTTCGCAGAAGTCGGCGACCGCCTGCCACTCCTCCTCGCTCCGGACCATGGCCTCAACCAAGGCCCGGCGCGAGAGGTCTCCGCCGCCGATTGCCCCCACGAGGGCACGGCGATGCTCCGCCCAAGCAGGGCACACCTCGACTGTGTGCTCCACCGTGTCCTCCGGGCGTTCCGCACAGTGGCGACACCCGGGCGTCACCTCCGCATGAATCCCGTGCAGGAAACTCCCGAACGAACCATGTCCGGTGAGTACCTGCGTCATGCGGAAGGTAAGGACGCCGTGAGGTCTTTCCAGCCATGCCTCAAAGAGGGGACTTACCGCCATAATTGTGGCGTGCCCATTACTTATGGTCCCTGTTGGTAAAGAGTGTGACATGAATAAAATCAAATTAATTATAGTTATGTAAATTTTAAATGTCACGAATAATAAAAAAAGCGTACAATTTAGTCTCTACGGGGATGTCAGTGGTATTAACCATGAGGCTATGGAGTTGTAGGACATTCTATTATATTCAATAAGAGGTTTCCTCTTACTACTCTTAATTCGAATACATACTAAGAAAATAAAACGTTTACTCTCCATTTGTTTGTCATACATTCTAAAATAATAGAGGTTGGTGCTGATACACAGAAGTTAAGATAGATAAGATATGTTCATAGTTCATAAGTAGCACGTAAACCAGGTATATAAATATACTAATAATTGGAGGGTTCGAATTGTCTTCAGTTGACGATCAGTTGTCAAGAGTCGATATCAGTAGCCGATTTTGAATGAACAGTGCTCCATTGGTATAATTGCTGTAAGGCGTTCCGATGGGAGGATAAACAAATAAACAAATCAGTGACCCTTGGAGTAGCTCACTCCATGTCGTTTACTTAACCCTCATCCTCCCACATCGCAATGCTGTTTTATATACCTATATTTTTACTTCAAAAAACATATGTATGTGTAGATTATGTTAGAAAATAATTAATTTAGTTAATCATTTAATAGTTGTCGAGTTTAAAGAACTATAACTATTTTTGGTGTACTTATATTAGAAAACTAATAGATGGTAATCAAATCCCTCAATACTTTTCTTTTTTAATAAGGCATACATTACACATAGTTAATCTTTGTCGGTTCTGGCCGAGTTTTGTAGAGAATCTTGGCATTTTTTCTTAACCATTTGTATTGCGTAATTTCTTGAAGTGCTCTTCCGCACATGACATTTTTCGGTCATTGATGAAAAGTTACACTAGACTTGATAGTCATAGGGTAATTTCTACCTTTAAAAAAATATTTATTCCTATGAGAACAGCCACTTCAGCAAAATCGCAGTATAAGCCAGTAGAAAAAGTTATTCTTACATTGAATGATGATAGAAGTGTCGATAAAGTTAAGTTGTTTTACTTTTTGACAAGCCAATATATGTTTTTAAATAAAGTACCCAATTTAATTTTAACTGTTCAAACGAATCATCCGCGTACCGGAAGACGCAGCGAAAGGCCTCCTACAAGATAGACCGATGACCTGAAGGTTGCAGGGATCCGATGGATGCGGGACGCATAGGATCTGTCATTGTGGCGACACTTGGGGAAGGCCTATGTCCAACAGTGGACGTCTATCGGCTGAAATGATGATGATGATGAAACGAATCATACTTATTGCTAAAATTATGCAAAAAAAAAAAACAAAATATATTCAACTAGCATCTAGCGGTGCCTTTGAAGAAAATTATTCCATGGAAACATAATCCCGGGATAAAAGAAAATATTCTATGTGCAATTTAGAAAACTAATTTAGTCGGCACGATTAGCGCAGTGGTTGAGCGATTGACTGCTGCGCTGCATATCACGGGTTTCAGCCCGCGATTGACCACTATCTCACCTGATGGAAAGCGACGATGTGGTCAACGATGGAGCGCGCTTGCTTAGAAGTAGCCTAATCAGTTGTTCCGGATTTGAGTGTCTTGTGTTTGTGAGATTACATGTGTGTGATTGCACCCACGATACGTAAGGACAACAAATCCAGGACATGATCTTGACTCTTTTGGTGAAAGAGTAACAAACTTACACCAAACACTCATATATATAAAATTTTACCTTTATAATATTCGATCAGTCTTTTGATACCTGCCAGTGCACAGATGTTGGCACCACTCCAGACTGGAAATATTGGCAAAATTACGAACTCGTTTCTGCAAGAGATGCAATTTTTCAAATTGTTCATGCACGCCACTAAACTTCAACGGTGCAGTTTTACGTAGACCGATAAAGGCTTCCTGAGTAGGAAGTAGCTTTAAAATGAACTAAATTATATCTATGGGTATGTTGCGGTGAAAATCCGATTGACCAACAGATCAAACGCTGTAAATGGAACTAGTTCGGCTACACGCTCCGAAAGAACCCTGAACGTATACAAATTCAAGCCCTAAACAGAAATTGTAAAGGAAAGCGTAAACGTGGTCGCCTTAAGCAGAGCTGACGACGAACGATCATTGTAAACTGAAGCTCAAGACCAACCGGCATCTAGAGCAAAAGAACTTATGTAAGACAAGCAGTTTAGATAGAATCTTATTGTTCAGTTTAATAAAAAAGCAACAAAAAGAATTCAAAACTCTTGTAGTCACAATCAACCCGAAATAATTCTCTCTCACTGCTGTAACACCTTTATGCAAGTGACAACTTACAAAGGCAAAAACTCTTTCGTTGAATTGAGTAGTCGAGCCTTTAAAGAAACAAAAATCCAGAATTTATTACAAATAAACAAATAACAGGCACATATGAATTGTTTAAAAGTTAGTCAGAAAAATTATCCTAATTTCACTTTCCAAAGCGTACATCTCTATAGAGAAGAATGTCCAAAAAACTACATGGACATTCTTTGAAATCATGCTACCTAGGTATTGCAAAAATCTCAGTTATGTCTTGGTGCTTCTATTATTATGTCTGAAGGCTTTTGAAATAACAAAACAAAACCCTTTTTTGAGGTGTGAAATCGTCCAATTACTTCTACTCTGGTTGAGCAAAAGGGCATGTCAAACTTATATAGACTAAAATCTACGTGTGTCCTTCAGTGTCTTCCAAGGCCACGGTAACTCTTTAGCAGCAACAAAAACCCCTTGGGAAGCAAACATAGTGCAAGGTTCTGTACAAGGAAGTTCTAATGGAGGTCGCAATTATGGACCATTAATGTGTAAAAACCGAGTAAGGGTACTACTTACCAATTTACTTTACCTTCCCCCTATTGTAGTAAAAGCGTGACCTTGAATATTTGATTAAGTGACGGCGCACGAACCTTATAAATTATTGGCATGCAAGTCTCCGATTAGTTATGCATTTGTTTATGAGGCCAAACAGTTCTTTTATTCACCTGATCTCACCTGGTGGAGAGCGAAGAGGTGGTTGATGACGGAGCACGTTTACCTAGAAATAACCTATCCATTCATGAGTTAAATATTCTCAGGTTGTAGCTATTAGGAAACATATGGACTCCGGCAGGCAATTCCACTCCTTTGCTGTACGCATAATGAATGTGACCCCGAAACATTTTGTTCATCCAATGAATTCTCCCGCCCTAGGGCCGAGCGTGAGGGTGTGACAGACTTTTGCTGACTAAAACCACATCTCTGTGACTTCTTTGCCCTTGCGGTTTCAAGACTCCCGGTTTCTCTTTCGGAAGTCAGTAGGCTTAAGCCCTATCGTCTCTATCAATTTGTTGACATCTCTTTGAAGTGCGTGGAAAACAACGTCCTGACGATTTGTTGTTATTAATTCTTACTCGACGGTTGGACGGCGAGCTACCAATTGCTCGTCGTTTGCAAGCCCAACCCTACAGTGACCAGAAATTGCCCTGTGAAATTTAGTATCCTACGGAATTTCATTTAATAATTTAACGATACTGTCCCACTGTGTTGGAAATCGGAGGCAACCTGCATTTGCATTATTAAGCAATTTCATCCAGTGTTGCTTGGTAATCAAATATTTATTTTAAAATGTAATAAAAGAAGATTTTAATGCGTTCGTAGTTTTATTATGCGTCCTGGATATCGCCTTTCGTGTAGTGTTTATCAGCAGACTAAGAATGCACTCCTAGCTGATCATTTCAATTTTTTTTTTTTTGTAATTCTTACATTATAACAAAACTAAGTCCCCCATTGCGTCAGTCTGTCTGTATGAACGCGATAAACTCAAAAAGTACCAAACGAATTTTCGTGTAATTTTCATCAATAGATAGAGTAATTCATGAGGAAGGCTAAACTCTACAGTACATGCATATTGTTGTAAAAATAAGCTGACTATTTCAATTATTTCTAACAGCCACCTGAAACTGGGGCTTTATTTTTTCGGTGGTTAAAAATCAACCAAATGATATCCCCTGCCCTTGGACGGAGCAGGAGATAGTGTCAAACTCTTACTGACTAAAAGACCCACCCCGTTCCTTCGTTGCCTTTTATACCGGGGCCGAGCCTTCCTTTTGGAACTAGACCCTTGGCCCCAGTAGGCTTCGACCCAGCTGGGCCCCACTAGGGCTGGTTACAAGTGATTTCATATTTTTAATTCATTGGACCGATAACCTGGTGAAGGCCTAAAGAACCTGCTGGATGCGATTAGTAGATCTAACAAGGATAGCTGGTGAGTTGACGCTTGAGAGAGACCTATGTCTAGCAGTGGACGTCATTTGGCTAAAGCAATGATGAAGATTTATTATAAGAACTGAACTCTCTCACATCTACACGCCCAAGGTGTCGACAATACTGCCGTCCTCTAACTCAAAAGCAGCTAAGTGCTTTTTTTTCTAAGTAACTTAGCTGCTTTTTAGTTAGAGGACGGCAGAATATTGGTGATGCACTAATGAATTTAACTAGAAAATTAAACTGTTTACTTGTTCGTTATGCTATTATGTTTAAATTAGCGGTTGACAGTGGTTTCGCCCGCATGAAAACAGAAAATTGTCTCAAGAGAACCTACTCGCGGGATAAAAGTCACACATAATGTGGTGCAGGTGGCATGCAGTGGTTTATTAGCATTGCACTATGATGAACACCATATTCATAGACATTCTTTGGATATGGTGTTCATCACCAGGAATGATGATGGGATGGCGTTCCCGGGTTTGGTCGCTGTAAAAACTATTTGGTCAAGTGAGGTTTCCTCGACCCATCTCTAACACAGTGCCAGTGTGGAGCCGCTGCACAGGACATGCGTCACCTGCTATGCTGTCCATCCTGCATCACCACTTGCACTTTTCATTATCTATACGAGGCAATTGATAGAGCTGTACAGGTGGTCCATCCAATCACCGCATCCACCAACTCGTACGGTGCCCGCGTGGTAGATTACGACCCATTCCCTCTTCTAGAGAGGAGGCTTGAGTCCCAGCAGTGGGAACTTAAAAAGGCTGATGATGATGATGATGATGATGATGTACAGGTTGCCAAATACTGGTCAGAAAAAAACTAGTTTGAGAACATTGACATGAAAAGAAGATCATAGTCGTATTTTTTTAAATATTTTGTATTTATGTATCTCTAACCAAAAGAAATTGCACAACATTTTTTTCACAAAGCCAGCCTTTTGATCTTGGCGTTCAGAGATTTGTAAAATACTTCTTAATATCGAAAACTGGTGCTGATTATTTACTTAGAGATATAAATTTTTGATATTATTTTAGCCAAATACAATAAAATAATTTTCTTATACTCTTCATTAAAAATACATTTTTTGTACTTTTTATTTTCTACTGCGGGAAAAAAATGTTCTTCGAGAGCTTTAATTTTCAGGCTAAATTACCTAACAAAAGTCCTTGTTTGCGGTATGTCGCAATGCCACGCCGTCTGCGGTAGTCTTGTCCTGCGTTTTCTTCTCCAACTATAAATATTTAAACATTTTGTGCTATTCCAAGCTATGTCTTACTCAAGATAACAAAGTTTTTTTTTTTTTTTTATTTGGTATAAAATAGTACTTGACTGCGACCTGTAGTAAGCAGTGATGCAATCGTTGATGGTGAGGCGTACTAGTTTATTAAGAGCCTATTCACTGACCCTTGAAGACATCATTATAATCGGACGGGAAGACTGCAGCAGGTGAATTGCAGTCCTTCGATGTACGCGACTTAAAGTACTTAACTTGAAAGTAAATGTTTCTATAAACTTGCCTTACTTCAATAACATATAGTAAACTTATCCTCTCCGTTTTCATGTTATCATTGACAAACCTTTAGAGACATTTCTTTTTTTTTTGAAGATGAATCACCAAATAATTTTTGCCGCTCTGGGTGAAGCGAGAGAGAGTTTCAAACTTTTACTAACTAAAAACACGTGGTGCTTCAATATCCGAATCAGGCAAAAAGCGCTACTGAGTTATCCATTAAGAATTACTCTGAAGCTGTCCTGAGTTTGAAAGTACCTAAGTAGTTTGATATCCCCGTTCATGCATGTAAAACCGTTGGTCCTGTACCCGATCTCTCCACGACTGTGTCGGATTGCCATCTCATCAGAGTATGAGAGTAAAAAAACAGAGAATGCACCTGTGTTTACAACAACGCTAGTACACTATTTCCTGTGTACTTTGCAACTATAAACTTGATACTTTCCTACATCAAAAACCCACATTAAATCAGACATGGATAATTTCTGTTGAAATGGGCCACTGTGATCGAAATTCGGACGGGAGGATAAATTCCAATATTCTGTTTGTACGACTAAATGCAAATGAAGTGAAAAAACTGGGCAAGTGCGAGTCGGACTCGCGTCCTAAAGGGTTCCGTACAAACTTACCTAAATAGTTCAATTCCAGAATGTAGTTTCGCAAGGCTTTTCGAAATCGCAAAAAAAAAATGAGACGTAACAACACATAGTTATCAGATTTGTAGCAATATTTGTGCTTTAAGACCTTGTTTTATGCAAAACCTCAGGATTCTGGGTCAAGGAAAAGTAGGTACCTTATGAATTTTGATTTCCTCGACAGTGACGAAATGAACATTTTTTGCCACATAAACCAAAGTATATTTTTTTCTCGTTAACTAACAAGTTTGATTTTTTTACAGCTTCATATATTATATGGTATTAATTTCAAGTCGATATATCCACGCGTTGCCGAGATAAAGGGTCTTGATAGACAGACAGACGGCCGGACGGACAACAAAGTGATCCTAGAAGGGTTCCGTTTTTTCCTTTTTTGGTACGGAACCCTAAAAATAACAGTGTCTATTATACACCTACATTGCATTGGTGGGAAAAGCAGGCAACTCTGTATAACATTGGCTAAGGATTTGCAACCTCCTTTGTGACTACAGCACTCGGCCACATAACACCCTCACTAGTCGTTCGGGTGTATTACACTACAGTCGCAATAACAAACTTTCTCAACTTGCATCAAAATGTAATAAGCATTGTGTTGTATCCCTCTTTATGAATGAATTTAACCTGTAATTAGCAACTGCATAAGACTTTACTTTGTCCAATTTTTATCTTTATCTGTAAAATGCTGTTTACAGAAGCTACTACATACTTTTGGTTTTACCTTAATAAATAAAGTAGTAACTCGACTTGCTAAAATGTAACAAGTAACGCCATCTAGTGTGTTTTTCACAAACCTTGGTGGGAAATAATGACAGTCAAGGACTGAAGCCTGTAAGTATACTACTGCCATCTAGGTAACATAATAGGAAACTGGATGTCGGAACTTGTTTATACGAGTTCTTTGGTGCTTATTCGTGTTAAAAGATGGCGTGGTACCACAAGGTAAGGCCAGCTACTAAATGAAGCTTATTTTCAGTAGATGGCAGAAACTGAAAATAATAAAATGATTACTTTGGAAAGATATAAGGGTAGGTAGTGTTTTAAGTAGAGATTAGCAGGAGCACCTGAGTACCTACTCAAGGTGCTAGGAAGTGGTGCACCTGCACCACGTCCTATTAATTGATAATAATTAATAAATTGTTGATCCGGCTCGAAGGAGTTCTTTTGAGAGCAGTGGTGGCTGAGTGGTAACGGCCCCGACTTACGAGTTGTAGTTGTAGGTCGCGGGTCCGAAACCAGCCAGGCGTTGTGTAATTTATTTCATCACCACTACTCTCAAAACGGTGAAGGAAAACATCGTGAGGAAACCGGCATGTCTTAGGAACAAAAATTTGAAGGCATGTGACAACCACCAGCCCGCACTGGGCCCGCGTGGTGGATTACGGCCCATTCCCTCTCCTAGAGAGGAGGCCCGAGTCCCAACAGTGGGAACATTACAAGGCCGACTATGCTATTATTGTTGTGAAAATCGTATCTTTGAGTTTAAGTTTACCCATTGAAAATTAATCCACAGTAGTAACTATATTTTTCAATTTTGTTGTCGCAACAAATTAAAAAAAAATATATGTTTGGTAACTTTTCCGCTTGTCAAGTGTAGTAGTTGAGTTAGTAGTATATGTACAAATGGCCCGCTACGTAGGTAATACTCCGTAGTTAGAATCGCGGACCCTGAATATTATTCATTTTATGCCGCAGTACGTCATATTGCGTAGAGAGTTGACACCTATTTTATCCGGCGGCGGAGATCTCTCGCGTCGGGCCTTGGTTGAGGCCATGGTCCGGAGCGAGGAGGAGTGGCAGGCGGTCGCCTACTTCTGCGAAGCAGTAATGCTCGCAAAGGAGGATGCCGAACGCATCAGGCTACGGCGTCCTCGCCGCCGCCGCCGGGATTCTGATTCGAAGCCTACTGAGGCCAGGGTTATCCGAAAAGGAGCTTGAGCCCCGATATGTAGGCTAGAAGGAACTGGGTGGGTGTTTTAGTCAGTAAGAGTCTGACACAATCTCCCGCTCCGCCCAAGAGCGGGGGATGTCATTGGATGATTTTTTCCCACCATAAAAAGAAAACACCTATTTTATCCAAGTTTCTTACCTTAATTTGTAAAAACCTACGTAATACTACGTATTCAGCATCTGCCATCATGAGCAGCTACGTTATATTGTGTAGTTGGTATTCAATTAACCCATTGAATAATTCATCAATCATCAATTGAATCAATCGTGCCTCCTAGAGGCGATCTGCGTTAACGTCCTCTCACTCCTGGCATTGGTTAAAGCCATGGCCCAGGGCGAGGAAGAATGGTAGGCAGTCCCTCTCCCTCGGTTTTCTCTGCGAAGCAGTAATGCTAGCGAAGGAGACGGCCGCACGCGTGAGGGAACAGACATCTTCACGACCCAGCTACCGCGATCCAGACCCTGACTATCAGCCACGGTAGGCGCGCGCTTGTGGACGACCAGCAATGGGTAGCTCGCCATCTGGCCGTCCGGTTGAACACGCTCCTCAAACAGATGTCAGCAAACCGTAGCGGCCCAGCAGAGCCGATGTCTGCTAGGGCCACAGCCTTTTTCTGAAAAGGAAACCCGTGGTCTTAAAACGCAAATGGCAACTGAAGGATACAGGGATGGTTTTAGTCAGTAAAAGTTTAACACAATCTCCCGCTTCACCCAGAGCGTAAGAAGTCATTGGATGAAAAACTTACATGAGAATTTAACTCTACGTAGGTGAAAAAACTCACCTATGAGTTTTTTCACCTACGTAGAGTTAAATTCTTTCAGGATGCTAGAGCCATATTAAACGTCTTACACTGTCCTGTCACTTCACCCAAGATGGAAGGAGTTATTTGATAAATTCCTACCCAAAAAAAGTAATCGAATTTGCTATCGATACGAGTACCCTAAAGCCTAATTTAAATAAGAAACTTTTTCGATCGATACATCTACCATAAGCAAAATTAACAAACTTAGGACCCTTAAGTGAAATAATCGCTTACACCAATAAAGAACGATGGAAAGAACAAAAAAATATTAATTACAAGCTTAATGTTCCCTAATTTATTTACTGGGTTTCCGTTCGAAGTTCCTTAATTAGTCTTATATTCGGATTTTACAGAACTTTTAATGGGCATCCTTTGCCTTTGATGTCAAAATAATCTTTTTTACTTAGTCATTAACATGTTTTTCGCTGTTAATAATGTCGGATTAGTGATTTCTCTTGAAAGGTCTGTTTTTTTTTCTAGTCAGTCATATAACTTTGCCCACTCTGTCCCACTACACACTGCTGGGACTTAGGTCTCCTCTCTATGAGAAATGGACTTAATCCTCCACGCGGGCCCGTTGCTGATTGGTGAATGTCATATGTTTTCGAATTTACGGTTCAAGGAAAAGCTGGATTTGCTGTCAGATTTGTAATTGTAAGACTATCCGTAAGCCCACTCACAACACTCCTGTGACAGCCTCATCGAGATCCTATCTGCGATGGCATCAATGTATTTGCTCATTGATGGTAGTATTATAAAATTTATGATACTGCCAACCAATGAATTTTACTGATTTAAACCTGCATCTTCTTTGTCTTCGTTTTAGGGCCTCTAGGTTCACTTTTACACAACCCTTGGCGCTATACTCAATGTTAAAACGAAGAACTTCCTTTTTGCAATTTTCTCTTTCCTTTAACGTTTCTACACCAGTCCGTAGCACTTTCTTAGAGTCTGATGATTGATGGAAACACTTTGTTCAAAAGTTATTATGTACATGTAGAGCATTTATCACTAACTTTAAACACTACATTAACTCAAAATGTTTAACTAAAGGTGAAAAGAAGTTGAATACTTTGTGAAGTGTTGTATTTCCGTAAAAATATGATTATTTTGAATGTAATGTGGGGTTTTATGTGAATTACTTTCGATGACAGAAGAATTTAATTTTGAGTAATTATAGAAGTTTTGTATTTCTATAAATACTCAAAATTAAATTTTAGAGACCAAGTAGAGGAATGTATCTCATATTCCTGTAAGAAATGTAAGTTAACTGAATAAATTATTGTTATTATTTTTTTATTTTATTATATCTATGTTTGAAACGCGTGTTACTAAAAGAGTTATGAGTATACATGTGGATGGATGGAGAGGGAGAGGGAGACCAAAGAAAAGATGGATTATGTAATAAGTAAAAAAGGCAGTAATAGCATAGACGAGTGACAGGACAGAATGGAAGAAAAAGGCGTGTTGCGCCGACCCCAAATAATACGGGACAAGGGCAGGAAGATGATGATGATATGTTTGATTACTATAATGTAAGAGACCGATGACCTGGTGAGGATTGTGGAAATCTGATGAATGCGAGACACATAGAACCTGTCGCTGTGGCGATGTCTTTCGGCTGAAATCATGATGACAACTACAATCTCTACAGTCACATTTGTTATTAAATGACCTGTTACTATTCATTAGTTTCTATAGTCTATTTACAATTGAAAATGTTTGTCTTGTTATTTGGCTGAGTCGTGAGTGTGTTCCCAATTAAAGTGCATTCTCTTGTAAGCTGTTACCGTGAGTGCCAAGTGCCAACACTACAACACATACCTATTTGGAACCTGTGAAGCTACGATTGTCAAGTGTTTAATATTGTTGTTGCACTTCCTGATTTTAGCTCTTCATTCCGAATTATGCTTAAGCATAGAAGATTAGAATAGAATATACTAGTTAGGACAGTAATGGGACGGGAATGTGTAGGATACTCTCTGGAACAAATTCCAATGAGTACTCTACACTTTTAGGGACTATTTTTTTTTAAGTTATAGCTTATCGATTACTTCATTAAACTCCAAGCGAACTCATTGTTTTTCTATTATATCTCTAATTAAGGCATTCAACTGGTTAAAACCTAGCAAATTCTATGGTGAGGTACAGAATTGACATAATGGCCATAATAACACTTTGGTGCTTTTTATCGAAAATCGTCTAACGATTTAAAGAAGTCTCTAAAATCGTTTGTAAGTAAAGACAGACAAGCTGCAGGTTGCTGACTGCATGGTAAGTGCTATACGGGTGTTAAAGTGCACTACTATAATTTCAAATACAATGATCGTATATTTCCGGACCTTAATCAACGATATAACATGACTGTAAAAGAAAGGTCGTGTGCGGAAAAATAGCATTTCAGTGTCAGTAGAATTGGCATAAAATTTTGATAAGGACTTTAAAAGGACTTGTTCACGATGCCAAGATTTTCATAGTGAAAAATGTTTATTTTCTTGGTTTGACAACAGTTTCAGGTGTAGTTTCAAACAAACAAAATCAAATCAAATGGTGTGTCAATTAGATAGGTACTTGAAAACAATAAAGTACTTAAAAAACCATTTAAAATATGGTACATAGCACCTACTTCATTACATTTAAAAACAAAACGGAATAAAAATATCACTTACGGTGAGATAAAACCTATTAAATATCATCAGAAACGAAAAAAAAATCAGTTTCACCATACAAAATTATAAACTTGATTGGACAATTTGTATGGCGAGGCCGATTTTTTTTTTCGTTTCCTAAAAAAAATCTTGTGGAAGGTGGTTCAGTTTCGTCTACTAACCACTTAAAGTTTGTGGAAGGCTGTCCCTTACACCTTGTATAAAAGACTGACAGACCAGCGGACACTGGTCACAATTTTATTCTAATAATATTTAATTAATAAGCAAATAGAAAAAATATTTTTAGAGTCTGTCTAAAAAGTCGAACGACTTGGGAATTTTCGAACGAAATAAAAAATCTGTTGTTGGCTTTTCTTTGTCATTTACTCGTTTCTCGAGATGACGATAGTTCTACTACAGATGTTGATCGTAATATGGCTAGTGATGATGAATCAATAAGTGGAGTAGAATATTTAGAATCAGATTTCTCTTCCAGATTTATGTTATCATTTTATACTTTTTTTATTATAAGATTGTTATTAATCTAATAAATAATCACTAGTATATACAAACTAATCTACTATATACAAACTTAAAAAAAGGCTGAAAAACGGGGGAAAACTCAGAGGGCATCAAAAAATTCGACCACATCGATGTCAATGGGAAAAGTGCCCAGAACGATGGCAGCATTGCCACGCTGGATGGCAATGCTGATTTGCTGCATTCAGCGAATCAGAATTGCCAACCAAGAAGAGTCCAGCCCTCCTGGTCACGCGAAGAGTCGACCAACTGTTTTGATATCCCGAACAACTCGATGAGCGCTCGGACCCCATGGCCCTAGTGTTTCAATCCCAAACGGCTCAAACACATAACTTCCAATGAGGTTATTATATTTACGCCGTTTGAGGTTTTCTGCACCTGCATTTACTTATATTATACTTATCTACTTATGACACAATTATATATTTGCAAATGTATCCTACTTTTGTAATAAGAATATCATTATAGAGACTGAAATAGGTATATTCTAAAAGAAAATCTTTCGCATTTTTTATTGTAAAAAGTCAAAGAATAATATTAAATTATTACTATACGCGCCTTTACTATACGCGCCTCTGTGAAAAGTACAAGCGATGTTGTAATCCCGCACGTTTGCCTGTTATTTTTTTGCAGGCGCAAGCACCCGTATAGTAGTGTTTTTTGCTTTGTAGGTCTGAAGCTAATAGTATGTTTCTGCGACGAACCCTGTTTTGTAAAGCCATGAATAAAAAATAAAGTTTTTTAAATTTTCAACGTTTCATGGTATAGACACTTAGACAGATAATAAGTAAGATAATTATGTCGATAAAATATGATATTAAATTCACTGAAATCTGATTTCGATAATAACAATGTTTTTTTTTTTTATTCAATTAATTATGAAAAGAACTTTTCTATATTATAATCATGTTGATATAGTGCCTTCTTTTTCACAATCTTCTGTATATTTTTTAAAAGGCAAAGTCCTGACTCACTGATTTATCAACGCCAAGCCAAGCTCTTGGACCTAGAACGCAAAATTTTGCACAGAGATTCCTTTTATGATGTACACAAAGGATCAGAAAGAATTTTCCGAAATTCATTCCCTAAGATGAAGAAACATTAGTCCAAAGTTTGTATGGGGAAACCTACTTTAACGCGGGATAAACCGGTGGCAGAAGTTAGTAGTACTACATAAACTCAACCCAATAACAGAAAATAGATAGATACAGAAGACAATCTGCATACAAAGCACGCTCGAGCAACGCACACATAGACACCGCTCACGGACACGATATCACGGATTAATCGCCCGGTCGCACTCGTACAGTAGCCTGATTCACGTAAAATCAAACAAGCCAAATATCGTTGAAGTTTTATAGTCGTTCGATCGAAGTCCTATCCAAAAGCGGTATTCATGTGTTCCTTATTCGGGATTAGATAGAACGACAACTCAACTGGCTCGAAACTAAACGATCTGTCGACGATTTATTTCCAGTTACATTAATAAGTATTCTACAAGGATAATGTATCACAGATTATATTTTTTTTAAATAGACTCTTCGACCAAACGACTTTAAAATCGGTGTCGTTCAAACTCGATTGATGGATGTGAATTTCATACGGAAATAGCCTAAACGACTAAATCTCTACGATATCGTTACGGTTTCGATTACGTGAATCGGGCTACTGTTCGGAGCAACGCGCTGTCCTTAGCGCGATTACCTAACGTAGGTATAAAAAGTGAAGTACATACATGAGATTGTCTTCTGTACCTATCTATTTTGTGCCAATAGTCTACTGCATGAGGAATAGCAATCACGAGTATCTTTGTATTGCAAACAATAACATTTCCTTTGAGTAATTATTTCATACAGCTTTATGCATTAGCAATTATGCTTGTGATTATTTAGTTGCTAACGTAATATAGGTATAATAAAGGCGTTTGTGCCTGAGTAGTGCGTCTCGTTAGTATTAAAATAATTTAAATCAATGTACATGTTATGGACCAAATGATAAATTGGGCATTATACATAATGCTCGGTCATTATGAAAAATGCCCAATATGAGAGTGCGTTTTGATAATAATTATTCAAATAATCAAATTAACCGGGCATTATACATACGGCCCATCACCTTTTGGGCAGAGTAATACAAACATATTTAATTACCATTTTTTTATTGGTATTGTCATTTAACTCAAAATAAACTAAATATTAAACCATTAAAATAATTAGAATCTCTTATTTGGATTAATTATATCAAGGAGTCTATTATCTACCTTAAAACTCTGCCAGTTCGAAATAACGAATAATACCTACAATCTCTCGTAAAAATGTGATTGTATTTTGATTGCACTTTGAACTGGGTAAAATAGGTTAGGTTAGGTTAGAACTGTGACCAACCGCGCGTGAGCCGAGCGAGCGAAGCGAGCGGTGCCGCGGCAGCGGCCGGCGAACGCTACGTCCAAGTTGTTTCGTCCATTCGAGATTTTTACTTTTTTCAGTTAATCCATTTGATAATTAATAATTTATCCAGTAATCCATTTTGACCTTTGAACGATTTGGTCAATATGTAATAAATAATTTAAACATTGATATTCCAGACTTTGGTCAGCTGAACTTTTGATCAAATGACCATCGTTATTTTAAACTTTGTTGATTTGTACGTTGTTCTTTTGAAATTTGCTCAGGAAAGTTTTGATTTTCTAATATGCAACCGTCACACCCTGCATGCTTCCCTCCCCGCCCTCGCACCGCGTCTTTAGCTTTATTATCAAATTGCCCAATTGTCATGTAGCAATATAATAAAGACCGCGCAATGTGATAAATATTGAAGTTAAGATATGATAATTAATCACTTGGTCCAATAGAGCTAGACATTATTCATAATGCTCGAACATTATTTATAATGCCCGCATTAATCACCCGGTCCATAACATACATACAAACATTACTCGCTTGTTGGTCTGGCGGTTAGTGGCCCTGCGGCGGTGTTCGTGGGTTCGATTCCCACATAGGACAAATTTTATCCTAAGTCTGGGTGCAATTTATCTACACTAATTTAATAAAGTGATAAAGATTGTTTTTAAGCTATTGCATAGCTTCTATCGCGGGCCTTGAGCGTGGAGACCGAATCCAGAAATTCCGTAACGAAAATAACCTAACACCCCCCACTCATTTGTTTTTTGAGTGTAGTGACCGATAAGAAAACAAATGAGTGAACAATCAATCAAAATTCAATTCAATGTGTGAAAGTGTAACTTCAATAATTATCAAAGAAAAAAAAAACAAAGGAAAAAAAATACTGCATAAATAAAATAAATAAATAATTATAATTGCATAAGTTGATAAAAATGCTATGAAATAGCTTTACCGCGGCAGTCCCCGAGTGCCACACGTCTTTTTTTTTTGTTTTTTTGTTTGTAGGAGGTAATCTCTGGAAGTACTGGTCCGATCGCTAAAATTTTTCCACCAATATAGAGCTCCTTTATTCCTGAGTGACATATGCTACTAATTTATGTACACGGGCGAGCTGAGGGCAGAAGCTAGTTCTAGAATATGTATGTATTTAGAAATAGCCCAAAGAATCGTCAAACTAAAGTGGTAGTGGGAGGGCACATTGCTCGTAGAACGGGTAGTCGATGGTGCCAAAAGGTTCCAGAGTGGCGACCGCACCGGAAAACGCAGCCTTGGAAGGCCTCCCACAAGGTGGACCGACGACCTGGGCCCTAAGTTTGCTATTTGTACAAATTCGTCATTCCAACACGATCCCATTGTCATTTTGCTAAAAGTTTGTAATCTGCTAATTCATAATGATCGATCATTGATCGGTCAATGGTCTTGTAATAGAATTGTGGTAGAATGACAACACCGGGCTTATTAAAAGCACTAATTGCGAAATGACGTCGTAATGGTAGGTCACTGATCAAAGAACAACCATCTACTAAATAGTCCGAACAAAGCCTAAACATTTGGTTTGGATAGGTGAGCCTGTTCTTGAGTTATAAAATTACAACGAAAAGTGGCATTGATTTTTATATATATATAGATTATACTAAAAAAATACATCATCTGCTTAAGCCTTTCCCGATTGTTTTGGGGTCCACTTCCAATCTTATCGGTCAGATACCAGTATTCTACATAGAGCGACTGCATATCAGACCTAGATCTCCATAACCCAGTAACTGGGAAACATGATATTCCTTGGATAGACTGCTGGGTCTAACCAAATGCGGTCAGATACCAGTATTTTACATGAAACCTGCCGGAGTCTGTGTTTCCTGATAGCTAAAACTTAGGGGTCTTTAAGTCAAGAGTGAATAGGTTACTTCTAGGCAAGCGTGATCCATCGTCGACCACAAATCATCGCTTACCATCAGGTGAGATGGTGGTCAAACGCGAGCCTATCAATAATAAAAAAAAAAAACGACGGCTTATCAGACTTCCACAACCCCATGTAACTGGTCAATACGATACTCTTTCGATAGACTGATGGTGAAACTTGCCATTGCTATTTACCGAATGCCACCAAAACATTCAGGCGTTATCTCTCGTTTTTTTAGCGTTGCGTCTTCAAACATTGCGTTGGATGAAACAAAAAGCTTTTAAACCATACTCACGTTGATGATAAACGATTGGGGTCTTAACAATCGATTTATGGGTATGAAACTCGAGGCTTCGTAACGTCTCTAGGCTTAACAGTTATTTCATCAGTAATTCATATGCATTCCACGGGCATTGTGAAAGTGAAACCCGCCTTTGGACGAAGGCAAAGAAGGAAGAGGAGTGGGTTTTTAGTTAGTAAAAGTCTGACGCACAAAGAGCGGGAGATGTCATTGGATGACCCACCTAAAAAATGTATTTTAAAATTTTAAGATTTTTACTATCACATCAATCAAATAATCCAGGTCTCAACCTAGCTTCAAGGAGTTGTCAGCAGCAGGTGCCGGTGCCAGGGTTAGTTTCGAAAGACAGCACGAGCCCCGGTATGATAGCTTGAAGGAACGGGGTGGGTTTTTAGTCAGTAAAAGTCTGACACTATCTCCCGCTCCGCCCAAGAGCGGGGGGTTCTCACGAAAAAATAAAAAAAGGTCTCAACCTAGCTATACCAAATTCTCCATAAAATAATAGAAAACTTGAAATGGCTTGAAATAACAGTTTTATGGCTCTATAAAATGTAACTGAAACGTTATTTCAAAGTAAGATTTTAAAGGTATAATTAGACTTGTAAAAATATCAAAGTTTATGACGTAAAGTTACGGTGCCATTGCAAGCGAGAAATGGAATGCTGTAAAGACAATGTGGCCAAACGGAGCATCTTCGACCCATCTCTAACACAGAGCCAGTGTGGAGACTCTCCACAAGACATGCGCCACCTGCTATGCTGCCCATCCAGCGTAACCACCTGCAGTTTCCAAGATCTATACGAGGCCAACAACAGGGCTATACAAGTTGCCAAATATTGGTCAGAAAAAGTATACTTTGAGAACATCGATACGAAAAGAAGAAGAAGAACGGAATGTCATTGTCCCTTAAAAATGAAACAAGTAAAAATACACTCATGTCCAACTACTGGGGCCATGGGTCGACTTCTGAAAGGGGTACTCGTAGTCTTGGGATGCAAAGAGTAAATAAAGAAACATCGTGGTTTTAGTCAGTAAAAAACCTGATATTTTCGCTTTGCTGTAGAGCGGAAGAAGTCTTTAGATAATTTCCCAACTTGAAAAAAATATCCAAGTCTTGTAAATAGTAAAGTCAGGCTGTGGATGACGATGATAAGATGAATGGTGGAATGTACACGTTTGTCTACTCCGTTCTGGTAGTTTCATACATTTTCTAACGATCGATATAATATTAATTACTAGAATAATAATAACAATAATAATAATTTATTTTTTTCAAAAAGAATAACTAGGTACTCGAAACTACTCGTGGCAAAAAGCATACAAACTATTAGCTTAATGTCAACTCGATATCGTCAGAAAAATTAAATTATACAGTTCCACAATAATGTGCAAATTGAATAGTCAACCTGTAGGAGCTTCTTTTAAAGGTGAAAGATCGTTTAATCGCTTCTCCAGCTCTAGGGCGAAGCGGGAGGGCGTGTCAAATTTTAACTGACTAAAACTACAGCTATGTTCCTTCCTTGCCCTGCGTTCCAGGTCCACGTGTTGCGTCTCCTTCACTAGCATTATTGCTTCGCAGAAGGAGGCAGCTGCCTGCCACTCCTCCTCGCTCCGGACCATGGCCTGGCGCGAGAGAGGACTCTCACCGATCGCCCCCACGAGAACACGGTGGTGCTCCGCCCAAGCGAGGCACACCTCCACCGTTTGCTCTACCACCACACAACGGTGACATCCAAGAGTTTCTTCCATTAGAATTCAGTACAGGTATCTCCCGAACTTATCATGTTCAGTGAGGGCATACAACATGCGGAAGATGTGGGCGCCGTGACGTCTTTTTAGCTACTCCTCAAAGAGGGAAAGAAAGAAAGAAAAATATTTATTTTGACGCACTAACATTGTAGACGTACCGCCATGATTATGGCGTGCCCAGACCTGGGTGGTGACCGTCGCTGTTGTCAAATCGTCATGAGATCCAAAAAACTGGAACAAAGTTAACAGATATCGCTAACCGCTTGCGCTTTTCACTTGACACCGAATCCAGTGGGAGACCTCAAAAACTTACACCAATCAAAGTTTAAAAAAGTGCCATAAAGCGTCGCTGCCTACCCACACCCCATTTACCATCCAACCCTTATTGAATAAAACATATTTTTTCACCAAACATATTTCTGCATCTTCTTCATAATTCATGTATGGTAATTTCGTTGACACATTAAGGAAGTTTTTACCCTGGTAATGCCCAGACTGCATGGAGTTCATTTTTCGCTTGAGCCACGGATAATATCTGAAAGGGAAGAGGTGGTCCTAGAACGCGTAGTTCAGCTGAACACAGGTGGGTTTTAGTGAGCAAAATAACAGGAAGAGGTGGGCATAGTATAGTATAGTTGGCTTTATAATGGTTCCCACTGCTGGGATTTAGGCCTCGTCTCTAGGAGAGGGAATAGACGGTAATCCACTACGCGGGCCCAGTGCAGGTTGGTGGATGTCACATGTCTTCAAATTTTTGGTTCTAGGACATTCCGGTTTCCTGACGATGTTTTCCTTCATCGTTTTTGAGAGCAATGTTGATGAAATAAATTACACAAAGTAATACGCCTGGCTGGGTTTGAATCCGCGACCAACTCGTAAGTCGGGGCTATTAACTATTGGCCACCACTGCTCTTATTAGGTTGGTATGGGAGGTAGGCATGCTGCTTCCCTAAGCCGTGGATATTGGCTGTATTGTTCACTGCTCGAAATTTTGAGGTAATGGAGAGGTGAGTGATGATGACGACGAGCTCGAAGGTTGCGCTGACGTTCATAGTCAGTGTCACTAGTTTGGAGGTATGCGGAACAGGGTATTGAGTATGGCAAACCTCTATTGAAAGGAGAGGATCCTCAGACCAGACGGGTCTTATGCCTGATTCTGTAACTGCTCAATAGTTGATTTTGGGAACATATACAAGTTCAAATCACACGCAGAACCCAAATTGCACGATGCAGAATTTCCAAAAGCTCCTATGTGGCGCCATAGATGTCGCTACAATTCTGACATGCCCTTTTGCTCCATCCTAGAGTGGAGGAAGTTTTGGGATGATTTTCTATTTTAAAAGTAATTGAGGTAGTTTAATTACGTATTTCATGAACGTTGGGCACGTTACAGACTGAAAACTTAATAAGTCTAATCAGTAGCTATTGATTTTACCAAGGACTGGATTTTTTGTATCTATTGCTCACATTATTGCCATCTTTAAACTTAAGTGCAAAAGTGATACTTGGCGGTTTTTTTTATACCACGAGAATTAGTTAAAAAAGCGGGGGAGTTCATTGAACGATTTACAAACCAAAAAAATCTATAATGTATAAAGTCTCATAAACCTACTTCATCCCAACAAGAAGGAAACAGTCGCAATAAAAGTACCTCGATTAATTACTTTGTCTAAAACCAATCGTTTTTTTATAAAACATTGCGACTTGGTACTGTATAAGTTTTGTGTTAACTTTTCAATAAAATGAATTCTAGGAAACGACACAGCGGGTAATATTTTTTCTCTTTCCGTGTTATTCGTGTAGAAAATTAATTTCCTTACTTTCGTGGAGTAATATTAATTTTAGAATCACGGGCCTAAGTCTGCTATTTTTATAAATTCGTCATTCCAACACGACCCCATTGTCATTTTACTAAAAGTTTGTAATCTGCTAATTCATAATGATCCATCATTGATCAGTCAATGGTCTTGTAATAGAATTGTAGTAGAATGACAATATCGAGCTTATTAAAATCACTCATTGCGCAATGACGTCGTAATGGTAGATCACTGATCAAAGGAACTGTCAAAATTTCTGCAGATTACCGCATACGTCAGACATTCATTTGTCATTATGTACGAGATTACCATTCTATGCCATTTCTTTCAATGGAGTGTTAGTAGTCATAATGACATATTATTATTAGTAGATTACCAAAACTTGTCAAAATCAACAATTATGAAATCAATGATAGACCATTCTGACACTATTGTAATAGTAGACTTGAGGTCCTGGTGTAAATGATGAATGATGATGATGATGAATTCAGATTCATTATCATATCAAGGTTTATCATTTTGGTGCAGGCTGAAATCAGTTCTATTTATATTGCAAAATTATATTTTTTTAAGGAAATAATGACTTTTCTCATTCTGGGTGAAGTGGGAAGACGTGTCAGACTGTTACCAACTGAAAACACACCTATGTCTTTCAGTTGGCCTTTGCGTCGTAAGACGACGGGTTTCCTTTAGGCCATCTCTCTTCGCTGATATCTCTTTGAGGAGCACGTCAAACACTACGCGCTGTTGACGACTTCGGTTCGGTTCGTTTAATTACTGGACGGCCGGATGGCAAATTGCCCATTGCTCGTCGTCCGCAAGCCCACGTCTGGGATTACAGTTTACGCAATAAAACCATTAAGTTAGTTTTAATAAGTATTTTATTTAGATATTTACAAAGACTCTCAGGCAATATTTCGTTGTACAAAAGTTGCAGCAAGCATTAGCCAACTACAATGAATATTCAATCAACAGATTATTGGTGGTATCAAACTCATAGACAATCATATTTAAATATCACATCAAACCTCCCAATATCGATCACAGATTAAAAAAGGTTAAATACAAATTCAAAACCTCAAAGTCCATTGCTTTGAGTATTTAAAAAATAAAAGTTGGTTATTAAAATTTTGAAGACAATTTGGAATGCGAGGTCAGTTTTAGTGATGTCCGTAGTATCCGCCGTATCCGCCATATCCGCCAAGGCCATGGCCGCCGTATCCGAGACCGTGTCCCCCGTATCCGCCATATCCTCCATAGGCGACTTGGTTAGCGTAGCTGACTGCGGGGGCGCTGTAGTAACCGCCATGACCATAGCCTGAAGACAAACATGTTTCATTATTTATTTAATAGAGACAGAACATGCGCCACCTGCTATGCTGCCCGTCCTGCATAACCACCTGTAGTTTTTTTTTATCTGTTACAAACTAGTACTTGATTGCGATCCTGCCTGATGGTTAGCAGTGATGCAATCGTTAATGGTGAGGCGCACTAGTTTATTAAGAGCCTATACACTCTAGCCTTGAAGACACCCAAATTATAATCAGACGGGAAGTGAAGTTTTCAGGATCTATACGAGGTCAACAATAAAGTCGTACAGGTTGCCAAATATTGTTCAGAAAAGTAAAGTTTGAGATCATCAACACACGAAAAGAAAAAGAAGAATTGACCGACTGACATAAAATTACTTGTCTGTAAAGTTCTTGTAGCAGTATTCTACAATGCTAGAGTGAATAGGCCCTTAATAAACTAGTGCGCCTCGCTATCAATGATTGCATCACTGCTTACCATCAGGCGGGATCGCAATCAAGCACTGGTTTATATCAAATAATAATAAATAATTGTACTTTAAATGTTAGGAAAGTAAGTGGCACTAATAACTTTATATGGGCTCATTTTTCAATAGTCAGGTAATATTGTAAAATGGAGGTTGGACAGTGTTTATATTGAACATTATGCCATACATATATTTATTTTTCGGACTTTTTTTTTAAAATGCGCCGCATTGAATTGATAAAATTTAAAAAGTTTCTATACATGTTCCTTGTGTTATAAATAGCGTTGCTAAACTTGAACAGAAACTTAAGCAAGCTCGGCTAATAAGACAACAAACTAATTAGCAATACATCGCTCTTGAAGAACAAACTCCTAACATATTCTGTTGCGGAACTAAGTCTCACGTTACAATCTCAAAACAACAGCTAACTAAAAACTTATTATAGATAGCTATTGATATTTTTGTTGTCAAGAACAATACTGGCATTGTACTTGAGATAAAAATCTCCATTATCAGAAAACAATTTACACTTGATTCGCGTTCCCACGGTTTTAGGGATATACTTTTTTTTTTAATTTTATTCTGTTTAGTTTTACTGTTCCTTGTATGTGTCCTATCAAACCTGTTGTACTAAAGCAACGATATTTACAGCCTCAGTAGTAAGAACCTAATAAGTAGCTATACTAATTACAAGTCTATTGGCTATTGATTTAGTTAATGCTATTAAATAATTAATAGCAATAATTTTATTTTTGTCGTCTTTGCTTTCGACCATCTCAAGATATGCATTTACGAATTTGTGATTTTTATGCTCTACGTTATATGAATGAGTAATCATGAAAATTATAATTGTGAGTTATAATTGTGAGTTTTCATGCACGTTCTTCTCCATAAATATCTACGCTACGTAGACACCTTGGTAATTTAGAAAAGTCTATAAATAGTTAAATTGAAAGAAAAGTTTTGTGATCGAATTTGAATTAACTGTATGAAAAATATAAACGAATGCTAGATAAGGTTGCTGTTGACTATTTTCAAGTTCATAACTTGTTTAACATTTTTGAACTCGTTATTTTTGGTGAAATACTTAAATCAATTTTTAATATTGTAGGTGTAATTTATTTCATCACTACTACTCTCATAACGGTGAAGGAAAACATCGTAAGGTATATCCGAGAACCAAAAAATTAGAAGGCATGTTACATCCACCTACTCGCACAGGGCTTGTTTGATAGATTAGGGCCCGTTCCTTCTCCTAGACAGGAGGCCTAATTCCCAGCAGTCGGAACATTATAATGCTATTTTTGGTGACCGTTTCAATTCGCATTATCATTTCTGACTATTGACTACGGAACCTAAAAGTTTCGTGGCCAAATCTTTCAACTCACCAAGGCCGCCACCATATCCGCCGAGACCGCTGTATCCGCCATACCCTCCATATCCACCATACCCGCCGTAGCCTCCGTAGCCGCCGCCGCCATGCGCGGTGGTGTACGCTACCTTGCTGACTGCTACTGGTGCAGCTGGAGACAAAGAAAGAGATGGTTGAAATATTATGTAGATATTGAAGTTTTTCCTTTTGGTAAAGTCAAAGTTTTTGAAAGTTCAAAATGTTTTTGACTTTGACTTTGACTTTGAAAGAGATGGTTAAAATATTATGTAGATATTGAAGTTTTTCCTTTTGTTAAAAATAATAGTCGTGTGTCAGAACCATACGTCTCTTATACCTATGCACAAAGCGTTTTGGAAATACGAGTACATTCATAGTGCGAACAGTTAAGGTGTGGAATTCCTTGCAGGAGTCTATGTTTCCTGGAGGAGTCTTTAAGTCAAGAGTGAATAGATCACTTTTAGATAAGTATGCTCCATTGTTGACCATATTTCAGGTCAGATAGTGGTCAAACTTATGCCTTCCAAGATAAAAAAAAGTGTACTCTTTGTAAAAAACAATCCACATGCCTAAAATTGTCGAAAACTGGAACTACAAGGTGCAGTTTTAAAACTGCACAATATTTCAGGAGGTTGTAATAAAACTCATAAATAATCATGTAAAAATACGAAACCTGGTCAATAATCAGTAATACTTGTTATTTAATTTTTTAATTACACTAAACTAAATCGATTGATCGATGGCCGCGGGGGCGTGGCTAGGGTGTGGCGTGCGGGATGATGATTGGATGATACATTATTTATGAAACTATCGTTGCGAGTTAGTGTGTGTGAAAACGCCCTTTATTGTTCCGTGTTTGTGTGTGTGAAAAAAAGCGCGGTTATAAAAAAAACAAAAAATGACCTACTTATTTTATTATTGATTCGGGTCGAGAATCACTAACATAATTACCTCCTGAAATATTTTGCAGCTTCAAAACGACACCTTGTATTTACAGAGATACAGCAAACTATAACATGGGTCGTCAGTTTTGATATAATTATATTATTTTTAGTTTTTAAGTAAAGTTTTACACGCTGAAATATTTTGACAAGTCTAAGAAAAATGTTAATACTAAAAGACCCTAAGCAGTTTTTTGAATGACTAGTAATTTAGCGATTGTTTACTAACGTTAATTTTACTATAAATACCGACACGGCAGGATCTGGTGACATTACTAAACGTCGTCAATTTCTCAACCCTATTCCTATTACATTAAAGTCTAAAGTTACCAAAACAAATCTCAAACTCTACTTCAACTAAAGCAATTACCTAATCAAAACATTGTCACTTCAAATGAGTACTAACAAAAACAAGCCACGATCAACTAATTACCTTGCCCAACCCCTTACGTTACTGACCGTAACGTAAACGCAGAATTGTACGTTAACACTATAGGTAGTACAACAGTATGCCAAGGACCAGAGTTTCTCACACACTTGTGACATTGTGACTAACAATAGATTCTGATGACAATTGTGGACGTTTACTTTGTCTTAGCTCGGTTTTATTGAGGTGGGCTGATAGAGGATCAATTAGGCGATAATTTTGTTAATTGCTGGTGTAAATTTATGTAAATCTTGCAATTTTTTGTCGGGGTTTTTAAATGGAACAAGTTCGTTGACACTGTTAAGGCATATCTGCATCTCGGATAATCTTATTTTCTTAGAACAATCTAATTGACAATTTTGAACATAAAAGTGGATGTAGATTTTTTATGTTATGTTTAAACTTGTCTTAATTTCGTTGGTAGTAAATTTAGTTTAGTTAGTAAAAGATTTATTTTAGTTGTAACTCGTTAAACTCAAATTCATATTGTGACCTCCTACAATTAATATAATTGTGCATGATTTTTAATAATTAAATTAAACAAAAAATAATAAAAACCCTTTACTAATTTAAAAAAAAAAATCCACATAAGTACCTTTGTATTTACTCTGCCTAAATAAAAAATGTTTACTTAGCCACAGTAATAATAATTTTAATGTGTGAATTTAAAATAAATTAAAAAAATAATAAAGATACTTTTTTTAATATCTGTGAGAACAAAATATACGGTCTCTAACTATTTTGTTTAATTCTTTTGGGTAATCTATGTATAAAAGCAGAAACTGACTGACTGACATATCAACTCACACCCAAAACTACTGGGACTAGCAGCGTGAAATTTTGCACAAGGTTTCCTTTCATGACGTTAGCGTGCAATAAGTGAGGATTTTTCAAAATTAACCCCCTAAGGGGATGAAACCGTGGTCCAAAGTATGTAAAGAGAAACCTACATTCGCGCGGGCAAAGCTGTTGGCAGAGGCTAGCCTAATATATTTAGTTAAAGAAGAATATTAAACAGATACCCAACTTTCATATTACATACAAAATACCTAAACCAAACCAGTAAACAAAATTTCAAACAAGCCACATCCCCGCATATCCTATGGGAATAAACTACGCATACTTACTACAATATTCTGTGGCAAAACGAACGCAATATTATGTTAGACAGTTTGCAAATCACATCTGCAGCATTTGATATACTGTCCAAAGTCAGGAGCAATCCCTGTGCAGTCGGGAGTTCGTTCAGGATCTAATGTGACTGTGGACGTGATGGAGATATGGTTTTAATAGGATGGGGGGGCGCGTGGAATCGGATTTTATTTCAGGACGAACTGGGTGAATAGGTTTAGTAGTCTCAAATAGTAGAACCATGTGACAGTTAAACGTAGGATAATACAAGACGAAATAATGATAATAAATTTTCAACAAAATACTTCTCTCTCATTTTGTACACTAGCCGACCTGGCAAATGTTCTACCATATAAATTATTGAAAAACAGAGGGTTGGGGTAGGAGTTTGAAAAATAGCTTAAGACCTACTAAAATACATAAGAATTTTCAGTCAAAACGTTTCGGAGGACTACAATAACAAACCCCGTGATATGAGCAAATATTTTATTATATTTTTTTTAAATGTTATAAACTAATGTTTGACTGCCATCTCACTTGATAGTAAGCAGTTACGCAATCGCATATCAGTGTATCGTAATTGTACTCTGTCATAAAAAAATATTTATAAATTCCATCCGAACCAACGAAACAACCAAATAAGTATAAGAACAGATTTTTTTGAAAAAAATAAATAAAAAATAAACATCGTTGTTAGAAATGCCTATCGATATTTCTGTGACTTAACAAAACTACAGAGGGCATGAAAGATTTTTTATTAAGAGATTTTTGTGTCGCTTTACAACTGAATGACCACCGCAAAAACTAGCTGATTCATATAATCACAGCGACCAGTCATGCGAACAAGATAATTATTATAAAAGACCTATAAGTTACGACATTTTTTTTTTTACTTATTGTCAATGTGGCCTTAACATTGAAACGACTGACCGTACTGCCCGATAAAAAAAATCTTTGACAAAAAATTTAATATCCTTGCCCGGATGTTTGCTCCGTATATTTTTTAAATTTATGATAAATATTCGTACGTTGTGGAAAAGACTTGAGATATCAATTGTAACTGATATTTCAGGTTTTTTTTAGAAGTTGCTATACTATTTATTTGTGTTGCATAGACTGTTCTGTTTTTATAATTCTATTTTTAACTTATGACTACGCATACTGCATTAGCCTGAATTATTAGTTACACATTACTATACCATTATAGATTTGAAAATGAAACAACTAAATGGACTTAAAGCAACAAAGGATTGTCTACCAGTCAACCTGTGGTAGATGCACACTGTGCAACAATAAATAAATTTGAAATCCAATTGAGTATCATTAAGATTAAGTGCCTTTAATAATAAGATGCATATATATATATATATATATATAGACTAATACAATAAATGATAAGTAAGTAATGACAATGCAATAACTTACAGTAAATTGATTGGAACAGGTCCTAATGCAAGGCGTACGCAATTTGTTCCTACAAAGGCTAGGAAAACGACCTTAAGAATCATGTACTTACAAGCTAATTTCCTAAATAAGTTCCTACAAAATACATTGTAATTACGTCGAAATAGAATTGAATTAGTCACGGATAGAACAATTTACTTTAGCACTCTCAAACCTTGCCAAAGCTATAATCGACTCTAAGGAAATCCGCATAAGATTCCAAATCGTTATTTGTTATAGATAATGAGTTCTAAAAGGAGCACTTATTCTTACTATTAATCTCTCAGGAACTACAGCGCTGTAGCGCTGTTTTATAGGTCATCTAAGGACCGTTAATTGAGTGTGCAATTTCCTCAGCGCTTTACGCTTAAAAATTTATAGACATTTCTAATGAGGAACTAATCGATCCATTGGATTTTATTTTATCGTTCTGCGGTGGCCTTTATTGGTAAGTTTTAGATTTTGAGCGTCTTTCCAATAAAGATCCTGGAATTTAGGAAAAATAAAATTAAATCGAAATTAGTGGCAATTTCGAAAAAGCTTTATAAAATTGTGATTGGGGGTCATTTTCAGATTTTAAAGATTTTTACGTGCTTACTAACATTAAATTTCAGTCATACTGTTACAAAATATTAAGTGCGACCCTTGATAAATCTGAATCCAAAAGCCTCATCGAATGAAATATTTACCATATTACTGAAGACAATTAAAAAATAACTCCATCTTCATACACCACATAAGAAGAAACTGTCATCAAAAATCTCCAAAGCTGACAGTATGATTAAAACGTTCTGCACAGAGAGCACCAGTGCCAAGTACTTGGCACTCGCGTCACGTCTCTCAGATGTGAGGCTCTTGGCCAATTTAAACTTGGTCAGACAACTTGGCTACCGTAGATTGTTTGAAATTTCCACTAAATCTTGGTATTAGGAATTTCTAGGCTTCGACGTGAGTAGTGAAGCGAAGTTTAGTAATAAGGAAGTATATGTGTTAATTGTATCTAGTATTCTAGCAAGATCAAAAAATAATATAATAATATTCCACAACTATCACACCACGCCAAAACTAAACACAGCTTATGCTATGAGTACCAAGTAACTGATAAACATACTTATATATTTCTCAATACGTACATATTACAGATAAATTATACGAGTACTTAGACACAGAACTTAATGATCATGCTCATCACCCAAACATGAATGAAAAACGAAATTAATGAAACAGTCTTGGGTTTTGACCATTACAATTTTTTTTTATATCAGAGAGTTTTATTCGTTCTTGGTCCAACCGGAAAGCCTAGGTTATTGACCAGGCTTTTGTTTGAAAATCTAGTCATGCGTCCATTTTGGCTAGACCACAATAAACTTCAATGATTGTGCAACCACATCACAATAGTATTTGGCAAATTCATTGATTTGGGAGTTCAAACCACAACGTTTCATTCGTTCTATCATGACTATGAGTTTCCGTGCTATAACTACTTATCTATCCTAACTGTCGACCACAATAATTCAAACTAGCTTCTTCCTAACTAATCTGAGGTTGGTTTCTGGAACCAATTGGATACCAGTATTTCTTTTAAAGCGCTAGCCTATCTCATATTGGCATAAATTTGGGGTGAGAGCCTTATGAATCGTCATACAGGGTATCCTAGTATGAACTCCAGTCTCTCACAAAGTGTAAAATGTGTGCATTGATCTGATACTACAAAAAAATGGGGCTCTATCTGTACCCGTCACTGATCATATTTTTGTAGTCAAAAGTAGAAAAACCCGAAATCCTAAAATTGACCACGAAAAGGTAAATTCATCATAGAATCAATCAAACATAACAATTGCTAGTACAAAATACTGCGGACAGTGTTTTTCCTTAATAATTGTCACTTATTCATTAATCAATCAATAGCCTGCACAATATTTCCATAAATTGAGTAACATTTTGGGACATAAACCAACGCTAATAACTTTGCTGTTTATGAATATTATTTATTGAGATTTTGCTTATAAAATAACAAGGGCTTTTCTAATAAGCCCTTTAAGTATTTGTACTAATTAAAAATTAGTGGTGTATTATTCATTTATTTATCTTTGTGAAGAGTGAAATAAATTATTATTATTATTATCTGACCTCCACAAGCCAGTAACTGTAACCACTCTTTAATTTATCGAAGGATAAATTGACATAACACTTACCATATCCGCCATATCCGAGTCCCCCGTATCCGAGGCCACCGTAACCGAGGCCTCCGTCATACCCGTGGCCGCCGTACCCCAGACCTCCATATCCGAGACTTGAGAGGCCCCGCTTCTCCGTCTTCTTCGCGGCTTCTTCAGCGGAAACCGCCACCATTGCTACGGCGAGGACGATCTGTAGATTGAAGATATGAAAAGTTAGAGAGGATATTTGAAAAGGCTTAAATCTTTGGTGTTAAAAATCTTATGATTGGGTTGAGAGATATAGTTGATGAATTTAAATATGCCGTCGATACAATTTTATACTTTGTATATACAGGGTTCAAAAATTAGTTTTACCACAATATTTCATGTCAAAATCGTAATTTGTTTCTGAAAGTGTTGTTAGAAATTTCAATTGTTGTTTTTGTTTTTTTTTTTTAAGTTTACTAAAATTTTTTCAAAACCAAAATGAGCTTTTTACAAAGTTTTACTCATACTTTTTTCGTTTTAATGAATGAGAGAGACCCTTTACCACAAAACTCTTCACTATAATCATCAAACTACTCGTATTTATTTGAAACGACGACCCTTTTCCCTCAGTTACTGTTAATTTTCAGCCCAAATGAATCGCCTTTTAAAATACGTCTACTTTAAACATTAATGAGACCGAAGCAATCAACATTGATACAATCCTTTTGTCTTAGCAGGAAATCCGAAGTTGCGACACTTCCTTTGTTGGAACATATGAAAGTGTTCTATTATCGGTCGACCATTGTCTTATTATCGTGATTATTATCGGATTGGGTGAACAGGGTAGAAGCACTAAATATGTCACTATGAATATAGATTTTTTTTTCTTTTCGATTCGCACGGTTTGTGCATTTGCTAGTCAATGTCTAGCTTAGAAATTATTTCGCTTTTGTTACTGCATACAATTACATTGTTTTCAAGTACAATTTGGGTTTGAAACATTTTAATTTTTTTGTAGTATTTGGCAGTGAATTTATCAGCCTGCCTTTGCTTGACTTCATACAAAATATACATATATACCTACTCTTCCCTTTTTAGTAATTGATCAGGAAATTCAAATTAAAATTTATATTTTAAAACTAATTTGTAAACTGACAATATAAAAATTATAATAGATCTTAAAAGTATATCTTGAAAAATACATATTACCTATATTGCACGTTTGTAATGATTCTGATGTTTCTATAAAGGTCAATATTGAGAAAATAATTAAAAAAACCAGCTTTAATAAGCCATGTAACTGAAAAAAAGATATGTCAGCTAAAAAAATATCAATCGTTACGTTTACTGCTAGACAAATGCTTGCCGTAAGTATCACCACAACAACCAATGCTGTGTGCCTTGCGTCCTTCACCAAGTTCAAGCACAGGTAGTCATCGCCAGCTTATTTCTAGCGTATTTTCATTATAAAATACTTCAATGAAATAAATTTTAATATAACGTAATAATTATTACCGTCTACGCAAAAGCAAAAAAAAAGAACAACAGAAAATGAAACAAGATGATAATAGTCTGAATCGGATCGTTATCAACGCACATTAATTTGAGTAACGATGTCTAGCCACGCCCGTCTCTGTAGCTAACTCATAATTATTCTGATTATCATTAACACTACGTTTACTTACTCTGCAATAAAGTTAATAAAAAAAATGGTGCGTAATGTAAATTTTTAATGCGAGTATTTGGTTAGAATTTTTTGAAGCTAATGACCTGTTTTTTTTTCTATGAACACAACTGAAACGAGAAAAAGGATATTAAACTAAGTATCTACAAAGTATTGCAAGATTGGTGGTCCAGTGGCAACGGCTCCGATTTACAAGTTGTAGGTCGTGGGTTAAGCCCAAGCAGATACCTAACTTTGAGTAACTTATTTCATCACCACTGCATTCAAAACGGTGAAGGAGAATATCATGAGGAAACCCGCATGTCTTAGAATCAAAAATTTGAAGACATAGTCTTTCACCAACCCGCACTGGGCCTGCGTCTACCACGTGGCCTCATTCCCTCTCCTAGAGAGGAAGCTTAAGTCCCAGTAATGTGAATATTATGAGGCTGATTATGCTTCATAATATAGCAAAACAAAGTCAGTAATTAAAGTCACTGGTATCAAAATTATTGATAAATGGTATTTATTTTTCTAATAGGTTTAAAAAAACTTTTTTTACACATCAATTCTTTCGTTAGTTTAAACTAGATGAGGCCGGTGTTTCATGTTTCTTGGTTAAGGTGATAATGTATTGATAGATTACTTGCATGCTAACAACAAGTTCTGTTATTTGGTAAAGTTACATAACCATAATGCAGTTTCCATTTACGTGTACTTTCTGGTAATTTCTGTCAAAGAGACAATATTTAGTTTATATTCATCAACAACACGAAGACAAACATATCATCATATTTAAAATTTAGGTCTTTTATTATTTATGTCAATAGCAGACGTGCATTTAAATGAATAATAACAAAATTAGCTTCACAATAAACAAAATTTAATTGAAAATTTTATAGCAACGGGTTGATACTACAACATTAATTGGTCCTATATTTCAAAACCAAATACTATTTATTTACCAAAACCAGTAAATTGCCAACTCAATCACTGCCTAAATCTACATGAAGTTATGGTACATAATGTGCTCTTATTTACATTGCAATAGCCCAAAGGTGAAGGTGTGCTGGCGATCGAAAGGTTGTGAGTTTGAAGTCAATCTAGTGAACTATTGTGATCTTAGGACAAGTGAATTTAACTTAAAGGTTAGAAACTGTATAAGTAAATTGTCTTCTACATACTGGTGTTAATTTTTATCTAAAACTAACATATCGAGCAGACAGTGAAATTATATTTTGTGTCTATTCCCGATAAACTCAATAAATTTTAGGCTTTAACCAATAAATAGATTGATTTATAAGAATAAAAAAGAAAGAATTAAGTATGCACTGAAAAATGTCTGATGATAAAACCCAAAAACACTGCACGATCTGAGAATCAAACTCCTAATCAAAAACATAACAAAAAAATTAAAACTAAATCAGATAGAATTATGCAGCACATGAATTTCAAACAGTAAACAAAGAAACAAAAGCCAATCACAAAAATCGTGACTAAACAAATTGGGATATTTAATTTGAATTTTTTTTATAGCTGGAAATTTGTCAAATAATATAACTCCTACCAAACTGGGTGAGGTAAATTAAATTAAGGAAGCAAGAGGCAGTATGACTGTTATTTAGTAAACCCAACTATGTGCTTTTATTTGCTCTTTACGTCCCAAAGTTGCGGTAACTTTTTCTAACAATCACGTAGCAAGGTTACAAATATTATTCTACATTATAGAAACAATTTTAAACTAGGCACAACTTAATTTTCCTCTAATACCAAATCACAGACAACTGTCAATACGAAATATCAACACCGATAATGACAAGTAAATACACTATGATTTGTTGCAACGCTAAATATCAACAATATGAATCATATCCTATGTATTGAAGTAACGTATAATTTGCTATGGGCGATCTAGGGCAAGCGGTGCAATATCCTATGGCGATATATGTCTTGGAAACTATGCTGGGGGCAGTGAATTGGAGTTTGAAATTGGGTAGTTTATTTTTTTAATGATATACACTAGCTTGTCTGCAATTCCACCTGATGGTAAGCAGTGATGCAGTCGTTGATAGTGAAGTTAGTTAATTAAGAGCCTGTTCACTATGCCTTGAAGATACCTAAATTCTAATCGGACGAAAAGACTGCAGCAGGCAAATTATTCCAGTCCTTTGATTTACGTGGCATAAAAGTATTGACATTATTTAATTTGAGTTATGTGAACAACCAAATATGTATCTATTAATTAAAATAATGTCAGTTTTACTAACAAAATATCAATAAAATAATTTTGCGAAATCATGTTTTGTAAATTTTATTAAGTGTGTAAAATTTTCTATGCAATATTTACAAATTAGAACACGATTGAAAAGTAAATTTTTTATTGGAAGGGCATTTGATAATAAATTGGTTTCATTAGGTTAGTCCTTTTTTTATAAATTTATTCAGATAAGCTAGGGTATTTTGCATAATGTATGTAAAATTAATTTTGCATGATTTTAAATTTCAAATAACTGTAATTAGTTTAGAAACTTATTAGATCTTTAAAATAATATACATATACTGGAAAATATAATGAACAAACTTCTAATTTAAAATTCAAGTTTAGATTTTCAGGTAAAATTTAGGTTCTGAAATTAATGTTATTTAATTCAAGTAATTGTTTTATTGTAAAAATGTATTTTTTTTTACTAAACACTTCTGATTTATTTATTTAAAGTTTTTAAATTTTCACTTATTAAAGAACACTATTTACAATATTAAGTATAATAATAAAAAAGGCTCCCTTACCAAGAACTTCATGTTGGCTACAAGTTAACACTGCAACGACTGATGCCCAACTCCCGCGCAGACGGCTTATATACCTCACTGAGCCAAACCAAGTACAAACATACTTCAATTATTTACCATTTTTTCTGCTACCAAGGATACGATACGTAAGGGTGAAGAATTATGAAACACTTCGCATTGGCGAAGGTGAATCAGATATTTTAAACCTAATATACTTTGGTTTAGAAGTTATTCTTGCATGACTACTGTGATTCTTGGTGATCAAGCAATGGCTTCTCTCGTTTTTGGCGTAAACTATATCATGATTAGAGATGTAAAGTGAAAAAAAACAAAATGTTTTTTTTCACAATCTTGAAAATAAACATGAAAAAAAACTTGGCACCGTTGTTTTTTTTCTACATTTGGTTTTTTTTCAGAAAAAGTGAAAGACTATAACTAAAGTAGAATTAAACACTAAATTTGATTGTTTTGTTTTTATTCAAGTCAAATTTGTTTAAATCAATGGGTAACATTATTAAGAACTTAAAAAATACCGGCGGCATATTTACAAATATAACCAAAAAGTACTTACTACAATAAAATTACTTAATACGATTTTAATATTTACTTAACACTCACACAGAACACTCAACAAAAACGAACTCTCACTGTCTCAAGCTTTCTGCAGTCTGCACGCAAATCAACCAAAACATAAACCAAACGAGGATTAGGGAAATCCCCGCCCGTAAATGTAGTTTATATTTGATGTTGCCAATTATGTTAAGACATGTATGTACTATTTAACAAAAAAACAAATGGTATTTTCTTGTTGAACAAAAATAATATCAACTCATATACAATAACCGCCTTACCATATTTTTATTTTCCTACTCATGAAAAAAAACCTGCTTCAGAAAAAAGACTGTTTTTTTTCATGTTTTTTTTAAACGTTTTTTTTCATCTCAGAAAAAAAACTGTTTTTTTACAACTCTAATCATGATAATAGGTCATGACGAGGTTAAAAATGTTAGCCAGTTGGCTATACGGTGTCTGGGCTCACTGTACTGATTGTCAAGGTTACGTCGCTTGGCTATGTTTGTCAATAAATGAATGACCATTCATTATGTACTTACATATTGAGATCCCTTTGTGCCTCAGGAAGCATGTTACGGTGGATAGTGTGGAAACAAAAGTCTAATTTTCTTAATTTTTAGTGTTAAAAAACCTATTGTTTAAAATGTTTTTTTTTTTTTCTAGGTAAAAACTACGAGTACTATGGCTACGCTGTCCGTCTGTCTGTCACTAGGCTACATCTTGTGATAGCTAACCAATTGAAACTTTCATAAATAATGTATTTCGGTTGTCAATACTAAAAACAGAGTAAAATAAATATTTAAACGGGACTCCCATTCAACAAATGTAATACTCTTTTTTCCCGTTTTTTGCTTAGGGCGATAGGAAACCCTTTGTGCGCGAGTCTCAGTTGCACTTAGCCGGTTTTTTTTTTACATTTTCGGTCTGGTGCTGGCAATACAATGACGATTTGGACTCCTACGTAAAGAATTGGCTAGAATTAGCTGAGGACAGAGAAGAGTCGAAATATGGAACGCCATTGATCTGCAGTGGGATATAAAGAATCGTAATAAAAATAAACAACAATAACAATTATGCATTTTACAGATCAGTGCAAGGACCGTGCTTTTTAAAATATGATTGGCGACCGTAACAAATATGACTTCACTGAATTATAATCATCAATAGTTCAGTTAACCAAAATGAATGCTTTTTTTCATGAAATAGAGATATACGAACTGAAGTGGATAAATCGATGATTTAGATCATTATAATTTGTAAATAAATTCCTACATGGTACAGAGGCAAATGATATTTCAATGAACTCAGGATGTGACACTGACGTACAAACTGAAGCATACACTAAAACTAAAAACCAATAATATCAGCTGTAATTCGTAGATTTTTTTATTCTTTGCTATTACCTAGTCACTTTTTTTAGTCTTACACAACTTTACTTTCTTCTTACCGGTACATTGTGGACATCTTGCCAGTATACATAAAACGTTTTGGGAACACATTCATTTAAATGTGTAATTGTTTTTTTTTATTTGATTATACAAACCAGAGCTTGTCTGCGCTTGAGTTTTGCTTGTTGATTGCTTGCTTGTGCTTGTGTGTACAGCTTTTCTAACATGGAAAATGATCAAACAACTCTCTCACTCTGCCTGGAGAACGAAGAAGTGTCAGACTTTTACTAACTAAAACCCATCTGTGTTTTTCAGGACCACGGTCCTTTAAAAAAAAATAATTCGTGATGCAGGCGGGCATCGGCCCTACTACTATTAGATGCCAAGAGAACCGTAGGGCCCCCTACGGTTTTGCTACTAGATATCAGTAAAACCTTAGGGCCCCCTACGGTTTTGCTACTAGATGTAAGTAAAACCTTAAGGCCCCCTACGGTTTTGCCACTAGATGTCAGTAAAACCTTAGGGACCTCTACAGTTTTGCTGACATCTCTTAGCGGCGTGCGACGACTCGGGCTCGGTCCGTGTCTGAACCTATTCCTCGTGCCTACAAACCCACGCCTAGAGCTTAAGAGTGAAATTCTCTGCTGGAGTCCTTGTTACCTAATAACTAGAGGTTTTTAATTCGAAACATTCATTTTAGGAAACCACTAGTACCCACACAGCAACCACAATCAGAACACACAAATACAACAAATACCTAAATACTCTCGGGCACTGCTGGTAATCTGTGTGCTACAGCAATGTCTGGTATAAGGTCAATCAAAACTCCTGACAATCATGACCAGTAGCCCAATTCACGTAATCAAAACCGTAAAGTCGTTTAGACCATTTCCGTATTCACATCCATCAATCGAGTTTGAGCAACACCGATTTTAAAGTCGTTTGGTCGAAGAGTCGATTTAAAAAAAAAATCTGTATAACATTATCCTGGTAGAATATTTATTTATTTAACTGGAAATAAGTCGTCGATAGATCGTTAAGTTTCGAGCCAGTTGAGTTGTCGTTCTATCTAATCCCGATTAAGGAACACGTGAATACCGTTTTTGGATAGGACTTTGATCGAACGACTATAAAACTTCAACGATATTTGGCTTGTTTGATTTTACGTGAATCAGGCTACGGAACTGTATTTGAGCTTTCCTGCACCCTGCCTACCAAAGTCCCTTTGCGCAAAAATCCTCGAGGCACAGTTAAATATTTATCCTCTTTGGCTAGGAATTACTCCTGTATCGCGGATTGCTTCACAACTAAGTAAACTCACATACACAAGACACCGATCCGGAACTCCTACTAATATGCCATACAAATATTGGTTCCGAGCAGGAGTCAAACCTGCAACCCGCAGCACAGCAACCAATCGCTTAATCTCTACGCCAACCGTGCCAAAAGCGCTGCCGTAATCAAATAATGATAGTCATTGATTCTTAGAAAAGCTGATGCATCAAGACCAAGTAATCACCTTGAACAGGCTAGACCAATTGGTGATGAAGACAGGATATATGTCTACAATGGGTAATTCCAAGATTTCAAGGTGTACATTCTAATTCATTTTACAGCATGTCAATTCTGTACAGTATGGTGATTGATCGCTAATCTTATAAACCTATGAGTATTATGAACTCTTTAATCATTCTCGTCATTCTGGTTATTATGAAGAAGTCTCAATACCAACTAGGTAATTAAGTAAAATGGTAATGTAAGTTAACTGTCCACACATTCATG
The DNA here is from genome assembly GCA_910589285.2 of Mythimna ferrago. NCBI lineage: Eukaryota > Metazoa > Arthropoda > Insecta > Lepidoptera > Noctuidae > Mythimna > Mythimna ferrago. Next base: position 25,831,786 of record OU342685.1, read on the forward strand.
AGTGACTACGAGTATAATGATCATGTCATAAAGTTTATTATATTAATGAGATTAGTCATGTCATTAACATTAAAAACTTTCTTTTTGACTGGCCTGTTGGTCTAGTGGTTAGTGGCCCTGACTGCTATGCCGGAGGTCGGAGGTTAGATTCCCACCCATGATGAATGTTTATGTAATGAGCATTTTCACTTGTTCTATGTCTGGGTGTAATTCATCTATAATATGTATGTATTTAGAAATATATAAGTATTTTATCAGTTGTCTAGTACTCATAAGACAAGCTCTGCTTAGCTTGAGACTAGACGGCGTTGTGTGATAGTTGTGGAATATTATTATTATATTATTCATGAGTGACTAAAATAATACGCTTCATAATCACTTACTAGTACCCTCAGATGTGATAAATGGTGAAACGCGAGCTTATTATTTTATACGTCTGTAGATACTAATATTAAGAGACAAGATTTGTATTGTAGAATTTGTCTTTTTTTGCATTTATTTATTTTTTATAATAATATGAATAAACTCAAACACTACTAAACCAATTTTTAATTTACCAATAGAAGGCTACTTAATCACTTTAATTAAAATTCCAAAACTGTATGAATAGGGTAAAAAACCCAGGGTCAAAATAATTACATTTTATTTAGTCCGTATTTTAGATTATAATAAAATATTGGACACGTGTTTTTTCTTTTTTCGATTAAACAAAAAATAACAAAGATATAGCCCATTAAAGTTACGCGTGGCGTCACCCCGAGCGAAAAAATGCAGCACGGCAGGCGTGACGTTACACGTAACTTTAATGGGCTATATCTTTGTCATTCTGGTTTAATTTACAAATAAAAAAATACGTGTCCCTTATTTTTGAATAATCTAAAAGACGGACTAATTAATTTTTTTACGGCAACTAGCCTATTAATAGAAGATATGACAAATTACAAAGCCAATTATGGTATCTGGTTGGCGACAGAAATACATGGTCACCAGGCCACCCGGGTGACTGAGGGGTTGTTTTGCTTCCGCACCCAGTTGTGCGCTGATGCTTTAATTAATTAAACCCCAAGCGAACGCCGGCGTTCGCGCATCTATTGTCTTTTTATTGTGTGCCAAATTGACGGTATCTGAAAGGTCAATGCCCAATATGACCAGCAGTGACCTGTGTTGGACTTAGTGTCGGTGGTATTCAACTTGTGACCTGTTGTAAATATATTTGGGAAAAAATATAACATGACGTACAAAATATTGGAATCGATTCAGTTACTGATTTTGAAAAAACTATATTCAGGTTTTGCATATAAAATACCAAACACACATACATTGTTGTACATAATAATCTATTCGAACTGTGACCTAAATTAAAATCAATCTTGTACTCTCAATGACATGATTCAATTGCACGCCCAAAGATTCTCACAAAACATAATGAATAGCATACGAGTATAATTTTAATCAAACCCCTTCACATTCTTAATTAGCAGTCATCTGTCAACAGCCAATAACCTAATAATTATTGTACATTGTGTACTATAAGATCTTGACAGATGAGGTATAATATCGTAAAGTCTATAAGGGACTACATTATGTGAAGAGTAGATTACCTTGTCCTTAGGTCAGCAGTCATAAACAAATCAAATTGAAGTATTTTCAAATAAAACATTTTCAGGCATTTTTGATTTGTCAATGTCAGTGGTTCTGAAAAAAATAAGCTGATTACACATTCCAAAGCGAAGATCTCTATACGAGTATCTAAATAACATATATAGGGTGACTGGTAATTAGTGACCGATACTTATACACGTGATTGTACTCATGATTACTAACAACTTTCCCAAAGATACTTTTTTTGTATACTCATTTGTTTAATTTTTATCACAATAACAAAACAATTGGCACGCGTGCAAAATTCAAACTTCGCGCGCGCGCCTTCACCCGATCAGCTGTTAGCGGCGAGGCGCTCGCGCCCGCTTTATCGATGACGTAGGCAATGTAGTAGAGAGTCTCACGTCCCCCCGCCCAGCTGTTTTATTATTGTGATAAAAATAAGAGCAATGAGTAAACATGTTTCTTTGGGAAAGTTGTTTGTAATCATGAGTACAATCACGTGTTTAAATATCGGTCACTAATTACCAGTCATCATATATAAACGTTCAGCCGATACTACTAAAACTAGGAGCGTAAAATTTTGCACTGTGGTGGCTGAGTGGTAACAGCCCCGACTAACGAGTTGAAGGTGTCAGGTACAAACCCAGCCAGGCGCATTACTTTGTGTAGTTTATTTAATTCCCTCTGCTCTCAAAACGGTGAAAGAAAACATAGCATAAACTCTAGTTTATGAATATTTTGTTTGGTTAATGTCACATGTCTTGAAAATTTTAGGTTCTTACCTAAAATTTGAAGACCTGTGACATTCACTAACCCGCATTGGGCCCGTGTGGTGAATTACGGCCCATTTCCTCTCCTAGAGAACAGGTCAGATTGCCAGTAGGAACAAAGGCTTATTATGCTATATTCTATACCCTCTAAAGGGATAAAAGGAGGGTCCAAAGTTTGTATGGAAAACCTACTTCTGCGCTAGTAAAGTCGCTTGTAGAAGCTAGTTTTTTTTATAACAATGTAAAAGTGGAAAAAACATCTTAAATCTTTGAGAGGGAACAATTAAACAGGAATTAATCGGTAATAGTCACCCAGAAGCTGTATCTATGTTTGATAAATAGCAGTGTATTTCACAATCATTATCATCATCACTATTGCGGTCAAAAGTCGTCAACTGTTGAACATAGGACCCACCAAGTGTCACCATAAGGACCGGTCCTGTGCGTCACGCATCCATCAGATTCCCGCTACCTTCACCAGGTCATCGGTCCACCTTGTAGAAGGCCATCCAATGCTACACCTTCCAATACATGGTCCTCCTATCATATGGGATTTGTGAATTGGTATAATGAACAAACTTTTACGCAATATTTTTTTTAGGGTAAAAAACCCGTTCCTTTAATTGCCTTTTGCGATCTAAGACAACGGTGATTCCTTCGAACTATCCCATACTTCTTCTTCTTCGTGTCGATTTGACTCAAATTTTGTCCGACCAATATTTAGCCACCTGGACAGCTCTGTCATTGGCTTCGTTTAAGTCAAGGAGGGTGCAGGTAGTTGTGCAAGCAGGAAAGGAGGTGACACATATCCTGTGAAGGAGCTCCACACTGGCACTGTATTTGCAATGGGTCAAAGAAACCCCATTAGACCAGATTATCTTTGCAGCGGCCAACCTGAGTCCGCAGTCGGTTCAGAGATTTCCAGATTGGCCACTGCAGTTCGTGTCCCGGTGGCAGATGTTCTGCCGGAGAGATAGCTTTTACCCAACGCTTCGTACATTATAAAATCTTATTTTTAGGATATGCCAAGCCTGAAACACCTGTCTAGTATTTTTATATAAAGGATCTATGACCGAATTTCAAAACCGTATTATGAAAAATTATGAAGTTATAAGCTTGTTATGTCAACAAAAATGCATAGTCACCGGGCCATTCAGGTGACTCAGGGGTTGAGTTTGCACTCGCACCCCGCTATTTGCTGGCGCCTAATGCCAGCTATGACCATGAACTGTCGTGACCTGTGTTGTACTTGTTGTCGGTGGTGTCCAACTTGTGACCTTTTATTTTTGGGAAAAAAATATATCATGGTGTAAAAACTATTGGAATCCATTCAGTTACTGATTTTGAACAAACTGTATTCAGGTTTTGCATACTTAAACTAAAAACTATGTAGTATATTATTTATGAGTTATGTTGTTTGTTAATTAAGTAAAATATAACTGTTACATAGGGCACGGTAACTGCTTGTCATTTGGAGCAATAATAGCCTAAAGGCTGGCAGTAACTGGCGTCCAAGAAGTCGTGAGTTTAAACTTAGCCCGTCCAACTTGAGAGCATGTAAGCTGGCGTTTGCTAGTTAAACATATTGGCGTTGCCATGTACCTATATAAATTAATAGCTCTGCTGAAAACTGTCCAAAACGAACATATTCTCGGGATAAAGTGGCATAAGTGCTATTCTAGGACATAGACTACTCTTGTGCCAAGTCTCATCGAAATTGTGAAGAAGTAACAAGCACATTATAACACATAATTTCGGATTTATAATATCAGTGTGATGTTCTTTTTAAAGCTTTAGTCTCCCAGTAATGACGGCTTAAGTGTTTAACTCTTTATAGAAATTTACATCAACCCCAAAAATTCACAATAGTGGAGGAAAACCAACACCCTTTCATAAAGAAGAGGGATAATGCCCACCAGTGGGAAGTTTATGGGTTGATCATGCTATCAGTTTTAAAATCAAAAAAATCAAAAAATCAAAATCAAAGCATTTATTTCAAATAGACCATTTACACTTTTGAATAGTCAAATGTCGGTCAGTCCAAGAAAAGTGAAGCTAAATTGCACGTTCCAAAGCGTAGGTCTCTATGGAGAAGAACGTGCAAGAAACTCCATGGACACTCTTTTAAACCATATTATGTGTTACATATAATGCTTGGTTACATATTACTTGTTGCTTCTATCATATGAGCACAATGTCGATAATGAAATAAAAATGTAAAATAATTAAAAGATAGAAACTGAATTAAGCCACTGGCAGCTAAGAGATGACCAGTCCCATCTGACGGCACCCGTTCACGAGCATGACGCGTGCATCAGCTCCACTCAGCTCAACCATTTTGAAGGGAACTGAACGACCCAATAACACGTGCCACCAACAGCGAGACATTTGAGTGAGCATGACAAACTCTCAACTGCCATGCTCGTAATGTCAAAAAAAAAGTTGTAACCTAATAAAAATGCTCCATGGTGCTTCACATTTCCAAAGAAAAAAGTGCTTCTACATTATACAATGCTATTGTGTCTTTCAAATTAAAAAAATAATAATATTAGTTTCCAACTAATCAACTAATTAGTACGCCCTAGTGGTAGTGGAGCTGGACCAGCTTTAAATATACATAGACATACTGGAGGATTAGATACGCCTTCATGTCACTGTTATCATCGTCATCATTACATCCGAAAGATGTCCTCTGCTGAACATAAACCTGTCCCAATGGTCGCCATAATGAACGATCCTGTGTGTCTCTCATCCATCGAATTCCAATGACCATCACCAGACTGTTGATTCATGTTGTCTTTCGGTATGTGGTCGCCACTCTAGAACTTTTCGCCCCCCTTGACCATCTGTTCTGCGGGCCATATGCCCTGCCTGCTGCCATTTGAAGATCCTTCAGGCCACTGTGGTGTATAATAAATAAGAAATGTGTTGTTTTGGAATACGTAATAACACTAATGTTTTTATTGTGTGTAACTGACTGTAAGTTATTTTTTTTTTTTTATTTAAACGTTTTAGATCTCATTAGATGCTCTTCAAAATATTCTATTATTTGTCAACATGCTTCTTTCTATTTTAAACTTTATCGTTTTACGCTAAAATTTGTTTTTTTTTTTGTGATACAAGCAATGCGAAGTATAACAAAAGAAACTATTTATAGAAGGAAGCTTTCATTGTTGTTTTTAAGTGACCTCGATAAAACGCTTGCATAATAAAATGACACTGACCTTCCTACGTTAATGAGTTGGATTAAATCGTCAAATTCTTTGCCTAAATTGGTTAAATACGTCGTGTTTTGTAGAGTTTTACCAGACGTACATATAGATGTATCCCTTACGCATCTGAGAGGTAGTGCCTCGTGGACGCACTCGATGATGGTCACCTCCCGCGCGGGCCCTGGTTCAGGCCATACTCCGGGGCGAGAGCGAATGGGATGCAGTCATCTCCTTCTGTGAAGCAGTAATGCTAGCGAAAAAGATAGCCACGTGTTGACAGCGTGTGGGGACGGATATCACCTCACGCCCCAGCCGTCACGGCAGGAGACGCCCTGGGCGTTTAGAGTTACAGGGCGATACCCGATCACAATAGGCGCGGACTCGCCGTCCGGTCGTGTGGGAACCGTCAAATTCGAGCCCTAGTCGTCAACGGTGCGTAGTGTTTCACACGCGGCCGATGGCAACGGGGATTTCTTAAAAAGGAACCCGTGGTCCTAGAACTCAAAAGACAACTAATAGACCCGGGCGTGGTGTCAACCAATCAAAGTCTAACATTCCTAATTCCAGTCTCAATTCACCCTAGAGTGGAAAAAGTTATTGGATGATTTCCCATCGTTTCATAAGAGAATACACTTGAAATATTAGCGTTGACTCATGAATAGTGGGCGCTCTAGGAGTCATAGCATTTAAATTGTTACTAATACTTGGGCAGGAGAACGAAGGCCGCTGACATAGGCCGAAGAACCGCCAAATTTAAGTGGCAGTGGGCAGAGCACTTTGCTCGTAGAACGGATGGCCGATGGGGCCGAAAGGTTCTAGAATGGCGACCGCGCACCGGAAAACGCTGCATTGGATGCCTCCCACAAGATGGACCGATGACCTGATGAGAGTCGCGGGAATGCGGTGGATGTGAAACGCACAGGATCGGTCGTTGTGGCGACGCTTAGAGGAGGCCTATGGCCAACAGTTCTTTTGGTTAAAATGATGATGAATATGATGTCTTGGGCCGTCTCATTCTTTTCTTAATGCCGAACGCTACAAAATGCCATTATTGGTAGGGACTAATACACAGTTCCAATAGTCAAACTTACAAAGTGCCACCACATAATCAGCTGCTACAGTTTCATCATTAAATTCATTGTTGCCTCAAGACGTCGCTAAGTCCCATCTAAAGCATCTCCGCATCCACCAGAAAATAAAGAAAGAAAGAAAGAAAATACTTTTATTTGGCACACAGTACACACAATGATATAAAAATTTATTGTAATATGGGATCTTAAATTTAAAATATATCTACATAGTATGTCCCACGGCTGCGCCAAATAGGTCCAGTTCAGCATGATGCCAGGCCACTACGTAGCAGTTGCCTGACGCTGGTTTTCAACTGAACCTTACTATGAGTCTACGGATGTTAATCCGTTGTTAGTTGTGAGATAAATAAATACCAGTCCTTGTTTCACCATAAGGGAGGTCTTCTAACTCCTGAACATCTCAGCCGCATCGGATAATCAGTAAGCAATCTGCCCTATTCAAAATAATAATTAATACATAAACGCTTATACTAGAACTTACGCTGCTGTCTATTTTTATCCATGATTGTATTTTCATCATTGTGTTCTAAATACAGATTACTTTTAACATAGACTAAATGGTACGTAGTGATTGGAACTTTCGCTTAAACTCTAGAGTGAACAGATAAGCCCTGCAGGAAATGCGGGCTAGATTGAAAGAGTTACCACGGCCCTGGCACGCAAAGGGCAAGCAAAAGAACATAGGTGGGTTTTACTTAACAAAAGTCTAATAATTCCTCTCACTCTACCTAGAACAGGGGTGTTTGATGATTTTATAACTTGAAAAAAATATCGTTTTCTACCCTATAATCATGTAGATGTCAGATATGTGGGTCCAATAGGACTTCCATTGTCATTTTGTCTATAACGGAACAAAACAAAGTTTAAAGCTGCAGACCGCAAACGCATCGACGCCTTTGAGATGTGGTGCTGGAGAAGGATACTCCGCGTCCCTTGGACAGCATTTCGGACCAACGTATCCATTTTGCAAGAACTTAAAATCGCCTCACGGCTGTCGTCCGAGTGTCTTCGCAAGGTTCTGCAATACTTCGGTCACATTTCAAGAAAAGACGGTGGCAACCTCGAAAGGCTTATTGTGACCGGTAAAATGGATGGGAAAAGGCCACGCGTGCGCAGCCCAATACGTTGGTCCGACCAGATCCGCACCGTTCTACTATGTACAATGCCCTTCACACCGCCAGAGACAGAAACAGATGGAGGAATATCATAAAGGTTAAAGTGATGAAGCAGGGAGGTCACGACCCTCAGCATTGAGGAATACGACGCAAGGAGGGGAAAACTTTTATATATCTATTGAAATATCTTTGAAATATTTTTTGATCCTATAAAACTGAATATGCCAGAACAGGATACGGCGACCTTTGCTGTATCGTATTCACACCGCTGTGACTTGTCATAATATTTATAATTTTCCATTGAAAAGAGGTTACACATTACCCCACAGACACGCCCATCTCCAGCCTTTCTCAATAACTTTACTATAGACGCTTTAGAGCAAGATGATTCAATGCTGACGTAATATTTGCAACAGAACCAAACTATAATTCTGGACTGTATCGGCTAATTGCATCTACAGTTTTGTAATTAAAACAATGAATGCATTGTACGCATGTGTGTCTTACAGGGTGTTTCATTCAAAAGCTGTTTGTTAAACGTTTTGGGTGGGCCGATGACTGTATTGTAAGTGAACGAGGAGGGGCGTACTTTATGAAAAGTGTTAAAGTGGCCCTGCTAATGGGCCTTTCGTTGGCAGGGCTACTTATGGCTGCTAAAAAAACGTTGTTTAATGAAAAGGATTTCAAACCTTTTTAATTTAAATATTGTGTGCGTATTGCTTTCATATTATGATGTTTTGTATGCATATTTTTATAAATGTTGTCTGTGATACAAGAAAATATTTAATGTTTTATTATCTATTGGTTGGTCGAAATAAATTGTCATTATTAATCCCTTTCGTTTATTTTTTATGACTCGTTCTTGACCACTAACTCACCTGCTGTTATGTGACAATGTGGTCGACATCAGAGAAATCGATTTACCTAGAAGTAACCTATACACTCTTGACTTCAAGACCCCCAGGTTGTAGCTATCAGGAAGCACAGACTCCGGCAGAGAATTCCACTCCTTATCGCTGTACACTCATGGATGTGTTTCCAATACATTTTGTGTAGCGATAAGTTTATAAATAAGGATGTTACTAATATCGTGCAGATTTCATCAGGCATGTGAAATTGCCCCGCATGCGAGGCTGCTATCACTGGGATCACGCCCCGCGTCACGCGTGCGTATTCGTTGCATTACAATAAATACTTGAGTAAAGGCTTACGAGTTGCAGGTCGCAGGTTCAAACCCAGCCAGGCGGCATTACTTTGAGTAATTTATTTCATCACCACTGCTCTCAAAACGGTGAAGGAAAACATCGTGAGGAAACCGGCATGTCCTAGAATCAAAAATTCGAAGACATGTGACATTCACCAACACGCACTGGGCCCGCGTGGTGAATTACGGCCCATTCCAACAGTGGGAACATTAAAAGGCTGATTATACGCGTGCGGGGCAATCCCGCATGCGTGAAAAACTGCACAATATTTAAAAAAAACTGTAAGAGTAAGAAAGAACATAATAATTATATCCATATTCAAACACAATCACAAGAAACCACAAGTGAAAACGGTAACCGCAAAACCGAGGAAGTAAATAATACTTATGACAATATTTCCGATCACTGTACGACCAAGGTCAAGAACCCCATTTTTATTATGAGTGTTGTATCCCACTGCAGGGTTTACATCTCTTCCATTCTTTCACTCTTCTCAGTCCTGAATTACTTCTGGTAATCCCTTTAGGTAGGAGTCCAACTCGTCATGCCATCTCTTTCTGGGCCTACCGCGTCGCCGTCTCCTGCTGTTCGGGAGTCAGTAGCTGCCTTCACGAAGTTTTGTTGCGACATACGGCAGATATGACCTGCTATTCAGATTTGGGTTTTGGAATAAAGTATACTGTTTCTTATTCCTCATATGATTATATGTTTTTTGTAACTACTATAATGTCTTTTCACTACCCTAGTTTGACTGGTAGAAAATGCCTGAGACATTAAGTCCATTTTTGTACTTTTGTGTTACATGAACATTAAATAAGTACATTATAATATTGCGGCTGCGACTAGCGGAATGTTTAAGCATTCTGTTTTATGCACTTACCTAGAGCACACAAGCTCCATTCCTGCTCAAAAGAAGTTTACACATACAAACAAACAAAACTGTATTTTGCTTAAGAATCGAACTGGCAGCTGGCTGCCATGAAAGAAAATATTAAGGCTACAGGATTACTCTAAGAGTTACTACAGCTCGCATTCGTATCCTTTTTCTGCGATCCTCACTGGGTTATCAGTCCACCACAGTATGCCGTTGCCACTTAGAACCTTTCAACCCCATTGGTCTAGTTTACAAGAAATGTGCAAAACATTCAGTCAGAAGGCTTTTTTTTTCATTCATGGTTTCAAAAAAATATTTATTTAATTTTTTTAATATCCATGCAACACAAAGTACATTGGCGGACTTAATGCCTTAGGCATTCTCTACCAGTCAACTTAGGGTGGTGAAGAGACAATAATGGTAGGTGCATAAAAAAAATTCACAATATAATCAACCTGTATAAAACACTTCAAATCCAATAAGAAAATGTTAGTCCATCAATTTCTGCGTACATGGGATGATTTCAGTTTCGTAACGTGATCTAGATTATATTAGTTCATTTTGTGATTGTCTTTACATCTTTACAACGCCCAAATATAGACTGTATTAGGATGTTCCACGTTTAAACCGGGCTTATTAGCCCTAAAGGGTCAATACCTATTATATTATCAAATAATTTTATGTGATTTTGAAATTCACAGCTACATTAGTGCAGTGATGGTATGTGTTTAGTGAGTGACCGGTTCTGATTTGATGCCCAGTTTGAGAAAATTGTAACTGGGTACCCGCAGTTTTTCAGTGCTAGCCCGGACTCTGGTCTATCCGATTGATAGTGATAGATGATACCCCGATTACTGAATGTGTCATGTGATATGTATGTAGTTGGGGTGTAGAGGTTGATATGAGCCTTTGTAAAACTTTTGGGAACATTCATTAAAATACTACAAATCCTTCTTAACAAAATAACTCTTCAGGGGACGCCCACTGTTGAACATAGCTGTGCTGTGTACTTCGGTACGAAGTCGCACTTCTGTACCTTTTGGTCCCATCAACCATCTGTTTTGCGAGCAATGTGCCCTGGCCACTGCCAGTTAAGGTTGGCAATTTTTCGGGGTATGTCGATGTCGGTAGCCTTAAAAATTGTTGCTTTGGAAAATATATTGGAAAATGATCATGTTAAAAGAAAGTTTTTTAACTTATAACATATACAATTTTAATAATAGAAAGAGGTTCCAGTTTCTGGAGCCCTAACCATCGGTAGCTTGGACCGTGCTCCCGACACCGGCGGACTACTATTTTTTATATTATTAAATGTTTTTTTGTATGTGTGTTTTAAGAAATATGCATAAAAAATAAATAAAAGACATAATAATAATAAATTATTTATTGCACAAAGAAAAAATATCCAAGGAATCGGCCGGACGGGATGTCCGCTACAGCAAATTCCAAGTAATTATATTACGAAATTGAAGTATTTTTATTGCTACTTCTAGACATATTACAAATAACATTACTCATGAAGTATGTAGAGTAATTTTTGGGTCATAGCTCAGTAAATACTTGTTTGTTCGTTGCCAAATTTTACACTTGCCTACTCATTCGCAACCGCCTATGATCTAGTGTGAATTATGTGGTGTATAAGTAGGTATTGTTTTTTTCGTAACGCATCGTTTGTTATATTGACCAAGGCTTGATAATTTGATATTGAACATTATGTATTCTGGCATAAATTAATCTTCATTATTAATATTATAAAGGAGTAAAGTTTGATTTTTTTTTGACTGTAGGAAGTAATCTCTGAAAATATTGATCCGATTGCAAATTTTTTTTCACCGACAGAAAGCTGCTTTATTCCTGAGTGACATAGGCTATATTTTAGGTACGCAGGCGAAGCTGCGGGTAAAAGCTAGTATTAAATAAATTACCTACTCCTAGTACCTTTTATTATTTTGTTTTAAAGAGAATTCCATCATCAAAAAGCTTCTGGCACTGTGGATAGACCGATAGGAACTGTCACTGACTGATTGACTTATGCTGACTTAAACCTATCCCTGTTTCTTCAGTTGCCTATTGCGTTCCAGGGCAACGGAACTGTTTCGAACAATTTAGCTGAAAAAGATACCCGTATTCCTAGAACGCAAAAGGAAACTAAGGGACATAGCGTGTTTCGTATAGCAGTTGAGGTTTTAGTCAGAAAATATCTGACACGTCCTCTCGCTCGTTCCTAGAGCGTCATTTGAAGATTTCCCACCGTAAAAAAAAGCATTGGCCCTACATTTAGTGCCGTCATGATACTTTAATAAAAGTTTGTATCTATAACCTTTTAATTCCTCGATTGTACATCAGTGCGTAAGTAGTTAGTACGTAATTCAGAATTGCCCCAGACCCAAACAAAATGACACACACTGTTGCACAATACTGTTCTGTGCACCATTTTTCCTTACATTTTCGTCACACGAAGTCGTACATCGTATGTGTATCGCGCAATGTCGTGTGACATTTCTTATTTTGTAGGTGCTATTCTTGTAGGTCATCTGTCAAAAAACCAAGGTGGTCTTAAAGACTGGTTCTGTAATTTTTACGTATTGTAAAACCCAAGTCCTCCACCGTGTCTGTCTTTCTCTATGAATGCGATACACTCAAAAACTACTGTACAGATTTTCATGCAATCTCACTAATATACAGATTAATTCTTGAGGAAGATGTAAGTGTACAAAATACGTATGATATAGTAGAAAAAAAAAATCAAGAATCTCAGTTATTTTAAAACCCGTATAAAGCTGTATCAGGTTGCTACTATACTACACTAATATAATACTACATTTAGGTACACTAATTAAATCAATAAGAAATATTAGAGATCGCAATTTTAACATACAATACATTAAATTACAACTCGAAACTATTGAAAAAGTATAATACCGTGAAAAGGGCGCGCAATTAGAGATGTGTCATTGCCGGCAATATTGGCCGAAGAATGAGTATTGGTGGCAATATTGCCAGCCATATTCCCACCTTGGTCAATATTGCCGGAAACGGCACATCACTTCGCGCAATTCTCTGTTCGAATGTCAAACGTGCTAATGCGGGGACGATTATAAGCGACGCCATTAGGGATGCTTTCAATCATCGAATTTTTAGTCTAACAGTAATAACAATCTTATATGAAATAGATAGACAAACTTCTGCTAATTAGCAGTATGTTGATGACTTTTAAAATATGACTCAAATAAAAGAATATGTTTTTATTTTAAACTTACATTTGCCTGCAGCAATCCTGCGTCCATAAAATATAACCTTTAATATTTATTTCGCTGGTTAAAACCACGTTCCATTAAAAGCATCAAAGGGGCCTTTGCGACTTAATTTCGACTCCTCGTACGCCTTCCAAAGGTCTAGGACCCCAGGGTTCTGAGGTATAATAATCCGTATAATAATAAAATAATCAATTTATTTCAGGCAACGTGTACCTAAATAATAAATAGGTAGGTACCTTATATATATAATATTTACCTAATACTAACATACATACTACTAATATTAAATCATTTTGTTGGTAAACATGATACAAAAATATAGGTACTAATATTTTTGTATCATGTTTACCAACAAAATACACACTGCCTAACCTGTGTCACTTAGGAATAAAGCAGCTTTCTAACGGTAAAAAACTTTTAGCAATCGGACCAGTACTTCCAGAGATTACCGCTTACACACAAAAAACTAAACTTTACCTCTTTATAATATTAGTGAAGTCGATGTAGATTTTTTAATACCAGCAATTGATGACCATTGGTCTAGTGGTTAGTGACCCTGACTGCTATGCCGGAGGTCGTGGGTTCGATTCCCACCCAGGACAAATGTTTGTGTGATGAGCACAATCATTTGTTCTGTATCTGGGTGTAATATATCTATAATATGTATGTATTTAGAAATATATAAGTATGTTTATCAGTTGTCTAGTACCCATAACACAAGCTCTGCTTAGCTTGGGACTAGACGGCGTTATGTGATAGTTGTGGAATATTATATTATTAATTAGGACCGCTTATAGTAAACAATAAGGAAGTTGTCATAACCATAAGGAATATGACAAAATGTTTGCATAAAACCATAAAAAATGTCAAGAGAGTAAATTGTCAGGTGGTCTTGATGTAAAAATTATGAGCAGTTCATCATACCCCACAAGTTGTCGATGTGTTTTGTACGGAGGAGTTATCTCAAGTTTAACAAGAATGCTAAAAATAACTCCAATTTATTGGGTAACTGAGACAGCAGTTTATTTTTTGGTTTTCGCATAATGCCACAAAATCTCCATCCAAGTTACTAGTATTTTGTGTTTTTGTGTTATTTGTGTACATAGTTAGATTTAATATAAAAATATTTATAGTATAGTTAATGTTTAAGTTTCCTACGTAGTTTGTTAACCTAATAAAATCTATGGTTTATTTCAGTCAGTTCATTATTTAACACTTCCTTCATTCATACATGTCAGTCAACCTAAAATAAGAATCAGGCCATGAGAGGAACAAAGAACATTTCCTTCCACCATCCGATTTATTGAAACCTTAGGAACATCTGCCAACAGTCGTGAATTGTAGTAGCTTATGTTAAGCACTAAAACGGTAACGTGGGTGCGTTACCGTTTTAGTGCTTAAGTAGGCCGCTGCAAACACAATTTGGCGAAATGGATTTATAAAGAGCCCTCAGATACCTAATGTGAGTATGATGACCCTGTTCAGAATATAAGCCACACGTTGGAACGGCCCAAGTGCTTATACAACTGCACTTAATTAATGCCACCGATGCTACAATTAACGAGCAACCTACTGGGCTTTTTTGAGGTGGAGAATCATCCTCTCTCTATGTCTTTGCCTTCGTTCCAGGGCTCCGGGGTTCTATTTCATACAAACTAAGGCCCCAGTATGCTTTGAACCTGCTGGGCACCTACGGTGTTGCCGACAACATTTTGAGACGCGCGTGGAATACTACACGTCGTCGACGACGTGGGCTCCGTCTGAAAGCGCCCATTGCCTTTACCCTGGGTTCAAACAATCTTGTAAGTTTGACTGGAATGGAAAAAAATAGTTTATTACTAAGCTAGGTTACTACAAAATCTAATTCTTTTGCTAATAAAGAAAATCATGCGACTACGTTTTTAAGTAAAATAACACTCACTTCACTGAACACAATATTTGAGTGCAATTAACATGTAGGAGGACGTCCGTTTCCTTTGTTTTTTTTTTAAGTTTATTTTAATGTTCCAATGTCACATTTTAGTAGCTTTTGGCAAAATTTTTTTGAGTGAAGTTCAGTATGTAGAGTATTTTAATTATTTTGAGAAATTATTATTAGTGGATATTTGGTAGTACCTAGTTCTTAGGTATATTCTCGTATCTGGAGTATCCACATAACGGGACCTGGACCATAAGTGGAATCATTAAAACAAGCGTGACATAGGTAAAATAAAGCTGAAAATTTTTAAATAGTATCGACTACTTCAAAGATGCTAGCCGAGATCTAGCTACGAGCTCCTCCCATCCCGCAGTGAGACGGGAAGCGAAAATGCCTAAAAGATGTGAAAGTATTTTATTCATAGAAATTATTCTAACCGTTGAATCATTTCAACAAATAAAAATATATATAATATGATATTTTTTATTATGACAACGCAATGCTAGTTTTACCTTTTACACAGAAATACGAACAACATACCGAATTATAATATTTAATGTTCGTGAATATTATGTGCAGTCTATTAACTACAATTATAATTTCGTTAACAAGGTCATGTACATAACCAGTGCAGTTTTAATATGTGCAATGAATATATTGTAGCGATTACCATCCATTATAAATTGTCTGCATCATACTTAGTCAATTTTAAAATAATTGTAGTTAGTTTTATTCGATCTATTGGCCATTGGTCGTTGGTTTTGTTACCATACTGAGAGGATAAGAGTGGCCTAATATTATCACCTTCACATCCAAGTCCATTTATGGATGGCTCCATCATTATCATCATCAGCCTTTTTAATGTTCCCACTGCTGGGACTCAGGCCTCCTCTCTAGGACAGGGAATGGGCCGTAATCCACCACGCGGGCCCAGTGCGGGTTGGTTGGTGCATGGATGGCTCGCCAGGTCCTTTTCATCATTGACTAGCCTGTTGGTCTTGCGGTTAGTGGCCTTGACTGCTATGCCGGAGGTCGTAGTTTCGATTCCCACCCAGGAAAAATTTTTTTGTGATGAGTATGATCATTTGTTCTGTGTTTGGGTGTAATTTATCTATATATGTATGAATTTAGAAATATATAAGTAAGTTTCTCAATTGTCTTGTACTCATAGCACAAGTTCTGGTTAGTTTGGGACTAAACGGCGTCGTATCATAGTTGTGGAATATATTATTACTATTATCTCAGCCGAAAAAGATCAACTGTTGGACGTAGGCCTCACCTAAGTGTCGCCACAACGACCGGTCTTGTGCGTCTCGTATCCATTATCATTGGATGATTTTTTCCCACCATAAAAAAAAAGATCCTCGGTGCACCTTGTGGGAGGCATTCCAACACTGCATCTTCCGGTACGCGATCGCCACTCCAGAACCTTTCGGCCCCATCGACCGTCTGTATACAAACAGTCCTGCAAGTAATGTGAACAATGGTGGAAGAAATGGTCGTGCTCATCACACAAACATTTGTCCTGGGTGGGAATCGAACCTACGATCTCCGGCATAGCAGTCAAAGCCACTAACCACTAGACCAACAGGCCTGTCAAATATGGTTTCCAAGAATTTAAAAAAACTGGGCAAGTGCGACTCGGACTCGTGTCCTTAGGGTTTCGTACAAACTTACCAATGAATTATCAATCGCAAAAAAAAAAAAATGTGACGTACAACAAATTTACAGTTTCCAGATTTATTCCTGTGTTTGTGCTATAAAATCTTACACTATGAATTTTGATTTCCTCGAGAATGTCCAAATGTACGTTGTTTGCCACATAAACCGAAGTATCTTTTCTCGTTAACTCACAAGTTTGATTTTCTTACGGCTTCAAGAGTCAGCAGACTTAATTAGGTATATGGTTTCAATTTTAACTCGATGCCTCCAAGCGTTTCTGTGATCAAGGGTCTTGACAGACAGACAGACGGATGGACGGACGGACAACAAAGTGATCCTATGGGTTTCTTGGTTGAGGCCATGGTCCGGAGCGAGGAGGAGTGGCAGGCGGTCGCCGACTTCTGCGAAGCAGTAATGCTCGCAAAGGAGGAGGCCGAACGCATCAGGTAACGGCGCTCTCGCCGAATTCCGATCCCGATTTCCAGCTACCGTAGGCGCGGGCTTGCGGACAGTGAGCAATGGGTCTGACCGTCCGGTAACTGTCCAGACCAAGCCCAAGTCGTCGATGGCGCGCACTGTTCCCGCGCGCCTCAAGGAGTTGTCAGCAACAGCAGGGGCCCAGCCGGGTCGAAGCCTACTGGGGCCAGGGTTATCCGAAAGGTCGCTCGAGCCCCGGTATGAAGGCTTGAAGGAACGGGATGGGTTTTTTAGTCAGTAAGAGTCTGACACTATCTCCCGCTCCGCCCAAGAGCGGGGGTTGTCATTGGATGATTTTTCCCATCGAAAAAAAATCCTATGGGTTCTATTTTTGCCTAAAGTTGCCTTAATTTTCCAAAAGTAATCGAGAAAATAAGTTGTTTTAGAGTTAGTAATAAAAACAATACGAAAAATACTTAATTAGATTTTTTATGCATTTTTTTAAATTATTTACAGCTTTTAAATTATCAACAGGTCTCTTGTTAATACAACAGAGGACCCAAAGATTAATGACTAAAGTAATATTTAAAAAAATTTCGTAAACTACTCGGAGCTTTCGACCGAGACTAACCGATTTTTTATTCCCTCCAGAGGTTTGGTTGGCGCATCGAATCAAGAAACGAATTAAAACATTTTACGAGAATCATATAACTACTGAGGGATTTGCTTGATGGTTTAAAATATACATTTCATAAAGCTGAGAAATCACACTAGTATTAATAATAACCACTAGTTGCCTCGGCAAACATTGATCTGTCATATAAATTACTAGCTTTTGCCTACAGTTTTGCCCGCGCACATTAAGTTTTCTATTGGTGAAAAAGTTTTAGCAATTGGCCCAGTACTTTTAGAGATACCTTCAGACCTCCAACAAAAAAAAATTACCTCTTTGTACCATTAGTATAGATTAATAAAATAAAAAACAAATTTTTAATGAAAGTCATTTTTTCATAACATGCTTTGATAGCTCGGTATACTTATATTATTAATACTCGTCAAGACGAATCATACGAGCCCAAACTCGATGGGGTTGTGTCGTTTAACTACCAAGTTCCTATAGTCACCTTCCAGTTCCATCATCAGATCAGCTCCATGTCAATAATTTTGCATTGTCATCTGATTTACACATGCATGCAAAATTTCAGCTCAATCGGTAACTGGAAAGTAGGTCAAATTTAATTTGCAAGATTTAATTAGAGACAAACATCGGGACAGGTGAAACTAAATAAAAGCTTATAATTAGGGGAATTCGTGGTAACTTTTTACCTTCAGGTAGGAGTGTAAAAATTGCTTATATATCTCTTAGTCTATTCTCGGATCTACGACACACAAAAAGTTTGATAAAAATCGGTGAAGCGGTTTTGGAGGAGTTCGATAACAAATCATAACCAAACAATCTCATAGACACTCACAAGTTCACAACAGAAAAAGGGTGTTCTAAATCGAAGTATCGCTATGTTCCCATCAAAGCGTAGACATCACATAATACTAGGAACACTGTTCAACATACCATTATCGAACTAACGACACACAGCCACAATGTCACACATGCATTCAACATCTTTCCCAGATAATTACGATATAATACTAAAACACACCATTGTTGTAAGTAAAAACTAATTAGCAACGACAGCACATCTGTCCATACATTTTGTTAGAGGATTTTCCCACAAAAAAGTATAGCTTCGTCCTCTGAGGTCGCTCCAATTACGAGCAAGTACGTTACATGTTTGTTTTTGTGTGTTTAACTGCTAAACTACTGCAAGGTTTTGAGTGAAACTTTGTGTAACCACAGTGGGTCGTGTTGTTATTCTTTTTTGCGTGAAGTATGTAAATTAGGCCAATGTCTCTTGGTTTTTATGGCTTTTTTGCCTTATGGAGGCTTGAAACTTGAGGAAAAACTGTTTAATTAAATCAGTATTGGTTTGGTATGTTTCTTAAATACTATACTTTAAATAAAAATATGTAAATGATAAAATGATACATGCTATTTTACAAAAAAACTTTGACATGTAATTTTTTTCGTCTGTTTAAATTCCACGAGCCGGTGTTTCATAGCTGTAGATTGTTGAAAGAAAAATACTTAATTAGCGTATTAAGTACCTACCTAATACGCTAATTAAGTATTTTTCTTATAGGTGGAGTAAGTAGGTAGGTAGGTATTCTGTAGACCTGGCAGATATCATAATGATAAGACCTGTGAAACACGTTGACAAATAAACTTTTTTGTATTATTCGTTGTGCCATGCTTCTTTAATAATAATAATTATTGCTTTTTTTTCAGATTAAGTACATTCATTGCCATTTCTATATTTTTTTAAACAAAATAAAAGCGGAACTACATATATTATATCAAAAACAATGTCATTAAAACAAAATTATAATCAAATTAAATAAATCGAAGAATCTTACCCTGTTTAAAATATAAAAAAAAAGTTTATGGCCTCAAAAATTGCAAAACAAATTGTAAAAAGAAAAATCCTTTCAGTAAAATATTCTCGGCTACAAATTCGCGTTCAAAGCTAGCATGTATGATTCGTTCAAATCTCTTCATTACATCACTGAGATATATGGCGAGGATGTAACCGTAAAAAACGGGCCCATTCATTCACAGGTGACGGGTCCGGAAACGGTACAGTCGGACCCGTTTTGATGCGAATTGATCTGCGGTTTGAATCTCTGATAAATTCGAAGGGCTTTCGTGTGTTTACGTACAGTCAGGGAAATAAATCTTGTGCAAAATGAAGTTAAACGTCGATGAAATTAATCGCAAGTAAATTCAAAATAGTTTTTGTATGTTAAAGTTGTTATCCGTGTGAGGCTTAAACGTATAATTAACTAGCTACTGCTAGCGGTTTCGGCTGTCTGATAGTTGAAAATTATCCCCAGGGAACATTCTCCGAGGGACAAAAGTATCCTATGTACCTATACCAGCTTTCATCGAAATCCATTCAGCTGTTTGGACATGAAAAAGTAACAAACATACACAGCCTTTCCTCTTGTTCTTTGATCGTATTTCTGATAACCATATGTAAATATTGTCACATTGTAAATCGTCAACCATTTGTCAGCAGTTAATCTAGCTTACATCTTATAATTACAAAGTACCATATCTTATCCACTGCTGAGTTAATCTTGGAACTTATGTGTACCATATGAGGTCTTTATGAACTTGGAAATTGCAACATATGTAGTTTAAACTTTTGAACTTTATAATCCGGTGTTCTGACGAGCTAATATCTTGAAATAGTTGGAGAAAATTTCACAAAATAGTAAAGTTAAGAACTGTATACTGTAACTGTATAGCTAAAGATTTTTTTTGGTGGGAAAATCATCCGATGACATCTCCCGCTCTTAGGCAGACCGAGAAGGTATGTCAGAGTTTCGCTTACTGAAAACCCAGTCCTGTTCCTTCTTTGCGTTCGACCTAGAGCCCCAAGTTTCTCTTTCACACTGTGCGTGGTCCCTAGAGGCTTCGAATACTGGGCCCCTACAGTTTGCTGACATCAAAAGAGATGATGATGATGTCAAAAAAGTAATGAGCATGAGTGTGTAAAAGTGAACAGTTTGAAAGAACATTCGGCTAAAAAGATTGCCACTGTAAACACGACTTAACAAGTCGTGTTGAAATAAATATTTAATTTATTTCAAATTATCCAATTACAGATACTTAAATGAAACGTAAAGAAGTCTATCAGTCAGAAAAAAAAAACTCGGTTCACTATTACAATCATAAAAATCAAGCAAAAAATTATTTAAATGTTTGTGAAAATTGCAACTCTCTACTTCTAAAGATATCGCCAGTTGATTAACGGGCGGACAGACAGACGAACGAACGAACGAATAGACAGCGGTGACTTAGTAATAGGGTACCGTTGGTATTCCTCGAGTAGGTACGTAACCCTCAAAATGATGCTAAGTACACATTTCAAAGTGTAGATAGTAAGCCGTAAATCACCTGTCACCTGTAATGCTGTTCCAACTTTTTCTATAAATAAATATTATTGCTATGTTTAAAAAAAAACCCGTTCAAAAACTAGGTCTCGTTAAAGCTGTTTTTACACGTGTAAAAAACCTATTCAGCCAACTAACTCTACCAATAAATCCTTATAAAAAGCTGGTGGTAAAGGTAGCTATAATCGTTTTTTGATTAGACTCTCACATCGCTAGTTGCAGGTAAGCTCCTGATTTATAACGTGAGCTGGCGATGCATCGGAGAATAAGGGCTCTACTATCAGAGTGACGAAGAATTATGTTTTTCTTTTCTACGTTGAAGGGAAAATTTATTCCACTTTTATCGTTCGTCGTTTAATTAACCAATTTTACTATAGGTATATGTTAAACTTTTTGAGATGTTACGTTTTTGACATACAATGTTAGTTTTTATTTTATTTATTTTAATGTTTTGTGTTTATCTTAAGTTTGTTGTTTTTGTTGTCTACATATTTTTGTGCGCCAAAATAAATATTTTTCTTTCTTTCTTTCTTTAGATGTCAGTTATCCTAGAGAGCTCGAGCAACATATTATATTCAATATATACCATCACATATTACAAATATTTGTTTTAGTTTATTAAATGGTTTTTTTTTCTGTAACACCTAATATGTTTATGGGGCCATGCGGTGCTAACCTGTAAAAATTTTTTACACTAACCTTAGCTTGTGGTAGATAAGTACTTTAAAATTTTATTGTGTTAACAATTGTTGGTTGGCCAATAAAGGAAAATAAAAAAAAATATTCTGTTTTTTTTTAGTCTTTGTCGGACATTTTAGACATTTATGGCACTAGCAATAGCCGGTGTATCCTCCGTGGTTTCAACCGCATCCTTGGTTACTTTTTTTTTTAAATCTGTTATAAACTAGTACTTGACTGCGATCACGCCTGATGGTAAGCAGTGATGCAATCGTACTGCTACGCTCCCGTGATTTGTAGCGTTATGTATAGCCTAACCTTCCTCAGTAAAAAGGTTGTACAACACTAAAATATTTTCTCAATTCGAAACAGTACTTCCTGAGATTAGTGCGTTCAAATAAACAAAAGCTTTAGCATTATTATAATATAATATGTAATAGTTATTACAGTATTAATTTTGCTTCATTTCTGCCCACAACGCAAAATTTAGTGTTGCAAAAGTTCAAAAATTGAAGTGAAGACTTTCCAATGCATCACCAACCTCACTTGCTTCATTCACACCCAAAAACAAAGTCATTGAAACAATGTAACCTTTTAAAAACTTTTGTTACTTCATAAAGATCACCCAGTTCCCTCAAATGTCATTGTAATGATACTTTGATTATACAAATAAAGTAAAAACCGTTTAAACCTGTCTCTACAGTAATTTAATAAATACCGAATTAACATTACAATTAATTACCCAAAAACATACATTTAAAAAACGAAGCGACACCGTACCGCGATTTTAACCGTTTCATCATTATGTCAACCTTTTTTGTGACATAAACTAGTACTTGACTGCGATCCCACCTGATGGTAAGCAGTGATTCAATCGTTGATGGTGAGACGCACTAGTTTATTAAGTTCCATTACAAACAAAATGTATGCGTTTTTTAAAGAATTATCCAAACGCTTAGTTGACACTTTGCGTGACCCAAGGGCTGGCTTTTACCTTGGTTTGGTTGGTTGATTACCATACAACACTTCCAGTTGACAGCGATGTGGAATGTGTGGATTTTTGACACCATATTATAGGTAAGAGTTATTGTATATGTAGTTTTAATTAGTTTAAGTGTTTTTATTTTAAATGTTTTTTTTTACTAGCCATTACTGTCCCACTGCTGGGCAAAAGCCTCCCCCAAGTACTTCCAAACTTAAATGTATGACCATAAAAATACTTACTTTTACCTAGGTACCTCAGCGGTATAAATCCATCAACATCATTTTTGCTGAAAGACGTCCACCGTTAGACATAGACCTCCCCCAAGTGTCGACATAGCGATCGGTACTGTGCATCTCGCATCCATCGGATTCTGGCAATTCTCACTTAGTCAACGTTCCACTTTGTTGGAGGCCTTCCAAAGCTGAGCTTTCCGGTACGTGAGTGACACCAGAACCCAGGCCCCATCTCGCAGAACAGGTGGTACATATTCATCCAGAGCAAAAATATCTTTACCCAAAAGTACACCAACAAAAAGTAATTAAGATCCACTCACAAAGCATTCCTTCCTGAATGCTTGTGACTGTACGAAAAGCACGTTAAGCCTGAAATATCGCGATCGCAGCGAGTTCGCGATAGTATCGCGAATCACAGGCTCTGATACCTGCAAGCATCTACTATTAGTTGCGGCGATTCGGGTTTGTAGTATTCATAGGGGTCTTCTCCTATATTATACATAGCTAGCTTATGTCCTGCGGCTTCACCCGCGTACTTAAAATGCAGCTTAATATTACGTCACTCAGGAATAAAACAGATCTCTATCGGTGAAAAAATAAAAACAAACTTCACCTCTCATGTTAGTGTAGATGCAATTGAGGTCATTTTAATTGTAGTAATAGTACCACAAGGCTTCCTTCTCCTTTATCCAAACACGTCTTTTGTTTTTTTAGGTGGAAAAATCATCTAATGACATCTGCCTTGGGCGGAGAGGCAGACTTTTACTGACTAAAAACCCACTCCTGTTCCTTCTTTGCCATTGTTTCAGGGCCCTGGGGATCTCTTTCGCATCACACATAGCCCCAGTAGGCTTCGACCCTGCGGGGTGGCGGTGCTCTGCCCAGGCGAAGCACACCTCTACCGTATGCTCCACCGTATCCTTCCGGCGGTCCACATAATGGTGACATCCGGGCGTCACTTCCGCACGAATCCGGTGCAGGAACCTTCTGAACTGACCATGTCCGGTGAGGAATCTACACTCGTCTGTTCTCAGCCATTGCAGGCCAGTTTCTTCGGTAGTTGTCAAGCTCACCTCTTCGCCTTGGTTTACCGAGATGTCGCCTTGCATTTAATGGGACCCAATAAATGGCTCTTTTAGCCTACAGTTAATCTGACATGCGGCACTGTATGTCTAGCTCAGTGGAACTTTAGGGTAGCAGCTGTTTGGGTAACATATTTTATCTTAGTTTTCAGAATATTATGGACATATGCATTCATCATAAACGTACGGTCGGAGCACAAATCTGGTCTTTGACACTTCACCTAAAGTCCAGGCTCGAGGTTTGAAAGCTTGCCATGCAACACAGTACAGGACACTTCGCGCCTAAGTTGGAATTTTCATTACTATTGAAGAACTACAACGAAAAGGGACTGCCAAAGAATGTATAATTTTAATATGTTTACTACATCATCACCATCAGCCTTTTTAATGTTCTCACTGCTGGGACTCAGGCCTCCTCTCTAGGAGAGGGAATGGGTCGTAATCCACCACGTGCGCTCAATGCGGGTTGGTGAATGTCACATGTCTTCGAATTTTTGGTCCTAGGACATGCCGGTTTCCTCACGATCTATCCCTTCACCGTTTTAGGAGCAGTAGTGATAAAATAAATAACAGAAAGTAATGCGCCTGGCTGGGTTAGACTCCACGACCAACAACTAGTAAGCCGGGGCCGTTACCACTCGGCCACAACTGCTCACTATTCTGCTTGCTCGTTTTCTTGTAAGTAATTCATTGGTATTTCATAAGATTTTGACTCAATGAACTATCATTAAAGTTTACGAACACAAAACATGCACGGCAAAAGGCACATAAATACCTCACACCTGTTTAAATAATTACCTATTTGTTGTGTTCCAGTTTTTAGGAGTTCTTTAAACTTTACGTAATCCAGCGCTCACCACTCCTTGGTAATACAGATATATGTCATTATTTTGTCAGCATTTTAGACACAATTTTTCAAGCCTTAAAAATCACACTAATGATATAAAGTCGGGTTTGTAAGTGTGTATTAAAAGGATCATGGCGAAGTTCCGAACAAAATTTTGCTGGCATATTTTTTTGGGTCTGTGGTCAATTGGACCCTCTCAATTTGGGCCCGCGGGATTATTCAACCCAGTCCCATTTTGAATGGGTCAACTGGACCTACTGCCCAATGTAATTGCAAGTACAGTCACGGAATAAAGTCCAATCTTTTAGTTTTATTTTTATGACTTAAATATATATGTGTGTGCGACAATTATACATTATGGCTACTGCACTAAAGTTCCACATTAAAGCTAACGTTACAGTGCAATCCAGCATGCACTCTCGCAGGAAACTCAGATGGAAAGAACGTAAATACAGACTAAACTTTGGCAAAAGATGTTTTAATTACATGGGCCCATTCATATACCGCTAGCTGAATAATGTGCTGAATATTTTACCAATGACGAGATACACTTGCAAAACTCAAATTAAAACTTACCTTATAGGTTTAGATTACGAAGGCACGGAAAAAATACTTAAAAATTCATAGTACGTACGAATAATAATTTATATAAGCTACATGAAACAACTAAACACTATACACACAAACACATACATACATTTACACACTCACACTCATCCATCCACTTACTCACTCTCCCAAACTCATTCATATACATTAATTATTCTCACTCACACACACATAACCACGCCATGTGATAATTTATTGTTTTATTTTTACTTTATTGCTGTCTTTTTTGTTTTAAAAGTAGTTTTTGTGTTATTATTTTATTTTTTATAAGACGGAAGAGACTGGTCTCCACGACACAGGGAATCTGTATTTACCTTTTTGGAGCAATACAAATATTTGTATTTGTATTAAAAAAATATTTGATATTGTATAAAAATATTTATATTCCCTCCTTGCGTCGTATTCCTCAATGCTGAGGGTCGTGACCTCCCTGCTTCATCACTTTACTTTTTATGGTGTTTTTCCATTTATTCCGGTCTCCGGCGGTGTGAAGGGCCTTGTATACTGTAGGGTCAAGAGCGGTGCGGATCTGGTCAGACCAACGTATTGGGCTGCGCCCGCGAGGCCTTTTGAGGTTTCCATCGTCTTTCCTTGCAATGTGACTGAAGTATTACAGAATTTTGCGAAGACACTCGGATGAAAACTGCGAGGAGATTTTTAGTTCACGCAGAATGGATACGTTAGTCCAAAATGCTGTCCAAGGGATATCAAGCATTTTTTTCCAGCACCACATCTCAAAGGCGTCAATGCGTTTGCGATCTGCTGCCATCAGCGTCCAAGTCTCAGCGCCATAAGAGAAGATCGAGAAGACTAGAGTCCGTACCTGTTTCGTTTCGGTCTTTAAGGAGATGTTGCGGTCCCTCCAGATTTCGTGTAGCTGAGACATGGAACTCTTAGCGATGCCAATTCTTCTATGGACTACTTTCTCGCACGAGCCATCGTTGCTGACTTTGGAGTCCAGGTAAATAAAGTTGTCCAATATTTCCAGGTCCAAAGCGCCAGTGAAGTCCAATTTTCCAGACCTATATATTTTCGACCATAATTTTGGTTTTAGACCTATTCACGGAAAGCCCCATCTCCCCGCTAATCCGCTCCATTCGGTCCAGGAGTGCAATCATTTCTGACTCGTTTGCCGCAAGAAGAATGGTGTCATCGGCGTAGCGCAGATTGGTGATTTTTACGCCGCCAACTGTAATGCCTCCCTCCCAATTCTCGAAGACACGTCTCATAATGTATTCTCCATACGAGTCAAATAGAATAGGCGATAGAATACATCCCTGTAATTATATTACTGAGAATATATATTTTTTTAGTTATTCAAGTACGTATTTATACTAACGCACCACTCTTAACTACAAACACTAAAACTAAAATATTTTTTTACCTAAATTAAGTGTACAAGCACAGCTAATTTCAAGGTAAGGCATATGGGCATTTTACGGATTACCTGCGAATGTCAGCCAATGTAGGGAATCGCTTTCCGCCGTTTGTTCCAGACTTCAACCACCAGCAAGGAACTTATCTTTCTATTGTTTATTTTGTAGTGCTGACATAAGTGCATAATTAATTCTAATGAGCACTGCATTAGGTGTGTTCTTAGCGGGAAGACTGTGGTTAAAAAATAGTGATATTTATATTTTACGTGAACTATAGTTGTAGTTGATGTACTTATATAAAAGCCTATTTATTATGCTACTCGATCATGATTAAATATGAATCTTTTGGTCAATCAATTATTGTTGATGGTTAAATTTGATTAATACTATTACTTCGTTTATTTGTATAATTTTATTAATGAACGTTCTTTTATCTGTCTATGATTAATACCGTTGACCTCAATCATGATATTTGTCAAGGAATAAAGCCATGTAGTACAAATAAAAGAATAAAACCAAAATGGTAAAATAGTCACATCACAAAAAGTTTACTTAAAAAATAATTTACCCCTCCCCCTTACTAAAAATAACTGGCATACAAGCATGGAGATGCTTTCATAAATATGTAAATTCACATTAACAAGGCACCTATAGCAATATCTACGGCTCTTATGTGATAAGAACTTATCCTGCATCGCGCAATCAAAGTTCTCGGCACGATTTGAATATAAAGGACAGCCCGAAATCATCTATCGGGCAGTTACCTACCAGACTTAACAACTATCTGGTCAGAAGATCCTTTTTTTTTCAAATGAGGTTTGCGGGACTTTACTTTCTGTTCCGCCATACCTCCAAATACGCATTATAAAATTATTCGCAGTTTGTAAACAAATTGCAACAGTTTTCCGAGGGCGAAGTTAAGTTTGATCCCTGAGTATTGTGACGACTATGAAGGTCACATATTAATTGGGGTTAAAACTGTATTGTAATGGACCTTTTAAGGTTTATGGTAATGAAAAAGTGTAGTGATTTTTGAATTATGATAGAAGTTGTCAACACAAGGAAAAATATGAATATAATTTTGTATTGTAATATAATTTAAAGGCTTCATACAATATAACTAATAAGTTAAAGTTAAACACAAAGCCTTTTCATTAGCGTCTCCACCCCACAGTATCTACAGTAATATTATAATAAAGAGGTAAAGTTTGTTTTTTTGCTTATAGAAGGTAATTTCTGTAAGTGCTGGTCCGATTGCTAAAATTCTTTCACCAATAGAAAGCTGCTTTATTCCTGCCTGGTATAGGCTAAATGTTATGTACGCGAGCGAAGCCGGGCAAAGGCTAGTAGTTTATATTTTTATTAGTTTAATGGACTGCTCCATTCGAGAATCGAATTTTTTACTGTAAATTTGTTCGAAAACTTAGTTGTACGATTTTTTCCGTGTTATGTTTAAGTATATTTTCGTCATAAAAATATTTGTCTCAATTTTACTTATATGTACCACCTAGTACCACCTAGTTAAAAAAAAGGATTTCATTGAGAATAAATCGTTTAAATGTAACTGTATTCCGTTGTATTACCTATATTTTGACTTACCACTTTTGCACTTGACTGTATCCACCAGTAGCTTTAAACAATTTTTTTCTTATGTTTTGTCTCTGCTGTATAAAAATTACAGTCCAAGTGACTGTAATTTTTATACCGCTAGGAGTGTTGTGTCTAATATTTCTGTGTCTGTGGCTTGAAGATTTCCCCAAGTTCTACAAAGCTTACGCATGGTTTAAGTTCATTGTTTTAACTATTAATGTTTTGTTTTTCTGTAGAATCTTCTACGTCATCATAATTAGGAACAAGAACTCTAACAGAGATTTTGCCGAAAATATTAAAACTTGTGTCATCTAATTTATATTAGTTTGTGTAACGAGGTTACAAGTTTTCGTTAATGATATCTTTTCATACTTAGAAGTGAGTAGTGTAGTGACAAATTCTTTTTGTATTTTTATTTCATAACAAGGGATACTTATTCTTGCCAAGAACAATGATGACTAAATTCAATCATTTTTGTTTTGTTTTGCGTGCGGCGGCGTTTTATTTTGGCGTTTAGAGGCAGCCGGTTCGAGCAACAAGAAGCGAGCTGTGGCTATTTGTAGCTTATGGCAGCCACCGGCGTTTACGGTGTGTTTAGAATCCATATAAAATGTATGAAACCTACAGGAAATATGCCGGCGGTCTTTGTGTTGTGACCCTTAATGCAATTTTATAATAATATTATAATAATATTAACCACAAATGGAATGGTTTATGGAATTTGTGGTTAATATTATTTATAGTATTACGATTAATTACAATTTGGTATGCAAATAATAGTTTATTTTTTTTCCGCCCGGTCGGAGTTTGGGGAAAATAATGTTAATAGTGTGATACTATCTGGCAAAACAGCAACACATATCAATATAATGTCTAACGCAACTGCAAACGCGACCCAAAGTGTAGACACTGAATCGGATCTTCGAGCCCCATCAGAAAAATATATATGGCTGATTGGGATCACTATATCATCACTATGTTTGATATTGCAAGTAGTGCTCTTCATTATAAGACCCAGTATAAGGAAAATCGACCAGAAAATACTCACGCAACTGACTGTGGCAAGGCTCATGAATACAATCCTGGAATATCTTTTGTATAATGGTTTATTTAACGAGAATACAATAGATGTCACGTTCGCACTGTACATGCAAACTGATGTTGTGTTAATATGCTGGATGTTTGTGTACACCAAGAACTTATACGAAAAAGTAGTGATAGTGTTCGTGTTGCAAAACTGGAATTTCTTCGTTCTGTCTCTACTGATCTGGACTGTAATTTCCATACCACTTGGATTATTGTGTCCAGTATTTCTTAATATTCCGGATTATTTCGATAAATTCTACAAAGCTTACGCGTGGCTAAAGTTTATTGTCTTGACTATGAATATTTTGTTTTTCTGTAGAATCTTCTATGTCATCGTAAACAGAAACAAGAATTCAACGAGAAATTTTAGCCAAATTATCAAAATTTGTGTAATCTCATTTGTATTGGTTTGTATAACGAGTTTACAAGTTTTCATTAGCGATATCTTTTCATATTTAGATGCGAATAGAGCAGTGACAGATTCTTTCTGTATTATTAATTCATACCAGGTGATACCGGTTACAATTATATTTCTCAATCTTTTCACGAACAATGATAACTAAATTCAATCATTTTTATTTTACGCAAATGTTTACGTCAGGAGTTACAACAGGCTATATTTTACACCAATGATATCGTTGTGCAGAAAAAGTTACATACTTTATTAGAACATTTGTTCATTGTGATTGTAACATGCACGTCATTATTTTAATAGCACTAATAAATATTCTACACTTAAAGGATCATGGCGAAGTCCCGAACAAAATTTTGTTGACATATTTTTTTAGCGTTTTGATGAAAAATATACAAAAGTCTACAGAGTAAATTTCTAAACAATTTGGTCTTAGACATTACTACTAATTGATACCAAGTATTAAAGATATTCCAGTTTAAAGTTGGTAAGATTATGTATATTATGTCAATAATACCTACGTGCTTCCTTATGAATTTATAAAAACGCACTTTTGAACGAACAACAAGATGTCATTGTCAAATGTTAAGTTTTCTTTTTCTCTATGTCTTTAGGCTGGATGGCTGTTGAAATGTCTAATGCCATGTTTTTTCTGGTGACGTGATTCTCAATATTGTATTTATTGTTATGACAACATCACATATTGTGCCATTTTAGCCACTATATTCTAAGCACAAACAGTTATTTTTATGTTTATTATTTAATGCGGAAATGTATTTCCAAAGTATTTATTATCATCATCAATACATAAAGCATAGCAAATTATGTTACTTGACCAAGATTTATATTAGTAGCAACATTAAACGGTCAATTTAACCAAAAGCCATGAAAGCCATGAGCATTAAAATAAACTAAGACATGATTATTTATTTTCGTATAAAATCTAGTCAATTCAGTTTCTAATTATGGTGACTTTTTTTGCAGTCCTTAGACTGGTCATAATCTTGATTAGATAAAACCAAGTTAATTATTTCGTTGATGTAATTATATCATGGTAACTTATACCAGGAAGTCCCTAGTGTATAAGCAGACACTTAATAATTTCATCAACAATTTTCTCGCCGTTGATCTGATTCTCTATTGTTTTGAGTAAAATCCATTAATTCGATTAATAAGTAGCATTCAACTGTAAGGAACTTATGAATAATAATAATAATAAAGCTTTATTTATTCATTCCGCACTATTTTAACATAATACATAAGAATTAAAAAATTAGATTATCAATTATAATAACTTAAATCATACAGATCACATTCAATAAAGAATTAAATATCTCAATTCATACAATATCACTTGATTAAAATTAAAATAAATAAAAACAGCTTAGTAAAAATATAATTTCAATTGGTTAAAATGGAATAGTTTAAATAATGATATTAGAATTGATCAAAACAACATTAATTTACATATAATTGATTACAATATAGAATTATTTGCATAGTAAAAATTATTGACTAACATTAAAAAATAGTTTGTAGTAAAATAACAATTCATTCGGATTATTAGAAAATTTAGTAGTTATAAATTATCGTTTATATTGCTTATTTGAAGTGTAGACCCCCTTCGGGTAAAAGCCTCCTCCAAAGAATTCCATGCCATCTAAAGCGGTAACAGTCCAGTCTTGACCAGCACTCTCTACAATCTCGTTTTGCCAACGAGCGCATGGCCGACCTTTGCATCTAGATTCTTTTGGACCTTTCCATTCAGTTGCCTTTATTGTCCAGCGATCAACAGTATACCTGGCAATATGTCTTATGTCTTTATAATGAACTTATGCATACTAGTGAATAAATAGGCTAGAGTGAATAGGCTCTTAATAAACTAATGCGCCTCACCAGCAACGATTGCGACACTGCTTACCATCGGTGGGATTGCAGTCAAGCACTAGTTTATATCAATTAAAAAAAAATGGCTTTTTGACTAACTTTTCAAATAAAAAAAACACCGTGTTCAAACAAACACTTGGTTAGCCTATCTAGTAAAAGTTGTTTTAAATATTAACAAGGATTTTTCATCCCGTTGTCAATTGGGTAATTAATTATTATTTTAACTACAGTGGCAGCGACAAGATCGATGATGAGGAAATTGATTTTGTTGTCACATTCATTTTCCTTCCTTTGACCTATGTTAGATCGTAATAATAATTTCATGCTATATGAAATTAGTATTATAATTAATATTTTTGTCCACACTATCGCATTGGATTATTGGTTTGTCTGTAATTATTGTAATATTGAAAGGAGACCATGAGTTGTTTTTTTTTAATATAGCTAACGTATGGGCTTGTATAATATACTTTTAAGGATTTTGCATTTCTAGAATAGGTTTCAAAATCTGTAGAAAGAACAGACGTGTGTTGTTTTTTTAGTGTTGAAATGACTTTTGTAATGAAATGTTGTATTAAGATCAAAGAAAATATAGAAGTGTGCCGTACCTTGACTATTCCTTATAAATAGAACTCAATTCGAAGCCTACTGTAAGCTGAGCTACGCTATAGTATGGCTAATAATAAAAAAAGGTTTAAGACTTAATAAGAGATGATAATAAATTCACGTTGTAATTCTTTAAAGAAAGCGAGCGTATCTCTTGTGTACAATTGCGGAGATTTTTTTCTAAAATTGATATAAACTAGTACTTGACTATGATCCCACCTGATAGGAAGCAGTGATGCAATCGTTGATGCTGAGGCGCACTAGTTTATTAAGAGCCTATTCTAGCCTAGAAGACGTCTATATTATAATCGGACTGGAAGATAGCAGCGGGCAAATTGTTACAGCCCTTCAATGTACGCGGTATAAACGACGAGGAAAGAAAGAAAAGAAGAAAGAAAGAAAAAGTATTTATTTTGGCGCAAAAAAAACATTGTAGACAACAAAAATTTAGACAAACACCAAACAAAAAATAAATAAATAAAAAGTAACATTGTGTGTCATACGTTTGCGCCAAAAAAGGTCCAGTTCAGCGAAATGCCAGACTACTACGGGTAGTTGTTATAGTTGCAAAACTTCTGAAACATTCGGAATAATTCCGGAATACTTCTGGGAAAGTTTCTTTAAATCGGAATTATTCAAAATGAATTTAATTAAGATTTTTTTTTTTTTGCTGAATAATTGTATTTTGCATCGATCGTCGATCGCCGCCGCCGCTGCTGCAGCGCTGGCCACAGAGTACTTTGTACACTGGCGCCGCGACGCGCGCGCGGGCCCGACTGCCACAGTGCCACGAGTCGTGCGTGCAGGCGATGGCGGTGCGGGGTGCGGTAAGAGGGGATATGCTCCCCGGAAAAGTTTTCCTTCCCCCCGCGAGAAAGATTCGTACCCCGCAATCGAATGTTTCCGAATGTTTCCGAATATTTCGCCCGAATATTTCGCAGGATTGCCGGAATAATTCAATCGGAATAAACGTGTTTGTTAGTTAATAATTGTTCAGTGGCACATACGTAAGTAAAATATAAATGTTTATTTTAATATAAATGGGATTGATTAATGTTAGCCTGCGATTATCAGGATTTTTATTCTTTTGTTTTTAGGTAGGTACCTACTTATTTCGAAATCGAATGCTATTTTTATAAATGTCAGTTGTGAATTAAAAAACCAGGTCTAGCATTATTTGATTTGTTTTTTGAAAAAGGGTTAGAGTCTGTCTAATAAGTTAAACGACTTGGGTAATTATTAGGATATAGTGAAATCTGATGTAGTCAACACGGATTCAATAATCAAAGTTGATTAAGAGATAGAGATCATTGTTTAACAGAAGAACCTTATAAAAAGTACTGAATGTTTTTATTTTTTAAATGATTAAATATTATACAAAATTCCTAAGTCGGTTGAGAGAGATCTCTGATTCGCGAGTCACATAGCCCACCAAGTCAATAAAAACATTACGCGTAAATAGCCCAGTCAATAAATACATTGAATTTGTTGTTTGTGTTTGTTGTTGTTTGTTCTATGTTTGTTTTGTTTGTGTGTTTGAACGAAAAATATTAATATTATATTGTAAAAAAGGGTGGGGCGCTTTGTGCCATATGTTTCGTAAGAGTCGAATCGAGCACCCCACGCTTTTCCTAAAGTCAATGACCATGACCCCTAAGTATTTGACCTAAAATGTTATCGAAAAAAAATTGATCTGTGTTATTTAGAGAAGTAGCGCTCGCCGGCGGTCAAAGCAGCCCTTTGGTGTCCCGGGCGTTTCCCAACATTTATGCATTTGACCTTGAGTTCAAGGTGATTGGCTTTGGTGTCAAGGTCATGCCCTATGGTGTCCCAGGTGTTTTCCAACTTTTTATACATTTGACCTTGGGGTCAGTCATTGACCTTGAGGTCAAGGTCTGGCCCTTGGGGTAAAAGTCATTGCCTTTGGGTGTCACAGGCGATTCCCAACATTTTAATGAAGTAAAGGTTTAAGTAAAGGTCATTGCCCTTGAGATCAAGGTCATAGAATAAAGGATCATTGTGTTGTCATCAGTCTTTGATGGGTGTGCAAAGTTTAAAAAATCTGATCGCCCTAAGCTGGTCAAAATCGAGCTCAAAGGCGTTGATTACAAACAAATATATGTATAGGTAAAGCTAATAAAAGCGTGTTAAAAAAGGAGGTTATGAGTTTGAACCGTATGTATGTATGTTTGTCCGCGATCATCTCGCATTTGGCTGAACCGAATTTGATGCAGTTTTCAGAACAGTATTATTAGTCACTATACGGGACATAAAAAAATGTTGAAACAAAAATGTTTAAGTAAAAAGATAGAACTGACTTCAAAGAAGCCGGAGCACTTCATACCACCACCAAGCGAAGACTTTATTGAAGAGGTGCCGGCCGGACTTCAATAAAGTCGGAACTTTATTGAAGTCGGTTCTATTGTCCTTCTTGATGCGACGTGCACTCACAACTATAAACTTAATATATTCCTACCGCTCACAATACAACTAAAGATAATATTTTACAACTTCCAAGCGCGAAATAGGTAGTAAGGTCCATTTTCCCTAGTTTTTTTTTGACAGTTGAAATATTCCGAAAGTTTCGGAATATTTCGGAATACTTCCGAAGTATTCGACGGGAAAGATTCGGAATCTTTCCCGCCAGCATCTATAGTAGTTGTCTGACGCTGGTTTTCAACTGAACCTTATTTGTACGAGGCGAAACGCTTAGTCCAGATCGTAGAGGTTTTAACAGCGTAGTAGTGGAGACTCTATTAAAATCAACAGTTTAAGCATTTCTTCTTGCGTGTTGAAGATTATCTCATTGTTGATCTATGGAATATAAGCTCTACGATTTCTCATTGTCCATTAAACCGTTTCATGGGCTGACTCTCTTTGCCTTATACCATTACACTTCATGATGACTTACATATTACGTTTGCTTTTATTCAACCTTCTAACTCTTGTATAACATTAAGTGATGACAAGATACGTTATTCTATGTTGGGCAATCTTGATAAATGTAAAATAGTAAGTTGTAACTTTTCTACCTGTGAATTACGTACTGTACAAATAGGTTGACTATGTGATGGAAACATAAATGACCATTCAATCACAGGTTCAGGAATTTTAAAACGATCACTTAATTGTATTGGATATCCTAAAACTATTTAGTTAACCGACTAGTTTTTATTCTTTATATACTAAGTCCCCTTTAGATATAAGCTTTATTATAACAGCAGATGACTGTTGTAAGAAGGACATATTTAATCAAAGTTTGAGTTGTTAAAGTTTTTAAACGTTTGTCGCAAATCTCAATAAGTAAACTAACTTAGTTACTTAGATTCTCTCAAATATGCAACTCATCAAATGGATAGTTTAGAGCAAGAATTGAATAATCTGAGTCTCATTTTATTAAATATGGACTTAATATACTACTTTTACTTATATTCTAATTGTGTATTTTATAAATAGCTCTAAAAGTTCTTCTAATGCTGGATGCTGTGTGCAAATATTTAACCAATGTTATAATGAAAAAAAAACTAAACGTAAATCTAAGATTTCAAATAGTATTGTGATGACGGAAATGTCTTCAACATCTAAAGATGACAATAAGTCAATTCAGTCTTTCCCTATTGATTGCCCAAATTATAAATCCACTAGTATTATCAATAAAGTTAGATTTCCATCAAATAGAAACTTAATCTTTTAATATATTGTATAACTGTTAATTCACCATGTTGTAAATTTTTATTTCAAATTATGTAACTTTTATATTATATAATTAAATATAAGTTCGAATGTCTCTCTTAAAAAGTACATATTTAATCTTACTTTGCTTCATCTTAATGAGATAGCTTCGTTCTAAGGGGGAGCGTTTATAACCCTTATTATAAGGCTATGAAGCCTAAATCAGCTGTTACTATTAGTCAATGTATTTTGCTTTAGAAACATGCTGATGTTACATTTTTACCTAGTGCATAGAAATAATATGCATTACTTAGTTATTTTCTGGACATCGCCGCGTAACCTATTGTGCCCAAATAAAGAGAGCACTTAAGAGAGACATTGTTTGAATTATTAGTGTTAAAATAAGTTTATCTGTGTCTGTAGTGATTAAAGCGGTATAAGTAAAATAATTGCCTTTTTAGATTCGGAAAGGATTCGGCCTTGTAACAGTATCTTCTTCTTCCTGCCCTTATCCCACATTATTTGAGAAGTTGGTAGTAGGTACAGTCGACCCATTCAAAATGGGGCTGGGTCGAGTGAACCCGCGGGCCCAAATCGAGCAGGTCCTATTGACTACAGACCCAATTTTTAACTATCTTAAAGAAGTATTTTCCCTAGGGATATTTTTTACCATAATACAGGCGAAGCTGATGGTAATAGCCAGTGGTTAATATTTCAATGTTACCGAGTTTTCGTGGTGCCGGTTGCATCTAGTAGAGTAACGCTTCTCCATTTCAACCATGCGCTTTGTTTTCGATCTCGATCTACATACGATACGCTACATTTTGAACATCCGTAGCATTTTCGTTGGAGGAAGCGGTAGAAAAATATTGGAATGTTGATTTTTTTTTATTAGAATGTTGCTTGGATATTGCAGAATAAATTCTTTTGCGATTAGGACTTCAAAAGTTAGGAGATACTTGTTTCCGAGATGGTGTGAAAAAGTTACAGTGACCTTACAAAGTAAAGAGCAACTAAAGGAACATGGATAGTTTTTTATAATTAAAAGTCTCACACCCTATCACATTCTACATGTAGTGAGTGAAGTTATTTGATAATTTCTTTTAAAAAAAGGAGACACTTGTAAGAATGGTAATAATTTATCAAATCTCTACATCCCAATTACTGGGCAACACGATACTCCTAAGTGGAAGCGACGCCCAGGTGTCGCCACTGTGCGAAACGCCCGGAGGACACGGTGGAGCACACAGTCGAGGTGTACCTTCCTTGAGCGGAGCATCGCCGTGCCCTCGAGGGGGTGAACAGCGGCGGAGAGCTCTCAGGTTAAGGCCATGGTCCGGAGCGAGGAGGAGGGCAGGCGGTCGCCGACTTCTGCGAAGCAGAAATGCTCGCTAAGGAGGAGGCTGACCGCATCGAAAAAATAAAAACACGATACTCCTTGAACAGCCTTTCTGACGTCTACTTACCTGTGATGATGGTCATCGATGACACGGGGTGGCAGTTATGTCCTAGATAAACTTAGAAAAGTCACTTACAAAAATTCAGATTGTTATTTGACTGGTTTTGAACGCGCAACTACTTTCATAAGCAGCGGGTGCGTTAACCACTAGGCAATCGCGACGCCAAAAAATACTGACCATACGCAATCCATCTTATTATAATTGCGAAAATGAGTGTTTGTTTTGCTTGTAGGAGGTAATCTCTGAAAGTACTGGTCCCAATGCGAACAGTTTTTCACCGATAGAAAGCTGCTTTATTCCTAACTGACATAGGCTATATTTTATGAACACGGATGAAACTGTGGGCAAAAGCTAGTGTTTTCAGAAATCTTGATTACCACTAACGAATGTTTTTGAAACGAACATTGGTAGATTTCGATTAACCTTTCAATCGTGGAAATTGCAGACACAATAGAAAGACAATAGGTGCGCGAACCGGCGTTCGCTTGGGGTTTCATGAATTAAGTTCCGGTATTAAGTTCTCTTCCCGAAGTCCCCTGGACCCCTAAGACTACCGACATAGCCCAAAGCATTGCCAAATTTAAGAACCTACCAGTGGGCAGGGAACATTGCTCGCATAACAGATGGTCGGTGGGGATAAAAGGTTCTAGAGTAGTAACTGTGTACCGTAAAACGCAGCAAGGGAAGGCCTCGAACTAGGTGGACTGATGACCTGGTGAGGGTCATGGGATGCGAGACAGACATAAGCACATGAACGGTCGTTATCCCACAGTTTTTAGGTTGGAGTGATGATGAAGACCTTTCTCTTTGATATATTTTTCTTCTCCTGGTTCAACTATATATATGATATTTATTAGTATATTTTTTTGTATTGTATGTATGTATTTGTGTTAATGTATCTTGTTAGTATTATATCTGATGTTTGTACACTGACAACCCTAAATCTATCTCCTTTCTCTCAGTCCATCCAAAGGTTGTCTGTAAGAGATCGCCCTGTGCGATAAGACCGCCCATTGTGCACTTATTCTTTTAAATTTTTGTCCTGTATTTTTGTTTATTTGGTGTACAATAAAGATTATAATAAATAAATAAATGAAGGCTTAAAATTTTAATGCGACTCTTTAAAACTTATCATATTACAAATGCGAGTCTATTTGTTTTAACAACCTTTTTAGAATTCTATATCGCTGACGAATTTTCTTGGAGCTGGTGACACAGATTTTTGAGGTGGGTTAACACACAGCCAATGACTTCTCTTACAAGAGCAGGAGGGCACTGGCCTACCAACTACCCTGCTACCCTGGTCTGTCAGACTTGTACCGGATAAAAACACTGTTAGTGTTTACTTTTCTTGGACTGACCGAAATTTGACTATTCAAAAGTGCCTGCAAATGGTCTATTTGAAATAAATGATTTTGACTTTGACTTTGACTTTAGACTATAACCCCGTTTAGAACCAGGTACTAACTTCTCTTAGGACACTAAGATAGTTCTCATGTGGGCAAAACCTCTGGTGAAACTACGTTTAATAACTTTATTACTAACTAGCTGTCCGCCCGCGACTTTGTCCGCGTGTACTTCGGTTATCGCACTCTAAACGTGTTTTCCCGTAGGAATACGATATTTTTCCGGGATAAAAAGTAGCCTATGTTCTTTTCCATGTCAAAGGCTATATGCATGCCAAATTTCATCGAAATCCGTTCAGCCGTTTTTGCGTGATTAAGGCGTATAGTCCCTTGAACCATCTGACCGAAATTATGTGAACGCAACTCTCGCACACGTCTAGGCGGCAGTACGCAAATCTGTGCATTTATTTGCGGCCAGCAGCGCCCGGAAAGCTCTTTAAATCCATTTTCTCTGCGAGGTATTGATTGATTTACATATGCAATGTTCACTTTGAAGAATATTTAACCACCAATTTTTATGTGTAAAAATGTTTCTAAAGGTCCAAGCCGTTTCGAAGGAGTAGGGAAAAGTAGCGAAAAGTTGCGAAATTGCTAAATATTTTTTTTTGACAAAAGTATTAATTGCACGTAAAAATCAAATGTTGATATTATTGTTCATGAATCTATAATAAACATATATTTTTTTCAAACCAATTGACCAAGCCGTTACGCAGGAGTAGGCCTCAGAAAATCACTGTTTTATGGCACTTTTCGGGCGCTTGGCCCTTAAGTTACAAACATCCAAACATCCACACTTACACATTTATAATATTAGTTAGGATTAAATTCATAAAATTTTAATTTTTTGGCCTCTAAAACATTTTCGAAATAGTAGCGAACATTATAGACAGATAAGTTAACTATTATCTACTTCAAAACAAATTAATTCAAGGCGTTCATTGTAATATTCAGTAGTAACTAGTAAATAAATTGCCTTATTAATTAATTATGATTATCGCAACATGAAACGTAGATATTAAACATAATAATTATGATAATTAATTGTTTTTTTGTGGTGAGGAAATAAGGCAGAACTAATTTGGATTATTTCAATGGTTGTAATTTTTTTGTTTGCTGACGTTTTGGTTAACGGTCAAACTTGACCTGAAATACGTCCAATAACAAGGTACTTCGAAAAAAGTTACCTAACAAAGTATGAATTGTGTGTGTGTGGTATCTTCTCGTCCAACATACCACAGTGTCTCAAGACAAAAGTCTATGACCAGTGCGTGTTGCCAGTGATGACATATGGCACTGTAACATGGTCGCTTACATTGGGCCTCATCAGAAGGCTTACAGTCACCCAAAGGGCAATGGATAGACCTATGCTCGGAGTTTCCTTGCGTGATCGTATCAGGAATGAAGATATCCGCAGGAGAACCAAGGTTGCTGACACAGCCGGAAGAATCGCCAAAATAAAGTGGCGTGAACGTTCCGGTATCAAGTTCTCTTCCCGAAGTCCCCTGGTACCAAGTGCTACCGACATAGCCCAAAGAATTGCTAAATTTAAGCACCTACAGTGGGCAGGGCACATTTCTCGTAGAACAGATGGTCGATGGGGCTGAAAGGTTCTGGAGTGGCGATGAGCACCAGAAGACGTAGCGTTGGAAGGCCTCCCACAAGGTGGACCGACGATGTGGTGAGAGTCGCGGGAATTCGGTGGATGGGAGACCCACAGAATCGGTCGTTGTGGCGACGCTTGGGGGAGGTCTATGTCTAACAGTGGACGTCTTTCGGCTGAAATGATGATGATGGTGATGATGATGACGCACCCACGATACTAAAAAACTAAACTTCTAGTGTGCGACAACTCTTTTTAACCCTTAAACCACTGTCGGACTGGTTCGACGAGTATTTTCGTCCTATTCGCCAGAGTCGTGTGATTGCGACCGGGTGACAAGTGACAGAAGAGCTGATGAGTATAAACGCGAGAATGTTTGTTGGATATATCCGACGTATGTGGTAATAAATTTAAAGGAAAAAAAAATAGTGGATTAGTACTCAAATATGACAAAGAAATACAATGTGTCAGACAAACTATTAAACTATACCAGCGGCCGTATTATGACATCTTAAAACCATCATGTTTTCTGTGTGAGAAAAGGATAGTGCTATTCGTCCTGTATAGCTCCGTCTCTTTTTCACACCGAAAACATGATGGTTTTAAGAGGTCATAATACGGCCCCAGTAATAAAAAGCTAAAGAGTTTGTTTGTTTGGTTGGTTGAACGCGCTAATCAGGAACTAGGTCTACTAATTCGAATTGAATAATACTAACGCGCTAATCAGGAACTAGGTCTACTAATTCGAATTGAATAATACTTTTAGTATTTTATAGCGTTTTTATCGGATATCTATGGTTTTTATCAAGGAAGGCTTTATGCTATACAACATCATGCTTCAACAGCTATGCGCAGACCAGTAATCAAAGACGCGGTTGAAATTGCGGGGGCAGCTTATATTATAAAAAGTTACAATTTTATTTAATAAACTAGCTGTGCCCACGACTTCGTTCGCGTGGACTACAGGATTTTGAATTTATTTTTTCTAAAATAAAAGTAACCTATGTTACTCCTTATTACATCAGCTACCTGCCAAAAAAAGTCCCGTCAAAATCGGTCCAGCCATTTCAGAGATTAGCCCGGACAAACAGACAGACTGACAGACAGACAGACAAAAATTTAAAAAAATGTTATTTTGGTGTATGTATATTCATATGCATGTAGTAAAAAGCAGTTATTTCAAAATTACAAACAGATACTCCAAATTTATTTATATGTATAGATTAATTCAGAATATACGCTTTTTTATGGTAAGAAAATCATCTAATGACAACCCACGCTCTTGGGCGGAGCGGGAGATAGTGTCAGACTCTTATTGACTAAATACCCACCCCGTTCCTTCAAGCCTTCATACCGGGGCTCGAGCTATCTTTCGAAACTAACCCTGTCCCCAGTAAGCTTCGACCCAGCTGGGACCCTGCTGTCGCTGACAACTCCTTGCGGCGCGCGGGAACAGTTGCGCTGTCGACGACTTAGGCTCGGTCCGGACAGTTACTGGACGGTCGGACAGCGAGCTACCCATAGCTCGCCGTCCTCGCAAGCCTGCGTCTGTGGTGGCCGGAAATCAGTATCGAAATCCCGGCGGCTGCAAGATGCGGTCGGCCTCCTCCTTTGCTAGCAGAAAAAGTATTGCTTGTGAAGTAACGAACGAAGCGGGACAACTAGGTACTGCTCGTGTGCAGCACCAATCTAGCACGGTCTTCCAGGTTTTCCTTAGTGTCGGACAGGTTCTATTTTAATAGTGATTTCGTCAATAATTTTTAGGTAACTTTTTAGCCTTCACGTTATGTAGGTAAAAGAAATTACGGAATGGATCGCTTATTTTCGATATTTACAGACTACTTTATAAAGAAATTTTTATTTACATTCTTGGTAAATACCCTATAAATAAAACGCTCAATATTTTATAATCTGTGCGGACGCCGACGTTTCCTTGATGTTTAACCGAATAGCGTTGAGGTTTGAGTCATTATGGTTAGGTTACTTTTGTTCTTTTTT
The DNA here is from genome assembly GCA_910589285.2 of Mythimna ferrago. Taxonomy (NCBI): domain Eukaryota; kingdom Metazoa; phylum Arthropoda; class Insecta; order Lepidoptera; family Noctuidae; genus Mythimna; species Mythimna ferrago. Next base: position 25,874,453 of record OU342685.1, read on the forward strand.
TTAATTTACCCCAAATTAGTAATTAATCAAGGCACCCACACCCAGACTAAATATCTGTAGCCCGTAAAAATATTTGTTCTGAGCGGGAATTGAATGCGCGATACGCAGTGTAGTAACCATGTGGCACACTGCGTGTCGCGCTGCGGCCACGTGGCCGCAGTGTTGTTCATTAGAATAATAATTTTAAATGTGTACTGAAGAAGAATGAATACTCCAGGGTAGTCTGGTCAATGTCAGGGGCTGTGTTCATTAAAATATGATTACCTTAAGTAATATAATATAATATAATATTCCACAACTACCACACAACGCCGTCTAGTCCCAAGCTAAGCAGAGCTTGTGTTATGGGTGCTAGACAACTGATAAACATACTTATATATTTCTAAATACATACATATTATAGATAAATTACACCCAGACACAGAACAAATGATTATACTCATCACACAAACATTTGTCCTGGGTGGGAATCGAACCCACGACCTCCGGCATAGCAGTCAGGGTCACTAACCACTAGACCAACTGGCCAGTAAACAACAACATTGGGAAACCGGAAGCAAGCGTTTATTAAAATAATCTCGGATGGGATACACCAGATATTTTACATTATTTGATAATTATACAGTACCTTATCACAATAATTAAGCAAAATTCTGTACGCAAACAATTAAGATAACATCTTTAAATTATTAAATTAAATATGTATCCTTACAAGCCCTTCTATATACATACAACCTTGAGAATTGATAAAAACCCTTTGCCTTTGACAAAATAATAAAAATTCAAGTTGAAAAAAAATAAGATTGATGATGATTTTATCAAAAAGATATCAAACTACATCGTAGGCAAACCGTAATTAAAATAATTAAAATTAAGTAATTGTATTTTTTGCCATAAACCAGTCATAGACTAGTTTTTTTTATTTAATTCACTGCTTTGGAGGGGTCAAAGAACCATCAATACGCTCATAGGTGTGAAGAATTGGGTACCGGTTATATTTCATAATGATTTTTTTCAAAGATCCGTTATCATTTTCTGACTTCAAAAAAAAGGAGGCGGTTCTCAATTGTATTACATTTTTTGATATATTTTTTTATGCTACCTCAGAACTCTCATCATTCTTCTGTCAATTTATTTAGGATCGGCTCAGTTGCAGTGTGACATCTTCTTTCTTTATTTCTGTTTGCTGGTTGCTCAATGATCATCTCCTTCCAAGAAGTGTCACTCTTTTTCGAATCATTTATCTTTTTTTTTCTCCACTTTGATACTCAACACTTTCCTCACGAAATATTCCTGATCCCTCATGACATGCCCATACAATTTTTTTAGACTGGAAAATATCAAAAACGATTTGGGTGGAGTGGAATTTATCTGAACTACCTGTATTTCTTCAGTGGCCTTTTGCGTTTTTCGGCCATAGTGACACATTCGAACAACCCTGAAAGGAAGGTATCAACCCTAGCAGGTCCCTTCAAATATGCTGAAACTTCTCCGTGCTTGGTTTTTTATCGGACGATGCCCATGTTCTGTCGTCCGCAAGCTCGTTCCTACGGTAGATAACACTTATTTATTATTATTTATTTATTATATACTTTTTTTAGGTACTAATATAAAACATAACAAATATGATAATAATATAATATAATATTTCACAACTATCACACAACGCCGTCTAGTCCCAAGCTAAGCAGAGCTTGTGTTATGGGTACTAGACAACTGATAAACATACTTATATACGAGTATATCTAAATACATACATAATATAGATAAATTACACCCAGACACAGAACAAATGATTATGCTCATCACACAAACATTTGTCCTGGGTGGGAATCGAACCCACGACCTCCGGCATAGCAGTCAGGGTCACTAACCACTAGACCAACAGGCCAGTCAAAGATGAACTTATGTCTAAGACACCATAAAATTGTGCGCGAGTGTCGTGTAACGTGCTAGCATCGTAATATTTAACTTGGTGCGTATTGCCGTAACTCGCGATCATTCGATTGGCACTGTGAACAGTACAAAATCTAAATCACTACACATTCCCATAAAACGATAAAGCCATCCATCACCGTTTACCTGAGTTCCGGAGCCCTGGTTTCAAGGTTACATAGCCTGAAGGTGTCGCCGAGGACACGACGCCAGATCACCCGGCAAAGGATGTCCGGGCGCCGCCCACCGAAGTGCCATCATCGGTGTTGCGGCGCCCCAGGCCGCCTACGCGACTGCCGCTTCAATTGTCATGTTTTGACATTTTTCTTTTTGGCATTTGAACAATTTTTTTAGTCAGTGTTTATTTTTAGTGTTTTTCCTTTTATTTAGCTGTGTAAGTTAGTGGTTAAGCGTAAATTTACTTTTATTCAATGCCTAGTGACAACAGTTTAGTGTTGGTAAACAGTGCAAGTCAACCTTTAAACGTCCTGGAGAGGTGCCCTCTGTGTACTGAGGCACGATTTTTTAAAGGTAAGCGGGGTCTGAGTGTGCATATTGGGAAGGCACATAAACCCCAACATGCACTCACTTCAGACCCTGTAGTTACACTATCTCCCTCACCTACTACTTCATCATTAGATCCGCTTTGGAAAACTCTTTCAAAATTCAAAAATTCTTGCCCAGTTCTAAAGCGAGTTCCCCGCGACGCTAGAGCTCTTGTGGCCCAACACCTAGCAGGTTGCATTCGCCTAGCCGTACGGGAGAACTCGCAAAGTGCTTGGGAACATCTGCTCACCTTCCCCTACAGAGTTTTACACGTTCAAAAAAATTTGGCGACAAAAAAGACTTTAACTGCACAAATCAAAGAAAACTGTAATGTTTCGGCCTGTGATTTAGATTCAAAATTACCGTTTCAGAGAATTATCTCTTCAAAAGGGATATCTCATCTGGTAGAAACAAAGCTGGGGGAAGGTGACATTAGCGGAGCAGCCAGGATCCTATTCAGTAGTGACGTGGTGGCAGCGTGTTCTTCAGATACTCTCGCAGATCTGGAGAGAAAACACCCTGCCCCAGCGGATGGCCTTTCATTTCCCGACCCCCCTGTTCCGGACATTCACACCCTCACCATTACAGGTCGAGAGGTGGTCACAGCCATTTGCTCTTTCCAGAGTGGCTCTGCTGGCGGCCTCGTTGGCCTCAGTCCTCAGCACCTTAAGGACCTTATCAGTTCAGGCGCCGGGGAAGCTGGTGAGTTGCTCTTGAGGGAGCTTACGGCCCTGATTAACCTAATGCTCTCTGGCAATGTGAGCGAAACCGTCATCGACGTCTTATACGGGGCTAAGTTATGTGCCCTGCGCAAGAAAGATGGCGGAGTTCGTCCCATTGCCGTGGGACCTACCGTCGTATGGCAGCCAAGATTTGTTGCAAATTCTATGGTGAGGTGGTTTCGGAAAAATTTCAGCCCCTGCAGCTTGGCTACGGCTCCAAAGGGGGCTGTGAGGCTGCCGTACACGCGTTGTCGACCTATCTAAATTCAGGCAAAGGAGAGGCTATTCTTAAGGTTGACATAAAAAATGCATTTAATTCTGTTAATAGGGACACCTTGTTGTCAGAAGCTAAAAAAGAAATACCTCAAACTTTTAGTTCTCTCTGGCAATGTTATAGACAACCATATCGAAATTACTGTTTCGTGACAAAGTTTTGGAATCCGCTGTTGGCTGTCAACAAGGTGACCCCCTCGGGCCAGTGATCTTTAGCTTAGCTATACACCCAATAATTCGAAAACTAAATTCTAAATTTAATGTGTGGTACCTCGATGATGGGACCTTAGGAGGCGATGTAGACACCGTTTTCAACGATCTACAATTCTTAAAAAACCAACTTTCTTCTATTGGACTAGAACTCAACTTTTCTAAGTGTGAGTTATTCCTATCTGAAAGTATTGACAAAAATCTGACTTATTCAAAATTCAATGCAATAGCTCCTGCAATCAAAATTATCGACAAAAGTTCTCTTCGCCTCCTTGGGTCTCCAATTTTTGAGGATTCCTTTCCCAGTTTTGTGGAGGAAAAAATTAAAAATTTCAATGATGTTTCGGAAAGATTGCTCGAAATTAATATGCATTCGGCCATTACCCTAATCCGTTGTTGTTGTTTCGGTCCTAAATTAATATATTTCCTTCGTGCTTCCCACTTATGGAAGCACCCTCACCTTTTGGAAAAAATGGACCAAATTATCCGGCACACCCTAACTTTAATTTTAAATATGACCTTGGACGATCGAGCTTGGGCTCAAGTTACTCTTCCCATCCGTATGGGAGGCCTCGGCGTCCGCAAAATTACCAGTATTAGTTTACCGGCATTCATATCTTCGGTCCACGGCACTGATAAATTAATCAGGAACATCCTAACTTCTACACTGATTCCTTTAGAAGTGCCGTGTTTCGCCGAGGCTTTGGATGCCTGGAGAATCGCTTGCCCGAATACAAATCCACCTAACAACCCGGCTTCCCAGAGACGGTGGGATGAGCCGCTCTGCAAAGTAGTTCAGGAAAACCTAATCGTAACATCTGCTACTGCTGCGGAGCGTGCGCGCCTGCTGGCTGTGGGAAATTGGGAGTCAGGTCTTTGGCTTCACGCACTGCCGTCGTCGAATATTGGCACCTTGTTCGACGATACTACTTTCCGCTTAGCTGTTGCCCTACGTCTAGGTGCTCCCTGTTGTTCTCCTCATCGCTGCCACTGTGGCGAAGTTGTCAACAGCCTCGGTCACCACGGCCTGTCATGCAGTCGAAGTGCGGGACGCATAGCGCGGCACGCGAACATTAACGACATCATCCGACGAGCCCTTGTCACCGTCGGCGTTCCGGCTGTTTTAGAACCTCATGGCCTGGCACGCGACGATGGTAAGAGACCAGACGGTATGTCTTTATTTCCTTGGAAGATGGGTAGGCCTTTAGTGTGGGACGCTACCTGTGTCGATACTCTTGCGCCATCCCATCTTCCTAGCTCTTCGTGCTGTGCTGGTGCTGCCGCGACGGCTGCAGAGAACCTCAAGCGGCGGAAATATAACAGCCTCGTCGGCAGTTATATTTTTGAGCCGTTTGGGGTTGAAACTCTCGGGCCGTGGGGTCCGAGTGCTCATATGCTTTTTAAAGAATTGGCGAAACGCTTAATTGACGCTTCGCGTGACCCAAGGGCTGGCTTCTACCTCGGTCAGAGAATAAGCATTGCCATACAACGTGGCAATGCCGCCAGCCTTTTGGGCACACTTCCAGTCGACAGCGATGCGGAGGAGTTTTATGACGTCATATTTAACTAGGCATTTAGTGTATATATTATTTTTAATTATTTAAGTTATTGTTTAATTTGTTTATTATTTCCTAGCAATTAATTTTAATAAATAAGATATGTTTTGTAACATTTGCAAAATAAAAATTACTCAGACACCATATAATGGGCTGCCATATCACATTCCGCGATCTCTTCCAGGCAATCTGGTTTATACCATAACATTAGATTACCATAGCACTTTTATTTTTTATCTCCATATTGAAATAAAGTATAAAGTACCTTTCTTTGCCAATATTAAACTACGTTGTCAATCTAAAGTCTCACGGCCCTGAGGCTTGTCGAAATTCTCATATCCTCCAGACCAAATTATCGACCGACTAATTTATTCGCCAACTTAATTCTACTCGATATTAGAAAGGAAACATTCGAGCGATAAGGATTGCACATGCACAGTGTATGAATGTACCCACTACAACATTTCCACCATCCAATTTCTAACTTTGCTTGGCTAGTGGGCTGGTTTTTTCTTTGTCCAAAAAAATAGCATTGCCACATAGCCCATTTCCTGATGACAGCGATGTGTAGTGATTATTCGTTTGAATTTTGCTATTGTTTTCACTTTTTGTATTTTTATAATTAGCTTTTGCCCGCGGCTTTGCCCACTTACCTACATAAAATAAAGCCTATGTCACTTAGGAATAAAGCAGTTTTCTATCGGTGAAAAGATTTTAACAATCAGATCAGTACTTTTAGAGGTTACCTCCGTTTCAAAGATACCTCAGTATTTATATTGGTTTCTTGTTTGTAACAAAAAAAAAAAAACTTTTACTCTTTATAATATAAAGAATGTAGTTAAACTGCTTACATTAGTTTTAATTAGTTAAGTGTTTTTAAGCTATTGCATAGCTTCTATCGCGGGCCTTGAGCGTGGAGACCGAATCCAGAAATTCTGTAACGAAAATAACCTAACACCCCCTACTCATTTGTTTTTTGAGCGTGGTGACCGATAAGAAAACAAATGAATGAACAATCAATCAAAATTCAATTCAATGTGTGAAAGTGTAACTTCAATTAAGTAATATCAAAGAAAAAAAAACAAAGGAAAAAAATACTGCATAAATAAAATAAATAAATAATTATAATTGCATAAGTTGATAAAAATGCTATGCAATAGCTTTACCGCGGCAGTCCCCGAGTGCCACACGTCTTTTTATTTTTCTTTTTCTATCTATATTAAAATAAAACATCCTGTTACATTTATAATAACAAACATTAGGTACCTTAGGCATGTTTTCTATTACAAGTAGAAATTCGAACTCAAATTGATAACCTTGCTTCTTCTGCAAATCTCCTGATTTGTAAACGTTTTATAATGCTTTTATTCCTTAGTCTAACCTAACTAACTTCCCACCGGAAATTACCACCAATTATCGCCAATTAATATCAGAAACAACCAAAGCTCCCTGAGTGCTAAACCGAATCTTGACGACAACTGTGTCAAGGGTAAGCAGTGGCCATCAACAATAGTGAGGAACAAAGCCTTTGTGTCATTTCAGTATAAATAGCTAGAAATAGTAACAATAAGAAGGATATGTAATGTATGGCAGGAAAAATGGATGGAACACTAGAATCTAAAACATAGCTTAGCTAACTGTGCTTTATAAGGTATGTTCCCATTGCTGCGAGGGACTCGGGCCTCCTCTCTAGCATCAGGCAACGGCATTTTTGCCGCCGCCGCCGCCGCCGGGATTCTGATCCCGATTTCCGGCCACTGTAGGCGCGGGCTTGCGGACAGTGAGCAATGGTAGCTCGCTGTCCGGCCGTTCGGTAACTGTCCGGACTAAGCAAGAGTCTGACATTATCTCCCATTCCACTTCAGCGGGGGATGTCACCTGGATGATTTGTACCCAGCGAAAAAAAAAATCTTAGATCAGTTTCAATGACCAAATAAAGAACTCAGATCCTTAATCTAATGACATCAACTTCCGAATTTGCCATGTTGCAAAGACGGTAAACTCTATCCTGCAAAATAAATCACATCCTGCATATAAACCAGTTTCGTAGGCAAATAAACTCAAAACCACAAACTGGCAAGTCATAAAACGTAACCATGTATCATATTCACCATTACGAATACGTTTCACACATAAATAACTAAGTATGATACGCGCGTTTTGCTATGGTGTAATGGTTAAGGTAGCACACTATGATGTAACATTGCATTCTTAAACTTATTTTTACGACTGTCAACGTCGTGTGTACAATTTGACGTTGAAATGTAAAATGATAAATAAAATTACATTTTGTCGACCACATCGTCGCTTTCCATCATGTGAGGTAGTGGTCAATCGCAAGCCTTTCAACAATAAAAATATAGAAAAAAAAAACTTTTTAATGGTTTATTATCTAGTTCTTTCTTTTTTTCCTCTTTTTTTATTTTTTTCCTCTTGGAAATAGTGTAGTATAGTAATCTAATATTCATAAGTTCGTATTAACTTAACTAAATGGTTCTTGAAATTTTAAATATTTTAAGACTAAGTATTTTATAAATATTTTTTTCGTATAAAAAATAACTGTAGCAATATTTCAATCCCTTTACCAAAAGCTTATCGCGGCAAAAACCTTCGTATATGGGCAATATAGTCTCTAAGATATTTATTTTACGATATCGCTTGCGATAAATCATATACAGACTTATTATTTGCATAGGGATCTATTCACCTTGAAAAATGCTACTTACATAGTAGCGTGATAAGGTATTTTTATCTACACTATTTACACTAATATAATAAAGAAGTAAAGTTTGTTTTTTTTTTGTTTGTAGGTGGTAAATTTGGAAGTACTTACTGGTCTGATCGCTAAAGTTTTTTCACCGATCGAAAGCTGCTTTAATCCTGAGTGACATAGGCTATATTTTATGTACGCGGGCAAAGCTGCGGGCAAAAGCTAGTTCATAATATTTTTACTATTTTCACGTATAAATCTACGTTTAGGTATTAACAAACTTAAGGTTATAATAATTTTGATTGAGCTTTTTTGTTCACAGATGCTTTATAGTTGATGATGACGAAGGTTTCTGGAGTGGCGACCGTGAATCTCCTCAGATTCATCAATCGACAAGAACACGGATCACGCGCAGGACAAACGGATTTTCGTACTTTGTGACGCACGGGAAGTATCACACGGGGGCACCCAAGGGCAGATCCGGCCGTGTGTCAAAATCAAAATCAAAAGCATTTATTTCAAATAGACCATTTGCAGGCACTTTTGAATAGTCAAATGTCGGTCAGTCCAAAAAAAGTGAAGCTAGATGGCACGTTCCAAAGGGTAGGTCTCTATGGACAAGAACGTGCAAAAACCTCCAAGGACACTCTTTTAAATCATATTGAGTTACATATAATCTTGGTTACATATTTTTTGTTGCCTCTGTTATGTGAGCAAAAAAAAAATCAAAAATCAAAGCATTTATTTCAAATAGACCATTTACAAGCACTTTTGAATAGTCCTCACTCAGCGTTGGAAAGCTTCCTCTCACAAGGTGAACGATGAGTTGGTGGGTATTACAGGAATCCGATAGATGTGAGACCACAGAAATCTTAATAATAAGGCAAATTGCCTTATTATTAAGATTTCTGTGTGTGAGACGCACAGGATCGATTGTTGTGGTGATACTTGGGGGATGTCTAACAGTGGACGTCTTTTTTTTTACTGAATGACATTGTCTTAAGTCTTCAATATGTAGCTGATCCCATGAGATTCAATTGGATTTCTTACGAATCAGATTCTCAAAGTCAAACCAATTCACATCAATCTGTTACACCTCAATGTACGCGCACCTCAACATAACTCGATAAACTCACGCCCTACTTTGTGAGTGAGTCACTGTGTCACTACTCTGGCAGGTAGGTACTTGGTCTCGCACTTGTAACACCGAAGGTGACGATCATTTACTTGATTATTACTTCTGGTCATTAGACCGAAGGGCCTGGGAAAATATGTTGGACAAGGAAAAAATATTATCTAATAATAAAAAAACTCGTGTCACAGCGTTTGTTATTCTTCGAACGAAACGGTTTGAAAATGTCCAAATGGTAATGCCTTGATCACACGTACCGAGTAAAAGGGCGAGACAGTAAAATATTGCTCGGCCGAAACAATGAAGTAAGCGAATTGTAGAGATAAGCGCTCGGCCGAGCACTCGGCACTGTGTTTACACGTACCGAGTACTCGGCCGAGAGCACTGTCTCGCCCGTTTATTCGGTACGTGTGATCAAGGCATTTGTCGGCACCCGCACCACAAACGACTTAAAAATTAGTGTTATGGCTCAGCTTTAACTGCAAGATTCTCTATTTTATTTAACCCTAGGTGAAGAGGGTGGCCCTCCTCAGATATATAAAGAGGTAAAGTTTTTTTTAATGATTTTTTTGTTTGTAGGAGGTAATCTCTGAAAGTACTGGTCCGATTGCGAAAATTTTTTCACCGATAGAAAGTTGCTTTAATCCTGAGTGACGTATGTTATATTTTATGCAGACGAGTGAATCCGCGGGCAAATCTAGTAATTTATAATACAAAACGGTTTGTTAGTAGATAATGAAATAGAATAAGAAAATAATTATGTTTTTATTTTATGGCAATTGAACCGGTATAAGTCTAAGCTGGAAAGACAAAATGATGTTAATTTTTTTTATATTTATGCAAGTAAGTTGTGTGCCATGAATTGTAATATAATGATGTTTTCAGTCGAATTTCGATCACGGCTGTACAGTGCTCTAGCGAATGCGGAAACATATTATGTTGCACGCTAGTCATAAAGATACCTAATGTAGTTGTAAATTAAATCATAAATTGTTATGTTTTACGATTCAATTTTCGAACACTTTTTTTGAGTTAGATCTACTTGTTATAAAGTGTTCGATGTGACACATCGCACACGTCTCTGTTCCTTTAGGGACAGAAATCGACATGAATAGAGATCACGCGAAAGACAAACGGATTTTCGTGCTTTACGACGCACGGGATGTATCACACGCCCCCGTGTAGTACCCAAGGGCAGATCCGGCCGAGTGTCAAAATCAAAAGCATTTATTACAAATAGACCATTTGCAGGCACTTTTGAATAGTCAAATGTCGGTCAGTCCAAAAAAAGTGAAGCTAAACTGCACGTTCCAAATGGTAGATCTCTATGGAGAAGAACGTGCAATAAACTCCATGGACACTCTTTTAAATCATATTATGAGTAACATATAATCTTGGTTACATATTTCTTGTTGCTTCTATTATGTAAGTACAATGTAGATAATAAAAAGTAAAATGAAAATAAAAAATAATTAAAAGATGGAAATTGAATTAAGCCACTGGCAACTAAGAGATGACCAGTCTCAACTGACGGCACCCATTCACGAGCATGACGCGTGCCTCAGCCCCACTCAGCTCAACCATTTTGAAGGGAACTGAGCGAGACATTTGAGTGAGCATGACAAACTCTCAACTGCCATGCTCGTAATGTCAAAAAAAGGTTGTAAACTTTTAACCTAATAAAAATGCTCCATAGTACCTACTTCACATTTACGGAAAAAATGCTTCTACAATAATTATATAAGTCAGTAGGGGCCAAAGAAGTAATCCACCCTGCTGTCAAAAATAGTGATCTACCAATAACGTATTTATATTTTCAAAAATGCGAAAGTAAGAAGATTTTTTAGACCATTAAGTTGCCAAGGTTATTTTGTATTGCTTCGTGGGAAACACTCGACTTGCAAAATTAGTTTGACCAAAGCAATTTTTTTCTATTGTGCCAATTTACAAATAAATTCCATAATTATAGCCGAATATACCAGCTTGAAAGAAAAGCAATTTTGTGATCCATGAATAGATCTCAAAAAATGTCGTCTCAGGTATTGTTTTAATAGAAAAGTTACAACTAAACCAACTGACCTGAATCCTATCCAACAGAAGGAGAAGCAATAAGGATCACTCTTCAAAGATAGAGTGAACAGGTTCTTATTAAAACTAGTGCGATTCACCATCATCAATTGCATCACTGCTTACCATCAGGTGAAATCGCAGTCAAGCACTTAACTAGTTCGTCATTTAAAAAATATACATATCTGCCAACGAGAAGAGCCAACGTGCTACGCATGTACATTCTACCAGCGGCGTAGCCTGGTTGAAAGTAGACAATTACCCCAAGGGAACATCCTGCGTGAGGTAACGTTCCTCATGCCCTAGCCGTCGCCAACGAGCAATGGGAGCTCGCCGTCCGACCGTCTGGTAATCATCTAAATCGAGCCCAAGACGTCGATGGTGCATATTGTTCCGTAAGGAATTGTAAGCAAACCGTAGGGGCCAGAGGAGAAAAAGGGAACATCCTCCCGAGATACAAAGTATCCTCCTCCCGAGATACAAAGTATCCTCCTCCCGAGATGCAAAGTATTCTATGTGCTATTTGGCGGCATGATCTACCCATAGGTATGCAAAATTTTATCCAAATGCATCCAACCTTTTGAGCGTGAAGGATTAAAAAATAGAAACTTTCGCCTCTAGAATATGGTATGATGTGACCATTCCATTCTCATTGTATATCTCTTTGTAGCAGATAATGTGCCTTTAATAGCTGTTTGTGTTAAAATAGGCGTGAAAATGAATAAATTAGACGTTTGACTGCCATTACAGTTACAGTACTTATATTAGAACAAAACAGTTTTGTATGCCATAAAAGGTGCTATAGGGTAAGTTTATGTAGTCTTATTCTTGTACATTTGTTTAACACAAACAAAAATATTTTACGGATATTCTTCACCTTGGTAAAAATATCTCAAGTTCTAATTCCAAAAACCTTTAAATCCACACTAATATTATAAACAGGTAAAGTTTGTTTTTTTTCGTTGTACTAATCTCTAGAAGTACTGGTCCGTTTGCCAAAATTATCTCACCGATAGAAAGCTGCTTTATTCCTGAGTGACCCAGACTATACGTAAACGGGTGAAGTGGCGGGCAAAAGCTAGTGCTTAATATTGAGGTGGAGGTGTGCTCCACTTAGACGGAGTACCGCCGTGTCCTCGTTGAGGTTATCGGTGGTGGTGACTTCACGAACCAAGGAGACGGCCGCAAGAGTGAGGGCACGTATCCTCACATTCCCGTGGGCTTGCGGATGACAAACAATGGGTAGGTGACCGTCAAGCCCCGCCGTCCGTAAGGACCAAGCAAATCATCGACGGGTTCACCGTCCGACCGTCAGGTAACCGTCCGGACCAAGCCCAAGTCGTCGACGGTCGGCGGCGCGTAGTATTCCACGCGCGTCTTAAGGAGATGTCAGCAAACCGTGGGGACTCAGCAGAGTCAAAGCCTACTGGGGCCATGGATTCGCTTCTGAAAGGAAAACCCGGCCCTGGTATAAAAGGCAAAGAAGGAAAAGGAGTGGGTTTTTAGTCAGTAAAAGTCTGACATACCCCCTCCACCCAAGAGCAAGAGATCTCATTAGATAATTTTTCCACCTAAAAAAAAGTCATCGACAGTACGTAGTGTTCAAATGTATAACACACCCTCTTGCGACACTCTAGAGCAGCAGATATCCCAACTCCCAAAAAAAAAAACTTGCTCTCTAAGAACTATAAGCTCGTTTTCAAAAAAGTTTCAAGTTCATAGCATCAGTAGCCGCCACAAATCATCATAACCGTCATACCAAGAGCACGCAGCATTTTAAATAAGTTTGACATTGGTGATAAGTGCGTTGTTTGATCTAATATTATAAAGAGGAAAGATTTGTATTTTTGTTTGTAATAAATAAACTTCAAAACAACTGAAACATTATAAAAGTATCAGTAGAATGTTTTCTTCACTGTTGATAGGCTCGCGCTTCACCGTTATCTCACTTGGTGGAAGGTGACGCTGCTCCATCGTCAACCACATGACAATAGAGCACGCTTGCCTAGAAATAGATTATTTATTTAATCTGGACTTAGGATCCTAGGCTCCAGCAGGGAATTCTAGTCCTAACTGTTCGTAAAATGAATGTGTCATCAAAAAGTTTTGTGTGTATGAGTAGATGTTCACTATGTACGTACGCCGCGATGATGGAACGGGCTTGGCGAAATTAGGCCATACAATTCCGACGAATACACCTCAAAATGCAACCGGTATGCGTTTTTTTTGGCACATAGGTACACACATTGAGATAAGAATTATATAGAAACTTAAACTTAATACATCAACATTGAATCTACCACGGCTGCGCTGCGCCAAATAGGTCTAGTTCAGCATAATGCCAGACCACTACTTAGCAGTAGCCTGACGCTGGTTTTCAACTGAACCTTGCCATGAGTTAACACTGAAAGATAGACATATATTTACTGCTTTCACGCAGGCAAAGTCGTAGGCAGAAGTTAGTTATTAATATTTTACGTGATAAGGAAGGACTCGGTAATTGTCGATTGTAGGCAACCTTGATTGCTGATGCGTAACCATAGGTTTTTGTTATGAAGGTAGACGTGGAAAGAGTTAACGGTGAGTAAAGAATAAAATATTGAAATTGATGTTTTTTTGACACAACCTTGACTGATCTCTTTAGTTGGGAGGTAATTGGGTTTATTATGGGACATTACTGTGGTTATTTGGTTTTAGAAGTAGGTTAGTAGTTCAGCGATTGTCTTACATAAGACAGTGCTGTTTACAAAATATACCGTTTTTGAAGCAGTATCATTGTGAGCAAAAATATTGGCCACTGTGCATTTTGACCTGTGGTCTGTTGGTCTAGTGGTTAGTAGCCTTGACTGCTATGCCGAAGGTCGTAGGTTCGATTCCCACCCAGGATAAATGTTTGTGTGATGAGCACGATCATTTGTTCTGTGTCTGGGGTAATTTATCTATAATATGTATGTATTTAGAAATATATAAGTATGTTTATCAGTTGTCTAGTACTCATAACACAAGCTCTGCTTAGCTTGAGACTAGACGGTGTTGTGTGATATTTGTGGAATATATATACATTATTATTATTATTGGAATTGCTCAAAAATTTTGCCAAGCATTTTCCATCTTCGGACTATTAGACGAACTGCGATGTGCCATCGGTATATGGTGGACATCCCATTCATAGGCACAAAAAACTTCTTGAAAACACAATCATTATATGTATAGGTAAGGAATGGAATTCTCTGTTGGAGTTGGTTTCCTGATAGCTCTACCTAGATGTCTTCAAGTGTGAATCTATATAGGTTACTTCTATGCAAATATGCTCCATCGCCGACCACATCATTGGCAGGTGAGATAATGGTCAAAGGCGAGCCTATGTATAATAATTAAAAACAACGTTAAGCTTTTCAGAAATTGAAATTTTAAATTATATTCAACGTAAAAATCCTCTGTAATCTACCTAGTTGACAGTAATTAAAAGTAAATAATTAAAACCATTTATATTCACACATCTGCTAATAAGACTGACAAAGGTCTGTCTATAAATAAGCTCTTTTAAATACATTATAATGATACTTTATATAAAAAAATATAAAAAAAAACCTTGCATCATACTCAGATATCTCGCGCTGGGCCCTTGTTCAAGCCATGGTCTGAAACGAAGCAGTTATGCTAACAAAGTAGATAGCCGCAGGCGTGAGGGAATGGACATCCGCACGCCCCCGCCGCCGTTAGAGTGGAGGTCACCTTCACTCCGACTACCACCGTAGACGTGGGCTCTCGAGACGTCAATGGCGAATAGTGTTCCACACACACCTCAAAGAGATGTGAGCAAAGCTTAGAGGCCCAGCAGGGCCGATGTGCTAGTAGGCATCGGCCTACTAAGGCCATGAATTGACCGAAAAGGATACCCCTGCTCCTAAAACGCAAATGGCAACTGAAGGAACCTATGTATGTTTTTACTTTTCACTCTGCCCCAGAGCGGGAAAAGCCACGATGAGTTCCCACAACAAAAAAAAAACCTCTGGCTATAGTTACTTCTGTATCATGCAGGGTGCGGTCACAAACATATAAACTCGTAAACTCATTTAACTATTGTGATGGTAATTAGGCAAGATGATACTGCTTATTTTAAGATTGGACATCAGGTTTTTGTAATTTTGACATTTCGTATCGACTGCCCGTGGTCAATTTACTATCCGCGCCAAAGAGTGCCGATATCGTCTCCAAATAGGTATCGCCTTGGTATCGCCTCTTTATCATTATTACAACACTCAAGCCTTGAAAAGGGAACAATAAATTCGAGAACGCCGAAGCACTCCTATTCAATAAGTACTCAATGACTGTTATGCATCGTATTGCATAAAGGTAACAACAAAAAGTTTGCCAGTGAACTTGACAATAAACGGTTGAAGGCCGCCGTTTCGCCTCACTGCACACGATGCTCTGGTTCATTTTTATAGCACGTTCGCTGTTAGTGGGACGGCTTTTAAATAAAGATCGGTCCATTTGCTTAGGAGCTACGATGCGACACACAGACACACAGATACACGGACACCTCAAACATAAGTTTAACCCTCTTTACCGTCGAGGGGTTAAAAATAACATCATTTAATTTTATTCTCTTTTAAATTTTATTTTAATGAGTTTAATTTTAAGTATATTAATTTACATTTTAATTTGTTTAACTTTTCCATTTATTTTAGCAAAATAATTGAACAAATTAAATACACTTAGATTATTAAAAATAATATATTTATACACTAAAGGCCTAGCGAAATATGACGTAATAGAACTTCTATGCATCGCTGTCGACTGGAAGTGTGCCCAAAAGACTGGCGGCATTGCCACGTTGTATGGCGTTGCTTAATCTCTGACCGATGTAGAAGCCAGTCCTTGGGTCACTTGCTTAAAACTTGATTTTAATTTTAATGTATTGATTGAGTTGTATTTTATTGTGATTTTATTTACTGTTTCTTTTATTTTACGATATACATTTACAATTATTATAAATATACGATGCCAACAACACAATGACATTGTGTTGTGTTGTTGGCGTTGTATATGTTTATGATTTGAAAATGGCAATATAATACCATGATCTTTCAGCTGTAAGACGTCCACTGATCCTAGACCAATAAAAATTCTATCGTAAACATCGTTACAACAACTCAACTAGCTTAATGCTTCCCGTGTCTGTCTCGCGGGATTTCGGCGATCTTCAGTAGGTCGTTGCTCTATTTTGTGGAGTTTCGAACAACGGAACATTAAAATAAAAAACACCATCTTCCTAACTTTTCTTAAAAAAATAGGATAAAGAATAGTGTTATTATTTATGACTGGTAATAATCAATACATATTTAATAATAATACATTTATTGCACGCACAAAAACAAAATACACTCAGATGTCGAAGTCACATTTATCTCACATCGCTGTCATCTGAAACCATGACCCAGAACTGGCAGCCAAGTCGAATGGCAATGTTATTTTTTTGACCAAAACTAATACTACCTATTTTTAAAATGAAAATGCAGATATACATAAATATCGTGACGATTTAAGATAAAGCGTACGTGATAATGATTATATTAAACTCAATAATAATAAGACTTTGGAATGCTAACAAAAATCAAACATATAAATAGATGGAGAGAAGTAACAAGTGGCGCACTCTAATTGGTGGAATCTATTTTAGCAATTACATGTAGCTATATTTTTATGTTTAAACTTACAGCAATTCATTTTTATTGAATCGATTGATTCAGAGGCCAATTATATATTTTTTCCGAATAAAGTGTAAGTGCACAGGTTTTTTTGGCTTCCTGTGCAAAATGGCATGAGAGAAAGGATTAGGCGCACAATGCCACATTCGCAAAATGACATACTGAAGCAAAATGCCACATTCGCAAAATGACATTTCGCAATATGCCACACTAGCAAAATGCCACATTAGCAAAATGCCACATTCGCAAAATGACTTTTCTCAAAATGCCACATTAGCAAAACACGTGCTTATTTTTAACCTAGCGGCGAAAAATGGAACTAAACATTATTATATTCCGTTCTGGAATTCCATAAAATAAAATGAAGTCTTCTGCAACAATAGTCTGTTGAAATAAAATGTGTGTATTATTACTTCTAATTCAATATAATAATACACAGAAACGCAGTTTGCCCATCTACCATTGAAGGCTTCGGGCCTCTCACACCGCAGCGCTACATTATTTTACGTTTATAAGGGGCCAAAAAACAGCGTCAGTTATTCGAATCGATTCTCTGCGATAGTTGAGAAACGAACGAGCGGAGTATAATCACTAAGATCATTTCCAGAATCATCATTCGCTGTTCAGTCGAGTCAGTTAAGACCCTCCTGATGGCAACTTGAGCAGCGCTCGGCCGCGGTAGTCATGTTTCCGCGGTAACGAAACCATAGCGCGATCTAACTCGATCCCAACGCCATCTATCGAGGTAGGGGTTAGTTTTTGTACGAATATAGTTAACCTATTTGCCGCTGTTGTGTTATTATTTCTTGTGATTTATTATTATTTTTGCTATAAAATGACAAATATATTTTGTATATTATTATTTATAATATTTTTGATAGCCCAGATCGTAGCAATATTACAGTTAAAAAGCAAAAAATTACTTTCTGTATTTTCTGACGGTGTGTGAAATCATTGGAATAAAATAATCTATAGTAAGCACCAATCATTATAAATATATAAAAATTATCCGAAAACCATATTCAGGACATCAAACCTTTTTTGCTGTCTGAATAGCTTTTGGAATATTTATTACTACCAACGCAAAACAGTTTCAATATTATATGCTGAAGAGACTCTTGTTTTCATAAAATAAGTAAGGTAACCGTTTCCAAACTGATATGTTTGTTTTATACTTGAAATATTTTAAAACGTCTATTAATAATGTATGGTTTCCTATATTTTTGTAATGCAAACATATCTGATATAGATAAATACCATCGATTTTAATAATGTTTGTAATATTTATCAACTGTTTTTATGAAAAATAATAACAATAATTTACAAGCAAAATATACAATAACATAGCTTATCATAAATTAATAAAAAAATTAACAAGGTCGCGTACCCTCTAGTGGCGCCATCTGTGTCAATATGTATGAACTTAAATTTCAATCAGTCAAATTATTACGATATATAGTATTTTTTTTATATTCGAAATTCGACAGCACAAAAAAACCAAAACAAATTATTTATTTAATTCATGGTTACCTATTTTAGCTGCCAGCTTCTTTTCTGAACAACAAAAGGAAACGCAGATGTTTTTCAAACGAAGTGCTACTTGAAAAAGCAATTAAGACTTGGCCATATTGCACTATTCTTGTGCAGTATGCATAAACAGTGTGGCAAATTGCCAAAATAATGACACAATGAAGACAAAAATGTAATGAAATCCCCAAAACAATGTAAAATAATGTAGTAATGTAATGTTTTATGTATAATATATATGTATTTAAAAATATATAAGTATGTTTATCGGTTGTCTACTTCTCATAACACAAGCTCTGCTTAGCTTGAGACTAGACGGCATTTTGCGACAGTTGTGGAATATTATTATTATTAATGTATAAACTACTGATAGTCATAATACTTCCATTTTTCAGGATCCTGGAAATATTTTTCCTGATAAACATTGTTTCCGTGTAATTTATTAATGGTATATCGAGCGATAATATGTATCCTCTTTCAAATCTTTCAGTATTTTACTCACCAAATCCCCACTAAAATAAAAATAAATATTATCAATATAAATCCTATATTATTTTTTCTAATTGTGTTCAATATCTCTCTATGATTGGATTGTATGGCCCGGCTTTATTTAAGCCAAGACATCAGTATAAGGATTCATTGGATTTCAGTATAATATAATATTCCTCCATTTATAACAGAGCTTTACCAGTACTTAGAATAAATCTATTTCTAGATGGTAGATTACATTTTGTTGCAATGTAGTATTTTATTATCTGAAAACTCTACAGTATTTTCATTATTGTTACGGACAAACGAGTATATAGTTAATAATAAAACAACAATACGTTAGCAATTCAACGTCATAAGATAGTACGTCAGCTATGTACGTAGTATGAGTACATAAGCTGAAAGAGCAAAAAATCAGGGGCTAGACTAACTACCAATCAGATCAAGGGGAAAGTATAAGGCTATGTGCTTCATTTCTAAAAAAGTATATAACACAGAAAAACCGTTATGAATAATCCGGCTTTCTATTGGTTATAGTTCGCAGATGGAAACACGCCATTATTAATAGCCAATGGCAAATTGGTGGGTATGCGGGGGTCGGGACGTGAGGAAGCAGCCTACATCGGGAAGATTCACCAAAAGAAAAGCGGGAAAAGGAAGTATCCGCCACTACATGCAACCAGCTGCAAAAGTACTTAAGTGCCACATTTTGGTGGAACGTGGTTCTCCCTCTGCAGTTCGACTCTACACGTCTCCACGTCAGTTTGTTTCTCAGATTTTCTAAGTTATTTTAAAGTCAGTGAAACAGTATAAGTGTCGTCACGTTATTGTGTTATAGACTCCGTTTTGTATAACGTATTTACTGTGATAAAAGTTTGTGTTAAAAGTAAATAAATACGGCTGAGGCCTTTTAACGTGACCATTGTGTTTGTTGTTATATATTGCGTATCCCTCTGTCACCCTCACCAGGTCGCCGCTCATTTAACGCTGCGTCTTTCGATATCCGGTCAACACTCCAGGATCTTTCGGCCTCGTCAGGGATCATTCTGTTCAGCGAGCAATGTGCTCTATTCATTGGCGCTTAAGTAAAACCACTTAAAAAGCTCGTGATTAAGTTTTTTTCTTATACAATATAAAATAGTGCTGGACTGCGAATCCACCTGAAGGTAAGATGTGATACAATTGTTGATGCTGTGGCTCACAAGTTTATTAAGAACCTATTCGCTCTAGCCTTGATTCGGTTATAACAGCCAGAGTTGATCTAGAAGATTAAGCAAAGTTGGTTTCATAGCATACCGAGTTTCCTCCGTGGCTCTGAAAGCATGTTAAGCTAGGTCCTAGGTGTCATTTGTAGATTTATGACAGTCGTTACGAGTACTCAGAAGTCAGAAAAGACTGATGATAGATATGATCTTGCCAAGGGAAATCGTAATCCTAGTATTACCAAAGTAGGTACTTGATTATAAAAGGCAGATAGGCTGCCATTCTGTGTACAATACTGGTATTCAGCTTCATTTGATGTAACTGGAAACCGACCCAAACATAATGAGAAAAGGCTAAGTAGATTGACTACAAAAATATAAAAGTCGGAAATGTTCATACCTTTATTTATTTATTTACTATATACTTTATTGTACATGCAAACATAATAAAGTAAAAGTTATATCTAAAACACGTACAATGCTTGCTGCTTGCGTGCTTTATAAGCGCTATTAACTTATATAACATTACTGAAATAATGCTTTGTGTATTATTAAAAATGTTTTATTATCATTTCAACACTGCACTAAGAGGGTTAATTGAAAATGATGATGATTGGATTGTAATATTATTATACTGTACAACGTATTTTGAGAATTATAAAAGTAATTCTTAATTTACAGCCAATCATTGATTGATTGATCTCTTGCACTTTTTAATGTTGTTATTATAAAATCGCAAATCTTCTTTGGTTCCCAATTTGAAAGAAAATCACCTAACTTATGTTTATTTTAATCCTGCAATAGGGTCATACATTGCTACTTCAATACCACACTTATCTCGTCCATTCATACTAAACCGCCAATGTATACTCACTACCGTCAAGAGTATTGTTGAAAATATTAGTTTGTGTGTTAGAAAAAGGTTTCCTGGTAGGGGTAAAACCGGATGCGAGTGCAAATTGGTATCAAAAAGCGGAAATAGCGCTTTGTTTTGCGGTATGAGAATTCAACTAGTTTTATTTTGCGCTTATTTTAATTTGTTTTACATTCATCTGGTATTCAGAATTGTTTGGCCATTTGCGAATAATCGCTCTCGTTTGTGTTTTCTATATTTGGTGTATTGAGTGTTTTTATTGATAGCTGTGCAATTTAATTACTGTGAAATAATACATATTGGACATATCTAGTGGTTTTTTTTTGTACTAAAAGAGAAGTAATTATTGAAATTAAGTATAGACATTTTTACCAAATTGACCTCAACTCTTCGGAATCTTTTATTTTTTTACGTAATGTTCCTCGATTATGTAAAGACGCGTTCTGTTTTTAGGTACCTTGTGTTTGTTAGTTTACATGTTTGTGCACGCAACTACGATACAGGAGACAATTTTAGTGTGGGACAACTTTTTATGTAAAGGAAAAAAAGAAAGAAAAATAAATCTAAGATAGATAAATAAAAGAATAAAGATTATAATAAATAAATCTAGGCATACTATATTTTTTTTTTTTCAATGATTGTACGACTTTACCACTAAATGTGTTAAAAACAAAATAAATATCAACTACTATATTAAGTAAGAAATATTTCTAGATGTCCTTTAAATTCCCTGATAATGCAAGTCCTTTAACATAAAACATTGATAGTTTTTTTGTACGAAATCGTGATGCGAAATAAAGTTGTTTCCTGGTCCAATTTATTTGATTGTAGATTTAATCTGAGCCAAATGAAGGTCGAAACCCCGCCCATAAATAATTGAGGTATTTCAGATTACACAAAACTACTGCGGTAAAAGGTACAAAAAATGCTTTTAAACTTTACCATATATCAAGCCTTATACTGGTCCCACTGCTAGGAATTAAGCCTCCTCTCTAGGAAAGGGAGTGGGCCGTAATCTACCACGCGGGCTTAGTGCGGGTCACATGTCTTCGAATTTCGCCGGTTCTAGAACATCAGTTTCCTAACGAGGTTTTCTTTCACCGTTTCAGCAC
The DNA here is from genome assembly GCA_910589285.2 of Mythimna ferrago. Classification (NCBI taxonomy): domain Eukaryota; kingdom Metazoa; phylum Arthropoda; class Insecta; order Lepidoptera; family Noctuidae; genus Mythimna; species Mythimna ferrago. The sequence goes on from OU342685.1 coordinate 25,896,522, forward strand.
AGCAGAGCAGTAGTGACGAACTTAATTACACAAAAGTAATGTGCCCGGCTGGGTTTGAACTCGTAAGTCCAGTCATTGGGCCGTTACCGATGGGACACAACTACTCCATAATAATACTCATTTAAATAGGAAAATGATCCAAGAAACACCTCCTTTTCTAGGTAAAGCGAGAGGGATTTGTACTGACTAAAACCCATTTATGTGTCAACAGTTGAACGGTGCGTTTCAAAGGCATGGTGACTTTTAATTGATATAAGTGCTTGACTGCGATCCTACCTAATGAACTAGATTATTAAGAGTCTACTCACTCTAGCCTTAAAGAAACCTAAATTATAATTGAACAAGAACCACAGTAGGCAAATTGCTCCACTCTGTAACCCAAAGAAACCCAGAGCCCTGGCAAAGAAAGTATTTTTTTTACGTGGGAATTCATCGTATGTTTGCTCTCGCTCTGGGTAGAGCAAAAGAGCTTGTCAGACTTTTACTGAATAAAATCTACCTGCATTTTTCAGTTGCCTTTTGTCTTCCAGGGTGACGATAAGTCTTTAAAAAATTTCCACAGCCCAGAGCATCGGCCCTGCTGAGCTCCTACGATTTTGCTGGCATTGCATCACTTGGAGTCTCGCGTGGAACACTACGTACTGGCAACGACGACATAGAATACATAGTATGATTGTGCAAGTAGTTCGAGACATACTCACTTCTGAAGCTGTGCGTGGTATACTCGTGATATACTCACTTCTGTGCTGACAATTTTTCATTTTAATACAATAACTATGGACTTTTTGGTATTTTCATTATTTTATTTTGTCTTACTACACAATTTATCTAATCGACAATCTCCAATGTGATTGCAAATTAATTCTCAGTGGTATCAAAATATATATATTTTTTTTGTGGTTTATAAATCTGTATTCAATTTTTGTTTGCGTTATTGTATTATTACTTTGTACGCCCTAGAGGCAAAACAACGTCTTCAATATATTAAATAAGAACTCAAATACGTTAAAATACCTTAAACCCTTTATTATTTCCAAACAGACATACTGCGCTAAATATTTTAATACATGTGTAACGTGTTAAATTTAAAAAATACTTAAACTATTTATACCAAAACCTAACTATGTACCTACATAAATATAATACAAAATGACAAAGTACACTCAGGCGTCAAAGTATTCCTCCACATCGCTGTCATCCGGAAATGTGCCCAGAAGACTGGCAGTATTGCCACGTTGAATGGCAATGCGAATTCTTTGGGCGAAGAACGAGCCAGCCCTCTGGTTACGTGAAGTGTCGATCAGTCGGCGTGATATTTCCTTGAAAAGGAGACGCGCACTCGGACCTCATGAACCAAGTGTTTCGACCCCAAACGGCTCAAAAATTTAATTACCAATAAGGTTACAGTATTTGCGCCGTTTAAGGGTCTCAGCAGCAGCAGCGGCAGCGCCAGCACAGCCTGCCGTACTTGGAATATGGGATGGCGCAAGGGTGTCGACACAGCTTGCGTTCCACACCAGAAGCCTACCCACCTTCCACGGTACCAACGTCATACCATCTGGTCTCTTCCCATCGTCACGTCCCAAACCATTTGGTTCTAAATTAATACGGCAGGTACGCCGGCGGTGACAAGAGCTCGACGAATAATGTCGTTGATGCTAGCGTGTCGTGGTATGCGGCCTGCGCTCCTGCAACAGGACAAGCCATGGTGTCCGAAGCTGTCGACACCTTCGCCACAGTGGCACCGATGTGGAGCACACACAAGGTGCGCCTAAGCGTAGACAGGTAGCGAGCCGAAAAGAGGCGTCATCCATCATAGTGCCTATGGTGGATGACGGGAGTGCCTGAAGCCATAAGCCCGACTCCCATTCCCCCACAACCAGCAGACGCGCACGCTCAGCAGTACTTGACGACGTATTTAATAGGTTATTCCGTACAATACTGCAGAGCGGCACATCCACGAGCCATTTTCCAAGCGTTCAACGCATCGGACAAGCACGGTACCTCAACATCAACCAGTGAGGAAGGTAAAATATTCCTGGTTAATGTTTCAGTACCGTGCACCGAGGAGAGGAAAGCTGGTAAACTTATACTAGAAATTTTGCGGACGCCGAGGCCACCTAGCCGGATGGGAAGCATGGCTTGCTGCCATGCTCGGTCGTCCAAGACCACATTTAGAATTGAAGATAATGTGTTCCTAATAATTTGATCGACTTTTTCCAAAAGTTGTGGGTGCTTCCAAAGATGGGAAGCGCGAAGGCTATACGTAAATTTAAGAATATAAGATTTTATATTGTTTGTTTTACAATGAACAAATGAATCTTGATACTGAATTAATAAAAAAGTTTCTAAGTCATATTTATGTTTTCCAGCCATTTCCTGGTCTGACTGAGTCATTATTTATTGGAACTTGATCTAACAAGTACTGATAGTCAGTACCTGTTAGATCACATTTTAATACATAACTAAAAATATTTATTCATTTAATGTAAGTGAAAACTTGTAATTGGCCTTAGTTTTATTATGATAAGTTATCATGTTTTTGTTAGCTGTAAGTGTTCCAAATATAATAAAATAAAATAAATAAATCAACTATAATTAGCATTATTGCTAAAAGTACTTACCTATGTAAAAGTTCAAGTTTTTTAAGACTCAATATCCCTTCCGTTAACACTTCAGTCGAAAGACGTTCACTGTTGAACATAGGCCTCCCTCAAGTGTCGCCTTAACGACCGGCTTGTGCGTCTGTCTATGTTTAATATCACCAGGTTATCGGTCCACTTTGTGGGAGGCCTTTCAACGCTGCATTGTCCGGTACGTGGTCACAACTCCAGAACCTATCGTCTCCATTGTCCTAAAACGCAAAAGGCAACTAAAGGACCAAGGTGTGGTTTTAATCAGTAAAAGTATGACACGCCCACACGAAAAAGTCATTAAATCATTTCCTACTTTGAAAAAAAAAAATAGAGAGATTTAAACCTCTGCCATAAACACGAACCGATAAAATCCGAAACATTTCCGAGTTCAATTTCCAAATTAGAAGTTATTCTCGTCCTAATTGTTTTTCTTCTAATAGGATTGATTATTTTTTAGTACAATGAGGTGGAACATTTGTAATTAATTTGAACAAAGGAGTGGAAAGACCTTCACTTTCATTGTTCACGTCGTTCGCTCAATTTTAAACCGTTTGTATTTACTTGTATTTAAGTGTTCGCCGTAAGAATTTAATTAGAAGTACAAAATTAAAATATTTACCAAAATTGTTTCGAGAAATTCCTGCTTATTTTGAAGTTTTGACTACTTTGTAAGAGTTAATTAATTAATAATTTCCAACGGTTTTGATTGTTGAGCTATTCTCGTCTTCTTGATAATGCGATCACGAATCCATTTGGAGTCCAATGAATCATTAACAGGGCCTGATTAATCCGCTGGATCTTGGGAATCTTATCTTATCTTTGGGTTTATGTATTGTGTATATATGTAGATAGTACACCATCAACTACCTGAGTATCTTTTTCTCCTTCTCTGTCAAATCCATCCAAAGGTTGTCTGTAAAAGATCGCTTTTAGCGATAAGACCGCCCTTTGTGACACCCTATAAATTTTAAGTTCCTCATGTAATTTTTATTTTTTGGTGTACAATAAAGAATTAATCTATCTATCTATCTATCTATCAAATTGCTGTAGGCGGTGTTATACATACTACACTTTACGCTATCATTAAGAGAATGATAGCCAATTTCTATATCTCTTGTTGATTTTGCGATTACATTTTTTTTTTAAACTCGTATGAAACTTCTGTTTATTGAAGGCTCGTCAAAAGTCTTTCCTTTTTACAAGCTTTTATTTAGTTTCACTTGTCTCAATGTTTGCCATTATGTCTGTAATTAAATCTTGCAAATTAAATTTGATCCACTCCGGCTACCGATTGAGCTGAAATCTTGCATGTATGTGTAAATCAGATGACAAATCAAAATTATTATGACATGGAGTCCCATGTCAGGTTCCATCATCAGATCAGCTGATCTGATGATGGAACCGGAAGGTGGCTGTAGGAACTTGGTAGTTTAACGAAACAACCCCATCGTGTTAAGGCTCGTATGATTCGTCTTGACGTTACCGTTACCGTTTACCTTGCTATAGAAGTTTGGTATGAAAAAAATGTTTTCATAAAAAACTTGTTATAATTAGTATCAATTTCAGATTACACATTTGGTCCTTTGACCCGGATAAAATACATTCTAAAACTCGCACTGATTATCACTCAAGCAAAGATAGATGAATTGTGTGAGGAGTGATACAAAAGTTAAGGGAGTTAGTGATAACGGGACAGCTGGTGACAAGACGGAGTGGAAAAAAAGTGTTCTACTGAGCCTATACAGCACTGGACAAGGACAGGAAGATGATGATGATGATCACTCCAAACACCTAAATTTTTTTAGGGTGGTTTCCTCCTCGATCACAATGACAAACATTCTCAACTTGTATTAACCTTTCAATCGTGGAAATTACAGACACAATAGACACACACATAAGACAATAGGTGCGCGATCGCCGGCGTTCGCTTGGGGTTTAATGAACTAAAATATGCTATCCTATTTCATCATTACGTAAAATTGTGCTTTATTAGAAGTTACCCTTATTCGATCTCTACAACATTAACTTTAGTATATGCAAAACCTGAAACACGTGTCTAGTATTTTTAACCGACTTCTAAAAAAGGAGGAGGTTCTCAATTCGGATGTTTGTATATTTTTTTTTTATGTATGTTCGTGCATAACTTCGTCGCTTGCCAACCGATTTGAAAAATTCTTTCTTTGTTGGAAAGGGTATACTTTCCAAATGGTCCCATAGTCACCAAGTCGGGATCTGATGATGGAATCTTGGCTAAATCGAGGGAGCTCCTCAAATATTATAGGCAACTATATAGTCATTTTGATATTTTCATCAAGGAATTAAGCATTTACAGTCAAAAAGTGACATTTGATAAGGTGGAACTGGTGAAGAAGACCAGAAATGGCCAACGGAATTTCATACTCAAACAGATATACACTATGAACATAGTCATGCGACTATGGCAATACAAATAAATGAATAGTTCTGAATAGTCAAGTTGAAATTGGTATCGTCGAAGTAACTTGATGATGGTGATGGAGCCGGAAGATAGGCACGGGAACTCCGTAACTAATCAATGTATCCTAGCCGTGTTTGGGCTTACTAGAATTGTCATGAGATGCACTTTGGCTACAAGGTACTACCGAACTGATCTGATGATGATGGAGCTAGAAGATAGGCACCGGAACTCCGTAATTAATCAATGTATCCTAGCCGTGTTTGGGCTTATTAGAATTGTCATGAGATACACTTTGGCTACAAGGTACTATCGAACTGATCTGATGATGGCGCCAGAAGGTGGAAGGTAGACACGGGAACTTAATAATAAAATGATGTATTCTAGCAGGGTTTGGGTTGATTGGAATTGTCATGAGAAAAAGGTACTCTGGCTGTAAGTGTATTGCAACTAAAAAGTGTAAAATAAAAAACTTTTCATAAAAAAAATATAACCGACTTCACCAAAAAAACACTAAAACGATCAAAATAATTTTAATTTCGGCAGTCGGTGTTAAATAAGGAACAAACAATAATGAAAAACACCGACTTCCGAAATTAAAATTATTTTGATCGTTTTAGTGTTTTTTTGGTGAAGTCGGTTATATTTTTTTTATGTAAAAAATCTATGTATATAATTTCATAACTGTATCATGAAAAATCACAAAGTTATAAGCTTGTTATGTCAGCAAAAATACATAGTCACTAAGCCATCCAGGCGACTGAGGGGTGGTTTTACACTTGCACCTAGCTGTTTGCTGGCTCGCTATGATCTGCCGTGACTAGTGTTGTACGAGTACTTAGAGTCGGTGGTGTCCAACTTGAGACCTTTTCAAATATTTTTAGGAAAAAATATGCGATGGAGTAAAAACTATTGGAATCCATTCAGTTACTGATTTTAAACAAACTATCTTCAGGTTTTGCGTTAACTAAAAATAATTTTGTATAATGTGGCTACAATAGATCGTGACCTAATTTTTACTAGACTGATAACTATCCGTTGCACCTTACCAGTTCCTATTACTCATACTAAGTACGCCTCAACCATGTACCACGGCTAAGTATAACTTAGCATCGTAAGTAGTGTCGATAAGTATCAATTTGTGGCCTATGATTGTAGGTCGGACGGTCTTAACATTTCAATGGTTCGCTCTAGTACACTTTGACATTATGTGTACAGTAAGGCCGCAAAAGTCCATAGGAACGCTAATGATTACATTGCTACGAACCGAGCGAGCGCGATATTTCCGTGCGTATGTGTGCGCATGTATGAGTATCCACATTCCACAGATAACACACACTAAGGAACTGTCGTCGCACTGAGCTATATGGTAGCATTGATAAAATTCGTGCAAATTCGTCATGTGCTGGTAGCCGTGTGAACTAAGTGTTGGATTCGCAAATCACGTAACCCGAGTTCAAATCATGGTCGGTCCGTTGCAGTTATTTCTTACTTTGAAAATTCCCAATCTATATTGATTTAATTGTTTTTTTATATTTCTATGAAAAATACTATTGCATTTTTTGCACTAAATAGTTGCAAATTACGAATGTGATCTATTAACCACAAGAAGAATCACATTCGTAATTTGCAATTATTTAGTTGTTACATCTTTTCGATGTTATAAGGTGGAAATAAAAAGACGTGTTTAATAAAAATGTTTATTCTTTATATTTACAAATTAAACATTTATGAGAATTGTGACGTCGAATTGTTACCTAGACAAAAAGTTATCTTGTAACCGTTATCTATGTTACGCCTAAGATTGTTTGTTGGAAGTATACCCACTTAGACCATTCATAATATGAATAACGTAACAATGAACGGATATTCAAATTTTAATAAAATAAAATATAGGTAATTGTTTATATCCAGTTATTTATTGAAAAGTGATATATGATTTGGACTTTGTAAACATTTTATTTTTGTGTAACGTCACAATGAATGTATTGAGGTCATAGCTTAATTGTTCATTTTCTTGACGAAAAGAAGATTGAAACCAAACCTCAATTTCTGTTAAAAGAACTTTAGTTCTCACAAGATAATCGTCAATTAGATGAGAAAAATAAATTGAACTATAGTATTATGTTAAAACAGTGCGGGTAGAAGAATAAAAAACGAAATAGACTCATGATTATTGTCAACAAAATTGATAGCGAGTTCACTGCATTCTTAAGATGAGGCGATGGCACAAGTTAAAAGATATAGCTGTTTTAAACGAAAGTAAACACAATATAATACAGTGTTTGTTAACGAATAATCACAGATATGTTAAAATAAAATGGTAGGCCATTTAGTTTAGTTAACATTAAATATTTAGTGCGAAACGTAATCGTTCTTGTTTGTGCCTCTCTGTCAAGTACGGCTTTTTAGCAGGTTTTCTGTGATGCACGCCTTCAGCGTGAAGTGCACGGCGAACAGTATCCATCGAGGTGTCATATAATTCCGCAAAATGTCTCGTTGGTGCGAAACCATTCGTTTCGTATACGTCCACCATATGTCGTCGCTGCGCCTCGCTAATAAGCTTCGATCTCCCACTTCTCTTTCGACTAGCAAGGCTACCTTCTTCCTCATATCTTTTTAGCCAAAGATTTACAGTATTTTTCTAAAATAAAAAAAAATATATATATTAGGCAGCTATACCTACTTCACTTCATTTTCATTATATAAAATGTTAATAATCATAATTATTGAATATAATTTTAAAATAAAACTGCATTTATTAATCCAATAACCAATCCAATAAACCCAACGATTTACGTATTTCTCTTTTAAACCTCATAAAGATACGATGAATGGATTCATAAATGGCATACTTTTTAATTAGAAGATTAATTTGTAATAAAGTTACAATTCATTAATAGCTATTATACTCACATTCAGTCCGGTTTCTTCAGATATTTGTGTTTTATTAAGACCACTTTTATGCAGCCCAATGATAGTCGCCCTCACTTCAATACTAATATTAGCCTGCATTTTGCGAATATTACAATACTGTCAACCTCACGTCACTAACCAACAACTATAACCAAACGACAGTTCATTTCGGTTAAGTTAAAACTCGTGTCTACCTCGCAGAAATCTAATTCTTTATTTAGTTTTTTTTGTGATCTACCTTTCTAACTCTAAGAAATGTGTGAACAAGTTAAAGAATAATTTAATATATGTAATGCAAATACATAACTTCCAATCGGGTAAGAACTTACAAAAAGTCAATAATTGCGTGGGATTTGAACTTGCGGCACGCTGATTTGCGCTTCAATCTGTGTGCCTATACCACTGGGCCATCTTGACTTATGATAAGTTGATGAAATTGTGAATTTCAATCATTTGTTGGCGAAACTTGAAAATAAAAGGTCGTAAGTCAAACTAAACGTCAAACGAATATGTTTTAAGAATTCTTATGGACTTTTGCAAGTGATAGTACATAGGAAATTATCTAGTGAATTGATTTGGAGGAAATGTTATGTTGGAGTGTTTGTAATGTTTTGGGTTTAGATCAAGGCTTATTTTGTTATCGTTAAATGAATGAAGAACACAATCCATCGTCGACCGCATCGTCGCTTTCCATCAGGTGAGATAGCGGTCAAGCGCGAACCTATCAACAATAAAAAAAAAAAAAAAAATCCATCTTCGCATAAGGCAAAAAGCGTATGTTTTCAAGCGATTGATCCTCCTACGCGTAAGGTGGTTTAGCAAAAAGTGCAAGTTTTCAAGAGAGTTCGTCTTCATAATCTACACTAATATAATATAGAGGTAAAGTTATTTGTTTTGTTTTTTTTTGTTTGTAGGAGGTAATATCTGGAAGTACTGGTCCGATTGCTAAATTTTTTTCCCTGATAGAAAGCTGCTTCATTCCTGAATGACATAGGCTATATTTTATGTACGTGAACGAAGTCGTGGGCAAAAGCTAGTTGATAATATTAATGATAAGTAATTCGTAAAACTCTTTTTTTTGTATTTGCATTATGTAATCAATAAAATATTATTCAGTTTAAACCCACAGTACCAGATGCTAGATAATCCTTACTAATATTATAAAAGCGAAAGTGAGTTTGTTTGTTTGTTTGTTACGTCTTCACGCCTAAATGGCAAACCCGATTTTGATGAATTTTGATACAGAGATAGTTGGGACCCTGGAGACGGACATATGCTAATTTTTTTCACGCAGGCAAAGCCGCGGGTAAAAGCTAGTAAATAATAATTTGATTTTAAGTTTTTTATAAAACCTACTTACAATTTTATGCGCAGGAGGTATTATTATTTTTTCAATTTACTCAACCTATTACAGTTTAGTTCTGGACAACACATACCTACTTGTGTAACCAAGATAATCGATTTATAATTCTGAGCTACGTCACAAAATTCAGTCCTGTATCATCCGCATTCAATCTACCCTAATCGCTCACCTTTTTAAAGTCATCGGTTCCTGTAGCTGATAGGAATCTACGTGGTAAATCATCAATTTATGACTCCTTGCGCTCTGGGTAGGGCGAGAGGGAATGTTAGACTTTTACTGGCTGAAACTTAGCTGTGTACTTTCAGTTGCCCTTTGCGGCCAGGGCTGAGGTGACTCTTTGGAATATTGTATTGTACTGGTTGAGTAGTATCAAATATGAGTGTTGCTTCTAGCAATCGAAAAAATCTTTATTTATTTTACTTTCACACAACACGGCCAAAAGCCAATTACATTTTTGATGTAAAATTAGAGTGAAATTTCACGGCACACGGTAGTTATACGCTTATCTCACAACACTCCAGACAGACAGACAAGATGTTCTTCCATTAATCCGCGAACGCGTCACAATCAGGTTTAGCATCCATGAGAGCGTTGAACGCGGGATAGGGGACTTTTTTTTTATGGTGGGAAAAAATCATCCAATGACAACCCCCGCTCTTGGGCAGAGTGGGAGATAGTGTCAGACTCTTACTGAATAAAAGACCCACCCCGTTCCTTCTAGCTTTCATAACGGGGCTCGAGCTGTCTTTCGAAACTAACCCTGGCCTCAGTAGGCTTCGACCCAGCTGGGTCCCTGCTGTTGCTGACTAATCCTTGAGGCGCGCGGGAACAGTGCGCGCCGTCGACTACTTGGGCTTGGTTCGGACAGTTACCGGACGGCCGGACAGCAAGCTACCCATTGCTCACTGTCCGCAAGCCCGCGCCTACGGTGGCCGGAAATCGGGATCAGAATCCCGGCGGCGGTGGCGAGAACGCCGTTGCCGGATGCGGTCGGCCTCCTCCTTAGCGAGCATTACTGCTTCACAAAAGTCGGCGACCGCCTGCCACTCCCCCTCGCTCCGGACCATGGCGTCATCCAAGGCCCGGCGCGAGAGGTCTCCGCCGCCGGGATAGGAGACTGGGTTTGGGCGACAGTATGACTCCAGAAAGAGTAAACAGTTTGTGCCTCCGATTACGACTATAGGTTAAATTCGACAACCTGTTCACACGTTCATTAAAAAAATAATCGTACTCCTCTATCTTTATTGCTCTTTATTGTGTGGCGGCAAGCAAACAGTGACTCGTTCAATTTATGATATCTACTTTGCTATTATTACTACAAGTTATATTTTTTATTACCATTATTATCACACAATTAGCTATTATTTCATACAGTTGTAGTGCCTTTGTATGAATTCATAATAAAAGAAATAAAGCTACCGTGTGAATGGTCCATAACGCCACGGCCAGACAACATGGGGTAACATGTCAAAATGTTTGAAAAGATCCTGTCTGAGTTTTTTGGTAGGTTTATTTTGGGACTTACTGTTCCCGCACACGGGCCACAAAAACGCCGCTTCAAGCTTCTTTTAGAGGCGGCCTTTTTTGTGGCTCGTGTGCGGCGGTGCCGCCACGCCAGCACACACAGTTGTTATTTTAATTTTTGTGTTTATTGTTTAATGCAGAAATGTATTTCCGAAGTATTTATTATCAATACATAAAGCATAGCAAATATTACTTGACCAAGATTTATATTAGTAGCAACATAAAACGATCAATTTACCCAAAGGCCATGAAAGCCATGAGCATAAAAAAACTACGCCATGATTATTTATGTTCGTAAAAAATCTAGTTAATTCAGTTTCCAGTTATGACGACTTTTTTGCAGTCCTTAATCAGCCATAATCTTGATTAGATAAAACAAATTAAATTATTTCGTTGGTATATATTATGGTAACTTATACAAGGAAGTACTTATATAAGCAGGCACTTAATAATTTCATCAACAATTTCTTTGCCGTTGTTCTATTGTTCCCAATACACACGCATATGTGTATGTGGTAGGTATGGCACAAAACGTGACCAAAAAAAAATAGACAAAATAATACGCAATATCATATTATGTAACCCACATTCAAAAACCCTTGACCTCTAAACTTATTACCTAAAGCCTGCGAAAGTAGGTTATCTAATAAATTCGGCCCTTTCTATCGGTGTCTCATTGTAAATTCAATATTTGACGCCTCTCTATTGAGTCGTGTGCATTGTTGAGTTCACAATATGGAACGGCGTAGTGCCTCCCAACTTAGGGATGATTGGATTTCGTAATATTTCTTTATTTGACGAATAGACAATACTGATGGAGTTATAAAATTTTCGTATAGTTTAAAAGAGAATGAAGCAACCATAGTTAGCAAATTGTTTATGTCCTGTATTTTGAAAATGGAATCTCCAATTAAAGTTTTTAGTCTATTTCTCAGATTAAAAATAAACCGATTCGATGATAGTCCGTGCAGCTGATAGAATACTCCACTTTTAGTAGATAGACACTTATGTACAAAGTCAAAGTCAAAGTCAAATCATTTATTTCAAATAGACCATTTACAGGCACTTTTGAATAGTCAAATGTCGGTCAGTCCAAGAAAAGTGAAGCTAAATTGCACGTTCCAAAGAGTAGGTCTCTATGGAGAAGAACGTGCAAGAAACTCCATGGACACTCTTTTAAATCATATTATGTGTTACATATAATGCTTGGTTACATATTACTTGTTGCTTCTATCATGTGAGCACAATGTTGATAATGAAATAAAAATGTAAAATAATTAAAAGATAGAAACTGAATTAAGCCACTGGCAGCTAAGAGATGACCAGTCCCATCTGACGGCACCCGTTCACGAGCATGACGCGTGCATCAGCCCCACTCAGCTCAACCATTTTGAAGGGAACTGAACGACCCAATAACACGTGCCACCAACAGCGAGACATTTGAGTGAGCATGACAAACTCTCAACTGCCATGCTCGTAATGTCAAAAAAAAAAAAAAGTTGTAACCTAATAATAATGCTCCATGGTGCTTCACATTCACAAACTTGAAAAAAGTGCTTCTACAATTATAGAGTCATCGATATTTATATGGACTACTGTATAGTCAAGAACTTAGTTATGTTTTATTTTTGAGGTGAGAAATCAACAAATGACTTCTATTATATTCAGCTCTAGTGTGCAGTGAGAGTATCAGAGTTTCACACAACTATTTGTGTCTAAAACCTATAGTACCTATTGGACGAAATTCAATTTAGAATTTGGGATTTGGAAACAGATCTCTATCTAGTTTCCATTATATCAAGGAGTAAAGTGCTAGTAGAGTTTTATTTATAAATTGCTGTGCATTTAGGAAGACTATTATATATCGTTTTGTTACTACTATGCGTAGGCGTTTATTCTTGTAAACCCAGCAAGAAAATTGAAAACAGTATATTGTTTATGATCCACACACAATCACAGATTTACGGTCATAATTATAGCTTGACTAATATTTACGACTACCCACAATGGGTGTGGTAATTGTGCCGATTAGTTGCCTCAACATATACTTAGCACTAAGTGCTCACACCCTTTACTGGGCCGCTTAAATAGTGCTTATGTTTATGGGAGTTTAAATGCTAAGTTTCAAAAGGAAAATAAAATGATGTGTTAACAATAAAATTACTTGGTCATTTATTTAAACACTAGCGGTCCCGACAAACATTGTCCTGTTTGAAAACTATATTTTCGCCAGAAAAAAAATAAAGAACTCGATTGTAGCGCCACCTACTGGGTCAAGTTGTATTTTCGAACCATTGAAGGACCCACTTAAATATAGATACATACTAAATTTCATCCAAATTGTTAAAGCTGTATAGAAAAACACACGTACAGAAGAATTATATCTATAAAGAATTATATCTATAAGAATTTCGAACCGTGCACTAGCTTCTGACGTTTTATAAGTGCCCATGTAGGCCTATGTGAAATAAAAAACTTTTGACTTTGACTTTGATTTATTAACGGAATCACTATTAAAATAGGACGCGTCATTTACTAAGCGAGACCATGCTGGACTGCTATTGCCCACGAGCGGTGCAAGTGACAAAGAATCGAAATTTCTTTAACAAAAAACCAGCATCTTGCAACCATTGCAGTACCATTTTGGAGAGTGTGCGCGGTAATCACATGACTTGATTCCGCCATCAACTTTCTACCATCAGGCAACCCGACATATGGCGAGTGTCCACCCTTGTACTGTTAACACCTTTATGATTCGGACTTAGCGTTTCGCCTCGTCGTTTATACCACGTACATCGAAGGGCTGGAACAATTTGTCTGCAAGATACCTGAATTACAATCGAACGGAAACACCACACGAATATAATTTAGGTGTCTTTAACGATAGAATGAATAGGCTCTTAATAAACACTACACCATCAATGATTGCTTCACTGCTTACCATCAGGTCTTTCTTCCGTTCTATCCTGTCAACCATCAAGCTATCACTAAATCTCTAAATTCTTACTTTCAATGTGTAAAAATGAATTTTTATTACGTTTCAGTTTTCTTCTGTCGTCTGTTATCTTTGCTACGAGTATATGCAGAATCCTTTCGACTATTACTGGTTCTGCTCATCCATCCTCATTTACCAGCCCGTAATGGTGGAGGCTGTTGGAAGCCGCCCGCATGACATGATTTACAGTCATCTACAGCGTAATGGTTATTGGCGGAAATGTAACGACTCTTATGGGCTACGTTATCATCGACGGTGTTTATACTTTCATATCTGTTAGCATAACATAGTCAGCCTTATAATGTTCCCACTGTTGGGACTCAGGACTCCTCTCTAGAAGAGAGAATGGGTCGTAATACACCATGCGGGCCCAGTGCGGATAGGTAGATAAGATACTTCCATTTGTGTTTGTGGTCCTTAAAATTCTTATGAACATTGGTATAGACAGTGAATATTGCACGATGACACGTTTTTTAAATGATAATATAAACTAGTGCTTGACTGCCAATTCACCTGATAGTAAGTAGTGATGCAAACGTTAATGGTGAGGCGCACTAGTTTATTAAGAACTTATTCACTCTAGCCTTGAAGACACCTAAATTGCACCCAGACACAGAAAAAAATATCGTGCTTATCGCACAAGTACCTTGGGTGGGAACCCACGACCTCCGGTATAGCAGTCAGGGCCGTTAAACACTAGACAATCAGGATAAATACAATAAAAATATTGTTTTGCAAAACCCTTGTTATGTAGCCAACCTAAGTCCAATCAAAAAGTTAAAACTTATGAACCATAGTTCTTATTTATTTTTTTCATTGGTACTAACTAATCTGCATGGTTTTAACTAATCTACACTGTCCTCATACATCAAATTGATATTGTATTGTAATATGTAAATATTGTAAAATCAATCTTTTTTTTTAAAGTAACCTTCGAGTTTTTTGTCGGTTTTGTCCATGGGAAACGACAAATTGAAACCGAGTTCTAGCTTCTGACGTTTTATGAGTTGAATGGTGAAGGCCTCTACACACCAATGGCGGCCGAGTTTAAAACTCAACTCAAACTCAAAATTATTTATTTCACAATATAATCCTACATAGGTATTTATAAAACGTCAGAAGCTAAGCTAGCGCACGGTTCCAATTAGTCGTTTTCTATGAAGAAGAACCGCAAAGAAACTTAAGGATTACTTTAAAAAAAAAAACAAAAAAAATTGCTTAACAATTGAATTGAATAGCATTCAGTATTACATTGTAAAATTTTAAGTTACATAATATCTCGTGGCACATAAAATACAAGGTGTCGTTTTGAAGCTGCAAAATATTTCAGGAGGTAGTTATGTTAGTGATTCTCGACCCGAATCAATAATAAAATAAGTAGGTAATTTTTTTTTTTTTTATAACTGCGCTTTTTTTCACACACACAAACACGGAACAATAAAGGGCGTTTTCACACACACTAACTCGCAACGATAGTTTCATAAATAATGTATCATCCAATCATCATCCCGCACGCCACACCCTAGCCACGCCCCCGCGGCCATCGATCAATCGATTTAGTTTAGTGTAATTAAAAAATTAAATAACAAGTATTACTGATTATTGACAAGGTATCGTTTTTTTACATGATTATTTATGAGTTTTATTACAACCTCCTGAAATATTGTGCAGTTTTAAAACTGCACCTTGTATATGATTACGATCTAGAAACACCACCACACAATCTTCTATTATTAATTAATACACGCATCTGCTTCATAATATGTTTTATGCTTACACGCATCTACCAATAGGTGGCGCTACTACACAAACTTTCTCTTCCTAAAGTTAGCCTCACCTTGCCTAGTTCACAACAACTATCGTGGCACCGCTGTGTGTGGAGGTCATACGTTATTTACACCTCAGTTGTTTCGATTTAATGGCCTTATAAAGTTTATTTTCTATGTACCGTGATTCAAGAAATTCAAGAGAGTGTCAGGTCCTTTTCAAGATCTTTTTACACTATAATGACCTCAGTCTTGTTCGATAAAAACGATAGATGAGGTTGTATATAATGAGCATACCCAAAATATGCTCATTCACTTTTGCTTTGAATACTTATGGATGGTAAGGGCACACAGATTAGCAAAGAGTTCCACACTTGCTGGGCTCATCTATCTAGGTATATAAATAAAAATGAATGGCTAAATGGGTTAGTTACTAAGGCCAAAACTTGAGAATAACTGGGACCAATTATTTAGTACATATGTAGGTACATTACTTTTTATAATAAATAAATATATATATATATATATATATATTTTTAAAGTAGTAATTTGTAGTCTCTGGAAGGATTTTAGGATTATTTTTTCTTCTTTTGGTTTATACAAAAAGTACAAAAATGTCAAAATTAAGATTTGGTATCTGTAAATTCTTACTATAAAAAAAAAAATATTCGTAGATTTGCCACATTTTTTTCGATCGGTTGACTTTGACAGTTCCAAAAGCTTTTTACAGGACAACAACTTTCAAGTCAATTAGTAGTAAATAAAAGTCTTTTTCCGAATTTTGCATTAAAATATTACCAAGCACAGCAACTTTGATCTTTAGATACACTGAATAAGGATTTTTTTTAAATAAAAAACATTGTTGTTCACTAATTAATGAAAAAATTAAACAATAATTTTGACATACGCTAATGATTTATTTAACTGATTTATCTTAATTAAGCAACAAACTTTCATCCTTCTGCTGAAGTTATATCGAATTAAATCTAAACTACCAATCAAGATTCTACATGTTCAATCAAAGCAACAGCAACTTTAGCTTACATATTAATTTAATAACCACACACCGTCAATAGATGGCGTGGCATAAACTTCAGGCGGCTTCTAAGTTCGGCAAACTATCGCGTTTAACATGCGAGCCTGAAAACTATTTACACTAGGGTCGCCTACATATAATTTGGATGAAAGTTATCGAGACACTTCTGGAGTTGCAGAAGAACTGATAAGTACGTGTATTTTATGTGATGGTAGTTATGATAAAGATCCATAATAATGTACCTGCCTAATATCTCTCTATTGTACAAAACTTCAAAATTATATTTATCCCCTATAGTTGCATTTAACTGTTCTTAATCACGCATTTTGATGCAGTTGTAGTTCTAATATTTGCACCTGTACAAAGCCGGGTGGGACAATAGTTTAAGATGATTTATCCTTAAGTGCACTTGCATAGAGGGATAAAATTGTAGTTTTTTTTTATGGTGGGAAAAAATCATGCATTGACATCCCCCGCTCTTGGGCGGAGCGGGAGATAGTGTCAGACTCTTACTGACTAAAAGACCCACCCCGTTCCTTCTAGCCTTCATACCGGGGCTCGAGCGCCCTTTCGGATAACCCTGGCCCCAGAAAATTGTAGTTTGGTACCATGTTCTATAAAAAGCCTAAGGGGGGAGGGAGTTGGCGATATTTATTTAATTTAAATAGAACGGCTGAAGCCAATTACACAATTTAAACACAGAGAACACAAAAAAAAAGACGAAACAATAAAATATAAAACAATAATAAAACATTAAAATTAAAACAGACAAGTTACATGTCGCACAGGACTTATAAGATAAATATAACAAACAGTTCATAAAGTAACAAATATTTGTTCCAATAACTTGGGTTACGGATATAGCCTGAAGAGTCACCAAATTGGTGCAGAACAGATGGTCGATGGGACTGAAAGGTTCTGGAGTGGCAACCACTTACCGGAAGACGCAGCGTTTGAAGGCCTCCCACAAGATGGACCAATGACCTGGTGAGGCTTGCGGGAATCCAGTGAATGTTAGATGCATAAGACCGGTCTTATGGCGATATTTGGGGGAGGCTTATGTCTGGCAATGGAGCATCTTTCGGCTGAAATAACAATAAATCTGTTCTAATTCAAGACATATTACACTGTATTACTCTTGCAATTACTAAACGCGGCTATTCAACCTACTCCAGGCATATTACCTATCGATACATTATCAAATCTATTTCGCAAATATTGATTTTGAGAATTTGGCATTGACAGTTGTTCGACAAATCGAACGCGCCCGTTGGGAAATTAGAGCATTCGAGTCCAGTACAATACTTATGTACTAGCTAGCAGATACTCATGTACAATCCGAGTGCTTATACTTTTAAATTGACCTGCAGAGTTACTGAATAAAACTGGATTTGAGGTGTGTTTATTTATTACATTATTGCACACTTTAGCTTCGTACAGGACAAACATTTACAAAAAGAATAAGTGTACAATAGGTGGTCTTATCGCACAGGGCAATTGCTACCAGACAATTTTTGGGTGGACTGAACGAAAGGAAAAGATTTGGGGCTGTCAGTGTACAACAACAAAAATAGTGTAAGTATAATATAATAGACTTACATAAATAAATAAATTTGAAAAGAGCTAAATATTTCTGAAGTGGTTAGCTTCTGCTAGCGTCTTTGCCTGAGTAAAAGTCGAAAATTATTCCATAAAATTAAAACATATTCCCGGCATAAAAATATCATATACTAATTTTCATCTCTAACCGTCTAGCCGTTTTGGTATGAAGCAGTAACAAACATAATATACACGTAGTCAAACTTTCGTTTTTAAAGTGAAGTGTGATTGGTAGTCTAAGTGAAAATAATATTAGGGAAACTCGTGGTCCTGAAATGCATATGGCAAAGAAGGGATGTAGGTTCAAAGTCTGACAACCCCTCGTGTTTCGCACTAGAACGGGAGATGTCATTAGATGATATCCCACCTTAAAAAAGTGACAATCTTATCTTGCAGAAGTGTACATTGTAACTGATATTTTTTTAAATAACGTAGTGCGAATTATGAACCGATTTGTAGAACTTAGTTAAGAACCAGTTGGTCAAACAAATACGGATTAGATATTAGAAATTTATTTTATTTGTTAGTACACATTCATCGTGTGCACAGCTATGGATTCGAATACCCGGAGTCTGTTTTTCCTTATAGCTCAAACCAAGTGGTATTTAAGACAAGAATGAATAGGTTAAGGCAAAGGTGCATCAGGTGAGACAGTGGTCAAACAACAGTCTATCCATAATAATAATTTAAAAACTGGACTAGAGCGAGTTGGACTCGCACGTTGAAGGTTTCCTACAAACATATCTATGTAAATAGTTCAATTACTGAATGGGTTCTCAAAGATTTTTCAGAATTATTGGCTTAAAAGTTTGTTTTTTTTTCCGCGCTTCAAGGGATCGCAGATTTGAGTACATGGTTTTAATTTCAATTCGATACCTCCACGCGTTCTTGAGATAAAGAGTCTTGATAGACAGACCGACGGACAAGAAAGTGAACCCTAAAAAGTAAGAAAGGGTGAAATTCCACACCTGTTAAGATGTTCTTGTAAAAAGCACGTGGCCAGCCAAATAGCACTTTATTTTATTTCCAACTTTTCGATTTCTAAAGCGACTTCGAATAAAGTTTTGTTGCATTAATTTCTTCACTTGCGAACTCCCATAATTTAGGTGCAAAGTTTGAAGTCTAGTTCAGACTTTTGTTTCGGAGTCGATCTGAAAGTGTAATAGCGAAATGACTGAGCGATTATTTGAGTTGCAGTTCAAAAAGACGCACTGTTGTCTTGAAGCAATTTCTCACCGTCTGCTGCTAGGTAGTTGGTTTCCAATTCGAGAATTTTATGAGATGATTAAGAACTGTTCTTGTAGGTTCAGTTTGTAGTAGATAATCGTGACAAAAAGCGAGAGAAAGAGGAAATTTTCACACTCCTGCTATCGCAGGATTCCGTGGTCCATGGGTACGATAGGGACCAAGTTCGGATCGACTCGTCGTGTTCCACACGCGTCTCAAAGAATTGTCAGCATAATTTATGGGGCCCGCTAAGGCTAACAAAACTGCAGGATTGATCAAAATAATTAAATACTCTAGCCTTGGGTCGAACGCAACGGTCAACTAAAAAACGTAGGTGAGCTTAGTTAGCAAAAGTCTGACATTCCCCAAAGTGGAAGGAGTTATTGAATTATTTTCTAACTAAAAAAAAATAACTTTTAACTTTAAGCAGAACTCAATGTTCTGCTTAAAGTTATAAGTTAACTTCCGGATGCGGTATCTGCATGTCATTTTGTCAATAGAAGAAAAAAGCAGATATATGGTCTGTTTCCACCATTCATCATTTTTGGCAAAATAATGTTCTGAGATATTTACCTATGTGACTATTATGACTTACGAATCCTGATTGACAGTCGTCAGCTAACAATTGTAGACCTTTAGCCCTTTCAACGCCACAGATTTTGTAAAGAACCGTCTCCAAACGCCAAGACCCAAAATCCATCCAACACTTCCTGGTCCGAAAAATTATCACTTATCTTTATTGTAGACTGCTTATATTCATATAAAAAAAGAAATTTGTTTTAAGCCATTATTTGTCTCATATATCAGACGCTGGCGGCATGGGCATGAAATTGATTTGTTACATATATCAAACTGTAACTTTGAAAGAGCATGGTGATTGTGATCGATTCCAAGACTAACGTAGCAGTCGAATGAAACAAATAAAAAGTCTCAAAGAATTTTAGCCAAAAGTTGTCCTCTTTCAAACGTAGCCATATCGTCTGGCTGGTCCTTCACAGCTTTTATACTCACATAAAACTCACTTTCAACCAACAAGTGGTAGAAAATCCAACGAACTCAATCCGCTACTTAGTATTTGAGTTACCTGCCTGGTGTAAATACAGCCAGAGTTTTGACACGAAAAGCCTTTCCAAATTAGATTTAAAGAGTAACTCGAGTGCTTTAGAGTACAATGGAGGAAAGTGTACGAATTCGTGAAGAATTGAATGTTTTGTTGGATTCTACGTACATTTTATTTGTGAATAGTGTTTCCTTCTGTGGTGTATTGTTACTTGAGTGTTCGTATTCTTTTGGATATATTGTAACGTGGAAGCGACTACCTAACGATGTATAGTTTCAGTCGATCAATGTAAGTTGGCTAGCCTTTTTATTGATATTGTTAGTACTGGTCGCATCTATATCTATAAAATCTGTAGGTAATGCCTCAGTGAGTCATTATTTTAAACCATATTTTCTTTTCGTATACGTCCGATTACTATTGCGGGCAGTTGAAGTGGAGTTCATCCCTCTATCTTCAATTTGGTCAGTCATGTTGTTGCCTTGCCTATCTTTGAACAAAATAAGCTGGTGTTCATAAAATAGAGTTCAGTTTTATTAAGATGCAAAACGCCTATAAAAATAGCTACAGCAAATTCACAAAATGGTGACATGTTGCTATTCATTTTTATTTAAACAATAACGAACTATGATATTTCAAGCACGTCACATCAATACTATAACCAAACTCATCACTCATTACTTATTGCATACCACAATAATTCATATCAATTGATTTATCTACGTCAAAGTGAAAATCAGGCGACGCGCGTAGTCATTAGATTCATCAATCATTTGCATGGTTAGAACTAGATGATCCATCATTTAACAAGCTCAAAATGTTAATATTGTGTAGTATTTTAGTAAATCTGAAATGCGGAAATGGGTAATAACTATAAAGATACTCTACCTTTAAAAAAATCTGGTTATTTAAAAGCTATTGTAGAGTTAACACCTAAAGAAACAACTTACAAAAATTCTTATTCTTAGGAAACAATGCTATGACAAAATATACAGGCGCTTCATTAAGTCATGTAAGTTACGATCAGTGATTGATGAGCCTGGGGGTAAGACAAGTTAAAAGGACACAGTATTATTGAACAGTAACTTTCCAGCAAATTTACGAGGTATTTTGAAACGAGAAACTCTATATTTAGGGTTCCGTACCTCAAAAAGAAAAACAGATAGGATTACTTAGTTATCCGTTTATCTGTCTGCCAAGGCCCTGTATCTCAAGAACTAGTATAGATATCGAGTTGAAATTAAAACCATTATACTCAGGTCTGCAGTAAATTTCGAAATAATTGAAAAAAAAAGATACGGCCGTTTGTATCGCAATAAATGTATATTTCGACACCAACAAATGATAGGCACTTCCCGTTGATCCAGAATCCTGAAATTTATCATAAAGTAAGGCCTTTAAAGCACAGGTGTAGGAATAATGTGAAGGTAGTTAGGTCACAAAAAAAAACTGCAATTCGGAAAAATCTTCGTGTGGAGTCACGAAGATTTTTCCGAATCGCAGTTTCGCAAATTAAACTATTTACATAGATAATTTTGTACGAAACCCTTAGCGCGGGAGTCTGACTCAAACTTGCCCAATTTTTCTGTTTGATCCCCTCCTGTCGGCTGTCCCTATCCTCAAAAGTATTATACCTGTCTTGAACGCTCAATTCCTTTGTGTTCTCAGCCTAATATTTCAATACAGAAACTTTTGAATGCGATTTTTTTTCCGAACCTTTCTCAACCTTATTGCGTTCAGATAAGTTTTGCCAACTTGATTTATTTTGCTCTACAGAAGTACTTTTCTATTGTTAGTGAGTGTATTGAAGTTATTTCAACTACCATTCGGCATTCAGTCTGGTATAGATATTTAGGAGTTGGTCTTGATATCTACGTGTTTAAAGCTAGGTATGCACTAGGTGACCTAATGTTTTGAGTTTTTATTTTGTTATTTTAAAAGAGAGTTTTGAATTTACATGTGGATGGATGGAGAGAGAGAGAGACCAAAGAAAAGATGGATGGATTGTGTGAGAAGTGATATGCAGGAAAGGGAGTTAGTCATTAGTGATAGCATGCCAAGTGACAGGACAGAATGGAAAAAAAAAACGTGTTGTGCCGACCCTAAATTAAAAGGGACTAAGGCAGGAAGATGATGATGATGATTTTAGCGATGATGATCTTACAAGGACAAGAAGTAGGTATGTTTGTTTCGACTTAAATAAGTTCTTTTTGTGTTGTCAGGCTGCTGTCATTCTGAGGTGACAAAAATAATAGGACCATCATATTTATTATTTTATTATTTATTTATTAATGCTTTATGCACATTACACTGTACAAAGGAGGACTTAATGCCATAGGCATTATCTACCAGTCGACCTTAGGGTGGTGCAGAAACAGTATGGCAGGTGCAACTTAATAAATAGACAAACAGAAGAGAGACAATAGTAAATACATACTTAGATACATACATACAAATAAACAATGTTGTTGTGAAAAAACAAATCCAACCAATCACTGCTGTGATGATTCTACCAACTTCTTGAGAATATGCTCACGTGCCTTCACCTTAAAGGAACATCGGCTAGTCACCATCCTGATATTCAGAGGGAGCGCATTCCATAGAGATATCGCCAGGACTAAAAAGGAGGAGTAGATAAGCCCAGTGCGGTGTGAGGGACATCATAGAAGACGATTATTTGTAGACCGAAGATTTTTATTGTGCCCAGAACAGAGAAATTAAATTTCTGAAAACTGATAAGAAGGGGAAGACTAATCCCTATAGTATGTTCTTGGTAGAAAAACTACCTAAATAAACTGTCTCACCTGCGGTAGTGGCACTAAGTCTGTTGGTGGCGACGAACGCTGCGTCGTGTTTGTGAAATCTGTTGTAACCGGCGTCAGCGGCTTACTGTATTCTTGTGTATACTGTATATTTTGTGAGCATTGCACGATGTTGCAATCGACACAGAAAATAAGTCGCCTAGTAAATATAAGGTCTTATGCGATATGCGAATTGTTTGTGCTTTTAGGAAGACTTATAGTCTAAGATCCGATTAAGAACGACCTTCACCGGTCTGTTTAATGGATGAAACTTATTTTATGATACATTTAGTGTATTAAATAATATAACGCGGGTGGGTTGCCTAAGAAATCCCTGGCCAGACTATCATTAATTAAAAATTGAAAATTTACTTTTTTTTTAGAAAAATGCATAACCGTTATTCATACCAGATTTTTTTGCAGACAACACTATAACATTGTATTCTTAATGAAACAGCGTTTATTTTAATATAGAATTTGTTGTATATCAAAATAAACACACTTGTTTATACATACCTGTTTATACCTGGCAACTATAGGTTTGCTTTTTGCCAGAAAACAAATAGGCAACCCAATATTTTTATGTTCTAAAGGCTTCACTCTTTCGGTTAGTATTAAATTTATTCGTTAAACACACCGGCGCATTTAAAAAAAAAAAAAAAATTTATGGCGAGGAATTTCTCAGGTAACCCACCCGCGTTATATTCTTTAATATACTAAAATCATAAAATACGTTTCATCCATTAAACAAACCGGTGAAGGTCGTTCTTAACCGTATCCTGTACTATTAATTTAAAGTTCTAGTATTGGGACGAGAATAAAGTCTTTTGTTATTTATTTTCGTTTTATTATCTACTTGTAAATTTTGGTCATTACTATACTCAACTCTTCTTATTCCACTGGACAACCCAACGTACGGTGAGTATCCACCCTTACGTTGTTGAAACTTCTACGGTTCGGACTAAGCGCTTCGCTTCATCGTTTATACCACATACATCGAAGGACTGGAACAATTTGCTTGCTGCGGTCTTCCCGTCCAATTATAATTTAGATGTCATCAAGGCTAGAGTGAATAGGCTCTTAATAGATTAGTGTGTCTCACCATCAACGATTGCGGAACCATCAGGTGGGATCGCAGTCAAGCATTGGTTTATATCAAATAATAATAAAATAAAATCTTTGTTAGTACAAATGTAGTAGTAGTCCTGGGTTTCTATACTTGAATTAAAAAAAAAAAAAATTTACAAAAAAAAACCGACTTCACTGAAAAAAAAAATACTAAAATGATCAAAAAAGTTATTTTGTTTTCGGTGTTTCTCGGTATTGTTTGCTTCGTATTTAACGCCGAGATTTCATGTTTAAGATCCTATCATCAGAACTGAATTTTGAATAAAATGGGATCAATCTGGAAGCATATCATGGAAGGAAAAAAAAATTACAAATCGGTCTATAAACGACGGAGTTCTGAGGTAACAAATATTTGAAAAAAATTATAACTGATTTGAGAACCTCCTCCCTTTTTTTGGAAGTCGTTTAAAAACAAGGCCTCAAGTCTGCTATTACAATAGTGTCAGAATGGTCTAACATTGATTTCATAATTGTTGATTTTGACAAGTTTTGGTAATAATCTACTAATATAATGGCGTCATTATGACTTTCTGATGGTCAACCACTGACACTCCATTGAAAAAAATGGCATAGAATGGTAATCTCGTACGTAATGACAAATGAATATCTGGAGTATGCGGTAATCTGCAAACATTTTGACAGTTCCTTTGATCAGTGACCTACCACTACGACGTCTTTGCGCAGTTAGTGCTTTTAATAAGCTCGGTATTGTCACTCTACCACAATTCTTTTACAAGACCATTGACCGATCAATGATTGATCATTATGAATTAGCAGATTTCAAACTTTTAGCAAAATGACAATGGGATCGTGTTGGAATGACGAATTTATAAAAATAGCAGACTTGGGCCCCTGGACTAATTGATGACCTTATTTCAGTATGAACGTACCTAAGTACTATAATATATTCACAGTAAACCTGCCTTAGAAATTCAAAATGGACAATAGATTGAACAGACACAATACCTGGGAATCAAGTCTGCTATTGCAATAGTGTCAGAATGGTCTATCACTGATGTGATAATTGTCGATTTTGACAAGTTTGGTAATCTACTAATATAATGGCGTCATTATGACTTTCCAATGGTCAACCACTGACACTCCATTGAAAGAAGTGGCATAGAATGGTAATCTCGTACATATTGACAAATGAATATTTGACGTTTGCGGTAATCTGCTAAAACTTTGACAATTTATTTGATCAGTGTTTTACCATTAGAACGTTATTGTGCAGTTATTGGTTTTAATATGCTCGAAATTATCATTCTACCACAATTCTATTACAAGACCATTGACCGATCAATGATCGATCATTATGAATTAGCAGATTACAAACTTTTAACAAAATGACAATGGGATCGTGTTGGAATGACGAATTTATAAAAATAGCAGACTTGGGGCCCAGAACAGCGATGATCGGTAAACAGTGTATTGATATTGACCAAGTACTATTCAATATCCGGTAGTCAGAAGCGCTTGTGGCTGAACTAATATCATCCGTATCCACCGATCTCCTAGGCTAAGCAGTATTTGCTGAAGTATGTTATGCTATATAAGGAAGCAGCTGAACTCTAAAGTTTGTATCCCTAATATTATTAAAAACAATTCTAACCAACTCGTTATGAATCCAGACCAGATTGCTGAATCCTTTGCAGATCAATTTGAACTGAGTTTTGTTGAGGAACCCGATGGATCATTACCAACCATTAATGCGGCCAGAGTAGCCAACTCAATTGAGGAATTTGACATCACAGGCGATATGGTGCAAAGCGCATTGTCGAGTTTTGATGATGGTACGGCCACTGGTCCAGACAATATACCGTCTATATTATTGAAGAACTGCTCTCAGGCATTGACCGCAAGCTTAGCGCAGATTATGAACAGATCATTGGAAGAAGGTGTAGTGCCTGTTGACTGGAAAATAGCAAATGTAGTACCGATCTACAAGAAAGGGAATAAATTACTACCAGTTAACTATAGACCCATTAGCCTGACCAGCGTACTATGCAAAACTATGGAAAAAATTATTGCAAATAAAATAAGAGAATTCCTATCGCAAGAGCAAGTCATCATAGAGGAGCAGCATGGGTTTGTCCCAAGACGATCAGTCACAACTAATTTACTTGAATGCGTTCACGAATGGGCAAAGAACCATGATAAAGGGCATCCCACGGATGTAATATATCTGGATTACGAAAAAGCATTTGATCGTGTTCCTTTGCGCCGTCTAATCCATAAACTCGAACATTTAGGCATTCGCGGTAGTCTGTTGGCCTGGATCAGTGACTTTCTTACTAAGAGAACATTTCATGTGCGTATTGGTGACGTTCTTTCTACAGCCCGTACTGTGCTCAGCGGTGTTCCACAAGGATCGGTGCTTGGCCCGCTGCTATTCATCCTATACTTGACAGACCTCAAAAATACGCTTCGCTTGCCTTTTACGCTATTTGCAGATGATACAAAGTTTTTTGGAAATCCCCAGATTCAATGGCAAGAAATACAAACTGACCTAAATGCTATATACGAATGGACCCAAGACTGGTTACTAACTTTGAATGTAGACAAATGTACCGTCTTACACTTAGGAAAAAACAATCCTCGAAAAAGTTATCATCTGGGACTTCAAAAACTCTCAGCTGTTGAGTCACAAAAGGATTTGGGTGTTATTATGTCTAGCGACCTAAAATGGGAAATGCATATATCTAATGTCGTCAAGAGAGCAAATTCGAAACTCTATATTATTCGCAAAGCATTTAAATGTTTGACACCTAAAACGTTTGTTACACTGTACAAAACCTACATAAGACCTCTCTTGGAGTATGCTAATGTTATCTGGGACCCATATTTTAAGAAAGACATTACCCTAATCGAAAATGTACAGAGAAGGGCAACAAAAATGGTCCGTGCCATTCGCAATCTATCCTACGAAGAGCGCCTTAAGGAACTTGACCTTATCACACTGGAACAACGTAGACAAAGGGGTAGGCTTATTGAGACTTATAAAATACTCACAGAATACTACCATGTGCCCAGTCTTCAAAACCTTTACACACTGAATGCCAACAAACATTTACGAGGACATTCCTCCAAGTTATGGGGAACTGCATCCAAAAAAAAGCCTTTGAAACCATTTCTACCAAACCGAGTTGTAACAGCATGGAACAGGCTCCCGGAAAGTGTTGTGAAAGCCCCCACATTGAACTGCTTTAAAAATCGGTTGGACAGACTAAACATCTCCAAACTATATGAAACACACGCATCAGCTAATAGCTGCTAGTGTGTCTTACTAAATAATAATAATAATAATAATAATAATGTTTGTAGATGAGTGACTATCTTCATCATAATCAGCTTCTGCTTGACATAGGTCTCCACGTCCACACATGTTTGAGAAGAATTGTCTAGTCAGTCAAGAGAGCTGTGCTGACCCAGTGGTAACTGTCCCAACTAACAAGTTGTAGATCGCGAATTCAAATCCAGCCAGGCGCATTACTTTGTTTATTTCATCTCTTGCTCTCAAAACGGTGAAGGGAACCATCATGAGTAAACCGGCATGTTCTAGAAACAATAATTTGGAGACATGTGACATCCATCAATCTGCACTAGGCCTGCGTTGTGGACTACGCCCTTATGCCATCTCCAGGCATCCTCTCGCCTGAGACTCAGTAGTGGGAACATTACAAGGCCGATTATGCTAAGTATTGGTTATGGAGCCAGAGTTGTGGATGTCAGATAGGAAGCAGGAAGATCTTCGTTTGAAATACTAATATCCAGTTGTAACCGGTTAGACTAGACGCTGACTTGGACATAGATGGGAAAAAGCTAGGCAAATATACACATCTAATAGATAAGAACCTACATAAATGGAGATTCAAAAATAAGAAGATTGTCTTCTACTGGACCAATTATCATCTTTTGAGCCGTAAGACGATCACTGTTGGACATAGGCCTCCCTCAAGTGTCTTCAACGACCGGTCCTGTGCGTCACGCACCCATCAGATGGAGCACCTACTGGTTCAATGAATAAAATTAATTTTAATCCAAAGATACCATCTCAAACTATAACAGAATATTACCTATTTACATACGTAAAAGGGTAATTTAATCAGCAAGGACTTTATCTTAATGCTTTGAAAGAGAATATTTACCTGGATGAATATTATAACAATAGATACAGGTCTCCTATTTACATTTTTACAATAGCTAATTCTACTGTTATGACTCCTATTACTGAAGTTGCATTTAAATGAAAAATAAGTTAGAAAGGCAAAGTTGGAATTTTTTTTTGTTAAGTTCATTTTTAGGGTTCCGTACCTCAAAAAGATAAAACGGAACCCTTATAGGATCACTTTGTTGTCCGTCCATCCGTCCGCCTGTCTGAAATTAAAACCATATACTCAAGTTTGCAGACTCTTGAAGCTGTAAAAAAATCAAACTTGTAAACATGTAAAACTTGAAAAAAAATACTTTGGAGGATACTATCGAGGAAATCAAAGTTCATAGGGTACTTCTCTTTGATCCAGAATTCTGAAATTTAGCATAAAGCAAGGTTTTATAGCACAAGTATAGGAATAAATCTGAAAATCGAAAATTTGTTGTTACGCCACAATTATTTTTTTTCGATTCGAAAAATCATTCAAGTCTCCATTCCGGAATTGCACTATTTATATAGGTAAGTTTGTACGGAACCCTCAAGGTGCGAGTCCGACTCGCACTTGCCCAGTTTTTTCTCCTTATTGTCCGGCCATTCGGTGTAACCTACTAGGGCCATGTCATGGGTCGACTTCAGAAAAGGTTACCCGTGGTCATAGAACGCAAAAGCGACTGAAAAGGCGTGTGGTTTTTTAACATTAGAAGCGTAGGCGTCCCAGAGACTAATTCCTGTGATCTTTTTAATCTAGTTTTATTTTTCGTAGAATGCATTTTGGTTAAAAAAGTATCCATTTTGCTTGTAACTACTCCTATTCCAAAATGTGTGGTAACGCAACATGTAAGTACGTACTTTTTTTTTGTTTTTAATTTTTTCTTTGTGATTTTTTATATAATAATATACAACAAAAAAGTGTTTAGTTTATGTTTTTATTTATTTAAACTTCATCTACAATAGTGGTACATAGACGGACTTAATGTAACAAGGCATTATCTACCAGTCAACCTTTGGGTTAAAAAAGACAACACTTTTTATAGTGTAATAAAACTGCTCACTTGAGTATATAATAATATATTTTCCAGTTGCACATACCAAAGCGTAGATCTCATGGAGAAGAAAAAAATGCAAGAAACTCCATGGACACTCTTTTTAAAATTATGTTCTTACAATTTATTATTTTCTTAACGCTTCTTACTTTGTCTCTTGCATTATTATAGCGTTTACAATTATTGAGCCAAGACTGGCTCCCGCCATTATGCTACATCGCCCACTTTTCACAGATAATCTCAAATACGTTTCGGTGTTGCCAGCACAATTAGTCAATTGCAATAAATTATCGAATATAAAATAGCTTTAAAAATATTCTTGGTTACAAAAACAATCAAAACCTAACAATAATTTGATGGTTCTTTGGTGTATCAACACAAAAGTTGCAACGAATAAATGTTTTACCTATCTCTGTATTTTTCTTCCATACTTCTTAATCGTCATTTTGGTCCCCAATAATTTTCTAGATATGTCATCTTTTTATTTTTGTTCTCATTATACTTCTAACACAAAAATTCCTAATCTCTAAAATTCATATTACGAGTATATCTCCCAAATCTGCAAGAATAAAAGTATCCCTACCATCTGCTATGAGTATAGATTCATCACAATTTGGTCTCTCCTGTCACAGTCCGTATTTATTGAGTCACCCTTTTCAAACTAAGCTTTGTTTAACATTCGCCCGAACAGTCAAAGCGTTCGCAATGAGCGTTCCTTTTTATATAATATTGTAGTTGGTTTTCTCTGTGGTACAAATTTGTCGATTATGTTAGCGCTAAATTTGTTTTTGTGAGTTGAAGCAATTTTGTTGGATACAAGTTATTGGAATTTATATGTTGTTAGTTCAAACTAAGTCAAGCACTTTATTTTGTGTAAATTATTTCATCAGCACTCTAATCGTAAGGAAACTGGCATATTTCATGAACACTATACTGCGCTAAAAATAAAAATAAAACTGATCTAAAACATTGTAATGCTTTTGAAGTATTTGGTATTATAAGAGTCAGCTTTTTCTGCAATGTTTGCTGGGGTAGTCGATACTACAATAAAATTCTGAGCTCCATTTTACCGAAATCATGCCTGTTACAATGATAACACGTATTTTCCAGTAGTGCAAACACTTGAGATACAAATTTAGACCGATTCAACATCACAATATCCACCAGGAATCAATTTGCAAATAACAGCCACAAACTTCAATCGAAAAAGTTTCGACAAAAACCCGTCCTTACAGATTTCCATTGAAATCCGTTCAGGCGCGATTAATGAACAAACATTCTTAAATTCGAATACCTACAAGTAGACTCACCTTTACAATATTAGTAGGTTAGGAAGTAAAATGTTTCAAATTGAAAAATTACGTTTTTAACCCCCGTCGGAAAAGAAGGATGTTATAAGTTTGAGGTGTCTGTGTGTCTGTCTGTGGCATCGTAGCTCCTCAGCGAATGGACTGATTTTGATGTGGTTTTTTTTTATTGTTGTACTTAGCTTTTTATAGATTTAAAGTCTTTAGGACAATAGATTTTTTTTTTATTTTCATAGGATTGCCTCGATACTGATCGAAAATATTTCTAAAATTTGCAAGATTTTGTTTTTGAGTTGAGAAATCAATGACTTCTCCTAGTCCAGGATGGAGACTTTTACTGACTTAAACCACATCTATATCCTTCAGTTGCAAAAAAAAACATCAATGACAACCCCCACTCTTGGGTGGAGCGGGAGATATTGTCAGAATCTTCATACCGGGGCTCGACCTGGCTTTCGAAACTAACCCTAGCCCCGGTAGGCTTTGACCCAGATGGGCTCCTAATGTTGCTGACAACTCTTTGAGGCGCGCGGGAACAGTGCGCGACGAATTCCGACGCCTAGGGCGTTTCATGTGGCAGTTACTGAGGCGTGAGGATGTCCGGTCCGCCACGATTGTGACCATCTCCTTCGCTAGCATTACTGTATTGCAGAAGGAGGCAACCGCTTCCGTTCTCTCTTGCTTCGGACCATGACTTAGAGCAGGGCCCTGGTTGCCATTCCGACTACTTCCAAGAGGACATGGTAGTTGTCAATGACGCGATTAATGTGTGAGTACAAAGAGTGCGGGGGAGGCCGCGGGACGTGGGACATCCACTCCACGCATTCGTAATTTTTTTTAGAGCCATTTTTAAGCTTCGCGCGCTAAAACCGCACACTCTTTCGTTTTATGTCTTTGTATGTTTCATTTTTATGGTTAATATACTTACTGCACATCATGCCTGCGTTTTATTCATTTTAGTGGTGTTCCCCCCAAGTGAAGCCTCCACCGTATGGTCTACTGTGTTCTCCGAGCAGTCCAGACTATAGTGAGGATTTTTTTCACCTGAATCCGAAACTGGAACCTCCCGAACTTACCATGTCTGGATCTGTCACCATTACCAAATTACAATCGAGTAATTAAAATAATGCATTATTATTATTCTCGCTCGTATCGTTCTAACGTTTTATCTGTTCCACCTTTAATAAAAAAAAGAAAGTTGAAAACTTTTCGGGTCTCTCTATATTTTTTAGATTTTTCAACTGTTAGTTCAGGTTTCGTGTGAAAACTGTTGAACAAATCCAACGCAGTTCCCCGTTTTCAAATTTTGGTTCCACTGGAAACTTGCATTGCTAGAGCTGGAGTGATTTTAAAGTTAGTTTCATGTGGAAGAACTTGTGATATCATCGGTAGTCGGTAGCATTAGTATTTCTCTATCAATCTCAGGGTGAATTTCACTTGCAAGTCTTAAACTAAACATATTTCTGCTATAAGACTAATGTGCCAACCGTAAAAATTTCTCAATCGCAACCATTCATTTCAATTTAATGGAAGTTTTATTTAAAGTGTGTAGTAGTTATAAAGCCATCTGCACACCACCAGAAAACAAAAACTGTAAAGAGAACTATTCACTTAATATAAACCGTGGAGAAGATGTACATGACAATTAATTGTGTTAAAAAACATTTTAATCTGTAGAAATAATTAGATTTCTAGCACGCACAAAAATCACAACTCAAAATTCATACTTTTACCAAAATCACTTTCTATAAGTAAGTATATCATTCAATTAGTAAGGAAATTTAATTAAAGAGAACATAATGAATTCAAATTATATGGGTGCTAGCGTGCGCCTCGCGATCACTTTGATTACCATATTACAGAGACACTGATGAGCTTACTGATTTTTGCGGAACAATCATGCCTTAATGAAGACATTGATGATGTTAATAGTTAGAGAGGTGATAAGTTTGTAAGGGTACAATAATGTATTTTGTAAAAATCTTAAGTTTGATATTATGCAAAAATAATGGGATTATTCATACAAAGCACTAAGGAAAATTTTGAATGAAGTTTTGTAAGGAATTTGATATTTTTTGTTGAAGGGAAATTACGGTACCGTTGGTTATTCTTATAAAATTAGTTATTCAGGTCTTTCTGCTTCCGGTGCATGATTATAATATATTAACATTTTTTCTGACAAAACGAGCTCCTTTACTGTTTCATCGTCTAATAGATCTGGATATTGTATTGATCGTCTCCAGGACGTGAGAAACAGAAAAATTTAGACGATTCACGGAAACCTATAGCTAATTCATTAAACCCCAAACGAACGCCGACGTTCTATCTCTCTTTGTCTTTCTATTGTGTCTCTAATTACGGTATTTGAAAAGTTAAACCGACCAAACATGACATATTTATTTATTTATTTAACAGTTCATGTACACACTTAACTTATAAAAGAAAAAAAGCCGGAAAAAGAAAAAAACTTAAAATCTTATACTGTAGATAAAATTATAAAAACTTTACAATAATTTTGAGCATTAAAAAGTCAGGATCTTAACTTGCAGTGTTCAGTTTTCTTTTGCGAGACATGCCATTCAAAAATCACGGAAGTCAGAAACAATAAATATCTTATAGCTAGCATAATGATCTAACAATCGCTAACTTGAAATGGCAAGTAGCGACTCTTCAACTACCACCGTACGGCATTGCGCCACCGGTATATGGTAGACATCCCACCCATACGCACAAGACGTTTTGGGAACACATTTATTGTGCGCACAGCCAAGAAGTGGAATTCCCTGCCGGAGTCAGTGTTTCCTGATGGCTACAACTTAAGGGTCTTCAAGTCAACAGTGAATAGGTTACTTCTAAGCTAGCGTATCCCACCATCGCTTGCCATCGGGTGAGATGGTGATCCAAAGCGAGCCCATCAATAATTAAAAAAAAAACAACTCTAAACTTCATTACACGTCAAAACTTTCTTCTCAACAGCTTAACTATTGTCATAAAATACTCATCAGTCACTCTCCTACGCGCCACAATCCAGAAAATCTCATTAGAATCCATAAGCTCTTGGCCAGTTCATTACGAGTCGTTATTGAAAGTCAGTGGGATTACAGTCAGACCCTCGTATCCCTCAGTAGTAGTACATTACACTTTCATATACAAAAGCTAATGTCTTAGAACAGTTGGCTCTTCTAATTGGTCTACTCCCGTCTAATAACTGTGGGGCTGTTTAGAGGTGGCGACTATTTTGGAAAAATATGCAGTTATCTTGTTACATAAAGATTATTAGAAACAATCACCACTATTGAAATGACAGATGTTCATTGCTTTCTCCAAGTGTCACCACATTTAGGGCCATGTGAAATTTCTGAAAAGGAAGCTCCTGATTCTAGAACTCATAACAGCAAGAGATAAATGTGGTTACAGTCGGCAAAAGTCTCACACTTCACGCTAGAGCAAGTCATTGGATAATTTTCTACCTCAAAAAAGTGTCATCTCCTATCCAGTATTCCCACAACCTTCACTTGGTTGATAGGGGTTCTCTATTCAACTGCAAAACATGATAATTCGATTTTTATTATATCTAACACAATGTGTCAATAATTCAGTTGTACGATGTTTTATTCGATCGATGCTTTATTGATGCGATGTAATAATGTCTATGCGAAAAATCCTGTTGCAAAAAACCCAACAGCGATTGCTCATTAATTCGATAGTATTTCGGTTCAAAACTCCTACTGTTCTGTAACATTTAATATTAAAGACTTTATTGAGGAAATAGTACAAAACAAAATGTAAACAGTACGTGACATTATGCAGAACTGCTGATTTAGAATAGAATAGAATAAACTTTAATGTACACAGAATTAGTAACAAAACTTTTACACAAACTAAATCTATGGCATGGGTACAATGGAGGCCTTATCGCTAACAGCGAAGTCTACCAATCAACTTCAGGATGGACTGCAAGAACTTAAAATAAAAAGGTCTGCGGTATAATTCATCAAATCGTATCGTATCCGTCTCGCAAGGCGTAACCAAGCTCGGAATCTCATTAACAGCAGGGCGTATCCATGTGACGTGTTCAGTGCGAGATCTTATTATTGGACATAACCACTTAATTCGCTTACTTGATTGCTCCGAGACAATATAGCAAGCAGATGTGTGGAACTGCTTTGTGAAATAATAGTGACAAGACCTTATTATTATTGTAATAGTGGTTTAGAAATTATATTATTGGAAGAAAATATGTAATACTAATACTTACTATTTATACTATTAAAATATAATAAAGCCGTAAAGTTTGTTTTTATGTTTTTTTTTGTTTGTAAGAGGTAATCTCTGAAAGTACTGGTCCGATTGCTATTTTTTTTTACCTATAGTATGCTGCTTTATTCCTGAGTAACTTAGGCTTATATATTATATACGCGGGTGAAATCGCGGGCAAAAGCTACTATGTAATACTGTAAGACAGAGAGGAGTATGGAAACCAGCACTAGCAAAAACGTGAAGTCGACTCTATGCTTGACAATGAAGATGTAAAGAAACTGACTGTTATTTTTAGTTATTTTAAAGTAAAGGATGCCCAAATAAATAGAAAGTTGGTTTCAGAATAGCATTTAAAAATGTTTTAAAAAACCTGTTTGCTAAATAAATAATATCATATCCGAAAAAAAAAATAAGAACAGAACCAGAATAAATGATTCAAAGTTATTGGATGTCCAAATAAATTAGGTTCCTACACCTAAAGCACTTTTCAAATCATAACCAATCAAATCACAGCATACGGTGCCCCCATAAACTGCCTCCCTACAAACGTTAAACCCAAGAAAACCGTGGCGTCTCAAACCCTTCTCCAACTGGCATGGACAAACGGCTGCAATAAATTATAGGACTAACGCTCCGGAAGATATATCCCCATGAATATACATGATGTTTTAGTGTCAATTTTATATTGGTTTAATTATTTGAATTCACGTGGAAAGAAGGAAAATAATCTGTCATAGTATAAAACCTTAGTTTTAGTCTGTGGTTTTAGTATAATTATGCGTAACCTGAAACACGTACATGTCTAGTATTTTTACGTAAATAATCTATGAACAAAATTTCAAAACCGTATCATGAAAAATCACAAAGTTATAAGCTTGTTATGTCAGCAAAAATACATAGTCACCGGGCCAATCAGGTGACTGAGGGGTTATTTTGCACTTGCATCCTGCTGTTTCATCGTCATCATTTCAGCCGATAGACGTCCACTGTTGGACATAGGCCTCCCCCAAGTGTCGCCACAATGATCGATCCTGTGCGTCCCGCATCCATCGGATTCCCGCAACCTTTACCAGGTCATCGGTTCATCTTGTAGGAGGTTTTTCGATGCTGCATCTTCCCGTACGCGGTCACCACTCCAGAACCTTTCGGCCCCAACGGCCATCTGTTCTGCCAGCAATGTGCCCTGCCCATTGCCACTTGAGTTTGGCGATTCTTCGTGCTATGTCGGCAAGCTTGGTTCTCCTGCGGATATCTTCATTTCCGATTCGATCACGCAAGGAAACTCCGAGCATAGCCCTTTCCAGCGCCCTTTGGGTGATTTTAAGCTTTCTGATGAGGCCCATTGTGAGTCACGTTTCGGCACCATATGTCATCACTGGCAACACGCACTGGTCATAGACTTTCGTCTTGAGACACTATAGTATATTGGACGAGAAGATACCGCGCAGCTTCCCGAGCGCTGCCCAGCCGAGTCGGATTCGACGGTTGACCTCTTTCTCGAAATTAGATCTACCCAACTGGATTGTCTGTCCGAGGTAGACGTAATCGTCTACAACTTCGAGTATAGAGTCTCCGATCTTGATAGGAGTGGTACTTATATTATCAATACATAAAGCAAAGCATATTATGTTGTTAGTTTACCGAAAAGTCCATGTAGCCAAGAAAGCAAAAAATAAATAAATAAGCCATGATTATTTACTATCGTAAAAAATCTAGTCAATTCAGTTTCCAATTATTACGATTTTTTTTGCCGTCCATAAACTGGCCTTGATTCGATAAAACAAAGTCAATTATTTCGTTGGTATATACCATGGTAACTTATACAAGAAAGTATTTAATAATTTTATCAACAATTCTTTCGCCGTTGTTTTTTTGCACAAGGTTTCCTTTTATGACGTAAGCGAACACAAAGAGAGAATTTTACATAATTCATACCCTAAAGGGATGAAACAGGAGTTCAAAGTTTATATTTAGAAAATTAATTTCACACCGGCAAAGCCGCTGCTGGCAGAAGTTAGTTTTGGCTACATAAAACCTGCATTTTTTGCTTTTAATAGACCAAAGAGGAATTTAATACTAACAAAGGAAAAAAAACCTAACACGATAACTGGCCCCACAACAAAACAAAATAGATTTGACAAACAAAGTGTCATCGACATTGGTCATGTCACAAAACAATGTTACGATTTCCTTATTTACTAAGTTTGCTACTATGTATCGAATTATCATTTTGTTATAACTATATAGACGATGCGACTGAACGCAATAGGCACAATTTTGGAAGAAATGTAAGAAGAAACAAAGTTAGAAGAGTGAACAGAGTTAATGTACGGCGGAGTCCCGTACGTCAAGATGATGATTATGACAGGAGTCCAGTCGAGTTCGATGTGGCGAGTTTCATACAGCCTGAAACAGATAACTCAGAAGCAGATGAAGTATTTTTGGGTCATAAGAATAATAAACAGTAAGTTTGATAGAGAACTGTATTGCCACCTCCATAGGGCATAACTACTTTGTTTTTTTACTAGCACAGGCAATTTTTTTACTTACTGACTTCCGGGTAAGAACTAGTTTCAATTAGCAAACGCTTCGTAAAGAGAAATAAGATCCAAGCTTTGGAACAAACTTTCATCGGCTTTAGTTTGTTCTAGTTAGCTCTATAAACCGTGAGAACCATAACCAATCAGACACATCCATAATTATTCATTAAACATCTGACACAAAAGATATTCTCTCACATAAAAGAAAGATAGATTACCACAAGTTTCCCTAACATAGAGGTCATTGATCATAAATTCGGTACCTTGCGTAGGTACCGTAATAAAAATAATATCTGCGCGCAACGACAGAGCATTTTAAAATAAAATAAAAATATATTTTGGCACAGACAGTAAACATATTTACATAATACGAGTATATATGTGAACCCATACAGTGGTGGATACTCGTAGATATATAAAATTAATATACTTTCAAATTAATAGTATTAATTACAGAATATGTATTTACTCTGATTACTTTTTTTTTTTATTTGGGTTTCACTTTTCTAAAGTGTAAGACTTATTGGGTACGCCACAATTATAGCGGTAAGCCCCCTCTTTGAGGCGTGGCTAGAAAGACCTCACGGCGTCCTTACCTTCCGCATGACTCACCGGACATGGTAAGTTCGGGAGGTACCTGCATTGGATTTTTGCGGTAGCGACGCCCGGGTGTCACCACTGTGTGGACCGCCCGGAGGACACGGTAGAAGTGTGCTCCGCTTAGGCTGCATGAGCATCGCATGAGCATGCATTGAGCATCGCCGTGTCCTTGTGGGGCGATCGGCGGCGGCGATCTTTCGTGCCGAGCCTTGGTACAGGCCATGATCCGAAGCGAGGAGGAGTGGTTGCTTCCTTCTTCGAAACAGTAATGCTAGCAAAGTAGGAGGCCACACGTGTGAGAGAACGAAGGTCCTCATGCCCCAACCGCAGAAATTCCGACCTCGACTACCAGCCATGGTAGACGCGAGCTTGCGGACGTCGAGCAATGGGTAGCTCGCCGTCGTGCCGTCCGGTATTTAACCGGACCGAGCTCAGTCGTAGTAATTCACGTGCTCCTCCAGGAGATGTAGCTAGGACCGCAGGGAATTTCTGAAAAGGAAACTCGTAGTCCTAGAACGCAAAGGACAGCTGAAAGAAACAGTGTTGGTTTTAGTCAGTAAAGTCTGACACGTCCTCTCTCTCTCTCTCTTTCACACCCAGAACGGAAGAAGTGAAGTCATTGGATGATTTACACACAGTCATTGTCCACCCTTAAAAAAAACAAGCTCCACAACGTACATAGAGCACAACATGTTTTATTTATTACTTACTGAGGCTGCCCCGTTCTGTATGTGAATCCAATAATTTGAGACACAAAAACACATTATTGCTAATGTCTTACGACTTTTTCAGAAGATGGAGTGATAATAAACCCTTCGAAGTCGAGTCTATGATGAAGAGCGACGACCTTAACAGCAAGTTGGAAAAGAGTCCGGATTACATGAGTATGGGTGACAGCCTCCCAGATCTGAACATCAGCCCACCTCTCTCCAAGGATTTATTGAACGCGAAACATTTTGGTTACAACCCACTGGATGATTTGAATGCAGGGAAATATGGACATGAGAAATTCAGAAATATGTACAAAGATGACTTGCTCATGAATCAAAACATGAATCATAACCAAGAGAAGAAATGGTAAGTTGTATATAACTGATAGTTTGGAGATTTTTACATATGACACATGGTCAATAGAGCCGAAAGGTTCTGGAGTGATGACTGCATACCGAAAGTTGCAGCGTTGGCAGGCCCCTCAACGAGGATCGATGACCTGGTGAGGGTTGCGGGAATTTGATGGATGCATGACGCAAAAGACCGGCTAATGTAGATAATTTTTGGGAGAAGAATGAGAAATCCTGCAGAAGACGTCTTTCAGCTAAAATGATGATAACTTAAATATATATTTTTCTGTAAAATTCAGCCAAAGGTTGTCTGTAAAAATCGCTTTTAGCGAAATGACCGCCCATTGTGACGCCATATTAATTTTAAGTTACTTATGTATTTTTTTATTTTTGGTGTACAACAAAGAATTTATTTATCTATCTAAGTAGATAAGTGGGTTTATTTGCGCATCCTACAAGGTCCATACGATTATGAGCTAACCATGCCAATAGATAGGTACTGATTTATGATTCTATATATCAAATAATAATACTACAAAGGCGAAACTTTTAATATTTGTATGTGCATGTTTCTTACACCGTCACTTTTAAACGGCCAAATGATTTTGGATTTGCTAAACGAGTAGACCATGTCCTGGAATAGGCCATAGGTTTAGAAGTATTCTGCCATATCGGTTAAAAAGTATTATTTGTTTCAGTTCACTAAAAGCGATAAAGTTCCCGTTTTTTTCCCATAACAAATCAGAGGTATTGAAGCCGAAAAAAACTAAAAAGAGGAAGCTCTTCTTCTTCAACAATTCGAAAAAAGAGGTTGCTAAGATCCCTGATTTCAACAAGATGAACGATGATACAATGATACCCTATAAGATAAAGCGGTCGTACGAACAGAGGCTGTGTCCGGCGTGTAAAAAGATATTCGTAGCCACAATGGATCATGAGAGACCTAAAAAGAGAAACCCGTCTAAGATGATTCATAACAGTAGACAGTACTATCAACATGTTGTACCTGATGCAACATTAAAAGAAGAAATCAAGGACTATAGAATTAATAAAATATCGAATGTTGATGAAAAATACAGAATGAAAAGGCATGAAAGAGACCGTCAGTTGAAAGAGCTGGAAGAAGTTCAAAAGAAGATAGATGCTGTGGAAATACATGTGCCTCAGTTAGGCAAGCCTTCTGAAAAGGATACGGTGTATAATTAAATTTTCTATAGTAAATGTAGCTCAGTACGTGTGTTCGTTTATGCAAATGTTAGATTTTAGATTAGATATTTATTTTATATGTTAGTAAATATTATTTTTACTAATATCTTTGTTTAATTTTGTAATTGAACTCACACATGTAATATGCAAAATTGGTATGTAGCATAGCAGAATCAACCTTACGTTATGTTATCCACGGCTGAGGCTCAGGCCAGTCAGCAGGCAGGGGATGGGAATCTGTGAGAGGGAATGGGCCGTAATCTACCACGCAGACTTAGTGCGAGTTGGTCAATGTCACACGTTTTCAAATATACGAGTATGGCTGATTTCCTGATTATAGAAATAAAATTTATATTGTTGGTACACCAAAAAAATAACCACATGACAATATTTTTTTCACCGTTTCGAGAGCAGTGGTGATGTTAATTGCAAAAAGTAAAATGACTTTTAAACGCGTTTTGGGCCAGTTACCCCTGGACCACCACCACTGCTCGAAATTGGATAGCTTTAAATTTAATCTTACACAAATTATTATATTCATTAAATATTCTTTTTTTTTTCCTTAAATTTTTACTAAAATATACCTTCTAGAGTCTATATCCCAAGCAGTGGGAGGAAATCTTAGTAAAATGAGAAACGGCGCACAATTTCCCGCTGCAATATATCGGCCTCCTTCGTCATTGTCTTGAATAGAAATATGATTTTTCCATCGCCTCAACTCACATCGCAATATGCATAGTTTATGAAAATATTTTGAAGCAGCCTTATAAGTGAAGCCTGTAAGTTTTGTGAAAGAAATATTATAGATTCTAATATTTTTTATAATCTTGATTGTTGTGATAGCCAATACTCGCCTCTCAAGCTTGCGGAAAATCGAGAAGTTACAATGTGAATTTTTCAAGTTAAAGTTTATTTAGGACATTACGTGGACATTACTGATAGCTCTTACTTCAGGAAGCCGTTGGTCTCAGTTATCACTCTTAGATCTATGACAATCGTTAACGGTAATCAGACGCCAGAATGTCTGGCCATCAATCAGTCAATTCGTGGAGTATCGTTTTTTTTTTTTTTAATTATTGATAGGCTCGCGTTTGACCACTATCTCACCTGATGGTAAGTGATGATGTGGCCGACGATGGAGCACGCTTGCCTAGAAGTAACCTATCGTGTTACCCAGTAACTGGATTATGTCTGATAAGCAGTTGCTGTATATAAAACATGGGTATTTAGCCGCATCTGGTAGACTGGAAGCCGACCCCAAGCAAGTTGGGAAAAAGCTGGGATCTCTCAAATATTTTCCCAACTAGATGAGTCTTATAATACTGTACCTACAAATAAACAGAAATGTAAAACGGTGTGAATAGAAACAAAAATTTAGTTTGGTTTTTCACTTTGATACCATATTTTCGGCCTCTCACAAACCATCGACTTTTTAGAATAACAATTTATTAATAAATTTACATAGGTACTGACCGTTGGGCAAGAGTTTCCACAAAGTGGGTACCTGAAGATAGACGACGCTGCCGAGGTCGACCTAGGAAGAGGTGGCGAGACGACCTAGATGCCTACCGATGGGACTGGTTCGAGGTAGCTCAAGAAAAGGATACCTGGAAGAAGTTGAGGAAGGCCTTTGCCCAGCAGTGGGACAGTACAGGCTATTAAAAAAAAATGCGTCAAAAACAATCAAATATCAAGAAAATACCCTTTGAAGTTCTGTTTCTATTCAACTTGCATGACTTGATTCCGCCATCTCAATTCTACCATCGGACAGGCCGACGCACGGCAAGTATCCACCCTTACGTTGTTGAAACACCTACGGTCCGGACTAAGCGTTTCGCCTCGTCATTTATACCGCGTACATCAAAGGACTGGAACAGTTTGCCTGCTGCGGTCTTCCCGTCTGATTATAATTTGGGTGCCTTCAAGGCTAGAGTGAATAGGCTCTTAATAAACTAGTGCGCCTCACCATCAACGATTGCATCACTGCTTACCATCAGGCGGGATCGCAGTCAAGTACTAGTTTATAACAGATAAAAAAAAAAAAACTTTGAGTTTCTATTCACCCTATTTTACCCAATAGTTACCATAAAGTATTATTTACTTAAATAGTATAAAAACACGTTTGTATAAGCGCGTTATTTATATTTAATCATGTGATAAAAGGCAAATGAAATTGAATCACAAATAAAAATGTTTTACAGTAATTATTTAATTAAATACAAAGTCTTCAGTCTTCGTTTCGCAAGCCAAGCATATTTGTTCAGTTGTATACGGACCATCTGAAACATATAAATAAACATATAAAATTATTTACCTACTCTCTCTAATGTAAAATCAAAAGTCTTCATAGAATTTATTTACAGGTAAAGTTTATTTTACAATACACTTTCCAGAAATTACGTTAATATTACAAAAGCAAAAGTTTGTGTGTGTGTGTATGTATGTTACATCTTTACGCTTGAGTAGCCAAACGAATGGGGACAAAACTTATTATACGCATAGACCATGTCCTTGAATAGCACATAGGATACTTTTTATCCCGGAAATATGTTACGTTGGAACAATTTTCTTCACGCAGGCGACTGGCAGCAGCTAGTAATTAAAAAAAATGACTCAATCAAAGATATTTCAAAATTAAATTTCACTATTGAGAAGTAGGATAACCGAAAGAAAGTCTAGCCAGTGGAAGAAGCTACCAGTACAAGTCCAGACTTCGGGCAATTTTTTTTTCTCCCTTCTACGATTTGTGGGTGCGTTCATATATGTAATCATATAAAAAAAAAACTCAGACCCGGAACAACTAATCTGTAGGCCATACAAATATTGTTTGCAACTAATCGCCCCCTCAGCCGTTACGCGAACTCATTGAGTCGGTCGACTCATTGAGTCTGACGTGAGTAGGATCGGATTTAATAAGTAATTACAGTGTACCTTTCCTTGTCAAACTTACACAAATTGTAGGAAAAGGAATAGGACAGCAATATAACATCACATGTTGAACATCTAACAATAATTCTTTACGGAATACACTATTTATTTTCCCGCGGACAGATCGACTACTTGACGTATGTCATTGCAAAGCTTGTGTTATGAAAAAAGTGTTTGCACACATACACATACAGTTACTACTATTTTAACTTTCTAGTTCCTTGTGTTACTAGAAGGGTAACACAAGGAACTAGAAAGTATGTTGTGTTGTTTGTTGTTGTTGTTTTTTTTTTTTTTTTTTTCTATCATACACTCTTGCCATTCCAATTTACTTTTGACATTGGCAGAATAGTTGACA
Organism: Mythimna ferrago; assembly: GCA_910589285.2. NCBI lineage: Eukaryota > Metazoa > Arthropoda > Insecta > Lepidoptera > Noctuidae > Mythimna > Mythimna ferrago. The sequence continues at coordinate 25,940,460 of OU342685.1, forward strand.
TCGGCTCTATTTGCCATGAATAAAAAATTGAATAGAATAGAAAAAAGTGTTTAAATATGTTTGTTGTTTTTATCGATTATTGTAAAATAATATGTTTATATGTGACAAAACAACTTTTTAGAAAAGATGCCTTCATTTTATAAATATGACGAGTTTTGTACGAAGAACAGAAAAGGTCGTTCACCCTACATTTAACTTCGAGTTAACATTATATTAATAAAAGGTAAAACTGTACTAAACTCTATTTATTCAGATAGCTTATTTTATAATAATTTCAATGATATAAGCTTAGTAGAGCTACGCTGCGTAATTTCTGAGATATCTTAGTTGAAGTGAACGCGGAGTAGTCCCGTGAATTCGGCCGGGTGCCTCGTAACGGCGAACGAGTAGTTGCGCAAAAAGACCTAACGTCGGAGGGGTTAACCACTGCGCCAATTGTGATGTTATAAAATGTTTTCCATTCGTCCACAAATACATCACATTGAGTTTTTGGGTTCAAGGTAGTGATGAGCACAGAGAGAGTACAAGGGACAGGAGACTGGGCTCGCGTGACGATATAATTTATAAGCACAGCTCCTGATGCAGTTGTTTTTAACTGTAGCACAAAGCTGAGACAGCTCGTCATGCAGCTTAAGAACAATAGTTTTCCTATGAATAACTTTACACAAGTTTCATCATCATCTTCTTGTCTTTGTTCTATGTTACTTAGGGTTAGTGCAACACGTTTTTTTTCTTCCATTCTATCCTGTCACCCATCACGCTACCACTAACTAAACGATAGGGGATCTTTCATATCACTTCTCAAACAATCCATCCATTCTTTTTCAGTTTTACACATGGTCATCAGTTGGTATTTTTTTCCATATTTTAATAACCAATGTGACAGTATCATAAACCTCTATTTTCAATTACCTTTAAACAAAATGGAAAATAACAGTATGCCTACTGAATTTAAATAAGAATAATATTTATTGATGATTATCACTTATAATGGCTATAAATAGAAAATAACAACAGATTTTTATAATTACTGTAAAATGTAAGACAAATTCATGGGCAGACAAGTTTCTTTTTAAAGAAATTTTATTCCATTTGTTAATTTTGTCACAGACAGAGAATGTTTTATTTTATTTAACAGTTTTCATGTACTGTAAACAGAAAAAATAGGTACATAGGTGATGCTTATTTCTAAAGAAATCTCTTCCAGCATACCCGCGAAAGGAGAATTGGAAAAAAAAGTGATGTAGGTAGATACTGTGTGTATAAGTGAAAGGAAAAAATAAACAAACAAAACAATTATTATATGAATATACCTACAATATAAATATATACTTTCATAAATATATACATACATAGAAGAATAAATATCACAAAAAAAATACATACTGACTAATATTATACAATTATAAGCAACTATGACGATATAGAAAGTTAGTGTTCTTTCACCTTTTTTTTGAAAACTGCAAGAGTTTGGCAGCCCCTAATGTCAGGCGGTAGAGAGTTCCACAAACGTACAGCGTGCGAAGTGAAGGAGTAGGAATAGAAATCGGTGAAATGGAGGGACCTGCAGGGAGCATCAAAAGGACGAGAGTAGGAAAAGCGTTCCCGCAGGTAAGTAACAACATAGTCGAGACTGTAGTCCACGCGAACGAAGTCGCGGGCACAGCTAGTTTCTAAATATTATATACTTACTATATATACTACTTATAATATTATTGATAAATTACACCCAGACATAGAACAAATGATCATGCTCATCACATAAATATTTGTTCTGGGTGGGAATCGATCCCTTGACCTCCGGCATAGCAGTCAGGGCCACTAACCACTAGATCAACAGCCCAGTCAATTATTGATATAAAGATGTATAAATATTGTAAAACCGAGACCTTACCGATAGTAAACCACTTGGTACTGGGTAGACCGGACTCTTGTCTGGCCGATACGATGGCTTCTCTAATTGCTATAGGTATAGACACTGCCATGCAAGTAGGCGGCTCGCTGCATGCTGAAAAAAAAGTTTCTTTAGTAAGTAAAATAAATATTCACTTTATGCATTGCCTGCTATTTTAGAAATTGATTATGTATTTGCGTGTCCATCTTTTTCTTTTTGAGTCAATGTTTCTTTTTTGGTGTAAAATCATTAAATAACTTCTTCTGTTTTGTGTGGAGTAAGAGGAAGTATTACATTTTTACCCGACTAAAATCAACTCGTGTTTTTTAAGTAGGCCTTTGCATGATCCCCTTTAAAACAATCTCGCAGCCTTGGCTAAGTTGATGGTTAGCTTTTAATTTCATTTAGGCCCAGTAAATAGCCATATTAAGATTAATATCAGTGAAAAAAAGAAAAATCGTGTAGACTTAAATTACATAACATAGAAAAAGAAAAATAAAATCTATGAGTTATTTTAAATGATAAATGCAGTGTTGGTATTCTGTTAGTTTCTTCTGTGATATCAAGGACATACTAATCTACATCTGCACTAATGTTATATAGAGGTAAAGTTTGTTTTTTTGTTTGTAGGTATCTTTGAAAGTACTGGTCAGATTGCTTAATTTTTTTCTCCAATAGAAAGATGCTTTATTCCTGAGTGACATAGGCTATATTTTATGTACACGGGTGAAGCTGCGGGAAAAAGCCAGTATAAAAATCGTTAATTTATGTTAGTATGTAATAGTTGTATTAGGACCTCATAAGTGCAAGTTTACCTTTAGATCCAAATATCGCCTTTGTAGAATAAGATTTTTTTCTTAAATAGACCCTGAAATCTTGTGGTATATCCCTGGCTTGCGGCACATAGTAGTTCCAAGTGCGATCGGTTAGTAGTTCTCCTGTGTTGGTATCGTAGACCAGATTTTCGCAGGTCCAATAACCGAGACCCATGACAAAAGCACCTTCAACCTGGATATTACAAAAGAAATTCTATTATGAAAAAAAGATTATAGCCAAAAATACAGCTGTGACTAAATATTGTGATTTTAGACGCTTTTGTACCAGTTTTGATATTTGTAGTTTAAAAAATATTATAAACTTAATATAAGACGTCATCATTACACTTGACTGACTGACTGACCTTTTTACTGCTAAGCCTCATCCAGTTTCTCAGAAATATGACAATAATACTGTCCACCAAACTTACCTGACCAACATCCAGTTCAGGATTAACGCTCTGCCCCGCATCTTGAAGCACATCAACTCTCAAAATCTCAGTTTCTCCAGTAAGAACATCTATTTCTACTTCAGCTGCTGTCACGCCATAAATTGTGTAAGTCTGCGTATCGTTTTGATCAGTAAACCCATGAGCTTGAAGGTCTACATACATTTCAAAACTCTTCTTAACTAATTGTTCCCAAGTTGGATTATTTAATTGTCTTCTAACAGGTTCCAGTCTTGCTAGTAACTGTTCACAGCATTTCTCTACAGCAATCATAATATTCTGTGTCGTAAGGCTTCCTCCCGTAACAGCGCCATTCGGAGATGAAATTGTATTGTTTTCTTTTATAATAACTTTTTCTATAGGAATGTTTAACATAGAAGCAGCTATTTGTGCTGCTTTAGTATTTATGCCTTGACCTATTTCAACTCCTCCATGACTTATAGCTACAGTTCCATCTGCTTGGTATACTGCTAGGTTCACATCGAAGTATCTCGCGTAAATATGCGTCCATTTTAGGAATACTACCCTAAGACCACGTTTCTTCCACCTATTTTCAGCATTAAATTTATTTACAGCTGTTTTTCTGGTTGCGTATTCTGATGCGCTAAATAATGTTTGGCACATTACCTTCAGGTCATTGTATTGAGGATCTAGGTTAGCTAAGCGTAATTGTATTGGATCTATTGATAGTTCATAGGATATCTGCTCCATCATCAATTCAACCATTGCTATATTTTCTAGGGTTCCTATAAACACAAAAATGTATTTAGTCAAAGTATGGTTTTGTATTAAAATCTATAAATACATACATACAGTAACTTAGGTTTTATTGTTTACCCGGTGATCGAAACCATGTATTTTTAGCTGTATCAGTGAGGGTGTTTATACACTTATAATTCCAAGTTGAAGAACTGTAGCAGTTATTGTAAACATTGACACCAAAATTGGATAAGTTCTCGTTTACGGCGTAACCATTGTCTTCATATAAATTATAGTTCATATATTGAAACACGCCTGATTTATTTACACCGACCTGTAAAGGACAATGATTCTGCAGTAAGTATATTTTTATCTTCCTATGATATATTAAAATTCTCGAATAAACAATTTAGTGATCAACATTTCAGCCCAATAAGCTCCCTAGTGTCGCTTTAATGGCTGGTTTTCTGCGTCTCTCATCCTTCTTATTTCCGTAACCATTACTAGGTCATCGACACTCATCGTAGAACGCCTTTCAAACAATTTATCTTAAAAAAATTACCTCGTAATTAGAGGAGCATGGAAACCTTTTTCCCAATGCCCTAGTATTCGTCTCCATCCTTTGTATGATCCTGCAGGGTCGATTTAGCTTCATTGCTACCAAGCTGGACGCTACTGCTGTTTGTATAGTACGTGATATCTTGATGCCATATGAACCACCAAGACGACGGACGTGAACATCAATTCTGAAATTCAAAAATAATACGACTTGACGCGATCCCAAACTGTTTTAAAATTTCAAGAGGTTGAACGGTTATTCATGCACCTACTTTTTACTATATTGATTATTTATCTATAATAATTTTTGTTTATAATAAATAAACTCAAAAGTTACTCGATCGATTTCAAAAAATATTTTACCAATATGTGTGTATGCCTTGTTACTGAGTGATACAGACATATATTTTTACTTCACGCTGGCAGAAACTAGTTTAAGACAATATTTTGATGTAAAAGTTATATTTCTTAATCTTCATGTCATCAGCCAACAACAATAATAACACAACAACAACAATAATAATAACAACAAACAACAACAGCAACAACAACAATAATAATTCAACAGTAATAATTTATTTTTAGTCATGTTAGTTACATTAATTGCTTTTTAGTCTCCTTAGGTAATACTCAACAATATTTACTTGCTCTGATCAATCTTCAAAGCCCGTGATATCATCACCTGCATCGCCGCGGGCCATTGCACTGTTGCATACACTGCTAACCCCTCTTCGATAGGTTTGCTCACACTAACCAACGTCTCTATAGGAAAATGATACTGTCCTTTTATTGTATTCTCTCCTTTTATGACTTTTACTACATCCTGACCTTTAGTAGTTGCTTTAATTTCTCGAAACAGAGTATTTCTTTTAGAATCTGTTTTTGCTATTTTTACATCAATTACTGGTTTTTCAACATTTGCATATTGTACTTTGACAAGATAAGCAGCTTTGTCAGCAGTATCCTGTGTATCAGCTACAATTAAACCAATTGGTTGATTAAAGTATTTGACTTGACCACTACAGAAAACTTCTTCATTTATTGAGTAAACTGGATCGTCTGCTGGTGTGAAAGAGTTTAAACCAGGAATGTCCTTTGCTGAATAAAATTTTATCACTCCTGGACAATTCTGAAATAAATACGATTTCTTTTATTTCCATATTATTCAAACAAAATAATATAGAATAGAGTCATGGAGTTTAACTTACAAGAGCAACCGAAGGGTCTATCAATACCATGCGACCTTTACTGACAGTACTCAATACAAACGCACCGTAAACTTCTCTGGGAAATGTAGGCATATCATCTGTGTACATTGCTTCACCTGCACACTGTATCTGAAATGTGTGAACACACCTGATAATTCAATAGCACAGTAAGAAATTGAAGTAAATGTATTGAACATGTTCTTTGATAAGATTAGAATATATACTTTTCAGACTTCGGTTTGTTTTTATTTTACTAAAATTCAAGTTCAGTTGAGTTACAACAACTTGCTTGTTCAATCAATAAGTACCTACTTACCAAACCTTCAATTTTTGGTATAGGTTGGTTAATAGGCCATAAGCTGGCATTTGTATCAAATATCTGCCTTCCATCAGATACAGGTCTTGTTTCATGCAATTTTATTTTTCCTGATTTGTAGCGTGGGTGAATCAATGACTCTGGACATAATGTTAGCAAGCCCTGAAATCAAGAAATCAAAATTGTTTCATGATTTTTTAACGTTCTATTTTTCTTCTACATCACCTCATCACTAATATTATACTATCACTTTTCCTGCGACTTCGGTCGATACAGCAAATAGAAAAAAATAAGAAATAATAATTGCATTTTTTAATTCAGACAGGTTTTTCATGTCACTTTTCAATTTCATTAAATTAAGGAATATGACTTTTTCATAGAAACTTTAACACTCCTCAAACCGAATTTGAGGGAGGTTTCAAAAAACTAATTATGTAATAGTATACGTTTCGTATTAGAACTTTATAATGGTGGAGTCATTACAAAAAAAAGAAAATCACACAACTGTAGTGTGGTTTAGTTGGTGTTGTTGACAATAAACGAACTCATTCTGCCAATTTATTAAACTAAGTAAAAATAAATACAACATTATTTTAAATCCCTTTACCTTATAAAACAAGCCCACAGCCAACTGTCTCCTATAAACTGCAGAAGGTTCTGGTGGATCCTCAGTCACCACAAGTTCAGCTTTCAAAATCTTTACAGCAGCCTGCAAGGTATCATTTTTGAACAATGACTTTCCTACTAAAAACCTCTCAGTGGCAGATGCTCTGATAAAACCTGGAGATAGACCACCAAATACGATTCTTGTTTGTAAAACAAAATTATCTGGTGTCAACTTGTATAGGAAACCGGAGTGCACTATTGCGTGTGCGTTTTGGGAGCGTGGCATTATCTGAAAAAATTGGAAAGTTTATTATATTAAAACAAACTAAATTGGAATAACATGATAATTATAATTGTGGCATAGATATTTAAATACAAATAAACATCACTATTGAACTTTCTCTCTAGATAAAAAGTTACATCATTTAATTATAATAATATTTATTTATTATAATCTTTATTGTACACCACACAAATAAAAATACAGGACAATCATTTAAAAAAATAATGATGAATGCATAAAAATAATAATAAAAAGATTTTTTTAAATCACAACAAAGTGCTTTTGTATGTGACGGTAACTACAAAACGGTTTTTAGATTTATTCCCTCACCTGTCTTATAAGATCTTGCTTTATGCCAATTTTCAGGACTCTGACCCAACCCAGTGAAGTACCAAGCAATTTTAATTACCTGGAGAGTATCTAAATATAAATTTTTTGCAACATAAACGGCCATATATTTGAACTCGATATCTCCTTGCGTTCCCGAGATGAAGCGTCTTGACAGACAGACACACTGACGGACAATAAAGTGATCCTACAAGGGTTCTTTCTTTTGAGGTACGAAACCCTAAAAATATATCTGAAAACGTATTTGAAAAATGTACCTTAAAAGTTACAAGCCTCCACTGTCTGCTTAAAGGTGGCAAGAGCACATTTAAAATTATTTTTCCTTTCATGTCAAGTTTCAGAAATTGCTGCATCGTTACCATCTGTGTCAGACCAGTTGACGACACTGAAACAAAGAATTTATTCACCGTCTAGTTCCGGTTAAACAAAAAAAAATGTACAAAACTATAAAGTCATTAGTGTTACCGAACATAATGATTCCGTTTTGAACAAACTAGTTTGTCTAGGCGAGGTCTAGACACTTTCACTTTTTAGCAAAAAGCAATAACGCAAATGGTGCGATAGTTACTTAAAAGAAACAATAAAAAAGTTAAAATAACTTGGAATAATAGTAAGAACGTCTTGTGACGTTCTAATGATGCCAAGACACGATTCATTTACATTTTGAATGCAGTGCAACCAGATTAAGAATAAACTGACCCGGTGAATGTTTTTCTATTTATGTAAATTATTTAAGGAATAAAAAAAAAAGAAAAGGTGTAGGGGTACGAAGGTAAAACGGCTTATGGTCTGTTCACAGACCTACTAAAACACAAAAAAAAAACATAAAAATCGGTTAAACCATTTTGGATGAGTTCGACGACAAACACTGTGATACAAGATAGCCTTAGCCCTTGTCAAGAATTCAAGATTTTTGGGATCGACTAAATATACAAAGACACGCACGGTAGCGCTACATATCACAGTAGAATGAAATAAATATAAATTGTAATAAAAAATATACTTACTGATACTCAACTGTGCCCCAATTGTTTCAAATAATAGAAATAAATCTGATTGGAACTCGTTGTGTCTGTGTTTTATCATCAAGTTTCCTGCTATTGATCCTACCTGTAAGGAAATTACAAACCTTATAAATATTCAGAGATAGATAACAACCAAATTGACCTCGGGCGACCCCGCATCCTCTTTTTGCAGCGATTCATTCTTGGTTCAGCCGTGATGATGTCGCAAGTCTTACGACTTCGCCCATGTAACTACGATTCCGCATTGCTACTAACACGCAACGGCATCGATGCAGACTTGATGCAGCATCGATACAATCGTATGGAAGCTTGTTGAAACTGATGTTTCTATCGAAGCAAAAAATTTTCGCTGTCGATCTTCCTTAGCAACAGCTGTTGTCAGAAATATCATTTGTCGAAGTTAACATTTTTCTCCTTTGTTTAGACCCAATTTCACAGCATATTCGTTGGGCTGTTAAATTAGAGTTCCAAAGGAACAAAGTAATGTTTCGTTTTAATGCTAAATAATAATGTAGATCCTATTTGATGGAGTAGTAGTATCTTAGTGGTAACGGCTCAGACTTACGAGTCGTGTGATAGGTCGTAGGTTTAAATCAGCGAGGTGCAATGGTGTAATTTATTTCAACATAACTGCTCTTAAAACAATAAATGAAAACATCGTGGAGAAACCGGCATGTCCTCAAATAAAAAAATCGAAAACATGTAACATCCACCAACTCGCACTGGGTTTGCCTGGTGGATAACGGCCTATTCTGTCCCCTAGAGAGGTGACCTGAGTCCCAGCAATGGGAACATTATAAAGACTGATTATGCTTTTATTAAAAATGTTAATAAAAATACTTACATTTCTAACAGCGATATGAGCCACTAATAAAATATGTTCATACAATATTTTCAAATAGCCGAAGAATTCCTGTTCGGAAATCAATTGTAATATCCCAAGAAAATTGGTAAGAGTTGTTTCACCACCTACGACGAGGTTTTGGTCTATGATGTAACCAATCAAATCCTGGACTTGGCTTACATCTATGAGTACTTTAGCGTTGTCTTTGATTTCATCTTCTGGATATACTCCTAGAACAATATTTTGATCTTTAAGAAATAAATAAATTAGTGTAATTAGAATGCCTTCAAATTGTTCACCCCATTAACATCTAATGCATTATTGGAATTGGTGTTTTTAAAATGATTAAATAATACAACTCAACTTTTCAATACAATGAACCTTACCTTTAGCTGTGTTTCCACAAATCAACTTATACGAATTATAACCCTCAGTTCTCAAAACAGTGAAAATATCAGCAACTTTATTAGCTTTATACCAAGTCTTGCCATCTTTCAAATTAATCTTAATAATACCGTTATCAATACTAAGATCACTCATAGAAAGTATACACCAATCATCATCTTCACATTCCTTGTTGCAAGATTTATCATTTTTATTGCAAACTCTCAAGTCTTCTATATCTGGTATTTCAACAGTTTTAGGGGAGTCTTTAGCGAATTTCTTGAAAGCTTCCAGTATAGGTCTGTAACCTGTACACCTGCATATGTTGCTCGCAAATGACTGCTCTATTTCTAACATGGTTAAGTCTTTTTTGCTTTGAAGAAGGCTGTAACAACAATTTATCATCAGGATCATATGGTTAAAAATTTAAAGACAGCCACTATTAAGTTACAAAATACCATTTGCCTACCTGTACATGGCCATAACCCAACCAGGGGAACAGTATCCGCACTGGGAACCATTGTGGTCGGCCAGCGTGGTTTGTAGTGGATGGTATCCTTTCTTTCTGTTGCCCACTGCTTCAATGGTAGTAATCTCTAGACCATGGCAAGAAGTTATTGGCAGGATACACTGCAACAAGAATGTGACTGAGAAAGTTTTTATGAGCTGAAAAGAATTTAGTGACAAATGCTATGCATATACATTCTACTATATCAATATGATCCCTTACTGCTACAGCTAAAATGAGATTTTTGATATATCCTATGTTCAAAATACAAAGATTATGTTTACCAAAAAAAAAATGTGTAGTTTTAAGATGAGTGATTGATACCAACTCATCGTTTCAGCCGAAAAACGTCTACCGTTGGACATAAGCCTTCCCCAAGTGTCGACACAATAAACGGTCTTACGCGTTTCGCATCCATCGAATTCCCGCAACCCTGATTGATATTACTTGGTATTTTTTGCCACTGACAAAGTCATAAGTTCACGTAGAATGATATTAAGGTCACAACTATTCTAAATTCGTAAATAAACAAAATCAAGACCCTCACCGCATTAACAGCATATGGTAGCCCCGGAGGTCTTCGTGCAGTAACCACGCAGGCTCCACAGCCAGCCTGACGACACATGTACTTAGTGCCTCGTAACTCCAGGTACTCTCGGATATACTCCAAGAGCATCGTTCTAGAGCTGACTTCACATCCCACTGAAATTATCATCATCATCATCATCACCATTCGCCTAGCCTTTTGTCACCTAACCAGATGCAGCTACATACAACTGTTTGACATTGATAAATAAAAAACAAGTAATAAATAAACCGTGATGTATTTAATTACGGTGCTGATTTGTTAATTACCTGGAAAGACTAATTATGCAAATATTTAATCATTAGGTATTATTACAGATCTAATGTGGCAAATTAGATCTCTGTATTTTGACTGAATGCAACATAATATTATAGTAAAATAGAACAAGATAGAGAGAGACAGTAATTTTATAAAGGCGACAGTTTGTATGCATGTGTGTAGGTATGTTTTACTCTTTTCCACTTAAACGGCTGAACGGATCTTAAATAACTTTCACGCAGGTGAAGCCGCCGAAAGCAGCTAGTATAGAATATAACAGCAAATGTATAAGTAGGATGGTCATCATCATCATAATTTTAGGCAAAGAACGTCCACTGTTGGACATAGGCCTCTTCCAAGTGTCACCACAACAAACGGTCGGTAGGTATGGTAAAATTTGTTTTTTTGTTGTATTTGCTATAAGCCTAAACTAAAAGTACCATACATGTTTTGGAGATATAAAGCCTATAATAATATTACATTAATTAACTTTTACCCATTGTTATTTATTTTAGTAATGATTAAAGCCAAAGATAAACTGAGCCCCCGTATGCTACGAAGGCTACGCACTAAGACATTTAGACTTTTGAATTTGATTGAACACAGATTAAAAACATACTTGGCATTCGCAAAGCCATCACATGTGTCCCCCGTTACTGCCCCGCACACGGGCTTCAAAAAAACGCCGCTTCAAGCTTCATTTTGAAGCGGCCATTTTTGTGGCTCGTGTGCGGCGGTGCCGCCACAAAAAAACGTTTGAAACGGCTTCAAGCTTCACCAGACACAAGAGGTGTCGCGCGCTTCAGCTGTTTTTTGCGGCCGCTTCTAGCTTTTTTTTTTGGCCGCTTATAGCGTTTTTTTGTAGCGACGTTTTTTTGAGGTACATGTGCGGGGACAGTAAGTGGTCTGTTTTTTTAAAAAATCAATCGTCTGATGTCATTATGCACAGCATATCTTTATCCTTACTCATCGCTTGCAAATTGTAATTACAGAAAAAAATCAACTATTGTTGGCACAGTCATATTTCTACGTCAATAAATCGCTTAGAAATACATAATTAATTTTATTTACTAAGGTGTTGATCGTCCTGAAAATAATCAATGCACATAAACGATAAGGCTGAATGAATGTGCAAAGTAAAAACAGCTGGTATGATAAATGATTCATAAATTTATTATTATTTTTAAAGAAACAACTGTGTTCTTTTTCATATTTAAAATATTGTATTGTAAGCGTCGTCTATTTTATAAATTAAACATGTATTACCCAAGGGCTGGCTTTTACCTTGATCAGAGATTAAGCATTGCCATACAACGTGGCAATGCCGCCAGTCTTTTGGGCACACTTCCAGTCGACAGCGATGCGGAGGAATTTTTTGACGTCATATTTTAGGTAAGAGTTATTGTGTATATATGTCGCAGTAAGATAGATGAAGCCGTAATATAGTTATATCCCTAGGGATATACATAGTTACATATACATAGTTATATATACATAGTTTTAATTAGTTAGATAAGTATTTTTATTTTTCATGTTCTTTCTACGTTTAAACGAATAAATTTTAAATGTTTATTACTGTTATTACTTTTTCTGTCATAGAAATCAAAAAATTAGAGCCATACTAATTTAAAACTGTGGCATAAAAATAAGGAACGCTAATAATGTGTTTAACTCTGAGTGTGGCAGTGTGACACAATTCACCTCGCAACCAAGTAAGGTTTGGTGTATGTCACATAATGATATGCGATAGATGATATAGAGAAACCTCACGATGTTTTCTTTCACCGATTTGAGAGCAGTGGTGATGAAATACATTCAGCCGAACATAGAACCTCCTCCTTTTCGAAGTCGATTAATTCATTAAACCCCAAGCGAACGCCGGCGTTCGCGCACCTATTGTCTTTCTATTGTGTCTGTGATTTCCACGATTGAAAGGTTGATGGAATATCACTGGAGAAGGGACTAACTGATTTGGTTGTTTTTTAGGGTTCCGTGACACAAAAAGAAATAAACGGATCACTTTGTTGTCCGTCCTTCTGTCTGTCTCTCTATCAAGACTCTTTATCTCGAGAACCCGTGGAGATATCGAGTTGAAATTAAAACCATATACTTAGGTCTGCGGTCCCTTGAAGCTGTGATAAAATCAAACTTCTAAGTTAACGAATAAAAAAGAGACGGCCGTAAATGTCGAAAAAAAAAACGTATATTTTGATACTCGCAAAGATAGATTTGATACTCCCGTTGACCTAGAATCCTGAAATTTGGCACAAAGCAAGGTCCCTATAGGAATAAATCTGAAAACAGTGAATTTGATGATCGTCACAAAAAAAAAATCAATTCGGAAAAATCTTCCAGACTTCATTCGGAAATTGTAGTTTGCATGGAACGGCGAGTCCGACTCGCACTTGCCCAGTTTTTTTATGTTTATATCTAGTTGTCAAAAAGTTTAGTGCATGACATTTTTTTTTTTAAACCTTTCGAAAAAGGTCGGGTATTGTACATTATGATGTAAGTGTGTAATGTTAGTGATTAAAGTCGAGGCGGTATTTAGATCCGAGCTGTGGCGAGGGTCTTAAGAGAGCCGAGAACTCACGTATATCATACGACGTTTTTCAATACACTTGTGAAGAAAATAACAATAAAACTACAATTAGTAACTTTTTTTGTGACATGGCGGTAAAAATCTGTTTTCATATGCGCCTAATCTTGCGTTTCTTTTATACTGCCTAATCTTACGTTTATGTTTTTTGTGTGAAAAGTTTTTACTATAATGACTTTCGTAGTGACAATGGAATACGCATATAACATTTTGTAATGATTTTGAGCCACTGAATTACACTCGAATAAATCAAGCCAAAAATCGCGCGCATCTTAAAATAGTGGCCATAGACCACAAAAAAAAAACAATTTTTATTTGAATGTACGATTTATTTACTAAATATTTTTTTTTTTTATTAAATAAGTCGTTTGTACAAGTTAAAATGGTCAAAATTGCATGAAATAAGTAAGTAAAACACAATTTTATACCATTGAACGCTATACCGTAGTGAAATTTTTTCGTACCTACTCAAAATTTGTTTTGCGAACAAAGAGGTTGAACAAAAAGGTTTTAACTAGATTATAGCACGAGTGCGTAATGGTAATCAAAATGTCACAGTTTGGTAACAAGTGCCTTTATATACCTAAGTGCAGTGTAATAAGAGTCACTTTCTGAGCAAGTGTGTTGAAAAATAATTAAACGCGTATTAATTCATTAAACCCCAAGCGAACGCCGAACTTCGCTCTCTCATTGGCTTTCTATCGTGTCTCTCATTATGGCATTCGAAAGGTTAATGACACCCGTGATAATTGAATGAGTAGTAACTAAACCAATGCGACAGCAAACAACAGTTTTATTTTCGATCTACCCACAAAATTCGACTAGAAATTAAATTAAAATCGAAATTGAAAAAAAATAGTCACGCCTTTAGTTTTAAATGTGGCATTAAATTAAAATGTTAGCAGTTTTTTTTTTTCAATAGTCAGTTCAGAAAAAAAAGAATATTTAAAAAGTTTTGCTCGACTTACCTGAATAATCAACTCCATTAATTTTAAAACACACTCTGTCCATGATGACACTGAGTCTTCACCAACTGACAACCTGTGTGGTGCTACCCAGCACTCGAGAAGGTGAACTGAACACTGAAAACTTGTAAACATACGACTTTAGATTGTGTTCGAGAACGTGACCACAGTATAAATATGGAACAGTATGGAAACTAAGCCTAGTTTATAAAATAAATACCTACACATCATAAAAACAATAGGGTTGTAACTTTTAATGTTGTATTATTTTATGATCAGCCGAAAGACATCCACTGTTGGACATATGCCTCCCCCAAGCGTCGCCACAACGAACTTTTAATGTTGTATTATTTTATGAAAAAAAAAAAAAAATCTTTAGTGATCAATCATCATCATCTTCATCATATTAGCCGAAATACATCCACTGTTGGACATATGCCTCCCCCAAGCGTTGCCACAACGACCCGTGATCAATCGAATGAATTGAAATAACTAGTTTACTGTAAATAAAATTGAAATAAGTAATCCATATATTAAAATTGTGTTAAATCTCTCATGGGGTGATATTATCCGAATCATATATCCCACAGATCATCATCATCATCATTTCAGCCGATACAAGTCCACTGTTGGACACAGGCCTCCCCCAAGCGTCGCCACATCGAACGTTCCTGTGCGTCCCGTATCCATCGGTTTCCTGCTACCTTCACCAGGTCATCAGTCTACCTTGTAGGAGGCCTTCCAACACTGCGTCTTCCGGTACGCGGTCGCCACTCCAAAACCTTTCGGCCCCAACGGCCATCTGTTCTGCGAGCAATGTGCCCTGCCCATTGCCACTTAAGTTTGGCAATTCTTTGTGTTATGTCGGCAACCTTAGTTTTCCTGCGGATATCTTCATTTTTTATTCGATCACGCAAGGAAACCCCAAGCATAGCCCTTTCCATTGCTCTTTGGGTGACTTTAAGCCTTCTGATGAGGCCCATTGTGAACGACCACGTTTCGGAGCCATATGTCATCACTGGCAACTCGCACTGGTTAAACTTTGGTTGGGACTTTCGTCTTGAGACACTGTGGTATGTTGGACGAGAAGATACCGCGTAGCTTCCCGAACGCTGCCCAACCGAGTTGGATTCGACGGTTGACCTCTTTCTCGAAGTTAGACCTACCCAACTGGACTGTCTGTCCGAGGTAGACGTAATCGTCCACAACTTCGAGTGTAGAGTCTCCGACATTGATAGGAGTGGGCGCTACATGGTTGTTAATCATGATTTTGGTTTTATCCATGTTCATTTTAAGACCCACTCTTAGAGAAGCTCTACTGAGGTCATTGAGCATTGTGCTGAGCTCCTCCATAGTCTCCGCCATGACTACTATGTCGTCGGCAAACCGAAGGTGAGTGATGTACTCGCCATTGACATTAATGCCTAGTCCACTCCAGTCCAGAACCTTGAAGACATCCTACATTGCGGTCGTGAACAGTTTCGGAGAGATGACGTCTCCCTGCCTCACACCTCGCTGCAGGAGGATAGGTTTCGAGGTTTGGTCCTGGAGTCGGACTGATATGGTGGCGACTTCGTACAAACACCTCAGCACTTCGATGTACCGATAGTCAATTTGGCACCTCTGGAGAGATTGCAGCACAGCCCAAGTCTCGATCGAATCAAAAGCTTTCTCGTAGTCCACAAACGCTAGGCAGAGAGGCAGGTTATACTCCTCGGTCTTCTGTATGACCTGCCGTAGCGTATGTATGTGGTCTACGGTGCTGAAACCTTTTCGGAATCCGGCTTGTTCGGGAGGCTGGAAGTCGTCAAACCTGCGCGCAAGACGGTTCGTGATGACCCTGGAAAACAGCTTGTAGACATGGCTCAGAAGTGAGATGGGCCTGTAATTCTTCAGCAGGGTTTTATCACCCTTCTTAAAGAAGAGTACCACCACACTTCTGCTCCATACCTGTGGCGTTTTTCCCTCGAGTATGACGGAATCGAACATTTTCTGAAGGGCCTTAAGGGCCGGTTTTCCACCCGCCTTCAGAAGCTCAGCCGTAATTCCGTCCTCACCCGACGCCTTGTTGTTCTTCAACTGCTTCAGAGCCATCCTAATCTCGTACAGGCTGATGTCCGGGATATCTTCAGTGTAGTGTCGAGTCAATCTAGCTCTTGGGTCGTTTGCCAGATTTGTAGCGGGTTTGGAGATCGACGTGTATAACTGTCCATAAAATGCCTCGATCTCTCCCAGAAGCTCTGATTTGGCGGATATGACTCTGCCATCTTCGGTCTTCAGTTTCGTGAGTTGGCTCTGCCCAATAGACAGATCCCGTGCAAAAACTTTGGAGCCCTTATTCCGCTCAATCGCGTCTTTAACCCTCTCGGTATTAAATCGGCGAAGGTCGCGTTTCAGAGACTTCGAGATCTGTTTATTGAGCTGCCGGTACGTGCACGCATTATTTATTATTTATTTATTTATTTATTTAAACTTCATGTACAGTAGTGGTACATAGGCGGACTTAATGCAACAAGGCATTCTCTCCCAGTCAACCTTTGGGTTAAAAAAGAGATCACTGTGGTAGGTCATTATCTGAAGACTGCAAAGTCATTTCACGCCTCTTCTTCATGAGCTCGAGAGTTTGATCCGTGAGCCTCTTGGTCTTACTTGTACGGGTCTTAAAAAACTGAGACCCGACTGTATGGACAGCTTCCACGAACCCATCATTATATTGGTCCACGGAGCTTCCTAGGCACTCGAAACGGTTTTGAAGTTCGAGCTGAAAACTCTCGGAGTTTTGGATCTGGATCTGTGCAGGACGGAGCGTAGACTTCATCAGTCGAGATCTTTCAAGCTTAACATTGATATTCAATGTGCCTCTTACCATACGGTGATCACTCCCGGTTTTCACCGCATTGATCACAGAGACATCATTGAATATTTGCTTCTTCGTCGACATGATGAAGTCAATCTCATTTTTAGTTATGCCATCAGGGCTTGGCCAGGTCCACTTCCTGTGCTTAGGCTTTCTGAACATCCCACAGATATTTGATTTCAAAAATTATTTTTTGTTTAAAAGGTTATGCTTCCAAGTTGTATGGCAAATTTTGGTTCCGTAAGTGATCGCTAGAGGCGCTGTAAAATTTTCCATACAAAATATTTACGTAGTCAGTATCGAATATCGACAAACACTATTGCTTTAAACTCATGGTAGAGGTACTGGACTCATAAACGGCTGTTTTCGGGTGTTCGACACGAATTTTAGGTTTGAACGGTACCGGCCGCGGTAAAATGTTCGCACAAACGATACAGTTTTGAGGCGATCTGTTTAATAATAAAAAGTTTAAGCTGGTTACCAACTTTTTACAACTCAGGAGGAAGGTAAACATACAATAATTGTACAAAAGAAAATACTTTCCTATTTTATGTACATTTTGACAGCACTATTTCAACATCTTCGAAACCATGATAACGACACTCATGACGAAAAAGTTGATAATTTCTTGCAGCCGCCATCTTGGATTTACATTTTGTCAGCACTATCGGCTTCAACAACCTCGAAAACCATGAAAAAGACACCCATATCGAAAAAGTTGATAATTTCTTGCAGCCGCCATCTTGGATTTACATTTTGACAGCACTATCGGTTTCAACACCCTCGAAAACCATGAAAACGACACCCATGACGAAAAAGTTGATAATTTCTTGCAGCCGCAATCTTGGATTTACATTTTGACAGTACTATCAGTTTCAACACCCTCGAAAACCATGAAAACGACACCCATGACGGAAAATTTGATAATTTCTTGCAGCCGCCATCTTGGATTTATATTTTGACAGTACTATCGGTTTCAACACCCTCGAAAACCATGAAAACAACACCCATATCGAAAAAGTTGATAATTTATTGCAGCCGCCATCTTGGATTCACATTTTAACAGTACTGTCGGCTTCAAAACCCTCAAAAAACATGAAAAAGACACCCATATCGATAAAGTTGAAAATTTATTGCAGCCGCCATCTTGAATTTCCATTAATAGATAAAGATTTAGTTTCCAAGCCAAAAACATTAAAAAAAAAATAGATTTACTTTCATGAATTTATTGTGATCGATCCTATGGACTTATAATTTTATTCGAATACAATAATTTAACAATAAATCATTCTTACATTTTAAAATCAGCAGGAAATTTAAAAAATGAAAGCTGCGGTTTTGAGTTCAAGCATTTTTAAAAAAGTTCGGGAAAATAACTTAAACGTGACCACTAGTCTCGACGCGGCACTCGCTACTGACAGCACCGCGAGATCCCCATGTTGGTCTCGTCGATGCATATGTTTGTGTGAGTGTGCCGTTTCGAGCGTTTGTAGGCAGTTTCCGTACTGTTTTATATTTTATACTGTGACGTGACTCTTCAAAGAATTTTAAAACATTAAGGTGAGTTAATACTAAGCAAGATAATAAAAAGTATTGTTATTTTAAACATTTTTTAAATTATTTAACAACTTTGACAGGAGTCGCCAGAGGTAGCCTAAATGTCTCTGTATGAACTCCGCATACAGGTTTATCATATCAAAGAATGTTGTACAAAAATTCTCCTATGTTAACAAAAATAATAAAATAAATTTTAATTATTAATAAATAAATGTTAGTGATAGTTTGACGGGTGACAGGACAGAATGGAAGAAAAAAAACGTGTTGCGCTGACCCCAAATAATATAGGATAAGGCCAGGAAGAAAAAGAAGAAATAAATTTTATTATTTTTCATCACAGTATTGCTAAATAGACATGCTCTGAGTTACAGACGATTAGAGACTAAGTGCCCAGACGCCTGGAGTTCTGGCCTGCCTCTGTATTGATTGCATAAGCTAAGTGGACAAAGAATTAATCTTTCTGTTAAAACATACCGTCGTCATACCGTCTGCCTGTGTCGTCTGTCGTTAATGTAGATCTTTCAGGAACATTACCTTTTTAATGAAAGGTCCATTAGATATCCCATTTGTATGTGACCACATGCACCAATTGTTTTAGTATATTCGTGTATTGTTTTACTTTGTCGTTTGAATACATAGGTACCTATATTATATTTATATTTTACAGATATATATATATATATATTTGTATAAAACAAACGTGTGTTGTTTAATATTGCACCTGACACTAATTTATAGATGCGCTAACACCGGCGTTCGCTTGGGGTTTAATGAATTAAGTCATTAAATCCGTCTTTGTACTTTTCTGTGCATAAAAGATTAAATAAATAAATAAACCAACCGCTTAATTTCATTAAAATCAATTGAGTAGTAAATATATGTCAAACAGTAAAACTCACATTTGCTTTTTTATTAGTTAGGATCGTGATCAACATACTGGGCCCAAAAACTTTGAGGGACGAGAATACCATCGATTTGAAAGAAGAAAAATCATGGTAACAGTGTGGACTTACCCTTAATTACCGCATCTGTGCCTAAGGTAGGGTTAGCAAAAGTCGAGGAGAATGATTTTGTTTAATTGTTTATTCAAAATTAATATATTAAAAATAAAACTAAGTCATACAACCTCCATAATAAAAACACTTAACAATGTTTCTGGTTTTATTTATTCGTTTCGAGTTTTGCTCTTTTAGTGTTTCTAAATTATTTTAATGTTGTTTTTTAAAAGTTTCTTTTTATTTTTCGCTTTTAGTTGGGTTCTTTAGCTAAACCTAAATAGTGTGCATAATAAATTACCTCAACAAAATTATCATTAAAACCAAAGCGTGCCCCAATAGAATATCACTAAAGTAAAACATGACTTACTTTCATTACAGAGTTTCCATACATACCTTCCGGCTTCATCATCAGTTCGGTGGTCTCATTTCATATGAACTATATGTTTAATTTTGTTTTATCATAGTCTTTTGTTTTGTTTTAGATATCTGTGTGTTTGTGGAGTTTCGTTGGTCGTATGATCTTGTTCATTAGTTTCACTTTATCGAGTGTTGACTTCTTGATGAAATTACCAAAGTCGCTATATGTTTTCCTATTACATATTTTTTGAGTTTGTATCCGATGGATGAGAGACGCACAGAATCTGTCATTATGGCGACACTTGGGGGAGGCCTAGGTCTAACAGTAGTTAGACGTCTTTTGGCTGAAATGATGATGAAGATGACTATATTTGAGAAGTTCCTTCAATTTCAAATTCAGTCATCAGAACTGAGTCTTGACAAAAACTTATAATCAATCTTGAAGTGTTTATCCTTTCAAGAAGGTAATAAAAGTTTTTTACAAATCGGTTTATCAAAATTATGCTGCTCGCCCACATCCGATCGGTGACCGAATTTTTGTAGGAGGAAAATAGAACACACTGATAGCAATAGTGCAACGCACACGTCTTGCAAAAAGTCGGTCAGAAAACAGAACCACGTTACAAATAAACAAAATCGGCCCGATTATCTGACCTACAAAAAATCTGACGTGAGCGGGCAGCGTTAATGAGTTTTAAGAAAACAAAATAAAAAATTAAGTTATGCACGGAATACAAAAAAGGTGGACTTTTTCAAAAATGATGATCAGGTGGTGTGACTAATTAACTTCTTTGCATAATAAAAATAAACATCCATCTACCGTAAATAAATAAAAATGCAGTAAGTAGGTAATATTCGTTGATAAGCACATCACTTGAGATTGAGTGATATTTATAAATACTGAAAGAAAAAACAATTGATAAATTCGAGAATTAAACTCAATGTACTTAGTTGAAATTAGCTTGTGCTCGCGATTTCATCCGAGTGAATGTTTTTTTATCGCTGCCACAAAGTCGAAGCCAAATTAAAAAGTCTTCCTTGGGCTTCAAGCTTGCTCCCTTCCAAATTCTTCGAAATCGGATAACACTCGTCTGTCTGTCAGACAAGAGCTACTTTCTCTTCAATAATAGTACTATGGATTATTATATTTGAACTTAAAGCAATGTCTATCGAGCTATGTGTATAATAAGAGCATTTTTTTTTGGGAATAAATATATCGATCGGGGTGTAAGGGGAGAACGACGCAAACCATCCAGTCGGCCCAAATGTCAACCTCACCTGCCCGCGTCGGTGGTTCGCACGAATAGCTGACGACGGTGGTTCTAGTTCTCTAGTAGCTGCCGTGGTACTCCCTGCTAGATAACGGACGAGGCTCTGGCGACCGAGGCATGGCGGTATAACCAAACACCTGTCCGGGCAACCGGACGGAAGAGGCTGCAGCGGCCTTGAAGTCTAAATAACTTCAAAAATGTCTGGTGCAGAAAGCAAGGGGAAACTACTGCACTAAGTTCCCATAGAAAATCATCATGAAAGTTTCACAAAAGAAGAATAAGAGATCGCCATGTGACCCGCCTAGCAACCGGCGCCGTACTGCGTCCGGGGCAGACGGTGGGAAATGTGTTACCGGCCATGTGGCTGTGGTAGACCAGGCATCGCATGGAAATTCTGCTACTGGAAAAACCTATAAATTGCGAGAAGACAAGAGGATAGGAACGTGGAATGTGCGCGGCTTACTCATGGCTGGGAAGCTTAACATCCTGGAAAAAGAAATACTTAGATGTGGTGTCGAAATTTGCGGTCTAAGTGAGACTCATTGGAAGGGTCATGGCCACTTCCTCACTGATAAAAACGTCATCTATTTCTCTGGAAATGATAATGAAAGCATAAATGGAGTCGCTCTTTTGCTACCGAAACAATTGAGGCATTGCGTTCTGGGTTATGAGCCCGTGAGTGACCGAATACTGAGCATAAAATTAAAGGCGACGCCCATAAACTTAAACATCATACAGATTTATGCACCAACGAGCTCTTCTAGTAATGATATGTTGGAAAGTTTCTATTCAGATTTGGAAAAAACCATCTCAAAAATTCCAAACAGAGAAATGCTCATGATAATTGGAGATCTAAATGCCAAAATAGGTGCAAATGCTCATACTCTTAGCCATGTTGTGGGTCCATACGGATTGGGCGTGCGTAATGAGAGGGGGGAACGCCTAATTCAATTTGCAGCCGAAAATAACTTGATTATCGCTAACAGTTTCTTCCAGCATCATCCTCGAAGATTATACACCTGGACATCACCTGGCGGTAATTATAAAAACCAAATAGATTACATCCTCATCAGAGCAAGGTGAAAGACATCTATTAAAAATGCTCATACTCTTCCTGGGGCCGACTGCGGATCGGATCACCAGCTGTTGATCTCTAGGATGCAGCTTAAACTTAAAGCTGCTAGGAAAATAAATAAACAGCGAAGGATTGAGGTGAAGGATAGCACTAAGTTTATAGCGGCACTTGAGGAAAATTGGGATCAATGGATTGATGGGTCGGCTGGACACAGTTCAGATCAACTGTGGACCAGTTCGAAAATCCTCTTAGAAAATGCAGCTAGGGAGTGTAATACACCTTCAACACCTTTAAAGCGGCAACACTGGATGAGTGATGATACTCTGGGGCTGGTTGAGGAGAGACGAAAACTCAAAGCGAAGGGCACTAACATAAAAAAAATAAACAATCTGTCTGCCAAAATCCAAGCTGGTTGCAGGCGAGATCTGAACAATAAACTGAAAAACATCTGTGCAGAAATTGAGGTTCATGCAGACAAGTACGAAACCAGAGACCTACATCGGAAGATTCGGTCACTAACAGGGACTTTTTCATCGAAGACCTGGGCTATAGAAAACCATAATGGTGACCTAATTACGGAAATAGATAAGATATCTGAAACATGGAGGGTTTACTGTATGGCTTTGTTTCAAGATCCAAACTCACATGAGTTTCCATCGACAGAACCAGGGAACGATCTAGAACCAGACATTCTTAAAGAAGAGGTACGTGCTGCTATCAAACACCTGAAAACTGGTAAAGCTACTGGTATAGATGTTATCCCGATAGAAGTAATTAAAGCTGCGGGAGATCGTGGTGTCCAAATGTTTCATACCATATGTAATAAAATCTGGCAGACTGGTACATGGCCAAAAGAATGGGTCCATACAGTTTTCATTCCCCTTCATAAAAAAGGTTCCACAAAAGTGTGCAGTAATTATAGACTCATTGCTTTAATATCTCATGCAAGTAAAATACTGCTTCACATTCTGAATGAGCGCCTCAAGACCTTCCTCTCGAAAGAGATAGCCCCTGAGCAGGCAGGTTTTGTAAAAGGAAAAGGCACCCGCGAGCAAATTTTTACTGTGCGCCAGATCATAGAGAAAGCTCGAGAGTTCAACAAGCCTACGTACATTTGCTTTGTTGATTTCTCGAAGGCGTTCGACTTGGTGAAGTGGCCAGTCTTATGGAAATCTTTGCTAGATATGGGCACTCCGATACATCTGGTTCACTTGCTCAGGCGTCTATACGAGAGCGGATCAGCATCAGTCAGAACAGATGAAACACTTTCGAGTCATTTCCATCCTAGTGCAGGAGTTCGCCAAGGTTGCATAGTTTCACCTCTACTGTTCAACATCTATACAGAGATGATAATGAGAATTGCCTTGGAAGATTGGACAGATGGGGTCGTAATTGGCGGTAGAAGGATCTCCAACTTGCGTTATGCGGATGACACGACCTTATTCGCAACTAGTGCTCAACATATGGAAGTTCTGCTCCATAAGATAGAAGCTACAAGCCGGGAATTTGGATTAAAAATAAATCGCGCAAAAACCAAAGTGATGGTTGTCGACCGTGCAAATAACAACTTACCCGGGATCACACACTTAGGGAATTGCGAGGTCGTCCAATCATATATTTACCTTGGGGCGTTGATATCCAACGAAGGCGGGTGTATAGATAAAATCAAGCGGCGCATGGCGATCACTAGGTCTGCTATGGATAAAATGAAAAAGATCTGGGGTAATAGGAACATTACCAAGACCACGAAAACCAGGCTCGTTTATTGTCTAATATTCCCCATTTTCCTCTATGCATCGGAGACATGGACTCTTCGTGAATCCGAGAAGAAGAAAGTTGACGCGTTAGAGATGTGGTGCTGGAGACGGATGCTAGGAGTATCGTGGACAGAGTTTCGTAAGAATGATTCCATATTAAAAGAACTCGGCGTCAGACAGCGCTTGTCATCCGCAGTGCAGTCACGTATTTTGACCTTCTTCGGCCATGTATCACGTCGTAGTAATGACTCCATAGAGCGTCTTGTAGTGCAGGGCAAAGTTGAGGGCACCAGGCCACGTGGTAGATCACCAATGAGATGGACAGACCAGATCAAGGCCGCAACTAAGTGCTCGGTTTACGAATGTACCCAGAAAGCTGCAGTCCGCGATGAATGGTGCCGCATTACAAGGATGATCACTTATCATGATTCACAGTGATGATCACGACCACTCTGGCAAGAGTGTACCGACTCAGAAGAAGAATATCGACCATCGAAAAAAACCTATTGTACCCAAAATATGGACCAAACAGCAAAAAACTAGAACCTCAACTAAAAAATAAATCCATAAATTAAAACACGGTTCTAGTTTTTTAGTCATAACTACACTGCATTAATTTCATCAATCAGCATAAGTTTCATAAAACCTAAACTGTGCACAGAATTCTTATTATATTGGACTCGGATGAATTAGGTTAAAAGTCGTGGCTATTTTGTTTATAACCAGCCCAAAATAGGAGCCCTGCTAAGCGGGGCTAAGTCAACCTGTATAATGATATATCTGGAATAATTTATTTTTGTAGGGCAAGAAGATGTTATATATTTTAATAATAATAAATAAATAAATAATAATAAATTCATTTATTTCAGGCTAAAATTACCCATAGTAAAATTAATGTTTACAGATTGAAAAAGTTAAAGTTAAAATTAAAAATTAAAGATATTAATACTATAAATTCAGATTCAGTTTCAGTAATTAATACAATGTCAGATCAATAATAACAATGTCAGATTCAGTTCGATAACTTATAAAATGTCAAATTTTATTCAATTAATACAATGTCAGGTTTAGATTAATAAATATTAATACTAAAAAGTCAGATTCAGTCAATGTTAATGTCATTTAATATTAAAATACTGTTAATTATTTTGTGTTAATTGAACTATTTTTGGATTAAACCATAATTTGGAGACAGGTTACTTCTAGGCAAGCGTACTCCATCATCGGCCACATCTTATTGTAATCGATGATATGGCCGACGATGGACCACATCATCGCTAACCATCAGATGAGATGGTGGACAAACGCGAGCCTACCAATAATAAAAAAAGATGTCATATTTTTGGTTCGAAATTCACGTTAAAATGCAGATTTTTTAATGGCGATCATTTACTAATTTCAGCAACATAAAAGTAATTTTTTGACGTTATGTTTTTAGTAGTGCTAATGGCTAATTAAAAAAAAACGTAATAATAAGCCCGTTATATTGTTTGTGAACCACATTATAATTCTATGTATATTAAATATTCGCTTTCATATAAAAAAAAATATACCGTGTGTCTTACGAAATGTCTAACGTACCTTTCAATCGTGGTAATTAGAGACACAATAGATAGACAATAGGTGCGCGAACGCCGGCGTTCGCTTGGGGTTTAATGAATTAAATGTGGAATACGTAGTTGATATTATATGTGTAAAACTATTTCAAAGCCTTTCTTTATGTAATAATCTATGAGTTACTCTTTGTTTTTCACAAAAAATACAATAAAATAAGCAATTATTTAGGCATTTAAACCCCAAATGAACACCGTCCTTCGCTCTCTCATTGTCTTTTTATTTTATCTCTAATTACGGTAAGTATTCGAAAGGTTAATCTTCTGTTTCACTTGGCTGCGGTGTAAGATGCACATACTTCCGTCATGAGCGAAACTTAACATGCAAACTTAACAATTATTTTGATATCAACGTTGTCTTGATTATTAATTAGTACTTAACGACACGTAAAACGTGTCTTATTCAAGCGTAACACATTTATAACATCTCGATGTATTCTTAAGGCCCTTCGCCCACGATGACTTCTTGTAACGTTGCTGTCGCGCGTTTTGTAAGCGCGACGGCATCGCTACTGACGCGCGTTAGTCGCATTTGCAAGCGTTATAGAAAAGATACTAACGCGCTACTAACGTGCTACAGCATCGGTACAAAACCTTGCCGTGGGTAAGAGGCCTTACACTACCATTGTGTGGTGTGGGTGACAGCTGACGGATTCATACAATGTTCTATCCTTTTTAATCACCTTAAAGATGTATAAAAAACAATGTCCCACCTTTAGACCTAGTATAGTCGTCTCCAAAAACTTAAAATTCCTCTCCCAATTAGTGTCCCTCTTAACCTATCCTTCTCCAGAACTGCTTGTGACGCTGATAATCTTCATCCGTCACAACAACATAAAATTATGATTCATAGCTCCAAATATTTTGTCTGTGTAATTGTGGTTTACGTGTATATTTAATGTTTTAACAATAATAATATTTATGTGCTTTTTTTGTTTGTTTCAGTCCAGTACTAACCCATCAAGTACAACTGTATCACTCGAAAAAATTTAAGGCCCAAGCGCCCGAAAAGTGCCATAAAACAGTGACTTTCTGAAGCCTACTCCTCGGTAACGGCCAGGTTAATAGGTTTGAAAAAAAAATATATGTTTATTTTAGATTCATGAACAACATTATCAACATTTGATTTTTTCGTGCTGTTAATACTTTTGTCTAAAAAAAATATTTAGCAATTTCGCAACTTTTCCCTACTCCTTCGAAACGGCTTGGATCTTTAGAAACATTTTTACACATAAAAATTGGTGGTTAAATATTCTTCAAAGTGAACATAGCATATGTAAATCAATCAATATTTCGCAAAGAAAATGGATTTAAAGGTCAGCCGCGCGCTTTCCGGGCGCTGTTGGCCGCAAATAAATGCACAGATTTGCGTACTGCCGCCTAGGCGGGTGCGAGAGGTGCGTCCACATAATTTTGGCCAGATGGTTCAAGGGACTATAAGCCTTAAGTCTAAAGTAACTAAAGTTACTGTCCCTTTTCATTTTCTATATTATTATTATTATACACTACTTGCTTTTCTAATTTACTTAGACATTGGCAGAATAGTCGACATCGGCTCTATTTGCCATTAACAAAAAATATAATAGAATAGAAAGATGCTGTCATTCTACCCACGCTATGTAAAAAAAAGTTTTATAGATTTTTCTTAATGTTAGAAATTATTCAATGACTTCTCCCGCTCTATGGCGGAGAGTAACACTTTTACCGACTAAAACCACACCTATTATTCTTCTTTCCTCTTGCGTTACAGGACTACGGATTAGGAAGTCAACTCATGGCCTTTTTATGGTGGGGAAAATCATACAATGACAACCCGCGCTCTTGGGTGGAGCGGGAGATAGTATCAGACTCTTACTGACTAAAAAACCCTCCCGTTCTTTCAAGCCTGCATGCCGGGGCTCGAGCTGTCTTTCGAAACTAACCCTGCCCCCCTAGCCAAGTTACAACCAGTTTGTGTCGAATTCCGTTCTCTAATCGCCTCGGTGACAGCAATTGTAGAAAACGATAAGTTGAAGATATAGCCATGTTGACGCGGATGAGTCGGCCGCTCGTTCTACAATGTAGCGTTTGTATAACAAAGGATGTAGCGTTAAACATTGTAGAAACGATTTTGAACGATGTGAACTTGGCTACGAATTGTCTATTCGTTTGTTCTGACCACGCGACTTTACGTTGAGATGACGTCATTCCCATACGTTTCGTCACTTTTCGATAGCGTTAACGATTGCAGAATAACAAATTGGCTAAGCGTGCTGGTCCCGGTAGGCTTTGGCCCAGCTGGGTCCTTGCTGTTGCTGACAACTCCTTGAGGCGCGCGAAAACAGTGCGTGCCGTCGACGACTTGGGCTTGGTCCGGACAGTTAGCTTGGTCTGGACAGTTAGCTTGGTGCGGACAGTTGTTTTAGTCCGGACAGTTAGCTTGGTCCGGACAGTTAGCTTGGTCCGGACAGTTAGCTTGGTCCGCACTTAGCTTGGTCCGGACAGTTAAACTCATGGCCTCAACAGGTTTCGACTCTGCTGTACTCCTACGGTTTTACTGACATCTCTTTGAGGTCCGATTTTTCCTACTTAGGTACAAAATCCTAGTAAAGGATGCCGACAAATGACGTTACTTTTATGGAAAACTCCTATTATTTTATAAAAAAACTAGCTTTTGCCCGCAGCTTCGCCCGCGTACATAAAATATAGCCTATGTCACTCAGGAATAAAGCAGCTTTCTATCAGTGAACAATTTTTAGCAATCGGACCAGTACTTCCAGAGATTACCTCCTACCAACAAAAACAAAAAAACAAACTTTACCTCTTTA
This sequence comes from Mythimna ferrago, assembly GCA_910589285.2. Taxonomy (NCBI): domain Eukaryota; kingdom Metazoa; phylum Arthropoda; class Insecta; order Lepidoptera; family Noctuidae; genus Mythimna; species Mythimna ferrago. Next base: position 25,969,097 of record OU342685.1, read on the forward strand.
TTATATTAGTGTAGAAAACACATTTAGTGAAAATGTCATTTCTCTACCTCTTACAGTTTACGAGATACAACCCGCACACAAACAGACAGGCGGTTGGACAGTGGAGGGTTAGTAATAGGGTCCCGTTGGCACCCTTTACGTATAGAACCTTAAAAAAACAGCTGAAACAGTATTTTTTTGTGCTTAAAACTCTGCGCGTTACAAAACGCAATATCGTCCCGTATGTTTATACCTACAAGTTTTTTTTTTGCACGCAAATACATAAAAAAAACCGTAATTAAAATGATCAAATATGCCTTGATAAACGTACAAGTTCACGACAAGGAAATAAAAGACGGCATTTTGTTCCAAGGCAATTGGTTTACTGGGTTACTTTCTCTGCTTACCCTCAATATCACAAATAGGTACCTATAGCTTAATTTTTTTTTAAAAAAAGCTATCTCCCGCGGTATCACTCTCAGTTTACTGCTCCTCTGTATTTTTTTTTTTTCTATGGGTGGGTAAATCATCTAGTGACATCCTCCACATTTGGGCAGATCGAGAGGGCGTGTCAGACTCTTACCACAAAATAGATAGGTACAGAAGTCAATCTACATACAAAGCGCGCTCGAGCAACGCACACATAGACACTGCTCACAGACACGATGTCTCGGTCACGTCTCGGATCATTCGTCGAACAGTTCCGGCTCAAACGCTCATTAGTGTGCGTCCACCGAGCATAGGTATAAAAAGTGAAGTACATACATGAGATTGTCTTCTGTACCTATCTATTTTGTACTTTTACTGACTAAAATCGCACTCCTGTTCCATCTTTGCCATCGTTCTGGGGATCTTTTTCACATCACTCATGGCACCAGTAAGTTTCGACCCTGCAGGGCCACTACGATAAGTAGGTAGCTGATATCTCCTTGAGGCGCGCGTGGAACAGTACGCGCCGCCGACGATTTGGGCGCGGTCCGGACGGTTACTGGACGGTCGGACGGCGAACTACCCATTGCTCATCGTCCACAAGCCCGCACCTCGGTGGCCGGAAATCGGGATCGGAATCCCGGCGGCTAGGACGCGAGGGCCATTGTCTCCAGCGTGCGGCCGCCTGTTTTGCTAGCATTACTGATTCGCAGAAGGCGACGGCCTGCCACTCCTCCTAGCTACTGCTCTTCTCTTCTTTTTCAATAAATGGGCTAACTAACACTAAAATAATTTATTTGTTTATTGTCGTCATTTTTATTAAATTCTGTTATTATTGAAATTATTTATTTTTTATTTTTATCGTCATCATTATTAAGTTATGTATTTATTTAAATTAATCATCTTTAAATGTTATTATTATGGCTGTATATCAGGCTGGTAAATTATGTCAGATATAAAAATGACAGTAAACAAACATACTCTTCATTTAATGTGTTCACTATTTATTTCTTTTCCATTCAATTCATTTATTTTAAAAGTCCTTAAACACGACATAGATAATAAACAACCTGTTTGTGAAAAATACAGTGATAAGCGCCTACAAGGTCACTACTAATATACCTATTGAGATACTTTACGAACATAGACAGTTAAATGACACCGCATACCGTAAGACGCTGCGGTGAAAGACCTGGTGAGGGTCACTGAAATCCGCTGGATTCAAAACGCACTGGACGATAGCGACACTTGGGGGAGGCCTTTGTCCAGCAGTGAACATTTTTCCGCTGAAATAATGAAGATGATGATGATGATGATGATGAATGAATGCCATGCCAAAGTTATTATCTCTAACGCTCATAGTTTTCCGACCCCGAATTCCAGCTACCGCAGGCGTGGGCCATTCTCCGCAAAGAATGAGCAATTTGTAGCTCGACGTCAGGCCGATCGGTAATCGTCTGGTACGAGCCCATATCGTCGACGAAGGCACGCAGTGTTCCACGCGCGCCTTAAAGAGATGTCAGCAAACCTGTAGGGGCCCAGCAGGGCCGAAGTCTACTAGAGCAATGGATAGTTTGAAAGGGAACTCCGAGGTCCTGGAACGCTAGACAAAGAATAAATATAAGTGTGGTCTTCGTCAGTAAAAGTCTGACATGCCTTCGCTTCACTTTAAAGCGGAAGAAGGCATTAGATGACTTAAAAAAAAACGTTCAATTTTTTTTCTTAATGTTAGAATATTGTTTCATGACAAGTACGAAGAAAAACTGCTGTGCAAGTTAATAACAGGAAAAACTTATAAGGGGATGCATCTCGACATACATTTTAACTGTTTTTCATACAACCGCTCTTACGCGATTATGACATTATTACACATTTTTCATCAGATATTTTGGAAACACAGTAGGTATCTTTTGGATATTATCTAGGTTTCTGTAGAAAGCAATTTATAAATTTGTGTAAAACTAATCCAGTTAAGACCTCTGAATATCTGCTATTTTGCATGAACTTTGACACTTCATTATTTACTCGAAAATTAAAACAATAAAAAAAGTACAACTATACAAGCCTAGCAAATTTTGTCTAGATTCTAAATAATGACAATATTTTTCAAAAACTTTTAAGTGTTTAAAAAAAAAAACACGTATTTCCTGGAACAAGTTATGTGAAATATTCGAGTAAATTACGGAATGCCAACAGAGTTTTCAGGTATTATCACTCTTTTTTCGCGTTGTCTTTTTGCCAAACATATATATATTGGATATTTTTTTACAATCACGAGCAAAGCCGATTGCATCAGCTAGTATATCAAATAATTTTTTGGTTCTTTATATTTCAAAACGTTTTAATACATTTCAATCAAACAACTCGACCCAAAACTGTTAGAGAGTGAAGGGCGTCCGGTGAGTGATTGATTTACTTATTATACATAATACAATACTTCAGGTACTTTGGTATAATTTTATTGATAAAATTTAGCACATGAAAAAAGGTGCAGGTAAAATAATCTCTTAAACGTGAGCCATGCCGTCATGGCGTAACGATTACGTTCCGAGTTACAATATTATTCTATTGTCAAAAAAAAGGATATTGACATATTTAATAACACATCATCATAATCAGCCTTCCAATGTTCCCACTGCTGGGACTCAGGCCTCCTCTCTAGGAGAGATAATGGGCCGTAATCCACCACGCGAGCCAAGTGCGAGTTGGAGAATGTCACATGTCTTCGAATTCTTGGTTCTAGGACATGCCAGTTTCTTCACGATGTTTTACTTCACCGTATTGAGAGCAGTGGTGATGAAATTAATTACATAAAGTAAAGTAGAAAAGTAAAAAAAGTAAAATCTGGCTGGGTTTGAACCCACGACCTACAAATCGTAATTCAGAGCCATTACCACTCGGCCACCACTGCTATTTAATAACAAACTAAGACTAAGATTAGAATACAATCATTTTTTAAATTCAGAAATTGCTTGTCAGTATCTATACTTCTGTATCTGTAATGATAGTTTATCACAGACCCCTCAGTTCTGTCCTGAACCTTTGGAAGACGTACGAGGAGTCAAAACCAACTCGAAGAGGCGAACCGTTCAACCGGCGATTATTCCTGTACGCGCTTTGCTAGTGCCCCCAAAGACAACCCCCGGGTGGTGGGAAACTACTGCGACCTTGGGAATACTAAGATGTAGGCTCTAGTATTTTTGAAGTCTTAAAAAGGCAGAGGGTAACTTTTTTTATAATGGATTGGCTCGCGTTTGACCACTATCTCACCTGATGGTAAGTGATGATGTGGCCGACGATGGAACACGTTTGCCTAGAAGCAATCTATTCACTCTTGACTTAAAGACGCTTAGGTTATAGCTATCAGGAAACACAAACCCCGGCAGGGAATTCCACTCCTTAGCTGTACGTATAATAAATGTGTTCCCAAAATGCTTTGGGAGTGAAACGGGTGGGATATCCACCATGTACCGGTGGCGCAACGCCGTACGTCTTGTGGTTTGACTTACACACTTAGTGAAAGGGCCCTCAAAAACGGTCGTTAAAATGAAACGACGTAGCAACAAGAGGGCAACCTATGCTGAAGTGCTTGCAAGCGGATAGATATCACGGCTATCCAAACAATCCTAGAAAAACGGTCAAGAAAGAAGCAGCACCTTACTGGATTACTACTGGATACTTCTTCCGAGCACGTTTCTTTTTGCGAATCTCCACTCATGACAGGCATTAAAGACCAGCCAAAAATGAAGAACATGAACTTTCCAGGGAGACCCGAGTCCGTGGGGTTGCTAATGCCCAATAGTTTGCCATAAAACTGCTCTGCGTAATGTATCCCTCTTAGACTGGCCCCTCACCTTAGGCACAAAATAGATAGGTACAGAAGACAATCTCATGTATGTACTTCACTTTTTATACCTACGCTCGGTGGACGCACACTAATGAGCGTTTGAGCCGGAACTGTACGACGAGTGATCCGAGACGCGACCGAGACATCGTGTCCGTGAGCGTTGTTTATGTGTGCGTTGCTTGAGCACGCTTTGTATGTAGATTGACTTCTGTACCTATCTATTTTGTGCCTTAGGTTACGGTAAAACAAAGGCTACCGATACCGACCTAGGGTTTTTTGGAGCGCGCACGCCCAATAAACCTTATGGGTCTAATATTATTAAAAGGAAAGATTTGGATTAGTTCTATGGAAAGGGCTATGCTTGGAGTTTTCTTGCGTGATCACATCAAAAATAAAGATATCCACAGGAGAAGCAAGGTTACTGTTATAGCTCGAAGAATCGCCAAACTTAAGTGGCAATCTTTATTCAATTGACAAATCTGTTTACTGTTTTTAGGGTTCCGTAGTCAACTAGGAACCCTTATAGTTTCGCCATGTCTGTCTGTCCGTCTGTCCGTCCTCGCTTAATCTCTGTGACCGTTAGCACTAGAAAGCTGAAATTTGGTACCAATATGTATACCAATCACGCCGACAAAGTGACAAAATAAAAATTGGAAAAAAATGTTTTATTAGGGTAGCCCCCCTATATGTAAAGTGGAAAGTTATTTTTTTTTTGTAATTTCAACCCTAACGTGTGATATATTGTTGGATAGGTATTCAAAAATGAATAGGGGTTTACTACAATCATTTTTTGATAATGTCAATAATTTCGGAAATAATCGCTCCAAAAGTAAAAAACAATGTGTGTGTCCCCTCTAACTTTTGAACCATAAGTTTAGAAAATATGAAAAAAATCTGACAAGTAGAACTTTATAAGGACTTTCTAGGAAAATCATTTTAAACTTGATGGAAAGAACAGTTTTTGTACAAAAAAGACAAAAAGGTTGTACAAAATAATTTCTGGACTAAGTTTGTAATATAATCGTATATGCAAGCATTTTTTTAAACTCAAAAGTGGGTACACTTATTGTGACGGACGGGAAACTACGGAACCCTACACTGAGCGTGGCCCGACACGCTCTTGGCCGGTTTTTTTATTAGTTTGATTGTTTACAGCAAGAAATCTTTGGCCTGTTTCTGCTACAAGTCTCTAGCAATTAAGAGGAGGCGAGTACATTGTGCAGTGGCATGACAAAACTGCCAGCCACAGAGATCCAATCGAATGAGAAAAAAACTTAATTATTTTATTTGATGGAACAGGAAAATATGCAAAAATGGGGTTTGGAATGAAAGTTCATTAATAAAATGTTATGAAGCAGACATTTTTTTTCAATTTATTTAGCACACTATTTTGATATGGGTCCCTTTTGTTTCAATCAATTATGTTCCATATTAGAATGTATTATTTGATATGTGTATCGAATATGAAATAATTTTAATGTTTACTTTTTACACTTCTGAACTGAATTCGTTTTTTTTTTGCTTTACAATTTTTGTTTTAAGTTATTTTTTAGGCAGACAGATTTTTTTTTTTTTTTACTTGGCCAACATTTAAACTCACACAAGTCGCCGCTACCAACAAAATGTATAATACAGCTCTGAAGAGAGTAACTCACCTGGTGTCTGTTTCGTTCCTGGTGTCTGGTCGCGCCACCAAATTGGTTGCGCAACCAGCTCAGATTTGTGGCGACTCTGGTGTCTGTGCGGTATCTAGTTTGGTAGCTTAGGTCTATATTTTACCAAGACACCATGGCAGCGCAACCGGTCGCGCCGCTATGGTGTCCCGGTGAAATATAGCCCTTAGAACATCAACATAATTTACCTTACTGTAACTAATTTCTTTCAAAAATATTCACAACACGACAAATAGAGGAGCTTAAAGCGAAATATTCAGCGAACATAACGTACAGAGGCTGTAAATTCAAACGCCTAGCCAATCCTTTAGTGCATCCAATCCGTGTAATGTATTGACGCACATATTCCATCATTGCTAGGCCAGTGCACAGTGGAGCGGTGCTCAGAACTGGATTGACGCTTTCAGGAAAGCTGCGTATACAGATTGGACTAAGCATTTTTCCGCATCTTTAATAGTTGAAAAGCTCAAAATGGTGAAAAGAACCTCGTGAGGAAACTGGCATGTTCTGGAACCTAAAATTTATGTGACATCCACCAAATTGCACTGGGCTCGTAATTCGTCACGCAGACCCAGTGTGGGTTCATGATTGCCACAGTCATGTCTTCATTTTTTTTTAGAACATGCTTAGTTATTCACGATGTTTTCTTTCACCATTTTGAGAGCTGTGGTAATGAAATAAATTACATAAAGTAATGCGCCAGCTGGGTTTGAACTTGCGACTAACAAATAGTAAGTCGGGGTCACCACTGTTTTTCTTCAATTGGTGGAATTTATTTTAGTTCAATCATAGATTTGACGCTATTAGCTGCATAAAACTGACTTATTTCGAATTTTCAGTTGCTTTTTGCTTATTAAAATGCAACAAGCCGTTTAGGCTCTAGGGCGTGCTAAGGAAATATTAATACTTACATAAAGGTATTCGTATACGCTCGTAAAAACATAATCTGGCGCAGTTAGGTAAATAATGTGTTAATATTTTCCTTCGTACTTTATATTTTTTTTACTTTGACACCACAAAGATATTTAAAAAAATAAATAATAATAAAACAAAATTAATAAACGGTACCATAATATTTTTCTTTATTTAAAGAACATAACTTCATTGTAAAATATACTTTTAACAAAAATAATTAATCCTTCTAATCATTAATTGGTTAATTCATACTATCACACTAGAAGAAAATTATTTTACACACATTATTATTTTAAATAAATAAATAATTAATATGAGGCCTTTGCCCAGCAGTGGGACAGTATGGGCTAGATATAATAATAATAATAATAATGACGAGAACCTCGTGAAAGCTGAGAAAGATAAACAAACTAAATATCTTGACTTGGCTCGCGAGGTTGTCGACATGTGGGAAATGGATAGAGCAATCATTGTGCCGATAGTCGTGACGGCCAATGGCTTAATAGCCAAGAGCCTCGATCAACATCTGCGGAGGCTCTCGTTAGGCAGTTGAATCAAGGGCTTGATCCAGAAGACAGTACTCCAGTAGTTTAGTAGACACGGCGCGTATTCTCCGGAGATTCCTCTCTCAGGAGCCTTGACCGCCGGCAGCTTGGACCCTGTTCCCGATGCCGGTGGGCTACTATTTGTTATATTTTTAAATGTTTTTTTAATGTTATTTTTTGAAGAAATATTTAAAAATATGATAAATATGTATATAATAATAAATGAATGGAATAATAATAAAATTAATAACGTAGTCTCAGTTTTACTATAGATTTTAAAACTAGATAATGTTGTAATGTAACGATATCTTAGTAACCATACATAATTATCTACATTTATACCATAATAATATATTATAATTTTTAACGCTACTATTCCAATACGAGAACGATTTTTCGGAGTCCTAATTTAACAAAAATAACAATAAATTCTTGCAGCTAAATTATTTTTACATAATCCTACATTTTCCCAATCTTAATTGCCTCAGTTACGAGATAGAACATTCGAAAAGGTAATTACTTCAATTATTTAAATTTTATTACAAGAAAGACAAATGACATCATTAGACTAATCTTTATCTGTCACTTTGAAATTATCGACATTGTTTTATGTGTACTTAAGCAATTATACCAGCCTGTCTGTAACTGGTTTATTACAAGACAAAGGTGTCGACTCAAACAGAGAAGACACGAGTACAATCTTATAGTAATCCAGGCAAGTTGGCAATTTCAGACAAAATTTCTCTACATTTAGGTCTGTGATTTCTGTAGTACATGCTATTAATCGAATTTTATTCACAGCCACTAATAAGCCTCTAAATATAAATTTATTTCCTCAAACCAATGGATTTCAGCATATTATTTCTTCCTTATTCCTTTTTTTATGTCCAATAATTCCCATACGTGCATAGCTGATACTTATCATGAAATATACCAGAAAACTTCTTATTTCAATAAAATTTGAAGTCCCTTGTACTCGTGTTTATTGCTAGACATATGTTTTCAGTTGTGCTTGGTCCATCTGTAAATAAAAAAAAAATGTTTGCATTAATATCTAGTTCAATGATGACAAAGTACAACAAAACATAATAACAGTGCACTTTAACATAACTTATTAAAAGCAGTCTACTCTTCAACTGTCCTATAAGTTGTAGGTACTGCATCAATTGTCTGTCCAAGTCTTTTCCCAACAAAACCTTTGCCAATAAACAAACATAATACACTTACCAATATCAAACCACTGCGTGGTGGGGATCCCAGACTCTTGTCTTGCTTGAACTATAGCTTCTCTGATTGCAAACGCTACGACCACCGTTGCACATGTTGCTGGTTCTCCAGTACCTGTAAATGAAAACGAAATATCTTTGCAATTTACAATTTTACAAAAAAAAGTATCAAAATAAAGCAGAGTTCAAATTAAACAGTACTAAAGCAAAGAAGGTATCTAAGATGTATAATAAACTTGGAAACTGCATTCACTTGAATCGTCAAATATTCAAGTGTTCAATATATTGACTAAGATACTATTCACTATTCCTATTCTTTATTACACAATTACCTTTAGAACCAAGTATAAGTTCATTGCTGAAAGAGTTCTTCTTGAAATAGACCCTGAAGTCCTGAGGAATATCCCTCGCTTCAGGTACATGATAGTCCCAAGTTCTGTCTGTGAGAACTGCACCATTCTCACCGTAGACAAGCTTCTCGCAAGTCCAGTACCCAAGACCCATGATAAAAGAGCCTTCGACCTAAACGAAAAGCATAAATTATAAATATTATGACAATTATCTTTATCAGAGTTTTTTGTATGAAGAACGGTACAGTTGAGGTCTATCAGTATGTTACCCTCTAGATCCATCAACAATTTGCTCTAAAATACTTTTGTAGAATCTGAAGTGCTGTACTACATTTATGGGCCCGATCCAGTTCTCGAAAACCACAATAACTCGTATTACAAGGGCTATATCTAGATAAGACTATAGTGGCTAATAATATGATAGTGGTGGTGGACCAAACCAAGAAGCGTGGCATGATTGTCGACATAGCCATTCCTTATAACAAGAACCTCGAGTGAGTGAAAGTCGAGAAAGTTAAGTATATCAAGTAACTGAACTTGGTTCACTCTCTGGAGACCTGAACATCGGTACTGTTCTAATTATCGGCGGACTACTATTTTTGATTAAAGTTTTTCCTGCTTATGTTTTTCTTCGTATGTTAGATTAAGAATTATTGCCATAGCATAAAATACAATTTCAAAGTTTGAATCCAAATCAAAGTACGAATAACATAATAGTAATCACTTACTTGTCCAACATCTATCTCTGGGCTGACACTCAAACCCACATCTTGCAACATATCTACTCTTAACACTTCAGATTCTCCCGTTAGCACATCTATTTCAACTTCACACAACGCCATACCATAAATATTGTACATCTGCGCATCGGCAGTTCTTGCAAACCCGTGTGCCTGAAGATCTATATCAGCATTATATGCAGCTTTTACCAGTTGCTCCCAAGTTGCATCAGGCATTGTGGTCCTAATAGGTGCTAATCTTTCATTTATTTGATCACAACATCTCCTCAAACCAAATATAACGCTTGTTGTCGTAAGACTTCCTCCAGTAATAAAACTGTTAGGAGCAATAATTGTGTTGTTGCCCTTGATCTGAATTTTCTCTACAGGTATTTTCAGGAAGTAAGCAGCTACTTGAGCCGCTTTAGTATTTATGCCTTGTCCCATTTCAACACCAGCGTGAGTGATAACGACAGTACCATCTCCTTGGAAAATTGATAAGTTAACATCAAAGCGTTGCGCACCAACAGGAGACCATCTTGCAAATGCCCACCTCATTCCTCGCTTTTTCCACCGATTTTGTGTGTTAAAAGAGTCTACTGCAGCTCTTCTCGTATTGTATTCAGCGTTTGCTTTCAGCGTATCTACCATTCCTACCATTTCTTCATATTTGTTCCTGTCGAGATTAGCTAATCGAACAGCTACTGGGTCTAGAGATAGTTCATAAGAAATTCTTTCTATTATGTACTCCATGCAAGCTATGGCTTCCAACGAACCTGAAAAAAAAAACAAAATAAAAAAACAGTAAATAATAAATAAAATAATGAGTTACTATTTGCTCAAGGTTAGTATTTAAAAGACAGTTATAGGCCATAAAGGAGTAAAACTTACCTGGCGATCGACACCAGGTATTTTTAGCTGTATCAGTAACCGTGTCAAAAGACTTGTAATTCATTTTAGTAGCATCGTAACAATTGTAGTATACGTCAGCACCAAATGCAGTCAATGATTCATTGAGCATGTGACCATTGTCTTCATAAATGTTTGTGTTCAAGCGTTGGATCAATCCTGCTCTGTTCACCTGAATCTGAGAATTATTTAAAATTACTGAAATGCACAGTATATAATTAAATATTTATTTAGACCCCGTATCAAAATAGGTATAATACTTCATAATCATTGACAACAGGCAATCTCTTGCCAACTGCTCGTAAGTTCGTGGTTAGCGGCTGAATGAATCTGCAGGGACGATTCAACTTCTGTACAACAAGACTGCAGGCAACAGCAGACTGAATACTACGGGATATCTTCATGCCGTAGCCACCTCCAATACGACGGACGTAACAATCGATCCTGGAGAAATCATAAAATGTGTTACTAAGGATGAGATGTTTCATTCATAAAGAGACTATAGAACGCAATCTGCTTTTTAGTTACAATAAAATACTGGAAACTTTAGTATCAAAAGTGCAAGAACAATGATAGTAAGATCGTAAACTCATTGCTCGTGAATTTTGGGCGGCGTTTAAAAAAATACAAATACAAACATTATTCATAGTCGCTCCCTAATAGGCAATAGTTGCACAAAATATTTTGCTAGTATTCCCGAAACGGTTAAGAGAGGAACACATTTGCATTTCATCAGTTAGAACTCTATGTAAAATAAAATAAATAGCACTGTAGTTTCACTTACTTATTTTCATCCATTTTTAATGCCCTTGATATCATGACATGCGTTCCGTCAAGCCATTGGGTAGCCGAATGCACTTCGAGTCCTTCTTCTGTAGGTTTAGCAACACAGAGCAGGGTCTCCATAGTGAAATGATATTGCCCATATAACGTTGTACTTCCAGTAATTGTCTTGTATACATCTGTGCCAGGATTGGTGGCATCTATTGATGCAAACATGGTATTTCTAGTAGGTTCAGTTTTAGCTACTTTGATATCTATCACCGGTTTTCTGACATTGCTATAAGTAACTTTGACTAATTTTACAGCTCTGTCAGCTATATATCGAGTTTCTGCTACAATAATGCCAATGGGTTGATGGTAATATTTTACATTGCCACTGCATAATACTTCTTCGTTTGCTTGGTAAAGTAGACTGTCAGCTGGCGTGAAAGAATTTAATCCTGGTATGTCTTTTGCTGTGTAGAAGGCTATAACACCAGGGCAGGCCTGAAAAATACATTATTTTATGATTAAAAAATAGACGGATGATGGTTGAACCAATAGACTAAGAAGCGTCTAAAGATTGCTGGATGCAAATGAAAAGGAAAAGCTTGTTTAAAGCAGTAGATTTCTATAGTTAAATATTTGAATGATTTTTGCCTAAAAATAATTGGCATAATATTTGCTTTTGAAAAAAAAAACTTACTAATGCAGCACTGGGATCGATCTTACTAATAACTCCCACAGCAACAGTACTGAGTACGAACGCACCAAACACTTCATGAGGTAAGCTGGGAATATCGTCAGTGTACTGAGCTTCACCTGCACATTGAATCTGTAAAAAAAAAAAAAAACAAAAATAAAATTTTAATTCCAGAATGTTATAGAATTTCTATTTTGGACGTAATATTTTTCTTTTTTTTTACATTTTAATTAACTTTGTAACTTAAAAGATAATACTAAAATAAATGTATAATATAATACTAATATAATGCATTTTATGTTTTTTTTTTTTTACATTTTAATTGATATTCTGAAATTACAAATAATCCTAATATTACTGCATTCTAAAGACACGTTAATTTATTTGCTATAACTGATCGATGATTTGCATGCACTTAACTTTTTTAATCTTTCTACGTCGGCAATGGTAGTATATGTAAAACTATAATTAATTTAAGATCTCAATGTACCATATACTTAAAAATAAATGTTTCTTTCTTTAGAACAGTTTCAAATCAAATATAAAGTTGCATGGTATTTGAAGTTTATTGAAAAAGGACAACATCGTAATTATAATTAAATTTAGCCATAGTCATACTTACCAAAGCTTCTACTTTAGCAATAGGTTGGTTCAAAGGCCACATTTTAGGATCAGTAGTGAAGATCTGTCGCGCATCTGACACTGGTCTGGAAGCATGTAAGTGGATAGTACCAGATTCAAAGCGTGGATTCCTGATGTTTGGAGGACAGAGCGTTAAAAGACCCTGTAATAACACAAAACATAAAAGTCAACACTAGCATAAAAAAAATTCAAGGAATTAAATACAATTATATGTATTTGCTCGTTTTTCTATGGGCTATATATGACGGTGTTATTAACAGTTTTGTACTTATCATTACCACATTCTTTATTCATTCTTAGTCATAATTATTACATGCACGTGGTCAGTTTTAATAATAGTAATTTAACCACTACTAGACTTATAAGGTCAGAAAAATGGTGGCTACTCGTAAGGTTATCCACTTACTTACAACAAGATGTATAGAGCTAAACTAAAGCTTATCTAGACAAGCTTCAGTTTAACTAGACCAGTCTAGTTAGTTTATAAAACTATTGTAGTTTTAAAACAACACAGTCTAGACAGGAAATTCTAACGAGGATAAGAACAAGAAAGTTTAATGGATTATATTGTTACTGTGTTTTCGCGTTTCTGTCCGAAGTAACCACGGGATCCGGGCATATTGTTCGGTTTTTAAGATAAACAAAAAGAAATATAACAAAAACAACGCTGTTTGTTTGAGATTTCTGTGAGAACCGATAATACGAGTATGTTGCTACAAGAATTTAAGCTATACAATTTTCCGAGCACAATTTTCTGAAGTTTTAAACACATAAACAGATGAATTTATGGTCCTAGTCTTCGGGATAGTTCGAAAAAACTACCATGACCCTGGAATGCAAAGGGCAACTGGAGGAAAACGGGTGGGTTTCAGTCAGTAAAAGTCTGACCTTCCCCTTTCGCTCCACTTAGAGCTGGAGAAGTTGTTGGATGATAACTCACCCAAAAAAACTTTTTAAAAAAAAAATATAACCGACTTCACTAAAAAAAAAGACGGGTTGCACTCCGGGAGTGCCGGCAGAAGTGAAAACTTGATTATTAACGTTGAGCATGTTTGATATTTTGGAATGGTTAGGGAATAATTTTGCACCAATTGCTTTATCAGTATAAAAGTACTATCATTTATGTGGTAGAATACAATATTCATTTATTGCGCTATCGTACACAAACATGACAATTTATATTACATTAAAAATTTAACACTTTAAAACTATTACAATTATTTTACATTAAAAAGTTTATCTCTCCGAAAAACTACTGAGGTGTCAAGGGACACCCGGATGGAACGAAGTTCCGTTCTGGCTTGCTTTCTATAAGAGAGAGAAAGAGAGAAAGACAGAGAAACATGCGCACGCCGCACGGCTTACAATAGCTTACTATAGAAAAAGTGTCGTTACAACTTTTCGTGAGAATTTTTTCCGTCTAGCCAATACAATATAACTAAAAAATACTATCCTATTTTATGTACATTTTGACAGCACTATTTCAACATCTTCGAAACCATGAAAACGACACTCATGACGAAAAAGTTGATAATTTCTGACATCCGCCATCTTAGATTTACATTTTGACAGCACTATCGGCTTCAACAACCTCGAAAACCATGAAAAAGACACCCATATCGAAAAAGTTGATAATTTATTGCAGCCACCATCTTAGATTTAAATTTTGACAGTACTATCGGTTTCAACACCCTCGAAAACCACGAAAACGACACCCATGAGGAAAAAGTTGATAATTTCTTGCAGCCGCCATCTTGGATTTACATTTTGACAATACTATCGGTTTCAACAGCCTTGAAAACCATGAAAACGACACCCATGACGAAAAATTTAATAATTTTTTGCAGCCGCCATCTTGGATTTATATTTTGACAGTACTATCGGTTTCAACACCCTCGAAAACCATGAAAACGACACCCATGACGGAAAATTTGATAATTTCTTGCAGCCGCCATCTTGGATTTATATTTTGACAGTACCATCGGTTTCAACACCCTCGAAAACCATGAAAACGACACCCATGACGGAAAATTTGATAATTTCTTGCAGCCGCCATCTTGGATTTATATTTTGACAGTACTATCGGTTTCAACACCCTCGAAAACCATGAAAACGACACCCACGACGGAAAATTTGATAATTTCTTGCAGCCACCATCTTGGATTTATATTTTGACAGTACCATCGGTTTCAACACCCTCGAAAACCATGAAAACGACACCCATGACGGAAAATTATATAATTTCTTGCAGCCACCATCTTGGATTTATATTTTGACAGTCCTATCGGTTTCAACACCCTCGAAAACCATGAAAACGACACCCATGACGGAAAAGTTAATAATTTCTTGCAGCCGCCATCTTGGATTTACATTTTGACAGTACTATCGGTTTCAACACCCTCGAAAACCACGAAAACGACACCCATAACGAAAAAGTTGATAATTTCTTGCAGCCGCCATCTTGGATTTACATTTTGACAGTACCATCGGTTTCCACGCCCTCGAAAACCATGAAAACGACACCCCTGACGGAAAATTTGATAATTTCTTGCAGCCACCATCTTGGATTTACATTTTGACAGTACTATCGGTTTCAACACCCTCGAAAACCACGAAAACGACACCCATGACGAAAAAGTTGATAATTTCTTGCAGCCGCCATCTTGGATTTACATTTTGACAGTACTATCGGTTTCCACGCCCACGAAAACCATGAAAACGACACCCATGACGGAAAATTTGATAATTTCTTGCAGCCACCATCTTGGATTTATATTTTGACAGTACCATCGGTTTCAACACCCTCGAAAACCACGAAAACGACACCCATGGCGAAAAAGTTGATAATTTCTTGCAGCCGCCATCTTGGATTTACATTTTGACAGTATTATCGGTTTCAACACCCTCGAAAACCACGAAAACGACACCCATGACGAAAAATTTGATAATTTCTTGCAGCCGCCATCTTGGATTTATATTTTGACAGTACCATCGGTTTCAACGCCCTCGAAAACCATGAAAACGACACCCATGACGAAAAAGTTGATAATTTCTAGCAGCCGCCATCTTGGATTTATATTTTGACAGTACCATCGGTTTCAACACCCTCGAAAACCATGAAAAAGACACCCATGACGAAAAAGTTGATAATTTCTTGCAGCCGCCATCTTGGATTTATATTTTGACAGTACCATCGGTTTCAACACCCTCGAAAACCATGAAAACGACACCCATAACGAAAAAGTTGATAATTTCTAGCAGCCGCCATCTTGGATTTATATTTTGACAGTACCATCGGTTTCAACACCCTCGAAAACCATGAAAACGACACCCATGACGAAAAAGTTGATAATTTCTTGCAGCCGCCATCTTGGATTTACATTTTGACAGTACCATCGGTTTCAACACCCTCGAAAACCATGAAAAAGACACCCATGACGAAAAAGTTGATAATTTCTTGCAGCCGCCATCTTGGATTTATATTTTGACAGTACCATCGGTTTCAACACCCTCGAAAACCATGAAAACGACACCCATGATGAAAAAGTTGATAATTTCTTGCAGCCGCCATCTTGGATTTACATTTTGACAGTACCATCGGTTTCCACGCCCTCGAAAACCATGAAAACGACACCCATGACGGAAAATTTGATAATTTCTTGCAGCCGCCATCTTGGATTTACATTTTGACAGTACTATCGGTTTCAACACCCTCGAAAACCATGAAAACGACACCCATGACGAAAAATTTGATAATTTCTTGCAGCCGCCATCTTGGATTTATATTTTGACAGTACCATCGGTTTCAACACCCTCGAAAACCATGAAAACGACACCCATGACGAAAAAGTTGATAATTTCTTGCAGCCGCCATCTTGGATTTATATTTTGACAGTAAAAGTGTCGGTACAATTTTTCGTCAGAATTTTTTCCGTCTAGCCCCCTTTCACAACGCGCGATAAGGGATAGCTGTCTACTCTCCATCCGTCTTACGCTTTTTCGATCAGGTCACGTGTCCTGACGCGAGTTTAAGATTTTATACCCATTACAGAAAAAGTGCTCAACGCCGCTAAAGAAGTTTTCACTTCAAAAACACTAAAACCATCAAAATAATTTTAATTTCGGAAGTCGGTGTTTCTCGATATTATTTGTTCCTTATTTAACACCAACTTGCGAAATTAAAATTATTTTGATGGTTTTAGTGTTTTTTTAATGAAGTCGGTTATATTTCTTTTTGTAAAAAGTTTTTTATTTCACACTTTTTAGTTGCAATACACTTACAGCCAGAATACCTTTTTCTCCTGACAATTTCAATTAACTCAAACCCTGCTATGATACATTGTTTTATTATGAAGTTCCCGTGTCTACCTTCCGGCTTCATCATCATCATCAGATCAGTTCGATAGTACCTTATAGCTAAAGTACATCTCATGACAATTCTAATAAGCCCAAACACGGGTAGGATACATTGATTAATTATGGAGTTCCGGTGCCTATCTTCTAACTTCATCATCATCATCATCAGATCAGTTCGATAGTACCTTATAGCCAAAGTGCATCTCATGACAATTCTAATAAGCCCAAACACGGCTAGGATACATTGATTAATTACGG
Source organism: Mythimna ferrago (assembly GCA_910589285.2). Classification (NCBI taxonomy): domain Eukaryota; kingdom Metazoa; phylum Arthropoda; class Insecta; order Lepidoptera; family Noctuidae; genus Mythimna; species Mythimna ferrago. The sequence goes on from OU342685.1 coordinate 25,986,410, forward strand.
ACTTCCAGTGCCTATCTTCCGGCTCCATCATCATCATCCAAATGTCATTTTTTGACTGTAAATGCTTTGATGAAAATACCAAAAGAAGTATATGGTTGCTTATAATATTTGAAGAGTTCCCTCGATTTCGCCAAGATTCCATCATCAAATCCCAACTTGGTGACTATGGGACCATTTGGGAAGTATACCCTTTCCATTCAAAAAAAGAATTTTTCAAATCGGTTTGGCAAGCGACGAAGTTATGCGCGAACATATATAAAAAAAAATACAAACATCCGAATTGAGAACCTCCTCCTTTTTTAGAAGCCGGTTAAAAAATATGGTTATCCGAGAATACACAGAACAAAAGAATGTACCTGTGTTCTGTGCGAGAATATTATCTAATGATTTATTGGATGGAAATCACACTAGAGGGTCGTTTTATTAAAACAAATACCAAGAAGTGAAGTGCTCATCGAATTGCTCGAGACATTAGCAAACCGCTAGTCGACCCTTCACGGGACGAGAGTTGTTTTTTGGCCAACAAATTAGCATTGCCAGTCAACGTGGCAATACTGCCAGCTTTATGGACACTGTTCCTATTAACAGCGACGTGGATGAATTGTTTGATGCCCTATGAATTATTTTTATACGCTTTTATACATTATATGGTATATTTTCTGTTTGTATTTATATCGCGGGTCTCAAACCATAGGGGCGTATATGCAAAAATGTGATTTTTCGTTTTTAATGCCATTGGATTCTACTATAAGCGATACATTAACTGAATTTTTCTTATAATTTTATGTTAATTACTTTTTGCACAAATTAAAAAATATTATTTGCCGTAAGCTGGAGAGTCTAGAATTATTTTTAGACCAAATAGCCGTATAATTGACGTAAGAGCAATATTATTGCTCATTGGGGCAGTTTCGACGTGCCATAGAGACGTACGCACGTACGACTTTCAATTTTATCGTTAATCAAAGAAAATCGTATCGGACCATAAAGGTGTATGAACATACGACTGTTTATTTTACTTAAACCTGAAATCATTTCGTCAAGCTATATAGACGTTAGTTATGTAACGAATATTCGCATTCGCGAATATTCGCACATTTTTTGATATTCCTATTCGCATTCACGAATATTCGCACATTTTTTTGATATTTGCATTCGCATTCGCAAAAAACATGCAAATATTTAGCGAATGTTTCTAACCAACAAAGAGGAAATAATATTTTGATTGAATGGATCTAGAAAGACAATACAACTTATGATTTTATATTTACTTTGATTTTTTTCCATCACACAACTTTATTTCACATTTGCAGAATCATAAATTGTGAAACAACATGTTCACCTCAAATCATAACAAATCTTTTCGAATGAATTTAACTGTTTCTCCAGATGGGTGCGTGACGAGTATTTCGAATATTCGTATCCATCAGAAGGACATTCGTAGTGTTCGTAGTTTTCTTTGGCGTAAATAAAGCCAGTGGCCTCGACGAGATACCAGCAGTTGTTCTTAAAACTTTTGCACTTGAATTGTCTCTAAGTGCTGTTCAGACTGTGCCCAAGAAGGGCAGTCGAGCTGACCTGGCAAACTACCGATCCATCTCCGTTACGTCCATCCTCTGTAAGAGTATGGAACGGGAGTTTAACAAATAACTTCTGGTATACCTAGAAACTAACGACATCGTCATTAACCGGCAATACGGTTTTCGCCGAAATCGGTCTATTGGGGATTTTCTAACGAGAAGCATTGGGAAGCGCTTGCCGTCTCCCTTGATATCTCGAAGGCTTTCGATAGGGTCTAAGCTGAAACGAAAGTCTTATTGCTAAGCTTCCTTCCTCTGGTCTAACTACTGGTCTGTGTGATTGGATCGTAAACTTCTTGAGGGATCGATCCATCCGAATGGTTATTGATGGCTGCTCGTCGGGTCAAATGGATATTAATGCCAGGGTCCTTCAGGGGTCGGTACTCTAGGCAACACTGTTCTTGCTGCACATAAATAACCTACTTAAAGCCAGTATCTTTGGGTACACAGACGATAGCACTGTTGTTGAGAGTTACATGTCCGGCGCGTGAACTAATGGGTCTCAGATCCAGTCTCTCCGAGATATCTCTCAGATCTCAGAGCTTCTTGGGGTGCCGCTGTCGACTACCCTCAATTTCGGCTTCTACATCGAAGCAAAAGTCAAACAGTCTGCCAAAAAATTGGGGATCTTAGTGAGGGTGAGACGGTACAACCTCTATCAAGCACAAGTTCGATCGTGTATGGTCTTGAGCATCGACGCCGAGTTGCTAGCCTGTCGGTTTTTTATTGTTTACGTTTCGGAGAGTGTGCATTGGAATTGCAGAATTTAATTCCGCCAAGTCCGTTCCATCATTGGACCACAAGATGTACGGCGTTGCGACACCGGTAAATGGTGGACATTCCACCCATACGTACAAAGCGTTATAGGAACACACTCATTATGCGTATAGCTAAGGAGTGGAATTCCCTGCAGGATTCTGTATTTTCTGAAAAACTTTTTGTGTTAAGCTTCATTCAATCAGTCTGTTAAGGCTCTGTTATGTTCAGTTCAAATTTGGCTCATACGAAATGTGAAAACTGTCTGACATTTTGCGCGCACTTTGTTTGAAAGTCAATATCCGCATTCACATTCGCGAATATTGATTTTGAATATTCGCATTCGCATTCGCGAATGTGAGAAATCAGATATTCGTTACATCACTAATGCCGGTTACCTCACGATGTTTTCCTCCAGCGTTTTTGAGAGTTATGTTTTGTTTCAGCTCAATTTCAAATGTTTGTGATTTTAAAGACATATCTAATAATTATGTTCAGATTTATGAATAAATTTTATTTTTATAATGCTTATTTTTCTTTTCAAACACGAAAATATTGTATAATTGCCTATTAATCACTTCTTTTTTTAAATTGTAGAACAAAACTGGTTTATACTTCCTCTTTGAGTTAAAACACCTCTCAATATTTATTGCAAGCCAGACAGGCGTATGATTTTTTGAAATTACGTAAATAACGTTAATTTTAATGGGTTCTCATTCCTAAATAGCAATATTTGAAGTCACCGATTAAGTAATAATAAATATTGGTATAAATATTAACTATTTGAGGAAAAAGATTTTACGTCCATAAATTTCATATATTTTAGGGAGTATTTTGACGGAATTTTACAGTATAGTCGTCATGCTATATAGGCGTATCAACCAAAAACTAGTGTTATAAAGGCAATGCCCTAAAATTAAGAATCCTATATTAACTGCAGTATAAATATATAGCTTCATGCAAAAAAACAACGAGCTGGCTCAATCTCAGGGAAAGTTATTAAGTTTTTTATCTCTCCTGAAAAGTAGGGGTTTTGTGGATACGCCCCTATGGTTTGAGACCCGCGATATTTATTGAGTGGTTTCTTAGTTTAGTTGTTTGTAAGTATAATACGAGTATGTATAATTAGTTAAATATCTGTAAGAATATAATATATACTTTTTTATTATTGTTAGGCTCCCGTTTGACCACTATCTCACTTGATGGTAAGCGATGATGAAGTCTACGATGGAGCATGCTTGCCAAGAATTGCTTCTTATTATTTATTCCTTCCTATTAATTATTGACTTATTTTTTTTTATTAAACTTACCTTAAAGAACAATGCTTTGGCAACATATCGTCTGTATACTACAGAAGCTTCTGGTGGGTTTGCATCAACAATCATCTCTCCATCTAGCACCTGCAAAGCCGCTTGTAATGTTTCATTACGAAACAAAGGCTTCCCAATCAGAAATGCTTCAGTTGCAGACGCCCGTAGAAACCTGGTAGACAACCCTCCATACACAATCCTTGCTCTTTCGACTATGTTGTGTGCGTTCAGCTTATAAAGACACCCTGTGTTGACTATGGCATGGGCGCTTTGGGCTCTAGGCATTAGCTGGAGGAAGATAAAATATTATAGTCGTATTAGAATCGCTAGCTGCTGGACATAGTTTTCTATGTAGAGGAAAAAACTTGCTAGTTTTTGCAAGTACCCGATCCAAGATTTAAACGGAGAATTTTAAGGTCAACAAGTCATTTACGATTATCTGGACTAGCGTTTATTGTAGTGTTGTTTTCAATTACATTTTTATCAAAATATTGCATTACAGTTACTTTTAACCTTTGTAATACTTTCTTTACTAGCTGTATTATATTTAACATAAATTATAAAATAAATGTATGACGAAATTACCTTGTAAGAAAAGAATTTATATTCATCACTGAGAGGTGGCAGCATCACATTCAAAATAACTTTTCCCGTCATGTTTGTTCTTAAAAAGTTCTCCATCGTGACTGTTTGTATTGTTCTATGGATATCAACTGAAATGGCAATTCGTATATTTGTTTTAAAAGAAATGTGAATGAAGGCAAAATCATGAAATACTAAGAAACAGTTTATCAAAGATAGAAAGAAGAAAATAAAAAAAAATAAATACCTACCAATATTTAACTGAGCACCTGCGGTAGTCAGCAACAGAAATATATCAGATGGAAATGAAGGATTCTGGTGTTTGATCATCAAATTACCAGCTATTGTACCTACCTGAAATTGGTCACAACAATATAGTAAAAAATACTCAATTGTAAAAAAATACTTCACAAGTTATTAGTTCCACCAAAATGGTGCGGGCGGTAGAACATTTAAACAGCGCAACTCAAAATTAAGACAAAGAAACTGAGTATTTAGAAATCGATACTTACATTTCTGACTGGTATATGAGCTACCAAGTCTACATGAAAATGTATCTTTGCCAGATAGCTAAAATATTCATGTGCAGATGCGTCCTTCAAAATTTCAAGGAGTTCAGTTAGAGTTGTTCCTGCACCAACCACGAGATTCTGGTCGTACGTAACAGTTCGTAACTCTGCTAAAGTGCTTACGTCTATCAAGACACGAGGGTAGTCATCAATTGGGACGGCTCCTGCAATGACATAAATATAAATATTATCTTCAACTTTAAAAGAATGCAGTATATCTAATTGTTGTGCCGTTGGTGTATCAGCAATAGTAATATACAGGTTTATTTTTAAAACACTAACAAACTTGCAGGACTGTATTACTAACATCATAAACAATAACTTTTGTTTTATGATTTTTTACAAAACATAATACTTTTATCAAAAACAAACCTTCAAGATTTCGTTATTCTATTTAACACATTTCAACTCTGTATCTTGTTATACCTACCTACGTCTGTATGATACGACGCAAGAGTATAAAGCACCCCCGCCACTCGATCCCCACTCCCCTCCGCTATTGTACCATCGCTGGCTTCGCATAAACTTCGTAATATTTAGAACGTCCAATTTGAAAATATTTATTTTTGTATGAAAATTTGATGACATGATAATTTTTAAAAGTCATAGAACAAAAGTTATTGTTTATGATGTTAGTAACATAGTCCTAAGAGGTTGCCGGTGTTTTACAAATAACCCTGTATAATAATTATCTGTCCATATTTTAAGTTTAAGTACATGCATCTTATATGAAGGAGGACTTGGGCCATAATCAACGCTGGTTCAGTATGCTAAAAAAAAAATTACGACTTTTTGTTACACCGCTAGTTAATTAAAACATAATTTCTTGGACCGGAATTTTTAAATACAGTTTAAAAATATCTACGTTTTTTGCTTAAAATGAATAAATCTACTTTTTATTTAAAAACTTAATTACCTTTAGCAGTATTTCCGGCTACCAGCATATACGAACCAACACCTTCAAGAATTAATATGTTAAAAACATCTTGAAGTACTCTTGGCTTAAACCATAATCTACCATCCTTTAGTACTATTCTTTTCACTTGATCATCCTTTAAATCATCATCACCTACCACGCACCAGTCATCATCATCATCACATGCAGATTTATCACATGGTTTCCCTGACTTTTTACAGATTTGAAGGTCTTCTATATCCATGATTCTGTGTTCTTTTGGAGCGTCTTTGGCAAACCTCTTAAAAGCTTCGAGGATTGGTCTGTAGCCAGTACAACGGCAGACATTGCTGCCAAACGATTGTTCTACTTCTAACATAGTGACATTTCTTTTGCTTTCCAGGAGTCTGTAAATATAATATTGTTTAGAATTATTTACCGTGGCTACAATTTGCCAAGACTCAGTGACACTATAGTATAGTAGTAGTGCTGATATACTCTTGATAATGATAAAAGATGCTTTTTCAATTTCAAGGCGACTCTTTGATAGTCACTTAATAGTTATTCATTTGTTGTTTTATCTTTACGCACCCGTGCATAGCCATGACCCATCCAGAGGTGCAGTATCCACACTGTGATCCATGGTGTTCTGCCAAAGTTCTTTGTAACTTGTGGTACCCGATCTTCCTGTTTCCTAGACCTTCGATGGTCCTGATGTCCCAGCCATCGCAAGAAGTGATGGACACCAAACACTGTTATCAAGAACAATGTGAAATTATTTGTTTTGAACTTTGAAATCATTCGACCATATTTCAGGGGATGAAAATACACATTAATAACACCAATTTCTACTATGAGCCACCTTCAAAATAACAAAAAGATGCATTACAGTTTATGGAAGTAAGTTCTATTGTTGCTTTCAAATTTCCTACTGAAAAATAATAAGCAGAATATGGTTTTAGGATACACAATTTTTTTTTCAGTTTTTGGCACCTGCTGACATAATTTGCTCCAATAATAGACATTATCGATGTCAATATTTAAGTGTTGTGAATTGCAAATATCACATATGTAACAGGTTGACATCTTATGAATTTTCATTTATCGTGGAATTAAGCGTTACGCCCTTTTCATGTCTCATAAGTCTAGACCAAATCGTAGGCTTTACTAGTTTAATGATCTACAGAGGTTTAATTCTTGAGTCGTGTTTGTTCACCAGCCAACAGGCTGTAAAATTTCAAGGATTGTCTGATGGATGTGCTTGTTTGATTTTACATGTTTACAAACGTGTGCTTTAAAAAGGATTTAGTTCGCAGTAATTACTGTAGCCCGCTCGTTGATTGTAACACTTTGACCTTAAGTGGGTGTAGTCTAAATGGATTTAGAGGCCAGCATGTACTGAATTTGTTACCAGTCACTCATATTATGTAGATCACTGTACTTTCACAAACATGTATGTATGTATAAACCATAGTACATAACTATGGTTTTCCTATTATGGTTATCTAATCAAGATTGTGTATGTTGGCTTAAGTGACATACAAGTTGATTTCTCAACTCATGCACCTATCTAATTATTTCCAAGCATGTTGAGGTTGCCTAATTTGAGTTTGGTTCGATCCGTACCATGATCTAAAATTATCACGAGCTCATTCATTTACTTGATAATCATGCACATGTTAGACAAACACTCACAGCATTGATGGCAATATGAGGAGCTCCAGGGCACTTTGAGGCTGTTACCATGCAGGCACCGCAGCCCCCTTCGCGACACATGTACTTGGTGCCACGGAGCTGGATGTAATTGCGGAGGTAGTCCAGTATCGTGACATCTGAGCTCACATCGCTGCCAACTGTGAAAAAATAGACGACGTTATGGTAACGGAAAAAAGGCAATTGTATCACACTAATATAATAAAAATAAAAGGTTGTACGCATGTATGAATTCAGAAACAAAAACAAACAAACCAATGCCTTCGCACTCGGCTGGCTGAATGGCGGCTGAATGGATTTGATTTAAATTCTTGTTCCGGATGGACCATGTATCATCCGTATCCCGAAAGATTGTCCCCTTGGGATAACTTTTTACTTTTACACGAGCAGTAGCTCTTTTTATTTTAAATACTAACTTTCTATAAGAGAATTAACATTTTTTTTTAAAGAAAGTCACATGGAAATCCGGAAACAAAAATTATATTTCCGTGCTAATTTTGATATCCACGAGATAGACTGACGAACTAACGAAGGCATAGACAACCGTTTGATGCTAGACGCCAGGATCTGTATCTATGTTCAGTAATCTATGTCCAATAGTAAACTTATTTTGGCTGATGATAATGATAGCGTTTGACATCCTTAGGCAAGTTGTGGTGCCTAACTTTACAGGATGGTTGATAGCAGCCAGATGAAGATTGCCAAGAATTGAGATAAATGGCGAGTGAATAAAGAAAGCCTTTCTAGCAGCAGATTACCGCGTGCTGATAATGACCATGATAACAAAGAACACACTAACTCTACCTACAGTATGGAATGACTAACCAATCTAACACAAAATCTTAAAAGTCAATGAGCAACCAACTTCACCATCCATCGTGGACTAAATGCAGATATCAAAGAGGTAGAACATTAAAAAAATATATATTTTATAAGAACGAAGAAAGTGTTGCGTGCTCTTCGCAAGGCTCCTTATAAATACCGATTATATCTCTTTAAAAGTGATAGTATATACTACACTGCACTATCACTTTTAAATTGAAATTACCAAAAGACACTACACTTTAGGTAAATTCAATTTGTCCCCTAATGTACCTGAAGTTTTTTATGAAACAGTTCACGTTTGGATATTTGTCAAGCAAAGATCAGTTATCTAGTAGTAATTATCTTGTATATTTCCTTCCTGATATTATTTTCTGGAGCCACCTCAAACCTACGTTAAAAAATTCAAACAAAAAGCTAACTCATCATGAACAAGATACTGGATACACAAAAAACTATAGCGATGCACAAATCTATATAGCAAAAAAAAAAAAAAAAACTGAAATAACCGAAGCTGTAAAAAACATCCGTACCTACTTTTCAATCAAAAAAGAAAGAAAAGGATTTACAATTTTTGCTGTGTGTGTGTGTATGAGTAATATGTGTGAGTTTAATCACTACCATAATCTTTTTTGCTTACTTATATTATTTCTAAAAGCATTTTCAGCTGACCATGACTGATTCATAAAAGTACCGTAATTCTTACGTCAAAAGGAACAGGTCTTACAACTTGCAACCCGGTATATTGTGGTTTCGAATCTAGATGATAGATAAATATAGATGTTAAATCGAATCTCATGCATTTATGTAGTTTTACGAAACCAAAGTCGATTTATAAACGCAATAGGCTGTGAAACTGATTACGAGTGTATTTCGATTTCTCTTAGTTTATTAAATCCGTACCAATTAGAAATCATGATTTAGAAGTTTTTTTCATACATGTTGTTATGTTCTGATTTTTTTTTGCCTAACTGGTGAAAAAAAAAACATTAATTTATAATATATCTTGACCAATCGAGTGACTATAATAAAAATATGAGATAACATTCTCGTCTTTTACTTAAAATAAAAGTTACACCATACTAGTAATTACTATCGTATCGTGCATCATGCGTTTACAAACATTTAAGTTTATATACCCAAAGAATCTAAAGTATTTGTTCTGTGCGGTAGTCGAACCCACCATATTATACGCGTCGCCAGCAGTCAATCGCTCAACCACAGCGTCAACCATGCCGTCATGGACTAATTGACTTCACTAAAACCCTCATTGTTTCTTTTTTAATTTTGTCTAGTAAGATATCTCATGGACATTGGTTTCAAAATACATCAAAAGCAGGAAATAACAAATTGGTTATAGTCTGCAGTTGAACCAATGACTTCTAGTATTTCATTTCGCTTAGTCACTGTGCCAATAGTATCATTATCGTATCAAGTTTTGTGTAACCGTACTTTTAACGTGCATTTTCTAAAATGAGATGTAGTCTCTTCCGGACTAAGCCCAAGTCGTCGACGTTGCGTACTGTTCCCGCGCGCCTCAAGGAGTTGTCAGCAACAGCAGGGACCCAGCCGGTCCGAAGCCTATTGAGGCCAGGGTTCTCCGAAAGGGAGCTCGGGCCCCGGTATGAAGGCTAGAAAGAACGGGGTGGGTCTTTTAGTTAGTAAGAGTCTGACACTATCTCCCGCTCCACCCAAGAGCGGGGGTTGTCATTGGATGATTTTTTCCCACCTTAAAAAAAGATTGCATTTAACGATGAAGAAATTCCAGTAATTGCTTTTTATAAACAAATACTCATTAATTTTAATATTTAAAAGATGTAAAGATTTTAATGTGTTTCCAGATTTCATTGCTTGTCTAAATTACCATTAATAAAAATTAAAAAAAATGTACGAGCTTGCATTTCACCTAGTATAATTTATATGCGTATCTTATAAAAAAATAAATAAAACTAAACAGTTTTTATTAATGAAACGTCCGTCTTAAAATTTAAATTATAGCGAAAGTAGGTTGTATGGATCAACTATGACTTTGCATTTATATTATTTTTTGTAACATACATAGTTTAATACTAAATTAGTATACTTAAACTAATTATAAATGCGTGTGTTTCGCGATTTGCAATGTCGGTTTCAAAATGACTATGGGCTCTGTTTAAACACCGAGAAGATATACAACTAGTTAATATGGTCATTAAGCATAAAAAAACAGGGCAAGTGCGAGTCGGACTCGTGCACTAAGGGTTCTGTGCAAACTTACCTACGAGTATGTAAACAGTTGAATTCCTGAATAAAGTCTCGAAGATTGTTTCGAATCGCAAAAAAATTGTTTTTTTTGTGACGTAACTACTAGTTTTCAGATTTTTTCCTATACTTATGCGAGACTGTTTTCACAATTTCAAGGGGCCGCAGACTTGAGTATTTGGTTTTAATTTCAACTCGATATATTCACGCGTTCTGCGAGATTGACGGTTTTGACAGACAGACAGACGTACGGACCAAAATGTGATCCTATTAGGGTCCCGTATATTTTTTCTGAGCTTTGGACCCTAAAAATGGGCATCATTTGAAGGCACCTAAAGGGCATTGGAAAGGGTATTACCACCAACCAAGGACATAGCCCGAAATATTGCCAAACTGATTTGAAGTGGCAGTAGGCAGAGCGCTCACTAAATAGTTGGTTGTTGGGGCCAAAAATTTCTGGACTAACGACCGCGTACTGGAAAACGCAGCGTTGGTAGCCTCCCACAAGGTAGACAAATGATCTAGTGAGAGTACCGGGAATACGATGAATGCGAGCCGCATGTGACTGTTCGTTTTGGTGACACTTAGGGAAGACCTATGTCCTACAGCGGATGACTTTCGGCTGAATAATCACGATGATGATAACATATAAATCCTCATAAAAAAACCCCATTCAGCACTAGGAGAAAACCAAAAGTTCTGGTGACTGACGGCGTTGAATGGAGTTATCAAAATCTAAAAGTCATTATCAACTTCCTGCCCTTGCTCCATGTTAATTGGGTTCGGTGCATTATTTTTTTCAATTCTGTTCTTTCAACCATCACGCTATCACAGAATTCCTTTTGTTTCATATTACTCATCACATAATCTATCCATATTTTCTTCGACCTCTTTCTCCCTCTCCAACAATACAAGACCTTCGTTTTTATTAGGCCTTAAATTAACTTTTGGGTTTAGTTATATGGGAATTGGCTAAAAGTGTCAGTTCACAGTTACAAGACTTATAGAGAGATCAAAATCATAAAACCAAAATTAAACTTGTCAAATGCCTACTCCTACATTAATATTTAGCTGCAAAGCTGAGACTTATACTTTGAAAAAGGTGGCTTGTGATCGTAATCAGCCTTTAAAAGAAAATTTTTCGCATTCCCTGAACTGCTTTCCGTACAAACGTCGAGTTAAACATCAAGAATAGACTGCCGACTACCTATATGCACAAAGTACTAAAAATGGACACAACCTTGAAAAGCTCATGGTAATTACCACCACTAATTGGCATGGTTAGGAAACGTCGACTACATCATTGCTTATCATCAGGTGAAATTAATAAGGGTCAAACGCGAGCCTATACATAAAAAACTTCATGACTCCAAAGACCGTCACAGACGGCCAGACACTCTCGGTAAGATGCTGAATATGAACTTCACGATCCTCTGTAATGAAGAATACGACTCGAGGAGGAGAAATTTAGTTTGTTGCCTAGTAAAACTAAAAATAGCGAGCAAAATAATTAGCAAAATAAACCATATTTTTAGCAGACCCAGAGACTGTGTCAAAAATGTAATTCATAGCTATAAAGTCTTGTGCATCTTGCTCCAAATAAACTTGCATCTCTTTCCTGCAAACGTACATATGTATGTATAGTTATTTCGATATCACTTGCATTCATTCCAATCAGGTTTTAAGCCGCACAAAAGTGAAATTTCGGTCAGACGATAATATTTTTACACCTAAAGACAGTTCGCTGTCTTCACCGGAATTGCGGTAATTTGGTGCAGTTTTGAGGTTGTGACATGATAAGATTGCAAACCGGAATTCATTCGGTGCAATGAAGTTGACATTTGATACGCACTACTACCAAGGATCTTGTGTACCCTTCAAAGACTTCTCGACTTTTTTTCATTTCTCGTCTTAAGTCTTCTACATGCCAATGACTTTTTTATATACATAAGTTTTTGGGTTTTACAGCTTTCTATGCGATTTCATAGTCTGGTAATGAAACGAAGTGTGGCTATTTTACTACAAATTCTGTTTAAGGTTATATGAAGCCTATGCAGGGAGCCAAGGCTGCCCTGAAACGCAAAGTGTTATTGGAGGAATACGAGTGGGTTTTGATCAGTTCAAAACTGATACTCCGCTCCACTTACAATACAAGTGATTTGATCATTCTGAACGCATTTAAAAATAACAAATTATTTTTCAAGATATTTTGACATCCTAATCTTATAAACTTTGACATTCTTTCTAATAATTTGACATTGAATAATACTTTGAATTTGCTACACATAATATTTTGAATGTATGACAAGATTTAGAATTCTAAATCTTGTCATACATTCTAACTGCACTCGCTTCTAATCTTAGAAAGTAATAAAAACTGTAACACATAGAACCGGTTTTAGTTAACTCGCTGCCTGCGTTACTATGTTAGTTTAGCCTTTGTTTTTTTTTAATATATTACGTCCTTATGTAAGTATAATTCGTTAATTTGCTTTGATCAATAGTTTGACAGTGATTTCCTGTATGGTGACTTTCGACTTTTTTTTTTAACACAATCTGCAGTTTTTGTAAGTGAATGGCTATTAATAATTTTGGAATGTATAGTTTTTTTACTTATTTGAGAAAGTGAGGGATTTGACTGTTGACCGAATAGTACCTACCTATTAGATAAATTCTTGAAAAAACCTTACGAGATTTACAACAAACTCATGATAACAAACAATTTTTATTACGGGAGCAAACCCGAAATCGCGAAAAAACTATCAGCTGTTCAGTACATTAGGCAAACATAAATATACTGAACAGCTGATTTTTTTTCGCTATTTCAAGTTTGTTCCCATAGTAAAAGTTGTTGGTTATCATAAGCACAATCACGTGTTTAAGTATCGTACACTAATTACCAGTCACCCTGTATATGTAGAATGATAGATTTTTTACTACATTATAATTGCTAAAGGATGGTGCGGATGAAAGCTGTCGGATTCATATAGTGTAGCTACTTATCCTTATCTCTCATCTTAAAGATGCATATTTTTTTCCAGCTGGCATCCTACTCATGCTGTGTAAAAAAGACCTTAATATTATTTCCTTATTACTTTAAAATAATTTCCAACATGTAATTTATATCTTAAATTCATAATTATCATAATTTCACCTGAGTCGCACCATGCACACTGCTTCTGCCGCCGCTGAAGACGACCTACCTTGGAGCAGCTTTACCATTTCGTGCCGGTTGCTGTGGAGACTCTGGGCAGTTGGAGTACGGAGGCAAGGTCTTTTGTGCGGGATTTGGGCCGTAGGCTCGGTGAGGCAACGGGTGACTCCCGGTCCAGGTCGTTCTTGGTGCAAAGAATGGCCATCGCTATTCAGCGAGGTAATGCGGCGAGTGTTATGGGCACCTTTGCACCGGGAACGATCAGGGGCGGGTTATTTATTGACATTTGACGTTTCCTTTGTGTAATGTTGATTCTTTTATATTTATTGATTAGATTGTTATTTGACTAATAAAAATTATTAAATTAATAAATATAATAAAATAATTAGTAGCTTTCTTAAATTAGATGTTTACCTATATTATATTTTGAATTATTGTAATATACTGAGTCTGCTTTTATTTTAAGTTATTTATTAAAAGTTTATGCACTAATAAAAAAACACTGTACAAAGGCGGACTAATGTCTAGGTAATATTTTGTTAGTTCGTAAAAAAATTACTTTAAAAAAATTAAAAGTGACCAGAATAAAACATGCGTAAATGTGCGCAGTAAACAAGGAATTTAAATACCCAAATGGGGATTAACTAAGATAAGCAAGTCATTCCTCAAACACAGCATATAGTTTTATAACATGTAGACGAAGTCAGTTATAAAATATAGCTAGGGAAAGTCAAAAACCTGCAGCAGGTAAATGTTCTTATTAAAACAAAATGTATACTAATATTACAAAGAGGAAAGATTTGTATTTTTTTTGTATATTTGTTTGTAATTAATAAAGTAAAAAAATAGGTACAGCGCCGATTTTAAAACCTTTCACCTATAAAATGCTACTTTATCACTGACTAGCATTTGCCCGCGGCTTCGCCCACGTACATAAAATATAGCCTATAACACTCAGGAATAAATCGGCTTTCTATCGGTGAAAAAAATTTAGCGAGCGGACCAGTTCTTTCAGAGATTACCTACTACAAACAAAAAAACATAAAAAAAAACAAACTTTTCCTCTTCATTATATTAGTGTAGATTGACATAGGCATATTATTTCCTACTTTCACACGGTCGAAGCCGTTGGCAAAAGCTAGGATTACAAAATATATGACTACTACACAATTATTCCACCAGGTGGACCGAGGACCTGGTAAGAGTCGCGGGAATGCGGTGGATGCGGTGGATGAGAGACACACAGGATCGGTCGTTGCGGCGACGCTTGGGGGAGACCTATGTCCAACAGTGGACGTCTTTCGGCTGAAGTGATGATGATGATGATGATACAATTATTATTATTATTATTTCCTGTATTATCCCACTGCTTGCCAAAAGCACACAATCATGTACCTATCTCAATTTGAAATCCTTCCCATTTTTCTGTTGTACAAGGTACTTATTTATACTTTCAACGATATAATACCTACTTCATAATCATGATCTTACGGTGCTAACATAAATTAAATATACTCTTCAAATTATATTATCTGGTTTTTAGATAAATAGTTGTTATAACTTAAAATAAAAGGGTATCTTTTCTTAGATGGTATTTTTTTTAAATAACAGAACGTGAATATAGTTAATACATTTATTTTTCCACTGCATGCATATCATTTATTATTATTAGTAAGTAAATTAATACATGTCAAGTTTCTCTCATAAATAAATGTTAAAATGATCCGGGAAGAAATAATATTGTTAAACTCTAAAATAAAATAAACCTAAACAGGGATTAAATAAAAATTATCATAACAAAATAACTCTAATAATGTTTACTTTGTTTTGATGGCGGTCACTCATGCACAGAACCCACAAAGTCATATGCGTAATTTTTGTTATAATGAAGAAATAATTTTGTTTAAATCTTGACAGCCTGCAGATCATGGTTGTTGATAACAAACCTGTTCATTTACAAATAACTTAAGAAGTCATTCAATGTCTACGCACTTGCATAATTGTGTTATCCGGCTTAGAATTGCATAACAGTTTGGGTAATGTTACATTCTCACTTTCTTTACAAAGCAGGTAAATATGCAGCAGCTAATATTACTGACTGAGAACTATCTGGTAACTATATTTAGAAAAGTTTCCTTCAAAGATTTATGTCTTATCTCTAATACACCGCTAAATTTTAATCGTTTTAATCCCGTGGAGGGTCGATCCGGTGCATGAAGCACTATTGATTTGTCAAGATAAAATTAAAAATAAAGTACCTTTTTTTAAAACTCGTATTAATTTACGCATGATCGAAATTAATTTCTTTAAGAAAACATCAGCTGAGCGAGTTCAATGACCTGTAGGTAGTTAGTACGCAACGCCGACTACTGCCTACAGGTCATTGGACTCGTTCAGCTGGCGTTTAAAAAAACGATCAAAATTTAGCGGTGTATACAGGGTTATTTGTAAAATACTGGCAACCTATCGGGACTATAATAAGAACATCATAAACAACAACTTTTGTTCTATGACTTTAAAAAAAATATTATATATCGGTTCATCAGATTTTCATACAAAAATAAAAATATTTAAATTGAACGTTCTAAATGTTATGTCTATGCGAAGTAAGCGATAGTACAATAGCGGAGGGGAGTGAGGATCGTGCGCGGGAGGCATAGCCTAGGTGGGTACAGCAAAATACAGAGTTGAAATGATAGAACAACGAAATCTTGAAGGTTTGTTTTTGGTAAATGTACTTGTATTAGGTTTTGTAAAAAGTTATAGAACAAACGTTGTTTTTTATGATGTTAGTAATACAGTTCTGCAAAGTTGTTAGTGTTTTAAAAATTATACGCGCTTACCTGCCTGGTTTTAGCAGTTTAATAGACACGAAACTGTGTCATTTTTTACTATATAACTTTCACGCCACGCCTTCTAGTCCCAAACTAAGCAGAGCTTGTGCTATTTAGGGTTCCGTAGCCAAATGGCAAAAAACGGAACCCTTATAGGTTCATCACGTCTATCTGTCTGTCTGTCTATGTGCCCGTATGTCACAACCACTTTTTTTCGAAACTATAAGAGCTATACTGTTGAAACTTAGTAAGTAGATGTATTCTGTGAACCGCATTAAGATTTTCACACAAAAAGAAAAAAAAATATAAATTTTGGGGGTCCCCATACTTTGCACTGAAACTCAAAATTTTTTTTGAGTCCGACTCGCACTTGGCTGCTTTTTCTAAATACATACAATTTTGTATATAAATAAATTTTGTATGTAAATTACACCCAGATTCAGAACAAATGATCGTACTCTTCACACAAACATTTATCTAGAATCGGAATCGAACCCACGACCTCCGGTATAGCAGTCAGGGCCAGCAGGAATTATGTTATACATAATAATGTTGTCTCATTATATATAGTTAGAATATTAAATCAAAATTTAGATAAAAGTTAAACAAAAACATTATTGTAATAAAAACATTATTGTCGGAATCATAATATTTAATCACTTTTCTGAACTTTTACTTTTACTACGACTGAAACCAACCTTTTCCGATTGCTGTTTGTAAGATTTTTTACAAACTAGACTGTCTCACCAGAGTGACCTTTGACTACTTAGATTTTAAAATAATGATCGAACCAACTGCCCTTCAAAAGAAACCTTGTGATTTCCACATAATACCACAAAGTAATTACCGCGGTATTGTCACTATTGTTCTACAAGATTTTTCACCTTTTTCTGTATAATTACTAAGTAGTAGGTGACAATAAATCAAGTAATCAATTTAATTTTAAACCACAAAAGTTTTTTGGGAACTTTTATGTTAACCTTTAAATGTCAACCGTTTATTTCCAAGTATTTTAAAATGGATACTGTAATTGTCGGTTTAAACTTCTTAAGTATTTTTCCTGTTCCAATTTCAACTTTATTCAAGCAGAAATGAAGGTTTTAAAATGTCAAAGAGCGAGTCTTTTGTCATAGTATTTAAAGGAAGCTCAATATTTAGGCGACCTTATCAATTACAATATCCAAATATCAGAAGGGTATCCGATATTTAAAATGTAAAAATCTGTTTTTTTTTTTACAATAATATAATGTAGTCCTTGACTGCGATCCTACCTGATGGTAAGCAGTGATGCAATTTTTGATGGTGAAGTATAAAAGATTATTATTATTAATATAATTAATTAATTATTTTATTTATTGAAAAACACAAGTGTAAAGAAAATAAGAGCGTGTTAAGAGCTTATTCACTCAAGGCTAGTCTCGAAGAAACCTAAATTATATCTTATTTTCGTTTCAAATAATACATCAACCTTTTTTATCGATTTACAGTAAACCAATTAATTGACTTCTGGGTGGCCTAATAGCAAGTTTAAGGAAATTCATCTAACTGAAATAGGTATTTACTTTAAATGTTATTTTGTGTATGTTAGATACGAGTGCCTAATTGAAAGTATGCGGAAGGCTTAAGAACTGGTGCAGTGTTGCAACTTGGGCGAGGCTTGCAATGTGGCTACCATATATTATTTTCACCTGTTCAATGCAATGTCCGATGCAATGTACGAGTAGACTTTACATTAGTAACTTTTAAGCTATTGCATAGCTTCTATCGCGGGCCTTGAGCGTGGAGACCGAATCCAGAAATTCCGTAACGAAAATAACCTAACACCCCCACTCATATGTTTTTTGAGCGTGGTGACCGATAAGAAAACAAATGTGTGAACAATCAATCAAAATTCAATTCAATGTGTGAAAGTGTAACTTCAATTAATATCAAAGAAAAAAAACAAAGGAAAAAAAATACTGCATAAATAAAATAAATAAATAATTATAATTGCATAAGTTGATAAAAATGCTATGCAATAGCTTTACCGCGGCAGTCCCCGAGTGCCACACGTCTTTTTTTTATTATGATATTCCACAACTACCACTCAACGCCGTCTAGTCCCTTGCTAAGCAGATTTTATTACGAGTACTAGGCAACTGATAAACATATGTATATATTTCTAAATATGTATAAACATATAATTGATAAATCACACCTAGACACAGAACAAATGATCGTGCACAACCACACAAACATTTGTCCTGGGTGGGAATCGAACCCATGATCTCCAGCATACAGTCGGGGTTTTTTTTATTGTGGAAAAAATCATCCGATGACAACCCTTGCTCATGGGCGGAGCGCGAGATAGTGTTAGACTCTTACTGACTAAAAGCCAACCCCGATTCTTCGTGCCTTTCGTACCGGGACCCAGCTTCCCTTTCGGATAACCCTGGCCCCAGTAGGCTTCGACGCGGCTGGGCCCCTGCTGTATAGCAGTCAGGGTCACTAACTACTATATCAACAAGCCAATAGTCATCAGTCCTAAAACAAAAACAATAGATTTGTGCACTGTTCAAAAAACAAAAGCTAAAATTATACACAACTATGAAATTCCATGCTCTGTTGATCACGGAATAAATTGAGATAAGGCCAGAAAGATGACTCTTTTGAATTGCTTAGTCCATTATAATCTTTCAAAATAATAAAAGGCAAAGTCCTGATCTATTCGCTGACTCATCAATATCCAGCTCAACCCTTTGGACCTAAGACGCTGAAATTTTGCACGAAAGTGCATGCAATTTATTTTCCAATATCCACCCTCTAAGGTCGATGGACCCAAAAGGTATTGGAGTGTTCGAACCCAGCCAGGCACATCACTTTGTGCAATTTATTTCATCACCACTGCTCTCAAAACGGTGAAGGAAAACATCGTGAGGAAACCGGCATGTCCTAGAACAAAAAATTCGAAGACATGTGACATTCACCAACCCGCACTGGACCCGTGTGGTGGGTTACGACCAATTCTCTATCCTAGAGAGTAGGCTTGAGTTCCAGCAGTGGGAACATTAAAATGGCTGATGATGATGATGAACGACGCAGGTACCGGAAGATTTCCCACAAGGTTGACCGATGACCTGGTGAGAGTCGCAGGGATCCAATGGATGCGAGACTCACAGAGCTGGTCGTTATGGCGACACGGCGACACTCTGGCGAGGCCTACGACCAACAGTCTTGAGTGTCTTCGCGAAATTCTGCAATACTTCGGTCACATTGCAAGGAAAGACAATGGAAACCTCGAAAGGCTAATCGTGACTGGTAAAGTAGATGAAAAAGGTCTCACGGGCGCAGCCCAATACGTTGGTCCGACCAGATCCGCATCACTCGTGATTCTACGGTATACAAGGCCCTTCACACCGCTATAGAAAGGAATAAATGAAAAACACCATAAAAATTAAAGTGATGAAGCAGGCTGCGACCCTCAGCATTGAGGAATACGACGCAAGGAGGTGGAGGATGTCCAATTGTCCAAATGTCCAATTGTTCAGTCGCTAGGCACGACTGAAATAATGCTGGTGATGAATCAAAACCCAACCCATCTGGCACTAAACCATAGTAGTACAGTTTGATAATTTAATAATTAGACCATTCATTTAGTTCGCGTGTCTGTTAAGTGGCCGCAGGTATTAAATGTAACAAGCTAACAAATTATGGAGGAACTGGATATCATGGCAAAATCGTTCGGAGATTGCATGATCTTTGTGAGTAGTAAGTGGTTTAATGCCACCATTTATGGCACCATAGTTCCATGTTGATAAAATACACGTGCATAGCAAACTATCGTAAGCCTTATTGGTCTATAATGTGCCCACTGCTGTGACACAGGCTTCCTCAATATAAGGATTTTTTTTTTTTAAATGGATAGGCTCGCGTTTACTACTATCTCACCTGGATGATGTGGCCGACAATGGAACAGGCTTGCCTAGAAGCAATCTATTCACTCTTGACTTAAA
The DNA here is from genome assembly GCA_910589285.2 of Mythimna ferrago. Taxonomy (NCBI): domain Eukaryota; kingdom Metazoa; phylum Arthropoda; class Insecta; order Lepidoptera; family Noctuidae; genus Mythimna; species Mythimna ferrago. The sequence goes on from OU342685.1 coordinate 26,006,858, forward strand.
GAGGTTGTAGCTGTCAGGAAACACAGACTCCGGCAGGGAATTCCACTGCTTGGCTGTACGTATTATGAATGTGTTCCCAAAACGCTTTGTACGTATGGGTGGGATGTCAACCATGTACCGGTGGCGCAACGCCGTACGTCTTGAGGTCCGATAATGGAACGGACTTGGCGCAATTAAATTGTGTAACTCTAGTGCACACTCCCCGAAGGGTAAACGATAGAAGACAGACAGGCTAGCAACTCGGCGTCGATGCTCAAGACTGGAGTTTTGACTTCACAAGAGCATCATTGCCTATGATCTTCTTGGCACGCTCACAAATGTGTGAGTGGGTTACAATTCGCCACGAGATATACATATATGTAGTACTAGCTTCTGCCAGTGACTTCGCCCGAGCGAAAGTACTCGTAACTTTTTTCGTACACACTTTGAACCCCTGTTTCATCTCATTAATAAGTAAATTTTGGAAATTCCCGACTTACTTTCGTGCTCGCCTAGGTCATAAAAGGAAATCTTGTGCAACATTTTACACTTCTTGTCTAGTAGTTTTGGCTGTATGTTTGTTCAGTCAGAGAGTCAGTTTCTCCTTTTAATATATACCTACATATATATACAGGGTTATTTGTAAATCGCTAACAACCTTGTAGGACTGTGTTACTAGAATTATAAACAACAACTTTTGTTGTTAGTATTTTCGTTTTATTAGCATTTTTTTATGAAAATCAGTTGAACTAAAATGTGATAATTTTTTAAAAGTCATAGAACAAACGCAAACCGTTGATGGGGCTCAAAAGGCTGCCCACTTAACTCATCGAATGCCGTAATTAGAGACACAATAGAATGACAATTGCTTATGTCGAACTGTGTAACTTAAGACATTCAAAAGGTTAAATGGGACTGGGCAGGACATGTCTGCCGCATGTCTAACGAGCTGTGGGCGCGTATTACGCTGGATTGGTGCCCGGACACAGCAACGCGGGGCCGAGGCAGACCACGAAGGAGATGGCGGGACGACTTGGATGGCTTCCTAAAGAATTGGAATGAGAAAGCGAGGAACCGTGATCGTTGGAAGGAATGGGGGGAAGACTTTGCTCAGCAGTGGGACAATATGGGCTAACTAAACTACAATACAATAGAACAAAAATTGTTGTTTATGATGTTCTTAACATAGTTCTGAGAAATATAATTATGTAGATGTTACAAGTGTTCAAATTTTTTATACTAGGACATGCCAGTTTCCTTACAATGTTTCCTCCACCGTTTTATACTTTCAAGTATTGTAAAGAGAGCTAAATAATATGCATGGTAGTAGTTATCAGATTACCTACTCAATATTATAAAGGTGAAAGTTTCGAGTGTGTATTGTATATAAAATATGTAGTAAGGGAGCAGTGGTGGCCGATTGGTAATGGCCCTGACTTATTATTTATTTATTTACAATTTACTTATACAACATTACAGTCTAACTAAACTAATGCGTTGTACAGAAACATGAAAAAGAAAAGAAGACATTACCACTAATATAAAATAAAATAAAATATCCCACAAAACCAAAATAAGAGTTATAAGTTGTAGGTCATGGGTTCGAACCCAGCCAAGCACATTACTTTGTGTACTGCGCAAGGAGGAGGAGGATGAACACTGCTCTCAAAACGGTGAAAGAAAACATAGGAAACCGGCATGTCCTAGAACCAAAAATTTAAACACATGTGATATTTACCAACCCGCACTGAGCCTGCGTGATGGATTACGGCCCATTCCCTCTCCTAGAGAGGAGGCCTGAGTCCCAGCAGTGGGAACATTAAAAAGGCTGATGATGATTGTTTATAAAGTTTGTATGTTTATTACTTTTTCACGCTTGAACACCTAAACGGATTTCTATGAAATTTTACACACGGTTTGACCATGTTCACACAAAATAGATGGATACAGAAGTCAATCTCATAATATGTACTTCACTTTTTATACCTACTACGGTAGGCGATCGCACACACGTCAGCGCATTGCTCCGAACTGTACGAGTGCGACCGGGCGATTGAGCCGAGATATCGTGTCCGAGAGCGGTGTCTATGTGTGCGTTGCTCGAGCGCGCTTTGTGTGTAGATTGTCTTCTGTACCTATCTATTTTGTTATGTTCCCTAGGTATAATTTACTATTGTGACGCGGGCAAAGCCACTGGTAATAGCTAGAAGTACCATAAAGGAGTAAGTTTGTTTGTATGTGTGTGTATATGTTTGTTACACCTTCACGCTCAAACGGCTGAATAAGTTTGAATGAAATTCGGCATACGGGTAGACCATGTTTGAATAAGATAAAAAGTAATTTTTTTTTTGGTTAATTAAGTTATTATTGTTTAATTGAGTTAGTTAAATTTTATCTCGGGTATATTAATTACATCCCAAGCGAATGCCGGCGTTTGCGCATCTGTTGTCTTACTATTGTGTCTCAAATTGACAGTATCTGAAAGGTTAATCCCATGAGATAATTTTCTACTTTCACTAGGTCGAAACCACTTGAGATCGACTAAAATATGACTACAAGCAAATACGTTACGCATACCAAAGAAATCGTCTGCAACCGAACTATGCGAATTCTTAATATAATTGGCATGTAGCTCCATCCAAAGGAACATTGACGTAATAAGTATTAAGGTAGCTGCCAAATAAACAGAGAATAACGGTCATTGACCCTCCGACAGTTATTGACATTCTTAATTTCAAAAACTGAATTGAAGACATAAAGATGTCTTGAATCAGACATCTATCGTGATCCTTTACCTTTTCTGAAAAACAGTTCATTGATGGTTTTTCGGGTACCTTCAATATATTGGAGATATTAAGAAAAGGTACTAATGTACTTTAAGTTTATCTGGCGCACTGCGCACGCTGTACTATGCAATAGTACTAAATATTAAAAAAAAAAACAACACAAATTAAAAAAAAGACTACCCTCTCTCTGAGGCAGAAAGGAAAACAAATAACAAGAATATTTTTTTCTGGACTTTTGCCCGCGTAAATGTAGAAAATTGTACTGAGGGAAAATATTATCTTTATTTATCTCCTTATATGTATATTTATTATTTATTCCGGGAGAAATATCTGCTTTCCAGGATATGAACTACGCGTGTGCAAAATTTCATCCAAATCCGTTCAGCCGTGAAGAGCGGTAAGAAGTAACAAACACACACACAAACTTTCACCTATAGACTAATCATCATCATCATTATCATTTCAGGCGAAAGACGTCTACTTTTTGGCATAGGCCTCCCCCAAGTGTCGCCACAATGAACCATCCTGTGCGTCCCGCATCCATCGGATTCCCGCAAACTTCACCAGGTCAGCGGTCCACCTTGTAGGTGGCCTTTCAACGCTGTGTTGCCACTCTAGAACTTTTTGGACTATTTACCTATTATTTTAGACTAATGTTAGTGTGATATAAACCAGTTCAAAATTATTTGTAAAGTGTAATTTCTGGAAGTACTGTTCGATTATCTACCTACAAAATAAGGCCGCCCACTTTAATCCCAAAAAAACACACGAACCCTACGCGATAGGTCACGGAGATCAAACCTCTGTTAAAAGGTAGTTTAATTTAATTTTAGTAATCACTACACCCCTATTCTACTAGGGTAGGGATGTATTTCAAAATGAAAATAGGGTTTACGAATAATTTGATAGAAGACCGTTATGTATTTCGGATCGAAGAAAATCCAAATACGGGTTTAGCTCATTTGTGTATATCAAAAGGCTGTCCTGTTTAAATTTTTTTTTTTAATTTATATGCACAACTAAGAAAAAAAAATTACTAACACAGCTTCGTCAATACATTGCAACTAAGAGAACTGCTTGATTAAAAGAGTTGAGATAAAACAAAATAAAAACGTTTTTCTATTTACGCTTCCTCCTTTTTTGTGTAAAATATTTATTGTGTTGTAAATAGATTATTATTTCAATACATTTAAAAATTAGAAACGCACGATCCTTTTACTTAAAGATCTTGTCAAAAAAAGACACAAAACAGTTCATTTATATCATTGTTATAGGATCTACAGTTACTTCAATCAATAAAAACAATCGAAACCTATTTAAAAATACCTGTCAATGTGTGTGTAATTTTATCTCTTCTTAGCATTTTTACTTTCTTACATCGAAATCAATACCTAAAACTAAAAATAAACTTACTGTACTTAACAACTTGACTGTACCTTATTTTTCTCAATTTTTTTTTTACTTTTGACATTGGATTCTTATTGTGTTTTGTTTAGAATAATAACTTGTTTTTGGCTAAGTACACGTATGTAATGGAAATAAAATAGCCTGAAATAAAAGTTTTTATTATTATTATTAAATAATAATAAAAACTCTCTTATTCCTTTAAAAAGAGAAGAGAGAGAGAGATTTTTTTTTATTTTATTTCTTATTCTTTGATTTTTGTTTTTTTTTTTTATTCTCTCTTATTATTCGTTTGTCCTGTATTTTTGTTTATGTGGTACAATAAAGATTATAATAATAACATTTTCACTAACCTGAACACTGATATCCGTTGACCTTAAACTTGATGCGGTCCATGACTGTATCTTGCGGGTACACAAAACAAACTGGCAGATTGAACGTAATCTTCAAGTAGGAGAACCTACTATGTCTGTAAACATACGTCGTGATTTTTTGAACGCGTGCGTTTTATATGCTTAGTGTACATGTGAATAAAACTGAGTTTGTGTAATATTTAATTGATAGGATATGCTCTTTGGTTGATGTTTATATTATTATTATTTTAGGTAGTCAATTGCCTAGTTGATCACCAAAATAAAATACCCATCTGAGATGTTTTATCATGTATACAAAGAAAAAATAAAAAAATAAATAAATATGGAAAGAAAGGGAAAAAAAAGCCAGAAAGAAATTTAATTTGTTCTCAGTGTGTGTTTTTTCTTGCATAGAAATAAATAAAGAAAGAAAAAAAGAGAAAAAGAAAATAATAAATAAATAACGAAAGAAAGGACGGAAGAAAGAAAACCAGACCACGAGAAAGAAAGACGGAAAGAAAAAAAAGAAATAAATAAAGAAAGAACAAAATAAAATTATTTATTTGGTGGCTGTCACCAGGATCACGCAACATAAAAAAAGTTACTATCAATAAAAAAACAACAACATTGTGCCTTACGGCGGCACCAAAAAGATTAATTAAGACAATGTTGCCAGACAGAAAAATATTTCCTGAAGCTTGTCTTCCAACGAACCTTTAGTGACGAGTGACGGAGTATACGGTATCATTGCGTACATATTATAATATCTGCACAAAGTTAAAAAACAGGTTTAGTCCTCAGATAATGTAAAAGGTATTTATGATCTGATGTCAAACAACTCTTCAATATCACACTCACAAAGCCGAAAGTTTGTGTGTTTGGATGTTTGTCACTTCTTCACGTTTGAACGGCTAAACGAATTTCAATGAAACTTAGTATACGAGTAGTCCATGCCCTGAAATAGCTCATAGGACTTTTATCTCTGAAGTGTGCTCCCTTGGGATAATTTTTTACTATCACGCGAGTGAACTCGCTGGCATAAGTTAATTATTATTAAAAAAATAATTTTTGTAACTAATTTTTCAGGCCTGTATTACAAATTGGATTCAATATTTTATTGCTTTTATTGTCAAATAGAAAAAGTCATTTACAGTATCCAAAGAATACCAATGGAACTCTTTCATATTGAGCGTGTTTATATATTCGTTGCAGCATGTTGGATGGATGGAGGGGAAGAGGGAGGCCAAAGAAAAGATGGATGGATTGTGTGAGAAGCCATATGAAAGAAAAAGGAGTTAGTGATAGCGTGACGAGTGTTAGTGACAGGAAAGAATGGAAGAAAAAATGGGTTGCGCCGACCCCAAATAAAACGGGACTAGAGCAGGAAGATGATGATATATTCGTTGCAGCAAAATTACCTATTCAAAAATGCTGGGCTTCATTGTATCTAACCAGTTGAAATATTCACAGCTTTTTTTTTTTTTTTTTTTTATCTGTTATAAACTAGTACTTGACTGCGATCCCGCCTGATGGTAAGCAGTGATGCAATCGTTGATGGTGAGGCGCACTAGTTTATTAAGAGCCTATTCACTCTAGCCTTGAAGACACCCAAATTATAATCGGACGGGAAGACCGCAGCAGGCAGACTGTTCCAGTCCTTCGAAGTACGCGGTATAAATGACGAGGCGAAACGCTTAGTCCGGACCTTCGGTCCTTAAGGCAAATGGCTTTTATTACACTGACTGTACAAAAAAAAAAACCGCGCAAGCGCGAATCAAACTCGCATTCTAAGGATTCTGTACAAACTTACAATAGTTCAATTCCCGAATTGAGTCACGAAGATTTTTCGAATCGCAAAAAAATGTGACGTAAGTACTAAAAATTGCAGCTTTCAAATTTTTTCTTTTACTTATACTGTCATAATAATAATAATAAATAATTCCTTAATCGGGTTCGTGGGGTCTCTAATGCTCAACAGTTTGTCACAAAACTGCCCTGCGGATATAATGAAAGGAAATAATAACAATAATCATTTTGTTTCAGGTAAACAGTACCCATATCATAAATATTTTAAAGACAACATTGACAACTATATCAAATTATTTTATTTATTTATTTGTTTAACTATTTATGTACACACAAAAATAACAGAAAAAGATAATACATAAGAAACATTAGTACAAAGGTACTGCTTATTTCCAAAGTTTCTTCCAGCAGACCTGCGAAAGGAGAAATCAAAAGAAATGTAGACAATAGTGTGTAAGAAGCAAAAGAAGAATGTTAGTAATTATGATTTAAAATTATGTTAGTAACACTTCACTTTCCAATATATCGTCTGGGTATCTGTCCTGTGGTTTCTATCCGCAAAAGCGACGGAATACCACGCCCAGTAGCTAAAAGTCTATAAGCTAGGCCTTTCAAGATAAAAGATAAAGATGAACAACAAAATCAAGGGTCCCGTTTTGGCCGAATTAGGTATGGAACCCTAAAAATAACTTAGAAAAACCTTGAAAAAGGTTTGGACATTTTGCGTAGTTATCATTGTTATCGTTAAACCAATATCTCTAGTATTTGATTTGCGTTTCGTCTTGAACTAGTGTTGTCATATGGATTAGACGCTACGCACATACTATAAAGATAATTCATAAAAACTATAAGTACTATTATTCCTTTTTTTATGATGGGAAATCATAGGAATAATTGAAGCGAAAGAGTATGTCAGACTTTTACTGACTAGAACTCACTCCTATCTTCACTTTCTTTGTCTTGTATTCCAGGATCAGGGATTTCCCTTTCAGAAGCTAACCCATGGCCCCATTAAGCTTTGACCCTGTTGGGCCCCGGACGGTTTAGCTGACATCTCATTTCATCATCATTTCGGATGGTTACCGGACGGCCGGACGGTGATCTACCCATTATTCGTCGTCTGAAAGCGCAACTATTAATCTTAGGGCTCTTTAATTTATTGTGAAACAATACAAGTCTAAAATTGTTGCTAAAATTCTGTTTAATATCAAATCTACCAATTGTAAGTTCATGTTTTAAAACGTATTAATACAACCAACAACATTAAAATTTCTTTTCAGTGTTTTATTGAGTTTTAGCTTATCAAAAAACGTGTAAATAAAGTCATAAACTACAAAAAAATAAAATAAAATCACAGCGATAAATGCCAGCGTGAACGTGCACAGATTCGAACCGTATGTTTTTATATTACATTCACGAGATTCATAAACAAGATTAAAAAGTAGGTATTGTAATAATCGTATTACCTGTAATAGCTTGAATATAAAATCATTGTAATAGTAATTCAATTACCAAAAACATGCCAAAAACACATTGTCAGTTACGACAATTTTAGTTTCAAAGGAAAATAAACCTTATAGTAAACATCTGACGTCTGCTTATTGTTTTAATAAGGTGTAAGTTTGATGTTGAGATACAAGTAGAATGTGCAATGTATTTATAATGTTTGTTGTTAATTTTACGCATATCTATGTTCAATATACATATAAAAGTGAAATACCACTTTTTTTGTGGTGAATTAATCATCAATGACAACCCCCGCTCTTGGATGGAGCAGGAGATAATGTCAGACTCTTACTGGCTAAAAACCCACCCCGTTCCTTCAAGCCTTCATACCGGGGCTCGAACTGTCTTTCGAAACTAACCCTGGACCCAGCTGGGCCCCTACTGTTGCTGACAACTCCTTGAAGCTCGCGGGAACAGTGCGCGTTGCCGACGACTTGGGCTCGGTTCAGACAGTTACCGGACGGTCGGACAGCGAGCTACCCATTGCTCACTGTCTGCAAGCCCGCCTACGGTGACCGGAAATCGGGATCGCAATCCCGGCGGCGGCGAGAGCGCCGTTGCCTGATGCAGCGAAATACCACTCACTGATTAATCATAATATTATTATGTTGTACGAAATCTCTTTCCTCATCTGTTATTCGATTATAATAATTAATATGTGCTAGATAATGTGTTTATTAATACATTCCGAATAGGTTGCCTAGCTAAATCTGGTGTCAATATAAAATAACACATGAGGGAAGAGATATTTTCTATCGCATTTTAAATCATCACGATATCTCAGAAACTGTAGTTAGTTAGTTAGCCCATTTATGTCCCACTGCTGGGCGAAGGCCTCCCTCTCCCTTTTCCACACACGTCAGTCTTCGGCCATTGCGGGCCAGTCCCTCCGGTACTTATCAAGCTCATATCTCCACCTTCGCCTTGGTCTGCCGCGATGTCGCGTTGCGTTTAATGGGATCCAATTAGTGGCTCCTTTAGCCCACAGCTCATCCGATATGCGGCAAACATGTCCGGCCCAATCCCACTTCAGAGTGTCAACATCTTTAATCTTAGTTCAGGCGCGCAGCTGTGTGTTCCTTACGCGTTCGGAAATTCGAACACCCAGGATACTGCGCTCCATGGCTCGCTGACAAACCTCGAGCTTGCACCTCTTTTTTTTATGGTGGGAAAAATCATGTATTGACATCCCCCGCCCTTGGGCGGATCGGGAGATAGTGTCAGACTCTTACTGACTAAAAGACCCACCACGTTCCTTCTAGCCTTCATACCGGGGCTCGAGCGCCCTTTCGGATAACCCTGGCCCCAGTAGGCTTCGACCCAGCGGGGTCCCTGCTGTTGCTGACAACTCCTTGAGGCGCGCGGGAACAGTGCGCGCCGTCGACGACTTGGGCTTGGTCTGGACAGTGATTCTATTGCTACCCATTGCTCACCGTCCGCAAGCCCGCGCCTACGTTGGTCGGAAATCGGGATCAGAATCCCGGCGGCGGCGGCGGCGATGACGCCGTTGCCTGATGCGTTCGGCCTCCTCCTTTGCAAGCATTACTGCTTTGCAGAAGTCGGCGACCGCCTGCCACTCCTCCTCGCTCCGGACCATGGCCTCAACCAAAGCCCGGCGCGAGAGGTCTCCGCCGCCGATCGCCCCCACGAGGGCACGGCGATGCTCCGCCCAAGCAGGGCACACCTCGACTGTGTGCTCCACCGTGTCCTCCGGGCGTTCCGCACAGTGGCGACACCCGGGCGTCACCTCCGCATGAATCCCGTGCAGGAAACTCCCGAACGAACCATGTCCGGTGAGTACCTGCGTCATGCGGAAGGTAAGGACGCCGTGAGGTCTTTCCAGCCACGCCTCAAAGAGGGTACTTACCGCCATGATTGTGGCGTGCCCAAGCTTGGACCTCTGTTAAAGCGTCAAAGACCAGGTTTGCGCTCCGTACGTAAGTATAACACAGAAACTATAACACCAACAAATTTAAAATTTGGCAGGTAGGTTCTTTAAAGGGTGTAAATATCCGCTAAGAACGTATTTTTCGAAATTCACCACCTAAGGAGATGAAACAGGAGTGCAAAGTTTGTATAGAGAAGCCGACTTTCAAGCGGGCAAAGCCGCTGTCAGGAGCTATATTTTTTTTTTAATATTGTTATATTATTCTGCAACTTATTACCGTCGAGGATCTACAACATTTATTAATGGAATGTGTCCAATATGAGTACAGTTTGACTGTCCTGTTGGTCTAGTGGTCAGTGGCCCTGACTGCGATGCCGCAGGTCGTGGGTTCGATTCCCACCCAGGACAAATGTTTGTGTGTTGAGCACGATCATTTGTTTTGTGTCTGGGTGTCATTTATCTATAATATGTATATATTTAGAAATATATAAGTATGTTTATCAGTTGTCTAGTACTCATAACACAAGCTCTGCTTAGCTTGGGACTAGACGGCGTTGTGTGATAGTTGTGGAATATTATTATTATTATTTATTATTAGTAGAAACTGTTTGATAAGGTCTGAAATACGCTATGCGTAAAAGCCCCTATAAATAAATAAAGAGAAAAAAAAAAACTTATTACCAACGGAACGTTTGGGAGTGTGAATAATTATTTACTTCAATAACAACCGCACAGGAAAAAGTGTTGTGATAGGCATCCGCTTCTCATGTCATTGTCATTAGATTTACTATTAGCTGTCGTTAGTAAATGGTAGATGGCCATTAGATTAGCGCGGGTGTGGCAAGGGCGTGCCAGACTTTTACTGACTAAAACCCAACCCTGTTCCTTCTTTTCCTTCGTTCCAGAGCCCCGGGGTTCACTTTCGCTCAACCCATGGCTCCAGGAGGCTTCGACCCTGCTGGGCCCCTACGGTTTGCTGACCTCTCCTTTGGAACACTACGCGCAATCCGCCAACCCATCCCCGTCTGTACGTTTCAGTAGAGAATGCCTTTAGAAATCGATTTATTATTGTAGCGTATATTGTCGAGGTTTACGCTACGATATGAACACAGCATATTTAGTTCTATAAAACTCACTCTAACTGCAAAGATGAATCACGACACTTAGTTATGCTCATTGAGTTAGCCAGATATTTAACAAAAAAATTTAAAGCTGTTGTCGAACCAGTTATAAAAAGAAACTGCTATTTCACGAGAAAACTTGTGGTTTGTTATATTAACAGATCTCAAGAATTGAATTGGTCAGAAAATATTACTGAGACCTCGAAATTAAAATCTGTAACTGAATAAAGTTCCCGATTGTATGTTGAACAAAAACTAGTCTAATGATCGGATTTATTACGCTCTCCTTGCTACACATAAGTAATAGAAAGAACAGTAAAAGCGTTGGCTAATATTAAAGCTAATCTAAGCTACAAAACAATACCAGAAAGATTCTTCAAAGCCTAGATGAACGCAAAAATAGCACTGCCAAAATACGATAGCAAAAGGCATTGTGCCACAAACTAATCGGTCCGATATAATAATTATTTTTAGTTATTTTCCTTGCATAATGTTAATTAATAATTAATTAACACTTTACTACTAAACTATTATTTTTATTTCCAAATAATTTTTAAAATGTAACTTGGTATGCCATCATGCTTTTTTAATCACTTTTTTTACAATTTTAACATGAAACCGGAGGCAGAAGATCTATTCTAATGGGGTAGTTTCCAGGATCAAAATAACTAGATTTTATTTAGTCCGTATTTTAGATTATAAAAAAATATTAGACACGTATTTTTTCTTTTTGCGATTAAACAAAAAATAACAAAGATATAGCCCATTAAATTTACGTGTGATGTCACCCCGTGCGAAAAAATGTAGCACGGCGTGACGTTACACGTAACTTTGATGGGCTATATCTTTGTCATTTTTGGTTTAATTTTCAAATAAAAAAATACGTGTCCCTTATTTTTGAATAATCTAAAAGACTAATTATATTTTATACGGCAACTAGCCTATTACTACCAAACTTCATAATTTATAAATACCTACTCATCATTTCACACCATTTCGTCACTAAGACGCCCATAGATAACTGGATTTCTTTTTCTTCATACATAAGTGACCCACCCTAGTGGACACGCGGGCGCGGGAAGCGGCGCGGACTATGAGACGCGGAACGCGCGCGGTGATCTCACGCCATAGTGAGTTCATACAAGTGACCACAGTGAAAGCGCGGGCGGCAAGCGGCGGCTGCGAATTAGGGAGGTCGCCAGTGAATAATAATAATAATAATAACCCTACCGCCGTATCTCTACGTTGACGTCGTGGTGGGGCTTGCGCGCTCCAATAAACCCTAAGTCTGTGTCATTAGCGATTGCTTTGCCGTAACATGCCTAGGGTGAAGGGCCAGACCAAGAGAGATACAATCCGCAGGGCAGTTTTGTGGCGAACTGTTAGGCATTAGCAACCCCACGAACCCGATCTCCCGGGAGAATTCTTGTTCTTCATCTCCGGCTTGGCTCCCACCTCTCTCTTGCCTTTATTGGCTGGCTTGAGTGGAGATTCGCAAGAGCAAAAGCGCTCGGGAGAAGGATGTATAATCCTGTAAGGTGCTGGTAGGGATCTTGACCGTACTTCCGGGATGGTCCTGATAGCCGTGGTATATCTCTCCACTCCTCAAGCACATCAGGATATGTTGCCTTCTTGTTGCTACGTCACTTCGTGCTAGCGACTGTTTTTTGGGGGCTCATTTGTTGAGTGTGCAAGTCACCCCTGCCTTTTTATCGATGGAAATTAAAAACATTGTTTAGGCAAGGGCCATAGTTTTAACATAGTTCCTGGTAACCAGTCCACTTAAGATTGCAAAACCATAGTCTTATATTATTTTCCACATATTGCAATAGTTTCCCTTCAACCGGGGGTCGTCCTTGGATGCACTAGCATGTGCATACAGGGATAATCACCGGTTGGTACCACGTCCCTTTAAAAGCGACTAAAAGGGCCTCTGCGAGTTGGTTTCGGCTCCTCGTATGCCTTCTAAAGGTCCAGGAGCTCAGGTCCTGAGATAAATAAATATATAAAAAATAATAATAATGATAATGTTTATTGAATTGTTTGATTTACATAAATATTTCTACAATAAGGGCTAAACTAGAGGTAAAGTTACAAAATTGCGTTTTACCTGAACTAGGTATATATTAACCTGTATCTCAGGTAACTTATTTAAGTGCTTATATGTTAACAATGTATAAACTAAAATTCATTAAACAAAAATTAAATAACATATGAACAAAATTATTTAGTCTCTACTGACGAATACTTTGCTTAATCATCAAAACTGCATCACTGCAAGACATTATTGTGACACAACATTCCATTAATTATTTTTTTTGCGAAGTAGCAGTTACTCGTATTTATAAACTAGGTCGATTAGCACAATCTGTAAAATTATAAATAAATAGGTACAAAATTGTTTATAAGTAATATTATGCGAAGAAGTTATAAAACTCGTATAAGTTATGTAAGAGAAAATATGACGACGCTATTTACGTGTCCTCATTATAATTAATCGAATTTATGAGTCTTGTCTCAGCAATTTTCTTAGCCGGGCAGTCTTGATCCCCTGTCTTGTGATTACTCGGCTCATTAAAACGCATGCATGTTGCACACTGTGCCTGATCAGCTGTTTTATCGCGCAGCATCCAGTGGTGGCCTTGTTCACCACAAAGTGCACTTGTATAGACTGCTTCGCGACAAGTCTTTGCAGCATACCCGTACTGTGGACATTTAAAGCACCTGGTCACAAGTGTGAAATCCGTCACTTCGAAGGATGTCCAATTAATGAACACTCGGCTTTGGTTTATAAGCGCCTTTCTTATGCTAGCAGTTACTTCTAGGACATAATTGCATGTTGGTCCCTCTTTTTTGCCCGACTTGTGACTTAATTTTATAGAGGCCAAAAAGAGTCACGACAATAAAAAATATCCATATACCTATTTGATGTATCGATATTTATAAAAATATTAACATTGAACTGCATTTATCGAGGAAAAGATATCGGACCATCGCGTAAAGATATTTATTATAGAAAATATATGTATTTTTATAATTTATGTGTTGTATCTATTTATGTGTACATTTATTTACTGTTATTGATATATACGTATGTATTATGAGATTTAATTTAGATAATATAGTGTATATAATTATATATAAATTCTTTTCTGATTTATACACACTGTGTCTACATATTTCCTTCAAAATTAAATGTCCTTTGTACTGCTTATCTGTTTTTTTCGATTTTAAGTGTTTGTGTGTACATAAATAAATAAATAGATATATCGGTCAAACTTTCCGAGATTTTCGGTCTTAAAATAATATCTACTTACTTAATTCATTTAGTTCAGTCTACGTCAATATAATAGGTAATACATAATATTTCTATACAAAATTCACATTATTTTAATATATGAGAATCTGTATAAAACTGCTACTTCCTGCCCCTGTCCTTTATTACTTGGGATCGGCATAACACGTAATCTTAATGAAACTCTCTAAAGAAAAATATACTAATATTTTGAAGACCAATGAATTTTTTAAAGTACAGTTTTTTTTCCGTTCGTTTCTATATTTTACGGCTTTGAATTCCTTTAAATATTCTGCTGATAAATAAATTTTGAAAAAAAAAAAAAACGTTTTTGATACCATTTCCGATATATAATATTTTGTAACGATATATCGCATCAAAATATATCGACTGAAAATATAAGGTAATATATCGAAGCAAAAGTATCGATATTTTTTCAACTACTACTTAACACCTACTTCGGACAGGCACTATCACCCGCGCCGCTGCCCGCACCGTGCTGCCAGTGTGTAAATTTTAGTTCTTATGTGGCGTCATAGATGTCACTATGTAATTTAGTATACATGAAACTTGTTGATTGTGGTAACGCATATTACTACCGGACCTACGCAAGACTGGGGTATCAGATTTTGTGACTTTTGACAATTCATAACGACTGTCGACAGGTTTTCTTTTTTTTTTAATTACATAAACTAGACTTGCTTGACTTTATTTTTAGTTGGGAATTCATCCAATGACACCGCCCTTGGGCAGAGCAAGAAGGACTTATACTAACTAAAACCTATTACTGTTTCTTCTTTGCCTTCATTCCAGGGTTTCGGAGTTCAATTTCGCATAACCCATGGCCCCAGTAGACTTCGACCCTGCTGGGCCCCTACGGTTTTGCTGTCATCTCCTTAAGGCGAGCCTAGAACAATACGCGGCGTCGACGACTTGGGCTCGGTCCGGACGGATACCGGACAGTCGGACGGCAAGCAAAAACTAATTGCTCGCCGTCCACAAGCTCGCGCCTATGGTGACTGGAAATCGGGTTCGGGATCCCGGTGACTGGGGCGTGAGGATGGTTCCACCATTACTGCTTCGCAGAAGGAGGCGAGGAGGAGAGCAGTCATGGGGGCCGAGTGGTCACGGCCCCGGCTTACCAGTTGTCGGTCACGGGTTCAAACTCAGCCAGGCGCATCACTTTGTGTAATTTATTTCATCACCACTGCTCTCAAAACGGTGAAGGAAAACATCGTGAGGAAACCGGCATATCCTAGAACCAAAGATTCGAAGACATATGGCATCCACCAATCCGCATTGGGCCCGCGTGGTGAATTACGCCCCATTCCCTCTCCCAGAGAGGAGGTCTGTGTCCCAACAGTGGGAACATTATAAGGCCGATTATACTAGAAGGATGCGACCGCCTGCCAGTCCCCTTTGCTCGGAACCATAGCCTGTACTAAAGCCCGGCGGCGCCTAATACTATCAAGTAAGCAGTGATGTATAGAAATGAAAAAATGATGCTAAAGAAATTTTTAATGCAGTTAATAAAGCGAGAATACTGAACTAAAATAAATTCTGTTTAAAAGTGAAAATAAAGAAATACTGTAGTTCTGTTCAGAACAGAGTTTAGTTAAAGAAGTATACTGTTTTCCAGTTGTTTAAACACTTATACATACTCATATTTAATTTTGGCACATGATAGCGCAAGATAGTTAGAAAATTGCAAAGTGAAGTTAAGCTAAACACTGTTTTAGGAAGAAAACAGGTCAATTAAATCCTAAGTTGATAGTTCTTCTTCGTATTGATAGTTATGTGGCGGAACAGAACATTGTCAATCTTTATAAAAAACTGTTCAAAGTAGATCTAATAACCTGTGATACTAGCAACATAAGTAAATAAGACATTAGATGTAGCGACAGATATATCGGGTGACTGGTACGAGTAATTAGTAACCGATACTTACGCACGTGATTGTACTCACGATTACAGATAACTTTCCCAAAGTAACTTCTTTTCTAAACTCATTATTTAAATTATATTATTTAACCGGAACATGTAGGTACCTACACTGATTTCATACACAGATGGGTTTGCAAGCGGCGCGGGTGCACTATCATTATTGTAAGTAAGGTACATGAGACAACGGCGTTACGCGGCTAACAGCTGAGCGGTCGCAGGCGCGCGCACGTAATTGCGCGAATAGTTGTTTTGTTATTGGGATAAAACAAATGAGTATAAAAAAAAGTTTCTTAGGGAAAGTTGTTTATAATCACGAGTACAATTACGTGTATAAATATCGGTCACTAATTACCAGCCACCTTATATACAGATGATACCTAGCTATGTAAGAAAAGACATTAAAAAAATGAAGTGTGAAAAGTTACAGTATAGGACATCTGCGGTAGGCACATTTACCCAGAATGCTAAATCTATTATTCAATTTCCGTATAGTTCTGCCTTTCTTCTTAGGGTGTTGATGGTTAAACTATTTAAATTCCTTGCCTAGCCCAGTATTTGGTCACAGCACGTCCGCTAATGCTGTCATTAGGTCCCTATGTGAACAGGTAACAAGGCACGTCGTGATGCAGGATACTAGAAAGTGGGACATGGTGTGCGGAGAACCGTCGCACAAACACTGAATATCGGAGCCGTCCGAGAACCCCCATCTGTAGAGATTGTCTTTGCTGCGCCCAACTTGGGTGCGTAATTTGTTAAGGGTTTTCCAGGTTGGTCATGGCAACTCGTGTCCAGGAGAGAGGCTCTCCGACGACGGCTCGATAAAATCATCAGGAGGTTCTGCCTTTTATACCGGAGGATATGGTTTAAACAGTAGTGGTTCTCTGATAATAATCTCAATAAAAAAACAAGACCGGCCATCTATCTTGCAAGCATATTTTTTCTGTCGATATCATTAGCAGCAACACTGGTAAAGGTCCGTGCCAATCGCATGATCGCACAGCTAAACAAACATTTTCGATACCATGACTTGCAGTTTTCCTTCATACCCTATTTACGGAATGCAAAGGTGTGTGAAACAAACCATAAGATACAAAACCGACAAGATACCACTATTTGCGAGTTTTCTTTTTTGCCGTCAACTATGCTGACAATTTACTGAGACGCACGTGGAATACGACCCGAGCCTGATCTTTATCGGACAGTATTGCTCGCCGTCTCCAACCCTACGTCTAGGTACGGTGCCCGCACATCGCCCCAGGACTCTCGACTCTTAGGGCACCTCCTGCGGTGACCAAAGCGTAAGGATTACCTCTCTCTCGCTTTCCACCATCTCCTTTGCTGCTGCTGAAAATAAAGTGACTACTCTCATGCTTTTTCGCTCTGTATCATAGTCTTGACCTGGACTGGACTCTAGAGGTCGTGCTGCCGCAATTGCCTCCTCTAAGATTCAGTGGTATTCCACCCCAGTGAAGCTGACCTCCACTGTACGCTCCACCTTATCCTCCTGGCGATCTGAATAAAGGTAACGCATTACGGGCATATCTTTTCACCGAATCTGAAACAGTAACCTCCCTTAATGAAAATGTCCCGTGAAGACCTGTGTCAGGTCGAAAGTGAGGACACTGCGCTGGCTAACTCTAGCCTCTCCTCAAGTAATGAATAATCCGGGCTGCAAAGTTATGCATATGCAAGTATTCTTCGTTAGCAAGACGAAAACAACCAGAGATAATATGGTGGGTTATTGATTCAGACAGTGTAATTCCTGACACATTATCAACCATGCTGTCTTTTACAATAAATTATCCTTTCGAATGCTGTAATTAGAGACACAATAGAAAGACAATGAGAGATCGAACGCCAGTATTTGCTTGGGGTTTAATGAATTAATCTCGTAGACTTTGTATTTAATTAATATAATAAGCGGGATGGGATAGGTCGCGGAAGCAAAGCCACGGCAAAAACTAGATGTTTATAAAGCTAGTTTCTTCTTATGTACTGTTCTAGAATATAGTCCACCCATGCACCCATTTTGATCTGAATCCGTTCAGCCGTTTAAGCGTGAAAGAGTAGAGTCTAATAAGTTAAACGACGAGGGTAATTATTAGGATTTAATGAAATCTGATGTAGTCAACACGGGTTCAATAATCAAGGTTGATTAAGAGATAGAGATCATTGTTTACTAACAGAACACCGTCACACACAACTTTCGTCTTTATAATATTAATATGATGCCACGATATCTAAGTCGTTATTCGCATGTACTGCAAAGTAACTAAGTATGAATAACACTCTATAAGACAATAAATAATACCATTCATTCTTATGCAAAAGAAAGATCGTGTAGTAAATGACCTCGCATATTTCTGAAGAATTTCTGTACATACATAAGAGTTCCAGTTTCTGTTGATACAATTATTTATAAGGTATATAAGGAAATAAAGCATAATAAGAAAAAAACGTGTTGTTTTATAACTATGGTAAAATGTGGGCTTACGTCAGAAACTCGGTCGGTGTCGGGAGTAGACACATGATGGTAAACTTTCGCGAGTGTCAGCCACTATGTGGAGATATCTAACACTAAACGTGTTTGATGCTAGAAGACAAAATTTTGTGAGCGAGAAAAAAGACTGCTCACACGTGTGCCACACATGCCTATCTGGACGCGTTGGTCTCTTGGTAGACTTGTAGATCTACATTGGATCCACTCCACGCAACGTCACACGGCGTCGTTCTACTTACAAATCAGGCGTGTTAAACGTGTTCGTTGGTCTTATATAGTGACAGTTCTGTTGAGTTTCAGACACTAGTGTCATGTTATATTTTGTAATTGATGTCCGACACATTATAATCCTCACGACCGAATTTTAATCACGGTGGCCAATTTCAAAAGAGATTCGGCAAATACGCAGGCGATATTATAGTGCCTAGCCAGGCGCATTACTTTGTGTAATTTACTTCATCACCACTGCTCTCAAAATAGTGAAGGAAAACATCGTGAGAAAACCGGCATGTCCTAGAACCATAAATTTGAAGACATGTGACATTCATCAACCCACACTAGGTCCACATGATGGAATTCGCCCCATTCCCTCTCCTAGAGAGGAGGCCTGAGTCCCGACAGCGGGAACATTATAAGGCCGACTATGCTATTATAATGAACAAGAGTGTGTGCAAACACAGATGTATTCTCTATTCCTTTACTTTCATAGTCCAATGGACGGAAATGTGACACAACTAGAGAAAGATCAGGCACAGGACTTACAGCATTACGTACTTTCCGAGGTATGGGAGTATTATACTACCAACTTCCAAACTTAAAGATCATCATCATCATCACCAGCCTTTTTAATGTCCCCGACTCAAGCCTTCTCTCTAGGAAAGGGAATGGGCCGTAATCCACCACGCGGGCCCAGTGCGTGTTGGTGAATGTCACATGTTTTCAAATTTTTGGTTCTAGGACATGCCGGTTTCGTCACGATGTTTCCCTTCACCTTTTCAACAGTGGGAACATTAAAAAGGCTGGTGATGATGAATGTAATAGTGTGATGTAATAATATTATAAATAATAAACAGTCAGTTAACTGTTCGGTAAGTAATGATTCTATTGTAAAAGTATTTTTTATCGAAGTTTTTATCAATGTAATATTTGTATGCCTCATTTTCAATCTTTGCTTTATTACCTCCTTGATGAATGTCTTGTAATAATTTCGGCGTAAAATAATTTATATTCTATCTATTTTAAAATTGTTTGTATTTTTGTATGAATTTCTGTATTAGTTTTACAGTTAACTTACATGGTATATTAGAAGAAGTAACAATAAAAGATTTCTCAAAAATAAACAAGGAGGGAAAGAAATGAAAGTAGGTAATGCTGCTGCCACTAACAATGAATACAGAATATTTTTTTAAATGTCTCCTTAGACAAGATGAAAAAGTATAATAGTACCAAGGAACTAAAAGCACATGACAATAAAATTAAAATTAGGCAAGTGCGAGTCGAGCTCGCGCACTGAGGGTTCCGTACAAACTACAATGCCCGAATGGATTTTTTTTTTCCGATTTGCATTTTTTTTTTTTGTGACGTATGTAACAACAAATTTACTGTTTTCAGATTAATTCCTATACCTGTGCTATAAGATCTTGCTTTGTGCTAAATTTCAGGATTCTGGGTCAACGGTAAGTACTTACACTATGAATTTCAATCTTTGAGAGTATCAAAATATACGTTTTTTGCGACATAAACGACCGTTTCTTTTTTATTTTTTTATTTGAAGTTTGATTTTTTCACAGCTTGAAGAGACCGCGGACCTGAGTATATGGTTTTAATTTATTTCAACTCGACACCACGTGATCCCGAGATAAAGAGTCTTGACAGACAGACAGACAGACGGACAACAAAGTGATGCCATAAAGGTTCCGTTTTTAACCGACTTCTAAAAAAAGAGGAGGTTTTTTTTTATGTATGTTCGCGCAAAACTTCGTCGCTTGCCAACCGATTTGAAAAATTCTTTTTTTGTTGGAAAGGGTATACTTCCCAAATGGTCTCATAGTCATCAAGTTGGGATCTGATGATGAAATCTTGGCGAAATCGATTGAACTCCTCAAATATTATAGGCAGTCATATAGTTCTCATGGTATTTTCATCAAAGACTAAAGCATTTACAGTAAAAAAAAAAGACATTTGATGAAGTGGAACTGGTGACGAAGACCAGAAATGGCCAACGGAAGTTCATTCTCACACAGATATCACAATGAACATAGTTATACGACTACGATAATATAAATATTGAATGGTTCTGAATAGATATGTTGAAAATGGTATTATCGAAGTGACCTGATGGTGATGATGGAGCCGGAAGATAGGCACCGGAACTCCGTAATTAATCAATGTATCCTAGCCGTGTTTGGGCTTATTAGAATTGTCATGAGATGCACTTTGGCTAGTACTATCGAACTAATCTGATGATGATGATGATGAAGCTAGAAGATAGGCACCGGAACTCTGTAATTAATCAATGTATCCTACCCGTGTTTGGGCTTATTAGAATTGTCATGAGATGTACTTTGGCTATAAGGTACTATCGAACTGATCTGATGATGATGATGGAGCCGAAAGGTAGACACGGAACTTTATAATAAAACAATGTATCCTAGCATGATTTGAGATAATTGGAATTGTCATGAGAAAAAGGTACTCTGGCTGTATGTGTATTGCAACTAAAAAGATGGAAATAATAAACTTTTTACAAAAAAAAAACCGACTTCACTAAAAGAAACACTAAAACCATCAAAATAATTTTAATTTCGGAAGTCGGTGTTAAATAAGGAACAAACAATATCGAAAAACACCGACTTCCGGAATTAAAATTATTTTGATGGTTTTAGTGTTTTTTTAGTGAAGTTGGTATTTTTTTTTTTTTGTAAAACTATTTTTTTACTTTTGAGGTACGGAACCTTAAAAATGGATCAACAAGATATTGAATACAATAGGTACTACTTACTGGACACTACAAGGCAGCCAGCCTAATAAATCCTAATAAATATTGACTAGGTCAAGTTTAACAAAAATAACCCACCTGTAAAACTTCGAGCAATGAAATGCCTAACGTTGTTATTTAAATTAGCTTGCAGTAACAGTTGCCCGCATAATATCGGTAGTACCTAAAATTTCAAGACATCGTACGCGTTACAGTGCGTTGTTTACTACAATGGCCCCTTTCATATAACACCCGTGCGTCAAATTATTACATACTTTGGCAAAATGGCAGCTCACCATTTTAAACAACAACATACACAATAAAAAATTTTTGGATGCAAAAAGGAAAACTCGTTCCAAGGCCCCGAAGTTCTCTTTCACACAACCCATGGCTCCAGGAGTCTTCAACAATCCTGGTCCTCTATAGTTTTGCTAACATCTCCTTGAGGAGCGCGTGTACACTATGCGCCATTAACAACTCGGATCCGGTTCGGTCAATTACTGGACACCGGTGCTGCCCATTGTTTGCCATCTGTAAGTCCACGCCTACGGTGGCTGGAAATCAGGGTCGGGATTCCGGTAGCTGTGGGTTGAGAACGGCTGTTCCCTCACGTGTGCGACCGCCTCCTTCTCTAGCATTACTGCTTCACAGAAGGAGGCGACCACCTGCCTTTCCTCTTCGCTCCAGACCATGGCCCTGTACCAGGTCCCGGCGCGAAAGGTCATTGCCACCGATCGCCCCCACGAGGACAAGGCAATGCTCCGCCCAAACGGGCTCCACCGTACTCTCCGAGCGGTCCACTCAATATGATGACACCTGGACGTTTCTTCCGCAAGCCCCATGACTTAACACCCACACAATTTTTTTTTTGTTTTAATTATTGATAGGCTCGCGTTTGACCACCGTCACACCTGATGGTAAGTGATTATGTGGCCGACGATGGAGCACGCTTGCCTAGAAGTAACCTATTCACTCTTGACTTAAAGACCCCTAGGTTGTTTATTTGATTGTGTGAGGCACGAATAAACGTTTTATCTTTCTTTTCTTTCAACGATTTTCACTTGGCTAGTCCGGTAGTTGCCTTTTTGTAGTCATGCATATGGCGACACGCCATATTTTAAAAAAGCGCATCACCGTTAAAAACGTTACTGTAATGTAATTCAGCCGGATTGTGGTGCCACCGATAGTACGTTCTACAAAGCGATGTCAAATCTTTATTTTTTTTTCGTGGGGGGAAAATCATCTAATGACATCTCCCGCTCTTGGGCGGAGTGGGAGATAATGTCAGACTTTTACTGACCAAAAACCCATTCCTGTTCCTTCGTTGCCTTTCGTACCGGGGCTGAGCTATGTTTCGAATTAATCCTGGTCCCAGTAGGCTTCGACCCAGCTGGGCGCGCGGGAACAGTGCGCGCCGTTGACGACTTGGGTTCGGTCCGGACAGTTACCGGACGGTCGGACAGCGAGCTACCCATTGCTCGCCGTCCGCAAGCCCGCGCCTTTGGTGGCCGGAAATCGGGATCGGAATCCCGACGGTGGCAGGGGCGCTGTGAGCGCCACCGTTGCCTAATGCGGTCGGCCTCCTCTGTTGCTAGCATTACTGCTTCGCAGAAGGAGGCGACCGCCTGCCACTCCTCCTCGCTCCAGATCATGGCCTGTACCAAACGTCCAACCTTTAGTTTAATTGTCAGTTTAAGGTAACTATGAATTATAAAGGACCGATTAAAAAAAGCTGACCCCTTGGGGCCTTATATTTCTGTCTGCAGAGCTTAATGTACGGTGAGATAACACGAAGGAGATAGGGTAGCTTCATTCACTCACTTTGTTTGCTCACTCTAGCTACCGTAATTCCCTTCTAACCTAACTTATCTGTTGTCCGAAGCTCTCTATCGCAGCTTGACATGAAGAGTTATACCAATGTATAATATTTGGCTGTATTAGCTTAAGACATGTAGCACCTCAGTATTGAGTGGCTCAAAGAAGTAACTTGAAACACAAGATGACAAGCACTTTTCATTTCATTCGATCATCATTTAACATAATATTATTTGACACATGAATTAATTAATTTTACTGCAAATAATTGTTTGAACAAGTGTTCCTTTTCAATGATTAAATTGTTGAAAACTAATTTATTCATAGCCTTTGTGTGACGACAAAACAATGAGCAATGGACAGCTTGCCGTTTGGCCATTCGATAATCGTCTGGACCGAGCCCAAATCGTCGGCAGCACGTAGTGTTCTGCGCGTTCCTTAAAGACATGTCAGCAAACCGTAGGAGCCCAAGTAGGCGATGCCCGCTAGAACCGCAGGTATCATATAAATGATATAAACTAGTGCTTCTACGATCCTATGTGATTTGAAGTAGTGATGCAATCGTTGATGGTGAATCGCACTAGTTCATTAAGAGCCTATTTACTCTATTATTTATATCATTCACTAACCTGCACCGGGCCCGCGTGGTGGATTACGGCCCATTCCCTCTCATAGAGAAAGGAGGCCTGAATCCCAGCAGTGGGAACATTAAAAGGCTGATGATTATGCTATGCTATTAATATCGGTAAAGACTCATCTTACTGCACTGAGATATATTGGTCTCGCACACGCAAAACCTATTTAATAATTTAAAAATTCAGTTACCTCTATCAAAAACTAATCGGTATATTCCCCAATGAGTAGCGATGTGTACACAGACACCATGTTACTGGACTACCTTCGCAACTACCTCCAGTTGCGTGGTACCAAGTACATGTGTCGTGATCCTGCATGGTCACTGCCGCCAAAACCTCTGGAGCACCGCAAGTTGCTATTAACTCTTTCCCTCCTCCTCCTTGCGTCGTATTCCTCAATGCTGAGGGTCGTAACCTCCCTGCTTCAACACTTTACTTAACTCAACTTTTATTAATTCTTTAAGTATTGCATTAGTGCCTAAAAAGGTATTTGTTTTGGAGCATGCAGAACAGGATGTAAAGTTGTACAAACTTTCGTTGAAAAGGGAGAATCCTCTGACCAGAAGGGTATACCGTTTGATCTGGACAAATGCGTGATAAGTTGATTTTGGATAGTATTGTTTTATTCGCATGGGGAATTCTAATACTGCGATTCAATATTTTGAATTTTTTGTCCCTATGTTGCGACATTTAGTCGCTACATTGGTTTTAACGATAAAAAATTAATAGATTATTCAGTCTGAGCGCAGACTTGAGTCACGACAGTTTTAAGGCAGATTCAGGCTACATAGACGAATCTGCTTCAAAACAAAAACAAAACTGTTTTGTCTACTACGACGACACGGCGCACACCGTTTGCGCCAATTCCTTTTCAGTATCAAAATGAGATTCATTAATACCTGTTGTATTCATTTTTCTACAAGTTCTGTAAACATGATGCGACGTATTTGCTCTGTGAACGCTCGGACGAGACTACTAGATGGGAGATACGGCGCTAGACTGTTTTGGTGTTGATGTGGGTGCCCGCATACATACAAAAGGGAAGCCAACAATCGTTAGTCAGACTTGTCGCTGTGCAATTTTTGCAGGTATTAGACCATTTTGTTTAAGAGATGCTTTGTTTGAAGTTTGCGCGTCTTCATATTGTTTTGTAAAGCAAAAATCTGCTTCAAAACAGTTACGACTATAGTTTGCGATCAGTCTTAGACTCTATTTTACTATGGGACTTGTCTTGCGAAGCCTTAAAATTTTGCCACGTATGTAAAACATAACATTTAGTGATGTTGTAGAAATATTGGTGCAGCTGATGTTTACTGTAAGGAAAATACCGTGCATGAAAATAACACTTGATCAAACATACCTTGAAGCTGTCACTAGCGGTTTTCAGACGTGGCAATTAATTTTACTTGTTGGTAAAAGTTATTTTTTTTGAACTACTGATTTGATTCCTTGAAAATTCTCACGTTGCTCTTGTCGTGGTTCGGACATTAGGACCACCGAAGGTTTGGGCAACAGAAAGAATGGCTACCACACGCTGCAGACGACACTGGCTGAGAATAATGCGAGTATTACACCCCTGGGTGGCTGATAACTATGTGTGGGTATGATATCCATTAGTTTATTTATTTATTTATTTATTACATCTTGGAGGACTATAACTAGCAAATACGTCGCTATTTGCTCTGTGAACGCTCGGACGAGACTATTAGAGGGGAGATACGGTGCTAGACTGTTTTGGTGTTGATGTGCGAGCCCGCATACATAAGGTTTGGGCAACAGAAAGAATGGCTACCACACGCTGCAGACGACACTGGCTGAGAATAATGCGAGTATTACACCCCTGGGTGGCTGATGACTATGCGTGGGTATGATATCCATTAGTTTTTTTATTTATTTATTTATTACATCTTGGAGGACTTACAGCTTAAACAAACTAAAATAAAAGCAAAGATAGACGTCAGTAAGCCAATTACAAGTCCTCACATATAGTGACAGAATTAAAATTGAGAATTGAGCATAGCACTCTTTACACAATGATTGATGAAGCTTATTAAAGTGTTACAGTTACATAAACAAAGTCAATTGCAAGGGTTAAACGAGTAGTAACTACAAACCTTTCAGAAAAATGAGTAACACTAAAAATAATAAAAACATTTCAGAAAATTAGGGAAAAAATTAAAAGGCTTCTTAAAAAACCTGAGGCTTATGCGTCTTCTGGCCGACGTCCCACTAGTTGTAAAGGGATCCAAGTCATGCTGCTTACACATATTATTGAATTACAAGGAGACCATGTCGGCATATCCTTAAAACTTTATTATTTAATTTAATATGGGTTTAAGATGAACCATTTCATTTTCCAGACTCAAAGGAAGTCATCTAAACCAGTTGACTATGTTAGAATCGAAAAATCCGTTTTCAGCAATCTGTCCCGCTTCATTGGGCACGAACCCACTCTGGCTGCCTTGAAAAAGTTTGCAATAGACGCTCTTTAAGGTAGATAGTATCATGAATGTGTAGTGTGTGTGAGCTGTAAGTCTTCAGGTAATTGTTGCCAGATCTCAAACAATGCTAAGAAAATAGTGTACAGTGAAAATAAAAGTTGGAGAATAGTGTGCCAAGATATACCTACATCATGAAGATAAGATGATGAAAATAAAATTAAAAGGCGGTAAAACATGGCACATACCGAAAACCTTCGCAGAAGTTGCAAAATTACTAAAGAAAGTCCTAAGTCTTATATTCTGGTTACAGGGATTACTGCTAAAGGTAAAATCGTAACAGTTATTCTTCTCTTCTTTTTAGCGTTTCAATAGTTAAAAAAGAATGGAAATCTTAGAGGCGTTTTCATCACAAAATTAAACTATTTGATGAAATTTGATATAGATCAATATAGTTTATTACAGAATGTAATTTAAAGGAATATTTTCAAAGATATTACAGATTTAAAATGCATGGACATAGCGGTTATAATAATAATAATAATAATAAAATATTTATTTCGGACGAGGTCCATATGTTGTTAGTAACAATATCTTAAAAACTAGTGTTAGTAGGTTTTACAAAACAATTACACACACAACTACACTACGACATGAAGGCGGATCCATCTTTGCAGCATGGGGGACTCCCACCTATCTGCAAAAACACTCAGTATAGTGTTGGTGCTGCCACGAACGCGAGCGAGTAGGGAGGCGCATCTCTTCCTGATTATGGCGGCAAAGCCATCAACCCGCGCCTCAGCAAACATCCCTGACGCACTGCAACGCCACGGCAGCCCCAACAGTACCCTGAGTGCATTGTTATATTGGACACGCAGGTCGCTGTATGCCCGCTGCGAATACCCGACCCACAGGCTGCAGGTGTAAAAAGATTGACAAAATGCTTTAAAAAGCCACCATCATTGTCATCATCATTGGTACCATCTTTATGTTTTCATAGGCAACATCCAAGAGTTGGTCAACAATGTCTATTACGACATTGATAATATAAGTTGTAAGTTTATATATTGATTTTAAGAAAGAGCGATTCTGTCACCAACCAACGAATAAGTAGATAAGATAAATAACATGATTATTTCAATTAATGATGCGCTGACGCAAATATACTACTCGGTCAACACTGTTTTCGATTTAGAAGAGCTGTTAATTTTCCTATAAAATTTCTGTTTTATAGTCTAGAGGAGTAGAGTCAAAATAGGCGTGCCAACGCAGGCAGATCAACTTGTCTTTTCGAGAAGCCACGGTTGAGTGCTTGAATTGGTCCTTGAAGGCAATCTCCGATTGAAGCAATGCCAGTCTGGTCAATTGATTTTGACTTGCTAAAATCCAGGCATGTCTTTTTTAAGCTAAACGGAGTCAGTTCTACCCGGCATATCTTTACGGGGTGTGACTGTGCCTATCACCGACCATTTTGAGCATTTTAGGGTAACATTATCATCTACCCTCAATTTTGGCATAGACATCGAGGCAAAAGCTCAACGGGCTGACAGCGTCGAGAGTTGTCGTGCGGTGTTACGCAGGGATCGGTACTAGGACCACCCTTGTGGAACATCGGGTACGAGTACGTGCAGCGCGGTTACTTTCCTGACGGGGTCAGCGTGGTCTGCTAGGCAGACGACACGCTGGTTCTAGCCAGTTCGTACCAGGCGGCGGCTGATCTAGCGACGCGCGGGGTTGCGATAGTCGTTGACAGGATCCAGCAGTTGGGACTCGAGGTGGCGTTGCCCAAGTCCGAGGCTATGGTTTCCACGGCCCTCGGAAGGCGCCACCATTGGGTTCCCAACTAACGGCGGAAGGAGTTCACATCGGCGTCGGGTCGACGATGAAGTGCCCGGGACTCGTCATCGACAGCTAGTGGAACTTCGTGGAGCATTTCCAACGTCTGGCCAAACTAAACCAGACTGGGGCTGCTCTCAAACGGCTCCTGCCCAACCTTGGGGGTTCAGACACCTCCTGCCGGAGGCTCTACGCAGGAATCGTTATGGTCCGTCAGATGCGTCAGCAACCGAAGGCCCAGCTGAACGCATGCTAGAGGACACGGTGGAACACACAGTAGAGATGTGCCTCGCTTGGGCAGAAAATCGCCCGTGCGATCAGCGACAGCGATTTCTCGCGCCGGGTATATGTTAATAAATTAAACTTTAAGATATACAACAACTGCGTGCACAGGTGCTGTCGTTTTCATAGGATCAATAATGTCAGAAACAGCTAGGGACTGCGCCTTGATATAGGATAATAAAAGGAATAAAATATCTACAAAACAACACAGCCTGATTTACATTACCATAATATACATAAATTCATCGTTGACAAACTACTGCCAGCAATTTTGCCCGATTACAACAGCAAATATTCCCGAGATAAAAAAATGTTCATGTACAATTCAAGGGCATAGTCTCCCCGAGTATCAAAATTCATATAAATCCGTTTAATCACTCAAGCATGAAAAGTTAACAAACCTACAAATAATAACTCACAAATTTTCTCCTCTATAATTATTAGTGTGATGTAATCAGGCATCACACTAATAATTATTCGAATTGATCGAAATAGCAAGATATTTACAAAACTATTTATCAGAAGCAGTAACAGTGACCGAAAATTAAAAAAAAAAACTTTTGATGTGTACATCTACACTAAGGGTTTATATTTCACCGGGACACCATGGCGGCGCGACCAGTCGTCGTTACCATCAAAACGTATTCAGCTCTATAGAGAGTCACTCACGTGGTGTCCGTTTGGTTGCGCGACCAACTCGGACGCGCTACCGCTCTATAGCCTGATTCACGTAAAAACAAATAAGCCAAATATCGTTAAAGTTTTATAGTCGTTCGATCGAAGTCCTATCCAAAAGTGGAATTCACGATCTATCGACTTATTTCCAGTTACATTAATAAGTATTCTACCAGGATAATGCAATACAGATTTTTTTTTAAATCGACGAATTTTAAACGACTTTAAAATCGGTGTCGTTCAAACTCGATTGATGGATGTGAATACGGAAATGATCTAAACGACTGAATCGCTACGATATCGTTACGGTTTTCATTACGTGAATCGGGCTACTGGTCGCGCTACCACTAATTACTATAGAGCTGTATAGTATCTGGGCTATATGTCACCGGGATACCATGGCAGCGCGACCAGTTGCCCCACCAAGGTATCCCGGTTAAATATAGCCTTAATACTATGAAGAGGTAAAGTTTGTTTTTTTGTTTGTAGAAGGTAATCTCTGAAAGTACTGGTTCGATTGCAAAAATTTTTTCACCTATAGAAAGCTGCTTTATTCCTGAGTGACATAGGCTATATTTTATGTATGCAAGCTTAGCCGCGGGCAAAAGCTAGTATGTAATAAGGAGGAACAAAAAGCATGGTTATAATTATTCAAACATAAACGCTCCACACCAGGAATTATTCTTGTATTACAGGTGCGTTCTCAAACATGAAAACTCACAGACCCAGAAAAACTATCGATAGGCTGTATTCTGTGACGGAATCGGACCTGTAACGATGCATTACAGCCAATTGCTCTACTGCAGCGCAAACCGTGGCGTGATTAAAGGAGGTACTAGACCTAGCTAGAGATAGCTAGGGCGAATTTGAGAAAAAAAGGAATAAAATGTTTGGTCAATTACCAAATAACGCCAATTAGAGGTAGCGCACGTTAACCTGGCGCGTAGCTGGGGGCGTGCTTAATGCTGCCAGCCTAACTAATCTATTTTTCCCTCATATAATTACAACAATCTTTTATAACTCATTGTAATTTATACAATTTATTACGACGGATCCCAAGAATAAAATCGTATCGAAAATGAAAACGAAATATATTTTATTACACATACTAAGAACTATATACCACAACTTTATTTTAGTTTAATATTCCTTTAATTTCAAAACCTCATACCGTAAATCGATAATTTTTCATATCAAATTTTGTTCTTGGGATCCGTTGATTAGTTATAATAAATTTATTTAGTTACCTAAAGAAAACAAATAAATTGAATTTACAAGTAATTTTCATAAGCATAATTATTACAACAAAAAGTCATGAGAACCTTGTAAATCTTTTATTGAATATTTAGTAGCACTCATAGCATCAGAATGAATATAATGCATTTCCATTCCTACTAGGTACATATTTTGATTGTAGATTTGGCACTATTTTTACTTCCATCCTTCGCATGAAGTTTGTAGAATTCATATGTATGTCATGATAGTCAATTAAGATTTAAATACATAGTAGCAGTCCTCTTTGCAACACTCTCTGTTTTCCTGCCAGGCACCGCTCGGGTACCAATATGTAGGGGAATTTTTTTGTTATGGTCACCCGGAAAAATATTTGGCAAATGAGTCTAACTTTGGAAAATGTTACCGTAGGCCCGATATTTTCTCATTCCTCTTAAATAGCACGTTAGCTTTCCTAGATAATATCATAGCCAACACTTTTAATCCCTTTCGGTATATTGATGACGATTATTTATTTTGAAAACTATTTAAAACACAGAACACATTCTCCTGACACGTGCCAGAAACGTCAAGATGGCGTCGAACAATTAGTTTCCGATTTCTGCCACGCGCCAACTTAACTTGCGCGCTCTCTACCACAAATAATTAAGATATCAATCAATAAGTCATTTTTGACAACCTTAAAGAAAAAAAAACAGTACACTACTGTTTATTTTTGCGTTAGTTTAAATATGGTGGATTTAATTTTTAGTGAAATTTCTTCATTACCAGTCACTTTGCAACAAGGAGCTGTTGTGTACTGTCATGGACCTCTTGAAATTTACGGTAAATGAAGAGCAGCATACAGGTAAGAGAAAATAACTTACACAACATAATTTTTATTTTATGCGAAACTTGAATAAAGTTTGTTCAAAAACAGTCACAGGATGGTTTCTAATAGTTTTTACACCACGTTATATTTTGTCCTAAAAATATTTAAAAAATTCATAAGTTGGACACCACTGAACACAGGCCATGGTAGGTCATAGCGGGCGGGGCGTAAGCCGCTAGCAAACAGCTGGGTGTAAGTGCAAAACAACCCCTCAGTCGCCTGGATGGCCCGGTTACTATGCATTTTTGCAAACATAACAAGCTTATAATTTTGTAGTTTTTCATGACACAGTTATGAAATTTCGTGCATAAATTCTTTACATAAAAACACTGTTTAGGGTTTCGCATATACTAAAACTATAATCAATATAATAAAGTAGTACGTTTTCAAAGAAGCTGGTGAAGACTAAATAGTAATGGCAATTAAAAATATTACTTTTTACAAATTGGTACATTCATTAGAGCAGAATGCACAAAGTAAAAAGTCAGTAATAATACGTTTTATTTCTTTTTTTTTTATCAAAAACAACTAAGTGTTATTTTCTTTTTTAGAATTTGCGAAATATTAAATATTACGTCGTTTTGTCGTTTCATAAAACAATAAAATGTGCCCCTTTTTGTTAAAAAAAAAGATTTTTCTAAATACGTCCTTCGTCAGGTCTGGTTCTTAGACCACTAATTAACAATAGTATAGTGCCTTACAATGTTCCCACATTTGAGACTCAGGCCTTCTCCCTTGGAGAGGGATTGCGCCGTAATCCACCACGCGGGCCCAGTGCGGGTTGGTGAATGTCAGTCACGTCTTCGAATTTTTGGTTCTAGGATATGCCGGTTTCCTCACGATGTTTTCCTTCACCGTTTTGAGAGCAGTGGTGATGAAATAATATACACAAAGTAATGTGCCTGGCACCTTTCTTTTTAGGGTTTCGTAGCCAAATGGCAAAAAACGAAACCCTTATAGATTCGTCATGTCTGTCTGTCTGTCCGTCCGTATGTCACAGGCACTTTTTTCCGAAACTATAAGAGCTATACTGTTGAAACTTAGTAAGTAGATGTATTCTGTGAACCGCATTAAGATTTTCACACAAAAATAGAAAAAAAAGCAACAAATTTTGGGGACCCCATACTTAGAACTGAAAGCCAAAAATTTTTTTTTGATCAAATTCACACGTGTGGGATCTATGGATAGGTCTTCAAAAATGATATTGAGGTTTCTATTATAATTTTTTTCTAAATTGGACAGTTTGCGCGAGAGACACTTCCAAAGTGCTAAAATGATTATCCCCCCCCCCTCTAACTTCTAAAATAAGAGAATGATAAAACTTAAAAAATATATGATGTACATTACCACGCAAACCACCAACGAAAATTGGTTTGAACGAGATCTAGTAAGTAGTTTTTTTTTAATACGTCATAAATCTAAAAAAATGCACTATTATTAAAACATCGTTCAAAGTTACAACGAAGTACAAGAACTTTTATATTATTTTACTTGCTGCTACGGAACCCTTCATGGGCGAGTCCGACTCGCACTTGGCCGGTTTTTTTTTTATGGTGGGAAAAAATCATCCAATGACAATCCCTGCTCTTGGGCGGAGCGGGAGATAGTGTCAGACTCTTACTGACTAAAAGACCCACCCCGTTCCTTCTAACCTTCATACCGGGGCTCGAGCTTCCTTTCGGATAACCCTGGCCAGTAGGCTTCGACCCGGCTGGGTCCCTGCTGTTGCTGACAACTCCTTGAGGCACGCGGGAACAGTGCGCGCCGTCGATGACTTGGGCTTGGTCCGGACAGTAATATGGTCCGGACAGTTAGCTTGGTCCGGACAGTTAGCTTGGTCCGGAAAGTTTGCTTGGTCCGGACAGTTAAACTCATGACCTCAATAGGCTTCGACTCTGCTGTACTCCTACGGTTTTACTGACATCTCTTTGAGGTGCCGGGTCCTGGCGGCGGAGGCCTGAGGGTGACTGTTGCGTGAGCTACCCATTGCTCACTGTCCGCAATCCCGCGCCTACGGTGGCCGGAAATCGGGATCAAAATCCCGGCGGCGGCGGCGAGAACGCCGTTGCCTGATGCGGTCGGCCTTCTCCTTTGCGAGCATTACTGCTTCGCAGAAGTCGGCGACCGCCTGCCACTCCTCCTCGCTCCGGACCATGGCCTCAACCAAGGCCCGGCGCGAGAGGTCTTCGCCGCCGATCGCCCCCATGAGGGCACGGCGATGCTCCACCCAAGCAGGACACACCTCGACTGTGTGCTCTGCCGTGTCCTCCGGGCGTTCCGCACAGTGGCGACACCCGGGCGTCTCTTCCACTCGAATCCGGAACAGGTACCTCCCGAACGTGCCATGTCCTATGAGGACCTGCGTCATGCGGAAGGTAAGGACGCTGTGAGGTCTTTCCAGCCACGCCTCAAAGAGGGGGGGACTTACCGCCATATTTGTGGCGTGCCCAATGCGCCTGGCACCTAATAGCACTGAGATGTATTTGTCTTGCACACGCAAAACCTATATCATAATAATTCTGTTACCCCTATCATAAGAAAACTAATCGGTATATTCCTCAGTGGGTAGCGATGTGTGCTCAGACACCATGCTGCTGGACTACCTCCGCAACTGCCTCCAGCTGCGTGGTACCAAATACATGTGTCGTCAGGGCGGCTGCGGAGCTTGCATGGTCACTGTCGCCAAAACTCCTGGAGCACCGCATGTTGCCATTAACTCAGTAAGTATCGTATTAATACCTACCTTTATACAAAAAAAAATACAACCGACTTCTATGTTAAAAAAACACTGAAAAGTACAAAATAACTTTAATTTCGGAAGTCGGTGTTTCTATAATAGTTTTGTCTCTTCGTTATTTAACACCGACTTCCGAAATTAATTTTGTACTTTTAAGTGTATTTTTAACATTGAAGTCGGTTGTATTTTTTGTAAAAAGTTTTTTATTTTACACTTTTTAGTTATGGTACCACCACTAAAAAGCATGTCATAACGATTCTAATAATCCCAAACACGGTTAGATTACATTAATTTACTTTCTGGCTTTATCATCAGATCAGTTTGAT
The DNA here is from genome assembly GCA_910589285.2 of Mythimna ferrago. Lineage (NCBI taxonomy): Eukaryota > Metazoa > Arthropoda > Insecta > Lepidoptera > Noctuidae > Mythimna > Mythimna ferrago. The sequence continues at coordinate 26,041,265 of OU342685.1, forward strand.
ACATCCCTTCCCCCTTTTCCTTCAGCCAGTCATCGACTACACGTATAAACAAAGCAATTTTACTTGTTACGACAGTTCTGCTGTGATCCTATGAGGAGTTCTATGCTATATCTTCGAAGTTCATGATCAGATCATAACAATATTTCAATGGGATCAACTTGAAATCATAAACTTTCTATCAAAAAAATAATTTTTAAAATCGGTCCACAATTAACCAAGATATCGGTGAATATACATAAAAAAAAACATACATTCAGCCGAACATAGAACCTCCTCCTTTTGGAAGTCGGTTAAAAAGAGTATTTGTATTGATATTTGTTTCATTAAACCCCCTAGCGAATGCGTCTAATAGGCTAGTGGCCGTAAAAAATGTAATTAGTCCGTCTTTTAGACTATTTAAAAATAAGGGACACATATTTTTTTATTTGTAAATTAAGCCAAAAATGACAAAGACATAGCCTGTTAAATTTACGTGTGACGTCACGCCGTGCTACATTTTTTAGCACGGGGTGACGTCAGACGTAATTTTAATGGGCTATGTCTTTGTTATTTTTTGTTTAATCGAAAAAAGAAAAAATACGTGGCCAATATTTTTTTTATATCTAAAATATGGACTAAATAAAATGTAATTATTTTGACCCTGAACACTACCCTATTATACAGTACTTGAATGGTTGTTCTTTTATTAGCAATTACAGTTACTCGCTCTCAAGGTTAGACTTCAAAATATTTATGTCGTTTATGCCAATCGCCAAAAGGCATCCAATAAAAATTCTTAGGGTACATTCAATTATATTCAAAAGGATATTTACCTAATTAATAAAATCGCAGATTTGACGTTGTTGCTCGGATCATTAATGATTTGGTCAATGTAATTTGCGCGTACCTTGTGCATTTACGTAGGCTTCACATTCTAACCAGACTGGTGTTAAAATAATAAACTACCTAAATAGATAATAAACAACGATACTATAATTAAAATATAGATGGTTTAGACACTTATAGTCATACTTATCATGGACTTATACTGTATTTTTTTTTTGCCACGTATGCAAAAGTAAGAAAAAACGATGTTGTATACATCTGCTATAATACAAAAAAAAACCAGTCAAGTGGGAGTTGGACTCGTGCACTGAGGGTTCTATACAACTTACGTATGAAAACAGTTCAATTCCTGAATTAGTTACGACGATTTTGCTGAATCGCAAAAATAGTTTTTTTATGATGTAACTTCAAATTTATTGTTTGCAGATTTTTTTTCCTGTACTTGTGCTATAAAACCTTGCTTTATACCAAATTTCAGAATTCTAGGTCAACGAGAAGTACCCCGTTGGTCGAATCACACGTTTTTTTTGCAATATAAACGGCGGCCGTATCTTTTTTTTTTCGTTAACTCAGTAGTATGATTTTTTCACAGCTTCAAGGGATCGTAGACTTGAGTATACTGTTTTAATTTCAACTCGACACCTTAATGCGTGCGCATGATAAAGGGTCTTGACTGACAGACAGACAGCCAAGTCCTGATCCTATAAGGTTTCCGCTTTTTCCTTTTGAGGTACGGAAGCCTAAAAATACCATAAAAAATGAACACTTGATCAAACATACTTTCTGAAATGGTTTTCATATGTGGCATTTCATTTTTATTTATTTTTTTTATTTTAGGGCCATTTATTGGAATTTTTGATTATTTCAATCAAGTCTTTAACGTATTATGTTTAACAGTGCCTCACATCCATTGCCTCTTGTCACGGTTGGGACATCAGGACTATCGAAGGTTTGGGCAACCGGAAGGATGGTTACCATACGCTGCAGACGACGATGGCTGAGAATAATGCAACCCAGTGCGGTTACTGCAGCCCTGGCTGGGTGATGACTATGCATGGGTACGGTGATCATAATAGTTACAAGGAAATGTCATTTGCCCAATCAATACATTTGAATTTTTTTTCCTTTAATTTAACTTCTAATAATATGTGTTTATGACAGCATCATCGTATTTTACAGACTCATGGAAAGCCATCCAAATCAGTTGACTATGTTGGAAATAGAAAAATCAGTCTCTAGCAATCTTTGCCGCTGCACTGGGTACAGACCCATCTTGACTGCCTTGAAAAAGTTAGCCATAAACGCTTCCAAAGAAGATAAGATCGTGAATATTACGGATGTGAATTGTAAATCTTCAGAGAATTGTTGCCAGAGCTCAAAAAATGTTAAGGAAGATGGTTGGTGCATAGTGTACCAAGATGACTATAATGAAGATAAAACGATAAAAATAAAATTAAAAGATGGTAAAACATGGTACAGACCTACAACCCTCGCAGAAGTTGCAAAATTACTGAAGAAAAATTCCAAGTCTTGTATGCTGGTAGCCGGGAATACAGCTCAAGGTAAAATCTTAAGTTTAAAAAAAAAAATAGTAATTTATACTAATTTTAGAATATTAATCATCGTGGTTGGTTGTTTAAACATTTATAACCGCTCTTCTGTAATTTATAGTTTTCTTGTAACTCTATACCAGGCATAGCAGCAATTATACCTATACATATTTATCAAAGATTCATTAAATACAACTGTATCAATGAATGTTATGTAGATTAATTCAGATTGAATCTTATCCTCAATTATAATTTATTTTCCTTTTTATTATTCCAGGAGTGTATCCAATAGATGAATATCCCAATGCATTGATAGATGTTCACCATCTTCAAGAGTTGAAAGTTCATCAACTGGATCAAAACCTCATAGTTGGGGCTGGATGTACATTGACAGAGTTTATGGAAATCCTGAAGGTTGCTTCTTCACAGGACTACTTTGAATATTTGACGAAGTTGTATGAACATGTGGATTTAGTAGCCCATATACCTGTTAGAAATGCAAGTATTAGTGTCTTTACTTCTCTAAAGGTTTGATGAATTGAGTGAGACAACCGTTGGTTATTTGCCAAACAAATACATCACCCGTTGCTCATACGGTATTTTCCTTGAAGGTAGGTGGACTGAAATATATTTTGAGATCAACGATAAGAATGAAAACAACAAAACCTACTGTTTTTTCAATAAAAATACTTTTTATTTACGAGTTGTTGTTGATAGTAGTGGCGTTCATTTGAAAGTAAGTGCATATATATATATATATATATAAAACATATATATATATATATATATATGTTTTATATATATTATATATATATTTGCAAAATAATGAGCAAAGTATTTTTTTTTCTAGTAAATTTTGCACTTATGGCCTCATTTAGCTACCTTTTTTACTGTATTTTGAATGTATTGTGATCACGACAGATCTACGATGGCGGGATGAAAAGTTCACGGCCTGATATCGAAAGACTATAAATTTCAGTTAAGATGTGATTTTATTTTTCTACAATAATCTCTCTTAACTTCAATCATATACTTAGCCCAAAGTTTTTCTAACGTCACCATTCCTTTCTGGAAGTGCGAATCTGGAAGGTTATGAAAATAGTCATCTACTGCCCTCTCATCTTTTTCATTCGATATGAAGCGCTTCCCAGAAAGAAATTTCTATAAGTTGGGAACAGATAAGAGCCAGATGATGCCCAATCAAGAGAATATGGGGATGGCCGAGCAAATCGAAGCCCAAATCCCGAAGTTTTCCCATCGCCAACGCACCTTTGCACACAGGTGCGCTGTCCTGATGAAAGATGATTTTCTTCTTCTGTAAGCCAAGTCTTTTCTGGCTAATTTTGGCATCCAGATGATCAAAAAAGTGGAAATAATATTTATCTGTATCTTTTTTACAAGAAAATCAATTAACCTGATGCGATTAACAGGGAAGCATCCCTTCTGAATCCCATAATACACTGACAATGAGCTTTCAAGAAAGTGCGTTCGTCTTTGTTTAATTTGGCGCTGTATCACCGGCTTCCACCCACTGCTTGAACTGTTCTTTCAATTTGGGAGTATAGTGATGATCCCATGTCTCATCCATTGTAACAAATCGCTGCACAAAATCAGTCGGATCCCTTTTGAAACAGTTTGGCCTGTTTGATTGTTGCGAAAATTGTTTTCGCATTTGTTTTTGGTCGGCATTCATCAAATGCGACTTTGTACAAAACTGTTATTTTATTTTAAATCAAATTTTGTGTTTAGGTAGCTACTATCGCTGGTAACCTGATGATCAAGCACACGCATAACGTGTTTCAGTCAGACATATATTTGATCCTCTGTACTGTTGGAGCTCAACTAACTATAAGTATGCAATATTCTATGAAATTATTGCCTCTCTTTAACAAAATAGATTTATGAATTGGTTATTAAAATTTTAGTGGACCACAACGGAGTCGAAGAAACAGTTACAATGCCAGAGTTCTTAAAACTTAAAATGAAGGCAAAAATTATCGTAAAAGTATTGCTTCCACCATTGACTGCATGCAAACTTTTTACTTACAAGGTAAGACAAGAAAACATACACAAAAGTATTTCGTAAAAACCGTAAAATGAAGAATAGAATAAACTTTTAGTAATATACGTACAATTATTCAACTTAACAAAAATTCAGAAACATGTGACGTCAACCAATACTAGGCTCGCGTAGTGAATAGCGAGTCATTCACCTAAAAAATAGACCTGAGTCCCAGCATTATAAGGCCGCTTCATCATCTCAGCCGACAGACGTCCACTGTTGGACATAGGCCTCCCTCAAGCGTCGCCACAATGCGCGATCCTGTGCGTCCCGCATCCATAGGATTACCGCAACTTTCACCAGGTCATCGGACCACCTTGAAGGAGGCCTTCCAACGCTGCGTTTTCCGGTGCGCGGTCGCCACTCTAGAAATTTTCGGCCTCAAACGCTTATAAGGCCGCTTATGTTATTTTAAGTGGTCCAAATAAAACGAAAACCAAATATAAACCTTTTCTTTTTCAGCTCATGCCAAGAGCCCAAAGTACCCATGCTATAGTCAATTTCGGTTTCCTCTGCAAACTGGATGATTTTAACATAGTTGAAGAGTGCAAAATTATATTCGGTGGTCTATCAGAGAAATTTGACAGGGCAGTTTCGACTGAAAGATATCTTCAAGGAAAAGACTTGTTCAACAACGAAACTCTACAAGGTGCTTTGAGGGTGTTAGAAGGCGAGATGATCGTGGAAGATCTCCCACCCGAACCAAGTATTGAGTATAGGCAGTATGTTGCAAAAGCGCTGCTCTATAAGGTGAGTCTATTAGCAACATTATGAATATTCGACCTAAATAAGTGTTTGCAGTTAAGAAAAGGATATAATAAAGCAAAAAATGGTATAAATCTTTATTTAAGCATATCTCTTTAGTAGCTGTTGGGATTTGGTTGGGAGTAAAATAAAAAGAGAGGATGATTGATTTGATGAGACCGTCAGAACGAAATGCACGGGCGCGTATTTTTGGAGGGTCATGTGTGCGGGAGGAGGTTCAATAAGACCACAACACCGCCACAGCAGTGAGTGGAGTGAAGGCGTCGTGCATTGTCCAATCAGTAGCCTGATTCACGTAAAATCAAACAAGCCAAATATCGTGGAAGTGTTATAGTCGTTCGATCGAAATCCTATCTAAAAGCGGTTTTCACGTGTTCCTTAATCGGGATTAGATGGAACGACAACTCAACTGGCTCGAATCTAAACGATCTATCGACGACTTATTTCCACTTACATTAATAAATATTCTACCAGGATAATGTAATACAGGTTTTTTTTTAAATCGACTCTTCGACCAAACGACTTTAAAATCGGTGTTGTTCAAACTCGATTGATGGATGTGAATACGGAAATGGTCTAAACAACTAAAACGCTACGATATCGTTACGGTTTTGATTACGTGAATCGGGCTACTGGGCGCTTGCTTGCAGTTCGTACTTCCGTTCGTTGATTTATTATTTTTAAATTACAAAAATATTGAGACAAAGGCTATGCACATAATATGTATAAACTAAGGTAAATAAGGTATTTATTTAATATTTCGTAATTAGGCAGACGGACGGACCATGACACCGTCGTCAACATCTTTTAATTGAATTCATAATTTTATTATCGTAAGCTATAATACTTGTTTTTATAAATTCAAAACATTTGTAAAGCGAAAACTTTGCCAAAAGGCTTTTTATACTGTAAAAGAGTATCTCGAGGATAAAACGGCTTTGGATTGACCTGCTCCAATACCTACTCACTATAATTGTTATCATTTGAATGTTTTTTTTATTTTAACGGCCTTTTTTTTATTGACGATTGTTGTTGTTTTACAATTATGATATTGTATATTTATATATATATTTTATTATTTTTTTACAATTATGACATGTTTATTTTTACTATTTGACTGAATTTTTTTTATATAGGTACTTTTTTTTACAATTTGCAATATTTACTTTTGTAAATTTTATTATTGTGAATGTGAGAACTATGTGGATTACTCTTTCCTTTTCTTTTATTTTCACATGATGTCTGGCAGTTTTGAGTATTTGATGTGGCCTACCCAAATGTCCTTTCTTTGGCATTGTTCGTCAAGTCGTTGAGCTCCTTAGTAGTCCTGAGTTGAGCTACATGCATACTGACAAATGCTTGCACTGACTGGACAGGTCCACTTAGAACTGTGTGGTTCTTTCTTCAAAAGACCATCTCAGGCTCAATCTGCACGGTTCTCATATGATTTGACCATTACATGTTTTGCTGTATGGACTTTAAAAGAGACTTTGACCCCTGAGTTTGAGACCCGGTGTTTCTTCTCAGGGTAGTCAGCTAGGAAACACCGGCCTCATCTAGCATTAATTGACGAAAAAAAAAAATTGACGTGTAAAAGTGTTTTTATAAAACCTACTTGCAAAATAAAGGTCATTTATCATTTGTCTATATCCCATTATGTCATCATATTTTCCCAAAATTCATTTTGTCCGACATTTGATGTTCAAAATGGCGCAAAGGCACCTAAGGTGGAAACGGTTTAATGCACCATGCACGTACTCATATGCGTCTTCCAATAGCCATGCACCAGATTTTTTTTAATATATACGATAACCTGTAACGTAAAGTAACGTAAAAAGTAGTAGATAACATAATAAATACTGAAATAAAATTGTACAGTTATTACAGTTAATTATTATTTTCAGTGGTAAGAACCTCCTTTTGAGTACGGTTCTTCTCCATGTTCAATAGTTATTTATTTATACTTTTACTCATCCAGTCTTTGTCTGTAATTTTTATTAAATCGTCATACATCATTAGACTAATTTTTTTCAGGCTCTTCTTACTTTCTGCCCTAAACGATCACCTCGATATGAGTCCGCCATCGTTAATTTACACCTGACGAGACCTGAATCATGTGGATCACAAACGTTCACTACTGATACTTCACTTTGGCCTTTCAACCAACCCATACCTAAGTTAGAAGCAACGGTAAGTAATTTATTTAACGCAGCTATTTCTGTTTATAAAATGTTATTGAAAAAAAGTAATTTATTTGATGAAACTAATAATTACTGTTGTTAAACGAAAATTTAAATTCTTGCGTCAATCCTAACAAAGAAAAACCGGAACGAGCTTGAGTCATCGATGGTGCGTAGTATTCCAAGCGCGCCTTGAAGAGTGGTCGGTAAAACTGTAGGGGCCCAGCAAAGCTAAAGCTTAATAGGGCCATGGGCTGACTTTTGAAAAGGCAACCCAAAGGCATCTAAAGGACTCTGCCTAAGCACGGGAGAAATCATTAGATAATTTCCCATCTTAAAAAAATAGCTTAGTAATCAAACGATGATTGTGACACTCCTTTTACTTTCACATCTTTTAGATCCAATGTGCTGGAGAGGCTAAGTACACCGATGATATCCCCTCGTTCCATAATGAGGTGTTTGCAGCTTTTGTACTCAGCACTGTGGGTAAAGGAACTATTACCAAGATAGATCCCAGTGAAGCATTGGTGAGTATTTTTTTTTGGCTAAGTATTAGCGTATCTTATGCAATCTACAGGCCCTTCTCTGTAGAGTGGGGAACGAATGCTTAAAAGGAAGCTTCTTGCAAGCCTAGAAGTTACCGTCATCTTTAGTGACCAGCAATAAGGCTTTTATTGTCAATAAAATATTAATGCCGTGGCTCTCGGGAATCGGTACTCCTAGAAACATTGTTGCACATAAACAATCTTAAGTAGCTTTGGATATGCAGATGGCAGCACTGTTACTATTATAAGTAACGTGTCCGATACGCGAGCTAGTGGGGCACAGCTCCAGTCTCTTAGGAAGGCAATTTTGAGTGCTTGAACTTGTTCTGAAATGTGGTTTCGATGTTGAAGGCTGCTAAAACCCAGGCGTGTCTTTTTTCTGCTAAATAGAGCCAATTCTACAGTGCTCGATCTTTCCAAGATATAACCGTGCTGATAACTTAAGTTTATTGAGGCAACGTTGACCACTACTCTCAATTTTGGCTCATACATCCAGGCAAAAATCCAAATGGCTACCGAAGAATTGCGGGGACGGGGATCTTAGCATATGTGCAACAGTGCTTTAAGCCGAAACAATTACTCAACTATTACCATAAACAAGGAACTATATGAAGTAGTGCTATTAGTTTAGGACAGAGTTTCATTTATGAGTTGATTGAAAAACGAGTCTAGAAGATTATCGGAAATAATGCCTCGTCGAGTCAAAACTCCAGTCTTGAGCACTGGTCTGGTGTTGTTAGTTAGTTTTCTATCGTTTACATTTCAGGGAGAGTATTTTGGGAACACATTCTTATAGCTAGTAGCTACAACTCAGGGGTCTTTAAGTCTGTATATAAACATGTTATTTCTAAACAACGTGCTCCATTGTTTACCACATTATCGCTTATCATCAGGCATCCTGAATATATCGATGGTGGTCAAACATGAATCCATCAATAAAAAAAAATAGATTTCAACAATAGTTTAAACGTGTTAAATAATTTAATATTGTTCAAGCATTTGTTTTTATTACTTTTTTTTCTGTTTTAGGCAATGAAAGGCGTACTAGCTTTATATACTCATGAAGACATTCCTGGTCTGAATTCATTCACGCCTGTAGATAGTGCAATCACATCAGTCAATGAGGAAGTCCTATGTGAAGGCACAGTCCAATATTACAGTCAACCTATTGCTATTATCGTGGCAGAAACTCAGAATTTAGCAGACAGAGCCGCTAAACGTGTAAAAGTAAAATACAGCAATGTATCTACTCCTGTGACTGATATAAATGTAGCCAAAGACGATAGTTCAAGGAACACCTTATTTATGTCAATAGATGCAACAAACCCTGGCACAGATACTGTCTACAAGACCATGAGTGGAAGTAATATTTTACACGGCCAGTATCATTTCTCAATGGAAACTATGGTCTGTGTAGCCAATCCTACGGAAGATAGGTTAGAAGTACATTTGGCTTCGCATTGGCTTGACGGACCACAGACTATGATATCAAGAGCGTTGAATATAGACCAAAACAAGTAAGCAACGTTTTATTGATTATATTTATGTGTTGTATGATTTAACAATGTATATAGGCATCTCACAATAGAGAAAGTTTAACTAACAATAAACTAGCTTTATTTTTTGGATAAATATTATGTAAATATCATCTTAAAAAACCTTTCCAAGGTACATTTTTTCATGAATATACGATACTTTCACAGATGTTGACTGGCCTGTTGGTCTAGTGGTTAGTGACCTTGATTGCTATGCAGGAGGTCGTGGGTTCGATTCCTACCCAGGACAAATGTTTGTGTGATGAGCATAATCATTTGTTCCGTGTCTGGGTGTAATTTATCTATAATATGTATGTATTTAGAAATATAGAAGTATGTTTATCTGGTGTCTAGTACCCCTAACACAAGCTCTGCTTAGCTTGGGACTAGACGGCGTTGTGTGATAATTGTGGAATATTATTATTATCATATTTAGATGACCATTCTTGTACTTGACAACCTACCTTTAGCATAAAACATTCATTTCAGGATTATTGTACACATTCGTCGTGTTGGCGGCTCGTATGGTCTGAAAATAACCCGCAGTATACAGGGTGCTGTCGCGTGCAGTGTCGTCGCTCATAAGATGAACCGTCCGTGCAGATTCATCCAGCCATTGACTACCAACATGAAAGCTTTTGGCAAAAGAATGCCGAACGTTAATTTTTATGAGGTAAGTCAATGATGAAGGGAGCGGAAGGCTCTATCCGTGCGTGCAAATATGGTAACCTGCAGGTTTACACGTTGTACTGTCGAAGTTAAGATGAAGCTCTTTAGAGTATTTTGCACAACTACACGTGTAGCTTGTGAGAGAAGTATTTGCAAGCATTGTATGAAGCCCAACATGCTCAATTTAATAACGCCTTAAGAAAACTGATGGGGTTGGCATGACATTGTAGTGCATCAGCGATGTTTGCTGCTGTACAAGTAGACTGTTTTTATGCAACAATGCGCAAGCGTGCAGTATCACTGGTAGCACGAGTCATGGCTAGCCCTACCGTGTGCCAGGCCAGAATTTTATTTACTAACACTTACATGGGTTAAGATTGTTTTTACTAACACTACATTAGTTTTACGTTTTACTTTTTTTTTAGCTTTTCGCTGATAGCAATTATCTATACATTCAATATAATTATATATAGCACCAAATGTTAAGTTGTTCACGATTACCACGACTATTTTAGTCTATTAAAAATCATTATTATTAACAGGTTGCAGTTAATAAATCAGGAGTTATTCAATACTTAAACAATACCAATTACACTGACAACGGAATTAAGATTAATGAGCCAGTAATTGCCTACGATCTTAGTGTGTACCATAACGTCTATGATATCACCAAAATTAACTACAAGGCTTATAATTCTGTTACTGATACACCTTCAAACACCTTTTGCAGATCACCAGGTAAATACTAAATATTATTATTATGCACTATGTACTATCACAATAAAAAAAGACATACTTATTTTATAAAAAAATAATAGTTTCTGTTAAGTTTTTAATGTGGATGCACTTTATTTTATTTTTTAAACAGGTACTTTAGAAACTATTGCTAACATTGAAAACATAATGGAAAGAATTTCCTATGAATTATCTATGGACCCAATGACTGTCCGTCTCAATAATCTTAACAAATCCTATTATAGAACGATAGTTGAACTTATAGAAGCTATAAATACCAGTTCTGAATATGTTAGCCGCAAAGCCGTGGTAGATTCCTTCAATACAGAAAATAGATGGAAGAAACGAGGATTACGCTACTCTCTATGCAGATGGCTTCCTACAGGTGGTTTATACATTGTTGTAAAATTAGCAGTTTACCATTCAGATGGCTCCGTGATCATCAGTCATGGTGGTATTGAAATGGGGCAAGGCATTAACACAAAAGTTGCTCAAGTTGCAGCCTATCTTCTAAATATTCCCTTGGAAAAAATTGAGATAGTAGGAAACGATACCATTAATTCACCGAATGCTTTATTAACTGGAGGAAGTATTACGACGGATGCGGTTATAATTGGATTAAGAAGATGTATCGAGCAGTTGCAAGCGAGATTAGAGCCAATCAAGGCCTCTTTGAATGACCCAACATGGTCTCAGCTGATAACTGCTGCCTATGCTGCTAATATAGATCTTCAGGCTCACGGCTTCGTCAACCAAACTGATGCGCAGTCCTATGAAATCTTTGGTATGGCTTGTGGTGAAGTTGAAGTTGACGTCCTTACAGGAGAATATGAAATTTTGAGAGTAGACATACTTCAAGATGTTGGTATTAGTATCAGCCCTGAAATTGATATTGGACAAGTAAGTTATAATAATTAAAATACTCGATTTTACTTTTTTTTGAGAGATTGTTGATTGCTGCTGAAATATTTTTTGTGTCCAAGTTCCAATGGAGTAATGCAGGGGCCAATCAGCCTTTTAATGTTCCTACTGCTGGGACTCAGGCCTCTTTTCTAGGAGAGGGAATGAGTCGTAATCCACCACGCGGATCCAGTGCGTGTTGGTAAATGTCACATGTCTTCGAATTTTTGGTTCTAGGACATGCCGGTTTCCTCACGATGTTTTCTGTTTTAAGAGCAGTGTTGGTGAAATAAATTACACAAAGTAATGCGCCTAGCTGGGTTCGAACTCGCGACCTACAACTCGTAAGTCGGGGCCATTAGCACTCGGCCACACTGCTTAAGAAGTCTCATATTTTATTGATACTCTGCACTACTCTAGGCCTATTTAAGCTTACAATATTTCTGGAATATGGTCCCGTTAGGTATGTAATGTAATTTAAATCTATATTTTTTTTTATCAGATTGAAGGAGCTTTCGTGATGGGTCTTGGATACTGGACCTGTGAGAAGCTGGTTTATGATACTAAGACCGGTGCAATACTCACAGACAGTTCTTGGGATTACCATTTACCTGAGGCAAGGGATATACCTCAGAAATTTAATGTAACCTGCAGGAACGTCTTCAGCAATGAGCTTTTAATGGGATCTAAGGGTAAGTCGAAAAATGATTGGAGAATTGTGACTTTACAATGAAGTATCTTACTCGTTATTCATTAAAACATATTTTTAAGAATGGATGCCGCTGTATTAAATTAATGTCAAAAATGTATATTACACCCCATTGCGAAATTCGTGGACAAGCAGCTGATTTTGGTTTTACTGTTTATTTTACATGCATTATAAAATTGTTGTTAATGGAGTGACATTCTCAGGATCTTAGTAAAAATTGGCGTCCCTCAGGGTTCAATTGTCCATCATTACCTTTTTAGGGTTCCGTACCTCAAAAGGAAAAAACGGAACCCTTATAGGATCACTTTGTTGTCCGTCCGTCTGTCTGTCTGTCTGTCTGTCAAGACCCTTTATCTCGAGAACGCGTGGAGGTATCGAGTTGAAATTAAAACCATAAAGTCAAGTCTGCGGTCTCTTCAAGCTGTGAAAAAAAACAAACTTCCAAGTTAACGAATAAAAAAGAAACAGCCGTTTATGTAGCAAAAAAACGTATATTTTGATACTCTCAAAGATCGAAATTCATAGGGTACTTCCCGTTGACCCAGAATCCTGAAATTTGGCACAAAGCAAGGTCGTATGCCTTGATCATACGTACTGAGTAAACGGGCGAGACAGAACTCTCGGCCGAGTACTCGGCACCTGTAAACACAGCGCCGAGTGCTCGGGCTACCATTTATCTCTACAACTCGCTCACATTACTGTCTCGTTTTACTGTCTCGCCCTTTTACTCGGTACGTGTGATCAAGGCATTATAGCTCAGGTATAGGAAAAAATCTGAAAACAGTAAATTTGTTATTACCTACTTAACAAAACAAAAAAAAAAAAAAATGCAATTCTGGAAAATCTTCGAGACTCCATTTGGGAATAATTGTTTACACGGAACCGTCAGCGCGCGAGTCCAACTCGCACTTGCCCAGTTTTTTTTTTAGTTTAAAAACTAAGGAAACTTTTAAAAATAGCGTGATAGATAGTTAGCTGAAAAAATATTTTAATAATTAATATATATTTATTATAAATAATTTATTTATCTACAGTAATATTATAAAGTGGGAAAATTTGTATGTTTTTGTGTATGTTTGTAATAAATAATCTCAAAAACTTCTGTGCCGATTTCAAAAATTCTTTCACCATTGGAAAGCTTCATTCACCCTGAGTAACATAGGCAATATTTATTGCCCGTGCGAAGTCGGGACGGGCTGCTAGTATATTATATATTTTTTTATTTTTTTTATTTATAGTTTATTATCTGTAAAATATTTTGAATCCAGTTGAATGTGGTATACCCCTTAAAGTGAAATTGTTCATTTTAATACTTAATTTAATATTTGGTCAACAGCCGTTGGAGAGCCAGCTACTTGTTTATCGGTGGTCATAACGTTTGCGCTAAGAGAAGCCATTGCCCATGCTCGTCAAGAAAGTGGAATACCCACCACTGAATGGTTTGAAATTGGTAGGTTCAGATGAAAGTTCTATAACCATTTTTAGTACCTTATAATTAAAAATAGCACTTTTTTCTTGCCCTTATTTGTAAATTTAATTTGAATAAACTATGGATCACCCTACTATCTACACACGTTGCTATACCCTTAAAATTTCTAGTAAAATCTATCTTAGATTTTACTGTAAGAGCTTACAGAAAGATATTAATCTGTAAAACTGTAATAGATTTGAAGAAATGAATGAAAATCATTTTTTTTTTTTGACCGCATCCATTCCTATTATTTATTTATTAATCAGTTACTTGCTAGGCTTACAGTATGCACCAAAGTGTATATAGTCTGTCTAATAAGGGTGAGCTGCACCATTTAACTATAACGATAACCAAACCATAACCAGCCGTGAAACGGCCGCCTATTGGTCAATTCGACGATTTGACAACTGTTAACGCCTTTGTTATCGTTATAGTTAAATGGTGCAACTCACCCTAAGTCAACTGACTTGGGGATTTTGTATAATATTTAATCATTTAAAAAATACTTATATTCGATACTTTTCATAAGGTTCTTCTGTTAGTAAACAATGATCTCTATTTCTTAATAAACCTTCATTATTGAACCCGTGTTGACTACGTTAGATTTCATTAAATCCTAAATTAATTACCCAAGTCGTTTAACTTATTAGACAGACTCTAGGGTATATTCTTCAATCTGTCAAATCTGTCAAATGGTACTTCCAAGATTTGATAAGTTTTATAGGTAGTTAGCCTAATGTTGCACGTAATGTTTTTCAAATCCTTTACATTATTATTGAGTTAAACATTATAAGGTCATAACATTGAAGGCTTCTTAATTTTAAGGAAAAATATTAATCTATTTGTATTTTTTAGTTGGACCGTTCTCCACCGAAAAAGTTTGCATGGCGATGAAAACAAATACTAAGGACTTTAAGTATTAGTTTAAATTTAAGTCACAACGACAAAAAGTTACAATCTTCATCAGGAAATCGTTCTGTCTACAGAGACATAACAGTATTGTCATTGACAACCTGACCAGGGCCCCAAGTCTGCTATTTTCATAAATTCGTCATTCCAACATGATCCCATTGTCATTTTGCTAAAAGTTTGTAATCTGCTAATTCATAATGATCGATTATTGATCGGTCAGTGGTCTTTTAATAGAATTGTGGTATAATGATAATTTCGAGAATATTAAAACCAATAACTGCACAATAACGTTCTAATGGTCAAACACTGATCAAATAAACTGTCAAAGTTTTAGCAGATTACCGCAAACGTCAAATATTCATTTGTCAATATGTACGAGATTACCATTTTAAGCCACTTCTTTCAATGCAGTGTCAGTGGTTGACCATTGGAAAGTCATAATGACGCCATTTTATTAGTAGATTACCAAACTTGTCAAAATCGATAATTATGACGTCAATGATAGACCATTCTGACACTATTGTAATAGCAGACTTGAGGCCCTGATGATATACTAACAATCTATTGTTTCATTAGGTTTTGTAAATCACTAATTTTTTTTATGTTATCATTTTTTATTGGAGATACAAAACTTGCCTATTTTTCCTATCATATTTGATTTGGATGCTTCGTTTATGGTTTTTGACGTTTTTTTTTATTTCGACATTTTTTGTTCTATTGTTTATTCTTGGCGTAGGTATATTTTCTTTTTAATGCTTTTGGATAATTTTGTTTATTAGATACGCTTTTTACATTTACTTCGTTCAGCTCACGTTTATCTTTATATAATCAATCAATTAAACTGTTATCGTCATTTTTAAGACCTTAATTTTCGTGATTGTACCTAGTTAATGATATTATTAAAGATTTTTGACATCTCATATTTTCTTCGTCTTATTTTCTTCATTTTAAATAACTTTTATTTTACAACACATCACCGTATGACAAACATCTGATGTAAACATTGGTATTTACACCATTATGGTATGTATTGTATAGTTACCAATTTATACTCATTTCTATACTTTACTGACTAGAGGTATGACTAAACCAGACTAAATTTGACTATTCAAAAGTGCCTGCAAATGGTCTATTTGAAAAAAATGCTTTGACTTTGAAAATGATAAACAACGTTATCAAAATATATTACACTAACTGAAAACTAAGTGCTCTAAGCAACAAAAATAAAATAAATCTCAATCATCAAGAAGTTTTTAATGGGACTGGGAGATATTTAAAGAAACTTAATACATCTACAAAAATGCAATCAGGACCGCCAAAAAAGTATTGAATCGAACAATTAAAGCTGCCGAGTCAGCAAAATCTTATTATTGAACAGAATCACACCCTTAGTGCGCTGAAAAAATCAGTCAACAGTTTCACACAAACAGACCACTAGGGTCCTAACTAGTAATGCACTTCCCGGACTGCAACTTCTTTCAGGATAGGACGTGAGTGACCAAACTGGAATAGACCCCAATCGAGCTGGATTGGTCCAGAACTCAGAACATAGTGACAGAAGACCGAATACAATGGGCCATCTGGACCTTCCAATCGAACAAGTCCGCAGAATTATTATTATTATAATAAAAAACAAGCCTTTATTCATCACCTAGGTATAAAATTAAATATAGTCGAGAGATTGTTATTGGTCCCCGATATTATTTCGTTTGATTAAATTTATTCTTTTATGAACTGTGTATCAACATTTATATTATGTTATGTTTTTGAGTCCAATAAAGAATTAAAAAAAAAAATGTACAAGTATAATTATTTATTTTATTAAAAACATAATAGTCGATGTTGGAAGCTGTAACGTAAAAGAGTTGGTGTTAGATGTAAGTAAGAGTATAGGTGTATAAGTAAGAGTAAGTGTAAGAGAGTCGAGTATAAGAGAGTAAGTTGTGAGTAAGAGGAGAGGAGTGTTATGAGAGTGCAAGAGTGTGGCGTGTAGTATGTAAGTGCCTCCAGGGTGTAGCCCTGGCAAGGTAGGCAAGGTAGTGAGAGCGAAGAGTGATGAAGAGAAGTTATAGGAGGGACTGGAAAGAGGTGTAACCTATAAGAAGTTGAGTGAGTGAAGAAAGAATAAGAGGGAGAAATAATAAATAAATCAGAAATCAGAAATCAAACGTTTATTTCAAATAGACCAATTACAGGCACTTTTGAATTGTCAAAATGTCGGTCAGTCAAACAAGTGAAGCTAAATTGCACGTTCTAAAGCGTAGATCTCTATGGAGAGAAGAACGTGCAAGAATCTCAATGGACACACTTTTAAATCATTTATAGAGTTACATGAATCTTCGTTACATATTTCTTGTTGCTTCTTTTATGTGAGTACAATGAAGATAAGTAATAAAACATTAAAAAATAATAACAAAAATAGAAATTGAATTAAGTCACTGGTTGCTAAGAGATGACCAGTCTCAACTGACGGCGCCCGTTCACGAGCATGACGCAGGTACCAGCCCCACTCAGCTCAACCATTTTGAAGGGAGCCGAATCACCCAATAACACGTGCCACCATCAGCGAGACATTTGAGTGAGCATGACAATCTCTCAACTGCCATGCTTGTAATGTCAAACAAGTTGTATCCTAACAAAAATGCTCAATGGTACTTCACATTCACATAATTGAAAAAAAGTGCTTTTACATTATACAATGCTATTATTTCCAAATATAACAGATAATAAATCATAAGTCCTATTGAAAAAAACAAATAAAAAAAAAACAAAAAAACATTACGACAAGGCCAGCAGCATCTCTTCTAATATACGAGTATAAATATAAAATAAAATTAAAAAAAAAGATATAAATCCTTGTGAGGTACATTATAAAACAAAGTTTAAAAAAAAACAATAAAAAGATACAAAAGGTCAGCAGGAGTTAGGAGGAGCAGCAATAGGTGAACAGTAGGCGCAGGTCTCCGTCGGAAACAGCAGGTGACAGGAGGCGCGGCCCTCCGCCATAT
Organism: Mythimna ferrago; assembly: GCA_910589285.2. Lineage (NCBI taxonomy): Eukaryota > Metazoa > Arthropoda > Insecta > Lepidoptera > Noctuidae > Mythimna > Mythimna ferrago. The sequence continues at coordinate 26,059,131 of OU342685.1, forward strand.
GAGGGACGGTGGAGGCTGATCAGCAGCAGGCAGCAACAGCCCTCCACCAGAGGCAGAGATGAGGCCCTCAGAGGCCAGGTCACTCTTCATGGACTTCATGACAATCGACACTGATTCTTCAGGAGCAATTTAGCAAGAAATAACTGCCGAAAAACTGACCAGAAACTGACCATAATTGTTCAAATTAAGTTATAAAGTTAAGATAGTTTGTTAAACAAAATAAAGAAAGAAACAAAAGTTACAAAATAAGCTAAGATAAAGTAAATATAAAGTTACCTCTCAAGTAGACAATATGAAAAAGATAAAGGAATGAACAGATTAGTCAAAAGATAGTAAAATACTTGTGCAAGTATAATTTAGAATTAAGAAAAGTAAGAGAAGGATAAAAATCTTTACGTTGGGTGCCAATGTAACGTTTTAGTCACAATATGGATAGAGAGCAAGGAGTGAAAGGTTTAAGGAAAATAATAAATAAAGTAGTAGTAGTAGTTCCTTGAGAGGCAATATTGAATAGAGAGAAATAAGAGAGTGTGGCACTTAGGTAGGTAGTAGTCCAGCGACAGCCTTTGACAGCAGCCGCCGCTGCTGCGCAAATGTCCAGGACCCATGCGGACCTCGAGGGTGGTCCGCTGGAGTATTCTGAGTTGTTGTATCGCATGAGGTCGCGGAGAGGCGAGATCCTCAGAGGCGAGACCCTTACAGGCAAGACCTTCAGAGGTTCGGGGTATCTGTAATGTCCTGCTTCGTCGGCAGGAGCAGGTCTTCAACCGGCGGCAGACCCACCAGCAGCAACAAGTAAAGAGAACTAGCAATTATGAATCCGCAAAGTACACTAATAAAAACACTGTACTCCAATCGACCAGTCAACACGCTACTTTACTTTTCTTAATTCCCACCACACATTTTTTTTTTTTACAATTAGACTGAGTGAGCCGTTCCTTATTTTTTCAATTTTAAAAATGAAACTTGATGTAAGAACCAGCCATTATTATTGTCTCACAAAAGAAATATTAATATAATTAATTTTATGAACATGAATTTATGTAAGAATAATAACAATTAATACAATAAAAAACATTTTATAAAAAAAATAATAATAACCGACTTCCAAAATTAAAGTTATTTTGATCGTTTTAGTGTATATTTTAGTGAAATCGGATATTTTTTTTTTTGTAAAAAGTTTTTATTTCACACTTTTTAGTTGCGATACACTTGTAGCCAGTGTCCCTTTTTCTCATGAAAATTCCAAACAACCCAAGCCAAGGTAGAATACAATGTTTTATTATAAAATTCCCGTGTTCACCTTCCGGCTCCATCATCGGATCTGGGCCTCAAGTCTGCTATTACAATAGTGCCAGAATGGTCTATCATTGATTTCATAATTGTTGATTTTGACAAGTTTTGGTAATCTACTAATATAATGGCGTCATTATGACTTTCTGATGGTCAACCACTGACACTCCATTGAAACAAATGGCATAGAATGGTAATCTCGTACATAATAACAAATGAATATGTGACGTATGTGGTAATCTGCAAAATAAATTACAGTTCCTTTGATCAGTGACCTACCATTACGACGTCAATGCGCAATTAGTGCTTTTAATAAGCTCGATATTTTCATTCTACTACAATCCTATTACAAGACCATTGATTGATCAATGATCGATCATTATAAATTAGCAAATTAGAAAGTTTTAGCAAAATGACAATGGGATCGTGTTGGAATGACGAATTTATAAAAATAGCAGACTTAGGCTCCAGTTCGATAGTACCTCATAGCCAACGTGCATCTTATGACAAATCTAATAAGCCTAAACACGGCTAAGATACATTGAATAATTACGGAGTTCCAGTGCCTATCTTCAGGCTCCATCATCATCATCAGATAAGTTCAATAATGCCTTATAGCCAAGGTGCATCGCATCATGACCATTCTAATAAGCCCAAATACGGCTAGAATATATTGATTAGTTACGGAGTTCCGATACCTATCTTCCGGCTCCATCATCATCAGATCACTTTGATAATATCTTATAGCCAAAGTGTATCTCATGACAATTCTAATAAGCCCAAACACGGCTAGGATACATTGATTAATTACGGAGATCCGGTGCCTATCTTCTGGCTCCATCATCATCATCAGATCAGTTTGAGAGTACTTTATGGCCAAAGTGCATCTCATGACAATTGTAATAAACCCAAATACGGCTAGGATACATTGATTAATTATGGAGTTCCGGTGCCTATCTTCCGGCTCCATCATCATCAGATCAGTTTGATAATATCTTATAGCCAAAGTGTATCTCATGACAATTCTAATAAGCCCAAACACGGCTAGGATACATTGATTAATTACGGAGATCCAGGCCTATCTTCTGGCTCCATCATCATCATCAGATCAATTCGAGAGTACTTTATGGCCAAAGTGCATCTCATGACAATTGTAATAAACCCAAATACGGCTAGAATACATTGATTAATTACAGAGTTCTGGTGCCTATCTTCCGGCTCCATCATCAGATCAGTTTGATAATATCTTATAGCCAAAGTGTATCTCATGACAATTCTAATAAGCCCAAACACGACCAGGATACATTGATTAATTACGGAGTTCCGGTGCCTATCTTTTGGCTCCATCATCATCATCAGATCAGTTTGAGAGTACTTTATGGCCAAAGTGCATCTCATGACAATTGTAATAAACCCAAATACGGCTAGGATACATTAATTAATTACAGAGTTCCGGTGCCTATCTTCCGGCTCCGTCATCATCATCATCAGATCAGTCAAATAGTGTCTTATAGCCAAAGTGCATCTCATGACAATTCTAATGAGCCCAAACACGGCTAGGATACAATGATTAATTACGAAGTTCCGGTGCACATATCTCCAACGGCGATTGATTGGTTTCGTAGTTACCTGTGTGGCCGTCGGCAACGTATTTGCATTGAAGGTTCGTCCTCGTCGTGGTGCAATACCTCTGCCGGCGTACCGCAGGGGGGCGTTCTATCTCCTCTTCTTTTCGCTATCTTTATTAACTCTATTTCCAACGAACTCCTGTCATCCTACCATCTTTATGCTGACGATTTGCAAATATATTCGCAAGCTCCCATAGATGAACTATCTGAAGCGGTTAAAATGATCAATAAAGATTTGACTCGTATTGCCGAGTGGAGTGTGGCTCATGGTTTAAAGGTCAATCCTACGAAGACTCAGGTCATTGTTGTCGGCAGCCCCAGGTTGCGCTCAAAAATCAACTGGACTCAGCTACCACCGATAGTCTTTGATAACTCAACTATTTCATACAGCGATTCAGTGAAAGATCTTGGTATTTTTATTGACAAAGACTTTTCGTGGGCTCCTCAGTTGCAGGAAGTAAGCCGTAAGTTGTTTGCGTCTGCGGGGTCTTTGCGAAGGCTGCGCAATTTTCTTCCAACTGCCACCAAAACTGCGCTTGCCCAATCCCTCCTTCTCCCAATCCTTGATTATGCCGATGTCAGTTATTTAGATCTAACTGAAGTGCAGCTAGATAAGCTTGAGCGACTTCAAAACTTTTGTATAAGGTTCATATTTGGTTACGCAAGTATGACCATGTCTCTGAATTCCGTAAAAAGCTCAAGTGGCTGCCGATCCGACTTCGCCGGAATACCCATATCTTATCGTTACTTTACAGTGTCCTGTTTGTTCCCACAACCCCCTCATATCTCAAAGAACGTTTTAAGTTCCTTCATGACACACATACTAGACATTTGAGATCATCGGAGAACTTGAAACTTTTGATGCCTTCGCATTCTACCAAATTCTGCGACAAATCGTTTACGGTTCAGGCGGTGCGATTATGGAACGCTTTGCCATTGTCAATTAGACAAGCCCAGTCGCTAGGTTCTTTTAAAAACCTTGTCAAAGAACATTACCTTTCTCTCTAATATTACTCTGATACTGCCAAATTTAATTTCTTCCATCGCTAATCTTTATTCTATTCTTTTCTTTTTCGCTTCCATTTCATTGTAACACATGATATATATATATGTATATTGTATATATTTATATATGTATATATGTACTTGCATATTATTATTATTATTTTTTCCCCCTTAATTAATTTGTCCCTTGATATATTGCTTGAAGTACACCGCAGACTACCCCCTTTTTTAGTTTCAGTTCTTATATTCCATCCCAAGGTTGTCTGGAAGACATCGCTTTCAGCGATAAGACCGCCACTGTGCACATAGGTTTAAGTTTCTGTAAAATTGTTACTATTTTGGTGTACAATAAAGTTTATTCTATTCTATCTTCCGGTTCCATCATCATCATCATCATCAGATCACTTCGATGATACCATTTTCAACATAACTATTCAGAACTATTCATTTATTTGTATTGTCATACTCGCTTAACTATGTTCATTGTGATATCTGTTTGAGTATGAAGTTCCGTTGACCATTTCTGGTCTTTTTCACCAGTTCCACTTCATCAAATAAAATGTAAATGCATAAGTCCTCAGTGATAATACCAAAATAACTATATGATTGCCAATAATATTTGAGGAATTCCCTCGATTCCTCACGGATCCCATCATCAGAAATGGATTTTGAAAAAAATGGGACCAATCTGGAAGCATATCATGAAGTATAAAAAAAATTTTGCAAATCGGTCTAAAAATGACGGAGTTCTGAGGTAACAAACATAAAAAATAAAATATAAAAAAAGTAAAAACAAGTGGTTGTCGAGACTTTTGATCATATTTTATTCGTTGGCGATAACAACAATTGGCTTATTGACAGAATCTCGTCTTGGGGTACAATAACAATCATATCGATCATTGCAATAATATATCAATATGTGGCACGCTAATCGACTTATCACCACAATTAATAAATGACAACAGTATTCTAGTCAGTAACAAAATAGACTGATCCTAGTATAACGTAGTATGGTTATTTTAAACAACTGTTTATCGTATCATAAGTATTAATGTACTTGTGATATGGTGCCGTAGAAGACACGGGTTTGTATTTCAAAATTTCTGATGGTATTTCAAGTTCTTGTGCTCTCGTCGTTAGCCAGGCAAAACTGAAACTTTTACATTATCCTAAGGTTTTGTCTAGAGTGAGAGCATGGGGATAAGAATAATGATATAATGATATGATATAATAATGAACAAAGCTGCCATTGGCTTCGCTGCAGTAGAAAAGTATCCAACGGTATATAACATATTCCCAGGTTAAAAATTATCTAATGTGGTATTCCAGGACATGATCTAACTGTGTACTAAGTTTGATCAAAAACCATACTGAGCTACGTACAGTCTAACCTCTATAAATGTACCCCATGTATCGGCTGTAAATAGTAACTTGAAACACAGCATGACATGCAGTTTCATTTCGTTCGGTCAATATTTGAAATATTATTCGCGATGTGAATTAATTAATTTTACTGCAAATAATGGTTTACACAAGTTTTCAAGTTTAAAATTTATATATGCTACATATTTATCGTTATCTTTTTGTTTTTTTTTTTTATATAACGCTGTTTTCGATTATTTTGTAGTAGACCAAGATATTCCACATCTTTGCTTACTTGGCCCTGCTTTTCCGCAGAAATTGATCTCTATAGTAGCTCTACCCAGGGTAGTAACACAGCCGTCTAAATTAATAGTAACATTAATTTAGATTGCCGTGTCGGCCCTAAATTAAAAAAATTACATCCGTTGTGCTTTCTTTCTGTGAAAATATTATTATTATTTTTATTATATCTAGCCCGTACTGTCCCACTGCTGGGCAAAGTCCTCCCTGCACTCCTTCCAATGTTCCTGGTTTTGGGCCACCTCTTTCCAATTCCCAAGGAAAATTTATTTTTAAATTATTATTGATACATTGCATTTGCCTGCTAACTTTTAACAAAATTGCAAATCAAAAGCGTTTGGTGTTTTAGCATCATTAAATAATTCAGACTTTTTGATAATTGCGCCAATATTACAAATAAAAAAAAACTGAGATATCTTGATGGGCGCACAAATCACGAATAATGTATAAATATATGTTTTTATTTGATATAAAGTAGTGCTTGACTGAGATCCCACATGATGTTAAGCTGTGAAGTAATCGTTGATGGTAAGGCGCACTAGTTTATTAAGAGCCTATTCACGCTAGCCTTGAAGATACTCCAATTTTAATCGGATGGGAAGACCGCAGCAGGGAAAGTTATTCCAGCTCTTCGATGCACGGGGTATAAACGACGAGGCAAGCTCGTTGCTTAGTCTGAATCGTAGAGGTGTTAATAACGTAAGGGTGAATACTCGCCGCATGTCGAGTTGTCCGATAGTAGAAAGATGGTGTCGGAATCAAGTCATGTAATTCCCGCGTACACTCTCCAATATGCAACCTGTAAAATACCGAAAAGCTGGCTACTCTACGCCTGGGCTCAAAGCTTTGAAGATTGGACTTGACCAAATCTGGATGACTAATTATCCTCTTCGCACGCTTTGCCACCGAGTGCAAAGCTGCTACGTGGCATTTTGCAGGACCAGCCCATAAGTGGCTGCAGTACTCCAAACACGATCGGGCCTGTGCTTTGTATAACATTTGACCTTTCCAAGATCGCCGAGTTCTTAGCAGCTACCTTTGCTCGGACTCAATGAACCGCCCAAAGTCAAGGCCTGAGGAAATTTCCCAAGAAAGACACGCTTATGTTTTGGCGGCATTGAAAGCCGGTGAAGCCAATCTGGTGAGAACCAGATTGCTTCATCCCACTTGGAGACTGCCTGAAATGAAACGTGTGCTCTACCATAGCCTCTCTTTCGGACCAGATTACCTCCTTACTAGCCTGAGCACTTGGCAGGTATCTCTCTGCAATTGTGCTATCATCTGCATACTCATAGATACCGGACATCAGCAGATCGTTGATATGCAGCAGGAAGAGAGTTGAAAAGAGCAAACCCCTGAAGAATTCTGGCATTAGTCGTCTTTTTACCCAGTTAATCAGACCAGGGGCAACCCCAAACGCCGGAAGCTTATTGAAAAGGCTAGCGTGTGATACCCTGTCGTCTAAGGAAACGGCAATTTCTGCCTCATTCTTCTCGAGAGCTCGCTCGCTCTCATGGGTGGCATACACTAGAGACCGATTGCGGCAAAACCTGTACTATTGGTCATTGAGGAGATCATTACCTTCCACGTATGCCTTGAGGCGCGAGTTCAATACACGATTCATAATCTTGCAGAGTATGGAGGTTACCAAAATCAGCTGATAGTTGTCACGATCAACACGACTGCTCTTTTTGGGCACGGTCTCACGGTTATCTGGACCACTACTTTTAACTTTACTACTTTACTTACTTACATCTTCTTCATCTTCTTTCTTCTTTACTTTACTTTACTTTTTTTACTTTTCTTTGTAGAACTGCTCTCAGAACTTCTTTGTTCCTTATGCAAACCTCGAGTCACATAGAGATTCCCGTTGGAGAAGTTGACAATTACCTTAGTCATCACGGTCTGCCATGTGTAGCTAAAGTGCATGTCGCATGGCGCTGATATATTCTTTATGATAACATCCCATGCTCTTTTATAGCCGTTGACATTCCGGTTTAACTGCGATTTTGTAAAAGTATCCGAATTAGCAGTCAATAAATCCAATCTTTCATCAATATAGCAAAATTACTCAAATAATTTAAACAAACATTATTACATAGTATTATTAAGTTGTTACTTAGTACATTATCACTAGTGCATCCAAATCTACTGTCGCTTTCATTAGGATCAATAGCATCTGCACCCCTAGCCAAGTTGATAATCTGCAATCGTTAACGCTAGTCGAAAACTAATCAAATCTATGGGAATGACATCATCTCAACGTTAAGTCACGTGGTCAGAAGAAACGAATAGAAAATTTGTAGCCAAATTCATACATCGACACAAAACGATTGTAACTTGGCTAGGGGTGCTGAAGAGTCTGCGTCTAAAATTGATGTAGGAATAATATGAATATAAAAAAAAAAAACAATAGTTAATAAAAACTACAAGAAGTAATTTTTGATAACCCTAAAGAAATAAGCCACATCATGCACACTATTTACCCGGACGCCACATGAAATATACAAGAAAAGGAAGCCGCTTATTTTTATATAAGTTTAAACACGGTGGACTTACTTTCAAGTGAACCTTCCGCTTTGCCAGTCAGTTTGCGGCACGGGACCGCACTATACAGCCATGGACCTCTTGAAATTTACGGTAAATGGGAAGAAGCATACAGGTTAGAGAAAATATTTTAATTGAAATACATTTAACAAGACTAAGCTGCGCAGCATGACTTTCCAACCACGCTACAAGACGATGATTTTGTATTTTGTACCAAAGATATTCATGATAAATAAAATTCTTTAACAATGAAGATCTCTACTAAACGAGCTTCAAATGTGTCCGATGAATATTGGAGATTCTGTCTGTCTAGCCTATTTTTAACCTACATACTTCGGAAAGGAGGTGGTTCTATGTTCGGCTGAATGTAATTTTTTTTGTTTTTTTTTTTAATTTTTCACCGATTTCTCGGTCAATTGTCGACAGATTTTGAGAATTATTTTTTTTTATGGAAAGGTTGTGCTTCCAAGTTGATCCCATAGAAATATTGTTACGCACCTTCGGTGCAACAAAGTCACAATTAGCCAAAACTGCAAAATCGAGCTAAGTATGCCAAATTTTCTCTAAACCATGCCAATACTTGGGGTAGCAAAAACATCCGCGAAAGTATCTCAAAATTCTACTAGATGGCGCTGGTGCCTTTGTAGTTTTTTTTTTTCTCTTTTTTTTGGGGTTTTTATCTAACCAGATATACCAACCCCATCGTACCTTTTAACATTGCATAATCTTATTGCTTTTAATTACACAAACTATAATAATATTATGTGTTTATATGTTTACAAAATAAACAAATAATTTTATAAAGATTTCAAACCTACTCTGTATGGTAATCCAGAAATAAGTGAAAAAAAAACTGAAGTCTTCTCTTATAAAATTTAAAAATGAGCTGTTGTGACTTTGTTGCACTGAAGGTGCGTGTTATGATCTGATCATGAACTTCGAAGATATGGAACAGAACTCTTCATAGGATCACAGTAGAATTGTCGTAACAAGTAGAGATGAACTCTGGCTATAAGGTATTTAATTTTGGCTGAGGAGTACTTTTTAGTGGTGGTCGGGAATAACTAAAAAGTGAAAAATAAAAAACTTTTTTCCAAAAAAAAAAAATTAACCGCCTTCAATGTAAAAAACACTGAAAAGTACAAAATAGCTTAAATGTCGGAAGTTGGTATTTCTGTGATAGATAGTTTTGTCTCTCCGTTATTTAACACCGAGTTCCGACATTAAATTTTTTTACATTGATGTCATTTTTTTTTTTGTAAAAACATTTTTTTGTTGGTCTTTCGCTCTTGTATCCAGACAATCCTCTCATTCCTCAGTGTCGGTTAGTCTTTTGTAATCAAGATCGAGATTGTAAAGAGGTACCGTGGATTGTCAAAAGGAACAAAGATGGGATTTAGTCAGTACAATCCTGACCCACCTGATAGTGGAAGGGATAACTATTGATTTTCAACCAAAAAAATAAAATAAAAAAATATTCGAGCTCGTCTCAAAAATTTTGCAGAGTAGCTTTGCAATTTGAAAAGGTTTTTTTTTCTAAATTCATAATCGTTTCGGCCGAGATCTTTACTCGCGTTACTGATTCGAAGAAAATGGTGACTCTTGTTTTTAATCCTGCCTCTACTGCTGGTATAATAGCACTAGTTCCCATCGGTTTGTCGGATTCCAGTCTCATCGGACCATGAGATTAAAGTAACAGAGAGTACACCTGTATACATGGTTAATCTCTATTGAGATTGGTCACCGTGATCGACATTCGTTCGGTAGGATTATTACTACTAGTTCCCATACTTTATAAGAAAAGGTGCTGCAAATAGACCTGATCGATATCATTAGCCTGAAATTAAACAACAGACTAACGATGTTCAGTAATCAAAACTTGATGAATACTTGCTTACCCAAAGAGTATGCTGGCTGTTTGTTAAAACGTAACAGATTTTACTTGCCCATTTATGCCATGAAGGTAATACGATCAAAAAACCATGGTGGCGAACTGAATAAATAGATCGAAGGTTTGCGGTGTAAAGAGTATACAGATACAAATACAGGACAATGACAACAAAATAATCAAATCCATTTTCACAAAAAATAATTTCAACTGTAATGCCACAAGGCTGTTTACTGAGCCCTGTGTTTACTTGTACACATACTGTTTATTGTGTTAAGGTTCAGTTCCTTGCACTATAGAACGGTGTTTTTGAAGAAAAATAACAAACGTCTTTACTTGATGGTGATTTATTTGCGACTAAAAAACATCTTACTGCACGTATTAATATATTGAACTGGACATACCGCCCACCAAAACATTAGTTTTCCATCTACAATTATTGATATGATAATACATGCAAATCTAACAATGAATGGACTGTAATTATTTAATTTTATCATTATACTTGAGCAATACATAATCACTGATTAACCTAACCGCCCACCATAGCTCACTGATCTTTAGGTTCTTTAGGGAGTGGTATCAATTTGTATAGAGGCCTTTTTAACTCGTTGTTCCCCATAGTCTGCACTGTTACCACTCGTACCAGATTATCCCGTCCAGGATGTATTTGTTTCACCCGTCCCAACAACCATTTCGTAGGCGGCAAATTGTCCTCCTTAATAATAACGACATCTCCAATAGCTGGCTCCGGAACCTTCACTTGCCACTTGTATCTTGTTGGAGCGTGTTAAGATACTCTGAACGCCATCTATGCCAGAAATCTTGAGTCATTTTCTGAATAAATTGCCACCTAGTTAAAAGACTGACAGGTTGGCACTCGTAGCTTGTATCAGGGACAGAAATCAAGGGCTCACCAACTAAAAAATGCCCCGGGGTAAGTGGCATCAAAGTGTTGTCCATATGATAGAGGGGGCGAGAGTTGAGACATGCCTCGATTTGTGCTAAGAGCGTAGAAATCTCTTCGTAGGTTAATTTTGTGTCCTTATTTATCCTGAAGAGGTGTCTTTTAGCAGACTGAATTCCCGCTTCCCATAGGCCTCCACATGTGGGCATCTTTGGTGGTATAAAGTGCCATGTTGTGTTATCGTTAGCCAGAAGTTCAGCTGCTTCCTTCGCGATATTATTCTTGCCCTTCCGGAACATGTCCTTCAACTCCTTCGCAGCGCCAACGAAATTTGTGCCGTTGTCGCTCCACAGGTTCGAACAATGGCCTCGACGCGCAACAAACCTCCGAAATGCGGCTATAAAAGCTTGCGTTGTTAGGTCTGTGACAGCTTCTAGATGGACTGCGCGAGTGGCCATACAGACAAATAAACAAATATAACCTTTTGTTGCGTGGTGCCCGCGGCCCTTCGACGTTCTTATTAACACTGGTCCATCGTAATCAACTCCACTATTCATAAATGGCCGATGTTGATTGACTCGAACGGCTGGCAATTGTCCCATGAACTGGGTCTTTACCCTTGCTTTATCCAAAATGCAGGTCTTACAATTGTGAATACATTTTTTAACTGCAGACTTCAAACCTATCACCCAGTATCTTGTTCTCAAAAAAGCCATCATCGCTTGTATCCCACCATGTAGTGTTCTAAAGTGAGCATCTTGAACTAATAACTTAGTTATATGCTGATTACATGGTATTACAATCGGGTGCTTTGTAATTTCAGCTATGTCAGCGTTTTCTAACCTTCCTCCCACTCTTATTATCCTATTTTTATCCAAAAAAGGGGCGAGTGTGATAAGAGAACTCCCTTTCTTTACGCTTCCATCCTTCTGTAAATCTTCAATATCTTTCTGATAAACTAAGCCTTGATAATATTTTATACATAATTCTAATACTTTGTCTAGCTCATTTACTGTTAAATATATTTCCCTTGTTTTCCCTTCTCGTTTTATAAATCTTCGGCAGTAGGCTAGTATTCTTTTCATTTTCGAAATTGAAGAAAAATGTTCCCAGATTGGTTTGACTTCTACATTTGTGTGAAACGATGACGCCTTCAATTCTAATTCAGTTTGTGGGATTTCATAGGTATGTGTATCGAAATTTTTATGTTTTAACCATACAGGTCCAGTCCACCATAAATCAAAAGAAGCCAGGTCGCTTGCTTTCACGCCTCTTGTAGCGATATCGGCTGGGTTATTGGTAGATTGAACGTATCTCCATCTGTCATTATCTAGTATCCTTGTTATATCTGCTACTCGGTTTGCGACAAATGTTCGCCAACGACTGGGTTGAGATTGCAACCAAGACATTACGACCATTGAATCAGTCCACGCAAAGATTTTGTTTTTAGGTATTTTCAATAGGTCCTTCAGGTCGTTAATTAATTCTGCTAGCAGTGCTGCCGCGCATAATTCCAGTTTTGGAATTGATAATTGCTTCAAAGGTGCAACCTTGGTACGAGATGCGATGATTGTGATATGCACTGTGTCCCCTTCAATAACCTTCAGGTAAGTGACAGCAGCATATGCGTGCATAGACGCATCTGCAAAACCATGCAATTCAATGTTTGCACAATTGATTGGTGTAGTTTTAAACCAGCGCGGTATTGTAATGTTCTGCAGATGTATCAATTCCTCTTTGTATCTCATCCATTCGTCTATTAACTGTGGTGTCAGCTCTTCATCCCATCCCACGTTGCACAGCCACAGTTTTTGTATAAAAACTTTAGCGTCAATGATCACCGGTGACAGCCATCCAAATGGGTCAAACAGCCTTGCTACATCAGATAGAATAGCTCTCTTCGTTACGGGACATCGTGCTTCAGGTAAGTTAATTGTGAATTTAAACGTATCATCCTTCCTATCCCAAGTTAATCCCAGAATTTTTATAACCTTGTCTAGTTTTATCTCTATTCCATCCTTCGTACTGTTTGTACTATCTTTATCTTGTAATCCCTTTAGTACCTTTTCCGAATTGCTGGACCATTTTTGCATTTTAAAATTCCCTTTACTTAGTATTTCCTTTAATTCCTCACACATTTTCATTGTTTTTTCTTCAGTGTCACTTCCCGTCATCAAGTCATCCATAAAAAACGAATTTTTAATTACAGGTGCTGAATTTGGATACTCAAATGCTTCATCTTCGGAGAGTTGTAGTAACGTCCGTACAGCTAGATAGGGGGCTGCAGCTGTACCGAAGGTTACGGTCATCAAGTTGTAGCTTTCTAGTTGGTCTTCTGGGTTATTTCGCCAGACTATTCGCTGTAAATTTGTGTGCTCTGGTGTCATGTCAATCATTCGGTACATCTTAATTATGTCTCCTACAACACATATTCGATGTGTTCGCCATGTTATAATTAAGCTTCGTAAATCTGGTTGTAGTACAGGTCCGGTCATCATGGTGTCGTTCAAAGAATGTCCATTCGAACCCTTTGCTGACGCGTCGTAGACTACTCGAACCTTTGTTGTATCCTTGTCCTCGCGTATTACAGCATGATGAGGAAGATAGACTGATTTGTTGTCATCATTTGGGTTAGATTTTTTCAAGTGACCCATTTCAATATACTCCTGAATTACTTTAGAATAATCTGACTTAAAACTCTGAGATCTTTGAAATTTCTTCTCCAATTGTTTGAATCTATAAACAGCTTGTTGTTTCGTGTCTCCACATAATTTCAGTGTCTCTTCTATTCCTTGTCGCAAAGGTAAGTGCACTGTGTATTTGCCGTTTATTCTTTTAGTTGTCTTTTTGTAAATCTCTTCACACATCTCTTCTTCCTTTGTAAGTAGTTGTCTTTTCTTGTATAAAGCAGTTTCAATTTCCCAAAATCTTTTTAAAAGATCATTGTCTTCTGATACCATACTTGTCACATGTAGTGTTGTTATTTTGTGTTCGTTGCTAATTGATTTTTCTTCGCTTTGACCTGAAAGTATCCACCCCAAACTTGTTTTCTGAGCCACTATGCCATTAGAACATCTTACTAAACCATCTTCTATGATTTTGCAAAAGACGTCTGCACCGAGTAATATATCAATCTTGCCCGGTGTGTTGTACGTAGGGTCAGCCAATAATAGGTTTTGGAGGGCTGGCCAGTCCATCGTGATTTGTTTTGAAGGTAATCTCGCAGATAGTGATTTCAAAACATACGCCTTCACTTGAATAGCCTTCATTCTGTCATATCGCGATGTAACTGACAGGTCCACTACATGTTTCAATGGAACCAAGTTTCCTTCTCCCACACCTGTGACCACACCGTTGATGCTTGTCTTCTTCAATCTCAAGAGATCGACTACTCTTGAAGATATAAGTGAGGCCTCTGAGCCCTGGTCAAGCAATGCTCGCAGTATATGTGTTTCGCCGTCGCTTGATGTAACATGTACTTGTGCTGTTGCCAATAACACTCGTCGACCAGACTGTTCCTTGGAAAAGTGTGCGCTTGTGACCTTCTCTGTTTGTTCTTCTTGTTTGTTATTCTCTTGTTTGTTACTCTCTTCTTTGTCACTCTCTTGTGTTGTTTCTTTTGCTTCATGCAAGAGAGAGTGGTGTTTTCTTCCGCAGACTCGGCATTTCTTACTTTGTTTACATTTAAAGACTGTGTGATTCGGGACAAGGCAGTTGAAGCAAAGGTTTTTGTTTTTTGCAAATTCACGTCGTTGTTGTACAGTTTGTTTTGCGAATTCTTTACAACTAAAGATGTAATGGTTGCCCTTGCAATATACACAACAAGGTGATGAATTACTATTGTTGTGCGCAGAGTCACCCTTAGCGTTCTCAGTATCCTTTGCTACGACATGATACGTTTTGTGGCCTTGTGTCTTCTCCTTCACAACTGTAGAAGTGGTGGGTGCTATTAACTCAAGCGTACGAAACTTAGACTCGAGGAACCTTTTCATAGCCGCCCACGTAGACAACTCATCGCTATTCTCTTTGTAAGCTTCTTCTTCCCAACACCTTAACGTATCTGAATCTAATTTCTGCGCCACTAGAAATACTAGAATAGGATCCCAAGTGGCGGTGTTTATGTTCATGTTGTTCAGACTATTGATACATTCTACGGAATTATCGAGCAATGCTTTAATTTGTGCAGCTGACGGGTTGTTTATCTTTTTCTGGCAGCAAAATTTCTTCAAAACTGACGACACAATCATTTTTTTGTTACCAAAACGACCTTCAAGTAGTCCCCATGCTGTTGCATAATTACTTTCCGTAATTTGAATATGTCGTAATAATATCTCTGCCTCTCCGGCAACACTAGTCTTCAAATAATGCAACTTACGGACATCGCTAATTGAAGTGTTATGTACGAGCGCTGTAAATATATCCTTGTACGTAGGCCATTCTTCGTATCTGCCTGAAAAGGTAGGTAACTGTATTCTTGGTAGCTTAGCAAACGGTAGCTGACCTTCGTGTGATGAAGTAGACATGTTGGACGCTTCTAATGACCTCTGTTGTGACTCCAAGTTTGTTAAAAGATCGGTTAAATCCGCATGTAAACAGAGATACATTTCTTCGTACGTATAATATTCTTCACTAAGAAAATAAGGCAATACGCCCCGCTGTTCTCGTGGTGTACACTTCATAAGGCTGCTATGCGTTTGTTTGAACACATCCCAATCTTCTTCAATGGCTTTTATTCTCGCTTTAACGTAACCTGCCGTTAATCGCTGTTTAGGACACTTTTTAATGTTAACTTGCGCTTTTCGTATCATATTAGCCACATCTTCCAACGTAGATAAATATTTAGACTGTTCTGAAGTTGGTGACGTCATTTTGTACAATTAAATAAAAGTTCACGTAATACACTTCGCACAAAACGTTCAATATGTTGCAATGTCTTTGATTTTTATAAGTAACTCCATTCACTAATTACTTGTAAACAACTTTGAATCCTTATCTAAGGAATGCGGCTCGCTATTGTATTCGCGCACTGAGACCACACACAGCGCTGACCGTTCTATTCACTAATTGATCCGGCTCGTTTTGGACCATATGTTTATTGTGTTAAGGTTCAGTTCCTTGCACTATAGAACGGTTTTTTTGAAGAAAAATAACAAACGTCTTTACTTGATGGTGATTTATTTGCGACTAAAAAACATCTTACTGCACGTATTAATATATTGAACTGGACACATACTTACAAGTATTTATAGAATTTTTAGTTTTTTTTTTCCTTATAACATTTTTGATTTTGATAGTTCCTATTACTTATTTAACAATCACCCACCTAAGTACATAGAGATGAGATATTTCGCAAATGGATGACCCACTTCATAGTAATGCAATTACGTGTATCGTAAAAAAAACTAATCTTTATATTCCCCAGTGGGTAGCGATGTGTGCTCAGACACCATGTTGCTGGACTACCTCCGCAACTACCTCCAGCTGCGTGGTACCAAGTACATGTGTCGTGAGGGGGGCTGCGGAGCCTGTATGGTCACAGCCGCCATGACCCCTGGGTCAAAGCACGTCGCCATTAACTCTGTAAGTATCCGATTGTTAGGGTAAATTCACACCGAAAAGGCAGCGACCGACAGCGACGAGATGAGGCTGGCAGAGTCGGGCACGGTAGGCTCGCGTCAATGCCTACGGCTGTGGGCAGTCATTCATGACCTCCCAACAATTGGTGCGTAGGCTCCTTTTAACCACTTTACGTTCTATGCTCGGTAAAGAAACTAGTGTGTTTGATGTAAAATTAATAGAATTATAGCAGTAATTCCTAAATAAAAAACAAACAAAGAAAAAAAAGAAAAAGATCAGTGTGGCTTGAATCGTTTGAAAAGAGGACGCGCCTGCCCACGACTCTGAAAGCTGCCACGCGGCCGCGCGCGTTTTGTCAGTGGGCCGATCCCTTTTTGAACTTTTCAACCGATACTGGTCTGGTTTTAAGGATCAATATAAATATATAGAGATGATCTGGACGCGTATCACGAGAACTGGTTCGAGACGGCGCGAGAGAAGAATGTCTGGAAGGACTTGGGCCTCCCCAAGTCCTTCCAGACTTCCTTTGCCCAGCCGTGGGACAGTAATGGCTAGGGAAAAAAATATAGATAAAATTTTAAAATTATTTCACACTGAAAGTGCTCGCCACGTCGATGTTAGCATTTCGATATGCATCGACCAATAGTGCCAAAAAAAGCATTTGCTTTGCACCAAGCTAAGAACTTTCCTTCAAAAACGTATAATTTTCGAAAAAAAAATAAATACTCATGTAATACACTTTTCACGCATGCAAAAGTAACAAATTAAATATGTATAATGCGGTTATAAATTTACATTGGTACAGCTGCTACACTATAGAAAAATGCTGTTATTGAAAATAACACTTGATCAAATATAACTTCAGGCTGTCTGAAATAGTTCTTAGACATGGCGTTTTCTTTCCTTTTTTTTTATAATTATTCTGAAGTCATTTAAAATATTTCTCAATTTTATTATTATTGTTTATCAGTGTCTCACGTCTATTGCCTCTTGTCACGGCTGGGATATCAGGACTATCGAAGGTTTGGGCAACAAGAAGGATGGCTACCATACGCTGCAGACAACGATGGCTGAGAATAATGCAACCCAGTGCGGGTATTGTACCCCTGGGTGGGTGATGATGATGCACGGGTACGGTTTTCACTATATTGATTTATTTATTATTAAAACAAAGAGACGTTGGTTAACATCAGACTACAATTCCTGGAGCACAGGCATAGGGTAGCCACCGTTTCGGTATTTTACAGAATGCCTTTGAAGAGTGTGCGTGACTTGATTCCACCATCAACTTTCTACCATTGGACAGCCCGACGTACGGCTAGTGGATCCCTTACATTGTTAACACCTCGCCTCGTCGTTTAAACGCGTACATAGAAGGATTGGAATAATTAGCCAGCTACCGTCTTCCCGTCCCATTACAATTTAAGCATCTTCAAGGCTAGAGTAATAAATAGGCTCTTAATAAACTAGTGCGATTTACCATCAACGATTGCATCACTGCTTACCATCAGGTGGGATCGTAGTCTAACACTAGTTTATATTATCATTTAATAAAAAAATCCGAGTGTGCCATCAACATAATAAAAAACTTTGCACCTTCAAATATTTAAATGAATATGGGTTTACAATAGTTTATTGCATTTTTCAGACTCATGGAAAGTCATTCAAACCCACTGACTATGATGGAAATAGAGAAATCAGTTTCCAGCAATCTTTGCCGCTGCACTGGGTACAGGCCCATCTTGACTTCATTCAAAAAGCTCGCGACTGATGCTCCCAAGGAAGATAGAATTATGAAAGTTACGGATGTGAAATGTAAGCCTTCAGGGAACTGTTGCCAGAGCTTAAACAATACTAAGGAAGATGGTTGGTGCATAGTGCGCCAAGATGACTATCGTGAAGATAAGATGATGGAAATTACATTAAAAGACGGTAAAAAATGGTACAGACCTACTTGTCTTAAAGAAGTTTGTAGTTTAATGGAAAAATATCCTGAGAATCATATGCTGGTTGCTGGAAATACTTCTAAAGGTAAAATCTCAATAGTTATTAAAAATAAGATTAGTATTATTGGCATGCTTCAGCAAATTGATCATTTATTATTGATCAAGCATTCGAGGCTGTATGTTAGGCAAGTTCTGTAATAAAGGGTACAAAGGTGAGCCATGCTTACGTGGAACGCATGTACAAACATTTTATCCAAAAAACTTAGATCTGCAGCGTACGATGTTAGAAAAATTCGAAACTAAGCGGTCGTTATCCGTCTGTCCAATTAAATTGTGAAACTTTGTACTAACTAGGTTAACGATAGCTATGGAGATATCTTAACCTAGTACAAATTTTATTACAATTTGTTTACTATGACACCCGTACAAGACATGACCTGACTTCGAAAGGGACAGTCAAAACGCACAGCTTTTGTGTTCGGAATGCTGTTTTTGCTACTATGTATACGGGTAAGCATGGAAGCGGCATTTTAACTCATAATGGCTTGGAGACCATCAGTGTGTGCTTCAGCAAACATCCCAAAGACGCTGCACCGCCACAGCAGACCCAACAGTATACTAAACGCATTATTGTACTGAGTGTGCATGGCTCTGTAGGCTTGCTGAGTATGTCGCACCCACAAGCCGCTTGAGTAGGACTGACAAAAAAAATTTAAAGGGGAATGCAAGAAACGTTATTTGATTGGTGTTTTGTTTGATTTTGTAGTACGCAACCCTTTGTGTGCGAGTGCGGCTCACTTGGCCAGTTTTTATTTTAAGACGGTGTTATCGTAGTCTTCTTGTAATTGTTGTCATTTAATCCTTTACTAGCCCGAGGAGCTATTATATTGTTTTTGGGTTACATTAATTTATTTTACAAGTATGTATAGTGTTATTTGTAAAACATTAACAACCTTGCAGGATGAGGATGGGGATTACTAATATCATAAACAACAACTTTTGTTCTATGACTTTATAAAATACAATTAATTTACCAAAAACAAATCTCAAAGATTTCGTACTTCTATCTAACACGTTTCAACTCTGTATTTTGCTATACATACCTACGTCTATATGGCGCGACGTAAACGCATCAAGCACCCTCGCCGTCCTATTCCCATTCCATTCCCTTCCGCTATTGTATTATCGCTTGGTTACTTCTTATTAACTTTGTAATATTCAGAACGTTAAATGTCAATATTTTTATTTATGTGTTGTACTGCTTGCTTCACATAAACTTTGTAATATTTAGAACGTTTAATTTGTAATTTTTTTTAATTAATAGGAAAATCTGGTGAACTGAAATAAGTAAATTTTTAAAAGTCATAGAACATAAGTTGTTGTTTATGATGTTAGTAACAAAAGTCTTGAAAGGTTGCCAGTGTTTTACAAAAATAACCCTGTATATTTAATTAGCTTCTAGGACAGTGAACGTGTTAGATGTTTTTATTTAATTATTATTATTAATTCCAGGAGCATACCCAATTAGTGAATACCCTAAAATATTGATAGACATTCACCATCTTATCGAGTTGAAAGTTGTCACGCTAGGCCAAAACCTTGAAGTCGGAGCTGGATTTTCAATGACCGAGTTTTCGGAATGCCTGAAGACTCATTCATCAACGGAAAACTTTAGCTATTTAAAGAAGATGTGTGACCATTTGGACTTAGTAGGCCATATTCCTCTTAAAAATGTAAGTATTTGTGTTTTTTCTTCTCTACATCTATAAAGAAGCGACTGTGTCAATCATTCGATATTTGCCCAACACCCCCTGGGGTTGGTATGTTGGGCAAAAATCGAATGATTGAAAAGAAATATGGTTCAAACGAGACGGGACGGGACGGATCCTGATCCATCACTACTGGTGATGCCAACGTCACCAGGTATTATGGTGGGACTGGTCCAGAACATCTTCTCTACTGATGGATGGAACAGTTTGATACATTTTATTCATTACATAGAAATAAAGGATAACCTGACCAGATAAAATACCTAGTTAGTAGCACCTCGTAATATATTTAAAAAATAAATACTACAAAACTGCTAATTTTTCTAATCTGGATTTTAGGTGGCTACAATTGCTGGTAACTTGATGATCAAGTACACATACAACGCGTTTCAATCAGATGTTTATCTGCTCTTATACACTGTTGGAGCTTACATTGTTGTCGGTACGTAATATGTTATGAAATTTCTACCCCTCTTGAACGAGCCTTGAACAACTTTAATGTTATTTACTAAAATTTTAGTGGATTACCGGGGAGTTGAAGAAACAGTAACAATTGCAGGATTCCTAAAAATAAGCATGAAAGGGAAAGTTATTGTGAAAGTAATATTACCACCATTGACTGCGGTACACAAATTTTTTACATATAAGGTAAGACAAAAGAAAATATATTACAAACGTATTTAGTAAAGATTGAAAATTGAAGTTCGAGTATGAACATATATATTTTTTTTCTTTTTTAGCTCATGCCAAGAGCCCAAAGTTCCCATGCCATAGTCAATCTCGGTTTCCTGTGTAAATTGGACGATTCTGGTAAAGTTGAAGAGAGCAGAATTATATACGGTGCTCTCTCAGAGGCGTTTGACAGGGCAGTGTCAACCGAGACATATCTGCTAGGAAGGAAATTGTTTTGCAACGAGACTCTTCAAGGTGCTTTGAGAGTATTGGACGGCGAGATGATCGTGGAAGATCACCCACCTGAACCAAGTGCTGATTATAGACGGTTTATTGCAAAGGCGCTGTTCTATAAGGTGAGTTTCTACAATTACTTGACCTAGGCATTCCCCCTTGCTCCAAACCATGGACGAGGCCTGTACCAGGGCTCGGCATAGATCCCGAATTCACCATTTTCAGTGAGGACTTGCGTCATATGGAAGGTGAATCTCTCTCTCTTCGGCCACTCCTCAAAAAGAGGACTAACCGTCATGAATAAGGTGTACCCGATTTAAATTACTATACCATTTACAAATGACGCGGATGCGAGATGGTGTTGCACGTTACACACTGATAAGTGTTTGGAGTAGTTTGGATACAAAATATCATTTAATTTCTCTTTCAGGCTCTTCTAACTCTCAGCCCTACACGAACAGCACGGTGTGAAACTGGCATCGTCGACTTACATCTTACGAGACCTGTATCAAACGGGAAACAAACATGCAATACCGATTCGTCACTTTGGCCTTTCAACAAGCCCATACCTAAGTTAGAAGCAATGGTAAGTAATTTATTTAATTTCAAGACAAATTAATGATAGCAAAAGAAAATTTAAAGTTTTGCGCCAATCTGTAAAAAAAAATAAAGATCCTACAAAGGATCATGGCGAATCTCAAAAATTCCAAAACAAAATTTTGCTGGTATATTTTTTAGCGTAAGTAGGTATATAGATTAAATTTCCAAATAACTTTTTCTCAGATACTGCTATTAATAAAATCCGTATATTAAAGAAATTCCAGTTTAAAGTTGATGGGATTACGTATGTCAATAATACCTACGTACCTCCTTATACATTTTAAAAACGCAATTTTGAACGAACGACAAGTTGTCATGTCTGTCATGTTTTCTTTTTCTAAAATTCAGCTGGATGGCAGATGAAATGTCTAATGCCAAACTTTGTGTCACAATGTCACATTGCGTCATTTTAGCCACTATATTTTAAGTAGTATACAAACAGTTATTTTTATGTTTATTATCTAATGCGGAAATGAATTTTCTTAGTATGTATTATCAATACATAAAGCAAAGCATGTTATTTTAGTTAACCAAGATTTAGAGTAGTAGCAACATTAAACGTTCTATTTACCCAAAAGCTATGAAAGCCATGAGCATAAAAAAAACTAAGCCATGATTATTTATTTTCGTAAAAAATCTAGTCAATTCAGTTTCCAATTATGACGACTTTTTTTGCAGTCCTTAATCAGCCATAATTTTGATTAGATAAAACAAAGTCAATTATTTCGTTGGTATAATCATAGTTACTTATACAAGGAAGTACTTATATAAGCAGACACTTAATAATTTCATCAACGATTGCCTCGCCGTTATTGTCAATTTACTTCTACATCTTTGGGACGGATCTGCCCGATACCAGCTTGATGCACTTGAGGCAATTGAGAGGTGAGCCAGAAGGATAATTGGCGATGATTCACTCGCCGAGTCGAGGCTTCAAAGTCTTGAGCATCGACGCAGAGTTACTAGCCTGTCGGTTTTCTACCGGTTGCATTTCGGGGAGTGTGCGTCGGAATTGCATAACCTAATTCCACCTAGCCCGTTCGTCATCGGACTACCATACGTACGGCTATGCGCCACCGGTATATGGTGGATATCCCACCTACACGCACAAAACGTTTTGGGAACACATTCATTGTGCGTGCGGCTAGGGAGTGGAATTCCTTGCCGGAGTCTGTGTTTCCTGATAGCTACAACCCGGGGAATCTTTAAGTCGAGAGTGAACAGGTTTCTTCTAGGTAAGCGCGTTCCATCGTCGACCGCATCGTCGCTTTCCATCAGGTGAGATAGCGGTCAAGCGCGAACCTATCAATAATAAAAAATAATAAAAAATACTTAAAAGACATGAAGTTACACCAGCCAAAAAAAACAAATCTAAGCCATTATTATTTATTATTGTAAAAAATCTGGTTAATTCGTTTCGAATTATGACGATTTTTGTAATTATTAGTCTGGACATTAGTGTCATTTGATAAAACTTAAACAATTACTTCGTTGATATACAAATAAACTAGTGCGCCTCACCATCAACGATTGCATCACTGCTTACCATCAGGCGGGATCGCAGTCAAGTACTAGTTTATAACAGATAAATATATATATATATACGTCATGGTAACATACGTAGACACTTAATATAATTTCATCAACAATTCCCTCGCAGTTGTTCTTTAATAACTGTAACTTATATACCGTCAGCAATAACTTTTCCCGAAGAACCTACTGTACTGCCTCTACTTAGGTTGAATGCAATCTACGGAGTTAATGACCTTAAAAGAGTAACCGTGGAGTTTGTTGTCGGTACCTACTTCTCTATAAAAAACGACGAAATAGTTTAATAAATATTTTATATGTACTCATGTAGGCCCATGTAAAATAAAACAGTTTTGAATTTTGAACTATTATAACTTTCAGGACCGATGTTAAAGATTTTTCTGGCGTCTAGTATCTATAATAAACGAAGTAATGAAAAAAGTTTTCCGCGTTTTACACTTGAAGATCCTTTGCTTCTAACACAGCTTTTGCAGATTGGTTGTGCCTTTAAAAAAAATAAAATTTGATACCGCATGTTTTGAGCTATGTTGCAAAGTACCTAATATATGTTTAGAGGCGGACATGGGTCAAAGTAATCAATTTAAGTGTTAATTTGTGGGAATCTGTAATAGATTTAAATTGGTTAGCAAATTAAGTTACTAGCGAATATCCAACGTGTGCTACCACGCTAAAAAATACACATTTTATATTATTATAGTAATCTAAAACCATTTTTAAGGTCTGGAGCACGTCGGTTGAATGGTTTCAAATTCTATAACTGACATAAGTAGAATTATTTTTTTAAATTTATTAGGGCTATATATGGATAAAAATTTGAATTACATCAATTTATGATAATAAAGATCTAATCTGTTTTTACACCAGCTGCTGGATAATGCCCTTTTATATGTCATACAACTGTCACTAAAACTTGTTTTTAATATGTAAACAATAATTAAACAAATTAAACAATAAAATACACTTAAATAATTAAAAACATAATATAAATGTTACTGTAAAAGCTCAAACTACGGTAAATTTTAAGATTTTCCAGTAAAACCTAAGATTTACCGATTATTAATGGTCCATAAAAGTTTGCGATTCAAACTTTTACCCCCATTCGCTTGGTAAATCTTAGGATTTACATTAAAGGCACGGTAAATGTTGAAAAAAATCATGTCATAAAATGTAAAGCGCATCGACTGGTACTCGTGGGCAGTCAGTCGCTCCTGCTACCCGCGCACCATCTCTTTTATTTGTTAAAAACCAAATAATAAAAATAATAATGATTCAATTAAACCAGCGAATATAAGCATAACGACAACAACCGACGAGCCCTTGTCACCGTCGGTGTTCTGGCTGTTTTGGAACCTAATTTGGTTGTAATTATGTTTGTATCCGTTTGATCAATGCTAAATAATAAGGAAAATACAGATTCAGTTAACGTAAGCGTTACGTTTGTGAGATGATAAATTTACTTGTGTTACTTTTTATTGCTTATGAAATCTAATATTCAAAAAAGTAATCCTAATTTTATTAATAAAACTCCGTAATGAAAATAATTTAAATAGTTTAGGATTATACCTAAGTTTTTGACTAATAGTTACTTGAAATAAATGATGAAGGATTAAGTAATCATTGTTTTATTCCTAAAACCAACATTTACCAGTCCACATTAGTAAAACCTAGCATGTACTGAATTGGAATGGTAAAAGCCCGAAAAAATCGTTCCATTATAATAAATACTTACATTTACCAACTCATGTCGGTAAACCTTAGGTTTTACTAGAAAATCTTAAGATTTACCGTAGTTCGAGCTTTTACAGTAACATACAAGGTGCAGTTTTAAAACTGCACAATATTTCAGGAGGTTGTAATAAAACTCATAAATAATCATATAAAAAAACGATACCTGGTCAATAATCAGTAATACTTGTTATTTAATTGTTTAATTACACTAAACTAAATCGATTGATCGATGGCCGCGGGGGCGTGGCTAGGGTGTGGCGTGCGGGATGATGATTGGATGATACATTATTTATGAAACTATCGTTGCGAGTTAGTGTGTGTGAAAACGCCCTTTATTGTTCCGTGTTTGTGTGTGTGAAAAAAAGCGCGGTTATAAAAAAAAAAATTACCTACTTATTTTATTATTGATTCGGGTCGAAAATCACTAACATAATTACCTCCTGAAATATTTTGCAGCTTCAAAACGACACCTTGTATATGCTAAATGCCTAGCTAAATATGATGTCATAAAACTCCTCCGCATCGCTGTCGACTGGAAGTGTGCCCAAAAAGCTGACGGCATTGCCACGTTATATGGCAATGCTTATTCTCTGACCGAGGTAGAAGCCAGCCCTTGGGTCACGCGAAGGGTCAACTAAGCGTTTTAATAATTATTTAAAAAGCAATATGAGCACTCGGACCCCACGGCCCGAAAGTATCAACCCCAAACGGCTCAAAAATATAACTGCCGACGAGGCTGTTATATTTCCGCCGCTTGAGGTTCTCTGCAGCCGCCGCGGCAGCACCAGCACAGCACGATGAGCTAGGAAGATGGGATGGCGCAAGAGTATCGACACAGGTAGCGTCCCACACTAAAGGCCTACCCATCTTCCAAGGAAATAAAGACATACCGTCTGGTCTCTTACCATCGTCACGTGCCAGGCCATTAGGTTCCAAAACAGCCAGAACACCGACGGTGACAAGGGCTCGTCGGTTGTTGTCGTTAATGTTCGCGTGCCGCGCTATGCGTCCCACACTTCGACTGCATGACAGGCCGTGGTGACCGAGGCTGTTGACAACTTCGCCACAGTGGCAACGATGAGGAGAACCACAAGGAGCACCTAGACGTAGAGTAACAGCTAAGCGGAAAGTATTATCGTCGAACAATCAATTTATGTATTTTCAAAATTAAAATTTGTCTTGTAGCTTTGGGTACCAAATGCTAATTTTGAAATCATTTTTCTTTCACCTCTTTCAGGTCCAATGTTCTGGAGAGGCTAAATACACCGAAGACATCCCCTCATACCCAGACGAGGTGTTCGCAGCTTTTGTACTCAGCACTGTGGGTAAAGGAACAATTACAAAGATAGATACCAGTGAAGCAATGGTGAGTTAAAAAGTCCAGCTACCCTTCTTAATCGAGTTAATAAAAGTGAGCTTTAATAAGTTTGAATTATTTTTCTTTATCGTAAATTGTAACAAATCGGCAAAATATAGAAAAATGTTAAATAGAGTAAATTGTAAACGGGATCTTTAAAACCGAAAAAGTTTTAAGACTCGAGACATTGAATTTAGTTTAACGTTAGAAACAGCTTGATGATCGGTAAGTGATGTATTAGTAATCAATATTTTGGACGAACTTTTTGATTTTATTAGGATATAGTCTTGGCAAGAGCCACTCTGGTGGGTTGGGTAATGATGAGCTGGTCAATAAAATGATATTAAGGTAATTACGTGAATGAGTGCCGATTTATGTTGACATCGCCTACCAGTACGATATTTTTAAACAAAGATATTTTTTGTAAGTTACTGTTAACGGAAACACATTTAATAAAAATAATTTGGATGAGTTAGATAACCAAATTAATTATATACTTTACTCAAACTGTTTTAATGTTTAGCATTTTTTTTTGTGCTGGGAATATCATATAATGATATCCCCCGCTCTTAGGCGGTGCGGGAGATAGTGTCAGACTCTTACTGACTAAAAACCCACTCCTGTTCCTTCGTTGCCTTCGTTCCGGGGCTTGAGCTATTTTCCGAATTAACCCTGGCCCCGGTAGGTTTCAACCCAGCTGGGCCCCTGCTGTTGCTGACAGCTCCTTGAGGCGCGCGGGAGTAGTGCGCGCCGTCAACGACTTGGGCTCGGTCCAGACAGTTACCGAACGGTCGGAAGGCGAGCTGCCCATTGCTCGCCGTCCGCAAGCCCGCGCCTACGTTGGCCGAAAATCGGGATCTGAATGCCGGCGGCGGTGAGAGCGCCGTTGCCTGATGCGGTCGGCCTCCTCCTTCGCTAGCATTACTGCTTCGCAGAAGTCGGCGACCGCCTGCCTCTCCTCCTCGCTCCGGACCATGGCCTGGAGCAAGGCTCGGGGGTTTAGCATATTATATTATATATTTAGTTTTATTATTGCATTTTATTTTTTATTTTTTCAGGCTTTGGATGGTGTACTAGAATTTTACACATACAAAGACTTTCCTGGTCTGAATGGTTTTACACCTTCAGACAGTTGGGTCACCCCAGTCAATGAAACAGTCCTTTGTGAAGGCACCGTCAAATATTGTTCTGAACCAATAGGTATTATCGTAGCAACGACTCAGAACACAGCAGATCGAGCATCAAAACTTGTGAAAGTAACTTACAGTAATGTAACTACGCCAGTGACTGATATAAACGTAGCTAAAGACGATAGCACAAGGAACACCCTATATGTGTCAGTAGATGCAACGAACCCTGGGACGGATGTTTACAAGACCATAACTGGAAGTAATATTTTACGCGGCCAATACCATTTCCCAATGGAGACCATGGTCTGTATAACCAAACCTACAGAAGAAGGGTTAGAAGTACATTTGCCAACGCAGTGGCCTGATGCAACACATACTATGATATCGAGAGCCTTGAATTTAGATCAAAACAAGTAAGTGACATAAGTTAAACATATTTTGTCTTAAATCGTTTATCACGGTATATTAATATATATGAAAAAAAATTAAGAGAGGGAGATTAATATGACTATATGATTTATATTTATATAAAAGGAAAACTGATTGAGTACTAATCCCCACGAGCATATTATTCGCCACCCGCAAACCCATGGTATGATAGCCACCTCATAGGAGACTGTGTGATGTCCTTGTACCATCCGGATTTTGTGCCCCTATCTGCAGTTAATATATTACTCTCTTTAGGATTGAAGTGCATATTCGCCGTATCGGTGGTTCGTATGGTCTGAAGATAACCCGCTGTATACAGGCTGCTGTGGCATGCAGTCTTGTCGCTTATAAGATGAACCGTCCATGCAGACTCATCCCGCCATTAGTAACCGTCATGAGAGCTTTTGGCAAAAGGATGCCGACTGTTAATGTTTACGAGGTCAGTCTATATCCCTGCTTTAAGAAGTATCCTATTTTTATTTTATTTTTTATCTAGTACACATTAAAAAAAATCATGATAATTAACAGGTTGCAGTTGACAAGTCAGGAGTCATCCAATACTTTAATAATACCAGTTATACTGACAATGGATGTCAAGTTGGTGAGCCAGTAGTTGCCTACGGCTTTGATGTGTACCATAACGTCTACGATGTCGCCAAAATTAACTACAAATCTTATAATACAGTTACTGATACACCTTCAAACACCTTCTGCAGATCACCAGGTAAATACTAAATAATACTTATCGCAATTCCAAAAATACAGGCATAACTTCTAAATATGTAGCTTTCGTTAAGATTTTTTTTATCTTGTACAACGATATCTTTGTCAAATCTTTTCGATAATTCTGTTTTGTTTTTATAAGTATTTTTCGTTTATCTTTACGGAGTTTTTGTTGAACTTTGAAAATATATTTCAATATATTACATTACAAAACTCCGGTGCAAAATTTTCGAGATTACTAAAATAGCTTGGCTGTTTTAACTGTTGACATCATTTTATAACGTTACTTAGGCCAGTAGCTTTTAAAAGATCCAGAGCGTACCAGCGACATAGTACTAAAGATGCCGTACGCAGTTATGTATCATTTAATATACATATAATGATATTTAAAACATGCGGCATACCGAGCATGGGTCGAAGCCCGTATGCGTAAGGCAAGTGACATGAGTCAAAAGAAGAGAGCCTATAATAGGGCTGCCAAATCCTGTAAGAAGGTGATGCGGAGGTCTCGGTTTGACCACATTAGCCGTATTGGGAACAAACTTGGTTCGTACCCAGCAGGTAGTAAAGCGTTTTGGTCCCTGGCTAAATCTGTTGAATCGAACTTCTGCTGTCCCTCACTACCACCACTGCTGAAACCCGATGGGTCGCTGGCCCACACCGCTGAAGAGAAGGCTTATCTGTTTGCCTCTCTCTTTGCGGAATCTTCACGTCTTGATTCTGGTAACGCGCAGCCCCCTGCCTTTCCTGAGCGATGCGAGGCGACTATGGCAGACATTAGCATCTAGAAGGACGTCCGTAGGGTGCTACGTTACCTTGACGTGAACAATGCCAGCGGTCCCGATGGGATACCGGCAATGTTTTAAAAACTTGTGTGCCTGAACTGTCTCCAATCTTGACACGCCTATTTCGACTTTCGTTTGAGGCTGAAAAAGTGCCGATGGCTTGGAAGCAAGCTAATGTGCAACCCGTGCCCAAAAATGGCAGTAGGGCTGACCCTGCTAATTACAGACCTATCTCGGTGACGTCCATTCTCTGTAAGTGTATGGAACGAGTGATCAATAATAAGCTCCTGGCATACCTGGAAGCTAATGACATCCTCAGTGATCGTCAATACGGTTTTCACCGAAATCGGTCAACTGGGGATCTTCTAGCGTATGCCATTCACATCTGGAGCGAGGCCATCGAGAAGCATGGGGAAGCACTTGCAGTCTCCCTTGATATCTCGAAGGCTTTCGACAGGGTCTGGAATGATAGCCTTATTGCTAAGCTTCCTTCCTTCGGTTTGCCCACTGGTCTGTGTAACTGGATCGCAGACATCTTGAGGAGGCGATGCATCCGAGTAGTTATTGAAGGCTGCTTGTCCAGTCAAATGGATATTAATGCCGGGGTCCCTCAGGGGTCGGTGCTCTCTGCAACACTGTTCTTGGTGCACATAAACGACCTACTTGAACCCGGTACCTTTGGGTACGCAGACGATAGCACTGTTGCTGAGAGTTACGTTTCCGATGCACGTACTAGTGGGTCACAGATCCAGTCTTTGAGGGAGGCTATGGTTGAGAGCTTGAATTTGTCCTATAAGGCAGTATCCGATTGGGGCGATGCCAACCTGGTCAGGTTCAATGCTGCTAAAACCCAGGCGTGTCTTTTTTCCTCCAAACGGAGCCAATTTTACCCGGCTCCAATATTCCGGGGTGTGACCGTGCCGATAACCGACGGCCTTGAGCTTCTTGGGGTAACGTTATCATCTACCCTCAATTTCGGCTCTTACGTAGAGGCAAAAACACAACAGGCTGCCAAAAAACTGGCGATCTTAGCTAAGGTGAGGCGGTACTTCACTCCGAAACAGCTGCTCAACCTATACCAGGCGCAAGTTCGATCGTGTATGGAGTACTGCTCTCATCTTTGGGATGGGTCTGCCAAGTATCAGCTTGATGCTTTGGAGTCGATTGAGAGGCGAGCCAAGAGGATCATCGGTGATGATGCTCTTGTTGAGTCAAAGCTCCAAAGCCTTGAGCATCGACGCCGAGATGCTGGCCTGACGGTTTTCTATCGATTACACTTCGGTGAGTGTGCGTTGGAATTGCACAATTTAATTCCGCCAAGTCCGTTCCATCATCGGACCACTAGACGTACGACGTTGCGCCATTGGTACATGGTAGATATCCCACCCATTCGTACAAAGCGTTTTGGAAACACATTTATTATGCGTACAGCTAAAGAGTGGAATTCCCTGCCGGAGTCTGTGTTTCCTGATAGCTACAACCTAGGGGTCATTAAGTCAAGACTGAATAGCTTACTTCTAGGCAAGTGTGCTCCATCGTCGGCCACATCATCACTTACCATCAGGTGAGATAATGGTCAAACGCGAGTTTAAAAAAAAAAACAATTTAATGGGCATTTTTTTTTATTAACTAAACATATTCGTACATCGGCATCGCTTCCATAACATAGGTCGTTTATCGTATATGATTATGATTAGTGATTGACTCGCTTGTAACCAAAAAAAAACAACATTTAAAGCCTTTGCTTAGCATATTTTTTATATTAAATTTCTCATAAAGGAATCAATGACTGATCAATTTTTTCGTAGCCTTGACGTTTGTATGTTACTGTCCAACGTGAAATCTACTAAACTGTTTGTAAAAGGAGGCAAATTCCAAATAGAAAAGCCACACATTATAGTACCTATAGTAATTTTCTTTACATAGATATTCATCAATCATGTTCAAATATAATCTTATTGGAGTTGTAAATTTAAGCATAATGATTGTTTTTGTTTAAATCATAACTCCGTGATAGTTCCATTAATACTTATGTATTTGAGTCATTATGGGTATTTTCTCATCCCTATTGGTACCTCACCGGAGAACTTACTTTCTATTAAGTTTCTTTATAAAGTTATTTTGTAATAATATTTAGTTTACATGGAGAAGTAATTTTGTTGTATTTTTTAATAAGTTAATGAACAAATTGTTTTTTTTTTTTTAAAACAGGTACTTTAGAAGCTATCGCTAACTGTGAAAACATAATGGAAAGAATTTCCTACGAATTATCTATTGACCCGTTGACTGTCCGGCTGAATAATATCAACAAGACCAAATACGCAACAATAGTTGAACTTATAGAAACTATAAAAACCAATGCTGAATATGTCAGCCGCAAAGCTGCAGTAGATTCCTATAACACCCAAAATAGATGGAAGAAACGAGGAATACGGTGGGCTCTGTGCAGATGGCCTCCTGTAGGTGGCTTATACATTGTTGTTAATCTTGCAGTCTACCATTCAGATGGCTCTGTGATCATCACCCATGGTGGTGTTGAAATGGGGCAAGGCATTAACACAAAAGTTGCTCAAATTGCAGCCTATCTTCTGAAAATCCCTGTGGAGAATATTGTAATCAAAGGAAACAGCACTATTACTTCACCGAATTCTTTCATAACTGGTGGAAGTATTTCAACTGATGCTGTTTTGATTGGATTAAAAAAATGTATTGAAGAGTTACAGGCAAGATTAGAACCCGTCAAAGCTACCTTAACTGACCCGACCTGGTTACAGCTGATAACTGCTGCCTATAATGCTAATGTAGATCTGCAGGTTCACGGTTTTGCTAAACCTACTGATGCACAGTCCTATGAAGTCTTTGGTGGGGCTTTATGTGAAGTAGAAGTTGACGTCCTTACAGGAGAATATGAAATTTTGAGAGTAGACATAGTTCAAGATGTTGGTATTAGTATCAGTCCTGAAATTGATATTGGACAAGTAAGTTATGTTATAATGCTTTACTCTTCTTTTTTGACAGATCGTAATGTTGATGTCGAGTTATTTTTAGTGTTATTATTAGCAGTAGTTTATTAGACAGTGGTATCGTAGTAAACGTAAATAAGCTAGGCCTTTATTCTATTTATATTCTGTACTATGCTAGGCCAATATTTAAGGTGTTTGTGACATTAACTCAGTTATTTTTATTTTTTTTTTACTTAGATTGAAGGAGCTTTTATGATGGGTTTGGGATATTGGACGTGTGAAAAGTTGATTTATGACTCTAAAACCGGTGGACTACTCACAGACAGGTCTTGGGACTACCATTTACCTGAAGCCAGGGATATTCCCCAAGAATTTAATATAGTCTGCAGAAACGATTACAGTAATGAGCTTTTAATGGGATCTAAGGGTAAGTCAGAAAACAATTAATTTGGCCTCCAGTAAATTAGCTTTGATATAAATATATCAGTTTAGGAATAGAAGTTACAGTATCAAATAAAATATTTTATTCGTAAATCATGATAATTAGCAAACGGTGGCTGTCTCTTGCACCGGGCTTAAGTCAGGCCTTGGTTCAGAGCGGGAAGGAATAAAATAAGGTAGCTTTCATCTGTAAGGCTAGCAAAGAAGACGGTCGCAAGAGTGAGTGATCCTCACACCCCAGCTGCTGCAACAGGAGACGCAGTGTTCCACGCGCGTTTCAAAGAGATGTTAGCAAAATGTACGTAGGGGGCCAGCAGGGCCGATACCCGCTAGGGTCATAGGAAATTTTTGAAAAGGAAGCCTGTGGTCCTGGAATGCAAAAGGCAACTAAAGGGTAACTAAAGGGTTTTGGGAGTGGGGGGGTTTTTAGGGCGGGTTTTAGTCAATAAAAGTCTAAAATTCTATCCCACTTCACGCCAGAGCGTGCGAAGTCATTAGATGGTTTACCACCTTAAAAAAAAAAACTGTCTAATATAATTGTTAAATTTTGAGAATGCTACCTTTAGCACTGAGTTGAGGTAAATTTTATATGATTGAGCATGACACTAAAATGAAATTATTCAATTCTATTAATATAATTTTAATGTTTACTCAATAGCCGTTGGAGAACCACCAATTTGTTTGTCGGTGGTCGTACCGCTTGCACTGAGAGCAGCCATGAGCCATGCTCGTCAAGAAAGTGGGATACCCACCACTGAATGGTTTGACATTGGTAAGTTCAGATACGTATTTTTCGCTCATATATTTTGCTAATTTATTTTGTATAACGATCGAGTTCCATTTTATTTACTGTGTCATCATCCCTTCCTCACAAAGAAGTAACTGTGATAAGTTTGGCATCATTGTTTCGTCCAAGTTTTGAGTTTGATACTATAATATTTTTCAACTACTATTACACACCTTATTAGGTCTTAAAACGAAAAAAAGTATATGACAAGTTTCCATTTTCATAGGGTGGAAGCGCCTGTAAGAATTTTAAAATTGAAAAAAAAAGCAATATTCGGGCGCGATTGTTTTTTTAATTAGTTATTATTTGTTTTTTTTTATCTTATCAGGATTTATGAAAAACTGACAGTATAGTACACTGTAATTTGACAGTTTTTATGGGGCTGTAACTAAAACCATCGATAAGTGTAAAATTTTCAACGTTCCTAACAAAATTATCTTAGCAAACTGTGTCTTCTCCTTCTTCTTCCTGCCCTTGTCCCATTTTATTTGGGGTCGGCGC
Source organism: Mythimna ferrago (assembly GCA_910589285.2). NCBI lineage: Eukaryota > Metazoa > Arthropoda > Insecta > Lepidoptera > Noctuidae > Mythimna > Mythimna ferrago. Next base: position 26,093,254 of record OU342685.1, read on the forward strand.
AACACGTTTGTTTCTTCCATTTTGTCCTGTCGCTTGTCACGCTATCACTAACTCCCTTTTCTTTCATATCACTTCTCACACAATCCATCCATCTTTTCTTTGGTCTCCCTCTCCCTCTCCATCCATCCACATGTAAATTCATAACTTTTTTAGCAACATGCTAAAAAAAAAATTACAAAAAAAAAATATAACCGACTTCAATGTTAAAAAACACTAAAAAGTATAAAATAACTTTAATTTCGGAAGTCGGTGTTTCTATAATAGTTTTGTCTCTTCGTTATTTAACACCGACTTCCGAAATTATTTTACACTTTTTAGTTATGGTACCACCACTAATAAGTACCCCTCAGACAAACTTAAATAACTTATAGCCACAGTGCATCTCATATTAATTCTAATAATCCCAAACACGGTTAGATTACATTAATTTAGTTTTTTGCCTTCTGGTTTCATCATCAGATCAGTTGAATACAATCCCCTCCCCTTTTCTGACAGTCAGTCATCGACTACACGTGTACAATGTGTACAATGGACATATAAACAAAATATTAACAGGAATCTTACAACCTAACTTTATAACTTGCCCATTTGCTTATGCCACGCTCAAATTGTCAGATTATTGAAATATACACTTTTCTGCATGTACTTCTCTTGTCTTAATCTAACGCTCTCGATTATCAGTTTTTTTTTATTAATCTGCCTGGCTGCTTTCAAGGAACTACACCATAATAAGCGTTCATATGTGGTAGGGGTACATTACAGGGTGCAAGGTTTCTCCCCATATGATCTTTTGGCGTGCTCGAGTATCGCGCAAAATCCCTCATCTTCTTCTTCCTGTCCTTATCCCATATTACTTTGGGTCGGCGCAACACGTTTTCTTCTTCTATTCTGTCCTGTCACCCGTCAAACTATCACTAACTCCCTTTTCTTTCATATCACTTCTGACACAATCCATCCATTTTTTTTTTTGGTCTTCCTCTCCCTCTCCATCCGTCTACATGTATACTCAGAAGTCTTTTAGTAATATGCGCTTCATCCCTCTTCACATGACCATACCAAGACAACCGATTACTTTTCAACTTTTCAGTCACTGGCGCCGCTTTCAAACTTCCTCTAATATGTACTCATTTCTCACTTTATCCATTCTCGTCACATCACACATCCATCTCAACATTCTCATCTCCGCTACATGCAATCTTTTTTCATCCTTCTTTTTCACAGCCCAACATTCTGATCCAAACAGTATCAGGTCTTATAAAAAATCCCCCATCTGGCCGCTATTTTTGAGATTGAGTTTTTAAAAAATATAAAGTTTAAACTGTTTTCCGACACATTTCTTTTCTTTTTAGGTTTAAATTTTTTTCAAAATTATGTTTTGTTTTTACAAGCTTGAAAATTAAAAACGTAGTGTTGATTTTTTCTTCGAACACCTACATCAAAATAGAATAGAGATGTTTAAACAATATACTTGGTTTGTCATTTTAGGGGGAAAAATCGAAAATGACATCCAAGATGTTTTTCGAGATATTGATTTATTGTGTAATCAATTTAATATTTCATTTTTCATTTATTTATTTATCTTAATAAGAAGTAGGTACAGTAATATAAGCCATCTTAGTCAAGTTATATATTTTTTTTGTTAACAAAATATTTAACTTTTTGATATACGTGTACTTGTATTTCATATTATGTTATCGTATATAATATTGATTATCCAAGTATTTTTTTAATGGATTTTATTAATTTGTATTTTTTCAGATGGACCATTCTCAACCGAAAAAATCTGCATGGCGATGAAAACAAGCACAGATGACTTTAAATTGTAGTTTTGTTAAAAGTCATATGCCACAATAATAAAAAGATCCAATGAATTCTTAATCTAGAAATCGTTCCATTTCTATCAATATTACGATTCAGTGATTTTCGATGCACGAACGTTTAGAATTTTAACTTTACAATGTTTTGTAACCTTTTCATCGGAGCTTCAAAACTTCGTATTTTCCTTTTCTTATTTTGTTTTTATTGTTTTTAACAATTCTTTTCATATTTTATGTAAACCATTTTTTTGGGTCTTCGGGTTGGCTTTTTATTGCTTTTAATTTGTTTTTCTAAGTGTTTTTCTTTTTTATTCATTATATATTTTTCATTTACTTTTATTCCGGTTAATGTGTTGATCTTTGATTACTCTTTATAACTGTGTTATGTTTGGAATTTCAAAATTTTCTGTTTGTAATCAATGAATTTATTAAATTCTTTGTCATCATGTTTTTTGTTTTTATTTAAACATTTTCTTTTTTCCTTTTAGATATTATTCTTATACTGGGGCCAGGGTTATCCGAAAGGGCTCATGAGCCCCGGTATGAAGGCTAGAAGGAACGGGGTGGGTCTTTTAGTCAGTAAGAGTCTGACACTATCTCCCGCTCCGCCCAAGGGCGGGGGATGTCAATGCATGATTTTTCCCACCATAAAAAAAAGATATTATTCTTAACTCAATTTTTGCTATAACTTTTACAATGATTTCCAGTTATAGGATATACCCGTATGATAAACTTTTGGCAAAACAGGGAAATCACTGCTACATACTTTGACAGTATTGATAAACAGGAGTATCTTTCATAAACCGTCAATTTGAGATACAATAGTAAGACAATACATGCGCGAACGCCGGCGTTCGCTTGGGGTTTATTGAATTAAACAAAGTTACTATTGACTTAACCTGAGAATTACAACGTATTTTAACAAATACAATTCATTTTTGCGAGTAATTCAGTACTACTCAGGATGAAGATTTATGTCTTTGATGATTTAAACGAAGTATACGCCAAAAACTATTATAACTGAATTAACCACAGAACGAAAGAAGGTCATCAATGACCGTAATTAGAGGCACAATAGAAAGACCACGAGAGAACCGCCGGCGTTCGCTAGAGGTTTAATGAATTAAGCAATCCAAAATGGGAAAATCATGAAAAGAAGACCTTTTGCTTTTAAAATGGCAGACAAGCTGATAAAACCTTGGCTGTAAGAGAAATATTAGACTGTTACTTTGCAACGAATCCTGAAGTTTTTCGTGGCAGAGATCTTGAAACTTGATGATCCCCAGAAAGGTTCTTGTCAAGATTTTCCCAAACCTCATAAAATTTACAGTATCTGCTCTGTAAAAAATGTCATATAGCCACAACCTTCTGCAAAGGCTGCAAAAACACTATATTCAGAAAGCACGCGGAAAACGCAATAAGCCAATTTACATTAAAACTATGGCATCACCCGCCTTGGATCTAGCCATATTCATTCATGGCATAACCCGCATAGGATATAGCCCCCTAACCCGCCTTGGATCTAGCCATCTCTTGTGGCATCACCCGCATAGGATCAGCTCTCAGACTGGGAAAAAGGATACGCATGGTGGCCAGCCAGCATAATACGTGTGAAAGTGGAACTTGTTAATACAATAAACTTAATTTATACATTCTCTCGGTGGACGCCATCATGCGCGTGCGAGCCCTCACGACGGGGGATGCGGTGTCCCGGAGTAGGTGTGTTGAGGCAGTGTCCTTGGACATTGCCAACGCCTTTAGTTCCCTGCCCTGGAGTACGATCCGGAGGGCACTCCGGTACCATGGCGACTTCCCTGACGGGGTCAGCGTGGTTTGTTACGCAGACGACACGCTGGTCCTAGCGCAGGGAGAGTCGTACCAGGCGGCGGTCGCTCTAGCGACACGCGGGGTTGCGATGGTCGTTGATAGGATCCAGGAGTTGGGACTCGAGGTGGCGCTTCACAAATCCGAGGCTATGTGTTTTCACGGTCGCCGCCCTCGGAACGCGCCGCCATTGAGTTCCCAACTAACGGTAGGAGGAGTTCACATCGGTGTCGGGTCGATGATGAAGTACCTAGGACTCGTCCTCGACAGCCGGTGGAATTTCGTGGAGCATTTCCGACGTCTGGCTCCCAAACTCAACCGGGCTGGGGCTGCGCTCAAGCGGCTCCTGCCCAACCTTGGGGGCCAGATGTCTCCTGCCGGAGACTCTACTCAGGGATCGTTCGGTCCATGGCCCTCTACGGGGCACCGGTGTGGGCGCCGTCGCTGAAAACGCAACCGGTGGCCATGCTGAACGCCTGCCAGAGGGTTATGGCAATAAGGATGGTGCGGAGATACTGCACGATCTCCCGCGAAGCGGCGAGCCTTCTGGCTGGCCTACCACCGTGGGATCTGGAGGCAACAATCCTTGCACACATGCACGATATGCGCGTGGAGATGCAACGCCGGGGTGAAAGTCCGCTGCCACGATAAGTCACGGCATGGCGGACAGAGCTCCGGTGGGATCTCATGGTGAAATGGCGTCAACGACTATCGTAACCCAGTGCTGGGCACGCCACAATCATGGCGGTAAGTCCCCTCTTTGAGACGTGGCTGAAAAGACCTTACGGCGTCCTTACCTTCCGTATGACGCAGGTCCTCACCGGACATGGTTCGTTCAGGAGGTTCCTGCACCGGATTCGTGCGGAAGTGACGCACGGGTGTCGCCACTGTGCGGAATGCCTGGAGGACACGGTGGAGCACACAGTCGAGGTGTGCCCCGCTTGGGCGGAGCATCACCGTGCTCTCGTGGGGGCGATCGGCGGCGGAGACCTCTCGCGCTGGGCCTTGGTTGAGGCCATGGTCCAGAGCCAGGAGGAGTGGCAGGCGGTCGCCAACTTCTGCGAAGCAGTAATGCTTGCAAAGAAGGAGGCCGAACGCTTCAGGCAACGGCGTTCTCGCCGCCGCCGCCGCCGCCGGGATTCTGATCCCGATTTCCGGCCACCGTAGGCGCGGGTTTGCGGACAGTGAGCAATGGGTAGGTCGCTGTCCGGCCGTCCGGTAACTGTCCGGACCAAGCCCAAGTCGTCGACGGCGTGCACTGTTCCCGCGCGCCTCAAGGAGTTGTCAGGGACCCAGCCGGGTCGAAGCCTACTGGGGCCAGGGTTATCCAAAAGGGAGGGAGCTCGAGCCCCGGTATGAAGACTAGAAGGAACGGGGTAGGTCTTTTAGTCAGTAAGAGTCTGACACTATCTCCCGCTCCGCCCAAGAGCGGGGGTTGTCATTGGATGATTTTTTTTTTTCAACTTTTTTCAAAATGGTCTAATTCCAGCCTGCTTTGCTCGTATCAAATCTTAACTTGTGTCAAAATTATCGCTCATCCATCCATAAGTTTCATAACCCTTTACCTAATTTTTGACGGTAAATTAATTATAGACAAATGCAAATCTCTAATAGTATTGCCACTCTTTATGAAGCTCTACAAATGTCAACCTGATAGTTTGCCCGACCATTATTGTCAACAATTAAATTTGGATTGAGATACACATTACCCGGGATGGTTTGTTTTTTTTTTTTTTGGTTTATATTTATAACATAGTAATTAACACTAATTCAAACGATTATCGTTTATTTGTAAGGTTTGCCGTTATTAATAAATAATAAAAAGATTTGCCGTACTTTCTTATATTATTTCGTTTGTAAATAAGATTTTTTTTTAAATCGATTCAAGAATCGCTTCAACAATCGATTCAATAATCGATCCAACAATCGATAAAAAAAAAACGATCCAATGATTGAATCAACCAGCGAATCAGAAGTCAAACTAAAAATCGACCCAAAACAACGATTTTCTTGCGTTGCGTTCTTAAAAAAAATAAATTTTACCAACGACCCACAATGTTTGAATCTAAGTATCCAAAACCAGTATTTACAAAAACTAATCTACCCAGGATTGAAATCATTTTAATTTTGACAGATTTCTTTCGCCCCTAAGACGACCCACTGACCGTTATTTCGTTTACGAAAACAAGAATTTTCTGAATGACCCTTTATTTATTTATTTAATTCAAATAGAACGGCCGAAACCAATTACACTATTTAAACACATAACACAAAAAGAGAAAACAATAAAACATTAAAAAGAACACAGACAAGTCAGATGTCGCACAGGACATTAGTGGTAGACACTATTTATTTAATAAATAGTAGACACAGTCATGCATTCATCTCACAGGATTTCATACATTCTGACAGTATCGTCTTCCATTCTTCCCCAAACATATCAAAATCTGTGTTTTTGTTAAGGAGAGCATTAAGCGCAGAGAGTGTCCGCGGTATGGGCGATTTGGAATGTGCAACTGTTCGACACGTCGGAACTGCCAGGAGCCGATGTTTCCTGCCACGGTTGTAGTGGTTTGGTACATACAATTTACAGATAAGGTTTTGTAGATCAGGAGCATCTATAATTCCCCTGAGCATTTTGAATGCCACAATCATCTGGTCACGTGACCGTCTAGCTTCTAAGGAATTGAAGCCCAAGCAACCAAGCAAAAATTTCGTGGGATATAAAAAAGGATAATAGCCATAAAGACGTTTATAGAGATTCTTTAGGAATGCTTTTTGCACTTTTTCTAAAGTTAAAGCATATTGTTTTTCAAAGGGATTCCAGACGCAAGCACTTGACTCAAGCTTGCTACGGACTAAAGCTCCGAAAACAAGTTTAATGATATGGGGACTGTGGAAATCGCGACAGTTTCTTAAGACGAAACCAAGACGCCTAAAAGATTCCTTAGCGGTGGATGTTATATGGTTGTGAAAGGTAAGTTAATTGTCAAATGTAACTTCCAGGTCTTTCATAGCATCAGTTCGTGCAATAAGATCGTTATCAAGTTGATATCTGAAGTATAATGGGCGCCGCATTCGACCAAAACTCATTACATAGCACTTTGAGGTATTAAAGTCCATTTGGTTATCCAAACTCCACTTATACACTGAGTCTATAGCAGCTTGCAGGGCCAGGCAATCAGCCTCGGACTTTATTTCGTAGAAAAGTTTTAAGTCATCGGCGTATAAGAGGCATTTGGCATTTTTAATAATGTCAGGTAAGTCATTGATCATCAAAATGAAGAGGAGAGGACCAAGCACCGAACCCTGGCTTACTCCTGAACGAGTGTGATACGGAAGTGACTCGTTTAGTCCTAGTCTCACAAACTGCTGTCGATCTCTTAAATAGTCTGCAAGAAGCCGGAGAAGTCCTGGAGCAACGCCTATCGCACTGAGCTTTGATAGTAGGACGTCATTGTTAACTCTATCAAACGCTCAAAATATAGAACATCGACCTGGCGTCCGCGATCAAGACTGGTGGAAATAGAGTCAACTAGTGTCAGCAGATTAGAGTTGACTGACCTTTTTGTGCGAAAGCCATGCTGCTCATTGCAAAGATGCTGTTTCACCTGGCTGTAAATACCATCGTGCAGGACATTCTCGAAAACTTTCGCAGCAGAAGATAGTATCGCTATCGGGCGATACTAATCTACAGATGATTTATTTAAAGATTTTGGAATAGGAGTAACGCGCGACAACTTCCACTGGGACGGATAAGCTCCAGTTTTTAATGATAAGTTGAAGATGTAGCTAAGGGGTAAAGTAATAAACTTCTTACCCTGTTTTAGGAACCATGAAGGAATATTGTCAGGACCAATTGAACTATTCGATTTTAGCTTATCTATCCCTTTGCTTATATCATTCTCAGTGAAATTGAGTATGTTAACATAATTACTGACATTGCATTTGCTTGGATGAGTTACATTTTCCGGATCTAATTTTGGTACATTAGTTTGAAAAACACTCGCGAAATATTCTGCAAAAGCTTCTGCAGCCGCAACCCCACTGCAAGTTTTCCCTTTATGGGTTATATGTGTTTCAAATCCCCCTTTCGACCGAAGGTTGGTTACGTGCTGTCAAAATTCTTTGGGGTTTTTCTTGATGTTTCCCTCAATGCACCTAATGTAAGAGTCATAAGCAGTGGCAATACGAGATTTTAGGTTAGTTCTTAATTTTGAGAATTCTTTATATGTTAAATCACATTTGTTTCGTTTCCAAGCTGAATGTAGTTTCACTTTTGTCTGTATATCTTTAATAATATCATATGTAAACCAGGTAGGATACCTTCTAGTTGCTTTATTGTTTCGGGTTTTTTTAGGGATACAAGTATCGAAAAGATTGTAGATAATATTGTAAAAATTTTGAGTGCAAGTGCGTACGTCGTTTGATGAGGTAACAGCATCCCAAGAAACCTCAGATCAAAGAGTAGGTTGTAGTTACATTTTTTAAAGTTCCAGTCTATTTTACGATCGATATTACTAGGTTCAATTCTGTCGCATTGACCAGATGACTGTAGCATTACCTGGATGTCCAATGGCGGATGATACACATCAGGGGGCACCAAACGTTCAGTCGCTGTCACAGACACTTTATAAAGCAATATTTACACTAATAACTTGCGGTTTTTCGGAGGCGTCTCCGAAATATTTCAAATAATTCGAAAGGAAGTTATCAAATGAAATCCTTTTATAAATTCAACCGGATGTCTTAACCCTCGGTCCGTCGCGCATTTTTAATAACGTGGTTCGTCGCGTGGGGTCCCTCAAGACCCCAACAGTATGATACCGTTGAAATCCTTTATAACTTGTATTTTTCGAACTATTTTAGCAGTTTCTTATTTTTTTATTTAATGTCAATAAAACTACAACAAATTAATCAAAAATATCCAGATATTTACTATCTGAACTTACAAACTAAAATTAGGATCACAATTTTCACTCTTTGAGATCATTTCACAGTTATTTTTGTTTTAATACTACTAACTCAATCAAATTTAAGTTATATTATATCTGTATGATATCACACTAGACTAATTAATAATTTAACGTAAAATTTGGATTTTAACAACAAAAAAAATATACAACTTTTATCAAATGAAATCCGACATTTTTTTTGCTTTATTCACAGACTGGTACATACCGCTTTGGTATGTGTTTTTTTTATTCTCTTGAAAAGGGCATTTGTTGTTGTTTGGGCACGTATTTTGAAAATATGGACCTTCTAGTTGCTTTCCGACATATATTTCCAACTTTTTTGGGTAGAATGTAACGGCATCCATCAGAGAAAACCACTTGATCCAGTATTTTGCCGATGTACTGGGCATGAGCATGTATTGGCGAAATCGACACTATCCTCTAAAACTCTTACCATCCATGGACCATTTCTGACTCTTTTTGATGTATAAAAGTTCTGTGATGATATGTTTATCAAGGGCTTTTCATCATCATCTATATGAACTTCCCAACTTCATGTACTCTTCATCCAACGATTCTAAAACCTGATCTGGTTCCTTCAAAGATTCCTGATGTTGTTCTGTAGGAACCAAATTATCACATTCTTGTTCCGAATCCGTGTTATGTTCACTTTTTTCGTCCAGGTATGAAGTTATTCCATTTTCATCCTCATCATCATAACATCATCAGATTCATTTTCTCACCAACTCATTATACGTTCTTGTTATCATTCACATATTATAGTAGTCAATTATAACTTAATTTTAACCTTAAACAGTAAAAAAATAATAAAAACCCATTTTACACAAGAAATCTACCATACATTTTTACTTACGTCGTTCGTCGCGTGGGGTCTTTCACAGCCCGCGCGCACAAAACACGTCTATATCTCACTTCGCTGGTGTGAGAACTTAAATTAGCGGCGATGCATGTGAACTATAATCCAATTTCAGAGGGTAGCTAAAGTACCATAACTCGTGGATAGTTTTAAATGTGTTAATTTTACATAATTCTAACACCTAGGCTTTCAAAGACCCCACGCTACGGACCGAGGGTTAATATTTTAAAATAATTCGAAAGGAAGTTATCAAACGAGATCCTCATATAAATTCAACAGGATGTTGTAATATTTAAAAGAAATAAGCAGGAAGTGATGAAATTAAATCTTCATCAAAATATTCAAATAATGGTTTTGCGCCCATATACACATAATCTTATCAACTTTAAACTGAAATATATTTCATACAGAGACTTTTAATAGTGGAGTATTGAGGGGCGGGTTATTTATTGACATTCGACGTTTTATTTAATTGTGTAATGTTAATTCTTTTGTATTTATTGAATTAATAACGTGTCGAATTCTGTGAATTATTCGTTGTTATCTATTTTATTTATTTTTAATCCAAATAAATTGACTTTTTTTTTAATGGATGTCTGAATTAAAGGTTTTTTTACTAACTTTGTTATTTTTTTTATCTTTAATTTTAATTTATATAATAATTACTTAATAGTAATGTTTGAGACAAAATTGTTTGGAAATTTGATTTCACGTTCAGCTCTGTTACATATGTTCATATGAAAATAGGTATGATAAATAACATATATTTGAATGAGGGACTCGTTTTTATAGAGTAGTTTTCAAGATATGGACGTTCGAATATTTTGTGCCTATATGAATCAGATTTTTTTACGAATGAATCAGAAACAGAAACAAAAATGTAAAATATGTAGATGGGCTCTGTATTTTTTAAAATAATCTTATTTTGACAACAACATTAATAGGGTTGTTTTGTGTTAAAAATTATCAGTATATCACGGAAAAAAATCTGGTGCGAATTATTATTGAATACTTGGAAAACATTTTCAAACTTCAGTATATAATTGTATTATTAGGGAAATCAAGAATATTTTAATATAACTGAAATTTTATGTACTCTTAATACATCTTTGTAATACTATGAAGCCTGTTAGGTACTAAAAAGTTATTATAATGCCATTTTGTATTATTTTCTATTTATTTTTTGCCGTGTACAACTCAGAGCGTACTTGTCTGAATCTTTTCTGAAAATGTTTTTCAACTTTCAACGTTCTGCGAGTCTCTTTTACTATGTGGTACAAAAATTTACTACAATATTAAAATAACTGAAATTAGATGGCGACTTTGACTTGTGAACAAATAGTTTTTTTATGATAGTAGAGGATACGATTAAGAACGACCTCCACCGGTCTGTTTAATGGATGTGTGGCGATCGGGATTATTTAAGAACGCAACCGAACGCCGTCTGTCACCAGTCGCCAAACCACCCGAATACCCGTTCGTGCAGCATCGGAAATCATGACAAGCAGACGTCAGTGATCTTAAGCTGGTGACACGGAGAGGTTACGTGCCGGCGCCTAGGGCTCCGACGCAGAAGTCCCCCGTACGTATAGCCAATAATTATACCTACAAATTGGTGACCCCGACGTGATCGACAGTGAAGTGTAGTGATATCTGTTGGTGCGCTATTCCAACAGAACAATGGCTAATACCGGGGCAAAAGAGGCGTCGGACGAAGTGTGCCGCGTGGGTGTCAAAGTGCCGCCATTTTGGCCGAACGAGCCAGCCTTGTGGTTTGTACAATTGGAAGGCCAGTTCGCATTGTCAAATATAACGGCTGATGTGACGAAGTTTTACCACGTTATTGCGAACTTAGATTACAAATACATCTGTGAAGTGAAAGATATCATTGCTAAACCGCCGACGGACAATAAATATGATAAAATAAAAGCCGAGTTGATTTCCCGGTTGTCGGCTTCGCAAGAACAGCGGGTGAGGCAGCTGCTAACTCACGAGGAGCTAGGGGATCGGAAGCCTTCCCAGTTTCTGCGACACCTACAAAATCTGGCTGGGGCAGAAGTACCCGACGACTTTATCCGGTCCCTGTGGATGAGTCGTCTACCAAGTCATATACAGGCGATCATTGCAGCTCAAGTAGACCTTCCTCTGGATACGGTTGCCCAGATTGTAGATAAGATACACGAGATAGCTCTCCAGCCAAACGCGCAAGTGGCCGCGGCATCCACGTCGACATCCGCACCGGTAGCCTCGTGTTCGATGTCTGCGATCGACCAACTCATGCGTCGCGTCGACGAGCTGTCACTGCAGGTTGCGGAGCTATCCACTTCTCGCTCGCGCTCGAGGGGTCGCGGACACTCTCCGCGTTGGCGCCGCCAGTCCCGGAGCCGCTCGAGAGCTGGCTCGGACTTATGCTGGTATCATCGACGATTCGGCAACCAGTCAACGAAGTGCCGTGACCCGTGCTCATTTCGGAAGGGAAACGGATCAAGCAGTCAGTGAGGCCGGCGACGCGTGACTGCGACAGTGTAGCGGGTGGCCGTGTATTTGTGACAGACCGTAAGACAAAAGTGCAATATTTAGTAGATACTGGTTCTGACCTTTGTGTTTATCCGTGTAAATATGTGCGTGATAGACGGAGTGTTCAGACAGACTATAAGTTGTTTGCAGCCAATGGCACAATGATCAATACGTACGGATGGATCAATTTAACGCTAGATTTTGGACTTAGACGTGCGTTTACGTGGCGTTTCGTTATAGCTGACGTCACGAAGCCTATAATCGGTATCGACTTTCTGTCGCATTATGATTTATTAGTCGATGCCAGACATCATCGCTTGGTAGACAATTTGACGTCACTGTGCGCGTTTGCTAAACCCGCATCCTCCACTTTGTGCCAAATTAAAGCTGTTACAGGTACTTCGCGCTATCATAACCTGCTTTCTCAGTTTCCGGACATTACTCGCCCGGCTGGGGACCTATCCACGCGTAAGGTCAAGCATAACACGTTGCATCATATCCGCACTACCCCAGGACCGCCGGTATGCAGTCGCCCACGCCGTTTAGCACCGGATCGGCTCCGTATAGCTACGCGGGAGTTTGAAGATATGGTAAGAGCAGGTATTGCAAGAAGGTCCGATAGCCCGTGGTCATCAGCGCTGCATCTGGTGCCTAAAAAAAACAACGAGTGGCGACCATGCGGTGACTACCGCGCGCTTAATGCGCGTACTATACCTGACCGATATCCGGTCCGGCACATTGGAGACTTCGCTCATAACCTTAGTGGGTGTACAGTCTTCAGCAAAATTGATCTGATCCGTGCTTACAATCAAATCCCGGTTAATCCAGACGACATTCCTAAGACGGCGATTACAACACCTTTCGGAATGTTTGAGTTTCCGTTTATGAGTTTTGGATTACGCAACGCGGCTCAAACATTTCAAAGATTTATGGATGAAATACTGAGGGGCCTAGATTTCTGCTATCCTTACATTGACGATGTACTTATAGCTTCGCAGACGGAGACACAGCACCTGGAACACCTGGAAAAAGTATTCCAGCGCTTACACGACCACGGAGTTGTTGTAAACCCTTCAAAATGCAAGTTCGGTGAGTCCCAAGTTGAATTCTTAGGCTATATAGTGTCAGCGGCAGGTACCAAGCCACTTCCACAGAAGGTGGAAGCCATCCAGAGCTTCCCGGAACCAAAGACCATCAAGGAGTTACGCAGATTTCTAGGCATGGTGAATTTTTATCGGCGATTCGTGCCCAAAGCTTCCGCAATTCAAGCTCCTTTGCTTAAGCTTCTCTGCGGACCAGTAATCAAACCCACTACTCCCGTTACGTGGTCGGAGGAGTTGCATGAGGCATTTATTGCTTGTAAAACGAGTTTAGCTAAAGCTACGTTGCTTGCGCACCCTAATTTATCTGCAGATTTAATCCTTTGCACTGACGCTTCAGATACAGCTATCGGTGCTGTGCTACAGCAGTATGTGGTTTCCGATTTGCAACCACTAGGATTCTTCTCCAGGAAACTCAACACAGCCCAAAGGAAATATAGCCCATTTGACAGGGAGTTGCTGGCGATTTATGAAGCCGTTAAACATTTTAGGCACATGGTCGAAGGTAAGACTTTCACCATTTATACAGACCACAAGCCGATAGTTGCAGCATTTCAGAAGGCCTCCGAAAACTGCTCACCCCGTCAGTTTCGCTATTTTGATTACGTTTCACAATTTACCACAAATGTTAAGCATATCGCCGGAGAAGACAACATCGTGGCAGACGCACTTTCCCGTACGGATGCCATCACAAGAGCAATAGACTTAGATGTCCTAGCATCCTCACAAGAAGACGACAACGAGCTTTTCCAGCTCCTAGAAAGCAACACTTCACTGGTTCTACAGAGAATACAAGTATCTGGTTCCAGTAAGAAGTTGTATTGCGACGTTTCGAGCGCAACACCGCGACCTTTTCTGACGCCACAGTTCCGTCGACAAGCATTCGACTGCATTCACGGATTGAGTCATCCAGGAGTTAAGGCTACAGTCAGACTGATGACTCAAAGTTACGTGTGGCCAAATATTAAGAAAGACTGCAGCAGTTGGGCTCGTAGCTGTGTCGCTTGCCAGCGTTCGAAGATTTCTCGGCATACTCGATCACCAGTACACGTTTTTGTTCCTCCGTCGAGCAGATTCAGCCATGTACACATAGATCTCATAGGACCTTTACCAATGTCACACGATTTCAAGTATTGCCTTACAGCAGTGGACAGGTTTACACGATGGCCAGAGGTCTTGCCACTCTATGACATCAAAGCTGATACAGTGGCTTCCGCCTTTGTCACCGGCTGGATATCGCGCTTTGGCTGTCCCGAGAAGATAACTACGGATCGAGGTAAACAGTTTGAGGCACATTTATTTCGCGAACTTTCCAAATTAATCGGATTCCGTCACATACAGACGACCGCATATCATCCAGCTGCTAATGGAATTGTTGAAAGATTCCACCGTCAATTGAAATCAGCTATAAAATGTCATGCCAACGACAATTGGTACGAAGTTCTTCCGTTAGTTCTACTGGGAATACGTTCGGCTTACAAGGAGGATATAGGCTCTTCATCAGCAGAGTTAGTATATGGAGAAACATTGCGTTTACCAGGAGCATTTTTCCATAGTTCTCCCGCAGAAGTGGTGGACTACCATGACTTTCTTTCTCGTCTAAGAGATAATATGCGCAAGATAAAACCAACACCAGTACCACGGCATGGTTCATCTCCAATTTTTATAAGTAAAGATTTGTTATCATCAACGCAAGTATTTGTTCGTCAGGACGCTGTACGGAAACCATTCCAGACACCGTACACTGGCCCATATAACGTCATAGAACGAGGCGAAAAATATTTCAAGATAGACGTAAAAGGCAGACCTACTACAGTGTCTATAGATCGGTTAAAACCAGCGTATCTGCTAAACGACTCTGCGCCAAATGAACAAGTACAAGCGACGCCACCTAGTACTACGACTAATACGCACAAAACCCGATCAGGTCGCCAAGTTCGTTTTCCTGATTATTTTCGACCGTAACGGTCTCCGGGGGGGCTGATGTGGCGATCGGGATTATTTAAGAACGCAACCGAACGCCGTCTGTCACCAGTCGCCAAACCACCCGAATACCCGTTCGTGCAGCATCGGAAATCATGACAAGCAGACGTCAGTGATCTTAAGCTGGTGACACGGAGAGGTTACGTGCCGGCGCCTAGGGCTCCGACGCAAAAGTCCCCCGTACGTATAGCCAATAATTATACCTACAGATGAAACGTATTTAATGACAAATCTAACATATTAAATAATATAACGCGAGTAGGTTGCCTAAGAAATTCCTGGCCAAACTATTATTAATTAAAAATTGCACCGGTGTGTTTAACGAATAAATTTAATACTAACCAAAAGTATGAAGCTTAGAGAACATAAAAACGTTGGGTTGCCTATTTGTTTCCTGGCGTAACTATGGGTTGCCAGGTATAAACAGGTATGTCAATACTAGTTATCTTCACCCACTTGTTTAATAAATAATTTTATACCAAAAAAATAAACGCTGTCTGTAAAAAAATTGTCATCAAATACGTTTCATTCATTAAACAGACCGGTGAAGGTCGTTCCTAATCGGATCTTAGACTATGATTAATAATACGGAAGATTAATGTCAGTAGTGCTCTTTTAATAGTAAAAGTTTCAACTTTATTACTTTATTATTAATAACAAATATACCGTTAGTTATGATTGTTAATTCTAGATAATAATTATGAATGTTAACTAAGACTAAGACATATCAAAAGTGTCATATTTATATCTTTAATAGTAAGGTTTTTTTTTAATCATATTTCAAGTTTTAACATAAAAAATATTTAAAAATTTAATTTATATTAAAAAATCAGTAAACAAAATACCTATATTGTAACAATTTCTTGAAAGATTAAGGTCCGTAACGGTATAGATAGAAGTATATAGCAGCAGTGGCATACTGTGAAACTTACAGCTTTTATAGCTAATAAGGCACATGAAAATATGTTGGGCATATTCTTATCAAGGTTGCGAAGTCCAACGTAAACAGCAAATATTTACTTTAAGTTATAGGATACTTAAAAAAAAAAGTAAAATAAAAAGTTTTTTTTATTTTACTTTTTTTTTATTTAGCACGGACATAACACAACAATAACAATTACAAATAACAGAAAAGAAAAGAAACCAACCCCAAAAAATACAAAATGAAAGAATGAAAAGTGTACAGTCTTAAACAGTACATTTTGCTGACGCTGGGTCTTACACCCGACGTGCGTCACTTTATTACTATAAATTAACATACAGTACAATAAATCGATGAGTGCAATTACTGCTACGCGGTGACTAACATTAGAGAAAGGAATCGTCAACAGTTTTCGTTGTAAACAGTGTTCTTACGGAATAAACCTTACGGAAACCAAGTGATCTTTTCTCTACGCACTCCAACCTCTACCACAACAACTCTTGCAAGTGTACGAACCGTACATTTTATGGAGTGCAATTACTGCTACGCGGTGACTAACATTAGAGAAAGGAATCGTCAACAGTTTTCTTTGTAAACAGTGTTCTTACGGAATAAACCTTACGGAAACCAAGTGATCTTTTCTCTACGCACTCCAACCTCTACAACAACAACTCTTGCAAGTGTACGAACCGTACAAAAAGGAAAATAAAATTATATCATCTATGAACACCAAATACATGAAATATGACAACAGACTTATAACGCATGTTTAAGATATGTTTGTACTAAACAATAAATGTGTATCATGGAAAATTCTGGTACAAAATGTTAACCTAAATTAAAATAGTTTAAAGTCTTTCGTGTCGGTTTTCATCGCCATACATACTTTTTCGGTGGAAAACGGTCCATCTGAAAATAAATGATAAAATATGATCACACATATATATGTACAAGCTGCAGTTTTAAAACTGCACAATATTTCAGGAGGTTGTAATAAAACTCATAAATAATCATGTAAAAAAACGATACCTGGTCAATAATCAGTAATACTTGTTATTTAATTTTTTAATTACACTAAACTAAATCGATTGATCGATGGCCGCGGGGGCGTGGCTAGGGTGTGGCGTGCGGGATGATGATTGGATGATACATTATTTATGAAACTATCGTTGCGGGTTAGTGTGTGTGAAAACGCCATTTATTGTTTCGTGTTTGTGTGTGTGAAAAAAAGCGCGGTTATAAAAAAAAAAAAATTACCTACTTATTTTATTATTGATTCGGGTCGAGAATCACTAACATAATTACCTCCTGAAATATTTTGCAGCTTCAAAACGACACCTTGTATAATAAACGAAATACAAAGACCTAATTAAATGGAAGTTTTAATAATTTTACATCAATCCATTGATTGTACCATTGAAAAGATATTTATCAATACTACAAGCCGAAACATTGCAATTGTGGTGATGCTTAAGGGAGGCATTTGTCCAGCAGTAGGCATCATTTTACTATGATCATCATCATCATCACCATCATGATAGTGATGAGTTAATGAACTTACTCACCAATATCAAACCATTCAGTAGAAGGTATTCCACACTCCTTTCTTGCTGCAACAATTGCTTCTCTGATTGCAAACGGTACAACTACAGCCAGACAACATGGTGGTTCTCCAAGACCTGTTGAATTAAAATTATTTTGGTTTATATTTTACACTAAATGGACCTGCTGTCGAAATCGATTATTCAAAAATGTCTGTTTATTTGTAAAGCATTGCTAAATGGTAACCTCTCAGGACTATGTTACTAGCGGAAGTGACGCCCGGGTGTCGCCACTGTGCGGAACGCCCGGAGGACACGGTGGAGCACACAGTCGAGGTGTGCCCTGCTTGGGCGGAGCACCGCCGTGCCCTCGTGGGGGCGATCGGCGGCGGAGACCTCTCGCGCCGGGCTCTGGTTGAGGCCATGGTCCGGAGCGAGGAGGAGTGGCAGGCGGTCGCCGACTTCTGCGAAGCAGTAATGCTCGCAAAGGAGGAGGCCGAACGCATCAGGCAACGGCGTTATCGCCGCCGCCGCCGCCGCCGGGATTCTGATCCCGATTTCCGGCCACCGTAGGCGCGGGCTTGCGGACAGTGAGCAATGGGTAGCTCGCTGTCCGGCCGTCCGGTAACTGTCCGGACCAAGCCCAAGTCGTCGACGGCGCGCACTGTTCCCGCGCGCCTCAAGGAGTTGTCAGCAACAGCAGGGACCCAGCCGGGTCGAAGCCTACTGGGGCCAGGGTTATCCGAAAGGGCGCTCGAGCCCCGGTATGAAGGCTAGAAGGAACGGGGTGGGTCTTTTAGTCAGTAAGAGTCTGACACTATCTCCCGCTCCGCCCAAGGGCGGGGGATGTCAATGCATGATTTTTTCCCACCATAAAAAAAAGGACTATGTTACTAACATCATAAACAACCTTTTTGTTTGTTTTTTTTTTTTATTACTAATTGAGCTGTCTGTCAGACTATCACAGTCACTTCCTAATTAACCGTTTAATTTAATATTTATTTAATATTTAATGAGTTTCTGAGATCCATACAATGAATAATAATAATAAACAAATTAAAACACCATCATTAAAACCTTTATCGGTGTTTAGTATATATAGTACATAATTATGAACTATTTATTAGTAACGTAAATAAACTAATTTTGAATATAGGGTGACATTTCGGCCAAGAAAATAGTTTCTCAAACAGTACAATGTGACATTTGAATTTAAAGATAATATTTTTTAATCATTCAATAAAATATGTAGATTTAAAGTCGTATAAGAAAAAAATAGTCGATAATTGATTTAATGACCAAAATTGCTGGCTTAATTTAATTTTTGAAGGACAAAAAAAAGATTTTTAAATTATGAGTACTACATGATCGTTTACCACGACTTCGATTTGTTTATGTTCACTCTTTTGGAGGTTCTAAGGAAGTCACTGAGTATTGCAAATTTACTTAAGGTTCGCCTATTTTACAGTAATCAAAAATTACATCGGTTTTGATCATCAGTGCAGAATAGTAAAATACCTTAAGCATGTCAAACGAAATCCCGAGAGCCCATCAGAAAAAATAAATTGCAATTACGTCGATAATCTAGATAATTGCTCCAAGAACGAATTGATTTGAATACGAGTATAAAATTGTGTTAAATTTCTATTCATACGTAGCATACTCAGAATGTTTTGAGAATCTAAAAAACTAACTTCTATGGATAAAATGTTTTAATTAAATCTTTTCAAAGAACTAAATTAGGCTTCCATTGTTATATTTTTTTGTTTTTTCTATTTTTAACCGAACTTCTTTAAAAAGGAGGAGGTTCTCAATTCGGATGTTTGTATTTTTTTTTATATATGTTCGGGCATAACTTCGTCGCTTGCCAACCGATTTAAAAAAATATTTTTTTGTTAGAAAGAGTATACTTTCCAAATGGTCCCATAGTCACCAAGTCGGGATCTGATGATGAAATCTTGGCGAAATCGAGGGAACTCCTCAAATATTATAAGCAACCATATAGTTATTTTGGTATTTTCATCAAAGTAAGCATTTACAGTCAAAAAATGACATTTGATGAAGTAGAACTGATGAAGAAGACCAGAAATGGCCAACGGAAGTTCATACTCACACAGATATCACAATGAACATAGTTATGCGACTACGATAATACAAATAAATGAATGGTTCTGAATAGGTATGTTGAAAATGGTATCATCGAAGTGACCTGATGATGATGATGGAGCCGAAAGATAGGCACTGGAAATCTGTAATTAATCAATGTATCCTAGCCGTGTTTGGGTTTATTAGAATTGTCATGAGATGCACTTTGGTTATAAGGTACTATCGAACTGATCTAATGATGATGATGGAGCCAGAAGGTAGGCACCGGAACTCCGTAATTAATCAATGTATCCTGGCCGTGTTTGGGCTTATTAGAATTGTTATGAGATGCGCTTTGGTTATAAGGTAGTATCGAACTGATCTGATGATGATGATGGTGCCGGAAGGTAGATACGGGAACTTCATAATAAAACAATGTATCCTATCAGGGTTTGAGTTAATTAGAATTGTCATGAGAAAAAGGTACTCTGGCCGTAAGTGTATTGCAACTAAAAAGTGTGAAATAAAAAACTTTTTACAAAAAAATAATAATAACTGACTTACTAAATTTAATTTCGGAAGTCGGTATTAAATAAAGAACAAACAATATCGAGGAACACCGACTTCCGAAATTAAAATTATTTTGATGGTTTTAGTGTTTTTTTTTAGTAAGTCTGTTATTTTTTTTTTTGGAAAAAGGTTTTGAGTAAATTATGAAGTGTCAAAGTCATGCAAAACAGCAGATTCTCAGAGGTCTTTACCGGATTAGTTTTACACAAATTTATGAATTGATTTCAATAGAAGCCTAGAAAATATCTACAAGATTCTGCATTTCCCAAATATCTAATGAAAAATGTGTACGTCATAATCACGTAAGAGCGGTTTGCCTGAAAAACAGAGAAAATGTATGCCGAAACGCCTTTAACACGGTTATCAATGTACAAGAAAAGCTTATTATAGAACAAAAAAAAAAAAAGAAAAAAAAATTAAATAACAAAATATCTTAGCCCACATATCCATACAAATATTGCACGTCATGAGAGCTGTAGTAGCCTAATGGAATCGGGCACGACTTAAAAGTTGGAGGTCACGTGTTTAAACCCAGCCAGGTGCATAATTTGTGTAATTTAATTCATCACCGCTGCTCTCAAAATGGTGAAGGAAAACACAGTTTGGACCTGCATGCCCTAGAACCAAATATTCGAAGACATGTGACATCCACCAACCCGCACTAGGCCCGCGTAGTGGATTATGGCCCATTCCCTCTCTTAGAGAGGAGGCCTGAGTCCCAGCAGTGAGAACTTTATAAGGCTAATTATGCTATGCCATACGTCTATTATATTCTCTAAAATGTATAAATTAAATTAACACAACAGACAATAAATATAGACAATTATTTCTACACTTACCCTTAGAGCCTAATATAAGGTCATTGCTATGTGAATTTTTGAAGGTAACATTAAATTTTTGCGGTATGTCTCTTGCTTGTTGTAAATGATAGTCCCAAGATCTGTCCGTGAGCATTGCGCCAGTTTCAGGGTCCATAACCAGTTTCTCATAGGTCCAATACCCAACACCCATTATGAAAGCTCCTTCAATCTAAATGAAATATTATTATTACTAATTTATTTTTCGAAATATTTTTATTCAGTTATGCAAGTGTAATAATATACACTTGTATAACTAAATGAAAATATTTCCTATTTACCATATTATGGTAATACAAGCTATAATGCAAAGTCATTACAAAAAATAATTATTGCAAATGAGAATAAATTATGACTTACTTGTCCAATATCAATTTCAGGGTTGATACTTTTGCCAACATCTTGCACTATGTCTACTCGTCTAACTTCATATTGACCTGTCAGCACATCTACCTCTACTTCACAAAGAGCGGCACTACCGATATCATACGACTGCACATCAGTAGGGCCAACAAACCCATGAACCTGGAGATCTACGTTAGCAGCATATGCCGCAGTAATCAGCTGGGACCAAGTCGGATTAGTCAATTTAGCTTTGACGGGCGCTAATCTCACCTGTAACTGCTCAACAGCTCTCTTCAGAGCAATAATACAACTTTCAGTTGTAACACTTCCACCAGATGCGTAAGTATTCGGTCCAATAATAGTGTTGTTTCCTTTAATTTCAATTTTATCCACAGGTATCCCCAATAAATATGCAGCAACTTGAGCAATTTTAGTATTGATACCTTGTCCCATTTCCACACCACCATGGTTAATGACTACAGTTGCATCTGCATGGTATATTGCCATATTAAGATCAAAGTAAACAGGGAGGACAGGGGGCCAGTTACACCATGTCCACCGCAACCCTCGTTTCGTCCATCTATTTTCCGCATTGAAACAGTCTACCTCAGCTCTACGATTGGTATAGTCAGAACTTGATTTTAAAGTATGAAAAATTTCTAACATTTCACCGAACCTGGTTTTGTCGAGATTGGCTATTCGTACAGCGATTGGGTCCATAGAGAGTTCATAAGAGATTCTTTCCATTATATTTTCAATGCTGGCAATACCTTCTAATGTACCTGTCCGAAATATAAATAAAATTAGTTTAATCTTTTTTTTTAAGTTTTAAATACTTCTGTCAAAGTACTTAATGTATTTTACGTATCGATGACCCAAGATTTTACCTGGTGCTCTACAGAATGTATTTTTAGGCGTATCAGTTACAGTGTTGTAGGATTTGTAGTTAAACTTAGTGACATCGTAAACATTGAAATACACATCTAAACCGAAAAGTGGTATAGGCTCGTTGATCTTACAACCATTGTCTGTGTATATAGTTGTATTTATAAATTGAATTTCAGCTGATTTGTTGACTCCAACCTAAAATATAAAAAAAATATGCAACACTTATATTAGCGTTATCTAAAATACTCTCTTTTTTCATGCCACGTAGTAAAAATAAAACAATAAATATAAAAACCGTAATAATCCAGGATTCATGGTCCATTTTTGCAGTTGATTACTATCAAGTTCCGTGAATAGCATATTCATTTTGATTAGACGCCCAACAATTTCCTATAAGAAACTCTTGATTGTGGTAGCTAACAGAAGTAGCAGGGATAGAATATGTATGTCGATTTGAAAATTCTCAAAAATTTATTACAACAGATGTTTTTAGTTTAATTATACTTAGGTAAACTAACGAACCACGATTCATAAGAGTCAGTATGTGTGTTTTAGCTTTTGAGCCGATGTTCCAAATGTTTTAAATAATACATATCAGTGTTCCGGAACATTTCAGTGATTTAGATGCAAATGTTCCAATCGCAAAGATTTCGCACTTTGTTCACGCCTAGTTATAAGAAAAGTTCATGGCACTTCAATCAAACGTAATTTTTTTTTTATTTAAAATGACATTTCGCTTATTGCTGACCACCATATTTATTTATTAGTTGTGCTACTCTTCTTGACCGAGTTAAATTGAATGTACATAAAAACAAAGCCAAAATAAACATCAAAAACCGTTAACTATACTGTATAGTAAAATTTACATTAAGAACGATTTAACGATTATGATTATTATCTCCTTTATTTTCCATTTTAACATATCATTTACATTTTTAAATATTTCTTAAAAAAATAATTAAAAAAAGAACATTTAAAAATATAAAAAATAGTTGTCCGCCGGTGTCGGGAGCAGGGTCCAAGCTACCGGTGGTTAGGGCTCCAGAGACAGGAACCTCCTCACAATACCAGCCGTATCGAAGAGTACTGCCTTCTGTATCAGGCCCTTGATCCATCCGCGCAACGCCAGCTTCGACAGATGGTCGTCAAAGCTTTTGGCTATAAGGCCATTGACGCTCACGACAATCGGCACAATGACAGCCGAGTCTACATTCCACAAGTCGACAACCTCGTGTGCTAAGTCGAGATATTTGATTTTTTTCTCTTTCTCAGCCTTCACGAGATTCTCGTCATGGGATGGTGACATCGACTATCATTGCGCGGCGCGCTAATCGGTCTATCACTACTATATCCGGCTTATTGGCTATAATAGTCCGATCAGTAATGACAGACCGATCCCAGTACAACGTGACATGGTCATTTTCGAGAACTGGGTCGGGCACATACCTGTAATACGGTACCTCTGATTCCATAAGTTTGTATTTCAAAGCAAGTTGCTGGTGAATAATCCTGGCCACTTGGTTGTGTCTGTGCAAGTACTCGCCGTTAGCCAGACGAGAACAACCAGAGATAATATGTCTGATGGACTCTCCAGGTCGATGGCATGCCCGACACACGTCCACCGTCCCATCCTTCATTATATATCTCCGGTAGTTATTCGTCAAGATGACTTCGTCCATAATTGCACAGATAAAACCTTCAGTTTCCCCGAAGAGGTTGCTGAAACGTAGCCAGGCGACGGACGCTCCAAAATCTACATCAGGCTCATGATTATTATTATTATTAAGTGTCCACAGTGCAGGTCCAAGCTATAGAGTTTGACGTTTCATTAAATGTTAACGTTTAAATGATTTGGCTAGTTTAAGTTGGCCATATCATGAAGTTATCAGTTTTTAGGTCTGGCCACAACATCTATAAAACATTTGCATTATAACAACGTATATATAGGTATTTGTTTATAAATGAAATGCCGTCAGCGATTTCCTTGTAGTGTGTAACCATTTATATAATTATGTAGTCAGTCTTATTTATAGTGCTTCTTTAGCAATACTGTTTTATAACTAAATAAATCTTTTGACACAATATAGCTTTGAACCCAAACATTCGTATTATTCCTACTTAGATAACCTAACATGATCAGACCACACTATATGCTATAAATTACTTATTATAACTATGAAAGTTTACTTCAGAGAGTCGTGTGTACGACGTTAGGTATATAGATTGATAGGGTTCGGAATAAGCGGAACAGTTAATGGCTCCCAAAATGTTTGATGGATAGTGACCTGAACTAAAAGCGGATGATTGTTCCAAAATCTAAACATTTACCTCATAGTTACAAACACTAGGCATTCTTTTTCCAAAACCTTTGAGATTCGTTGTCAGTGGCTGAATGAACCTACAAGGTCGGTTCAACTTATGAGCGACAAGACTGCATACGACAGCGCTCTGTATACTGCGGGTTATTTTAAGCCCATAAGAACCACCCACACGGCGAATATGCACATCGATCCTAAAAAAACAATATTCGATGAGTTTGTGCGTTATTGTTTTCCATAAAATCACGACGACGTTTAAAAATAGGTGTTAAATAATAATATTTGTTTCATTTTCTACTACTAATTTTATGGCTAAGTTAGAAAATAATTCTTCCAGGACATACAAAAAAAATGTTACTTACTTATTTTGATCTATATTCAACGCTCTCGATATCATAACGTGTGGTCCGTCAAGCCACTGCGATGCCAAATGTACTTCTAATCCTTCTTCTGTAGGTTTGGCTACAGTGACGATAGTTTCCATTGGAAAATGATACTGCCCGTATAAAATATTACTTCCATTTAAAGTTTTATGTACATCTGTACCAGTTGATGTGGCATCTATTGCGGTAAAAAGAGTGTTCCGTGTGCTGTCTTCTTTAGCTATATTTAAATCCGTGACAGGTTTAGTAACATTGACATATTGTACTTGTACAAGTTTCGAGGCTCTGTCTGCTAAATTCTGAGTCTCTGCTACTATGACGGCAATAGGCTGACTATGATGTTTGATGACACCTTCACTTAATACCTCTTCGTTGGTTGAGGTGAATCCAAAGTCTGCAGGCGTAAAAGAATTCAGACCAGGTATATCTTTAGCAGTGTAAAAAGCAATTACACCAGGTAATGCCTGCAAATGTCAGAGATTTATGATATGCAAACCGAAATATTTCTTTAAAACAATTCACCTTACTCACATTATTTTAGTTTAGGATAACAAAGCAATAGACAGTCAATCTAAGTCAAATAATCTTACCAGAGCTTCACTGGGATCCATTTTCTTAATTGTACCTTTAGCCACAGTGCTGAGTACAAATGCACCAAACACTTCGTTATGAAACGAAGGGATATCATCGGTATACTGAGCTTCTCCAGAACATTGGATCTGAATGTTGGACACGTAAGTACATAAATTATATTACTTTATTTTTTATTTTATTTTATTGGGTTAATAAACAGCAGTATACAGTACAATAATATCGGTACTTAGTAAATAGGAGTAACATACACACTACTACCAACGTTATCCACATATTATTATGCAAAATAGCTGGCTGTTAAAAGACAATATCGATAAAATTTAAATGCTAGGAAAAAATAGGATACAAATCTAGAAAAAAAAGTAAGCTATCTCCATATGGACTCCGTAAGCAGTTAAGTAACTCACAGAGTCAACATGCGTATTCTCATTGACTACTGATAATAATATTTCAATGTCTATCAAGCGCAGGTTCGATCGTGAATGGAGTACTGCTCTCATCTTTGGAATAGGTCTGCCAAATACCTCCTTGATGCGCTAGAGTCGATTGACAAGCGGACCAAGAAGATCATCGTCAATGATGCACTTGTCAAGTCAAAACTAAAAAGTCTTGAGCATCGATGCCGAGTTGCTGGCCTGTCGGTTTTCTGTTGTCATTTCGTAGAGTGTGCATTGGAATTGCACAATTTAATTCCGTCAAGTCCGTTCCATCATCGGACCACAAGACGTATGGCGTTGCCCCACCGATACATGGTGGACATTACACCACCCACACGAACAAAGCGTTTTCAAAACACATTCATTTATGCGTACAGCTAAGGAGTGGAAATCCTTACCGGAGTCTGGGTTTCCTGATAGCTATAATCTAGGGGTATTTAAGACAAGAATGAATAGGTTGCCTTTAGGCAAGCGTTCTCCATCCTCGGCCACATCATCGCTTTCCGTTATGTAAGATAGTGGTCTAATAGGAGCACATTCAAAAAAAAAAAATTGAATTGGAAATGTGTGAAAGTAATGTATGTGTAAACATGTTTTTGCGGAATACGGTATTGTTTTAACAATTTACTCAAATTTATAAAATTCGCTCACTATGTTCTTAAAGATAATACTGATGAGTGATTTCTACATCTAAAAACTGAGAAAAAAAACTGGGCAAGTGCGAGTCGAACTCGCGCTGAGGGTTCCATACAAGCTTACCTATGTAAATTGTTCAATTCCGGAATGAAGTCTCTGAAAATAAATTCCGAGTTGCTTACAACAAATTACTTATAAATACAGTTTTCATATCTAATCCTATATTTGTGCTATAAGACCTTGCATTATGCCAAATTTTAGGATTCTGGGTCAACGAATGTCCTTTGTGACCTTCCACGTTTCGCACCCGTAGACCAGTACGAATTTGACATTGGACCCGAAGATTTTGAGTTTTATCCTTTAGGTCAGTTTCCGCAACTGCCAAATAGGCCTCTGTTGCGCGAAGGTTGCTCGAGCTTTGGCGGTCCGATGCTTTCTAGGTACGTAAACTTGTGTACGTGTTACACCACCTCTGAGTTTACCATCAACGGTGAGGGATTCCTCACACCAGTTCTCATCTCCTGTGTTTTTCAGATGTTTAAGACCAGTTTTTGCAGCCACTTGAGTCGTCTAAGAACTTGCTTACTGGAGATAAACTAATCAAAATCATAGGGTTTTTTTTTAATTAAGCATATTATTTGTAATATTTATGATCCTTAATCATTCAAGACATCTGTTTTTGAGTAGGTATACATTTCGTGTCTTGTCACTACTACAGTGTAGTGTACTGACCCTTTATATCCATTTATTATAACGTTGTGATGCCAAAAAAGTAAAAAGAGTATTTGTATAGTATTTATTCGGTTCTACTACTTGTATCTAAATTAATCGAGTAATAATGATAATAGCGACACTTACCGTTGCTTCTAGTTTAGCTATGGGCTGATTCAGAGGCCATAACGAAGTATCAGTAGTAAAAACTTGTTTTGCACTTGAACAAGGTCTAGTCTGGTGTAAATCAACAGCTACAGATGCAAACCGACGCCCTCGGTTAGGACAGAGAGCAAGGAGAGCCTAAAACATAATTTGGAATTGAAATCAAAATTCTTAAAGCAAACAACAAACTATAAAGCCAGAGATCTTACCTTAAAGAAAAGTGCTTTAGCAACAAATCTTCTATACTCAACGCCTGGTTCAGGTGGATGAGCTTCTACATTCATTTCTCCTTCCAACACCCTCAGAGCTCCTTGCAGAGTATCATTAGTAAATAAGGACCTTTGACACAGATATCTCTCAGTAGATACTGCCCTATGAAAATTATGTGAAAGAGCTCCGTACATGATTCTGCAGTCTTTAACCACGTTGGTAGGGCTCAGTTCGACAAGGAAACCAAAGTTGACGATGGCATGAGCGCTTTGAGCTCGTGACATAAGCTAAAATAAAATAATGTTCTAGTATATTAAAGGTAAATAACTTATTTTGTTAATTTTCTATGTGTACTCTATATTTATGTTACTCACGACTTCGTAACATCAAGTTTGTAAAACTAATTATTCTGTTCTTGCTACTAATTCAGTAGGTAACGATCATTCTAAATCCGTTTATTTTCTCCACATCTAAGTTATCTGTTGGTGATCTTATCCATTTCAGAGACGAGCCCTCTTCGCTTACCTCGGTTATCGAGTCTCGAAAATAAAAAGGAATTAATGTATATAACACTAGCTATATTCCAGTGAAAGTCTCATCATTCATCATCATCATCATTTCAGCCGATACACGTCCACTGTTGGACATAGGCCTCCCCCAAGCGTCGCCACATCGAACGTTCCTGTGCGTCCCGCATCCATCGGTTTCCCGCTATCTTCACCAGGTCGTCGATCCACCTTGTAGGAGGCCTTCCAACACTGCGTCTTCCGGTACGCGGTCGCCACTCCAAAACCTTTCGGCCCCAACGGCCATCTGTTCTGCGAGCAATGTGCCCTGCCCATTGCCACTTAAGTTTGGCAATTCTTTGTGCTATGTCGGCAACCTTAGTTTTCCTGCGGATATCTTAGTTAAAGTCTAGTAAAATTTTATTCAACCGTTTCAAAGCCAGTGAAAGTTCTTTATAACCAGTCCAGCCATTTTGATGATGAGCTGGATCAAACGGACATTTGACATTTGACAAAAATGCAATTTGCAAAATTGCATTTTTTCAAAAAGTATTGCATGTACTTTAATAATAGATACACATTTAGTTACAAAATGTTATTTTGAAATTATAAACAGATACTTTAGCTTTACTAACCTATATTTAATAGATTGAGATATAGACAATGTTCATTGTAAACTTACCTTGTACGTGAAGAGTTTATATCCACCATCTAGCGGTGGCAGTATTACATTCACAATCACTTTTCCCTTCATGCTTATTTTTAAAAAGTTTTCCATTGTTACCACTTCTTTAACTCCATTGCAATTTACTAAAATTTTATTTGAATAATGTAAAATTTTGTCAACTTAAAAAGTTTTTTCTTAGAAAAAAATATGTTGGTAAAAGACGTACCAATAGTTAGTTGAGCTCCAACAGTATCAAATAGCAGATACATGTCTGATTGGTATACATTGTGCATGTGTTTAATCATTAGGTTACCAGCGATAGTAGCCACCTAAAATTATAGATTTATTTTATTTGTCTCTGAACTTAAAATTTACACCAATACATACAGAGAGTCAACGAATTATGTATAGTCATCAAATTACAATTAAAAGTTAACTAAGAAAGAAATATAGCAATCAAAATAATAAGCAAAACAATATTATAGAAAAGAAAGTAATACTCAAAGAAAAGGAATTAATTTATATTGGTTAAAGGAATTATTCCTTTAACCTGGGAATGGAATATTAATTTGTGTATATGACATTATATTTTATGTTTGTGAACACAATCAGACATAGGAGAAAATTCTAGTGTAGGGCAATGATTTAAAAAACATCTGAAACACTAACATTTCTAAGAGGTATATGTGCTACTAGTTCCATATGTGCATGCAACTTTTTCAAATATTTGAAATTTTCTTGTTCCGCCGCAGCTTTCAGAACGTCCATAAATTCAGTCATAGTTAAACCAGCTCCAACTATGAGATTTCCATCAAAATCATTACATCTCAGTTCTTCAAGATGATGAACATCAATTATTATTTTTGGGTACTCTGCTATTGGATATGCTCCTAGAAAGCATTATTAGAAAGATCAGTGAATAAATCATTTGTAAATGATTTAGTATTTCCAAATATAAATAATATTTTACTTTTTTTTATTTTTTTTTATTTTTTAGGTAACAAATCATCAAATAACTTCTACAGCTCTTAATTGGCCTGACAAGGATACTGGCTTTTGTATTTTTGTAATATTGTGTTGATTTGTGCGTCTATTTAGGTGGAATAAACATGTTTTCTTTCTTTCTTCAACATAATATCAGAGTTTAACTGACTTAAGCCTATCTATGTTCCTTCCGTTAAACTTTGTGTTCCAGGGTTACGGTAACTTTTTCAACCAATACCGCAGCCTTGGCAGGCACTGGCTCTAATGGGCCCATCCATTTTACTGACTTTTCTTTAAGGCATCTTTTTTTTTATGATGGGAAAATATCATCCAATGACATCCCCCGCTCTTGGGCGGACCCACCCCGTTCCTTCTAGCCTTCATACCGGGGCTCGAGCTCCCTTTCAGATGAACCTGGCCCCAGTAGGCTTCGACCCGGCTGGGTCCCTGCTGTTGCTGACAACTCCTTTAGGCGCGTGGGAACAGCGCGCGTAGTCGACGACTTGGGCTTGGTCCGGACAGTTACCGGACGACCGGACAGCGACCTACCCATTGCTCACTGTCCGCAAGCCCGCGCCTACGGTGGTCGGAAATCGGGTTCAGAATCCCGACGGCGGTGGCGGCGGCGAGAACGCCGTTGCCTGATGCGTTCGGCCTCCTCCTTTGCGAGCATTACTGCTTCGCAGAAGTCGGCGACCACCTGCCACTCCTCCTCGCTCCGGACCATGGCCTCAACCAAGGCCCGGCGCGAGAGGTCTCCGCCGCCGATCGCCCCCACGAGAGCACAGCGATGCTCCGCCCAAGCGGGGCACACCTCGACTGTGTGCTCCATCGTGTCCTCCAGGCGTTCCGCACAGTGGCGACACCCGGGCGTCACTTTCGCACGAATCCGGTGCAGGAACCTCCCGAACGAACCATGTCCGGTGAGGACCTGCGTCATACGGAAAGTAAGGACGCTGTGAGGTCTTTCCAGCCATGCCTCAAAGAGGGGACTTACCGCCATGACTGTGGCGTGCCCAGCACTGGGTTGCGATAGTCGCTGACGCCATTTCACCTTGAGATCCCGCCGGAGCTCCGTCCGCCATGCCGTGACCTGTCGCGGCAGCGGACTTTCACCCCGGCGTTGCATCTCCACGCGCATATCGTGCATGTGTGCAAGGACTGTTGCCTCCAGATCCCACGGTGGTAGGCCAGCCAGAAGGCTCGCCACTTCACGGGAGACCGTGCAGTATCCTCGCACTATCCTTATTGCTATGACCTTCTGGCAGGCGTTCAGCATGGCCGCCGGTTGCGTCTGTTTGGGAGCCAGACGTCGGAAATGCTCCACGAAATTCCACCGGCTGTCGAGGACGAGCCCCAGGTACTTCATCGTCGACCCGACACCGATGTGAACTCCTCCTACTGTTAGTTGGGAACTCAATGGCGGCGCTCTTTAAGGCATCTGTGGAACAATATGTGCAGCCGATTCGGCCTTGGTCCTTACTGGACTGTGAATCACCCTCATGGTAACATCGGGGCACTTCATTATGCTGGATTCAAAACAGCCTTTCAAATCACCCATGTCCGGTGAGAATCGGTGTCTGCGGATTTAGACGCTGTGGCACCTTAACCACTCTCCTAAGAGGAGACTTATCACCGCGTTTATGCTCAGGTTACACTTGAAACCCTAATATGTTAATAATAGTAGATGACTAAAAACATTGATTTACCTTTAGACGTATTTCCACCCACCAGCATATACGGTTCAGAATTTTCCTTTAGTAATGAATAAACATCTGTGATCTGATAAGGCCTGTACCACGTTTTACCATCTTTCAGTTCAATTCTCATCATCTTCTCTTCACGCCAGTCGTCATCACGCACCATGCACCAATCATCTTTTATTGCATTTATAGAACTTTGGCAGCAATTCTCTGAACTCTTACAGATTCCCATAACCTTTTCGTCCATGATCCTTTCTTCCTTGGGAGCGTCTATTGCAAACTTTTTCAAAGAATCCAGTATAGGCCTATAGCCGGTACAGCGGCAGAGATTGCTAGAAACTGATTTTTCTATTTCTAGCATAGTCAACTTGTTTGGATGGCTTTCCATGAGTCTATTAAAAAGAAATGTGTTAACTTTGTCAAAACGAATGAAATGAATATTTATTAAAGTTTTATGTAAAGTTTTTAAAAAGTTTGAAAAAATTAAACTACTTCAAAGAAATAATAAACAAATTAAACAATAACTCAAAACTCCTCCGCATCGCTGTCGACTGGAAGTGTGCCCAATAAGCTGGCGGCATTGCCACGTTATATGGCAGTGCTTATTCTCTGACCGAGGTAGAAACCAGCCCTTGGGTCACGCGAAGCGTCAATTAACTTGAAACAATATTAAAGTATTCGTTATTATACGCTTAGTGTACGACTGCTAAGCTTACATTCAAAACTATGAAACGTGTGAACGAAGTGACAACGCATCGTGCCGTCGTATTGTTGTCACCCGTGGATAGTAAGCCTAAGATTAATTTTGATAACGTAGAAGATTTGCATTGTGAATGAGTTACTATGGTGAAAATCATACCCGTGCATCATCATCACCCATCCAGGGGTACAGTACCCACACTGGGTTGCATTATTCTCAGCCAGCGTCGTCTGCAACTTGTGATAGCCATCCTTCCTATTGCCTAACCCTTCGATAGTTCTGATGTCCCAGCCATGACATGATGCGATGGAAGTCAAGCACTGGTGGAAGCAAAATGAATTTAATATAAAAACCGGCCAAGTGCGAGTTGGACTCGCCCATGAAGGGTTCCGTAGCAGCAAGTAACATAATATAAAAGTTCTTGTAATGTGTTGTAACTTTGATCGATGTTTTAATAATAGTGTATTTTTTTCGATTTATGACGCATTAAAAAAAAACTACTTACTAGATTTCGTTCAAACCAATTTTCGTTGGCAGTTTTTATAGTAATGTACATCATATATTTTTTTTAGTTTTATCATTCTCTTATTTTAGAAGTTAGAGGGGGGGGACACACATTTTACCACTTTGGAAGTGTCTCTCGCGCAAACTATTCAGTTCAGAAAAAAATGATTTTAGAAACCTCAGTATCATTTTTGAAGACCTATTCATAGATACCCCACACGCATGGGTTTAATGAAAAAAAAAAAATTTGATTTTCAGTTCTAAGTATGGGGACCCCCAAAATTTATTGCTTTTTTTCTATTTTTGTGTGAAAATCTTAATGCGGTTCACATAATACATCTACTTACAAAGTTTCAACAGTATAGCTCTTATAGTTTCGGAAAAAAGTGGCTGTGACATACGGACGGACAGACGGACAGACAGACAGACAGACAGACAGACAGACAGACAGACAGACATGACGAATCTATAAGGGTTCCGTTTTTTGCCATTTGGCTACGGAACCCTAAAAAGTGAAAAACAATCTCTTAACAATTAAACGTTTTGTAATATATTTATAAACTTATAATATTTTTTAGTGTTTCTTTAAGGACATAAAAGGTCCTTAGAATTTTAATTAGTAAAATCCCATCCATTAATTGGTTAATCATGATCCCACTAACTTTATCAAAATTTCATGTTGAAAATAATGTATGCACTATTTCAAATTGCTTCCTTTGAAATATTCTATATGGAAAAACATTTTTGCTAGGCTTTGCTATCCTTGTCTTAGTTAAAGAGTTTCCTACACTCCTTTTGACTTTCACGACGCTATGTATCTTCAAGTTATAATTAATTTGACGAATCTGTGATGCTTACAGAATTAATAGCTTGGTGTGGTCCTCCGGGGTTCTTGGCAGCTGTGACCATGCAGGCTCCGCAGCCCCCCTCACGACACATGTACTTAGTACCACGCAGCTGGAGGTAGTTGCGAAGGTAGTCCAGCAACATAGTGTCTGAACACACATCTTTGCTCACTAGAAAAGAACATTAAATACCATCAAAACTGGCTAACTAACTACCTAGCTACTAACTAGCTAATTAACTATTTATTTTTACAGAATAAAAACAAATAGGAATTTTACATCGCAGTTTAATTCTCTATAATATGCTGTTACATAAGACACGAGATAGTTATGATAGAGTTGATTTAAGTAAAGTTAGGGAGAGGCATGAAAATGTTAAATGATCCTGTTTTCTTAATTGATGATAGGTTCGCGCTTGACCGCCATCTCACCTGATGGAAAGTGACGATGCAGTCGACTATAGAACGCGATTACCTAGAAGAAACCTATTCACTCTTGATTTAAAGATTCCCGGGTTGTAGCTATCAGAAAACACAGACTCCGGCAAGGAATCCCACTCTTTAACTGCACGCACAATGAATGTGTTCCCAAAACGTTTTGTGCGTGTGGGAGGGATGTTCACCATGTACCGGTGGCGCATCGCCGCACTTCTGGTAGTCCGATGATGGAACGGGCTAGCCGGAATTAGGTTACGCAATTCCGACGCACGTTCCCCGAAATGCAACCGGTAGAAAACCGACAGGCAAGCAACTCGGCGTCGATGCTCAAGGCTTTGAAGCCTCGACTCGACGAGTGTCTCATCACAAATTATCCTTCTGGCTCGCCTCTCAATTGCTTCAAGTACATCCTAGTGAAGGATGAAAATAAAATAAATGATTAAAAGTAATAAAAGAAATCAGCAGCAGGCGAAGCTCTCTGAGCAACTAGCAGAGCCTGAGATTGGTCAAACCTGCCAAGCGGTCATCACAGGCCGCAGAATGATTAGCAAGGTTCTCTCAAAAGTCTAGACGCTGGGAGGGTGGTCAGCTAGGCCTCTCTGCCGCTATCAAAGATAAGAAGGGTAGAGAGCTGACGTTGTATAACCCGTATGACTTTTGAAGGTCAGAGAGACAGATGCAGGGCTGGTTTTTAGAAATCTTAGTATCCCATAAGGGTCAATTCCGACCAGCTAGCCCAGCGTCACTCGTGCAGGCTATGGAACCCGCAGTAGGTGATAGAACTCGTTACAGTAGACTATGGTAGAAAAGAACAAAACTAATCCATTACACTTTTGCACTTTGAAGTTAGAAAAAAAAAACTCAGTCTGACTGACTTTTTTTTTTTCTAACTTCAATTTTGCATTGACATCTTAGAGGTTTTCTCCATTCGAATACAACCCGAGTTCATAGTTAGACAATCAGACCGGAGGTGAATAACTTTAAAATTAAAATTTCAAGTTAGCAAAAAGAAATGTCCAACCGGTATTGTTATCTTACAAAATAAATATATCATGACATGTAAAGTAATGAAAACAAGCGTGTCTTTTAATTACAAATGTTAAAACAAAAAAAAAATGTATAAGTATTATATACAATGCTATATAGTGTAAGTATGCATACATTAAAATGGGGGGCTCATTTAAATGCCAATGTATACACTTCTATTATAAACTTGCTAGTCATATTCAACAAATAAGTAAAAACTTTGCCAAAGGCTTTTTACACTGTTCAGGACTATCTTCAGGACAAAAAGGCTTGGATTGACCTAAGTCTGTTATTTTTATAAATTCGTCATTCCAACACGATCCCATTGTCATTTTGCTAAAAGTTTGTAATCTGCTAATTCATAATGGTCGGTCAATCGGGCGATTTGAGTATTTTCTGCGGCCTACCTAAATGTCCTTTCTATGGTATTTTTCGTCAAGTCGCTCCTTAGTAGTTCTGAGTTGAGCTTTGTGAATACTCACAAATGCTTACACTGACTGAACAGGTCCACTCAAATCTGTATGGTTCTTTCTTCAAAAGACTATCTCAGACAAATCTGCATGGTTCTCATGATTTGACCATTATATATTTACTGTATGGACTTTAAAACTCAGGGGGTTTGTTTCGGTGTTTTTTCTCAGGGTAGTCAGATAAGAAACACCGGCCTCATCTAGTGTAAATCGACGAAAACAAAAATTGACTTGTAAAAATGTTTTTTTTAAAACCTATTTGCAGAATAAATAAATAAAAAAATATATATGACATCATAAAATATTTTTAATAGAAAATCAAGAACCAAGTAAGCTCCCTTGTGGTATTCTAGTCAAAGCAAAATATTTTTTCTACTCCTTCCTGCATCACGCCATTTAGATCCAAATACATACGTATTTTAGTATCAATACAAGTTGCCTTTTCTATAGTTGTAAGATTTTCCAGTAGCACACATTTACATAATACCAATGAAGAGTTTATTTGATAATATTTTTTTTTTTCGTACCTGTATGTTTATCACCATTAATGGTTAACTTGATCTCGTCTTTTGCTATGTATTGCAACGCCATGTTGAAGACGTGAACTGTTTACAGAAAATAAAATGTTCTTCCTATTTAAACTTTAACCAAATAACCGCCATCTTTATTAAAAACAAATATCATTATTCTTTACTCTTTGCTTAACAGTGTCCGTGAGTCTTCATTTTTGTTAGGGCTGTCTGTATGACTGTCTGATTTTTTTCTATTACCAACCTTTATTTATTATTATTTGTGTTCCGTGAATGTGTCCGTGGCATCACCAGGCT
The DNA here is from genome assembly GCA_910589285.2 of Mythimna ferrago. Lineage (NCBI taxonomy): Eukaryota > Metazoa > Arthropoda > Insecta > Lepidoptera > Noctuidae > Mythimna > Mythimna ferrago. The sequence goes on from OU342685.1 coordinate 26,129,658, forward strand.
AGAATACTAGTGCTGCGGTGTTTACTTTTTGTTTTCAATATAGCAGCATAATGCTAGAAGTCTTTTTGGCCTCGCACAGGTCTTCTTTTATTAACCGACTTCAAAAAAAGGAAGTTATCAATTCGAACCGTATGTATGTAATATTTCCAGATCTACCCAGTTTTCGTATATGTTAGTCTATATCAGCGTCTGAACAAATGTGAACAAAAAGTGTATGTATGTATGTTTTTATGTTTGTGTTCGCATATCTCTGGAACTACAAGTCCGATTTAAGTAATTATTTTTTTGTTGTACTAGTTATTGTTCAATTTAGGGAAAACTGCAAGTTTCATTAAAATCGGCTCAGTAGTTTTTGAGATAGGGAATTTTAACCGACTTTTTATTACCAAATTAGTTTAAATTAATGTAACCTACCGTGTTTGGTTTTATTGGAATCGATATGAGATGCACTTTGGCTATAAGGCATTTAAGTTTATTTGAGGCGTACTTTTTAGCGGTGGTACAATATCTAAAAAGTGTAAAATATAAAACTTTTACAAAAAAAATATAACTGACTTCAATGTTAAAAACGCTGAAAAGTACAAAATAACTTTAATTTCGGAAGTAGGTGTTAAATTAAATAACAAAGAGACAAAACTATTATAGAAATATCGACTTCCAAAATTAAAGTTATTTTGTACTTTTCAGTGTTTTTTTTAACATTGAAGTTGGTTATATTTTTTTTTTAAGTTTTTTATTATCTTACTTTTTATTTTATTATTATTTGTCTTGTATGAGTCACATAGTTGACCGCCATAATATAACGACTTTAGTTCAGTGTTTGTTCTTTCGAAAGACATATTCATTCATATCTGTTGCGATGATCAAACTTTATATATTTTAGTTGGTTTTTATTTAGCAGTAAGCGCCCAGAAACTTAGAGAGAAAAAAAAAATTGATTTATTAACTTTTAGCTTACCTGTAAACAATCTTTCTAAAATTTTAAGCAAGTAAAATAATAATTTTGATCTGGACCGAGAGTAGCCCTAGCCAATTTCATGAGTAATTCACAACTATATACACATAGTCGATAAATATGCATGTCAATTTAAAAGTACGTAATGTAATTAAAATAATATGCACGTGCAGAATTTTAAATGTTTTGTAAAAATTTCGTTGTTTGCGTAGTGACGTAGCAAACAAATGAGTAATAAATGCTCATTTGTTTGCTGATATCGCGACCAAAGATTTTATATATCCTTCTTTTTTTTTTTATTGTGGGAAAAAATCATGCATTTACATCCCCCGCTCTTGGGCGGGGCAGGAAATAGTGTCAGACTCTTACTGACTAAAAGACCCACCCTGTTCCTTCTAGCCTTCATACCGGGGCTCGAGCGCCCTTTCGGATAACCCTGGCCCCAGTAGGCTTCGACCCGGCTGGGTCACTGCTGTTGCTGACAACTCCTTGAGGCGCGCGGGAACAGTGCGCGCCGTCGACGACTTGGGCTTGGTCCGGACAGTTACCGGACGGCCGGACAGCGAGCTACCCATTGCTGACTGTCCGCAAGCCCGCGCCTACGGTGGCCGGAAATCGGGATCAGAATCCCGGTTGCGGCGGCGGCGGCGATAACGCCGTTGCCTGATGCGTTCGGCCTCCTCCTTTGCGAGCTTTACTGCTTCGTAGAAGTCGGCGACCGCCTGCCACTCCTCCTTGCTCCGGACCATGGCCTCAACTAAGGCCCGGCGCGAGAGGTCTCCGCCGCCGATCGCCCCCACGAGGGCACGGCGATGCTCCGCCCAGGCAGGGCACACCTCGACTGTGTGCTCCACCGTGTCCTCCGGGCGTTCCGCACAGTGGTGACACCCGGGCCTCACTTCCGCATCAATCCGGTGCAGGAAACTCCCGAACGAACCATGTCCGGTGAGGACCTGCGTCATGCGGAAGGTAAGGACGCCGTGAGGTATTTCCAGCCACGCCTCAAAGAGGGGACTTACCGCCATGATTGTGGCGTGCTCAGCACTGGGTTGCGATAGTCGTTGACGCCTATTCACCATGAGATCCCGCCGGAGCTCTGTCCGCCATGCCGTGACCTGTCGTGGCAGCGGACTTTCACCCCGGCGTTGCATCTCCACGCGCATATCGTGCATGTGTGCAAGGACTGTTGCCTCCAGATCCCACGGTGGTAGGCCAGCCAGAAGGCTTGCCGCTTCGCGGGAGACCGTGCAGTATTCCCGCACCATCCTTATTGCCATGACCCTCTGGCAGGCGTTCAGCATGGCCGCCGGTTGCTTTTTCAGCGACGGCGCCTACACCGGCGCCCCGTAGAGGGCCATGGACCGAACGATCCCCGCGTAGAGCCTCCGGCAGGAGGCATCTGGACCCCCAAGGTTGGGCAGGAGCCGCTTGAGCGCAGCCCCAGCCCGGTTGAGTTTGGGAGCCAGACGTCGGAAATGCTCCACGAAATTCCACCGGCTATCGAGGACGAGTCCCAGGTACTTCATCGTCGACCCGACACCGATGTGAACTCCTCCTACCGTTAGTTGGGAACTCAATGGCGGCGCGTTCCAAGAGCGGTAACCGTGGAAACTCATAGCCTCGGATTTGTGAAGCGCCACCTCGAGTCCCAACTCCTGGATCCTATCAACGACCATCGCAACCCCGCGTGTCGCTAGAGCGACCGCCGCCTGGTACGACTCTCCCTGCGCTAGAACCAGCGTGTCGTCTGCGTAGCAAACCACGCTGACCCCGTCAGGGAAGTCGCCGCGCAGCACGTAGTCGTACCCGATGTTCCACAAGGGTGGCCCTAGTACCGACCCCTGCGGAACACCGCACGACATCTCTCGACGTTTCCAGTCTCCCGGGTGACCGGAGTAGACTATAAATCTTTCCGACAGATAGGCCTCGACCACTCGACAGAGGTATTCGGGCACCCGGTGGTACCGGAGTGCCCTCCGGATCGTACTCCAGGGCAGGAAATTGAACGCGTTGGCAATGTCCAAAGACACTGCCACGACACACCTGCCCCGGGACACCGCATCCCCCGTCATGAGGGCTCGCACGCGCATGATGGCGTCCACCGTAGAGCGCATCCTGCGAAAGCCGAACTGTCCGTCCGAGGTTTGCAATGACTCTCTCAAAGAGCTTGCCTACCTCGTCAAGCAGCACAATGGGCCGGTACGCGGACGGAGAGTCCGCAGGGCGCCCTGGCTTCGCTAAGAGGACCAGTTTCCCCGTCTTCCAGCAAAGTGGGAACTGGTCCTTCTCCAGGCATGCGCTGAAGAGCCCTCTCAGTCGAGGCCCGAAAGCCTCCATGGCCAGGACCCAGGCCTTTCCAGGCAAGCCGTCGGGTCCTGGGGCGGTGTTTTTGGCACTCAGCCTTCGCACCGCCACTCTCATCTCTACCTCGGTCACCTCTGGAGCATCGTCGTCGTCGTCGCTGTTGCGGTCCGCGTCAGACACCGCTGGTGGTGGAGGCGGAGCCACGGGCGGGGGGGGGAATGTTCCCCCCGCGCAGGGAACAAAGCGTTTACCGCACCCTCTACGATCTGGGGCCGGAGACTCTGAGTCAGCGGGGAGCGCAGGGGCGAAGCTTTTCCCGTACCGTATTGTCCGCGTTCAGAGACCCCAGCCACACGTTGCGGGCCTCCAGTTTGACCCGCTTGATCTCCGTTCGGAGGGTGCGTTTTGCTGCTCTGTATCCCTCATACAGCTCCGCCTCTCTGGCCTCCGCATCCGCCGGGCGGATGCGGCGCCTGCAGTGTCTAGCGTACCGGCGTCGCGCGTGACTGCATGCGTTGCGCAGTGCAGCGATCTCCGGCGACCACCAGCACACCTGGCGCTTAGCTCGCCCTGGATGGACTCGGGGCATTGCCGCGTCGCAGATTTGTGACATGGCCCCCGGAACCACTCCGCCTCGACGTCTATGTCGACACACCTGTCCGGTGCTTGCACCCAGGCCTGTACGTGAGCTCCCGGTCCATCTGCTTAAGCACCCACCGCGGACCGCAAGGGCTCTGTCGGACCGACGCGGCCGAGGTTTCGGCAGAGACGTCCAACCGGATGTACCGGTGGTCGGAGTACGTCTCCACTTCCTCCATAACGCGTCAGTCGACGGCACGCGGCGACAGAGCGAGGCTGGCGAACGAGATGTCAACCACTGATTCACCCCGCATCCGCGCCAACGTGGGGACAGAACCCCGGTTCAGGACAACTAGGCCCAGCTCCAAAGCCCAGTCCTCCACCATCTGACCCCGTGGGTTCGTGTACCGGGAACCCCAAGCCGTATTCCAGGCGTTGAAGTCCCCGCAAACGACCACGGGGAGGGTACCAAGCCCAGCGACGACGACATTTAGCTCCATAAGGGAGACTTGGAGTTCGTCGAGAGATCTGTTCGGGGACAGGTAGACACCTACCACTGCAATGTCCCCGAACCGTGCTGCCACGCAGCCCCGTCCCCTCGCAACATCCTCGAGGGGCATTTTATATATCCTACGGATCGACCAACTCAACGAATACTCGGCTGCAAGAACTTCATATTTTAACCCCAAAAAGATCAAAGAAGTGACTAACAATTAGGTTAAATATATAAAAGAGTATATAGATATTATTATTCTCAGTTTGTATAAAAACCTATTACATTATTTATTAATACAATGATTTCTAAGTATCAATCTTACGTATTTAAATTAAAAAATGTAATTTTCACATGTGACGAGGCATTTGGTTAATGACAAATAACTGTGTGCGTGTATGTGTGTCCCGAATTTAAGCAATATCTCAGATATCTCTGACGGTAAAGCTCCGAAACGTTTTGTTTGGCTGGAGATCCAAATTCAGGACCTTGCAAAGTGTTCACTACTAGACCAACGTGAACAAGTAACTCAATACATTACTTAATGCCCGTCGATCTCCTACAGAGGGTCACGCAGCGTCAACATCTCTGTTGATTTAGGCCACTTTCTAACTACCGCACTATGATGGTTATCGGGGAGGAGTACACGTAGTGGATCTAATTGTTGGGATTATTGGCCCAAAGTGTCTTGTCTTTATTTAAGTTAGTGGCGACTAGACTTTGGCGACGAGTTTGTTTGATGAAATATTTGTAACTGTTCAAAATTTTCGAGATGAAGAAGGATGCCTATAGTAAATTGTAAGCCTACGTTTATGTTTTATAGCATAAGCATAGCATAATCAGCTTTTTTAATGTTCCCACTGCTGAGACTCACTCTAGGAGAGGGATTGGGCCGCAATCCATCACGCGAGCCGAGTGCGGGTTGGTGAATGTCACATATTTTCGATTTTTTGGTTCTAGGACATGCCGGTTTTCTCACGATGTTTTCCTTCACCGTTTTGAGAGCAGTGGTGATGAAATAAATTACGCAAAGTAATGCGCCTGACAGGGTTTGTACTCGCGAACTCAACTCGTAAATCGGGACCGTTACCACTCAGCCACTACTGGCATCTTTTATTGCTATCTTTCATTCGGCAGTATATTTTTTTTATCTATGTATCGTTTATTTTAAATGAACATTTTCATTTGATTATTATTTGCTAACAGTAGAATGTAGAGGGGTAGTTTATGGTCTACTGTACGGTACCTTTTTAGTTTAAGTACTTAAAGACCATCCTAATCTTGTCTCGTTGATATTGTTGTCAGCAATAAGCCCTCTATTATACATATTATATTATATACTTAAGTTTTTGTAAAGTTGTTACCATTTTGGTGTACAATAAAGTTGATCCTATTCTAATCTTTTACGAGTATGAAGGCCATGATCCATGATTTTAATCACTCTATGATTGAATACAAAACTATCATGATTACAAAACTTTTTCATACAAGGGTTGTCGAAGTCGAAGGGCATTCAATGAAAGCAATCAGTTTTATTGTTAATTTACAATTTCTTGATGCAATTGACTTCGGTTTTACTAACAAAGTTGAACTTTGAATCCTACTTGAAAAATTAATAAACACACTTACAAAATAAGGTCCCACAACAATAGTCTCCAACATACAGACGCATTAAAGCATTAAAGACGCATTTAAGTTTTTGTTTAAGCTGTATTACTTTTTGGTGTACAATAAAGTTTATTCTATTCTATTCTATACAGACGGAATTATCAATACTGCAATCTTATTACTTCATGTATTAGTCCATTATCATCTAATCTTACACTACTAATATCTTCAAAGTCAGGATATTGCGTATTACACGCATAAGAGGGTTCGGCCGACTTGTGTTACTAATCTGGCATGTGGACACAAGTTCTTGAAGTAGAAACCCTTCGCGCTTGTTTTTCTCTTCACACAAGGTTACTGGACGGTCGCACGGCCGTCAACTGACTTGCCCGCTGAGGACTTGCATCATGCGGAAGGTGAGAATACCACGACGCCTCTCCATCCACTTCTCAAAGAAAAGACTTCCCGCCAGAACTATGGCGTGCGCTTCTCGGGTCCTGATCCAAAAGAGAGTCATTCTTACTTTACCTGTAAAGCGAAAATATCTCTACTTTATCCTTCAGCGTGAAGGTACGAGGTGCGTCCAGACACTGATCTGGCGAATGCGACGCTCGCGAGGCATTCGCGAACCGCTTGTGAACTGAGTGCGTGCATTTATTTATTTACTTATTCGAACTTAATGCAACACAAATGTACAAAGGCAAATGTTCACAAGCAGCTCGCGAGCGGCGCATTTGCCAGGTCTGAACACATCATTATTGCTATGACATATAAAAGAGTAAAACTAAAAAACTCTCTATACTTCAAAATATAATTAACCGTGTCATTTAGGAAATTCCGTCAATATAATAAGACCTAAGTCCTCTTAAAGGTATTACTCGCAGCTTACGGAATCCTCTTCAGTGAAGTTCGACCTCCGACCTCCTTGCTCATCTGTCGTTGCATTCTTGAGGCCTCCCGAGCGCTCCTGACTGATACTAGAAATATTTAGAGCGAGAGACTTATCTGATGAATGCTGTGGCATGATATGTGATAAATTGAATTTAAAATTGTTATGTGTGTAAAACTTGTTTTTACTTTTATATAGTCTTATAGCACTTTTCGATGAATGGGCTATCTAATCCTTAAAAAATATTCTAACCGGTAGTTTTTAGATTAGTGCGTTCAGACAAACAAACTTTTCAGCTTTACTTTTTTACTCAGTACGTATACAAGGTGTAAGGGACAGCCCTACACAAACTTTAAGGGCTTGCTCAGTAGACGAAACTGAACAACATTCCACAAATTTTTTTTTCAGGAAACGAAAAAAAAATTCCGCCTCTCCACACAAACTGTCCAATCGAGTTTATAATTTTCTATGGCAAGGCGGAATTTTATTTCGTTTCCTGAAAAAAAAATTTGTGGAAGGTTGTTGGTGGTGTTGTTGGTTGGTGGAGGGCTGTCCCTTACACTAGGGTGTCCCAAGCTTTAAGGGCGAAATTTTTTTTTCCGATTTTGAATACGCATACCCTCTATTTTTTTTCTATTTGACCCTAAGAACTAAAATAATAAATATTATTGGTATCGGATGACGATAACCCGTGCCGACTTGATGACAAACTTATATAAGAAAGTTTGTATGAAAACTACAGAGGACATTTTAGAACTTAATTTTTATTCAGCAAATAAAACATTGCTTTACCTGTATCATACATTTTTCAAGTATCTATTATTACTAGGACTTCATTTTTCCAAAGTTTAGTTTTTACAGTCAGGCTAAACCTATCCATCTGTTCTTGTACACAACATTAGAAAATATGCTTTTGTTCGTTGTTCCTCTTCAGTAGTGATTTTGCTATGAAAGTGCTCTCAGTGTCAGCACCTGTTTTGTAGGATGTTGTAATGCATTACTAGACCACGAACTGCATTCTAAACTTCTGATACCTATTTACTTCCTGTAAAGTTGTCCTGTTTTGGCACCACGAAAAATTTTTCTTTATGACTATGCCATTATGCGAAATAACTATCGAGAGGCATTATTCTTTATATTTGCGCACATCCAAAGTCGAAAACAGTTCATCATCCATGTTAATCGACAGTTTATAACAGTACCAGTACCTACCTTGTTTTGGAAAACGACTTCAATAGCTTCTACGCGCTCTTTTTGGATTCTCCGTACGAATTATTTGAATTGAGGACTTGCTTATGGGAAATTCGTCAGAGTTGTATGCAAGTGCCTCAACAGTAGCTTTTATAGCAAAATTCTGTGTGTAAACACTAAATTGCTGCCCAAAGCTGCAACTGTCTTTGGAGTGATAATTTTTTTCCCCATGGAAGTTTTATTCGTATGGGTCTGTGTACTCTTAGTTGGTATGGGTAGATTTTCTTGTAAATCCTTCATTTCAGAATAAAAAAGGTGATTACAAAGCAGTTAAGGAGAAACAATTAGTAGCAAGACAGCCTTGTTCCTAAATATTTCTAAGGCGCGCTTTTTTTTTCGAATTTTTGGTCCACTCCACCTAAGTAACCACATCAACCTGGCTTTCTCTGGCACTACAAGAAGATTTTATCTTTTATTAATGGAAACGCATCGGCATGTGCAAATATCAAACAATTTTATTAATTTTATTACAAGCTCATGTCTTTGCTTCTCAAATACTTCTTGCGTTTTACTGGCATTTTTTGGAGTTTTCTCCAAAATTCCAAACTTGGAATAATGCAACTAGTTTTTTAACACAGATAATGCTTTAATTAGGAAATGTCACGTATATTGTGCCTTTCCCAATAAATAACGCACTTTCGAATAGTAAGATTCACGATTTTCAGTGATACATAAATTCATTAAAGGAATGTTATAACAGTACTGCCAATACTTGTCGATTAGAGGGTAGTTTTGTACCCGTAATTTCATTTAATACATCCCCTGTTCAAAATATTCCTTTTGTAAGACTTCGTAAGCATAATTTCCATTCAGTCTACATGTCAGTAGACTGAATGGAAATTATGCGTTTACTGATTAAATAAATAAATAATAACGAGCACTTGATACGTTAGCTGCGGCGCGCCAAAGTACTGAATTTCTGATATTTATCGATGCAAGTCGGCACGGGTTCCCTTGGTCCTAAGTGCATAAAATTTTATTTACAATTGTTTTGACACAATTCAAACAAAATTAGAGAGTATGCGTTGTAAAAAAAAGAATTTGATTTTTTTGGGACACCCTACCTTACACCTTGTACATAACCTTATTTTTAGTATATGCAAAACCTGAAGCACCTGTCTAGTTTTTTTTTTTATGTAAAGGATCTATGTACAACATTTCAAAACTGTTTCATGAAAAATCACAAAGTTATAAGCTTGTTATGTCAACAAAAATACAAGCGCCTGAGGGGTTGTTTTGCAATTGCTCTTAGCTTTTTGATGGCGCCTAACACCCGTTATGATCTGTCGTGACCTGTGTTGTGTTTATTGTCGGTTGTATCCAACTTGTGGTCTTTTTAAATATTTTTTGGGAAAAATATAACCTGGTGTAAAAACTACTGGATTCCATTCAGTTACTGATTTTTTGAACAAACTACATCTTGGTTTCACATACACTAAAACTCAGAGAGCAGTGGTGGCCGAGTGGTAATGGCTCCGACTTACTAGTTGTAGGTCGCGGTTTCAAACCATGTTAGGCGCATTACTTTGTGTAATTTATTTCATTACCACTGCTCTCAAAACGGTGAAGGAAAACATCGTAAGGAAACCGGCATGTCGTAGAACCAAAAATTCGAAGACATGTGACATCCACCAACCCGCACTGGGCCCGCGTGGTGGATTGCGGCCCATTGGCCTGAGTCCCAGCAAAAGGCTGATGATATACTAAAAAGAATGTAGTATAGATTATCTTTGGGGAACAACTCAAACACACGATACGACGTGAATTTAGACTCGCGATGTGAAGTTGTGACTTACGTGAATTTATTAAAAATCACACTAAAAACATAAAGTTTATTTTTTCTAGTTCTAGCATTTACATTCGAAACTAGTCTCTATTACTACCTCAAATTTTACCTGCCACCTAGATATATTTCCATCACATTACCGTTGGACCATGCAATTCGCGAAACCTCTGGGACTTGGCAGGCTTCGGCTTTGAGCACCGGATCCAAAGAGATATAGGATCATTTTCTCTTCATATTCACTGCTACGTACTTTAGTTACGACTGGAGCCCTGTAAGATGATGTTTGGATCAAAGAGATAGGTAGATAGAAATGCTTAGGATATATTTATTAATAACTAGATAGATAGATCTATTTTTATTATTGTTTACCAAAAATAAAAATGGAAGATAGTTAGAAATGGATAGATGATGATAGATGATCTATAGATGTTAGAATTGTTTTTAGAACCAGTTACTAGTCTCGTATTAATTCATTAAACCCCTAGCGAACGCCGCACCTATTGTCTTTCTATTGTGTCTGTAATTTCCACGATTGAAAGGTTAAGGTAAACATTACAAAAGAATGCACTATTTTTTCTTCGGAGTAGTGTTTGGGTTTTAACATTTCATTAAAGCTCGGTTTAGGAATGGTGCCTGTGTATTTAGAAAGTGGCATTGATTGATTGACTGACATTGTTTCGTCAAAACTTATAAACTAAGTATGTACATATGTAGGTAATGATTCAATTCATTAATTTGATATGAAGTGTAGCTTTGTCACAAACAATAGGGTATTTTATGTACGAGAAAAAATTTAAAAATAGGTATACAATCGAGGTAGCTTTGACTTATTGCCTATGCAGTTGGTAGATGTTAAATTTAGTTCATATTTAAATCAATAACGAAAATTATAAATATCATTTGTTTATATGACCAACATATGGTCCAATGTTTTCGTCAAATTATGTGTGAAATTAAAAATATAATATTTAAATGCATGTTTATGGTACTTATCGAAAGAATAAAATTAATTATTTTTAGTAGTTTATATGTCCTTTTTAGATCGAATGCAGACACTTTTCAGAAACTGGTATTTACCTACACTATAATTATATATTATATATATAACAACAGGGTAAGTAAATCCCTGTACCCTATTGTTGCACTTGCAACCCAGAATTAGGCTGCGTTTCAAATACCAGTAATTTTGTAAACAGAAGTAGTTTACGAAGAATACTGAATAACCACTAACTTCTTTTGCAGTTTTGTCGTGCAACATCAGAAAAATGAAGAGAGTGAGTTAGTGAGTAATGCCCAAGTGACAGTAGCTGGTCGAATGGCACTCGTTAGACTGACTCGAGTGCCTCGTTAACTCGTGTTAGAACATTTGCATTTGGCTCTTGAGGCTAGCAGGTCAGCGGTTTGGTCCCAGGTCGAATGGAATCTCAAAATGAGAGACTTGGGCAAAGAAATGTTAATATATTGGTGAGGAAATTTTAAACAGTTACACATGGTTAGTTTCATGAATAACATACAAAGGTACATAACATCACATCGGCGGTAAGGATTCAGAAGTCAGAAGTCCGAAATGTTTGGCATTGGCATGCGTGATTGAAATATTACGTGGTCACTTTCACACATTTTAAACAATCGATGTACTTTTTTTGACTCTTTAACGCAAGCCTCCTAAGGTGTTGGTCGAGGCCATTGGCTGACACGACTATCGGTACAATGATCGCCGAGTCCACATCCCACATGTCGACAACCTCGTGAGCCAAGTCAATATACTTGATTTGTTTATCTTTCTCGGCTTTCACGAAGCGTGCTTCATCGTCGACCACATCATCGCTTACCATCAGGTGAGATAGTGGTCAAACGCAAGCCTATCATTAATAAAAAAAAAGTTTTCTTACGAGTATTATTATTATTATCTAAGAATGCCTCAGAAAAATCATATTACCAACTTTAAATATAACCAGCAACAGCTATAAAAACTATTCCAATCGCTAATCTAATGGCCTTACAATGTGATGGGTCGCACGTGCTCTGAAAGCCAGCCTCAATGAAAAGGGGACGATGATTCAAGAAAACTGCACTCGGCGAGACGGGGCGATCCATTTAGTTTTTAATTTTAATGATGTATGTCTATATGTCAGACTAGCTTCTACCACCAGCTGACCTGCGTGAAAGTAGGTTTCTCTATTCCCTCTTTAGCCTCCCATTATATCCCTTTAGGGCAGCGAATTTAAAAAAAATTACCTTCGTCATAAAATGAAACCTTATGCAAAATCTCACGTTCCTAATCCCACTAGTTTCGTCTGTGCGTAGATGTTTGTCAGTCAGTTTCTACTTTTATGCATTATATAGATAGATATACGTAGACATAATGTACCTATATCGTATTTTCTGATTGTACCTAAATCTATTATTACAGTAATCATTTTATAAAAAGATCAAGATGTTGGTATATTCCTAATTGTTGGTTAGGGAATAGTTGGAGGCCCAGTGGTAACGGCCACGTTTTTTTAAATCATAGGTTGTGGGTGCAAACCCACTCAGGTTCTTTACCTTCTGTGAGTTATTTCACTACCACTGTACCAAAACGGCGAAGGAAAACGTCGTGAGGAAAATGGCGTACCCTGGAAATAAAACTCTGAAGACATGTGACATCTACTTCTCACACTAAGTCTTTATGGTGTATTACGGCCCATTTTCTCTACAAAAAAGATATTTTAAGACCGATTATGCTATAACGTTGGTTATTAATATGTTTTGTAAATATTCGTCAAAGATATATCTAGAAGTTATGATACGATTGAGGGACTTGTTTTTCTAATAGCCACAAGCTTTGACCCATAGCCTTAGCCCTTGTTAGGCGGATGGATCAAGGATTAGATTCAGAAAGCGGTACTTCTAGACATGGCTCGTATAGTTAGGTTAGGTTCCTTTGTCTGGAACTCTGACTGCCGGTAGCTTGAATACCATTCCTGATACCAGCGGGCTACTTAGATCAGAACTATAAAGACAATTTTGTTTAAAATTCAAAATATTACAAGCTACTAATCCGATCGTCAAAATTGAAAAAGTGGAAAAAATGTAGATCAATCTTGCTTTAGAGTCAATGAATTGATATTCTCAAAGTAAATATATAAATACATGACCCAATGTGATTATTAAAGCGTTGAATTTTTCTAGCGTTAGCACGTCATAGACAGTTTCAATAATAGGTAATTATAGAAGATTTGTTATTGTATTAAATTGCTAATAAATACTTCAGCCCGTAACGTTAAATTGTTTGAAATTTCCTTCGCGATGCAGTCAGTTTTTTTTTTTACATTTTTGGGCAGTAAGGGATGTGGGATTGTTTTTGTGGGGAATTCCCATGACTCTCGCACAGGGCAATTGAAGAAACACTGTTGGGTTGTTGTCTTTAAATGTCTGACACTTTTATTTCATCCAGAGCGGAAGAAGTCATTAGATAATTTTCCACGTAAAAAAATGAAATAATTAATAACAGTTAACTAGTGACAATTCATATTAGGGGACATTAACATTATAATTGCATAAAAAGATAGCAGAAAAATATCTAAACTACGTATACACAAAAAAGTTATTGGATGATATCTGAAAAAAAAAAAAAAGATGTGTATCCCATATTTGATACCAAAATTTTTATCTACGATAAAATCATACTTTGTATAAGCTCTCTTCATAGTAACGAAGATGAAAACTTAAATTATTTCCATCTCACAACTAACCATAAAAATTTAAAGTAATCTTTGCATTTTCAGAGCGCACTGGATTCCAAGTACCATCCGGCTACAGTCCGTTTATGTTACCAACTACGGAACGTTAGTGACTGCTTCCAACCGTTACATACGTCACATACTTACGACTCGTATGTTTGCTGTAAACTTTACAGTTTGCTATAAAAGTTAGTGGATTTATGGTAAAGGGAAAATTTGGTCAACTAAGACCAAAGCTGGGATGTTGAGTGACTTTAAAAAGATGGAGTAATACTTGCGAGCTTTTCAGAGGTCCTATCCACCTCTAAGACGTACTTAGAGGTGGATAGGACCTCTGAAAAGCTAGTGATAGACCCCGAGCTTTAAACGCAATCAATTTGACTACCTAAACTGAACTGTTAATGGGATGGGCATATACAGGGCATATAGCTCCGTTCTCTTGCATGCATGACATTTTAACATGTCATTATAAGGCCCCCAGATAGGAAGAAACTTCATGGTTTTTTTACTGAAATTTAAGTGCATTAATATAGTCTGGAAGCCGACTCCAATATACTCGGAAAAAGATTGCGCAGATGGATTGCCGCTTGCCGCAATAGATTTTTTGTCAAAAATAAAAGATGATATATTTTCAAGACCTTACATGAAATTTAAAAAAAAAAACAGTTGTGGTCATCCAAAGAGCAATGGCAAGGGCAATGATCGCATCAGAAATTAAGATATCCGCAGGACATCCAAGGTTACCGACATAACCCGAAGAATCACCAAACTTAAGTGGCAGTAGGCAGGACACATTAGAACAGATGACCAATGTGGACGAAAGGTTCTAGAGTGGCAACGACGCATCGATAGACGCAGCTTTAATAATATAATAACAAATTGTTTATTTCGGACAGCACAGGAACCATTTTTGTTTACATGCTCAAACTTAAATACTAGGATTAGTAATTATAATTGGCCACAAATTACATTAGTGAGTCATGTACTTACGAAGCACTTTAGGCGGACAATGATTCCGCATGTGATGCCTCAGCACAGGAGCTCTCTGATTCTCGGTAACGACTTTCAGGATGCTGTTGTCACTCCCTCGAATCCTGCTCACAAGCGATGCCACCTTTGTTCTGATATAAAGTTTGGAAGGCCTTCTACAAGGTGGACCGATGACCTGGTGAAGATTGCGGTGATTCCATGGATGTAAGATGCAAAGGACCGGTCGTTATTGTGACACTTAGGAGAAGTGTATGACCAATAGTGGACGTGTTTTAGCTGAAATGATGATAATGATGATGATAACCGAGGGTAACGGCATGAACTTACAAGTTGTAAGTCGTGACTTTGTTCTTGAGAAAACTATAATTATCTCCCTAGCTCTTGAAACCATAAACAAATCAATTACTACCTGTGCACATTAACGTGGCACCTGGTGAATGACGTTTGAAGTATTGAGTGCATTGAATTTCATTTTAGTTTTATGAATATCAACTTTAAAATTTTGTCAGGGTATTATATTATTTCAGTAAAACCACAATATAACGATAAAACCTGTTACACAATTTATAAAAAAGGTGATTTTAAAGCATCATCGAAAATTTCGTGTTAATCGATCCATAACTCTTAAAATGACCATTACTTTTAACTAAAATTTACTCTATTGTAAAGTTGCAATTTTGTAGATGTCCGTTTTTACTTTGCTGTCATCGACTTAGTTTATTACAATCTTATACAGATTTCTCACATAAATATAAATGTTATAACTAATCTACCTTTGAATCCCTAAAACACAATCTCAAAGTATTTTTTTATTTAGCAAGTACCAACTTTTAATTTGTCAAACACTCCGTCAATTTAGCAATTTAATAAGAAAACAAGTAACAGCCAATTATTTTTGAAAGAGTAACTTTGTATTTTTGCTGGTTCTTCTCTTTAGCAAATAACCAATTATTTGAGTCATGTTTCTGATGTTGATGTATCCATATAGGGTTTAAAAAAAAAATCGAATTTGAGTTAGGCAAAAAGTTGAAGTTACAAAATCTAATTTTTTTATATTGTTAAATAGGTACCCTTATTTAGGATGCTGAACCAAAGTCGACAAAAATACCAACTGACTATAAACCAGAACTAGGTAGCATCTAGTCCGAGTCACGTCGAGGCGACACTCGACACCCAGTGTGACACGTGGCTAATTAGCCGGCACCCCACTAATTGTATGCTTAGACGTGCTCCAGCGCCTGTGACTGTCTCTACCGAGTTGAGCTGGAGTCCTACAGGGCTGAAATATCAAGCAAGATTAACACGTGAGATGAGAAACTGTTTTATAATTGGTTTTTATGAATATCTAATTTGGAAAGGGTATCATCATCAGCCTTTTTAATTAATGTTCTCACTGCTGGGACTCAGGCCTCTAGGAGAGGGAATCCACCACGCGGGCCCAGTGCGGGTTCGTGAATGTCACATGTCTTCGAATTTTTGGTTCTCTTACGATGTTTTCCTTCACCGTTTTGAGAGCAGTGGTAATTAAATAAATTACACATAGTAATGCGCCTGGCAGGTTTTGAACCCGCAACCTACACATAAACAAAAAAAAAGACATAAAAATTCGTCAAGCTGTTTCGGAAGAGTTTGACAACAAACCCCGACACGGGATTTTTATATAGGTATTAGATATCTTATAATAAAATCGAAGTAGTAGTTTTATAGTTTCTGCTTACCCCTACGGGAAATCAGTAGGAATTTATGTACGACCTTCATCAATCTTTATCTTGTTAAATATTTGCATTCGGACTTCCGACATAAATCACCTTATAGGGCGGAAATCTGATGAGTTTTCTCGATTTCCTGCTTAAGATAGGAACCACAAGTTTACGACTTTTGAATATTCATTACAGAACTGCTACAGTTGCTTAGTTCACGTTTTTTTTTACGTTATGGCTAAGTAGCTTAAGCTAAATTTAAGTTCTTCAAAAGAAGTTTTCATCATCTTCCTTGCCCCGTGTCGGTGCAACACGTTTTTTTCTTCCATTCTGTTCTATCACTCATATTGCTCTTCTCATAATCCATTCATTTTTAATTGGGCCTCTTTTTGTCTCTCCACCCATCTATACTTCCCCACCAACTGTGTTCCCACGTTGTCGTCGTGGTGGGGCTTGCGTGTCTCAATGACCTTGAGGGCTATGCCGGTAGAGCTACTCATGCCGGAAGGCCTCAAGCGAGAGACCAGACCAAGAGGAACATATGGCGGAGTCCAGTCGGACCGCCCGGAGGGTGCGCTGTCCAGGAGCGCTGGCACAACAGCTGTTGACGCCTTCTGGATAGCGATGTCGGAGAGATAGGGTTCGCCTCCGGTACGTGTCTGTTCAGCAGACATGACCAGGATGGCGAACGTGTAATGGGGACCCCACCCAATTCAAAAAAGGCAAAGCTGTGTTCAGCACCAATATGAGCGCGAGTAGACAAACAAATACTACCCCAGGAGGGTACCAGTTAGCTGGAGAATCCCTCCCCGAGCAGAGCTCGGGCTGCCCCTCGTATTCTGGGGGGGGCACCTACCGCCTCGGGTCTCCGGACCCTGTACCGTCCTACGTGGACGCAACGAGCCAGGGTGGCTCACGATTCGGCAGCGCGGAGTCCCTGGGACCAGTTCCCAGCACGTCCGCGATGCCGGTGGAGGCCGGCCGTAGGTTCGGCCTCAGAGAGGTGAGTGAAGACGCGGCGTCGGATTCAGATGCCGCGTCTTCACTCAACTCAGACGGGAAGGAGGTGGAGGAGGTGCGGGAGCCCCTCCTTTCGATGGAGGTGGAAGAATCCGCATCCAACGGAAGGAGGGCGTTCATGCGCGCCATGCGCTCCGCGTCCGACGACGAGACGGGACCTGCCCGGAAAATCTCGTCGTCGGGGCGGGGTGCAGCCCGAAAGTCGGGCAGAGGGAGAGGGTGCGCTGAGGAAGCGTCTCGGCGACCCCAGGAGGTCGCGAACGACCAGACCAGCGCCGACGTCTTAGTGCCGAAGTTCCCTGGCGAGCTGCCAGAAGGCATGGAGGAGGCGCTGGCCAAGTTTCGGCAGGTAGTGGCAGCCGCTATCACAAGCGTGGCCAACAAGAGGGAGAGAGTGGCCAAAAAACGCTCCGTCGAGCTGGCCAACGCTTCAATTGAGGGGGCACTGGGGCTCGTCTTCGAGCCCTACGAGCGCACCCTCAGCGGGAGGTTTGGCCGGCTCGAGGTGGCCGTGGCCGCTCTCCAGGGCTCTCGTCCCGAAGGGGGGAGCAGGCAGGAGCAGGGCCGATCCCGGCCCTCGCCCCAGGCGGAAGGCGAGGTTGTGTCTCTGCTGCGGCAAGAGCTGGCTGCCTTCAGGGAGCAGCAGGAGCAGCAGCAGCAGCAGTTCCAGGGGCACATCCAGCGCCAGTTCTCCGTCCTGGAGGGCATCGTCCTGCGCCCCCCTCTCGCGGCCTCTGGCCAGAAGAGGATGGCGTCTTATGCCGCCGTCGCCGCGGCTACGACGGCTGCAGCACCCAGGGCTGGCCCCTCGGGGCAAGCCGGGCGCGTTGCCGCGGCGTCGGCGCCTGCGAGGCCGGTCCCGGCGGCCAAGCAGCAGCAGCGGCAGGGGAAGTCTGCCCCTCCCTCAAAGAGCAGGGTGGCGGCTGCCACCAAACCGGCGGGTCCTCCCGCCGCGGCGGCGACTAGGTCGCGCCTGCCGCCTTCTCCGCCCGAAGACCCCTCGGCTGGCGCCGAGTGGACGGTCGTCGGCGCCAAGAAGTAGGCGAGCAAGGCGGCAAGGGCGGCCAAAAAGCGCAGGCGGCGACAAGACCGCAAAAAGCGGGCCATGACTGCTCGACTTCGCGCCCCGACTTCCGCAGCTGTAGTGATCACACTACAGCCAGCTGCGGAAAAGAAGGGCGTCAATTACGACGCAGTCATGGCAAAAGCCAAGCAGGCGGTGATTGGCCACCTCGGCGAGTTCGGAGCCTCAGAGGGCTTCCGGATGAGGCGCACCGCTACCGGTGCCCGAATGCTGGAGGTCCCTGGGGCAAATAGCGGGGAACTCGCAGACGCTCTGGCCGTAAAGATCAGGGCGTCCCTGGACGCCGAGGAGGCCCGAGTGTCCAGACCCACCAAGTGCATCGACATGCGCATTATGGGTCTGGACGACTCCGTTAGGGTGGAGGAAGTGGTGGCCGCCATCGTCAGGGCGGGAGGGTGCACGACCGATCAGGTCCGGGCGGGCACCATCCGCGCTGACAGCACGGGCATGCGAGCCGTTACGGTGAGCTGCCCCGTGTCGGCGGCCAAGGCCATCACGACCGAGGGCCGAAGACTATTGGTGAGTTGGGTTTCAGCCCAAGTCAAGATGCTGGAACCCAAACCTCTGCGGTGCTACCGCTGTCACGTGGGGCACCACGTGGGGGCCTATTGCGCCGCAGAGGACCGCAGTGACCGCTGCCACCAGTGCGGACAGCCCGGGCACAAGGCCGTTGAATGCCGTGCAAAGCCGCACTGCTACGCATGTGCGGCTGCAGGCAAGCCGGCCGACCACCGGGCTGGGGGCAGGTCCTGCGACCCCCCCCGCCAAGGCCAAGGGCAAAGTCAGGCCCATCCACCCTGACACCCTCACCGCAGCAGCCACCGTCTTGGCTGCCGCCGCTGTCGCCGCCGCTCCCGCCGCGGCGGTGCCCTCACAGGGGGCTCGGGAGGAGACTGTAATGGAATGTCAATAAGGACACCATTACGTCTCCTCCAGGCGAACATCAACCACTGCGCCCCCGCTCAGGATCTGTTGCTCCAGAGCATGGCGCAGTGGTCGATCAATGTCGCCGTCGTCTCCGAGCCGTACTACGTCCATCCCCGCTGGGTTCAGGACCTGGACGGCTCGGTGACGCTAATTTCGTCGGCCGCCGCCGGTACCCCGCCCCTCGAGGCTGTTGCGAGGGGACGGGGTTGCGTGGCAGCACGGGTCGGGGACATTGCAGTGGTAGGCGTCTACCTGTCCCCGACCAGAACTCCCGACGAACTCCATGTCTCCCTTATGGAGCTAAGTGTCGTCGTCGCTGGGTTTGGTACCCTCCCCGTGGTCGTTTGTGGGGACTTCAACGCCTGGAATACGGCTTGGGGTTCCCGGCACACGAACACACGGGGTCGGTTGGTGGAGGACTGGGCCTTGGAGCTGGGCCTGGTCGTCCTGAACCGGGGTTCTGTCCCCACGTTGGTGCGGAGGCGGGGTGAATCAGTGGTGGACCTTTCGTTCGCCAGCCCCGCTCTGTCGCCGCGTGTCGTCGACTGGCGCGT
This sequence comes from Mythimna ferrago, assembly GCA_910589285.2. Taxonomy (NCBI): domain Eukaryota; kingdom Metazoa; phylum Arthropoda; class Insecta; order Lepidoptera; family Noctuidae; genus Mythimna; species Mythimna ferrago. Next base: position 26,149,523 of record OU342685.1, read on the forward strand.
TATGGAGGAGGTGGAGACGTACTCCGACCACCGGTATATCCGGTTGGACGTCTCCGCCGAAACCTCGGCCGCGCCGGTCCGACAGAGCCCTTGCGGTCCGCGGTGGGCGCTTAAGCAGATGGACCGGGAGCTCCTCCTGGAAGCCGCGACGGTACAGGCCTGGGTGCAAGCACCGGACAGGCCTGTCGACATCGACGTCGAGGCGGAGTGGTTCCGGGAGGCCATGTCGCAAATCTGCGACGCGGCAATGCCCCGAGTCCGTCCAGGGCGAGCTAAGCGCCAGGTGTACTGGTGGTCGCCGGAAATCGCTGCACTGCGCAACACGTGCAATCACGCGCGACGCCGGTACGCCAGATACTGCAGGCGCCGCATCCGCGCGGCGGATGCGGAGGCCAGAGAGGCGGAGCTGTACGAAGGTTACAGAGAGGCAAAACACACCCTCCGAGCGGAGATTAAGCGGGCCAAACTCGAGGCCCGCGACGTGTGGCTGGGGTCTCTGAAAGCGGACCCGTGGGGGCGCCCGTACAAATTGATACGGGAGAAACTGCGCCCCTGGGCTCCCCCGCTGACTCAGAGTCTCCGGCCCCAACTCGTGGAGGGTGTGGTGAGCGCTCTGTTCCCTGCGCGAGGGGAACACTCCCCCCCGCCCATGCCTCCGCCTCCGTCAGCGGTGTCTGACGCGGACCGCAATAGCGACGACGACGATAATGCTCCAGAGGTGACCGAGGTAGAGATGAGAGTGGCGGTGCAAAGGCTGAGTGCCAAGAACGCCGCCCCAGGACCCGATGGCTTGCCTGGGAAAGCCTGGGTCCTGGCCATGGAGGCTCTCGGGCCTCGACTGAGAGGGCTCTTCAGCGCATGCTTGGAGAGGGGCCAGTTCCCACTTCGCTGGAAGACGGGGAAACTGGTCCTCATCGCGAAGCCAGGGCGCCCTGCGGACTCTCCGTCCGCGTACCGGCCCATTGTGCTGCTCGACGAGGTGGGCAAGCTCTTTGAAAGAGTGATTGCGAGCCGCCTCGTCGCGCGCCTTTCACGGGTGGGGCCGGACCTTTCGGACGGACAGTTCGGCTTTCGCAGGATGCGCTCTACGGTGGACGCCATCATGCGCGTGCGAGCCCTCACGACGGGGGATGCGGTGTCCCAGGGTAGGCGTGTCGTGGCAGTGTCCTTGGACATTGCCAACGCTTTCAATTCCCTGCCCTGGAGTACGATCCGGAGGGCACTCCGGTACCACCGGGTGCCCGAATACCTCTGTCGAGTAGTCGAGGCCTACCTGTCGGACAGGTATATTGTCTACCCCGGTCACCAGGGAGACTGGAAACGTCGGGAGATGTCGTGCGGTGTTCCGCAGGGGTCGGTACTAGGGCCACCCTTGTGGAACATCGGGTACGATTACGTGCTGCGGGGCGACCTCCCTGACGGGGTCAGCGTGGTCTGCTACGCAGACGACACGCTGGTTCTAGCGCAGGGAGAGTCGTACCGGGCGGCGGCCGCTTTAGCGACACGCGGGGTTGCGATAGTCGTTGGTAGGATCCAGGAGTTGGGACTCGAGGTGGCGCTGCGCAAATCCGAGGCCATGTGTTTTCACGGTCGCGGCCGTCGGAACGCGCCACCGTCGGGTTCCCAACTAACGGTAGGAGGAGTTCGCATCGGCGTCGGGACATCGATGAGGTACCTGGGACTCATCCTCGACAGCCGATGGAATTTCGAGGAGCATTTCCGACGTCTGGCTCCCAAACTCAACCGGACTGGGGCCGCTCTCAAGCGGCTCCTGCCCAACCTTGGGGGTCCAGACGCCTCCTGCCGGAGGCTCTACGCGGGGATCGTTCGGTCCATGGCCCTCTACGGGGCGCCGGTGTGGGCGCCGTCGCTGCGAAAGCGACCGGCGGCCATTCTGAACGCCTGCCAGAGGGTCATGGCAATTCGGATGGTGCGGGGATACCGCACGATTTCCTGCGAAGCGGCGAGCCTTCTGGCTGGCCTACCACCGTGGGATCTGGAGGCAACAGTCCTTGCACACATGCACGACATGCGCGTGGAGATGCAACGCCGGGGTGAAAGTCCTCTGCCGCGACAGGTCACGGCATGGCGGACAGAGCTCCGGCGGTATCTCATGGTGGAATGGCGTCAGCGACTATCGCAACCCCGTCATGGGCACGCCACAATTATGGCGATAAGTCCCCTCTTTGAGGCGTGGCTGGAAAGACCTCACGGCGTCCTTACCTTCCGCATGACACAGGTCCTCACCGGAAATGGCAAGTTCGGGAGGTTCCTGTTCCGAATCAAAGCGGAAGTGACGCCCGGGTGTCGCCACTGTGTGGAACGCCCGGAGGACACGGTGGAGCACACAATCGCGGTGTGCCCTGCTTGGGCGGAGCATCGCCGTGCCCTCGTGGGGGTGATCAGCGGCGGAGACCTCTCGCGCCGGGCCTTGGTCGAGGCCATGGTCCGGAGCGAGGAGGAGTGGCAGGCGGTCGCCGACTTCTGCGAAGCAGTAATGCTCGCTAAGGAGGAGGCCGACCGCATCAGGCAACGGCGGTCTCGCCGCCGCCGCCGGGATTCCGATCCCGATTTCCAGCCACCGTAGGCGCGGGCTTGCGGACAGTGAGCAATGGGTAGCTCGCTGTCCGGCCGTCCGGTAACCGTCCGGACCAAGCCCAAGTCGTCGACGGCGCGCGCTGTTCCCGCGCGCCTCAAGGAGTTGTCAGCAACAGCAGGGGCCCAGCCGGGTCGAAGCCTACTGGGGCCAGGGTAATCCGAAAGGGCGCTCGAGCCCCGGTATGAAGGCTTGAAGGAACGGGATGGGTTTTTTAGTCAGTAAGAGTCTGACACTATCTCCCGCTCCGCCCAAGGGCGGGGGTTGTCATAAGATGATTTTTCCCATCGAAAAAAAAAAAAAAAAAAAAAAACCCATCTATACTTAAAAAACCGGCCAAGTGCGAGTCGGACTCGCCCATGGAGGGTTCCGTAGCAGCAAGTAACATAATATAAAAGTTCTTGTAGTTCGTTATAACTTTGATCGATGTTTTAATAAAAAAATATTTTTTTAGATTTATGACGTATTAAAAAAAAACTATTTATTAGATCTCCTTCAAACCAATTTTTGTTGGTAGTTTGCATGGTAATGTACATCATATATTTTTTTTAGTTTTGTCATTCTCTTATTTTAGAAGTTACAGGGGGGGACACACACATTTTACCACTTTGGAAGTGTCTCACGCGTAAACTATTCAATTTAGAAAAAAATGATATTAGAAACCTCAATATCATTTTTGAAGACCTATCCATAGATACCCCACAAGTATTGGTTTGATGAAAAAAAAATTTTTGAGTTTCAGTTCTAAGTATGGGGACCCCCAAAATTTATTGCTTTTTTTCTATTTTTGTGTGAAAATCTTAAAGCGGTTCACAGAATACATCTACTTACTAAGTTTCAACAGGATAGCTCTTATAGTTTCGGAAAAAAATGGCTGTGACATACGGACGGACAGACGGACAGACAGACAGACAGACAGACAGACAGACAGACAGACAGACAGACATACATGACGAATCTATATGGGTTCCGTTTTTTGCCAAATATTTTAATGAACACATGTTTGTCGATGCTCAAATTTTTTGCTAAGTTTAAGCCTTTTGATGACTTCTATTGTGACCGACCATGTTTCAATGTCATATGGCAACATGCAACACAGTCTGGTCATAGACTGTCGCCTTGAGGCACTGGTATGTGCAACGTTTTGTTTTCGAGGTGAGGCATTCAAAAGGCGCCCGGATTTTAGGGATAAGTCCGGGGAGTGTGGGATTTTTACCCGACTAAAATCACCTTGATATAATATAATAATATATAACATCAGCACATAGAAAGGACGCTATCACTTCTTAAAAGACCACTCTGGAACTCCTACCGTCATTCTTGGAATCACTTGATGGACGAGCCCCCAGTCTGAGCACCCGTGGTTCCATCGCAGCTAGATCTAACTAATTGGGCCATTTCTTTCAGGACTGAGCAACAAGGTATATATTGTGTTGAAGGCTTTGCCATAAGTCCATAACCTCTCCACTGGGTTAAAAATAACCGTTTAAACCCAGCATCTAAATACCAGAACTAAGTAACCCTTGACAATTTCCCAAGGGAAGGCGCGTAATATCGAAATCCGTTGCACATTATAAAGCATGAGACATCAACATAATATAATATGTGCTGAAGCAGGATACACTCATGAATAAAAAGATGCAATCCGCAACGGATACCAGCGGTTATTGCCGAATAGGATGGCTTTGTAGCAGCTATTTTAGCTCGATAAGCTTGGACTTGGGAGCTAGGATCGTATAGGAAATAAATTGTGTTGCGAATTAAGTTTTCTTGACTGAAAGAAAAATGTCTGGTGATAGTACAGTTTTATGTCACCACAAGGAAAAACCTTCTTTTCCTAGAGCTGCTTACTGTTCCATTGCTAGACAAAGGCCTCCCCCAAGATCTTCCATACTCGTGGCGGTAAGTCCCCTCTTTGAGGCGTGGCTGGAAAGACCTCACGGCGTCCTTACCTTCCCCATGACGCAGGTCCTTACCGGACATGGTTCGTTCGGGAGTTTCCTGCACCGGATTCGTGCGGAAGTGACGCCCGGGTGTCGCCACTGTGCGGAATGCCCGGAGGACACGGTGGAGCACACAGTCGAGGTGTGCCCTGCTTGGGCGGAGCATCGCCGTGCCCTCGTGGGGGCAATCGGCGGCGGAGACCTTTCGCGCCGGGCCTTGGTTGAGGCCATGGTCCGGAGCGAGGAGGAGTGGCAGGCGGTCGCCGACTTCTTCTTCCGACCGAGGAGGCCGAACGCATCAGGCAACGGCGTTATCGCCGCCGCCGCCGCCGCCGGGATTCAGATCCCGATTTCCGGCCACCGTAGGCGCGGGCTTGCGGACAGTGAGCAATGGGTAGCTCGCTGTCCGGCCGTCCGGTAACTGTCCGGACCAAGCCCAAGGCGTCGACGGCGCACTGTTCCCGCGCGCCTCAAGGAGTTGTCAGCAACAGCAGGGACCCAGCCGGGTCGAAGCCTACTGGGGCCAGGGTTATCCGAAAGGGCGCTCGAGCCCCGGTATGAAGGCTAGAAGGAACGGGGTGGGTCTTTTAGTCAGTAAGAGTCTGACACTATCTCCCGCTCCACCCAAGGGCAGGGAATGTCAATGCATGATTTTTTCCCAACATTAAAAAAAAAAAAATAAAAAAAAAAAAAAAAGATCTTCCAGACATTTTCAAATAAACTTAAATTTAAAAAAATCATTTAATTGTAAAATTTTAATCTTTAGTCATATATTTACATCAAATAAAGTTTACATATGTACATAGAAAAACTTAAACTATTTATACTAAAACATAAATAAATACATAACGTACATAAATAAATTACAAAAACACAAAGTGCACTCAGGCGTTGAAGTACTGTAAAAATCATGCTACTAGAATATAATACAACAGTCCGAAATCAAATATTGGGCAGTTTTCCGAACCAGAATAACTCCCATCTTTAAGTGATTTATAGAATCCAAAGCCAAGGTAGCTGCTAAGAAACTCGGTGTCCTTGCAAATGTTCGGCGAGATTTCACAGTGAGACAGTTTTAAACAAAGCAAAGATTCGATCGTGTGTAGAGTACTGCAGCCTCATATGGGTATGTGCTACAAAATACCATCTAGCTATTTTGGACTCAATGAGTTAAAGCTAATTTGTGATCCAGACTTGGTTAAAACCAATCTAAACGTAGTGTAGCCAGCCTTTTGGTTCTTTACAGGATGCATTTTGGAGAGTATGCGCGGATAAGGTAAGGTGATGACGGAATCAATTCATACAATTTGACTTGATTCCGTCATCACCTTTCTACCATCGGAAAACCCGACGTACAGTGAGTATCCATCCTTACTTTGTTGAAACCTCTACGGTCTAGAATAAGGGTTTTGCCTCGTCGTTTATACCACATTTTCGAGTTCCGCATACTTCTAAAATAGTAACCACCTCCGTTTTAAACCTCGAGTATACAAAAATGTGTAAAAAAATGATGCCCCAGAATAGGAATTGCTTCTAAGGATAATGATGATGACATACCTGTATAATTTTCAAATCTCGATCTACAACTAAGTCGGTATTGAATGAAATACTTGTTATCGATTACATCCGGCAAGACTAGAAGCCGGTCCAACGCTTATATAGTTAGCAAAACATTGGCCAGCATTATTAAAATCGGACAGGGACTATTTAAAATCGGTCTTGGGTCAATCAATCCATTGACCCGGGCCCCATTTAAAAGCATAACCAAACAAATCCTTGTTTGAGGTCAAATAAACACCCTAGAGGAAAAAACTTTTGTAATCATTCGGACATTCAACTCAGACCCCTCCAGTTTTCCATTTCAAATAAGGCCTAGTATCCAATAAAGTCATTTACCGTATACTGTAAGTACCGAATTATCTCATTCACAATAAAGAGTCCATTGTTCTAAAAACTTTTACTAGTAAACAACATAACGAGGTATTTTTAAGACAACATCGAAATACGGCTCAGTAAACCTGATTATATACGAGTATTTTGCAGATTATAGACAATGAATTATGGATATGGTTTTGATGCATTTTTAACAGTAAATTGTAAAATAATTATGTGAAACATGCTTTTGACATGCGTATTTACTTCCGAATTCTATTGTATAAATACTAATAAAAATAGCTTATGACGTTAAATGATTTCGTAGTGCAGGTCCCAAAATCGGAGTATTTTTTAATACGAAGTCTATTAATAAATAATAACATTCTTCACCGGACCACGTTCTACAAGTAATATTAACTTTTTTTGTACCAGTGAGCGAGAAGATGTTCATTATCTCAGATTTTTTGACTCTCGGAATACGGTATTTCTAGGAATTTTACCAAAAGTAAAGCCTAACTCGAATAATTAACCCAAAATCCTGCTTAATTATAGTACCTAGATACTTTTGGCCATTCGACAAATAAGGCAGTGAGACTTTCTTATTAGTTCTTAGTCCACATCTAAAGTTATCCATCATCTTCTCGGTTCTTAATAAAGTACAACTGACTTTCAATAATTATCCCAATAATGTTTTGAAAAAATAATTGTAAAAAGTAATAATAAGACAACATTCGGTCCACTAAATAGTTTTCGTAGTCATTTTTAGTTTATTTAAAGCATCTTAGTCTGTTGTGGTACCCCATAGTTAAACTAAAATAGTACCTATGTAATCCTACCTACTGGTAGAACTGATGCTCGCGACATGCTCGTGAACGGGCGCTGTCAGTTGGGACTGGTCATCTCTTAGCTGCCAGTGGTTTATTTTATTTTTTTAAATTATTTATTCACATTGTGCTCACATAAGAAGCGAATAAAAACATGTCACCTTATGTGACTCATAAAGAATGTCCATGGAGTTTCTTGCGCGTCCTTCTCCATAGAGATCTACGCTTTGGAACGCGCAATTTTGCTTCACTTTTTTTGTCTGATCGACATTTTGACAATTCAAAATTGCCTGTAAATGACCCGTTGGAAATAAACGTTTCTGATATAGGTATGTATATGTCACGTTATCTGGATCCCCTTATTTTCTTTGTTAAATTTTTTCGTCGGGTTGTTTAAGAGATTTTTTTTTTTTCAAATCATTATACACATCTTACAAAGTTATCGTTTCTTGTTACTATGTCTGTTGTTATTACAAACAAAATTATTGGAGACATAGTTAGCAAAATAGAATTATGTGAGGCAGTTGTTCGCAGGCAGGAAATTGAATGCCGACCTTCGACATACTTCTGCTGAATCGAGAGGATCCGGGTGATTTACTATGGATTTATGTTCACGCTTGTTTTGTTTATATTGACTCTTGAATGTTCAATGAAATCGTGAGGTATCTGCGTAGGTGCAATATTAATCAAACAAAGACGGGTATATCAATGAACAAAGGAGACATTTTTTTTTGTTTGGAGTTTGGGCCCACTACTAATTGTGGCGTATATCAATGAAATGCACGTTAGTTTATTCCTTATAATCTCTAGATTACAGTGGTAATATTAGCAAAACTATAACTAACCGGAATACTGTGAAATACGACAGTCAAAACAACCTAAAATCACACAAGAGCGATTGTCTAATGAGTGAATAGGTGTCCTTGGTATTTTAAGTTAAAAAAGTGCACTGTTCAATAATATATGGTATAAAACAAAGTCACATCTGTACTACGTGACAGATTTTGATGTGATTTACACGATTTGATAGACTTATTCATGAAAAAAAAAATTATTAGTCTTCTTTCCTGCAAATCATGCACAATACTTGCACCTTACACGACTTGAACGAGGCCAATGATAGAAGTGTTCAGGTGGTATACTTATTGGTCGGAAATTAGGATAAATCGACATGAAAGAAGAAGAGAAGAATTTTTAATTAAGAACTTACAATATGGTATGTACCTACCTAGTCTCTACAATAAAAAATCTAGAGATGACATCAACAATTACAAAGACAATATAAATGTTATAATCTTAAGCATGTAACATAACTAGCAATGATCAAATCTATGTTCTTTTTATTGGCATGCAGAAAACAAAATTATTTTGCAAGCATTCAAATTTTTTACGGACTAGGACTTAGATAAAATCATCAAAAGTCTGGCACTGAAGTAATTCAGTAAATCATTGGGTAATCAGTAAATATTGCTGGGCCTTTTTTTTCGTGAGGTGGTACTCACGAAAAAAAGCCCCAGCAATAACTATTACTATAAGGCATGAACGTGAAAAAAATAAAGTCGGAGCTATTTGCGGTTTCATCTAGTTTAAATTCATGAAAAAAATTGACGTGTATAAACCTATTTGCAAAATAATTATCTTTTACAATAGATAAATAGTAGACGCTTCAATAAAAGTAGCGCAGGAAAGGAGTTGAAATGATGATTCACCGACTCCACTCAGCCTGTGAGACCGATTGTCACCAGATAAAGGTTGATATGTCACCAAATATATTCTAATACATTCATTCTTGCATTGTGTTAACCGCAAGTTCACGTTATCTTTACGTTAGATCTTATTGCAAAATTTATTTGAAGTTCGTGTTTGCTGTGGCCAAATCAGTCCCAGCAACATACAATGTTATGCCTATTAAAATCCTTTACTGAGCATCGACCATCCATACAACTCGACGGTTAGAACATCACATGCATATTAATTATATAAAATCAATTGAAACAATGTCAACAGATTTTATTGCGGACATTCAATAAACTCACAATAAATCGTTAATTTAACATTGATACAGAATTTGCAGTAGCTATATTTATTGTAAGCATTAAATATTTTTATTGTAAAAATAAATAAATTATTGATTATATTTATTGGAATATTTATGTTACATAGGTTATTTATACAGCTAAAATAAAATAAAAAAACTAAGGCAAAAACAAAAGGAAAATATTTTTTTCACATTTACTGCAAACTATTTAGATTTTTTATTAAAAAACTATTAAACAATTATAACTAGAGTTCTAACTATCAAATAAGTTCTACGAAAATTTATAAACTAACCACGTAAGTATAATATATACCTATGCCAAAACAAATATACTCCTTCACATATTGCTGTCATATGGACAAAATAGAAACATACCCAGAAGACTGGTTGTAGAATGCAGGAGTCCAGTAAAGAAGACTACTTCTGACAATTTCCAGGTGTACGAACTCGGTAATACTACACCCGACTCTGAAATCAATATCCCTACTGTAAGCGACTTCTTGTCAATTCTAAGGGAAGATATCTAAGTCGTCTCGCCATCTCCTTCGTAACCTACTGCGACCCTGCCTCGCGTTTTCAGGGCACCAATTTTGTCAAAAACACCGCTCCATTGGTACGCGGCAAACCCGGGCCCCAAGGCTGCTATTTTCATAAATTCGTCATTCCAACACGACCCAATTGTCATTTTGCTAGAAGTTTGTAATCTGCTAATTCATAATGATCGATCATTGATCGGTCAATGGTCTTGTAATAGAATTGTGGTAGAATGATAATTTCGAGCATATTAAAACCAATAACTGCACAATAACGTTCAAATGGTAAAACACTGATCAAATAAACTGTCAAAGTTTTAGCAGATTACCGCAAACTTCAAATATTCATATGTCAATATGTACGAGATTACCATTCTATGTCACTTCTTTCAATGGAGTGTCAGTGGTTGACCATTGGAAAGTCATAATGACGCCATTATATTAGTAGATTACCAAACTTGTCAAAATCGACAATTATGACACCAACGATAGACCATTGTGACACTATTGTAATAGCAGACTTGAGGCCCTGTTATTCAAATAAAAAAAAAAATATTAAACTACATATTGTCGACACCAACAACCGACCTCGGCATAATTTGCAAAATATTAAGCACATAAGAGCTACAGTAGACATTTTTCATGTCCCACCTCAGCCTTACAATATTATCCTTCAAAAAACTTCATGTACGAAGGAAAATTTTCACGATAACTTTGTAAAATAACATTCTTTGGCCATAAAAGGCACATTCTAGAGGCACAAAAGAAACTAATATAGAATGCCATCAAAATTATGAACGCGGCAGGGTTTATGTGCCTCAATTGTAAACTTTTTGTAATAAAATGTGGTGAGTTTTTGTACCTGGACTAACAAATAAAGGGGAAACTCTATTGCTGAATTCACTACTTCGTGTACTGAAATAATGAATCGTTTTGGGACGTGATAATGTAAAAACCATTATTTATGGACCGATCAGTAATAAAATTGAAACCTTATTTCAATACACAATATACAACACCTTTACACTATCATACTCATACTTAATTTAAATTTTTGCCAATCACGAGTTTCTTGCGTGATTGCTACAGAAATGAAGATTGAGAACTTTTGCTTTTATTTGTAAAATAGAAGAATAAATTGTTGTTCTAGAAAAAAAAAAAATAAGTCACTGATTTTTTTAATTGACACCAAAAAAGAAGGAGGTTCTCAATTTATCAGAGTCTTTTTTTAATAGAATGATAGGTACTTAATTCTTACTAACTCTACCAAACGTTGATAAAGTTCAAATTTCCACACAAGAAGAAACATGGGACAACTTGCAGAATGTAAATTTTATTTTATTTTATTTCCGTCAAGTCGTACCAAATGATTCGGATTCGATTCGGATAATTTACTACCTAAAAAAACAAGATACCTATATTACTTTTTGCAAGATCTCGAAAGACTTATCGTAGCCAAGTCGAAATCAAGAAAAACGTGACACTTTTTTTTGTTTAAAAGTTATTTTACTCTTGTCTCGATAAGCAGTTTGCTGGCGTTTGATTTGTATAACTAATTTCACATATTTTGTAGTAAGTATTGAAGTTCAATAAATTAATGTCTTAGACAAAATGTAAATTAACGCAACTCCAGTCCCCAAGATACAGGGGCTGCATAGTTTGGGGGCAAATTCTAATTAATGTTAATAAAACCAGTTACTATAAAAATATAACATAAGTTGTGTATTAAAATACCTTATGTATCAATGGACCAATATAGTATATTTTGATACTAATGGAGAAAGTTTGTCGTCGAGACCAAGGCGGTATTCCCCTGAACCGTACGCGAGGGTGTTATAGAGCTGAGTGCTACAGTGACTTTCCACGTGTATCGCTTAGCGCCCAGCCTGATACGATAATTACAATAAATAGTAACGGGAGCAAGCTGACACACTTTTCTGCACTCGTGTGAAAAACAGTAAATTACGTTCCTAAAAGTGGTAGGGATAAGAGCAGATCCTCTAGTACTTATTTGACATCGCGAAACAATTATCCATCTACATAATTATGAATCCTATGCTTTTTTTACTACAAACTTTAAAAGTAACATTACCTTACCCATTACCTTGCCAGTTTGCAAGTTAATGAGTATGTGATCTTTTTAGTCACCACATTATTACCTCTCGCCCCATCCAGAGTATGAGAAAATACTTGACAATTTTTCACCCCTAAAAATACATATAACATTGTCTAAAGCAGAAGATAAAGTTTAGACCATAAAATAACCCGTAATTGCTACTGCAACATTATAGCACCAATGTTCACTTTATTGCACCAAAACACACAGAAACAAACTACACTAACAATTAGTGTTTCTCTCCCAAACGGCTCATAAGCACTTAACGTTAACACTGGACGTTACGGTCTAGTCCAGAACAATTAGAGTCTTAAAACATTAATAGTTATGCTAACAAGATTGTTCTAACTTTGAACTGTTTCATTCAATGTCTTTGTAGAAACTAGTACTAAAATATGTAATTGAATATAAGTTTAAAAGAAGTGTTGAGATCGCCAGTGGTTATAGTACTCGCCTCTTATACATGAGCATTCGAAACTGGGCAAGTATAGGTACCGGCGCGAATCTTGAGCGCTCGACGTCAGAGTGGATTGCTTTGCGTATTCCATACATTGGCGAGTCAATCGTCATCGTTGTTAGATACATGCAGCAAGCGCAGGGAACGAGTCACGAGTGGCGTCTATGACGCGATGTCGCGGCGAGCCAATCACTGACACTCCCCGACCCTGCGTTTCACTTCGTACCACTGCAGAGACCGAATATTTGACTTCTGCGCAACTTGAAGTCAGCGCTCAAGATCCGTGTCGGTATCTACTCGTATACCAATGTGAATTCATATGTATCTACGTTTCAATGCTATGCTCGGAGTTTCCTTGCGTGATCACATCAGGAATGAAGATGTCCGCAGGAGAACCAAGGTCACCAACATAGCCCGAAGAATCGACAGACTAAAGTAGCAGTGTGTAGGGCACTTGCTCGTAGAACGGAGGGTCGATGGGGCCAGTTCTAGAGTGGTGATCGGGAACCGGAAAACGCAGCGTTGGAAGGCCTCTCACAAGGTGGACCGACGACCTGGTGAGAGTCGCGGGAATGCGATGCGGCTTTCGGTTGAAATGATGATAATGATGATTAACATAATGATGATGATGATGATGTACGTTTCTAAGTTAATCTAGAACTTGCTTCTGCCAGCGGTTTATTTATTATTATCTCCTTTATTCATTTTTTTAACATGTTACTTAAATATTTTTAAATATTTCTTAAAAAACAATAAAAAAAAACATTTAAAAATATAAAAAAAAACAGTATCCCACCGGTATCGGGAACAGGGTCCAAGCTACCGGTGGTTAGGGCTCCAAAGAAAGGAACCTCCTAACGATACGAGCCGTGTCCAGAAGAACTGCTTTCTGAATCAAGCCCTTGATCCAGTCGCCTAACGAGAGCCTCCTAAGGTGTTGGTCGAGGCTCTTGGCTATTAAGCCATTGGCTGACACAACTATCGGTACAATGATCGCTGAGTCCACTTCCCACATGTCGACAACCTCGCGAGCCAAGTCAATATACTTGATTTGTTTATCTTTCTCGGCTTTCACGAGGTTCTCGTCATGCGGAACGGATATGTCAACAATCATTGCACGCCTCTCGCTTCGGTCCACCACCACTATATCAGGCTTATTGGCCACAATAGTCCTGTCAGTGATGATGGACCGATCCCAGTATAACGTGATATCGCCACTATCGAGAACTGGGTCGGGCACATACCTGTAATATGGCACCTCCGATTCCACAAGAGAGTACTATTATTACTTATTATTCTCATTTATTCATAAATATTACATATAAATTATATTTTTAAATATTTCAATATAAAAAAAAACATTTAAAAATATAAAAAATATTAAAATTACTTATTATTATTATTATTATATACTTTATTGTGGTTACAAACAAACATAACAAAGAAAAACTTATAATATCTAAAACACGTACAATGGGCGGCCTTAAAGCATTCCGCGATCTCTTCCAGGCAACCTAGAATAGACAGTAACTGTGTGTGTGTGTGTGTGTGTGTGTGTGTGTGTGTGTGTGTGTGTGTAACTGTGTAGTAGTAGTAGTAGTACTTTCACGCAGGCAGTTTCGCCGGCGTGAAAGTATATTTCTCCATGTAAAACTTTGTAACCCCTTTTTATCCCCTTAGGGGGCGTATTTTGAAAAATCTATAACGATTTTAGAAAGTAATATTCTTTTTCTGAACGTCAGCAGAAATACTTCGAAGTTCATCCTTGCTTAATAAATTAATTTGACTAATTAACGTGTAGGAAAAATCACTCATAATTAATATTGCTGATTTTTTAAATATTTTTTGTAGATTTATAATTATCGTAATACTGTTGTTGAAGCTTTGTGACATTAAGTCCACCATATTTTGAACAAAGTCAAAGTCAAAGCATTTATTTCAAATATACCATTTGCAGGCATTTTTGAATAGTCAAATGTCGGTCAGTCCAAGAAAAGTGAAACTAAATTGCACGTTCCAAAGCGTAGATCTCTATGGTGAAGAACGTGCAAGAAACTCCATGGACACTCTTTTAAATGAAATTTTATTATCAAAGAGATAGATAGCTTTTACCAAAAAGTTTCTAGGTATTACGAACACAGACACGAAAAGTTAATAAAAACTCTGAACTAAATCCAAGCACTAGTCAAGAATAACCAAAATAAAAAATACCTATAAAATACTATCTAACAAAAATTGGCTTCAAACATCCTTCGCATAGAAAGGACTTTCGAAGGACCCAAAATAGTTGGCCACCTGACGTATCTCACAGTACGCAGGCGTCGAAACTTCGTCCGCCTTGTTTCGTACTTGAGAGTCAGTATCGTATGCCACGCCGCGTATCACCCGCGTGTCGGACCAATCACGGGTTGACCGCGTATCATCACGCGTACGTAGTGTTGTGACTTGAATGATAGTGCTGTTTGATTGATTGAGTGATGTGTTATGAGTGAAAAAGGTGAGTTTTTTTTTTTACTTTAATTTTTATGTTAACATATTTTTTTTTTAAGTTGCTTGTATGCAGGATTCTGTCGATAAAATTAGTGGCTTAATTTAATTTGAAGCCAGCTTTTAATATGTTTAGAGCATTATAAGCGTCCCATGTTTTATTGATACTCAAACATGATAAAACTTGAAGTTTTAATGTTGTAATTATTTGAAGAAAAAAAATAAGATATAGGTATTTTTTTTCTGAGATTATGTAAATCTCATAAACGACATGTGTGCTAAGATAATCATATTTGAAGTAAGTTTGAGAGTGTTTAATTTTTTCACTTGATGATAGGTTTTTTTTTATTATTTCAGTAATTGAGGGCGGCATTCTTACTTAATGTAGACACGGATACAAAATAACTTTTATGTTGATTTCAGTTGTTATAAGTCAAATCTATCTGTTATCACTCAGATATACTTTGATATAATTATATATTTTTTATTATTATTTTTTTTTTGATTATATACGATTAATAAATCAAATTTAATTAATGCGAAACTATTGTAAAATTATTTCAAATAACACAAAATTTAAGTTGCTCCTACATTTCAGTTAACATTTCGTTCTCACTAAATAGAATTTCACCGCTATCATAATACATCATTGTTCAACTTTGTAAAACAAAATAATGTCTGAATTCTAACTGAAAATATAATTTAATAAAATATTAATATTCGGTTTATAAACGGTTGACATGGGCATTGTGTGGTTAGCCCAACGTTTTGACGCGGGACGCGTTCATTTATATTTTAATAATTTAATTTTAGGAGACCTACTAAAATATAAATTTATTACTAGTCTGGATCTTTCGTCTTTATAATCTGTATGGTTAATGTCTAAGATATGTAAGTACTAATAAAATTAATTAGTAAAAGAGTTTCCACGGAGTTTCTTGTACGTTCTTCTTTAAAGAGATCTATGCTTTGCTTCACTTTTTTGACTGACTGACATTTTGACAATTCAAAAGTGAAGTAAAAATTTTGGATTGGTATTGTTTTTGATAGTGTTTTTGATTGAAAGATTAATAATCAAGAAATTGACGTTTTTCAATCAAACCTTGTGTACTGAAAAATTATAGAGTTTTTTTGTAGAGTAATTATTAATAGAAGAGATTTTCCACTTGAGCATTAAAATATATTGAATTTAGAACAAAGTGCTGACTAAAAAGACCAAATACATTCAAGGAAATAATTTGATCTTAATTTGATGCTTGTTATCTACTGTCATCATCGTCTAAAATAAGAAAGAGATGAAATGCAAGAGAAAAAAAAATATTATAAGTTTTTTTTTTTAATAGTCGTCATCATCATCATTTCAGCCGAAAGACATCTACTGTTAAACATCGGCCTCCTCCAAGTACCGCCAAAATGAACGGTCCTGTGTGTCTCGCATCCATCGCATTCCCGCAACTCTCACCAAGTAGAATCCCAAATAAAATTTCTACTTAAATTATACTACACTAGCTTTTGCCCGCGGTTTCGTCCACGTACATAAAATATAACCTATGTCACTAAGAATAAAGCAGCTTTCTGTCGGTGAAAAAATTTTAGCAATCGGACCAGTACTTTCAGAGATTACCTCCTACAAACAAAAAAAAACAAACTTTACCTCTTTATTATATTCATTACTCTCTTTATTGTACCTACAACCATTTTTAACCACCGTTTCCACTATGCTCTGCATGGAAATAGAACTCGAACTCTCAAATCTCAAGGCTCTCTTCAATGCCACTAGGTCAAACAAACATACTATGATTAAAGAACCACGAAGATGGGGTCTGGTTATGGAAACCGATTGTGATAATCACTAAACATATTGGAATAAGTAACCGAGTAGTCAAGTAATTCGAGTGATTCAATATATTTTTGGTAATTTTAAGAATTACCTATAATGTGTAGTAGTGGTAACAGACATTTTACATAAGTAATGCAGCTGAAATGTAATTTAGGTTTAGTGTTTAACCTATCACAGGGTCATTGTATTATGTACCTATCTATCTATCTATATTAGAGTCTATCTGTCAATAAATAGAAGGTGTAGGGGTTTTTATGTCTAGAGTGAATAGGTTACTACTAGGCAAGTGTGCTCCATTGTCGACCACATCATAGTAGGCTAAAGTAGTTACTAAAGCGTCATAAGGACCTATTGGATTGTGAAGATTACGTTCTAGAGTGATAAAAAGTCTATGACAAGTTTTTTAATGGGTTCTCCCATTAAAAAGGAAACTTGTCATAGACGTGTAAGAAAAAAAAATTCAAATATAAAAAAAAAATCATCTCAAAATGTTCGGGCGTGGTTTTTTTTCTTCGCGGTGGGAAAATCATCTAATGATATTCACCGCTCTTGGACGGAGCGGGAGATAGTGTCAGACTTTTACTGACTAAAAACCCACTCTTGTTCCTTCGTTACCTTTCGTACCGGGGCTGAGATCGATAAATGTAAAATTTTTGACGTTCCTAACAAAATTATCTTACCAAACTGTGGTAAAAAAATTGCAAGTATCAACAAAATATTAACAGGAACGTTAAAATGTAACTTTGTAGCTCGCCCATTTGCTAATGCCACGCTTAAATTGTCAGATTATTGAAATATACACTTTACCTCATATACCTAATTTACCTTGTCTGAAATCTGACACGCTCGAGTTTTTCTTAGGATCGATTTTTTTTTACTAATCTGATGACGGACTGTTCTCAACAAATCCCACGATATGTAGTAGGGGTTCATATGTAGTACCCCAATGTACCCCACATTATAGGGTACAAGGTTTTTGTTTTTACCCATAGTATGTTTTTTTTTTTTTTAATTGGTATAAACTAGTGCTTGACTGCGATCCCACCTGATGGTAAGCAGTGATGCAATTGTTGACAGTGAGGCGCACTGGTGTATTAAGAGCCTATTCACTCTTGCCTTAAAGACACCTAAATTATAATCAGACGGGAAGACCGCAGCAGGCAAATTGTTCCAGTCCCTCGATTTCTCGATTTTCTGACGCGCCCCTACCATCATCGCTTATCATAAGGTGAAAAAGTAATCAAACGTGAACCTAAAACGTAATCTAAAATAACATTATAGTAGTTTATGTGACTAGGGGATAAAGTAGTGTCTTTAAGTCGCGGGCGGCATGTTGAAGGGATTGATAAAATTAACTCCCGAGCATTGCGAGGGAGTTAATAAAGAAACCTGAGTGAAGTGAGGAATTTAAGCCGCCCAAGACAAAGACAGCTTTATCCCCGTGTTGCATACTCTACTTTTTACACCATCTGTGAGATAATTAAAAGACAATTTGGTCGACCAAATCATATATTAGAGAAATATAAGTATTATATTTACAAGTTCATCAAACAAACAAAATTCACTACTCCAAGATTCTATAGTTTCAATTTTCTATAATGCTCCCGTGTCGTCAGTACGCACGTTTTATTCTATTTTCTTTTTTTTGTTAGTGGCCAGTTTGAATCATAGTGATTACATACTCTTTGGTTTGAATTTTGAGTCAACTTGTTCGATGCGCCTACATTTTAATTCAGAATATTGACGATTCTTGATGCTCCAAATTCAAATCTCATTATTCCCTAGGGATCGGCCATACTGCATTATCTCCCTAGGCATATAATGACTTGCTTTAAGTGAGGTTTGTATGACGTGTAAAACGACATTATCGAGCAGGTGGTGTAAAAAAAAATCATACGTTGTTCTGTGATATAGCAAAGGGAATACCTATCAGAACTTTAAATTCAATTTTCAAATTACACACATGTTTCGTCATCAATTCCGATACACTAGTGCAAAGCTTAGCCCGTAATAATTGAGCGGTTAGTTAATCTGTCTGCAACCGATACATCGTTGTCAAGCGACTATATAATTCGGTTACATTCGATCTGGCGCGCTACAAGGTTGTACCACAACATAGATATGTACAGAAGATAATCTACATGCAAAGCGCGCTCGAGCAACGCACACATAGACACCGCTCACGGACACGACATCTCGGCTCAATCGCCGGTTCGGACTCATACAGTTCGGAGCAATGCGCTGACGTGTGTGCGATCGCCTAGCGTAGGTATAAAAAGTAAAGTACATACATGAGATTGACTTCTGTACCTATCTATTTTGTGGTCGTACATATTCAACTGTAGCCGGTAGAAATCGAGCATTTTGTTGAAACAAGTAAATGGTTTGAAGTTCATGTGTCATCATTTTTTGTAAGGGTTCTATTATTGTCAAATGTCATTGTATCAGGTAACGTGTTATTTGTTTTCTCAATCAGAATTTCTTAGTAGCTCGTAACTCAATAAATTCATATTCCAATACCATTCAAAATCAAAATCAAAAATATTTTATTTCACATAGGCCTACGTGGGCACTTATAAAACGTCAGAAGCTAGTGTAAATACAATCATGCGTAATCCTTTGGAAATAATCTAAGCCTTAAATTGTTTTTTAATATATTATGACTAAGAGCAGTGGTGGTGGAGTGGACTGGTAACGGCCCTGACTTACGAGTTGTAGGTCGCGGGTTTAAACCCAGTTAGGCGCATTACTTTGTGTAATTTATTTCATCACCACTGCTCTCAAAACGATGAAGGAAAATATAGTGCGGAAACCGTCATGTCCTAGAACATAAAAATTCAAAGATGTGGTATCCACCAACCCGCACTGGGCCCACGTGGTGGATTACGGCCCATTCTCTCTCCTAGAAAGAAGGCCTGAGTCTCAGCAGTGGGAACTTTAAAAGGCTGAATATGCTATGCTATGCTAATATGCTATTATAACTATGTGGCAGTACTTAGTAATAATATATTTCTACAACTATTTTTATAATCTCGTGCGAAGTTCAACCAGCTATATTTGATTGGTTAGTTCTCTCTGCAACCGATACATTTGTGTCAAGCAACTACCGGTCACATTAAATCCGGCTCGGTACAAGGTCGAACATATTCTGGTGAAATTTGTGGTTATTGAATATTTTATGGAAAGAATTGAAAAAGTTTGTAGTCCATGTTTCATCAATTTTGTGAAGGTTTGATTCTTTTTTAGGTATACATTTTTTTAGATACTGAACCTAAAAAAAATAAGTAATGATGTTAGAGACTTTGCATGTATAAAATATATTATATTCAATAGTTTTTAGTTTCTGTGAAACTCAAAATCAGTAACTGAATGGATTCCAATAGTTTTTACATCATGTTATATTTACGTTATCGACAGTTAATTTATGTAGTTAGTACGAGTATTTAAGTTTTTTTTTTTATGTTTTTACGTATGTACTAAAGTGTAAACTTTAAATAGTTTGAAAAACAATAATAAAGAAAAGATTTTCAAAGTTTTTACTCGTGTTTTTTCTAGTATATTTTCAAGTCTCAAATTTCCCTTACATAAATTCAAAAAGCAAATCAGATTATGGTTAATAGAAAACTGTTTCTATACCTTAAGTGAATTTTTTGACTATAAAACTTAAAATGCTGTAACTGCTCAGTAAAATTATAATGAGATTTAATTGCGATGTAATTTTAACAATTATATGGTTATTTTGACATTTATATGGTAATTTTGACCTTTATATTGTATTTTTGACATTTATATTGTAAGTTTGACATTTGTATTGTAATTTTGACGTTTTTATTGCAATTTTGACATACTTATCCAATATTTTGACATCTTGTAATATTGACATCCATATTGTAAATTTGATAATTATATTTTGACTTAATAGTTTGTAATTTTGATATAAATCCTGTAATTTTGACATATATATTTTATAGCTTTGACATTGTTATTATTGTTTTCAATTACTGTTTTTAATTAATTTTGAATGTTAACATGATAGAGATTTCTAAGTAATAAATTTAATGTAATTGGAATTATATATTATGTAAATATTTTGTGAAGTTTTATCATAATAATTTTTTAGTTTTTAATGTTATAAATATTTGTACGCCGACACTTACGGCTAAACATGACTGGTCTCAGACATTAATTTCAATCTTGCATGCTATTGTATGTATACCATGTTTACACAAATAAAGAATATTATTATTAATAATGCCAAGTTTATTTAGAAGATGCCATGTGACTTGGCAAATGACACGGCCACCGCGCCTATTGTGGCACCAAGAAAATATACTATACTTTTTTTATGGTGGGAAAAATCATCCAATGACAATCCCCGCTCTTGGGCGGAGCGGGAGATGGAGTCAGACTCTTACTGACTAAAAGCCCACCCCGTTCTTTCTAGCCTTCATACCGGGGCTCGAGTTCCGTTTCGGATAACCCTGGCCTCAGTAGGCTTCGACCCGGCTGGGCCCCTGCTGTTGCTGACAGCTCCATGAGACGCGCGGGAACAGTGCGCGCCCTCGACGATTTGGGCTTAGTCCGGACAGTTACCGGACGGCCGGACAGCGAGCTACCCATTGCTCACTGTCCGCAAGCCCGCGCCTACGGTGGCCAGAAATCGGGATCGGAATCCCGGCGGCGCCGGCGAGAACGCCGTTGCCTGATGCGGTCGGCCTCCTCCTTTGCGAGCGTTACTGCTTCGCAGAAGTCAGCGACCGCCTGACACTCCTCCTCGCTCTGAATTATAGCCTCAACCAAGGCCCGGTGCGAGAGGTCTCCGCTGCCGATCGCCCCCACGAGGGCACGGCGATGCTCTGCCCAAGCAGGGCACACCTCGACTGTGTGCTCCACCGTGTCCTTAGGGAAATATACTATACTTAATATTGTGTATTCGAGCCTATCACTATTTCCTCCTAATTCCAACTAATATTAATATTAACAACAACACTAATGGAAACAAAATAGCATTGTGTAATGTAGAAGCACTTTTTTTTAAAGTTTTGTGAATGTGAAGTACCATGGAGCATTTTTATTAGGTTACAACTTGGTTTACATTACGAGCATGGCAGTTGAGAGTTTGTCATGCTCACTAAAATGTCTTGCTGATGGTGGCACGTGTTATTGGGTCATTCGGTTCCCTTCAAAATTGTTGATCTGAATGGGGCTGATGCACGTGTCATGCCCGTGAACGGGTGCCATCGGTTGAGACTGGTCATCTCTTAGCTGTCAGTGGCTTAGTTTCGTTTCTATTTTTTTTTAATTATATATTATTATTACTTATCCACATTGTGCTCACATAATATTAGAAGCGACAAGAAATATGTAACCAAGATCTACATACGTAACTCATAATTATGATTTACAAAGAATGGAGTTTCTTGCACGTTCTTCTCCATAGAGATCTACGCTTTGGAACGTGCAATTGCAAGCTAAATTTAGCTTCACTTTTCTTGGACTGACCGACATTTGACTATTCAAAAGTGCCTGCATATGGTATATGTGAAGTAAATGTTTTTGATTTGATTTTGCCAAACCTTCCACCCTCCGATAAGACAAGCAGACATTTGTATTGATAAATGGAACTATATAAGGATAATTTTGATGGCTCACAAAGTTTCCTACGCGTTATTCTTCCTTAAGATTAGTTTTCAAATTATAAAGGTTTCTAAAGTTGAAGATTTTTAAAAGACGTTGCTAGTAATACCTTATTATTGTTACTGGCATTACTTTAATTAATTGGACAGTTAGTTTACTTAGGCAGAATAATTATGAAAACGGTGATATTACGTACCTAAGCACCCAATTATGAATCTACATTGATACCTAAAGTATGCTATAGACGAAGCTTTTATGTAATATAATTATAAATAATTAAGTTTGTAATCTATCTTAGTCTTTATACATAAAACAAAGACGTATTACTTACTTACATCCTAACTAATATTCTAAATGTGAAGGTGTGGATGTTTGGATGTTTGTTACTTAATCACGCAAAAACCTATCTCCCGCTCCGCCCAAGGGCGGGGGTTGTCATAAGACGATTTTTCCCATCGAAAAAAAAAAAAAAAAAAAAAAAGAAAAAAAAAAAAAAACGGATTTGGATGAAATTTGGCATGCATATAGCCTTTGACATGGAAAAGAACATAGGCTACTTTTTATCCCGAAAAACATCTTATTCCTACTGGAAAACACGTTTAGGGTGCGATAACCGAAGTACACGCGGACGAAGTCGCGGGCGGGCAGCTAGTCATTTATAAATCGAAAGAACGATTTCTGTTTTGTTGGATATATAAAAAATTGGAAAAAAGCACGCAAAAAATACAAAATATCCAATGCCATCGAAAAATTATAGCAACTGTCAATGAAATTGGTAACAACCAAACCATCATTCAGTAACAACACATTCATTGATTGTTAGCTACGTTAAGTACGAGATGTGTTTACGTTAACGCGATCGAAACGTTTACTACGTTGTTTTTTTTTTGTTGGTAAATAATCGTGCTTTTCACATTAAGATTTCGCCTAGATGGAAATTGACCTAGGACCACCGGCATCCAGATCCTCCTCCTCCGACCTCCAGCAGTCAGGGTCAATAACCACTAGACCAACAGGCCAGAAACATGGGTGGGTTTTAGTCGGTAAATATCAGATACTCAGTCTAGCTCCAGCCTGAGCAAAAAAAGTTATTTGATAATCCACCACAAAAAAGCAAAGGCAAGGAAAACTCGGGGTGAACGGTGTGAAAAAAAGGAACATAGAAGTGGGTATTAATCTCTGAAAACCCTTTCGCGGGAGAAGTCATTATACCGCGTACATCGAAGGACTGGAACAGTTTGCCTGCTGCGGTCTTCCCGTCTGATTATAATTTAGGTGTCTTCAAGGCTAGAGTGAATAGGCTCTTAATAAACTAGTGCGCCTCACCATCAACGATTGCATCATTGCTTACCATCAGGCGGGATCGCAGTCAAGTATTAGTTTATAACAGATAAAAAAAAGATGTTTTTCCAGGTAAAAAGGGTTCTTTGATAATTTTAATCATCATCATCAGCCTTTTTTTCCTAACGTTCCCACCGCTGGGACTCAGGCCTCCTCTCTAGTAAAGGGAATAAGCCGTAATCCACCACACGTGCCCAGTACGGATTGGTGAATGACACACGTCTTCGAATTTTTGGTTCTAGGACATGCCGGTTTCCTCACGATGTTTTCCTTCACCGTTTTGTCTATAATCGACATAAAATTTTCCTCGAAGACAAAACTGTAACATTTCAAAAGCCCTGAATGTATGAAGTAATTATCATACAACCAACATTCAAACCGCTCCCAATTACATCGATGGTAATTAATCCAATATCTTTTCTACATAATGTTCCTCAAAAGACATTTAATTACAAAATCGTCTTTTGAGATTATCCACTCAGAAAACAGTCTACATTTACACGTACATTAAATTTTTCAAACAAAGTAATTAATACATTAATTAAAATTTAATATAATATGAATCTATGTACCGAGACATTTAATCTAGTTAGATGTTTGAGTAAATATAGAAGAACGGTTTTGGCACAAAATAGATAGATACAGAAGATAATTTCATGTATGTACTCCACTTATTATACCTACGCTCGGTGGACGCTCACTAATGAGCGTTTGAGCCGGAACTGTTCGACGAGCGGGCCGAGGCGCTCCGAGATATCGTGTCCGTGAGCGGTGTCTATGTGTGCGTTGCTCGAGCGCGCTTTGTATGTAGATTGACTTCTGTACCTATCTATTTTGTGGTTATGGTGCCTAATTA
The DNA here is from genome assembly GCA_910589285.2 of Mythimna ferrago. Taxonomy (NCBI): domain Eukaryota; kingdom Metazoa; phylum Arthropoda; class Insecta; order Lepidoptera; family Noctuidae; genus Mythimna; species Mythimna ferrago. The sequence goes on from OU342685.1 coordinate 26,174,066, forward strand.
GGTTTCAAAATGACTTAGGGCCTGCGCACAAATGAGCGCAGGCACAAAATAGATTGCTACAGAAGACAATCTCATGTATGTACTTTTTTTTTTTTTTTTTTTTTTTCGATGGGAAAAATCATCTTATGACAACCCCCGCTCTTGGGCGGAGCGGGAGATAGTGTCAGACTCTTACTGACTAAAAAACCCATCCCGTTCCTTCAAGCCTTCGATACCGGGGCTCGAGCGCCCTTTCGGATTACCCTGGCCCCGGTAGGCTTCGACCCGGCTGGGCCCCTGCTGTTGCTGACAACTCCTTGAGGCGCGCGGGAACAGCGCGCGCCGTCGACGACTTGGGCTTGGTCCGGACGGTTACCGGACGGCCGGACAGCGAGCTACCCATTGCTCACTGTCCGCAAGCCCGCGCCTACGGTGGCTGGAAATCGGGATCGGAATCCCGGCGGCGGCGGCGAGAGCGCCGTTGCCTGATGCGGTCGGCCTCCTCCTTAGCGAGCATTACTGCTTCGCAGAAGTCGGCGACCGCCTGCCACTCCTCCTCGCTCCGGACCATGGCCTCGACCAAGGCCCGGCGCGAGAGGTCTCCGCCGCCGATCACCCCCACGAGGGCACGGCGATGCTCCGCCCAAGCAGGGCACACCGCGATTGTGTGCTCCACCGTGTCCTCCGGGCGTTCCGCACAGTGGCGACACCCGGGCGTCACTTCCGCTTTGATTCGGAACAGGAACCTCCCGAACTTGCCATTTCCGGAGAGGACCTGTGTCATGCGGAAGGTAAGGACGCCGTGAGGTCTTTCCAGCCACGCCTCAAAGAGGGGACTTATCGCCATAATTGTGGCGTGCCCATGACGGGGTTGCGACAGTCGCTGACGCCATTCCACCATGAGATCCCGCCGGAGCTCTGTCCGCCATGCCGTGACCTGTCGCGGCAGAGGACTTTCACCCCGGCGTTGCATCTCCACGCGCATGTCGTGCATGTGTGCAAGGACTGTTGCCTCCAGATCCCACGGTGGTAGGCCAGCCAGAAGGCTCGCCGCTTCGCGGGAAATCGTGCGGTATCCCCGCACCATCCGAATTGCCATGGCCCTCTGGCAGGCGTTCAGAATGGACGCCGGTCGCTTTTGCAGCGACAGCGCCCACACCGGCGCCCCGTAGAGGGCCATGGACCGAACGATCCCCGCGTAGAGCCTCCGGCAGGAGGCGTCTGGACCCCCAAGGTTGGGCAGGAGCCGCCCGAGAGCGGCCCCAGTCCGGTTGAGTTTGGGAGCCAGACGTCGGAAATGCTCCTCGAAATTCCATCGGCTGTCGAGGATGAGTCCCAGATACCTCATCGATGTCCCGACGCCGATGCGAACTCCTCCTACCGTTAGTTGAGAACCCGGCGGTGGCGCGTTCCGACGGCCGCGACCGTGAAAACACATGGCCTCGGATTTGCGCAGCGCCACCTCGAGTCCCAACTCCTGGATCCTACCAACGACTATCGCAACCCCGCGTGTCGCTAAAGCGGCCGCCGCCCGGTACGACTCTCCCTGCGCTAGAACCAGCGTGTCGTCTGCGTAGCAGACCACGCTGACCCCGTCAGGGAGGTCACCCCGCAGCACGTAATCGTACCCGATGTTCCACAAGGGTGGCCCTAGTACCGACCCCTGCGGAACACCGCACGACATCTCCCGACGTTTCCAGTCTCCCTGGTGACCGGGGTAGACAATATACCTGTCCGACAGGTAGGCCTCGACTACTCGACAGAGGTATTCGGGCACCCGGTGGTACCGGAGTGCCCTCCGGATCGTACTCCAGGGCAGGGAATTAAAAGCGTTGGCAATGTCCAAGGACACTGCCACGACACGCCTACCCTGGGACACCGCATCCCCCGTCGTGAGGGCTCGCACGCGCATGATGGCGTCCACCGTCGAGCGCATCCTGCGAAAGCCGAACTGTCCGTCCGAAAGGTCCGGCCCCACCCGTGAAAGGCGCGCGACGAGGCGGCTCGCAATCACTCTTTCAAAGAGCTTGCCCACCTCGTCGAGCAGCACAATGGGCCGGTACGCGGACGGAGAGTCCGCAGGGCGCCCTGGCTTCGCTATGAGTACCAGTTTCCCCGTCTTCCAGCGAAGTGGGAACTGGCCCCTCTCCAAGCATGCGCTGAAGAGCCCTCTCAGTCGAGGCCCGAGAGCCTCCATGGCCAGGACCCAGGCTTTCCCAGGCAAGCCATCGGGTCCTGGGGCGGCGTTCTTGGCACTCAGCCTTTGCACCGCCACTCTCATCTCTGCCTCGGTCACCTCTGGAGCATTATCGTCGTCGTCGCTATTGCGGTCCGCGTCAGACACCGCTGGCGGAGGCGGAGCCATGGGCGGGGGGGAGTGTTCCCCTCGCGCAGGGAACAGAGCGCTCACCACACCCTCCACGAGTTGGGGCCGGAGACTCTGAGTCAGCGGCGGAGCCCAGGGGCGCAGTTTCTCCCGTATCAATTTGTACGGGCGCCCCCACGGGTCCGCGTTCAGAGACCCCAGCCACACGTCGCGGGCCTCGAGTTTGGCCCGCTTAATCTCCGCTCGGAGGGTGTGTTTTGCCTCTCTGTAACCTTCGTACAGCTCCGCCTCTCTGGCCTCCGCATCCGGCGCGCGGATGCGGCGCCTGCAGTATCTGGCGTACCGGCGTCGCGCGTGATTGCACGTGTTGCGCAGTGCAGCGATTTCCGGCGACCACCAGTACACCTGGCGCTTAGCACGTCCTGGACGGACTCGGGGCATTGCCGCATCGCAAATTTGCGACATGGCCTCCTGGAACCACTCCGCCTCGACGTCGATGTCGACAGGCCTGTCCGGTGCTTGCACCCAGGCCTGTACCGTCGCGGCTTCCAGGAGGAGCTCCCGGTCCATCTGCTTAAGCGCCCACCGCGGACCGCAAGGGCTCTGTCGGACCGGCGCGGCCGAGGTTTCGGCGGAGACCTCCAACCGGATATACCGGTGGTCGGAGTACGTCTCCACCTCCTCCATAACGCGCCAGTCGACGACACGCGGCGACAGAGCGGGGCTGGCGAACGAGAGGTCCACCACAGATTCACCCCGCCTCCGCACCAACGTGGGGACAGAACCCCGGTTCAGGACGACCAGGCCCAGCTCCAAGGCCCAGTCCTCCACCAACCGACCCCGTGTGCTCGTGCGCCGGGAACCCCAAGCCGTATTCCAGGCGTTGAAGTCCCCACAAACGACCACGGGGAGGGTACCAAACCCAGCGACGACGGCACTTAGCTCCATAAGGGAGACATGGAGTTCGTCGGGAGTTCTGGTCGGGGACAGGTAGACGCCTACCACTGCAATGTCCCCGACCCGTGCTGCCACGCAACCCCGTCCCCTCGCAACAGCCTCGAGGGGCGGGGTACCGGCGGCGGCCGACGAAATTAGCGTCACCGAGCCGTCTAGGTCCTGAACCCAGCGGGGATGGACGTAGTACGGCTCGGAGACGACGGCGACATTGATCGACCACTGCGCCATGCTCTGGAGCAACAGATCCTGAGCGGGGGCGCAGTGGTTGATGTTCGCCTGGAGGAGACGTAATGGTGTCGTTATTGACATTCCATTACAGTCTCCTCCTGAGCCCCCTGTGAGGGCACTGCCGCGGCGGGAGCGGCGGCGACAGCGGCGGCAGCCAAGGTGGTGGCTGCGGCGGTGAGGACGTCAGGGTGGATGGGCCTGACTTTGCCCTTGGCCTTGGCGGGGGGGTCGCAGGACCTGCCCCCAGCCCGGTGGTCGGCCGGCTTGCCTGCAGCCGCACATGCGTAGCAGTGCGGCTTTGCACGGCATTCAACGGCCTTGTGCCCGGGCTGTCCGCACTGGTGGCAACGGTCACTGCGGTCCTCTGCGGCGCAATAGGCCCCCACGTGGTGTCCCACGTGGCAGCGGTAGCACCGCAGAGGTCTGGGCTCCAGCAGCTTTACCTGGGCCGAAACCCAGCCCACCAACAGCCTTCGGCCCTCGGCCGTGATGGCCTTGGCCGCCGACACGGGGCAGCTCACCGTGACGGCTCGCATGCCCGTGCTGTCGGCGCGGATGGTGCCCGCCCGGACCTGATCGGTCGTGCACCCTCCCGCCCCGACGATGGCGGCCACCACCTCTTCCACCCTGACAGAGTCGTCCAGACCCATTATGCGCATGTCCATGCTTTTGGTGGGTCTGGACACTCGGGCCTCCTCGACGTCTAGGGACGCCCTGATCCTTTCGGCCAGGGCGTCGGCAAGCTCTCCGCTGTCTGCCCCAGGGACCTCCAACATTCGGGCCCCGGTCGCGGTACGCCTCATTCGGAAGCCCCCGGAGGCTCCGAACTCATCGAGGTGGCCCACCACCGCCTGTTTCGCCTTCGCCATGACTACATCGTAGTTCACGCCCTTCTTTTCCGCAGCTGGCTGTAGTGTGATCACTACAGCTGCGGAAGTCGGGGCGCGAAGACGAGCAGCCATGGCCCGCTTCTTGCGCTCCTGTCGCCGCCTGCGCTTTTTGGCCGCCCTTGCCGCCTTGCTCGCCTTCTTCTTGGCGCCGACGACCGTCCACTCGGCGCCAGCCGAGGGGTCTTCGGGCGGAGAAGGCGGCAGGCGCGACCTAGTCGCCGCCGCGGCGAGAGGTCCCGCCGATTTGGTGGCAGCCGCCACCCTGCCCTTCGGGGGAGGGGCAGGCTTCCCCTGCCGCTGCTGTAGCTTGGCCGCCGGGGCTGCCCTTGCAGGCTCCGACGCCGCGGCCACGCGCCTGGCTTGCCCCGACGGGCCTGCCTTAGGTGCTGCAGTCGTCGTGGCCGCGGCGACAGCGGCATACGACGCCGTCTTCTTTTGGCCGGAGGCCGCGAGAGGGGGGCGCAGAACAATGCCCTCCAGGACGGAGAGCTGGCGCTGTATGTGCCCCTGGAACTGCTGCTGCTGTTGCTGCTGTTGCTCCCTGAAGGCAGCCAGCTCCTGCCGCAGCAGGGACACAACTCCCCCGCCTTCCGCCTGGGGCGAAGGCTGAGATCGGCCCTGCATCTGCCTGTCCCTCCCTTCGGGACGAGGGTCCTGGAGAGCGGCCACGGCCGCCTCAAGCCGGCCAAACCTCCCGCTGAGGGTGCGCTCGTAGGGCTCAAAAACGATCCCCAGCGCCTCCTCAATCGAGGTGTTGGCCAGCTCAATAGACCGCTTTTTGGCCACCCTCTCCCTCTTGTTGGCCACGCTCGTTATTGCGGCTGCCACAACCTCCCGAAACTTAGCCAGCGCCTCAACCATCCCTTCTGGCAAGTCCTGAGGGATCTTCGGCACCGATGCGCTGGCCTGGCGTCCCTCACTGGCGATCTCAGTGGGGAGCCCTCTCCCTTTGCCCGTTTTTCGGGCTGCGCCCCGCCCCGAGGACGAGATTTTCCGGGCAGGTCCCGTCTCGTCGTCGGATGCGGAGCGCATGAACGCCCTCCTTCTGTTGGAGGCGGATACTTCCACCTCCATCAAATGGAAGGGCTCCTGCACCTCCACTACTTCTTCGTCCTCCTTCCCGTCTGAGTTGAGTGAAGACGCGGCATCTGAGTCCGACGCCGCGTCTTCACTCACCTCCCTGAGGCCGTATCTACGGCCGGCCTCTACCGGCGTCGCGGACGTGCTGGGAACTGGTCCCAGGGACTCCGCGCTGCCAAAATGTGAGCCACTCATGTATGTACTTCACTTTTTATACCTACGCTCGGTGGACGCACACTAATGAGCGTTTGAGCCCGAATTGTTCGACGAGTTATCCGAGACCCGACCGAGAAAACGTGTCTGTGAGCTTTGTCTTTGTGTGCGTTGCTCGAACGCACTTTGTATGTAGATTGACTTCTATACCTATGTATTTTGTGGCGCAGGCCTTTGCAATTTTATTGTGCGTGGATACCAAAATGATCTTACTTTTTAGGGTTCTGTCTTCAAAGGGTAAAAACGGGACCCTATTGTTATCACTCCGCTGTCTGTCTGTCTGTCACTAGGCACCGTAATAACTACGGCACTCATGAACCGTAATAGCTATTCGAGTCCCTATAACAACAAATAATAAAAACAGAATAAAATAAATATTTAAGTATACTAATAATAAATATTTAGTCTCATACAGCAAACGTGACCTTTTTGGAGGTTTTTTTTTGCTACGGGTAGTGCAAATAGTGCAAATTATATACTTATTAATAAGTGCAATTCCATGTACTTGAAACGTAGCACAAAAAGTAAATAATAAAGGTTGTCATTATTGGTTTTTAGAATAACCCGAAATAGAACAATTGGCTTTGAAGGATAATATAGAGGATAATTACTTCTTGGGTTAAAAAAAAAAAAATCGAAAATCGGTACAAATTCTAATCAAAATTATTAATAAAAAAACTAATAATTAAAGTATTTAACTTTAATTATTAGTTTTTCAAAACTACCCTCAAACAAAATACCTAATTATGTTTTTATTTTTAATTTGATATAAACTAGTGCTTGATTGCGATCCCACTTGATAATTTTAACGTTATAGTTGACTGGTAAGCAGTGATGCGTTCTCTAAAGGTGAGGCGCACTAGTTTATTAAGAGTCTATTCACTCTAGCTTTGAAGACACCCAAATTATAATCGAACGGGAAGACCGCAGGCAAACTGTTCCAGTCCTTCGACGCGGTATAAACGACGAGGCGAAACGCTTAGTCCGGATCGTAGAGGTTTCAACAACGTAAGGATGGATATTCGCCGTACGTCAGGTTGTCCGATGGAAGAATTGAGATGGCAGAATCAAGTCATGCATTTCCTGCGCACACTCTCCGAAATGCATTCTGTAAAACACTAGACGAAAGAAAGAATGTTGCTGGCGATGTGCTAAATGTGATATAATAATTCATTAAAGGATTGAAATAGTTATATTTCCAGCAACGATACAGATGATAAGATAAACATTGTAATAAATAATTGCCAACACAATCACCATGGAAATCCAACAAACGAGTGTCTCGTTAAAAACAATACTAATTAAAATAAATGAAACGTAGTCGGACACCCCTAGCGGGTATTACAAAGGGTTTTTAATCATGCCACCCTGATAATCTGGGTGTGACCCGGGTAATGACAATTAAAATACCCGCTTCTGGGTATTATTGGACGGTCATCACGGATAAACTTCGGTCATTTTGACCCGGTGTTTTGAGTAAGAAGTTTTTGTGAAAGGAAAAACTTCTTGCTTCGTTAAATAGTTTGTCATTCTAACTCACATTTCTCGGCTGGCGGACAGCGAGCAATGGGTAGCTCGCCGTTTGTTTGTTCTGTAAGGACCGAGTTTGAGTCATCAACAGCGCGTAGTGTTTCACACGCGTCTCAAAGAGATGTTAGCAAAACCGTAGGGGCCCAGCAGGGCCGATTCCTTCTAGAGTCATGGGAAAACTTTTGAATAAGAAGCTCGTGCTTCCAGAAAGCAAAGGACAACTGAAAGAACATTTGTGTGATTTTAGTCAGTAAAAGTCTGACACGCGCTTCCGCTCCACCGTGGGAGAAAATGTTAGACGATTACCCACCTCAAAAAAAATGCGAAACGATAATGTGACACGATTTTACTCAAACAGATGGGCGAAGATCGTCACTCACTGGACAACTGAGGGAGAACGACGTCAAGGTGGACCGCGGCTAAGGTAAATTATGACGATTTGATCATGTTTGCGAGACGCACTTCGTCAGAGATCGCCCTAGAGTAGAGGTTTGGAAGGACAAGGGGATGCTTTGCTCAGCTGTGAGATACCTATGGCTTAAAAAAAAACTAAAGTCCTCATCTTATTGTTCTCACGCTTCACTTTGGAGTCTTGATGGCATGTAGACTTAGACAAAAATACTGTTATATAAACTAGAGTTGACAGAACTACTAATGTTTAAGTTTGAGCAAGTATTATGTGGCCAGAGCTTATATTGGTCTACGGTCAAAAGGGATATTTCAGTGAATAGTTTTATTTACAGTAATATAGTAGACACTCCTGTGTCTCTACTCCAGTATCCCATTTACAAAATCTCCAAAACCCGTCATAAATGTTAACTTCTCGCCAATCCTTTTAAAAACAACATCAAATAAACAGCAATATCTTTTAAAACATGGAACAAATGTTAGCAGTGTATCACACAGGACTCATTAAGAGGAGTGCGTCCTTACAGCCAACAAGCTTTACAATTTGTCGTATAGGTACGCGTCCTGATAATCACTTGACGCAGTTGTTGCGTCATTGCGTAAATACAGATGTCGCTGTCTATTTGTAATCTTGTACTTAATTTTGATGGAATTGTTGTTTGTTTTTTTGTTACCGACATAAAAGAATTGCCACAATTAAGTAGCAGTGGACAAGGCACATTGCTCGCAGAACAGATGGTCAATAGAGCCGGAAAGTTCTGGAGTGGCGGCCGCATACTTTAAGATACAGAGTAGGTAGACCTTCCACCGATGGACCGATGACCTTGTGAGGGTCGCGGAAATCTGATGAATGTGAGACGCACAAGACCAGGGGCCTAAGTCTGCTATTTTTATAAATTTGTCATTCCAACACGACCCCATTGTCATTTTGCTAAAAGTTTGTAATCTGCTAATTCATAATGATCGATCATTGATCGGTCAATAGTCTTGTAATAGAATTGTGGTAGAATGACAATATCGAGCTTATTAAAAGCACTAATTGCGCAATGACGTCGTAATGGTAGGTCACTGATCAAAGGAACTGTCAAAATTTTTGCAGATAACCGCATACGTCAGATATTCATTTGTCATTATGTACGAGATTACCATTCTATGCCATTTTTTTCAATGGATTGTCAGTGGTTGACCATCGGAAAGTCATAATGACGCCATTATATTAGTAGATTACCAAAACTTGTCAAAATCAACAATTATGAAATCAATGATAGACCATTCTGACACTATTATTTTTTAATTAATTACAACGGTCGGACAACCAATTACAGTAACTAAACAAAAAAAAAACTATTATAATAGTAATGTAATAGTAAATAAAACTATTGTAATAGCAGACTTAAGGCCCTGTGGTTGTGGCAACACTTTTGGGAGGTCTACGTCCAACAGTTTACGTCTTTGGACTAAAATGTTACTCTCATCATCATCAATGTTTGTAGTCATAATTAAAGAGCTGACCAAACTCAATATAACATAATGAAAAATGTGGTATTCTTGATCTTTGAAAAACTAAGATATACATTATAGGAAGGTAATAACCAAAGTTCTCGTAAAATATATGTCATAGTGTTTGTAGCGTTTAAGGACATGGAAATAGCAAGAGCTTGCTTTTTCAAGGCGATATGGTTAGCGCAGTGGTTGAGCAAAAGACTGCTACAATATGTTTTCCAGGTTCGATTCCAACACGGAACAAATATTTGTATGCCCATATACATATAACAGGTAGAGGAGTAATGTCTAGTGATTTCATTTTAGGCCTTTTCGCTTGTTAAAAAAGCAACTAAAACAGCCGATGAAACACCAATCAAATCTCTTCTGCTTTCTTTAATAATATAAACTAGTACTTGAATGCAATCCTACATGACGGTAAGCAGTGAAGCAATCGTTGATGGTGAGACGCACTAGTTTATTAAGAGATTATTAGTTTTAAAGATACCTAAATTATAATCGCAGCATCAAAGACCGCAGCAGGCAAATTGTTCCAGTTCTTCGATGTAAGCGGTATAAAATAAACGACGAGGCAAAACGTCCACGGTACGTTTAGGAAATTGAACTACAAACACGAAAAAGTACCTTGAAAATTTGCAGAAAGAAATCACCATGGTTACTCTCATGTTAATACAGGTTAAAACAAATGAAACACTTGTAAATACCTAACCTTTTGTTCTTGCTTATCCCACTTGAGATCACAACCATAATTTTATGTAAGCGAAAATCCCCCATGAGCCCAAAATCAGCAAAAAGTCCCAAAAAACGGGACCTAGCTATTTTTTTATTACTTTTACATGTAAAGCTACATAATACAATTTCCTGTGTATGCAAATATGAGACAATAATACGGTCAGACCCTGGATCGGAGCTCTTTGACTCTTGGGCCCAGGAGAACCCAAAATCGCTTTATATTTTTATGGTAATGATCTCAACGGACCTTTAGATAAAGGGTGAGGTCCGTTTTGACATCGTCTTTGAAGAAATTCCTGTTTCCTTGTATCGCTTAATTATTCATATTTCGAGAAAATTGTTTTTTTTTTTTCTTGGTCACAGTTTCGGTACTTATCGTTTATTCGTTTTGTTTTAGGGATTATGTAGACAGACGCAATGTGATAACACGACTTATCTGTCTTATGTTCTATATATAGAACCATTTCTTTGATAATACTTTATCAAATAGTCACGTCGCCGCGTCATGCCCGAAACCACATGTTTAATAATTTACCCAAATCTTTGGTAATTCATTGAAAATGATTACATAAACAGAATCGGATCAAGTACTAGGTATTGCCAGCCAGCCAGAAGAACCATGGTTACCGACATAGCTATTAAGTGGCAATAGGCAGCGGATATTGTACGCAAAACAGATGGTCGGTAAGGACGAAAAATTCTGGAGTGGTAACCGCATACCGATAGACAAAGCGTTGGAAGGCCTCCAACAAGATGGACCGAAGTCCTGGCCAGGGACGCGGGAATCCGATAGATGCGTGACGCACAGGACCGGTCGTTGTGGCGACGCTTGGAGCCTATGACCAACAGTGGACGTCTTCCGGCTGATATGACGATGATGATGGACTAGGTACAGATTTTTTGTAGTGGTCATTTAGCTGGTGGTCGTAGTCTCTTGCTACAGCAACTTATGGAATAACTGACCTCTTTGTTATACAATAGTATAGATAAAGAGCTGAAGTTTGTTTTTATGTTTTTTTTTTTTAATAATAGGAGGTAATCTCTGGAAGGACTAGTCCAATTGCTAACTTTTTTTTTCCCATAGAAAGCTGCTTTATTTCTGAGTGACAGACTATATTTAGGTATTAAACGCAGGCGAAGCCTCGGGCAAAAGCTAGTACTGACTAAAACTCACCTATGTTGCTATTTCTTAACTATTTTGAACATTTTCACAACGAAAACTTTAACCTCTGGGTTTGTTTTGGTGAATTTTCTCAGGATTATCAGCTAGGAAACACTACTGGCCTCAAATGTCGTGTAAAAGTGTTATTAAGGATTAATTTGCAAAATAAATATCATTAATCATGTATGAACACAAAAATAAAATAACTTAACATTATGTTACAAAATTCTGCAAAAAATATTTGAAGTGTGTGTTTTACCTGTTAATTTAGAAAAGGCAATGTCTGCGTGAGTTTATTTAGGGCCGAAGCCTTTTGCTGAAAATTGTTTGAGTGACTGCAAAGTGCCGAAGCTATTACTATTATGGTAATGGGCAAATATCGTTACTAGTAATAAGGGTGTAGTTATTATTAACGGTGAATTAGTTTCTGTCGAGGTAGGTTAGTTTTCAGTTTTATTTATAGGGGTAAGAGTATCACTAAAATTTTAGGATATAAAAACAACATTTGGTAATAAATATTTAATAGGTAACATTTCGTTGTAATATTTAGTATTAAATGTGTATTTCTTTTTTGTAGCCGGGACCAAGCCGGTTGACATTAGTAGATATTTGACAATTGTTATAGGTAGACAGATGTCAGAAAGTTTGACCATCAGTATATCCAAGAAGTATCAAAAATCAGCAGCACCTTTGTACTCTTCTATCTGTATTTGTTCTTTTCATTTTAAAGTTTGTGTACTTAAATAAATAAATAGTACAGTATAATAGCTTTCAAATGTTTCCGCTGCTGAAACTTAGGCCTTCTCTTTAAGAGTTAGGCCGTAATTTCCATGCGGGTCTAGAGTAAGTTGGTGAATGTCACGATGGTGATGTTTTCCTAATCGTTTCAAGAGTGATGATATTTAAGGACTTGTTCACACCACGTTTTTTAAACACGCCATTGACGCGCGTTTTAGAAACGTGTGTCGACGGTGCGCGTTTAAGCTATTAAAGATTTACAGACTGCGTCTGTAGATCTTTACAAACGCGCGTCAATGGCGCGTTGAAAAAACGTGGTGTGCACGGGTCCTTAATTACACAAAGTAAAGCACCTGGTTCGGTTTAAACCCACGACCTACAACTCGTACGGCGAGGTCGTTAGGTACCATTAAGCCACCACTCCTCATTACGAGTAGTTGAAAATAAAATCAAATGAATAATCAAACGTTTGTATCATGTAACAATATTTTTGAAAGTATATTACCACAATTTAAAATAATACGCAAAGCGCAATTACTGCTGAAAACAATTTTGCCAATGGTTTGTTGAAATTGAGTGAATTTCATGTCATTAGGTGTTTTAAATGCCAAATAAACGTAAAACATACCTGAATAAAATATAATTGAATGAGTATTTTGTGGAAATATATTCATCGGTGTTTCAATTTACAAATCACCACATTTTTTTTTCGCAATTCTAACAGACAAATATAGAAAGTAATTTCTAGCATGGTGCAAAGTTTTTACAAACCAAAAAATCCGCCATATGCAAGTCGGACTCACAACGTCGACCGATCCGATCGGTCGTTATGTTATTTTAAGTTATAATTTTTGAAGAAAAGATTAAAAAGAAATTAAATTTAATTTTGTTGATAAAATTATCTACCACAATGAAATTTGGACTTGAAAAAGATCCGTGGCCTTAAAACGCCAAGGGCCGTCTGTATGGTTTTTGACAGTAAAATTGATACACCCTCCCATTTCACTCAAGAGCGGGTGAAGTTATTGGATGACTTAAATCAAAAAAAAAAAATCGAAATGTAAAGTAGGAAAAGTTGATCATTGTGTGTCTACTCAGCCTGCCTATAATGATTCCATTTCTGATACAACTGAAAGAACGTAGGTGTGATTATAGTCAGTAAAAGTCTATCACACCTTTCTTCTCCCCTCTAGAGCGAGATAATTTATTAAACGATATCGCATGTTAAAAAAAAGGTAGCCTACAAAAAAAAAATGAACAGCTAAAAAAAATTAGAAATTCAGTTATCTGCTGCAACTTAAGTAAAGTCTTCATCAAACCACTATAATAAATACAATCACTTCACTGAATAATAGGTATTACGGTCCTAAACTTCAATGAATAACCATTTAGTTTCCAAGGAATGGTCTGTAATCTAAAGGATCTTGTGATACTTACAGGCTATTGTATACCTACGGGTCTCAAGCGCTGGGCTAACCAACTATTACTATTTATGAGACCACTTCATCTATCCAACCTTTCAGTGCTTTGATACCGTTTTAATCTCTATTTAATACATAATGGCTTGAAAGGTATTTAAAGGCATTTTAGTGTTGCGCGTAAACACAAAAATACCATGTAGTTTTAGCTTAAATACTCGTGTAAGTAGTACAAATCCCTTCATTTCTTGATTCGGTCATGCCTACTGCTAGTCTATTAGTTAATTGAAAACCCTAAATAGCAGGTTTACTGATCTAGTAAATTATTTACATACTAGTAGGTGCCCGCGACTTCGTGTTACCTCGGCTACGACGAAATCTAGATTTAATCCTTTGTGTGTCCGGAACGTGGACCCACGCGAGACACAATAACTTTTTAATTGTGTCTCTTATTACGGCATACGAAAGGTTAAGGCCAAACTTAATACAGGCTCACTCAGAAAGAGTTTAAAAGATGATACATATTAAAATATAATATAATTTATTACACAGTGATAATGACTAATTGATTCATTTCAAAGATGATCACTTTAATCAATTAATTTCAATGATGATCAAGTTTAATCAAATAATTTCAATTTTAATCAATTAATTTCAACGGTAATCAATTTTAATCAATTCATTCCAATGATAATCAATTTTTTTAACGACCAATTTATTATTACAATTACAGTACATGAAAAAATTCATATCAAAGATCAACTGTTTTTATTTTATATTATTAATAAATTATTTTATTTATTTAACAATGACTCAAATGATAACAAAGATAAAATTATTGTTGGTATTGCCAACTCTATCTCTAAACTATTTAGCACTCAAGCTCTGGCTTTTGACTGTGGATTGCACCACTGAACACACTATACAAGCTCTGGATTAGCACTGCCATACAGCGTGGCAATGCCGCCAGATTTTTGAGTACATTGCCAGTCTACACTCAAGTGATGAAGAGGAGTTTTTTGTGGATTTCAGATTATTTTTAGTTAGATACTTTGTAAAATAATAATAATGTAAATAGTATGAAGCAATTGTTAAATAAAAAACATGAATTATTACCAGTCTGAATTAAAAAAAAAAACATTTCGTAGGTACCTACTTCCATATGCAGATTTTTAAATTCGATATGGAAAATTTTGCTAATTATTTGGTAGTTCGAACAAAGTTAATAATTGCAATGTTGCGCTCCATGAGATTGTTTTACCATAAACGGAATACGCTAGACCATTGACGTCATTTATTATCGCTCAGAAATGATAATAAAAATAAACTACCTTTACTAAAATTATAAAAACTATTCCCAAGTCGTTAGACTTTTTAGACAGACTGTAAGAATGAGATTGATCATTTATCGCATCAATATCTCTGTGTCCATTACTGAGCTAAAAGTTAGTTTTAAAATAATTGGCAGCATTCATATGAAACTTTTTCATAGCTATATACTCCATGAACAGTGGTACTGTATTTTATTTACTATTACCTTAGTCATTCATATTTATAACCAACCCCTTACCTGCATCATAAATAATATCTCTACCTTTCAAGAAACTTATTAATATTGAAAATAAAATATATTAAATGCCCTATCCTAAAACAACATGTACCTAAATAAAATGTTTCTAGAGCCCAGTCTCTATACTCCTTTAGCCGACCGGTAACCGTCTAGACCGAAGACCAAGACCACGCCTCAAAAAGATGTCAGCAAAACTATATAGGACCAGCATGGTAGAAGTAACTTATTCACTCTAGATTTAAAGACCTCTAGTTTGTAGCTATCAGGAAAAACAGACTCCGTCAGGGAATTCCGCTCCTTAGCTGTAGGTAATAAATGTGTTCCTAACACCCTTTGTACATATGAGTGGGATGTCCACCATGTACCGGTGGCGCAACGCCGCACGTCTCGAGGTCTCATGACGGAACGGACTTGTCGGAATTAACCCTTAAATGCATGATTTTTTGTTTTGTAAAATAAATAATATTTTTGTGTAGATGTTTGGCGATATGTAATGGGAAAAATAATGAAAAAAAACCCAAGTAAAAAATAAAGATTTTATTAGGAAAAAACTATATGTTGCCTTTTGGATACATTATGCGTTGAAGGACTACCTAATCTAAGAGTGGAATGCAGCAAAACAATTTCTTTCTTTGGTATGGCAAAGAGCAACAAGACATTTTGTGCACTCGGTGCGCGAAAATCCTTTACAACCAGGCAGTCTGCATCTATTTTTCTTTTCGCATCTTCTTTCGTTGTGGTCGACACCATCCGTTCTTACATCTTTTACTGGCACAGGGTTGAGTGGTTTACGACGAGGTCTCTTCGCTTCCAATTCTCTTTCAATATTGCTGCTAGAGGGTCTTCCTCTCTTTTCAACACTTTTTTTATAGTTACATAAAGCCTCTGCCAACTCTGCTCTAAAGTCACCTAAAGTCATTTTTTTGGTCTGATTTCCATTATTAGCTTTTTTATACAAAACCCACGAGTTGATGACCGCCATATCGATCAAATGATAGAAGATACGAATGTACCACTTTCTGCTCTTTATTCTTATCCTGTACCTTCCCAAAAAGCTATCCATAAGGTCGACGCCCCCCATGTGGGCGTTATAGTCCTTGATAATTTTTGGGCAGGGTATAGTTATTACTTTTTTCTGTTTCTTGTCGTACCTATCGACTGTCTCGGCCGGTTCTGCTCCAACGTATGTAGATGCCAATGTTACCATTTTGTTGTCCTTCCAGGTAGTTACAGATATGTCTACACCTTCATAATCAGCCACTTGCTCCTCATAAGAACCTCGAGGTACAGAATCTTTCATGAATGTCTGCTGTGTTGGCAGCTTACAATTCTTGCCGAGACGATTCCTTTGGATGGTACCCAGAGCATAAATGCCCTGACTATCAAGGTAGTGCAGCAAAGGAATTGAGGTATAAAAGTTGTCGAAATAAATTATATGGTTTACACGACGAGGGACTGAACGACACAATCTTATGACGGTATTTCCTACCACTCCTAGATCTGGTTCACCTGGGGCTTGGGCAATATCTTCCTTACCAGAGTATATTTCAAAAGTATATGCATACCCAGATAGAGAGCACAACACAAATAACTTGAAGCCCCATTTGTGTGGCTTGTTTGGGAGATATTGTTTCAAAAAATGAGCCACTTTGGTAGCACACATTTGTTCGTCTAGGGATAGCCTTTGCTCAAATGGAGCAGCAGTTATAAACGATGAGTTTAGATGGTCCACCAATGGTCTTATTTTATGGAGACGATCATGTTGTGGATGATTTACAGGTTTGTGCTCTGAGTTGTCGTTGAAATGAATTACAGATCGTATTTTTTCAAATCTGTTTACTGTCATGGTTTTCATGATTTGAGCAAAGCCGTATTTTGACCAGTATGACCGGACACTAGGGTAGTGAAACACCGACATGAATATGATTATACCTAAAAATTGTCGTATTTCTGTAGCAGTTACGGGCGCACTGGTAACACTCTCTTGGATGATATATAAATTGGTCTGTTCGACAATTTTTGTAATAACTGCGTCATTTATGAATTTAGAAAAAAATTGGAAGGGAGTTTCCAGGCCCGCGACGTCGGAGGGTAGCTCTGAGCTTCCTAAGAAGGCTATGCGATCTTCATTCCATACCAAATTACGCTTTTTCCATATTAGATCTCTGCTACGTGATCTCCAAGCTGCAACTCCAAGAATACCCGGAACTGATGGAGTTGGCAAATAACCCGAAGCAGGTTCCACGGACGAGGTCTCACGAGATAGGGGCTCCTCTTCGGATATAAGTGGAGGGTCTTCGTCGACTTCTTCATTTTCGGGAGAATCATTATCCAAATCATTCAAAATATCTTGTATACTTGGATAATAATCTATATCATTTTCGTCACCTATGTCTTCTTCATCTTCTGAGATATCTCCATTTTCTAAAGCCAAGAGCATATCTTCGATATTTTCATCGCGCAGCCTGCGTGGCATGCTAAAAAGCGAAAGCAAAAAATAACGTCAAGCTGGCCCACAACCATATAAATTCGTAAACGCAAACGCATAATGTAGACATTTGGCAACAAATTAAAAACTACCTTGACATAAAATTACAAAGAAATCAGCGGAAAAAATATATGAAATATCAAAAACTTACCTCATTTTTTACTCGATTACTATTTTTCAAACTTTGAAGAATAGATTCTTTGATGTGAAATCGTAAATCAAATCACTCGTACTCGCCAATACACAAACTTTTACACTTACTTGTTTGTAATGACGTATGACAGAAAAATTACCGGCAAATTTCGTTAAAGTTTTTATTTTTCTGATAGTCTATAATCTATGTCCGCATATTACGTTGCGTTCAGAAACGTACAGCTGTCAAATTATTTTTTTGCTGGCAAAAAATAAATTGTTGCCATTTGTCAACTGTATGCATTTAAGGGTTAAATTGTGTAATTCCTATGCACATTCCCCGAAATCTAAAGGATAGAAAACTGACAGAGGTCTTGGCGTCGATACTTAACACTAGAGTTTTAACTCACTAAGTGCATCATTGCCGATGATCCTATTGGCTCGCTTCTCAATCGACACTAGGACATCAAAAAACAACAGTTTATAATAAAAAAATCGTATGGCACTCGGGGACTGCCGCGGTAAAGCTATTGCATAGCATTTTTATCAACTTATGCAATTATAATTATTTATTTATTTTATTTATGCAGTATTTTTTTTCCTTTGTTTTTTTTCTTTGATATTAATTGAAGTTACACTTTCACACATTGAATTGAAAACAAATGAGTGGTTAGGTTATTTTCGTAACGGAATTTCTGGATTCGGTCTCCACGCTCAAGGCCCACGATAGAAGCTATGCAATAGCTTAAAAAAAATCTATAAAGATATGACTGACTCCAATATAAATAAAAAAAAAAAAACTAAAAGTGCAAAATAACTTTAATTTTGGAAATCGTTATCTCTGTATTATTTTGTCTCCATGTTATTTAAAAACGACAACAAATTTTGATTTTTTTTGTTGGGATCAAAAAATAATCATTTCCAAATAAGTTTACGATTGACCAAGAAATCGGTGAACATACAAAAAAAAAATATACAGCCGAACATAGAACCTCTTCCTTTTTGAAGGCGGTTACAAATGATAAATAATATTTTAAAAAAAATCGTCCCTTTAAACTAGATGAGGCCAGTATTTTCTAGCTGACTACCCTGAGAAGAAACACCGAAACAAACTCAGGATTCAAATATCTCCTCGCGGCTATAAGTTAAATGTGCGAAACATATTATATAACATAGTACGTTCGTGTCGTAGGGAAGACTCATCATCTGTCAATAAATTACATATTGTAACTAAGTTGGGGCCTGCGCAAACGAGCGGCTAAATTGTTTGGCGTGTCATTGGGAAGGGTGAGGTTATTTTGATCGCTACAGGGATATTCATTAGATTTGCGATAGATTTACTAAATTTACATAACATTTTGCCTAGTATATTCCCTGAGAGGATAGACAGAGATTATGTATATGTGCGTATATTTTTATCTTTAGGAAACTGTTCTAAAAATATATCTTCAACATCAGTCAATCCATAGATTATCGTGATGCCTAGTAGCTAACTTTTGGAGGTCTGATAGGCAGTCACTCACATGGAGAACACTGGTATTTAACCGTATCCGGATAGACTGGAAGCCGACCCTAGGAGGTCTTTAAGGAGGGGTGGGGGACTTTTACTGACTAAAACCCAGGGTCCAAGCTCACCGCGAACTTGGGCCATGGGTTAATTGAAAATGTACCCCGTGGCCCTGAAACATAAAATAAAGAATTCCTGTTTTGCTTTGCGTTCAGGGCCCTGAAGAGTGGGTTTTAGTCAGTAAAAGTCTGACATCCCGCTTCGCCTAGCGGTGATATAAGTCATTGGATAATTTCTCATCTAAAAAAACCTTTTTCTTTTCCTTTTAATTGTTTTGTTTGGGCATTCCAGGTTCTCAGTGACTCTTTCAATCCCAAAACAGAATGCCTAATGCAAATTTTACTTACATTTACGCCATCGATACTTATGACTTTTGGCGCTCCAATTTGCCCACTCCAAGCTCTTAACAATCAGAAAGCCAAACGCGATACACGTTTCAATCGTGTTAGCGTAAAAACAACGCGTAATCAGCGTACAGAACGCTGTGTTTCACGTTGTGTACGTTCAAACCAATTTAAACATAAGTCCGCGTACTCAGCGCACAAAACGCGCCTTGGCTACGTTCAGATCAATTTAAACATAAGTCCAATAGACAAAGGTTAGAAGCTCAAACAAAACCCTTCAATCAAATAATATAACGCCCAATCACGAGGTATTTATTAACGCATGACATGGAAAGGGTACATTTATTATGTATAAATATACGCTTTTGTCTAAGCCGGCACTCGAACCTGACACCTCATTACTAATGCAAAGACTTTTGAATGTTAAGCAATATTCTCGGAGATAAAAAGATTTTGTAATGTATTGATCGTGGAGTGAATTACTTATAACAAGGCCTATATTTCTGGTGTGGTAAATTATATGAGGAAACCGACATGTCTTAGAGTAAAAAATCCGAAGACATGTGACATTCACCAACCCGCACTGGACCCGCGTGGTCGATTACGACCCTTTCCCTTTCCTGAAGAGTAGGCCTGAGTCCCAACAGTGGGAACATTGAAATGCCTGATGATGATGATGAAATGATGTTACAGCTTAGCTTAGTAGCTTTTAACAAGCTTTTATTTAGTTTCACCTGTCCCGATGTTTGTCTGTAATGCCCGCCACTCACGCTAGGGTAAACCTGACAGGTTAGCCTGTACAGGTGAGTTGTACAGGTAAACCAGAGCGTGTATGTTGCATACATGTACAGCTTTCCATACAGACTCACCTGACAGGTATAACTGTGCAGGCAAACCTGTCAGGTATACACTAGCGCGTATGGCTACCATTACATAAAAGGTATGTATCAATTTGAAAACATACCTCTTGGTTTATAAAGTGATTTACAATGCGGGATCACTTCTCGATATCATTCGAATATCCAGGATAGTGTCCGACCGAATCTGATTTTTCTACCGAAACGAAACCGAATTTCGGCAACAGTCTCAGTTTCGGTCGAAACCGAATGTTTCAAAGGATCATGTTTTGAGGGAAAAATAAAGGAAACGGTATTATAATCAGTCAGCTCTTATTTTTTTTTTTTAATGCATTTTAAATTGCATACATTCGTTGACTATCATGAATTTTTATGCATGCGATTTTAGTCTGGGAGTAGGTAAAACGAACTGCAAACACAAACCAGTCACGACATGATTAGGCACGTGGACGCGGCAAAATGTCTTCGTTGCTTCCTCGCTTGGAAGGAATTTAACGCGCTGAACATGACCGATCACGTTTTAGTTTTAGGCAGATTTTTCACCGAAACCGAATCTCGTTTTTTTGCCGAAACTCAACTGAAACCGAACATTCGGTCGGACACTAATCCAGGAGGTATTTTGAGAACTATACCACTACGAATACGGAAACGACAATCACAAAAGGCCATTACAATAATGATTAATGTGAGGCATGAATCAATTCCAATCAGAGTGTGTGGGTGTGTGAATCAAAGGGAAATAAGTTAAGCACTCGTAGTTCGTAGTAGTTACAGTTGGTAGTTTGTTACGTATGTGTGTGGCGTCTCCAGACGTTCAGCTAACGTAACTGTATTAATGTGTTTGTTTGTTGTTTGTGTGGGCTTACTTACAGCGATATACTGCTAAAGCCAAATGTCCTTAGTCATCATCAGCCTTTTTTAATGTTCCCACTAATGGGACTCAGGCCTTTTCTCTCTAGGAGAAGGAATGGGCCGTAATCTACGACGCGGGTCCAGTGCGGGTTGGAAATTTTTTGGTTTTGTCATAATGTTTTCCTTCACTATTTTGATCCTTAATATGCTATACTAATCACATGACACGAAAATTAGAAAGACGATGTTTGTATTTATGTGTATGTTTGTGAGTAGACCACGTAGACCATGTCTTGAAATACTACATTTTTCTTCATCTTACTTTTAAACCCGGGAGCATCTTAGGAATATTTTCATTTTATTTATTTATTTAACACTTTATACACATGGGTACAGAGGCGGACTTAATGCTTTAGGCATTCTCTTCCAGTCAACCTTATGGTTGATGCGGAGAAAAAGTAGTGGTAGGTGCAATAAAAGAGTGAGAAAAAGGCGAATACAAAAATTGATATAGAGCTTGTTTTTGAGTAAGTGTATTGAAATCTAATAGACCATAGAATAGATATACTAATAAATCATATAATAAATATATACAATATATCATTTCGACACGGGGTAAGGCTGGCATAAGTTAGTAATAAACCTACATATAGGTACATATAAATACTTTCACTATTACACGGGACATAACTAATCGACAGTTTAGTGACCGAATCAGTAATGAAAAAAATTGCAAGGTTTTTGACATGGCCCGACCAAGAGATAAAGTTTAGTGGCAGTAAGCCGGGCACGTTGCTTTCAAAAATCAAAATGAAAAGTATTTGATTCAAATACTTAGAGGGAATAGACTATTTGCAGGAACTTTTGAATAGTCAAATGTCGGTCAGTCCAAAAAAAAAGTAAAGCAAAATTGCACGTTCCAAAGCGTAGATCTCTATGGAGAAGAACGTGCAAGAAACTCGATGGACACTCTTTTAAATTATATTATGAGTTATATAATTATAATCTTGGTTACATATTTTTGTTGCTTCTATTATGTGAGCACAATGTAGGTAAATAGCAAAAAATAAAAATAAAATATCATAGAACAAAAGTTGTAGTTTCATCATCATCATCATCATCATTTCAGCCGATACACGTCCACTGTTGGACATAAGCCATCCCCAAGCGTCACCACATCGAACGTTTCTGTGCGTCCCGCATCCATCGGTTTCCTGCTACCTACACAAGGTCATCGGTCACCTTGTAGGAGGCCTTCCAACACTGCGTCTTCCGGTACGCGGTCGCCACTCCAAAACCTTTCGGCCTCAACGGCCATCTGTTCTGCGAGTAATGTGCCCTGCCCATTGCCACTTAAGTTTGGCAATTCTTTGTGCTATGTCGGCAACCTTAGTTTTCCTGCGGATATCTTCATTTTTTATTCGATCACGCCAGGAAACCCCGAGCATAGCCCTTTCCATTTCACTTCTGAGCCATGTCTACAAGCTGTTTTCCAGGGTCATCACGAACCGTCTTGCGCGCAGGTTTGACGACTTCCAGCCTCCCGAACAATCCGGATTCCGGATTTCTTAGTTGTAGTTTATGATGTTAGTAACATATAGCCCTGAGTGGTTGTCAGTGTTTTACGAATAACCCTCTATAAATAAAGTACCTAATAACACAAAAACAAACTAGATACTAGATCTCTATCAAAGCGCACCCACCCTCTTATTATTACCACGTCGCGGTCTGAATAATATCACTATGTAGCGGAAAAGGGATGTTCCGTGTTCAGACACTTCCAGCTAAATTACTTGACAAATACTCTACTAACTTGCTTACAACGTTGGCGTCAGTTCTTGTCACGGATTGCCGGAGTAATGAGACGCTTGGCGTTTAATAACGGTATTAACAATTGAACAGTACTATTGTTATTTGGAACATTTGTTATTGAGGATGAGTTTATAAACCATGTCATGAATTTATGGATAATATATTATGTTTTCTTTTTAATGATAAATTGCTTGTCCTTTTTCATTTCATCTTCTTGTCTTCATCATCATCAGTTCAGGTCCTCACCGGAAATGGCAAGTTCGGGAGGTTCCTGTTCCGAATCAAAGCGGAAGTGACGCCCGGGTGTCGCCACTGTGCGGAACGCCCGGAGGACACGATGGAGCACACAATCGCGGTGTGCCCTGCTTGGGCGGAGCATCGCCGTACCCTCGTGGGGGTGATCGGCGGCGGAGACCTCTCGCGCCGGGCCTTGGTCGAGGCCATAGAGCGAGGAGGAGTGGCAGGTGGTCGCCGACTTCTGCGAAGCACTAATGCTCGCTAAGGAGGAGGCCGACCGCATCAGGCAACGGCGCTCTCGCCGCCGCCGGGATTCCGATCCCGATTTCCAGCCACCGTAGACGCGGGCTTGCGGACAGTGAGCAATGGGTAGCTCGCTGTCCGGCCGTCCGGTAACTGTCCGGACCAAGCCCAAGTCGTCGACGGCGCGCGCTGTTCCCGCGCGCCTCAAGGAGTTGTCAGCAACAGCAGGGGCCCAACCGGGTCGAAGCCTACTGGGGCCAGGGTTATCCGAAAGGGCGCTCGAGCCCCGGTATGAAGGCTTGAAGGAACGGGGTGGGTCTTTTAGTCAGTAAGAGTCTGACACTATCTCCCGCTCCGCCCAAGAGCGGGGGTTGTCATAAGATGATTTTTCACATTTTTCTTTTTTTTTTTTTTTAATTGTTGATAGGTTCGCGCTTGACCGCTATCTCACCTGATGGAAAGCGACGATGCGGTCGACGATGGAACGCGCTTACCTAAAAGAAACCTATTCACTCTCGACTTAAAGATTCCCGGGTTGTAGCACAACCCACATCACATCGAACACAAAAACACCACACACATCTTGTGTGTTTGTGTGTGTTATTGTTGGAGGTACATCGAAAAAAAAAAAAAAATCATCATCAGTTCAGCTAAAAGACGTCCACTGTTGGACATAGGCCTCGAAGCGAGGAAGCGACCGCAAGCATGAGGGAACGTACATTTTTACGCACTAGCCACCACGACAAACGATGCCCGTGGTGTCGGGAAACACAGAGCAATCTCTGGTCGCTCTAGGTACGGGTTTGTGGACGACGATTAAAGTAAGTCACCGTCCGCTCGTCCTATAAGTATCGAGCCCGAGTAATTAACGACACGTAGTTTTACGCATGCACCTCAAAGAGATGTCAACCAACTGTAATGGCCCAGAAGAGCCATGGAGAAAAGTATAAATGGGATAGCCCTGCCCCCCTAGCCAAGTTACAACCGTCTCGCTTGCGTCGAACGCCTCGAGTTGGCCACGCCCCCGAATCTTTTGTTCTGACCACGTGACTGAGTGTTGAGATGACGTCATTCCCGTAAATTTTAAGTTTTCTACTAGCGTTAACGATTGCAAATCATCATCTTGGCTAGGGGTACTGGTTCTAGAACGCAAAAAGAAAATGAAGGAACACAGGTCAGGACAGGAAATGTCTGAAACTCTAGAGCAGAAGTTATTAGATGATTTATTTATTTAGGAAATATGAACGTTCCACATTTAAATATAAAAAAGTAAAATGATTTGGCACCGTTGGTGTAGAGGCACTATCGATTAGCTGATGTGCTGCGTGTCTTAAGGTTTGATGTATTTGTATAGCCTACAGATAAATATTCTGTGTCCGGGTCTTGTTTGTTTGAGTTTACATGATTGTGTACTCACTCACGATACAGGAGCAAGTCCTAGATTACGGCAAGGTTTTAAAAAAATATATTATAAAAATTTATACAATTATGATAAATTGGTGAATATTATATCATACAAAAGCTTGTATTTATTATAGAAAGCAAGTCTTTTATACAAGGTGACTTGTACAAATAAATGAATGAGTGTGTAAAAAATGATATGGCTTCTTGTCATAACATTTTTCAAGGCATGCAAATCAATAATGATACCGTCGGCAGTAGTTACATTTTCATTTTAACCAAACTGAAAATATAATAGTGCTATGTGTACAGTGTTTTTGTTGATTTATACTAGTGCTTGACTGCAATCTCACCTGATAGTAAGCAGTGATGCAATCATTAATGGTAAAGCACATTATTTTATTAAGAGCTTCTCTTCTCTTCTTCCTTGCGATATCCCTTTATTTGGGGTCGGCTCTCGTCGTCTCGTCGTCGTTTTTTATTAAGAGCTTATACACAAATTTGACTGGCCTGTTGGTCTAGTGGTCAGTGGCCCTGACTGCCATGCCGGTGGTCGTGGGTTCGATTCCCACCCAGGACAAATGTTTGTGTGATGAGCATAATCATTTGTTCTGTGTCTGGGTGTAATTTATCTATATTATGTATGTATTTAGAAATATATAAGTATGTTTATTAGTTGTCTAGTACCCATAACACAAGCTCTGCTTAGCTTGAGACTAGACGGCGTTGTGTGATAGTTGTGGAATATTATTATTATTATTACCTATTATTTTTATTATACACAAATTATAATCGTCCGATTATAATTTGTGGGAAGACCACAGCAGGCAAATTGGTCCAGTCCTGTGTTACTTTTGTACTCGTAAATATAGTATCACTCGACTAAGCGTGTACCTCAATGTACAATATGGGTACACTTTTTTTTTAAGTGAGCCATCATCCTGTAGCTACATCTATAGCGTCACATACGAACTAATCCTGCATCACGCAATTAAAGTTCTTAGTAAGTATCATCACTTCCTTAACCTTTCGAGCAGCGAACCATACAGCTAGCACCCATGGCTATAAAGAGTATCCCTGACTACCAGCATGCCTACTTGGTAATACCTGGTCAAAAGAGTTTTCAAAGGAAATGTGCGAGACTTCACACTCTGTTCCACATAATTCTAAAATCCAATTACTTCTTCGATTCTTGGATGGAACGGAGGGGCGTGACAGACTATTACTGACTAAAAACACACCTATGTTCCTTCTTTGCTTTTGTGTTCCAGAATGGTTTCCCCTTCGGAAGCCTACCCATAGCCCCAGTAGGGTTCGGTCCTGCTGGGCCTCTACGGCTTTGCTTGTATCTCTTTAAAGTATGCATGGGACACTACGCGCCGTTAAAGACTTGGGATCGGTCCGGACGGTAACCTATCCATTGCTCTTCATACGCAAGCTAACACTGTTAAGTACATTTAGATCTTAAACTTAACATTTGATGATTTCCCACGAAAATAAGTTATTAACGGTAAAAGCGATCAAAGGAATGATTTTAGTTTTGTCAACATTTACCGTAAAAGTTATAAACACCTAACTACTAATTAATGTTTGTCTACTCCAGCCGGGAGTAGATTTCAACTTTAGTTAGCTTCAAAATCAATGTAATTAAACGTTAAATAATTACATTTGGATCAAAGAACGTGTACATTATGTAAATTAAACTTTATGTAATCATATTAATTTTGTACTTATGAAGCTAAAATTGGTGTATGATTACGTGTTATTAGTGACTATGTGACGATTTCACGTAAAATTTTGTAGTTTTAATGTTTTCAACAAGTTTGTAGTTTTTTAAACGTAAATTATCTAGATTAGAAAATGTTTTTCTTATCAGTTTTGTTTGTATAATAATATTAATTATAATTTTAAATTAACAGTACTCGAAAAATAAATGCTTTGAATGGGTAGTGTTTTGGGTAGTTTAGATTAGTTTTTGACGGATGCTATAAAGTAAATGGCATCCTATTTTTTTTTTAATAAAAAAAAATCTAGTTATTTCAATTAAAAAAAATGAAATATTTAAAAAACGGTATCGGCAACATAGTCCAAGCTACGGGCTGGTCAAAGATCAAAAGAAAGCAAACGCATAGAAATGCGAGCAGTGTCCAGAAGTACCGCTTTCTGAATCAAGCTCGTGATCCATCCGCCTGACGCGAGCCTCCTAAGATGTTGGTCAAGGCTCGTGGCTATTAAGCCATTGACTGACACAACTACTGGTACAACAATGATCGCATCCACCTGACGCGAGCCTCCTAAGATGTTGGTCAAGGCTCGTGGCTATTAAGCCATTGACTGTCACAACTACTGGTACAACAATGATCGCTGATTCCACATCCCATAAGTCGTTTTCAACTTCTCGAATCTTTTTTTAGGTGGAAAAAACATCTAATAACATCTCCCGCTCTTGAGTGGAGCAGGAGGGCGTGCGAGACTTTTACTGAATAAAAAGCCACCCCTGTTCCTTTGTTGCCTTTCATACCAGGACTGAGTCTTCTTTTCAGAAGCAGACTCTTGGCCCCAGTAGGCTTCGACTCTGCTGGGCTCCTACCGTTTGGACCTTTCGAGTCTAAGCTTGATTTGTTGAACTAATATATTAGTAATAATAATTTATATTTTATTAAGAACTTGTTTTTATCCGTGGCTTCGTTCGTACATTTATTATTCATATTTTTTTTTCGTGTGTTTTTTGGGTGTGTTTTTTTTAAGTGACATAGGCTATATTTTAATATAGCCTATGTCACTCAAAAACAGCAGCTTTCTAACGACAAAAAAAAAATTACCAATCGGACTTCCAGAGATTATCTACTAACGCAAACAAAACAACAAACTTTACCTCTTTATAATATTAGTGTAGAAAGTGAAGATTTCTTGTACCAGTACTGTTTGTTGTAGGCGATTACTTTTGAAACCGAAACGAGGTCATTTAAAATAGGCCTGAGTACGTGATCTTAAAGAAAATTGGAAATACGACGGTAAAGTCCTAAAGTAAGATATTTAAGTTAAACGTTCTATGGTCGTTTTAATTTTAATGGCGTTATCTTATTACAGAATCTACTCGTTAATGATTAGTTTGATAAACGAAACAAAATTACATTTCGTGTTTAGGAACCATTAATTTACTTCGTTTCAAGCTGAGTTTTTCGTTTACCTAAATAAATATCTAATGTACCTATTAGAAAATATATTTTTAAATATTTTAATTTAAAAACCGGCCAAGTGCGAATCGAACATAATATAAAAGTTTTTGTAGTTCGTTGTAACTTTGATCGATGTTTTAATAATAGTGTATTTTTTTTAGATTTATGACGTATTAAAAAAAACTACTTACTAGATCTCCTTCAAACCAACTTTCGTTGGTAGTTTATATGGTAATGTACATCATATATTTTTTTTAGTTTTATCATTCTCTTATTATAGAAGTTTACCACTTTGGAAGTGTCTCTCGCGTAAACTATTCAAGTTAGAAAAAAATGATATTAGAAACCTCAATATCATTTTTGAAGACCTATCCATAGATACCCCACACGTATTGGATTGCAAAAAAAATTTTTGAGTTTCAGTTCTAAGTATGGGGACCCCCAAAATTTATTGCTTTTTTTTCTATTTTTGTGTCAAAATCTTAAAGTGGTTCACAGAATACATCTACTTGCTAAGTTTCAATAGTATAGGTCTTATAGTTTCGAAAAAAAGTGGCTGTGACATACGGACGGACAGACAGACAGACATGACGAATCTATAAGGGTTCCGTTTTTTGCCATTTGGCTACGGAACCCTAAAAAGAAGTAAAAAAAAACGTTTTTCTTCGAAATCGAGAACAGTTCGACCGTGAAATAGTGACAAACATATACATACTCTCTTATTTTCACTTATAAAATAATATCATAATTTCCTTGTACTTAATTAATAACTCTTCGTTACGAGTGTTTTTTTTTAGGTAGAAAAATCATCTAATAGCATCCCCCGCCCTTGGGTGGAGCGAGAGGGTGAGTCACACTTTTGCTGACAAAAAAACCCACTCCTGTTCCTTCTTTGCCATTGTTCCAGGGCCTCGGAGTTCTCTTTTGCATCAGGCTTCGACCCTGCTGGGCCCCTACGGTTTGCTGACATCTCCTTGAGGTGCGCGTGGAACAGTACGCGACGTAGACGATTTGGGCTCGGTCCGGTCGGTTACCAGACGGTCGGATGGCAAGCTACCCATTGCTCGCTGTCCTCAATATAATACCGCTATTGTTACCGGTGATGACTTCTGAAAACGAAATGAGGTCACTCATAATGAACTTGATCACAAACTTCAAAGTCATCTAAAGGACAATGGAGAGGGCTATTATGATGTGACTGAATACCCATGTTTTACATAGAACAACCGCCTATCTATCAGACCTACACAACCCAAATTTGTTGGTTAACACGATACTCCTTGGATAGATGATCATCATCAGACTTTTCTCGCGTCGGCCTTGGTTGAGGCCATGGTCCGGAGCGAGGAGGAGTGGCAGGCGGTCGCCGACTTCTGCGAAGCAGTAATGCTCACTAAGGAGGAGGCCGACCGCATCAGGCAACGGCGTTCTCGTCGCCGTCGGGATTCCGAACCCGATTTCCAGCCACCGTTGGCACGGGCTTGCGGACAGTGAGCAGTGGGTAGCTCGCTGTCCGGCCGTCCGGTAACTGTTCGGACCAAGCCCAAGTCGTTGACGGCGCGCACTGTTCCCGCGCGCCTCAAGGAGTTGTCAGCAACAGCAGGGGCCCAGCCTACCGGGGCCAGGGTTATCCGAAAGGGCGCTCGAGCCCCGGTATGAAGGCTTGAAGGAACGGGATGGGTTTTTAGTCAGTAAGAGTCTGACACTATCTCCCGCTCCGCCCAAGAGCGGGGGTTGTCATTGGATGATTTTTCCCATCGAAAAAAAAAATCGGCATCAGACTTTTGGCATCTGACTATCTGCAATAACTATCAAAGGCTTTACGTGCTTTCTAGAACACGGCTTGTCAATAATGTCCAAGGCAAACTTAGAAAAGTAAACATGAATTGAAAAATTTACATTTGTACTTGCCCGGTTTTAAATCACTGGGCCATCACGACACCTTTGTAAGGAATCTAATCCCAATAATCCTCTGTCCGACCGTCCGGTAACTGTCCGGACTGAGCCCAAGTCGTCGACGGCGCGCACTGTTACCGCGCGCCTCAAGGAGTTGTCAGCAACAACAGGGGCCCAGCTGGGTCGAAGCCTACTGGGGCCAGGGTTAGTTCGAAAGATAGCTCAGCCCCGGTACGAAAGGCAACGAAGGAACAGGAGTGGGTTTTTAGTCAGTAAAAGTCTGACACCCTCCAAGTCTACTCCATATTCTTGTATCGCGGGTGCGTTCACAAGCATCTCCACAAGATACCCAGACCTGGAACACTTATCTGTAGGCTATACAAATATTTGTCCCGAGCGGGAATCGAACCCGCGCCATGTAGCGCAGCCGCCAATCGCTCAACCATCGTATCGTCAAGACAATAAATACTCCACCCAGACAATGACTGACTGACTGTCTGAAATAAAAGTAGCCTATGTTACTCCTTATTACATCAGCTACCTGCCAAAAAAAGTCCTGTCAAAATTGGTCCAGCCATTTCAGAGATTAGCCCGGATAAGCAGACAAACAGACAGACAGACAAAAATGTTATTTTGGTGTATGTACCGCATATATATTCATATGCATGTAGTAAAAAGCAGTTATTTCAATATTACAAACAGACACTCCAATTTTATTTATATGTATGTATAGATGTATAAATGTACAATAATAAAGAATGTAAATATTTCTATCTATTTATAATCTAATAAACAATTTCACCCACCAAATTACAAACACTGAAACAACAGCAACAAGATTTAATTGCTGAAAAACCAATCAGCAACTTAGCAGATTAAATTTCCCCAATATGTCTTTTTCTAGCAAACATTTAATTTGATTAAACACCGCAGTCGGCAACTTAACGACCCCGATTGGGTCTAAAGTCTAACTAATTTCATTAATTGCTGAAATTTCGCTTGAGCAAGCATTCATATTTAAAACTTATCCTACTTTGGGGTCGTTCAGCATAAAATGCGATGTTGGGTTAAGTAATTTTTGTTTTGATTTGTTTTGTTAACAGAAAACTTAATTTATTGTTAATGTTTTTACTTTACAATTAACAAAAAGCTGTTTTTTTAGACATATGTTTGTAGAGCTAAACTATTAAAAAACTTTCCTTTATATAAAATGTGCTGTGAATGAAATATTAGTAACTCAATATCTTCATATCACACAGCTGAACATAAATCTGAGCATGAAATTAAGAAAAAACGTAACGTAAAAGTAATAAAACGTCGACGAAAATCAGCATTTCCAACCGTTTTATATTTAAGACCCCTAGCGGATCCTGAAAAGGGATTTGACCTCACACCCGAATGAATCACATCAAAAACGTGAAGAACTCTCATTTACAACATATAATTTGAATGTAAGCTCAAATAAATCGATTACAGATGAAAAAACCGTATTTACCCGATTTTCATAAATCGGCTTTTGGCGCAATTTAACATTACAGGGAAGAAACGTTTGAAATTTAATTTTCGAGAAACAATTTGTATTAAAATAGAAAATTTAATGATTTATTACTTAATAAACTTTTGGTCGTGTGGTCGGTTAACAGCAGTGTCGGGTTTCCGAGTTATTCGATTTCCGGGCCAGAAATTATCGGATTTATGATAATATTTTTTTTTTAGCATGGAGGTTGAATTTTGCCTGGTAGTTCGAAATCTGCAGAGTACAATTATTTTACAGATGAAAATTCTTGCATGAATAATAATAAAAAAAAAAGTTTACTGTTTTGTTACTATATTTGTCAATAAATAGCAAATACTTAATCTCTTTCTAAAAGTATTTTAAGACTAGATGAAGTCGAGTAAATATCTATGAAAAGAAATTGTGAGTCGGTAAGTCAGCCCACGTGTTGTTACCAAATATTGTAGACTAACATTTTTTTAATATGTATTTCGGAAATATAAGAAATTATATTAGTACTAATTCATCATTTTCACTGTACTTATGTATTTTACACGTTCGCACTTTTAATACTTCGTCGTTGACCTCATCAATCACAGCTTTATTGATCCCGAGAAAAGCCTATTACCTACCTACCTACTTTTCTTCATCCGAGCGCTTTCCTGTTTTATTAACTGGTGGAGTGTGTGTACCAACATTTTCCTTAAATGAAGATAATATTAACACTGTCGGATATTTCAATGGCACCACTGATCCCTTAAGCTTGCCCAACTAAATTATATTAAATGTCAATAATTTGGAAAGGGAAAATCAAAAAGACGTTTTAAATATGTTTAACGTTGAATGGATTAATTTATTTATTGTGAAAGTGGACCTAAATCAAAGATGGGCCCTTATTATATTTTCCAGACCAGATTTTCAAATATTTTACCTCCATCATTTTATATTCAGATTTGTGAATTATTTCAATGGATAAAGCAATTTTACGCTCCCCCCCCCCCCCCCATTCCACCCCACGGTCCGGACTAAGTATTTCATCTCGTCGTTTCTACCGCGTACATCGGAAGACTAGAACCATTTTCCTGCTGCAGTCTTCCCGTCCGATTATAATTTAGTTGTCTTCAAGGCTAGAGTGACCAAGCTCTTAAATAAACTAGTGCGCCTCACCATCAATGATTGCATCACTGCAGTCAGCACTAGTTTACATCATTAATGAAATAAACAAATTAAGAAATCAAGTTGGCAAAAAAGCAATGATATTTTCTCGATCAATTGGAGGCCAACACTCATTCAAGAATACAACTTGAATATTCAGACAAGAAGCACTATTAACCTTAAACAGCTAACCATTTTTTATATCCCTCAAATGAAACACATCAGGAGTACGCAAAAATTAATTTAGACCGCGTCCCCCAAACCATCACATGACCCCAATAATTACTAGCACACCTCCAAAACACACTTTTTGCGCCAAAAAAAAAGTAAATGACAGGTTTTAATTACTCTTTATAGATATCAATTAATTTGTTTACACGGAGGTTAATTTAAAAATGCTGAGTTCACTTTGTGGTGGGTGTTAGACTAAATTGGATTATTTGAATTTCGGTTCATACCTACACACTACGGTTTGTTTATTAATCAATTTGTTAATTTTATCGTTTTTGTTTTTCAAATTAAATTGAAAAAGTTTTCATAACGCGATACTTTTTCACGCATTTGAAATATTCGTAGGTCGTAGTGTTATTTATTATTGTTGACTTTTTCAGTGAGTTTAATTAAAACAAAATAAAGTGTTCAAAAATGTTTTGTTTGTTACAGATCAGTAAAACAACAAAATTTGTTTTGTTCAATGACAGCACATCTTGTTTATCAAAAACACGACACGTTAATTTTTAAATTGTGTTTTAAAATTATACATTCTGAACATTTTTAATCCATATCGCGACATACTCCATCATTATTTCAGCCAAAAGACATCCAATATCGCCACTACAATCTGTTCTATGCGACTCACATCCATCAGAATCCCTCGACCCACACTAATTCATCAAATACAAATACAAAAAGTTTATTTGTGCACACAAGTACAATTTAGTTGTTACAATTATTTGTATAGTGTCTCTGTGTACTGCCACATTAAGTGGCATACAAATATTAATAAAACAGGTATTTTACTACTGATCATAAGTACCTACATATATAGATCATACACAGGGTATGCTTATTCATTTTACAACACTTTATACACCATTTTATTCTGTTGGACGTACATATCTATATTATCTCTATTATCAAAGATACATATTTGCTTAATTTATTGTATTTATAACACGCACGCTCATTTTCCTTTCATCGGTCCACCTTGTGGGAGGCCTTTTAACGCTGCGTCTTCTGGAACGCAATAACCACTTCAATATCTTTCATTTGTAGCAGTTCTGCGACCAACTGCTACTTATGTTTGCCAATTTTTCGGGCTATGTTGGTAGCATTGATTCTTGTACGGATATTCTCATTCCTGATTCGATCACATTGCCCTTTTGCAAATCTATTTTCTAATGAAATTCATTTTAGTGCCATATGTTATCATTGGCAACATACAGTCACAATATAACTCAAGCAGGACAAATAATAAGTAGTATAAAACATCTTATCATTAGTCATATACCCTGGATGTCTATTGTTTCAGCGGAATAAGCAACACTTAGCTCGAGTCAGCTTCTAACTCCTTCAAGTTATAACGGTGTTGTAGTGAAGTTCACGCTTATGCTCTTATATTGTTGGACGGATTATCTTGATACTCTGTGTTTCCTTATGTTTGTTTTGCTTTGTAATTTACAGCATTCAAGTTTCATAAGGTTTCCGGTTGTTACAGATAAAAAATTTAATCCAATTTTCCGGACCTATGAGCTGGACTTAATCAGCTGCTTTATTTTCTGAATTTTATGTACTTGCAGCATCGTCCTCAAATAAAGTCAAATTACTTTTTTAAATTTATTTTCGTAATACTAGAGGTATTAAAAACATAAAAGCTGTTAAATTCCTTCCTATTATATAAAGATATGTAAAAATTCGTCATAGTGATGTCTCAAACAATTGCAACAAAAAAATGTGGTTGAGAAATTCACCGAAATTCTAGCCCAGAATTTCTCATGAACCTTAGTGGAATGTTAGCCAGCTTTACTTACAGACTCACAGCACGCCTTTGTTGAAATTTCGAGGCCAAGCGACTGCATTCGGACCTCTGAGCTCCTCGGGGAAATTACATTTTCATAGTAAGATACTATCAGCTCAGGTGGTTAGTGCCGTCAGTCCGACTGATTTATTTTCTTACATCTTATTCTTGGAGGCTAGTCGCAAGATTGATTCAAGAAGTAGTTTTGAGAGATTTGGGAAATCAATTTCCTGATCATGGGTTGTGCACTTGCCAGCTTCCGCAACTGGACAGAAGCCTCCACCAAATGTCGTCATAATCGACCAATCCCGTGCTTGTCTTCACCAATTCTGTGCTTTATTTGACCAAAATATTGACTTCAGTGGACTGGTATTTTGCTCTAGTAAACAAGTCTTTTGCTTCGTTAGATTGGTCTATTGCTTCAGAAGACTAGTATTTTGCTTCAAAAGACTGGTCTTTAGATTCAGTAAATAGGCTTGAGTGAACAGATCCTTTACTTCAGTAGACAGGCGTACGGGTGAGCGTGTACATACGTAAAAGATTAAAGTATTAGTAAAATTATATGTACGGTAGTTTCTTTTAATTTCAATTTCTTTTCTTGAACTGTATTCAAAATTATCCATGAATTACACAAAACATTTTCACAACTATTTCAAACCATGTTATTCGTCGGCCTGTTTTCCGACCGATAACATAAAAAACGATTTACGAAGAAGTGCCTATAGACGGTATAAACTTAAATGGAGAGGAGGACGCCATGTATCACTTGAAACTGAGAGGAATTTTTCTGGGAGACATTCGCATTACATTGTCTGTTTTGAACAGATTCGATGTTTACATCTGGTGGAGACGAAGCAATGTATGTCGGTGGATTCGAAATTTTGTCTTTCGTTTTGTTTTCGTAGTACTGTCTATATGCTAAATAAGTGAGGCGTTACATTGGGTATCCATTTTAGTAGTTCAATCATTCTGAAATAAACTTTCCTCGCGTTTGAAACAAGGCCATACTGTAACGCGTTCCTTTAAATATTTTTCGTGAGAATTTTCTTTGAACTTCGAGGAAATTTTCTTTTTTCTTTGTGTGAAAATAGGAAAATGTCTGGTTCCCGTTTTTTGGGGGAAAGAAAATTAGTTTTATAAAGCATTTCGTACTGGGTCCTCATCAATAATTTACAAACTAACGCTCTTAACCACAGAACGTATTAATATGCACAATGTAAGAGGAGAATATTTATAAAGCTTCAGAATAAACCCTGAAGTAAGTAATTCCGACATTATAATGGCAAATCTCTGCACATACTTTACAGAATAAACCTATTAATTTAAGCTAACGTTAACTGTAAAACTCCTAAATAACTTTCTTGATCCGTTTTACGACTACATTAATTATATCTCTCGTACCCAGTTAAACTCCTGACTAAGCCAGCACTAAATATTTCTGGAACGTTAAAACTTGACTATCAATTAAAATATCGTTCACTAAATTAATAACCATCTTTTAAAACTCGGCCTTACCATGACCAAGCGAGAAAGAGGGATTAAACTATAAACCTTATACAACACTAGCTTTTGCCCGCACGGCTTCGCTCCCGCTCTTCCCTATTCCACCCTTTTCTACCCTACTCTACCCTACTCTACCTTACACTACCCTACTCTACCTTACTCTACCCTACTCTACCTTACTCTACCCTACTCTACCTTATTCTACCCTACTCTACCCTACTCTACCCTACTCTACCCTACTCTACCCTACTCTACCCTATTCTACCCTACTCTACCCTACTCTACCCTACTCTACCCTACTCTACCCTACTCTACCCTACTCTACCCTACTCTACCCTACTCTACCCTACTCTACCCTACTCTACCCTACTCTACCCTATTCTACCTTACTCTACACTATACTACCCTACACTACCCTACTCTACTCTACCCTACACCACTATTTTTTTTCCCGAACGAACACAACAAAAAAAAGAATTAGCGAAATCGGTCCAGCCGTTAACGCGTGATGCTGTGACCAAGGAAATAGGGATTCATTTTTATAAATATATAGATTAGTTTCAGTATAAGCGAAATCCGAAACACGTGTCTAGTATTTTTTTTTATGTAAAGAATCGAGTCTACGAGTATGTACGAGTACAATTACAAAGTTATAAGCTTGTGGTGACAGCAAAAGTACATAGTCACCGGGTCATCCGGGCGACTGAGAGGTTGTTTTGCACTTGCACCCAGCTGTTTGCTGGCCCTAATTCTCGCTATGGCCTGCCGTGACCTGTGTTGTACTTAGTCTTGGTGGTTTCCAATTTGTGACCTTTTTAAATATTTTTAGGAAAAAGTATAACACGGTGAAAAAATTATTGGAATCGATTCAATTACTGATTCTGAACAATAGTATTCAGGTTTTGCACATACTAAAAATAATGTTGTATATCTATTAAAAACAATTCATTTTACGATGAATTGCATTAAGAGCTCGTGGTAGGACCTCAGAGCACTTCCCAAGGGAAAAACGAGCAATATATTTAACGAACGCTTTAGGGTGTCAACACCAATTAGCCAGCTCTAGGGGATATTAATATCTCATTATTATGAACATTAGTTAGATTATTTACTTATTTTAGGGACTTATTCGGTTACAGAGGAAATTGAGCTGTAAGCGGTAAGATAAGGTTAACTTTATCGGAGCATTAGGGAAAAATATATAGTATATTGAGCAGCTCAGTGTTTTTCTAATATTAAAGAAAAGTCTCTCTTGGCTTATAAGCAAACTAATCATAATGTATCGTGGCAAATATAGGTACGTTATTTTCAAACCTGCAAAAAAAAAAAAAAACAAGATGACTCCCTGATTTTTTTTAGGTGAAAAATCATTACTGGGGCCAGGGTTAATTTCGAAAGACAGCTCGAGCCCCGGTATGAAAGCTAGAAGGAACGAGGTGGGTCTTTTAGTCAGTAAGAGTCTGACACTATCTCCCGCTCGAGCGGGGGTTGTCATTGGATGATTTTTTCCCACCATAAAAAAGGTGAAAAATCATAGAATAACTTCTCCTTTCCTTCCACTCTGGGTAGAGCGAGAAAAAGTGACAGAGTTCCAGCGTCACAGTATCCTGCAGCTCTAGTAGAAGGTGGCCTTTAAATAGTTACTTTAGTTATTAATAAATGACAAAGTAACTGGTTCATCATAATTATCCCTCTCTGTTCTGTATTTACGTCATCGCGTAGCGGTGGCAACCTCTTGTGCTGGGCCCTAGTTCAGGCTATGGTCTTGAGCTAGATAGAATGGGATGCGATCGCCTCCTTCTGCGAATCAGTAAGAAGGTCGCAAAAGAGAAGGAACGTACATCCTCACGCCCCAGCCGCTATGACAGGAGACGCCCCAGGCATCGAGAGTCGCAGAACAATTGTAAGCGCGGGTTTGCGGAAGACGAGCAATGGATAGCTTGCCGTCCGCTATTCCGGTAAGGTTTGAGCCCGAGTTGTCTCTCGCGCGTAATGTTCAACGTGAGCCTCCTATATATTAATTATTTAGCGTAACAAAGTGATCTAAAAACGTTTAGAAACACAAAGTATAATACTCAAAATAAAACCAATTTCCCTAGATCGAGCAAACAGTTACACAAGCCAGACGTGAATTCTTTATCGCGTTCAGTGTCGCTGCTCGATAATAGATCTGTCTGTTCGCGACGTGGTGACAGTTCAGAAACGACTGTGTCGAACACACGTGTTTCCCCTATTATATAGTCACGTATTTACAAAGTTTATTTTTGTCTACACTGTTTAGATTTATTTATTGTTAGATGGTTGGTAACATCAGCGGAATGACGTCCATTGTTGGGCATAGACCTCCCTCCACTGTCATTATAACGACTGGTCCTACGCATCTTGCATCCTTCGGATTCCTGTGATCCTCAACAGGTCATCTATCCACTTTGTGGGAGGTTTTCTAACTGTGATGGCATCAGAATAATATATCAAGATAACCCGATGACTCACCAAACTTTAAGTGGCGGTGGCCAGGGCGCATTCCTCGCAGAACTATGCTTATTAAAAAAATATTAAAAACACTTGAAGCTAAAAGAAATTCGGTTAAAAATTCTATCGCATATTTACGTTAGTTTTGATGTTTAGGTATACATTTTTTTTACTGTTGAGAGGCTCGCGCTTAACTACTATCTCACCTGATAGAAAGAGACGATTTGTTCGACGATAAAGCATGCTTGCCTAGAAGTAACCTAGTAAGTACTCTTGACTCAAAGATCCCAGGTTGTAGCTATCAGAAAAACAGACCTCGGCTGGAAATTCCACTCCTAGCTGTACGTTCAATGAACGTATTCTTAATACGTATAACGTACATGCGTTATGTGTGTACTACCAATTCCACCAATACCAATTCCCTTTTTATTTTTGTAATTATTTTAAATATTCTATTTTCAATCAAATGTAAATATAATTTGTTTTTATCAACCAAACTAATAAATAATTCAATAGCTCATCGGGCGTCAACAAATTGATCCACATTGTTATCAATGGGAAAAGTATGTTGAACGCTGGCATCAATGCCACGTTGAATAGTAATGTTCATTAATTGGCCAAAATGAAGCTCTGGTCACAAGCAGAGTCGACTGGCTGTTTAATTCATTATTGATTGGTTTTGTGTTACTTTCTGTTCCTGTCCCAACTTGCGAGCTATATATAAGTCGTGAGTTCAAACCCTTTGTGCAATTTATTTCATCAACACTGCTCTCAAAAACGGTGAAGGAAAAAATTGTGAGAAAACTGGCATGTCTAAGACATGCTTAAAAAAATCGAAGACATAACATCTACCAATCCGCACTAGGCCAGCGTAGCGGATTACGTACGGTCCATGCCTTTTCTTAGATAGGAAGCCTGAGTTCCAGCAATGGGAACAATTTAAGGCTGATTAATTGATTAAGTTATGTTACCTTCAGTTGTGAGTTCGATCAGACTGACTTTTAAGTCAGTCTGAAATTCTGCAATGAGAAAAATGTTCTGTTGTTAAAAGTTTTGGGTTTTCTAACTATAATATTCTCCTGAATATCATAAGTGGCATGCAAGCTGGGCACTATATGTTTATTGCTGTTTTTTTTTTTCATTTTCATTTTACGTTTCCCAACTTCTTTCTGTAGGGTTCCGTAGCCGAAGGGTGTCAACTGGACCCTATTACTATCCCTTCGCTGTCCATCCGTTCGTGTGTTTGTCTGTCAGCGAGCTGTATGTCATAAACGTAACAGGTAGAGTGTTAAAATTTTCACAAAATGTGTATTTCTGTTGCCGCTACAACAAAAGATAAAATTAAAATAAAGAAAAAAAAATTAAAAAGAACCCCATATATTTTTTTAATAAGAGAACTGTTATTTTGTTTGCGTTTTTTTGCTCAATTATAATACAGTAGCACAAGTTCCCCTCCATAAGCAAGTCCGATTCACACTTGGCCAGTTTTTCTTCTATACCTACCTGTCTAGTTAAATAAGCTATTATCTTAGCAGGTGTTAAATTTTTGTTCTTGACTTGGCTAAACTTAAAAGGAAAATCAGATTTTTAGCACCCACTTCTCATAATGCTTACGGTTTACTACTTTATGAATTCCGAAAAAGTTTTATGAGTTTTGCGTGGCATTTAAAAGCAGTATTTCTTGATAAGTGATAAAAGAACTTAGTACCAAAGATCTGATCATCGAGGAAGTACTCTCATGAATCTCTAGATGACTTTCGGATTACAAAAAGGTTGCTGTAAAGATGTGTAAATTGTAGAAATTAATATCCCAGCAATACACACACTCAGTAGCCATTAATACATTATATAATTAAAAGGCAAAGTCCTGATTTATTGACTCGTCAACACCCAACTCAAACCCTTCGCCGCGGTTAGCGTGGTCTGCTGCGTAGACGACATGCTGATCCTGGCGCAGGGAGAGTCGTACCAGGCGGCGGTCGAACTAGCGACATGTGGGGTTGCGATAGTCGTGGAGATCAGGATCCAGCAGTTGGGACTCGATGTAGGGCATCGCACAAGTCCGAGGCCATGTGCTGCCACGGTCCTCAGAATGCGAAACCATCGAGTTCCCAACTAACGGTAGGAAGAGTTCACATCGGCGTCGGGTCGACGACATGTACTTCACCTGAGACTCGATCTTGACGACCTTTTATTATGTAAAAGAGTTAGAAAGGATTTTTCAAAATTCATCCCCTAAGGAGATGACACAC
The DNA here is from genome assembly GCA_910589285.2 of Mythimna ferrago. Taxonomy (NCBI): domain Eukaryota; kingdom Metazoa; phylum Arthropoda; class Insecta; order Lepidoptera; family Noctuidae; genus Mythimna; species Mythimna ferrago. The sequence goes on from OU342685.1 coordinate 26,214,702, forward strand.
GTCACATCTGCACAACCTAGTTGCTGGCAACGCGTTATTCCTTGAAAAGAAAAGCAAGAAACTCCATGTTTACTTTTTAAACTCGGACCACTAATCGTACAGCGTTGCGCCATCGGTACATGGTGGAAACCCCACTCATATGTACAAAGTGTTTTGGAAACACAATCACTCTGCATTCAGCCCCTGCCGGAATCTGTGTTTCCTGATGGCTACAACCTAGTGATCTTTAAGTCAAGAGTGAAAAGATTACTTTGAGGTAAGCGTGCTCCATCGTCGCCAACATCATCGCTTATCATCAGGTGAGATAGTGGCCAAATGTGAGCCTATATATAATAAAAAAAAACCTACAAGTTTCTGTGTACCGCTCTGTACTTTACCACGTGTAATACCGGTAAACCACTTAATTAAGTTGATACTGATCCAGTATCGCAATAATCAGCCATTAATGAGGTTTATGAGATAGCCAAAGAGGATTACTTGCTTTTCATAATAAGCTTTCGTGAAAAGTATTGTAAGCGCTGGGATAGTACTGGTTTCCATTATTATCGGTAAGCGTTTAATTCTTAATACCGGGCTGAGAGCCACTTAATCACGGTGGCAATCTCTTGCGTCCGGCCTGTTCAGGACATGGTCCGGAGTGTGAGGAAACATGAAGTGGTCACCTTTCCCCGCGCGCCTCAAGGAGTTGTCAGCAAATGCAGGGGCCCAGCTGGGTCGAAGCATACAGGGACCAGGGTCTAGTTCCAAAAGGGAGGTTCTGCCCCTATATGAAAGGAAAGAAGGAACAGGTTAGGTTTTTAGTCAGTAAGAGTCTGCCACTATCTCCCGCTCCGCCCAAGGGCGGGGCATGTCATTTCAATGATTTTTACCCACCAAAAAAAGAAGTGGTCGCCTTTTTCTGTGAAGCAGTAATGCGAGTGAAGGAAGTGGCCGCAACCGTGAGACCACGGATATTCTCAAGCACCAGTCACCGCCACAGCAGACGGCCTGGACGACGAGCATTAGCTCGCCGTCCGGCCGTCCGGTAAGGACCAAGTTTGACTTGATAGCGCATAGTGTTCAACGTAGGCCGAAACGGTCCAGTAGAGTCGATGTCCGCTTGGTCTGCGGAAACTTTCAGAGTCACCGCGGACCTAGTACGAAAAGAAAAAATTAAGGAACGTAAGTAGAACTTATCAGTCAGTAAAAGTCTGACACACGCTCTCATTCCACCCTAGAACGGAAAAAGTCATTTGATGAGTTTTCATCATAAAAAAATAACTTAAGTTAAGGGGATGCAACTCGATATACATTTTCACTGTTTTTCATGTATCCGCTCTTACGCGATTATGACGTTATTACACATTTTTCATTAGATGTTTTGGAAACACAGTATACACCACCATCGACGACTTGGGCTCGGTCCGGACAGTTATCGGACGGTCGGACAGCGAGCTACCCATTGCTCACCGTCCGCAATCCCGCGCCTACGGTGACCGGAAATCGGGATCGGAATCCCGGCGGCGGCTGGGGCGCTGTGAACGCCGTTGCCTGATGCGGTCGGCCTCCTCCTTTGCTAGTATTACTGCATCTCAGAATGAGACGACCGCCTGCCACTCCTCCTCGCTCCGGACCATGGTCTGTACCAAGGTCCGGCGCGAGAGATCGCTGCCGCCGATCACCCCCACGACGGCACGGCGATACTCTGCCCAAGCGGGGAGCTAAGCAGAGCTTGTGTTATGAGTACTAGACAACTGATAAACATACTTATATATTTATAAATACATACATATTGCGGTTAAAGTACACACAGACACAAAACAAATGATCGTACTCATCACATAAACATTTGTCCTGGGTGAACATCGAACTCACGACCTTCGGCATATCAGCCAGGCCACTAACCACTAGATCAACAGGCCTGTCTACTTTTATACAATAATAATATACGTATTTACCTAATTCGTATCATATTATAACTCAGAAAGTAAATAATTAAGATATTTTGTATTTGTCCCTAACAAGTTACATTTGTACACTTTGCGTAATAATTATTTTCGTGTAATGAGGAGGTTCATGTAAGTCTATTTGGGGTCTCAATAAATCTCTGATGAAATAGTAATTAGTTAATTACAGACGCTTCCATCGTAATTAATTTGTCCTTAGTTACTTATGAGCATTTGAAAATAGTATTTATACCTTATATATTCGTATATGCTCAGGCTCTAATTATACAAATTATGATAGAAACTTTGCAAATATATTCGGCATAAAATTAAACATAATAATTCAATTTATTTCAAAATATACTTTGTTTCCAATTGGCCTAAACGGGAACTTATAAAATGTAAAAAAAAAGTGATTAGAGAGACTAGTGGCCAAATGGTAACAGCCCCGACTTACGAGTTGTAAGTTACGGATTCAAACCCAGGTAGGTGCATTACTTCGTGCAACTTATTTCATCACCACTGCTCTCAACACGGTGAAGGAAAACATAGTGAGAAAACCGGCATGTCCTAGGACCAAAAATTCGAAGACATGTGACATACACTAACCCGCACTGGGCCCGCGTGGTGGATTATCGCTTATTCCCTCTCCTAAAGAGGAGGTCTCCCAGCAGTGGGAACATTATAAGGCCGACTATACTATACCAAAAAGTTAAAAGCTAGTGTAAAGTTCCAATTCGTGTTTTATTGGGATTATTTTCTAATATCAATCGAGAGAAGCTAGTAGCAATAACTAGCATTATGTAATTGTATTGTATCTATGGTGTGTACCCTTCGCAGTTTTTTCTCTTTTATTGCATCTGTCTCTATTTTTCTCTGTATTACCCAAAAGTTGACTGCTAGAAAATGCCTAAAATATAAATATCTTAAGCATTTTCTGGCAGTCAACCTTAATTCCACCTACTTAAGTCCACCTCTGTAATTTAATAAATTAATAATTAAATTATTATTCACAAAGTAATTAATAAATGAATAAACCTTTCAGCCAGATACACAGTAGTGTATTCACAACCAACACAGCAAACCTATCTAATTGCCTATTCTATAACAACAAAACAGCCATTCCATCTTATCAACGTTATACTAATTAATTAACAATAACAATTGAATCTAAATGGATCACCTGTTACCCTCCTTACAAAGTTCTCATCCAGACCAGTTAGTTCTATCTAACGTTCCAGATCATTCCAGACTGAGTCCAAAGAACACTGTAGTGTTTTGTTTGTATCCATTGTGTCTGAAGTATTTAGCTTTCTTTGAGTGTTCCTTTGTCCAATTTAGAGAGTTTTTTTATACGCTTAACATTGTTTTTCTGTCTTTTTTTAAGAATAAATTGTACTGGGTTGTTTGTTTTGAAGATTTTTGACGGTATTGTGATGATGCAATTTTTTTTTTTTTTGGTTTCGTTTTTGACTACTTCCTCACCTGATGCGATGAACTGGTCGATGATGGAGCACGCTTATTGATATATTTTTATTTTTTTTTGTTTCAGGTAAACGTGGATTACTTACTTATTAAATAATCGTAAAGGTTGCTGGGTGGTACTTGACTAAGTCCCCTAGCTGGGGCAGAGGGCGTTGACAGTAGTCACCCATCGCGATCGGTCTTAAGCTTTATACTTCACCTGGCTCCATGTCAAACCGATGGCCGTCGCTCCTGCCAACACGATAAGTCTCCAAGTTTGCCGAAGACCGCCACGCTTTGTTTTCCTTTAGAGATTCTAGTCCAACGCCTGTTTAGTTATATGATTGGAATCCCTCCTAAGCATGTGACCAATCCATTTCCACTTACGACGCTTGATTGGAGGTCGATCAGGCTTTCGTGGCATACCGCCTCGTCGGGCGCCTAACACGGGTGGGGCCGGACCTTTCGGACGGACAGTTCGGCTTTCGCAGGATGCGCTCTACGGTGGACGCCATCATGCGCGTGCGAGCCCTTACGACGGGGGATGCGGTGTCCCGGGGCAGGTGTGTCGTGGCAGTGTCCTTGGACATTGCCAACGCGTTCAACTCCCTGCCCTGGAGTACGATCCGGAGGGCACTCCGGTACCACCGGGTGCCCGAATACCTCTGTCGAGTGGTCGAGGCCTATCTGTCGGAGAGACTTATAGTCTATCCCGGTCACCAGGGAGACTGGAAACGTCGAGAGATGTCGTGCGGTGTTCCGCAGGGGTCGGTACTAGGGCCACCCTTGTGGAACATCGGGTACGACTACGTGCTGCGCGGCGACTTCCCTGACGGGGTCAGCGTGGTTTGCTACGCAGACGACACGCTGGTCCTAGCGCAGGGAGAGTCGTACCAGGCGGCGGTCGCTCTAGCGACACGCGGGGTTGCGATGGTCGTTGATCGGATCCAGGAGTTGGGACTCGAGGTGGCGCTTCACAAATCCGAGGCGATGTGTTTCCACGGTCGCCAGTCTCGGAACGCGCCGCCATTGAGTTCCCAACTAACGGTGGGAGGAGTTCACATCGGTGTCGGGTCGACGATGAAGTACCTGGGACTCGTCCTCGACAGCCGGTGGAATTTCGTGGAGCATTTCCGACGTCTGGCTCCCAAACTCAACCGGGCTGGGGCTGCGCTCAAGCGGCTCCTGCCCAACCTTGGGGGTCCAGACGCCTCCTGCCGGAGGCTCTACGCGGGGATCGTTCGGTCCATGGCCCTCTACGGGGCGCCGGTGTGGGCGCCGTCGCTGAAAAAGCAACCGGCGGCCATACTGAACGCCTGCCAGAGGGTCATGGCGATAAGGATGGTGCGGGGATACTGCACGATATCCCGCGAAGCGGCGAGCCTTCTGGCTGGCCTACCACCGTGGGATCTGGAGGCAACAGTCCTTGCACACATGCACGATATGCGCGTGGAGATGCAACGCCGGGGTGAAAGTCCGCTGCCGCGACAGGTCACGGCATGGCGGACAGAGCTCCGGCGGGATCTCATGGTGAAATGACGTCAGCGACTATCGCAACCCAGTGCTGGGCACGCCACAATCATGGCGGTAAGTCCCCTCTTTGAGGCGTGGCTGGAAAGACCTCATGGCGTCCTTACCTTCCGCATGACACAGGTACTCACCGGACATGGTTCGTTCGGGAGATTCCTGCACTCGATTCATGCGGAAGTGACGCCCGGGTGTCGCCACTGTGCGGAACGCCCGGAGGACACGGTGGAGCACACAGTCGAGGTGTGCCCTGCTTGGGCGGAGCATCGCCGTGCCCTCGTGGGGGCGATCGGCGGCGGAGACCTCTCGCGCCGGGCCTTGGTTGAGGCCATGGTCCGGAGCGAGGAGGAGTGGCAGGCGGTCGCCGACTTCTGCGAAGCAGTAATGCTCGCAAAGGAGGAGGCCGAACGCATAAGGCAACGGCGTTATCGCCGCCGCCGTCGCCGGGATTCTGATCCCGATTTCCGGCCAACGTAGACGCGGGCTTGCGGACAGTGAGCAATGGGTAGCTCGCTGTCCGGCCGTCCGGTAACTGTCCGGACCAAGCCCAAGTCGTCGACGGCGCGCACTGTTCCCGCGCGCCTCAAGGAGTTGTCAGCAACAGCAGGGACCCAGCCGGGTCGAAGCCTACTGGGGCCAGGGTTATCCGAAAGGGCGCTCGAGCCCCGGTATGAAGGCTAGAAGGAACGGGGTGGGTCTTTTAGTCAGTAAGAGTCTGACACTATCTCCCGCTCCGCCCAAGGGCGGGGGATGTCAATGCATGATTTTTTCCCACCATAAAAAAAAAAAAAAAAAAAAAAAAGGCTTTCGTGGCATTTCTCCAACAGCTCTACGTTTGAGGTGATCTCGGGCCAGTAAATTCCGAGGATGCAACGAAGACAACGGTTTACGAAAACCTGCTGAGTGGTAAGTAATAGTTATTTCCATGTTATGTTATTTTTAAAGAAATTGATGAAGATGTTAAAATTATTCTTTTCATAATATGACTAAGCTCTCGAAATAAAGGTAATATAACTAAGCTCTCGAATCAAACTAGGAAAATATAGATAATATATTTTTGTTATTAGTTCTATTAAAAAACTTTTCCCAGCAAAAGGAATTTTATATCGTGGGTGCGTTTACAAACTTGTACTTAAACTCACAACACATAAAAGAACTATCTGTAGGCTATACAAATATTTGTTCTGTATGAAAATCTACTCCGCAACATACAGTGCAGCAGACAATCACTCAACCACAGCACCAAGTCTCTACCGTGCTAGTATTGCTGTTTATAAATCAGTGAGTAAGGTTTTAAAGCCCTAATAATTGATAAGGTGTTTAACTTTACTTTTATAAGGTTACGATGGGGCATGATAAGATATTTAAAAAAAAGTCTACCGAGCTATCAAATACAATAGAATACAGTCTCTTAGTATTAAATGTAAAAAACCCACATTTAAGATTATTTTAACACAAATTGTTAGCAAGAAACGAACGTAGAGAATGTTAAAACAATTTTTAGTACTTACGAAGTGTCATAATAAATGGGAGAGAAAAACGTGTTGCGCCCACCGCAAATAACACGGGAAAAGGACAGGCATATGTATTGACATCTATGATGCCACATAAGAACTAAAATTCATAATCCTGCATCGTGGTATGAGAGTTGTCCGCTTGATTAGAACGTATATAGCATAGCATAGTCGGCCTTATAATGTTCCACTGCTGGGACTCAGGCCTCCTCTCTAGAAGAGGGAATGGGCTGTAAACCACCACGTGGGCCCAGTGCGGGTTGGTGAATATCACATGTATACAGAACGTATTAACTGTTTAACAGTCGCCCGGACCAAATTCAGCACCCGTTTGGTCGGAGAATCCTTCTTTATCAAAGGAAGTTTGTGGGATTGTTTTGAGATTTTCTCGAGGTCAAAAAGGAATGCAAAAGATAACAGAAGGAACATAGGTGGTTTTAGTCAGTAAAAGGCGCTCTCGCGCTCCACCCTATAGCGGGAGAAGTTATTTAATGATCTTCTACCTCACAAAAAAATACTTCTAAACTTATAATATACTTTTAACCCTTTTAACCGCCGGATGTATCCGACAAACTCTCTCACATTTATTCTAAATAAATCTCATCTTCTGTCACCTATGAGGACCTAAACGAGATGGAGTATCTAGACGCAAACACACCACCCTGACGAACAGGTCCCGAAAACAATCATCGAACCAAACCGACGCGAGCGGTCAAAAGGTTCTTTTTCATAGTTCCTTTTCCAAAAATAACCAGCACCTCGAAAGTAAGGACTAAACTGTCCAAAAACGCATAAACAGCTAAGTCCATAAGTTCGGCGCGGATGCATGCGGCGGCACACCGCCCGCGCGGCCCGCTAAGCTTCACAGCCCACTAGGCGACGCTTTGATTTTCCGCATGACGGCTGCCGCTTCAAATAAACCACACTAGACAGAGACGGCTATATACCCTGTTTTATTAGGCCGATACTTTATGATTGGAATATGTGAGGTAGGCCGAATATTATGATGGTAGATGAAGGTATTTGTGGAACCAAATTGGCTGTTAGTGGGTTCTTGTAATGTTTGGGGGTGTGAATGTTGGGCCAAGGTATGTAGAAATGTTTGGTATGTACCAAACATTTGATGTTGGTGATCCAACTTAGTTTTGTATGGGTGCAAATTATAAATCACACTAATGTTATAAATGCTTAAGTTGGCGAGTTTGAGTATGTTTGTTACTTCTTCAGGCTCGAAAGGCTGAATGGATTACAATAAAATTTGATTGACCAGAGAGCATTGGTGGCCGAGTGTAGGTCGACTTACGAGTTGTAGGTCGCGGGTTCGAACCCAGCCAGGCGCATCACTTTGTGTACTTTATTTCATGACCACTAAGGCTCATGATAATGATGATGATGATGATACCCCATGTCCGGCTATTGCACGTAGAATCCTTTCTATTCCGAGAGTATGTTTCTTTACACCGTTGGGGCCCAGCAGAGAAAATACCAGAAATTTCTGAAAAGGAAACATGTGGTCCTAGAACGTAAAAGGCAACTCAATGACACAGGTCAAATTCTCTCATTCCACCCCAGAGCAAGAGAAGTATTGGAAGATTTACCAAAGCAAAAAAAAAAAAATGTCGCCTGGAAAAAGAAGAAAGATACTAAGAAGTATTTTAAGGAAGTAGAAACCAAAACGTGTCTACAAGTACCTGTGTACCAATGACGTAGGTACATGAAAACTTGTTGTGTGTTCTAAAACACTGGGTGTGAAGTTTTGAGCAAATACCTACTGGCAAGCAGCCAAAACATAATCAGACAGCCGAAAACATTAGCGTGAGTTAAAGTCTTGATTCCATCTTACTTAAAAAGTAAATCTAGGTTAATTTTGTTAGTCTTCAGTTACTTCTATGTTGTATGTTGTTAAAATTAAGAGAACCTATGACACCAATACATTACAATAATGAAAATTTGACGATTTCCATATAAATTTCCGTAGGTTGCAGCAGTCACAAATACTAGCGAATACTTGCTCTGACTGAATAGGTCCACTGAAATCTAGAGAAGTGGCCCTGTTTTAACGGCCCCGACTGTGAGTTCAAATCCCGACCATTTTTTTTTTTTTGTTGATAAATTGATTAGAGAGGAAATCATCATATTATAAAAAAAAACCGAAGATAACAATTATTCAGTTTTTTTTATTTCGTCTATTATGTGACATCCGCCAACACGCACTGGGCTATCATGCCCGTGCGAGCTCTCACAACGGCTGATGCGGTGTCTTTGGACATTGCCAACGCTTTTAGTACCTTACCCTGGAGTACCATTAGGAGAGCACTCCGGTACCACCGAATGCCCGACTACTTCTGTCAAGTGGTCGAGACCTACTTGTCTGACAGGTATATCATCTAATTCGGTCACCAGGGAGAGTGGAAAAGGTGAGAGATTTCGTGCAGTGTTCGGTACTAGAACCACCCTTGTGGAACATCGGGTACGACTGCGTGCTACGCAGTGACTATCCTGACGGGGTAACCGTGGTCTACTACGCAGACGACACGCTGGTTCTAGCACAGGGAGAGTCGTACCAGGTGGCGGCCGATCTAGCGACGCGTAGGGTTGCGATAGTTCTTGACAGGATCCAGCAGTTGGGTCTCGAGGTGCCACGGCCACGGCCCTCGGGACGCACCACCACTGGTAACGGCAATTAACGATAGGAGGAGTTCACATCGACGACGTGTTGACGAAGAAGTACCTATACTTTATAAAAATTCGCATTGGTACTTGCCCGATTTCGAATCCATAATGAGAGGTATTGATTGAATCTTAATAGCATTTAAAAAAACAAACCTGACTAGACCATGGGCCTTACGTGTTAAAAGGTCAAGCGTGCCAGGGAAAAAAAGGAAGGCGCTATACACCCTCTATAGCTCCATTCCAGTTCAGTATAGGTCGCCAAATGGTGATAGAATCCCTCTCTAAGTTTAGGTCGGAAGGCGGTGAGCGGCACCAACCGAAGATTACCGAAGGCGCCCGAACAGTATCTATAAAGTGTAGATGAAACGATTAAATAAATACTCGTACCCAGAGTTCTAGTACTAGGCACTATAAGATTTAATGTCAGCACTTATTTGCCACCCACATTCCCACGGAATATGTTCTGTACGTGGGAAGAGAGCTGTATCCCTTCATCGTAAAATTTACTATTTGCCAAAAAAGGATGAGTACATTCTCATGATTGGTCTAAGATGGAGCACTTTTTTTATACAGCTGAAAACAGAGATGCTATTTTATAAATATATCAATACAGTATGCCGATCAGAGCAGAAATCTCTTTTAGGGAACAAACATATTTATAGTGTGGATGAAGTTGTGATCGTGTCTGTAAAATTATTTGGTATTAATTAAGTTGTCCTGTACCCCTAGCCAAGTTGATAATTTGCAATACTTAGGTATAGTAGTAGAAAACTTTAAATGTACGGGAATGATGTGATTGCTCAGTAACGTGGTCAGAACAAAAGAATTGGACGCCCCGAATTCTTTGGCCAACTCGAGGCGTTCGACACAAGAAAAACGATTGTAACTTGGGTAGGGGCTGAGTGTATTCAAGTCACTAGTTGGTACATATACCAAATATACAATAATTCTGTTCCAATACTGAAATTGACTTCATCTCGATTGTCGATAATTCTCATTCGGCTACTACCATCTATCTTGCGAATATGGTCGCTCTACCTAGCCTGAGAGCCGGTGTTGGCAACATGTCTCGCGCCGGGCCCTGATTCAAGCCATGGTCCAGAGCAAGGGTTAATGGATGATCACCTCCTTTTGCGAAGAAGTGATGCTGGCAAAAGAGGGCTGTATGCGTGAAGGAACAGACAGACTCACGGCCCAGCCACCATGACCCCGACCCCAACTACTAGCCTCGGCAGTCCCGGGCTTATGGACGACGAGCTATGGTTAGCCGTTCGGGAATCCATCTGGAATGAGCCCAAATCGTGGACAGTGAGTAGTGTTTTACAAGTTTCTCAAGAAATTTGAGCAAATCGTAGGTCCCCAGCAAGGCAGATACCCACTAGGACCACGGGGTTTTTTTTATAAGGAAATCCGTCAGCCTTGAACGCAAAGGGTAATTGAAGGACACAGGTATGGTTATAATCAGTAAAAGTCTGATACGGATACGGAGAGCTACACTGCCCAAGAGTGGGACTCGTTGGATGATTTCCTACCTTAAAAAAAAACTTGCCTGAGAGTTTGTTCCACCTTAATTTTTTTTTTATCATTCAAGTCAAGTCAAAAGTTTTTTATTTCACATAGGCCTACATGGGCACTTATAAAACGTCAGAAGCTAGTGCACGGTTCGAAATTGGTCGTTTCCTATGGAGAAGAACCGGCAAGAAACTCTATGGTTACTCTTTTAAAAAAATGGTTTGAACATTGTCTCTTTTGAACATTGTTGATAGACTCGCGTTTGACCTCCATTTCACCCGATGGTAAGCGATGATGTAGTCGACGATGGAGCACGCTTGCCTAGAAGTAACCTACTCACTCTTGACTTAAGACTCCTAAGTCATACTAGTAGCTATCACATTTACTCTATTTTGAGTTCCTAATAATACTTAGATAACTGTGTTTAAAGCAAAAGACGATCTCTTCAAATGATGATACTCGTCACATTAATGTAGATAATAAAATCAAGATCATTAAAAGCGAGTGAGCAGAATTGACATTTTAAGCTAATTAAGCGCTGGAAGCAGTGTAATCTCTCTTAATTGCTGGTAATAAACATGTTACAGTGTTGTATTTAGCGCTTTATTGATGTGCTTAATTTACAAACGACTGGCCATGGTAAGGGATGAGTATGTTAGGTAGAGACCCTTTTTACAAGTTTCAGTTGATTAGTATTTGTAAAGGTCGCTTGAAGGACCTTTTACAGTTCCTTTTCTAGCCTTTGACCTAAGTTACGTGGTCTGGATAACTTTATAGAACGGTATGATATAAAATAAAATAAGTAAAAGAGCCATTTATTCTACTACACAATTACATAATTAATTTTAAAATTTAAATCATTATTCCGTTAAATTCATATTATTCCTCCAATTCAATTCGTTTTTGACCCGTAAGGCGAACATTACACGGTAGGTTTTGCTGCCAGTTTTGCCATGGTCAAAACCTTGATTGACGAAAAACCTACCGTCTAATGCGTTGTATGACGATATTTAGTACGGGACGAAAACCATCATTCATGATTGATGGGATTGATTGACGCTTGCAAGACCGTGTAATGTTAAAAAACATAACCCTACACTAGGAGTCACTTCTGTACCGTGGGTGCGTTCACAAGCATGTAAACTCACACACACAAAACACCCAAACCAAAAATCATCGAAACAAATAATTTTGCTCCGTGTAGGAATTGAACCCGCAATTCGCAGCGCAATAGTTGACTAACCACTGCACCAACCGTGATAACTAAATATACCGTTTGTTCCATAACTCGTCACTCTAAATTTTTTGAAAGATTTGCAAACTCTGATGGTGAGGTGCACAAGGTTATGAGCCTATTCACTCTTGCCTTGAAGACACTCAAATAATAACAGGTAGGGAAGACCGCACAGCAGGTAGATTGTTCCAGTCCTTCGACGTACGTGGTATGTGATAACTAAATATACCGTTTGTTCCATAACTCGTCACTCTAAATTTTTTGAAAGATTTGCAATCTCTGATAGTCAGGCGCACAAGTTTATGAACCTATTCACTCTTGCCTTGAAGACACTCAAATTATGACAGGTAGGGAAGACCGCAGCAGGTAGATTGTTCCAGTCCTTCGACGTACGTGGTATGTGATAACTAAATATACCGTTTGTTCCATAACTCGTCACTCTAAATTTTTTGAAAGATTTGCAATCTCTGATAGTCAGGCGCACAAGTTTATGAACCTATTCACTCTTGCCTTGAAGACACTCAAATTATGACAGGTAGGGAAGACCGCAGCAGGTAGATTGTTCCAGTCCTTCGACGTACGTGGTATAAAGGTTAGTCCAGATCGTATAGGTTTCAACTACCTACGTATGGGTGAATACTCGTCGTATTTTGGGTTGTTCGATGGTAGAATCGAGAAAAATCAAATCATACAATTCCTGCACAAACTCTACAAAATGCTTGTTTGATTATATTTTATTTCCGTATTTTGTGTGTAAACAAAGCGACAGTCAACAAATAAATAAATATTTTATCTCTCTTTCTTTCTAGTTCCAACAAAATGTGATGATTGCCTTCTGACACGAACTTTCCTTTTTAATTGCCCATTTTCGTCACAAAGTCGTTTTTCCTCTCCAATTCGTCTATCTTTTGTCTTTTCATTCCTAAAATTGCCTTTTCAATCAAGTTCTACAGCAATTAGATAAATCAGCTCGTACAATGACCTTTCCCAGTTCAAAGCTCAGATTTATCTTGTAAAGATAAAGATGGACAAACCAGCTTTCATCACTTTCAAGTGATTTCAAAAAGCACCTCACTTATTCGGCGACAAACACTTTAAACTTTCACAATACCTGCTAAAATGATTACACAATAAGAAATCTCGAACCTAGTTCGAACTCAAGACCTAACTTTCTGCGCCATTTTTTAGCAAACTTTGGCAGTTGAAACGCTTCTAATAAATGGGTTTTTGTTTGAAATCTAGTTTTTGTTTTTGACGGGCCGTTTACATAAGTTGTAATTGTAATTTACGTGATTGACAAGTTTTGTTTTTATTCTTTTATCTTTAATTTTCGATATCATACTTTTGATTGTTTTTTTTTATTTCATCGACCGCATCGCCGCTTTTAGTCAGGTGAGATAGCGGTCATAATAATAAAATCCTTATATGTAAATAATAAAAATCAGGACGATGTTTGTTCTCTATACATTCCTTAACCATTGAGATGATTGTGACGAACCTTTGGTAGGGTATTCTAAAGCGATCGAGATAATATTTGTATGTATATAAATAAAAATAGTTCCAGGGGAGGCATCTCCGAAAAAGCTAGACTGGTTTTGACGGAACTTTTACTAACGGATAGCTGACGTAACAAGGAGTTCAACAAATGATCCATACGGAATTAATTACAAGCACAGGATCATTAGTTATCTACATGTGTGATATTTTACGAACCTGATTAGGACGAAGTCGCGGGTAATATCTAATTTATTATAAAAAACAAAACAAAGTTCAAAATAATCTTTACGCAAAAAAATGTGCCCTACAAAATTGTTTCAATGATTGGTCGGTAGGAATGAAATGATAAAAACTAAAAGGAGTACACACTTGATTTTTAAAAAAATCAGTACCTAATTTAAGCCAGGACTCACACGTGATGATTTTGGAAAAAAAACACGCTGTATATTACACTAGCTTTTGTCTGCGGCTTAGCCCACGTACATATAATTTAGCTTATGTATATGTCACACAAAAGCAGCCTTCTATTGGTGAAAAAATTTTAGCAATCGGACGAGTACTCGTCAAACGAAATCACATAAAAACAAACTTTACCTCTCTATAATATAGTGTAGAAAATTAGATTATCCGATAGTAGGTATTGCTAATTAAGACAAAATGCTGGGAAGTAATGTCATTCGGAAAATTTGGAGACATTGTTGAACTTTAATAAAACGACTAATGAAATGGAACCGAAAATCGATTGTATTTTTTAGTAAAAAGTATTTTCACATCTACACAACATTACTATTTTAATTCCATCTTGGTTCAAAATAATAAAGCTTTAGAAATAAGTCGTTCATTTTAAACGAGATGTCTGTCGAATCGTTTAAACTTTTTTTGAATAGACGGTCCCATACGTGTGATCAAAGTCAAATACACTCGACTTTGACTCAACGAATTGAAATGAAACAAAGTGCACTCTAACACACGGCTGGGAATTGAAGAAAAATATCGAGTGTATGAGCTCCCTTCGATACGGGAAAAGAAAATAGTATTGAAACCATACTCGGTGAGACTTCGAATATAGCTCAGTAGCTTGATTCAGGTATCACCTTTGTATTCTTGAGTTTCAATTTGAAAATCCTTGTACTTATCTTATTTTATATAAACTCGGTTTAAGCGACTTATTTTTTTTTATCTGTTATAAACTAGTACTTGACTGCGATTCCGCTTTATGGTAAGCAGTGATGCAATCGTTGATGGTGAGGCGCACTAGTTTATTAAGAGCCTATTCACTCTAGCCTTGAAGACACCCAAATTATAATCGGATGGGAAGACCGCAGCAGGCAAACTGTTCCAGTCCTTCGATGTACGCGGTATAAATAACGAGGCGAACCGCTTAGTCCGGACTATAGATGTTTCAACAACCTAAGGGTGGATACTCGCCGTGCGTCGGTTTGTTATTCGTACGTATATTTGGCACGGTTATCTGAAAATTGGGGGAGGCCTATGTCCAACAGTGGACGTCTATCAGCTAAAATGATGATGATGATGTTGATGATCTGAAAATCCTGCCTATGTCTATGGATTTTTAAATCAAGAGTGACTAGGTCACTTTTGGGCAAGCGTGCTCCATCGTCGGCTACATCATCGCTTACTATCAGGTTAGATGGTCGAACTCGAACCTACCAATAATTAAAAAAAAAAATATTGAAACCTTAGAATAAATTGAAACAGAACTTTTGTAAATATAGGTAAGTATTTATAAATCGCTCTGACCTACGAAAGAAGTCATTTTATAATTTCCCATCTTAAAAAGAATAGATAGACCATAATTATTATTATCCTGAAATAACACCACCACAAAACCTCACCACCAAAGATTGCATCGCTACTTACCATCAGGTGGGATCGCAGTCAAGCACTAGTTTATATCAATTAAAAAAAAAAACACATTTTATAATGCTTTTTACTGTAACAGTATGTTCTCTTAGAACAACTTTCTATACCTACACAAGCAAACCTGCTCGTTAAAATTAGTTAGAAATTAAAACAAACAATGATAATGTTAAAACCTCGTTAGTAGTAATCAAAGTACAAGCCTTTTATAGAATAAGTTACTTTAAAATATTTTTATAAATCGCTGTCATAACTTTTCCCTTTGCTAATTAATTAATTATAAATATGTTACTGTAAAAGCTCCAACTACGGTAAATCTTAAGATTATCCAGTGAAACCTAAGATTTACCAATTATTAATGGTAAGTGTCCATAAATGTTTGCGATTCGAACTTTTACCACCATTCACTTTTTTTATGGTGTGAAAAAATCATCCAATGACAACCCCCCACAGAAATCTTAATAATAAGGCAATAGAAATGCTATAGTACTAAATTTTATATCGGAACGAGTGTCGCCGGGTCACAGCTACTACTACATAAACAAAAAATAGATACACAATTACACCTACAAATGCACTTTGCATTACTGCTACAAAATTAAACTTTATGCGATGACGTTACGCAATATTTTTTATAAACGCATAATGTCAGGGGGCGCGACTCCTGCAGCCAATAAGAAACGTGTGCGAAAAGCAAAAAATGATATTGCGTGCTCACTCTCACTTAAGAATAGTGCAGTGCAAACTATTACGAGCTCATATCGATAAATTATATTTTTCCGTTGAGTGTTTTTTAAGTTACCCACGTACATAACAATAATAAGCCTTCCTCCTATTAATTTTCTGAATGAGAAAGTAGTTTAAAAATACGAATTAATAGTTAATCGTTACAAAAATTGGTTTGTAAACTATTTATGGTGCGTTTGTTTAGGTGACTAAAAAAAGGTAAACAATCTTGGTATGTCTTTTTATATTAAAGTATAGTCTGTCTAATAAGTCAACCGACTTGGGAATTTTGTATAATATTAAATCATTTAAAAAATACTTATATTCGATACTTTTCATAAGGTTCTTCTGTTAGTAAACAATGATCTCTATCTCTTAATCAACCTTGATTATTGAACCCGTGTTGACTACATCAGATATCATTAAATCCTAATAATTACCAAAGTCGTTTAACTTATTAGACAGACTCTAGTCGTATAAAATACATACGAAGGATAATTAAATTTAGTTTATTACCTAACATTAATTTAGGTAAATACCTAATTGTAAACATTTTTAGATACAACTTTTAGATAAAAAGACATACCAAGATTGTTTACCTTTTTTTAATCACCTAAACAAACGCACTATAGATAGAAAGAAAACAAACACAGTGAAAACTGAAAATGAAAAAGGTTACATCTCATATTTAAATATTAAAAAAAAAAACATGATACATTCCAATTTGGTAAAACGAAGTATTAAGCTGAACGTAAATAATTATCGATACAGAATAGTAGTAGCACGTCACTAAATTGCGGCCAACTCATGCGGCTTGTACCTAGAATTTACGCAAACGACGATTTTTGTTTATTGCGTATGACTATAATTTCATTGCTGCTTTTAGCAGTAGTAATAGTAGACATGAATAAGCTTAAGCGTTAATGGTTATTGATTTGACAAAAAAATCGTTTTCTGTGATAAATCGTAGTAGTGATAGTGAAAATATTTGATTTGTCTATATTTGCTAAAAAACGACAATATTTCAAAAATTAAGTACTTACATATGAAATGTTATTCCTTTATTTGTTAAGTTACAAGTTTTGGACGAGTTTCCGCAGTTGGATATGCTGCAAAACACCATGTTTACCTCTCCGCGTCTCAAATAACACAAGAAACCGCAAAAAACGCTCCGCGTGCACTTGTGTACTCCAACACTTAAGCGCGGCGACAAGGTCACGCGTCTATGCGACTTCTATTGCCTTATTATTAAGATTTCTGTGCAACCCCCGCTCTTGGGCGGAGTGAAAGGTAGTGTCAGACTCTTACTGACTAAAAGACCCACCCCGTTTCTTCTAGCCTTCATACCGGGGCTCGAGCTGTCTTTCAAAACTAACCCTGGTCCCAGTAGGCTTCGACCCATCTGGGCCCCTGCTGTTGCTGACAACTCCTTGAGGCGCGCGAGAACGCTCCGTCAACGACTTTGGCTTGGTCCGGATAGTTACCGGATGGCCGGACAGCGAGCTACCCATTGCTCACTGTCCGCAAGCCCGCGCCTACGGTGGCTGAAAATCGGGATCAGAATCCCGGCGGCGGCGGTGGCGAGAACGCCGTTGCCTGATGCGTTCGGCCTCCTCCTTGGCGAGCATTACTGCTTCGCAGAAGTCGCAACTGCCTGCCACTCCTCCTCGCTCCAGACCATAGCTTGAGGCCATAGTCCAAGGCCCGGTGCGAGAGGTTTCCGCCGCCGATCGTCCCCACGAGGGCACGGCGATGCACCTACCACCATTCACTTGGTAAATCTTAGAATTTACATTAAAGGCCCGGTAAATGTTAAAAAAAATCATGACATAAAATGTAAAGCGCATCAACTCGTACTCGCGGGCAGTCAGCCGCCCCTGTTGCGCACCGTAAAACCAAATAATAAGAAAAATAATGAGTCAATTAGACTAGCTAATACGACCGTTTAGTTTGTATTTGTTTGTTAAATCCAAATAAGAAGAAAAATACATTATTTAGTTAGATTATCCAAGGTAAGCGTTATGTTTGTGAGAAGATAATTAATTTACTTGTGTTATTTTTTATTGCTTAGGAAGTATTTCAAATATTAAAAAAAAAATACTTGTTCCTAATTTTATTAATACAACTCCGTTATGAAAATAATTTAAATAGGTTAGGATTATACCTAAGTTTTTAAGTAATAGTTACTTGAAATAAATGACGAAGTAATCATTATTTTGTTCCTAAAACCAACATTTACCAGTCCACGTTGGTAAAACTTAGCATGTACAGAATTGGAATGGTAAAAGTCAGAAAAAATCGTCTCATTATAATAAATACTTACATTTACCAACTCATGTCGGTAAATTTTAGGTTTTACCGGAAAATCTTAAGATTTACCGTAGTTCGAGCTTTTACAGTAACATTATACACCGGTTTTTTTAGTTTTGGTTGAACTACTTACCTCTCTTGATGATAAAGTATTCTAATTCAATCTGGAGCTCCATTCTAATAAGTGAGATATGTAACTATTCACTTATAACAGTCTGGATGAGTTACAAATACACATACAGGCACATGTGTACGTCAAAACACCTCGGGACTTCAATCCCTAAACCCCATAAATTACAATCCCTCCTCACTCAGCTACTCCACTTAGCCCAAAATAATCTTCCCCTCATATCCTGAGCTTACCAAAATATTCTGCTAACTCGTAAACTTCGTACCAGGGTCCCATATTTCCCCAGAGGTTGGTTGCGGGTATATTTTTTCACCGATTTACACTGGATGGTTATGGCCCACAAATTCGCTGGGGTCTGTCTGGCCGTGCAAATCTTCGGACCCCTTACATTTTGCATGAGTTGCTCCTGATCGGCTAATGGGACGGCTTCGGGCTGTTTTGATGTTTTTAGATTTTTGCCCAATTCGATAAGTGGCTTGGCTTTGGCGAGGGTAAGGTTGTTTGAGATGGTTTATCTGTGTAGATTCAACTGTTTGATGTTTCAGATCCGGAAAATTGACCCTAAACTTGATGATATCGTGGAAAATACAATGGGATAGGTACTAAAAATGTGGTGTACTTCGAGGAAAGTTCCAATTGACCCGAGTGAATGTGTGTGAATATTAATGTGCGAATGTAGTATTAGGTTATTTGTTTTATTTTAAGGTATGCGCCATGTTTGCCGCAAATAAACACTTTTTCTTTCTTTTCTTTTCTTTTTCTAACCTTACAGGACGGTATTACTAACAACTTAAACAACAACTTTTGTTCTATGACTTTTTACAAAACATAATTCAAACATAATTGCATTTACCAAAAACAAACCTTTAAGATTTCGTTGTTTTATCTAACATTTAAATCTGTATTTTGTCATGCCTAACTACGTCTGTATGATGCGACGCAAGCGCATCGAGCGCCCCAGTATGTATTTATTAGGGTGTTTTTAATATCATGCGGATTTTATCACGCATGCGGAATTGCCCCACCCTGCACGCATCCCGCTTACGCATTCCCCGTATTACAATAAATACTTGTATAAAAATGACATTTGCGGGGGTAACGCATGCTGAACAAATCCGCACGATATTAAAAACACCCTTACTTCTTCATGCTTTAACGACTAAACGGATTTGTATGAATCCTGGTACATAGATTGGCCGTTTTGTCTCAAATTATGTTTCTTTTTTAGTTGTCAAAAAAATGGCCCCTTTTAATAATATTTATATAGGGTGACTGGTAATTAGTGTATGATACTTAAACACGTGATTGTGCTCATGATAACCAACAACTTTTACTATGGGAACAAACCTGAAATCGCGTAAAAAAATCGGCTATTCAGTACATTTATGTTTGCTTAATGTACTGAACAGCTGATATTTTTTTCCCGATTTCAGCTTTGCTCCCATGACAAAAATTGTTTGTTATCATGAGCACAATCACGTGTTTAAGTATCGTACACTAATTGCCAGTCACCCTATATATTATTTAAGTTATGTTACCATCTATATTACATTATGAACACTTCTTGTAATTAATTATTATTTTATTGTTTCTTATTTATTATTTATTATATTCTTTATTGTACACCACATGAACAAAAAAGATACAGGACAAACATTATTTAAAATAAGTGTACAATGGGCGGCCTTATCGCACAGGGCGTGTTTCTTTCAGTTTCGTTCTAAGTTACATTCTAGGGTCTCACTCAAATGTCATAACAGGCCTTTTATTTTTTAACGAGTTTAGAATAATTTTCTATTTTTAAGGGCAAAACCATGGATAGAAGTTAGTTGTCCATTAAGATTAGCTCCAGACAGTACCGCAGATAGTAATCAAAAGAAAATAGACTACCTGTGGGTAATCTCTAAAAAGTTTTCTAACATCTTTAGTCCAAGCCTATTTTCACATAGAAAGCAAAATTATGTTATCCAAAGGATGCCTTAAAACAATCCGGATCCGGGTGTAAATGAGCTTAGAGAGAGGGGCGCAAAAGAAACGCCTACACAGAGGTCGGTTTTATATTATGCAAATAATATATTATGTCGGGTTAATCCATTTAAATCAGTGAGACTCGACAAATGCTGGCCTCGGAGCCAAATATGTTTTATCTTGTTTATTCAGAGCTAATAACATGAGACATCGTACCTTTATTTTGTTTTCAGTAAGTATAATATTTTTTGCAAAGCTTGGATTATGTTAGCTTGACTTTCACTATTATAATTAATTTTATGTTTCTGCGATGTGTATGTGCTGGTAGCCTAATCTTATATTTGTAACTGCACACACCAATTATTATGGCACTATTAAACGAATCGTTGAATTGAACAGAGGCTTTAAATTACCTTGAGCTCTTAACGCAATTCATTTTACGACCTAAACTGGATTGTTAAAGGAATGGAGCTATAAAGGGCATATATAGCATTATCTCTCTTTTTTTCTCACACAACTGACATTTGAACACGTTATTGTTTAGCCCTAGTTTTCTTTCATTTTGCCTAAATCATACGAATACATGGCGATCCTTAACTAGCAGTTAAAATTTTGCAACATGCTTAGAAAACGAAAATAGT
This sequence comes from Mythimna ferrago, assembly GCA_910589285.2. Lineage (NCBI taxonomy): Eukaryota > Metazoa > Arthropoda > Insecta > Lepidoptera > Noctuidae > Mythimna > Mythimna ferrago. Next base: position 26,235,704 of record OU342685.1, read on the forward strand.
TGAGGCTGTTAGTCTAGTGGTCAGTGATCCTGCCTGCTATGCTTGGACAAAAATGTTTGTGCAATGAGCACGATCATTTTTTCTGTGGCTGGGTATAATTTATCTATAATATGTATAAAAGAAATACACCCCTACTTTTTAATTAGTACACAAAAAAAATGGGGCTGTATCTGTACTATACCCGTTACTGATCATATTTTTGTATTCAAAAGTAGAAAAAACCGAAATCCTAAAATTGACCACGAAAAGGTAAATTCATCATAAATTCAATCATACATAACAATTGCTAGTAGAAAATACTGCGGGCAGTGTTTTTCCATTTTAATCGTCATTTATTCATTCATAATCAATAGCCTGCACAATATTTCCATAAATTGAGAGACATTTTGGGATACAAACAAACGCTAATAACTTTGCTGTTTATGAATATTATTTATTGAGACTTTACTTAAATAATAACAAGGGCTTTTCTAAAAAGCCCTTTAAGTATTTGTACTAATTAAAAATTAGTGGTGTATATAAGTATATTTATCAGTTATCTAGTACTCATACCACAAGCTCTGCTTAGTTTGGAACTGTGAAAAAGTTGTGGAATATTATACAGAAAACAATAAAAGCTGAGGACATTATGAAGTTAGACAAGAAGTTGTGAAGACGAACAATAAGAAGAAAGAAAATGAAATTGTAGAAGTCAAAATAACCCTCATAGGAGATTGATTTGATTGAAACGCTGAAAAATATACAAGAAGACAAAAAAGAGTGTTGTTGCCGAGTGCTGGGAGAATGCTTAAGCTTTATGATGAGAGAATATGCAGGGGTGCTTGGACTTGGAGATAAATTGTATGAGTCCGATGTAGAGCAGCTGGGTGGTTAGTTCCAATCCAATGCTGAGGAATCTATTCATCCACGCTACGTGAGACGTTAAGCCTTCATACCGGGGCTCGAGCGCCCTTTCGGATAACCCTAGCCCCAGAAGGCTTTGACCAGGCTGGGCCCCTGCTGTTGCTGACAACTTCTTGGCGCGTGGGAACTGCGCGCGCCGTCGACGACTTGGGTTCCTTGTATGCCTAGTTTCTCTAATTTGGCGAGAAGCACTGCCGTTCATGTTTCTTTTACAACCCATATAGTTAAAAGAAGAAACTGATTGACTGACCTATCAAAGCACAGTACTCGTAGAAACTACTAGGACTAGGCACGTGAAATTTTGTACAAGGCTTTTTTTATGAGATAAGCGAGCACTAAAAGATACTTTTCTAAAATTCTTCCCCAAAAGAGATAAAATGAGAGTCCAAAATTAGTGTACTCGTAGATAAAATTATTTTTACGCGAGCGAAACCATTGGGAGAAACTAGTATTTCATATGTTGTTATTATTTAGGCGGAATAAACATGTTTTCTTTGTTTGTTTGTTTGTTTCTTTCTTTTTTCTTTCTTTTCGTTTAAGGAATCTGTGCTTGGCTCGTGTAGATCATAAATTTCCCATTCCCTCTTATGAAAAGAGGCTTGTTATCCGACAGTAGGAATATTATAAGCTGTATTTTACTGTAATACACGTGGGTTATGAAACTTAACCTAAATAAACTTTGGTAGTCTGCGCTAATGTAAAGGTCCTCAGAAAATTTAGCTCTCTTTTCTACGAAACGCTGATTGATATTAGTATACCTTCCTAATTTTGGTGATTCTCTATGGTTATCCAAAGAAATGTAAAGTTGATGTTTAAATAATTTTAGCTGAACACGTTTTACTTAAATCATTCAGAGCTGTATAATAAAGTTTAATCCAGAACTTGGTTAATAACATTGTAAGAATTTTTCTTTCATCTATCTACTAACAGTTTTCTATTATCGACTTAAATCGCTGGGAGTTATCAGCTTGTGCTTAACTGTTGTGTCCTGGTTGAGATACCTGGCGTGGGGGATTTTTCACTTTTGTCCGTAGTTTAACCCATGGTCAGAAGCCAGAAAGAATAGAATGGAATAAACTTTATTGTACACCAAAAAAATAACACAACAGCTCATACATAAACTTAAATTAATGGGTACAATGGCGGTATTATTGCTGACAGCGATATCTACCAGACAATCTTAGAGTAGATCGTAAGAACTCTATTAAACTTTGAAAGCTCTGTTATTGCCTAACCAGTCAGGCCTAAAAGCTTGTGCGTAATGTTCCAAGGAAGCCTATGTGTGGTTGTTAGATCGGCTTCACTAAGTGATGGAGCTGCTAGCAATAGCAGACTATACAAGTCGGAGGTGCTCCTGGGCCCACAACTTGTGGAAGTGGTAGGAGCCTGCTGTAAGGCTTTAATCGGTAGGAGTTGGACATAAAGCTGCAATCTCCCCAGACGGAGAGGGTTATCCCTTAGTAAAAATGGCACAGTTAATACACTTTAGTGATAATAAAAGACACAGCATTGACGATAGCAGTACTTTTATAGAAGCGATACATAAAGAGAAAGTTAACGTAAGAAAAAATAAGAACTTCGGTATTCAAAAAAATACTAGCCAAAAATTGGGATCCCCATTCATTTTTAATGTTATTTATATTTTACTATTTGTTACCGTAGCGACTATAATAGAAATACACAAAAAAATCCGTGAAAACGTCAACCCTAATCTATCTATTAAGCTTTACGAAAAACAGCTCGTTGACAGTGAGACATATAGATAGACCAACGGACGGACGAATGGACTTAGACTTAGTGATAGGGTCCTGAATTCTAAGAAAACCATATTATGCCTTTACAAAACTAGTTATTATTTGGGACATCAACAAGAACGGCAAAGATGAAGTTTCCAATTCGAATTTGCACTAAAATAGCAAACTCCCTCCAATCATGACAGATATACACACATACCTTACATAATACACAAACTTCGGAGTTAACCTTGGCTGAATTAGTGATTCCAATTAGGGCAAAACTTGGGGGTCTCTGTATCAAGTCCCAATCAGTTGGCGATATCTATCAAGTTGGGGCAGCCACAATGGCAGCAGTAATTAGTTGATTCATATTGTTATCAATTTGTGAAGCCGTCAATCTTGTCTTAAAGATAATGGGTCAAGGATTTTTGAAAATTGCTTAAACTGTTAAGCTGTAAGGGGAAATTCTACGAGATTGCAACTGGATAAGCAGTAGAGTCTTCACCATCATATTGGAGAGTACCATTACATGCATTTTGGAAAGTGTGCGCGGGAATTGCATGACATGATTCCGCCACCTCCTTTTTTATATCGAACAATCTGGGACAACCTGACGTACGGCTAGTATCCATGGTCTAGGCTCTAACAATACTGCCAAGTCAGCCTAGGCAGTGTATGTAAATAAAATAATCATTATTAAAGTACAGTAAAGTAGTGATAGTTATTTTAAAAGTGTTGTTACTGTTTTGGTGTACAAAAAAGTTTTTTCTATTCTTCTCGTATTATTTTATTTCAGGAAATTATTCCCATATTAATAATTATAATTTACAAATATTATAAAAATATATCACATCATTCAACAGTGCTGTGTTATATTAACATTTGTTTCAGTAAAGTAAAAACGACATATATATATATATATATATATATATATATATATATATAGTTTTTTACACATCTATCTATCTATATATCAATATTATACATTACAGATATGTGAGTTTATAATATCATAATTATATGCATATTAGAATGAAAGTTTATTTCGATAAATATAACAAAAATGGATTTTTTTTTATTTTTATTGTGTGCTGTTTTTCGAGTCTAGCGTGGATGTTATCATGGCCGCCGAATATATTATAAGAACCGAAAAGTTTTAATTCTGTTACATTTTATAACATGACTTTAAACTATAAAGCCAAATCAAATTTTTACACTCACGCATTTTTGTTGAAAGCTTTAAATTGTATCATTGCGAAACTTGGTAACTGGACAAAGATTGAAATTTCCGGGTCAGGGCGTTTGCGCGGTTAACGCTTACGGCTCACTGAGCTGGCTAAGTTCTGAACTGTTGATATCATACGCTGGGGGTAAGCAGAACTCGTAGTACATACGTGTTGGGTAAACTGTGGAATAATTTTGTGTTGTTTGAGTGGAGAGCGAAGGGGTTTATTCGGGTATGTGCCTGATGTTGTAGGATTCAATTATAATAATATGGTAGGAAATGCCTTGTTGTATTATGTTCGTCTTTATAAGTACTACAGTACAGTAAATAGATTTTCACTAAATAAATGCTCTTTTCAATGTAATAATATTCTTAATATCATTATATAGGGTGACTGGTAAATTAGTGACCGAGGGTGACTGGTAATTAGTGACCGATACTTATACACGTGATTGTACTCATGATTACAAACAACTTTCCTAAAGAAACTTTCTTTTTATCGACAAAGAAAAAAAAAAAAACAAAACATGTGCATGCGACGCGCTTTTCGGGGTGACTGTTATTATTACCTATGTCACTACTACGCGGCAAAAGGAGCGGTGTGGGCGAAGGAGGAGAGAACATGAGGTGCTCTACTACTAATAAATTCATTGCTCATTACAGCTTTTTTGTTATTGTGATAAAACTAATGAATATAAAAAAAAGTTTATTTGGAAAAGTTGTTTGTAATCATGAGTACAATCACGTGTATAAGTATCGGTCACTAATTACCAGTCACCCTACATACTATGTTAAATAATAAAAGGTGAAAGTGTTAGGGTGCGTATGTGTGTATTTGTTCCTTAATGACGCTCGAACGGCTGAAAGGATTTTGATAAAAGTTAGAACATATAGAAATACTTTTTATCCCAGGAATTTGTTCCTTTACGAAAATCTACTTTCATGCGGACGAAACCGCTGTCAGCGGCTAATCTACACTTCTACACTAATATAACAAAGAGGTAAAGTTTGTTTTTTTGTTTGTAGGAGGTAATCTCTGGAAGTACTGGTCCGGTTGCTAAAATTTTTCATCTATATTTTATGTACACAGGCGAAGTCCAGGGCAATAGCTAGTATAGTTATATTACTTATATCGCAAATATGAAAAAAAAAATAGGAATTTCCACTGAAGATAATGACGGCTATCAGAAAGATTTGTGACTCATTAAGATTTCTAACTCAGTAAGCTTTCATATAAAATAAATATTATAAAAGTATTTTATTTTACTTTACAAATAAAATTTTCTATAATTTTTCTATAATATTTATCTTGCCTATATAAGCATCTAAAATCATTTTTGAGTTTAAAAAAAACAATAGTTAGTTATTTTGTTATGTTTCTATTTCTATACAGGGTACTGAGACACACACATATAAAAAGGAAGAGCCTACTTCCAGATAGTCTGATTTTCATCAACATAAAAAAAAAAAACAAATAAAATACATTAAATAAAAAAAACAAACACAAACATAATAAACAAATAAATAAACATCCAGTTCTCAAAAAGGTATCCATGCAATTAAAACATTCCTATATAGCCTAAAATATTATTGAGATATACTTAGCGACTAGTTTCTGCCGGCGACTTCATCCGCATGAAAGTAGGTTTTTTTTACAAATGTTGAAACCCCGTTTCATCCCTATATGTGGTGAAATTTTGGCCTTTCTTAGTGTTCGCCTCCTTTATTAAAGGATGTCAGTCAGTTAGTCTCTTTTTACATAATTATCTAAATCATTGTTGTAACCGACTCTATTTCTGTTTAGTTGGGTATAGAGATGTACCGTCACCGGCAATATGCCCGAAGTGGGAATTTTGCTGGCAATATTCCCACCAATATTCTTACTTCGGGCGATATTGCTACCAATATTCTTATTTCGGGCGATATTGCCACCAATATTCTTACTTCGGGCGATATTGCCACCAATATTCTTACTTCGGGCGATATTGCCACCAATATTCTTACTTCGGGCGATATTGCCACCAATATTTTTACTTCGGGCGATATTCCCACCAATATTCTTACTTCGGGCGATATTGCTACCAATATTCTTATCTCGGGCGATATTGCCACCAATATTCTTACTTCGGGCGATATTGCCACCAATATTCTTACTTCGGGCGATATTGCCACCAATATTCTTACTTCGGGCGATATTGCCACCAATATTATTACTTCGGGCGATATTGCCACCAATATTCTTACTTCGGGCGATATTGCCACCAATATTCTTACTTCGGGCGATATTGCCACCAATATTCTTACTTCGGGCGATATTGCCACCAATATTCTTACTTCGGGCGATATTGCCACCAATATTCTTACTTCGGGCGATATTGCCACCAATATTCTTACTTCGGGCGATATTGCCACCAATATTCTTACTTCGGGCGATATTGCCACCAATATTCTTACTTCGGGCGATATTGCCACCAATATTCCGTTTCTCGGCAATATTGCCGGCAACGGCACATCTCTAGTTGGGTATCACAAATAAATAGTGAAAAAAAAAACTTTTACAAAAATATAAATAACTCACAAAACTTTTTCCTGTCTTAGTATATTTTCTTATTCATAATAAAATAAAGAAAATATCAGGAGGAATTTACAAATATTCCACTGTATCGTGGGAAATGGTCCAGAAAGATGATAAGTACGATGCCTAAAATAGCTCGCATACCAAAATTCCTTTTGGCTGAAAATTAAATTGATAAAATTTTTATTATCTTCCACACGATATCGCAATAAAGACTATTTATATAAAAGGGATTTTGTTATTACGAAGTCACGTACAAGTGCCAATAAAAAAGTTTCTTGCCCTAAATTAATTCCTCTTCAAAGTCAACTTGTAAGGGGCAAACGAAACTCATAGGCTTAGCGAACAACACGGTATATTGAAAGTTACTGATCAAAATACTTCAACTATTTAGGAAAGTTATAAATCGATAGGCACTTCCAAGTTTGATTCGTTAGAAGAAACAATAGTTTGAACAGTAATAAGTATTGTGTTTCTTTATCATCATATTAATTTTTTGTAGGTTTTTTTTTTAAAGATGGGAAATCATGTAAAGTCTTTGGCATGTCACACATTTACTCACTGAAACCACATCTACATAATATGTTCCTTTTTCCCCTTGCATTCTAGGAATGGTTCCCTTTCAGAATTCAATCCGTGGCCAACTCAAGAACCCCACTAGAGCCTATTCGTACTAAACTAGTCAAGAGGAGACTTTGCGCGTAATGTCAACTCTACCGGGCTCATCGCGTCACTCTTGGTCACTGCCATTCCGATGTGAATCGGCCCTAACTAACAAGATGCCGCTTAGCCAGACTTATGTCAACATTTCTGATTACCGACGTCTTATAAAGACAGGCTACAATTTGGAAATTACAACCGGCCTTTTTTTTTTTTTTTTTTATGGTGGGAAAAAATCATGCATTGACATCCCCCGCTCTTGGGCGGAGCGGGAGATAGTGTCAGACTCTTACTGACTAAAAGACCCACCCCGTTCCTTCTAGCCTTCATACCGGGGCTCGAGTGCCCTTTCGGATAACCCTGGCCCCAGTAGGCTTCGACCCGGCTGGGTCCCTGCTGTTGCTGACAACTCCTTGAGGCGCGCGGGAACAGTGCGCGCCGTCGACGACTTGGGCTTGGTCCGGACAGTTACCGGACGGCCGGACAGCGAGCTACCCATTGCTCACTGTCCGCAAGCCCGCGCCTACGGTGGCCGGAAATCGGGATCAGAATCCCGGCGGCGGCGGCGGCGGCGATAACGCCGTTGCCTGATGCGTTCGGCCTCCTCCTTTGCGAGCATTACTGCTTCGCAGAAGTCGGTGACCGCCTGCCACTCCTCCTCGCTCCGGACCATGGCCTCAACCAAGGCCCGGCGCGAGAGGTCTCCGCCGCCGATCGCCCCCACGAGGGCACGGCGATGCTCCGCCCAAGCAGGGCACACCTCGACTGTGTGCTCCACCGTGACCTCCGGGCATTCTGCACAGTGACGACACCCGGGCGTCACTTCCGCACGAATCCGGTGCAGGAAACTTCCGAACGAACCATGTCCGGTGAGGACCTGCGTCATGCGGAAGGTAAGGACGCCGTGAGGTCTTTCCAGCCACGCCTCAAAGAGGGGACTTACCGCCATGATTGTGGCGTGCCCATGACGGGGTTGCGATAGTCGCTGACGCCATTTCACCATGAGATCCCGCCGGAGCTCTGTCCGCCATGCCGTGACCTGTCGCGGCAGCGGACTTTCACCCCGGCGTTGCATCTCCACGCGCATATCGTGCATGTGTGCAAGGACTGTTGCCTCCAGATCCCACGGTGGTAGGCCAGCCAGAAGGCTCGCCGCTTCGCGGGAGACCGTGCAGTATCCCCGCACCATTCTTATTGCCATGACCCTCTGGCAGGCGTTCAGCATGGACGCCGGTCGCTTTTTCAGCGACGGCGCCCACACCGGCGCCCCGTAGAGGACCATAGACCGAACGATCCCCGCGTAGAGCCTCCGGCAGGAGGCATCTGGACCCCCAAGGTTGGGCAGGAGCCGCTTGAGCGCAGCCCCAGCCCGGTTGAGTTTGGGAGCCAGACGTCGGAAATGCTCCACGAAATTCCACCGGCTGTCGAGGACGAGTCCCAGGTACTTCATCGTCGACCCGACACCGATGTGAACTCCTCCTACCGTTAGTTGGGAACTCAATGGCGGCGCGTTCCGAGGGCGGCGACCGTGGAAACACATAGCCTCGGATTTGTGAAGCGCCACCTCGAGTCCCAACTCCTGGATCCTATCAACGACCATCGCAACCCCGTGTGTCGCTAGAGCGACCGCCGCCTGGTACGACTCTCCCTGCGCTAGAACCAGCGTGTCGTCTGCGTAGTAAACCACGCTGACCCCGTCAGGGAAGTCGCCGCGCAGCACGTAGTCGTACCCGATGTTCCACAAGGGTGGCCCTAGTACCGACCCCTGCGGAACACCGCACGACATCTCTCGACGTTTCCAGTCTCCCTGGTGACCGGGGTAGACTATAAATCTCTCCGACAGATAGGCCTCGACCACTCGACAGAGGTATTCGGGCACCCGGTGGTACCGGAGTGCCCTCCGGATCGTACTCCAGGGCAGGGAATTGAACGCGTTGGCAATGTCCAAGGACACTGCCACGACACACCTGCCCCGTGACACCGCATCCCCCGTCGTGAGGGCTCGCACGCGCATGATGGCATCCACCGTAGAGCGCATCCTGCGAAAGCCGAACTGTCCGTCCGAAAGGTCCGGCCCCACCCGTGTTAGGCACCCGACGAGGCGGTTTGCAATGACTCTCTCAAAGAGCTTGCCCACCTCGTCGAGCAGCACAATGGGCCGGTACGCGGACGGAGAGTCCGCAGGGCGACCTGGCTTCGCTATGAGGACCAGTTTCCCCGTCTTCCAGCAAAGTGGGAACTGGCCCCTCTCCAGGCATGCGCTGAAGAGCCCTCTCAGTCGAGGCCCGAGAGCCTCCATGGCCAGGACCCAGGCCTTTCCAGGCAAGCCGTCGGGTCCTGGGGCGGTGTTTTTGGCACTCAGCCTTCGCACCGCCACTCTCATCTCTACCTCGGTCACCTCTGGAGCATCGTCGTCGTCGTCGCTGTTGCGGTCCGCGTCAGACACCGCTGGCAGTGGAGGCGGAGCCATGGGCGGGGGGGAGTGTTCCCCCCGCGCAGGGAACAGAGCGTTCACCGCACCCTCTACGATCTGGGGCCGGAGACTCTGAGTCAGCGGGGGGGCCCAGGGCCGGAGCTTTTCCCGTACCGTTTTGTACGGGCGCCCCCATGGGTCCGCGTTCAGAGACCCCAGCCACACGTTGCGGGCCTCCAGTTTGGCCCGCTTTATCTCCGCTCGGAGGGTGCGTTTTGCGGCTCTGTATCCCTCATACAGCTCCGCCTCTCTGTCCTCCGCATCCGGCGGGCGGATGCGGCGCCTGCAGTGTCTAGCGTACCGGCGTCGCGCGTGACTGCATGCGTTGCGCAGTGCAGCGATCTCCGGCGACCACCAGCACACCTGGCGCTTAGCTCGCCCTGGACGGACTCGGGGCATTGCCGCGTCGCAGATTTGCGACATGGCCTCCCGGAACCACTCCGCCTCGACGTCAATGTCGACAGGCCTGTCCGGTGCTTGCACCCAGGCCTGCACCGTCGCGGCTTCCAGGAGGAGCTCCCGGTCCATCTGTCTAAGCGCCCACCGCGGACCGCAAGGGCTCTGTCGGACCGGCGCGGCCGAGGTTTCGGCGGAGACGTCCAACCGGATGTACCGGTGGTCGGAGTACGTCTCCACCTCCTCCATAACGCGCCAGTCGACGACACGCGGCGACAGAGCGGGGCTGGCGAACGAGATGTCCACCACTGATTCACCCCGCATCCGCACCAACGTGGGGACAGAACCCCGGTTCAGGATGACCAGGCCCAGCTCCAAAGCCCAGTCCTCCACCATCTGACCCCGTGGGTTCGTGTACCGGGAACCCCAGGCCGTATTCCAGGCGTTGAAGTCCCCGCAAACGACCACGGGAAGGGTACCAAACCCAGCGACGACGACATTTAGCTCCATAAGGGAGACTTGGAGTTCGTCGAGAGATCTGTACGTCACCGAGCCGTCTAGGTCCTGAACCCAGTCTCCACGGGGATGGGCGTAGTACGGCTCGGAGACGACGGCGACATTTATCGACCACTGCGCCATGCTCTGGAGCAACAGATCCTGAGCGGGGGCGCAGTGGTTGATATTCGCCTGGAGGAGACGGAATGGGGCCGTTATTGGCAGTCCATTGTCTCCTCCCGAGCCCTTCTAGGGGGCACTGCCACGGCGGGTGCGGCGGCGACTGCGGCGGTGGCCAAAGTGGCTGCTGCGGCGGTGAGTACATCGGCGGGGACGGGCCTACGGGCCTTGCCCTTGGCCTTGGCGGGGGGGTCGCAGGACCTGCCCCCAGCCCGGTGGTCGGCCGGCTTGCCTGCCGCCGCACATGCGTAGCAGTGCGGCGTAGCACGGCATTCGACGGCCTTGTGACCGGGCTGGCCACACTGATGGCAGCGGTCGCTGCGGTCCTCCTCCGCGGCGCAGCGGGCACCAACGTGGTGCCCCACTTGGCATCGGTAGCACCGCAGAGGTCTGGGCTCCAGCAGTTTTACTCGCGCAGAGACCCAGCCCACCAAAAGCCGTCGGCCCTCCCCGATGATACTCTTGGCCGCTGACACGGGGCAGCTCACCGTTACTGCCCCCATGCCCGTGCTGTCAGCACGGATGGCGCCTGCTCGGACCTGGTCAGTAAGGCAACCACCCGTCCTGACGACGGCGGCCACGACCTCGTCCACCGTCACTGAGTCGTCCAGGCCCATAATGCGCATGTCAACGCATTTTGTGGGCCTGGACACTCGGGCCTCCTCCGCGTCCAAGGACGTCCGCAGTTTCTCGACCAAAGCATCCGCGGTGGTGCCGCTGTTTGCTCCGGGGACCTCCAGCATAAGGGCACCTGTCGCGGTGTGCCGCATCCGGAAGCCCCCGGTGATTCCGAGTTCGGAGAGGTTCACCTCCCGTCTCGCCTTCCGGATGACCTCTCCGTAGGTCGCGCCCTTTTTCTCCGCCGCCGGCTGCAGCGTGATCACTACAGCCGAAGAATTCGGGGAGCGAAGCCTAGCCTCAATGGCCCTCTTTTTGCGCTGCCGCCGCCGCTCGCGTTTCTTGGCGGCCCGTGCCGCCTTGCCCGCCCGTTTCTTGTCTCCGGCCATTTGCCATTCGGCTTCGGCCGGAGATTCCGTAGGCAGGGGAACCGGCATAAGCCGCCTGCTTGACGCTACGGAGGGGGCTCCCGCCGCTTTGGTGGCCGGCGCCGCTTTGCCCTTCTTGGGAGGGGTGGCAGCAGGAGCTGGCTTCCCCTGCTGCTGTTTTCTGGCCAGTGGGGCTGACCCCACCGACCCTGGCACCACAGCCCCGCGTCTGGCCTGCCCCGACGGGCCTGCCGTGGCTGTTGCGGCGGCGTCGGCATAAGACGCCGTGGTTCGCTGACCTGAGGCCGCCAGCGGAGGGCGCAGCACTATGCCCTCCAGCAGGGACAGCTGCTGCTGCATGCGCATCTGGAACTGCTGCTGCTGCTGGAAAGCAGCTAGTTACTGCCGCACCAACGTCAGCAGCTGGCTCTCCGGCTCGGGCTGGGCCTGGGGTCGGCTTTGCCTGTGCCCCTCATTCATCGGCGCCTGTTGGCCTGCTCTCACGAGCTCCGCCTGGATCTCAGCCCGGAGCTCGCCCTGGAGCTCGCTCCGGAGCCTCGCCACCCTCTTTTTGAGGGATGCGTCAAATGCCTCCTTTAGGGACACGGCATGACGCTGCACCGCCCTCTCCTTCGAGGTCTTTTCCCTTTTGCGGCAAATATCTCGCAAAAGGGTGACGGCCAGCCCTTGGAAGGACCTGCCCGACTCCCCGTCCGAATCCGCCTCGGCACGCCTCTCGCTGCCAGACGGCTCCGAGAGGTCCCTCCCAAGACCGGCCGCTCCGGGGTGACGCCCCTCCGCGGCAAGTCTGACGGCTCGCTGAGCGGAGTCTTTGGTCAAACCTCTCCCCTGCCCGCGGGCTCGGCCCACGCCGCGGCTGCTCGTAGGGACCTTCGGCGCCGGATGGCTCTCTCCCTCTGTGTCGGAGGACAGTCTGTCCCTCGGCATAGAGCGCCGCTTCCGGGAGAGACGAGAGACTCTACCGGGGTCTCCACCGGGGTCTCCACCTGGTTCTCCGCCGGGGTCTCCACCGGGGTCCCCCCCAGCCTCCTCGCCTCTACCGGGGTCTCCCCCAGCCTCCTCTGCCTCCGAGCCCTCCAGGCTCCCTCTGGATGCCGCGTCGGACTCCGACCGCGCATCGCTCTCCTCGGGTTTTTTATAAAATTTTGATATTAAAGATTTCATATTGTTCCCACGAGTAATAAACTTCGGGTACTTGCTCAAAGACACGTGGTTCGCACTAGAGACTAATTTAGCTACCCATTAGTCAAGCTAACAACCTCCCTCACGGTGCGCCGCCGCTTGGAGGTTTGGGGTAATTTTTTATAGAGGTTGTCTTCCTCGCGGCCCGGGCGGTTAAGCCAAGACCCTCGTCCCCCATTAAAAGTCAGAAACATGACCTTGGACAATCTCTGGGGCTACGAGACTAACGGTGGCAGAAGGAGGAGCAAGCCTTCCTCCTGCCTGCCCGGCGGCAGTGTAAGTGCGCACCGAGCCCGCTCTTACTTCGCCACTGTGCCCTCTGCTATAGCAGAGGGACACGCGTTGAAGCGATCCTTCAGACAGAACATTCGCAGACGGCCATTGAGGCCCCTTAGGCAGCAATACCCAAGAGGGTCATTGGCCGCCTCCCAGGGTGCACCGTCCCGCAGGCTGGCCTTCGCTCCGGACGTATCCGCAAGGGAACTACAGCCTGCGGGCACTCGTGGAGGTTATCTGTCGTGGCACCCCATTACAACCGGCCTCAATGACAGCAGAAAAAAGATACAAGACAAGTCATCAACCAGGTTTAAGCCTGTGTGAACTGATATAAACGATGAAACGCTATACTTAATCGACGATTCCTAAAATTTTATGCTTGAGAGGACAAAGTCATGTAGTGAGCTCGTTTCAACCGAATAGGTTATCATAGCTATAGTAGATATGTTGCCAAAATTCGGTAGTTCTATCTAGGTAACTACTCCGGTTCTAGATTTGTGATAAGACCTATTTGGTTTCACACAACCTAACCTACTTTATTTAGCGTGTAACAACAGTGATATTTTATAAATTTTCCGTTAGGTTTTCTACTAGAATTTGGACAGTTCATATTTTTTGCTCCTGAATGTCGTAAAACGCGACCCAAATGTTATATCAGACCACAACACTCTCGGCTAGGTAAGTTATTCCACAAAGCTGGTTGTTTCAGATGTACAGCAATTTTTTGAAGAAGGTCAAGCTAAAAACGGTCTATCCAATATTCTGGATTCTATGTCATGCATATAAACTAGTTTTAAGAAACCCAGTCTGTACGCGATGGTCAGTTTTATTGTGATCATTGACATGGCCGACACGTTTGACAAGATTAGAATATTTATGAAATCTTCCGATTTCTAACGTTATAAATAATAATCAGGAGCAGCGACGTGTAAAAACCAAAAATGTTCCTTTAGGGAAAAGAAATAGAGTTCTTGAATTAGAAAGATCACAAGTATACACTACATAATACCAAGTCGTTTTTGTTGTCAGTTAACCTTTCGTATGCCGTAATTAGAGACACAATTAAAAAGTTATTGTGTCTCGCGTGGATCCACGTTCCGGACGCACAAAGGGTTAAATCCCTATCTCACTTACTTAATTAAAAAATGCAATAAATAAAATAAATAAGACTAGAAAGAGCTATTTGCTTAGTTATGTTCAGATGCTCGAGCGAAGAAAGCGTATTAATCACTTTTTAATTAAAAATGTCATTGGGGTTATTAAGAATAATGATTTTATACACTTTACATAAAAAGTAGAGATTTTTTTTTAAATTAAGAAATGACGTAACAGTCCCCTAGTAAATTGATAGCCCGAGACAATATATTCTGACCCCGTCCTTTGCTCAAGTCAGCTAGCGCCATCGAGCCTGCAGTCTCAATTTTATACCAAAATGTTCGCTTACTCTCCTCTCTAGCGACGACCTAAACTGAAGTCCGTACCCCAAACAGAGTGCCCTTAGTGACTTATTTTTAGTTTAGCTTTTATTTTCTTTAGTAGTCCTGGCTGGAGGCTTTAATTTTAAGAAAGTTGCAACTTTAACAAGCAAGTCTGGTTAAGCAGATGACAACCTCACAGGTTGACCTGCGAGAAGTTACTTATGATTGAGACTGACTACGGTTATGTCAACCAAAACTTATGCTCGTTGCAATTTCGCGGCCACAAATATTATTAGTAATAGCATATCGAGTCACTACAGTTGACGCAGCATTCCGCACTCTCAGATTCTATATAAAAGTAATAAAAACATCGGCCTTTGTATAACTGCTTCTACCGTAACTGTCCTATTTATAAATACAGCCAGTGCAGTAAAGTCTTCATCATTACCTCCGTGTAGTCTTAAAGAGACAGTAGTAAATGTTTATTATAAATACGGAACCGTAAAACAAGGCACGTGATGACATCTTAAAACATAGCGTTAACGTTAATTACTATAGAATATACTGACAACGATATAAGGTCAGAGTTCAAGCGAGAAGCGAATTTCGAATACTACATATTTCAATTTCTTGCAGAAAATGAGTTTTCTTGTTTTAATTCTTATGAATCTGATAAGGATTGCTGAAACCTATCAAACACCCACTTATTTGAAACCCATTTGTTTAACCAAAATTGTTTGAATAAGTTTAGGAAACATGATATATCTCGAAATAGTATTGATAACTCAATGAGATTGAAAATCTTAACCAAAGAAGCCATGAATACCGCGACATTCATTCATATCGGAAAAAAATTATACAAGTATTGAAATAGAAGATAAAGTCGAACGAAATCCGTACAAAAGAGAGAGAGAGGACGATTGCCACTAACTTGGTGGTCTAACGTTGAGAAAGATCTCAAGAAAGCCCAGTTGTCAAATTGTCAACCTAAGACAAACTGTCCTGGTGCAGAATTCTGAGGAGACCCGACCTTAGATGTTGGGAGCAGGGACGTATAAAGAAGAAGAAGATAAACTCGAATGCAAAATAACTGACATATCTCGACGTTTCAGTAAGATGTAGAATGGGCATGAACATAATAAGCATAGCCAAGGTTATATTGTTTCTACAGCTGAGACTTGGGCATTTTTTCTAGAAGAGGGAATATTGACAGGTTAGTGGATATCACATGTTTTCAAATTTTTTGGTTCTAGGACATGCCAGTTTCCTCAAAATGTGATACGTTTCAATATGGAATCTTTCAAACCAAATTTAAGAATGGTTTTTGTAGTGTGGTAGATGGTCACTGTTTACTATTAAGTGTGTACAATATCGGTACAAACTGCCTTGGAGCCTGTGATCCTCAATAAAACGCAGTACTTCTAGACCAGGGTAGAAGCCTTTAAAAATAATAAAAAGTGAAAAAAAATAATAGTAGGATGAAACCCATTAGAAAAGGAGGAGAATATTATAAAAATGAAAGGAAAAATAATTTACGGGCGATCTGAGGTCGGGAAGGGGATGGGGGTGAGTTTTTAAGGGTAAAAAACGGTTTTTCTCGATTTCCGGCAAAACTAAAAGTCATATGGAAAAAAGTCAAATGGCAAAGTTGTAGGTAATAAAAAGATCTAAAACTTTTGTATTTACACTTTTTTCACATAACCTCAAAATGTATGTGAAAAATTCAAAAAACCAAGTTTTTGGTTTTTTATTTTTATCTTTTTAAAAAATAAAAATTTTTTCACGAAATTTGGTGAAAACTTACCTTTTTATGTCCCAAATACGTTGTAATTTATTTGATTAGAAATATTTATTTTTTCACCTTATTTTGAATTAATATCGAAAAAGCACCCTAATTTTCAATCGAAAAATCACCCGTCAAAATATCAGCTTTTTACAGAAAGTTGGTATATTTTCTGTTCGTTGAAATCTCTACTTTCCGATGGTGAAAAAAAATATATATGTTACCGTAGTAAATCTTCTCAGAAAATGCAAAAAATCGAAAAAAACTCGAATTCGAAAAATTTTTTTCAATTATTATAAACAATTTTGAGGTATTTATTAAAATTTACACTTTAATTACTCGAAAAACGTAAGATTACATGTTACATTGATAAAAAAAAAATTGCAAATCAAAATATACTACTATAATTAACAAACAAATAAGTTAATAAAATTAATATTCAATAAGACATCTACAATATTTGGAGAAAGTAGTCGAATCTTCTTTAAATTATATGCGTAGATGCCTATTTATAACTATTTTTAGATAACTTATGTACCTGAGTGACCTACGAAAAATTTTAGCCCATCAAAAGGTATTTCATAGAGAAGTGGGGAAGGGGCTAGGCGGGTCTGGGTCTTACTACGTACATACCTACTATTTCTCAGCAGCTGTAACAACCGTTAGCCTAGCCAGTACCTATTCGAAATACAGTACAGTATACAACATCGTTTATAAAAATACACGTGCATGCTGAGTTTCTTTAATATAATTGTGACAAGTTTACTTAAAAAAAACTAACAAGATTAAAAAATAATAATCTCCTTTATTTTGCACAAACAAATTTAGTTACTCCCATGAAAAAAAAATTCAAAATACATAAAAAATATATTAAAAATCTATAATAAATATATATAAAATATTTATCGTAAATATATTTTTAATAACTAACTTTTGGCCGATTTGCATATATATTTTATACATTTCAAATATATTTTAGATGCATTCAAAATATATCTTAAAAGACATAAAAAATATAGCTAAGAATATAAAAAAATAAATATATATATATATTTATTATAGATTTTTAATATATTTTTTATGTATTTTGAATATTTTTTTTTCATGGAAGTAACTAAATTTGTTTGTGCAAAATAAAGGAGATTATAATTTTTTTATCTTGTTAGCTTTTTTTAAGTAAACTTGTCAAAATTATATTAAAGAAACTCAGCATGCACGTGTATTTTTATAAACGATGTTGTATACTGTACTGTATTTCGAATAGGTACTGGCTAGGCTAACGGTTGTTACAGCTGCTAAGAAATAGTAGGTATGTACGTAGTAAGACCCAGACCCGCCTAGCCCCTTCCCCACTTCTCTATGAAATACCTTTTGATTTGCTAAAATTTTTCGTAGGTCACTCAGGTATATAAGTTATCTAAAGATAGTTAGAAATAGGCATCTACGCATATAATTTAAAGAAGATTCGACTACTTTCTCCAAATATTGTAGATGTCTTATTGAATATTAATTTTATTAACTTATTTGTTTGTTAATTATAGTAGTATATTTTGATTTGCAATTTTTTTTTATCAATGTAACATGTAATCTTACGTTTTTCGAGTAACTAAAGTGTAAATTTTAATAAATAGCTCAAAATTGTATACAATAATTGAAAAAAAATTTTCGAATTCGAGTTTTTTTCGATTTTTTGCATTTTCTGAGAAGATTTACTATGGTAACATATATATTTTTTTTCACCATCGGAAAGTAGAGATTTCAACGAATAGAAAACATACCAACTTTTTGAAAAAAGCTGATATTTTGACGGGTGATTTTTCGATTGAAAATTAGGGTGCTTTTTCGATATTAATTCAAAATAAGGTGAAGAAATAAATATTTCTAATCAAATAAATTACAGCGTATTTGAGACATAAAAAGGTAAGTTTTCACCAAATTTCGTGAAAAAATTTTTATTTTTTAAAAAGATAAAAATAAAAAACCAAAAACTTGGTTTTTTTAATTTTTCACATAAATTTTGAGGTTATGTGAAAAAAGTGTAAATACAAAAGTTTTAGATCTTTTTATTACCTACAACTTTGCCATTTGACTTTTTTCCATATGACTTTTAGTTTTGCCGGAAATCGAGAAAAACCGTTTTTTACCCTTAAAAACTCACCCCCATCCCCTTCCCGACCTCAGATCGCCCGTAAATTATTTTTCCTTTCATTTTTATAATATTCTCCTCCTTTTCTAATGGGTTTCATCCTACTATTATTTTTTTTGGTTTTAAAAATTATCGACCCTGGTCTATTCAGAGCAAGACAATTTTAATCTGTTGAACCAAAACCTTATATACCCTGCCAGGTAACGAAACCATAGCGAGATCTAATTCGATCCCAACGCCATCTATCGAGCTATCAGGTAGTTTTTAACAAAATATTGAGTTCGTTTGTGGGATAACGTGGGGATCGAATCAGATCTGTTACTACTATTTTCACCGTGAACAAAGTGACGTGTCTTTGTTCATCAATATATGCCACAAAATAAAATCTACATTCTCCGCTGCCAGTTGCACTGTAACCATAATAAAACGTGATAATATTTATATACGGATCTCAACGCAAGCGTTACTCCCTCTCTATGTAATTTACTTTTATTTTAAAGCTTATAGCCCATTACAACCCTTAAAATTCTAATAAACTTGTTACCTACACTGGTTAATATATTACAATCTGCGAGTTTGCGACTGTTGTTCAAATATGTGATTAAGACCGCAAATACAATGACATGATTTTGTGAATGAAGAATCTAATTAATCTTTTCACTCTGAGATTGAATCAAGTTGATTGCAACAGCAACCAATGCCCGCATTGTTGCAAATAAGATGCTGATAATATCAAACAAAGAGTCATTTTGAACTAAATAAAACCAAAAAATTGATTTTGAAGCTAGCCAAAAAAAATTTTTCTTTGATAAAAAGATTGCAATTTGTGGGAAAATATTCAAAATTTATAGTGTTACAATGAGTTAATTTTACATGTATCTTTCCCGTATTTCATTCTTGTTCTTAATTGCGACTCTTTTCAACAAAAGAGTTCACATGAATTTTCAGTTAAGTCATTTAATTCTATAGATGCGAATAAAAGTGCCTAGCACATAAAAGAAAAGCTAACCTCGTGTAACCCACACATAATTCCTACAATAATACGTAACGTTATCTAAATCTTAACTTCAGAGTAATATCCTTGTTACATAACACCGTTTTATTTCGGGAAAACACGTGTACAATATTCTCAGATAACATCTAGTCAATTCTAACTTAGTTAAAGTCAAAAAGAAACTTGATCGGCAATAATAGGAAAAATTGATACGAAATCAAACTTCGACAGCTCAACCAACTTAATTGGAACTCGATACTCGCTAACTTTCCTTCTCCCCTTCCTCAAAACGAGCCTGATCCCTCAGGACTGGCATCAAAGACTACTGGCCACAGAAGGTACTGTTGTGAACTACTTAAAGCCTTTTCAGCTGAGCAGTTAGTTTGTATGAGATTATTAAGGTACCTTTGATATGGGCTCAAAAGTTTTCGAGAGCGCTGAACGTGCTATGTTTACCTGAATGGTTGTGGCTGTTATAGGAGCGGGATCGGTATTTGAGTGCTGGCCTAAAATAGTTGGGGTGTGAAGAGGAAATGCAGTGGTCTCAGGTTGGTCAAAAGTTGATCAAGCCTTGTCAAAAGCGTTAATTAGGTCATGTATCATTTTGATAGCCAAATGATGTACATTTTGACTTACAAGTTGTCTTGAATTAAAACTCAGCCAGCCATTACACTTTTTGTAATTTATTTCATCGCCATTGATCTCAAAACAGGAAAGAAAATCATCTGAGGAAACCAGCATGTCCTAGAATAAAATAATGATGTCTACCAACTTGCAATGCACTCGTGTGGTAGATTACAGTTCATTAGAGAGGAGGCCTGAGTCCCAGCAGTGGGAACATTATAAGGCTGATTTATATGCTATACTGATTTTAGTAGTAGTTCTGCCAATAATTGCTCGGTCAATGCAACTAGTTTAAGCTTTGTGAAAGCCTATATATGTGCTAAATTTCAGCCAAAGAAGAAGAAATTAACTAACTGATAAAGCGTAGTAGTAATAAGATTAACTTTAGCTTTCGCTAGCAAATTATTATTAAGCAAAAATGGCAGCCCCAAGAATCTTGCCGAATATAAAGTGGAAGAGGACGATGGCAGGGAAATGAAAATTCGTGGTATTTGCTGTTCTAATTAACGTTTCTATGTGATTTTTCGGTTCCATTGCTATGTGGGTCTCTGTGAATTAGGAAAATTGTCGTTTGCTCATTAACAAATGTGGCCATGTTCCTTTTGTCAATTGACTTGAATTATTTCTCGTGTATATATTTATTGGAAACATTATGTTGCTGATGAAGTTGATCTGAGACGTGTCCGTCATCTTGAACCTGTTTTTTGGATAGAGACTAACTTATGGAAAGTTAAAAGTTTGTAAAAAACTGTTTTTAAAATTCAAGCTATCAGCAAGGTTTGTGTGAGGCTGACTAATGACTTTGTCGTAAAAAACTTTCATAGTTACATGCCGAGATGGTGATGATGTAGTGGTACGCGTTTGTCGAAATTTGTCGTATCATATTTGACGACTGTTAATCCGAAACTTATAAACTTAAATAACAAAATTTGGGATTGCCAAAACAGTGATGTTGTGAATGTTGAAATGACTCGATAAACTCACGGCCACAATTGTGAAAAGCACGTGCCAAATAAATATATCGTCAGCAAAAAAAAAAGATCGGAATTTCATGTAGCTTAGACACAAACTCTAGAGCAGGTGAGTACTAACAAGTATACCTATCTGTATATATACAGAGCAAAGTCCTGGCTCCCTCACTGATTCCTTAATGCTGCAACGCCTCAGCCCAAACCCTTGGATTTAGAACTATGGAGGTTTCCTTTTTGACGTATACAAAGTTTCTTAATCTTTGTATTTGCTAAAACTCACTTAGTAAGGGGATGAAATGGGTATCCAAATTTTACATGGAGAAACTTAGTTACAGACGGGTAAAGCCACTACCAAAAGCTAGTATTCTACACCAATATAATAAAGAAGTAAAGTTAGTTTATTGTTTTTTTTTTTTTTGTGCGGGGTATCGGAATTTCATGTAGCTTAGACACAAACTCTAGAGCAGGTGAGTACTAACAAGTATACCTATCTGTATATATACAGAGCAAAGTCCTGGCTCCCTCACTGATTCCTTAATGCTGCAACGCCTCAGCCCAAACCCTTGGATTTAGAACTATGGAGGTTTCCTTTTTGACGTATACAAAGTTTCTTAATCTTTGTATTTGCTAAAACTCACTTAGTAAGGGGATGAAATGGGTATCCAAATTTTACATGGAGAAACTTAGTTACAGACGGGTAAAGCCACTACCAAAAGCTAGTATTCTACACCAATATAATAAAGAAGTAAAGTTAGTTTATTGTTTTTTTTTTTTTTTGTGCGGGGTAATCTCTGGCAGTACTGGTCCGATTGCAAATTTTTTTTTAAGCTGATTTATTCTTGAGTGACATAGGCTATATTTTATGTACGCAGACGAAGCTGTGGGCAAAAGCTAGTAATATATATTATATAAAATCTATACGTTAATACTAGAACCCCAAACTCACACCTATATCTCAGACCCGTAACTATAAACCTTCAAAGAAAGCCAACAAATCAGATTAAAATCCACAGACCGAAACTTTCTTCATACACAACCCTACCCGAGAACTTCGGGATCCACGTATTGGGATTTAGAAGGTAAACCAAGGTAATAAGTAGATTTAGATACACGAGGAGGGAAGGTTTAGGATCCAATAACTTGGAAAGTAGATTAGAAGATATCCTATTTGATCTGGTATTCTAGACGGCGTGATCTATGCGTAATGGCGGCCAGTGGGTGGAATGTAAGATGAAATAGTTTTACTTATATAAGAACTAGTTACACAGCTTAAACGTGTGAAACATTTAAATCAAGACTTATATGTAATAAAGTTTATTCATGAATACTTCAATTCTGTAATCTTTTTTTAATAACTTTCATATAATGCCGCCTGCCATTACTGGTACACAAAAAATCAATTTCAGAAATTTAAATCAATTTGAGGGGTGGTTTGAATTGACCTTCCCCTTAAAGTGTGACCTTGCGGACAAAGAGCAATGGGTAGCTCGCCTTCCAGCCGAGCGGTGAAAAAATCGTCGATGGCGTGTACCGTTCCGCGCGCATCTCAAAGAGATGTCGGAAAAGCGTAGATAGCATAGCTGAAGCCTGGGCCACGGAGAATTTCTGAAAAAGAAACCGTGGCCCTAAAACGCAAAAGGCAATTGAAGGATACAGGTATGCTTTAGATAGTAAAAGTACTGATAGTAAAAATCATTGGATGGGCATACTTATTCGAAATAAAAACGGTATGTCGAACGTGATTTCTGTCTCACACTGCAGTATAAACCGTTTTTGTCTAAAACTCCTGCCATATTAACGAACGCGCACTGCACGGTGATGATAGTGACTTTAACCTAAATTGATATGCAAAGCCACTAAATAAAAACCAAAAAGTGAAAACTGCCACAGCCACGCAATACCAATATGAAATTTTATCACTCCGACCTCCCGCATTTTCATAAAATTTTATCTTTTCACAAACATTTTGCTGACAAACGAATCCCATATTCTATGAGTATGAAGTTCTTGCAACATACTGCTGTTTCGAAACTGGCCAGAAACGTGAGGTATAGAACTAGCTTGTTGTTTCAGCCTTTAACGTTCCTACGACTGGCAGTCATTGTCACAGTCATAGTAGTTAATTGGTAAGGAATTTTTAAAAGTCATATACTGAAAGCTATATTATACAAGTCAGTCAACAATAAATTATTACATTATAACATCAAAAAATAAAAAGCTAATTAAAGAAAATACAAGAAAACAAATAAAGCGAAGCCAAGTTACTAATAAATCATAGTACACGCTTCCTCACTGTAGAAGAAAGTGAACCGGAGCAGATACTGTGCAGAAAATGTAATTATATTTATATATTTTTTTTTAAATTCTGTAACATGCCGAATTTCCCATAGTATTTTCCTTCATCATTTTGAAAGCAGTGATGATTAAACACATGTATTGTCTATGTAATACGAGTATAAAGGGAGAAAACTGACTGACATATCAACGTACTTACAGCCAAATTTACTAAATTTTACACAAAGCTTCCTTTTATATGGTATGGAAAATTTTTTCTTAGTGCTCACTTGCGAATTCAAAATTCACCCATTAAATGAATGAAACTGTGAACCAAAGTTTGTACGTTGAAAGCTATTTTTACACGGGCGAAGCTGCTGGCATATTTAAATAAACATATTTAATAAATACAACATTATATATATAGTATGTTATAACTTATTAGTATACTCATGTAAGCTTTATTCAATGACTACATTCTCATGATCTTACCCTATAGATGCCATGAATATTTTTCTGGATCAATAATATACATTCAATTATAAAATTACTGTATGGTTTCTATCAAATCTCATCAAAGGGTTTTCGATATATTTATAACTAGCTATCCCCACCGTTTCACTAGAGACTTTGGTTACCTTCTGCTTCTTTTCTATTCGTCGTAACGTGATTCTATATAGCCTTTAGCCTTCCTCGTTTTATAGGTTTTTGTTGAGTAGCCCATTTAATAGAAGAAATATTTTATTAATAAAATTAAATTAGGCTGCCCATTGTATGTCTGTGTTTTAGTTTCCATTTTTTTTTGTATGTGTAATGGTGTACAATAAATTATATAATAAATAAATAAATAAATTATTTTTCAATTCGAAATAGTAGTTCCCGAGATTAGCGCATTAAAATTTTAATAAACAAGCTCTTCAGTATTATCTAATAATATAAAAATCTAGTGTCACATCGTTTGTTATCAAACTTCTCCGAAACGCCATGATCGATTTTTATAAATTTTCGTCATAGATTATTTATATCCTCCCACCCCCACAAATACCATTTACAAGTTTAACTTTAAGATAGTAAAAATAAAGTGACAACCTGGATTCGATCTCACGGCCAACGATACGTAACTAGTCGACATTAGCACTGTTCTACTGTACCACCAGACACCTGGTCCCGTCGACCCTCGTCATGTGCGATATCAAACGAAGCGCATTGTCGAGCCCGCTGCGCTGGAAAACGCTGACACAAACTGAAACTACCAACTTTAGAGTTCATACACACATTAAAATCGAGTTGTTAGACTAGCGTACGTTTGTGATTACTTTGTGAAGTTTAGTTGAATGATTGCGGCTCGTGTAGGTTGTCTTTTGAAGAGGAAAATATTAAATGTCTGATTCAAAGCCTCTCATAATAGAGGACTTTATATCTACCATGTATTTTTATTATTATGTGTATTAATAATTTTATTTATGACTAGTATCTTTGTATCGCCTAACAGTCAATGAATATAGTATATCTTTCAATATAGTCAACCGAATGTAATGAAACCAAGCCTTAGTAACATATCAAGTCACACACGATTTGGATGTATAAAAATTACTTACTTCCATTTCGTACATATAACTTTTACAGATTTATTGTCTATACTAATATTATAATGAGGTAAAGTTTGTTTTTTTTTTTGTTTATTTGTTTTTTTTTTATTTATAGGGGGTAATCTCTGAAAGTACTGGTCCAAATGCTAAATTTTTTTCACACAGAGACATAGGCTACATTTTATGTTCGTGGGAAAAGCCGCGGGCAAAAGCTAGTATTAGATATTTGTACACTAACTGCTCCAAACCTATCTCTTTTCGTTCAGTGCATCCTAAGGTGGTCTATAAGAGATCGCCCTGTGCGATAAGACCGCCTATTGTACAATTAGTTTTTGCAAATGTTTATACAGTCCCCATTATGAACTGTACAATAAAGTATATAGTAAATATATAAATATAATAGAGGATAAAATGTCCCAAAACATTACAACAATGCTTAATCTACGTGACGCTGCAACGATGTCCTGTGTCCCGCAACTTGTCTCCCAATTTTTTGAGACGCATTGATGTGACGCGGGACATGTTTGTTGGACAATTTGACATCGTTGCACGTCACGTTGGGGGACATTCTGTTCTCTAATGTATCGAAGAAAGAAGGAAAACACGTTTATTTGGTACACACAATAATATAACAAATATAGTATAGAAACTTAAACTTAATACTTCAACATTGTGTGTCTTGTTGCGCCAAATAGGTCGAAGGTTTTATCTAACGCTGGTTTTTGTGAAATTGACCAGAATAATTGATCTATTTTTCATTTCAAACTTAATTTAGGCTTAGTAAAGGAAACATAACATCGATCTTTACTTACCAATTTACCTATTTGACCACGAGGATTGCATTTTTCTTCCCGTGATAATAATTTTCCATTAAGCAAAGAGCAGCATGAGTAATGTTCTGGTCATGAAACGCTTGCTTCCTTTACTTTGTAAGTTTATAAACGTCTTCTTTTTATAAAAAACTGGACAAGTGCGAGTCGGACTCGCGCACTGAGGGTTCCGTGCAAACTAAAATTCCTGAATGGAGTCTCGAAGATTTTTCCGAATCGCAATTTTTTTTTTTTAAATTAATTAACAACAAATTTACTGTTTTCAGATTTATTCCTATACCTGTTCTATAAGACCTTGCTTTGTGCTAAATTTCAGGATTCTGGGTCAAAGGGCAGTACCCTATGAATTTCGATTTTTGAGAGTTTCAAAATATAAGTTTTTTTGCGACATAAACGGTCGTATGAGAAAAAGGGTCTTGACAGACAGACAGACAGACAGACAGACGGACGGACAACAAAGTGATCCTATAATGGTTCCGTTTTTTCCTTTTGAGGTACAGAACCCTAAAAATATGCTCCTCACTAGGAAATTATACCTATATTGTGGATATATCACAACATCAATACTATAACTTTGAAGACCTGTAAAAGACAGATCTCGATGTCAGGCGAGAGACCATAAAAAATGAACCGCTTTCCAACATCCCAAGTCAATCAATGGCACCTAAACGAGTCTGAATCTCCAGTAGTTTCCCTAAACTGCATAAATATCATTACCCACTAAAATAACTTGTAGCCTGTGCACCCAACCATCACCATCTACTATAATTTTAATAACCAGAGGCAAGATATTCCCGGCACACGTTAATTTATTGCTAACCCGCGACTTCGTTCGCGCTCAATTTACTTTGATTTTCATGAATTTATTCAACAGTTTGCGGTCTTAAATTATGAATATTATGTAACCTAAGGAGGCGAGACGCGATCTTACACGTTACACAACAGTTTCATTATGATCTGGCTTTGAGTAGAGAGTACCTACTTAAGTAGTAAGACTAGGGGATTATGAGATTATTTGGAAGAGTTACCGTGGCCCTGGAACGCTAGGTAACTGAAAAAAGTGCGAGTCGGATTCGCGCACTAAGGGTTTTGTACCATGGTAATGATCTCCTGCACCGGGGCTTGGTACAGGCCTTGGTTTGAAGCGAGGAGGAGTGGCAGGAAGCAGCCTTCTTCTGCGAAGCAGTAATGTCAGCAAAGAAGGAGGCCGCACGTGCATGCGCGATGATCCCGATCCCGATATTCTTAGTACCTATTTGTTGTTATAGCGACAAAAAATACATCACCTGACAAAATCGCAACTGTTTAGTTATCACGGTTTATGAGTTACAGCGTGTAGTGACAGGCAGACGGACGGCAGAGTTATAGCAACGTGTCCCGTTTTTACGTTTAGGGCACAGAACCCTAATAATGGGAGGAGATATACAAGGTGTCGTTTTGAAGCTGCAAAATATTTCAGGAGGTAATTATGTTAGTGATTCTCGACCCGAATCAATAATAAAATAAGTAGGTAATTTTTTTTTTTTTATAACCGCGCTTTTTTCACACACACAAACACGGAACAATAAAGGGCGTTTTCACACACACTAACTCGCAACGATAGTTTCATAAATAATGTATCATCCAATCATCATCCCGCACGCCACACCCTAGCCACGCCCCCGCGGCCATCGATCAATCGATTTAGTTTAGTGTAATTAAAAAATTAAATAACAAGTATTACTGATTATTGACCAGGTATCGTTTTTTTACATGATTATTTATGAGTTTTATTACAACCTCTTGAAATATTGTGCAGTTTTAAAACTGCACCTTGTATAAAAAAATACATCACCTGACAAAATCGCAACTGTTTAGTTATCATGGTTTATGAGTTACAGCGTGTAGTGACAGACAGACGGACAGCAAAGTTATAGCAACGTGTCCCATTTTTACGTTTAGGGCACAGAACCCTAATAATGGGAGGAGAAATATATTTTATAATTTCCCACAAAAAAAAATTTCGTATCTTAGTGGCAATTCTATATATAATACATGTCAGCTAAGGATGCTGAAAACAGAGAAAATCTTTTCCAGATACCCTATTTTGTGAGCGATGATTGGGTATACGAGCAAAAACAAACTATTCCAGACTACGCAACTGATTTATTATGATTTAGGTATTCATTTCACAACGAGCCGTGAGACAGTCCCTAGACTAGTTGTTTGTTCACAGGGCTGCCGACAGAGAAAAGAGTCCCGCGTCTCTTCGGTCAGAACTTTTATCTGTTCGGCTCGCACGAATGCCAGCCCAGATGTCAAACTAATGTGAAGTCAGCACGTTGACTCGTTCATTCGTTCGCAAGCTTCCGTCACAAAATAGATAGGTACAGAAGACAATCTCATGTATGGTCTCACTTTTTATACCTACGCTCAGTGGACGCACACTAATGAGCGTTTGAGCCGGAACTGTTCGACGAGTGAGCCGAGACGCGACCGAGACATCGTGTCTGTGAGCGGTGTCTATGTGTGCGTTGCTCGAGCGCGCTTTGTACGTAGATTGACTTCTGTACCTATCTATTTTGTGCTTCCGTACTAGACTATTGACTTCACCGACATACTTGTACATGTATGATTTATTCCACAACACTAATTGAAATTAATGGGTCTTAACAGCATAGATATTTAGGCATAGGCATATATTATTAGTAGGTTCCTTATTTTGACTTACGTCGACTATACTTGCCGAATTTGATACGCGCACAACTAAACTGTATTACAACTAGACTAACTATGCAAGTTCCAGCCAGCGGCTTTGCTTGCTGGATAGTCAAAAGTAAATCCAAAGAAACATACTGACGATACAAAAAATTCTTAATGTGCTGTTACAGAAAATTGCTTGGTTTTCAAATATCCAAATTTTACAAAAATACATAAAACTTTCGTCTTTATAATATTACTGTGAAGTAATTTAAAACAGAAACTCTTAACTATACATACTCGTACATCTTAAAATATTTTACGTCAACTTCATTGAATCGTAGGATGTACTGATTTTGCTACTGAGTAAGTCATTATTATAATCACTTCAGCCGAAAGACGTCCTCTGTTGAATAGCCTCCCCAAGTGTCGCCACAACGAACGGTCCCGTGCGTCTCGCATCCATCGGATTCCCGCAACCCTTACCAGGTCATTGGTCCACCAAGTGGGAGGCCTTCCGACTCTACGTCTTCCGGTTCGCGGTCACTACTTCAGAACCTTTC
The DNA here is from genome assembly GCA_910589285.2 of Mythimna ferrago. Lineage (NCBI taxonomy): Eukaryota > Metazoa > Arthropoda > Insecta > Lepidoptera > Noctuidae > Mythimna > Mythimna ferrago. The sequence continues at coordinate 26,264,683 of OU342685.1, forward strand.
GAGCCCATTGACTATCCGTTCTACGCTAGCCCTTTCTATTGCCCTTTGGGTGACTTTAGCCTACTGAGGAGACCCATTAAGTTTTACTACAACTGAAAGTAAGTCATAATGCTGCCAAAAATAACTCTTAATTATTACCACACTTTAGTCAACAAATAAAGAATCTATCAATTAAACGCAGGAAACCACCAAATGATATCGTCACAGAGAATAATAAAATAAACAACTGACACCACACACAATAAAAACCAACCGCGCCGTATCATTTAACTCACACAATTAGTAGCAGTAGCCGCAGCGTGTAGCAGTTGCCACAATTTGTACGTTTTGGGCCTGCTGGGCAGTCAGCAGTCACACGACGTGAAACCACCCTTCGTATGCCGGTCGCGTCACGTTCGACAAAGCCGCAATTAGTGACCGACCATCATGGTCTATTTGTGAAATTTTATCGACAGTTTTACAATACAATTTTTAAGCTGTTTGAATGAGTTTTTTTCGGCACAAGCTTGGAGTACTTTAGAGGGATAAAAAGATTTTAAATTTTCAATTTTTTTATGGTTAGTAAAATCCTACCCAAAAGATTTGATCTTAAAAAGGTAAGAATTATGTTAAATACAATTTAGTCGAGTTCTAAAGTGATATTTGTTAGAAACTCATGACAAAATTCATCATTAAATTGATTCAAATGTAAAACAGGTTGCACAACTAGGCCAATATTTTTAGAGTAACATACCCGAAGGAAAACGAAATCATTGGATTTAGGGCTAGGGAGGTTTAGTAATATACTTAGTTCTATCCTCTATCTTTCCATGTCTAACACTATCAGCGGGCTATTATTTATAAACTTTAATAGTTAGACAGCAAGCATTTCGACAGTGTATTGGTAATGCTGCCGCATATTTCGATGTATCAAATGACTAGGTGTATGTAGTTACTATAGTAGTAGTATACTATAGTTTCTAGCTACATTCGCCATCGTTACACCTCTGAGCTCTTGACACATACGTACCTCTTTAACTTCTCGGAAATATAAACCTTATTAAGTGATCTTCCTGAATATTATTTATCTTCTGCACACATTATCCCGAACACACACAAAAGTGGTGACCCCGACGTGACTTTTCATGTGTGTGTTAGGGTTGATGTGTGCATTTCTGTTGCCGGCATTTTCGATATTTAGCCAAGTAAAAATTTTGCCTTTAGTATCTCTTTTTCAGTTAGGTTGAAAAGGATACCAAATTACCTTATCTTACATGAATTTTTAAAACAAGGGAATATATTTTCAAAGAATGCCCCTTTTAAAACTCCAAACTACATGTTCAAGATACTAAGTGGAACATGATACTATAACGCGGTTGCTGTAACGCACGTACAATTGTTACTGTCTGGCGTTCTGCCCATCCGAGACATATTACATCTTCAGATACTGGGGCAGGATATTATGGGAAGAACGTGTCTGCTAAATTTTGGGACTTTTTTACTTTGAAGCCATGGAAATCGGCACAGAATGAAAATTCTTTGAATTAAAAATAAATTTAAAAACACTATTAATGATAGTTATATAGATATAATTTATTTCTCTCATGAAGTTCTTCTTCTTTCTCTCACACTAAAAACATTTATAGAATTTTGCCTCAAACTAGAATTTTTGTAAGAGCTGGAGTCTGAAGTAGGTTCGGGATCTGTATGACAGATCTCCAAGCAATTCACTAAAGGACAAAATCATACTTATATTAAAACAGCAAAAGTTTACATGTGTTTTGTATTCTTGTTACTTTTTCACACTTAAATGGCTAAAAAGAGTTGCATGAAAGGCACACGGTCAAATCATGTCCAATGATAGTACATATATTATAACACTTTTTATCCTTGGAGTATGCTCCTTCGGAATAATTTCGTCTATCACGTGGACAAAACTACTGGCAGCAACTAATTTATCATATTCTTATTCTCTTATTATTTATTCTATGCAAAATTTTAACAAACAACAAAACATAACGACATTTGATGTACATAGGAGAACTTAACCCACAATTATCGCTATGGGACATAACTTGTTTTGATAAACAATAAAGATTACAAAAACCAACTAAGCAGCTTTATTTAATTCTGAGATTAGTAAAGTAGAAGAGCCCGCAAGTCTGTTTATTCTGCGTTTTACAAATCGTATTTACATCAGAAGCTTACTCGAACAAATTACAATAAAAAAAGGCGTGTGGCACTCGGGGACTGCCGCGGTAAAGCTATTGCATAGCATTTGTATCAACTTATGCAATTATAATTATTTATTTATTTTATTTATGCAGTATTTTTTTCCTTTGTTTTTTTTTTTCTTTGATATTAACTCTTTGAATGTCGTAATTAGAGACACAATAGAAAGACAATTACCTTATGTCGGACTGTGTAACTTAAGACATTCGAAAGGTTGAAGTTACACTTTTACACATTGAATTGAATTTTGATTGATTGTTCACTCATTTGTTTTCTTATCGGTCACGACGCTCAAAAACAAATGAGTGTTAGGTTATTTTCGTTACGGAATTTCTGGATTCGGTCTCCACGCTCAAGGCCCGCGATAGAAGCTATGCAATAGCTTAAAAACCTGTCAGCGTCTTATACGAACCGCTATCTATATCCAAGTCTTAAAACCTAAGTTAGAAGATAGATCACCTAAATGTATCCCACGTATAGTCTGTCTAAAAAATCAAAAATACTTATATTTAATACTTTTTATAAAGTTCTTCTATTAGTAAACAATGATCAAGATCTTTTAATCAACCTTGATTATTGAACTAGTGTTTGACTACAATCACATATCATTTTACCCTAATCATTCCCAAGTCGTTCGGCTTGTTAGATAGACTCTACTTTATTGTAATAAAATAAAAACCTAACCAACATGTAAAAGACTTACTGACTAATGGAAAATATCCTTATTTATGTCGTTCCTTAGAAAATGTTAAATGATCTAGAAAGTATTATAGCAATCGTATTGATTTATTAATGTTACAAGTCATTTGATTTTTCGTCATATCTTATTTTTACTACTTGATTTCTACACTTCGTCCATATTGGATTATTGTACGTGATCCATTCTTCATAATTCTGTCTACGATTGTTGAAGTACTGACGTCACCGTGTAATTGTTATTGTTTTGTTTTAATAATTCATGTTGCCTTTAAATTCACAAGAGTAAGCATTATTTTTCGATTAGTTCCGTAGGCGTAGGGTTGCAGACGACGAGCAATGGTTAGCTCGCCGTCCGGCTGTCGGATAACCGTCCGAGTCCGAGTCCTTGACAACGCGTACAGTTGCTATCACGAATCTTGAGCGGTTGCGCAGAAGTCAAATAGTCGGTCTCTTTAGTGGTGCGAAGTGAGACCTGGGAGCGGGGAGTGTCAATGATTGGCTCGCCGCGCCATCGCGTCATAGACGTCACTCCTAATTCGTTCCCTGCGTTGCTGCATGTATCTAACAACGAAGACGATTGGCTCGCCAAAGTATGGACTACGCAAAGCGATCTAACGCCGAGCGCTCAAGATCCGTTTTGGCAACTGTAGTATTCCACGCGCACCTCAAAGAGATGTCAGCAAAATCATAAAGACCTGGCAGAGCCGAACTCTACTGGGATCATAGGTTTGCTTACGAAAGTTATAGCCTGGGTCTTGGAGCGCAAGGCTAAGAGGAATTATAGGTGTTAAGTCAGTAAAAGTATGACATCACTCCGCCTTAAAGCGGGATAACTCATTGATGATTTCCTAACTTACAAAAAATCCTTAGACTGGTTATTCAACACGCGACTCATCGAAAGATCCAGCAAGCGTCGCGTCGATGCTTAATTCCAAATAAATATCCCTATATCTGCAAATAAACAAGCTATACTTTATAAAACCGAATCGAATCGTTCAGAAGTCTAGTTAAAGAGTCGTTTCTCAAAAAGCGACGCTGTTTATCTTCTCAGACAGATCTTTGCCTCATCTCTAAATAACCTAGAAATACTCGTAACTTCTCGTTTTTCGTGTATCGATAAGGAAGCAAATCGATTTTGCATTTAGAATAATCGCTGTTTGATACTTCTATTTTATTTTTATTCGCATTCTTTTCTTTTGCGTCTTTATCTTACTGGAGACACGATCATAGATTTTGTTGTTCAATGGGTATTTTATTACGTCTAGCATTTTTATTTTTAAATTATATAAACTAGTGCTTGACTGTGATCCCACCTGATTAGTCAGCAGTGATGTAATCGTTGTTGGTGAGGCGCACTAGTTTAGCTTTTACCTAGCTATTCACATTGTACCACTACAATTAAAGGTTAGTGGGAGAATTAGGTACCATTTTGTCTTTCTATTTGTGGGTTTCACAAGCCAGTGCCTACAGTGGCCAGGAATCGCCTTGCTGACGCCTGGAGTGTTTCCTGTGGTGGCTGGGGCTTGAGGATGATCGTCCCCTCACGGTTGTGGCCATCTCCTTCGTTAGCATTACTGCTTAGCAGAAGAAGGCGACCGCTTCCCGATCCCTCTTTCTCTGGACTATGGTCTGACCCAGGGCCTACATGAAGACGCTACCGCGAATCATCTAAATGAAGGGAGATCATAATGAGCTTACGTTTACTTCTGTACCAACAGAAACGTTTATATAACCTTGTCTTATAATCCGACGCTCAAAAGCAACGATGAACACCATTGGCTAATTACAGCAATATTCCTTTACGATGGTTATTACAATAACTTTCTATCAGCAGGGGATCCATTCGATGTGCAGAAAGGACTTCCTAAAATTAACAGAACGTCCGGGATGAAAATGAGAGCAATTAATAGAGACAGCCTCTCGTGATAAGCTTAATTATTTGCTTTAATTGGGTTACTGATGAATTTTCATCTAATCAGCCTGGAAGTGTCGTCTGCTGAATATAGACCTCTTTCATACGCCGTTTAATAGAATGGCCGCCAGGGAGTTTTGTCATTTTTAGTACGCTTGGGAAATTGGTAATGGTATCTTCATGTATCATGAATACAGATTAAATGTTAATTGAAAATGCAGTCGTTGAGTTTTAGTTTTTAATTTTGGGTTTTTATAATTCAAAGTAGTATTCTTGTAAGTGAAGTTATAATTTGACCCGTATTTTTTCTAGATAGCAAAATTTGCTTTTTCAATAAGGAGATTCAGGCGTCGTTTCTAATAGAAGGAATGGGCCGAAGTCCACAACACGGGTGGTGCGGATTTTAAAATGAATTCAAATTTTAGATTCTAAGATATACCGGTTTCATAAGGATATTTGTTTCATTCACCGTTTTGAGACCAGTGATGAAATAGATTACACAAAATAATACGCCTTGGTTGGGATCTAAACCTGCTATCTTACAGCTCTTAAGTCAGAGGGCTGATAAAAATTAGGCCACTGACTGTTCTGATTCGCTTCATTTTTTCTATAGTCGAAGAAGTCCGCTAATAATAGCCAATAGACAAGAAAAGATTGATAAGATCTAATTTTTTAAATTTTAATTTCTACAACTAGTGCTTTAAATTTCCATTAGTAATTAAGGTTGTGGTTTTGAATTATTGCCGTTATAGACGCTCATGTTTCGACATTGATTCATTATTAATTTCAATCTATCACAATATACTATACGCACTAATTACTAAATGGTAGTACCAAATAGTTAATTAAACGTGATTTAGTCAGTTAGTACTAAATTATTTACTCAAAACGTTATATATGTCAGGGCTGACAATAATGATTTATTTAGAGCTTTATCAATGCCGTGAAATCCTGTCATTCACCACCATCATTTTTATTTCAGTCAAAAGACGTCTACTGTTGGACCGGCCTATGTTCAACAGTGGACTCCAAACCCCAATCGTCGCCATAACGACTGGACCTGTGCGTCTCGCATTCATCGGATTCCCGCGTCCTTAACAAGCCCATCAGTCCACCTTCTGGGAGGCCTTCTAAAACTGCGCCTTCCGGTACGTGGTCGCTACTCTAGAACCTTTTGTCCCCGTCGACCATCTATTTTGCGAGCTATTGGCGCCTCTCACTGCCGTTTATGTTTGGCGACTCTTCCAACTATCTCGGTAACTTGGTTCTTCTGTGGATATCTTCTTGTTTGATGTGATCATACAAGAAAACTCCGAGCATAGCTCTTTCCATAATCTTTTGATTGTCTTTATGTATTCTGAATCCGACGAATGCGAGCCGCACAGGACCTTGACGCTTGGAGATGGTCCATGTCCAACAGTGGAAGTCTTTAAGCCCATTGTGAGCGACCTGTCATTTTCTTAAAAGATGATTGTCATCACTCGCTATCACTATACTACTTGTAACACAGACTCGAAGATGCCTTCAAATTTGATGCAACTTCATTTAGAATTTTCATTGGCTCGATAGTGAGGTGAACATTTATAACTCATGTTAACAGTAATAAGCAGTTGAGTTGCCAAATAAATATAGACAATTAGTAATCCAAAATACCTTTAGATTTTTTTTTTTGTAATGGTTAGACTTGCGTTTGACCACGATAATTTCACTTGATGGTAAGCGATGATGTGGCCAACGATGGAACTCGCTTGCCTAGAAGCAATCTATTCACTCTTGACTTAAAGACCCCTAGGTTATAGCTATCAGAAAACAGACTCCGGCAGGGAATTCCATTCCTTAGCTATACGCATAATGAATGTACTTCCAAAACGCTTTATACGTATAGGATACGTGGGATGTCCACCATGTACCGGTGGCGCAACGCCTTATAATGTTCCCACTGTTGGGGCTCAGGCCTCTAGGAGAGGGAATGGGCCGTAATCCACCACGCGGGCCCAGTGCGGATTGGTGAATGTCACATGTCTTCGAATTTTTGGTTCTAGGAAACACCGGTTTCCTCACGATGTTGTGTTTTCCTTCACTATTTTTGAGAGCAGTGGTGATGAAATAAATTACACAAAGTATTGCTCCTGGCCGGGTTTTAAACCCGCGACCTACAACTCGTAAGTCGGGGCCGTTAACTCGGCCACCACTGCTCTCTAAAATACCTTTACTAAAGCTTATCTACCTGCCCAGCCAACCGGGAAGAAAGCGTGAATGCCATTAGAGAAAGTAATTCAAGTATATGGTGACGTCACCCAAAACTTGCCGAGCAGACATATGTCGCTTTACTGTACTAAAGTTGTAAGCGTTACTTGTAAATTGGAACTTGTAAAGCTATCAACCCTTACCATAGGAGTGACATGATGCCAGGGCAGGAGAATTATTCAAGAGTTACCGAAGCCCTGGAATTTATAGCGCAACTGAAAGAATACAGGTAAGTTTAAGTCAGTAAAAGTCTAACAGGGAGTGTTAGACTGTTACCCCACCCTGAGCGGGAGAAGTCATTTAATAATTTCTCACAAAAAAGGGACCTTACATGCCCCGGGTATCGGGAGTCGCATAGCAATCCTCGGCCAGCGTAAACGCGGGCTTGCTGACGACGAGCAATGATCTGATAAAAACTGAATCCGAATCGTCGACGATGCGCACTGTTCCACACGGGCCTCAAAGAGACGTCAGCAAAACCGTAAAGGCCCAGCAGGGTATCAGGCCTAGCGGGAATCGTCCCGCACTATCTAGGTAATTAGAGTATTCTGGTTATTGGTAAACAAATTTTATAGAAGTTACATAAACCTATTGTTTTAGCTTCACTATCGTCATCACCATAAGCCTGCGTCAATCTACTGTAGCTTGATAGGCACTTCTCATCTCTGGAACACCTGATAAACATCGCATAGCAGCAAAGCATGCAATTAGCTATAATTACATTGTAATTTGTCACGCCTCGATGACACTTGACTTGTTCTAAAATCCTCATACTGTTAACACTGAATTAAATTTTATTTAACTTGCATTGAGCATCCAGAGTTTAATTTCTTCCGGAGTATTCCTTTATTCTCGCGCACCTATCATGGTATATTTATCAGAATATAAATATAAGAGGGATCTGCTTACCCTAACATTATATTACCTTACGGTACACCTCACAAGTACCTACTTAAAGGGGGGTGCGCGTATGGCAAGTAGGGGAAGTTGCCTACATTCCCCAGTCACGAAGATCAAATAAATATCAGCGCGGTATGAATATATTTGGTTCATTGCCTTTTTTCCACCTAAGAAATGTTTTTCCAGAAGTTTGAGATATGGATGCTTGATTATGGGTGTAAAGTGTGTGAAATATGGAAAAAAACATCTATTCCTTGTGTCGCAGGCGTCATTTTGTGCAAAAATCTCATTCGGTGACATATTGGGGTCGCAATAAAATGCCTAGCAATACATAACTTGTCCCGAAAATTGAATTTGCGAACGGAGCGCTGGCCTCTTCTGGATACTTTTGCATAAGTAAAATTTATTAAACTACTTTGCTAATATTACATCTTTCGAGATGCGAAAAAATCTCAAATGTAACTTAACTTAACATTAATATAAGTTACTTACTGAATTGGCTTGTTAAAAGGTATCGGCCCACAAGGTGGACCGATGACCTGGTAAGGATCACGGGAATCCGAGATATACAGGACTGGTCGTTGTCACGACACTTGGAGGAGGCCTACATCCCACAGTGGATGTCTTTCGGCTGAAAGGATGATGATGATTACTGTAATCAAATAGACAGTCAAACTATTTTTTAATCACGATCTCAAAAATCACGATTTAATCGTTAAAGATAATAAATTAAATAATAAAACCATCATAGGCTTGCCATGAAGTTTGATCACACAGTAAATTGAATACTCTCCTATATTGGCTCGCCGAAACCGTGCAATATTTCGAAGTAGTGTGACGCAAAAAATATATATTAATATTATAAAAATTAAAGTTTGTATTATATGTGTATGTATGTTTGTTACCATAAAAATGATATGGATAAATATTTGAATGATCAGTTTCTTTTGTAGGAACTATTATAATTTTTGTGTTTTTTTTTATTATTATTTTAAAAAGGATTTTGTATGTATTAAAATGTTTAATATTTTATCATTTATTTCAACTGGTAATTTATATTTTTTAAATCGATAATAATTTATACTTAATAATGGATATTTCACATTTTTATATTTTTTTCTATGGCATTTTTCATGTCAACATTCTACATTTGCAATTTTCAATTTTAATTGAGATTTTTATTCCTGGTAGGTACTTTAATTAGCTCATTAAAAGTGTTTTAATTTGTACGTCAGTAAGACAAAACATAGCCATAAATTCATTACATATAAGATGTATTAGGTATCATCCTATAAATAATGTGTGTCAAATAAATGATTCTAAATAATTCTTTACGTGATTCAAGAATATTCTAAGTAATTTGTCGAATTTCGTCAAAACAATAGTAAGGGCTGGTCTCAAATTCATCCCACCATAATGTTACAGATAATAGCTTATACAAGTTGAGCATAACTTCTAAATACGTTTACAGCAAGGCCGGTGCGAGTGGAGGGGCGGTGAAAGCGGGTATACAAATAAACTGTATTCATAAGTCGTTGGCGCTCTGTTAAAGTGTTCAAAGTATTACATTTACATTTTCTACGCTGTGGTCTATTCTCGATGTGCATTTTTAATTTCCGTTGCTATCGTGTTGAGAGAATACTGTTCGTAAAACTTTATTTTCCTGTATAAACCCAAAGTTTGTGGTTGAAGAAAATGGGCGTAAATTATTCTTGTGGTAGGCGTTTTCCGGTTTATTTTATCAAGACCTACTTTTACCACTAGTAACTACGTTACAAGTGCCGAGAAAGTTGTGACAAAATAATAAGTCGAGCATTCGTAACATATCGATGACGAAAATTCCTGTTAAGTTACAAAAGAGACCAGTACAAGAAGTTCGAACCAAGCGGCGCCGATACTAGCGTTACCGCTGAGCGTAGGTATGAAAAGTGAAGCACACATATGATTGACTTCTGTACCTATATATTTTGTGGTTAAGTTTTTGGAAACAATTTTTTCCAAGATTTCTTTATTGTATCGATCTAATTTAAAAGTAAAAGTGTTTACTTTATCTAAACGTTTGATGAAGGTCACGCCCAAATAACCTACTTCACAATTTAGATGCCCAAAATTCCCTTGAACAAAATTAATCATAAGAATATTGGCAAAAAAAACCTGTTCTAAATATTTGTAAACGAAAAAAAAAGCGGCAGACTTGTTAAATTAGGATTATTTTACTAACACAAACTTGAGTTAGGTTAATGTTAGGATGGCGAGCTACACATTGCTCGCGGTCCTTGCTTATGGTAGTCTGACACTCGGGAGACCGTCTTGTTCTGATATCACCAAAAATATATATTAAATTGTATTATTTATTTATAATTTAGGTGTCTTCGAGGCAAGAGTGAATGGGCTCTTAATAAACTAGTGCATCTCACTATCAACAACTGCATCACTGCTCACCATCAGTTGCAAGCACTAGATTATAAGAATTAAAAAAAAAAACTGAAACAAAATCGCTCGAACCGCTCACAAATGATGATCTTTCATAAGTACATGAGGCAATTATTATTTTTATTTCTATAGATATATATTATAAGATATGGTCGCTAGCATAGCTATGCAGATATCTACCGACGGTATTTACGCACATAAGTGCAGCTATAAGCAGAAATATGACCAGAGTAATGGCGTTAGCAAAGGGAAGGAGGAAAATATCTCTAAACGTAGGGCCGGGCTTTATTGAATGATATTATATTATAAATCCCAATGGACCAGATCTCTCCCGATTTCCGAACGATATTGATTTGAGGACTCAGGAATGGATACTCGTATGGAAATGTTGGAAGCTGCCGCTATAACGAAATATGTTCGAGTTGCTTATCTGTCAGGCAAGGGTGGCGAAGATTTGGGTGGATTCGTGCATATATGGGTACACAATAGCCCCAAGTTTATTGTTGGGTATCCATATACTACCGATGTTGTGTGAGAAGAGGTCTTTAAGCCACAAGGCTGTCCTTGACTAAGGAAGTATTTGCAGAATCTTTTGGTTGGATCTTTGATCACAATTTGTTGTGTAAATATTTTTTGCGGATTGGAATATTATTATTATTCTTTAGTAAGTTAAGGTGTGCAATAAAGATATATAATAATAATAATAAAAGTCTTTTATCGGGCGGGAACAAGGTGGGCGCCTTCAACGGTTGGGTCATGCCGGTTTTGATGTACTCTTTCGGCATACTCAAATGGACTCAGACGGAACTCGACGCCCTGGATAGGAGAGTCCGCACTCTGCTTACCGCAAATCGGATGCATCACCCACGATCATCGGTGATGAGGCTGTATATCCCGCGGAAGTGTGGGGGTCGTGGCTTCTTAAATGCCAAGACCCTGCACAACCGTGAGGTATGCAGTCTCAGGGAATACTTCCTGGAAACCGACGTGGGGATGCACCGAGATGTAGTGGCGGTGGACAAAGGCCTCACCCCGCTCTCCTTGGCCAGCGAGAACTGGCGCAAACCTATAGTAATGGATACTAATGAACGCAAGGAAGTATGGAAGGGCAAGGAGCTTCACGGGCGCTTTTACCGGGCCTTACATGGGCCCGATGTAGATCTTTTAGCGTCCGTCTCCTGGCTACGCTTTGGTAATCTCTTTGGAGAAACCGAAGGTTTTGTCTTTGCAATTATGGACGAAGTTATGATGACGAACAACTACCGGAAATATATTGTGAAGGACGGCACGGTTGACATCTGTCGGGCATGCCACCGGCCTGGAGAATCAATCCGACACATTATTTCTGGGTGTTCTCATTTAGCTAATGGAGACTATTTGCACAGACACAACCTTGTAGCCAGGATTATCCATCAGCAACTTGCTCTTAAATACAACCTTGTTGAATCAGAAGTACCGTACTATAGGTATGTGCCCGACCCAGTTCTCGAGAATGGCAGCGTCACATTGTATTGGGACCGATCTATCACCACTGACAGGACTATTGTTGCCAATAAGCCTGACATAGTGGTGATAGATCGACTAGAGCGTCGCACAATGATTGTTGATATAGCGGTCCCTCATGACGAGAACCTCGTGAAAGCTGAGAAAGATAAACAAATTAAATATCTTGACTTGGCTCGCGAGGTTGTCGACATGTGGGAAGTGGATAGAGCAATCATTGTGCCGATAGTCGTGACGGCCAATGGCTTAATAGCCAAGAGCCTCGACCAACATCTGCGGAGGCTCTCGTTAGGCAGTTGGATCAAGGGCTTGATCCAGAAAGCAGTACTCCTAGACACGGCGCGTATTGTCCGGGGGTTCCTCTCTCAGGAGCCCTGACTACCGGCAGCTTGGACCTTGTTCCCGATGCCGGTGGGCTACTATTTTTTATATTTTTAAATGTTTTTTTTTTTTTTTTTTTAAAGGAATATTTAAAAATATAATATAATATGTATTAATGTTAAATAAAGGAAATAATAATAATAAAGAAGCAGAAGGTGTATGCATGGGCAAACCGTATACGAAGGTATAAGCGGCGGGTTGAAAGATACACTCAGAATAGCACATTCCGAAGTAATGAAAGGTGGGTATATAGGGCTTGGGAGCGACCGGACCAAGGTGTGACTGACACGCGCCTTCCGGATGATGACGCCATGTGTTTGTTCTGGCGCAACATCTGGTCGGTGCCTGTCAGTCATACTGAAGGTGGTTGGACTCGAGAGGTCGAACGAGCGTGCGAATCGATAACAGAAATGGGGGCAATCACAATCAGCCCCCAAGATGTGGCCCGTGCAGTCCGTCCGTTGCCTAATTGGAAATCTCCAGGGCCGGACGGACTGCAAAACTTTTGGATAAAGTGGTTACAAAGATCGCACGCTCGTTTGGCATCTCAGTATCAGGCCGCCTTAGAGTCTGGCTCGCTACCCGAGTTTCTTACAACAGGAGTAACCCACCTGCTCCACAAATCTGGTAGCACCGCGGAACCCAAAAACTATCGGCCGATTACGTGTCTGCCGACGGTTTATAAGGTTCTTACATCCATTTTGAGAGCAAAGATTAACCACCATGTTGATAATAACGCTATCATGTCTGCCTCTCAAAATGGATGTAGGAATGGGTCCCGCGGTACGAAGGAGCTACTCCTCATCGATATGGCCATTAGCCAACAGGTTCGGCGTTCCCGAAAGGATCTGTCGACATGTTGGATAGACTATAAGAAGGCCTATGACTCAGTTCCTCATACATGGCTCATGAGGGTGCTGGAGTTGTATAAAGTTGATGCAACTCTTCGCACCTTCCTGATGTCATGTATGAGGCAATGGAGGACAGTCCTTCGCTATCCAGGATGTCGAAATATCCAGAGGAACAACGAACCGGTAAGGATCGAGCGAGGTATATTCCAGGGTGACAGTTTGAGTCCGCTTTGGTTCTGCCTAGCCTTGAATCCTCTGAGCACATTGCTGGAGAATTCAGGCCTAGGCTATCGGTTGAAGAGAGGTGGTCAGGCTATATCTCACCTCCTTTATATGGATGACTTGAAGCTCTTTGCCCCCAACAATCTGCAACTGATGGAGCTACTGAAGGTAACGGAAACCTTCAGTAGTGCCATCAGGATGGAGTTTGGTGTGGACAAATGTGCGGTCATGTATTAAAACGAGGGGAGATTGTGGAATCCGTGGGTATCCAACTCTCGGATTCCATACACCTGAGATCCCTCTCTCCAACCGAAACCTACAAGTATTTGGGTATGTCGGAAGCGTTAGGCATCAATGCCACTGACATGAAGCAATCGTTGAAGGAGCGCTTCTTTGGCCGCCTGAAGAAGGTACTTAACAGCCTTCTGTCAGGTGGAAACAAGGTGCCTTCAACGGTTGGGTCATGCCGGTATTGATGTACGCTTTCGGTGTACTCAAATGGACTCAAACGGAACTTGACGCCCTGGATAGAAGGGTTCGTACACTGCTGACTGCATATCGAATGCATCACCCTCGGTCGTCGGTAATGAGACTGTATATCCCGCGGAAGTGCGGGGGTCGAGGCTTTTTAAATGCTAAGACCCTGCACAATCGCGAGGTATGCAGTCTCAGGGAATACTTCCTAGCCGCCGACGGGGGTATGCATCGTGCTGTAGTAGCAGTGGACAAGGGACTCACCCCGCTCTCCTTGGCTAACGAGAACTGGCGCAAACCTGTAGTGCTTGACACTAACGTACGCAAGGAAGTATGGCAGAGTAAGGAACTTCACGGACGCTTTTTCCGGGCCCTTCATGGGCCCGATGTAGACCAACTAGCGTCCGTAGCCTGGCTACGCGTCGGTGACCTCTTTGGGGAAACCGAAGGTTTTGTCTGTGCAATTATGGACGAAGTTATCATGACGAATAACTACCGGAGATTTATTGTGAAGGACGGCACGGTTGACATCTGTCGGGCATGTCACCGACCGGGTGAATCAATCCGCCACATTATCTCTGGTTGTTCTCGTCTAGCTAACGGGGAATACTTGCATAGACACAATCTTGTAGCCAGGATAATCCATCAGCAACTTGCTCTGAAGTACTCTCTTGTGGAATCGGAGGTGCCATACTACAGGTATGTGCCCGACCCAGTTCTCGATAGTGGCGATATCACGTTGTACTGGGATCGGTCCATCATCACTGACAGGACTATTGTAGCCAATAAGCCTGATATAGTGGTGGTGGACCGAAGGGAGAGGCGTGCAATGATTGTTGACATATCCGTCCCGCATGACGAGAACCTCGTGAAAGCCGAGAAAGATAAACAAATTAAGTATATCGACTTGGCTCGCGAGGTTGTCGACATGTGGAATGTGGACTCAGCGATCATTGTACCGATAGTCGTGTCAGCCAATGGCTTAATTGCCAAGAGCCTCGACCAACACCTTAGGAGGCTCTCGTTAAGCGGCTGGATCAAGGGCTTGATTCAGAAAGCGGTACTCCTGGACACAGCTCGTATAGTTAGGAGGTTCCTTTCTCTGGAGCCCTGACCGCCGGTAGCTTGGACCCTGTTCCCGATACCGGTGGGACACTATTTTTTATATTTTTAAATGTTTTTTTTAAATATATTTTTTAAGGAATATTTAAAAATTTAATAAATATGTTAAAATGTATAATAAAGGAAATAATAAAGATAGTTCACTAAGTAGGCTGAGATCTTAGGACTGGTTTATTTATTTATGTATAGTTTATATATATTCCTTAACTATCACACAGCGCCGTCAAGTCCCAAGCTAGGCAGAGCTTGTGTTATGGGTACTAGAAAACTGATAAAAATACTTATATATTTCTAAATGCATACATATTATAGATAAATTACACCCAGACACAGAACAAATGATCGTGCTCATCCATCGATATACGAGTATATGTACTCACTAGAATATAAGTGAATGTGCTCATCACACAAACGTTTGTCCTGGGTGGGAATCGAACCCACGACCTTCGGCATAGCAGTCAAGGTCACTAACCACTAGACCAACAGGCCTGTCATCAAGCACATTAAGATTATAAATTTACAAAAAGAAACCATATAACAAAAAATACACAATTGGCGGCCTTATCGCACTATCATTATCATTTTAGCCTAAAGACGTCCAGTTCTGGACAAAGGCTTTCCTCAAGTGTCACCACAATGACCGTTCTTGTGCGTCTCGCATCATCGGATTCCCGTGATACGCACCAGGTCGTGGTTCCACTTTTTGGGAGGAGGGCCTTCTGACGCTGCGGTACGCGGTCGCCATCTTTTCTGCGAGCAATGTGCCCTGTCAACTACAACTCAAGCTTGATTTACTTAAATAATGTCTCTTCCTAGAAATAACTCCGTGAGCGCTTTCCCCAAGATTTAAACTCACGTACCTACATAAGACACTCAAACCAGGAACAACTATGTGTAGGCTATACAAATATTTTTCCACCCAGGTAATCGAACTCACGATATGCAGAGCACCACCTAAACACGTAACCACTATGCCGATCGTGTCGTCAAAATTTGAATTTCATACCAAGTAGAACTTACGAACGTGTAAAACCTAACTTTAGTTCACGCTTTGAGAACATGAACGTACGTTCATTGTGCGTATAGCTAAGGAGAGTTCTCTACCAGAGTCTGTTTCCTGGTGTACGTGGTCAAAAGTGAATAAGTTAAACCCAAGCAGGCCTTTCAATAGATGATAATAAAAATTGCCAGTTGGGCAGGTTTTCAGGCCAAAATGTTAGTAGAGTTTGACTAATATTCAACTTCGAATACTTAATCCAGAAATCGGGAAAGTCCATTCCATCATCGGACCACACAACGTACATCGTTACGCCAGCGGTACATGGTAGACATCCCACCCATACGCACAAAGCGTTTTGGGAACACATTTATTATGCGTACAGCCAAGGAGTGGAATTCCCTGCCAGAGTCTGTGTTTCCTGATAGCTACAACTAAGCTGTCTTTAAGTCAAGAGTGAAAAGGTTACTTATAGGCAAGCGTGCTCCATCGTCGACCACATCATCGCTTACCATCAGGTGAGAATCCTATAAAATACATCGCTTAAAGTACTTGAAGTAAAAAGTATCTAAAGTATAATAATATATATAACAAGTCATTCTTTTACGTTAAAGCCTTGAAGGTAATTATTAAAAAATATTACCGCCACGCCGTTCCGGTAATAGAAAATAATTTACGATTGAGTAAAGTATTTTGAATACAGTTGTAAATCCAATTATTTTCACTTCAGCGGTAATATTTCAATTGAGGAAAAACAACATAAAACTTTATTAAGGTTCGCACCATACCATGTTTATATTTTTATGGGTTATGGAGGCACAGTATTTTTGAAAAAATAACGATACTCTAAGTCTGTTTCGTGGGTGCATTCACAAATATTTTAAGTCACATATACTTGACACCTAAACATATAATAACTACTTTTAGTTTGTATAAATATTTGTGCGATGCGGGAATTAAAATCATGAGCAATTATTTCACATCGCTTCAAAACCCATTGTTCTCATAATCTTAATTTTCATACATTGATTTCAGTGCCCCAAGCATTTTAAGCAATAAAATATTTTAATACTTTCGTTTCACGGCGCTCTAAGAAATTTTAAGTAGATTTAGAGAAAAAAAATCATGTAACATTTTACAAAAAAAAAATGCAATGGTAATTCAGTACGAAATAGTATTTTTGACACGTGAAATGAATCCACGATAAAAAAAAAAAATACTGTCAACACAGGAAACGAGCCCCAGAAATGGTACTGGATCTAGTGAATAAGAGGTGGTTCAGAAGTAAAGCATGCAACCATTGTACCCATAGGTTTAAGTTTATCTTTATGTCATGTTACTTTTTGGTGCACAATATTCTATTCTATTCTATTCTATTCTATTCTATTCTATTCTATTCTATTCTATTCTATTCTATTCTATTCTATTCTATTCTATTCTATTCTATTCTATTCTATTCTATTCTATTCTATTCTATTCTATTCTATTCTATTCTATTCTATTCTATTCTATTCTATTCTATTCTATTCTATTCTATTCTATTCTATTCTATTCTATTCTATTCTATTCTATTCTATTCTATTCTATTCTATTCTATTCTAGTCTATTCTATTCTATTTTATTCTATTCTACAATCTCTAGACCAACGAAGCAGCTGTTGAAACCAGCCTAATTAATGTTTTTTATTTCTACTAAAAACAGGTTCACACTATGTGAAATAGAAGTGTAAAAACACAATACCAACTTCACACGTCCAATTCACCACAAATTCAATTCCAATATAACAGAAGACAAGACAACTTCATAAAGACGTAAGACATCCATCACATAACACAAAAAGTATGCTCATTCCTAGATGTCGTACATTTCAGCGAGGACCGTCTCCTCGGATGCTGGCTGAACTTCATCAAACGACGCTCCAACTTTATAGTTGACCTTTATTGTTGGGGAATAGGGTGCAAGATTGAGTGGCGTGCGAGAAATGGGACAGATGTTGTAGAGTTTGAAATACTGGAAGTGACTTTTTTATAAGAAAAAAAAAAAACTATATTATGTTGTCAATTATTTTATAAGTTACGTTCAACATACTCTTTGGCTTTCAAACCTTTTTAAAAGTATTGATTTTTTCCACATTTTAAGTAAATCTGTTTGTGCCGAGATACTCCTGGTTAGGTAGCAAAGTTTACTTTTTAAGTGCAATGTTATCAAATTATATTCGTGTGTGATTCCTGCACAAACTCTTAATAAAGTTAAGGTAGTTTCTGCTTGTATTAGCATTTTCTAGAGCATTGTTCCTTTGATAACACATGGTTGGGATCGACAGGCTTCTTGCAATTAATTCACTCTCAGTATTAACACTGCTACTGCTGACAATTCATATTCTTTGTAAACGGAATTTGTTTGTCAGCGAAATTGGCAAAAATATTTTTTTATGTAAAACTGGCCCGAAAATATTTTTTTCTTCAATTATGCTAATAAATGAACGTCAATAAATAACCCGCTTCTGATCGTTCCTGGTACAAAGCTGCCTAGATCACTCGCCGCATTACCTCGTTGAATAGCGTTTTTCAGATTGGTTTTAAGAACATGTCTTCTATACGTCAATTCGTTTCATCAGTTTAAACTGGACGAGGCTGGTGTTTTCTAGCTGGGAAAAAGCTCTGAGAAAAAACACCTTGACAAAATCAGGGGTCAAAATATCTCTTATAATATACAGCAAACATGTCATGATCAAATAAAGAGAATTATTACTATCAACATTAAAATATTCAGTAAAAGTATCAAAATCATTGTCCTGTACTGTACCTACCATCAGAAAACGCGTTACCGATTTAAAAGAATAAAAAAATACGGCTTACACAACCGAACACATTGAAAAATGGTATCAATGTTTTTGCATCGCTACACAGTTAAGCATAGAATATTTCTAACGCATTGCTCTTCTATCTATCTTGTCAAAGCTTACAAAAAACGATAAAATGTTACGTTTTCACTTACATTCACAATTCACTGAATATTGAAGAGATTTCACATTAAATCAGTGCTTTAGACTTGAAACTATTTTTTGTAATAGGTTTGGTAGATTTCTTTGCATTTGTAAACTGCGAAAAATAGAGACTATGCAACCTTATTTTTAGTATAGGTATGCAAAACCTGACAAGTGTCTAGTATTTTTATGTAAACAATCTATGTACAAAATTCCAAAACTGTATTATGGAAAATCACAAAGTTATAAGCCAGTTATGGTAGCTGGTTGACGACATAAATACTTGGTCACCGGGCCACCTGGGTAAATAAGGGGTTGTCTTGCTCCAGCACCCAACTGTGCACTGGCGCCTAATGTCCGTTATGACCTGGCGTGAGCTGTGTTGTTCTTAATGACGA
Source organism: Mythimna ferrago (assembly GCA_910589285.2). Lineage (NCBI taxonomy): Eukaryota > Metazoa > Arthropoda > Insecta > Lepidoptera > Noctuidae > Mythimna > Mythimna ferrago. The sequence goes on from OU342685.1 coordinate 26,284,019, forward strand.
TGGTATCCAACTTGTGACCTTTTTTAATTTTGTTTTTGGAAAAAATATAACATAGCATAAAAAATATTGGAATCGATTCAGTTACTGATTCCTAAAAAAAATATATTCACCTATTCTGGTTTTGCATATATTATATTAAAAATAATGTTGTATGCTTTTAAGTCTATTTATCGCAATTTACGGTTACTCAAAAGCATAAAAAGCTTACTCAAACATTATTAGACCTTAAAGCTAACAATACGTCCTTAAATTAATTACTGTCATTAACTTTGGGTTAAATAGAACCTCTTTTATATTTTCACTTACTTTATTTTATAGTATTTTAGCATTATAGCCTTTTTAATTATAGTAATCGTTAACGTAGAATAAGGTTCATTGGGTTATGATGAGTAAAAGCACTGTAAATTTGTAAGTGCACTTTTATGGATTTAAGTTTTTATGGATGAAACCTACTTATCATTTATCATTTTTAAAACACATTAAAAGTAATCCTGTGATGCTTATCATTTATAATTTTTAAAATACGTTACCCCATACTAGAAATTACTTCTGTATCATGGGTGAATTCATAAAAATGTAAATTTACAAACACAGGACACCACACCTAGACTTGGAACAACTTTCCTGTGGGTCATACAAATATTACGTTTGGGAATCGATTCTGTGACACGTAGCGTGGCAGCAAATCGCTCAACCACTGTGCCTAACGTGCTACCAACGTCACAAGCAGGATTTAAATCACTATAAATGGTGAATATAATGGTACCTTGCATTAGGCCTAAAAAAAGGCGACAAACTCTATTTTAAGGCCATGTCGCTTCCAGTGAACATAAGCCGGTGTGAAATAAAGTGTATTAGAGCTGGGTTGAAGGCGCTCTTACAGCAGGAAATGTGTCTCATCGATTAGCACGTTAGTGCGGGTTCGGTGCCTGCGCGAGTACCTCCCTTTGAACCTGGCGTAACAGCCTGGTGTTTTAAGCTAAGCGCACATTACAGCATTTTAGTACAAAAATGTGCGATCCACTTGTAATGTGGGTTACATTAGCGTAATCAGCCTAGAATAAACATTGGTTTTCTCTAGTACTCTAGTCCTATACTGATCTGTGACTGGTTTTAACTAGAGATGTGCCGTTATTATATAAAAGACGTGTGGCACTCGGGGACTGCCGCGGTAAAGCTATTGCATAGCATTTTTATCAACTTATGCAATTATAATTATTTATTTATTTTATTTATGCAGTATTTTTTTTCCTTTGTTTTTTTTTTATGATATTGATGAAGTTACACTTTCACACATTGAATTGAATTTTGATTGATTGTTCACTCATTTGTTTTCTTATCGGTCACCACGCTCAAAAAACAAATGAGTGGGGGGTCTTAGGTTATTTTCGTTACGGAATTTCTGGATTCGGTCTCCACGCTCAAGGCCCGCGATAGAAGCTATGCAATAGCTTAATATTGCCAGCAATATTCCCATATTGCTGGTATCAGCACATCTCAAGTTTTAACTATTCTATCATACCTATTAACTCTGATATATGGAAACGTTGTAATATATATATTTTTTAATGACGCGATGACATGTCGATTCTTCCCGGCTTTTGTGTTTCTTTTTGTTCGTAAGAAACGACCAATTTGAACCAGGCTTCTGACTTCCCATGTGGCCTACATAAGCACTTATAAAAAATCAGATGCGAAATTAAATATTTGGATTTTTTTTAAGTTGAAGACATCGTAGCAAAGTCAAAGTCAAAGTCAAAGTCAAAGTCAAATCATTTATTTCAAATAGACCATTTACAGGCACTTTTGAATAGTCAAATGTCGGTCAGTCCAAGAAAAGTGAAGCTAAATTGCACGTTCCAAAGAGTAGGTCTCTATGGAGAAGAACGTGCAAGAAACTCCATGGACACTCTTTTAAATCATATTATGTGTTACATATAATGCTTGGTTACATATTACTTGTTGCTTCTATCATGTGAGCACAATGTCGATAATGAAATAAAAATGTAAAATAATTAAAAGATAGAAACTGAATTAAGCCACTGGCAGCTAAGAGATGACCAGTCCCATCTGACAGCGACAGGGCGTGCCAAACTTTTTTTTATCTCATATAAACTAGTGCTTGACTGCGATCTCACCTGATGGTAAGCAGTGATGCAATCGTTGATGGTGAGGCGCACTAGTAACGAACTAGAACCCACTTGTTTCTTTACGTTCACGCTGCAAGAAACATGAGTGTGGATCAAAAATATTCGAAACAAAAGGTTCAAATATTAATATAATTTATTAAGCTCTACTAGAGTTATTAAGCTCTGGTATCAAACTCGCTGTTCGAACATTAGGCCTCCTCTCTTTGAGAAGGAGCGGTTTAGGAGCAATCAACGAGCCCAGTAGGATGTCACCTGCTTTACGAGGCAAGTCAGATAATCTAGAAAAGGAAGATGTATTGCAAAATCGTGACCAGCCGACTAGTTATAACAATAAAATGCTTATCTGGGTTTAAACCTTCGGCCAACAAGTGGTAAGGCTTAGTACTCTCATCACTACCGTAGGCATGGGCTTGCGGACAGCAAGCTATGTGTAGCTTATCTTCTGATAAGGAATAGGCCCGACGAGTCGATGGCGTATGTACCTCAAAGAGATGTCAGCAAGATTGATGGGGCTCAGTAGGGCCAATGTCTGCTAAGGCTACAAGACAGTTCAAAAGACGTACCGTAAACCTGAAATGCAAAGGACAATTGAAAGTAAAAGGTTAGTTTTTAAAACTGTGATACCTACTCCATTTTGCTCCATCCAGAGCTCTGGAATCATTTGATGTTTTGCCCCAAGAAAAGATTCTCACTACTGGATAACTTTTGCCCTGTCCATGACTATAAGTTTGCTATGAGTCACACAAACTGTACGAGGCTGAAGTGAAATGAAGTACCGTTGGAGGCTCTAAGGCCTATCGCTATTAACGCGTGTTAGTCGCATTTGCAAGCGCTATAGAAAAAAAGCAGTCAGGAGCAGTGGTAGCTAGGAGCAGTGGTGGCTGAGTGGTAACGGCCTCGACTTTCGAGGTGTAGGTCGCGGGTTCAAACCCAGCCAGGTGCATTACTCTGTATAATTTATTTCACCACCACTGCTCTCAAAACGGTGAAGGAAAACATCGTTAGGAAACCGGCATGTCCTAGAACAAAAAATTCGAAGACAAAATGCAAAATTCACCAAGACGCACTGGGCTCGCGTGGTGGATTACGGCCCATTCTCTCTCCTAGAGAGAAGGCCTGAACGCCAAAAGTGGGAACATTAAAAGGCTGATCATGCAAGGTGCTCCAGCGTCGCGACTGTATCAATGAGAACGCGTTACATCATCGCTACAAAAAGTTGTCATCGGTCGCCGCTCTCGGAACGCGCCGCCAATGAGTTCCCAACTAACGGTAGGAGGAGTTGACATCGGTGTCGGGTCGACGATGAAGTACCTGGGACTCGTCCTCGACAGCCGGTGGAATTTCGTGGAGCATTTCCGACGTCTGGCTCCCAAACTCAACCGGGCTGGGGCTGCGCTCAAGCGGCTCCTGCCCAACCTTGGGGGTCCAGATGCCTCCTGCCGGAGGCTCTACGCGGGGATCGTTCGGTCCATGGCCCTCTACGGGGCGCCGGTGTGGGCGCCGTCGCTGAAAAAGCAACCGGCGGCCATACTGAACGCCTGTCAGAGGGTCATGGCGATAAGGATGGTGCGGGGATACTGCACGGTCTCCCGCGAAGCGGCGAGCCTTCTGGCTGGCCTACCACCGTGGGATCTGGAGGCAACAGTCCTTGCACACATGCACGATATGCGCGTGGAGATGCAACGCCGGGGTGAAAGTCCGCTGCCGCGACAGGTCACGGCATGGCGGACAGAGCTCCGGCGGGATCTCATGGTGAAATGGCGTCAGCGACTATCGCAACCCAGTGCTGGGCACGCCACAATCATGGCGGTAAGTCCCCTCTTTGAGGCGTGGCTGGAAAGACCTCACGGCGTCCTTACCTTCCGCATGACGCAGGTACTCACCGGACATGGTTCGTTCGGGAGTTTCCTGCACGGGATTCATGCGGAGGTGACGCCCGGGTGTCGCCACTGTGCGGAACGCCCGGAGGACACGGTGGAGCACACAGTCGAGGTGTGCCCTGCTTGGGCGGAGCATCGCCGTGCCCTCGTGGGGGCGATCGGCGGCGGAGACCTCTCGCGCCGGGCCTTGGTTGAGGCCATGGTCCGGAGCGAGGAGGAGTGGCAGGCGGTCGCCGACTTCTGCGAAGCAGTAATGCTCGCAAAGGAGGAGGCCGAACGCATCAGGCAACGGCGTTATCGCCGCCGCCGTCGCCGGGATTCTGATCCCGATTTCCGGCCAACGTAGACGCGGGCTTGCGGACAGTGAGCAATGGGTAGCTCGCTGTCCGGCCGTCCGGTAACTGTCCGGACCAAGCCCAAGTCGTCGACGGCGCGCACTGTTCCCGCGCGCCTCAAGGAGTTGTCAGCAACAGCAGGGACCCAGCCGGGTCGAAGCCTACTGGGGCCAGGGTTATCCGAAAGGGCGCTCGAGCCCCGGTATGAAGGCTAGAAGGAACGGGGTGGGTCTTTTAGTCAGTAAGAGTCTGACACTATCTCCCGCTCCGCCCAAGAGCGGGGGATGTCAATGCATGATTTTTTCCCACCATAAAAAAAAAAAAAAAAAAGGGGTCTAATATACGCCAGCCTTTACCAAACACTTTTTTGGAAAGATAATTTTAGACATATTTGGGTAAAGAGTACTTTTTGTTGAACAATTTATGTGCGATAAAATTCGTGCTATTTTTAAGCGTTTTTATTAGGTTTAACACCCGACTGTGCAACTAACCGTTCAATTTATCGTTCGATTTTTCATCCAGTTTCAGTGATTCAATTAAATTTTAGTTCTGTGCACTCGTGTCGATAGTTTTTAGTTTGGCATCATCGATGAAATTTATAAATTTAACAGTTAAACTTTTTCCTATTGTGTTAGTTTTTTATTACATCTTTGCGTACCTGAAAACGTTGCATTGGAAAGATTCCCGCAAGGTGGTACTTTGAGCTGGTGAGGGTTGCAGGCATCCATTCATTGGATTCCTGCAACCCTCACCAGGTCATCGGTCAATGAGACGCACAGAATCGTTTATTGTAGCGACACTTGGGGGAGGTTTGTGTTCAATAGTGGATGTCCTTTAACTAAAATAATAATAATGCTGATCTATTTATGACGACTTCCAAATATATTTTCTTGATAATTGTAATTCACGCTGAGATTTTGTCTCAAAATGGACACTTCACTTTACGATATCGCAAATAAATGACCGGGTGTATACCGGCCGGTCTTGACATAAAATTATTGGCTAAAAAATTGTCTGCTAATGTGTTGACCAACGCAACTTTCTATTGTTTTCTGAATCATGAAAGGGATTTTACAAATATTTGGTGTAAAATTTTATATATTTATTCATGAAACCACATATAAATAGTAATATTTTTTGTTACTAGATAGCGTTGTTAGATGAGCTCACTTTTCTATATCTCGCTATGGTTTCGATACAAAGCTTTCATATGGTCTCGACCAAATTATGATTAAACGTCTATTAGTTTTATTCATTTGGTAACTTATGCGTAGTGATCACCTAATAAAGCATCTAAGTTTTCAACATACCATTCTCAATGCCTCTTCTATTCCAGAATCCAAACTATGCGAGTATATTAAACGCCCGCTTTGCATATTAACGAGAAGTATGTCGCCTAGTAGGTAATACCTGTACCTGGATGTCGATCTAAGAAGAACGCCTCGTGTGGGCATGCTTTAGCTGTTACCTATTCATCTTATGTTAATCCTCTTGAGTATTATTGTTCTCGGGTAAAAGTGCTGTTTTATTTTCTGTTATGATGTTGCCTACCGTATTCATATTCTAAGAACATGGTTTTAAAGGCAAAGATCTTTTGGAGATTAGTCAAAATATTCATCAAAAGTCTCACTACAGCCATATCTGTGTAGAACCTCTTTTTACGAACCACCTCGATCTATCCTTTGCAATGTCTGTTCAGGTCATTTTGACGCGATTTTTGGATCAGTTTTGCACATAATATAAACTTATGATCTTTATTATTTCAGCCAAAAGACATTCACCACTGGACATAGGCCAAAGTCGCCGCAACGATCGGTCTTGTGCGTTCATCGGATTTGCGTGATCCTTACCGAGTCATCGGTTCACCTTCTGGGAGGTCTTCCAACTCTGCGTATTCTGGGGCGCAAACGCCACCACAGAACCTTACAGCTCCAACGACTATATGTTCTGTGAACACTGTGTATCGAATCTTGTAAAAAAATAAATTTTGTTTAGCTCTGTGAAATTCTTATACAAGCATTTTACATTCTAGATGTTATTCTCTCATCATAAACTCAATTTATATCAACTTAATTTATGCTGCAAGCATCCTCAAAACTAGGCCTATTGGCTCTCTCGTGTAAATTAAAAATAATATCACAAAAACCAACATTTGGCAATCTGCCATTACTGATGCACTATCTCGTGTAACTGACTTTATATACTCAACACGTTTTGGTTTAAAATGAGCTCTGATACTTCGGTCCTCAGAGACATGGCCAGCAGAATTACCTACGTTATTATAGTAGTATGGTTATTTTATGTGTTTAAAGCTTTTACTGCTGTTCTAACTTGAAGTTAGATCATTTTGTAACTCATAATCATAACTTATTCAGACGTGATTTTGGTTAGATTTTACAGTGCCGGGTTTTGATAAAATTATGTTTAACTGCCTATGAATGTATATTGTTACAATAGTGGGCTAGCTTCTGACGTTGTGTATAAATGCTCATGTAGGCCTATGCGAAATAAATAATTTTGAGTTTAAAATAAATATTGTTTGATAGTATTGAAGTGTCCATGAAGGTTGCATTGAAATTGTTTGCATCACTGTTTACCATCAGACGGGATCGCAGTTAAGCACTAGTTTATATCCGCTAAAATAAAACGCTTTTTGTACGTTCTTCTCCATAGAGATCTACGTTAGGTATGAAACTTGTTTTGAAATTCATCTTTCTTACTTATTGATCATTCAAAAGCGTCAATGGTTTAATTAAAACAATTATTTTGCATTTTGGAGTTTAAAGTCAGTATTTAACAACCGATTACCTACTTGCTTACTAACCATCAACATAGTAAAAATAAAAATAAACATAATTGCAAATGTAATAATAAAACAAAACAGGCTGGAATTAAATATAACATAGATTCAATTTGTAAATACCTCTATACTAAGATTATAAAGCTAAGGAGTTTAATTAATATTCTAATTTCAGAAATTAGGTACTAGTTAGAATTGTAAACTTATTTTTGTTTTGTATAACCCATTTATCGAGGAAGACTATAGGCTCTATAAAATTACACTGTAACATACGAGTGCGGAACAGTAACTAAAAATGCGGGTAAAAATCACAGGCTACAGCTAGCCAAATAGAAAACCGAATATAGACACCTCAATCGAGAAAATAATCCGATACTTATTTATACGCCACAAAACGTGACATGTAACGAAAGAGCCCCTGAATATATAAGAACCACATCTACTTAATGTTCGTATATTAAATGCTTCATTTAATGATTATTAATTAATTCTTGTGTTACCAAGACATTTTCCTTTTACGGCCTTCCCTTTCACTCCCCTCATTCTTTGTTTCTTTCCTACCTTTCTTTGAGCAATTTCTGTCACAAACCGCTCATAAGCCTTCTGTAATTTATAAATGAAACGTTAAATACTTTATTTCATTCTTATTGGTTGGTTTTCAGCCTTTATTTATCTTTTGATGTAAATGTGCTTAATGAAGATTGATTATAATTTTAGACAGAATTGATAAATTAAATTTATTTTCTTTTAGGTTTTGATATTTATTTTAAATTAAATTTGAAGATACTGCTGCTAAAGGTTTGAATAAATAATACGAAGTAGTAGTGGCTCAGTGGGAACGGCCCCGACTTACGAGTTGTAAGTTGTGGATTCAAATCCAGCAAAACGCATTACCTACTTTGTGTAATTTAGTTCATCAATACTGCTCTCAAATCAGTGAAGGAAAGTCGTCAGGAAACCGTCGTGTGTGAGGAAACCGACGTGTCTTAGAAATAGCATATAGGATAGGGGCTTTTAAACCAGGGAGTATGTTCTCTTGGGATAGTTTTCTATTTTTAAGCAAACGAAGCTGCTGGCAGTATCTAGTAATACCATAAAAACAAAGAAGTATCCCTAATGTATGGATTATTGTCATTCTAGTTCCATGGGAGTGACGCTATATCCCGTACCATCACTCAGTCTGACGGCACGTGACAAAGCGACGATGATGCACGATATGTCTCGAAGACACACGAACGAGAATTGGCGTGTGACGAAATACTCGTATTGTCGGAAGTGAGAGACGAGCCGACAAAGTTTTAGTACTTAATGCAGTACTGTTGGGGATTTTAACACCCGGTTTTCTGAGAGCTTGATGAAATGATGAAGTCTGTTTAAGTGAAGATGTCTCGTGTCAGCTTATATGAGCTATTTTATTTTTCCTGAAGCGCGGGGCCCCTGATTCTAGCGGGGCCCCTAGGCAGTTGTCTAAAGTGCCTAATGGATAAAACGGCCCTGGGTGTTATACCTGCAACTTCATGCACAAGAGGCAGGCGTATTCATCACTAGCCCATCACATCACATTATAACGCACATGAAAACATCACATTCAATAAGTCATAAAGTTACAGATAAATTCTAGGAAATTGACTGTAAAGAAATTCTAAGGTTCATTAATATCCAAATTCGGAAAAAAAGTCCTCCACATAAATTTCCCTTTGCCTTCCCATAATAAGTAAATACAATATCATTTCCCGTATGATCTGATTACCACAAATACAATACAATCTCGTTCCCTTACCTTCCCGTATTAACATACCAAATAACCCAAAACACAATACAAACAAATAAACATCTATTGAACTGTTTCCCATAAATGGAATCACGTATCTAAATAGTATATTCTCAGTTCCTATGGGTACATGGACATACTAGCTTCTGCTAACGGCATCGCTCGCGTGAAAGTAGTTTTCTTCATACAAACTTTGGATACATGTTTCATGTCTTTATGGGAAGAATTTTGGAGAACCCTGAAAGAAAGAGAAAGTGAAAAACAAAAGAAGAAAAATAATTTATTTGGTACAGCATAAAGCACAAACACAATAATTACATAAAACGAATCAAAAATAAAAGAACTAAAAAAAATGTAGCTGTCGTCTGCCTCACGGCTGCACCAAAATAGGTCCAGTTCAGCATCAATGCCAGACAACTCGTACTTGCTTACCATATGAAAGGAAATAAATAAATAAATCTTTTGCAAAAAATGCTTCCAGTTCCAGTAGTTTTAGTTGTGCCTGATATGTCCAATCAGTTTCTCCTTTTACATATAGAAGATAAAGACAATATACCTACAAAGGCTATAAAAAACGCAGCTTTCAATTCTGTGAAAAATGTCGATTCGAATGTTGTTTTGGGACAGTGGTGGGGAGTAGAGACGCCATTGCTAATTATATTAATGGCCTGCAATGAAAATATTTTTAAATAATATGCACACTGAGACGTTAGATCGAGTTATTTGTCAAATTCTTGATTGGTGACAAAAGTTAAGCTTATGAATAACATAGCGCTCTAGGAGGGTTTTCAGGCGGGAGTTAAGTGAAAGTTTCGATTATTTACAAATTGACATTTAATGGATGTTGTGGTGTAAAATTGGTGTTGTATAATATCTCAACTTCTCAAGTGTCTGCATAACTAGACAATATGTTGAATCATTGTTAAAGGCGTGATTGCAGCCGCAACAGTATTTATAAAGTAAACTTGTAAATTTTTAAATGCTCTGAAAAGAACAAAACAAACTTTAAATTAAATCAAACTAATCAGTTAATTATACGTAACATTATGTATTGTAATCTGTATAATATAAAAGCTTGTCACAAGAATTTCGCGATGGATGAATTTGATTCCATTCTTTTTAAAAAATAGCATGTTTTTTCAAAGTATTTTTTACTAGTACTTTTTTCTTTATCTTTTTATTTATTTTTATTTATTTATACATTTATGTACACACACAAACACTTAAAAATGAAATGGACAAATACAGAAAAAAAGAGTACAAAGGTACTGCTTATTTCAAATGAAATTTCTTCCAGCAGACCTGCGACAGGAGAGTTGGAAGAGAGATGTAGACACAGTGTATACAAACGAATCAGAAAATTAAGAATTTACTAAATTAACTTATATAATAATACATAAATAAATACAACATAACCAGTAATTAAAACACTAAAATAGATACAATACTGTGATATCGAAAGGAGATCGCATGAGTTGCTTTTTTTATATAACCAACGAACTGGCTTTTAAATATAATTCGAAGGATTATGCTGTTCTAGAATAGTTTTGAAAGTTAGTAGAAAAAAAGAATGTCTGTTGTTTTTTCAGTGCTGAAGTGATTTTTATATGAATAACATGTATTCGTAAAATAAGTAAGAAAAATATAAGAGTGCGCCGCCCGAAGTGTTTCATTTCAGGAAGTATCCCTATACGTTGGTTACCGACGAGCTGAGCTGTGTCACATGGTGGAGGCGCCGACCCACGCTTTGGAGTGAAAGCTAAGTGAAATAGGATAAAACACAAACATACAACATGGAACAAATAATATTTTTCTCGGGCGTCGGCACGAGCTTTGATGATTTTCTTTTGCAATTCCGCCGATGTGCAGCGATAAATAAATGGGCGGAAAACGACCTAGCATTAATTATGGGAGCATATTTAGACGGTCCGGCTCTAGCTTATTTTAAATTTATTTATAATGAAAGAACATCATTCAAAGATTTATGTGATAGCTTAAAAAACGAATTCCCGTCGGGAACGGATTATGTAGAAAAATTCTATAACGCTCGTCAAAGCGAGAAAGAGGATATTGTGGCTTTTTTTTATAGACTGGCTGATTACGGGCAACAAGCGGGCATATCTGACGATAAAATTTTTATTAAAACATTTCTAAAAGGGATCACCATTAATTATAAATTGAAATTAGCAACTCGATTATATAACTCAAAAGCGGAGCTACGAGCCACGCTTCAGCAAGTCGAGGAGATTTTTAGAGAAACACAACATGATTCAATTAATTTACCATTGCAACCCCCGCGTGTTAGTTTCAATCATCTCCCCAATACAAACCAAAGGTCCCCATCAACCCCGAGACCATCTATCCCGGCGACATCAAGTGCCACACCACAAAGTGCGGGCGATACGGAGACGTTCCATACACCCAGATACAATTTTCGCCCTAGACATCGTTATAATTGGAATAATCATACACAAACTGCCCCCAGCCAAAGAAGCCCACCAGCACAGCCGATAAGGAAACAAGCGGAGTTGCAAGCTGTGTCCGAGAGAGAGCAACTCCGGACAGAAAACAGAAAAAAAAATACTGGTGATCTTACTCCATTTATTAATATTTTTATAGCTGAACAGGCCTATAGTGCGCTGATAGACACTGGAGCATCAATTTCGTGTATATCAGAGCAATTAGCTACGAATCTTGAACTAAAGAGTACCAATGACGGGACGAATCATTTTGTGAAAGCAATATCAGGATCATATCTGAAGGTTCTCGGAAAAGTGAAGATAACTTTTATGATAGATTCACGTATTTTTGTTAATGAATTTGTAATAATTAAGGACATTAGTCAAAGTTTAATCCTCGGTCAGGATTTTTTTCATAAATATAATGCAATTATAAATTTCGCTGATAGTTGTATAATATTGAATAATATTTGTGTAAAGTTTTGTGAATATTGTGATCGAAATGTCGCGTCAATGTCACGCCCTATGGTACATCATGACCAGCATGACAGAACAAATGAAAAAAATAATGTCATTTATGGACATGAACCCAGAGAGGGAGGAAGGTTGAATTATATTTCGAAAAATGATTATCTTTATTTTTCTAAACTAATAGAAAAAAATGACGAAGATTTAATGTCAAATATTTCTGAAAAATGTACTACCATAAATAAACTTAATATTAACTCAGAATTAAGTCTTAATGAAAAACTTAAGCTAAAAAACCTCCTTTCCTCATATCGGGAAAATTTTGCATTTACGGCCTCAGAGTTAGGTAGATGTAGCTTAGATGAAATCACCATTAGAACTGTAGATGAGATTCCAGTTCATCACCCACCCTATAGGGTTTCTCCAAAGCAGCTTGAAATAATTAACTCGCAAGTCGAAGAAATGTTAGATAATGGAGTTATTCGAGAATCCAAGAGCGCATATGCATCCCCGGTAGTGTTAGTACAAAAACCCGATCAAACGTGGAGATTTTGTGTAGATTATAGAAAATTAAATAAAAAGGTAATTACTGATAGTTATCCGTTGCCAATTATAGAAGATATTATGATATATTTAGCGGGAGCACGTTATTTTGCTGATTTAGATTTAAAATTCGGGTTATTGGCAACATCGTTTATGTGAGAAAGATAAACATAAAACAGCGTTTATTACGTCATCAGGATTATATGAGTTTAATGTTTTACCCTTTGGACTTAAGACAAGTCAAGCTGTTTTTCAGAGAACTATGGATAAAGTATTAGCTGGGATAAAGTACAAAAAGGCTATTTGTTATGTAGATAATATATTAGTTTGGGGTAATAATTTCACTGAATTTTTAGAGTCATTAGAAGATGTCATGGAGCGATTAAAGAAAGCAAACCTTACACTGAAACCGAGTAAATGCAGTTTCGGCTATAATATAATTTCTGTTTTGGGACATGAGATCTCAGGAGATGGAATCAGACCAGATAAAAAGAAACTAAAATCGTTGAAAACATTAAAAACTCCAACAAATACTAAACAAGTAAAATCTATATTGGGTTTGTTTTCTTACTATCGTAAGTTCATTAGTAATTTTGCAGTAATAGTGTTGCCCTTAACAAAATTGTTAAGGAAAGGCGTCGTGTTCAGGTGGACAGACAAGGAAGAAGAAGCGTTCCAAAGCATAATAAAAATTATGGAGTCACCACCCCTTCTGAAGTTTTATTCCCCTAACCCTAAACTAATTACACGATTATATGTAGACGCATCTGGTGAAGCGGTAGGTTGCTGTTTAATGCAGGGTGAAGAATTAATGTATTCAGTTGCGTACGCGTCAAGGAAGCTGAGCGACGGAGAGAAGAAATATTCCACTACGGAGAAGGAGTGTCTTGCTTTGGTTTGGGCTCTGAATTATTTCAAACATTTTCTTTGGGGTCTGAAGTTTCAGGTCATGACAGATCACAAGGCGCTTTGTTGGCTGAGAAACCGGAAAGACATGAACGGACGATTAGCTAGGTGGTCGCTGTGCATCCAGGCTTATGATTTCGATATTGTTCATTGTTCAGGTAGAGATAATGTTATTGCTGATTTTTTGAGTAGAAATCCCTTAGGCCAAGAAGACGAGAAGCAGAGGAGTACCACGGAGCAGCTGGAGGATGGCATGCAGCTGTATAGAATAGAAGTTGTAAAGATGCGAGAGGAGCAAGAGAGGGAGGATTTTTGTAAACGTTGGTTAGATAGGATTGCTGCTAATAGGGGTAATGATGTTAAAGGTTTTAGTGTCAGGGATGGTGTGTTGCGTAAGAAAGCCAGGAGAGTGACTGGTATTTGTGAACTAGTTGTGATTCCAAAAGGGCTTTTGTACGAGATTTTAAATGAATTGCATGATAATCCTTGGTCAGGTGGTCATTTAGGATTAGCTAAGACGTTGGCTAAGTTTAGGGAGAAGTATTTCATCAAAGATGCAGAGAAGGAGATAGAGCGTTATGTCAATAGTTGTTTGTTATGTCAGGAGCGAAAGAAACATAATCGATTAGCCCAGTTACAGCCCATTGTAGTGAATGATTTGATGGAGAAGGTAGGCATCGATGTCTTAGGACCTTTTAGAAAATCGTTGAATGGTAACAGATATATTATCGTTAGTTTAGAGTATGCTACGAGGTATGCAGTTTGCAGAGCGGTACCCAGAGCGACAGCACGGAGGATCAGCGACTTTCTGATAGAGGATATTTTTTGTCGATTTGGTGGTGTCAAGGAAATTATATCTGATAGGGGGTCGATTTTCACTTCTCGTTTAGTCAAGGAAACGGTGAGGTTTTTGCGGAGCAAAATCCCGCTTCACCACGGCTTCTCGTTCTGAGGCAAATGGTTTGATGGTACACCATAACAAAACCATATGCCAAATGCTTTCCATGTATGCGAGGGCTGATCAAAGAAATTGGTGTAGTTATGTGCCACTCGTGTGCTATGCGTATAATTCAAATAAACAAGCAAACACAAGAGTGTCACCACACATGCTTCTCTACGCGAAGGAGCCACTGTTCATAACTGACATGACAAGTCATGAAAGTCATTTAGATTACGTAGGACGTCACGATCTGAAAAGTCATCTGTCACGATGTGCCATAGATAATATAAAAAAAGCACAAGCAAGACAGAAAGCTTATTATGACAAGAAGGCCAAAGTAGTAAGGTTTTTACCCAATCAGTTATGATTTATACACCTAGACGAATATTGAATAAAAGTTTGAAATTAAGTAGGTTTTATAAGGGGCCTTATCAGATAGTTAGAAGAATTTCAGACTTGAATTATGTAATAAAAAAAACCAAATAATAGGCGTAAATAGATTAAAACCATTTTATGTTAGAATGTAAATAAATTGAGGCTCAAAAGGCTTAGAATCCAGTTTAAAAATAAAAATAAAAATACGAATAGAGTTGTCATTGTCAAATCATTTATGTCAGATTGTAATGTTATCATAACACAGATTGTTTTGGTGAAAAAATGTTTTAATTAGTGTTTCTGTTTCATGAATAATGGGTAAATGCTGCCGGGCGAGCGCGCCCAGCAGACATGGTTAAGTGTGCACGCAGCCGGGAGTTCTCAGAGGGCAAAGTCAGAGAAAATAAATACCTCCTATAGAAGTGTATGCATGAGTTAGATTAGGCAAGATTGTACTCCAGAATGATTTATTAAAGTTATTAGTGAGAGGAAAATATCCTCCCGTCCTCCCTTAAGAGACCCGTCGGTCAACCCTTATGAGAGGATTTTGCATTATTCAAACTGAGCTAATATCAACTTTGCTATTGGGGCATAGCCTATGCAAAGAGAGTCTAGTTGACTCTAATGATTTAGCTATTTTGGGAGTTATTTTTAATAATCTTTGTGGTTGATTAACTCTGGAGTAGACTCTTATAATGAGAATGTGTAGGGGATCCGATGCGAGTGTGACTCCTTGTCCTCTGACCCGATAAGCGTCCGAAGAAATTAGTCATAAAAGTATTGAGTCTTAGAATGTAATCCCAGTCTGGGTGGTTGTCACTCTGGCATCCTAGGTTAGAAGGGTGCAGCACTGTGGCTTTTTTTTGAGGTTTTGCTGCGGTGGGGTTTAAGCATGACAACGTTGAATGATAAGCGCAAAGTTAGCGCATAGTAAGTTTGTAAATAGATTTTGAATATTGTTTAACGTTCGTCCTGACTTAGGCTCGCTCCTAAAGAGACGACCACCATAATGTGATTTTTTTCCTCCATAGGTAGGGACCTCTGTGTTAGGTATAGGTAGGTCATGCTTAGTCCTTCGAAAGTTTTTAGAATATAAATGCTTGTTGCCTCAACATTTCTATTCATTGGGGCGTAGCTCATGTGATATCGAAAGGAGATCGCATGAGTTGCTTTTTTTATATAACCAACGAACTGGCTTTTAAATATAATTCGAAGGATTATGCTGTTCTAGAATAGTTTTGAAAGTTAGTAGAAAAAAAGAATGTCTGTTGTTTTTTCAGTGCTGAAGTGATTTTTATATGAATAACATGTATTCGTAAAATAAGTAAGAAAAATATAAGAGTGCGCCGCCCGAAGTGTTTCATTTCAGGAAGTATCCCTATACGTTGGTTACCGACGAGCTGAGCTGCGTCACAATACATAACATACACATATATATATGATAATATTATAAATAAAAAATATCTATAAAATAAAACATTACGAGATGGTTGAGAGGTAATGATCTTTGACTAGTTTTTTGAAGATAGATATATTTTTAGCGTCACGGATGTTAGCTGGAAGTGAGTTCCACAGTCGTACTGCATGAAAAGAGAAGGAGTTGGAATAAAAATGAGTATTATGGGATGGGAAATTAAGATGGTATTTAAGGTGGGATCTGCATGGGGCGTCGGCAGGTCGAGTGAACGAAAAACGATCACGCAGGTAGCCAGGGTACGCAGGGTACTTTTAATTTTATCTACAGTTTTAATTTGAGTGACCCACCCTCACATGATCAAGTCGACGTCCATCGCCATCCACGTTTCCCCTATAAATCCAACACATAAAATACAAGCAGGTAATACCAAGTTATGACTGTATCCTACTACGAGTATATCCGTACCTATATTGATCGTGTCATACGCGGACGCAATACTTGTTATTGTCAGTCATAACACAAGTCGTATTGACTTTATTGAGACAGTACGAGATACTGGTATAAGGAAATTTGAAGGTGTTCGATTTTGTGAACTGATATTGGGATTATCGATTGTGGTTGTATTGGTTTTCTTGATGTTCTTGACAAATACATTCAGGTGATGAAAGATATATTATATTCTATACCGATGACTTGAACATTATAATTTATATACCGCGTTCATCGAAGGACCAATTCCAAGAAAGTCCAATTCTAATTTAGATGTCTTCAAGATTAAAGTAAATAGGCTGTTAATAAACTAGTGCAAATCAACATTCATGATTGCATCACTGCTTACAATTCGGTAGGATCGCAATCAAAAACGAATTTATGTAATCAAAATATATACATCCTTTTAAGTCTGTTCCTGTATACACAATTTTAAATATAATAAATTATTTAAAAGTTTTTTTTTTTGGAAAATTAAAGATGATGAACAATTTTATTGGCGCATCAAAATGCGAAGATGCTTAAGAGCGAGAGGTTTTCTATTTTGAAAATGTTATTTTTGAAGTAAATATAATTTTGAAATTAATTTAAAAAAACCGGCCAAGTGCGAGTCGGACTCGCCCATGAAGGGTTCCGTAGCAGCAAGTAACATAATATAAAAGTTCTTGTAATGTGTTGTAACTTTGATCGATGTTTTAACAATAGTGTATTTTTTTCGATTTATGACGCATTAAAAAAAAAACTACTTACTAGATTTCGTTCAAACCAATTTTCGTTGGCAGTTTTTATAGTAATGTACATCATATATTTTTTTTAGTTTTATCATTCTCTTATTTTAGAAGTTAGAGGGGGGGACACACACATTTTACCACTTTGGAAGTGTCTCTCGCGCAAACTATTCAGTTTAGAAAAAAATTATATTAGAAACCTCAGTATCATTTTTGAAGACCTATCCATAGATACCCCACACGTATCGGTTTGATGAAAAAAAAATTTTTGAGTTTCAGTTCTAAGTATGGGGACCCCCAAAATTTATTGCTTTTTTTTCTATTTTTGTGCAAAAAACTTAATGCGGTTCACAGAATACATCTACTTACAAAGTTTCAACAGTATAGCTCTTATAGTTTCGGAAAAAAGTGGCTGTGACATACGGACGGACAGACAGACAGACAGACAGACATGACGAATCTATAAGGGTTCCGTTTTTTGCCATTTGGATACGGAACCCTAAAAAGGTGTTTTGACAGGTACCTGGTCAGTCGCCTCAGTGCTGCCACTTGGAGTAGGTTTTCAGAAAACCCTTTCATTTCTGAATACCCTTATTGTTTGAGAAATCACCAAGTAACTCCTACTCTGGATAGAGTGAGAGGAAGTGCCAGACTTTTACCTAATAAAACCCAAAACCCTGGTGTCCCCTCTGTTGGCCATTGCATTTGTTTAAGTTTTCGAAAGAGCTACCAGGGACATGGTACCTCTTTAAAAACTCCTGCGGGCCATTTTAGAAAACCCTCATTGATAAAGTCACCTGTACCCCTAGCCAAGTTGATTATCTGTAATTGTTAACGCTAGTAGAAAACGAATCAAATGTATAGGAATGACATCATCTCAACGATAAATCACGTGATCAGAACAAATGAATAGAAAATTCGTAGCCATGTTCACATCGTTCAAAATGATAGAATGAAATGTTATCGTTTCTACAACGTTCAACGCTACGTCCTTTGTTATACAAACGCTACATTGTAGAACGAGCGGCCGACTCAGGCGCGTCAACATTGCTGACACCGAAGCGTTACCGATTGGAGAACAGAATTCGACACGAATCGGTTGTAACTTGGCTAGGGGGGCTGGTCTGAGTTTTTGTTCTTTCTGCGTCCATTGTACGTAGCGGACGTACATTAGAACAACTCAATTTGATCGTACCACGATTATTTTACTGAAACTTTTTTGTCAAAAATCAAAAGTAAGTATTTTTAGTGCAAATGAATGGAAATTCTCTATAGATTGATAAAAGATACATAAACATAATCAGTCTTATAGTTCTGTTACTCCTAAAACTTGGGCCTTCTCTCTAAGAGAGGGAATCCCGTCACGATGCTTGTCTGCATCGTTTTCAGAGACAATTTGTAAGTAATTTTGTAAGATTAAAATAGATACTATAATATTCGCACTGCTGGGACTCAGACCTGTTTTCTAGGCTGGAATCGACCTAGTGCGGTTTGATTGATGTTACATGTTTTCGAAGTTTTGATTTCAGAACGTGCTGGTTTTGTCACGACTGAAAACGGTGAAGAAAAACTCTTCGCCATTTTCAGAGCAGTAGTAATGATAATATAAATTACACAAAGTAAAGCTCCTGGCTGGGTTTGTACCCACGTTGTAATAGGGGAGAGTTGGTTATATCGTACTGCCATTTTAATCGTACCACTTCTAAATTTTAGTGGGTAATTTTTTCTACAATGGCTACACCAAATTGTAGCCCTACGCAATCCCCCGCCACCCGCCATTTGCAATCGCTGTCAGTGAACAACTGTGCGCGTGAGTGAAAAAAAAGTTTTCTGTGGAAGTTAATGCAAATATTGTCGTAAATTCGTAAGGATATGACTTGTAAACAAGGTAAGCAATAGATACACAGTTTTATTTATTCTATTATAATTTTATACTAGATTATTTGTGGTTTTTGAGGCGTGTCTAAGCTTTGAGGTTATGCCGGATTGTCGTGTTTTTTTTAAAAAATGGCCTAGTTCGCTAAAACGTACCACATCGCAGTTGGGTAAATTGTTCTGGTACGATTTAGCCGACTAGTCTAAAAGTACCTATATTTTACAGACTGTATTTATTTTGTTATAGACGACGGATCCTATAGCTAAAATTAAATATTACAATTGGAATAAGGAAGACCTGGAAAAAGCTCGTTCGCTGTCTTCGGTGGCTACATGAGACGTGTACTTTGAATCCAGACATTTGCGATGATTGTTTCCAATAAGACATATGCACAATTATTATATTACAAATAACATTCTTAACATAAAAAACTGTTAATGTTTTCACGTTACTTTATTAATATAGTTTACTGTGTATTTTCTCATTATTATAGTTGTGTTAATTGATCTCAATACCTACTATAGTACAATCATGTTATTCTTGTTAAAAAGCATATAGATGTTGATAATGTTGTTCCTTTATCACCTAAGAGGTATTAATAATGTTTCTTTATTACTTAAGAGATGAAAATAAATAATTTAGTTGATTTTTTTAATGTCTTTAATTCAGCGGTACGACTTAAACACTTATGGTACGATTTAAAAGCCTAGTGGTACGATTAAAACGACTAGTTGGCTAAATCGTACCGATGGCAGTCCTTTATAAAAAAGCATTTCTAAGGATGTTATAGTAAGCGTATGGAACTGATTTCTTTGTCTTAGCAAGGTAAAATATGAAACTTTATTCTGCATGTCCATTAATTATTGTAAGTCTTGTCATAGTCGAAATATTTAAGTTAAAGTAAATAGTGGTACGATATAACCGACTCTCCCCTATAAACAAATCGTGATTCAGGCCGTTACGACTAGGCAACCATCACCCTACTATATTGAAACAATATCAAATAGTAATCCTATCTCTCAGACGATTTAACGTCTATCTTCCAAACAGTCATAAATAAACATCGTTGAGTTTATAGTTTTAAATCAGAAGTCGAGTTGGAATGTCTTACAACACAGCTCCGAGTAATATTGAGCTACAATGTATGTTTTAGATAACTGCTGTTTATGTTCTTTACCAGGTAAGGAAGATTGAGTTGTTAAATTGAGCCAGATACTGAGGTTATTTTACGGTCGGAGTTTACAATATTACTTGAATAAGTTCAATATATTGTAACTTTTAGTTAGAAATTCGTACCAAACTGTTTACATACATATGTACAGACTGAAATAGAAACGAAACATTTAATTAAATTGACTAAAAGTCGTTTAACTAAGCTGTCACACACCGTGGTCAGAGACGGCGATCGGTGGTTGCGACCTCTCGCGCCGGGCCCTGGTTCAGGCCACGGTCTGGAGCGAGAGGGAATAGCAGACGGTCCCCTTCTGCAATGCAGTTATGCTAGCTGAGGAGATGGCTGCAGACGTGAGGAAACGGCGATGTTCAGTAGATACGGGTTTGTGGGCGATGAGAAATGGGTAGCTCGCGATCCGGTAGTTTCGTAATTGTCTGAATTGAGACTAAATTGTCGGCAGCGTATTTCACGTGCTTCTCGAAGAGGAGGCGACCGTCTGTCATTGCCCTTCGCTACAGACCATAGCCTGAACAAGGGTGCGGCGTGAGAGGTCGTCGCCAAGGAAACGCCGGTGCTCCACCCGAGTACACCTCCACCGTATGCTCTATGCACTACGGGTGGTCCACACAGTGAAGACACCCGGGCGTTTCTTCCGCACGTATCCAGTGCAAGAACCTTCCGAACTTACCATGTCTGGTGAAAACTGGCCTCATACGGAAGGCGAGGACGCCGCAGTGACGCCTCTTTAGCCACTTCTCAAAGAAAACTTACCGCCATAATTATGGCGTGCCCAATCAAAAGATCCTCATAAAAAATAAAGTTAATCTCATATAGGAGGTTTGGTGTATCTTTTAAGAACATCTAACTTATGATTAAACACCACCATATTGCTATATTTTCAGCAATCTTAACTGTAAATCTATGAGCTACTAATAAAATTTCACGATGGGTAGTGCCTCGTGCATCGCTAGGCATCAAGTTAACTTTACTTCCTGTATTAACCCGTCCGTCTCGTACGGAAGTCACCGACATATAGCAAAAAATGGATACTACGTGGACTACAATAGATACTGGAAATTACTTTAAGCGGGAAAAGTTTGAAAATTAAATACTGTAGGCCATTTTCTTCATTGTGGTACTATATATTATTGACTACTTTAACTAAAAGTTAAGTGAAAGAGCAGTGGTGGCCAAGTGGTAACGACCCCAAATTACGAGTTGTAGGTCACGGGTTCGAACCCAGCCAGGCGCATTACTTTGTGTAATTTATTTCATCACCACTGCTCTCAAAACAGTGAAAGAAAACATCGTGAGGAAACCGGCATGTCCTAGAACCAAAAATTCGAAGACATGTCACGTTCACCAACCCGCACTGGGCCCGCGTGGTGGATTATGGCCCAATCCCTGTCCTAGAGAGGAGATCTGCGTCCCTGAAGCTGATGATGATGATGATGATGACTGAAAGTGACTACCTGTAACTCAAATTATCGTATAGTGCTGGGAAGTGAATCCCTAGTCATGATCTACTTTGTGGTAACAATGGTTTTAAATAGATACTCAGGAAAGATAATTAATCAATCATATACACAAAAATATAGACGGTTTTCTAGCCATCAACTCAAACAGATCAAAATAAAAGCACACTAGTATGTTGGATATTACTTAATCTTGATCACTTGAAAAAACCGTAATATAGGAGACTAACAAAGGCTCCAGAAAAATATACGATGTCTTTCTTACAAGACACTCCGATACCAATCAGCTGTTGCACTTATATAACTTTAGCTTCTAGATCAGTATAAAAAGCGAACACAAGCCAGCATATTGTGTTAAGTATAAAAAGAACGTAAATTATAGAGTACTGTAATAAAATAGAGACTTAAACGGTTCTTCTCTCCCCGCTTTTATCGTGGAGAGGCGCTTAGGGATGCCACAGATTTCTTTTTTCCAAGAATATTTTTCTTATAAATTGAAAATCTCGTAGGTTCGTTCACAGGTACTTTCACGGCGTGGATTTCTCGATCTTCGTGTTAGATTTTTGTGATAAAGAATAACACTGCTACCTTTTGATACTAACATGCTACAAAAAATATTTGATCATCAAGTTCAAATATTTTTGTAGCATATTGTTAATATTTAAATGAATAGATTTCTTGTCAAATTGAAATATCTGAAAGTTAGAGTCAGTTAATGCATAATCTTTTCCAGTCATTCAGTCATCTTCCTACACTTGTCTCATGATATTTGGCGCAATATGCTTTTTCTTTCATTCCGTCCCGTCATCCGTCATGCCATTACTAACTCTCTTTTTTTTCATACCACTCCTCACACAACCCGTTCATCTTTTCTTTGACTTTCCTCTACCAATCTTTCTCCAATCCAATTTTTCCCCGTCAACGTATGTAATAATGAACAGCAAACTTAAATTTACAAAAATGATTAACCCAAGTCTATGCATAATAAATTTTATATTTATAAACCCAATCAGTAATAGTCATTAAACATTAAACAATCGCTCATGTATTATTTACCGCCACCCCTATCGGCAACACACTCCTGTTTTATTTATGTAACATGTGCTGTTGTCCCTATGTGCACAATATATGTAGTATGTGCACATACTACAATATTGCCTTACTCGCTTGCCATACTACCCACATTTCACTTTTTTCTTACCACAGTATTTGCTGCCTTTGCGCTCCATGGAAACTGAGGACCGGTAAGGAGGATTGCCAATTTTGAATTTTGTTTCTTAATTTTAAATTGCTTCTGATGACATGAATTCTAGTTTAGGAATCATGACGAATCTATCATTCATCATCATCATTCAATCCGGCGACCCTTGACAACTCATCGATCCACTTTGTAGAAGGCCTTTGGAAGGCCTGCGTTGCGTTTTTCAGTACGTAGTCGCTGCTTCAGAACCTTTCGGCCCCATCGATCAAAAGTTCTGTGAGCAAGCAATGTCTCAAGTCATGTCAAAACCCACTGCTGGTTAGGTTTTGCGATTCTTCGAGATATATCGATAACTATAGTTCTCCTGCGGATATTATCTATCATTACTTTTACATCACGTGTCGTAGGATTGTGATGAATGCGAAAAGTACAGGACCGTTCGTTGTGGCGACACTTGGGGGAGGCTTATGTCCAATGAAATTTTATAGTGAAGTGTAATGAATTTTTGAAAAGATCTTAAAAATTTTCTATTTTGAAAATAGTCTAAAACACATCTTATATCTCAAAAAATTACTAAACATTGTTTCAAAACCGTATATTTGCCGTCGTCAGGTAAAAGTGTTAAACCACCCCTACCAAGAAGTTATTTTTATGGTCGCGGGTCGATGACATTATAAAGAGCCATGATATGCGATACCCAAGGAGGCAATGTAGGCAATATTTTACAGGATTAAGTCCTCCTTGAGGGTCCGCAGTAAATTATGTAAAAAATAATAATTAATATTACAGAGGGCAAAGACGTATCACATTTTTTTCCAGGAAAAGTAACAAATTTAAATTTCAAAATTACATTTCATTGATTAATCAATCCGTATTCATCGTGAAGACGATACGGATAGACAGAACCTTCATTCATAATATTTATTCCGCACTCGCCTACGAGGGAAGATGCCATAAATTTCCCGATTACCTTCCAAGAAATACGACTTCCAATATAATACAGGCTCAAGAGAACCTCTCTGAATTTCAGGCAAGTCTTAACAGTTACACAAAATATGATTTTCACAGTCCGATGGATACAAATTTAAAAGGAGGTCTCGAAAATGCTAGCGACCTATTTATCATTGTTAGCTTATTAAATAAAGTTATTGATAACACTTCTAAGACAGGGCTTTTGGAGAAAAGGCTCTGTTTTCTATTTCATTTTGAAGGATTGTTGTGATTTCTTGAGTTTTGATGTTTTGAACCCAGTTTTGATAGGTTTTTGGGTATTTTAGGTCCTAATATTTACGAGCTTCGGAGAGAAATGTCAAATAATTTAGGTTTCTAAACATGTTTATTTTGCATTTAATTATGCTTTCTCTGTCGTCGATCTTGCCAAATGACAAGGAATAGATGTGGTCTGCAAGTATATTACCTCTTTTTTTATAATTTATTTCTACAAATTATTGGAGCATCTAAAAATAACCGATTAATAGATCGCTCCTAAGTAATTTTCAGACGATTGAAAATGTATAACGGGATGATGAGTGATTGAAAATATTATTTTATCAACCAGAGAGCACTTGCGTTAACCTTTTAGTAATTGCTGTTGTCGATATCCACAGATATTTTGATTGGTTTATTTTGCGTTGAGTCATATTCACTAAACAATCGTTTTCCATGTTTCATATCTCGTAAAATGTAAATAAAAAAAAAAAACACACAAAGATAAAAATATATCAAGCCAAGACGTTAACGAAATAAAAATCATGGAGCAATTTCTCTGACATTAAAAGGTAATTACAGGAACATTAGAAAGAAATACTCCCAGAATGAATACAGACATTTGAGATGATATTAAAACCCAAACACGTAATTTATAAGGAGCACAATATTTAATAGAAAATATTGGCAAAGTGTTTTTTACGAGAAACACTTATATATTAATATTATAAAGGCAGACAATAACTCATCAGTGTATTTCTAGACTAAAATTTGAAGTGGAATAATAATACTCTTGAAGATCAGGTGTTTTAGAATTTACTTGAGAATAATGGAAACTTGAAAGTAGAGATGAATTTTAGTGTAATTCTAGCTCAGTGCAAAACAAATTATATTGTAAGTGGCTTATCATCAACATGTCAGCCGAAAGACGTCCACTGTTGGACATTCGCTAAGTGTCGCTGTAACGAACGGTTCTGTGCATCTCGCATCCATCAGATTCCTTACTAGGTCGCCTCGGCTCACCCTGTGGGAGCACCTTCTCACCTTCCAACACTGCGTCATCCGGCACGTTGTCGCCATTCCGGAACCTTTCGTATCCATCGACTATCTGTTCTGCGAGCAATGTGCCCTGCCCACTACTACTTAAGTTTGGCGATTTTTTTAGCTACGTTGGTAACCTTGGTTCTCCTGCAGATATCTTTTTTTTTGTGTTGTAATTGCACAAGGAAACTCCGAGCCTTACCATTGCCCTTTGGTTGACTTTAAGCTTTCTGGTGTAGTCCAAGCAAGTGGTTACTATTATACATTAGGTAGGTATATCATTGAATAAAAAATCAGCTAGTTTGACCATTAGTCTATAGCAATAACTGGGTTGTTCAGGTCTGATAGGCAGTCGCTCAGTGTAACACGCGGATATTCAGCCCCATCCGACTACAGTGGAAGCCAACCCCAAGCTAATTGGGAAAAGGCTAAGGAGGTGATGAGGAAATCAGCTAGACAACAAAAAAAATAAACCAGCTTTTGCCAGCGTCTTCGTTCGTTACGAAAGCCGAAAATTATCCCACGGGAACGTTCTGTCTAGAAAATTAGAAATTTAGGTATCATGTAACTTATGACCTAATCTATAAAGTAATAATTTTCCCTGTAGGTTAGTTCGAAAGGATTACCGCGGCCTTGGAACGCGAAAGGCAAAAGTCTGCTAGATGGAAGGAAAGCAAAAAGAAAGAAAGGAAGAATAGGAAATAAGCTATTTGGTGATATTTTGTCCAATAAAAAAGGCAATCATCTTCCCGTGTAATGGGTTTTATTCAAATTCGTTCACTTATAGGCTTGATTGATTAACAAACAGAGTTCTGCATTCATAATATTAGTAGGATTTTCGTTATTTCATCATTCATGATGAAATAACGAAATTTAAGTAAATAATTAAACGAATATAAGATATAATATAAATCAGTGCTTAACTGCGATTCTGACAGATGGCAAGCAGTGATGCAATAATTGATGGTGAAGCGTACATTTTTATTTCATTTACAGATTTATCACTCCTGAATGTTATAATCCAACCATCATACTATTCTCGACAAATTAATTAAGAACCACGGAGTTTATCTCCTCAATTTCCTTCTACAGCACCTTTAAAATATCTGACGGTTTCTGAAAGCTCTATTTTTTCATCAGTACATTCATTAGCATAACTTGGTTCTGGTTAATCTTGAGCCTCTTGCTCTGTGTCGGCAAAATGAAAATTTTATAGTCCATTGCTAATCTTCAGTCATTATGTTAAAAACTTACCTATCTGTAGAACTGAGGTTCCAACCTGACTTTGTAGGGTTCTGTACCCAAAAGGTAAAAATAGACCCTATTACTAAGACCCCGTTGTCCATCCGTCCGTCCGTCTATCTATTTGTCAGACTGTCATCAGGCTGTATCTAATGATTCGAAAACAATTGGAATTTTCACTGATAATGTATATTTCTGTTGACGCTATAACAACAAATAATAAAAACAGAAAAAATATTTAAGTAGAGGTCCCACACAACAAACTTGATTTTTTTGCCGTTTTTGGCTACAAAACCCTTCGTGCGAGAGACCAACTCGCACTTGGCCGGATTTTTTAAACTGCATAACGTTTATGTTGTCTATAAAATATTTAATTACGAGTCTCGTTAGCTGACTCGGATGTTTTATGTGCTTTTCTTGCTTTATGTTAGTCGTTCAGTTGTCTGTAAGGATTTGTTTCCTTCGGTAAGACTAGTTTTTCAAGCTAATCTAAAGTTTTAAGACTGATTGTCTTTTGACTTTCAGAACTCTTCGATAGTTTTTACCCTCACTTAGGTATTTACAAGTCCTGAGTAAATTACTTATTTCTAAGATAACTTACTAATCTCACCTTCGTCAAACAAAAACTAAGCCTCTTGTCATATTAATCTCCCTCTCTTATTGAAATTTCTTCTTATGAGCGTCCAACACGGAATACATATTCATAAAACAGCTTTTTAGTGATTTTGACGTTATAACACGTTTTTTAGATATTTTAGAAACAGATATTGTGGATATCTTCTAGGTTAAAGTAATCTAGTAAAAATTTCAGAAAATCTGCTATTTTTCGTGAACTTTGGCCCTTCATAAATAAATATATGTCTATTAGTATCCTGGCAAATTTAATCTAAATTCTGAAAGACGGATTTTTTAGTCCAAAACTTTTAAGATTAAAAAGAAACACGTATTTTCTGAAACAAGTTTTGTGAAATATTCGACTAAATGACAGAATTACCGAATGCCAACAGAACGTTAAGAGCATGCATTTCGTGTTACTTCCCATACAACCGCTCTTACACGCCGCCGTCTTGCTTTTTTCAAAAAATTGGATGAAACAACAAGATTTTAAACCATGCTCAGATTTACGATACACGAGTCAGGAAGGGCTCTCTTAAAACAGCCAGAAATTTCCTATGAAAAAATAAAACAGCTGAATTAAATCCAAGAACAGAACCAAACAAAACAAACTACAAAACTAAACTACTACTAAGATATTCTTGCGCAGCCTTTAAACTATTCTAAGGTCAAGGCAAGAAAGAAACGTTTTTCGAAACACTCTTTACTATTTAAAATATTAATCAAACATTTGTAAGTCGTATTGTCTGAATATTAAAGACCTATCGGAAGGCATGACAGTGCAGCTTTATGAATTATTTAACAATAGACGGACGACTTTTGTTATTAATGGCTCAAGACGGTGTGTTTAATTTTATAAATTAACTTCGAATTGAATTTTGCTTTATAAGGTTATATTGTTAAGATTTTGGAAGCTTCCGCAGAAAGATGTTATATAAATGTATAAGTAGAGTCCTCAGTAAAGTCATCCATCAGCATCTTTAATTCATTGTTTCATGCATGCGGTGTTTACCTGTAAGTGATTGTTGCGCTGAAGTTTAATTTTACATATATGATATGTTGCTGTATTCAGTGTATATAATCGTTCATCATCATCATCATCATCATCATCATCATCATTTCAGCCGATAGACGTCCACTGTTGGACATAGGCCTCCCCCAGGCATCGCCACAACGAACGGTCATGTGCGTTCCGCATCCATCGGATTCCCGCTACCTTCACCAGGTCGTCAGTCCACCTTGTAGGAGGCCTCCCAACGCTGCGTTTTCCGGTACGCAGTCGCCACTCCAGAACCTTTCGGTCCCAACGGCCATCTGTTCTGCGTGCAATGTGCCCTGCCCATTGGCACTTAAGTTTGGCGATTCTTTGTGCTATGTCGGCAACCTTGGTTCTCCTGCGGATATCTTCATTTCTGATTCGATCACGCAAGGAAACTCCGAGCGTAGCCCTTTCCATTGCTCTTTGGGTGACTTTAAGCCTTCTGATGAGGCCCATTGTGAGTGACTACGTTTCGGATCCATATGTCATCACTGGCACACTGGTCATAGACCTTCGTCTTGAGACACTGGTATGTTGGATGAGAAGATACCGCGTAGCTTCCCGAACGCTGCCCAGCCGAGTCGGATTCAACAATTGACCTCTTTCTCGAAATTAGGTCTACCCAACTGGACTGTCTGCCCGAGGTAGACGTAATCGTCCACAACTTCGAGTATAGAGTCTCCGATCTTGATAGGAGTGGGTGCTACATGGTTGTTTATCATGACTTTAGTTTTGTCCATGTTCATTTTTAGACCAACTCTTTCGGAAGCTCTACTGAGGTCATTGAGCATTGTTGTAGCTCTTCTGTAGTCTCAGCCATGACTAATATGCCGTCGGCAAACCGAAGGTGAGTGATGTACTCGCCATTGACATTAATGCCTAGTCCACTCCAGTCCAGAACCTTGAAGACATCCTTCATTGCGGCCGTGAACAGTTTCGGAGGATAGATTTCTCCCTGCCTCACACCTCGCTGCAGGAGGATAGGTTTCGAGGTCTGGTCCTGAAGTCGGACTGACATAGTGGCGTTTTCGTACAACTTCAGCATCTCGATGTACCGATAGTCAATCTGGCACCGTTGGAGAGACTGCAGTACAGCCCAAGTCTCGATCGAATCAAAGGCTTTCTCGTAGTCCACGAACGCTAGGCAGAGAGGCAGATTATACTCCTCGGTCTTCTGTATAACCTGTCGTAGCGTATGTATGTGGTCCACGGTGCTGAAGCCTTTTCGGAATCCGGCTTGTTCGGGAGGCTGAAAGTCGTCGAACCTGCGCGCGAGACGATTCGTGATGACTCTGGAAAACAGCGTGTAGACATGGCTCAGAAGTGAGATGGGCCTATAATTCTTGAGCAGGGCCTTGTCGCTCTTCTTAAAGAACAGTACCACCACGCTTCCGCTCCATGCCTGTGGCGTTTTTCCCTCGAGTATGATGGAATCAAACAGCTTCTGAAGGGCCTTAAGGATCGGTTTTCCACCCGCTTTTAGAAGTTCGGCCGTAATTCCGTCGTCAGGCTGACGTCCGGGATATCTTCGGTATAGTGTCGGCAGTCAGTGTGTATAATCGTTGGTGAACCTAATTTAATAAATAAATAAATCAGCAAATGAAAGGAGCAGTTTTTGCTTCTTAATTTATCACTCACTCTATATTCACATTATGCGTTGCAGAGAGGAGCTTTCCTTCTGTGCAAAGGAAGCCCTTTAATTAAACGAAATTAAAAGAGGATGTGTGGCTTTAACAACTTATACAGAAAATGTATAACCATGCTGAGTAATGAAACTATTTAAACCTAAGATTATCGACGAATAACAACAGGATGAAAATTTGCATCTTTAAGACGAGAGAAAAGGATAGGTAAGCTACATTGTATGGATCCGACAGCTGTCACCCGCACCATCCTGTAGCAGTTGTATTTTATTACCCAGAGTAGGTCTTTCATTTGAATATAAAATTACTTACAATGTGCAGTAAAAATATAATTATAGCAAAGCAATTTTCACCTACGACTTCGTTTGCGTGCATTTCGTCGACTTTGCGTCTAATATAAAGTAGACGCGAAGTCAAAGTCAAAGCCAGATAACAAGTTACCCATGTCTTTTCATGGGGTTCTTTACTCCGTACATTTTATTTAAATCAGTTCCATAGATTAACTATGAAAGTTACAGACAGGCAGAGTTACTTCCTCATTTATAACAAAAACATCGTGAGGAAACCGGCATGACCGAGAACAAAATAATTCGAAGAAATTTATGTGACATACACCAACGCACACTGTGACCGTGTGGTGGACTACAGCCCATTCTCTCACCTAGAGAGGAGATTTGAGTCACAGCAGTGGTGATATAATAAAGGTATTAAAGTACTGATGAAAGCTTAGAGCTCAATCGACAAAACACATATTTGTGCATTAACTATTTCACAAATACATATTTTTTTAGCAAAGCAAAACCATCAATGTCCTTAAACACTTCAGCAGTATATTGATACCTCACTTTTCATGTCCAACCTTTTGTATCCACTGTTGTACGCCAGGTGGCGCCACGTATCACAGTTCTCAGCACATTACCCACACCTTACAATTTATTATTTAGCGCTTGGTTTTCTTACAGAGTTTCCTTTCGCAGTTTAAAAGCGATACAAATGTAAATATGTTTATGAAACATGGTTGTAACGGTATGGCGTGTATTCGTAAGTTTTTGATTAATTGTGAATACGAGAGGGAAATTGTTGGATACTTTCCCCTAAGGATACTACTAGCTTATACCCGCGGTTTCCCCTGCGTACATAAAATTTAACTATGTCACTCAGGAGTAAAGCAGCTTTCGATCAGTAAAAAACTGGCAATCGGACCAATACTTTCAGAAATTACCTCCTTCACACTGTACGTCTTTATAACATTAGTGTAGATGAATTATTAAACGCCATAGGATTGGAAACTTTGTATTTCTAACATGTAACATAGAATATCACACTTTTATATTACAAAGGCGTAAGTTGGTGAGTGAGTGTATGTATGTTTGTTACTCTTTCAGGCACGAACGACTGAATGGAATTCAATAAAACTTAGTATATGTTTAGACGATGTCCTGAAATAGCACATAAGATATAATTTTTAACCCAAGCGTATATATTTCTATGAAATATTTTTCTACTTTAATTACGCGGGCCGCTGGTAGTAGCTAATTTATTTTATGCCAAAAAAATACACACGAATTTAAATCTATGGGTGCAATGGGGGTATACTTATTGACAGTGTTATGTACCAGATAACCTTAGGATGGACTGAAAGATCTTAAAAATACTTTTTTTACACCAAAAAAAAGTTACGAACCTATCTTTTTTTTTTACAAATTTCTTAATACTCATTAGCCGATGTCTTCTAGGTTGGAACTGTATCAAAAGATAGATGATAAACTACTGATTCAGACCAAATTCTAGGTATCTTACGATTAGACTCTACACTTTCATGTAGACAGATTTTTTTAAGCCTTGATTGATTTATGATCTGTCTATCATTGACAAAGTCACCTTGCTTCACACCAGCTTTGAACTTAAGGCACGGCTGGATGAAATTATCCGAAAGTTATAAATGGCCGCAGCAATAAATCCAATCAAAACTTTTGAAAACCGAGGCAGTCAATCACTGTTCACAAAACGAAAGACGACCATTTGTGCATCAAATATAAAGAGATGTACACCAACAGGTGCAAACAAAGTTGTGGTATAAATCTTGTACCTCGTGATTTACTGTACAACTTCGGGTTACGGGTCCACCGTTCAATGCTTCCCTTGAATGTATGGCAGTTCCGACTTCTGTCTTTTTTATCGTTTCGTGGGTAATTGAAAAGAGAATCGCTAAAGAAGAGTTGTAGGGGATTATCTTTATTTATGTGGATTTAGAAAGTTCTGGTGGTATTGATTGGAGAGAAGAGGGCGTTGGGACAATGCCTTGGGGTGAATGTTCTCTGCCTATAGAGTATAGAAGGCAGTGACGGTTCACTGGTTCAGTGAGCACATTCCTTCCCCCAATAAATTAATGTCGTCAGTGTTGTTGGATGTTATACAAATACAATGTGGTACTCTATGCGATAAGACATAGATGTCACGCTTGTATCTCCGGAAAGTCAGATAGAGCAATCGAGACAAATCTGGGGTGCTAAAGTTATGACACTTTCCCAGAACCTGAAAATGAACTGAGGATTTCTTATTTTGTGAATCACTTGCGGCCACTTGATGGCAAATGCAATTATTACTAGAAAAAGATATAATTTTTTACTATCAAGAAATGCAGACATTATTCACACCCCAACATTTCATTCGTTGGAACCATTTTGCTTATCAATGAAATAAAAAAGATACGGTGGTCTTCATCTTTATATTAGTCCAATATACGACCAATTAGAATTACAAACTTTAAACATAGAATCAATACAGCCAACAGTCAGCGATGGTCCAAAGCAAATTCTATCTTTAGATATTTATTGTATTTTTTGAAAGGAGTATGAATTTGTGTAATTGATTTATTGGAAATCAGGGTTTATAATTTCACAGAGTTTTGATCTGTCAAGTGTGCCGCCGAAAGAGAGCAAACAATTGAAAGACATGGTTTCACCAACATTCATTTGCAAGCTTGGAAGCAACTTTGGCTCCAGATTGTTGTAAGATGGCTTTGACTTGGCGTGGCTTGGCATTAGCTTCTCTGAGGGCGGGTTGGACCATGATGACCCATGTTATTCCATGGGCCATCGTCTTTGACACTTGATTTGTTTGATATTTTATTTCGGATAGCAAGATTATTTAGAAAGAGATATTCAAAATACCTCTAAAAATTTTAGCAGTAAATAAAATGTCTAAATCGTTTAGCGTTGAAAAGAAAAATTCTAAATTGTTACCAATAAATCTTTTCCAATGTCCAAAAATAATTTTAAAAGCGCTACCTGCTACGAAGCTGATAAATAATTGATCAAATCAACTCGAGGCACGCCACCTCGTCTCAAATGTTGGTCATTAACTAAACCTCATCTAATGATTTTAGAGAACTATTAAATTCTCACTGATTGAAGATTACAACTGAAATGATTTATTTAAACTTTTTCAGTTCAACGTGAAAAGGTTGATTATTTGATCGCTGTTGTTTAATTGCACTAGGAGCGTTGGAGTGAAAATACTTTGATGTTTATAGATGATTATTTTATTTCTTGTAGACATCTAGAACTTTAACAAATACGTGAACTAAAGTTTAATTTACTTCAGCTTTTCTATTTAGATCCGTTAGTTACTTGTGATTAAATAAACTGAACCTTAAAGAAATCGCCATAATCACCTATTTATTATTATTATATATTCTTTATTACACACCACATATACAAAAAAAAATACAGGACAAACATTATTAAAAATAAGTGTACAATGGGCGGTCTTATTGCACAAGGCAATTTCTTCCAGACAACCTTTGGATGGACTGAAAGAAAGGAGAAAGATTTAGGGCTGTCAGTGTACAACATCAAAAATAATACTGATAAAAAATAACAACACAAAAATATACATTACAAAATATACTAATAAATATCAAATAAGTAATTAAGCCAGGAGAAGAGAAAAATCAAAGTGAAAGGTAATGCTCCTTTACCATTTTTTAAACGTTGGTAGCATTTGAGCACGTCTCACTTCAATAAGTAACGCATTCCACAAACGAGCAGCATTTCTTACGAGCATTTCTTAAATTTACAAAGTTTTCTGAATTATGATTTTCTGTTTTATGCAGATTCTTACCATTTCAAGAACATACACTTAGATACATACATATGAATAAGTAATGTTATTATGAAAAAAAAAACATATCCAGCGTATCAACGCTGTGATGATTCTACCAAATTGTGCGTGTTTTGTAGCTAAACCGAAATCTTGAGATGAAGCCTACCCACAAAAAAAACATAACTCCGACACTTTACAAAGCAACGCCACAGGAAACACATAAGTGGCACTTCTAACGTTGCGTTCACACAAAAAGTACATTAAAACTAAGAAAGTGGCACACAAAGAGCTTTAAAACAAAAAGATCGCGGACAAACACTAAATCTCGCGGTAAGTAGAGCGGTACCTGGCGAACTTTCTCTGTAATGGCAGTTGGCGATGTGGGTGACAAATGTTTGGATCCGTATTGGTTTTGAATGTTTTTGGGGATTAGGATTTTTCCGTCGCTATGCTTACCTACCCAGATGTATAGACGAGCTATTTCACTTTTCGGTCGCTGATCAAAGTTTTTGAGATCAGAAAATAGCATGATTACTTTTCCATGAAGCAGGCTTTGGAAGAGCTGGTCGCGAGGCTACCTGAAACTCTCAAGAAAGTAACATTTTACTCTCACTTATCTTATACCATTTCGATAGTCCGTTCCGTGGTCTATTTCCTATAATTTGAGTTTTAGACTATACTAATCACTGACCGAATTTACTATATTTAAAACATATACCGCTTATTGCTTAGTTTTAATTCTTTATGCACACGAAGTACAGACATTTTCCACCAGTCAACTTTTGGGTGATGCAGAAACATATTGTGGCAGGTGCAATATGATTAAACACATAAACATTATTATAGTAACCGGAAGTACTTGGAGGAGGCATTTGTTCAAGATTGAGACAGGAAGAGCTAAGAACAAAATATGAAGAATTTTAAAAAGTATTTTTAAAAAGTTTATTAAAACATTTAATTTAGTAGATTAATTATAAAGATTAATATTAATGACCCGTCTCGGTTTTGCACGGGTAAAAATTATACACACAAACCTTTTTAGCTTATTATTGCTGCTATTAGTAAAAATCGCTTCAAAATCCATTGTGTGGTTTAGTGGTCAGAGGATATACAAAGAGACACGAAAACACACTACTCCGTAGAGATTACCAGCCACAGCACCTGTACGCTCCCATGTGCCATTACTACAGAGCCCAAAACGAAATAAGGTAATAACAGAAACATAAATGCTCTGAGTTCAACTGAACCAATTAGAGGTCTTAATAATATGACCTCAAGCCAACTACAGGTCAAATGTAGTTGAGGAGAGGTAACTTTGTTTAAATAATTTGATTTTGTTACCTAGATAAAGGGTTATCATGTTAAAGTAACTTTGGCGATATAGGTTACTAATGGTCTAGTTCATAAAGCTTGACTTGTGGCTAAGTACTAGGAATAAAAAAACACGGTGCCTCTGCTGTTTGAGATTAGTCTCAGATAGAAGAAGAAATAGAAAAGAATTAGTCCAAAGATGCCAGATACGCTAAACGGAACCAAACCAGAAATCAGAAAAAAAAAATCAGGTTATAAAAGAAAAACGATGAGGCACCAATAAGAAGGCAACGTTTGCCATTTAGTATCTAGTAGAATGGGAATTTCCGTGGAAGAACGGTCCAAAAATAATCGGTGCAAAATTTATGGCGACCGGTCGAATTTAGATCGGATGTAGGTACTGCAGATACGTCCATACAAGTAATAGTACCTCCTTGGCTAGGTCAAACCGTATATTTCCTAAATTCAGTTTCAGAGCAAATCCCAAGCGCTTACACAAGTAACATTGTACGATGAAATCTGGTGTTGATAGGTCTTGCATATAGTGATCTGTCCACCTGAATAAAATCCTTTAGAACGCAACATTCCCAAGTTTTAGCCTATAAATATTCATCAAAACCCAACGGTCAACAGCTTGCAAAATTTCAGCATCCAAAAAGTAAAAACTTCAATACACTTCGGCTATAAATCCAGTTTTAAACCATTTTCGGTTAGTGTCAATACCCAGTTATCGTATATTGAGCATTTTATAGGTGTTATAGTATCTGACGACAGCTTTACAACGGGCGTGGATTTTATTTAGTGGCGATTTTGAGTGGCGTTTCAAGTTTATGGATAGCCGTGATAAAATGAAGTTTTAAAGTCGTTCGATGGATATTTTATCGTCGTTTGGTACTTTAATGATATTATAATGTTGGTTCATATCTCCGATGATTAGTGGATCGGAGATTTTTATGAGTTATTAATATCGAGAGTTGATTTTATGATTTCATCTTTGTAGTTACTGTTTTGTGCTTTCAATTCACCACGCTTGACGATGTTTTTAAAAGATCGCTTGATAATTCCAAATACGCGGTACATTTAAGCAGTGGATGATTTAAGCATACTTTATTCATGACTCCACACCGAATATTTTATTAATAATATCGTCCCAATAAAACAAAAAGA
The DNA here is from genome assembly GCA_910589285.2 of Mythimna ferrago. Classification (NCBI taxonomy): domain Eukaryota; kingdom Metazoa; phylum Arthropoda; class Insecta; order Lepidoptera; family Noctuidae; genus Mythimna; species Mythimna ferrago. Next base: position 26,320,377 of record OU342685.1, read on the forward strand.
ACTAATTGCGCATTGGTGACAGCTGGTGTCATATTAAACATCCATCACAGCAGGCAGACGGCAAGTTATTTAATGAAAGTGCAAAAAAACAGTGATGGATTGCAAATTGTACTCCTGTGAAAATTAATCTGTACTGTTGTATGGTAGATTCGTAATCGTTTTATTTGCATAATTTTTAATATTATTAATATTCATATCTGAGAATATCATGTACTTGTCAATTTTGTTTGATTTGGCTTTAGTGGTCATAATAATCATTAAAATTGCCATTTCCTGCTGAAGTCTGAATTTCCCAAAAACTACAATGAAACGGTTATTAAGTTAAGACTGAATAAGTTACCTTTAGGTCAACGTGCTCCATTGTCGACCACATCATCGCTTACCATCAGATGATATTGGTCAAACGCGAGCCTATTATAATAATAATATTTATAAATATTTTGTAGCGCGTACCGTTAAAAGCGTACCTTTTATATTTTCTCTAACAGTAAACACAAAACTATGTTCATGTATTAAAGAAATCTTTCTTTGATCATTAAGATTTATTATATATATTAAAAAAAAAATACATTCTAAAGATAGTAATGTCTACAGAATGTTTTGTATTAAGTATACACATTACTGTCTTCAGAATATATCTGTTTTCTGTATTCAGTTTTATTTATTACTAACTACCTTCTGCCAGTGGCTTCGCCCGCGTGAAAGTCAGTTTCTTTGGACCCCCGTTTCATCCTCTTATGGGGTGATATTCAATTTTTTGATTAATCAGTGTATTTTGCTTTTATATACATATATAGATAACATAGAAGACAGACGGCCAAACATTCTTAATGATCAACTTGAAATTAAAAGTACAAAGACGAATTCCAACAACGCCGAAAACCGATGATAAGTCAAAAAATGTCTGAATAATAAAGTGTGATCATGTGGAAGGAACAAATGGGAGGCGACTACTTAAGATCAATTAACAATTTACAGCTGAAATGTAAGTGATGGCTCTCGGCTCTTGGGAACACTCCAATAATACGATATTTCCACATTGATATTGGTGCTGCCCTTTTCAAAAGGTCGGTGGGTACTTATAATTTGACAAGCTATTAAGGTATATTATTGTGAATGAATCATACTTCATTTAATCTGATTCTTTCATGATGTTTCCTTTTTTCTTTAAAAGAAAATACTGTCACAATAAGGTTACAGTAACTTGAGATCAAACTCCTTACAGCACAAAATTTATTCGCTTAAAGTCTACGTATATTTTGGTATAATCCACCAAGAAATGTCTCTACACAAGCATAACGATACAACAAGAAAACCACAAAATCACCAACTATTCAATTTACTACAACTATTATTAATGGATTCAACAACAATGCCAACATAAATTTGCAACAAACTATGAACCAAGGACATTGGAAACTTGGTTAATCAGTGTTGGACACTACGCAGACCGCGGACACAAAGTTTCAGACACAAAAACATGGTCTCGACACTCAAGTTGTCGTGACTTCGGTTCAGCAGCAGCACCGGATAGGCAGGTTTGTAAAGGAATGTAAGCTTTGGTATGAACTTCTCTTCATTGATTTCGTGTGGATGAAATTGATTCATGGCTTTAACTTTTTGTTTGTCAATCTGGTCCTTCATATATTTCACGTATTGAAATTTGAGCTGTTTAATTGATTCTGTGAATCATTTGCAAGTTAACTTTGGGTCATTAAGAATAGCGTTTGCTATATAGCCAAAAACCCACTGCTATCATATCTGTCCCAAGTATTACTACATAGACCGCTTCCTGACATCCAGTGGATCTCCGCAAACTTCATCAAGCTATCAATATTTTTTTAGTCAGTGTTTTTAAACTGATAGGCGTCTATAATTAGAGTTCCAGCCATTTCCTTCATATCCTTAACGGCAATACTTATCCCATTCATCTCAACTCCTTCATCATTTACCAAAGTGATATAATATTCTGTAACAACAGCATCTGCTCCAAACAAGTCAGGAACAGCTACAAACCGTGGCATGTTGGAATTACTACCTGCCATTGAGTTACGTGACATGAATATGTTAACACACTCACAAACGCATTTTGATTTAAATTTTGGGTGTTTGGAAACATGAGATACATCAGTTTGATATTTTTTTCTTATTTGTTTAATTCTTGACTAAGTTTGTTTTTTATAGGTACACCGGTACCATGGAGTTTTGGGATATTTTTTTTTTCTCATTATGTCCTTTATAAAAACAAATTGTGCAATGGGCAGATCAAAGGGTACAATTAGAGAAAACTTTACTGGTAATTTTAGTTAGTTTCTGCACAGAACATTTAAAGTTTTAATAAAAAATTTAAAGAAAACAGAAAATATACATTAGTTTATTTTCTGTTTTCGAGCAAATGGCACTCATGGGCTGCAGCTGAAAATCAGTGACAAGTCGTGGCCTTGGGTTACCATTTGGTATTTTGCTGAGTTTTGACTTTGGTATTTAGTCAGTGTACTTTTTGTTTAATTTTAAAGGGTTTCCGTTTTTATAATGACGATAAATGCAATTTTCTTTTTTTCTATGTAACTGTGCTACTTTCAAACTAATTTACTTACCAGTGTTTGCATTTCGTTCTTTTACTTCTAGCTCACAACTACCACATACATACACAGACAAATTACCGTACTTTTTAATTAAGAACTTCATGTGCCAAATAAGTCTGCGACTGCTGTGAGATACTCCGCTGTTCGTGAAAATACTTACATCGACGGTAATGCTTCGAATGAGTTCCAGGGATACTGAATTTTTTTTTTAGAAAATTCATGTGTCTAGTTTTTTTTCATTTCGTTTATTGTTAGAGTTTTAAAACCAAATCTCTACGGTCTAACACCTGAGCTACGGTCTGGACTAACCGTTTTGTTTCGTTTTTTATACAGCGCACATCGACGGACTGGGACAATATAACTGCGGTCTTCCTGTCCGAATATAATCAAGGTGTCTTCAAGGCTAGAGTGAATAGGACCTTAGTAAGCAAGTACGCTTCACCATCAACTATTGCATCAAGCTACTTACGATCAGGTAAAATTGCAATCGAACACTAGTTTATATCATTTAAAAAAAAAACTGATTGGAAGTGAAACCCCAAAGAGTTGGAGTTGGACTAGATGCTCTTTAATTACTGAGACAAAACTTGGAGGTGCTCTTATTTAAGTAATAAAAACTGCACCAGCCAATCGCCATAGTTTAGCAATTCTTTTCGAAGTCGATCTGTAGATGGATTACTTTCAAAACGTACTAAGATTCCTCAGTGCTCCAAAAAGCACCTTAAAATGTTTGTTTTTTAGTGATATTTGTAGATCTCGAACATCCGTTGTGGCTTATTCAGAAACCAGAAACTTTGACACCAGTCTTGGCAATGCGTGAGTTATAATATTCAGTTACAGGATTCTGGAGGGCAGATAAGCAGTTGCTCCATATACACTACTAATATCCAGCTGTATCCAGTTTTATTGGAAGCCTACCACAATTTAGTGAGCAATCTGCTTTTGTCGCAAAAAAGCAACATACAGAAAACTTATTTAATTATTAAGTTCTGGTTCCGTTTTCAGTATTCAGTTCTAGTATAATCAAATAAACCACTAATAATTTCTTCATCAGGCCTTAATTTTCCCTACACAATAATCTTCTCACCCCCTGTGAAATAGTCGACTCATCTGAAACACAATTTATTTCATTCAAAGGAAATTAATTTAGCCGATGTTTGTAAAGTCTTCACGTTCTTCAACTGCCCTTTTGAATAAACAATCGACATAGGCTATGAGACGGAGAGCTCTGAATTTATTTCATCTTTTAATATTAGATCTATAGGAAAATGTAAACAAGCTTATTATATTTCAGATTATACGTTCACTTAGTTGGAAGCTGGAAAGGAAAGGTAAAGCAAATATTGCAAAATTTCATCAAGTTGATTTGCTTAAAAGGAAAATAAATACCAATTTACATCAAAAATCTGCATCATCTTTTGAAGTAGGAAATTAACTAATGACTTCTAGAGGGCGTGTCAGATTATATCATTCTAGGAACACGGTAATCTTTTCAGAAGTCAACCATGGCCCTAGTAGGTATCAGCCCTTGAGGCGCGCATGGAACACTATGCATCGTCGATGACTTGGGCTTGGTATAGGCGGCCAGACTGTGAGCTGCTCATTGCTCATTGCCCGCAAACGTGCACTTACGGTGGCTGGTGGTCAAGGTCGGGGTTTCGGCGGCTGGGCCATGAGGATATCCATTTCCTCACACGTGCGGCCGCCTCCTTTGCTAATATTACTGCTTCGCAGAAGAAGGCGGCCGCCGCCCATTTCTCCTTGATCTTCCAGCCTTGGTGTTACGGCGCAACACGTTTTCTTCGTCCATTCGCTGACTTATCTTTAGTTTCATCACTCACGTAATCCATTCAATTTATAATTATCTGATCTAAAAGCCTTTGTGACAAGTCTTTCTTTCAAATCCTGGATACATTTTCATTCAAAGTAGCCTTTCGTGCAGTAGGTATGAATATTTTAATGTTGTGGTAAAACATGCACTCTAGCTGCTTGACTGAAATCATTTATTGATCGCGCACAGTTGTCGTTCTGAGGTTAATAATTTATTAATGATATTTATTGAGTTAAACTGTTGGAAAACAACAAGCAATAGAGCTCAAGGATATTGAAGTAAACATAATATTGTTAATTTCAAAGCTATTCCTAAGTGTTGGAGTTCTGAAATATTTATGCTTTTGTTAGCGTCTCTACCTTTGCACCTGCAGTAGGTAGTTGCTCCTGGGATAAAGTATTTTATGTGGAATTTTTGGACATGGTCCACCCTTTTGCTGAATTACATACAAATCCTATTTAGATACTTTGAGCGTAAAGGAGTACCATCACAAAAACATACGTACAAACTTTATCTTTTATAATTTTATGTGATTATATCAATTTTTACATGACTGTGCGAAGCAAAGGAGCGTTATTAACAAATAATGCTATCGATAACGCAATTATAGGTTAGATTTGAACAAGCCAGCTTATGCAGCAGCTTACAAAAATGACGCTTGAAATAATCAAGTGATATTTTAGTTGACATTAATATTTTTACGCTTATTCTAAGAGCTCAATTTACTTCTGGAACGATTCGGGCAATCCCGCCGGTAATAACCGTAATATAATATTTATATCCATTTCATTGGATCATAAAAGTATCATACCAATATCGTTTCTAGAACTAGGTTTAACTAAATGTATAGAAACTAACTTCTTGCTTCATATATTTGATTTTTTTTTATAATCATAACTTCACATATTTGAAAAATTTGGTTTGTAACGTTAATAATGGAAATTTTACTGTATTGACTACATTGATAAGTAGTCTTAGCAAAAACCTTATCTGAACATTCCATTCCGACGGGGACTGCTAAGGGTGAAGTGTGCAAGGGTAGCGGGAATTTTCAAAACAGTTACCATTGACTTAGAATGCAAAGAGCAAATGAATAAGCTCAGCTGGATTAAGATCCAGCTGAGCTTATTCATTTGAGAAGTGTTAGACTTTTACTGACTAAGGTCAGTAAAAGTCTTACACTTCTCACTCCATACGCAGTTGGAAAATGAAATAGAATGAATAAAATAGAATTTATTCGGCGCAGACAGTAAAATACAGCATCAACAAAAAAAAATAATAAAAAAGAGAGTACTGAAATACAAACAATCGTGCTGAGCGTGCTCGAACCGAAAGAGTACGATGGCACACGGACAATGGCCCGCATAGGTCTAAGTGCGGAAACCATACTCAGACAAAGATATAGATGAAAGTGTCGCCAACTCAGCAATTGCTGGGCGCTAGAGACTAGCCCTAATTTTCAGCTGGCGTACCGCAGTGATGCACGAATGATGGTAAAATAAAATAAACGTACCTAAACTTAAACTAAACGAAGGAGTTTTAATAATATCTCATCAAAAATTAATTTAATTCAAAATATTTTATTTCACATATGGCTCTTATAAAACGTAAAAAAGCTAGTGCACGGTCCAACTGACCGTGTTCTATGAACTGGCTAGAAACTCCATGATGAAAAAAAAGATTAATTTTTACAAAATTTCCATGTTTTAATATAAATAAATATATATGAGAGAACAATATAGACCAGTCAACATTGTACCCAATAGCATAACAAAATACAAAAAAAAAAGATTATTCCATTCCAATTACCTTGCAGAATTTGTTCAATAGAAAACAGAAAAGAAACCAAATAATTATAACCGTCTTTTCGTTTTAAGATACAGTTAATGAGGTAGTCCTTAGCGATAAGCTGCCAATTCAGTAGCACATAACACTAACGCTAAAATTTAAGAATTTTGGCCACCTTAAAAGACAATAGTCTCCGATTAGCGGCTATCTTTCTTTATCTTTTTCGCAATTAGAAAAGCAGTTCTGTTAATGAGGGCTTATCGAACCATTTTCTATCAAATTTGTATATTCTATAATATCATGGAACTGTAATTTTACGATATTATTTCGAGATTAATTCCTAAAACTTGATTTCATATTTTCTTCATCTTGTATTTTTTTTCTGCGGATTCTGTTCTAGACTTAAACAAGGTGTAAGGGACAGCCCTCCACAAACTTTAAGGGCTTGCTCAGTAAACGAAACTAAACAACCTACCACAAGATTTTTTTTCAAGAAACGAAAAAAAAAATCCGCCTCACCGTACAAAATTATAAACTTGATTGGACCGAGCGAGGCCGATTTTTTTTTTCGTTTCCTGAAAAAATATCTTGTAGAAGGTTGTTCAGTTTCGTCTACTGAGCAAGCGCTTAAAGTTTGTGGAGGGCTGTCCCTTACACCCTTTATAGTAGGGTAGAGTAGACTATAGTAGGGTGGAGTAGGGAAGAGCGGGAGCGAAGCCGCGCGGGCAAAAGCTAGTATTAGAATAGATTTCAAGTTTTATAACTTATATGTATATTTAGATGTTTCTGTCGATTTTTTCCAACTACTAGTACCACATAAAAAAGATTTAGATATAGATAGTAGACGCTACTTCAATATATTTACAATACAATACAGTTGGTCCGAGTTTCGACTTCTAGCAAATATCTGAAATCTTGAGTCCGTTTATCAAGAAGCAAAGTCACGAGTCGAACAGAATTGCTTACTCGTTTTATTTTTGAGATAAGCACTGAGTAAGTACTTTTGGAAAATCTGAGGAAAGGATAGTCACGTAAGAGTAGCAAAAACTAGCACTCAATATAGAAAATCGATAAAATGCTGCACCGACAAGAGGATAGGTGCTCTTAAATTGAAGAAGAATAAAATTGGTATTGAAAGTTGTTGTACCTGCTCGGCAAAAAAATATAAAGTAATTTTGATACAGCGAAAATTCTTTTTTCACCTCATCCCAAACAAAATGCCACCCAAAGTCACGCATAAATTGTGTCTACCCAACCAACAAGACATAAATAAAATTAATATTTTCAGGTCGTAAACATAAGAGATTCTTTTACATACGAGTGTAATAGATGTGACATAATATTCAGACGGGACTTATTTTTAGGCCTTCAAACAGATGTTGACCTTGGAGACGATCTTTGATTGATTTAGGTCTGTTACGCGGCAGACAGATACAAATTTATATTTGGCTCCATGCTGAAGTAAGAGGAATCGGAATTTTGCTGCGAATCTTTTAAGTGATGGCAGATATTCCTGTTTTTTTTTGTGATAAACTATGTTGGTTTCAATTAGCGGAAGTGGTTAGTAAATCAATCAATTAATCATTTGCTGTCGTAGTACTGGAAAAATGTATCCTTTTCCACATTCAGTCTATCTCAGACAACTTGTAAGTGTTTTTTTTTTTTTTTTGTTTTGTAAAGGGAAATCATCTCATCTTCTCTAGTTCTGAAGTAGACCACGGGTTTGAAAGAAAAAAAAAAATTGGGACACGTACGCAGATACACACAATTTAAACACATAAGATAAAAAATAAAAATAACTAACATTGTGTGTCTCGACGGGTTTCACCATTATGTGGTCCACCCGGAGGTCACGGTGGAGCATACGGTGGAGGTTGGCCTCGCTTGGGCGGATCACCATCGTGTAGTCGTGGGGGTGATAAGCAGGGTCGAAGCTTACTGGGGCTATGAGTTGCGTGAAAGAAATCCCCGGGGCTCTGGAACGAAGGCAAAACGGGAACAGAAGTTGACTACTCGGGCTTGGTCTCTACTGGATAGGTGAATGGCGATGCTTGTCACCCGCAACTCCGTGTTTACCGTGCCCGGGGATCGCCCTACAACTACTGACACCCGGAGTGTTACCTCATGTTCAAGGCCATCTCCTTCCCTAGTCTTCCTGCTTCACAGAAGAAGACACCCGCATCGCATTGCTCAGGACCATGGCTTGAACCAGAGTCGTCGATCACCTTCATGAGAACACGGTGCTACCGCGAGGTTCACTATATACTTCACTGAGTCCTTCACCTTTATAAGTATGTAAGTCTTTTTAGTTTTGATGAGCATAGATGTTCACCAAAGCGCGCCCTGAGTGCCATAACTTAGGCTTATTAGCTCCACTGACTATCAGTCTTTGACAAATACATATTATGGTCAACCTTACCTTTATAGCTTGTAAAAGCTGAAAGTAGATATACTTGCAGGGTACATCGATAGATGACTCGGGTTCTTTTACAGATAAATGATTGTGTCTTATTTGGATCATATTAAGAAACCTTTATTTTGTGAACCATTTTGGTTCGAAAGTGGTAAGTGTATCGAATAAATTGGAAAACTTATAAGTGACTCAGTTTTTCTTTTCTATCCAACCGATTTTGTTGGCTCAATTTTCTAGTGCCTCCCCTTACCCAAGCCATCTCAAAAATGGGATTTAAAAATACTAAAACCATTTGTGTTTCATACAGTAGAATTATATGGCTTGCATCTGTACCTCGAGGCTTTTCCGTCTCCCGTAGCAATATACACCCCGTGTATCAAAAATAAACAATAGATCTGGATCGCCTGAAGTTTTTTGCTTGAATATTCGGCTTTAAGATATTTTTACACATTTTGAACGGACTAATAATAGCTTTACTTAGAAATTAAAGAAAATTCAACAACTCTTAAAGACTTTAAAGCTTTATCATTAAGTTATCTTACACTAATATAAAAAGAGGTAGAGTTTGTTTTTATGTTTTTTTTTTTTGTAGGAGGTAATCTCTGAAAGTCCGATTGTTTAAATTTTTTCACTGAAGGATAACTGGTTTATTTCTGAGTGACATAGGCTATATTTTATGTACGTGGACGAAGCTGCAGGCAAAAGCTAGTCATTAATAATTCGAGCTATAATCCATCCATCTGTCCTTTATTATCCGTCTCCTTCAACTCTCGAAACAGTTATTTCTCTCAGAAACAATAAAACAAACAAAGCTTGAAAAACACAATATCCTTCCTAATCCTGTCCACTCCACATGGTATGAAAAAGAAATCCCACTCAAACAAAAAAATATCTGTAACGCAATAACGAACAATCTCTCACAAACGAAGCACGTAGTTGACAGACAGGCATAATTATTATAATATTATTAATGGCGACCGTACGTGACGTCACACGGCAGTGAGTTAGTTAGCGGCCAGGTTGGGACTAGTTGGAGGGTTTTTGTGCTGAAAATAAATAGCCGTAGGAACTAGGTGATGTGGCGACGCTTGGGAGCCTGAAACTGAGTATGACGGACGATAATGAAATTAGGTGTGATTTTGGGCATTGTTCTTATATTTCCATGATCATTATTTTAACTATGTTTTACTTCTGGGGTTTTTTTTTTTTTCGATGGGAAAAATCATCTTATGACAACCCCCTTACTTCTGGGGTCACGGAAATTTTTATCATCATCTTTATCAACTCTTGTTCCATAATACTTGGGATTGGCGCCACACGTCCTTTTCTTCCATTGTATCCTGTCAACTATTTCTTTTATTATCACTCTTCACGTAATCCATATTTTGTTTCGCCAACTATTTCAATAACATGAGTTTTATATCTCTTCTGTACAACACCGTACCAATACAAACGCTTCTATTTCAACTTCACAGACACTGGAGCCAATTTTAAATTTTCTTAGAAATGTTAATAGGTATGTAGTAAAAATTATAATCTCATTATTTTTTTTATTTTCTATCTTAAAAGCATACCGGACTTATAAAATATTAATAAAAAATCATGAAAAATGAAAGAACTTATACGTAAAGGTTTAAGTATATCTCAAGAAAACAAAGAATGTCACAGATTTCGTTTAAGCAAGATGAGTTCTAAAATATTTCCACTATATAGTCATATCTAATATATACATGCTTGCTTTGAGTGTTCTAAATATAGACACAGCTTGAAAATATATTTACAATGGATACCTAACATAGATGTCCCGGCATCAAATAAAAGGCTGCCTTTTCAAAGTATATGACAAATTGTGACAAGAGTTGGGACTAGCTGTTTCATTACCGACGTTTCTCGACGAATAAAGAATGAGTTATGTGACATATCTCTGAGGAGGGCTTGTGAAATATTTAGGTTTTCATGATATACTGCTTTAGTAGTGGCATGAATATTTGTGAGGTGTTTAAGATATCTCTGTGGAGTTGTAATAGCAAATTTAGTGCGCCGAGATTTGACGCCATTTACTTTCAGTTTGTAACCTGATATTTGGAGAAATTCCTCTTGACCCCTGAGTTTGTTTCAGAGTTTCTTCTCAGGGTCGTCAACTAGGCAACACTGGCCTCGTCTAATTTAATTTAATTTCTAGTCTTATTGACGAAAAAATTGTCTTGTAAAAGTCTGTTTAAAAAACCTATTTGCAAACTAAATATCATTTGTCATTACCATTTATAATCATCGTCATTATTACAGCCGAAAGATGTTCACTGTTAAACATAGGCCACCTCTGAGTGTCGCCACAACAAATGGTCTAGTGCATTTCGCATCCATTGGATTCTTGTAACCCTTACCAGATCAAAAATCCATCATGTAAGATACCTACCAATGCTGCATCTTTCGGTATGATAACCTCACACCGAATGCTGCATCTTTCGGTATGATAACCTCATACCGAAAGATGCAGCGTTGGTATCCACTCCAAAACTTTTTGAATATAAATAAACAGGTATATCCTGGAACAAACGTTGTGAAATATTCGAGTACATTACCGAATGTTGAGAAGAGTTTTTAGACGTAATTTTTTTTTTTATCGGTGCCTATTCGTCAAGCATTGCGTTTGATTGCGTTGGTTTTATCCAACAAGCTTGTAAACCATGCTCGCGTTGAAGATAAACGGGTGGAGATGAGCCCTTTAAACAGGGGTCTTAACACCAAAATGATATTCATAGTTGATGTAAATATTGTATCATCAACATATCCGTTAAATGACGATAAACAACGGTGAAGCCCTTTTGTTAACGCGCTAATGTTAATATAATATGTTTACGGTATTTATAATAACGTTGGGTGTTCGGCGATAAGTAGGGTGCAGCCTTTGTTTTGGCACGTGTACTTAATTTGATATTTCATAGGGATTTTAAGGGTTTTTGGGTAAGAGTGAAGACTATTTTGGATTATTTATCACTTATTAGAGATTCCATTGATTATAGGATTGTGATATTTATTTAAAGGGCATCGTTATGTTCAAAATAAATTATGGTTATGGTGACAAAAGATTTTTTCAAAAAAATTCATGTGAATTTGAAATGAATTTTCACGTTTCATTTAATTCAAAATGGCCTAGAAATAATACTTAAAACAGTGATTTAGTTAAATTGGTTTAAAATAAAAAAAAAAATAGTAAAAGATTAAACGAAAGTTTAATTCCAGATTCAATTCTGTTGTTTGTTGATTGACTGGCATATGCATAGGTTAATTGAATTGTTAATAGCTCAATCAGCTCAAATTGGTTGTTTTCAAAACTTTCATTTTGGAAGCCATGACGTGAATTTGAAAGGAAGATAATAAACAATAAAGGTTTATGCTTATTATATATTCAGTTATAGATCAATTTCAGTACAATACAATACAATACAATACAACACGATACAATACAATAGATACAATACAATACAAGACAATACAATAAACTTTATTGTACACCAAAAAGTAACATAGCTCAGTAGTTGTTACAATACCGCCGTGTTTTGAACACCTTGAAGACACCTAAATTACAATCGGACGGGAAGACCACAGCGGGCAAATTGTTCCAGTCCTTTGATATACGCGGTGTAAACAATAAGGCGAAATGTTTAATCCAGACCAAAGAGGTTTCAACAACGAGGGTGGATACTTGCCCTATGTCGGGTTAACCGCCGGTAGAAAAGAGATGGCAGGATCAAACTATGCAATTCTCGCGCACAATCCCCAAAATGCTTCCTGCGTACGGTAATAAAAACTACATTGCGCCATAAATCGACATCTACAGCATCATTAACTTTAGAACAAAAGTACGAAATTACCTCCAAACACACACTTGTTTCTACTTCTCAAACAACTCCAAACTTTAAAGCCTAATTTTCAACTTTTAAGCCTCTTTTTAAAGTCATTTATAACGTCGAAACTAATTACCTAACTAGCAGTACGCCTCCGTGTGTCAGTGTATAAATTGGCTAAGATAAATGAGTTCTGCCGAGCTCCCCTGGCTTAATGGCATGATCTATCATCTATCACGAGTGTCGAGAAACCGGTGCTGCTGTCCACTTAACGATCGTAAGTTTTTGAGAGGTTCTTCAGAGAAGGAAAGCGGTGCATCTGCATTGTGGAACTACTCTAAGAAGTGGAGAAAATAGAAATTTCCTTGCAATGTGACCAAAGTATTGTAGAATCTTGCGTAGACAGTCTGACGACAACCGTGAGGAGATTTTGAGTTCTCGCAATATAGAAAGAGGAAATGAATCAAAGTCTAAATAATGGAGTTTCTTGCACGTTCTTCTCCAGAGATCTACGCTTTGGAACGTGAAAATTAGCTTCACTTTTTTTTTGGACTGTCCGACATTTGACTATTCAAAAGTGCCTGTAAATGGTGTATTTGAAATAAATGCTTTTGATTTATTGATTTGATAAAAAAATGTTACAAAAGTAATGTAATTCTGTTCTATTTTATTCTGTTGAGAACGTATTTCACCATTCTTTCCAGCTATCTTTTGTAAGACGGAAACTTTTTTTCAGAAATATAGTTCCCTTTAGCTCAAATGCCTTACTCTCTGATAATTGATTGACGCTTATATGACATTAATTTCTATTTCCACCTAAATGACCACGGGAAAATCGATAGTGCTGAAAATTGAGTTCCCCAGTTTCATGATGAAGAGCATTATGGTAATGTTCCGTCCCGGGATTTGACGGATCCCAGCCTCTCCCGGACAATTTATTGCTTATTGTTGTGCACACACAAAGCACCGGGAATTTCTGGCGGATCAGCGTGTATAATTGATGAGGTAATGTTTTAGGGAATCACCGAAAAACAGGTGATAAAAATATTCGGAGAGTGTTATTGTTGCGAACGGTAAATACAGAAAAAAAGTTCACAGGTGTAAATAAACCGATTAAAATTTTAGGTAGTTGCTCGTTTCCGCATTACATTCTCACTTTACAAAAACATTACATATAATAATACTAAAATACAATTTAAACTCTTTAAATTTTGTAAGATCTTTCTAGGGTTGCCAACTGTTTTTGAAAAAAAAACGTAGGTATCACAATTTCTTAGTTGTAAAAATAGGATTTAAAGGATAAAAAAAACAACATCAAAATTTTATTTTACTTATTTTTATTTTCTCTTGGGCCTAATTGGTTATGTGCTTCTAGCACACACTAACAGTTTTTCATAAGGTATCCTTAAATTTTTGGAATGTTTACACGTTTCAATGTAGAAGTATCTATCAATAATTAATAATAGTTCAGAAATTATTCATATTAGTGTTATATTAGTGTTATTTTACGCATCATGGTTAAGATTTAAAACGGAGAATTTCCATACACTTTATTTTTAAGTAAAAGTACAAAGTATATTTACCAAAAATAAAGTAACATGCGTTTTATTAAGATATAGTGTGCAACCCTAGGTGTTTTGCTAAAATTCAAAGCTGAAATAAGATAAAAACTAAACTGAGCTAAAACAAATACAGTCTGCAAATACAAACGCAGAACAACAAACAAACTGCCAAAAACAAGACGTGCTCCTTCTAAGTCCATTAAAACACGAACGCAGATAACAAACACATTTTTCTGCTGACGACACAACAATTTAGATTTTCATCACAAGAACATTCTAGAAACGCGTTATCACATGAAATGCTAATAAGAAAGCTGTCATTGTGTCAGTCATACCGTTCTCATGCGAGTGAACTTAATTAGAGCTTAATGGTGTCTAAAATGGGTGAACAGTATTGGTAGTGTCAGTCATTACGGTGGAAACCAGGCATATGATGCCGTTTACAGTTCATTTTCACGATGATTGGAAACATTGTCGGTAAACCTTGAAAACGTGCTATTTTAAACTTCTTAATTAAACTTAACCTTTATATCTAAATGATAGACATTAAGATTAGGCATAATAACAATTTAAGCTCATCGACTTTTGTTTGGAACTGGTAATCAGGAGCACGGGGCTATGAATATTAATCCGAAGCCATTTGGTAATCGTTGCGAATTAAGTCGTTAAACTAGAGAGATATTTAAGGTACATAATAATCAGCATTATAATGTTCCCACTGCTGGGGCTCAAGTCTCTCTTGGAAAGGGAATAGGCTGTAATCCATCACGCGGCATAGTGCAGGTTGATGGATGTCACATGTCTCCGAATTTTTGCTTCCATCACATTTCGGTTTTCTTACGATGTTTTCCTTCATCGTTTTGAGAACGGTGGCAATAAAATAAATTAAAGAAAGTGAAGCACCTAGTCAAGGTATTATGCTAAGAAATAAAATCGTTGCTTGTCAATATAATTACTTTTCCATCTAATTCTTCCAATCACAAATTACTTAAGGGACCAGCAATTAAAGCAGCGCTTAGGAAACTTAAGGATAATCTATCATTCCGATAACCACTCCTGATTTTTCTCGAATCAATCATTTTAAATTGACTTAGAGAATTATAAAAAAGATTGCGGATGAGTGCCTCAATTGATGTCCTTGAGCATTGATTGATGAGTTCAATCCTGTGATCTGTGGCTCTGAATGGGATTTGTTCATTTAGATCATCAACCTAGATGAATTTTTTTTATTCGTTACTGCCATATATGCGTTTTTCCTGAAAATTTAAAAGAGTTTTTTTGTTTTTCATTTTTTCATCACTTGTTCAATTTGATCATGAATACGTCTTGTTTCATAAAAGCACAAAATTAATCTATAATTGACAATATTGCCATTTTTATATCGCGAAAAAACTACCGTTTGATCAACATGCAATATCCTTTCCAAGCGAAACTCTCGGAGCTGTTTATTTTAGATTATTACGTTGATCTACACAGCAATAATATTTTACAAGAGAAAATAGTTAAATGCAAGCTGACTCAGGGATAATAAATCGTTTCACTCATTAGAGCACAAAAATCTGAAACCTTCGCAGCTTTGAATAATAACTCTATTTAGTAAAGCATTAATCAAGTTTTTTTTCTTTATTGCAGATGCGACGCGTCAACTAGCACAAATGGCCGCGACGGAGATGCGGGAGAATGACGCTGCCGGCTCATCGCTCCACCCCGAGCACTGAAGTGACGATGAGCACTACTCTAGTGCCATACCACAACAACTCACATTACACAACGTACCTCTACCCCTCGAAAAGGCCGCCCGACGTTAGGAATGCTACCGTCAAGGTTGAAGTTAGAGACACAAACACTAGCGGTGACTTTATGAGGCTAGTCGAAGACTTTAGCGATTATTTCTATGGTAACACGTCCCATGACTTCAGTACCAACTCAAGTCTGGACTTGGCAGACGTTTACGGTTATACAAACTGTAGTTTTAACGGTACGTTTAATATATCATGTTTTAACAGACAAGTGGACGATGCGGATCAGAACCTTTGGGCACTGCTTCTGCTGATTTTCCCTTTCTTCACGCTGTTCGGCAATGTGTTAGTGATAATGAGTGTAGTGCGGGAAAGAACGCTGCAGACAGTGACAAATTATTTTATAGTGAGTTTGGCTGTGGCTGATCTACTTGTGGCAGTCGTCGTGATGCCGTTTGGAGTTTATTATTTGGTGAGTTTTAGATTATTGTATAGTTTCCAGCTATTTATGGATATCTTTCTTGTTATACTCTTAATTTTACCTAACAATTGCATTTATTGTAATTATGTCTTCAATCGCGTAAGACCATTATTCTCTTGAGTAGAATTATGTATTTTTTTGGTCAACCATAAATTCTTTACATTCTCTGTTTAGGAACCTTTTAACGAATAAGCACGAATGTTTTCCTTCTTAGAGTATATATCAACAAACTTCGATTGCCGAGCGTCGCTTTTTTACACGTGTGGCACGTGAGAATGACAAGGTACTCTTTTGTTTTTAAGAGTGCTAACAACTTGTTATGTTAATAGTTTGAATAGAGGCAATGTAAGAGAATAGAATTTAGAGATTTTATTTATTTGTTACTGGTTGTTATCATTATCAAAATAAAACTGCAATATTACAATTAATAGCTAACATTACTATGTCGCATTCAAGTTGAGCGGTGGAAATAAGCACAAAATTGGTGCCCTGTGCCTGTTGGTGTTGTGTGTATAGAGCACCAATTTTGTGCTTATTATTGTATAGTGTAGATAGTAGGAAGACTTTGATGTCTTCCTTAGGAATTGGCGAGAAGTGGCTGAAAGCCGGGAACAACGGAAGGGATAAAGAGAGGCCTTTGCCCAGCAGTGGAACAGTATAGGCTAGATAAAACAAAAAGGCTTATGTTTAACTTACCACCAGATATAGTAACATATAAAAGACAAAAATAGTAAATGATCACCAAAATTAAACCTACATTTTAATGTAAAATTATAACCAAAGTTTTAACATCTCGCTATCCTATTTAAGCAAAATGAATCCAAATAAAGCATCGGCAGAACCCCATGGTTACGGAGATATCAGTAGTTAAAATTTTGAGGTTAGGTTAACTACCTGCCAAGACAGCTCGACGGAGCCCCGCTACGCGGGGCTCCTACTTCTGGGTGGTTTAAAAAAAAATAACCTCGAAGAAGGTGACGGAGTCTGTGTTCGCTCGCTTCGCTCGCTCACTACGACCCCGCCACCTTCTTCTAACCTAAATCTATCCGACCCGGGGTGCCCTAAAATTCCACTAAGATAGATTGTTGATTAGACAAAGTATCATCCTGCTCTACGGGGCTAAAAAGAGCGCATTAATTTGCTCGCTAAGATTTGGTTATCATTTACTACATTTGGTGTTCGAATACAATTTAAAGTACAGTCGTAACTAAAATACTATTTTAACTTTAGGATTTCATTTTTTTGGTGTCAAGTAATATATTTTTGACAAAAGAACTAAGGGTACCAAAGCGTTTTATGGTGGTCATTATATTTAATCCCAAACAAAAATATTAACAATATTACTACTATTGGATGACTTTACTACTAAGCCCAAATACAACGAAACAAAATCGGGACTAATAAAACTCTTTGTGGCAGTCCTTAATTTTGAATCTAAATAAGGACTCAAAATAGAGAAAGAGAAGAATGAGTGAGATGAAAATACTAATACTTTCTTAGTTATTAAGTAGTTTTAATAACAACAGACCACTATAATAAAAACTTCAACGATGTTTGTTGCTAACAACATTTCGTACGAAGCATACACTGTAACTGTGCAACATTCACAGACGCAAGTAATGTAACATATGCAACTGTCTTGCATAAAACGTAAACCGTTTTCAACACAAAGTAGCAAGTTGGAATCCACTGGAATTCAACGTAGAGGCAGTTGCTAGTTTCCAGACAGTTGCAGCTAACTACTAAACAAAAGGATTAAATGAAATTGCGACTGGTTGTACGTTGCGCTAACATTTGTCGTAGTCGAGTTTAAGTCTATGGAATTAAAGAAGTGAGTTCACGAAATAGGTACGTGAGATAACTCTCTTGTTTCGTTGTACGTATTATTTTGCAGAAGATGTGTTTTATTCAACTTTACTTCATTGTGCTTTTTTTTAATACGAACCGCATAGAGTTGTGACCGAAATACCCCTTATAAAATAAAATGTATTTTTTCATAAACCATCATAAATTCTACTTATCAAATCATGAGCGTAACAGTAAATACACAATATACCAATCCTTACTGGATTACAAAGCAGCAACGAATATCCATTTATTTAAAACCGCCCATAAAAAAAATACCTGTACATCACATTTCAACGCACCCCAAAACACAACTAGAGCGTGAAGATAAACTAAATAACAGCTGAAAACATCCTGAATTCCACACTAAACCTCTTACTATAACTCTATCTAAGTCACATTGTCGATCCAAAATAAGACGTATACAATAAAAAGATAGTCCACGATTTTACAGCTACCCTCTCGCATGATCCGTTTTATGTGATACACCCCCGATACAAACGTAAGACGTAAAAATTTTAGGGTGCCACCGTGAATTTCACTTCGCCATAAAATATATAATAAAATTATATTTCTTGATACACACGATTGAGTTTTTTTTGTATTGCCATGTTCTTTGAGCTGGGTTGTTTTATTGAGGCTTAAGTAATAGATATTCGAAGAATTCATTAGATGAACATCATTGACTACAAGAGTGGTGTAGTTGGAAATCGAATTTATTTGAATTGTATTGTACGATTGTTCTTTTTTTCTTCTTCTCTTAAATTAATACAAACTATAACCAATAATACTTATCGCTTATGATGTAGCGTATTATTTCCTACTCAGAAAAACGGTGATTTGCTCTACAATAACTACCCACACGTAGTGAATCATTTATGATGTACTTGTCGAGTCAAAGCTCCAAAGCATTGATTCTAATTTGCTAGCCTGGTGGTTGTCTATCGGTAGCATTTTGTTGGAGTTGCATAGTTTAATTTCCGCTATGCCTGTGCCATCGTTGGATCATCAGACGTACGGTGATACAACACTGATACATGGTGGACATTCCACCCGCACGCATAAAATGTTTTGGGAACATATATACGTTGTGGGTACAAAGCTAAGAGATAACTTGGAGATCTATAAACAAGAAGTAGGTTATGTAGTCGACCAGTTCATAATCATTACGGTCAAGCGTGAGTTAATCGAAAAATAACTTAGCCTAGGATTGATCAGGATTACATTATAATACCACTCCTTCAAAAAATTTCAGCGCATGCTCTATTTTTGTAGTACGTGCCGTATTATTCCACAGTTATGCAAAAGCCTCCCTCCTAGCCTTCACTATCCAGAACTGCCAAAAATCAAAGTTTTTATTATTGAAGTCCAGTTGGATCGTGATATTGACCTATTGATCGCCTAAATTACGGCAAATATATTCAGCAGTCTAAACGGAACTTCTTTTGACTGCATATACTCAGGACAAAAGAATACAGTGTAAATGGACACAAATATAAACTTTGAATCAAACTTTACTCACAATCAGTGCCAAATGACAGATCTATCGACAGCTTTCAGTTCAACATCGAAGGATCCAGTCTGACGACTTTGTCTGACGACTTCGTCAGATCTCGATTGGATTTTACTTCCCATCAGTTCGTTTGCTGCGGTGTCGAACGTCGATCGATGTCATTCGATTGCACTTGTTATGTCTTTTGTCACATGCCGATTGCAGTGTCCTAACGAGTATTATCTCACATGCTTTTATTGGACTTTCTTGATGGTGCAATCAGTAGGGGTTTAAATTCTATTTTATTCTTTCTCTAGTTTTGATTTATTTGTTTACGTTTCGGTTCATGTTTTACTATTAAGACATTTTTCGCATCCAAATAAAAAAAACCTTTTTTTTTTAATTGTTACTTTTATCAGTTACTCAAATTACCTAATACATAATTTGATGTCAGTAGGTCGGAAATTTCTAGCTACCGGTGTGTTTACTGCTGAAAGAACACCTCCTTTTTCGACACACTCTCTATCTCTGCTAATATACATAAATGGTTGTTTTGTCTTGTGTGTCTGTAGGAGTTAAGGTCATCTCTCAATTTTCGATATCTATGGCAGCTGATTCTAAAAAAGTCCAGATAAAAATGTCCAGTACTTGTCCTCATGTACTAATATAAATGATGAATAGGTACAGTAGATATTATATAGGGTGACTGGCAATTACTGTACGATACTTAAACACGTGATTGTGCTCATGATAACCAACCAATTTTATTATGGGAGCAAAGCTGAAATCGCGAAAAAAATATCAGCTGTTCAGTACATTAGGCAAACATAAATGTACTGAACAGCTGATTTTTTTTCGCGATTTCAGGTTTGTTTCCATAGTAAAAGTTGTTTTTTATCATGAGCACAATCACTTGTTTAAGTATCGTACACTATTTACCAGTCACCCTATATAACATGATCTTATAACGTTTGTCACACACGATGAAGATAGAAGTATTTTCCCTATATACTTTCTTATACCACGCTATCTAGTCCCAAACTAAGCAGAACTTGTAGTATGAGCAAGAAATATATACATATTATAATTATATTAATTACACCTATATATATATATATATATAATAATAGTTATTAATGTAAGCTAAGAAAGATTGCGTCGTTTCACGTAAATAAATAGTTTTTCTTTCTTTCTTTTCTTTCTAAGATACTTACTATAATACGAATACATCGTATTAATATATTTCACCACCTACTATATAAAAATTTTGCATTTCTTTTAGACTCAGGTTGATAGATGGCATATTTAGCTATAAATTATTATATGATTTCGTTCGTTCACTATTTAAAGTTGCACATTAAATATTATATAATTAGGGTTCCGTAGCCAAATGGAAAAAAACAGAACCCTTAAACATTCGTCATGTCTCTCTGTCTGTCTGTCCGTATGTCACAGCCACTTTTTTCCGAAACTATAAGAGCTACACGGATGAAACTTAGTGAATAGATGTAGTATTCTGTAAACCGCATTAAGATTTTCACACAAAAATAGAAAAAAAAAAACAATAATTTTGGGGGTAAACATAGAACTGAAACTCAAAATTTTTTTTTTCATCAAACCCATACGTGTGGGGTATCTATGGATAGTTCTTCAAAAATGATGTTGAGGTTTCTATCATTTTTTTCTAAACTAAATAGTTTGCCCGAGAGACACTTCCGAAGTGGTAAAATGTGTGTCCCCCCGTAACTTACAAAATAAGAGAATGATAAAACTAAAAAAATATGTGATGTACATCATGCAAACCGCCAACGAAAATTGGTTCGAACGAAATCTAGCTATCTTTTTTGCAATATGTTTTGTTTCATTTTACGAGTAGGTACTTTGGCTGGTGTACTGTGAGCCGCGGGTTCGATTTCTGTACCGTAAAACTTACTAAAACTACTTGTATGGCCTACAAATAATGATTTTGGGTTTGTGGTAGGATATCTTATATATGTAAGCTTACCTCTAGGTGTGGTTGCAATAAAAAATTGTATGGCTGGATATACTGAAAATAATGTTCTAAGATATTTTTCAATACACTTTCTCAGAAAGTGACTATTATTGCACTGCACTTAGGTACATAATGGCCCTTGTTACCATTTGATTACGCACTAGTGCTATAATGTAGTTAAAACCTTTTGTTCAACCTCTCCCCCGACATAATTTTAATAAATTATCGTATCAGGCGGGGCGCAGGTCGTCCCCCACGAGTCGCCGGTCAACCCCCGTTTATTCATTTCAGCGAGTGTAAATAAAAAAAATATGGGCGCGCATATGAAAACAGATTTTTACCGCCACAAAAGTTTACCAGTTTTACAGTTATTTTCTTCACAAATGTATTGAAAATCGTCGTATGATACACGTGAGTAATTAATGATTACCGTCGAGGCGGTATTTAGACCCGAGCCGTGGCGAGGGTCTTAAGAGAGCCGAGAACGGTAATCACTAACATTACACACTTATATCATAATGTACTAATATATAGTGTCTTCATCTTCTGTGACAGGCATTAATGTCAAAGTGTAAATAAAGTACCAAAAGCATCAGAATGTTTAGCAGAAAAAGTTATACATAGTTCTCAGACAACGATAAAAACCCAACCACTGTACATAAGAAATCGTATTCATAGTGCAATATCTTGTAAGTTCCCCTTTTTCCGAATCTTTGGATCAAGTGTATTTACTCTTTGCTCAGTAGAATCTCTTGCGACACATTATTATTATTCGTTCGACTCCTGTGTTCAATATATTTTATTTATACTCCGTTTGCTTCAGATAAGGGGATGTTTTTGGATCAATCAGTATAAATCTGTTGCTTATGTTCTTAGGGGATCAATTTTGTCACGTGTGACCTATTTTGTGTGATTATTTTTAGAGATCCGTACCTCAGTCGGCAAAAACAAAACGTTTTTAGGATCACTTTGTTATCTATCTTTCAAGACCCTTTTAATCAGGAACGCGAAAAGATACGAAGCTGCTATAATAGGACCAGTGAAAATATAAAACTCTTAAGTTAACGCAATTTAAAAATAAGACCGTTTATGTTCCATGTATGCGTATATTCTACTAATTACTTATTATTACTTTTTTTTAACCCTAAAATTGGACAACTCTTAACCTAGAAATCTAAAACTGGACAAGAAACATGGTTTTATAGCACAATTGTATTGAAAAGTCTGAAAACCATAAAATCTGATAATACTGTTACTTCTAGTGTAGTAAAGGTACCCCATCGTCGGCCACATTATTTATTATTCCTGATTTCGGTGGTTGGAACACTAATTATCTATCAAATAGTGTTCAAATGGGATTTATCAAAAAAGAAAAAAAATAACCTTCAAATAGCTTATTTAAAAATTTCAGTCGGCAAAATCGGAACAAAATGATACAACAGTATTTTTGTTTACCAATTAGTCACCGTTGCTTAGCCTATTTCAAACAATGTTCCATTCTTACCGGATGGTACTGAATACTAGTATTTCATAATGTCTGCCTATATTTTTTACCACGTTCACAGTGGCAGATTTTTTTATTTTTTCTATTCCTGCGATACGGGGTGTTTAAGACCTCGTTTGAAAACTATCATGGTGGTAAGGGGCTTATTAGATCCCGTGATGTTTAAGAAACTTTTTTTTTTGGCATAATTAAAAGAAATCATAAATAATAAAATCATATACACGGGTTATATAATCATATTAAAAAGCATCTTAGATATACTCGTATATATATTTATTTCTTTCCTAAACTAAACCAATTTAAAGTTACGGTCTCCACATAGTAGAGAAACTTATATTTTTCTTAGCCTCACCGCAAGGAAGACACTATACGAGGCTTTTTAGTCCTTGTCCTGCACTGAACTTATTAAGTTGTTGCCCAACAGTAGGAATAACTCCTGTATCGAGGGTAGACAAACAAACTCACGCACACAAGACACCCAGACACAGCACACCTGGGCCCCAAGTCTGCTATTTTTATAAAATTCGTCATTCCAACACGATCACATTATCATTTTGCTAAAAGTTCGTAATCTGCTAATTCATAATGATTGATCATTGATCGGTCAGTGGTATCGTAATAGAGTTGTGGTAGAATGATAATATCATATTAAAACCAATAACTGCACAATAACGTTCTAATAGTAGAACACTGATCAAATAAACTGTCATAGTTTTAGCAGATTACCGCATACGTCAAATATTCATTTGTCAATATGTACGAGATTACTATTCTATGCCACTTCTTTCAATAGAGTGTCAGTGGTCGACCATTGGAAAGTCATAATGACGCCATTATATTAGTAGATTACCAAACTTGTATAATTGACAATTATGACATCAACGATAGACCATTCTGACACTATTGTAATAGCAGACTTGAGGCCCTGTATACTATACAAATATTTGTTCCGTGCAGGAATCCAAAGCAAGCAGCACAAACAAGCCCAACAGTACCGTCATGCCCTGGCAACACGACACGCAAAAAAGCAAATTAGTGTAGGTCAAAATTGATTACGGAAGAACATTTTCGTCGTTAACGAGGAGAAACTGATAATCATTTCAATCTTTGATTGCGTAATATTCGAAGCAACATAATTTCATTTTGATGAGGCTTATTTTGGGACGAGGCTGACCTTCAACAAAAACTTTTACTTTCGCTACCGTTTCCCCAAGAGTGTTTAAAATTATGTTTAAATCGAAACTTTTAAGATCCAAATGGTTTTTGAAATATTAAAAGATAATTTGAAGATTTTGTAGCGAAGGATCTCCTCGTGACCCTAAATACTTTGATGTTCGTTAAAGTTTTCCGTAAAATTATGAAAATCATGAGCGATATTAATTATAAATATATTATTATTATTTTTTTAATTTATATCTTTATTATTATATAATCAATAGTCAAATAACAATTTAATCAATAAATATAAAAGAATTAACATTACACAAAGGAAACGTCAACAATGTCAATATATTATTTAGGAAATAATTAATTTCGTTCTTTGATTTGAAATCCAAAAATTTTTACCCCTTAAAGGTTCACTCATATTGTTTTTATTTTCTAAATTTTAGGTAACTTACGCAAAAGTAATGTCTACACATCATTTTAACATTAATCTTCCTTACCGGAGCTTGTTTCTCCTAATAGCTACAACCTAGGACTCTTTAACCCTTAAATCTCTTGCATCGGTTTAGTCCGATGAGTATTTTCGTGTTCTTTTCGCCCGAGTCGTGTGTTTGCATTTGGATACGCCATATCGTTTAACTTTTTAATCCCCATAGATGACCCTTAGAAGTAAGGCGTGCTCAATAGCTACCAACATTTAAAGCCTTTCTCTTTGATATATTTTTCTACTCCTAGTTGAAACTATATAGGTATTTGATATTTATTAGTATATTTTTTTGTATTGTATGTATGTTTTTGTGTTAATGTATCTTATTAGTTATTATTATCTGATGTTTGTACACTGACCACCCTAAATCTATCTCCTTTCTCTCAGTCCATCCAAAGGTTGTCTGTAAGAGATCGCCCTGTGCGATAAGACCGCCCATTGTGCACTTATTCTTTTAAATGTTTGTCCTGTATTTTGTTTATGTGGTGTATAATAAAGATTATAATAAATAATAAATGACAGAAGAACTGACGTGATTGAGTATTTGGTCATGGATGTGCGAAAGTGTTTTTTTTTATATTTTATATGTTAAAAGTTCAAGTGAATAGGTAACTTCTAGGCAAGCAGGCTTCATGGACGATTTTCCAACTAAAAAACAAACCGTCGACCATATCATCACTTAGCATCGGATGAGATTATGGTCAAGAGCGAGCCTATAAACACTAAAAAAAGTTAAGGAATGCATATTCCTTGAGGCATTTAAGTAATATGTTACTGACAACTTATTATTCAAACACTGAATTTTGGACAAAAAGCTAAAAAACCCACTCCTACATAAAAGTACTTACTTAACAGCTTCGAACATTTGTAGACCAAAATATCCAAAATCGGTACTTATTGAGCACTTTTCCGTGTAGGGGTTCCTAATGGCACTTTATTGGGGTACCGATTTGCTGTTGTTACAACCCGACGGGTTTCAAATGATTTAAACTTTGTCGCGGCTGATTTAAATGGTGAGCGTGGGTTGCCAATTTGTTGTTTTTTTTTTTTTAAATTACCAACAATTACCAATTATTATTATTATATTATGACCTGGATGGCTTCTTTAGGAATTGGAATGAGAAAGCGAGGAACCGTGATCGTTGGAAGGAGTGGAGGGAGGCCTTTGCCCAGCAGTGGGACAATATGGGCTAACTATAATAATAACAAATACCAATACCTTCTGAATTTCAAATAGCCTGATTACAAGCTGCAATAACATCACCGTAGGCACGGGTTTGCGGACTGCAAGCAGTGGGTAGCTCGCCGCCCATTCGTCCTATTGGAACCGAACCCGGGTCGTCAATGGTGAGTAGTGTTCCACACGCTCCTCAAGGAGATGTCAGCAAATCTAGTACGGGCCATGGAAAAAAGTATGAAAACGATAATATAGGTGGTCCTAGAAAGCAAAGGGCAAAAGAAGAAACATAGGTGTGGTTTTAGTCAGTAAAATTCTGACACACCTTCTCGCTCCACCCGTGCACCTCTTGTGAAGAATCATTAGATGACTTCCCACCTAAAAATAGCTGTAACAATATATTCAAAATCTATAACTTAGCATAATCTGTAGGGCCATACTTCAGAAAATCAAAAAGATTAATTCAACATTTAAGTAGCCTCTTTTCAATTAATCTCAAACAAAAGTAAAACATGGAAAAGAATGAAAAAATGCTATAGGCGCTGCGCAAACGTAGACACTGTTTGTTACCGACGACGCTACCACAGGAAATTTTAAGTGCTGTGTTAGCGGTAGCGACGAACCATCGCTAGTAGTTAAGTACACAACTGAAAAGTATAGTTACGGACACATCGCAATTCATCCGTTCGTGCAACTGACAACTTTTGACTTTTGATTACACACAACGAATATTTTCACTGGTAATCCGCACGTGATAAGTAGGCGAAATGGCTCAGAAATAGTTTCTATGAGAAAGTGGCTAATTTTATGATCAACATAATACGATAAAGGAAAAGATTAACTCACAAAGATTTAATTTACAAAGTTATTTAACTTCCACTGGATTGGTAGAAGTTGCACAGGGGCCAAGGAAAAGGAAGTGTGGGAACGATATGAGGCTAATTTTGCCTATGCTTAATAAGCTTATAATATGATAGTAAAATATTTACTGGTTTCTTGTAACCAACACAAGACACAAAAGTGTCTACGTGTTCATAAAGCTTTTGGCCTTAAACTTGGTTGGCCACCAGCCACCATTCCATCCCATCAACAACATATTTTTCTTCCCGGATCAACGCAGTAAATTCCGACCATACAAAGAAAGTATTCAAATAAGAAAGAATAAAGCACCATCTGTGAAATTCCCTTTGTATATTCATAATAGGATGAAGATCGTACGTAAACTTTTCCTTTACGAGTGAATAAGTAATGTGCGTTAACATTTTTTAATTCATAATAAATACATTTAGTTTGCCGCTTGTTCGGGCTAGCTTTGTTTCTTCTGAAAGGAAGGGATCTCCATACGGTGTGTATGTTTTTGCCTTTTTGGATTCTTTTGTCTTGATTTTAGCATCTGTGTTATCTTTTGCTACAATATTTTTGTTTTAGATTATTTATTTATCCTGTGTACCTTTTTTAATCATCTGGATGTTATTTATTCTTCTATTACTATCTTGTGCTTTGACTAACTTGACTTGTATATATACAATCGCTTTCATTTTAAGGGTTATATTTTTATATATAAAATACATTCAGTAAGGTTAGGTTAGTAATAGATGTCGATTTAGGACATGCCGATCAACTCTGTTTTGTGGGCTTTGAGTGGGTAACGAGCAATAAACAAATTATTCTAGATCACGCAACAAATTTATTATGACGTAAGCTTTAGAAATTCAATTCATAAGAAGCCAAGGGTGTGTTACATAAATCAGAAAAGTGTAACCTCGAATGACATGTTTCCGTAAGTTTACTAATCCGAATCACGTTACAACGAATGCATGCGACAACGAAAAACTGAACGCCTTAGCTATATGATCTCGAATAACATGATTCAGAAAAAGACAGTTTCTAGGCAATGTTGCTCGCACGAAATCCAAAGATCAAGAGAGCTTTTGGGTTTCTTTAGGGTTCCGTACCTCAAAAGGAAAAACGAAACCCTTATAGGATCACTTTGTTGTCCGTCCGTCTGTCTGTGTCTCTCTGTCTGTCTGTCAAGACCCTTTATCTCGAGAACGCGTGGACGTATCAAGTTGAAATTAAAACCATATACTCAGGTCTACAGTTCTTTCAAGTTGTGAAAAAAATCTAAGTTAACGAATAAAAAAGTTACGGTCATTTATGCCGCAAAAAAACGTATATTTTAATACTCTCAAAGAATCTTGAAATTTGGCACAAAGCAAAGTCTTATAGCACAGGTATAGGAAAAATCTGAATACAGTAAATTGGTAGTTAACTAGGTCACAAAAAAAAAATGCAATTCGGAAAAATCTTCCGAGACCCCATTCGTGAATTGTAGTTTGCACGGAACCCTCAGTGTGCGAGTCCGACTCGCACTTGCCCAGTTTTTTGTATAGCCTCTCAAAAATCAATCTATAAGGTTCTCTACTGCTTGGACTTACCTGTGGGGCCCTTAATAGAATACAAAGCCTCCAGAGAGCTCTTACAGTGCAGATTACTTCTATAAAGAAAGACTTACCGCGAATGACATGCCCGATTCTGTCAAAGCCAGTCAAAGCTTGTATACGTCACATGACGCTTCCTTTCGTTGTCAAAATGGTTTCCATGCTATTGACTTCATTGACACAGACATTATTCAAATTCAGTCAAGAATATTTTCAATGCGCGCAATTTCAATTACGAGTACAATCTAGTGGTACTCGAGACATGCCTTCAGCAATCTTTTGACGGACAACTTCACTCTGAATTATGAGTCAAAGTTCTTAGCGCCAGTTAAAGTGCTTCACGGACTACGCTAGGAAAATCTAACGGATTTACACCTCATTTTCCAGCAAGCGAAACTTTAAAGATACTTCGTGTTATTGAATAATATTTTCACTTTAAATGAGATGAGGAAATATAGTGCAAAAGTTATTTGTTTATTACGGTTCCGTATTTTATGATTATGACTTATCCACTAAATAATATTGCATAAATATATAATCTCTAAATATTACTTCTTTTTGTGTGACCTCTTATAGTATCGGTCTGCATTATACTACTGTCTACATCTCTTCTAATCTTTCCTTTCGCAGGTCTGCTGGAAGAAATTTTTTTATGAAATAAGTAGTATCTTTGTACAAAGTTTTATTATAACGTTCTCTTCTTCTGTATATTGTGTGTACATAAATTATAATATAAATAATTAAATGTCCCGAAATCTATTAATATTTATGCTTTGGTGATATTTTAAATTCGAAAGCAATTCTATCTGTTTGTCTGTAACGTCTTCACGCCCATCAGTCTGACTCACTTGGCTTGTAGGTCTTGTATATGCCGGTGATCGTGAGTGCGATTCCTACCCAGGATAAATGTTTGTGTGATGAGCACGATCATTTTTTCTGTATCCGGGTGTAATTTATCTATGATATGTATGTATTTAATCTACACTTAATATTATAAAGAAGTCAAGTTTGTTTTTTTGTTTTTACGTTTTTTAGTTTATAGGAGGTAATCTCTGGAAGTGCTGATCCGATTGCAATATTTTTTTCATTGACAGAAAGCTGTTTTATTCCTGAATAGCATTGGTTATAATTTATGTATGGGGGCGAAGCCTATAATATATTGTATGTGTTTAGAAATATATAAGTATGTTTATCAGTTGTCTAGTATTCATAGCTCAAACTCTGCTTAGTTTGGGACTAAGAGGCGTTGTATGATAATTGTGAAAAATTATTATTATAGCTAAATTGGTTTTGACAGAAAAACATAAAAATAGAAATCTAACAAACTTGACGAAAGAAAAAACGTATAATATTTTTGTCCCGGTAGTTAGTTTCCCCGGAATCATTTCCAACTTTCATGCGGATAAAACGGATGACAGTAACTAATTTGATATAAAAGAACAATTCAATATGTTCGAAGACACTGATTGATAGAGCATTCTTAGTCATCACCGATCAATGTAGCGTCAAACAAATAATCCTTCCACAAAATCCCATGAAAACAAATCGAGGGCTACAAGCCATGACCCGTGTCCATAGCAAATAAACGACGTCGCATTATCAAAGTCTGATGGATTACATCTGCTTAGCCAACGGTCCATTTAACATCAGGTGAGCAAAAAGTGATGTCATTAATCATTGATGCAAACGATGCGTGGAAATAAAGAGTATAGAGTATCAAAAAGGTTTAGAATGTAAAAAAGTTGAGGTCTAAAAATTCGAAATCATTTGGCTAAAAATAATAGTTTATTTAGATATTTTTGGTATCAGAAGTTTTTTTTACAATTACAGTAACGTGAGCTAGAATGGTACCTACAACAAAAAAACGGTGTGTTCTAAGTACAAGAGAAATAGTAAAATCATACCTAAACAATATTTCAAAGGAGGCAGCCGCACGCGTATGGGAACGGAGTTCCTCACAGCCCAGCCGCAGGATCCCGACTACGATTTTCAGCCACCGTAGGTAAATACTGAATGCAGACGACGAGTAATGGGTAACTCGCCGTCCGGAGGTCTGGTATAGATACCAGCACGAATTTTGAATGCTCGGCGTCAGAGTGGGGATCGCTTTGCGCATTCCATACATTGGCGAGCCAATCGTCGTCGTTGTTAGATACATACAGCAACGAATCACGTGTGAAGTTTATGACACGTTGGCGCGACGAGCTAATCACGGACACTACCCGCCCCAGCGTCTCATTTCGTACCACTAAAGAGACCGATTATTTGACTTCTGCGCAACTTGAAACCAGCGCTCAAGATCCGTGCCAGTATCTGTAACGGTTCACGCGTGCCTCAAAAAGACGTCAGCAAAACCGTTACGGCCCAGCAGGATCGAAGCTTACTGTGACCATGGGTTTGATTCTGAAAAATAAACCCTGGGTCCTAGAACGCAAGCTAAACAAATAACATAGGTATGGTTTTAGTCAGTAAAAGTCTGACACGCTCTCTCACTCCACCCTAGAGTGGGAAACGTCATCGGATGAAACGTTCTCACCTAAAAAGAAAAAACAAAAACCTAAACAATCATTGCACAGTCAGTTAAAGCAGTATTGGCATTTTAAAATAGCTTAAAAGAAAAGAAAGAAAATCTTGTATAATCAACAGACATTGATAAACCATAGATAAACAGCGTTACCGCAAAGCTGACCATTACACAGGATACTAAATTGTGCGCTCACGGCCTTTGCGGTGACGTCACACGGGGATGACAGCGACGCGACCGCGGAATGCGCTTTGTTGCCGCGCACGTCAAGTGGACGCAGGGAATGTGAGACAACAATGATTGGTAACGTGACTAAATTATTCGCTGTCATGCTTGATGTTAAATATGCTCACTCGCTTGTCTGCGGCTTCACTCGCATGAACGGGCCTTAGAGGGTGATTTTTTGAAAATCCTCTCTTAGTGTTTGCTGGCGTCATAAAAGGGAGCCTTTTGCAAAATTTTACACTCTTGGTTCTAGGAGTTTCGACTGTGCGTCGACATGTCAGTCAGTTTCTCCTTTAATATCATCATCATCATCATTATTTCGACCGATCCTCTGCATCTCTCATCCACCGCATTCCCGCAACTCTCACCAGGTCGTCGGTCCACCTTGTGGAAGGCCTTCCAAAGCAGCATTTTCCGGTGCGTGGTCGCCACTTTTGTTTGGCAACTCTTCGGGCTATGTCGGCGACCTTGGTTCTCCTGCGGATATCTTCATTTATATATAAGTAAGATACTATTTTGGGAGTTGGTGTCTATAATGTTATGACTATGTTTGTACTAAATTTGGTACAAAGTACAGCTATAAATTGTATTTTCACACATCAAAACTTTATAATGGATAACTTCAAGAGTAAACATATGTCATAACTTGTAGCAAGCATCTAACATTTCACTAAGTATCTCTCGTTTGCTTCGCCACAGTAATTATAAATTGCCAAATACTACAATACAAACATTGAAAATTACATTTCAAATTGTATACTAATTCAGAGTTAACCAACACACAAACAGACATATCATGTTTTATGACAGTGAAAATTCAAAGTTATCTTAGGAAGCTTACCGCTTCAATTTATATCCTATCCCCTAAATTCTAAAGTCTAATTTTAATTGGAAATTGTAGAAATATCTTTAAACTAGCCACTAAAATACCAACCTTATTACAATGAGAAGGAAGTTTGAATTTCAGTGGCACGGATATGTCATTCCATAAATCGGGATCTGATTAGGAGAGACCGGATTTTCGGACGTGTGGTTTTCATGGTACAGTCCAATCTGAAATTGTTTATTGTTATGGTTAGCTTGTGGTCGGTATTAGGCGATCTGCTAGCGTTGGGTATCGGGAAACCTGACTTTATTGCTCTGGTTTTTGGTATAGCAATCAAAGGAGAATATGTAACAACTATAAACAGAACAATTTCTAAAAAGTCGGAGATTGGTGTGCCCACACAAATATTTGTGACAGGAGATGCTATTATAATGCAATCATAAACAAAGATTTTGCAGTAAAGAATATAATAGTCTAACGACAGCAGAATATTTGAAAATACTCACAATGATATTCCAACAATACCGATTTTCGTAACTTCAGGTTCGCCGTTCAGTAGACTTATCTAGGTAAATCCTATTGCCAACTCAAACTTGAAGGAAATTGTATTGAACAATCAGTAAAGGATTCGGTCGACAAAGTTTCTTGAACGCTCACAGTTTTCTTTTAGAAAGACAAACTATTTTTTCAATACCTATTGAAGTGAATTGAGAATCAAATACAGTGAGACTTTTCGTTTTCTAAATCAGCTCTAGGAAAGGAGTTAATATCAAAATGATTAGCTATATCAACATAAAAGCTAAAACAACACTGATTGTTACTAATATCATACCAGATATAGCTGTCTTCAAAAAGCTCGTCAAAAAATATTACATCTTTACCGTCTTGTACGTAGATATATAAAATGTATTATTATTATAATTTTATTTATGTGTACATTTATTTACAGTTACTAATATATGATTTTGTGTAATATAATTTAATTTAGAAATTACACTTTATTTTAATTTTACAAACTTATTTATACACACTGTCTACATCTCTCATCCAACGCTCTGATCGCAGGTCTGCTAGAAGGGGGTGCCACGACAGAAAACCTCCACGAGTGCCCGCAGGCTGTAGTTCCCTTGCGGATACGTCCAGAGCGAAGGCCAGCCTGCGGGACGGTGCACCCTGGGAGGCGGCCAATGACCCTCTTGGGTATTGCTGCCTAAGGGGCCTCAATGGCCGTCTGCGAATGTTCTGTCTGAAGGATCGCTTCAACGCGTGTCCCTCTGCTATAGCAGAGGGCACAGTGGCGAAGTAAGAGCGGGCTCGGTGCGCACTTACACTGCCACCGGGCAGGCAGGAGGAAGGCTTGCTCCTCCTTCTGCCACCGTTAGTCTCGTAGCCCCAGAGATTGTCCAAGGTCATGTTTCTGACTTTTAATGGGGGACGAGGGTCTTGGCTTAACCGCCCGGGCCGCGAGGAAGACAACCTCTATAAAAAATTACCCCAAACCTCCAAGCGGCGGCGCACCGTGAGGGAGGTTGTTAGCTTGACTAATGGGTAGCTAAATTAGTCTCTAGTGCGAACCACGTGTCTTTGAGCAAGTACCCGAAGTTTATTACTCGTGGGAACAATATGGAATCTTTTAAATCGAAATTTTACAAAAAACCCGAGGAGAGCGATGCGCGGTCGGAGTCCGACGCGGCATCCAGAGGGAGCCTGGAGGGCTCGGAGGCAGAGGAGGCTGGGGGAGACCCCGGTAGAGGCGAGGAGGCTGGGGGGGACCCCGGTGGAGACCCCGGTGGAGACCCCGGCGGAGAACCAGGTGGTGACCCCGGTGGAGACCCCGGTAGAGTCTCTCGTCTCTCCCGGAAGCGGCGCTCTGTGCCGAGGGACAGACTGTCCTCCGACACAGAGGGAGAGAGCCGTCCGGCGCCGAAGGTCCCTACGAGCAGCCGCGGCGTGGGCCGAGCCCGCGGGCAGGGGAGAGGTTTGACCAAAGACTCCGCTCAGCGAGCCGTCAGGCTTGCCGCGGAGGGGCGTCACCCCGAAGCGGCCGGTCTTGGGAGGGACCTCTCGGAGCCGTCTGGCAGCGAGAGGCGTGCCGAGGCGGATTCGGACGGGGAGTCGGGCAGGTCCTTCCAAGGCCTGGCCGTCACCCTTTTGCGGGATATTTGCCGCAAAAGGGAAAAGACCTCGAAGGAGAGGACGGTGCAGCGTCATGCCGTGTCCCTAAAGGAGGCATTTGACGCATCCCTCAAAAAGAGGGTGGCGAGGCTCCGGAGCGAGCTCCAGGCCGAGCTCCGGGCTGAGATCCAGGCGGAGCTCGTGAGAGCAGGCCAACAGGCGCCGATGGATGAGGGGCACAGGCAGGGGCACGGGCAAAGCCGACCCCAGGCCCAGCCCGAGCCGGAGAGCCAGCTGCTGACGTTTGTGCGGCAGGAACTAGCTGCTTTCCAGCAGCAGCTGCAACAGCAGCAGCAGCAGTTCCAGATGCGTATGCAGCAGCAGCTGTCCCTGCTGGAGGGCATAGTGCTGCGCCCTCCGCTGGCGGCCTCAGGTCAGCGAACCACGGCGTCTTATGCCGCCGCCGCCGCAACAGCCACGGCAGGCCCGTCGGGGCAGGCCAGACGCGGGGCTGTGGTGCCGGGGTCGGTGGGGTCAGCCCCACTGGCCAGAAAACAGCAGCAGGGGAAGCCAGCTCCTGCTGCCACCCCTCCCAAGAAGGGCAAAGCGGCGCCGGCCACCAAAGCGGCGGGAGCCCCCTCCGTAGCGTCAAGCAGGCGGCCTATGCCGGTTCCCCTGCCTACGGAATTTCCGGCCGAAGCCGAATGGCAAGTGGCCGGAGACAAGAAACGGGCGGGCAAGGCGGCACGGGCCGCCAAGAAACGCGAGCGGCGGCGGCAGCGCAAAAAGAGGGCCATCGAGGCTAGGCTTCGCTCCCCGAATTCTTCGGCTGTAGTGATCACGCTGCAGCCGGCGGCGGAGAAAAAGGGCGCGACCTACGGAGAGGTCATCCGGAAGGCGAGACGGGAGGTGAACCTCTCCGAACTCGGAATCACCGGGGGCTTCCGGATGCGGCACACCGCGACAGGTGCCCTTATGCTGGAGGTCCCCGGAGCAAACAGCGGCACCACTGCGGATGCTTTGGCCGAGAAACTGCGGACGTCCTTGGACGCGGAGGAGGCCCGAGTGTCCAGGCCCACAAAATGCGTTGACATGCGCATTATGGGCCTGGACGACTCAGTGACGGTGGACGAGGTCGTGGCCGCCGTCGTCAGGACGGGTGGTTGCCTTACCGACCGGGTCCGAGCAGGCGCCATCCGTGCTGACAGCACGGGCATGGGGGCAGTAACGGTGAGCTGCCCCGTGTCAGCGGCCAAGAGCATCACCGGGGAGGGCCGACGGCTTTTGGTGGGCTGGGTCTCTGCGCGAGTAAAATTGCTGGAGCCCAGACCTCTGCGGTGCTACCGATGCCAAGTGGGGCACCACGTTGGCGCCCGCTGCGCCGCGGAGGAGGACCGCAGCGACCGCTGCCATCAGTGTGGCCAGCCCGGTCACAAGGCCGTCGAATGCCGTGCTACGCCGCACTGCTACGCATGTGCGGCGGCAGGCAAGCCGGCCGACCACCGGGCTGGGGGCAGGTCCTGCGACCCCCCCGCCAAGGCCAAGGGCAAGGCCCGTAGGCCCGTCCCCGCCGATGTACTCACCGCCGCGGCAGCCACTTTGGCCACCGCCGCAGTCGCCGCCGCACCCGCCGTGGCAGTGCCCCCTAGAAGGGCTCGGGAGGAGACAATGGACTGCCAATAACGGCCCCATTCCGTCTCCTCCAGGCG
This sequence comes from Mythimna ferrago, assembly GCA_910589285.2. NCBI lineage: Eukaryota > Metazoa > Arthropoda > Insecta > Lepidoptera > Noctuidae > Mythimna > Mythimna ferrago. The sequence continues at coordinate 26,356,126 of OU342685.1, forward strand.
AATATCAACCACTGCGCCCCCGCTCAGGATCTGTTGCTCCAGAGCATGGCGCAGTGGTCGATAAATGTCGCCGTCGTCTCCGAGCCGTACTACGTCCATCCCCGTGGAGACTGGGTTCAGGACCTAGACGGCTCGGTGACGTTAATCTCGTCGGCCGCCGCCGGTACCCCGCCCCTCGAGGCTGTTGCGAGGGGACGGGGTTGCGTGGCAGCACGGTTCGGGGATATTGCAGTGGTAGGCGTCTACCTGTCCCCGAACAGATCTCTCGACGAACTCCAAGTCTCCCTTATGGAGCTAAATGTCGTCGTCGCTGGGTTTGGTACCCTTCCCGTGGTCGTTTGCGGGGACTTCAACGCCTGGAATACGGCCTGGGGTTCCCGGTACACGAACCCACGGGGTCAGATGGTGGAGGACTGGGCTTTGGAGCTGGGCCTGGTCGTCCTGAACCGGGGTTCTGTCCCCACGTTGGTGCGGATGCGGGGTGAATCAGTGGTGGACATCTCGTTCGCCAGCCCCGCTCTGTCGCCGCGTGTCGTCGACTGGCGCGTTATGGAGGAGGTGGAGACGTACTCCGACCACCGGTACATCCGGTTGGACGTCTCCGCCGAAACCTCGGCCGCGCCGGTCCGACAGAGCCCATGCGGTCCGCGGTGGGCGCTTAGACAGATGGACCGGGAGCTCCTCCTGGAAGCCGCGACGGTGCAGGCCTGGGTGCAAGCACCGGACAGGCCTGTCGACATTGACGTCGAGGCGGAGTGGTTCCGGGAGGCCATGTCGCAAATCTGCGACGCGGCAATGCCCCGAGTCCGTCCAGGGCGAGCTAAGCGCCAGGTGTGCTGGTGGTCGCCGGAGATCGCTGCACTGCGCAACGCATGCAGTCACGCGCGACGCCGGTACGCTAGACACTGCAGGCGCCGCATCCGCCCGCCGGATGCGGAGGACAGAGAGGCGGAGCTGTATGAGGGATACAGAGCGGCAAAACGCACCCTCCGAGCGGAGATAAAGCGGGCCAAACTGGAGGCCCGCAACGTGTGGCTGGGGTCTCTGAACGCGGACCCGTGGGGGCGCCCGTACAAGACGGTACGGGAAAAGCTCCGGCCCTGGGCCCCCCCGCTGACTCAGAGTCTCCGGCCCCAGATCGTAGAGGGTGCGGTGAATGCTCTGTTCCCTGCGCGGGGGGAACACTCGCCCCCGCCCATGGCTCCGCCTCCACTGCCAGCGGTGTCTGACGCGGACCGCAACAGCGACGACGACGACGATGCTCCAGAGGTGACCGAGGTAGAGATGAGAGTGGCGGTGCGAAGGCTGAGTGCCAAAAACACCGCCCCAGGACCCGACGGCTTGCCTGGAAAGGCCTGGGTCCTGGCCATGGAGGCTCTCGGGCCTCGACTGAGAGGGCTCTTCAGCGCATGCCTGGAAAGGGGCCAGTTCCCACTTTGCTGGAAGACGGGGAAACTGGTCCTCATAGCGAAGCCAGGGCGCCCTGCGGACTCTCCGTCCGCGTACCGGCCCATTGTGCTGCTCGACGAGGTGGGCAAGCTCTTTGAGAGAGTCATTGCAAACCGCCTCGTCGGGCGCCTAACACGGGTGGGGCCGGACCTTTCGGACGGACAGTTCGGCTTTCGCAGGATGCGCTCTACGGTGGACGCCATCATGCGCGTGCGAGCCCTCACGACGGGGGATGCGGTGTCACGGGGCAGGTGTGTCGTGGCAGTGTCCTTGGACATTGCCAACGCGTTCAATTCCCTGCCCTGGAGTACGATCCGGAGGGCACTCCGGTACCACCGGGTGCCCGAATACCTCTGTCGAGTGGTCGAGGCCTATCTGTCGGAGAGATTTATAGTCTACCCCGGTCACCAGGGAGACTGGAAACGTCGAGAGATGTCGTGCGGTGTTCCGCAGGGGTCGGTACTAGGGCCACCCTTGTGGAACATCGGGTACGACTACGTGCTGCGCGGCGACTTCCCTGACGGGGTCAGCGTGGTTTGCTACGCAGACGACACGCTGGTTCTAGCGCAGGGAGAGTCGTACCAGGCGGCGGTCGCTCTAGCGACACACGGGGTTGCGATGGTCGTTGATAGGATCCAGGAGTTGGGACTCGAGGTGGCGCTTCACAAATCCGAGGCGATGTGTTTTCACGGTCGCCGCCCTCGGAACGCGCCGCCATTGAGTTCCCAACTAACGGTAGGAGGAGTTCACATCGGTGTCGGGTCGACGATGAAGTACCTGGGACTCGTCCTCGACAGCCGGTGGAATTTCGTGGAGCATTTCCGACGTCTGGCTCCCAAACTCAACCGGGCTGGGGCTGCACTCAAGCGGCTCCTGCCCAACCTTGGGGGTCCAGATGCCTCCTGCCGGAGGCTCTACGCGGGGATCGTTCGGTCTATGGCCCTCTACGGGGCGCCGGTGTGGGCGCCGTCGCTGAAAAAGCAACCGGCGTCCATGCTGAACGCCTGCCAGAGGGTCATGGCAATAAGAATGGTGCGGGGATACTGTACGGTCTCCCGCGAAGCGGCGAGCCTTCTGGCTGGCCTACCACCGTGGGATCTGGAGGCAACAGTCCTTGCACACATGCACGATATGCGCGTGGAGATGCAACGCCGGGGTGAAAGTCCGCTGCCGCGACAGGTCACGGCATGGCGGACAGAGCTCCGGCGGGATCTCATGGTGAAGTGGCGTCAGCGACTATCGCAACCCCGTCATGGGCACGCCACAATCATGGCGGTAAGTCCCCTCTTTGAGGCGTGGCTGGAAAGACCTCACGGCGTCCTTACCTTCCGCATGACGCAGGTCCTCACCGGACATGGTTCGTTCGGGAGTTTCCTGCACCGGATTCGTGCGGAAGTGACGCCCGGGTGTCGTCACTGTGCGGAATGCCCGGAGGACACGGTGGAGCACACAGTCGAGGTGTGCCCTGCTTGGGCGGAGCATCGCCGTGCCCTCGTGGGGGCGATCGGCGGCGGAGACCTCTCGCGCCGGGCCTTGGTTGAGGCCATGGTCCGGAGCGAGGAGGAGTGGCAGGCGGTCACCGACTTCTGCGAAGCAGTAATGCTCGCAAAGGAGGAGGCCGAACGCATCAGGCAACGGCGTTATCGCCGCCGCCGCCGTCGCCGGGATTCTGATCCCGATTTCCGGCCACCGTAGGCGCGGGCTTGCGGACAGTGAGCAATGGGTAGCTCGCTGTCCGGCCGTCCGGTAACTGTCCGGACCAAGCCCAAGTCGTCGACGGCGCGCACTGTTCCCGCGCGCCTCAAGGAGTTGTCAGCAACAGCAGGGACCCAGCCGGGTCGAAGCCTACTGGGGCCAGGGTTATCCGAAAGGGCACTCGAGCCCCGGTATGAAGGCTAGAAGGAACGGGGTGGGTCTTTTAGTCAGTAAGAGTCTGACACTATCTCCCGCTCCGCCCAAGAGCGGGGGATGTCAATGCATGATTTTTTCCCACCATAAAAAAAAAAAAAAAAAAAAAAAAAAAAAAAAAAAGGTCTGCTAGAAGAATTTTTGTTAGAAATAAGCAGCACTCTCGTGTTCTTCTATCTGTGTTTGTTCTTTTAGCTTTTTTTTTGTATTTGTGTACACACAATTTAAAAAAATAATACCATTAATAAGTCACTATTTACAACAAAACAAGCAATAAAATCAAAAGTAGCAATTAAAGTCCATTACATAAAACCTTGGAAGCACACGAGCTCTGTAGCATGTAAGTACCGAGGGGCGATGGAACACTTTATCATTTGCTCGCTAGGTTTAATTTCATTACGATGTTAATGGAGCCCGTTCGACCCGATCCAATACCAATGAGCAATTCAAATAGTTGGTTTATGAATTGCACAAGTTTTTTTTTCAATGATAATTGGGGTTTTGGATATGTAGTAATATGAAAAGTTTTATTGAAAACCGGTCAATTGCGGATAAGATTTCGCATGAAGGGTTCAGAACTATTATCTATACAAAATTAGACACGATTTTCTAGCCTATTTTTTAGTTTCACCTGTCCTGTTGTTTGTTTGTTGAAAAATCACATTTGTTGGAAGTCCTACTTACATATTTATTTTATTCTGTTTTTAGTATTTATTGTTAAAAGTGACAGGAGAAATACATCGTTTGTGAAAATTTCAACTGCCTAGCTATCATTTTTCATGATAGACAAATAGATGGACACAGAAAGTCTTAGTAATAGGGTCTCTTTTTTATCTTAAAAATGTTGATAGCGTTTTTCTGTTTTCTTTTTTATTTCAATACTAATACGAAATTAATTAAGACTTTATAAATGCTTTAACTTATGAGTCTGTTTCCTATATTAGCAAAATCAGCTTGAAACAATTTTAACATAAGCGTCTATATACATACACCAAGCGATCTCCAAAAAAATCTCCTCTATATTTAAATTGGTTAACAAAATTCATTCAAAAAATTGGGGTGCAATCCAAGCGTCGTGTCAAGGAGCACAGCCTCCTGCATAAGTGCCGAAGCCACCCTTCTCCTTGCTCATAGGGAGGAATTATCGCAAATAATTATATTACAAGAGAATCAAAGTGCTCTTACATGCTCTGTATCTTGAGAGATTTCTTCGTTGTGTATATATGCTTTGAAATATAATATTTTTACAAAACGATGCTTGTAGACAAATCAGAAAGTACCGATGCTACTACTACCTACTGTATTGTAGTGCCTCACCTTTATATTTCCGTTACTTTCTTTATTCCTATTTACTTTTATTTATGTATTTTTGTTGTAGGTTTGTTTTTTTTGTTGTTTGGTTTTTAGTCTAAATTACATAAAAACATCAACTAACCTACCCCTTGTAATTTAGATAAGATATGGAAGAGCGGAGTCTCCTAACATAGAATTTATTTGCTGCCTCCAATCTCTTGTCACAGGTGAAATTCTTGTATTAAAAGAACTAGAACAACAATGATATCATCCAAAAACACTATAACATGTAATTTTGTTAACTGCTTAAAAATTCTTGCTTTCCTGCAAAATGTGCCGGTGCTGTATTATCTCGTTAATTCCAAAATTGAAGATTAGAGGAACACCGTTTGACTTTATTACTGATCAGCAAAATTACTAAATCACTTTGTGAGCCTGTTGAGTTTCAAGTAGGAATAGGACATCATTGAGAAGTTTTCAAATATATGAAACATGTATCTCATAAATTTTGAAGTTTTTTGAAAATTTTTTGAGGAGAAAGTTTAAAGGGAATTTGATATTTTTATTCAGTATTCAGATTCTTATCAACGGTACCAAAATAAATATCATCATCTGGCTTTATTTTCCCGTGGCTTTGTGCTTATGTTTTGCAAAAAGGGATGAAGACTACAGAAATTATAGATGGATGGTGTGAAAGATAATATGGCTGGAAAAGGGTGAATCCCTTTTCTAGCCATATCATATCATACTATGATGACAGCTGATAAAATGTATGTAGTATGAAGATATATTAGAATAATAACGGTGCCGATCCCAAGTAAATTGGGATAAAAACTATGATAACATCAGCGGTCGTTTCAGTATTCATAGCTTTCTTTTTAAGGTGTAAAATTATCTTATAACTTCTCCCGTTCTAGGGCGGAGCGAGAAGGTGTGTCCGACTTTTACTGTCTAAAACCACACTTATGTTCCTTCAGTTGGTTTTTCTGTCCCAGGACGACGGATCATCCTTTCAGAAGTCGACCTATGGCCCTGGTAGGTTTAGCTGACATCTCTTTGAGGCGCGCGTGATACATTACGCGCCATCGACCACTCGTGCTCGGCCCAGACAGTTACCGGACCGATGAACGGCGAGTTACCTATTGTTTGTCGTCCGCAATCCCACGCCTAAGTCGAGTATTGACAGCTTACTATCATAACATATCTTTAACACATGCCATAGATTGTTTCTTTAGTTTTATCGAGATACGTTCATTTCAGTCACCTTAAAGAGCACAATGTATTTGATATTAATTAGTATATCTTGTACATCGTAAGTTCATTAAAACGATTTGTTATATCATTATTTTTCATCGTTCACTACTGAAAATTAAATTTTGCGTCAAGCTACCAGCTTTTTTTGGGTTGTCTAGGATGAACGTTTTGCCATCACTTTTAATAGACTACTATTAAATTCTAAATTTTTCAAGAGATGTTAAAGCTTTAAATTTTTCAAGAGACGGTAAAATTTTAAATTTTTCAAGAGTGATTTAACATTTTGTTAGTAAATGTTATTCTAAATCTTTTATACTTATATTAAATCTGTAGAACTGAAAAATCTGTACATTGTAAATATCAAAAAAATAAATGGCAGGGGGTGTTACTAGACTGACACTGAACCCAAAAATGTGATTAAAAAATTTTTTGTCTGTCTGTCTGTTTGTTCAGGCATCACGTAAAAACTACCGGTTCGATTACGATGAAACTTGGTACCTATAATTATTCTTTAATATCCTGGGCACCACACTGGGTACTTTTTATCCCAGGAAAGTATATACAATAAAAAAAACAAACTTAATTTTGCGGATCGATCCCTAGACCCGATTACTGTACCAACCGCTAATAATAAGTTTGTCGTAGATTACGTCACCCGCAGTGGAGTTCACTAAGGGGCGCTGCACACGGCTAAGATACTATAATATTTTATCTTGAGATACAATATCGCTCGCCATACAATTCAATGGACTATCACACACGACCAAGATAATAAATAATCTACACTAACAAAAGAGGTAAAGTTTGTTTTTTTGTTTGTAGGAGGCACGGGTAGGAGGTAATCACTGGAAGTACTGGTCCGATTGCTAAAATTTTTTCACCGATAGAAAGCTGCTTTATTCCTGAGTGACATAGGCTATATTTTATTTAAGCACGCAAGCGAAGCTGCGGCCAAAAGCTAGTAAAAAATAATACTGTAGTTTATCGCTGTTCATTGAAGGATTGGAACGATTTGCCTACTGTCTTTCCACCCTCTTATAATTTAGGTATCTTCAAGGCAAATATACATCTATCTCTTAATAAACTAGGGCGATCAACCTCCAACAATTGCATCACTGTTTATCATCAGGTAGGATTGCAACCAAACTCTAGTTTATATCTTAAAAAAAAAGTTGTTTCTTTACCTTAATCAGAATATAATCATAATTCTTCAAATATCACAATCCAAACAGAGGAAAAAGGAAATTTCAATCATCGATTGACAAATCATTCATATTTTTCAAAAGTTCGTATATTCGACAACGTAAATTAGGTAATAAATGATATTGATTTTCCGAAATGAATGGTCGTTAAGTATCTTTCTTGAACTGAGCAATCCACCATTTCAATTTATTTTTAAACTCACAACTTGAGTGAAGATTTTGGTATTATTTAATTCATATTTATCTTCACACTCTTTGCGAGAACAAGACTAAACTATCCCAGTTTAAGTTTGTTCGTAAACAAGAAGTTGATACTTTATTAATTAGGACTTTGAGTTGCAGTCAGTGACTGAATACATAATGTTAGTTGAAGTTTTATCTTTTTATGCAACAGCTGTGCAATTTCAGCATTTATTTCATGCTTTTTGTACGCAGCACTTAAGCTGATGTATTATTTTATATGGTCATTAACATCGTACGTGGCTTTTTATAGTAATGATATTTTTCTTTCATCAATCTAAATTAAAGTATACGAAAACTTACGAAGCCTGAAACTATTGTACGATCCTAAAATAACTTTGTGGTAGGTACTCTCTGGTAAAGAACGTAAAAGCATTTTTGATGTATCCAAGGGACAATGTAATATGTTCTTGAAAATATGTTTGATCTTGGTCTATCGATCATTCAAAATTTTGTTATAAATAATAAATATGTAGGTGCTCTTTGATTGAATATATATGAACATAACAAAGCAGTACTACAAAAAAACTATTACAGCAAAGATATCTTAATTGTAATAGTAGAAGTCTCTAAATAATCTTACTTAGCTATTTCAATGTTTTATTATAACTAACTTGTTACCTAGGTTAGATATTCTGCTGTGTCTTTATAACGATGGACTAACATAATTATTTTGCTTAACTACTTTATTGATTTAGGAGAAGTAATAAGAGGATATGTTTGATAGTTTTAAAGCTTGGATATAAAATTAACGATACAAATTATAATATACCGCGAAGGTCGAAGTTTTTTATTATAATTATTGCAATGCTTGTAAAGGGCTGCTAAGTCATAAGCACTAAAATAATATAATTTCATCATTGTACACTTGGTTTGCAATAAACGTTTTGACTTTAACTTTGACTTTTTTTTGAGATTTCGGAAATGATCTAATGACTTCTCCGACTCTAAACCCAAGTATGTTCCTTCAGTTGCTTTATGCATTCGAAAAGGAAGCCCGTGGTCCTACCATGAGTTTCGTTTTCAGAAATTCCCCATGGCCCCTTCAGTTTTGGAGATATTTCTTTGAGGCGCGCGTGGAACACTATGTGCAACGACTTGGGCTCAGTCCTCACTGGATGGCCGGATGGTGAGCTACCCTTTGCTTGTCGTCCCCAAGCCTGACGCTATCGCTAAAAGCGATTGGTCTGTGTTTCCCGGGGCGAGTCCTGTCATAGCGACATCAGGAGACGCAAAATATATTAGATTGACTACGATACCAATATATTTTATCTAACTAGTGTAACACTTATTTTATGTCGATTATGACGTGAAACTAGCATAATCAGTAGTTCCATGTAAAACTGAAATAAAATATAGCTTTCCGGTTCGTTATAATGTAACTGGATGTCCTTGAGCGGTCCCTTTGCAACGCGAGGCTTGAAGTTACATATTGAGCAAGTTTATTGGAATCCATATAGACTGATATCTGCGTACCTATTCGAAGGTAACCATTTTTTTTATAATTATTTTTATTGTGCACACAAGGTATTGACTTGACTGGTCTACACTGTTTTCTCATACCTTTTAATTTTTTTTCAATAATCAACCTTTTTGAAAATATTGTAAAATAAATCATTTTTTAAAAGATGAAGTATAAGTTTCTTCCGATTCTTCTCCATTGTAACGACCAAATGGAACCGTGCACTAGCTTCTTCTAATAAGTGCACATGTTGGCCTATATGAAATTAAAACATTTTGATTTTTATAATAAAACAACATTGATATACATGTTCCAATGAGGCAGACACTTTTAAAAACATGTTTTATCCAAAAATATATTGCTATTGCAAAAAGTCAGATCTTATGAACGAAACATGCGTCGCCTTCTGTATTATAAGTAAAATGCTGTTAAAAGCAGATTCGTTCACGCCTCATTTGCTCCTGTGTTTAGGTCTTCAGGCTGAAATGTGGATAACTTTAGCTGAGTTGCGAATATTGATGTATGTGAGCATAAATCGTTAGGGGTTTTGGAAAGTGACAGCTGTCTCTAGGGTCGTAAAGGCAGAAATTCATTTTAAATTGAAACTTTTTACATTTTTAGTATCAGCATGTGAGGCATTTTAAATATAGAAATTCGTATTTTATTTCTTTTGCTTAGTAAGTTGGTATCTTTTGGTGTACAGTGCGTTTCACTTAAGAAGTTTCTTCGCCGTAATGTTGGCTCCCCTGTCGGTCTACAGAAAAAAGAAAAGAGGTGCCTACTCTAGCAAAATTGTTGCGCGAAGTGCGAAACGAAATCGATTTTAACGGCAGTTGCAACACTTTTTGGAGAATTATGAGCGGAATGGGTTTTTTTTTTTAAAAAAAAGCAGGTCTAAAAGGAAGTTGTCAATGGAGAGTTAAGAGTAGATACGATACGTAAGAGTAAGATATTGTGGCGTGGCGTTTTCGGCATTTGAAAGAATAGCAGGACAATCGAAATGGAGCCCAGCGACCTATAGGTACTTAATGTCACTCAATTTTTGGAAATTTTGTGCAGGCTATTGATTAATGAATGAATAAGTGACAATTATTAAGGAAAAACACTGCCCCAGTATTTTCTACTAGCAATTGTTATGTTTGATTGATTCTATGATTAATTTACCTTTTTGTGGTCAATTTTAGGATTTCGGTTTTTTCTACTTTTGACTACAAAAATATGATCAGTGACGGGTACAGTAGAGCCCCTTTTTTTGTACTAATTAAAAAGTAGGGGTGTATAGATTTATACAGTTCCCAAAAAAATAATATTTAAGACAATTGTTAAAAGTAACGAACTATCAGTTAATCTCCTTAATATTAAGTAATTTCATTGCTAAAAATATAGCAACACTATTTTTCTGTATTGCCAACATTACAACGAAGGAACTTCTTAAGTGAAACGCACTGTACGTATAGACTCAGATCCAATTCTATAAAAATAAAACTATTAATTACTTTACTGTTTTAAAATCTTATTGATGTATAACATTACTTTTAAATGAACTTTAACACTTAGTTTTAACTTAAAATTACTTAAAAGGATCGTCCGTAAACCTTTCAGAAAACAATCCCCTCCTAGTAGAAATTGAGTGTGCCTATATTAAAGACATAAATTAAATCAGCTGTACCGCTTTATACACGAGAAGCTTACGTTGAAACTAATGGGTTACTACTTTAAAATAATACTGTAGTAAGTGGTTAATACCTACAAAACATCATTAATTTACAATACAATACGCTACACTAAATAATATAGTGTAGTGTATTGTATTCCTCCTCCCCTACTTGCGTTGTATTCCTCAATGCTGAGGGTCGTGACCTCCTTGTTTCATCACTCTAACCTTTATGATATTCCTCCATCTGTTCCTGTCTCTGGCGGTGTGAAGGGCATTGTACACCGTGGAGTCAAGAAAGGAAAGAAAAAAGAAAGAAAGGAGTATTGTATTATAGTAGCACTAAGTGTAATGACACTGTACTACATTACACTGCACTACACTACACTACACTACATTACACTACAATACAAATACAGTATTTTTCTTGATATAAATAGTTACAGCAGTTTATGAAGCCTCTTCCTGCTTAACTAAATAGGCCTGTATTATTTTATTTTGGCTTAATTTATATTAATAACGGATTTGATAAATACAACTAATTAAATTGTGATTTGTGTATAGTGTGCATGTGTGTGTGCGAGTTTGTATATATCTACTAATATACGATCCACATATTTTGTATTTTAAATTATAAAAAAACCAGATTAAACTTAATTTGATAACACAACTGCAATTCAATTATAAACTTTAAACTAGTTACAAAAAGGGTCATGTGTGATTTCGGGCTGTGACAATTAAATCTAGTAATTACGATAGAGGGAAAACAAATGGCATTTATAATTATAATTTATGAAATAACCTTTCTATAAAATTAATTGGTGCCTAAAACACAAATAATTACACATCAACTTAATGTTACCTTCGATACAAAAAATGTCTACAATTAATTTGTAACAAAATTCTGATGTATAATAAAAGCAACGAAAAAAATTAAAAGATAACTGATTACCCACATTAGCGTGACCGAGTGTTTGTAATTATGACTAGAATTTCAGTACAATGTGTAGTTAAAAATATTTCAGGATTAATGTAGATTTGTCGGCTTGTGTGAAGAACAAAAGAAGCACTTTAAAACCTTTATAATCTAGAGCTTGTAATAAATAATAAATTCGCGGTAATTTTTAAAATTCATCACCAAAAAGTTTTAGTGATGAAACTCAATTATTTTTTCTTTTCGGACACCGAATATATTTATCTATGTAGAAAAAAGAAAAACATCAAAATGGGGTAAATAATGCAGCAATTAGCATTTTTCAAAAGTCTGGGGGCGGTGTGGTGGGAATATATTGTAATCTCTATTATACGAACGTTATCTAATGGCTGTAACGTCATATTTCAGTTCATCTATCCTTTTTCAGTATCTTGACGGTTTCCTCTTTCAGATTAAAAGATTTTTCAAAGGCTTAATAATTTAGAACGAATTTTTCGAAAAAGTTGCCGTGGCCTTGAAACGCAAAGGTAAACAAGGGAATAAACAGGTGGATTTGAGTCAGTATAAACCTAACACGCCCTCTCACTTCGAGAAGTTATTTGATAATAATTTCTCGCCCAAAAATTAAAAGGGGATTATGTGCCATAGACTTTAGAAAAAAGCCCGAGTCCAAGCTGTGAGAACATTAGGTATAAGAATAAAAATAATAGTTATATTATTTTATGCTAAATGCCATGGAAATAAAGAATGATTCTCTAATCAAAAAGTGATAATCCACAAAGCCCAGTTTGGCTTGTCTCAACTAGACAAAACTTCAAGAGACACTGGTTTTCGATCACCTCGCCACAAAAATAGGCATAGATATTTTTACTTTTCTATTTTACTGTCCAGCGGAGTAAAAAATTCGCTAGCCACATCCATTATGATGTCTGACAACAATAATAATTTTAGTGACGCCGTAAAAACTCCATTTGGCCACAATGTTAGGTGGAGCATTCAGGCGGAAAATGTTGTGGGACACGGTGCGGGGGTGATGTGTAGCGTGTAACGTGTTGCAAGCTAGCTACCTATAGACGACACAATTTCGCAAATAATTATCAGGAAAAATTGAAGTTTGGAACAGATTTTCAACATTTAGGTGCACGATTTATTTATTTAGTATTTTTTGCTAGTGTAGATTTTTTGAGAACAGAAATTACATTTTTTCGATACATCTGACCTCTACCGTATGCTCCACTGTGTCCTCCGGGCGGTTCCGGCGGTTCCGGTCGGGTGGGTGTTTCTTCCACATGAGTCAGGTACAGGAACTTTCCGAACTTACCATGTCCAGTGAGGACCTGCGTCATTTGTCGTTCGTGATACGAGTTCCAACCCACCATCTACAGACCTTTATGAGAGAGGACTTTTGGCCGAAAGGTGTCGTGTATCGACGTTTCCGAGGACGGCTACGCGACACCACGCAGCGGAACACGACGCCGATGCTACGTGTAAAATAATATAAAATAAGTTTTGTTGTTACAGAAGTATGTATTAGTTTGTTTAAGATTATTTTATGTATTTTTTCTATGGGCCTCCGATGCCTGAAAATAAACAGTTATTATTATTTCCTTTATTTTTCTATTATACATATAAATTACATTTTTAAATATTTTTTTATAACAAATACCTATATATATAAAAAAAAAACATTTAAAAATATAAAAAATAGTGGTCCGCCGGTGTCGGGAGCAGGGTCCAAGCTACCGGTGGTTAGGGCTCCAGAGACAGGAACCTCCTCACAATGCGAGCCGTATCGAGGAGTACTGCCTTCTGTATCAGGCCCTTGATCCAACCGCGTAACGACAGCTTCGACAGGTGGTCGTCGAAGCTTTTGGCTATAAGGCCATTGACGGTCACGACAATCGGCACAATGATAGCCGCGTCCACATTCCACATGTCGACAACCTCGTGTGCTAAGTCGAGATATTTTATTTGTTTCTCTTTCTCAGCTTTCACGAGATTCTCGTCATGCGGGATGGTGACATCGACTATCATTGCGCGGCGCGCTAATCGGTCTATCACCACAATGTCCGGCTTATTGGCTACAATAGTCCGGTCAGTAATGATAGACCGATCCCAGTACAAAGTGACATGGTCATTTTCGAGAACTGGGTCGGGCACATACTTGTAATACGGTACCTCTAAATCCACAAGGTTGTACTTCAAAGCAAGTTGCTGGTGGATAATCCTGGCTACTTGGTTATGTCTGTGCAAATACTCGCCGTTAGCCAAACGAGAACAACCAGAGATAATATGTCTGATAGACTCACCCGGACGGTGGCATGCCCGACACACGTCAACCGTCCCGTCCTTCATTATATACCTCCGGTAGTTGTTCGTTAAGATAACTTCGTCCATAATCGCACAGACAAAACCTTCAGTTTCCCCAAAGAGGTCACTGAAACGTAACCAGGCCACGGACGCCAAGAAATCTACATCAGGCTCGTGAAGAGCCCGGAAAAAGCGCCCGTGGAGCTCCTTGCCTTTCCATATTTCCATGCGGTTATCAGTAGTCATTATTACAGGTTTATGCCAGTCCTCTTTAGCCATGGATAACGGGGTGAGTCCCTTGTCCACTGCGACCACATCTCGGTGCATACCCACATCGATTTTAAGGAAATATTCTCTGAGGCTGCACACCTCGCGGTTGTGCAGGGTCTTCGCGTTTAAAAAGCCTCGACCTCCACACTTCCGCGGGATGTACAGTCTCATCACCGAGGATCGTGGGTGATGCATCCGATTTGCCGTCAGCAATGTACGGACTCGCCTATCCAGGGCGTCGAGTTCGGTCTGAGTCCATTTGAGTATGCCAAAAGAGTACATTAAAACCGGCATGACCCAACCGTTGAAGGCGCGCATCTTATTTCCGCCCGACAGAAGGCTATTTAATACCTTCTTCAGGCGGCCAAAGAAGCGCTCCTTCAGCGATTGCTTCATGTCAGCATTGTTAATGCCTAAGGCTTCTGACATACCCAAATACCTATAAGTTTCGGTCGAGGAAAGGGATCTAAGGTGTATGGAATCCGGGAGTTGAATTCCCTCGGATTCCATAATCTCCCCTCGCTTTACATGCATGCCTGCACATTTGTCCACACCAAATTCCATCCTGATGGCGCTACTGAAAGTTTCAGTTACCTTCAGTAGCTCCATCAGTTGCAAATTGCTGGGGGCAAAGAGTTTCAGGTCATCCATGTAAAGAAGGTGAGATATGACCTGACCACCTCTTCTCAACCGATAGCCTAGTCCTGAATCCTCCAGCAATATGCTAAGAGGATTCAGGGCTAAGCAAAACCAAAGCGGACTCAGACTGTCGCCCTGAAATATTCCCCGTTTAATCCAGATAGCCTCATACATGACTCAAGAAAGGTGCGTAAAGTTATATCTATTTTGTATAACTCCAGCACCCTCATGAGCCATGTATGTGGAACAGAGTCATAGGCCTTCTTATAATCTATCCAACATGTCGACAGATCCTTGCGGGATCGACGAGTCTGTTGGCTTATGGCCATGTCTATGAGGAGTAGCTCCTTAGTACCCCGGGACCCATTCCTACATCCATTCTGAGAGGGAGAAATAATCTGATTATTTTCTATGTGAATATTAATTTTTGCTCTCAGGATGGATGTAAGAAGTTTATAGACCGTTGACAAACATGTAATTGGTCTATAGTTCTTGGGATCCACGGGGTTACCTGTCTTATGGAGCAGGTGGGTAACGCCAGTTGTCAGATATTCTGGTAGCGAGCCAGACTCTAAGATTGACTGGAATTGCGACGCCAGGGGCGCGTGTGAGCTGCTATACCATTTCAGCCAGAAATTTTGCAGTCCGTCCGGTCCCGGTGATTTCCAGTTCGGTAACGGACGAACTGCTCTGGCTACATCCTCTGGGGTGATGGTAACTTTTTCCATTTCTGGTATAGCTTCACACACGCGCTCGACGTCACGCATCCAGCCACCCTCAGTGTGACTGACAGGTACCGACCAAATGTTTCGCCAGAATGTAATCGTGGCCAAATCATCCGGGCGGCACCCGTCAGTCACACTGTGTTCAGGCCGCTCCCAAGCTCTGTACACCCACCTCTCATCGCTCTGAAACATGCGATTCTGCGAGTACCGGTCAACTCGCCGCTTATACCGCCGAATGCGGCTCGCCCATGCACAAACTTTCTGCTTCAGGAAGTCGATGCGCTCTGTGACACGAGACATGTATCCTTGAGGACTAATACCTGTCCCCAAAAATGCCCGTCTCACAAAGCGCATCACTCGTGGTCGTGTATTACCCTCCCTGAAGCAGTGTAGTTTGCCGATGAGTACCCTGGCCTCATCGATACGCCTCTCAATCCTGCATTGCCAGGCTGGTACAGCAGTCTTCGGTCGTATAGTTCCATCTATATTTGGAAACTTAATTTTGGCTAAACGACATGCCGCAACAGCCCCACAATACAAGATTGAGTGCGTATCAACAAGGTTCTCGCTACTCTCAAAAATATTTTTGAGCAACGAGTCCAAAGCACACACCAGCGCCCTATTTTTTTTGTGCATGGGTAACCGTGGCAAACGAGGCCTAAGCTCAGTCGGAGTCGACATGTACTCGCACAACGCATCCTCCAGTGCGCTCCTCAATCTTTCGTTGCACTGGCTACTTACTGTGACAACCCTATCATCTGCATCATCATTATTATGGTCGGACCGCGGCGAGATTGCGTTAGTAGTCGGCGTTGCCGCGGTCTGTGTTTGCGTAGATGTCGAGACGATTTGGTTGCTCAGTATCTCTGAGCGTAGCCGATCAAGTGCAGCGTCGTCCAACCTGTGGTTGCGTTGGATTATTATTATTATTATTTGGAAGTTGAGAATGGCGTAATTTCTTTCCAGCCACTCCTCGAAGAGGGGACTTACTGCTATAATTATGGTGTAGGCTCTCTTTTTTACATAGACATTATGGTGTTTAAAAAAATCTGTCAAACTGTAGGTAGTCGCTTACTTCTGGATAACAAGATTACGTAAAGTTTCTACAAAATGTTTGTTTCAATTTTGGTCATCTTCATTTCAATTAGCTTACTTTACCTATGTTACAATGTGACAGTTAGAAGTCGAGACAGCCATAGATGTTGAGAATTCAGGGACCTACAATAAAAATTAGATCTAGAAATAAAATTAGAATGGATTTGGATCTCCTCAAAGTAAGAAGGTTTCAGGATTTAAATTACCTTTTTGTTAATTGTTAATTCAAAATAGATGTTTTATTTACCTTGATTTTTGGGAGAGCAATTGTGAAATTGGTGTTCTTATGTCTTTTTTAGATAAAAAAATCATCTAAAAACATCTCCCGCCCTTGGGTAGAACGGGAGGGTGTGTCAGACTTTTACTGACTAAAACCCACCCCGGGGTTCTCTTTCGCATAACCTAGATGTTTTATTAGATACCTTGATTTTTGACGTTATTTATTTACTTATTCATATATGTACACACATAAACACTTAAAAATGAAATGAACAAATACAGATAGAAGAGTACAAAGGTACTTCTGTAGGTGCTGGTGTTCTTGTGTTTTTGGGCCTGAATTTTGATAAATCCTCTCTTGATGCTCACCTACGTCATAAAAGGAAACCTTGTGTTTTTCATGTTCCTAGTCCAGCAGTTTCGGCTGTGTGTTGATATGTCAATCAGTTCTTCCTAAATATAGATAAAGAATAAAGATTTTCGGACTAAGATAATTCGAACAAATACAACAATACCTACAATATCTTTCAAGTAGGTATAATAATAATAATAATATCTTGACTTGGCTCGCGAGGTTGTCGACATGTGGGAAGTGGATAGAGCAATCATTGTGCCGATAGTCGTGACGGCCAATGGCTTAATAGCCAAGAGCCTCGATCAACATCTGCGGAGGCTCTCGTTAGGCAGTTGGATCAAGGGCTTGATCCAGAAGGCAGTACTCCTTGACACGGCGCTTATTGTCCGGAGGTTCCTCTCTCAGGAGCCCTGACCACCGGTAGCTTGGACCCTGTTCCCGATGCCGGTGGGCTACTATTTTTTGTATTTTTAAATGTTTTTTTTTTTAATATCCTTTTTATAAGAAATATTTAAAAATATAATTAATATGTATAAATATAAATAAATGAAATAATAATATAATTGATTTAATCAGATAACTGAGATCCATCTTATTACAGTAATATTAATAAGTTATAGTAAGCAGCGACTTTGTCCGCTGTACTAATTTCCACATTAGTGGACAATCGTGTCTACTAGCTATGGCATTTAGGATGCTGTGGCGACTTCCACGCAGCCGACTTATGAAAGAAATATATTGTCCCATCTTTTCTCTCACGTTTAGCACGACTTTTGAGATTTCAATAACCAAGCCCGTATACCTGATAACGTAAATTACTCACAAAAATATATTATCTTCAGCAATTTAGCCCCAAAACATTAAACAAAGTTAACATAAAACATTTTTATCAACCGTTGAAATTTCCGAACGCACTGGCTTTCAATAAAAATTTGATTTATATGTATGCTTTGTTGTTTTATCTACTGGCCGATTCGGTTGGTGACGGAAGCGAACGAGGCGATTAATTCAACTGTTGTTTTATTATAGATATTCGGATATTATGAGGGTTTATAACCACCGAGCTTTTGGAAAAAAATGGTGAGATTTATAACGAGTATTATAGGCACAACAATTGTTTTATTTGGTTAAAATTGAGTGTTATTGTGGGAGCCATCAACTGGGATACCCACACTAAATCACCGGAAGCTGTAAATTAATTACTAGTCCTTTATACTGAGAGGTGGTTATTTAATGATGTTGCTCTTATAATTGTTGTTCTCGTGTTTCCTTACTTTGTCGCTATTCTTTACCTATTAATTTTGCTGCGAGGTCCAAGACAGTTGAATGTTCCTCTGTGATGTTGAGCGTCACTGTCTTGCAACTTTTCTGGTGGTAACTACTGTCGATTCTGGTTTTAAAGAGTAGCAGCGGTTGAAAATAGTATGAAAGAGGTTTTTTTAAAAGACGATACTTTGATATTAGAAGAAATCACATGAAACATACCTCATTCATACGGGCTATTGGCACAAATATACTTTTAAATTTTAATGGTTGCGAAATTTTCGAATAGGATTTGATTATGAAAGGAAAATAATTGTATTGTTTTAAGCGAAATTAGTTTTGATAGCCCGTGTACGAGTACCTAACAGGAGTGCCAAAATATAAAGTACTCAATTTTACTAGTTTTCGCCCACACGAAAGCAACAAATATATGCTAATGTCACTCAGTGATAAAGTAGCAATTTACTGGCGTAAGAATTGTACAAATCAAATCTGTAGTTTTTTTTTTTTTACATTAGAAACCAAAATACATAACTTTCCTCTTTATAATCTACTATATAAAAATGAGTCGGGTTTTCCTTCCTGACGTTATAACTCCAGAACGCACGAACCGATTTCCACGGTTTTGCATTCGTTGGAAAGGTCTCGGGCTCCGTGAGGGTTTATTAGAGTAGAGTAGGGTAGAGTAGGGTAGAGTAGGGTAGAGTAGGGTAGAGTAGGGTAGAGTAGGGTAGAGTAGGGTAGAGTAGGGTAGAGTAGGGTAGAGTAGGGTAGAGTAGGGTAGAGTAGGGTAGAGTAGGGTAGAGTAGGGTAGAGTAGGGTAGAGTAGGGTAGAGTAGAGTAGAGTAGGGTAGGGTAGAGTAGGGTAGGGTAGAGTAGGGTATAGTAGGGTAGAGTAGGGTATAGTAGGCTGAAGTAGGGAAGAGCGAGAGCGAAGCCGCGCGGGTAAAAGCTAGTATAAAGTATATAAGTGTTGATTAGTATGGATTGAAATATTATAGCCTGGCCATACTCTTCATAAACACTGTACATTAGGAGCCTATACTAGAGCTACAGTAATGAAAGTCCTCACAAAACAATGCAATTTGGAGCAACTTTTATTTCAAAATCAGTATAAGTTCCAACGATGGAAGTCGCAAGAGTCCCGGCCACCATGAGTCATGGCCATTTTGACGACGCGTTGCGTCGTCACAACCACACGTGCTTCAAACAGTTATCAGTAAAATTGACAGGGCGCTGTAAAACTTAAACCTGCTTGGGTGCAGGAATGTTCAAAAAAGTTACCGTGGCTTGGAATTCAAAGGGAACAGATAGAATTCCGGGGGGTTTTAAAGGTTTAGAAAAGGCTGCAACTTTCTCTCACTTCATCAAGATCGGCAGGAGCCATTGAAGGATTTCCGACGTAAAAAAAATGAAGTCCAAAATTCCACAGATCAAAATATCCATGTTATCTTCTACAAACCATATTCCCGTCATACGCTTAACTTCAAAGAGCTCTTTACACTCCTTTACCAGATAATATATATTCGTAGTTGTAACTTAGTGACACTAGCAAGCTAGCCCGGCCGCCAGCTAACGTCGGACGATTTGCAATGCAAAACTGTTTGCATCTTGTCTAGCGATGCAGTTTACGTAAACCCTTCTTGTCTCGTTGCGTGGTTTGGGCACTATTTCTTATTATATGACTTATTGCTATCCAAGGAATTTGTAACAAGTCAGGATATTTTGTTTCTGCCGAGATTTCGTCGTCATTATTTCAGCCGAGTTACATACATACATAACCTGTCCTTTCCTTTCTTTTCATTCAGTCCATCCAAAGGTTGCCTGCTAGAAATTGCCTTGTGCAATAAGACCGTCCATTGTACTTTTTGTAAATGTTTGTCCTGTAATAAGCTAAGGTGTGCAATAAAGTTATAAATAAATAAATAACATAATCAGCCCTTTAATATCCCTACTGCTTTTTTGTTTTTTATGGTGGGAAAAAATCATGCATTGACATCCCCCGCTCTTGGGCGGAGCGGGAGATAGTGTCAGACTCTTACTGACTAAAAGACCCACCCCGTTCCTTTTAGCCTTCATACCGGGGCTCGAGCGCCCTTTCGGATAACCCTGGCCCCAGTAGGCTTCGATCCGGCTGGGTCCCTGCTGTTGCTGACAACTCCTTGAGGCGCGCGGGAACAATGCGCGCCGTCGACGACTTGGGCTTGGTTCGGACAGTTACCGGACGGCCGGACAGTGAGCTACCCATTGCTCACTGTCCGCAAGCCCGCGCCTACGGTGGCCGGAAATCGGGATCAGAATCCCGGCGGCGGCGGCGGCGATAACGCCGTTGCCTGATGCGTTCGGCCTCCTCCTTTGCGAGCATTACTGCTTTGCAGACGTCGGCGACCGCCTGCCACTTCTCCTCGCTCTGGACCATGGCCTCAACCAAGGCCCGGCGCGAGAGGTCTCCGCCGCCGATCGCCCCCACGAGGGCACGGCGATGCTCCGCCCAAGCAGGGCACACCTCGACTGTGTGCTCCACCGTGTCCTCCGGGCGTTCCGCACAGTGGCGACACCCGGGCGTCACTTCCGCATGACGCAGGTACTCACCGGACATGGTTCGTTCGGGAGTTTCCTGCACGGGATTCATGCGGAGGTGACGCCCGGGTGTCGCCACTGTGCGGAACGCCCGGAGGACACGGTTGTCAAAACCAATATGTGCAGAGAGTCATTATTACAATATAATAACAAAAAAATAAAAAGTAGCATATAACACAAGCACAATATGTTCAGCAATAGTCCTGTTTCTCGCATCCAGACTCTTAATCTTTAGCTCAATGGATTGTTATTAAAACTGTAACGTCAAGACGACTTCATGAAATTATACGTATATGGAGAAAAGCAGTTTCTGAAAAGTTGTTCAAAGATACAATGAAAATGACTGATTAGTTATAGTACTAAAAATATTCTTATCAGCAATGAATGTTATTTACATCCTTACAAATAGATACTTATATAATTAGACAATACAAAAAAAAACTACTAAACTAATTAAACCACTTTATAGATAGTATGTATAAAAACTGCAAATAAAAGTACAAACGCGTACAAAAAAAATTCACTGGTCATCAAAAAATTCAGCCACTATAAAGGGAAACATATTTCTTATTAGATTTCATCTTAAATTATTGCCACTAATTGCGAAAATGTTCTAAAAAAACTGGGCTCGTCCGGGATTTGAACCCGGGACCTCTCGCACCCTAAGCGAAAATCATACCCCTAGACCAACGAGCCGGCTGATAAACTGGTCGAAATATACGTTTAGAGTAACGAATACGATGCCTTTCTCTCAGCGTGTTGCAAAATTACATTATTATCGTATTGAACGGAAACAATCAATATATTTGTTGATATCGTACCTAAATAGTATTGGCAGTTATATTATAAACGGGCCTCAACAAACATTTTAAAATCGCCCAAAGTGCAATAGAAAAAGTCATACTCGGATTTTCCGTGTGTAATCGCATCAGAAATGAAGATATTCGCAGGAGAACCAAGATTACTTACTGATTCTTTTTCTTCCTGCCCTTATCCCATATTACTTGGGGTCGGCGCAACACGTTTTCTTCTTCCATTCTGTCCTGTCACCCGTCAAACTATTACTAACTCCCTTTTCTTTCATATCACTCCTCACACAATCCATCCATCTTTTCTTCGGCCTTCCTCTCCCTCTCCATCCATCTACATGTATAATCAGAACTCTTTTAGTAATTTGCGCTTCATCCCTCCCTTCACATGACCATACCAAGACAACCGATTACCTTTCAACTTTTCAGTCACTTTCAAACTTCCTCTAATATACTCATTTCTCACTTTATCCATTCTCGTCACACCACACATCCATCTCAACATTCTCATCTCCGCTACATACAATCTTTTAAGATTACTGATATAGGCCGAAAATCCACTTTAAGTGGCAGGGCATATTTCTCACAGAACAGGGTCGATGGGGACGAGAGGTTCTAGAGTGGTGACTACGTGCCGGAAGAGTCAGCGTTGGAAGGCCTCCCACAATGTGGGCCAATGATCCTCTGAAAGTTGGGAGAATCCAATGGATGCGAGGCACACAGGTCTGGTCGTAGCTTGACACTTGAGAAGGTCTATGTCTAACAGTGCACATCTTTCAGCTGATATGATGATGATAATAATACTGTAAATGTGAAACTAAATCTTTAAATTTTTGTTTGCTTGTTAATTTATTTCCGCTTAAACAACTGAACTTTGGTAGTGAACCCATAAAATATAATATGTACTACACGTTCCAAATGATATAGCCAATGAATAGGACCGATTCCTATGTTTTGATGTCTCGTCGTACTGTCAAATCGAAGATTGAGCAGAAGAAGAAATTTTGGCAAAATTGAAGAACTTAGAGATGAGTAAAATTGAAGAACTGGATTCTGATTAAACATTTTTCGTTCACAGTTCATAAATAAATTAAATTTTTCGTAAATTAATTAATGTTTAAAATTTTCTTTCCTCGATTTGATAGTAAATCGTGACATCACAACATGGCGGGCGATCGTATTCTCATTTGGAACGCATTGTAATAGTTTTTTTGTTTTTTTTTGTTCCAACCAGTTACTTCACGAATTCTTTTGGTTTATTTACTCAAAGCTTTGCAAACTAACCCAGATTTTCAAGGCACGTTATGTCCACCTCTGGTTTTATTCACACTTTCATAGATATAGTACAGACATCGCAATACACGATATAGCTTGTTGAGTAGAATGTTTGTTTTAGGCGGGTTACACCTGTAGTCTTACCATAATGGGTTAAACTGTCAGTCGTGAAAGCATGAAAGAAGGATACAGAATAGCATAGCATAGCATAATCGGCCTTATAAAATTTCCACTGCTGGGTCTCAGGCCTCCTCTCTAGGAGAGGAAAAGGGCCGCAATCCAACACGTAGGCCCAGTGCGGGTTGGTGGATGTCACATGTCTTCGAATTTCTGGTTCTAGGACATGCCGGTTTTCTCACGATGTTTTCCTTCACCGTTTTGAGAGCGAATGAAATAAATTACACAAAGTAATACGCCCGGCAGTGTTTGAACCTGCGACCTACAATTTGTAAGTCTGAGCCATTACCACTCTCATTCAGTTATTACACTGATGTAATAATACAAGTATCGGAGACTATACTGTGTGATAAAGTAATGCGTATATCTTTATTGTTTCGTAATATAATAAGTGAAAGGCGCCGCAATCTTTGATATGAACGTATATTTCGACATCATTGGCAGCTGGCTCGTTGGTCTAGGGGTATGATTTTCGCTTAGGGTGCGAGAGGTCCCGGGTTCAAATCCCGGACGAGCCCAATCTTTTTTTATTTATTGATATAATAAAGGAAGGTATAACAAAATCTAACAGGAATTCACTTGTCTTTGATATTCTAATTAGATTCCAATGGTTTTTTTTGGTTTGTTTTTTTTTTTCGGTTGGCCCGCCCTTGGGCGAAGCGGGACATAGTTTCAGACTTTTATTGACTAAAACCCATCCATATAATCTTTCTTTGCCTTGCTTTCCAGTACCCCGGGTTGCTCTTTCGGAAGAAAACCCATGGGCCCAGTAATTTCACTGACAACTATTTGAGGTGCGCGTGGAACACGATGCTCGGTCGATGACTCGGCGTCGGTCCGGCCGATTACCGGTCGGCCGGACAGCGAGATACCCATTGCTCATCGTCCGCTAGCCTGCAGCTACGGTGGCTGGATATAGGGATTCCAACTAGATTCCAACAGTGTGTAATTTAGTGGTCTTTAAGTTTTCTTTGGTTTTTTTAAGGTGAGCAGTGGTGGCCGAGTGGTGACAGCCCCGACTTATTACTTTGTGTAATTTATTTCATCACCATTGCTCTCAAAACGGTGAAGGAAAACATCGTGAGGTAGTTTTAAGACATGCCGTTGGCTGAAATTTAGAAATGAAATTGAAATTGAGCTGAAAATTAGAAGACATGTGAAATTCACTAACCCGCACTAAGCCCGCGTGGAGAATTACGGCCCATTCCCTCTCCTACAGAAGTCCTGAGTCCCACCAGTGGGAACATTGAAAGGCTGATTATGTTTGTTATGAACATAAGTTTTCTTTCAAAATAATAAAAAATAGTGTTAGTAAACGAGACGGTAATCCCTTGCCGACGTTTTAAAATATAATTCCCAATCCTTATTCAAAAACTTATCGCAAAATAAGCTTTTCACTTAATCCCTATCGCGCGCTCGGATCCAATCTCGTGTGCAAACCGCCTTATCCGCCATATTTACTTTCCAAAGATACAGGGATCGTACATCGTTTCTAAATATTAGTTTATTTACGCTCCACTATTGAATATTATTTGCAGTTATTACTCGAAGCTGTTTCAAATTGTATTTGTATCAATAAATTGTGTGTTTAGATGTGATATTATAAAGCTATTGGATTTCTTACCGTTATTGACCAAATAAGTTTATTAAGAACTTTCCTTGGTTGGCAGATTCAATTTTTTTTTGGATAGGCTCTCATTTGACCGTTATCTTACCTGATAGTACGCGATGATGTGGCCGACGTTGGAGTACGCTTGCATAAAAGTAACCAATTCACACTTGACTTAAAGACCCCTAAGTTGTAGCTATCAGGAAACACAGACTCTGGCAGGGAATTCCACTCTTTACAATAAATATGTTTAAAAACGCTTCGTACGGATGGGTGGGATATTTACCATATACCGTTGGCGCATCACATTTATTCATATTTTTTGGACGTTAGAAGACAATAATAGTTCAAGTAACTAATTTTGATCTATATTACTTACGTTTCTGCAAGAGACAAGATATTTTTGAAAGCCTGGAGCATAGGCGTAAGGTAGCTAGCCTTTCTATACTTTGAAAGGTTGGATTTTGGAGAGTGTGCGCAGAAATTGCATGACTTGATTCGGCCATTACCTTTCTACCATCGGACAACCCGACTTACGGTGAGTGTCCGCCCTTACGTTGTTGACACATCTACGGTCCGGACAAAGCGTTTCACCTCGAAGTTTATACAGCATACTTCGAAGTAATGGAACAATTTGCCTGCTGCGATCTTCTCGCCTAATTATAAATTAAGATTTTTCAAGGCTAGAGTGAATAGACTCTTAAGGGCCAAGCGCCCGAAAAGTGCCTTAAAACAGTGATTTTCTGAGGCCTACTCCTCCACAACGGCTAAGTCAATTGGTTTGAAAAAAATATATGTTTATTATAGATTCATGAACAATAATATCAACATTTGATTTTTTCGTGCAATTAATACTTTTGTCAAAAAAAAAATTCAGCAATTTCGCAACTTTTCCCTACTCCTTCGAAACGGCTTGGACCTATAGAAACATTTTTACACATAAAAATTGGTGGTTAAATATTCTTCAAAGTGAACATTGCATATGTAAATCAATCAATATCTCACAGAGAAAATGGATTTAAAGCGCTTTCCGGGCGCTGCTGGCCGCAAATAAATGCACAGATTTGCGTACTGCCGCCTAGGCGAGTGCAAGAGTTGCGTTCACATAATTTCGGTCAGATGGTTCAAGGGACTATACGCCTTAATAAACTAGTGCGCTTCACCATCAGCGATTGCATCACTGCTTACCATCAGGTAGGATTGTAGTGACGCACAAGGTTACATCAATTATAAAAAACCTATATATTTTTACTGTTTCTTTTGGAGTCTATCTATTCTGTGAGTGTCCTGTCAAAATCATCTATAAAGAAGGGTTTATTTTTCTAATAGATTCGGTAAACAAAAAGCTAAAAGGGACTAGAACAAAACAGATTCGTGCCCTACCGTTGGTGCTGAATCTCCTAACATCGGCTAAGCCTCTGAAAATCCGAAATTACGACTAGCATCCTAAGGGATGCGTGTCGTAATTTCGGATTTCTTGAGATTTTCCGGGTTCCAGAATTTCCTTTACACACGTATATAGGGCATTCTGAAACTGTTATAGGAAATCAGTGTTTCACTTAAGGTAGACTGTTCCATTTTATTGCATTGGTAAACAAAATAACTATTCCTAAATTATGAAGACATGGCTTAATGAAAGGTAAATAAAAAAAATATGGGCACTCATATGAAAACAGATTTTTACAGCCACAAAAGTTTACTAGTTTTACAGTTATTTTCTTCACAAGTGTATTGAAAAACGTCGTATGATACAGGTGAGTAATTAATGATTACCGTTCTCGGCCCTCTTAAGACCCTCGCCATGGCTCGTGTCTTAATACCGCCTCGACGGTAATCACTATCATTACACACTCATATTCACACTCATAATGTACTATTACAAGGCGCCAGATAACCGTAGAATAAAGTACATTGACCTTTTCCTAATATCTTTGCGTAGGTACTCGAAAATCAAACAATTAATTGCTTTTCATTACTAGATCATGTATAGGATCACGATACATGTCGATTAAAAACTATTTTATGTCTTTATTTCCGTTTTTTAAATTAAGAATGTCAACAAATGTATGGAGAATCAATGACCGTTATTCCATGTTTATCTGGCGCCTACCTTAGTATCCAAGCCAAAAATATTAACAAAAAAAAAAGTGAAACTACCAAAACTTGACCCAATTCTGTCGATAGAAAATGACGAAAAATAAACTTTGAATTTGAAAGTTCGAGAACACTTTTCAAATTCAGAATTTATAACAAAGACGAGCTCAAAAACAAGAGAAACTCATTTTTGAAAGAAAATAATGTTTTTCATGAAAAAATTTGCGTTAGTTTTGTTCCATTGACTGGCCTGTTGGTCTAGCGATTAGTGCCCCTGACTGCTACAGTCTGTCTAAAAAGTCAAACTACTTGGGAATTTTGTATAGTATTTAATCATTTAAAAAATACTTATGTTTGATACTTTTTGTAATGTTCATCTATTAGTAAACAATGATCAAGATCTCTTAATCAACCTTGATTATTGAACAGTGTTGACTACATCAGATTTCATTTTACCTTATTAATTACCCAAGTCGTTTGACTTTTTAGACAGACTCTATGTCGTGGATTTGGTTCCCACCCAAGACAAATGTTTGAGTGATGAGTACGGTCATTTGTTCAGTGCCTGGGTGTAATTTACTAATAATTTATGTATTTAGAATTATGTAAGTACTAGCTTTTCCCGCGGCTTCGCTCGCTTTAAATTCGGGGTAACACTTTCTGTGGGGGGTTAGTGAACTCCTCTTAGCGAACTCCAATGCGGGTGCAATTTAGCTTCACTTTTCTTGGACTGACCGACATTTGACTATTCAAAAGTGCCTGCAAATGGTCTGTTTGAAATAAATGATTTTGATTTTGATTTTTTGATTTTGGTGACGTAACCTACGACAAACTTATTATTTGCGGTTGGTACAGTAATAGGGTCTTGGGATCGAACCGCAAAATTAGGTTTGTTTTTTATTGTATATACTTTTCCGAAATAAAAAGTACCCAGTGTGGTGCCTAGGATATTAAAGAATAATTATACAAAGTTTCATCGTAATCGGACCGGTAGTTTTTGCGTGATGCCTGAACAAACAGACAGATAGACAAAAATTTTTTTTATCACATTTTTGGGTTCGGTGTCGGTCTATTAACACCCCCTGACATTTATTTTTTTGATATTTTCAATGTACAGAATTTTCAGTTCTACAGATTTATTATAAATAAAGAATAGATGATTATCAGTTGTCTAGAACTTAGCACAAGCTCTGCTTAGTTTGGGACTAAATGGCGTTGTGTGAAAGTTGTGGAATATTATTTATTACTATTATTATATATTATTGTTTATATTTGTTTGTAATTTATATTTTTATTGTTTTTGTTTTTTAAGTCTGACATTTAAATATTATTACAATTGTTTCGTAACTGTAACTGACAAGATTGTAATTTTTAATTTTATGTTGTCCTTTACATTATTTACTTTTTATCATTTATATATAAAAAAAATATCAATATATAATTTTACCCATGTTTACAAATAAATGTTTTATGACTATATTTAGGGTTCCGTAGGTACTCAAAAGGAAAAAACATAACCCCTATAGGTACATTTTTGTTGGTCGTCTGTCTGTCTGTCGGTCTTTCTGTCTGTTTTTCTGTACATAGGGTACTTCCCCTTGACCCAGAATCCTGAAATTCGGCATTAAAGCAAGATTTTACAGCAAAATTACTATTTTACGTCACAAAAAAATGCAATTCGGAAAAATCTTTGAGACTCCATTCGGGACTTATACATGTACAGAACCCTCAGTGCGCGAATCCACTTGCCCAGTTTTTATGTAAGGATATTTAATTTTAAAGAGCAAAACATAAAACTGGGAATTCAGTGTAAACTACATCTTACAGATATTCAAAGGATGCAGTACATTACACAAATATTAGCTTCAGTATCTAAACATATTCTAAGATACAGCACCTTGAGAATATTCCAAGATATGCTGTTTACTCTGCAGCTGTGTTTCATATTTGTTGAATATTGCACCCGCTATGAAAGATGTTTGAAGTCTTGTTATTATTTTAGGAATATTTTGCGTGCCATGTAGCGTGCACCTAGATGAACTAAAGAATGGTATTTTCTACTAACCTTTAGGTTTAATTTTATTGAAATAGTAGGATATATTTTTTTAATGGATAAAAACTAGTGCTTGACTGCGATTCCACCTGTTGGTAAGCAGTGATGCAATCGTTGATGGTGAGTCGCAAATATTTATTAAGAGGCTATTCACTCTAGTCTTGAAGACAGTTAAATTATAATCGGACGGAAACACCGCAGCAGGCAAATTGTTCCAGTCCTTCGACGTACGCAGTATAAACGAAGAGGCCAAACGCTTTGTTCGGACCGTAAAGGTGATAACAACGAAAGGGGTTCAGCCCACACTTCGATCAGTTGTCAGATGGTAGAAAGGTGATATTGAAATCAAGTCATTTTATAAAAAAAAGGTTAAAAAAAAGTTTTTTTGTTTATAGGAGGTAATCTCTGGAATCTGGAAGTACTGGTCCGATTGCTAAAATTTTTTCTATGAAAAGCTGCTTTATTCCTGAGTGACATAGGCTATATTTTATGTATGCATGCGAAGCTGCGGGTAAAAGCTAGTCTTCTTCTTCCTGCCTTTATCCCATATTACTTGGGGTCGGCGCAACACGTTTTTTTCTTCCATTCTGTCCTGTCACCCGTCAAACTATCCCTAACTCCCTTTTCTTTCATATCACTTCTCACACAATCCATTCATCTTTTTTTCGGCCTTCCTCTCCCTCTCTATCCATCTACATGTATACTCAGAACTCTTTTAGTAATATGCGCTTCATCCTTCCTCTTCACATGACCATACCAAGACAACCGATTACCTTTCAACTTTTCAGTCACTGGCGCCACTTTCAAACTTCCTCTAATATACTAATTGCGGGAAAAAGCTAGTATTTTAATAAAAATAAGTAGGTACCTATTTTTTTTAATAAAAAAAATGTCGATCAGATAAAGCTATAAAAAGCCCATAACATGTTAATACGTCAAACGAAACCCTAAAAGGGTCAATAATGTACCAAAATTTACTAAAAATTCAAGTGATAAAAAGTACATTATTTTCAAAAAAATTGGGCTCGTCCGGGATTTGAACCCGGGACCTCTCGCACCCTAAGCGAAAATCATACCCCTAGACCAACGAGCCAGCTGATCAACTCGTTGAATTTAAATACCACAAGACCATTCACTAATAAGATTGCTTTAAATGATAGCCGCTGTGACGTAATTATCTTGTTAAAAGTCACGTAGACATATATTTGTACGCGTGCGTTTTTTCTTTCTGGCATAGTCAGCCGAATTTTATACTTCAACTTTGACAAAAGTGTAATTAAATCAAAAAGGATTGGATTTCTTCTTCTTCTGCTCTTATCCCATATTACTTGGTGTCTACGCAACACGTATAATTTTCTTCCATTCTGTCCTCTCACCCGTCACACTATCACTAACTCCCTTTTCATTCATATTACTCCTCACACAATCCATCCAACTTTTCTTTGGCCTCCTTCTCCCTCTCCAAATATATACATGGAGTTATCGTTAAGAAAAGGTTTACTCTCCAAATTATTTTGCTTATCTGTATTATTTATTGGTAAAATATTTACAGCAATCTGCTAGCATACTTGAGTTTTGTGTGAAAAACACTAACGCCATCAAAAACATAACTACTTATTAAAAAAAATTAAGGCGTTTTTTGTTCGGTGGGTGAAAATCATCCAAATGAAAATCCCCGCCCTTTTGCGGAGCGGGAGATTGTGTCAGACTCTTACTGACTGAAAAACCCACACCGTTCCTTCTCGCCTAACCAAGGCTTGCTACTTAGTTCTTTTACCGTAAAAAGTTATGAGATCTATTTCATACCAAGACGGTTAATTTATTCCATCGATAACAATGGGCATTACACTTGCCAGTAGTATGTACTACAGTAAAAGAGCTTTGGGATTCGATTTGGCAGCGCTACCTCCTATCTCTATCAAATACTCTTTGATACGACTTTCCCAGAGAGTTATAGATAGACTTACGCACTTTATGAGAGATAAAGGTTAATTATTTTATGTAAAATGCTGTTGAGAAATGCATCTAGATTATTATCAGCTCAGTGAACTTGTGAAAAAAAATTGGTCTCGTCCGGGATTTGAACCCGGGACCTCTCGCACCCTAAGCGAAAATCATACCCCTAGACCAACGAGCCAGCTGACTAACTTGTCGAAATTCAAGACTAACACCAACGTGAGTCGAAATCCTTTCACTTGAAGAATTACATAATTAAAATCATGTAATGTAGATAAAGATACGTATTAATACATAACATCACGCACTACACGATGTGTAGGGGACAGCAGACAGTAACGCCTTAAAAACTTCAACCACAGGAGAAAGGCTATCTAGTGAAATATATATATAAAAAATCGGTCAAGTGCGAGTCGGACGATTCGAACATAGGGTTCCGTACAAAGTTACCTATATCCGAATTGAGTCTCGAAAATTTTTCCGAAACGTAAAAAAGACGGAACTACATACAGTTCCGACTTTTTATTATATTTGAAAGACGAGACCCTGTTTCATGCCAAATTTCAGAATTCTAGGTTGACGAAAAGTACCCTATAGGTTTAGATTTCCTAGCGAGTATCAAATAATGCGCCTAAACGGAAGATAAACAACCTTATCTTTAACGATGACTTAGAAATCTAATTTTCACTGCTGCTTAGGCTATCAAACTTGAGTATTTAATATTTATTTCAGCGTCATACCTCAACGAGTACCCGAGAAAATGGGTTTTGACAGACATCAGATGGACAACGAAATGATCATATGAAGGTTCCGTTTTTGCCGACTTAGGTACTGATCCCAAAAAATACAGGATGAGGATTTCCTCATCATCATCATATCAAACGAAAGACGTCCACTGTTGGACATAGGCCTCCCCCAAGCGTCGCCATGACGACCGGTCCTGTGCATCACGCATCCATCGGATTCCCGCGACCCTGACGAGGTCATCGGTCCACCTTGTTGGAGGCCGTCCAACGCTGCGTCTTCCGGTACGTGGTCGCCACTCCAGAACCTTTCGTCCCCATCGACCATCTGTTCTGCGTGCAATGTGCCCTGCCCATTGCCACTTAAGTTTGGCGATTCTTCGAGCTACGTCGGTAACCCTGGTTCTCCTGCGGATATCTTCATTTCTGAGGATTTCCTAAATCCAGGAAATTATTCAAGCTGTAAGACATTGGTCGTGAAACGTGATCTATTCTTATATCTATTACTCACACTAATATTTTATAGGTGATAAGTTTGAAACTGTGTTGGTGTGTTACTGCTTTGAGTTCGAACGCCTGAGCAGGTTTGGATGAAATTTTAGCACTTCTTCTGAGTCGGTACACTCTTGCCAGAGTGGTCTTGGTCATCACTGTGAATCACGATGAGTGATCATCTTTGTAATGCGGCGCCATGCATCGCGGACTGCAGCTTTCCGGGTACATTCATAAACCGAGCACTTAGTTGCGGCCTTGATCTGGTCTGTCCATCTCATTGGTGATCTACCATGCGGCCTAGTGCCTTCAATTTTACCCTGCACTACGAGACGCTCTATGGAGTCATTAAAATGACGCGATACATGGCCGAAAGTCAAAATGCGTGACTGCACTGTGGATGATAGGCGCTGTCTGATGCCGAATTTTGGCACACGGATAGAGTATTTCTTGAAATAACACATAGGATACATCTTTTTACCCCGGGAATATGTTCCCTAGGGAATTTTTTCTACGTTTAACGCGAGCAAAACCGCTGGCAGCAGCTAGTAGGTTTATAAATGCGAATGTAAATCTGTGTGTTATATTTTCACGCTTAAACTGCTTAACCAATTATGATAAACATTAGAACGAAGATAGGCTAGTAGACCTTGAAGAAATACAAAGACTTTTTATTCATTTGGGAATATTCAACTATCATGCAAGCAAAACTACGGGCAGAAACTAGTATTAAAATGGTTTTGATTAGCTCATCATCATTATCATCATTTCAGCCAATAGACGTCCACTGTTGTACATAGGCCTCCCCCAAGTGTCGCCACAATGAACGGCCCTGTGCGTCTCGCATCCATCGGATTCCCGCAACCTTTACTAGGTCATCGGTCCATCTTGTAGGAGGTCTTCCACCGCTGCGTCTTCCGGTACGTGGTCGCCACTCCAGAACCTTTCGTCCCCATCGACCATCTGTTCTGCGAGCAATGCGCCCTGGTCATTGTCACTTAAGTTTGGCGATTCTTCGAGGTATGTCGGTAACCTTGGTTCTCCTGCGGATATCTTCATTCTTCATTCTTTGCTCAAGAAGTAGGAATTAAATTTGCAATACAATAATCGAGAATTTCGTTCTACATGGTTACGTTAAATTCTTATTTTCCAATAATCCTATCGTTGATTTTGTAACGGAGACAGGATATGAACGACAAATTTGATTTATTAAGGTATACCGGAAGGGCGCAAGGGCCTCCATGGCCCAACCCAAGAATTATTTATTATCTTATAGATGGTCATTTTCATATGGTGTTGTAGTTACCAGACATCTATCGTAGTTTATGCTGTAGCTGCAATACATTGATACGCATCCGTTCGCTGCCGCCGCCATCGGTGTACTGGCGCCTCGCGCGCCGCTCCGTAATATTTATGTATGAGGCACACTAGCCGCGCTTGGAGCGAGCGCTGAGCCCAACAGTGAGCCGTTTCGACAACAGCGATCGGCGCGCCACCTCACGTGTTTCCTAGGAACCATACCTCGCAAATTAGATTGTCAAACGGTCCACTACTTGACCCTATGTATTTAGTAATAAGTTCTGTACATATTTCTGTAAATTCATTCCCTTCTGAATTCATCAATATAAATTTATCAGTACATCTGGAGTATCATTACTGCACACCACCTAAGCGCTACAGTGGTGACCCCGACGTGATTTTTAAGAAGACCTCCAGAATCATAAATTCAAGTTTTCATCATGGCCAACAAGGAGGAACAGGAACTCTCCGGTGTCTCGACGTCGCTGCGCATCCCACCTATTTGGCGTGACAAAATACGGTTGTGGTTCGCGCAATTCGAAGCCATCATGAGTGCGCAGAAGAAAGGAGATCAGACAATGTACGAGCTCGTCATCGGGCAACTTGAACGGCAAGATCTCGACGAAATCTCCGATATAATTCTCCATCCACCCGCAAATCAACGATATGAGGCTCTGAAAAGTCGGTTATTCCAAGTCTACGAGGAATCAGAACAGCGTCAAGTACAGAGGTTACTTTCCGAGATGGAACTCGGCGATATGAAGCCTTCACAGCTGCTACGTCGCATGAAGAACCTCGCCGCAGATAACATCTCCGACTCAGCGCTGCGAATAATGTGGACTAACCACCTTCCACAATCAGTTCGAGCAGTCCTCGCCGTCAGCGATAACATCGCGAAAAAATCCGACATTCACGAGCTGGCGATGATGGCGGACAAGATCCTCGAGCAGACACAACCATACGGCGCAATCGCGGCAGTTTGCTCCACATCCACCACCCCAGCTGCACCTACATCAATTGAGGAGAAGATCGACGCGCTCGCGAGAGAAATCGCAGAATTGAAAACGAGACAACCACGTCATCAAAACTACCAACGTAGATCGTTCAACAGACGATATTCGAGATCGCGTTCTCGTTCGTCGAGCCGGCACAATCACGATCGCGCTCGAAATGACCAACCAGCGATTTGTTTTTACCATCGTAAGTTTGGCAAAGAAGCGCGAAGATGTACCCGTCCGTGTAGTTACGAAGACAGCAGTGCCCCCTCGGGAAACTAAAACCTGCGTTGGCTGAGGCGGCAACCGGCGCAAGCAACACTTCCTACCGCCTATTTATAACGGACAAAAACTCACGTTTGTCGTTCCTAATTGATACCGGCGCAAACGTCTCCGTGATACCCAAGAGGAAAGGCGGGAAAACGACCCCTACAGATTTTTGCTTGTACGCGGCGAACAACACGGTGATTCCAACATACGGTGAGAAAACACTGCAACTGGATCTCAACCTACGCAGACCATACACCTGGAAATTCATCATCGCAGCAGTCAGCAAGCCCATCATCGGAGCCGACTTCCTAAAGCACCATCAACTTCTTGTCGACATAGCCAGCCGATGTCTTGTCGATAAAGTAACTAACCTCACCGTAAAAGCGCCAGTCACCTATTCTGCTGACCCTACAGTCAGAAGTATCGACGTTGATCAGCCGTATCACCAGCTACTCAGCAAGTATCCTGACATCCTTCGACCGTCATGCATGAAGGATACTCCTAAACACTGTGTGGAACACCACATCGAAACTACTGGCCCACCAGTTTACAGCAAGACCAGACCCTTACCACCACATCGATATCTGGCCGTGAAAAAGGAGTTTGAGACGATGATGCAGCAAGGAATTTGCCGTCCAAGCAAAAGTCCATGGTCCAGCCCGCTACACGTCGTACCAAAGAAAAACGGCGACATTCGCGTATGTGGCGACTACCGAAGGCTCAATGACGTCACTAAACCCGACCGCTATCCAGTACCTCGTCTCAAAGATTTTACCTACCTACTACACGGCAAGAAAATCTTCACCACACTAGACCTAAATCGTGCATACCAACAGTTACCCGTACACGAACCAGATATCGAAAAGACCGCCATTACAACTCCATTTGGACTATTCGAATTTCCACGAATGTGTCCAGGTCTCAAAAATGCCGGGCAGACCTTCCAAAGGTTCATCCATCAAGTACTCAACGGATTGGATTACGCGTTTCCATTCATTGATGACGTCATCATCGCTTCGAACAATGAAGCACGCCACGTCGAAGACCTACAAGAAGTGCTACGCAGATTAGACGACTACGGCATAACAATAAATCCATCCAAATGCGTCTTCAGCAAAGAAAATGTGAAGTTCCTGGGCTATGAAGTGTCAAGTAGAGGAATTAAGCCACCTCAAGATAAAATCACCGCTATCACTGCTTATCCCAAACCCGAGACGATTCAAGACCTACGTCGATTTCTTGGAATGGTAAACTTTTACCGCGACAGTATTCCGAACGCAGCACACATACAAGCACCTCTCAACGCATACCTACATAATTCCAAGAAACGTGATAAGACCAAAATCGACTGGAACACAGAAGCTTCACAAGCATTCGAGTCATGCAAAGTTGGCATACAAAACGCTGCTTTGCTCGCTCATCCATCTCCATCACCAAATGACGCCATCTCCCTCATGTGTGACGCATCGAGTACCTGCGCAGGAGCCGTACTACAACAACTTGTAAGCAAGAAATGGATACCACTGGGCTATTTCTCAAAAAAGTTCTCCGACACACAACAGCGATACAGTACATTCGACAGAGAACTATTATCAATCTACATGGCAATCAAACACTTCAGAAAAATGTTCGAAGGAAGAGAACTGATTGTTTATACTGACCACAAACCGCTGACTTACGCTATTCGCAAGCCACCGTCTGATAACGACACGCAACGACGCACGCGTCAGCTGTTATTTATCAGCGAGTTCACGACGGACATACGACATGTGAGCGGAGTGAACAATGTTGTCGCTGACGCACTCTCTCGCATTGAAACTATAGAAACACCGTCACCAATCAGCTACGATGAGTTATCACAGGCGCAAGAAAAGGACAGTAATATTCCCACCTTATCAAAACAATCAAATATCCAACTCAAGAAAATCGTCATGCCCGGCACTAACAAATCAATATTCTGCGAAACATCTACTTCACACATTAGACCATACCTACCAACTGACTTTCGTCGCATCGCATTTAACGCCGTGCACAATACAAGTCACCCGGGAATACGGACTACACGCAAGATGATGCAAGAACGGTACTTCTGGCCAGCAATGAATACCGACATTGGCGAGTGGGCAAAAACATGCACGTCATGCCAACTATCAAAAGTTCAACGGCATAATCACAGTGAAATCGCAACATACCCACCGAGTGAAAGATTCCAGCACATTCACGTAGATATTGTCGGAAAGCTACCCACATCTTCCTGCGGACATCGATATTTACTCACGATTATCGACCGCAGCACACGATGGCCCGAAGCAGTACCTATGCAAGAAATAACCGCTGATATTGTCGCAAAAAAGCTGTATGAAACCTGGATATCTCGTTACGGTTGTCCTTCGAGAATAACGACTGATCAAGGACGACAGTTCGAAAGTCGACTATTCCATGACCTTGCAAAACTTCTCGGCATAGAACGAATCCGAACAACTGCCTACCACGCACAAAGCAACGGAATTGTTGAAAGATTTCATCGCACGCTGAAAGCTGCACTCATGACCCGACTACAAAACAGCAACAAATGGATTTCTGAGCTGCCCACGGTGCTGATGGGATTACGAGCTGCCGTGCGCACAGACACCAACACTAGTGCTGCGCAACTCACCTACGGTCAAGCATTGCGACTACCCGGCGATTTCATATCACCATCACCAGCTGTTACAAAAATGGACCACAACTATGTTGATCACCTACATGACGTAATCACAAAGCTCACACCCACATACAAACCGCATTCCAACAAGCGATGTATGTTTGTGCACAACGCCTTGCAAACATGTAGCCATGTGTTCGTACGCGATGACACCGTCCGAAAGCCACTGCAACATCCCTACAAAGGTCCGTACCAGGTCGTCAATCGCAATAACAAATACTTCACCGTACAACTACCAGGAAGATCAAGCACTATATCGGTCGATCGACTCAAACCGGCGTTCACTGTCAATATCGAAGAACACGAACACACAAGTAGTGAGACACTCCAACCAGCTGCAGCTACCACCGAAGATCACTCCAGCATACTCCCAGCGAACACCAACGAATACCGGACCAGATCAGGCAGGATATCCAAGATGCCCGTACGCTTTCGCTAGGGGGGGAGTACTGTAGCTGCAATACATTGATACGCATCCGTTCGCTGCCGCCGCCATCGGTGTACTGGCGCCTTTTTTTTTTTTTTTTTTTTTTTTAGTGTGGCCTCTCGCAGGTCAACCTAGGAGGTTGTCGGCTGCTTAACCGGACTTGCCTGTGGCGGCCTTGATCTCTAATCAAAGCCTCCAGCCAGGGCTTACTATACTACTTAAAACTAAGCGACTACGCTAAGGGCACCCCCTGTGGGGTACGAGCCTCGGCTTAGGGCGTCGCTGGGGGAGGGCAGCAAAGGGACGGGCTGGATCTAGCAAAATTTTATTATTATTATAGGGGAATTTTAGACTACTGGCTCAGCGGCGCGGGCTGGCTCGAGCAAGGGACGGGGAGGACAATTACGGGTTTGTCGCGGCGGGCCTCGGCGGCGAGGACGGAAGGAACGCGGTCTGTAGTGTTTTTTAACTGTGCTAGTTTCCCTACGGCTCTCTTGGAGCAGGGTAGTGGGGTCGTCGGGGGCGATTAGGGTATGCCTAGGGCGGCGAATCTTGGAGATGCGGGAGGGTTCGTATCGGGCTGCCGATGCGATAAGGGGGTTGCGGTGCTTCACAGCAGTGTCAAAGAAACGCTTGCACAGGCGTTTCATGAACTGCTGGATGGTGGGGACTCTGAGATCTAAATGTAGATTCTCATTTCGGATGTAATAGGGGGCTCCGAGGATTTTTCGGAGGGTGCGGTTTTGGAGGGTCTGCATCCGGTGGAGGTGACGGGCCTTGGCGTGTGCGAAGATTGCACAGGCATACGTCATGATCGGGCGAATGACTGCCGTGAAAAGGCGCAACTTGCACTTGCGTGACAATTTGCTGCGGGCAGTCAGTAGGTAGTGAAGCCTACCCTGAGCGAAAGCAGCTCGCGAGCGAGCCTGCTTTATGTGCTCGGCGAAGGATAGGCGTTCGTCGAGGATCACTCCGAGGTACTTGGCTTGCTTCTCCCAGGGGATCGGCTTGCCGTACATGGTGATCGGAGGGGGAGGGGGGTCAGATCTCCGCCGTCTCGCATAGAGAACGGCTTGACTCTTATCAGGGTTAACCTCGACTCTCCATTTCCGGAACCATTTACCCAAAATGTTTGCGGAGGTTTGGAGATTACGAGCGATAACTCTGGGGTCATGACCTGTGTAGTAAATAGCCGTATCGTCAGCGAAAAGCGCCAACTTAGACTTTTTACTTTTGGGGATATCGCTGGTGAACAACGTGAAGGCTAGAGGGGAAACAACGGAGCCTTGAGGGACTCCTGCTCTGATGGGGTGCGGGGAGGACAGAGCTCCCTCGACTCTATAGCGAAAGGTGCGATTCGACAGAAAGTCTCGCATGATGAGCACGAGACGATCTGGCACACCGAGTTGGTATAGCTTATATAATAAGCCATTGTGCCAGACTTTGTCGAATGCTTTCGCTATGTCAAAGTACAAGACGCCCGTCATCGTGTTACGTTGGAAGCCAACGCTTATGTGCTCCACGATGCGGTGAACTTGATGGACACACGAGTGTTCGGTACGGAACCCGAATTGCTCGTCGGGGATGAGACCCTTGGTTTCGGCAAAATCTTTGAGTCGCTTATAAATAAGCCTCTCGTAGATCTTACCGAGAACATTGAGGAGACTGATGGGACGGTAGCTAGAGGGGTCAGACTTGGGCTTGCCTGGTTTGGGGATGCCGATAACGGTGGCCTGTTTCCACGCTTGTGGGAATATATTATTGCTTAATGCGCCATTGAAGATGGCGGTCATTAGCATTATGAGCTGGGGGGGGAAGAGTTTGAACACTCTGTTCGTGATGCCGTCGGCACCGGGGGCTTTCCGTGGTTGAAGCCTTTTCACGATGTCCTCAACCTCGTCGGGTGTGACGGGGGCTAGAGGGTTATCGGGGTCTTCAACGGGAGGGAGGGAGGCTCTTCGTTCGACTTCAGCATCCACCATATCAATGTGGGCTTGGTCTACTAGATGAGAGCTAGGCGAGCATTGGGCTTCGAGACTGTCGGCCAGGCACTCCGCTTTCTCGGAGTTGTCGAA
Organism: Mythimna ferrago; assembly: GCA_910589285.2. NCBI lineage: Eukaryota > Metazoa > Arthropoda > Insecta > Lepidoptera > Noctuidae > Mythimna > Mythimna ferrago. The sequence continues at coordinate 26,395,956 of OU342685.1, forward strand.
AGCGACACTCCCATCAGGGCGGGTGAGCGGGGGCATAGAGGACTCTTCGGTGGAACGTAGCTTCCTTTGGAGTTGCCAGAAGGCGAGATGGGTAGGCTCAAGTTCGCTGAGCGTCTTTTCCCAGCGGGCGGAACGCAGCTCGGTCATACGCTTCCTTACAGCACGCTGTAATTTACGCATGTGAGCCTTGTTGGCGTCGCAGGGAAAAGCGCTATACGCACGGATAGCAGCGTTCTTCTCGGTCAACAGAGCCCGTACATCGTCCGGGATTTTCCAGCGACAGTCCTCTGTCACTGGAATCTCCCTTGAACAATCGTTCAGGACGGATTGTACGTGCTCTGTGAGCGAGTCGATCGCCTCCGACGTCTCGGCGACTGAGACTATATGGTCAGGGATGGAGTCCAACTGATGTGACGTAGTAGATTTCAGTCGTTCGCTTACTTTCTTCCAGTCAGTGATCAGTTGGGATGGAGGGGGCTGGCCGGGGTCGAGATTTCCCGAGCGGGAGCCAAGGTGCATGACCACGGGGCGGTGGTCAGAGTTTAGTTCGTGTATTGCTTCTATAGATTGCAAACGGAGGTTTACATTCTTTAGCAGCGCTACATCGAGAACGTCAGGCCTATGATTGGGATCGTGGGGGAAGTGAGTGGGACACATCGGGCCGATGATGTCAAAATTCAGGGAAGCACCAAGGTTGAAAATGACCTTACCTCTAGGGTTGGTCGTGCTGCTGTTCCACGCGGGGTGTTTAGCATTGAGATCGCCCGCTAAGATAACGGAGTCACTCATGCCAAAGAGGGATGTCAGGTCTCTGGTGAGAGCGGTGGCTTCGTCCGTTAAGTTGGACGAAGAAGACGATGGGGGGTAATAGGCGGAGATGACTGTGATCGGCGGGTGACCAGTCATGCCTAGCCGACAAGCCGAGAACTCCAATAGAGATAGGGGCGCGGGTGGAGTTAGGGGAATGCAGTGCAATTCCTTTTTGTAGTAGATGAGGGTGCCACCACCGTGACAGCGGATCCTATCGTTGCGAACTATGCGATAGTTGGCAATCCTAGGATCTTTGAGGTGGGGCTTTAGATAAGTTTCCTGTATAAGGAGAATGTCTAGTTGATGGTCGCGGAGGAAGGCCGCGATCTCATCACGCTGGGAGTTAATGCTATTTGCATTGAAGAAACCTAATTTAAGGGATCGCGGTTTGGAGCAACAAACTTTCAGTCGCTTATCCATTAATTTAATTTTTAAGGGTAACAGCTGGAAGCTTGTCCAGCTCGGACAGTGTTGGCTTATGCTGATTGAAGAGCTCAGCCATCTTTTCCAGGGTCACTGTACCCGTGGCTTTAGCCACGTGTAACTCGTCAGCTAGGTCTCTAGCATCCTGGGTCATAAATATGATGTAATGCTCCAGGATGATTGAGCCAGCTGGGTCGGTCCTGGGAGGAATCACACCAGTGAACCGAGGCACAGCCTTAGGGGCTGCTGCTGGGACTGCGGGTGCCACAGGGGCGGGAGTAGGCGCTGGGATGGGTTTGGCCATCAAAGCTGGAATAGGCTGAGAGACCGCCAAGGCCGGGAAGGCCTTTTGGTGGTTCAGCCTGTTCCAAGGGGACGGGCGCTGGGGAGCGAGACGCTCGGGGAGCTGGGTTGAGGGGACTAACCCTGAGGGGGCTTCTCTAAGCTGGCGTGCAGCGGCGCGCTTTGCGAGCTTTGGAGAAATTTTAGGGGCCTTGGGGCAACCCCGGTAGTTAGCCGGGTGCCCAGCTTGCCCGCACAGCACACAGCTGGGTGGCTCTGTGCAGAGCGTGCGGTCCTTGGGACGGGGGCATTCAGTAGTGCCGTGCTCACCCAGACACTTTACGCATCTGGGTTTTGCGTAGCAGTTGGACTGAGCATGTCCATAGAGTTGGCAGCGGTGACACTGGCCAACTATCGAGCTTTTATACGGCTTCTCAATTGAGATGCCGGAAAGAGAGCACACCGACTTGATCTTGAAGATCGGGTGGTGCCCTTCTGTAGGGTCGCAGACGACCAGTACCATATCGTACTGTTCTCTGCCACGAGCCTTGTGCAGGCGGTGAACCGCAGAGACTGGGACGCCCTGCGATTGAAGGTCGGACTTGATGTCGTCCGTGGGGATTTCCTTTGGCACACGTCTAATGACCACTCGGGTCGGCGTGTCCTCTGGGAGAGAGTATGTGTGGAAGCACACGTTCCTCTCTCTGAGCGATCGGGTAAGTTCCCGGTAGTCCGCGACTGTCGGGACTACGACACGAATGCCCTGCTGGCAAGCTCGTGCGTTCGTGTAGTTGATCTTACGATCAACACACATCTTGGACACGTCCGTCCACTTCGCCTTGTCCTGGATGTACAAGGGAGGCGGGGGACGTTGCTTCTTTGCAGAAGCTGAAGGATTGCAGCTAGGCTGCGACAGCTGTGACGCTGGGGCGGGTTTGCTACTGAGGGTAGTAGCGGGGGCGGGGGTGGAGACATCAGTCTCAGTCTTCTTGGCCTTACTGGCGGAGGCCTTGGTCTTCTTCTTCCTCTTTCCTTGGACGACTTGATAGTCGTCGTCGGAGGAGGACTCCTGGGCCTCAGAGCCTGACGGCTCTGAGTCGGTGTCTATGGGCACTGTCGTGTCCATAGCCTCACTAGGAGGGGATGGATTGATATGGTTTCCCTCAGTTTGGGAAGAACAGGGGTGGGAAGGAAGCAGTCCCGTGGACGGGGCCTGACTAGCTTCATCGGTGGAGGGTTCCACCGGTGAGGAAGGAACGATTGGGGCGGTCTTCCGGGTGCCGACAAAATTTCGGAACTTATCCCTGAAGCCATCGATGAATGTGGGGTCTTCGACTAATACTTGCTCGAAAAAAGCAAGTATAGTCTCTGCCTGAATCCTTTTCAAGTCCATGGCATCCATGGTGGAGAATTAAAGGGGGGGCAGCATGGGTTTTAAAGCCTATGTCCCTAACACCTAAGTCCCCGGGTGGACGGGCCCGGGGGTGAGTGACCCTCCCAGCAAGGGTTGTGCACGCTGGGAGGTGTGTACCTAATGGTGAGCCCTAAGCTTGTAACCGACCGCCAATCTTAATGTGCGATCGGGCCCTGACAGGGTCTGGTGCGAAGGGATAGACACCCCAACCGACACCAGGTGTGTAGCTGGAAGAGAACTCGGAGTTATAGGTCTGACGAGGGGCCACCCCCAAGGCCAAGACCTAGCTCCCGACTCCAAATGACTGCCTAGCCCTGAAGGGGTTCGGCGGGTGTATTGGGGCAACACCCCCTTGGCTTGTTGACACCGTGAGGTATTCCCGCCAAGGACCACGAAACTGTGGCTTTTCCCTTAAGGGGCACTACGTTTTCGACTATTCCGTAACGGAAATAGTCTATCGTCCACTGCCTTGAGAAAGGCGGCTTCCGATAGTGTTGTGGTCGGCGACCACTGATGACGTCACGGCGAGCGGGCGCGGCGAGATTTAGGAGGGGGCACGTAGCACAGAGCGGGCGCGATGCACGGGGCGGCACGTCCGTTCGGGGCGAGCGACGGGCAGCGAATGATTTTTGTACTGGCGCCTCGCGCGCCGCTCCGTAATATTTATGTATGAGGCACACTAGCCGCGCTTGGAGCGAGCGCTGAGCCCAACAGTGAGCCGTTTCGACAACAGCGATCGGCGCGCCACCTCACGTGTTTCCTAGGAACCATACCTCGCAAATTAGATTGTCAAACGGTCCACTACTTGACCCTATGTATTTAGTAATAAGTTCTGTACATATTTCTGTAAATTCATTCCCTTCTGAATTCATCAATATAAATTTATCAGTACATCTGGAGTATCATTACTGCACACCACCTAAGCGCTACAATGCTATTTGAGATAATAATAATAATATTTTTTTATTAAAATAGGCCTTGATGGGCTTGATTCAGAAAGTGGTACTCTTGGAAATGGCTTGTATTGTGAGGAGGTTCCTTTCTCTGAAGTCCTGACCGCCGCCGGTGGCTTGGACTCTGTTACCGATACCGGAGGGATACTGTTCTTTTTTTCTATTTATTAACGTTTTATTTTTGTTTTTGAAATATTTAAAACAAATAATTATGAAAAATAATAAGTGATGTAAAGAGAATAATGACTTATTTCCTTATAATTTAATTACCTAGCTGCTGCCAGTGGACAATTATCTCAAGAGAATATAATCCCAGGATAAAAAGTATCCTATATGCTATAAGTCTTAAACACTATCTACCGGTGTACCAAGTTTCATCGAAATATGTATAGAAATTTTTGAGTGAAAGAGTAGCAGACATCCATACATCCATGTACCCGCACATACAAACTTTCGCTTTTATAATATTAACTCCCCTACTATTATAGTAGGGTAGGATTTAAATGGTACACGTCTAATTACATTAATTAACATAGAAATATGAAAAAGAAAAAATGAAAATTTATATAATTAAAATATTTCGATAATGAAATTTAAAAATTAAACATTTAGATTGAATATAAATTAAATAACATTGAAATAATAAAATATTATTATAACTTTAAGATCTTGTCACAGACAGCAGTATTAATAATTATTATTATTTATTATTATTTTGTTAGTAATTATTGCGAGATTATGTAGCGATTGTGAGGTTATGTAGCTATAAGATTCAGCCTTCATAGAGGATCAAGGAAGCCCTATGTATTGTTTATGTAAAATTGTGTCCTACAAAAAATTTGGGCTCGTCCGGGATTTGAACCCGGGACCTCTCGCACCCTAAGCGAAAATCATACCCCTAGACCAACGAGCCACCTACCATTACGTTCCAAATTGACGATCAGACTGTATTTCTTCACAGACCAAAGAGAATAGTATTCATAACATTTTAAAATGTTGATACTTTCTATATTAAAACACGTTTTGTTACGTCATCACGAATGCGGAATGCGTACACGCAAGTATGTAGGTCACCTTTCACTGCTTGAGTTCGATAGAGATCACCAATTTTGTACACATTGACAGCTGGCTCGTTGGTCTAGGGGTATGATTTTCGCTTAGGGTGCGAGAGGTCCCGGGTTCAAATCCCGGACGAGCCCAATGTTTTTTTATTATTATTTTTTTTTTTTAAGAAATTATAAAGCGAAATCTATCGAAATCTAACAAGAATCCACTTGTCCCTCACTTTTATTTTCTAACAAAACAGTGTTTCAGTTTAACTATCTATGTAAAAAAAAAGTGTTTATTTTTCTGCAATTACAAGAAATAATTCAAATCAAATGCGAGTGGAACTCGCGCACGAAGGGTTACGTACCATTATTTAAACAACATTGCTTTGTACAACATTTATTTTAATGTTTTTTTAATATTCTTGTTGTTATAGCGGCAACAAAAATACATCATCTGTGAACATTTTAACTGTCTACATACCACGGTTCATATAAGATGCCTTTTTTATGGTGGGTAAAAATCATGCAATGACATCCCCCGCTCTTGGGCGGAGCGGGAGATAGTGTCAGACTCTTACTGACTAAAAGACCCACCCCGTTCCTTCTAGCCATCATACCGGGGCTTGAGCGCCCTTTCGGATAACCCTGGCCCCAGTAGGCTTCGACCCGGCTAGGTCCCTGCTGTTGCTGACAACTCCTTGAGGCGCGCGGGAACAGTGCGCGCCGTTGGCGACTTGGGCTTGGTCCGGACAGTTACCGGACGGCCGGACAGCGAGATACCCATTGCTCACTGTCCGCAAGCCCGCGCCTACGGTGGCCGGAAATCGGGATCAGAATCCCGGCGGCGGCGGCAGCGGCGATAACGCCGTTGCGTTCGGCCTCCTTCTTTGCGAGCATTACACAGTGGCGACACCCGGGCGTCACTTCCGCTCGAATCCGGTGCAGGAAACTCCCGAACGAACCATGTCCGGTGAGGACCTGCGTCATGCGGAAGGTAAGGACGCCGTGAGGTCTTTCCCGCCACGCCTCAAAGAGGGGACTTACCACCATGTCATATAAGATGCCTGGTGACAGACAGACGGACTGTGGAATCTTAGTATTAGGGTCCTGTTTATTCGTTTTGTATACGAAACCATAATCTAAGAAGCAGTTCATAGAGAACGATTTAGAATAGAATAGCATTTATTCGGCGCAAGCAACACAATATACCACAACATATAATAATAAAAAATAGTACAGACATATACAGTTGCAGTGACTGTGCCTGAACCGAAAGGGTCACCAACTCAGCAATTGCTGGGCGTCAAACACCCAGCGCTGGTTTTCAGCTGGCACCCCGCAGTGACGCACGGATGATGGTAAATAAAACATACTTAAAGAAATAAATATAACCTATATAAATATAACCCACACTTAGGTACATAAATATTGATAAGTACTAGTTTATTTGTGTGACAATATTTATTTATTTATTTAAACTTCATGTACAGTAGTGGTACATAGGCGGACTTAATGCAACAAGGCATTCTCTCCCAGTCAACCTTTGGGTTAAAAAAGAGATCACTGTGGTAGGTTTGCACAATAAACAAATAACAAATAATGAAAACGGAAAAAAAAATTAACAAGTTATTTATATATAATATATAATAAAATACATAAATATGCTAAAATAATAAATTAATAAATACTATGAAAAATATCAAATCTTAAAGAGAACTTAATAACAATTCTGACGAAGAACAAACTAAGGTTAAGAGGACTTCAAGTAGTAGTTTCGAATTTTACGTTTGAAGGAAAATTTCTTTCTTTCTTTTAAAAATATTGTTTTAAATAATCAGGAGCACTATAGGAGTAATATTGTTATAATAGATTTAAAATTTTATATAAAATATTTCCATTATATTTTTACAGTGATATTTTTATTTTTAAATTCTTATTACTTATCAAAAGACAATAAAGTTCAAAAGATAAAACCATTAGATAATAGATACATCATAAATCATTCCTTCTGTAGTACTCTCAATAAAGATTATTTGTACTGATAAAAGATGCAATAAATTAAAACTGATAATATCTCCGATAAACAGGAATTTATTGCTTGCTAATTTATTTACAGCCAGCAACTGTTTTCCAAATTCAGCTGTTTAATACTTTTTTTTAGGTGAGCCAATCCAATAACTTCTCCCGCTCTTGGGCGGAGAGGAAGAGCATGTCAGACTTTTACTGACTAAAACCTACTCCTGTTCCTTCTTTGCCTTCGTTCCAGGAACCCGAGGTTCTCTTTCGCACAACCCATGGTCCCAGTAGGTTGGACCCTGCTGGACCCCTAAGGTTTGCTAACATCTTCAGGCGCGCATGGAACACTAAGCGCCATCGCGTCGGCTAAAATGGGGTGAATAGAGACTTAGGGGTGAATAGAGACAAAACTTTAAAGGGAATTTCCTCGATATTTGAATATTTTTTGCAGCATTTAACTATGTCAATTTTTGATTTGTTCTTCGTTCGGCCCACTGAGTTTCGTCCCACATCAAAAATTCCTGGTTTGTCCCAAACTACATGCTTCTTTCGTCCCAAAATGTTATTTTAATTATTTTGTTCTCGATTCGTCCTATTTTATATTCCTTGTTCGGCCCATATTTTTTTTGTATAGGCGATTTTTACATTTTTGTACACTCAGCAACAAAAACGTATTACTATTTTATGAGTACAAACTATATGCTAGCTTCTGCATGCGACTTCGCCCGTGTGATAATAGAAAATATTTGCCTATGACACTTTATGTAATGAGGTAGGATTCTTCTGGTGAAATTATTATTAAAGGCGGTCTAGCAGTTTTTTTATTTTATTCAGTACTTACACAAAACATAAATCTTTCCACATTATAATATGTGTATAGAAGTAAAGACTTAACAACAATAAAATATATAAAACAATCGCTTCTCTCTGCCTTCTCCTTGACAGAAAATTTACACATATTGTTTTTTATTAGCTCTTTAGCCACTGTTAGTAAGCAAGTCAAGAGCTGACGTCACTGGAATCTGTTTATAAGAGTGGATTTTTTTTAAAAATAATAATTCCTTTGTTTGCTTGTATTTACTAATGTTGGCCAATAGTATTATTTTCCGTAATCAGTATTTTACTAATGTTGTTAAAATACTCTCACTTTAATCTCGGTGAATTTTTCAGTAACTAAAATTATAATGTAATTAATATTTATTATAGATCTGGCTATTGTGTATGTTTAAACTGTTGTAATGATAAGGTACAGGATACTCGATTTTGATTACGATACTCCATAATAAAAATGATTTATACATAATTTAAAAAAAATGTTTCATTATTATTGAATTTACATTGAAAAAATATTTAGCCAACTTTAATTACAGTAAAACTAACAAATAATAACAAAAACTCTAATCTAATTAAAACTAACTAAAAACAAACTAAAATATAATGTTTGTTTTCAGTTAGTTTTAATTGCACTCTTGTCACCGTCGGTGTTCCAGCCGTATTGGAACCACTGGCACGCAAAGATGGCAAGAGACGGGAGAGCATGTCGTTATTCCCATGGATCATAGGTATGAAACATAGCTATTTGTGTCGATACTCTTGCGCCATCCAATCTTCCTAGCTCGTTGTGATGTGCTGGTGCTGTCGCTGCATCTGCGGAGAACCTCAAACGGCAGAAATATAATAACCTTTTTGGGAGTTATATTTTCGAACCGTTTGGGGTTGAAACTCTCGGATCATGGGGTGTGCTGACAAATTGTAGTATAAAGATCTTTCGAAACGTCTAATTGACACTTCGCGTGACCTAAAGGCTGGCTTTTACCTCGGAAAGAGGATAAGCATTACTACACAGAGTGGCAATGCCGCCAGTCTTTTGGGCACATTACCAGTCGACAGCGATGTGGAATAGATTTTTTCTCGCCATATTTTAGTTTGATTTTAGTTGTAATTAGCCTAGGGTTTTATTATTATTATTTTATTTTACTGTAATAGTTAACTTGTTAATAATGTTTTATTGTAATAGATTAATGAGCAAATAAAAATATTGTTACGTTTTTATTATTAGAAGTATCTATATTTTTTTAAATATTATTCAAAAATTTCAAATAGCCACTTACATTATTTTTGTTGACTGTACTTTTAAAGTACTTGTGATTCGGGACGAAACAGAACTTCTATAGTGATGTGGGACGAATAAATAATTTTTTGGAATGTGGGACAAAACTTCGGGACGAACGAAGAACAAACCCAATTTTTTAATGAATTGTTATTCTAAAAAATCGATGCTTTGTTAGAGGCCGATATTACCAAACCAAAGTTTTGTCTCTATTCACCCCTAAGTCTCTATTCACCCCGTTTTACGGTACTACTGTGTTTGTATTGTGTTTCAAGTTCTAAAACTAATCGTGTTATAAAAGATATCGAAACTTTTAAAAAGATTATTTTGTAAACGATTATACTTTATAAACTCTTCTATGTTAAAGGGTCCTCTGGGTTAAACTTTAAATTTGTTTGATATTGCTAAGCTACAAGGGTTTTAGATCCAAATATTATCAAAACCTTGAATATAAGAAACTGACCACGAAATAAAACAAATCACATTTTTTTTTTGTTGGTTCGCTCGCGCTGATGTTACGTGATGATGTGGTCGACGATTGAGCATGCCTAGAAGTAACTTATTCACTCTTGACATAAGGACCCATAAGTTATAGCTATCACACAAAATAGTCTTTAGTAAAGAATTCCACTCCTTAACTGTACGCACAAAGAATATAAGTGTTAATATTTTTTTTTATAATAATAATATCTTTATTTTCAGACAAGTGTCCATATACCTAGTGTTAGTAAAAATACAAAAAAAACTTAACATAAATTGTTAGTTATGAAATTTTAATATAATTCTTTTTAATTAAAGAATTAAATTTTATTTTATTGAAGATTTATCTAAAATATTATAAAGGCAAAAGTTTGCGAGTGTATGTGTGTTTATTACTTCTTCATGCTCTAACGGCTCAAGCCCAGAAAATTGTGTAGCCATTTTTTTTACCACGTGTGTATGATGCCATGGTGTCTACACACCGAAGCCGGCCCGCGGGCACGTACCTGGCGGACCAAGCCGCGCGCTCCACTGGGCGTAGGAGCGCACGGATTGGTCCGGCGGCGGCGGCTTCAGTGTGTAGACACCATAAATTACTTTTCTACTCTCACGCAGTCGAAGCCGCTATTAATCTACACTAATATAATAATGAAGTAAAGTTTGTTTTTTTATTTTTATTTTTTTGTTTGTAGGAGGTAGGTAATCTCTAGAAGTACTGATCCGATTGCTAAAATTTTATCACCGATAGAAAACTGCTTTATTTCTGAGTGACATAGGCTATATTTTATGTACGCGGGCGAAGCTGCCGGAAAAAGCCAGTAGCTAATAAAAAAAAATTGCAATAACACAATAAATCAAATAGTCAACAGAATTTTAAATTGCATTAGAAAAAACAACAATGCAACAAAATAATCAACACAATAATCAAAAACTTGAAATAATAAATTAAATCATTTAGTAAATAAATCGAACTAATACACCAAATTAATAGCAAATCAAGCAGAGTGTTTACACTAATGACCTCAATTAATTCATCCGTACATTACTTGAGCCTATTTACATAAACCTACGAAGCTGTTGGCTTTAATAAGAGGCTGATTAAAGCCTAATATAGGTCTTAAATTGAGATGGATCGATATCAAATAAACTGGGATCATGACTAGGTCAGTTTTGTAATCTCTAGTGGGTAATCTGAGTACCTATTTAAGCTGAATGGAGATGTTATTTGGTTCACGGAAATTTTATTAGAATATACTAGCTGTGCCCGCGACTTCGATCGCGTTGACTACAGGATTTTGAATTTAATTTTTCTAAAATAAAAGTAGCCTAAGTTACACCTTATTACATCAGCTACCTGCCAATAAAAGTCCCGTCAAAATCAATCCAGCCATTTCAGAGATTAGCCGGAACAAACAGACAGACAGACAAAAATTGTAAAAAATGTTATTTTAGTGTATGTACCGTATATACATATATTCATATGCATGTAATAAAAAGCGGTTATTTCAATATTACAAACAGACACTCCAATTTTATTTATATGTAAAAATAAATAAAATTGGAGTGTCTGATCTATAGACGGTACTTGTACGTCTTCTATAATAGAAGACGTACAAGTACCGTCTATAGATCAGGGCCTTTGAAAATGATAAAAATTAAAAAAATATTAATAGTAAATGGGTTTTACCCTACAAAACCTATTGGGAACGGAAGAAAATATTAAAAAAATGAAAGGAAAAATAATTTTCGGGCGATCTGAGCTCGGGAAGTGGATGGATTTGCGTTTCCAAAGATAAAAAAAAAAAACGATTTATCTCATTTCCGGCAAATTACAAGTCCTATGGACAAAGGTTAGATAGCAAAGTTATAGGTAATATAAAATTATCTACAACATTTTTGTTTACACTTTTTTCACATAAACTCAAAAATGTATGTCAAAAATTCAATTAAACAACACATAACCTCAAAAATGTATGTCATAAATTCAATTAAACTCATGTCATGACATCAAAATTCAAATAAATTTTTATGTTGTTTGTTGTTACTACAGTTAGTAAAGGCACTGCCACGCACCACGCAGTGTAGCGTGTGTCTTAACGTAGCTTGTAAGGTATCGCCGTTTGTATAGAAAACACGCACAGTCCAACACACCGAAAATGCAACAACGCGCATTCGTGCAGATCACGCGCCTACATGCGGAGAAACATGCACTCACGCGCGTGGGTGCAGGACGACACGCAAGGTATGGCACACTAAGTCTCGTAGTGCCGTGTGTGATTTTGTATGAAATGAGTGCGTACCTGCGTGAATTTACAAAGAGTGCGTAAAAAACCTAAACGATCATCGTGTAGGTTTTTTACGCACTTTTAGATCAGATCTGCACGCCCGGAAGTACGCGCGTAGGTGCGTTGACGCGCAACAGGCAGCGTGATGCGTGGCAGTGTGATAATCGCCTAAGACCACAAAATCGCTCCGCTACCATCACCGCTAGCTGTAAAACCATTACTTAACCTTTATCAATGACGAAGTGAAAGGTAGCTTGGTCAGATATGAATATTTTTATGATAGTCTATTTTGGCTCAACAATCAGCTGGCTCGTTGGTCTAGGGGTATGATTTTCGCTTAGGGTGCGAGAGCTCCCGGGTTCAAATCCCGGACGAGCCCAATTTTTTAAACTATTTTCAAAATTTGTGTGAATAATTCAAGTCGAAATCCAATAAGAATCTTCTTATATCTTTGTACCACTTTTCAGTAACTACCTACTGATCTCCAAATAAGTACATTTGTATATGTCGAATAAGAAATTATAAAAAATATTGAGTAAGTTCTACTCAAGGACTTCATGGCAAGTCTGTTTTGTATCTCGGTCAATCTGTATTACTTACATCATAAACAATAACTTTTGTTTTATGACTTTTTACAAAACTTTTACAAAAAACAAACCTTTAAGATTTTTTTGTTTTATGTAACATATTTCAATGTTTTGCTACACCTACCTACGTTTGTATGACGCGATGCCAATGCATCAAGCACCCCCGCCACCCGATCTCCACTCCCCTCTGCTATTGTACTATCACTTGCTTCGCAAAGACGTCGTAATATTTAAAACGATCAATTTAAATATTTTTATTTTGAATGAAAAGTCATAGAATAAAAGTTGTTGTTTATGATGTTAGTAATATAGTCCTGTGAATTTGCCAGTATTTTTCAGATAACCCTGTAAACTATACAGGGACTCCTACATGACGACGATTAAAAAGTGATTTAAAATTGCTTGTCTGCAATATGGCGTTCGTATGAAACGATGTCACGTCACGTCACATATCCGATGTGTCAGCACTTAAGCGTCTGATTGAGAGCGACCTAGTTTGTACGGATGATATTATTATACCTATATGTATATTACTAATGTATTTTCTTCATGAAATACTTGCTTCTGCCAGTGGGTTCGCCCGTGTGAAAGTAGAAAATTAACCCTAGGAGGCATACTGACGTGTTAAAAATGATTTTAATATTATATTCCAGAACATGGTCTAAACGTAGGCTACATTTCATTCAAACTCATTCAGTTGTGAAGAGTAATAGATGATCTACAGTCACAAACACTTACACTATGCACATTTCGCTTTAATAATTTTAGGGCGCAGTAAGTCCTTTCTTTCTGGAGTGGCTAAAGTGGCGTTACGGCGTCCTTACTTTCCGACTGATACAGGATCTCACCGAACATTCATGTTTCGGGAAGGACTCATCAATTCGCTCGCTATCCGGTTGTCTGGTACAGAGGAATTCCAAGTCAACGGCGCATACTGTTCCACGTATGCAGGCTTCAAAGAGATGTCAGTAAAACTGAAGGGGTCATGTTAGATCTCTCGTAGTATCTTTAGAAGGCTTTCAGAACTATAATAAAGTACTATAACAGCTGTATGTACAGCTGTTATAGTACTTTTACTATTTTTCTTTCAATTAGAAATAATACAGTAGAAAAATTTTCTACTACATGGTTACGTATTTAAATATCTATAAGGTTATAAAACCATCAATGTGGTACTAATGCCAAGGCATATTCGCGATTGTATGTAATACATTTTGTATGATAAAAAACAGGCAACAACACGCAATCGAAAGAGCTTTATCAAACTTTTGTAAATTAGTGGAAATAAAGACTTTTAACATCAATCCTTATTTCTTCTAAATTACAAATGGTTGGAGGCGCCGGCGCCGGTTCAAACCTAGGCGCATAGCTTTGTGTAATTTATTTCATCACCACTGCTCTCAAAGCGGTGAAGGAAAACATCATGAGGAAACCGCCATATCCAAAAGTAAAAAAATCGAAAACATATAACATCCACCAACACGCACTGGGTCCGAAAGGTGGGTTCCCGTTCCCTCTCCTAGACAGGAGGCCTAAGTCCCAGGAGTAGGAACTTTAAATGGCTGATTATGCCAACAAACGTTTTATCACGCTTCTTAGGTGTCTCATTATTGTCATTATAGCAGCAGAGAGGACATTTTTTTTATATTGGAAGTGTGTTCTCTTAGAATAATCTTCAACTACACTAATATTACGAAAAGATAAAGTTTGTTTTTTATTTGTTTTCATGTTTTCTTGTTTGTAAGAGGTAATTTTTGTAAGTACTGGTCCGAATACTAAAAATTTTTCATCGATAGAAAGCTGCTTTATTTCTGAGTGATACAGGCTAAAACCGCCGCGGTCAAAAGCTAGGGCAAAGCCGCTGACAGCAGCTAGTTAAACATAAAAATATTCAATCATATTCATCAGGTGGTTCATTGTTCTAGCGGTATGATTTTCGCTTCGGTTGCGGGAGGATCCGGGTTCTAATCTCGGATGAAGCCAAACTTTTTCTCGATGGCTTTTTAACGAGTTTAAGGGTTCGGAATGAACAGAGTTTATCTAACAAGGTTGCTTTTATTTGCCCTTATCGATCTGTGAATTCCAATTGGATTCGGTGTGTGCTAATGTGCCTAATGTTTGTGTCGAATTGTTCAACTTTGTGTGCCTAATAGCATGAAATGCGAAGGATTTGGTACTTTTTCGCAGACAAAGTTTAGTCCTTTTTTATTGATTGAAGCGACTTTGATCCCACATGATGGTAAGCAGTAAAGCAATCGTTGATGGTGAGGCGCACTAATTTATTAAGAGCCTATTCACTCCAGCCTGGAAGATACCGAAATTATAACAGGAATACCGCAACAGGTAAATCTTTCCAGTCCTTTGATGTACGCGGTATAAACGACGAGGCGAAATGCTTAGTCTGAACCGTAGAGGTACCTGAAGAAACACAGGTGGGTTTTGGTTAGTAAAAATCTGATACTTTCTTTCGTTCTACCCAGAACTGAAATTATTTGCTAACTTCCCACACCAAAAATAAAAGTGTCTTAGGTAATCAACGCTGCGCGCGCAACGATTGTGTTCCAAGCGCGCTTCAAAAAAAAATGCCAGCAAAATTGTAGGAGCCAGTTAAGGGTATGTGCACTCCACGTTTGCTAAACGTACCATTGACGCGTTTAAGAACCGTGAGTCGTTGACGCGCTTTTATCCTATTAAAGGTCTACAGGCTGCGTCTGACTCACGTGCGTATTGCGTCTGTATCGCTACAAACGCGCGTCAAAGGCGCATTTAAAAAACGTGGTGTGCACAAGCCGTAAGGCCGATGCCTGCCATGCTGCAGATTTTTAGAAGGAGTCATTTGCGGTGACTCCTCCTCGCAATAAAGAGCAACTGAAGAAACGCTGTAGGTTTAAGTCACTATACGTCTGACACTCCTTTTTGCTCCATCCAGAGCTAGAGAAGTTATTTGATGATTGCCTAACTAAAAAAAAAAACTGGGCAAGTGCGAGTCGGACTCGCGCACTGAGAGTTCCGTACAAACTTATCTAATTACCAACCTACTAATTCCCAAATGGAATCTCAATATTTTTTCCGAATCGGAATTTTCTTTTGGGACGTTAAGTCCACTGTTTCTAGATTTATTCCTGTGCTATAAGACCTTACTTTATGCTACTTTCAGGGTTCTGGGTCAACGGGAAGTACCCTATGAATTTTGATTCCTTTGAGTGTGTAAAAATAAACGACATAAACGGGTGCATTTTTTTTTCTTTAATTTAAAAATTTGATATGGTTTTAATTTCAACTCAATACCTCCACGCGTTCCTAAGATAAAAGATCTTGACAGACAGACGAACACCAAAGTGATCCTATAAGGACTCTGTTTTATCCTTTTGAGGTACGGAACCCCGATAAAAACCTGTTATTCTTAATTCAAAATCAACTGTTTATTATTCTACCATATACTCGTAACTCGATTTATGGCAATTTGTCATTACCTTACGCTTTGATAACTAATTATATGTCATTAGTCATCAGCTCAGCTAAATTAGTTAATGTAAATTAGCTTATAATTACACTCTCACCTGATTGATGTTAGTTGAGTGGCCATTTCAGCTTATGACAACAATGAAATTCCTTGTAAGTCCATATTGACTGTCCTTTGTAGTTATCATTGTATTGTAAAATCATTATAATAATATTATCAAATATTATATAAAAATCTCGTGTCACAGAATTTGTTATAGAACACTGCCGAAACGGTTCATCATCATCATTTCAGCCGATATACGTCCACTGTTGGACATAGGCCTCCCCCAAGCGTCGCCACAACGAACGTTCCTGTGCGCCTCGCAATCATCGGTTTCCGCAACCTACACCAGATTCCGAAACGGTTACACCGATTTAATTGATTATTTTGTGTACCTATATTTAGTAGGTGTAAGAATAGATTTAGGCGATTTTTTATCCTCCTATCCCCATCCTCCATTTTTTAAGCGTCGAAATCATCCAATGACTTCTCCCGCTTAGGGTTAGGCGGGAGGGGGTGTCAGCCTTCTATTAACTAAAGCCGCACATGTGTCCTTCATTTGTCCTTTGCGTTCTGGGACTACGAATGTCCTTTCGGTCCTAGCTAGTGGGTATCGGCTTTGCTGGGCCCCTATGGTTTGCTAACATCTCTTTGAAAAGCGCGTGGTTCACTACACGCTGTTAATAACGGAGATCGGTCCGGTTAATTACCAGACAGCCGAATGAATCTATTTCGACGTCCGCAAACCCGCGTCTACCGTGGCTGGTAGTCGGGGTCAGAATCTCGGCGGCTGAGGCGTGAGGGAGTTGGTTCCTTCACGCGTGCGGCCGCCTCCTTTGCTAGCATTACTACTTCACAGAAGAAGGCGACCGCCTGCCACTCTTCCTCGCTTTGGACTATGGCCTGTACCAAGAACCGACACGAGAGATCGTTGCCACGAGGACACGGTGGTGCGGAAAGTGAGGACGCTGTGTTGTCTTTCCAACCACTCCTCAAAGACTTACCGCCATAATTATGGTGTGCCCAGCACTGGGTTGAGACAGCCGCTGACGTTATTCCACCATGAGATCCCACCGGAACTCTGTTGGCAGCGGTGTTTCGCCCCGACGTTAGAACTCCACGCGCAAGTCATGGATGTGGTAGCCAAAGTACAATACAGTCACAATGGGTTTAAATCAGTAAACTTTTCTTGGACTGACCGACATTTGACTATTCAAAAGTGCCTGCAAATAGTCTATTTGAAATAAATGATTTGATTTGATTTGATTAAAAGTCTGACACTCAAACTCACTCCACGTTGAACGGAAGATGATATTGATTGATTTCCCTGAAAACCAAATAAAACCATTTTATATTACAAACAAACAAATAATGTTCCAATATTAATATAAATCCTGCTGATTTTTTTGTTATATTTTTCTTTGCAAACGTGTACCTACTGCAAACTCATTAGAAAGAGTTGTTTACTTACAACGCAAAGAAAGCCTTGAGAGTACTGAGAGCTACAATAAATAATAGAAAGAAACGTTGCTATAAAACCTTTGTTATATGTTACTCTAAAAATAAATTATACCCTGATTTTTAATCGGATGGGCTAAAGTGGCAACTATATTAGTGGATTAAGACTCGTCTAAGCGGCAACTATATTAGTGGATTAAGACTCATCTAAGTGGCAACTATGTTAGTGGATTAAGACTCATCTAAATCCAAGCACGATTTCGGACTTTTTTGATTACTTACACTCTAGTACCCAAATGTAAAATCCTCAAATCCTTGTTTACTTGGTGAAAAAAGTACTGATTCGGGAACGTTTTAAATATTACAAACAATTAATATACAGCATAACGTGACTCATATTTTTTGAACAATGACAACAATTATAGACCATTTATACCAACCTTGTAACAAAATAATGTATAAAATTAGAGTTAAACCTAAAATATAAAAAAAAAAAATGAATATTCTGTGTTCTAAATTAAGAACATGTGTCATGTGTGTCTCAGGATGTTTCAAAATAATAAAAAAGGGTTTGGTGTCATTGTAAAGCCTATTTTTTTTAATTCTAGAATTATTAACTACGTCAAAATAAAACCATAAATTAATGATTAAATTCTACATAGAATGAAAATGTCAAGATATTGGGTATGTTTTCAGTACTTATCGATATATTGAATGTAGTGTTCATACGTGGTGAAAAAATAGAAAGAAAGAAAACATGTTTATCCAGCCTGAATAGACGCACAATTCGTTATAAAAAATATACAAAGAGGAAAAAAAAGAAACAGTTTCCCCGCCAGGCCATGTGTGTATAGGGCTTAACTGTATTGCACCTATATAGTAATATATAGTTGCAATATAGTAAATATAGTCGTGTCTTTGACATTTATGTAGATATCCGGGTAGTCTAAATTACCTTCAGTATTCCAAATACGATGCCTTTCGACTCATTACCGTTAAACGTCAATTAGAAACCGGAAATAATCAGCGATGGGTTCCCATCGAGCGGCGACCACGTGATTATCAGAATTATCCGAAAACTTAATTAAAATTGGATCGGCAAACGGTAGCAGAAACAGAGCGAACATCAGACACTAATTAGTGAGAGTAATTAAACAGATTTAGAGTCAATTGTCGGCCATGTACGATGAATCGAATGGATCTGTGAGCCTGTCAGCCACTGTTTGTATTTTGTAGCCTAAAATGGGATTGTTTTTGGGAATACTTGAAAGCCAATTAAGATGTGAATCAGCCAAAAATTTAACCATACTTAAAGCCAAGTGTAAAAATATAACTACGAATTATTCACAACTACAAAAAATTTAAATTGGTGCCCTAAAATCGTGTTGAAAGCCCAAAAATATTAACATTTCTATTGTATATATTTCGTAAAGTGTACAATGAAATTGCACAATTTAATTCCACCATTCCCGTTCCATTATCAGACCACTAGACGTTTAGCTTAGAATCGTGGTCTGTGTTTCCTGATAGAGAGCTACAACGCAGGCGCCTTTAAGGCAAGAGTGAATAGGTTACTTCTAGGCAAGCGTGCTCCATCGTCGACCACATCATCGCTTACCATCAGGTGAGATGGTGGCCAAACGCAAGCCTATCAATAATAAAAAAAAGCTTAGAACTACACAATTTGTCTCAGAATACGAGACAAAATATACACAAAACAAAAAACACATTGAAACATTTTTTACTTCAATCGAAAACAACGCCTAAAGGCGGATCTTTGATCTAAAATATCGTTTTACAAATGCTTAACAATGTTAGAACAAATTACACTACACGAGTCAATTTACTGAAACAAATCAATTTTTAAATTGAATTTTAGAAGTTCTTACGTTTCATTTACAGAAATTCATGTAAGAAGATCTTTTTAGTAATAAGAGCCACACTGGTTTTATTTCATTCAAGTTTAAATATAGCTTGATAATGTGTTTCATCACAAATCGATATTCCACCGTGTCTTGAAAAGCATGTAAAGTCGTTGTACCGACTTTCTTATGTTTATATGTTCGCTCTTGACCACTGTCTCACCTGATATCAAGCAACGATGTGGTCGACGATGAAGCACGCTTGCCTAGAAGTAACCTATTCACTCTTGACTTAGATACCCCCTGATTTCTCAAGTCTCTACTGAAACACTCCGGCAGGGAGTTCCACTTCTTACTTGTATGTAAGCATGAATCTCAAAACGTTTTGTACGTTTGGGTGGAATGTCCACCATGTGACGTTAAGAAAAAAGTCAAGAGCATACTCGAAATTTGAACTTGAATTGTTTAATTGAATTGTTACTATTACTATTTTTATAATATTAAATTTAAATTAAGATTAAATAAATAATATTGTATTAATTAAATCTCGACATTTGTATTACAAATAATTTTGACTAAATTTTAATTTTATTGTATATTTTGTGTTTTTATATATTCATAAGAGATGTTAAATTGTAAATGCTATGTACGCCCTCATTGTCACGTACATCAGTCCATAGTAATGCAATTGTTTTCCAATAATGTTAAATGTATGTGATGTGGCAGTACTATTATAAATAAATAAATAAATAAATCTACCGGTGCCGTATTGCCGTACGCTTGCGGTATGGCTGTCAGTTGTAAATCTTTCTTTTTCCATATTTTACCCAACAATCCAACCATGTAAACTCACATCCCAGACTCGGAAGCGCTATTCATAGGCCATATAAATATTTGTCCCGTGCGGGATTGTCATTCACCGGAGTAGCCGATAGCGTATCTCGTATTGTCAACCACAAACTAGCGCTAGAAATCTGGCGCCCAGAATATGCTCGGGTGGTAACCCTTTCGGTATGAGCACGCTTGACACATTCTGTACTTCAGTTCTCTTTTTTTCGTGTGTCCTATAACTGGCTGGCATAACTTAGTATAAAATACTGATATTCAAGCTGTAACTAGTTTGACGGAAACCCGACTATAGGTACAGAAGACAATCTCATGTATGTACTTCACTTTTTATACCTACGCTCGGTGGACGCACACTAATGAGCGTTTGAGCCGGAATTGTTCGACGAGTGATCCGAGACGCGACCGAAACGTCGTGTCTGTGAGCGGTATCTTTGTGTGCGTTGCTCGAGCGTGCTTTGTTTGTAGATTGACTTCTGTAGCTATATATTTTGTGCTTCGGGTTTCATTAATTAACATGGATGCATTAAATCCGCCTTTGTACTCTTTTGTGCATGAAGAATAAAATAATAATAATAATAATGACGGAGACCAAGAGCCGCCTCGGGCATCGGGAGTCGTAGGGCGATCCCCACCCTCCGTAAGTACGGGCTTGCGGACGATGAGCAACGAGTAGCTTGCCGTCCGGCTGTCTCGTAAGGGCCGAGCCGAGCTGGTTGTAGTCAGTAAAAAACTGATACGCCCTGTCCGCACTTCACTTTAGCGCACAAAAAAATTCTGGAGGATTTCTTAGAATTTTATTGAAGTAGATTATACAGATTTATGTCCGTAGTAGGTACCTATTAGTGAAGAAAAATAGTTTTGTTACGGTTGATAGTTGTGGTGATAACATCAAAGCACTGGTTTCTCGTTTTCCTTCGCGTGATAAACAAACATACGTTATACCTATGGTTATACCAATCGACTGTCTGCTCCGATGATTGACGTCCAATGTTCCCGCGCCGATAGCGAATGCATCGTTCATTCTATTTATTTGAACACGAACGAACGATTTGTCTTTTAGTCGTTGTTTATCGATACTTTTACGGCCTACAGCAAATGTATTGGTACCCTTTCGATGTTAATAGGTGCCTGTAATTTTAGCTTAAATTACTGATACTCGTTTCAAGAACGTTTAAGTTGGTTATCTTACAAGTAACTAAAGTCTAAGAACTGCGAGCAGTCGTGGCCCCAGTGGTAACGGGCCCGACTATCGATTTTACAGGTCGCGGGTTCAAACCCAGCCAGGCGCATTACCTTTAATAATATTTTTTTCCATCAACTGCTCTCAAAACGGTAATGGAAAACATCGTGAGAAATTCGGCATATCCATAACCAAAAATTCGCAAAGACGTGACATACACCAATCGGCGCTGGGCCGGCGTGGTGGATTATGGCCCATTCACTCTCCTAGAGAGGAGGCCTGAGTCTCAGCAGTGTAAACTTTACAAGGCCGATTATGTTTGTTATTTTATGTTGAGTTGGTTCTTTCTACCTTTAGATGGTACGGTTAGTGTAGAAATTTTCACAGATGATGTATTCCTGTTGCCGCTATATACAAAATACCAAAAAATAGAATAAAGTAAACATTTAAGGGGGCTCCGCATACAAGAAACGTGATTTTTTGCTGTTTTGTTTTTATTTATTCATTAAAACACACAGTTTTTATACACCGCTAAATTTTAATCGTTTTAATAAAACAACTAAAATTTAACGGTGTATAATTACATAAGTATCTTTAGAAAATACATTAGGAATCGACGAATCCGACTCGCACTTGGCCGGTTCTTTTACATTATTGTTATATACGGTCCGGACTAAGCGTTTCGCCTCGTCGTTTATACCGCGTACGTCGAAGGACTGGAACAGTCTGCCTGCTGCGGTCTTCCCGTCCGATTATAATTTGGGTGTCTTCAAGGCTAGATTGAATAGGCTCTTAATAAACTAGTGCGCCTCACCATCAAAGATTGCATCGCTACTTACCATCAGGTGGGATCGCAGTCAAGCACTAGTTTATCTCAATTAAAAAAAAAAAAAAAATATTCAACCTACTTTACGTGAAGTCCCCAGACTACTACAAAATCGTGTTTTTCCCAGCCTTAGTTACCTACCCTGCAATGAACAAGAAAGCATTTTAATTGAAAAACTTACCCGGCCTCATTAGCGACGCTCATAATTAATTATTTATTGTGCCTCCCACTAGACTGCCGGATCCGTGTTTTTTCGTAACGATTTTACAAAAAAAAAAAACTTTTTGAACAATTTTATTATAGAGCCTTCTTTCTTAATTGTTCCTATTTTATTCAGAGTTTCATTATTGTGTTAGAAGCTAAGAACAGACAGACAGAACAGATTTCTTGCCTAGGCTTACGGACGACGAGCGACGGGTAGCAATTTTTTTTTGGTCGGTAAATATCATTCAAATGATATCTCCCGCCCTTGGGCCGAGCGGGAGATAGTGTCAGACTCTTACTGACTAAAAAACCCACCCCGTCGCTTCTTGCCTTTCATACCGGGGCCGAGCTACCTTTCGGAGCTAACCTTGGCCCCAGTGGGCTTCGACCCAGCTGGGCCCCTGCTGCTGCTGACAACTCCTTGAGGCGCGCGGGAACAGTACGTGCCGTCGACGACTTGGGCTCGGTCCGGACAGTTATCGGACGGTCGGACAGCAGCCTACCTATTTTTTTTTATTTTTTTTTTGTTGATAGGTTCGTGCTTGACCACTATCTCGCCGTCCGCAAGCCCGCGCCTACGGTGGCCGGAAATAGGGATCGGAATCCCGACGGTGGCTGGGGCGCTGTGACCGCCGTTGCCTGATGCGGTTGGCCTCCTCCTTTGCTAGCATTACTGGTTCTTAGAAGGAGGCGAGGCGACGGGTAGCTCACCATCCAGCCGTCAGTCCTAGTAGGTAGGCTTCGGAAAGGAAAACCCAGGGTCCTGGAACGCTAAGTAAAGAAAATACATAAAAGGTGAATTATTGGAAAAACGAAAAATGCGTCACCTTTTCACACCTACTATGGTTTCTAATTGAAAAATCAGCCAAATGATGGTATAACATAACCTTCCAGCGAAGTTTGCCAAAAGCTTCCTCTTATGACATTAGCGAAGACTAAAAAGGGGTTTTTGGAAATCCAACCTTTAGGGCTATATTTCACCGGGACACCATGGTGGCGCGACCAGTTGCACCACCACGGTGACCCGGTGAAATATAGCACTAAGCTACCAGACACTATAGAAACAACAGAGTTGCCACACGTCCGAGCTGGTCGCGCCACCAAATTGGTTGCTCAACCAAACGGACACCAGGGGCTCAAGTCTCCTATTTTTATAAATTCGTCATTCTAACACGATCCCATTGTAATGTTTCTAAAAGTTCTAATCTGCTAATTCATAATGATCGATCATTGATCGGTCAATGGTCTCGTAATAGAGTTGCGGTAAAATGACAATATCGAGCTTATTAAAAGCAATTACTGCACAATGACGTTCTAATGGTAAGTCACTGATCAAAGGAAATTTCAACATTTTTGCAGATTACCGCATACGTTAAGATATTCATTTGTAAATATGTACGAGATTACCATTCCACCACTTCTTTCAATGGAGTGTCAGTGGTTGATCATTGGAAAGTCATAATGACGCCATTATATTAGTAGATTATCAAACTTACTCAAATCAACAATTATGAAATCAATGATAGACCATTCTTAGCTATTATAATAGCAGACTTGGGGCCCTAGTGAGTAACTCACTATAGAGCTGCATACATTTTGTTGATAGCCGCCGCTACCAACAAAATGTATGCCGCTCTGGTCGCGCCACTGTGGTGTCCCGCTGAAATATAGCCTTTAAGGGAGTAAAAGGAAAAACTTCGATGGTAAGCAAAAATTAATTCCGTGTGTCAATATACTCGAATGTTAGAACAAATAACCTAAGTAAATATTAAAACTTGTCATTGTTTATTTTCTGAACTACCCCCAATAGAAAAATTTAGGAGATTGTGTGTAGGATTCTTATTTCTATACTTGAAACTTGGTACAAATTCCAATTAAAATAAATAAATAATAAAGACTGTCATTATTATTATTTTTTTTAAACTACCTTTAAAATACGGTTTAATATTATTTATTTATTTATTTTACAATTTATGTACACACAAAAATAACAGAAACAGATAATACATAAGAGACGTTAGTACAAAGGTACTGCTTATTTCCAAAGAAATTTCTTCCAGCAGACCTGCGAAAGGAGAAATCAAAAAGAAATGTAGACCATAGTGTGTAGGAAGCAAAAGAAGAATGGGTGAAGTCTTAATCCAAAGTCATATATAATTATATATACCTAAAAATAATATATACCTACAGCTATAAATATATACCATATATAATACATACAATATATAAATAAATATCACAATTGAGAGGAAAGATAGTGCTCTTTTACTTGATTTTTAAAAAGTGAGATCGATTTTAAATCTCGAATGCTAGGCGGAATAATATAATATTAATATGTGTTTTTTATTTTTATTTTGGTTGGTAAAATCATCCAAATACATACATCCCCTTTCGTACCGGGGCTGAGCTTCCCTTTCGGATAACCCTGGCCCCAGTAGACTTCGACCCGGCTGGGCCCCTGCTGTTGCTGACAACTCTGTGAGGCGCGCGGGAAAAGTGCGCGCAATCGACGACTTGGGCTCGGTCCGGACAGTTACCGGACGGTCAGACAGCAAGGTACCCATTGCTCGCCGTCCGGTTTAATAGGTGTTACAGTTTTTATGAAATTTAAACAACTTCCGCAGTTTGTGTTGACTGATAGCTATAAAAGTACAACTTCGCGATTTTCATATCAACAGTAAATATCGACCACCTCATTCCATTCCATTAGGTGAGATAATGATCATCAGTTTGCCTGCTGCGGTGTTCCCGTCTGATTATAATTTAGGTGTCTTCAAGGCTAGAGTGAATAGGGTCTTAATAAACTAGTGCGCCTCACTATCAACGATTGCATCACTGCTTACCATCAGGCGGGATCGCAGTCAAGTACTAGTTTATAACAGATAAAATAAAAATTTCTGGCGAACAAAGTTGCGAGCAAAGTTACAAAACAATAATTTAGTTGAAAAAAAGCATATCACAGCAAAAACCCGTGAACTGCTATAAAAATATTGCTCGTAGCAATTTCATAAATTATTTTCCTCTAGCTAGTAAAATAACATTTTCCGCTGAATATGCTGACTTGCAGGTTTTAATAGGTGTAAACTTCACACGAGTGGATATTATACAGGGTGCGCCAAGTTGCCGGTGAGCTTGGCAAAGCTCTCTTATTGTAGTGCCATGTGCTTGCGACAGATTTTCTTTTTTATATTTAGGTAACATTGAAATGATATTAAATTTTTTTTTTTTTGTTTTGTTTATTTTTTTTTTTCCTTGGTTGCCATAATTATGTTGCTTTCAACTCTCCGCCTTTAGAAAATAAAGGCGGAGATTATCAAAGATTATAATTGTGCATCTAATTATTGGGTATATTCCCTGAAGCATTATAATACTATAAGGTAGTATTATAATAAACCTTCAATTCACCTAGGGGCTTGATTGCCGTTCTAAAGTAAGTGTTAAATAAATAAATAATTAGATTATAGGACCTCAAGTACTGTTATTATACTGTTTTTATTTTGATCCACATTTTTATTATTATTTTAATTATACTTTTTGATGTAATAATGATTGGTTTAAACTGTTTTCATGTAATATTGTAATGTAGAAGCAGTATTATAAAGACATTTTTTTTAAAGAGTTACCAGGGAGTTTCTTTCCGATTCTACTCCATAGTGAACGACCATTTTGAACCGTGCACTAGCTTCTGACGTTTTATACATATCTATGTAGGCCTGTGTGAAATAAAAGTATTTTTAACTAACTTTTGCCCACAGCTTCGCCCGCGTACATAAAATATAGCCTATGTCACTCAGGAATAAAGCAGCTTGCTATCGGTAAAAAAATTATCGCAATCGGACCAGTATTTTCAGAGATTACCTCCTACAAACAAAAAAAAACAAACTTTACCTCTTTATTATATTATAATTATATTTTGAATTCAATTGAGTTAGACTAGGCTTCACAAATTTAAAATCTGTCCCTGAAAGCTACTAAGTGTAAACACTACAAACTTAAGAACTAAGCCACTAGAGGTTATTAGCCCCAGCGGGACGTGGCAGGCACTACAAACTTGACACTGTCCACTAATTGTGACGCATTGTCAAGGTGAAACTTGGGGGATAGGGGGCAGGGGAGACTTACGATACGGGATGGAAGCGGAATTTAATACGGGGGATGGATTAGATAAGGTACAGTTGGAGGACTAAGTCGGCTGACCCATTTGACAACAGAAAGTAATATAAGACATCCTAAAAGTTAAACGAATTTGAACCTTCTCCAATTAGCAGAAGATAAGTGGTATTCAGTAAAGAGCGATTTAACAA
The DNA here is from genome assembly GCA_910589285.2 of Mythimna ferrago. Lineage (NCBI taxonomy): Eukaryota > Metazoa > Arthropoda > Insecta > Lepidoptera > Noctuidae > Mythimna > Mythimna ferrago. The sequence continues at coordinate 26,422,553 of OU342685.1, forward strand.
ATAAAAACGAAACGAGGTAGACAAATATTTTAGAATGAATGTTATGTGAGTTTGATCTTTAACACCTAACGTTAAGGTAGGTAAGCTTATGAATGCGGTTTTATCACGTAATGCACTTGTTAATTTCAACAATGTTTCCTAAGACGAATTGGTCTAATGGTGTCAATAGTATACTTACATCGACGTGGTCGTAGGTTCAAATCTAACGTGACACTTTTAGTAGTTTTGTTTAAAATATTGAATTATGTTTTTTGAAATCAAATATTATTTATATTCTAAGTTAAATGAATTATTTTAATGAAAATAACAATATTAATGAAACACAATAATGATTAAGATAGGTAGCCATTTATTCAATATAAGTAATATTTACTTTAAAAAATACGAGTAATAACTCATCTAATATACTTAATTTACAAAAATATATGTAAAGCTTAAAATATATAACTATAAATATATATAAACTATACATAGTTTAAATTTTTATATTAAAAATAGTTAACATGCCAAAAAAAAACAGTTTATTTGTTTCAGTAGTGCCAATGAAATCCTAATTTTATTTTTAAAGAACGGTTAACTGTAGTGAATCAACATGTTACATAATTAGAAACATATTATATTTCTATTTTATAACAATAGCATCACCACATTAACTGTCATACCTGCTCATAAAATCTAAGTGAAAATAACACTAAATATTTTGATGTTTTCATAGTTTACAGACTTTATGAAGAATTTTAATTCCAGTTTATTCATTGCATAAAAAATTAAGATAACTACGGTTTACACACGCACTGACGCGAAAGTAGGTATTGTTGGCTGCGGACGGTGGTGCTATCTTAATAGCGAAGTGGAGCTCCATCTCTTTCGATAACTTGTTGCAATCGGCTTCGCATACCACAAACCATGTTCCAACAAGTATCACTTCCTCTCATGAGTTCCCATGTTGAAGTCACTAGTTGCGCCAAATTATCTTTTGTCCTGACTTCTGATGAATCCCAATTTAAAATCATTTGACCCCACAAGTTTTCTATAGGATTTAAGTCAGGACTTTTAGATGGCCAACTTATTATTTTGACTCCTTCTTGACTGGCTAGCCAATTTTGCACCACAGCAGCTCTGTGTATGGAGCAATTATCCTGCACAAAGTAAATATCTGTGTCAGGATAACAAGCACGCACTGTTGGCAACATTACGTCACGTAATATTTCCAAATATTGGTGACTATTAAATCGGCCACCCACTTCTACAAGTTCACCAGGTCCCATAGAAGACATCCAACCCCAATAACCCAGAGTTATCCTACCACTGGTTCTACATGGCAGTAAACAATTTTCATTATAACGTTCACCTTTTTTCCGCCATAAAATTTTCCGTCCATCCTTGTCAGACTTGAAGGTCTTTTCATCGGTAAATATAACCACATGTTCTTCCCAATTAAAATCCAGGTATTCTTGGGCAAAGCGGACTCTTGCCTGCCGATGAGCTGCTGTTAACTGAATTTTGCGTGCTGGCTTATATTGCTTCAGTCCAGCGGCGTGCAAATGTTTTCTAACCGTTTTCATTGAAATATTATACTGCACTGCTGTCGACCGAGTGGATGTAAAAGGATTTTCTACATGTTTGCTAACAATCGCTTGGTGCCGTTCCGATGCGGGAGTAAACATAACAGGTTTTGGTCCGAAACGATCCTTTTGAACGTTTCCTGTTTCTTCAAACCGTCGTAACCATAACCTGACTGTATTTCTCTGAAACAAAGAATTTAAACAGGAATTAATTTCTGTAAGTATAATTAAAAATGTGCTTGCTTACGTTATAGCATAAGGAATATCTAGGTTCAAAAGAGAAGTATAAAATATACACTTACTGCTATATTAAGTCTTCTAGAAATCTCTCTGATGCCAACATTCTCCTCATGTAAATAGATTATTTTATATTTCAAATAATCACTTAATTGAGACATACTAACAAAACAATATAAAAAAAATAAAAATTAAAAAAGATGTGGTTATTCGCAATTTATAAGGCAAGGTAAAAAACGTTCGTCACTGCAATTGAGCTTCGACTGACTTTTGCTTTATTAGAACGGCTCATTTTTATTATTTTTCTACCCTCAACGTAACATTTTTTAATACCAGTTTTATTATGAATACGCATATTTATCTTGACTTACCCACTTATTACAAGTGAGCCTAAAGTATTCCTATGTTTGAAGAATATATTCGTGTTTTATGATTTTTACTTTGTTGCTTTGAAAAAGTTCCAAATTGAAAGCAAAACGACATCTCGGCTAGGCAGGATTTGAACTCATGCCATAAATCGTCGAAGTCTGACGATTAGACCACTAGACCATGTGTTATTAGATATAATGATCGAAATAAGCTATCTGTAGTCACTTTATTGTAAAATACAAAATAATAAACTTTAAGTCCTACAGCACAAGAATCAAAATTGCATAATAAGTAGTCATTACTATTATATGCATATCTGTTTTTAAAATGTTTGTAAAAGTTCAAGTTTAATTATGATATTAAATAAAATGTATTTTAGTTTTGACTTATTTTTATTTATTTTTTTCTTTATCTGTTTAAAATATTTTAATATTTTTTTTGCTTACTTTATCTATCTATCTTGGCAAAATATTATATAAGTACCTAATTATATTGAATATATAATGAAATAATAATCATTTTATTTACTTGCAATGACTTTGTTTCATTTCTATACTAACTTTTCAATTTGAAAAGACATTTCTCGACTTAGTTCACTGCAGAAAAGTAAAAAAAGATAACTAAAATACAAAAGATGGAAAACAAAAAGATAGATTTATTAATGAGTTTTGAACCAGCGACATGTGCGTATCGTGTCGCTCCTGTTACCATTGGACCAAATGGATTCTTACTGTCCGTATTGAAATTTAACGTTAGTTGTTATGCTAGACGCAATAAATGATCGCACAATTACAAACAGTTGTTAAGAATCTCGAAATTAGCTATTAAGCATAGACACACATAGACAGTTAACTTGTGTGACTGATGTGCCATAGTTTTTTATTAATCTACCCTCACACTAGGCTAACATGATTTATCGAAATGCTGCCACAAAGAATTTTTATCTTTAATGACAGTGTGATAATGATTAAAATGGCTTACCAAGTCCCCGGGTTATCCCACTTAGGGCACTATATGTACATTGTATCCTGTCTGTTAGATGTCTTAACCTGAGGCGAGATAGTATTTATGAAATGTCTTGTAGAACATAATCTGTAAATTCAATTAAATTGATCCACAGGTGTTGATATGTCCAATTTTATTATCTATATATCTATATCTTTATTCTACACCAAATAAACAAAAATACAGGACCAACATTAAAATCCAATTCAAAAAAAAAAATCCAATCCAAAAAAAAAATCCAACCAAAAATCCAAATTAAAATGACCAATGTCCAATTTTAACGCAACATTATAGGAGAATCCTTTCGATATTTTTGGTGTCCTTTTTATGTGAGTTTAATTATATGTATGAACTCGCCCACGATATAGGAATAATTCCTTGTATGGGGCAACATTTTATTTAAAAATGTATACGTGTAAATAAATAATGCACACCTTTGTATACTGATAATTAGAAAATAAAGTTATAATCATAATTCAAGTACTGGAGCTAGGGACAATGCTATTAAAACACTGCAAGGATCACCATTTTTATTACAAAATAATATTGGTGAAAATTCAGCAGCTGGGTTGTAGGTATCAGTGAATACATGCAAAATAACGGTTTTGGGCAGCAGCTGTATCTGGTTAGTCATATTTCCATCATCATCATCATCATCATGATGATGTGCCAATTTTATACGAATCTGTTCACCCAACATTCCGACCGGGAAGAAGTAACAAACATACACACAAACTATCACTAGTATAGTAATATTTCTTTACGTCATTGATATTACTTGCCCTTTGAAATGCATAGTTTCTACGTTGGAACTTTTAATAGGAAAAAACGTTTTTTTTTTTTTCTCTTGGCTTTCATACTTACAGAAAATACAAATCACAAAGAATTTAAACCAACAAATTAATAATTTCGAAAACAGAATAATATAATTATCTTTAATGTAGGTAAAGTTTATTTTAACTTATAATTCCAAATCGTTCCAAAGATATAACACTTCAAAGTAATCCGATTTAAAAATCAGCAATTTCATAGATAAAGACCTATATTAATGTAATCTGCAGTTCAGAAATCGCTAAAATTAATATAATTATATCAATATACGGTCACTGAGCTCGTCCGGTGAAGCTGTTAATTTATTGAATAAACAACGTTAATAATGAATTTTATTGTACCCTGATTGGACTTGAAACAACAGTAAACCTATCTTCAGGCGCAAATTAATTACGGGAAGTGAAATTTAAATAATTCAGCAACTTTATATTGTAGTTTGAACTGAAACTATTGCCTTACAGAGTATATTATTACTTCTCGAGGGAAATCCTGATCTTGAAAGTGAAAATGAAAGACATAGGTTCCTGTTGACGCTTAAGGATAATTTTTCTATTCATAATTGACATTATATAATTTTAGTAATAACATTTAAAAACAAAAAATATTTACACAATGAATAAACGAAACAATAATGAAAAATATTATAGATAAATAATAAAATTATCTACACTTATATAATAAAGAGGTAACGTTTGTTTTTTCGTTTTTTTTTTGTTTGTAGGATCACTGAAAGTATTGGGTCCGATTGCTAAAATTTTTCACCGTTATAAAGCTGCTTTATTCTTGAGCGATATATGCTACATTTTATTTACTTACGCGAGCGAAGTTGTGGGCAAAAGCTAGTAATTTAAATAGCAGAAAAAGACCTCCTTTGTACAGTTTTTCTTAATAGTACGTATAATTTTTTATTAAAAAAAACTTTTTATAAAAAAAAAACCGACTTCACTAAAAAAACACTAAAATGATCAAAATAATTTTAATTTCGGAAGTCGGTGTTTTTCGTTATTGTTTGTTCCTTATTTAACACCGACTTCCGAAATTAAAATTATTTTGATCATTTTAGTGTTTTTTTAGTGAAGTCGGTTTTTTTTTTTTATAAAAAGTTTTTTATTTCATACTTTTTAGTTGCAACACACTTACAGCCAGAGTACTTTTTTCTCATGTCAATTCCAATTAACTCAAACCCTGCTAGAATACATCATTTTCATATGAAGTTCCCGTGTCTACCTTCCACCTTCCGGCTCCATCATCAGATCACTTCGATAGTACCTTATAGCCAAAGTGCATCTCATGACATTTCTAATAAGCCCAAACACGGGTAGGATACATTGATTAATTACGGAGTTCCGGTGCCTATCTTCCAGCTCCATCACTATCATCAGGTTACTTCGATGATACCATTTTCAACATAACTATTCAGAACTATTCATTTATTTGTATTGTCATAGTCGCTTAACTATGTTCATTGTGATATTTGTTTGAGTATGAAGTTCCGTTGGCAATTTCTGGTCTTCTTAACCAGTTCCACCTCATCAAATGTCACTTTTTGACTTAATTCCTTGATGAAAATATCAAAATGACTATATAGTTGCCTATAATATTTGAGGAATTCCCTCGATTTAGCCAAGATTCCATCATCAGATCCCGACTTGGTGACTATGGGACCATTTGGGAAGTATAACCCTTTCCAACAAAAAAAGAATTTTTCAAATCGGTTGGCAAGCGACGAAGTTATGCCCGAACATACATAAAAAAAAAAAAAAAAATACATACATCCGAATTGAGAACCTCCTCCTTTTTTAGAAGTCGGTTAATAAATAAAGATAACGGTAAAAAGCCTGAAGGTCAAAATGAAGACATTCCAAGACTACAACCAAAAAAGTGTACCTTCTGTACTGATACTTGAAACCTTCACACTACCCAGAACTTATCATAGAGGAAATGTTATTGACGGTGACTGATAGCTTTAGTGAAAACATCAAGCTATGGAGCGTCAAAAATATTGTCTATTAACTTTCATCATCATTATGAGCTTTCATCATCATCTTGTCTAGATCAGGCAAGTCTATATTACAGTTAGAATTACTTATTTTCTCAATTTGTACTTAATGTAAATCATAATAATTTTACTTACTTTATACTTGAGTAAAATTTTATTATTATTTATTTCGTTTATTCATTAAACATACATATGAATTATATTTTTAAATATTTAAATAAAAAACATTTAAAAATATAACGATAGTGCCCCACCAGTAGCGGGAACAGGGTCCAAGCTACCGGCGGTCAGGGCTCCAGAGAAAGGAACCTCCTGACTATACGAGCCGTGTCCAAGAGTACCGCTTTTTATTTATTTATTACTAGCTTTTACCCGAGGCTTCGCCCGCCTTTAAAAAAAATAGCCTATGTCCGTCTCCAGGGTCCCAACTATCTGTGTACCAAAATTCATCAAAATCGGTTTTGCCATTTAGGCGTGAAGACGTAACAAACAAACAAACTCACTTTCACTATTATAATATTAGTAAGGATTATTATTATTATTTCAGCCGAAAGTCGTCCACTGTTTGACATGGGCCTCCCCAAATGTCGCCATAACGAGCAGTTCTTTGCGTCTCGCATCCATCACATTTCTGCAACTCTCACTAAGTCATCGGTTCACTCTGTGGGAGGCCTTCCACCTCTGCATCAGTCTTCCAGTATGCGGAAGCCACTCTAGAATCTTCCTGCCCTAACGACCATCCGTTCTACAAGCAATATGCCCTGCTCACTGCCACTTAAGTTTGGCGTTTCTTTGGGCTATGTCTGCGACCTTGGTTCTCCTGCAGATTTCTTCATTCTTGATGCAATCACGCAAAGAAACTCCGAGCATAATCCTTTCCGACGTCCTTTGGGTGACTTAAGCCTTCCGATAAGGCCCATTGTAAGCGGCCGTGACTATTAACTTTAGGTAAAAACAATTTCCTTCCCATAAATATAGCTCCTCAAGAATATGCCCTCCTGGTATCACTTAACGCATAACTCTATCTCAAGGCTACGATACAATAATTACCCACCTCCAAGTGACCTTCAGCCAACCGTTGTTACCCTTATCTATAAACGCGAAACGATAAATCTGAAAGCATTTTAATATCGATCCTGTACCCATAAATTTCGTGGACCACGAAGGCTAGAAGGAACTTCCCCGCATAAATCTGTCGACAGCACTTGATTGCACGCCTGTACTTGACCGCTGACATTGGCCTTTTATTGTACAGTAGTGCACGCAAGTTTTGCATTATATGGCTTGATGGTAATTGTGGGGTGTAGAATAAAATGATGTTGAGTGTGTAGTGGTTTAATTGGATACTAGTGCTTTGCCCGTGACTTGTTGTGAGTGGATTTCGTAGTTTTTCTCACCTTTCAGTTCTTTTAATTTTTAAACCTAACCTAAGGTTGATGGATGGTGAGGCGCACTAGTGTATTAAGAATCTATTCCTTTTAGCTTTGAAGATACCAAAATAACGTTAACTCTGTAGATGGCTTCAATAGTGACTTTAGTAAAGTAAAAATAACTGAATTAATTCGGTAGTTTAATAATAACAATGTGTATCTGTAGTTTTGTGAAATTTTTTATTAGCTAGGTAAATCCTGAAGTCAGTCTTTATTAAACGTATAAAAATACAATACTGGAGGTAATTGTTTTAGTACAGCGGGATTTGATTTTCAACTTCAGATTTGTGATTTTATCACAAAGGCCGCCGGGATCCCGGTCCCGATTTCCAGCCACCGTATACTTAGGCTTGTGGACGGCGAGCAATAGGTAGCAAGCCGTCAGGTCTTCCTCCCTTTCCAAGTCATTGGATGATTTCCCAACATAAAAAAGCCCTGGCCGGTATCGACCTTAGTAGATCTTGTTAATTTTGTAAACGTACCTGAAGCGCGCGAGAAACAAGACGCACCGGAGTCCAAGTCGTCGATGGCGCGCACTACGAGTATTCCCGCGCGCATCTAGGAGTTGTCAGCAACCGTAGGGGGCCCAGCTGGGTCGAAGCCTACTGGAGCTAGTATTTGGGTAAAGGGTAAAGGGAGGTTCGGCCCTGGTATGAAAGGCAAGAAGGAACAGGATGGGTTTTTAGTCAGAAGAGTCTGACACTATCTCCCGCTCCGCCCAAGGACGGGGGATGTCATTTGGATAATAAAAATCACCCACCGAAAAAAAAAACTCGATCTGGTCTTTATCGGATCGCAAGATACTTATTGATCGCCATCTGATTCTGCAAGCCCGTGCCTACAGTAGCCAGGAGTCGTGGTGCAACTCTCACACAGGTCTCCGGCACTTGAGCTAAGAATTATTCTTCCTCACGCTTTCCGCCGCTTCCCTCATTTGCATTACTGCATCGCAGAAGGAGGTGACTGCTTCATATTTCTTTCTCTGGGTGAAACTCCTGGCAGAAGCTTGTAAAAAATCCCTATACTAGCAGTCTTGACAGACGTTTTCCTGCCAAAAGCGAGATATTATAATCTAATAAAGATTTATAACAATCGTACAGAGTCTACCATTTACCGGTGATATATAAAAGCCTATCCATGAATAACAACACAACGATCCACGCAAACGATATTGTAACCCAAAATCTGATTAACACAAACCAACAAACAACAACGTACCCTCATAACTAACATAATACCAATTAACAATAAATAAACACCATAACAAAGTTATTTGTCATTAGTTCCCGTCATGTAAACTTAATAATTATCTTCTATTAATTAATGAAAGTTAGTTAAGATTCTACAAACGTATCCGGTAGCTTGTGGTATTACGAATATCTATTAATGTGTTCAGTAATTATTTAATTTCATCATCACCATCATTTCAGCTGAAAGATGTCCCCTTATAAACATAGGCCACCCCCTAGTGTCGCTATAACGACCATTCCTGTGCGTCTCCCATTCATCAAATTCCCATGATCCTCACCAGGTTATCAGTATACCTTGTGGGAGGTCTTCCAATGCTACGTCTTCTAATGCACGGTTGTCACTCCAGAACCTTTTTCCTTTCAGAACCTTTCTCATTTCTTCTTTTTTCGTTCTGCGAGTAATGTGCCCTGTCCAAAAACGCCGCGTCATTTGGAAGGTACTTGTTCCAGTTTATCGCCCGTAGGACATGGTGGGGCTTACGGTGCGCGTATGTCCCGCTTGGATGAAACACCGTAGGTGCCCGGCCGTCTGGTAAAGACCGAGCTCCAGTCATCAACGGCGCGTAGCATTCCATATTTGCCTCAAAAAGATGGCAGCAAAAGCGTAGGGGCCCAGCAGGGCAGATGCTAGCTAAGGCCACGAGGAATTTCTGAGAAGGAAACAAATGATCCAAGAATATAAAGGTCAGCTGAAAGATATAGATATGGTTTTACTACAGGTAGCTGGGAGAAGTCGTTGAATTATTTTTCTCCTTAAAAAAAAAAGGTATGAGGAAAACATGAATTCCACTTTCTTTTCTACCCTTTATCAAGCAGGCAATGTTTTTATGCTTTATCGGGGCATAAAGCATTGTACAAGCGTACACGAAACTGTGTTCATACACACCGTAATACATCATTTTCTCCCCGAGGGAATGTAAAACGCGCCAAGCCAATCGCTTACCCGCGCAGCAACGGAACCATTACGAACCACAACATGTTTCACACAAACCAAGAAACTAGTTTACCCGCACTTTCCTATTCTAATTAATTTTCTTGCGGACTTCGGTGCCAAGACTAATGCAACTGAATCCCGACAAATGCTATTGTTTCGCCATTTTCATCGATTTCTCGTTAATCCTTGTGGTGGCAATTAAAATAGGATTTCAATTGTTTTGTTTCGTTCTGCTGATGGGAATGACACGGATTTGGGCGTACAGAATTGATAATTTTGGATATTCAATCAGTGAACACAGAAACGGTCGATGTGACCACGAAGGGTCCGGGAGATTATGTATTTAAAATACGTTGCTTAGTTGAAATGCTGATGGGATCTGATCTTGACTCTTGGAGGTTCTAACAGCTAAATCTTTAGTATCCAGTAACTTCTTGAACATGCGATGGCGAAACGGTGAGTTTGTACTGATTATAACCTCGTATGATGACCGTTGATAGGTACTAGTGAGCACAATGGGCCCCTCCATCCGAACCATGGCCTGAACCTGGGTCCGGCGTGAAAGGTCGCTGCCACCGATCGTTTCCACGAGGACACGGTGGTGCAACTTCACCGCAAACTCCACCGTGTCTTTCGGAAGGTCCACGCAAAGGTAACATCCGAGCTTTCCTTCCGTCAGAATCTAGTGTAGGAACTGCCGGAAATTACCATGTCCAGTGAGAGCCAGCGTCATGCGGTGAGGACGCCGTGACATCTCTCCATCCAGTCCTCAAAGAGGGGGCTTACCACCATGATTATGGTGTACCCAGCACTGGGTTGCAACTTTAATACCTGAAACATCAGAGGGGCATTTTATTTCAAGATGATTATTATTTATTAACATTGTGCAATCAATCAACGTATTCAGCCTATTGTAAGTAAACGATTAATCCAATCCATTTCAACCTTTTAGAAGTGCTTAGTCTATGTAGTTAAACAAAGTAATCTAAAATCGCCAATACCAATTGCATCGACCAGTGCTCGACGTCCGCTCCTTTCCTAAATTACCCTTTACCCTCCAGCAGAATAATTACAGACCGATCCATACATCAGTTGCCCTATATTCCGCAGTTGATAAACTGCGCTTGGCAGTAGATTGCGAAGCAAACCCGCCGGCAGACGCTAGTACATGATAATTGTTTGTTCGAAAATCGGGCCCTGTTTAATTTGCCCTCGACGGAGCTCGATACTGTGTGCGCAGCTCTGGATATGCGATTTTGTTTAATTTATTTCTTCGCTGTATTTGATATATTGGAAAAGTGGATTTTTAAATTGATTCGATGTTCGGGTAATACTTAGATTTGTGGATATTTAAGGTTTTTATGGATTGTAATATAGTAACTTTTTCGATTTGAAGCTATGTAATACTTAAACATTGTCTTGAATGAGTCTGTAATATAGGCTTATTTCGAGGAAGAAAAACCATAAATAAACTTATACCTCTCAAAATACCGTGAGAAGGAATATCATACTTTTACTAACTTAAAAGAATCTTAAAAAAACACCCACTCATGTTCTTTATGTTGCTCTTTGCGCTTCAGGGCCGTTATGACTCTTTCAAGCCCTTCCGCAGCCCTGGCCAATATTAGCTTTAGCGAGCTACAAGCCATAAAATAAAAAAAATATATATAAAGCAGACAAGGATCTGAGAACCCAGTTAATGATGATGAATAATGATGGACAGACTATACCAAGATATTTCTCTTCCCCTTACCTTTAGGCTTGCATCTTGCCACACAGTCTGATCTTCTGTAGTCGACTTGGAAGTCTAAAACCACTTCCAGACCTGATTGGGAAAATAAAATATCAGCCTTGTAAAATGAAGCTTAACCTAACAGCAACAGGGTGCGTAATTGCAGATGCGGTGCTGTGTCGTAAATGATCCACTTCTTAAACATGTTGTTACTTCCATAACAATATACCTTCACTTCTACCACTGACACTTTAGAACCAGTGAAATTTTGGGTCAACAAAATTAGTGATACTGTGGTGCCAGTAACATAAAGAAGATATTTCTATAGCTATAAAAGAAGCCTGTATTGCGACAGTTATTAAACCAGATTTAACATTAGCATAAGGCAGTGCGTGTACAGCATCCACATTACTATAAACCACTCCGCTATACTCTGGATCCGAAACTTTCCCCAGCAGGTGGGTTGAGGATCATAAATTCTAAACTTTACCTTTAAGCCTAGATTAAAATCCAGCCCTTTTACATTATAACGCTTTATTCCAGGTTTGATTTTTGACACCCCCGGGATACAAGTGGTGTAAATTGATTAAACGACTGCTCTTTTGTTTCGTTCAACGAGAAATGTGAAATATATTTTAGGGTGAGATTGGAATTTATTCGGGTCAGCAAGTTTGTTTTGTACAAAATGATTAAAAACATAACTAACACTTACTCAATTTTCCCTGAAATATTGACCTTTGTAGGTAGGAGTTTATTGCTTAATTTGAACAACCTATTTCATTTGTAAATACTAATAAGACAGAAATTCCAAGTGAGCTAAAAGCTTGTTCGGCGCAAGATTAGTACTTAAGACAAGGTCGTGACAGACTTGACGTAAATGGTGACATTCCTTGAAAGCATGTAGGATTACAAGTGGCAGAAATAGAATAAAATGTCTTTTATTTTCTACAGAAGATATAAACTTACGGACACTATTCTTTCACTATTCACTATTCTTATTATTATAGTGTTAGGTTTTGATACATAATCAGATGTCTACTCTTTTTTTTTGTAGCCTATAATTATTATTATTTTGTATTCGATTAATATTCATTGCAGTCGACTAATAGTGCTGGCAACACCGAAACGTATTTGTGATTATCTATATTAACGTTGTCGATGCAGCATAATGGTGAGTGACAGCTTTTTTATTCAATTGACTCTTGAAAATGAGGATGCATAGTTTTCATCTTGCAATATTGTAGCGACAAGAAATATAATTACTGATATATTACTATTATACTACTACTATTATGTAATACTTATTACTATAACTGAGATGTTTTTAATAATAGTATCATGGAGTTTCTTATATATTCTTCACCAAGAGATAAAAAAAAGAGATCTGTGCTTTGCGCAATTAGCATCACTTTTTTAACTGACTGACTTCTTGAAAATTCAAAGGATTGAATATATATTATATTCGTATCATATTGAAGTTAGCGGTTTTATTATATTGTAGTTCTCTTAGGGTGTTTTACTATCGTGCCGTTTTGATCACGTATGTGGGATTGCTCCACACGCGTATCCCCTATAAACGTCCATTTAATATAAGTATTTATTCTCATGCGTGGAATACGCATGCAGGGCGCGATTTTTTTTTTGCATTTTAAAATTTTCTGCATGCGGAACCAATCCGCATGCGTGATGAAATCCGCAGTATATTAAAAACATCCATAACTAGTTTGCTTAGCAATTTCTAAGCTGACACAAATATTAGGTTACGACATATATAAAAACAATACTGCAGCACGGCTGTTAAACGATTTACCTGAAGAATTAAAGAAATGTGAAAGTATTAATATGTTTAAAGCTAAATTTAAAAAAAAACATGTATACAACCTATGAGTTCACCAACACACCAGATGTGAATATTACAATACAAATAAGCTATTTGTATTTCATTTTAAGTGAACTGTAATTGTTCTTATGAGAATAAATTCTTTAAACATAACCTAACCTAATAGGAATTACACAACTTTCGTTTTCTCAACACCTATAGCTCCAACCAATATCCCACTATTAAACTATCCCAAAACTTCGTACCCTTAATCCAACGTCTTAAGGACAAACAGAAGGTGTCAAAGTTGAAGCATACAATCAATTTGGCCACGACCACATGTTGCAATAACGTGAGCCTGTAATAGTGCCCTTATGGCCAAACTTGACAGATTTGGGCACGAGCTAGCAAATTGTTAGGAGGTAGTTTCATATGTTATCGTTTAATTATGTTATTGTTGTGGTTTGGGGAGCGCTGTGCTTTTGTTTCAGTGGCAGTGATGACATAATTTTATTTTCGGTGTGTTTTTAGTCATTTGAAACCGTCACTGAATTTCGATAAACCCTCGATTTCTAATTGAATTAAATTAGAAATCGAGGGTATTAGAAGTTGAGTATTACCCAAACTCCACTTTGGCCTGAAAACCTGTCAAAATTTGGAATTCAAGTAGGGTTTGATATATTTTTAACTCAAAATAGGTACTCAAATCATAAACCTGCAAAGAGTCTGTTCTGACAAAGTCAAGTGACTCAAGAGACCATAGCGTATCACTTAAATTCCAGGTGGCTTTTAAACAATTCCTTAACACAAAAATATTAAATCTAGAATGAGTTCACATTCTTCTTCTCTTGGTTCCTACACATTCATATTGTCTACATTTCTTTTAATTTATACTTTCGCAGGTCTGCTGGAATAAATTTATTTGGAAACAAGCAGTACCTTTATACTATTGTCTATTATATATTGTCTTTGTCTGTTTTGGAGTGTACAGAAATAGTAAAATAAATAAATAATGATAACTCCAGAACACCCATCAAAACTATTTCAAACACTTGCTTAATATCTTTTTGTTCGTCTCATGTTATCCGGAAAGTTTTTACGTGTATAAGACACAAGGAAGACATTTTGTGCCTGTCAGGCCCACACGTCTGCGAAGTAATTAATGAATGACACATATTTGGGACGTTCCGGCTTCTGCTGTCTAGATTAGTAAAGGTGTCCAAGAAGAAAAATCGTAATGATCTTGACCTTTTATTGAGTGACTAGATCTTATTAAGAGTACCTTTCCCAGTCCATCTATCTTCACCGTGGGATCTGGAGGCAACAGTCCTTGCACACATGCACGATATGCGCGTGGAGATGCAACGCCGGGGTGAAAGTCCGCTGCCGCGACAGGTCACGGCATGGCGGACAGAGCTCCGGCGGGATCTCATGGTGAAATGGCGTCAACGACTATCGCAACCCAGTGCTGGGCACGCCACAATCTTGGCGGTAAGTCCCCTCTTTGAGGCGTGGCTGGAAAGACCTCACGGCGTCCTTACCTTCCGCATGACGCAGGTACTCACCGGACATGGTTCGTTCGGGAGTTTCCTGCACTCGATTCATGCGGAAGTGACGCCCGGGTGTCACCACTGTGCGGAACGCCCGGAGGACACGGTGGAGCACACAGTCGAGGTGTGCCCTGCTTGGGCGGAGCATTGCCGTGCCCTCGTGGGGGCGATCGGCGGCGGAGAACTCTCGCGCCGGGCCTTGGTTGAGGCCATGGTCCGGAGCGAGGAGGAGTGGCAGGCGGTCGCCGACTTCTGCGAAGCAGTAATGCTCGCAAAGGAGGTCGGAGGCCGAACGCATCAGGCAACGGCGTTATCGCCACCGCCGTCACCGGGATTCTGATCCCGATTTCCGGCCAACGTAGACGCGGGCTTGCGGACGGTGAGCAATGGGTAGCTCACTATCCGGCCGTCCGGTAACTGTCCGGACCAAGCCCAAGTCGTCGACGGCGCGCACTGTTCCCGCGCGCCTCAAGGAGTTGTCAGCAACAGCAGGGACCCAGCCGGGTCGAAGCCTACTGGGGCCAGGGTTATCCGAAAGGGCGCTCGAGCCCCAGTATGAAGGCTAGAAGGAACGGGGTGGGTCTTTTAGTCAGTAAGAGTCTGACACTATCTCCCGCTCCGCCCAAGGGCGGGGGATGTCAATGCATGATTTTTTCCCACCATAAAAAAAAAAGTCCATCTATCTTCAACATGAGCATAGTTGAAAAGCTTATTGTTTCATCCAAAGCAATCTACACTAATATTATAAAGAGGTAAAACATGTTTTTTTTTTTGGTTTTTTATATTTTTTTGTTTGTAAGAGATAATCTCTAAAATTACTGGCCCAATTCCTAATTTTTTTTTCACCAATAGATACTGCTTTATAGCTATATTTTATGTACGCGGGTGAAGCCGCGGGCAAAAGCTAGTCTTTGATAGAAGAAGAAGCAACGTGAAAAAAGAGAGATGCGATACATCTGAAGGCATCGTTGGCGATTAACTAGATTTTTATTTTTTATTAATGTAAATCAGTCCTTGACTGCGATCCCACCAGATGGTAGTTA
Organism: Mythimna ferrago; assembly: GCA_910589285.2. Lineage (NCBI taxonomy): Eukaryota > Metazoa > Arthropoda > Insecta > Lepidoptera > Noctuidae > Mythimna > Mythimna ferrago. The sequence continues at coordinate 26,438,317 of OU342685.1, forward strand.
AGCAGAGAAACATTGATGGTGAAGAGCACTAGTTCATTAAGAACCTTTCACTGTAGCCTTGAAGACACCTAAATTATAAAACGTATTTGTTTCAGAAAATAAATGTTTTTCTTTTAAACCCTTAAAGATTTGGAGAAAAATTTCGTCATTTAGAACTTCGATTTAGTGTTTAAGGTTTTTATCAAGTAAGAGCAGTTGTAAATGGAAACCTTCACAGGTTGGGTTCTCTTAACACTTCAAACACTATTTTTGAAATATTAGTATGGTAAATCTTCTCTCATTGAGTAAAGGATTTCTGAGAATTTTCAAGGACGACAATTTGATCAAATTACAAGGCTGACATTATGTTTCAAGAAATACAAATAGATAATTCAAAGTTTATTGATTAGTTGAAGGTCAATGCTAAAAATAACTTTGTGTGATCTATCAATCAGATTTAATTTCAAATACTACTGGATTTCGGACGTAGAAACTCTATCAGTAGAGATACTTTTAAGTTCCACATTTCGAGCCATATCATCCCTGTGCGGACATGAACCTCGTCCTGGTTTATTTTTCCCACCCAAAACGTTCCATCTCATTCAAATTTACCACCAGCGCTGAGGGAGTGAAACTCATCCCTCATTGGTCGAGAGCATTCAACGTTCGAAAAATATATGCGATCTTGGCCACATCATGTGCGTGAAAAATACTGAAATATATACATGAAAAGCTAATGCCTCGCAGAAGTTTTTTGACTGAATGAGGTTACGATAAATTCTGCCTGATCTGGTGATTAATGGTGACAATCTGTGAGTTCGTGATTACACCTAGCCAGTCAGCTCCGCGCACAAGCTACGTCAGGCTTTAACGCTGGTGGATCCTGTCTACTCCTGATTAATATCCAAGGTGAGTGTCTGTATTTCTCCTACTCTTGAGAGTCACAACGTTCCGTCTATGTTCAGAGTAATACAATAGCTTCTCTCCAGCGAGGACCACCTAATCCCTTTAAAAGATGGATTCAGCATCTCAGTTATAACTGCACTGCATGTCTTTAAACTATCTAATTACTATATTAACTATCTACCACTCTGTCAAAGGACGGTAATAAAACAATAAGAGGTAGGAAGTGATTAAATGTCTTCTCTTGCTCTAAGGTGGAGCAAGAGGGCGTGTCAGACTTTTACTGACTAAAACTGTGTTCAGCTTTATTGTGTATGTGTGTGTCAGTTGCCTTTTGCGTTCAAGGGCACCATCACTCTTTCAAATGTTTTCGCAGACTTAGCAGGCATCGGCCTGCTGGGCCCCTTCAGTTTTGCTGACATCTCTTTGAGCTGCGGGTGGAACACTACGCACCATCGACTGAGGCCAGCAGGTCTAGCCAAGTTACAACCGTTTAGTTTCGATTCTCTTTCGTCGATCGCCTTGAGTCAGCCACGTCTCCGATTCCTTTTTTCACACCAAGTGACTGAGCGTTAAGATGACGTCATAACAAAAGAATTTTTAACTTGGCTACCTATTGCTCATTGCCTGTAAGCCCACGCCGTCGGTGGCAAAAATCGCTAGTTATTTGCCTTGGTTTGTCGTGATTTGCCGAACGATGATCAAGTCCACATTAAAGTACTAGGTTGTCATGAGCGTGCAAGAGTTGCGTTTAGTAAAGTTAACAAGAAACTTCATTACGGCGCGGGGATCCAGTGATTAACGGTAACATTATCGTACGCCGACCGCCGCTCTTGTGCTAGCGCCCGCGCGCCCGCACAGTAGTGGCGTGACTTATTAGGTATCGAAAAAAATATCGATAAAATTACTGTAATTATTTTCTTTGGCTTCATTGAAAGGCTGTTTCGTATAACACGGCAAGGTAAAATGGTTTGCCTATTCTGTGGTTCGTGCGTTGTCATAAAAGATCTTTAACACTGTCGCAAATAGCAAACTATCGTCAGCATTTGCCTAGACTTCTGACTGACTATTCCAATCATGTTGAGTTTGTGATAGGCCAAATTAAGATATATATCTGTTCAGTCAAAAACCCTCTCCCAAGTCTATACCTGTTACATCGACATGCCCTGAGATTCTCGTATCCAGTCAATTACCGTAGTTTTTACTAGAAATTCTTAGTACGAGTATAAATACGAAAATTTCGTGACAAATGTTTTAGTTTCTTAATTTTCACTTTAATTATGTCTGTTAAATTATATACTTAGTAAAAATTAACATTTGCACAGCAAACATATCTGAACCAATTTTCTTCTAAATGCTATCATACATGTACTTTTTTATTACTATGTTTACATGTGTTTGAGCAAATAAATGTATTTTATCTTTAACATTTATTTAGGCCGAGCAAAAGCAAATCTATCGACATCGGCCCATCCCTAGCGCCTGTATTCGCAATCTAGTGTAACGATCTGCTATTAAGAGGTAGGTAAAAGTGGGTAAGACGTGTAACACGTAACGAACGCCGCTGGATGCTACACGTAGCGTATTAGCATTGAATGCCTGTGCTAAGCTGGAATGGGTGCTACAAGAACAAGTACCTACAGTGGGGAACTTAACTCGACGAGTTTAGCCCGTTTGTGGTAGGTAACCTAAAGTTTCAGGTTCTATTTGAAATAATCGTTCAATCGTGTTAATGTTTGTACGAGTATTAAAGACAACACATGCCATATGCAGGCTAAATAGAATATACTCGTAAGGTTAATTAAGAAACCACCGAATGTAATTATTTTATTTAAATGTGAATATGTAAATGAATTTGAATTTGAAAAAAGAGATTACAATAGGTATACTTGTCTATCTATTTATATCTATCTTCTATATACAAGGTGTAAGGGACAGCTCTCCACAAACTTTAAGGGCTTGCTCAGTAGACGAAATGAACAACCTTCCACAAGATTTTTTTTCAGGAAACGAGAAAAAAAAATCGGCCTCGCCATACAAATTGTCCAATCAAGTTTATCATTTTGTATGGTGAGGCTAATTTTTTTTTTCGTTTCCTGAAAAAAATCTTATGGAAGTTGTTCAGTTTCGTCTACTGAGCAAGCCCTTAAAGTTTGTGGAGGGCTGTCCCTTACACCTTGTATACCTATCAAATTGAATGGATGGTCTTTCATAAGATGGTCGATGGGGACGAAAGGTTCTGGAGTGGCGACCACGTACCGGAAGACGCAGCGTTGGACGGCCTCCAACAAGGTGGACCGATGACCTGGTCAGGGTCGCGGGAATCCGATGGATTCGTGATGCACGGGACCGGTTGTTGTGGCGACGCTTGGGGGAGGCCTATGTCCAACAGTGGATGATGATGATGATGACATTGAATGATATAAAAGAAAAGGGAGTTAGTGATAGCGTGACGAGTGACAAGACAGAATGGAAGAAAAAAACGTGTTACACCGCCCCCAAATGAAACGGGAAAAGGGCAGGAAGAAGAAGAAGAAGAAGATATATCACATTGAATAGCTGTTTGTTAGTCTCGCTAAAACTCGAGAACGGCTGGACCAATTTGTCTAATTTTAGTCTTGAAATATTTGTGTCAAGCGACCCGTCCCGGCTTTGCACGGGCAATAAATCTAGCCTCAAGGTAAATGTAGCTTTCCAATGGTGAAAGAGTTTTTGAAATCGGCGCAATATTTATATATTCTAAATACATACATATTATATATATATTACACCCAGACACAGAACAAATGATTATGCTCATCACACAAACATTTGTCCTGGGTGGGAATCGAACCCACGACCTCCGACATAGCAGTCAGGGCCACTAACCACTAGACCAACAGGCCAGTCATTATTAGGCCTTCACTACAAAATAAAGTAAGCAACCTGGACAAAAAAAAAACAATTGGTGCCTTTTTTTAATTGATATAAACTAGTGCTTCACTGCGATCTCACCTGATGGTAAGCAGTGATGCAATCGTTGATGGTGAGGCGCACTAGTTTATTAATAGCCTATTCACTCTAGTGGTGTTGAAGATACCTAAATTATAATCGGACGGGAAGACCGCAGCAGTCAAATTGTTCCATTCCTTCGATGTACGCTTTCTTACGCAATATTACGTGCCACGGCGGCGTCCTTCTATAAATTGGTATCAGTGATGCTAACTACGAAGTATTACGTAGTAGGCCAATTCTATGGTGGTCACTGATTGTGATTTGGCGGTTGACTTCAGTATTTAGCGGGTTAATCTACTTGTTCTCTTGTATTTTATGCTCACGAAAACTACATTTACACCCCAAAAACGAAAGAAGTTGATCCCAGTAGGTCCGAAGCCTACTGAAGCCATATGCCGACTGCTGAAAAGGTTATCCGTGATCCTAGAACGCAATGAACAACTGAAAGAATATAGGTGTGGTTTTAGTCGGTAAAAGTCTGACACGCCTGCCTGCTTTTTTAATTGCTGATAAGCTTGCGCTTGACCGCTATCTCACCTGATGGAAAGCGACGATGCGGTCAAAGATGGAACGCTTACCTAGAAGTAACCTATTCATTCTTGACTTGAAGATTCCCGGGTAGTTGCTCTGGCTTAGGGTGTTTTTTAATCGTGCGGTTTTGATCACGCATGCAGGACTGCTCCGCACGTGTAACCCCCGTAAATGTCCATTTCATACTAGTATTTATTGTAATGCGTGGATTACGCATGCGGGACGCATGTTTTTTTTTTGCATTTTAATTTTTTTTCATGCTGGGCAATTCCGCATGCGAGATGAAACGCAAGATATTAAAAACACCCTTGGAGCGGAAGAAGTCATTAGATGATTTCCTGCCTTAAAAAAATGATAAAGAAAAGAATAAAGAATGTATGAAAAGATGGCTTAAGGAAAAGAACAGTATCGTGTGAAAACCTGGACGCGATTTGGCGTGAAAAATGAGCTTGATGATTAATGCTTGTTCGCTGCTTGAATAAGAAGAGGCGTACCCTGCACTCAGTGTAGATTACCTAAGTGTTAATACGTCTACACTTGTAGACTACTAGCTGTTGTCAGCGGCTTCGCCTGAGAGAAAATAAAAATTATCTCAAGGAAACATACTCACACTAACATTATAAAGAGGTTATTTGTTTTGTTGTTTTTAGGAAGTAATCTCTGAAAGTACTGGTCCGATTGCAATTTTTTTTTACCCATAGAAAGCTGCTTTATATCTGAGTGACAGGCTATATTTTATGCACGCGTTCGAAACTGCGGGCAAAAGCTAGTACGGAATAAAAAGTATTCTCTGTTAGTTTAGTTAAAATCCGTTTAGCCCTCATAGCGTGAAGGAATAACAAATTTACACACACACACGTAGGTACATAAATTAATGATAAAAATTGTAAAAATAAAACCAGAAGAAAGTTATACCTACAAGTATTTGAACTGCTCAAATCATCAAACTCATTAACCAATTTCTTAGAAAAATACCACTTCAACATTATGTTAATACCCAATTTTAAAAGCCCATAACTTAAAACTGAACATGTAATGTCCAAACTACTGCCCAGCGGCCGTATTATGACATCTTAAAACCATCATGTTTTCTGTGTGAGAAAAGGATAGTGTTAGTTGCTATTCGTCCTGTATAGCTCCGTCTCTTTTTCACACCGAAAACATGATGGTTTTAAGAGGTCATAATACGGCCCCAGTTCCATTACCCAGCTTTTTATATGAGCAGTTCTGTGCTCGTTAGGATAGAGGTTTTATACTGCCACAGAATAAAAAAGAAAACAGAAAACTTGCTCCTTACAAAAATAGCAAACAGGCACACGTACGCGCTGCGTAGCCAGTTAGCTAGTGTATAAACATCATCATCTTCCTGCCCTTGTCTTGTGTTATTTCATCATGTTTTTTTCTTCCATTGTGTTCTATCACCCGTCATGTTGCTACTAAGTATCTTTTCTTTCATATCACTTCTCACACAATCCATCCATCTTTTCTTTGACCACCCTCTCTCTCTCCATCTACTAAGCCGAAAGACGTGGATTGTTGTGCGCAGTCCTCCCATAATCCTTTGATTCTTAATAGTTTAAGCAAATCAGGCTACAATGTTTGCTCTGCTAGGGCTCAAGAAGGCCCTTTTGTGAGTAGGAACAGATTTCTACCAGGTGGGTCCAGTGCTATGTTATAGTTTATAAATGTTATAGAATTTACGTTGTTAAGGAATTTTGACTTCTTCTCAACATTTCATGTCTTGAGAGCAGAGGTGACGATTTTATACAAAGTAAGGTGAACATCAACCGACATATTTCACCTTGTAAGTTGTAGTATTCAGGCGTTAACGCTGTCATTTATTTCGTGCGTTTTCGCCTGTTGAATGAAGCGGACTTTCTGTATCATTTTATTCTGTGGCGCTAACAACGAGTAATTTAACAACACACATTGCTATTAAAAATGAATCAGGGTGCAAGTATTACCCCAATTTATTTTAGAGATAGTTTGTAAGGATAACACCGCTCAACGTAACCAGTTGAGATGTGTTAGGGGAAGAGTTTCTAGAGGCTTAAGATAGAGCTTATTATGGTGTTTATGATGCATTAAAAGAGGCCTTTCGGTTAAGATGTATGTATCATAGGGCATACTGTGAAGCAACATTCTCTAAGTTATATTTAGCAGTAGGTTTTTTGCCAACTACACATCCAGTTGCTTTAAGTCTTTAGTCTATCTAACTCGCAACATGATTTAAAAGAGTGTCCATGGAGTTTCTTGCACATTCTTTTTCATAAAGAGCTACGCTTTAGAACGTGCAATTTAGCTCTACTATTTTGACTGATCGACATATTGACAATTCAAAAGTACTTCAAGAGCATTGGTTAAAGGATTTTGAAATGCTAATTAATTATGATAATTATAATGTGGGCAGTTGTTTTAACCGAAAGTCAATGTTACGTGGGGGTTCATTAATCCTTATTAAAAATAGTATCAAATTTAAAACTCGTAAAGATATAGTTGCACTGTCCGTTGAACATAGCATTGAAGTGTCGTGTGTTGAGCTGGATAGGCATGTCATAGTGTGCGTTTACAGGCCCCCTAATTATCAAAACTACCCTATTTTTGAGTCAGTCATGGAAGATGTTATGGCTAAACTTTCAACTGGTAATAAACCAGTAATTATCTGCGGAGACTTTAATGTTAATATTTTAGAAAATAATTCAGATAGCAGTAGATTATTAAATCTTTTCAAATCATTTAATTTATCAAATGTGTTTATTGAACCAACTCGAACAACGACAACTACTGCTACATGTATCGATAATGTTTTTTGTTGCTGCAAGTATTTAGAAAAAGCCATTGTAAATTATCTGCCATCTGATCATAGCGGCCTAATGGTAACATTTGAATCCAACTTACCAATACAACAAGTGCAGATACAATTCAGACCAATAACATCCGGTAAACTAAATAAATTTAATAGCACTTTAACTAGCAGGTTGGGTGATGGGAACCTTGCAGAAAACAATGGTAATATTTTGTATAAAAATTTTTTTTCAGTAGTTCAAAAGGAGTTTAATCAGACGTTTGAGAAAAAAACTAAAACTATCTGCCCTAAGTTTAGATTTAGTGACTGGGCAACTAAAGGAATCAGAATAAGTAGGGAAAGACTTTTCGAGTTGTATGGCCTTAAGCCTATTATTAACACTGAAACTTTTAATAAATATGTTGCTACTTATTCTAAAATGTTTAAAAATACTTGTAAGGCAGCTAAGGCCTTATACATCAGCAACAAAGTTAAAACAGCAGATAATAAAATAAAAACGGTTTGGAATATAATAAATAATGAAACCAACAGAAACAAAAGAAATAATAATGATTACACATTGGAGACTCATCATGGTCTTATTAGCGATAACAAACTAGTTGCAGAAGAATTTGTAAATTTCTTTACCAGTATTCCAATTAAAACTACTGAAGCCCTAAATTCGTCGCCATCGCATGCTTTTGGTTTATTACAGGCGAACGTTGCAGCCTGTTCGACTGAATTTAACTTTAAACATATAAACCCCATAACAGTAATAAAAGCTTTTAAAGAAATCAAGATTAAATTGACAGAAGATCTATGGGGTATGTCTATCAAAGTTTGTACCTCAATTATTGAGACTGTAGCGCCGTACTTAGCGTTAATATTTAATTTGTGTATAGATCAAGGAGTCTTTCCGGATCTAATGAAATATAGTAAAGTGATACCACTTTTTAAATCCGGAGACAGTAAAGACACTAATAATTATAGGCCGGTGTCCGTTTTGCCGGTTTTTAGCAAGATATTTGAAAAGGTGATGTTAAATCAAATGCTTAATCATTTTAACACCAATAACATCTTACACGATAAACAGTATGGTTTCACCAAAGGACGTTGTACAACTGACGCTGGTGTCTCCTTACTAAAACACATTTTTAATGCGTGGGAGGAGGCACAAGATGCTATAGGCATCTTCTGCGACCTGTCTAAGGCGTTTGATTGTGTGGTTCATGAAACATTACTCCTGAAACTGGAGCATTACGGACTAGGCAAAACAGCGTTAAGCTTATTAAAATCGTATTTGAATGACAGACAGCAACTAGTTCAAATAAACGGTGTCAATTCGTCGGGATTAAATGTGAAAATGGGGGTACCCCAAGGTTCAATTTTAGGTCCTTTTTTATTTTTAGTTTATATTAATGATTTACCCTATTTGTTGAAAAATAAACTTAATATGGTGTTGTTTGCTGACGACACTTCTTTGATTTTTTAAGATAAATAGAAGGACTAATAATCTTGACGATGAAAATAACGCTTTATTGCAGGTCCAAAACTGGTTCACTGCTAATAATCTAGTTCTAAATGGGAAAAAAACTAAATGCATAAGATTTTCCTTACCAAATGTCATAAGTAGTGATTGCGACATAGTATTGAACAATGAGAAACTAGAATTTGTTGATAAAACAGTTTTCTTGGGGATTACGCTTGACTCTAGGCTACAATGGGGTCCTCACTTAACATCTCTTGCAGGACGGCTTAGCTCGGCTGCATATGCTGTTAGAAAAATCCGCCAATTTACGGATGTTGATACTGCTATTTTAGTTATTTTCATAGTGTCATGTCGTACGGTATCTTACTATGGGGACGGGCTGCAGACATCGAGTCAATCTTTATATTACAGAAAAGAGCCATCAGAGCTATTTACAATCTCCGCCGGTGCGATTCTTTAAGGGAACTGTTTAAAGATATTAACATAATGACGGTACCTTGTCAATATATCTATGAAAACATCATGTATGTTAGAAAAAATCTTCATCTTTTTAGCAAAAGAGGCGATAGACATAATTATGTTACAAGAAATAGGGATCAATTAGTTCAACCAGGTTTCAGACTGGCTAAAGTTGCCTCTTCTTTCATGGGGTACTGTTTGAAATGTTATAATAAAATACCACCCCAAATATTAGAACTCAATGAAACGAAATTTAAATCTTGTATTAAACGCACACTATGCAGGCAAGCATATTATAAGTTGGAGGATTATATTCAAGATAAAAATGCTTGGCTCAATGCTGGTCCAGCTCCACTACCACTAGGGCGTAATAATTAGTTGTTTAGTTGGAAACTAATATTATTATTTTTTAATTTGAAAGACACAATTGCATTGTATAATGTAGAAGCACTTTTTCCAAGTTTGTGAATGTGAAGCACCATGGAGCATTTTTATTAGGTTACAACTTATTTATTTTTTGACATTACGAGCATGGCAGTTGAGAGTTTGTCATGCTCACTCAAATGTCTCGCTGTTGGTGGCACGTGTTATTGGGTCGTTCAGTTCCCTTCAAAATGGTTGAGCTGAGTGGGGCTGATGCACGCGTCATGCTCGTGAACGGGTGCCGTCAGTTGGGACTGGTCATCTCTTAGCTGCCAGTGGCTTAATTCAGTTTCTATCTTTTAATTATTTTACATTTTTTATTTCATTATCGACATTGTGCTCACATGATAGAAGCAACAAGTAATATGTAACCAAGCATTATATGTAACACATAATATGATTTAAAAGAGTGTCCATGGAGTTTCTTGCACGTTCTTCTCCATAGAGACCTACTCTTTGGAACGTGCAATTTAGCTTCACTTTTCTTGGACTGACCGACATTTGACTATTCAAAAGTGCCTGTAAATGGTCTATTTGAAATAAATATTTTGATTGATTGATTGATTGACTTTTTAATAGTTTATTCGAAAGACATGTTTTTGATTGGTTGCCCAGTTACTGAATTGTGGAGGCCTGATAGGCAGTCGCTTCATGTAACATGCTGGTATTTAGCAATGTATCTTGTTACGTCATGTTAGGATATTTGATTTTAGAACATTCTTTTGATTTTTTTTCTTTCTTTCGTTTGCTTCTAGACGACAGTTTCTTACCAAACAAATTGCTTCAACATGAATACTAGTCAATACATATTCAAAAGCAATAAAAAACAATAATATCTACATACATCTACATAGACGGGAGGGGGAAGATAGTTTGTTTGTGTCGTAAGTATAAGTTTGAATCGGAGATCGACGGAGGGTGGTAACGATCAATGTACTTACTGGATAGTTTGTGTGTGAGATGGGTATGCAACGAGAGATATTTCTTCTTTAACAGAACAGGTTTTTAGTATATAAGTTTGTAGTTATAAAGTTGCTTTTCGGAAAAAAAGGGTTGAAAAAGCATAGGTACTTAATATTACAAAAATATCGCCATATGCTAGCTTCTACATTAATCTGGAAATTGCAGATGAAAAGTAGAAGTCGAAGTCGGAGTCAAATATAAAGTAAATGTCCTTCCATTTGGTTCAAACTTCAGAAAATGTGACCGACAGTTTATCTGAGAAGCACCCTAAGAGGGTGCGTCTGTATATCAGATATCCACATTTATTTATTTAAGGGACAATAAACAGCTACAATATACATATTGAAAGAAAAAGAAACAGTACAAAAGACTTTACAATATTGCAGCCCACTGCATTATCCTCATATTGACGCATAAGATTGCCGGCAGTAAATGCCGCGAAACATTCCAAACATTCCAGTGCGACTGGAAGTATATCCTATTCGCATTAAGGATAGAAAAAATAAACCTTTTTTACTGTCTGTTCAACTGATTTTATTTATTTATTTATTTAAACTTCATGTACAATAGTGGTACATAGGCGGACTTAATGCCCTGATGAATGATGCTTAATTTTAACTTCTATTTCGTAGGTGGGATGGCATTTTTATCTATAATTATGTATACTTTTTACTCTTGTTTTAATACCAAAATTTTCTTATTGTGCGCCTACCATATTGTCTCTTCACCACCCTAGGTTGACTGGTAGAGAATGCCTAAGGCATTAAGTCCACCTATGTACTTTGTGTTGCATGAACATTAAATAAATAAATAAATAAAAGCAAAAAAGTGGTTACAATACGAACTATTTACTGTAGCCGCCATTTGTCATGCCACTAACATAATAAAAGTCAAAATCGGTTGAACGGATAAAAGGTTTTCATAAATTTCTAATGTTATTTTGAACAGAGTATAGTTGGAAGAAATTGGGGGAGTTGATGATTGATATAATAACGTCCACTTTACTTCGTGATAATGTCACACTATGACCCACAGCGGAGCAGTAACCAAAGACTCTGGTAAAACCGTAGGAGATAGTTATAATATAAACATTATTAACATCAACATAAATCTAGACTGCATAGACTGTTTAGTTAATAAGCAATCTATTCCTAACCAGCTAATTATTTAGCTTTGGTATAATCAACGAATATTAATGAGTAATTAATGTAATTGTTGAATATGAGTCCTTAATAATTGAATAACAAATAATTTAGTAACAGTTCATAACATGTAATAATTTGAAGGTCAATTTAATTATGAATTATTTATTATTGTGCATAAATGTATTAATATATTTAGTGACTTAATTAAAGCACAGACGAAGTTTGAAAGTGACGACAGTGGCTGAAAAGTTGAAAGGAAATCATTATCTTGGTATGGCCATGTAAAAGAGTTGCGAGTATACATGTGTATGAAGGCAAGGGAGAGGGAGGCCAAAGAAAAGGTGGATGGGTTGTGTGAAGAGTGATTTGAAAGAAAAGAGGGCAGTAAGTGGTAGCAGTGATAGGGTAGAAGCAAAAACGTATTGCGCCGACCCCAAATAATACAGGAAGCAAGATGATGACTTTGTTGTGCTAACTTAGTAGTTCTATGAAAATATAGGTACAACTACTTATGAAAAAGATATTAAACAGAGTGAGTATTGTACCACTGCTAGGCAAAGGCCTCACTCCATTCTTTCCAATTATCACGGTTCCTCGCTTTCTCATTCCAATTCTTAAGGAAGACATCCAGGTGTCATCTTCTTCGTGGTCTGCCGCGGCTCCGCATCGCTGTGTCCCACAACTCGTTAGACATGCGGCAGACAAGTTCCATATAAGTTGGGCAGGGCAGCCATTTGAATTATATCAACGTTTCGATTAGTGCAAATAATATAGTTTACTAACTTTTGCTCGAGAGTTCGTCTGCGTAAATAAAATATAGCCTATGTCACTCTGGAATAAAGCAGCTTTCTAACGGTGAAAAAACTTTAACAATCGGATTAGTACTTCCAGAGATAACCTCCTGCAACCAAAAAAAACTTTACCTCTTTATTATATTAGTGTAGACAGCGTAGATTATATTCATAACCGTGCAACATTCCATATCTTCAAAGCTTTATAGGCTGTGATTCCACATTGTAATAGAAAATTGAATGGAATGGTTTCATTTGGCAACTACGCCTATTTCCAAGCTCGTCAGTGGAAAACCGGGTGCGTTCCAAACCTATTGATAAAATTGGGGAGTCGCGTGTGCAAGTAGGTCAATCTTCGGTTAACTACGGATCTGTTTAGAGCCTCCGAATGTTGCCAGACCCTTCTGTTGTTACAAATTGTATTATCAATCATTTTGCGAGATATTTCCCAAAAGATTCTTAATGTTTTCTTGGAATTTGGTAGTGCGTTTGCCCGTGTTTTGATCACATTTTGTTTCATGAGTGTGTTTTCTTTTTTATCAAACATTGAAGTAATTTCCAAAATCACGACACATTTCACACAAAGAAATTAGGTCGCAATCTGTTTATTAGTTTCGGAACTACGAAGCCACAAACCTTCAGATGCACACGTTAACTACTTATAACCATTTCTTATACATATCAACATATACAAGGTGTAAGGGACAGCCCTCCACAAACTTTAAGGACTTGCTCAGTAGACGAAACTGAACAACCTTCCAGAAGAGTTTTTTTACAGGAAACGAAAAAAAAAATCCGCTTCACCATACAAAATTATAAACTTGATTGGACAGTTTGTATGGAGAGGCCGATTTTATTTTTTTCGTTTCCTGAAAAAATTTTTTGTGGAAGGTTGTTCAGTTTCGTCTACTGAGCAAGCCCTTAAAGTTTGTGGAGGGCTGTCGCTTACACCCTTTATACAAATATTCAAAAGGCAAAGTCCTGGTGTAAGAGTTTCAGTTGGCCATATCATGAACGGCCACGACATATATCATAAGGATAAGGGAGATTGTTTTAAAGTCCACCTTAGAAGATGAAACGTAGGACCAATGTTTGGAGAAACCTAATTTCATGCGGGCACCCGACCACTTAGAAGATACGAAGTAATAAAGAAAACAGACCTACATAGAAATATCCCTTCCATAGCAGTCGAGTAGAAATAAAATCCAAAATCCACATACAAACGATCCAATTTCACGCTACCACACGAGACGTTTCAGTCGACGATGCAACGAGATTCGAAGAACACATAAAATGAAACTACGAGTAACTCGTCTCGAAGCCGACCTCAGTGCGTTTATGTCCAAATCTGGTCGTCTCCGAACTGGGTCACTTGTCGGTAACGGTTGCTAGGGTCTGTGCAGACGAGCAATTTTTGCAGCGACAAAATGTGGATGACCACAATGTTTGATGGAAACGGAAATGCACGCTACAAAGGCTACTACAGCTTTGTGTGTGGTTTTGACTCGTTATCAAGATTTCCTTCATATCGATTTACGAAGACTACGCGATTGCGAAAGAGTCTGTCCTGGAACGCTAACAGCAACTGAAAAAACAAGAGTGGGTTTTAGTAAGTTGAAGTCTTAGGCGTACTGACGACGAGCAATGGGTAGCTCGACATTTGCACTTCGAATAAGGACCGAGTCCGAATATTCGACGACGCATGTCTCAAAGAGATGTCAGCAAAACCGGCATGGTCCAACCCTCGAACACAAAAGGCAACTGAAGGACACAGGAAGTAAAACCTTATACGTTCTTTCAATCCACCTTAGAGCGAGAGAAGTAACTGAATGATTTCCCATCTTCATCTGTGCCTTACGTACGTGACGTTGACAGCATCCTCATCACAACGAATTTTGTGCTAATGACTTCAAGCAGCAGCTTCAGGAATTGTAATAAGTAAAATGATGGAGTCGATCCATATAAGTAATATTCTGGTATTCAGGTCATACAGAAGGCCAACATACTATGCAATAAATACGGAGTAGGTGATGTGTTCAAGCAACCACCACTCGATGACATTTTTCTACCATAGTGTGGTTGCTACAGTCGCCCGTCTGAACGTCCGAATTCCTTATGGGGCTATACGACTCTTTAAGGCGCTATAGCAAGGCAGGGTGCATACTTATGTGTTTACGACCCGATGGGGGCCCGTATCTGTTGTTTATGGGGACAGGTATAAACTTGATGTCACAGCGAATTGGATTGGTTTATGAGGTTTAATGGAAGGGAAGTGGCATACTATGGAAATAACTTGGCTGAGTTCTTGTTACGAAACAAAATAGTTGACATACTTATCCAAAGCTCGAAGTTTTTTTTTTTTTTTCAAATTCTGACCACGTGTTAAGTCTTTGGCATAATTATCATCTTCCATGCTATGTACCGGACCAATATTTTTTCAGTAGGTACTAATATTTGTATGCCACTTACTCTGGCAGAAAACGGAGACAATTATTTTTTGTAGCGCTTAAACTGTATTATATTGACACAAACACACACTTAGACATACAGACAAAGCTTCTTCTTAGCGTGTTGATGGCAAATTAGTTTTCTTTTCTCATTTTAAATTCCATGCCTGGCCAAGTATTTGTTAACAGCAATGCCTGCCGCTATCATTATGGCGACACTTGAGGGATCCCTATGTCCAACAATGAACGTTTTTCGGCTGAAATGATGATGATGATGGATGACGCCCTATGCCGCTGTCATTAGATCCTTATGTTTTGCTAAAAACTACACTCAAATATTAGTACCACAACAGAGTTCATCTTAGAAGTGAAAAGGAGACGTAAATATTCCATTCCATAAATAATGTTGTTATTATCATTATACCTATTTAATTCAATTGGTTTTTTTAGTATATAGTGACCGATGATCCAAATCGTAATAAAAATGATATAAGATATAAAAATGTGTCTGATAATGATGACGTTAACTTATCCGTGCTATCTTTATAGTTAATTTATTGATATCAATTAACTGTTTTAGCAGCATTTCTATCTGAGTTATAAAT
Organism: Mythimna ferrago; assembly: GCA_910589285.2. Taxonomy (NCBI): domain Eukaryota; kingdom Metazoa; phylum Arthropoda; class Insecta; order Lepidoptera; family Noctuidae; genus Mythimna; species Mythimna ferrago. Next base: position 26,453,831 of record OU342685.1, read on the forward strand.
TGGACACTAGTGTCAGCCGGCTCGTTGGTCTAGGGGTATGATTTTCGCTTAGGGTGCGAGAGGTCCCGGGTTCAAATCCCGGACGAGCCCAATCTTTTTTTTAAATTTTTTATTGAAAAGCTTCCGGAAAATTATTAACCCGCTCGGAAAATTTCTCGGGTTATAAAAATTGTTCTGATATAATATGTGGAGCGTGGTATTTTAATGATGAAAATTATTTAGTTGATCGAATTTAATGTTGAAAAAAAATAATTAAAATCGTCTGTGAGCGCTCATTAGCAACCACTTCTCGTTTTTTGTTTTCATCTTTTTCTAAATGATTTATGTATTGTTTCCGAGAAAATAAACCACATTGTGCTGTCATGAGGGTGTTATAAAGAGCTTTTTTAAGGGATTACGTCAAAAGGATTTGTAGCTTTTTTCTAAATAGGCATTTACCAATCCGTCTGACACAGTTGGTTAATTTTGGCGTTTATTGATAGAGCCTAGGGTACAATAATAGGGTATATGAACGCAATTATAAAGCTTAAAAACTGTCATTATGAAAGTCTTTGACATTAAAGACATTACACCCATAAGGACGCCAACGGCATCTTGGCGAGAGTGCCTGAGAGATATTTAATTGTTTAAAAAAAATCTCGTTTCTTTTGCTCGTAATATTGATATTGATTTCCCAATTAGTATTGTATTTTTCTACATTTATTGATACACTAGTAAGTAAACAAATATTTTTTATGCATATTTTCCTAGCTATACGATAAGGGATAACACTGCATGTTTTTTCTTGGTCGTTTCACTTTTGCCAGAGTGATTGTGGTTATCACGAAGCTCTCCGGAAGCCGTCAGGGTACGCCGCATAACTTTCCGCCAGTTTTGCCTGCTGGCAGTAAAAGATTGCATTATCTAAATCTACTGATCAGTAATAATAGTTCTAAACTGAGACCTATCACAATCCCTTAGTTTGAGCAAACAATGACATCAATCGGCTTCTATTCTGTACCGGTCTCTTTATACCTGTCTGTCATTCAAAAAAGCGGTTCAACGTAAGATTAACTTTCCTTGCTCAGCCAAAATTAAATTCAGCGCTCCATCTAGTTCTCCAAACCCACTGTAGACGGCACTTTACATAACGCTTCTCTATTACCCAAAATAAACATGATATTAGAGTCAATGAACCCCCGAGCTGGTATAATCAAGCAAATTGCGGTGCGCAGCGGTGACAATGTTGTTATACCTTCCCTCCTACCCCCCTTTTCCCTGTAGAGTCTGTAAGTACCCTCAGGCTCAAGCTTGTGAGCACACAAAATAAAATTAAACGCCAGCGTTTTTATATGATATGCTGCTGTGAGGTATGTAGCGGGGTGTCGGCGAAATATGAGGTAGGTACTGAAATTGTTGATAATTTTCGAGTTATTATTTAAATGGGGAAAAGCGAAATAGATTTTCACTGGAATTGGTTGTGGAATCGTGAGAGGATAAAAACAGCCAGTGACAGCTTTCTAAGTATAAAAGACTAGCTTTTGCCCGCAGCTTCGCCCGCGTACATAAAAAAACTACTGAGGTGTCAAGGGACACCCGGATGGAATGAAGTTCCGTTCTGGCTTGCTTTCTAAAAGAGAGAGAGAGAGACAGACCAAGAAATATGCGCACGCCGCACGGCTTACAATAGCTTACTATAGCAAAAAGTGTCGTTACAACTTTTCATGACAATTTTTTCCATCAAGCCAATACAATATAACTAAAATATACTATCCTATTTTATGTACATTTTGACAGCACTATTTCAACATCTTCGAAACCATGAAAACGACACCCATGACGAAAAATTTGATAATTTCTTGCAGCCGCCATCTTGGATTTATATTTTGACAGTACTATCGGTTTCAACACCCTCGAAAACCATGAAAACGACACCAATGATGAAAAATTTGATAATTTCTTGCAGCCGCCATCTTGGATTTATATTTTGACAGTACCATCGGTTTCAACACCCTCGAAAACCATGAAAACGACACCCATGACGAAAAAGTTGATAAAATCTTGCAGCCGCCATCTTGGATTTACATTTTGACAGTAAAAGTGTCGGTACAACTTTTCGTGAGAATTTTTTCCATCTAGCCCCCTTTCACAACGCGCAATAAAGAACTTCGTTTCAAAAAATATATGTCATTATGCCTATGTCATTCCGGAATAAAGCAGCTTTCTATCGGTGAAAAAATTTTAGCAAACGGACCAGAACTTCCAGAGATTACCTCCTACAAACAAAAAAAATAATCGGTCCATCTTGTGGCAGGCCTGCCAACGCGGTCGCGACTCTAGAACATTTCGGCCCCCTCGACCATCTGTTCTGCAAGCACTGTGCCCTGCCCACAGCCACTTAACTTTGGGAATTCTTTGCTACCCTGTACTAAAAGAATCTCTCAATTCGAACCAGAAGTTCTTGAGACTAGCACAATCAACTTTCGAATCCTTCAACTTTTTTTTAATTTAAGTTCTTATAGTCCATCCTCTGTCCAGCCCTATACGTTGGTCAAACCAAATCCGTGCTACTCTGGAGACCACAGTCTGCGACTCCATCCACATCGCCGAAGACAAGACATGGCGAAATATAGTCCACAAGAAAGTTATTCGTCGAGGTCACGATCCTGATGATAAACGACACAAGGAAGAGGAGTCTATCTTAAGATAGTCTGGTAAATATCGCTGTCGATATGACCGCCATTGTACCCTTAGATTTAAGTTTCTGTAAAATTGTTATATATTGGTGTACAATAAAGTTTATTCTTTTCATCTATAAAATATTAAATAAAGTATAATTTTTCGGTTCTAAACATTGCCAAAATGTAATGATTTTCAAATGCACCAACAAATTAATTGTTGACACTCCTTATTAACGATTTATTGCTAATTAGGGGTGTTTTCCCCAGAGCCGTCAATAGAATTACGTCCGGTATTTACAAAAGAGTTAAATTGCCTGGTAATTATTGACAGTATCGAGATAGGCTTTATTTCCGGCTCTTATTGAATTAGTCCAAATATTTCCCGAGGGATTTTTGGAATAATTGACTATTAAAATTATGTGTTTGGACAGTAACATAAAACTAAAAGTCAGTACCACAAAATTAGATTTTTTTTTTGAGGTGGAAAATAATATTTTAGCAATTTTAGCAGACTTTTACTAACTAAAACCAGACCTGTGTTCTTCAGTTGCCTTTTGTTTTCTAGGACCACAAGTTTCCAATCCTTAAAAGATCATAGGGATCCATCCACCCCTATGGACTCAAAGAGATGTCATCAACATCTCTTTGAGACGCGTATGGACCACCATAGATAATGTGATAGGATCTTATAAATAATATAGGACGACTGGTTACCACCTTCAAAACTACCGCCTGTAACAATGGCAGTTTTTATTGCCATTGTAACAGCTGCTGTTGCTGGTTCAATGCTGTTTCACGCAACTCCTTACTAACGGCTCGTTCACGATCTTGCCGGTGCGAGCGGAAGCTAAGCGCGATACGGCGAGCGGTAAGATCACAACTATGTAAATGTTTGAAGCACACCACGAGACGCCGCTCATAGTACCTTTTTTTTTTTTTTTTTTTTTTTTTATGGTGGGAAAAAATCATGCATTGACATCCCCCGCCCTTGGGCGGAGCGGGAGATAGTGTCAGACTCTTACTGACTAAAAGACCCACCCCGTTCCTTCTAGCCTTCATACCGGGGCTCGAGCGCCCTTTCGGATAACCCTGGCCCCAGTAGGCTTCGACCCGGCTGGGTCCCTGCTGTTGCTGACAACTCCTTGAGGCGCGCGGGAACAGTGCGCGCCGTCGACGACTTGGGCTTGGTCCGGACAGTTACCGGACGGCCGGACAGTGAGCTACCCATTGCTCACTGTCCGCAAGCCCGCGTCTACGTTGGCCGGAAATCGGGATCAGAATCCCGGCGACGGCGGCGGCGATAACGCCGTTGCCTGATGCGTTCGGCCTCCTCCTTTGCGAGCATTACTGCTTCGCAGAAGTCGGCGACCGCCTGCCACTCCTCCTCGCTTCGGACCATGGCCTCAACCAAGGCCCGGCGCGAGAGGTCTCCGCCGCCGATCGCCCCCACGAGGGCACGGCGATGCTCCGCCCAAGCAGGGCACACCTCGACTGTGTGCTCCACCGTGTCCTCCGGGCGTTCCGCACAGTGGCGACACCCGGGCGTCACCTCCGCATGAATCCCGTGCAGGAAACTCCCGAACGAACCATGTCCGGTGAGTACCTGCGTCATGCGGAAGGTAAGGACGCCGTGAGGTCTTTCCAGCCACGCCTCAAAGAGGGGACTTACCGCCATGATTGTGGCGTGCCCAGCACTGGGTTGCGATAGTCGCTGACGCCATTTCACCATGAGATCCCGCCGGAGCTCTGTCCGCCATGCCGTGACCTGTCGCGGCAGCGGACTTTCACCCCGGCGTTGCATCTCCACGCGCATGTCGTGCATGTGTGCACGCTCATAGTACCTCGCGCCTACTTACCGGTGCCGCCCCGCTCGCTGCATCACTCGCCGCTAAGACCAAATTTTTGATCAGGTCGTAACGCAATGATCTTACTTATATCTTTCCCATAATCTAATTTATTTGAAGTCGGTGCAATATAAAATGTCTTCTTCCATATTTTGTCTATTATTCACGAATTTAATTATTTTTAATTTAATTAACGTATTGCACGGACCCTAAGTAATATGGGATAGAGGCAGAAAAATAGATGATTTATGATTTTAATAGTCACCCTCTTTTCAGTCATTTCATCTTTTGCACAGTTTTTTCGACGTCGTCTTGTTTAAATTATAATCCAACCAAAAAAAAAAGTGTGAAATTGTTATTTACAACCTATTTGAAAAATAAACCATCATTCATGTAACTACCAACTGAGTTTTAAAATACAACATCTTCAAACTTGCACCCAATAACATACCACATAGATTCCCAGAGTTTGAGTGAAAATTGAATTGTTTTGTTTAACACTCCCGGAAGGGGGAGCACGTAAACGGAACCCCTTCGAGAAAGCCATACATATATGTATCACGTATTTATTGGTGGAGCATTTCAATTGCTGATGGATGCCGAGGAGTGAGAGGAAATAGACTAGGTGTCAGTTTGCTGCCTCCAAATGACATGTTCGATGTTATTTGTCTGCTAACCGATTCTTTTCATGTGGTAATGCTCGTCTGGAAAAGCAGAAGGATATATTAAACTTCTACCAATTTAAAACTTGAAGTGCACCTTCTGATCAAAAGCAGAAGATATATTCCAGAATCTCTTCCACCGGTTTCCTTGACGACATTTGTGTCTCCACTACAGCAGACGCCACAGGCATCGTTAGTCGCAGGGCGATTCCCAATTACCGTAGGCGCGGGCTTGTAGACGACGAGCAATGCGTGGCTTGCCGTCTGCTGATCCGGTAAAGACTGAGCTTGAGGAATAAGCTGTGCGTAGTGTTCCACTTGCGCTTCAATAAGATATCAGCAAAACCGAAGGGCAAAGCAAGGCATCGGCCTTGCAAACGGGCATTTTTGAAAAAGGAAACTTGTGGTCTCAGAACTCAAAGGGCAACTTCTACTAACTAAAACCACACCAGTGTTTGGTGTGGTTTTAGTTAGTAGAAGTCTGACCTCCACGTCTTCTTCGTTCTTCACCTTAGAGCGGGAAAAGTAACTGGATGATTTCCCACTTCAAAAAAAGACGTTTCGTGTCTGGATCTGGATAAGATCTGGCCATGACATAATACACTGTGACTTTTTCAGTCTATCTTAACTTTTGCTGTTCTAGAAATAAGTGTAGGTATGATAAAATGTTTTTAAATTACTTAACGTGGACACGGCGATGCTACGGATGTGCTCTGCCAAGAATGTCAGGTGCATTCAATCCCTGTCAGTAATAGTTGTGTCTGATATCATGAAATGCTTAAAAAACTAGGTATAATTTACACCTCAATCTCAAAATCCGGTTTCACAGTCCAATCACATTTTTCTTTTCTTTTTATTTCTTTGTCTTATCATCCTCAAAAGATTTTAAATGAGAGCCATTTATTTCTTTGATTTTCCCCAAACTAAGCCAAAAAATATTTGATCTTAAAATAGTTTTAGCGGAGTAATTGAAATGGTTCCCTAGCCTTTTACTTTTCTAAAGAGCGCCTTAATTCCACCGGTTGAGTAAAGTTCCCTTTGCAATAAGTGGTGCGATTGCTTCATTCTTAAGTTTTTTTCTGAAAGGAAAGCGCTAATACTTTCTTTAGTTACGGACTATAACAAGTTTAAACTTTTGTGTTTAATTTTATTTTACTGTTACTACGTGAACTAATTTTGGGAAAAAGGTACATCTATTCGATTGTTTTGTTAGACCTTTCCTTTTTGTCATTAGGCCAGATCTAATATGCATACATCTGTATTTTTAGCTTTTTTATGTACATAAGTAGTTACATATTAATATTATAAAGAGATAAAGTTGGTTTTTTGTTTATAGGAGGTAATCTCTGAAAGTACTGGTCCAATTGGTAATGCTTTCTATGGTAATTTCACCGATAGAAAGCTGCTTTATTTTTGAGTGGCTATAATTTTTATGTAGGCGCATAAAACTGCAGGCAGAAGTTAGCGGAAAAGGAGACCAATGATTTATGATAGCAAATATACTCGTAATAAACGAAAGCAAAATGTTGCATCAACCCCAAGTAAATTGATATTTGGGCAGAAATATCGGAGATGGTACTAATCTATCCAACTTTCTTGCATCATTTTCATGTCATAATTCTATGTTTACGCCAGCAAACACTATAAAATACCTCCCTATTTACGACACTTCACGTCTTTTATATATGTAGGAGGTAACGTTGCCGTTTTATGGCTCCAAAATAGGTCATTATGTCACTACTAAGGAGGGTAGGAGGGTTTGCAGCGAGAGGGAAAACGGTATACTTGGCTGATCCAAAAGTAATATCCAAAATAATCTGGTACTTTTAATAAAGAAATAAAAATAATGGTTTTCGTGTTGGGGCTATAGCACTGTTATTCTTTCAAATTAAAAAAAAGGAATATATCATTATTCAGTAAGATAAAATCATTTAAATGTAAGCAGCCGTCATCATCATCATCATCATGATTTCAGCTGAAAGGCCTCCGCCAATTGCTGCCACAACAAATGGTCCGGTGCGTCTCGCATCTATCGAATTCTCGCAACCCTCATCTATTGGTCCGCCTTGTGGGAGGCTTTCCAACGCTGCATCTTCCGGTACACAGTCGCCACTCTAGAATCCGACCGGCCACCTGTTCTGCAAGTGATATAACCTGCCCACTGCCACTTAACTTTGGCGATTCTTCGGGTTATGTCGGAAACCTTGATTTTCCTGCGACTATCTTCATACCTGATGCGATCACGCAGCAAGGAAACTCCGATAATAACCCTTTTCATTGCCCTTCGGGAGACTTAAAGTCTTTTGATTAGGCCCATTTTGAGCGACCACGTTTTGGAGCCATATGTCATCACTGGCAATACGCACTCGTCATAGACTGTCGTCTTGAGACCCATCTATATTCTTTAATTTGCCTTTTATGTTCCAGGGTTACGGTTACTCTTTTAACGGTTAACTTTTAACCTTAACTGTTTTATCATAAACCGATTATCATTACTTTTAAATTAACTTAATACTGGCAAACATCGTTCAATCCAAATAGGATTTATTGACAAAATTGATTTCTGATTGATAAAGTTGTTATTTTTGTCGTCTGTAAATGATTAGATTTTGATTTTGTTGTTCAATTCTGTATTACTTTTTGTGGTTGTTTTGTGTAGTTTGTATCTATACTATGGACCAGTACTCTCAAAATGGTGAAGGAAAAACATTGTGAACCAAACAATGTTCTAGAGCTAAAAATTCGAACACACATGACTGTGACATCCACCAACCCGCACAGGACCTGCGTGGCGAATTAGGCCCATTCTCTCGACTCAGACTGTTTTTTTTTTTTAATCTTAAAGGAGCTTTGTTACAATTTTGACCATGTCGCTCCGTCATAGCCAAATTTTGTATTTTGATTTATTTTAGATGATTCTAATAAATGTTGTATAAAACTCTTGCCTCGTCTGACGTAGGCTTAGCTAAGATGTTGTTGCAAATACCGATGTCTAACAAATTTTAAGTGCTAAACATATTTCTCCTGAGGCGTTTGTCCCGCTCACACTCTACCAGAATATGTTGTACGTCCTCAATTATGATCATGTTTATGTGCATATCAATAAATAAATCTAGTTTTTCTACTACAATCGGGTACCCCAACTAGTCATATATGCTAAACGATTCAGAAACTGATTTTGAGCATACTACTTTTATGATATGCATTTATTATGTTATATGTTGTTTATGTAATTCAAAAATTAATCAATTTTTGGTCTAGAGGACTGTAGCCCTGACTGCTGTGGAAGTCGTGGGTTCGATTCCCACCCAGGACAAATGTTTTTATGATGAGCACTATCATTTATTATGTGTCTGGGTGTAATTTATTTAACATGTGTGTATTTAGAAATATATATTATGTACGTATAGCAGTTGTGTAGTGCTCATATCACAAGCTCTGCTTAGTTTGGGACTAGACGGCGTTGTGTGAGAGTTCTAGAGAGAATCTAGACTAATATTACAAAGAAGTAAAGTTGTTTTTTTTTTTGGTTTGTAGGAGGTAATCTCTGAAAGTACTGGTCCGATTTCGAAATCTTTTTCACCGATAAAAAGTTGTTTTATTCCTGAGGGACATAGGCTATATTTTAAATATCAAAAAAGCAACGCCGCGAGCAAAAGCTAGTATTAATAAAATTATCGTTTTCTGATAATAAATATATAAAACGTGCCACAAACATGGCACCGTATAACCAAAGGGTGAGCTCTGTAGATGAAATTTCAACGCCAATAATGGTATTAATCTGATTCCGGATGTTGGTAGCTCTTCGTATTAAGGTCTGTGAGTTTGGTACTTTTCTGCATTTACATATTTTCCAAATAGTAAAACGTCTCCCCTCAAACAATTTTTCAATGTTTTTGCTTATTTTGTTTGGTTTGTTGCTACTAAGGATCTGACTCCAAAGCCACAGGGACATACACCTCCAGATCCTCAGATTTCTTTTGAACCTGCAAAGGTTAACCGGTAAAAAAAAAGGCTTATTTGTGTTGTTTGTTAAAAAAAAATGTTGAATTAAGTTTGAAGACAATGCTTTAGATGCTACATTGTCAGATATTGTGATTGAGGTAGAAAATGCTTGCGATAACTAGTTGCCATCAAAATCAAAACCAACCGGTAAATGAACAGAAATGCGTTATCATTATTAGAGAAAGTATTTTTTCTAGATAAGTGTATTGAAAAACGACATTTGATACACATGAAATTTAGTCACTGCAACAGTCAGCTCCATAAAACACTTGCCTACGGTTTGTGTAAATTTAGATTCGGTTGCAATGTTAAAGTTTGTCTACTTGTATCAAAATTTATTAATAATGCACAATAAAGAGGTTTGGTGTTCACTGATGAAAAAAATTACGTTGGAATTTATTAAAAAGAAAATTTTTCTTAGACGAAAGGACTTTTGATCAGTTCATAAAATCTTGAAAAATTGTAAATTATTGGACTTACTTGAATTAATCACCCGTGGTGTGTTATGTTCTTTCTGCTTCAAGAATCATTATCCTATGACTTGTTCTGCTCTAAGGAGGAGCAAAAGGGTGTGATATACTTTTACTGACTAAAAAACACTTGTGTCCTTCAGTTATTCTTTGCGTTCTAGAATCACGGATTTTCTCATTCGAAAATCCCCATGGGCTTAGTGGGCATCGGCTTTACTGGACTCCTACGATTTGTTCACATCTCTTTGAGGAGCTACAACTTGGGCTTGGTCCGAACGACTAACGGACGGCCAGATGGCAAGCTACCCGTTGCTCGACGTCTACAAACCCGCGTCTGCCATGGCTGGTAGTCGGAATCGTCGTCGTAGCGGCTGGGGCTTGAGGATATCGGTTTCTTCAGGTGTCGTGTCCTTTGCTGGAATTACTGCTTCGCAGAAGGAGCCGACCATTTTTCCTCGCTCCAGACCATGGTCTGAACGACTTTGAACCGGGGCCCAGTGCAAGAGGTCGCCGTTGCCGAGCGCCTCCACAAGGACATGAGGGTAATCCGCTGAAGCGGGGAACACTTTTACCGTGTACTCCACTGTGTCCTCCGGGCGGTCTACACAGTGGTGACACCCAAGCGTTTCTTTCGTCTGAATCCGATACAGATAGATACCATGTTCAGTGAGGGCCTGCTTCATGTGAAAAGTCACCTTTTGCATGACGCCGTAACGCCTCTCCAGCCACTTCTCAAAGATGGGACAGTCTGACATGATTATGGCTTAAGATAATTGGTTCTTCCTATAAAATGACGATTATATTTAAAGCAAGTCTGAGGCACGAACTCGATCGGAAATCAAAACATTTCTCAAACATTTATTATGCAAATATGTACAGCATCACTCACAAAACAAAAGTTTAATATATACATTGGAAACAAGACAATCTATCAAGGCGTACCTAATGAATGGACGATCGTTCAAATCGGCGGTTCTTACCGAGAGTGCCGACAATGTTTCCAATTTACTAGATTGCTCAAATTTAAATTCGCGGTTGGTTGAAAATAAATCGGAATTGTTTAGCCTCAACTTTTGGCAAGATTTCATGTAATTTTGGGCAGTTGGTCGAAGATTGGAAGCTTTATATTGTATAGGTCGTGATTTAGAACCTATAAAAACAAGATTTAGCGAATTTTCTTCTTGTTATTCAATTCTTTGGGTTTTCTTGACTGCCAGTTCCGTTGTTTGAGTTGGAGAAACTGGTGTACTGTATTCAAAGATTTTTGGATGTGTACTGTACATCTTTTTGCCTACTTTGTGCTTGTGTTTTTTTAATAATATAAACTAGTGCTTTACTGCGATCCCACTTAATGGTAAGCACACTAGTTTATGAAGAGTCTATTCACTTTAACCTTGAAGACACCTATATTATAACAGCAGCAGGCAAATTGTTTCAGTCCTTTGAAGAATGCGATATAAACGACGAGGCAAAACATTGTGTCCTGTTTCGTACCATTTTGAAAATTGGAAATATTCCTATTCAGAAGTTGTTGGTCGTAATCTCTTATATATATATAAAAAAAAAAACATTTTGCTTACAGATATAAACACAAACAATTATGGAAATCCTGCGCTAAGTCAGTACGAGTAACTGGATAGTTGACATCTGCGAAACTGCTCTTATGGTTTTTTTCTACCCTGCATTAACGTTTCAGATTCCAGGAAATATTTATATTCTTATAGCCGATAAGATACTTACAATTTCAGTTATTTTATGCATATTTTTATTGAATCATTGTGTCTTTATTTTTACAATCTATTTTCGGATCTAATTTTCCGAAACCAATAAATTATTGTGAATGAATCATGTACAGTAAGAATTATTATTTCTTGAATAATACATATTTATTGCAGAAGATGTCTGTTTCGGCATGGTTTCACTTTTTGGATTCTTAGTCTTGATTTGACAATTAGTCTTTTGAAGAGTGCTCTAGTATAAATATTGTGTTCTTGTACCCAGTAATTAGGTTATGGAGGTCTGACAGACAGTCGCTCCTTGGAGAATACTGATATTCTAGAAAGAATAACAGCTAGACAGGCTTGGCAGAAAGATTGATTTTGAATTAAATCGTTAAATAGTGCAGCCTTTTGCTTATTATTTGACCCTCCTTTATTAGCAGATATAGAATCTACGAAAATTGGTAGAACCTTCGCAGATAACACAGCTGCGCACCGTTTAGTTATAATTCGTGTTAAGAGGGTCCTTCCCGATCCGTCTATCTTCAACGTGAATATGGTTTAAAAGCTTTTTGTTTCAGCCAACGTTATCCAACGCGATCTACACTTAATATAATAAAGAGATAAAGTTTGTTTTTTTGTTTGTAGGAGGTAATCTCTGGAAGTACACTGGTCGGATTGCTAAAATTTTTGCACCGATAGAAAGCTGCTTTATTCCTGAGTGACATAGGCTATTTTACGTAGGCGGGCGAAGCCGCTGGCAAAAGTATTTGATAAAAAAGCAACTCGAAAAAGACAGATAACGCCTGAAGGCTCTGCTAGCATTCGATAATTCTGCCAGTAATTAGAGTATTTAAAAAAAAAAAATACAGGGAATACGCGTTTCGTTCTTAAAACTAAAAGGTTTCGGAAAAGTATTTAGCCGTTCAGAATCAATTAAATGAGCAGGATTTTTTTTGCTTTATTTGTTAACTTTTTAATTTATGAGTGAAGGGCCTAAATTCGATGGTGCGTACAGTTCTCGACGGCGCGTACTGTTTCTGCGCACCTCAAGGAGTTGTCAGTAGCCGTAGGAGCCCAGCAGGGTCGAAGCCTACTGGGGCCAAGGGTCTCTGAAAAGAAGGCTCGGCCCCGGTATGAAAAGCAACATACACCGTTACGTGTGAGGTTTTTAGTCAGTAAAAGTCTCACACTGTCTCCCGTTCCACCCAAAGGCTGGGGACGTCATCTGGGTGATTTTTACCCACTTGAAAAAAGAGGCCAAAATTCACGCAAAATAGCAGATTTTCAGGGGTTTTTACTGGATCAGTATTACAAAATGTTTTGATTTAAATAGAAACCAAAACAATATTCACATCTAGAGAAATATGTACATGGAAGGTATCTAGGGTTGGGCGCTCTTAAAGCGTGTTGTGGTAGCCCCTCACACCTCGAAGTACCTCCACCGTTACCATCCAATACATCAATTTCCCCAAATCTTCCGTTTGCATGTAACTCAACAATAATTGGGTCTTGCCAGTTAAGACTAATCGTCGAATTAAACCTCGTTTAAATGCAATCTCACCAAGACAGATTACAAACGTAAACGGTGATGGTAAACGTTAGGATTTGAATTGGTAATTGTTACTGTCTCATTGTTTAAATTATTCATTTGAGTGTTAAAGACTTACGAGTTATGGTTTTGATGGTGTTTGGATAAAGAGTTTAGTGTTAAGGGTGTTAACGTGAGTGTGATCCTCTTAAGTTAAACTGTTGCCTGAGTTAACCCCAAGTTTCTGTTCGCCTGTTTAATTTAATCTCTTGTCTAATTTGATGTCAGCGCGAATTACGGTTACACTCAAAAGCTAACGTAGGGCTTGACAGCGGATCCAGTGATTAGAAACTTGATCATAATTCCAAATACAAACGGTAAAGTTATCTTGTGACAACCGTCATCAAAAGTATCAATATTCCAATTTACCCTGAAAATATGTTTCAGTGATACTTATTGAAATATTTTAGAAGCTGATCTGATGCTGAATGATAAAAAAATATTGCTTCTTACCCCTCAGGGAAACGGGTAACTGAAAGCTGTTTCCAAGTGAATTTTCCAATCAATATGGCAGAATGAATCTCTCTGAAACTCAATCCTGAATTTGTTTTGCTAATAAAAATACAAATGTGGAAATGATTGGATTCTGCATTCGATGACACTTATCCTATTCTCGCAGATAAGCTAAACCAATCGACGACCGATTTTAAAGGAAATTTCAAAATTACGCAATACTAGCCGCTGCCAGAGGCTTCAGTCGCGTGATAGTGGAAAATGTTCCCAAGAGAACATAGTAGCGCGATAAAAAGTATCTAGACGTGTTATTGCAGGACATGGTCTATTCATGTAAGTACCAAGTTTCAACGAAATCCGTAAACATAGATATCACATTACTTTTTATAATTATTTTTTTATAATTTATTTCATCACCACAACACTCAAAACGTTGAACAAAAACAACCTGAGAAAACCGGCATGTCTCAGAACCAAAAAATCGAACACATGTGATATCCACCAATCCATACTGGGGCTGCGTGATAGATTACGACCCATACCCTTTCCTAGAGAGGAGGCTTGAGTCCTAGAAGTGAAAATATTAACGGGTGGATTATAGCAGGCAGATTATACTATGCTATGATAATACCATTGGATTTCCACGATCCTCACCAGGTAATGGCTCAGCCCCGGTATGAAAGGCAAGAAGGAACAGGGTGGGATTCTTAATCAGTAAGAATCTGACACTATCTCCGCTCAAGGGCGGGGGATGTCATTTAGATGATTTTAAAACCACCGAAAAAAAAACCCTTACCAGGCCATCGATTTACCCTCAGGGAGGACTTCTAATACTGCGTCTTCTGGAACTTATTTTATTTTTTTCGTCAATTTAAACTAGATGAGGCCAAAAGAGAACATTTTTATTCTGACTTAATAGACGTACAATTCGTTACAAAAATACAAAAAAAACAATTTCCCTGTCAGGCCATGTGTGTGTTGAGCATAACTGTACTTACTGTTCTCTGAGTAGAAAGGCCAAAGCAAACTCAAGAGTCAAAATCTCTTTTAAAGTTCATACAGCAAACGTGCAATGGTTAAATCATATGAGCACCATGCAGATTGATGTTTGATACAGTCTTTTGAAGAAAAAATCACACAGAATGTTGTGTACGTTAAAAGAGAAAATTTTGCACACACATCTGTTTTTCAGTATCAGTGCACTAATGGTTGTATTGTTTGTTATGCTTTTTTATTTCCTTTGGTTATATAAAGTCGAACTATTATAAATTATTTTATTTAAGCACAATAGAACTTAGTGCCACTTTTTCAACGCCCTCGGTTGCGTTAATGTAAAAATTCGTTTATGTCAAATCGGATAAGACCAAAATGGTTTTTTTCATTTCCAGACAAATATAGATCTAATACCAATTACTTAACGCTACTGAGTAATGGAAAAACTTGTCCTAAATTTACTTATTTTATTTTATTTTTATTAATGATAGGCTTGCGTTTGACCACTATCTCACCTAAACCACTAAACAAGATAAATAGAATAAAATAAATACCAATAATTCCTCCAAAAATTCAAAAACAACAGAACCACGACGAAGCGACGCGACGCCCCGTATTCGACCACAATATCCCCACGTATTATCCCAAAATGGTGCGTCTATGATCGCAATAAGAATTCACCAACGGAACCCTCCAGATGAAAATTTTTCATCTCAAATCCATCGCGATAACATAAAGAGGGATTTTATATTCGCACTGAAAGCATAGATACAAGTTCTGAATAAAAGTAATTTCTTACATCTACATTTTATTTTATTTTCTTAGGAGATAAAATATCGGGCGGAGCAGCTGCACTTAGTAGTAGGTACATCCTCTAAGTAATGAGAATCTAGTTCAATGGGATGGTAGACTTGGCGTAACTAGCTTACAACTATGACCCTAAAACAAATCGGGCAATCACTTAAACAAATTCTAACGCACCATCTTTTTTTTTTATAATGGATAGTATCGCGTTTGACCACAATCTCACCTGATGGTAAGCGATGATGTGGCCGACGATGGAGCACGCTTACCTGGAAGCAATCTATTCACTCTTGACTTAAAGACCCCTAAGTTATAGCTATCAGAAAACAAAGACTCCGGCAGGGAATTCCATTCTTACTTTTGAACAACCTCTACCAGCGGTGATAATTAAGTTTACTTATTTATATTCCAAACTAGCTTTTGCCCGCGCGGCTTCGCTCCCGCTCTTCCCTACTTCAGCCTACTATACCCTACTCTACCCTACTCTACCCTACTCTACCCTACTCTACCCTACTCTACCCTACTCTATCCTACCCTACTCTACTCCACTCTACCCTACTCTACCCTACTCTACCCTACTCTACCCTACTCTACCCTACTCTACTCTACTCTACCCTCCTCTACCTTACTCTACCCTACACTACCCTACACTACCCTACTCTACCCTACACTACCCTAATTTTAATTTTTTTTTCCATAAGAACCTTCTCCTCATAATAACGAACACAACAAAAAAAAAATTAGCGAAATCGGTCCAGGCGTTGTTGAGTTATGCGCTTACCAACACATTTTGCGATTCATTTTTATATTATAGATACACGGTACAAGTACACGGTGGAGCATAAGGAAGAGGTGTGACCTGCTTGGGTGGAGCGCCGCCATGTCTTCGTTGGTAATACTCAAAGTAACGCGCATGGTTAGGTTTGAACCGCCGACTTTACAACTCGTAAGTTGGGGCCGCTACGACTGGGCCACTATTGCTCCGGCACTGTTCTTAAAACAGTGTATGAAAACACCAAGACGAAACCGGCATGTATTAGAATCAAAAATCTGAAGACATAAAGAAAGAAAGTGAAGTGTAGTGGAATATGGCCCATTCCTTTTTCTAGACAGGAGACCAAGGTCCTAGCTGTGGGAACACTATAAATTTGATCAGCTACTGCTTATATAATCGTAATCAAACGAAACGGTGGGGCTGGAATAAGACGATGAATACTTTTTATACCGAAAATATTCCCTTGGGATAATTTTCTACTTTCACTCAAGCAAAACCGCTGACAGAAGCTAGCAATTTTTAATTAACGAATAAGCAGCAAAAGACAGATTAAAATCGATCAATCAACCATCGTCGTCTCAAAACTCCTAGCTGACTTCATTAGTCACCACAAAAGGGGCGACACATAACTTTGCGATACGCACCAAAGGTTTTACTTCAACAGGCACATCGGATCCTTCAGCAAACACAGCAATAGGGTTCAACTTGTAACTTCTTGAACACACTTTAGTTTCCAGTCTACTGTGTGTGTTCTTGCGTTCTTGGACATATGACTAACAGAAACTAAGATACTAAACTGCAAATTATACTATATTCAATAGAATACTAGTAGTTTAAGTAATAACTGAACGTTTGTTATCAATTTATTGAAATAAACTTATTATTATTGTTATTTTATGTGTCAATATATCTCAGAACTTATTATATTCCGGCATGTCCTAGAACCAAAAATTCGAAGCCATGTGACATTCACCAATTTGCACTGGGCCCGCGTGATGGATTACGGCTTATTCATTTCCTAGGATAGAATAGAATAGAATAAACTTTATTATACACCAAAATAGTAACAATACCACTACTAGAGAGAGGACCTGCGAGAGCAGCCTGCTGCCTGGGAGAGGGGGCCTGCGTCTCAGCAATGGGAACATTATGCTGCTATGCTATGCTATATCTCAAAACCCTGAGGTTTTGGTCCTTTGGAAGGCGTACGAGAAGCCGAAACCAACTCGCAGAGGCCTTTTAGACACTTTTAATAGATCATGGTTTTTTAATTGTCGGTCGCTACCTAGCGACCGACAATTATCCCTGCATGCGCTATGCTAGTGCACCCAAGGACCACCCCTATTTGGTGAAAAACTATTGCGACTTAAAATGGAAAAAAAAGATAATGCAGCTATCGTGTTTGGAGTCTTAAGTGGACTGGTTACCAGGAACTATGTTAAGACTATGTCCCCCGCCTGAATAATATTAATAAAATCCATCGATAACTATTCTTATTAGACTGTCCTGCTAACTGTATAATAGGTTACTAATCCACTGTTAGGCAGAGGCTTTTTCTTACACAAAGAAGGCACGACAAAAAATTATATCACAAACAGAAGAAAACGTCAGAAACACTAGTTTCTGACCCTTTCCCTATGCAACGACCAATTGGGATCAGGGTAGTCCCTGAGAAGAACCGTTTTTTTTTATTTATTTAACTAGTGCTTGACTGTGATCCTACCTATTGATAAGTAGTGATGCAATCGTTGATGGTGAGAATATGAAACTCCACGTAAATTTTACTCCGCAGAAGTAATTTGTTGAAAACATGAAAAAACATGTACGCACATACACATTTAATGTAAATAATCGATATTTATTGCCCGTTATTCTGAAACAAATTAAATCTAAGCTGTATTGTTACAAAACGCCAAATTGCGTTTCAATTATTGTCTCTTCACAAAACGTTCCATCTAATAAATGAAAATCGATTAAGAATGACATTGCCTGGTCTTGCAATAAGGAAATCGAATTCCAAAACAAAAGGGTTGGCAATTTGGGCCTAAGTCTTTTTAATCGCGGGTCGAGTCAATCAAAGAGGTACTCTTGATTAAATTCAAGCATTCATATATCACAGCATTGGTGGCCGAGTGGTAACGGCTGCTTACGAGTTGTAGGTCTCGGGTTCAAACCCAGCCAGGCACATTACTTTGTGTAATTTATTTCATCCCCACTGCTCTCAAAACGGTGACGGAAAACATCGTGAGGAAACCGGTATGTCCTAGAACTAAAAATTCAAAGACATGTGACATCCACCAAACCGCACTGAGCCCGCGTGGTGGATTACAGCCTATTCTCACTCCTAGAGAGGAGGCCAGAGTCCCAACAGTGGGAACATTATTAGGCCAACTACGCTATCAGCTGAGTATTTTTTTAAACAGGAAGGGCGTAAATATCAATAGAATAATAATGTTTCCTCATACCTACAAAAGAGGTCTTGAAGCCAAGAGTGAATAGGTTACTTCTAGGCAAGCGTGTTCCATCGTCGACCACATCATCCCTTACCATCAGGTGAAATAATTTTTGAGGCCTTACCATGACGTGTTAAAATATCAAGCGTGCGAGCGAGAAAGAGGGACGGAGCTATACACCCTATTAATATAGCTCTCTTCCTTTAACATTTCAGTTTAGATCGTCAAATAGATCGCATTAAGATCTCGTAGTAGAGCTTCTGGTATGATTCAAACTTATAGCGACAATACAAAAATACACATGTACACCGGAACGAAGCTAAGTAGGATTTATGACGTCATGAGTTGCTGTGAGAGCCGACGACGACGCAGGGTTGTCTCTGAGTGTTACGAAATTTATGTTTTTTCGAATAAATCTAGTTTTGAGAGTTAATAAATACCAAAAAGAAAGAAGTGTTTTTTTAACTTTGCTTCGACGTTAGAAAATACTCCTATGTCGCTGGTGGATTCACAAACTTTTAAACTCACATGAACATGATACCATTACCTAGAACAAATATCTATAGACTAGACAAATATTTGTTGCGTGTGGGAATCGAACCAGCGACAAGCAACACGGCAATTTAATAATAATATTCTACAACTATCACACAACGCCGTCTAGTCCCAAGTTAAGCAGAGCTTGTGTTATGGGTACTAGACAACTGATAAACATACTTATATATTTCTAATTACATACAAATGATTATGCTCATCACACAAACATTTGTCCTGGGTGGGAATCGAACCCACGACCTCCGGCATAGCAGTCAGGGTCACTAACCACTAGACCAACAGGCCGGTCCAGTTTAATCACCTACTGTGCTACTCGAGCTTTCTTAATAATTATTTCCCAAAACGCAACACATTAAGGAGACTGGAAGGCAATGGGAAGAAGTTTACTTAGCAGCGGAACAATATATTAAAATGGGATCAAGAAATATACCTATATATCGATGATTTTTCTCGTAGACTTCTACTTTTGCATCGTTGTCGCACTGTCCCGCAGCTAGCCAAAAGGCCGATAGACGAAATCATAATGTAAACTGTCAAAATTTTCTTATTTTTAATTATTTCATGCAGAAAAGAATACATTTTTATAATGCAATGCAATAAACATGCATTTTCATTAACAGAGAAAATTAACTTTAAACATATTTAACTGGACATTACGCATGCTAACCCTAACAACAAGCCATTAGCATAACATGCTAAATTTAAAAAGCCACAGGTTGTTATGGTTAACCAAGGTTTACATGGTAAATAAATAATCATGTTGTGACATTTCACACCAAAACACATTTGAATTTGCAGCCATTAAAACATGCAGTATAAAAATGGCATAAATCACTCTTTATGATATTTTATATATTAAAAATATTGTGTGTCAAATATTATGCTATTGTGTGCCAGCAGCAATAAAAAATAATGTAGCTTTCTAGTGGTAAAAAAAAATTCTAAATCTATTCAGTAATCACAGATAATATACTCAACAAACAATCTTACAAACTTTGCCTCTTTATAATATTAGTGTAGATTAAAAAAAACTGACAAGGTGCTATTTGAACTCGCACACAAAGAATTTTGAAATATAATATAAGAATGAAGCAAAAAAAAAAACGTAAAGTTTTTAACTTTGTTTTAGTTCATTTATTATTCGTTATTGTAGCGAGTATAAAAATACACTTTTTGCAAACATTTTTATTCTCTACTTCTAACGGCTTATGAGATACTGCCCATTGACAGATAGCGGACACTTAATAATAGGGTTCCGTTGACACCCTTCGGGAATGAAACCCTAACGACAGAGGTAAAACAAAAAAAAAACTCAATTTAATATGTACAATTCTTCATAGTTTCTGTGCCAACCCTGCTGAGTCTGCAAGGCGTGACTTATCTGGCCTAGAAGTGTGCGCCAAGCAAACAGGCTGTTGGCCTCACATTCATACTGGAGGCCTATTGTGGCCTCCACTTATTCTGCAGGAATGGTCCTCCGACTCGCTTTGTAGCGCGATATTGCTGATTCTGTTATGTAAATGTCATAAATTGATTTTGTTTTATTGTACTGTTTGAGTTGTTTTGTAAAGAAATGGATTTGATTTCATAATACAAATGTTTATACAATGGAAGGTTTTGTTTATGATTATTGTTCTCAAACTCCCATACCACCAAAGTTTGCGAAATTCGATTTTAAGATTTTGTTTTCATGCAAGTATTTGACAACTAAAAATAATAAAACTTCATTAAACTGCATTTTGCTACTTTTACAACTTTTTCACTTCAAAAAATTTTTTCATTTGTCTCTTACATACTAAAACATAATTAATTGTGCGTTTATCTAAGGAATTAGATTCCCTACCGGAGTCTGTGTTTCCATCACAATAGATAAGTTACTTCTAGGCAAGCGTGATCCATCTTCGACAATTTCCATCAGGTGAGATAGGGGTCAACTGCGAGTCTATCTTTACATTATAATATTTTAACCCTTAACAACCCAGAAAGCTTTTGTTACATATCTGAGCAGTTGTGTCTCGCAGACACAGTATAGGGAATGTAAGGTATTTAAGAGAAAAGTTACGTTATATTAATATGATACGATTTATTATTTTACAGTGTCATATATTAGTAAGATAACACTGCATTGTTTCGAAGTTCTTGATATTTGATATGCCCTAATATGTATCAACAGTTTTTTCTCTTAGCAGCAGGTTCAGATGGTGGAGAAGCTTTTTACGACGACTTTTAAGACATAAGATATTCACCAATCCGCACTGGGCCCGCGTGGTGGATTACGGCGCATTCCCTCTCCTAGAAAGGAGGCCTGAGTCCTAACAGTGGGAACATTATAAGGCAAACTATGCTATGCTTTGCTAAACACAGGATAATATTTAGCGAGTATTAACAGTAAGTAAAAGAATATTAGAGTTCAAAATAGAAAAGTTTCTTCGCAGACGCAGATTGATAGTATGACAGAAACTCGTAAGAAAGAGACAGAGAGAGAGAAAAATAAAGGTACCAATCTCATCGCCGCAACCATTAATGTCAAAAACATTTCAAAATTCATGAAAACTCCAAGCGTTTTTTAACAGTTTGCAACTGTGATTCGAATGCGAACGTTCCTTAAAAATACGAGCATCGCCCCTTTGTTATTCCTTCATTTCCGTACAAACCTCTCTTCATAACAAAAATTGCATATCTGAACACATTTGTTTTACAAACATCCCCTTTCATTCGTAAACATAGTTTGTGCACTCTCAACCTGCAGGTTATGATCACAAATATAACAAACTAGATTGCAGTACAAAAGAATGAAGAGTGCATTACTTGACTGTTTGGGACCCTTGTTGCTTCATAAAAAACAGGCCAAGTGCAAGCCGGACTCGCGCACGAAAGGTTCCGTAAAACCGTGCAAAAAAAAGACGTGTGGCACTCGGGGACTGCCGCGGTAAAGCTATTGCATAGCATTTTTATCAACTTATGCAATTATAATTATTTATTTATTTTATTTATGCAGTATTTTTTTTCCTTTGTTTTTTTTTTCTTTGATATGAATTGAAGTTACACTTTCACACATTGAATTGAATTTTGATTGATTGTTCACTCATTTGTTTTCTTATCGGTCACCACGCTCAAAAAACAAATGAGTGGGGGGTGTTAGGTTATTTTCGTTACGGAATTTATGGATTCGGTCTCCACGCTCAAGGCCCGCGATAGAAGCTATGCAATAGCTTAGAAATGACCTACGTTAGTTGTATGGAAGTAGTATTTGGTTGTTATAGCGGCAACACAAATATATCATATGTGAAAATTTCAACTATCTATTACGGTTAATACAAATAGCCTAGTAACAGCCAGGCAGGTAGACAAATGGACGGACAGTGGAATTTTAGTAATAGGGTCCCGTTTTACCCGAGGGGTATATGGAACTCTAAAAATTAATCAGGTTTTAGGTTAAGCATCTCAAAGTGTCTCTTGTGAAATATTTGGAGCAATTTATTGTTATAATTATGTCTCTTTGATAACTTTTTGGAACGGAAGCAGCTCATTATTATCTCCAAGTGCAATAACAGCTCACTGCAATGATCTCTTTTGGGTAATGGAATGTTTCCTCTTACCACTTATTCAAAAAAGGAATTTGTTTAATAAGCGATAGCAGGAAACGTTTAAAATCTCTGGGGTACTCAATTAATTAAAAACTTTGAGCGATACAGCTGTTTCAGATGTGTTTTTTCATGATAAAAAATAAGATTCTGATGTCCTGGGTCATTAGAATCTTATTTTATTATCCAATTGTTCTGATAGAGTGATGAAATGATGGGGTGATGAAATGTAGAGGAGTTATTGGTTGATTCCACGGGGATGCGAACTACAATGATCAATCTGGAAATCTCCTAATCGACTGCGGACCCAGGTTGGCCGCTGCAAAAACAATACCTAATAATTATAAATAATAATGCGATTTGATTTCCGACCTTCGTATGCCTTCAAAAGGTCCAGAACCCAAGGGCTCTGAGATATAGTTACCCATAAATAATAACAATAATATTTCACGATTTTCACAGAACGACATAATATATAGCCTCAAACTAAGCAGAGCTTGTGCTCTGAGTACTAGACAACTGATAAACATACTTACATGTCTAAAAAAATTTTTAATTTTTATAGATAAATTACACCCAGAATCACACAAACATTTGTCCTGGGTGGGAATCGAATCCACATCTTCCGGCATACTCGTAGCAGTTATGACCTCTAACCACTAGACCAACAGGCCTAGCAAATGGCGTATCCTCAACACATCTCACACAGTATCAGTGTGGAGATGCTCCAACATTAATCTCTTCATTTTTTATGATTATATGAAGTCGGTAATAAATCTGCAGGTTGCGAAATATTGGTCAAAAAAAAAAAAAAACATTTCGCGTCTATCTGCACAAAAAGAAGAAGAAACTAATTATTTGCTTATTTAAGTACCTACTGAACCCAACCATCAATTTGCCAGATGAATGACCTGAAACCGGAACAAGCAAACTTTTCCAAAACACTTTCCTATTCAAATCTGAAACACTTCCGAATTCCGAACACTTGGGGACTAATAAAATGAATGTTGTCGAAAGAGCCCATCCTTGAGCCAGTTAGAATTACAGCCCAAAAACAAGTAAAGTTCAACAATAAAATGAATTCTGTGTACTCGATTCTGTGTTATGTTCACAAAACGACGAGCATTCAGCTTCATTTACATAAAGATGTTATTATTTCACATCGAGAATTGCTTCTATCGGAATTTAGCTATTTGGAATGAGGAATGAGGTCTCTGCATGGTAATCTAGGGAGAAATAAACTCGTAAATTATTACATTCTCCGCACACTTGCACCTTGGTATGGCGCTGCACCAGTCAGATAAGGCTTGCCACGATATCTAGCTGTCAAATGCAACTTCGCTACGGAGAAAATGGTCACCTTTGGTCGAATTCTCCAAAAAATACACATTATTATTTTCCGCGCTGTGGAATTTGACCTGACTGTGGAGCAATTTATGCAAAAGCTCAGTATTATCTGCTGCCCTGGGCAATTTAGTTTAACTAGACCTTGCTAAGCTAAAAAAATATTCGTTTAAACTGCTGCTAAAATGATGATGATCATGATTTCATCATGAAATGTTATAGGTATACAGTAACGGTCATCTTATCGGCATCTTCAGATGCATGATTGTCACCGGAAGCGTTCCGACTGAATTGTAACCTATGGTCTCAAACGCAAAGATTATAAAAAATCGCACGGATGTTTTTATGTCCTTGGAAAAAAAGTAGTATAGGATGCTGCTTGTGGCTGTTGCGCCATCTCGTCTTTCTAACTCGTTGTGGTATGCTAGAGCTGCCGTTGCGACTGCAGAGAGCCAAATCTGGCATAAATACAATTATCTTGCTGGAAATTTTATTTTCGAGCCAATTGTGGTTGAAACTTCAAATTCGTGGGGTCCGAGTACTCATAAATAAATTAAAGATCCATTTGACGCCTTTTGAACACTTCCCATTCTCAAGGGCTGGTTTTAACATTAGACAGAAGAAAAACATTACAATATAGCGTGCTGTCAGTCTTTGGAACACATTACCAGTCAACATCAGTGCTGAACAGTTTTTCGACCTCATATTTAGATTTTGTAAATATTTCTTGATAATAGTTTTACGGTATATAGTCAGTAAAATTTTATAAGTAGTTACGGTTGAAATAGCTCCATTTTATGGAGTAAATACAGAAATATTTTTTGCTGCTAACATTTTTTATTAATATTGACACAGATAAAAAAAAATATTCCAGAAGATTGATGTTTTAAACATCTTTGAACAATTTGTCAGTTGGATGGTTTACTTTCATGTCTAACATAAACAATTGTTTGTGTTTGTTTGTTTTGCTCTTTTTATTGTGTCTTGTTTGTCGAAGTAAAGTGATGAAATGTTGACAACATTTGCAATCACTTGTGAGACAGTACTGAGTGGAGTGTTTTGATGTGTTTCCAGACAATGCGTAGGCATTTAGATATTGAAACGTGATTTACAGACAATTTTGTGTCAGAGTTCACATCTTGTTAAAAAAATATTGGTTTTATTGAATCTTCTTCTTCTCGTGTCGATTTGACTCAAATTTTGTCCGACCAATATGGGACCACCTGGACAGCTCTGTCGTTGGCTTCTTATAAGCCATGGAGAGTGCAGGTAGTTGTGCATGCTGAGCAGGAAAGGAGGTGACACATATTTTGTGAAGAGGATCCACACTAGCACTGTGTTTGCAATGGGTCAAGGAAACCCCAATTTTGGCCAGATTATCTAAAAATAATAATATACATTAGATAAAATTGTAAAGCAACAGAAAATGCCGTTGGCTCTTAAAAAGTAAGTGGATAGCTAGTAAGATTCATAACCATTATTTTATTGGGAACTGAGACCCTACCACGAATTTTTAACGCGATCGATTTGACGACGGAAATTGAACTGATAAAGGGATGGAACATCAGCTCCTATACTCTTCTTTCTTGCTCACACAATTTTTTTTTTTGTGTTGGGAAAAAATCATCTAATGACAAACCCCGCTCTTGGGCGGAGCGGGAGATAGAGTCAGACTCTTACTGACTAAAAGACCCACCCCGTTCCTTCTAGCCTTCATACCGGGGCTCGAGCTGTCTTTCGAAACTAACCCTGGCTCCAGTAGGCTTCGACCCAACTGGGCCCCTGCTGCTGCTGACAACTCCTTGAGGCGCGCGAGAACAGCGCGCGCCGTCGACGACTTGGGCTTGGTCCGGACAGTTACCGGACGGCCGGACAGCGAGGTACCCATTGCTTACTGTCCACAAGCCCGCGCCTACGGTGGCCGGAAATCGGGATCAGAATCCCGGCGGCGTCAGCGAGGACGCCGTTGCCTGATGCGGTCGGCCTCCTCCTTAGCGAGCATTACTGCTTCGCAGAAGTCGACGACCGCCTGCCACTCCTACTCGCTCTGGGTCATGGCCTCAACCAAGGCCCGGCGTGGGAGGTCTCCGCCGCCGATCGCCCCCACGAGGGCACGGCTATGCTCCTCCCAGGCAGGGCACACGTCGACTGTGTGCTCCACCGTGTCCTCCGGGCGTTCCGCACAGTGGCGACACCCGGGCGTCTCTTCCGCTCGAATCCGGAACAGGTACCTCCCGAACGTGCCATGTCCGGTGAGGACCTGCGTCATGCGGAAGGTAAGGACGCCGTGAGGTCTTTCCAGCCACGCCTCAAAGAGGGGACTTACCGCCATGATTGTGGCGTGCCCAGCACTGGGTTGCGATAGTCGCTGACGCCATTTCACCATGAGATCACACGCCTGGTATTTTAGCAGGTATAGTTAGGCCTCGGTTTCACAAAATTGCTTGGTCAACGACCCCGTTATCATTCGTAGATTTTTGAAGTCAGACCCCAGAAAATCTGTCCGTCAGTCTATCCAAGGAGTATCGTATAGTTCAGTAACTGGATTGTGGAGGTCTGATAGGCAGTCGTTTCATGTAAAATACGGGCCTTCAGCCGCTTCTGGTAAGATTCTAATCTTACTAGAAGCGGCTGAAGGCAAATTTAAAAAAAAAGCTAGGGAGATGATGAGTTTCACAAAATACAAAATTTCGATTACTTTATTATCTTACTTGAAGGTTGTACCATCAGTCAATTATGACTAGCCGCTGACTAGCTCGTTCTTGTGGATATTTGCCCTGACTGCTACGCCGGAGGTCATGGGTTTGAATTCCACCCAAGACAAATA
This sequence comes from Mythimna ferrago, assembly GCA_910589285.2. Lineage (NCBI taxonomy): Eukaryota > Metazoa > Arthropoda > Insecta > Lepidoptera > Noctuidae > Mythimna > Mythimna ferrago. Next base: position 26,480,569 of record OU342685.1, read on the forward strand.
TTTGTATAATGAGCAAGATCATTTGTTCTGTGTTAGGGTGTAATATATCTATAATAAGTATGTATTTAGAAATATATAAGTATGTTTATCAGTTGTCTAGTACTCATAACACAAGCTCTGCTTATCTTGCGTGATCGAATAAAAAATGAAGATATCCGCAGGAAAACTAAGGTTGCCGACATAGCACAAAGAATTGCGAAACTTAAGTGGCAATGGGCAGGGCACATTGCTCGCAGAACAGATGGCCGTTGGGGCCGAAAGGTTTTGGAGTGGCGACCGCGTACCGGAAGGCGCAGCGTTGGAAGGCCTCCTACAAGGTGGACCGATAATCTGGTAAAGGTAGCGGGAAACCGATGGATGCGGGACGCACAGGAACGTTCGATGTGGCGACGCTTGGGGGAGGCCTATGTCCAACAGTGGACGTGTATCGGCTGAAATGATGATGATGATGATGATATGGCGCGATGGGAAAGTCGTGGAGTAATATTAATACTATAATAAAAAAAGTCATAGGAGTTAAATTCCATCAATCAGGATCATCCATGTTATGTTACAGGCATCCTCGTTTAATTTTCAGCGTTATTATATTTTATCGCGAACGTACGAAACGAAGTGCGTTGTTGACACCATTTGTAGACCCTCGACGTATAATAATACCGTACTCCAGTTAAAAAATGCGAAGCCATGAAATACTGGCTCCAAAACAATGTCGGCATTTATTATTATTATTGTGTTTTCTTTAATATCTTATATTATCTTTACGTGTTTCGGAAAGCACCTAATGGAAAGCAGGTAGTCAAACGCCAAAAAGTCTGACCATCAATCTATCCAAGGAGTACCGTCATCATCATCATCATCATTTCAGCCGAAAGACGTCCACTGTTGGACATAGGCCTCCCCCAAGTGTCGCCACAATGAACGGTCCTGTGCGTCTCGCATCCATCGGATTGCCGCAACTCTTACAGGTCATCGGTCCACTTTGTAGTAGGCCTACCAACGCTACATTTTCAGGTCATTCCAGAACCTTTCGGCCCCAACGACCCCAATAGAAGTACCGTGTATTCCAGTAAACGATTTGTGGAGGTCTGATAGGCAGGTGCTCCATATAATCACGGGTCCACGGGCATACAACCGCATCCGGTTGGGTTGATAGCCGATCTCAAGCTAGTTGGGGAAAAGCTAAGCGGGAAGGGTTCTGGCACCTACCAGAAAACTCAAAGTTTGCCATAGAATCGTTCGAAAGTGTTACCGTAGCCCTAGATCGCAAAGAGTAATTGAAATAACACGGGTGGGTCTTAGTGAGTATAAAACTGACACTCCTTCTCTCTCTATTCTGAGTAACAGGAGTTATTCGACGATTTCCTATACTAAAAAAAAGGTTTAGGCAACCCCCAAAAATATATAATAATGACCTGATAAAGAGCCGCAGAAGTTTGTTTAGATGAATTTCATTTAGCATTTAATTGAAAGTTCTCAACAACGCAATTATTTTGGTCTGATAGATAACTCTTTTGTTCACAAAACCTGTCACATACACGCTGAGCCCAACTGAGACATGCACTCACTGGAGATGACCTAGAGTCTAGGTCATCCGTCTAGGTCCTAAACAGATAACAGAGTTAAAGATTTTGCAGTTATAGAACCTGCTGAAGTGGATGATATACAAGATAAACAGACTGAAATGAGCCAAGATGCAACGAAATAATAGGAAGATATATGGCACTCAATAAAGTATATTTACATAATTTCCGATTAAATATTGATATATAAGAGCAAACCCGTACATATGAATTGTATGAATTTTATGCTGATATCAACGCGCAGCGAATTAATAAAAACACACATTTAAGTACTTAAGCATTTTAGTAGTTGCATTGCACCATTGAAAGACTTATTCGCGTCGGGTCGATCATCTATTAGTTTTGGGTATTTTATTTAACATGCTGGTCTTTACACTGTGTACAACTCAATACACAAATAAATTGAACTTAAAATCAGTTTATCATAATATTAAATGTAGGTTACCATGTCTACAAAAAATGTTAAATAATACACCATCATTTTGTTAGCTCTGTAATAAGTTCTATTATAAGAAGAGGCCGAGACTATAAAATCCTCGTAAAAAAGCCACGATAAATCCGTCAAATAATCGTCTGTATAACAAGGGGGCCCAGAAGCACCCCCTTGTTTTCCAAATCAAATTGCAAGCCACGAGTTCGTTCTACTTTTACTTGTAAACAAGATACGGCAGTTGTACGCAATAACAGGAAAGTTGAATAACTTATAGGAATAGCAACCATCCACGGCTGCAATTTACTGATACTTTGTTTTTGTTTATTTCTTGACCAGTTTCATTTTTTTTTCTGTTTATTTTTTTGGTATTTATATATTTATTTAAAATAAATACAGCCACATCACATACACGTTACATACAAGGAACTATATGAATAACATTGAATGAATAACAATAGGGACCAAAGCATAAGACAATTATGGCGTACATAGCGCTCACCGCAATGGTACTGTTGCCTTCAGAGACATAATCTGTCATTATACATATAATCTTACAATATAATCAATTTAAAATAATACTATAAGTTAACACAAAACTATAATCATAAGTTAAACACATTAAAATTATTATTAAAATACAACCATAGATTAAATAAATTGAAAATATCAAAAATTAATTTGACAAAGCAAAACATTGCAAATAATATGGGGTTAAGTCCAATGCACACATAACTTTTTTAATTGAAATAATCTAAAATTCAGATATATAAGCTAAAAATTACTCAACTATTTATGTATAAAAATTATCTGGATACTTACAAATGCAGTCATTAATAATAAAAGAATTTTAAAATTCAAATATCATCTTATGAAATAGCTATATGCGTTATTACGTCTTTCCTAGACAACACACGTTATAACTTTTAACGATCAAGCAAATTGATGATAATAAAACAAAAAAAAAATCGTTAATAATTTATAAAACAACGTTTTCCTAAGATTGAAACTTTTGATACACAGAACATGCTATTGAATCCTAAAATTGATACAAAAAACTCATTGCATAATTCAAATTTTAATCTGAAAGTTGAACCTTCAATATCGGATAATCAGTGAAATATTTAAAACTCCCCATACAGAGCCCCGGCAACACAAATGTAATGTATGCAATAAGACAAAGTTATTAAATAACAAAAAAACAACAGCGCTGCAACTTTGCCGGAATCTGATATTAAATTTCTTGACGAAGTACTTTTTATTGGGGGCGAATACTTTTTCTTACGGCTAACGTGGGCAGCCATCTTTGTTGTTGATATTTGGGCCGTTATTTGCTGTTATTGGTTGAAAATATTGCTCAAGAGTTAAATATTAAGAAATTTTTATTTTTGGTCGCCAAAATAAAAAGCACTATCATTGATTGTACCTCACGTATGGCTGAACTGTAGATTCATCGTCTTCATCATCATTTCAGTCAAAAGACGTCCATTGTTGGACACAAGCCTCACCCAAGTCTCGCCATAACGAATGATCCTATTTTCCTATCTACTATTATATGTCCTATGATCCTATGCGTCTTGCAACAGTTGGATTCCCGCAACCTTCACTAGGTCATCGCTCCACCTTGTTAGAGGCTTTTTAACGCTGCGTCTTCTATTACGTGGCCGCCGTTCCAGAACTTTACTTTGCCATCGACCATTTGCTCTGCGAGCAATGTGCCCTGTATGTTGCTACTTAAGTTTGGCGATTCTTCAGGCTATGTCGATAACTTTGGTTTTCTTGCATATATCTTCATTTCTGATGTGATCACGTAAAGAACTCCGAGCATAGTCCTTTCCATTGCAACTGTACATATTTTGTGGTTAGCAATTCCAAAAATATACACCTGATTTAATTCTCTTATTATATCGCAACTGCTTCGTTCTGCGTAGGCGATACAACGCGGTGAATGAAACCATTGATACTCTGTTGCAGTGCGTTGAATTCGCGTGAACAGTATCGGATCGTTTCACAACCGCAGTCGCGTTACTGACTATGAATGTTGCTTTACGAGTTTTTTTTTCGTCAAAATGTCTCCATAACTTGATATCTAATTCAATTTCAAATTGCAAGAATGAGATAAAGTGCTACTTGTCCGTTTTTTTCTTTTATGTCGGAATCTTTGATTCTTCATTACAAAGCGTCTACAATTCAAAGAAATTGTGGCCTGTGATTTTAATCTGGGTATAGTCGTTAACTATTCCTTATTAGCTACTAAATTTGTGATGAGGTCAGCTTTGATTAAAGGAGTAATTAATAATGGCTTGCTAATTAAGGCACTGTTCAACTTGGGGTATATAGTGAGAAACAGTTTTGTTTTCGCGGGTAGCTCCCGTTTGCTTTTGTAAAAGGTTTTAAAAGTATAACGTCAAAGACACATGGGGCGTGGGTGGCGATAACTGCGTTGAAAAAAGTTTCTTTTACGTTGTGCATAGCCTCAGAACTTTTTTAACAGAAACAAAAAAGCAGGTTGTGTAAAACAAATATAAGGTTAAATAACATGAGAACACACTCTCATTCTAATCTCTCTCCAAAACAAAACAAACGCGAATCTGTAAGCAAAATGTTTTCAAACAAAGTTGTGAACTTTTAATTATTTTATAATTTATACTCTGCAAAGTTGTGGAGTTAAGTTGTAAGCAAGGTTTGTTTCGCTGCTTTGTTATTAAATAATTATGCGTGTGAAACAAATGCGCTGATATTAAGATTAATGAACAGGAGTGAATTGAGTAATTATGTCTTAGACCATTTAATGTAAGTGGATACATTATATTTAAGATAGATTCTAATTGGTTTGACATTGTAAACAATCTCTTTATCTACATCATGGGTCGACTTTTTTTTATCTGTTATAAACTAGTACTTGACTGCGATCCCACCTGATGGTAAGTAGTGATGCAATCGTTGGTGGTGAGGCACACTAGTTTATTAAGAGCCTATTCACTCTAGCCTTGAAGACATCTAAATTAAAATCGGACGGGAAGACCGCAGCAGGCAAATACGCGGTATAAATGACGCGGTGAAACGCTTAGTCCGGACCGTAGAGGTTTCAAAAACGTAAGGGTGGATACTCGCCGTACGTCGGTTTGTCCGACGGTATGTCCGACTATCTGGCTTTACCCCTTTCTGATGATAGTAGAACTTCCTGGACACCTGGAAGCACACCTAGCACACCCATTGGCACCTGTTTGCCAATGACAAATTATACTGGTTGCCAAAAGTGACCAGAGGTCCAGAGCATATTGGAGAAGTAGTGGCATAGATTGGAGAGTGTTAGTCTAAAATTAGCAAGAATCGAAATAGATATTTGGGTCTGCGATTTCGACGGTCTCTCGAATCGCGGGCTGTAAAAAACATTGATAGGCACTCGTTTGTAGTAGTACTTGTTTGTACTAATTAGTGTGGTCATGTGATAAAGAGGGATAAAACACATGTTACTGAAAGAGTTATGAGTATAGATATATTTAGATGGAGGGAGAGGCTGGCCAAAGAAAAGATGGTTTGATTATGTAAGGAGTGATATGAAAGAAAAGGGTTAGTGATAGAGTGATAGATGACAGGACAATGAATGGAAGAAGAAAAACGTGTTGCACCTATGTCATACATATAACACGGGAGAATGGCAGAAAGATGATGGTGGCTTGACGGTGTAAACGTGCCTTCGCTACTAAAAATGAAAACGATCTTTGTGATTTTTAAGCCAATTATTAGATCGACTGTTATCCTCAGATGCATAACCATTGAAACCGATCTTACTATTTTATTTGTCACTTTGTGAGTGTACATTGATATCTTTAGCAGTAAAACACAACACACATAGATTGTCAAAAGTTCATAAGTTTGACAACTAGCCCAGAGCTGTTGAGACCCGACATTGCCTTAATACGATTGTGGTTATGTGGAAGTTAGACTGCAGTCAGATCATTATTCTTCACGCGTTAGTGGTTGAGTTGGAAGACAACCCTGACTTGGTTGTAGCTGGTTAAAAGGGTGAACTTAAGGAAACCAGAGAAGAAGAGACCATATCCTATGTTTACCTTCCATCTCACTAGTTTACACTACTCTAGTTATCTAGATGGAAAATTATTACTTTTTAATTTTCTGAATTCCAATGACGTAGCTCGGCGGGCAAATTAAATTTAAGTTCTACGGATTTTATAAAGTCGGACTGGTTGATGAAAGAATAATAGTTGCTCGGGACTAGCTGTCGTGGGAAAATGTTGAAGTTTTAGAAGTATCTAAAAAGATGGCAAAATTCATAAACTTTTACAGTAATATTAACATGATTTTTACCGTTTCTATTGGAGATACTCCAACTTTTAGGCAGTCAAATTTCTGAACTATTCAGATCATGCCAATAATATTGAGCTTTAAAATAAGTAAAAAATGTTTGATGTCTATAATATTTCCACTACATTTCCTCTCATACAACACTTAGCGTTTCATCAAAAATCATGACATGGTTTATTAAGAGAACGCACATACCATTCATAATAAGCCAGAAAATAAAAAAATCGCATAAAAAGCCCTCTCTCAAAACAAGCATGAAAGAACATGACACTTATCTTCATATTCGTGACATCAAAACTAAATAAAATGAGTTTATGACTCATCAAGCTTTATATTACAAATTAAGGCCGTGACATGACCTAAAGCGCAGTTACTGTCGGACTGTATGGAAAAGAAAGATGTGCACAACAACACAATGCTTTGCTTTTTTTAAATAATGTGATATTGATGAAGATCGCATGAGTTTATTGCTCAAATTAACATGCAAACTAACAAGATAATAACACTTTTTAAGGTTTATGTTTTATATATATAGGTGTTCCAATTTGATAGTAAGAAACTAAAATTGTTTCTTTATGTCTGGGAGAAAAGTCGGCTGTCAAGCCGCTAGAAGGATATAATAATAAAGCCTTAGAACTGAATCGAAGCCATGTGACACTTACGTATAGATTTCATCATCACTAGCCATATTACGATCATCTGTTTTAGAAATATCATCATCTCAAGAAAACAAGTGAATGACGACTAAAATTCGTGATGCCAACAACAGATTTTTTATTTCGTTCAAAAATTCCCAAGTTGTTAAACTTTTTAGACAGACTATAGTCAAAAATATTGAAAACATGTAACGACAATAGTCAAAAATATTGAAAACATGTAACGACAACAGGAGCTTACCCTATTTTTACATTTCCACGAATTCTCTTTTCATAGCCAAAGCCAGCAACTAAATCCTACCAGGAACACACAACACAGGATGGTATGAAAAAGATTTTGCAATCGACAGAATTTTTCTTTGGTTTTGCGTAAGAAAAAACTTAATCAACAAAACAACTTAAAGAACAGAAATTCAAATCGATTTCTTGGGATTGGTCTATTTTTTTGTCGTCTGGTTTAAGAATGTGTGTGTTGATTGATGCTAGACATTAAATAGGTGTGAATGAATTAAATAAGTCAACCGTAGAATCGCCTTATAAATACACACAAATAAATATAACATTAAATTTTTTAAGAAAATTTTACGACGGCTGATCGACACTTTGCGTGACCAGAGAGCTGGCTCGTTATTCACCTAAAGAATCAGCACTGACATTCAATGTAGCAATGCTGCCAGTCTTCTGGGTATATTTTTGGATGACAGCGATGTGGAGCAATACTTCAATACCCTGAGTGTACTTTGTGTTTTTGTATTATATTTTTGTACATAGTTAGATTTTAGCATAAATAGTTTAGTTAATATTTAAGTATTTATATAACATTAAATATGTCTGTATAGTTATCTATTTAAATAAAAGCAGAAACTGACTGACTGACTTATCAACGCGCACCCGATATTACTGGGACTAGAAGCGTGAAATTTTGCACAAGGCTTCCTTTTATAATGTAGGTGAGATACACGAGAGGATTTTTCAAAATTCACTCCCTAAAGGAATGAAATGGGGGTCCAAAGCTTCTATTGAGAAACCTACTTACTCGAAGCTCAATCGCTGACAGAAGCTATGCAATGCGAGACGCTCAGAAGCGGTCATTGTAGCGATACTGTAGCGTTTGGCTTCGTGTTGGGATCAATCTATAGGGTGACTGGTAATTAGTGACCGATACTTATACACGTGATTATACTCATGATTACGAACAACTTTCCCAAAGAAACTTTTTTTTTATACTCATTAGTTTTATCACAATAACAAAACAGCTGTTCGCGCAAATTCGAGAGCGCGCGCCTGCGACCTCTCAGCTGTTAGCTGCGTAACGTTGTTGTCTCATGTACCTTACCTACAATAGTAATAGTACACCCGCGCCGCTTGCAAACCCATCGCTGTGTGTAATCAGTGTAGGTACTGATATGTTCCGGTTAAATAATGTAAGTTAAAGAGTGAGTATAAAAAAAAGTTTCTTTAGGAAAGTTGTCTGTAATCCTGAGTACAATCACGTGTATAATTTATCGGTCACTAATTACCAGTCACCCTAAGACTCGGGACGGCACACAAATATAATTTTCTTTGCTCGCAACACAACATTTCATTACAAGAACCACTTCAAAACTGAAAATACAACACACTTCTTTTCTTTCTAAAAATTTTTAAACCTATTCTAGAAATGCAAAATCCCTAAAAGTATGTTTTATAAGCCAGTCCGTTAGCTATATAAAAAAAACATCTCATGCGATCTCCTTTCAATATCACAACACTTAGGGGAGGCCTATGTCCAGCTCTGGATGTTTTTCAGCTGAAAGGATGATGATGATGAAAGCGCCTGGCTAAGTTTTTAACCCATGACGTAGTCGTATGGACTGGAAAGTCCACTAATCTCAACAGCGTAAATAATGACAACGAAATAGTACAACCTTTTCAGCCAACATTATTACACAGTTACATATCTTCAGAATACACGCGTACTTACATAAATAAACAGCGATTCACATAACTTTTATTACTCATCACAGTTATATTGCAAATTAACCCAGTTGTAGGTAAAAAAACATAAAGGTGACTGGTACAGCATATTTTGAGTTTAATCCTGTCATAAAGTCACAGTTTCATTATACTTTGTATGTTACATAACATCCCAAGAGGATGATGCCAGTATATTACAGTACGTAACACTAATTAGGTTTAAGTTGACAATGTCTGTGTGATACAGATAGTAAAAATGTGTCAGTCGTACATGTTGTTACACCAAATTTTTTGCTTATTTTTGACGGCTGCATTTTTTTCCGTGACTTCGCGTTCTTAGCATATCCATATTCATTTTACGGGTATCAAAATATCAGTAATGGGTTGACTTGATCTTTTAACAAACATAAATAAACTATTTAAATAACCATTTACGATTATTACTTTTTCTTTTTAACCGACTTCAAAAAGGAAGAGCATTTAATGCTCTGTATGCTAAAAATGGAAACAACCTAAAAGGATTAGCAAATTACTGTATAATAACGCAATGTACAATGTCTGTATAATGTACGTACATATTTTTTTCTTCTTCATATAGTAGGTACATAATTAAAATTCTAGAGATTAGTTCCAATGTACCATTAAAGACACTTCCGCCTGACCACCGCTAAGTTCATTTTTGCTTGCACTCGAATCGAAAACTTCAAAGGATTTGATTTGGCACCGCGCCGCAGGATTCAAGCGAAAAGTTTTTTAAGTGATCAGGCAGAAATAACCACGATGATACATGACATTGGAACTAATCTCTAGAATTTGTATAGGTTTGTATATTTCTAGTAGAATGTAGTAGATAGGATAATTGTTTTAAAATGTAATGTGTAAGTTGTTATGACTAGGTATTTCTTCTTACGTTACTGTTTGTTTTTTGTTAACCCTTCGAGCGATATGGTTGCACAACTTAAATGACTTTGAAAAACGCTTAATCGTCGTACTGTACACACGGGTGTACTAAATTTATTGGGCCAAAAACGTTAGTCTCTATATTTTCGTTTTTCCTGTAAAAAAACTGTTTTTTATTTTTTGTGATTGTAGTAAAAAAAAGGGCAATTATGTAATAAAACGCCGCGCGATAAAAAAAATACTTTATTAAACTTTATTTTCCTGTAAGAAAAGTATATCATTTATCCAAAACTGACCCTTTTAATTGCCGAAACTATTTCCCAACCCCTACTTTAAGAGAGTAACATCCATTCCCGGAAAATAAATTTCCCTATTTCCGTGGCATGGTCTCCCTCTTTTATAATTCTTGTTAGAGACGTTGTTAATATTTGACCTGTTAATATTTGAAATTAATTCTTCCCCTATCTTGCGAAGTCAAATATTTTAAAATTACTGTCGTCACCTCATCTCCACTGAGTCATTTTATTCGCATTTCATATGAGCTGTCAGAAATTTGCCATCAAAAATGACATAAAATCTTATTCTGATAACCGACTTCGTGCATGCTAACGAGATTTTATTAGAACCTTACGTTATACGATCCTAATATTGCTGCGGTCTATTAGATCTATTCGCTTTTACACCTCAATATTACATAAAGTTAACATGTAAGCTTACTTTTATGCTCAAACATAACGGTATACGAAAAAAATTCAGTATTTTTTACTCACAAATTTGTGGAATCCATTATTATTTTGGTGAAAGTTTTTTTGCCAGTCAGCTCTTGAAGTGTTATGTAAAAGAATAATTTTGGACTGAAACGTTTCATTGCTAACAAAATTGTACAATTTTTTTCAGAGTGTTTTGAGGTTAATTTGTGAAATTGGGTACTGTAAACGAGAAACAACAGTTTTGTACTTTCTCTGAGTTTTCATTTGGGCTTGTTACGACTATGAAAAGATTTTTATCAACACGAAGTTGAACCTAAGACTTAAATGATTAATATTCTAGGCTGCCTTGTTGGTCTTGTATTCGCTAGAGCTAATGATAAGTGTAATATCCTGGGTTCGTTTCCGGGGTCGGGCAAAGTGTAATCTATTTATACAGTGTACATTTATATACAAAGAGAAACTGATTGACTGACATATCGACGTAAAAAAAATTGAAAGATACGCTGGTATACTGCAAGTATGTTAAACAGCGGGCGGCAAGAATTGGGTAGCTCGGCGTCCGACCGTCCATTAGTCAGTTACCATCCGTCCGGTAACTGTCCGGACCAAACCTTAGTCGTTGACGGCGCGTAATGTTCCTCGCGCGCCTTAAGAAGATATCAGCAAACTGTAGGGGCTGAGCAGGGTCAAAGCCTACTGGAGCCATGGGTTCGCTTCTGAAAGGAAAACCCGGCCCTGGAACAAAGGGCACCGAAGGAACTAGGAGTAGGTTGTATTCAGTAAATGTCTGACACGACCTCCCGTTCCGCCCAAGGGCGGAAGATTTCATTGAATGATTTTCCACCTAAAAAAGTATGTTAGACAGTAGTTGAAATTAAATTTAACCTTTTCGCCGATCTTACCAATCGATAAAAAAAAATGTATAATCTTATTACGCTAGCTACAAGAAAGTGCTTTTATCAATTAATCTCCCGAATCCTAAAACTATGTTCATTGTTCATCCATCGCGATTAATCATTACCAGTTCATTTACCTGCCCTTCAATCTTCATTCACTGCATTAACTCTAATAGATGCAATAAAGCGTACATCCAGAGAGATTGCATCACCATATTAGGGTCGTCGCAAACGGGCCACCATTGTTACAAATGTGGCTGTCGCGCGCTACCACCACATTTGTAACAATGTCAGAATCGAGTGACAGCCACCGGTGTTCAGAAGTCGCTGCTCAGTCTTACGATGGACGATATGTGTACGAGCAAACCCTTACATTTTGTATTATTTAGTAATAATGCTGAAGCTTGCTCTCACGATACGATGCATCGCGTTCCATTTGTCAATTAATTACTTTACTAGCAATAAATTCGTGTAACAGTAAACAACGTTTTACTGAATCAAATTCCCCAACTTGTGTCGCGGCTCGGTAGTCATAATATTTAAACATTAACAAACAAGATATAAGGTAAGCACTGTATAATATGAATGATTCGTCACCCATTGAGAACGTCTAACGGTTCTTCGCGGGGTTTTTTGTTTTTTTTTTTGGTGAGCAAAAATCATCCAAATGACATCCTCCACCCTTGGGCGGAACGGGAGATGGTGTCAGACTCTTACTAACTAAAAAATCCACCCCGTTCCTTTTTGCCTTTCATACCGGGGCCGAGCCTCCCTTTCGGAAACAGACCCTAGCCTCAGTAAGCTTCAGCCCAGCCCTACGGTTCTACGCGGGGAGTAGAACAGTGTGACAGTGCCGGGTATCGGCATTTTGTGTGGCCCGTAGAGACCACAAGTGGCGAGTTGCGGACACTGCTGTAGCGAGTGGCGCGTCGTCGGGGTCTCTTCTGCGCCGAGCCTTAAATGTCCTCTAGTATCTCATTTGATTTCCAAGACCATTAATTGGTTTTAGTGCAATGAAAGCGGTTTAATTGAAAATGAGCAGTGAAGGGTTAAATACACACGTAAAATCACGTGGAGGTTCTCAGACGGATTAATTAGAGTTGAAATTAGTGTCGAAGTGGTTGACGCTTGAACGCTTCGGGAGCTGAATGACTTAGAATTAGATAGGACGTTTTTGCACTGAGTTGGGTGCGGTTACGTGAATAATTAGTTATGAGTTACAAGCGTGTTGATTTAACCCTTTTGATGTAGGATAAAGGTCTCTGATATGCAAGGTTGTACGCAACCATTTTTCTCAAATTACACTAATTGACGTATGGCAAGTGTCCACCCTTACTTTATTGATACCTCTAAGGTCCAGACTAAGCGTTTCACCTCGTCGTTTACCTCGTACATCGATCATCATCATTATCATCATTTCAGCCGAAAGACGTCCACTGTTGGACCTAGGCCTCCTCCAAGTGTCACCACAATTAACTGTCCTGCGCGTCTCGCATCCATCGGATTCCCGCAACCCTTACCAGGTTATCGGTCCACCTTGTAGGAGGCCAACCAACGCTACGTCTTTCGGTACGTGGTTGCCATTCCAGAACCTTTCGGCCCCAACGGCCATCTATTCTGCGAGCAATGTGCCCTGTCTATTGCCATTTAACCTCTCAAACCCCAAGCGAACGCGTTCACGCGTAATTTCGCGCCTTTGGGTTAACACTAAGATTAATAAAAGTCCGCATAGATTATTACAATATTGAGCGTTTTATTTATAGAGTATGTATCTAAGAATGTAAATAAGAAGTTTTTCGAGAGAGAGAGGCTGGCAACACAGCATTAAGTAAACATCGCCCGCGTATTTAAAACTCGAAATAAATAGTAAACCTTAGTACAAGTGATGTGTATTGTAGCGAATCTTAATAGACGTATCGAACTACATAAGTGAAATTGTTGGTGACTTCTATAAACCAAAACATGCAACAAAAACATTATGTTTAATATTTGGACTTTTAAACGTTATTGTGCTACAAAAAAGTGCTAATCACGGACAAAAGCAAGTGTATTGGACCTATACAAATGTACTATCATCAGTAGAACATTTAAAAACATAATAAGTGGTGAATTAATTACTAAGTAATATATAAAACGGTTGACTTTAATGTTTTGTTTTAAAAAGTGAACTTTGTACCATAAGTGGCGCCCCTAGTAGTGAGTAGCGAAACAAATATTGACATTGACGTATAAAAATTGACATTAACATTAGGGTTGTCACTACAAATAACACATACTTCATGCCAAACAGCGCCACCTAGTATCAAGGAGCGGAAATAAAATTGACACACTGGCCAGTGTTGCCATTATAAAATAATATATAAAAAATAGAAGTGTTGCTACAAAAAAAAAAAAAAAAAAAATTGTGATACCAGAATAAGAAAATTAAGTTCTTTTGGTAGAAAATAAAAATATTCACTGAATATAAAATACAAAAACATGGAGCCCGAAAAAAATATTACTTTGCGCAAAAAAAAAACTCATCTCACACTCTCCTCAAATGATGTTTCGAACACAGACACAAATCTATTCGATGCTACTATGACAAGTTTACCGAACACGTCATTAAATGATAGCCAAACTATTTATGACCTAAGAGAAAAGATAGACAGTCTAAGTAGAGAATTAGATATTGCTCATCAAGAAATTGAGAATTTAAACTTGGAAAACTATCGCTTAAAATGTGATTTGAACAAAAGCTTGAAAACAACTCAAGCTTATAAAAATCTTGCTCTATCAGATAGCCGATGCACGACTCCATTATCATCGCGTGCTAATAAACGAAAAGGACGCTGCTCTACACCAACTCAATCTCATACACTTTCTAAACTAAACACAAATAATAATGACCTGGAAATTACCGACGGCGGACCTTCTTCAAAGCAGGACTCTGAAAATCAAGCATTGGAATCCTGTCTTAACTCCACTGAGCAACAAACCCTCGATGCCTCCGCTCAACCCTTCGAGACTGACGACGTGAAAGTACTGAGTAAAGATACTTCTGTCAAAAATTCAAGCACCACCCAAACTAGTCAACCTAAACTGAATCTAAATAAAAACTTAAACCAAACAAGTAACTTTACACCGGAAAAGAAGAACACTACGAGACCAAGAGTTCACGATGATACCAAGCAAAGAAAACTGTGCGTATTAAGTAATAGTACACATAGAGGCATATTACAAGCGATTGAAGAATTTTTTTCTTATGACTTTAAGTATTGTAGCTATTTAATGCCCAACTCAAAAATAAGACATCTGTTAACTAATATTAAAACAAAATTGGAAGAATTCACTATAAATGACTATTGTATAATTTTATTAGGTGATTCAGATATTAAAACTGACAATAACTATATTGACATCTTGAAAGTAATTAATGAAAGCTTGAGACAAATGACCCATACAAATATCATAATATGCACACCTACGTACGTACGGGGATCCCCTATATATAACTATAAAGTTGATATATTTAATAACCTACTTTACATGGACCTAGAATATCATAAATACGCATACTTTTTTGACTCAAATAATGACCTAGAATTTAAATTTGATATGTTTTCAGATAGATCCGGGAAACTAAATAAATCTGGGATAAGTTTCATATTTAAAAATATTATGGAGAGGATCAAAATTGACATAAGGTTATTTCCTTACGTAGATACTAACGAAAATAAGCAAAACTCACAGTTTTTTCTTCTATAATAAAATACACATTTTACACCAGAACATTGCTGGTCTGCTAACCAAAGCTGACATTCTCACAGTACATTTAGAAGAATTGGAACTAAAGAATATACCCGTCGATGTGTTATGTATAACTGAACATTTTATGACACCAGAACAAGAGGCTACATTTAATTTACCCAAGTTTCGCTTGGCCGCAAGTTTTTCAAGAGACGTAAATAGGGGAGGTGCCTGTATATTGATCAGATTAGGACACCCATACGCTGTACTTAATAATACATTTTCAAGTAAAGGTATCATAGAATATAGTGCAATAGAACTAACTGAACATAAGTTGATAATAGTTTGTGTGTACAGAGTACCCAACTCATGTATGTCTACATTTTTTAGTAATTTAGAAAAGTTACTGCACCAAATATGTGATAACACTAGCAAGAAAGTTGTTGTATGCGGGGATTTCAATATCAATACATTAAAAAGAAACCGACAAACTTTAGATTTTGAACAAATTCTAGAAAGTCATAACTTAAAACTAGAAATTAAGGTTCCCACTAGACTCATCAGTAGCACTTGCATCGACAACTTTGCTCATAACATTCATAAATGCAAAAGCCAAATAATTGAATTAGGATTATCAGATCATACTGCCCAATTATTGCATTTTCCAGTCAAAAAATCCTGTGTACTAAAATCTTGGCGCATAAAAGTACGCGATTATAGTGAGGAAAATTTGACAAAATTTAAAACTTGTATGAATAACTTGACATTCTCTGACATTTACCTGACAAATGATTCAAATGAAGCCTACAATCGTTTCTTGGAGCTTTTCCTGTGTTTCTATAACTTGTGTTTTCCTTACAAATTAATAACAAAATCGTTATACAAAAAAACTAAATGGGTTTCAAAAGGTATCAAAATTTGTAGCAAAATGAAAAGAAAATTACTATGGCAATATAGAACACACCGGACGAAAAAAAACAAACATAAATTCAAGCAATACGCTGCGAAATTTAAAAAAATTATTTGTCTTACACAAAAGGCACAAAATAACCATCGCATCAACACAGCTCAAAATAAATCGAAAGCCACTTGGTCACTTATAAATAACACTAAATTTAAATTTCCCAGGGAACCAATTAGGGAAATATTAAAAGATAACGTAAGCATTACAGATCCAACGTCGATTGCGAATAATTTTAATGACTATTTTATTGACCAAGCTGCAAAATCGATGCGTACAAATAATTATAATAATAAAGCAACTTCGAATCAAAACATGAACACTAACCTAAACTCAATTTTCCTTACCCCCACAACCCCAATAGAAGTGGACAGAGAAATTAAGCAACTTAAAAATACATCGAGTGAGGGTTACGATGGCGTCTGTACTAAAGTAATAAAACAAGTGTCGCAATCAATTGCAGCTCATCTGAGTTATATAATAAATTTATGCATTTCTACTGGAACTTACCCAGAAAAACTTAAAACATCGGTTGTTATTCCTCTCCACAAAAAAGATGACAAAAGCAATATGGGAAATTATAGACCTATAGCTTTGATACCCATCTTCTCAAAGATATTCGAAAAAGCCATCCATAGTCGTCTTTACAATTTTTTAGAAAAATATAATATCTTGGCTAGCGAACAAAAAGGATTTCGCAAGGGTAAGTCCATTAACGCTGCAATTTATGAACTTACTAACATTGTTTTGACTAATATGGACAAAAGAAATCCAATATGTGCTATTTTCATGGATATGAGTAAAGCCTTTGACAGTGTTGACCATAACATACTGCTTCAAAAATTAGATTCATATGGCATAAGGGGAAAGGCACTAGACCTCATTCACTCATATCTATGTGATAGAAAGCAGTTAACAGAAATAACTAGAATATGCCTTAAAACGCGGGATGAGAAGGCATATAGATCCCAAACTAGAACCATAAAACTAGGAGTTCCACAAGGTAGTGTCTTGGGTCCCTTGCTTTTTCTAATTTACATTAATGATCTCCCTAGACACATAAAGCATCCCATGGTACTTTTTGCAGATGACAGCACTGTAGTAATAAAATGTGACAGTCAAAATGACTATGAAAATGAAATTAATGAAACATTAAGAACTATAATTAAATGGTTAATTGATAACAATCTGAAAATAAATTTAGAAAAAACAAATATAATGCACTTTCACCAAAGAACTAAACCGAAAAGTATTAATGTAAATTATAACGGGCAGACAGTAGAATCTGTAACAAGCACAAAATTTCTAGGAATAAATATTGATTACAGACTTTCATGGACAAAGCATATAGACAATCTCTGCAAAAGAATCAACAAATCCTCATTCGCTCTTTACAAGCTCTCCAAAATAGTTAACAAAGAAGCGATTTTAACGGCCTATCACGGACTGGTGGCACCATTACTGAGATACGGCATTATATTTTGGGGTAATTCGGTAGACAAGGAATTTATATTTAAAGCTCAAAAGAAGTGCATTAGAGCAATGTGCCAAATAAACAGTACAATTGGTTGTCAACCTTACTTTAAAAACCTAAAAATTCTCACTTTGCCTTCCCTATACATCTACGAAGCAAGTATTTTTGTAAAATCAAATCCAAGCTACTATAAGACTGCTGTCAAAAGCCATTATCAAAAATTAAGGGATAAAAAAAGGTTAGAGGTACAAATACCTTATGGTAAAACGGCACTATTAAATAAAAGTATTTTATGCATGACATCATTAATATATAATAAATTGCCAGATGACATTAAACAATTACCAATCCTCCAGTTTAAAAAGAAACTACATTCATTATTAATAGACAAATGTTATTATGATGTCAAAGATTACTTAAGTGATAAAAATATTGTATTCCAATGACAAGAAAGGAAAAATAAGTATAATTTTTTCCCACATATGTATGATAATATTGTGAATTGTAGTTGAATACTGTTTAAATTGCTTGTGTGTAATATTTATGTAAGAATACAATTTGAATTATGACTTATATGACTTGGAATTGAATTTGTATGTATTTATAATTTGGAATATTTTAATAATGTATCGTGACTAATATGACTAATTATGTTTTAATTTCTGATTTGTATTTTAATATTGTATGCCTCAACGGCGGGACATAGCTGAACTTATTTTAATTATTTAAGACCTGTATTTATTATGTATACCTATAGTCCACAATAAAGATGATTTGATTTGATTCATAAAGTAGTCTATAAACATCGAAAATAAGCAACCTTTCCATTTATCTATATTTATAACTACTTAAATCCTCAAGATCAAAGCGTGGTTGGCGATTCTTCGTGCTATGTCGGTAACGTTGTCATATATAGATAGACTGTAACAATTTGCCTGCTGCGGTCTTCCCGTTCGATTATAGATATGAAACTTGGTATATGCGTACATCGTATCCTAAAATAGCACATAGGATATTTTTTTTTCCACCGAAAAAAAAAGATAGGATATTTTTTTTTTATATTCTGGAAGTATGTTTCGTTGGGAAGACTTTCTACGAAGCCGCAGACAGCAGTTACTATAAAACTATTACTACATTAAATAATGAAAGCTTTTATCTTTTTTTCAGGTAAGCATTCCTTTCAGAAAAAAAAACCAGTAACGAGTTTAGGTGAGTAAACTTTATTATTTTCAGACAAAATCAAATTCGAGACAAGATCGCATTTATTGGGAACTCACAACAAATCGTGAGGTGTATCTTCGTAACTTAATAAAAAACGGCGAATCGGATCATGCGTCCTTCGAAATTTGATAACGTGTATCTTGGGTACAATTACTGTGTTATGACGGTATTTTGGACCCATATGTCGCGTTCCGAGGGTTGTTTTTTCGAAGATTTATACGTTACGTAAAGACACAATTTTATTATGTATTTTGTGTTTTTATTTGGCTAGTAAAGATATTCTGTATTTCGAAAATATTGTTACGTTAAATCCAACCAGAATCAAATTACGCAGCTACTAGTAGACATTAACGAAAAACAAATCCTGAACGTAGATAACGTACGTAGTCGAATGTAGATTTAACGATATTATGTGATCCTATTGTTCATACATTAGTTCCACTTCACAGAACAGAAACCTAAATTTATTCATGTACACAAAAACAAGGATCAAATAACCAGCATCGCATTGTTTGGATCTATTTCAAGGAAAAAAAACGTTACACTTTTCCCACACATCGATCGACATCGAAAAAGGAGCCTATAAATTTTATACATAAACACGACACGCCCTATGCTCAGCCGTAAATAAATCTGGCCACAGCTCACCGATTTCCCGACAAAAAAAGGAAAGTAAAAAAAAAAGTGATTAAAAAAAAGTCGCATCAGTTTGGCCGTGCGAAAGCTGTCAGTCGCATAAAGTCATGTTTTCGCATTCGGGCTCTCTGTTCGCGGGTGTGCCTCACGGCAGCTGACGGCCGAGACCGCTAAGCCTCCCGTTTTTCTAAAGGTATTTAAAAATACGAAAACCTTTTTTTTTGACAACAGGTATCTACGCAACGTTTGTTACTTTTATTTTATTTTATTGGACAACTGACATGGAAATACGAGTATTCGGTGGTTTTGTATTTTAGTGATCAAAGGTATTTTTTTTAGCCAGTGTTTCGATCAGGTATTTGAACCGTGAAAAGTCCTTTTTGAAAAAGATGGGCATTGATACCCGCTACGGCTGAAAAGTATCAGAATTTATGTCGAATGTATTCGAGTTGGGTTTTTGAACCATTTTATATTTAATCCTATTAAACATAATGCTTTCCTCAAAAAGTTATAATTTATAAAGTTGAATAGAATGAATCAGGTATCTACTTGTTTTTTACGGAGCCGTGAAAGCAATTTTAATTTTCTCTCCATTTTCTAGTGAGGAAGGCGGATAAAGACAGAAGAGGCCGCTCCCACTCTCTTGTCTTTATTCGCATTTTACAAAAACACTCTCAATATGCAATCCCGTGGCTTATTTAGAAAATATACGTATACGTCTTACGATTACATGAAATCCATCGAAAGATGAGTTTCACGAAATAAAAACTATTATAGATAAATGATATTTGTTTTGCATAGGATATAAAAAACTCTTTTACTCATGTTTCTTTTTTGTCAACTTAATCTAGAAGAAGCCGTTGTTTCCTAGCTACTTCTGCTACTCTGAGAACTGAAACCAATTCGGTTATCAAAAAAAAAAAAAAAATAATTAAAAATTACTATTTCTTGAAAGATGTTTATTAAGACACCATTCTTCAAATCAATCAATTTATGTGAATCGTGTCAAAATATGGAAGGACAACCTATTATAAAATCCTTCATCACAATACCACAAACGCAAGACAGGCCATCAACGAAGTGTCACGCTGCGCTTACAGTCTGGTCACGTTAGCACGCTTGTGACACGCGACCGCTCAGCGACGCGCGATGTCGCGGCCGTGACGACGGATTATGTCTGACAATGAGTGCCACTCTTTATGTAGGATTACGTTATAACCTTGTATGGAAGTGGTTGAGTACCGAAGATTCTTTATGAAAGAAGGATGCTACAGATCGATTTGATTTTCGAGTATTAAACACTTTTAGGGCATTTTCCGAGAGTTATAACGATAACTTGTATAGTTATTGTATAAAAAGAAAGAAAGAAAAATATTATATTTGGCACATATAAATACACACAGTGTTGAAAAAACATCTAGAAATTTGAGATAAAAAAAGAAAACTAACATTATGTGTCTCACGGTTGCGCCAAAAAGGCTGCGTGCAGTAAAAATACCAGACAACTACGTGGTAGTTGTCTGATGACTGGTTTTCAACTGCACCGTTTTAAGACTATACGGTTGAAAATTAGTTTATTTAATCAGTTATTACTGTTAGGTGTAAGATAAAGACTTGTATAGATAATCTGTAGTTGTATCGATGACAGAAACAAGTCACGGTAGCTGAAATCGGCATGTCAGAAAGTTAAGAATTCGGAGTATATATATAAATGTATTGTAATATTATATAGGTTATGCACATAAAAACAATGTGTTTGTAAACCTACACACGCACACACGAAATACCAGCTGACCTATGGAAGATAGAATAACTGTGCCTGAATATTTTCAGTGAAGCAGTCAAACTGTTAATTTAACTTCTCATATAGAATTTACTGACGATTGAAAAATCAAACCTTACACGAATAAAATTGATAATTCCGTTTCCTTGGGGTGTCACGCTTATAGTCCGGTCACGTTAGCACGCTTGTGACTCGCGATGTCGCGGCCGTGACGACGGATAATGTCTGACAGTGGGAGCGCTGCTTTATGTTGGCTTACGTGGTAAGTGTGTTCTAGATTATGATGAAGATGTTTTAGTTAAAATGAGGATATTAAATGCATTCTTATAAAATGAAATACCAAGTTTGAGAGTGAGTGTCTATTATTCTTTATTGTTCACAAAACTTATGCCAATATTAGTGCGATGGAAATTTTGTACATGAAGACAGGAATAATTGTACATCAATATTTAAGTTTACATTAATGAAATCCTACTTAATTTATTTATAAATTTTAATTTATTTAATTCAAATAGAACGCCGAAGCCAATCACACTATTTAAACACAAAACACAGACAAGTCACATGTCGCGCAGGACTTTAGTGGTAGATACTACTTATTTAATAAATAGTAGACACAGTCATGCATTCTTCGCACAGAATTTTATACATTCTGACAGTATCGTCTTCTATTCTTCCCCAAACATATCAAAATCTGTGTTTTTGTCAAGGAGAGCATTAAGCGCAGAGAGTGTCTGCGGTATGGGCGATTTGGAATGTGCAACTGTACGACACATCGGAACTGCCAGGAGCCTATGTTTCCTGCCACGGTTGTAGTTGTTTGGCACATACAAGTTACAGACAAGGTTTTGTAGATCAGGAGTATCTATAATTCTCCTGAGTATTTTGAATGCCATAATCATCTAGTCGCGTGACCCTCTAGCTTCTAAGGAATTGAAACTCAAGCAACCCTGCAAAAATTTTGTGGGATACAAAAAAGGATAGTAGCCATAAAGACGTTTATAGAGATTCCTTAGGAATGCTGTTTTAACTTTTTCTAAAGTTAAAGTATATTGTGTTTTAAAAGGATTCTAAACGCAAGGACTTGACTCAAGCTTGTTAAGGACTAAAGCACTGAAAACAAGTTTGATGACATGGGGACTGTGGAAATCGCGACAGTTTCTTAAAACAATAACAAGACGCCTAAAAGATTCCTTGACGGTAGATGTTATATGGTTGTGAAAGGTGAGTTTCTGGTCAAATGTGACTCCCAGGTCTTTCATAGCGTCAGTTCGTAGAATAAGATCGTTATCAAGTTGATATCTGAAGTATAATGGGCGCCGCATTCGACCAAAACTCATTACATAACACTTTGATGTATTAAAGTCCATTTGGTTATCCAAACTCCACTTATACACTGAGTCTATATCAGCTTGCAAGGCCAGACAATCAGCTTCGGATTTTATTTCGTAAAAAAGTTTTAAGTCATCAGCGTATAAGAGGCATTTAGCATTTTTAATAACGTCAGGTAGATCACTGAAAAATGAACAGGAGAGGACCAAGCACCGAACCTTGGCTAACTCCTGAACGAGTGTGATACGGAAGGGACTCGTATAGTCCCAGTCTCACAAATTGCTGTCGATCTCGTAAACAGTCTGCAAGAGGCCGGAGAAGTTCTGGGGCAACGCCTATCGCACTGAGCTTTGATAGTAGGACGTCGTTGTTAACTCTATCAAACGCCTTTCGAAAGTCAAAATATAGAACATCGACCTGACGTCCGCGATCAAGACTGGTGGAAATACTCGTAGAGTCAACAGATTAGAGTTGACTGACCTTTTAGTGCGAAAGCCATGCTGCTCATTGCAAAGGTGTTGTTTTAATTAACCATGCTAATATGCTTACAGCATACAATATATATACATAATTAACAAATAAATAAATGAATGAAAACTTATACATCTTGTACATATTTATAGAACAAGAAATGTTTCCCTATTATTCACTTGAAAGTCATCGTGCAAATAAACTAAAAAAATAATTACGAGAGATGATTTTTTATGTTTGAGGCTAGCCCTCAACCGCTGTAATGATGCTAGACACCAAGACTAAAAGTGCTGACTACTAAAAAAGATCAAAGAACCCCGGAAATAACTGCTAAAAATCTTGCAGTGAAAATAATCAGAAAAAAACACAGAGGAAGAATAAAAAGAAATACAATTCCCACTATGGAATAGCATATGAAACCGCCCCGACGCTTCACTTTGATAAATTATTCCAACATAGGTATATTATGCAGGAACACATTTTATGAGCCATTCCCAAATGGAATTTACACCGATAACACTTTCATACCCAATTTGTTTATATCAAAAAGGCTCATGTGTTTTACCCAAAAACACAAAAAAGCCTACACATAATTCCTAACAGCATAATTAGGTTACCTTTCCTCCCTGTACGATCAACCGTAAAAATTGCAATCAAAATTCGAATCGTAAATAAAAAAATAAAAACAAATGGTTGGAAAGAGCCAATAAATTATATCGAGAATCGTCGTTTACTGATAGGCTATAAAGATCGACGGTTAAGTGTTGGACATGCTATAAATGGCCATAAATTCGAGCTTACAGCTAGCCGGATGGTTTTTGATGACGATTGACAAGCGGCAATTTATGATGCCGATGCGGTAGTCAAGTTTTTGGGTGGTTAAGGCTGATGTATAGGTGATCATGAGTGATCTATAATAGCAGTTGATTTAACGGGTTTTGGCGTGACTTGTTGTGTAAGCATTGCCCTATTTTTTATGGTGTTATCGGTAAATGCTCTAGGGCCTTTCCATGATGGTGTTAAATGTCAAGCGTGCGTACGAGAAAAGGAAATGGAGCTAAATAGGATATACTCGTACATCCTGTACAGCTTTAAAGGTTATACATCCTACACATTATACATTTGGTTTTGGTTATACATTTACATAGCTTCATCTCTCTAACAGTTAAATGTAGATCGTCAAATAGATCGCTTTTGAAATTCGTGGTAGAGCCTCTAATGCCAACATTGAATAGAAATTAAGTGTTTTTTCACTCCTCCGTTTCATTTCTAATTAAATTCTTCACGGAATCTAAGATAGTTTAATTGCACGTTTAGGACTGGTTGAGAGATGTCGACCACTAGAAAAACTCTTTATCAATGTATGACAAAACCAAAGAAAAAAGCCTCTTCATAAATTTTATTGTGTTTGAAAATTTCTTTTCTCAAAATTCATAATCACAATTAGCATAAACGAATAAAATTAAAAGAAGAAATTTAAAAAAATAATAATAAAAACATTGCATAAAAACAATAAATGCAGTCACATAACTCTTAATGTAATCCAGAAAGTTAAATGCAAGACATGTATTTCAGAGTCTATAAAACGAAATTACATTATGTACCTACTTCTTGTTTAGTCCACCGACTTCCTAAGTTCAGTTTACTATCCATCAAGATGAAGCCACTGTATCGCGCAGGACAATAAAATAAATCCTCATATTATTTCAGTTCAATGGGTTATACGTGATTCGAGTGCAAATGGACTGACCTGGCTTATCTTCATGCTTGCATTGTTTTATGGGTTAGGCAGAACTTGTGGAGATATGAATAGGGTCAAAATGGGATTGAACTTTGAATCGGTTTTTGATTAAGTTTAAGGCAAAGAAGTTTATTTGAGCGACTAAGGCCCGTATTACAGAACGTCACTCAAAACTCAAGCATTACTGAAAACTAGATTCAAGCCATTTGATTGGTTGAGTTTTAAGCAACGCTTGAGTTTTGAGTGACGTTCTGTAATACGGACCTAAAATAAGTTGGGATGTAACTTGAAAAGCTCAGATGTCCGGATCGACCGATAAAAAGAACACCTGCTGTTATCTTCCTGTCTGGTTATAATTTAAGTCTCTCCAAGGGTGAGTAGACTTCTAATAAACTAGTGCGCCTCGCCATCAACGATTGCATTACCGTTTACCATCAGGTGAGATCGCAGTCAAGTACTGGTTTAGATCAATAAAAAAAGCAATTTTGCAATTGTCTAATAATAACTTACTAAAAAATATTTTATTTCATAACATGGCAAAACTTTTAACACGAATGCAAAATTAAAGTGATATTTGTGAAATAATCCATTTTTACTACGGAAAAAGACAAAAGAAAAAAACGCGTTTAGTCAATCCAAATACTCGTAGATACATAATAAATTACAAAATAACTCTTAGCGACTGAGCATTAACTGTGTCTTTTATTACAAACCAGAACACAGTTGTTTAGGTTGTCTATTATACTTCCATTTCGACACCGACTGACAGTGACAACATAACAAAATAAACATTAGAAGAAAAAAAACATAACCGTAATTGTAATACTACACTATATTGATCCAAGCTGTGCGTCGCATCTAAGCAAGAATATGCCGTTGCTCAGCATAATAAATTACTATCACTATCAGAAAAACGCTAAATTGCGGATAACTTTTTTACTTTGCACGCACCGGGATGGTCCAGCTGTGTTCTGTCATATGCTGACCTTGTTATCGATTGAATCAATAACAGGATTGGAAGGCCTTTAGTATGTTATGCTATCTGTGTTGATACTCTTGCACCGTCTCATCTTACTAGACGGCTGCAGAGAACCTTAAGCGGTGAAAAAATATAAACTTTGATGACTGTTATATTTTCAAACTGTTAAGGGTTAAAACTCTCGAATCTTGGGGTCCGATTGCTCCAGAACACATTTTTTTTTGAGATAGGATATCATGTAATGTCTTCTCTCACTTTTGAGTGGAGCAGGGAATCATGCCACAATTTTACTGACTAAATCCGGAGTGGTTTTAGTCAGTAAAATTATGGCACTATGTTTCTTCAGTTGGCCTTGGCATTGGACCATGGGTTTCCTTTTCAAGAAAATCCCCACGGTCCTAGTGGGCATCGGCCCTCTAGGGTCCTTACGGTTTACTGAAATCTCTTTAAGGCGCATGTGCAACACTACGTGCCGTTCCATTACTCGTGTCCGCAAGCCCAGTCTACGATAGCTGGTAATTGGAGTTGGAGTCTCGGCGGCAGGGGCTTGAGGATCTCCGTCCCATCACGCATGCGATCGCCTCCTCCGCTACTATTATTGCTTCGCAGAACGAGACGACCACCGCCCATTCCTCCTCGCTAGTATCCCTGATTCAGACCATGGTCCGGATAATAGTCTGAATCAGGGCCCGGCGCGAAAGTTCACCACCCTACAGCGACGAAGACTTGGTGGTACTCCGCCCAAGCGGGGCGCATCTCCACCGTGTCTTCCGGGCGAACCACACAGTGGTGATAGAAGATAAACTTTGCCATATAACGTGATAATGCCGCCAGATTTCGGGGCATATTACGAATCGACAGCGATAAGGCTGAGATCTTCGATGCCATATTTCAGATGGTTTTTTGCAAAGTTAGTTAAGTATTCTAAAAGTACGTATATCTTATTAGTATATGTGTAACTAATTGCAAAATATATATATTGATCAAAAGATAATTACAAGATTCACTCGGCCGCAAAAAGCTTTGATATTAGCTTCAAACGTTTCATAAGATAAGTTAATTGCCCAATTATATACGTATATATGTGTTCTTTTATATTGGTTTGAGGAAAAAGGAAACAGATTCTGAGAGATGTGAATTCTTAATGATTGCTTACTGGCAATCATGATTTGGGGCAAATAATTACCTAATAGTTTTCCTCATTTATAAGCGCTTACTTTAGATAAAAAGATTTCTTCTTTTTCACGAAATGGTCTGATTATTGAAACAGAAAGTCTATCAACAGAAATAATGATTCTTTTGAAAATAAAGTTTTTGTCATTATTTTTACCCAATTTTTATATACTCGCAGAGCAGATGGTCAATGAGAATACCGTATCATAATATCACCTCTACCTTAGTCATTCACTCTTGATAGAGTGGTCTTGGTTGACAATGTTGCATTTTCGTTGGCGAGTGAGTTTCCCGCAACCACCAAAAGAAACACCACCATAAAAATATAAATTGTGAGCACTCTAATTAACTTTCAAATCGAAACGTATCAAAAATAATATATTTGCAAGCAATCTAATTATAATTTACCAGGAAAGACTTCATGGACTAATAATTATAGTCTAAGAAATACGAAAAAAACCAAATACTTACTCACTCATTCAAAGAGAGACCTCATAAGTTTCATCTTTGATGTCCGATATTTGATATTTGGACCTATTACAGCGCAGTAATTATTTAGAGCTACAAAAGATATATAAAGAGACAAAGGTATCATCAATAAATAGAAACGAAAGTAGTGTAATGGATATTCTTGTTATAACGTTGGAAATTATATTGGAGTATCCATTTCTGTCGAAAATGTAGGTCGTGTTACGAATAAGGGAAAAGCCTTAGCGGCAGAAACGATACCTACATACATTTCGGCGCAACCTGGGAAATCAGTCCCACTACTTTGGAGACTGTCAAAGTCATAGTACTTACCTACCTTTTTTACTATTGACAGGCTCGCGTTTGACACCTATCTCACCTGATCGAAATCGACTATGTCGTAGATGATGGATCACGCTTGCCTAAGAAGTAACCTATTCACTCTTGACTTGAAGATCCCCTATGTTGTAACAATCAAGAAATACAAACTTTGGCAGGGAATTTCAGGTGCGCGCACAATAATATTCCTGGCGTGTAACCGGATATATCGGTTTCTTACCAACGATTATCATCAATAACTGAGCCCGCAGAATAACTCGTGCCGCTCTGGTTTAAGCGAGCTGAGCTAGTGAGCAAAAGGATTTTAATAATAATTCTTAATTTTCAGGCAACTAAGGTACATAGGCACAATAAACCTTAAAACTTCTCTTCTTTCTTATGACATATATATTGTAATTTTGACAAAAAACTGTTAATTTTGACCTATAGTTTGTAACTTTGACATAAATCTTCTAATTTTGACATATATTTTGTAGCTTTGACATTGCTCTTGTTTAACATTACTGTTTTTAATTAATTTCGAATGTTGTTGATAAGATAAAAATAACTTCGAATTAAATGGCCTAAGTTATTTTGTAAGTGAAATCCTGGCTAAGTTTTATGTGTTAGGATTTATTATCAATATTATTATTTTTAGTTTTCAATTTTATAAATATTTGTAATCTTATCTTATCTAATAATAAACTAATGCATATTAATAACTTAATAACACACAACAACTAATCTATTTAAAAAAAAAAAACAACGTCGTGTTTCGTTGCGAGGTCCGTATCCTTTCACGAAATCGTCAATATACTACACCCTTCAGCCAAAACTTTTCTTTGAGGAAGGTCTCCAAGTGATGAGTTGACACCCGCACCAAAAACTACTGACGATGAATGATGATAGCTCGTTATTTAGAGTCACACGAAAGTACATAATGTAACATTTTTGTCATCGTATAGGTATTGAAAAAATATATCTTCAATAATATTCACTCGATCTTTCTGACGCATTTTTTCCACGTGAAATACTAGGTATAACCTAAAGAACGGAACGGATAATACAAGCGAATAATACGCTGATGATACTTTCTAGTGAGCTTAGGTTGACAGTGTAGTGGTTCTTTCCGTGTTTGATACATTATGTGGTTATAATCATGGCAGAAAATCTCCTTTTTGGAGCAGCTGGAGAGGCATCACGACATCCTGAGCTTCCACATGACGTAGGTTCTCACCGGACATGGTAAGTTTGGGAGGCTCCTGTACCGGATTCGTGCGGAAGAAACGCCCGGATTTCAACATTGTGTGAATCGCACGGAAGACACGGTAGAGGTGTGCCCTACTTGGGCGAAGCACTGCCATGTCCTCGTAGGAGTGATCGGTCGCAGCGACTATCGCACTGGGTCAGGCTATGGTACAGAGCGAGAGGGAATGGCAAGTGGTCGCCTCCTTCTGTGCCCAGTCGTCCAGTAACCGTTCGGACCGAGCCCAAGTCGTCGATAGGGCGTAGTGTTCCTCAAAGAGATGTCAGCAAACAGTGGGGGGCCAATACCCGCTAGGGCCATGAGGATTTATTAAGGAAACCCATGGTCTTAGATCAACTAAGGGCAACTCAAGGACACATGCGTGGTTTTAGTCAGTAAAAGTCTGTCACGCTCACCCGCTTCACCCTCGAGTGGGATAAGTCATTCGATGATTCCCACCTCAAAAAAAATTGGTATAATGCACACTACCTCTTATCATACCATGACCGTAGAATCTTTAAAATGTGTCCATTTTCAGCCTGATTTGTATGACGTGATTTTTGATTAAAATTTTTATTTCGGTCAAAAGTCACGTCATACAATCACTCTCTTGAATTTACAACGCTTGTTGATTAGAAAATCCAACGTGAAATATCAGAAATAGGCATTACATTTAAGTGTTGATTAGTCATAGTGAAAACTGGGACTTGTAAGCTTATTACTACTACTATGCAAACAATAAAAGTAGGTAAGTCACATTCAATCATCAATCTGTTACAATGTATACAGAATCACAAGAAGCTGAAATTCTATTTCCATAATATTTCATTCATCTTGGAGAACCATTTGCAGTACTTTTTCATGTACTAACACAATATATCATTCAGAAGAGAAAGAAAATAAAAACCGGCGAATTCCTTTTTCAAACTTATGTGTCATTTGTTGCTTAGTATTCAGCGCGCGCGGACGTGTGGTGGGTTGACACGCGTACCGATAGTATTTATTTATTTGATACTTAGAAGTTTTGTAACAAAATATATTTAATATAAGGGTTGCTTATAAGTTTTTGTGCTTAGTTACAAGTTTGAGCTATTTCATTTAAGTTTTCTTGTGAACATGCCTACCAATACTTTCAACGACAATTTTGTTTCAAAACTTTTTGGGATTTGATGAGTAAAAACGTGATGTAGAAAGTAACATAAAAACACAATATCTTCAAGTTCACAACAATTTCTACTTCTCTCTTTCTATATAATGAAAAGCATAATATAGAGGAATGTTCAGTCAATCTACAAAATATATCGAAACATTCGTGATGATAAAATTAATAATAATAATTATTATTATTTATAATTCCGGTTGATATTATTCGTTAATATTCTCAAAGTTCAATAATTGTAAAAAAAAAAATGTTTTGCTGTTATGCAATTATATCTGAAAAAAATGATAAATAAGATATTATAAATATAAACTTACGATCACATTTTGCTTTACAAAAAAAGAATACAATTATAAGCATAGTTTATTTAGGTATCATTTATTTATTTGTGAAGTTTTGAGTCAGCGATTTTAAGACATGACAAAAAATTGGTAAAAATACATACAATAAAAACTTCACATTTCCACAACTACCCGATACCACCAATTTTTTTTCCAATTCATTCACATGACACTTTCATACAATATTCGCATTGTGCGCACTCCAGCGTCACCTGTCGCGAACAGAACTCAATAATAACTCAACAGAGCTCAACATTTGCTCGTCAAAAGTATTTTGTTTCGAACTTATCAATCGTAAACCGAGCCCTGCGTTTTATGGAGCTCCCTACAAAAGATAACTGCTATCGCGTACCTTGTCGCGGCCGTAAAATATTGTATCGTTTTGCGATTATTAAATACAAAGAAGGTTAAACAGGTGAGTATGGTATCTGATTTAATGAGCATGATATTTATATACAAACACAAAAATGATATTTACGAGTGTACAAAAACTGGCCAAGTGCGAGTCGGACTTGCGCACGTAGGGTTCCGTTCCGTCTATAGAAAAAAAAAAACGGCAAAAAAAGTCACGTTTGTTGTATGTAAGCCTTACTTAAATATTTATTTTATTTGTTATTGCGGCAACAGAAATACATCATCTGTGTTTTCAACTGTCAAGCTATCATGGTTGATAAGATACAGCCTGGTGACAGACGGACGAACAGCGGAGTCTTAATAATAGGGTTCTGTTTTACCCTTTTGATACGGAACCCTTAAAATGTGATGAGGGTAGCATGTAGCAAGTAACTGTTAGGGTCAGCCCATATCTGGCGAATATGCCGCTAGCGAACCACTCGCGGGTGCTCGCGCACTGCACGGGTGCAGTTACTACAATTGTGTGGTGCTCCTCTTTATTGCAATTCAGACAAGGTTTGTACAGTGGGTGAGCACGCAGCTCACGGGCATGCAGGTTCTATTGGTTTTCATACTGTATATCTGCTGGTAGGAGGGGGGAGTATGTGCAGGACGCAGGGTGCGGAAACGGCGCGCGAATGCGGTGCGGGTCGCTAGCGTAGAATTCGTAGTGCTTTCACCAAATGTAGACACACCCTAAGAGTTGAAATATTCTTGGACTAAAGGAATACCGCGGTTGGACTTGAAGTGTGAATTTGGTGAATTTGTAGCTAAGACGTGAACGTTTCCTGATAGCTACAACCCGGGAATCTTTAAGTCGAGAGTGAATAGGCTTTTTCTAGGTAAGCGCGTTCCATCGTCGACCGCATCGTCGCTTTTCATCAGGTGAGATATCCGGTCAAGCGCGAACCTATCAACAATAAAAAAAAAAGAAAAACAAAGAAAATTCAAGCAGTTGATCTTTTTGTTACGTTTTCGGAACATTTTTTTATAGCTTTAGCTCAGTCTCCACACTATCACAAACCATTATAGTGGATGATAATATAGATCTCAGTCTAGCTTCTGCAGTATAGATCTCAATTAGAAAACTATTGGATCTACTCCCTGGATGTCCTATGTCCTAGGTGCCCTGTATCCTATAATCTGGGACATAGGCTTCCAGTGTAGGAGTAAATAATAAACCTAAGGAGTAGGTAACAAACATACACAAATACATATAAACTTTCATCATCATCATCATTTCAGCCGAAACACGTCCACTGTTGGACATAGGCCTCCCCCAAGTGTACACTCTCTACAATGAACGAAATAAGACAAAAATAAAATCGTTCATATAAACTTTAGTGTGATAAATAGATACTCTATACTACAAAAGGATTTTAAAGAACCTATTTATAAAATGGAAATACCATTTCATAAATAAGTCTAGCATAAAATGAACAGCTGTGCAAACATCTCGTTACAGCCATAATAATATGAATTGTTCCTACATTGGTTGACACTCCCGATTAAAATTAATCCTTCTGAAAGGCGATTCGTTTGAGGCCGCCATTTGTAGCGGCGTTCCTTTGTTATTGATACCTCTGCGACTGACAGACAATTCTGTTTAAAAGGGCTCTATAATCCATCGATTGTTGGCTGTTGTTTATTTTTAGAGTTCAGCATGAAATTTCATTGTTTATATCAGCCTTATAATGTTCCCACTGCTGGGACTTAGGCCTTCTCTCATCGGGAAGAGCCGTAATTTGTCACACGGGCCCTGTGTGGATTGGTGAATGTCACATATCTTCAAATTTTGGTTCTAGGACATGCTGGTTTCATCCCGATGTTTTCCCTCACTGTTTTGAGAGCAGAAAAGAAAAGATGAAAAGATGGATGGATTGTGTGAAGAGTGATATGAAAGAAAAGGAAGTTAGTGATAGCATGACGGGTGACAGGATAAGATGTAAGAAACAAACATGTTGCGCCGACCCCAAATAAGACAGGACAAGGGCAGGAAGATGATGATGGTGATGAAATAAAATACACAAAGTAATGCACCTGGCTGTGTTTGAACTCGAAACTGAGCCATCACTGCTTTTTATCTAGCTCTACGTTTATTCATTATCATCATTTCAGTCAAAAAACGTCCAGGCTTCAACAATTTTTGCCACAATGAACGGTCCTATGTTTTCACTTAGGAGATAATTTTGCGTCATAAAACGGCAGGAGGCCTTAGCGTTCTATATGAGTATGTATAAATATCGATATCTATCGATATCGGGCTTTGATGTCAAGATATTAGTTATTTACTGTGTGTGAAACTTCCTATAAATTTTATGTGTAGGAAAAGGGATTTATGAAGAAAAACGCAAAGAATATACAGGGTTATTTGTATGTTACTAACATCATAAACAACAACTTTTATTCAATGACTTTAAAAAAAAATCATATTTTAGTCTATAGGATTTTCATACAAAAATAAAAATATTAAAATTAAACGTTCTAAATATTACGAAGTCTATGCGAAGCAAGCGAGGAGAGGACCGGGGATCGGGCGGCGGGGGTGCTTGATGCTCTTGCGTCACGTCATACAGACGTAGGTACGTATAGCAATACAGAGTTGTAATGTGTTAGTTAGAACAACGAAATCTTGAAGGTTTGTTTTCGGAGTTTTGTAAAAAGTCATAGAACAAAACTTGTTGTTTGTGGTGTTAGTAATACATTCCTGCAAGTAACCCTGTATATAAATGGTTGAAAGTTTTGTTGTGTTTTAGGGTAAACCTTAAAGGTTGTATATCAAGGTGTCAGTTTAATAATTCAAACCTCACCGAAGTTTCAATTAACTGTGAATAGAGTTCAATAAATTATTTCTGTACACTGTAGACTCCTAAATCAATAGACCAATATAAAAAGTGAGTTATGGTTCTCGCCCAACTTTTGTCAGGCTGAACTTTTTTTAATTTTTTGGTGGGTAAAAATAATTCCAATGACATCCCCCGCCCTTGGGCTGAGCGGGAGATAATGTCAGACTCTTACTGACTTAACGTTGACCTTCACGATAAAAGGTACATTCGTTATGCGTACAGCTATGGAGTGGAATTCCTTTCTGGAGTCTGTTTCCTAACAGCTGCAACTTGCGGGTTAAGTTACCTTACGGTTAAAAAAGAAAGACGTCTACGCAACACCATGACTTTATATTATGTTACTTAGACACAGCTTGTATTATACATGCTTACGATATCTACAGAATTCACAGAAAAAATAATGTGAAATTCGATAAATTCTTTCAAAATGTCCTACAATTTGAGCCAAATGGTAGTGCATGTATCATGTATCGACGATATAACGTTTGAATTTATTCTGTCCGATAATATTTTCAGAATATATGTATGAAACGCAAACATAATATACATAGAACATTATTTTCAGTTTTTGCGAAACCTGAATGTATACCTATATATACGCATGCGATGGACGCAATCCATCAACGAGAACGTCATGCGCTCATACTATGGGGCTACAGAGGGAGGAAACAACCTGACCGCGTACCGTGTTCGGATGCTCTCTTTGTTTCAGGTGCTTGAGCCAGCCGTCAACGTTTCGGCCCAACGACTGTCGGATCAGGTGCGGGTCATCCTGCGTAATCACATGTTGGATGATACTGTACTTGATCGCCTCCGAACGGAAATGAGTGAAATGAGTGTTCAGAATCATTAACTGAACGGATTCCAATAGTTTTTAAACAATGTTATATTTTTTCCTAAAAATATTTTAAAAGTTTACAAGATGGATACTACCGACATTAAGTGCAACACAGGTCACGGCAGAATATTGCGGGCATGAAGCACCAGCAAATAGCTGGGTGCAAGTGCAAAACCACCCCTCAGTCGCCTCGATGGCTAGATGACTATGTATTTTTGCTGTCGAAACAAGCTTATACCTTTGTGATTTTTGATGATACAGTTATGAAATTTTGTACATAGATTCTTTACATAAAAATACTAGTCATGTGTTTCGGGTTTTGTATATACTAATGTTGCATTTGCAAGGACGGTAAATAAAATACAAAGATAGTCGTTTAGTTACCTTTTTTACCTAAAGCAATTATCTCGTAGTGCGACCAAAAGGATTACTATTTTATGTTATTTTTTGACTGACCTGTTAGTCTAGCGGTTAGTGACCCTGACTGCTATGCCGGAGGTCGTGGGTTCGATTCCCACCCTGGGCCCCAAGTCTGCTATTTTTATAAATTCGTCATTCTAACACGATCCCAATGTCATTTTGCTAAAAGTTTGTAATCTGCTAATTCATAATGATCGATCATTGATCGGTCACTGGTCTTGTAATAGAATTGTGGTAGAATGATAATTTCGAGCATATTAAAACCAATAACTGCACAATAACGTTCTAATGGTAAAACACTGATCAAATAAACTGTCAGTTTTAGCAGATTACCGCAAACGTCAAATATTCATTTATCAATATGTACGAGATCACCATTCTATGTTACTTCTTTCAATGGAGTGTCAGTGGTTGACCATTGGAAAGTCATAATGACGCCATTATATTAGTAGATTACCAAACTTGTCAAAATCGACAATTATGACATCAATGATAGACCATTCTGACACTATTGTAATAGCAGACTTAGGCCCTGGACAAATGTTTGTGTGATGAGCAAAATCATTTGTTTTGTGCCTGGTTGTATTATTATTATTTAGAAATATATAAGTATGTTTATCAGCTGCCTAGTACTCATAACACAAGCTCTGCTTAGCTTGGGACTAGACGGCGTTGTGTGATAGTTGTGAGATATTATTATATGTGGTAGTACAATGTGTATTATATTTCAAAACGCTTATCGGTTTCTTATTGATTGTGGTGTAATGCTTCAATAACTCTGAATTATGGTTTGAAACCAAAAGTGTTTAATTGAAAATGAAAATATTGAAAAGTATATCTAGCAACCGTAACGTTATATACAATAAGACATTAGCATCAGCCTGTGCTGATTTTGTTAGAAGATCTCGTGGTAACGTTCTTATGGTATGTATTATGTGTTTTATGGCAATGACTAAATCAAATTCTACTCCTAAAGACGCTAACATATGTTCTCTGCTTCAAAATTAATCCAAAGACGTACTTGTAACGTCTTTTATCACCACTAAAAAGAATATGGTTTTCTAAGTACGTTAAACTTAATGTGAATCTTCGCTTGATTTAAAAACCTTACCTTCTAAGAAATTCTTTAAACACATCTTTTTTAAACTATTTATTACCTTTAACCTATTTCGTAGTATATATTTTGGCTCCGAATCGAACACGGAAACGATATGCAAAGACAGGAATTGGCAGGCATGCCAACGTGCTTCCAAATAATTTTGTAGCAAAAATATGCTTATTGAAGCAAAATATATAGAACTTTATAACACCAATATTATACTTATACCACACTAATATTATAAACTAACTTCTGCCCGCGGCTTCGCTTACATAAAATATAGCCTATGTCACTCAGGAATGTAGCAGCTTTCTATCGGTGAAAAAATTTTAGCAATCAGACCAATGCTTTCAGAGGTTACCTCCTACTAACAAAAAATAAACTTTACCTCTTTAATATATTATAATGTAGATCTATGTATGTTTTTTACTTCTTTACGCTCAAACGGCTGAACAGATTTCGATGAAACTTGGCACACGGTAGACCATGTCCTGGTGTAACATATAGGATACTTTTTATCCCATGAGTATGTTTCCTTGGGATAAATATCTACATTCACACGGGTGCAGTCGCTGGCAGCAACTAATCTCAATCATAATAAAAATAATGTGTAGTGAAGCCATTTTTTTTTTCAATTATATGAGTAGTAAGAACCATTTGGTAGAAATACATTTTTTAGAAGAAGAGCATTTGCTCTTTTATTAAAATCACGAGCACACAAACATGATAAGTTCTTTAAATTGGAACTTAATAACCAAAGCTATCGTTAAATATTACAAAACTAGAAATTTTTGTGACTACTACTACTCACACAAGTTGTTTCACAAGACCCACTCAGTAATAAAACTTTAGTAAAAACAATTCTACATCTTACCAAAATAAATTTAGGTTTACAAACAAAAATAAAACATATCATAACATGTTTCTCATCCCTGTAACACTTGAAAACAAAATATCTTTTTCAAAAATCAAAATCAAAAATATTTTTATTTCACATAGGCCTACATGGGCACTTATAAAACGTCAGAAGCTAGTGCACGGTTCCAAATTGGTCGTTTCCTATGGAGAAGAACCGGCAAGAAACTCCATGGTTACTCTTTTAAAAAAGTGGGTGTTTTTACAATATTGATATTATATTATGTAAGAACAGTGTAGACCAGTCAAATATTGTACACAAAAGCACAATAAAAAAATTCTCAGTAAAAAACAAAGTAAGTCGTAATAGGAAGTAGTCTAAGAGTTCGTGGAGTATACAGTGTTCTCACATTCACAATACAAAAAGAGGCTATATAAAAAAAATCAGGTATAATATAATGATTACAACTATCAATAAAATGTTAACAAAATAAATTACCAACGAATTTATGACAGTTGAAATATAAATAAAAAATAGAAATATTGCAAAAGCAATGTGTCAGAGGAAAAAAAAAAAATGTATATCTAATTATTAAAACAAAGGTGGAGCAGTTATAGACAAAATATTGATGATTTACCAGGGGGCCACATGTGCAGAGGTAGTCATTGCCAAACAAGCGTGTCTTCGACATAGTCTTTAACCTTGTAATATGCTTTTTCGGTTAGGACACTCTTTCTCAAACTGAGCTCGCAGTGAACATGAAATCCTGCACTTAAAGCTATTATCTTAATGTAAGATAGTTTTAAGCACACCGACACTCTCGGGACACAAGATCTCCGCTCACATTAAAGAAATTAAAATGCTACTTTCAAAGAATATCTAAAAGCATTGCTTTGTATTCATTTGAGGCACTGGTTGAGACCAAATATCTTTTGTGTGTTAAAGCTGTCTTGATCACAATAAAAAGTGCTAAAACTGTCCTTGAAAGCGGAGAAACTAAGACAGATGATAATGCCCTTTATAAAAATCATAAATTCACTGAAAGACAACCTGCAACTTAAACTGCTAGGTTTAGAAGCATTAGATTTTGCGCAAGAGGTTTTTTTATTACAAAGGTAAGCTTTAAGAAGATCTCTAAGGAAATACACTTTATTTTATCTCTCTATAATAAAGGATAATATATGTACGTTTTTTTACAATTAATAAAACACCTTTTTTAAAATAAATTTTAAGAAACATTTGAAAACGATAAGTTCTACCAATTCAATGCGTAGCTGGTTTGCTACGACGCGACGGACGACCGACGGCGTCGTAGCTCTCGTAGCGCTGATATTATGGCCGCTGCTACGAAAGATGCGGTATTTAGAAGCGTAGCATTGTTATCGTATGAAGTTTTATTTTTTGGGACAAGACCCCTGCTCTGTTCCCAGGCTGCACATAGTTCCACTCTCCCTATCATCATTATCATTTCAGCCGATATACGTCCACTGTTGGACATAGGCCTCCCCCAAGCGTCACCACAACGAACATTCCTGTGCGTCTCGCATCCATCGGTTTCCCGCAACCTTCACCAGGTCATCGGTCCACCTTGTAGGAGGCTCTCCCCATAAACAGTCATAAAACAACAGCGAAGGAATAAGAGAAACATAATTTCTACTTCCCTCCTTACTTAACAGGAGACAGAACAAAACTAGGCCAATAGGCACAAAGAGACGTTTGCAAGCAGAGTAAGCCCAGATGTTAGTTGTGTCGGGTTTCCGGATAGTGAGCAATGGGTAGCTCGCTGTCCGGCCGTCAGGTAATGTCCGGACCAAGCCCAAGTCGTCGACGGCGCGCACTGTTCCCGCGCTCCTCAAGGAGTTGTCAGCAACAGCAGGGACCCAGCTGGGTCGAAGCCTTCTGGGGCCAGGGTTAGTTTCGAAAGATAGCTCAAGCCCCGGTATGAAGGCTAGAAGGAACGGGGTGGGTCTTTTAGTCAGTAAGAGTCTGACACTTTCGCCCGCTCCGCCCAAGAGCGGGGGTTGTCATTGGATGATTTTTT
Organism: Mythimna ferrago; assembly: GCA_910589285.2. Classification (NCBI taxonomy): domain Eukaryota; kingdom Metazoa; phylum Arthropoda; class Insecta; order Lepidoptera; family Noctuidae; genus Mythimna; species Mythimna ferrago. The sequence continues at coordinate 26,519,551 of OU342685.1, forward strand.
CCCACCATAAAAAAAAGATGTTAGTTGTGTATAGTCTCATTTTTTAATTTTTTTTAGTATCCATTGCCTCGCGTTTGACCACCATCTCACCTGATTGTAAAAGATGATGTGACCGACGATGGAACACTGCTATGATCATTACTCTCTAATAATTATTATTAAAAAACCTGTACATCACTTTATTTTTACCTGTTCATTAAAAAATGCCCATTGATTTGTTCATAAGATAATTTTAATCGGCTTGTTCAAAAGGTTTGTATCCTGTATGTTGTCTTTTATTTTCATGTTAACACGCGTGGGGTTTATCCTATCAAAATAAACAACAGGATACATACAACAACAAGAGCTCGCGTTTTATGTGGAACGTGTGTAGACAATACTGGCATTGTCTCATTCTCTAATCTGGGGGTAAAGTCTGTGTGACAGTATTGTTTTAATTCATTAAGCCCCAAGGAAACGCCGGCGTTCGCTCTATCATTGTCTTTCTATTGTAACTCTAATTGATGGTATTCGAAAAGAGAGCAAAATTAGATAATTTTCATACCCCCTGTGTGCACACACATGGGTACACACACCATTATACACACGGGTGAAACCGTTAGTAGAAGCTAGTCTACATACTATATAACATTACTTTTATTATGTGAAACCTGAATACAGTTTTCATAGTTATATAGTAACTGAATCGTGCTCCATCGTCGGCCACATCATCACTTACCATCAGGTGAGATAGTGGTCAAATGCGAATAATAACAAAAAAAAGTCGTTCTCAATAATTCTAACACCATGTTAATTTTTTTCCCCAATAATATTTAAAAAAGGGTCACAAGTTGGACACCATCGACACTAACTAATAATAGGTCACGACAGGTCATAGCAAGCATTCGGTATATACACACAGCTGGGTGCGGGAGCAAAACAAACTTTCAGTCGACCGGGTGGCCTGGTAACCATGTATTTGTGCGGACAACTAAATAACAAGCTTATAAATTTGTGATTTTTCATGATGCAGTTAGGAAACTTGGTACATAGATTCTTTATATAAAATTACTAGACATGTGTTTCGGGTTTCGCTTATAATGAAACGATTTATTTTAGGTCTACAAATACCTAGAATAAATCGTTTAACCTAATTATTTGTTGAACTACGAGTATTTACTGTTGGATGTACCGAGTAAGTATGATTATTTAAAACATCGCTAATCTCATATTCATAATATCATGAATAAAATATCATAAACCATCAACAGTGCACCTCATTATTTATTCACAGTCATGGCAGAATTTCCCATCGAATTCCCATAGGCGTTTGCTCCTCTAAGACATTCCACGGCATGTTATGGTGTCAAATATGGAGATATTAGGACCCCACCTGCCGGCTTGACGTTCATGGGGAAGAAAATTAATGGTGTTTTAAACACCATCCATCTTTAAATTTATGGGAGAGAAAAGACGTGTTTTATATTTTGGTTTTCGCAGGAATTATGGAATATTAAAAGTTTATTAGCTTGGGACATGTAAATAAGTGGTTACTATAGAGATGTATGGGAATTAAGTGTACATACCTCAAAAGAAAAAGTATTTGAAAATTCCAATATTTTACAAATCTTCAAGTCTCCTACATCACGAAAAATAAAAATACTTAACTAATTACAACTATATACACAATAACTCTCACCTAAAATATGGCGTCAAAAAAATCCTCCGCGTCGCTGGCGACTGGAAGTGTGCCCAAAAGACTGGCGGCATTGCCACGTTGTAAAGCAATGCTTAATCATTGACCAAGGTAAAAGCAACATACTACAACACTGATAAGTTTCCTTTGCAGCATACTTAAGGCATATAGCGTCACTTGATGAATGAATGACCTTGAGTATCTGGGCGGACCTTAACGGAAGGCTCTTATACCCTTTTTTCGTTTTTTGGAGGGAAACTTTCTGAGCTTTTGGAGAACAGACAATGAATTTTCACCTTACTAAAACCACTCTAGTAATTACTATTAGCGCATGGAAGGGTGCTCCATTACCTTTCAAAACACTATATTTTTCAAGAATATGTTTTCATAAATCTAGCTACGAAACGAAAAAAAAAACGAAAACAAACGCGTTATGTCATTTGGACCCAAATGGACTCATTGGCACAACAAATGAATACACGAACATAAGTCACAATAGGTTCCTATGTATTAAGACACTTTTGTCTCACAAGACAAAAAACAAACGAAGCAAACTTCCACAAACATATGGTAAGACCAATAATAATTACGCTAAGCTTCCTAAGCAAGCATTATCTCCAAAGATATCCTTCAAGCCTAAACTGACAGAGAAGGTAATCAGAGGACGGCTTCGAACGAAAGCGTAGCATTAAGGAAAAATATTGTTTCCGAAGAGGCTCTATCGATTACGACTTTCCGTTTAAGAGGAAGCAATAATAATAGAACCATTTATAGGTAGTTAGTGTCTATTGTGAGTACAATAGATTTTAGTGTGCCATTATATAGTAGACTAGTTTCGTCAGCTTATTCCTTATTTTAACACAAAACATATTCGACGCTTGAAAGGCAAAAATTACTAAGCGACATTGAGTAAACTTTACAGGAGAATGAAGTAAAGTTGAAATTTTTAGAGAAAAAGTTCTTAGTTAAAAAAGTTTACTAGTATTATCGTAATAAACTATTTGTAGTAGTATAGTAGTAGGTAGACTATTTCGTAATTAAAAAAAAAAAATACAAAAAATTTTTTTTTTAGTTTGTGTGATTTTTTAAACTTTAGAGAGAGTTCCTGTAAAGATTACTCAATGCACTTAGTATTGTTTGCCTTTCAAGCGTTAATTATCCTAGCTTGGTAGTAGAAAAATATTCCAAGAGATCATATTTAAGAGACAAAAAGTATGATAATTATGTTTTATTGCGTCCTCTTCCAGTGTTTCCACATAATGCCATCAGTTCTATCCGCTACGGTTTTCAAGAGACTGTTGAGGCTGCCCCGCACCCGCCCCACCAGCCCCCCTAACCAAGTTAAAACCGTTTCTCTTGGGTCGGACACCTCGAGTTTGCCACGCCCCCGATTCTTTTGTTCTGATCACGTGTCTGAGCGTTAACGATTGCAGATTATCAACTTGGCTAGGGGTACAGGGATGCTTTCGTACGATAGCAACGATAGCATACAAGTCATCTTTACGTGGTTCAGCGAACGTCTCCAATGCGCAGCAGTGACGCGGCATACATTATAGGTACAATAATAAAATAGTAAATTCTTTTATACTAAGATACAAATTGTTCTCCATAATATTGTTCTATCACATAAAAGCGGGTTGGTTTTAAACGTATGTTTAGATTTACGGGCACATTGATTATGTAAGCTAGAACCACTACACTTATAAATCAGTAAAGTTCTACTTTGTTCTTACATTTCAAAGAAATAAACCTAAGATTTAGCTAACCCATCATTCACCAAAACTAATCCATTACTTGCAACACAAAACTTCAACAGCTAATACAAATCATACTGGCCGCACACAATACACAGAATATAAGATAAATGCTAGAAGTGGCGTGCACTTTACAAGAAGAAGTTTCAAGCATAGAGTACGGAATCACCACGCCGTCATTGATCAAAGACAAATAAAACTCATGACTGCACAAGCATGTAATATAAATGTTTGTGGCTAAGTATCAGCTGCTCGGGTCGGTTTTTGAGGTCAAGGAATACTACCCCTGAGTTTGTTTCGATGTTTCTTCTCAGGGTAGTCAGCTAGGTAACACCGGCCTCATCTAGGAAAAAAAAAATTGACGTGTAAAAGTGTTTTTATAAAACCTACTTGCAAAATAAAGATCATTAATTATCATTTACATGTTAATGCTAAGTCCATGGATAGTGGCCATCAATTTTTTTTATTGTTGGTAAGCTCGCGTTTTATCACAATACCTGATAGTAAGCAATGATGTGGCTGACGATGGAACACGCTTGCTTAGAAATAATCTATTCACTCTTGATTTAGACACCCGTAGGTTGCAGGTATAGAATAGGAAAGAAGGGGAAGAAAGAAGAATAGTATTTTTTTTAATGTTTCTATGGTAGTTTTTTGCCGGCTCTTCACCATAGGAAAAGATCAACTGGAACCTTGCGCTATTTTATGATACTTTATAAGTGCCTATGTAGGCCCATGTGAAATAAAATATTTTGATTTGAAGTCATAAGTACCGGCTGTAGTTCTAAATATTTGACTCGGATAGTATAGGTACAGGTAATGATCCCAACCACTTTGGGTAAAACAGTACCCCTACTTAAAGTACAGTACTGGGTTGATAGTACTTGGTTGCTGGTACTCGGTTAAACTTTCAATGAAGGTTTGATAATGTCTTGTCTTGTAATTGCCGTGAAAGCGTTTTGTAGCTCTGTGGTCGGAAACTACTTCATTGTGAGAAGAGCGCGAAATATCTTTAAACGGAGTCTTCGAACGGATGCGTGGCTTGATTGCGCGGTCGTCAGGGGTGGCCACGACTGAGCACTGATTTGTGCCGGTAGTTCTTATACAACTGATCGTTATGTGTGCCTTTGAGCTGATTGAGGGTGTAAATTGTTCAGTTTGGGAAAGACGTGGATGGAGTGGCAAAAATAGTTGAATGATTAATAGCTGAATGCTGCGTGAGGGTAATATGGTGTATTGGTTGTGTTGATGTCTCATGCGCTTGTGATGTTGCGTATTTGACACCTGGTAATCACCGGAGTAGTTGCGTGGTGCAAATATATGCGTGTCGTATTGGTGAGCCGTAAAATACATACTCCAATAAGCATTTCAATGCGCGTATTGTGCGCTAAGTGTATGCGATCGGTTAAAAATAGTAAATAATTACGTTTGATATTTTCTGCTTGTTGTTAAAATTGTATTAAAAATTATGTACCTAATTCAGAAAAGAAGTGGATTTGAAATGGCAAACAGCATGAATGATAAATGGTTGAAAGCTATTAGTATATTTTATCCATGCAATAAAAAATAATAATGATCTAAGATTTAATCTCTTAAGATGCCAAACACAAACAGCCAGCCAACCACTTCATTTTATACTTAGTCCTTCAATTCAGACACACACACACGAGATTATATTTATTGTGTGTACAGCTAGAGAGTGGAATTACCTGCCGGAGTCTGTCTTTAAGTCATGAGTAATAAGTTACCTACTTCAAGGCGTGCTTCATCGTCGACCACTTCATCGCTTACCAACATGTAGAGGCAGATACAGATTTTGCAAAGCATGCGTCACGCACGGCGCACAGCCAATGCTTCACAAGCACATGCTTCGCTACAAACATGAACGCACGGCATGCGAAGGAAATGCTTCATTTTTCTGTCTGGCTCGAGTATATTATGTTGGTGCATACACGTTTATTGTTTTCAACACGCACACTTTAAGTAGAAATCAGAAATATTTTATTTGTGAGGAATTCGCCGTTCGCGGCGCTTGCCTCGCAAAGTCTGTATCCACCTTGAGATAATAGTCAAACGCGAGCTTATGTAAAATAATAAAAAAAAATACAACTTGCTACCTGGTATATTGTGATTCTAAAAACTACAAAGACAATATTTCATAAGCCCCAAAAATATTAGGGAAACCGTCGAAAATTCCATATTTGACCAGCCCTGGGGTCCGCGTTCCGCATTCGCCGCCATTGTTCAAATTCCTTTTCAGCCACTGAAAGAACCTTTATCTGGCGTCTTCTGAACATTCTGCAAGCGACACAGTTTCAGCCTGACGAGATTCTTTGTTGATTGGTTTGATGCGATTGTGAGTTTAATTATTATACTCATTCATTGTTTTGTTTCGAAGCTCGTCGTTCATTGTTTATTTTTGTTCGGTAGTGAAAAGTTTTGTGTCGCAGTTCGATACAATTTAGTTCTAGTTAAATAGATGTAGACTGGAATTGATTTTTAAACTTTTTTTTAATGATATATACTAGTGCTTGACTGCGATCCCACCTGATGGTAAGCAGTGATTCAATCGTTGATGATGAGGCGCGCTCGTTTTTTAAGAGCCTATTCACTCTAGCCATGAAGACACCTAAATTATAATTGGACGGGAAGACTGGAACAGGCAAATTGTTCCAGTCCTTCGATGTACGTGGTATAAACGACGAAATGAAACGCTTAGTCCGAACCGTAGAAGTTTCAACAATGTAACGGTGGATACTTCGATAAAACGCTGTCGTTTAATTTAATTGTGGTTATCGTAGAAGTCTGTACTTTTACGATAACCACAATTGATGATGCTATACGATACTTGAGGTAAAGTATTATCACTGAAAGACCAAGGGCCCAACCATGTCTAAAATCATTATAATTTTGGTATGTGAAAGAGACGGAGCTATTCGGGCCGTATAGCACTAATCTTTTCTTACACAGGATTTATGGTGATTTTTAGAAATGCGGTGCGATATGCGGGTTTGTTCTATAGAGTTACTGTGGAACACAAAGGGCAAGTGAAGGAGGTAGGTTTAAATCAGTAAAAGTCCAATTGATTTTGTTTTATATTTATCGCTTTTTGTCATAGGCTAATTTTTATTCCAATAAACTCATAGTCCCATGAGAGCCGCAGGGAAAATTATAAAATTTAATATAAAAGTCATACTATTTTGTACGCTGGTAACTGCTGGTAAGTAAGTAGGTCCTACATACTCCTGTTTTTCTCGAGAAAATATCAGAAAAACTTTTTTATTTATCACTGAGCTATTTACATAAGCACCTAGGTATTACGAGAAATTGCCCAGAAAACGCGCGCTATAACGTTTCGTTACGGAAAAGTACGGACGCAATCATTTATGTAACAATGTTCTTAAAATGAACCAAACTGGCCTATTTTCCGTAAGAAAAGTTTACGACGCTGGCCTAATTTGGAAAAAAAGTTACTGTAAATTTAGTTAATTAGAAATTTTGCATAAAACATAACAATAATAATTATAATCGCCACGTAAACCTAATAAATAATTCCTTTAAAACACACATCGACCTTCCTAATTAGATCTCATTTAAATAAATAAGCAATAAAGCCCGCCATTTTGTTTCGACGCCATCTTGGAAAGCAATGTGACATTCCTGGTTATACGAGGGTCAAATTTTATGTGCAATCCCGCCAATTTAAGATAATGTTGTATTAAATTAAAATATATAAAGTAGTCGCTGAATTCGTTTAGTAGCATTGTTTTATTTTGTGTTTATTTTTGGGCCAACAGAGAATTTTAGCATACAATAAATTTAAATACAGAGTAACCTAAAGTAAAATAGGTAAATACGAATGATTTTGACTATCTAGACTGGTAAACAAACTTGAATAATATAGTTTTACTAATTATTCTAGAAAATGTTGTGTTAATTTTAAATATTTATTTAGAACACCTTTTACCATTTTATGATAATAATTTATAATTAATACATTCGTACAAGTAGCTATTTCAACTAAAAGCTATTCAAACATTTTTAATTAGAAGAACTCACAGCAGTTTAAGGGTGCACTAATCGGGCTGCGAGATTGTACGAAAGAATTACCGCGGTTTTGGAATAAAAAGGACAACTGAAAGAACAGGGTTTTATTCAGTAAAATTCTGATCAGTTATTTGATAATTTCCCACTAAAAAAAAAAAAAAATGGTGCACTAGTCAGTCATACTTCCATTATGAAAGAAGTATAGAGATTACTCCACTGTAAATTTGAAAAAAAAATAGTATGTGTCACCCAAAATTATCTAACCTAAGAGGGTTAGATAATTGTGAGTAAACCAAAAAAAAAAAAATTTGAATATTATGAACGTCGAAATTTTCATATTTTAACAATAATTTAAAGTATCTTTAAGTGATAACTTATAGAATATGAAAATGACAAAATACCTGCCATATAGGAGCATATTACGTTTAAAATTACAAATTATTTAATTATTTTGAACTGATACCTTCAGTTATATATGCCAAAAGGTATTTTCACAAAATTATGTGGTATTTTTTGGGATAAACTAAAACTAATATTCTGACTTAATTATTTGGCTCACCCATAATTGACTACACTTAGACCTTTGTTTGTATGAGATACATCAACTAATCTTATTGAGTTGTGTATTGATTTCTGAAAATCATACATGTAACCGTACCCAGCAATGAGATTGAGCTGCCGACTAAGTCACCCTTAAGACATAAAATCTTCTAAGTGTTTGTACTCAAAACATTAATTAATTTTAACTATTTGCTTTAAAATTAAATCGTACTACGTTTCAACATGCTGGTTTCTCATCCAAAGTTAATCTAAAGAGAACCTACGTTGACTAAACATATACCAAATTTATCTGTAGGCTCAGACAAAGTACTTTTCTGTTAGCGTCATCGCCAAACGCTAGTTACAGAATGCTTGGTTATGACATTAGGTACCTGCAGAGAAATGACATAAAAAGTGACGTGACAGGTAACGTCACAGAGCGCTAGTACACGCCAAGAAATTTCACCGCATCTGTCCAAGAAACCCAGACCTAGAACAACTATCTGTAGGCCATATAAATGAATATACTCTGTGAAAGAATCGAACCAGCAATATCCAAGCAAAACAATCAATCGCTCAACCACTGCACTGTTCAATCAAACAAAAAATGGGTATGTTTAGATAAGGTACAATTAATTTTTAGATGACATATAATATAAGAGGGAGGCCAAAGAAAAGATGGATGGATTGTGTGAGAAGCGATAACAAAGAAAAGGGAGTTAGTGATAGCGTTACGAGTGACAGGACCGAATGGAAGAAAAAAACGTGTTGCGCCGACCCCAAACCAGCAATATCCAAGCAAAACAATCAATCGCTCAACCACTGCACTGTTCAATCAAACAAAAAATGGGTATGTTTAGATAAGGTAGGTACAATTAATTTTTAGATGACATATAATATAAAAGGGAGGCCAAAGAAAAGATGGATGGATTGTGTGAGAAGCGATAACAAAGAAAAGGGAGTTAGTGATAGCGTGACGAGTGACAGGACCGAATGGAAGAAAAAAACGTGTTGCGCCGACCCCAAATAAAACGGGACTAGGGCAGGAAGATGATGATGATGATGATGATATAATATATGAGGTATGTTACCTGTTTTGACGCTAAATGACATGCAGCTGGCATGAGCTGCAAATAAAGATATATATTCTTAGCAAGATGCCCAAAAGTTACGTAAGTATAAGGTAATCTGTGCCAAAGGAAAATCGCTTTGCTCGAATGGCGAGGCAAGATCGCAATAGATACAAGATACTGTAACTCAGTTGGCAACTACTGGTACAAATGTCACATTGATATTTGTCTAGACAAACGATTTTTATGATTTGACTGCATTTTATCACGAAATATAGTTAAACACTAACTTTAAAAGAAAAGGCAGGATTTTTTGACGCCATATTTTAGGTAAGTGTTATTGAGTGTGTTTATATAGTTTAATGGGTTAAGTGTTTTTATTTTTCATGTTCTTTCTGCGGTTTAAATAAATATTCGTATGCTTTTACAAAACTTTAAAAGGAAAAAATTGACCAACTTTTCACAATCCAGAAATGGTGAATTTCCATACACTGCTTACCGTCAGGTGGGATCGCAATCAAGCACTAGTCTATATCAATTAAAAAAAAGCATACAATGCTTTTTTCACACCCTCAAGAATTAAATTTGAAAAAATTCTTTCCTATTGACTTATTGTCTGTGTCTTAAGGGACCAGCGACGGATGAATTTCCATACAAACGTAATACCACGCTCATTTGCAGTTGGAGCATATTTCCAACATATTATGATGATATTCGGTTATAGACAATATTTATCTAGGTTCCTACGTCTTTCTTTAAAAAAAAAAAAAAACAAAAAGAAATTTAAGCGAATTGTATTTCGCACTTTTTTACAGCGTAAATGGCAAATCAAATCAAATCAAATCAAATCAGTTTATTGCAAAATGGCAATACATGCCATTTGGCTTTTCCTGTATTAAAAATAACAATATTTCTAATATTCTCGACGTAGGAACCTAGATAAATATTGTGTATAACCGAATATCATCATAATAATAATATGTTGGAAATATGCTCCAACTGCAAATGAGCGTGGTATTACGTTTGTATGGAAATTCATCCGTCGGCCGGCCCATAAAATCCAACATTGTAAAACAAATCAACTGTCTAGGCCCAAGGGCTGTGCATTGATGATTCAGTGAGTCAGGATTTCTTTTTTTACATACATTATACAAATAAAGATTTTTTTTTATTGATAGACTTGATTTTATAGACTATTATTGAAACACTATTTCACCTGATGGTAAGCGACAATGTGATCCAGATTGAATCACGCTAGCCTAGTAGTTACCTATTTACTCTTGACTTAAATACCCCTAGGTTATATCAATGCGATCCAAAAATAAATAATAAGTAGGCCACTTTCCACCAAAAATAGAACTTTACAATCCACCGTAATTAACTTGTTAGCACCCACACTGATTTATTTTTGGAAAATATCGACAATTAGCCCAAAAAACAAAACGATATGACAAATAAGTTGGTGAAAAGTTGACCCTTATCACAGGGTCGCTGTCATCCGCATAATACTTCGCGTAATCGAATTAATTACGGTAAATAAAGCCGGACATTCGCGGTGCGACGCGTGCGACAGAGAAACGCGACACGCTCGAGAGTTACATTATTCATCACGCATTGTGGTATTGACAATTACTTGTATAGAGTAGGGTTCTATTCAGCCTGTATCGGTTTTCAATGCCTGTGAATGGAAACGTGTTCGGGGTTTTGTCTGGCAGGCTAAGGTCGTATGTTTTTATAGCATTGATCGTTAGGTAGCTAATGGTTGTATTCTTGAAACGTAAGTTTTTATCGATACTGTATCAAAAGGTCTTTGTGAGCTGGATCATGTTTCATAACATTAACTTTTTGTTGGTGGTAACCTTGAAAATACTTGAGATCTACTCGTATGTATGCTGCTGCAAGTTTAACAGTACAGAAGTTTCAAAATTTCACGGCACGGTTAGCACAGTGGTTGGACGACTGGCTGCTACGCTGCGTGTCGTAAGTTCGATTCTTGGACGAACAAAATATTTGAAGGGCTTCAGATGAATGCCATACAAATATTTGTTACGTCTTAGTCGTAGTAACCACATAGGTATTCCAGTTCTGGATATCTTGAGTACGTGAGTTTCCATATTGGTAAAGGCATCGACAATACTGTAGTAATTCTTGGCGTAGGGTTAGAGTACGATTTAAAAAAAAATCTTTTTTGGATATCGGTGCATCCATCTTGGTCAATCTTCAAGAACATCTGGATATATCACCATTAACAATCAATCCAGAAATCAAGAAGGGTAGTTGCGCTGTTACCCGTGTGAACATAAGCTCCGTATATAAAAATTGTTTAAAAATAACTTATTCGTAAATAAAGTGGAAAAACGTCTTAATTAGTGAAAAGACTTAGATTGTTATGCAGTGATTATTGTGACAATTTGTGAAGAAAAGTAAAAAAAAAAAAAAAAAAAAATGTGTAAATCCAAAACCATACTAAAGTTTTGAATTCTCTAGTGCATATATGACAAACCTATTAACTATCTCAGTGTTAATTCTGCTTGAAAACAAATTGTGAATTCAACAAAGACAACAGTGAATTATTTTGTTTTCAACCGTCAATTGAATCGTCTATTGAACAAAGAAACGACCTTTGAACTGTATTCGACACATCAAACAAGCAAAACCCGAATGGGGTCAACTATTTCAACGCAGTTAAAAACGTTCGCTTAGCCTAGCGGGAACATAAGCTATATGAAACCGGAGGTCCTAAGTTCGATCTCGCTTAGACGCAAGCTTTTTTCATATCGTCTACTTTTAAAGAATAGAATTTGTTCTGACCGTTATGAATTTTTTCGACAATATTACGCTGCGTAGAACTCAAACTCGGTTAGAAACTGAGACCACATTCAATGAATCTAGTATAAATAACTTGACACTAGATGGCAGCACAAGTAGTCTGCCAAACATGTCCGGCAATGAAAGTGACGAAATACAAGACTTGAAATGTCAAGTAGAAAAACTTAAACTGGACTTATTATCGGCCCAGGAAGAGATTAATATACTATCCACTGAGAATAGCAGTTTAAAATCATCACTTAGTGAAGCTACTAATGAATGTGAGCTCTTGAAAAAAACAACAAAGATGTTAACCACCGACGTAGGCTCACCTAATTTAAAGATAAGGAAGTTATTAACTCCGTCAAAGCATTTAACACAACAAACGACTGTTCAGGATAAAACCTCCCTGAGAAAATCTATGACGAACTCCGAGAGACCAGCATCATCAAAAATTGGACCCAAGAATACTCTACGCGAATACGAGTGTACCCAGGACCCTCAACAAGATACACAGTTATTTAATAATGTCACTCAGGAAGAACAACCACTACCAACTATCTCTGACAGCCACTTCAAAACATCATCTGAAATCCGTAAACAGGAACGCAAAAAAATATGTATAATCTCGAGTAATAATGTGAACAAAATCTTAGACATAGGGGAATATACGTTTGTAGGATATAAGTTCTGCCATTACATCATACCAAATGGAGGCATAAAGCAGTTGTTTGTAAATCTAGACAAAAAACTTCAAAACTATACTCAAGATGATTTTTGTATTATTTATATAGGTGAAAGAGATTTCGAAGTCTCCAATAACTATAGATTATTAATCGATTACATAAAGAAGGAGCTTGGTAATGTGATGAATACTAATATTGTTATTTGTTCGCCTAATTTTAAGTTAAGTAACAATTTTTCTATATTTAATAAACGCATTGAAATTTTTAATCATTTGATGTATTTAGATGACGAATTGTGGGAATATGCTTATCTTTTTGATTCCAACTATTTTGTGGAATACACATACGAAATGTTCCAAAAATATAGTGCAACTGTAAACAATAAAGCAGTTGCTATAATATTTAGAAATTTAATGGCATTTGTTAAATATCTAGGTTCAGAAGCAGAAATTACTGAAGTTCCTTGTCATTCTCATCATTGTTTTAGTAACGCTACTGTAGGTAATATCTTTAACCAATCAGTCAACATTAAGAATAAACTTTATAACGATCAGTCAACCCAAACTGAAAGCACCCCTGACAACTCAGAAAATGATTTTTTTCGTTTATAGTCAAATAAATATCTTACATCAAAATATTAACGGATTAATAGGAAAATCAGATCTGCTAACTCTTCATATTAACGAACTTTTCCGCAAAAAGAAAGCAGTAGATGTTATGTGCATCACGGAACACAATATGAAAGATGTTGATACCAAGTACTTATTTATACCTGAATATAGACTTGCGGCATATTCTTCAAGAAACACCAGAAATGGTGGTACATGTATACTTGTTAGACATAGATATGAGTTCAGGGTCATTGACATTAGAGAATTTAGTGTGCCCGGCTTTATAGAGTGTTGTGCCATCGAACTGGTAGTACACAATTTGATTATCATTTGCATTTATAGACCTCCAAAATACACGAGAGATGCTACCTCTATTTTCTTTGAAAAAATTGAGCATATCTTACATTTTTGTGGAAGAAACTTGGGAAAACGGATTATGCTTTGCGGTGACTTTAACATCGATATTCTTCAAAAAACAAGAATATCCGCTGAATTCCAACATTTACTACTGAACTACAATCTTAAGCCGAGTATAAGATGTCCCACACGTATATCTAGTGGAACCTGTATCGACAATGTTATGCATAATGTCAGAGGTGGTACTGGTGAAGTTTTAGAGCTGGCCCTGTCAGACCACACCGCCCAACTTTTTAAATGTCCAATTAGGAAATCATGCTCAATTGATCACTGGTATGTATCAAGTCGTGACTATAGCGCTGAGAATATATCTAAGTTTGTAGAAGCCATAAGTAACTTAAGTTTTACTGAAGTATTCAATAGTACAAATCCGGAATCAGCTTTTAATTCGTTTTACGATATGTTTAAACTTTTTTACGACTTGTGCTTTCCTCTCATGAGAAAAAAGATTTCCACTCGGAAAACTCCGCGATGGATATCTAAAGGTATCAAAAACTGTAGTAAGCGGAAAAGAGAGATGTTATGGTTGTATAGGCGATCACCAAATATAGAAAATAAACAATTACTTAAACAATATTCGAAACGATTAAAAAGAGTAATACATTTGACACAAAAGTCTCAAAACAGTCATATTATCAATAGTGCAGAAAATAAAACCAAAGCTACCTGGAAACTTATTAATAGGTGTAAATCTAACTTTCCCCCGGAATCTGTAAAGCAAATTTCTATCGATGATAAGACAATTAACGATCCTAAAGACATAGCTACAGCTTTTAATGACTATTTTATAGATTCGGTACATCCTTTAGAAAATGACGCAAATGGTAGTGCTATATCTCTTATTAATTATTTTCCAAAAACCCTTTTTATGGCACCGACGGATGCTATGGACATTTTCAAAATTATTAATGAACTAAAAAATACCAAGAGCACGGGATATGATGAAAGCTCTACTAAAATATTAAAATTAGTGTCGCATATAATTGCGCCCGTCCTAAGTTTTATAATTAACCTATGCATTGAACAGGGCCACTTTCCGAATTTATTAAAAACGACTATAAACAAGCCACTTCTTAAAAAAGGAGACAAAGAGAACATTTCAAATTATCGTCCAATAGCTTTAATACCGGTATTATCAAAGATTTTTGAGAAAGTGATCTACAAATCCCTTAGCTCGTACTTTGAAACAAATGATATACTCGCCAATGAGCAATATGGGTTTCGGAAAAATAGAAACATTAACAAAGCAGTCTATGAATTAGTTGCAAAAATTTAAAAAAATGTTGACAAAAAAAATCCAATTGTCACGGTACTCATGGACATGTCTAAAGCATTCGACCACGTGGACCATACAATATTACTGGGTAAATTAGAACGTTATGGTGTCCGAGGAAATATATTGAGCCTAATAAAATCTTATTTATATGGAAGAAAACAAATCACAGTTATAAACAGAATTTGTTCCAAATCTAAGACAGAAGTTGCTCACAAGTCGCCTATTAGGTATACAACTTGCGGTGTACCCCAAGGGAGTGTCCTTGGACCCTTGCTTTTGATAATTTTTATAAATGATTTGCCGAAATGTACCAGCTATCAGACCGTCCTGTTTGCCGATGATAGCACAATTATTATACCGTGTGAAAACTTAGAATCATTTGAAAATGAAATAAATAATTCCATTCATTGCATTATGAACTAGTTACATAAAAATAAACTTAGAAAAAACACAGGTTTTGACGTTCCAACAAAGAACAAAAAAACAAAATTTAAATATAAGATATGCAGACCTACAAATACATGAAACCAACAGTGCCAGATTTCTAGGACTTTACTTGGATAGTTATTTAAATTGGAAAGACCATGTAGAAACTGTTTGTAAAAAATTAAACCAATATTCTTATGCGCTATATAATCTTGCGAAAATATCCAATGAGTCTGTGGTATTAATTGCATACAAAGCGTTTGTCTCATCAAACATACGTTTTGGGATAATGTATTGGGGGAATTCCACTGATAAGGACATTGCGTTCAAAGCTCAAAAGAGATGTGTACGTGCTGTGTTTAAAATAAAAAATACTGATAGTTGTAGACCCTTCTTTAATAAACATAAATTGCTTACTTTACCTTGTATGTACATTTAAGAGACAGTATTATTCGCAAAATCAAACTTGCACTTGTTCCCAACACTGAGATCGAAAAGACGATATAGAGAGATATGGCCTATTCCACATAAGACTGCACTATACTCAAAGAGTTTTTTGGGAATGGCACCCAAGTTATATAATAAATTGCCAAATTCATTAAAAGATCTTGACTGCATACACCATTTTAAAAGGGCTCTCCTTAATCTATTGTGCGAAAAAACTTATTATACAGTCAATGAGTACTTGGAAGACAAATTAGTATAAGGACATAATCATCTTAATGGTTTAATCTAATTTTAATGTTTATTATTTGATTGTATTTATAGTTGATTTTAATAATGATGCTCTTACACTGTATTTTATCTATAATTGAATTTAATAATGATGCTTTTATACTGTATTTTATTTACAATTGATTTTAATAATAATGTTTTAATACTGTATTTTGTTCTAAATATTATTTTTGAATTTGTTTAAATTGATTTTGATTGTTTTGTTTCTTATTATAATTTTCTAATTCTCTATTATAATTGTAATGCAAATATTTGTACGCCATGACGGCAAGACATAGTGTTCATTTTTATATTGGCATCACATCTGTAATTTTGTTTACCTACCTATGTTCTACAAATAAAAATATCTGAATCTGAATCCATTTTAAAATTGCCATCTATACGAGTACTTTCCTCCACTCGTCAATCTCTTGAAAAACGATTACTCTAAAAATAGTCAAAGTATGGTTTATCTTAATATACAAAACCATACTTAATCGTAAGTAAGTTTTCATGTAACATTTGATAAATAGGCTCTTTTAATCCATAGACACAATGTTGCTTGATCGATTACACGTTTAACCTGATTGATTAAAAAATCTTATAAAGTTTTTTTCTGCTTCTAAAATGTCGCATGTTTCACAGCCACCTTTCAACAAAGACCTTGATTTCGGAGGGACTCATAAATCCTTTTACACCTAGGTAATAAAAGGTGGCAATAATTGGATTGTTTGGGAACAGAGTTATCTGTGAATTTAGATCTATTAGATTACGTCCTTTATTCTCTGAGACCCTAGTTTCGTGTCCTGAAGACGTTCGTATGAAATGCCTGATGGAGAAAAAAAGATTTGAGATAATGTGACACGTTTTGGGTTGACATCAGGATAGTAACTGGCCTGTTGGTCTACGAGTGTAGTAAGTGTCATAGACTGCTATAGGTACCAGAGATTTGTGGGTTCGTTTCGTTTGTGTGATGGGCACTATCATTTGTTTTGTGTCTTGGTGTAATTTATTTATAAAATATAAGTATTTAGAAATGTAGAAGTATTATATATCAGTTGACTAGTACTCATACCACAAGCTCTGGTTAATTTGTGACAAGATGGCATTGTCTGATAATTGTGGAATATTATTATCATCTACACTAATATAATAAAGAGGTAAAGTTTGTTTTTTTGTATGTAGGAGGTAATCTCTGTAAGTACTGGTCCGATTGCTAAAATTTTTGCACCGATAGAAAGCTGTTTTATTTTTGAGTGACATAGGCCATTGGCATATTTTATGTACGCGGGTGAAGCCGCGGGCAAAAGCTGGTTAATAATATCTGAGGAAGGCACGTGTCTTATGTGGTAAGTGAACCATTTTAAACCACCTCTGTCTTTCGTAAAAGAGACAGTAGCACGCCAAGAAAGTCAGATAGTGTTGTGAATAGGATTCTAGCCTTTGTGAATGAAAATCTCATGATTCTCTGATCACCTCAATATTGTTAGATTTGTTACAGAGTAGTAATGACTGTAATATTCGGGTATAAAGGTGTATTTTAAGATGGAAAACAGGTTACCTACTGCGAAATTGATCCAGTTTTTTGTTTGGTACAAAATATTATTATTATTTATTTTTAAAGAAAGCTAATAACACAATTGTTTTTTTACTTTACGAAAATTGCTAATAAAAAGCTTCCACATATACACATTTTGTTACATATACTGCGTCTGAAATTACTTTTCCTGCTCTGGGCGAAGCAAGAAAAACTGTCAGACTGTTACTGAGTAAAACTCATGTGTGTTCTTTAGGTTGCCATTTGCAAGTCACAGTGACTTCCGAATAATACCACAGCCCTGGCAGGTGTCGGCCTTAACGAGCCTCATCATTATATCAATGTTGAAATCTCGTTGAGGACCGCGTAGGATAAAACGTTCCATCGATTCGGACCTTGGTCCTTATTGGATGTCAAACTAGGTACTCGTTGCTCACCATCCTAATCACTCTGTGACTCCTACGTCAGCTGAAGTGTGAGGATATCAGCTTTTTCGCTCGCATTACTGCTTCACAGTGAAAGGAGACTCCTTTCCATAGCCACACACATCGTTCCTAATCTCTTGACGCGAGTGGTCGCCGATTGCCTCCTCGTTAATAAGGCGGTGTTCCGTCCAAATGAGGTAGATCTCCACAATCTTGTCCACCGAGTCCTTTGGTAAACTCTAGGCGTTTTACCGAATTAAGTGCAGGAATAAATAACCTGCCTGTTATGTTATTACTAGTAACTGGACTCAAGTTTTATCTTAATTATTTTTAATGAATCATTATCATCTGCCTTTTTAATATTCCCACAGCGGGTACTTATTCTGTCTCTCTGGAAGAGGGCTTGGGCCGTAATCTACCACGCGGGCCTAGTGCGGGTTGGTGAATGTCTCACATATTTTCGAATTTTTGGTTCTAGGATATGCCGGTTTCGTCATGATGTTTTGCTTCGCCGTTTTGAGAGCAGTGGTGATGAAATAAATTACAGAAAGTAATGCGCCTGGCTGGGTTCGAACCTGCGATCTACAACTCAAGTCAGGGCCATTACCATTAGGCCACCACTGTTCTCAATTAGAGTAATAAAATTATCTGACTATCTTCTATTTCTCCATCTAATTTAGGTAAAATGGAAGCGGGTTTTACAACCTCACCCTTGCCCTGCATTACGGCAGTAACAAATTAACTCTGCGTCACCGCAGTACAATCAGTTGACAGCAATAGATGGACCAGATTAGATCCTACGATAATACAGCTTGAATTAATGAACAGTAATTAAAATCAACAGGTGGGAAATGATTTGCATTGTCCCGTCAGGTCTTCGTCAGTCACGTGAGCGTTGATTTGGAATGACAAATGTACATAATTAGCTGTCTGACGGCTCTGTGTTTGCGTAAATTCACCAGTATTCGGTTAATTGGAATATTATTACAATGGCAGGAATTCTGAGGTGAATTCGACAATAATTTCTGTCTCAATGGTTTGATCGTCGTACACAGAACTGCTTAGTGCGATGATCTGGGTTTGCTATCTGAGTCGGGCATGATGTTTATGATATTTCTATGCAGCTCAAAATCAGTTCAAAAACTACCTTTGAATGTAAAATGGTGTTATGGAAGTTGTGTATTGTGCAACGGAAACTATACAACATATAATATACACTAATGTAACAATGAGGCAAACGTTTGTTTTTATGTTTTTTTGTTTGTAGAAGATAGCCACTGAAAGTACTGGTCCGATTGCTAAAATGATTTCACCGATAGAAAGCTGCTTTATTCCTGAATGACATAGGCTATATTTTATGTACGCGGGCAAAGCCTCGGGCAAGAACTAGTCATTATTATAACTGGAGTAATGCACACCCATAGACAGCCCAATCAGAAAATGAAGTTGCAATCACAATTCAAGCACCAAAGATACTGTTTTTTTTTTATAAGAAATTCGTTAACCTAATGTTTTTTTGTTAACGTTTATTGCCTTTGTGTACAATAAATCACATGTAAATATAAAAAAAAAATATAGATACGACCGAAAAATAAAGAAAATAAATATACTCGTATTTATTTGGCAAATACACAGAATTTATTCCAATTTATTCCTATACCGCGTTGTGCAATTAATTAAAAATATTTCTGTTAAAGCCTTTATAGAACAAAGATACACCTTTTAAATAGGTTATTCATTTAATTGACTAACAAACAGTAAATAAATACCAGTACAAGATAATTCCTTTATAAATTATTTTTCTTTATTTCTTTCCTTTCTTTATTTTAAAAAACATTTTTCTAGCTGTTTTCCAGTCTCGTAGTTTCGAATTTCGCCTCGCCGATCCTTCTCAAAACCTCACCCTGCATAACATTAAACTTTTTTTTGTAAAATAACACATTTTCTTTTTTCTTTAACAATGAATGGAATTGCTAGCCATTATAATTAATGCCATTTTTTGCGTCGCCCAGTGAAAATGGAAATTTCTTACGGATTGCTACTAAATTAGCTCCCGGGAAGACCTCCCTGTATTAATTACGAAGCCACTTCAGTAAATTAAGACTTTTTAGTATTCCGTATTAATTGAGAAAGAGATATAGGTTTGTTGTTATGTTTAGAAATACTGGCAATTTTATCTAAAATATACAGTTCTCTAACGAGGTAATGCGTATTCTGCAGGAGTGTTCGGAAGAGTCACCGCAGTCCTAGAATGCATAGGCAGACTTTGAGTCAGTAAAATCTCTCCCTTTAGCTCCAACCAGAACAGCTATCCTTTATTTATTTGATGATTTCCTACTGAAAAAAGGGGTAATATTAACTGTTTTCTTTTTTTTTGTGGTGGATTGTCATCAAATAACTTCTCTCGCACGATAAGAATTAGGACCGTTATTAGACCGACAGGAGCAATTTTTTTTTAACATTCATGTGTAATCCGGTACGCAGTCTTAAGCAGAACGTTTAGGTCCCATCGACACTGGAGACCTCCTACAAGGTGGTCCGATAACTTGCTGAGGGTTGCAGGAACCCGATGGATACGAGACGCAGAGACACCCAGTATACAAGCTTATTTGTAAAATACTAGCAACCTCTGAGGAATATGTTATTAACATCATTTTCGACTGGTCTGTTGGTCCAGTGGTTAGTTACCCTGACTGCTATGCAGGACAAATGTCTGTGTGATGAGCATAATCCTTTGTTCTGTGTCTGGGTATAATTTATCTATAATATGCATGTATTTAGAAATATATTAAGTATGTTTATCAGTTGTCTAGTACTCATAACACAAGCTCTGCTTAGCTTGGGACTGGACGGCGTTGTGTGATAGCTGTGGATTATTATTATCATAAACAACAAATTTTGTTCTACGACTTCTAAAAATTCATCATAGTTCATCAGATTTTCATACAAAAATAAAAATATTTAAATTTAACGTTCTAAATATTACGAAGTCTATGCGATTCAAGCGATAGTACAATATCGGAGGGGTGCGGGGATGCGCTTGCTCGCGTCATACAGATGTATGTAGGTATAGCAAAGTACAGAGTTGGAATGTGTTAGATAGAACCAGGGACCGTTTTCGGTTAAGGTATACGGTTACGCTACCGGTATTAAAAACCGGTACCGCTTTATTTTAAAGGTATACCAAAACCGGTTAAGATTTGCGGTTACGCTACCGTTATATACCGGTATAAACCTTTATTCAACCGAAATAATTTCGGTAACGAAAAAACGTATGAGTAGTATACGACATATGCGACGTTGTCAGCTCGCTGCGAAAAGTACCTATTGCGAACGATTGGCGTCAACAGCGTGCCGCGTCGCGCCGCCCGTTCTCCCGCATCTTTCGTCTTGCAGTATGAACATTTTAGGCATGATTCAATAGGTAGGTACAACGAATGATGTTGAAAGAAGACCGCAAGATGGTTTTTTTTATGTTTGTTACCTCAGAACTCCGTCGTTTATGGACCGATTTGCAAAATTTTTTTTTCCCCTTACATGATATGTTTCCAGATTTGTCCCATTTTTTTCAAAATCCAGTTTTGATGATGGCATCCATGAGGAATCGAGGGAACTCCTCAAATATTATAGGTAATTATATAGTTGTTTTGGTATTTTCATCGAGGACTTAAGCACTTACAGTCAAAAAGTGACATTTGATAAAGTGGAACTGGTGAAGAAGACCAGAAATGGCCAACGGAACTTCATACTCAAACATATCACAATGAACATAGTTAAGCGACTATGACAATACAATTAAATTAATAGTTCTGAATTGATAATGGTGTCATCGAAGTGATCTGATGATGATGATGGAGCCGAAAGATAGGCATCGGAACTCCGTAATTAATCAATGTATCCTACCCGTGTTTGGGCTTATTAGAATTGTCATGAGATGCACTTTGGCTATAAGGTACTATCAAACTGATCTGGTGATGATGATGGAGCTGGAAGATAGGCACCGGAACTCCGTAATTAATCAATGTATCCTAGCCGTGTTTGGGATTATTAGAATTGTCATGAGATGCACTTTGGCTATAAGGTACTATCAAACTGATCTGGTGATGATGATGGAGCTGGAAGATAGGCACCGGAGCTCCGTAATTAATCAATGTATCCTAGACGTGTTTGGGCTTATTAGAATTGTCATGAGATGCACTTTGGCTATAAGGTACTATCAAACTGATCTGATGATGATGTTGAAGCCGGAAGATAGGCACTGGAACTCCGTAATTAATCAATGTATCCTAGCCGTGTTTGGGCTTATTAGAACTGTCATGAGATGCACTTTGGCCATAAGGTATTATCAAACTGATCTGATGATAATGATGGAGCTGAAAGATAGGCACCGGAACTCTGTAATTAATCAATGTATTCTAGCCGTGTTTAGGCTTATTAGAATAGTCATGAGATGCACTTTGGCTATAAGGTACTATAGAACTAATCTGATGATGAAGCCGGAAGGTAGAAGGTGGACACGGGAACTTCATAATAAAACAATGTATTCGAGCAGGGTTTGGGTTAATTGGAATTGTCATAAGAAAAAGGTACTCAGGCTACAAGAACAAAATATATAGGTACAAAAGTCGCACTGCGCGCAGCCTGACACGATACATGTCATTCATAACATTGTGGCAGAAAACAGCACGCGCCCCGTACCGCTCTGGGGTCCACGCGCGACCCATGGGGGTCGCACTGCGCGCATCCTGATACAATACATGTCATAACGCTGTGGCGGGGAAATGCACGCGCCACGCACCTCGCGGGGGTCCACACGCGACCCATGGGGGTCGCACTGCGCGCATCCTAATACGATACATGTCATAACGTTGTGGGGGGAAACGCACGCGCCCCAAGCCTCGCGAGGGTCCACGCGCGACCCATGGGGTTCGCACTGCGCGCATCCTGATACGATACATGTCATAAATTTGTGGCGGGGAAATGCACTTGCCTTGCACCTCGCGGGGGTCCACGCGTGACCCATGGGGGTCGCACTGCGCGCATCCTGATACGATACATGTCATAACATAGTGGCGGGGAAGAGCATGTACCCCGCGCCGCACGGGGGTCCACGCGCGTCCAATGGGGCTCATACTGTGCACAGCCTGATACGATACACGTCATAATATTGTGGCGGCGAAGAGCACGCTTGACAATCGATGTCTTGAGTCATGGTGTACACTTATACGATTCCATGCTTGTGTGCAAGCACTAGACGTATAAAAAAACTTTTTACAAAAAAAAATAACCGACTTCACTAAAAAAAAACCACTAAAACGATCAAAATAATTTTAATTTCGAAAATCGATGTTTGTCGGTATTGTTTGTTCCTTATTTAACACAGACTTCCGAAATTAAAATGATTTTGATCGTTTTAGTGTTTTTTTTAGTTAGGTAACTCAGTTAAGTATTTATTTTTTTGTAAAAAGTTTTTTATTTTACACTTTTGGAACGAAGTTCCTTATTACGCGTTGTGAAAGGGGGCTAGACGGAAAAAATTCTCACGAAAAGTTGTACCGACACTTTTACTGTCAAAATGTAAATCTAAGATGGCGGCTGCAAGAAATTATCAACTTTTTCGTCATGGGTGTCGTTTTCATGGTTTTCGAGGATGTTGAAACCGATGGTACTGTCAAAATATAAATCCAAGATGGCGGCTGCAAGAAATTATGAAATTTTTCATCATGGGTGTCGTTTTCATGGTTTTCGAGGGTGTTGAAACCGATGGTACTGTCAAAATATAAATCCAAGATGGCGGCTGCAAGAAATTATCAAATTTTCCGTCATGGGTGTCGTTTTCATGGTTTTAGAGGGTGTTGAAACCGATGGTACTGTCAAAATATAAATCCAAGATGGCGGCTACAAGAAATTATCAAATTTTTCGTCATGGGTGTCGTTTTCATGGTTTTCGAGGGTGTTGAAACCGATGGTACTGTCAAAATATAAATCCAAGATGGCGGCTGCAAGAAATTATCAAATTTTCCGTCATGGGTGTCGTTTTCATGGTTTTCGAGGGTGTTGAAACCGATGGTACTGTCAAAATATAAATCCAAGATGGCGGCTACAAGAAATTATCAAATTTTTCGTCATGGATGTCGTTTTCAAGGTTTTCGAGGGTGTTGAAACCGATTTTACTGTCGAAATGTAAATCCAAGATGGCGGCTGCAATAAATTATCAACTTTTTCGATATGGGTGTCTTTTTCATGGTTTTCGAGGTGGCTGAAGCCGATAGTGCTGTCAAAATGTAATTCTCTCAATATGTGCGCGTTGTGAAAAGCTTACTATAGCAAAAAGTGTCGTTACAACTTTTCGTGAGAATTTTTTCCGTCTAGCCCCCTTTCACAACGCGCGATAAGGAACTTCGTAAAAAATTGAGAGAATTACATTTTGACAGCACTATCGGCTTCAGCAACCTCGAAAACTATGAAAAAGACACCCATATCGAAAAAGTTGATAATTTCTTGCAGCCGCCATCTTGGATTTACATTTTGACAGTGCTATCGATTTCAACACCCTCGAAAACCATGAAAACGACACCCATGACGAAAAATTTGATAATTTCTTGCAGCCGCCATCTTGGATTTATATTTTGACAGTACCATCGGTTTCAACACCCTCGAAAACCATGAAAATTACACCCATGACGAAAAAGTTGATAATTTCTTGCAGCCGCCATCTTGGATTTACATTTTGACAGTACCATCGGTTTTAACACCCTCGAAAACCATGAAAACGACACCCATGACGAAAAATTTGATAATTTCTTGCAGCCGCTATCTTGGATTTATATTTTGACAGTACCATCGCTTTCAACACCCTCGAAAACATGAAAACGACACCCATGACGGAAAATTTGATAATTTCTTGCAGCCGCCATCTTGGATTTATATTTTGACAGTACCATCGGTTTCAACACCCTCGAAAACCATGAAAACGACACCCATGACGAAAAAGTTGATAATTTCTTGCAGCCGCCATCTTGGATTTATATTTTGACAGTACCATCGGTTTCAACACCCTCGAAAACCATGAAAACGACACCCATGACGAAAAATTTGATAATTTCTTGCAGCCGCCATCTTGGATTTATATTTTGACAGTACCATCGCTTTCAACACCCTCGAAAACATGAAAACGACACCCATGACGGAAAATTTGATAATTTCTTGCAGCCGCTATCTTGGATTTATATTTTGACAGTACCATCGGTTTCAACACCCTCGAAAACCATGAAAACGACACCCATGACGAAAAAGTTGATAATTTCTTGCAGCCGCCATCTTGGATTTACATTTTGACAATAAAAGTGTCGGTACAACTTTTCGTGAGAATTTTTTCCGTCTAGCCCCCTTTCACAACGCGCGATAAGCAACTTCGTTCCAAAAATAGAACCGAATTGAGAACCTCCTCCTTTTTTTGGAAGTCGGTTAAAAAGTACAACTTAAAAATAGTAGGTAGAATCTAAGAAAGACAAACGATGAGCGGCAACAGGCAGCTAGCTGCAACAGGACGAAAGAACGCAGAAGTGGGGGGTTTCAAACGATACCTTAATATAAGCGGTTTAGGTACCGTAAAAAATAACGGTACCGTTATTTTTCGGTAGTGAAATTTTTGTGTATCGTAATTTTACGGTACCGAAAAATAACGGTACCGTTATTTTTCGGTACTGAAATAAAAAGGTATGACGCAATACCGTTAACCTTTATAACCGATATTTTTTCGGTATGCAGTCCCTGGATAGAACAACGAAATCTTGAAGGTTTGTTTTTGATAAATGAATTGTGTTTTGTAAAAAGTCATAAAACAATATTTGTTGTTTATGACGTCAATAACACAGTCCTGCAAAGTTGTTAGTATTTCACAAATAACCCTGTATATTACCAATCCAGAAATAAATTGTAACCAAAACACAAACAGCAAATTTAAGCGAACAAACGCCATAAAACCTACTAGTTTGCAGTTTTCCATAAACTAAGTAAATAAGTATCTGTATAGTTAAGCGAAGATCACCTTGCCTGTCGGTATACTTGAGTGTACCCGGCGAAATTGTCACATCTGTCGCGTGAAAGAAATATAGTGTAATTAGCGACCTCTCCTTTCGGTCGCGCTGGTTTTGTTATGGAAATTACATTGGGACCCAGGAGTATCAATAGTAAGATTAGCGACTAGGTCCTATCAAAAATTCTGTCATGCTATAGATGTCTTCAAAATACACATTTCTTTTGTTTTGTCCATTCTAAGATTTTTCTAAATGCCCTAGCGTTAAGATCTAAAGACATTAGTGCAATGTCATGGTTTTATTTTTATTCTCTTTATTCAATTTTTTTTACATATAAAATTACATTTTTAAATATTTTTTAACAAAATTATACAAAAGAAAAAATTATTTTTATTATTATTATTGATAGTAGATTAACTAATATATTCCCAAAACGCTTTGTGCGAATGGGTGGAATGTCTGCCATGTACCGGTGGTGCAACGCCGCCGTACGGCTTGTGGCCCGATGATGGAACGGACTTGGCAGAATTAGATTGTGCAATTCCAGTACACATACCCCGAAATGTCAATCATGGCGGTAAGTCCCCTCTTTGAGGCGTGGCTGGAAAGACCTCACGGCATCCTTACCTTCCGCATGACGCAGGTACTCACCGGACATGGTTCGTTCGGGAGTTTCCTGCACTCGATTCATGCGGAAGTGACGCCCGGGTGTCGCCACTGTGCGGAACGCCCGGAGGACACGGTGGAGCACACAGTCGAGGTGTGCCCTGCTTGGGTGGAGCATCACCGTGCCCTCGTGGGGGCGATCGGCGACGGAGACCTCTCGCGCCGGGCCATGGTTGAGGCCATGGTCCGGAGCGAGGAGGAGTGGCAGGCGGTCACCGACTTCTGCGAAGCAGTAATGCTCGCAAAAGAGGAGGCCGAACGCATCAGGCAACGGCGTTATTGCCGCCGCCGCCGCCGGGATTCTGATCCCAATTTCCGGCCAACGTAGGCGCGGGCTTGCGGACAGTGAGCAATGGGTAGCTCACTGTCCGGCCGTCCGGTAACTGTCCGGACCAAGCCCAAGTCGTCGACGGCGCGCACTGTTCCCGCGCGCCTCAAGGAGTTGTCAGCAACAGCAGGGACCCAGCCGGATCGAAGCCTACTGGGGCCAGGGTTATCCGAAAGGGCGCTCAAGCCCCGGTATGAAGGCTAGAAGGAACGGGGTGGGTCTTTTAGTCAGTAAGAGTCTGACACTATCTCCCGCTCCGCCCAAGGGCGGGGGATGTCAATGCATGATTTTTTCCACAAAAAAATCCCCGAAATGTAGATGATAGAAAACTGACAGGCTAGCAACTCGGCGGCGATGCTCAAGATTTTGGAGCTTCGACTCTACAAGTGCATCATTGCCGATGATTCTCTTGTCTCGCCTCAACGAGCTCGGCTTGATTCTTTGAGATAGTTCTCCATTTGACCAGTATTATAATTACGCATGAGATTTTGAAAAACTGATAACACTGTAACATAACGAAGCATAGCATAAGTAGCCTTATATTGTCCTACTGCTGCGCGTGTTTACGAAATTTTGGTTTTTGGTTGACGTGGCCTCATAACGTTTTCTTATAATGTTTTCACATTTTGGAACGCCTTAGTATGATTTTTTGCTACATATCAGTAGTAATAAAAGCAGCCAGTAATCTTTCTTTAATTATTTCTACTGAATTTTTTTGCTTAACTGGGCTAGCTTTAATCAGTGTTACTACTGACACGATCGCTACAAGTGGCCTTGTACTATAAAGGCGTCACAGTTCAAATGCGCTCTGCTTCTCATTAATACTCAAACGTATTTGCGTAAGGAAGGGGAGCTCACCGGTTCCTAAATAGATGGCGGTCTTAATATATTATATCATACGGGGTCTCGGCTTAGATTCGCAAGGATCGGGTCTTTCCGGGGTCTTTTGGGCCTGAAATATGTAGCTTTAAGTTAGGGTCCTGTAATTTTAGACCATTATAAAATCTTGGGAGGATAAGATTTTTTCAACTCTCTGGTCTGGCAACTCTACTGGCCTGTTGTCAGTTTTACCTTGATTACTTTGCCGAAGGCACGACCTCCGGCATAGTAACGATCATTTGTTCTGTGTCTAGGTGTAATTTATCTATAATATGTTTATATTTAGGAATTATACAAGTACGTTTATCAGTTGTTTAGTACTCATACCGCAAGCACTGCTTAATTTGGGACTAGATGGCGTTGTGTGAATGTTGTAAAAAAAAAAACTTGTTTGACTACTAGTAGAGAATGTCCAAGGTTAATAATAATCATAACCCTCCTTTGGCTTTGCCGTAGTCGGGTAAATAAAATTTATTATGAAGACAACAGTCGTCTTTATGTTCAGTAAAAATGTATCAACTAATTTTTAAAAACCTAATTAACTTAGCCATCACACCAGTAACCGCTGATTGAGCACCAGGCTTATTGGATAACGTTTGAAAAATGTCATTAGAGTGAAGCTGATCCTTGATCTGCCTAGCAACGATTAGGCAGCCTTCATCTTGATTATAGTGTAAAAAGGAGCCGCACGCGCTAAAGAGAACGTACCCAATGCACTGTAGTCTCTAGGTAGCCCTAACAATACCCAGCACCAATTATAAAATCCGCCTATCTACGTTTCTATTGCATACAATTAAAAAGTCGAAAAGATGCTACTTTTGGCACAATGGCTGAGACATTGAAGTTTACGTTATGGGGTTTTCTTTATTCATAAAAGAATTTGAAAATTGCGATCAAAAATATTCTGTTTTGATTTTGACAATTAATCTTGGTTACGTCACTAGCGTGTTTGTACCATTGTAGTGCATTGATGCCCATACTATATTTCTACTGATAGGCTAACTAATTAATAAATATCACTATAGGGTGGTTTGGGCATGTAAGTAAAATTTCAGTACTTATAACTTAATTTACAAATTGGGGTGTATAAGGATGTTTATCATTCCAGTAACATTTTGTATATTTGTGTCGTGTGATAATTGAACCTATAACTCAACACGTAGTACCCAATTACTCAGTCACTCCGCTAACTGTACCTTCTAATTAAGATTCATGTTTAATTGTTTCATAATAACACTTCCTACAATCACCCCATATCAATTACATGATACGATTACAGTTAACATTAATTGATTTAATTGAAGACACTAATTTGTGCAGGTAATGTAATCAATGGGTACTTACGGCTGATGGTAGTTCGCTGATAATCACACTTTTCACACTAATATTATACAGGCAAAATTTTGTGAATGTGTGTGCGCGTGTGTACCATAAAATAGATAAGTACAGAAGACAATCTACTTACAAAGCGATAGACACTGCTTACGGACACGATATCTCGGATCAATCGCCCGGTCGCACTCGTACAGTTCGGCGCAACGCGCTGACCCTAGCGCGATCGCCCAGCGTAGGTATAAAAAGTGAAGTACATACATGAGATTGACTTCTGTACCTATTTATTTTGTGTGTATACCTTTGTTACTTCTTCATGCTTGAACGGCTGAATTAATTTGGAATAATCACACAAAAAGTTTATAAGTGTGGGTATCTGGGGCCATAGTATGGGTGACTGGGGCCATGGGTGATGCGAAAGAGATCCCCGGGGCCCTGGAACAATGGCAAAGAAGGAACAGGAGTGGGTTTTTAGTCAGTAAAAATCTGACACTATCTCTCGCTCTGCCTAAGAGCGGAGGATGTCATTGGATGATTTTCCAACCGAAAAAAAAAATTGTGGATATATTTGTTACTTTATCACGCTGAAACAATTTAAAGGATGGTATTTGGTACATCAATACTTTTTATCCCAGAAGTATCCCTTGTGATAATTTTCAGAAAGTAGTGAAGAATAATTTGGTAGGTGGAATGTTAATACTTATACTGTTGTAGTACTACTGATGTATTGCTTTAGTCATTGTACTGCTGCAGTCATCACCAAGTTACAGAAGCTGAAGCTACCTGAGAGATCCTTGACAATTTGGTATTCATTATTTTGTACAATAATCTTCTACCTAGTCTTCTCCCAAATTTTGATGGGGTTTACTTCTAGTCCAACTGGATCTGACGTCTATAACCTGATAAAAATTGGGTAACACAATACCCCTTGGCAAGACTGGCGTCAGATATCCTGGCTTCTGACAAGCCGTGATAACTGTCAAAGATTGACAAATGACAGACTCCGTGACCTACGGCTTTTTTTATTTTATTTTTTTTGAGATAGGAATTCATCCAATGATTTTTCCCTCCCTAGGGTGGACCAACGGCTTAATGGACTTTCCTAAACATGGAGGAGAATTGATATGTTAAAATGATCACCCATCTGTAGATTGACCTTGGCAAGTGTTGCTTAACCTTGTTGATTTAATGTGACTTTTATAATTCTTGCCTTCACATTTTGTGCAATAAAGTAAAAGCAAAACGATTGAAATCTTTAAATCTTTGTGTCTAAGACTAGCTTCTGCCAGCGGCTTCGGTCGCATGAAATTAAGTTTCTCCATACCAACTTTAAACCCCCGTTTCATTCCCTTAAGGAGAGAATTGTAGAAAATCTCTTCTTTATGTTATTACATTATTCTTTGTATACGTCATAAGAGAGATTTTTGTGCAAAATTTCAGAGGTCTAGGTGCAATGATTTGGTTAACTAACCTAATTATACAATTGAACCTAGAACATTGCACAGAAGTTCAAACTCATCTCAACTCATCAACACCTAGCCTAACCTAACTTAGGTTGGATTAAGTTACGCTGGACGTTGATAAGTCAGTGTGACTCAGTACTCAGGTGATTCAGGACTTTACCTTTTATATAGAGGGGCGGCTGATAAGTTCGCGGCCTAAGGTACTTAATGGAGATTAGCCAAGACCAGTAAGTCATTTTTAGTAAATAGCATACGTTTTTATAACAAGCTACCAAAAGCGGTGACTGAACTTAGCGAAGGAAAGTTCCAAACCCATATTAAGCGTGTCTTAACCAAAAAAGCATATTACAAGGTTAAAGACTATGTCGAAGACACGCTTGTTTGGCAATGACTGCCTCTGCACTTGTGGCCCCCTGGTAACTCATAATATTGTGCGAATGTATCTATTAACTGCTCCATCTTTGTTATAACATATATTTTTTTTTCTCTAACACATTGCTTTTGCAATATTTTTTTTTTTATATTATCTGACTCCAACCACATTAAATTCGTTAGTTTTTCTTTTTTTTGGTTGTTAACGTCTCATTTACTGACAGTTGTAATTATTATTATTTTTTCTACCTTTTTTTTATATAGCTTCTTTTTATAATGTAAATGGAAGAACACTGTAGACTCCACGAATTCTTAGATTACTTCATATTTTGACTCACTTTTTTTAAATGATTATTTTTATTGTGCTTTTGAGTACAATATAGACCGGTTTACACTGTTCTTAAATTAATAATACCTTTTAATACTGTTAAATGGAAATATTGTAAGTACAACAATTTTTTTAAAAAGAGTAACCATGAAGTTTCTTGCCGGTTCTTCTCCATAGGAAACGACCAATTTCGAACCGTGCACTAGCTTCTGACGTTTTATAAGTGCCCATGTAGGCATATGTGAAATAAAAAACTTTTGACTTTGACTTTGACTTTGACTTTGACTTTGACTTTGAATGAAAGAAATATACTGTTTTATATTTTTTATATTTTAATGTAATTCTCTTCAAGTTATATACACTTTTCAAAACGTGAATATAATGCTTTTATACTACCAAAACAATTTCATTTACAAATCTCTTACAAATGGCTTCTTCGGTCAAGACCATCACAGGGCGACCCGGGCGAGTATCGTCTTCACATATCTCTCTGCTTTGTTGAAATAGCCGAACTAATTTTTTAACCATCGTATATGAATCGCGGAATCCTGAAAAACTGATGACATCTCTTCAAAAATTTCTTTGGGCGTATTTCCTTTTCTAACAAGGAATTTAATCACAGCGCGATGATCTAAATTACGAGAATTTTCAGTTTACGTTGACACGGTGTTGTTCCTAGTTCCAAAAGTAATTTACTTATGATCAAAATTATAAAAATACCTGCAATTTACAACAACAATGAGTCCCGCAATTAGTGGTAGGTATTAATAATGAGACGTTGAGTTGTCGGTAAGTACCTTTGGCCGCGAACTTATCAGCCACCCTGGTATCTTTAACTAAGTGCAACTGTAGGAACATATGTGTGTTCCTTTCTTGGTAAACATTTCAAGAATTTGTCTAGAACGACAGTCTGAAAAGATAGTCCTGTCAATTAAACTATCCAATAGATAAAATCTCTTTCTTTTCGATACAAAGCAAACATATTGGCAATTCCCACAAGATCCCTCACCTTCCCACATCACATTCCCTTAATCATCCCCTCTCAAAACACTTTTGTTTCACAAATTCGCACATCCCGGCTCTGACCGTCAATACTGTCCCTCTTTGTCACCGCCGTCAATAAGCGCCCGGCCCCGTCATCCCCGTCGCCAAACGGGTATAGCTGTCAGTTTGACAGGGGTAGGTGTCATCATTCAATGACGTCACAGTAATAAGGCCTAACCCGATTTGTCGCGATCTGTGTTTATAGAAATGTTGGTTTGCTTCGTGAGATCTAATGACGTGTTTTTCGTTGTAAAATGCAGGGAGATTAGAGAATTTTACTTTTGGTTCGGTTTGGCGTAACCTATTGTTACTCAATATCCAAAAATTTTAAAAAAGAACATGTGTTTTTATAAGATCAGACGTAGTTTAGAAAATTGTAAGAGTAGTGATATGAACTGAAAGGGAGTTAGTGATAGCATGACAGTTGGTATGACAGAATTAAAGGCAAAGTACCTATGTGTTGCGCCGACTCCAAGAAAATTGGGACAGGAAAACTGAGCAAGTGCGAGTCGGACTCGTGCACCCCTGAATTTTGATTCTCTTGAGAGTGGCGATATATACATTTTTGAGTCATAAACGGCCATATGCCCATACGGCCGTTTATGTCGCAACAAAAACGAACCCCTTAAAAAGGCCCTTTTCTTCGAGAGACCGCAGATCAGAGTCCTCTTCTTTGTCCTAGCCATTTCTCATTATTTGGGGTCGGCTCTCCTCGTTCTGCGGCGCCAGGATTGTCTGTCCTGGGTTGTCGAAATATTTGTTTGGGCACGCTCCAAGACCACAGATCTGAGTATATGGTTTTAATTACAACTCGATACCTCCACGCGCTCCCGAGATAAAGTGTCTTGAGTGACAGACAGACGGACAAAAAAGTGATCCTGTAAAGGATCTGTTTTTCCTTTTTCTAAAAATTATAATGATGAGTCTTAGTTTAGACAAAACATTGGTTTGAATAAATCCCCTGAAACACGTTCATGCAAGTTATATATAAATTTCCAAAATATTGATAAATGGATTTTATTGGAAAAACATGACTAACAGGAAAATACTAAACGAACAAGACCTTTTAACCTCTTCCTTAATCCTTTAAAAACAAAACAGCGCCAACCCCGCGGAGTCGCACGTGTATTTTAACGCCTACCAGACTCTTTCAATGAGGGCCATTGACCCAACATTTAACTTAAATAAATACTTCAATTGAAACGTTTCATCTATATACCCTTTTATAGACAGTTCTCGGAGAGCTTCCGAGAATATTTTTTTCTATAATATACTTACTACAAGTATATTATTTAATACTTATAAATATCTTAAGTACGTAATAAATATAGCTTAATAGGTAAATATGTACCAGCTGAAAATAATAATATGTACAAACAGATAGAAAAAGAACTTATTGGGCATAAAAAATTCATCCGCATCGATGTCAATAAGAAAAGTGCCTAGAATGCAGAACGAAGAAGTTCCTAGGTTGACTGGTAGAGAATGCCTAAGGCATTAAGTCCGCTTATGTACTTTTATATTGCATGAAGTTTTAATAAATAAATAAACGCAGGCAGCATTGCATTGCAGTGATCGCCGAGTGGTAATGACCCCGACTTACTAAGTACTTATTGCAAGCAATAATGGCCCAGTAGTAACAGTCACGAGTTTGTAGGTCGTGGGTTCGAACCCAGACAGGCGCATTACTTTGTGTAATTACCACTGCTCTCAAAACGGCAAAGGAAAACATCGTGAAGACACTGGCATGTCTTAGAACCATTCGAAGACATGTGGTATCCAGTCATCAACCAATCCGAACTGAGCCCGTGTGGTGGATTACAGCCTATTCCCTCTCCTAGGGAGTAGGCCTGAGTCCCAGCAGTGGGAACATTAAAAAGGCTGATGATGGACGGATAGATTGCCACGTTGGATAGCAATAAAAAGAAAGTTTTCTGTTTCTGTAAATAAAGTAACTGTATTATTTTAAGACAAGCAACAAATAAATAGTTCAAATCTTTATAATAACATCTTTACATGAAACTAACGAAAAAAATAAACATAGCTTAAACTTACTCAACATCATAGCAGCTCCATTAAAAATTCTGCACGTCACGGCAAAGTTAAAGTTACTTAATGTAATTAAGTCAAAATGTACCGAGTAATTAGACGCGTGATGAAGTACATTTGACAAAAAGAATAGGTTAACACGTGCAGGGCGAGGCTATTGTAGCGAGAGAAACGCGAGAAAAAAGGGTACAAAAGGGCATTGAGATTACAAATTGGCTTTCTCTCGAGATTAGATCTAACAGGAGATACCTAGACGAACAGAGTACACTAACGTAACATCACGCATTGTTTTCCCAACTAGTCAGATAAAACTGACCTTAAAGTTTATTGAATGTATGAATGTGATGTGTGTGTATGTAAATTGTTGGTATTTAGTCAATAAGACTTTAGGCACAAAAATTGATAGGTACAGAAGACTACATATAAAGCACGGACATGATATCTCGGTTCAATCGCCCAGACGCACTCGTATAGTTCGACGCAACGCGCTGACCCTCGCGCGACCGCCTAGCGTAGGTATAAAAAGTAAAGTACATACATAAGATTGACCTATCTATTTTGTGCCTTAAGCAAGTATTTACCTTGCTTGGCTTCAAACGTTAACGCGACATCAAATAAATACAAATATGGTGCACAATCAGAACAAGACATTGGGGATCGTCACATTACTTTTTTTGGGGTAGGAAGTTAAAGCAAGAGGCGTGTCAGACCTGTACTGACTAAAACCCACCTGTGCTTTTCAGTAGACTGTAGCGTTCCAGGGTGTACGATAATTCTTTCGAACGTACCTGCAGTCTTGCGGACTTTGGCCCTTCTGGGTGTCTTCTCGCGTGGGATACAACGCGTCATTGATTCGAGCTCAACTTTGTCCTAAACGGACGGAAGACGAAAAACTATCTATTACCTACTATTTTGCAAGCCCGCACCTACGGTCTCAAGGTTGCGGCCATAACTATCGCCCGAATCGCTACTTCTTAGAAAGTTAACCGCGTTTTATTCTATCTCGCTCTAGACCATGGCCCGATCCAGGGCCGGACGCAAGATGACGCCGCAGCCAATCGTCTCCACGAGGACACAACGAAGTTCCGTCTAAACGGACTTCTTCCACCAGCTCCACCATTATCCTCAAGGCGTTCCCTAGGTCCGGAGCGAGAAGGAGTGGCAGGCGGTCGCCGACTTCTGCGAGGCAGTAATGCTCGCAAATGAGAAGGCCGAACGCATCAGGCAACGGCGTACTCGCCGCCGCCGCCGCCGCCGGGATGCTGATCCCGATTTCCGGCCACCGTAGGCGCGGGCTTGCGGACAGTGAGCAATGGGTAGCTCGCTGTCCGGCTGTCCGGTAACTGTCTGGACCAAGCCCAAGTCGTCGACGGCGCGCACTGTTCCCGCGCGCCTCAAGGAGTTGTCAGCAACAGCAGGGACCCAGCCGGGTCGAAGCCTACTGGGGCCAGGGTTAACCGAAAGGGCACTCGAGCCCTGGTATGAAGGCTAGAAGGAACGGGGTGGGTCTTTTAGTCAGTAAGAGTCTGACACTTTCTCCCTCCCGCCCAAGAGCGGGGGATGTCATTGGATGATTTTTTTCCACCATAAAAAAAGGCGTTCCCTACAATGGATGTTTCTTCCGTCTGAATTAAAAACAGGAATCACACGAACTAACCATGTCCAGTGAGGACCTGTGCTAGGTGAAAAATGAGGACGCTGTGGCGCTTCTCTAAGCACCTCTCTAGGCACCACTCACCTCTCAAAAAGGGGACGTATCGCTCCAATTGTGGCGTACCCAGTGCTGGATTACTACAGTCTCTGTCTCTGTCTCTGTTATGAGATCCTGCCGAAACTCAATCCAACATACCGCGATTTGCATAATGGTATTGCGCCACAACCATGCGAGTCCTACCACTGCTTAAGGCCCGTAGATTCCTTTGAGTTTATAGTCGTGTTTCCACTGAATGGTCCGCCGCACTTCCCGCTCCAGACTGTACCATGGCCGCTACCTCTTTCAAATTCGGGTGTTCTAATTGACTTACCCGGGCACACGAACCCCGTGTGGTTTCACTTACGTTCCAAACAGAATTTTATGTTTAATTGGAGCTACTTAACGATGATATATGTAGTTACGTATGTTTGTAGCTCGTGGGGGAATTTGTGAGTAAGAAGACATTGTGTATGTAGCCTTCTGCCTGTGGCTTCATCCACGTGATAGAAAATTATCCCAAGGTTACTTTGGGATTATTTTTGTACTATGCTAGAATAATTTTTCTATTTTTTTTTTTTATTTCAGGAAATATGATTTCAACGTGTATCAAATTGCTTCAAAATTAATTCAGCTGTTTGAGTGTGTAGAAGTAACAAACATTAAAATATATACACTCACAATCTTCTACCTTTAAAATATTTATAAAAAAAAATACCTTTAATTTTTTCTACAATAACAATAGTATTTTCAACTGTGCAATTACGAATATACATACCGAGTTATGACAAAGGAAATATTTAAATGAACTCTGGCATTCAATGTAAGATAGGATGCTAGTGTCTTCATCTATCATTTTGAATAATTAATGTATGCAAGACACATGCAGCCAACGTTCTGAGAGGTTAAGCTACTTGCTACGACCAGTCGGCGAATGAGTGACCAATGAACATCATTCATCATAAAAACTTTTTAGTATACTTAATGTCATTCTGTAAATCGTTTTGGATGTCTTAATGCTAAAGTTATCCGTTATTATGAAAGATGCTTGTGCCTGTGATACAATGTTTTTCATTAGTACAGGTACCAACGAAACTCTTTTTCTGTATGTACCACGTATAATTTGACAAAACTGTTTTTATCAATTGAATTTTTCTATGTGTATTTTCTGAAATAAAAATAAATAAATAAATAAACTATTAAAACTATTAAATTAAAACTATCATCATCATTTCAACTTTTGTCCACTTTTGGACATAAGCCTCCCCCAAGTGTCGCCATAATGAACGATCCTGTGCGTCTCGCATCCATCGGATTATTGCAACCCTTACCAGGTTATCGGTCCACCTTGGCCTAGGAGGCCTTCCAACGTTACGTCTTCCGATACGTGGTCACCATTCCAGAACCTTTCGGCCCCAATGGCCATCTGTTCTGCGAGCAATGTGCCCTGTCCCAGTTCTTCGTACTATGTCGGTAATCTTGGACATCATTACTTTTTTTTTTTCATCGAGACGAGAACCCTTCTTACTTTAGATGACCATCTGCCCCAGATAACATTTTGTCCGAATATCGACTTCCTATGGAAGTTGCGAAGGTCAGAATTTCAAAGTTCAACAATCAAACGACGGCTTTGATATTCCGATCTCTGTATTGTCCGGTAATTTGCAAGGTCGGATGTCAGTCGCTCTGAGTAAGATGATGCTAGTGGCATTGTTAGAAATAGGCTTAGTTAGAGTTGAAAGGTTATCTGCTATTGGTTGCAAATACTTATTTTAGATAGTTAAACACTTAAAAATGCACCGCAATGACGAAATCCATGAATACTTAAGTACCCCAACAGTGACCTCAGAAATATAGCACTATAAAAGGCAACATACAGACGTTGTGCCGGCTACCCCAATCCACTTGCCCCTGGTTTGCCAATGTGGTTATAAGACTCAAAAGAAACTACGTAGTTTAAGCAGAGTGAAGACCGCTGGCCCCCGTTTCTGCCAATAACAAAGTCTCACGCAACTCATTTGCTTTAAGTCTGGCGACTGATTGCTAATAAACAGAAGAGAGAAAAAAATGCTCCTCAAAGTCGACTATTTATTTACTCTAATAAATCTACATGCTTGCAAATACAGCACACTTAAAAATGCATTTCTAAGTGTGCTTTACTGACATTGCAATACGTAAAAATTACGTGTTTTATAATGGAGAAAAAATCTGAATCTTTTTTCATCAACCAGTATTCCAAAACCAGATCGTAATTTTAAATTCATAAAAAGAAATGCAAAAAAAAAAACAGAACTGTAAATTGAATAAAAGACAGCGAAAATCCGAATTGACTCGTTCGAGACGCCCTGGGCGACAAAGTGGACCAATTAGCGCCTGGCCCGTTGTGTCGTCCGTCGTTAGTCTGTCTGTACCTATGCAAGTATGCATTTTATTAAGCTGTAACTCTGATTTTAAAATGACAATATGATTCGAAAAATATTGTAGTCTTCTAGGCTAATTACTTAATAGGTACATTAAATATTACAAACTAGCGTTTGTCCGCGGCTTCACCTGAGTACATAAAATATAGCTTATGTCACTCAGGAATAAAGTAGTTTCTATCGATGAAAAAAATTTAGCGATTGGACCAGTACTTTCAGAGATTACCTCCTATAATCAAAAAACCAAACTTTACCTCTTTATATAGTCAGTATAGTATAGAATAAACTTTATTGTGCACCAAAAAGTAACACAGCTACAAAAACTTAAATTAATGGGTACAATAGCGGTCTTATCGCTGACAGCAATTTCTTTCCGAACCTTAGCCTTATGGATAACCCTTAACCTTATGGATAAGAACTTGGCTTAACCTTATGGATAAGAACTTAAAATAATACAGGAGGTAGTGTAGATTAGTGTAAATCACACTTCACACTAATATTATAAAGTCGAAAGTTTGTGAGTGTATGCAGGTATGTTTGTCACTCCTTCACGCCTGAACTGCTGAACAGATTTCGATGAAACTTGGTACACGGGTAGACCATAGTCCTGGAATAGCAATTTTAGCCCGAAAGTATATTTCCTTAAGACAACTTCTAAATTCACGCGGGCGAAGCCGCTCGTAGCAGCTAGCATATGCATAAATGTAAGTTATATAATATTCATGCAAAAATAAATACAGGCATCAAAGTACTCCTTTACGTCGTTGTCATCTCACGCCTGAATCGTGCTCAGAAGAATTGCTATTGCCAAGTTGTATGTCAATGTTGAACTTTCAAGATTCATAAAAAAAAACTGCATAGCAAAAAAGAAATATGTGAGTAATCCGTATGTATCCTGAATTTGGGCACACCAATTAATCATGGCGGTAAGTACACTCTTTGAGGAGTGGCTTCAGAAGCGTCACGGCGTCTCACCGGATATGGTAAATACGAGAGGTTCTTGCACCGGATTCAAGCAGAAGAAATGCAAGGATGTCACCATTGTGCGGACCACTCAGAAGATATGATGAAGTATACCGTGGAGGTATCCACGTACAATGGTCCGCATAGGACTAAGTGCGGAAACCATACTCAGACATAGACATAGACCGTGGAGGTATCTCGCACCAGGCCCTGCTACATGCTGTGGTCCGAAGTCGAGCAGGGCTGCAGCCGACTAGAGCCATGGGTCGACTTCTGAAAACCCGTGGTCCTAGAATGCAAACAGGAACCGAAAGAACATAGGTGTGGTTTTAATCAGTAAAAGTCTGACTCGCCCTTCCACTCCGCCTTACAGCATTAGAGCAGAGATGATTTTCCAACTTACCATCAGGTTGGATTACAGTCAAGCACTGGTTTATATGATTAAAAGAAAAAATTAAAAAAAAATGTGTCTGAATTATTCAGATGTTTTTTTTGTCTCATATGGTTTCAGGATAAAGTTTATATAGGTAAAGGAAAAACAAAGAGACATTTTGATGGATGGTATGAAAGATGTAATGGCTAAAAAATATGGCTAATATTGGTTCACGGGTAGAAACTTGAAGATACTCGTTTATTGAAAAATAATGTTTAATACTCGTAGATGATACTGTTTTTCTATTAAACATTTTTTTTCCTATCGGTAGCATATCGGAGTGTGTGCGTCAGAATTGCATAATTTATCTCCGCCCGTTCCTTTATCAGATCACCAGACGTACGGCGATGCGCCACTGGTAAATGGTGGACATCTCACCAAAATGCACAAAAAATTTTGGCATGTACCATCTCCCTTTAATTCTTTATTGTAAACCATGGTAAATAAAATAAAAATGTGTGTGGATATCAGAGTTCATGGGCGAGCTTAACTCAAAGTTGAGTTTTCTTCCAGCAAACCATTGAGTGATAGAGAGAGATCACAGTAGAGGGAAAGATCCAGTGCACAATTTTAAAATACTCCATCCCCCTTTCTTACTCGCACGTCTGTTATTTTAACACGTCATGTTAAGATCCTTCGACCAGACGGATGTTATATCTTATCCGGACAAATGCCTGATAGATGATTTCGAACTGTTGTATAAATGTTCAAATCGTGAGAAGAACTCTTATTGAGCGATGCAAGATTTCGCAGTTTTTATTGTTCCTTTATTACGCCATAGATGTCGCTACAGTTTGATGATAACGGAGCATGGTCTACTGCTGGTTTAGTCCAATTCATTAAAAATATAAAAAAATAGACTTGTTATTACGGATAAACATAAATACTTCAAGTGTAAACTTACTCTTACTTGTGAAATTTTAAATGAGGGCTCAACAGGTGGGCGACAGGTGGTTCCAAATGCTGGCTTATAAAGGCTTCCGTTGTGTACTTTTATACACAGTGTGTGTTTGTGTACTTTAAGATACAGTGTATGTTTGTGTATTTTAAGACACAATGTGCACTTCTGTTGTTGTGGACAAATGAAAGAACAATATTTTGTTGTTAGGGTACGAACACAATGGTTAGTGGGGGCCTATGCTCAAATTTTAGTCGGGTACTTGTAGGTTTAAACCTGTATAATTTTTTGGGGACGAGAGTTTCCTGCATCGGATTCAGACAGTAGAACCGATCAGGGGTGTTGCCGTTATGTGGACCGCAGGACATGGTGGAGCTTACGGTGGAGGTGAGCCCCGCATGAGTGGAGCACTGCCATCAGCCATGTTCTCGTGTGGACAATCGGCAGCGATGACCTCTCGCACCAAAATGCATGTGTGCTAGGCCACAATTTTAATGCGACTAACTTAATATTTGTTTACGTCTTTGTTTAAATTAATAATTTTCTTAGTTATCAATAGTCCTTATTTTGCAATTGGAAATTCTTCTGAAACAAAACTTTGTCTATACAACCTTATTTTAGTATATATGCGAAACTTGAAAGACCTGCCTAGTATTTTTATGTATAAAATTTCATGACTGTTTCATGAAAAATCACAAAGTTATAAGCTTGTTATGTCAGCAAAATACATAATTAGGTTGTTTTGCACTTGCACCCAGCTATTTGCTGACGTTTAATTCATTAAACCTCAAGCGAACGCCGGCGTTTGCGCACCTATTGTCTTTCTATTGTGTCTGTAATTTCCACGATTGAAAGGTTAATGCCCGCTATGACCTGTCCTGACCTATGTCATGCTTAGTGTCGGTGGTGTCCAACTTGTGACCTTTATACAAGGTGTAAGGGACAGCCCTCCACAAACTTGAAGGGCTTGCTCAGTAGAGGAAATTGAATCACCTTCCACAAGATTTTTTTTCAGGAAACTAAAAAAAAAAATCAGCCTCACTATTCAAAATGATAAACTTGATTAGACAATTTGTATGGCGAGGTCGATTTTTTTTATCGTTTCCTGAAAAAAAACTTTGTGGAAGGTTGTTCAGTTTTGTCTACTAAGCAAGCCCTTAAAGTTTGTGGAGGGCTGTCCCTTACACCTTGTGAATATTTTTGGGAAAAATAAAACATGTTGTATAAACAATTGGAATACATTCAGTTACTGATTCTGAACAAAATATTCAGATTTCGCATATATTAATAATAGTGTTCTATACTTTTGTTTTTAATCCACTGTTAATGTAATTATTATTTCTTGTTTGTTACAGGTAAGCTACGTTAACAAAGTGGCGACAAAACTACTTCAGGTATTTGTTATTTGAGCTGTGCTTATGAAAAAGTGTTACTGCGACCAGCAACGCAAAGGACACATGGTGAGTTTTAGTCAATAAAGGTCTGAC
Organism: Mythimna ferrago; assembly: GCA_910589285.2. NCBI lineage: Eukaryota > Metazoa > Arthropoda > Insecta > Lepidoptera > Noctuidae > Mythimna > Mythimna ferrago. The sequence goes on from OU342685.1 coordinate 26,561,928, forward strand.
ACTCCTGCTTCACCCAAAGAGGGAGAAGTCATTTGATGAATTCCAATTACAAAATCTATAATTTTTTTATTAATGCTTTATGCACATTACACTGTACAAAGGCGAACTTAATAATCTCTGTAGGATTGTTCGAGAGACTTACTATGGCCCAGGAACGGATCGAGCAACTGAAGGAACAAATAAAGCACACTAATGTTATGTATTAACTTTGAGTTCTTCACTATTTGTCGCGAGGTTTATATTTTTTTTAAATTATTATTATTGATAGGCTTGCGTTTAACCACCTCCTCACAGCAGGGGCCCAGCCGGGTCGAAGCCTACTGGGGCCAGGGTTATCCGAAAGGGAACTCGAGCCCCAGTATGAAGGCTTGAAGGAACGAGGTGGGTTTTTTAGTCATTAAGAGTCTGACACTATCTCCCGCTCCACCCAAGAGCGGGGGTTGTCATTGGATGATTTTTCGCACCAAAAAAAAAAACCACCTCCTCACCTGATGGTAAGCGATGATGTGGTCGACGATGGAGCACGCTTGCCTAGAAATAACTTATTCACTCTTGAATTAAAGACCCCTAGGACTACCTAGGGGTCTTTAATTCAAGAGTGAATAAGATTAAATAAAATGCAACAACAAAGCTACTAAGCTTTGTTGTTGCATTTTATTTAATCTTTCAAATACCGTAATTAGAGACACAATAGAAAGACAATGAGAGAACGAACGCCGGAGTTCGGTACTGGGGCATGGGTTGTGCGAAAGTGAACCTTGGGACTTTCGAATGAAGGCAAAGAACGAACAAAGAATGAAGGAGTGGGTTTTATAGTCTGTCTAGTAAGTTGGACTTGGATTGTTCTTAAGGAAATTAAAAATCTAATGTTGGCAACCGGAATTTTAGTTGTCATTCACTTGTTTTTTGTGATGATGATAGTTCTACAACAGATCTTGATCGTAGTATGGCTAGTGATGATGAATCAGTAAGTGGAATAGAATATTTAGAATCAGATTTCTCGTACGATTCCAGATTTATTTTATTACTTATGACACTATTATGTCTTTGCAAATGTATCCTACTTTTGTAATAAGAATATCATTAAAGAGACTGAAATAGGTATATTTTAAACGAAAATCTTTTGCTGTTTTAATATCAAAAAGTCCCCTAATAGTATTAAATCATTTAAAAAAGTACTTAAATTGGATACTTTTTATTAGGTTCCATTATTAAACAATGACCAAGATCTCATAATCAACCTTGATTTTTGAACTAGTGTTGACTACATTAGATTTCATTTTACCCTAAAAATTACCCAAGTCGTAACTTATTAGACAGACTATAGTTCACTTTTTGTATATATGCTAAGGTCTCTTAATTTTAAACCCGTACTTTTCCCAACACCACATACCTTCAACACATGTAGTATTTCATTATATTGCCGCTTACCAACAAGTGTGCGGCACCGCTCGCCGCTCCGGGTGGACGCGGCGCAATTTCCTGCTCCTTTGTGCGCGCACAGGAAACCGGCTCAGTTTCACTAGTAGGCTTGTGTTCTATACAAGGCGGTTTTTAATAGGACAACTTATGGTTTAGATTTGTGAGCTAGTTTGTGTTCAAACGAAACGTAAACAATAAACATCTTTTGTAACCACGTATAAGATTTTAGTAGGTGAAATAATGTGAATCTTGTATTTTGTAGAATCCTGGTACATTCACCTTGATGGCTAAACTTTACGTATTTGTTTGTAAAAGTCCCAACCCAGCCGGTTGTGACTTCTTCTTTTGGTGTCAATTAGACCCAAATCTTGTCCGATCAATATGTAGCCACCTGTATAGATCTATTATTAGCCTCGTTTAAGTCGTAGAATAGATTAAATAAACTAAATAAATGAGGCATCAATATTTTTATGGTTCTAAAGATTACTTCTAAGCAAAGTATAATATAATTATTAAAAAAAATAATATATTATGATAATATTCAGGTCAAACAGACCAGTAGCCTGCGAATACCAAATGCAAATAATACTAAAATGTGGATTTAATATAAGCAATTTAATTTAATGAAGAATTAAGTATTCATTTCATTTGAAATATTTATTATTTAATTTATATATTGCGCACACCTACCACAGTGTAGTATTTTTTAACCAAATGTTGACTGTTAATGTAGATAAAGTCTAAATAAATTAATTAATAATAAAATTTCCATACGACTGCTCACACCACAAAAACAGGTCACATTATTGAACGTACACTATTCAACCAGCCCTCGTTTATAACCCAACTAATTAGCCAATCACCAAAGTCCACTAATCTAACGAAAATTAATCATCCTCAACAACATAACGTTTGACTTTGAACTCGTGAACTTTCACACTTCGATTTGAAATAGATCAAACCGACTCAGAATTGGTTTCTAAAACAAGTATTAGGTTTGGATACTAGTACTTTTAGCCAGTTGAGCGCGCCAATAAATTGGATCCGGCAATATGAGTGACGGGTGTTGACGCGATCTGCTCCAGGCTGAGCACCCGGAAAAAAGTGGGTGTCCATTTTTCGTACAACACGGATTTATCAAAGGTAGATTAATAAAATGATAAACGTAGTTATCCTTTTATTATATCTTTTTTTTTTATTTATTATTGATAGGCTTGCGTTTGACCACCATCTTACCTGACGGTATGCGATGATGTGGCCGACGATAAATATATATTCCACAACTATCACACAACGCCGTCTAGTCCCAAGCTAAGCAGAGCTTGTGTTATGGGTAATAGACAACGGATAATCATACTTATATATTTCTAAATACATACATATTATAGATAAATTACACCCAGACACAGAACAAATGATCATGCTCATTAAATAAACATTTGTCCTGGGCGGGAATCGAACCCACGACCTCCGGCATAGCAGTCAGGGCCACTAACCACTAGACCAACAGGCCAGTCAAAGACGATGGAGCACGCTTGCCTAAAAGTAACCTCTTCACTCTTGACTTTAAGGGTCTAAACAGACGGACCACATTTCAACTGCAATCCAACCGCAAATTGCAGTTTCAGTGCAGTTTGAATGCAATTGACACGACTGCAATAGAACTGCAAACCAAACGTGCAGTCCGATTGCAGTCGTGTGAACTGCACACCGACTTCATCCGAACTGCACCATACCCACCCGCCCGTACGCTCTGCCCTCCCGCGCATGGTGCACGCTTGCCTAGAAGTAACCTATTCACTCTTGACTTAAAGACCCCTAAGTTGTAGCCATTAGGAAACACTGCCTCTGGCAGGAAATTCTATTCCTTGGCTGTACGCACAATAAAGGTGTTCCCAAAACGTCTTGTGCATATGGGTGGGAAGTCTACCATGTACCGGTGGCGCAATGCCGTACGTCTAGTGGTCCGATGATCTAAGTTTACAGTATTTTTTTTTTAATTTTCACTCCTATATTCTATATTGTTGCCAGTATCCATAATTAATTAAAAAACCCATTTTTCGTACAACACGGATTTATCACTTCGATTAATAAAATAATAACTATGTAAGTGAATTTTTAAAATGTTTATTAATGTGAATTAATTATGGTTACTAGCTAGCTTCTATATTGTTGCTAGAACCATAATTAATTCACAAATAAAGTTTTTATTTCCATCGTAACTATAAAAAGCTAAGTCATTAAATATAACATTTTCATTATACCTGCACATAATTAGCCACGTAATTATTTTATTATGCCTTCAGTACTACCCTACTACGCATAATATTTTACTGCATATGAAGCGATAAAATAACATTAACATAATTAATATTTTCAGTTAATTTTTATTTAGTGTGTGTGTTTAGACTGTATAGTGTTTATTTAGTGTGTTTGTTTTTTTTTAACCTTTTAATCGTGGAAATTACAGACACAATAGAAAGACAATAGGTGCGCGAACTTTTGCGTTTGCTTGGGGTTTAATGAAAACTGTAAATATTAAGAAAATACCTCCCTCAACTAATAAGTTGAGGGAAATAAAAAATATTTTCAATCATAATTTTGGTGTGGCAACTCCAGTCGTAACCAAAGATAAACATTCGGATGTGTATCCGAAAAGCGTTTAAAAAAACAAAAATAAAATGTGGGTAAGTTTAAAAAATGCTACTCGAGTACATTTGATTGAAATCGTCGTTGTAAAAATTGAAAACAGCTGTGATTGATTTTAGTTGACTGTTTATTTTTCAAATTGGTGAAAAAATGGATTCATAATGACAGCGTCTGTTGAGGTGAGTACTTATGTTTATAAGAAGTTTTAAGAACTTTGTATTGAAGAGATAATTATGAATGATCGTGATATTTTATCAAATTAGAAATTACGAACTTATTAGGTGCCAATGTTTCGCAGTGGATGATAACTTACTGATTTATTTATCGAGTGCCGATTCATTAGTTCCTGAAGTTTTCCTGTTCCTAAATAGGTTTTGTTGAACTTTTTTTTGTATGATTTTTTCCGTTGCAATGGCAGAAAATGGTTTTAAATAAAGATGCCTATGAGCTGTGTATGTACATAGGTACATCTGTTCATCTGAAAGTATGTTTTGGCGCCAAGTTGTAGGTAGCTTCTAAGTTCTGACATACTACTGCTAAACCCGAGCTGGTTTGTATTAAATAATTAATAAATCGTAACCATTTCTATTCAACGAATGTATTTATAGAATGACAAGTTGGATCAAACAACACCGTATGATAAACCCATCTATTTTCTGGTAATACATTCAGCCAATAAAAATAAAAAGCTTATTGTTTAATAAATATAGAAAAAACGGTTTTAATTTGGAACCGGTTAAGTTACGTTAAGTGAAACCCTTTGTAAAGTCACGTACAAAAAATATTCTTATTTCAAAAACAATCCAACAAATCGTACAAACTGATTCATTATAAATACGACTGCTTCCGATACATCGTTTTACAACAACAAAATGAAAAAAGCACTGAAAGTTAATCTTAATTGCATCTGTATAGTCCGTTCAGTTGAGCGATCCCGTGGGAATAGTTCCATCCGGGATCCGGGATTCCGGGAGCGATGGACATCACTGTTTAGTTATTAATCTACAATCGATTGGAACCTGACAGGAAATACGTTTTCAATGAAAAATGCACGGTTTTTAGGGTTGTGTATTATTCGTTCCGGTGTTTTGTTGCAAAAGCTGTTGGAAAAAATATACTATACTACTACACTGCTACTAATAAGCTACTCATCATCATCATCAACAAGCTGATGATGTACTATATTGTATTGACCACTATACTATACTGTTATTTTTTTAATTACGAATAGGCTCGTATTTGACCACCATCTCACCTTTTTTTTTATGGTGGGAAAAAATCATGCATTGACATCCCCCGCTCTTGGGCGGAGCGGGAGATAGTGTCAGACTCTTACTGACTAAAAGACCCACCCCGTTACTTCTAGCCTTCATACCGCAGCTCGAGCGCCCTTTCGGATAACCCTGACCACCACTCACCTGATGGTAAGCGATGATGTGGTCGACGATGAAGCACGCTTGCCTAGAAGTGACCTATTCGTACTTGACTTAAATACCCCTAAGTTGTAGCTATCAGGAAGCAGACTCCGCCAGGGAATACCAGTCCATTTTTTTTTTAATTTAGCAATGTATGTTTGTAAGTGTTTCACTGTATGTTTTCGCATTTTAGGTCACAGTTTTAAATATGTAATTTACTGTGTACCTATAATAGATTTTGACGAGTTCAGTACATAGAAAAGTTATAAATACTAATTAGTTATCTACCATTCGAACATATTCATACGATCCAAGGTTAGTACATTGTACAAAATCCTGTCATTACCACTAACGCACTAGCGGTACATACAACAAAATCCTCATGTAACCTAACTAAACCCTTTCTTGCGATGGTACCATGTCAGTGGCGTAGCGTGGTAATTTGGACGTGGGCGAAGGTGCATCAGCGAGGCCTTTTTCTTTCACGAATTCAAAGACGAGACAGCGGCTGTCACAAGCCAATGTTCGACCACATCGTTACTTACTATTAAGTGAAATAGTGGTCCAACACGAACCTATCTACACTAATTTTACAAAGAGGTAAAGTTTGTTTTTTTTTTTTTGTTGGGTTTGATCTCTGAAAGTACTGATTCGATTGCTAATATTTTTCACCGATAGAAAGCTGTTTTATTCCCTAGTGACAGGCTATATTTTATGCGCCGGGCCTTTGTTGAGGCCATGGTCCGGAGCGAGGAGGAGTAGCAGGCGGTCGCCGACTTCTGCGAAGCAGTAAAGCTCGCAAAGGAGGAGGCCGAACACATCAGGCAACCGCGTTATCGCCGCTGCCACCGCCGCCGGGATTCTGATCCCGATTTCCGGCAACCGTAGGTGCGGGCTTGCGGACAGTGAGCAATGGGTAGCTCACTGTCCGGCCGTCCGGTAACTGTCCGGACCAAGCCCAAGTCGTCGACGGCGCGCACTGTTCCCGCGCGCCTCAAGGAATTATCAGCAACAGCAGGGACCCAGCCGGGTCGAAGCCTAATGGGGCCAGGGTTATCCGAAAGGGTGCTCGAGCCCCGGTATGAAGGCTAGAAGAAACGGGGTGGGTCTTTTAGTCAGTAAGAGACTGACACTATCTCCCGTTCCGGCTATATTTTATGAACGCGGGTAAAAGCTAGTAAATTATAAAACAAAACCCTCGTTTTTAAAGTGTCTTCGTTAACGCGAGGCCCCTTTGTTTACGAAGCCGTGGGTCTACTGCACCCGCGCGTAGCTGCGCACCTAACTGTAACACTTACGACCTTATACCACAGATTACTGAATAGTTACTACGTAACAGATACTTCACTCAGTAGAAAAATTCCAATACCTATTACGATAATTGCCTACTCCCTCGCGTCAACAACCACTGTATGCTAAAATGCGCCTAAATGCTCAAGCGTACAGCAGTGATTGCTTCGCACCGCGCGATTCCACAGTAATCGCAGGGCTGCCTCTTCGATAAAATTAAATTAACATAACTTTTTATCTATGTTATTGAGAACTGTGAATATGTTCTGACTTTTATGTGGCAGTTAAAAATTTTATCATTTATAAAATATTTAACCAACTTAAAAAAAGGAGGTGATCAAACATACAGGCCAAACTGAGAAGTTTGACTTGTATGGTTTGTAGGTATGTTTGTGCGCGATAATCTCGCGTTTGTCTAAACCGATATCGATGCGGTTATCAGAAAAGGATTTGTTACATTTAGGAGAACGTTTTAAAATAAGTATAATACTTCTTAGTTTGATGATGATCTTCGGAGATGTTCACTAGAAATGAAAAAAAAAGCCTTAAAAAAAGAGAACCGACTTCAAATAAAGCACTAAGCCGTAAGAAATAATTTGTTTTTTTTTTTATGTTAGTGCTAACAGCTGGTAATTACGAATCGAAAAAGCACCGACATCAAAGAAGAAATTATTTCTTACGGTTTAGTGTTTTGAAGTCGGTTCTCTTTTTTAAAGTTTGTTTTATTATATTTGTAAGTTTGTTTTGTTTTATATATACGCGTACGAACGAACAGCACTATTAAAATTGAACGGCGTGCGCGCGCTTCGCTTGCGAAAACCGCACTGAATTTGGTCCGCCGGAGGCCCGAGACCGCTCGGCTGGGCGGTAGGCACTTATAGCGCGCAAGTACATGGAGTGACGGAGGCCTGCTTATACCTCGAAGCTACAGTCATGCGACCTTGTGTAACCATGCTTCGGTACCTTCATGAACACGTATCTCCAATATGATTACCTGTTTGATCCCCGCCGAGACATACCGTGACAACGTGTCAAAACATTTGGGGATTACCCATTTACTCCGTAGCATGAAAAGGGTAAAAATGTACGTATTTACTTAGCTTTGTATTATGTACCAATTTGTTTGGCGTATGAAGCTATGGGAGGCGTTTGTGACAATTTATACTAATATTATAAAGGCGAATGTTTGTGAATGTGTATGTATGTTTGTCATTTTTTCACGTTCGAATGGCTGATTGGATTTGGATGAAATTTGGCACACGAGTAGATCATGTCATGCAATGGCATTAAAGATACTTTTTATCTTTTTTAAATATGTCCTTGTGACAATTTTTTACTACCACTACAAAAACAAATCATTATAAATCAATTATTAATATTATTATTGAGTCTCACATATATCATATTTTCAATCGTGGATATATCATCATCTTTACAATAGAGACATTTAAGTCATAAAAAAGTATGTTTTTAGGGTTCCATATCCTAAGGGTAAAACGGCACCGTATTACTAAGACTCCGTTGTCTGTCCATCTGTCACCAGATTGTATCTCGTGAAACGTGATAGCTAGACAGTTGAAATTTTGACGGATGATGTATTTTTATTGCCTCTACAATAATAAATAAAAACTAAATAAAATAATTATACGAGTGGGGCCTCCATACAAAAAACGTGACTTTTTTCCTATTTTTGCTACGGATGGTACAGGACCCTTCGTGCAGGAGTCCGACTCGCACTTGACCGGTTTTTTATTTTTGTCGGATAGCTCTTTTGTCCTTTGAGTCTTTCAATTGGTTGAATTTTCACTTAAATTGTTTTTAATTTGTGAGGCGCCGGCAGTTCGTTTCTGAGAGCGGGGATTAACATATGATTCCGTATTCCGTTTTGTTTGTCCGTACCCTCGGCCCCGAGTGTGAAGCACATTTGGATAATAAATCCTGTTGTAGCGGACATGGTTTCGGTTTTGCTTCAAGGTAGTCCACGAAATTTAAATTTTCTTTAGCTTTTTTTTCTATTTGCAAGTCAGTTGTGCCTGTGTTGATTAAAGTATGATTTGCAAGCATAAGGGTGTTTTAATATCATGCGGATTTCATCACGCATGCAGGATTTTCCTGCCGCGCACGCATCCCGAGTGCGTATTTCCCTCATTAGGCCGTATACAGAAAGAAAGCTGGCAGCCTGTACTGATCTAACAGCGCCTATCAGAACCGGCCGGCGCTTTTAATCAACGCAGGTAATAGGCGCCGAGTTTCTACACAATACACAAAAGCAGTACCGATAAGCGCCGAACGTCTCCGACAACCCTCGACACGCGCAGCTCAGCGTTGGCGCCGCCATTTATTCACTTATTTTACTATGTACAACACGCATATTTGTCATTATACATCAGTTAATGTAAAAATGGGTAGTAACATGCTGATTTCATTAGTATTTAGTAAACCACCAGTGTGGGACAAAACAGATAAAAGGCATTGCAATAGAGATCCCTGCTTCAACCTGCTTGCTTTATGTAGCTGTTACTTGAGTGGACCATTGCTGGTAAGTGCTGTTAGATCAGCGCAGGCTGCCACCCTTCTTTCTGCATACGGCCTTACAATACATAATTGTATGAAAAGGACATTTGCGTGACAATCCGCACGGTATTTAAAACATCCTTATACGAATATTTTAGGGAATTATAATCACTCAGAGCGGGAGGTGTCATTTGGTGAATTTCCACAAGAAGCAGAAGAAAGCTACTAAGCTATTTTACTAAAGAATGCAACAAATATCACAGCAGGTATTAATTACTTCAGTGAATGTGTATCAGCTGGACTATTTTATGACGTACAAAAATAAGAGGTACCAATGATATATCCATCTTAAATAATTAGCACTCCAATCTTCTTCATCATCACCATAATTTTTTATTATTGATAGGCTCGCGTTTGACCACTATCTTACCTGATGGTGAGCGATGATGTGGCCGACGATGGAGCACGCTTGCCTAGAAGTAACCTATTTACTCTTGACTTTAAGACCTATTCACTGTTTAGGTACTTAAAGACCCTTAGGTCGTACACTCATTTCATCCAAAAGACGTCCACTGCTGGATATAGACCTCCCCCGAATGTCCACAGCGAACGGTCCTGTGCGTCTCGCATCAAAACTCAAAACTTGACTTCACTCCAAAAACTTCCAACGACCTTATGTCTCTACACTAAAACAGCCCGAACTACACATACGTCGTTATTCCCCCAGTAACCTTGGCCGCATGTAGCACACATTCGGTTGGTAATATGGTTGCGCGGAACACGCTTTCGCTTTTTGCTAAGTCGCCCCGGCACGTATACCGACTGCGTAGTTCAGAGTTATGCTGCTAGGAAATGTCCCCGGACTTGTGACTTAGTTGGACTTTCAACTTAGTGTAGCTTTGGTCTTGTGATCTTTAAATTATGTTAGTTTGTAGTTCTGTTGGAGTATTTTGGTGTTGGTTTGTGTATAGTGAAATGTTTGGTTTGTTTATCATTTATAGGCTTGTGTATGACCACTATTTCACCTGATGGTCAGCGATTATATGGTCGACGATGGAGCACGTTTACTTACAATTAATTTATTTAGGTCGCAGCAATCAGAAAACACAGACTCCACCAGGGAATTCCACTCCTTGCCTGTACACCCACTAAATGTGTTTACAAAACCTAATGTACGGATAGTGATGTCCACCATGTACCGGTGGCGCAACGCCGCCGCCGTGCGTCTACTCTAGTGGTTCAATGATAGGAATAGCATGGCGGAATTAAGTTGTGTAATTACGATGCACACTCGGCGTCGATCCTAAAGACTTTGGAGTTTTGACTCCACGTATGCATCTTTGCCTATGACCTTCTAGGATCGATTTTCTATGGAATCAAGTGCATCAAGCTTGTATTTGGTAGATTTATCCCAACTGTTACAGCTGTACTTCATGCATGATTGAGCTTGCGCTTGATAAAGGATAAACAGCACTTCTAGCGTGAAGTACCGTCTCACCTTCGCTAAGATCCCCAATTGCAGCATGCAAATGCATACAAACTTGGACTGTTCACACGTAATAGTGTAGGTACTATATATTATGCTACTTATTCAATAACTTTGTGACGAAGACGCATAAGAAATAATCTTGGGCTATTTTAAGATAGATTACTTTCTTTTTCTTCGCTTCTAATAAATTGTTCCCGGAGTAGTGGAATTATGTAATCTATCATCACCACTTAGCGAGTCTCGTCGAGTTTTTATGTTATTTTGAACAGGCACTTATTCACTTATCAAGTTTTTTTTATTCTTTTAGATATTTAGTCATGTTTAAGACTAGCTTTTGCCCGCAGCTACGCCTGCGTACATAAAATATGTACTATGTCACTCAGGAATAAAGCAGCTTTCTATCGGTGTAAAAATGTTTGCTATCGGACCAGTACTTTCAGAGATTACCTCCTACAGACAAAAAAAGAATTTCACCTCTTTATTATATAAGTGTAGAAGATAGTGTAGATTATGATTAGCGTAAATGTCGATTTTTTTAAACATTATTGGTTAGTGTGGTTATTATTTTGCTCACATTATAAAAATTTGTTTGGTTGACATTTATGTAGATGCAACTTCACTTTGCCTAGGTTTTTCTTAACCACGTAGGGTGGGATCGGCACTCAACAATATTTTACCTCATGTAACTGCTTCTGACCAACACAACCTTGTTACTGGATAATGTGATAAGATTCTATTGTTTTTAATGGTGAAAGCGACAATAATAAAGTAAAATGCCCAACAAATGCTTACAGAAACGGCTCCTAGTTCTGGATTCCATTTGGTATGAAATATAAATCACAGAAATATTACAAAAGGTAAAGTTTGCGTGTGCATGTTTGTAACTCCTTCACACTGAAACTGCTGAAGAGATTTGGATGAAATTTAATACTTGGGTAAATCATATTTTGGCATACCATCTAGGATACTTTTTAATCACGGAAATATGTTTAAGTAATCAAGAATTATTTGGCATGAAAAAAATCACCTATTTTGATATATCTTGATTGTGTCGCTACCACGTTTGTATGTGCGTACGTAAGTACCAATACTGACGCGCGATTTGATGAATCATGTGATTGAACGTTTCAACTTTGTATTCGACTTTCGTGTTGTTTTTTTTATGTGACATCGATATCTGTGGCCATTTTTATAGATTATATGATGTTTTTATTCACTTGGTAGTGATTTTTTACCTTTGTCTTATTTTGAACTCACGAACACGATGAGTGCTTCTTGTTCACGGATTTGAATCTAAATTAGAAAAAATATTTAAAACCTAAATCTTTTGATAAAGCTTGAAATTGTAATGGGGTTTCCACGTACGATTTGGCGTATAGTTTATTGTTTTTTTTACTATTGATAGGCTTGCGTTCGACCACCATCTCACCTGATAATAAGCGATGATTCGACGATTTCAGGCTTTTTTTTTCTTTACCTGGTGTATAAGACATTACCCTTTATTAATTGTAGCTGACAATGTTATTCAATTGAACCCAAAAATGCCAGCTAATCTTTGCCAAGTCATCAGCAATCAAGACGTATCATGATACCAATCAGTAGATGTGCCTATCAGATGATAGTATGACTAGCTCGCTATCGGCAATCAGGTCAACAAGGCAATTAGCACCGCAAGCGCATGCGGACGATGCAGCTTCTAATTACCGACTGATAAGGAAATAGTTTCCTAGTAGATCAATGAGGTGGAGCTGTGGTGCGACAAATTGGAGATGTGGGGAATTAATGAATGAGATAATTAGAATGTTCAGTTTATGATTAGGAATAGATTAAGTTGTATATCACAGCTTGTAAGTAGAAAACTCAACTTTGAGTTGAACTCGCCTATATACGGTAGGTACTGTTAGGGACAGACTGTAATAATACACTTCTGCGCATGTGATTATCTTGTTTATTCATAGATGCACTGCACTTTACCGTGTTATTTATTGAAAGTTCAATCCGCCTAGCTGTTTGATAGCCGTCCTAGCCTGTCTGGCTGTAAAAATAACACATTTTATTCTGTCTACTTATATTAAAAAAAAAATACATCTAATTGTTTTGCCAGTATAAAAGTTAACGGTGTTTTTTACGTGGTTTAGTATACAATAAAAAAATAAAGAAAGAATCTACGATTTTATATACAAGATGATTCGTGCAAGTTCCACTTTAATAGTTATAATAATTTTTATTCAAGTCAAACATACCCATTTTCACAATTATAAAATATTACAACGCAAACAACATAAAATAGAATAATAAAAAAAAACAAAATTAAACCTAATCAAATACATTCGAATAAAAACAATTAAAACAAAATGTACAAATTAAAATCAAATTAAATCAATAATAATTAATAATATAATTACAAAGTTCGTTAAAATAAAACAAATTAACTGAAAATCCTCTAAAAGTGGATACATTTAGTTCTACAACTATCTACCAGCTATCCCTATGTTGGGAAGACATTTATCCTCTAATAGATTTCATTGCTACTGATACATTTTAATATTTACTTACTCAGTTTTATCAGGAAAAAATACAAAATGTATCATGGAATCCAATATGTCATAGATCTGCGTAAATATTAAAATAATACACTCAATATTTTTATATCAACGAATATCCGCTTCACTGTGAATATAATTTCACGCAAGATTATATTCCATCAAATTCGATTCACAGCTTATAACATTTTGCGTTTTAACTTTTATTTTATTGATGTGGTTAAAGCCTTGTTTTTGAAATTATTTTTCATATTTTAATTAAAACTTTCAGGTACGTTGTATAGTGTGCCAATTAGTGTTCTGCTGTGCCGATTGCCGCCGTAGGCACGAGAGAGTGACACACGGCCTTACATACGAGTGCCCTATATGCCGAGGTTTTCAGTTCCTCTGCAAACCAGAAGAGCTCAACCAAGATTTCATAAGACACCTAACTAAAGAACATACCCCTTTACACTGTAAAAAGTGCAACAAAATTTTCTACAAAATGGAAGATTTTCTCAACATCGATAAGTGTACAAGCATATCCGAGCTACTTAACAAAGTCACTGAAGCTGGTAACACGCAAATCAAAGAATTGGATGAAAAGTTCGATTCGATTTATGAAAAAGCTAATAAATATAGCGAGAACTTTGAAGGCATTATTTCTGTTAATAAGAATAGTAAAACTGCTATTATAACACCAATTGTGAGGAAGAAGTATTTAGTTGATTACGAGTCCAGTGATAGCGAAGATGAGAAAAAGGAAGTGTGTATGACTCCCCATCCAGAGTTTGCTTCAAAAACTCCAAGATCTAAAAAACAAAGGGCTGCAACTCCTCACACGAAGAAACTTCTAAGTATGATGAGGCAAAAAGTGGTAGAAGAGTATGAGGAAACTATTGGCGATGATAATTTTGATGGGTCTCCTAAAACTACACCAGTAAGAACTGAGAGCAATCTAAGTAAGTGCACCTATATTTATTTACTTGAATCCATATATTATGCTATAAATAATTTATCATTTATTTTAACCTTGAATTTTCAAAAAGAATACGTTTTGATTTTGACCTCGAATTTCGAGGTCAAAATCAAAACGTTACCACAAAGGAGAGGTTGACTGATATTTCATAAATAATAATTGTATTGGATTTCATAAACACAATTTTAACCTGGTTTAACCTCGCCAGCTCCAGACCCACAAATTGAGATGACGACACCCACATCCCACTTGCCACACCTCATCAAATTGGCGCAAATAGTCACCACCAGCACACCCACGCATCCTGCTGGCAACGGTTGGCCACTGTTTGCCGACCAAGGAGCTGACTCTCCTCTCTCAGAAATTGAGACCACTGAAAGTGCTGCGCAGAGTATGAACATTGAGGTAGGAGTTTTAATTTTCCTATCAATATTACAAACTGAAGACAAAAAGAGACAGTGAAGATACAGTATGACCATATTACTGTTTGAAGTCAATACTAAAAAGACTCACGTGTGCCAAAGGCATGGCGTAATGGTCTCCACCATTACTAAGCAACCAGCAAGGATATAGAATGAGCTATGTAGATAGATGGATTCATTGGAGCGAAAAAAAAAACAACCCATACCCAAACCAACAAACCAATAACATAAATTTTCTTTTCAGCCATCAAAATCTGATCTAGAATCATTGCCAAAGTTGAAGAGTATCATAGTGACGGGCAGCAAAATTCGCATCGGAAGTCAGGATAGTACGGAAAAACATGTAACCTTCCAGGATTCCAACGAAGGCTCTATTAAGACCAAGAAAGTCAAGTTTGCTGATGATACTGTGTTTGAGCAACCAAAAGTTAAAAGAGGTGAAAAATAATAACTTAAATATAAAATTTTCAAATAGATCTTGATTTTGTAGTCAATATTTTATTCTACTGGTACTATCAAAATAAAGATGGATTATTTTTAAGAGCAACCCACAAAAGCCGCAAGCAGTGAAAATCTTTCAAATGTTTCACATAAACATTGCTAATTTAATTTCTCCAGAATTCAGACCATAACATTTCTCTCACAGTGAAAAGTTAAATGAGTTCATGTTGAATATAATAGTATCACATCAATCTCAAAAATAATTTAAGCTTTTGTAAGTTTTAATGTTTATTGTTCAACTGATATCTCGGTGACTTCTCTTTTATTGCAATAACACTTTACACATTTACATAAAATTTTCTACACGAACGATAATTTATCTTGTTAATCTTTTATAATATTTTCAGTATTTAGAAAACCGAAAAGAATGCTAACACCAGGGCCACAGAAACCGAAATTCTGTCTCAACCCCCGCTTCCAAGCGTTAATCAACCGCTTTGAAAATCAGGGCATGATCATGGCAAGAACTCCAAAAACAAGAGAAAAAAATACCGCTAACAACAATCAGGAAAGTACCCCGCCTGTCGGGGAGCCCTCAACCATGCCCGCAAGAGCCATAAACTTTAAAGAAGACAGTCCCCAAATCGAATCAGAGTACTCTAAAGAATCGAATGAATTATTCAAAACGTGTATCGATACTCCAGAAGGAGGCATGAACGCAATATCAGCATTAACAACGAACATAGCAGGGACGCTGCAAAACTGCCTTTCATCAGTTTTAATGAACACGGAAGACGCGACGGAGATTCAGTTCAAGTTCGTTATAACGAAAAGAAAAGTAAGCGTCAAGAGGCTTGTGGAGGAATGTGAAGGCAAGGCAGATGAGAAATCGAGTGTAATCGATAAGAATCTGGAATCGATTAAAGAGAACATCTGGTCGAGCGTTGCGAGGGCTGTGAAAAATGTGTTTTGGGGTGAGCAGAGCGCTAATTTCGGTAAGTACGTTTATTGGTTTCCTTTCTATTAATGGAGGGTGTTTACTTGTTTATTTTTGTAATCGGCCGCAATTTTTCTGTTCTCCATAATTTAACTTGGCGTGTATTCATTTCCACTGTGATTTGATGGTGTTAGGAAAATGTTTTTTCGTTTCTTAAAATTGAAAGAAAGAAAGAAAGAAAAACTTTCATTCGTGCCTCACACAATCATATAAACTAAAAATACACAATGAAAAGAAAAAAGAAAGATAGAATCAGTGCGAGGCCAAAAAGGCACCTAACTCAGCATATGCTACGTTATTTAAAACGATAAATAACGCAGTGCTGATATTCTGTTAGGGCCTGCTGTGATGTCACGAACATATTTACGGATGTTACATAATACAAAATTGAAATCAGTAATAAGGAAGTACTATTAATAATGAGTTTTTGGGCATTTGTTGTCATATCTATCTTATTGCCAAATTAATAGATGCAGATTTATTTGCCTTTTATCCCACTTAGAAGTATTTTTTTAATTTACCAAATCAAAAACTGCAGTTGCAAATTCTACCTCAACTAGTTCAAATCCTTAGCCTCTACTGTTAAAATTCACATCAAATTTTCTACCAATTTTCATATTGCTTGAAATTTTCCAATAATTACGTTCTAAAATCAACGTATTAACTCGCCCTCGCTGCGAACGACAAACACTGCGCGCAAATATTGACAACCTCATCATGTTTTGCGATCAAAACTTCTTAACTTTAAATGGTTATTAGAAAATAGACCTTGTTTTGCGGATAATAAATTCTATTAGCATAAAAAGGGTGTTAACTGACCTGAAGCTATGTTGAAGAATTTTGGGACAGTAGGTCCGCTCAAAAGAGCGGCATTTTAATTTGGTGCTTTAATTTGAAAAAATTAAATTCTGCTGCCAATGCTAATAAAATTAATCCTGGCATAACTTCATTATGTATAAAACATTAACGATAAAGCTAATTAAGACGTCCCATTGTTGTATGCATATTCGTTTTTATTGCCCAAATATTAGGCATTTAGATTATTTTTTTTTTATTCCGTTTTAAGCATAAGCATATTAGGCATAAAAGGTCCCTACTGCTAAAACTCAGGTCTTCTCTCTGGGGCAGGAAATGGATATGCGAGATCAGTGATGTGGATGTCTTCAAATTTTTAGTTCTAGTACATGCCGGTTTCCTCACGATGTTTTTCTTCACCATTTTGACAGCAGTGGTGATGAAATAAATTACACTAATTAATGTGCTTGGCGTTTCCTTGCGTGATAGCACAAAGCCGTTGCCAACATAGCACAAAGAATTGCCAAACTTAAGTGGCACTGGGCAGGGCACATTGCTCGCAGAACAGATGGCCGTTGGGGCCGAAAGGTTTTGGAGTGGCGACTGCGTACCAGAAGACGCAGCATTGGAAGGCCTCCTACAAGGTGGACCGATGACCTGGTGAAGGTAGCGGGAAACCGATGGATGCGGGACGCACAGGAACGTTCGATGTGGCGACGCTTGGGGGAGGCCTATGTCCAACAGTGGACGTGTATCGGCTGAAATGATGATGATGTGCTTGGCTGGATTTGAACCCGCGACCTGCATTTCGTAAGTCGACCACTCTTGTTTTGTTTTGGTATGAAAACAGATTTGATGGATGAAAAGAGTTTGAAGTTAGTAATTGAAAAGCTTATTGATGTTTCCAACAAGTTTTCTATTGTAAGATTATTCGAAACACTTCCTTTTCCATTTATTCAGTAATTTTCAATGGTTCGTTTATTTCTACCTTACTGTCTGTTACAATAATATTATTGTCATTTCCTTTTTTAGTATCCGGAAACAAACTTCCTTCGACGAAACAAGCCTTTGTCAGAATAAAGCAACAATAACGAATTGTTCGGCATTTGCTTCTAAATTCCACGTCTATTTTCATTCTTATGCGGATATAAAAGGCGGATATAAGCTGTCTGTCTTTTTAGAAATAAAAATGTCAAGTAATCAAAATGAAACTTTGGCACCAAAGTGACAAGGTAGAAATTATGAGAAGAATGGAAAATTCTGTTCTTATATTTGTGAAAATTTAACATGATAGGTGATAGATATTATTATTAGGTACTACTGATATAAATAGAGTTCGTAACCCTTTTGTACCTACACACATTCAAAGTTTATTTATGCTAATTCTTAAAATTTTAATGCCGTGTAGAATAAAATTTGCCGTGGTTTGGGAACGGTTAGTGTTCTAATTTATCCAAAAAAGACTGATCGACAGAGATAGACATGAAATCTTAATAAAAAGTAACGTTTTGTGTATTTTATGTGATTCACTTTTAGTTATGGTAGCTGTTGACATTATTTATAATTAAATAAATAATGCTTGTATTGAAACATTTTTAACGTTTATAATATAATATAACATATTTACATTTTCATTTTAAGCGTGCTTCATCGTCGACCACATCATCGCTTACCATCAGGTAAGATGGTGGTCAAACACAAGCCTGTCCTTAATAAAAAAAAAAATGATAATAAATAAAATCGTATCCAAATTCAGTTTGTGGTAATAATTAAATAACTTGACTATGGAATAGAAGTAGCAATTGAAGCTGCAGCAATTCACAACCTTTATAATCCAATTCTAAATTTAATTTCATTTTCGTGTTATATTAGAAATCTACGTTAAAAGAGCTACTAACACTCAGGCACTCGATTATCTTGGTTACGTAACTCTATTACTTATTTTAAGTTAAAGGTACAGTAGAGCTAGGTCAGGCCAGACACAAATCTGTTTTCAGTAGCAGTAGTTGAGTAGTAGTAGTAGTTTTAATTGTAGGTAGTGTGAATGTTCCTATTGCCCCTTTTTTATTACTGCACCTAAGTGCACTACGCTCCGGTATCCCGCTTTTGTTTCTCAGAATTTGTTTGAGAATATGACATGTCCATTGGCACAAATTATTGCTTTTAACTGATTGCTGGCCTAAGTGCGAGTTTGGTTCCCACAAAACACGGACCAAATGTGTTTCTAAGAGGCATAATATCATGTTTCATGCTTTTAAAATGAATGTCATCTTTTGTTGCTTTTTAAAACTATTGGACAGCCTGTCACATAAAATACACATTTAAATTATATATCAGAGAGCCGATAAAAAGCTGCATGTAGTAAAACAGAGCACGTTGTCATTGTAAAGAAATTTACTAGGCCGACCTAGGTAGTCATAGTAGGTACAAAATAATTTAACTTAAAAAATAATAAGTGCATTATCCAAAATTGGTTTATATTCATAAATATTACGTGTGTGTTTATTCAATTATATAATTTATTTATTTATTTATATTTATTTTATTTATTTATTGCCAATTTACACTTACAGTTTAACACCAAACATATAAAATGTGTCCTATTTACAAAAAGGGATGGTTTGTCTCTTTACTATTTTTCATCATTTTCTTTTTACTTATCGTAAGTTCTAATGAACGTTTAATACTTGTAACATTTTTCTATTAATAGGATTATTTGTTCAACAATAAAATACCGTACATTCTTGAATACTCTTATGTATATTGGGCTTTCCGCTCCCGGAATTAATTTATTGCACACTGTCGACGCAAAAACCTAATATGCCTAAAAGAAAATATCTGTCATCATTATCTGACACTAATACATGGACATAATATGCCAAGTCATCAAAAGAAGGACCATCTTTTGTTTTGAATTGCATGTTGTTATTAGGCATTTTTGTGTTTGGAAGGGTTGTGTATGAATATAATACTTTTCAGGTAAAATATCTCAGATAAAAAGGTTTACCTTAATTAATCAAGGAGATTCCAACAAAATAAAAACTACAGCCATTATAGTTTAGATATATCGGAAGTGGGCGCTAGTGCCTTCATCATGTTCATATTATATACAGGCGGCATCAGGTGGGTCATCTCCTGCCGCGACAGGTCACGGCATGGCGGACAGAGCTCCGGCGGGATCTCATGGTGAAATGGCGTCAACGACTATCGCAACCCAGTGCTGGGCACGCCACAATCATGGCGGTAAGTCCCCTCTTTGAGACGTGGCTGGAAAGACCTCACGGCGTCCTTACCTTCCGCATGACGCCGGTCCTCACCGGACATTGTTCGTTCGGGAGGTTCCTGCACTGGATTCGTGCGGAAGTGACGCCCGGGTTTCGCCACTGTGCGGAATGCCCGGAGGACACGGTGGAGCACACAGTCGAGGTGTGCCCTACTTGGGCGGAGCATCGCCGTGCCCTCGTGGGGGTGATCGGCGGCGGAGACCTCTCGCGCCAGGCCTTGGTTGAGGCCATGCTCCGGAGCAAGGAGGAGTGGCAGGCGGTCGCAGACTTCTACGAAGCAGTAATGCTCGCAAAGGAGGAGGCCGAACGCATCAGGCAACAGCGTTTTCGCCGCCGCCGCCGCCACCGGGATTCTGATCCCGATTTCCGGCCACCGTAGGTGCGGGCTTGCGGACAGTGAGTAATGGGTAGCTCGCTGTCCGGACCTAGCCCAAGTCGTCGACGGCGCGCACTGTTCCCGCGCGCCTCAAGGAGTTGTCAGCAGCAGCAGGGACCCAGCCGGGTCGAAGCCTACTGGGGCCAGGGTTATTCGAAAGGGCGCTCGAGCCCCGGTATGAAGGCTAGAAGGAACGGGGTGGGTCTTTTAGTCAGTAAGAGTCTGACACTATCTCCCGCTGCGCCCAAGAGTGGGGGTTGTCATTGGATGATTTTTTCCCACCATAAAAAAAGGTGGGTCATCTCTCAGCATTGGTTAATTTTAATAATTTAGGCATAATAGTTGTTATTGAAGGTGGGTTTTACGCTTGTAACGTGCACGTCCTTCTATATCATTCTCACATACACTACATGATTTCTACTCTAACGATGTAACAGTATTTTTTACTATTTATAAAGTCTGTGGAGTATTTAAGCCAACTTAAAAAAGGAGGTTCTTATTTCGTCAATTTTTTTTTTTTGATTCGTGCTCTTCCTTAAAAGTCTACGATTAAACGAACAAACAAGTTTATCTTTTTTGAGTTGAAGTTCATTCAGAATTCAAAACTGTAAATTTCGTAATTATTGCAAATACTTCATTTTCAGATTGATTGTTTTCGGTTAAGTATTATATTCAGCGTGGCAATAGTCATAACAGCAAGATCTTGCTGTTGCTAATTGAAGCACGTAGACTAAACACGATATTGGCATAGTACATGATAACAGGAGCAGTCTCTATCACACACATACCTAGTTACATACAAGTACATTGCGGTTATAACAGTATCAGATATCGATACAGTGATACCAAAACTTTAATTGATTTGGTAGAAATCCATTCAATTTATGCATGACTGTTTAGTAATAGTTGAGATGATCATGCTGTCTAGCATGTAGGGTTTATGAAACTCCTTTCAATAAATCAATAATTTATACAAAAAATTGCCTTGTTTTTTTTACAGGGATTTGTAAGTTTAATTTCCTTTTTCAGTATTTGAGCTTTGCTTACATAGCATCCTTTCGTTTCTTAACAAAACAGAAAAGGGAAATTCTTAGAAGAATATTTCATATCCCCAATTTTATTACTAGCTCCGAAACTGAACACGACTGGATATCGTCCTAAAAATTTATAACAGCGTCAAAAGGATATTTCTAGAGTGAAAAAATTACCGACAGATAGAATTCAAATCGTAAATTTTGCAACGGCCCGTAACTCCGTTCCGTGTCAAGTGGCAGGCAATATTGCATTTTTCTATTCATGAGAAGGCTCGCTTCAATCATATTGCGGAGCGGCGTTTTATCATTTTTTTTCTTGCGTTATCAAATCTTTTTTTCTTTTAAATTTATTACTTTCTGCTCTTCTGCTTCGGAAATTGTTGCTTAGATTTTTTGTCCCTTGACTTGTAGATTGATGGTGACAGTTTAATCATGTAATTTTGTCGCCAACCGTTTAAAAATTTATTAATCAGTCTGCAACTGTTACGTTATGATGTTCAAAATGATTGATGTTTTCATTTAAATCTTTATATTATCCAAAGATTCTAAAGCTTTGTTTCAAAACTTGCTCTCTTTCATATCTTTCTTTGTTTTTCCCACTACTTACTCACATATCAACATTTAATTCATCTATCCTTTATATTTCAGCATCAACGACGCCCCACAGGTCATTCTCGTTTAATTCCTCATCATCGTCATCGAAACGCAAATGTGATGAGCTCTCAGACTCCGAGAGTCCGTTGAATCATAAGAAGCACAAATACGAAGGTAGGATTCGAGGAAGACCACCTTTGAGGAGAAGCAAGACGTGTGTAGCGAGTCTAAGGAGTTCTATATCAGCAGAACAGAAGTCACTGATTAATGAACTTACTATGAACGTGGATGAAAATATGAATTTGAGCTTTTAATCAAATTAAGAATTGAGATCGTGTCAAATTGTTTTAAATAATGATGAACTAGATTTTTGATAGTATCAGATTTTGCAAAAAAATACGAATTCATGTAACCCTTTTCAATATTAGAGCAAAATAATGAACAGGGTTTTAAAGGTAAGTATAAAATGTGTAAACTTTTTGATCGGTTGGTAAGTATTAAGTAATTATGTTTATTTCATTCACGTAACTTCTAGTCTAATTAGTTAATGCCAGTTGAAATAAAATAAGAAGTATTTTACATTTTGTTTCATTGAGTCCAGTAAAAAGGAACCGTCTGCAAAAATATGAAACGCCAATATCAATGTCTAAATTTATCGCCATCACAAGGCAACAGCTATGAAAAAGTCATAACTGCCATGTAAGTAACTGGAATAACTCACTCGTCTATTATAATCTCCACAATATTGCCCCACAAGCCATGAGTCCATGGAAATAAATCACCGAAATTACCAACACATGTAAGCAAAAGCAAGATAACTTAATAACCCGTGCAATAACACAGCGGGTACGAATGACCACGCGCTATTCGGATTACTCCCGTAATATCCGCAACCCTTCGCTGCCGGACGTGGGCCGAATTCGGCCCGAGAACAACCCTAATGTTATCGTTTAGGCGGAATCAATCAGCGGCTGGTTTCTGCTCGATAAAATGGAGTTGATCGTGTTGGGTTATGATTTCAATTGTTAGTTGTGCGCTAAATTGGGGAAAGGGGGTTACTTGTGTGTGATTGTCGCTATCTGTGTGATTGTTTTAGAGGGGTCAGTTGACGGGATTGATTTGGGTTATTTGATGAATGTCACATTATGAATTATTATTGTTCAACGTTATTTTAGAATCGATTTAGATTAATGTCTTGGATCCGCAGTGTTCGGCTGTCTGTATCAAAGCAATAAATTCAAAAACTACTGAATGGATTTTATGCGATTTTTGTCTATATACAGAGTGATTCACCTTAAGGAAAGTTTAAGTGTGTTGTCGTAGAAAAAATCCAATAATTTCAAAGATTTATTTTTCGATTGCGTCATTGCTTACTATCAGGTGCGATTGCAGTCAAGCACTGGTATATATCTGTACAATTTATTAATGATTATTATTAATGATTATGTAATAGTTTTAAGGCATTCTTTATTTATTATAACAATGAGCAATAAACATTATTCTTATTCTTATATCAATAAAAGAAAAAGATTTTTAACAGTCATAGGAAATTGAGTACATGGTATGATATAAAAATTATAAATTCATTAGTGGGTAAGACGTACTGTGAGATAATCAAACTTCTATTTTATTCTAAAAGCTAGAACTAGCTAGTAAAAACATGAAAATATAGGTACCTACAGTTTTAATATTTTTGTACGCGTTATAAATGAAATAATTAAGTTTCTTTTGTAATTGGTTGTTTAAATTCATCCCGAGCACTAATTGATTAATTTTCATGTCCGACTGAAAAACATCAAAGCAGTTTTAGAAACTTTTATTTTTGTTCTAGTCGCTAATTAAATTGACCTTTTGTCGTTTTGGACTCATTGTTATGACTCAAACGAATTTCTTCCACTCGCTTGTCGGCGAAGAAAATAACAATCTAAAAATATTCAGAAAAGTCGCCCTTAGAGATACTTCAACGTGACATGATTATTGTGTTTGGGTGATCTTTAAAATGATAAAGCTTTTCAATAATTATAAATGTCAAAATATTAAAGATGTCTTTTTCCTCTTACTTCAAATATATTTTAGTTATGTTGAGTGATCAATGTTGATCAACAAGACGCACAGGACCGTTCGTTGTGACGATACTCGGGGAGGCCTATGTCTAGCAGTGGACGTCCTACGGCTGAAATGATGAATATGATCATAGCTTTACAGTGGGAAAATACTAGATAGAATGATTCTAACCTAAAATCTGAGTCACACTAATAATATAAAGATTTATAAGTGTGTCAGTCTGTATCGTCATATGTTAGTTACTTTTTCACTTTCGAACGGCTGGCCGATATTGAATGAAATTTGACACCGGGTATGCTATATCCTGAAAACTATACATACTATACATGGTCTTACGATGTATAATTTATTTATCGAATCGCTGTTTCTACTTGCACTGCCCTTACCACCTCGTCTCAAACAGTGATAAGACGCATAAGATTATAGAACTTTATGAACAAGTTACCGTTTAGTTAGTTCAGTCATACTTACAAATTTATTATAATCATCTACGGTGCTACGAAACCAATATATTAGTCAGTTACCTCTATTATTGAATTTCTGGGAGCAGAGGTTAATTTGCGACCAGTAGTCATGACGGCTGACTGACAAGAGACAATCATTAGTTGAAGTTCATCGAATATTGAATATTATATTTGTGATAGTTTATGTATATTCGACCTATGACAATGGGACTGTTTATTTTAAAATTTAAGCTTTAGCTTAATATTATATGGATCAGAATGTTGGGTTAAAAACGGATGTAAAAAGATTGCAAGTATCGGAGATGGAATGTCAGAATGGATGTGAGGAGTGATGAGAACGAATAAGGTAAGAAATGAATACATTAGAGGAAGTTTGAAAGTAGCGCCAGTGAGTGAAAAGTTGAAAGAGAATCGTTTGTCTTTCTATCGTCATATTAGGAAGAGAGATGAAACGCGGGTTACTAAAAGAGTTATGTACTTATAATATACATGAAGAAAGATGGATGAATTGTGTAAAGAGTGAAATGAAAGTAAAAGGGAGTCGGTAACAGCATGACGGCTGACAGGATAGAACGGAAGAAAAAAAAACAAGTTGCATCAACCCCAACAACATGGGACAAGGGCGGGAAGATAATGTTGATGATGGAATATACATAAATCTCAACTCCGATCCTTAAGATACAGGCGCATCCTAGTTTGGGTGCCACAGAATAGATTACATAATTGAAGCTTACTAATAGTTTTAGATCTACACCGTTAAATTTTAATCGTTTTAATCCCGTGGAGGGTCGATCTGGTACATGAAACACTATCGATTTGTAAAGATAAAATTAAAAAATTAAGTACCTCTTTTCCAAAACTCGTACTAATTTACGCATGTACGAAATTAATTTCTTTAAGAAACAGTCAGCTGAGCGATTTCAATGACCATTTTTTTCATTCATGAGAAGAGTTAATAGTCGGCGATGCGTACAAAGTACCTACTACTTTGTACGCATCGCCGACTATTAACTACAGGTCATTGAACTCGCTAAGCTGACGTTTTGTTAAAGATACTAATTTCGTACATGCGTGAATTAACACGAGTTTTGAAAAAGAGGTACTTTATTTTTTAACTTTATCTTTACAAATCGATAGTATTTCATGTACCGGATCGACCCTCCACGGGATTAAAACAATTAAAATTTAGCGGTGTTTATTAAGAAAATTATAGAAATAGAAAATTATAGTTAAGTAACAGTTATAACAATAATCAATAAATTTATTATAATTTAACGAGAGAATTGGCAAATACAGGCGCAGCTGTAAGCGAAGTCAGGTGATAATAATTTAGTTATTTATTTGTTTACAATGTACATGTACAACATAATGAATGTAATGATGATGAATTAGCAATGCTACCTGCCTATGCAGAGGTGAGAAGAAAAGGATCAAACAATAATCATCATGTCTACTCACTGTCTGTTTACTGTCACCAAAGAATAAGAAATTGATACATTTGTGATTAATACATAAAACCCCCATCACATAACTTCCGCTTAAGAAAACGCAGATTAAATATATTTTGCAAGATGGTATGAAAAAGCACTAAAAATTCGATGCCTGTCTTACCGAGTAAGATTTACGAAGAAGCTCCAACTCCGATCATATTACACGATAAACTTTATTCCACAAAATGTCGCGGGTATAAGAATACATTGGTTTTCGGATTGGCTCAGGGCTTTCATAATATCAAAATGATCAAATCCGCAAAATTAAATATGCTTTTTTCTCTCTTTCAGTAAATGATCGTTTACTACAGGTAAGTAACTAAATAAACTGCAGTTCATTTATTTATATTTCGAATTTTAAATTTACCTATGCGTTATACTTTTCTGAAATACATTGAAGTTAACTTTAGTTAGCAACCCGCACAGAGCCCGCGTGGTAGGTTACGGCCCATTCCATGTCCTAGAGAGGAGACCAGAGTCCCGACTAGTGGAAACTTTATAAGACTGATTATGCTTATATAAACATTAACATATAAATTATATTTTTAAATATTCAATAAAAATAAAAAACATTTAAAAATATAAAAAATAGTAGCCCACCGGTATCGGGAACAGGGTCCAAGCTACCGGCGGTCAGGGCTCCAGAGAAAGGAACCTCCTGACTATACGAGCCGTGTCCAGCAATACTGCTTTCTGAATCAAGCCCTTGATCCAGTCGCCTAACGAGAGCCTCCTAAGATGTTGGTCGAGGCTCTTGGCTATTAAGCCATTGGCTGAAACAACTATCGGTACAATGACCGCTGAATCTACTTCCCACATGTCGACAACCTCGCGAGCCAAGTCGATATTATTATTACTTTTATTCCAGCCTATTGTACCTGAATATCAAAATTCATACCAAAAATCATACTTTTATAGTAATATTAATTAATTGTTTGCTTACGAAGGTTTAATATAATAGAAAGGTACCCGTAATAAATTACTTATAGACGCTTTGAAACATAAATAAACGATTTTACGTGATCTGCCAAATAGACAGAATTTCTGAAGACGGTTCGACGGCGCTTTATTAAATCTACATATGTAAGAACTATTGCGTAATTTGCATGCCCGACGCGATTTGTATAAGTATTCCTTACACGCTACAATGGAACACAACAATTTTCAATCCCTTACTTGACAAATATGCAACCCTTCCCGTATCCGAATAGCCGCAACTATATCCGAAATGTGCCAAAATATCCGCGCACTCTCAGCCCTAGTCGCAATATTCCGATCACGACCACACCACGTGACTGTATTATTTCAAATTCAAAGGGTAAAAAGGAGCCTGTATTAAAAAGGATAGCCTTCTTGTAACAGAAGCTAGCGTGGAGCGGTTCTACTTCACCACGATTGGCTGTCACAGTGGGAACACTTGAACAAACTTTGATATTCAGACCTCGCAAATCCTACAGTATTGATTATAGAGTCGTAACTCGCTTGGCGGAACTTAAATAGAAGTTTGTGCAACCCGCTCTGGGAATAACGGCAGTTGAATATGAAAAAAATCTTAAGTGATACTCGTATAGCAGTGCGGTAGGGATTTCGAAGTTAGTAGCTCTCGCCATTTTAAAGGTTGAATAAAAGTTGTATTTTGTATTAAAAGTTTGTCCTAGACTCGGTCGCGTTTGGGAGAAATAAAGAAATATTATTATTAAGAGTTTTGGCAGTATCTCTTGTTACTTTATATACGTGAATTTATTAATTTTGTATCAACAAGCAATCCCTTGCAGTTATCAAATTAATAGTGTATTTGTACTTTTTACCCAAAAGCACCAGAAGAAGAGTTATGTTTTTCCAGTATATAGATATTTAATCTTAAAAGGCTTGATGCATTTTAGCTTGATCGGCGTCGTAAGATTACTTTAAGTTGTGGAAGTGACACTGGGTTCATGAAAAATAGCGAATTTTTAACAGACTTCCAAAAAAAGGAGGTGGTTCTCAATTCGATAGTATTTTTTTTAATGTTTTTACCTCAGAACTCCGTCGTTTATGGACCGATTTGTATTTTTAACCGACTTCTAAAAAAGGAGGAGGTTCTCAATTCGGATGTTTGTATTTTTTTTTTTTTTTTTATGTATGTTCGCGCATAACTTCGTCACTTGCCAACCGATTTGAAAAATTCTTTTTTTGTTGGAAAGGGTATACTTCCCAAATGGTCCCATAGTCACCAAGTCGGGATCTGATGATGAAATCTTGGCGAAACCGAGGGAACTCCTCAAATATTATAGGCAACTATATAGTTCTTTTGGTATTTTCGTCAAAGACTTAAGCATTTATAGTCAAAACTTGACATTTGACGAAGTGGAACTGGTGAAGAAGACCAGAAATGGCCAACGGAAGTTCATACTCACACAGATCTCTCAATGAACATAGTTACAAATAAATGAATAGTTCTGAATAGGTATGTTGAAAATGGTATCATCGATGTGACCTGATGATGATGATGGAGCCGGAAGATAGGCACCGGAACTTCGTAATTAATCAATGTATCCTAGCCGTGTTTGGGCTTCTTGGAATTGTCATGAGATGCACTTTGGCTATCAGGTACTATCGAACTGATATGTTGATGATGATAGAGCCGGAAGGTAGACACGGGAACTTCATAACAAAACAATGTATCCTAGCAGGGTTTGAGTTAATTGGAATTGTCATGAGAAAAAGGTACTCTGGCTGTAAGTGTATTGCAACTAAAAAGTGTGAAATAAAAAACTTTTTACAAAAAAAAAATAACCGACTTACTAAAAAAAACACTAAAACCATCAAAATAACTTTAATTTCGGAAGTCGGTGTTAAATAACGAAGAGGCAAAACTATTATAGAAACACCGACTTCCGAAATTAAAGTTATTTTGATGGTTTTAGTGTTTTTTTTAGTAAGTCGGTTATTTTTTTTTTTGTAAAAAGTTTTTTATTTTTTTTTCACATGATATGCTTCCAGATTGGTTCCATTTCTTTCAAAATCTATTTCTGATGATGGGATCCATGAGGAATCGAGAGAATTCTTCAAATATTATAGGCAATTATATAGTTATTTTGGTATTATCATTGAGGACTTACTTCACTTCATCAAAAGTCACTTTTTGACTGTAAATCAGTCAAAAAGTGACTTTTGATGAAGTGAATTGGTGAAGAAAACCAGAAATGGCCAACGGAACTTCATATTCAAACAGATATCACAATGAACATAGTTAAGCGACTATGACAATACAAATAAATGAATAGTTCTGAATGAATATATATGTTGAAAATCATCGAAGTGATCTGATGATGATGATGATGATGGAGCCCGAAGATAGGCACTGGAACTCTGTAGTTAATCATTGTATCCTAGCCGTGTTTGGGCTTATTAAAATTGTCATGAGATGCACTTTGGCTATAAGGTACTATTGAACTTATCTGATGATGATGATGGAGCCGGAAGATAGGCACCGGAACTCCGTAATTAATCAATGTATCCTAGCCGAGTTTGGGCATAATAGAATTGTCATGAGAAGCATTTTGGCTATAAGGTACTATCGAACTGATCTAATGGAGCCGGAAGGTGGAAGGTGAACACGGAAACTTCATAATAAAACATTGTATTCTACCAAGGCTTGGGTTGATTGGAATTTTCATGAGAAAAAGGTACTCTGGCTAATCATTTTTAATAAAAAGTTCACACACATATACAGTTGCGGTACATGGTGGACATCCCACCCATACGCACAAATCGTTTTGGGAACACATTTATTATGCGTACAGCCAAGGAGTGGAATTCCCTGCCGGAGTCTGTGTTTCCCGATAGCTACAACTTAGGGGTCTTTAAGTCAAGACTGAATAGGTTACTTCTAGACAAGCGTGCTCCATCGTCGACCACATCATCGCTTACAATCAGGAGAGATGGTGGACAAACGCAAGCCTATCAATAATAATAATAAAAAAAGTTAAGGCTATTAACTGAATGGCAACTTAAGCTTCAGCAACAGCAAACCATAAGACCGATGTATATATAACCTCAGCAATAGCACATATTATCTATCAGCGATAATCCCGCGGCTACATACCCACTCGTTGGGATGTTCCTGTCTTTGTATGGGGTGACAATTCTCGGACGGAGATATGGGTGCTCAAGCAAACTAGGGATGGTCCCGGGATAAAAGTATAGTGGAAAATTTTGTGGGATTTTACTGACTTTATTCAT
The DNA here is from genome assembly GCA_910589285.2 of Mythimna ferrago. Taxonomy (NCBI): domain Eukaryota; kingdom Metazoa; phylum Arthropoda; class Insecta; order Lepidoptera; family Noctuidae; genus Mythimna; species Mythimna ferrago. Next base: position 26,592,393 of record OU342685.1, read on the forward strand.
TTAAATTATTTATTTTTTATCTTTAATTTAAATTTATTGTAATTTTTTTTGTCATTTATAATTCAGTCATTTCGTTGCCTTATTTTGTATTTTTTTTTATGGAGTAAAGTCTGAAATAAAGGTTTATTATTTACGAAAAGACGATACTAAAAGTAGATCTTAAACATGTGGGTGTAAGTTATCTATTTAGAAAAGCTAGTACTTATATAATTCTTCTGCCAGCGGCTGCAGCCCGCATGAAAGTAGGTTTCTCCATACAAACTTTTGACCCCCGTTTCATCCCAATAGTCAGACGGTCGCTAGGCGCGCCGCTGGGATACCGATCCCGATTTCCGGCCACCGCAGACGCGGGCTTGCGGACGGTGAGCAAAGGTGGCTCGCTTTTGTTTTTCTATTTTTTTTTTTCTATGTCTGTCAACTTGTGTGTCTATTCGGACAGAATAAACATGTTTTTTCATGTATTCCTACTGCAATAAAAAAAACACTAAAAAAGATATATACTCAGAATCAAATACTTATGTAAGCGTTAGGACTATTCTGTGAAGAAAGTTTTCAGCTGGTAGTGAGCAGACAATCTTCTTCTTCTTCCTGCCCTTATCCCATATTACTTGGGGTCGGCGCAACACGTTTTCTTCTTCCATTCTGTCCTGTCACCCGTCAAACTATCACTAACTCCCTTTTCTTTCATATCACTTCTCACACAATCCATCCATCTTTTTTTCGGCCTTCCTCTCCCTCTCCATCCATCTACATGTATACTCAGAACTCTTTTAGTAATATGCGCTTCATCCCTCCGCTTCACATGACCATACCAAGACAACCGATTACCTTTCAACTTTTCAGTCACTGGCGCCACTTTCAAACTTCCTCTAATATACTCATTTCTCACTTTATCCATTCTCGTCACACCACACATCCATCTCAACATTCTCATCTCCGCAACATGCAATCTTGTTTCATCCTTCTTTTTCACAGCCCAACATTCTGATCCATACAGTATAACAGGTCTTATGACGGACTTGTAAATTTTACCCTTCAACTTGAGGGGCATGCGTGGGTCACAAGTTGTTCCCGTGACCTGTCGCCATTTCATCCATCCTGCGTTGATCCGACGTGTTACGTCTCGGTCTACCTCACCATCCCCTTGGACGAGTGACCCGAGGTACCGAAAGTCGGAACAGATTGGTATGGGCGTTCCGGCGAGAGCTAAAGGCACAGGGTTGGAGAGACCGCCGAAATCGCAGAACAAGTACTCCGTTTTGGTTCTACTTACTTTCAGGCCAACACTCTCCAGTCTGTGCCACCACACCTCCAATCTGTTTTGGACCTCTAGGCCACTCTCGGCAACCAGCACAATGTCGTCGGCAAACAGCATACACCAGGGAGCCTCCTCCTGAATGTCCGACGTCAGAGCGTCCATTATCATCAGGAAGAGATAAGGGCTGAGAGCCGATCCCTGATGTAAGCCAACAGCCACATTGAAATTTCCAGTGGTGCCCACTGTTGACCGGACTTGCGTACTACATCGACTGTACATCGCTCGGATCAACTGCACATACTTCCCAGGCACACCTTTCTCCTTAAGGGCCCACCACAGAACCTCTCGAGGTACCCGGTCGTATGCCTTTTCGAGGTCAACGAATACCATGTGCAAGTTTTTATGCGCACCTCTGTATTTCTCGCACAGCTGGCGTATAGCAAAAATGGCATCCGTCGTACCCCGACCAGGCATAAAACCGAATTGGTTCTGTGAAATTTCACTCTCTTCTCTCAGTCGCCTTTCAATAACTTTCTCCCAGGCTTTCATAGTATGTGACATTAGCTTTATTCCTCTATAATTGTTGCACTCAAGCACATCACCTTTGTTTTTAAAAATGGGCACCAAAGAACTGCTGCACCACTCATCAGGTATGGCTTCTTCCCGCAACAACTTATTGAAGAATAAAGCTAACCACGTCCATCCATCCACTCGCAATAACTTCCACACTTCAACGGGTATTCCATCTGGACCAATGGCTTTACCATTTTTCATTCCATTTACTGCTACTCTGACTTCATCCATACTAACCATTCTCACTAACCCTACATTCACTGGTTTACTCTTTAAAATTCCACTCCAATTATTTTCCTCATTCATCAGTCTTTCAAAATAGTCCTTCCACCTCTCTTTGATTTTTTCATCATCCGACAGGACCACTCCCGCTTCATTCCTTACACATCTTACTTGACAAACATCTCTCGTCTTTCTCTCTCTTGTTTTAGCTAGCCGGTACAGCTCTTTTTGGCCTGCAGGACTGTCCAGTGTGTTGTACAGTTTGTCCTGGGCCGTTGATTTTGCTAATGGCTTTCTTAGCTTTTTTCTTCAAAACGTCATATTCCCTCTTTTTTTCCGCTTTCAAACTACCGTTTTCCACTTCTACGTGCTGCCATTCCTTGAATTTTCTTTTCTTTTCTTTCAACACATTCTGAATTTCTATCGACCACCACCATGTATCCCACAATATACTCGTATAATCACAAAACCTCTAACTGATTTATCCACAGTATAAAATAACCATAAGTTCAAGTACAATCCCGTTAAACCCAGCTACGTCCAGGTTAACCCACAATAAGAAGGATCGAGGTCAACTCGCCTGACCTTTAAGGCGAGTAGTCCCTTGAACATCTGGCCGGAGTTAAATGCAAACAAACTCGTACTCTCAAAAGGTAAAGGAAGACATCGTGAGGAACCAGCGTGTCCTAGAACTAAAAAATTCGAAGACATTTGACATCCACCAACCCGCACTGGGCCCGCGTGGTGGATTATAATAATAATAATAATAATCCTTTATTATCAGGCATCTAAGGCCCATAGATAAAATACAAAAATAATCTTACAAAATAATAAATTAATACATAAAAAGATACAACGAATCATTATTAAACTATAAACTATTGCACACGAAGTGACGGCGTCGTGTTCCGCTGCAAGGTCGGTATCCTTCCACGAAATCGTCGATACACGACACCCTTCGGCCAAAACTCTCCTTTGAGGAAGGTCTCCAAATGTTGAGTTGGCACTCGCACCACAAACGACTTGAAATTAGTGCTATGGCGCGGCTCCAACTGCTCAACTCTCAAAGTCCAGTTCGTCTTGACTCGAACATACTCCACGATCTCCTCAACCTTCGTGGTGTGATGTAGCCTCGAAACGTACAGCTGCGTCGTGGGCACTGCTGGACGCAGCAGCATGTTTGGTCCTGCCAGCGCGGTACCGCACTGGTTCTGACAAGTAGGCTTCTTCCTCTTCTTCTTCTCCACCTTTGTGAAGCCATCCTCATCACTCTGCTTGCCCCTTTTCGTTATACCTGTTTGTCGCGTTGTTTTAGACACAGCAGGTTTGTTTGGCCCATTCCCTCTCATAGAGAGAAGGCCTGAGTCCCAACAGTGGGAACATTAAAAAAGTTGACGATGATGATTTTTATAAACTTTGTCCTTCACTAGAAATCACCCCTGTGTCGTGGTTGTATTCACAAACATGTAAACTCACATACATAAGACATCCAGACCCGAAACACCTAAATCAGTAGGCCATACAAATATTTGTGCTCCGTGCAGAAATCGAACCCGTGACAGTCCCAACAGTGGCAACATTATAAGGCCGACTAAACGATTTTCTATGCGAAATACTATGTACATTCTGAAGAACTGGTAGACGCACTTGGCGAGGGTTGCACGAATTCGATGAATGCGAGACGCATAGGACCGGTCATTATGGCGACACTTGGGGGACACCTACGTCCAACAGTGAACGTCTTTCGGCTGAAATGATGATGATGATGATTCTAAAGAACATGTAACCAGCAATTTTTTTGTATAAATATTATTTTTGAAGATCAAGGCCGTTTGAAAAGAGTAGGGAAAATAAGCAAAAAAAATGTAATGTTGTAATTTTTTTTACTAAACTATGTTAGTCATACGAAAAAATCATATGTTAGGTAATAATGTTGTAAGTACATAAACCAATATTTTTTTTTTTTGTAACTGATAAACCTAGCCGTTACCGAGGGGCTTTAATCACTGTTTTATGGCAGTGCTCGGGAGCTAGGACCTTAACTGACCATGGTTAACCGCAGAATGTCCTCGGACACATCGTGGCTGTACATGGAACTACGAGTATATACCGTATATGATGGAACATGTATAGTATATGTGGGAATATGTATAGGACGCCCCAATCCTAAGTAAACGTACATTGAACCCGATAAATACATCATAGCCGAGCCCCTGTTCAACATGATTTTGAAGTTGAGTTTTTCTTTTTTAGGTTCATAATGGTGTTTGAGGAAATTATAGACGTTTTTAATGGTTTTTGAAAGTGAGTAAAAGTTAGTACTTTTACTTTTTTTTTAGGGTTCCGTATTCCAAGGGCGAAAACGGGACCCTATTGCTATCACTCCACTATCCGTCTATCTATCACCAGGCTGAATCTGCTGAATCCAACGAAAACATCGAAATCAAGTATGATTACGGCCCTTGTATCTCTAAGAGAGGAGGCATGAGTCCCAGTAGTTGTGGGGACATCGGCTGTGTGTGTATACTATGCTATTACGTTAGCACAAAAAGTCATGTCTTGTGTATTACCTCTGTGTAAACACGTTATTTGCCAGTGTTCTACATATGTAGGCATTAGCGATAAAACAGCCACTAACATGTTTGTATCAAAACAGAAAATATATCCTTTGTGTATAAAGGCTTTGTTACAGGAGGTGATACAAAATAATAGGTAGCGAGGTATTGTACGTGAATCATAAGAACTGCTTTCATCAAAATATTATTCCTGATATTATTATTTTGTTATAAAAAATACTGTATCTACCCAGTTGCTAGAAATAAATATGAACTTCTACTAACAATAAGAAAAGACAAAGAAAATATTATAATATTATAATTGGGCATCTTCTAGAAGTGAATCAAAAAAATTCAAAAATTCAAAAATTCATTTATTGGTGTGATTTTTGGTACATTTTTACATGAGATCTTAATAATAAATAAATTAGTTCCTCAAAAATCTACCTCAAAGGTGTACACACTATCTCATAATTTAGTCATTCATGTAAAATAAGAATAATCAACATATTAAATTAAAATTAAGGATTATAACAAAAAAAAAACAAAAAAAATATAAGTCAGTGAATAGAAATTAGGATAATAATAATAAAGATTTCGAATATTGTTCAAATACTAGTTTCATTATTCGAAGACATATTATGACATTCACCAACCCGCACTGGGCCCGCGTGGTGGATTACGGCGCATTCAGTCTTTTAGAGAGGAAGCCTGAGTCCCAGCAGTGGGAACATTAAAAGGCTGATTATGCTACTAGTCTCACTGCTGCTTGTAGAGCAGATGGTCGATGGGCTGAAAGGTTCTGAAAGTCTTCCATAAGGTGGACAGATGACCTATTGAAATTCGGGGGAATACAGTAGATGCTAGACGCATAGGACCTTTCATTGTGGTGACACTTTGGCAATCAGTCTTACCGAATCATTATTAATGGTATGTATAAACACACTGGTATTTAGCTAAATCCGGTTAGGCTGGATACTGAATCCATCATACATTTACAGTTATAAAAAGGCTAGATGGATTGTTTGGCATGTAGATACAAAGTTAACAAGATTTTGCCTGAATGTATCAACAGAAGAATTAAAGAATCTTTACAGACACTGTAATTCCATCTGAGTTTAATCATCAAACCAACGGCACATTCTTTGTTAATAGCAAACAACGATAGGACTAAAGTCTACCATCATCACTTACGGGCTAATTTCTCCCACTATTAGATATATGCTTCTCTTGTTATTGAGTTAATTTCCGCGAGCTCGTGTTAACCTTAATTACAATCTACGCTATTTCAATAATCTGGTTGATGGTAATGATGTTGCTATATCTACTTCGGCTAGACCAAGTTCTGCTTTCCTTGACTCAAAGTGGTTGGAAATAGTACATTTTAATAGATATAAGTGGCGAAAGTTTGTCATTGCGACCAAGCTGAAATTCACCCGAGCCGTAGGCGAGAGTATCATAGACTCAAGTACAAAATTCCACATTCCACATGTATCAAACGACGTTTTTCAATACAGTTACGAAGATATAAATAAACAGGAGTTGACGCGCGACTCGTGAGTGTGTGAAATTATGCTGGGGGTGAGTTCGCGGACTTTTCTGAACTAGATCGAATAACAGCAAATTACTTGCCCAGTAGCGGCAGAAATAGGAGCGGGTTTCCAAGTAAGTGTGTTTCATTTCATTTCCTACTCTTTATGTGCAATCTTGTGTGTGTGTGGCATATGCAATTTTGTCCCAAAATCCCAATACACAGAGCCAGCCCTACTACCCCAAACGCACTGATAAACGTCCGATTATTCCGTAACCGAGTGTCTACGCGCGATACTTTTGTGCACGATCTCTTTTGTTTTGCTATATTTTTCCTCCGAGCCCCTTTATAGGACGTTAAGCGAGTATGAGTGAGCGTAAATGTGGATGCCTTTCTTTTTATGGTATTACTGGCTGTAAGCGGTTTGTTATCGGAGATGTACGGAACCGTGTTGTGTCTATTTTTGGCTGTTACTTTGACATGGGTTTGTTAAGGAATTCTTGGCATGTTCGACATACAGAGCGACATATAAGTTATTATTATTCGGTCTCTTGATAGAAATGCACAATGCTTATGTGATGCCGAATGCATAATCTTCCACCGCTGACGTATAATCCGATAGAATAAAAATACAAACTAGACATGTTTTCATAACCGTAATGATGAGTCTGACACCGGTAACTGCACAAGTAGGTAATGCAATAAGCATTACCTACTTGTGCAGTGTCAGTAATGGTAAATCGCCATCCCATATTTTGATCTTGCCTTTATTTAAGATGGTAGGCATGATTCATGCGACTATTCCGAATGGAAATGGAACTAAATGGTACGGTCCAGTATCTGTCAAACTTGCCCAAGCTTCATTATAAGTCAAATATATCCCAACTTATTATGGGTTGAGCCAGACGCAGTGTGTATAGTTCTTCCATATTATGTATATCCGTCATCTTAATCGTCTTATTTTCCTTCCTTAATTCTTAGTTTCAGCTATAGGGTTTTTTATTTACACATTCCTTGCATCGTTTCTCTGGTCTTCTTTTATAATGATTAGTGATCAGTCAATCCTTAGGGATTTTAGGAGTTTTTTGCACATTCTTCTCCATAAAGATCGATGCCTTGGAATCTGCAACTAGTAGCATTTTTCTGACCGACTGATTTTTTGACAATTGAAAATTGCTTCTAAACAGTTTACTTCAAATAAACACTTTTGGGTTTTGTTTTATTGTCATGGCAGGAAATAGCTGCTCAACGTAAACTTCTAGTTGGTATTATCAGAGACCAATAATAAACAGTAAAATCTATTCTGCCACTAGTTGTAACTAGACTATTATAAAGATATTTTGGCCAAAGCTTATTTCGTTCCAATTTCATATAAAATAAAGCCTTGGCTTGCCGATGGACTTACATAATGCTCATTTTCACTAACGTTATTATCAACATAAACGTTATTTACTTAGATACTAGCGGTTACTAAGTAGTGGGAAACGTCTTTAGTGTCTTAAGTTCGTTAACTACTTCTAATAAATTGTCTAACCCTCCGCCAATATCACTCGAAGCAATTTCAACTTACTTATCAGATTCATATTTTCATTACACTACAATCTATAGGATAGTTCGGGTGACAGAAGTCGGATTCATACAATGTAACTATCTATCCTTTTTTCTCATATTAAAGATGTATATTTTCGTTCTGCTGTCACCCTACTCATGCTGTGTAAAAAAACCTTAGTTCATTCGTCTCCAGTTTTTATTTATTTTTATTAGGCACTCCTCATTGAATTCAAATTTTAAATACTTTAACACAAATTCCCAAGAGAATGAGTTCACTTTCGTTATTAATAGGCTTATCACAGGCGGAAACAGATGCCACATCAAATATAATCCGACGCCCAGCCGGGCCTTCACGAAAACACATTACGTTAGTCTAGTGTCATTTATAACGGAAGGAGGTCACATACCTACCCTGATATTAGAAACTGGGAGACTGGATGGAGCGTGTTTTATGTAAGAGCAAACAAGCCCGAATCGTTGGGCATCCTCTGTTTTTTGGGGTTTATGTGTTTATTTTGAATTACCCTGTTAGTGTTGGACTCATTCAGGATCTTCATTATGTTAAAAAAAAAAACTTTGTTTCTCGTATGAACATGATATAAGTAGTCCACTAATATGAAATTTAAAATTTAATTTAGAGAAATCCAATAAAAGCTGGAAATAATGGTGTAAAGTTGGAAGTCCTCTTACGGAAAGACAATAATTAATTTTAATGAAAAAATAACACCTAACTCATTAATAATTGAGTGATACAATATAACGTCTAATGACGAAGCATGCTACATACTACTTAACGTTAAGTATATAAAATAAAAGTAAAAAATTGACTACAACGTGACATAATACAATATCAAACTATACCTACACAAATTCGTAAGGTATATAATAAAATCAATTAAAACAAGCATGTATATACATTTTTTTTTTAATTCATATTAACTAGAGGTTGAATGCGATCTCACCTTTTTTTTTTTTTTTTTTCCGATGGGAAAAATCATCCTATGACAACCCCCGCTCTTGGGCGGAGCGGGAGATAGTGTCAGACTCTTACTGACTAAAAAACCCATCCCGTTCCTTCAAGCCTTCATACCGGGGCTCGAGCGCCCAATGCGATCTCACCTGATGAAGCAGAATGCAATCGTTGATGGTGAGGCTCATTAGTTTATTAAGAGTCTATTCACTCTAACCTTGAAGTCACCTACATTATAATCGGATGGGAAGACCGCAGCAGGAAAAGTGTTCCAGCCCTTCAATGTTAGCGGTATAAACAACGAAGCAAATCGCACAGTCCGGATCGTAGAAGTTATAACAACATAAGGATAGATATTCACCGTACATCCATCACAAATAAATTAGTGTAATTCTCCCACTTTGTTGACTCCTTGTTGGACAAGCCCTGCATCTGATAGACAAGCTTACCTAAAACACTCATACTTCAATTTAGGCTGCTCATATCTTGGACCAGACCAGCCAAGATCAGGCAGATTGATATCTTGCAATCAGTTACATGTCAATTTGTTTGCTGTTGAGATATCGACAATCCGTTTTATTAGATATTAGCTACCAAATGGTTTAAATTATCATGAACAATGAAAGAAGAACACTATCTATTATTTTACATTTAGCTGTTGTAATTTCTATATTGTGAATTGTTTCTTTATTACTTTATTTATTTACATTATTCTCACATACGTAAAAGGAGCGAAAAGAAATATGTAACCAAGATATCTGTAATATATAAAATGATTTAATAGCGTATCCATGGAGTATTTTGTATATTTTTTAACTCAATACGCAGTACAATGTGCAGTTAGCATATTTTTTTTGACTATCTGATTTCTCGATAGTTCAAGTGAGTTGGAATAAATGTGACTCTTGATTCTTTATTTTCTGCATACGACCTGTTTGTATTGCTATAACAAATTTTAGTAAAGTCATGACTCCTTCCAACTAGTCCATTTAATTATAAGTATAAAACTCGGTTATCTGCGGCCCAGTCTTTCCCATTTCTGCCCACATAAACACAGTAAAGGTATCTCCTACACTGCAGGTATGTTTTCCTTGTATCCTCAGTCCCGCAGTGCTGCTAATAGCATGGTGCTCAAGAAAATACATTGGTCCTGCGGGCTCCCCCTCGCGCGTCCGTTTATAATGTGCAACATGGGACCCACGTGTCGGATGTCCGCTTATTAAAAATTTATACTATACGATTGTATTATTTGTAATTTTTTTAACATATTCATTTTTCATATATATAAAAATGGTCTTTTTCAATTCACATTGTTTGTTTATCTGAGTCATGTAAGTTCTTTGTGAGCCGTAATAATTATATTTAGATTTAAAACTTGATAAATTGTTACATAAATTCTAGGACTCAACAAAGTTATAGCTACGAGAATGTTATTTGTCTGTACTATGGATAAACTTGTATCACAGGTGATAGGAGCTGTTACAAAAAATTTCAACACAATTATTCAGAGTCTCGAAATAATGAAAAATTAAACTATTATCTAATAGTAATTAAATCACTTATTTATTATGGCTTGTACCATGTTTACTTAACCCTAAAAGTCTCAATAATTCATTTCGTATTTTAAAACCGTTTTTTTTTTATATAAACTAATGCTTGACTTCGATCCCACCTGAGCTGACCTGAACACTTTATTATCTAGTTACACACAATGATGTCCTATGTGGACCCGTTTTTAAACGTTATTAACCGTTAAGGGGATGCATCTCGACACACATTTTCACTGTTTTTTATACAACTACTCTTACGCGATTATGACGTTATTACATATTTTTCGTTAGATATTTTGGAAACACAGTATCTTGTGGATATTATCTAGGCATCTATGGAAATCACTTTATAAATTTGTGTAAAATTAATCCAGTTGAGACCTCTGAAAATCTGTTATTTTGCATGAATTTTGACACTTCATAATTTATTAAAAAATTAAAGAGTAAAAAACTACAAACATACAAGCCTAACAAATTTTATCAAGATTCTAAATAATGACAATGTTTTTCAAAAAGCTTTAAAGGTTTAAGAAAAAAACACGTATTTTCTGGAACAAGTTTTATAAAATATTCGAGTAAATCACGGAATTACCGAATATTAACAGAGTTTTCAGACGTTATCTCTCTTTTTTCGCGTTGCCGTTTTGTCAAACATCGCATTGGATTGCGTTAGATGAATTAAAAAGCTTTTAAACCATGCTCGATGTTGACGATAGGCGAGTGGAAAAGCAGCCTCTTAAACCGTTTACTCAATTAATATATTCATAGTACTAATAAATATAAAACCCTTTTTACGTCCGCATATTTTAACATGTTTGTGCGGAACATTACATTACTCGTGGCCCAACCCGCAAAGATTGTATATTATTATAATATAGTTATAAGCGTTATTACAATTGTAGTGGACGCACTGGTACAGGGGATAAACGCTTTGGCTCGTTATGTTTCCATCACGGGTTGAACACGACCGCCTCGGTCAACGGCTCGTATGAAACTGTTAACCGTCAAAGCACAAAATAGAGAGGTACAGAAGTCAGTCTACATACCAAGTGCGCTCGAGCAACGCACACATAGACACCGCTAACGGACACGATATCTCGGCTCAATCATCCGGTCGCACTCATACAGTCCGGCGCAATGCGCTAAACCTAGCGCGATCGCCTAGCGTAGGTATAAAAAGTGAAGTACATGAGATTGACTTCTGTACCTATCTATTTTATGGTCAAAGCCCGTGAGCCCGAGACAAGTACACATATACTACAACAATTAAATATTCATAAAAGAAAAAGCTAACAACAAGAGAATTACCTATTCCCTTCCCAGAAACCTAAACAACTTAATAAAGCTCACGTATTTTAAAAACACTTATCGCATCGTCCCCGTGTCGTGTACTCTAAAGCCATAAAGCCCTCTCCAGTGCTACCTTAAAGAGGACAAAACTAATAAAACGGGGGACAAGACAGAGGTCAGAGGACAAGGGGGACATCGGACGCACGTTATGTTCACCGGGTGGAGGACACCGGGCTCCGGAAGTGAGATGACGTCACGAAGAAGGGTTTTGGAATGAATAAAGCTGTTTGAAAGTTTCGTTTGTTTTATTGATAAATTCTCCTGAATTGTAATTTTCTGATTAATTTAAAGAAAATTGTGTCTCGTGGACTGTAGAGGAATAAGTTATCTCGCACTTACCATTGTAGCACCGGTAGTATTTTTCTGTTTCACACATCTAAGACTGAATATTTCATAAAATAGTACTATACAGTTGCTAGTCTTTTTCGAACGACAACTTGACTCTTCGCGTGGCCCAAAGGCTGGCTTTTACCTTAGCCAGAGCTTAGGCATTGCCACACAACGTAGCAATTTCGCCAGGCTTTTGGTCACATTTCCAGTCGACAGCAAGGCGGAGGATTTTTTTGGCGATTTATTTCAAGATAATAATTATTTAATTGAGACTTCTTGTTTTAAATATATGTATGTATAGCCGCCTCCTACAAGGTGGATTGATGTCCTGGTCGCGAGACGCACAGGATCGGTCGTTGTGGCGACACTTGTGGGAGGCCTGTGTTCAAAAGTAGACGTCTTACGTCTGAAATGATGAAGATGACCATATTTTAAAAATTAGTGTTAAGTGTAGGTATATATGTGTCAAGATGTACTTAGTAAACTTCTTTCTTAGTAGGTATTGTAGCTTGATAAACCAGCCCACCAAATACCATAGCAACACATTCTTTCCCCAACCACATATTGACATAGCTTACAGCAGCGTGCGCTCGGTCCACAGTTCGATGCCTGCGCTTGAATATTCATGATATTGATGCGGAGCTGATCCAAGTGATCAGTTTGTGTACTGGCAAATTGGAAAAGTTACATGTGTCTGTGTTTGTGAGGTTATTGGTTATGTAGCACGTGTTGAGGTTTGCGAAGGCGGAGTTAATTTGTTTACTTATGTATTCACAAACACTTTGAAATAAAAAGATCAAAATTGTTACTTATTTCAATAGATTTTTTTCCAGCAGACTGCGACAGGAGAGATTTTTTATAAATAACTAGTGGAACCTACATACAAAGTTTTAGGTGAATCCGTTAAGAAATAAAAATAAAAACAATTTATCCCCATTTTCTCCCCCTTGGGGGAACCCCAAAAACCCTTGGCCCTTGGGGGGGGAATTTCCAAAAATCCTCTCTTAGTGGTAGCCTACTCCTCCCAACAAACACACATGCCAAATTTCAGCTCTCTACTGCCCGTAGTTTCGACTGTGCGTTGTCTGTCAGTCACTCAGTAACGGAAGAGTTTTATATCTATAGAAGATATAAAATAATGCTTGATTGCGATCCCATCTGATAGTAAGTAGTGCTGCAATCATCGATGGTGAAGCGCACTATCTTTATTAAGAGCCTATTCACTCTAGCCTTGAAGACACCTAAAATAAAAACGGACGGGAAAACCGCAGCAGGTAAATTGTTTCAGTCCTTCGATGGACGCGGTATAAACGATGAAGTGAAACAAGAGTTTGGTAAGAAACGGAGACATAGATAAAAAAAAAATACATAAAAATACTGACTTCAAAAAAAGAAGACTAAGAAAAAGAAAAAAAGAAAATTTCTCACATTATTCCATGTACTAACTGGCCTGTGCAGGCAAAACTGTGGTGAAAATTGTGCGTGAGGTGGCTTATTACATGCGTGGAGCGTCTAGAGTTGTGGCAAGTATCGATACGTGCTATCAAAGATATATCCCCCTGACCACCGCTAAGTTCATTTTTGATTGCACTTGAAACGAAAACTTCAAAGGGTTTGGTTTGGCGTCGCGCCGCAGAATTCAAGCGAATTATTTTTTTAAGTGATCAGGCAGAAATGACCGCGATGGTACCTACAGAGTTTGAAGCATGGATTGTCAGTAATATCCTAACTAAATAAACTTAGAAACTTACATACCAAACCCGCAGCTTCCCGCATGAGAGGCGGGTGCCTTAACCAAAGGGCCATCACGAAAGAAGACTGATTGCAGCGCTTAAATTGTTTACGTTGGGTTCAAGTTTTTTGTGCAATGTTCACAACTTAACTAAGCGTATCATTAGCAAACTTTGTCAGTCAATTTATAGCTAGACTTTTGTCGACACATTAACTCAAAAATAATAATTTAAACTTCATAAACATAAGGAAAGTCAAAGTGATACCACAAGAGTGCAGTCAACCGAATAAAAAACGGATTTCACTTGTACCTAACATGTTCCATTCACAGACACAAATCTGTAGACCTTCCAATATTTGTATAAGGTATTAGACACATAGGTTCACGTTTAGGATCCCCACATAATCTGGTGTCACGCTTAGTGCGTATGACACGCTGCATCACGTTCATCGCATAAATCACGAGCGTGACAGATGGTCACATTTGTTATATCACGCCAAAGTGAATACCGATACCATTCTGTAAACACGTTTTGTTTAATCTAAATTAAATATCGGGCTGGAGGCGTTTATTTCTGAATTTGGGACACCCTCGTGATAATACTTGTGTGTAATCTTGGAATGCAATCTGGTTTCCTGGTTTGGATTATCTGCTTTTCGGATCACGATTTTCTTGTGGTTATTTTAGGATCCTCGGGGAAATAAGCTTTATAATAGGGTTACAATTTCTATTCAAATAAGTCGCAAATCTAAATCGCGATTAAAATCTTTTTGAAGTCTAAATTTTAAGCTTGTAATTTATCAATTTATGTTGCTTTGCTTTATATTGTACAAGTCAACTTAACCTTTAATTTAATGTTTTTTCCGTATTTCAAGTGGATCCATCTGTTTAAGAGTCTCTAAGTCAAGAGTGAATAGGTTACTTCTAGGCAAGCGTGCTTCATCGTCGACCACATCATTACTTACCATCAGGCGACATGGTGGTCAAACGGGAGCCTATCAATAATAATAATAAAAGATACTATCATAGTTTTGACCTGATGGTTTTTGTTCCAGGTAAACGGCTCCTGGGGTCTGCCTGCTTTCGTGTGTGACGTGTACATCGCGATGGATGTCACCTCCTCTACGTCCAGCATATTCAACCTCGTCGCCATATCTGTTGATAGGTAAGTTATATATATATTAAGTAGATATTCTTATTTCCTTTTGTTTTGATTTTCACCTAGTTATGTGTGCAGCCTCACTTTTTATTCTAAAAGACCCCTTTGTTAAGGAAAGTCTTATTTTCTATTTATCTATCTCAGATGGACATTATAATTAGATTGGTCTAATGATTAGTAGTTACAGGAGGTCGTGGATTCGATTCCAACCCAAGACAAATTGTGATGAGCAGGATCATTTGTTCTGTGCCTTTGTGTAATTTATTTATAATATGTATGAATTTAGAAATATTTAGGTATGTACATGTACAAGCTCTGTCTAGTTTGAGACTAGATATTGTTGTGTGAAAGTTGTGGAATATTATATTACTATAGGATCAAGTTTAAGATCCAGTGTAGCCAAAATTTTGCAAGATATGTCTAGCAACAAGACCCTTGTCAAAAGCTGTTTAGCATGAAGAGAATGACAAAAGATATAGTTTAGTATCCCTCCTAAACTTAACCATTTATGCAGCAGTAACACCCAATAACTTATCAATTCTCTCCCCAGGTATATAGCAGTAACTCAACCAATAAAATACGCGAAACACAAGAACAATCGGCGGGTGTGGTTCACCATCGTGCTGGTGTGGCTGATCTCGGCAGCCATCGGCGCGCCCATCGTCCTGGGGCTCAACGACACGCCCGACAGGAACTTCGACGAGTGCCTGTTCAACAGTCAGAACTACGTCATCTACTCTTCGTTAGGATCCTTCTATATCCCCTGCATCATGATGATGTTCCTTTATTATAATATTTTTAGGGTTAGTATTAAACTTTGCGTTGTTATTTTTAAATCCTATTTTTTTTAGACCCTATTACTAAACTCTACTGTCCGTCCGTCTGTCTTTATGTCTGTCACCACGCTGTATCCCATGAACCATGATACAACAACTAGACATTTGAAATTTTCACAGATTTGTATTTCTACAAAAGACATGAGTTTTTGCGCGATTGCGAGTCCGAATTCCACTTGGCAGGTTTTTTTTATTCATATCTAGTGGGCTCTGATCTGGAGCTGGTTCAAACCGCTTCTCGGTATCATCGAAATGAAATATGTAAGTAATTGGACTTTTCAAAGCAAAGAGATTTTTTCCTTTTATTATATTAAATGAATTCCTTTGTCTAAAAACTGAAATACTTAAATCAGAATTTGGGAAATTAAAAAGTATGTAGCACACAGAACCAGTTCTCAAGGTATGCGCATACATAAGTATTTTCTATTACTAGACACAATACATCAAATCTAGCTCTAAAATAGGTCAGTAAACTATGTACAGTATTCCATTATGTAGCACGTAGGAATACCAGACCACCACTTAGATTAGTATTAACAAGGTTACCATTCCAGTTTCAATTAGACCCGAAATATGTGACCTCTAAGTCGGCGTTAGGGTTGAAACAGGAGAGCGTTTCAATTGAAATGTCTAGACACACAGAAATAACATATTATTCAGAGTAATGAGTCAGACAAACCAATGGATGATCTGTCTGTATGCTTCATATATTAAAATTTTTGATGACAGTAGAGGTTTTAAGATAAATGAAATGAAATTTAAAACGGCTGATGTAGCATGTTTCGATACGTGAATTGATTTAAATTTCAACTGATGCGACGCTTTTAAATTGTGAAGGATTGGGCAGAGTGGTTGTGTTCATACCTTATTTTAAATTTACCATGGAGTTTCTTGCTGGTTCTTCTCCATAGGAAACGACCAATTTGGAACACACTAGCTTATAACGTTTTATAAGTGCCCATGTAGGCCTATGTGAAATAAAATATTATGAATTTTTTTGAATTAAATGTTAATTATTTATTTATGCAAATAGGTTTATAAAAACACTTTTCGTCAGTTTAAGCTAGATGAAACCGGTGTTTCCTAGCTGACTACCTTGAGAAGAAACAGCGAAGCAAACTTAGGGGTCAAAGTCTGGGTGGAGCATCGCCGTGCCCTCGTGGGGGCGATCGGCGACGGAGACCTCTCGCGCCGGGCCTTGGTTGAGGCCATGGTCCGGAGTGAGGAGGAGTGGCAGGCGGTCGCCGACTTCTGCGAAGCAGTAATGCTCGCAAAGGAGGAGGCCGAACGCATCAGGCAACGGCGTTATCGCCGCCGCCACCGCCGCCGGGATTCTGATCCCGATTTCCGGCCACCGTAGGCGCGGGCTTGCGGACAGTGAGCAATGGGTAGCTCGCTGTCCGGCCGTCCGGTAACTGTCCGGACCAAGCCCAAGTCGTCGAGGGCGCGCACTGTTCCCGCGCGCCTCAAGGAGTTGTCAGCAACAGCAGGGACCCAGCAGGGTCGAAGCCTACTGGGGCCAGGGTTACCCGAAAGGGCGCTCGAGCCCCGGTATGAAGGCTAGAAGGAACGGGGTGGGTCTTTTAGTCAGTAAGAGTCTGACACTATCTCCCGCTCCGCCTAAGGGCGGGGGATGTCAATGCATGATTTTTTCCCACCATAAAAAAAGGGTGTGTATTAGTCAAATGCAGATTAGTCTGAGATGGTCTTTTGAAGAAAGAACCATACAGATTTATAGTATTGATGAGGTCCGGGATTCGCATAGGCAAATACCTACACAAGCATATGCTTGAATCTTAGATATAGGTGGGGTATGGCATGTAATGTACCTAGTTGTGCGAAGTCTCTCAAGAGGGCTATTGTATTTAACTGACTATAGAATATCAAGTGCCTGCTATCAGCCTGGGTGTTTGTTTATCAAATCCTTGGATCTACGGTTAAACAGACATGGATAAAGATAATTTACTCCGATAATACATAATACATATATATATTATATGTAGTATGTTAATATGATCCCTTGGGACAAAACAATTTACATGCAGGCAAAACTATGGGTATTTAGGCTAAATCTATACTAATATTTGTTAGCAATGATAAACTCAAAAATTACTGAACCGATTTCAAAAATTTCTTTCACCAATCGAATGCCGTTTTATTACTGAGTGACATAGAATATACTGTACATTGATGACGCTGGTAAAAGCTAGTAAGTGATAAATTATTTTAATGATCCATGTCCAAACTTGGCAACTATCAAGATTTTGCAATCACCAGAACGCAATAATACTTTCGCTAGACACTGATAACTTTCATTGTACAAAGTTTTAAGCTTAGCTTTGCAATAGCTTGCACATGTTGTACACACGTTTCGGCACTACCCCGGGTTTGTTGCTCGTGTACAACGTTGTAGGAAGGCACTTCAGCTAGAACACGATAATGTTGTATTTTAGCAAGCTGGCAAACTTTATAGGTCGAAGTCGTAACACGTGTGAGCTTTCGCGAGTGAATTCTTTGGAACAGGTAGATGTTTCGATTTAACATTTTTTATTGTTTAGTTGAAGGTGATTTTTGTCTTATTTTCGTGACCAATTTTGTACGTACAACCCCATTTAATAAAACCGAGTAATAAAATTTTGACAGATTACAATCCGATTATTTAGTAAGTTTCTTTCTTATTATTCTGTTTTAGTAAACAATAGTATTTATTGTAAATGTGACTATTATTTAAAAAATAAAAAGGAAATATTTTGCATTGTGAGATATAAAAATTTAGGGCCCAGTATGTCTGGACCAAGCCCAAGTCGTCGACTGGCGCGCGCTGTTCCCGCGCGCCTCAAGGAGTTGTCAGCAACAGCAGGGACCCAGCCGGGTCGAAGCCTACTGGGGCCAGGGTTATCCGAAAGGGCGCTCGAGCCCCGGTATGAAGGCTAGAAGGAACGGGGTGGGTCTTTTAGTCAGTAAGAGTCTGACACTATATCCCGCTCCGCCCAAGAGCGGGCCACCATAAAAAAGGGCCCAGTATGTATTCCGCCCATATAAGGTGGAGTGACGATGTGGTGAAGGTCACAAGAATCCAATGGATGCAAGACGCATAGAACCAGTCATTGTGGCGATGCTTGTGGCAGGTCCTAAATGTGGCCGTCTTTGGCTGAAATGATGATGATGATGTATTCGCTCTGGATAGCCACATTATTGGTTTCATAGAAAGTGTGAAGTAAATAAATTCATTTTCAGTGCAGGATGTCCATAATCTCAGTCCGATTAAAAATCACTTTGAAGCTGAAAATTATCCGAACGCTGCTCAAAAAACTAATCTGTTTTTTATTTCCTCAGGCATTAAGAATACGAGCCAGAAAGCAGAGAGCAGCAAAAAAACCACCGGTATCTGGTGACCCAAACACAGGAGCCACTACAGCTGTAGTGATAGAAAACGTGGCACAGACCAGAAGGCTGGCAGAGACTGCGTTACATGACGACAGACCCACCAACACTGGCTCTGGCAGCAATGAAGATGATCATGAGGATAGGTGAGAACTAAAATCAAAATTAATGCATAATTTATACATATAAA
This sequence comes from Mythimna ferrago, assembly GCA_910589285.2. NCBI lineage: Eukaryota > Metazoa > Arthropoda > Insecta > Lepidoptera > Noctuidae > Mythimna > Mythimna ferrago. Next base: position 26,611,584 of record OU342685.1, read on the forward strand.
GAGTTAAAATACCTAAATTACATAGTGTTTATATGTTTGAGCTCTTATAAATTACAGTAGGAACGGGTATAACGTAGTCTCGAAAAAAAAAAAAAAATTGATTGAAATTTGAAATGTAGTAGCAGAAAATGTAGCACTAATTAGTAGGAATAACAACAACAAGTGAACAAGTGAAGTTTAGTGTCATCATCTTCGCATCAATACGGTTGATATTGTCATAGTGACCATACCAAATTTCTGCAAATACTGACCACAGTATGTAAAATTATTTCCTAAACTCCAGGACTGTGACAGATAAGTTAAGTTTAAAAACACATCTATTTAGGATGATCAGAAAAACTCTAAACGCCTATTTATAATGGAGCAAAAACCAATACTGATAATTACAGACTTAAAACTTGGTAGAAAATAATTTAGAACATTATTGAAGTTTCAACAAAACCGGTGGCCAGGAGCACCAAATAGCGCTCAATATGGTAGAGAGTATAACATAATTATTTTCTTAAGTCACGGAATAACCTGTGGCGCACGTGTTGAGGGTGAACGAGGCGTAATACTCTGGTAAGGCTTGAGATCTTAATTACAAAGGATTACGTTTGTTTTGTTGTTATTGTTGTGTATTGCTTCATAAGAAAGTTGGAGGTCAAAGCACTTTCTAATTTTTGTGACACTGACAAATATCAAAAGTAAAATTACTTAACACCTGACTAGTAAGTAGAGTACCTAATGAGATGAAACAATAAATGAGATAAATATAATCTTGATGACAGATGAAACTGCGATATTTTTGGATTTTGATAGTCAGAATTCAAAATAGTAATTGATTTCGTTCTTTATTTTATGAACGAATCAAGGAAATTCCGAAAAAAATTGAAATATAATTTTGAAATAGAATTTTGAAACAGAATTTTGAAATAGAATTTTGAAATACTAATTTTAATTAGTCCTAATACACCCATAGTAACCACAGTTTAAATTATAATCACGGCCAGAATATATCAAGAATCTGAAAATTATTTTAATTACGAAACTTCTCAGAATTTTTTGGAAGTAAACCAAGATGTTTATATTTATTTACAGCCTGTATCAATTCTACGTAGTAAGACAAGAACTCGAAGATTTCTAGGAATTTCATAGCAACGCAACAGTGTAAATCTATTACACCTACAGTGAAAATAATAAGATTTCAACTTACTGCGGCAGCTTCTGTTTCAATTTCCACGAGCCAAATAATAAATGTTGCTTGTCTACAATGCTTGTCTGAGATGTAATGTAGTAAAATGCTTCAATTCATTTTCAACAATACTTTGAGAATAAAACTGCAAAGGTTCTTATTTACATACTACCAACGGCTAATATTGTCAATTTTGACATTGTTTAGTTGAACTTTGCTTATATTGTCAGTTTTCTCTGCATTTGGATTGTAACTTATATCATGGATCTTACCCAATGCTGCCAACACTGGCCAACGACTTATCCGATCAGAACACTAAAAGTCGATAAAGTTACATATGCAACAAGCTCAAGTCGATAATGCCAAAATTAGATAGGTTAAAATTGAATTCAACAAACATTCAATTGCATTGAGCTCGCGTAGTTGATCTAGCCCATTCCTCCTTCTAGAGAATAGGTCTGTGTTCCAGCAGTGGGAACATTTCCAGCGAGGCTGAAGCCTACTGGTTTAACTTTCGAAGGGGAACCTCGGGGTCCCGGGACGCAAAGCAAATAAGGAACATAGGTCACAGGTGTGAATTTGGTCGGTATAAGTCTGACAAGAAGAGTGAGACTCTTTAAAAAAAAACAGTGGAAATATTGTAAGGCTAACTATGCTTATGCAACTTTAAATTCTTTATAACCAAGTAATGTCGTGGTTGAGGGTTCATCTTGGATAACACAATGATGTAGATGTCCCTAACTTGATATTTCCTCACACAGTTTCGACAAGAGGTCGGCAGACTTGGAGGCGGACGCAGACGACTGCCACGTCATCCCCAACGACAAGTCCACAGAGTTCATGCTGGCGACTGTTGCAGAGGAGACGGCCAAGTAAACAAATTATAGTTCATAATAGTAGTAGTAGATTAGCATTTTCCAACTAAAAGAATGAGAGCAGTGGTGGCCGAGTGGTAATGGCTCCGACTTAAGAGTTGTATTTCGCGGGTTCAAACCATGCCACGTGCATTACTTTGTGTAATTTATTTCATTACCTCTGCTCTCAAAACGATGAAAGGAAACATCGTGAGGAAACCAGAATGTCCTAGAACCAAAAATTAGAAGACATGTGACATTCACCAACCCGCACTGGGCCCGCGTGGTGGATTATGTCCCATTCCCTCTCCTAGAGAGGAGGCCTGAGTTCCAGCAGTAGTAACATTAAAGAGGCTGATGATGATGATGATAATGATGATGCATTAAAAGATTGATGTCTTCTGATAATTTCCTAGTTCTCATGCTAAATAAGATTATAAATGGGCTTACGGTCGCTCAAAAGTTGCCTAAAACAGACGTAGCTGGTATGTTAACAAAATTCTTAAATAAGTTCATAATAGACTACTCATACATATAAAGGTTTTTGTGAACATTTTTATTGTGCGTACAGCTAAAGAGTATTTCCTTCCAAAGTCTGTGTTTCCTGATAGCTTAGGGGCCCTTAAGTCAAGAATAAACAGATTACTTCTAGTTAAACGTATGCCATCGTTGGCCACAAAATGGCTTTATATCAGGTGAGATAGTAGTAAAACAGGAGTCTGTAAAGAAAAGACTGATATAGTAAAAAAATGACAAGAACAGATAGCGCGAAATGATACTGAAGAATACTAGGTTTGGCCAAAAGTAGTATCGTAGATTTTAATTAGAAAAAGTTTAAAAACATATTTCTTAATAAATTACTCAACAACATTAAAATATTCATATCTAGCTTTTTCCAGCGACTTTGCCTGCGTGATGTCAGAAATAATCCCAAGGGAACATTTTTCCGACATGAAATGCATAGTTATTTATAATATCCTACCATAGATATTCTAGAACATGATTTACCAATGTACTAAGTTTTATTCAAATCCGCATAACCGTAAGAACTTGAAGAGGTAACAAACAGACAGACGGACACTATAAATAAAGGATAAGTATAGATTAGACTATAAAACTACAGATGACAATATGGGTCCAGTAGATTATAATTGCAAGACGCACAGAGCTGTTTGTAGTGGCAACACTTAGGGGACGTCTTTCTCCAACAGTGGACGTCTTTCGGCTAATACGATGGCAGCAAAGTAGAAACGGACATCTACATATTTTTGCAAAAATGAGCTTATATCAATCCTATCTACAAGTCTGTAATAAAATTATTATAAATTTCATAATAATAAAGACAATCCGATACGTAAATGAAGATATCACCACTGGATTCTTATGAAACATCGCAGTAGAAACGGACATTTGACTTTGTCCGCTTTTACTTCGGAGCTTTGACTGATGAATGAAACGTCAACAAAGACATCAGTCACTCGGCGTAGTGTGTATCGGTTTTCGTGTTTTTTTATTGAATTGATATTGGTTAACGCATTCTTCTTTATCTTAGTGGTGTGGTTTCCGCACAACATAGTTTATTCTATATTTTAAATCGAATGGGTCTTCTGTTACATCAAAGTTTTTTCAGGGAGGAAAAAGACATTTACATTATTTGAGTAAAACAACGATATTATGTAACCTGTTACACAATTTATAAAGAAGGTTATTTTAAAGCATCACAGAAAATTTCATGTCAATCGACCCACAACTCTCAAAATGACTACTATTATGATGATGATGAGAACATTATTAGCTTAGGTAATTAAAAATAAAAATGTTTCAAAATATAAGTCATCATAGTTCAATTATGCAATTTCCGTTGGTCCGATCACGATTTTTCGAATGCTTACCTACAATTTATTTTCACGTTGCTTGTGGACATTTTTCATTACGCCCATCGTTATTTAAATGATCAGCCATCAATCATCCGGCAGTCCATTTATTCAAGTTCCAAGTTCTGTCAACATTTCATCATTTTCAAAAGGATCTAAAATGAAAGGAGTCAGTCACCTGTTTTATGTTGATTCTATTATGTCTGTAGGCAAAATTAATTTTCTTGGTAGAATGATATCGCGCAGTAAAGCATGTAGCTTTTCACGAAATTAGGTTATCCTAATCAATATTGTTGTTGAATTTCAAGTTGCTTTCAATGTTATATTTACTTATGAAACAATTATAGACAAACAAAAGCACCAGATACCTTGTGATAATGGAAGGACTAGAGTTTCAAAGGCATTTATTTACCTAAAATGTGTGTGGTTCTATTCTAATCAAGACGTTAATTAAGATTGTAAGTCGAATGTAATTATGTTCTCCCACAATACGCTCAGACACGGGTCCACTTCTTTATAGCCTTTCGACGAGCTGAAATATTATAATTATCGCTATCGTGTGCTCATTTGTTTGTAACGATACAATAATTAATCACAATAATACAGAGGTTTAGAATAAGATTTTTTTTTCTTGGTTATAAAACAGAATATAACTTGCCCTTGTCCCATGTTACTTGGGGTTAGATCAACACGTTTTTCTTTTCTTCTAGTCTATCCAGCCTCCCATTACTGGCTATTTAAAGCTGATGGATAATGAAAAATTTTAACAAGACTAAAGTAGAATTTGAGAAATTCTTAACTTCAAATGCTTAATTCAGACATTGTTAATTAGTGTGAGTAAACAAATGATTATAGAGTTGAAAAGAAAATTAATCAAAGTGCATCCAAGTGCAAACTTTCAAAGGCTTTTGTCGACAAATAGAATCCTTAAAACAACTTTTCAGTTACAATGAAAATATACTTACCAACAATACTTAGGACAACTATTGAAGTTAGTAGGTAAAAACTTGCCAAGTCGCACTATTTAGTAAATAAGATTATATTTTTCTTGTAAAGCAACTGAAGAATATTGTACTTGTACATGACAAGAACCAGTACTTATAGAGCTTCTAGCGAACTTTGTCCACAGTTGAACTCGCTCTCCTTCTTTTTATAAGCAAAACTATTGTGGAGAACTTGCCATTTTTAGGGTTCCGTACTCAAAGGCATAAACGGGACCCTATTACTAAGACTCTGCTGGCCGTCCGTCTGTCAACAGGTAGTATCACATGAACCGTGATTATTAAACAATTGATTTTTTTACAGATAATGTATTTCTGTTGCCGCAAAAACCAAAAAAAAACTAAAAGTAGAATAAAACAACTTAACAAACATGATGTTTCTGCCGTTCAAAACCCCTCGTGCGCGAGGTTGACTTGCAGTTGGCCGTTTTTTTTTTACATTTATGCTGTTACCAGTTGTTACATAAGAACGGTTACCAATTCTGTGAAGTCTTCTACGGTAGGTGGTTAACCAGTGTTTTAGTAGATGGTACATGCGCCCATCTATATATACTCGTATATAAATCAATGCTACTTTTCATTGTAATTTTATAACTCAAAAACGGGCTCACCTATCCAAACCAAACGTTTAGGCTTTATTCGGCCTATTTAGTAGATGGTTTATGTGAAGTTTGGTAGGGTAGAGTAGGGTATAGTAGGATAGAGTAGGGTAGAGTAGGGTAGAGTAGGGTAGAGTAGGGTAGAGTAGGGTAGAGTAGGGTAGAGTAGGGTAGAGTAGGGTAGAGTAGGGTAGAGTAGGGTAGAGTAGGGTAGAATAGGGTAGAGTAGGGTAGAGTAGGGTAGAGTAGGGTAGAGTAGGGTAGAGTAGGGTAGAGTAGGGTAGAGTAGGGTAGAGTAGGGTAGAGTAGGGTAGAGTAGGGTAGAGTAGGGTAGAGTAGGGTAGAGTAGGGTAGAGTAGGGTAGAGTAGGGTAGAGTAGGGTAGAGTAGGGTAGAGTAGGGTAGAGTAGGGTAGAGTAGGGTAGAGTAGGGTAGAGTAGGGTAGAGTAGGGTAGAGTAGGGTAGAGTAGGGTAGAGTAGGGTAGAGTAGGGTAGAGTAGGGTAGAGTAGGGTAGAGTAGGGTAGAGTAGGGTAGAGTAGGGTAGAGTAGGGTAGAGTAGGGTAGAGTAGGGTAGGGTAGAGTAGGGTAGAGTAGGGTAGAGTAGGGTAGAGTAGGGTAGAGTAGGGTAGAGTAGGGTAGAGTAGGGTAGAGTAGGGTATAGTAGGGTAGAGTAGGGTTTTTTTTTTAAATTTAAATTCTTCCCTGACTTAATCGGGGTCATTGCTATGCTCGAAATTTTGTACTCTTGCATTCCAGTTCTCGCTCGCATGCCTCTCGTACTTTCATTCTTCATACTATATCTTTCTATTATCCATCATATCTTTCTTTCGGTCGGGACAGACCATCTAGCCTCTAATTTATTATATTCAACACAGGGTAAATAATTTATTCAACGCTGCATACAATTTAATTAATGTCATAACACAAATACATGCAAAACAAATATATTTTCAAGAATAAAGCAGCCCTCACTGGGCGTGTATCCATAACTATACCGCTACTCTCCATACACGTAGTTGTCTTGGCTCCTTATTTCTTGCAATGCATCTTTTGGCAATTGCTTTGCAGTATTCTATAAATATTCCTCTTAATTTTTTATTTTTCATTATCTGGCTGAAGTTGTCTGCCCTGACCACGGTTTCCATTTCTGCTTCTACCTGTAGCCTATCGATGCTATTTACAGGGCACTCTACCAGTAAATGCTCAACATTTTCCACTTTGTTGTCATCGCAGATGCACTTCGGACCCTCCTTACACTTAAAGCGGTGTAGGTGCTGAGAGAATCCTCCGTGCCCCGTCAAAACCTGCACTAAAATTGGGTCCAGTTCCACTTTCCTGACACTGTGGTACGCCTTCACCGCATCCGGGAAAAAGAGTTTCGTAACTCCTGCAGTATGACCATCCCTATAGCGACGACTCCATTCGTCAAGCGTCTTCAGACGGATCTGTCGCTTGACGAATGAGATCGGACACTGGTCATAGTCGGCCCGCTTTTTGATCTTAAGAGCCGCGTCCTTCGCAAGAATGTCAGCCCTCTCATTTCCCTCTAATCCTACGTGTGCTTTCACCCAGAATAACTCAATATTCTGGGCGCGCGATTGAGCTCTTTTAATCACGTTTCTAATTTGCACTGCTAGGGGATGGAGAGAAGCTCCATCGACGACTGTCTCGAGTGCCGACTTCGAGTCGCAGAAAATACGCACATGTGGGACGGTTCTCTTCAGTACCAGTTCGGCGGCCTTGAACAAGGCCCACATTTCCGCCTGGTAGACAGTGCAGTAGGACTCCAGCTTGGCTTTATGTGTAAAAATCTCTCGTCCTTCTCTCCATAGAGACAGGGCTGCTCCCACCTTTCCTTCGATTTTTGAGCCATCTGTGTAAATATCTTCCACGTTCTGGGGTCGTTCTGGAGCATCCTCCAATTTCTTGAAAGTCAGGCTCATCTGTTTGGCCGGGTGCGGTATGTCCGTAAAAGCTACCGGTCTCTCAACCTCTCGATCCCCTATCACCCTCTGGGAGTACCCCTACTCTATCTCATAGAGAAGTGCTGCTTCCTGAATCCTAAGATCCAAAGGATGCAACCCAGAGAGTGCCAGGGCCGAGTGGAGAGAGACGGTTCAGTACGCCTTGGTGATCTTACGGACAAAACCACGCTGCACCGCATCGAGCTGCCTCCTCACGCTCAATTTACGCGTAGCTGGTGCCCATACGTTGGAGGCGTACATTAGGACGGGCTCTACTACTGCCACATACATCGTTCTGATTATCTCGGGGTTTAATCCCCAGTAAACCTTGGCGGCTCTTGACAACTGATGATAGAGACCCAGCACCTTTTGGCACACATTCGACACGTGTGTGTTAAAAGTGAGTCCATCGTCGATCGTCAGGCCAAGAATTTTGACCTCCTTGGGTAGAGTAGGGTAGAGTAGGGTGCAGTAGGGTAGAGTAGGGTAGAGTAGGGTAGAGTAGGATAGAGTAGGGTAGAGTAGGGTAGAGTAGGGTAGAGTAGGGTAGAGTAGGGTAGAGTAGGGTAGAGTAGGGTAGAGTAGGGTAGAGTAGGGTAGAGTAGGGTAGAGTAGGGTAGAGTAGGGTAGAGTAGGGTATAGTAGGGTAGGGTAGGGTAGAGTAGGGTATAGTAGGGTGGAGTAGGGAAAAGCGGGAGCGAAGCCGCGCGGGCAAAAGCTATTAACTTATAAATCAATTGAGACTTTTTGACTCCAAAGTAGATAGGAGTAAAATCTATCAGTTCTAACCCTCACCTCTCTCTTCTAGCACGCCAAAACGAAATATCAAAGCGCAGCCGATCCCAGACCCGAATGGCAACAACGACTCGGGCTACGCACCGTCCAACCTCGAGGACACTATAAGGGAGCACGTGTCCCCACCTGCGTCACCGGGGATGAAAGATGCCACAGTGCTGAAGAATATGGGCTGTGATGGGAAGTGGAAGAAGAATGGGAAGACTTCGAAGTTGACGGTGGATTCGAGGTACTAAAAGATGATTAATGTGATGTATCTTCAGAAATAGAAATAGAACTAGACTTACCAGTAACCCAAAATAATAAAATCAATCATTCAAAATACTCGACTTTGTTGATGTTACAGTAAATAATGCAGTATGTCCTGCCATAATATAGCGTGCAAATGTATTCACAGTCACTGATGTCAATTAATCTAGCTTGCAAATTACAGGTTCTATTAAGCCTTAGATTCTAAATAAAACTTGATCTACATTCAATATTAAAAAGAGATAAAGTTGTTTTTTTTTATGTATGTGGTTATCTCTAAAAGTACTGGTCCGATTTCTGAAATTTTTTCACCGATATAAAGCTTTCTATCAGTGAAAAAATTCTAAGTGACATAGACTATATTTTATCTATGCAAGTGAACCCGCGGGCAAAAGCTCGCGGTATAATATCTTTTAAATAGCAATAGAAAGGTCAGAATCATTCAATGTAAGAAAATGGAATTCAGATGCTTGACGATGGTATTTAATTATAGTAGAAGTCAACTTTCCGCCCGCGACTTCGTCCGCGTGTACTTCGGTTATCGCACTCTAAACGTGTTTTTCCGTAGAAATAAGATGTTTTTCCGAGATAATAAGTAGCCTATGTTCTTTTCCATGTCAAAGGCTATATGTATGCCAAATTTCATCCAAATCCGTTTAGCCGTTTTTGCGTGATTAAGTAACAAACATCCAAACATCCACACTTTCACATTTATAATATTAGATAAACTTCAGAAATAATAAAAACACCCAATAGTATTGTACTGTTATTTAGCTTTATAGCTATTTAGAATACCATTCACAAGCAAAATTAAATTTATTGATAACAATTATTCAAGTTAGACAAAACTATTTCCATCTTGTTATTCATTCTGGTTACATTAAACTAGTACCATGTTGTAGTAAATATCGCGTAACAATATAAAGTACTGTTGTGAACTGCAGTAGTTGCGAACCGTGTAGTAGTTTTCTGTGCACCTCCACAACTTTTACGTATTTTTTCTGATAGTTTGCTGTACTGAGTTTTTTTTTTTATTCAAACAGCCGTTTTTCGTTGTTCTTACTTCTGGCAAAGAGCTCTGAAAATCGTGGATTGAAAACGGTAGAAAATGCCTAAAACAAATGTATAGGTAAATCTAGAATACTATTCATCCTTTTTTTTATGGACTGTCTCTTAACGAATTTTAAAAATGATGTTTTTTTTCACATTTCTTTCAGTCTGTGTCGAAGATATTTGTATATATTTGTGATTTGAAAGCTTATTAATCTACATATGTATTGTGAGAATACCTTCTGTATTTAAAATCTGGTTAATTCTTAGCAGCACTACTATATTGGATTAATGATTCGGCTAAGCAGCCGTCCTAAACTTTTTAAAAACAATTAAATTATTTTACTTTTGTTCATAATTATATATTTTTTTAATAATGGTTTTACTAGTCTTTAAGTTTGTAGGAGCTATTTTTCATGCAATCTCTCTTGATATCTTTATATCTATCCATTAAGCATCTTTTGTCTATGGAACATGCTGACGACAACAATTTTGAATGAACTACCAGAGGATCGACAAAGTATATCTATTAACAGTAACAATTACTCCACAAATTGGTTTAACGTACGCTACAAAAATGTCATATCGTTAATCCTAAAACTTTGACAAACATTAATTATAAGTTTTTTTTTCGATGGGAAAAATCATCTTATGACAACCCCCGCTCTTGGGTGGAGCGGGAGATAGTGTTAGACTTTTACTGACTAAAAAACCCATCCCGTTCCTTCAAGCCTTCATACCGGGGCTCGAGCGCCCTTTCGGATAACCCTGGCCCCAGTAAGCTTCCACCCGGCTGGGCCCCTGCTGTTTCTGACAACTCCTTGAGGCGCACGGGAACAGCGCGCGCCGTCGACGACTTGGGCTTCGTCCGGACAGCGAGCTACCCATTGCTCAGTGTCCGCAAGCCCACGCCTACGGTGGCTGGAAATCGGGATCGGAATCCCGGCGGCGGCGAGAGCGCCGTTGCCTGATGCGGTCGGCCTCCTCCTTAGCGAGCATGAACGAGCTGCTTCGCAGAAGTCGGCGATCGCCTGCCACTCCTCCTCGCCCCGGACCATGGCCTCGACCAAGGCCCGGAACATTAATTATAAGTGGAATTGCAGTTTGAATAACTACTAATATCCATTTTTTCTTGATTTAGAAACGTCTCACTAGCTCTGCGATTAGACGACGAGGTCACCGCCAGTCAGTTCGACCTCCGAGACGGGTCCAGTTCTAAGAAGGAGAGAAAAGCAAGTGCAGCAACAGCTCGTTTTACAATATATAAAGCAAACAAAGCAAGCAAGAAGAAGCGGGAGAAGTCTTCTGCGAAGAAAGAGAGAAAAGCTACAAAGACGCTAGCGATAGTATTGGGTAAGTTCATGAGATGCTTAAAAGTTACTACAAACCCATGGAGAAAAATGTAAATACCAAAAAGGCTAGTATTACAATTGAAAACGGAGGTGATATAGCATTATCTCTTGTAGCAACGTTCAAGAATACTGTATCAGCTGTTAAAGTAATATTATTATTTAGCTTTCCTAAATCAGAAGATATATATAACTTAAGTAATAATCAGATACTAAGGAGCACTCTCTCAAGCCTCTACTGAAAGAAGCAAGACTTTCACAAAGACAAAAATAATTCTTTCATTCCTCATTCTATAGTCCTGAAAAATATTTGGTCACTGCGATCAATCGTAATAGAGAATATTCAAGCATGCAGGAGATATTACAGTGCAAGTGTATGCAAGCACAGGGGCACTTCTGGTTGATACAGAGAGAAAGTAAATACTATGAAAATTTTAACATTGCTTCATCTTTCCAGGTGTCTTCCTTTTCTGTTGGGCCCCATTCTTCACATGCTCAGTCCTCGGCGCCATTTGCGATAAGATCGGGCACTCCTTTGACCCCGGCGTCACGGTGTTCATCCTCACGACGTGGCTGGGCTACATCAACTCGTTCCTCAACCCCGTCATCTACACCATCTTCAACCCGGAGTTCAGGAAGGCCTTCAGGAAAATACTTCATTGCGGCACCTAGCCCGCGGACTATTTGGTCGTCTTTACACAGTAGATCTTGTTTTGTTGGAAAGGATTTTGGATACATGTTATTTTTGTATCGAAAAGTTGATTAAAGCAAATTGATTGACTTTCACAGTCGTGCCATAGTCAGAAGCCTACAAGCTGAACGAATGTAGTTGGAAAAGAAAGAGTAATTGATAAAGAATAGTAAATTGCTGCAGTAGGGAAACTAGTTGCGCAGAAAGCTATATGGGTTGATCACGTAATTTCTAAAAATGAAGAATTATAACAATCAAATAGGTAGCTCAAATTACTTAATTTAAGCAATTTGATTGTTATACATGAAACTTATATAGGAACTTTTCTGGCAGTACAAATCTGCAGGATTTTTTTTTAAATAACGTGTATCAAAAAATCTACAACAGAATATATGTTCTTTTACATTTTTAAGAGATCTACTAGACGACCAAATTGTACAGAGTACAAAACAATGGTTATATTTAATGTGATAAACCAATAACTTGAACGTGTCGTGTGTTAGCCGTAGAAACATAGCATATCAAAAAGTATTTAAAATTGTAATTTATAAAGTTATAACTTTCTGTAAAAATGTATCGGTATTGTATAGCTTGCTTACTGCTCATGATATTCTAGTCATCAGTATTATCTGCCAAAGAACTTTAGAAGCGATATTAATAAGCTCTAGCTTTATTAAATTATTTTTAAGGTTGTGATTATTTAAATTTTAAATTTTATCGATATTGATTTTCTTTTAACTGTATCATAGTGTATAATTATGTACAATAGACAAAAAAAAATGTTAGTTGTATAAAAACAAAAAGACATGTATCTATAGCACGAAGAAGACAATGTAGTGAAATAATTAAGAAAACCAAAGATTTATTTCAAAAGTGTATAAAATTTTAACATAATCTCTCTACGTCATTTTTTAAAGCGTCACATTGCTCAAATTATTGCTTACTTTTTAGCTTAAACACCAACAAATGAATTAATCAGATTTTCAAAACATGTCTGTCTATTATAGTTTAATTATTTTTCTCTTGCCTTTTCCGTCCACGCAATTCTCCCATATTCTCACCCTTTCTATTTATTTAGTTGTAATAGATATTAATAAATTAGATAATCTTAGCTGTACGAATGAAAATGTCGAAGGAAGACAATGCACTGCGAGATTTGACAAGGTAGTATGTAAATAACTTGCCAAATAATTTATATGAAAATTTTAGGAAAATTGTAACAAAAAAGTAATGATTGTGCAAAGTTAAAATTCTTATAACGTTTATTTTTATTTTACAAAACTAGTAAAAACTTTGAAACTTAAAAAACTCAAAATATTTAAATCCAAGATATTCTTAATCTTCAAAATCAGATGAAAAGAAAAAAAAAAACTTAACAATATTTCAGAAAGTTTGCCCGATCATTATTTATTTGTGAAAAATATAACACATTTTAATATCATATCAAACGTTATTTTGTAGGTGTTAGACATAAATATTATGATACTTACATTATAGAGATAAATATGGCAATCAAAGATCTTCCAAGAAAGTATGTTTCAGTGTATCTGAAATAATCACAAAATCATTTGACACTATTAACTTTACGTTGTTGCGAATTGAATAAAATTCACTTATATTAAAATTTCAATACGTCAAAAAGTAATATGAATTATTATTTAATTTTGCGATAGATTCAGAGGATTCTGAAGAGGTTTTCAATAATACGGGTTCGGAATAATCTCATTTTAATTTATAGCAATATTTTATATTCTTAATTAAACATTCGTGCCATAAAAAAAATAAAACTAAGTTTTGTTGATGTAATTCGTAATCTCAAGTCCAAGTGACAAGTTTTAGTAAATATAATTTACATTCCTTTAAGATTTATTTAAAAGCTTACCGGTTCAATCATAAATACTTTAGTACGTCATAGAGTCTACTATAAAGTTTCAGACAGGTTAATTTTTAATAAAACAAAGAAAAACAAGTTCAAGGTTTCAAGCACCTTGGTGTTATTATGTATCTTGTCGATAACATTTTTGAGTTATGGATTTATTTATATTCTTGACAAGATATTGTGATTGATAAATAAGGTACAAGTTCTATTAGAAATTCTTGGTAAAGTAACTTCGATAATGTCTCCTTTAAAAACTTTGCCGGGATTAAAATATATACCAAAAAGAAAAATTGTATTGGAGTTGCTAATTTATTTCTTCATAAAATTATACTTACGCGTGAAGATTAGAACAAATTATTAAGTAATTTTAAGTTGCTCAACTAAAATCTTGCGTGTTTCGGCTCAAAGTAAATTTGTCTAAGCAATACTCATAAATAACGAAACAATAATACTAGATGTCTGTCTATTGTAATCTATATAGATAATAAATTGTAAAATTGTAAATAAAAACAACAGGGTTCCTTATAAGAATCCATGTATTTAATCGTTTTATCGTATTGTTAATTAAAAACTTTAAATAATTTAATGATATTGTATAAGACGTTTTGTCTATAGACTATCTGTAACATAGATAAAGGGATATTTATAAATAATGAAATGTTATCCAAAGTCGGGCTTAATAGAACGTTTTAGTACTTGCAAAGTAGACGGTATTCTATTAAACCAATATCTTTTTCCCTTAAACAGTTCCCTTTATTAATAAAATCTACGTTACGTTGAAGTGTAAATATTGCAATAAGTATTAGTGAATTAAATAATTTTAATGGTTTTGTTGATCTATTTTTATTCGTAATGCGGGTGTTGTCAATAACAATGTTTAGATAATTTCAATCGCATATATATTTTTCTTTAAAATTCGATTAGATTGAGATAAAAATAGAAAGTACTTACGAAAATCCACTCATCTCATTCTTTGTTATCCACTTATTTTGTGTTGTTTAAGTGTACAATAAAGAATTAAAGAATTATAGAATTAAAGAAAATACTCTTAAAGCTATATTGTCGCGTTCAAACCTGCCGAATTAACTGGGTGTAAATTGCATTAGGTTGTAAAAATATTGTTGAATTTGTACTATTGCTTGGACCAAATTCTATTTTTATTTTAATCGCAACTTAAATAGTTTGTAAATAAATGAGCAATATATATTTTACTCGTACGATAAAGTATAAAATACGTAGCAAATAGTTAAATGAAGCAATAATAAAAGCTATAACACATGAAAGGCGTACTGAGATTGTTATTGACTGCACCCGGAGTGAAGTCTATGCATTTCATGGGGGCCATCTGTCGCCACCATGAGGTAGCGTTTTATCTTTCTATGCGAAAATGTGATGATGATTTAAATATATTCTGTTTTTACATTCATTTGTTTTATTTATGACTCCCATGCACACAAACGACAATGCAAGGAGATGGACACGTTTGCATACAATCCTGGGCCTGGATGCGAAAAGTTGAAAGGTGTCAATTAATAACTGATATTCAATACAATCTCTAAAGATTCTTTGTATTTTTAAAATCTGAAAATGTGAGAAAACTTTAATAAATTGTATGTATTGTAGATTAACATTAATCGAAACATACAATATCTGTCAACCAAACAATTCATGTACTACATATTTCATTTAAATTACAGGTATGCAAATATTAAAAGAAAAATTTATAAATACATGAGTACTACACCGACTATCATCAACCTTTCTTTCTAGAACATTCCTCTCAGGGGTATTTGTTAAAAGATATATAATTAACAGACTTCTGTATAACAAACAGAAATAGGTTTGGAAGAATTAATTTTACGTTCAAAATTACGAAACCTATATATTTAAATATTAAAAAAAATGTTAGTTTAAAGTTGTGTTGATACCCATAGTACATAAGTGACAAATCTGTTATTAGACACAATCGTAATATGGGAATGAAGCTACATGTGCACATATTAGTTACTAGCTTTTGCCCACGGCTTCGCCCGCGTACATAAAATATAGCCTATGTCACTCAAGAATAATTGTGCTTTATATTGCTGAAAATATTTTAGCAATTGGACCACTACATCCAAAGATTACCTCATACAAAACAATAAAACAAACTTTACCTCTTCATAATATTACTGTAGATCACTAGAGTGGCCAACCGCACTTTAACAAAATATATGTAGGTAGTCTTTTTTGCAGAGACGTCGTTTCTAGTCTAATAAGTAATAAAATAGAGTATGTAAGAGTGTCTATCTTACATATTTCTTAAAATTGCAAAAGATACCCACACAAATCAATCGACAAGCTTATTTTTTTTTATTCTTATAAATTTGGGGACTTTTGGTCACAGTACGACCATGCCAGCCTCATCGTAACCTAATACAAGTCAAGCTACTTAAGTAAACTTTAACAACTATGAGGGCTCAAAATCTTACTCACTATTTTATAAACAGCGATGGCTGCGTTAGAGAGGGGTTCGGACAAGCATAGATAACAATATATCAACACCTGGATTTCTGAGGGTCAGGACAAATGTTTTAAATTCAGTAAAGATGTAAATGAGTACGTTTATACTTATTATTTAGGACATGGAAATATTTTATTTACACAAAATCCGCCTTGTCCAAGCAACTGTTTAAAACTTTTGAACCGTAACTGCTACTTGACTAAAATAATCCTGACAATTATAATTTTAATAATTTTTTTTATAATTTTATTTCACAACTATCACACAACGCCGTCTAGCCTTAAGCTAAGCAGAGCTAATGTTATGAGTATTAGACAACTGATAAACATACCTACTTATATATTTCTAAATCTATCTATAATATAAAAATGAATCGCAAAATATGTTGGTAAGCGCATAACTCAACAACGCCTGGACCGATTTCGCTAAATTTTTTTTTGTTGTGTTCGTTATTATGAGGAGAAGGTTCTTATGAAAAAAAATGAAAATTAGGGTAGTGTAGGGTAGAGTAGGGTAGTGTAGGGTAGAGTAAGGTAGATGAGGGTAGAGTAAGGTAGATGAGGGTAGAGTAGGGTAGAGTAGGGTAGAGTAGGGTAGAGTAGGGTAGAGTAGAGTAGAGTAGGGTAGGGTAGAGTAGGGTATAGTAGGGTAGAGTAGGGTATAGTAGGCTGAAGTAGGGAAGAGCGGGAGCGAAGCCGCGCGGGCAAAAGCTAGTATATAAATAAATACACCCAGACAGAACAAATGATCGTGCACAACACACAAACATTTGTCCTGGGTGGGAATCGAACCCACGACCTCCGGCATAGCAGTCAGGGCCACTAACCACTAGACCAACAGGCCAGTCAAATTTGTAAAACATATCGTGGTGTGCTACAACATGCCTTTTGACATTCGAAATGAGGGCTATTGCGTATGAATTAATCACTAGACACTCTAATCAAATCTAATGTAACGTGAGGTCTTAGAAATACCAAATAGAGTGCTGTTTGTACAACAGTGTTTTGTACAGGTCATGCATGATCAAAATCCATTGTTTTTATTTATTTATTTATAAAAAACTTTATGCAACATAAGTACAAAGGTAGATTTAATGCCTTAAATATTCTCTACCAGTCAACCAAGGTGGTGAAGAGCAAACATGGCAAGGTTTATCTCTTCTCAAAAGCGAATATAGCATTTTTTTTAAATAGATTTTGAAATATAAAAACGACTCTTCTTTTAAAATCATACCTTTATTACAATCTGGCCTAGAAGTTCCTGTCTCTTTTAACTGCTACAACAATAAAAAGACCTGTTATTAAAAATAACCTACCTATCTACTGCCTAAATCTATAATAACATTGCAAAAATCTCTTACTACCGGACAGTGGCAGAAGCCTTTCATTTTGCTTACTCATTAAGTACTGATTACAGCTGGGCACAATATCTACAACCTGTATAGTAGTAGCTTGTATGTAGATAATAAATCCCTTGGGAAAACTAATGAATCCTTGCCAGGAAGGGAAATGAAGAAAGCTTATTTATTCTGGCCACAATATTCTTACGATGGGACCAACACAAATATTGACGAACTGAGTAAGAGTTCGTGTATTACAGCTCTTCCGCCCTTATAGAAGTGACATAGATACATGGCAATTATCTGCTAACAGATCCTATAGTAACATAAAACGACATAGACGTCACGAGCAATAAGATAATAATTATATAAATTGTCACACATTCTATTTTCTTAAATTTTGCTTTAAAAAAATATGTATACAACAGTTAATTCTAAATGACCCATGTGATGGTTAGGCTGCTGAAGAAACTGTGACCATGTAGGACCTACATGATCACAGTCATGTATACCTGTATTGTAGTTATACATGACTGTACATTATTTTCTTTCTAAACATAGCGTAATTTAATTTATTTCATTCATCAATTTGTTTTCAACAAAAAAATTAAAGCTTTTAATTGTATCTGTATGACCATACACCGTGCGTGTTGCCAATGATAACATGTAAATCTGAAACGTGGTCGCTTATAATGGGCCTCATTAGAAGGCTTAAAGTGAGTCAAGAAGTATGATGAAGGTTTGCTTGGAATGTAGGTTTAAAAAATCTTTATCTTTCATAAGGACGTGGTTCACTTACATGAGATTAAAAATGTAAAATAAAAAAGTTACAAAATTATCGTCAGTCTTATTGAGTTTTCTTGCGTGTTCGAATCAAAAATGGAGAACCAAGGTTACCGGTAAAGCTCGAAGGAACGCTAAACTTAGCGGGAGTGGGCTGGTCACATTGCTCGCAGAATAGATGATTACTATTCATTGCATCTCATATTTTTAATCGAGGAAGGGGCAATGACCTATGGAATTGGCTACCAGAGCAAATCCTACGGATAAATTAGTTATGAAATCAAAATTTAAAAAGATTTTACCAATTCTCAATTTACAGAATTCCCATGACTATAATAAATCGAAAGAATAATGTAAAAAGCGTGACAAAACGACAAGCCCGGGCATTTTTGGGACTCAAGTAAATGGGTCTCGGAGGTGCTTCAAAATCATCAATAGGGTTTGAAATTTTAGTTTGATGTCTAAAATTATATTCCCAAGGCTCACATCCGTCATAATTTAAGAGTAATCTGTAGTGATGACACGTTTTTCCCTAAATAGGTTCATAATTTTACGAAGGGATGCCTGCGCCATAGGCCTGATACTTTTGCCATACCAAAAAGTTGCACATTGATATGGTGGTACAATTCCATTTGTATCACTTATAATTTGTATACGGGAGCTTCAAAAACTAAACTGTTGCCTACACTAATATTACAAAAGGTGAATGACCTGTCAGTCCATGTTTCCTGTTAGCTGCAACCTAGGGGTCGTTAAGTCAAGAGTGAATAGAGCAAGCATGCTCCATCGTCGGTGACATCATCGCTTATCACCAGGTAAGATAATGGTAAAACGCGAACCTATTGATAATAAAAAAATAGGGACTTAGGGTTGAGAAATTCGTAATAGAAAACTAAAAACCTGAAAAATAATAATTTTAACCAAAGCATTTAGTAGTCGTAATCAAAGAAAAGAAAACATAATTATTTCCAAATTTATAAGTTTACATGTTATTTCACCTGCTGCTCTTCGTGTTGCGGGTTCGCGATTCTCGCACAGAATAAACAATTGTATGGCCTACTTATACGTGATGGTAGTTGTTTCGGGCCTCGGTATCTTGTGTAAAATATATTATGGAACAACTTATATATAAAAAAAATAACGTACCCTACCTACTTTGTTGGTAAAAATAACATTATCCTCAACCATCCAGCTTCAAAGTCACTTTCATGAAAGTCTTGAAACTTAAAACAAGTATTTATAAGTAATTATTTTTAGATACATTGATCAGTTGCCCGTACATAATCGTTTATTAGCTTTTTCTACGTCATTTATTAGTCGATAGCTCCAGTCTTGGGCTGAAGTAATCACTTTCTGATCTATTACTCGTTAATCTGCTGGATTGATTACACAATCTACTAGATATACTTTTTATGTGAGTCTAGGGATCGGTGTGAAGAAAGATTTAATAGTAAATGGATATAATTTATAGCATAGTCAGCTTTATAATGTTCCCACTGTTGGGACTCAGGCCTCCTCTCTAGGAGAAGGAGTGGGCTGTAATTCATCACGCGGGCCCTGTGCAGGTTGGTGGATGTCACAAGTTTTCGAATTTTTGGTTCTAAGACATGTCGGTTTCCTCACGATGCTTTCCTTCACCGTTTTGAGAGCAGTGGTGATGAAATAAATTACACAAAGTAATGCGCCTGGCTGGGTTTTATTCATTAAACTCCAAGCGAACGCCGGCGTTCGCGAATCTATTGTCTTACTATTTTGTCTCAAATTGACGGTATCTGAAAGGGTCCCGCGACCTACAACTTGTAAGTCAAGGCCGTTACCGCCACCACTGCTTTCCAATTTATAGTCCATGATCATTTTTCATCATTGGTACTTCCGAAATTAATATGACAAATTTATTGAGTCTTAAAGAATAATGAAAGGGTAGTATTTAAACAAGTGACTATAAATTAAAGTTTTAAGTGATAAAAATAATTAATGTAGGTGGTAGATCTCGAATTAGTAAGTGAGCGACTGACTGCGAGTGACGGGAAATCAACAGAACAGCTGCTTACAAACATCATTTTGATTTACTTAAAATACAAAATGAGAAGCTTCATAATATTTGGGTGAGAACCTAATATAATGTAAGAGAGTCAACTTTACAACCTGCATTTTTTCAATATTAGGCAAATTATTATTTATACTGAGCGACATTTTATCTCAAATGAAGTGTTTCAAATGTCCTAAATACCAAAGTAGATAGTATTCAATGTCCTAAATATCGAAGTAGAGAGTATTGAATGTCCTAAATATCGATATTTATGTATTATATATGTCACAAGGTAATTTGATATTTCGGATATTGCGAAAACCCGGATACTTAGAAAATGGTGAAATGAAATCTGCGAACAACTTAGACATAGCTGTCGCCAGCCAAACAGATGTCCAACACATTTATAAGAATATTGTAAGGGATCATTAGTTTTAGCAAACATCATTAGTCGGCAATGGTGTGGTTTATCATCTGCACTTTTGTTCCTTTAAACCCCCGAAGGAAAAGAGGGGTGATATAAGTTTGAGGTATCTGTGTGTCTGTCTGTGGAATCGTAACTCCTCAGCGAATGGACAGATTTTGATGCGGTATTTTTTATTTGTAAGCTGACATTATCGAGATGGATCTTTATTTACAATTTATGAAAATCTGGTCAGGTGTTCAAGGTCAACAGCTCATTTGTTGGCTATGGCAGAGATCTTAAACACTTAATAGATGTATAATTTAGTAATAAACACATACTATATATGTGACCTAATGTTTGAAATACTCATGTACCTACATGCCGACGCCATCGACCTGGTCTGATGATGAAGGTAAGAGATGTAACCTTGGAATGTCTATTAATAAATCCATCCAGTTTCGGCTTATTTATATTTATCTAGCATGACGATGAGAACCTGATGACGAAGACCTGATGCTAGAACTGGAAAGTGGCTAATGGAACCCTGAAATGCCTTCTAGTAAATAAATCGAGTTTAGGCTCACTGGATTCGTCTTAACCAGTTCTAAATATATTTCATGATGACGAGGGCCTGATGCTGGAACTGGCAGGTGGCTAATGGAACCTTGGAATGCCTACTAGTAAGCACGTTGGGTTTGGGCTTATTAGACTCGTCTTATCCAGTTCTTTTATTTTTTATAAATTTTATGCGTCAAGGGTTTTTTTTTTTTAATTAATTTTGCTATTATTCTACTTTGTGTTTGTAACCATTGTGCTGTGTCTGTCCCGAATAAAAGTTTTTCTATTCTTTCAAAAATATTATTGTGATCAACACCACAGTGGTGTGGTTTAGTGGTGTTGTCGACATAAGAAATAAATATAAACCTAACACCTCTCAATTCTTTTGTAACTGGAATAATTGATACCTTTGCTTGGTAATATGCTTGTAAGAAATAATCCTAAGAAAACGTCTATATTTAGAAGGTTTTACTGTAAGAAAGAATCCTAAGAAAACGTCTATATTTAGAAGGTTTTATTATTCGATACTTACCCACAAAGAAACATGAGCAAAAATATATGAAGCACACTTCATATATTGACTGGCCTGTTGGTCTAGTGGTTAGTGGCCCTGACTGCTATGTCGAATATCGTGGGTTCGATTCCCACCCAGGACAAATGTTTATGATTTGAGCACGATCATTTGTTCTGTGTCTGGGTGTAATTTATCTATAATATATATGGACTTAAAAATATTTAAGTATGTTTATCAGTTGTCTAGTAGGTACTCATAACATAAGCTCTGCTTAGCTTGGGGCTAGATGGCGTTGTGTAAAAGTTAAGGAATATTATATTATTTTCATTTCTGGTTCAATCACGCAAGAAATCTCGGAGCATAGAAGAACTCCGAGCTACGTACTGGAACGTGCAGTGTTGGTAGGTCACCCACAAGATGGACCGAAGACCGGTCTTTATAGCGTTATCATTTTATAAGTATATTTGAAATGGAAATACTTGAATATTGTTTATTTTAGGGTTGCGTACCTCAAAAAGAAAAAAACGGAACCCTAATAGGATCACTTTGTTGTCCGTCCGTCTGTCTGTGTGTCTGTGAAAACCCTTTATCTCGATAACGCATGGAGGTAACGAGTTGAAATTAAAACCATTCACTGTCTGTAGTCCCTTCAAGCTGTGAAAAAATCAAGCTTCTAAGTTAACGAATAAAAAAGATACGGCCGTTTATGTCGCAAAAAAACGTGTATTTCGATACTCTCAAAGATCGAAATTCATAGGGTACTTCCCGTTGACACAGAATCCTGAAATTTGGCACAAAGCAAGGTCTTATAGCACAAGTATAAAAATAAATCTGAAAGCAGTAAATGTTTGTTACCTACGTCACAAAAAAAAAAAACTTTTTTTGCTATTCGGAAAAATCTTCGAGAATCCATTCGTGAAATTGTAGTTTTCACGGAACCCACAGTGCGCGAGTCCGACTCGCACTTGCCCAGTTTTTTTTTAAATGTTATCACTTGGGAGAAGCTTGCGTCTAGCAGTGAACGGTTTTCGTTAAAAATTATGATGATGAACAAAGTCATTAGCCGTTTGATTGAATGGCTGAATATGAATATACACATAAACACTGTACAAAGGCGGACTGAATGCCTGAGGCATTTTCTGCTATTTAACACGTTTAGTGAAAGGTTTAACTAAACGGCGGATTAAGCTAGTGGACTGTTGTCACAGTCATTACGACAAAAATCCGAACTGTTACTGCTAACAAAAAATCTTTCTTCGATAATAATCCCCTAAACAGCCACTATTGGGCGACAGTAATACCAGACGTACATATGTGATTGCGCAGGTGTAATACGAGGGTAGGCAGCGACGGAGCTAATACACCGCAGCATTGTGTGGACACAAAGCGGCTCGCACCACCAATACAATTTTATATTTTACGGTGGTACAAGTTACAAGCGGAAACGAAGAGATTTATACATAGTTAAAACTATTTGTGACCTAATTTTATTAAACGAGAAGATACCAAACCCTTTAAAATTATGTATAATAGGCTAGTGGCCGTAAAAAATGTAATTAGTCCTGAAAAAATGTTATTCAAAAATAAGGGACACGTATTTTTTTATTTGTAAATTAAACCAAAAATGACAAAGATATAGCCCATTAAAGTTACGTGTGACGTCACGCCGTGCTGCATTTTTTCGCACGGGGTAACGTCACACGTAACTTTAATGGGCAATATCTTTGTTATTTTTTGTTTAATCGAAAAAAGAAAAAATACGTGTCCAATATTTTTTTATAATCTAAAATACGGACTAAATAAAATTTAATTATTTTGATCCTGGATACTACCCTATTCTCCGCGCGATTACAATATTATACAACAGCCTGAAATCAACTATCTGGGAGTTACCCTGATCAGACTAATCGTCTGGTCAGAGGATGTTTCTTTTGCAAAGTACGTTTTTTTTAGGAGAGATATCATCTAATGACTTCTCCCACTCTTAGGTGGAGCGGAAGGGTGTCTCAGACTTTTATTGACTAAAACCAGACTTATGTTTCTTGTTTGCCTAGCACTCTAGGACCCCGAGTTTCCCTTTCGGAAGCCAACTCATGGCCACAGTAGGGTTCGGCCCTACTGGGCCCCACGGTTTTACTGACAGCTCTTTGAGGCACGCGTGGATCACTACGCGCCGTTGACGACTCGGGCTTGATTAGGACTAAACGCCCAGACAGTGAGCTACCTTTTGCTCGTCTTCCGCAAGCCCACGCCTACGGTGGCTAGAAATCGGCGCCTGGGGCTGGGATCCCGACCCCGATTGGAAGTTCGTCGCGTGTGGATGTTCGTCTCTCACGTCTTTCATTTACATGAGGTATGTGGGACTTTACACCCCGTTCTACATACCTTGCAACGCGTCGAGACTTAGGACCCACATTCGGAATCGATATCGGTTAAATGGTTAGCTTTTAGTAAGATTAAATTACAGTTTTTTTGTGGAGTCTGCCAAACTTCTTTTATTTGAATCCCAAACGTCCTATTTCTTCTTTAAGATTCTACTCAACAAATTCCACGCCCCATCCGCAATCCGCTAGTGCCTCGTGCCACACAACAGCACGGATAATGGTCGAGTTGTCTCGAATCCCGAAGTCAATTCCCGGCGTATTGTCCCGGGTCCCGGCAGAAAGGGCCGAGCCGATCCCCCGAGATGGCCGCTAAATGTACTTTTAGACAATTTTATTAGAAAATGTCTTCAAGTGGCTCTATTTAACTTTAAAGTGATATAGTTGAAAAGCGCTACTTGATTTGTTATATAATATGTCGTTTCCAAGTATTTAGGATTGTAATGAAACCTATTAAATGGAAAGAAAAAGAAAGAAAGACAACACGTTTATTTGGCACAAACACACAATGAAATAACAATTTTAGAAACTTATAATATCAAATGGCATACAATGTGTCTGTTTAGGTGCAGGTGGAAATAAGTGGACTGTATAAGTGCTGGTATATTGCCGTTAGACCAATATTCCAAAATACAAAACGATCCCGGACAAAGAATAATTATATACGTTCGAGAGGTGTCGTCTGTCCCGGCGGTGTCCGTGGAAGCGAGTGTCCGCGGTGCCGCGGTGCGCCGGATAGCTGGTGTCGCCGCCCGCTTCTCCGCGCCCCGCTGCCGATGACGTATATCATCATGCACGCCACTTGCGCGTGCAGACGGCGTCATTGGTCTGTTGGGTTCGATTCCCAACAGTGTCAGTTTCAGTATAACTTTGGTACACGGGATATTTTTCGACTTTCACACGGGCGAAGACACTAGCAGAAACTAGTTGAAAATATAAGCTTGAATGATCAACGCATTTTGCAAAAAAAAATGAGCAATGTTTTTTTTTTTTGCAAAATTGAAATAAAAAATGAACATCGTGTTTTTGTCCATGTTTCTTGGAGTCCAAGCAACATGTTGTTTCCATTCTATCTTATCAGTCACGCCACTATTTATCTTTATCATTTCAGCCAAAAGACGTCCACTGTTGGTCATAGATCGCCATAACGCTAAGTGTCGCTACGATTAACTCCCTTCAGTTCATATCACTCCTCACTGAATCTACACATTTTTTTTTGGCCACCTTCGCACACTTAACTAAACTCTAAATAATGAAATAAGAAGCAGATTATTATAGATAAAACCCTCCATAATGATCATTATGATACCCCTATAAACAGGATGATGATTCAATTATAGAACCTTTAAAAGTCTTTATTCCTGCCATCGTAAAAGATGCATTAAAATTCGCTTAGCTGTTTTTAAGCATCGACACAAATAAACGAACAAAGTTCGGCTATGTTGTTAATGTATTTTATTAACCGACTTCAAAAGAAGAAGGTTATTGTTCGGCTGTATGTTTTTTTTATGTATGTAAACCGATTTACAGACACAATAGAAAGACAATAGGTGCGCGAACGCCGGCGCTCGCTTGGGGTTTAATGAATTAAAGAATATGCTTTCAAATTAGTCCCATAGAAATATTGTTATGATCTGATGATGAACTTGAAGATGTGGAACGCAACTCCTCATGGGTTCATAGTATAACTGATGCAATCTTTTTTTTTATTTTATTATGGTGGGAAAAAATCATGCAATGACATCCCCCGCTCTTGGGCGGAGCAGGAGATAGTGTCAGACTCTTACTGACTAAAAGACCCACCCCAATCCTTCTAGCCTTCACACCGGGGCTGGAGCGCCCTTTCGGATAACCCTGGCCCCAGTAGGCTTCGACTCGGCTCCCTGCTGTTGCTGACAACTCCTTGAGGCGCAACAGTGCGCGCCGTCGGCGACTTGGGCTTGGTCCGGACAGTTACCGGACGACCGGACAGCGAGCTACCCATTGCTCACTGTCCGGAAGCCTGCGTCTACGGTGAACTGATGCAATCTGACTATAAGGCGAACATCACACTGTCACGCACCCCGCAGCGTAGTGCGTGAATGCATGTCTTAATGTCGCTTGTAAATGTCTCTGTTTGTATAGAAAACACGCGCAGTCCAACACACTGAAACTGCATCCACGCGCGTTCATGCAGATCACGCACATACATGCCGAAAAACAAGCACGCACGTGGGTGCGGGGCGACACGCATGGTATGCCACACTGATTTTGTATGAAATGAGTGCGTGCCTGCGTGAATTTACAAGACGCGCCTACGCGCGTGAGTGCGTAAAAAAACCAGCACGAGGATGCAGAACTGCACTCCCGCAAGCACGTGTGTAGAAGCGTTTTCTGGATGGAGCCGAAAGGTGAAAAGTATTTAAGTTTGCCTGAGGGGTAGCACCACTAGCGAACAACACCGACTTCGGAAATAAAGTTATTTTGCACTTTTTAGTGTTTTAGTTACAAGTTGCTTATCCTCTGTAAATTAATGATACTTACTGTACCTTGCCAAATTTATTCGACAAAAAAACCCTTTTGCAAAAAAATGGGCAATTTTTTTTCTACTTCATTAAATATTATAAGAAAGAGGGTTTTATTAATTTGACGTTCTATTGACATGTTATTTGAAGCATTTTGGCATATTTTTACATTAACAATAGATAAATAATTGTAGAAACTACGATTTACAAAACAGTTGACATGTTTTGTGGAAGATTTAGTTCTGAAAGAAAATGATGTATAGAGCCACGACAAGACCCTACCGCAGTAACTCTGTCATATAATCCCGCACCACATAACTTGCGATCAAAAGTTAAAATAGTTCTTAAACAACTATTAAACTCAAACGGAAATAACAGAGCACTTCTACAAATACTCAACTATAATAATATTCCGCATTTGCATATAAGAAAAAAAAAACCCTCTGCATTGTCACCACAGACTCAACTTCCCACAAATTTAACTTTCATCCATTTTCAGTGAACATTCGAAATAAAGCGCGCTTATTCAACGAGAGATGCAATTTAAAGTACTGCACAATTCCTTTCAACGATTCTTCAACTCCTATCACGGCCCGTAACAATCGTATCTGTATAACACCATCCATTGCTGGCACTTCATCTAAATCTCTCCTCGCCTCTCGTAATGAACGCGCAATAGATACTGTTATGCAGTTCCCAGTCGAGTTATGAGTTAAATGAGCAGAAGTGCCAGTTTCACGGAACTTAGGTATAAAACGAAGGAGCCGCTGAATAAACTCGGAGTTAAATCGCCCTAAGAATAAGTGGGCAAAGAATAAAATTAAGTTATAGTCGTGAATAAAACTGTTAGTTTAAGTTGGACGGTATTAACTTGAAGAAGTGCTGGGCTTATACGTTTTTCTTATTATTGCGGTACGTTGGAGTCGAAACTGTTTTCTTAGCAAAGCATTGTAAGTGCACTATATTCTACTTAATGGGATGCAATGCGACTTTGCTTAAATCGAAAAATCTACATTATTATATTTGTTCCTATCAACATTTTTTTTTATAAACACAGGATTTCAGGATATTCTAAATAAATTGAATTAAGACATAATTTATTTAATAAACAGCATTCCACCTATATATTCTGCCGTGGTGTCCTCATTTTCTACCTGACGCAGTTTCTCATAGAATATAGAAAGTTCAGGAGGTCCCTGTTTCTGTGTATCCATTATGGAGATCACCTAAAGCTAGTTAGTTTTTTTCTTTTCTTTCTTCTTTCTTTCTTTCTGAAGGACATCATGTAACATTATAGTGGAAGTCTGCCCGCTTAGATAAAACATAGCCTGTGTCCTTGTAGAGGCAATCTGGGCGGCCCTCTTACGCCCTTCTTCTTGATCGTTTCACTCTTGCCAGAGCGGTCGTGGTTGTCACGAAGGTAGCTCTCCGGAAGCCGTCAGGGTACGCTGCTTGACTTCCCGCAATTTTGCCTGTGGCAGCCATCTGGGCGCACTCGTTCAATGGCCGCCAACAGCCATTTTTAATTGGTCAATCCATCGCATCAGTGATCTGCCTCAAGGCCTCGTTCCGTCCACCTTTCTTCTGCCCTCTCGCTCCATCCAAGGTTGTGAGAAGTAATTTGATGTATACGCTAAGTAATTGATACCTCATGAAGAAGAAAACCCGTTGTCCCAAGTACAACACACAAGAGTGGAAAAATGTTTATGGATAAGGAAGAGAAGATTCTTTTTGCCATCTACCTATTGGGCAAAAATCCAAAATGAGAAGTAGCGCTGGCGATCACAGGCTAACGTGGAAGCTATGTAAAGTTCTTCATATAGACACACGCGTCTATTATGAAGATCATCCTATTGAAATCTCTCAGAGGAACCACAGCAATAGGCATAAAAGTCAATTCTTATTCCATTTCTCCACGACAATACGCCCCTAACAAAGAAGTATGAAAGGGACGCGTCTCCGCTTGATTTGAACCGAGGCGCGGAGAATCGAGCCTTTTCTTCAGCTATGCAGATAATAATCAGAATTGAAGGCTTTTGAAATTCTGCTGCCTTTCGCCTTTTTAAAGTTCTTCAGCTCTTCCGATGTTTGGTGCCGGTTGGTTTAATTGTTGATTGTCTTGGCGCGTATTTTGTTTTTAATTTATGTGTAGCATTTTCTTGAGTTATGGTCGGTTACAAGACAAGGTACTTTCGTTTTTTTTTTTTTGTTAACCCGCTCTGTCCTACTCCTGGGCAAAGACCTCCCTCCATTCTTTTCATCTTTTGCAGACCCGCGATTCTTGTGACTAGTTCTGGCGGAATCTATCTACTTTATCGCGCTAGTTTTTCCAGTATATCTTTTGTGGTCTGCCACGACCCCGTCTCTGTTTCAGGGCAATAGCTTTGTACTACTTTAGCCCACAGTTTGTTGGACAAGCCATACACGTTTACTGAAAAAAAAAAAACATTTACCTATTGGAATGAACAGAAGAGAAAAGTACTCCTGTTGATGAGCTGTTGCAAAGCAGATATTTACTGGTGAATATGATTATCATTAATTATTATTAGATAACAGAAGTATATACTTTACGAAAACATGACTACAAAAAAAACTTTGCCCAAGATTAGGAATTCCTCCTGTATCACGAACATGTAAACTCACTTACACAAGACACCCTGACCTAAACTTCTATCTGTAAATCAATCAAATAATGGGTCCATGCGGAATTCGAAGCCTCGACACGCAGTGTAGATGTCAATAGCTCAAACACTAAAGGCGTTCGTGCTGCCAAACAAAAATTTGAAAATTTCTCAATCAGTAAATATCTAATCCATAAAGTCGTTCATATTTTAATCAAGCTATTAGTAAGCTAAATATTTTAAGCTGCAAGCAGCATATTTGAATTCAACATGTTAAAAATTAAAATGATAACACAAAGGTCGCGCCCCACTGGTAGCATTGCGATACATCACCGCCGCCGTCAATTGGTCGTGCGCTCTGCAATCCTGGTGAAATATCGCGCTGAGCTCGCGAACGTTCCGGGTTATATTTCGTGCATTAACATGGACTCCGTGTGTGTGGTGTGATGGATGTGTGTGCGCTGATTGGTAGAGAAAACATTGGCATAGACGGTGTGATTAACTAATGGAATTATTTTCTATAGCACTGTTATAATATATGTACAGTTTAGATTATAATATAGAGTCCTCAACTCTCTATACTTTATAGTAATAATAATTTATTTATTTAGATAATACAATCCATTATTGTTAGTAAAGACATACACAACTTATAAGCTAGTGTTAGTTCATATAATAAATATCTGTCAATTAATAAATAAATTCAATAAACATGTCAATAATAATAATTAAATCTCATAATAAAAACATTTTACAAACACAATTAGACTACTTCTGGGCACGGTTTGAGGATAACACTTGCGTCCTCGTCCAGGGTTTTAATATAGGCCATCAGTCCTGTCCGCTACGGTTTTTAAGAGACTGTTAGCGCTGCCCCGTACCCGCTCCATCAGGGATGCGATACGCTTTCGCACGATAGCATAAAAGTCATCAATACGTGCCTCTGCAAACATCTCCGATGCGCTGCAATGACGCGGCAGCCTCAACAGGGCCCTGTATGCGTTATTGTATTGGACTCGCAAGGCGCTGTAAGCCCTCTGCGTATAGTCAACCCATAAACTGCAAGTGTAAAAAGACTGACAGTATGCCCTAAACAGCGTAGCCTTAACATCCTTTGAATACTTTGCAAATCTACGGATCAACATATTGCTTCTGACTGACAACGCCCTGCGTTCCCTCTCTATGTCATTATTATCGGTCTGTGTAGCAGTAACCCAGTGTCCCAGGTATTTGAAGGATGTTACCCATTCTAGAGCAGTCTACACAAGTGTGATGGGTGGTACAGCATAGTTCTTTGTGCCTGCCTGAACAGTAGACACTCGCTCTTCCTGGCATTATATCTAAGACCTTGGGCCTCTGCATATCGCTCACAAACCGACACCAATATTCTGAGAGCGCTGATCGACGGGGCCAACAGCACCATGTCACCGGCGTAACTTATGTTATTGACAAATTAATGTTCCGTCAATTGAACAACTATTATACTTTTGAGTGGAAGTCGTAAGTTTTTTTTTTAATTTTGGCAATTATACAATGAGTTCTCCTGCTCTGTGTCAAACTTTTAATGACTAAAACCACACCACCACACCTGTGTCGTTCAAGGATGGCGGGTTTCTTTTTCAGTAATTCCCCGTGGCCCTAGCCGATATATATCAGCACTGCTAGGCCCCTACGGTTTTGTTGACATCTCTTTGAGGCGCGCATGAAACAGTACTCGCCGTGGAATTCGTAGAATAATGCTAAGTGATAAAGATGACAGGTAAAAGAACATCAACTAGCTTGACATAAAATAGCAATTTGCGTAAAAGTGGTTTACCAACATACAACAGTTTCGAAGCTGAAACCGAGTTCTTTTACCTGTTGTAAGTTGTGATGAATAGAATAATCCCGGTGGCACTGAATGTCGTATTATGCGAAAAATTCATTAGGCATAAGTGGCAGCGTCTATCACCTCAATCGGGAGGGTGGAAACAAAGTGAAAAAGTAGGGAGTACCAACAGGGACGTATTTCTGTAATAGTGTTAAATTTCTTGAAGAAAAACGGAGGATATAAGGGCTTATTTATCTACGATAGGGTTTCAGTGTCAAATTAAGACTTCAATTTTTTTTTTAAATCACAAGTATCCGGTGAGTGCGAAGCTTATAGGCCAGTCAAAGCGGCAATGCTTGGCTTGTTCGTGACCAACAGTGAACTTAGAAGGCGTTTGAACAGTGGATGAAAATCGCTTGGCTGGCTGACAGGTTTTTTTTTTAAATTGATATATAGTACTGCTTGATTGTAATCCCGGTAAGTAGTTATGGAATCGTTGATGGTAAAGTGCACTAGTTTATTAAAAGCCTTGCCAAAAAAATTCACTATAGCCTTGAAGATTCCTAAATTATAATCGCACGGGAAGTTTGCAGCAGGCAAATTGTTCCAGTCTTTCGATGTACGTGGTATAAACGACGAGGCGAAACGGTTGGTTCGGACTATAGACGTGTTAACAACGTAAGAGTGGACATTCACCGTTTGTCGGCTTGGGAAAAAATAGTCGTACAAAAGTTCTCTTCTATAGCTACAATATTACGATAAATCAGTTCGAGAAATCCTAATTCCAATCCCTTACATTTTCATTCTCTGTCAATAAAATAAAATTTTACTTTAATAATGCCTTGTCACATCAAACGTGTCAGGCTCTGCTCGTGGAGCTTCGTATAGATTGAATCAATTTTGTTCATGTCACATGTTAAATAGATGTGTTTGATCGTAATCTTTTACTGAGCTTCAATTGTTACGTACAGGAGATTAGGTGAGTTTTCACCTTTTTGGTAAAGTATTGTAAGTTTTTTTCGTGTGACGGTGTGAGATATAACTTCAGAAGATTTTAAAATTGTATTTTTATATTATTTTTCGCATTTTAGGGAAGACTAATAGCAACATAATGGCAATAGTAAATATCTAAATTGCTAATTACAAGCTTTCACATGTATGTATATAAGAAAATTCGATTAAAACGTTAAAATTTAATGATATATATATGTATGATTATTTGATAATTTATAAATTAGATGATAAGCAATGGTGGTAATGGTAAGTTAAACGCAAAACTTGGGCACTCTAAAAACATCACAGGTATAATTTTGCTAGAATACTGTCAGAGCGACCACGTTTCGGTACCATATGTCATCACTGGCAACACGCACTGGTCAATGACTTTCGTCTTGAGACACTGAGGTATATTGGACGAGGAAATACCGCGCAGCTTCCCGAACGCTGCCCAGCCGAGTCGGATTCGACGGTTGATGAGGCTCACAAGGGGCTTCATCAACGCTTAAAATCACCCAAAGAGCAATGGAAAGGGCTATTCTCGGAGTTTCCTTGCGTGATCGAATCAGAAATGAAGATATCCGCAGGAAAACCAAGGTTGCCGACATAGCACGAAGAAACGCCAAACTCAAGTGGCAATGGGCAGGGCACATTACTCGCAGAACCGATGGCCGTTGGGGCCGAAAGGTTTTGGAGTGGCAACCGCGTACCAGAAGACGCAGCGTCGGAAGGCTTCCTACAAGATGGACCGATGACCTGGTGAAGGTTGCGGGAATCCGATGGATGCGGGACGCACAGGATCGATCATTGTGGCGACACATGGAGGAGGCCTATGTCCAGCAGTGGACGTCTATCGGCTGAAATGATGATGATGATGACTGTCAGAGAGCTTTGAAGAGAAGCATGCTGGGAATCACGAAACTAGACAAGGAACTCGTCTATTAGAACTTGGATAAAAGTGACAGATATGTTTATCAAAATGCACCAAATGAAAAAGAGATGGCCAAATCATATGCTAACGACAAATGCAGCAAACCACTGATAGAATGATACCCTAGAAGCGATAAACAAATTATATTTTAATTTGGTTGTCTGCAAGGCTAGAGTGAATAGGCACTTAATAAACTAGTGCGCCTCACCATTAGAGATTGCATCACTGCTTACCATCAGGTGGGATCAAGAAGCCAAGAAACACAGTCAACTTCGGGATATACTGTAACTTAAAAGTAAACAAAATCAACAAGTAGGTATCACAACAGAGAAGCTTTCAGGATTAAAAGGCTATTGAAATTGAAAGGTACAAGTTAAAAAATCTGATACCTAATGGTCTTCCCAAAGGGTATCGTGTACCTAGTTATTTGGTTTTGGATAGTCTGGGAGCCATCCTCAATCTAGATGGGAATGGCGCGCATTGTTCCCGTGCGCCTCAAAGAGTTGTCAGCAACAGCAGGGACCCAGCTGGGTCGAACCCTACTGGGGCCAGGGTTAGTTTCGAAAGACAGCTCGAGCCCCGGTATGAAGGCTAGAAGGAACGGGGTGAGTCTTTTAGTCAGTAAGAGTCTGACACTATCTCCCGCTCCGCCCAAGAACGGGGGTTGTCATTGGATGATATTTTACAACCATAAAAAAAAAAATCTAGATGGAAAAAGCTAAGTAATTTTGATAGAAAAGTAATTCCAACTGAGCCACACGAATGTTCTAAATCCTGAAATTTTAGTTTCGTCGCTGTAAAAGCCATGTAATGTGCCACGGAAAACCAATGCCGTTTACAAAACAAGATCCGAGAACCGTCAGATATTATTTTATAATTAACTAAATGTGCGGGATTGAGTAGTGTAATAGTACTTTGAATGCGCGTTAATGTACGTACAAACCTATCTGCTAGCTCAGGCCGATGGCTATTTTTTTGCTATGTGGTCTTTGCACTGCCTGGTTGTGTGACTACCCCACTATATGACCGAAAATGACACCTTGGGTTATTTATTTATTTATGTACACATAAACACTTAAAAGAAAACAACAAATACAGATAGAAGAGCATAAAGGTGCTGCTTATTTCAACGAAATTTCTTCCAGCAGACCTACGACAGGAGAGTTGAATGAGAAATGTAGACACAGTGTGTATAAATACGAGGTAATTCATAAAAGTTAAAATGAATTAAAATCATATAATACATATAAATATATCAATAACAGTATATAACTGTGCACATAAATAGATACAATATACACATCATTATTAAAAATAACAATATACATATATAAAATACTAGCTTTTGCCCGTGGCTTCGCCCGCCTGGCATTAGGTACTTAAGGAATTGGGATAAAAGGTAGCCTATGTTCTTTTCTATGTCAAAGGCTATATGCATGCCAAATTTCATCCAAATCCGTTCAGCCGTTTTTGCGTGATTAAGTAACAAACATCCAAACATCCACACTTTCACATTTATAATATTAGTTAGCACAATCTAATTCCGCCAAGTCCGTTCCATCATCGGACCACACGACGTACAGCGTTGCGCCACCGGTACATGGTAGACATCCCACCAATACGCACTAAACGTTTTGCGAACACATTTATTGTGCGTACAGCCAAGGAGTGGAATTCCCTGCCGGTATCTGTATTTCCTGATAGCTACAACTTAGGAGTCTTTAAGTCGAGAGTGAATAGGTTTCTTCTAGGCAAGCGTACTTCATCGTCGACCACATCATCGCTTACCATCAGGTGAGATAGTGGTCAAACGCAAGCCTATAATTAATAATAATAAAAAAAGTTAGGACTGGTTAGGGTATAACTTTAGAGATAGTAGAGAGGTAATGTACTTAGACTAGCTTTTTGAAGACAGATATGTTTTTAACTTCACGGATTTTTGCTGGACGTGAGTATAATGCTTGTGGTTAGAACACCTTCAGAAAAGATTTTTAAACCATCTTACCTCACCCCACATCGGTGAAAATAATCGAGTAGTTCCAAACTATCCTAAACGTCCAGAAATTTTACATGATTTCACTATAAAAATCCAGACACAAAAATGACCAAAAATTCTTGGTTTAAATTGTTCATAGTAAAATAGACAGCCCTCAGCTGTTAAGTAAGTTTAATTTTAACCGAGTAAACAAGTAACTATCCGCGTCACTCCACCAAACTATTCGTCCTCCGTTCGACTAGACTATTTCAAGATCCTAACTCTGCAATCTCTTGACTTTGCAGACTTCACTATAATAGCGATGGAGGTATTTTTTTTAAAGCATATAATAATAGAAAGAAAAGAAAGAAAGAATACATGTTTATTCTGCCCGTATAGACACACAAATAAATACAAAATAAAAATTAGTAAAAGAAAAACAAAATAAAAATTAGTTGCCATAACGTCAAGTGTAGACCAGGCCTAACAGATTTGAACCATAGACAACTTTGTTGACTAGGTTGTCTATTAAAACAATTAGCGTAATAATATATATAATCTGTGCGTAATCTATAATAGCATAATCAGCCTTTTAATTTTCCCACTACTGGGACTCAGGTCTCCTCTCTCGGAGAGGGAATGAACCATAATCCACCACGCGGGCCCGGTACAGGTAGGTGAATGTCACATGTCTTCGAATTTTTGGTTCCAGGACATGCCGGTTTCCTCACGATGATATCCTTCACCGTTTTGAGAGCAGTGGTGATGATATACGTTACCCAAAATAATGCACCTGGCTGGGTTTGAACCCGCGACCTACAACTCGTAAGTCGGAGCCGTTACCACTCGGCCATCACTGCTCACATAAATAATTGCAATGCTTTCTATGCCTATTATTTTTTCATCATCATATCAGCCGAAAGACGTCCTCTGTTGGACATAGGCCTCCCCCAAGCGTTGCCACAACGATCGGCCCTGTGCGTATTTATTTATTTTATTCGAATTTAAACACCTACTCACTTATATATTCACTAGCTGTTACTAGTTTCGTTCGTGCTGTTCTTGTCACTCAGTGTTATGTCTACAATAATATATTTTTAGTTTGGACTTTTTAATTTGTACACGTTATGTTTATCGCTTAATATTGTATATTTTTTGATAATGTATGCTAATATATAAATATAGTGTCATGCATCATTAAATTTTGTAGCTCAACCACTAAAAAAAAATCACAGCCAACAAAAAAAAATCAACTGGAGGGTGGTTCACACATAATCGTTAGTAAAAAGAAAATCCCATTTTGAAACATTCATTATTTGACAAAAACCATGATTCTGCCCACACAACTCAAATAACTGTCATGATGAATGAGTAATGAGCTCCATATCTATTTAGGGATCCATTTTGTACCCACGAGAGTTAATGGTTCGTGATCGTCAAATAAAGTTAGCAAACTGACTTTTAGGTTGTCGAGGAGTTCTATTCGTATCGTTTTTAATGGCGCACTAATTGCTAATAGTAAAATATTGGAATAGAAAAAAATATCAGTAGGACATTAAATATGAAAATAGAACTTCTGTGAGGTACGGTTGGCGCAGTGGTTGAGCGATTGACTTCTGCGCTGCGTGTCGCAGGTTCGGTTTCCGCATGAGACAAATATTTGTATGACCTACAGAGATAAGTGGTCCGGATCTGGATGTCTTGTGTATGTGAGTTTACAAGCATGTCCATCCACGATACACGATACATGATATAGGAGGATTCCTAGTGTAGGACAAAGTATAAAATTTTTGACAAAAACCTTGGTCTTCACCAAACATAACCACATCAACCAATCCTGCGCTACTCGCATCTGATGGAATCCCACCTCCGTCCGTTCATTGACATGCCAATTGTCAACTTGTGCAAAGCCTTCCATTGATGCAAAATAGTACCGTTACGTTATTATCGCTGTTTCTTTCTCTAGAAAAACATTAAGCCATTTGTCATGCAACACGCTAGCCCAACCACTTACTACCAAAAATAAAACACTTAACTGTAGCGCCAAGGCTAATCTGTATCCTCCATGCAACAGGTAGGACTCGAACTCACAAAAACCTTCCAACGATATCACTATTTAGCTGCCGAGTCCCATTAAACATGATAAGTACGTCCTGATCCCTTAATACCAGCTCCATCTTGCATTTAATTCACCCGGGATCATCCCAGAATATATCTGCGCAATATTTTAACCGTAAAGCAAGCACGCTGGATATTTTAAAAGCTATATATACATTTGTGTATATTATAAATATTTTGGAGAGGCCCACTCGTTCGTCCATTATGAATTCCAACTAGGCTCGTACATAATTTATGAATATTTCTGCAGAAACCCTCGGCCCATTATCGAAGAGGGGTCAATTTTGAAGGTTTGTGTGCCAAAAAGCCTATCTCTTACTCTCTTAGAATTTTATATTTTCTTTAATGTTAGCTTGGTAAACGTTTGTACGTAAGCTTTCCTTGTGGAATGAGGAAAACCTAAAATAAAAATGTGTGCGCCGATTGTGAAATAAGTGGTTCTTTTTACACTCAAGCAATTAAGATTTTTCTTTATAATCAATCTGCTGAGCATTTTTCTTACTAAGTTTCAGTCCGACCGCATGCGGCTGAATACCATTATTTTACATGAAGCGGCTGTTTATTTGACCTCCACAAACCAGCAATTGGGTACGCGATGCTCCTTGGCAAGACTGGTGGCAGGTGGTGGCTGGTGGTGGATCCTGGTATCTGATTATCCATAACGACTGTCGAAGATCTACAAGTGACTGCCAAGATTAATGTATAAATATATTTTTTGAGGCATCTTGGTGTAGGCGGTCTTACAATGGCCACCCATCCACAAACCAAACTTGGCA
This sequence comes from Mythimna ferrago, assembly GCA_910589285.2. Taxonomy (NCBI): domain Eukaryota; kingdom Metazoa; phylum Arthropoda; class Insecta; order Lepidoptera; family Noctuidae; genus Mythimna; species Mythimna ferrago. Next base: position 26,649,307 of record OU342685.1, read on the forward strand.
AGGGTTGCTTGATCTTGGAAATCGACCTGTAAGGCTTTTATTATTTTAGCCATGGGCTATGAGCGTTGAGCCTAAAACCAAAATACAAAGCAAATATGTAGGAAGCATCAATATTAGTTTCCATATTATCAAAGTCTTATAATATTATATAACATATCTATTTCAGAATAAACTCATCTGCACAGTGTTTGCAAAAAAAATGTGTTTTACAAAAAAAAAAAATTATGACGTAAGCAAACACTAAGAGATAATTTACCAAAATTCATGCCCTGAAATGGATGTCCAAAGTTTGTATGGAGAAACCAACTTACACATAAACGAAATCGCTGGCAAAAGCTAGTGTTAAATATAGATTTATGAAAGTCGAACTTAGAAAAGCTAGCATACCTTTTGTCGGGGTCCACGTGCCATTATAAATTCATAATCTGGAGTGGCATCTATAATGCTGGCATTGAGCTTTTGTCAGCTGGGATTAAAATATGCATTCGCAGAAACTGTCGCAGATACCCCAGTGAGCATACCAAGGACGTGAGAAAAGTTATTAAAAGGTAATATTTGCTAGTGATTTTGGACAGGGCATATTTGTTATGATGTTATATATATTTTGATTCTGAGAAAGCAGTGGGTCAAACCCAGGCTGACACTCTGCTTTGTGTAATTTACTTAATGATGGTGAAGGAAAACATCGAGACAAAAACGATTCGAAGACTTATGGGACATCATCGACCTGCACTGGGTCTGCGAAGTAGATTACAACCCATTCCCTCTCCTAGAGAGGAGGCTTAAGTTACAGCAGTAAAAACACTATGATTATGTTTTATGCTTAAAGACAATTTTCTTTTTGTTTTATCCAAAACTTGTTTAAATTTTGCCCCGCAGAGACTGTACAATTCTACAATTTTATCATACCTTGATTCAAAAAGTCAAAAAATATATTCTAAATTATGGATACAAAGGTTTGCTGGGAGAAAAAACTTAATGCTGAGTTAGCTGAACTGTCTGTATCTCCATATGTTATGTTACATCTTTGTGTACGTGTGAATTAAGAATTAAGTATGTATTTACTATTGTATTTGTTTCTCTTCTGTATAGTCTATTTATTAAGTTGCACTTGCCATGTTATGTTTCTGCACCACCCTAAAGTCGACTGGCAGATAATGCCTAAGGCATTAAGTCCGCCTTTGTACAGTTTTTTGTGCATAAAGCTTTAAATAAATAAATAATTGGATAGTTCTAATATGTTGTCAATATGAACTATCGTTTTTCTAAAAGCTACATCTAAACCTTCGTACCTCCCAAGCTCATCCGTGTCGAAAGTGGCGCCATCTTGCGTTCAGTCGGGCACAATTTATTCTTCATGGAGGTGTGGCAGTGCTGTGGAGGAAGTCGGTGTTTCCCTCAGTGTCAGTGTTAAAGTGTAACAGTGATCGTATAGCAGCTATTAGGGCTGAGATACATGAGCGTTCTATGTTAATCATATCTGTGTATATGCCTACGGACTCAAAAGACAATTTGATCGAGTTTACGGAGTGTTTAGGCGAAATAAACTCTATAATTGAAATTAGTGATGTTGAATCTGTGTATGTGTTGGGAGATTTCAACGCGCACCCGGGTGAGTCATTTGCAATGCAACTCCTAGACTTTTGCGCGGAACAATCATGGACATGTGTTGATCTTGATCTGTTACCTAACGATTCACACACTTTTGTTAGCGAGGCACACGGATGCCGCCGGTGGCTCGATCACTGTGTGGTCACTGGCGCTGCGCGCTCAACCATCGATTATGTGACTATATTATATGATACCTATTGGTCTGACCACTATCCAATGCAATTGACATGTAATTTGAATTTAATAAAACCTAAAATTGTGACATCTAATGAATTTAAAAATAATGTAATATGGGGTGAAAGGCAGGCTAGTCAAATTGAAGCATATCATAATTATTGTCATGCAAATTTGCGGCTTATTGATTTTCCACCGGAATTTGCTACTTGTGCTGATAAAAGATGTAACTGTGATACGCATAAATCTATAATTAATGAAATGTACAGGAATATAGTACGTATACTGGCAGAAGGCGCGGAATCTTCTTGTAGTGTGGCTTCAAATCCCGGTAGGGGCAAGCACATTATAGGCTGGAATAAACATGTGAGGGAGGCTCACGGTAAGGCTCGGCAATGTTACCAGAACTGGCTGTTTTATGGGAAACCTAACTCTGGCCAGATATACAATGAAATGACTGAGTCTAGACGTTTATTTAAGGTGAAATTGAAATGGTGTCAAAATAACCAACAACAAATTAAAATGGACATAATTGCACGACACCATTCCAATAACAACTTCTCAAAATTTTGGAAATCAACAAACAAGTTGAATCTAAAGCCTAGCCGTCCCGTGAGCGTCGAGGGCGAACACAAGCCAGATGACATCGCAAGATTGTTTCGGCAGCATTTCAGAGTCGAGCCGTTTGTAATTCCTGTACAGTCTGAAGCGATGTCGGTGTCTGATGCTGGGGCTATACCTGGAGATATCAATGTAAGGTTCACTGCAAAGGATGTTGATGTAGTTATCAAATCTATGAAGAGAGGAAAATCTCCAGGTCATGATGGCCTCAGCATTGAGCACCTGCAGTTTGCTGGGGTACACTTGCCTAGAGTTCTGGCTTTATTATTTAATCTGTGTATTAACCACTCTTACCTGCCTGACGATCTCATGTATACCATTGTTGTCCCTATTGTTAAAAACAAAACCGGAAATGTCTCGGACAGGTCTAACTACAGGCCTATTTCCTTAGCCACGGTTATAGCGAAGGTAATGGACAGTTTGCTTGACGGCCATTTAACAAAACATATTAAACTGCACGATGGTCAGTTCGGCTTTCGAACTGGTCTATCCACTGAAAGCGCGATTTTGTGCCTCAAGCAGACTGTGCAATACTACACCGCGCGTAAAACACCAGTATACGCGTGTTTCCTGGACCTGTCCAGGGCATTCGACTTAGTTTCGTACGACCTGCTATGGACTAAAATGTGTCAAGACACTAGTCTACCCCCCGAAATCGTATCTATATTTAAGTACTGGTACAGAAATCAGAAAAATACTGTTAGATGGGCGGCTAGTAGGTCGGATGAATATAGGTTGGAGTGTGGGGTGAGGCAGGGGGGGTTGACCTCACCAAAGCTATTTAATTTATATATGGACCGCCTGATTGGAGAGCTGAGCAGCACTGGCATCGGGTGTCATATAGACGGAATTTGCGTAAATAACATCAGTTACGCGGATGACATGGTGCTGCTCAGCCCCTCAATCGGTGCGTTGCGCAAGTTACTCCGTATGTGTGAAGAGTACGCGGAGGCTCATGGGCTCAGATACAATGTAAAAAAGAGTGAGATTATGGTTTTTAAAGCACCTAGAAAAGAGGTCACGGTGTTACCTCCCGTCTCACTCTATGGTACACCATTAAACCAAGTCAGTCACTTCAAGTATCTGGGCCACTGGGTCACAGAGGACCTTAAAGATGATATGGATGTGGAGAGGGAACGCAGGGCGTTGTCTGTTCGCTGTAATATGTTGGCTCGCAGATTTGCACGGTGTACTGAACAAGTGAAGGTCACATTATTTAGAGCTTTCTGCCAGACCTTTTACACGTGCAGTTTGTGGGCCAAATACACGCGGAGGACATACGACGCCCTGCGCGTGCAATATAATAACGCGTTCAGGGTGCTGATGGGGCTGCCGCGGTACTGTAGCGCGAGTGGCATGTTCGCGGAGGCGCGCGTGGACGGCTTTCACGCTGTCATTCGAAAGCGAAGTGCGTCTTTACTGGCGCGGGTGCGCGGCGGCCCCAGCGCCACCCTGACTGCGTGCGCCGCCAGATGGGACTCTGTACTGATGGCGCACTTGATAGGCTTACATGCGAGAGCAAGCGCCTAATATATTATCATTATTATTATTATTAATTTATTAATGTTTTTCTAACACTAGGCTAAGACATTGTTACTAACAATCTATGGAATCAATTCTGAAATAAATTTTATTATTATTATTATTATTATTATTATAAACATTTATGGACCAGGAAAAAATTTAAAGTGTACCAACAGGTAAACCTTAAGACTAAGAAGGTAAAAACGACAAAACATTTAACTAACTCTTTGTTTTTGAAGACAGAAGAGCTTTAAAAAATGAAAAACTATAAAAATCATTGTACAATATTTTAGTAGTTTCCTTAATTCCTCCCTCAAATCCAGTTCATGCAGTGATTGCATGTCAACAGAATTAGGGTTCGATAAAAATATAACCAATCTGGTTGTTTATAAGTACGAATAAAATAAGAATTTTCCAAAGCGGTTCATAAGTAACGTAGTATTGAGTTAGTAAACAAAAACATTGCTTCCCCCTTTTTCAAATTTCGGTTTATAGTAATATTTTTATTATTGTTATCCAAAACCAGCCTTATAATCAGCTTTCAGCACCATATTACACAAACAAACTCCAAAAAATTGCGTTCCCCAGCAAATCTGGAAGCCCTTGAGGCAAGTAACCTTCTTTCTTTTCATTATCAATTACTGAGCCTAAGGAAGGATCGCGCCTCCTCAGGGAGGGCTAAACAAACCTGTTTGACCAAGAGTACCGCTGATTACTGAGGAGTGAACCTCCAGTATATTACATGTAAAAGGAGGTACGATTGAATATGTTCTTTGTTTTATTCGCGAAGGGGTTTTATGGGCACTTTGCCGTGTTTTGAAATAAATGTTTCCATGAATTTGCATTTTATTTGAGGTTTCAAAGGCAATTTAGACAATATGGCTGTAAGAAACACACTTGGTGTTTAATTTGCTTGATAGATAACATACATACAAACGTAATCAGCCGTTTACGTTTTCGCTGCTAAAACTCAGGCCTCCTCTTTTGAAGAGGGCCGTAATCTACCACGCGGACCCAGTGCGGCTTATTGATAGCCGAAAATGAAATGTCTTCAAATTTTCACGATGTTTTCCTTTAGCGTTTTGACAGCAGTGGTGATGAATTAAATTACACAAAGTAATGCGCCTGGCTGGGTTTGAACCCGCGACCTACTATTAATTTGCTTGATATTCATTGCAAAAAACGCCTACTATACCAAAGTGATCAATACAGTTTACACTTGGTGTCATAGCCATCTATAAAATCTCAGTTTTGTCATTTGATACCCATATTTTTATAAATTCCCCAGCATGAAGAATTCTAGTAAAAAGAGAATAGCATAAAATAATCTTCATTGCACATCATAAAAAATTACTACAAAAACTTAAAAATTAATAGAGCGTAGCAATGAACGGACTTATCGCTAAAAGCAGTAATTTAATAATTAAAAAATACTCCAGTTTTAGTACTAACTGAACTTCCACCGTATCCTAGTTTCAGTGCCTGCAGCTCATCAAACTCCCCAGCACTTCCAGATGGCTTTCATATTTCAACTTCTTAAGAAATAAAAATCAAAAGAACAATCTCAAGATTATGCTGAAGAGATGAGAAAGTTAGTAAACCGTCCCGGACAAATTCCCGGAAGCGGTCCGCACTCCGTGTCCCGAGACCGGAAATTTAGTTGCTCCTATAAATATTGTACGTCTCTCGCTTATACGCCGTTGTATGACAGAACTTGATTTGTTCTCTGAATTATGGCGAAGATTATGGAACTGCTGTTTTAAGAGAAGGATTGTTGATGTAGGGCAGGAATGCAGAGGCAAACTTTTGCAGGTAAAAGCGCATTTTTTTACTTAAAAACGAAGTAACAATTTTTTTTAGGTGTGACAATCATCTTATGACATCTCCCGCCCGTGGGAGGAGCGAAAGGGCATGTCAGACTTTTACTGACTAAAAACTCACTCCTGTTCCTTCTTTGCTATTGTTCTAAGGCCCCGGGGATCTCTTTCGCATCACCCATGGCCCCAGTAGGCTTTGACCCTGCGGCTGCTGACAACTCCTTGAGGCGCGTGTGGAACACTACGCATCGTCGACGACTTGGGCTCGGTCCAGACGGTCGGATGGCGAGCTACCCATTGCTCATGGTCCGCAAGCCCGCAAGTAACCATGACATTCTGAAAAAGAAACGGGCAACTTCATATAGCTCCACTCAGAGCAGAAGTTATTCATTTTCATATATTAATTTGGAGACATAGGTAACATAACATTTTTGATGCAATGTTAGATATTTGCACAACAATATTTTATAACAAATTAGAATTAAATAATTTAGGTTAAGGAATTATTATTACTAAACTAACTTTCTATAAAATTATTAATTATTACAAAAAACACATAGAATTATAAATTTTAATGACAAGGCTCAAAGCTTATTACAGTGCCATATTAAATAAGTACCTACCTACAATGTAAAATAATCCACCGTTTAATCATATTTTATCTTCTAAGTATTCAATGATACTGTAATAAGCCTTAAAAATAAAAATAAAAAATTGGACACCAAATACTGAGCTTATTGCAAAAACCAACTGTCTGCATTTTTATCCAAAATTAAGTTAAATATAGCTATCGATTCATCTCATCAAGACGAATCTACAGGTAAAACCGATTATTAGCAATGACACTTATTTACGAAGATTTCTTCGGCAAAAATATATAACCTAGAGATTTAATCGAAAATAATAATAATATTATAAAACAAAAATGGCATTTAGTTTGTTTTTGCAAAAAGGGTACGATATCAAGTTGTCTGGGTCGAATAAATATTTTCTATTATATTATACTTTCCATACAGAATTCATTATTCAACCTTTCTGACTTCAGCTTCGTTGTAAAGTTTCAAAAGCCGATACCTCGTCTTAAGCAGTACTCAAATACCCTATCAATCAAAATGAACACACAACGGTCGGCACGAGATGTTTTCAACAAGCCTGTTGCTTTACTTACTTACCTCGTGAACTATACAAATAGATGGTTGGGGTGTTTTATGACTTGCAAAGTTTTGTTTACTCACAAAAACGATCATTCATCTTATCACACTAATAATAAAAAGGCAAATTTTTTAGTGTATAACCCGTATTATATAATTTGCACCTCGCTGGAAAAATATAGAAATATTTTTTACAAGATTAAACAATAAAATTTACTTTTTTATATTCTTCCCTATTTATGTTATTAGCTTAGTAAAGGATGAAAAAAAAAGTTGTTTCAACTTGCACGGGTTCGCTTGGGGTTTGAGGGGAGTTGTACAATTTGTACGTGTGAGTATACGATTGTCACTTTTTTACACTAAAATGGATGAACGGATTTGAATGATAATTGGCACAGGGATTTGATTCTTTCTTGGAATAGCTTCTAAGGATACTTTTTATACAACGTTTATGCTAATTTTCTACTTTTATGCAGGCAAAGCCGCTGAAAAAATTAGCTCACTTAGTACTAAATAAAGCTCATAACAGCTTAGAACAAACAGCCGCTGCCAAATATTTGTGCGTTTAGTACTAAATAAAGCTCATATATTTCAGAATTAACTAGGGTATTTATTATGATATCCATAAAATGTCAGTCGTGCAGGCGAGAAATAGGGACAAAGCTATACGTACACCGGAGGTAATCGTCATCTCTTTAACATTTCAGTTTAGGTCGTAAAAAACGCATTAAAAGCTAGTGGTAGCACTGCTATACATAGGTATATTATGCAAGTTCTATGTTGGCGAGAAATATTCAAAATATTCCCACATTTTTTTTTGTGGTATCGTGATTTTTAGTAAAAATAAAATGTATTGTGAAGCAGCCACAACTCAGCAACTTTACTGCAGGGTCGCGTTTTTCTGTAATTCTGTAACTATAAGCAAGGCACGCTTTACTCGTTTTCTTTTTAAAATTATACTTTTTATGATAACAAGATTTTGGCTGCGTCGCCCGCATAAATATAAATAGGTACTACGCACTGCGAGATATTTATATAAATATGCAAAATGGTGCAAAATTAAACGTTACGCTGAGTGCGAGCTTTGAATAAAAATCTTTAAAAATATTGTACAAAATAGGTATGTTTTGTATAGTGCGTACCGTTCTTTTCATAAGTTTACTTTTGTTACGTGTAAAGGATGCATATAAAATCTGTGCCTTGTGAGATAGGTAGATTCTTGATCGGTGGACTAGGGCTTGAAGACCTTTTTTTGAGGTGGAAAACCTGATTTATTATCGTACCTACCTACTTTTGTATATAACAGATAAAAAAAAAATTATGTTATTACTCATTTGCTGTAAAGCATACTCATTTGCTGACGTCATGTAAGTGAGTACAGCGATCTCACAGTTTTAACTTGAACAAGTCGAAATGATCTTCCTTTCACAAATGAAGAAGCTCAACTCACATATTGAATAATTCACCACATTCATATCCTTCGCGTTAAACTGATGTATTCCCAGCAAATAGCATTACTGGCCAGAACCGGACAATTAGCGTACAAAAATGTTGGTGACAAAGCTCAACTGATCTAATATGCAGATTGCGCCCTGCATTTTTGAAACGGACGGGGACTTTACGGCGGTCGTGAAAAAGTGCACGACTGTTCCCGCGCATAGTTGTGTTTTACGGACTTTTTGAAAGTTATTGTGCAATGTCGTGATGTTGGTAGTAAGGAATTGTGACTTTTTAATGACTGATCATTGAAAGAGCACGTTATGGTTCTGTGTTATTTGATGTTTTCATTCCATTACGGATTTTAGTGCGAAAGAGAAAAGGACCTTTAAATATTATGGCTAATACTTTCTCTTTTTGGATGGTATTAGCCCTACTATACTTCATAGAGCAGGCGCCAAAGGGAGTTGAGTATGCAAAATATGAGGACCGCCTTCTGTGAATGGTTTCGGACTCAGAAAAGCATGCAGATTATGATTCTGGATGTTGCCAAGAGGCATATTGGTCCATTTTTTTTTTCGCAATAGCTCCACTCGTTCCCAAGATAAAGGGTCTTGACAGACAGACAGGCAGCCAGAAAGGTAACTTTAACCAGAAAGGTCTGTCTTAAATAAAGGGTCTTGACAAACAGACAGGCAGACAGACGGACAGACGTTTTTTTTTGTAATTTGTACGGAACCCTCAGTGCGCAAGTCCGACTCACTTTTTTTTTAGTTGACTTCCTAATAAAAAACTTCCTAAAATAATATATTTAATCATAAGAAACAATTAGATATTGTTACTTAAATAATTAATAAAATGATTCTGAGCATTTGTTCAGTCAATTTACTTGCTGCTTCAGGGAGAGGGGTATAAAAAAAATGGACCAATATGCCTCCTGGCAACATCCAGAATCATAATCTGCATGCTTTTCTGAGTCCAAAACCATTCACAGAAGGCGGTCCTCATATTTTGCATACTCAACTTCCTTTGGCGCCTCCTCTATCATAATGTGGCCCAGGACTTTATATCCAGATTGGTTAACAACAATTTACAAAACGTGGAGCCCAGGCGTACGGCTAGCCTTTTGGTATTTTACTGGATGCATTTTGAAAAGTGTTCGCAGGAATTACATGACTTGATTCCCCCATCACCTTTCTTCCATCGGACAACCCGATGTTCAGCGAGTATCCAGTATCCACCCTTACGTTGTTGACACCTTTACGGTCTGGACTAAGCATTCGCCTTGTCTTTTATAGCGCGTACAATCAAAATAAATGTTTCAATCCTTCGAGGATTGAAACAATTTGCCTGCTGCGGTCTTCCCGTCTGTTTATAATTTAGGTCTCTTCAAGGTGAGGGTGAATATAGGCTCTTAATAAACTTGTGCCATTCAACGATTGCATCGCTTTTAACCATTAGATGGCATCGTAGACAAGCATTAGCGTAGTTAAAAAAAAAATCTTTATTTTGAAACACGGTCACTAAAATAATTGTCAATAGACTTTATTAGAATACTTTATATTCTAGTTTATGGCCGCCGAAGTTGAAAGTTTCAGTGGTTCTTTAGACCTAACTTTGTCTACTTAACATAATTCCATCAGGACTTGAAGTTCTTTAATATCTTACTCCACCGCTCTATTTGATCAAATTAATTTTACCCTCAATTTCATTACAGTAAAAACGGCTATTGGCTTGAATTTATAATACCTAAGTATCATCTACATTATAAACTATTTATTTAGCTTGTGACTAACGCAACTTATGCGACTAACTGTTTCTGGTTATTTTCTAAAAGGCCAATCGGGACAATATCTTGTATTTTGAATAATGTATATAAAAATATTTGGACTTTAAAAAGCGTGTCTGTTTTTATTTCTCTATCTGCTGCTATATAAATCTAATGTTGAATGATATTTGAATTGCAAATAGGTTTAAAAAAAACACTTTAATACGTCAATTTTTTTTAGTTAGTTTAACCTAGGTGAGGCCGGTGTTTCCTAGCTGGCTACTCTGAGAAGAAACATCGAAACAAACTCAGGCGTATTTAAAAAATAATATCCAACTCTTCAAATTATTACCAACCCTAATTCAAAAGTGCAGTTACACTCTTCTTCAATACCAACGCTATAATGTATGGCACAAAGCGTTATCACCACGCGTGGGGGCACAAAGATAGATTAGCATAGCCAACGTGCGGAAAAACGGTGCTTGTAACACAGCCAGCGGGTTGTATCCTCACCTGAGGATGAGGGTAGTGGAGACAATGATACGGCTTGTTTGAAACAATTTTATTCCACGGCTTCGGTAATTGAAGATCTTTTATGGACGTTTAGTTTTGGAATTAAATATGTTGGTGGGCTTTTTGTGTTGTTTTCTAAGGTACGAGCTGTTAGTGAAGTACTTGAATCTTTTTATGGTTTTACCAATGATGTATGACATATTTTTTTTAATGTCGCAGTATGTGCTGATACGAAAGACTTTTAGGCCTTGTATAGGTTTTATTTTCTATTTTGTGATGTTTTTTTCCATTTAACTTTTTTGTTGTTGTTTGTTCTGTGCGAGCCATAAACAAACTTTTTTTATTTTTTTCTTTATGATTTGAAGGAATGTAAAGGATTGAGAGGAAGTTTTTGAGTGTGAGTTATGTTTTTTTTTTTGGTGAAAAATCATCCAATGACATCTTCTGCTCTAGGGCGGAATGCCAGGGCGTGTCAGACTTTTAGGGACTAAAACCCACTCCTATCTTCCTTCTTTGCCTTCGTTTCAGGGCCCCGGGGTATTCTTTCGCAAAACCCATGGCCCCAGTAGGCTTTGACCCTGCTAGGCCCGTATGGATTTACTGACTTTTCCTTGAGGCGCACGTGAAACACTACTTACGCACCGTCGACGACTCGGGATCGGTCCGGACGGTTATAGGACGGCCGCACGGCGAGCTACTTTTGCTCACGCCTTCGGTGGCTGGAAATCGGAGTCAGGATCCCGGCGGCTGGGGCATGAGAAAGACCGTTTCCTCACGTTTCTGGCCGCCTGCCATTTCTCCTCTCTCCGGACCATAGCTTGTACCAGGGCCCGGCGTGAATAGTCGTTGGCGCTGGGCGCCTCCACGAGGACACGACTGTGCTCTGCCCAAACGAGGCGCACCTCCATTGTATGCTCCTCGGTGTCCTTCGGGCGGCAATGGTGGCACCATTGTGTGTCAATCCGCACAAATGCGGTGCAGGAACCTCCCGAAATTACCATGTCCGGTGAGGACTAGCGTCAAGCCGTAACGCGTCTCCAACCACTCCTCAAAGTGTGGACTTACCACCATGATTATGGCGTACCTAAAGTGGTATCCCCTCAAACACTGATTTTGACCAGAGGATCACATTAGACAAGTACAGAAAAACCCACTTCATAAGTACTTGCATTAATTCCAGGCTAAAAGCTCTTAAAGCATAAAATAACAACGTATTATAATTATAAATACAAAATTGTCCTGTCACACCAGTTAATTAGACTGTGTAAAAAAACTATGAGCCCAATTAACTGTCATAATTTATATGAATTTTATTCAGGTTGGGGCGTGGCGGGAAAATGTCGCCCGACGAATAAAATAATGAAGAGAAAATATGCCTCATAATGAGTTTAAAGTACTCCTGTGTTAGGAGGGAGAGATTTTAAATTAAGTTTTAGATAACGTTATAATGTATGAACTAGAACACTGGAATTTTCGCTCGACTGACCCAGAAGGAGGTTATTTATTTGTAAAGTAAGTAGGTGCTACAGCTGCAGCTTTTTTTTGGTGAGTAAAAATTATCCGAATGACATCCGACATAAGAGTCTGACACTATCTCTACTATTCTACTGACTAAAAAACCCACCCCGTTCTTTCAAGCCTTTCGTACTCCGGCCGAGCTTCCCTTTCGGATAACCCTGGCCCCTGTAGGCGTCGACCCGGCTGAGCCCCTGCTGTTGCTGACAACTCCTCGAGGCGCGCGGGAACAGTGCGCGCCTTCGACGACTTGGGCTCGGTCCGGACAGTTACCGAACGGTCGGACAGCGAGACTTCAGCTGCAGCTAAAACGCCTTTTTTTTTAGATAGGACATCATACAATGACTTCTTACTCTCTTATCTTCATTGTGCTCACATAATAGAAGCAAAAAGAAATATGTAACGAAGATTCATGTAACTAAATATCATTTAAAAGAGTGTCCATGGAGCTTCTTGCACGTTCTTCTCCATAGAGATCTACTCTTTGGAACGTGCAATTTAGCTTCACTTGTCTGAAAAGTGCCTGTAACTGGTCTATTTGAAATAAACGTTTCTGATTTCTAGGGTGGTTGCTCTATGCGTTCCAGAATCACGAAATCTCATTCAAAACTTCCCGTAGCCTGGCTCTGCTTGGCCCCTACAGTTTTACTGACTATTCTTTGAGACGCGCGTGGCCTAGTTTACGTTTGAAAAGTTTTAGTCCTTATTATTAAGTAGGTGAAGCAAATTAAGGAAGTAGTATTTAATCTTTTGAATACCGTAATTAGAAACACAATAGAAAGACAACGAGAGAACAAACGCTGGTGTTCGATTGGGAATTAATAAATTAAGGACTGTAGTCAATAGCGTTCTACCTATAGTAATTGTTTCCTGGATATACGGAATAAAGCATATGTCTACAAAGCCTGGAGACTGGCTTAGGGTAGCCAGTTTTATGGTATTTTGTAGGATGTGAAAAAAAATGACAATAATGTCACCAAAATTTGTTCAGATATGCTTAAAATTTCTTGTTCAGTGCGTTTCACTAATGAAATTTCTTCGCCAGCCGACATTACGTGGCTCTCCTGTTTGTCTATAGAAAAAAGAAATTAAAAAAGAAAAGAGTTGCCTAATCTAGCAAAATCGTTGCGCACTCGAAATGCGAAACGAAATCGATTTTAATGGTAGTTGCAACACTTTTTGGAGAATTATGAGGGGAATGGGATTTTATTAAAAAAAGCAGGTCTAAAAGCAAGTTGTCAATGGAGAGGTACGATATTGTGGCGTGGCGTTTTCGGTATTTGAAAGAATTGCAGGACCATCAAAATGGAGCCCGGCCTATATTCTCCTGGTCCTATATTTTATTCAAAAATAGTCATTACAGTTTCCAAAAGAAAAGAAAAAAAAAACAAAATTATAAGGCAATTGTAAGTAACAAAATGTCAGTTGATGTCCCTAATATTAAGGAATTTCATTGCTAAAAATATAGCAACACTGTTTTTCCGTATTGCCCACATTACGGCGAAGGAACTGTGAAATGCACTGTAGTAGAGATAATGCCAAAATATAATAGTGTGAGAAAGTTATTTTTATAGAAAAGTGTGTTATGTATAATGTTTAAAATCAGTTAAAATATATGTGTGGACAAATCTCTGAACATTAATAAGACAAAGAGCTATCAGATTTGATACCAAAATGTTCGAAATGAAACTTCTATGATATAAATCCAATTGAATCTATCAATCAATACAAAGCCATATTGTACAACATAATAAAATAAAAGATAAGCTACGAACTAAGGAACTTTATCCTCCATTTTTATTACCGCCCAACTTCGAGATCCGAGTATCCGGCCCGTATTTATTTCATTTATGAAATAACTTTGAGCTGGCAACACTTAAAGTAAATATAAAGTTTGATGGCAACATTTATTCAAATACTTCTGCTTTTTGCAGGCTATTCAGCTTATTCGTGCAGATAAAACTCGACTAGTAATTTTATTTATGATTCGAATGAATATAAAATGTAATTAGATACAATTATTTATTTCAGTGAACGTCAGAATACCAATTCTCTTAATACATTATCTCGTCTGTACTTGTGTGAGATATTTTTATTTACTAGTAATAGTTTTGCTAGAATAAGGATCTCCACTTTGGCCATGATAACTGATCAAGAGATGCTGGATTGTAGCACATTACAAAAAAAAACAAAATAAAACAAACTAATTATGAAACACAAGACCATTGTACAGTACTCAAACGACTAAACGAACATGAAGCTAAGTTATCGCCTTTTTTTATGGTGGGAAAAAATCATGCATTGACATCCCTCGCTCTTGGGCGGAGCGGGAAATAGTGTCAGACTCTTACTGACTAAAAGACCCACCCCGTTCCTTCTAGCCTTCATACCGGAGCTCGAGCGCCCTTTCGGATAACCCTGGCCCCAGTAGGCTTCGACCCGGCTGGGTCCCTGCTGCTGCTGACAACTTCTTGAGGCGCGCGGGAACAGTGCGCGCCGTCGACGACTTGAGAGCTAAGTTGTCGCCTAACCAATTAGAACTAACCAGGCAGCATGCACTTATTCATGTATCTTTATTATAGGAGTATGGGCTGTTGATGGATTGGTCTCACTAGGTGATGGCTCGCTATCAAATGCTGCGCCATTACAAGTCCGGGGTGCATGTAAAATTAATTACGAGTATATCTCGAGCTCACTCACTACTCATGATGGTAGTAGAAACTGCAGGGTTATAGTTGGTTGAAGTCCGATATAACACTCCGTTTTCTCGAGACGGTGAGTACCCATGAGGAAATCCACACGAAAAAAAAAAAATGAATCTTTACCCTTACCCTTACGAATACCATAATTAGAGATACAATAGAAAGACAATTAAAGAGCGAACGCCGACGTTCGCTTAGGGTTTAATGAATACAAGTTCCTAATCTAGATCAAACGTATCTTTGTGACTGCATTTAAAATAAGGTATTCTACACTAGAAGCTAAACTACTAAACAAAATTAGCGGCAACTGGTTTCAAAATGATTAAGGAAAACATTGGAAGACCTGCATTTCAAAATATCAGAAATTCAAAGACTGTAACGTCAATTAAACTAGACTGGGCTTCCGCAGTGAATTGTAGTCATTCAGTCTTTCAAAGAGGAGTCAGGTGCCACTACAATGGAAATATTACGCGCTAGTTATACATGCACTTCTGAAACATGCAACAACCTGAATTTTGACGGTAACCCTATAGCCTAGAACGTACAGAAACCTTTCTTGGACTTTGGTTTGGTGACCTAGTTTCCTTGGACCTATTTTCCTTGGACCTATTACAACCTGGACCTATTTTGGTGCAGCCATGAGGCACACAACAACTGTATTTATTTTAATTTATTTTTTGCCTCTTTTATTTTTGATACGTGTTGTTGTATATTTTGTGCTTACGCCTTTTGCTGTACCAAATAAATTATTTTTCTTTATTTCTTTTTTCCAGCCCCAAATAATTGCAGTAATTCAAATCCAAAATATTATTCCGTACACTTCTCCCTGCTTACGTAGAATATAACATGGGTATTCAACAGTATTGCCAAAGGGAATGCAAAGTATTTGACAGTAATGCTAATGAAGCCGGGTCCGAGAGTGGCCATTGCATTAATATTCCGAATTTGTTTAGCCTTCATAATATGAATATTCAGGATTGGGCTGAGGTCATACCTGTGCGCAGCTTGTATAGTTGGAGGGATGAAGTTTTAGGCTTTAAAAGGGATTATAATATTCAAGAGATACTCTTAGTAGTGGATTTGTGGGTTGTCTAAGGTAGGTCATCTGTCTTTCAAGGACAGTCTTTAGAAACAGCCCATTAAACAATATAAACATTCAATAAATTTTAGAATTTTTCACGTGTAAACGCATCAGGAATAAAGATACTCGCAGGAAAACCATTTTCATCAAGTGTCAGTAGGCAAGGCACATTGCTCGCAGAACATATGGTCAATAGGGCTGAAAGGTTTTGGAATGTCGACTGTGCGCCGGAAGACGCAGCATTGGAAGGCCTCCTACATGGTGGACTGATGACCTGGTAAAGGTTGCGGGTATCCGATGAATACAAGACACACAAGATCGTTCATTGTGGTGACACTTGGAGGCGGCCTATATCCAACAGTGGGCTCAAATGACGATGACATTAAAACAAAGTCATTCTAAGCACAGTCAATTCTAAGTATCATGTCTATGTAATTTTGGCATATCTACACCGTGAGAATAAGTGACTCAATTGCACAACCTAAAATGTCCAGTTCATGGATTCCATATTTCACTCAGAATTATTTAGATTAATTTAGACCACAAGTAAATGAGATGGTGCCGAGGCGAACGATTTCCGCCAAACTGATGAAGTAGAAGACGGAAGCTTTACTCAGAAATGATATTGAATAGTAAAATAAATAGTGTAACAGAATGATTTCAGTAAGAGCTAATCTTATATTAACTCTTGCAGCAGTCCCATATATATATTTTTTTTATAATTGACAGTGAACCTTATAGTGGCTAATATTCCACTTAATAAAAACAAGTTCTAGATACTCATGAATTACATCGTCATTCTTTTACAATTGTGACTTGATCCATGGCACGTATCTCTATCTCTGTGTAAAAGTGTACTTCTCAATCTTCTGTTATTCCTGCATCAGATGTTTATTAAACACAAAAGATAGATGCTTAGATCTTTTAGGACACAAAATTATTCAAATGGAAACGAGCTTTACGGTGTGCCTTAAAGCACTCCCACATGCACTTTCTTTCCACTGTTATCAATCATTTACATACAATCAAAAGCCTATTTTAAATAAAATAGCTATTAAATAAGATATTCTTAATAACAGGTCTTACACATTATACCCTGATTATTCGCCAGCAATTAGATCTGACTCATGAAACGTAGCTTCGACTCAGTGAACAGAGAGCTAAGTGAGTGAAGACTTAAGTGAGCTAGCTGTTATTTATTTAGTGCAGGCTCCAACTTAATATTATTCTGAAATACTTGTTTGTCTTCAAGCTGTTTGAATATTACGGAGCAGCTTGAGTTTTATATCACAGGGCTGGGTTTGGGTTTTTATGTGTATGGTGTTACTTAGTATTGAAATGTCATGTATTTTCTTTTCACAATAGGCTGCATAAAAAAAGTAATTCTCCTTCTTTGTTCTCTTCTGTTCCCATTATTTTAGGCCGAGTCTTCTCACTAATCAGTTACAAGATATTCTTATCCTGGGATGTCGGTTCTGGCAAATAGGCGACCTCTGCCCTTCTTTTGTTCTGGCAGGTTTAGTGCATTTTAAAAAATGTACTAAACCTGCTAACATATCCACAACATAAAAATAATTCTTTCATCTTATATCTATTTTGAACGCCCTTAAGTTTGTGCTGAGAGAGCAGTTTTTTAAAGCAAGTGTTGGCATATGATAATAACAGACTGTTAAATTATTTATCACGAGAGCGGTACCACAAATTGACAAACAAAAATGTTGACGCTCTTTAGTTTTGCAATGTACGTAGATATGCAATTAAGTTCGGGGTAATACTAGCTGAGCTAATTTCTGCTTATTTTTGTAGCATAGCATATTTTTGTATTTGAACATCGCAGTTTCATAAGCTTAATTAGATATAATAAATCGACGTCCCCTTGGTCCAGTTCTTTTGTTGGCATTTACTGTATCCCAGTAATGAGCAAGGGCCTCTTCTCCAAACTTTTCTGTCTTGGGCAATCTCTAGCCAATTCCAAGTTCTATCGAAGGATATTTTATAACAATAGTAGGAGAAGTCCTACTATTGTTATAAAATAATGTGAAAGTCTATTTGTTTCTTATTCAATCACGGTTGAATGATATAACGGAATTGGACGTGCGTCACATCATAAGAGCATATGTTCCACACGCTCCTCAAAAGGATGTGAGCAAACCGTAGGGGTCGGTGTCCGCTAGAAGCACGGTTTTTTTTTTTTAAATGATACTTGTGATCCTAGAACGCAATGAACAAATGAAGGACGCAGATATGGTTTCAGTCAGTAAGCCTTACAGCCCCTCCCGCTCCACTCTAGAGTGAAAGATATCGTTGGATAATTTTCCACCTTAGATAACTAGCACAGGATAATTTTATATTCGTATAGTACTTACCTACATTACCGTGAGATAATTCCTGACTTCCACGTAAACAAATCTAGGAAAATCTAGTCCTATATAATGAAGCTACCAAGCCGGTATTAGACGAAATAACTGGCAGAATTACTGAAATATCTGCCGTAGACCAGTCACCGCAACTATTTCATCGCGGCTAGGCCCGGAGGCGCCCACATTGTCACGGGATTGGCTGTAAATTATTTGATTATTATATAATACCTGTGAAGGTCGCGGTGGTTAGTTAGGGTACGGTGACGAGAATAATTTGTTTTAATTAGTAGGATCTACATGAGGACGTGACTGGGAAAGTTCGGCAGCTTGGAGTTTGTAACTCACCATTTTAAAAAAAAGGTTGTATCATTTTTTTTATGTTTGGACGTTACACTATTTTTTTTATCTGATATAAACTAGTGCTTGACTGCAATCCCACCTGTTGTTAAGCAGTGATGCAAACGTATATATTACGAATATAAGGGCGAAATATTGCGAGTACGGGTGTAAATGTTTATTACTTCTTCACACTCAACAGATTTTGATGACAGTTTGTACATAAGTAGAGCATGTCCCGAAATAGCACCCAGGATTATTATTATTATTTATCCCGGGAATATTTTCTTATGGATAATTTTCTATTATAATACAGGCAAAATCACTAGCAGCACCTAGCTGTTGTGTGATATAACTGTCCGATTTCTTGGGAACACTACTGCATAATAGTGCTACTAATTCATACGATGACTGTGTGAGAAGTGATATGAAACAAAAGGGAGTTAGTGATAGCGTGACGAGTGACAGGACAAAATGGAAGAAAAAAACGTGTTGCGCCGACCCTAAATAAAACGAGACAAGGGCGGGAAGATGATGTTGATGATCAGACTACAGGAAAACTACAGACTAACAGAAAGTTTAGAACCGTAAAATTAAATGATTAAATACCCAAAACCGCTGCTCAAAAGAAAATAGAAAATGAGGAGGATAAGAAAAAACCCTATTCTTATCTATAGTGAAAAGAACAACGTAAGAATCGAACTTAGATTTTATCTTTATAGACGGTCTCATTCGTAGGTAACACCGATCCAATTTTCAATTACCAGCCCATTAAAGCCATCTCCCCCGAAGGGACAAAGCGTATCAATATAATTAAGCGATGATAGAGGAAAAGGAATAAAAGTACGATTATCAAATCTCTTAGTAGATTAACCAACCGAATTAAAATGAAGCCTCGGCTAACACGACGTATTATTATGCTCTTAAACGTTACTTATCACTCATTCTTCAGTGAAATTTCAATCTTTGATCCTTTAAATAAAGTTCAATTCACCTTGCATGGGTGAGCAAAGTAGCTTTTACAGTAAAAGAGCTTTTATTACACTAATATAAATGCCACAGTCGCGTGCAAGTCGAGTGTAAATGCGAGTAAAGTTTTACTTCTATCCACAAAAAGGTAGTCTAAGGACCGAATACGTGAGGTATCAAACTTTGATGGAGCCGTGTTTGTGTTATGCGATCTTTTTTGAAATATTTTATTATACCCAAGGTAAAAATTTGTTCATCGTTTATGTGGCACGCTGGCCGGGTAGCCCTAGCTTTATAATATTTGGGGAATTCCTTGGTCTCGTCGTGACCCCTTCTCTGATATTTACCATCATTAAGTTCAAGCATTACCAACTATTCTATCCCTGCTAAACCTCAGAATTTACCTATATTTACTTGTAAAGTTAGTAGCTATACAATATTATAAATTATTAATGCGATAACCATTTATCTTAGAATCATCCTACAGAATACTTTTAAAATTTAATTTATTTGAAAATTGATTGTCACTTTGTCGCGTTGACTTGTCCATTAGAGCACCACTAAATACACATCATAATTTATAAATATTAAATGTGACACATTCTATCCGTTAAGTTGAATACCCTAAAAATCGAGCTCAACTGTCGGGAAAATCTGCCGAGTCACGTAACACGGTGGGAGTGTTCCGTTACGCCTATTATTTAAATGATGTTACGCGTAAAACAACAGTCACCGTAAAACCGCAAAACATAAAAGATCCTTCAATGTAGAAGTGTCGTTGACCCACTGACCTCGGCACTAATAGTGACATTTTGACACCACTCCGCTTATTTTACGTAGAAACTGTACAACTTTTGTTTACATTTTGTTTTTCAACAGTGCGTCACGCTCTCGACTGTTTGTAAACAAACAAATCAACAAATTGCTCTCTCTATTGAGGAAACTATCTATAATTGATATTATGAGAAGGAAACACAAACTTCCTTCGAACAATAGTTGTTATGAAATATGAAAATAGATTGGCTGTAAATGTGTAAACTTTGGACAAATTATTTCCACCAACTTAGTTTGCCTTTTAAATACTTTTGATTTTTCTCCAAATAAGGCAACCGGATTCCAAAAAAAAAACTGGGCATGTGCGAGTCGTACTCGTACCCTGAGGGTTCCGTACAAACTTACCTATGTAAATGGTTCAATTTCGGAATGGAGTCTCGGAAGATTTTTCAGAACCGCACAAAAATTGTGACCTAAGTTTACGTGCATTACTTTGTGTAATTTATTTCATCACCAATGCTCTCAGAAACGGTGCAGGAAAATATCGTGAGGAAACCGGCATGTCCTAGAACCAAAAATTCGAAGACATGTGACATCCACCAACCCACTCTGGGCCCACGTGGTGGATTACGGCCCATTCCCTCTCCTAGAGAGGAGGCCTGAGTCCCAAACAGTGATCCCAACAGTGGGAACATTATAAGGCCGGCTATGCTATGCTATGCTACGTTTTTTGCCACATAAACCTAGATAAAAGGTCTTGACAGACAGACAAACGGACGGACAAATAAAATGATCCTATTAGGGTTCCGTTTTATTCCTTTTGAAGTACGGAACCCTAAAAATACTATTAAAAGTGCAAAATAGTTTAATTTTTTAGAACTCGGAGTTTCAGATTTTTTCATCGTTATTTAATACTAGCTTTTGCCAGCAGCTTCGCCCGCGTAGGTACATAAAATATAGCCTATGTCACTTAGGCATAAAGTAGCTTTCTATCGGTGAAAAAATTTTTGCAATCGGACCAGTACTTCTAGAAATTACCTCCTACATACAATAAAAAAAAACATAAAAAAAATACTTTATCTCTAGTATTAGTGTAGCTTAACTTCCAAAATTATTTACGAATGCATTAAAAATATTTGAAGAATGTAAGAATTCATTTTTAAACCTTATCTTGTAGATACAAATACTAAAATTGCTAAAGTGTATATTTCTATTAGGACTTCCCTCAATCACCTATCTATCCCATCAGAATCAGACCTCGATATTGAAAATAATCGAGTCAAGCTTACAGCAAGAATATTTTACTCGTAGTAACAAGCTTCAAAATATAACCGAATTAAGAACCTAATTCTTTTTAGCGGTCAGTTAAAATTTTTCTTACTTCAAACGTGCACAGTACATTTATTGAGAAAGGTATCCACCGCACCAAATTATTTGCATGTATTATGTGCTTGTATTTTTCACTATTAATCGACATTTTACACAATAGAACTCAAAACAGACCCAAAATAAATCTTAAACCTGCCTCATTAGTCTCTGCATCACCCAAAGGTTGACTGGTAGACAATGCCCAACCATTAAGTTCACCTTTGTACTTTTGTGTTCATAAAAAAAAAAAAAACAAATAAATATAAAAACTTCAGCGAAGCTAAAGCAAACAAAACCACAAAATCGGATTCAAAATCCATGCATAGCCTGTTTCGTCCTCTCAAACTCAACGAAACTAATTTAAAACAAACTCAAAGTATAGAACAATAAAGTATTACTTGGTCGTATCCCAGTTCAATGTCGATGGAACGTGCCGGGACTAACCATCGACTCATTTCGCTTTCTTTCAATGAGAATGAAAATCAAATAAATTCCAATCCAAGCCGACCTTGGGCAGATCCTTCGCAAATCAAATTCATCAAAATAATAAAGACGGTTTAAATGTAGGTGTATTGGTTTTTGGTAGCACGCAATACTTTTTGATTATTATTTGACTTTTTCACAGAACGATTTCAATGGTTTTTAATAAGCAGATCAAAAATCAAAATCATTAATAGAATTATTATTAAACTAGCGGCCCATCCCGGCTTCGCACGGGCAAAAAATATAGCCTATGTTACTCAGAGTGAATGTAGCTTTTCAATGGTGAACACAAATACAAATTTTCCCTATCTATAATATTGGTGTAGATTAAAAGAACAGATAAACCCAATCAAAATCTACTTTATTTAAACAAAAACATGAGAGAACATCCATGACGTCAACTCTTTCTTAAAAAGTAGTAAATGTGCATTATAAAGGTCATTGTGTTTTCTGAAAGACAGTGCTCAGTATCTAAGCAGGCACAAAATTAAGAATCAAAGCAAATGTTCCCAAAGCCACCACCTGATGATCCACTAAAGTCCAAAGTTTCTAGTTACTTATACGGAGACTGTTTATTAATCTCAATTAAACTTGAAATCTGCTGTATTCGTAGAACAAAGTAACGCATTTCGTTCCACAGTGTAGGGCCCATCTGTACGAAAAAAATACAAATAAATTATCCTTGAAATTAAACCAAATGGAATATAATACGTTAATTGTGTTAATTGTTTCAAACTATCTGCTTACCTTCTTGAAACCATTGTGTCTTAGGAATGCCCGAATCCATTCTAGCTGCAGTAATAGCTTCCCTCATAGCTAAAGCAACACCTACCGCCATGCATATTGGTGGCTCACCGATACCTGCGAGATAGATGTTTTTTTTAGAAACAGAATAAAGGGTATTTTAGAATAGCAAACAGTATGATAGAAGATGTTTTGATAGACAATAATGAATTGCTATAAAAGATTATTAATATGACAAACAAAAGAAAACAACACTAACATTTTGCTCCAAAAATGATGTCAGCACTAAAAGAATTTTTTCTAAAATAGACCCTCCAGTCCTGAGGAATATCCCTGGCAAGGGGCACATGGTAGTTCCAAGTCCGGTCAGTAAGGAGTTCCCCTGTCGGAGCGTACACCAGGTTCTCACACGTCCAGTAACCTAGACCCATAATGAAAGCTCCTTCCACCTGTAATAGGGTACAATTGATATAAAAAATTGACCAACTGATAGTGGTAATGATGTCATTGACTGTAACTACGACTATAAATTTTAAAGTAGTAGGTAAGTCACAGGACTAATGAAAAAGTTCAGAACTATTTTTTGACACCAAATAAACAAAGTAGCAAAAAAAGATTCAGCAAGAATATTTTACACCAAAATCAGATAGTTAATAATATAACGACTCTCTGGAATAAAATTAATGTAAATACTGTCAGGTTAACAAAGCGGTTCTCTTCCTTACGGTTTTGTATGCGCTCAGAATACCCTAGGGCCACCTAGACCAGGCATAAAATGTAAATGCGCTTGATTTCACATTAATTTCGGCTAACTTTTCTTACTATAAAATAAAGGAAGGCGAGTTTGTATTACTACCTGATTTAATATTATTACATTGAATTTTAATAAAATCTAGTACTTACTTGGCCAATATCAATTTCTGGACTAACGCTTTGTCCAACGTCTTCACAAAGGTCTACTCTCAACAACTCAAATTGTCCAGTCAACACATCTAATTCTACTTCTGTTAAAATTATTCCGTAAACAACAAAATTGTATTCTTCATCAGTTCTCGTAAACCCATGGGCTTGCAGATCCACATTGTCAAGATGAGCTTTTCTAATCAACTCTTCCCAAGAAGGGTTGTCCATTTGTTCTCTGATTGGTCTCAATCTATCCAAAAGTTGTTGGCAAGCTCTTGTCACTCCTACAATTACATCTTGATTTACAATACTTCCTCCAGATAGTGAAGCGTTTGGAGCTATAACTGTGTCGTTCCCTTTGACTATAATTTTATTAATAGGAACCTTTAACAAGTACGCTGCTACTTGGGCAGCTTTAGTGTTTATTCCTTGCCCCATTTCTATACCTCCATGTGTTATAGCTATGGAGCCATCTCCACGGTACACTGATAAATTCACGTAAAAATTGAGTCCTCCAACAGGCGTCCATCTCAGAAGGGAAAATCTTAGTCCTCTTTTTTTCCATCTGTTGTCAGCATTAAATTTATTGACGAACTCTCGTCTTTTTACATAATCTGATTTAACGATAATATTGTCAAGCATTTCTTTCATCTCACTAGCATATGCTTCATCTAGGTTGGCAACCCTGACATCTAGAGGATCAAGATCCATCTCGTATGCGATCTGTTCCATCACAAATTCTGCCATTGCTACGTGTTCTAGTGTGCCTATCAGAAAGATATATTTATTGGTTAAAATGTTTTGTGGGAAATTATTTTTCCAAGCATTTCCGGATTTATTTTTTCCAAGAAAGTAATACAGACGTCCGTTCACTAGCGTGTCAGAGCGCGATATGACGTTGGAAGTCATACTTTGAGTGAAAATTATATGAAGAATTTTTTGTTAACAATAATGATAAGACTTTCTCGAATCCATTTTTACTTTGTAATAATAATTTCCACTGTCCAGTTGGATAGGTCTAACTTCGAGAAAGAGGTCAACCGTCGAATCCAACTCGGCTGGGTAGCTTTCGGGAAGCTACGAGGTATTTTTTCGTCCAATATACCACGTGTCTCAAGACGAAAGTCTATGACCAGTGCGTGTTGCCAGTGATGACATATGGTTCCGAAACGTAGTCGCTCACAATGGGCCTCATCAGAAGGCTTAAAGTCACTCAAAGAGCAATGGAAAGGGCTATGCTCAAGGGGTTCCCTTGCGTGATCGAATCAAAAATGAACATATCCGCAGGAGAACTAAGGTTGCCGACATAGCACGAAGTATTGCAAAA
This sequence comes from Mythimna ferrago, assembly GCA_910589285.2. Classification (NCBI taxonomy): domain Eukaryota; kingdom Metazoa; phylum Arthropoda; class Insecta; order Lepidoptera; family Noctuidae; genus Mythimna; species Mythimna ferrago. The sequence goes on from OU342685.1 coordinate 26,674,485, forward strand.
CTTAAGTGGCAATGGGCGCATTGCTCGCAGAACAGATGGCCGTTGGGGCCGAAAGGTTCTGGAGAGGCGACCGCGTACCGGAAGACGCAGCGTTGGAAGGCCTCCTACAAGGTGAACCGATGACCTGGTGAAGTTTGCGGGAAACCGATGGATGCGAGACGCACAGGAATGTTCGTTGTGGCGATGCTTGGGGAAGGCCTATGTCAAACAGTGGACTTATATCGGCTGAAATGATGATGAATAATTTCCAGCAAAGGCTTTAGACTTACCTGGTGCTCTCACCCAAGTATTCTTAGCAGTATCAGTAACAGAATTAAAACTCTTGTAACTCCAACGAGATCTATTGTAAGCGTTATTGTATTGACCAATGCTCAATAAATTAATTAATTGTCCATTAATCAAGTACCCAGCATCTTGATAGACGCTATAGTTTATGTACTGAATCGTCCCAGAGTTGTTTACACCAGCCTGAAAAAATGAGTGTTTTAGTTGGTTTGTTTTTATTTTAATGTGCATGTTTATTTTGATGACTAAAAACTAAATATTACCTCAAACTCAGAAATGCAAGGTAGTCTCTTTCCGACGACTCTGGTATTAGAAGTCAATGATTGAACGATACGGCAAGGCCTGTTTAATTTCTGTACTACCAACGAAGCAGCAATTGCTCCTTGAATACCACGAGATAGCTTGATACCATAGGCACCTCCGACAAGACGGATATGCACGTCAACTCTAAAAAAATCATTTATGATTATTTTTCAATGATTTACCTGAATATTTAATTTACCTACGTAACAAATTATATAACAAGTCAAGAATAGGTACCTTATTACCAGTATTTTTCTATCAAATTATTGCTTATCCCTTAATAATCCTAAGACTCGGGTGGCTTAGTCCAGTGGACGGCAAGTGCGCTTCAGTAGTATTCAAAAAACGTATGAGTAGGTATAATACTAACCGGTTTTGATCTATACCCAGAGCTCTCGAAATCATCAATTGTGCACCTTCCATCCATTGTGTTGCAGAGTACACATCCAGTCCTTCATCAGACGGCCTGACAACGGTAGTCAAGGTCTCTATCATAAAAGTATACTGTCCTTTGATCGAATTCATCCCATTTATAACTTTGACAACATCTGTGTCTGTGTCTGTGGCATCAATTGCAATAAACGGTGAAGTTCTGCTCTGATCATGTATCACGTCCTTTAATTCCAGGACTGGTTCTTTAATATTTGTATATGTAGCTTTTACCAATTTAGCAGCTCTGTCAGCAATATAGCGGGTTTTAGCTACAATGATGCCAATAGCTTGGTTGAAATATTTAACGGAAGTATTGGCTAAAACTACTTCGTTAGTTGTGTATATGATGGAGTCTGAAGGTGTATAAGAATTTAATCCGGGTATGTCTTTGGCAGTATAGAAAGCTATGACACCCGGATAAGCCTGTAAGAGAATATTCAAATTTAATTTGACCATATGTTTCATCTAGAGCTTTCATATCTCCTTGTCTACTTACCAAAGCTTCACTAGCATCAATAGACACTATATCTCCCCTCGCGACTGTGCTAAGTGCAAATGCACAAAACACCTCGTCGGGAAGAAGAGGTAGATCTTCGGTATAAGAAGCCTCTCCTGCACATTGTATCTATGATCAAGAAAACATATATTTTTAGTGTTATTTTATATAATTATTTACTAATTTTTAATCCTCGAATCAAAAGTTAGTAAGCTATCATTATCAACATATTTTAACTTACCAAAGCTTCCCGTTTCGGGATGGGTTGTGTTACTGGCCACATTTGTTGGTTTGTTTCAAAAACCTGAACACTTCTGGACACTGGACGGGTGTCTGACAAAACAGTTGCTCCAGATCTGTAGCGAGCGTGAATATTGGTCTCTGGAGATAGTTCCAGCAAACCCTGGGATTGTTAAAATACTTTTTAATAAATAAATATTTTGATAAATCGTCCAAATATATATTTCTTAGATGTATATTGTTATTTTAAAATTATAGACTTCTAATATGGTTTCCTGTAATATATAAATAGACTAGTAGACTCAGTAGTCTTGGAAATAAGAGAACTCGTATAATAAATTTTTATCTAAATTTCTAAGTCTGTTAACCTAAAAATTATAACAATTATAAATATTTGAAACTTAAACAGCAAACTCTTTTATTTGATATATCACACGGTGTATAATAGTTTGAAGAAGGTCATCTTTATGTTTTTAATAGTAATCCCCAAAAATAGCTTCAAGATCATATTATTTACGTTAAAGGTGCATGTTTAGTTCACAGAGTTTATATGTATACCAGATGAACAGACAGACAGACACACGATTGATCACATGTATAAAGGTTTTATTTCTTTATTAAAACTTAAAGTAACTTTATAGAGTGTCAAACAAATAGAGGATACTCTTTTTTCAAATATTCAGGCGTTCTATAACCAATATTAAGATTTTTTTTAGGAAATTGTTAAATTCTTACTTTGTAAAATAATCCAAGAGCAGTTTTCTTCCTATACTCTACTGATGCTGCCGGTGGGTTTTCTTTAATCACCAGTTCCTCCTCCAAGATCTTCAATGCTGATGTTAGAGTCTCATTGGTAAACAAATTCTTCCCCTTGAGGAATTGTTCCGTCGAGCAAGCCCTTGTAAATGTAGGGGAAAGACCTCCGAAAACTATTCTTGCGCATTTGACGACATTATTTGGACCTAACTTGTACAAAAATCCTGCATTTATTATTGCTACTGCGTTTTGAGAGCGTGGCATTACCTAAAATAAAATATGGAATATTAGCACCTCTGAATTTTATTTTTTGTGTTTTCTTACTTGTATAAATTATTTTGTTCTAATGTTCTTACTTTGAAAGTAATCACGTGATCTTCTTTACAAAGCGGCGGTAGCATCACGTTTAAAATGACATTAGCTCTCATATTCGTATGTAGAAATTGTTGCATTGTCAACGTTCGCTTCCCACTCAATCTGTTCTCTAAAATGTATTAAAAATTAGGTAATTAAATTTAATCTAGTAGTTTAAACCAACAGGAGTTGAGTTGAGTTGTAACTTAAACTGGATCAATAAATATACTTACGAATTGTGATTAGAGCTCCAATTAATTCAAAAAGCAAGAAGATGTCGGATGGAAACCAGTGGTGTTTGTTCTTTATCATTAGGTTCCCTGCAATGGATGCCATCTACAAATACATTATTTATGTATGTTAGAGCTGAAAATTTCCACGATTCAATACTCAAAAGTTTATTACCAGTTCTCCAACTTACATTTCTAATAGGAATATGCGCAACATTTAATATATGTTCGTAAATCTTCTTTAGGTAACTAAATTCTTCCTCATTACCCACTATTTGCAGGATCTTCAAAAGCTCTGTGAGTGTCGTTCCGGCATTTACTATAAGATTCTGGTCAGTTTTGTACCCTTTCAGTTCTTGAACTACGCTTATATCTATGAGGACTCGAGGATACTCATCTATAGGACATACTCCTGCAACACAAATTTTCTTGTCAGTCTCTATCCTGAAGACCATAGCGGAGAGGTATGATTTTTCTTCGATAGGCATTTTTTTTCAAAATTGCGGCATTAACCTCGTTTCAAAAAATTAAAAAAAATCTGTTTGCTAACATAATAATAAGTTTTATTTCTTGTATGCTGCTAATTACTTCTATTTTAGGGTTCCGTAGTCAACTAGGAACCCTTATAGTTTCACCATGTCTGTCTGTCCGTCTGTCCTTCCTCGCTTAATCTCTGTGACCGTTTGCACTAGAAAGCTGAAATTTGGTACCAATATGTATATTAATCACGCCGACAAAGTGGTAAAATAAAAATTGTAAAAAAATGTTTTATTAGCCTCCCTATATGTAAAGTGGGAAGTGTTTTTTTTTTTAATTTCAACCCTAACGTGTGATATATCGTTAGATAGGTATTTAAAAATGAATAGGGGTTTACTATAATCATTTTTTGATAATGTCAATAATTTCGGAAATAATCGCGCCAAAAGTAAAAAACAATGTGTGTGTCCCCTCTAACTTTTGAACCATAAGTTTAGAAAATATGAAAAAAATCTGAAAACTAGATCTTTATAAATACTTTCTAGGGAAACCATTTTAAACTTGATGGAAAGAACAGTTTTTGTACAAAAAAGACAAAAAGGTTCTACAAAATAATTTCTGGACTAAGTTCGTAGTATAATCGTATATGCAAGCATTTTTTTAAACTCATAAGTGGGTAAACTTATTGTGACGGACGGGAAACTACGGAACCCTACACTGAGCGTGGCCCGACACGCTCTTGGCCGGTTTTTTAAATTATAGATACTGTATACATACACACTCAAATAATCGAAAGAGTTAAAGAAACCAAACGTAAACAGAATAATTAAATGTGATAAAGTAAGAATAAACTAACCTCTTGCAGTATTTCCACACACTAACATATAGCAATCATCACCTTCTCTTTCCCAAATCGTAAATATATCTTTAACTTCTTGTACTCGTACCCAAAGTCTATTATCGTTTAATTTGATTTCTATAATAGGACCCTTCTCAATTTCTTGGTCTACAATACACCATTCACTATCCTCACAATTACTTGTATCACAAGCTTCCCCAGTTTTCTTGCAGATCCGGAGATCTTCAATATCTTGGAGCTTAATTTGTCTTGGTGCGTCTCTAGCAAACTTTTTGAAGGCATCCATGATGGGTCTATAGCCGGTACAGCGGCAAACATTGCTAGATAGTGATTTTTCTACTTCTAGCATGGTGATATCTGGATTTCCTTGTAAGAGACTGAAATAAAGAACAGTATAATTGAAGAAAACACACATCCAACGTTTCCGCATAAACACAACCTTGATAATTTGTCAACACCCAAACATCATTATCTACATTAGACCGAAGCGCCCGTGGACCACACCTGATTTTTACGTAGAACGATGTTGCGTAGTATCGCGTGGCGTGAATCTAATGTAGCTTTACAAGTTTAGTTGCCGTCTAAAATGTATGGAGACCAACGCGCCCAGATCGGTGTACGTGGCACATGCGTGCGCAGTGTAGTTCTATCTTTATCAGAGAACTGTCTTGAATTCGTATTTTACTTCAAAAGAAAACGAAATTGTTTCTAAAATTATATACGATAACGAATATCAAGCTTGATATTACATCTAAAATGGTTTGTCTCGTGGTCACTCAACAACCTGTTGTTGAAATTATGGTGAACATTTGCATAGATTTAGAGTAAAATAAAACACAGGAGTTTCATTCTTAAATATGCACTGTTTTGATATCAAGTAGTACTGAGGGAGAGATTCTGGAAGATCATATGGTAATAGCAATTTAGCTAGTAGTGATAAATGACTTTTTTATTCCACCCGAAGCATAAAAAAAAAATCGTACCACTTTGAAAAACGGTGTTAAATAATATTATTATACTTTCGTTCTCACATCTACATAGTACTTAATTAATATTGGTAGCGTATTAAACATGTTAACATTATTTTATTATTATTGTTAACATTATATTTTCAATAAAATATATGGATAATATCGTAATTCATCATCAACGATACTAGCACTAGTTCATATCATTAAAAAAAATTACCTATTGACCTGATAATGATTTTTTCAATTAAAACTTTTAAATCTCTATTGCAATCCCTATTGGCTATAAACAGGAGGTAAATATTAAAAAAAGGAAATAACTATGGACCCTGTTTGGTATAGAAAATTTTAAAATAGTAGAAGAGATAAACAGTTATTTATTTATTTTCCTTACTAAGTATTTTAACTGTTTTTTTTTAAGTTACTGTTACAAGCAATAGGAACTCTTACCCATACATCGCCATAACCCATGCAGGTGAACAATACCCACACTGGGAACCGTGGTCGTTTGCCAGAGTGGTTTGCAGCTCATGATATCCCTTCTGCCTGTTACCCAAACCCTCGATGGTAGTGATCTCCAATCCATGGCATGATGTCACTGGCATCATACACTGTCAAAAGAAACATCATGTTAATTCCCTTGATGAATAGCGTGCGATTGGTGAGACCAGAACTGGACTGATATTCCCTTGTACCGACGCATACAAAAACAGAAGAATTCTTTGTTTACAAATATTCTTAAACAAGCCGAGATCAAATCTGGCACTGAATACAGAATTCTAACAAATTAATTAATATATTTCCTCAGAAACTCAAAACACATACACACTGAAAGTATGGAATAAAAGGACTGACAAGACATGTTGCAGTAACTCCATATAATTTAGGACAATGGCAAAGAGAGTGATTCAGAATGGTACGGGCACAAACATATTTCAAAGAAGTAATAATACTGTAGTAGCGTAAAGTGAAGTTTTATCATCCTTTTCTCCTGCTTTGTCAAATCCATCCAAAGTTTGTCTGTAAAAAATCGCTTTTAACGATAAAACCATCCATTGTGACGCCCCATAAATTTTTGGTTTACTATAAAGAGTATATCTATCTATCTAATTTATTTTTCATAGGCTCGCGCTTAATCAGCGTCTTACTATAAACGATGGTGTGATTGATGCTAAAGCGCGCTTGCGTAGAGCAACCAACGCAGAGTAAAAAAAAACCAGGTTGTTGATATCAATCGAAAACTAAGATTCAAGGATCTAAAAGAATTTGCAATTAACCATGACTTTTATCCACAACTTGGCACCTTTGCGTAGACTGAAGATAGAAATAATGGTCAATAAGCAAGCCAAATTACCGCGTTGACAGCATACGGCTTAGCAGGAGGTCGATGAACAACGACGATGCAGGCTCCGCATCCGCCTTCGCGGCACATGTACTTGGTGCCATGCAACCCGATGCACAGCCTCACGTAGTCCAGTAGCGTCGTCTGCGAGCTTACATCGCATTCCGATACTGCACAAAGATGTGACACAATGTTGGATGATATTATTCACAATAATTTATCTTATGTTGTATACTTTATTGCACACAAAACATAAATACAAAAATATAGAGATGTGTGTAAAGGTGAGTTTAACCAAGAATTTGACTTTTTGCCCAGCAAACCTTTTTTTTTTGTAGGTGGAAAAATCATCTAGTGACATCTCCGCACCTTTGGAGGTATGCAGAACAGAGAGTAAAGTCCCACATGCTTCCATTGAAAAGGAAGGATCCTACGACCAGACAGGTGTTATAGTCTGGTGGGCAACTGATTTCGGGCTGTCGTATATGTTCAAATCGCGCGGAGAACTTTGATTGCGCGATGCAGGATTTCGTACTTTCCTTCGTAGTTCTTTTGTGGCGCCATAGATGTCGCTACATCACTCCCCTCCGGAGATCGGAGATCGATGGTTCTTGATGCGTGCCAGGGCAGCGTAGGTTGGATCCAGTGGGTCGGAACCGATGCCGCATAGTTCTCGGTGAGTCGGAACTGTCTGCGGTGATGCCCTAGTGAGTCGGGGTGTTGCTATCCCTGTGAGTCAGGATGATGCCCCGGTGAGTCGGGGTGATGATGTCCCAGTGAGTCGGGATGATGCCCCAGTGAGTCGGGGTAGTGCTGTCCCAGTGAGTCGGGATGATGCTGCAGGCTCCAGTGAGTCGGACTAGTTCTGCTGGCTCCAGTGAGTCGGAGCGGTGCTGTGCGACGTAGGGCTTGACTGCTGGAGTCGACCAGGAAAGGTTCTTCATGGCTCTTCATATGACTGGCCGAAGGTGCGGTGTGCTAAGCCAAGGTTGCTGATGAGGATGAGGGGGATGACCAGGTATGACCAGATAGTCATGCTGGTGGTCAAGATACCCTTCATAGCCGTGGGTGCTGGCTGTATGGCTCGCTGCTTGAAAGCTTGAGGAAGTGATCATAACGTCACGAAGTAGTAGCTGCACGAAGGCTGCGCTGACGTTCTTTGTCGAGGGTCACCAGTTTGGAGGTATGAGGACGGAACAGAGAGTAAAGTCCCGCAAACCTCCTTTGAAAAGGGAGGATCCTCCGACCAGACCGGTGTTATAGTCTGGTGGGCGACTGCCCGGTAGATGATTTCGGGCTGTCGTATATGTTCAAATCGCACGGAGAACTTTGATTGCGCGATGCAGGATTTCGTACTTTCCTTCGTAGTTCTTTTGTGGCGTCATAGATGTCGCTACACGCCTTTGAGCGGAGCGGAAGATAGTGTCAGACTTTTACTGACTAAAAACTACCGTACCGGGGCCGAATCTTATCTTCAGAAGCAGACCCTTGGGCCCAGTAAGCTTCGACCCTGTTGGGCCCCTACGGTTTGCTGATAACTTCTTGAGACGTGCGTGAAACAATACGCGCCGTCGACGCCTTAAGCTTGGTCCAGACGGTTACCGGACGATCGGACGGCCAACTACCCATTGCTCGCCGTCCCCAAGCACGCGCCTACGGTGGCCTGAAATCCGTATCAGAATTCCGGCTGCAGCTAGGGCGTGAGGACCGTTGCCTAATGTGTGCAGCCTCCGCCTTTGCTAGCATTTACTGCTTCGCAGTAGAAAGCGTCCGCTTGCCACTTCTCCTCACTTTGGACTATGTCCTGTACCGAGGCCCGGTGTGAGAGATCGCTACAACCATTTGCCCCCACGAAGACATGGCGGTGCACTGTCTAAGCGAGGCTCACCTCTACCGTATGCTACACTGTGTCCTCCAGGCGGTCTACAGAGTAGTGGCACCTGGGCATTACTTCCACACGAACAGCAAACTTTAAAGTGGTGTGGTAAGTACATAACAAAATCTTAATATGATTTCTTCACTTACAAAAAAATATATTTATTTATTTATTATTTATTTATTTTACAATTTATGTACACACAAAAATAACAGAAACAGATAATACATAAGAGACGTTAGTACAAAGGTACTGCTTATTTCCAAAGAAATTTCTTCCAGCAGACCTGCGAAAGGAGAAATCAAAAAGAAATGTAGACCATAGTGTGTAGGAAGCAAAAGAAGAATGTGTGAAGTCTTAAACCAAAGTCATATATAATTATAAATACCTAAAAATAATATATACCTACAGCTATATATATATATATACCATACATATTACATACAATATATAAATAAATATCACAATTGAGAGGAAAGATAGTGCTCTTTTACTCGATTTTTAAAAAGTGAGATCGATTTTAAATCTCGAATGCTAGGCGGAAGTGAGTTCCACAACCTCACGGCATGGACACAGAAAGAATAGGAGTAGTAACTGGATTTATGGGGAGGGGATTTAAGAAGGGATCTGAGGTGTGATCTGCAGGGCGCGTCACTAGGACGAGCGTAGGAAAAACGATCACGAAGGTAGGAGGGATAAGATGGGTTGTGTAGGATATTAAAAAGAAGACATAAAATCCGAGTATTCCTGCGAAGACGAATAGGGAGCCACTTGAGTTCCTTGCGAAGATGAGAGACATGGTCATATTTTCGTAATCCAAAAACAAACCGAATGCATAAGTTTTGTAATCGCTCAAGCTTGTTTAATAGCTCCTCAGTAGCATCCAGGTAGCAGGCGTCGGCATAATCTATAATCGGCTGAATAAGTGTTTGGGCTAAACTGATTTTTGTTTTCAAAGGCAATAGACCCTGGAGACACTTAAGCGAGTGAAAAGAAAAATTTACTTTTCGACTAACCTCGTTAACCTGCGCACGCCATGAAAGATTGGAGTCAATAATAACACCCAAATCCTTGGCAGTTTCGGAATATTCAATGCGAACGCCATCAAGAAATAAAGGCGGTAATGAAGAAACCACAGCTGCATTGCGAACGAATCTACTGCCTATGATCATAGCCTGTGATTTTGTTGGGTTGATCTGCAAACCAAATGACTTAGCCCAAGCACTGACACAATCCAGGTCATGATTCATAGCAGCAATAGCCGAATTTGCGTCAGCAACAGTAAAGTGTCGGTAAAGCTGCAAGTCATCTGCGTAGAGATGGAAACAAGAAGATATTACTCTGGTAACAAAGTTAATAAAAATCGAAAAAAGAAGAGGAGAGAGAACGCTACCCTGAGGAACACCCTCAGTGAGACTACACCAATCAGAGAACGACTCTTCAAGGCGGACACACTGAGAGCGTCCCCGGAGATATGAATTGAACCAGGTTAAAGCGGAAGAAGAGAGATTAATAGATTTAAGAATACCAAGTAAGATGTCGAAATCCACCGAATTAAAGGCGCTACTGAAGTCCAGTAATACAAGCACAGTAAGAGACTTGTTCTCCATAGCCCAGCGGATATCGTCAGTTACTTTTAAAAGCGCAGTAACAGTACTGTGACCCGAGCGAAAACCTGATTGAAATGGAGATATAATCGAGTTTGATGTTAAGAAGAGGGATAGCTGTTTATGAACTATGTGCTCAAAGACTTTAGAAAGAAATGGGAGGATAGAAATAGGTCTAAAGTGAGTTAATAAAGTTGGATTGTTAATTTTAGGTAAAGGAATAATGTGAGCCTGTTTCCAGACAGACGGAAAGGAGCAGTTGGAAAAAGAGTGATTAAAAATGTGAGTGAGAACAGGGAGTAAAGAAGGAAGGATGAGAGTAATCATTCTAGAGCACAACCTATCATAACCCACTGCAGAAGACGAAATCGCGAGAACTGATTTTCTAACGTCATCCACAGTAATATTACATAAGTTAAACTGAGGATACTGTGGCAACGGTAAACTAGAAAGATTCTCCAGTGTCGCAGCTTTGATAGAAGGATCAAGGGAGAAAGGAAGGTGAGAGAAGTGCTTATTTAGGTCATTGAGATCCACATCCTTACACTGGTTGATCGATGATTTACCTATACCAACGGACTTGAGAAATCTCCAAACATCGGAAGAACTGCGATTATAAAGTTGTTCGTGGAAATAGCGTCTCTTAGCATCCTGACACAGACGCCTGCAGCAATTACGTAACGATATGAAATAAGAGAGATTCAGCTCAGAAGGTCTGCGCTTATATCTACTCTTAGCTCTATCCCTGCGGGCCATAAGCTCTTTAATTTGAGGTGTTATCCATGGTGCAGGGTTATATTTTACTTTGACACGTCGCAAAGGGGCATGCAGGTCAAACAGGTCGAGAACGGTCGTGTTGAAGCAATTAACCTTTGCATCGATGTCGTCGGTTTCGACCAGGGAGGCCCAGTTGAGATCATTGGCATCGCGCTGCAATGCCTCCAGGTCCATGCCCTTGAAATTACGAAGGTAAAGGAACTGGGACTTACGCTTGGGAACACGAATGCGATAAGATAAGTAGATCAGGTCATGATAAGAGAAAGAGGCTGTAAGTTGACCATGATTAGAGACATTGTTGGGAGAGGAAACAATCATGAGATCTAATAAGGACGGTGTGCAATTCGGAGAGAAGTGAGTAGCAGAAAGGGGCAAGACTTGAAGATTAAAAGAAGATAGAAGTGAAAGGAGTTTATGAGAGCGGTTGTCATTTTTAATCAGGCAAGTGTTAAAGTCACCCATTAAAATAACATGCTCATACAAGGGACAGAGATTACTGAGAGTGCAGTCAAGAGAATCAAAATAATCAATACGAAGGTTAGGGCTGTAAAGCACAGCAAGTAGGACTTTAGTATGATGGACAGAAATTTCAACAAACAAGTATTCAGCCGACTCAGAATACAGTGAAGGGGATGAGCTGACTACCTTGAAGGGCAGATCAGCGCGCAAGTACATGGCCACGCCTCCTCCACCCTTGCCGGTCCTATCGTTGCGGATCAAGACGAAGCCGGGCAGTGAATATTGAGTAGAGAGAAGAGAAGGCTTCAGAAATGATTCCGATATCAACAAGGCGTCAAGGTGAGCACAGCTAATGGATGCTAGAAGATCAGAATAGTGAGCAGGAACACTCTGGGCGTTTATGTGCGCTATATGCAAGTTTTTGGGATCATCTCTAATGATCCCAAAAACTTGCTAAAAGAGAAGAGATTTTGTCACGTAAAGTGAGAGGAAAGGAAAGGTCACTATCCGCACTAGCAAAGCTATCTGTAGAAGAGCACGAGAAGAAGCTGTCATCAAAGTCAGCTACATCGTTCATAATATATAAATATACTAAAATAATAAAACAAAAATTTATACACTAATCCTAAAATATAAATTATCACATTTAAAACAATACTAATGGTTTCCTTTAATTGGAAAAACCACCCCAATTCGCTTGTGTACTGGCAGAAATTTTAGAAGAATAGACAAATAAAAGCACTACATAATATAAATGAATATAAAAGAAGAAACTCTGTGCAAATAAGCCACGTTATATATATATGTATGTCTACAGCGCATTGTACATATACGGAATACTAATGTACAATATCTACCTATTAGTAGTCATAAATTCTGTTATAAATAAATAAAATCTTAACTCCTTAATCAAATGTCATATTCTCAGAATAATTTTGTGCCCGTGATGAAGAATCTTAACAAATTAATACATAATGCACAACAACTTTGTACAATATTCTGACAAATAAATGCATTCTATTCTATTCTACTCTAATTATTTCTACTCTTATCGTCCACTTTTAGCCTTAACACAAACCATTAAGCGTTCAGGCCACTCGTCTACCGTTTTACTCACTGTGTCCATTGAAAAGTGGTCTACTCTGATTGTAAAGAATTTTTAATTAACGATGCTAAATTATTATGACGTCTCATGTCCAGTGACCATGTCGTTTTCTAATACAAACAAAATTTGTAGTTCAGGGGGTTGAAGTTTGGGTTAGCTAAGAGCCAATCGTCAGCCTCAATGAAGTAAAACGAAAAACCAATATCCCTGTGTATTTTATTAGGGTAATGAACAAGCAAACGTTTTGATCTTTTCTTTCTAACTGATTTAAATTTTTAAAGCGTGTTTTAAGTTACAATTTATGCTAAATGAATTTTACTCGTAAATGAAGTTTATTTGCAAATAAGTCATTTAAAATATAATATTTTACGTACCACAATATTCCACACCATTCACTTTAAATTTGATAACTCCCATGATTGAGCATCGACCAACTGACAAACTTTACTAGCTGTAATTGATAAATAAAGACAGCTAGACTAAGCAGCTTCGCTATCAATAATATACAATAGATAGTTTCATTATTTTACAAATAATTATTTGAGTTAAGAAGTGAAATACACACATTATCTTAACGAGTTCAGTAACACCTTCACCTGATACATACATAATTAGTCTGGCACTGAAGCAAAACTAGATAAAAAACTTGTCCAAGTCAACATAACGAAGTGCAAAATATTTAGCTCTATTAAAATTTCAATTTAAATCAATCTCGCAATTTAGCCGGCGTGACAGGAGATACCCTGGGAGTCAGAAGTCACAGGGCAATCTCTGGCTACCGTAGGTGTGACCTTGCAGACGAAAGAAAGAAAGAAAATACGTTTACGAAGAGCAATGTGTAGCTCTCCGTCCGACCGTCCGTACCTGAATTGTCGATGGCGCGTAGTCTTCCACGCGTGTATTCCCAGTACGCATTGGAATTGAACAATACGGCGTTGCGCCACCAGTCTAGGGTGGACATCTTATACACACAAAACTTTTGGGAATACATTAGTTGTGCGTACAGCTTAGACGTGACATTCCCTGTCAGATTTTGTAATTCCTGATTGTTGCATCCTTGGGGTCTTGGTATCATGGTGTCAAATACATTTGTATGTTTGTTTTTATTATAGACTAGCTTTTGCCTGCAGCTTTGCCCGCGTACATAAAACATAGCTGTGTCACTCAGGAATAAAGCAGCTTTCTGTTTGTGAATTTTAGCAATCGAACCGAGTACTTCCAGAGATTACCTCCTATTATATTAGTGTAAATATACTATTGTATCTTTGTTTTCTAAATATTAATGTATTTTCTTTTGTTATCCCCTGCCACGTTATGTCTCTACGACCCTAGCTGGACTGGTAGATCCTAGGTACATTAAGCTCACTTTTGCACCTTTGTTTTGCTCTCTCTGCTTGTTGATGATGGTCGTTTAACAATATAATTCTGGTCGATGAAGATGCATATAATTATGGACTATGAGCAAATATTATATTACTACCAATGCCAATGAAACTCAAAAAACACAAGGGAGGGCATCAGATAAATTAATGTTGATTCTTGATTAAGGCTTTTAATGGGTTTTAAAAACACAATGATATATTACATTAATAACTCCATATAAACATAATGTGCTATTGAAAGCTAAAACTAACAATGACATGCTTTTATTTGTACTTAGAAAGAAACAGTAATTCCCATATTAACGATACAAAAGAACTGCAAATCTATAAATACATTTTCTTCAAATCAGAACTTCTAAAAGTAAAGTGTTGAATGGAAAGTAAATTTGCAGCGCAAATCAACATAGACATAAAATAATGCCAATATACATTAATTAAACTTTAATAACCGTGAATCTAATTGAACTTGAAATCTTCAGGTTTCGTCAGAGACAGTTGAAAGTTTCTTTCAACAGTATAGGGTCCATCTGTAACAATAAAATATGTTGATCAACTGAATGCACTAACGTTAAAACTTATTAATGCTTCAGCACTTACACTTGTAGTAGAGCACAGAAATGAATGAATGATGTAGTTACTATACTTTAGTTCTGAAAACCATTCTCTTTTTACCTTCTTGGTACCATTGTGTTGTAGGCATGCCCGACTCAAGGCGAGCTGCAACAATAGCCTCCCTCATAGCAAAAGCGACCGCAACAGACATGCACATTGGTGGCTCACCAATACCTGAGTCAAGAAAAATAGTAAAGTTACTTTTCTGCTTCTACGATAGATAACTATTGAACGAATCAAATAGTCAGTTTACATTTAGATCCGAATATAATTTCATCAGAGAAAGAATTTTTCCTAAAATAAATTCTCCAGTCCCGAGGAATGTCTCTGGCTAAAGGCACATAGTAGTTCCAAGATCGGTCTGTAAGAAGTTCACCCGTCGGAGCGTACACCAAATTCTCACAAGTCCAGTAGCCCATTCCCATAATGAAGGCTCCTTCCACCTGAAAAAAAAATGCTTAAATAAGATTCAAGAGAGATTAAAGATCAAATATAGTAAAACCTGAAAATTCCTAATATTTAAAAATACTTACTTGACCAATATCAACTTCGGGACTAACACTCTGTCCAGCGTCTTCACAAAGATCTACCCTTATTAATTCGAACTGTCCAGTCAACAGATCTAATTCTACTTCTGCTAAAGTTACGCCAAAAACATCGAAAGGATATTCTTCATCAGTTCTTGTGAATCCATGCGCTTGCAGGTCTACATTGTCAATATGAGCTTTTGTGATCAACTCTTCCCATGTTGGATTATCCATCTGTTCTCTAATAGGTCTTAATCTATCCAAAAGTTGTTGGCAAGCTCTTCTTACTCCCACAATTACATTCTGATTCATAATACTGCCTCCACCGAGAGAACAATTTGGTGCAATCACTGTATTATTTTCCTTTATAATAATTTTTTCCACAGGAATATTAAGCAAATAAGCTGCTACTTGGACTGCTTTAGTATTTATTCCTTGTCCCATTTCAATGGCACCGTGTGTTATTACTACGGAACCATCTCCACGATACACCGACAGATTTATGTAAAAATTTAATCCTCCAATAGGAGTCCATCTAAGAAAAGCAAATCTTAGTCCTTTCTTCTTCCATCTATTTTCAAGATTGAATTTATTAACCATTTCTCGTCGTTTCATATAATCAGATTTTATAATAATATTGTCAACCATTTCTTTTAAGTCACTATTGTATCGAGCATCAAGATTAGCTAGTCTTACTTCTAAAGGATCTAGGCCCATTTCGTAAGCGATCTGTTCCATCACCAGTTCTGCCATTGCTACGTGTTCTAGAGTACCTGTTGGATTTGACCTATTAATAACCACAAAATAAAGAATTTATAGTTCTAGGGCATTATTTTTTAAATATGGCCTTACCTGGTGATCTAGCCCAAGTATTCTTTGCAGTATCTGTAGTAGAATCATAACTCGTATAGTTCCATCGAGCCCTGTTATAAGCGTTGTTGAATTGCCCTTCACCAAGTATAGTAAACTGTTCATTTTTTTTGTAGCCATTGTCTTCAAACACGCGGTAGTTTATGTACTGGATTACTCCGGACTTGTCCACCCCAGCCTAAAAACAAGGCATGATATTTAAAAGGTGCCTATAAAATAATATCTGAAACGTTATGTCTAGGTTCTAACTGTAAATATACAAGGTATTCAAATAAATATATCGCAAACCTCAAAATCAGAACAGCATGGAAGTCTTTTTCCTACGGCTCTCGTGTTAGTAGTCAGTGACTGGATGAACCGACAAGGTCTATTCAGTTTCTTTACTGTCAACGCTGCCGCGATGGCCCCCTGAATATTGCGGGACAATTTGATGCCATATGAGCCTCCAACACGACGGGTGTGCACGTCAACCCTAAAAGTCAAAACATAAGGTCAGTTATTTTTCAACATAAAATCTATGTCTATAATTAAAGATTTACAAATACCAACAAACCTGTTTTGGTCCATACCCAAAGCTCTCGAAATCATCAACTGTGCGCCTTCCATCCATTGTGTTGAGCAATGCACATCCAGTCCCTCATCGGAAGGCTTGACAACAGTGGTCAAGGTTTCTGTAGTAAAATGATACTGCCCATATATTGAGTTAACCCCTTTGATTTCTTTAGCTACTGCTTCTGTACCTCTATCTGTAGCTTCAATTTGAGCAAATTGTGTGCTTCGGTTTGGGTCATCAATTGTCTGTCTTACGTCCAAAAGTGGTTCTTTGACATTCGCGTAAGTAGCTTCTACCAATTTAGCGGCTCTATCAGCAATATAACGGGTTTCAGCTACAACTATGGCTATTGGCTGGTTGAAATATTTGATAGTCTCACTGGCTAACACTTCTTCGTTAGCTGAGTATAAAAATGAGTCTGGTGGAGTAAAGGAATTTATTCCAGGGATATCTTTAGCTGTGTAGAACGCTATTACACCTGGAAAAGCCTATGTAAAACATTATGAATTATTGGTTAAGTTTAAGCCAAGTTATAATGATCTGACTGAAAAGGATCCTTACCAATGCTTTGCTGCCATCAATGGACACAATATCTCCCAGCGCAACGGTACTTAGTGCTAAAGCACAAAATACCTCATTGGGATAATGCGGTAAATCATCAACGTAGAAAGCCTCTCCCGCACATTGTATCTACAATCATATTAGGTAGACATGAAATCAAATTATACACAAATTTATTGTAGTATTAGGCAATTTTAGTATTTATCTAATTTATTTTTTCTTACCAGAGCCTCCACTTTCATGATAGGTTGTGTCACCGGCCATATTGATCTGTTAGTTTCAAATACTTGAACACCTCTGGACACTGGACGGGTTTCCGACAAGATAGTAGCTCCGGATTTGTAGCGAGTGTGAAGGTTCGTTTGAGGAGAAAGAGAGAGTAGACCCTAAATTTGTAGAAAAATGTTTCAATTTGTTTTTTTGCATATGCAAAGTAAGTTGAATAAAGGTATCGATAATTACTAACAACAAAAAAAATGTGAGTGATAATCTTAGTTAGTTAATTTATTAAAATTTCAATAAAAAACAACTAACTTTGCTATTTGGGCTTAATAACTTCTATTTCCCTACGGAAATGCTTACTTTATAAAATAATCCTAAAGCAACTTTCTTCCTATACTCCACTGAAGGTTCCGGTGGATTCTCTTCCACCACCAGCTCTGCTTCGAGGATTTTGATTGCAGCCGTCAAGGTCTCATTAGTAAATAGTTGCTTTCCAATAAGATACTTCTCTGTTGCACTAGCATGAATAAATTTTGGAGAAAGAGCACCGTAGACTAGCCTTGCAGATTTCACTATATTGGCAGATGTCAATCTGTACAAAAATCCTGCGTTCACAAGTGCGTGGGCGTTTTGGGAGCGTGGCATGACCTGTAATTATTTCAACAATCTCATTTTATCTAAGTCTCTATTCGGTCCTGTATTTTCTGTTAAAGCAATTTTTTAATGGTGCTTAATCTTTTGTTCAAACTAATATTTACAAATACGTAACAGATGCAGGATCGAAACACCTTCAATTGTAGAACAACCAGACATTAAGTATTTTTAACTTTTGTTTTGTGCAATTAATATTAGAAGTCTTATAATTTGTGGCTGAAATGCTCAAATATTCGAAAACAACAATTACTACTTGTTTAAAATGCACGTTTACCTTATAGGTGACCAACCGATGACCGTTACATAATGGTGGTAACATAATGTTCCAAATAACGTAACCTCTCATATCCACCCTGAGAAACTCCTGCATTGTCAGCGTTTGCTTTGCACTGGCACGTTTCTCTAAAATAATTAAAGTAACACGTTTTAATGATAAACAACTAAAGAAAGTTTAAATTTCATATTTATATTACGTGGATTTTTAAAACAGATTTAATTCTGCACCTTTCACTTAAAGAATATACAGAAAGTTCCCAAAAAATTTGGTTTTTACTTACGTATCGTAACTTGTGCTCCAACTGTTTCAAAAAGAAGAAAAATGTCTGATGCAAAGCAACCGTGTTGGTTCTTGATCATAAGATTTCCTGCAATCGATGCTACCTAAAACACAAACCAGATCCAATGCAATTCTACAAGTTTAAACTAGATAAATAGGAGCTGTATTAACACTCTACTCACATTTCTTATGGGAATATGAGCAACATTAAGAACGTGATCGTAAATCTTTTGAAGATATCCAAAGTATTCTTCTTTAGATACAGTTATCAGAATTTCTAAAAGCTCAGTGAGAGTCATCCCAGCGTTTACTATTAAGTTCTGATCAACTGTGTATCCTTTAAGTTCTTTGATTCCACTTATGTCTATAAGGACTTGAGGATACTCATCGATGGGATACACACCTGTAAAATATGATTTTTTATTAACCTCAAACCGTTTTTTTTTTTTCAAGTTTTATAAAAGTAACTGAATCCTTAAGTCGTAGGTGAATTTCCCAAATGACTTATTTTTTGTCTTCGGTGAAATTAGTATTTGAAAAAAGGAATATTGTTCCGAATAATTTTTTTTAGTATTCAATGAGTAGTTGAATTTCAATTGGGTTGTGGCAAAAATATAATTTGCCTAGGACTATTATAAAAGTAGAAATAAATACATAAACCTCTATTTTTTTCAAATCGGTGATGTCCCTCTAATTTTTTAAAAACAAAAAAGCTTAAAAATAAGTAAGTTAAGTATAACCCAACAAACATTTTAGCCGTATAACATAATATATAATAAGAGTTACGCGACTCGAAAAGCTTTAAACATCGTATTGAAGTAATTTTATCGTGTAATATGACTTAGTGCCCCTTATCTTCACACAACTTGTAGTCGTATACAGACATCGTATAAACTTCTATACGACTACTTTATATGACTGATACGCAATTTTCAGTAGTATAACCGATGCTGTCGTCTTAGTAACATCAACACGACTTTTATACCGTCATTAATCGTATTAGAGTCGCGAAAACTGTTTTTAAGGGATAATCATTTAATAGTGATAATTTGCACTCTTATACAATGTTCAGTCAATGTAAACACTTTTATACTACTATTCAATGACTAGATGATCCATTAGTGTACAAAAATGGTCAACATTATAGCCAGGACAAGTCAATTGCAACGAAACTGGGCCTCAAGTCTGCTATTACAACAGTGTCAGAATGGTCTATCATTGATTTCATAATTGTTGATTTTGACAAGTTTTGCTAATCTAATAATATAATGGCGTCATTATGACTTTCCGATGGTCAACCACTGACACTCCATTGAAAGAAATGGCATAGAATGGTAATCTTGTACATAATGACAAGTGAATATCTGACGTATGCGGTAATTAGCAAAAATTTTAACAGTTTGATCAGTGACCTACCATTACGACGTCATTGCGCAATTAGTGCTTTTAATAATAATAATATAAGCTCGATATTTTCATTCTACCACAATTCTATTACAAGACCATTGACCGATCAATGATCGATCATTATAAATTAGCAGATTACAAACTTTTAGCAAAATGACAATGCGTGTGGAATGACGAATTTATAAAAAACGCAGACTTAGGCCCCTGGAATAGATTTCGCACTAAATTTGGTTTAAAACTCAAGATAATTGAGTTCGATGCAAAGTGTGTCTAAACGATATGCTATAACGATGTTGCTCGACCCGCAAAAAGTAGATCTAGTGGTTCTACAAAAGTAGAGGTTCTAAAGGTAGATTTAAAAATAATATACTTCATAATAATGTAAATGGTCAATTGGAAAATTAAATTTTGAAAATAAAATTACTAAAATGTCATCCGTCTCTGGTACACATCAAAGTAATCTCTAACATTCATGAAAACGTGGCTCAGGAGATGTAGAAGATATCAACAGCCATCTCAGATACATACTGAATCAATGTTAAAAACTAATCAGTGACCATTATATTTGTGGCATATCATTTTTTATTACCACCGAAACCAACAATAAATAATTCACTTGTTTAATTATAATTAAACATTTATAATGGTTTTTTTTTTGAGATTTTAAGTGAACCCAAATAATTCAGTCAATATGGCTTATAATTTACAATATACAGATAATAAATATGAGTACGGAAGGAAAAGTCGTTTAGATATTGTATAAAGATAATTTTTAACACTTTCGTTTAAATACATTTTAAAATGGTGCTAAATTTAAAGAATTTATAAGGCGCATTCATTATATTATTGAGAAAACTTGTGCATATTACTCAATAAAATTAATTTTCCAATAGATTAGTGTTCTTGACCATTTTTTTTTATTAGTGATAGGCTTGCGTTTGACCACCATCTCACCTGATGGTAAACAATGATGTGGTCGACGATGAAGCACGCTTGCCTAGAAGAAACCTATTCACTCTCGACTTAAAGACTCCTAAGTTGTAGCTATCAGGAAACACAGATTCCGGCAGGGAATTCCACTCCTTGACTGTACGCACATGTCAAAACATGACTTTTGATGACAAATACCTAATAAATAAATAAAATGGCTCATCTTTCAATGATAAAAAAATAATATTTTATTCTTACACAGTATAAGATTAATAGTTTGGTTTTTAAGTTTCATTTCACTACATTTATCTCATCACCTTAAATAAAAATCCCTTATAAAATTCATGATGAACACTAGTTATTCGATAAAATGCCGCAAAGTAGCGCTAATAAACGTCATAATTCGACGAAAAGAGGTCCTTATGACATCTATGCGATCACTACATAATCAAATTGTGTTTATTATGACTGCTATGTTACTCTATTACGACACTGATTCGTATAAAATGGGCCTATTTTCGGTCGTGTCAACGTGATCGCGACGTATTTACGACCAGCGTATAGAACCAAAAGTTAAAATCAGCTCGTTATGGTGACCGATGAAATGGTTGTTGGGAGTTATTCTATTTCATAGAATATTAGTTTTGTTATTAATATATATAGTCTGTCTAATAAGTCAACCGACTTGGGAATTTTGTATAATATTTAATCATTTAAAAAATACTTGTATTCGATACTTTTCATATAGTTCTTCTGTTAGTAAACAATGATCTATATCTCTTAATCAACCTTGATTATTGAACCCGTGTTGACTACATCAGATTTAATTAAATCCTAATAATTACCCAAGTCGTTTAACTTATTAGACAGACTCTAGCATATTTTATTACATAATTAACGATTATTATTACTGAGAGGTAGAAATTACGTACTTACTCTGCAAAATATTCTCATATCGCTGGACAAAAGTAATTTAAACCTAACTTTACATCGACGAGTCCGACAGCGTCCCCACCCCAATTTTATTTCCCTCGTTAGTGTGTGCTAGAGTGCAGTCAGGACAAACTTGTGTCAAATGGCTGCATATTCCCGCCAATAACGTAAATACGACACTTCAGTTGCTCTCGGACAATTATTTTATATTATCGGTGGTTGCATTTTTCTTGTACAATGAGTAGTTTTACTATTGTTGTTTGGTTCTAACCTCACTAACTAACTACCTCTAGTAAGTGAATTAGCTTCATTGACTGTTATTGAATTTATCTTACATATGCATTTTTTCAAATTTTCTAAAAAGTGTGGTATTTCTCATTGTCGCTGTACTCATATCGCTGTAATCGGTGGTCTTTATTACCACCGATGTGATAATTTACACCAAAATGATAAGAAAAAATCAATTAGTGTCTTATATCTAATATCGGTGTTTTGATTCATGATCAACGCACAGTTTTGTCACATCGGTGGATTGCTTTATCATATCGGTAGATAATTTTATCATCTCGGTTTGTCGTTTTATCATATCGGTAGATCCCGTGTCATTTCGTTAATTATACAAAGAAACAATGGAACACACAAACATACATACATTATATACCTTCATACAAACATTCATACATTAAGATTGGGATGAGATGCGTCACTTTTTGGCGTCTTATCCTTGGCAGCGGGTCTGCTTCTCTTTTAAAGATCCGTCGAGGTGTGCGGTGTACGGTGTCCGATGTGGTGCGTCAAGCTATGGAGTATTTCATTCCTTATAGTGACGTACCCATCGGAAGCTCAGCTCACCCATGGTTCAACGCTGATTGCGTTCAAGCTGAAGAGCGTAAGCATTCGGTGTTTCTAGCCTGGGTTGACGCTCGTGACCGCAAATCTCCGGATCTGAGCTCAGCAAAGAGAGCCTTTAACCGTGCTGCCAAGTCCTACAAAAAGGCACTAAAGAAGGCTCGCTTTGACCGCATTGCCCATATTGGCACAAAGCTTTCTGCACAGCCATCCGGTAGCAGAGCTTTCTGGTCTCTTGCCAAATCGGTCCAAGCGAACTTCTGTCGGCCCACATTGCCTCCGCTGGTTAAACCTGACGGAACACTGGCTCATTCGGCGAGAGAGAAAGCAGGACTCTTTGCATCTCTCTTCGCCCATAATTCTCGTCTTGATACTGGCAGTGCTACTCCACCGACTCTACCTCACTGCGACACTTCGATGCCCGAGGTTCGCATAAGGAACAAAGAAGTTCTGAGAGCACTGTGTCGTCTAGACGTGAATAAAGCTAGTGGACCCGATGGTATACCAGCGATTGTTCTCAAGGCTTGTGCGCCCGAGTTGTCTCCTGTATTGACACGCTTGTATCGCCTCTCGTTTAGGACTGGAATAGTGCCCAAGTCCTGGAAGCTTGCCAACGTGCAACCCGTGCCCAAAAAGGGCAGTCGTGTCGATCCTACCAACTATCGGCTGATTTCGGTAACCTCCATACTCTGCAAGATTATGGAGCGTGTATTGAATTCGCGCCTCATGGCATACCTAGAAGGTAACGATCTCCTCAGTGACCGACAGTACGGGTTTCGCCGCAATCGATCTACTGGGGACCTACTAGTGTATGCCACCCACTTGTGGGGCGAGGCCCTCGAGAAGAATGGGGAAGCAATTGCTGTCTCCTTAGACGTATCGAAGGCCTTCGACAGGGTATGGCATGCTAGCCTCTTGAGTAAGCTTCCAGCATACGGCATTTCTCCTGGTCTGATTAACTGGGTAAAAGACTTCCTGAGAGAACGGTCTCTTCGAGTTGTTGTCGATGGATGCTCATCAGAGCCCATGACGACTAATGCCGGAGTTCCTCAGGGGTCAGTGCTCTATGCAACTCTTTTCCTGCTGCATATTAATGATCTGCTGATGCCCGGTATCTATGGGTATGCAGATGATAGCACAGTTGTAGAGAGATACCTGCCAGGTGCTCGGGCAAGTAAAGAGCAAATCCGGTCCGAACGAGAGGCTATGGTAGAGCGTACGAATATCTCGCTTCAGGCAGTCTCCAAGTGGGGCGAAACCAATCTGGTGGGATTCAACGCTGCCAAAACACAGGCGTGTCTGTTCACCGCCAAAAGGAGCCCGTTCACCTCGGCTCCTACTTTTCAGAATGTATCATTGGATTGTACCGACCGCCTTCAGCTCTTGGGTGTCGAAATTTCCTCCGACCTCAATTTTGGGCGGTTCATTGAGTCCAAAGCCAAAGTAGCTGCTAGGAAACTAGGCGTTCTCGCAAAAGTCCGACGGTACTTCACACCGAGACAGCTTTTAATGTTATACAAAGCACAGGTCCGATCGTGTGTGGAGTACTGCAGCCACATATGGGCTGGTGCTGCAAAGTGCCACCTGGCAGCTTTGGACTCAGTGGAAAGGCGTGCGAAGAGGCTGATTGGTGATCCAGATTTGGTTAAGACCAATCTTCAAAGCCTTGAGCACAGGCGTAGGGTAGCCAGCCTTTCGGTGTTTTACAGATTGCATTTTGAAGAGTGTGCGCAGGAATTGCATGACTTGATTCCGCCATCTCATTTCTACCATCGGACAAACCGACGCACGGCGAGTATCCACCCTTACGTTGTTGAAACATCTACGGTCCGGACTAAGCGTTTCGCCTCGTCATTTATACCGCGTACTTCGAAGGACTGGAACAGTTTGCCTGCTGCGGTCTTTCCGTGTGATTATAATTTGGGTGTCTTCAAGGCTAGAGTGAATAGGCTCTTAATAAACTAGTGCGCCTCACCATCAACGAATGCATCACTGCTCACCATCAGGCGGGATCGCAGTCAAGTACTAGTTTATAACTGATAAAAAAAAAAAAAACATACATACTTACCTACATAGACTGTCAAAATCATTACCACGGTACCACTGGGTCGTAGATGTAAGTATGAATGTATCATTAGGGCAGGTCTGTATTCGGTAATGTACGTCTATAGGCTGGGATGATGATGGTGAGGTGGAGCAATTGAATGCATTAAAGGTTTCTCTATAAAATAAGTATCTTCTAGTTAAAAAAATAGTAAATACATAATAATGAATGGATAAAAAGAAAACATCATAATAGATTAATTTTGTTTAAGAATGCCGAGGCCAAAACTGAAGGAGGAAGAGAAAAAAGAGATAAAGAGGTTTCTGAAAAGAATAAGAAAAGCTAAAATCAATAGCGATCCTGTGTTATGAGAGGAGCATTTAAGAAAAGATAGCGAATGTTTAGCTAGACGAAAGACAGCCGGTCTTATCCAAACCCGAAGCCAAATAACTGCACATGCACGTCATTTGGCTTCGGGTTGGGATAATAGTGTAGCGTGAAAGGGTAACAAACATACAAATTTTCGCGTTCATAATAATGTTTATTGAACTGTTTGATTTACATAAATATTTCTACAATAAGGGCTTAAACTAGAGCTAAAGTTGCAAAATTGCGTTCTACCTGAACTAGGTATATTTAAACCTGTATCTCAGGTAACTTATATAAGTGCTTATATGTTAATAATATATAAACTAAAATTCATTAAACAAAAAGTAAATAACATATGAACAAAATTATTTAGTCTAAAACTGACGAATACTTCGCTTAATCATCAAAACTGCATCACTGCAAGACATTATTGTGACACAACATTCCATTATATTTTTTTTTTGCGAAGTAGCAGTTACTCGTATATAAACTAGGTCGATTAGCACAATCAGTAAAATTATAAATAAATAGTTACAATATTGTTCATAAGTAAATTATTATGCTAAGAAGTTATAAAACTCGTATAAGTTATGTAAGAGAAAATATGACGCCGCTATTTACGTGTCCTCATTATAATTAATCGAATTTATGAGTCTTGTCTCAGCAATTTTCTTAGCCGGGCAGTCTTGATCCCCTGTCTTGTGATTACTCGGTTTATTAAAACGCATGCATGTTGCACACTGTGCCTGATCAGCTGTTTTATCGCACAGCATCCACTGGTGGCCTTGTTCACCACAAAGTGCACATGTATAGACTGCTTCGCGACAAGTCTTCGCAGCATGCCCGTACTGTTGACATTTAAAGCACCTGGTCACAAGTGTGAAGTCCCTCACTGCGCAGGATGTCCAATTAATGAACACTCGGCTTTGGTTTATAAGCGCCTTTCTTATGCTAGCAGTTACTTCTAGAACATAATTGCATGTTGGTCCCTCTTTTTTGCCCGACTTGTGACTTAATTTTATAGAGGCCAAAAAAGAGTCACGGGGTAAATTAGGTAGCTTGTCAGCTAAGTTCTGCTCATAAATGCAATCGTACACTTCCTGGGCACTTAACTCGGTCGGTACACCTATTACTACAATTCTTGGTCTTCTCTTATAGGGCTCTTCCACTTTCAGACCGGAACCACTTAGTAGAGATGATTTCCTAAGTTTCTCTATGTCATCCTTGGTCTCCGTGCTAATGATAACACCTCCGTTCTTTGTCTTGCGCAATCCTCTAACGTGTAATTTCATTTCCTCAGGGCGTATTATTTTTTGGACAAGAGATTTAGTGTCGTCACTCGATTTATTCTTATCCGTTGGATAAATTGCAGGAGAGCTGAGGTTGTTGGTACGTAAATAATTATTTTTATTGGTTTTTACCATGTCAGCGAACGAAACTTTTTCTGCTATCGTTGGTTTGGTCCAGTTTTCTTGTATGCTTGTTTGTATGGTGTGCTGGAAATTTTCAATGCAGTTGGTTAGGTCACATTTTTCTCTTATCGCTCGAACAGAGCTTCCCACTTCCTGAGCCTTTAATTTCAAGTCCTGGTAGAAAATTGCCATCTGCGAAACGCCATGTACTATCTTGCGCGACAAGGAGCTGATCTTCAGTTTTTGGTCGGAGTTTAACTTTCCTTCTTGAGCAATGGCACACACTTCACTCTAACATTTATCTATAGATATCAGCCAATTACTAATGTCACAGGTGTCCACCGTTTCAAATTTTTTCTTCCAGTGCATGGGTTGAAGGAGTTGGGAAACTCCGAGGGCTCTGTTCCATATCTGACATAATACTTATTGTTTGCTCATAATTATTTACTTAAAGTTAATCACTAACTTAGCAAAAATGCGCGATATGTTTTCTAGGTCACAAATCACTAGTAGATATTTTAACATCAAATAATTGAAACATAAGAAACACGTCCGTTCTACTTGAGTGCCAATAGATCAATCAAGATTAGATTGAGAATCTAGATTGAGAAGATTGAGAGATTAGATTGAGAAGATCAATCAATAATTTGTAGCTTAATGATTTCTCCCAAGGGCGAATACATAAATGTCGACTAGTCAACTAAAAGAAATGTCACTGACAGCTTGATAATTACGCTCGATTATTTTTTATTTTTGGCTTCGATAAAATGTCACACAATATCAGAAAAAACCGACCAAGCACGTCAGAAAAAGCTGACGAACAATTTCACCAATGGGGGGTCCAGAATCATGTACTGGATCTATGGTATTCGTTTGTGCGTCGATGTCAAAAACATCCTGTATAGTTACCTACTATTTCCTTTTTTATGTTCAAAGATTGTCACACTCGCGCTGGATATGTACATATATCATTCGGTGGATAAACTTATCATATCGATGTACAGAAAAAATAATCGGTGCCGGTTTGTCATATCGGTGGAAACCAGAATTAAAACTGAATTTTCTCCTTAGTCTTAAATGATACGTTCGTGATATTAAAATTTGGGGATATTTTATAATCCTAAAGATAACATAAAATCTGAAAATTGCCAAAAAAAAAAATAAATGAAAAAGTTCACCGATATGATAAAAAATGGTATTTGTTAAAATTCACCCTAGTACGTTCTTACTACACTCATTAAGCCTTTAAAAAATAAGCAAACAATCAATAATTGACCAACCTCTGGCTGTATTCCCGTTAATAAGTATATAAGAATCGTCGCCTATTTTATCCAAAATTGAAAAGATTTCTCTGACTTTTTGTACTCGATACCAGATCCTGTTATCTTTCAGTTTGATCTCAATAATGTTCCCTTTCTCTATTTGTTGTTCATCTACAATACACCACTCACTATCATCACAGTTACTTGTACCACAAACTTCTCCAGTTTTCTTGCATATTTGAAGATCTTCAATATCTTGTATTTTGATTTGTCTTGGAGCATCTATACAAAATTTTTTGAACGCTTCGAGGATTGGTCGATAGCCCGTGCAGCGGCAAACATTGCTAGCTAGGGACTTTTCAACTTCCAGCATTGTGATGTTAGGATTAGTTTGAAGCAGGCTGTAAATTAGAGAACAAGTCCGTATAGTCAATTAGTATGTTAGATTTTTTATGGAAATGTCAAAAAGATGCAAATAGATAGATAGAGATTAGATGCGATGTGGTGATCAGATTCAAATTCTGTTATTTGTTTTAGTTATAGGTTTTCGTGTTGTACGTAGCACTTGATTAATTGTATAATTAAATTTATTATTTATATAATTAAATTAACCTGCCAAGTTCATATTTAGAAGTATTATAATTTTAGATATTTTTAACCACCTATGTATTTTCACAACTTTACCATATTTTAAGTTGGGTGTATGGTAAAGTGCATTTTGGCCAGATGGACCGTTGACGTCAATACGGTGGCGGGTGTGGCCAGATGCGGAAGGCGGAGGACTGGGTGTGCTGGCGAGTCTTGGGAATGGCAAATGTTTACCAGTAGATCAGGCTGTTGATGAAGATGATTATGATCGATTTTAAAGTGCATCTAAACTTGGCATTGGATTAGATTTTAACCCTTTTTTAGGCGAACAAATAGCCGATAGGCACTTGGCCCACTTTTTAACAGGTATGTTTTTGGTGGGATTTCAATACTTTTTTTCAAGAAATCGTAACTATTTTTTTCTTTTTGTGCCACATCCGCGTCCATTGTTAACCTTAGATGTCTTTTTGCGTTTCAGAGCAATTTTTTTTGTAGGCAAATCATAATCATAAGCTAAATTGGGCCGCAGAGCCTACTCCGTAACTTTTCTTCCATGCATAACTTATAGCATGAAACATACAACTACCATCTGGTGGCATATGAATTACCCTATGTGGTATATCTCTGCCAACCACCGAAAGATGTATAATTTCCATCATTGGTATACGAATACATGGCATATTTTATACCCCCTCCCCCTTTCCTACCCCCTCCTCTTCGTATTCTCATAAATGTTTTATTATTTATTCATTTCATCAACAAATTTACATTTGTGTCGAATGCTTGAAAAAATTTTACAATATATAAACGACACAACAAAAAAAAAATCACAATACTTAAAATTAAAACATCAATTTATATAGAAATGTTGGTACAGTAATTGATCAGGTAAAGAAATAAAATTACATTCCACATTAGTCGTCACCACATCAAAATCACAATTTAATTACAATAAGGAAAGAAAAAAAATAACAAAATGTCAATAAAATGAGAAAAACGTCAATAAATGTAAATATGTCAAAAAAAAAAAAATAACAATAATATTTTCAATAAAATTCTAGAAATGTTATTTCAATAAAATCCACTATGATGCAATGTCACTGGTTCATAAATATTTTTATTAAAAATTCGATATTAGATTGAGCCAACTCACGCTTGACTGATTTCTTAATTTATTGTTAATATACATATAACACACGACCTGTGTGCCAAATTTCATAACGCTAGGACAATTTGGAAGTGGCCTAAAGGTTTTGATTACCGGTCAGTGAATCAGTGGCAAAATTAGTTAAATTTACAGGGTCATATTTCAGGATCTACTGAAGCTATATCTATGAAATTTGGCATACTGCTTTAGTAGTAGTATATGATTACGTAAATACAATTTTATTTCTGTACTTGCAATAGGCACTGAGTTACAGGCGGGTCAAAAGTGGGTCGAAACGGTTAGTGTAAATAGTGCACGGCATGCGCGCGGCCTGTTGCTGGAACTTGGCCTGTGCACTACCGTGCGCTTAGGTATTATCGGATATTATTTCCTGGTGGAAACATACGTAACTCTACGTAATAATTTAACGGCATTGCTATAGTTTCGTAATTACTAACTTGCATAGGTATTAATAGTATGTCTAGCCATATTTTATGTAATCTGTTATCTGTCGCTTAACAAATAAATAAGTCACATCGTTATGTTTGCAAACAGGTTTAATAATAACTAATGACAAAAATAACGTTGAAATTGTTACACTTCAAGAAAGACACGATATTTTCTCGTAAGTAAAGCGTTTGTAATCTGACACAGGATATTAAAACGAAGTACTCGTATTTAAACATCAGGAATCGTTTTTATATGAATCCGAAACAGTAGATTCTTTACGGAATTGATTTTGAGTGGTTTGATTAAAAAGAAAGAATAAAATTAAAAACAATTAAATCCCGAGTACGTTGTTAATTATCACGAGTAATCTTGTCTTTTGAAGATTTTTGGGTTGCGAGAAAGAGCTGCCAATAAATTAAAATAGAACTTGTAAAATACCAATGACTACAGATCATCAACTTAGCATAAGGCTCCTAGACATCTTATTGAGCTTCCTGAATTTAACATCGCTAAATTCGGAAACCGCTTTGAAGCATTTAAAGGTCATCTCAGAATCTGTTTATTTTCATTATTTTATAAGTTTAATTCTCATACCGAAATTAAGTTTTAAAAATTATTTGTGCTTTCTCGAACTTAACAATGGTGTTTTGTTAGGAGCAGGCGTCGCCACACCAATGGAACACGTTTATTGCCAACAGACTATAAAATATGATTACAAAAAACCGACTGTCTTTTTAAATTCAAAACAATGTGCTAACATCACTTGCATCGAAAATGTGACAGCACAATCACTTTTATTATACTGCATTCGTATTTTTTTCAGGCTTACTCAGGTTTTTAATTGGAAAAATCTTTCAAAATTATATAATCATCATTTATAATGAAGACTTTTTTGGATAGGGGAGACCTGTACAAAACCGTATACCGGGGTAAAACAGTACAGCATATCTATTCTTGTCAATAATTCAAAGTTCCCGCGCGCAAACTGCTCAGTGGCGTCCGATTGGTCGGAGCTATTTGTCAACACTTGTCACTGCAGGCATGCGCATTATCAAAATAATCGATGTTATTGTTTTTTAGACGTTCTTGATCTTATTTTTAAGAAGATTCAATCCATAATAGAAAAAAATACGTATGTAACAGGTAAGTGTGCCATAAACTATGATAAAGAGTGTTTATTAACTCGAAATTAACAAATATTTGAGTAGGTAATTTCGGTTTCGAACATTGAGTCTTAGGTCAAAACCGTACGGGGCAAAACCGATTATATACGATACGATTTTGACTCGCATGAATGAATATAAACTTCTTGTTTTTTTTTTTATTTTAGGTGCAATTAAATTGCCACGTAATTCTTCTAGACAAGAATAGGATCGGGATAACATGAAAAACCCTAAAATCAACATTATAAGATTGTAAAGTAATTAAAATTATTTAGATAGAACAATGACCTGGAGTGTTCCACACGCAAAGGCCTGGGACGATTTAAACTGATGTTTTCGGCTTCCCAACAACAAAGTCTAGTTCAGAGCATATCTCGATCATGGAAAAACGATTATTTGGTCTTTTTGGGGCAATATCAATAATATACGGTTTTGCCCATGTGTCGGGGTAAAACCGTAATTAGAAGATGTTTAATAATTTTTGGTTTTTATTGTTTAAGGGGCCGGCGACGGATGAATTTCCATACAAACGCAATACTACGCTCATTTGCAGTTGGAGCATATTTCCAACATATTATGATGACATTCGGTTATAGACAATATTTATCTAGGTTTCTACGTCGAGAATATTAGAAATATTGTTATTTTTAATAAAGGAAAAGCTAAATGGCATGTTTTGCCATTTACGCGGTAAAAAATTGCGAAATACAATTCGCTTAAATTTCTTTTTGTTTTTTTTTAAAAAAGAAAGACGTAGGAACCTAGATAAATATTGTCTATAACCGAATATCATCATAATATGTTGGAAATATGATCTAACTGCAAATGAGCGTGGTATTACGTTTGTATGGAAATTCATCCGTCGCCGGGCCCTTAAGATTTTAATTATTCCAAATATTTTCAAATTATTAATGTTCCTTAAGAAACTGACTGATTAGAAGTGTTGAGAACACAAATTAGTGTTTTGAGATGAAAGACCTACATCTCTAAACCCTTAGCTATACGATTTTGTCTCCCTTACGTAATAAATCTATCAACTATTGTTCAGTCACTTTTCTTACCTATACATCGACATAACCCAAGCAGGTGAACAGTATCCACACTGAGAACCATTTTCACTTGCTAGTGTTGTCTGTAGCTCATGGTACCCTATCTTCCGGTTCCCCAAACCCTCGATGGTGGTGATCTCCAAACCATGGCATGCTGTTACTGGTTTCATGCACTATCAGATGAAAGAATATTTGTTATTACCAAAAACTGTTGCAATAATAGAATAGAAACATTCAAAGAGAAGAATAATTTTGGCATAGAACAAAACGATCATTATTATCGACAATTATTTAATTTTCAAGGCACACTGTTAAGTAAAAGAAATAGAAAATTTTTAATGAGTGAAAAGTTGAAAACATAACAGAAACCGCTCCGCCTCTAGCTAAACTTCTAAGTGAAAAACACACTAACAAAAGGAAAAAAAATTAGACAAGATGTTTTAAGCATAATATTGAGGAACAAGTGAGTCCCACTTAATTAATATGGCTTTACAAAATGTATAGGATAACTTTTAAAATGGAATTTTGAGACTGAAATACTAACTGAGTTGATAGCATATGGCTTGCCATTGCCACGACGCGCGCTGACGATACAGACACCACAACCACCTTCACGACACATATACTTGGTGCCATGCAGCCCGATGTACAGCCTTAAATAGTCCACCAGCATCACGTCGGAGCTCACGTCGCATCCCACTGGTGAACAGAAAAATGATATACAAGTATTTAGATATTTAACCATATTGATTTGTATAGATTACTTTTGTGACCCTTTCCAGATATTTAATTGTGTGACTGTCTTTTTTTATTTTCTCTTCTTACACAGTTTTCTTCTAAGTTTGGGCTAACCTTTTTTAATGATGTGAGAAATTCTCTTATGGTCTTCGCCCGCTCTTTAGCGGAGTGGAAGGAGTTGAAGGAGAACCCCAAGTGAATGCCGGCATTCGCGCTTCTATTGTCTTACTATTGTGTCTCAAATTGACTGTATCTGAAACGTTAAAACCACATCTATGTCCTCTATTTACCCTTTGCCTACCAGGAGAACGGGTTTCTCTTTTAAAAGTAAAGCCACGGCCCCAATAGGCTTCGGCCCTGCTGGGTCCCTATGATTTTGCTGACATCTCTTTGAAGCGTGTGTGGAATCGTTTTATAAGTGCCCATGTAGGCCTATGTGAAATAAAAAACTTTTGACTTTGACTTTGACTTTGAATATCACGTGCCCTCGAGGACTCGGTCTAGATTGAGGCAGATGTGGGCTAAGTTAGGAATTACCTAGTTTCGACACTGTGCATAGCAGTACGCAAAAGTTAACCCATTAAGTACAATAGCGTTATATGTCACGATTTCGTTTTTTTTTTCTGCATACCAATAAACAAATTTTTAATATTACAAGAATAGATAAGATTAATAATTTACCGCAATATTCCACTCCATTAACTTTAAATTTTACCACGCTCATGACTGAGTCGACTGAATTCAACGGCTCGTAATTTAGTAATAACAACAAAACTGAGGGATCAAATGTTACCACCATCAGTAACTTATTTTACTGTTCCTACCGAATACATTCGATAAACACTAACAATATAAATTAAAAACAGTTTTATCGTGACGCAAATATTGAACTAGTTTGTTAATTGACGTAAGCATAGGTTCCTAAGATAAATAAGATACATAAATTATATCTTTTAAAACCCTACATTTTAAAGTTTTTATGTAAGCAGGAAAACTGTAAATCGAAGTAAAATAGAACTGAGGCAGACCCTGATATTTATTTTATTTTAATAAGTACAGTGATGGATTACAGACTAAAAAATAACTGTGCTGGTTGTGATAATAGTTAAGACAACATATAATACATAAATCTGAAGTTCAATTAATACTATGCACAGTATTCAATGTTTAATATGCTTCAGATATGCTTACAGAAGTTAATGAAGTGAATACAACATCTATCCTCTCACAATGGATAGATGTTGTAATCAATAGTTACATACTTTTAACCTTTGTACCTTTTGGAGAGAAACCAATAAAATATTATTGTCATAAAATTATTGTAAGTAGATATAATAATAAATGACACTGTTGTAAATAGTGGAACAAACTGGGCAAATTTCTCCAAAACACTTGGATTTCTCCTTGATATTTAACGTTGTGCTCATGAGAAGCACATAGAAAAAACAAGCAAGAAAAATGTATTATCGTCGCAGTGCATAAAATTGAATGTAACATCTAAAGCTTGAATTTTTGTTTTAAATTATATTTAGAAACATTATATATTATTGGCCCAAAGCTACTTTTTTTTTTGACGGATTTGATTTTTTTAACTATTTACAAAATACCTACATAGTACATGCAAGAAACAAAGTACTTTATTAAAAACTTAATTTATGTACTAAATAAACGGAACAACAATAAAAATTACAATTTTCATGCTGCATTTTACAGAGTTTTTTTTTTTTTATGGTGAGAAAAAATCATCCAATGATATCCCCCGCTCTTGGGCGGAGCGGGAGATAGTGTCAGACTCTTACTGACTAAAAGACCCACCCCGTTCCTTCTAGCCTTCATACCGGGGCTCGAGCGCCCTTTCGGATAACCTTGGCCCCAGTAGGCTTCGACCCGGCTGGGTCCCTGCTGTTGCTGACAACTCCTTGAGGCGCGCGGGGATAGTGCGCGCCGTCGACGACTTGGGCTTGGTCCGGACAGTTACCGGACGGCCAGACAGCGAGCTACCCATTGCTCACTATCCACAAGCCCGCACCTACGGTGGCCGGAAATCGGGATATCTCGGCGGCGGCGGCGAGAGCGCCGTTGCCTGATGCGGTAGGCCTCCTCCTTAGCGAGCATTACTGCTTCGCAGAAGTCGGCGACCGCCTGCCATTCCTTCTCGCTCCGAACCATGACCTCAACCAAGGCCCGGCGCGAGAGGTCGCCCCCACGAGGGCACGGCGATGCTCCGCCCAAGCAGGGCACACCTCGACTGTATGCTCCACCTGTCCTCCGGGCGTTCCGCACTGTGGTGACACCCGGGCGTCACTTCCGCTTTAATCCGGAAGTTGTTTATGATGTTAGTAATACAGTTCTGCAAGGTTGTCAGTATTTTTCAAACAACCCCGTATACAGCTTAAACATTCTGACTAGTTTCTGATATCTTATGTTTGATTAAACTTAAAATCAGCAGGACTCATCGATGACAATAGACAGATTCTTTCGACGGTGTAAGGTCCATCTGAGGAAAAAAATTGATTGATTGCAATAGCTATTAATCTTTTAACCACCTACGTCGGATATATTCAACAAACACTCTCGCGGATATTCCACTAGGGTCATACATCTACAACTAAATACTCCATCCTGTCAGCTCTTTTGTCACCTGTGGGGATTGAAGAGCTTAACGAGATCTACAAAGCCGAGTCTACAACGTTCCAATAAAAAAAAAATGTTAAATAAATTTAATAAATAAATGAGATGTTTATAAACAAAAATTATCCTTCAAAGTTGCACCCATAGCAGATAAGTTGTCAGAGAAACGTATGCGCTGGTTCGGACATGTCATGAGAAGGGACGAAGAGTACCCCGTAAATAAGGCCTTAGCGATCCTAGAAAGAAAAAAGGAAGAGGGCGCTCTCTAGCTACGTGGTGGATGACCGTGTCCAAAGATCTGGAACGGGCTCAGCTGGAAACACAGACAACCCAGGATAGACTATCCTAGTGCCTAAAGACGAGGAGAGCCGACCCCAAATAAAGGGATAAGGCAAGGAAGAAGAAGAAGAAGATGTTTATAAACAAAAATACAAATGAAGTTAAAGAAGCTGTGGTCTAAATAATATAAAAAAAACCGGCCAAGTGTGAGTCGGACTCGCCCATGGAGGGTTCCGTAGCAGCAAGTAACATAATATAAAAGTTCTTGTAGTTCGTTGTGTCCTTTGATCGATGTTTTAATAATAGTGTGTTTTTTTAGATTTATGACGTATTAAAAAAAAACTACTTACTAGATCTCGTTCAAACCAATTTTTGTTGGTAGTTTGCACGGTAATGTACATCATATATTTTTTTAGTTTTATCATTCTCTTATTTTAGAAGTTACAGGGGGGGGGACACACATTTTACCACTTTGGAAGTGTCTCTCACGTAAACTATTCAAGTTAGAAAAAAATGATATTAGAAACCTCAATATCATTT
This sequence comes from Mythimna ferrago, assembly GCA_910589285.2. Lineage (NCBI taxonomy): Eukaryota > Metazoa > Arthropoda > Insecta > Lepidoptera > Noctuidae > Mythimna > Mythimna ferrago. Next base: position 26,710,779 of record OU342685.1, read on the forward strand.
TTGAAGACCTATCCATAGATACCCCACTCGTATGGGTTTGACGAAAAAAAAATTTTTGAGTTTCAGTTCTAAGTATGGGGACCCCCAAAATTTATTGCTTTTTTTCTATTTTTGTGTGAAAATCTTGATGCGGTTCACAGAATACATCAACTTACTAAGTTTCAACAGTATAGCTCTTATAGTTTCGGAAAAAAGTGGCTGTGACATACGGACGGACAGACAGACAGACAGACAGACAGACATGACGAATCTATAAGGGTTCCGTTTTTTGCCATTTGGCTACGGAACCCTAAAAACGTTGCAAAAACAATGCAAAAAAAATTGTTAAACGAAACCGCCACAAAAGAACAGAAAATTTACTATTAAAGAAAATTAACATGAAATAACATAAATTAAGGCGAATAAAAGGCTCGTAATGGACTTCAATGATAAGAGTTACCCAAGGAAATAAATTACTACAGCTATCATAGACAAAGAACCAATTACCATTTATATACAATCGCAATGCTAATTCTCTAAATAAATTGGCAAAAATCGCAATTATTACGAGTTAAGTAAGTTGTAGATTGCCAAGCCATCTTTTTTTCGAATTATTTAGGCTAATAAGTTTGATCAAATCTATCGAGGTTGTGTAAAAAAATATTGATAAATTATTAAACTAACATAGGTACTAATTTTGGAATTAATCGATTGGAAATATGCATAAATATTTTTTGTAAGATGCTAATAAGAAAGAGAAGTCCGACATGGTATTTGACGTCAAAGGATCCCGGGAACATGACGGTCCAAATAATACTTCCTCTCATATTCACTTTGAGAAACTGTTGTGGTGACAATCGTTTACTAAGCGCGCAATCTTTTCTCTAAAATGGAAATGGTTATTATTGCTATTTATTTTTCAAACTAAAAGGAACCAATTTCACTGTAAATTACCTTTATGTGCAGGCACAGTATTTATACAAAAAATGTCCGGTACACATGAACGTGTTTCTTAATCCAATGTTTGTTATAACTTATTATAACCAAAAAAATGATCAATCCACCTTCTTTTTTCTTATTTTGGGGGCTTTATCTGACATTTAGTCATCCATTTCAACCCCATCTTACCTTTTAACATTGTAATATCTCATCACTTTTCATTACATAAAATAAAATAGACTGTATAGTATGTGTTCATATTTATATTATAACACTTTATGATAAAGATGAAAGTTACAGATGAAGGGCTGTTATTAACTGACATAACGTTTTGGCATCTTCTGTAGTTGGTCGCAATAAAATTGACTGGATTAGTTTGTTTTGGTCTAATAATTTAACAGTAACTCTCTCTCACTCCTGTTCCGGTTAATCCATCAGCAAATATTGCACGTCGATTACATTCTCTGTAATTTGACGAATCAGCTTTCATCATAAGTAATGCAAACTTCGCTGATGGATAATGCTTATAGTCTAATAATAATAAGTCTTAAAACTAATTTAATATATTTTTTACTAAGCCGACCATCACCAAACCAAGGCACCAAGAGGGAAAGTTCACTTATGAATAGTGACTTGTGCCCCAATCATTTCTAAAAGCAAGAATATATCCGACGCGAACCATTTGTTCTGGTGCTTGATCATAAGGTTCCCTGCAATCGACGTCATCTACAAATACATTAAACATGTCAGAGCTGCAAACCTCTCAGGCTCCTAGCTATTCAAATAACTTCACATCTAAATTACAAAACAGGCCAAATGCAATGCAAACTTCTGTTCAGGGATTTCCATGTTGTAACTTTTTGTAAGAACAATTAAGATCTACAAATATTAGGAACTGACTCTACTAATGGAAACACGGAACAGAAAAACAGTGGAAGAAGTAAGTAGGCGTGGCACTGTCGTCGCTAGTAAGAAACGCGTTGCGCACTTGCTGTTCAAGCGCTCTCATTCTTTAACTAGACTACACAACATAATAATTAACGAAAAATAATATTAAAATGCCTTATTGTCCCATACTGTACTTTAAAAACTATAGTTATACTAAAGATCTACCTCATTGAGGTGTATCATACCACCGAAAAGTATTATTTTCGGATTTATTTTAATAAAATGAAAAAATAAAATTACGTGAAACATTACGCAGGATATACAAACAAAACTAGTCCTTAATCACATAAAAACAAAGTTGATTTTCTTTTCTCGGTTATTAGCTTTTCTGGAATATTCGTTAGTCTACCTATACTTTTGACGCTATCCAAATAGTGCGTGACTTTATCGATAAAATCAATCGATATGTATTACATTGCCTTTTTAAAATAAAAGTAATTATATATTATAGTTTAATAGTTTTTGTAAGTAATATAATACAGATAATTATTAAATTAATAAATTTAATAAAATAAAAATTGGGGTATGATATTTGTGATGTATTTTAAATAAATTTAATATTCTTATGTTTAGTAGTGGGCGATGACGATGATTTCAGCTGAGATGATGATAATTGATGTACTATGCAAATAAATACTCTTTTTACCACGTTTAATAGTTGCCTTTAATCATATTAATTTCATTATTTTAAACTATCACAGTATCGCATACATTTTTTTTTGCATTATTATGTTTTAAATACATTTGCATACAGTAGATATTATTTCGATCGAATAAGGTTACCTCACTACTGGAGTAGCAGCCTGCGTACGTATCAGTGATACGCCATTCAAATATCACTCTTATTTTTACCTTGTTACAGTTCATACTGGATTAGCATGAAATATAGTAAATATATATATAAAGGTTGTCTGTAAAAGATCGCTTTTAGCGATAAGACCGCCCTTTGTGACACCCTATAAATTTTAAGTTTCTCATGTAATTTTTATTTTTGGTGTACAATAAAGAATTAATCTATCTGTCTATCTATATATTCTGAACAATGCCATCTTGCGACGAGTGGCGGTACTTGATAGTCAAAGATGTATTTCTTTCTTGTTTTTGTCAATTTGATTTATAAGTGATTGATTTTAAAGTTTCGTTTCGTATAATATTTTTTTTTGCATTTCGTTTACCCCCTGTTTTTGTTTTTAGCCAATCATATTTTTGGGTTTGCAGTAAGAGTAAATTGTAAATGTATGAGTTTGGCGACACCGGTTCTGGGACAAACATTTTCTCAAGCTACTTCCACTGTTTTTACTGTTCCGTGAATGGAAAAGTATTAAACTTTATATCACGGTAAATCATTATGGTATGATATATTTGTATCTGTGCCTCCTGTGAAGAATGACATAAGTCGAAAATCTCCATTTTAGAGGAGAGCAAAAACAAGTTTTAAAAAATCTCAGTTCTTGAACTGAGTGGACTAGGTTAAACTTGAGTACCATTTTTGTAGATAAAAACATGCTCTTTCACAATGAATTATTTTTTTATTTTAAATATTATAGTTTTAAAGTAATCCAAGAAAATCTGTGAGTTGTATCTTTTTGTGTAATACAATATGTAGTAAAATTACGTGATACATGATTCAAGTAAAGTTGTATTATTTTGCACCTATAAGTTGTCTTTGTGTGAACTGTTACACATAAACCAAAAAAATCTAATAACTCTTTAGACTATGTTACTAGCACAATGTTGCTCAAACTAATGATAAACATACTAACCCAAAGATTCGATATTTTTACTTATCAGTCCTATGACCAAAATAAAACTGAATTGTATCAGTTTGCAAAAAAATGCCTTTTGAAATACATGTGATGATACAAGTGCAGTTATACCCCTCACTAAAATAAAAATAAATTGTGTAAACAGATACAAGTCTTAGAAATTAATCAGCTTTTGACAAACTTCACCAAAATCAATAATTCTCTTACAAAATAAAACACAGTAGTATCAAAATTCTTAAGAGATGTAAATTGAGATCCTAATAACATAATTTTACAATCCAAATGTAAGGGATACCGCACGGTTTCCCGCGAAGCAGCAAGCCTTCTTGCTGGCCTGCCACTATGGGATCAGGAGGCAATAGTCCTTGCACGCATGCATGATTTGCGCGTGGACATGCAACGCCGGGGCGAAGCTCCAGTGCCGCGCTAAGTTGCGGCATGGCGGACCAACTTGCGACGGGATCTCATGATGGAATGGCGACAGTAACTGTCGTAACCCTGTGCTGTGACAGTAACTATGGGTACGAACTGTTGAAGATAAATTGTAAAAAGATTATTTTGTGTGCTTTTCCTTACTTTGAGCACTTATCAGACAGACAAAATAAGTACATACACATGGTAAATATGCATATGCATTTTTTAGTTATCAAAATGACAATGGGATCGTGTTGGAATGACGAATTTATAAAAATAGCAGACTTGGGCCCCTGATATGTAAAACTAAAATTAATAGTGATTGTAGTGTAACTATGCAAATGGTACTTGAAATACTAGTAAAAACGTGATTCGTAGATACAGACAGTGATAAAAAATAGTTATGAACGTTACCGAATTGATAGCTGCTCTAACGGTGCAGCCGGAGGTGACTTGTTTCCATACACATAGAAAAAATAGTGAAAAAAAATGTGATAGTAAAAAGTTATGATCTTTTTCTAGCAATAACAAAAGTCACAGTTTTCCGTCCATCAAAAATTTCAAAATTATTTAGTTTTAAAATATTTATAAGTACTCATAACAGAGATTTTTATTTACCAGTGTATTCGACGCCATTGACTTCAAATTTGATATGCCCCATGACTATGTGTTCACTATTCACTGGCTTGTACTGAAGTAATAACAGACACAGAATGACAAGTTATAACTTAACAAAAGAATATAAAACCTAAATAATATAAATATGGTAATAATATTGTTTGGATACTGATGTAACAGCCATATTTTCTTCTTTTTACCCGACTGCAAGAAGGGCTATGTTTTTCGCGCGTATCTTGTATGTTTGTATGTATGTATATATCTTTATTACCTCATATCTTCCAAACCGCTGAACAGATTTTGATAATTAACATATCGTTAGATTCGTCTTGATAACCCAAGTGTTCTTAGATAGGTGACGTTAAAAAAAAAAAACATATCGACTGTGAGATGCTATATGTTAGAGTAAAAAAATATTTTTTTTTTTTAATTCTTCAATATGGGTGTCAAATTAAAGGGCTTTTCATGAGGATTTCAAAATGGTATGTCATGACCATGTTAAAAAAAAAGTACAACAGGAAATCTATGTTATTTATTTTGTACTGATGCGAATGCCTAGGTCGGTTTTTGAACTTTATAGTGATTTTACCTCTAAAATATAGTGAATAAATAGTGATAATATTATAATAGTAACTAAAAAGTGTAAAATAAAAAATAAAAAAACCCGACTGCGTAAAAAATTACTTTAAATAAAAACTGAAAAAAAAAACTTTATACAAAAAAACATAGGTAACCGACTTACTAAAAAAACACTAAAACCATCAAAATAACTTTAATTTCGGAAGTCGGTGTTTCTATAATAGTTTTGCCTCTTCGTTATTTAACACCGACTTCCGAAATTAAAGTTATTTTGATGGTTTTAGTAAGTCGGTTATATTTTTTTGTAAAAAGTTTTTCTTTTCAGTTTTTATTTAAAGTAATTTTTTACGCAGTCGGGTTTTTTATTTTTTAAATTTATTTTTTTATATAGTTGAAGATTTGTAAATGTGTAACACATTTACAAATCTTCAACTATATAAAAAATTATGTGTAGTGGTGTGTGTTGCCACTTTTTCACACTTAAACGGCAAAACGGATTTGGAAGAATGGCATACGAATAGATTATGTCCTGAAATAGAACATAGGATATAGATATTACAAATTATATGTAATTTTATTTATTTATTTTACTATTTTTGTGCCCACAAAAAAAAAACAAAAAGGCAATACTTAATAGACATACTAATGTACTAACATATAATGTGTACATGTAATGTTTTTCTGTTTACTGCTAATTACCAAAGAAATTTCTTCCAGCAGACTTGCGAAAGGAGAAATTGAAAAAGGAAACGTAGACAATGGTGTGTACATAGGTGTAGGAAGCAAAAGAAGAATATGTGAAGTCTTAATCCAAAGTATCAAATAGCACATATAATTTAATATAAAAAATAATAATGTATACCTCCTACTATAAATATATATCATACATACTACATATAATATGCCTGTAGATATTTTTCCTGTATCAGGCAGGCAAAACCGCTGACAGATGCTAGTTATATTAATTATTACAATTTATTGTTTGCAAAGGTGGTGAAATGGTATTTCAAAATAATATCAGCATTCAGTTGATGACTATTATAATTTTTAAGCCACTATCGTAGAAAGATTAAACGTGATATTATTATGTTATTATAGTTAGCCCATATGGTTCCAGAGCTGGGCAAAGGCTCCACTCCTTCCAACGATCACTAATTTTTAAGGAAACCATCCAGGTCGTCCCGCGATAGCTTTCAAATAATTGCACTGTACTGATTTTTTGGGATAATGTTAGGATCGATACCACTAGTGTAAAACCAAGGGCACATTGCTCGCAGAGCAGATATTCGGTAGGACCGAAAGAGTTCTTGAGTGGCAACTGCGCACTACAACATGCAGCGTTAGAAGTTTGGAGGTATGCGGAACAGAGAGTAAAGTCCTACAAACCTCTGTTGAAAAGAGAGTATTCTCCGATCGTATGGTCGGAGGACACTCCCTTTTCAATGTGTTGTTGTTTTCAATGGATGTTATGTCTGTTGGGCAACTGCCCAATAGATGATTTCGGGCTGTCGTATATACTTTAATCACGTGGAGAACTTTACTTGCGCGATTTAGGATTTCGTATTTTCTTCGTAGTTCACATGTGGAGCCACCGATGTCGCTACAGAAGGCTTCATGTAGACAGATGACCTATTGAGGTTCGCTTGATTCTGATGGATGCAAGATTCACAGGACCGGTATTTGTGGTGACGGTACTCGGGGGAGGCCTATGTCCAACAGTACACATATGCGGCTGAAATTATAAAAACCAAAGTTGCTGTTTTAAAACAGGTGTACTAATTGCCTAGTATTAGTAAACCTTAAAATTTTCGGTTCTTTGAAAATTTTAGCTTACAACCTTTTAACTAGGCATCCTACGGGAAAACTCTATACATTTACTTAATATCATTCTGAACTTATCCTGTACAACTTTGCATCGACGCAACGCATGTAACACTAGCTTCTGACGTTGCATAAGTGCCTACGTAGGCCTATGTCAGATTAAAATATTTTGAATTAAATTGAGCTATATTCCCACTTAATATTTTCGTCATGAAGTGGAAAAATAACTCTTAGCAAATTAATACAAACAAAAAATAAAATAAAATATATATATAAAGCTAAATTCGAAGACATGTGACATTCACCAACACGCACTGTGGTGGATTACGGCCCATTTCCTCTCCTAGAGAGGAGGCTTGAATCCCAACAGTGGGAACATTAAAAAGGCTGGTGATGATGATGATGATGATGAAGTTAATACATTTTACAGATATTATTTTACAAATTTAAAACAGTGACACAAAAACATGATAAATTGATTAATTCGACGAAACTGATAATTTCATCTCTGCGTTTTTTAATTGAAACCAAATAAAAAGTTATTATTTTATATTAAAAAAACAACTAGTCAACTACCATACTGTACCTAGTAAACAAGTAAAGTAGAACATTATCTATGTATAGTGACGTAATAAGATAACATAAACAATGTTTTGTTTTATAAACTTGTTTTAATGGGGGTATGCAAAGTAATTGAACATCACTAAAACAACTGTACGACGTGAGCCATTATTCAGTAATTAAAAACAAATTAGGTAGGTACTCTTAACCATAAGAAAGTATACGTTTTTTATATAAATTTCTTATGTGATCCCATAAGTAGCTAACCTAATTGGAAGTTGCTGATAAAAAATAACTATAGGTAGCAAAGCTGTTCGCATTCCTTCTTAAATCGATAAACATAATTAAGGCGTATAGTCCCTTGAACCATCTGACCGAAATTATGTGAACGCAACTCTCGCACTCGCCTAGGCGGCAGTACGCAAATCTGTGCATTTATTTGCGGCCAGAAGCGCCCGGAAAGCGCTTTAAATCCATTTTCTCTGCAAGATATTGATTGATTTACATATGCAATGTGCACTTTGAAGAATATTTAACCACCAATTTTTATGTGTAAAAATGTTTCTAAAGGTCCAAGCCGTTTCGAAGGAGTAGGGAATAGTTGCGAAATTGCTAAATATTTTTTTTTTTTGAAAAAAGTATTAATTGCACGAAAAAATCAAATGTTGACATTATTTTTCATGAATCTATAATAAACATATATTTTTTTCAAACCAATTGACCTAGCCGTTACGGAGGAGTAGGCCTCAGAAAATCACTGTTTTATGTCACTTTTCGGGCGCTTGGCCCTTAGGGCCTTATCATACTAGCGGATTGCGAGCGTCCTCAAAGCGGAGCGGGCGCGCAACGAATACGTTACGGGCGCGCAACGAACACGCCACGCATGCGCAGCGAATTTATTGCGGATACGCAACGAGATCCGGCAACGAGATGCGAGTCTCCGGCCATCTTCGAAGTAACAAAGCCAAAAGCAGTGTCTCCTCGTCGGAATCCATTTTGTTACTGAGTGTATTATACGTCGGTAACTTATACAAACACGCGTTGAAAAAGTTGCGAATTTCCACGTATCCGCGACGTCTTCGCTGCGCAGCCGCGGCGTGTTCGCGACGCATTCGCTGCGTGCCCGCCCCGCCCCGCAGCCGCTCGCAAATCGCTAGTGTGATAACGCCCTTAAGGTGAGAGGGCACGTCATTATCGTGGTGTTAAGTCCTCTCTTAGAGCTATAATTCACCGGGACACCATGGCGGCGCAAGTGGTCGCCGCCACTAACAAAATGTATACGGCTCTATAGACAGTCACTCACCTGGGGCCTAAGTCTACTATTTTTATAAATTCGTCATTCTAACACGATCCCATTGTCATTTTGCTAAAAGTTTGTAATCTGCTAATTCATAATGATCGATCATTGATCGGTCAATGGTCTTGTAATAGAATTGTGGTAGAATGACAATATCGAGCTTATTAAAAGCACTAATTGCGCAATGACGTCGTAATGGTAGGTCACTGATCAAAGGAACTGTCAAATTTTTTGCAGATTACCGCATACGTCAGATATTCATTTGTCATTATGTACGAGATTACCATTCTATACCATTTCTTTCAATGGAGTGTCAGTGGTTGACCATCGAAAAGTCATAGCCATCGCCATTCAATACTCAATACTCAATACTTTATTGCATTCTATATGTACATATATAGATGCCAGATGGTATAAAAATATAGTTAAGATCAACATGGACCCTGTAGGGCACAGCAAAGCTAGGAGAGTGGATGAAGGCTAATAAAATAAAGATATTTCACTTATTTTTATTGTTATGTCTAAGTATTGGTATAGTTGATTTATTTATTTATTGTCGTCATTATTATTAAATTTTGATATTTTTGTAATTAATGTATGTATGTATATTATTATAATGTCTAAATTTAACTAGTTTATGTCCGGTGTTTTTATTTATTTTTATCGTCATTTATTTAAATTAATCATGTATATATGGTATTACTATATCTGTGTATCAGGTTGGTAAATTATGTTAGATATTTTAGTTTATTTTTTGTCATGATATTAGTAGATTACCAAAACTTGTTAAAATCAACAATTATGAAATCAATAATAGACCATTCTGACACTATTGTAATAGCAGACTTAGGGCCGTGTCCGTTTGGTTGCGCAACCAATTTGGTGGCGCGACCAACTTGGACGTGTAGCGACTCTGATGTCTGTATGGTGTCTAGTTTGGTAGCTTAGGACTATTATGTTTCACCGGGAAAACATGGCGGCGCAATTGTTTGCACCACCATGATGTCCCAGTGAAATATAGCTCTTAGCGGCCACGGCATCGTCACCTCGGTTCAAGAGATTCCTGTTTCGAATTCAGGTGGAAGAAACGCCTGGGTATTACCAGTGTGTCGATCGCCCGGAGGACACGGTAGAGCAGACGGTGGAGGTACCCATTTCTTTGGTCCACTTGTCCACCGTGTCCTCATGAAGGCGATCGACAGCCGTGACCTCTCGCAGCTAGGCCTGGTTCAGGCCATGGTCTAAAACGAGAAGGAATAGGCCTCTTTTGGCGAAGCAGTAGTGTCATCATAGAAAAACAGACCACAGGAGACTCCACAGCCATCGTAGGCGCGGGCTTATGGGTGATGAGCGATGGTAACTCGCTGTCTGGTAAGGACCAACTTTGACGTGGAACTCTACGTTAAAATCGATCCTTACGCGTGCGTCAAAGAAATGACAGCAAAGCCGTAGGGCCCAGTAGGGCCGATGTCTGCTACAGTTAAAAGGTTTTCTGAAAGAGGTACGATGGCCTTGAATCGTAAAGAGCAACTCAAGGACTCACGCTGGTCTCCCTTTCCATAATAAAGCGGAAGAAGTCATATGACAACTTCGAAACTAAAAAAAAAATGCAGCAAATACGTTCTTTTACCCTGCTGCTCATATTATTTACCAAAGCCTATGTCATCCATATTTTTGTCAAGTCATCTGTACCAACATCTGTTTTGCGTGTATTTTGGTTACAATTTTAATATTTCGCAAATACAGACACAAGAATACATATTTTTGTTACTGTTTTCTAGACGAAACACACAAAAAATAATACCACGTATTGATATATCTACCTATGAAAATGTAGTCAAGTAATTTTTAATTCTCTTATCTTTTTTGTCAGGCCTGTTGTTCTAGTCTTCAGTCACCTTGACTGCTATGCTGGAGGTCGTGGATTCGATTCCCACCCAGGAAAAGGATAGTGTGATGAGCACGATCATTTGTTCTGTATCTGGGTGTAATTTATCTGTATGTATTTAGAAATATCTTTTCATTTCGAAAGACGTCCACTGTTGGACATGGGCCTCCTCCAAGTATCACAATTATGACCAGGCGCTGGTGTAATAGTAAAGAAACATACTTCAGTGGAAGTATAATAATATGTGCTATTCCAGGATATAGTCTATCCATGTACCAAGTTTCATCGAAATCCGTTTTGCTGTTCGAGAGCAGCAAATATACATCACATCACATAACATACTCACAATTTTTCACCTTTATAATAACACTAGCTTTTGCCAGCGGCTATGCCTGCTTACATAAAATATAGCCTATGTCACTCAGAAATAAAGCAGCTTTCTATGTGTGAAAAATTTTTAGCAAATCGGACCAGTACTTCCAGAGATTACCTCCTACAAACAAAAAAACTAATTTTACCTCTTTATTATACGAGTATTACGAGTAAGTGTAGATTGATTATTCCATTTTAATATCAGTTTATATTAAAATAAATTAAATGATCATAACCAGAGCCGGAGAGAACAATGGTGGCCGAGTGGTAACGGCCCCGACTTACGAACGGGTCACGGGTTCAGAACCAGCCAGGCACATTACTTTGTGTAATTTATTTCATCACCACTGCTCTCAAAACTGTGAACGAAAAACATCGTGAGGAAATGCCGGGTCTTAGAACCAAAAAATTCGAAGATATGTGATATCCACCAACCCGCACCGGGCCCGCCTGGTGGATTACGGCCCGTTCCTTCTCCTAGAGAGGAGACCTGAGTCCCAACAGTGGGAACATTATAAGGCCCACTATGCTATGCTAACCAGAGCCGGCAATAAAAGAAATAGAAAAAGGCTTTTGCTCTGCAGTCGGCTGTCTTAATGCTGAGCAAAAGCCTCTTTCTATTTCTATCCTATACTGTTATATGCTAGATACAATCATTATAATAATAACCGTCCTAGTTCTTTCTTGTGATGGTAGGCTACCAACCTGAGATTCTTAAAAGAAAAATCTTGATTGTTTTCCCTGTAAACAGGTTGTTTCATAAAAAAAACTCACTTTGTAGAAGCATTAAAATTAACAAATACCTACAACAATATATATATACGCGTTAATTAAGAAAATCAGAAGCTGAAGAAATGGGAAAATTATGTTTTGAAAATAACATTATTGAAATGTGAATAATGTTACTTTTGATTCTAATTTTGTAATTTAACGTAGATATGTAAATACATATATTATTTGACGGCGCGCACTGTTCCCGCGCGCATCAAGGAGTTGTCTGCAATCGTAGGGGCCCAGCTGTGTCGAAGCCTACTGGGGCTAGGGTCTGTTTCCGAAAAGGAGGCTCAGCCCCGGTATGAAAGGCAAGAAGGAACAGGGTGGGTTTTTTAGTCAGTAACAATCTGACACTATCTCCCGCTCCGCCCAAGGGCGGGGGATGTCATTTGGATGATTTTTACCCATAGAAAAAAAAAACATTCACTATTTTATTTATGCTTCTATAAATGTAAGTTTTTCTAAGACAACCTATATTTGCTGAACTGCCTTTCAATAATTACTAAAAATTATAACCAGCAGCATAGTTACAACGTACCTGCTACAATTTATTAAGGAGGCACTACGTACGGTATAGAAAAACGCGTGGTCCTCGAACGCAAGGGCACAGAAAGAATATAAGTAGATGTGGTTTTAGTTAGTAAAAATCTGACACTCTCCAGCTCCGCCCTTGTGCGGGAAAAATCATTGGATAAATTCCCATCTTAAAAAAATATCTACTATAAGAATCAACATGACTAATCGTTTAAAAATGTTTTCTGTTGATACATTCGAACACCTGAAAAAACTACACTATAACAATATCATTAATTCTGTCACTTCGGGTTAAACAATGAATATTATTTCTGCGCTCACACCGCCGCACTCTACTGGGTCTGCTTAGCCCACAGGACACGCAGCGCGGTGATATTTCTTAGTCTTTTGATCGCAGATTTCTAGAATGTAATATCAGTTTTATAGCCATCGGAAATGATTCATTTAAATGCAGTAGACCGATCTTGGAAAATAGAATATTTAAATGATACCAGTCGAATAATGCACAATTGCACACCAGCACGCTTAGCCAAGTTGTTATTCTGCAATCGTTAACGTTGTCGAAAAGTGATGAAACATATGGGAATGACGTCATCTCAACGTAAAGTCGCGTGGTCAGAACAAACGAATAGACAATTCGTAGCCAAGTTCACATCGTTCAAAATCGTTTCTACAATGTATAACGCTATATCCTTTGTTATACAAACGTTACATTGTAGAACGAGCGGCCGACTCAGGCGCGTCAACATGGCCACCAACTTATCGTTTTCTACAATTGCTGTCACCGAGGCGTTACCGATTAGAGAACGGAATTCGACACAAACTGGTTGTAACTTGGCTAGGGGGGCAGGATTTTGCACTGCGATAATTAACTAACTTAAAACTAATAACCAGACATTATAATCAAAACTAACTGCTAACTAGTGCGCCTCCCTAAAAATAGAAGCTGACAAAACCAGCTTTGCATCAGTCATGTTACATTAGTTTTAACAAAATTATTATTTTGTCGTCACGATGCTCCTCTAACTTGCTAACATTGCTAACATTGACATGTTTTACATATATAAATTTTTCACTGATAATGAAAGTTTAGTCATTTACAGGATTTCATTAGAAATTTTCTTGTTATGCTGATAATATTCTACTTTCTCCTTCCATTAGATCGATTTACATACCATGATTGTTGACAGTATATCACCACATAGGAAATCTTCTGAGTTGCGGTATAATAGTTCTTCTTATGATTAGAATATTTACAACTTTGAAATTAACTATCGGGTAACTTGCCCGGACCAATTCTCTATCTGGTCGTAGGATCATCCCTCTTCAGCAGATCCTCCTCTGTTCCGTATACCTAGCAGAACAGGGTTTAAAGTCCCGTAAACCTCTGAAACCTGTCAGTTTCACTGTTTGCCTAATATATAGCATAGTCAGCCTTATAATGTTCCCACTATTGGGGCTCAGGTCTCCTCTCTAGGGGAGGGAATGGGCCGTAATCCACCACGCAGGTCCAGTGCGGGTTGGTGGATGTTACATGTCTTCGATTTTTTTTGTTTTAGGACATGCCGGTTTCCTCACGATGTTTTCCTTCACCATTTTGAGAGTAGTGGTTTTCCTAATAAAATTAATATCCATTTATTTCGGACTGAGATCCATATGCGTGTTACTAACAATATTCTTAAGATATATGTTAGCAGTTTTAGTGGAGAAACTCTTAAGAATAACGACAGACTGTATATCTACTAATCAATATAAATCATTGTGATAGCATTGCAAATGGCAAACCTTACCATGACGTATTAAAACGTCAGTCATGCAAGCGAGAAAGAGGGATGAAACTAAACACCCTATACAGCTCCATCTCTTTAACAATTCAGTTTAGATCTTAAAATGGATCGCATTAAGAGCTCATGGAAGAGGCTCTGTTTATCGAACACCATTTAGGTATGATTGTTCTTTACATAATTACCGTATCCATATCGTAAACGCGGAACAAAAACATACCCATACATACAATCTAATATTGTTTATTTCTGCCAAATTGTTACACTATAATCCAAAATCCCCAAATCCGACTACCCTCCATTTCCATACAATTCACCGTGAGGGTATACCCATACAGTAGGTACGTTATAATGTGGACGTAAGCCAGGTAAGACAGGCGCGCACCCGCCCTATATTCCACTAAATAAAGTGACCGAGGCAATTCATCAAGGGGACCTTACTCGCTAAACACGGAGGTGTGAGGAACTGAAGTGATAATCTGAGAACTGTCTAAAAATCACCAAAAAAAAAACATAAACGGTTTTCAGATTTTATATTTGATAAGTTCACAGCGAAAATATTATAAGACGTCATTAAGTTAATAAACTTGGTTCATAACAATAATAAAATGAAACATAAATGGACAACATTATAACCGTACAAAACTGTTCGTTTTACTCCATTTAATCGATCTATCTACTAATGTAAAATCTTTCGCTATATTATTTTCACTTATAGGTATTATTAAAGCTGACATGCGAGGATGAAGACTGATGTCCTATTCAGTAAACTAAAAAATGACAATTGTCATTATCATCATCATTTAAGCCGAAAGACGTCTTCTACTGTTGTATAAAAAGCGACTAAGTGTCGCCAAATATATTATCTTCGTCGCACTTTTTGACGCCTGATGAGGTATCAAAAAATGTGAATGCCGATTAGTAATTAAATTACTGAAAAAAAAAGAAAATGAAATAAACAACTATATCATATTCGAATTACGGTACTATGGTATTATAGGGTAAAAATGTGTGAATTAGTAATCCATTTACTAACTACTCCGTGCCCCCAACCTACCGACCCAACCCTTTTAGTCCCCGCATGACAGAATATGAAATTTTAATTAAAAAATATCTGGCGATAACGCATGTAAGATGCCTGCACATATAGGTACAATATACAGTATGTTATATGAACGTTATGTGAAGTATGTGGGGCTAATGGGTGTCGTGTAATATGTCCTACTGGAAGTTTCAATTTGGACGGAATTTGTGTTATGAAATATATATTTTGTGTTTTGATTGTCGTCCTTTTACTTAGGAAAAATTCAGTATGGAAATTAGATGTGTACTCGTATCTTCTTGTCTCTGTGTAGAAAAGGTTTAGCATGATTTTAATATTATTTTGTTATAAGAATAATAATAACAAAAATCTTTATTTCAACAGTAGTAGTATAAATTATAAACTCAATTTTATGTTTGTATAAGCATATAAGTATAATCAGCTTTTTAATGTTCCCACTGCTGGGAGTCAGGCCTCCTCTCTGGGAGAGGGAATGGGCCGTAATCCTCCACGCGGGCGCAGTGCTTGTTGGTGAATGGCACATGACTTCGAATTGTTGGTTCTAAGACATGCCGGTTTCCTCAAGATATTTTCCTTCACCGTTTTAAGAGCAGTGGAGATGAAATAAGTTAAACAAAGTACCCGCGACCTACAACTCGTAAGTCCTGGCCGATACTACTCGGCCACCACTATTTGTATGCTTTTTAGACAATGTATCTAAAGTGACCCTATCGTTGTTCAAGATACTGAAACTTCACCATTTAGTTTAAACTGCTTGATTTCTGTAGCACATGCAAAATGGCCCACAAGTAATACCATACTTGTAAACAACCACACGAATAACGTTGCTAAAAAAATGCTGCACTTTAAACCCAATACGGCTGCGAGTCTAGTTTCAAACAAAATTGGTATAGATTTTATTGACACGGACTAAAATCCTCCAATATTCGGCGAGGCTTCGAAGCTTACTGTTATATTTTGCGCTACGTTGCGTATTGAATGCAAAATGGTGCACAGTGGCGAGCGGTTAATACGCGGCGGACTACAAACTACGATACACTTGTGATTGTGTTTGGCGACTTCAAAGATAGTGAGGATTAAACGCAAGAATTAGTTTTATATTTTTAAAATGTGGCACGAAGTATCGCCAAACTTAAGTGGCTATAGGCAGGGCACATTGCTCGCAGAACCGCAGGCCGTTGGGGCCGAAAGGTTCTGGAGTGGCGACCGCGTACCGGCAGACGCAGTATTGAAAGTCCTCCTACAAGGTGGACCGATGACCTGGTGAAGGTTGCGGGAACCCACGGGATGCGGGACGCGTAGGATTGTTCATTGTGGCGACATTTGGGAAAAGCAGTTGCATGTCTAACAGTGTGTTGCAGCTGTATGTCTAACAGTGGACGTTTATAGGCCGATATGATGAAAATGTGGCCCTACTTTTTTTATTACTACGAATTACTACTTCTAGTTTTGAAATTATATGAGGTGACAGGAAAACCCATAAGTTTTCCTTTTCTTTTGAAATATAATAATAAATTGGTTCTCCTGCGGATATCCTTATACCTGATTCTATCACGCTTGGAAACCCTGAGCATAACTGTTTCCATTGCCCTTTCGGTGACTTTAAGTCTTCTGATGAGGCTCATTATGTGATATATATCACTGGCAACACGTACTGGTCATAGACTTTCGTCTTCAGACATTGTGGTAAGTCAGACGAGAAAATACAGCGCAGCTTCTCGAACGCTGCCCAGCCGAGTTGATCGGTTGAGTTCAACGGTTCACCCCTTTTTCGAAGTTAGATCTACCTATCCGAACCGTTTCTCCCAGGTAAATATTTATAGTACACAACTTCGAGTGTACTCATAGAGTCTCCGATCTTGATAGGAGGGGGTGCTCAATGGTTGTTTACCATTACTTTGGTTTTGCTCATCCAAAGTTCTCGATGACAGATTTTTCGAAAGAGTCTTTCAGAAACTCTACTGAGGTCATCAAGCATTATACTGAGCTCCTTTATTCTCCAAAGCTATCGACATAGCCCAAAAAATTGCTAAACTTAAATGGCAGTGGTCATGAATTCATGATACATTGCTCTCTGAAGAAAAGGTCGGCCGAAAGGTTCTGTAGTAGCATCCGCGTACCAGAAGATGCAGTGTACCAAAGTCGCAGGAATCCGATGAACACAAGACTCACAGAACCAGTATGCTACTACGTCCAACAGCGAGCCTCTTTCGGCAAAAACGGTGAATACTAAATTGTTGAAACTCACCAAAGCGTGCATTGAGACTTTCTTTAAAAAATAAAAATTACAGAAATGTGCATATTTATATTATTATGATTTTGATTTGTTGATGTCCTCCTGGGACTTTTTTGGGGCCCTATATTAAGATAAATCACGAAAAAAAGGAAGATATAACTTTGGTTAAACAAAACTCGTAATCAATGCGCTACTCTGTATTTTAAAACACTAATAAAGCTTCGTCACGTTATCATAACGAGAGTTTTTCATGGTTCCTTGCTAGGTAAAGACGCCTTAACTGTTGCATCGAACTATAATACAACTTCGAGCGACACCTTATAAATTTCAGGGTGTGAAAGTAGCCGAATGCGGCAATATCTACCTCCTACAACCTTGTCATCATCAATATCATCATCAGCCACAGGCAAACCACCACGCGGGCCCAGTGCGGGTTGGTGAATGTCACTTGTCTTCAAATGTTTGGTTCTAGTACATGCCGGCTTCCTCACGATGTTTTCTTTCACTGTTTTGAGAGCAGTGGTAATGAAATAAATTACACAAAGTAATGCTCCTGGGAGCGCTTGAACCCGCAACCTACAACTCGTAAGTCGGAGCCATTACCTCTCGGCTACAACCTTCTAGCACCTTGGTACCTATGCCTGCCTACAGAGTGTCGCCAAGAATTTGTTCTAAACTGATCTGTATCTGCTCACATTTGAAATGGGTCGCGGCGATTAAAGCGGTTTTGGATTGAGTTACAGTGTTTGTAGGTCTTATGTCTGAGTACATAAGGGTTTACGCATGTCGGTATGTGTATTCAAGCACTTGAACACGTATTCCCTGAGATTTTCGGTGATGAGAGGCAAGCCGTGATGTCTATAATTAGATGTGAGAATTGAATTGGTGTTATGCATAAAGTAAGAATAGTTACTGTACATTATCCCTTTCAATACCACAGAGTCATTTTGTCGTATGTTTGAATGTCCATGGTAAAAAGAACAAAGGAGAGGAAATTGTTTATGAAATGTCTCTACATATAAGTTGCCACGATATATAAGTAACAGCGAAATAATTGAGTAAGTTATGAAATCAATCTAAATCCTTTGCTATGCCGTCCGGGTCTGCGTGCGTCCTTAAGTTTCTACTTTTATAATTATTAGACATCTGTGGCTATCATGACGTGTCATGGTCTTTTCAAAGTTCATAATATTGCACGACATTGAAAGATGCATCACGGACTCGCGCTACGGGATACCGTGGAGCGTTGTGGTAGGAAACGGCATACAGAAATATGCCGGTGCCCGCCAGGTCTTTTCCAAACGCTACTTATGACTGAAATGCATATCGGGAAAGAAGCGGCCGTGGCATACTTTGACTCTTTGGGTACAGAATCGTAAAAAAACGTTAAACATACACTACTGCATGGCATCACGCTGCTTCAAAATCACTAAAGACGTCTACGACCAACCTTAATTTTGCAAAACGCCTGCTAGTTACAGCTACCTCCCAATTTGACACTACTACTTTAACTCACGAAAAGGTCTCAGCTAAGACACGCCACTAAATCATACAGTCTCCGTGAATATTGGACGAGTCACCCATCTATCCTCATTGTGTGACAGGTAGCCGTCCCATAGTTTACGGTGACAGGGTACCGCAAGGTCGGGGATACTGAACTGAAGGTTACACCTTTATTAATTGGGGCTGTATGGTGGCAAGTGATAGTGTGTAGGGTTTCTTAAGAAATGTGAGGGTTATGTGTTGAGGAAAGGTATTGAGGCGGAGAAGGTAAGCTAATTATTGTTGAAAGAAAAGAAAATGATACTCACATAACGAGAATCATGTTTTCCAATTTAAGAAAAAACTCAAAACAAAATTTTTGTACGCCTGAAAGGCTGATATGTCCTCTCGGTCTTTTTTTTTTTTTCCGATGGGAAAAATCATCCTATGACAACCCCCGCTCTTGGGCGGAGCGGGAGATAGTGTCAGACTCTTACTGACTAAAAAACCCATCCCGTTCCTTCAAGCCTTCATACCGGGGCTCGAGCGCCCTTTCGGATAACCCTGGCCCCAGTAGGCTTCGACCCGGCTGGGTCCCTGCTGTTGCTGACAACTCCTTGAGGCGCGCGGGAACAGCGCGCGCCGTCGACGACTTGGGCTTGGTCCGGACAGTTACCGGACGGCCGGACAGTGAGCTACCCATTGCTTACTGTCCGCAAGCCCGCGCCTACGGTGGCCGGAAATCGGGATCAGTATCCCGGCGCCGCACAGTGTTTTAAAAACCCCTATTTTGTCTCATGCCCTTTTTATTGCAAATATCGTTAGTTTATATCATTCCAGGTACTACAGTAAAAATCCGGCTTCGATATGACCTTTGGTTTTGACAAAAAAAAATTCGAAAGTTTCCCTATAACCGGGTCATGAAAATCACAAAAAAATTCATATAAAATAAAATTGGCTGTTATTTAAAAATCTGATTATACGTAATGTTTACATTCATAACAACAGACATTCTGCCCGTTTTTGTAATTTCTAAAGTTAATAGGTTATGAAATAACAACATTTTTATCGTATTTCTTTTATAATTATTATTTCAAGTATAATGCCGTATTAGATCGAGATTTTTATACAGTATATTCTTCTTAAGCTCTTCTATCAATACTATAAAAATCACGATCTAACTCCGCGTTATTCAAAAGTTATTAGTAATTTTTATTATATCCGGATAATAACCGGATTTTTCGGACTTAGGGTTGTCACCAAACTAAAAAAATAAACAATTTACTTTTATCATAAATAAAACTATTATTTTAAGAATGTCGTAACTGTTTTGAGTTACGTTAAAGATTTGTCCTTTATTGTATTTCATTTATTTTTCTAACCTTATGTTAACATATTAATGAAAAACAATATGCTACCAGTTTTTAAAGTGTTAAGAAGAATCTAAAATATAGTCACAGTCCATGAAATGTTAAGAAACAGCAACAACAAAAAGGTAAATTTTTTAAACTACTACTACTACCAAAACGTATTTTTGAGTCTTTATCTGTGAAATGCTACTTGTGACTTGGGAAGGAGTCCACCCTCGAAAGGCGATATAGCTAAAACCCTAAGTCGATACATGTAGGATGGAGAAACGGGGGCGAGGCATCATGCCGTTCAAGACTCATGATGCCACTTTGCCTCAGCAGGATCTGACCCACCCTGCTGGGGGATGTCCACCTGGGCTCCGACCAGTGGACTCTATGCCAGGAGAGCATGAGGGCGCCAACCCTCCATTTGTTTCACAGAGCATTAGAGTCATCAGACCCGGTCATATCCGACTATACATCAAAAAGACGAAAACAGCACACCAAAAAAAATCCATTGCCAGCATTAGCAGTTAGTCTGCTGAAACCTTTGGATTTGACTGTAGTCAGTACTACGACGTCACATGAAGATGACGACAATTTGGTGATTCCGAATGAAAGCACAGATTAAATAATAGTTACTAGATGAAAGTGAATAATCATCACGCATTTATGCGTTTTAGCCACCGCATACCAACTATATAGTGACTACAATATACTAAGTGTATTAAAAACATTCGCATGTATTAAGTTTCAATTTCATTGACAGGCGTAAAATAAATGGTTTCGTGATTGAAATTGCTTTTTTTTCTGTGTTGCAGTACGTAACACTATTAAACCACAACATTTTAGCCCCGGATAAATACAATGTAAATATCCGGATATTCGGAGGTGACAACCCTAAGCAAAATGTAAAATCACTAATAACTTTTGAATAACGCGGAGTTAGATCGTGATTTTTATAGTATTGATAGAAGAGCGTATGAAGAATATACTGTATAAAAATCTCGATCTAATACGGTATTATACTTGAAATAATAATTATAAAAGAAATAAGATAAAAATGTTGTTATTTCATAACCTATTAACTTTAGAAATTACAAAATCGGGCAGAATGTCTGTTGTTATGAATGTAAACATTACGTATAATCAGATTTTTAAATAACAGTCAATTTTATTTTATATGATTTTTTTTGTGATTTTCATGACCCGGTTATAGGGAAACTTTCGAATTTTTTTTTGTCAAAACTAAAGGTCATATCGAAGCCGGATTTTTACTGTAGTACCTGGAATGATATAAACTAACGATATTTGCAATAAAAAGGGCATGAGACAAAATAGGGGTTTTTAAAACACTGTGCGCCGGCGGCGGCGGCGATAACGCCGTTGCCTGATGCGTTCGGCCTCCTCCTTTGCGAGCATTACTGCTTCGCAGAAGTCGGCGACCGCCTGCCACTCCTCCTCGCTCCGGACCATGGCCTCGACCAAGGCCCGGCGCGAGAGGTCTCCGCCGCCAATCGCCCCCACGAGGGCACGGCGATGCTCCGCCCAAGCGGGGCACACCTCGACTGTGTGCTCCACCGTGTCCTCCGGGCATTCCGCACAATGGCGACACCCGGGCGTCACTTCCGCTTTAAGCCCTCTCGGTCTGGATGGAGCAGAGTAATTTAATGATTTCCCACATAAAAACTGAAGTAGTTTTATAAATAAGAGGGTGGGAGAAATCCTAAATTTCATTAATTTTCTTAAATAAATTAAAAACGAATTTATTTATATAATCTTCAAAAATCCATTTATTTACGTTTTACGATCATTTTTTTTTTTCTTTGTAAAGTCTAATTAACTCTGCTATTTCCTGATGTTTTTAGGAATTTCGCAAAAATTATTTAGAGCCATGCGAAATAAACTTATACGCAAAAATGCAATTTTGTGCTGTAGTTGGCAAGTTTGAGCATTGTCGCGTCTAGACTATGCGTGAAAATAGATTTAATTCTTAAGAATATGGTATTTTTAATACAATACATGAAAGGGAAGTGGTATCAATGTCAGGTATTTTCGAAAATACAGATGTACGTTTGAACTTTTGAACTCAATGGGTCCTGTAGATTTGAAGCAAATTGGCTGTGACAGATAGACACCTAAATAGTCCTATACAGGTACGGATTCTGTGTAGATAATAGTTTCCTGACTTTTGTTGTAAAGATTAAAGTAAACCACATATAGATAAAACAAAATTATTATTCTTTTATTTCACATTGACCTACATGGGCACTTATAATACGTCAAAAGCCAGTGCATGGTTCCAATTGGTAGTTTCCTAAGTAGAAAAACCGGCAAGAAACTCCACGGTACACTACACGTCTAGTCAAGTTTACCGATAAATACTTACCATACTGTGCAGATTAAACCCATAGCAATAAACGGAAAAGCACAAAATACCAGTAGCCATTCAATTTTAAAATCTCAAAAACAAACTAATCCTCAATTGCATAGCAGAAAGCTTACGACAATTCTACCGGCCACACAATTGGCTATAAAGATCAGCTAACGATGCACCGACGTTCAGCAAAGAATTAAAGTGATCCCGATCGTACTCTGGTTTCTCATGGGAACGTTCAATCGACTAGAAATTGCTTTTGGCGCCATTGCCAAGTATTCCCCAAGACTAGAGCTAGACTACCTTTGAGCTGCCGTCTAAAGCTAGCCTGTCGTTTGGACCACTTCTTAAGGGTATTCAGGTATAGCCGTAAGCGTAATGCTGGCTGTAATAAATTGCTCGGTGAACACGTAAAAGCAATTCGAAGCCACTTGCAAAGTTCGTCTGAAAAATAACAAGCAGCACACCAAGTATACGATATGCAGTGGGGCATGAATCCTAAACACGTCCACTTTATGGATCTAGTGCCATTTCTAAACACCTATGCCAAGCGAAAGTACAGACTTACCCAAATGATTATAATTTAAATTTTGTGACTTTCAAAATCTTTAGCTTATATAGTAGCAAAAGTAAACGGCTATTACTTCTTTCTCTACAAAAGAACTAATTTAATATTATTTGCTTATGCTTAAACTTCGATATTTCCAGGAATGCTCATCAAACAAAGTGAAAATCTTGTATCAAATGAAAAAACACAAGATCTCCAAGAAAATTGCATTCCATCTCAAATGAAATAAAGGCTGCAACATCACAAGGGAGCAACAAAGAGACCAATTAATAGCCACAAATAATGATGATACAATCTTTTACTGGAAAAGTATGATGCTATTCTGGATTCCAGAGTGGTTCAAGTCCTCGAAACGAAAACCAACCATCCACTGCTACCTAGAACGCACATGAAGAGTTTGTTATGTTAGCGGCGGATTCAAGTTTACCAGAGGCATTCGTGCATAACGTAGCCGAGGATCGCAGTTGACGATCCCCCTAACATCTTCATTCAAAGCGAAGCTAACACGTGCGTAGCTTAGTGTCGGCTGCTGTGGAGTGCAGCCTTCATTCCATTCTAGCCTTAAAACAAACCAGTGCTGACAACAAGATCTTGCACAAAGCTAATTTAGAGGCTACTGCATCCCTCGTTATTTATTACGTCCACTATTGCGGCTGCCAGTGTGGCGTGAATGATAAAATGGAGCGATATGGAGAGAAAAATGGTGTTGTTTCAAGGGAAGAAAACTGCAGTTTCTTTGTCAGTTGGAAAAACTTTGAAGAGTTTTATGGATTGAAGAAGAAACCATTTTTCAAATTGTAACTGCAGTAGGAACACATACATCGGGGTTTTTAATCGTATTTTCTTTACAATGTAGTTAAATATTCTGTTTTATCTAAAAATCATTATGCATAGTTTTAATTTTGCATTGCCCTACACTGCGAATTACTCCTGCATTGCGGATATGTTCACAAACTTAAATATGTGTTGCGTGTGGTTTGGTGGGTGGGATTGAAATCGTTTAACTACTGCACTAATCGTACCGTCGAAGTTTGAATGTTGATAATCAACTGCACCGCACTGCTGTGCGTACCGGAAGACGCAGCGTTGGAAGGCTTCCTACAAGGTAGTCCGATGACCTGGTGAAGGTTGCGGGAAACCGATGGATGCGATACGCACAGGAACGTTCGTTGTAGCGACGCCTAGGGGAGGCTTATGTCCAACAGTGGACGTATATCGGCTGAAATGATGATGATCATCCAATTAGACAGGAAGCCGGCCCTAACATATTTTGAAAAGGCAATCTGAGTGTGGCTGGTTCAGAAGTATAAGAATATAATAAAAATAATAAAATAAAGTATAATTCCGGAGGTAACTGGCTTTCCAAAGAATATCTACAATTTAATCTAGAAAGGCCATTTCTCTTGCAAATAGTTTATTTAGCTTTAAACTTAGTTTTACTGTGTTAAACAGAAAGTCGCTGACCTTTCGCCACATGACCCATACATAACTCCGACATGAGCACCGTGGTTCCATAAATATTGCAATGTGCACCTTATCATAACGACAAATGGTCCAATTTAGGTAATTGGCGATATTTTATTAATACCTCAAGACTTGTCCCCTTTGCCCTGGGTGATATTGTAACATGATTTAATTTTCGCGAGAGTCGTAGAAATTTTTCAAAAGATTTTGAAACAAAATGTTTGTGAAAATGCGCAGTGTACGTCGAGTATTTATTTATTTTTTATTTATATAATTTACTTTATTCATACACCAAGATAATAAATGGTACTTAATACGTATATTTGTAGATCAACTGTTACAACATTTAGTTCATATTGTAGCTGTTTATCAACTAAACTATCAAGAGTTTCTTGCACGTTCTTCTCCATGGAGATCTACGCTTTGGAACGTGCAATTTATATTTACATGTTGGTTTTTTTTTGACTGACCGACATTTTGACAATTCTAAAGTGCTTATAATTAATTGGTCTATTTGAAATAAACGTTTCTAATGTCTGAGTATTGTGAATTTAAAGTGAACTTTCTTTGTTTTCTTTATAATATAGTTTGTAGTTACAAAATTTTTAATTTTCTCAAATTCTGAATTCAAATACAAGGTGCAGTTTTAAAACTGCACAATATTTCAGGAGGTTGTAATAAAACTCATAAATAATCATATAAAAAAACGATACCTGGTCAATAATCAGTAATACTTGTTATTTAATTTTTTAATTACACTAAACTAAATCGATTGATCGATGGCCGCGGGGGCGTGGCTAGGGTGTGGCGTGCGGGATGATGATTGGATGATATATTATTTATGAAACTATCGTTGCGAGTTAGTGTGTGTGAAAACGCCCTTTATTGTTCCGTGTTTGAGTGTGTGAAAAAAAGCGCGGTTATAAAAAAAAAAAATTACCTACTTATTTTATTATTGATTCGGGTCGAGAATCACTAACATAATTACCTCCTGAAATATTTTGCAGCTTCAAAACGACACCTTGTATAGTGTTCAAACGGTTCCAAGAGATGTCAGCAAAACCGTAGGTGCTGCAGGGTGGAAGCCTACTGATGCCATGGGTTGACTTCCGAAAGAGAAACCCAGAGTCCTGGAACGCAAGACAAAGAGGGAATATAGGTGGGTTTTAGTCAGTAAAACTCGGACACTCCCTCACGCTCTATAGTAGGAGAAGTAATTGGATGATTTCAAACCTAAAAAAAAATTTCAATCCTATAAAATAAGAAAAAAATATAAAGGATAAAATTACAATTTTATTTGAAATGTATGGTTTGGAGTAAACCACAGTTATAAGGCGCTTCATTTTAAAATGTAAATTAATTTCACTAACACGCTCATTTAGGTACTACTACTGCCTTGTTTAAAGATTACATCAATATTCCACGGTAACGCTCGTTGCGGCAACTTGTATGGCAGGCGCTTTTGCCAACATCCTTCGGGGGGATAATTAGCTGCGGATATTAACGAAAAACAGACGGTATACTCCAACATACAGGGTTCAAGTATACCGTGAATTTTAGTTCTCGTATAGATTTCCATATTATGAGACTGACTATCGATAATTTATTACGTATGTACGTAACATACATCAATGGATATCTGATCAGTTTGTGGGTGGCGTCTCTGAGTGCTAGGCAATTTTGCGACTACATTAACATTTGTTACCTTGGGTATACCTGATAAAACAATTGAAAGTGTTAAGAATAATAAATAAATATGTAAATAAATAGTTATAGAAATAAATATTTAAGCCGTCTTTGACCTTATTATTATTTGACTGACCTGTTGGTCTAACGGTTAGTGACCCTGACTGCTATGCCGGAGGTCGTGGGTTCGATTCCCACCCAGGACAAATGTTTGTGTGATGAGCATGATCATTTGTTCTGTGTCTGGGTGTAATTTATCTATAATATGTATGTATTTAGAAATATATAAGTATGTTTATCAGTTGTCTAGTACCCATAACACAAGCTCTGCTTAGCTAGGGACTTGACGGCGTTGTGTGATAGTTGTGGAATATTATTATTAACGCCACAAGCAGTCATCTATTTAACTCATCGAATGCCGTAATTAGAGACACAATAGAAAGACAATTGCTTATGTCGAACTGTGTAACTTAAGACATTCAAAAGGTTAATACTACTACCTACTACGATGAAAAGTAAAATTTTGGTCAGTTTCCTCTTATGACGTAGGCGAACAATAAGAAAAGATTTTCCTTATATGAGGATGAAATGGCGAGATCGCAGGGAGAGAAACTATACTCACGGGGGCGAAATCGCCTTCAGAAGCTAGTTTAATTTATAAGAGTTATCATAATCTTATCAATTTTCCAAAATTCACCCCCTAAAGGGATGAAAAAAGGAGAAGATTCAAATTAGGTTTAGTTTGAGTTTTTTTAGTTAATAAATCACCAAAAATTCAAAGATAACAAAAATTTGTTTTACAATAATCCACTTTTATTGTAACAAGCTTTTAATGAAAAATCATTTTTTCATAGCAAGCTTTTATAGCTCGGTATATCTATACAAGGTGTCGTTTTGAAGCTGCAAAATATTTCAGGAGGTAATTATGTTAGTGATTCTCGACCCGAATCAATAATAAAATAAGTAGGTATTTTTTTTTTTTTATAACCGCGCTTTTTTTCACACACACAAACACGGAACAATAAAGGGCGTTTTCACACACACTAACTCGCAACGATAGTTTCATAAATAATGTATCATCCAATCATCATCCCGCACGCCACACCCTAGCCACGCCCCCGCGGCCATCGATCAATCGATTTAGTTTAGTGTAATTAAAAAATTAAATAACAAGTATTACTGATTATTGACCAGGTATCGTTTTTTTATATGATTATTTATGCGTTTTATTACAACCTCCTGAAATATTGTGCAGTTTTAAAACTGCACCTTGTATAATTAATATTCGTCAAGACAAATCATGCGAGCCCAAACTCGATGGGGTTGTGTCGTTTAACTACCAAGTTCCTATAACCTTCCGGTTCCATCATCAGATCAGCTCCTTGTCATAAAAATTTTGCATTGTCATCTTATTTACGCATGCATGCAAAATTTCAGCTCAATCAGCAATCGAGAAGTGGATCAAATTTAATAAACAAGATTTGATGACAGACAAACATCGGGACAGGTGAAATTAAATAAAAGCTTGTACTCGTAAAATACGAAAGCGGAGATCTTCAAAAAACAAAGACAACGTGAAGTAAATTCAAAGAAAGCGATATCCTAACGATATTTCGTCGTGAAGACAGTTTTAAATGTAGCTAACCAAGTTAAACTTAGTCCACGTTTTTTCGTTTCGTCGACAAACAGGGCTTTGGGTTCCGTACAAAATTTTAAGAAGATCTCTGACAGAGTTTTTAAATATTTTTTTTGTAATTAGGGACCGCGCACCAGAACACGTATCACGGGCGCGGCCTCCAAAAAGGTGGACCGATGAACAGGACCTAGACCATGACGATTAAAGTAAGATTGTTTTAATCTTGTTTCAGTGTGGGTGTGTGACAGATATACAGGTTGTCTAAACTGAACGTCACGGTAACCCCACAGGTAAGAGACGCACAGGACCGGTCGTTGTGACACTTGGGGGGGACAAACGTCCCGCACGGGACGTCTTTCGACTGAAATGATGAAATGATATTTTTAATCGCATTTTATTTTTATCAAAATATAAAAACAGCTTATTAAAACTTTGTCCTCGTACTATCGGCTACAATATATAATTAACGGTCAGGTTCGGTCATAATAACCACAAAAAGGCCGGTTAATAACAATACTTCACCGTCATTAACTGAAAGAACCTACATTAGTCCCTACCTATTTTCATGTAGACTGTATTAGTTTTTTATGAAACCCCTCGATTAAGACCAGGTGGTAAACTTCTAGGGTACACACATATCACCCTAACACCTTACTCCTAAAAGCATAGGGCTATCACACTTATAACAAAATATTTGAATATCCCAACCTTCCCATTTTTGGCATCTATTGGGAACCCAGTCCCTCTGGGCTCTCCCTGCCCTCTCGCCTGTACATTAGCATAAATTAAGCGAGAGGAAATTTCAGTGTCGACGCAAAAAATGTGTGAGTTAAAAAATATGGCAATTTAGCTTAGCTTTAATTGCTTAGGGACCGAATTAATTGTAGTCGACGATGCGCTCTTGTTTATTTTTTTCTTTCTTTTGAACTAATGTTATAAGGAACGGACTAGATGTTTGAAGAAAGGGTTTCATTTTGCCGAAAGGTAATAACGTTTTGGTTTTTTGAGCGTATAACTTGGGCTAGTTGCCGTAAAAAATATAATTAGTCCGTCTTTTAGATTATTCAAAAATAAGGGACACGTATTTTTTTTTGTAAATTAAACCAAAAATGACAAAGATATAGCCCATTAAAGTTACGTGTTACGTCACGCCGTGCTGCATTTTTTCGCACGGGGTGACGTCACACGTAATTTTAATGGGCTATATCTTTGTTAGTTCAGAGTTCTCGAGACGCCGTAAACCGGGACAAATGGAGACGCATCGCGAGGGCCTCACTCGCCAAATGAAAATGCAATATTATCAACCACGACCACTCTGTCAAGAGTGAACGACTAAGGAGGATATCTTTGTTATTTTTTGTTTAATCGAAACAAGAAAAAATACGTGTCCAATATTTTTTTATTATCTAAAATACGGACTAAATGAAATGTAATTATTTTGACCCTGGAAACTACCCTACTCAGGTTGATTTTAAAATAATCGAGGACAACGCATGGTGTTCTACTCAAAGAGTTGTCAGCAAAACTGTAAAGGGTCAGTAAGGCCGAAGCCTACTTTTTTTTATGTTGGGAAAAAATCATGCATTGACATCCCCCGCCCTTGGGCGGAGCGGGAGGTAGTGTCAGACTCTTACTGACTAAAAGACCCACCCCGTTCCTTCTAGCCTTCATACCGGGGCTCGAGCGCCCTTTCGGATAACCCTGGCCCCAGTAGGCTTCGACCCGGCTGGGTCCCTGCTGTTGCTGACAAACTGACAACTCGCGGCGGCGGCTTGAGGCGCGCGGGAACAGTGCGCGCCGTCGACGACTTGGGCTTGGTCCGGACAGTTACCGGACGGCCGGACAGTGAGCTACAAGGCCGAAGCCTACTGGGGCCATGAGTAGTCCGAAAGGAAACCTGGCAAATCAACATAAGGCAAAGAAAACACAATAGGTGTGGTTTTAGTCAGTAAAAGTCTGACACACCACCTCCCGCTCCGCTCTAGAATGATTAAATGATTCGCACTTTAAAAAAAAATCAAGTTGATCTTACTTTGGGTTATAGTTACTCTCTAAGAAGGTACAGGTCAGCAGTCTAATTTCCATAATTTTTTATCAATTTAATTCAGTGATGGTGAAAATCAACATCCACCTAAATAGCCTAGGGACTAGGTAGTTCTATTAATCCTCCTCAGCATTTTAATCCAATATCATCGCGAAACATTATCAGTGGTATGTACTTGGATATTAATCAAGGCTGCTATTTATCATCTGTGAAGTCGCGACACTGTATGACATAGTGAGAATGACTGACAGAGCATGCGGAAAATGCCACGCCGCGCCGCACGTACATATACACTAATATAATAAAGAGGTAAAGTTTGTTTTTTGTTTGTAGTAGGTAATCTCTGAAAGCAATTCGTCCAATCGAAGAAATCGAAATCGAAGAATCGCTAAACTTAAGTGGCAATGGGCAGGGCACATTGCTCGCAGAACGGATGGCCGTTGGGGCCTAGAGGTTCTGGAGTGGCGACCGCGTACTGGAAGACGCAGCGTCGCAAGGCCTCCTACAAGGTGGACCGATGACCTGGTGAAGATTGCGGGAATCCGATGGATGCGAGACGCACAGGATCGTGCATTGTGGAGACACTTAAGGAGGCCTATGCCCAACAGTGGACGTTTATCGGCTGAAATGATGATGATGATGATGACTGGTCCAATTGCTAAAATTCATTCACCACTAGATAGCTGTTTTATTCCTGAGTAACCTAAGCTATATTTTATGTACGCGGGGGCGAAGCTGCGGTCAAAAGCTAGTACTTGATATAGCGGTAGAAGAAGAAATGGACGCTTATTTATTATTATTTATTTAATTCAGATAGACGATCCATATTTTGTTAGTTGTAACTATAAAAATGTTGACTACTATCATAATTATTATGTTATCAGTACCCCTAGCCAAGTTGCTAATCTGCAATAGTTAACGCTTGTAGAAAGATTCAAATGTACGGAAATGACGTCGTCTTAACGCTCAGTCACGTGATTAGAACAAAAGAATTGGCGGCAAGGTCAACTCGAAGCGTTCGGCGCAAGCGAAACGTTTGTAACTTGGCTAGGGGGGCTGATCACTAGGTAATTTACCTACGCAAACACATTACATGAAATTCCCATTATCAGTACAATTAAATTTATAAAATATTAAAATTATAAAATAAATATAATCATTATTATGTTGATTGATTTTTCAAGTTCTATATCAATCAGTTTACAACAACTGTTTACAAACGATCTTATTCTACGAGTATTTGTACACAAATCGTAATTTATTTTGCTACACAACTTACATAACGCTTTTATAAACATTCTGTTACTAAGTATTCATTTTACATTATAAGTATTAAATCAATCTAAATAAATAATTAAAATCTTTAAAATTCATTTAAATAGTTGTAGTTGAAATCTTGTGAAATTTCATTCAAAATTAAACTGAATCTGGGGAAATTGAATTTAGATTATGTTAATTGAGATGCATTCCTCTCTACATACATTTTGTTACATTTGCTATTTATATTTTTTATTTGTTGTTCCATCTGTCACAAACTGAATCTTTGGATCAAAAGAGGTTGAAAATAATACCTTGCGAGAATCTTGTTAACGTTTTTAAATTATTTTTAATTAAAAAACAGTTCACTCTCCTACTAAAATTACAAACGAAAAGAAGGCTTAAACAATGCTTTTATATTTAATTCAAAGTCAAGGAAAAGAGATAAGGGAAATCCAACCAGGTGATTTATTATTTTCTTTTTTAAATTGCTAGCTCGAAATCATCCCCAGTTAATGAAAAAGCCCGATACTAATTAACATAGTTCAACAACTTTGGATACATTGCCATGCAGAATTGGAATCGTGAGACAAATAGAAACTCTCAGGAAATACGAAGCTTTTCTACCTTCGAATAGAACTAAACTATTCTATTCTAAGCAGGGGCTTTAGTAAGGGGTTTAGTCCAAGTTTTCTTATTAGTCTTTCGTGATTGTCATTGAAAATTTGATTGCATGCTTGAATTGAATGGCAAACAGATCTGTAAGGGACGCCATCAAGGAATATTGCAACAAATGCAATAGTTTTAGCACTAAGACACAAACTCTACGTCGAAAACGAGTAACGTGTTATTATGGTTTTTTCATTAGCAAAGTTATAATTCGTTTCTTCGTTGTGCTTCTTGAAAACTTTTGATAATCTTTAGGCGCTGCGCAAATGTAGACACTTTTAGTTTTCTGTTACAAACACCGAACACTTTTTGATCATGACGGTCAAAAAGAGATCAGTATAATCCATACGAGTATGCAAAACATCGACAAGTAAAAGAAATTATTTTGCTTACTTTGTAAAGTGTAAACATTGGTTTCATTGATTTTCATACTAGACAGAAATTGTGGGCAAAAGGATACCTAGCTTTAAACACATGGCATCGATTTCAAGTATAAAAACTGAAAATGTGAAAAAGTGTTTACTGAAGATAAATTGCCAAATTTTACAATTTACAGCACCTTTGAACTGTGTGTTTAGTATTTCCTTACGCTCGAACAGCTGAAGAGATTTAACCTTTCAATCGTGGAATTTACAGACACAATAGAAAGATTATTAGACATTTAGAACATGTCCTAAAATAGCACATAAGATACATTTTTAACCGACTTCTAAAAAAGGAGGAGGTTCTCAATTCGGATGTTTGTATTTTTTTTTTTTTTTTATGTATGTTCGGGCATAACTTCGTCGCTTGCCAACCGATTTGAAAAATTCTTTTTTTTTGGAGAAGGTATACTTCCCAAATGGTCCCATAGTCACCAAGTCGGGATCTGATGATGGAATCTTGGCTAAATCGAGGGAACTCCTCAAATATTACAGGCAACTATATAGTCATTTTGATATATTCATCAAGGAATTAAGCATTTACAGTCAAAAAGTCACATTTGATGAGGTGGAACTGGTTAAGAAGACCAGAAATTGCCAACGGAACTTCATACTCAAACAAATATCACAATGAACATAGTTAAGCGACTATGACAATACAAACAAATGAATTGTTTTGAATAGTTATGTTGAAAATGGTATCATCGAAGTAACCTGATGATAGTGATGGAGCTGGAAGATAGGCACCGGAACTCCGTAATTAATCAATGTATCCTACCCGTGTTTGGGCTTATTAGAAATGTCATGAGATGCACTTTGGCTATAAGGTACTATCGAAGTGATCTGATGATGGAGCCGGAAGGTGGAAGGTAGACACGGGAACTTCATATGAAAATAGTGTATTCTAGCAGGGTTTGAGTTAATTGGAATTGACATGAGAAAAAAGTACTCTGGCTGTAAGTGTGTTGCAACTAAAAAGTATGAAATAAAAAACTTTTTATAAAAAAAATATAACCGACTTCACTAAAAAAACACTAAAATGATCAAAATAATTTTAATTTCGGAAGTCGGTGTTAAATAAGGAA
The DNA here is from genome assembly GCA_910589285.2 of Mythimna ferrago. Classification (NCBI taxonomy): domain Eukaryota; kingdom Metazoa; phylum Arthropoda; class Insecta; order Lepidoptera; family Noctuidae; genus Mythimna; species Mythimna ferrago. The sequence goes on from OU342685.1 coordinate 26,744,391, forward strand.
CAAACAATAATGAAAAACACCGACTTCCGAAATTAAAATTATTTTGATCATTTTAGTGTTTTTTTAGTGAAGTCGGTTATATTTTTTTTTATAAAAAGTTTTTTTATCCGTAGAATATCTTCACACGCGGGTGAACCCGCTGGCAGAAGCCAGTTTCCTTCATAAACAGCATCAAATTTTATTGTATTACCTATTTCAAGTTATAGCCACACATTACACCGGCAGCGCACATGCATCATTCCTCAGCTTTTCATTTCCGAGCTCGTAAATATGAGCCTAAAACAGAATTCTTGACTTTAACGCAGACCACTGCAGTGAGATGTCCCAGAGGCGCCATAAGGACTGCGGTCGCTGGCTGATTAGACTGCAGTCTACTGGCGACTTAATTTAGTCGCTTCTACAAGATAATTGTGTATAGAGGGTTGCATATTTGCCGCATTGTGAAAGGCAGAATGTGTGCCATCTTGTAGCAGGAAGGTGATTTTCTTGCACTTCATGACGCCTAGAAAATTTCTTCCAAATATCTCTCAGATGGCGTCCTGACACCAGGATTATGTAAGGGTCTGCCCCAGTCATCATCATCATCACCATCATCATCATTATATCAGCCAAAAGTACGTCTACTGTTGGACATAGGCCTCCCCCAAGCGTCGCCACAACGACCGGTCCTGTGCATCACGCATCCATCGGATTCCCGCGACCCTGACCAGGTCATCGGTCCACCTTGTTGGAGGCCGTCCAACGCTGCGTCTTCCGGTACGTGGTCGCCACTCCAGAACCTTTCGTCCCCATCGACCATCTGTTCTGCGTGCCCCAGTCACCTTCTTTAATTTAGGTGGATCTAGTTGTGAAAAGTCACATGCGAATGTTACTTTGCGGTCTGGACTCAAAAATTCCTACTTACCATATTCAACAGAGCTTGAAGTGTAAATGTAGATTTAGCATCTGCATTTCGGATATTTTTTTGCGGCGATTTTTGGAGTAGCTGTTTTAGTATTGATTCCTTGTGGACATTGTGATATAAAATTGGTGTAGTTTTGTACCTCTAGAAACTTTACCTACATCATCATCATCATCATCATCATTTAAGCTGAAAGACATCAGTAGCCCGATTCACGTAATCAAAACCGTAACAATATCGTAGCGATTTAGTCGTTTAGACCATTTCTGTATTCACATCCATCAATCGAGTTTGAACGACACCGATTTTAAAGTCGTTTGGTCGGAAAGGCGATTTAAAAAAAAATCTTTATTTCATCATCCTGGTAGAATACTTATTATTGTAACTGGAAATTAGTCGTTGATAGATCGTTTAGTTTCAAGCTAGTTGAGTAGTCCTTTTAGCCAATCCCGATTAAGGAACACATGAAAACCGATTTTGGATAGGACTTCGATCGAACGACTATAAAACTTCAACGATATTTGGCTTGTATGATTTTACGTAAATCAGGCTACAGAACACTGTTGGATATAGGCCGCTCCCAAGCGTCGACACAACAACCGATCGGAATGGGTCTACCTACAAAGCTGGTTAATATTTATGTGAAATCATTAAAACAGGCGCAATATCGATAAAATATAGCAATTGCCTTGATCAATATGCCGCAAACACACACACTTTTAAACACATTAGAATGCGTTACATTTGCATTCTAATATAAAACAAAGTGACTGTGTTCTGTGTTAAAACCTAAGTACTTTCTTTGCTTGATATTGGCTCAATGCAGAAACTGTGCGAAGCTATAATAAAAGGTAAAATAATAAAAAAATAGAACTACGTATTTAAAATTCACCGCGAAAACAATTACGATTTTACTTTGTCTGTTGCCAGGCCTATGTTTAATATATCATGCATGACACGTAGACATCAAGCTAATATGGCACGGTTGGTTCCCAACTGCTAAATAGGTACCTAGTTATCTAATGTCCGTCACACGCCACAATTTGTAGCAAAACTATCTCATATAGGTATCACATAGTTCGCTGACCAATCTGAGTCATGTCGTGCGGTTAGTGTTGCGAAACTTCCGAACTTCGCCAAGAATTCACATGAAGTTGAGCGGATAATTAGGTCTCACCAACTCGTGTGCTGCACTTCACTAGATTTAGTTGAATTTTCTGCTATTTACACTCACGTCCAGTTCAACTCACTTTGTGGGGACTTTGTGAACCGTGGTGAGGATTACTTTAACTTCTTTTCAAAGGAGATCTTTAGGTTTTTTTTTTGGACAATATGCTTTTCTGGTTCAAACTCCTGCGCCCCTGGCACGGAAATCCGATGGATGCAAGACGCACAGGACTGGTCGTTATGTCGACAGTTCAGTTCAGGTCTATGTGCAATAGTAGATGTATTTCATCTGAAATGATGATGATGAATGATGATGATGACGATGATGATGTGATGTTGATTTGATGATCGCGGAATGCGATAAGGCCGCCAATTGTATGTTCTAAATATATCCCCCCCGCCTGTGCCGCCATCGCGCACACACGTACTTTCGTGCATCTCCGCGTTTTATAATTGTATATCGAGTAAATAGTGCACAACTTTTAATTAAAAACACTCAGTATTGACTTATAAGTGTGTGTGTTTGTTTGTGAGCACAAATTGTGGTGAACTTTAAAATCTAACTACAAAAAATCGTTTTTATATAAATCACAACAAACTCCACTACGGTGTACCTACCTACTCACTACAGTGTAAATACACTCGAGAGCAAAAAAATCGCACATCATAACTCTTTTTGTTACGGCAGTTTTTGTCATGAATGTGAATAGTTATTGAAAACATGTCGTACACTAATTGAAAGCCTATTTAATTACCTTTCTAATGATATGAAATACAGTGTAAAAAAACATCCTTGAAAGGGTTTAGAGCACAAAATTCAACAAATATGAAAAATTACCAAATTTCACTTATGAAATAATGAGAGTCAAACTTAAAATTCTTGGTCATCTTGTTTGTCAATAAAGTGTATTCCCTCCCTTAGCCTTATTTACAGTTGTTACTCGATTTTTCATCAGCCGAATTAATTTTACCACTAAATCTTAGGGTATAACGTCCCACTCCTCGTAGACGACAAATTGAAGCTCATGGAGGCGTGGAGAGTCAGGCTTTTTGCACTAAGTCTTCTTTCAAGGTCATTCCAGATATGCTCAATTGGATTAAGACCAGAACTACGCGCTGGCCTCTCTATCGCAATGATTCCAACGTCTTATATGTAGTCGCAAACTGTTCTAGTGACGTGCGATCTGGTGTTGTTCTGCATTAAGGAAAAAAAATCTACCATAACCCACACAAGTGGCTTCACATATTCTTCAAGCACTTTTTTGATGTATCATAAACCTGTCAATCCTCTCGATATCAGGCCAGTAATGGCCCAGTGATGAATACAATGTTAGTTTTAGTGTCCAACATTATGCCACCTCAATTCGCCTCCAAAACCCACTTCTTCGCTTATGCAGCATTGTTAAAATTGCCCTGATGACCTTCTGTAGACCCTACAGCATCTATCATGGTCATCTAAGTCATTCTGCACTTATCAAAAAATACAACAGCCTGCCATTAGGCATACATCCAGTTTAAGTGTTTCGTGGCAAATTATTGCCGGGCTTTTCGGTGAGCTGTGGTCAATTTGGTACCATTTGCTGAGTGATGTGCAGTCAGGCCTGCTTAACCCAGTCTTTGCCTTATCGTCCACTGACTTATACTGACATTGCAAACTTCTTGAAACTTTTGTGTCAGTTCAATCGTGTTCAGTAGCCGATTTCTCAGAGTACTTGTTACAGAAAAGCGATAATCACGCCCTGATCCTATGCGCCACCGGCCATATCCTGGTCGCCGAATATACCCACGGGTCTCTTAAAACCTCTGGTATACGAGACGAATAGGAAAGCAGCTAAAATTTAGCTGTCGAGCGACTTCATTTTGATTATGGGCTGCTTTAGGCAAGGCAATAACTTGAACGGCTTCTGCAGACGTGGTATCCATATTTTTCCAGTAAATCCGTCTGTTTCTAATAGAGACGTTATCACCTTAACGGAAACTGATTAAAACTCCAAAACTGCAACCTTTTTGTAGCTCTAGGTAAAGGTGCAAGTGGTGAAATGAAAATGGGTGAATTTGGGGAATTGGGTATACCGCTGTTTTTGGGAGTTACGTGAAGGTCAATGATCTTAATTTGGTGTTTTTATAAAGCTAACTTTATATGCTTCAATTTTGCTTAATAATTCGTGCTCCATATCTTTAGATTTAAGAAAAAAACAATATTAAACGAAATTACAAGCCATGTGCGATTTTTTTGCTCTCAAGTGTAGTTTCTACTGTTTTTATAAAACACAGGATTCGAACTACAACCGCTTGTGAACTTGTGTGCAAGAAACTTAGTGAAAAATTTAATCACTCCAGTGAAAATCGTTTTTTATCAAACAAACTATAAAATTTTAAACGTGCAACTAATTTTTGGACTTTGAACCTATGCACGTAAACAAAGAGATTTGATATTCGTGCTAATGTTAACCGGTTGCTAATTTCGACAGTATATATCAGCGTTAACTTGGCGAGGTTGGTTACCGCCTCGTATTTGACCGCTAGCAGTCCCGAGTTCGAGCCCAGCCAGCTGCAATTTTATTTGTGGTTTTTGCTGTAGACTTTTTGTAGAGTTTTTTTTATTATGGCCACTCTTCAGAGAACCCCACCCGAAAAATCCACCCAAACATTATTGAAACCTACTTTGATGACACAAGAGTCTGATACAGCTTCAGATTGCGTCGGTTCAGAAACTGAATGTGTTGGTCAACGAAATATTACGCGACGTTATAAACGTGCATATGATGAGTCTATGCTGAGCGAATTGAAGGATATGCTAGCCGATGTTCAGCTTCAACAAAAAAGTCAGGCGTTGAAATTTAACGAAGAAATGGAAAAACTGATTCAACAAAATGTCAAAATTACCGAGTCGATTCAATACATGTCGGACAAATATGATGAAGTCTTACGTCAACTTCAACTAACTAAATCTGAAAACTCTGCCTTCAAGACTCAAATTAAAACGCTGGAACAAAAACTTGAGATTTTCGAACGCAATTCAAAGGCGTCGACTCTGGAACTAAGAAATGTACCAGAATCAAATTCGGAAGACAAATCTGCGTTAATCAACTTAGTTAGAAATATTGGTGACGTATTGAATGTCAAAGTACTCGACACAGATATAAGAAATATTTTCAGATCTAAAAAATCTCCAAACAAATCAGCGCCCATAATTGTCGAATTTTCTTCTACCTCACTTAAAGAAAATATAATAACGTTTTCTAAAAAATACAACAAGGACAAGAAAAATGAAAAACTCAATTCGTACCATTTAAAACTAAATGGCGATAAGAAACCTATCTTCATAGCAGAGTCCCTCACCACTTGCGGTCGGAAATTGTACTATATGGCCCGTCAATACGTCAAAAGTCATAAGGGTTCTAGTTGCTGGACCGCCTATGGAAAGGTTTATATACGCCAGAAAGAAGGAGGTCCGTCTATATTGATTTCACAAGAGGAAGACATTTTTGAGCTTAAAACGCAATGACTAATATCTTCATCATTCCCTGCATGTTATTTTCATTATATTTTTTCTAATCACTTTTATTTTTGTAGAAAAATTAGTTCTAAATCACAGTTTATTGTTATTCAATTTGTCATGAAAATGTTAACAATGTATAAATATTGTAAAACTTACCTTATAATCACTCTGAATTTTGAACAACTTTATACACCAGTTCCTTTAAAATATAATTATTTACATAACTACACTCCCATATTATTCACTACCATATTCAGTTATTATCCTAAATTACATAATGACATATATATATACATAATAAATACACACAAAACTTTATACATAACAATAAAATATAATTACTTACCAACGTACATATCTATAATTTTTTGTAAAACGTGTACTTACGTTTCTCAACAATATATTAATATACATAATTATACAATAAATACATATAATATTCTATATATACTCATAAAATACGCTACTATCCAACAACAATCTAGAACTGATGCTACCAATCACATTTCCATCGTATCGTTCCTTATAACACAAAATAGACTACCTACTTCTACCTTATATAACGTCATCACGCCAAAATTTTTTTCACGAATACCCTACACTCAGTCACATTCGATGCCACAACGAACCTAATTAGGGAAATTGACGAATTTGATGTTTTTGTCCCTCTCACATGTGACCCTGAGCAATGCAACTCATATCTTCAAAAACCGTCACATTACTTAAAAGTACTACAACAAAATATCCGTAGTCTAAACTGTAACTTTCAAGAATTACATGTTTTACTTAAAAGACTGGAATTATCATGTGATATTATTGTGCTTTCCGAATGCTGGTTATCGCGTGTTGTTAACTTGCCATTACTCCAAGGTTATAATTCATACAAAAGTAATGATAATTACAACCAAAATGACGGTGTAGTTGTCTACACAAACATTAATCTAGAATGTAGTGTGGATGAACCTCACCTGTCAGAAGCAAATTGTTTGACTATCAAAATAAAAAATGAAACAATAATAATTGCAATCTATAGGCCCCCTAGTTTTAAATCACCTGATATTTTTCTAAATTCATTGCATAATTTACTAATGACCGTGTCATCTTTTAAAAATATAATCATAGTCGGTGATATAAATATTGACCTCATCGGAACCGGTCACGTGACTACCGCGTACCTAGATACCATTGCTTTCCATGGGCTACTCCCAGCCATAAATACTACCACCAGAGGAAAGGCATGTTTGGACCATGTTATATTGAAAACAAAATTAAAAGCGTTCACGTTTTCCTTGGGTACCACTATTACCGACCATGAGTCAGTTTTATCCTGTATAAAAACCCACTTGACTAAACCGAAAGCAATGACCTTGAAAGTAAATTATAAAATTGACATAGACAAATTAAAATCTGAATGTAAAAGCTTAAATTTTGACTCAGTGTATCAGGAAGAAAATTTAAATACCGCTATGAACAATTTCATACATATAATACAACAATTGATTGCAAATAACTCAATGAAACGATTAATCTCTAGAAAGAAAGTTATAATTAAACCTTGGATAACTGCTGGTATGTTGCGCTGCATTCGAACCAGAGACAGGATGCATAAAAAATTAAAAGCAAATGATAATGATGCCATATTAAAAATATCGTACTTGCGATATCGGAACTATTGCAATAACCTTCTAAAAAAACTTAAAAAACAATATGAGAGAGATCAACTCTTAAAGTCTAAAAATAATTCTAAAAAGCTTTGGTCTACGATTAAAACGATTACAAACCGCAATAATATAAAGCAGTTACCGCTACAACTATTAGCTGCAGATAAATCCCCTAAAGAATCGGTAAATAAAGCGAATGAATACTTTTCAAACATCGGTAAACGATTGTCAGACATGATTCCCTCACATATATCATCCTTTACTAAAGCCACTAAGCCACCAGTTAACTCTTTTGTTCTCCTTCCGACTGACATCGTAGAAGTTGAAAGGACGCTTCAACTATTAAAAAGCGACTGCTCACCTGGTTGGGACCAGATCAGTGCTGATATATTAAAGAAAATATCTGTTACTATAACACCTGTGCTTACAAACTTAATAAATCGCTGCTTTCTGTCTGGAATATTTCCTCTCGCATTAAAAAGAGCTGTGGTGCACCCTATTCATAAGGCGGGGGACAGAGGCAGCGTCTGTAACTATAGGCCGATTGCGATTCTAACAACTTTATCCAAGATATTTGAACGCATAATCAACAGCAGGTTAACAAAATACCTTGAACAATATAACTTGTTTTCTGACGCGCAATATGGATTTAGAGTAAACCGTTCAACTGACAATGCAGTACTTGATCTTGTGAACTTTTTAGTTCATAAATTAGATAATAAAGACAAATGCTTGACCATATTTCTCGACCTAGCAAAAGCCTTTGATACTGTCTCTGTTCCACGCCTTGTGCAAAAACTAGAAGATTTGGGTATCAGAGGTGTTCCACTATCGCTACTATCTGATTACCTAAACAACAGAACGCAATCAGTAAAGGTTGGAGAACACATTAGTGACGAACATCCAGTTGATTTTGGTGTGCCCCAGGGTAGTATATTGGGTCCTACTCTTTTTCTCTGCTACATAAATGAGCTATGTTCCCTTAAAATAAAAAAGTGTCGCATCTCCGCTTATGCTGATGACACCGCCCTAACTTTTTTCGCAGACTCGTGGGATGAACTTTTTGATCTCGCTCAGAAAGGTTTTGACACAGTGTGTCACTGGCTATCATCTAATTCTCTCACTTTGAACGATGATAAAACTAAATATATTTTATTTTCTATACGAAATCAAAGGGAAGTCTCTAACCTTACTAATTATAATATCCGTGCACATAAATGTAACTTTCCTCCAACTCCAAACTGTAAGTGTCCCAGTATTAATCCCGTTAAATGTCTAAAGTATCTTGGAATTCACATCGACGCAAATTTAACTTTTGGGAACCACATTGACTTCTTGTCTAAAAGAATACGAAAGCTCACATACATTTTTAAAGAACTACGGGGTGTAGCAGAGAAACAAACGATGAGGATGGTATATGAAACCCTGGTGCAATCAATCATTAGCTACTGCATCACTACTTGGGGAGGAGCTTGTAAATCTAAACTGATGATTGTTGAAAGAGCCCAAAGGATGATATTGAAAGTGAGCTTAAACAAACCGCGTCTTTTTTCCACCACAACACTTTACGAAGAAGCCCAAGTGCTAACTGTTCGTCAACTTTACGTATTGCTTACTATACTTCTTCAACACTCCAACTTACCCGAAGAACGGAGGAAACGCATAGCACACTCCAGAAGAAACTATGCAATATGTAGGACGACTGCGGTTAATACTTCATTCGCGCAAAAATATTTCCCATTTCGTGGTGGCGAATTGTACAATAAATTAAACAAAATTATTAATATAGCCAACTGTCGTAAAACCGAATGTAAAAATAAACTGATCAAATTATTATTAACTTTAAATTATAAGGATACTGAAAAATTACTCGATGTAGCAAAGTAGAATTATCTATATTTATCTATGTACTGTATAAGTTCATATTTTAATATGTCGCATCATGGGTGGCCGAGATGCGACACATTGGGTCTTCATCATGATCCGACATGGTTCTTGGTAGATGTGGGCTCTGACTTGGGTACTCGAACGAAAGATAGTTTGAATGACAATAACTTTATTTTTACTAACGGTTTTTACAATTTGAAACAAACACGTGCGTTGGTACTGAGCGTATGCCAAGACTGTCCGAGGAAGAGTGTCGCACCACTCGGTCTTCCCTCCAGCCCTCGCTGCATCCCTTCTACCGACGATCGTGTCCAAGCGGTAGGGCGCCGCTTGCGTTTCCGGTGACGATATTATTAGTTAACGAAACGATTTACTAGATGGCGCTGTCCGTCGCACCATAACGCCATCAATCCACGACACGGCCATCCCTGACTAGCACCCGTCCTCGGGTGTAGTACCTGTGGACAAAATATGCTCAGAAAGTAAACTAGCTCGGCTATCCTGCCAATAGAAACAAAGGTAGGAGTTTCTTACTGGTACTTTATTCCTTTTAAATCTAAGTACAATATAATCAACTTTCATAACTTAAAATGCCTTATGATTAAGATTACATACACAGTGCTTCCTGCACAATAACATTCATTGGAAAAGATCCGATCAACAAGTTGAAATGACTAAACAAGGTAATTCTAACAATACTGTCTCTTTACCAATTAGCTATGCATACTCAACTCATTGAACTTTTACTATTTCTGTGTACCAACACTGACCTGAATCGCACCAACGATTCCTTACAGACCCATCGCCACATGACACTCATGAGGTGCGGTCCAGAGTGAAATCGCACCAACGACTTCTTGTAGACCCATCGCCACATGTTACTCATGAGGTGCGGTCTAAAGTGCAATTGCACCAACAACTTTTTACAGACCCATCGCCACATGCCACTCATGAGGTGCGGTCTAAAGTTTCGAGTGTGAGTATACAAGCAATACTTAATCAGAGTTGGTCTCGCTACCACTGTCATCAACTATGACATCTAACTCTCGAGGAACTTGGTGATCGGGGATCTTCCTTACACGATCATGGGGGTATTTGTATGTTCGCTTAGAGTCAAGTGCCTTTAGTAGGTACCTATCCCCGTCTAACACATCGATTATTTTAAATGGACCTTTGAACTTAGGATCTAATTTTGTTTGATTTCTTTCCTCATTTTCAATCAAAACATAATCATTAATAGCCAATTTAGCAACCTGAGCCTTATTTTGATCGAATCGATTTTTATCATAATTTGCATTTTTTTCAATATTCCGAGTTGCTTGCTCTCTGATCTCATCTAAATTAACTACTGACACATCATTATCAGCGCTCACTAAACTAAGCGGCCGTGCTACCCTTCCTATCATCAACTCTAGAGGGCTAGATTTAGTCACCCTATTGACAGTAGAGTTCATAGCTAACTGAACCTCTCCTAATGCGCCCTGCCAAGAGCGGTCACGACTAGTCTCTACAGCTGTCAACATATTCTTAAGGGTACTCATTACCCTTTCGACCTGACCGTTTGCACGACTGCCTCCTGTCGCTATCAAGTGCAACTCAATGTTATTAGAAGTACAGAAACTAGAAAATTCTTTGCTAGCAAAACAACGACCTTGATCGGCTATTATGCGTTTTGGCGCACCAAACAACGCTATGCAGAACTTAATAGCACAAATACTACTGCTAGTATCGATGTTAAGCGAATGACGGAGCAATACAAATTTGGTAAAAGCATCTATGATGACAAACACGTACTCTTTGATATCGTTCTTTCCAGACAGTTTACCAGAAGCATCAATATGAATTGTATGCCATGGAATATTGAACTTGGGAATTGGGTGAAGTTCTGCTTGCACTTTACCAGAGTGGGGCTTCGCTATTTTGCAAGTGATACAGTTGTCTACAAATTTCCTTACATATTTTGACATGCCTTCAAACCAATAGTGTTCGTAAATCTTTTCGAGAGTTTTCTGCCATCCCAAATGCATGACAGACTCATGGATGTTATTGATTACTGACCACCTAAGAGATCTCGGTACAATCGGCAGACAACGAGTTCGACCGTTCCGCTGAATCTTACGGTACAGGATATTTTTACGAATTTCGTAAGTTTTGCGAGTCTCCTCAGGAACAACTTCATTACGGAGATCAGACACAATCCTGCTAATCTCTTCGTCCTTTTCCTGTTCAACTTGCAACCAGTTACTAGACAGCTCAGCTAAATCGACACGCCTTTGTTCTACACGGGCGAAAGTTCCTTTAGGTGTTGGAAGAGGATTTCTAGAAAGAAAGTCCACGTGACTCATCCTACTGCCTTCACGATAAATAATATCAAACTCAAATGATTGCATGTAGGCCCACCAGCGATGAACTCGTGGAGACAAGTCAGTTTTATTTTTAGAGGCTTTAACTGAACTACAGTCTGTCACCACTGTAAACTTACGACCTAATAAATAGTGTCGAAAATGCTTTATTGCATTAAAGACTGCCAACGTTTCTAACTCGAATGAATGATACTTCGATTCTGCTGGAGACGTACGACGACTATAGTAAGCAACTACATGTTGTTTCCCATTAATCTTTTGAATAAAAATGGCACCATAACCCTCAGCACTGGCATCGGTATGCAACTCGATTGGGTGCGTAGGATCGAAGATCGTTAGAACTGGCTCACTGGTTAAATAAGAAATTATTTTCTGGCGAATGGCCTCATGCCTGGGTTCCCAACTAATGGACCTATTCTTGCCACTTGTTAAACGAAACAGAGGAGCCATTATTTTTGAGAATTGTGGCACAAATTGTCTGAAATAAGTGGCTAACCCTATGAACTGTCTCAGCTGAGTGATGGTTTTAGGTGGGGGTAGTCTAGACAAAGCTGCAATTTTATTTGGGTTAGGTCTGATTTGACCATCCTCAACAACAAAGCCTAAATACTCAACCCGTCGTTTAAGAAATGAACACTTAGCGACGTTCAGGGAAAAACCAGCTTTTGTTAGTTTATCGAGTACAGTGCGAAGACGAACTAAACTGTCCTCCACACATGATCCAATTATAAGAATGTCATCGACGTACGTAACTGCATAGCTATAAACAAGGTCACCTAAGGCATTCATCACTGCACGCTGATAAACCGAGCTTGCATTTTTTAAACCAAACGGCATGGTCAAATATTCCCACTGACCATCGGGTGTAACGAATGCAGTGCGCTCTATTGATTCAGGATGCACCGGGATCTGATGGTAGCCTGATAACATATCAAGGCACGTAAACCACTTAGCACCACCTAACCTAGAAACAAGATCACCTATCAGCGGCAATGGGAACCTATCCGATACAGTGTTGTCATTCAGCTCCCTGTAGTCGACACACATGCGATCTGAACCATCCTTCTTCTTAACAAGCAACACTGGGCTAGAGAAAGGTGAACAACTCGGCCTTATAATACCTCCTTCCTCTAACTCACGAACTTTAGCAATAACAACATCGCGCTCGCTAGCACTAAGCCTATAAGGACGACGATTAACTGTACGACTAGGATCTACAAGCCTGATTTGCAACTGTCCTGTTGTTACTCGAGATCTAGAAACACCACTAGAAAACGAAGAAGAATATTCAGACAAAAGATTAATTAATTGAGAACGAAATTCTGACGGAATGTCGGTATTAACCTTGTCAAAATCAATTTGACAATTAGAATCGTTTCCTAGTTTATTTGAAACGTCACATAACTTGACAATCTTATCACGGCACAAAACAATACTATCAGACGTCATACTAACGTTAAATCCCTGATCTAAAATCTCACGACCAATTAAAATATCATTTTTAAGGCAACTATTTGGAACAACATGAAATAATATCTCTAGTCGTAAATCGTTAATTATAACCTCAGATAAAATTTGTAGGGTACTTTGCACACTACCATGACCGATACCTGTCAAATTTACAATGTTATTTACACGCTTGCCACTAAGCTTTGACGCAACACAATCTTTGATAAGAGAGCATTCGGCACCAGAATCATAATAAAATGGATATGACTCACCAGTGTTCATCAGCGTACCGCTGGGATTGCTAACATAGCAGACTTCAACGCGCCTCTCGTTGCTCGCCGCTGCTGCAGGCGCTGCACCAGAACTACTTGAGCTTCCTGCCGCGCCGGCGCCTCCGCTGTTGCTTCGTGGACATTTCGTAGCAAAATGTCCGGCGTTGCCGCATCGGAAACAAACGATGTCCATACGCTGCCTTGGTCCTGGAGAACTTGACGCTGAAGTGGCAGCATTGGTCGCCTTGCTTTTCACTTCACTTCTGGAACGGCATTCAGGTGCACGGTGACCTATTTTACCGCAGTTGTGACATTTCGGCGTTGTCGACTGAAACTTTGATCGCTTGAAGTCTGGAGTACCCTCGGTTGAGTTTCCCATCGAAGCTTTTCTTTTCAGAAACGAAAATGCTTGGAGTTCACACTGCAGCTTGTTTCTGTTGCTTACTTCGGTAGTGAACGCCAATCTCTGTATACGCCCATCAAATTGCGTCATATGAGCAAGCACAGTGGATATGGCTATCTGCTCAGCGCTCATGTTTTGCCAGCGTGATGTGAGGGTAGACAATAACCGGGCAGCGTACGCAGCATAGCATTCCCCTTCCTTAGGCTTGCTGCTCATCATCTTGACGAGAGTAGCAGCTGGTGTATCCACGCAATCGTAACGGGACAAAAACAAGCTTTTGAAGTCACACCATGTCATGCCCGCAAACGATACTTGCGCCAGCCAACGTGAAGCACTGCCTTTCAGAGCCTTGCTTAGGGTGATGATCAGGGCACTTCCTTGAAGCGGTACTTCCAATAGGCACAGATCCGCTGTAGTACACCAGGCACGTGCGTCTACATCCGGCTTGTCCGGGTCAAATTCAGGCAAAGAAATATGCTTGGTACCTGCCGGGCCCTTGATGGCTTCTATCAGGGACATCATATTCTGATTTTGAGCAGCCAGCAGCGTGCGAAGTAAATTCTCGTCGCACCGTGACGTCATGGCTCCATTTTGCAATATTTCTTCGGCTTCTTCAGCTCGAGTGTATCCCAGTTCTGATGTCGCATCATGGGTGGCCGAGATGCGACACATTGGGTCTTCATCATGATCCGACATGGTTCTTGGTAGATGTGGGCTCTGACTTGGGTACTCGAACGAAAGATAGTTTGAATGACAATAACTTTATTTTTACTAACGGTTTTTACAATTTGAAACAAACACGTGCGTTGGTACTGAGCGTATGCCAAGACTGTCCGAGGAAGAGTGTCGCACCACTCGGTCTTCCCTCCAGCCCTCGCTGCATCCCTTCTACCGACGATCGTGTCCAAGCGGTAGGGCGCCGCTTGCGTTTCCGGTGACGATATTATTAGTTAACGAAACGATTTACTAGATGGCGCTGTCCGTCGCACCATAACGCCATCAATCCACGACAAATATATATTAATAACATATATATAATATACCGTATTTGTGTATTTATGTATATACACATTATATTTATGTGCACACACCCATGCACACACACGCATGTTGACTATTTTCAATTTGTGATGTAATGGGGGGGCTGGAGCTCTAAAATACAGGCCTTGGCTTAGTTTGGACTCCAGATCTCCCACAAATTACCTTCTTTCTTTTGTCAAACTACCTGTCAACTTAACTGTGCTGTAATTTGTTGGGGATAAATAAACGTTTATTATTATTATTATTCCATTCATTTATTATTATATACATATTTATCATATTTTTAAATATTTCTTCAAAAATTAACATAAAAAAAAACATTTAAAAATATAAAAAATAGTAGCCCACCGGCATCGGGAACAGGGTCCAGGCTGCCGGCGGTCAGGGCTCCTGAGAGAGGAACCTCCGGACAATACGCGCCGTGTCTAGGAGTACTGCCTTCTGGATCAAGCCCTTGATCCAACTGCCTAACGAGAGCCTCCGCAGATGTTGGTCGAGGCTCTTGGCTATTAAGCCATTGGCCGTCACGACTATCGGCACAATGATTGCTCTTTCCACTTCCCACATGTCGACAACCTCGCGAGCCAAGTCAAGATATTTAGTTTGTTTATCTTTCTCAGCTTTCACGAGGTTCTCGTCATGAGGGACCGCTATATCAACAATCATTGTGCGACGCTCTAGTCGATCTATCACCACTATGTCAGGCTTATTGGCAACAATAGTCCTGTCAGTGATGATAGATCGGTCCCAATACAATGTGACGCTGCCATTCTCGAGAACTGGGTCGGGCACATACCTATAGTACGGTACTTCTGATTCAACAAGATTGTATTTAAGAGCAAGTTGCTGATGGATAATCCTGGCTACAAGGTTGTGTCTGTGCAAATAGTCTCCGTTAGCTAAATGAGAACACCCAGAAATAATGTGTCGGATTGATTCTCCGGGCCGGTGGCATGCCCGACAGATGTCAACCGTACCGTCCTTCACAATATATTTCCGGTAGTTGTTCGTCATCATAACTTCGTCCATAATTGCAAAGACAAAACCTTCGGTTTCTCCAAAGAGATCACCAAAGCGTAGCCAGGATACGGACGCTAAAAGATCTACATCGGGCCCATGTAAGGCCCGGTAAAAGCGCCCGTGAAGCTCCTTGCCCTTCCATACTTCCTTGCGTTCATTAATTTCCATTACTATAGGATTGCGCCAGTTCTCGTTGGCCAAGGAGAGCGGGGTGAGGCCTTTGTCCACCGCCACTACATCTCGGTGCATCCCCACGTCGGTTTCCAGGAAGTATTTCCTGAGATTGCATACCTCACGGTTGTGCAGGGTCTTGGCATTTAAGAAGCCACGACCCCCACACTTCCGCGGGATATACAGCCTCATCACCGATGATCGTGGGTGATGCATCCGATTTGCGGTAAGCAGAGTGCGGACCCTCCTATCCAGGGCGTCGAGTTCCGTCTGAGTCCATTTGAGTATGCCGAAAGAGTACATCAAAACCGGCATGACCCAACCGTTGAAGGCGCGCACCTTGTTCCCGCCTGATAAAAGACTTTTCAGTACTTTATTCAGGCGGCCAAAGAAGCGCTCCCTCAACGATTGTTTCACGTCAGCAGCATTGATGCCCAACGCTTCCGACATACCCAAATACTTGTAAGTTTCGGTTGAGCAGAGGGATCTAAGGTGTATGGAATCCGAGAGTTGGGTTCTCACGGATTCCATAATCTCCCCTCGTTTTACATGCATGACTGCACATTTGTCCAAACCAAATTCCATCCTGATGGCACTACTGAAGGTTTCAGTTACCTTCAGTAGCTCCATCAGTTGCAAGTTGTTGGAAGCAAAAAGTTTCAGATCATCCATGTAAAGAAGGTGAGATATGACCTGACCCTCTCTTCTCAACCGGTAGCCTACACCCGAACCCTCCAGCAGTGTGCTGAGAGGGTTCAAGGCTAGGCAAAACCACAGTGGACTCAGACTGTCACCCTGGAATATGCCACGCTCGATCCTTAACGGTTCGCTGTTCTCCGAAACCCGTCGACACCCTGGATAGTGAAGGACCGTCCTCCACTGCCCCATACATGACGTCAGAAAGGTGCGCAGAGTTACATCAATTTTATATAGCTCTAGCACCCTCATGAGCCATGTATGCGGCACTGAATCATAGGCCTTCTTGTAATCTATCCAACATGTCGACAGATCTCTTCGAGAACGACGAACCTGTTGGCTAATGGCAACATCAATGAGGAGCAGCTCCTTAGTACCACGGGACCCGTTCCTACATCCATTCTGAGAAGCAGACATAATGGAATTTGTCTCAATATGACTATTAATTTTAGCTCTCAGGATGGATGTAAGAACTTTATAGACCGTCGGCAAACATGTAATCGGTCTATAATTTTTGGGTTCCGCAGTACTACCCGATTTATGGAGCAGGTGGGTTATTCCTGTCGTCAGGAACTGGGGCAGTGACCCTGACTCTAAGGCAGATTGGAATTGGGACGCCAAGCGAGCGTGCGAACTTTTAAACCATTTAAGCCAAAAGTTGTGCAGCCCGTCCGGCCCTGGAGATTTCCAATTTGGTAACGGACGGACTGCACGAGCTACATCTTGGGGGCTGATGGTAACTGCCCCCATTTCTGGTAGAAGTTCGCACTCTCGCTCGACCTTCCGAGTCCAATCACCCTCAGTGTGATTGACAGGCACCGACCAGATGCTGCGCCAAAATGAATACATGGCATCATCATTCGGTAGGCGCGTATCAATCACACTTTGGTCCGGTCGCTCCCAAGCCCTGTAAACCCACCTTTCGTTGCTTTGGAACGCGCGATTCTGGGTGTACCGCTCCACTCGCCGCTTGTACCGTCGTATACGGTTTGCCCATGCATAGACTTTCTGCCTCAGGAAGTCGATACGCTCTGTGATACGGGGTAGATAATCTCGTGGACTAATATCTGTCCCCGAGAACGCCCGCCTCACAAAGCGCATCACTCTAGGGCGAGTGTTGCCCTCCCTGAAGCAGATAAGTTTGCCGATGAGTGCTCTAGCCTCACCGATACGACGCTCGATCCTGCACTGCCAAGCTGGTTTAGCTGGTCGTGTAGCTCTGTCACTATTTGGAATTTTGACGTGAGCTACACGACACGCCGCTGCAGCCGCACAGTATAAGATCGAGTGGGTATCGGTAAGGTCTTCGCTGCTATCAAAACAATTTGATAGCTGCGAATCTAGAGCACACACCAACGCCCTATTTTTTCTATGCATAGGCAAACGAGGTAGACGAGGTCTAAGCTCTGGTGGTATAGAGCGGTACTCCCGGAATGCATCCTCCAAAGCGCTCCTCAAACGTACATTGCACTGGGTACTCACGGATATAGCCCCGTCATCATCATCCTCACCAACGTGGTCGGGTCGCGGTGAAACACTGGGTTGACGTTGCACCGCGGCCGGTGGTGAAACAGGTGAGACACGACCATTCCGTGATTCTAGGCGCAGTCTATCAAGTACGGCGTCATCCAACATACGGTTACGCTGGATGACCCGCACCTGATCCGATAATCTTTGGGCCGAAACGTTGACAGCTGGTTCAAGAACCTGAAACAGAGAGAGCATCCGACCACGGTACGCAGTCAGGTTAGTTCCCCCCTCTGTAGCCCCAAAGTATGAGCGCATGACATTTTCATTAATGGATTGTGTCCATCGCATGCGCTGCACACTTCCACCGGCAGCGGGGACCCTGTCAGAGGCCGGAGGGCCTCGAGGTCCCAAGCAGGCCGGAGGTCGGCCTCTTCCCCGCCGACGCGCAGGTGGTGGTGTCGTCGGCGGCGAGAAGTATTCGTCGCTCGAGCTCGACGCAACTGCAGCTACCGGAATCTCTGGACTCACGGCTGGCGCTGGTCCCGGCGGCTGCGAGGCGGAGCTGAGCGACGGACCCGAAGTTGTTAGCTGTGCGTTTAGTTGTTGTGCTCGGCTTCTAGTCAGCATTTATGTTGTTATATGCTCCCAGAGTCAATTGTCATTTTAAAGTCGTTGTAATATCCTCGATAAACTGAATCTGCAATCAGCTATAATACACTATTTGTGTATTTTTTTTTCCTTGTTCGTACTGTTGTTATATGCATTTTGTTGTAAAATTTGGTATTTATTTCGAAAAAATATTACAGGGAGAAAAATTTTGCTGTCACACCTTGACAGCCGAGCCACAGATTATTATTATTATTATTATAAGGCTCGAATGTATAATTTATTATCTTGTCGTACAATAAAGGATATATAAATAAATAAACAAGTAAAGGAATAATGATAGCTCTAGCAGAATACCAGCGCTACGTGACTGACTTCTTGACTATTCAAAACTGCATGTAAATGGTCTATATGAAATAAATTATTTGACTTGACTTGAATCTGCATGGTTCTCATGTGATGGCTGTATGGACTTCAAAAGAGACTTTAAATAATAAAATAAAAATCTTTTAATTCTGACAAAACAGTCCATAAAAGTTGTTAGTAAGAATTTTACTTATAACTAATGTTAGTAAAAATCCAGTAATACATAGGTATTATTGAATTAAACATACCATCTACTCCTGCAGAGTAGGCTCACTGGTCTCGCAACGCATGGAGTTCAGTTTGACCTGTAAGTTTTTCTCAAAGTAGTCAATTGGGTAGGGTAACACTGACTTTATTTAGTTTTAAATACTCACGAAAATATCGATGTTCTTTATTACCTTTTTGTACAATAAACATTACTCATCATTTACAGAGGTCTCATCAAGTCTTCCCATCCTAATTTTCAGAATAGTCAAATTGGCTATATTGCCCCCATTTTACAAATATAAGTAGCTAATGCTACACTATTGATTGAGCAGAACATTGTTCATTAACCGGCATTACAATCGGAGCGCAGTGAGTGGGTCAAACTGTGAGAAACTGTCCTTTGTCTCTGCACCCGTACAATTGGCTACTCTGATTGTCTGTGATACATTTGTTTAGATACTGTGATACATTTGATCGAGCGCTCGTTCTGCATTTTAAAGGACTAATATTAAATATGGAGTTAAATGTCTGCATGATAAAATAGTAATTTAAAAAAATCCTAAAAAATCTTTCATGAGAATTCAGTTTTCTTCCTAACCCCAAGTATGGCAATGCTAAAGTAGGCGCCAACGGTCATTGACCCTCCTACATTTATTGACTTTCTTAATTTCAAAAACAGAATTAAAAACATAAAACTGTCTTGAATCGACATCTATCCTTCTATCCTATACCTTTTCTGAAAAACAGTTCATTGACGGTTTTTCGGGTACCTTCGATATAATGGAGATATTAGGAAAAGGTCAATGTACTTGATTTTAAGTTTATCTGGCATCTTGTATAGCAGACTGCAAGCTATGTATCCCAGGTCCGAGTCGACGGCGTGTTATGTTCTATGCATGAACCCCTGTGTGCTGCGATTGGAAATCACATAATTTATTATTTTCTGTAGAATTCTTCTTTTTAATTCTTCGTTCCTTGTTTTAAAAGGACAATTTTTGAGTTTTAAAGCCATTCGCGGCGCCATTCGTGGCGTTCAGAGAAGAGTATAATATTTTGTTATTAATTTGGAGTAAGTGATAGACAGTCAAAATATCTATATTGAGCAATAACCTAACTCCAACAAGCGGTTTCGTGAAGGCAAATGGGCATGTTCTTTATGCAAAATAAGACTTTAATAACAATTTCTAAATTGCTACCTATATTAATATGATCACACCTTACAGTCGCAATACGATTTTATTAGGAGACCAGGTGGATGCTGCGATACTATCAGAAATATAGTGCTCAGTTCACTACCTAATACAATCATAATATTGCATATTCCAACATAAAAATAAAATTTTAAATCTAACTAGAAGGAGATATTTTTTTAACATTTTTTTTAAAAATACGGCTATGATGAACAATTAAATACTATTGAATATTTAAATGAGTCGGCCGTTTATGCTCTGTTTATGGCGCATACTTTGAAGCTCGCTAACATATCAAAGCGAGGGTAGGTACTTCTCATTGATCTAGTATTTTAAAATTTGACAAGAAGCAAGGTATTATAGTACTAGTAAAGGAAAATGCCTAAATATCGTAAATCAGTTTAACGTCAACGTTACAAAATAATAACTTTTTTCGATTTGGAGACACCATTCGGAAATTAAACTATTTACATAGCTAAGTTTGTACGAAACCCTCAGAGTGCAATTTCGACCTGCACTTCACTTTAGCTTAGTTTCAGACCTAACAAATTGTTCCAACAGTGTCATCTCAACAATTGGTCCATTTTAACGTGGCGCCATCACAGTCCAGTGTCACGTCATCCGGTCCGTAGCCAACATAATCACGTTATGATAATATCCATCACATAATTAGGTAAGGAGGCGACTCTGCTGCAAAGTACCCTGAAGCGCTCCATCTTGTTCTCAGAACATTACTCGCCATCTCCGTAATATTTTACAAAGTGGTATCAATTTAAATTGTGTGAAGTAGCTGTTTCTTTTGCTGTGTCCGTATTCGTTCTAAAGAACTAATGGCAACATTTCAAAAATATGTGCACTGAATGTGCCGTTAGAAAAATTTGTTGTAGAGGTATTGAGTAAATCTTGGTATATCAATTCTTTGCATATGGTCTTCAAAAAAGCCTTGTTTTAGACTATCCGATTCTCATAAAATATTACCTAATTAAATGCCAGCAAACTGATGCCAACAGCAGACATAATAATAACTCAACCAATTGTTAAACTTTAATTGTAACAGGTAGATTATCATCACCATCACTAGATACCACTGTCCCTGATATGTGTATATGTTAAGCTTCGCCTAATCTCGATACATCTCGGTAGTGCCGTAACTAACCTTATCTACGCCCGGTGCCAGTTTCTGTAACTGGGCCCCTAAAAAAATCCGAGCTGGGTAAGTTCAATCCGCCTGAATCAGGTTCTCACCGGACACCGGGAAAAAAATCCCGGGTGTCACTATTGTGTTTTGTTGTTGCAATGGAAGTTTGCATTGCTTGGGTGGAGCACCGTCTCCTCACGGGGGCAATCGACGGTGGCAACCAGAGCATCCGGCCCTAATTCAGGCCACGGTGCAAAGCGAAAAAATGAGAAACAGTAACCTTCTTCTGACGGAGTGAATGATATAAAACTTGGCCTTGGTTTGATCATTTCGGTCCCCATCAGACTGCGCCCTGTGCCTGAATACCGCTGGCACCGCCTCTAGTTACGGCACTGCGTCTCGCTATCAGACCTATTGTCGCACGCTAACGTGGATTGGGTCTTAGAGGAAATGGCCCGGTCGGTAATAGGACGCGCCAAATTACATATCAACCTTATCAGTTGCTCAATAACTGTGATAACGATTGCACGAGTTATTGCTTCCCAAATTATCGACGATTAGAGGGATTACTTGGCTTAGTGATGGATTATGTTCCTGGATTAAACAATGCCGCTGGACGATTTCCAGCCATCGTAGGCGTGGGTTTGCGGACGGCGCGTGATGTGTAGCCCGCCGTCTTGCAGTCCGGTAAGGACGAAGCACGGGTCGAAGGCGCATTGTGTTCTACGTGCGCTTCAAAAAGACATCAGCGAAATTGCTGGAGCCAGTTAGTTAGCCATTCGTATTAATTATGTAAAGTACAGTATAATGCATGCAATATCTATCTATGTATACACCGCAAAATTTTAATCGTTTTAATCCCGTAGAGGGTCAATCCGGTACATGAAACACTATCGATTTGTAAAGATAAAATTAAAAAATAAAGTACCTTTTTTTCAAAACTCGTATTAATTTACGCATGTACGAAATCAATTTCTTTAAGAAAGCGTCAGCTGAGCGAGTTCAATGACCTGTAGGTAGTTTGTACGCAACGCCGACTATCAACTACAGGTCATTGAACTCGCTAAAACGATTAAAATTTAACGGTGTATAAAAGCGAAATACCACTCACAGATTAATCACGAAATCTCAGAAACTATAACACCTACAAACTTAAAATTTGGCAGGTAGGTTCCTTATAGGGTGCAGACATCCGCTAAGAACAGGTCTTTCAAAATTCACCCCCTAGGGGATGAAACGGGGGTCCAAAGTTTTAGTGGAGAAACGACTTTCACGGGGGCGAAGCCGCTGGCAGAAATTAAGCTCTCCAGCTCCAGCAGCTGTGCTCTACCAGGGTCATGTTTAAGACACTACATTCATGTAACATCGATTTACAACCTGTATGCAATAAAGATGACTGGCCTGTTGATCTAGTGGTTAGTGGACCTGACTATTATGCCGGAGGAGGAGGAGGAGGGTTCGATTCCCACCCAGAACAAAATTTTTGTGTGATGAGTGGGATTATTTTTTCTGTATCTAGATGTAATTTATCTATAATTTGTATGTATTTAGAAATATATAAGTATGTTTATCAGTTTTCTAGTGCTCATAAGACAAACTCTGCTTAGCTTGGGGCTAGACAACGCCGTCTAGTGTGATAGTTTATTTATTTATTAATACTTATTGCAAAAAAAAAACTGTACAAAGGCGGACTTAATGCCTTAGGCATTATCTACCAGTCGACCTTAGGGTGGTGCAGAAACATAACATGGTAGGTGCAACTTCAAGGCAAACAAACAAAAAGAAAATTAAAATCAACATAAATACATAGTTATATAAATAAATACTTATATAAATACATACAAATAAACAAGATTATTATGAGAAATGAATATAACAAATCACTGCTGTGATGATAGTTGTGGAATCTATAATATAAAAATGAATCGCAAAATGTGTTGGTAAGCGCATAACTCAACAACGCCTGGACCGATTTCGCTAATTTTTTTTTTGTTGTGTTCGTTATTATGAGGAGAAGGTTCTTATGGAAAAAAAAATGAAAATTAGGGTAGTGTAGGGTAGAGTAGGGTAGTGTAGGGTAGAGTAAGGTAGAGGAGGGTAGAGTAGAGTAGGGTAGGGTAGAGTAGGGTAGAGTAGGGTAGAGTAGGGTAAGGTAGAGGAGGGTAGAGTAGGGTAGAGTAGAGTAGGGTAGGGTAGAGTAGGGTAGAGTAGGGTAGAGTAGAGTAGGGTAGAGTAGGGTAGAGTAGGGTATAGTAGGGTAGAGTAGGGTATAGTAGGGTAGAGTGGGGTATAGTAGGGTGGAGTAAGGAAAAGCGGGAGCGAAGCCGCGCGGGCAAAGCTAGTATTATTATAATAATAAATAGTGCTGATGCCTGCAGACCTGCGGACTGTTCGACAGAGTTACCGTAGGCCTTGCAAAAAGGGCAACTGAAGGATCACTCTAGTTAAATTTTGACACTCCTTCCCGTTCACCCAGAGCGAGAGAAGTCATTTGATGATTTCCTATGTAATAATAGTCCAAAAAGTTGTAAAGTCAGTAACATGAGGTTATATTAAAAAAGTAAAAAACTTATAGAAACACCACTAAAAAAACAACGCTGAAAAAATATGAAACAAGATTTTCAGGATGCTAAAATAAACAAGGTTACTGGAGAAACAAAAACAAAAAAAGAAAAACCGTAATCACACGTTATTAAAATGGTACGGTTGGTACATATAGCTTCAGGGGACCACAGATCTGAGTATATTATGGTCTTAATTTCAACTCGATATCTCCACGCGTTCCCGAGATAAAGGGTCTTGACAAACAGACTGATAGACAACAAAATGATCCTAAAAGGGTTCCGTTTTTTCCTTTTGAGGTATGGAACCCTAAAAAGTTCTTATGAATTGAAAATTTTCATTTATACTTGCTCGGTTTTGAACCCGCAACTTCATGTCATCATATCAGCTGAAGAACTTCCACTGTTGGACAGAGGCCTTCCCCAAACGTCGCCACAATGACCGGTCCTGTGCGTCACATATCCATCGGATTCCCGCAACCCAGATCCATCCATCGGTCCACCTTGTTGTCCACCGTGCCGGAAGACGCAGCGTTGGAAGGTCTTCAGCAACTTCATGTATGAGAAGCAAATGCCTTAACTACGGGGCCGTCACTATACAAAATTACAATTGATTTAATTAAGCATTGTTTGTTTTACTTTTACTTAGGTATACGTAACTACTTTGAGCCTAAGTAAGAGCCACACTAATGATGTTAGTAAATAAAAGATTTGGCTATTCAGCATTCACTGTTACACACATTGTTTTGAAAGTAGTTTAGCGGCCTGTTATATAGGTACCTATACTTTATAAATCGGATCATTTATTATAATATATTTTGCAATGTTGTCAGTCATGTGTGAATTAACACTAATTCAATAACGTTGTAATCACAGTTTTTGTGATTCTGTATCAACATAGTAATAAAACTTGATAAGTGCGCGAGGTGTGACCTGAATTATGTAAACAGTGAAAGGTAACTCGAATCTTACCGTGTTAAAGTATTAGAACGGTTATTTCGACTTCTTAGTCAGCTGGCTCGTTGGTCTAGGGGTATGATTTTCGCTTAGGGTGCGAGAGGTCCCGGGTTCAAATCCCGGACGAGCCCAATTCTTTTTGCGTTTTCTTATATTTTTCTTAGAAAGTCACAATCATTTATTATCCCTTTCGGACCCTTATTATTATACTTCCGGAGTGATTTTTTACACAATGAAGTGGGATGTACATTTTTTTTCATAAATCCTGATTTCAGTTGGGATACGCGTTGAATAATATAGTAGATACAACGCTTGACAGACGCACTCGTGAATGTAAAGGAAGTGTGGGGGTGTTGGGGGTGTCAGGGGGTATTACAATGTGTAGTATTGTGACAGTACATTTGATTTTTATAATTTATCTTTCTTTATCGTTTGGCGTTTTTAATATTCCGTACCCAAAGGGTAAAAACGAGACCCTATTACTAAGACTTCGCTGTCTGTCACCAAGCTGTATCTCAAAAACCGCGATAGCTAGATAGTTCAAATTTTCACAAATTATGACTTCTGTTGCCGCTATAACAACAAATACTAAAAACAAAATAAAATAGGAAGATAAGGTGGGCTCCCGTACAAGAAACGCGATTTTGTTGCCGAATTTTACTAAGGACTGTACGGAACCCTTCGTGCACATGTCTAACTCGCACTTGACCAGTTTTTTCCTGGTTTAAAAGAAAATACCTCAAACATCTACAATAAATATTACGCTTATAGAATATCAAAATATAGCTTAATATTCCTATGTTTCATGCATTAGACTTCGTGATTTAAATGTCAGTGTAAGTTTCAATATTTAACGAAGTAATTGAAACATCCATAAGTAGGTAATCCATATACATAAAACAAATTTCCAAAGTCGTCTTTATTACATCATTTATAATTCGAGAACAGCTGAACTGATTTTAATGATCTATGTTTTATTTATTTAATAACTTATGTGCACACATAAACTTAGAAGAAAATACAACATTATAAAAAATTGTACAAAGCTATCTACTAGACCTGCGAAAGAAGAGATCAGAAGAAATCTATACAATAACGTGTAGAAATAACAAAAGAAGAGGTAGGATATTCCAAATTGGGATAAAAACATAAAAAAGTACATGTAAGTATCATCATCTCCGTCCAGAAAAGAAAAAAAAACTACTATTAAAATATCGGAAATATAATAACATACCTATAAAAAAAAATATTCAAATACTTAAAAAAAAAATTATGTACAGCAACTCTCAAATAAATTCGTCTCAGACTCAAACACTTTACTACACCAGTATTATTGTTCCTGTGTTACGTATGAATCATCATTGAGTTTATTGGGAAGAGAAGTCATATAGTCATCTATATGACTTCTCTTCCCAATAAACTACTAGGTATGACTAACGTTGGTTTACTTTTATTTAATAGGATGTTTGACTAGTCTCTTGGTCTAGTAGTTAGTGGCCCTGTCTACTTCCTACCCATAAGACAAATGTTTGAGTAAAGAGCACGATCATGTGTTCAGTGTTTGGGTGTAATTTATCTAATATGTATGTAATTAGAAATATTCAAGTATACTTTATTAGTTGACCAGTACTCATAGCACAAACTTTGCTTAGTTTTTGACTAGATGATGTTGTGTGAAAGTTGTGGATTTAAAAAAAAAAATAGTAGTCGTCCACAGTGGGAGCAGGGTCCAAGTTACCAGTGGTTAGGGCTCCAGAGACAGGAACCTCCTAACAACGTGAGCCGTATGGAGGAGTACTGTCATCTGTATCAGGTCCCTGATCCAACGACAGCTTCAATAGATAACCGTCAAGACTTTTAGCCATTATATATTTATTTATCTCAAGACCCTGAGGTCCTGGACCTTTGGGAGGCGTACGAGGGGTCGAAACCAACTCGCAGAGGCCCTTTAAACACTTTCAATAGAACGTGGTAGCAACCGACGATTATCCATGTATTCGCTATGCCAGTGCACCCAAGGACAACCCCCAGCCGGCGAATAACTATTGCGACGAAAACAAAGACAATAGGGTTATGGTTTTTGAAGTCTTAAACGGACTGACTTGACTGGACTTGAAGACCAGAATTTAGATATAGGAAGAATTATAATATGATGGGTAGAAGGGCCATCCCCTCTAGCCATCATATTATTATTGTGGTAAAAATTGTTTAAACAAGTAAATAGTGTAGACTAACCCCTATATAAGGACCCCTAATACAAACAAATTAAGGTTGATCGACTTCCGCCAATTTCAAGGTCTTCTTTGCCTAATTAATAAAATGATCCGCTTAAAGTAACCGACACGTTTCGGGCAAAGTGGGTAGGTCACTGTGAGGGCAATCGAGACCCACCGTAATGGGGTATTTACCTGCCCTTAATTAAAGGAAACAAAGGACGAGGTACAAGATAGGGGGCTCGTGGCTGGGAGAGGACAACTGCGACTCCAGCCGCTAAATTAAGTTGCGTTTTGTTTTGACTGTGTAATTATAATTGTGTTGTTTAACAATGTTTTGCTTTTTTTTGTGCATAGGCGTTTGAAACAGTATAGGTACTGCGCTCCAAAACGCAGATCATTGACGTAGCTCAGAAAGTCGGAAAGCTGCCCAACTTAAGTGAGACTAGGCTGGATACATTTGCCGTATGGCGATCAAGCAGTGGACCAGTAAAACACAAAGTTGGTGTCCTGAAATCGCACGACTGGGTTGCAGCAAACCAGGAGGTGAGGAGAAGTCTTAGATGTCTTCCTTAGGGATTGGCAAGACATGGCCCAAAGCCGTGAACAATGAAATGAATGTAGCGAGAAAGGCCACCCAGCAGTGAGACAGTGGAGGCTAGACATAATAATTATAATGTATAGGCTGACTGACCTGATGGTGAGCAATGTTGTTGCTGACGATAGAGCACGCTTACGTGGGGTAAAGTCTAGGTTTTCTGACAGCTAATACTGTCAGGTATGGGTGAGATGTCCACCATATACCGATGGCGCAATGCCGAAGGTACGGCTATTGTAGTACGATGATGGAACAGACTTGGCGGTTTGTTTTTCACAAAAGGGAAGGAATATTGATGTCGCAATGCTGACGCATATTTTGGTGTACGAAATAACTAAACGTGACGTTACGCCCATAGTTCCCTGCTAGTTCAGTCGTCGTAAGATCTCGAAGAAGAAGAAGTTGAACTCAAAGGGCATCCAATGCTTTCCACGTACCTATAGCTGATCTAAAGGCTGCTCGTGTAAATGATCTGACAGTAAGCCTTAAAGGCAACATTGCCTGAAAGAGATTATGGAATGCGGTAAGGCCGGCCATGTTATGTGTTTTAGATATAAGTTCTTCTTATAAATAAATGATATTTTAACATTTTTACTAAGAAGGAAACCTGCGAACCAGCATATTGTTTCTCAACGGCAACAGCCCTTCGCTAGCGTTCGATGTCTTAATGATCTTTTAGTTCTCATAAGCTTATGAAGAACAAGGTGCTACATTCCACAAGTAGGTACTTGGTATAGCTGACACATCAACGTTGACTCTCAACAATTTGCAAAGTAACACAAAAAGTGATACATTTTCAAGTTATATAATTTTGTAAGAGCAAAGAAGTGACTTTTTACGTACATATGTAAATTGATATGATGCCTTGAAGTTGATTGATGTAAATGTTCGTTTGAGGAAAACATAACGTTACTTTTTATCACGCCTCCAAGGAAAAGAAGGAAGTATTTTTTATTTATTAAAGAAATATATTTGTTACGATTCAATTTAGATTCACTGATGTTTGTCTTTATATTTTAAGATCATCCGTCTAATTCCATTTCAGATTTTTATTAGAATAGAATAATTTTTATTTACATAGGTAGGTACGTGATAAAAATATTCAGAAAAAAAGTGTACAAGAATCCATTACTAACTTAGGTTTCAAAACAGTTTTATATAGTTTAAATCCAAAGTTTACGTTTATCATATTATTTAATTATAATATCAGCTTCTGCCAGCAGCCTCGTCCGCGCACATAAAATATAGCCTATGTCACTCTGGAATAAAGCAGCTTTCTACCAGTGAAAAAAATTTAGCAATCGGACCAGTACTTTCAGAGATTACCTCCTACAAAGAAAAAAAACAGGAAAACAAACTTTAGCCTCTTTGTTATATTAGTATAGATTATTTATATATCATTAATCATATCATAAAACTAAATTTCATCATTTAGAAATTCGAAAATTGAATATTAACATTAATTTAGCAATTAATAAGGCTGACAATTTCTTGTTAAATAGTGTAATGATTCCATTTTTAATTTCATCACGAATTTAATTAAATATGGTCGGGTCCTATATACACTACTTTTCCTCAATACTGCGGTGTTATGCCCACACGTAACATGTTTGCGCTGTTTCCTTATTGGCCCCCGTTTACTTTCCTACACGGTATTGAAAATGATGCATATTGGTTTTCATTCATCATCTACACTAATGGGTATAATAAAGAGGTAAAGTTTGTTTTGTTGTTTTTAGGAGGTAATCTCTGGAAGTACTGGTCTGATTGCTAAAATTTTTTCATCGATAGAAAGCTGCTTTATTCCTGAGTGACATAGGCTATTTTATGTACGCAGGAAAAGCCGCGAGCAAAAGCTAGTCATGGTACAAAGCCGCTAAATGCTAGGTGTCTTCAAGACTAGAGTCAAAGGCTCTTAACTAACTAGTGCGCCTCATCATCAACAATTGTATCACTACTTACCTTCAGGTAAGATCGTAGTCAAGCACTAGTTTATATCAATAAAAAAAAATTAAGTATAATATCATGTGATACCCTTTTCTAGAACCTTTTATCCCCATCAACCATCTGTTCGGCGAGCTCTGTGCTCTGCCCACTACCTTATCTTTAAGTCAAGAGTGAATAGGTTTCTTCTAGATAAGCGCGTTCCATCGTCGACCGCATCGTCGCTTTCCATCAGGTGAGATAGCGGTCAATCGCGAACCTGTCAAAAATAAAAAAAAATCTACCACTTAATTTTGGCGATTCTTTGAGCTATGTCGGTAACCATAGCTAAATTCTCACAATGATCTAGTGTTTGGATATGTACTCAAGACCCGATCTAAGGGGGGGCAAGCCGTGCATTTTGCCCAGAGCGGCAAAAAATTAGGGGCGGCAAAATTGACTTATTCTTATCTTTCAACCTAGCCATAAGCCATCTACAGCCAAGTTGGCAGGTTAAGAATTTTATGTGCCACCTACCAACATACTAACAACTTAAACTACCTACTACAACTACTACTACACACTACTACTAACTACTACTACTACTACTATTAACTTTGGCAGGCCTGTTGGTCTAGTGGTTAGTGACCCTGACTGCTATGCCGGAGGTCGTGGGTTTGATTCCCACCAAGGACAAATGTTTGTGTGATGAGCACGATCATTTGTTCTGTGTCTGGGTGTAATTTATCTATAATATGTATGTATTTAGAAATATATAAGTATGTTTATCAGTTGTCTAGTACCCATAACACAAGCTCTGCTTAGCTTGTGACTAGATGGCGCTGTGTGATAGTTGTAAAAAAAGAAAAAATAAAGACTTAAAATAAGAAATATTTAAGACTTACATAATTATATGGTTTTGCGTATGTAAAGGCCGGCGAAAATCTTTGCCCGGAGTGGCTAAATAGCTAGATAGGCCCTGTATGTACTCATCAGAACTATGTTGATTCAATCAGTGGAGTTGTAATTAAGACAAACTCTTCTTCTTCTTCCTGCCCTTGTCCCATTTTATTTGGGGTCGGCGCAACACGTTTTTTTCTTCCATTTTGTCCTGTCACTCGTCACGCTATCACTAACTCCCTTTTCTTTCATATCACTTCTCACACAATCCATCCATCTTTTCAACTAAGACAAACTATTCTTAACTAATTGTTCATAACAAATGGGTTACATACACCTCAATATCCTAGTACCATAATATTATAGCACCCTTCCTTACTTACATTTAATTCAACTGACCTCATTTCCGTAAGTAATTATTTGGCGCCATATTTATTTCAGCTCACGTTCCTCCGCCACCAGGAAACGAATTCTGACCTCCCGTTTACCCCAAACACGTGGTTAATTCATTATTAATGGCCGGCTTTTACCGCCATGGTTAGAAATACGTCTGCAGGCATTATGTGAACAGCGTTAGCTTGTAGAAACAGTTTTGGCACAAAAAGTTTTGGGAATACTTTAATTAAGGAGAGAATAGAATAAAATAGAATAGAATAGAACAGAACAGAATAAAATTTATTGTATACGAAAATATTAATTTCACAGAAACTTAAATCAGCGATACCTACCAGACAATATTATCAGATTATAACAACTTAAACTAAAAAAAGAGAGGCATTCCTTGCCGCAGTCTGTGTTTCCTTAAAGTTAAACCTTGGAAGCTTTAAGTAAAGACTGAATAGGTTTCTCCTAGACAAGCCTCCAACATCTACCGCATCTGGACAGCGAGCAATGGGTAGCTCGCCATCCACCGTCCGGTAATCGTCCGGAACGAGCTCGGGTCGTCGACGGCACGTAATGTTCCACGCGCGCCTCAAAGAGATATCAGCAAACCGTAGGGGCCCAGCAGGGGCCAAGGCTTCTGGGGCCTTGGGTTGTATGAAAGAAAACCCCTGGAACGAAGAAAAAGAAGAAACAGGAGTGGGTTTTAGTCAGTAAAAGTATGAAGTATGTAGGTTTCTTCTAGGTAAGCGCGTTCCATCGTCGACCGCATCGTCGCCTTCCATCAGGTGAGATAGCGGCCAAGCGCGAACCTATCAACAATAAAAAAAAAATGACACGCCTTTCGCTGGATAATTAGTTAGTTAGCCCATTTATGTCCTACTGCTGGGCGAAGGCCTCCCTCTCCCTTTTCCACACACATCTGTCTTCGGCCATTGCGGGCCAGTCCCTCCGGTATTTATCAAGCTCATCTCTCCACCTTCGCCTTAGTCTGCCGCGATGTCGCCTTGCGTTTAATGGGACCCAATAAGTGGCTCTTTTAGCCCACAGCTCATCCGACATGCGGCAAACATGTCCGGCCCAATCCCACTTTAGAGTCGCAGCTTTTCGGATAATATCCAAAAATTCGCTGGATAATATCCCAACTAAAAAAAAATCATCGACCGCATCACCGTTATCCACCAGATAAGATAGTGGTCAGGCACGAGCCTATTTATAGTAAAAAAATAAAGAACTCAAAATATATACTCGTATATGACCAAGAACAAACTAAGGTTAAGAGACTTCTCAAGTAATAGTTCCGAATGCGATAAGACAATGTTCACGTTAACGAAAACGTTGTCTTACGTCAAATCTATGAGACAGTTGTGTGTCACAGTAGTGTCGTCACCTGATGCAAGTCATCCAGTTTCAAAACAACTAAGTTTACGTTAGCGGAATCGTAATGTAAAAAAGAATTGTGTAATCACTTTGAGGTTCATTCAACCAACAGTCAGACATTTCTGCATAGATATGCTATTTAGAAAAATGATAACAATAGAAGAATAACAAAATCGCTTTCAATAAACACTTCAGATAGTTTACACAGTTCTCAATGAAATGTTTACAGTTTAGTTTTGCATCATTGCTACTCTTGTGAACTAAGAATATCGGAATGTAAGAACAGAAACAATATTTATAGAAATGTCTTTGACTAGAAAAATATTGCTACAAGCCTATATTTCAGGGAAACAAGACCTAGAAAATCGTCGTATTTTTTTTTAATTGATATAAACTAGTGCTTGACTGCGATCAGATTTTTTTTTTTTTTTTAGGTGGTAAGTAGTAATGCAATCGTTGATGGTGAGGTTTATTCACTGTAGCCTTGAAGTCATCTAACCTATAATCGGACGGGAAGACCGCAGCAGGCAAATTGTTCCAGTCCTCCGATTTAGGTATGCAGTATAAGCAACGAGACAAAACGTTTAGTCCGGAAGGGTTCAACAATGTAAGGGTGGAGACTCGCCGTACGTCGAGTTGCCCGATGGTAGAAATGAGATGGCGGAATCAAATCTTGCAATTCCCGCGCACACCCTCTAAAATACATAATTATTGTCCCTGCCGGAGTCTGTGTTTCCTGATAGCTACAACTTAGGTCTTTAAGTCAAGAGTGAATAGGTTACTTCTAGGCAAGCGTGCTTCATCGTTGACCACATCATCGCTTACCATCGAGACGGCGGTCAAACGCGAGCTTATCAATAATAATAATTAAAAAAAAATATTGTGCACACCTAATGCACTGTAGTCTTTTTTAACTCAAAGTTTGAGTGTTAGATATACCTTGTTGTATTAAGTCCACTTATGAACCACTAGTGCAATTTAAAAACACAACGCTATTCAAGGCAGTATTTTTACTTCCTATTCTATTCATACGGGCAAAAGCGTGATGTATGTTACTAAGTTGCCTATATTTCCCCACACCTCACACATTGCCGCTAACTATACCGTGAGATAACACGTCAGTTAATTACTTTATTTGAGAAACTTCACTATTGTCGTTGATACGTGTCGACACTCGCTGGCGTTCTTAGATTGTCATTGAACTTTGTCCGAAAGTTCGTATCGAAGTTAAGAAAGACCGCTTGAGGAAGGGCCCAGTAAAAGTGGGTTATATGTGAAATGACGATATTTTTAGATCGTCGTCAACGCAAGATGATGTGCGAGTCATTCTTGCCTTTGATTTATTTATTTACTAGCTTCTACTAGCGGCTGCGTCCGCGTGAGCGTCAGTTATTTTTGACGCGAAGTCGAAGCAAAGTAATAAGTTGCCTATGTCCTTCCTTGAGATTCAAGCTTACACAATACCAAATTTCATCAAAATCGGTATGGTATGGTTTCGGACTGACAGATGGAGCTATTTTCTCGTTTATAATACCAGAAAGTATGAAACTATCCCCAGGAGAACCAAGGTTACCGAAATAGCTCGAAGAATCGCCAAACTTAAGTGGCAATAAGCAGGGCACACGGAACAGATGGTCGATGAGGACGAAAGATTCTGGGGTGGGACCGCGTACAAGAAGGTGGACTGATGACCTGGTGAAGGTTGTGGAAAACGAAGGATGCGAGACGCACAGGAATGTTTGTTGTGGCGACGCTTCGGGGAGGCCTATGTGCAACAGTGGACATATATTGGCTGAAATGATGATGATACTAGTTAATACACTCAGTGATAGAATGGATTAGAAGAATAAACGTCTTATGCCGACCCCAAAAACGAACAAGAGTAAAATGAAAAAAAAAACGAATAAAACGCAACAAGGGTAGGAAGATGATGATGTCAATCAGTGATCCATTCTACTGGTGACCCTCCTCCTCCTTGCGTCGTATTCCTCAATGCTGAGGGTTGTGACCTCCCCGCGTCATCACTTTACTTTGGTGTTTTTCCATTTATTCCTGTCTCTGGTGCTGTGAAGGGCCTTGTATACTGTGGAGTCAAGAGCGACTGCGCTGTCTACAGGTGAAAGAATTTTTAAAATCGGTCCAGTTACAGTTCACACCTACTTATTGTCTCTATATAATCATACTTTCATGTTATAAAGGTGAAAGTTTGTCTGTATGAGTGTATGTTTATTACTTATTCACGCACGAACAGCTAATCTGATAAAACTTGGTACACGGGTAGACCACGTCCTGGAATAGCACATGGGATATTTTTGGTCCTTTTTTTTTCGATGCGAAAAATCATCTTATGACAACCCCCGCTCTTGGGCGGAGCGGGAGATAGTGTCAGACTCTTACTGACTAAAAAACCCATCCCGTTCCTTCAAGCCTTCATACCGGGGCTCAAGCGCCCTTTCGGATTACCCTGGCCCCAGTAGGCTTCGACCCGGCTGGGCCGGCGCGCGCCGTCGACGACTTGGGCTTGGTCCGGACGGTTACCGGACGGCCGGACAGCGAGCTACCCATTGCTCTCTGTCCGCAAGCCCGCGCCTACGGTGGCTGGAAATCGGGATCGGAATCCCGGCGGCGGCGAGAGTGCCGTTGCCTGATGCGGTCCTCCTTAGCGAGCATTACTGCTTCGCAGAAGTCGACGACCGCCTGCCACTCCTCCTCGCTCCGGACCATGGCCTCGACCAAGGCCCGGCGCGAGAGGTCTCCGCCGCCGATCACCCCGACGAGGGCACGGCGATGCTCCGCCCAAGCAGGGCACACCGCGATTGTGTGCTCCACCGTGTCCTCCGGGCGTTCCGCACAGTGGCGACACCCGGGCGTCACTGGATATTTTTGGTCCTGGAGATGGGAATAGTTTTCTACTATAACATGGGCAAAGGTACTGGTAGCGGCTAGTATAAATAAAAATTCAAAATCTGGAATAATTGCCGAACGGTTTAAAAAAGCTTTTGTTATCACACTACTGCATATGGTGGAAACCACCAGCAGTTTTGCTCTAAATAAAGATTTAAGCGAGTTTTTATGAATAGCGGTTGAAACCTGCGCAATTCACAAAGGATCAAACAAAGCGACTAGTTAATACCAAAAACTTTATGAATATCGCTTCAGTAAACTTCGATAAAAATGTACGCAATGTTGGTATTCAAATATTTAAATACCGTGTAGGCATAAGTGCCTTAGTAATTTCATTGAAAAACTAGCTGTGCAAAAATATGTTTAAAAAATAATTCCAATGTACTTTATCCTACCTTGAATAATGATCAGAAGACTCCCCTACCTACATCTCTCCAACAGTTCTATACTCAATACCCTGCCACGACTTGTAATTGCAACAGGTAGAGAGACATAATTTAGAGATGCGGGAGATCATGACATCAAGAGACTTATTAAAACAATAAACACATAATGATGACACCGAGAGAGGCTAAAGTTGAGGCTGTTAATGACCCTGGAGGAAAGTAGTTCGTCAATTCAATTCAAAAATATTTATTTCCCATGTGAAATATGCAAAGTTCATACAAGCCTACATGAGCACTTATAAAACGTCAGAAACTAGTGCACGGTTTCCTATGGAAAAGAACCAGCAAAACACAAACTTATTTTTTTTTATTTTTTTTACAATATTTCCATATAAAAATATTAATAGGTTTAAGAGGACAGTATAGGCCAATCAATATTCCTATAAGAACCAGGCCTGGCGAGTTGTGTTTCACGCGTGCCTAATAAATATTGTCAGCTTGATTGATGGAACCTACCAGGACCGATAACTGCAGGATCAAGGAAAAGAGTCATTGCAGCTTTGAAACACAAGAAAAACTGAAGGAAATCGGTTGAGTTTTAGTAATTAAATGTCTGACACTCAATCTCGCTCAACCTAGAGTGGGAAAAGTTATTTGATGAAATTCCCCCCTCAAAAAAAGGGGCACCACTATGATATTAGTGTCAAATTATTATTTGTGGGTACTTAGAGGCTATAATGACCACAGAGTACTGTTTCAACTTCGCGCCTTCGCGACAACTAGAGTCGCTATTCGTTAAACATAATTACACCTATAGTACTATCAAACTTTTCCGAACTATGCCATCGTTCTACTATTACTTGGTGCAGATGATTTAACGAGCAATGGGTAGCTCGCCGTCCAAACATCCCGTAACTGTTAGAACCAAAGTTTTGCAAGATGTCAGCAAACCGTAGGAGCCCAGCAGGGCCGAAGCCTACTGGGGCCATGGGATCACTTCCGAATGGGAAACCCGGGGAAGGTAAGGCAAAGAAGGAGCGTAGGAGTGGGTTTTAGTCAGTAAAAGTCTGACTTACCTTTCCTTTCCGCCCTAGAGCGTGAGAAGTCATTGAATGTTTTTTTTTAAAAAGATAAAAAAATACTTGATGCAGATGAATAGGTACCAGAGACCCGTCTCGTAAGGCGTTGCATTAGTAGAAAAGCCACGGAGTAGAGAAAGAAGAGAAAAGCTAATTAGTATTTACCAGTTAGCTTTTTACTGGAATTAAGACTGAGACTAGTCTTTAAAGGTTTCCACAAGCCAAGCTACAGTCAGTCCAAAATCTTCCGACCAACCCGCAACATCTCGTGTTACGCGTTGCAGCATCGCCGCTGTTTGCATACTAATATAATTGCAACAAGCACTAAACCGGGTTCTGTTCAGGTACATTGTCTAAGACCCGGGTCATGTTTATTGAACAGGTCTGAGGGGCTCTAACTACCTTACAGTAAATACTATGTTTATCACTACATAAGATGGCAGGCAAAGATATTTAAACGCTTTATTAATAATTATTAATTAATTTACTGCAAATTACAGTTACTGTGTTGTAAGCTGTTCTTTCTTTTTTTTTTTTTAATTGTCTTTGAAGATATCCGCAAGAGACCCAAGGTTACCGACATAGCTCAAAGAATCGGCAAACTTAAGTGGCATTGGGCAGGGCGCATTGCACGCAGAACAGATGGTCGATGGGACGAAAGGTTCTGAAGTAGCGACCGCGTACCGGAAGACGAAGCCTTGGAAGACATCCGACAAGGTGAACCGATGACTTAATGAGAATCGAAGGAATCCGATGGATGCGAGACACACAGGATCGGTCGTTGTAGCGACGCTTGGGGGAAGCCATGTCCAACAGTAGTCCTCTTTAGACTGAAATGATGAAGATGATGATGATGATGAGAGTTGCGCTAGACCACTATCTCAACTGATGAAAAGCGACGATGTAGCACGTTTAGAAGTAAACTAATCAATCTTGACTTTAAAGATCCAGGTTGTAGCTATCAGGAAAAATATACACCGGCAGGGTATTCCACACCTTAGCTGTAGGTACACACAATGAATGTGTTCCCAAAACGGCTTATGCTTATGGGTGGGATGTCCACCGTTTAAAGGTGGTGCATCGCCGTACGCCTTTTTTTTATGGTGAGAAAAAAACATCCAATGACAACCCCCGCTCTTGGGCGGAGCGGGAATTAGTCTCAGACTCTTACTGACTAAACGACCCACCACGTTCCTTCTAGCCTTCATACCGGGGCTCGAGCTCCCTTTCGGATAACCCTGGCCCTATTAGGCTACGACCAGGCTGGGTCCCTGCTGTTGATGACAACTCCTTGAGGCGCGCAGGAACAGTTCGCGCCGAGTACGACTTGGGCTTGGTCCGAACAGTTACCGGACGGTGGGACAGCGAGCTACCCATTGCTCACTGTCCGCAAGCCCGCGATCGCCGTACGCCTGATGGTCCGATGATGGAACGGGCTTAGCGGAGTTTTGCAATTCTGACGCACACTTCCCGAAATGTAACCAGTTGAAAAACCGACAGGCTACAGAATGTTCAAAAAGACAAATGAGATGCTAGATTATTTTGATAAACAGTATAGACCCCGTTGATGGGAAAACAGGCCCGATATTATCATGTGTGTGTTTTAAAAAAGTGGTGAATTGAGAACGACGAATTTTGAGATTCCAGACCAAACCTTCTTCCTGCCAGGATTGCGGGATTACTCGAAAGAGCTACCTTAGTCCTGGAACACAAAGAGCTACTGAGAGAACATAAGTGGAATTTTGTCAGTCAAATTCTGACACTCCCTCTTACTCCACCTTGTACAAAAAAGTCATTGGATTACTTCCCAATGAAAAAAAAACTTGATTTTTCTATCCAATTTTTTTTTAGACTTCTAGAAAATTGGCTTCATATCGTAGTAATTTGTATATGAAGTAGTATCGTAGTAATTTTCGTTCAAACTGAAACTGCAATTTAGCCAATACGTTCAACGGTATCTTAGTATTCAAATGAGACCTAAAAAGTCTTCCAACATGCCCCAATAGTCTACAAAATAACAATACATGATCTAATTCAATGTCAGGTAGGTAAGTACGCTCCATACCCATCATATTACTATAGAACTAATAATTTCGATATCTTCCCTAAATTCCTGAGTCCCGGAGGATAGAAAACATTTAGGTGACATTGTCTTCACCCCCCTTCGCCTCACTTACCTACCCCTCGTCCCCCCATTCCCGAAGGAGGGTAGAATTGCCGATTTACGACAAATATTTGCTCTACACATTACGCGCTGCTTACGACAAAATACATTTCACTGTGTACATACATGCTGGGTAACAAATACTTTTGTTGTTAGGTAGTGGCTCAAAGTGAAGCGTTTTCTTGAGGAACACTTCTATTTATTTACCTACATAGTTTACTATAAACAGTTTTTAGGTCAATAAATGAAATACTTAGTATACGTATATGCTTTTCATTGCTTGATATTGGTTAAAAATTGAAATAAATTAAGAAGATTTAAAAAAAAATAAAAGAAAAATCTAGGCTCATTGTAGAAAAGGTGCCTAAAATTTATATCATCATCATCGGCCTCCCCCAAGTGTCGCCACAATGATCGATCCTGTGCGTCCCGCATCCATCGGATTCCCGCAACCTTCACCATTTCAAAATGTATATCATTTTATCAAATCAAGCAGTCCTCCTGGCCAAGTTACAACCGTTTCGTTTTCGTTTGGCTTGCTCAATGTCCGCTTGTCTGGTAAGGACCAGCCCCCCTTGCCAAGTTACAACCGTTTCTCTTGCGTCTAAAGCCTCAAGTTGGCCACGCCCCAGATTCTATTGTTCTGACCACATGACTGAGCGTTGAGATGATGTCATTCCTGTACATTTGAAGCTTTTGACTAGCGTTAACGATAGAGACTAAAGAAAGAAAAAAGAAAAAGAAAGAAAGAAAAGTATTTATTTTGGCGCAAAAAAAACATTGTAGACAACAAAAATGACATAATAAATAAACTTTGTTACATTGTTCCGAGGACAGTGGTGCGTAGACAAGCGCGTTCCTATCGCCTACTATCTATCCACACTAATGCCTTGATCACACGTACCGAGTAAACAGGTGAGACAGTGCTCTTAGCCGAGTACTCGGTACGTATAAACAAAGCGCCGAGTGCTCGGCCAAGCCCTTATCTTTACAATTCGCTTACATCACTGTCTCGGCCGAGCTACATTTTACTGTTTCATCCTTTTACTCGGTACGTGTGATCAAGGCATAAGCACGTCTCTAACTCCAAGAGTGGCATTCGCGCTCCTCTGCGTCAACTTGTGAATTCCTACACTACTAGATTTGAAAACATTAATATTTTTAATCTAATAACACATCAATTTAAAAAAAAATCTGTAGTCGATTCTATTCTGTCTTAGCTTTATAAGTTTTTATGAAGTATTTATTATCATATTTTGTTCCCTTTTTCTCTCCCATAGCATTTATTTCATATTAGCTACACAGCTTCAATATCAAGAAAATAGTAAAAAGTGGTTAATTTTGCTAGTAGTCTAATAAGTATTTCGTTTAGATGATAAGACAGTATTTATAACTTTTAATTGTATTCTTGTTTTTATCCCGAAACTAGCTGTACCCGCGCGGCTTCGCTCCCGCTCTTCCCTACTTCAGCCTACTATACCCTACTCTACCCTACTATACCCTACTCTACCCTACTCTATCCTACCCTACTCTACTCTACTCTACCCTACTCTACCCTACTCTACCCTACTCTACCCTACTATACCCTACTCTACCCTACTCTATCCTACTCTACCCTACCCTAATCTACTCTACCCTACTCTACCCTACTCTACCCTACTCTACCCTACTCTACCCTACCCTACTCTACTCTACTCTACCCTCCTCTACCTTACTCTACCCTACTCTACCCTACTCTACCCTACTTTACCCTACCCTACTCTACCCTACCCTACTCTACCCTCCTCTACCTTACTCTATCCTACACTACCCTACACTACCCTACTCTACCCTACACTACCCTAATTTTCATTTTTTTTTAATAAACCATAAGAACCTTCTCCTCATAATAACGAACACAACAAAAAAAAAATAGCGAAATCGGTCCAGGCGTTGTTGAGTTATGCGCTTACCAACACATTTTGCGATTCATTTTTATATTATAGATAAAATAAAAGAAATACCAAGTCGCTGCTAGAGTGCTAGTCTATACTCTATAAATAAATATAAATAAAATTGGAGTGTCTGTTTGTAATATTGAAATAACTGCTTTTTACTACATGCATATGAATATATACACGGTACATACACCAAAATAACATTTTTTACAATTTTTTTGTCTGTCTGTCTGTTTGTCCGGGCTAATCTCTGAAATGGCTGGACCGATTTTAACGGGACTTCTTTGGCAGGTAGCTGATGTAATAAGGAGTAACATAGGCATACTTTTTTAGAAAAACTAATTCAAAATCCTGTACTCCATGTGAACGAAGTCTAGTTCGTAATAAAGCCTCTCTCAACTCTCATACTTATCTTTTAAAATACTACCAACCTATTTCTATTCTATTTTATTATTTCAGTGAGGGCTCGTCTCTTCAGGTCAAGGCCACATTAACGCAGCCAACAAGAAAATTAAAGTTAAATAATAAAGTCGCAACAATCGCTAATTATGTCGGCGAGAATAAGCCTTCTCATCACCAAGTCTTTTTACAACAGGTTTAAAAAGAAAAGACATCGTTATGAACATTACTTACGAATCATTAGGAAGGTATTCTCAAAAACTTTTTGGTTGTGATCATCATGGAGTCATTGTGGCGGAGGTCGCACGATTGTGTAGGTACTGTGCCTATTGTAAATTATCAAGGACAAAATCATTTAGGATTTTTGACCATTTTGATTTATGTCAGACTTTTATGAAGGCTGCTGAAAGATTGATGAGCATAGGTACACAGGCGTAGGGTAGCCTTTCGGTGTTTTACAGGTTGCATTTTGGAGAGTGTGCGCAGGAATTGCATAACTTGATTCCGCCATCTCATTGCTACCATCGGACAACCCGACGTACGGCGAATATCCACCCTTACGTTGTTGAAATCTCTACGGTACGGCCTATGCGTTTCGCTTCGTCATTTATACCGCGTCCATCGAAGGACTGGAACAATTTGCCTGCTGCGGTCTTCCCGTCCGATTATAATTTAGGTGTCTTCAAGGCTAGAGTGAATAGGCTCTTAATAAACTAGTGCACCTCACCATCAACGATTGCATCACTGCTTACCATCAGGTGGGATCGCAGTCAAGCACTAGTTCATATGAGATAAAAAAAGGTATACATGTTGAAGAAGCAAGAGTATAGATACTGTTTTGTCTGGTTTATTCCTCTCCTACCCCTTAGGATCACTGGCTCGACAATGCACGTTTACACAGTAGGTACTCTAGGTCCACTCTTGCCTGCGGCTCTGGTGACTATCCCGTAGGCACTCGCATAGGTACCGGCAAGAATCTTAGGCGCTCGGCGTCAGAGTAGGGATCGCTTTGCGCATTCCATACATTGGCGAGCCAATCGTCTTCGTTATTAGATACATGCAGCAAGAGCAGGGAACGAATCACGAGTGATGTTTATGACACGATGGCGCGGCGAGCCAATCACTGACACTCCCCGCCCCCGCGACTCACGTCATACCACTAAAGAGACCCGATATTTGACTTCTGCGCAACTTGAAGCCAGCGCTCAAGATTCGTGCCGGTATCTGTATATGAGCACACGAGACAGTGTATGTGTCGTGTTATTTCACATACCTACACTACAGATACTTAACCATCAAATAGCGTGTAATCCTCCCGGCCGAATTTCGATCACGGTGGCTAATCTGTATTGAGATTCTAGGAGATATTACAGTGCACAAGCGTATAACCAAATACAAGCGCAATCTCTGCACCTTTACTCTCACTCATAGCCCGACGAGACAGCTATCCGACACCACTGAAGTACAGGGCTTTACATTGTTTGCCGTGACACGGGGGTGTCACAACACCATCTTCCAAACTTCAGGCTGCTATAGAGTTATTCTTAATGGAAAAACTAATGGCAGTTTTGACTGACGCGAGAATCGAATCAATGAGACCAATAAGGTATCAAATAGTATGTAAATAATGCTTCATAGTGTGAGCTCTAGAGACCATTTATAGGATAGGCGTTATATGCCTTTTTTTCGTGGTGGGATAATCATCTAATGACATCCCCCGCTCTTGGGCGGAGCGGGAGATAGTGTCAGACTTTTACTGACTAAAAACCCACTCCTGTTCCTTCTTGCCTTTCGTACCGGGACCGAGCTTCCCTTTCGCATAACCCTGGCCCCAGTAGGCTTCGACCCGGCTGGGCCCCTGCTGTTGCTGACAGCTCTTTGAGACGCGCGAGAACAGTGCACGCCGTCGACGACTTGGGCTCGGTCCGGACAGTTACCGGACGGTCGGACAGCGAGCTACCTATTGAACGACCTTAAAAAGATGGCTAGGACTAGACTGAATAGACGGAAAGCCAGGTGCTGGAGACCATCTTATGAAAGACATACACATATCAAGTACCTAATGAACAGTAATAAATTGTAGACAATTAACTCTCAAAAACATTAAAACAAAAGTAAGTATAGTCAATTATGCGAATGGAAATACATGGGCCTCTAAAAGTCATAGATATGGAATTAATGAATGAGAAAAAGAAATAGTTTAGCTAGTAAAAATCGTAAACAAAATGCGTAATGCAAAGGACCCCTTAAACGAGAGTGCAAACGAATACATATAATAAATTACCACGAATTGTATAGAGTGTGTCCTCTAAATATATACACGTTAAAGACACCGTCGGATTAGCATGGATACGATTAATATATTATTTAAATTAATGTTGGTACGCAAAAGGGATAAAAAGCTGCCAAGTGTGAGCTGGTGTATCCGTTGAGGATTCCATAGAAAGTTAC
Source organism: Mythimna ferrago (assembly GCA_910589285.2). Taxonomy (NCBI): domain Eukaryota; kingdom Metazoa; phylum Arthropoda; class Insecta; order Lepidoptera; family Noctuidae; genus Mythimna; species Mythimna ferrago. The sequence continues at coordinate 26,788,134 of OU342685.1, forward strand.
TACAATGATTACATTAAGACATTTACAATAATTCACTCAAAACGATAAAGAAACACGTCGGAATTCGGCCCGTCCTGGAACCAAAATTTCAAAGACACGTCCCATCCACCACGTTGTTGATTACGGCGCATTCGTTCTCCTAGAGAGGTAGCCTGAGTCCCAGAACATTTAAGGCCAATTTTCTATGTATGTAATAATAGCTGATTAATAATTTTTTACGTCAGCTTTGTTTATGGGGAGCGACTGAAACGAGGTTTGCTTGTCGTGTACTTGACTAACAAAGCTTATAAGACTGCCTATCGCAAATATATATAAATACTAGCTTTTGCCCGCGGCTTCGCTCGCGTGGCATTAGGTACTTAAGGAATCGGGTTAAAAGGTAGCCTATGTTATGCATGCCAAATTTCATCCAAATTCGTTCCGCCGTTTTTGCGTGATTAAGTAACAAACACACAAACATCCAAACATCGACACTTTCACATTTATAATATTAGTTAGAATATATATAGTGTGACTGGCAATTAGTGTACAATACTTAAACACGTGATTGTGCTCATGATATTGTGCTGTTCAGTACATTAGGCAAACATAAATGTACTGAACAGCTGTTTATTTTTCGCGATTTCAGGTTTCTTCCCATAGTAAAAGTTGTTGGTTATCATGAGCACAATCACGTGTTAAAGTATCGTACACTAACCACCAGTCACCCTATATATATATAATTTTGACTGATTTTATGATAGTTTTACAGTGCTCGTTTAATTTTGAGTGTTCATATAGCATAATATGTAGAGAGTCCTATCGTTCAGTCATACAGATAGTACAAAAATAATGTAATTTTTCGACGGAACCCTATAACCAGGGAACCCTTTTGAACCCTTCTTAGTAGGTGCTTACGAATTTACTACCAGAGAAAGGATTACTGAACACACATAACCGGATTTAGGCGTATACATTTGTGAGCAAACGGCCCAAGATCGGCACTGTTTTCTTTTGTTTATGCTAAGTGTGGTAGCTATGTGAGAATGAGGTTAGAAACATCAAGTTCGGTTTTAGATCCGAGATTCACTAAGGTCAGTTTTTTTACCTATTTAGGGCTTTATGTTGTACTAAGGATACTAGAAGCTCAAAAGATTGAATGAAAGCCTTATTCGTTCCATTTTTATGCTTGTGTTTTTATAGAGTGGTTGCTTTTGCCCGCGACTTCACCCACGTACATAAAATATAGTTTATGTCACTCAGAAATAAACCAGCTTTCTATCGATGAAAAAAAATTTTGCAATCGGACCAGTACTTTCAGGTTACTTTCTACAAACAGAAAAGCAAACTTTATAAGTGTAGATGATAGTGTAGTAATGTTCGTGTGTGTACCATAGCGGTCATTTCGGCCTGGTCACTTAAAAAAATTCGTTGTATCTTGCGGCGAGGCGCCAAACCAAACTCTTTAAAGTTTTCGTTTCAAGTGCAAGTAAAAATGTACTTAGCGGTGGTCAGGCGGAAGTGTCTTTAATGGTACCTACTGTTTTGCCCTGGAAGTTACTACGGCACAATAAAAGGATTTGTTTAATACCCGAAAAACTATTTATGAATATTTTAACCCCAAGATTGCCACACTGACATACCCATCGGTTGGCGCAGTCCCACCGTCTTGCTATCATACACAAAATGGCTGACACAACTAAAACGTCTCTTTCACAATTACAGCGTCCCTATAATAGCATGATCAAATTCAAATCTGACTTCAAGTGATGTTTACAAAAAACAAAACTATGCTTATAAATTAATTAAAAATTTAAATTAGAATATCATAGAACTATACAAGAAAAAATATGAAGACCCCGATAGCGTTAGCACTAAACAAAATAAAAATAACTTTGCATAAAGTTAGTAACATTTCCATGTTAAGCAAGGTGCAGGATTAGCAGGTATTATGCGCGCTCGTTACGCCAGCCCGCTGTTGTGTACCTTGCTTAGGTTGCAAACTTATGCTCCTCTAACTAAGGCGTACTATTTCCAGAAGATATTTTACGCGTAAGATTCTTAGGTAAATAGGTATTACAAGCTATTTTCCCGAATGATAAACAAGAATTGAAAAAAGATAAGAAAAAATTACATTTACAAGTCACACACAGTCTAGGCAGAGTGATATCGTAACTAGTACCGGGATTGCTAGAAATATACACGCTTTGAATGTCTGTCCTATTATTATTATAAGCTCATGGTTGGACCTTTATAATCGGTAGAAAACAGGCTAGCAACTTGACGCCATATCGGCGTCAGTCACGCTCACGCCACGTCGGCTCAAGACTTTGAAGTTTTTTTCAAAAGAAATTGCATAAACTCTTTACTCATTTTGTATGTTGAAGAAACGGTTAACCTGCCAAGCCTTCTGGTTATAAAACATTTATTTTCGTGACGATCACGGCGAACGTTGTTACGGTCTTCGAAGGCCCATGTTCTGCAATAAATATTAACGAGTCTTGGCTTGAAAATCACCACTATCGTAGATTGCAGATTGCACTAAAGTCACCTCTACAAGTACAGTAGTTATACCCTGGGTTCAGCTTCGCTACCACTTTACTAATGAACTATACTACGGCGTGAGATAGCCTTATGCAGGATGTCAGATTAAAGTATGTACCTACTTTAAGGAAGTGGAATACTTATAAAAATGAACCATCTTTGAAATATGATGAGAAAATCAGCTGGTCTCTAGGAATAATGAATTTTAAACCTTATTTTTTTCGATCTTCAAAAAATTCATTCTTCTCTGGATGGAGCGAGAAAAAATTGAAGGTTTGAAAGAACAGGGTAGGTTTTTTAGTCAGTAAGAGTCTGACACTATCTCCCGCTCCGCCCATTGTCATTGGATGATTTTCCCCACCATAAAAAAGTGTCAGAATTTACTTGATTCCACTTGTGTTTTTCCAATTGCTTTTTGCGTGCCTGTGCCATGGCAAGACCGGCCGGTAGGCAGGCATTAGCCCTTACGGGCACTGTCAATTTTGCCATCATCTATTTGAGGCGCGCTTGGGACAGGACGACGCAACATTGGGCCTGATCCTTATCGTAGGGCGAGCTACCTATTACTCGCCGTCCGCAAGACCGAACTGTCGGTGGTGACGGTCGCTCTGAGACTCGCGATGCTCGGGTGTCTCGATTTAGGGCAGTTCTTTTCTATCCATCTTCGAGAGCTTTGTAAAAATAAAGACGGAAGAATATTCTACAGTGGTCCTTCTGTTTTCTAATCTTCTATGTTACTCTTGTAAATACAGGCAGCGATCGTGACGTCTCCGTGACGTCACAATACACGTTCGAAGTTTGAAATGTAGAGCAGACGTAAACGGTGCTGGTAAAATATCGCTTAACAAAAATGTTAGCAAACTTATATAAAGTTGTAGTATGTACGACATGAAAGTTGTGGCGTTTGAACGGTTTTAGGATTACTTACCAATACTGGCAATTTCAAAGCCTAAACTGCAAATTACGTAGTTTCTAGCCAGGAGTGAGGATGACCCTAACGTGATTGAAATAAGGGTCAAAATCATTCATCATCATCATGTCAGAGCCTCCCCAAAGTAGTGCCACGTAAGTAGAACAAAGAAACCCAAAGTAGTGAAAAGTAGTTCTATGCATCTCACATCCATCGGATTTCCGTGATCATCTCCTGGTCATCTGTGCACCTTCTGTAAAAGCCTTCCAAGGCTGCGTCTTTGGCACGTGATAACCACTGCAGAAGCTTTCGCCCTCATCGACACATCTGTTCTGCAAGCAACTGACTACTCACTGTTACTTAAGTTTGATGATTCTTTGACTTCTATATAATTATATAGCATAAGCCCCTGTATTGACTGTTGGGTGACTTGATGACGTCAGCTGTAAGGTTTTCTTTGTTGGACATTGGCTTTCTCCTAGCATTAACTGTAAAAACCGTTCTTGCTCTGCCTGCATCCAGTTTATTCATAACATACGCAGACCCTTTTGTCACAAATTAGAAAAGAAAAATTATCAACGTATTATATTACTAGCTGACCCGGCTTTTATACCGCCTGACAGTCAATGAATGCATTATATCTTTTGATATAGTTACCCGATTCATCATCATCATCATCATTTCAGCCGAAATACGACCACTGTTGGACATAGGCTTCCCCCAAGTGTCGCCACAATGAACAATCCTGTGCGTCTCGCATCCATCGGATTCCCGCAACCCTTACCAGGTCATCGGTCCACCTAATAGGAGGCCTTCCAACGCTACGTCTTCCGGTCAGAACCTTTCGGCCCCAACGGCCATCTCTTTTGTAAGCAATGTGCCCTGCCCATTGTCACTTAATTTTGGCAATTGCAAAGAAACAAACTTAAGTAATATATCAAGTTACATACAATTTTAATGTTTAACAGTTATCTTGGATTCGGTACATTTTACGTGATACGCGCAGAACTAAATACTTCTACAGATTTATTATATGTATATATACGTAATAAAATGTAATCAATTCATATAATTTATTTATTTCCTATATCCTGCCTCGGGTTCTAAGTGTAACTGTCATTAAAGTAACCAGTTCTCCATAGTATATCTACTGTCATACACGTTCGTATGTGTCCGCTAATGATTTCGCCACATCGAAAGCCCCGAGGCGATTAGCGTACACTCCGGCGCATATTGTAGGTGTTTCACAACACACATGCTCTAGACTTAGCACAGCTGTGCCCCACATAATTATTATGAGCTATGTAGGGGAAAAATTATATTAAGTATAGTAAACGTAAGTTAAGGCTCCAAAAGCTTTAGTGAATGGCGATTCAAGTCTTGACGCTTCAGGAATGCTCTGGACTGGACTGCTGTCTCAATGCCATTTCGATGGCTGGTAAAAAAATCTTTTTAAAACAGTGACTTTCTGGAGCCTACTCCTCGGTAACGGCCAGGTAAAAAATATATGTTTATTAAAGATTCATGAACAACATTATCAACATTTGATTTTTTTGTGTGATTAATACTTTGGTCAAAAAAAAATATTACACACAACAACATCACATTCGCAACTTTTCCCTACTCCTTCAAAACGGCTTGGATCTTTAGAAACGTTTTTACACATGAAAATTGGTAGTTAAATATTCTTCAAAGTGAACATCGCGTATGTAAAACAATCAATATTTCGCAAAGAAAATGGATTTAAAAGTTAGCTGGGCTTTGTCCAGGCGCAGCTAGCTACAAACAAATGCACAGATAGTCGTACTGTCGCCTAGGCGGGTACGAGAGAGAGTGACCATTTAATTTCGGCCAGATGGTTCAAGGGACTATAAGCCTTCAATGGAGGAGATTAAATAAACGTTCAGGCTTGACACAATTCTGAAAATTTGTTTAACGAAGACGTAACTGAAATATAACGTTTAGACTTTGTTTTTTTTGACATAGGAAATTATCTAATGATTTCTCCCACTGGAAGGCAGAATGGCAGAATGGGAATTTATTTATTATATTCTTTATTATACACGACATAAACAAAAATAGAGGACAAACATTTAAAAAAATGAGTGTACAATGAGCCGTCTTATCGTACAAGGCGATCTCTTTCAGACAACCTTTGGAAGAAAGGAGATATATTCAAAACAAGTCAGCTTATACTGACTAAATTCACATGCTTGTCCTTCAGTTACCCTTTTAAACTTTCAACAATCATAAAAGTTGTACAGTGTTTATGTGCATAAAGTTTTAATAAATAAATAAAGTTCAATCCACTCTCTAGGTAGCTACGAGTACGGTGTACATAAAGCCGGTACATGCGGCTGACAGCTCGGTCGCCAGTTTGCGACACGCACGGTGGCGCAGCTGCGACTCGCTTTAATTCCTGTGTGTCACTGCAAACACACGCTGACAAATAAATAGCTGCAGAATGTTCACTGACAATCAAGAGTTATGGAGTTAATATTAACATAGCGTAAAGTATTACCTTCGTAATATAAGATGGCCAAGGGTAGAGGCCCTCTCTCCTTCCACTTTTCCCAGTCTACTGCGATCGCGGCCGAATGCTTTAAGGAGAAGATCTACAACTTTGTATAAATTTAATTCATTAAACCCCAAGCGAACGCCGGTGTTCGCTCTCTTTGTCTTTCTATTGTGTCTCGAATTACGGTATTCAAAAGGTTTTTTTTTTTTTTAATCTTATAAATTTAGGGACTTTTGGTCACAGTACGACCATGCCAGCCCCATCGTAACCTAATACAAGTCAAGCTTTATCAACTGTGATGGCTCACAACCTTACTCACTATTTTATAAACAGCGATGGCTGTGATAGAGAGGGGTTGGTTAATTTGAACATCACGCCAAAAAGGCTGGCTATTTAAATAAAAGTTTATGTTATATTAAACAATAAAAAAAGAACCTAATAAGGTAAATATTGAAATTAAATTAGTTAAAAATAATTTAATTCACTGGTAAAGTGAAGTCTTGTGAAGTCAAAACTCCAAAGTCTTGAGCATCGACGCCGAGTTGCTAGCCTACCTGTTTTCTATCGTTTACATTCCGGGGAGTGTGCACTATAATAACACAATTTAATTCCGCCAAGTCCGTTTCATCATCGGACCACAAGACGTACGACGTTGCGCCACCGGTACATGGTGGACATCCCACCAATACGTACAAAGCGTTTTGGGAGAACATTCATTATTCGTACAGCTAAGGAATGGAATTCCCTGCCGAAGTCTGTGTTTCCTGATAGCTATAACCTAGGGGTCTTTAACTCAAGAGTGAATAGATTGCTTCTAGACGCTTGCGTTTGTGGCCAACGATAGAACACGCTTGTGTTCGATCGTCGGCCACATCATCGCTTACCATCAGGTGAGATTGTGGTCAAACGCGAGCCTATCCGTTATAAAAAAAAAAGTTAGCCCTAATGCAGACATCAAAACGACAATCAATGCCGTATTTTACAAAATTTTTACTTCTTCAAAAGTTATTTGATTTTCACATTATTATTGTTTTAAATATTGTATGGTTTTAATTTCAACGTCATTTCAATTAACTTTTTTAATGTACTTAAGTTAAAAGTAACAAACGGTATTAATTCAGTACATTCAGCTATACAAATGTTTTGGTAGATAGCACTTCAATATTCTGGTTGATAAAGTGTACCTTCTATAGTAATTTTTGTAGTCATACAATCTAGCTTCATAATGTGCCGACGATTAAATATAATTAGTCTGTCGTGTTAACAGTCTGTTTTTTACACTGGCACTAACTACACTTTTCAAGCCACGTTATGATTAATTGATTAGTCAGTTAAATATTGATATTAACCTATTTATAGTGGATCTAAAGCACACTTCGAGCTACGTGAACATAAGATCTCAAATACAAAACCAATATGAGTTTCTTTAAACACACTAATTATCATAAAGGCGAAAGTTTATGAGTGTATGTTTGTTCATCTTCGCGCTCGAACAGTGGAACAGATTTCGATGAAACTTAGTACACTGGTAAACCATGTTTTGAAATCGACTCGCTGTCCGACCGTCTGGTAACGGTCCAGACCAAGCCCAAGTCATCGACGGCGCGCACTGTTCCCGCGCGCCTCAAGGAGTTGTCAGCAATCGTAGGGGCCCAGCTGGGTCGAAGCCTACTGGGGCTAGGTTCTGTTTCCGAATGGGGGGTTCGGCCCCGGTATGAAAAGCAACGAAGGAATGGAGTGGGTTTTTAGTCAGTAAGAGTCTGACACTATCTCCCGCTCCACCCAAAGGATGTCATTTGGATGATTTTACCCAACAAAAAAAAACCAAGTCCTGGAATTGCACATAGGATACTTTGTATCTCAAGCGCATGTTCTCTTGGAATAAGCTTCTGCTACCAAACGGGCGAAGCCGCACACAGCAGGTAGTAGTGCTATGATCCCATGGGGTGGGTCGGACAGACCTAATGCTCACGAGCTGCATCTAGTCACAGATACAATCTTTTTTTGCTCTGTTTTTCTTGTAATCCCTAAAGCCAAAGTTCTTTTAATAAAGGAACATCATACTGTTGGAGTAAACATGTGAACTTTTCAAGTCATATGTATCTACTTTTCTAAGTTTATCTAGGACTATTACTACTATTACTGACACCCCGTGTCCCGGTAAGCAAGTAAAATTGTTGGTCTCGGCTGTCATTCATTGATCTTTGGCAGTCGTTATTTAACAGTCGCAGACCCCAAAAAGTTGGCTATTCAATCTATCCAAGGAGTATCGTGATGGCCAGTAACTGGGTTGTGGAGAGAAGATTCCTTTAATCTTGTTTCAGTGTGGGTAAGAGATGGCGCTAGACAACCTATATAGCTCTGTCTCTTACCCACAGTGAAACAAGATTAAAACAATCTCACTTTAAACGTCATGGTCTAGGTCATAGTCTGTCGCTCCATGTAAAACACGGGTACTCAGCCGCACCCGATTAGACAGGAAAACCGACCCCAAGCTAGTTGAGAAAGGAAAAAAAAGAAAGAAAAGAGTAGGAAAGGAAAACAAAGAAAGAAAAGAAAGAAAAGAAAGCAAAGAAAGAAAAGAAAGAAAAAAAGAAAATAAAGAAAAGAAAAACTAGAAATAAAAGAAAGAAAGAAAAGAAAAACACGTATAGTTGGCACACAAAGGCTAGGGAGATGATGATGTTATCATACTTACCTAGTAATCATCAGTATGTAGGTAATTATAAAGAGTTTAATTTAGAAAAATACAACATAAACACACTAACTCTCATGTTATGATGACAAGGCCAAACAATTTTAATTAAAAGTAAGTGTGTACAACTATGAGGTCAAGTAACTATTTTCGCACAATTTAAACCCATATGAGTAAGTTAAATATTTAATACAATAATTCTTTATGGCGTTAATTATGAGTGCATTAAGGCTCATAACGTTTTGTGGGGTTAGTGAGAATGATGATTATAATTCGTTAAGTGGCCCTTCCCACGTCATCTATCGTCAATGTGAACGTGCTTAATAGCTTGTTGTTTAATCCAACACAATGATTGATAAAGTTTGGCAAAGACGAGGACTGAATTCCTAAGAAAGCCAGTTATATTTTATTCTTTCTTTATTACAGGTTGCAAAACTCAGACACGATGAAGAACAATCAATCGCTTAGGAATGCAATTCATAGCCAAAGTTTGTTTCCTGATAGCTAAAAACTGGGGGTCTTTATTTCAAAGGTTAGTTGACTGGCATTCATGCTGAACTGGACCTATTTTGGTGCAGCCATGAGGCACACAACAACTTTTTTTTTTTTTTTTTGCGTCTTTTACTTTTGATAAGTGTTTTTGTATATTATTGTGTTTGGGCCTTGTGCTGTACCAAATAAATTAATTTCTTTCCTTCTTTTTTTTTGTTTCAAAGGTGGATAGTAACTTCTATGCATGTGTGCTCTAGGCTATCATCGACTACATCATCACTTTATAATAGGCGAGATAGTGGTTAAGCGCGAGTTTGTCCATAATCCTCCACCTCCTTAGTCGCTCACTCTTGACAGAGTGGTCGGGGTTGACAATATTGCCTTTTCGTGGGCAAGTGAGGCTTCCGCAATGCGTCTCCACCTGTCACGGTTTACGGCGTCGCGAGAACTCTGGACTATGGAGGTTTGTGTTGCAGCTGTGATGAGGTCTGTCCATCGCGTAGGCTGTGGCGTAGGTGAGCGCCCGCGTGACCGCTTCCCCTTCACTAGTCCCATAAATCCATAATAAAAAAATGAATTGCAGGAGTTGGAGAAATCATTCGATGAATTCCCACGTAAAAAAAAGTTAGTAATGCTTGCGACCTTTCTACTAGACCAACAAAGCACACATAATTGTATATAGCTATGTGATATTATCAAGAGTTCATGTTCAACAATGCGTTGCGCAAACCATGAGCATGAATGGGCAAGTCAATGGCTATGTGTGACTAAACCTTGCCTGTATTTATTCCATTCTTCTTTTTTGTTCCGCTAATAAACCTGAGCCTTGCAGACGGCTATGATTGAGTTTTTTTTTTATGGTGGGAAAAATCATCCAATGACAACCCCCGCTCTTGGGCGGAGCGGGAGATAGTGTCAGACTCTTACTGACTAAAAGTCCACCCCGTTCCTTCGTTGCCTTCTTATCGGGGCTTGAGTTATGTTTTGAATTAACCCTGGCCCCAGTAGGCTTCGACCTAGTTGGGCCCCTGCTATGATTGGATTAAGACAATCAAAGAATACATAAATGAGAGTTAAGTTCTACTAACGTAATATATACGCGTCACCGAGTAGTTTGGCGTGCTATTTTTTGTTCCCACTTTTAGAGAAATCATCCAATGACTTCTCCGCGGTCGGTCTCCTGTTCTAAGTCGGAGTGGAAAAGCGTGCTAGCCTTTTTCGGACTAAAACCACCTATGTTTCTTCTTTGACTTTGCGTTCCCCTTTCGGAAGTCGACTGAAGTGAAGCCTACTGGGTTTATCCCAGTAGGCTTCGGCTCTGCTGGGCCCTTATAATTTTGCTGACATTCGTTTGAGGTGCTCGTGGAACACTAAGCGCCCTCGATGACTCGAACTCGATCTGGACGATTACCACACGGCCGGATGGCGAGCTACCCAATGCTTGTCGTCCGCAAACCCACGCCTACAGTTTCTTCTCATTGAAGTACCGTAAAGTGAAGTTTGTGATATGATTAGCAGCGATCCGCCCCAACTTCGTACGTATGTCACAAATTCTGCTCTTCTCTACTTCTTTTATTATACACTTAAACTCTACCTATTACTACTCTACCTTACTCCTCTTCCTCCTCTTTTATCTTTACTTACTCTATCTATTAGTGACAACCGTATCAAATTCCGTTAAGTGGTTTTTCAGTTGATCGCGAACAGACAGATAAACGTAATGCGGGATTTTGTTTTATAAAAACGAATATTTAATGTGACTTAAATATAAAAAATGTGTTCTTATGTTTTGTTGGAGATGCGAATAAATTCTTATTTTGGCGTTGGGAAAGTTGATCCTTAGTTGAAGCCACCGTAGGAGCAGCGTTGCAGACAGCGAGCAAGATAAAGATAAAACTCTGGTCGACACTGAGTTGTGTTCCACGCGCGTCTCGTATACATGTCAGTAGAATTAACGTGGCCAGTTATGGCGGACAAGTGCCAAGGCTGCGGATTGTTTGAAGAGTTACCGTAGCCGGAAAAAACGTCAACTGAAGGAAAATTGTGACTTATAGTCAGTAAAAGTCTGACACTCCTTCTCGCTTCACCCCGAGCAGGAGAAGTTATTTGATATGATAATTTCCCAAGTAAAACAAAAAAGCCATGCATGCAACAGACTTAGTCTTAACTTAAATATACTGAACCACCCAATAATATATTTAAACTGGTCTTATTAATGTAACATTTTACTTATGCTTAAGTGATATACTATAAAAAATAGGAGCTATCCGAGTACAAAAAAGGAGCGACAAATTAAAACAGTTACACAGACCTTCTTCACCATACCTACACTGAGTGAACAGATCATGGAATCATTCACCTATGCCTCATCATCATTTTAGTCAAAAGACGTCCACTGTAGGCATAGGCACCCCCAAAGTGAGCGATATTGTGCGTCTCATCAGACCATCTTGTGAGATGTCTTTCAAAGCTGCGTCTTCTAGAGCGTGGCCGCCACTCTAAAATCTCCCGGCCACATCGACAGCCTGTTCTACGAGCAACGTACCCTGCTCACTGCAACATAATCTGTCTGCAAAATCTGGCGATTCTTTAGGCAGATTTGTAATCTGGGTTCTTCTGTGGATACCTTCAATTTAGATTCGGCCACTCAAAGAAACTGCCAGCACAGTTCATTGGATGTCTTTAAGCCTACTGTTGAGGCCCATTGTGAACAAACACGTTTCAAAGCTGCTTATGCATATAATAATAATAATAATAATTAGGAGTCAGGAGGTTCCTTTCTCTGGAGCCCTGACCGCCGGTGGCTTGGACCCTGTTCCCGATACCGGTGGGCTACTATTTTTTATATCTTTAAATGTTTTTTTTTTTTATATTGAATATTTCAAAATATAATTTACATGTACATAAGCTGAATAAACGAAATAATAATAATATTCCACAACTATCACACAACACCGTCTAGTCCCAAGCTAAACAGAGCTTGCGTTATGGGTACTAGAGAACTGATAAACATACTTATATATTTCTAAATACATACATATTATAGATAAATTACACTTAGTCACAGAACAAATGATCGTGCTCATCACACAAACATTTGTCATATTGATGAAATTAAGTTCAGTTAGGTACTACGAATTCTTCTTTCACCAGTTTAACATTATTCCAACGAAACATACTCCGGGAATGAAAAATAGCCTAAACATGGTACATTTAACTGGAGATGCAATCAAAAATATATTAAAGGACTTATTGCAATTACAATGGTCATGTATTTAAAGCTAAGTTCAACATTGTGTAAATTCTTTTAAAATTATGACGATCGCAATAAGTCGCTTCAAAATGGTAGATCATTTTTTTTTTACCATCTTCTGTAAAACTTCTAAAAATGTAAATACGTCTTTGTTGCACTAAACGAGCGAAATATATTCACACACAAACTTTCGCCTCTTTAATATTAGTGTAATTTATTCACCTTGTCCTCTAAATATGACCCCAGCTTTAATATTTCTGCACCTTGAGTTACAAAGAAGCGACGATTACATTTCGGCAACATCATCGTCCTAAGCTGTTTTGAAGTGGGTGAGTACCAGCTTTACACCGCGAGACTGAGCCACTCTCCTAAATAAAATAAGAAATGATGAATGCAATAATGAATAACACATGTCATGCAAGATTTAATTTTAAACCTAATTAAATGTCGCGCACTTGCAAAGTTCAAGCAACTGTTACTCAATAATGATCCAGTTAAGAGCTATGCATCATAATTATTTAGATATGACTGCACTTTGCATAACTTATCTAAGTAGACCATCGTTGAAGACATGTTAGCCTTGAAAAAGTAATAATGCTCTGAAACAATGTGAAGAGGTGGGTATCATCTCAAGAGATTGTCAATAATTTTGCTCTTTGGAATGCACTTTGCCAATGTTTTTATGATCTCCGTCTAGTAAGTAAGTGTGATTAAGTGAGTGTGTAATGTGTGCAACAATTGCGATTGCACATTTATTACTAACCGCAAATGTTTATTGTTATTAGACACCAACGTTTGGTTAAAAGTCATTGCTAATTGTTGTTATTGGTGGTTTTTTGTTACATTCTCTAATTTAAATTTCAAAAAAGAAGTTTGGCGCACTATTCCAAATTTATTTCTATCAATTCTTCTTCATCTTTCTTCCTTGTTCCCATTATTTGCGATCGGATCTCCATACTTTTCTGAGCTAAGTGTATCTATCATCAGTTGTCAGTTTTGGCAATTGGGCATTTTTGAATGTGGCGGCATTCTTCCAAGTTAATGCCGGGTGGCCTCTACCTCTTTTTGATCTGGTAGGCGTAGAGCAATCTAAACCACGTGATCCTCTTTTGACGAGTCCACACCAACGAAAACGATTTTCTGTCATTTTATCGAAAATGGGTGTGATTTTGAAGGTTCCTCGAATGTGTTCATTTTGTACTTCGTCAAGCCTAGTCACACCCCCGCCCATCTTTACACTTAAAGTAGTAATTTCTATAAGTGATTATGTTTTGCCAGCGGCTTCGCCTGTGTACATAAAATATAGCCTATCAGTCGGGAATAAAGCAACTTTCTATCGGTGAAAAATTTTCGCAATCGGGCCAGTTCTTTCAAAGATTACCTAATACAAACAAAAAAACATAAAACGAACTTTATCTCGCCTCTCTCCTCTTTATTATATATTAGTGTAGATGAACATTGGAATTTCGTATCGGAGACGCAGCGTTGGAAGGCCTCCTACAAGGTGGACCGATGACTTGGTGAAGGTAGCGGGAAACCGATGGATGCGGGACGCACAAGAACGTTCGATGTGGCGACGCTTGGGGTAGGCCTATGTCCAACAGCGGACGTGTATCGGCTGAAATGATGATGATGATGATGATGATGAACAATGGAATTTGTTTAGAGATATGATTACCTCGTCTTTTAGTAAATTCTTACACCTTTTTCCTCATTGAATAATGGTTGTAAAACTTTTCTACAAAATATCTGACAAGTCAGCAAACAGCTACCTTCAAGCCTGCTCGTAAATTATTCCTCTCTTGTTTGCCGTAAATCGTTAGATGATACATTACTACCTCGAAGACACAAGCGTTCGATCATCTCGTGCATTTTCTCGATAGCTTTTGTCTAGTAAAACATCACAATATTCTCCGAGGAGTTAGATAGCATCGTACGTAAAATACACTCGCTTATTTCACCAGTATGGTTTCTTAATCGACCACAAAGTAAATAACTACCAATAATACACCGCTAAATTTTAATCGTTTTAATCCCGTGGAGGGTCGATCCGGTACATGAAACACTATCGATTTGTAAAGATAAAATTAAAAAATAAAGTACCTCTTTTTCAAAACTCGTATTAATTCACGCATGTACGAAATTAGTATCTTTAAGAAAAAGTCAGCTGAGCGAGTTCAATGACCTGTAGTTAATAGTCGGCGTTGCATACAAAGTACCTACAGGTCATTGAACTCGCTCAGCTGACTTTTTCTTAAAGAAATTAATTTCGTACATGCGTAAATTAATACGAGTTTTGAAAAAAAGGTACTTTATTTTTTAATTTTATCTTTAAAAATCGATAGTGTAGATATACGCCTTAAAGTAAAATTAAATCACTCATATATCACTAAATCAAGTCATTATGATTCACTTAAACGTCAATCATTTCAATAAATAAACCTTTGTTACTTTACCGTTTCTTTTTTTTACAATAACGATTATTCTCAAACATTATCAAAAGAAAAATGGTATAGGTAATTCTAAGTTTTCAATCCCTAAATTGTATATTTATTTATTAAAGTTAGAGCTATTTATTTGTAATCAATATGGCATAACAGATAAAAATTTTTTTTTGTTCAAAGACATTACATTACTTTGCCTTGAAAACCTTGCAAAATAAGAAGTGCTAATAACAAGCAACAACTATACATTATTTAATTCAAATTAATATTTAAAGCAAATATTTTTTCATCGTTCATCAATATATTATGACCCAGATACTTGAAGAAAAAAGTGCTATACAAACTGTGACATAACTTCAACAGTCCATCAAGTTACAAATCCCCAAAAAATAATAACATCAGATTAATGACCGTCCATTGCATGAAACCGTTCTACATACCGAACCTTTTTTCATAAATCGATTTCAAAATGAAAAAAAAATCTAGTAGACTGCTTCTAGTTGTAATCTTCATGATTCACTTGAGCACTATCCCTCGTGTATGCGCAAGAGCATATAAGCCCCTCCTGCAGATCCACGCATGCGCAGTACGGTGGTAGTAGCGAGTACTCGTGAGTCGCCTCGCGTAGATCGCGCGGATCAGACGTGTCGGACGAAAAATGAAGCTACCGGTTAGTTTTACGTGGAATTCAGTGTCTTGATTAATTAGTGTGATTTTTTTTTATAATCGTTGTTCTTAACGGGAAAAATATGAAATTTTTGTATATTTTTTTCACTTATAAAGATAAAACACGTTTTAGTTTAACCCGCCCGCCCTGCAAAGATAATACGAGCTTTAGCACATTTTCCTGAAACGATTAGCCGCTAGCTCTATTAAAACTATTGTGAACACTTATCCTCAGGCCTTTTGAGTAGTTTATACTACTCGTATATCGGCTTCCCAATTTGTATGAAATAATTTTTCTGTTGATCATCTAGTGCTGAAATAGGCCATCACTTTTAATTTTATGAAGCAATTTAAAAGTTTAACTAGACACCAAAATTAACAAAAATAATCATAATTTTCGTATACTCCTTACTCATAAATGAATGATTAGGCATTCGTCTTGGTCTTAGATCAAAAGTTCTTCCTTACAATTTTTCAGATCTCGCTACTCGTTGTAGCGGTGCTTAGCCAGGCTCTGTCTGTGCAGCCGCTTGCCAAGAGATCAGAGGCCAAGAACTTAGAGACTAAAGACTCGCCAGCCAAGAGTCCACTTGCCAAGAGTTCTGTGACAAAACAGAAGGATAGCAACCAGACGAACAAGAGGGAACTGTATGAAGGCAATTTTGGGGATCGGAATAAAGAGCAGTCATCGAAATATGGTAAGTTTAAAATCACTTTATTGGATAGAACTTCAAAACACACAGCAGCGTCAATTGCATCCCTTGGGGTTTATCAAGGCCGAAGCATACTATAACCTTTTCAGAAGCAACCATTGGTTGACTTCTGAAAAGGTTACCCGTGATCCTAAAGCGCAAAAGGTAACTAAAAAAACACAGGTTTGGTTTTAGTCGGTAAAAGTCTGACACTGCCTCTCGCTCCACCCTAGAACAGGAGAAGTCATTAGATGATTTTCAATCTTAAAAAAAGTGTCAATTTCTTAATGAGGGCAAATCTTTTTATTAAGTTGTCCTATATTTGGATAGCTGTCCTAATTACTAGTTCATCTTTTGTGTTAAAAATTCTAAAAACTTCTTCTAAATAATTAGACCCGCGATTGATTTATTATTATAAATTCCTTTCGCCCATTGTTTAATTTGCCATCATCAAAAGTCTATTTTGTTCTGAAAACCACATAATAATAAACCAATTCTAGCTCAAAACAATCAACATTAAGTACTTATGACTGTTAGCACTGTCAAAATAAAATATTAACGAAAACAATTACATCGCTTACACAAACGCGGCCGGCGTGAAACGCAATCAAACCATTATCAAAGCTAACTAGTTTCATGGAAATATTAGGCACTAGTGCTCACTATTTAATGCCATTTCATTTACATACATGCGTGGGACTTCCGTGCTTTCGATTATGATTCATTGACTTAGCTTTGTCGATGATTTAATAGATACTTGAAATTTGAATTTGGTTGTTTCGATAGAACTGAATTGAAGTGAGGGATGAAACGCATGTTATTAGTAATAAAAAGTACATTTGGAAGTATGGAGAAAGAGCGGGAGGCCGAATAGCATAGCATAGTCAGCCTTATAATGTTCCCACTGTTGGGACTCAAGCCTCCTCTCTAGGAGGCCGAATAAAAACAGCCAAATGGCGAGTCAGCCTCACGCACTAACGGTTTTGTAAAAACTTATCTATGTAAATAGTTCGTTTCATGAAGAGTTTCGAAGTTCGATTCGAATGGCAAAAAAAATATTTATTTTATGTTATAACTACAAAGAAAAAGTTCCAAAGACTGTTTCTTTTACTTGTGCTGTGAGAGCTTGTTGCTAAATTAAAGGATTCCAGGTCAACGGGAAGTATCCCTGGATTTTCTTGCGAGTTTCAATCTGTGCCATAAATGTCCTTACAGCCTCTTTGTATCAGATATTAATTTAAGAAAAAGGGTCTTAACAAATGGACAACAAAGTGATCGTGTAAGGATTCCTTTTTTACTGACTGAGATACGGAACCTTAAACATCTGAATGGGTTGTGTGAGGAGTGGTATGGTCGGTAATTAGTAGCGTGATAGTTGACAGGACAGAATAGGAGAAAAAACGCATTACACCGACTCCAAGTAAAATGGGACAAGAACACGATGTTGATGGATAAGATAATGATAGGTCGGAATTGAGTGAACTTTCACTTATCTTCTTCAGCCATAATTTTAGGAAGTGAAACAAAAAAGTACAAAGTCTCGAAAAAGCTAACAGTTATGGATCTACCCATGGGTGTCTTAAGGGTGACTTAGGAAAATATTTCCTAATCAAGTTTGTCATAAAATTGTCTACCAAGCATGGTGAATTAGTTTTAGACTCTCGTCTTTCCACTGTTATAAACTTATTACCTCTTAAGCCGCTTTTTACAACACCCAGGAGAAACATAAACACAGTCGTTTTGTAGTTAAAACCTCAGTAACTTGATGTACCAAGTTTCAAAGATTGTATAATTATTATATATGTTTTACTTCGTTTAATTTGTCTTTCAGAAGTCACGGGGCCAACTCCAAATGTCGTGTATGCCAAAGATGTACAGGAGCCGGTTTCAGAGCAGTCCCCGACGCACGTGAGTACATATTTCTTGTCTGTTGATCATCGGCACTGTTTGCATTTAACTTGTTTTATGTCTACATTTTTATTTTGGTAAAGCGTACATTTTTTAGTGCGGGCATCTAGTTCATTTTATGTCCTCGCTGACACTATCAGAAATATACGTGACGTAGATAAATTAATTACTTTTAACTTTACTTTAAAAGACTGATCGATGGACTTATTGAATAGTGTGTGTATATCATAAGATCATCGAATCGTAAAGATGATTGAAAAAAAAAATGTAAACAAGACACCCAGACCTGAAGCAACTATCTATATGCCAAACAAATATGTTCCGTGTAAACATCGAACCAGTAATACACGAGGCAACGGCCAGTCGCTTAATTACTGAACCAAGTGTGCCATCAAAATTACTATAGAAAAAGTAGCTGGTAAAAATCGAAAACTAGTACATTTCGTCTACTTATTCTAGATCGGTCTCTAAACCAAAACCCTTTTGGTTTATAGACCGTTCAGATAACGCGTCCAGTGTATTCCAATTTCCAGGTAGCCAACTACCTGGAATAAAAATAACAGCTTTATCATCAGACGGTCTGAATTTAAGCTTTTCAAAAACACAATTTAAGAACATGATCAAAATGATGTCACCATCGGAAGTTGGGTCGTGGGTATCTTTAGACCGGGACTGCGGTCCCAACTTTCACCCATATTTTTTTTATAGTTTTTTGGGACCATAAATAAAATAAATACAGTTTTTTGGTAGCTGTAGGTACTTTAATGCCTTTTTACTTATGGTCCCAAAATACTACTAAAAACTAAAAAAATACTTTGAAGATAAGACCACGGTCCCGGTTCAAAAATCCTGAAAATCGATAGTCTATTTCATCAACCTTGTACCAAACATTTTGACATCTAATAAGGCAGCAAAAAGTTTATAAAAAGCGTAACATCACACGAACTATTCATAAGGAAACTTTTAAAAATGTATGTTCAACAAAATGTCGGAGGGCTGGAGGCGGCGCTTTTTATGCGCCAAGTACCACCAAGTTTTATATTAAATTTCTTTGAGCTTGGCCGGAGCGGCTGAGGTTGTGTCACCCTCGCCTTCGGCTTATAGCGAGGATGTGGTGCCGAGGGAAGTGTTGTGCTCGTTTGTACAGCGAGTACCTAATTGGAACTTGCTTTTTTTATTGCTTAATAGCTTGTTCTCCGCTTTCCTACATTGATAGGCTCACGTTTGACCTCTAAAAAGTAATCTAAATTTAATTGATAAAGCTAAAGCACATTTTAACTTGATGATTCTAATCTTTAGCTAAATATTCGTAATGATAGAGTTCAGTACGTAAACATAAAATAAAAACTGGTCAAGTGCGAGTCGGATACGCGCACCAAATAAGTTCGTACATAGAAAGTAGTTCGATATCCAATGTAACGTAATCACAGATTTTCGGATTTTAGACTGTTTCGATTACTTGTGCTCTAAGACCTCACTTTTAGGATTCCGGGTCAATGGAAAGTACCTTATTATTAATATATATTTAGGCGCCTAAACTAAGCTTGTCTTTATATTCTTAAAGCTTGAATTTTTCAGTGCTCGAAGTTTTTGAAGAGGTAACAAATATGAGTATTTGTTATTAATTTCAGCTTATTTTACACCTTTACGTATTTATGACAAAAGGGGTCTTGACAGACTGACCGACTACTATAGTGTGATTCTATAAGGGTTCCATTTTTGCCTTCTTATGTACGGAAAAAGAGAGCAGTGGTGGCTGAGTGATTACGACCCCGATTTACAAGTAGTAGGTGGCGGGTTGAAACCCAGCCAGGCGCATTACTTTGTGCAGTTTATTTCATAACCACTGCTCTCAAAACGGTGAAGGAAAACATCGTGAGGAAACCGGCGTATCCTAAAACCAAAAATTCGAAGACATGTGACATTCACCAACCCGCACTGGGCCCGCGTGGTGGATTACGGCCCATTTTTTCTCCTAGAGAGAGGAGGCCTGAGTCCCAGCAGTGGGAACATTAAAAGGCTGATTATGCTATGCTATGCTATTTTTTTTTTATCTGTTATAAACTAGTACTTGACTGCGATCCCGCCTGATGGTAAGCAGTGATGCAATCGTTGATGGTGAGGCGCACTAGTTTATTAAGAGCCTATTCACTCTAGCCTTGAAGACACCTAAATTATAATCAGACGGAAAGACCGCAGCAGGCAAACTGTTCCAGTCCTTCGAAGTACGCAGTATAAATGACGAGGCGAAACGCTTAGTCCGGACCGTAGATTTTTCAACAACGTAAGGGTGGATACTAGCCTTAGGCCATTCTGAATAATTTAATTCTCCACCAATGACAATTGCGTAATCATAGCATTTTCTAAGTATCAACTAAAAACATTACTGAAAGAAGAAGTGAAGAAATGTTTGGTAAACGAGAATAACATTTCAATTAATCTAACTGCCTCAACTGTAATTGTTTTGCAAAGCATATTGCACTGAAGACGATCAGCGTTTGCGTCAACATTAGGTACTTATCTATATGCAAGAACAGCATACAGATGGACATTAACATAATTACGACAAGGCTCTGTAATTAGTGTTGAGCCATCTCATTGGTCAAGTGTTGTTGTGATCGTTGATAATGCCTATTGGGCAGTTTTTCTCTTACCTTTTTAAGTATGTACTTTTCTTCTTCTGGCTAAACCTTTCCCATACTTTTTTTGTGTTGTGCTTGACTGCGATCCCACCTAATGGTACGAAGTGATACAATCGTTGATGGTGAGGCGCACTAGTTTATGAGGAGCCTATTCACTCTAGCTTTGAAAACACCCAAATTATAATCGGACGAAAGGCCCACAGCCAGAAAATTATTCTAGTTATTCGATGTATGTGGTACAAACGACGAGGTGCAGTGCTTAGTCCTTTTTTATTTATTCAGGGTCAGCCTTCCTTGTCGTTATTTTCTATTGACCACGATTTTATGTTATGTCTGTGTTTAGGTGAGCTTCTTTAAAGTCTCTTTGGACCGTCGTCGTCTTCCACGCGTGCGCTTCGTTGTAGGCAGTTCAAGGGCAAGCTTCACTATATGACCATCTGGGTGTTTTTGCTCGTGACCATACCAAACGCTCCCTCTGTCGGTATCAATCTTGACAGAGTGGTCCAGGTCATCATTATACATTCTTGTAGTGATGATGATCCATTCATTTTTTTTATCTGGTCAGTCCACCTCATAGGCAATCTCCCTCGTGGCCTGGTACCCTCAACCTTTCCTTGGGCCATAAGTCGCTCAATAGCCACCTCCCGTTGGCGGCATACGTGACCAAAAAAGGTGAGGATACGAGACTGTACCAAAGATGATAAACGCTGCTTGATGCCGAGTTCTCGGAGTATAGACTCGTTGGTACGGAATTCAGTCCACGATACCCCGAGCATCCTCCAGCACTACAGCTCTAGAGCGTTTATCTTCTTCTTCTCCACTTCCCGCAGGGTCCACGTTTCTGCAGCATACAAGAATATGGAGAATATAAGTGCCCGAACTAGCCGGATTTTTGTGGCTCTATATATCTTGCGATTCCTCCATAACCAAACGCTACTCTTTGACTTTATCAACTATCAGGGTAACAATAAAACTGCCTCTTATGTACTCACTAGCTGACTTGACGAACTTCTTACCGCCTAACAGTCAAGGTATGACTTCTTGAACAGTTTAAATTCATTTATCTTTCGATATAGTCAACCGATTGCGATGAAACAAAGCGGAAGTAATAAATTAAGTTACACACAATTTTAATATATAAAGTTTATCGATATCGTACAATTTACGTGATGCACGCACCACTAATAACTTCAACAAATTTATTTTATGTTTTACGGATTTGAAAGCGCATCTACATTATTATTATTTGAAGTTTTATGTATACTATGTTATTTATTAGTTCATATATCTACTATAGGTGATTGGTTCTTTATATAGGTTACTAGTAATCTCAATGTACTATGTTTTATTAATATAATTCTCTTGTTTCTTTAATAAAACAATAGGTCTTTAAAATTCAAGCAATGTTATAGTACGTTATTGTTCGGAATCTATTTTGAATAACTACAATTACAAAAATGTCATTGTGTTCAGTTTAGATTGAGATCAATGCAATGATCTCATAACCACTCACTCACCAGTCTACAGTACAACTTTGAGCTATGTTTGTGGTTGTGTATGTATATTTATTATTTCTTTACGCTCAAGCAGTTGAACGGACGTAGATGAAATTTAGCACTCGGGTAGACCATATCCTGAAATGATGTTTCCTTGGGATAATTTTCCACTATCGCGCGTTAAAAGCCGCTAGCAGTTGCTAGTATGATTATAACCTCTTAATTTCCACCGTTAACATTTTTCAACAAAACTTAAAATTGAAACAAATAAAGTTCGTTCGTTCCTCGACAACGTAAAGAAATAATCCGGGTTTGTTCCTCGGATATCTTAAATGCACGGTGCCTGTGGGTTGAGCTGCGGTATAGTCTGAAAGAGTTACCACGGTCGTGGAATGTAAAAGGCAACTGGAGGAAAACACAAATAGTGAAGTCGTCTCAAAACTCTTTTCTTTTACTTTTTATACACCGTTAAATTTTAATCGTTTTAGGTAATCCCGTGGAGGGTCGATCCGGTACATGAAACACTATCGATTTGTAAATATAAAATTAAAAAATAAGTTACCTTTTTTTTAAAACTCATAATTATTTACGCATGTACGAAATTAATTTCACACACTTTCAGTTACCCTATGCGTTCCAGGACTGTGGGTCCCCTTTTCAGAAATTGACGCATGCCCAAGTAGGCCAGGTTATTGAATAGGCTCTTAATAAACTAGTGCATCTCACCGATTCCATCACTGATTACCATCAGGTGGGATGGCAGTTAAGTACTAGTTTATTCCAATTTAAAAAAATACCAAGGAAACATCATTCCAGGATTCCTACGATTTTGCTGTCATCTTTTTGAGGCGCGCGTGAATCACTACGCACCGTCGATGAATCGGGCTCAGTTTGGACGACTACTGCTAAACGGCGATATACACATTGCTCGTCGTCAGCAAACCCACACTTACGGTGGACCCAATAATGTCGATAACAGTTACAAAGCTTCAAAACATCCCTCACTCAGAACTCCCGAACTTATAGTTATTATGATTCTTATCTCAAAAATAAAACTTTGCCCATGTCTAAGACTAACATAGATTCCAGGCCTACTGAAGTCCGTCCTCGGATAGAATTAATTTGTAAACTAACTAACGATTTAATTACGTTACTAATTTATGTATGGAAATGGAATTACAATTTTGGGCGGCGTCGTGTCCTTGGGTTAGTCTTGCCTACGTCCAAGGCTCGAGTAGCCGAAGTGATAGGCCTTCAATTTGAAAATTAGCAACTATTCGTTAACTGGGATATTGAAAATGCTAAATTCACTTTCTCCGGTTTTTTATCTAATATTATAAAGACGAAAGTTTGTGACAGCACGAAAAATAACTAAATTTAAATGGCAATGGGCAGGGCACATTGCTCGCAGAACAGATGACCTTTGGGGCCGAAAGGTTCTGGAATGGCGAGAGCGTACCGGAAGACGCAGCATTGGAAGGCCTTCTACAAGGTGGACCGATGACCTGGTGAAGGTTGCGGGAAACCGATGGATGCGAGACACACAGAATCGTTCATTGTGACGACACTTGGGGGAGGCCTATGTCCAATAGTGGACGTATATTGGCTGAAATGATGATGATGATGAAAGTTTGAGAGTATTTATGTGTAGATGTGTGTGGCTCGAACGGCTTAACTGATTTGGACAAAATTTGACAGACGTGCAGACCGTATTCTGCATTAGCGCTAATGATAACTTTTATAGCTTTTTATCCTGTGAATTTGTTTGTTTGCTTGAGACCACTATCTATTTACTTTCACGAGGGCGAAGCCGTTGGCAATAGATAATTATTTAGTGAAGTTAGGAAGCGAATATTCCAGTGGTTCTAATAATAATATATTCCACAATATGTTCCAAAACTACCACACAACTCCGTCTAGTCCCAAGCTAGGCAGAGCTTGTGTTATTTATTTATTTATTATTGTTCAGGTTAACCAACAACTGTTTACACCAGTACACTAGCAACTTAATAATTATAGTTGGATACAATTGCGGGCGCAACAATTAATTATAGGTTAACACCGCTAGCACAGAAAACAGTGGTAAAAACATTAAATTATTAGGTTACAAAATATTCAAATTATTAGGTTGCAATTGTGAATATAATGCGACTATGAAAATTTAATTAATATTAAATTATATTAAGGATTTACTAAACAAGGTAGAAAAATATACTGAACTGTGGTAATAAACTTTAAAAATATCCAAATATCCAATTCCATTAACAAACACAAGATATAATCATTAAAAAAGGAAATAAAAATATATATACATATAACAGAGTTATAAGTACTAGACAACTGATATTTCTAAATAAAAACATTAGATAAATTATACTCAACATACTCTAAATACGAGTAAACGTGTGATCTTGAAAAGTGATACATATAAAAATAACAATATCACTGACGAAAACATTTAAAAATATTCCATCCATTTGTATGTGTGAAATAGGTATAAAAAGAAAGCAAGTAAGAAAGTTTGTAGGTAAGTATGTAATGTGCAAGATATATATGTGTGTGTTTTTTTATTCGTTGACGCTCATTTGACGTTTCTCATTAACCGTATTTGGATGAAACTTTGCAGTAACATGGTTTGTACATCTGAATAACATTGCAGGCCATAATTTTTAATAAGACAAAGTACTAAAACAACGCGAGCGGACCCGCTGGTAGAAGCTAGTTTAAATATAAACGTGTGTGATGTGAAACCTTATATTAAAATAAAATTTCAATAACAATGCACATAATATTGTTTATGTTTTTGAAGATATATTTCAATAAGACATTAGCAAGATAAACTGAAATCATAATCTTGAAATATATAATAAGTACTCGTTCTGGGTTATTAACTCACATAATGTAGCAATGCTTGAGAACCGGGCCAATGCTGCCAGTATCGAACTCCCACGGTACTAACAAAAATATTTACTAAAAAACATTTCAAATGTAACTACTATAGCTTCCATAGAATAATAATAACTTTGTATAAGCGAAAGTGAACTTATTTGTTTGCTATATTTTTCTTATTTCTGGTGAATCTCGTAGCTAAAATAAATTTTTTACACCATCTTCTCGATAATGACCTTTTATGTCATACAATCTACATCTAAAGCAAGTCATTATATACCTATCGATCTAATCTAGTATGGACGCTCAGTTGATTAATTATATAAATCCCTCACTGCGTCCGGGATTACTTCTTAGCAAGCTTGGTTTCATTCAAAATTCAACATGCCAGCCGCGACTTAAGTTTTGGGAGTGGCACGTCAAGAAAAAATAAATTTCTAATAATAAACTTGTAACTCGCATACACAAGGCACCTAGACCCGGAACAACTATCCGTAGGCCATACATTTTTTTGTTCCAAGCGGGAATCGAACCTGCGACACTCATCGCAACAGTCAAACGCTCAACCACAGCACCAAACATACCGTCAAATTTACGAAATAATAATAATACCACTCGCAATGGCATTCATATTAATAAAAATAATAATTTGATAAAGTTTTACTAAATAGGTCAAACTTAAGTGGCAATGGGCAGGGCACATTGCACGCAAAACAGATGGTCGATGGGGACGAAAAGTTCTGAAGTTGCGCCCACGTACCGGAAGACGCAGCGTTGGAAAGCCTCTAACAAGGTAGACCGATGACCTGGTCAGGGTCGCAGGAATCCGATGGATGCGTGACGCACAGGACCGGTCGTTGTGGCGACGCTTGGGGGAGGCCTATGTCCAACAGTGGACGTCTTTCGGCTGATATGTTGATGATGATGATGAAATAGGTATGCCGCACAGTTAGTTAATAAAGGAACAGATAAGATTGAACAGTTCAAATATCATAATACACTCTGACAGGTTGCTAATCCGATCACGATCGTCCGCGCGATAAAAGCCTTCAACTTCACAGACATAATGGGTTCAGTAGTAATAGCAAGTGTTACGTAATGCGACCGCGCCAAGGTCGACGCGTGCTCAACTTGGGGTGCCTTCACACGCGCTAAACTGACAGACTAGTTGGAAAGAAAGTTTGGAGATATCATTTTATTAGTGGCTAACACATGGATACTGTACAGGACGCATGTTCCTTTTTAACGGAGCGGCCTACGGAGCATACTCCGTAGGCTTTAGCGTAATGTTTTTACGTAGGGTATGCCCTATATCAATATCAATGTAAGACTTTTTGTGAACTCAGGGCAATAGTCTCTTGAGTTTTGTTAACGCCTATCTGATGATAGAATCAAAAAGTCTTAGTAATAAATAGTATTATTATTACTAAGTGCATCTAATATCTGCAAGAAACATAGAACAAATCATAGAATTTATTCCATTGTCACAACTTTTTCTTCCGCTTTTTTGAGATTTTTACATTATCGGTCAAAAACATTTAACCGCTACTTACTGTTTAGTAAAAGAATAACGACGATAATGTTTTTCTTTGGTTTTGTAACCAATTATATAAAGTAAAACCAAAAAAATAAAAACCTTTAACTAATTAAAACTATTTAATTATACATTTAAGGCAAAAACTCCTATGGTGTCCAAAAAATTTTTCGCATAGCGGAGGTTATTTTTATTAAAGTTTACAAACCCTCAAAAACCTGCATTCTTTGCCTGCACAAAGAAAAACTGTTAAATTCTATAGAAACCAACGGAATTTTCAACATTTTGATTTATAAAATAAAATAATGTATTTCAATTTTTCTTCCTGCTTTAAAGTATGCAAAAATAGACTTAGCGAGTAACCATTGCACTATCAACAGAGAGAGTACTACCTTACTTAGGTACTGTCTCAGTTTGAACGCAGCTTCAAGGCAAGTGATATTACAAGATACTTGCAATGATCGCCTTTCTATTACTCTTAAATCGCCTTAACAAATAAACTACACAAATGACATTACATCACAATCTAGATTATCTTACACCTGGAGAAACAGTTCGGTTGCTTTCAATTTATCTTTAACTTTTGTGTTTATTAAGACCATATCCTTTTGTGAAATATCGGTCAGTCACGTAATAAGTAGTGATTGGTTTTGTACGATCTTTTTGTTATTAGATTACAGAATTGCTATTGCTATTCAGTTACGTTATGCGACTGTTGGTGTGTAACAGGTTAATGCCTGTGTAGTTAGCGGTCGATGAGTTCACAATTTGTTACTATAATGAGATTATAATCATCGGGTTGACCTTTCTGTCAACTGTTCACCTATTGACCCAATAAAAGTTTTTGTGGATAAGTGTGCACCATTGTCAGACATATTGCCTTCACATATCGTGGTACTGAGTCGTGATCATGCTCAAGCCTATGAGTTATTTAAAAAGTTACTCAATCACTATAGTAGTTGAAAGACTTATTTCTTAGCAAGACATTGTTTAATTCTTGTGTGTGCAGTTTGTAATAGGTGCTACTGACAATTTTATGAAATACTTTTGAGTATTGATAGATCCAAGGTTGCGGGTTTATTCAAAAGAATTACTGTGGCCGTTGAATGTAGAGTGTTGCTGACAGAACATAGGTGTGGTTTAGTCAGTAAAATTGAAACTCCCGCCCGCATCACCCGGAGCGTTCAGAGAGGAATCATATTAAAATGATTTCCAGCAGCAAAATAAGATTTTGTTGGATACCGAAGAATATGCCCAGATTTACAAAAAATCCAACATCAGATTAATAAAATAAAAGCCACCTTTCATCTCACACCCTCGCTCATAATGTCTTCATGAACAGTTCCACCAAACTTTAATAAATCCTTATTGCCTTCCGTTTGGCTAATTCTGAACCGAGCCCGATTTCCCCGAGACTTGTCCAAAAAAGAACCGAAGAAATTAATTAAAAGAACAACTTTTATTAATTTCTATAATACGAGTTTCGAGAAGTTTCCGAAAACGTCTTATTTCTTCTCAGATTTAGTGATGGGCCTTTGTCTTAAAAATTTTAATTGAATTATTCGGATTTTCGTTATTTTTCTGCTGCCTAGCGATCAAATCATTCGATTTAATGATTCATGGATAGGAAATAATTTTAATGAATTGCTGGTATTCGAGTGTTAATTGAACAGTGATTTGAGGACCAATAAACAATTTTATTACAGACTAGCTTTTGCCAGCGGCTTCGTCCGCGAACATAAAATATAGCTTATGCCATTCAGGAATAAAGCAGCTTTCTATCGGTAGAAAAAAAATACAATCGGACTAGTAATTTCAGAAATTACCTCTTACGAACAAAAAGTACCTCTTTATAATATTAGTGTAGATGTAGATGGATTTTTTTATTGAACTTAACTAATGACCTATTTTTTTGTCCAACACATAACCAAATAAAAGGATTCTTTTTTCTTTCATTATACCATTTTCATGTTAACAATTCGAAAAAAAAAAAGTAGTTCAATGAAGTTGTTGTCGAATCATGATTAATTAGAAGCGTAGAGCTTTTTACGTGTGTTTGTGGCACCGAAAGGTCATGATTGATGGAAACGTGAGTTCTGTTGGATATGATTACTGTCTCAAAGTACGGATAGAAAGAAAATTACTGTATGCAGTTGTCTATGATAAGTGATATTTATTATGCAAATAAGTTCTGTTTTTATTCAAACACTTTTACACGTAAATTTTTACGTCTTCGTAGATTAAACTAGATGAGGCCTGTGTTTCCTAGCTGACTACCCAGATAAAAACACCAGAACAAACTCAGGGGTCAAAGACTCTTTTTTTTAAGTCCATACAGCAAACATGTAATGCTCAAATCATAATTATGACAACCATACAGATAAGTTATACTGTGATTATATATTTTACTAGCTTTTGCCCGCGGCTTCGCCCGCGTACATAAAATATAACCTTTGGAGGTAGGCGGAACAGAGAGTAAAGTCCCGCAAACCTCCGTTGAAAAGGGAGGATCCTCCGACCAGACAGGTGTTATAGTCTGGTGGGCTACTGCCCGATAGATGATTTCGGGCTGTCGTAAATGTTCAAATCGCGCGGAGAACTTTGATTGTGCGATGCAGGATTTTGTACTTTCTTCGTAGTTCTTATGTGGCGCCATAGATGTCGCTACATCACTCCCCTCCGGATCGGAGATCGATGGTTCTTTGATGCTTCATGATGCGTGCCAGGCCAGTGATAGGTTGGTTCCAGTGGGTCGGAACCGATGCCGCATAGTTCTCGGTGAGTCGGAACTGTCTGCGGTGATGCCCCAGTGAGTCGGGGTGTTGCTATCCCAGTGAGTCGGGATAATGCCCCAGTGAGTCGGGGTGGTGCTGTCCCAATGAGTCGGGATGATGCTGCAGGCTCCAGTGAGTCGGAGTAGTGCTGCTGGCTCCAGTGAGTCGGAGTAGTGCTGCTGGCTCCAGTGAGTCGGAGCTGTGCTGTGCGACGTAGGGCTTGACTGCTGGCGTCGACCAGGAGAGGTTCTTCATAACTCTTCATGTGACTGGCCGAAGATGCGGTGTGCCAAGCCAAGGTCGCTGATGAGGCTGAAGGTGATGACCAGGTATGACCAGGTAGGCATGCTGGTGGTCAGGATACCCTCTATAGCCGTGGGTGCTGGCTGTATGGCTCGCTGCTTCGAAAGCTTGAGGAAGTGATGATGACGTCACGAAGTAGTAGCTGCACGAAGGCTGCGTTGACGTTTATACTCGAGGGTCACCAGTTTGGAGGTATGCGGAACAGAGAGTAAAGTCCCGCAAACCTCCGTTGAAAAGGGAAGATCCTCCGACCAGACAGGTGTTATGGTCTGGTGGGCTACTGCCCGATAGATGATTTCGGGCTGTCGTATATGTTCAAATCGCGCGGAAAACTTTGATTGTGCGATGCAGGATTTTGTACTTTCTTCGTAGTTCTTATGTGGCGCCATAGATGTCGCTACAAACCTATGTCACTCAGGAATAAAGCAGCCTTCTGTCGGTGAAAAAAGTTTAGCAATCGGACCAGTACTTTCAGAGATTACTTCCTACAAACAAAAAACTATCTTTACCTTTTTATTATATTAGTGTAGATGAGCCTTTATTTAGTTTTTAACATTTTTATTGGTTGAAATATATTAAAGGACCACGTTGATATAGCATTAACACAGATAATGTACAATTTAAGTGCTTGTAAATTGAATAAGTGGAAGAAAATGGACGAAGGACGTAATGGAATGGTACCCTAGAAGTGGAAAAAGACTGAAAGGATGTCAAATTAAAAGTTGGGAGGATGATCTGCCGAAGGGACGGAAGAGGATAGCTCGTGACAGAGATAACTGGAAGGAAATGGGGGAGGCCTATGTCAAAAGACAACCTGACTAAGTGGTTGCAAATTAAAAAAAAAAAAAAAAAAAAAAGACGGGTTGCACTCCGGGAGTGCCGGCAGAAGTGAAAACTTGATTATTAACGTTGAGCATGTTTGATATTTTGGAATGGTTAGGGAATAATTTTGCACCAATTGCTTTATCAGTATAAAAGTACTATCATTTATGTGGTAGAATACAATATTCATTTATTGCGCTATCGTACACAAACATGACAATTTATATTACATTAAAAATTTAACACTTTAAAACTATTACAATTATTTTACATTAAAAAGTTTATCTCTCCGAAAAACTACTGAGGTGTCAAGGGACACCCGGATGGAACGAAGTTCCGTTCTGGCTTGCTTTCTATAAGAGAGAGAAAGAGAGAAAGACAGAGAAACATGCGCACGCGGCTTACAATAGCTTACTATAGAAAAAGTGTCGTTACAACTTTTCGTGAGAATTTTTTCCGTCTAGCCAATACAATATAACTAAAAAATACTATCCTATTTTATGTACATTTTGACAGCACTATTTCAACATCTTCGAAACCATGAAAACGACACTCATGACGAAAAAGTTGATAATTTCTGACATCCGCCATCTTAGATTTACATTTTGACAGCACTATCGGGTTCAACAACCTCGAAAACCATGACAAAGACACCCATATCGAAAAAGTTGATAATTTATTGCAGCCACCATCTTAGATTTAAATTTTGACAGTACTATCGGTTTCAACACCCTCGAAAACCACGAAAACGACACCCATGAGGAAAAAGTTGATAATTTCTTGCAGCCGCCATCTTGGATTTACATTTTGACAATACTATCGGTTTCAACAGCCTTGAAAACCATGAAAACGACACCCATGACGAAAAATTTAATAATTTTTTGCAGCCGCCATCTTGGATTTATATTTTGACAGTACTATCGGTTTCAACACCCTCGAAAACCATGAAAACGACACCCATGACGGAAAATTTGATAATTTCTTGCAGCCGCCATCTTGGATTTATATTTTGACAGTACTATCGGTTTCAACACCCTCGAAAACCACGAAAACGACACCCATGACGAAAAAGTTGATAATTTCTTGCAGCCGCCATCTTGGATTTACATTTTGACAGTACCATCGATTTCCACGCCCTCGAAAACCATGAAAACGACACCCATGACGAAAAATTTGATAATTTCTTGCAGCCGCCATCTTGGATTTATATTTTGACAGTACTATCGGTTTCAACACCCTCGAAAACCACGAAAACGACACCCATGACGAAAAAGTTGATAATTTCTTGCAGCCGCCATCTTGGATTTACATTTTGACAGTACCATCGATTTCCACGCCCTCGAAAACCATGAAAACGACACCCATGATGAAAAATTTGATAATTTCTTGCAGCCGCCATCTTGGATTTATATTTTGACAGTACTATCGGTTTCAACACCCTCGAAAACCATGAAAACGACACCCATGACGGAAAATTTGATAATTTCTTGCAGCCGCCATCTTGGATTTATATTTTGACAGTACTATCGGTTTCAACACCCTCGAAAACCATGAAAACGACACCCACGACGGAAAATTTGATAATTTCTTGCAGCCACCATCTTGGATTTATATTTTGACTGTACCATCGGTTTCAACACCCTCGAAAACCATGAAAACGACACCCATGACGGAAAATTTGATAATTTCTTGCAGCCACCATCTTAGATTTATATTTTGACAGTTCTATCGGTTTCAACACCCTCGAAAACCATGAAAACGACACCCATGACGGAGAAGTTAATAATTTCTTGCAGCCGCCATCTTGGATTTACATTTTGACAGTACTATCGGTTTCAACACCCTCGAAAACCACGAAAACGACACCCATGACGAAAAAGTTGATAATTTCTTGCAGCCGCCATCTTGGATTTACATTTTGACAGTACCATCGGTTTCCACGCCCTCGAAAACCATGAAAACGACACCCATGACGGAAAATTTGATAATTTCTTGCAGCCACCATCTTGGATTTATATTTTGACAGTACCATCGGTTTCAACACCCTCGAAAACCACGAAAACGACACCCATGGCGAAAAAGTTGATAATTTCTTGCAGCCGCCATCTTGGATTTACATTTAGACAGTACTATCGGTTTCAACACCCTCGAAAACCACGAAAACGACACCCATGACGAAAAAGTTGATAATTTCTTGCAGCCGCCATCTTGGATTTACATTTTGACAGTACTATCGGTTTCCACGCCCTCGAAAACCATGAAAACAACACCCATGACGGAAAATTTGATAATTTCTTGCAGCCACCATCTTGGATTTATATTTTGACAGTACCATCGGTTTCAACACCCTCGAAAACCACGAAAACGACACCCATGGCGAAAAAGTTGATAATTTCTTGCAGCCGCCATCTTGGATTTACATTTTGACAGTACCATCGGTTTCCACGCCCTCGAAAACCATGAAAACGACACCCATGACGGAAAATTTGATAATTTCTTGCAGCCACCATCTTGGATTTACATTTAGACAGTACTATCGGTTTCAACACCCTCGAAAACCACGAAAACGACACCCATGACGAAAAAGTTGATAATTTCTTGCAGCCGCCATCTTGGATTTACATTTTGACAGTACTATCGGTTTCCACGCCCTCGAAAACCATGAAAACAACACCCATGACGGAAAATTTGATAATTTCTTGCAGCCACCATCTTGGATTTATATTTTGACAGTACCATCGGTTTCAACACCCTCGAAAACCACGAAAACGACACCCATGGCGAAAAAGTTGATAATTTCTTGCAGCCGCCATCTTGGATTTACATTTTGACAGTACCATCGGTTTCCACGCCCTCGAAAACCATGAAAACGACACCCATGACGGAAAATTTGATAATTTCTTGCAGCCACCATCTTGGATTTATATTTTGACAGTACTATCGGTTTCAACACCCTCGAAAACCATGAAAACGACACCCATGACGGAAAAATTAATAATTTCTTGCAGCCGCCATCTTGGATTTACATTTTGACAGTATTATCGGTTTCAACACCCTCGAAAACCACGAAAACGACACCCATGACGAAAAATTTGATAATTTCTTGCAGCCGCCATCTTGGATTTATATTTTGACAGTACCATCGGTTTCAACGCCCTCGAAAACCATGAAAACGACACCCATGACGAAAAAGTTGATAATTTCTAGCAGCCGCCATCTTGGATTTATATTTTGACAGTACCATCGGTTTCAACACCCTCGAAAACCATGAAAACGACACCCATGACGAAAAAGTTGATAATTTCTTGCAGCCGCCATCTTGGATTTACATTTTGACAGTACCATCGGTTTCAACACCCTCGAAAACCATGAAAAAGACACCCATGACGAAAAAGTTGATAATTTCTTGCAGCCGCCATTTTGGATTTATATTTTGACAGTACCATCGGTTTCAACACCCTCGAAAACCATGAAAACGACACCCATGACGAAAAATTTGATAATTTCTTGCAGCCGCCATCTTGGATTTATATTTTGACAGTACCATCGGTTTCAACACCCTCGAAAACCATGAAAACGACACCCATGACGAAAAAGTTGATAATTTCTTGCAGCCGCCATCTTGGATTTATATTTTGACAGTACCATCGGTTTCAACACCCTCGAAAACCATGAAAACGACACCCATGATGAAAAAGTTGATAATTTCTTGCAGCCGCCATCTTGGATTTACATTTTGACAGTACCATCGGTTTCCACGCCCTCGAAAACCATGAAAACGACACCCATGACGGAAAATTTGATAATTTCTTGTAGCCGCCATCTTGGATTTACATTTTGACAGTACTATCGGTTTCAACACCCTCGAAAACCATGAAAACGACACCCGTTTAAGATTTTATACCCATTACAGAAAAAGTGCTCAACGCCGCTAAAGAAGTTTTCACTTCAATAAGATTTGATTAAGAATTTTGATTTTATAAAAGTTG
Organism: Mythimna ferrago; assembly: GCA_910589285.2. Taxonomy (NCBI): domain Eukaryota; kingdom Metazoa; phylum Arthropoda; class Insecta; order Lepidoptera; family Noctuidae; genus Mythimna; species Mythimna ferrago. The sequence continues at coordinate 26,822,684 of OU342685.1, forward strand.
TATTAAGCAAAACTATAAAATAGTCAGCGAATAAAGGCTTGTATTATTATTATTAAATTGAATAATATTTATCCGTTTAATCTTGACATTTAATACTGTAAATTCTTAACACAAATAGATAATAAACTTTGAAAATACTGTCGTATTCCTCTGATTAAAGTCGACAACGACCCTTTCAAACGAGACGATCTCATAAACAAACTATTTGCTCGTAATTTGAATGTCATGAGTAAAGACGGACATTTGACGGAAATTCTACAAATTAATTAGAAAACGTTCAGCGTGTTCAACGTACCGTTGAGGAGTTAAAGGGTTCAGCACCCTTAAGTCGTTCAGGAGGTTTCTGCACTGGATTCAGGCGGAAGAAAGGCCCGGGTGTCACTATTGTGTGGACTGCCTGGATTACATACTGGAGGCCCCATCCCAATTTCCAGCCACACTAGGTGTGTGCTTGCGAACGACGAGCAATGGGATGGAGCGTCCGGTAACCGTCCGGATCGAGCCCGAGTCGTCGACGGCGCGAAGTGTTCTTCGCGCGTCATGCCAGAAAAACCGTAGGGGCCCGGCAGGGTCGAACCCTACTGGGGCCATGGGTCGTCCAAAAGGGAACGGGGGGTGTAAGGCAAAGTAGGAACATAGAATTGGGTTTTATTTAGTCAGTAAAAGTCTAACACGCCCTCTCGCTCCACCCTAGAGTGTGAGAAGTCATTGGAATAAAGGTTTATTCCATTTTAATACCAAACATCTAATACCACTGGTATTTTTTAGAACGCATTTTTATTATCTATTCTGAACGGAGACCAACCTTTAGATAATTTAATTTAATGTACCAACAAATACCAGTGACTTGAATTTGGTACAGTCAGCTTAAGTCAAACCTTTTTTTTTTTGTTTAGCCTGTACTGTCCCACTGCTGGACAACTGCCCCAACTTCTTCTAGTCTTTTCTTGAGCCACCTCGGACCAGTCCCCACGGTAGGCATCCAGGTCCATCCAAGTCCGGTAAGTCCCCTCTTTGAGGCGTGGCTGGAAAGACCTCACGGCGTCCTTACCTTCCGCATGACGCAGGTACTCACCGGACATGGTTCGTTCGGGAGTTTCCTGCACTCGATTCATGCGGAAGTGACGCCCGGGTGTCGCCACTGTGCGGAACGCCCGGAGGACACGGTGGAGCACACAGTCGAGGTGTGCCCTGCTTGGGCGGAGCATCGCCGTGCCCTGTCTGAAAAAGCAACCGGCGGCCATACTGAACGCCTGTCAGAGGGTCATGGCGATAAGGATGGTGCGGGGATATTGCACGGTCTCCCGCGAAGCGGCGAGCCTTCTGGCTGGCCTACCACCGTGGGATCTGGAGGCAACAGTCCTTGCACACATGCACGATATGCGCGTGGAGATGCAACGCCGGGGTGAAAGTCCGCTGCCGCGACAGGTCACGGCATGGCGGACAGAGCTCCGGCGGGATCTCATGGTGAAATGGCGTCAGCGACTATCGCAACCCAGTGCTGGGCACGCCACAATCATGGCGGTAAGTCCCCTCTTTGAGGCGTGGCTGGAAAGACCTCACGGCGTCCTTACCTTCCGCATGACGCAGGTACTCACCGGACATGGTTCGTTCGGGAGTTTCCTGCACGGGATTCATGCGGAGGTGACGCCCGGGTGTCGCCACTGTGCGGAACGCCCGGAGGACACGGTGGAGCACACAGTCGAGGTGTGCCCTGCTTGGGCGGAGCATCGCCGTGCCCTCGTGGGGGCGATCGGCGGCGGAGACCTCTCGCGCCGGGCCTTGGTTGAGGCCATGGTCCGGAGCGAGGAGGAGTGGCAGACGGTCGCCGACTTCTGCGAAGCAGTAATGCTCGCAAAGGAGGATGCCGAATGCATCAGGCAACGGCGTTATCGCCGCTGCCGCCGCCGGGATTCTGATCCCGATTTCCGGCCAACGTAGGCGCGGGCTTGCGGACAGTGAGCAATGGGTAGCTCACTGTCCGGCCGTCCGGTAACTGTCCGGACCAAGCCCAAGTCGTCGACGGCGCGCACTGTTCCCGCGCGTCTCAAGGAGTTGTCAGCAACAGCAGGGACCCAGCCGGGTCGAAGCCTACTGGGGCCAGGGTTATCCGAAAGGGCGCTCGAGCCCCGGTATGATGGCTAGAAGGAACAGGGTGGGTCTTTTAGTCAGTAAGAGTCTGACACTATCTCCCGCTCCGCCCAAGGGCGGGGGATGTCAATGCATGATTTTTCCCACCATAAAAAAAAAGTCCATCCAAGTCAAAACTAATCGAATTAAAATTGCCTATAATTTTTAGTTAATTTTTATTCCCACCTATAGAAAAAAAGTAAAATATTGTGCTTACACATTGCCTCTGTATTCTGTGTAGAGGAAAACGTGTATGTTAATTTAAAAGGAAAAGAAAACAGTATTTGTCAAGTGAGTTGTGTCGTAATTTGTCAATGTTTAACTTTGTGGTTGAGATATGGGCTGGCAGATATTGAGCTCGCTCCGGCTGCGGTTCTTTGTCACTCGTTTCTTCTTCGTATGAGAAGATGATCTTTCTTGCAGTGTAGCTACATCAGATCGATGCTAAGCGCATGTTGGTTCAAATTTTGTTTAGTTGGGTCGTTCTTCTTTTTTACCGACAATCGCTTGTCCTCTTGTAAAATAATGTAGATATCGTTAGTAAGATTGATATTTTTAAGTTTCCCGATTCTCTTTTATTTTGAGTTTATTAGTACAGTACATACTATTATTCAATGGCTTTTAATTGACTATTGGATATATTTTCCTTATTTTAAGTCCAGAAATCATCTAATGACTAATTCCGCTCTACACTAAAAGGCTGCGGGAACGTTTGAAAGAGTGACCGTGGTTTGAGAACACAACAAACCACTGAATGAAACAATTTGGTTTTTAGTCAGCAAAGTTGTAAGACGCGGTCTTTCGCTTCACCCTAGAGCGGAAGAAGTAATTTAATGACCCACCTCAAAAAACAGGTATTTTTAATGTTCAGCAAATGTTCAGTATAAACATCGTAAATTAATAAAAGACATGTTTCTTTACTTCCTTCTGCTTATAATTCATGGACATTTTCCGCAGTCCGGTTATGGTCACTTCATTAGCTAATAATATCTTAGTAGTGCCTTTAAAATTTGCACTCATATGTAACATATCAGTACTATCTGAGTCACCGTCACAGCTGTCCCTACAAGAAATGAGTCCACCTGCGCAGGCGCACAGAGAGAGTTGATCCACTAGTTATCTAACACACACATGATCTGATCGCACGTAATACTCCAACCGGTCTTAGGCCGCGTTTAGCTAATGCGCTCCCAAACTACCGTGGTTAAATTATTTATTACTACCTCATGAGATTAGACATAGAGATAATATATGATTAATAATATAAGCTGGTATTAACTTTTTAGTTATGGATAGGTGGAGAAAAGGCACAAGAAGAATAAAACTAATATTGTGAAGGCGAAAGTTTATGGGCGTGTGTTTGTTACTTCTTCACGACCGAATGAATGAACGGATTACGGTACCCTTGTGTTGCATGAAGTTTTAATAAATAAATAAATCAATCAATCAATTAATCAATAAATTTTATTAAACATAAATAAATAAATAAAAGACTAAATGAAACACACGGGTAGACCATATTCTGGATTAGCTTAAATGCTACTACTTTTTATTAGAGGAATATGATTCCAAGGGACAATTTTCTACCGTCACGTGGGTGAAGTCGCTGACAGCAGATGGTTGATCATTTCGAAAACAATGCCCTCCCTCCATAGAGATTAACAAAAATGCAGAAGATATTATAGTGGACAAATGACTGTGGAAACAAATACACTCCCTATTCCGACACTTTCAATTTATTTTGACTTTTCTGTAGTCAGATAAAAAGATAGGTGACTCCAACGTAGTTGTTTGATCTGGGAATCGAACAATTTGTACGGAACCCTCGGTAAGCGAGTCCGACCCGTACTTGACAGTTTTTTTTATAATTAAGTTACGTTATTTATGCGTTTGTTCAATTAAATAAAGAATAATTAGAAAGAAAGAATAATTTACCGCTCGAACGCCATGGGGTTAATGACCTGGAATTGCCGTTTTTACGTAAATCACCAAAAAAAAAACTTTTTCTGGATTTTTCTAGGAAAAACAAAAATCTAGAACCAAAATTTACGGTCAAATAAATTTCGTACAAATTAAGTTTTTTTTAAGGTCATTCAAGCTGTACAGACGTGGCGGGAGAAACATACACGTTCTTCCTTCAGTACCTTTCGGTGTTTTACAGGATGCACTTTGGAGAGTGTGCGCAGGAATTACATGACTTAATTCCACCATCTCACTTCTACCATCGGACAAGCCGACGAACGGCGAGTATCCACCCTAATGTTGTTGAAACCTCTACGATCCGGACCAAGCGTTTCGCTTCGTCGTTTATACCACGTACATCGAGGGACTGGAACAATTTGCCTGCTGCGGTCTTCCCGTCTGATTATAATTTAGGTGTCTTTAAGGCAAGAGTGAATAGGCTCTTAATAAACTAGTGCGCCTCACCATCAACGATTGCATCACTGCTTACCATCAGGTGGGATCGCAGTCAAGCACTAGTTTATACAAATTAAAAAAAAAAAAAAAAAAAAAAGAGTATGTGTCTTAATTATTCTTTCCACAATGAATCACTTACAACACAACCTGGGCCATCAACCCCGTTTCCAATATCGCTGACTGAACAGCCATTTCAAACGGTTTGATCTTGCCTCTAACTACTTATACTCCAGAAAAGATGAAAGCCCAATTAAGATTTTCCCCTCCACAAGATAACTTCACATGCAAAAATGTACCGTTTACCTCCCAACGTTCCCTTTGATGCTGAAACCACGAAAATTAAAACATAAAATAATTAAACAAAACATCTTGTAAGTCAAAAGGAATATAAAAATAATTACGAAGCGTGTCCGAATACCGAGCACCAGGAAAGGGTCGAAGCGTTAATTTGAGAGGTTTTGGGTGAAGCGGCCGCTATGACAAATTCACGTAAATACGAGGGTTGAGACTTACAGGGGCTGATTCATGACCTCGAATATTTTTGTGACTACGGAATAAGATTGAGTCGAAAGATACAGTTTTTATTTTTATGACACAAATTGGACGAGTTTGAGAATACTTGCAATGAGCAACAAAAAGATGATTCATTCATTTCATGCTTTGTGTATACAGAAGTTAAAGAAAGAAAATTAATTAATTTATTTGGCATAACACATACACAACAATTAGGTAAGCTCGAAACAAAAAAAATAAAATTGTAGTACACCAAAATAGGTCCAAGGCAGCATGAATGCATTTCTGAATGAAAACTTAGATGAAAATGGAGGACACTCCGACCAGACGGATGGTAGGTCTGGTCCAGATAACTGCCAAATAGTTGATTTCGGACTGCTCTCTATGTTCTAATCGCAATAAGAGCATTAATACCAAGATGCAAAATTTTGAATTTTAGTTCTGTTTTGTAGATGTCATTACAGCAATCTAGAAAATAAAGAAAGAGTGATCATAATTAACAGAATCCCTTATAGAGGTTTTTTAAGGTGGGCAATCATCTAATGACTTCTCCCGTTCTAGAGCGGTGCGGGAGGTTCCTTCTTAGTTTTGCGTTCTATTATAGGACTCCGGGTTTCTCTTTCAAAAGTAAGCTCATTGCCCCAATCCTTTATGGAGCTGGCTTTTAAAAAGCCTAATTCTCCTAATCCGTTATTGCTTTATTGTTTCATCAAAGTAATCATAAGAGGTACCCACAGTAATCATAAGTTACGTTTGTTTATTTTTCTTTGCTTAATTTCCTACTTGACAAAGGTCAAATATTCTGACCAAATATAACAAGACAAATTATGTGGTCACTACATCAATGCCTTAACAAACCACGCACAACTTTACGTAATGTTATCATTACAAAGGTACATCATATTTTATGTACTGTCATTTCCTATCATTAATTTTCCATAAAAAGAAATCAATGCGGTTTAAAAACCATAGCGCACGAATGCATAACTACACATATTATGGGTACTCTTAACACACTGACCTAGAAAATTTAAAACATCGATAATTACAGTAATTTTAGTAATTATAAACGGAAAAAATACTTAAAGATAATTTCTTAAATCCATAATGTTATGTAATAGTAATAAAATAAGTAGAAGTATATCGATGGACTACAAAAACATGCGTTACATAAGAATTAATAATTCAACTCTGGCCCTCGGGCTGGAAGTGCGGCCCATAAAAACGCCAAACTTGTGAGTGCCCAACGATACATTTCTCCAAATATATGTATTACGTGTTATAACTTAGAACTCAGAATTATATCGTCTTGATCAATTATTGGGATTACATGAGGATATAGGGAATTACTTAGTAAGGTTAAACTCGAGTTGTTTTACGGCGTCTAGCCACACTTAACTCTCGCCCCAATTTTCAAGGTTCACAGTAGCGGTACGTAAGTTTAATTTGAAAGTAGCTATTTGGTGAGGAGAAAACTAATTACTTCTGGTAGCACATAAAAATCTTAATGCTTTGGTTTGTATACAACCTCATTTAGCGAAAATTGTATGAAATAAATTATATCGTGTTTGTGTGGTGTTTTGTGAGAGAAAGTATGCAAGGGTGTCCACTGTTTCATATTAATGTGTCTTTATTATTCTATTCAATCTTAAATTATAAATTTAAAATTATGTATTGAAATAATTTTAGTATAATTATCAAGATCAGTTATTTTCTAAAATTCTATACAATTGCCAACATTTTGTATCAATCAATCATTTCAGACGATAAACGTCCACTGTTGGACATAGGCCTCCCCCAAGTGTCGCCACAATGAACGATTTTAGTCAGTAAAAGCCTGACACGTGCTACCGCTCCACCCTAGAACGGGAGATGCCATTGGATGATTTTCCACCTTCAAAAATGTCTTAGATAGTCTGATATTTTCTCCTTCTCTAATCAGTACCCCTATCCAAATTGCTAATCTGCAATAGTTAACGCTAGTAGAAAACTTCAAATTACTGGAAATGACGTCATCTGAACGCTCAGTCACGTGGTCAGAACAAAAGATTCGGCGACGCGGTCAACTCGAAGCGTTCGACGCAAGCGAAACGGTTGTAACTTGGCTAGGGGGCAGGGTGGTATAAAGTATTTGATGATTGTCAAAAATAAAACCCACTCCATCCATCATCATTGGTAAAGAATTTTCACTTAAAACTTCCATAATTGTCTTTGAAATTGTGGTTACTGCTGTGTCCCATCCCTTCAAGTATTCATGCTACCCTAGCTTAATAATAATAATAATTTTTATATTTTTAAATGTTTTTTTTTATAATTTTTTTAAGGAATATTTAAAAATGTAATTAATATGCTGAAATGAATAATAAAGGAATAATAATAATATTCCACAACTATCACACAACGCCGTCTAGTCCCAAGCTAAGCAGAGCTTGTATTATGGGTACTAGACAACTGATAAACTACTTATATATTTCTAAATACATACATATTATAGATAAATTACACCCAGACACAGAACAAATGATTATGCTCATCACACAAACATTTGTCCTGGGTGGAAATTGAACCCACGACCTCCGGCATAGCAGTCAGAGTCACTAACCACTAGACCAACAGGCCAGTCAAAAGAGAAGAGCTTGAGTCATTAGACTATAATTCCTTAACAATTAAAACTGTCAAACGTCACGACTGCCAGCATTCTATAGACGGCGTCAGATAACCGTGGAATAAAGTACATTGACCTTTTCCTAATATCTCTGCGGTACCCGAAAAACAAACAATGAACTCCTTTTCATTACTAGATCATGTAAAGAATCACGCTAGATGTCAATTCAAGACAGCTTTATGTCTTTTTTGTTTAAATAAAGAATCCCATTTGAGCCAAATGGGTTTGGGCGGGTCACGTCAGCCGCATGAGCAGCGACCGCTGGGCAAGTGTCGCCACACAGTGGGTTCCTGCAAACGGAAAGCGCCATCGAGGTCGCCCTAGAAAGAGAAGAGGTTCGAGACGGCGCGAGAGAAGAATGTCTGGAAGGACTTGGGGGAGGCCTTTGGCCAGCCGAGGGACAGTAATGGCTAGGGAAAAAAACATTGTAAAAAAAATAATTAAGGAGGGTCAATGACCCTTATTCAACGGCAATCTAGCACCTACCTTGTATTTCCAAATCCATCTCGAATTATTTGTGTCGATGTAGCAAGTCTTATCTATTATTTGCAGAATGGAATATTTTGTTTTGAGAATCAAAAGATTAAAGTATTATGTACTTATTTTGTTGAAGTAATTATATTCTTAAAGTTAAGTTCGTGACTTACTGAATTACCTTTTGGCGTAGTAGTAGATAATGTGAAAGTACGATTTTGAAGTTCAAGTGTATGGGAAACAAATTTCTATGAATACTCTTCCTCTTTCCATTAGTATACCAACAACTTGTATATAAGTTACTAGCTTTTGCCCGCGGCTTCACTCGCGTACATAAAATATAGCCTATGTCACTCAGGAATAAAGTAGTTTTCTATCGGTAAAAAAATTTTAGCAATCGGACCAGTACTACCAGAGATTACCTCCTACAAACAAAAAAACACTTTATTTCTAAATATTAAGTGTATACCTATTTGCTACATTCTTAATTGTACACCATTATACATACAATGTGCAACCTTAACGCATTTCCCTGGAATGGACAGTATCTAACATTCCTCATTAAATACCCAGAGGGTGGTCCTGTGCAGACAAGTCAATTACAGGCATGCACTCATTCATAGACAATACTTGTTCAAAATTATTAGATATTAATTATTATGTATAAATTAAATGAGATTAAACAGTAACATTAAACATTACAGTAATTCAAATATATAACGCATTTGAACTATTGAATTAGAAATAACAAGAATTCAAACAAATAAATAGCATAGTCGGCCTTATAATGTACCCACTGTTGGGATTCAGGCCTCCTCGTTAGGAGAGGAAATGCGGGTCCTAATAGCATAGCATAGCATAATCAGCCCTTTAATGCTCCCACTGCTGGGACTGAGGGCTCCACTCACCACGCGGGCCCAGTGCGGGTTGGTGGATGTCACATGTCCGCAAATTTTTGGTTCTATGACATGCCGGTTTCCTCACAATGTTTTTCTTCACCGTTTTGAGAGCAGTGCTAAATAAATAAATAACAAATTATAACAACTTAATTAAAAATTACAACAGCTAAAAATTTAATAGTTTAAAGAAGATCATTGATCATCAAACTGCTCTTTTTTCACTATCTGGAAAAAATATATGCAATAGATGGTAACAGATCCACGGACCCACTTCGATAAGCTTAACACTGACAGTTCTACCCGTGTGACTAACATCATTTGCACAACCACCTAGACTTACCATCAAAAATATTTTTCTGACTCTTCCCACGGTAACACAGCTAAGTTCAAGCGTGACCACAGCGTTTGTAACTAAGTTGTTGCATCACCCACGTCGCTCGGTCCCACATGATACAACTGTCACAAGCCTGCAACTCAAATACGAGACCAGTGCAAACTAGACTATCCACTAGAGTACCTCCTGGATTTACATTGGCACATATTTTTGCGGAATTTTAAAGTAGCAACCACTTACCAGAAGAAGCAGTGTTTGAAGGCCTTCTACAAGGTGGACCAATGACCTGGTAAGGGGTGCGGGAATCCGATGGATGCGAGACGCAAAGGACCGTTCATTATGGTGACACTTGGGGGAGGCCTATGTCCAACAGTGGACGTCTTTCGGCTGAAATGATGCTGATGATATTTTTGCGAAGAAAAGTTCCTTAAACTCTTGAAAGATTCGAATTTTCAAAGTCTTCGGTACTCTTTACATAACTTACCTTTAAAATTAGCAATTTTTTTTTGGAGTTCTGTGACCTTACTATGACGTTTTAAAATGTCAAACGTGCGAGCGAGAAAGAGGGATAGAGCTATATATCCTATATAGCTCCATCCCTTTAACAGTTCAGTTTAGGTCGTCAAATGGATCGTGTTAAGAGCACATGGTAGAGCTTTTGTATCCGAAGTTTGTTGTCTGTCTATCAGTGTATCACATGCTAGGCTTACAGAGTGCGTTTTTCTATTGCTGCAATGACAAAAAATTAGTATTTCGAGTACCGTAACTAGAGACACAATAGAGAGACAATGAGAGAGCGAACGGCGCGTTCGCTTGAGATTTAATGAATTAAAATTTTGTAATAATAATATTCCACAACTATCCCACAGTGCCGTCTAGTCCCAAGCTAAGCAGAGCTTGTGTTATGGGTACTAGACAACTGATAAACATATTTATATATTTCTATAGATAAATTACACCCAGACACAGAACAAATGATCGTGCTCATCACACAAACATTCGTCCTAGGTGGGAATCGAACCCACAATCTTCGGCATAGCAGTCAGGGTCACTAACCACTAAACTAACAGGCCTGTCACAATCACAAGAACCACTTTTTTAAAGAGTAACCGTGGAGTTTCTTGCCGGTTCTTCTCCATAGGAAACGACCAATTTGGGACCGTGCACTAGCTTCTGACGTTTTTTATGTGCCCATATAGGCCTATGTGAAATAAAAATATTTGATTTTGAATTTTTAAAGGTAGGTAACCAAAAAATCTAGTTTCTTAAATAGGGACCATACAAGAGAGAGAGAGAGAGAGATTTGGTTTATGGTACAATAACCTTCAAGTGCAAGTTTAACACCTTTTGTAAATGTGAATCCATTACATTTATTGAAGAAGCATAGTTGCAAAATGTTTGATTGAATCAATTTTACTGTCAAAAGTTAATTAAACGAAATGTCAGTTAAAACGTCACTGACATTTACGCTTGAGATAATTACCAAGTTAGGAAACTTAACGGTGTGAACACTTCTTTCACATCCATAACATTTATTATTAGAACGCATAATTGATTTTAGGTGTGCAATATTGGGTTGAAACGAATCGAACCCACGACCTCCAGCGTAACAGTCAGAGTCACTAGCTACTAGACCAACAGGCCAGTCAATAGAGAGAATAGTAAAGTTACTAAAACCATAAAACGGACTAGTTACTAGGATAGTCGTCAGTCGCTGCTCGTAGAGTTAACTTCCAAGGAATGTGTTACTCGCATACCTAGTTCTGAACAAGTGAGCTCATTCTGGGAGCAATGTTACCAGTTTCGGAAGAATTTTCACAGCGATATGTGACACAATTTAAATGCCATTTTGTCCGTTTGTTAGTTACATAAAACAGTTGTCTATAGTCTGCGTTGTAATGATTATCACTTCATTTATATCAAACTAAGAAGTTTCGTCATTAATCATCATCTATCATCATCATCACCTGTGCGTCTCGCATCCATCAGATTCCCGCAACCCTCACCAGGTCATCGGTCCATCTTGTGGGAAGCCTTCCAACACTCCGGTACGTGGTCGCCACTCCAGAACTTTTCGTCCCCATCGACCATCTCTTCTGCAAGCAATATGCCCTGCCTACTGCCACTGTTTAGTAATTCTTCGGGCTATGTCGGTAACCTTCGTTCTCTTGCAGATTTCTTAATTTTTGATGTGATCACGCGAGGAAACTCCGAGCATAACCCTTTCCATTGCTCTTTGGGTGGCTTTAAGCCATCTGATGAGGCTCAGTGTAAGCGACCACGTTTCGGAGTCATTAGTATCAAGTAGTAAACAAAAAACCAGACAACCCAAAACGATAACCCAAAGAGCCCGTAAAAGTACACGAACAATAAATCCAAAACTCCCAATAAAAGATACGGAAGTTTCGGGGATAAATCTAGAGGAAACTGCCAACCTTCCCGTAAGGTCGATCTGACCGATCCAAGCGAGCGAAACGTCTTCATACCGTGTGACTACGACGTCCATTATGCATGCCAACGACTATGTATTGAAGAGCACGTTACTGGCTAGGTACACAGTTACGACACGATTCCAGTAATCGTTTGTGAATGTCTTTCTGAAATGGCACAGATATCCAGTTAGCTTATAGGAGGAAATGAAGCTGATAATTATATATTGACTCGGTACTTCAAACACTATTTATTATGAAGGCAAAAGTGAACGAGTGTGTGTTTGTTTGAATATTTGTCACTTCTTTCACGGAGAATGAACGCATTTCAATCAAGCTTGGTACACAGGTAGACTATGTTTTGGAACAGCACATAGGATACTTTTTATTTCGGGAATTGGTTCCCTTGAGATAATCTTCTACTTCGCGTGAAACGCGAGTGGGAGAGAACTAGTAGAAAGTCATAAAAATAATTTAGTAAAGAAGAGAAAAAGAGTTCAAAGAAGGACCATTATCATATGAAGTTGAGAGCAATTATGATCTTATACTTGGTTAATCAAGCAAATAAAGTTCTATAGGTAAACGGCTTTATAAAAAAATAACTGGCAAAAACCACCCACCATTACATTAGTTACTAGTCCAGACTGTTTTTATTTTTATTTATTTTTTATTTATTCAATTTAGTACAGCCACATCACATACATTTTACATTAAAAGAAATTTTTTATTAACAATGGGGACTAATGCACATGACAATTAAGGCGTACATAGCGCTCACCATAGAATTACTGCTGCCTTGAGAATTATATTTTGTCATTAAGTACATAATTTTAGTGTATAATCAATTTAACATAAAACAGTATTACAACATAAAAATAGAACCAAATACATACAAATTGAATTAAATTGAAAATGTCAAAAACATATTAGATAGAATCAAGTCAAGAATAAACAAATGAGGATTAAATTAAATTACAAATTAAAGTCAAACAAATTACAAATCAAAGTCAAATAAATTACAAATCAAAGTCAAATAAATTACAAATTAAAGTCAAATAAATTACATAAATTACAAAAAATCAACCAAATCATTAATTAAAACAAAGTAAATAAATAATCAAATTAAAATTAAAAAATTAAAATATTAAAAATGGTCTGGCAAGGATTGAAAAGATTGGAATAATTTTCTCCTAAACCTCGGTAGCTTGTCATTGAATATGTCTAGTTCTGGCATGCTTAATACAATATTGTTGTACTCATTGCTAATCCTTATAATGGGAGACTGTAAGCCTAGGTTGGTTCTCACAATTGGGGTATCAAAAACTTTTTTAATTTTTTTGGCCCGCGGGTAAGTTCTTGGAACTGTTAAAGAAACACTTTGTAACAGGTAACTGCAATGAATATTTCCATTAATGATTTTGTGAAGGAAACATAAATCCAACAGACGTCTACGGTCGCGAAGGGTAATCATTTTAAATTTGTTTAAACGCTCCTTGTAAGGCTGCCTGTGTGAAAAGCCTTCTGTGGAGAAGGCAAGATGTCTAGTGAAAGCACGTTGTATGCTTTCCACACGTTGTGAGTGAACTGCGTAAAAAGGACTCCATACGCTGCTTGCGTACTCAAGGTTGGTGCGCACCAGAGCGTTATATAGTAACACTTTTGTTTTTTGGTGTAAAAATTCTCTAGAGTTGCGCTTCAAAAATCCGAGCATCTGGGCGGCCTTTGTCACTGCTTTATCAATATGTGAGGTAAATTTCAACCTGCTGTCCAAGATCACACCCAGATCCCGAACTTCATGCACTTGCTCTAGTATTACGCCCCCAATCTCATATTTTGTATATACTGGTGTCTTTTTTCTTGTAAATGATATATGATGACATTTTCCAGCGTTTAAACTCATACAGTTAACATTACACCAATTTTGAATATTGTTCAAGTCAGTCTGAATAAAGTCAGAGTCAGTTTGGGAGTTAATGACTTTGTATATTTTTAGATCGTCAGCAAACAGGGAAACTCTACAATGTCGTATGTGTTTTGTTATATCGTTGATAAAGATTAGGAAAAGAAGCGGCCCCAAATGAGATCCCTGCGGAACACCCGAGTGCGCATAATACATCTCAGATTTGAAGCCACCTATCTCTACAGATTGTGGTCTTTTTGACAGGTATGATTTAAACCACTCCAGCATTTTGCCTCCGACACCAAACCATCTCAGTTTCTCAACTAGTATGAGATGATTTACTTTGTCAAAGGCGCTGCTGAAGTCAGTATATATTGCATCCACCTGCATTCCCTTATCAACCTGACGCGACAATTCTGAGACAAAGGGGACCAAATTTGTTACTGTTGAACGCCCACGCCTGAAGCCATGCTGATAATCCGAAATGCTTGAATCCACCATTTGTGAAATAATAGGGCATAACATTGATTCAAACAGTTTAGAAAAACATGAAAGGATTGAAATTGGACGATAATTACCTACGCAAGCTGGATCATCCTTCTTAAATATGGGAACTATTCGAGCCTTCTTCCACTCTGCCGGAAACATGCCTTCCCCCAGGGAGCGATTGAATATAAGCATTAATGGAAGTGCAAGAGCAGAACTACATCTTTTAACGAAGACTGGTGGAATGAGGTCAGGTCCAGCACCCTTCGTCGGATCAATTTTCCCAATTGCTTTGAAAACATCAGATTCGACAAATTTTAGGCTTGAAATGAAGTTGTTAGTTTCAGATTGGGATTGGTAGTTAAACGATCGCGAACAACGAGTAGGTGACTGTATAGATGGCGTAGTATTTGCTGTGTACACCGAGGAAAATTTGTTTGCAAATAAGTTAGCGATTTCAGGGCCAGTTTTAGCGCTTTTATCTCCTAGTGTCATCGTTGCAGGAATGGACGATTTATCGCCGCGTTTGCTGTTAATAAATTTCCAAAAGGCTTTTGGGTTTTTAGTTATTTTGTTCTCTATTTTTGTTCTATACTTAGAATAGCATTCATCGTAAAGCTTGTGACAGTGAGAGCGTAGCAATTTATATTCAATCTCATCTCTAGGGTTGCCAAATTTCTTATATTTCTTTCGAATTTTTTCCTTTTCAGACATAAGTCTAATTAATGAATTGCTAAACCACGAAGGGAATTTAGCTCTAGTAGTTGCCATTTTGGGTACAAATTTTTCTATAACAGCTCCAAGAATACTGTAAAACTCCGTGACCATGCCATCCACATCATTACAGTTGAGAATTTGTTCTTGCCATTTTACACTCTTTAGCTCAGCGACAATATTTTTATAGTTTGCCTTGAAAAAATTATTTCTTTTGACGGGTTTTGAGCGCAGATTAGTTAAATTACCATATGGAATATTAAGCAATAAATTGGGATGATTTGGATAGCATTTGCTTAGAACATTCAATGGTTTTGTAACATAAGCACCAGGAAAACTTGTAATAGTCAAATCCAGTAATTTGTTATCACAGTTATTGACACAATTTGCCTGATACAGGTTATTCATGCTTAAAAAGTCAACAAGAGAATGTCCAAGAGAAGTTTCGTAATTAGACGGGGTCAAATAATGACAACCCGCCTTGGCGTTCCAAGATATAAACCCCAGGTTGAAGTCACCCAGCACGACCAAGTCGTCTACATGATCAGCAACATAGCCCACCCCTTCGAGAAACATTGACAGAGTTTCCAACTTGACCGGAGGGGGTAAATAGACAACACAAATTGCAAGTTTTCTTACTTTTGTCCCAATATTTAAATGTAATATGACCCACAAATCTTCCGCCCCACTTTCCCAGTTAGGAACTCTGACTGACGATATGTCTCTAGAAACAGCTAACATCACCCCACCACCGTCTTTTGACTTTCATTCACTCGACTGTTTCTCTGCTGGGTAAAAGGCTTCCTTTCCCATTCTTCTTCCAAAAACAAATAAGTAATAAATATCACTACGGTTTCCCTTCAAAACTCCTTTTCTTATTTCCTTTTTCAGGCCGTGACATCTGGCACCAAGCCTTCCAACCTAGTCAATACAGCTAATTTTATATAAAACACGCCCCACATCCAATCCATTAATATCAACTTATAAAGCTGAACACATCCAGTTTTACTCTCGCTTGAAGAAATACTTAAATTTAGATTATTCTAAAAACGGTATCGGAGAGAAGTTATCAGTGCAAATGGACCGCCCACTCTGCTACTTAAATCAGCGTAAACATAGGGAACTATTTATAAGGACAGTAACTCCAAAACGCCTACAATACATTGATAAGTCTTCTGAGAAGAAGGAAGGACTCAAATGAATTAATACTGTACCTCCCAGAAAAAAGGTACAGTATTAATTTCATTTGAGTGTTGTCAAACATACTGCTTTAAATTCCACAATATGTTTTCATAGACGTTTTGTCCGATAAAATGGAATAAACCAATAAAATAAAATAATAAGTTGTGTTAATTTTTGGTGTACAATAAAATTTATTCTATTCTATTCTAAACTTTATTGTACACCAAAATAATAACAATTTTACAGAAACTTAATTCTATGAGTACTTATCGCTGTCAGTGACAGCTGACAGATGGACAGGATGGTGTAGTCTGCGCTGCTAACAAATATTAGTGAAACAAATGAATGATCAGTCGCCCTAATACGAGCTCTAACCGGGATCCATTTTGCGACCTAAACTGAACTCTTAGAGGGATAGAACCATATCGCTTGCACGACCTCACATTTTAACATGTCATGGAAAGACCCCAGTTTAAAACATATTTAAATTAAATTAAGAGGGAATTGCAACACCAATAGAGAGAAAAAGATATTCAGTCGAGAGAGAAATACATACCATAAATCTCGAATAAAAGTATTTAGGTCAACAGGTCAAACGTCAATTTCTATAAGATATCTTTCTCAGCGCATGCCTTTTATCAAGACATTTAAATTGGCTAGAATTCTGCTACCGCCACACCTGAAGTTTAGGGTAATTTATTTTGAAACCGCTCCGTTCGTCCTAATTCCCCGTGTGTACTCAAAGTAGTAAAACATAGAGGGCTCTTTTTATGTAGGTGAGGTTATCTGTCTGTCCGCGCGTCCATCTAGTGAAGTAACTCGGGAGAACGGCGGAGTGGAGCTGTCGTGTACGACTCGGTAATAAGAGTGTTACAGACTAGGAAGAGAGAAGAGTTGAATTAGTTTTGAATTGAAGCAAAGTGGGTTTTGTTTGCATAATTGGAATACTTTTGTGATGTACGTATTCAACTGCATCCAATTAGTCTGGAAGTAGATAGATTGCTTCTAGGCAAGCGTGCTCCATCGTCGGCCACATCATCGCTTACCATCAGGTGAGATTGTGGTCAAACGCGAGCCTATCCATTATAAAAAAAAAAAAAAAAAAAAAAAAAGTGAACTCTAAGATAGTTGAGAAGAACTATGCAAATTGAATTATTTATACTAATGAGAGTTTGGTGGGAACATTTCCGTAATCGTAAAAAAAATATGCCATTCAATGATAAAGTAAAATCCTACACAGCATCATCATCAATATTTCAGCCGATAGACGTAGACGTAGTCGATATTTCGTCCGTAGCATACGAAGCCCTCCGTGTCCAATATAATAACGCTTTCAGGGCGCTGATGGGGCTGCCGCGACACTGTAGTGCCTCGGGCATGTTTGCCGCCGCTAGCGTCGACTGCTTTTATGCGACTATGCGTAAGCGGAGTGCAT
Source organism: Mythimna ferrago (assembly GCA_910589285.2). Lineage (NCBI taxonomy): Eukaryota > Metazoa > Arthropoda > Insecta > Lepidoptera > Noctuidae > Mythimna > Mythimna ferrago. Next base: position 26,840,263 of record OU342685.1, read on the forward strand.
CTCTGGTGCGTAGGGTTCGCGGCAGCCCCAACAGTGTGCTGATGATGATAGCTGACAGGCGCGACTGTCCTTATATAAGGCGCTGCAGTGACTTGCTTGTTACCTGTAGTCGTGTGTGATGTGTAAATTAATTTGATTGTATGTTGGTGTCACGTTTTGTGTTATGTTTGTGTGTTATGTAATTATGAGTCTTGGTTACTTGCTCAAATAAATGATGATGATGATGATGATAGGCCTCCCCTAAGTGTCGCCACAATGAACGATCCTGTGCGTCCCGCATCCATCGGATTTACGTAAAATCCTACTAGAGGAATATTCTTTTTTCTAATTGCGTCAGTCGTTTTGAGTTTATTCAATACAAATAAGAATACAAATCTTTCTCCTTTCTAATAATCAAATCTGAATTGAAACACAAAAAAGGACAATTAAAAACTGTGTATTTTATATAATTTGTTAACTGTAATTAAGTACAAAAGTACAAACAATCTCGAGCTCAAAGGTAAATAGATAAATCTTCATCTTTTATTCGACAACGCCTATATTTATATCGATAAAAGGCTTCAAAGACTCACCGAATTACTTTAGCAATCAGGCTGTTTACTTCACATCTTGTACAACATTACCTACAACAGTCTACCAATGTAGCCGTATCAAAGCTTTGCGCCTACTTGCGCAGAAACATCTCTAACGACATAATAATCCGCGCCATCTGCCAAATAAATCACCACTGAATTGTGCTCAAAATTATAAACAGCTGTATCTGCTAGATGTTATCTTACGTTAACGTTTAAACAGTACTTTGTAACTTCGGAGCTTTCAAGAGAGATGCCAAGGGCGTTCGTCAGAAAATTGCGTTCAAATAGATTATTTAGAAGAGATATGTGTAGTTTCTATTTTGTAATGTTTTTAGTTTAGATTGCGATTTTGAAACTTAAAAAAAAAACGGTCAAAATAAAAGTTTGTATCTAACAAATTAATAAATAATTTATATCTATCTACCTACACGTCCAAGGATTGTGTGTGAGGGATCCACTTTTTTGAAACTTAAAAAAAAACTTTATGAATTATAAAAATGGTAACTTACGAACTAATTATACTATTCAATTAAATCAAATAATTTATACACGTCCATGAATTGTATGATAATTATGAAAGAAAAGGGAGTTAGTAATTGCAAGACGGGTGATAGGACAGAATGCAAAAAAGACTTGTTGGACCAACCTCAAGTAACACGGGACAAGGGCAGGGAGATGATGGTGATACACGTTTTTTTAACTCTTATGGAGGAATGTATAATCTATACATATACTCGTAAATAAAATTGGAGTTTCTGTTTGTAATATTGAAATAACTGCTTTTTATTCCATGCATATGAATATATATACGGTACACACACCAAAATAACATGTTTTACAATTTTTATCTGTCTGTCTGTTTGTACGGGATAATCTCTGAAATGGCAGGACCGATTTTGATGGGACTTTTTTTGGCAGGTAGCTGATGTAATAAGGAGTAACATAGGCTACTTTTATTTTAGAAAAAATAAATTCAAAATCCTGTAGTCGTGGGCACAGCTAGTCTATATAAATAAAAGGAGAAACGGACTGACATATGAACGCACAGCTGAAACTACTGGTTAGGTTTCTTTTTATAGCGTAGGCGAATACTAAGAGAACATTTTTCAAAATTTATCCTCTAAGGGGGTGGAACACGGGTTTAAAGTTTTTATAGAGAAACCTGTTTTCAAGCAAGCAAAGCCGCTGGCAGAAACTAGAACAGATACGAAGCGGAACACAACAATATCTCGTCAAAACAATTTAAGGGGGTACAAAGCTCGTAGTTCCCTGTAATATCAACGCTAACTTATTGAAATCCTAACTCAATCTCTCCAATCCCACAAAACCAGACGGTAACTGAGTTTTGCGGTCAACGATTTGGCCGTGACTTTGCTAACACAATATTCTGGGTGTCTAACAAAACGCAAAGCATAACTCCTTCAATTATAGAGATCATTATCTGGCAGAAGTCCGCTACAGACAGGGATGAGTTGCTGGGACACCACGTTTTTACTACCAAAGTTCCTAAGTTCCGCGCAACATTAATTTTAATCTCGGAATTAAGACAGTTACGCGGTAACAATGATGTATTGTACCGGCAGATAATAATTCCACGGGTGCAAAGTACGCAGTGTACATGATTTATATTTTTAATTTCACTTTTAATGAGTGAGCCAGGCTTTGTATGCGGTCGATTATTTTGTTTAATAGTGGCGATAAAAGTTTTCATATTTGGGAGATACATGGCGCTGTGCAGTAACGGGAATGCTCTTTGAAATTGAACGTGTTATTAAAGTTTGAATTGATAATAAATTGCTGTTATTGGCAGTTACTGTTCAGTTGTTAATCAATTTACCGACCAGTTATGCTTATCTTATCATATCTCAACGCCATCTAATCTCAAACTGAGCAGAGCTTGTGCTATTAGTACTGAACGAATGATAAACATACTTATATATTTTTAAATACATAAACACATATTATAGATAAATTAGACCCAGACACATAATAAATGATCGTACACTTGAAACATTTTTCTTGAGTAGAAATTAAACCCACGACCTCCAGCATAGCAATTAGAGCTTTTGACCACTATATCAGCAGGCTATCAATAGATACTTTACTGTATTATTAGTTACATACGATAAGACAATGTTCAATAGACATGGTGGTCTATTGAATGATTTTCATTGATGGTGTCTTATTGTGAGTACCCATAGATTTAAGTTTCTGTAAAATTGTTATTATTTTGGTGTAAAATAAAGTTTATTCTATTCTATTGTACAAAGATTTGCTCCTTTTGTCATTCTCTTCTCTCTTCCAAGTACAGACAGTTCTGGTCAAGACGCCTTTTAAAAGCAACCGTACTAACCACAGCTTAAACTCTCGTCTCTCATATTACCCCAAAACATAAAACAAATAAAAGGTCCCTCACGCAAAGCAGTACGTGACTCAAACTCTTGCACCTCCACTTACTTAAACCTCAGTAAACCCTCAGGAGCCGAGGGGGAATAGCCGGCCGGCCATAGCCCGGTAATCCGGCGTATTATCGGCTATGACGACGCGATGGCCCCGCGACTTTATTGCTCGGCCGGCAATCTCCTCGCCACGCTATTTTGTGACGTAACTACGGTTATGTAGTGTGTGACGGGTGCTACATAGACGAGTTTATTTTTTGGGGTTTCCAGAGTGAGTTTTATTCTTCTTTTCTGCTAGTTTATACTTTATGTCACACCATAATATACACGCAGTACTTAGGAAAGGCTCAATGACCTCAGTAGAGCTTCCGAAAGAGTGGGTCTTAAAATGAACATGGACAAAACTAAAGTCATGATAAACAACCATGTAGCACCCACTCCTATCAAGATCGGAGACTCTATACTCGAAGTTGTGGACGATTACGTCTACCTCGGGCAGACAGTCCAGTTGGGTAGATCTAATTTCGAGAAAGAGGTCAACCGTCGAATCCGACTCGGCTGGGCAGCGTTCGGGAAGCTACGCGGTATTTTCTCATCCAACATACCACAGTGTCTCAAGACGAAAGTCTATGACCAGTGTGTGTTGCCAGTGATGACATCGCGGGTCTCAAACCATAGGGGCGTATCCACAAAACCCCTACTTTTCAGGAGAGATAATAAACTTAATAACTTTTCCTGTGATTGAGCCAGCTCGTTGTTTTTTTGCATGTAGCTATATATTTCTACTGCAATTAATATAAGATTCTTAATTTTAGGGTATTTCCTCTTTATCACTAGTTTTTGGTTGATACGCCTATATAGCATGACGACTATACTGTAAAATTCCGTCAAAATACTCCCTGAAATATATGAAATTTATGGACGTAAAATCTTTTTCCTCAAATTGTTAATATATATACCAATATTTATTATTACTTAATTGGTAACTTAAAATATTGCTATTTAGGAATGAGAACTCATTAAAATTAACGTTATTTACGTAATTTCAAGAAATCATACGCCTGTCTGGCTTGTCATAAAAATTGAGAGGTGTTTTAACTCAAAGAGGAAGTATAAACCAGTTTTGTTCTACAATTTAAAAAAAGCAAATGATTAATAGGTAATTACACAATATTCTTGTGTTTGAAAAGAAAAATAAGCATTATAAAAATAAAATTTATTCATACATCTGAACATAATTATTAGAAATATCTTTAAAATCACAAACATTTGAAATTGAGCTGAAACAAAACATAGCTCTCAAAAACGCTGAAGGAAATCATTGTGAGGAAACCAGCATTAGTGATGTTTATGTGAATGTCTGATTTCTCACATTCGGGAATGCGAATGCGAATATTCAAATTCAATATTCGCGAATGCGAATGCGAATATTGACTTTCAAAAAAAGTGCGCGCAAAATGTCAGACAGTTTTCACATTTCGTATCAGCCTTAACAGACTGATTGAATGAAGCTTAACACAAAAAGTTTTTCAGGAAACACAGACTCCGGCAGGGAATTCTACTCCTTAGCTATACGCATTATGAGTGTGTTCCCATGACGCTTTGTACCGGTACCGGTACCGGTCCATGTACCGGTGTCACAACGCCGTACATCTTGTGGTCCAACGATGGAATGAACTTGGCGGAATTAAATTCTGCAATTCCAATGCACACTGTCTGAAATGTAAACAATAAAAAACCGACAGGCTAACATCTCGGCGTCGATGCTTGAGAATCGACATCGACAGAGCTTGTACTGTCTCACCCTCGCTAAGATCCCGAATTTTTTGGCAGACAGTTTGGCTTTTGCTTCGATGTAGAAGCCAAAATTGAGGATCGTCGACAGCGGCACCCCAAGAAGCTCTGAGATCTGAAAGAGATCTCGGAGAGACTGGATCTGAAATCCATAAGCTCGCTCGCCGGACATGTAACTCTCAACTACAGTGCTATCGTCTGTATACCCAAAGGCACTGGCTTTAACTAGGTCATTTATGTGCAGCAAGAACAGTGTTGCCGAGAGTACCGACCGCTGAAGGATCCTGGAATTAATATCCATTTGACCCGACGAGCAGCCATCAATAACCACTCGGATGAATCGATCCCTCAAGAAGTTTACGATCCAATCACACAGACCAGTGGTTAGACCAGTGGAAGGAAGCTTAGCAATAAGACTTTCATTTCAGCTTAGACCCTATCGAAAGCATTCGAGATATCAAGGGAGACGGCAAGCGCTTCCCCATGCTTCTCGATGGCCTCGCTTTAGATGTGAATGGCATACGCTAGAAAATCCCAATAGACTGATTTCGGCGAAAACCGTATTGCCGGTCAATGAGGATGTCGTTTGTTTCTAGGTATGCCAGAAGTTATCTGTTAAACACCCGTTCCATACTCTTACAGAGGATGGACGTAACGGAGATGGATAGGTCAAAGAAAGAAAGAATCAAAGCATTTATTTCAAATAGACCATTTACAGGCACTTTTGAATAGTCAAATGTCGGTCAGTCCAAGAAAAGTGAAGCTAAATTGCACGTTCCAAAGAGTAGGTCTCTATGGAGAAGAACGTGCAAGAAACTCCATGGACACTCTTTTAAATCATATTATGTGTTACATATAATGCTTGGTTACATATTACTTGTTGCTTCTATCATGTGAGCACAATGTCGATAATGAAATAAAAATGTAAAATAATTAAAAGATAGAAACTGAATTAAGCCACTGGCAGCTAAGAGATGACCAGGTAGTTTGCCAGGTCAGCTCAACTGCCCTTCTTGGGCACAGGCTGAACGGAACTTATTCAGTCTCTGAGAGGCGAAATAGGCGGGTCAAGATTAGAGACAATTCAAGTGCACAAGTTTTAAGAACCGCTGCTGGTATCCCGTCGAGGCCACTGGCTTTATTCACGTCAAAGTTACGCAGAACTATACGAACGTCCTTCTGATGAATACGAATATCCGACATACTCGTCACGCACCCATCTGGAGAAACAGTTAAATTCATTCGAAAAAATTTGTTATGATTTGAGGTTAACATGTTGTTTCACAATTTGTGATAAAATGTGAAATAAACTTGTGTGATGGAAAAATATTAAAGTAAATATAAAATTATATAAGTTGTATTGTCTTTCTAGATTCATTCAATCAAAATATTATTTCCTTTTTGTTTGTCAGAAACATTCGCCAAGTATTCGCATGTTTTTTGTGAATGCGAATGCAAATATCAAAAAATGTGCGAATATTCGTGAATGCGAATGCGAATATCAAAAAATGTGCGAATATTCGCGAATGCGAATATTTGTTACATTACTTACGTCTATATAGCTTGACAAATTGATTTCAGGTTAAAGTAAAATAAACAGTCGTATGTTCATACGCCTTTATGGTCCGATACGATTTCCTTGGATCACGACAAAATTGAAAGTCGTACGTGCGTACGTCTTTATGGCACGTCGAAACTGCCCCAATACGCAATAATATTGCTCTTACGTCAATTATACGGCTATTTGGTCTAAAAATATTTCTAGACTCTCCAGCATACGGCAAATAATATTTTTTAATTTATGCAAAAAGTAATTAACACTAAATTATAAGAAAAATTCAGTTAATGTATCGCTTATAGTAGAATCCAATGGCATTAAAAACGAAAAATCACATTTTTGCATATACGCCCCTATGGTTTGAGACCCGCGACATATGGATCCGAAACGTGGTCGCTCACAATGGGCCTCATCAAAAGGCTTAAAGTCACCCAAAGAGCAATGGAAAGGGCTATGCTCGGAGTTTCCTTGCGTGATCGAATCAGAAATGAAGATATCCGCAGGAGAACCAAGGTTGCCGACATAGCACAAAGAATCGCCAAACTTAAGTGGCAATGGGCAGGGCACATTGCTCGCAGAACAGATGGCCGTTGGGGCCGAAAGGTTCTGGAGTGGCGACCGCGTACCGGAAAACGCAGTGTTGGAAGGCCTCCTACAAGGTGGACTGACGACCTGGTGAAGGTAGCGGGAATCCGATGGATGCGGGACGCACATGATCGTTCGTTGTGGCGACGCTTGGGGGAGGCCTATGTCCAGCAGTGGACGTCTGTCGGCTGAAATGATGATGATGATGATGATGACTTAGGAAAGGCTTATGTTCAGCTGTGGACAATTTCCCTAGAACTAGCTGGCTTACGAACCTACGCTACGAACTATCAAACACGCGAAGGTAAAATAGTCGAAATTTTTCAATTTTCTGCTCAATGTCCTTATATTTTCTTTCCTTAAAAACCTTCTACAAAATATTAGAAAACTTGAAAAAAAAATGAATGTAATCGGTAAAGGCGTTCTCAAGTTATAGCACGACCAAGGGAAATAGGCATTTATTTTTATCTAAAGATATAGAGATGATGATAATGCTACCAATTTCTTCTAGGTTGGCGTACACTCACACACTTCTTTTACTCATCATCTCAGTCAGTCCCTCTCTGGAAATATTATTTTTTACACAGTCCATCCATAGTTCCTTGGTACTTTTTCAAAGCTTAAAATCGTCCTCATTCATACTCAATGCTTTAAATCTATCGATGAATAAAAATTGTAAGAGAGAATAACATATACCTACACATTTACGTAGTTTGCAAATCGTATATTGGTATTCGTTTGGTCATTTACCTTCATTCACAACAAGTAGACCAGTATTGACTGAGCTAATATAGCCTTAGTCAACACCTTAATAAAATTGAATCTCATCAAAATAAACAATGCTATTGCCATGTAAAATTCTACACGATTAACGAAGCGACCTAACCGGTACAGTCCGTTCAATTAAACATTTCATACTTTTAACTTTTCATCACATTTTAATTTGGCTAACATCCATACTCTATCGAAACTGCCCGCATATTCCTGAACGCTCTCACCCAAACAATGCATGTAAACAAAACTGATAAATAGTTCAATAAATATATCGAAACTAAACCGATGATTTATGTACTTTCAGTTTTAAGTAGTATAAAATCGTTGTGTTTATCGCGGCAACTTCCCGGCGCGCTGCTCCGTGTAGAGAGTTTAATAAATTACACAAACTTCGTCTGCTAGATTTGGGGTGCATCGGTGAATTGTAGGAAGCCTTACAATCGGGAAGGACTTGGGAGATAAAACAGAAATACCAGTTCAATCTCTTTACAGAAATATTGAAGTTCACGGGAAGACTCGAGACTCTTCAATTAGATGTAAAACTCTAAATATCTAGCTACAACGGCCTGCAGTTAATAATTTTGTGACAGAAATCAGTAATCAGAAACGTTTATTTTAAATGGAGCAATTACAGACACTTTTGAATCGTCAAAGTGTCGGTCAGTCAAACAAGTGAAGCTAAATTGCACGTTCCAAAGAGTAGGTCTATATGGGGAAGAACGTGCAAGAAACTGCATGGACACTCTTTTAAATTATATTGAGTTTCATGAATCTTCGTTACATATTTCTTGTTGCTTCTATTATGTAAGCACAATGAAGATAAGTAATAAAACAATATAAAAAATAGAAATTACATTAAGTCACTGGTCAACTGACGGCGTCCGTTCACGATAACTAACTATGACCTTCTTGGAAGGAGTTTGTTTAGAAACCGATCTTCAATTGCTTTTCAACCGTCTATTACTAAGGCTTGCTCATTTTTTCTTTAGCAATAGGTACAATTTTTGTCCCAATTTCTCATTTCTCATCATGAGTATCAAGAGAGGAACTTCTGCTTTTTTCTGTCTAAAAGATGGGCGATTTACCGCCCCGGTTGTAGACTTACGAGCTCACGATTCGGCTGTGTTCGGGACAATTCGGCGCGATCCGCGATGGAACGCGCTTTGCATATTAACGCGTGGCGGTTCACGCACTTTTTGCGCAGTCCGCTAAACGGTGCTAATGTCGATAGATGAGTTCGTATTATTTCGGGGAAATTCGTATAACTTCGGCCATTGTTTTGGGATATAACAGGGTTTTTCTTAAAATGGAAAACGAAGTTCCAGGCAGAATTTAGATACGATCTAATTGCTGGGACTAGACGTTGAGATGGGTAACGTTGTGTTCCCCAAAGGCCTAGACAAAGGTGTTCGGTGCGTTGACTGTATGTCTATTTTATAAAAGACCGATTATTTAGGCGTAATTTAAGCTTTAAAAGTCATGCTAACAAAGCCGAATATGTTTCTAAGTAACCTAAAATTAGGTCTTAACACAGCCATCTAATGCTAGTCTCTAGAGTCCAATTTCCACAGACTGTGTGACTAACATTAATAAAAGAAAAGAAAACCTCCCAGCAGTAAATACAGCAACATTTCGTCGGCGACGAAGTTGTGTCTTCAAACTTTGACAAAACAAACACAGTATTAAGAAATCAGGCGCTTTTATTAAGTTTTTTTTTTCCACAATTTAATCTCAAGTTTTATTTGTAAAGAGTTATGTGTCTGTTTGTGAGTTCAGATGAAATTGCTGCATTAATCCTGATGAAACATGAAATAAAGGTGGCAAGATACAAGAATTGTGTCTGTTTGTTACTATATTAAATTCTTGTTCGTTTTTATTAAATGAGATGTTTAATATAAGAGAAATATTCTACCTAACTTATTCTCGTGATTTCGCTCATATAACTCGTAGGAACCGTGAAGTTATAACGTAAATAAGGTGTTTTTCGGATTATTGTAATTGTTTGACCGGTACGTTTATCCGGCCATATTCTTTCATTTAATATAGAGCACCAGCACCAGCGAACAAGACATCTAGAAAAATACTGCATGTGTGCACTGCGGGCTGATTAAGATCTCGAAATCATCGTAAATTCCATTTCTGAAGACCAGTTCATAACCAATCATCCAGTGACATCTCTCGCTCTTGGACGTAGTGGGTTGGCATGTCAGATTTTTACTGACTAAAACCTACTCCCGTCCCTTCTTTCGCAACCCCATGTCCCCAGTAGGCTTCGACCCTGCAAACAGTAGAGCCCCCTACGGTTTCGCTAACATTCCCTTGAGGCGCGCGTGGAACAATACGCGCCATCGACGACTTGGGCTCACATAAGATGCTGAGATATGGACACTTACGCAAGAGGCTGTGCTTGCCATAAGGCCGCTAGACTGACTACTTGTGGAGGTTGTCTGACAGCAAGATGGGCAGACGTTATTGTGGCCATCGCAGGTAGAACTGACAACGAGGGTGCCACAAGAACGATGGGATTAGAATAAGTAAGGGAAGCCTATGTCCAGCAGTGGGAGAACTCGGGCTGCGGATGACGGTGATGATGATGCCACCCCGCGATAACTTTAAAAATGTCTAGAAGTACTAATCTGGTTATATTATTATTAATTGTATTTTTATTAATTTATATTTAGAAATTGCCAAAGAAATAATTTGACCTTTTTCAATGAAATATTATTTTAGATAGGAGAGGTGCAGATAAGCCACAGAGGTCATTCTAAAAGTGTGGTAATGTGACAAGCGGTCACATCAACATGATGAAAGGATTTTATTACCAAGCTATAAAATCTAAATATTGCGAATTACTTAGTACCAATAACAGCGAATAGATCATCTTACCATAAACATTGCTCAAAAGTAACACAAAGTTGTTATTCAAAGTTCACACAGACACATTGCTAACGTCATGCAGAATTCGCAAAAGAGTCGTATAAGTGTCGTATTCATGTCGTATTACGACAGGCAGTAATTAAAGCATGTTAGCCCATTGAGGTTGCTTCAGACAGTCACTGCCCGTAATTATCGGTTACTTGGTGACTCTCCACGCTCGATTTACGTTTTGTGACGGGTAGAGTCGTAAGTGAAGGTGCTGTTACCTTAGTGTTGTGCCTTTCTTATTCGTGTTGCTTGACACTTGTGGCGAAATGATGATATACGGTCCACCTCACAACTGTGGTAACACTTTGTCCAAGAGCCTTCCGCAGTACGAAGATAATTTCAACAGAGGTAGAGGCAAGAGTTAGTCGACTAGTGTCGTCTGACTGCTGACTAATCGTCTGTAGGTACTTACATTCATTCAGGAAAGATAAGGGTATGTTTTTTTCATTACTTCTGCGTAAACTTTTTTCAGTTTAGATTTCAAAATAATTATGAACCACGAATAATTAATTAATCTTTTCGATATATTTTTGTTTGTAATTAATAAAATCAAAAACTACTGGACTAATTTTAAAATTCCTTCACCAGAAGGTTGCTACTTTATCACTGAATTACATAAGCATATATTTTTTACTTTCGCTCAGGTGAAGCAGAAGCTACTTATTTAATTATTATTTTCACATCATCGGGCTTTGTACTCGACTTCAAAAAAGCAGGTGGATCTAACATAATGAGAACAGGAAGCAATATCAAAATGAAAATAATGATCAACTAATCTATGAACTATATCGGGCATAAATAACATTACCTACGCTACTAGCCCTTCATTTTCTCAATAAAATCACAGTTATTTCTGTACTCCGACAATCAAGCCGGAAAGCAACACCCTCTACACGTGCTCCAAGACCGAGTCATTCATGTTTCCTCCGCAATAAATAAAGGGATGTATTGAGTAATGGCTGTGTAACACGACAGCAATGGCGGATGCTCCTCGCGTTACAATTTACTTGTATTATCCTCTACTACGAAACTACGACTGAAAGGGAAGTGGAAATGAGGGTATGTCTGACTATGCGTAATTCCTTTGAGCTTTATTATGGGGCTGGAGGTTACTAGGTCATTGGTCCATGATGCCGCGGTATGGGACGTATTTGAGCACACCTTCGAGATGCGATTTTTAGGGTTCTGTACCCAAAGAAGAACCCTGTTGCTACGCCTCAAGGAGTTATCAGCAACAGTAGGGGCTCAGCTGGGTCGAAGACTACTGGGGTCAGGGTTAGCTCTGAAAGGTAGCTCGGCCCCGGTTTGACAGGCAAGAAGGAACACGGTGGGTTTTTCAGTAAGAGCCTGACACTATCTCCCGCTCCGCTCTAGGGCGGGGGATGTCATTTGGATGATTTTTATCCACAAAAAAACCCTATTGCTAAGACTCCGCTGTCTGTCTGTCACCAGGCTATTGACCAGGGTTTTTTTAGAGATTTGAATGAATATCGAATAAAAAATGATTGTCAACGGTTTTTGGATAAGTGACTATTGTTAGATCAAACTGCACCCGGCCAGTCGAGCTAAAAGATGGAAGACCTATCTGTTTTTTTGTACTGTTTCGTCGTATTTTCGAACTCTTGCTGGTTTCAGTTTTTTAGTTAATTTTTAGGAATAGTACTTTATTTCTTCTTCTCCTTCTTCCTGCCCTTATCCCATATTATATGGGGTCGGCGCAACATGTTTTCTTCTTCCATTATGTCCTGTCATCCGTCACACTATCATTAACTCCCTTTTCTTTTATATCACTCCTCACACAATCCATCCATCTTTTCTTTGGCCTCCCTCTCCCTCTCTATCCGTCAGGAATAGTAATAGTAATAATAATAACCTTTATTTCCGAGTAACAATAAGACTCATTTAGTGTTAGTTATACAAGTTCTATGTTAGTGACACAAATACATTTACAAATTATAATACCACAAACAAACAATGAATCATTGCTTCAGCATCTCAGCTGAGATACTGAAGCAATGATTCACTATGCAACAGTCCAGCCTGTCCACAATCATAGTAATAGTACTTTACTTAAACAGACGATAATACAACATCCTTTTAAAAGGATAGAAATCGCACCTGGAAAGATACCCTGTGATACTTCTAGTATTAACTAAAGATGCTCAAAGGGTGGCTCCCTACTATCAGTCGCCAATAACAAAGGGGGCAAAATACAAAATGGCAGCCATGATATTACCAGGTAACGTAAGCAGCAAGCAATATAAATATGTGCCTAAGTACTTTACATGAATACGAAGCCGTGTTTACAAAAACATTAAGGAAAATTCCGAAAATGTGGAAAATTCCTGGAACATAATGTTTATTACTTCATGCTATATTCATGGATTTCTCAGTACACCAGATCAATACAATATTCATAAAGGAAATCTCAATTTTCTCCTTTGTATTTTTAAAGACATTCATTCGCGCCTTACATTAATAACAAACAAAAAAGTGCGAAGTTATTGTGTCACAGAAGTTATGGAAAAATTGGACACGATAAAACAAATAAACAGAAAACCATCAGTCTACCTCAGTAAGAGTAACTGCCACGTCCAGGCTAGGTTTCTGTTCCAAGCGTGGGTTGAAGCCTCTGATACAATCACTATCACCATTCCAGTGGCACATTCATTCATCCACTCATAAACATACCTCCATGAATTCATAGCAGCATTCAGGTATATAAGCTGCCTTATAATTTTCTCACTGCTGGGTTGCCCCACCAGGAGAGGGAATAGGCCGTAATCTAAAACGGAGCCCCTCCAAAATCTGGCACTAGTTAAAGACTAGTGCCAAGAGGTACTTATTAATTGTGGTATTTATGTGGTGCCCAGTTATTAAGTTGTCAGGTCGCTCCTTGTAAAATCATCATCATCATTTCAGCCGAAAAACGCCCACAGTTGGACATAGGCCTCCCCCAAGTGTGGCCACAGTGAACGGTCCTGTGCGTCTCGCATCCATCGGATTCCCGCAACCCTTACCAGGTCATCGGTCCACCTTGTAGGAGGCCTTCCAACGCTACGTCTTCTTTGTAAAATACTGGTAGCTATTGAGCTGCATCCGCAATCACACAAAATACAAAAGTATTTGCAGTTTCCAAAGATAGATAGATAGGTAGATCTCTATGGAAAAGTTGTCCCACTTTAGGAATTACTCCTATATCGTTAATGCGTTCACAATCACGTTAAACTTTACATACACAAGACACGTGGACCCGAGACCCATTGAATCCACTTCTGTACCCCCGACCTACCTTTATTACCCACAAGTCCCACAAATCAGCCACCCAGCAAGCAATTTGTGTTTATGGTTTTACATTCCACTTACATATTTTTTGTAATCTGGTACTCAAAGTCAGACCTTCGACTGTCACCGTAGGCGCGGACTTGCTGACAGTGAGCAATGGGTAGCTCACTGTCCGACCGTCCGGTAACTGTCCGGACCAAGCCCAAGTTGCCGACGGCGCGCACTGTTCCCGCGCGCCTCAAGGAGTTGTCAGCAACAGTAGGGGCCCAGTCGGGTCGAAGCCTACTGGGGCCAGGGTTATCCGAAAGGGAACTCGAGCCCCGGTATGAAGGCTTGAAGGAACGGGGTGGGTTTTTTAGTCAGCAAGAGTCTGACACTATCTCCCACTCCGCCCTAGAGCGGGGGTTGTCATTGGATGATTTTCACCACCATAAAAAAAGACCTTCGACTGTACGTTCTAAGTTGCCTTATTTACTGTAAAGTAGGTTTTCTGCATCTTCCATTTGTACCGTACAATTTACAAGCAACAAGTTAAAATGATTGTGTAAAAGTTAGCGAACTGGCCAGCGACAAATCACGGCTGCGCAGCACTTCGTTATGAGAAAAAAGTAATATCTGTCAAGTTATATCTGCTTGTTCGGTAGACTTGTAGCTACGTTCATGTTTATATCTATTTTCATGTCGCTATTTCTCTTTTTATTACAAAAACTTCAAAAGATCTTGGTGAAAATTAAAATTATAATACCTAATATGATTCGAGAACGTCCAATTTTATTCTGCAACTATTTTACTTATACATCAAACTTCGTCAATAAATGGTCATCGAAGCAATAAATCCAAAGCACCGTATTAATTTTAAGCTCCTCCTGTTTTATTTTTTATAGTGTACGATATAGAGTATATTTTGTCTGTCTGTGTGTTTTATCCTAAACTTATCAGTATCTTCTTCTTCCTGAGTTTATCCCATATTACACTTGGGGTCGGCGCAACACGTTTTTTTCCATTCCGTCTTGTCACTCGTCATACTATCACTAACTCCCTTTTCTTTCATATCACTCCTCATACAATCCATCCATCTTTTCGTAGTCCTCTCTCTCCCTCTCTAAACTTTTCAGTATCTGTACGGGGTAAAGGTACATTTAAATAATAAACTGATTTTAAGTTAAAGGAGAATGATCTTGAATGTATGGAGCTTGATCCAAATGTCCACCACTAACGAGACCTATGTAAAAAATAGTCTACTAAATACTGAGTCATTATAACCAGACCGCAACTAAAACTATGCTGTCTGTCAAAAGTTATGACTGAGTGAAAAGTCATATTTTTTACCTTTTTGTGCGAAAAATATCGTAACTAATATATCATTCTGTCCATTGGACATTATGAACTAATGTACGCATGTCGTGTCATGCCGCTTGGTGTCCCATGTTAGGTTCTCGCTGAAATAGACTTTTAGACTTTGGTCAAAGGCCCGGAAGAAAGAAAACGGAAGAAACCTACACAAATATAGTTTTATTCGTGTCTTGCAGATTAGCATAAAACATGATGAGCATGAGCATGAAACATTTTTTTTTTAGGTGGGTAAAAATCATCCAAATGACATCCCCCGCCCTTGGGCGGAGTGGAAGATAGTGTCAGACTCGTACTGACTAAAAAACCCACCCCGTTCGTTCGTGCCTTTCATACCGGGGCTAAGCTACCTTTCGGAGCTAACCCTAGCCAAAGTAGGCTTCGACCCAGCTGGGCCCCTGCTGTTGCTGATAACTCCTTAAGGCGCGCAGGAACAGTGCGCGTCGTCGACAACTTGGGCTCGGTTCAGATAGTTACCGCACGGTCGGACAGGGAGCTACCCATCGCTCGCTGTCCGCAAGCCGCGCCTACGGAACATTATACCTATATCTCAACCATCATCAACAATAATATTGTTTAGATTCGCAGCTGGAAGCCTAATTATTGTGGGTTGGTATCTCACTCATCCAAAGCACAGCAACACACAGTTTTGAAATTGAGGAGAGGAGGATTTTCGTCGTTCTCGTTAATTAATTCTCGCATCATGGTGGCATCAGATGTTGTTGCTGCGTGAGGACCAGTAACGGCTATCATGTAGCCATCACAGCATACGATAAGAAATGGTTTTAACAGGTTAGCGTATTTGTGTAAGCTGTATGTTTTCCGTTGGAACAGGAAGTTGCTAGACTTCTGAATATAAATGTATGTTCCATCTATTACTACAATGGCTTTTCTTTCTTGTAAGGGTGCATCTGGGTTTTCAAATAGACCATTTGGCAAAGACAGATTTTTTGTCACAACTTCATTTCTCGAAATGTGGTCAAGACCTAGATGCCTCGGTACGAAATCTTGTAGCAAACATCAGAAAAAGTCCTGTAAACGATAGCCAAAGTCGGAAGGAATTAAACATAAGAATTCGCACAGTACGTAATAGTGAAGTTAAACAAAATTAAAATTTTAATATTTTTTATACAGTCGTACAGGTCGCGCGGTGAATCAAGATCGCTCGGCAAAAGTGGAAGGGGCATGCGCAGTATTCAATTCTAAGGTCTATTTGGCGACGTGCGGGCGGGTGTGCGCCGTCGGCGACACGTCATTGGTAGATAGAGTCGCTCCTCAATTCCCGCGTTGCGTTCTCGCGTCTCATTGGATACTGTTGTACTTGGGTACTGTTGCGTACAGCTTGTGTTATTGTATTAGTAATACGTAGTCGTAAAAAAAATGGTTAAAAATAAAGTTTTAAAACGGCAAGCCAGAAAAATGGTTTACAACGTGAATTGTTACGTTAAGAAAGAAACTAACGAAATTATTTTTTTTTATTTTAATTTTAAAAACTTTAATTTTTCTGAATTTACCAACTTACAAGATAAATTACAAGCAAAAACTAGTGTTATTATAAGTTATGTTACTAAAGTAATAAGGTTCAAACATACGAAATTAAAAATAAAATCCTAACATACTAAGAATTTCTGTGCGCAATTGTACACATGCGCCGATTGTTCACCGAGCGATCTTGATTCACCGCGCGACCTGTAACTTTTTACTGACAGCTTATTTTTTTTTAGTGTCACACTGAAAGTTACTCTGTATTTAGTGGACTATAAGTTAACATTGGTCGCGTTAGTGGTGGTTATTTGGACCGCTTTTGTTCATTGTCTTTTGTGTATTGCCCGAAAATGATAGATCATCGACCCGCGGCGAATGAGTCTTTCATCGATGCTAAGCAACTACTGAAAAGCTTACTTAAATGTGTATTTTTATTCGTTCGCTGCGCGTCGATGTCAGCATAAAATTAATACAATTGAATGTACGGGTTTGCTCGTACAATATCACTATAATCTATATAATATAAAAATGAATCGCAAAATGTGTTGGTAAGCGCATAACTCAACAACGCCTGGACCGATTTCGCTTTTTTTTTTTGTTGTGTTCGTTATTATGAGGAGAAGGTTCTTATGGAAAAAAAAATGAAAATTAGGGTAGTGTAGGGTAGAGTAGGGTAGTGTAGGGTAGAGTAGGGTAGTGTAGGGTAGAGTAAGGTAGAGGAGGGTAGAGTACGGTAGAGTAGAGTAGGGTAGGGTAGAGTAGGGTAGAGTAGGGTAGAGTAGGGTAGAGTAGGGTAGAGTAGGGTAGGGTAGAGTAAGGTAGAGGAGGGTAGAGTAGGGTAGAGTAGAGTAGGGTAGGGTAGAGTAGGGTAGAGTAGAGTAGGGTAGAGTAGGGTATAGTAGGGTAGAGTAGGGTATAGTAGGGTGGAGTAAGGAAGAGCGGGAGCGAAGCCGCGCGGGCAAAGCTAGTATTATTATAAAGACGAAAGCGTATGTATGTAATGTTCCAGGACATGGTCTACCTGTGTGCTAAATATTATCCAAACCTGTTCAGCCGTTTAAGCGTGATGGAGTAACAATCTTGTAGGGTCGAAGGTATTAGCGGAGAGAAATGATAGTCACGGATGCTCAAATAATACTGTCCTTTATTGAATGCTACATTGATTATATATTATTGATTACACACTTACACATCTACAATATACATCAAAATATTACTACTCATACACTACATTACACCTCCCATGGCGAGGTAAAATAAAATAAAATTTCAATTTTGTTTTATTTCCATAAAATAAAAACTTATAGCTAGTACTATATACTAATAGCTTATAACTAGTATGTATAACTATTGATTAGGTTGGTACAATTTGGTTCTGTTCTTGTGAATGACATCTATTTTGCCATTCTTTATTATTTTTACATTAGGTGACTCATCAGATACAACTTTATATGGTCCTGAGTAAACACTATCTAATTTATTACACATATTGTTTTTAACTAAAATTAGATCGTCAGGATGGTAAACAATAGGATTTATATTTCTGTCATATCGTTCTTTTTGTATTAGTTTACTTTTGAGTAGGTTGTCTCTTGCATCTTTCTGTGACTTTTGCAATCTAAATTTCAACTCAAATGGGTAATAATCAATGTTATAGAGTGGGTCAACTCTACTAGTCAAATTACTTGGTAAAGAGCACTTTTTTCCGAAAACTAACTCGTAAGGGGAATATTTAGTTGCTGAATGAACTGATGTATTATAGCAGAATGACCAAAATGGGAGCCATGTACTCCATGTCTCTGGATGGTTATCTGTTTGAATGCGGAGAAATGAATTCAAATGTTTATGTGTGTTTTCCAAAGCACCAATACTTTGGTGGTGATATGCTGTTGTGTTTAATTGGTTAATATGTAATAGATTACATACCTCCTTGAATATTGATGACAGGAACTCAGTACCTCGATCCGTCGCTATCACCTTCGGTACTCCATACCTTAATATAAAATTATGAACTAATGCTTTTGCTACTTCGTCCGTTCTTTTTGTAACTAAGGGATATGCCTCAATGTATTTGGTGAGTTCGCACTGCAACGTGAGAATGTAACTATAATTATAATCATCTTTTTCAAGAGGCCCTACCAAGTCAATGAATATTTTTTCAAAGGCACTATGTGCTGTTGTTGTTATTTCCATTGGTTGTTTTATATTGTGCGATGAATACTTTTGTTTCTGACATTTATCGCACCTCTTTATAAACTCTTGGATATCATTTTCTAATCCTACCCAATAGTAATACTTTTTTATATTGTTGAACATCCGTCTCACACCCGCGTGGCCACTGGTGGGTAAGAGATGGAAATCATTCAGTATCACTCGTTTATCATCTTTATTTTCTATTCGCTGTACATCCTTTACTATACGTAAATGTGGACCGGTCCATGTATTTAAATTATTTACTTCATTTAATAGCTTTTCTATAAAAATATTATTCTTATTCGTTTTTATTAAATAAACTTCCTTAATACTTAGGCTTTTACAAAAATCATGTAACTCTCTCACAAATTCGGCTGGCGATATTTGCGATGGAGAAGATACATTTTTAACAAAAACAGTTTTTTCATTAGGAATGTATATAAATGTTTTACTCTCTTTACCTATAACTCCACTTTTCCTAAATATCTCTAATTTGCATGCATCAACAAAACGTAATTCTACTGATTCGTTTAACGTCCTAGTATTATGACTGCTTACAGTGTTTGGCTGATCAGACCAAACTGTAGGCGTGTCACTCATTCCTATCGTGGAAGTATTGTCAATCAGTTTTCTCTTTTGAGCCCTAGTCATAACCGAAACACACGACTCGTGCATATGTTTTAAATCATTACATGTTATGGAAATTCGAGACAATGCGTCTGCAGCCGCATTTTCTGAACCCTTAACATATTCTATCGTAAAGTCATATTCTTCTAATAATAACCTATATTTAAATAATCTACTTGACGGATCTTTCATGTTAAATAATGAGACTAAAGGTCTATGGTCGGTGAAAATTTTGAAATGTTTTCCGTACAAGTATGGGCGAAAATGTTTGACAGCCCACACTATAGCCAGCAATTCTTTGTCGATTGTCGGATAGTTTATTTCCGATTTGTTAAGTGTCCTACTGGCAAAAGATACAGGCTTGCCATCTTTGTTTGACAAAACTGCACCAATTGCGTACTTAGAAGCATCCGTCTGAAGATTAAATTCATTTTGTTCTGAAAAATCTGGGTATTGCAAAACCGGTGGAGATATGATTTTTTCTTTTAACTTATCAAATGATAACTGACATTTTTCATCCCATAAAAAGGTAGCATTTTTACAACATAATTTGTTAAGTGGATAAGCAAGCTCAGCAAAGTTGGGAATGAATTTTCTATAGAAATTAACAAACGCAACAAACCTCCTCGTTTCGTCTACATTAGTTGGACATGGATAATTTTGCACAATTTTTATTTTATCCGGGTCAGGTAATACACCATTATTAGATACCACATGGCCTAAATATAGCAGTTCCTTTTTTAAGAAGTTACATTTCTGTGGGTTTAATTTTAAATTAATTTTTCTCAACCTTTCAAAAACGTCTTGCAGATTTTTGTTATGACTATCTAAGTTTCTGCCAAATACTACCAAATCGTCTAAGTAAACTAAACATTTTTCATATGTCAGGCCAGACATAGCCATGGTCATCATTCTGGAAAATGATCCTGGACTTGTCTTTAAACCCATTGGCATACGAGTCATTTGGTATTGACCTGAACAGAATGCTGTGTATTTTCTGCTTTCCTGTTCCAATTCAATATTATAATAACCTTGATACATGTCTAAATGTGAAAAATAAACTGAGCCAGATAGCGAATCAAGCACTTCAGTAATATTAGGAAGTGGGAATCGGTCGTCTTCAATACAATTATTGAGTTTACGGTAGTCAATAACTAGCCGCCACTTTTTCGGACTAGTACCATCTGACTTTTTAGGAACTAGCAGTACTGGACTTGACCACTCGCTACGACAAGGTTCGATGATACCCTCATTCAACTTTTTATCAATTTGTTGCTTAATTTCTCCCTTCTGTGAGTGTCGATACGGTTTTGTAAATACAGAAGTTACATTTGGTTTAAGCGTAATAGAATGTTTATAAATATTGGTTGTAGTTAATCTATCTCCTGGTAAATAAAAAATGTCTGAGTACTTTGCGCATAATTTTTCAATAGATATTTGCTCCTCCTTATTAAGATGTTTAAGGTTCAGTACTGAAAATAATTGTTTTACTCTACTTGCATCACGCTCAGATTTATCAAAATTACAAACGTTGTATAATGATATTTTTTCTATATACGGATTAATGTCTGTTAATGTATATGACCTATCTGTTGTATTTAATATCTTTATCGGTATTCGTCCATTAACTGGTGTTGCTATACAACCTGCCAAAAATATTCCATCACTAATTTCTTTAGAATGTACTACACATTCTTCTGTAAAATCAGTCCTCAAATAATGAATGGATTCACATCTTGGAAATATTTCAATTGCATCATTATGAATCAGTAAAGGTAAAACTATTTTCAGATTACTCTGAGTCAGGAATGTTAAGGTATGGTTACTAAAATCTAATATAGAGCTATGTTTATTAATAAAGTCTTGCCCGATGATGCCATTAGCCCGACATGGGAACGTATCGAAAACATAAAACTTATTACATTTCAGGTGATGACCACCCGCAGATAATGTTAAACAAACAGATCCTATTGCATGGACTTTGCCACCAATGCCATTTATGACAATGTCCTCTTTTTGGATTG
Source organism: Mythimna ferrago (assembly GCA_910589285.2). Taxonomy (NCBI): domain Eukaryota; kingdom Metazoa; phylum Arthropoda; class Insecta; order Lepidoptera; family Noctuidae; genus Mythimna; species Mythimna ferrago. The sequence goes on from OU342685.1 coordinate 26,861,837, forward strand.
GAAAGTTTTGTTCTAGAACATATTCATATTTTAAGGCTGAAATTGTAGCACCGGTATCAACTAACCAAGAATATGTTTTGTTTTTACAAGATAATTTAATATAATAGTTAGTATCAGTTGCGAAAATAACTTTGTTATTCACGAAAAAACTCATTTTCAAGTACCTGATTTTCGGGTCTTGTTAAAACATTAACCGCGTGTCTATTCGCATCTACGGGGGGTTGGCTTATCCCTTGGTTACTACGGTTTCTATAATAAGACTTACCTCTACCGCGCCATGGAGATCCTCGGCCTCGTTGTGCTGCCTCGCGGCTCTGCTGATATGTCTGCTGCCCCCCTCGAGAATTGTAGTAGCCTCGACGAGCACTGAAATCATTGTTACGACCCCTATTATAATATGTTCGGTTATAATTATTGTTTACGTATTGTCCACGGTTGTGTTGTTGTCGTCCTCTAGACGAATACATACCTAATATCTCGCCAGACCCCGAATAAGAGCCAGTTATGGATGTTTCTTCATCCTTCGCACCTTGTATAGCGTCCTTCATCGATCCGTAGTTTCTGGCTGCAATAATAGTTGAAAGACGGCGGTTTCGCAAACCATCGGCAAATCTTTTGATAATCAGCTTTTCATTCAAGGGTTTAATCATTTTATATGTATCTAAATTACCTTCGGCTTGCGATACCGTCAGATCCACAAAAAGTTCCGAAAGTTGGTTACCATAGTCCTGAACTGATAGATCATTTTGTTTTAATTGATTTATTTTGTTTTGAATTGCAAATGGTGACTTTTGAGGTAGTAACACTCTACGCATATCAATTAACAAATCGTCTACACTCGCATAATCTGTCTGCAACTGTAATTTAGCGTGCTGAGACAACCTACTCTTCAAAACAAACTGTACTAACTTCTTTTCACACTCATTACTAGCCAATAGCGAGCTGTAGTACTCTATGTTATCAATTAATTGTTTAAGCGAACATTCATCATCATTTGTCATCAAAGGTAATAAACTAAGAGCTACTTTCAGATTAAAAGATTCCATTTTTGTATCCTCACTGCTACTCGTATCTGACATAGCACATAAATCTAAAATTTGTTTATACAATGACTCAAAATCGATACAAAATTTATCTATTAATATCTTTTCACTTTTTCCTATTTTTCCTTTCTTTATATCGTCAGTAATAATCTTTATTATATCAGTATATTTGTCATAAATTTCCTTTGCTTCACACAACTTTTTCTCTAAAACATTTCCTTGCCTACGTTTTGGACCTATTTTAATTAAATATGTTTTAATACATTTCAATTCTTTATAGCAAAGTTCCAAGACATCTGCCATCACTTAGCATCATTAGTTTTTTAAACACTATGAGTACAAATAACATATTATTAGCTATGATTATGCACTTAACAAATAAAGTTCAAAGTCCATTTAACGATGCCTGTGTCTTCATAAATATAAGATTCCCGTATTATAGCATACCAGTTTATATTTTATTTCCGCACTGAGTTTACCGAATTTATCACTTTAACTTTTATCACTATTACTTTTTGGCACTTTCACTTTGAATATTTTGTGTAACGCCTATGTCCGTTGTTGTCATACTATGTCGCCCTTCGACCGTCCTTTCTCTGGAGAATGTCCTGACTGCCTCGCTCTAGATCTTCTAGATAACGCACTCCTGTATAACTCCTGATTTATCCAACGGATATGACAACGCCGATACATGCGTAGAAGATAATATATCACGCCGAGTCCCAGAACCAGTGCTATAATACTCATCAGTATGGTGATGGTAGAAATGTGAAATCTCACCTCCTCTAAGTGCGTGTTATTGGTCCCTCCGGCTGCGTTTTGTACCACAACGGTCTCTTCTTTAGTTTGCGTACCTCCCATTTTTAATAGACACGATATTCGGTATTATATCGTAAGCACCGCACTGAATTCGACTTGTTGCAACCGCGAACGTGGTCAACGTTATTGAATAATTATAATAATCCATCTTAGCTCGGATTTACTTCGATTGTTTTAGTTTTACAGTCCCTATATGGTACGGCGCCGTCGGTAACGCGATCGCACCGCGATGCGCGCTGGCAGGGTCGCCATGTAGGGTCGAAGGTATTAGCGGAGAGAAATGATAGTCACGGATGCTCAAATAATACTGTCCTTTATTGAATGCTACATTGATTATATATTATTGATTACACACTTACACATCTACAATATACATCAAAATATTACTACTCATACACTACATTACAATCTTACACACATACATTTTCGCCTTTGTAACATTAGTGTGAAATCATAATTTGAAATAAACTATTGTAACCTTCAAAATTTATTGTTCTTTCTCTCAGTATCAATAACAAGAAGGACACACCTTTAAGGTAACCTCTTTAGTTCTCTGTACTCCATTTTTTTTAGGTGGGAAATCAGTAAATAAATTCTTCCACTTTGGATAGAACGCGAGTGCCAGACTTTTACTGAGTAACACCCGTCCATTTTCCTTCAGCTGCCTTTCGCGTTTCAGCGCTGCGGTGACTCTTTCGAACAAACTCGCAGTCCAACGTTATGATGATCAGTACCTCTACCATGAGTGACTACGTAAATATTTTGTATGGCAAATTTTGGTTCCGTAAGTGACCGCTAGAGGCGCTGTAAAATTATCCATACAAAATATTTACGTAGTCGTTATCGAGTATCGACAAATACTATTGCTTTAAACTCATGGTAGAGGTACAGGACCTAGACCATGACGTTTAAAGTAAGATTGTTTTAATCTTGTTTCGATGTGGATAAGAGACAGAGCTATACAGGTTGTCTAGCGCCATCTCTTACCCACACTAAAACAAGATTAACCCGTTGACTGCCGGAACGCAGATCTACGCGAGTCACAATGGCTTTTTAATTGTGTCTCTAATTACTGCATTCGAGAGGTTAAAACAATCTTACTTTGAACGTCATGGTAACCCTGCAGTTCAGTCATTTAGTAGTAACAAGGTTACGAACAAACTTACTTTCACATTCATAATATTAATTTGAAAATTAGGTTTCATAACAAAAACGTAACATATTAAATAAATGTAGCGTCTAATCTCTCCATCGTAATCAGCTCGAAGCTTCCCAACCTGTTGCTCACAAGTTACTTTTATAACTTACACGAGAAATCAAAACAACTTTGAAAGACAATCCACTCTCTTTCGGTCGTCTTAATTTTCCCGTTGATGAGATGGCTACACCTGGGAACTAATATTAAGATGTTCTCAAATTAAATTAATGTTTTAAAACTGCGTTGCCTGTTAGCTACAACCAGGGGGTCATTTCTAGGCATGCGTGTTCTATCGCCGACTACCCAAAATAGGCATGGGTTTGCGGACGATGAGCAATGGGTAGCGCGCAGTCCGACCGTTCAGTAACCGTCTGAACTGAGCCCGAGTTATCAACGGCGCGTAGTATTCCACGCGAGTCTCAAGCAGACGTCAGCAAAACCTTAGGGGCCCAGCAGGGTCAAAGCCGGGCTTCCGAAAGGAAAACGTGTGGTCCTGGAACTCAAGGTCAAAGAAAGAACATATTATAGGTAGGTGTGGTTTTTGTTAGTAGAAATCTGACAAGCCCTTCCACTCTACCCCAGAGCGAGAAAAGTCATTGAATGATTTCTAACCTTAAAAATAAAAAAAAACCGTCGACCACACCATCGCTTACTATCTGGTGAGATAGTGGTCAAACGTGAGCCAATTATTATCAACAAAAAATGAAAACTCATAATTTTTAAAGCATGAATTTCCTATGTATAAGTTGTTGGGAAAGCGGACGTGGTCAATTTTTCCACAGTTTCTCGCAAAGTAAATGTTTTGTAAGGTGACACAACTTCCTGTATTTATCACATAAAACACTCATAGATTCTTTCTAGCCTGTTGCAGGAAAAAGGCCCCTCCGTCTTATATTTTTTTTCCTGGTGAATTCTTTAGGCAGGTCACTGCTTTAGGCAGTTCATTCTTCTAAATAATTAATATTACAAAGAGGTAGAAAATTTAATTTGTTTGTTTGAGCTAGTCTCTTTATACACTGATGCGTTATTACAAGCCACATAATCTTGACAGCAGGGGCCCAGCTGGGTCGAAGCCTACTGGGACCAGGGTTAGTTTCAAACGATAGCTCAGCCCCGGTACGAAAGGCAACGAAGGAACAGGAGTGGATTTTTAGTAAGTAAAAGTCTGACACCATCTCCCGCTCCGCGCAAGAGCAGGGGATGTCATTAAAGGTTTTTCCCACAGAATAAAAAGCCACATAATCTTAGTTTTATGCCTTTTATACGCTTTATCCTTTAGGATGGAACATGAATGTGAAATCGAAAACAAAAACTAGTCTATTACAAAATCATAATGCTCTGTTCTTGCCTCTACATACTGTTTAATTCAAACCCACTTAAGACGAGTAAAACCCCAATTGAATTCAAAATTCAACTCTACGCTACTCAAACATTCGGATTGTCGATAAGCTCGTCTGTGGGGACACTAACGGCCTCTTATTATGCACGGGGATGGCCTATTACCGGCCACTGATGGCTGTTTCGCCAGTATTATGACGTTTATGCGCGCTGTGGTGCCCATCAAAGCTTATGGTGGCATTGTTGAAATTATTAGTAAGCGCCGACATAAAGTTATGAACGTTACTTGCCTTGCTGCCTGGCCACGTATTACATTTATGTTTACTTGTTCTTAGATCTTAAAGAGGTCTTTTATAAAGGTCTTACTAAACAGCAATATTTTTGCATTTTCTTTTTGACTTAGTGGTCTTTTTCACTGACTGGCCTATTGGTATAGTGGTTACTGGCCCTGACTGCTGTTCTGAAGGTCGATTCGATTCCCACCCAAGATGAATGTTTGTGTAATGAGCACGATCATTTGTTCTGTGTCTGGTTGTAATTTATCTGTAATACATACCTATGTATGTATTTAGAAATATATAAATATGTTTATCAGTATCAAATACTCTCAGCACAAGCTCTGCTTATTTCGGGACTAGATCTCCTTGTTCGTATATGGGAAAAATGGAAAGGTTGCTTATTTTCGAAATTTACAGACTACTTTATGAAGAATTTCTTATTTACATTCTTAGATACATAACCAATAAATAAAACGCTCAAAATTTTAATAATCTACGCGGACTTTTAATAATCTTAGTGTTCAACCGAATGGCGCGAAATCACGCGCGTTCCCGCGAATGCCGGCGTTCGCTTGGGGTTTGAGGGGAATCATTATATGTATTATGGAATGAAGGAATTTGCCCAGGACTACCCAAATGCCTACTTATTTGAGATTTTTTTAAAGCATTTTTACTTTTTTTATTATAATATTATAAAAAAATTAGTCTGCCGAGTCTCAAAACTGAAGGAAAATAACTAGTTTTTAGTCATTTACATTTGTAAATAAGACACACGTGTACCATTTCATCGGATGCCTTATTTATGATCCAAAAATCCTTTTAGCAAAGTCAATGTACCGTTTAATCTAGCTTCTACTCTAAGATACCTAAAAAAGTGATTACGTCTCGAAGTCATGACAAGCTCGGGGACCGAAGATTTTTGTTTAGTCAGAAGCTGCGAAGGTTATGTGAGTAATGTTATTAGCCGCAAGTATCTGAACCAGCGGCCTGCGGGCTGCGGGGGAAGCGGAGATAAGGCGATTAGTGTCATAATAATAGCACAGTATACAAGAAGGAACAGAAAGTAAAGTCTTTTTTTAGTCTATCATCTTCCTTACCCATTCTGAAAGAGCTTCGCATCAAACAAAGACTTTCATCGATTGTGCAGCTGCGAACCTTTAAAATGTTTGGACATATCATCCGCAATGAAAGCTCTTTAGAACGTTTAGTGGTACAGGGTAAATTAGAGGCCCATCGTTCTCGCGGTCGATCATCTACCAGATGGTCGGACCTCATCAAATCATCGTCTACGTGTTCCCTTATTGAATCTACACGCAGTGCCACGAATAGAGAGAGATGGAGAAGTATCGCAAAAGCCGCAACCAAACTACCAGACGATCGATGACCACGGCAACTCCTCCATTAGAGTACGACTAAGAAGTAGAATCATCTTCCATTCCTTGTACCTTGTTATTTGAGGTTATTTGAGGTAGGCTCAACAAGTTTTTCTCTTTCATTCTCACCCGTCACACTGCCATCACTTCAGCCGAAAGACTCCCCCCGTCTACTGTAGGACATAGTCCTCCCCAAGTGTCGCCACAACGACCGATCCTGTGCGTCTCTCATCCAACGCATTTCCACGACTCTCACCACTCATTAGGTCGTCGTCCCACTATCGCTGACTCCTTTTACTGTTATTATTGTACACAAAACATACATATTTAGTAGAAACGGATATCCGGTAACTATCCGATATCCGACCTATTCGGCCTTGTTTTGATTATCCGACCGGATACCGGATCGTAAAATTCAGACATTTCTTCTAATTTTACACCAGGCAAATCGTCACAGTTATGGACACTTTATGTTTACAATCGCACGTCAAAAATGTTTGTTTTATTAATTAGTTTAGTATTCAAAATTAACAATTGGCAAATAATGTGGTGTTTTAATTCAAAATTTTCCGCATTTTTTGTAAGAGGTGACTCCACTTAGCTTCGTAAACTACATCAGCTTCTGAAAATACCCTTACGCTGAAAATGCTACTGTCAGGTGCAGAAAAATAAATTCTCGCAAATCAAACTAATCGCGTCATGAAATACCTACGATAAAGGACTGAATATCCGGTAGCCGGATATCCGGCGCTCCGGCCTCGTAGCTTGCCGAATATTCAGTATCCGGTATCCGGCCAAACCACTATCCGTTTCATCTCTAATATTTAGTACACGGTGATACAGACATTTTATATACAAAGGCGAGCTTAACCTGCTCAAGCTTCTCCCAGGCCGGGCCTTGGTTGAGGCCATGGTCCGGAGCGAGGAGGAGTGGCAGGCGGTCGCCGACTTCTGCGAAGCAGTAATGCTCGCAAAGGAGGAGGCCGAACGCATAAGGCAACGGCGTTATCGCCGCCGCCGTCGCCGGGATTCTGATCCCGATTTCCGGCCAACGTAGACGCGGGCTTGCGGACAGTGAGCAATGGGTAGCTCGCTGTCCGGCCGTCCGGTAACTGTCCGGACCAAGCCCAAGTCGTCGACGGCGCGCACTGTTCCCGCGCGCCTCAAGGAGTTGTCAGCAACAGCAGGGACCCAGCCGGGTCGAAGCCTACTGGGGCCAGGGTTATCCGAAAGGGCGCTCGAGCCCCGGTATGTAGGCTAGAAGGAACGGGGTGGGTCTTTTAGTCAGTAAAAGTCTGACACTATCTCCCGCTCCGCCCAAGGGCGGGGGATGTCAATGCATGATTTTTTCCCACCATAAAAAAAAAAAAAAGCTTCTCCCAGCAAACCTTTGAGTTACAGAGAGAGAACATATTCTAAGGTAGGATCCAGTGCACAATATAAACCTACATCACTAATTTAATATATATTTATATCATACATAAGTCTAACATATAATTATAATATAAATACGTACTTTTACATACTAATATTAAGTCAATAACGAAAGGAAGTATTATTATACATTAAAAAGAAAGGAAGGATATCATTTTTTTTAGGATGAAAATCACTAATAGACTCCTCCTGCTCTGAGTGGAGCAAGAGAGTGTGGCAGATTTTCTCAGACTAGTGACTAACACACGGTAACTCTTTCGAATCTAATGGTACAGGTTTTCTTACGATATACGTACTGCAGCGGCGAGTAGCTATGAACAAACCTAATTTATGATTCTACTAGCTGTGCCCGCGACTTCGTTCGCGTGGACTACAGGATTTTTAAATTTATTTTTTCTAAAATAAAAGTAGCCTATGTTACTCCTTATTACATCAGCTATCTGCTAAAAAAGTCCCGTCAAAATCGGTCCAGCCATTTCAGAGATTAGCCCGGACAAACAGACAATAGACAAAAATTGTAAAAAAATGTTAGTTAAAGAAAGAAAGAAAACACGTTTATTCGTGCCTCACACAATCATATAAACAATGAAACACACTAAAATAAACAATGAAAAAAAAAAAGAAAGATATGATCATTGGTTATGATTATTTTGGTGTACCGTATATATATTCATAATATGCATGTAGTAAAAAGCGGTTATTTCAATATTACAAACAGACACTCCAATTTTATTTATATGTATAGTTAATATTTAGAAAAGGTGCAAGTTCTATAATCTTTTCAACCTTCCTCTCGTAGTCTTCATATATCGGCAAGACAATTCTATAAAAAAATCTATACCTACATTTAGTTTTACTCTTCATAGTGATGAATGCTCTATGTACCTCGACGGCAAATCCAACGAGAGTTTGTTACTTAGTTACGTGCAATCCTTCTGCTATTTTTTCTCCTAGTGACATTATAGCGGGGTGAGAGAATGTGTCGCCCAGTGAAGAGAAATTTACTGGCGCGAATTAATATCCGAAACGTCACAATCTGTTGCGATAAAAAGTTAAATAATGCTTTAATATTAACCTTGTTTGTCATTGTTTATTGGTGCGAGAAGTTCTAATCAAGCGTGTATTTTAAAGCGGCTTACGGGACGAATTGATGCGTAATATATTTCTTAAATAAAAATGTTATACAAGGAACTGTGTGCAAACCTAAAACCTCAGGGGGACAAAATGTCCCCCAACTTGACTCTCAATGCTCAATCTACGTTACGCGGCAACGTTGTTCAGTGCCCCGAAACTTAACTGCCAACATTTAACAACACAATTGCTTGAGGCGAGACATCTTTTTGGACAATTTGTCAGCGTTCCACATCATGTTGGGGGACATTCTGTCCCCTAGTGTATTTGAGGTTTGACTAAATAAATGATAAGTTCTCTTTCCTATATACTGTTATTAATTACTGTCCCGAAGCCATATTTTTACGTAGCGTTTGGCCAACACCAACGACACCAACACATTTGCACATGCACCTTAGTTTGTGTTGGACGGAACGTGACACAACGAATTTTCACCAATCTGGAGAGCTTATCGTCAACATGCCTTACTCTTGTTGACATTATTTATCTAATAAACGTCATATCAATAGCCACCTCTTTTCTGGCGACATTATCATAACTGGCGATATTATAAATGGAGATACTGACAGATTGACTGACGTATCAACGTACAGTCGAACTACTGGGACTAAAGCACGTGAACAAGGTTTCCTTTTATGACGTAGGCAGGAACTTGAGGTTTTTTTTTAATTCACCTCCTAATAGGTTCAAACTGGGTCTGTGAACTATTTTGTGAGCAAAGTCACTAGCAGAAGCTAGTTTTTCCTAAGATGTATTTTCTGGTTTCCCTTTATTACATGTCGTCTTAGGCATCTTCTGCATCACTGACCCATACTATGACAACTGATTTTTTATTTCCACTCATCTTTTCAGTCACAGGCCACTTTCAGATTTCCTCTACAGTGTAGAAAACTAAAAAACCAAAAAAAAAAATAGTTATACACTTCTAAATAAATCTTTTAGTTTACCGCCGTCTTCATCAAAAAGCTCTCTAAGTCCATCTTCTCAAAGTCAGAAGCAATACGCTCAACGTCCGTAAGTGAGGTTTAATGAATGAAATCGACGGATCTTATCAGTTGGAGTGTAATGGCCTCCGATACATCTGTGTATTAAGTACGGCCTCCATTTTATTTTCCGCCGGGAAATCTTTCTGTCGACGCGGTCCTCACTCGTTTGGGGTCGGATTTATAGTCTGAGTAAGGTACTGTGAAGGTTGGCGGAGGGTGTATATGTACGCGTAGTGTTTTAGCTGTTATGTAGTCCTTACTTGATTTAATAGTTGTTTTAAGTATCCTATAAACATTAGGTATTAAATGCAACAATTAAAAAAAAATAGAAACCGGTTTAATTGTTATTTCTCCCTTCTATAATAATATTATTATTTATTTGCATTTATAAATTTATTAACCAGCATTTTAGAATACGCAAGCATGGATTAAATAAAATAAGTAACAATAAATTTATTACATCAAAACCTTCCCAGACTACACATACGGCCCTCCACTTTGTTGCTTCGTGATTTGTGTGCCAATTGCGTAAAAGTGACTCTCTACTTAGTCGCGGAGACAGGCGGGGACAGGCGGGGACAAGCGGGACAAGCGGGGACAGGCGGGGACAAGACGAAAAATATATTATTTATAATGTCAGCCGTGATACGCTGACGGAAGATATTAAACGTCGGTATTGTATTTATTTTTTACCTTTTACAAGGATCAACATTACAGCAAATTGGAGAGACATTTTCTTTATTGCTCTCAGAAAGACATATTTTTGTTGACGTACCTATGTCCTTGAATTCACGTGTTCAAACTTATTAATATCGGGAAGTTTTTTTGAACAAAATGCTTATTTAGTCTCTAATTTACCATTAATTCGCGCTCAAGAAAAAATATTTACTATAATAATATTGTTGTGCTGTAACGAACAAGAACATCTGCCCTTATTTTGCCATGCTAGCTACACCACACGTACCTGCCTTAAGAGAGCAGTAACTTTAAAAAAATCAAAAAATTATGTACCACCTTCACCATTCCTTAAACATTATTGAATATTTTCAACCCAGTAGATTAAAGTTAAGGCGTTGGAAGGCCTACAAGGTGGACCGATGACCTGGTGAAGGTAGCGGGAAACCGATGGATGCGGGACGCACAGGAACGTTCGATGTGGCGAAGCTTGGGGGAGGCCTATGTCCAACAGTGGACGTGTATCGGCTGAATTGATGATGATGAGATTAAAGTTATTCAATAATGTTTAAATCCCCAAAAATTTCTACATTATTCAAAAAGTTGCCAAAACGAAGAGGCCCTGGTCATTAAGATGCCTTGATGAGTTACAGTCAGCATTTCTAGTGGATCACTGTCTGTCACTCCGACTAGCTCTCTAGGGAGTGCTGATTATAATTGTGTTACACTAAGACTAAATAATGCAGACTCAATTTTCAGTACTGAGCCTGCCTATTTACAAATTTTTAACGATCTTAGACTAAACTTTTTGTGTTTTTCTTACTGCTGCGATCCCGTATTCTATCCCACAAAAAAAAAAGATTTTGACACTCGGACAGTGAAACTTTCTATAAAAAAGATTGCCTTTTGCAAACATATAAACAAACAATTTGAACTCTTTAGCTTCGGTGCATAAACGAAAATGACTTCTTTTATGATAAATTTTTCTCCCAGACAACCAAAATAAAGTCTCAGTGATCAGCCCATTAATTCTGCGCACATACTTATTATTGATCATTGAATATCTAAATATAACGGCATATCTCCAACTGAATCCTTCCCTTCTGTTATTGAACATAGCGTCTTTTCTTTTCCAGCAAATTTTCGGCATGCGGTTGCCCCAAATTATCAAGATATCCGACGTACTGAGCGATCAGGGCAGGGGATCCTTTGAGGCGGCGGTCGCCAAACATCTCTACTCACCGATGTCCGTGTACCAGACTAGGGTAAGTCGACATAAAGTAATGTAGACTTAGAAAAGACATTATGTCTCTAGATGCAAACCTCATCAAACTTTGTCAATAGGATGTTTTCTAGATAACCTTAAAATTGTAGTTACAAAGAATATAGTTAGTTTCTTTTTCTTTTTTTCTTTTATATTTTTGACAGACTAATGCCGCTAGTGAGCGATTTGAGTGAGTCTCCCACGCCAAACGCTAAGTAATTCGGATGGCTGACGGCAGACTAAATCTCTACACCACTAAATTGACGGAATATCTAAAAATCAGTCTAACTATAAAAAAATGTTTATTTGTGGCTATTATTGTGTAATAAAACAAAAGTTAATATACGCATTCATAATAGTGAATGAATTCTAACAAACCATATTTCAGCAAACTCAGTAATATATTCTATAGAACATAATCATACATCAGATTTGGCATCCGCAGTCAATAAGCGAGTTATAGCTCATAAACACTAAATACCGCGACTGTGCCAAACCGATACTGATTCAAATACTGCTCGTGCCAAAACTACATAATGCAATTAAATCATCCCTCATCAGGTTTATATTGTAGGGTTAATGTCTTGTTTTATTATTGTTACTCATATGCTTGATTTACACTGAATACTGAAGTAAAGCATTCATGGACATTATCCTTCTCTTTATACATATATATCATGAATACTTGGCAGATAAATTTATGAGCACAGTAACACTTACATTATACTTAGTCATGCCATTGAACATCCCTCACGCTGTGTGAGAGAACCATGGGATTCCTCTCTTCGCCTACGTGTACTTTATAGTTATTTATAATTCATTCTCTTAAAAGCCCACTAACAAATTAATTTTTTGCAGGTCGCTTCACCAACTTCATTTGAAGTTCCCGTACCCGCAGCATCACAGTCAGCGTACTCAAATCACAAACTTCAGAAAACCTCAGAAAAAGAGCAGAATTTACAAGAAGCACCAAAAACGGTGGAGCTACCAAACCCAAACAATATACCACTCTACACGGTGAACCAACCAAGACTGCGTTTTGAGGCGTATCCCCAAGCTTTGGACAAAGAACTTCCTCAAGAGATCTTCCGACAACAGCATATTCCTCAAAAACATATGCCTTCTCTGTTCCCGATATACGATCAACTGGGACCCTTCAGATACCAAGGACAGGTTGTACCATCGCAATATCTACACCAGAATGGAATATACCAGTTTGTTGCAGTTAGGCCCGGCCTTGACTTTAGTAGCCAGGAAGTAAACCATGACAAAACTTATGCAAATCAAGAAAAACAAGAACAATTAAATGCTGAACGATCCAAGCCGCAAATTGATGTACCAGTGCCTAAACAGGTGAGCATGATACATTTCATATAAACTCAGTTAAAAATGAATTTACCCAAACATAAGTAACTCTGTCTATTTGTTTCTGTTTTAGGGGTACCATGCACATCCAAATGGTGCTATAAGTTTTGCAAGCTTCTCACATAATTTACCCGTCAATAAGCAGTACGAAACTGCGCCACTACAGCAATCGGAAAGCCTGCATCTACCACAACAGGCACAGTTACAATCTCAACCGATACCAGAACAGCTACAAGCGCAAATTGAATCAGTCATACTGCAATCTCAAGAACAAAAAGCGCAAATGAAGCAAAATCTTCAATTGCCACCGATGTTCCACAGACTCATTCAGGACCTAGAAAAATATCAACCAGTCTTCCAGCAACAACCTCAATTCATTTCTTTTAAGCCACAAAATCAGCCCAGACCGTTAAATGCACTTCAACAACATTTACTTTACCAAGATCCTAGACAATTACCTAATCTTCAAGAAATTCAATTGCAGCGCCTACCTGCGTTCAAGCCGCTACCTCAATCGCTACTTACATCTGAATCTTTCCGACAACAAACAAGCAAGTCACCAAAAAATTCAGGACAACCGCCAAGGCCATTTAGTTTCGAATATCAGACTACGTCACCTCCACAAAACTTTGATCTCGCAGTAGAACCATCATCGACAAGATTAACTCCTCTGCCTCCATTAAAGCCTAATTACAGTAGATATGTGAAACCATTGGAACCACAATTACACACTACACCAGTCTTCTTACCGACACCCTTGCAACCGCTTCCTTCACCCACTCCAAAAGAACAGCCCATATACGATCAACTTATATCGTCAACAACTATACAACCTTCTGTAAAAAGTCAAGAAGACTCTGAGACACAACTGATACAAGAAGAAACCAAACTACAGACTCGAACATCTCAACCGCTAAAACCTGAAATATTTCACCAATCAGAACCAACAGGCCAACCACAATCAATACAGTCAACAACATTTTTACCGTTTGTTACTCAAAACCCACAGTCAATACATTTGCAATATTCTACTCCACAGCCTCAATATCAGTCTACAGTAAGACCCCCAACAACCAAAACGCCACTACGACATGATGTTGTTATTCAGCGCCAAGAGATAAAAGAATTATTTTTTGACCCACCTTCTCAACCTCACAGATTACCACATTACCAAAACCAGCGAGCATCAATCGCTCCTCAATATGAACGTGAGTTACTTCAGTTACGATCTCAACCACATTATCAATTATATGAACAGCTACAACCTCTACCATACCAACATGAAATTCAAGATATTAATTCCCAACAATATCTTCTCGAAGCACGACAGTTGCATTCTCCACAAAAACTAGATTCATCACAACAAAGAGGGCCTCCACAATACCTGGTTGAACAACATCCTCAACCACTTCAATTTTTTCAAGTGCTGCAAAATCAACAACCCAAACTGCAACAGTCACAACAACCGCAACAGGTATCGTATCACACTCAACAACATGTATCGGGAGCCCATCAACAGCAGGAAGCACCACAACAAAATAGATTAGAGCAAACACAACAACAACTTAGATCAGAGCAAACACTACAACAACAGGTAGAAGAACAAGCACAACAACAACAAGTTGTAGAACAAAAACAAAAAGAAGAGATTACAGAACAAGTACAACAACAAGAGATAGCAGAACGAGTAAAACAACAAGAGATAGCAGAACAAGTACAACAACAAGAAATAGCAGAACAAGTACAACAACAAGAAATAGCTGAACAAGCACAGCAGCAACAGCTAGCAGAACAAGCACAACAGCAGCAGATAGCAGAACAAGCACAACATGAGCAATACCAACAACAATTTGTATCTAACAATCAAATCCAGATATCCACTCTTAAGCCCTCTGAAGATACTGAGAAGGAAACTGAAACGGTCGAAATTCAACAACAATCAGATTCCCAATCAACGACAGGAAAACCAAATGAGCAAGCCGAACATTCATCAGAGCAGCCATATTTGGGCTCACTTCTAAATACCTCAGGTCTTCCTCAAATATATACCCACCAACAGCAATTAGTAGCCCAGCCTGAATACAGTCCACTTTTGGGAGCTCCACCCTATTCTGATGTGCAATATTTCGGAAAGTTCGCGGAAACCATATTTGGTAACCGCCATCATTGAAAAATTTATTTCATTGTCTAAGTATCTTTTTTTTTTATAGATGTTAGGTTTAGAATTAACAAAACAAAGCTTGTTTAATATTGTAGAAAATACCAAAAATGAATACTCCAATGCTCTTGAAATTATTTTCTGTTATACAAAATTTTGGAGATAAATTTCGCGTGTAAATAATATGCTAAGTGTTATGCTATGTACATAAAATGTTAGTGTTACGGTTATATTAACTGGAATGATAGAATGTGTCATGAACTGAGGGGGTGCTCGACTGTGATGCCATATGTTTATATACTGATACTTGTATTGCTTTTTTAATAAAGATGTCTTCTTAATCGTTTGTTTGTTTTTGATATTTGATATCTGTAAGCTAACAGAATTAAATTAAGTTAACAGAATTAGTTCATGTTAAACGTTAAAAAGAAAATTTTACAAAAGCCTGATTTAAAAGTCAAGATGAAATTTGTAAATATAAACTTAAACTAAATAACAAACAAGATGAAAATTATACACTGGGCTGCAAAAATACCAGGTCGCTGATAAAAAGAGTGATAGTTTATCAAATACGATGAATCGTGAGACTGATATAGATGACTAGTTAATACATAAAGGAAATATATAACATGTTTTGTATACTATTTATTTTTGACTAAATACTAAAAAGCACTTCTAAATTAGGACAACTAAATACTCGTCGAGATTTAAAATTAAGAAGAGAATAGTGCTGCTTTAAATAGCAAAATTCACAATTTAAAAAATCTAAATTTTGTTATTTTATTTTTAAACTATAACTTGTCCATAAAATCACTTTTTAGATTTATTATAAATATAACTTATTAGCTTATAACACATCATTTACATGTGCGATCTAAATACATAATTTTGGGAGGTATCGCAGATTTTTTATGGAATCCGTTATTTTTGCAGCCCAGTGTATATCTGAAGGTTACATAATTTCTCTTAAAGTCCTCTTCACAGTATAACAAAGAAGTATTAGAAACACAGCTCATTTTATGATCTCTAGGTTATCCCGAAACACTTATAACAAAGTTAACCCATAAATACAGGATAACGCAGCCTCCATCCTCTCCTCATCTCACCAAGTTATGTTATCAGCTAACTTGCAGACTCTCCTCACCCTATCTCAGTTTATCTCGTGATTTATTTGTATTAAAATACACCTGAAACATTGTTGAAGAGATAAATCGTTAAAAGTACTTAAACTTTGGATGTTGAGAAAATGGTAACTTTAACTGACTTTGGTAATGTAGACAAAAATAGGTTCTGAAGATGCTTAGATAGCAGTTTTTGTATCATTAAAAATGGCGTTGAAAGTGAACACCACTTCAAAGCAGATGATACAGTTATTTTAAGACGATACTACGTGTAACAATGTTACTAAAGAACACTTTTTATAACTGCATGACTTTTGATCATCAAAAGTTGGAGCCAATAAGTTGGAAAAGGTCGACGGGTTGTCTACCTTTCACAACCTACCTACACTCAGCCTTATAATGTTTCCAATACTAGGACTCAGGCCTCCTCTCTAGGAGAGGGAACCACGCAGGCCCAATGCGGATTGGTGGATGTCACATCTCTTCAAATTTTTGATTTTAGAATATGCCGGTTTCCTCACGATGTTTTCTTTCACCGTTTTGAGAACAGAGTGCTGAAATAATTAATACAAAGTAATGCGCCTGGCTGGGTTTGAATCTGCGATCTACAACTCGTAAATCGGGGTCGTTACCAATGGGCCACCACTGCTCAACACATGAATCTTTTATAATACAAAAAGATACTCCAAAATTAGAAAAATACGAAATCATTACAATAAAAGATAAATAATGTCATTTCTACCTTTCCCTGTGCATACATTTTGACTGGCCTGTTGGTCTAGTGGTCAGTGGCCCTGACTGCTATACCGGAGGTCGTGGGTTCGATTCCCACCCTGGACAAATGTTTGTGTGTTGAGCACGACCATTTGTTCTGTTTCTGGATGTAATTTATCAATTATATGTATGTATTTAGAAATATATAAGTGTATATATCAGATGTCTAGTATACATAACACAAGCTCTGCTTAGCTTGGGACTAGACGGCGTTGTGTGATAATTATTAAAATATGTATAGGTATGAGGCTACTTCATTGGACGTCATTCTTCATTTGTTTGTGACAGCCGACAACTCCTCATGGTACGCACAAAGAAGGACGCATGAACTGAATTTTTATATACGACTTAAATAGGAATTATTTACCCGCGTGTTTATTTAATAGAGAGACCTGGGGCCTAAGTCTGCTATTTTTATAAATTCGTCATTCCAACACGATCCTATTGTCATTTTGCTAAAAGTTTGTAATCTGCTAATTCATATTGATCGATCATTGATCGGTCAATGGTCTTGTAACAGAATTGTATTAGAATGACAATATCGAGCTTATTAAAAGCAATAAAAGCGCAATGTCGTCGAAATGGTAGGTCATTGATCAAAGTAACTGTCAAAATTTTTGCAAGTTACCGCATACGTCAGATATTCATTTGTAATTATGTACGAGATTACCATTCTATGCCATTTCTTTCTATGGAGTGTCAGTGGTTGACCATCGGAAAGTCATAGTGACGCCATTATACTAGTAGATTACCAAAACTTGTCAAAATCAACACTTATGAAATCAATGACAGACCATTCTGACACTATTGTAATAGCAGACTTGAGGCCCTGGTTGTTTATCGAAATTGTCGCTTTTATACTTGTATCGAAAACGTTATCAATGCGAAGTGTCAACTCTAGTTGACACTTCGCTGGCTTTTACCTTGGACAGAGGATAAGCATTGCCATACAGCGTGGCAATGCCGCCAGTCTTTTGGGCACATTACCAGTCAACAGCGATGTGGAAGAATTTTTTAAAGCCATATTTTAGTAAACTTAAATTAGCGTAGGGTTTTCTTATTTATTTATATTTTAATTTACTGTAATTATAGTTATGTAGTTGTTTAAAAATAGTAATCTATACTAATATAATAAAGAGGTAAATTTTGTTTTTTTTGTTTGTAGGAGGTAATCTCTGGAAATACTGGTCCGATTGCTAAAATTTTTACACCAATAGAAAGCTGCTTTATTCCTGAGTGACATAGACTATATTTTATGTAGGTACGCGGACGAAGTCGCGGACAAAAGCTAGTATTATATAATTGGTATGTAAGTACTTGTAAATAAATAAATTTAGTGGATGGTACTTGTAGGTTTAGGGAGGTTAGGTTTTTAATGTAGGTAAGATATGAAGCACTTCTTGTAGTTTCAGGTCTGGTAACCCTCCGGGCCGAGCCCGTGTTGTCAACGCCGTGTTCTATGCACGTCTCAAAGCGATAATTATCAGCAAAACCTTGGGGTCCAGCAGGGCCCCAAGTTATTATTATTATCTAAAAGGGAAAACCGTGGTCTTGGAACGCAAGGGCAAAGAGGAAACATAAGTGTGGTTTTTAGTCAGTAAAAATCTGACACGTTCTCTCGCTCCGCCCTAGGGGGGGAGAAGTCATTGGATGATTTTCCACTTTAAAAAACTGTAAAAATCTCATCTAAGTGAACAGACATACTAGGAATTTGGAAATTGATAGCTTTGATCAAGTTTTCACGACAAGATTTTTACAGACCTAGCACTAGTGCTAAATTAGCTTTGTTCGTGACGAGCTACGTAGGTGTAAATAGAATTTGGCAGTTCATTTCTTTTATCTGACACGCCATCTTGCTCCGCCTTAGAGCAGAGTAAGGCGATTATCACACTGCCACGTACAACGCAGCGTAGCGCGTGAATGCTCTTGTAACGTTACTTGTCTCTGTTTGTATAGAAAACACGCACAGTCCAACACACAGAAAATGCATCCATGCGCGTTCATGTAGATCACCCGCTTAAAAGAGGAAAAAGATCCGTACACGTGCGTGGGTGCGGGGCGAAAAGCAAGGTACACTGAGTCTCTGAAAGAAAAGAGAAGTGTCTGAGAGATTTTGGATGAAATGAGTCAGAGCCTGCGTGAATCTACAAAACGCAACGCGCGTAGTGCATAAAAAACTCGCACGACGATGCAGATCTGCACTCCCGTAGTTGCGTAGGTGCTTTGACAAGCAACATGCAGCGTGATGCGTGGCAGTGTGATATTTGTCTAAGACATTTGTCCTACCTCAAAAAAAAGATTATAATTGACTTTGTCTAGTTGGTATACGTTGGTCCCGACCAGATCCGCACCGCTCTTGACTCTACGATGTACAATGCCCTTCACAACTTCAGAGACAAGAACAGATGGAGGAATATCATAAGGGTTAGAGTGATGAAGCCTGAAACCCAGAGGTCACGACCCTCAGCATTGAGGAATACGACGCAAGGAGGAGTTGGTTTACAAGAAGTGAGGAAGTTTGAGCATAAACATAATGTGTTATGCGCCTACTCGGGTCTCCTGTTAAACTAAACAGTTCGTTGACTTTAGACTTGGAATATGTGGTGGCAATTTGAATTGTCAATGTGTCCCTAGACAGGCATTGAGTGGGAACATCTCACAAATCGATCGCACACAACGCTATGTAAACATGGCCTGGTGACAATAGCTTTTCATCTCTGACCGAATTTTAGCATGAAATCTCTTGACGCGACACCGCAGCTGATAGACGTCCACTGTTGGACATAGGCCTACCCCAAATGTCGCCACAATGAACGATCCTGTGCGTCCCGCATCCATCGGATTCCCGCAACCTTCACCAGGTCATCGGTCCACCTTATTGAAGGCCTTCCAATGCTGCGTTTTCCAGTACGCGGTCGCCACTACAGAACCTTTCGGCCCCAATGCAAAAGCAATTATTATGTACCTATGTGTTAATTCATTACTTATTTAATGTCTTATCTTATTTTATTTTATTTTTTTCTTATTTTTTTTTCACTAGGACGTGTTTGTAAAAAGTTATCCCTAGGGATTATATTCCTGAGATAAAAAGATATGATCTACTTGTGTGCTGAATTTCATTCAAATCAGGTGAAGGAGTAACAAACATACACACTCACATACTTTCACCTTTATATAACTAGTGTGATGTGTGATTTCTATGAAAATGAGTTGTCGCCTTATCCCGACTTAATTCCATATTGTCTACAATTGTGTATTCAGATACCTGGATAGATGGACAGATAACTCCAGTTTAATCGTCATCTAGACCATGACGTTTAAAGTAAGATTGTTTTAATCTTGTTTCACTGTGGGTAAGAGACAGAGCTATACAGGTTGTCTAGCGTCATCTCTTACCCACACTGAAACAAGATTAAAACAATCTTACTTTGAACGTCATGGTAACCCCCACTACAGTTGCTTTAGGATAGTGCGGATGACAGCTGTTGGATTCTTACATTAACTAACACAAAAAAGATAAAAGAGGTTAGAAAGGAAATATTTTCCGATTTGTACCTACTACAACGAGTGTCGCCGCTTGCCTCACACCCTTTAACTCCACTACAGCCAATAAACCAATACGAACGCGCATTTCGCAACTGACAGACCACTCACACTTAGATCGCAAGTTTGCTATTGGTAGTTGAACTATGAGCATTGCCTTACTTTGTGGCGCGTCTGCCCCGCCCACAAGGCCATTCTAACCTCTTTCATCAGTTCTGTGGTAGCTATAACCTATCCTTTTCTCTCATCTTAAAAATGCATATTACTGTCCTGTTATCATTCTACTCATGCTATGTAAATTATATGAACATTTTTAAGCTATTGCATAGCTTCTATCGCGGGCCTTGAGCGTGGAGACCGAATCCAGAAATTCCGTAACGAAAATAACCTAACACCCCGCACTCATTTGTTTTTTGAGCGTGGTGACCGATAAGAAAACAAATGAGTGAACAATCAATCAAAATTCAATTCAATGTGTGAAAGTGTAACTTCAATTAATATCAAAGAAAAAAAAACAAAGGAAAAAAAACTGCATAAATAAAATAAATAAATAATTATAATTGTATAAGTTGATTGAAAAATGCTATGCAATAGCTTTACCGCGGCAGTCCCCGAGTGCCACACGTCTTTTTTTATCTAGACTACATCAGCTACATATAAATATATTTTTTTACAAAACCGTTTAATTATTTCCCCACCCCTTCCTCTAAACAATTCCAAACGATCATTTGGCAAGATATCTAAAAAGCACAATATTGTCTAATAACTTCCCCACAACGACTACCTCATAAACGGTAAAAACGAAACGATAACGAAATATAAAAAATAACGATACTGCATAACGATATCGGGACCGAAAAACAAAAGACCATAGACTATAAAGAAGCCAGGAAGACTCCTTGGTCTAACTAAAGCCATAGAAAGGATTGTTACGGTTGATCTGAAGCAAGATATAATTTTACAAAGGAAACAGCTTATAATGTTCAATATTCTTTTTCTTGTTATATTTCCCTTGTGGGGAAATAGAGTACAAACACATGGTGATTATTTTTTGTTGGGAGATCAGAAAGGGTAACATTATCGTGGCAATTTGATGGTTTTGATGTTGGTCTTGTGAATAATGTTTACTACGAAAGAAAAAGAGTTTATTTACTCAATCATGGCGTGCAACTTAAAAAATAAAAACAAATAAACGACCTATTTTCGTTGTTCACAGCAGTTCCAGCTAATCTCACGACATTAATGCCCGCTCTCGACTTCTTTCGTCCCTTGATCTCACTTGAAACCTTTGTACTTGCTCCGTGCTTCAAACTGTTCTATGAAGTTCGTATATAAGTATATATATATATAAGTATAAGTCATCATCATCATTATCATTTCAGCCGATACACGTCCACTGTTGGACATAGGCCTCCCCCTAGCGTCGCCACATCGAACGTTCCTGTGCGTCCCCCATCCATCGGTTTCCCGCTACCTTCACCAGGTCATCGGTCTACCTTGTAGGAGGCCTTCCAATGCTGCGTCTTCCGGTACGCGGTCGCCACTCCAAAACCTTTCAGCCCTAACGGCCATCAGTGTCTCGTATTTAACATAAATGATGTCGATGCGTTTTTATAAAGGGTTTTTCAATAGGGACGCTCGTACTTTGACAGCGCATAGCGGCTATCTTGGTAGAGTCTGTCTAAAAAGTCAAACGATTTGGGTAATTATTAGGGAAAAATGAAATCTGACGTACTCAACACTCGTTCAATAATCAAGGTTGGTTAAGAGATCTTGATCATAGTTTACTAATAGAAGAACCTAATAAATGGTATCTGATGTAAGTATTTTTGAAATGATTAAATATTATACAAAATTCCCGTCGTTTGACTTTATATACAGACTACAAAGCGATAGCTTCTAAAAGCATGAATACATATCTTTAATAGGTACTTAATACGAATTACTCTTAGCTGTCAAAGTCAAGATTTAGAAAAACAAAAAAAAGTTCTTGATTACATTGAGAAGTCAAAAATTTGTAATTAAAGTGGGTAGTTTGTAATTATACTGGGGAGTTTGGGATGTAGCCATGAAGTAGTAGACAGGTTGGTTTAGTTAAGAGGTTTTTCTACATTTTAATTTAATGTAGTTGCAAAAAAAAAATCCGCTTCGGATGATTTTACTAAAACATGCGGAAAAACACTTTTAAACTGATTGCGGTAAAAAGTGATTTTCTCGAAAAATGTTAGGAGGTAATAGCACTACACCGTTGCTATTTAGTCATGACATTTCACTATGGAACGCTACACGTTTCAACAATGTGAAGAATTTGCTAAAATTAATTTCCAAAATCAATCTATTTACCTAACGTTGAACCTTCCGTGTTAGCAACATCAACTGGACACCGAGATCGTGTGACTTAACACCGCCCGATGAATTTCTGTGGGGCTACGTGAAATCTCTAGTCTATGCAGATAAACTAGAGTCAATTGCTACTTTACAGGACAACATAACTCGCGTTCATCGTGATATTGAGTCTCATTTATGTAAAGATACCTAAAATTTGGCCTAAAATGGATTTATCATCTACAGCGGAGGCGCGGTGCCTATTTGGCTGAAATTATTTTCCATACATACTGTCATCGAAGATCGTCTCAAATATTAGGTTTAAAAATTTTAGTAATATCAATTAAACATGTTGTTTTCAAAGTTTGAGCGCTTAAAATGGAAAACCCTATTGAATTTTACAGTAACTTTACAGTAATTTTACAGTAATTTTACAGTAATTTTACAGTAATTTTACAGTAATTTTACAGTAATTTCACAGTAATTTTACAGTAGTTTTACAGTAATTTTACTGTAATTTTGCACTGTAACTGACAAAATGAAGTAAGGTAGGCATACGCACAAATTAACAAACTCCTACAACAATTTACATTGCACGTTTTGTATGCGACTGGTTGCTAGTCGTGTGGCTACAGGTGCCAGCAGGTAGCTATTTTTCACCCACTAATGAATATGAGTCTCCACTCCAGCCATAGCTGGAGTCTTAGTTTATTTTTAAACTGAATGACAGGGGAACCTATCTGCGAATCCAACCACAATGTGTAAATCTTAAATGAAAATCAAAGTACTAAAATGCTTAGCTTCTTTAGTATCAAGGGGAATACCCTAAGAGTACTGTGTTATATTTCACACCTCGTAACCTCTCGTCGGAGGTGGGTAATTCGACACAGCTGTTACTTATCACCTCCCCTTTCGTTTCCATTTGAACATTAAGGTCAAATAATAAATAAACACGCGTCATAAACACGACACTTAGGACTTAAGGCATCGTTCACATTACTTTAAAATTAAAGTTTAGTAATTAGAAGTTTTACTGCGACTTGGTTTTTACGTTAGCGTGATCGAAACGTTGATCTTATTTGTCTCTCTGATTGGTTAAGAGCTTGGAGCAGACCAATCGGAGCGCCGAACGTCATAAACGCGTCGATCGCGTTAGCGTAAAAAATCTTTCACTTCTTCTTCTCGAATCATTGGTTTTCTTTTCCCTCAACGTTTTTGGGCCCAGTAGGTTGCCATGTTTATAGCGGCGTTAGTGGCGTTTTGTAGGTCCTCCAAAATGCAGGTGTAAGTAAACTCACTAGGCACTCATAACTACGAATACTATCATGCAATGCACCATTACTACTTTGTCCTTTTGAGCCAGCTTCTCCATATTGTTTACATTTCTTTAAATCTCTCTTTTCGCTGGTCTGTAAGAAATTTCTTTAGAAATAAGCAGTATAAATATACTGCTTGTTTCTAAAGAAATTTCTATATTATATACATATATTTTTATTGACACTAGTACAAATGTACTAATGTCTATAATGTATTATCTTTTCTATTTTTTGTGTGTACATAAACATAAAAGTAATTAAATAAAGACGGTTATCCTCCAATTACATTAGTTAGAGAAGATACACAAAATGCACACACTCGTCTCACAGACCTCCAGGCATACATTGTCGTCTGTCGTCTTCCATTTGTTGGCGAAATCGCTGTTTGTGTTTGCGCCAAGAAAGTGCGAGGAACACGGACAGGGGACAGACTTTCATCCCCTTATGATTTTAATCGCATTTGCCATTAATATTATATAACTGTAATCTGTTATTTAAAATTCAGGTATGCTGGAAGAGATTTCTTTAGAAATAAGCATGACCTTTGTAGGTACTATTATTCTGTTTCCTTCTTTTTTCTGTTATTACTTTGTTTTACACAATATTAAATTAAATAAATACTAACCCAAATAAATAATTAATTATTGATGATGGAACATGTATGGAAAAAAAGTATAGGAAGATTCAGATGGTAAGGGGAATCAATGTCGGCATTCTTCCACCAGTCAAAAAAAATGATAGAGAAGAAACATGGCTGGTGTATTATTTTAAAGATATTATTTCACATTGATTTTCAGTAGGTATTCAGTCATACAACAAACTTTCTAGACGATAAGCAATTTACTAATGTAACCTCGGCCTAAGGCACACTCGTCTGCCTAAATATATCAAGTTTGTGCGCCTGATATTAATTTAATAGCAACTTTATATTACGCATGACAAGTGAGTTTCTTTTCAGAGCAATTTTATTTTATGAGAAATAAGTGTAGCCAACAAAGTCGTTTCATATCGCGCAGCAAACAGGTATTATTTAAATTGTCGTCAAGGGCATGTTAACTTCACACGGTTACATTAAATCTCACAAAACGAGCTAACACATTAAGGTCCTCGTACACTGCTCTGCAACACTGTACCATCACTGATCCACTAGCAAACATTACGTTTATACCCCATCTCCAACATATTTAACTAAATTTTCATGTCATTTTCATGTAATCGCCTGATCCTGAGTATAATAATTACGGCGTAGGCAGTAATGATGCTGAAAATACCTGAAAATATCCTGAAAGTACCTGAAAATGTTGGTAACAGGTTGGTAATGAGCCGACCGAGGCGTATTGTGTGTAATTCGGGGAGCGACGCCTAAATTGTAACTCATTATTTTATATTTCCTATTATTTGTTTGAGGGGTGAGAATTTTTGTGATGGTTGTTATGGAATTATGATATTTCGAGCTATGGTTGAGGAGATTAATGTGTTTGGTGAAATAAATCAAACAGAAAGTGTGTTATTTTCGCCGCGGACTGGAACAATTTGCCTGCTGCAGCCCTCCCTTCCGATTATATTTTAAGTTGTTCAAGGCATACGAATACGCTCCTAATAAACTAATGCGCCTCACTGGTAACGATTGTATCGCTACTTACCGTCAGGTGGGTTCGCAGTAAAGCTCCAGTTTATTAAAAAAAAACATTCCGAGCCATAAACACGAGCAGTCGGTTATAAATTCTTTTCAAATTCAAAATAAAATTTTCAAAGAACAAACAACAGAAATTGAAGAAGAAATCTGTTTTCCAAAAACAATGCTTTAATCGGAAAACCAAAAAGAAATTTTCACCATGAGGCAAAATAAATCCAGTTGACGTCACAAACTCCTTCATTATTACAGCTTCGAAGACATCAAGAAACAAATCCCTATTGGCTATCGGGAAGTCTATTAAAACGTCAGAAAAAAGATCGCTTTATTATGGTGTGGCCTCGCTCGGATATGGGTGACCTTGGCAGGATTGAGGTGGCCTGACAAAGGACCTGTTTACTCAACGTCTTGAGGCCTGGAGATGGGTTGTGTGCCTTTTGGCCCTTACCGTATTGTTGTGCGTGGGGACTGTTTGATGAGACCGAAGTACGTGTATTGTTCAGAGCTTGCTGTGTAATATAATAGCGAAATGTATGTACTGACTACAAAAAATGAACTTACAGTAATCACATTTTTTTATCAAAATATTAGATTAGTGAGAAAAGGGAAAAGCTTTATATGTTAATTTTGGTCAAGTAGGTAATACTTTTGACGTCATTACCTACCACATAATTGGCATGGGACATCGCCTTACACCCGTTTAACTTTTCTAGACGATGAGACGACAACGATGATTGACACAACGATGAACAACGATGGACAAACTCAATTCTTGAGTTTGTCAGTTTTTAAATAAACTGTTCTTTGAAATAATAGCATATACTCATAGTATAGTCGGCCTTATAATATTTCCACTTTTGGGACTCAGGCCTCCTTGCTAGTAGAGGGAAAGGGCTGTATTCCACCACGCGGGCCTAGTGCGGGTTGGTAAATGTCACAAATGTCTTCGAATTTTTGGTTTTAGAACGGTTTCCTCACGTTGTTTTCATTCACCGTTTTGAGAGCAGTGGTGATAAAATGATTTACACAAACTAATGCGCCTGGCTGAATTTGAACCCGCGACTCACAAGGCTTAAGTCAGGGCCGTTTTCACTCGGCCACCACTGCTCAAGAGAAGTGTTATCAACAAAAAAATAAAAAATGCAAATGTCTGAAAAACTTCAGAAGTACAATTTACATTTCAGTTTGAAGAAAGTTTCTCTCACACAATATGACAAGGCGACGCAAACCGAGCTCGCTTGTCTAGACCATTTGATGGTAACGTCTCGGGGATTACTCTTGAAATCTACTTTTTAACTAAATATTTTTCATCTGCCATTACAACTTGGTAGTGCTACTTTTAACCAGTTTTCACATAACTTGGCTTATCAATGAAAATAAAAAAGCTGTTTTATACATACACTTAATTCATTAAACCCCAAGCGTTCGCGCTGTCATTGTCTTTCTATTGTGTCTCCAATTTACGGTATCTAAAAGGTATGGACAGTAAGCAATGGGTAGCTCGCTGTCCGGCCGTCCGGTAACTGTCAGGACCAAGCCCAAGTCGTCGACGGCGTGCACTGTTCCCGCGCGTCTCAAGGAGTTGTCAGCAACAGCAGGGGCCCAGCCGGGTCGAAGCCTACTGGGGCCAGGGTTATCCGAAAGGGCGCTCGAGCCCTGGTATGAAGGCTTGAAGGAACGGGATGCGTTTTTTAGTCAGTAAGAGTCTGACACTATCTCCCGCTCCGCCCAAGAGCGGGGGTTGTCATTGGATGATATTTCCCATCGAAAAAAAAAAAGTATCTAAAAGGTATAACTAAGACTGCACCTACCAAAATCATTCAAAAAGTTTGTCACAGTTAATGTGATAAATAATTCAGTTAGGTGTTGTGAAAATATCTTTGTCCCAAATATGCTTTCTTTGGTATTGTTCGTCAAGTCGTTGAGCTCCTTAGTAGTCCTAAGTTTGAGCTACACGAATACTGACCAATGCTTGCACTGACTGGACAGGTCCACTCAAATCTGTGTGGTTCTTTCTTCTAAAGACCATCTGAGACACTAAAAATCTGCATAGTTCTCATATGATTTGACCATTACATGTTCTTTACTGTACGGACTTTAAAAGAGACTTTGACCCCTGAGAATAGTATAAAATAGAATAAATTAGAATAGAATAGAATAGAATAGAATAGAATAGAATAGAATAGAATAGAATAGAACAGAATAGAATAGAATAAAACTTTATTGTTTACCAAAAAGTAACACAGTTTGTACAGAAACTTTAATTTATGGGTACAATGGCGGTCTTATCGCCGACAGCGATATCTTTCAGACAACCTTAGGATGGATAAGATCTTAAAATAATACAGGGGGTAGTCTGTGGTGTACAGCTAACAGATTGACCAAACTCTAGGTATGTAAAACACAATGCATAACTCCTGAGATTGTTTCGGTGTGTCTTCTCCTGAGAAGACACACGCCCTGGCGCCAATATCCTGGTAGTTAGCTAGGAAACACAGGCCTCATCTTGTTTAAAATGACTAAAAACAAAATTGACGTATAAAAGTGTTTTTTTAAAACCTATTTGCAAAATAAAGATCATTTATCATTTAGGTACCTACCATAAAAAATATGAGCACCACCAAAACAACTTTTCGACTTCTGAAAGGTATATCATTGTAATTCAGTTTTGAGTTACAATCATATATCATCCAGTCCCAGTACCCCAGTGGAACACGAGAAGGTTATTTAGGAAAGCAAATTAAAGATTTTTTTTTAAGTTTAGTTCCAAAACTTCCCTGTTCACCCGAATTAATCAGCTGACTGCATCACTGAGTACTAATTTTGTGCGCAAACATATGCAGGTGCGAATGCAATGAATTTTAGCTATAGAAAACCAATGTAAAGAATAGAATAAAACAAACTTTATGGTAACTTACACCAAACTAAATTCATTTCATATTTCAATAGGTTAAATTTTAATTATTTTTTTACGCATTTTTTTTTTATATTGTAGTTAAGTAAATAACAATACCTAATATGTACACAAGAAACATAGTATAACTTCATAGTTGGGTTTAGTTTGTAGGTAGGTACCATCGCGGTCATTTCTACCTGATCACTTAAAAACATTTTCGCTTGAATCCTGCAGCGCGGCAACAAACCAAACCCTTTGAAGTTTTTGTTTCGAGTGCAAGCAAAAATGAACATAGCGGTGGTCAGGCGGAAGTGTCTTTGATGATATATTTGTACAAAAATAAAATAGGTACACTCAGGCGTTAAAATACTCCTCCACATTGCTGTCATCTGGAAATGTACCCAGAAAACTAAGAGTATTGATACTTTAAATGGCAATAATTTATTGTTGGGTTAAGAACCAGCCTGCCCACTGGTCACGTAAAGTATCCATCAGGTGGCTTGAAATTTCCTCGAGAAAGTGACGCGCACTCAGACCCCAAGGCCTAAGCGTCTCGACCCCAAACGACAAAAATCTGTAATTACCTTACAGGTTACAGTATTTGCGCCGTTTGAGGATCACAGCAGCCGCAGCGGCAGCGTCGGCACAACCCGCTGAACTGCGCCGCAAAAATGTCGACACGTTTTCATAATACCACAGTAAGCAAATACAGAAATTCATCATCCAACTGATTTTAAATAAACAGATACTTACTAACATGGGTATGTGAAATGTTTTCAATAATTCTAGCCAACGTTTTGCCAAACCATGATGAAATTCCCTGCCATGCAAGCAGTGAAAATATAATAATCTATGTGAAAGATGATAAAAAACAAGCCGTATTTTCTCAGGTGCCATTCTAACAACGGTCAAAAGGTAACAGGGGTCAGACATAATACCTAGCATATTATACGTAAATCTACATACCAACCGTCTTCAAACGATACCTCATGTCTAGCTAAGCTAATCTCAGACTTAAAACTCCGAAGTCTTGCCGACCTTATCAAAATGGAGGCAAAGAAAGTCAAATAGACGGCCTCCGAACAGAGACAAAAGAATAAGGTCGCTCGGAGGCCTGGTCGCCCGGGGCTGCGGAGGCCGAACATCTACATATGCCAAATAATTTACATACGGACCGTTTGCTCTCGTTGCATTGACGTGCTGAGGTCCGGCGTTTGATTTTTTGAATGTGTGAGTTAAAGTAAAATCTGGAGTTGAAGGTATTTCTAAGACCACTTGCATTCTAAATTCACGATCTGCAGTGAATGTTCAAAGCTCATAGTCCAATGTACTTACTTCCTTACTTGCTTAAGATCCTCTGTCCCTTAGCTGGGACAGAGAGCGTCGAAAGTAGTCACCCATCGTGATCGGTCTTGAGCTTTACGCTTCACCTCGCTCCATGTCAATCTGATGGCCATCGCTTCTGCCAACACGGAACCTCGCCTGGTTTGCCGAGGACAGCCATGTTTTCTTTTCCCTAGGGGATTCCAATCCAACGCCTATTTAGGTATGTGATCGGAATCCCTCCTAAGCGTGTGACCAATCCATCTCCACTTGCGACGCTTGATCTAGAGCTTTCGTGGCATTTATCCAACAGCGCTACGTTTGAGATGGTTTTGGGCCAGTAAATTCCGAGGATGCGACGAAGACAACGGTTTACGAAAACCTGGATAGTGCAATGTATGGATGGATTTTTTTAATAGATTTTACCACATCACTTCTAGTCTGAAGGAACACAGAAAGATTTTTGTCAATAGAAGCTCTGGATGGAACGAGCTACACTACTAACGGAGCGTGGGATTTATTTAACGATTTCCCATCTCAATAAAAACACTTCATGGCACAAACCAATTTTTCCGTTACTTACCTACTACGAGTAGTTTTATTACGTTCTGTTAGCGATAATTAAAAAAAAAATCCTGCTTTGACTTGTCATCATTCTCAATTTGATGTCCTCTAAAAATACTGTTCTGCTTTTAAAATTCAAATATCCATCCATAATTATCAATCCCCATATTTGAGCGCCCCCGCACACTGGACACATCCGCTCCATGTAACCCACTCCAGCGATCTCTAATAAGATACAGGCTCATTCCATTTGATGTCCGCCTCGACATGATTATGTAAATCGGCCACAGCTGTAATCTGTTTAAATTTTTCGCGGACGTATATTTTCAATTCCGCGATGATTGGACTGTGATTCTGCTTTACATACTGAATAAATTACTTTTAAATATGTGGCAGAAATAGACGTGAGGGTTTGGTTTATTTTGTATTTTTTTTTCCACAAAATAAGAGAACAAGCGTGAGTTTCAAGCGATCATTTGAATATCGTTTGTTTGAAGAACAGCTGGTCTTTCAATTACAGGCGTCGATTATCATCGCCACCACCGTCATCATTCTTTTATTTTTTTATTGATATAAACTAGTGCTTGACTGCAATCCCACCTGATGGCGATGCAATGTTTGATGGTGAGGCGCACTAGTTTATTACGAACCTTTTTTTTTCGGTGTGTAAAAATCATCCGAATTACATCCCCCGCCCTTGGGCGGAGCGGGAAGATAGTGTCAGACTCTTACTAACTAAAACAGACTCTAGCTCCAGTAAGCTTGACCCAGCTGGTTACTGAAAATTCCTTGAGGCGCGCAGGAACAGTGCGCACCGTCGACGACTTGGGCTGGGCTCGGTTCGGGGACAGTTACCGGTCGGTCGGACAGCGAGCTACCCATTGCAAGCCCGCGCCTTCGGTGGCTGGAAAGTACGAACCTTTCAATATATGTAACTATCTCTAAATCAAAGAAAGTGCCTAATACTTGCTACGTTGCATTTCTGGTCATAATAAGTTTAATAAGCTAACATTATGTAAAAACCTGAGGCCCTACCAAGAGCTCTTAACACCAACTATTTGTCGACCTAACTGAACTATCAAAGGGATGGCGCAGTATAGAGTGCGATAGCTTCATCTCGCTTGCACGCTTAATATTTTAATATGTCATGGTAAGGCCCCAAATCCTTTCAGGCAACGGCGCTCACAGCGCCCCAGCCGCCGCCGGGATTCCGATCCCGATTTCCGACCACCATAGGCATGGGTTTGCGGACGGCGCGCAATGGGTAGCTCACTGTCCGACCGTCCGGTAACTGTCCGGACCGAACCCAAGTCGTCAACGGCGCGCACTGTTCCCGCGCGCCTCAAGGAGTTGTCAGCAACAGCACGCCCAGGTGCATCGAACGAAGCCTACGGGGGCCATGGTTTAAGCTCCGAAAGGGAAGCTTGGCCCTGGTAGGGAAGAGTCTGACACTATCTCCCGCTCCGCCCAAGGGCGGAGGATGTCATTTGGATGATTTTTAACCCACCAACAAAAAAAGGCCCCAGATCCTTATCAAGGTTAGTATCACTCCTGCCATAACTTCACGCTTATAATAGGGCTCCTGGGGATCATGGAGAGACTGCACCCTGATCAAGATATCAAGGTCTACTTTTAAAATCGATGTGAATTTTAAATCAATATTAAATAAGTGGGTGCTCATCACTCACGAAACCTCACCCAATTCTTGTGTGGCAGCGGCTGCATAGATTGAGGTCGACTACAATCACAATGGTATCGATTCGAACATGTACGTACGATGTAAAACGATACCGATTTATACTTCAATGCAATCATAAGCATTTCGAATTGCTAGCAAAACCGCGGTTGGTGAGGCCGAAAGGTTCTGGAGTGGCGACCGCGCACCGGAAGACGCAGCGTTGAAAGGCCTCCCAGAAGATGGATCGATAACCTGGCGAGAGTCGCGGGAATCTGATGGATGTGAGACGTACAGGGTCGTTCGTTGTGGTGACACTTGAGGGAGGCCTATGTCTAATATTGGACGACTTTCGGATGAAATGATGATGATGATGATACGTATTTCGCTGATAAGATCATATTCTATGTTTCAGGTAAAATTTTAATCGTAGGTACAACTTGGCTCGATGGTGGTGGAGAGGGTATCGATGTCATATCTACACACTACAAACATGAGAGGATTGAGTGAACTGTGCTCACTCCTGTATGGTCTAGTGCCCACCCCAAAATGTTGAGTTCATATTCGAAAGTCCATGATGGACGCCAAAGTACTGAGCACTTCACACAAAAATCAGGTATATCAGTGACTGGACTCTCCCTAAAAAATAACACCCCCGCCTCGTGAAAGACATTTCTTCAAAGATTCTTTCAGTTCATAATCATCATCATTTCAGCAGCAGAAAGGCGTCCACTGTTGGACATAGGCCTCCCTCAAACGTCGCCACAACGACCGGTCCTGTACTTCTCGCATCCATAGGATTCCCGCGACCCTGACCAGGTCGACAGTCAACCTTATGGGAAGCCTTCCAACGCTGCGTCTTTCGATACGTGATCGTCACCCTAAAACCTTTCTGCTCCAACGGCCATCTGTTCTGCGTGCAGTACCAGTCTTTCAGTTAGTGTAACTTAAAACTAAACCCTTCGCAAGCACAGTTGAAGCTGTAATAAATTAATGTAAGAATACAAAAGAACTCGTACACTTAAACCTGATTAAAACGAGAACTGTTAGAGTCGAGATGTCGTTCCAAAAGTTCACTTTCAAACACAACACTTTTTCCATGTAAGCATAAGCATAATAAATTGACACTGAGTCCCAGCAGTGATAACAAACTGCTGGGACGCAGGTCTCATCTCTAGAAGAAGAAATAGGCCGTAATTCACCACGCAGACTTAGTGCGGATTGATGAATGTCACATTTTTCGAATTTTTGGTTCTAGGACGTACCGGTTTCCTCACAATGTTTTCTTCACTGTTTTAAGAGCAGTGATGATGAAATAAATAACAGTAGATACCTAATTCAAAGATAAGATGGATGGATTTTGTGAAGAGCAATATGAAAGAAAAGGAAGTTAGATGGAAGAAAAAAACGTGTTGCGCTGACCCCAAATAACACGGGACACGGGCAGGAAGGTGATGACCTAATAGTCGTTTTAGCCACCACTGTGTCTTTTTTACATGTCCATTGCTCTAAATATAATATCTACTCACCTATTTCAAGTTTCAATGCTTCACGTACAAAATTAACTTTCTGAAAAAGCGCACCGGTAGAATAAGAAATAAACCGTCAAATTGACAAAAAACCAGTCTCAATTTGGGCAAAAAAAACACGTAAAAATCTAATGCATTTCCCGGGTACAGCGTGCGGCGCGGGGCGGCACGGCTCGGCATCAATCATGGATGCCCGCCAGAATACTAAATAACCGGGCATGGGCCTACCTGGGCAAACGGAGATTTTATTGTTGTGAGAGAAATAGTGGCAGTACCGCTCTGATTGGTGGGACATTGGGTTTAACTGATTCTGAAGTTGGGTTTGCCCGATTTAATAGGAAATAGGCATAAAAAATTGGAACCTATCTAATTTCTCAATCATCATCACCATCATTTCAGCCGGTATACGTCCATTGTTGGACATAAGCCTCCCCAAAGTGTCGCCACAAAGAACGATCCTGTGCATCTCGCATCCATCAATTTCTCAATAAATATACATAAATAAAAAACATTATCAAAATTAGTAGGAAAGCAAACGAGACTAATATATTTGTCTCTCGCCAGAACGCAGTAGCAGCTTTACGGGTGTCACGGACTTTGACGTCAAAAACCATGTCGGACTGCTCTTTCATAATAGCAGCTTTGAAGCTTTGTAACTTTGTTCTTCATGAAAACATTTGATTATTTTTCAAATTTGTTAACCAGAGCTAATAAGTAGGAATTATTTTAGCAAATAAAAACGTTGCATGCAAATGGAATATTCTCTATTGCAGAAATTTGATATCACATTCATTGAGATCGTCATCCACAGCTCGACTTCTTGTGCCCTATCCTCGCGTTCCTATGATGAGGTTGCTCATCACGATTCCCATTATTTATTCTTGTAAAATCTCACATACTTAGATAAAACCTGCCAATTTTTCCAATAAATGTTTCATTACAACTTTCTCTTTATAAATAAGCATAAAACTAAATAATATATTCTCAAAGCGGATCGCATTCGTATTTACAATTTATGACAAAGGTCATCTAAAGCCACTCTTAACATAAATCTTGTAAATCGAGATCTAGCAACTATACCAGCCTAAACCCAAAAGAGTAACAGCCACTTTTCCTTTCAATCGACTTTTACGAGTATCAATGACCACTCGTGGCTGCGAGGGTATTTTTCCTTTCCTCCGTTGTAGCCACATAAGGATATTGTTGGATTTGTCATAAAATATTCACGCACGCACGATGGCACATATTCAATGGCGTCGAGGAGTTCACCACATAACTCCTTGACGCTTTGAATATGTCCTTTTACGTGTTACGCTTTAAGCATGCAACTGAGGACTAGGCCATTAGAACAGCGATTTGAGACGAACACAAGCTTAATCAGACTTTCTCACGTCTCTGCCGACGGGATCTCGACCCTGATTTCCAGCCACCGTAGGGAAGGGCTTGTGGACGACTAGCAATGTGTAGCTCGCTGTTTGATAACTGCTCGGACCGTGCGCGAGTCGTCGATGCTGCCTAGTATTCCATGCGCGCCTCGACGAGATAACAGCAAAACCGTAGGGGTCCAGCAGGCCGAAGCCATGGGTTCGCTTTTGAAAGAAAAACCCGGGGTTTTGGAACGCAAAGCAAAGAGGAGTGAGTATTAGTCAGTTAAAGTCTGACTTATTGGATGATTTCCCTCCTAAAAAATGCTAAATCAAACAAGTTCTAACACTTCAACAATCTTAAGAATATAAGGGAAAAGATTCTCACGTAGGTTCTTAGTTATAGTGGTTAAGATTTCTTTCTCTTGTACTCTTCATACATGCTTCTCGAGTGAATAAAGTAAATTGGAACTCCCAACACTAGCAATCGTATGTCAGACGAGGAGTAATACGACCTCTCGATAAACAGCAGCTGTTTTTAATTTTGCAAGACTTACAAAACGAGACCAATAAATAATTTATTTTCTTCATAAAAAGCAAGTTTTATAATGATTCGCTGTCACCAAGCCTCTTAAAACTGTCAAAAACCATGGCGATCCACCAGTTATAAGGTAGATTTTCGTGCACGTTATTGCAATCAAAACACTGCAGGACATCGTTTTTTCCGTCTATGCACTCGTTTGCACCGACTACGTCATCGCCGATAAAACTGTTCTCCAAAAGTAAACCATGTTTAATCATCCACTAACTTTTACTCGTATTTTATCGCTGGTTTAATGGCCCGCTCGCTCGCTCCGTCCCTCACTTGGGCTCAACGTTGCAGTGTTCCGATAGGAGTTGACCATGCCGCTAGCCTCAAACACTATTCAACTTTACAGTATTTTGAGTACATTTTGATATAAATAAAGTTTTTTAAAAGTGATTTTTGGAAGTGTTTTTTGAAAGGTAGGTTATTGTGTGTGTGTGTTTTTTTTATTATTATTTAGCTATTTAATGGTTTTGTAGTACGCTGTGTACCTGAAAAATTCTTCCAGTTCCAATTTTGATTTCTTGTCGGTAGACCAGAAATAGACCCCTCTTAACTTGCGATATCTTAAATGGCACTCAAGACGTCCAGTCTGCTGATAAAACCACTACGATCACTTAGCCTTAGTGTATTGCAAATAAATGTATTATTAGAACTTCTACCAACGATCAGCAAAAAAAAAGTAAACAGAATCACTCACAAACCCAAACGCGCCCTCCACATTAGACGCCCTATCAACTTAAATTGATTTAAACTATCTAGAGAACCAATCGTAATCCAATAAGTACTAACTTCAAAGTCCTTCTACTCCAACCAATCACTCTCACCTAATTATCTCCTATTCAATATCAGTACAATCAGCGCTACGCTTATTACATCACAATCATTAACAATGACATAACTTCATCAGCCTGCCCAGCCTTTATTGATTGTAGACAACATTACCTAAGCGAAGCTCTAATAAGTTGCTTCACTTAACTGTGCTCTTAACTTAAAGTTAAGCAATGAGACTACCTAACTAGCTGTGTTCGATGATCACTTGCACAGTTGCATAAAAGTAATTAGGTAGTTATGGCCAGGGATGTAGCTAGAGCACCATATGATACAAAAGAGCAAAAGTGTTTGAACTCATAATCCTCTTTTTCTGTTCGTTGCAGTTGGGTAATCATAGCCTACTCGTAGAAGCTCTGTCTGGTGACTAGTCTCACTAATCTACATTTTTTTTAGTTACTATACAACATATTTGTTGTGGTGGTTATCTTTTTACCACACTGTTAAGCTCGATTAGCATTTTGAGATACATAGATTTTTTTTTTTCAGTTATATTTATCTAAATCTTATAAAGTACTCTACTACTTAATCATACAGCTGCACCAAAAGTCCACAAGGGCATAGATGAGGTCAAAAACTTATTCACATAGAACACTTACAGCCTGAGCCAAACCGCTTTAAAAACCAAAGAAGCTCAATTTATAAAAAAAAAAGAACCATAATATAAGTAATTAGTTTTGCAAGTTCTAAAATAATCAGTACATTTCTACAGTACTAAGCATTTGGTCAGTCTGTTTTACAAATGAAGCTTTTATCCCTTAGAACTTAAACTACAATCGGTAGGAAAAGAGCCAAGTCATATATGTCAATAATCATTGAAATACATCTTCATAATATTTGTCGTTCATACTTACATACGCATGTCACATCGCCATGATTCTGTTGATATTACGATACATTCTCTTGACACTACTCACTTATCAATGTACCAACAACTAGTTTGACGTGCAGACAATGCTAGGAACATATTTGGACACCACGCTGGGCATAAAGCCAAATTACATGAACAAGCTCCATGATGCTATCATAAGGGGCATATCAATCGCTTGACATAAACTAACATGTAATGAAAATTATTTATTTTTGGAAATGGTGATTATATTTCAGCATTTTTAGGGTCCCGAACCTCTAAATGATGGAACCCTTATAGGATCACTTTGTTGTCCGTCCGTCTGTCTGTCTGTCTGTCTGTCTGTCTGTCTGTCTGTCTGTCTGTCTGTCTGTCTGTCTGTCTGTCTGTCTGTCTGTCTATCTGTCTGTCTGTCAAGACCCTTTATCTCGAGAACGCGTGGAGGTCTCGAGTTGAAATTAAAACCATATACTCAAGTCTGCGGTTCTTTCAAGCTGTTGTGTTGCTGTTGTGTTTGATACTCTCAAAGATCGAAATTCATAGGGTACTTCCCATTGACCCAGAATCCTGAAATTTGGCATAAAGCAAGGTCTTATAGCACAGGTATAGGAAAAAATCTGAAAACAGTAAACTTGTTGCTACCTACGTCACAAAAAAAAAATTGCAATTCGGAAAAATCTTCGAGACTCCATTCGGGAATTGCAGTTTGCAAGGAACCCTCAGTGCGCGAGTCCGACTCGCACTTGCCCAGTTTTTTATTTAAGACTGCTGCAGACAAATGAGCGACAATGACTACTTCGGATCGTTCTTGCATTGTCGCATCATTATCCACATCGTTGTCGCATCATTATCCACATCGTTGTCGCATCATTGCCGCACCATAGTTGCATCATTGTCGCATCGTTATCGTATCATTGTCACATCATTGTCGCATCATTGTCGCATCATTGTCGCATCGTTATCGTATCATTGTCGCATCATTGTCGCCACATTGTTGCATTAACGCGTGACGTGTGCCTATGACGCGTCTTAAGGCTCAACCTTCAAACCATGCGAACGATCTGCGTTTTAGTTAATGTAAATATTCTTTATTAAAAATTAATTATCCCCGTCATTAGTCCAATTGTCCATTGAAACCCCATTATCAAAATCATCAAATCATTATGCAAATGTACGACATAACAAACATCTAATTTAGCCTTCTATGCAAGGATCAATCGTTTTGGCAGTCTTGACCTACAGACTCGCAAATATGCACCAATAGAAATACAAACATTTGCATATACTAATCACGGAGCTTGCAATTTAATCTAGTCATCCAGTTAATAAACTAACCATAATTTAAACTAATGTTATAAAGAGGCAAAATTGATTAGACAAAAGGGCAATGAAGAGCGCTTTGCTCGAATCAGGAATGATGATATCCGCAGGAAAGCCAAGGTTACAAACATACCCCGAAAACTCATCAAACTGAAGAGCAGTCGGCAGGGCGCATTGCTCGTAAAACCGATAGTCGATGGGACCGACCGGTTCTGGAAGATACAGTGTTAGAAGGCCTCTCACCAGATAGCCCAATAACCTCTTGAGAGTCACGGGAATCATATAGATGAAGACGCACAGAACCCGTTGTTGTGGCGACACACGAGCAGTGAACGTCTGCCCTGCCAAAGATGATGATGACGAAAACTAACCGTTTGTTTATTTAGATGTCTACAAAAGGTAATCTCTGGAAGAACCTACTGATATAATAGTAGAGGATACAGTTAAGAACGACCTTCACCGGTTTGTTTAATGGATGAAACGTATTTTATGATAAATTTAGTATATTAAATAATATAACGCGGGTGGGTTGCCTGAGAAATCCCTGGCCAAATTTTTTTTTTTTTTTTTGAAAAATGCACCGGTGTGTTTAACGAATAAATTTAATACTAACCGAAAGAGTGAAGCCTTTAGAACATAAAAATGTTGGGTTGCCTATTTGTTTCCTGGCATAACTATGGGTTGCCAGGTATAAACAGGTATGTATAAACAATTGTGTTTATTTTGATATACAACAAATTCTATATCAAAATAAACGCTGTTTCATTACGAATACGATGTTATAGTGTTGTCTGCAAAAAAATCTGGTATGAATAACGGTTGAACATTTTTCTAAAAAAAAAGTAATTTTTCAATTTTTAATTATTTATAGTCTGGCCAGGAATTTCTCAGGCAACCCACCCGCGTTATATTATTTAATACACTAAATTTATCATAAAATACGTTTCATCCATTAAACAGACCGGTGAAGGTCGTTCTTAATCGGATCTTAGACTATAATGACAAATATTCTATCACTATACACCACTAAATTTTAATCGTTTTAATCCCGTGGAGGATCGATCCGGTACAT
The DNA here is from genome assembly GCA_910589285.2 of Mythimna ferrago. Taxonomy (NCBI): domain Eukaryota; kingdom Metazoa; phylum Arthropoda; class Insecta; order Lepidoptera; family Noctuidae; genus Mythimna; species Mythimna ferrago. The sequence goes on from OU342685.1 coordinate 26,901,621, forward strand.
GAAACACTATCGATTTGTAAAGATAAAATTAAAAAATAAAGTACCTTTTTTTCAAAACTCGTATTAATTTACGCATGTACGAAATTAATTTCTTTAAGAAAACGTCAGCTGAGCGAGTTCAATGACCCGTAGGTAGTAATCGGCGTTGCGTACAAACTACCTACTGTTCATTGAAGTAGTGTTTCATGTACCGGATCGACCCTCCACGGGATTAAAACGATCAAAATTTAGCGGTGTTTAGTCTCTAGCATTAAAAAAAAACTATCTAATTATGAAAGTAACCATGCTAACAATTAGTATGCAATCTATTTATTCATAAAGTTTTATTGACCAACAAATGCGGAAGTGAGTCAAATAGTGGATAAAAATAACTTGATAATGGCCTTATAGATATTTTATGTTAATAGTGTGCATAGTGGAGTTGGCTTTGGTCTAATTACATCAGTAAACGTAGAGGTTACTGGTGAGCGGTTATTACCAAAGATAATAGCTTTAGATTTAAGTAGGAAGGTGTTTCTCTTGGAGCTTTGAGTTTTATAAGTGATCGATTGATAAAAAGGCCGGTCGTAATTCGCAATGGCCAGCTTTTATTATGTACCTAACGTAATAAAAGCTAGCCAACTGCGAGTCGAACTCGCACTCGAAGAGTTTCGTATTATATATTTGCTGCATGGACTTATACAATAAAAGAGCCTTTGACCCCTGAGTGTTTCCGCGCTTCTTCTCAGGGTAGTTAGCTAGGATCATAATATTTATCACAATATTAAAATCGACCAAAAAACACCCACAAAATAACGTTTGTCCACCTTTAATTCTTTTAATTTTTTCTTCTCGTTCAGCCCATTCAAAGGTTGTCTGGTAGAAATTGCCCTGTGCAATAAGACCGCCTATTGTGCACTTATTCTTTTTGTAAATGTTTATCCATTAATGAGCTAAGGTGTGCAATAAAGTAATCAATAAGTAACTTGCCGTTTATGAGATACAGCCCGCTGACAGACGGACGGAAAGATAACAAAGATCCCGTTGGTACCCTTCGGGTTCTAAAATATGGTTATCGCTTTTCGTAAGATTCACGAATGCATTGTAAAGCCAAAGTTTAAAATTCACAATAGGTTCAATAATAGGTAATAATTGCTTAATAGTAAAAAATACTCATTCATAAAATAGTGTAGGTAAGTTGGTAGTATTTCCCCGAACCGCTCTTAAAGACGGAGCTCTGCTACTTTTTCCTGGTCTGTCCAATTTTTATTGGTCACACGTCCAGAGTTTATTGAACTGAATAATTTGAACAAACACTTCTGGAGTTTGTTCTGCCAAACAAAGGACTTCTAATTAGTATTCACTCTGTCATCGCACTAACTAAAATATACACAAAGTGATTAAGGAAAACATAAAAAAATATAATGAAGACCTCCAAAGTTTATCATGATAATAATGACCATAAACAGATGAAAATCTCTTCCTTATGGACAAAAGGAAAATGGTGGTGTCATAACATTACGTTGAACATCAGTCATTGTCATACTTTGACCGGAATAGCGGTGATTAGCTACTTCTCAGTCCTTTTGTGATATAAAAACTGCCGTCATAAACAAAAGGCCATTTTGAATCGCAGAATTTTGAACAGAATACCTCCTAAGAGGTCCCATACCTTTGTCTATGTCTGAGTATAGTTTCCGCATTTAGTTCTATGCGGACCATTTTACGTGAGCCATATCGGCCATAATCTTAGGCGGGCCTAATTCCAACCAGCCCACCTCTCTCCAAAAACAGATTAGGCCTCTCAGGTTTTTCAGTGCATCTATAAGGGAATTCGGGGATCCTAAGGTTCGTGTGCGTATTTCAGTGACACCTGTGCAGTTTAGAAGCATATGCGCAATCGTCTCCTCGAAAGCCTGCTCTGCACAGGGGACTGTCTGTGATGCCTATTGTGTGGAGGTGCTTATTCAGTGTGCAGTGTCCGGTGATGGTCCCTGTCATCAGGTTACCTCTGTTTAGTCTTAAGAGTTTTTTAGTGAGAGCTTTATTGGGGTGTGACATGGCATCTTTGACCTGCCTGCAACCTGGTGTCAAGGACCACCTAAGAGGTCCTAGGTTATGGGTTAAAATTCTTGTCTAGAATTGCGGATCAAAAAGCGCTATATCTTCCACAGATAAAAAACTTCATGAAACGGAATTTCACAGGGTACTTTATACTTCACAGATAAGTACAGAGTTCCTTAAGAGCTGATCCCTCAGGAACCTTGCATTTGTGTTTACAAGAGTACAACCACAGCAACAAGCTAGTTATATTCTCCTTCAACCAAAAACGCTCATCAGTGCCTGTTACAAACATAAACCTGAAATCATAATTTAAAACCGTAAGTTAAACCCGCGCAGAAATTAATCTTAACTTGGCTTCGATCAAAGTCCTTGATTGAATGTAATGTATATTTAACTTAATTCCGACTCGGATTTAGACAAACTTAATCAAGGGAAAGTTATACTTTGGAAATCTGTATCGTAGACTAGTAGTTGTTTCGTTGTTTCACTTTCCGAATTTAGACAATACAGTGCGTATTGAAACGTAAGCTTGAATGACTTTAATTCTCAACAAACTGTTATGATTCATTCATTTCATTGACTACTTCATTTTATTTGAGTTTTTTACTAGGAATTAAGTTTTCTATCATCATCACTATTTCAGTAAAAACACTTCTACTAGGCATAGGACACGCTCCTTTAAGTGTAACTACAACGACTGGTTATGTGCGTCTCGCATCCATCAGACGCGTAATGCGTATCGGATCCCCACGACCCTCACCTGGTGATTGGTCCGCTTTGTTGTACTTCTCTATGGCTTATATTAAATACTAGCTTTTGCCCGCAGCTTCGCCTGCGTACATAAAATATAGCCTATGTCACTCAGGAATAAAGCAGCTTTCTACCGGTGAAAAAAATTAAAAAATCCGACCAGTTCTTTCGGAGATTACCTCCAACAAACAAAAAAAAAACTTTATTTCTTTATAATATTTTAATAGACGGATGAAGGCTACCAGCTGGCTGCAGCCCATAGTATTCTTAACTAAAAAAAATCTCTTGTGAAAAGAGACTTCACAAGAGATTATTTTTAGTTAAGACGAGAAGAAGAGAAGTCTGTTCTTCTTTAAAAGAATTTATGTTTGCGAATTTACAAGTAGATTCTTCTTTTTTCACTGCAATAACAATGTCCCATTTATGCCTTTGTATAGCTACTTATTTAATTTCTTGAAAATTTTCGTTCGATATTTCACCAATACCCATCCTCGGTCAAAATGAATTCAAATTAATAAAACCAATAAGGTCGAAGGTCCAGCACACCTCACGTAAAACAACAGCACACGAGCGGTGCATAACAAGCAGTAATTAATCGCCACGTGCGCTATATCGAGCGCGACGAATGCGCAGGCGAAGCGCAGATACGACACACGGTTGAGCTGGAAAACGTGACGCTTTTGGTGCCAACGTCGCGGTCAATAATGGACATAGATGCTGTAATTAGAATAAAAACCAGTACCTATAAGATTAGATTTTGCAGATTAGAATTGCACCTTTACAGAATTTTTGCACCTTTATGAAGATCAACGAGAGTTAGACACCCAGAGAGACGTGGGATCCAGGGACCGCACAGGGCTTCGGATGGAACCAGGGAATAAAACACAGAATATTGTTGCAACGTTATATTATAATATTTTCGCCGAAAGAGAATTTGTCTAAGTCTCTAGTATTCCTATTATCACGTTAAGCACTAAATTAATAATATTAACTAAATTAATAATAACAATGATGAAGAATATTTTATCAATGTCAATTTATGGAGATCGATTACGAATAGGTACTCTTTATTAGGTTTACTTTGGATCAAACCATCAGTCAATTTTACGACTAAGTCCTTGAACCAAAACTTATGTGCGATAAAAAAAAATGCTGTCTTCAAAAGATTTGCTGCCGTCTGTTTGTCAAACACAATACATAGTTATTATGACAGAAGAAGTATTAGACACAAATGGTTACACTTCCTCTCATAGAGACAACTGTCTTGTCTCCACCTACCTACCTACTCTAGGGCTCGTCCTCGCGTCTGTCAGTGTCACCCAATTGGATCGGAACAGAGCGCCCGCGCCGAAACCTGTTGTTTGACCGTATCACTGATATTATGTAAATATTATCGAGGTTCAGCGCCTAGTTAGCGTACGATATGCGTGGATTCTGGGAGCAATTAAATAACTAGGTTTAAAATGCTGCATGAATTCTGCAATGTTACGATACGGTCAATATCACTGGCGATATGATGAATTGAGGTATTAGATTTGATTCTTGTGTTGGGCAAGAAAATAGATAATATCTGGTACGTCTATACAGAAAACTAGATTCCAAAAGTAAACTAGATTCCATACGTCATCAGACGATGACGTATGGAATCTAGTTTACTTTATCATCACCATAATCCTGCCTTTGTCCCAATTGTATTACTTGGGGTTTGCGCAATACGTTTTTTTCTTCCATTCTGTCCTGTCACCCGTCACACTGTCGATAACTCCCTTTTCTTTCATAACACTCTTCATATAATCCATCCCTCTTTTCTTTGGCATCTCTCTCCTTCTGAATTCATCCACATGTATTCTCATAACTAGTTTAGATTTTTTTGCAATAACTTCAACGCCGTCGGTCCATGTACATATGTTTTTACGAAGTATACGTAGATTCAAAGTTCATACGAACACTTCCTATCCCACAAATTTTGTTACTAACTAAACAAATAATGTAGGGAGCTTTGGAATCTTGCTCTGTTAGAGCTGTCATCTTACTTCACACTAACATTATGATCTGATTATGATGTGTGAGTATGTTTGTTACTTCTTTACGCTCGAACGGCTCAACGGATTTGGATGGAAATTGGTACGTGGTCTACCACCATGTCCCAGAATACATGCACATTGTTCCCAGGATGTATCCCAGGAGTATATTTCCTTTATTAGCACGAAGAATCGCCAAACTTAAATGGCAATGGGCAGGGCACATTGGACGCAGAACAGATGTCGATGGGGACGAAAGGTTCTAGGGTAGCGACTACGTACCGGAAGACGCAGCGTTGGAAGGCCTCCAACAAGGTGGACCGATGACCTGGTCAGGGTCGTGGGAATCCGATGGATGCGTGACGCACAGGACCGGTCGTTGTGGCGACGCTTGGGGGAGACCTATGTCCAACAGTGGACGTCTTTCGGCTGACATGATGATGACGACATTTCCTTGGAAAAATTCTCATTTTCACATGGGTGCGGCCTTCGGCAGTAGCTAGAGCATTAAAACAACTATTCAAATCCACTCAACGAATAAAATTTTCATCAGCTTTACAAAAATTGTGATTGGAAATTAGCTATCTGAACCCGTTCACATTATCATCAATTATTTTCACAAACTTTCATCATTCAATCCATAATTCGATCATTTCATAACATTTAAAGCAATTAGTTCGGATGTAGAATCTGTATTTTAATTATGAGAGACATTCACTCATTAGTCAATAAATAACGTTAATGTGTTTGAATTAAAATAACGTAGCTATTAAAATGTAAAAGTAGAGCAATCAATGATTCATGGTTGTAAATGATTTCATTTAATGAAGATGATTAAAATGAGAATCTCAAAATGATGATTCAAATTTTATAAAGTATTTGTGAAAGGTTTCACTAAATTAATACATTTTATGCCATATGAACAAAATCCTTTATAATGTGACACCGATGTCCAGACCAGACCCTAAGCAAATGTCATAAATTTAACTAACATGTGACACAGTGATGATGGTGATGACTTAATGCGTTGTGTGTGCTATAGGCACAATTTGACACATATTTTTGGCATAATCAGTAACTTCCCACTATTGATATTTTATTAGATCTAGTTGTGGTCGGGTCAGGAACCGTGATCCCCAGCCCGACCACAATCGTACTATTATTACTCAAAAAGTACAAGGCACAAATTCCTGGGATAAGTGGCACAATAAAAGACAATTAATATAACCATTTTGTGCCATAGTAAAATCTTCGTTCCATGCCGTGGTCGGGTCAGGAATCACAACACAGCGTATGATCCATCCAGGGAATTTGTTAAAACCTAGCCGTAAAGGCTCATAAGTAATGCCTTCATAAAACAATAAGTAAAATTAATAATGTCATAAAAAGTTGTAATATCTACACATACCAATATAGGTACTTACTACTAATCTAGCTATTTGTGTATATATGTGTTGAAACGTTTATAAACATACTGTTTCTTACCAGATTTGTTTTAGCTGTAAGTCCTCCATATCATTTAAATATATAAATAAACGATATCAGAAATATAAATTCCCAGCTAGACTAAAACCCACAATATGTAACAGCGAGCCAGTAACAGAACCGTACTGCAAAATCCATATATTATGTCGAAAATGCACATTAATCTACTTACATAAAACCCACATCAAGTTCAGCCTGTGCATAAGTTAAGCTTGGTTCATGCGTCGCGTTGATACCGCCATCCAGCAGCTTAACACGCTTTAGCCTCAAAGTAATTAGGTCGCACCTGCTTACCATATTACTACTAACACTGATTATGTTTAGCGCAAAGCTGCGATAAAGCGCTATTTAGCCAAAGGTCAACAACGATCAATATTGTGGACAAAGTCGTCAGGGGCGCACAACTTTCCAACATTCATATCAATTAGTTGTGTCAGCGGGTTTTTAAATTAATTGTATACCTACAGTGCTTTGTTATGATGCTATTAAGACTAGGTTTTCTTAAAAAAAAAAATAACAAAGCTGCAAAATAATTAATGCATAATAAAAACGTCAGTCATTTTGCTTCACCACCACAATGCGCAGTTTTTCTAGTTACTCACATAGTAGTTATTCACATATATAGTTGCTCACAATTAGCCTCATCAGGAGGCTAAAAGTCACTCAAAGGGCAGAGAGGGCTATGCCCGGACTTTCTTTCAAAATCAGAAATGAAGATATCTGCTGGAGAACCAATTTTACTGACAGCCCGTAGGATCGCCAAACTTAAGTGGTTCAGTAGGCAGGGCACATTAGTCCCAGAACGTCCCAGAACGGTATATCGTTGATGGGACTGAAAGGTTCTGGACTGGAAGGCTTCTCAAAAAGTGGAGCGATGACCTGTACCCCTAGCCAAGTTATAATCGAATTCCGTTCTCTAATCGGTAACGCCTCGGTGACAGCAATTGTAGAAAACGATAAGTTGGTAGCCATGTTGACGCGCCTGAGTCGGCCGCTCGTTCTACAATGTAGCGTTTGTATAACAAAGGATGTAGCGTTAAATATTGTAGAAACGATTTTGAACGATGTGAACTTGGCTACGAATTGTCTATTCGTTTGTTCCGACCACACGACTTTACGTTGAGATGACGTCATTCCCATACGTTTCATCACTTTTCGACAGCGTTAACGATTGCAGAATAACAACTTGGCTAAGCGTGCTGGTGAGGGCAGCGCGTATCCGATGGTTGTGAGACGTTCAAGAACGGTTCTTGTAGAAGGCCTATCTCCAGCAGTCGATGTCATTCGGCTGAAATGATAATACAGATGACTAGACAGATTATTGTTCTCCTGATAAAAATATAGGGTTTTCTAACAGGAATGTCTCAGTAGCAGCCTAAGGTTTGTGGCAATAGCTCTGTCCAATAATATGTACATAGGACATAAACATAAATGGTGAAATATGGCTCTACTATTATAGGTACTTAAGTCGTTCGGGGAAAACAGGTGTCGTTTTTTCTGTAAAAGTGTCGAAAAATGCCTAACCATGTTAATAATAATTACATGTAACATACCTAATTACATTACTTAAAACATGTTTAGGGAAATTTGTAAATCACTATTAACTCAAAAATCAACGCCAGCAACCTGCATAAAAATCCAAACCTGATTGCATCGCGAGGTTGTCGACTTATGGAATGTGGAATGGGTTGATAGCCACAAGTCTTAGCCAACACCTCAGAAGGCTTTCGTTAGGCAGTAGGATCAAGGACTTGATCCAGAATGCGGTTCTCTTGGACTTAGTAGCTTGAACTCTGTTCTCAATATCAAAGGTACTACGAGTATTTATTAATCTTTTATTTAAGTATCTAATCATTATCATCATCATCAGCTTCAGGGACGCAGACCTCCTCTCTAGGACAGTGAATGGGCCGTAATCCATCACGCGGGCCCAGTGCGGGCTGGTGAATATCACATGTCTTCGAATTTTTGGTTCTAGGACATGCCGTTTCCTTTACGATGTTTTCCTTCACCGTTAGGAGAGCAGTGGTGATGAAATAAATTACACAAAGTAATGTGCCTGGCAGGGTTTGAACCCACGATCTACAACTCGTAAGTCGGAGCCATTACCACTCGACCACCACTGCTCTCTAAGTATATATTTAAATTGTAATTAATGTAATATATGAAAATCTCGGCCTATGTCCAACAGTGGACGTGTATCGGCTGAAATGATGATGATGATGAAAATCTCGTGTTAAATGTTTGTTATCGAACTCCTGCGAAACGGCTTGACCGATTTTTGTGATTTTTTTTTTAATATATTTGATAGGCCTTCTACCCTACCTCTATTTTCAATTAATACGTTAATGTCCGTGTCCAACAACCAAGGTCCATAGAAAAAAGAATAGGTTTACAAAAAATAAACGAATGTATATTGAAAATCATAACTTCAGAACTATCAACTATGTCGGGTCCTTATTGTGCTAAGTCATGGCGTGACAATATGACAATGTCGTGTAGCCTTACGCGGAAACGCCGATGATAGACGACACCCGTCGGACTAAATTCCTTCTTCATAAAAGCACATAAGAGTCTCGAAATAATCATACCATCATTTGAAATAAGCAGTACCTTTCTGCTCTTCATAGCTGTATTTGTTCTTTTCATTTTTAGGGTTCCGGTAAGGGTAATAACGAGACCCAATTACTAAGTCTTCGCTGTCTGTCTGTCACCAGGCTGTATCTCAAGTACTACGTCAGCTAGACAGTTGAAATTTTCACAAATTATGTATTTCTGTTGCCGTTATAACAAAAAATGCACCGAACGCGATTTTTTGTCGTTTTTTCTACGGATGATACGTAACCCTGCGTGCGCGAGTCCGACTCGCACTTGCCCAGTTTTTAAGAGTTTGTGTGTACATAAATAAATAAATAAAATGCGCATTGACAGCTCACACATCAAAACTAATAAATCTACTTTTCTAAATGCTAAATCAATACACATGAAAGTATTTCCTCAAATCCTAGACAAGCAGGTAATTTATCAGCTTCTGCTTGATAAATGGTTTCCGTTATCATCGAAATGGTCACGGATAATTCGATACGTGTGGACAAACTGGACATTTATTACTGATCAAAGATAAATGTGTTTAATTTGAGTACATTTTGGTTCCGTCATCAAGACTGGTTGGAGTTTTAAATAATGAGATGTTCCGGTTTGAGATTCAAGAAAAAAATATATTGATTTGAGAATTTCTTTTAAGAGATTGATTTGATTTAACAGGTGCACTTAATGTAAAAGTCTTATAATTTATTTATTTTTTGGTTTAAATAGACCCACATAGCTTATCATAGTCGGCCATAGTATGTTCCCACTGTTGGGACTCGGGAATGAGCCGAAATCTACCACGCGGGCCCAGTGCGGGTTGGTGGATGTCACAATCATGTCTTTGAATTTTTGGTTCTAGGACACGCCGGTTTCCTCACGATGTTTTCCTTGTCCTTCCTCAGTGGTAATGAAATAAATTACCCAAAGTAATGCGCCTGGCTGGGTTTGATCCCACGACCTACAACTCGTAAGTCGGGGCCGTTACTATTCGGCCACCATTGCTCAAATAAACCCACAGTTTTACAGAAATATTTTAATCTACGTATCTATACATGTAGTTAGTGATACATAGGCGGACTTTTTGCAACAAGGGCAATCTTTGAAAAACTACTTTGAGGTGGGTGTGCAACAATAAAGAAGTACCTAATATTTTTTAAATTCTATTAAGATTAGATATTAATAATATTTCGGCATTTATGGTGCCGCAAAGAAATTTAACTAAGAAATTCTGCATGGAGCAATCCGAGTTCTCCACGCGATTTGAACAAATACAACAGCTCAAAATTGGAGGATCTTGCCATTTCGTCGGGGGTTTGCGGGACTTCACTACTTTCTGTTACCTCCAAAATAATAAAATACATAAAAAGGCAAAAATAAAAATAACCAAGTACCTACTCAAAATATGACGACAACAAAGCTTTTCAGAGAACTTTAAGTAGTAGTTTCGAATTTAATGCACGAAAATTCATTTCTAAGAGCTCGATTGTCCTCTTTCATAAATAATTGTTTCGATATTGTGATGACAAGAAAGTCAACCAAATAAGATCGAGAATAGTTTCCTAATTAGGCCTCCTTTCTTTGATTAAGTCGCTATACTTATGCACCAGATCTCGCAGGCGCACTCGTCTATGGGATTAGTCCACTTATAGTTCATGACTGGGCTCCACTGGGGCCCGCCTGTGCTTAATGAAGTCCAACTCTTTTGCGTGTGACGTGTTCTTTGGGAATACCACCACTATTAGGCCCTACTATTGGTTAAACTCGATCTTGTGAGAGTTTTGGAAAATTACTAGATATAGAGACATAAGGACACAATAGAAAGACAATGTGAGAGCGAACGTTTGCTTGGGGACACGAATTAATCAAGCAAGTATCTTAAAAAAAATCTGGTATTCAGCTACACCCAGTTAGAGTAGAAGTGGATCCCAACATAGTTCAAAAAACGCTAGTTAGGCAGAGGGCCTTTCAGAAGATTTCAGATAATTATTTTAATGTAATAAAGAATTTCGCCTCGTCATTTATACCTGATACATTTAAGGACTGGAGAACAATTTGCCTTCTGCGGTCTTCCCGTCCGATTATAATTTAGGTTCCTTCATGGCTAGAGTGCATAGACTTTTAATAAACTAGTACCCCTCACCATCAACGATTGCATCACTGCTTACCATCAGATAGGATCGCAGTCAAGCACTAATCTATATTAACAAAAAAATAAATAATGATAATATTGAAAGCAATAATAACACTAGCATATAATGTAACGTCATTTGCAAGAAGTAAATATATAATTAATGTGTAAATTATCATTAAATTAAGTAGGAGCGCTTAGGTAAATCTGCTTTCATTGAATAAAATAATTTATGAATCTACAATGTACAGTTTTTAAAACAATGACTTAGGTTTATTTGACATCTTCTAACGTGGTTCAGAAAAGATCATGCAGGTTGATTAAATATCCGAAATCATCACGTCCATCTCAGCAATTACTATTAATATTACAAAGTTTAGTGAATATACGTATAACTACGAGATAATGTAATCATAATAGGCAAAATGAGTTATCATTTCATACCCATTTGTAATACTTGTTTTTTAAATAATATTTTCTTTCTTTTTTTATTGTCACCACACTAGGTTGACTGGTAGAGAATGCCTAAGGCATTAAGTCCGCTTTTGTACTTTTTGTTGCATGAATAAATAAACAATGTCCAATGTTAAAAATCCCTACTGCTGGGATCACACCCGACATTCGCAATTCCTCTACCGCTTTAATGATTGCCTCTACTCTTTACACAAAAACACAATTTTAATTAGCATGCCTCTACTCTTTACACAAAAACACACTTTTAATTAGCATCTGAAGCAAATAGTAGCGCCCTGATATCGCAATGAACAAGATTATCTACCCTTTGTGGTCGATCGACAACCCCTGCTTGTTCTCACTAATTACTTCCCGACGTACCCAACTCCATATTGGAAAAAGTTCAGATTTAAAACTCTTTCACTACAGAATCACTGGCGATCCCCACATCAACAGAGTAAGTAGAGGATTATGTTTTAGGTTTCATCTTCTTTAAGCGATTAGTGCGTCTCGTCAGTGGTGGATTTGGTTACAAATTACGTAGGGATTATGAGTAACGTTTAATTGAGTTCGTTCAACTCGAGAGTGAATAGGTTTCTTCTAGGCAAGCGTGCTTCATCGTCGACCACATCATCGCTTACCATCAGGTGAGATAGTGGTCAAACGCAAGCCTATAATTAATAATAAAAAAAAAAAAAACTTTGTTAAAACGATTTTGTCATAAATGTAAGGCTAGAATTTAAAAAATATTAAAAAACGCATTCTTTACTCACGTTGTTTTATAATAATAGATGGTTAATTTAACTATTTATTTAATTCATAGTCAACATCATTGTCTCACTGGTTACTTCAAGCCCTGAATCACCTTTTCTTAACAATATAGCGCAAACCGTTAGGTCAAAGTGTAAATTAAATCTCACAAAACTTTACTAACTTTCCAAGTGCGCTGACAGATGGCGTCAACAGCACCATGTTGTCTGAGTAATTCAAATTGTTAATAAAGATACCGTCGATGAAACTGCCGACCTGCACGCTGCTGAGATCACCTATCACAATTTAGGTACAAATTCAGTTGGTCATTATGAAGGGCCTTGGTAACCAGATGCCTAAGTGTTTCCGCAGACTTTAACTGTCAAACCTAGGACCTGATTTTGAATCATGCACGGGATACAACAAAAGTTGTGGTAAAAGTAATTACAATGATGAAAACCTACACCAAAATTAATGACGACTTCTTCAAAAATACACTCACTCAGACACACAACACAACATCATATGAACGCGTTCATTCGCTTCATTATCCTGCCAAATGACGATAGGTATATCCCGACTCCTGTCTTTCATATACCTATTAATACTACCGGTATAATACCGGTATTGATTGACAGGTTGGTCGCGTCATTACCGGCATATGACAGCGGTAATTAACAGCTACTCTTCCTGATATGAACGAAGAGTTATTGTTGGACGAAATGATGTATTGTGATTGGTAATTTAAAAACCAGCAAAGTGCGAATCAAATTCATAAACGAAGGGTTCTGGAACTTGCATAGGAAAAAATGGCCCCACTTAAAGATAGTTTTTACTCTGTTTTATTTGTTGTTATACCTACTGGCAACGGAAATCGTGTCTGTGAAAATTTTAACTGCCTAGCTATCATGGTTTATGATATACATCCTGGTGACCGATGGAGAAATAACGAAGTGATAGTGACATTTTATTCAGCTGCATCTTGTTGTTATGAAATGATCTCAACTTGCATAGTCCAAAAATAGACTAGTTGGGTCAGGTAGATAGACTTTCAGCTAAGTTCAGACGTTTTAATGTAGGTAATAAATACCCTAATATTTTGGAAACAGTAAATAACACTTGCATACAGTATACAGTTTTTTTTAAGAAGAAAAAAATATATCGTGTGCGAGTATCCGTCTCATATAGATAAAGCAGGAGCGCTTAAGTTAATCTAAATTGATTAAGTACAATGCTTTTTTGATCTGGAATATCTGTACATAGAGTCTGTCTAATAAGTTAAACGACTTGGGTAATTGTTAGGATTTAATTAAATCTGATGCAGTCAACACGGGTTCAATAATCAAGGTTGATTAAGAGATAGAGATCATTGTTTACTAACAGAAGAACTATAAAAAAAGTACCGAATATTTGTATTTTTTAAATGATTAAATATTATACAAATTTCCCAAGTCGGTTGACTTATTAGACGGACTATAGTAGATTAATACGATTTTTTTTTATAAATTCTTCAAGTAATAACCAATCAAAAACATTTTTTTTTTTATAAATCCCATTAAATCTTTTGCTAATTCCTAAATGGACCCAAACGTTTAACCGTTACATTTCTCTATTTGCAAACAATGTAACACAAAAGGATTCTTTTGTCGTCGGATTTATTGTTATTTTGATTGTTCTATTTTTAGATAACATTACTCTCATTTTGTTTGTGCCAAAGATATTTCTTTACCCACTTTTGTCTGTTTCAGATGGTGACAAAACTAACTCTGCTGCTTATACTAGCTCAGCTTGACCGAGTGCTCAACACACCGCTGCGGCAGTTCAGGGAACTTAAACCTGGCCAGGAGATACCGATGCTACTTCCGCAGCACCACGCCACACTACCCATACCTCACGTCGTTATCCACACGCCGACCAGAGAGAAGAAGAGTCCCAACATCATCTCGATACCGATACAACAGATCCTTATACCAAAATTCCATATAATACCACTTCATCACGGTCCACCACAGTCGAATATCCACCATAGCGCCATTCACACAGACGTCAAACATATAATCACGCATAACAATGAAAAAATACCGATAATTTCTCAAACTATATCTCATAGTACTTCAAATATCACTCACCCGACATCAGCATCGGTGATACCGATATTATTTCCGATACATCACAACTTGGTACCGGTACAGGACTTGTCAGTAATACCGTTACAGAAGAGCTTCCACAAGTTGGACCAGAAACTGGAACATTACACGGCGATGGAGAAGAAGGATGACAATGATAATGAAGAAGTGAATAGGTTCAGGACTTTCTACGGTGGCTACGGGACAGGACTGTTTTTCGGAGGTCAGGGCGCGGGACATGGGTTCCATATATTTGGGTAGCAGATTTGTGAGGAGTAGGATTATTTATTGTTTAATAAATTATTTACTATAAGTGTTGTTATTTATTTTCGTTTACTTTTATTTTCATTTGATTGCTATGATTCTTCAATATTATTTCTCGCCTTATCCCGTCCGTATCAAAAGAAAGAGCTGAAGGATTACAATGGTTACATTATTGGTTCTGGCTTGAAGTTCAGATTCCTGGGGTCTGGTATTTATGAAGATAAACTCGGGCCACACTATTTTAATACTTCATATTTACGGCACTATTGTTCATATTAACTGCAAACCTACTTAAAACAATACATTTAAGGTAAGGCAAAATTGAACCCACGTATGCCAGGCATGCTACGCATTATGACATCTAGACTCTTAAAATTGCTCGCAAACACGATTTTCATAAGACGCTTGCAGACAGCATTGTATATGCCTATGTCTTCTTGCCAAGTATCACTTTTAAGTCTCTTTCAATTTTCAAGCAAATGCAAGAACCCAGATGTCATAATGCGTTGCATACGTGAGCTCAGTTTGTCTTTAGCTTTATTTTCCAAACTTGCATAGCTATTTAAAAGTACCTATATATATCAGAGGAGAGGCCTTGATGAAAACTGTTCGTTACGTTAATAGGATCGAAACGTTTACCGCATTTGGCTCTCTGATTGGTTAAGAGCTGGGAGCGGACCAATCGGAGCTCTTTACGTTATAAACGTGTCAATCGCGTTAATGTAAAACAAATTGGCACTAGGCACTCTGTCTAATCAGCCCGCATGTTAACAAGGTGCGATTCTCGATATCACAATATTGAATCTGTAAATATTTGTGTTAGTATATCCAAGATAGATAAGCGTCCTTTTATTTTGCAATAAAGGATTATAGGTTGATAATATAACTGCACAACGAACTGGTTTATCACATTACTACATTATAATAATGAAAGCGCTTAAGTACATTACGCCTGAACAATTTGTCTTAGCAACGCACGCTTACGCATCAAAAAGAAAAACTCCAAAAAAATACAGAGCAAGTTTAAAATCAGAATCAAACTTGCCCCAGTTTGCCATAGTTAGACGCACTTATAAGAATTCTTATTAAAACTTTTCCATCGGCAAACGAATAATTAAACACTCTTGCGCCCCTGAACAGTAAAGTCACATTAAACATTCCTGCGGGAACAAAGAAGAATCAAATTAGCCAACTCAAAAATGAAGAGAAACATTAAAAGGACCGTCCAATTTTTTGCAATTTTACACCTGAATTCACGTGCATGGATGTGTAGTAATAAAATTATGACGTCCCAAATATTTGGCTCGTGAAAACACACGGGTGCACCGCAATGGTCCGCAGTGTACTTATATCAACAACGTCACAGTACACACAGGTGCAAAAGATCCAGCTTTTGTAGAACTGGCTACTTGTACCTATCTTATTGGGCCCAAACACAAAACTACAGTAAAAATCGATGAAATCGCACGACAATGCGTCGTGAATTATGAACTGATTCATATCGCACAGTATGTGGTCACCTAAACAGTTTTGCCGCAAGGAATCGCTTCGCAGCAGTTGCAGGTTTTAGCGATGCGGCGTCGTATCGCATCGCATCGCAGTTTTGTATATGAGCTTATTCTTCTTCAGCGTGTCGATGACAAAGAATGAAGAACGCATAACCTATCTATGTAAACGGGCCGATAATATATCGATAGTAAACAAACGTACACCACATGAATGTGTTATTTTTAACTTCATTTTCGTATGGGTCGTGACGCGTGAGATATTGGATATCTAATCCTAAAATTCTTGAATTGAAATCGTATTTTAAGTTCATTTTATGCCAATTCTATATTTTATAAAAGGTGTAAGGGACAGCCCTCTACAAACTTTAAGGGCTTGCTCAGTAGACGAAACTGAACAACCTTCCACAATTTTTTTTTTCAGGAAACGAAAAAAAAAATCGGCTTCACTATACAAATTGTCCTATCAAGTTTATCATTTTGTATGGTGAGCTGATTTTTTTTTTTCGTTAGGTTAAAGGTAAAAATATTTATGACTAGCTTTTGCTCGCGACTTCGTCACCGTACACAAAATATAGCCTATGTCACTCAGGAATAAAGCAGCTTTCTATCGGTGAAAAATTTTTAGCAATCGGACCAGTACTTCCAGAGATTACCTCCTACAAACAAAAAAAAAACATAAAATTAAAAAAAGAAACTTTAAGGCCTTCCCCACATTAGGCGCACGTGTTCCTCGGGCGTGTGAGAGACGCGGGCGCCGCGAGCGCGCTGCGTAAGCGTCGCGTGTTGCCACCGTGTGACGTGTGTACAGCGAGCGCGCGGCGCACACGCGGCGCTCACCTTAGCGTTTAACCCCCTTTAGGCGCAAAATACACAGAAAGGATGCGATTCTCAAGTGATAAATCCGCGCCGTATCCTTTCTGTGTAATTTACGACGCATCTCTTTCATACATTTTGTACGAATAAAATTTGAAGCGACGACAAATCCGATCCACATCCGCATCGTATCCGAATCTCATCGCTTCTGTGTATTTTGCGCCTTAGAGAGTGCGCGCCGCGTGCACTCTCCACACACGCCGCCGCAGGGCAGCAAAACGCTTTACTCACATGCCCGACGATCGCGCACGCCTAATGTGGGGTCAGCCTACCTCTTTATTATATTAGTGTAGACTAGTATAGATTAGACACTATTCTAATAGATAAATAGTTGTATGAATATCAAAATGTATTTTTTAGAAAATTAAGTACCTTTACTCATAGGGGGGAGACATCCCATTCTAATTCTCTTACGATGTTCTTCCTAAGAAGGTTTGATAAAATTCATGAATTTCAATCGTATTATTTTATACCAGTCATATGTTTACAAGAACCGAGGCAAGGGGTGTCAGTAACGTCCTAGATAAACATAGAAAAGTACATATGAATTGAAAAATTCACATTGTGCTTACCCGGTTTAGGATCTGCAACCTCATGCTTGAGAGGCGGATGCCTTAACCTTTTTAAAATTATGTAACATAATATATGTTATGTATGTATGTATATACTATTCATGGGTTGGTTTTGGTCTTTTATATATACTTATATAGCTATAGAATATTATTTTATATCTATTATAATATGTAATACTAACTGTGCCCTGGACTTCGTTCGCGTGGACAGCTAGTATTACATTACAGGAATTTATTTTTTCTAAAATAAAAATAGCCTATGTTACTCCTTATTACATACTACCTGCCAAAAAAAGTCCCGTCAAAATCGGTCCAACCATTTCAGAGATTAACCCGGACAAACAGACAGACAGACAAAAATTGTAAAAAATGTTTGGTGTATGTACCGTATATACTCGTATATTCATATGCATGTAGTAAAAAGCAGTTATTTCAATATTACAAACAGACACTCCAATTTTATTTATAATAAAATATTTCATTAATTTGCAGTACACCACAGACTACCCCCCTTTTTATTTTAAGTTCTTGTAATCCATCCTATGGTTGGTAGATATAGCTGTTAGCGATAAGACCGCCATTGTACCTACCCATAGATGTAAGTTATTTTAAAAGTTTTGTTACTGTTTTGGTGTACAACAAAGTTTATTCTATTCTATTCTATTCTTAACCACTGATTCATCACAAACTTTTATAGTGCCTACCTTAAATTACTACTATGATGTGGTTTTATACAAATTAAAATAATACCACCACAAAGATCATATCCTAGATGAACTAGACCAACTCACTTTCATGAGATAGAACAATAAATTGTAAACCGTAAATATTCTTCAGGGTCATTAAATTTGTCCCTGAGTAGACTTTCTGCTGTTCCTGTACTGTGGCATGTAATTGTAACAAATTGTAGCAATGTTTTATTTGTTCCTTTTATCTGGAGCCGCTGTTCGTGCCAGATGTGCAGCCGACAGATATGCCTTTAATTTTATTGATGACGCTCAACTTCAGCGGAGATCAGAGTTTTTTTTTATTATTGTCAGGCTCGTGCTTGACCATTATGACCTGATGGAAAGCGACGGTATCGTTGATTATATATGGAGCAAGCTTGCTTAGAAATAACCTGGTCACTCTTGAGTTCTTTTTTTTTATTTATAAAAAAAGTATGACTCACTCAGGCCCATACTTAGAATACTCCTGTATCGTAGGTGAATAAACCTGTAAACTCACCTGTAACAGCAAAGACATTAAATATATAATTGTACACAGGTATTTATTTCATATCTGAGTGTCTTACCCAGACATGAAACAAATACTTTTAGGTATTTGTTTCATGTCTGGGTATTTCGAAATCCTGTCGTAGCTTATCAATTCAACAATAAAGGCCCATTGACATGAAAGGGCACCGAAAACTCAATTTACATGTCAAAAGAATGATAATAATAATGACACTGCATACAAAATAATGGGACGAAATTACAGATTTACAGGACTATCAAAATAAGTACCACCTTTATGGTGGGATGTCATCAAATGAGTTTCCTCGCTTTAGGGTGGAGTGTGAGGGCTTGTAAGATTTTTACTGACTAAGAACAGATGGCCGTTGGGGCCGAAAGGTTCTGGAGTGGCGACCGCGTAACGGAAAACGCAGCGTTAAGGTGGAGCGATGACCTGGTGAAGGTTACCGGAATCCGATGGATGCGGGACGCACCAGATCGTTCATTGTGGTGACACTTGGGGGAGGCCTATGTCCAACAGTGGACGTCTATCGGCAAATGATGAAAACCAGGATGGGTTTTAGTCAGTAAGTTGCCCTTTGCGTTCTCAAGCCTCGTGGCTCTTTCTCTCTCTTTTAAAACGATCAGAAATGGGTCTTTTGATAGTGTGGAGTCAATTCGCCAAGATCACGACCCAAAGGGAAAGCAAACATTTTATCTCAAAAACAGGACCAAATGGCACGACGGTCGTATATTCACCTAAATGTTGTGGTTACTCGAGAGCTTCCTCTTCGCTTTATTTTTCCAAAACTACAGAAGCGTGGTTGCTTACGAGTTACGAGTTATACGATGCAGGTAATCTGAGACATAATATTGTCTTCAGAGAATATTGCCAGGACCTGTATTTTCTTAGCGTGTCGATGGCAAAACCAGTTTTTTTTTTTTTTTTCAAATTAAATTCCTTGCCTGGCGCAGCATTCGGCCACAGCAATGCCGTCCGCTGACGCTATCATTAACTCATCGAATGCCGTAATTAGAGACACAATAGAAAGACAATTGCTTATGTCGAACTGTGTAACTTAAGACATTCAAAAGGTTAAATCCGTCATGAACAAGTAACACTACCCCTAGCCAACTTGATTATAATCTGCAATCTTTAACGCTAATAGAAAACTTCAAATGTGCGGGAATGATGTCATCTTAATGCTCAGTCACGTGGTCAGAATAAAATAATCCGGGGTGTAGCTAACTCGAGGCGTTCGATGCAAGCAAAGACATTAAACATATACTACCAATAGACAGGACATAGCGAACAAAAGTCCAAACCGATACTTGTTACTTGGTAGTAACAAGTCGCTCAGTCTAGTATGACACCCCTAAACGTCAAGTCGTGTTTGTATCCGCTTTAGGCACTAAAAGAAAATCATTTTCTGAGAAAATGTGCTGAGTTGCGCATAATGCTATTGCAAATTTTGTTATGGTAAAATTATTGGACCTAACTTCGGTTTATTTTCGTAAATATTCTTGGTATTTACGCAGTAATTAATTAAAATAAATCAATTTCCATGAATAGTTCTAGAACATTTGCTGATTTTATGATAGCGCCATCTATTGCTGAAAAGTTTAACCTTACCTAGCACACACCAGTGGCGTAGCGTGGGTTTTCGCCGCTTCGGGTCGACCAGAAATACGCCGCCCTTTGTTATTTATTATGTTTAAGAACACCAGTATTAAGAACGACTGCAGGTGTCCCGTCGGGGCCACTAGCTTTATTCTTACGTACGTCTTTCTGATGGATACGAATATCCGACATACTCGTCACGTACCCATCAGGAGAAACAGGGGGCGGTGCGTCACCGGAATTCAGATGCGAAGATTCCGCAATATGAGAGGCAATTAAGTTTGCTTTCTCCTCAGCGGTGTGAGCCAGGGACCCGTCGGGTTTCAGCCGTGGCGGAGGTGAGGGACGGCAGAAGTTCGATTCACTCGAGTTTGCCAGGGACCAAAACGCTTTACTACCAACGGGGTTTGTTCCCTATCGCGTCAGCGTGAACACACTCAGTGCCAAGTCATGGTTGAGCTTGGTCCGACATTGTTACGCCAGAGAATGAACTTGGATTAATAAAAAGCAATATACCTGCTGCAGCACACAGGGTAGACTTAACATCGACATCAAAATTTGCAATTTCGAATATCTAAGTTTTTTTTCCAAACAAATAAATTGGCGCTTTCTGCCGCCTCCTTTCGTATGCCGGCTAGGGCCATGGCCCCCACCGCCCTCCCCTCCCCAAGCTACGCCACTGGCACACACTGAAGCTTCTACCACGAGCTCATAACGTGATCTATTTTACGACCTAAACCGAACTGTTAGATCCTTTTTCGTTCACTAGAATATAAGTCAATGTTTTTCGTTCGTACTACTGACATTTTAACATATCATGGTAAAGCTCCTGGCCACCTACCGAGCAATAGTTTCATTTATACAAATTTTGACAAATTTAATTCGCGTGATTGCTATTCAAAGCTAGATGGCGTCACTGAGATATAGGATGACAGTTTTTCTAAGACATTTCTCCTGATAGCCGCTCTATTGTATCTCTTTAAATCTCTTTGGATGCAAGCGAAACGGTTGTAACTGGACTAGGGGGCAGAGCACGTGACGCAAGATGGAAAGTGAGACATGCGCTGAGGAGAGAACCGGCACAATCACTGATTATTGGAACCGTTGAAAAACTCCGACCAGTGGAGATTGTGTATACTGCAGCCGACCTGAGTGCAGAGTCTGTTTAAAGTTTTCCAGGTTGGCCATGGCAACTCGTGTCCAGGAGGCTCTGGAGGAGATCGGACTGAGGCCGAGTCGTCGACAGCGCGTAAGTAGCGTTCCACGCGCGCCTCAAAGAACTGGACACAAAACCGTAGGGGTTCAGCAGGGTCGAAGATTACGGTCCTGGAACATATGGCAAAGAAGGAACATAGGTGTAATTTTAGTCAGTAAAAGTTTGACACGGCTGCAAAGATTTTTGTCCCGTTCGCAAAAAAAAAAAACTGGGCAAGTGCGAGTCGGACTCGCGCACTGAGGGTTCCGTGCAAACTACGATTCCCGAATGTACCTATTCTCGAAGATTTTTCCGAATTACAAAAAAAAATGATTTTTTTTTGTGACGTAGGTAACAACAAATCTACTGTTTTCAGATTTATTCTTATACCTGTGCTATAAGACCTTGCTTTGTTCAAATTTTCAGGATTCTGGGTCAACGGGAAATATGTTATGAATTTCGATCTTTGAGAGTATCGAAATACACGTTTCTTGCGACATAAACGGCCGTATCTTTTTAATTCGTTAACTTAGAAGTTTGATTTTTTCACAGCTTGAAGGGACCATAGACTTAAGTATATGGTTTTAATTTCAACTCGATACCTCCACGCTTTCTCGAGATAAAGGGTCTTGACAGACAGACAGACAGACAGACAGACGGACGGACGGACAACAAAGTAATCCTATAAGGGTTCCATCTTTTTCCTTTTGAGGTACGGAACCCTAAAAAACTAGAAAGTGTAATCTTCAATTAGTGCTTGTTCCTTTCCTACGTCGGATTCAGAATAGGCCTCTGCGTAATGCGGTTACGTCGGACAAGCTGATTTGAAACAGACCACATCATTTGGTTCGAATTAAAGAAACATTTGCGTATTGCAGCATCGTTGTGACTTGTGGCTTCCGCTTCCGTTGTCCTGTTTCATTTCCTGCTCGTGCAAAAAATATTATTACGGGTTTCCTAAATGATTCCTGATGACGCCGTGTATGTGTTCCATGTGACTCCATTTGTCTATGTCCGTAATTTGACGACTTTGATATTAATAGTAATCAAGAATTATCTATCTAGACTAATATTATAAAGAGGGAAAATTTGTATTTTTATGTGTATGTTTGTAATGAATAAACTCAAAAACTGCTGTGCTGATTTAAAAAATTCTTTCACCACTGGAAAGCTACATTCATCCTGAGTAACATAGGCTATATTTATTGCCCGTGCGTAGCCAGGACGAGCCTCTACTTTTAGAATAAAAAGATTAACTATTTAAAAAAAATAGACGAAACTGAACAACCTTCCACAAAAAAATTTTTTCAGGAATCGAAAAAAAAAATCCGCCTCACCATAGAAAATTATAAACTTGATTGGACAGTTTGTATGGAGAGGCCGAATTTTTTTTTCGTTTCCTGAAAAAAATGTTTGTGGAAGGTTGTTCAGTTTCGTCTACTGAGCAAGCCCTTAAAGTTTGTGGAGGGCTGTCCCTTAGAATAAAATTGAAGTGCACAAAAAAAAGTCTATCAGAGTGAACATTATAATCGTATTGTTATGATTTTATAAAAACTTCTAATAACTTTACATCATCAACAACATCATAGTAGTACGTCTCCCTCAAAAGTAAACAGTACCTTACATTTGATTGTAGATAAACAATTCATTATTACACACAAGCTATGGACACAACAATGATGCCATCATAATCCATGCCTTGTTGACAATCGGCTGTCGACAGTGAGCCTACAACTTTCTCCACATGACAAGCGCCAGTCACTAGCATCGATTAGCAGTGTGTACACATCCCACAGTGAAGTTTTAAATAATTGTTCCAAAGTCAAAAGTCAAACTAATACAGTAATAAATAAAATAATAATTTGATATCGCACCTCCTGAAATCTAGGCAAAGTTATTATAGATTTTTATTTTTCGTTTTCTTTTTGGTTGATTTAGAAATGTGTGTTCAAATTAAACGAGGTGTCGAGATAAAGTGCGAATGAATAATTTATATTCTGCTAAATAACGATGGGTGTGCCAGGTTCACGTCGGTGTACCGTTATCAAATTAATTTGCTGACCTGTGTTATTTTTGTGTATTTACTGATAGTGTCACAACGTTTGTTTTGCAATGGATTTTTTGAATTTATGGTACCGATATGACTAGCAAAATTTATCAGCAGACAGACAGCAATCAAGAGATAATTGAGATATTAATTGGATGCAACCATGCATCCATGCTTGCTAAAATTGTTCGGTCAGTGAAATGTTTTATATATGTTTCGCGATTTTTGACAAAATAATGGCAAGTAGATAGATAGATTAAAAAATAATCATTGCAACACAAAACGCACACAAAAGTAAAACTAAATTATACAGAACTAAGAGTTTATACCGAAACAATCAATAAAAAAAAAATACATAATGGTGACCTGCGTAATGAAAACAGAAAAATATAATTAAAAAAATATTAAAAACATGAGATATATCTACAAAGACAAATGTGTTTACATACTGACAAATTCTTCGGCATCAGCTCAGTTGCCAAGGGCTAGCCACTATTATGGCGGTAAGTTCCCTCTTTGAGGAGTGGCTGGGCAGGCGTCACGGCGTCCACACCTTCCGCATGACGCAGGTGCTCACCGGACATGGTAAGTTCGGGACGTTTCTGCATCAGATTCAGGCGGAAGAAACGCCCGGATGTCCCCATTATGTGAATCGCCTGGAGGACATGGTGAAGCATATGGTGGAGGTGTGCCCTGCTTGGTCGGAACACCAAAGTGTCTTCATGGAGGCAACCGATGGGAGCGTCCTCTCGCGCCGGGTCCTGGTTCAAGCTATGGTCCGGAGCGAGGAGAAATGGCAGGCGGTCACTTCCTTCTGCTAAGCAGTAATGCTTGCAAAAGAGGAGGCCGCACGCGTGAGGGAACGAACATTCTTACGTCCCAGCCACCGTGACCCCGACTGCGACTATCAGCTACGGTAGACGCGGGTGTGCGGATCCCCAGTCGGAGTGATCCACGCACTCCTCAAAGAGGTGTCAGCAGCAAACTGTAGGGGCCCAGCAAGGCCGATGCCCACTAGAACCGCGGGGATTTTTTGAAAAGGAAAGCCCGTAGTTCTTGAACGTAAAGGGCAACTGAAGGATGCAGGTGTAGATTTAGTCAGCAAAAGTCTGACACGCTTTCTCGCTCCCCCGCTTCACCCAGACCGGAAGAAGACGTTGCATGATTTCCCACCTTAAAAAAAAGCTCAGTTCTCAACTAGCTGGTACCTGTCACTTCGTCCGCGTTAGACTCGTAAAACAGCACAATGCCATTATTATAGTTAGCCCACACTGTCCCACTGCTGGCTACTCATTCCAACGATCACGGTTCCCCGCCTTCTCATTAAGGAAGCCATCCAGGTCGCAATTATAATGTCATTAGGTCACCATTTTTATTCGGTTTGTTCTTCGTTCGGCCCACTGAGTTTTGTCCCACATAAAAAATTCCTGGTTCGTCCCTAACTATATGCTTCCTTCGTCCCGAAATAGTATTTTAATTATTTTGTTCTCGATTCGTCCTATTTTATATTCCTTGTTCGGCCCATATTTTTTTTTGTATAGGCAATTTTGACTTTTTTGTACACTCAGCCAAAAAAATGTATTACTATTTTATGAGTACAAATTACATACTAGCTTCTGCCAGTGGCTTCATCCGTGTGATAGTAAAAATATTCTCGAAGATGTGATGCATTATCTAGCGGATGGTACATTTAAATGTGTGGTGAAACGATTTAAACAGTTGTATATCATTTAAGGTCATCTCAAAAGTACCAGTGAAAAAATTAATTTTGTGCCGTTAATATATGTACTGGACAAAAAGGAACCTACATACGTAACTCTGTTCTCTCTTATTAAATCGCTAATTCCTCGTTGGTATCCCATTTCATTCAGAACTGATTATGAGAAGGCGGCCATGAATGGTATCCGTAAAATATTTCCAAACGTCACATGCAAAGGTTGTTACTTCCATTTCCCTCAAGCTCTTTGGAAAAGAGCAAAAGCATTAAATTTAAATAAAAATAGAATGTTTAAGAAGCATATTGCTTTGTGTTTGTCATTAGCTTTGCTTCCATCAGAACTCGTTTTGTTAAAAATTAAAGCAAAGATTGTTTTTTTTTTTTAAAAAAACCTTTTGTTTTGATAGGTACCTACTCTCACTTAATTCTTGGTCGGTAAATTATTTTATAACTAAAATTATCATGTCTTAAATAACTTTTTTTTTTTATTATTGGTAGGCTCGCGTTTGACCACTATCTCACTTGATGGTAAGTGATGACCATCTATAATATAAAAATGAATCGCAAAATGTGTTGGTAAGCGCATAACTCAACAACGCCTGGACCGATTTCGCTAATTTTTTTTTTGTTGTGTTCGTTATTATGAGGAGAAGGTTCTTATGGATCTCTCATCTTTATTATAAAAAAAATGAAAATTAGGGTAGTGTAGGGTAGAGTAGGGTAGTGTAGGGTAGTGTAGGGTAGAGTAAGGTAGAGGAGGGTAGAGTAGGGTAGAGTAGAGTAGAGTAGGGTAGAGTAGGGTAGAGTAGGGTAGAGTAAGGTAGAGTAGGGTAGAGTAGAGTAGGGTAGAGTAGGGTAGAGTAGGGTATAGTAGGCTGAAGTAGGGAAGAGCGGGAGCGAAGCCGCGCGGGCAAAAGCTAGTTTATTAAAGATCTGACCGTTTTATCTTATCTGATTATTATACCATTTCTGAGATTTTGATTATGATACTCGATAGTAAAGATGATTTATACAAAATTTTTTAGAATTGTTTTATTATTAGAAATCGAATTTCATCATCATCATATCAGCCGAAAGATGTCCGCTGTTGGACATAGGCCTCCCCCAAGCGTCACCACAACGACCGGTCCTATACATCACGCATCCATTGAAATTACTTTAAAAAAATACTTAGCCAACTATATTATTGTAAAACCGACAAATAATAATAACTCTAAACTAAATAAAACGAACTAAAATATGATGTTTGTTTTTAGTTGGTTTAGTTTTTTTATAAAAGTCCGTATTTAAAATTTTTGAAATGTTATTCGAAAATTTCAATTATGTACTTACGTTTTTTCGTTGACTGTACTTTTAACGTATTTGGAATTCGGGACGAAACACAACTTTAATAGTGATGTGGGACGAATAAATAATTTTTTGGAATGTGGGACAAAACTTCGGGACGAACGAAGAACAAACCTTTTATTCGATTGCGGATTACTATTTCTTTTTTTAACATAAAAGTAATAGGTCCAGCCATTTCGAAGATTAGCCGATGTAACAAAGGGAGACACAATTTTTTTTAACATTGCATTTTGTTACAAGTAGGTACTAATAGTAGGTACTATTTAGTAAAAAAAAAAACGTTACAGACAGACCCTTATAGCATAGTATAATCAGCCTTTTCATGTTCCCACTGCTGGGACTCAGGCCTCCTCTCTAGGAGAAGGAATGGGCCGTAATCCACCACGCGGGCCTAGTGCGAGTTGGTGAATGTCACAATCGAATGACAAACAGAACGAATGATACTTACATTTTATTTATTTGTATAGAAGATTCCAGTTTTTATCAGTTGTTTGTAGCCAGTAGAATGTTAGCAAACAAACTTGAAAAAAACTCAACGCAATTTGTTATCACTCACTGTTTTATTATCACTTTGTCCCTTGACACCCTTGGCCCAGTCGTCTCCACCAAGAAGGTAAACAAAATTACACAATATGTACAATTGTACATGTACACCTAAACCCAAGTCTACACATGCGGGTAGGCTGTGACTTCAGAACGCCAGCCGCTGCGTCACTGGAAAGTGGTTATAAGTATCGGCGATACTTATAACCACTTTTCTTTTGCTACGAAATACATACATACATGTGGCTTTCTCAAAATCTAGTGCTTATGATTATGATTAGTGCGAGCCGATGTGAGAACAGTGTTTTATCCCCGCAGAAGGCGACGCGATACCTAAGTCCCTACATTTGAATCTAGATCATAATCTATTTCTGTTGCAAATCCGTTTAACTATCAGAATCAGAATCATTTATCAGTAAACATAGGCTAAGTACAAAGGTACATTAAAAGACTCAAAACACCAAAAAACTTAATTTTCTTTTTAATCATATTTCCTTCCATGCACGCAATGTTTGGAAAGTGAATAAAAATGCATAAGAATGTGTGTAATCATGGCCAGAACTTGGCGCTCTTCGTGGCCACGTCGCGCGTCGCCGTCGTCCCATGGCTCGGGCCACTGGTTAGTTATGCACAGCACCATTTGCCGATACCCAGAAAACTAATAAAATTCTGTGCATGGTTTAAATGCAATTTTATTAGTTAGTCTATTGCCAAAGTAAACTGTTTATAAAATAATAGCTACTGCCAACGGCTTCGTTTACGTGAATATTTGTTTATTGTAGATATAAAGGCGAAGTCGAAGACAGACAAAAAATAGCCCGTGTCCATCAAAGTCAAAGTCAAAATATTTTACTTCACATAGGCCTACATGGGCACTTATAAAACGTCAGAAGCTAGTGCACGGTTCCAAATTGGTCGTTTCCTATGGAGAAGAACCGGCAAAAAATTCCATGGTTACTCTTTTAAAAAAGTGGTTGTTATTACAATATTGATAGATATTATGTAAGAACAATGTAAACCAGTCAAATATTGTACACAAAAGCACAATAAAAATAATCTTAAAAAAAAATCAATCAACATCCTTGGAGTTCAAGCTTCCTCCATACCGAATTTTATCACAATCGGATCAGTAGTTTAACCTTAAAAGCGTAACAAACAGACAGATTGACAGACAGAGTTACTTTCACCTTTATAATATTAGTATGGATAACTAGCTGCTTCCTGTAGCTTCGCCCGCGGTGTACACATTTTAGCTAAATTATTCAATTTTAGTATTTGTAATAATTAGTTTGTCTTGTTATTATTTAATATTTAATTGTGGCACTAAATGAATGGGATAAGTTTAGCAAAATAAAGACCAATAATTTGAAAAAATGCAAATCACGAAATAAAAATGTAAACGTCAATAACTAAATGTCGAAATAAAACTATCGATGACAATACAAAAAATAAAACATCGTTGTCGTGTAATACTGATAACAGATTCTACTAACAGGTACTACAGCAACATAATTTTGAAATAATACTCTACTCAATACTATTGACGACCCTAATCAATAAATAATGTAATAAACTACGTTATTATAATCTTATCAGCAGACATATGGCATCGGAATCTGCGGGCATATGTGACATACGTACAGACAAACTGTATCAACCATGTGTGATGACGATGAACAGGAATTATGAACTAACTTTTACTACCAGGAAAGTAAAAATCGATCCAATGTGAGAACAGTGTTTTATCCTCGCAGAAGGCGACGCGATACCTAAGTCCCTACAATTGAATCTAGATCATGATCTATTTCTGTTGCAAATCCGTTTAACTATCAGAATCAGAATCATTTATCAGTAAACATAGGCTAAGTATATTAAGATACAAATAATTAAGAAAAAAATAATAAATTAGTCACAATATTATAATTTATGTGTCTTAGTATCTTATTAAGATCATTATCATTTATGCATGCAAATATTATTATTCATAATCAATTTCATTTCACGTTAAAAGTCAATTCAGAAGATTAAAGATCAATTTAGAAATAAAATAAAAAATATATTAAAACATGTGTCAGTATTATAAAGTTAAACGAGATTCGTCATTGAGAAATTCGCGTAGAGTATAATAACATTTTTCAAATAGTAACCCGTTAAGCGTTTTTTTTTGCGCCACTATGTTGATTGTCCCGTTGCAATTTACTTTGTATCTCTCGTAGATACACAAAACTTCTTTACTCTCTATACCTCCTAAATAAAAACAGCGGGTATCAGCTACTTATCAATAGCCATCCGTTTAAGAATACGCGCCAGTTTCTCCGCGCGACTTAAGACTCGATTGGATACGATTGCTCTCGACTGAAAGCCGAAAGGGTGAACAAATGGGTCACTGTGCCAGCCTTCTGTCTTGTCTCACAATTACTTAGTGGAATCACTGTTTACGTGGTCTTTCTAAGTCAGAAGGATTGAAACTTGAAGGAAAGGATAGAAAACAAATATGTAGTAGATACAATACAGACCTATTGAAGTTTGTGAGTCATCAATCCGAAGTTGTTAGTTTCTGTTATCAACATCTCTTAGTAAGAATTCTATCAATATTATTCTGACCTCGTAATTGTGGTCATAACAAACGATCCTAAATAGGACTTAGACGCCCCTCGCTCATCTATAAATATCCTTCATGTAAATGTCACAGGTATACCTACATTCAATGTGGTGGTTTCCATCCGATCGCTTTTGCACTTAAGCACACAACAGACCGGGTGCAGCGTGCAGTTCAAGCCTAGCTCACTTTTACACTGCACGACAATAACTGCAAACTATAAAATTGCAATTTGGATGCAGTTGACAAAAGTGCATCGTAATGGCTGGTTTACACAGTGCCAGCTAGCATACGAGACAGCCTGCCAAGTGGCTGCACTGTTTGGACGTCACTTACAAGTAACTCGCACAAGCGAGTTGAACAGTAGCTCGCATCCGAGTTACTTCAACATTTTTTGTTTGCACTCGCCTGCTCGCCCATACGTGTCGCTGCCGGCTCGTATGGCAGCAGCTCGGCCGTCACTTGCATCGTTTGGACGCGTTAGACATTAGCTCGCCAGTGCCAGTGCCAGCCGAATAGAGAGTGGATAAACTCGCTAGAAGACTGGACAGCTACTATCATTATGAAAACAGCTAAGGCGAGCCAAACTACTGGCATAATACTATGCCTCTCAGTTGTATGTCTAGTAGCTTGCATTGTGTAAACCAGCCATAGCTGCCAACCGACAAATGCATCCACTGCCGAATGCAGACTGTTTAGTTAAACTCTAAAACCTGTCTCTAAATTTTTTCGACTCAGACTCTTATTTAGAATTAGCTTCTTCACCCGCGTACATAAAACATAGCCTATGTCACTCAGGAATAAAGCAGCTTTCTATCGAAGAAAAAATTTTAGCAATCGCACCAAGACATTCAGAAATCACCTCCTACAAAAAAAAAAAAACAAACTTTACCTCTTTATAAGTGTAGATGTCTAACAAAGAAATTCGTAGGTGATCAAATGAAAGTGTCACAAATCATTGACAAAAGAATTTTGTAAAAAATCAATCACACAGCACGCTAGATCGTCGTGAACTTGGCCTTCATCGTAACTTTTTTCAAACAAATTATCTTTATATAAACGTTAGTTCAAATTCTTGTTTGTGTCAGTATTATCCATTCCCGTTACAGACAACAAGTGAATACTCGTATCATTGTTATATATATTTAGCAAGTGAATTATATCTATAAGATATAATTAATATAATATTACAAAAAATATATTTACAATATAGCATATGCATAAAGCATTTAAAATATATGAATAAGTAATAAAAGTTAAAGAAGAAAGTGTTTTGTCAGAAGAAAACCGCATTGAACAATTAAGCATCCTAAATAACAAACAAATAATTTATATTTCAAAGATGAAGTGAGTAATATCTATGTGGTAATATGCTTTCTCTAAATTATTGTTAATTTTCAGACCACATTTAGAAGCCTTTAAGCTTTCATATTTAATTAAACTATTAACAGCCAAAGTGATCGTCGATATTTACACTGACATTATTTCGCAGAGTACTAGTCTTCATAATGTTGGCAGTGCTGGTCGGCGTTGAAAGCAAAACCCCTGAAGGTAATACATTAAAGCTACTCACTCTAATTAAGTGCCAAGAAAATGCTTTCAATACTATTCAACCAATTAATAACAATCCTATTGTTACTAAAGCTTACGAGGGTAACTTTCAGTTTGATAATTTTGAGTTTATCTCGCTCGTATTTTGTTTGATATTTCTGCACAGTTTTGTCTATATGGTAGCCACACTAGTTCCAGTATACTTGCGAAAGTGCACAAGTTTACTGTAACGTGTGTTGGTAGATACTTGAGCGTTCTGTGGTCATGTTCAAACAACATCTATTTGCACAAGTCTAGACTTGCGCAAGTATTCTGAACGTGTGTGGCTACCATTAGTAAAGAGGCCCAAATAAAGCTGTCTGTTTTCACTAAAGTCAATGATTAACTTTTGACAATACCATTTAGTAGATCTCCACGTTAATTACAGCGTCAGTGGCGTTTATCAGGTTCTTAAATCAGCAGGTGTATGAGCAAGCAGTCAAGAAATTGTGTTTTATATTTGCAGGGTTCATAATAAATAAGCCCGCGCGTAAGGCATACAAAGTGATGTACGAAGCTCAGCAGTGGGTGCGCGCCAAAGAGGAATGTCAGAAGATAGGTGCTACGCTAGCTGTGCCTAAATCACATGTAAGTCATTATTGATCATATTTCTAGCCTAAGATGTCCACTGAAGGCCAGGTTCTTCTAATTCCAGATTCTCGCAACGATCGATTCACATAGACTGCATAAACCAGTGAGTTGGACTCTTAGATCATTTACTCAAATACAGAGCAGTGGTGGCCGAGTGATAACGGCCCCGCCGAGTTGTAGATCGCGGGTTCAAACCCAGTCAGGCATATTATTTTGTGTATATTTATTTCATCACCGCTGCTCTCAAAACGGGGAAGAAAAACATCGTGTGGAAACCAGCATGTTCTAGAACCAAAAATTCGAAGACATGTGACATTCACCAACCCGCACTGGCTACGCGAGGTGGATTACGGCCCATTCCATCTCCTAGAGAGGAGGCTCTGAGTCCCAGCAGGTGGGAATTGAGAAGAATGAAAACTTCCCTAAAGAACTTTTACATTTCCCAAATATTTTTAGAAGAAGTAAAACCCTACTAAAAATAGAAACTGACTATCAAAAGCACTGGAACCGCTGTTCAGCCTACAAACCGAACTGAAAACATTTTAAACTGAACAGCGTAACTCGAGTGTTAGCAAGAAAAAGTTAAGTGACAGGCTGAACGGAAACCAATCCAAGTTTACCGGCGAGCCTTCAGAGAAATAACTTGTACAATGGAGGCGCGGGCCGCGGCGGCCACGGCGACATTAAAAGTAAAGCTTTTGACTCACAACTTGACTGCCGATACGCTCTTAAATTAAAGTTACAATTCACTTAAATGTAGAAAGGAAAGTACAGTGGATTTGATTTGGGTTTTTCACCAGCTAAACTTAGTTTATTCGGCAAGTCCCCTTAAATTATTATTGATTTACAGAGAGATCCACGCTTTTACGGCACAATGGATAGTTTTTTCATCTTTCAATTACATGACAAATGTTTACGTTAGGGCGCTCCGCTTATTACTTATAATAATAATAATAATAAGGTGCGCGCCTTCAACGGTTGGGTCATGCCGGTTTTAATGTACTCTTTTGGCATACTCAAATGGACTCAGACCGAACTTGACGCCCTGGATAGGCGAGTCCGTACATTGCTGACGGCAAATCGGATGCATCACCCACGATCCTCGGTGATGAGACTGTACATCCCGCGGAAGTGTGGAGGTCGAGGCTTTTCAAACGCGAAGACCCTGCACAACCGCGAGGTGTGCAGCCTCAGAGAATATTTCCTTAAAACCGATGTGGGTATGCACCGAGATGTGGTCGCAGTGGACAAGGGACTCACCCCGTTATCCATGGCTAAAGAGGAC
Organism: Mythimna ferrago; assembly: GCA_910589285.2. Taxonomy (NCBI): domain Eukaryota; kingdom Metazoa; phylum Arthropoda; class Insecta; order Lepidoptera; family Noctuidae; genus Mythimna; species Mythimna ferrago. The sequence goes on from OU342685.1 coordinate 26,934,932, forward strand.
TGGCATAAACCTGTAATAATGACTACTGATAACCGCAAGGAAATATGGAAAGGCAAGGAGCTCCACGGGCGCTTTTTCCGGGCTCTTCACGAGCCTGATGTAGATTTCTTGGCGTCCGTGGCCTGGTTACGTTTCAGTGACCTCTTTGGGGAAACTGAAGGTTTTGTCTGTGCGATTATGGACGAAGTTATCTTAACGAACAACTACCGGAGATATATAATGAAGGACGGGACGGTTGACGTGTGTCGGGCATGCCACCGTCCGGGTGAGTCTATCAGACATATTATCTCTGGTTGCTCTCGTTTGGCTAACGGCGAGTATTTGCACAGACATAACCAAGTAGCCAGGATTATCCACCAGCAACTTGCTTTGAAGTACAACCTTGTGGATTTAGAGGTACCGTATTACAAGTATGTGCCCGACCCAGTTCTCGAAAATGACCATGTCACTTTGTACTGGGATCGGTCTATCATTACTGACCGGACTATTGTAGCCAATAAGCCGGATATAGTGGTGATAGACCGATTAGCGCGCCGTGCAATGATAGTCGATATCACCATCCCGCATGACGAGAATCTCGTGAAAGCTGAGAAAGAGAAACAAATGAAATATCTCGACTTAGCACACGAGGTTGTCGACATGTGGAATGTGGACTCGGCTATCATTGTGCCGATTGTCGTAACCGCCAATGGTCTTATTGCCAAAAGCTTCGACGACCATCTGTCGAAGCTGTCGTTGCGCGGTTGGATCAAGGGCCAGATACAGAAGGCAGTACTCCTCGATACGGCTCGCATTGTGAGGAAGTTCCTGTCTCTGGAGCCCTAACCACCGGTAGCTTGGACCCTGCTCCCGACACCGGCGGACCACTATTTTTTATATTTTTAAATGTTTTTTTTTTATATATATATTTGTTATAAAAAAATAATTAAAAATGTAAATTATATGTATAACAGAAAAATAAAGGAGATAATAATAATCCATTTATTTCCAAGTATACGGTACATACAAGAACTTAATATTAAAAACGTCTCACGTACACTACCATTGCCGGTGTAGAAACATTATTGAAATTAAGATTTATTTAGCACAATCTTAACCTTTCAATCGTGAAAATTACAGACACAATAGAAAGACAATAGGTGCGCGAACGCCGGCGTTCGCTTGGGGTTTAATGAAGAGCACTATGGCTAAGTTACGCTCGTGTAGGTATTATATTATAATTACCGTATAAAAGTTATTAGTGAATCATCATTGCGAATGTCAGCGAGCCACAAATAACGCTACCGAAATCTTGCCTAACAGATGAACCATGTTTTTTTTTCATCATCAAATAACTCCTCCTGCTTTGCGTAGGAGAGGGAGTTTCTAAGGGTGAGTTGCACCATTTAACTATAACGATAACAAAGCCGTTAACAGTTGTCAAATCGTTGAATTGACCAATAGGCGGCCGTTTCACGGCTGGTTATGGTTTGGTTATCGTTATAGTTAAATGGTGCAACTCACCCTAAATAAAACCCGCCATGTTCCAAAACCTAAGCATTCCAGGGTCATAGTTTTTTTTATTTATTATGGTTGGCTTGCGTTTGACCACTACCTCAGCTGATGGTAAGCGATGATGTGGCCGACGATGGAACACGCTATGGTAACTCCTTTGACTATCCTGCAGTCGTTGTTGTTCATCTTATCTAGGTGGTAGAGTGGACTTTTATTAGTTACTTGCAGCAAAAATTTTCCTTACTGACCCGTAACCCTGCAGTTCTTAGGTACTCATATTTCGCCAATTATACCATCGGACAAACAGACTTACGACGAATGTTCTCCCTTACATTGTTGACACCATTAGTCAGAATTAAGGATTTCACCTCGTCGGTTATACAGCGTACTTCAAAGGACTGCAACAATTTGCCTGCTGCGCTCTTCCCATCTGATTATAATATCAGTGTTTTCAAGGCTACAGTGAATAGGCTCTTAATAAACTAGCGCGCTTCACTATCATCAATTGCATCATTGCTTACAATCAGGTGGGATAGCTGGCAAGATTAAATTATATCATTAAAAAAAAAGTTATGGTTACGTCTTCTATTATAGACAGTAAACCTATTGCCACACTAAGAGCGCACACGTCCAAATTTATGATTGTTACTGAGATATCACCCACAGATGGAACACAAAAGTACAACTTGTATTATTAATCAGCACTGTCATATAAAACTAATTTCCAGCTCCCTTCTCTTTCAGGACGAGTTCCTGTTCCTGCAGAAGCTGGTCCGCGGCATGTACTACCCGCAGATCACGGGCACCAGTTACAAGCTGCTCGTCTGGCTCGGCATCAACAACATTGATGACTACAAGATCTGGAGGAACATCGATGGTATTTTTTTTTAAATTATGTCTGGCATGGCGCCACACCCACTGTCTATCAAAGATGTACATCTTATCAACTGTCTATTCTCCAAAACTGGCGTAGTTTAGTTAACATTTTTTTTTCTTGTTTGTCCTGTACAAGCCACATAATTTTCTGTCTTTCTTTATTTATTGTTTTTTCTTTCTGTATTTCTTTTTTCTTTCTTTATGTAGCCTAATAGATCTATTAACCTTAAGAAAACAGTTAAAAATCAAATCAACCTATACTTACTCCTCGAAATAGATAATAAATTAATTACCTACTATCTAGTGATCCAACTTTAAGATCTTAATTCTCAATGGTTATGCGATTTTCTTACTTCTTATAATTTTCAGGTGAGGACATCAAGGAAACAGGTTTCAGCGACTGGGCCAGCAGTCACGGATTCAGGTATTTACGTTGTTTTTTGCAAAACCCTTTTTAGATCGTCATCATTCTCCTCTCCAATCTATTTGAATCAGCATTATTGTCTTCTAAATTATTTTAAAATTTATACCATAGACCATTTTTTGGTAAAATCCATCTCTCGTTACCTACTCTTTCCATCTCCTACTTTGTTTAATGGTTTGTTTTATCAACCTGTTGTCTGCCAGCAATGACCCCGCGGAGCCCCACTGCGCCGGCATAGACGCAGTGAACCCAGGCCTCCGAGACTACTGGTGCCACCTGCGCCAGCCCTACATCTGCCAGATCAAGGTGTCCTCGTTCGGGCGCCCGGACTACAACAACATCAACGAAGCCATTGAACACTTCATCCACGAACAATTCATTTTCCAAAACCGTTAACTGTTCAGATACTGATAGTAATTTAATCGTTAGTCAATAATTTATTTACATAAATAATATTAAGCATTTCACCAGTCTTTTTATTGTTTTCTTTCGTAATTATGATAAGCCAGCTTTTGACACCGACTTCGCCGGATGGAAAGCGATCATCATCATCATATCATCAGAACCAGTCGTTATAGCGACACTTGAGGGAGACCTATGTCCAACAGTGGTCGTCTCTCATGTCGATCTAAAATAGATTAGAATAAAGTACCTACCTACCTAATTGATTTTCCAGATCGATTCAATGAATGAATCTTAAATAACTGGCTGCAGTATCTTAGTTCTTTTTAATTTTCTTTCGATCGATTTAAATAAATATTTATGGACGCATCGGAAGGTGGTTATTAAGGTCACTTACTAATAAAAAAAAATCTAATTCAACCTGTTGAATGTGGATCCCGACGTCTACTAATAATATGGAGTCTGGATTTGTGCCCGCTGTTTAGCAACAGGCTCACACCCATGAGATGAGTAACATAATAATGATGACAACTGGGAGTACCGACTACATTCTGCCTACTCCTTCGCGGAAATATAGGAGTAGTGTTATGTTTATTAATTTAATGATATTTCTATCTAATTACTAGTACTTGCGGTAAATTATCATCAATCATATTCTGAGTCTAAACTAGGCATATTTGAAAATGTCGTGATTAATCGAGATTCGATTCTAGTAAGTTCGATTTGAATCAAATCGGAAATCGATATTTTTTAAAGTGACACGATTAATGACGAGTTTACCTCAAAAAACAGTGATTCTAAACACATGAAAGAAATGTTCTAACAATGTGAGGAATGTGCGTAAAATTTAAAGCAATGTGCTTTTATAAATCTAGAGATATTTGGAAAACCTAATGAGCCGCCAGCCTGATATCAGAATGACTGGTGTACTTTTGATCTGAGCAAATTACTAACTATCTAAGTATGAAAACACCGCAGAAATGTTCCCGCAATGTGCTCGAACGTACCAAAAGTAAGTTTTTTCTCCAACTGTGTTCTTGCATGAGAGATTTCTACTTATGAGGTAATCTCGAGAAAGTATAGCGATGCTGCATTATTCTTATTAATCACCAGGATATGTTTTGGCAGACGGTGCTGGAGTCAATCGCGAGAATCCTGCCCGTCACCTCGCACATTACGAGGCCGACAAAGACCACGCACAATAGCAGTCGTTAAACCATTTACGTTCAGTAAACGTCAGCACATTTCATTTCAGGATAATATTATCAAAAGGTCACCGTAAAAATAAAAACCTCTCCAACATTTTATATAGGTATCAAGGAGGAATCATTTAAGACTCACTTCTGGAGGGATTATGTTAAAATTCCAATATAAATGTTAAAAGTCAAATATTCGCGAAGCGGCCCAATAAAACTTGGCTGGATTACGACAGAAGTTTTTAATTTAATCCTAAATGTATGAGAAATAAAAGCTCAGCAGCAGTGCCTGTGACTGCCTATTGCTTTATTCATTTGTCTGTCAGGGCGCGATCTTCCAATAAAAAGTGCTTTAAAACGACATGACACTTTTATTGGTAATCCTTTTTTATATCACAAGTGTTTTATACGATCGTTCGTATTCAACAACTCTTCGTCCTATATTGTACCCATCGTATCGTACAACTTCTATTTGTAGTTCAAATTGTCACAATACATTCAAACTACTTTTGAATTACCTTTGAAATCAGCTAGTCATCCAGAGAAGAAGCAAAACATAAAATATAATATCTATATATTCATGAATTTTTAAAATGTTGCTTTATAAGTCACTCCAAGGACTTTTCTACTTTAAAGACATTCACAATATCCTGTGAACCTTGTACCAAGTTTACGAACGCAGCACCAACAGCCTTCGGCACATTATCAATCAATACTGGAGATGTCACTATCAGGCGAGTGCTTCATTGTCTCAAGATCTATACCCACACCGTATGCATAGTCATGTTCATCCGTAACACTTGCCGAAGAGATCACCACTGAAGGCTTATTTATCTCATCCATTTCTGCATCAGCGAATAATTTGGCTAACTTTACTTTTAGTAATACTTGTTTTTTGGCTGAAAAACTCTTAAATGTTTCTGCATAACTCTGAAAAAGGAGATCGACAGCTTGGGATGGTTCCACAAGTTTTCGACGCTTCAAATGTATCCGATCACCTTCGTCATTTGATTTGCAATAACTTCTCTTTGCTGTAGATGATCTCCACTTGACTGACCTTGTAGGTTCTGAAAGCCGGGCAGACTCCGAGGCCTCTGTTGTGGATGTAGGCGTCATACAAGGCATCGGTTTTGGTGCAGCGTCCTCTGTTAATGTTTCCATTGATTCCAGGTAAACTATTTCGGTTTCTTGCGGCGGAGTGGCGGGAATGCTTGTAGTAGAAACTAGCTGGATCGGCAGCTCGGAGTCCGACGAACAATCATGAAGTAAAGGGGAATTTATTCTTACTCTAGACTTACTCCGCTTGTAATCACAACTTTCCAAAGTTTTGTGGTATCTTGAGCAGTTGGTGGCCTTACCTTCTGGTAACTCTTCAGCTTGTCTTTGATACTTTTTGTAACTATCTTTTAGACCCTTCCGTTTTGTGCGTAACACTTCACCTTAAACAAATGAAATAGGTAATTATGTAGTGCTACTGCCAGCGGCTTCACGCGCGTAATTGTAGAAAATTATCCCAAGCGAACACAATCTCAGGATAAAAGGTATTCCATATGCAACTATAGGAGATGGTCTACCTGTGGTATACTGGTAGACCATGTTTCATCAAATCAAAAAAAATGTTTGCTAGAATATGATACATAAGGTGTTACAGTACATTTGTTTCAGCATATCCTGCCATAACACGGCATACAAATATATTCACAGTCAGTGTCGTCAATTAATCTAACTTGCACATTACAGGTTCTATTGACTTGTCTTCTATTAATAGTCTTTAGGGTGAATATAATTTTTTTCAATTTGGCGGCAAAACCGTTACTTCAGCTTTTGTGAAAAACCTAGTCCCTAATTTTTACGAAAACTGAGGAAAAAGTTTCTTCGCTTCAGTTTCTTCTCATCGGTTTTCGCGAGAATTAAGTTCCTGGGTCCCTAATAATCACGAAAACCAAAGAAAAAGTTGCGCCACGAAAATTGAAAAATATGTTTATTCACCCTTTAACAGTATACTATTTTTTTTTTAAACATTGTCATTGGTAGATCTTGTAAACTATTTGGTAAATGATTGTAAATAATAATCGACATGCAGTAGGTATACATTTTTTTTATCGATATCCGTTCAGTAGTTTTTGCGTGAAAGAGTAGGTACCTAGCAAACATCCATTCATCCCATACATAAAAACTATCGCGTTTATAATAAGTACAATTACCGGTACGGACCTTGAGCGCTCGGCGTCAGAGTGGGGATCGCTTTGCGCATTCCATACATAGGCGAGCCAATTGTCGTCATTGTTAGATACATGCAGCAAACGCAGGGAACAAATCAGGAGTGACGTCTATGACGCGATGGCGCGGCGAGCCAATCACTGACACTCCCCGCCCCCGCGTCTCAATTCGCACCACTAAAGAGACCGAATATTTGACTTCTGCGCAACTTGAAACCAGCACTCAAGATCCGTGCCGGTAATTGTACCTAGTAGGATTCATTTAATATGTCGTTTGGCCATATCATTGATGTAGGATTTCAATGATAAAAGATCTAAAGAAAGTAGGCCAAACGAAGATTTCATCAAACTTTAACGTTTAAACGATGTGGCCAGATTTAGTTGCCATATCGTGAAGTGATCAATGCTAAGATCTGGCCACGACATAAACCTAGATACAACCAATGCTAAAGTAGATTCTACTATCTACTACCACTAAAATTACTATCTGAAAAAAAAAATGAATCATTACACTATGTTTAAAACTATTTGAGCGCAATCGGCTGGAAGGCGGCTCGCTAGAAATGTTGGTCACGCAAAAGACACGGTTGCGGATTTCAAGTTGTATGCATTCTTGTAGCTTTTTGCCGAACTTGTTCGACCACGGATTCGCAGTGAATAGACAAAAAGAAAACATAAAGGAAAAAAAGAAAGAATGAAAAGGAAAGGATTTCACACTGGGTCGGTTGAGCATGTTTACCTTCTATGTTGAAATATCTTCAGGGCGCCTTCAAATTAGCTGCAAAGTGCCGCGCGACAGCAGCGGAGCTGCAGCGCTAGCGCCGTGCTGCTTTGTTATTCGACGTAAATAATTTGGCTGCGAAAAAAAAAAACGCGCGACTGCTGTGCTACACCGTGCTTCAGTCGCGCTGCACGCTACTTGTTATTTACATGGAATAACAAAGCAGCGCGACTGCTGCGCTACACCCGCGCTTCGTCGCGCGGCACTTTACGTCTATTCGAAGGCGACCTTACATTCATTTTCTAAGTAAAAATTGTCAACAGAACTGGACCGAGGGCTTTGAAATAAGGATAGCTAATAAATAAAAGGTAGTTAGGTACTCACTTGATTCGTTCATTTCTATTGCAATCATTCCCCATAATTTGACTTTTTTTAAGAAATTTTGGCAACCATTATGACGCCTGTCGTATAAAATAGGCTGACTTTGAATCAAGCTTATAAAGTTTTCAACGTCCATCTTGTCAATTTCTTGACAATCGCGACAGCTCTGCCATCACTTCGCCATTGGCGCGAAATGGCCATAGATTCACTTTCTTCCTCCCTTACAATCAGTTCCTATGTTTAGCATTTGATTGCACATTGCATTGCAGTACCTAAGTATGATCTGCAACCAGCCTGCCCATCGTGTTCTGACTTTGACTTTGCTTTTCTCTAATATTTAGAGTCGACATCCCACAAGCATGGACTGTAAGGCGGTTATCACACTGCCACGCACCCCGCAGCGTAGTGCGTGAATACGTGTCTTGTAAGTATCTCCGTTTGTATAGAAAACACGCACAGTCCAACACACTGAAACTGCATCCACACGCGTTCATGCAGATCACGCACCTACATGCGGAGAAACACGCACTCACGCGCGTGGGTGCGGGGTGACACGCATGTTATGCCACACTGAGTGTCGTGGTACCGTGCGTGATTTTGTATGAAATGAGTGCGTGCCTGCGTGAATTTATAAGACGCACCTACGCGCGTGAGTATTTAAAAAACCTGCACGCTGATGCAGATCTGCACTCCCGCAAGTACGTGCGTAAGTGCGTTTTCACGTGCTACGCTGCGTGGTGCGTGGCAGTGTGATAACCGCCTTAGTTGAACCATGGAGGAGTCACGTTGGGAATAACGCTTCTCCATGCTTTAATTTTATCCTACTTTTTAATGAAACTTGATTTACTGCCATCTACGGGCATATTTTAAAACTAAGGTTCTGACAACCATAATGAATCTACTCATCGCTAGATGGCGTAACAATGACGATTCGAAACTATGATCACCACAAAAGGCACAAAACTAAAAATAGATCTACCCATCGTTATAAGAATTTTGAAAAGACGATTATGTTTTTAAGCTACCTACTTTATTATTCATTTTTTACTCGGCTATTTTTAATTTTACAGTTCCTAGCAAGCAACATTGTTGTTATGATTGTCAATCTATTGTCACTTGTCAAAATGAAAATGGAGAGGTTATGAACTGGAAAATCGTCGTTTTCTTTTAATTTTATCAGAAAAATAAACTTGTGTCAATAAATTTATTGTTACTCACAGACTCTACGACATAATTACTTACAGAAAAGGTAAAATAAACATAGTAAGCTAAGCACTAAGCACATAAATAGTCATGATCCCAAATTATTGCTCTTTTTATCTTGTTTTTTTTTTTGGTTTTAGATGAATTTGTTGCGAAAAGGTTTATCGCTGCTATCCATTGGTATCAAAGCACAATGTAAACAAATCTCAGGTAAGACATACCTATTAGTAATCTAACCAAACATATACCTAACCCAAATACAAAGCCTTATGGCTATGAAGTTACTTAACGGGTTACTGACACCTTTTTGGTTATGTTTAAAAGTATTTCTATAGGAACACTCCTTGAAAAATGTTTTAAATTATCTAAAAAAACGTGTAAATCTATAAGAACAAGAAATAGGTACTGAACTAGCGACCGATCGACTGTTAAATTCCTTGTGGATTGTTGGTACCTGTATTCTTTTTAGAAAGTAGCAGTCTGTGTTTGCTGTTAATTATGACTTAGGGGTCCAAGTCAAGAGTGAATAGGTTACTTCTAGGCAAGTGTGCTCCATCGTCAACAACATCATCGCTTGCCATCAGGTGTGAGATGGTGGTTAAACACGAGCCTATCAATAATAATAAAGAAAAAGTGCTGCCAATGACTTCATTGGCAATATTAGTACAAAATTGTCCCAAGGAAACACACTCCTGGGTAAAAAAATGTCCTATACGCTACCTATTCCAAGACATGGCCTATCCATGTCTTTATCTTGAAAGAATAAGAAACACAATCTTAGAAACTTACAACCTTTTTATATGCAGTGATGCAATCATTGATGGTGGCACACACTAGTTGATTAATATCCTAATAAAAAAAAAAACTGTCTGCTACACCACAGACAAACTATCTTATAAACAGTTCATCTTGTAATAAGAAAAAGGTGTAATGAATGTTCTTATGATTATGAGCTATGTATAATGTACTTGATTATTAATAAACTTTTTTTTTTGGTAATTGAGCCCGTAGCGACTATTCTGCCAGTGTCATGTTGAGGGTAACCGTTGAACTGTACTTTGTGGTAGAAGTTAGTAAGCTGGAAGGAGGACAAACATGAACCGAGATAAGATCAGAGATGGCGCTAGTTGTTTAGAATTTACCTTAATTTTAAAATAATTTTATTCTGAAGGAGGTATAGTTATTTTAGAGCTAGGTACTGAATTTTATTTACATTTTAGGTGCATTTTAGCAGTAATTACTATAATATATTTATGTCGCTGTGGTACTAGATAGAGTGAGTTTAGAATTAAAGTTTAGAATTAACATATTTTTTCATACTTATCACGTGTACATAATACACAGCGTTCGTACATTACATAACTTTAGAGAAACAGCTGAAATTGTGTCTACAAATGTTGATTACAGGTGGCGTTGCTAGTGAGAATTCTCCGCAGCAACGCCACATTAATTTACTTTTTTCTTTTAAATTAAAAGGCGTACATTCACAAACAATGCATGTACGCTATGTACGTCAGCCGTACATAAAGATGGGTTTATAATAATAATAAAATATGCGGTGGCGTTGCTACAGAGCACAACACCGCAACTCTGTTGGGATGGTGTTGGATTTCTATTTGCGTTCTGATGTCTGTAACAAAATAGAAAACACACGTTTACTTCCCGAATAAATAGATAGACCTTTCTTTAATTCTTTATTGTACACTATAAAAACACAAAATAAGTGGATAACAAAGTTCATGTACATAGGCGAGCTTAACTCAAAGTTGAGTTTTCTTCCAGCAAACCATTGAGCGATAGAGATGACAATAGAGGGTAGGGTCCAGTGTACAATTTTCAAAATTAGAAATATTATGAATAAAATAATAATACATAAATAAGTATAGGTACCTACATACATAAATACACACATACTTTATATAATATAAATATATTATATATATATATATATATATATATATATATATATGCTTTCTTTCCTTTCCTGTCCTGAAGTGCTTCCCGTTAAAACCTACATTCGCTCTTTCTTTTTTTGCTAACCACACACGTACCTATCAAAAGTGCGAAGGGTTGCGATGAGTCAGCAGATCCCGCGCTGACCACAACTGCGATCGGTTCCCGTAATCTGTACCATCGCGCGGCCGGACCATGCGGCCATGCCCATTCACACTTGCGTCCATTGTACCCAACTTGCGTGACTTGATGTTTCCATTTACTGAACAAGCTGCCTTTGTTGCATTCAAATCGAATCTGACTGAATTCTTGAATTGTCAACGACTGAAGAATTGATTTGTATAAAGATACGACAGCTCCGCTAAATGGTCCTTGTGGTCGCAATTTGGTGGAGTTACAAATAGCTATTGGCAAATGGAATCAAAATGATAAATGGTGGCAGAATAGCCGGGTAATACGTACTCAGTTGAGTGGTTTTAATAGCGAATTAGCCATGTATTTTCTCCGGGTACACAAGTACATTTAAGATGTTCTTCTCCCTTTAAAATATTAAGAACACTACGCTCAATGCACTCGATATGATTATATTATTAAAAAAAATGCGTTAAACGGTACGGTCTAAACATACTAATTTGCTACAATCAGCAATTCAGTACCAATTGCTTAACAGCTTTTAAAGACTGAAACACTCCCTGCACAATAAATCTAACTGTACATAAGTTTGCAATCCTTTGCCACAACCATCTGGCTACAATAACCACAATGCTCCACGGAGGTGTGACGTGGGACCTCCCCGCGGCAGACGTTCTCATACAAGTGTCCGGAATCAAAACCTTACCCGCTCCAGCAAACATTACCTTTTTATTTACGTCTACGGAAGTTATCGACTATGTCTAGCGATTGTGGGACAGCATCATATGAGATGTTTTCGAATGCTATCATCCATTTCATTGGTCAAGCTTATACAGAACCCGTTTCTTGATTCCTTTCATGTGTCGTTTTCAAGTTATTACTGCAATCTATAACAGAAAGTTGTGTATAGATACTTCAGTGGGGTATTCTACCTAAATATATATATATAGCAATCATACATACTTACATATTAGTTATTAGCTTTTTCTAGCGTTTCTCTACTTTGGGTGCCCGTTTCAACCCTTTAAATTCACCCCAATTTTGGAAAATCCTCTCCTTAGTGCTCGCCTACGTCATAAACGGAAACCTTTTGCAAAATTTCATCTTCCAGTCCTAGTAGTTTCGACAGTGCGTTTATATATCAGCCAGTCAGTCAGTCAGTTTTCTCTTTTATAATACATAGCATATGTATATGTAAACTCATTTCATGTGATCCTTATTCTTTATGAATACATAAATTCTTTAAACCTACAGGAATATCTTATAGAAGTAACCCTAAACCTTTTATAATTTCTACCAAATTCAATATTTTTGACAAACACTACAGGCAAATCATCACAGATCCTTCTGGAAAAAATATGAATTTAGTATGAAAGGCAAACAGAGTCTGCGTAATGGTTTCGAGGGATTAACGAATGATAAATTCCAGTTATTTGTTACAACTGAGCTTCTTTGTCGAGAGGATGAATGACAATTGCGAAGGGCTTGGGAGCGTGACGCTCACAATAGATCCTGCCTGGCATGTATTGTCATTTACCAGTTTTGTGATAGAGCTGTGTTAGATTTTCTAAATCTTCGAGATAAGCTGGAGAATGTTTTGTTCATATGCGGATCTGCCAGAATTGCCTTACGCAATTTTTTTATTATATTTTTAAACCATTTGACACTTTTCGTGAAGATGATAGAAAATAAGAACTCTTTTTATTACATTCAGACATGACCCAATTTTTTTAGAAAAAAATTTGTTGATCATATCTCAAATATTAAAAGCCCTCGAAGATTTAAATATAAGGCTGCTTTTCCACGTTTACATCGAAAACCTTTAGTTTTTGCAATAATGTCAAAATCGAGTACTTAACGCAAAATTAGGCCCCTAAGAAATCTTCCAAGTTTTGATCTTTCCCTAGAACAAGATGTTATTTTATGCACTCTTTGAAAAACTTAGACACAAACACATCAATGAATGCCATTAACAAACAAAGAATGTCTGTCTCTCGTCCAGAATGTTGCACATTTTGCTGATTGTTATCATCACCGCCCGTTATTAATGTTATTCTTACACAAATATGATTTACTGCGTTTTCCCATAACAACAAAGCTGGTTGGTAACTCTTTCTCATTGTTTGCTTTCCCCGGTTTTTTCTCAGTTTGTAACCAGAGTCATGCTGTCAGAAAGGAATCGCTTTAAGTCCGTGTGTCCGTTATCTGCGGACAATGCCCACTATTACCGGATTATAATCTGAAAGAGCAGGTACTGTCGTGTGCACCACGAGTTGTGGTCCAAGTTATACGATGCTTGTGTTCGACGCGAGATTGATTGCGTAATTTACTGATGTGTTGCTTATTTTTAAAAGTGGCCTCACTAAGCCACTGCCTCATGCATGAGAATGCGGGTATGACCTGGGCACCTACCAATGTGAATTTTTCAATTCATATGTACATATAAGTAAGTAAGTATAAGTTTATTAGGGACATTGCTTGATTGGGACACTCGCTTGACTTTCATAAATCTTTGACAGTCTCAGAACAGGTAGTGCGACGCCTTTCCGACCGCTGACGATCTTGATAACTGCAATTCTTCTGGTTAACATAACGAACAGGCCATAAAAGTATTACAATGACTCTGCCACCTGGTTCTTGTGCGGCACTTATTGATGTTTTGAAACAAAAGACCTATACGGGACGATACATTCAAAATATACAAAAACAAATATATGACTCTTAGAAATATTCTTTACAATAGAATACGCAGGTGTGCATACATATTAGCTCTTTATCATGTGTTCTTTTGAAATGTTTCAATGGATTTTTACAAGCAAGTAGATAGTCTCAAAATTTTGGCCGGCAGTAGGTAGGTAGGTAGCACAATAATAGCTTGGACCAAATCGCCGAATGCGATAAGGCCGCCAGATGCATGTTGTTTTATTAGAAGGTTTCTTGTAATTGTAATCTTGGTGTACAAAAAATCATATATTATAAATAAATAACCTCATCATATTGTGCTACTAATTATATTATTAGTACTTACCTATATCTATTTTAAAAATACATCAGTAATAAAATTATATTAACAAATCTGAGTATAATTAAATTCATTATTAAAATTATACACAATCCGCTGTCTCCCATCGCTTGCGTCGTAATATTTGCTTGCATTAGCAGATGCAAGGTTGTCAATGCTCGTCACCGTCCCACGGGATCTGTCGATGATCCCAAACAATAACATCCAGCGTGGACACTGACCGAGACGTGACCAGTCTTCAGGGAGGCGCTGCTGTTGCGTTTGTTATTCTAACTCAAGCTTAAATACTACCAATTTCTGCTCTAGCTTCCCAGAAAGCACACAAGTAATAGAGAAATAATTATGTTGAATGTATGTGATTATGTTACTCCTAATTGTGGTTTAAATTAAAATTTCTCACTTCGCCTTTGTGCGTGTAAAAGGAGCGAAAGGGTTTGTCTTGGACTGACCTTTCTGAGCGCTTAAATAAACTGAAATATTTCCATTTAACATTCCTATAATACTCGCCAACTGATTGCATTCACAAAGTAGGTACGAGAATTATATCAAAAATATGCTCTGCAGTTGACTCATATTTTATGTTATTGATCTCGCTTTCTTGCACTAGTGAACAAGAAGAAATAATGATACTCAGAGATTCCTAAAATGTTACTGTTGTTATGTTTTAAACGGTTGATCTTTATACCATCGCATTTGTGTCCATCAACTTTTGTTTTCTTTATATTCAACATTAATTTTAGTATAAGTATGCGAAACCTGAATATAGATTGTTCAAAATCAGTAACTGAATGGATTCCAATCATTTTTACACCATGATATGTTTTACCAAATATATTTAAAGGTCATATGTTTGAGACCACCGACACTAAGTACAACTCAGGTCACGGTAGGTTATAGCGGTCATTAGACACTAGCACACAGCTAAAACAACCCCTCGTTCACCCAGGTGGCCCGGTGATCATGTATTAGTGCGGCCAACCAGGTAACATAACAATCTTATAACTTCATGATTTTTCATCGTACAGTTATAAAATTTTGTACGCAGATCTTTGACATGAAAATACTAGACACGTGTCTGGGGTTTCGCATACACTAAAACTAATGTTGTATATTTTTTTAATATATAGTTTGACGGGTGACAGGACAGAATGGAAGAAAAAAACATGTTGCGCCGGCCCCAAGTAATATGGGATAAGGGCAGGAAGAAGAAGAAGCTCTCATGATGTTCTAAACACTTTACCACAACTGAAAGAAAGAAAAACAGTTTATTTACGCGAAATGACAATATTAAAACTAGCAACTTTATTGTTACTATTCAGTTTACCGTTCAATCCACATGGCTCCACACAATTATACTCTTCCTATACATAAACACACATACTTACTGGCCAGTCACATTGACATGTCAATCAAGCCTCCATGCAAGTACCACGCAAATCGCAGGCTTATGCGAATCGAATCGCGAGGCTCCACAATTGACACAATGTATTACGTTAACGCCACGAAACCTCCATCAATACCAAGTAACTGTTTTATTTTAGCCCTTTTTGGTCCTTGAAAACGCACCACCATTATTTGCATTATTTGTCACCCTTATTCCAACTACATAAGACTCAATATCGTAATATCGTATAGCATTGTGCAGGTAGTGTATTTACGGACCAAATCATCATTGAAAAGATAATCTCGTCTGACAATATGCCCCTAGCACCTGCTTTTTATTGCGAGACTTGGGCATTTTGAGTTTGTAACGGTATGCAAAGATGGTGTCGATAATTTTGACAATGCTGCACTGTTGTGTTATGCATTACAATAGTTTTAGAAATGGCACGTGTCTTCAGAAATAACTGGGTTGGGAATTACCAGTGTAGTCTTTATAATCTATGAAATTATTATTTAAGTAGATACATTTATTCAACACGGAATTTGCAAGGTTATGAATTAAAGCTTATAAATACAACAAAATACTATTTCTATTCCTTTTAAAATACACAGAAATTTAAGAAGCTAATTGGTTGTTTCCCGTGAAGCAAAGACTTTTACTGTCCAAATTGTAAATCAGAAAGACATTGCAATGTGAAACATCACCCGCGGTGTCGCGGGAGTGCACCGTATGCGAGACACAAGACCGGTGGCTGTGTGACGCTTTGAGGTGAACGCAGTATGCGTTCCGAGCCGAACGTGTCGAACGAAATGTTTTAGAATTTTTTATATTAAACCCTATGAAATCTCGCACACGTAAACGCATCGTATCGTTCGAATCTGGAAGGACTCCAGATGTCCTAAACGAATTCGGATGCACCAAAGCACTGCCTTTTAAGTTAATGTTATGAACCTACATTCTTTTTTCCATTTGATGTATTTCACTATCTTCATCTTCCATTAATAAAGCACTGACATTATAAACCTCGTCAAGATCCATTGCAATTCATATGCAATTTCAGTGCGACAAGTGTAAAGGAAATAGAAACGATAACTTGGGCGCGGTCGATCCTTACGATGCGTTTGTGTGTGTGTGTGTGTGTGAAGCCTTCTTGACTTCGACTCGTTGAACGCGTTCAGCTCAGATAAGTGTGCGTTCACATTTGTGGGCACCTATATGCAGCAGGGAACTTCGTGTGTAAGTATGATTACGGTGATAATCATTTAACCTTTTCATTTTATCACTGTTGATGCGCCTGATTTACTTACTGTGCTGGCACGTTTCTTTGTCCCGGACAATTACTGCCGCGGCAAGAAGCACAGAATGTTTGCTGTGTCTCAGTGTCGCACTGTTGCCCGTGCTCAGTCTCCAATACCTCGCACTTTGGCTGCACTAAATGATCTCTTGGATTCTTATCCAACAAACGATCTGTTTGCGGATGAATGGAAGATGATTTTATTGGCATGTCAGAAGTACTGTGAGAGGAATTGATGTACGTGTTGTTTAAATGTTTATACTTTTACTCTTTGTTTAGTTACTGTAATTGGTTGTTTAACCGTTGTAATTAATTAAATAAATAAATAAAATAAATAAATAAATCAGTTCCAGCAATTCCGGCTGCGCCAGTAGCGGCGCCGGCGGCAGCTCAGCCGATGGGCCTGCTGGCGCGCGCGATGGCCTCGCTCAACCAGATGCACCGCACCGGCCCGCACATCAAGTCACGCAAGTCTAGGAATCCACTCAATGGAAACCCTTTTGCTAAGGTAAAGTATTAACCTTGTAACTGCCTACGTCGTTTATATCCGACAAACACTCGCTAACATCCATGACTATCTCGGCAGCTCTTCTGTCAACTCTTCTGCAATAGCACACAGTACTCTTTATCCCGGGAGTATGTTACCTTTCAAAATTTTTTAGTATCACGCAGGTGAAGCCGGTAGACCTGAAAAAAAATAATTCTCGATGTGCTAGAAAAGAAACGAAGCGGTTTTTTCATTTAACATGTCTACATAACAAAAAAAAAAATTGCAATATTATTGGATCCGTGCGGAAGAAAAGCTCGGGTGTTTAAGGTAGCTAATGCGCATTCGTGTGCCACGTACGCCGCTCAGTAGCGCGTTCAAAATAACCAGAGTCGAGTAGAGTTGCAACCCTGGGTCGTTCATAAATAACTCGAGTAGCTACCCGGAGTTAACCCAACTAACCCTAATTTTGAGCAGGGTAGGTTGGAGTAAGCGGCAATATGCTTCACATTGACAGTTGAACTCCGTTCGCGTTCAAAAATGCCAGGGTAGAATAATTATTACCCAATGACGTCATTAGAGCTAACTCTAAACTCAAATTTGAACGCAGCCATGAAAACGTCGGTTTCCATACATTTTAAAACTATTCTTGTAGAGCTAAAATAGATCCACGCCATTGGATGGAGCACCAACGTGTCCTTGTTTCTAATGACATGGTCGTATTGGTCGTGTTATTGATATGTATAAAATTCCTAAGGCCGCATTTCTACCGGCAAGCAAATCGCATGCAAGTTAAATAACATTGCGTAGTACGAACGACAGCTTGATCACATCGTACTTCGGTAGACTGCAATGTAATAATAATATTCCACAACTATCACACAACGCCGTCTAGTCCCAAGCTAAGCAGAGCTTGTGTTATGAGTACTAGACAACTGATCAACATACCTATATATTTCTAAATACATACATATTATAGATAAATTACACCCAGACACAGAACAAATGATCATGCTCATCACACAAACATTTGTCCTGGGTGGTGATCGAACCCACGACCTCTGGCATAGCAGTCAGGGCCACTAGCCACGAGACCAACAGGCCAGGTGTAATGTAACTTGCATGTAATTTACTTGCAGGTGAAAACGCAGCTTAAATCTCATACGTATTTTGTATTATATTTTCAGGGCGTAGTATTAAAAACAGTAATAAAGAAACCAAAGAAGCCCAACTCGGCGAACCGCAAGTGCGTGCTGGTGCGGCTGTCGAACGGCAAGGAGATGGTGGCGTACGTGCCCGGCATCGGACACAACCTGCAGGAGCACAACATCGTGCTCGTCAGGGTCGGCAGGTGAGGGGCAGCACTTGGATACTTGTGTTTATTGTCAGATACTACGGAACTCTCGTACTTACCCTATGTGGCGGAGTTATAAAGTGGCAAGGCTGGCAACGAGCAGTGGTAGCCGGGTGGTAATGGCCCTGACTCGACTCGGTCGCGAGTTCAAACCCAGCCAGGCGCATTACTTTGTCTAAATTATTTCATCATCACTGCTCTCAAAACGGTGAAGCATCACAAAAAAGCTCGGCAAAACATCGTGAGGAAACCGGCATGTACTAGAACCAAAAATTCGAAGACATGTGACATCTACCAACCCGCACTAGGCTCGCGTGGTGGGTTACGGCCTATACCCTCTCCTAGAGAGGAGGCCTGAGTCCCAACAGTGGGAACATCATAAGGCCGACTATGCTCTAAGGCTGGCAAAATGCCTTAGGCCCTCGGTCTGACGGGGCCCCCGTTTCGAGAGGCCACCAGCACAGATGAAGTTCTCCAACCTATTTCTCAAAATGTATTAAATTAAATCGCAAGCAACGTGACGATTTTTCCGGGGTCCTATTGAATTTGCCACGGGCCTCACATGATACAGTTACGCCACTACTTACCTTATTGCTCCACTGCCAGGAAACAATCTGTATTAGTCGCCTACAGAGAAGACACGAGCAATTAGCAGCAAGCTGGGCAGTGAGCTAGCTTGTAATCAAATCAGTCATCCATCACTACATACCTAGTATTTTTTCATTTTGTTAGAACCCATAGAGGATCACTTTGTTGTCCGTCTGTTCGTCTGTCAAGACCCTTTACCTCGGGAACGCGTAGAGGTATCGAGTTGGAATTAATACCATAAATACATGTCTGCGGTCCCTTAAAGCTGTGAAAAAATAAAAATCCTAAGTTAACGAAGAAAAAAGGAACGGCCGTTTATGTCGCATATAAGTTCTTGAGTTGTTGCTAGTACATTTCGACACTCTCAAGGGAATCAAAATTCAAAGGATACTTCCCGTTGACCCAGAATCTGAAATTTGGTATAAAGCACAAGTATGTAGATAGGAATAAAATAAATCAGAAAATAGTAAATTTGTTGTTACGTCACAAAAAAAAAATAAGCACTTTGCGATTCGGAAAAATCTTCAAGATTCCATTCGGGAATTGTACTATTTAAATAGGTAAGTTTGTAGGGAACACTCATGCACGAGTTCGATTCGCACTCGCACGGTTTATTTTATTATATCGTTATACACTTTGAGTGAATCCGCAAGTGTTTTATTAAATACTAGCGACCAGCCCCGGCTTCGCCCGGGTTCAATGCTGATACTAAATAAAATATAAGTTCTTGAGTTGTTGTTGTGTTGTTATAGAAGTTTATTATTCTATTCTACTAAATAAAGTCTTTATATAAAACTTTCACAGCTTTTTTGTCATTAGACAATACAAACTTGTTTACTTTCGATGTTAGGTCTTGAAAGAGCAACATATAATTGGCCCTGTGAAAAACACTCAACGCTCAAATAATATAAGCCAGCAACGTTGAGGAGTTCACATTGGCGTTGGTCGGGTCGACGATGAAGTACCTGGGACTGGTCCTCGACAGCTGATGGACATCATGGAGCTTTTCCAACTTCTGGCTCCCAAACTGGATCGGACTGGGGCTACGCTCAAGCGGCTCCTGCCCAGCCTGGGGGTCCAAACGCTCCTGCCGGAGGCTCTATGCAGGAACGTGAAATGAGCCGTCGCTACGAAAGCGACCAAGCTGAACGCAAGCCAGAGGGACATGGCCATCCGGATGGTGCGGGGCTGCGGCACAGTTTCCACCACCGTGGGATTTAGAGGCAACTACCCTTGCACGCATACACGATCTGCGCGGGGAGATGCAACGCCGCGGGGCGAAACTTCGCTGCCGTGACAGGCCGCGGCATGGCGGACAGAGTTTCAACGGAATCTCATGGTGGAATGGCGACAGCGACTGTTTTAACCCAGAGCAGTGCACGCCATAATTAAGGAAGTAAGTCCCCTCTTTGATGAGTGGCTGGAAAGACAACACGGCGTCCACACCTTCCGCATGACGCAGGTCCTCACAAGATATGGTCAGTTCGGGAGATTCCTGCACAGGATTCGTGCAGAAGTAACGACCGGGTATCACCCTTGTTGAACCACCTGGAGGACACTGTGGAGCATACGTTAGGTGTGCCCCGCTTGGGTAGAGCACCGCCGTATGACCGAGCCCACGAGGGAAGCGCTCGGTCGATCTCTCGCGCCGGGCCTTGGTACAGGCCATGGTCCGGAGCGAAGAGGAGTGGGAGGCGGTCGCCGATCAAAAACTTGTTGAAAACAGTCAACCGACACGAGCAGTTAAACGCCTGCCATCTTGGCATGCTTAGTGTGACGTCACGTAACCCTACAACATGCACTCTTTTATACAACGTTTACTATCATAGACTGACGTCACATTTGCTCTAACAAATGACTTAAATAAATAAAATAGATCCTTACGAAATTAATCACAAGTACTCGTACCTACAGAATTATCAGTTACTAGCTTTTACCTGCAACTTTGCCCGCTTACTTACATAAAATAATTACTCAGGAATAAAGCAACTTTCTATGGATCAAAAAAATTTTAGCAATCGGACCAGCAGGCTTACTCTCTAAATTAATTTCAATTTCAATCTATAGTCAAACCGATTGCAATGTCAATTTTGACGTTACGTGATTTGGTACTCTTGAAAACAATATTGTCAACGTATACGATTTCACTTAGTTCTCAAAATGGTCACGCAATTTTGAACCAATTTGACGCTAGCATTGAATACCCTTATATACCCTTGAAGGTACGAAACGTCACAATCTCAATGTCGACCGATCGGAATTGAATTCAAGAGTAAGCCTGCAGTTCTTTCTGAGATCAGTTCTTTACTACAGACAAAAAAAAGTTTACTTCTTTATAATATCGGTGTAGATGTATCTATATTCATTTGTGCAGTTTTTCAAACTAGTTCCTTGATTCCTGATAAGTTTCGTATGACGTTCCAGGTTGAAGGACTGTCCCGGAGTGAAGCTCAAGTGCGTGCGCGGCAAGTACGACCTGCCGCAGGTCATCAAGCAGAAAGTGTAACAACTAGTCGAGTGCCCTACAATATAGTCTTTAGTTTAAGAATAACAAAGTACTTTTATTTAGAAACTAGCTTTTGCATGCGGCTTCGTCCGCATGAAAATACAAAATATAGACCTATCCTACCCCTATAAACTACCCTCAGAGTCAGTGATAAAGTAGCTTTCTACTGGTAAAAGAATTCTGAAAATCGGTTCTGTAGTTTTTGAGTTAAATCGTAACATACAAACAAATAAAAAAACAAATCTATATACATATAATAGAGCAGTAGAATTGTGGACGGATGGTATTAATTGACTTAAAAACTACTGAATCAATCCTGTTCAAATTTTGTATACGAATCCTTATAGACCAGGTCAACTGATAAGCTATAAATTATCACGCCATTTGCTATGGGGGGTGAGCAATATTCCAAAATGCCGGGTATTGAACGCCATTTGCCGCGAGTTCGATTTCCAGCAAAGTAAAAAAAAAAATATTATACAAGGTGCAGTTTTAAAACTGCACAATATTTCAGGAGGTTGTAATAAAACTCATAAATAATCATGTAAAAAAACGATACCTGGTCAATAATCAGTAATACTTGTTATTTAATTTTTTAATTACACTAAACTAAATCGATTGATCGATGGCCGCGGGGGCGTGGCTAGGGTGTGGCGTGCGGGATGATGATTGGATGATACATTATTTATGAAACTATCGTTGCGAGTTAGTGTGTGTGAAAACGCCCTTTATTGTTCCGTGTTTGTGTGTGTGAAAAAAAGCGCGGTTATAAAAAAAAAAAAATTACCTACTTATTTTATTATTGATTCGGGTCGAGAATCACTAACATAATTACCTCCTGAAATATTTTGCAGCTTCAAAACGACACCTTGTATCTTCATTTTGTGTAATAAGAACGACTTTTGCCATTTTTTTTTTTCAAAACAAATTCAACAGTTCTGTTCACTGTCTTCCAAACATTTTGTAAAAACTAATCAAAACACGTAATAAAATCAAAGCGGCGACCAAAATCAGGAACTATAATATTACGTCTTTCCATTTAGCTGCAAATTTATCTTCTGAAACGAAAATCATCACGCTATTGTCGATAAGGAGCCAATCGGTCAATTATTTCATTTACATAGAACTTCTATTTTGAACAGTAACCATCGAAGACCGTAGCACAGTGGTTTCATACTTAGACTTGCATGTAACACGACACGAAGGATGTTCGAATCCCAATTGAGAGGCGAGCCAGAAGGATAATTGGCGATGATACACTCGTCGAGTCGAGGCTTCAAAGTCTTGAGCATCGACGCAGAGTTGCTAGCCTGTCGGTTTTCTACCGGTTGCATTTCGGGGAGTGTGCGTCGGAATTGCATAACCTAATTCCGCCTAGCCCGTTTCATCATCGGACTACCAGACGTACGGCTATGCGCCACCGGTATATGGTGGATATCCCACCAACACGCACAAAACGTTTTGGGAACACATTCATTGTGCGTGCGGCTAGGGAGTGGAATTCCTTGCCGGAGTCTGTGTTTCCTGAAAGCTACAACCCGGGAATCTTTAAGTCGAGAGTGAATAGGTTTCTTTTAGGTAAGCGCGTTCCATCGTCGACCGCATCGTCGCTTTCCATCAGGTGAGATAGCGGTCAAGCGCGAACCTATCAACAATAAAAAAAAAAAAAAAAAAAAAAACGGCTTTTTTAGAAGAAAGTTTTATTTTATTATTTCACCGTAAATAAGATTTTTCCTTAATAAAATGTGTAAAATGAAACCTAACGGTAGGAGACTAGGATCAGGCGACGCGGACGGTTCGACCCCATTTTTTTTTTTTATGGTGGGAAAAAATCATCCAATGGCAACCCCCACTCTTGGGCGGAGCGGGAGATAGTGTCAGACTCTTACTGACTAAAAGACCCACCCCGTTCCTTCTAGCCTTCATACCGGGGCTCGAGTTCCCTTTCGGATAACCCTGGCCCCAGTAGGCTTCGACCCGGCTGGGTCCCTGCTGTTGCTGACAACTCCTTGAGGCGCGCGGGAACAGTGCGCGCCGTCGACAATTTGGGGTTGGACCGGACAGCGAGCTACCCATTGCTCACTGTCCTCACGCCCGCGCCTACGGTGGCACGGTTCGACCCCAGATACAGCAGTCTTTGCCTCCTGTTACGACTAAGTTGATCGAAGAAAAATGTTGAAATAGTGTGCGTGAAGATTAGGAACAACTGTTTTTCCGTAAATGATCTTACACAGATTTGTTCATTGTTTCTTCTCACCCTCACCTCTAAGAAATAGTACTCTAAACTGATTACGCGAAAGCAGTGTCTAAGAAAGTAGTGTCTTGGTGTTGTTCGACCAATTATGACACACTCAGAAACAGTGCCGTAACTAGGGCGATGTCAGCGGTGCCCAGGCACAGGGCGCAGTCCCTGAAGGGCGTAAACATTTTATATCTAGTCCTTTTTGGTTATGTTGTACCTTTACCTAGGGGCGCAATTATAGAAGCTCGCACCGGGCGTATAAAAAGCTAGTTACGGCACTGCTCAGTAATGCTACTCAAAACCGACCACACTCTTGATAAGTGATTAACGTTGATCAGTCCCGAGTAACACCTCAAAAACTCGACTTAAGTTATACAGAGAATAAAAAACGAACAACATCAACATCCTCAACACTATAACATCCTCTGGGATACCACCAAAAAACAAACAATACAAATATCTAATCGCAAAGACACGTTATTTAGTGTCCTCCGTAACTGACTCAGCTGTGCACGTGGCGTTTATCACTACTTTAAGTAACATCTTGCTCGGCCTAGACTGAAAAAAACGAGTTTGTTTGCCATCATTTTATTGCTTTGTGGAGTCAGAAACCCAGAGCTGTTGTGGGATTTTCGAGAGATTTTAAAGACATTCCAGACCTTGGGTATGTAGCTTGGGCGGAGCATCGCCGTGCCCTCGTGAGGGCGATCGGCGGCGGAGACCTCTCGCGCCGGGCTTTGGTTGAGGCCATGGTCCGGAGCGAGTAGGAGTGGCAGGCGGTCGCCGACTTCTGCGAAGCAGTAATACTCGCAAAGGAGGAGGCCGACCGCATCAGGCAACGGCGCTCTCGCCGCCGCCGCCGTCGGGATTCCGATCCCGATTTCCGGCCACCGAAGGCGCGGGCTTGCGGTCAGTGAGCAATGGGTAGCTCGCTGTCCGGCCGTCCGGTAACTGTCCGGACCAAGCCCAAGTCGTCGACGGCGCGCACTATTCCTGCGCGCCTCAAGGAGTTGTCAGCAACAGCACTGGCCCAGCCAGGTCGAAGCCTACTAGCGCCAGGGTTATCCAAAAGGGAACTCGAGCCCCGGTATGAAGGCTAGAAGGAACGGGGTGGGCTTTTAGTCAGTAAGAGTCTGACACTATCTCCCGCTCCGCCCAAGAGCGGGGGTTGTCATTGGATGATTTTTCCCACCATAAAAAAAGACCTTGGATATGTAAACACATTCAATATCTTAGGGCTAACTAACTCCGCATAGGGCCGTTTTATCCATGAGGCACTGTAGGCAACTGCCTAGGGGCCCCGCCAGGTTCAGGGGCCCCGTGCTTTAGAAAGAAAATAGATGTTTCATAAACAGTAAATAAAATAATTTGAAATTTCGGTGGCATGACATTTAACTAGCAATCCTAGCATTGGATTATGCGAAAAGCTGTCAACAGATGGAGTTAATAAAACACAATCTTCTATTAGCAACGTTTGAGTGCAGAGCATATACTTTGATTTTTGCTGATAATTTTGTTGTCAATTTACATAACGCATGCTTAATCATAAACAGACTTAACTAAAAAAGAAGGCATATTTTAATTTGAAAAAAATACGTTAGAAAATAAAGTTTAATTTTCAAATATCCACTCTTTCGAGTTACGTCTCTTTTTGATTAAGCATGCGATAATATAAAATTGAATCAATCAACTACATGGAAAAACAATAAAATATGTAAACTAAGTTAAAAATGCTTGCAATGGTTAAATTACAAACTAAGTTCAGAAATATATATAATATAATATTTTGTACAACTTTTTTATAATATTTTGTACAACTTTTCAAAAACTGTTCAATCTATCAAGTTCAAAATAATTTTCCTAGAAAGTCTTTATAAACTTGTACTTTTGAGATTTTTTTCATATTTTTTAAACTTATGGTTCAAAAGTTAGAGACGTTTTGTTTACTTTTCAAATTTTAGCTTTCTAGTGCTAACGGTCACTGAGATCATCCTTGGACGGGCGGACAGACAGACTTGGTGAAACTATAATGGTTCCTAGTTGACTATGGAACCCTAAAAACAACGTCATTATGAATAAATTTGTGGAAGACACAAAATATTTTAAGAAGTTAGAAGAGGGTAGGAGGCCCCGAGACGTGCATTGCCTAGGGGCCCCTTTTTTATGATGGGAAAAATCATGCATTGACATCCCCCGCCCTTGGGCGGAGCGGGAGATAGTGTCAGACTCTTACTGACTAAAAGACCCACCCCGTTCCTTCTAGCCTTCATACCGGGGCTCGAGCGCCCTTTCGGATAACCCTGGCCCCAGTAGGCTTCGACCCGGCTGGGTCCCTGCTGTTGCTGACAACTCCTTGAGGCACGCGGGAACAGTGCGCGCCGTCGACGACTTGGGCTTGGTCCGGACAGTTACCGGACGGCCGGACAGTGCCTAGGGGCCCCGACATGCATAAACCGGCCCTGGCTCCGCATATATTATAATTCGCTCACATAGCTATTAGTTCCTATAGTTTGCGGTCTGCACACAAGTACCTATAAAAAATGCGTCAGCTATGCGAGCTAAACTAAATCAGCTTAGCTCTCGGTCTACAACCCGTACCTATTATTCCGTTTGCATCGTTTACGTTCCCAATTGGCCTTTTGACTTATAACTATCTTAGCTAACAGAAATATACCTAAATGAATTGGTTGCTTTCGGAATGAATCGCAAGCTCGGAATTATTATTTACCGAGTTGTGTTTTACGAACTTGACGTGGACGAGGTCGCGGGTAACAGCTAGTCTCATATATTAGGACGACGCAGTGTCGATGTCAGAAAGTAAGTAAATTAGCTCTATATCTGCTGGATTTAGGTACTCCGTTTGAATTTCATAATAGTGGGATTCAAAAGTAAGTTTTCTGATAACTAGCCGATTTTAGCCAAGATGATTCACAATCAAACCCAAACTTTTAGCAAGTTAAAAATACTACAACACCAGTAAGGTAATTCTCGTAAGGTAAAAAAAGAACGGTCACTCTATATTTAAATACTTTGTTCCTATTGGTCAAACACCCCGCGCTCGTAGAGTGGCGCCTGCGCAAGCCACGCCTCTCTTGTTACGCGGCGGGGTCCATCGGAGTCGTGATGTTATATTGTTGCAGTGTGTGGAATGTTATTTAGTGTGTACCTATCTAATATTTTGTATTGCAAATGTGGCAAAACATATCTATTACTTTGGCTACATTGATTTGTTATGGGTTGTTTTTGAAGTTTCCTTAAAAATGAAAGAAATGTGTAGGTTGTAAAAAAATATGTTTATTCTTAAAACTAAATATGAACAGTCTTTATTTATATTCTTATCTACCACTAAATTAGCACAGCCTCTTTAATTGCACAATTTAAAACAAATTAAAAACGCTATGAGTAGCGTTACCTATTCTTATATTTACAAATTCTATGTATTCATAAACTAATCCTAATCATTGCACAATGTTACTACGAAGGGAGATTAAAATTTTACAAACATTACATAAACTTTACTAAATACTATTAGAGAATACATTGCACAGTCTTTTTATACAAACTACAACGAATACATTGCACAGCCTTGAGTCTTGTTTAAGCACGCACACAAGTGGTTATTTGTTTACAGGCACTAGATTATGGAATAAAAGAAAAAAACTATTCTGAAAACAAATGACTAAGGTTCACTAATCACTTATTTTCCATCCACGTTTGGTTGCAGCGCTGACAAACCCGATTTTTCAGTGCTGCTTCCAACACGGCGACTTTCTTTTTCAAATAGGACGCTTTAAGTGCGAGGTCCATCTCCCGCAGCTTCCGCCGGTCCCGGCTTAGTTTAGCGGCCAAGTTGTTGCGCTCGCGCTGGCGCCGGTACGCGGCGTCGGCGGGCGCGGCGGCGCTGGCGCAGACCGAACGGCGCATGCGTGGGTTATAACGCAGCAGCAACGCACCGCCGTTCTTCTTGACCATCACATTCAGCGCATTTTCCTTAAACTGACGGAACTCCGGATCATCCGACAGAGCATCGTCGTCGTCCACCGTGATGGTCCTAATACTTAGAACCTCGACCGGTGGTCCCGCCGAATAGTAGCCCGACGAATTATCGGGTGAGACTTGCATCACTGGTGCGCCGTAATATCCACCACAGGGCGGAAAATACGGCGGCACTGGCTGCTGCGGCGGCGGGTAGTGTTGCTGCAAAGGTAGGCGCGGCGGGTTGTACTCCTGTATTAACTGTTCTTCTTGAATTCTAGGTGCCGACAAATCTTCAGGGCCGTCGTCGGCGAACGGTCGCCACAAAGCCATGGTAGCAGTTAGCTGTTACTTCAATCGTCTTCGAGCGATGAATGATGATGGCAGGGGGTCGTCGCGTTTTTATACTGCCAGGGGGCGGAGCTTCGGCGGCGGGGCGCGGGAGGGGCGGCCTCACCCCTGCCGGCGGCGCTGCGGACACAAAACAATGGGGTGCATGGTTGTGTCGCGCAATACATTTGTGATGCAATGCAATGTATTGTGTAAGTATATTCCTTCTATTTTTCAGAATTCCTGTTGCGTGTGTTTTATTTTGTAATGGGATATGAATATTATATAGTACCACCAACATATATTCGGTGACCAGCTAATGTTAATTATACAACATGGAACATCTTATAAACACACATCCTGAAAGTAGGGTAGACCGGGGACAATTGAAACAGGTCATGATTGCAACAACTTCAATTTCTCGTAAACTATAATACCTACGCTTGTGACGCGTCGTTCGTTGCATCGTCGGCTATGTTCGGTTTTATGTTTAACATGGCTCGAGCCAGCGAGCGACACAGTCGTGCACAGGACGCTTCGACGAATTTCGTGCCAAAAAGTAAATATTCCGGATCTTTAACTTTTGTTGTTTTCATATTTAAGTCTTGTTTTTTTGGCAATTTTCCTTATTTTGGGGTATTGTTTATCTATTTAAGATTGTGTTTATTACTGGTAATTAATGTTTAAGTCAATATATACTAAAATATTGAGTTTTGAATTAGAAGATGTGACATGGGTACATTTGAAACGACTTATCTGTGGACGTTTGAAACGTTTCAAACGTCCCCACATATTCCACGTTTTTATCCGACTGCACAGAAAAAGGTTGTGTTTATTAAAATATCAATCATAAAAAAATATAAAAACGCACAGAATTTAAAAAAATAACAGTATAACGATGAAAGAAAATAATCATTTAAAACCACTTTTTACTCACAATCGCTAGGTATTTTAAAATTAAAATACCTAATGGTTACAAGTAAAAAGTGGTTTAAATGGTATGTTGGGGTTGGGTTACCTATTAGTTAAAATTACAATTGATGGGCAACTCGATAACTCTGACGACCCTAAAATTGAACCCATGACATTAAGTTATTGATCTATATTTTTTCATTATAATAATAATAACATAATATATGACTAATTGCTATTCGGTAAATCGATTGATTGATCTTGAATGATGTTGATTGATCTCCTTTGAAATTAAATTTCACAAGAAGAGTTAAACCTATACGGGTCAATAAACGATGGTTATGATTGAAACATTTTTATGCTTGAAACATTGTCATGATTGAAACATTGTTAAGATTGAAACAGGCTGTTTTGTATGAGACTGGAATACTTTGTTTTCTCCCCCATGTAAGTGCTATAATAAGCATAATAAGATATTAAGTCTTTTAATAATGTGAAATAGTATTCAATAGCACAAATTAGAGCACTTAAATTATTTAAATAAGATATATTTTGAGTTGTTTATACTGAAAAAGTTTTTGCATGTATAATTTTTAAAATATTTATGTTACGATGACGGATTTATCACAATCTCAATAAACAATTTAGTGGCATGTTAACTTGTTAGGATTGATTAAAAAGCTCCAGTAGTTCATAAAATATTTCCAGTGTTTCAATTATCCCTACATACTGTTTCAACCGTCCTTAGGGTGGGGTCAATAGAACCACTGCGCCCGGTCTTCTTTAATAGGTGATTGTAGGTTAACTATTTGAAATAGAGATATAGATTATGTTTAATTTAGGAAATAGATAATGACCCTTTCAGCGGTATAAATAAGAGGGATGTAGGTACAATAGATAAGTCACTGCACACGGTTTAAGTAAAATTGTTTCAATTGTCCCCGGTCTACCCTAATAGATATGTTCATAATTGGCTACTATTCGACGGATCGATTTCAGTTGTTTTTACGATAGATATTTGCAGGATCCGGTAATACCTAAGTTTACAATAACAGAACCCTTACAAGATTATTTTTCCGTCTGCCTGTCAAGGCCCTTTTTCCCAGGAACGCGCAGAAGTATAAAGCTGAGATTAAATAGGTACTCAGGTCTGCTTCCCCGAACAACAGTGAAAACACCAAACTTCTAAGTCAACGTCATTTAAAGATAATGCCCTATTTAGACGCATATTTTAACATTCACTGGAGAATTAAAACCTTTGTTTGTCCTTAGAATCCTGATAAACCTCAAAACGAATTTTGATACGGTTTTCAGTAATGATGCGGATCGCTAGTAGACTATTATTCAGAACATAACAACCTTGTTTATTTTACTAATTTCTGTAGGTACCAACAACAAGTTACTGGAATAACACACTCGCCAATCCTAACTAATATTATAAATGTGAAAGTGTGGATGTTTGGATGATTGTTACTAACTTAATCACGCAAAAACGGCTGACCGGATTTGGATGAAATTTGGCATGCATATAGCCTTTGACATGGAAAAGAACATAGGCTACTTTTTATCCCGAAAAAACATCTTATTCCTACGGGAAAACACGTCTAGAGTGCGATAACCGAAGTACACGCGGACGAAGTCGCGGGCGGACAGCTAGTTAGATGAATAAATTACAATCATAGGTAATTAAACTTTCAATCGTGGAAATTACAGACATAATAGAAAGACAATAAAGACAATGCGCGAACGCCGGCGTTCGCTTGGGGTTTAATTAATTAAAACACTGGTATTTTACTTAAATGCTCTTAGAAAGTGTTATTTATAAGAAATGCACACCTAAAATAAGTAAAAAAAAAAAAAAATTAAAAATAAAAAAACCCGACTTCGTAGTCGTAGTCCACAGTTCAGCAACATTCGGGACCCACATTAGATAGAATGATTTTATTCTAGATTATTTTAATGGGTCCCGACTGCTGCTGAACTGTGGACTACGACTACGCAGTCGGGTTTTTTTTATTTTTTTTAATAATTTTTTATTTTACACTTTTTAGTTACAATTATAATATCACTATTTATTCACTATATTTTAGACGTAATATCACTATAAAGTTCAAAAACCGACCTAGGCATTCGCCTCAGTAGGTAGGTACCTACAAAATAGATAACATAGATTTCTTGTTGTAAGTACTTTTTTTTTAATATGGTGATGATATACCATTTTGAAATCCTCATGAAAAGCCCTTTAATTTGATAGCCATATCACAGAATAAAAAAAATATATTGTTTTTTTTACTCTAACATATAGCATCTCACAGTCGATATGTTTTTTTTTTTTTAACGTCACCTATATCAAGACGAATCTAACGATATGTTAATTATAAAAATCTGTTCAGCGGTTTGGAAGATATGAGGTAATAAATAATATTACGTACATACAAACATACAAGACACGCGCGAAAAACATAACTCTTCTTGCAGTCAGGTAAAAAGGGCGAAGGGTGTTTGCACTAGGTATAGGTAGGTACCTACATGTTAGCGCATCTGTATTGGTATATACGCTCACACACACAAACACGCTAGTGATGGAACCAAGGCATAAGGTAGTAAGTACCTACTTACCTAGTAAACTTAAAAAAATATCTTGTATTTTTTATCATAAAATTATTCTTGATTATTTTAGGATTTACTCAGGTAGGTATTTCAAAAATAGCTGAAATCAATTCAGCAGCTCACCTGATTCTGAACATAATATCTACTTACTACCTACATGTTTACTAGGTTATTTGTATAAAATAGCCAAGTAAGTAAATATTATCAACAAGCATGTTCAGAAGATAACAATTTACAATACTTAACACAGAAAAATTTACCTATTACCTAATGATGTAATTTCAAAATATTATGACCGAATCTAAGCTAGGTAACTAATCTCACTTTGTTTTCAACCTCATATTTAGTAATCTGCGCAAATGACTTTAAGTTAGTAATTCGTGACAAGACTAAAACAACTGATAATGTCAACAATTTAGTACTTACCTGATGAGCTTCTTCGCTAATGTTGTTAACAAGATGCTAATCACAAGCTAAGTTATGTGGTGCGAAGAGTTCACGTGTCTAGCACCAATATGACGCCATCTTAGCACACCACGAATTAGAAAAACTGCAGATCGTCTTACTTTTTGTCATAGCGATTTACGACTACCTACCTATCTTTTATGACTACCTACGACTTTAAAGAAAACTAAAAATTGGAGATTAACCTTCATTTTGAAAGTCGCTTTTGTTCCTTCGCTTTTTGACACCAGCTTTTTTTTTAATTGACTTCCGAAACAACTCTTCACTTTTTAATTTGATATCCTAAAGCTAAAACATAATAATGAGTAAGTTATCTGTTAAGGTTACTTAAACTTGACAGGTTTGCCTGTACAGGTGAGTTGTAAACCGGAGCGCAACTGTGCAGGTTTCCATATAAGCTTACCTGACCGGTATAACAGTGCAAGCAGACCTGTCAGGTATACCCTCCTGGCGTGTATGGCTACCTTTAAGGTCCCTACATACAGGATTGACAAAAATCTCATAATTAGGTACCTGCCTACTTTTACACATTGCTTTGGCATTGGCATAATCATTGAAATACGAGTAGGTTAACATTTTATAAAGCTATCGCAGAACAAGATACTTGCAAAAAAAGCACATTCAGACGACGAAAAAAAGAAAAATTCGATCGAGCTTTCGCTTGATCAAAACTATGTAGGTACTTAAAATGAAATGAATTTTAGGAAGATATAATATTATTTATTTAAATTTCATGTACAGGAGTGGTACCTACTTACATAGATATAAGAAAGGAGTGATGTTTTTTATATTTCTATGGGTACTTACTTAGTGGTGGACTTAGGTGATGCAACAAGGCATTCTCTCCATTGGGTTAAAAATATAACGCTGTGGTTGGTTATTATCTACCTACTTAGCTTACCTACTACTTATTTCGAAAATAAATCATGCATGGCACTCAAAAATTACTAGGTACCTATGGATAAAATTATGGGAAAAATCATCTTATGACAACCCCCGCTCTAGGGCGGAGCGGGAGATAGTGTCACTCTTACTGACTAAAAACCCATCCCGTTCCTTCAAGCCTTCATACCGGGGCTCGAGCGCCCTTTCGGAAAACCCTGGCCCCAGTAGGCTTCGACCCGGCTGGGTCCCTGCTGTTGCTGACAACTCCTTGAGGCGCGCGGGAACAGTGCGCGCCGTCGACGACTTGGGCTTGGTAGGTTATTATTATCTACCTACTTAGGTATTTTGAAAATAGATCTTGCATGGCGCTAAAAAATTACTAAGTATGGATAAAATTATGTAACGTCAAAATTCATAAAAAATACCTACTCCCGAAGCGACGTAATGTCGCCGTAAGCAATAACACAAACATTTAGGTAAAAGATCATGACACCATACTACAAAGTCACGCGCCGCCGCCGTGCCAGGCAGGCTACGTGACCGGCGAGGGGTGCACCACACCTCCCGACCATAAACACTCGTTTCCAATATACGGGTGCATTATGTTACTCCTTATCTCAAAACTTACAAAAGAGAGTCATTTTCCGAGTTCTTGGGAAACGTCCCTTTTGGTGATAAGGAGTGCGGCGGCACCTTAATTCCATTCTTTGTTTCAGTTGTTTCAAAGATCAGTGCGTAAATATTGTTCAAGCATTTGTCCAAAATTTATGATGGTCCACATAACAAA
Source organism: Mythimna ferrago (assembly GCA_910589285.2). NCBI lineage: Eukaryota > Metazoa > Arthropoda > Insecta > Lepidoptera > Noctuidae > Mythimna > Mythimna ferrago. Next base: position 26,968,774 of record OU342685.1, read on the forward strand.
TCCTACTTACAATTTTTGACTTTATCGTTACTAAGCTTTTTCACAGAATTAGTACCTACAAATCCTTTGTGAATGAGAAACTACTAGAAAATGTATTGTTATGTCTCACAGTTTGTGGTATTACTAACTGTTGCATATTTTTTTTATACAATATCTTTAAGTAGGTAGGTAGAAAAAAATATTATTATACAGAGGTTAGATTTGTATTTTTAACCGACTTCAAAAAGCAGCAGGTTATACCTATGTTCGGCTGTATGTATGTTCACCGATTTCTCTCTTAATCCTGTGAAATTCTTGAATAGTATTAAAGGATATAAAATTACCAATTTGGATAAATCTTGATAGTGTCGAATTTACGCTTGAATTGATTTAGTTTTCCTTATTTTTGATGGACCTTGATCTACACATATAAATTAGGTACATTCTGAAATGTAGATATTTTTTATAACAAAGCCATATTATTAGAAGAAAGTAACTAAGTGTGGGCTACCTTTTTGTTTTTGGATCAAAAATAAAAAGCTATTACATTTACAAGATCAACTTTTTATTACTGTAATAATAAATCAGTCATAAATTTTAGGTAACTCAGTAACAGTTTTATATTCTTCATAATTAACTACGTTATCAAAATTGAGCATTAATCAAAATTACATAATAGGCGCTAATGGTTATGGTATCTTTTAAGTAAATATCAATCTCAAAATGCTTATCTAGTAAAAGATCAAATAGGTACCTAAATTTGGTAATTATAAGAAATGGGACGAGGCCAGATGGGATGACTATAATGCCTTGGAAATTGGGTAGGCCTTTGGTGTGGGATGCAACATGTGTCGACACCCTTGCGCCCTCCCATCTTCTGAGTACGGCGGGCTGTGCTGGGGCGGCTGCTGCAGGTGCAGAAAACCTCAAACGGCGTAAATATAATAACCTCATTGGAAGTTATGTGTTTGAGCCGTTTGGGGTTGAAACTCTAGGGCCATGGGGTCCGAGCGCTCATCGAGTTGTCCGAGATATCAGCAAACAGTTGGTCGACTCTTCGCGTGACCAGAGGGCTGGACTGTTCTTCAGTCAACGAATCAGCATTGCCATCCAGCGTGGCAATGCTGCCAGCGTTCTGGGCACTTTTCCCACTGACATCGATGTGGACGAATTTTTTGATGCCCTCTGAGTTTTTCCCCGTTTTTCAGCCTTTTTTACTCGTTTGTACATATTGTTATTTTAAGTTTGTATATACAAGGTGCAGTTTTAAAGGTGCAAAAAAATTCAGGAGGTAATTATGTTAGTGATTCTCGACCCGAATCAATAATAAAATGAGTAGGTATTTTTTTTCTTATATATGGAAATCGGTATGTGTGAACTACCTTTTTTATAAACTCTGCTAGTCTGATACCTCCCTTATAACCGCGCTTTCACACACACAAACGCACCATTATTTAAACCGCGCTTTCACACACATACACGCAACGCAAAGCACCAATAATCTCCCGCACGACACACCCTAGCCACGCCCCCGCGCCATCGATCAATCGGACGATCATGTTTAGTGTAACTGACGTCGCCGACGTGTGCATACACGCGCTTGCAATATTCGCCCACAGCGCCTTCGGTTAACGGTTGCGGTATCTAGTGATGAAAGATGACAGACCAATACTCCAATGTAGAGTTGGTGGAGATAGTCCGCTTGTATGCTATCAGTGGAAACATCGTAACGTCCATCTCAAAGGGTAATACTGGCTGCTACGCAAAGACTCCGCGAGTTTCGACGATTCGGCGTTCCCCGGCTTGCTGACGGTCGCGGCAACGAAGGCCTGCTTGTCGCCTTGCAGGAAAATATCCTGGAATACTTCAAGCGAGAGCCACGGGCCAGCACGCGGGAAGCTGGTCTACGGTTTGGTTTCCTCACTACGGTCGGCAAGTACGTTACGTGAAAAGGTGATCACTAGTGATTAGTGCTTTCGACACTTTAAAACGAATGTGTTTGTGCTACGAAATTAAAAGAAAATCAGCAACGTCGTGCTAGACTGCTGTCTGTTTGAACAACACCTCCAGGTAACATAAGTACCTGCTTAGGTATTTATTTTATTTTATTAGTAAGTACATAAAAAGTCATTTGTAAATACGTTGTTAGCCGAATCAATTTGATTAGTGTAAATAAATTGATTTAAAAATTTTAACTACGGTAAAAATACCTACCTAACAGGCAAGATAAATCACTTAAAAACCTACCTATCTACGTAACTAGCACAAATTATCTTGAAGTGTTTTTTGTCGGTCCTCAGCCCATTAAAAAGTACGAAGGGAAATTTCACATCCACCAATTTAATCTACAAATAAAAACGAAATTATTACGGAAAACTGACCTTGAGAATGACATTACCTACAGACTGCGTCTTGTAGGTACGTTCATGTACCACTGCGTATCTAAATCTCGAGCGCGCGCGCTCCTTATACCTACGGACGGAGGCACGGACGCCTCATAAGGTTTATTGATCTCGGCCTAACATTTTATTCATCAGCTGATACGTAAGTACCTATCGACGCGACGTCAACGTGACTTTTAAAAGATTTTCACATTGTGATGATGCTTAAAAGCGAGTAATTAAATAGCGAAATTTAAGACATTAATGTACATTATGATCATCGAATTCGATCTACATCTAAGGTTAAACTATTCATTTCGTAAAATAAGTGGGCGGAGCCTCGTACAGGTTGATGCACTCACACACACAGTGACACGGCGTGCGATAAATCGCAACGGGTGATTCTGTATTTTTTTAAGAAGTTTATTTAGAGAGTTATTCTGAAAAACGGTTAAAATTAAAAAAAAAAAATAACAAGTTTTACTGATTATTGACCAGGTATCGTATTTTTATATGATTATTTATGAGTTTTATTACAACCTCCTGAAATATTGTGCAGTTTTAAAACTGCACCTTGTATATACCTAGTGATTATTTATTAGATTAATTGATATTATATAAATAGTAAAAGATAAAAAAATAAAAAAAAATTATAAGAAATTAATTATTTTATTTGAAAAAATTAACAAATAAATGTGTCAAATTCTGGCCATACACAGTCATTTTGTGCCTGGAGTCCTTAACAAGCATTTAACCTAAAGTTCTCCTTTTTTGTCGTCCGAAAACAGTTGCTGGCAGAACATACATTCTGCATCTGCAGAGTTCGGGGCCACTCTCCTTATTATGGCATCCGTTGTGGCCTTAGAATCATAGTCATAGCCCATATTCAAAATTCTTGATCGAAATAAACTTGACCTTGTACTTTACAAGTCAACAATGTAAAAAAAAATATCAACCGAAAAACATAAAATTTAACTCATATCCTACAAAAATATACATATATTACCACACTATTTAGCCCTAATTTTGATTAAGAAATCGACATCTTTTTACGTGCCGAAACTTTTTAGCAGTGGCGAAGCGACAATGTTTTATCCTCACGGCACCTTGCAGCGAATTGACGAGATAGAGTGATTGCAATGTTAGGGCGACTGAATGCGACAAAAGTTAGTCGTTTGTTGCTTCTTACAATTATTTGTATTTGAGAATTCTTTCGGCACTAACCCACTTTTAGATACTATCCTCTCTAGGGGTAGGTAATAATTTAAAAACATAAAGTTTATTGTTTTATGTAGTAAAATAAGTAATATTATCTACTAAAGTGTGTCTCAGTAAGAGTGCACTTTTTCATTTTAAAATAAAAACAAGTATTTTATGATAGAGTTGTGATATTTTTATTGTATTGTAAAGAAGACATGTTCCGAATAAGTATGGAATAAAATATCTACTTTTCATGAAATTTTCCATGACTTTTGCACAGAGATGTGGCTGTATCTCACCGATGACGCGTTGGATTTCCGATTTGAGCTCAGGAATTGTTTCGGGTTTATTCGCATAAACCCGAGATTTCACAAAACCCCATAGAAAAAAATCGAACGTCGTTAAATCGCACGATCTTGGTGGCCAGTTGACATCAGAATTTCGTGAGATAATGTGTTCTGGAAATTGTGTTGAGAAGTGCTGTGTAAACAACGATCCTTGCAAAGGCTTACGATCATAAAACAAGGGCTCGTTGAATGTAACTAACACAATATGCACAATGCACTGCGAACCATTTGTAAAGGATTAACGCAAGAGCTGAGACAATGACATTTTGCGTTGTTTGCAAAGCCAACGGTACCTACAGACATGAATGGAGGACTCAGCTATTACCTGATTGAACTGGCTTGTAAACTGGCGCGTCTTGGGGTCTGAAGCTTTAGGAATAGAAGTCGGTTAGGAAAAATTATATTTTAAAGTTGAGGACTCTTGGTGGAGTAGTTCCCACTAAAGAAAAACATTATTTTGATGTATAGGGACGTCAATCAAATACCGCACCAAGAAAAATTCTGGCTGAATGAATACCCTAAAATGATCAATGGTGTTTGCGAAATGTCATGTGACTCATGACGCCTGGGTCGTCTACTCGTCTCCAAATGACGATTGGAGGGAGGGGTTTGAGGATTTACTCTCTCTCACAGTTTCAGCCACCATGCTCACAGTAGTAGGTGACTGCTTTCCATTCCCTCTGGCCTCGTACCATGACTTGAACCAGAGCCAGATGTGAGACGTCGTCGTCGCCGATCGCCTCCACGAGGATTCTGATTCTAAATTGAAGACAATACGAAGGTGCTCCGCCTTTGCAGGGCAGACTTCCACCGTAAGGTTCACCGTAAGTACCCTTCGGGCAATCCGCACAATTTTGACACCCGGACGCCATGGCGCTTCTGTGCCCAGTCTTTAAAGTGGAAATTTACTATTATACAAGGTGCAGTTTTAAAACTGCACAATATTTCAGGAGGTTGTAATAAAACTCATAAATAATCATGTAAAAATACGAAACCTGGTCAATAATCAGTAATACTTGTTATTTAATTTTTTAATTACACTAAACTAAATCGATTGATCGATGGCCGCGGGGGCGTGGCTAGGGTGTGGCGTGCGGGATGATGATTGGATGATACATTATTTATGAAACTATCGTTGCGAGTTAGTGTGTGTGAAAACGCCCTTTATTGTTCCGTGTTTGTGTGTGTGAAAAAAAGCGCGGTTATAAAAAAAAAAAAATTACCTACTTATTTTATTATTGATTCGGGTCGAGAATCACTAACATAATTACCTCCTGAAATATTTTGCAGCTTCAAAACGACACCTTGTATAGAAATTTATATACTTATTGATGTTTTCCTACCTCAAAATAAGAGGCAACAGGTACTAAAGGCTACATTTTGGCGACTAAAAACTTTTTATCCACTTTTTTACAGCCTATGTTTTATTTTGGTGGGAAAATCATCCAATAACATCCCCCGCTCTTGGGCGGAGCGGGAGATAATGTCAGACTTTTACTGACCAAGAACCCACTACTGTTCCTTCGTTGCCTTTCGTACCGGGGCCGAATCTTCCTTTCAGAAACAAATCCTTGGTCCCAGTTGACTTCGACCCTGCTGGGCCCCTACAGTTTGCTGATGACTCCTTGAGGCGCGTGAGGAACAATACGCGCCATCGACGTGGCTTGGGCTCAGTCCGAACGCTTACCGGACGGTCAGACGGCAAGCTACCCATTGCTCGCCGTCCGCAAGCCCGTGCCTACGGTGGCTGGAAATCAGGATCGGAATCCCGGCGGCGGCCGGGGCGTAAGTGCCGTTGCCTCACGCTTGTGGCCCTCCTTTACTAGCATTACTGCTTCGCAGAAGGAACCGACCGCCTGCCACTTCTCCTCGCTCCGGGCCATGGCCTGTACCAAGGCCCGGCGCGAGAGATCGCTCCCGCCGATTGCCCCCACGAGGACATGGTGGTGCTCTGCCTAAGCGGGGCACACCTCAACCGTATGCTCCACCGTGTCCTTCGGGTGGTCCACACAATGGTGACACCCGGGCGTCACTTCCACACGAATCCGGTGCTGGAACCTCCGAACTGACCATGTCCGATGAGGATCTGCGTCATGCGAAAGGTGACGACATCGTGAGGTCTTTCCAGCCACGCCTCAAAGGGACTTTCCGCCACAATTTTAACGTGTCCTTTACAGCCTTCTTTAAATAGCACTTATTTAGTGGTGCTTAGAATCTACTGTGTGTCAATGTGCTTTTTTTGAAAAATGAATCGTTTTACACTTTATTTTACCGTAATATAAAATGGAATCCTACATAATCTTACGTCTTTTCCCGTGGAATAAGCAACTATTTAGATCGCCAACTGCGACCCTTACATATTTAAGTCGGTTGCAGACCGAAAACGAAGCTATGCCAAAGCTAAACTAAGCAAGCTCGGCTAAGCTAAGCTACAAATAAATGGCGTGCACAACAAAAGCCAAGACAAAGCTCAGTCAGAGTTGCAAAGTTCAACTAGACGGACGACGCTCGCCGTGAATATAATCGACGAAAAAAAAACACAGTAGAAGATTAATATACTAACCTATTATTAAAAAGACATTCCAGACCTTGGATATGTAAACACATTCAATTTCTTACGGCTTAGCTTAGCTCGTGTACCTGCGCATCGGCATAAATAACTAACTTAGCTGCGCATAATAATATTTTAGTTAGCTCACATAGCTATTAGTTCGCATAGTTTGCGGTCTGCACCCGCAAACATATGCATATGCTATGCGAGCTAAGCTAAACTAACTTAGCTTAGCTCTCGGTCTGCAACCCGTATTATTCCGTTTGCTTCGTTTACGTTCACAATTTTACTGGCGTTTTGACTTATAGCATAGGCATTTTAGCTAACAGAAAAATAAATGAATTGGCTGCTTTCGGTATGAATCGCAAGCACGGAATTATTATTTAATCGAGTTGTGTTTTACGAACTTGACGTGGACGAGGTCGTGGGCAACAGCCTAGTCTCGTATATTAGGACGACGACAGTGTCGATGTCAGAAAGTAAGTAAATTAGCTCTATATCTGCTGGATTTAGGTACTCCGTTTGAATTTCATAATAGTGGGATTCAAAACTAAGTTTTCTGATAACTAGCCGATTTTAGCCAAGACAATCAAACCCAAACTTTTAGTAAGTTAAAAATACCACCACACCAGTAAGGCAATTCTCGTCAGGTAAGAAAAGAACGGTCACTCTATATTTAAATACTTTGTTCCTATTGGTCAAACACACCGCGCTCGTAGAGTGGCGCCTGCGCAAGCCACGCCTCTCTTGTTACGCGGCAGTGTGCATCGGAGACGTGATGTTATATTGTTGCAGTATGTGGATTGTTATTTAGTGTGGACCTATCTAATATTTTGTATTGCAAATGTGGCAAAACATATTACTTTGGCTACATTGATTTGTTATGGGTTGTTTTTGAAGTTTTCTTAAAAATGAAAGAAATGTGTAGGTTGTAAAAAAATATTTTTATTCTTAAAACTAAATTAGAACAGTCTTTATTTATATTCTTATCTACTACTAAATTAGCACAGCCTCTTTAATTGCACAATCACAAAAAAAATTAAAAACGCTATGAGTAGCGTTACTTATTTTTATATTTACAAATTCTATTTATACATAAACTAATCCTAATCATTGCACAATGTTACTAAGAAGGGAGATTAAAATTTTACAAACATTACATATACTTTACTAAATACTATTAACGAATACATTGCACAGTCTTTTTATACAAACTAAAACGAATACATTGCACAGCCTTGAGTCTTGTTTAAGCACGCACACGAGTGGTTATTTATTTACAGGCACTAGACTAAGGAATAAAGGAAAATACAAAAGAAAAAAAAATATCCTAGAAAACAAATAACTAAGGTTCACAAATCACTTAGTTTGGTTGCAGCGCTGACAAACTTGGTTTTTCAGTGCTGCCTCTAACACGGCGACTTTCTTTTTCAAATAGGACGCTTTAAGTGCGAGGTCCATCTCCCGCAGCTTCCGTCGGTCCCGGCTTAGTTTAGCGGCCAAGTTGTTGCGCTCGCGCTGGCGCCGGTACGCGGCGTCGGCGGGCGCGGCGGCGCTGGCGCAGACCGAACGGCGCATGCGTGGGTTATACCCCAGCAACGCACCGCCGTTCTTCTTGGCCATCACATTCAGCGCATTTTCCTTAAACTGCCGGAACTCCGGATCATCCGACAGAGCATCGTCGTCCACCGTGATGGTCCTAATACTTGGAACCTCGATCGGTGGTTCTGCCGAATTGTAGCCCGACGAATTATCGGGTGAGACTTGCATCACTGGTGCGCCGTAATATCCACCACAGGGCGGAAAATACGGCGGCACTGGCTGCTGCGGCGGCGGGTAGTATCCCTGCCACAAAGGTAGGTGCGGCGGGTTGTACTCCTGTAGTAACTCTTCTTCTTGAACTCTAGGTGCCGACAAATCTTCAGGGCCGTCGTCGGCGAACGGTCGCCACAAAGCCATGGTAGCAGTTAGCAGTTACTTCAATCGTCTTCGAGCGATGAATGATGATGGCAGGGGGTCGTCGCGTTTTTATACTGCCAGGGGGCGGAGCTTCGGCGGTGGGGCGCGGGAGGGGTGGCCTCACCCCTGCCGGCGGCGCTGCGGACACATGGTTGTGTCGAGCAATACATTTGTGATGCAATGCTAGTGTATTGTGTAGGTATATTCCTTCTATTTTTCAGAATTCCTGTTGCGTGTGTTTTATTTTGTAATGGGATATGAATATTATATAGTATCTACCTATATTCGGTGACCAGCTAATGTTAATTATACAACATGGAACATCTTATAAACACACATCCTGAATGTAATAGATATGTTCATAATTGGCTACTATTCGGCGGATCGATTTCAGTTGTTTTTACGATAGATATTTGCAGGATCCGGTAATACCTAAGTTTACAATAACAGAACCCTTACAAGATTATTTTGCCGTCTGCCTGTCAAGGCCCTTTTTCCCAGGAACGCGCAGAAGAATAAAGCTGAGATTAATATTAAATAGGTACTCAGGTCTGCTTCCCCGATCAACAGTGAAAACACCAAACTTCTAAGTCAACGTTTTAATTTAGACCCATATTTTAACATAAACTGAAGAATTAAAACCTTTGTCCTTAGAATCCTGATAAACCTCAAAACGAATTTTGATACGGTTTTCAGTAATGATGCGGATCGCTAGTAGACTATTATTCAGAACATAACAACCTCGTTTATTTTACTAATTTCTGTAGGTACCAACAATAAGTTACTGGAATAACACACTCGCCAATCCTAACTAGTATTATAAATGTGAAAATGTGGATGTTTGGATGTTTGTTACTAACTTAATCACGCAAAAACGGCTGAACGGATTTGGATGAAATTTGGCATGCATATAGCCTTTGACATGGAAAAGAACATAGGCTACTTTTTATCCCGAAAAAACATCTTATTCCTACGGGAAAACACGTCTAGAGTGCGATAACCGAAGTACACACGGACGAAGTCGCGGGCGGACAGCTTAGATAAATAAATAACAATCATAGGTAATTAAAACACTGGTATTTTACTTAAATGCTCTTAGAAAGTGTTATTTATAAGAAATGCACACCTAAAACAATAAAAAAAAAAAAAAAAAAAAAACCCGACTTCGTAGTCGTAGTCCACAGTTCAGCAACAGTCGGGACCCACATTAGATAGAATGATTTTAGTCTAGATTATATTAATGGGTCCCGACTGTTGCTGAACTGTGGACTACGACTACGCAGTCGGGTTTCTTTTTATTTTTTTTAATAATTTTTTATTTTACACTTTTTAGTTACAATTATAATATCACTATTTATTAACTATATTTTAGACGTAATATCACTATAAAGTTCAAAAACCGACCTAGGCATTCGTATCTACAAAATAAATAACATAGATTTCTTGTTGTACCTTTTTTTAAATATGGTGATGATATACCATTTTGAAATCCTCATGAAAAGCCCTTTAATTTGATAGCCATATCACAGAATAAAAAAATAATTTATTTTTTTTACTCTAACTTAAAGCATCTCACAGTCGATACCTATGTTGTTTTTTTTTAACGTCACCTATATCAAGACGAATCTAACGATATGTTAATTATAAAAATCTGTTCAGCGGTTTGGAAGATATGAGGTAATAAATAATATTACATACATACAAACATACAAGATACGCGCGAAAAACATAACCCTTCTTGCAGTCGGGTAAAAAGGGCGAAGGGTGTTTGCACTAGGTATAGGTAGGTACCTATATGTTAGCGCATCTGTATTGGTATCTACGCTCGCACACAAACACGCTAGTGATGGAATTAAGGCATAAGGTAGTACCTAGTAAACTTAAAAAAATATCTTGTATTTTTTATCATAAAATTATTCCTGATTATTTTAGGATTTACTCAGGTAGTTATTTCAAAAATAGCTGAAATCAATTCAGCAGCTCACCTGATTCTGAACATAATATCTACTTACTACCTACATGTTAACTATGTTATTTGTATAAAATAGCAAAGTAAGTAAATATTATCAACAAGCATGTTCAGAAGATAATAATTTACAATACTTAACACAGAAAAATTTACCTATTACATATTGATGTAATTTCAAAATATTATGACCGAATATAAGCTAGGTAACTAATCTCACTTTGTTTTCAACCTCATATTTAGTAATCTGCGCAAATGACTTTAAGTTAGTAATTCGTGACAAGACGAAAACAACTGATAATGTCAACAATTTAGTACTTACCTGATGAGCTTCTTCGCTAATGTTGTTAACAAGATGCTAATCACAAGCTAAGTTATGTGGTGCGAAGAGTTCACGTGTCTAGCACCAATATGACGCCATCTTAGCACACCACGAATTAGAAAAACTGCAGATCGTCTTACTTTTTGTCATAGCGATTTACGACTACCTACCTATCTTTTATGACTACCTACAACTTTAAAGAAAACTAAAAATTGGAGATTAACCTTCATTTTTAAAGTCGCTTTTGTTTCTTCGCTTTTTGACACCGGCTTTTTTTTTAATTGACTTCCGAAACAACTCTTCACTTTTGAATTTGATATCCTAAAGCTAAAACATAATAATGAGTAGGTTATCTGTTATGGTAGTCATACCTACACGCTAGGGTAAACTTGACAGGGTTGCCTGTACAGGTGAGTTGTAAACCGGAGCGTACCTACATGTAGCACAACTGTGCAGGTTTCCATATAAGCTTACCTGACCGGTATAACTGTGCAGGCAAACCTGTCAGGTATACCCTCCTGGCGTGTATGGCTACCTTTAAGGTCCCTACATACAGGATTGACAAAAATCTCATAATTAGGTACCTGCCTACTTTTACACATTGCTTTGGCATTGGCATAATCATAAAAATACGAGTAAGTTAACATTTTATAAAGCTATCGCAGAACAAGATACTTGCAAAAAAAGCACATTCAGACGACGAAAAAAGCAAATTCGATCGAGCTTTCGCTCGATCAAAACGGGTAGTAATAAAGGCTCCGACAAAAAAAGAAGAATTGTCCTTACTCAAAATATTAAATCTACTGCCTAAAATACTAACTTTCCGACTACTTTTGTCCGGATAAAAATGACGAAACGACCGAATAAGATACTGAAATCTTCGAAAAATAAACATGACTGTCTATTGCTATAATACTTTTCTACCAGCATAAATTACGTTCTACTGAAAACTTTGCTTTGTAATTTTTATCTTTACTTGCTTACTATTAATTCATAAATTACCTTTCATATTTCATAGATTGTGGTGCTATTTTAACTGTCACATTATACTGAAAATATTATTCTGAGTGGCTATACAGAAACTTATAAAAAATTTAAAAATGTACTTGTAACAATAACTTTTAATTGCATTATATATCATGAATTTTACTTACCACGGGTCTGCTTCGATATCGGTACCTATTTCAGGCGTCAAAAAGTTAAAACAGTCGTATTCATGGATACGTATAAAAATCCCGAATTTTAAATTACCGATGGACGAAAACCGGAAAGTTCATTTGATCGAATGTTTAAAATCCCGAAGTTCAAAATCCCGACACATCCGTGTCGGGGTGCCCTAAGGTCCCGATTTGTTTTATTTTGAGAAGTAGCACTCGCCGGCCGCTGCCGCGGCGCCGCTCGCGCGCTTTTGGTCACAATTCTAACCTAACCTAACCTATTTCAGCCACAATCTCTCGTAAAAATGTGTTTACCATTGTCTAATAGTCTAGTCACAGGTAGATTGTATTTTGATTGCACTTTGAACTGGGTGAAATAGGTTAGGTAACGTTAGAACTGTGACCAACCGCTACGTTCAAGTTGTTTCGTCTATTCGGGATTTCGTCCTTTCGGGCATTTGAACATCGGTATTTTGTGTTTCGATATAACGACTATCGGCATTTAAACCTTTCGGTATTTTGAATTTCGGTGTTTTGCACGTCGGTATTTAAGCCATAGGTATAATGAACTTTCGGGATTTTGATACGTACCCCTATTCATGCCTTAATCGAAAACCAAGTAGACTTTGGTTTCCTAGAATATTATACTGTATTATTAATCGACAAATTTCCTAACTTTTATAATGTCAGCAAGAACAAAGATAAAAATAAAACAAAACTTAGTTTATTATGAAAATGTAGTTACGTAGTAGATCCGAACTCCATCGCGCGGGCCGAACAGTTGAGGTATTTTCATCATTATTGAGAGCTAAAAAATAAATTTGATAACCAACAATAGAAATTAAAACAGTTCATGCAAGTTGTAAAATATGATTATTTTGACCAAACCTCTGTTGTCGGTAACTTAGTAATTTTGTCGGAGGTTCAGTATTCTATTCGGAAGTTTAGTTTTTTTATTCGAAGATCCATTTTTTTTTAGGAGAAAATGTAATTTGAACATGCTCTTATTTGTTGTTAAATTGGATATTTTTTTTCGTTTATGTTTTGAGTTTTTTTTTTTTTTTTATTATTAATGATAGGCTTGCGTTTGACCACTATCTCACCTGATGGTAAGCGATGATGTGGTCGACGATGAAACACGCTTGCCTAGAAGAAACCTATTCACTCTCGACTTAAAGACTCCTAAGTTGTAGCTATCAGGAAACACAGACTCCGGTGTCGGTAATTCATTATAACGCTAGTTAATTAGAATAATAGTCGCCCACAGATCGCTGGAGATTGAATTGTTTTTCGGAACCATTATTATTTCCCGATCAAAACTATGTAGGTACTTAAAATGAAATGAATTTTAGGAAGATATAATATTATTTATTTAAATTTCATGTAAAAGAGTGGTACCTACTTACATAGATATAAGAAAGGAGTGATGTTTTTTATATTTCTATGGGTACTTACTTAGTGGTGAACTTAGGTGATGCAACAAGGCATTCTCTCCCAGTCAACCTTTGGGTTAAAAATATAACGCTGTGGTTGGTTATTATCTACCTACTTAGCTTACCTACTACTTATTTCGAAAATAAATCATGCATGGCTCTCAAAAATTACTAGGTACCTATGAATAAAATTATGTAACGTTAAAATTCATAAAAAATACCTACTCCCGAAGCGACGTAATATCGACGTAAGCAATAACACAAACATTTAGGTAAAAGATAACAAGCTCTCATGACACCATACTACAAAGTCACGCGCCGTCGCCGCGCCAGGTAGGCTACCTGACCAGCGAGGGACACCGCACCACCCGACCATAAACACGCGTTTACAACATACGGGTGCATTATTTTACTCCTTATCTCAAAACCTACAAAAGACACATTAGTACATTTTCTAAGTTCTTGAGAAACGTCCCCTTTGGTGATAAGGAGTGCGGCGGCACCTAAATTCCATTCTTTGTTTTAGTTGTTCTATAGATTAGTGCGTAAATATTGTTCAAACATTACTCCAAAATTTATGACGGCCCGCATAACAAATGCTGTGTCCTATTATAGTTTTTGACTTTATCATTAGGTACTAAGTTTTTCACTGAATCAGTAATAGTACAAATTCTTTGTGAATGAGAAATTACTAGAAAATTTATTGTTATGTCTCACAGTTTGTGGTAGGTATTACAACTGTTGCATATAGAAAAAAATATTATTATACAGAGGATAGATTAATATTTTTTACCCGACTTCAAAAAGCAAGAGGTTATATGTTCTGATGTATGTAGGTACAGATTTCTGTGTCAATTTGTGGACCAAATTTGAAAATTAAAAAAAAAAACTCGCGATGCTTTGAGGAATTTGTTAGCGATTTCAAGCAAACCGCCAGATGACGAACGACTAACGAATGGTTGGAGACGGAGAGTGATTCAAAACACGTATGAACTAGGCGTGTGTAACTCTTTACTGAACCGACTCACTGTTCCGATACATTTTAGTGTTCCAAAAGATTGGAACATCACAAATGTTTTAAATGAATCAATTGGATCAATTAGAACCATATAGAACACTGGAACACTCATTACTTTAAGTGACCTGCAGAAACCTTAAAGCTTTAACTGACTTTTTTTTTTTTTTTTTTTGCTTAAAACCTTGAAGCTTTTATTTAGTTTCACCTGTCCTGATGTTTGCCATTATGTCTGTAATCAAATCTTACAAATTAAATTTGATTCATTTCCCGGCTACCGATTGAGCTGAAATTTTGCATGCCTGTGTAAATAAGATGACAATGCAAAATTATTATGACATGGAGCTGATCTGATGAAGGAACCGGGAGGTGGCTATAGGAAGGAGATTCGTCTTGACGGGTATTAATTATATAGGTATTAGGTACACCGTGCTGTAAAAGCTTGCTATAAGAAAAATATTTTTATTAAAAACTTGTAAAAATTAAAATTAAAATAGCGTAAATATTATTAATGAACCAAAAATATATATTTAAAATTACTCATAAGTAAAAATTCTTGATTTGGTATTAATTTAGAACTTAAAATTACCAGATAAATCTTGTTGGTCCGGACTAAGCGTTTCGCCTCGTCGTTTATACCGCGTACGTCGAAGGACTGGAACAGTTTGCCTGCTGCGGTCTTCTCGTCCGATTATAATGCGGGTGTCTTCAAGACTAGAGTGAATAGGCTCTTAATAAACTAGCGCGCCTCACCATCAAAGATTGCATCACTGTTTTCCATCAGGTGGGATTGCAGTCAAGCAAAAGTTTATATAAATTAAAAAAAAAAAATCTTGATAGCGTCCTATTTACACTTGAAATTAGAAAAAAGTTTGGATACTTGAGTATTTTTTGTATTTATTTATGACAATTGTATAATAGTTGTATAAGAACTTCAATTCCAGTCAAAAACGTGTGTGTAGACTCACACACAAAATGTTAGTTATTATTCCATTTTTTTTTTTATTTAGACTCTCAAATGACGCTTTAAAATATTCAAATAATATTCTTTATTTACTATTTGGCTTTCTGGCAAGAATACCAAGTTTACAACACCGTAATAGTCAAATAAAATAGTCAACATGATTTCAACTTCATCACGTTTCGCCAACACTAATAATGTGTTTCAAGATTGTTGGGTTGGAATCGATTCGTTTTAGCATAGAGATAATTCAGATCTTTTGGAATTAGTCAAGTGGGAACATGTTTCATACTTACTCCAGTGATTGTTTCAAATGATACGGATCGACTCGTGAGACACAGAAAGTGCGGCAGCTATCTCTCTCAAACTTGAACTAGGATTTTAGTCACTATTTCCTTCACTTTCGCGATTTTAACTTCAGTTAAAGACATTGATGCACTGCCAGACAGTAAGGCAAATCTTTCATTACATCTCGATCGCTTTTGAACGCATTCTATCACTCATTTGCATGTGTTTTTGATTAAGTCGATTCACGAAAAGCCTTCTTTGTTCGATGTTTTTGTCCATTATGAAATTCGCAATACTTATGTCAGATTATCTAAAAATATAAGAAAAAAGATCATTATATCTATATCTATAAAAGGTGTAAGGGACAGCCCTCCACAAACTTTAAGGGCTTGCTCAGTAGACGATACTGAACAACCTTCCACAATTTTTTTTTTTTCAGGAATCTAAAAAAAAAAATCAGCCTCACCATACAAAATGATAAACTTGATTGGACAATATGTATGGCGAGGCCGATTTTTTTTTTTTCGTTTCCTGAAAAAATATTTTATGGAAGGTTGTTCAGTTTTGTTTACTGAGCAAGCCCTTAAAGTTTGTGGAGGGCTGTCCCTTACACCTTGTATATATCTATAAAAGGAGAAACGGACTGACTGAACGCACAGCCGAAACTACCGGGGCTAGGAGCGTGAATTTGCACAAGGCTTCCTTTTATGACGTAGGGGAGCACTAAGAAAGGATTTTCCAAAATTCAGCTTCTAAGGGGGTAAAAAGGGGGGATTTCTTAAGTAAATTTTTTTTTTGTGGGCCAATCAACTCAAGACTTTGTACAAATACTAACCTAAATTAGTTTTAAAGATTGACATGTTTATTTTTTCAGTCCTACCCCCCGAGCAAGATTTAGGGAGTGATAAAGTTTGTATGGGAGAATCTTATTCCTTGGAGTAATAAACTTGAAACTTGGCACGAATACATGTTTAAATAAATAATAAAGATTCCCATTATTCGTTTTTCAGAACTACCCTCAAATTACGGTTTAGGTCGAGTTCAAGATTTTTTGAATTGTTACTGCTCGGCCGAATATACTCGCAACTCGGTATTATAAATTAGAAAAACAAGCCCTAACTGAATTAAATAGCGATTATTTGTTTGTTTAACTAAAGATGTAGGTACATAATTTAAACAATTTCTCAAAAATAGTTTAACATTAATTTAAGTATTGGTGAAATAGATTCCTCCATGTTTGTATGAAATACCTCATTCTTTTTTTTTTTTAAAATTTGCAAATAGATTTTCGATATAATACAACCATGTCATAACCTTATCCTATAATAACGTATCAAACATATTATTTATATATACGAACGACGACATCTATTGGTACAAATTGGTACAAAAGATAATAAAAGTAATTACTAATTTAATGTTTTCAGAAGGCTTTGATTGTTTAGATTCGGTAGAACTAAAAGACGTCAACGGTAGGCAAGATGTTGACACTCATCAGTTGGGTCAGATAGTGGTACTTATTACCGTCCTCTTTCACCGGTGGGCCGAGATACATGCACAAGTGCACTCAATACGCCATGACTTATGTTTGTCATTATGGTCGCCCAGACTTATTTGTCACCTACACGTGCAACCCTCGGTGGAAAGAAATTATAGAAAAATGGAAACATTTTATTTCAAAAACCTCACGATCTCCACGATATCATCACACAAATATTTCGCATCAAAGTAAAAAACAAAGATGGACTTGAAAATTAGTAGGTCATTTCTGCCTAAAATTTTTGCTTGAATCCTGCGGCGCGGCGCCAAACCGAACCCCTTGAGTTTTCGTTTTGAGTGCAAGCAAAAATTAACTTAGACGTGTGTCTTTGACGGTACATAATAGAATACTAACATTCTACAGACGTCGGCTAAAAAGACACATTTCGCCTGATATTATTTGCAATTTTATTTGTGCCAAATACCTGATGCCAATCTAGATCCAAAGCTCTATGAGATAATAAAATCTAATATGATATGTGGCTCCTGTGAAAATTTATCTATCGCTATCCTCGAACGATGCTTACAGAACATGTGACCACCGGTGATAACGGATATCCAAACTGCAGGAGACGTCCTTCAGAGAATGGCGGATTTACTGTGACCATAAATGTATAATCGTTGGGTAGTCCCTTTTAATCCGGTATCTACTTTTAAGCATATTTTTAACACTGACATCAATGTTAAATATAGTAACTCCAAAAACGACTCTCACGCCTATTTTTGAACTATGTCAAGTGTAAGGCTTAGGGTTAATTGAAGATGATCAGCACTGGCGCGCAGCCTTAGAAGAGGCAGCCATGTGCCAATCGCCGTTCATGTTAAGAGAGGTTTTCACAATAATAGTTTTTTGTCAACTAACAGATTCATTCAGCCTGTGAGATGAATTCAAACAATACCTTTTCAGAAGATTTTAAACGACACAGAGAGGCAGGTAAATAAACCAGAAAATTTTATGGATCAGATTTTGCGGCAATGATTAGATGCCAATGTGCAACATTTTGAAGCAAAGTTGCTACGAAAGCAAAAAAGTCTGGAACGAAAATATAATGCCACACAACAGAGCTATTGAAGCATTTAACAAAACTCTACAGGACATAAGAAGCAACGATATTAAAGGGTGGTTTGACTGTATTGCTGGCAGGAAATTTTCGCCAGACGTAACCTAGTTTTACTAAAAGGGACACGAGTGTATGAAATTAAAGAGTGCATTGAAAGATACTGTACTAAAATCCTTAAATTAACCAAAAATCCCCTATGAGATACACTCGTAGGTAGTCGCGGGCAAAGTACTAGTCATCTTATAATATTAGTCAACAAGGATCAAGATTATAACGTCATACTAACATTCAGAAATCGTAGATAAACATTGTTGTTTTTCATTCAAAACACCTTTCTCCTCTTGTTTTTGTTTGAATTTATTAACCATAGTGTGTATGTGTGTAGCAGTTTTCGCACGTTACTGTTTATTTTTATTTTTTTTTTATAATTGATAGGCTTGCGTTTGACCGCCGTAACCGATGATGTGGCCGACGATTTATTGTTTATATATTCTTGAAAAATAAATACCTATCTGTTTCCAAAAACTGACAATTGCAATCATAAACTTTGACGTGATTTTGGCGGCAAAATAATGTTGCCAATTTCATTTAAAAAAGAAAAACTACAGGTTACGCTTTTAGTAGACACACTCTAATATCTAAGTACTATTTAATTATTGAAAGACCTTATGTTTTTGAATACCTATATGTGTGAGTGTACGAAATACGCCTCCGTTCCTCTGTTTTGCTACCTACTCATCGATTGTCGGTAAAAAAAAAGAAGATCCACCTATGTTGTCCTAGTTGGCAAAATGGGTATTTTTAGCAAATATTTTACGACTTTACTTATTCCAATGTCTATTATATTCTAAATCAATAACAACTGAAAGCACAAATACAATGAAGTGCTGTGTAAACAACGACCCTTGCAAAGGCTTACGGTCATAAAACAAGGGCTCGTTGAAACTATTACTAACACAATATGCAAATTGCACTGCGAACCATTTGTAAAGGATTAACGCAAGAGCTGAGACAATGACATTCTGCGTAGTTTGCAAAGCCAACGGTACCTACCTACAGACATGAATGGAGGACTCGGCTATTATCTGATTGAACTGGCTTGTAACCTGGCGTGTTGTGAGGTCCGAAGCTTTAGGAATACATGACCAGTTCGTCGAAAGTTATCTTGTTAATCTCTTTTTTTTTTGTAGCAATCGAAAAATCCCCCATTGTAGATCATAGAAATACTTTCTCATCGATATACAGGGTGGCCAGAACATTGACGTCCAAAAAGAAAATTTAGGTTCCTCGTATCGTGGGGTATGGGGTATCCGAATCACCCCCATTCCGCGACTTTTCATAGTTTTCGAGATATGAATTTTTTTCTGATTTTTTGAGAATGATCGACCAGACCAATCTAAAAATTTAAAAAAAAAAAAATGAATCATGAAATAAATAATAATTCTGTAGTCAAGTAAGTAAAATTACTGGTTTGTTCAAGGAATTTAATAGCTTCTAATATTATAATAGTGTGTTAGAAACATTGACTTATATTCTAGTGATAGACAAGCCCTTTCATGGAAACTTTTTGTCAAAATATTTAAAAGTTAAAACGAAAATCTGCTGCAGCATCTTAAGCGCCATGAATTTCGTAGTACTTACGCGTTTAGTTCAACATAGTGTAATGACATGTTATCCATATAGATTTTTATACCGCAGAAGTGACACAGTTTTTTGTCTACAATAGTTCATTACAATAAAACTCTATTTCAAAATTTTACCAATAGTCCACGTTAGTGTAAATTCAGAAAACTACGTCTACTACTTTAATAAATAAGTGAATTCAAAATCGTGTAAAACAATGACACCATTAATTGTAATCATCATTCTAAAGGACAACTATCTTTAGTGAATGATGGTCAGGACTGCGCTGCTAATATTTAGTAACAAAACAAACAACAACGATAACTATAGCATAATCAGCTTTTTAATGTTCCCACTGCTGGGACTCAAGCCTTCTCTCTAGGAGAGGGAATGGGCCGTAAACCACCACGCTGGCCCAGGGTGAGTTGGTGAATGTCGCATGTCTTCGAAATATGCCGGTTTCCTCAAGATGTTTTCCTTCACCGTTTTGAGAGAAATTACATAAAAAACTAAAACTTTTTTTAAATCTGTTTACAACTTAATTTTTCGGGGCGAATCAAAAATTGATTCGGAGTCAGAAATTTGCACTTGGTTTAATGATGTTGGGGAAAGCTATAAATGTTTGAAGGCACATTCTGAAGGAATAGCATTACTGCAAGGAATAGCCGACTCATTAGAAAACGTTTTCCAGCTTTAGTATCATCAGTTTGAAAGTGTGCAGAGCAGATAAAAGGATATTTTGTAGGAAGCCACGTGTTTTCACGTCTATCCTCTTGAAGATATTTTATCAATTTTTCTCTTTTCCGCTGACCAGAGTGAACAAACTAGAAATATATTATTTATAGTTAATGAAGGACGAAATCTCAATAACAGTAATGATCACTTGGTGATGTATCACTTATATTACACATATGACTACAAATTCAACTGAATCTAATTTATATTTGAATACTAATCTATGTATACGTAATATCTAGGTAGGTACGTAATACCTCAGTGCTTACGAATGACAGAATGCTTTACCACAAAACTTAGTGATGAAAACTAATACTCAATGATTTGCTGGTATTTGTTGCTGAGTTTTTACAGTATCGAAAAACCGACTTATTCATAACTATTGAATTTGACGGAATTTATTGGTACCTATAATTTATACAAAAAAAATATTTAAAAATACAAAAAATAAAACATCATGCAAAGTTCGTGTTCACTAAAGCAGTTGTAGGTAAAAACCCGGTTTTTGTGTTTTAGTCTATGATTGTAAAATGGAAAAGCTTTTAAATAAAATAATATAATTTCTAACATAGGTACTATTGCGATATTTGAAGCTATTAAATTGCTTGAATAATCAATTATTTTACTTTCATGTCTACTGAATTATTATTTACGACCCAAATTCACTTTCTTTTGAATTTATAAGCGCCGCTCTCACACTGTATGAACGTCAAAATTGCACTAAAGTCATCAAAGTCAATTTGCCTAGAATTCAGTGCAACGGATTCGGTTGAAGTGAGTGTTCAGCACGCCTCATCTAGTACGAAGTAAGTACATATATATCGATGGTTAGAAAATATATCATTTTACAATCATAGACTAAACATGCGTCCACAAAAATCAGGTTTTCACCCAACTGTTTTAGTGAACACAGACTTGCATGGTGTTTTATTCCGTTTGTTTTTTTTTTCAATATTTTATTTAATGTTTTTTTTCTTTTTTGTATAAATAAAATCAATGGATCAATTTCAGAAATTATGACGTCGTGCGTTTTTCAATACTGTAAAAACTCAGCAAGAAAGGTCGGCAAATCATCGGGTATCAGTTTCCATCGATAAGTTTTGTCGTTAAGCATTCTGTTATTCGCAGATTACTAGTCAAATATAAATTAGGTTCAGTTGAATTTGTAGTCTTCAATATAATATTGCATTGCTGTTATTGAAATTTCGTCTTTCATAGACTATAATATTTTTCAGGTTTGTTCACTCTGGTCATCAGCTAAGGGAAGAATGGATAAAAAATATTCAAATGGATGGAAGTGAAGACACGTGGCTTCCTACAAAATTTTCGTTTATCTGTCTTGATGACTTTCAAGCTGATGATATTTATATGACTAAAACTGGAAAGTGTTATCTAAAGAAGTCAGCTATTCCATATAGTAATCCTAGTAGATTTTTTTTTACCGTTGTTGTTTGTTTTTTTTCTAAATTTTATCGGCTTGGAGTCCTGATCTTGATTCTCTCAGGTTAGCTGTTCTTCAGAATGATGATTACAATAAATGGTTTCAATATTTTACACCTATTTATTAAAGTTGTAGAACGTAGTTTTCTGAATTTACACTAACAAGGACTATTATAAAATTTTGAAATTGAGTGTTATTGTAATGAAGTATTGTAGGCAAATAGCTGTGTCACTTCTGCGGTATAAAAATCTATATGGATGCTACCCCCGCGTTCCGAATTGCGTCAAAAGCGATTATAACGCGAATCCGACCAACGCGCAACGTCACAAATAGTAGTCAATAGTTCTTATATTTCGTGACTATTAAATTTGGTCGGATTCGCGATATAATCGCTTTTGACGTAATTCGGAACTATGGGCATGTCATTACACTATGTTGAACTAATAACTTGAATTGAATTACTTGAATTTGCTTGAAACGAGGACTTTCGTGAGACGCGTGTGACAGCGTCGCAAGCCAAGTACCTATGATTTTATGTCGTGTGTTTTTAAGCAAATTCAAAAGTTTAGATGTCATAATACGTGGCATGTTTGCTCAGTTTGTCTTTAGCTTTATGATTTTGTTTGATACCACGATAATAAAAACTACTTCCCAATATTCGACGGCTGATCAAGTTAGCCCCCGTCACGTAGTGGGTCCCACACTAATTGAGTGAGGGTCTGAGGACCAGGGGTAGCTCCCCTAACCAGCGCAATACATATACCCTTGCGTTTGAGCGCAATATATTGCACGCTAAGAGTTGGTTTCGATTGATCGGTGTTTGGAACTTTCGGATACCAAAAGAGCATTAAAATGAAACAAATAGCGATGACACTTACCTACGGCAGTGATCCCAGGTTGGATGAGACCCCAGTTTGTTCGAGTATTATAGATAGCTATTATGCCAATAATTTAAATCCTCCTCCTCCTTACGTCGTATTCCTCAGTGCTGAAGGTAGCGACCGTGGTCAGTATGAGCTGCACTCTGGCTATAAGGTAGGTACCTGTTTAAGTTTGGCTAAGGGGTACTTTATAGTGGTGTACCATACTAAAGTGTAAAATAAAAAACTTAAAAAAAAAACATATGTAACCTAGGTAGGTCGGTTTGTTCTCCTGATGAGCCTTTAGAGATTTACATCTACAGTATGCTATCTACATTATACAGTATGCCTTTAGATTATAAAACTTTAGGTGTAAAGCGCAATATACACTGAGTTTGCCGCCGGGCCGCCGATACAGTCCCCGCTGACATAACCCGGCCTATACGAAAAGAATCATGTCAGTTGCCGACATAGGTCGGTGGCCCGGCGGGCTCAGTGTGTATTGCGCTTCAGGTAAAAAAAAGGATCACGCAGTTTTCAAATACTTTGTTCCTATTGGTCAAACAACGAGCGCTCGCAGAGTGGCGCTTGCGCAAGCCACGCCTCTTGTGTCACGCGGCGCCTGTGCATCGGACAAGTGTTTGTATTGTGTACCTATCTTACTTTGGCTACATTAATTTTTGTAAAGCAAATTTTCTTGAAGAAGTGGAGTCTTATACAAGGTGCAGTTTTAAAACTGCACAATATTTCAGGAGGTTGTAATAAAACTCATAAATAATCATATAAAAATACGATACCTGGTCAATAATCAGTAAAACTTGTTATTTTATTTTTTTAAATTTAAACGTTTTTCAGAATAACTCTCTAAATAAACTTCTTAAAAAAATACAGAATCACCCGTTGCGATTTATCGCACGCCGTGTCACTGTGTGTGTGAGTGCATCAACCTGTACGAGGCTCCGCCCACTTATTTTACGAAATGAATAATTTAACCTTAGATGTAGATCGAATTCGATGATCATAATGTACATTAATGTCTTAAATTTCGCTATTTAATTACTCGCTTTTAAGCATCATCACAATGTGAAAATCTTTAAAAAGTCACGTTGACGTCGCGTCGATAGGTACTTACGTATCAGCTGATGAATAAAATGTTAGGCCGAGATCAATAAACCTTATGAGGCGTCCGTGCCTCCGTCCGTAGGTATCTATCATAGAGCGCGCGCGCTCGAGATTTAGATACGCAGTGGTACATGAACGTACCTACCAGACGCAGTGTCATTCTCAAGGTCAGTTTTCCGTAATAATTTCGTTTTTATTTGTAGATTAAATTGGTGGATGTGAAATTTCCCTTCGTACTTTTTAATGGGCTGAGGACCGACAAAAAACACTTCAAGATAATTTGTGCTATTTACGTAGATAGGTAGGTTTTTAAGTGATTTATCTTGCCTGTTAGGTAGGTATTTTTACCGTAGTTAAAATTTTTAAATCAATTTATTTACACTAATCAAATTGATTCGGCTAACAACGTATTTACAAATGACTTTTTATGTACTTACTAATAAAATAAAATAAATACCTAAGCAGGTACTTATGTTACCTGGAGGTGTTGTTCAAACAGACAGCAGTCTAGCACGACGTTGCTGATTTTCTTTTAATTTCGTAGCACAAACACATTCGTTTTAAAGTGTCGAAAGCACTAATCACTAGTGATCACCTTTTCACGTAACGTACTTGCCGACCGTAGTGAGGAAACCAAACCGTAGACCAGCATCCCGCGTGCTGGCCCGTGGCTCTCGCTTGAAGTATTCCAGGATATTTTCCTGCAAGGCGACAAGCAGGCCTTCGTTGCCGCGACCGTCAGCAAGCCGGGGAACGCCGAATCGTCGAAACTCGCGGAGTCTTTGCGTAGCAGCCAGTATTACCCTTTGAGATGGACGTTACGATGTTTCCACTGATAGCATACAAGCGGACTATCTCCACCAACTCTACATTGGACTATTGGTCTGTCATCTTTCATCACTAGATACCGCAACCGTTAACCGAAGGCGCTGTGGGCGAATATTGCAAGCGCGTGTATGCACACGTCGGCGACGTCAGTTACACTAAACATGATCGATTGATCGATGGCGCGGGGGCGTGGCTAGGGTGTGTCGTGCGGGAGATTATTGGTGCTTTACGTTGCGTGTATGTGTGTGAAAGCGCGGTTTAAATAATGGTGCGTTTGTGTGTGTGAAAGCGCGGTTATAAGGGAGGTATCAGACTAGCAGAGTTTATAAAAAAGGTAGTTCACACATACCGATTTCCATATATAAGAAAAAAAATACCTACTCATTTTATTATTGATTCGGGTCGAGAATCACTAACATAATTACCTCCTGAATTTTTTTGCACCTTTAAAACTGCACCTTGTAGAAAATGAAAGAATTGTGTAGGCTATAAAAATCATATCTATTTAATAAATTAGGACAGTTTTTAATTACACAATTTAAAAAAAAGTTAAACGTACCGTTACCTATTCTTAGATTCTATATATTTACAAATTCTATGAATACACAAACTAATCGAGATCATTGCACAAAATTAAGTACTACAGAGGTAGATTACAAATTTTAAAAACAATAGATACTTAAACTTTAATAAATACTATCTACAAACAGGTACATTGCAGTCTTTTGAATAGGAGCTTTACTTTTTTAATTCCAAACTTATCGGCCTAAAGAGTCTTGTGTTCAGGAACACACTGGTCACATCTAACACACTGGTCACATATTTTTTTATTGAGGGCCGCTTTCAGCGCCGCCACCTTTTTATTTAAATAGGCCACTTGAAGACCGAGCCGGATCTCGCGGAGTTTCCGCCTGTCTCGACTCCGCTTGGCGGCCAGGTTATTGCGCTCGCGCTGGCGCTGGTACGCGGCGTCGTCGGCGGGCGCGGCGGCGCTGACGCAGACCGCACGGCGCATGCGCGGGTTATTGTTCACCAACACACCGCCGTTTTTCTCCGCCATCATGTTGAGCGCGTTTTGCTGGAAGTGCAGGAAATCCGGATCTTCCGAGAGAGCGAGATCGTCATCCATAATGGTCCTAATATTTGGTACTTCGATCGGTGACTCCGGCGGGAAATCCTCGACCAAATTGTATCCCGACGAACTGGGTGATACTTTCACTAAAGGTGCACCATAAGCACCATGGGGTGGGAAATGCGGTACCACTGGCTGCTGCGGCGGATTGTACTCTTGAATCTCTGCTTCCAGGGCTCTGGGCTCTGACAAATCCAGAGGGATGTCGTCGAAAGGTCTCCAGATAGACATGGTTACGGTTACGGTTTCGTAAGCAGTTACTTCAATCGTCTTCGAGCGATGAATGATGATGGCAGGGGGTCGTCGCGTTTTTATACTGCCAGGGGGCGGAGCTTCGGCGGCGGGGCGCGGGAGGGGCGGCCTCACCCCTGCCGGCGGCGCTGCGGACACAAAACAATGGGGTGCATGGTTGTGTCGCGCAATACATTTGTGATGCAATGCTAGTGTATTGTGTAGGTATATTCCTTCTATTTTTCAGAATTCCTGTTGTGTGTGTTTTATTTTGTAATGGGATATGAATATTATATAGTATCTACCTATATTTGGTGACCAGCTATGTTAATTATACAACATGGAACATCTTATAAACACACATCCTGAAAGTAATAGATATGTCTATCGGCTACTATTCGGCGGATCGATTTCAGTTGTTTTAAGATAGATTTTGTAAATAGGGCCCCGTACATAAGTTTACAATATCAGAACCCTTACAAGATTATTTTGCTGTCTGCCTATCAAGGCCCTATTTCTCAGGAACGCGTGGAAGTATGAAGCTGAGATTAATAGATATTAAATAAGTACTTAGATCTGCTACCTCGAACAGCAGTGAAAACATTAAACTTCCTTAAAGATAATGCCCTATTTAGACGCATTCACTAGGGAATCAAAACCTTTGTCCTAGAATCCTGAAATTCGGCAGCCTACTTCGTGTAAACCTCAAAACGAATTTTGATACGGTTTTCAGTAATGATGCGGATCGCTACTAGAATATTATTCAGAAATTCAGAACATGACAACCTTGTTTATTTTTTTCCAGTAACTTGTTTTAGTTACTAACAACAAGTTACTGGAATAACACACTCGCCAATTAGATAAATAAAATTTACAATCATAGGTAATTAAAACACTGGTATTTTATTTAAATGCTCTTAGAAAGTGCTATTTATAAGAAATGCACACCTAAAATAAGTAAAAAAGGGCGAAGGGTGTTTGCACTAGGTATAGGTAGGTCCTACATGTTAGCGCATCTGTATTAGTATCTACGCACGCACACACAAACACGCTAGTGATGGAATCAAGGCATAAGGTAGACATTATCTTGTATTTTTTTTATCATAAAATAATTCTTCATTATTTTAGGATTTACTAAGGTATTTCAAAAATAGCTGAAATCAATTCAGCACCTACCTATCCGATTCTGAACATAATATCTATTTAGCACCCACATACTTTCATGACGTGCGTTTACTATGTTATTTGTATAAAATGGCTAAGTATTATATTATATTATGTTCGTTTTCATGTCAAAGGCTATATGCATGCTAAATTTCATCCAAATCCGTTCAGCCGTTTTTGCGTGATTAAGTAACAAACATCCAAACATCCACACTTTCACATTTATATTATTAGTTAGGACAAGCATATATCAGAAGAAAACAATTTACAATAACAAAGACAGACAAATATATTACCTAATGATGTAGGTACTTTCAAAATATTATGACCGAATATATTTATATTCACTAATCACTTTATTTTTCACCTCATATTTAGTTATCTGCGCAAATGACTATAGGTTCGTGACAAAACGAAAACAACTGTTAATGTCAACAATTTAGCACTTACTTAATGTGCTTTTTCGCTAATCTGGTTTACAAGATGCTAATCACAAGCTAAATTATGTGTAGCACCAGTATATGACGCCATCTTAGCACACCACCACGTCTATACGAATTAGGAAAACAAAACGTCTTATTTTTTGTCATAGCTATTTACGACTACCTACCTATCTTTTATGACTACCTACGACTTTAAAGAAAACTAAAAATTGGAGATTAACCTTCATTTTGAAAGTCGCTTTTGTTTTTTCGCTTTTTGACACCGGCTTTTTTTTTAATTGACTTCCGAAACAACTCTTTTCACTTTTTAATTTGATATCCCAAAGCTAAAACATAATAATGAGTAAGTTATCTGTTAAGGTAGTCATACACGCTAGGGTAGGTATACCTGACAGGTTTGCCTGTACAGTTGAGTTGTACAGGTAAACGGGAGCGAATATGTTGCACAACTGTGCAGGTTTCCATACAGGCTCACCTGACCGGTATAACTGTGCAAGCAGACCTGTCAGGTATACGCTCCTAGTGTGTATGACTACCTTAAGGTAAATATAGGAATGACAAAAATCTCATAATCAGGTACCAGCATACTTTTACACATTGCTTTGGCATTGGCATAATCATTAAAATATCGCGGGTTTTACACAATTTTAAAAAAAGTTAAACGTACCGTTACCTATTCTTAGATTCTATATATTTACAAATTCTATGAATACACAAACTAATCGAGATCATTGCACAAAATTAAGTACTACAGAGGTAGATTACAAATTTTAAAAACAATAGATACTTAAACTTTAATAAATACTATCTACAAACAGGTACATTGCAGTCTTTTGAATAGGAGCTTTACTTTTTTAATTCCAAACTTATCGGCCTAAAGAGTCTTGTGTTCAGGAACACACTGGTCACATCTAACACACTGGTCACATATTTTTTTATTGAGGGCCGCTTTCAGCGCCGCCACCTTTTTATTTAAATAGGCCACTTGAAGACCGAGCCGGATCTCGCGGAGTTTCCGCCTGTCTCGACTCCGCTTGGCGGCCAGGTTATTGCGCTCGCGCTGTCGCTGGTACGCGGCGTCGTCGGCGGGCGCGGCGGCGCTGACGCAGACCGCACGGCGCATGCGCGGGTTATTGTTCACCAACACACCGCCGTTTTTCTCCGCCATCATGTTGAGCGCGTTTTGCTGGAAGTGCAGGAAATCCGGATCTTCCGAGAGAGCGAGATCGTCATCCATAATGGTCCTAATATTTGGTACTTCGATCGGTGACTCCGGCGGGAAATCCTCGACCAAATTGTATCCCGACGAACTGGGTGATACTTTCACTAAAGGTGCACCATAAGCACCATGGGGTGGGAAATGCGGTACCACTGGCTGCTGCGGCGGATTGTACTCTTGAATCTCTGCTTCCAGGGCTCTGGGCTCTGACAAATCCAGAGGGATGTCGTCGAAAGGTCTCCAGATAGACATGGTTACGGTTACGGTTTCGTAAGCAGTTACTTCAATCGTCTTCGAGCGATGAATGATGATAGCAGGGGGTCGTCGCGTTTTTATACTGCCAGGGGGCGGAGCTTCGGCGGCGGGGCGCGGGAGGGGCGGCCTCACCCCTGCCGGCGGCGCTGCGGACACAAAACAATGGGGTGCATGGTTGTGTCGCGCAATACATTTGTGATGCAATGCTAGTGTATTGTGTAGGTATATTCCTTCTATTTTTCAGAATTCCTGTTGTGTGTGTTTTATTTTGTAATGGGATATGAATATTATATAGTATCTACCTATATTTGGTGACCAGCTATGTTAATTATACAACATGGAACATCTTATAAACACACATCCTGAAAGTAATAGATATGTCTATCGGCTACTATTCGGCGGATCGATTTCAGTTGTTTTAAGATAGATTTTGTAAATAGGGCCCCGTACATAAGTTTACAATATCAGAACCCTTACAAGATTATTTTGCTGTCTGCCTATCAAGGCCCTTTTTCTCAGGAACGCGTGGAAGTATGAAGCTGAGATTAATAGATATTAAATAAGTACTTAGATCTGCTACCTCGAACAGCAGTGAAAACATTAAACTTCCTTAAAGATAATGCCCTATTTAGACGCATTCACTAGGGAATCAAAACCTTTGTCCTAGAATCCTGAAATTCGGCAGCCTACTTCGTGTAAACCTCAAAACGAATTTTGATACGGTTTTCAGTAATGATGCGGATCGCTACTAGAATATTATTCAGAAATTCAGAACATGACAACCTTGTTTATTTTTTTCCAGTAACTTGTTTTAGTTACTAACAACAAGTTACTGGAATAACACACTCGCCAATTAGATAAATAAAATTTACAATCATAGGTAATTAAAACACTGGTATTTTATTTAAATGCTCTTAGAAAGTGCTATTTATAAGAAATGCACACCTAAAATAAGTAAAAAAGGGCGAAGGGTGTTTGCACTAGGTATAGGTAGGTCCTACATGTTAGCGCATCTGTATTAGTATCTACGCACGCACACACAAACACGCTAGTGATGGAATCAAGGCATAAGGTAGACATTATCTTGTATTTTTTTTATCATAAAATAATTCTTCATTATTTTAGGATTTACTAAGGTATTTCAAAAATAGCTGAAATCAATTCAGCACCTACCTATCCGATTCTGAACATAATATCTATTTAGCACCCACATACTTTCATGACGTGCGTTTACTATGTTATTTGTATAAAATGGCTAAGTATTATATTATATTATGTTCTTTTCCACGTCAAAGGCTATATGCATGCTAAATTTCATCCAAATCCGTTCAGCCGTTTTTGCGTGATTAAGTAACAAACATCCAAACATCCACACTTTCACATTTATATTATTAGTTAGGACAAGCATATATCAGAAGAAAACAATTTACAATAACAAAGACAGACAAATATATTACCTAATGATGTAGGTACTTTCAAAATATTATGACCGAATATATTTATATTCACTAATCACTTTATTTTTCACCTCATATTTAGTTATCTGCGCAAATGACTATAGGTTCGTGACAAAACGAAAACAACTGTTAATGTCAACAATTTAGCACTTACTTAATGAGCTTTTTCGCTAATCTTGTTTACAAGATGCTAATCACAAGCTAAATTATGTGTAGCACCAGTATATGACGCCATCTTAGCACACCACCACGTCTATACGAATTAGGAAAACAAAACGTCTTATTTTTTGTCATAGCTATTTACGACTACCTACCTATCTTTTATGACTACCTACGACTTTAAAGAAAACTAAAAATTGGAGATTAACCTTCATTTTGAAAGTCGCTTTTGTTTTTTCGCTTTTTGACACCGGCTTTTTTTTTAATTGACTTCCGAAACAACTCTTTTCACTTTTTAATTTGATATCCCAAAGCTAAAACATAATAATGAGTAAGTTATCTGTTAAGGTAGTCATACACGCTAGGGTAGGTATACCTGACAGGTTTGCCTGTACAGTTGAGTTGTACAGGTAAACGGGAGCGAATATGTTGCACAACTGTGCAGGTTTCCATACAGGCTCACCTGACCGGTATAACTGTGCAAGCAGACCTGTCAGGTATACGCTCCTAGTGTGTATGACTACCTTAAGGTAAATATAGGAATGACAAAAATCTCATAATCAGGTACCAGCATACTTTTACACATTGCTTTGGCATTGGCATAATCATTAAAATATCGCGGGTTTCAAACCATAGGGGCGTATGCAAAAATGTGATTTTTCGTTTTTAATGCCATTGGATTTTACTATAAGCAATACATTAGCTGAATTTTTCTTATAATTTAGTGTTAATTACTTTTTGCATAAATTAAAAAATATTATTTGCCGTAAGCTGGAGAGTCTAGAATTATTTTTAGACCAAATAGCCGTATAATTGACGTAAGAGCAATATTATTGCTCATTGGGGCAGTTTCGACGTGCCATAGAGACGTACGTTCGTACCTCTTTTAATTTTTATCGTGATCCAAGGAAATCGTATTGGACCATAAAGGCGTATGAACGTACGACTGTTCATTTTACTTTAACCTGAAATCATTTTGTCAAGCTATATAGACGCTAGTGATGTAACGAATATTCGCATTCGCGAATATTCGCACATTTTTTGATATTCGCATTCGCGAATATTCGCACATTATTTAATAATATTTTAATTGAATGTATCTAGAAAGACAATACAACTTAATGATTTTATATTTACTTTAATATTTTTCTATTACACAACTTTATTTCACATTTGCAGAATCACAAATTGTGAAACAACATGTTAACCTCAAATCATAACAAATCATTTCGAATGAATTTAACTGTTTCTCCAGATGGGTGCGTGACGAGTATTTCGGATATTCGTATCCATCAGAAGGACGTTCGTAGGGTTCTGCGTAACTTTGACGTGAATAAAGCCAGTGGTCTCGACGGGATACCAGCAGTTGTTTTTAAAACTTGTGCACTTGAATTGTCTCTAATCATGACCCGCCTATTTCGCCTCTCTGAGACTGAATAAGTGCCGTTCAGACTGTGCCCAAGAAGGGCAGTCGTGCTGACCTGGTAAACTACCGATTCATCTCCGTTACGTCCATCCTCTGTAAGAGTATGGAACGGGTGTTTAACAGATAACTTCTGGCATACCTAGAAACTAACGACATCCTTATTGACCGGCAATACGGTTTTCGCTGAAATCGGTCTATTGGGGATTTTCTAG
Source organism: Mythimna ferrago (assembly GCA_910589285.2). Taxonomy (NCBI): domain Eukaryota; kingdom Metazoa; phylum Arthropoda; class Insecta; order Lepidoptera; family Noctuidae; genus Mythimna; species Mythimna ferrago. Next base: position 27,001,240 of record OU342685.1, read on the forward strand.
CGTATGCCATTCACATCTAAAGCGAGGCCATCGAGAAGCATGGGGAAGCGCTTGCCGTCTTCCTTGATATCTCGAAGGCTTTCGATAGGGTCTAAGCTGAAACGAAAGTCTTATTGCTAAGCTTCCTTCCTCTGGTCTAACCACTGGTCTGTGTGAATGGATCGTAAACTCTTTGAGGGATCGATCCATCCAAGTGGTTATTGATGGCTGCTCGTCGGGTCAAATGGATATTAATGCCAGGGTCCTTCAAGGGTCGGTACTCTCGGCAACACTGTTCTTGCTGCACATAAATAACCTACTTAAAGCAAGTACCTTTGGGTATACAGACGATAGCACTGTTGTTGAGAGTTTTCTTAGTGTTGTAGAGACATGTCCGGCGCGCGAGCTATTGGGTCTCAGATCCAGTCTCTCCGAGATCTCTCTCAGATCTCAGAGCTTCTTGGGGTGCCGCTGTCGACTACCCTCAATTTCGGCCCCCTACATCGAAGCAAAAGCCAAACTGTCTGATCTTAGCGAGGGTGAGACGGTACAACCTCTATCAAGCACAAGTTCAATCGTGTATGGTCTTGAGCATCGACGCCGAGTTGCTAGCCTGTCGGTTTTTTATTGTTTACATTTCGGAGAGTGTGCATTGGAATTGCAAAATTTAAGTCCACCAAGTCCATTCCATCATTGGACCACAAGATGTACGGCGTTGCGACACCGGTACATGGTGGACATTCCACCCATACGGACAAAGCGTTATGGGAACACACTCATTATGCGTATAGTTAAGGAGTGGAATTCCCTGCAGGATTCTGTGTTTCCTGAAAAACTTTTAGTGTTAAGCTTCATTCAATCAGTCTGTTAACGCCCTGTTATGTTCGGTTTAAATTTGGCTGATACGAAATGTGAAAACTGTCTAATAATTTGCGCGCACTTTGTTTGAAAGTCAATATTCGCATTTGCGGTTTCCTTACGATGTTTTCCTTCAGCGTTTTTTAGAGCTATGTTTTGTTTCAGCTCAATTTCAAATGTTTGTGATTTTAAAGACATTTCTAATAATTATGTTTAGATTTATGAATAAATTTTATTTTTATAATGCTTATTTTTCTTTTCAAACACGAAAATATTGTGTAATTACCTATTAATTATTTCCTTTTTTTTAATTGTAGAACAAAACTGGTTTATACTTCCTCTTTGAGTTAAAACACCTCTCAATATTTATGATAAGCCAGACAGGCGTATGATTTCTTGAAATTACGTAAGTTACGGTAATTTTAATGGGTTCTCATTCCTAAATAACAATATTTTAAGTCACCAATTAAGTAATAATAAATATTGGTATAAATATTAACAGTTTGAAGAAAAGATTTTACGTCCATAAACATATACTTCAGGGAGTATTTTGACGGAATTTTACAGTATAATCGTCATGCTATATAGGCGTATAAACCAAAAACTTGTGTTATAGAGGAAATGCCCTAAAATTAAGAATCCTATATTAATTGCAGTATAAATATATAGCTAGATGCAAAAAAAACAAGAAAGTTATTAAGTTTTTTATCTCTCCTGACAAGTAGGGGTTTTCTGGATACGCCCCTATGGTTTGAGACCCGCGATATGTTAACATTTTATAAAGCTATCGCAGAACAAGATACTTGCAAAAAAAACGGCTTGTTCGTCAACTCGCTTAAGGGGCCGGCGGAGGATGAATTTCCATACAAACGTAATACCACGCTCATTTGCAGTTGGAGCATATTTCCAACATATTATGATGATATTTGGTTATAGACAATATTTATCTAGGTTCCTACGTCTTTCTTTTTTAAAAAAACAATAAGAAATTTAAGCAAATTGTATTTCGCACTTTTTTATAGCGTAAATGGCAAAACATGCCATTTGGCTTTTCTTGTATTAAAAATAACAATATTTCTAATATTCTCGACGTAGGAACCTAGATAAATATTGTCTTTAACCGAATATCATCATAATATGTTGGATATATGCTCCAACTGCAAATGAGCGTGGTATTACGTTTGTATGGAAATTCATCCTCCGCCGGCCCCTTAAGCGATTAGCGCAAGTCCGAGCGAGCTGGTACCTTCCGATTTCACCTACTTTTTCTGTCGTCAACTCGCTCAAACTTGAAAATTTGACGTATTTATGTAGGTACAGTCAACTAAAAAAACTTCTCATCAAATGTATAAGATAGGTACCCACTATAAATGTATTAGCAATTGTATTCGACTTGACTTTAAAATAAAACAAATATCGTCAATGAGATTTTTTTAAATATAAATCAACATGACAAAAATATAATATTGTATATTTACCTATTAACTCTTTGAATGTCGTAATTAGAGACACAATAGAAAGACAATTACCTTATGTCGGACTGTGTAACTTAAGACATTCGAAAGGTTAATTACCAACAATAGGTATAACAAATCAACAATAAGTAACCAAAATTGACGTACAATTTAGTATTAATTAATGTTTATAAGTAAACTAAAAATTTGAAAAATCATTTGGCACTCGTTTGAGTAAGCAGAATGGGAGATTTAGAAATACACGTGAGCGAGTTAATATGCAGTATTGATACGTAATTTTGTGTCATAAAATCAAGAGTGCCCTCACGATGAACAAAATCTTTTTTGAGGATGCGTTCCCATTCACGATTAACCTATTACTGGGGCCAGGGTAATCCGAAAGGTCGCTCGAGCCCCGGTATGAAGGCTTGAAGGAACGGGATGGGTTTTTTAGTCAGTAAGAGTCTGACACTATCTCCCGCCCCGCCCAAGAGCGGGGTTGTTGGATTGTCATAAGATGATTTTTCCCATTGAAAAAAAAAAAAAGTGGTACTTACCTACTTAGTGGTGGACTTAGGTGATGCAACAAGGCATTCTCTCCCAGTCAACCTTTGGGTTAAAAAAGATAACACTGTGGTAGGTTATTATCTACCTACTTAGGCATTTCGAAAATAAATCATGCATGGCATTCAAAAATTACATTAAGTACTAGGTATAGATAAAATTATGTAACGTCAAAATTCATAAAAAATACCTACTCTCGAAGTGAACGTAATATCGACATAAGCAATAACACAAACATTTAGGTAAAAGATAACAAGCTCACATGACACCATACTATAAAGGCAGGCGCCGCCGCCGCGCAAGGCAGGCTACCTGACCCGCGAGGGAAACCACACCACCCGACCATAAACACTCGTTTCCAATATACGGGTGCATTATGTTACTCCTTATCTCAAAACTTACAAAAGAAAGACACATTAGTACATTTTCTGAGTTCTTGAGAAACGTCCTTTTTGGTGATAAGGAGCGGCGGCACCGTAATTCCATTGTTTGTTTTAGTTGTTTCAAAGATTAGTGCGTAAATATTGTTCAAGCATTTGTTCAAAATGTATGATGGCCCCCATAACAAATGCTGAATCCTACTTATAATTTTTGACTTAATCGTTACTCTAAGCTTTTAGTACAAATCCTTTGTGAATGAGAAATTACTAGAAAATGTATTGTCTCACAGTGTGTGGTATTACCAACTGTTGCAAATTTTTTCTACACTATCTTGAACTAGGTAGAAAAAAAAAAATATTATTATACAGAGGTTACATTTGTATTTTTACCCGACTTCAATGTAAAAAAAAAACACTTAACAGTGTAATATAATTTTTTCATGTACAGGAGTGGTACTTACTTAGTGGTTATGTAGCAAGGCTTTGCAATACATCACAACACACATACTTTCTCTTTCTCACTAAAAACAGCGATAACTTATGTGATCCGCAACGAATCTGAATATTGGCGGACGCTTACCTAATTATGAATAGACGTAAAGGTTTTAGTGTAATATTATTTGAAAGACATCTAATTACAATAAATAATCATTATTTATTACAAAATTCTATTATTTTATGTATAATGAAGGAATATAGTATTTGTATCTAAATAGATACTTTGCGACATATCTCTTCAAATCAAGTGTATCATTCATGTATCTAAAAAATACAAGACGTATTTGTCAGAGATAAGTAATATATTTGTTTATATCCAAAAAATATGCAATACGCATGTTTATTATACAAAATGAACAAAGTTCGAGGATGAAGCCAAAATATCAACGGCACGTAAAAACTTCTCACGCGAGCCTCAAGGAAATGTTAAAAAATTAAAACAAAACTATAGGGGCCCGGCAAGGCCGACGCCTGCTAGGGCCACGGGAAATTCCTAAAAAGGAAACCCGGGGCCGTAGTACACAAGTCCGACACGCCCTCTTGCTCCACCCTAGAGCGGGAGAAGTCATCAGATGACCTCCCCCCCTTTTTTTATTGATGATAGGCTTGCGTTTGACCACCATCTCACCTGATGGTAAGCGATGATGTGGTCGACGATGAAGCACGCTTGCCTAGAAGAAACCTATTCACTCTCGACTTAAAGACTCCTAAGTTGTAGCTATCAGGAAACACAGATTCCGGTAGGGAATTCCACTCCTTGGCTGTACGCACAATAAATGTGTTCGCAAAACGTTTTATGCGTATGGGTGGGATGAAAAAAAAAACCTAAAAAAAAAACTTCTGATATTGAAGTTTAACATCAGAAGCTTTTCCGTGAATATATGGATTGCTCCTATAATAGTATTGTAAACCCCAGTAACAGACACTGACTTTCCGGGCTTATAATTGAAAAAGCGGGGAAAACAAACGAGGTTTACCTAGGAGTTAATAAACCCTAGAATCATTTTGTATATTTTTAGATACGAAGTTCATAATAACGTTTTTGTGTAATGGTGTTTTTGTATCTAAAAAGATACAACCTGAAAACTCAGTGAAAGATTCCTGAATTTTTTTTAGCTTTTAATTTTGTTTATTATTAAATATATATATTATTTATTAAAAAATAATAATTTTGGCTAGTTTTCTTTTTATTTAATCATCCCAATACCTGCTTGCTCCTTAAAGGGTTAAGAAGGCGTCTTCTTATATCTGCTTGTATAAGTCCCTAGTGCGCTCTCAGTTGGAGTACGCGGTGTCCGTCTGGAGTCCATATTACAAGAAGTACAATAAAATTGTTGAGCGTGTTCAGTACAAATTCCTGCGTGCTAAGCATTATAGATGTTACGGTTATTATTTACCTTATCAAAATTTGCTTACATAGATATTTTTGCATGTTCGCCGTGAAGTTCAAAAGTCTCATTCTTAAGGAGCTTTCATAAATGTTTTTATTTTAATATTTTGATTTTATTTTTATCTTTCTCCACTCTCTTTTTTCTCTCTCTCTACATTAATTTGAGTTTGTTTTACTACTTTTCTTTGTAATTGTTTTTAATCATGCCCGATAGTTAAATTAATCAACATTTTGTCATCCTTGTGATTTTATTTAAGTATCCCACAGGTAATCTGTGAGCAGCGCTGTGGGCTACAATATTGTTTATATTTTTTGTACACCCGTAGTACCTAAGCTTTAAATTGTACCTAGATGTTTGCTGTTCCTTTTTTATAAAAATAAAATAAAAAAATCAACAAAAAGTCCCACATGAGCGTGTAATTAGAACCAAAAATTTTACAACATGTGAACGTATTTAAAGAAATCAACTCCAAATTATGATTGTATAATCTAAAAATAGGTATATAACTAATAATAGTTACCACAAAAATTTAACAGAATTTTAATATAAAATGATATTAATACATATCTTTTTATCCCTTTTTAAGGCGGGAGAAGACTTTTCTCCCGCTCTGGCTGGAGCGCGAAAGCGTGTCGCTTTCCATCAGGTGAGATAGGGGTCAAGCGCGAACCTATAAAAAAAAATCGGAATTCTAATGACTAAAACCAAACCTGTGTCCTTCAGTTGCCCCTTGCGTTCTAGAACTCCAAGTTTCCTTTACAGAAACTACCCGCGGTCCTAGCTAGCGAGTATCAGCCCTGCTGGGCTTCTACGATTTGCTGACATCTCTTTGAGGAGCGCGTGGATCACTACGCGCTGATGACTCGGTCCTCAGTCGGTGATGGGTTCGGTTCAGTCAATTTAAGACGGCCAGATGGCGAGCTACCCATTGCTCGACGTCCGCAAGCTCGCGTCTACCGTCTATCTTAACCAATTGCAATCTCAGCTTCAAGAATTAACAATACTAACTAGACAGTTACCGTTACTTCATCCTTCCAAACAATTTAAAATCATTCACATATAATATGTATGTATTTAGAAATATATAGAAGAAAAGGTGGTAATGTGGCCCCCTACTTTGTTTTTGAAGCCTCATATAAAAAATACTAGACTTATGAATCTAGTAAGTACGTTACGGTGTTCCTTACCTATCACGCTATGCATACCTATATGTAGAAAGAATAAAATAACCATAGAATAAACAAAAAAAAATGTTTTCAATAAAATGAGAAATTTGGCATCGTGACATCAAGTGAGGGTTTTATGGCACCCTGGGGGCCATATTAAATATATTGAACTTTTATTAAAACTTTAAAGCATAAATCATCAATATAAAAATCGCCTTCAGGGCCAGCACAGGCTGTATGAGCCCATAAATTGCAACTAAGGCACTGAATCCACTTTTCTGTATAATATCAATTGCTAGAATAACTTGTATCACCAAATAAGCGGCTAGTATCTAAACTTTCAGGAATCCTGTCTGAATTGAATTGCTCGTCATATTCAGAGTCAGTGCTCATAACAACGTCACTTTCATAGTTATTTTTGGTTATATAGACTCTCATACATTCAGCAGTAACTCATACATTTAGATATCGGTCATAAATTTTATATGGCCCCGGGGACCATAATATGAACAATGTGGGGGGGTCACATTACAAATATTAAAGAATAAGTAACTAAGTGAAAATACACATATTAATTTTATGTTTTTGTACAAGTACCTTTAAAATCTAGTAGAAAAACGTTAGTCAAACACAATGTTAAAATCATCGAACCTAAAACTAGGTTTATCTAGAAAAAAAGAACAAAATGCAGAGCCATATCAAAAGTTTGAAAGTAGCGTGTTTCGATAGTTTCAAATAAAAAATTAACGTAACACCATCTCACGGATTTTATTGGTTTTATTCGATAGCTATCACAAGAGCTCCACAGTCTATGCATTTTATACTAGATAGCGTATTTCTAAATTGTAAATATGTCAAGGGGCCAAGATATCTGCAGGGGCCACATTACCACCTTTTCCTCTAAGTATGTTTATCGGTTGTCTAGTACTCATAACACAAGCCCTGCTTAGCTTGTGACTAGACGACGTTGTGTGATAGTTGTGAAATATTATTATTATATTATTATTATTGCATGCAGGAACCTTCCAAACTTGCCATGGCCGGTGAGGACTTGCGTCATGCGGAAATTGAGGGCGCCGTGTTTCCGCTCCAGTCACTCCGAAGAGAGGGGACTAACCGCCGTGATTATGGCTGCCCAACTACAAACCTGTCCTATAAAAGCAAATTATTTCCAGATAGATCATTATATTATATACCTAAAAATAGTAAATAAACCCCAATGTTGCCGGAAGATCGGTCGGGGATACTTCTAAAATTACAATGGTAAAACAAGTTGTACCATTGTAATTTTAGGTCTTCATTTATTCAAAATCCAAACATTTCTATTTCACCTATGCCTACATCGGCACTATAAAACGTCAGAAGCTAGTACACGGTTCCAATTTGGTCGTTTTCTATGGAGAAGGACCGGCAAGAAACCATGGAGTTTCTCTTTTTGTAAAGAGTAATTGATGTTACAATATTTCTTTTTTGTGGTCATCATATTGTATTACATTCAAATTGCATAAATTGTTTTTTTTTTTTCAATTTGCGATATCTAAACCTATTGCAATTCCAACTTCAAGAATCAACAATACTAACTGGATAAGACGGTTATCGTTAATTTGTCCTTCCAGACAATTTAAAAACTTCATATTCAATGAAAAAGATCCATTGAATAATCTAAGTAACATATTCCCATTCATGGGACCACCGTGACATCATAATCGTAGTAAAGAGTTGGACACAATACACTGCCGGACGACAGTTGCGAACTTGCGACATTATTGTCGCATGGCCGGGTCTACTGTCTGCTGCAGCGTGGACATGCGCCTGACTGCACTCCTGACATTTTACGGAAATTATTTGTGTGAATATTGTCGTTGATATAATAGTTCGGACCTGTGTCAGTCTGTCGCTCGGTGGCTAATTGAAAATCTGGTGTCCCGTTAAATGATTTTTTTTTTTAAGATAATAATAAAATACTTGACAACTTAATCATACTTTAGCTTTATTTCAAATCATTAGCATACTTAACCCTTTGTGTGTCCGGAACGTGGATCCATGCGAGACACAATAACTTTTTAATTGTGTCTCTAATTACGGCATACGAAAGGTTAATAAAAGTAGAATTTATTAGATCAACCAAAAAAGATCTATAAATAATGTGATGTTAGTTTTTATTTATTTATTTTTTGTTTTGTGTTTGTCTTAAGTTTTTGTTGTCTACAATGTTTATTTCGCCAAAATAAATACTTTTCTTTCTTTCTTTGATGTAATAGTTCCAATGAATGCAACTTCTAGAAGCCACAATCAACAGTGGCAACCAGTAAAAAAGCGCACAAGCAATAGTGTACTTAGGTATTAGAAGATTCATTCATCGTTTATAATCTTTAATTAATCTTTTACACAATATTTTTACATTTAACAGCCACAAGTAAATCTTAAACAAAATATAATTGTGCTAATTCTCAACGAATAACTATGAGTATAAGTAACTAAATTATCAAAGTCAATAGGCACATAAGTTCCTAGTTTATTTAGACCTTTTATTGTCATGGAATTCCAAAATTGGTATTGAAAGATCATCAAAAGTTAACGTTTTATCGTTTTGGTCAGTTTTGGCTACAACTACGTCATGAAATGGTCACTGGTCACGTTATTAAGAGATCAATTATAAAATCTGGCTACGACATATCCAGTAACTAACTCAGTGGTCAGTTTTTGTTTAATATGCTACTATTACTATATGTTACTATTGTTATTTTACTATGCTAGTGTTTGGTCTGTTTCTCTTCAGATTGTAAGCGATTATGTTGTCGAATGCATGGAAGTAACCTATTCACTCTTGACTTTTAAAAACGCCCATGTAAAAGCTATCTAGATATCCAGCTTCGGCAAGGATTCCACTCCTTAGCTGAACGTAAAGTATTCATAAAATGTTTGACGAGTCTTATTGAGATGTCCACAATTATTCTGTTTATTGTACCCACCAGTTTGTAAGTAATCATATTTCAATTAAAACGCTCAATCACCAACAGTTCGAGCTCGCTGTGGCTGGAACTGTAACTTCATCAATCTCCCACACAATGGTGCTGCAGGCAGTGAATAGGTTGCCTTCCCACGACGACACTGTTGGACAACATGATGGATCGACGAGTGTCATCGTGTAGCGGGAATTGGTGCAGTTGCTGTGCAGTTATATGCGCATGTCCTGTTGCTCTGTGATAGAAACCGTTGCTTATAACATTATTAGTTCTACTGAGTTTTAGGTAAAACTGTATTTCAAATCTTTGAAGGAGTATTTTCAAAGTTACATCTGCTTCAGAATGCTAAGCTCTGCTACAATTTTAAGATAACAAGAAGCAACTGTTCCACGTTTAAAACATTATTTAGGCCCTACCATTTTCTAAGAAAGCACATCAGATAATACCTGGGTGATATCTCTGTAGAGAAGTAAGATTTATTATTCTTAGCGTGCCTATGCTGGCAAAAATGGCAAGTACCTAAAATTTATGACTTAATTCTCCTGGCCCAGTATTCAGCTACAATAATGCAGCCCGCATCGTCTTTAGATCATTTCATTTTGGTTCGGTTTATATTCCTAGTTTTAGCAAAACTCATCACCATTATTTTCGATAATTAACAAAAAAAACATAAAAGAATAACAGTTATTTCAAGCGCACGTCTCCCAAATAATTATTACATAAGTAGCACCCTTCGTTGACAGCACGCTGACAACCCAGGAAACTGCAATATCAATCCATTGGCTGGTAACGAATTAAAATAAACCTTACTGTGATATAACAAGGTTGATTTTTGTGTAAATGTTGTTGAGATATTGGTAAGGCCCTATAAGCACAGAGCTAATGATCTATTCGACAATTCAATGTTAGTTACATAGTCGCGTGTTGCTCACGCCTTTTATGGAACGCGACGAGGTAAACGGGATCTGGAAGGTGTGATGATGTACTTTCGATTCCGATTTCGATTCTGATAAATTTTAATCGGGACTTATACCGGAGGTACCGTCAAACCAATTAATAGTTGACGCTCGAAGAACTTCCCTCTCTCGTGCTGTGTCGATTATTTTTTCAATTGTTATTTTGTTTCGCATTTCGCAGTTGTGAGTTTGCTCTTAATTTTACATATTCGAGTTTTTTATTAGTGTTAGTAGTGTTTCATTTGACACTTGCCTCCGTCCCACCTCCGCTTTGGGTTCCGATTCCGATAAATAAAATGTATAAACTCAGGTTCCTACTACTTCGATTCCGACATAACCATATAACTAGTTCCATAACGTCCCTAGTACAAATGTGTAGCAAAAAAATAATTTAAAAAATAAAAAAACCCGACTGCGTAAAAAAATATACTTTAAATAAAAAATGAAAAGAATAATAAACAAGTTCAGTCCACAGTTCAGCAACAGTCGGAAAATAATCTAGACTAAAATCACCAAACAATTATTTATTTATCTCATCCAGCAGCATGCTTCCAGCCTGCTGCTGGTTGAGATAAATAAATAAATATACTTTTTCCTGATCCTGATGATTTCCTTCTCCTGAGCACTTTTGCACTTGCAAATCTCCACTCAAGCCAGCCAATAAAGGCAAGAGAGAGGTGGGAGCTCTGTTCCTCGTCAGAGTTCACTACGCCCGGCCAATAAAAGTAAGTCGGAGATGAAGAACAAGAATTCTTCCGGGAGATCGGGTCCATAGGGTCGCTAATGCCCAACAGTTCGCCACAAAACTGCTCTGTTGATTGTATCTCACTTAGTCTGGACCCTCACCCTAGGCATGTTACGGCAAAGTATACGCTTTTTTTTACTTTAGTTTAGTTTTTAATTTAGATACGAGTATGTGTGAGTGGGCAAAACACACTCCGTTCCATTTTTTTGCTACCTACTCATCGATGTCGGTGAAAAATAACGAAGATCCATCTATATTGTCCTCGTTGGCGAAATGAATAGTTTTAGCACAGATTTTATGACTTTATTTATTCCTGGGTCTATTATACCTATTCTAAATCAAAATAACTGAATACCGAAATACAATAAGGTGCTGTGTAAACAACGATCCTTGCAAAGGCTTACGGTCATAAAACAAGGGTTCGTTAAAACTACACAATATGCACAATGCACTGCGAACCATTTGTAAAGGATTAACGCAAGAGATGAGACAATGCCATTCTGCGTAGTTTGCAAAGCCAACGTTAAATAACGACTCAGCTATTATCTAATTCAACTGACTTGTAACCTGGCGTGTCGGGAGGTCCGAAGCTTTTAGGAATAGATAACTGGTTCGTTGAAACTTATCTTGTTAATTCCTGACTGTTGTTTTTTGTAGCAACAGAGAAATCGCTCAATGCAGAACCAACAAATAACTTGCAATAAATGTGACAGGCAATGTGTAAGTAGAAGCCCGGTTTATTAAACATCTCGTCTACTACAACTTATTGAACCTACTACAATGTCTAAGTTTATATTCTGTACATAAAATAAACTTCACAATGTTCTGTCGACCAATCACGTGGTTATAAAAAGTGCACATTGTGCAACACAACACCCTTGGGCGTGGAGAGGCGGTTTGAATGGAACTTGTGCATGACAGAGGAGGTATTGGGTCTCTAAAGTATTTTTTATTGGAGGAATTTATGTTGTGTGTTTTTATGGTGGTACCGGAGTATACTAACTCTTACACAGAAATGAAAATATTCTAGATATACTAAGCACTTGTGACATATTTTTGATTCTAAATGTTTATGATAGACGAGAAAAGAAGGAAGTTAGTGAATAGCATGACGATTGACAGGACAGAATGGAAGAAAAAATGTGTTGCACCGACCACAAATAACACGAGACGAGGGCAGTATAGCGATGATGATATGCTAGACAAGGCTGACACGACAAATTGAACAGATTTACCAGTTGGATAGTACTGACTTAGGACGAGGAATACCTAAATAAATCTAAAGAAAAAACTGAACCCACGAATGCTACTCATTATGACATCTAGACTCAATTTGCTTGAAAAGACGACTTACATGAGACGCGTGTGACAGCGTTGCGTATGCCAAGTATGTTTCTAAATCGTCAGTTTTGAAGCAAATTCTAGAGTTTACATAATGCGCAGCGTACGTGTGCGCAGTTTATCTTCAGTTGTATCATATGCTTTTGTTTGAAACCTACATTTATTTTATTCAATATGATGAGTGTAAAAAGTACTTACTTCCCAATATTCGACGGCAATCAAGTTAGCCTCCGTCACGTAGTGGGGTGCCACAGCACAGTAATTGAGTGAGGGTCTGAGGACCAGAGGCAGCTCCCCTAACCAGTGCAATACATATACCCTTGCGTTGAGAGCAATATATTGCTCGGTAAGAATTTCTATTGATCGATCGGTATTTAGAACTTTCGGTTATCAAAAGAGAAGTAATATCAGACAGCGATAAGATTGCAGTGAATGCATTTTGCGGAAAAATTGCTGACACCGTATTATTGTAATTAATATTTAATAGATTAAAGTATATCATTTCTCGATAGATATATTATAAAAATAAATCACATCCAAATTCATTAGTTTCCAACTTATCTGTCTTATTTAGAAAAAAATAGTTGGGTAACAATTTCTCGCGATATTTTATTTTTACATTCATATAGCGTTTACAGTTTTGGGGTAATATAAAATATTTATACAACCCGGCTAGCCGTGGTACAAGTTACCAAGGCCCTGTCGATTTGTAACAGAATCAGAATACCTAATAGTACCTATTAGAATTGAATGATCTGCTTCTATCTGTTCTGCGGTTCTTACCGCTAGGCTCCAATTCTCCAATGAAAATGATTACACAATTATTGTGATTTCTATAGTCAGAAGCGCGTCCCTGCTATATTAGTGAGTAGGTACACATTTTCAAACTCATCATATCTTACATTTAATTGGGTAGTTGACTATTTTATTATTATTATTTGATTTAAAAAATGTATTCAGTACAAGACTTAAAGCAAATTTTGTATTTACACAGATTATGAAAATAACATATATGTAATAAAAACGGCTTTAATATTATATCTTCGTTGAGGTACGGAATAATAAAATGGGGAAATAATACCGACTTTAACAGAGCATTAAAATTTATTGCACAAAGAAAATGTAGATATACGAGCTATATACGGGATTCCATCCGATGAATCACGGAAAACACTTAAAAAACTTGGTTTGCTACTATTGCCTACAGCCCTACAATGAATATGGGTAAAACTGTACAATACTGGACGCGGAAATAATGGGTTTTTTAGGGTAGGGGGAGGGGGAGGGGAGGGAAGTTTGAGGTCTAAACCAAAAAATCGTACATTTTATGCATTTTTGGGGTGAATTTGAGGGTTTTAAGGTGGGGGGGGGGGCAAATTCTCCCCTGGCACCACTCTCAAAAAAAAGGTAACTCATTGTTTCCAAGAAAAATAATCTTTTGTAACCTAACCTCAAAACACTCCATAATTAATTAATACCTTTGTAATAGATATTACAAACAAGCCCTTATTTCCGAATTACGTCAAAAGCGATTATATCGCGAATCCGACTAAATTTAATAGTCACAAAATATAAGGACTAATAGTACCTACTATTTGTGACGTTGCGCGTTGGTCGGAATTGCGATATAATTGCTTTTGACGCAATTCGGAACGCGGGGAAGTAGTAAAACGTGAATAACATCTTTCAAAATGGCGTCACAATTACGAAAAATTGACGATTTTAATTTCTTTTTTATCAAAAAGAATGTGTTTCCTAACATTGAGACTTTGCATAATTACATTTTAGACATAAACCTCTTCAACAAAAAATTATAAGCCCAAAACTTCGCGTCCAGTATTGTACAGTTTAGCTTGAATATGTAGTTAGGTATGTTTGTACTGAAACATAAAGAACTGTTCTAAACAGCGGAAGATACATGTTCACGAAGTTGGCGTGACCAATTCAGGCTGGTAGTAAGCGAGATGTCAGCAACAGTAGGGAACACCAACAGCAGAGTTGAACCCTACTGGGGCCATGGGTGATGAATAAGAGACCCCCGCGGCCCTGGAACAATTGCAAAGGGGGAACACGAGTGGGTTTTTAGTCATTAAAAGTCTGACACGCAAGTCTAATCTCTGCCTAAGGGCGGGAGATGCAGTTTAGATGATTTTCCCACCTAAAAAAAAATACCATGTTTTATCTATCAAATGTTAATTTGAAATACATTCTTTTAAAAATCACAATCTAATCGGAAAGTAGCTTTTTCTTCAAACTATTGACGGAGCATCGCTTGAGAACGTAACGATTTATTTTTTATTTTATTTAAGTTTGTAATTTATTGTTATGACAAAATGTAATGATCGAGGATCTTGTTCGATAATTTTAAAATACATGGCGCCACAAGGCTTGCCACTGATGCATGACAAGTGACGGTAGCGGGAAATTAGTGACACCGCGCATAACTTGATGGAAAAAATTACAAAGAACAAAGAGACTCGAACGATCGTGTTAACCTGAACCATATTATTATACTTTTGCTAATTAAGCCATTTTATTGGAATAAAATACATTTCGTAACGTAATTACGTGCTTTAGCAGTGGTTTACGGAGTAGATGTACTTTGAGTGCGAGATTTGGAGAAAACGGGGTAAGTGTTTGAGACTATTATACAAATGGTTCTTATATGTTCGCGCACGGTTCCACAATGCTGACACATTCATTATTATTGTTCTCAGCTAGCGGACACGCCCCTGTTACCCAGACACTGATCCAGGTCTTCGACCTTACTCACATTGCAACGGACTTGATGACTTGCTGTAACACTGGAGATCATCATATTTGCCACAGATGACAAGAAACGATTAGCTTGGAGGCAGAGCCTGCGGATTTACGTTATATTGCTACGGGATTATTTATTTATTTTATCTTTATGCACATAAAATTATACAAAGACGGACTTGGATGGGAAGTGCAAGTTAATAAATAGACAAACAGAAGAGAAACAAATGCAATAGTAAATTTTATGTTCTATCGTCGACCGCGTCGTCGCTTTCCATCAGGTGAGATAGTGGTCAAGTGCGAACCTATCTACAATAAAAAAACGTATTTAGATACATACATATGAATAAGTAATGCGGTAGTGAAAAAAGAAATCAACCAATCAGTGCTGTGATGATTCTACCAACTTCTTGCGAATATGCTAACGTGCCTCACGGGATCGATCCCAAGGTTTAATTTTTGGAACGAAGTTCCTTATCGCGCGTTGTGAAAGGGGGCTAGACGGAAAAAATTCTCACGAAAAATTGTACCGACACTTTTACTGTCAAAATATAAATCCAAGATGGCGGCTGCAAGAAATTATCAAATTTTCTGTCATGGGTGTCGTTTTCAAGGTTTTCGAGGGTGTTGAAACCGATGGTACTGTCAAAATATAAATCCAAGATGGCGGCTGCAAGAAATTATCAAATTTTTCGACATGGGTGTCGTTTTCATGGTTTTCGAGGGTGTTGAAACCGATGGTACTGTCCAAATATAAATCCAAGAAGGCGGCTGCAAGAATTTATCAAATTTTTCGTCATGGGTGTCGTTTTCGTTTTAATGGTTTTCGAGGGTGTTGAAACCGATCATCATCATCATCATCATCAGCCTTTTTGATGTTCCCACTGCTGGGATTCAGGCCTCCTCTCTAGGAGAGGGAATGGGCCGTAATCCACCACGCGGGCCCAGTGCGGGTTGGTGAATGTCACATGTCTTCGAATTTTTGGTTCTAGGACATGCCGGTTTCCTCACGATGTTTTCCTTCACCGTTTTGAGAGCAGTGGTGATGAAATAAATTACACAATACTGTAATGCGCCTGGCTGGGTTCGAACCCGCGACCTACAACTCGTAAGGCGGGACCATTACCACTCGGCCACCATTGCTCAACAACCTGAAACCGATAGTACTGTCAAAATATAAATCCAAAATGGCGGCTGCAAGAAATTATCATATTATTCGTCTTGGGTGTCGTTTTCATGGTTTTCGAGGGTGTTGAAACCGATAGTACTGTCAAAATGTAAATCCAAGATGCCGGCTGCAAGAAATTAACAAATTTTTCGTCATGGGTGTCGTTTTCATGGTTTTCGAGGGTGTTGATACCGATAGTACTGTCAAAATGTAAATCCAAGATGGCGGCTGCAAGAAATTATCAACTTTTTCGTAATGGGTGTCGTTTTAATGGTTTTCGAGGGTGTTGAAACCGATGGTACTGTCAAAATATAAATCCAAAATGGCGGCTGCAAGAAATTATCAAATTTTTCGTCATGGGTGTCGTTTTCATAGTTTTCGAGGGTGTTGAAACCGATGGTACTGTCAAAATATAAATCCAAGATGGCGGCTGCAATAAATTATCAACTTTTTCGTCATGGGTGTCGTTTTAATGGTTTTCGAGGGTGTTGAAACCGATGGTACTGTCAAAATATAAATCCAAAATGGCGGCTGCAAGAAATTATCAAATTTTTCGTCATGGGTGTCGTTTTCATGGTTTTCGAGGGTATTGAAACCGATGGTACTGTCAAAATGTAAATCGAAGATGGCGGCTGCAAGAAATTATCAACTTTTTCGTCATGGGTGTCGTTTTAATGGTTTTCGAGGGTGTTGAAACCGATGGTACTGTCAAAATATAAATCCAAAATGGCGGCTGCAAGAAATTATCAAATTTTTCGTCAAGGGTGTCGTTTTCATGGTTTTATGAAAACGACACCCATGACGAAAAATTTGATAATTATCAAATTTTCGTCAAGTAACAGAAATTATCAAATTTTTCGTCAAGGGTGTCGTTTTCATGGTTTTCGAGGGTGTTGAAACCGATGGTACTGTCAAAATATAAATCCAAAATGGCGGCTGCAAGAAATTATCAAATTTTTCGTCAAGGGTGTCGTTTTCATGGTTTTATGAAAACGACACCCATGACGAAAAATTTGATAATTATCAAATTTTCGTCAAGTAGGTAACAGAAATTATCAAATTTTTCGTCAAGGGTGTCGTTTTCATGGTTTTCGAGGGTGTTGAAACCGATGGTACTGTCAAAATATAAATCCAAAATGGCCGCTGCAAGAAATTATCAAATTTTTCGTCAAGGGTGTCGTTTTCATGGTTTTCGAGGGTGTTGAAACCGATAGTACTGTCAAAATATAAATCCAAAATGGCGGCTGCAAGAAATTATCAAATTTTTCGTCAAGGGTGTCGTTTTCATGGTTTTATGAAAACGACACCCATGACGAAAAATTTGATAATTATCAAATTTTCGTCAAGTAACAGAAATAATCAAATTTTTCGTCGAGGGTGTCGTTTTCATGGTTTTCGAGGGTGTTGAAACCGATGGTACTGTCAAAATATAAATCCAAAATGGCCGCTGCAAGAAATTATCAAATTTTTCGTCAAGGGTGTCGTTTTCATGGTTTTCGAGGGTGTTGAAACCGATAGTACTGTGAAAATGTAAATCCAAGATGGCGGCTGCAAGAAATTATCAAATTTTTCGTCATGGGTGTCGTTTTAATGGTTTTCGAGGGTGTTGAAACCGATGGTACTGTCAAAATATAAATCCAAAATGGCGGCTGCAAGAAATTAACAAATTTTTCGTCATGGGTGTCGTTTTCATGGTTTTCGAGGGTGTTGAAACCGATAGTACTGTCAAAATATAAATCCAAGATGGCAGCTGCAAGAAATTATCAAATTTTTCGTCATGGGTGTCGTTTTCATGGTTTTAGAGGATGTTGAAACCGATAGTACTGTCAAAATGTAAATCCAAGATGGCGGCTGCAAAAAAATATTAAATTTTTCGTCATGGGTGTCGTTTTCATGGTTTTCGAGGGTGTTGAAACCGATAGTATTGTCAAAATGTAAATCCAAGATGGCGGCTGCAGAAAATTATCAACTTTTTCGTCATGGGTGTAATTTTCGTGGTTTTCGAGGGTGTTGAAACCGATTGTATTGTCAAAATGTAAATCCAAGATGGCGGCTCCAATAAATTATCAAATTTTTCGATATGGGTGTCTTTTTCATGGTTTTCGAGGTTGTTGAAGCCGATAGTGCTGTCAAAATATAAATCCAAGATGGCGGCTGCAAGAACTTATGAACTTTTTCGATATGGGTGTCGTTTTCATGTTTTTCGAGGGTTTTGAAACCGATAGTATTGTCAAAATGTAAATCCAAGATGGCGGCTGCAAGAAATTATCAACTTTTTCGTCATGGGTGTAGTTTTCGTGGTTTTCGAGGGTGTTGAAACGATAGTACTGTCAAAATGTAAATCCAAGATGGCGGCTGCAACAAATTATCAACTTTTTCGATATGAGTGTCATTTTCATGGTTTTAGAGGTTGTTGAAGCCGATAGTGCTGTCAAAATGTAAATCCAAGATGGCGGCTGCAAGAAATTATCAAATTTCCCGTCATGGGTGTCGTTTTTATGTTTTTCGAGGGTGTTGAAACCGATAGCACTGTCAAAATATAAATCCAAGGTGGCGGCTGCAAAAAATCAATAAATTTTTCGCCCTGGGTGTCGTTTTCATGGTTTTTGAGGATGTTGAAGCCGATAGTGCTGTGAAAATGTAAATCCAAGATGGCGGCTGCAAGAAATTATCAAATTTTTCGTCATGGGTGTCGTTTTAATGGTTTTCGAGGGTGTTGAAACCGATGGTACTGTCAAAATATTAATCCAAAATGGCGGTTGCAAGAAATTATCAAATTTTTCGTCATGGATGTCGTTTTAATGGTTTTCGAGGGTGTTGAAACGGATGGTATTGTCAAAATATAAATCCAAAATGGCGGCTGCAAGAAATTATCAAATTTTCGTCAAGGGTGTCGTTTTCATGGTTTTCGAGGGTGTTGAAACCGATAGTACTGTCAAAATATAAATCCAAGATGGCGGCTGCAAGAAATTATCAACTTTTTCGTCATGGGTGTCGTTTTAATGGTTTTCCAGGGTGTTGAAACCGATGGTACTGTCAAAATATTAATCCAAAATGGCGGTTGCAAGAAATTATCAAATTTTTCGTCAAGGGTATCGTTTTCATGGTTTTATGAAAACGACACCCATGATGAAAAATTTGATAATTATCAAATTTTCGTCAAGTAACAGAAATTATCAAATTTTTCGTCAAGGGTGTCGTTTTCATGGTTTTATGAAAACGACACCCATGATGAAAAATTTGATAATTATCAAATTTTCGTCAAGTAACAGAAATTATCAAATTTTTCGTAGAGGGTGTCGTTTTCATGGTTTTATGAAAACGACACCCATGACGAAAAATTTGATAATTATCAAATTTTCGTCAAGTAACAGAAATTATCAAATTTTTCGTCAAGGGTGTCGTTTTCATGGTTTTCGAGGGTGTTGAAACCGATAGTACTGTCAAAATGTAAATCCAAGATGCCGGCTGCAAGAAATTAACAAATTTTTCGTCATGGGTGTCGTTTTCATGGTTTTCGAGGGTGTTGAAACCGATAGTACTGTCAAAATGTAAATCCAAGATGGCGGCTGCAAGAAATTATCAACTTTTTCGTAATGGGTGTCGTTTTAATGGTTTTCGAGGGTGTTGAAACCGATGGTACTGTCAAAATATAAATCTAAAATGGCGGCTGCAAGAAATTATCAAATTTTTCGTCATGGGTGTCGTTTTCATAGTTTTCGAGGGTGTTGAAACCGATGGTACTGTCAAAATATAAATCCAAGATGGCGGCTGCAATAAATTATCAACTTTTTCGTCATGGCTGTCGTTTTAATGGTTTTCGAGGGTGTTGAAACCGATGGTACTGTCAAAATATAAATCCAAAATGGCGGCTGCAAGAAATTATCAAATTTTTCGTCATGGGTGTCGTTTTCATGGTTTTCGAGGGTATTGAAACCGATGGTACTGTCAAAATGTAAATCCAAAATGGCGGCTGCAAGAAATTATCAAATTTTTCGTCATGGGTGTCGTTTTCATGGTTTTCGAGGGTATTGAAACCGATGGTACTGTCAAAATATAAATCCAAAATGGCGGCTGCAAGAAATTATCAAATTTTTCGTCAAGGGTGTCGTTTTCATGGTTTTATGAAAACGACACCCATGACGAAAAATTTGATAATTATCAAATTTTCGTCAAGTAACAGAAATTATCAAATTTTTCGTCGAGGGTGTCGTTTTCATGGTTTTCGAGGGTGTTGAAACCGATGGTACTGTCAAAATATAAATCCAAAATGGCGGCTGCAAGAAATTATCAAATTTTTCGTCAAGGGTGTCGTTTTCATGGTTTTATGAAAACGACACCCATGACGAAAAATTTGATAATTATCAAATTTTCGTCAAGTAACAGAAATTATCAAATTTTTCGTCGAGGGTGTCGTTTTCATGGTTTTCGAGGGTGTTGAAACCGATGGTACTGTCAAAATATAAATCCAAAATGGCCGCTGCAAGAAATTATCAAATTTTTCGTCAAGGGTGTCGTTTTCATGGTTTTCGAGGGTGTTGAAACCGATAGTACTGTGAAAATGTAAATCCAAGATGGCGGCTGCAAGAAATTATCAAATTTTTCGTCATGGGTGTCGTTTTAATGGTTTTCGAGGGTGTTGAAACCGATGGTACTGTCAAAATATAAATCCAAAATGGCGGCTGCAAGAAATTAACAAATTTTTCGTCATGGGTGTCGTTTTCATGGTTTTCGAGGGTGTTGAAACCGATAGTACTGTCAAAATATAAATCCAAGATGGCAGCTGCAAGAAATTATCAAATTTTTCGTCATGGGTGTCGTTTTCATGGTTTTAGAGGATGTTGAAACCGATAGTACTGTCAAAATGTAAATCCAAGATGGCGGCTGCAAAAAAATATTAAATTTTTCGTCATGGGTGTCGTTTTCATGGTTTTCGAGGGTGTTGAAACCGATAGTATTGTCAAAATGTAAATCCAAGATGGCGGCTGCAGAAAATTATCAACTTTTTCGTCATGGGTGTAATTTTCGTGGTTTTCGAGGGTGTTGAAACCGATTGTATTGTCAAAATGTAAATCCAAGATGGCGGCTCCAATAAATTATCAAATTTTTCGATATGGGTGTCTTTTTCATGGTTTTCGAGGTTGTTGAAGCCGATAGTGCTGTCAAAATATAAATCCAAGATGGCGGCTGCAAGAACTTATGAACTTTTTCGATATGGGTGTCGTTTTCATGTTTTTCGAGGGTTTTGAAACCGATAGTACTGTGAAAATGTAAATCCAAAATGGCGGCTGCAAGAAATTATCAAATTTTTCGTCAAGGGTGTCGTTTTCATGGTTTTATGAAAACGACACCCATGACGAAAAATTTGATAATTATCAAATTTTCGTCAAGTAACAGAAATTATCAAATTTTTCGTCGAGGGTGTCGTTTTCATGGTTTTCGAGGGTGTTGAAACCGATGGTACTGTCAAAATATAAATCCAAAATGGCCGCTGCAAGAAATTATCAAATTTTTCGTCAAGGGTGTCGTTTTCATGGTTTTCGAGGGTGTTGAAACCGATAGTACTGTGAAAATGTAAATCCAAGATGGCGGCTGCAAGAAATTATCAAATTTTTCGTCATGGGTGTCGTTTTAATGGTTTTCGAGGGTGTTGAAACCGATGGTACTGTCAAAATATAAATCCAAAATGGCGGCTGCAAGAAATTAACAAATTTTTCGTCATGGGTGTCGTTTTCATGGTTTTCGAGGGTGTTGAAACCGATAGTACTGTCAAAATATAAATCCAAGATGGCAGCTGCAAGAAATTATCAAATTTTTCGTCATGGGTGTCGTTTTCATGGTTTTAGAGGATGTTGAAACCGATAGTACTGTCAAAATGTAAATCCAAGATGGCGGCTGCAAAAAAATATTAAATTTTTCGTCATGGGTGTCGTTTTCATGGTTTTCGAGGGTGTTGAAACCGATAGTATTGTCAAAATGTAAATCCAAGATGGCGGCTGCAGAAAATTATCAACTTTTTCGTCATGGGTGTAATTTTCGTGGTTTTCGAGGGTGTTGAAACCGATTGTATTGTCAAAATGTAAATCCAAGATGGCGGCTCCAATAAATTATCAAATTTTTCGATATGGGTGTCTTTTTCATGGTTTTCGAGGTTGTTGAAGCCGATAGTGCTGTCAAAATATAAATCCAAGATGGCGGCTGCAAGAACTTATGAACTTTTTCGATATGGGTGTCGTTTTCATGTTTTTCGAGGGTTTTGAAACCGATAGTATTGTCAAAATGTAAATCCAAGATGGCGGCTGCAAGAAATTATCAACTTTTTCGTCATGGGTGTAGTTTTCGTGGTTTTCGAGGGTGTTGAAACGATAGTACTGTCAAAATGTAAATCCAAGATGGCGGCTGCAACAAATTATCAACTTTTTCGATATGAGTGTCATTTTCATGGTTTTAGAGGTTGTTGAAGCCGATAGTGCTGTCAAAATGTAAATCCAAGATGGCGGCTGCAAGAAATTATCAAATTTCCCGTCATGGGTGTCGTTTTTATGTTTTTCGAGGGTGTTGAAACCGATAGCACTGTCAAAATATAAATCCAAGGTGGCGGCTGCAAAAAAATCATTAAATTTTTTGTCATGGGTGTCGTTTTCATGGTTTTAGAGGATGTTGAAACCGATAGTACTGTCAAAATGTAAATCCAAGATGGCGGCTGCAAAAAAATATTAAATTTTTCGTCATGGGTGTCGTTTTCATGGTTTTCGAGGGTGTTGAAACCGATAGTATTGTCAAAATGTAAATCCAAGATGGCGGCTCCAATAAATTATCAAATTTTTCGATATGGGTGTCGTTTTCATGTTTTTCGAGGGTTTTGAAACCGATAGTATTGTCAAAATGTAAATCCAAGATGGCGGCTGCAAGAAATTATCAACTTTTTCGTCATGGGTGTAGTTTTCGTGGTTTTCGAGGGTGTTGAAACGATAGTACTGTCAAAATGTAAATCCAAGATGGCGGCTGCAACAAATTATCAACTTTTTCGATATGAGTGTCATTTTCATGGTTTTAGAGGTTGTTGAAGCCGATAGTGCTGTCAAAATGTAAATCCAAGATGGCGGCTGCAAGAAATTATCAAATTTCCCGTCATGGGTGTCGTTTTTATGTTTTTCGAGGGTGTTGAAACCGATAGCACTGTCAAAATATAAATCCAAGGTGGCGGCTGCAAAAAATCAATAAATTTTTCGCCCTGGGTGTCGTTTTCATGGTTTTTGAGGATGTTGAAGCCGATAGTGCTGTGAAAATGTAAATCCAAGATGGCGGCTGCAAGAAATTATCAAATTTTTCGTCATGGGTGTCGTTTTAATGGTTTTCGAGGGTGTTGAAACCGATGGTACTGTCAAAATATTAATCCAAAATGGCGGTTGCAAGAAATTATCAAATTTTTCGTCATGGATGTCGTTTTAATGGTTTTCGAGGGTGTTGAAACGGATGGTATTGTCAAAATATAAATCCAAAATGGCGGCTGCAAGAAATTATCAAATTTTCGTCAAGGGTGTCGTTTTCATGGTTTTCGAGGGTGTTGAAACCGATAGTACTGTCAAAATATAAATCCAAGATGGCGGCTGCAAGAAATTATCAACTTTTTCGTCATGGGTGTCGTTTTAATGGTTTTCCAGGGTGTTGAAACCGATGGTACTGTCAAAATATTAATCCAAAATGGCGGTTGCAAGAAATTATCAAATTTTTCGTCAAGGGTATCGTTTTCATGGTTTTATGAAAACGACACCCATGATGAAAAATTTGATAATTATCAAATTTTCGTCAAGTAACAGAAATTATCAAATTTTTCGTCAAGGGTGTCGTTTTCATGGTTTTATGAAAACGACACCCATGATGAAAAATTTGATAATTATCAAATTTTCGTCAAGTAACAGAAATTATCAAATTTTTCGTAGAGGGTGTCGTTTTCATGGTTTTATGAAAACGACACCCATGACGAAAAATTTGATAATTATCAAATTTTCGTCAAGTAACAGAAATTATCAAATTTTTCGTCAAGGGTGTCGTTTTCATGGTTTTCGAGGGTGTTGAAACCGATAGTACTGTCAAAATGTAAATCCAAGATGCCGGCTGCAAGAAATTAACAAATTTTTCGTCATGGGTGTCGTTTTCGTGGTTTTCGAGGGTGTTGAAACCGATAGTACTGTCAAAATGTAAATCCAAGATGGCGGCTGCAAGAAATTATCAACTTTTTCGTAATGGGTGTCGTTTTAATGGTTTTCGAGGGTGTTGAAACCGATGGTACTGTCAAAATATAAATCTAAAATGGCGGCTGCAAGAAATTATCAAATTTTTCGTCATGGGTGTCGTTTTCATAGTTTTCGAGGGTGTTGAAACCGATGGTACTGTCAAAATATAAATCCAAGATGGCGGCTGCAATAAATTATCAACTTTTTCGTCATGGCTGTCGTTTTAATGGTTTTCGAGGGTGTTGAAACCGATGGTACTGTCAAAATATAAATCCAAAATGGCGGCTGCAAGAAATTATCAAATTTTTCGTCATGGGTGTCGTTTTCATGGTTTTCGAGGGTATTGAAACCGATGGTACTGTCAAAATGTAAATCCAAAATGGCGGCTGCAAGAAATTATCAAATTTTTCGTCATGGGTGTCGTTTTCATGGTTTTCGAGGGTATTGAAACCGATGGTACTGTCAAAATATAAATCCAAAATGGCGGCTGCAAGAAATTATCAAATTTTTCGTCAAGGGTGTCGTTTTCATGGTTTTATGAAAACGACACCCATGACGAAAAATTTGATAATTATCAAATTTTCGTCAAGTAACAGAAATTATCAAATTTTTCGTCGAGGGTGTCGTTTTCATGGTTTTCGAGGGTGTTGAAACCGATGGTACTGTC
This sequence comes from Mythimna ferrago, assembly GCA_910589285.2. Lineage (NCBI taxonomy): Eukaryota > Metazoa > Arthropoda > Insecta > Lepidoptera > Noctuidae > Mythimna > Mythimna ferrago. Next base: position 27,026,370 of record OU342685.1, read on the forward strand.
AAAATATAAATCCAAAATGGCGGCTGCAAGAAATTATCAAATTTTTCGTCAAGGGTGTCGTTTTCATGGTTTTATGAAAACGACACCCATGACGAAAAATTTGATAATTATCAAATTTTCGTCAAGTAACAGAAATTATCAAATTTTTCGTCGAGGGTGTCGTTTTCATGGTTTTCGAGGATGTTGAAACCGATGGTACTGTCAAAATATAAATCCAAAATGGCCGCTGCAAGAAATTATCAAATTTTTCGTCAAGGGTGTCGTTTTCATGGTTTTCGAGGGTGTTGAAACCGATAGTACTGTCAAAATATAAATCCAAAATGGCGGCTGCAAGAAATTATCAAATTTTTCGTCAAGGGTGTCGTTTTCATGGTTTTATGAAAACGACACCCATGACGAAAAATTTGATAATTATCAAATTTTCGTCAAGTAACAGAAATTATCAAATTTTTCGTCAAGGGTGTCGTTTTCATGGTTTTCGAGGGTGTTGAAACCGATGGTACTGTCAAAATATAAATCCAAAATGGCCGCTGCAAGAAATTATCAAATTTTTCGTCAAGGGTGTCGTTTTCATGGTTTTCGAGGGTGTTGAAACCGATAGTACTGTGAAAATGTAAATCCAAGATGGCGGCTGCAAGAAATTATCAAATTTTTCGTCATGGGTGTCGTTTTAATGGTTTTCGAGGGTGTTGAAACCGATGGTACTGTCAAAATATAAATCCAAAATGGCGGCTGCAAGAAATTAACAAATTTTTCGTCATGGGTGTCGTTTTCATGGTTTTCGAGGGTGTTGAAACCGATAGTACTGTCAAAATATAAATCCAAGATGGCAGCTGCAAGAAATTATCAAATTTTTCGTCATGGGTGTCGTTTTCATGGTTTTAGAGGATGTTGAAACCGATAGTACTGTCAAAATGTAAATCCAAGATGGCGGCTGCAAAAAAATATTAAATTTTTCGTCATGGGTGTCGTTTTCATGGTTTTCGAGGGTGTTGAAACCGATAGTATTGTCAAAATGTAAATCCAAGATGGCGGCTGCAGAAAATTATCAACTTTTTCGTCATGGGTGTAATTTTCGTGGTTTTCGAGGGTGTTGAAACCGATTGTATTGTCAAAATGTAAATCCAAGATGGCGGCTCCAATAAATTATCAAATTTTTCGATATGGGTGTCTTTTTCATTGTTTTCGAGGGTGTTGAAACCGATGGTACTGTCAAAATATAAATCCAAAATGGCCGCTGCAAGAAATTATCAAATTTTTCGTCAAGGGTGTCGTTTTCATGGTTTTCGAGGGTGTTGAAACCGATAGTACTGTCAAAATATAAATCCAAAATGGCGGCTGCAAGAAATTATCAAATTTTTCGTCAAGGGTGTCGTTTTCATGGTTTTATGAAAACGACACCCATGACGAAAAATTTGATAATTATCAAATTTTCGTCAAGTAACAGAAATTATCAAATTTTTCGTCGAGGGTGTCGTTTTCATGGTTTTCGAGGGTGTTGAAACCGATAGTACTGTCAAAATATAAATCCAAAATGGCGGCTGCAAGAAATTATCATATTTTTCGTCAAGGGTGTCGTTTTCATGGTTTTATGAAAACGACACCCATGACGAAAAATTTGATAATTATCAAATTTTCGTCAAGTAACAGAAATTATCAAATTTTTCGTCGAGGGTGTCGTTTTCATGGTTTTCGAGGGTGTTGAAACCGATGGTACTGTCAAAATATAAATCCAAAATGGCCGCTGCAAGAAATTATCAAATTTTTCGTCAAGGGTGTCGTTTTCATGGTTTTCGAGGGTGTTGAAACCGATAGTACTGTGAAAATGTAAATCCAAGATGGCGGCTGCAAGAAATTATCAAATTTTTCGTCATGGGTGTCGTTTTAATGGTTTTCGAGGGTGTTGAAACCGATGGTACTGTCAAAATATAAATCCAAAATGGCGGCTGCAAGAAATTAACAAATTTTTCGTCATGGGTGTCGTTTTCATGGTTTTCGAGGGTGTTGAAACCGATAGTACTGTCAAAATATAAATCCAAGATGGCAGCTGCAAGAAATTATCAAATTTTTCGTCATGGGTGTCGTTTTCATGGTTTTAGAGGATGTTGAAACCGATAGTACTGTCAAAATGTAAATCCAAGATGGCGGCTGCAAAAAAATATTAAATTTTTCGTCATGGGTGTCGTTTTCATGGTTTTCGAGGGTGTTGAAACCGATAGTATTGTCAAAATGTAAATCCAAGATGGCGGCTGCAGAAAATTATCAACTTTTTCGTCATGGGTGTAATTTTCGTGGTTTTCGAGGGTGTTGAAACCGATTGTATTGTCAAAATGTAAATCCAAGATGGCGGCTCCAATAAATTATCAAATTTTTCGATATGGGTGTCTTTTTCATTGTTTTCGAGGTTGTTGAAGCCGATAGTGCTGTCAAAATATAAATCCAAGATGGCGGCTGCAAGAACTTATGAACTTTTTCGATATGGGTGTCGTTTTCATGTTTTTCGAGGGTTTTGAAACCGATAGTATTGTCAAAATGTAAATCCAAGATGGCGGCTGCAAGAAATTATCAACTTTTTCGTCATGGGTGTAGTTTTCGTGGTTTTCGAGGGTGTTGAAACGATAGTACTGTCGAAATGTAAATCCAAGATGGCGGCTGCAACAAATTATCAACTTTTTCGATATGAGTGTCATTTTCATGGTTTTAGAGGTTGTTGAAGCCGATAGTGCTGTCAAAATGTAAATCCAAGATGGCGGCTGCAAGAAATTATCAAATTTCCCGTCATGGGTGTCGTTTTTATGTTTTTCGAGGGTGTTGAAACCGATAGCACTGTCAAAATATAAATCCAAGGTGGCGGCTGCAAAAAAATCATTAAATTTTTTGTCATGGGTGTCGTTTTCATGGTTTTAGAGGATGTTGAAACCGATAGTACTGTCAAAATGTAAATCCAAGATGGCGGCTGCAAAAAAATATTAAATTTTTCGTCATGGGTGTCGTTTTCATGGTTTTCGAGGGTGTTGAAACCGATAGTATTGTCAAAATGTAAATCCAAGATGGCGGCTCCAATAAATTATCAAATTTTTCGATATGGGTGTCGTTTTCATGTTTTTCGAGGGTTTTGAAACCGATAGTATTGTCAAAATGTAAATCCAAGATGGCGGCTGCAAGAAATTATCAACTTTTTCGTCATGGGTGTAGTTTTCGTGGTTTTCGAGGGTGTTGAAACGATAGTACTGTCAAAATGTAAATCCAAGATGGCGGCTGCAACAAATTATCAACTTTTTCGATATGAGTGTCATTTTCATGGTTTTAGAGGTTGTTGAAGCCGATAGTGCTGTCAAAATGTAAATCCAAGATGGCGGCTGCAAGAAATTATCAAATTTCCCGTCATGGGTGTCGTTTTTATGTTTTTCGAGGGTGTTGAAACCGATAGCACTGTCAAAATATAAATCCAAGGTGGCGGCTGCAAAAAATCAATAAATTTTTCGCCCTGGGTGTCGTTTTCATGGTTTTTGAGGATGTTGAAGCCGATAGTGCTGTGAAAATGTAAATCCAAGATGGCGGCTGCAAGAAATTATCAAATTTTTCGTCATGGGTGTCGTTTTAATGGTTTTCGAGGGTGTTGAAACCGATGGTACTGTCAAAATATTAATCCAAAATGGCGGTTGCAAGAAATTATCAAATTTTTCGTCATGGATGTCGTTTTAATGGTTTTCGAGGGTGTTGAAACGGATGGTATTGTCAAAATATAAATCCAAAATGGCGGCTGCAAGAAATTATCAAATTTTCGTCAAGGGTGTCGTTTTCATGGTTTTCGAGGGTGTTGAAACCGATAGTACTGTCAAAATATAAATCCAAGATGGCGGCTGCAAGAAATTATCAACTTTTTCGTCATGGGTGTCGTTTTAATGGTTTTCCAGGGTGTTGAAACCGATGGTACTGTCAAAATATTAATCCAAAATGGCGGTTGCAAGAAATTATCAAATTTTTCGTCAAGGGTATCGTTTTCATGGTTTTATGAAAACGACACCCATGATGAAAAATTTGATAATTATCAAATTTTCGTCAAGTAACAGAAATTATCAAATTTTTCGTCAAGGGTGTCGTTTTCATGGTTTTATGAAAACGACACCCATGATGAAAAATTTGATAATTATCAAATTTTCGTCAAGTAACAGAAATTATCAAATTTTTCGTAGAGGGTGTCGTTTTCATGGTTTTATGAAAACGACACCCATGATGAAAAATTTGATAATTATCAAATTTTCGTCAAGTAACAGAAATTATCAAATTTTTCGTCAAGGGTGTCGTTTTCATGGTTTTCGAGGGTGTTGAAACCGATAGTACTGTCAAAATGTAAATCCAAGATGCCGGCTGCAAGAAATTAACAAATTTTTCGTCATGGGTGTCGTTTTCATGGTTTTCGAGGGTGTTGAAACCGATAGTACTGTCAAAATGTAAATCCAAGATGGCGGCTGCAAGAAATTATCAACTTTTTCGTAATGGGTGTCGTTTTAATGGTTTTCGAGGGTGTTGAAACCGATGGTACTGTCAAAATATAAATCCAAAATGGCCGCTGCAAGAAATTATCAAATTTTTCGTCAAGGGTGTCGTTTTCATGGTTTTCGAGGGTGTTGAAACCGATAGTACTGTGAAAATGTAAATCCAAGATGGCGGCTGCAAGAAATTATCAAATTTTTCGTCATGGGTGTCGTTTTAATGGTTTTCGAGGGTGTTGAAACCGATGGTACTGTCAAAATATAAATCCAAAATGGCGGCTGCAAGAAATTAACAAATTTTTCGTCATGGGTGTCGTTTTCATGGTTTTCGAGGGTGTTGAAACCGATAGTACTGTCAAAATATAAATCCAAGATGGCAGCTGCAAGAAATTATCAAATTTTTCGTCATGGGTGTCGTTTTCATGGTTTTAGAGGATGTTGAAACCGATAGTACTGTCAAAATGTAAATCCAAGATGGCGGCTGCAAAAAAATATTAAATTTTTCGTCATGGGTGTCGTTTTCATGGTTTTCGAGGGTGTTGAAACCGATAGTATTGTCAAAATGTAAATCCAAGATGGCGGCTGCAGAAAATTATCAACTTTTTCGTCATGGGTGTAATTTTCGTGGTTTTCGAGGGTGTTGAAACCGATTGTATTGTCAAAATGTAAATCCAAGATGGCGGCTCCAATAAATTATCAAATTTTTCGATATGGGTGTCTTTTTCATTGTTTTCGAGGTTGTTGAAGCCGATAGTGCTGTCAAAATATAAATCCAAGATGGCGGCTGCAAGAACTTATGAACTTTTTCGATATGGGTGTCGTTTTCATGTTTTTCGAGGGTTTTGAAACCGATAGTATTGTCAAAATGTAAATCCAAGATGGCGGCTGCAAGAAATTATCAACTTTTTCGTCATGGGTGTAGTTTTCGTGGTTTTCGAGGGTGTTGAAACGATAGTACTGTCGAAATGTAAATCCAAGATGGCGGCTGCAACAAATTATCAACTTTTTCGATATGAGTGTCATTTTCATGGTTTTAGAGGTTGTTGAAGCCGATAGTGCTGTCAAAATGTAAATCCAAGATGGCGGCTGCAAGAAATTATCAAATTTCCCGTCATGGGTGTCGTTTTTATGTTTTTCGAGGGTGTTGAAACCGATAGCACTGTCAAAATATAAATCCAAGGTGGCGGCTGCAAAAAAATCATTAAATTTTTCGTCATGGGTGTCGTTTTCATGGTTTTAGAGGATGTTGAAACCGATAGTACTGTCAAAATGTAAATCCAAGATGGCGGCTGCAAAAAAATATTAAATTTTTCGTCATGGGTGTCGTTTTCATGGTTTTCGAGGGTGTTGAAACCGATAGTATTGTCAAAATGTAAATCCAAGATGGCGGCTCCAATAAATTATCAAATTTTTCGATATGGGTGTCGTTTTCATGTTTTTCGAGGGTTTTGAAACCGATAGTATTGTCAAAATGTAAATCCAAGATGGCGGCTGCAAGAAATTATCAACTTTTTCGTCATGGGTGTAGTTTTCGTGGTTTTCGAGGGTGTTGAAACGATAGTACTGTCAAAATGTAAATCCAAGATGGCGGCTGCAACAAATTATCAACTTTTTCGATATGAGTGTCATTTTCATGGTTTTAGAGGTTGTTGAAGCCGATAGTGCTGTCAAAATGTAAATCCAAGATGGCGGCTGCAAGAAATTATCAAATTTCCCGTCATGGGTGTCGTTTTTATGTTTTTCGAGGGTGTTGAAACCGATAGCACTGTCAAAATATAAATCCAAGGTGGCGGCTGCAAAAAATCAATAAATTTTTCGCCCTGGGTGTCGTTTTCATGGTTTTTGAGGATGTTGAAGCCGATAGTGCTGTGAAAATGTAAATCCAAGATGGCGGCTGCAAGAAATTATCAAATTTTTCGTCATGGGTGTCGTTTTAATGGTTTTCGAGGGTGTTGAAACCGATGGTACTGTCAAAATATTAATCCAAAATGGCGGTTGCAAGAAATTATCAAATTTTTCGTCATGGATGTCGTTTTAATGGTTTTCGAGGGTGTTGAAACGGATGGTATTGTCAAAATATAAATCCAAAATGGCGGCTGCAAGAAATTATCAAATTTTCGTCAAGGGTGTCGTTTTCATGGTTTTCGAGGGTGTTGAAACCGATAGTACTGTCAAAATATAAATCCAAGATGGCGGCTGCAAGAAATTATCAACTTTTTCGTCATGGGTGTCGTTTTAATGGTTTTCCAGGGTGTTGAAACCGATGGTACTGTCAAAATATTAATCCAAAATGGCGGTTGCAAGAAATTATCAAATTTTTCGTCAAGGGTATCGTTTTCATGGTTTTATGAAAACGACACCCATGATGAAAAATTTGATAATTATCAAATTTTCGTCAAGTAACAGAAATTATCAAATTTTTCATCATGGGTGTCGTTTTCATGGTTTTCGAGGGTGTTGAAACCGATGGTACTGTCAAAATATAAATCCAAAATGGCGGCTGCAAGAAATTATCAAATTTTTCGTCATGGGTGTCGTTTTCATGGTTTTCGAGGGTGTTGAAGCCGATAGTGCTGTCAAAATATAAATCCAAGATGGCGGCTGCAAGAACTTATCAACTTTTTCGTCATGGGTGTCGTTTTCATGGTTTTCGAGGGTGTTGAAACCGATAGTACTGTCAAAATATAAATCCAAGATGGCAGCTGCAAGAAATTATCAAATTTTTCGTCATGGGTGTCGTTTTCATGGTTTTAGAGGATGTTGAAACCGATAGTACTGTCAAAATGTAAATCCAAGATGGCGGCTGCAAAAAAATATTAAATTTTTCGTCATGGGTGTCGTTTTCATGGTTTTCGAGGGTGTTGAAACCGATAGTATTGTCAAAATGTAAATCCAAGATGGCGGCTGCAGAAAATTATCAACTTTTTCGTCATGGGTGTAGTTTTCGTGGTTTTCGAGGGTGTTGAAACCGATTGTATTGTCAAAATGTAAATCCAAGATGGCGGCTGCAATAAATTATCAAATTTTTCGATATGGGTGTCTTTTTCATGGTTTTCGAGGTTGTTGAAGCCGATAGTGCTGTCAAAATATAAATCCAAGATGGCGGCTGCAAGAACTTATCAACTTTTTCGTCATGGGTGTCGTTTTCATGGTTTTCGAGGGTGTTGAAACCGATAGTACTGTCAAAATATAAATCCAAAATGGCAGCTGCAAGATATTATCAAATTTTTCGTCATGGGTGTCGTTTTCATGGTTTTAGAGGATGTTGAAACCGATAGTACTGTCAAAATGTAAATCCAAGTTGGCGGCTGCAAAAAAATATTAAATTTTTCATCATGGGTGTCGTTTTCATGGTTTTCGAGGGTGTTGAAACCGATAGTATTGTCAAAATGTAAATCCAAGATGGCGGCTGCAGAAAATTATCAACTTTTTCGTCATGGGTGTAGTTTTCGTGGTTTTCGAGGGTGTTGAAACCGATTGTATTGTCAAAATGTAAATCCAAGATGGCGGCTGCAATAAATTATCAAATTTTTCGATATGGGTGTCTTTTTCATGGTTTTCGAGGTTGTTGAAGCCGATAGTGCTGTCAAAATATAAATCCAAGATGGCGGCTGCAAGAACTTATCAACTTTTTCGATATGGGTGTCGTTTTCATGTTTTTCGAGGGTTTTGAAACCGATAGTATTGTCAAAATGTAAATCCAAGATGGCGGCTGCAAGAAATTATCAACTTTTTCGTCATGGGTGTAGTTTTCGTGGTTTTCGAGGGTGTTGAAACGATAGTACTGTCAAAATGTAATTCCAAGATGGCGGCTGCAACAAATTATCAACTTTTTCGATATGAGTGTCTTTTTCATGGTTTTAGAGGTTGTTGAAGCCGATAGTGCTGTCAAAATGTAAATCCAAGATGGCGGCTGCAAGAAATTATCAAATTTCCCGTCATGGGTGTCGTTTTTATGTTTTTCGAGGGTGTTGAAACCGATAGCACTGTCAAAATATAAATCCAAGGTGGCGGCTGCAAAAAATCATTAAATTTTTCGCCCTGGGTGTCGTTTTCATGGTTTTTGAGGATGTTGAAGCCGATAGTGCTGTCCAAATGTAAATCTAAGATGGCGGCTGTCAGAAATTATCAACTTTTTCGTCATGAGTGTCGTTTTCATGGTTTCGAAGATGTTGAAATAGTGCTGTCAAAATGTACATAAAATAGGATAGTATTTTTTAGTTATATTGTATTGGCTAGACGGAAAAAATTCTCACGAAAAGTTGTAACGACCATTTTTGCTATAGTAAGCTATTGTAAGCCGTGCGGCTTGCGCATATTTCTCTGTCTATCTCTCTCTCTCTCTTTTTTGTATTCTTTTGTTGGAGGATTGTGTTTCTTTGTCTTATGTAATGTGGATTTAGTTTAGAAATCTGTGCATAAATTATTGTACTGCCTTACAAAACCAACCTTGAGCATTACAAAAGTTTGTTTGAAAGGTTTTTCGAAAAGCCGGGTCGCTAGTTTGGACTATAATTCACAATAATTGTAATTACCTCAATAATGTTGAAATTCTAAACATACGAGTGATTAGCAGTACATATTTTTATCGTTTTATCATCATCATCAGCAGCCGATAAACTTCCACTTTTGGACATACGCCTCCCGTCATTCATTCATTCATTTCATTCATCGTTTAGCGGTTTATTTTTCATCACCCCGCGATTTTCGACCTAAGATAGAATTAAAATTTAATGTGCTATAAAATTAAAATAAACTAGCGATTCGCCCCAAGTTTGCTTGAGTGTTACAAGTTTATGAAATTCTCGGCATCGGCATATTGTGTGTGTAAATTACTACACACACAATATGCCGTGTGTGAATATAGTATTTTTGATGGAACAAAAGCACATTTTGTAGAAAACTGGTATTTTTATCAACTTGGGGGCCCATCCGTATCCGTTGGCTACAAGTTCCAGTGACCTGTCGCCATTTCACCCATCTTGAATTGATCCGATATGTTACGTCTCGGTCTATCTCGCCATCTTCTTGGTTAAGCGATTCAAGGTATCGAAAGTCGGAGCATCTGCTCCATACAGATCTCTGTATGGACGTTCCAGCGAGGGCTAAGGGCACAGGAACGGAGAGACCGCCGAGATCGCCGAATAAGTATTCGGTTTTGGTTCAGCTCAATTTTAGGCCAACACTCTCCAGTCTGTGCCAGCCTACCTCCAATCTGCTCTGGAGGTCTAGGTCACTTTCGGCAACCCTAAAAATTACCTTTTTTGATAAATTCTTAATGCCTTGATTGCATCACTAGCGTGTTTGTGAGTACGTGCACAGGTACCAATCGGTATTAGGTACGTTACCAGTGTTGTGCGTTGATTCCCATATTTCTTAAAGATATAGGTACTACCTAACTGCATTTACGTAAAATTTCAGTGCTTGAATTACGATTAACATAATTTTCTAACTAATACTGTGTATAAGGGTGTGAATTATTTCAGTTACATGTAACATTTAAGTACGTGTTGGAATATGAAGAACATATGTGAATGGAATAAAAGTATTGATTTTCGTTAAACATTTTAATCTTAAACAATGCTTATTTAATTATACAACAGATATCAATTTATTTACACAATTGCACACAAGTATAATACAACCCATTATTAGTTTTATTTTAATTAAACACTATGCCTATCTAATTATACAATATAATCTATACGATATAAATCTATTCGATTGCACAAAAGTTAAATACAACCCCTTCAATAGTAAGTAATTTTGTAATTTTAAATAGGTAACCGACGCATTAAAAATAATTGAAATTTCTGTGAAGATTACAGATAAATGAAATAGTTTAGAACATTAGTTTTCATCCATACAGTTTAATTAAACGATAGGTACCAATGCTTTATTAATTATACAATGTTAATTTATAAAAATACTATAAATATTTTTAATAGCTAAAGGGGTGACCAAATTGTTGTAAACCAACGTCCTAACCAAGGTGACCTTGCTAGTTGCAAACCGTGAATCTGTGTACACAGTCGTTGTAAACTATGACATTCAACCCCCTTGGTCGGGAGATGCGTTTTCACAGCCACCGAACATGTTGGCGCGTGGTTTGCATCCGCAACATAAACCAAACACAAAAACCAAGGTGACCTTGGTTGGGACGGTTTGCAACTGTCTGGTATCACTTTTAGTAATTCGAAGTCAGAACCGACACATTAAAATCAATTCCAGTTTGCTGATTCCAATTTTACTCAGTTAAATGGAATAGGTATAAGCATTGGTTTTCATCCATACCTACATTTTAAAAAACATGCCTCATTAATTTGAAAAGTTAAGAGCTATCCATTCAATAGCTAGGTAATGTGGAGTACGCAATGACACATTAAAATTAATATAAATGTCTCATCTGTACATTCCCTCTCGACGAGAGGAGGCCTGAGTCCCAGTAGTGGGGATATAATAAGGTTGGTTATGCTGACGCTACACTAGCGATATTTTATATTTTCAATTATGCCCATGCCCATAAACTCCACACGGTCCACACTCTGAATATATTGTTCAACACTCGCGAATCTATCGACAGCATTCACAGACGCCAGCAGACAGTTTTGCTTGTAGATGAACCATATTTTTCTTTAAATACGACACTTGGAGAGCCAGACGTACTTCTCTCATCTTTCTTCTGTCTCGACTCATCTCGGCGACGTGGTTAGTCTGCTCTCCCTGTTTTCTGTATGTGTCGTTAGCGGTCTGACTCGTCTGCACTGCCCTCCGCATTCGCGGGTTGTTATCCAGTAAGGCGGGGCACATAAAGACCCAAGATATCTGACCCACGTGACAGCAGAAGGTAATATAAGACATACTAAAAGTTATACGAATTTGAACCTTCTGCAATTAGCAGAAGATACATGATAATCAATTCGGAGCATAATAATTTAAACGAATATAACGAGAGGTAGGTAGTCAAATAATATAGAATACTGTCACGTCAATTTGATCTTTAAGAGGTAACGTTAAGGTAGGTAAACTTTGAATACAGTTTTGTCTCATAATGCACTCGTTAATTTCAACGTAATATCGCAAGTCAAATTAGTTTAATGGTCATATCAGTAGACTTACATTGACATGGTCTTAAGTTCAAATCCATCGTGCTTCTTTTAGTAGTTTTGTGTTTATAATATTGGATTATGATTTTTGAAATCAAATTATAATTTATATTAAGTTAAATTAATACATTTAAATTAACTATTCAAACATAAAAGCAAAATGAATAAAAAACAAAAATTGTTAGGATAGGTAACGATTTATTCAAGTAATATTTACAATTTACATAAAAAAATATTTACTCGTCTAATAGACATAATTTAAATAACTAAATATAAAGGTAAAACATATAACAGAAGATACAATATTAAACTGCTTTTGATATGGTAGAATTATTTGTAACACAGTTTTGAGCAGGAAAAAAAACTGTTTATTTATTTCAATAGTGCTAATGAAATACCAATTTTATTTTTAAAGAAGAGTTTAATGCTGTGAATCAACATGTTACATGATTAGAAATATATAATATTTGTTTAGTTGTGCTGGAACCTCCGAACTGACCATGTCCGATGAGGATCTGCGTCACGCGAAAGGTGACGACGTCGTGAGGTCTTTTTAGCCACGCCTCAAAGAAGGGACTTTCCGCCACAATTTTAACGTGTCCTTTACAGCCTTCTTTAAATAGCACTTATTTAGTGGTGCTTAGAATCTACTGTGTGTCAATATGATTTTTTTGAAAAATGAATCTTTTTACACTTTATTTTACCGTAATATAAAATGGAATCCTACATCATCTTACGTTTTTTCCCGTGGAATAAGCAACTATTTAGATCGCCAACTGCAACCCTTACATATTTAAGCCGGTTGCAGACCGAAAACTAAGCTATGTCAAAGCTAAACTAAGCAAGCTAGGTTAAGCTAAGCTAGAAATAAATGGCGTGCACACCAAAAGCTAAGCCAAGGCTCAATCAAAGTTTCAAAGTTCAATTAGACGGACGACGCTCACTATGAATATAATCGACGAAGAAAATTCCGATGATGAATACGTTACAGAAGAAGATTAATACTGACCTATTATTAAAAAGACATTTCAGACCTTGGATATGTAAACACATTCAATTTCTTAGGGCTTAGCTTAGCTCGTGTACCTGCGCATCGGCATAAATAACTAACTTAGCTGCGCATAATAATATTTTAGTTAGCTCACATAGCTATTAGTTCGCATAGTTTGCGGTCTGCACACATGTATGGAAAAATGCGTCAGCTATGCGAGCTAAGCTAAACTAACTTAGCTTAGCTCTCGGTCTGCAACCCGTATTATTCCGTTTGCTTCGTTTACGTTCACAATTTTACTGGCGTTTTGACTTATAGCATAGGGCATTTTAGCTAACAGAAAAATAAACGAATTGGTTGCTTTCGGTATGAATCGCAAGCACGGAATTATTATTTATCTACCGAGTTGTGTTTTACGAACTCGACGTGGACGAGGTCGCGGGCAACAGCTAGTCTCGTATATTAGGACGACGACAGTGTCGATGTCAGAAAGTAAGTAAATTAGCTCTATATCTGCTGGATTTAGGTACTCCGTTTGAATTTCATAATAGTGGGATTCAAAACTAAGTTTTCTGATAACTGGCCGATTTTAGCCAAGATGATTCACAATCAAACCCAAACTTTTAGCAAGTTAAAAATACCACCACACCAGTAAGGTAATTTTCGTCAGGTAAAAAAAGAACGGTCACTCTATATTTAAATAGGTACTTTGTTCCTATTGGTCAAACACCCCGCGCTCGTAGAGTGGCGCCTGCGCAAGCCACGCCTCTCTTGTTACGCGGCGGTGTGCATCGGAGACGTGATGTTATATTGTTGTAGTGTGTGGAATGATATTTAGTGTGTACCTATCTAATATTTTGTATTGCAAATGTGGCAAAACATATTACTTTGGCTACATTGATTTGTTATGGGTTGTTTTTGAAGTTTCCTTAAAAATGAAAGAAATGTGTAGGTTGTAAAAAAATATGTTTATTCTTAACCTTTCAATCGTGTAAATTACAGACACAATAGAAAGACAATAGGTGCGCGAATGCCGGCGTTCGCTTGGGGTTTAATGAATTAAAACTAAATATGAACAGTCTTTATTTATATTCTTATCTACCACTAAATTAGCACAGCCTCTTTAATTGCACAATTTACAAAAAAATTAAAAACGCTATGAGTAGCGTTACCTATTCTTATATTTACAAATTCTATGTATTCAAAAACTAATCCTAATCATTGCACAATGTTACTACGAAGGGAGATTAAAATTTTACAAACATTACATAAACTTTACTAAATACTATTAACGAATACATTGCACAGTCTTTTTATACAAACTAAAACGAATACATTGCACAGCCTTGAGTCTTGTTTAAGCACGCACACGAGTGGTTATTTATTTACAGGCACTAGATTAAGGAATAAAAGAAAATACAAAAGAAAAAAAAATATCCTAGAAAACAAATTACTAAGGTTCACTAATCACTTATTTTCCATCCACGTTTGGTTGCAGCGCTGACAAACCCGATTGCTTAGTGCTGCTTCCAACACGGCGACTTTCTTTTTCAAATAGGACGCTTTAAGTGCGAGGTCCATCTCCCGCAGCTTCCGCCGGTCCCGGCTTAGTTTAGCGGCCAAGTTGTTGCGCTCGCGCTGGCGCCGGTACGCGGCGTCGGCGGGCGCGGCGGCGCTGGCGCAGACCGAACGGCGCATGCGTGGGTTATACCCCAGCAACGCACCGCCGTTCTTCTTGGCCATCACATTCAGCGCATTTGCCTTAAACTGCCGGAACTCCAGATCATTCGACAGAGCATCGTCGTCCACTGTGATGGTCCTAATACTTGGAACCTCGACCGGTGGTTCCGCCGAATAGTAGCCCGACGAATTATCGGGTGACACTTGCATCACTGGTGCGCCGTAATATCCACCACAGGGCGGAAAATACGGCGGCACTGGCTGCTGCGGCGGCGGGTAGTGTTGCTGCCACAAAGGTAGGCGCGGCGGGTTGTACTGTAGTAACTCTTCTTCTTGAACTCTAGGTACCGACAAATCTTCAGGGCCGTCGTCGGCGAACGGTCGCCACAAAGCCATGGTACCAGTTAGCTGTTACTTCAATCGTCTTCGAGCGATGAATGATGATGCCAGGGGGTCGTCGCGTTTTTATACTGCCAGGGGGCGGAGCTTCGGCGGCGGGGCGCGGGAGGGGCGGCCTCACCCCTGCCGGCGGCGCTGCGGACACAAAACAATGGGGTGCATGGTTGTGTCGCAATACATTTGTGATGCAATGCTAGTGTTTTGTGTAGGTATATTCCGTCTATTTTTCAGAATTCCTGTTGCGTGTGTTTTATTTTGTAATGGGATATGAATATTATATAGTATCTACCTATATTCGGTGACCAGCTAATGTCAATTATACAACATGGAACATCTTATAAACACACATTCTGAAAGTAATAAGTCTGTTCATAATTGGCTACTATTCGGCGGAACGATTTCAGTTGTTTTTAAGATAGATATTTGTAGAGTCCAGTAAATATGTTGACAATAACAGAACTCTTGCAAGACTGTTTTGCTGTCTGCCTGTCAAGGTCTTTTTTCTCAGGAACGCGTAGAAGTATGAAGCCGAGATTAATATCTATCAAATACTCAGGTCTGCTACCCAGAACAGCAGTGCAAACATAAAACTTCTAAGTCAAAGATATTTAAAGATAATGCCCTATTTAAACACATGTTTACATTCACTAGGGAATCAAAACCGTTGTCCTAGAATCCTGAAATTTGCTTACTTCGTGTAAACTGTGATATCGAAAGGAGATCGCATGTTTTTTTTTTTTTTTTATATAGCAAACAGACAGACTTGTAAGTAAAATAATATATACTTTTAAGGATTTTGCATTTAGAGAATAGTTTTGAAAATTTCTAGAAAAAGAAGTGTGTTGTTTTTTCAGTGTCGAAGTGATGTTTGTAAGAAAAGCTTGTGTTGTCAACGTGTTTTATTTATAGATAAATCCCAATATGAAGCCAACCGTGGACTGAGCTACGCTACAAAACCTCAAAACGAATTTTGATACGGTTTTCAGTAATTAAACGGATCGCTAGTAGAATATTAATCAGAACATAACTTTGTTTATTTTATTAATTATTAATTTAGGTACAAGTGTAAAGGTACAGGTAAAGTGTTTTTATAAGATATTAGTTATGTAAGTATTCATTTAATTATGTATGTAGGTACCTACACACCTAAAATAAAGAAAAAAGGTTGAAGGGTGTGTGCACTAGGTATACCTACCTACATGTTAGCGCATCGGTATTGGTATCTACGCACGCACACACAAACACGCTAGTGATGGAATCAAGGCATAAGGTAGTAGTGACCTTAAGAACTTATCTTGTACTTTATAACCATAGAATAGTTATTATTCTAAGTTTATAACCTAACTAGGTATTTTAAAAATAGCTGAAATCAGTTCAGCACCTACCCGATTCTGAACATATCTAATGTCTACTTACTACCTACATGTTTACTATGTTATTTGTATAAAATGCCCAAGTAAATATTATCACAAAATATATTTCAGAAGACAACATTTTGCAATAACACACACAGTCAAATATACTTATTACCTAATGATGTAAGTACTTTCAAAGTATTATGACGGAATATAAATTAGTTGATCACTTTGTTTTCCACCTCATATTTAGTTATCTGCGCAAACGACTATAAGTTAGTAATTCGTGACAAGACGAAAACAACTGTTAATGTCAACAATTCAGTACTTACCTGATGAGCTTCTTCGCTAATGTTGTTTACAAGATGCTAATCACAAGCTAAATGAAGCTTAGGTACGTGTCCAGCACCAGTATGACGCCATCTTTGCACACCATCAAGTACCTACACAAATTAGAAAAACTCATCGTCTTACTTTTGGTCATTTGCGATTTACGACTACCTACCTACCTATCTCTTTGACTGACTACGACTTTAAAGAAAACTAAAAATTGAAGATTAACTTTCATTTTGGAAGTCGCTTTTGTTTCTTCGCTTTTTGACATCCGCTTTTTTTTTAATTCACATCCGAAATAAGTTTTTTCACTTTTGGTATCCCAAAGCTAAAACTTAATAGTGAGCTGGTTCTCTGTTAGGGTAGGTAAGATTATGAGATTTTTGTCTAAAAAATCTCATAATCTTATACCTAGGTACCTAACTTACCTACTTTTACACATTGCTTTGACATTGGCATAACCAGCAGAATCGGTTAACATTTGATAAAGCTAGGTACTAGTAAAAACTCATTCCGACGACGAATAAAGGCACATACAATAACTTTCGCTCGAGGATCTATATCAAAAATATTTATCTTGAAATGAATATTAGGAAGACGTAATAATATTATCTACCTACTTATTTCGAAAATAAATCATGCATGGCGCTCAAAAACTACTAGAAATACACAAACTCATATATGTAACGTCAAAATTCTTACACACAATTAAAAAATACCAGTAGCTTGATTCACGTAAAATCAAACAAGCCAAATATCGTTGAAGTTTTATAGTCGTTCGATCGAAGTCCTATCCAAAAGCGGTATTCACGGTCTATCGACTTATATCCAGTTACATTAATAAGTATTCTACCAGGATAATGTCATACAGACTTTTTTTAAATCGACGAATTTCAAACGACTTTAAAATCGGTGTCGTTCAAACTCGATTGATGGATGTGAATACGGAATCGGTCTAAACGACTAAATCGCTACGATATCGTTACGGTTTTCATTACGTGAATCGGGGTAGCCCGATTCACGTAATGAAAACCGTACCGGTACCGGAGCAGTAGTGCTCCGATGTAATATCGACGTAAGCAATAACACAAACATTTAGGTAAAAGATAACAAGCTCACATGACACCATACTACAAAGGCAGGCGCCGCCGCCGCGCCAGGCAGGCTACCTGACCAGCGAGGGACACCGCACCACCCGACCATAAACACGCGTTTACAACATGCGGGTGCATTATTTTACTCCTTATCTCAAAAACTACAAAAGACACATTAGTACATTTTCTGAGTTCTTGAGAAACGTCCCTTTTGGTGATAAGGAGTGCGGCGGCACCTTAATTCCATTCTTTGTTTTAGTTGTTCTATACACGTAACATTTTTACTGTTCCGTGGTTCTATAGATTAGTGCGTAAATATTGTTCAAACATTACTCCAAAATTTATGACGGCCCGCATAACAAATGCTGTGTCCTATTATAGTTTTTCACTTTATCATTAGGTACTAAGTTTTTCACTGAATCAGTAATAGTACAAATTCTTTGTGAATGAGAAATTACTAGAAAATTTATTGTTATGTCTCACAGTTTGTGGTAGGTATTACAACTGTTGCATATAGAAAAAAATATTATTATACAGAGGATAGATTAATATTTTTAACCGACTTCAAAAAGCAAGAGGTTATATGTTCTGATGTATGTAGGTACAGATTTCTGTGTCAATTTGTGGAAAGCTTTTGAAAAAAAAAAAAAAACTTCGATGTTTTGAGGAATTTGTTAGCGATTTCAAGCAAACCGCCAGTGGAACCCTCGGTGGAAAAAATTAAAGAAAAATGAAAAAATATTTCAAAAACCTCACGATCTCCACGATGTCATCACACAAATATTTCGCATCAAAGTAAAAAACAAAGATGGACTTGAAAATTAAAGGAAAAATATTCCGTGAAGTTCCGTGATACATGTAGGTCATTTCTGCCTAAAATTTTCGCTTGAATCCTGCGGCGCGGCGCCAAACCGAACCCCTTGAGTTTTCGTTTTGAGTGCAAGCAAAAATTAACTTAGCGGTGTGTCTTTGATGGTACACAATAGAAAACTAACATTCTACAGACGTCGGCTAAAAAGACACATTTCGTCTGATACTATTTACAATTTTATTTGTGCCAAATACCTGATGCCAATCTAGATCCAAAGCTCTATGAGATAATAAAATCTAATATGATACGTGGCTCCTGTGAAAATGTATCTATCGCTATCCTCGAACGATGCTTACAGAACATAGACCGGTGATAACGGATATCCAAACTGCAGGAGACGTCCTTCAGAGAATGGCGGATTTACTGTGACCATAAATCTATAATCGTTGGGTAGTCCCTTTTAATCCGGTATCTACTTTTAAGCATATTTTTAACACTGACATCAATGTTAAATATAGTAACTCCAAAAACGACTCTCACGCCTATTTTTGAACTATGTCAAGTGTAAGGCTTTAGGGTTAATTGAAGATGATCAGCACTGGCGCGCAGCCTTAGAAGAGGCAGCCATGTGCCAATCACCGTTCATGTTAAGAGAGGTTTTCACAATAATACCTATTAGTTTTTTGTCAACTAACAGATTCATTCAGCCTGTGAGATGAATTCAAACAATACCTTTTCAGAAGATTTTAAACGACACAGAGAGGCAGGTAAATAAACCGGAAAACTTTATGGATCAGATTTTGCGGCAATTATTAGATGCCATCATCATCATCATCATCATCATTTCAGCCGACAGACGTCCACTGCTGGACATAGGCCTCCCCCAAGCGTCGCCACAACGAACGATCATGCGCGTCCCGCATCCATCGGATTCCCGCTACCTTCACCAGGTCGTCAGTCCACCTTGTAGGAGGCCTTCCAACGCTGCGTTTTCCGGTACGCGGTCGCCACTCCAGAACCTTTCGGCCCCAACGGCCATCTGTTCTGCGAGCAATGTGCCCTGCCCATTGCCACTTAAGTTTGGCGATTCTTTGTGCTATGTCGGCAACCTTGGTTCTCCTGCGGATATCTTCATTTCTGATTCGATGCCAATGTGCAACATTTTGAAGCAAAGTTGCTACGAAAGCAAAAAAGTCTGGAACGAAAATATAATGCCACACAACAGAGCTATTGAAGCATTTAACAAAACTCTACAGGACATAAGAAGCAACGACAAATTAAAGGGTGGTTTGACTGTATTGCTGGCAGGAAATTTTCGCCAGAAGTTACCCAGTTTTACTAAAAGGGACACGAGTGAATGAAATTAAAGAGTGCATTGAAAGATACTGTACTAAAATCCTTAAATTAACCAAAAATCCCTTAAGAGATACACTCGTAGGTAGTCGCGGGCAAAGTGCTAGTCATCTTATAATATTAGTCAACAAGGATCAAGATTATAACGTCATACTAACATTCAGAAATCGTAGATAAACATTGTTGTTTTTCATTCAAAACACCTTCTTTCTCCTCTTGTTTTTGTTTGAATTTATTAACGGGGAATTATAAAACGAGCGACTAAAAAAAAACGTAGCGACTGATGATGAGATACTGTTTTAATAACTTGAGCGGTAAAATTAGTATGTGAGCGACTAAAATAATAAGTGAGCGACTAGAAATAAAAATGAGGTTTTAAATAAGGAATTTACGCTAGCAAATGTTTTCATCATTGTCTAATTATCTAGTAGCAGGTAGATTCATCATTTGAACTGGGTGAAATAGGTTAGGTTAGGTTAGAACTGTGACCTACCGCGCGTGAGCCGAGTGAGCGAAGCGAGCGGTGCCGCGGCAGCGGCCGGCGAACGCTACGACCAAGTTGCTCGCAGATTTTATTTCACCATTTTTTTCGTTGACACACAAACGCTCAAAATATTTATGAAGCTTCTCATTTTGTAATTTAAGTAACTCAAATTAAAGTTTCTAAGTCGCTGTTCTATTGATTTCTCGTCACTCGCAGTCAGTCGCTCACTTATTATTTCTATAACCCAAAATAATTATTTTTGTCACTTAAAATTTTAATTTACAGTCACTCGTTTAAATACTACCCTTTATTAACCATAGTGTGTAGTAGGGAATGCAAAAACCGCCAAAGTTTTTTTTTCGGTTTTCCTAAAAAAACCGGTTAACCGGGTAACCGGTTTTAAAATTAGTTTTTTTTTAATTTATTTTTAAGTGAAAATTTTAATTTGTTTTGCTTGTGAAATTCTAAATATTTTTAAACTTATCTTGGAACTTATCTATTAAAAAATATACTGTATACCTAATATGAATCCTGTTAAAAATAAAAAAAAATCTCATCTTCATAAAAACGAATGTTTCAGAATGATAGATAGATAGATAGATAGATTAATTCTTTATTGTACACCAAAAATAAAAATTACATGAGAAACTTAAAATTTATAGGGTGTCACAAAGGGCGGTCTTATCGCTAAAAGCGAACTTTTACAGACAACCTTTGGATGGATTTGACAGAGAAGGAGAAAAAGATACTCAGGTAGTTGATGGTGTACTATCTACATATATACACAATACATAAACTAATAAATCACATAAATTACAAAACAATATACAATATAATTATATATATACTGAATGATGACAGAATGATGTCATACATAGAGAATCTAAGCTAGAAGTTAAAATATACTTCTACTCAAAATATTCACCGTATATAAAATATAGCCTATGTCACTCAGGAACAAAGCAGGTTTCTATCGGTGAAAAAATTTTAGCAATCGGACCAGTACTTCCAGAGGTTACCTCCTACAAACAAAAAAATATAAAAACAAAAAAGACTCTTTATTATACGAGTATTAGTATTAGTGTAGATTAGCCCTATCACAGGCTTTTAAGCGTTTAGGCCCCGCGTCATCTGTTTACGCACGGTGATCATTGGAAAGTTGTCCACTGCTGATCGTAAAGAATTTTTAAGGATTTTGAATTATTGTTACATGTAGCCCATGCTCTCCAATATAGATCTCAATTTGTAGTTCACGGGTTGAGGTCTGGGCTAGCCAAAGGTCAATCATCAGCCTTAATGAAGCCCGAAACACTCGCTGCAAGGCACTTGAGTTTGGCGATTCTTTTGGCAACCTTGGTTCTCCTGCGGATATCTTCATTTCTGATTCGATCACGCAAGGAAACTCCCAGCATAGCCCTTTCCATTGCTCTTTGGGTGATTTTAAGCCTTCTGATGAGGCCCATTGTGAGCGACCACGTTTCACTTTGCACCATATGTCATCACTGGCAACACGCACTGGTCATAGACTTTTGTCTTTAGACACCGTGGTATATTGGACGAGAAGATACCGCGCAGCTTCCCCAACGCTGCCCAGCCGAGTCGGATTCGACGGAGATTAGATCTACCCAACTGGATTGTTTGTCGAAGGTAGACGTAATCGCTCACAACTTCGAGTATAGAGTCTCCGATCTTGGTAGGAGTGGGTGCTACATGGTTGTTTATCATGACTTTAGTTTTGTCCATGTTCATTTTAAGACCCACTCTTTCGGAAGCTCTACTGAGGTCATTAAGCATTGTGCTGAGGTCTTCCGTAGTCTCAGCCATGACTACTATGTCGTCGGCAAACCGAAGGTGGGTGATGTACTCGCCATTGACAGTTAGAAGCAGTTAGAAGCTTACATCCGATAATTTTGCTTGTTGCAATATTCCTTGATTGTGAAAATTTTCTCATCGGCATCGGTAGCAAGAATATCCCTGAGTTTTTCATCAGTGTAACGAACAAGCAAAGATTTTGATCTTATTACTCTTTCTTCTATAAAAGCGACTCGTTTAAGCTGATGATGTTATGATGAGTAACAACGGTGGGTATTCTATCTGCGAATAAGAATTTTGGTATCCTTACGAGATTTTAATTCTGGCCCTAACAGCATTCACTGCCTGTTCTCACAACACGCGGCCGGCCTGGATTTTAAATGATCGTAAACAGAAGAATTGGTGTTGGTGGACAATTGGTGTAGCTATCTATGATACATAAATATTAATAAACAAACCTACGACTGATATCAAGCCTCAACAGTGTTTTAAAACAATGTTTGCTAAAAAATAGTGTAATTTTAAAGAAATAAAAAAAAACTCAAAAAAACCGGTTACTTGAAAAGAAAACCGGTTTTTATAATCATTAAAAATATGCCGAAAAACCGGTTTTCAGGTTTTCGGGTTAACCGGTTTGCATTCCCTAGTGTGTAGCAGTTTTCGCACGTTACTGTTTATTTTTATTTTTTTATTTATTTATTTTTATAATTAACCGTAACCGATGATGTGGCCGACGATTTATTGTTTATATATTCTTGAAAAATAAATACCTATCTGTTTCCAAAAACTGACAATTGCAATCATAAACTTTGACGTGATTTTAGCGGCAAATTAATGTTGCCAATTTCATTTTAAAAAAAAACTCCAGGTTACGCTTTTAGTAGACACACTAATATCTAAGTAATATTTAATTATTGAAAGACTTTATGTTTTTGAATATCTATATGTGTGAGTGTACGAAATACGCCTCCGTTCCTCTGTTTTGCTACCTACTCATCGATTGTCGGTAAAAACTAAGAAGATCCATCTATAATGTCTTAGTTGGCAAAATGAGTATTTTTAGCTCATATTTTACGACTTCATTTATTCCAATGTCCATTATATTCAAAATTAATAACAACTTAAAGCACAAATATAATGAAGTGCTGTGTAAACAACGACCCTTGCAAAGGCTTACGGTCATAAAACAAGGGCTCGTTACTGTAACTAACACAATATGCACAATGCACTGCGAACCATTTGTAAAGGATTAACGCAAGAGCTGAGACAATGACATTCTGCGTAGTTTGCAAAGCCAACGGTACCTACCTACAGACATGAATGGAGGATTCGGCTATTATCTGATTGAACTGGCTTGTAACCTGGCGTGTTGTGAGGTCCGAAGCTTTAGGAATACATGACCAGTTCGTCGAAAGTTATCTTGTTAATCTCTTTTTTTTGTAGCAATGGAAAAATCCCCCATTGTAGATCATAGAAATACTTACTCATGGATATTATATCTGTACCTCAGAGGTAAACAATAGTAACTCCACTTTTTTGAAGATATGTTTTTTTGCACTGTTAAAATCGTAAGAACCAGTTCTACGTAATGGTATAGGGCATCAAGTCCTACGACATCTAGGAAGAGAAATATCCAATCGTATATGACAAAAACATATCGGGTATAGGACTTAAAATGAGGATAAGATTGTTTACTCCTCAGCTTTACGCGCACTTAATGTTGTTCTAAACTTTATTGTAATTATGTGTAATACATAATAATTCCATCTAATAATTATAAAAAATACAATTGAGTTTGTTTCAATATCTTTAAATCAACTATGTCAAAAATACATTTAAAGTTTCTATCCGCGCGTTTTTGCCTCTCCTGTAAAATTTACTTTTTGGCACATACTGTTGTTTACCTCTGAGGTACAGATATGTACTACGCATTAAATTAGGCGTGCCGAACACTCACTTCAATCGAATCAGTTGTACCTTATTACCCACAAATTGACATTGATGACTTTAGTGCAATTTTGACGTTCGAGCAGTGTGATTAAAAAAAAAGTGAATCATGAAATAAATAATAATTCTGTAGTCAAGTAAGTAAAATTACTGGTTGTTCAAGGAATTTAATAGCTTCTAATATTATAATAGTGTGTTAGAAACATTGACTTATATTCTAGTGATAGACAAGCCCTTTCATGTTGCGCCGACCCCAAGTAATATGGGATAAGGGCAGGAAGAAGAAGAAGACAAGCCCTTTCATGGAAAATATTTGTCAAAATATTTAAAAGTTAAAACAAAAATCTGCTGCAGCGCTACATTGGCATTAAGTCGTCTAACAGAACTATTAAAATATAAAGCGCTGATAGCTTTTAGAGGATACTTTTTCGCGACCAAAACGTCTTAAGCGCCATGAATTTCGTAGTACTTACGCGTTTAGTTCAACATAGTGTAATGACATGTTATCCATATAGATTTTTATACCGCAGAAGTGACACAGTTTTTTGCCTACAATACTTCATTACAATAAAACTCTATTTCAAGATTTTACCAATAGTCCACGTTAGTATAAATTCAGAAAACTACGTCTACTACTTTAATAAATAAGTGAATTCAAAATCGTGTAAAATAATGAAACCATTTATTGTAATCATCATTGTAAAGGACAGCTTTCTTTAGTGAATGATGACTGCGCTGCTAATATTTAGTAAGTAACAAAATAATCAACAACTATAACTATAGCATAATCAGCTTTTTAATGTTTCCCACTGCTGGGACTCAAGCCTTCTCTCTAGGGAAGGGAATGGGCCGTAAACCACCACGCTGGCCCAGTGCTGGTTAATGAATGTCGCATGTCTTTGAAATATGCCCGGTTTCCTCACGATGTTTTCCTTCACCGTTTTGAGAGCAGTGGTGATGAAATAAATTACATAAAAAACTAAAACTTTTTTTAAATCTGTTTTCAACTTAATTTTTCGGGGCGAATCAAAAATTGATTCGGAGTCAGAAATTTGCACTTGGTTTAATGATGTAGGGGAAAGCTATAAATGATTGAAGGCACATTCTGAAGGAATAGCATTACTGCAAGGAATAGCCGACTCATTAGAAAACGTTTTCCAGCTTTAGTATCATCAGTTTGAAAGTGTGCAGAGCAGACAAACGGATATTTTGTAGGAAGCCACGTATTTTCACGTCTATCCTCTTGAAGATATTTTATCAATTTTTCTCTTTTCCGCTGACCAGAGTGAACAAACTTGAAATATATTTATAGTTTATGAAGGACGAAATCTCAATAACAGTAATGATCACTTAGTGATGTATCACTTATATTACACATATGACTACAAATTCAACTGAATCTAATTTATATTTGAATACTAATCTATGTATACATAATATCTAGGTAGGTACGTAATACTTCAGTGCTTACGAATGACAGAATGCTTAACCACAAAACTTAGCGATGAAAGCTAATACTCAATGATTTGCTGGCATTTCTTGCTGAGTTTTTACAGTATCGAAAAACAGACTTATTCATAATTATTGAATTTGACGGAATTTATTGGTACCTATAATTTACACAAAAAAAAAAAAAAAAATTAAAAAAATACAAACAATAAAACATCATGCAAAGTTCGTGTTCACTAAAGCAGTTTAGGTAAAAACACGGTTTTTGTGGGAGGGAACATCTGCATGTTATAAAATAAAATAATATAATTTCTAACATACTATTACGAAATTTGAAGCTATTAAATTGCTTGAATAATCAATTATTTTATTTCAATGACTAGAGAAACTAGACTGAGGAACCTAGATAAATATTGTCTATAACCGAATATCATCATAATATATTGGAAATATGCTCCAACTGCAAATGAGCGTGGTATTACGTTTGTATGGAAATTCATCCGTCACCGGCCCCTTAAAATAAAAAACTTTTTACAAAAAAAATATATAAGTAACCTAGGTAGGTAGTACCTACTTCAATGTTAACACTGAAAAGTACAAAATTACTTTAATTTTAGAAGTCGATGTTAAACAACGAAAAGAAAAAACTATTATAGAAACACCGACTTCCGAAATTAAAGTTGTTTATTGTACCTACTTTGTGTTAACATTGAAGTCGGTTGTCCTCCTGATGAGCCTTTAGAGATTTACATCTACCTACAGTATGCTACCTACATTAATACAGTATGCCTTTAAATTATAAAACTTTAGGTGTAAAGCGCAATATACACTGAGTTCGCCGCCGGGCCACCGATACAGCCCGCCGACATAACGGCGGCCTATACGAAAAGAATCATGTCAGTTGCCGACATAGGTCGGTGGCCCGGCGGGCTCAGTGTGTATTGCGCTTCAGGTAAAAAAAAAGGATCACGCTGTTTTCAAATACTTTGTTCCTATTGGTCAAACAACGGGCGCTCGCAGAGTGGCGCTTGCGTAAGCCACGCCTCTTGTGTCACGCGGCGCGCGTGCATCAGACAAGTGTTTGTATTGTGTACCTATCTTACTTTGGCTACATTAATTTTTGTAAAGCAAATTTTCTTGAAGAAGTGGAGTCTTATAGAAAATGAAAGAATTGTGTAGGCTATAAAAATCATATCTATTTAATAAATTAGGACAGTTTTTAATTACTTACTCAATTTAAAAAAAAGTTAAACGTACCGTTACCTATTCTTAGATTCTATATATTTACAAATTCTATGAATACACAAACTAATCGAGATCATTGCACAAAATTAAGTACTACAGAGGTAGATTACAAATTTTAAAAACAATAGATACTTAAACTTTAATAAATACTATCTACAAACAGGTACATTGCAGTCTTTTGAATAGGAGCTTTACTTTTTTAATTACAAACTTATCGGCCTAAAGAGTCTTGTGTTCAGGAACACACTGGTCACATCTAACACACTGGTCACATATTTTTTTATTGAGGGCCGCTTTCAGCGCCGCCACCTTTTTATTTAAATAGGCCACTTGAAGACCGAGCTGGATCTCGCGGAGTTTCCGCCTGTCTCGACTCCGCTTGGCGGCCAGGTTATTGCGCTCGCGCTGGCGCTGGTACGCGGCGTCGTCGGCGGGCGCGGCGGCGCTGACGCAGACCGCACGGCGCATGCGCGGGTTACTGTTCACCAACACACCGCCGTTTTTCTCCGCCATCATGTTGAGCGCGTTTTGCTGGAAGTGCAGGAAATCCGGATCTTCCGAGAGAGCGAGATCGTCGTCCATAATGGTCCTAATATTTGGTACTTCGATCGGTGACTCCGGCGGGAAACCCTCGACCGAATTGTATCCCGACGAACTGGGTGATACTTTCACTAAAGGTGCACCATAAGCACCATGGAGTGGGAAATGCGGTACCACTGGCTGCTGCGGCGGATTGTACTCTTGAATCCCTGCTTCCAGGGCTCTGGGCTCTGACAAATCCAGAGGGATGTCGTCGAAAGGTCTCCAGATAGACATGGTTACGGTTACGGTTTCGTAAGCAGTTACTTCAATCGTTTTTTTTTTTTCTTGTGTGTGGCCTCTCGCAGGTCAACCTAGGAGGTTGTCGGCTGCTTAACCGGACTTGCCTGTGGCGGCCTTGATCTCTAATCAAAGCCTCCAGCCAGGGCTTACTATACTACTTAAAACTAAGCGACTACGCTAAGGGCACCCCCTGTGGGGTACGAGCCTCGGCTTAGGGCGTCGCTGGGGGAGGGCAGCAAAGGGACGGGCTGGATCTAGCAAAATTTTATTATTATTATAGGGGAATTTTAGACTACTGGCTCAGCGGCGCGGGCTGGCTCAAGCAAGGGACGGGGAGGACAATTACGGGTTTGTCGCGGCGGGCCTCGGCGGCGAGGACGGAAGGAACGCGGTCTGTAGTGTTTTTTAACTGTGCTAGTTTCCCTACGGCTCTCTTGGAGCAGGGTAGTGGGGTCGTCGGGGGCGATTAGGGTATGCCTAGGGCGGCGAATCTTGGAGATGCGGGAGGGTTCGTATCGGGCTGCCGATGCGATAAGGGGGTTGCGGTGCTTCACAGCAGTGTCAAAGAAACGCTTGCACAGGCGTTTCATGAACTGCTGGATGGTGGGGACTCTGAGATCTAAATGTAGATTCTCATTTCGGATGTAATAGGGGGCTCCGAGGATTTTTCGGAGGGTGCGGTTTTGGAGGGTCTGCATCCGGTGGAGGTGACGGGCCTTGGCGTGTGCGAAGATTGCACAGGCATACGTCATGATCGGGCGAATGACTGCCGTGAAAAGGCGCAACTTGCACTTGCGTGACAATTTGCTGCGGGCAGTCAGTAGGTAGTGAAGCCTACCCTGAGCGAAAGCAGCTCGCGAGCGAGCCTGCTTTATGTGCTCGGCGAAGGATAGGCGTTCGTCGAGGATCACTCCGAGGTACTTGGCTTGCTTCTCCCAGGGGATCGGCTTGCCGTACATGGTGATCGGAGGGGGAGGGGGGTCAGATCTCCGCCGTCTCGCATAGAGAACGGCTTGACTCTTATCAGGGTTAACCTCGACTCTCCATTTCCGGAACCATTTGCCCAAAATGTTTGCGGAGGTTTGGAGATTACGAGCGATAACTCTGGGGTCATGACCTGTGTAGTAAATAGCCGTATCGTCAGCGAAAAGCGCCAACTTAGACTTTTTACTTTTGGGGATATCGCTGGTGAACAACGTGAAGGCTAGAGGGGAAACAACGGAGCCTTGAGGGACTCCTGCTCTGATGGGGTGTGGGGAGGACAGAGCTCCCTCGACTCTATAGCGAAAGGTGCGATTCGACAGAAAGTCTCGCATGATGAGCACGAGACGATCTGGCACACCGAGTTGGTATAGCTTATATAATAAGCCATTGTGCCAGACTTTGTCGAATGCTTTCGCTATGTCAAAGTACAAGACGCCCGTCATCGTGTTACGTTGGAAGCCAACGCTTATGTGCTCCACGATGCGGTGAACTTGATGGACACACGAGTGTTCGGTACGGAACCCGAATTGCTCGTCGGGGATGAGACCCTTGGTTTCGGCAAAATCTTTGAGTCGCTTATAAATAAGCCTCTCGTAGATCTTACCGAGAACATTGAGGAGACTGATGGGACGGTAGCTAGAGGGGTCAGACTTGGGCTTGCCTGGTTTGGGGATGCCGATAACGGTGGCCTGTTTCCACGCTTGTGGGAATATATTATTGCTTAATGCGCCATTGAAGATGGCGGTCATTAGCATTATGAGCTGGGGGGGGAAGAGTTTGAACACTCTGTTCGTGATGCCGTCGGCACCGGGGGCTTTCCGTGGTTGAAGCCTTTTCAAGATGTCCTCAACCTCGTCGGGTGTGACGGGGGCTAGAGGGTTATCGGGGTCTTCAACGGGAGGGAGGGAGGCTCTTCGTTCGACTTCAGCATCCACCATATCAATGTGGGCTTGGTCTACTAGATGAGAGCTAGGCGAACATTGGGCTTCGAGACTGTCGGCCAGGCACTCCGCTTTCTCGGAGTTGTCGAAAGCGACACTCCCATCAGGGCGGGTGAGCGGGGGCATGGAGGACTCTTCGGTGGAACGTAGCTTCCTTTGGAGTTGCCAGAAGGCGAGATGGGTAGGCTCAAGTTCGCTGAGCGTCTTTTCCCAGCGGGCGGAACGCAGCTCGGTCATACGCTTCCTTACAGCACGCTGTAATTTACGCATGTGAGCCTTGTTGGCGTCGCAAGGAAAAGCGCTATACGCACGGATAGCAGCGTTCTTCTCGGTCAACAGAGCCCGTACATCGTCCGGGATTTTCCAGCGACAGTCCTCTGTCACTGGAATCTCCCTTGAACAATCGTTCAGGACGGATTGTACGTGCTCTGTGAGCGAGTCGATCGCCTCCGTCGTCTCGGCGACTGAGACTATATGGTCAGGGATGGAGTCCAACTGATGTGACGTAGTAGATTTCAGTCGTTCGCTTACTTTCTTCCAGTCAGTGATCAGTTGGGATGAAGGGGGCTGGCCAGGGTCGAGATTTCCCGAGCGGGAGCCAAGGTGCATGACCACGGGGCGGTGGTCAGAGTTTAGTTCGTGTATTGCTTCTATAGATTGCAAACGGAGGTTTACATTCTTTAGCAGCGCCACATCGAGAACGTCAGGCCTATGATTGGGATCGTGGGGGAAGTGAGTGGGACACATCGGGCCGATGATGTCAAAATTCAGGGAAGCACCAAGGTTGAAAATGACCTTACCTCTAGGGTTGGTCGTGCTGCTGTTCCACGCGGGGTGTTTAGCATTGAGATCGCCCGCTAAGATAACGGAGTCACTCATGCCAAAGAGGGATGTCAGGTCTCTGGTGAGAGCGGTGGCTTCGTCTGTTAAGTTGGACGAAGAAGACGATGGGGGGTAATAGGCGGAGATGACTGTGATCGGCGGGTGACCAGTCATGCCTAGCCGACAAGCCGAGAACTCCAATAGAGATAGGGGCGCGGGTGGAGTTAGGGGAATGCAGTGCAATTCCTTTTTGTAGTAGATGAGGGTGCCACCACCGTGACAGCGGATCCTATCGTTGCGAACTATGCGATAGTTGGCAATCCTAGGATCTTTGAGGTGGGGCTTTAGATAAGTTTCCTGTATAAGGAGAATGTCTAGTTGATGGTCGCGGAGGAAGGCCGCGATCTCATCACGCTGGGAGTTAATGCTATTTGCATTGAAGAAACCTAATTTAAGGGATCGCGGTTTGGAGCAACAAACTTTCAGTCGCTTATCCATTAATTTAATTTCTAAGGGTAACAGCTGGAAGCTTGTCCAGCTCGGACAGTGTTGGCTTATGCTGATTGAAGAGCTCAGCCATCTTTTCCAGGGTCACTGTACCCGTGGCTTTAGCCACGTGTAACTCGTCAGCTAGGTCTCTAGCATCCTGGGTCATAAATATGATGTAATGCTCCAGGATGATTGAGCCAGCTGGGTCGGTCCTGGGAGGAATCACACCAGTGAACCGAGGCACAGCCTTAGGGGCTGCTGCTGGGACTGTGGGTGCCACAGGGGCGGGAGTAGGCGCTGGGATGGGTTTGGCCATCAAAGCTGGAATAGGCTGAGAGACCGCCAAGGCCGGGAAGGCCTTTTGGTGGTTCAGCCTGTTCCAAGGGGACGGGCGCTGGGGAGCGAGACGCTCGGGGAGCTGGGTTGAGGGGGCTAACCCTGAGGGGGCTTCTCTAAGCTGGCGTGCAGCGGCGCGCTTTGCGAGCTTTGGAGAAATTTTAGGGGCCTTGGGGCAACCCCGGTAGTTAGCCGGGTGCCCAGCTTGCCCGCACAGCACACAGCTGGGTGGCTCTGTGCAGAGCGTGCGGTCCTTGAGACGGGGGCATTCAGTAGTGCCGTGCTCACCCAGACACTTTACGCATCTGGGTTTTGCGTAGCAGTTGGACTGAGCATGTCCATAGAGTTGGCAGCGGTGACACTGGCCAACTATCGAGCTTTTATACGGCTTCTCAATTGAGATGCCGGAAAGAGAGCACACCGACTTGATCTTGAAGATCGGGTGGTGCCCTTCTGTAGGGTCGCAGACGACCAGTACCATATCGTACTGTTCTCTGCCACGAGCCTTGTGCAGGCGGTGAACCGCAGAGACTGGGACGCCCTGCGATTGAAGGTCGGACTTGATGTCGTCCGTGGGGATTTCCTTTGGCACACGTCTAATGACCACTCGGGTCGGCGTGTCCTCTGGGAGAGAGTATGTGTGGAAGCACACGTTCCTCTCTCTGAGCGATCGGGTAAGTTCCCGGTAGTCCGCGACTGTCGGGACTACGACACGAATGCCCTGCTGGCAAGCTCGTGCGTTCGTGTAGTTGATCTTACGATCAACACACATCTTGGACACGTCCGTCCACTTCGCCTTGTCCTGGATGTACAAGGGAGGCGGGGGACGTTGCTTCTTTGCAGAAGCTGAAGGATTGCAGCTAAGCTGCGACAGCTGTGACGCTGGGGCGGGTTTGCTACTGAGGGTAGTAGCGGGGGCGGGGGTGGAGACATCAGTCTCAGTCTTCTTGGCCTTACTGGCGGAGGCCTTGGTCTTCTTCTTCCTCTTTCCTTGGACGACTTGATAGTCGTCGTCAGAGGAGGACTCCTGGGCCTCAGAGCCTGACGGCTCTGAGTCGGTGTCTATGGGCACTGTCGTGTCCATAGCCTCGCTAGGAGGGGATGAAGTAACATGGTTTCCCTCAGTTTGGGAAGAACAGGGGTGGGAGGGAGGCAGTCCCGTGGACGGGGCCTGAGTAGTTTCATCGGTGGAGGGATCCACCGATGAGGAAGGAATGAGCGGGGCGGTCTTCCGGGTGCCGACAAAATTTCGGAACTTATCCCGGAAGCCCTCAATGAAGGAGGGGTCTTCGACTAATACTTGCTCGAAGAAAGCAAGTATAGTCTCTGCCCGAATTATTTTAAGATCCATGGCATCCATGGTAGAGAATTAAAGGGGGGGCAACATGGGTTGAATAGCCTATGTCCCTAACACCTAAGTCCCCGGGTGGACGGGCCCGGGGGTGAGTGACCCTCCCAACAAGGGTTGTGCACGCTGGGAGGTGTGTACCTAATGGTGAGCCCTAAGCTAGTAAACCGATCGCCAATCTTAATGTGCGATCGGGCCCTGACAGGGTCTGGTGCGAAGGGATAGACACCCCAACCGACACCAGGTGTGTAGCTGGAAAAGAACTCGGAGTTATAGGTCTGACGAGGGGCCACCCCCAAGGCCAAGACCTAGCTCCCGACTCCAAATGACTGCCTAGCCCTGAAGGGGTTCGGCGGGTGTATTGGGGCAACACCCCCTTGGCTTGTTGACACCGTGAGGTATTCCCGCCAAGGACCACGAAACTGTGGCTTTTCCCTTAAGGGGCACTACGTTTTCGACTATTCCGTAAAGGAAATAGTCTATCGTCCACTGCCTTGAGAAAGGCGGCTTCCGATAGTGTTGTGGTCGGCGACCACTGATGACGTCACGGCGAGCGGGCGCGGCGAGACGTAGGAGGGGGCACGTAGCACAGAGCGGGCGCGATGCACGGGGCGGCACGTCCGTTCGGGGCGAGCGACGGGCAGCGAATGTGATGATCTTACTTCAATCGTCTTCGAGCGATGAATGATGATGGCAGGGGGTCGTCGCGATTTTATACTGCAGGGGGCGGAGCTTCGGCGGCGGGGCGCGGGAGGGGCGGCCTCACCCCTGCCGGCGGCGCTGCGGACACAAAACAATGGGGTGCATGGTTGTGTCGCGCAATACATTTGTGATGCAATGCTAGTGTTTTGTGTAGGTATATTCCTTCTATTTTTCAGAATTCCTGTTGCGTGTGTTTTATTTTGTAACGGGATATGAATATTATATAGTATCTACCTATATTTGGTGACCAGCTATGTTAATTATACAACATGGAACATCTTATAAACACACATCCTGAAAGTAATAGAATATGCCTATCGGCTACTATTCGGCGGATCGATTTCAGTTGTTTTAAGATAGATTTTGTAAATAGGGCCCCGTACATAAGTTTACAATATCAGAACCCTTACAAGATTATTTTGCTGTCTGCCTATCAAGGCCCTTTTTCTCAGGAACGCGTGGAAGTATGAAGCTGAGATTAATAGATATTAAATAAGTACTTAGATCTGCTACCTCGAACAACAGTGAAAACATTAAACTTCCTTAAAGATAATGCCCTATTTAGACGCATATTTTAACATTCACTAGGGAATCAAAACCTTTGTCCTAGTATCCTGAAATTCGGCAGCCTACTTCGTGTAAACCTCAAAACGAATTTTGATACGGTTTTCAGTAATGATGCGGATCGCTACTAGAATATTATTCACAAATTCAGAACATGACAACCTTGTTTATTTTTTTCCAGTAACTTGTTTTAGTTACTAACAACAAGTTACTGGAATAACACACTCGCCAATTAGATAAATAAAATTTACAATCATAGGTAATTAAAACACTGGTATTTTATTTAAATGCTCTTAGAAAGTGTTATTTATAAGAAATGCACACCTAAAATAAGTAAAATAGGGCGAAGGGTGTTTGCACTAGGTATAGGTAGGTACCTACATGTTAGCGCATCTGTATTGGTATCTACGCACGCACACACAAACACGCTAGTGATGGAATCAAGGCATAAGGTAGACATTATCTTGTATTTTTTTATCATAAAATAATTCTTCATTATTTTAGGATTTACTAAGGTATTTCAAAAATAGCTGAAATCAATTCAGCACCTACCTATCCGATTCTGAACATAATATCTACACTTGAGAGCAAAAAAATCGCACATGGCTTGTAATTTCGTTTAATACTGTTTTTTTCTTAAATCTAAAGATATTGAATACAAATAATTAAGCAAAATTGAAGCATACAAACATAGCTTTATAAAAACACAAAATTAAGAACATTGAACTTCACGTAACTCACAAACACCAGCGGTATACCCAATTCCCCAAATTCACCCATTTGCATTTCACTACTTGCACCTTTACCTGGAGCTACAAAAAGGGTGCTGTTTTGGAGTTTTAATCAATTTCCGGTAACGTGATAGCGTCTTTATTAGAAACAGGTGGATTTACTGGAAAAATATGGATACCATGCCCGTAGAGGCCGTTCAAGTTATTGCCTTGCTTAAAGCAGGCCATAATCAAAATGAAGTCGCTCGACAGCAAAATTTTAGCCGCTTCCCTATTCGTCTGGTATACCAAAGGTTTCAAGAGACCCGTGGGTATATTCGGCGACCAGGATCTGGCCGGTGGTGCATAGGATCAGGGTGTGATTATCGCTTTCCTGTAACAAGTACTTTGAGAAATCGGCTACTTAACACGATTGAACTGACACAAAAGCTTCAAGAAGTTCGCAATGTCAGTGTAACTCAGTGGACGATTAGGAAAAGACTGGGTGAAGCAGGCCTGACTGCAAATCTCTCAGCAAATGGTACCAAATTGACCACAGCTCACCGACAAGCCCGGCAATAATTTGCCACGAAAAACTTAAATTGGATGTATGCCTAATGGCAGGCTGTTGTTTTCTGAAAAGGTTAGAATGACTTAGATGACCATGATGGATGCTATAGGGTCTACAGAAGGTCATCATTGCAATTTTAACAATGCTGCATAAGCGAACAAGTGGGTTTTGGAAGCACTTTAAGGTGGCATAATGTTGGACACTAAAACTGACATTGTATTCATCACTGGGCCATTACTGGCCTGATATCGAGAGGGTTGAAGGCTTTATGATACATCAAAAAAGTGCTCGAAGATTATGTGAAGCTGCTTGTGTGGCTTGTGGTAGATTTTTTTTCCTTAATGCAGAACAACACCAGATCGTATGTCGCTAGAACAGTTTGCGACTACATGTAAGACGTTGGAATCATTGCGATAGAGAGGCCAGCTCGTAGTTCTGATCCCAATCCAATTGAGAATATCTGGAATGACCTTGAAAGAAGACTTAGTGCAAAAAGCCTGGCTCTCCACGCCTCCAAGAGCTTCAATTTGTCATTGACGAGGAGTGGGACGTTATGCCCTAAGATTTCATGGTAAAATTAAAACGGTTGATGAAAAGTCGAGTAACAGCTATAAATAAGGCTAAGGGAGGGAATACACTTTATTGACAATCAAGATGACCAAGAATTTTAAGTTTGACTCTCATTCTTTCTTAAGTGAAATTTGGTAATTTTTCCCATATGTTGGATTTTGTGCTGTAAACCCTTTCAAGGATATTTTTTTACACTGTATTTCATATCATTAGAAAGGTAATTAAATAGGCTTTCAAATAATGTATGAAATGTTTTCAATATCTATACACATTCATGAAAAAAACTGCCTGAACAAAAAGAGTTATGATGTGCGATTTTTTTGCTCTCGAGTGTATTTAGCACCCACATACTTTCATGACGTGCGTTTACTATGTTATGTTTGTATAAAATGGCTAAGTATTATATTATATTATGTTCTTTTCCATGTCAAAGGCTATATGCATGCCAAATTTCATCCAAATCCGTTCAGCCGTTTTTGCGTGATTAAGTAACAAACATCCAAACATCCACACTTTCACATTTATAATATTAGTTAGGACAAGCATATTTCAGAAGAAAACAATTTACAATAACAAAGACAGACAAATATATTACCTAATGATGTACTTTCATGACCGAATATATTTATATTCACTAATCACTTTATTTTTCACCTCATACTTAGTTATCTGCGCAAATGACTATAGGGTCGTGACAAAACGAAAACAACTGTTAATGTCACCAATTTAGTACTTACTTAATGAGCTTTTTCGCTAATCTTGTTTACAAGATGCTAATCACAAGCTAAATTATGTGTAGCACCAGTATATGACGCCATCTTAGCACACCACCACGTCTATACGAATTAGGAAAACTGAACGTCTTATTTTTTGTCATAGCTATGTACAACTACCTACCTATCTTTTATGACTACCTACGACTTTAAAGAAAACTAAAAATTGAATATTAACCTTCATTTTGAAAGTCGCTTTTGTTTCTTTGCTTTTTGACCCCGGCTTTTTTTTAATTGACTTCCGAAACAACTCTTTTCACTATTTAATTTGATATCCCAAAGCTAAAACATAATAATGAGTAGGTAAGTTATCTGTTAAGGCCCATTTAGACGGAGAGAGTTTCTCGACTCGAAGATACGATTATCGAAAGAACATAAAAAAGTTTCTCCGTGTAAACACTCACGATTGTCGCCTGTCCTCTAGGGCGACAATTGCCTTGCAATAGAATATATCTGTCTCCGTCTAAACAGAACTTCAAAGCGAGAATCGTATTTCGAGGTTTTGTGCCAGTTGTTACCATGACTGCAGTGCGCGAGGGTGTTTTAATTGTATCTGCTCTTCTAAGACAAGAGTTTTTAAAACGAAAACGGAAAAAAAGATGTTGGGAAAAATGGATTGTGAGAAGAAACACGTTTGGAGCATCTAGTACTTTGTGCCTTGAATTACAATTGGAAGATGAAGAGACATTACTGTAGCAATCACAGAACAATACTGTAGCAATCACTGAACTCGAATGGCAACTCTCGCACTCAAAACGGTTCAAACCGATTTGCACGATACTCGTATGAACTTGAAAAAATGTCATACGAGATCGTGTTTATACAAGTCCAGAACTCGTAAGCAAGAATCTCTGTGTAAACAGTCGCAGTAATTTATCGCATGCGATAAAGTACTTGCGAATCTCGTATGATATAATCGTAGGCGAGAATTTAGTTCTTACCTGTATGTAAACATTGTGATTCGATAATCTTATGGCGATTATTGCTTGCGATAGTAGCGTACGATTTCTCGCCAAGAAACAGTCGAGAAACTATCTCCATCTAAATGGGCCTTTAAGGTAGTCATACACGCTAGGGTAGGTATACCTGACAGGTTTGCCTGTACAGTTGAGTTGTACAGGTAAACCGGAGCGCGTATGTTGCACAACTGTGCAGGTTTCCATACACGCTCACCTGACTGGTATAACTGTGCCTGCAGACCTGTCAGGTATACCCTCCCGGCGTGTATGGCTACCTTTAAGGTACATACAGGAATGACAAAAATCTCATAATCAGGTACCTGCCTACTTTTACACATTGCTTTGGATTGGCATAATCACTAAAATAGGTTAACATTTTATAAAGCTATCAGGAACAAGATACTTGCAAAAAAACGGCTTGTTCGTCAACTCGCAACAGCGCCGAGCGAGCTGGTACCTTCCGATTTTGCCTACTTTTTCTGTCGTCAACTCGCTCAAACTTGAAAAGACGTATTTATGTAGGTACAGTCAACTAAAAAAACTTCTTATAAAATGTATAAGATAGGTAGGTACTCACTATAAATGTTTTAGAAATTGTATTCGACTTGACTTTAAAATAAATCACATTTCGTCAATGAGAAAGATATTTAATATAAATCAACATGACAAAAATATAATATTGTATATTTATCTATTAATTACCAACAATAGGTATAACAAATCAACAATAAGTAACCAAAGTTGACGTACAATTTAATATTAATTAATGTTTATAAGTAGGTAAACAAAAAATTTGAAAAATTATTTGGCACTCGTTTGAGTAAGCCTAATGGAAGATTTAGAAATACACGTGAATGAGTTAATATGCAGTATTGATACGTCATTTTGTGTCATAAAATCAAGGGTGTCCTTACGATGAACATAATCTTTCTTGAGGATGCGATCCCATTCACGATTAACCTGTGTCCTTCAGTTGCCCTTTGCGTTCTAGGACTACGGGTTTCCTTTTTAGAAATTCCCCGTGGTCTTAGCTTGCGGGCATCGACCCTGCTGGACTCCTACGGTTTGCTGACATCTCTTTGAGGAGCGCGTGGATCACTACGCGCTGTTGACGGCTGGGCTTGGTCTGGTTAGTTACCGGACGGCCGAACGGCGCGCTACACTATTGCTCCGCGTCCACAAGCCCGCGTCTACCGTGGCTGGTTATCGGGGTCGGAATTTCGGCGGTCAAAGGACCTTCGGCCTCCTTTTCGCTAGCATTACTGCTTCGCAGAAGGAGGCGACCGCTTACCATTCCTCCTCGCTCCGGACCATAACCTGATTCAGGGCCCGGTGCGAAAGATCGTTGCTATAAATTGCCTCCACGAGTACACAACGGTGCTTTGCCCAAGCGAGGCACACCTCTACCGTATGCTCCACCGTGTCCTTCGGGTGATCCACTCAATAGTGATACCCGGGCTTTACTTCCGTCTGAATCCGATGCAGGAACGATGTGAAGAGAGTGCAGGTGCAGGTAACATGAGAAAGTCAAAAGTAACGTAAAATGTTTTTAAAGTAACTTGGGTATCGTGTACCATTGGCCGCATCCTACTCACCTCATTCCTCACCTTTAACATAATATCCCTAAATCTAAGTAGATAACCGGTATAGCCTGCGTGAACAGAGCCGCGGGCAATAGCTAGTAATTTATTGTAATAGTTTTCAACCTGTTTTTATTTGACTGTACTTTATACGTTTGAGCGAGATGACTACAGAAAAAGTAGGTGAAATCGGAAGGTGCCAGCTCGCTCGGACTCGCGTGAATCGCTTGAGCGAGTACGTCAGTTGACGAACAAGCCAAAAAAACACATTCAGACGACGAAAAAAAGCACATTCGATAGATTTCGCTCGATCAAAACTATGTAAAATGAAATTAATTTCAGGAAGATGTAATATTGTTTATTTAAATTTCATGTACTTACTTACTGGTGGACTTAGGTGATGCAACAAGGCATTCTCTCCCAGTCAACCTTTGGGTTAAAAAAGATAACACTGTGGTAGGTTATTATCTACCTACTTAGGTAAGTATTTCGAAAATAAATCATGCATGGCATTCAAAAATTACATTACTAGGTATGGATAAAATTAAGTAACGTCAAAATTCATAAAAAATACCTACTCTCGAAGCGAACGTAATATCGACATAAGCATTATCACAAACATTTAGGTAAAAGATAACAAGCTCACATGACAACATACTACAAAAGCAGGCGCCGCCGCCGCGCCAGGCAGGCTACCTGACCAGCGAGGGACACCACACCACCCGACCATAAACACGCGTTTACAACATACGGGTGCATTATGTTACTCCTTATCTCAAAACTTACAAAAGACACATTAGTACATTTTCTGAGTTCTTGAGAAACGTTCCTTTTGGTGATAAGGAGTGCGGCGGCACCGTAATTCCATTGTTTGTTTTAGTTGTTTCAAAGATTAGTGCGTAAATATTGTTCAAGCATTTGTTCAAAATGTATGATGGCTCCCATAACAAATGCTGTATCCTACTTATAATTTTTGAATTTATCGTTACTAAGCTACGTACAAATCCTTTGTGAATTTCTACACTATCTTGAACTAGGTAGAAAAAAAATATTATTATACAGAGGTTACATTTGTATTTTTACCCGACTTCAATGTAAAAAAAAAACACTTAACAGTGTAATATAATTTTTTCATGTACAGGAGTGGTACTTACTTAGTGGTCTTGCAGCAAGGCTTTGCAATACATTACAACACACATACTTTTTCTTTCTCACTAAAAACAGCGAGAACTTAGGTGATCCGCAACGAATCTGAATATTGGCGGACGCTTACCTAATTATGAATAGACGTAAAGGTTTTAGTGTAATATTATTTGAAAGACATCTAATTACAATAAATAATCATTATTTATTACAAAATTCTAATATTTTATGTATTATGAAGGAATATAGTATTTGTATCTAAATAGATACTTTGCGACATATCTCTTCAAATCAAGTGTATCATTCATGTATCTAAAAAATACAAGACGTCTTTGTCAGAGATAAGTAATATATTTGTTTATGTCCAAAAAATACACAATACTTGATGTTTATTATAGAAAATTAACCAAAGTTCGAGGATGAAGCCAAAGTTATCAACGGCACGTAAAAATTTCTCACGCGAGCCTCAAGGAAATGTTAAAAAATTAAAACAAAACTATAGGGGCCCAGCAAGGCCGACGCCTGCTAGGGCCACGGGAAATTCCTAAAAAGGAAACCCGGGGCCGTAGTAAACAAGTCCGACACGCCCTCTTGCTCCACCCTAGAGCGGGAGAAGTCATCAAATGATCTCCCCCCCTTTTTTTATTAATGATAGGCTTGCGTTTGACCACCATCTCACCTGATGGTAAGCGATGATGTGGTCGACGATGAAGCACGCTTGCCTAGAAGAAACCTATTCACTCTCGACTTAAAGACTCCTAAGTTGTAGCTATTAGGAAACAGGGAATTCCACTCCTTGGCTGTACGCACAATAAATGTGTTCGCAAAACGGTTTATGCGTATGGGTGGGATGAAAAAAAAAACCTAAAAAAAAAACTTCTGATATTGAAGTTTAACATCAGAAGCTTTTCCGTGAATATATGGATTGCTCCTATAATAGTATTGTAAACCCCAGTAACAGATACTGACTTTCCGGGCTTATAATTGAAAAAGCGGGGAAAACAAACGAGGTTTACCTAGGAGTTAATAAACCCTAGAATCATTTTGTATATTTTTAGATACGAAGTTCATAATAACGTTTTTGTGTAATGGTGTTTTTGTATCTAAAAAGATACAACCTGAAAACTCAGTGAAAGATTCCTGAATTTTTTTTAGCTTTTAATTTTGTTTATTATTAAATATAATTATATATTATTTATTAAATAGATAGATTTATTAGATAGTTTTACCCTATTTACTACATTTCTGAGTCAAAGCATGTTTTTCTTTTTTTTTTCAATTATTCCAATTCTTTTACAGGCGTTTCCTTCTTATTTCTGCTATAAACTTAAAAATAAGCTCTGACACTCACATACACACACATACATTTGCACCCTCACATTTACATTAACAGTAAATCACACATTCACTAGCACTCACACTACATTCTGGAATTAATATAAAGTATAATGGTCTTTTATGTACTTACTATTTAAGAATTAATTAAGTATCAAATTTCTGTCTTTTTTGTTTAACTTAGCTTAAATATTTGCTTGCTGCGACATGCTAAACTCTATCATAATAGCATACTAGCCGCGGGTGGGTCCTGGTGACCTGTAATACAGGTTGTTGTACATACCTACATCAGGCACCAGCCCCTCACAAAGTTAGCTCTAAGATATAAGCAATGTTAAAAGCTAGCATAAGATAACTCTGTGAAGGGAAAATAAATAAATAAATTATTATTATTATTCCATTTATTTATTTTTTTAACATGTTACATTTATATTTTTAAATATTTCTTAAAAAACAATAAAAAAAAAAAAAAACATTTAAAAATATAAAAAAACAGTATCCCACCGGTATCGGGAACAGGGTCCAAGCTACCGATGGTTAGGGCTCCAAAGAAAGGAACCTCCTAACGATACGAGCCGTGTCCAGAAGAACTGCTTTCTGAATCAAGCCCTTGATCCAGTCGCCTAACGAGAGCCTCCTAAGGTGTTGATCGAGGCTCTTGGCAATTAAGCCATTGGCTGAAACGACTATTATTATTATTATTATTATTATTATTATTATTAAAAAATAATAATTTTGGCTAGTTTTCTTTTTATTTAATCATCCCAATACCTGCTTGCTCCTTAAAGGGTTAAGAAGGCGTCTTCTTATATCTACTTGTATAAGTCC
The DNA here is from genome assembly GCA_910589285.2 of Mythimna ferrago. NCBI lineage: Eukaryota > Metazoa > Arthropoda > Insecta > Lepidoptera > Noctuidae > Mythimna > Mythimna ferrago. The sequence goes on from OU342685.1 coordinate 27,068,402, forward strand.
CTAGTGCGCTCTCAGTTGGAGTACGCCGTGTCCGTCTGGAGTCCATATTACAAAAACCGGCCAAGTGCGAGTCAGACTCGCCCATGAAGGGTTCCGTAGCAGCAAGTAACATAATATAAAAGTTCTTGTAATGTGTTGTAACTTTGATCGATGTTTTAACAATAGTGTATTTTTTTCGATTTATGACGCATTAAAAAAAAAACTACTTACTAGATTTCGTTCAAACCAATTTTCGTTGGCAGTTTTTATAGTAATGTACATCATATATTTTTTTTAGTTTTATCATTCTCTTATTTTAGAAGTTAGAGGGGGGGGGACACACATTTTACCACTTTGGAAGTGTCTCTCGCGCAAACTATTCAGTTTAGAAAAAAATGATATTAGAAACCTCAGTATCATTTTTGAAGACCTATCCATAGATACCCCACACGTATGGGTTTGATGAAAAAAAAAATTTTGAGTTTCAGTTCTAAGTATGGGGACCCCCAAAATTTATTGTTTTTTTTCTATTTTTGTGTGAAAATCTTAATGCGGTTCACAGAATACATCTACTTACAAAGTTTCAACAGTATAGCTCTTGTAGTTTCGGAAAAAAGTGGCTGTGACATACGGACGGACAGACAGACAGACAGACAGACAGACAGACAGACAGACAGACAGACATGACGAATCTATAAGGGTTCCGTTTTTTGCCATTTGGCTACGGAACCCTAAAAAGTACAATAAAATTGTTGAGCGTGTTCAATACAAATTCCTGCGTGCATTATAGATGTTACGGTTATTATTTACCTTATCAAAATTTGCTTACCAAATACAAGCTGCCGACGCTTGAAAATAGACGACAATATCTAGAAGCTATAAACTTGTACAATATTGTTAGAAATAAATTTGACTGCTTAGACTTATCTAGTTCCTAGGACAGTCCATAGGCGAAAGGTGCGCGCTGGTAAATTATTTTCAGTGGGGCCTTGCAAGTCCATTTCTGGTTTGCGTTCGCCTATTCGCAGAATAGTTTATGCCTACAATGAGACTTTTGAATACATAGATATTTTTGCATGTTCGCCGTGAAGTTCAAAAGTCTCATTCTTAAGGAGCTTTCATAAATGTTTTTATTTTAATATTTTGATTTTATTTTTATCTTTCTCCACTCTCTTTTTTCTCTCTCTCTACATTAATTTGAGTTTGTTTTACTACTTTTCTTTGTAATTGTTTTTAATCATGCCCGATAGTTAAATTAATCAACATTTTGTCATCCTTGTGATTTTATTTAAGTATCCCACAGGTAATCTGTGAGCAGCGCTGTGGGCTACATTATTGTTTATATTTTTTGTAGGGGAATTATAAAACGAGCGACTAAAAAAAAAACTTAGCGACTGATGATGAGAAACTGTTTTAATAACTTGAGCGGTATGAATTTGAGTAAGCGACACATTAACTAAACTAACAACAAATATTGATTAACAATAAAATCCAGAACGAGCTTACTAAAAATGGGTTATTGAAATCCTAGTTAAACGATTAAATTAGTATGTGAGCGACTAAAATAATAAGTGAGCGAGTAGAAATAAAAATGAGGTTTTAAATAAGGAATTTACGCTAGCAAATGTTTTCATCATTGTCTAATTATCTAGTCGCAGGTAGATTCATCATTTGAACTGGGTGAAATAAGTTAGGTTAGGTTAGAACTGTGACTTACCGCGCGTGAGCCGAGTGAGCGAAGCGAGCGGTGCCGCGGCAGCGGCCGGCGAACGCTACGACCAAGTTGCTCGCAGATTTTATTTCACCATTTTTTAATTATTCGGGTTTTCGCAATATCCGGATTATCAAATTACCTTGTGACATACATAATACATAAATATCGGTATTTAGGACATTCGATACTGTGTACATTTATATTTAGGACATTCGAAACACTTCAAAGATAAAATGCCGCTCAGTATAAATAAATCATTGGCCAAATCTGGAAAAAAGGCAGGACAAAACATTGACACTCAAACAAATATTAGGTCGCTCAAATATTATGAAGCTTCTCATTTTGTATTTTAAGTAACTCAAATTAAAGTTTCTAAGTCGCTGTTCTATTGATTTCTCGTCACTCGCAGTCAGTCGCTCACTTATTATTTCTATTAACCAAAATAATTATTTTTGTCACTAAAAAATTTAATTTACAGTCACTCGCTTAAATACTACCCTTTTTTGTATACCCGTAGTACCTAAGCTTTATATTGTAGCTGTTTGCTGTTCATTTTTATAAAAATAAAATAAAATAAAAAAATCAACAAAAAGTCCCACATGAGCGTGTAATTAGAACCAAAAATTTTACAACATGTGAACGTATTTAAAGAAATCAACTCCAAATTATGATTGTATAATCTAAAAATAGGTATAAAACTAGTAATAGTTACCACAAAAATTTAACAGAATTTTAATATAAAATGATATTAATACCTACATATCATTTTATCCTTTTTTAAGCGTAAGACGGGAAAAGACTTTTCTCCCGCTCTGGCTGGAGCGCAAGAGCGTGTCGCTTTCCATCAGGTGAGATAGGGGTCAAGCGCGAACCTATAAAAAAAAATCGGAATTCTAATGACTAAAACCAAACCTGTGTCCTTCAGTTGCCCCTTGCGTTCTAGAACTCCAAGTTTCCTTTACAGAAACTACCCGCGGTCCTAACTAGCGGGTATCAGCCCTGCTGGGCTTCTACGATTTGCTGACATCTCTTTGAGGAGCGCGTGGATCACTACGCGCTGATGACTCGGTCCTCAGTCGGTGATGGGTTCGGTCCAGTCAATTTAAGACGGCCAGATGGCGAGCTACCCATTGCTCGACGTCCGCAAGCTCGCATCTACCGTCTATCTTAACCAATTGCAATCTCAGCTTCAAGAATTAACAATACTAACTAGACAGTTACCGTTACTCATCCTTCCAAACAATTTAAAATCATTCACATATAATATGTATGTATTTAGAAATATATAGAATAAAAGGTGGTAATGTGGCCCCCTACTTTGTTTTTGAAGCCTCATATAAAAAATACTAGACTTATGAATCTAGTAAGTACGTTACGGTGTTCCTTACCTATCACGCTATGCATACCTATATGTAGAAAGAATAAAATAACCATATAATAAACAAAAAAAATTGTTTTCAATAAAATGAGAAATTTGGCATCGTGACATCAAGTGAGGGTTATATGGCACCCTGGGGGCCATATTAAATATATTGTACTTTTATTAAAACTTTAAGGCATAAATCATCAATATAAAAATCGCCTTCAGGGCCAGCACAGGCTGTATGAACCCATAAATTGCAACTAAGGCACTGAATCCACTTTTCTGTATAATATCAATTGCTAGAATAACTTGTATCACCAAATAAGCGGCTAGTATCTAAACTTTCAGGAATCCTGTCTGAATTGACTTGCTCGTCATACCTATTCAGAGTCAGTGCTCATAACAACGTCACTTTCATAGTTATTTTTGGTTATATAGACTCTCATACATTCAGCAGTAACTCATACATTTAGATATCGGTTATATATTTTATATGGCCCCGGGGACCATAATATGAACAATGTGGGGGGGTCACATTACAAATATTAAAGAATAAGTAACTAAGTGAAAATACACATATTAATTTTATGTTTTTGTACAAGTACCTTTAAAATCTAGTAGAAAAACGTTAGTCAAACACAATGTTAAAATCATCGAACCTAAAACTAGGTTTGTCTAGAAAAAAAGAACAAAATGCAGAGCCATATCAAAAGTTTGAAAGTAGCGTGTTTCGATAGTTTCAAATAAAAAATTAACGTAACACCATCTCACGGATTTTATTGGTTTTATTCGATAGCTATCACAAGAGCTCCGCAGTCTATGCATTTTATACTAGATAGCGTATTTCTAAATTGTAAATATGTCAAGGGGCCAAGATATCTGCAGGGGCCACATTACCACCTTTTCCTCTAAGTATGTTTATCGGTTGTCTAGTACTCATAACACAAGCCCAGCTTAGCTTGTGACTAGACGACGTTGTGTGATAGTTGTGAAATATTATTATTATATTATTATTATTGCATGCAGGAACCTTCCAAACTTGCCATGGCCGGTGAGGACTTGCGTCATGCGGAAATTGAGGGCGCCGTGTTGCCGCTCCAGTCACTCCGAAGAGAGGGGACTAACCGCCGTGATTATGGCTGCCCAACTACAAACCTGTCCTATAAAAGCAAATTATTTCCAGATAGATCATTATATTATATACCTAAAATATAATAGTAAATAAACCCCAATGTTGCCGGAAGATCGGTCGGGGATACTTCTAAAATTACAATGGTAAAACAAGTTGTACCATTGTAATTTTAGGTCTTCATTTATTCAAAATCCAAACATTTCTATTTCACCTATGCCTACATCGGCACTATAAAACGTCAGAAGCTAGTGCACGGTTCCAAATTGGTCGTTTCCTATGGAGAAGAACCGGCAAGAAACTCCATGGTTACTCTTTTTATAAAGAGTGATTGATGTTACAATATTTCTTTTTGGTGGTCATCATATTGTAATACAATTCAAATTGCATAAATTGTTTTTTTTTTTTTTTCAATTTGCGATATCTAAACCTATTGCAATCCCAACTTCAAGAATCAACAATACTAACTGGACAAGACGGTTATCGTTACTTTGTCCTTCCAAACAATTTAAAAACTTCATATTCAATGAAAAAGATCCATTGAATAATCTAAGTAACAAATTCCCATTCATGGGACCACCGTGACATCATAATCGTAGTAAAGAGTTGGACACAATACACTGCCGGACGACAGTTGCGAACTTGCGACATTATTGTCGCATGGCCGGGTCTACTGTCTGCTGCGGCGTGGACATGCGCCTGACTGTACTACTGACATTTTACGGAAATTATTAGTGTGAATATTGTCGTTGATATAATAGTTCGGACCTGTGTCGGTCTGTCGCTCGGTGGCTAATTGAAAATCTGGTGTCCCGTTAAATGATTTTTTTTTTTTTAAGATAATAATAAAATACTTGACAACTTAATCATACTTCGGCTTTATTTCAAATCATTAGCATACTTAATAAAAGTAGAATTTAATAGATCGACCAAAAAAGATCTATAAGTAATGTGATGTAATAGTTCCAATGAATGCAACTTGTAGAAGCCACAATCAACAGTGGCAACCAGTAAAAAGCGCACAAGCAATAGTGTACTTAGGTATTAGAAGATCGGTAAGTCCCCTCTTTGAGGCGTGGCTGGAAAGACCTCACGGCGTCCTTACCATTCGCATGACGCAGGTCCTTACCGGACATGGTTCGTTCGGGAGTTTCCTGCACCAGATTCGTGCGGAAGTGACGCCCGGGTGTCGCCACTGTGCAGAATGCCCGGAGGACACGGTGGAGCACACAGTCGAGGTGTGCCCTGCTTGGGCGGAGCATCGCCGTGCCCTCGTGGGGGCGATCGGCGCGGCGGCGGAGACCTCTCGCGCCGGACCTTGGTTGAGGCCATGGTCCGGAGCGAGGAGGAGTGGCAGGCGGTCGCCGACTTCTGCGAAGCAGTAATGCTCGCAAAGGAGGAGGCCGAACGCATCAGGCAACGGCGTTATCGCCGCCGCCGCCGCCGCCGGGATTCAGATCCCGATTTCCGGCCACCGTAGGCGCGGGCTTGCGGACAGTGAGCAATGGGTAGCTCGCTGTCCGGCCGTCCGGTAACTGTCCGGACCAAGCCCAAGGCGTCGACGGCGCGCACTGTTCCCGCGCGCCTCAAGGAGTTGTCAGCAACAGCAGGGACCCAGCCGGGTCGAAGCCTACTGGGGCCAGGGTTATTCGAAAGGGCGCTCGAGCCCCGGTATGAAGGCTAGAAGGAACGGGGTGGGTCTTTTAGTCAGTAAGAGTCTGACACTATCTCCCGCTCCACCCAAGGGCAGGGGATGTCAATGCATGATTTTTTCCCACCATAAAAAAAAAAAGGCATTAGAAGATTCATTCATCATTTATAATCTTTAATTAATCTTTTACACAATATTTTTACATTTAACAGCCACAAGTAAATTTTAAACAAAATATAATTATGCTAATTCTCAACGAATAACTATGAGTAAAACTAAATTATCAAAGTCAATAGGCACATAAGTTCCTAGTTTATTTAGACCTTTTATTACTCGTATCATGGAAATCCAAAATTGGTATTAAAAGATCATCAAAAGTTAACGTTTTATCGTTTTGGTCAGTTGTAGCCAACTATGTCATGAAATGGTCACTGATCACATTATTATGAGATCAATTATAAAATCTGGCTACGACACGTCCAGTAACTAACTCAGTGGTCTGTTTTTGTTTAATAATAATTTTACTATGCTAGTGTTTGGTCTGTTTCTCTTCAGATTGTAAGCGATTATGTTGTCGAATGCTTGGAAGTAACCTATTTACTCTTGACTTAAAAACGCCCATGTAAAATCTATCTAGATCTCAAGCTTCGGCAAGGAATTCCACTCCTCAGCTGAACGTAAAGTATTAATAAAATGTTTGACGAGTCTTATTGAGATGTCCACAATTATTCTGTTTATTGTACCCACCAGTTTGTAAGTAATCATATTTCAATTAAAACGCTCAATCACCAACAGTTCGACTTCACTGTGTCCGGAAGTGTAACTTCATCAATCTCCCACACAATGGTGCTGCAGGCACTGAATGGGTTGCCTTCCCACGACGACACTGTTGGACAACATGATGGATCGATGAGTGTCATCGTGTAGCGGGAATTGGTGCAGTTGCTGTGTGTTATATGCGCATGTCCTGTTGCTCTGTGATAGAAACCGTTGCTTATAACATTATTAGTTCTACTGAGTTTTAGGTAAAACTGTATTTCAAATCTTTGAAGGAGTATTTTCAAAGTTACATCTGCTTCAGAATGCTAAGCTCTGCTCCAATTTTAAGATAACAAGAAGCAACTGTTCCACGTTTAAAACATTATTTAGGCCCTACCATTTTCTAAGAAAGCACATTAGATAATACCTGGGTGATATCTCTGTAGAGAAGTAAGGTTTATTATTCTTAGCGTGCCTATGCTGGCAAAAATGGCAAGTACCTAAAATTTATGACTTACATCTCCTGGCCCAGTATTCAGCTACAATAATGCAGCCCGCATCGTCTTTAGATCATTTCATTTTGGTTCGGTTTATATTCCTAGTTTTAGCAAAACTCATCACCATTATTTTCGATAACTAACAAAAAAACATAAAAGAATAACAGTTATTTCAAGCGCACGTCTCCCAAATAATTATTACATAAGTAGCACCCTTCGTTGACAGCATGCTGACAACCCAGGAAACTGCAATATCAATCCATTGGCTGGTAACGAATTAAAATAAACCTTACTGTGATATAACAAGGTTGATTTTTGTGTAAATGTTGTTGAGATATTGGTAAGGCCCTATAAGCACAGAGCTAATGATCTATTCGACAATTCAATGTTAGTTACATAGTCGCGTGTTGCTCACGCCTTTTATGGAACGCGACGAGGTAAACGGGATCTGGAAGGTGTGATGATGTACTTTCGATTCCGATTTCGATTCTGATAAATTTAATCGGGACTTATACCGGAGGTACCCACAAACTAATTTATACTTGACGCTCGGAGAACTTCCCTCTCTCGTGCTGTGTCGATTACTTTTTCAATTGTTATTTTGTTTCGCATTTCGCAGTTGTGAGTTTGCTCTTAATTTTACATATTCGAGTTTTTTATTAGTGTTAGTAGTGTTTCATTTGATACTTGCCTCCGTCCCACCTCCGCTTTGGGTTCCGATTCCGATAAATAAAATGTATAAACTCAGGTTCCTACTACTTCGATTCCGATATAACCATATAACTAGTTCCATAACGTCCCTAGTACAAATGTGTAGCAAAAAAATAATTTAAAAAATAAAAAAAACCCGACTGCGTAAAAAAATATACTTTAAATAAAAAATGAAAAGAATAATAAACAAGTTCAGTCCACAGTTCAGCAACAGTCGGAAAATAATCTAGACTAAAATCACCAATCAATTATTTATTTATCTCATCCAGCAGCATGCTTCCAGCCTGCTGCTGGTTGAGATAAATAAATAAGTATACTTTTTCCTGATCCTGATGATTTCCTTCTCCTGAGCACTTTTGCACTTGCAAATCTCCACTCAAGCCAGCCAATAAAGGCAAGAGAGAGGTGGGAGCTCTGTTCCTCGTCAGAGTTCACTACGCCCGGCCAATAAAAGTAAGTCGGAGATGAAGAACAAGAATTCTTCCGGGAGATCGGGTCCATAGGGTCGCTAATGCCCAACAGTTCGCCACAAAACTGCTCTGTTGATTGTATCTCACTTAGTCTGGACCCTCACCCTAGGCATGTTACGGCAAAGTATACGCTTTTTTTTACTTTAGTTTAGTTTTTAATTTAGATACGAGTATGTGTGAGTGGGCAAAACACACTCCGTTCCATTTTTTTGCTACCTACTCATCGATGTCGGTGAAAAATAACGAAGATCCATCTATATTGTCCTCGTTGGCGAAATGAATAGTTTTAGCACAGATTTTATGACTTTATTTATTCCTGGGTCTATTATACCTATTCTAAATCAAAATAACTGAATACCGAAATACAATAAGGTGCTGTGTAAACAACGATCCTTGCAAAGGCTTACGGTCATAAAACAAGGGTTCGTTAAAACTACACAATATGCACAATGCACTGCGAACCATTTGTAAAGGATTAACGCAAGAGATGAGACAATGCCATTCTGCGTAGTTTGCAAAGTCAACGTTAAATAACGACTCAGCTATTATCTAATTCAACTGACTCGTAACCTGGCGTGTCGGGAGGTCCGAAGCTTTTAGGAATGGATAACTGGTTCGTTGAAACTTATCTTGTTAATCCCTGACTGTTGTTTTTTGTAGCAACAGAGAAATCGCTCAATGCAGAACCAACAAATAACTTGCAATAAATGTGACAGGCAATGTGTAAGTAGAAGCCCTGTTTATTAAACATCTCGTCTACTACAATTTATTGAACCTACTACAATGTCTAAGTTTATATTCTGTACATAAAATAAACTTCACAATGTTCTGTCGACCAATCACGTGGTTATAAAAAGTGCACATTGTGCAACACAACACCCTTGGGCGTGGAGAGGCGGTTTGAATGGAACTTGTACATGACAGAGGAGGTATTGGGTCTCTAAAGTATTTTTTATTGGAGGAATTTATGTTGTGTGTTTTTATGGTGGTACCGGAGTATACTAACTCTTTCACAGAAATGAAAATATTCTAGATATACTAAGCACTTGTGACATATTTTTGATTCTAAATGTTTATGATAGACGAGAAAAGAAGGAAGTTAGTGAATAGCATGACGATTGACAGGACAGAATGGAAGAAAAAATGTGTTGCACCGACCACAAATAACACGAGACGAGGGCAGTATAGCGATGATGATATGCTAGACAAGGCTGACACGACAAATTGAACAGATTTACCAGTTGGATAGTACTGACTTAGGACGAGGAATACCTAAATAAATCTAAAGAAAAAACTGAACCCACGAATGCTACTCATTATGACATCTAGACTCAATTTGCTTGAAAAGACGACTTACATGAGACGCGTGTGACAGCGGTGCGTATGCCAAGTATGTTTCTAAATCGTCAGTTTTGAAGCAAATTCTAGAGTTTACATAATGCGCAGCGTACGTGTGCGCAGTTTATCTTCAGTTGTATCATATGCTTTTGTTTGAAACCTACATTTATTTTATTCAATATGATGAGTGTAAAAAGTACTTACTTCCCAATATTCGACGGCAATCAAGTTAGCCTCCGTCACGTAGTGGGGTGCCACAGCACAGTAATTGAGTGAGGGTCTGAGGACCAGAGGCAGCTCCCCTAACCAGTGCAATACCTACATATACCCTTGCGTTGAGAGCAATATATTGCTCAGTAAGAATTCCTATTGATCGATCGGTGTTTAGAACTTTCGGTTATCAAAAGAGAAGTAATATCAGACAGCGATAAGATTGCAGTGAATGCATTTTGCGGAAAAATTGCTGACACCGTATTATTGTAATTAATATTTAATAGATTAAAGTATATCATTTCTCGATAGATATATTATAAAAATAAATCACATCCAAATTCATTAGTTTCCAACTTATCTGTGTCTTATTTAGAAAAAATAGTTGGGTAACAATTTCTCGCGATATTTTATTTTTACATTCATATAGCGTTTACAGTTTTGGGGTAATATAAAATATTTATACAACCCGGCTAGCCGTGATACAAGTTACCAAGGCCCTGTCGATTTGTAACAGAATCAGAATACCTAATAGTACCTATTAGAATTGAATGATCTGCTTCTATCTGTTCTGCGGTTCTTACCGCTAGGCTCCAATTCTCCAATGAAAATGATTACACAATTATTGTGATTTCTATAGTCAGAAGCGCGTCCCTGCTATATTAGTGAGTAGGTACACATTTTCAAACTCATCATATCTTACATTTAATTGGGTAGTTGACTATTTTATTATTATTATTTGATTTAAAAAATGTATTCAGTACAAGACTTAAAGCAAATTTTGTATTTACACAGATTATGAAAATAACATATATGTAATAAAAACGGCTTTAATATTATATCTTCGTTGAGGTACGGAATAATAAAATGGGGAAATAATACCGACTTTAACAGAGCATTAAAATTTATTGCACAAAGAAAATGTAGATATACGAGCTATATACGGGATTCCATCCGATGAATCACGGAAAACACTTAAAAAACTTGGTTTGCTACTATTGCCTACAGCCCTACAATGAATATGGGTAAAACTGTACAATACTGGACGCGGAAATAATGGGTTTTTTAGGGTGGGGGGGAGGGGGAGGGGAGGGAAGTTTGAGGTCTAAACCAAAAAATCGTACATTTTATGCATTTTTGGGGTGAATTTGAGGGTTTTAAGGTGGGGGGGGGCAAATTCTCCCCTGGCACCACTCTCAAAAAAAAGGTAACTCATTGTTTCCAAGAAAAATAATCTTTTGTAACCTAACCTCAAAACACTCCATAATTAATTAATACCTTTGTGATAGATATTACAAACAAGCCCTTATTTCCGAATTACGTCAAAAGCGATTATATCGCGAATCCGACTAAATTTAATAGTCACAAAATATAAGGACTAATAGTAGTATTTGTGACGTTGCGCGTTGGTCGGAATTGCGATATAATTGCTTTTGACGCAATTCGGAACGCGGGGAAGTAGTAAAACGTGAATAACATCTTTCAAAATGGCGTCACAATTACGAAAAATTGACGATTTTAATTTCTTTTTTATCAAAAAGAATGTGTTTCCTAACATTGAGACTTTGCATAATTACATTTTAGACATAAACCTCTTCAACAAAAAATTATAAGCCCAAAACTTCGCGTCCAGTATTGTACAGTTTAGCCTGAATATGTAGTTAGGTATGTTTGTACTGAAACATAAAGAACTGTTCTAAACAGCGGAAGATACATGTTCACGAAGTTGGCGTGACCAATTCAGGCTGGTAGTAAGCGAGATGTCAGCAACAGTAGGGAACACCAACAGCAGAGTTGAACCCTACTGGGGCCATGGGTGATGAATAAGAGACCCCCGGGGCCCTGGAACAATTGCAAAGGGGGAACACGAGTGGGTTTTTAGTCATTAAAAGTCTGACACGCAAGTCTAATCTCTGCCTAAGGGCGGGAGATGCAGTTTAGATGATTTTCCCACCTAAAAAAAAATACCATGTTTTATCTATCAAATGTTAATTTGAAATAAATTCCTTAAAAAATCACAATCTAATCGGAAAGTAGCTTTTTCTTCAAACTATTGACGGAGCATCGCTTGAGAACGTAACGATTTATTTTTTATTTTATTTAAGTTTGTAATTTATTGTTATGACAAAATGTAATGATCGAGGATCTTGTTCGATAATTTTAAAATACATGGCGCCACTAGGCTCGCCACTGATGCATGACAAGTGACGGTAGCGGGAAATTAGTGACACCGCGCATAACTTGATGGAAAAAATTACAAAGAACAAAGAGACTCGAACGATCGTGTTAACCTGAACCATATTATTATACTTTTGCTAATTAAGCCATTTTATTGGAATAAAATACATTTCGTAACGTAATTACGTGCTTTAGCAGTGGTTTACGGAGTAGATGTACTTTGAGTGCGAGATTTGGAGAAAACGGGGTAAGTGTTTGAGACTATTATACAAATGGTTCTTATATGTTCGCGCACGGTTCCACAATGCTGACACATTCATTATTATTGTTCTCAGCTAGCGGACACGCCCCTGTTACCCGGACACTGATCCAGGTCTTCGACCTTACTCACATTGCAACGGACTTGATGACTTGCTGTAACACTGGAGATCATCATATTTGCCACAGATGACAAGAAACGATTAGCTTGGAGGCAGAGCCTGCGGACTTACGTTATATTGCTACGGGATTATTTATTTATTTTATCTTTATGCACATAAAATTATACAAAGACGGACTTGGATGGGAAGTGCAAGTTAATAAATAGACAAACAGAAGAGAAACAAATGCAATAGTAAATTTTATGTTCTATCGTCGACCGCGTCGTCGCTTTCCATCAGGTGAGATAGTGGTCAAGTGCGAACCTATCTACAATAAAAAAAACGTATTTAGATACATACATATGAATAAGTAATGCGGTAGTGAAAAAAGAAATCAACCAATCAGTGCTGTGATGATTCTACCAACTTCTTGCGAATATGCTCACGTGCCTCACGGGATCGATCCCAAGGTTTAATTTTTGGAACGAAGTTCCTTATCGCGCGTTGTGAAAGGGGGCTAGACGGAAAAAAATCTCACGAAAAATTGTACCGACACTTTTACTGTCAAAATATAAATCCAAGATGGCGGCTGCAAGAAATTATCAAATTTTCTGTCATGGGTGTCGTTTTCAAGGTTTCGAGGGTGTTGAAACCGATGGTACTGTCAAAATATAAATCCAAGATGGCGGCTGCAAGAAATTATCAAATTTTTCGTCATGGGTGTCGTTTTCATGGTTTTCGAGGGTGTTGAAACCGATGGTACTGTCCAAATATAAATCCAAGAAGGCGGCTGCAAGAATTTATCAAATTTTTCGTCATGGGTGTCGTTTTCGTGGTTTTCGAGGGTGTTGAAACCGATAGTACTGTCAAAATGTAAATCCAAGATGGCGGCTGCAAGAAATTATCAAATTTTTCGTCATGGGTGTCGTTTTAATGGTTTTCGAGGGTGTTGAAAGCAATGGTACTGTCAAAATATAAATCCAAGATGGCGGCTGCAAGAAATTATCAACTTTTTCGTCATGGGTGTCGTTTTAATGGTTTTCGAGGGTGTTGAAACCGATGGTACTGTCAAAATATAAATCCAAAATGGCGGTTGAAAGAAATTATCAAATTTTTCGTCAAGGGTGTCGTTTTCATGGTTTTCGAGGGTGTTGAAACCGATGGTACTGTCAAAATATAAATCCAAAATGGTGGCTGCAAGAAATTATAATATTTTTCGTCATGGGTGTCGTTTTCATGGTTTTCGAGGGTGTTGAAACGATAGTACTGTCAAAATGTAAATCCAAGATGGCTGCAAGAAATTATCAAATTTTTCGTCATGGGTGTCGTTTTCATGGTTTTCGAGGGTGTTGAAACCGATAGTACTGTCAAAATGTAAATCCAAGATGGCGGCTGCAAGAAATTATCAACTTTTTCGTCATGGGTGTCGTTTTAATGGTTTTCGAGGGTGTTGAAACCGATGGTACTGTCAAAATATAAATCCAAGATGGCGGCTGCAAGAAATTATCAAATTTTTCGTCATGGGTGTCGTTTTCATAGTTTTCGAGGGTGTTGAAACCGATGGTACTGTCTAAATATAAATCCAAGATGGCGGCTGCAATAAATTATCAAATTTTTCGTCATGGGTGTCGTTTTCATGGTTTTCGAGGGTGTTGAAACTGATAGTACTGTCAAAATATAAATCCAAGATGGCGGCTGCAAGAAATTATCAACTTTTTCGTCATGGGTGTCGTTTCAATGGTTTTCGAGGGTGTTGAAACCGATGGTACTGTCAAAATATAAATCCAAAATGGCGGCTGCAAGAAATTATCAAGTATTTCGTCATGGGTGTCGTTTTCATGGTTTTCGAGGGTGTTGAAACCGATAGTACTGTCAAAATGTAAATCCAAGATAGCGGCTGCAAGAAATTATCAAATTTTTCGTCATGGGTGTCGTTTTCATGGTTTTCGAGGGTGTTGAAACCGATAGTATTGTCAAAATGTAAATCCAAGATGGCGGCTGCAAGAAATTATCAACTTTTTCGTCATGGGTGTCGTTTTAATGGTTTTCGAGGGTGTTGAAACCGATGGTACTGTCAAAATATAAATCCAAAATGGCGGCTTCAGATTTTTCGTCAAGGGTGTCGTTTTCATGGTTTTATGAAAACGACACCCATGACGAAAAATTTGATAATTATCAAATTTTCGTCAAGTAACAGAAATTATCAAATTTTTCGTCATGGGTGTCATTTTCATGGTTTTCGAGGGTGTTGAAACCGATGGTACTGTCAAAATATAAATCCAAAATTGCGGCTGCAAGAAATTATCATATTTTTCGTCATGGGCGTCGTTTTCATGGTTTTCGAGGGTGTTGAAACCGATAGTGCTGTCAAATTGTAAATCCAAGATGGCGGCTGCAAAAAATTATCAACTTTTTCGTCATGGGCATCGTTTTCATGGTTTTCGAGGGTGTTGAAACCGATAGTGCTGTCAAAATATAAATCCAAAATGGCGGCTGCAAGAAATTATCATATTTTTCGTCATGGGCGTCGTTTTCATGGTTTTCGAGGGTGTTGAAACCGATGGTACTGTCAAAATATAAATCCAAAATGGCGGCTGCAAGAAATTATCATATTTTTCGTCATGGGCGTCGTTTTCATGGTTTTCGAGGGTGTTGAAACCGATAGTGCTGTCAAATTGTAAATCCAAGATGGCGGCTGCAAGAAATTATCATATTTTTCGTCATGGGCGTCGTTTTCATGGTTTTCGAGGGTGTTGAAACCGATAGTGCTGTCAAATTGTAAATCCAAGATGGCGGCTGCAAGAAATTATCAACTTTTTCGTCATGGGTGTCGTTTTAATGGTTTTCGAGGGTGTTGAAACCGATGGTACTGTCAAAATATTAATCCAAAATGGCGGTTGCAAGAAATTATCAAATTTTTCGTCAAGGGTGTCGTTTTCATGGTTTTATGAAAACGACACCCATGATGAAAAATTTGATAATTATCAAATTTTCGTCAAGTAACAGAAATTATCAAATTTTTCGTTAAGGGTGTCGTTTTCATGGTTTTCGAGGGTGTTGAAACCGATGGTACTGTCAAAATATAAATCCAAAATGGCGGCTGCAAGAAATTATCAAAGTTTTCGTCATGGGTGTCGTTTTCATGGTTTTCGAGGGTGTTGAAACCGATGGTACTGTCAAAATATAAATCCAAGATGGCAGCTGCAAGAAATTATCAAATTTTTCGTCATGGGTGTCGTTTTCATGGTTTTAGAGGATGTTGAAACCGATAGTACTGTCAAAATGTAAATCCAAGATGGCGGCTGCAAAAAAATATTAAATTTTTCGTCATGGGTGTCGTTTTCATGGTTTTCGAGGGTGTTGAAACCGATAGTATTGTCAAAATGTAAATCCAAGATGGCGGCTGCAAGAAATTATCAACTTTTTCGTCATGGGTGTCGTTTTAATGGTTTTCGAGGGTGTTGAAACCGATGGTACTGTCAAAATATAAATCCAAAATGGCGGCTTCAGATTTTTCGTCAAGGGTGTCGTTTTCATGGTTTTATGAAAACGACACCCATGACGAAAAATTTGATAATTATCAAATTTTCGTCAAGTAACAGAAATTATCAAATTTTTCGTCATGGGTGTCATTTTCATGGTTTTCGAGGGTGTTGAAACCGATGGTACTGTCAAAATATAAATCCAAAATGGCGGCTGCAAGAAATTATCATATTTTTCGTCATGGGCGTCGTTTTCATGGTTTTCGAGGGTGTTGAAACCGATAGTGCTGTCAAATTGTAAATCCAAGATGGCGGCTGCAAAAAATTATCAACTTTTTCGTCATGGATGTCGTTTTAATGGTTTTCGAGGGTGTTGAAACCGATGGTATTGTCAAATATAAATCCAAAATGGCGGCTGCAAGAAATTATCAAATTTTCGTCAAGGGTGTCGTTTTCATGGTTTTCGAGGGTGTAGAAACCGATAGTACTGTCAAATTGTAAATCCAAGATGGCGGCTGCAAGAAATTATCAAATTTTTCGTCATGGGCATCGTTTTCATGGTTTTCGAGGGTGTTGAATTCGATAGTGCTGTCAAATTGTAAATCCAAGATGGCGGCCGCAAGAAATTATCCACTTTTTCGTCATGGGTGTCGTTTTAATGGTTTTCGAGGGTGTTGAAACCGATGGTACTGTCAAAATATAAATCCAAAATGGCGGTTGCAAGAAATTATCAAATTTTTCGTCAAGGGTGTCGTTTTCATGGTTTTATGAAAACGACACCCATGATGAAAAATTTGATAATTATCAAATTTTCGTCAAGTAACAGAAATTATCAAATTTTTCGTCAAGGGTGTCGTTTTCATGGTTTTATGAAAACGACACCCATGATGAAAAATTTGATAATTATCAAATTTTCGTCAAGTAACAGAAATTATCAAATTTTTCGTTAAGGGTGTCGTTTTCATGGTTTTCGAGGGTGTTGAAACCGATGGTACTGTCAAAATATAAATCCAAAATGGCGGCTGCAAGAAATTATCAAATTTTTTGTCATGGGTGTCGTTTTCATGGTTTTCGAGGGTGTTGAAACCGATAGTACTGTCAAAATATAAATCCAAGATGGCAGCTGCAAGAAATTATCAAATTTTTCGTCAAGGGTGTCGTTTTCGTGGTTTTCGAGGGTGTTGAAACCGATTGTATTGTCAAAATGTAAATCCAAGATGGCGGCTGCAAGAAATTATCAAATTTTTCGATATGGGTGTCTTTTTCATGGTTTTCGAGGGTGTTGAAACCGATAGTATTGTCAAAATGTAAATCCAAGATGGCGGCTGCAGAAAATTATCAACTTTTTCGTCATGGGTGTAGTTTTCGTGGTTTTCGAGGGTGTTGAAACCGATTGTATTGTCAAAATGTAAATCCAAGATGGCGGCTGCAAGAAATTATCAAATTTTTCGATGTGGGTGTCTTTTTCATGGTTTTCGAGGTTGTTGAAGCCGATAGTGCTGTCAAAATATAAATCCAAGATGGCGGCTGCAAGAACTTATCAACTTTTTCGATATGGGTGTCGTTTTCATGTTTTTCGAGGGTTTTGAAACCGATAGTATTGTCAAAATGTAAATCCAAGATGGCGGCTGCAAGAAATTAACAACTTTTTCATCATGGGTGTAGTTTTCGTGGTTTTCGAGGGTGTTGAAACCGATTGTATTGTCAAAATGTAAATCCAAGATGGCGGCTGCAACAAATTATCAACTTTTTCGATATGAGTGTCTTTTTCATGGTTTTAGAGGTTGTTGAAGCCGATAGTGCTGTCAAAATGTAAATCCAAGATGGCGGCTGCAAGAAATTATCAAATTTCCCGTCATGGGTGTCGTTTTTATGTTTTTCGAGGGTGTTGAAACCGATAGCACTGTGAAAATATAAATCCAAGGTGGCGGCTGCAAAAAATCATTAAATTTTTCGCCCTGGGTGTCGTTTTCATGGTTTTTGAGGATGTTGAAGCCGATAGTGCTGTCCAAATGTAAATCTAAGATGGCGGCTGTCAGAAATGATCAACTTTATCGTCATGAGTGTCGTTTTCATGGTTTCGAAGATGTTGAAATAGTGCTGTCAAAATGTACATAAAATAGGATAGTATTTTTTAGTTATATTGTATTGGCTAGACGGAAAAAATTCTCACGAAAAGTTGTAACGACCATTTTTGCTATAGTAAGCTATTGTAAGCCGTGCGGCTTGCGCATATTTCTCTGTCTATCTCTCTCTCTCTCTTTTTTGTATTCTTTTGTTGGAGGATTGTGTTTCTTTGTTTTATATAATGTGGATTTAGTTTAGAAATCTGTGCATAAATTATTGTACTGCCTTACAAAACCAACCTTGAGCATTACAAAAGTTTGTATGAAAGGTTTTTCGAAAAGCCGGGTCGCTAGTTTGGACTATAATTCACAATAATTGTAATTACCTCAATAATGTTGAAATTCTAAACATACGAGTGATTAGCAGTACATATTTTTATCGTTTTATCATCATCATCAGCAGCCGATAAACTTCCACTGTTGGACATACGCCTCCCGTCATTCATTCATTTCATTCATCGTTTAGCGGTTTATTTTTTATCACCCCGCGATTTTCGACCTAAGATAGAATTAAAATTAAATGTGCTATACAATTAAAATAAACTAGCGATTCGCCCCAAGTTTGCTTGAGTGTTACAAGTTTATGAAATTCTCGGCATCGGCATATTGTGTGTGTACATTACTACACACACAATATGCCGTGTGTGAATATAGTATTTTTGATGGAACAAAAGCACATTTTGTAGAAAACTGGTATTTTTATCAACTTGGGGGCATCCGTATCCGTTGGCTACAAGTTCCAGTGACCTGTCACCATTTCGTCCATTTTGAATTGATCCGATATGTTACGTCTCGGTCTATCTCGCCATCTTCTTGGTTAAGCGATTCAAGGTATCGAAAGTCGGAGCATCTGCTCCATACAGATCTCTGTATGGACGTTCCAGCGAGGGCTAAGGGCATAGGAACGGAGAGACCGCCGAGATCGCCGAAAAAGTATTCGGTTTTCGTTCAGCTCAATTTTAGGCCAACACTCTCCAGTCTGTGCCAGCCTACCTTAAATCTGCTCTGGAGGTCTAGGTCACTTTCGGCAACCCTAAAAATTACCTATTTTGATAAATTCTTAATGCCTTGATTGCATCACTAGCGTGTTTGTGAGTGCGAGCTTTGGTAAGTGCGCAGGTACTAATCGGTATTACGCTACCCGTGTTGTGCGTTAATTCCCATATTTCTTAAAGAAATAGGTACTTACATCCTAACTGCATTTAAGTAAAATTTCAGTGCTTGAATTACGATTAGCATAATTTTCTAACTAATACTTTGTTTATGGGTGTGAATTATTTCAGTTACATGTAACATTTAAGTACGTGTTGGAATATGAAGAACTTAGGTGAATGGAATAAAAGTATTGATTTTTGTTAAACATTTTAATCAAAAACAATGCTTATTTAATAAATTATACAATAGATATCAATTTTTTTACACAATTGCACACAAGTATAATACAACCCATTCATTAGTTTTATTTTAATTAAACACTATGCTTAACTAATTATATAATATAATCTATACGATATAAATCTATTCGATTGCACAAAAGTTAAATACAAACTCTTCAATAGTAAGTAATTTTGTAATTTTAAATAGGTTTTTTAACACATTAAAAATAATTGAAATTTCTGTGAAGATTACAGATAAATGAAATAGTTTAGAACATTAGTTTTCATCCATACATTTTAATTAAACGCTAGGTACCTATGCTTTATTAATTATACAATGTTAATTTATAAAAATACAATATTTTTGATACCTAGCTAAAGGGGTGACAAATTGTTGCAAACCAACGTCCTAACCAAGGTGACCTTGCTAGTTGCAAACCGTGAATCTGTGTACACAGTAGTTGTAAACTATAACATTCAACGCCCTTGGTCGGGAGATGCGTTTTCCCAGCCACCGAACGTGTTGGCGCGTGGTTTGCATCCGCAACATAAACCAAACACAAAAACCAAGGTGACCTTGGTTGGGACGCTAGTTTGCAACTGTCTGGTATCACTTTTAGTAATTCGAAGTCAGAACCGACACATTAAAATCAATTCCAGTTTGCTGATTACAATTTTACTCAGTTAAATGGAATAGGTATAAGCATTGGTTTTCATCCATACCTACATTTTAAAAAACATGCCTCATTAATTTGAAAAGTTAAGAGCTATCCATTCAATAGCTAGGTAATGTGGAGTACGCAATGACACATTAAAATTAATAGAAATTTCTCATCTGTACATTCCCTCTCGACGAGAGGAGGCCTGAGTCCCAGTAGTGGGGATATAATAAGGCTGGTTATGCTGACGCTACACTAGCGATATTTTATATTCTCAATTATGCCCATGCCCATAAACTCCACACGGTCCACACTCTGAATATATTGTTCAACACTCGCGCATCTATCGAAAGCATTCACAGACGCCAGCAGACAGTTTTGCTCGTAGATGAACCATATTTTTCTTTAAATACGACACTTGGAGAGCCAGACGTACCTTCTCTCATCTTTCTTCTGTCTCGACTCATCTCAGCGGCGTGGTTATTCTGCTCTCGCTGCTTTCTGTATGTTTCGTCAGCGGTCTGACTCGTCTGCACTGCCCTCCGCATTCGCGGGTTGTTATCCAGTAAGGTACCGCCATTCTTCGCAGCCATTGCCCTCAGAGCATCTTGTTCAAAGGCCAGGTACTCCTGGTCGTCAGATCATGATTCTGAGTTGTAAAACTCTCGTGAATCCGGTAGTGAGGGCGCGGTCTGCTTAGTGTGCGACCAGCTCCCGACCGAGTCAGAAGATTATTGATGTTGGCACTGTATGACCACTGACCAGACCAGGGTAGTCAGCTAGGAAACACCGGCCTCATCTAGCATTAATTGACGAAAAAAGAAAATGACGTGTAAAAGTGTTTTTATAAAACCTACTTGCAAAATAAAGATCATTTATCATTTATATGAGACTGGCTGGTACGGATACGTGGCGTAGTATTGGGACCCCGTGTAGTAAAATGGCAACGGTTCCAACACTAGTGGAGATACAAGAGCAGCAGACGCGGGAAACGGAGCTAACCGTACTTCCCTCAGTTTCCTTCTGTCAGGACTTATTTTGGCGCCATAGTTGTACTGCTCTCGCTGTTTCTTGTCCGAGTCGTCAGCGATCTGGCTCGTCTACATTGTCCTCCGTATTCTTAGGTTGTTGCCCTGCAATGTATTGCCGTTCTTCTCATTGCCTTTTAAAGCATCTCGTTCAAAGACCAGGTACTCCTGGTCCTCAGATAAGGATTCCGAGTCGTAGAACTCTGGTAAATCTGGTGGCGAGTGCGTGGTATTTCTAGTGCGACCAGCTCCCGACCAAGTTAGGAGATATACTCGTAGATGAGGGCACTGCATACGAGGCTGGCTAGTACGCATACATACATTCCCGCGTCTATTGCTCGTGATTCTCCACCAGTGTTAGAATTACCACACTGCTGGAGAATCACGAGCAATAGACGCGGGAAGCGGAGACGCTTTCTCCACCTTCACCGCGCGTTTACTTAAGTCCACAGGGCCATAATGAGTATTTGTCCACTTGACGTGCATATCATGAATATCCGTCTATTTTGGCGAACAACTGCCGTTTAATTACGTCACTTAGAGTGCTAGCCGTACTTCCCTCAGCTTCCTTCTGTCTCGACTCATCTTGGCGGTTTGGTTGTTCCGCTCTCTTGGCCTCCTGTACGAGTCGTTAGCGGTCTGGCTCGTCTGTACTACCCTCTGAGCAGCCAGCTATAAGATTAGCTCGTTTATGAGCAATCTTTTTTTTTCATAAACGTCATATGTAGAGCCAGACGTACTTCTCCCAGCTGCCGTCTGTCTCGACTCATTTTGGCGGCGTGGTTATTCCGCATTCGCTGCTTTCTGTATGTGTCGTCAGCAGTCTGACGCGTCTGCACTGCCCTCCGCATTCACGGGTTGTTAGCAAGTATGGTGCCAACATTCTTTGCAGCCATTGCCCTCAGGGCATCTCGTTCAAAGGCCAGGTACTCCTGGTCCTCTGATAATGATTCTGAGTCGTAAAACTCAGCTGAATCCAGTGGCGAGGGTGCGGTCTGCTTACTATGCGACCAGCTCCCGACCGAGTCAGTAGATATACACGTAGAAGATGCACTGTAAACCAGGCTGGCTGGTACGGATACGTGGCGTAGTATTGGGACCCCGTGTAGTAAAATGGCAACGGTTCCAACACTGGTGGAGATTCAAGAGCAGTAGACGCGGGAAGCAGAGACACTCTCTCCACCTTCACTGCGCGTTACTTAAGTCCACAGGGCCATGTTGAGTATTTGTCCACATGACGTGCAAATCACGAATGTCCTCTACAAGAATGGTAGACAGAAGGCCTAAATCCTTACAGTGGGAACATAATAAGGCTGGTTGGGTTGTGCTATGTTAATCTACACAAACGATATTTTATATTCTCAATTATGCCCAAATTCATCGCTAATAATGCTATAAAGTCCACACGGTCCACAGACTGAACATATTGTTCAACACTCGCGAATCTGGCGATAGCGTTCACAGAAGCCAGCAGGCTCGTAGATAGGCCATCTTTTTCTTTGAATTCATCACTTGGAGAGCCAGCCCTACTTCCCTTAGCTTTCTTTTATCTCGATTCATCTTGGTGGCGTGGTTATTCCGCTCTCGCTGCCTCTTGTGCGAGTCGTCAGCGGTCTGATTCGTCTGCACTGCTCTTCGCATTCTCGGGTTGTTACCAAGTAAGGTATCGCTATTCTTCTTAGCCATTCTTTTTCATCTTGTTCAAAGACCAGGTACTCCTCGTCTTCTGATAAGGATTCTGAGTCGTAGAACTCTGGTGAATCTGGTGGAGAGGGCGCGGTCTCTCTAGTGTGCGACCAGCTCTCGACCGAGTCGGGAGATATAGATGATGACACGGCATACGAAGCTGCGTGGTACGGATAAATGGCATAATATTGAGATCCCGTGTAGTACAATGGAAACGGTTCCAAAACTGGTGGAGATTCAGAAGCAGTAGACGTGGGAAGCAAAGACACTCTCTTCACCTTCACGGCGTGTTTACTTAAGTCCAGGGTGACTTCCTGCATGTATGGCGTTCACAGGTTCATGTTGAGAACTTGTCCACTTGACGTGCATATCATGAATATCCGTCCATTTTGGCGAACGACTGCCATTTAATAAGTCACTTGGAGAGTCACTTCCTTCCATTTCCTTCTGTCTCGACTTATCTTGGCGGCGTAGTTGTTCCACTGTCGCTGTTTCCTGTACGAGTCATCAGCGGTCTGGCTCATCTGCACTGCCCTCCACATTTTTGGGATGTTCCCCAGCAAATATCGCCATTTTCTCAGCCATTGCCTTTAAGGGCATCTCGTTCAAAGGCCAGGTACTCCTGGTTCTCAGATAAGGATTCTGAGTCTTAGAACTCTGATAAATATGGTGGCGAGAGCGCGGTCTGTCTAGTATGCGACCAGCTTCCTTCTGTCTCGACTCATCTTGGCGGTATGGTTGTTCCGCTCTCTCGGCCTCCTGTACGAATCGTCAGCAGTCTGGCTCGTCTGCACTACACTCCGAGCAGCCAGCTGAGAATTTCGCTCGTAGATGAGCCACCTTTTTTTTCAAATACGTCACTTGTAGAGCCAGACGTACTTCTCTCAGCTGTCGTCGGTCTCGACTCATCTTGGCTGCGTGGTTATTCCGCTCTTGCTGCTTTCTGTATGTGTCGTCAGCGGTCTGACTCGTCCGCACTGCCATTCGCATTCGCGGGTTGTTACCAAGTATGGTGCCGCCATTTTTTGCAGCCATTGCCCTCAGGGCATCTTGTTCAAAGGCTGGGTACTCCTGGTCCTCAGGTAACGATTCCGAGTCGTAGAACTGTGGTGAATCTGGTGGCGAGGGTACGGTCTGTCTAGTGTGCGACCAGCTCCCAACCGAGTCCGGAGATATATTCATAGATGATGGCACTGTATACGAGGATTGCTGGTACGGATACGTGGCGTAATATTGAGACCTCGTGTAGTATAATGGCGGTGGTTCCAATACTGATGGAGATTCAGGAGCAAAAGATGCGGGAAGCGGAGACACTCTCGTTGCCTTCACCGCGCGTTTACTCAAGTCCAGGGCGGCTTTCTGCTCGTACGGCGTCCACAGGGACATGTTGAGAATTTGTCCACTTTACGTGCAAATCACGAATGTCCTCTACAAAGAAAGGTAGACAGGACGCCTGAGTCCTAACAGTGGGCTGGCATAATAAGGCTGATTATGCACATAAAAGAAATTTTATATTTTCAATTATGCCCAAATCCATCGCTAATTCGTCGATTCATCGTTGATTCGTTCCACAGACTGAATATATTGTTCAACACTCGCAAATCTGTCGATAGCGCTCGCAGACGTCAGCAAACAGTTTTGCTCGTAGATGAGCTATTTTTTTCTTTAATTACGTCACTTGGCATTAGTGGCCATCTTTTTGTTGTGTTGTTCATATTGTGGTGGGGGGGTTTGCCATAATCGCCACGCTTGGCAAGCGTGTTGGCGATCGTAGTGTGGTGTTAAAATCCACAGAGAATGCTGCTGCCCATTCTCTGGTATGTCCCTTAGTCGCCTCTTACGACACCCACGGGAAGACATGGGATGGTGCTATTCTTTACGTCCGAACACCATACGGAACCTCTGTCCGCCTCCATCCGGATGACGTAGCGTTGGAATTCCTCCCACTACATGGACCGATGATCTAATTAGGGTCGCTGGAACCCGATGGATGCGAGACGCACAGAACCGGTCGTTGTGGCGACGCTTGGGGGAGGCCTTTGTCCAACAGTGGACGTCTTTCGGCTGAAATGATGATGATGGTGATGATGATGATGATGGCGTCATTTGGATAGCTAGCCGTACTTCCCTCAGCTTCCATCTGTCTCGACTCATCTTCTGTACGCTGCTTCCTGTACGAGTCGTTAGCGGTCTGGCTCCTCTGCACTGCTATCTGCATGCTCGGGTTGTTACCCAGCAAAGTACTGCCATTCTTGTCAGCCATTGCTCTCAGGACATCTAGTTAAAAGGCCAAGTACTCCTGGTCCTTCAGTTTCACAACGGCGTCGGGTCGACTCGTTCTCGGCAGCTGGTGGAATTTCGAGGAGCCATTCCGACGTGGCTCTCAAACTGAATCGGACTGGGGCTGCCCTCAAGCGGCTCCTGCTCTACTAAGGGGGTCCAGATGCCTCCTGCCGGAGGCTCTACGAAGGCATCGTTCGGTCCGTAGCCCTTTATGGGACGCCGGTGTGGGCGCCATCGCTGCAAAAGCGACCGGCGGCTCAGCAGAACGGATGCCAGAGTCATGGCCATACGAATGATGTGGGGATAGCGCATGGTTTCCCACGAAGCGGCGAGCCCCCTTGCTGACTTGCCACCATGGGATATGGGGGCAAGATGCAACGGCGCTGCCCGGGGTGAAACTACGCTGCCGCGACATGTCGCGCCATGGCGGACAGATCTCATGATAAAATGGCGACAGCAACTGCTCTGCACGCCAAAATTATGGTGGTAGTCTGGTTACAACAGAGAGATAAAAACCTTACTGGCCCTTAAAGTAGCAGGAGTTACCTCCTACTATAAGGCTTTAATATTCCTCTGTTAGGGACTTTATTCGACAGTTAACTACTATCTGACTATTGAAAAACTCAAAATCTTGCTATCTGTCGAATAAAGGCTATCTGGTTGTTTATCTGAGGATTGAAAAATCGGCCTTAAAACTACTTTATATAATTAGTTAACCTAAGAGTTGATCTTCACAAACAACTGGTAGACAGCCTTATTTTATCGCGTCTGATTTATTGTGACACGATGTGTGATCCATGCCTGTTAGCCAAGCAAATTGATTAAACGTATACAGAATGTATGTGTAAGATTTTGCGTAGGTAAATGTACCACATAGGAATCATGTCACTCCCTGTATCAATCAGAATTACATTATGAAAATGTCAGCAAGGAGGAAGCTGCATTTGGCTGGTTTATTGTTTGTTGTAACTAGTTGTAATGTATTTACTTAGTTGTAAATACATTACAACTAGTTACGACAAACAATAAACAAGAAACCAAAATACCTATTTAACAAACTAAAGTGGAGACATAGCAAATTTGGACCACATGTTTTTCACCTTCCTTCTTTGTACACCACATCACAGAACCGCAGCATTCAGGGGTAGTTTCAGATGGACCGCCACGCACTGTTGGAATGACCTTCCTCCACCAGTTAGAGTACTGAAGACAAAAAAAAAACATTTTATTAACATTAAAAAAAATATTACATGCAAATTCAACAATCCACATAATCTGAGTTTTTTCAATCAGAATATATTATTCTTTTTAACTTTACCTCTTTGGTCATGGACTTCAGGCAATGGATATGGTCTCCCACAGTAGTAATGGTCTCCGACTTGTTCCCACGTGTGCTAGTGGCCACCGTCATGCTGCCTCCCCATAATATGGTGCAATATTTGGCCTATTGTATCTGCCATCGATACAATATGACTACTGTAAAAATAATAGTTTTGGGTGATCAAGTTGTCAGTTTTATGTAATTATAGTACTGTAATTGTCGTGTATTTGTGTATAGAGTAAGATCCCAGGACCGCCAGACATCACATATTTTCTGACGAACGAAATGTGGAAGATTGAGTACTGTTAGTATGTACTAAGAACGCATGCCTACCTGCTAGCTTGCTTAGACGGCCAATTTTCAGGTATCAGGTAATCAAGGTACATAAAATTATTACTTACCTCACGTAAATTCTCAAAGCTGATTTTTGCGTATTTTATTTATTTATTTATTTAAACTTCATGTACAATAGTGGTACATAGGCGGACTTAATGCCACAAGGCATTCTCTACCAGTCAACCTTTGGGTTAAAAAAGACAACACTGTGGTAGGTTTGCACAATAAACAAATACATAACAAATAGTTCTAATGGAAAAATATAAAATAAGTTATTTATAATAATAAAATACATATATATACTAAAATAATAAACTAATAAATACTATGAAAAATATCAAATCACTATGAGAACTTAATAACAATTCTGAACGAAGACCGAACTAAGGTTGAGGTTATTTTGTAGGTAATATCTTTAAAATCAAGTCGCCAATACTCCCAGACACATACGCTTTAATGCTCAAGCATGAGAATTTACGTGAAGTTATGTCATTTTTTTGGGAGCTTTAAAGCGTCTGTTAAGCAATACGACCGACGGAATGTGTCTGGGAGTATTAGCGACTTGATTTTAAAGATATTGCCTACAAAATACGTAAAAATCAGCTTTGAGAAAATACGTGAAGTTACATCATTTTTTTGGGAGCTTTAAAGCGTCTGTTAAGCAATATGGCCGACGGAATGTGTCTGGGAGTATTGGCGACTTGATTTTAAAGATATTGCCTATAAAATACGTAAAAATCAGCTTTGAGAATTTACGTGAGGTATGTAATAATTTTGTGTACCTTGATTAAATGAAACCTGAAAATTGGACGTCTAAGCAAGCTAGCAGGTAGGCATGCGTTTTTAGTACATATTAACAGTACTCAATCGTCCACATTTCGTTCGTCAGAAAATACGTGACGTCTGGCGGCCTTAGGATCTTGGATTAGTAGTTATGACTTATGAGTGATCTAGTTTTGGTTTTATGTGAATACAGTAATGTAATTATGTAATAAAATTATCGTGTACTTGTATAATAATGGTTAAAATTTGGTATTGTCTATTGTGTTTGTAGTATTGTTGCTATAATTGTGCATTTGTATGTATTTAGTTGACGTAAAAGATGTGTATATAGTGCAGTATTACCTATTGCGTAAGTCTTTTGTTACAAAATTACTCTTTCGAAAAAGACGAATTTCATTTTAAAGAAGACAGGACTAATTGTCTTCTTTAAAATGAAATTCGTTTTTTTTTAGTTTTAGAAGATATGCTGTTTTTTTTTTTAATTATGTCAGTAATAAAAGGCTCAAATATAAATTCAAAACAGTATGAAAATTTACAATGGTTGTTAACAACAACTAAAAAGTAGAATATATTCTGGAATATTTATAGATGAATATAGTGTATAGATACCGCTAAACTATTTGTGTGTAATGAAGTCTAAACTTTGTGATATTAAACAATAAACAATGATTCTTTTTATTACTGGTTTGTATTAAGGCTGTCTTTATGTTTCTAATTTTCCTGTAATGCTGTCTTCATCATTTTTTCTCCTTTTAATTTAGTTGTTTCTCTGCTGACAATTCTTTCGTTGTTAATAGGTGTAAGGGCTTCTTCACACATACCACAACCACGCCTCAACCACACCGCGTGGCCGGGCGTATATTTCGTATTGAAAATAATTAGGACTGTTCACACGTACCACATTTTGCAGTCGTTATCGACCGCGTGTGTGATACCGACCACATCGCAACCACAACGCAACCACAACGCAACCCCGACCACAACGCAACCACATCTACATTTTGTCAGTACCACAACGCAACTACAAAAAGCTGCAGCGACACTATTCACACGTAACCACTGCTTGGCAGCATTTTGTTCTTTCCACATGGAGTGGTTGTGGTACGTGTGAAGCCCTAAGAACCAGTCGACAGGTCCGCTGTCTTTTGTTTGTCCTACTCCCTCCGGCTCCCTCGCGAGCACCCGCGGTCCACATCCACACGCCATGGACAATGCGAGAAAAATCAACATGCAATAAGTCCAGCAGTTTTCGACCCTACACGCTATATACCACTTTGAGTTATACCAGGACTGCCATCCAATAGCCATATCAAGCTTATAGCGTTCCCTTACAACGTACCTATATCAGCTATTTATATACCAACTATATATATTTTTATCATTTTAACACTAGTGCGATCACTTTATTATTATTATTTTTGAAGATAAGGGGCTATGCATCACCCGTAGTGTAGGGGATGTAGTCACTGCGACTTTAATGATCTATTGTGACTCACCACCTTGTTAGAGTAACTCTTTTAGCCCGGAGGCTTCCAAGAAATTTAGAATACTCCTAGCTTTTAGAGTTTTAATCTCCTCCGGGCGAATAATGTGTTGGCTCAGATGGACACTGCGTTTTTGGATAAGGGGCCCGCATTCACACAAAAGGTGCTTAGGCGTCTCCCTCTCCTGATTACAGTACCGGCAAACATCAGTGTCACTCAGTTTCATGTGAAATTGGTGCCAGTTTAGTTTGCAGTGGCCGGTTAAGGCGCGGGCTACTGCACAGATGTTCGTCCTCAAGAAGCTCGACAGTTCGTTTTTGTGAGTAGCCTTCTATAAGAGATTTGGCGTGTAGCAGTCCTGGTTGTACCAACCAGTGTTTTTTTGAATCGCCAAATAGGTTACCCTTAAGGGTCTGCATGGCCTGGTTCTTTGAGATACCACAGAAGGGTTCTGGTCCTATTTGATGACCTTGAGCCCCAGTCCTTGCAAGTTCATCGGCTTTTTCGTTGCCATTGATTCCAGAATGACCTTTACCCATCTCAGAATAACTTTATTCCTTTGCCCCAGGTCATTCAGTTTGTTAACGCAGTCTTTTACCAGTTTCGAATTTATGGTATTCGAGTTTAAGGCGTTAAGAGCTGCCTGGCTATCTGAGTAAATGAGAATTTATTTAATTCTTTATGCACAAAAGAGTACAAAGGCGGACTTAATGCCCAAAAAAATATTAAATAATTTAAAAAAAAATGAAAAAAAAAAAAAAAAAAAAACACAAGTAAATAAATAAAAATTATAATTAAATTAAAAAAATAAATTTGAATTTATTTATTTATGTAGTTTCTTTAACGGTTGACCTCCGCACATTCTATAAACCCAGATTTAAGCTTTTGCTGAATTTTGAGCTAATGCCAAATATTCCACATCCTACATTCTCACCCATTTTGGACCTGTCTGTAAACCAGATCAAGCTTCCAGCCTTGCAAGTGATGAGGTTGCTTGACCAATCCTCTCTGCTCGGCAGTTCCACTGTGTAATTCCTTTTGAAATTACACTGTGGAGGCATGACGTCTGTTGTCATAGCTAGTTGATCGTGTTCAAGTACTGATTCGTGTAGCGACCTCAGTGCTTGAAAGCGCCAGTTTACTTTTCCAGTGCTGTATGTTCTATACATGCTCGCTTTCGCCTCCTTCGCAATGAATATATGAAGTGGCAGTAGGTTAAGCAGGGCATTTAGAACAGTTCCTGGGGTTGTGGACATGGCCCCTGTTAATATGAGGCATGCAAGTCTCTGCAAACCATTAAGTTTGTTAATGACTGTCACTTGAATTGTTTTCCTCCACCATACTACGCAGGCATACGTTATTATCGGCCTGACTATGGGGGTGCACAACCATAGGGCGATTTTAGGGTTAAGGCCTCATTTCGTTCCTGCTAAGCGACAGCATATTCCTAAAGCTATTTTAGCCTGGTTCACATTGTTAATGTGAGTGTTCCAGGTCAGTCTCTGGTTGATAGTTACGCCCAGGTACTTGACTTCACTGGAGAATGGTATGAGAGTCCCCTTTACAATAGGCATTACAAGTTTTTTCAACTTTCGCTTCCTAGTAAACGGGACTAATGCGATCACTTCATTGAGAGAGATTAATTTGTTTTTTCCACGGCCTTTTTTTTGTAAATTACCATGTAAGTACATTCCAAGCGACGATATATTTTTATATGGAGAATCATAAAACGAGCGAATAAAAACAAACTTAGCTACTGATGATAAAGTACTGTTTTGATAACTTGAGCGGTATGAATTTGAGTAAGCGAAAAATTAACTAAATTAACGACAAATATTTATTAATAATAAAATCCAGAACGAGCTAATTAGTAAGTGAGCGACTAGAAATAAAATTGAAGTTTTACATAACGAACTACTAAAAAGTTAACTCTAACAAATGTTGTCACCATTATCTAATTATCTAGTTGCAGGTAGATTCAACATTTTGTACTGACCTACCGCGCGAAAGCTAAGCGAGCGCAGCGATCGGTGCCGCGGCAGCGGCCTTCGAATGCTACGTCCAAGTTGCTCGCAGATTTTCTATGTATCTAGGTTTTTGCAATATCCGAAGTATCAAATTACCTTATGACATACATAATACATAAATAACGATATTTAGGACATTCGATTCGATACTGTGCATTTCGATATTTAGGACGTTCAAAACACTTCATTTAAGATAAAATGTCGCTCAGTGTAAAAAAATCATTTACAAAATATTGAAAAAATGCAGGACGTAATAATTTATACAGACGTAATATTTGTTCGAGTGTCTCGCTCAGTTATTATGAAGCTTCTCATTTTGTACTTTAAAAAATAATGTTTTTAAGTCGCTGTTCTGTTGATTTCTCGTCACTCGCAGTCAGACGCTCACTTACTAATTCTATAACGTAATTTTTGTCACTGTTGAGATTCACCAAGTTTAACAGAGTGTGCTTCGACAAATAAATGGAAAGAATACTTTAGTGATACCTATATCCAAAAGAAAAAGGCATTAGGTAGGTATAAAGTTACAAGCAGATTTACATTCAAAATCAAAGTTCGCGAGTTGATTCGTAAAAAGTTGGCAGTAGTTTCATCACAGCGTTAATGTTTTTCTATTGTCGATTTGGACCAATTATTTGACTATTTTAGTGCATTTATGTATTGTATTAATTTAAGTATATATTGTATAGTTGTATATATTTATTCTATGGTTTATTAGTATATATATATTCTATGGTCTATTAGTATTTAAATTCTTGTATTTGCCTTTTTCTCACTCTTTTATTGCACCTACCACTACTTTTTCTCCGCATCACCCAAAGGTTGACTGGAAGAGAATGCCTAAGGCATTAAGTCCGCCTCTGTACCCATGTGCATAAAGTGTTAAATAAATAAATAAATAAATAAATAAATAAATAAAAGTTATTCAGAACGAACCCCTTCGTGAGCCTTGGTTTGATGATAAAATTTAACTAGGAGTTATATTAAGTTGGCGCTAAGGCTTTGTTCCAGCCACTTTAAAAATCAGCAAAGTTTGCATTCTTAATGCGGAAGGCTGCATCGCCTAATTGTGAGGTATACAATAAAATATATGAATATGTAGGTACAACATTTGCTGATGTAATGTGCTAGGAACAAAAATAAAAGGGAATCTCTGACTCAGGAGTTTACACGTAATAGATAGGATGTTTGACTTAACCAACATATCCTGTCAGAAAGGACAAAACGTATAAGCACTTAAGGCAGGAAATCCCTTTTTTATCTTTTAGTGTAAGAGTATGTTTATGATTATATGTGCAAATAGACTAGAAGGTACAGTGGGGATGATGTATTTGTATGCATAAAAACCCCTTAACAATAAAGATATAATAAAAAAAGGCTGGTTATGCTTACCTCGCTAATAACACGCTTTAAACTCCACACGGTCCACACACTGAATACATTGTTCATCACTCGCGAATATGTCCACAACGTCCACACACGCCAGCTGAGAGCTTTGCTTGTAAATAAGCCACCTTTTTCTCCAAATACGAAACTTGTAGAGCCAGACGTACTTCTCTCAGCTTCCGCCTGTCTCGGCTCATCTTAGCGGCGTGGTTGTTCCGCTCTCGCTGCTTCCTATATTCGTCGTCAGCGGTCTGGCTAGTCTGCACTGCCCTCCGCATTCTTGGGTTGTTACCCAGAAGGGTACCCCCATTTTTCTCAGCCATTGCCTTCAGCGCAGCTTGCTCAAAGGCCAGGTACTCCTGGTCTTCAGATAACGATTCTGGTGAATCCGGTGGCAAGGGCGCGGTTTGCTTGTGCGACCAGCTCCCGACCGAGCTAGGAGATATAGTCGTAGAAGACGGCACGGTAAACGAGGCTGGCTGGTACGGATACGTGCCGTAATATTGGGACCCCGTGTAGTAAAATGGCAACGATGCCAACACTGGTGGAGACTCAAAAGCAGTTGATGCGGGAAGTGGAGACACTTTCTCCACATTCACCGCGCGTTTGCTCAAGTCCAGGGCGACTTCCTGCGCGTACGGCGTCCACAAGGCCATGTCGAGAACTTGTTCACTTGACGTGCAAATCACGAATGTCCGTTTATTTTGGCGAACGGCTGTCGTTTAAGCGAGGCGGGGCCTAAGTATCCTCCCCCCGGTGGAAGGGTTGTGAGCAGGTAGCACCCTAACGGACCTTGAGCGTTAAATGATTTGTGGGTTTGTATAGAGTTTTTTGTAAATGAACACAACGCTAAAGTTAAGTTCGAAATGAATATTTATAGTATTATAAGGAAGCACTTAGTTATTATTATGCGACTAGTAAGTCAAACATAAACGTGACGTTAGTTATTTTATTTGTCAATCAATACTTTGGTTTAACTTTGAAGTCAAACACTTTCAGTAATTAGGATATTTACATAGCTAACAACTCTCGTTTACATCAGAAAGAAAACAAATTGGTAGGTTATGGATATCAATGTCGTAATCAAAAAAGCGTACCTAACTATAACGGGAAAGACTGTCGAAGACACGCTTGTTTGGAAATGATTTTTTTACACATGTGGCCCTCTGGTAACTCATTAATATTTATTTATTTATTATATTTTTCATTTTACACCACATAAACAAAATACAGGACAAACATTATTTAAAAAAAAATTAACAATTATATAGCGGTGCAGCACCTTTAGATGGACTGAAAGAAAGGAGATAGATTTAGGGTTACCAATGTACAAACATCATACATAATTGTGCCTATTAAGTGCTCCATCTTTGTTTTAATATAATTATGTATAGGTATTTTTTTGTATTCTAACACAATGCTTTTGCAATTTTTTTTTTTAATTATTTAGTCTTCAACTACCTTAAATTCTTTGGTAATTTATTTTGTTAACATTTCATTTATTGATAGGTAGTTGTAATTTTTTTTCTTACTTCTTTATAGCCTCTTTTTAATAATGTGAATGTGAGAACACTGTAAACTCCATGAATCTTAGATTATTTCTTAGTATGACTTACTTTTTTAATATTGACTGGTCCACACTGTTCTTACATAATATGATTGTATTAATATGGAAATATTATAACATGAACCATTTTTTTAAAGAGTAACCATGGAGTTTCTTGCCGGTTCTTCTTAAGAAACGACCAATTTGGAACCGTAGACTAACTACTAACGTTTTATAAGTGCCTATGTAGGCCTATGTGAAATAAAAATTTTTGAGTTTAGATTTTTTTTTTCATTTTGAATTCATTTTGGGCTTACGTATGGTGGTGCCAAAGACAGCAATATTTTGGAAGAATACATTATCTCTAAATCTGTAAAATGCTAGCTTCAGTATGTTTTATAATAATCATTCATTAAATCCTTCAATTTAGATATATTTCATTCAGATATTTCAGAGATTTAATTTCATTCAGTCATTCTCATAGGTACATTATATAAAAAATTACATTCAAATCAAATTTGATTTTAACACACACTGAATATATTGTTAGTCAACACTCGCAGATCTGTCGGCGGCAGACAGTGTTGCTCGTAACTCGGTCGTCTTCTTCTTGGACTGACACGGCACAGCGGTTACCTACACAAAATTAAAGAAATCTGCCCCCCTAGCCAAGTTACCGCCAATTCTTTTATTCTGACCACGTGACTGAGCGTTAAGACGACGTCATTCCCGTACATTTGAAGCTTTCTACAAGCGTTAACTATTGCAGATTAGCAACTTGGCTAGGGGTTAAATAGGTATGGATAAAAAAGTCCCTTTTTAACCATGTCTAAACTACACAAGGGATACTCAGTCCATAACGTTGTCAATTCCTAGCTATCTTAAAGAATCAAGGTGCCATGAAGTCGTTTTGAAACTGCAAACTAACAAACTTGATGTTCCCTTGTAGTTTAAAATATGAACATGAATATTTTGATACAGAATATTATTGATAATATTTAAGTCCTTTTTGTTACTAACACTATTAATTAATTTTCGCCATTACATAAGGGCAGTGTCTTACAGCACCTCTAGGGACAGATTCTTTTATGGAACAAATACTTTTTGGACGTAGCTGCATTGGCGTATATTTATTAACTGTAATTATGAGCTTTATTCGAACATCGGTAAAGGTCATTTTTGTTTAGAAGTGTGTTACAAAAAGGATTAGATCGTCACTTGGTTGTCAATTGCAGAACCTTTCCGCGTGCAAGTTGGCTGACGTTGTTATTATTATATTAGTGGGGGCGCTTTCTCTCTCCAAAATATTTTGCAGAATTATTTGAAGAATATCTAATTTAACCAGCAAAACTTATAAATGATAAAGTCTACATTTTAAAACTAGCTTACCTTTGCCGTAAAGTAATCTGCTCTGAATTTACCTATTACAAGTCCAAAGGGACCTCAAGCAAAGGGAAGATAAAGCTGATTATGCTTTTATTAGTAAAAAGGGGATTTGTCATTAGCAATGATTAATATTTTTCATGGGCTCAAATTAAGGCTTTAGTCCCTTGAACCATCTGGCCGAAATTATGTGGACCCACCTCTCGCACCCGCCTAGGCGGCAGTACGCAAATCTGTGCATTTATTTGCGGCCAGCAGCGCCCGGAAAGCGCTTTAAATCCATTTTCTTTGCGAAATATTGATTGATTTACACATGCAATGTTCACTTTGAAGAATATTTAACCACCAATTTTTATGTGTAAAAATGTTTGTAAAGGTCCAAGTCGTTTCGAAGGAGTAGGGAAAAGTTGCGAAAAGTTGCGAAATTGCTAAATATTTATTTTAGACAAAAGTATTAATAACAAGTAAAAACCAAATGTTGATAATGTTGTTCATGAATCTTTAATAAACATATATTTTTTTCAAACCTATTAACCTGGCCGTTACCGAGGAGTAGGCTTCAGAAAGTCACTGTTTTATAGCACTTTTCGGGCGCTTGAGTCTTAAGATCATCGAGACGTCACTTACAAGAGAAGTTCAATAGCGGAAGTAGTATTGAGTCACACAATGCGACTGCGCGACAGAAAGTCGACGCTCATGTCCGAACCGCGACAGTTGCTGCATTGACTTGTATTAAAGCGTGCACTGGACAAACGATTACATATTTGAAGTTATTATTTTTGGTTCCCAGATAATGTGCAGAAGTTACTGTCAAATGTTAGAGGAAGTAATACTTGTCTACATTAGGTCTCGCTTGGGCAAAGTAAAACATCCCGTCCCTTTTCATTTTACTTAAATATGTATCCTAAACAACATCTGCAGTTTTTCATGTCAAAATATTTTATAGTCCATCTTTTTAGGCATATTATTACGTTTGTGTGGTGAATACGATCATTTGTTCTATTTGTAGGTGTAATTTATCTATAAATATGTATTTATGAATTTAGAAAATAAGTAAGTTTATCAGCTGTCCTGTAGCATGACTCACGTAAAATTAAACAAGCCAAATATCGTTGAAGTTTTATAGTCGTTCGATCGAAGTCCTATACAAAAGCGGTATTCTAGTGTTCCTTCATCGGGATTGGATTGAACGACAACTCAACTGGTTCAAAACTAAACGATCTATCGACGATTTATTTCCAGTTACATTAATAAGTATTCTACCAGGATAATGTAATACAGATTCTTTTTTTTTAAATCGACTCTTCGTCCAAACGACTTTAAAATCGGTTTCGTTCAAACTCGATTGATGGATGTGAATACGGAAATGGTCTAAACGACTAAATCGCTACGATATCGTTACGGTTTTGATTACGTGAATCGAGCTACTCTACTCATAGTATAAGTTCTGCTTGGTTTGGGACTAGATGACTCTGTGTGAAAGTTGTGTAATATTATTATTATTTATTATTCCTAAAAGAAGAGAGTTCAGAGTTAATTATTCTCTATGACATTATTATTCCTGCACATTTCTCACGCGAATCTGGCTGTAAAAACATTGTGCGCGTGGTGGCCATTTTGGCTGCCGGCGGCCACCGCGCCGGTGACGGGTTAAATAAACTCAATGTTTGTGCGTTAAAAGGATTCGTGATAACTTTGCGCACGAGACATTTAATCTATTGTAAGCAAAATGTTTAATTGTTATTAAAGCTAAATTAAATTAGCTCGAGATTTACCTTTGAGTATTTGTCAAACTCTACTTGAAACTGAAATTTGTCTAATTTCGACATTAATTTGAGGACCTAAATACGGACTCGGTTGGCCAGTGTTCGGGAAGCTGCGCTGTATCGTCTCGTCCAATATGTCTCAAGACGAAAGTCTATGACCAGTGAGTGTTGCCAGTGATGACATAATAATATGTCTTCGAAACGTGATCGTTTACAAGCGAAAGAATCCTCATAAGAAGACTAAAAGTCACCCAAAGGGTAATGGAAAGCGCTATGCTCGAAGTTTCCTTGCGTGATCACAACAGAAATGAAGATATCCGCAGGAGAACCAAGGTTACCAACAGAAGAATCGCCAAACTTAAGTGGTTATGGGCAGGGCACATTGCACACAGAACAGATGGACGATGAGGACGAAAGGTTGTTGAATGGCGACCTACCGGAAGACGTAGCGTTGGAAGACCTCCTACAAGGTGGACCGATGACCTGGTAAAGGCACTCACTAATATTATAACGTAAATTTATTATTTTTGTCATTTAAAACTTTAAGTTACAGTCACTCGTTTAAAAGCTACCTGTATAATATTTAAGGGCTAACAAAAAGATAAGCTTGGTAAAGTTTTTATTTGCTTAGCATCACGATGGGTTATAGTTTCAACTACCTACTTATTTATCAAAATCCCAGAAAAACAAAACACTTATGCAAAAAAATACCTGGCTTTGAAAGTACTCCGGCAGACAGTCTCCTTGTCGCCATTAACACAGCCTAAATAACGGTATCATGCATTGTCCCAGAGATAGTTCTATTTTGCAAACTCGCAAAACCCCGCATTGTCTTCCGCGTGCCACAAAAGGGTTGTTCCCTTGCAGACGTCGCACAATGCAAATTATACAATTTGCATGTTGCGCTCCGAGCGCACTTCCGAGAATGTTGACTTGCACTAATATTATTTAAATAAGTAAGGATGTCTGCCAAAAATGCTTTAGAAATGAAAAAGGCTCTA
Source organism: Mythimna ferrago (assembly GCA_910589285.2). Taxonomy (NCBI): domain Eukaryota; kingdom Metazoa; phylum Arthropoda; class Insecta; order Lepidoptera; family Noctuidae; genus Mythimna; species Mythimna ferrago. The sequence continues at coordinate 27,106,433 of OU342685.1, forward strand.
AATTTCATTTAAGTCTGCGAGAGGCCACCACTTAAGGGGTGACCAGATAGTTGCAAACCAACGTCCCAACCAAGTGAACTTGCTAGTTTCAATCCTTGTAGACGGCAGATGTAAATCATGACTTTCAACGCCCTTGGTTGGGAGGTGCGTTTTTCAACCACCGTGTGAACGTGTTGGCGCGTAGTTTACATTAATATAGCCGCAAAACAAACCAAACATTATAAACCAGGGTCACCTTGGTTCGAAAGCTAGTTTACAACCACCTGGTCAACATTTTAGTAAAAAAAAAAAAAAAAAGAGGTCTTAAAAAATCCCACTTCAGAGTCATGGCGCTTAAAAAATATATAAATATTATTAATGTATATACTATCGTATGTAATGTAAGTGATTTCGAAGAAATCCAGTAGATACCTAAAATTGAGAACATTTAAAAACTTTTTAATTTCTTAAATTTTTAACCGACTTCGAAAAGGAGGTTCTATGTTCGGCTGAATGTGTGTTTTTTTATGTATGTTCACCGATATCTTGGTCAATTGTGGACCGATTTTAAAAATTATTTTATTAATTGAAAGGTTATGCTTCCAAGTTGGTCCAATAGAAATATTGTTATGATCTGATCATTAACTTCGAAGATATGGAACAGAACTCCTCATAGAATCATAGCAGAACTGTGGTTAGGTACAAGTAAAGTTGCTTTGTTTATACGTGTAGTCGATGACTGACTGTCAGAAAAGGGGGGGGGGATGTATTCAACTGATCTGATAATGAAGCCAGAAGGAAAAAAGTAATTTAATGTAATCTAACCGTGTTTGGGATTATTAGAATCGTTATGAGATGCACTGTGGCTATAAGTTATTTATGTTTGTCTGAGGGTTACTTTTTAGTGGTGGTACCATAACTAAAAAGTGTAAAATAAAAAACTTTTTACAAAAAAAAATAGGATGTCGGTGTTAAATAACGAAGAGACAAAACTATTATAGAAATTTAGAAACACCGACTTTCGAAATTAAAGTTATTTTATACTTATCAGTGTTTTTTAACATTGAAGTCGGTTATATTTTTTTTTGTAAAAAGTTTTTTATTTACTTCTGTCGTTGACAAATAGAATGGTATTTGTGCACATTTTTCGTCGTAGTGTAAGTAGACATGATATGGATCTATGCAAAAAGGTTTAAAGTATTAAACTTTTTACCTTCCACCGACTTTCCATATGCATTGGTGTAGAAAATCATCTAAAGCATTGCGTCTACTGTTTGCTAATAGCTAAATAGACTTGTTAATGACAAACGAACACACACTATTACAATACTAATGTAATTCATACCATACTTGTGTCTATATAAGGTTCTGTATCTTCTGAATGGGAAGCAGCATAGGCGGTCCTCTTGTCCAAAAGACTAGGCGACTGTCGTCATTTGTACAATCACAAAGACCACCAACACTCTGTCCCCTGTGTCAGAAAAAATAAAATGTCTTATGATGCAAGATCATCCAAGTGACACTGCAAAGAAAAGAAAACCTCAGCCGAAACGTTTGTTTGGTTTAATGCACTAATCTCTTTTAGTGTTTTTTTTTTTATATATTTTTTTTTTTTTTATTGTTGATAGGTTCGCGCTTGACCGCTATCTCACCTGATGGAAAGCGATGATGCGGTCGACGATGGAACGCGCTTACCTAAAAGAAACCTATTCACTCTCGACTTAAAGATTCCCGGGTTGTAGCTATCAGGAAACACAGACTCCGGCAAGGAATTCCTCTCCCTAGCCGCACTTTTATAGTGGGAAAAATCATCCAATGACTAGTGTCAGACTCTTACTGACTAAACGACCCACCCTGTTCCTTCTAGCCTTCATACCGGGGCTCGAGTTCCCTTTCGGATAACCCTGGCCTCAGTAGGCTTCGACCCGGCTGGGTCCCTACTGTTGCTGACAACTCCTTGAGGCGCGCGGGAACAGTGCGCGCCGTCGATGACTTGGGCTTGGTCCGGACAGTTACCGGACGGCCGGACAGCGAGCTACCCATTGCTCACTGTCCGCAAGCCCCAAGGCCCGGCGCGAGGGGTCTCCGCCGCCGATCGCCATCACGAGGGCACGGCGACGCACCGCCCAAGCAGGGCACACTTCGACTGTGTGCTCCACCGTGTCCTCCGGGCGTTCCACACAGTGACGACACCCGGGCGTCTCTTCCGCCTGAATCCGGAACAAGTAGCTCCCGAACGTGCCATGTCCGGTGAGGACCTGCGTTATGCGGAAGGTAAGGACGCCGTGAGGTCTTTACAGCCACGCCTCAAAGAAGGGACTTACCGCCATAATTGTGGCGTGCCCGATCTCTTTTAGTGTTGGATAGCCCGTTTGTCAAGCAACTCTAAAATACAACATCAAGTTACGACCTGCGCTACTGTAGTGGATGATTAGGCAACCAAAGACGCGGTTGCAACCGCGGGGGCAGCCAGTAACACTATGACGTAGACTGCACCTCGTACATGTGCAAGTGAACTGAGGGACTACATTGATATTTCACAGAATAAAAATCTTAATTTAGTAGTTAACTCAAAACAATTGTAGAACAAATCTGGGAATTTGTAAACAAATATACTAAAAACTACAGCCCTTAAAGTGTGGTCCCTCAGTCCTCACGGACCATCAGCCAGATCTTGGAGAGTACCTGAAAAATTAAGGAAATGTGATTACAGACATCTAATGGAGAATCCGTAAAGATATTTACTGAAAACAAAACACAAACTATCAATGATACAAAATAATAACGACCAAACTGTGGTCCCTCATTAAAGACAAATGTTTTAGTGAATATTACTGAATGTAATAAATACAATCTTTCTTTTTCTACATAGACTTTTAGTAAGACTAATACATTTTTGGTGTAAAGAAATGTAGTAGAAATAACAACGCAATTTAATTATAGTGATTGTTAAAACTGGTACCTCAATCCTCACCTTCTCTGATATGTTCATGTTCTACCTGCTAGGCGAGGAATATATCAGAAAGTCTAGTATATCTATCTTTAGTAGAAAATTTATACTAAATACTACGCATCTAAAATAGTACATTTCTTACCTCTTAGCAGAGATAATATTATTTTTTAATCCCCATGATTTGCTTTCTTCTTCTTCTTCGAGTTTCTGGGATAAACCATTTTTTTTTGTCTTTTTACGTAATAGGTACATTCACTAGGCGAACTACAATATTGCATCGGGACCAGCCTGCAAAGATATTTGTAAACTTTAGAAATAAATAAAAAAAATATTATAAACCCTTAAAAGCCTTCGATGATCTAAGTATCTCTGCCTACAACATCCTCTAATTTAACTGACTTGGAACTCCATCAGATCTATGTATATATAAGGGGCCCCTATGGTATTATTGTCTAGTGTACAATATAGTAGTGTATGTTAGTGTATCATCACACTAATATAAAGTGAAAGTATCTCTCAGTGTATTTTTGTTACTTCTTCACTTTCGAACGACTGAACTCCCGTGGACTTTGGCAAACCACATAGGACACCTACTTTTTATTCCAGAAGTATATCTACTGCTACTTTATGTTTTTTTTCTAATTACACACAAGCGAAGCCGCGAGCAGTAGATAGTTCATAAACATGGAACTAGCAAAAAACAGTGAGGACACACAAAAAGTTATATCTTTGTTTGTCATTAGCGTGTGTCGTGTCACTTGGGTGCGACAATTATAGCGACACATATAATCGAAATCCGAACCCGTTTGATAGCATCACAAACAAGTATATAGGAAGAAATTGCACATACCTGTCAAATATAGCGGACTATCGACATCTGCATCTCAAATTCTCAATCCAGCTGCAACTGCCTTCACACAAAATTAAACTTTATACTATTTTTATAAACGCTATATTTGCTTGATACGTGGAAAATATTTGCAAGGGTTCGACGCGCGCCTGTCATTTGGAACCCTTCCGCGTGGACACGGATTAAGTCCCCAGGGATCAGTACGGTCCACAAAAAAGATATTGTGTTACACATTTTGAGGAAAGATAACTGTACTTTTGTTTCTTCGTGTTTGAGTTAGTGATTACGTGTTCGAGTTGTTGGTGGAGCGAGAAACGCAACACTGTTGGGATAGGGTTGTATTACTATTTGCATACTGATCTCTGTAACAAAACATAAATCACAAAGTTTACTTCCCGAACAAACTTCACAGACCGCTCGCCACGTTAGGTGTCTCGTCTTTCATTGATGAAATTATAAGCTGCTGCCAGCGTCTTCGCCCGCGTGGAAATAGAAAATTGACCCAAGGAAACATAAGTCCGGGGTAAAAAGTATTCTTCGTGCTATTCTAGGCTTTTCTCTAGTAAATAAATGCATGTACCTATTTTACATCAAAATTTTCTTCATAAAAAAACAAATTTAGAATTTTTTTTATAACATTTACAATATCAGCACTATACAAAAACAACAAAGGAGGGCCCAGTATAGATCCCTGTGGAACACCCTTCGCGACTGGAGTTATGTTTGAAAAAATACACGATCCATTTGCATAATTTCTACCACGTGTTTACATTTACACCAAAATTGTTCTCTGCTAAGCACAAGCTTCCACCAGACATATAACGAGCTGGTAACCATAAATATATATAAAGCGAGCTATCAAAGACTGGTCCTGGTTACACGACGAATCCTACGACTTCCATTGGTCTTCGGTCCACTGACCAGAGCGCTTAGCCAAGTTGATACTCTACAGTCGTTAACGTTAGTAGAAAACTTCAAATGTATGCGAATGACATCATCTCAACGCTAAGTCACGTGGTAAGAACAAAGGAATCGGAGACGTTACCTACTGAAGGCGATGCAAGAGATTCGAAAAGAAACGGTTGTGAACTTGGCTAGGCTTGCTGACGTCCCCTTGAAAAATCCGACTCGCTAAAGTCAAATTTCATCACCTAATAAAAAAAAAATGTATCAGCCTAAATCTAAAACACCTAATGCTGATAGACCTTCTTTCTTTCCTTTCCTCTCATAATGTGCTTCCCGTTAAAACCTAAATTTGCTCTTTCTTTTCTGTCAACCACACACGTATCAAAAATGCGAAGGGTTGCGATGAGTCAGCAGATCCCGCGCTGACCGCAACTGCAATCGGTTCCCGTAATCTGGAGCATCGCGCGGCCGGACCATGCGGCCATGCCCATTCACACTTGCGTCCATTGTACCCAACTTGCGTGACTTGATGTTTCCATTTACAGAACAAGCTGCCTTTATCGCATTCAAATCGAATTTGACTGAATTCTTCAATTGTCAACGACTGAAGAATTGATTTGAATAAAGATACGACAGCTCCGCTAAATGGTCCCTGTGGTCGCAATTTGTTGGAGTTACAAATGGAATCAAATGATAAATTGTTGCAGAATAGTTGGGTAATATCTGTTCAATAGAATAGTTTTAAAAAAGTATGGATAATTTCCATACATTTTTCTCCAGGTACACAAGTATATTTAAGATATTCTTCTCCTTATAAAATATTAGGAATACACTAGGTACGCTCAACGCACTCGAATTTTTTTTTCCATTATTTAATTCAAACAAATGTGTTAAAAGGCATGGTCTAAACATACAAGTTTAAACGGTTTTCAAATAGGGGCATTCTAGATGGCAAGTCCTAAATTGCAGTTAGCAAAAAGCCTAGTAGTTTAGCAAGGATGTCTAATTGATGATTCTCTCTCTCTCAAACTAGTTATTTATGTTAGTGTTATTGTAGAGTAAGAGGGTATGATGGGGTTGAAAAAAGTGCATTTGAAAGTCGTTTATTTCAAAACAATCCCCAGAGAACATTGAAAATTTATCTAGAAGACTGAAACACTCCCTGCACAATAAATCTAACTGTACATCAGTTTGCAATCCTTTCCCATAACTGTCTGGTGACAATAATCACAATGTTCCACGGAGGCGTGACGTGGGACCTCCCCGCGGCAGACGTTCTCATACAAGTGTCCGGAATCAAAGCCTTACTTACCCTTGACCGCCTCACGTAAAACCCGCTTCAGCAAACATTACCTTTTTATTTACGTTTACGGAAGTTATCGGCATGTCTATTGTTTGTGGGACAGCTTCATATGCAATGTTTTCGGTTGGTGTCATTCATTTTTCATTGGTCTAGCTCATTTAAAACTCGTATTTTAATTCGTTTCTTGACTTGTTTTCTAGTATTTTACAGCAATCTAAAACTGAAAGTTGTATAGATAGGTACCTCAGTGGAGCGGTCTACCTAAATATATCTACAGCAATCATACACACGTACATATAAGTTACTAGCTTCTGCCAGCTGCTTCGCCCGCGTGAAGAAGATTTCTCCATACTAACTTTGGACGCCCGTTTCATACATTTAAATTCGCCCCAATTTTGAAAAGTCCTCTCTTAGTGCTCACCTACTTCTTATAAGGAATCCTTGTGCAAAATTTCATCCTCCAGTCCTAATAGTTTCGGCTGTGCGTTGATATATCAGTCAGTCGTATTATATGTATGTATTATGTAAACTCATGTTATGTGATCCTTGTTTTATATGAGTTAATTAATTCTTTAAAACTACAGAAATATCAGAAGTAAGAACTTTTCAAAATTTCTGCCAAATTTAATATTTTTAACAAACAGTATCTACAGAACTGAAGTAAATATAACAGATCCTTCGAGGAAAAATATGAATTCAGTATGAAAGGCAAACAGAGTGTGCGTAATGGTCGCGAGGGATTAGCGAATTATAAATTCCAGTTATTTGTTACAACTGAGCTTCTTTGTTGAGAGGATGAATGACAATTGCGAAAGACTTGGGATCGGGACGCTCACAGTGGATCCTGCCTGGCATGTATTGTCATTTACCAGTTTTATGTTAGATTTTCTAAATCTTCGAGATAAGCTGGAGAATGTTTTGGTCAAATTTGGACTTGCCAGAATTGCGTAAACTTTAGGCCATTTGACACTTTTCGTGAAGATGATATAATTTAGAACTCAGTTTTTTTTTGCATTTACACTTGACCTAGTTTTATAAAAAATATCATTGATCATATCCATCGATATATATGTACTAGAATATAAGTCAATGATCATATCACATTTCAGGAGACAACTGTTAATTTGAAATTGTCGTTTTTTAAAACGATTTGCGTTGAAGTGTTTTATCCTTGGATTGATTTGGAATTATAAGTTCAAATAAACTTTCTATCATCACTTCTAAGCAACCCGTTTTCAAAAAACAATTTCATAGGTAAGGACCTACTATTAACAGCACTCGAAAATTTAAATGCAAGACTACTTTTCCGCATATCTACCGAAAACCTTTCGTTTTCGCAATAATGTCAAAATCGGGTAACTTAAAAATAGGCTGCTAAGAAATCCTCCAAGTTCTTTTCTTTCACTGAAACAAGATGTTATTTTGTGCACCCTTTTGGAATCTTAGACATTAACAATGAAAGAATGTCTGTCTCCAGTCCAGAATGTTGCACATTTTGCTGATTGTTATCATCACCACCAGTTATTAATGTTATTCTTACACAAATATGACTTACAGCGTTTTCCCAGAACGACAAAGCTGGTAACTCTTTCCCATTGTTTGCTTTCCCCGGTTTTTTCTCAGTTTGTAACCAGAGTCATGCTGTCAGAAAGGAATCGCTTTAAGTCCGTGTGTCCGTCATCTGCGGACAATGCCCACTCTTAGCGGATTATAATCTGCAAAAAGAGCAGGTACTGTCGTGTGCACGCCGAGGTGTGGTCCAAGTTATACGATGCTTGTGTTCGACGCGAGATTGATTTCGTAAATTACTGATATGTTGCTTATTTTTAAAGGTGGCCCAGTAGCTTTATGCATGAAGCTGCGGGTTTGGACCGGTCACTATGAATTTTTCAACTGGGCCATTACAAAAAGTAGATACCGGTACAATAATACCGAGCGCAATAAGGCCGCCAGTTCTATGTTGTTTTATTATAAATCTTCTTAATTTAAATTGTAATCTTGATGTACAAAAAGTATACAGGGCTATTTGTAAAATATTGGTTACCTCCAGGACTATGTTACTAACACCATAAACAACAACTTTTGTTCTATGACTTTTAATTTAACATATTTTAGTTCATCAGGTTTTCATACAAAAATAAAGACATTGAACGTTCTAAATATTACGAAGTCTATGCAAAGCAAGTGATAGTACAATAGCGGAGGGAAGTAGGGAACGCTTGCGTCGCGTCATACAGATGTAGATAAGCATAGCATATTATAGAGTGGAAATGTGTATGATAGGATAACGAAGTCTTGAAGGTTTTTTTTGGTAAATATATTATGTTTTGTAAAAAGTCATAGATCATATGTGTTTTATAAATAACCCAGTGTATAAACAAATAATAAATAATCCTATCATATTCTGCCACACTAATTAGTATATTTAAAAAAAATATACATGTTAAAGTATAATTAAAGTAATCGTTTAAACTGTACACAAATCCGCTGCCTCCTATCTCCTATCCCTTACGTCGTAATATTAGCTTGCATTAGCAGATGCAAGTTGTCAATGCTCGTCATGTCCCACGGGATCTGTCGATGATCCCAGACAATAACACTCAGCGTGGACGCTGACCGAGACGTGACCAGTCTGCAGGGAGGCGCTGCTGTTGCGTTTGTTATTCTAACTCAAGCACAAATACTACCAATTTTTACTCCTTCAGTTTCCCAGAAAGCACACAATTAATACAGAAATGTGTTGAATGTATGTGATTATGTTACTCCTATTTGTGGTTTAAATTAAAATTTCTCACTTCGCCTTTGTGCGTGTGGAGCGAAAGGATTTGGCTTGGACTGTCCTTTCTGAGCGCTTAAATAAACTGAAATAGTTCCATTTAACGTTCCTGTAGGTAATACTCGCCAACTGATTGCATTCACAAAAGCAAGTTCGAGAATTATTTCAATACTATGATTGGCAATTGTCTCATTTTATGTTATTGATTGCTTCTTATCGAATTTATGTTTACAGTTTAAAGAGCTTGGGAAGCACCAGGACTTCGTGTGAACCTATGTTGACGTACCTAAGTAATTTAAAAAATAACAAGATGGCGACTTGATAATAAGGTTAAGCGCAGACTACGAAATTTTATTCTTTGCGATTTTTAAACAGCGATACAAAATCACAAACGACTACAATTTCTACGCACACTACGATTTATTTTTATTTTTTATTGTTGTCGCCTGCGGAATATTGGATACCAAAGACAGTTTCAGTTATACCACTACGAAATATAGGATTATGCATTGAAACATGGATTTTCAAAAGAAACTAACCATTAAAATACTGCTTGATTTCGCACGTATTTATTAAGCAAGTCGACTGACCGCTGCGCTTGCGATTTTATACGCTATGCGGAGATCCGGTACCGCTTCGTAGATTTTAAAATATATTATTATACTAAGATTTCGCTGCTACTTTAAATTGAAAATTATTTATTTTCGTAGTTTGCAAATTAGTGTATTATCTGTTGTTCTGACTTATATTTTTTCGCAACGATTTTTTATCGTGGTGCGTGCTAGGCCTAACTCGCAGAGAATCCTAAAAAAAATATTGTTTTTGTTAGGTATCACTTTTGTAACTTCTGTTTTATTCGTCTTTTTTTTTAATGTATGCTCTCATGATATTCTAAGCACTGCTTACACCACAACTACATTGTTACTATTCAGTGTACCGTTCAGTGCACATGGCTCCACACAAACTTCCCACATCTCGCACTACTCTTCCTGCACACAAGCACACAAGCTGGCCAGTTACATTGACATGTCAATCACACCTCCATGCAAGTACCACGCAAACCGCAGGCTTATGCGAATCGAACCGCGAGCCTCCACAATGCCCACAATTGACACAATGTATCACGGTAACGCCTCGAAACCTTCATCAATACCAACTAACTGTTTTATTTTAGCCTTTTCTGGTCCTTGAAAACGCACCACCATCTTTTTCATTATCTATCACCCTTATTCCAACTATATAAGACTCAATATTGTATGGCATTGTGCAGGTAGTGTGTTTACGGAACAAATCTTCATTGAAAAGTTAATCCCGTCTAACAATATGCCCCTAGCACCTGCTTCTTATTGTGAAACTTGGGCATTTTGAGTTAGTAACGGTATGCAAAGATGGTGTCGATAATTTTGAAATTTCTGCACTGTTGTATTGTGCTTGAGATTAGTTTTAGAAATGGCACATGTCTTTAGAAAGAAAATTCAACATGAAGTTTGGAAGCTTATGAATTAAATCTTATAAATACAACAACACACTACTTGTATTCCTTTAAAAAAAAAACAAAAATGTGCTAGCTAGGTAGGTATAACGTAAATTGGTCGTTTCCCGTAAAGTAAAGACTTCTACTCTTTAAATTAAGTTCAGACACACATTGCAATGTAAAACTTGGCCCGCACCATCACCTGCGGCCTCGCGACAGTCCGCCGCATGCGAGCAGCGAGACCGGAGGGAGTGGTGAGGCTCTGTCCAGCAGGAGACGTGTTTCCTCTGAAAATATGGTGATAATATAAGTATTAAACCCTTTTCTTTTTATTATATCCAGCAATTCCGGCTGCAGCAGTGGCGGCGCCGGCGGCAGCTCAGCCGATGGGCCTTCTAGCGCGCGCGATAGCCTCGCTCAACCAGATTTATACCACTTACTACTTAGGCTACTTTTTATTTTCTTGCCAGAACGGGATTTCAAACTACAGAATTCGTCTTCGAAATAGTGGTAGCAAAGTTGACAGGACTTTTGCTGGGGTAGGTATACCTAGCTAATAAAATAGAATAGAATTTAGCTAATGTTATGAGTACTTAAGCTATTATTTTAATTTCTCGCGGGAAAAGTAGGTACTTATTTCGGGGTTCTTATTCTTCCCGGACTTGATTTCTGTCTCCAGGGGATACTCGTACGACATCTCAGAAATAGAAAATATACCAGTTTTATGTGAAAACAAAATAAAAAAAGCACAAACAAACCCTGACTATAGTGCGTTGGAGTAAGATCGGCATTGGGGTAAGAACGTATAAATATAAATTATACCACTTATTTTGCTTTATTTTTAATGCTAGTCATATTGCGTGCCGCGTCATTATGTTCCACCTTGCCCAACAGCCTTACTAACCACAAGGTAAAAATACCAAAATTAACAGTAGGTATCCCCAAAAACATTATCATTTTTTAAATCCTTAAATTGTGTGTATATAAAACTGTATGTGTGTTCCCTTTCCTAGAGAGAAGGTCTAAGTCCCAGCAGTGGGAACATTAAAAAGCCTGATAATGTTTTTTTTTTTTTTTTTTCGATGGGAAAAATCATCTTATGACGACTCCCGCTCTTGGGCGGAGCGGGAGATACTGTCAGACTTTTACTGACTAAAAAACCCATCCCGTTCCTTCAAGCCTTCATACCGGGGCTCGAGCGCCCTTTCGGATTACCCTGGCCCCAGTAGGCTTCGACCCGGCTGTGCTGTTGCTGACAACTCCTTGAGGCGCGCGGGAACAGCGCGCGCCGTCGACGACTTGGGCTTGGTCCGGACAGTTACCGGACGGCCGGACAGCGAGCTACCCATTGCTCACTGTCCGCAAGCCCGCGCCTACGGTGGCCGGAAATCGGGATCGGAATCCCGGCGGCGGCGAGAGCGCCGTTGCCTGATGCGGTCGGCCTCCTCCTTAGCGAGATTACTGCTTCGCAGAAGTCGGCGACCGCCTGCCACTCCTCCTCGCTCCGGACCATGGCCTCGACCAAGGCCCGGCGCGAGAGGTCTCCGCCGCCGATCACCCCCACGAGAACACGGCGATGCTCCGCCCAAGCAGGGCACACCGCGATTGTGTGCTCCACCGTGTCCTCCGGGCGTTCCGCACAGTGGCGACACCCGGGCGTCACTTCCGCTTTAATTAGGAACAGGAACCTCCCGAACTGGCCATTTCCGGTGAGGACCTGTGTCATGCGGAAGGTAAGGACGCCGTGAGGTCTTTCCAGCCACGCCTCAAAGAGGGGACTTATGGCCTTAATTGTGGCGTGCCCGTAACGGGGTTGCGATAGTCGCTGACGCCATTAGGCTGATGATGATGATGATGATATTATAGTGTAGGGTTTTTGTTATTTTTTTATTTTACTGTAATTATATTTAGTTAGTTAACCTTTCAAACGTGGATATTACAGCCCCAGAGAAAGACAATAGGTGCGCGAACGCCGGCGTTCGCTTGGGGTTCAAAATCGCAAACCCAACCCAAAGAATTAACAATACTAACTAAACAGTTATCGTTACTTTATCCTCCTACACAATTTAAAAACGTAATATTCAAAGAAAAAAAAAACCTATTGAATGATCTAAGTAACATATTCCCATTCATTGGACCACCTCACTGACATCATAATCGTAGTAAAGAGTTGGACACAATACACTGCCGGACGACAGTTGCGAACTTGCGACATTATTGTCGCATGGCCGGGTCTACTGTCTGCTGCGGCGTGGACATGCGCCTGACTGCACTATGTACTGACATGTTACGGAAATCATTTGTGTGAATATTCTCGTTGATATAATAGTTCGGACCTCAGACAGGTCTGTCAGTCGCTCGGTGGCTAATTGAAAATCTGGTGTGCGATTAAATATATTTTTTTAAGATATTTGGAAAATACTTGTCAACTATTTTTTTTTTTTATTGTTGATAGGTTTGCGTTTGGCCGCTATCTCACCTGATGGAAAGCGACAATACGGTCGACGATGGAACGCGCTTACCTAGAAGATACCTATTCAATCACACTTGACTTAGACGTCTTTTAATTATTCTCAGGCAAAATTTTATATCGTTAGCATACCTAATAAAAGTACTATTTTTGATAGATGGAACAAAAAAAAATAGGTACCTATTTGTTTTTGGACTAGGCATTTAAGCTGCCATAATCAATAGTTGCAACCAGCGAATAAGCGCACACGCTATAAGAAGAGTGGTTACCTAGGTAGTAAAATATTGTTCAGCTTCTGAATTCTAAGTCGTGAAACAAAACACTATGTTTTTAAAAGAAGAGAAAAATGTTTATTTGTTGCCTCATACAATCGTATTAGGCAAAGGTGGAATAAAGTGAGTTTTAGTCAGTAAAAGTAAAAAAAAAAAAACGCCCTCACGCTCCACCATGAATTCATTGAAGGATTTCCGACCTAAAAAAAAACACAATCGTGTTATAAACTAAAAATGCATAATGAAATAAGAAAATTAAAATATATACGAGGCCAAAAAGGCGCCTAACTCAGCTTATGCTGCGATATTTAAAACGATTTTAACAATAGAAACACCTAAATGATCAATTATTGTATGATGATTGTTCAAGTTGTACGCGACTATTTCACAGTGAATATTTCATGAAATTGCAATTCGTGAAATACGAATTGCAATTTCATGAAATGTTTACTGATCACATCGTGAAGTGATAAATTCTAAGAACTGTCCACGACATATCCACTAACTAACCGAATATTCAGATTTTTTTTTTTTCAATATTGATTTTTACTGTGCCAAACGCTAGTTTTACCTCTTTCTCACCAGATTGTAAGCTATTACGTGGTCGATGTTAGAACATCCATGCCTAAAAGTAACTTATTCTTTATAAAAACTATGTATTTAGAACTCCTACTTTAGCAGAGAGTACCACTCCTTAGCAGAACCGATAGTGTTCATAAAATGTTTGACGAGTCTGATGGAGATGTCCCCAATTATTCTGTTTATTTTACCCACCAGATAGTAAGTAATCATATTTCAATTAAAACAATCAATCAGCAACAGTTCGACCTCGCTGTGGCCGGAACTGTAACTTCATCAATCTCCCGCACAATGGCACTGCAGGCAGTGAATGGGTTGCCTTCCCACGACGACACTGTTGGACAACATGATGGATCGATGAGTGTCATCGTGTAGCGGGAATTGGTGCAGTTGCTGTGTGTTATATGCGCATGTCCTGTGGCTCTGTGATAGAAACCGTTGCGCACAACATCATTAGTTCTACAGGGTTTTTGAATGAGGCAAAACTGCAAAATCCTCGAAAGAGTATTTGAATGCTACATCTGTTCCAGAATGGTAAGCTCTGCTGCTATTTTATGAGATAGGTATATAAGCAACTGCTTCTACGTTTAAAAAATTATTGAAACCCTAATTTGAAAGAAATATATCAAATAAAACCCGGGATGTTTCTTTAACGTAAATAGGTTCCTACTTCGCAGTATCTAAGATTCGTTCTTCGATGTCTCTTCTTCTTCGATGATGATTCTGTCGATGACAAAAAAAATAGTAAATTTTCTGAATTAAACACCTTGCTTGGCGCAGTATCCGGTTGTGTCGTCATTAGATCACTTAGTTTAGGTTTCGTTGAAATTAGGATTATTTAGTTTTCAGCAAAACTGAGAACAGTTCTTTTAGATAATTAATAATAATGAAAGATAAACAGTAAAGAAAAGAATAACAGTAAATTCAAACGCCCCTATCCCAAATAATGATTACATAAGGTGCAGCCTTCGTTGAGGGGTATCGCAACTATTGACAGCGTGCTGATAATAACAACCCATTGGCTGGAAACAAATTAAAATAAACCTTATTGAGAAGAAACAACATTGATTTTTCACGCATTTTATGGAACGCGATGAGGCAAATGGGAGCTGCAAGGTGTGATATATGATCTGTAGAGGTACCGTTGGAAGACAGGGGTGTTAGTAGAATGTAAACACATAAACACAGTCTTTAACCTTGTAATATGCTTTTTTGGTTAGGACACGCTTGATATGAGTTTTGAATTTTCCCTCACTAAGTTCAGTTACTGAAAGACGTTAAGTTTTTGAATAGATACTTGTGTGAGTGGACAAAATACGCCTCCGTTTCATCTTTTTGCTACCTACACATCAATTGTCGGTAAAAAATAAAGAAGATCCATCTATATTGTCCTAGTTGGCAAAATGAGTATTTTGAGCACATATTTTACGACTTTATTTATTCCAATGCCTATTATAATCACTATCAACCTAAAGCGAAAATACAATGAAGTGCTGTGTAAACAACGATCCTTGCAAAGGCTTACGGTCATAAAACAAGGGCTCGTTGAAACTATAACTAACACAATATGCACAATGCACTGCGAACCATTCGTAAAGGATTAACGCAAGAGCTGAGACAATGATATTTTGCGTTGTTTGCAAAGCCAACGGTACCTACAGACATGAATGGAGGACTCAGCTATTACCTGATTGAATTGGCTTTTAGGTAAAATGCGCGTCGTGGGATCCGAAGCTTTAGGAATAGATGACTGGTTTGTTGAAAGTTATCTTGTTCATCCGTAAACTGTTGGTTGTTTATGTGGCAACGGAAACATCGCCCAATGCAGATCAAACAAATATTTATATTTAACTTTGAAATTGCAATAAATATGACAGGCAATGTGTAGGTAGAACCCTTGTTTATTAAACATCTCATCTGCTACAACTTATTGAATCTATTACAATGTGTTAAATATTCTGTAACCTACATTAAATACACTTCACAATGCATGTTCTGTCGACTAATCACGTGGCTTATAAAACGCGCACATTATGCAACACAACACCCTCGGTCGCGGAGAGGCGGTTTGAATGGAACTTGTGCAACCAATGACAGGGCATGGGGTCCCTAAGGCTTTTTTATAGGAAGGATATTATGTCATTTATTTATGGGTTTTTTTAGGAATTGTTTTCGGGTTGTTTTTATGGTTACCAACTTTTACGCAAATGTAATTATAATAGATATTATATACCTACGACAAGGGCAGGATGGTGATGATGATGATATCTATGCTAGACAAGGCTGACACAACAAATTGAACACATTTACCAGTTGAAAAGAACTTAGGACTGGACTGAGAATATATAAATCCAACGACCTACTGAGCCCAGACGTGCTCCGCATTGACCGCTACACTCTTGATTTGCTTGAAAAGACGATGTGGGACGATTATGACAGAGTTGCGTAAGCCAATATTTTTAAGTCGATTTTTAAGTAAATTCAAGATAGATGATGATAATGCGTAGCATACGTGCTCTCAGTTTGTCTTAAAAGATCTATGCATTTGTTAGATATCTAGATGTATTTTCTCAATACCACGACTGTAAAAACGACTTCCCATATACGACGGCTGATCAAGTTCCCCCGTCACGTAGTGGGGTGCCACACTAATTGAGTGAGGGTCTGAGGACCAGGGGTAGCTCCCCTAACCAGCGCAATACATATACCCTTGCGTTTGAGCGCAATATATTACTCTCTAAAGATTCGATCGATCGGTGTTTAGAACTTTCAGTTACCAAAAGAGCAGTAAAATAAGATAAATAGGTAGTGTTACATATTAATTATTAAAATACATCAGATACATACATACCTACCTATCAAATACAAATACACTATACAAGGTGTAAGGGACAGCCCTCCACAAACTTTAAGGGCTTGCTCAGTAGATGAATTTGAACAACCTACCATAAAAATTTTTTTCAGGAAACGACAAAAAAATCCGCCTCACCATACAAAATTATTAACTTGATTGGACAGTTTGTATGGAGAGGCTGATTTTTTTTTTTCGTTTGCTGAAAAAAATTTTTATGGTGGGTTGTTCAGTTTCGTCTACTGAGCAAGCCCTTAAAGTTTGTGGAGGGCTGTCCCTTACACCTTTTATATAATATATTATATAATTACGTTTACTTAAACTACAAAGAAGAGAGAAAATAAAAATGGAAAAGAAGAATACCCGAATCTAGTGAAACAATTGATGCAAACAAATAATAATGAAATAAATTAGCGCTGTGATGAATCTACTGCTAACTTCATGCGAATGTACTCACGAATCTTTACTTTGAAGGTCAATCTGTTGGTTGCCATCTTGATTTCCTGGGGTAGTGCATTCCAAATAGCATTCTTTATAAGATTATAATTTCTCAGAATATTATGAAAAAATCGTTTTGTACGTATAATAAACTTTGTTTTCAGACCAGCTCACAGTAACAGTAAAACATTAAATTGATATATTAATTAAATTTGTTAATGTATTGATATCTACGATACCTCATATCCAAATACATTAGTTTCCAATACAATCTATGATGTATTGGGGCTGCCCCGCGTCTGTAGTGACTGTTATCACACTGTCCTTAGTGCGCAGGGTGCGAGCACAAAATAGATAAGTATAGAAGACAATCTCATGTATTTACTTCACTTTTTATACCTACGCTCGGTGGACACACACTAATGAGCGTTTGAGCCGGAACTGTTCGACGAGTGATCCGAGACGCGAGCGACACATCGTGTCTGTGAGCGGTGTCTATGTGTGCGTTACTCGAGCGCGCTTTGTATGTAGATTGACTTCTGTACCTATCTATTTTGTGGTGCGAGGCAGTACCAATACAGTTCTGGCGATAATTGCAGGCAGGTTTGATTGCCATTATATCGAACATAGTTGTAGCAGACATGTTGCGACAGCAATGTCCGGACATATTCGATAGTGTAAATGTATTTCTTTAGGTGTGTGTGTTTTGTTTTGTATTTGCTGTATTAATGTTATTTGTTGCCTGAAATAAATGCATTTTATTTTATTTATTATGCGAGAAGCGAAGATTATTCTTCCTAGAAACCGGTGTGGCTAGACTAGAAGCTCTTTGAAGGTACATACCTACCTAGTTCGAGCTACTCTCAATCAGTATAGCCTCCGCTTACAGGTGCGCTCACTATAAAAAGTCTGCAGCTGAAAGTTTACAATCTAACCAAAATCTACGATCACAAACAATACTTTCACAGCGCCGCGTGGCATGCGTGCGCGTGACACAATACATCTCTTCAAAGACCGTCGCCACATTTCTATCCTCGTGCCCAATGTTTTCTCAACGAGACGGCCGATATTATGATTGCCATCTACATATATGGGACGTTATGGGGTTTCGTGGAAATTGTCTATAGTGGCCTTTAACACGTGCCGATATGTCACCACGTGCGGCGTTCGAACTTTGAGCATCTACTATTTTAATCGCCGGAACTGTTACCGGTTTTGTAAAAACACACGGAAAGAGCAACAGAGAAGTCGCGAAAAAAAATTTGCTGGCATATTTTTTATAACCGAAAGTGATGAAAAATATATATTTGTTTGATCGTAAGTTTGATTTGATAAAACTTAGCAAATTATTTCGTCGGTATCTGTCATGGTGACATAAATATGAAAATATTGTAAACGCTTAACAATTTCATCAACAATTTCCTAATGCAGCAGCAACGCAAAGAAAAGTAAGTACATTACTTGGCTACATAATGTAACTACCGAGCTGCAGGATTGTTGTTTGTTCGAGAGAATTACCACGGCCCCGAAATGCAATGGCTAACTGGAAGATCACGGGTAGGTTTCAGTTTCAGTAAAAACTACACTATATATTATCTACACATATACTCGTATAATATATTTATACATTCCTCACCTTTTTGTCTATCTAGTCTGCTACTAACGATTCTTCTACCAATCTACGCTGTATACTCTTAATCTTTTCGTTTCACCATTTATGCGAAGACACTGCCTCCTAAGATACAGGATCTTTTAAGTTTAGGAGGCAGGGTTCAAATGTTTGACCTTTGTAATACAGTTTTTTATTAAGTAACTTTTGTGTCAAAATTGTTATTTTGTGATAATAAATATTATTATATTATTAAACTCTACCTACATCATTTTATTATGTTAAAATAAAATAAAAGATACGCGATATATAAAAAAAACAGCGATCCAAACAGGTCACTTTGAAGCAATCTGATGCAGTTTATGGCATCAAATCTATAAGTAAACTACAATAACTAAATTATTTTTATTTAAAAACACAATTCAAAGCATTTTACTTCAAATCAATTTAACATATTACATACTATAATTACAGTAAAGTACAAAAAAATATAATAATAAAACCCTACGCTAACTACAACTAACTAAAATCAAATTAAATAAAAGTCAGTTTTTTTTGTCAGGCTTCTCAAATTATATATTGCCTAGATATAGGTATTGTTTTATTATTTATTTGTTCAATACTTTATGCACACATGAGACAGAGGCGGACTTAATTATTTACAGATATAAATATGAAATCGATCAAGCCCGTACTTTGGATGCCCGTTGTGATCGTGTCACAAAAACAAATAATTGTGAGATTGGGTGCTACTAACAATCTTCGAATATATCCTAAATTATCAATAAAAATGTACTTTATTTTTGATATGGGGAATATTCACAGAATCAGTGTAATCTTTATTACTACCTACTTTAAACTAATTATTATAATACATATTTTTTTTTTTTTTTTTTTTTTATTAATGATAGGCTTGCGTTTGACCACTATCTCACCTGATGGTAAGCGATGATGTGGTCGACGATGAAGCACGCTTGCCTAGAAGAAACCTATTCACTCTCGACTTAAAGACTACACATATGACATATGTACATAAAAAACTTAAATACTAAATAAACTATTTGTACTAAAACCAAAATTAAAAATTATAGAAGAAGCCTAAACATATTTTTCAAATGCTGAAATTGCCTTTGCTATAGGTATGTCTATGAAAAATAAATCTACCATTTGTCAAATCAAACCCAATTTTAATAGCCACTTACTATAGACAATTTAGTACAAACAAAAATAAGAAAATGACATAACGTATAGAAAAACAGTACTAATCAATAAAGTATTATTGATTAGTACTGTTTTTCTATAGTTATATTGAAACATTAAAATTAATTGAAATTTCCATGAAGAACTCGGTTAAATAGAATCGGCATAAGCATTGTTTTCATCCATACATTTTAATTAAACTCTATACCTCAATAATTACACGTCTGCAATCATATAAATTCATTATCATCATCATTTCAGCCGAAAGACATCCACTGTTGGACATGGCCTTCCCCAAGCGTCGCCACAACAACCGATCCATTGATCGATCGATCGATCAGATAAATTAATATTGTAAAAATATTAATTTATAATATATGATTGCAGAAGTGTTAAGTGCAATCTATTCAATAGCTAGGTAACTAGAAGTATAATAGGTATCAGCATTGGTTTTTGTCCATACATTTTAATTAAACATGCCTCATTAATTAGAAATGTTAGGAGCAATCCATTTAATAGTTACGTAATTTGGAGTATGCAATGACACATTAAAATTAATAGAAATTTCTACATTCCCTCTTGTAGAGAGGAGGCCTGAATCCCAACAGAGAGAACATAATGCGGCTAATTAATTATTTATTTATTAAACATATACACACTATCTTCACAGGCTGAATCCAATACAATAAAGGTTTAAAAAATAATAGGAAAAAAAATCATCTTATGGCTAACACTTACCTAAAAATCTAAAACAACACTTATCTCAATCACATATAACTATAAAAATAAAAAACAGAAAACAACTAGGCTATACTTATCTACACAAGCGATATTTTATATTTTAAATTTTGCGCAAGTTCATCGCTAATGATGCTTTAAACTCCTCATAGTTCACGCACTGAATATATAGTTCAACACTAACTAATCTGTGCGTTCACAGACGCCAGCTGACAGTTTTGCTCGTAGATGAGCCATCTTCTTCAAATACGTCACTTGGAGAGCTAGCAGTACTTCCTCCAGCTTTCTTCTGTTTCTACAAGTGTCGTCAGC
Organism: Mythimna ferrago; assembly: GCA_910589285.2. Classification (NCBI taxonomy): domain Eukaryota; kingdom Metazoa; phylum Arthropoda; class Insecta; order Lepidoptera; family Noctuidae; genus Mythimna; species Mythimna ferrago. The sequence goes on from OU342685.1 coordinate 27,127,143, forward strand.
GGTCTGACTCATCTGCACTGTCCTCCGCATTCTCGGGTTGTTACCCAGCAGGGTACCCCCATTTTTCTCAGCCATTGCCTTTAAAGCATCTTGTTCAAAGGCTAGGTACTCCTGGTCCTGAAACAACGATTCTGGGTTTTATAACTCTGGTGAATCCGGTGGCGAGGGCGTGGCCAGTTTAGTGTGTGAACAGCTTCCGATGATATAGATGGTGGCACTGCATACGAGGCTGGCTGGTACGGATGTGACCTGCAAGGTGTATCAGAAGGACGTGAGTAGGAAAAGCAATCCGGCAATAGGTTTTAGGGTTGTGAAGGATGTCAAATAGAATGACTGAATAGCCGAGAGTTCCTTCGAAGTCGAATAGCGAGCCTCTCGAGTATCTTGCGAAAGCCTGAGACATGATCATACTTTAAAATTTGAAACAAAACGAATACAAATATTTTGCAAATGATGAAGTTAATTTAAAAGCTCCTCGGCGGTACCTAAATATGTAATAGGATAAAATACTATTAATAATACTTCGGAATAAATTGACGGAATAGGCGTTGTCTCATTCACTGCCCATTCTATACATCTTTGTACTCTAACTTTTACTTCATTATCAATTTTATTTCGAGTACATGAATAATTTTCCTGCTTAATTATAGCTTGCTGATGTGTAGTATTAACGCACTGTTATACTTCATGCCCATTTTTGTTCTGCCTCCGATTTGTATATCTAAATAATGCAATAATAATATAATATAATATATTTCACAACTAGCACACAACGCCGTCTAGTCCCAAGCTAAGCAGAGCTTGTGTTATGGGTACTAGATAACTGATAAACATACTTATATATTTCTAAATACATACATATTATAGATAATTTACACCCAGACACAGAACAAATGATCATGCTCATCACATAAACATTTGTCCTGGGTGGAAATCCATTTGATATAAGATGGACACCTTCTCTTTGCGATGAAATATTATTAAAATTCTTTAAATTTTTAACTTGGCTACTTGATGGTTCACACGCCATGTATTAAATGAATAAACAAAAGGAGTAGGATAAAATCAACGAATATCTCTTACCATGTAGTGCGGTGAATAGTGTTTCAGCCAGTAAAATCTAATTATGTCCTTACGAACCACGAAACGAAATATTATATTACTAACGAACGTTGGAGTACTTATTGTGAACTAATAACTTATGTTAGAATGGTAACAATAGAATATTATTTCATTCTACCTTCAATTATAACTTTTATTTTTTATTTTTCATTCGAGAGTAAATTGAACCGCCTGCCAGCACAAAATAGTAATGTTGGCTCGTTAGAAATCAGAAACTTAATTTGAAATAGACCAATAACAGGAACTTTTGAATTGTCAAAATGTCGGTCAGTCAAAAAAAAAGTGATGCTAAGTTAAACATAATTCAATTTACATATACATACCTAACACATTAATATTTGTACCAAAAAAAAATATGGAACTAGCTAATTATGTATCTGCTTATACGAGTAAGTTTAATACGAGTATGATGATTATTATTTTAAATCTACCCATTGCTCGCCGTCCGCGAACGTCTCACTCACCTGGATATTTATTTAAGTAGAATGGAATAGAATAAAACTTTATTGTAAACCAAAAAGTAACACAGTTTCTGTACAAAAACTTAAGTTTATGGGTAGGTACAAAGGCTACTACTACTTTTGGTTTAGGTGCTAACCTAAACCAAAAGTAAGATGTGCATTCTACATAGTGTTACTGGCTATCTCCCGCGGTTTCACTCGCGTCTTCGGTTGCATGATCATCCAATACCATACATTCGGGATACTATGTGTTTCGATCCAGCGGGTCCACTCGAGCTAGACCGAAAAAACTAGTGGCATTGCTTTGTTTGTTCAATGTACCTCACGAATTTACTGACAATATACAATGTACCTCAACTATTTTGATAGAAATTGCAACTAATCTCCTCATCTATCTAGCGAGGACCTCAGTATTATTTTTTTATTGATATAAACTAATACTTCACTGCAATTCCACCTGATGGTAAATAGTGATGCAATCGTTGATGGGCCTCACCATCACAGCACTAGTTTATTGAGAGCCTATTCACTCTAGCCTTGAAGACATCCAAATTATAATGGAACGGGAAGACCGCAGCAGGAAAATTGTTCCAGTCCCTCGATGTAAGCGGTATAAACGACGAGCCAAAATGCTTGGTCCGGACTGTAGATTTCAACAACGTAAGGGTGGATACCCGCCGTACGTCGGGTTGTTCGATGGTGGGATCAAATCAAGCAATTCTTGCGCACACTCTCCAAAATGCATCCCGTATTACGGTCGGAAAACATAAAAATACCTAATACTAATCATAACTTGTACCAATTTACCTACCTCTCGCGATTTATGTATTAACTCCAAAGGATATTTAACAGAACAGAAGCAATTCCTTAGGAAAAAAATGACGATATTTATCAAAGTGATGTTATATATTATCATAGCGTTGCTTGATAAGCGGGCTTTCCTACGCCAAAAGATTTTTCGATTCGAAGCAGTAATTCCTGAGATTAGCGCATTCAATTAAATATACTTTTCAGCTTTATTGATTTTCAGATTTTAATTGATTTTTGGTGTATATTTTTTTCTTTTGAGTGACACTTGGATGATCTTGCATCATAAGACATTTTATTTTTTCTGCCACAGGAGACAGAGTGTTGATGGTCTTTGTGATTGTACAAATGACGACTGTCGCCTAATCTTTTGCACAAGAGGACGGCCTATGCTGCTTCCCATTCATAAGATACAGAACCTTATATACACATAGATAATGTATGAATTACATTAGTGTTTGTTCGTTTGTCACTAAAGCTTCTATTTAGCTATAAGACAACAGTGGACGCATCGCTTTAGAAGATTTTCTACACCAACGTATGCATTGGTGAAGCCGGTGGAAGCTAAAAAGTTAAATATGTACTTTAAACCTTTTTTCATAGGTTCATACCATGTCTAAACTAAACTGAAAAATTTGTATAAGTGTCACCCTATTCGTCAAAGATAGAAGTGAAAAAATTGAAATACTTATTCAATTCAATGTTTGCAATTTTAAGAACTACCTATCTACTAGATACTACTACTGTATTTTTTAATTTTTTATTTTATTGTTTTTTTGATTCTTTTAATTTTTATAAGTGTTTTTGTTTATCTTTGTGTTTGGGCCTTGTGCTGTACCAAATAAATTATTTTTCTTTCTTTCTTTTCTTTTCTTTCTTTCTAGATCAAGAAATCACTGATGATGTCAATACGATAAGATTCTCTTTGGACGTTTAACGTTATTTGACTGCTATGACTCTGGAGTCGGATTCTCAAGACTTCTCAATTTTTGGTTCTGGCCTCTCGCAGCATTAATGAAATCTTTTTCCTCAATAAAAGCTCAGACACGCTTACTTATTTAAATAATATTAGTGCAAGTCAACATTCTCGGAAGTGCGCTCGGAGCGCAACATGCAAATTGTATAATCTGTATTGTGCGACGTCTGCAAGGGAACAACCCTTTTGTGCCACGCGGAAGACAATGCAGGGTTTTGCGAGTTTGAAAAATAGAACTGTCTCTGGAACAATGCATGATACTGTTATTTAAGCGGTGTTAATGGCGCCATGTTCTGTCTGGTGGAGTGATTTCTATGCCAGGTATTTTTTTGCAAAAGTGTTTTGTTTTTCTGGGATTTTGACAAATAAGTAGTTTAAATTGTGGCCCAAACAAAAACTTTACCCTGCTTATCTTTCCGTTACCCCCTAAATATTATATCAAACATCTTTGGGTACCAAACTTCAAAACGTCACGTTGTTGATCCTCGACAATATTGGCCTCAACATTGATTAACTTTTTGAATGTCTTAAGTTACACAGTTCGACATAAGCAATTGTCTTTCTATTGTGTCTCTAATTACGGCATTCGATGAGTTAATTACCTAATGGTTTATTGCGCTTGTTTCTGCTTTGGGTATTTAGAAACCTAACTAAAGCTTTTAGTTTGTTGAAAGAGAAATGATCGTGTGAGTAATAAATTTAAAAAAAAACATACATATCAGATGGCAACAACTTTCAAGGGAATCAAAATTCATAAGGTACTTTCCGTAGACCTAGAATCCAAAAATTCGGCATGAAGCAAGATCCTACAGCAGAAGTATAGGAACAAATCTGAAAACTGTTTTGTAGTTATTATTATTATTCCATTTATTCAATTATATTTTTAAGTATTTAAATTAAAAAAAAAAAACATTTAATAATATAAATAAATCCTACTAATATTATAAATGCGAAAGTTTGTATGTATGGATGTATGGATGGATGTATGGATGTATGGATGTTTGTTACTCTTTCACGCGAAAACTACTGAATGGATTTCGATGAAACTTGGTACACGGGTAGACCATGTCCTAGAATAATACATAGAATACTTTTTAACCTGGGATTATGTTCTTTTATGTATACTTAGATCTTTAAAACTACGCAACGGTTTTTGATGCGGTTTTTTTTAAATAGAATGATTCAAGAGAAAGATTTGTATGTCAACATTTCACCCGTGCGAAGCCGGGGCGGGTCGCTAGTATTATATAATAATATCTGTAGTACTCGTACAAGCCGGGTTCCCATCCGACCTGAGATCACTGCCGTAAGCCTCATCGCTGTTTGTTTCATTTTACTGCTCTTTGGGTACCTAACCGAAAGTTCTCAACACCGATCGATCGATACCACTCCTTAGCGAGTAATATATTGCGCTCAAACGCAAGGGTTACGCACTGGTTAGGGGAGCTACCCCTGGTCCTCAGACCCTCACTCAATTAGTGTGGCACCCCACTACGTGACAGGGGCTAACTTGATCAGCCGTCGAATATTGGGAAGTAGTTTGCACACCTACATATATTATGCATTTATGATATATAGACTCTTGAACAGACGACTTTAAAGGCTGGCCTCATACAACCGGAATAACTGTACGGATTGATAAATCTAAATTCCGGAAGCTTGCCTTACACATATCTTAAAAATTCAGTTTGATAACTTTGCTCAGTCGTGTCGAAATTCCTGACACATGGAAACATCTTAGTGGAAGAGGGATCAGTACTAATCGCGTTGCTTTTGACAGTGTCAACTGAAGTAATTCATAATCTGATTCTAGTATGTATGTGCCGCTCTATTAGAGTGTATGGTACGAGCGTTAAGAAATCATAATCTTAAATATTCCGATAATATCCGAATGTGTGTAGAGCATTCTGATATTGTATTATATTCCGATATTTCTGAATTAATAATACTAATTATTCAGAGAGCCATTTCGAATGTATGAGGATGCATGTATACGCAACGCTGTCACACGCATCCCACGTAAGAACCCACACCACGTTTATTAAACGCGCTGGTGATGCGCGTTTGTAGAGTGGCTGTGAGCCTGTAGAGGTATACCTTTAATAGGACAAAAGCGCGCCGTCCCCGACGCACGTTTCTAAAATGCGCATACCTAATGCGTAGCATACATAGCTTCTATCACTGCTGACACTATCGCCTGCTCCGCCCAAGGGCGGGGATATCATCTGGATGATTTTTACCCATCGAAAAAAAAAAACCAATAAATTAAGGACACATAATGTCCTTGCTATAAAAAATGCATTGGGACCCAACCAATCCTCGCATCGGTTGCACAAGTTCCATTCAAACCCTCTCCGCGACCGAGGGTGTTGTGTTGTGTTGCACAATGTGCACATTTTATAAGTCATGTGATTGGTCGAACGAACATGTGAAGTTTATTTTATATACAGAATGTAAACTAACAAATTGTAGTAGGATCAATAAGTTGTAGTAGGTGAGATGTTTAAACAGCTTGTACATTGCTTGTCGCATTTATTGCGATTTCAAAGTTAAATGTGAGTATTTCTTTGATGTGTTTTGAGCGATTTTTCCGTTGTCACAAAAACAACAGTTAACGGATTAACAAGATAACTTTCAACAAACCTGCACGCCAGTTTACAAGCCATCAGGTAATAGCTGAGTCCTCCATTCATGTCTGTAGGTACCGTTGGCTTTGCAAATATGCAGAATGTCATTGTCTCAGCTCTTGCGTTAATCCTTTACAAATGGTTCGCAGTGCAATTTGCATATTGTGTTAGTAACAGTTTCAACGAGCCCTTGTTTTATGACCGTAAGCCTTTGCAAGGGTCGTTGTTTACACAGCACTTCATTGTATTTGTGCTTTCAGTTGTTATTGATTTAGAATATAATAGACATTGGAATAAGTAAAGTCGTAAAATATTTGTTAAAAATACCCATTTTGCCAACATCGATGGATCTTCTTTATTTTTTTCCGACAATCGTTAAGTAGGTAGCAAAACAGTGGAACGGAGGCGTATTTCGTTCACTCACACATATACCTTTTATCTCACGGCTCCCTGAATAGGGTCTACACCCCTATGGGTTTTTAAGTCAAGAGTGACTGTTACTTCGACGACGATGTAAACGGTTACAAGGTTAACTTTTTATCCGCCTGTGTCGTAAAATAATGACCTTAGCAAAAGGGTTTCCATTGAGTGGGTTCCTAGACTTGCGTGACGCCGGCCACGCGTCACGCACGCACGCGCGCTTTACGTACAGGCCGGTGTGGTGCATCTGGTTGAGCGAGACCATCGCGCGCACCAGCAGGCCCATAGGCTGAGCTGCCGCCGGCTCCACCACTGCTGCAGTCGGAATTGCTGGAACTGATAAAAAGAAAACATAAATACATTATCACCGTAATCATATTTTCAAAGGAAACACGTCCCCTGCTGGACAGAGCCTCACCACTCCCTCCGGTCTCGCTGCTCGCATGCGGCGGACTGTCGCGAGGCCGCAGGTGATGGTGCGCTGGGGCCAGGGTTATCCGAAAGGGCGCTCGAGCCCCGGCATGAAGGCTAGAAGGAACGGGGTGGGTCTTTTAGTCAGTAAGAGTCTGACACTATCTCCCGCTCCGCCCAAGAGCGGGGGATGTCAATGCATGATTTTATCCCACCATAAAAAAAAAAAGGTGGTGGTGCTAGTCGAATTTTACATTGTCATGTGTTTCGGAATTTAATTTAAAGAGTAGAAGTCTTTGCTTTACGGGAAACGACCAATTTAAGGTATTAAGGTATACCTACCTAACTAGCATATTTTTGTTTTTTTTTAAAGGAATACAAGTGGTGTTTTCTTATATTTATAAGATTTAATTCAAAAGCTTGCAAACTTCATGTTGAATTTTCTTTCTGAAGTCATGTGCTATTTTCTAAAACTAATCTCAAGCACAACACAACAGCAGCATTGTGGAAATTATCAAAACTATCTTTGCATACCGTTACCAACTCAAAATGCCCAAGTTTCACAATAAGAAGCAGGTGCTGGGGGCATATTGTCAGACGGGATTAACTTTTCAATGAAGATTTGATCCGAAAACACACTACCTGCATAATGCTATACGATATTGAGTCTGATGTAGTTGGAATAAGGATGATAGATATCGCAAAGGATGGTGGTGCGTTTTCAAGGACCAGAAAGGGTTAAAATAAAACAGTTAGTTGGTATTGATGGAGGTTTCGAGGCGTTCCCGTAATACATTGTGTCAATTGTGGGCATTGTGGAGGCTCGCGATTCGATTCGCATAAGCCTGCAATATGCGTGGTACTTGCATGGAGGTGTGATTGACATGTCAATGTAACTGGCCAGTTTGTGTGCTTGTGCACAGGAAGAATAGTGTGGCATATGGGAAGCGTGTGTGGAGCCGTGTGGACTTAACGGTATACTGAATAGTGACAATACAGTTGTGGTATAGTGTTTAGAATATCATGAGAGCCTATATTAAAAAAAGGCGAATAAAACAGAAGGTGCAAAAGTAATACTTAACAAAAACTATAAAATTTATAGAATTCCCTGCCAGGCCTAACTAGCCTAACACGCACCACGATAAAAAATCGTTGCGAAATAATATAAGTCTGAAACTAAAATCTGCAAACTGCGAAAATAAATAATTTGCAATTTAAAATAGCAGATGCGAAATCTTGCATATATTTTGTACTCTATGAAGCGGTACCGAGATCTCCGCATAGCGGATAAAATCGCAAGTGCAGCGGTCAGTCGACTTGCTTACTAACTAAATGCAAAATATGGTAGTTTCTTTTGTAAATCCGTGTTTCGATGCACATTCCTCTATTTCGTAGTGGTACAACTGAAATTGACTGTGTGCATCCAATATTTCGAAGGCGACAATAAATCGTAGTGCGCGTAGAAATTGTTGTCGTTTGCGATTTTCTATCGCCGTTTAAAAATCGCAAGGAATAAATTTCGTAGTGCGCGCTTACCCTTATTATCAAGTCGCCATCATTATATCGTCTAAATTACGTCAACATTGGTACACCCCAAGTCCTGGTGCTTCCCAAGCACTTCAAACTGTAAACAAAAATTCGCTAACAAGCGAGATCAATAACATAAAATCAAACAATTGACAAGCATAGTCTTGAAATAATTCTCGAACTGCATTTGTGAATGCAATCAGTTGGCGAGTATTACAGGAAAGTTAAATGGAACTATGCATTTCAGTTTATTTAAGCGCTCAGAACGGACAGTCCAAGCCAAATCCTTTCGCTCCTTTTACACGCACAAAGGTGAAGTGAGAAATTTTAATTTAAACCACAAACAGCAGTAACATAATCACATACATTCAATACATTTCTGTATAACTTGTGTGCTTTCTGGGAAGCCAAAGGAGCAGAAATTGGTAGTATTTGTGCTGAGTTAGAATAACAAACGCAGCAGCAGCACCTCCCTGAAGACTGGTCACGTCTCGGTCAGCGGTGTTTGGGATCATCGACAGATCCCGTGGGACATGACGAGCATTGACAACGTTGCATCTGCTAATGCAAGCAAATACTACGACGTAAGCGATAGGAGGCAGCGGATTTGTGTGCAGTTTAAATTATTACTTTAATTATACTTACTTACATAAATATTTTTTTTTATATACTAATTAGTGTGGCAGAATATGATTAGATTATTATTATTTATTTATATATACTGCTTTGTACACCAAGATTACAATTTACACTAGGAAGCCTTATAATAAAACAACATAACTGGTGGCCTTATCGGCAGCAATTTGTTTTAAATCATTGTTGTGCCGATACGATAGGAACTTACTGCCGGCCACAAGCTTAAGAATATCAAGTGATAGCTTGTAAACCTCTTTGTCACTAACAAAAAATTTCAAAAGAACACATGTTAAAGGGATAATTCAAACACTTGAATATTCTGGAATATTTCTAAGAGTCATATATTTATTTTTGTATACTTTGAAGATATAGGTATCTATTGTTTTAAACCATCAATAAGTGCCGCGCAAGGACCAGGTGGCAGAGTTATTGTTATACTTTTATGGGCAGAAAGATTACAATAATCAAGATCGTCGTCGCACGGAAAGGTGTCGGACCACCTGTAAAGACTGTCAAAAATCATAATCTTCATCTTTTTAGCAAAAGAGGTGATAGACGTAATTATGTTACAAGAAATAGGGACCCGTTAGGTTAACCAGGTTTAAGACAGGCTAAAGTGGCCTCTTCTTTCATTAGGTACTGTTTGAAATGTTATAATAAAATACCTCCCCAAAAATTAGAACTCAACGAAACGAAATTTAAATCCTGTATTAAACGCACACTATGCAGGCAAGCATATTATAAGTTGGAGGATTATATTCAAAATAAAAATGCTTGGCTCAATGCTGGTCCAGCTCCACTACCACTAGGGTGTACTAATTAATTGATTAGTTTGGAAACTAATATTATTTTTTGTGATTTGAAAGACACAATAGCATTGTGTAATGTAGAAGCACTTTTTTCAAATTTGTGAATGTGAAGTACCATGGAGCATTCTTACTAGGTTACAACTTATTTTTATTTATTTTTTCGACATTACGAGCATGGCAGTTGAGATCTACGCTTTGGAACGTGCAATTTACCTTCACTTTTCTTGGACTGACCGACATTTGACTATTTAAAAGTGCCTGCAAATGGTCTATTTGAAATAAATTACTATTACTTTGACTTTGACTTTGACTTTTAATAGCGCCCAACAGATTTACGTGCTTTCCGAGGCACGGGGTGTCAGTATTGACCCAGATAAACTTAAAAAAAGTACATATAGGTACATTGAAAAATTTACATTAGTAGGTGCCCTGTTCAAACCCGCAACTTCGTGCCACTGGGTCACCTTTTAAAAATAAGCAAAATATCAATAATTTACGCAATCGATCTTACGTCGAACACGAGCATCGTATAACTTAGACCACACCTCGTCGTGCACACGACAGTACCTGCTCTTTTTGCAGATTATAATCCGCTAATAGTGGGCATTGTCCGCAGATGACGGACACACGGACTTAAAGCGATTCCTTTCTGACAGCATGACTCTGGTTACAAACTGAGAAAAAACCGGGGAAAGCAAACAATAGGAAAGAGTTACCAGCTTTGTTGTTCTGGGAAAACGCAGTAAATCATATTTTGTAAGAATAACATTAATAACTGGTGGTGACGATAACAATCAGCAAAATGTGCAACATTCTAGAGGAGGCCGACATTCTTTGATTGTTAATGGCATTTATGTGCGTATGTGTGTATCAAAGGATGGATAAAATAACGTCTTGTTTCAGGGAAAGGTCAGAATTTGCAGGATTATGGGCCTATTTTTGCGTGTTTTCGAAAGGTTTTCGTTATAAACGCGGAAAAACAGTCTTATATTTAAATCTTCGAGGTCTATCAATATTTGAGATATTAACAATTGTCTCCTGAAGTGTAATATAATCGACAATTTAAAAAAAAATTGGGTCAAGTCTGAATGTAAAAACCCTTTTTTTACATTCAGACTTGACCCAATTTTTTTTCTTATTTTCTATCATCTTCACGAAAAGTGTCAAATGATAAATTAAAATACAATAAAAAATTGCGTAAGGCAATTCTGGCAGATCCGCATTTGACCAAAACACTCTCCAGCTTATCTCGAAGATTTAGAAAATCTAACACAACTCTATCACAAAACTGATAAATGACAATACATCCCAGGCAGGATCCACTGTGAGCGTCCTGATCCCAAGCCTTTCGCAATTGTCATTCGTCCTCTCGACAAAGAAGCTCGGTTGTAACAAATAACTGGAATTTATCATTCGCTAATCCCTCGTGACCATTACGCACACTCTGTTTGCCTTTCATACTAAATTCATATTTTTCCCAGAAGGACCTGTTATGACTTGCTACAGTTCTGTAGTGTCCGTCAAAAATATTGAATTTGGCAGAAATTTTGAAAAGTACTTACTTCTGATATTTCTGTAGTTTTAAAGAATTAATTAACTCATATAGAACAAGGATCACATAACATGAGTTTACATAATACGTATAATACGACTGACTGACATATCAACGCACAGCCGAAACTACTAGGACTGGAGGATGAAATTTTGCACAAGGTTTCCTTTTATGAAGTAGGCGAGCACTAAGAGAGGGTTTTACAAAATTGGGGTGAATTTAAAAGTTTTAATAGGGTGTCCAAAGTTAGTATGGAGAAACCTGCTTTCACGCGGGTGAAGCAGCTAGCAGAAGCTAGTACCTTATATGTATTTATTTAGGTAGACTTATTTATGTAGACCGCTCCACTGAGGTATCTATACAACATTTGACACTTACACATTTGTTTGTGTGATGAGCAGATCATTTGTTCTGTGTCTGGGTGTAATTTATCTATAATATGTATGTATGTATTTAGAAATATATATGTATGTTTATCAGTTGTCTTGTACCCATAATAGAAGCTCTGCTTAGCTTGGGACTAGACGGGCGTTGTGTGATAGTTGTGTAAAATATTATATTATATTCAGTTTTAGATTGCTGTAAATTATTTGGAAACAACTCATAAAACGAATAATTAAAAAACGAATCTTAAATAAGCTAGACCAATAAAAAATGGATGACAACAACCAAAAACATCGCATATGATGCTGTCCCACAATCATTAGACATTGTCGATAAGGTAATGTTTGCTGAAGCGGGTTTTACGTGAGGCGGTCAAGGGTAAGTAAGGCTTTGATTCCGGATTATATGAGAACGTCTGCCATGGGGAGGTCCCACGCCACGTCTCCGTAGACTGTAGAGCATTGTAGTTATTGTAGCCAGACAGTTGCGGCTAAGGATTGCAAACTGATGTACAGTTAGATTTATTGTGCAGGGAGTGTTTCAGTCTTCTGGATTAATTTTTAACGTGCTCTGGGGATTGTTTTGAAATTAACGGTTTTCAAATGCCTCTTTTTTTCAACTCCATCATACTAATAGTCGGCGTTGCGTACAAACTACCTACAGGTCATTGAACTCGCTCAGCTGAGGTTTTCTTAAAGAAATTAATTTCGTACATGCGTAAATTAATACGAGTTTTGAAAAAAAGGTACTTTATTTTTTAATTTTATCTTTACAAATTGATAGTGTTTCATGTACCGGATCGACCCTCCACGGGATTAAAACGACTAAAATTTAGCGGTGTGTATGACAATAATCGTAAATAAATGTACACATGAATAGATACGATACATAAATTATGAAAATACATATATCTATAATAAATATCTTTCCGAGATGGTAGAGAGGTAGTGTTCTTTGACTAGGTTTTTGAAGACTGATATATTATTTTTAGCGTTTCGAATCTTAGCTGGAAGTGAGTTCCATAGTCGTACTGCATGAAAAGAGAAGGAGTTGGAATAAAAATGGGTTTTATGGGGTGGGAAATTGAGATGGTATTTAAGGTGGGATCTGCAACATCGGCGGAGCGAGTGAACGAAAAACCATCACGCAAGAAGCCAAGATAAGCAGGATTGAATAAGAAGATGTACAGGAGACATAATACCCGAGTGTTCCTACGAAGACGGATAGGGAGCCACTTGAGATCCTTGCGGAATTGGGAAACATGGTCGTATTTTCTTAGGCCAAAAACAAAACGAATTCACAAGTTTTGCAAGCGCTCAAGCTTATTTATTAAATAAGCTTGAGCGCTCCTCAGTGGCATCCAGGTAGCAGGCATCAACGTAATCGATGATCTTAATATTTTATAAGGAGAAGAATATCCTTGCGTACCTGGACAAAAATGTATGGAAAATAATTCGCTCTTAAAACTATTCAACTGAACAGATATTACCCAGCTATTCTGCAACAATTTATCATTTTGATTCTGTTTATCAATAGCTATTTGTAACTCCAACAAATTGCGATCACAAGGACCATTTAGTGGAGCTGTCATATGTTTATACTAACTAATCAATTCTTCAGTCGTTGACAATTCAAGAATTCAGTCAAATTCTATTTGAATGCGATAAAGGCAGCTTGTTCAGTAAATGGAAACATCAAGTCACGCAAGTTGGGTACAATGGACGCAAGTGTGAATGGGCATGGCCGCATGGTCCGGCCGTGCGATGGTACAAATTACGGGAACCGATCGCAGTTGCGGTCAGCACGGGATCTGCAGACTCATCGCAACCCTTCGCACTTTTGATGCGTGTGTGGTTGGCAGAAAAAGACAGATCAAATGTAGGTTTTAACGGGAAGCACATTATGAGAAGAAAGGAGAGAAAGGGGGTCTATCTTCGCAGCATTAGGTGTTTTAGATTTAGACTAATAGGATGATGATGAAATTTTATTTTAGCAAGGCGGATTTTTCAGAGGGACGTCAACAAGACGTTCAACGTAATATTATAAAGGCGAATGTTTGTAAGTGTGTGTATGTTTGTTACTTCTTCACTCTCGAACAGCTGAACGGATTTGGATGAAATTTGGCACACGGGTAAACCATATCCTGGAATAGCACGTGGAATACTTTTTATCCCAGGAATATGTTTTCTTAGGTCAATTTTCTATTTCCACGCGGGCGAAGACGCTGGCAGCAGCTTATAATTCCATCAATGAAAGACGAGATACCCAATGTGGCGAGCGGTCTGTGAAGTTCATTCGGGAAGTAAACGTTTTGTTTTTTATTTTGTTCAGAGATCAGTATGCAAACAGAAACTCAACACCATCCGACAGTGTTGCGTTTCTCGCTCCACCAACAACTCGAACACGTAATCACTAACTCAAACACGAAGAAACAAAAGTACAGTTATCTTTCCTCAAAATGAGTAACACAATATCTTTTTTGTGGACCGTACTGATCCCTGGGGACTTAATCCGTGTCCACGCGGAAGGGTTCCAAATGACAGGCGCGCGTCGAACCCTTGCAAATATTGACCACGTATCAAACAAATATAGCGCTTAGCTAAATAGATATAAGGTTTAATTTTGTGCGAAGGCAGTTGCAGCTGCATTGAGAATTTGAGATACAGATGTCGATAGTCCGCTATATTTGACAGTTATCTGCAATTTCTTCCTATATACTTGTTTGTGATGCTATCGAACGGGTTCGGATTCTGTTAAAATGTGTCGCTATAATTTTCGCACACAAATGACAGTAGGGGCATACGCAAATGACACACAAAGAGTTAACTTCTTGTGTGATGAACACATAAAAATACTAATATTTAAAATTTATTATAAATTGTTTTAATTTTGTCATCACATTTAATATTTCATTAGATTACATTTATTAGTTTTAGATTGTTACATTTTTTCCAGAAATCCCCACCAGTTAAACAATATCAGTCAGCCAGGGATTTTTGGAAAAAGAAGTTTTTTTATCCTAGTTATTAATAGATTTTTCCTATACTTGGGCTACCTTGCTTCATACCGAATCCCAGTATTCTTGGTCAACGAGAGTAGATTACCTATGAATTTTGATTCCTTTGAGAGTATCGAAATACACGTTTTTTGCGACATAAACTGCCGTATCTTATTTTCGTTAACTCAAAAGTATCACACTTTTGAGTTAACGAAAATAAAATACGACAGTCATCTACCTTTAACCAGCTGACATGCATATTTTTTTATTTAAGTTTTACACACACACGATCATTTCACTTTCACCAAACCTACAGTTAATACGTTTCTAAATACCCAAAGCAGAAACAGGCGCAATAAACCAGTCAACTATAACCTGCGTATTTCAGTTTTGAGAAAATTGGATTTTTAACCCCTTCTTCTGATATTCATTTACTACGGACGGCTCACCTACTTTAACGGCTCACTAAATTTAACTAGGTGCTAACCTAATCAAATGGTAGGTGAGTACGATGTGCAGTCTACTTACATAGTGTTACTGGCTGTCTCCCGCGGTTTCACTCGCGTCTTTGGTTGCATTATCATCAACTCCCATAGGTCGATGCATGATGTTATCTATAAAAAAAACGAAAAACAATATATGATTTATAGTAATTATTTAGCTTTACATTTTGTAAAGTTAAATAATAACTATAAATCATTCACAAAAGGAGAAACTGACTGACTGACATATCAACACACAGCCGAAACTGCTGGGACTAGGAGCATGCAATTTTGCACAAGCCTTCCTTTTAATACGTAGACGAGTATTTTAGGACAGGATTTTTCAACATTCAGCGCCTAACGGGATGAAACTCGGGTCTACAGTTTGTGTGGAGAAACCTATTTTCACGCGGGCGAAACCGCTGGCAGATGTTAGTATATTATAGAGTTGCTTGATAAACAGGCTATCCAACACCAAAAGAAGATTTCAAATTGAATCTGTAGTTCCTGAGATTAGTGCATTCAACTAACCAAACGTTTCAGCTTTATAAACTTACGATAGGTTTTCTTTTCTTTTGAGTGATACTTGGATGATCTAGCATCTGACATTTTATTTTTTCTGCCACATGGGACAGTGTTGGTGGTCTTTGTGATTGCACAAATGACGACTGTCGCCTAATCTTTTGAACAAGTGTACCGCCTATGCTGCTTCCACTGCGGAAGATAGAGAACCTTATATAGACGCGGATAAGATATGAATTACATTAGTATTGTAACAGTGTGTATTCGTTTGGCACTAACGAGTCTATTTAGCTATTAGAAAATAATAGACGCAATGCTTTAGAAGATTTTCTACACCAATGCATATGTAAAGTCGGTGGAAGCGAAAAAGACAATACTTTAAACCTTTTTGCATAGGTTCATGCCATGTCTGCACTACGACGAAAAATGTGCACAAGTACCATTCTATTCGTCAAAGACAGAAGTAAAAATTGGAAAAATTAAAAAGTTTTCAATTTTAAGAACTATCTACTGGACTTCCTCGAAATTACTGATGATTTCAATACGATAATATTTATTTATATATTGTACATTACATACGATAATATCTGTATTAATAAATATTTATATATTTTTTGAGCGCCATGACTCTGAAGTGGGATTCTCAAGACTACTCTTTTTTTGTTCTTTTTTTACTAAAGGTTTGACCTGACGGTTGCTACCTAGCGTTTCAGCCAAGATGACATTGGTTTGTGTGTTTGGTTTGTGTTGCGGCTAAATGAATGTAAACCACGTGCCAACACTTTCGGTGGTTGGGAAAACACGTCTCCCAACCAAGGGCGTTGAGAGTCATGGTTTACATCTGCTGTTTACACGGATTGAAACTAGCAAGGTCACCTTGGTTGGGACGTTGATTTGCAATGCAACCATCTGGTTACCCCTTAAGTAGTGGCCTCTCGCAGCCTTAAATAAAATTTAAAGCCTTTTTCATTTCTATAGCATTTTCCGCTCAGACACACTTATTTAAATAATATTAGTGCAAGTCAACATTCTCGGAAGTGCGCTCGGAGCGCAACATGCAAATTGTATAATCTGTATTGTGCGACGTCTGCAAGGGAACAACCCTTTTGTGCCACGCGGAAGACAAAGCGGGGTTTTGCGAGTTTGCAAAATAGAACTGGCTCTGGAACAATGATACCGTTATCGTTTACCTACGCTAAAATAATGGCGACAGGGAGACTGTCTGGCGGAGTTATTTCTATGCCAGGTATTATTTGCAAAAGTCTTTTGTTTTTCTGGGATTTTAATAAATAAGAAGTTGAAATTATGGCCCACCATGATGCTAAGCAAACAAAAACTTTACCGAGCTTATCTTTCCGTCAGCCCTAAATATTAAATGGGTAGTATTTATGAGTGACTATAAATTAAAGTTTTAAGAGACAAATATAATTTTACGTTACGTTTTACGTGATTTTTATTTATATTAAGAGCATGTTTCAATACAATAGTATGAGATAAGATTCCGCTTACGTCAAGACCACGATTAAATTTCCGAAATTTGAAAACTTTATTGCCTTGGCAGACTGTTCTTGCAAAACTTGTCATTTAGGATATCTACCGCAAAATAAAGTTGGTGAAGAAATATTGTATTCTTAAGTTGGAGGCAAGCTTGTCTGCCAACTTGGATCGAGTTGAGACCAGTTTTTTATTCATCGGGGATGTCTTTCGGTGTGCTTCGAAAGTTTTGAGGAGGCGACGCCGAGTACGCGACACCAGTTGCTGGGCAACGGCTGTCAGGGCGCCGCCGCCGCCGAAGTGCCTTCGTCGGTGTCGCGGCGCCCCTGGCCGCCAGCTTCCGCTGACAACATCTGTCACCATTGACATTTTTCAGTGTATTTTTTCAGTTTTTTCTACGTTGTTGTTTGTTTTAAATTAGTGAATAAGTGAAATTTTTGTACGTATCTATACCCAAAAATCAAAAATACATGCAGTTAAGTGGCAGCAGTGATGTGGCGGAATACAGTGCATGTCAACCTTCGACATCACTGAATGTTTTGGAGAGGTGCCCTCTGTGCACCCAGGCACGGTTTTTTAAGGGTAAGCGGGGTCTGAAGGTGCATATTGGGAAGGCACACAAACCCCAAAATGCACTCACTTCAGACCCTGTTATTGATTCTACATCTCATACGCCGACTACATTAACATTTGACGCGCTTTGGAAAACTCTCACAAAATTCAAAAACTCTGTTTCTGTTTTAAAGCGAGTTCCTCGCGGAGCTAGACCTGTAGTAGCGCAACACTTAGCAGGATGCATTCGTCTTGCTGCCCGAGAGAACTCGCTTAGTGCCTGGGAACAACTGCTCACCTTCCCTTACAGAATATTGCATGTTGAAAAGAATTTGGCCACCAAAAAGACCTTAACCACACAAATTAAAGAAAACTGTAATATTTCGGCTTATAATTTGGATTCAAAATTATCGACACAGACTCAAAGTTATACCTCTAGAAGAGGTATACCGTATCTGGTCGAATCTAAATTAGGGGAAGGTGACATTAGCGGAGCAGCCAGAATTCTTTTCAGTAGTGATGTGCTGGCGCCGTGTTCTCCAGATACTCTGGTAGCTCTGGAGAGCAAACACCCAGCCCCAGCGGATGGCCTCTCTTTTCCTGACCCTCCTGATTCGGACATTCATACCCTCACCGTTACAGGTCGAGAGGTAATCTCAGCCGTTTGCTCCTTTCGGAGCGGCTCTGCCGGCGGCCTCGACGGCCTGAGTCCTCAACATCTGAAGGACCTCATCTGCTCAGGCGCCGGGGAAGCTGGTGAGTTGCTCTTGAAGGAGCTTACGGCTCTGGTTAACCTAATGCTCTCAGGCAAGGTGAACGAGGCCGTCATCGACACTCTGTACGGGGCCAATTTATGTGCCCTTCGCAAGAGAGATGGCGGCATCCGACCCATTGCCGTGGGCACTACATACCGTCGTATGGCAGCCAAGATTTGCTGTAAATTTTATGGTGAGGCTGTTTCGAAAAAATTTCAGCCCCTGCAGCTAGGCTTCGGCTCCAAAGGGGGCTGCGAGGCTGCCGTACACGCCTTGTCGACCTACCTAAATTCTAACCTAGGAGAGGTCATCCTAAAGGTTGACATAAAAAATGCCTTCAATTCGATTAATAGGGATACCTTGCTGGCAGAATCTAAAAAAGAATTACCCAAAATTTTTAGTTTCCTTTGGCAATGTTACAGACAACCATCTAAATTACTATATCGGGACAATCTTTTGGAATCCGCTGTTGGCTGTCAACAAGGTGATCCCCTCGGGCCAGTGATCTTCAGTTTAGCCATTCACCCCATTATTCGACAGTTAAATTCCAAATTCAACGTTTGGTATCTCGACGACGGTACCCTAGGAGGCGATGCAGATACAGTTTTAAATGACTTACACTTTCTAAAAAATGAACTCCACTCAATAGGACTTGATCTAAACCTTTCAAAATGTGAACTATTCTTATCTGACAGCACCGACAGACAACACACCCTTTCCAAATTTAATACAATAGCCCCAGAAATTAAAATTATAGAAAAAAGCTCTCTTCGCCTCCTGGGGTCTCCTATTTTCGAAGATTCCTTTCCCAACTTTGTCGAGGAAAAAATTCAAAATTTTAATGATGTTTCGAAAAGATTACTCCAATTGAACATGCATTCGGCCATCACTATAATTCGTTTCTGCTGTTTCGGCCCTAAATTAATTTATTTCCTTCGCGCTTCTCATTTATGGAAACACCCCCAGCTTTTGGAAAAAATGGACCAAATTATTCGGCATACTCTGACATCAATTTTAAACGTAGCCATGGATGACCGAGCTTGGGCTCAGGCTACTCTTCCTATCCGTATGGGTGGCCTCGGCGTCCGCAAAATTTCGAGTATTAGCTTACCAGCCTTTATATCCTCGGTTCACGGCACTGAGAAATTAATCAGGAATATTCTATCTCCATTACTGAATGATTTCAATGTGCCGTGCTTCATCGAGGCTATAGATGCCTGGAGACTCGCTTGCCCGAATTCTAATCCGCCCGACGAACCATCATCCCAAAGACGGTGGGATGAGCCGCTCTGCAAAGTAGTTCAGGAAAACCTGATTGCAACATTTACTGCTCCTGCAGAGCGAGCGCGCCTGCTGGCTGTGGGAGAGTGGGAGTCGGGTCTCTGGCTTCACGCACTACCGTCATCGAACATTGGCACCTTGCTCGATGATAACACTTTCCGCCTCGCTGTTGCCTTACGTGTAGGTGCTCCATGCTGTTCTCCTCATCGCTGCCACTGTGGCGAAGTCGTCAACAGCCTCGGACACCACGGTCTGTCATGCAGCCGTAGTGCGGGTCGCATAGCGCGACACGCGAATATCAACGATATAATCAGACGCGCTCTTGTCACCGTCGGCGTTCCAGCCGTATTGGAACCCCATGGCCTGGCACGCGACGATGGCAAGAGACCGGACGGCATGTCGTTATTCCCTTGGAAGATGGGAAGGCCTTTAGTGTGGGACGCTACTTGTGTCGATACTCTTGCGCCTTCACATCTTCCTAGCTCGTCGTGTCGTGCTGGTGCTGCCGCTGCGGCTGCGGAGAACCTCAAGCGGCGGAAATATAACAACCTTGTTGGAAGTTATATTTTCGAACCGTTTGGGGTTGAAACTCTTGGATCGTGGGGTCCGAGTGCTCACAAGTTGTTTAAAGATCTATCGAAACGTCTAGTTGACACTTCGCGTGACCCAAGGGCTGGCTTTTACCTCGGACAGAGGATAAGCATTGCCATACAGCGTGGCAATGCCGCCAGCCTTTTGGGCACATTACCAGTGGACAGCGATGTGGAAGAGTTTTTTGACGCCATATTTTAGTTTGATTTTAGTTAGTTGTAATTAGCGTAGGGTTTTATTATTTTTTTTTTTTTAATTTACTGTAATTATAGTTTTTAGTTGTGTATGTAATAAGTTAAATTGATTTAAAGTTAATAAATTTTCTATTTTACGTTATAATATGTATTAGTAAGTGTTCCGGTACGCAGTCACCACTCCAGAACCTTTCGTCCCTATCAACCATCTGTTCTGCGTGCAATATGCCCTGCCCATAGCCACTTAAGTTTAGCGATTCTTCGAGTTATGTCGGTAACCTTGGTTTTCCTGCGGATAGCTTCATTTCTGATGTGATCACGCTAGGAACTCCGAGCATAGCCTTTTCTATTGCCGTTTTTGGGGGACTTTAAGTCTTCTTATGAGGCCCATTATAAGTGATCGCTTCAAAAATGAAAGGCAAATGTCGAGCTAATTAAATTTAGCTTTAATAACAATTAAACATTTTGCTTAAAATAAATGAAATAGTCGCGTGCGCAAAGATATCACGAATCCTTTTAGCGCACAAACACTCGGTTTGTTTAACCCGTCACCGGCGCGGCGCGGTGGCCGCCAGCAGCCAGCATGGCAGCCACGCGCACAATGTTTTTACAGCCAGATTCGCATGAGAAATGTGCAGAAATAACAATGTCATAGAGAATAATAACTCTGAACTCTCTACTTTTAGGAATAATAATAATATTACACAACTTTCACAGAGTCATCTAGCCCCAAACTAAGCAGAGCTTGTACTATGAGTACTAGACAGCTGATAAACTTACTTATTTCTAAATACTTAAATACCTTCATATTATAGATAAATTACAACTAGACATAGAACAAATGATCGTGCTCACCACACAAACGTAATAATTTGTTGGCATGAGAAACTGCAATTGTTTAGGATACATATTTAAGTAAAATGAAAAGGGACGGGATGCTTTATTTTGCCCAATGTTATTCAAGCGAGATCTAATGAAGACAAGTATAACTTCCTCTAACATTTGACAGTTATTTCTGCACATTATCCCGGGAACCATAAATAATAACTTCAAATACATAATCGCTTGTCCAGCGCACGCTTTCATACGAATCATCGTTGCGTTAATAATGTCGCAACTGTCGCGGTTCGGACATGAGCGTCGACTTTTTGTCGTTCAGTCGCATTGTGTGACTCAATACTACTTCCGCTATTGGACTACTCTTGTAAGTGACGTCGCGGTGATCTTAATTTAAGCCCAAAGAAAATACCTAAATCATTGCTAAATGACAAAACTCTTTTTACTTATAAAAGCCTAATCAGCTTTATAATTTTCCCTCTGCTGGGATCTCTTTTGACTAGTAATAGGTAAGTTCAGGGTAGATTACTTTATGGCATAGGTAAGTAAGACATTGGTAAGACACTCAAAGGGCGATGGAAAAGGCTATGCTCGGAGTTTCCTTGCGTGATCACAACAGAAATGAAGATATCCGCAGGAGAACCAAGGTTACCGACATGGCTCGAAGGATCGCCAAACTTAAGTGCCAATGGGCAGGGCACATTGCACGCAGAACACAAGCAGAAGATGGCCGATGGGGACGAAAGATTCTGGAGTGGCGACCACGTACTGGAAGACGCAGCGTTGGAAGGCCACCGATGACCTGGTCAGGGTTGCGGGAATCCGATGGATGCGTGACGCACAGGACCGGTAGTTGTGGCGACGCCTGGGGGAGGCCTTTGTCCAACAGTGGACGTCTTTCGGCTGATATATGATGATGATGATGATGAAACCTATGAAATTTATGTCTGCATGAAATGAAATCTCTGAAATGTATGAATGAAATATGTCTAAATTGAATGAATACAACATACTGAAACCAGCATTTTACAGATTTGGTCCGATGCGGAACAATGAAGAGACAAAAATATCCCTAACCTGCAAGTTTTTTTTTTTCTGATGAGCTTTAAGAATATCCTAATTACTAAAAGAACTTGACTTCAAAGTTAAACCACAGCATTGATGTACAAAATAACTAACGGCACGTTTATTGTAAGTCGCATAATAATATCTAAGTGCTTCCTTAATTTTATTTTTTTTTCTCTAAATAATGCAACTTATAATTCTTTTTAAATATTGTTAGTTTTGTGCTCTTCATTATGAAATTTGTAAAATTTTTTATTTTCATTTTTGGAAATGGAACACTGTCGTCTTCCTCCTGGAGGTGGGCGTTAACAGCTGCGACACAGTTGCTAACTAATGTAGCTATTTTCGTACGCAAACAATTTGTATATGTTTTTTCTGTTCCAATAAAGATTATTATTATTCCTAATTACTATAAATATTCATCTCGAACTTAATTTTAACGTTGTGTTCATTTACTCCATTCAAAAAACTCTACACAAATCCATAAATCATTTAACGGTCGAAGTCCGTTAGGGTGCTACCTGCTCACAACCCTTCCAGCGGGGGGAGGATACTCAGGCCCCGCCTCGCTTAAACGACAGCCGTTCGCCAAAATAAACGGACATTCGTGATTTGCACGTCAAGTGAACAAGTTCTCGACATGGCTCTGTGGACGCCTTACGCGCAGGAAGTCGCCCTAGACTTGAGCAAACGCGCGGTGAATGTGGAGAAAGTGTCTCCGCTTCCCGCGTCTACAGCTCCTGAATATCCACCAGGGTTGGAACCGTTGCCATTTTACTCCACGGGGTCCCAATATTACGCCACGTATCCGGCGTACCAGCCAGCCTCGTTTACAGTGCCGTCTTCTACGAGAATATCTCCTGACTTGGACGGGAGATATACGCAGACCGCGCCCTCGCCACCAGATTCGCTAGAGTTTTACGACTCAGAATCATTATCAGAGGACCAGGAGTACCTGGCCTTTGAGCAAGATGCTCTGAGGGCAATGGCTGCTAAGAATGGCGGCACTATACTGAGTAACAACCCACGAATGAGGAGGGCGGTCCAGGCGAGTCAGACCGCAAACGACTCGTATAGAAAGCAGCGAGAGCGGAACAACCACGCCGCTAAGATGAGCCGAGACAGGCGGAAGCTGAGAGAAGTTCGTCTGGCTCTCCAAGTGTCGTATTTGGAGAAAAAGATGGCTCTTCTACGAGCGAAACTCTCAGCTGGCGTGTGTGTACGTTGTCGACAGATTCGCGAGTATTGAACAATATGTTTAGTGTGTGGACCGTGGAGAGTTTAAAGCATTATTAGCGAGGTAAGCATAATCAGCCTTTTTTTTATTCTTTATAGTTAAGAGGTTTTTATTCACACGGATACGTCAACCCCACTGTCCTTATAGTATATTTGCATGCATTCATAAACATACTCTTGTAGTAAAAAATAGGAAAGCGATTTACTGCCTTAACTTCTGAATTAACTCACAAAATATAATTTGTTTCGTCCTTTCTGATTTAGGGTATGTTGGCTAAGTCTAACATCTTACTTATTACGATTAAACTGCTGAGTCAGAAATTCCTTTTCATTTTTGTTCCTAGCACATTCCATTGGCAAATATTGTACACATTCATAAATATTTTATTGTATATCTCACAATTAGGCGATGCAGCCTTCCGCATTAAGAATGCAAACTTTGCTGATGGAAAGTGGCTGGACCGAAGCCTTAGCGCCACGGCTCACGAGGGGGTTCGTTTTGAATAACTTTATACCAAATGCCTTTTTCTTTGAATATATTATAATTATTGTATTCTTTCCATTTGTCGGTAACCAAAATAATTAATTTAGGTTATAGAATTAGTAAGTGAGCGACGGACTGCGAGTGACGAGAAATCGACAGAATAGCGACTTACAGCCATTAATTTTTAAAGTACAAAATGAGAAGCTTCATAATATTTGAGTGACCTAATATTTGTGTCAACGACACTCGAACAAATATTACGTCTGTATTACGTCCTGAATTTTTTCAATATTAAGCCAATGATTTATTTATACTGAGCGGCATTTTATCTTAAATTAAACTAGCTGTTCCCGCGACTTCGTTCGCGTGGACTACAAGCTTTTGAATTTATAATAATATAATATAATAATTATTATGTATTTTTTCTAAAATAAAAGTAGCCTTTGTTACTCCTTATGACATCAGCTACCTGCCAAAAAAAGTCAGGTGCAGCCATTTCAGAGATTAGCCCGGACAAACAGACAGACAGACAAAATTTAAAAAAAAATGTTATTTTGTTGTATGTACCGTATATATATTCATATGCATGTAGTAAAAAGCAGTTATTTCAATATTACAAACAGACACTCCAATTTTATTTATAGATGTAGGTGTAGATGAAGTTTTTTGAATGTCCTAAATATCGTAACGTACCTATCGTATCGTATCGTATCGTTGTATTATGTATGTCACAAGGTTATTTAATACTTCGGATATTGCAAAAACCTGGATACTTAGACAATGGTGAAAAAAAATCTGCGGGCAACTTGGACGTAGCCGCGACACCGCTCGCTGCGCTCGCTTGCCTCTCGCGCGATGGGTCACACTAACCTAAACTATTTCACAGAGTTCAAAATGATGAACCTACCTGTAATTAGATAATTAGACAATGGTGAAAACATTTTTTAAAGTAAACGTTTTAGTAGTTCGTAAAGAAAAACCTCAATTTTATTTCTAGTCGCTCACTTACTAATTAAATCGCACGGCTACAATTTTAAATATCTAACACGGATTAATCACAACCCACTTTTATTATGCTCTTTAATATTTTTGGTTAATTTAAATAATGTTTAGCTTACTCAAATTCATACCTCTCAAGTTATTAAAACGCTCGCTTTATAATTCCATATATAAAAATATATTGTCCCTTGGAATGTAGTTACATGGTAATTTACAAAAATAAAAGGTAACAGGTCGTCGTGGAAAAAACAAGTTAAGAGACTAACTTGTTTTTTGAATGAAGTGATCGCACAAGTATTAAAAAAGATAATAATAAATATAGTTGGTATATAAATAGTTGATTTACGATGTTAGGGAACGCTATAAGTTTGATATTATGGCCATTGGATGGCAATCCTGGTACAACTCAAAGTGGTATAGCGTGTAAGATCGCAAGCTGCTGGACTTAATACATGTTGAATTTTTCGCGTTGTTCATGGCGTGCGGACCGTGGGTGATCGCGAGGGAGCCGGAGGGAGTAGGATAAACAAAAGACAGCGGACCTGTCGACTGGTTCTTATATAATATATATTAACAACGAAACAATTGTCAGCAAGGAAACAACTAAATTAAAATGAGAAAAAATGATGAACACAGCATTACAGGAAAATTGAAAACATAAAGACAGCCTTAATCATTGTTTATTGTTTAACCTACAAGATTTAGACTCCATCACACACAAATACTCGTAGTTTAACGGTATACACTATAACTATTTATAAATAAACAAGAACTAAATAGTAGAATATATCTACTATTTAGTTCTTGTTACAAACTATTTTAAATTTTAATACGTTTTTGAATATATTTGAGTCTTTAGTATGACTGACATCATTCTTTTTTAAAAACAAAGCATATCTTCTAAAATTTAAAAAAATCCAATTTCATTATAAAGAAGACAGGACTAATCGAAACAGTTTTTTTTTATAACATATGACTTAAACAATAGTTAATACTGCACTATATACCTTTTACGTCTATTAAATACATACACATGCAGAATTATAACAACAATACTACAAACACAATAGACAATACCAAATTTTAACCATTACTATACGACAATAGGCTAGTGGCCGTAGAAAGTGTATTTAGTCCGTCTTTTAGATTATTCAAAAATAAGGGACACGTATTTTTTTATTTATAAATTAAACCAAAAATGACAAAGATATAGACCATTAAAGTTACGTGTAACGTCACGCCGTGCTACATTTTTTCGCACGGGGTGACGTCTCACGTAACTTTAATGGGCTATATCTTTGTTATTTTTTGTTTAATCGAAAAAAGAAAAAATACGTGTCCAATATTTTTTTATAATCTAAAATACGGACTAAATAAAATGTAATTATTTTGACCCTGGACACTACCCTATTTTATTATACTGTATTCACATAAAACCAAAACTAGATCACTCATAAGTACACAACACAAATAGACAACAATTACAGTACTGTAATTATATAAAACTGACAACTCGATCACTCACAACTATTATTTTTACAGTTGCCATATTGTATCGATATCAGATACAACAGAAGAAAGAAGAAATATGGGGAGGCAGCATGACGGCGGCCAGTAGCACACGTGGGATTAAGTCGGAGACCATCACTACTGTGGGAGACCGTATCCATTGCCTGAAGTCCATGACCCAAGAGGTAAAGTTAAAAAGAATAATATTAATCTAATTGAACAAACTCGGATTATGTGGATTGGATACATGTAATATTTTTTTAAATGTAATAGGTAATGTTTTTTTTTTGTCTCCAGGACTCTAACTGGTGGAGGAAGGTCATTCCAACAGAGCGTGGCGGTATATCTGAAACTACCCCTGAATGCTGCTGTTCTGTGATGTGGTGTACAAAGAAGGAAGGTAGAGAAACGTGGTTCAAATTTGCTATGTCTCCACTTTAGTTTGTTAAATAGGTATTTTGGATTCTGTGTAGTTACAACCAACAGTAAACCAGCCAAATGCAGCTTCCTCCTTGCTGACATTTTCATAATGTAATTCTGATTGATATAGGGAGTGACATGACTCCCATGCGGAATATTTACAGAAAACCTTACACATGCGTTCTGTAAACGTTGAGTCATTTTTTCTGTTCTTTTCTTGCTAACAGGCATGGACAATACACCGTGTCACAATATTTCAGACGTGATAAAATAAGGCTGTCTACCAGTTGTTTGTGAAGATGAACAGTCAGATAGGCTCTAATCTTATAAAGTAGTTTTAACCGATAAAAGTAATAACAAATGGCGATGCTGACGTGCTTCTCAAATTTCAGTTCAAGGTGATTTTGTAATTTATCTAATTTGCTTGTATATGTTTTTGCACTAGAATCATACAAGTAACAAGCCTTATTATGTTCCCACTGTTGGGACTCTGGCCCCTTCTCTACCTTTCTCGTAGAAAGGACATTCGTGATTTGCACGTCAAGTAAACAAGTTCTCAATACGGCCCTCGTGGAACTAATGAGAACATTATGCCCGTAAACCTGGCTGAGCAACAACCCAAGAATGCGGAGGGCAGTGCAGACGAGCCAAACCGCTGACGACTCGTAGGTACAGGAAGCAGCGAGAGCGGAACAACCACGCCATTAAGATGAGTCGAGACAGAAGACAGCTGAGGGAAGTACGACTAGGTCTCCAAATGAAACGACAGTTTTTTGCCCAAATAGACGGACGTTAGTGTTTGTGCATGTCAATAGACAAATTCTCAACATGGCCCCCGTGGACGCCATACACGCAGGAATTCACCCTGGACTTAAGTAAATGCACGGTGAAGGTGGAGAGAGTGTTTCCGCTTCCCGCGTCTATTGCTACTGGATCTCCAACAGTGTTGGAACCATCGGGCTCCCAATATTACGCCACGTATCCGTACCAGCCAGCCTCGTATAAATTACCATCATCTACGAGTATATCTCCTATTTCGGTCGGGAGCTGGTCGCACGCTAGACCGACCGCGCCCTCACCACCAGATTCATCTGAGTTCTATGACTCAGAATCCTTATGCAGTGCAGATGAGTTAGACCGTTGACGACACATACAGAAAGCAGCGAGAGCGAAATAACCACGCCGCCAAGATGAGTCGAGACAGAAGGAAGCTGAGAAAAGTACGGCTAGCTCTCCAAGTGATGTATTTAAACGGTAGTCTTTCGCCAAAATAGATGGATATTCATGATTTGCACGTTAGTGGACAAGTTCTCAATATGGCCCCTGTGGACGCCATATGCGCAGGAAGTCGCCCTGGACTTAAGTAAACGCGCGGTGAAGGTGAAGCGAGAGTCTCCTCTTCCCGCGTCTATTGCTCCTGAACCTCCACCAGTGCTGGAACCATTGCCATTAAGCTACACGGGATCCCAATATTACGTCACGTATCCATACCAGCCAGCCTCGTTTACAGTGCCGTCTCCTGTGAGTATATCTCCTAACTCGGTCGGGAGCTGGTAGCACACTAGACAGACCGCGCCCTCGCCTCCAGATTCATCAGAGTTCTTTGACTCAGAACCCTTATCTGAGGACCAGAAGTACCCGGCCATTGAACGAGATGCCCTGAGAGCAATGGCTGAGAAGAGACCTCGCTGGGTAACAACCCGAGAATGCAAAGGGCAGTGCAGACGAGTGAGATTGCTGACGACTCGAACAGAACGCCACGTATCCGTACCACGCAGCCTCGTATGCAGTGACATTATCAGTCTATATCTCAGGAGCTACAACCCGAGAATCCGGAGAGCAGTGCAGACGCGCCAGACCGCTTACGACACGTACAGGAAGAAGCGAGAGCGGAACAACCACGCCGCCAAGATGAGTCGAGACAGAGAAAAGCTGAGGGAAGTACGGCTAGCTCTCCAAGTGACGTATTTAAACGGCAGTCGTTCGCCAAAATAGACGGATATTCATGATATGCACGTCAAGGGACAAGTTCTCAAAATGAACCTGTGAACGCCGTACGCGCAAGAAGTCACCCTGGACTTATAAAAACGCGCGGTAAAGGCAAAGAGAGAGTCTCCGCTTCCCGCGTCTATTGCTACTGGATCTCCAACAGTGTTGGAACCATCGGGGTCCCAATATTACGCCACGTATCCGTACCAGCCAGCCTCGTATAAATTACCATCATCTACGAGTATATCTCCTATTTCGGTCGGGAGCTGGTCGCACGCTAGACCGACCGCGCCCTCACCACCAGATTCATCTGAGTTCTATGACTCAGAATCCTTATGCAGTGCAGATGAGTTAGACCGTTGACGACACATACAGAAAGCAGCGAGAGAGAAATAACCACGCCGCCAAGATGAGTCGAGACAGAAGGAAGCTGAGAAAAGTACGGCTAGCTCTCCAAGTGATGTATTTAAACGGTAGTCTTTCGCCAAAATAGATGGATATTCATGATTTGCACGTTAGTGGACAAGTTCTCAATATGGCCCCTGTGGACGCCATACGCGCAGGAAGTCGCCCTGGACTTAAGTAAACGCGCGGTGAAGGTGGAGAGAGTCTCCGCTTCCCGCAACTATTGCTCCTGAATCTCTACCAGTGTTGGAACCATTGCCATTATACTACATGGGGTCCCAATATCAGACCACGTATCCGTACCAGTCAGCCTCGTATACAGTGCCATCATCTACGAGTATATCTCCTAACTCGGTCGGGAGCTGGTCGCTCTCTAGTCAGACCGCGCCCTCGCCACCAGATTCATCAGAGTTCTATGACTCAGAATCCTTATCTGAAGACCAGGAGTACCTGGCCTTTGTACGAGATGCCCTGAGAGCAATGGCTGAGAATAATGGCGGTACCTTACTGGGTGACGACCCGAGAATGCGAAGGGCAGTGCAGATGAGTTAGACCGCTGATAACACGTACAGAAAGAAGCGAGAGCGGAACAACCACGCTACCAAGATGTGCTGAGACAAAAAAAGCTGAGGGAAGTACGGTTAGCTCTCCAAGTGACGTATTTAAATGGCAGTCGTTCGCCAAAATAAACGGATATTCATGATATGCACGTCAAGGGACAAGTTCTCAACATGAACCTGTGAACGCCGTACGCGCAAGAAGTCGCCCTGGACTTACAAAAACGCGCGGTGAAGGTGAAGCGACAGTCTCCGTTTCCCGCGTCTATTGCTCCTGAACCTCCGCCAGTGTTGGAACCATTGCCATTATGCTACACGGGTTCCCAATATTACGTCACGTATCCGTACCAGCCAGCCTCGTTTACAGTGCCGTCTTCTGTGAGTATATCTCCTAACTCGGTCGGGAGCTGGTCGCACATTAAGCAGACTGCTTCTTCGCCACCAGATTCACCAGAGTTCTACGACTCAGAATCCTTATATGAGCCAGACCGCTGATGACTAGTACAGGAAGCAGCGAGAGTGGAACAACCACGCTGCCAAGATGAGTCGAGACAGAAAAAAGCTGAGGGAAGTACGGCTAGCTCTCCAAGTGAAGTATTTAAACGGCAGTCGTTTGCCAAAATAGATGAATATTCATGATTTGGACGCCAAGTGGACAAGTTCTCAATATGGCCCCTGTGGACGCCGTACGCGCAGGAAGTCGGCCTAGACTTAAGTAAACGCGCGGTGAAGGTGGAGAGAGTGTCTGCGCTTCCCGCGTCTGTTGCTCCTGAATCTCCACCAGTGTTGGAACCATTGCCATTATACTACACAGGGTATCAATATCAGGCTACGTGTCCGTACCAGTCAGCCTCATATACAGTGCCATCATCTACGAGTATATCTCCTAACTCGGTCGGGAGCTGGTCGCGCACTAGACAGACCGCGCTCTAGCCACCAGATTCATCAGAGTTCTTTGACTCAGAATCCTTATCTGAAGACCAGGAGTACCTGGCCATTGAACGAGATGCCCTGAGATCAATGGCTGAGAAGAAACTTTGCTGGGTAACAACCCGAGAATGCAAAGAGCAGCGTAGACGAGTCAGATTGCTGACGACTCGTACAGAACGCCACGTATCCGTACCACGCAGCCTCGTATGCAGTGACATTATCAGTCTATATCTCCCGACTCGTTCGGGAGCTGGTCTCACAGTAAACAGACCGCACCCTCACCACCAGATTCATCTATATTTTACGACTCAGAATTGTCTGAGGACCTGGCATTTGAACAAGATGCCTTGAGGGCGATGGCTGAAAAGAATGGCAATGGCTGAAAAGAATGGCAGTGGCAGGAAGTCGCCCTAGACTTATAAGTAAACGCGCGGTGAAGGTGGAGAGAGTGTCTCCGCTTCCTGCGTCTACTGCTTCTGAATCTCCACCAGTGTTGGAACCATTGCCATTATACTACACAGGGTCTCAATATCATGCCACGTATCCGTACCAGTCAACCTCGTATATAGTGCCATCATCTACGAGTATATCTCCTAACTCGGTCGGGAGCTGGTCGCTCACCAGACAAACCACGCCCTCGCAACCAGATTCAATAGAGTTCTACGACCGAGAATCGTTATATGAGCCAAACCGCTGACGTCTCGTACAGGAAGCAGCGAGAGCGGAACAACCACGCCACCAAGATGAGTCGAGACAGAAGGAAAATGAGGGCAATACGGCAACTCTCAAAGTGACAAAGTCAGAGAAAAAGATGGCTTATTTACGAGAAAAACTGTCTGCTGGCGTCTGTAAACGCTGTCGACAGATTTGCGAATGTTGAACAATATATTCAGAGTGTGGACCGTGTGGAGTTTAAAGCATTATTAGCGATGAACTTGGGCATAAATGAAAATATACGAGTAAAATATCGGTTGCATAAGTATAACTAGCCTTATTATATTCCCACTGCTGGGAATGAGGCCTCCATTCTACGAGAGGGAATGTAGAGATAAGACATTTCTATTAATTTTAATGTGTCATTGCGTACTTCACATTACCTAGCTATTTAATGGATAGCTCTTAACATTTCAAATTAATGAGGCATGTTTTTTAAAATGTATGGACGAAAACCAATGCTTATACCTATTCCATTTAACTGAGTTCTTTTTGGTGAATTAAATTTAATGTGTCGGTTCCGACTTCGAATTACTAAAGGGGTGACCAGACAGTTACAAACTAGCGTTCCAACGTTCCAACCAAGGTGACCTTGGTTTATGAGTTTGGTTTGTTTTGCGGCTACATGGATATAAACCATGGTTGGTGGTGGTTGGGAAAACGCGCCTCCCAACCAAGGGCGTTGAAGTTCATGGTTTACAACTGCCGTCTACTCGGATTTAAACCAGCAAGATCACCTTGGTTGGAACGTTGGTTTGCAACCCCTTTAGCTATTTAAAATATTGTATTTAATATTTCTTGCAATTGTATATATTGATAAAGCAGAGGTACCTAGTGCTTAATTAAAATGTATGGATGAAAACTAATGTTCTTAACTATTTCATTTATCTGTAATCTTCATGGAAATTTCTATTAATTTTAATGTGTCGGTTACCTATTCAAAATTACACCTATTGAAGGTCTTGTATTTAACTTTTAAATTGTGCAATTGTATAGATTTATATTGTATAGATAGATTATATTATTATTGTAAAATTAACTAAGCCAAGTGTTAAATTAAAATAAAACTACTGAATAGGTTGTATTAATTTTGTGCAATTGTATAAATTGATATCTATTGTATAATTAAATAAGCATTGTATTTGATAAAACTGTTTAACGAAAACCAATACTTTTATTCCGTTCACCTTGGTTCTGCATATTCCAACACGTTCTTAAATTTTAAGAAATAATTCACACCCTTATACACACTAGTTGGAAAATTATGTCATAATCATAATACAAGCACTGAAATTTTGCAGTTAGGTAGTACCTATTTCTTTAAGAAATATGGGAATCAAAGCACAACATTGGTAGCGTAATACCGATTGGTACTTGGTACCTGCGCACGCACACACAAACACGCTAGTGATGCTATCAAGGCATCAAGAATTTATCAATAAGGTCATTGTTGGGGTTGGCGAGAGTGGCCTAGAGCTCCAGAGCAGATTGGAGGTAGGCTGGCACAGACTGGAGAGTGTTGGCCTAAAATTAAACTAAACGAAAACCGAATACTTGTTCTGCGATCTCGGCGGTCTCTCCGTGCCCTTGCCCTCGCTACAACGTCCATACAGGACTGCTCCGACTTTCGAGACCTTGAGTCGCTTATCCAAGAAGATGGTGAGATAGACCGAGACATAACACATAGGATCAAAT
The DNA here is from genome assembly GCA_910589285.2 of Mythimna ferrago. Lineage (NCBI taxonomy): Eukaryota > Metazoa > Arthropoda > Insecta > Lepidoptera > Noctuidae > Mythimna > Mythimna ferrago. The sequence continues at coordinate 27,160,584 of OU342685.1, forward strand.
CAGGATGGATGAAATGCCGACCGGTCACTGGAACAACTTGTGACCTACGGATGCCCCCAAATTGAAGAAACTACCTGTTTTCTACTACAAAATATGCTTTTGTTCCATCAAAGATATTCATTGTGTACACAATATGCGTGCGGAGAATTTCAGAAACTTGTAACACTCAAGCAAACTTGAGGCGGATCGCTAGTTCATTTTAATTTTATAGCAACTTAATTTTTAAATTCTCGATATCGAGTTTTCACTCGATATATTTATTACATTAAATTGTAATTCCATCCTCGGTCGAAAATCGCGGGTTGATCAAAAATAAAATCGCTAAACGATAAAAATATCTACTGTTAACATGTCGGTTTAGTTGCTAATCACTCGTGTGTCTAGAACTCTGGTACCTAATTACAATTGTTGTAAACTATAGTCCAAGCTAGTGACTCGGCTTATCGAAAAAACTTTCATACAAACATTCGTAATGCTCGGGGTTGGTTTTGTAAGGCAGTACAATAATTATTTATGCACAAATTTCTAACTAAATCCACATTAAATAAAACAGAGAAATACAATGTTCTAACAAAAGAATACAAAAAAAATTGCTGCCAGTATTGAAACCGAGGCAAAACAAACCAAACCAACCGCAGGTTCTGCCTCCAAGCTAATCGTTCCTTATCAACTGTGGCGAAAATGATAATGTCTAGTGTTACAGCAAGTCAATGAGTCCGTAGCAATGTGAGTAAGGTCGAAGCCCTGGATCTATTTCCGGGGGAGTGTCCGCAAGCTGAGAACAATAATAATGAATGTATCAGCATTGTGGAACCGTGCCCGATCATAAAAGAAACATTTGTAAAAAGTGTTTGCCACTTACCCCGTTTCCTCCACAACTCGCACTCAAAGATATATAAGATATATTACGTTGGTTATATTCCAATAAAATGGCTCAATTAGCTAAAGTAAAATAATATGGTTCAGATTGACACGATCTTTCGAGTCTCTTTGTTCTTTGTCATTTTTTTCCATCAAGTTATGCGCGGTATCACTAATTTTCCGCCACCGTCACTAGTCATGTATCAAGTGATGTTCAAATGAAGTGGTGAGCCTAGTGACGCCATCCACTGTCAAATTATATTATCGAACAATATCCTCAATCATTGTATCCGCTTGCTTGCCTGGCGTCCGTATATAGTAGGTACCTACCAAAGTTAGAGATTAATAAGCTGATATTTTGTCGTGTTGACAAAATCACAACAATAATAAAAATAAATAAAATAAGATCCACTCCTCCTTTTTTGTCCACGTGATATCTCTTTGTAATGCGCTCCCTCTGAATATTAGGATCGTTTCAGCCGATTTTCCTTTATATTCGCAAGAAGTTGGTAGAATCATCACAGCACTGATTGGTTGGATTGGTTTTTCACTTCAGTATTGCTTATTTATATGTATGTATTTGTTTTTTTTTCTGTTTGTTTTGTTTTCTAATAAAGAAGCACGTATAGGTACCGGCACGAATCTTGAGTGCTGACCATCACTTGCGCAGAAGTCAAATATCGGGCCTATTTAGTGGTATGAAGTGAGACGCGGGGGCGAGGAGTGTCAGTGATTGGCTCGCCGCGCCATCGTGTCATAGACGTCACTCGTGATTCGTTCTCTGCCTTGCTGCATATATCTAACAACGTCGACGATTGGTTCGCCAATGTATGGAATTCGCAAAGCGATCCCCACTCTGACGTCGAGCACTCAAGATTCGTGCTGGTACCTATACCATGTTGATGATGGAATGGTGAGGTAGACCGAGACGTAACACATCGGATCAACGCAGGATGGATAAAATGGCGACAGGTCACGGGAACCACTTGTGACCCACGCATGCCCCACGAGTTGAAGGGTAAAATCTACAAGTTCGTGATAAGGCCTGTCATACTGTATGGATCAGAATGTTGGGCTTTGAAAAAGACGGATGAAAAAAGATTACATGTAGCGGAGATGAGAATGTTAAGATGGATGTGTGGTGTGACGAGAATGGATAAAGTGAGAAATAAGTATATTTTAGGGGAAGTTTGAAAGTGGCGCCAGTGACTGAAAAGTTGAAAGGAAATCGTTTATTTTGGTATGGTCATGTAAAGAGTTCAAAAGCATGTTGCTAAAAGAGTTATGAATTTACATGTGGATGGAGAGGAGAGGGAGAGGTAAGCTAAAGAAAAGATGGATGGATAGCGTGACGAGTGACAGGACAGAATGGAAGAAAAAATCGTGTTGCGCCGACCCCAAGTAATATGGGACAAGGGCAGGAAGATGATGATGCACTTACCATGTTATTTTTCTGCATCACCCTAATGTCGACTCGTAGATAATGCCTAAGTCCGCCTTTGTACAGTGTTATGTGCATAAAGTTTTAATTAATAAATAAATTAAACTAATCAGACTCAGAAAGTAGAAATAAAATATGTTACACACATAAAATATGTTACACACATAAATTTCTGTCTGGTAGCTAGGTACTTACCTACTGTGCCTGAACGTATTATTTATAAGTAAGTACCTACCTAAGTTACTTCATGTTTGATGAATGATGTTGGTACGTATTATATAACTAAATTATTGCCATTAGTTCTTAGTAAGAAGTTTTACTAAAACTAATTTATTTTCTTTCATCATACTTTGAGGCTGGAAACTTATTTTGTATTTTACATTCTCAAAACCAGTTTTTAAAATAACATCCATTTTTCCATAACCTGTTTTTAATAAATGCCTCTAAAAATACTCTTTATTTTCTTTCTTTATATTTTCTATTTACTTTATTCTGTAGAAAATAATAAGCATTTTACTATTTGACATAAACCCCCAAAGTTGCGTTTGTGAGATGGCGATATTGTCGTGCACGATGTCAATATTTACTGAAATAGTATAATATATATTTCTCATCACTGGAAAATAAATGGCGACAAAATTTTGTTCGGAAGTTCGCTGTTGCTTTTTCTGCGCGTTTTTACAAAACCGGTAACAGTTCCGGCGATTAATATTATGCTCATATTACAAACACCGCACGTGGTGACATATCGGCACGTGTTAAACACCATTATAGACCTTTTCCATGAAACTCCATAGCATCCCATCCCATATAGATGGCAATCATAATATCAGGCATCTCGTTGAGAAAACATTGGGCACGAGGAGAGAAATATGGCGACGAAATGAAGAGATGTATTGTGTCACGCTCACGCACGACACGCGGCACTGTGAAAGGATTGTTTGTGATAGTAGATCTTGGTTAGATTGTAAACTTTCAGCTGCAGACTTTTCATAGTGAGTACACCTGCAAGGAGGGGGCTATACTGGTTGTTCGTCGCTCGTAATAGGAAGAGCTCATACCTTTAAAGAGCTACAAGTCTAGCCACACCTGTTTCTAGAAAAAACTAAATCATATAAACATAGCTTCACGAATCACGCATAATGATGTTGTAGGTATTCTGACTCAGCCGCAAAGTGTAGAACAATATCTACATACGTTTAAAATGTTCCTAGGCGTAGAATTAAATTGCTTCAAAGCTTTCTGGCTCAGATCATTTAAATGAAAATGATTAATCTTTCTTTTAAGAAAATATTATTACTCGACCAAAACAACAAATTACCAACAACAACAATTAACATTCAATTAACATTAATGCCTATAAATCATATTTTATCTAGTGTCTTAGTCAGATCTTGGAATTGAACGTTTCATATGTTCAATCATTTCATGAATCATCGCTGTCTCATATTATTACTCTTTTGATAATCGAAAGTCCTAAACACCGATCGATCGATAGGAATTCTTAGCGAGCAATATATTGCGCTCAAACGCAAGGGTATATATATTGCGCTGGTTAGGGGAGCTACCCCTGGTCCTCAGACCCTCACTCAATTAGTGTGGCACCCCACTACGTGACGGGAGCTAACTTGATCAGCCGTCGAATATTGGGAAGTAAGTAGTTTTTACACTCATCGCAATGATTAAAATAAATGTAGGTTTCAAACAAAAGCATACAACTAAAGATAAACTGAGCACACGTACGCTACGCATCTTAAAGACTTGAATTTGCTTAAAAACTGATGAAACGTACTTGGCATACGCCTCACGTAAGTCGTCTTTTCAAGCAAATTGAAGAGTCTAGATGTCATATTGCGAACGAATACGTGGGTTTAGTTTGCTTTTAGATCTATTTATTCCTAGTCTTAAGTCAGTACTGTTCAACTGGTAAATCTGTTCAATTTGTCGTGTCCACCTTGTATAGCATAAATATCTTCATCATCGTCATCTTGCCCTTGTTCCGTGTTATTTGTGGTCGGTGCAACACATTTTTTTCTTCCATTCTGTCCTGTCAACCGTCATGCTAATCACTTACTTCCTTCCTTTTTCGTCTCTCATAAATATATAAAATCAAAAGTATGTCACAAGTACATAGTATACCTATATTTAGTGTGTTTACACTTCTGTGTATGAGTCAGTCTACTCTGGTACCACCATAAAAACACAAGCCAAACCCGAAAATCATACATAAAAAAGCCAACAAGTACAAGACAATAAATTCCTCCTATAAAAAATCTATAGAGACCCAAAACCTACTCTGTCATTGGTTGCACAAGTTCCATTTAAACCGCCTCTCCGCGACCGAGGGTCTTGTGTTGCACAATGTGCGCATTTTATAAGCCACATGATTGGTCAACAGAACATTGTGAAGTTTATTTTATGTACAGACTACATCACTTCTTACACATTGTAGTAGGTTCAATAAGTTGTAGTAGGTGAGATGTTTAATAAACAGGGCTTCTTCACATTGCCTGTCACATTTATTTTGATTTCATGGTTAGTGAGTATTTGTTTGTTCTGCATTGGGCGATTTTTCCGTTGCTACAAAAACAACAGTCAACGGATTAACAAGATAACTTTTAACAAACTAGTCATCTATTCCTAAAGCTTTGGAACCCACGAGACGCCATTTTACAAGCCAGTTCAATCAAGTATTATCTGAGTCCTCCATTCTTGTCTGTAGGTACCGTTGGCTTTGCAAACTACGCAGAATGTCATTGTCTCAGTTCTTGCGTTAATCCTTTACAAATGGTTCGCAGTGCATTGTGCATATTGTGTTACAGTTTCAGCAAGCCCTTGTTTTATGACCGTAAGCCTTTGCAAGGATCGTTGTTTACACCGCACTTAATTGTACATATTTATGCTTTCAGTTGTTATTGATTTAGAATATAATAGACATTGGAATAAATAAAGTTATAAAATATGTGCTAAAAATACTCATTTTGCCAACTAGGACAATATAGATAGATTTTCTTTATTTTTTACTAACTTCTTTCCTTTTTTTCCTTTTAATTGGTGAGTAGCAAAAACGTGGAACGGAGGCGTATTTCGTCGTAAATAATAAAAAATATTATTATGTTTGTAACAATTTTATATGATTTTGTTAAAAAAATAAAAAATAAATATTATTTCAAACTGTAATTTATATGTCTAAACAAATAAAGAAAACTTATTTATTTCAAGCGTAAATACGACGCTTTCAAATTGATCAAAATTAAATGATCTAATGACGACGCGGGCTGCATTATCGTAGCGGAATACTGCGCCAGGGGATTTAATTCAGAAATCTTTGGTACTATTTTGGCCATAGACACGCTAAGAAGAGACATCACCCAGGTATTATCTGGTATGCTTTCATTCCAAATAGGTAGGGCCTAAATTATGTTTTAAACGTGGAAGCAGTTGTTTCTAGTTACCTTAGCTAACTTAACTGTTAACTTTGAAAATACTCCTTCCTGGATTTGAAACCCAGCTCATTCAAAATCAAATAAAAACTCAGTAGAACTAATGATGTGTGTAATGATGTACAACACGCAACGGTTTCTATCACAGCGCAACAGGACATGCGCATATAACACACAGCAACTGCACCAATTCCCGCTACACGATGACACTCATCGATCCATCATGTTGTCCAACAGTGTCGTCGTGGGAAGGCAACCCATTCACTGCCTGCAGTACCATTGTGTGGGAGATTGATGAAGTTACAGTTCCGGCCACAGCGAGGTCGAACTGTTGCTGATTGAGCGTTTAAATTGGAATATGATTACTTGCTATCTGATGGGCAAAATAAATAGAATAATTGTGGACATCTCAATAAGATTCGTCAAACTTTTTATGAATATTTATGTACATTCAACTAAGGAATGGAATTATATACCAAAGTTGGAGTTCTAGATAGCTTTTACATGAGCGTTTTAAGTCAAGAGTGAATAGGTTACTTCCAAGCATTCGACTTCATAATCATTTACAATCTGAAGAGAAGCAGATCAAACACTAGCATAGTAAAAATCAATATTGAACAAAAACTGACTATTGAGTTAGTTACTGGATATGTCGTAGCCAGATTTTATAATTGATCACTTTATGATGTGACCAGTGACCATTTCATGAAATAGTTGGCTACTAGGTACTGATCAAATCGATAAAACGTTAACGTTTGATGATCTGTCAATCCCAATTTTGGAATTCCATGATAATAAAAGGTCTAAATAAACTAGGAACTTATGTACCTATAGACTTTTATAATTTAGTTATACTCATAGTTATTCGTTAAGAATTAGCATAGCTAGGTATATTAGTTTAAGATTTACTTGTGTCTATTACATGTATAAATATTGTGTAAAAGATTAAATAAATATTGTATATATTTATTATGTAGGTATTTATAATTCATTCATCATGATAAAAAATTAGTGAAGCTTCTTATACCAAATACACTTCTGTAATAGTTGTGCGCTTTATTTAACTGGTTGCCACTGTTGATTGTGGCTTCTAGAAGTTGCATTGATTGCGACTATTACATTTAATTACCTTTTGATCTCATTTTAGTCGATCTTTAAAAATTCTACTTTTATTAGGTATGCTAACGATTTGAAATAAAGCCAAAAAATGATTAAGTTGTCAAGTAGTTTCCAACTGTCTTAAAAAAAATACATTTAACGGGACACCAGATTTTCAATTAGCCACCGAGCGACAGACAGATAGAGGTCCAAACTATTACATCAACGACAATAATCACACAAATAATTTCCGTATAAAATGTCAGTAGTGCAGTCAGGCGCATGTCCACGCCGCAGCAGACAGAAGACCCGGCCATGCGACAATAATGTCGCAAGTTCGCAACTGTCGTCCGGCAGTGTATTGTGTCCAACTCTTTACCTACTACGTTCATGATGTCACGGTGGTCCCATGAATGGGAATATGTTACTTAGATTATTCAATGGATTTTTTCTTTGAGTATAACGATTTTAAATTGTTTAGAAGGATAAAGTTACGATAACTGTCCTGTCCTGTCATAGTCATAGTCATAGTCATTTATTCATTAACAATAAATTGTATCTGAAATTACAGTTGTCAGTTAGTATTGTTCATTCTTGAAGCTGGGATTGCAATTGGTTAAGATAGGATAGTAGACGCGAGCTTGCGGACGTCGAGCAATGGGTAGCTCGCCATCCGGCCGTCCTAAATTGACCGGACCGAACCCAGTCGTCATCAGCGTGTAGTGATCCATGTGCTCCTGAAAGAGATGTCTTCAAATCGTAGCGGCCCAGCAGGGCCGATACCCGCTAGCTAATACCTCGGGTAGTTTGTAAAAAGGAAACTCAGAGTCCTAGAATGCAAGAGGCAACTGAAGGACACAGGTTTGATTTTAGTCATTAGAATTCTAATTCTGACACGCCCTCGCGCTCCGGCCAGAGCGGGGGAAGATTTTCTCCTTACCCTTTAAACAAGGCTATGAAGCTTATCTATCATCATAAATTTTATTTAGCTATCATCATACATTTTGAACAAATGCTTGAACCATATTTACGCACTAATCTTTGAAACTAAAACAAAGAATGGAATTAAGGTGCCGCCGCACTCCTTATCACCAAAAGCGAAGTTTCTCAAGAACTCAGAAAATGGCTCTCTTTTGTACGTTTTGAGATAAGGAGTAACATAATGCACCCGTATATTGTAAACGCGTGTTTATGGTCGGGAGGTGTGGTGCACCCCTCGCTGGTCAGGTAGCCTGCCTGGCGCGGCGGTGGCGGCGGCGCGTGACTTTGTAGTATAGTGTCATGTGAGCTTGTTATATTTTACCTAAATGTTTGTGTTATTGCTTATGTCGATATCACGTCTTTATCAAATGTTAACCGATTTTGATGATTATGCCAATGCCAGAGCAATGTGTAAAAGTAGGCAGGTACCTGATTATGAGATTTTTGTCATTTCTGTATGTAGGTACCTTAAAAGTAGCCTGATTCACGTAAAATCAAACAAGCGAAATATCGTTTAGAGTCGTTCAATCAAAGTCCTATCCAAAAGCGGTATTCACGATCTATCGACTTATTTCCAGTTACATTAATAAGTATTCTACCAGGATAATGTAATACAGATTTTTTTTAAATCGACGAATTTCAAACGACTTTAAAATCGGTGTCATTCAAACTCGATTGATGGATGTGAATACGGAAATGGTCTAAACGACTAAATCGCTACGATATCGTTACGGTTTTCATTACGTGAATCGGGCTACTGGAGGGTATACCTGATAGGTTTGCCTGCACAGTTGTACCGGTCAGGTAAGCTTATATGGAAACCTGCACAGTTGTGCAACATGTAGGTACCTACGCTCCGGTTTACCTGTAGCCTGTAGGTACAGGCAAACCTGTCAGCTATACCCTAGCGTGTATGACTACCTTTTAACAGATAACTTACTCATTATTATGTTTTAGCTTTGGGATACCAAACAAAAAGTGAAATAAGTTATTTCGGCAGTCAATTTAAAAAAATCGGTGTCAAAAAGCGAAGAAACAAAAGCGACTTCAAAATAAAATAAAATCTCCAATTTTTAGTTTTCTTTAAAGTCGTAGGTAGTCAAATAAATAGGTAGGTACGTAGGTAGTCGCAAGTTGCAAATGACCAAAAATAAGACGATCAGTTTTTCTAATACGTGTAGGTAGTGGAGGTGTGCAAAGATGGCGTCATACCGGTGATAGACACGTAAACTCTACACGCACCACTTAATTTAGCTTGTGATTAGCCTCTTGTAAACAACATTAGCGAAGAAGCTCATCAGGTAAGTACTAAATTGTTGACATTAACAGTTGTTTTCGTCTTGTCACGAATTACTAACTTAAAGTCATTTGCGCAGATAACTAAATATGAAGTGGAAAACAAAGTGATTTGCTAATTTATATTCGGTCATAATATAATAAAGTAAGGTACATCATTAGGTAATAGGTATATTTGTCTGTGTTAGTGCAAATTGTTATGTTCTGAAATGTGCTTGTTGATAATACTTACTTGGCCATTTTATATGGCCAGGCCAGAGTAAACGCACATCTTGAAAGTATGTCCGTAGTAAATTATGAATATTTGTTCAGGACCGGGTAGGTGCTGAATTGATTTTAGCTATTTTTGAAATACCTAGGTAAATCCTAAAATAATCTAAAACTATCATATGAAAAAAAATCCAACATAATTTTTTAAGGTACCTACTACCTTTTTAGGTGAGAAGGAACAGGAGTGCGCAGATATCGATACCGATACGCTAATAATGTAGATATACCTTGTGTATGCATGCCCATATAGGTAGCAAAATACCTATGCTACACAAAAAAACCCAACCTATCCTAATACACACACACACCCTTCAATCTTTTTTCTTACCTTTTTTATCTTTTTTTTATGTTTGTTTACCTACATACATATTATTAAATAAATATCTACTTACATAACTAATTTCTTATAAAAACACATTCTAAGTGCATTTAAGTAAAATGCCGGTCAGTGGGTAGCCTTAGGGGCGGATTTTTAGGAGTTGGAGTATATCCTTAGGGGCGCTATGAGAAGCAAAGGAAACGAAAAAAAAATGCCATTGCTTTAATTATGATGTTAACTTATTTATCTAATTGGCGAGTAGGTATACGAGCGTGTATATACCGTACGGGACTCTCCAGTGAGTTCCAGTATCTTGTGGGTACTTAAATTAATAATTAATACAACAAACAAAGGTGTTAAGTTTTTAATAATATTCTAATAGCGATCCGGTTCACTACTGAAAACCGTATCAAAATTCGTTTTGTGGTTTACAAGAAGTAGGCTGAGAAACAGACGGAGCGCGGTGACTTTAACACTAGGTAGGTATTTTGAAAACAGATCTGTCCAAACCGATAAATCCTGATTCTCATTTTTAACTTTTTAAATGCAACACGTTATTTTAAATGGAAAAGATAGGCAATGATCACTTGACTGAAGCTCTTACTAAATAATTTAAATAACGTACATGAAACTAGAAAAATGCACACCCATATTATATAATTCGAAAATTCATTTACAATCATATTCTAAGCACTGAAATTCCACTTAAATTCACTTACGTAATTATTTTATATGTTTTTATTAGTTAAATACCTATGTAGACAAATAATGGGCATCAATACACTACGTTAGTAGTATCTGCGTAGGTACGCCCACACAAACACGCTGGTGATGCAGTCAACATTTATCAACATTTGATCAAAATAGGTACCTATGTAATATTTTTGATTAATTTAGGATAAAACATCAGACTCGCGCGCTGAGAGCTTTGTGTAAACTTATCTATGTTCATATTTTTCGTTCAAAATCCGAATCGAGTCTTGTTGATTTTTATATCCCAAAAAAAGTATTTAGAGTAAGTAACTACAAATTTATTTTCCAGACTTTTTCTTGTACCTTCTTGTACTATGAGACCTTGCTTCATGCGAACAAGATTCTAAGACAAAGGTTTTGATTCCCTAGTGAATGTTAAAATATGCGAACCTTTCAATCGTGAGAATAACAGACACAATAGAAAGACAATGGGTGCGCGAACGCCGCGCCGGCGTTCGCTTGGGGTTTAATGAATTAATAGGGCATAATCTTTAAATTGTGTTGACTTAGAAGTTTGATGTTTTCACTGCTGTTCGTGGTAGCAGACCTGAGTATTTGATATTATATTATATTCCAGATATACGTGCAATAACGGTCATTGACCCTCCTGTTGAAATTCTTAATTTCAAAAACGGAAATAAAGACATAAAGCTGTCTTGAATCGACATGTATTGTGATCCTTTGCATGACATAGTAATGAAAAGCAGTACATTGTTGGTTTTTCGTGTACCTACGCAGTGATATTAGGAAAAGGTCAATGTACTTTATTGCACGGTTATCTGGGGGCCTTCTATAATCTCAGCTTCATACTTCTACGCGGTCCTGAGAAAAAGGGCCTTGACAGGCAGACAGCAAAATAGTCTTGTAAAGGGTCTGTTATTTCCAACTTGTAAATACGGGTCTCTAAAAATATCTATTTTAAAAAACAATTGAAATCGATCCGCCGAATAGAAGCAGCAGATTATGAACATATTACTTTCAGGATGTGTGTTTATAAGATGTTCCATGTTGTATAATTAACATTAGCTGGCCACCGAATATATGTAGGTGGTACTCTATAATATTCATATCCCATTACAAAATAAAACACACACAACAGGAATTCTGAAAAATAGAAGGAATATACCTACACAATACACTAGCATTGTATCACAAATTTATTGCGACACAACCATTCACCCCATTGTTTTATGTCCGCAGCGCCTGCTACCATGTCTTTGTGGAGACCGTTCACCGACGAAGTCGCTCTAGACTAGTCGGTGCCTAGAGTCCTGGAAGAGCTTCCAGAGTACAACCCGCCACGAGTACCTTCGTGTCACGAATACTACCCGCCGCAGCAGCCAGTGGCACGTGGCACCGCATTTCCCACCCTATGGTGGATATGGCGCACCACTGGAGAAGACATCACCAGGAGGTTCGATACGATTCGACTTCAATCGGTGATGTTCCGCCGGAATCACAGATCGAAGTACCACCAAATATTAAGACCATCATGGACGACGATGCTCTCTCGGAAGATCCGGAGTTCCTGCAGTTCAAGCAAAACGCGCTCTACGTGATGGCCGAGAAGAACGGCGGTGCTTTGCTGGGGTATAACCCGCGCATGCGCCGCTCGGTCTGCGCCAGCGCCGCCACGCCTGCCTACGCCGCATACCGGCGCCAGCGCGAGCGCAACAACCGGGCCGCCAAGCTCAGCCGGGACAGAAGGAAGCTGCGGGAGATGGACCTCGCCCAGCTTCCTACTTAAAAAAAAGGGTAGCACTAGATAATCAAGTTTGTCTGCGCTGCAACCAAACATGGATGTAAAATAAGTGAACCTTAATTATTTGTTTTGTAGGATATTTTTTTTTTGTTTTGTAGGTATTTTCTTCTCTTTCTTAGTCAAGTAGGTACTTGTAAATAAATAAATAAAAGACTCATTAGGATAAGTTTGTAAACATTGTATTCGTTAGTAGTATTTAGTAAAGTTTAAGTCTTGTTTGTATCTGTCTTCGTAGTAATTTTGTGCAATGATTAGGATTAGTTTTTGATACATAGAATTTGTAAATATTAAAATAGGTAACACTACTCGCAGCGTTTTTAATTTGTTGTAAATTGTGCAATTAAGAGACTGTGTTAATTTAGTATAGTAAGAATATATGTAGGTAAATATTTTTTATAACTTCACTTTTCTTTCATTTTGAAGACAACTTTTCAAGAACACATTTATAACAAAAGTCAATGTAGCCGAAGTAATTTGTTCTGAAAACATATGCATGCAATACAACATATTAGATACGTACAATATACATAACATTCCACACGCACTGCAACAATGTTTTGTCACGTTTCCGATGCACACACGCCGCGTGGAACAAGAGGCGGGGCTTGCACAAGCGCCACTCTGCGAGCGGCGGTTGTTTGACCAATAGGAACAAAGTACTAATATACAGCGTGACCCTTCTTTTTTACCTGACGCATATCTAAAAAAATGTCTAAAAATGTTTACAATTAGGTAACCCAAACCGATGTAAGGTAATTAACTAAAAAATAATCTTTGTGTCTATTGTATATTTGGCCGTTGGGGCCGAAAGGTTCTGGAGTGGCGACCGCGTACCGGAAGACGCAGCGTTGGAAGGCCTCCTACATGGTGGACCGATGACCTGGTGAAGGTAGCGGGAAACCGATGGATGCGGGACGCACAGGAACGTTCGAACCAAGAACCCATGTTTGTATTTTTATAGTGCTTTTGTATACTTTCTGTTCATTTTTCTGAGTGCATCAAATAAATGCTATATCTATCTATCTATCTTCGATGTGACGACGCTTGGGGGAGGCCTATGTCCAACAGTGGACGTGTATCGGCTGAAATGATGATGTCTTTAATGATTTATTTTAAATAAAAAGATAAATCAAGATTGTTTGCCTGCTGCGGTCTTCCCGTCTGATTATAATTTGGGTGTCTTCAAGGCTAGAGTGAATAGGCTCTTAATAAACTAGTGCGCCTCACCATCAACGATTGCATCACTGCTTACCATCAGGCGGGATCGCAGTCAAGTACTAGATTATAACAGATAAAAAAAAAAAAAATATTAACTACCTAAACAGATGGAGTACTATCTAACATCAGATAGTTGTCGGTGAATTTAGTTTTCAATTCCACTAACTGTTATGATAATAAATGAGTATACTGGGTTATTTGTAAAACACTAGCAACATCTTAGAACTATGTTAAGAACATCATAAACAACCACTTTTGTTCTATGACTTTTAAAAATGTATCATATTTTAGTTCATCAGATTTTCATACAAAAACAAAAATATTTAAATTGAACGTTCTAAATATTACGAAGTCTATGCGAAGCAAGCGATATTACAATACCGGAGGGTAGTTGAACATGAATTTGACCTATTTACGGGCGACGATCATTAGTTGGTCGGTCGCCTTGTCCTTGCGTCGCGTCATACGTGTTCTTGTAGCGTAATTCGGCAGTGCTGACGTAATTATCTTTACATGATGGTGTATCTATATTCTAAAGTCGAATTCACGGAATGTTTCGGAAGCCCTGCTTACTACACTTCTGGACACATCTATTGGCCCACCTTAGAGTTTAGGTTTCGATGGCCCCTACCGAAATATGATTGCTAGATTGAACAAAAACTGTTGATGCAGTTTTAAACCTGATACATTTTACCATCTTTTTCGATCGTATTGTTTTAAATTTGAATTCAGAATACCATACGACATGGAGCTACACCTAACAAGTCGGATATGCGCCTTGTTAAAGGCAATTGATTTTTGAATAAAAAACATGTTTTATCAAATAAAGGTTTAATTTAATAACGCGTGTTGCCTCCATGGGCATCTACCACAGCTCTCATACGATTAGGCATAGAGTTTATCAACCGCTCTATGAAATTTTGAGGGATCATCTCCCATTCCTCTTCTATGGCAGTTTTCAACTCCTGCATCGTCTGGGCAACTGGCTGACGAGCCCTAACACGTCTTTTTAGCTCGTCCCACATGTGCTCAATGGGGTTCATGTCTGGGCTTCTGGCTGGCCACTCCATAACTGTGATGTTCACATCCCGAAGATATTCCTGACGATGCCGGCCGCATGGGCTCTTGCATTATCATGCATAAAAAGGAAATTTGGGCCCACATAGTCCGCGTATGGTATCACGTGAGGTTCTAAGCACTCACGAATGTACCTTTCAGTATTTAATGTTGGCAGCCGTGGTCCTGTAACAACCTCAAGTTGAGTTTTGCCGCTCGCGGATATACCGCCCCAGACAGTCCATGAGCCACCGCCATAAGCAACCCTCTCTACAAAGCAGCATTGTGCGAAACGCTCTCCCTTACGTCGGTAGACCTTCTTCCTTCCATCATTGCCATGTAACACAATTTTAGACTCATCAGAAAAGAGTACACGGCTCCAATCTTGCTGTGTCCAATTTAAATGACTGCGTGCGAAATGAAGGCGCGCTGTTCGGTGGGCTCGCGTTAGTTTGGGCCCATTAGCTGGCTTGTGTGGTACCATATCGCGTTCTTTTAACCTTCTCCGAACAGTTCGAGCGCTCACAGATACTCCGTGGAAGTCGCGAAGTTGGTTTTGTATCTCAATGGAGGTAAGGTGACGATTTCTCAAGCTGGTCGTCACGATGAATCGATCCTGCCTTTCAGTTGTGACCCGAGATCGTGGCCTTCCTTGGCGACGAACAAAGCCGCCAGTCTCTAGGTACCTCCGATAAACATTTCGGACCGCAGATCGACTTAAATTAAGTTGAGCACTCACGTTTCTTTGGCTGTGTCCGGCCTGAATAAGTGCCACAGCTTGGGCGGCGACTTCAGGTGAAGTATCCATAGATTATTGATAGAACCTCACCTTAATGTTAAGAATAAGTAATGTTTGTTGCAAAACCAAAGATATCAATCACTTTTTCAAGAATTAAATCCAAGTAAACCAATAAAACCAAGTTTTCTTAGTATTCGATTGTTTGATATCAACAAACAGGCTCCAAATTGTCTTTTGTTTCTTTAAATTCTGTGTCCGAAATTCAAAAAAAGACTATTGAATGAAATTGTGAATGTGCCAGGTTCAAAACTGCATAAAAACTTTTTGCTCGACCTAATATAAAATTTTAGCTAGGACCAAACGAAACTGAAAATACAAGGTGGGCCAATAGATGTGTCCAGAAGTGTATTATTACGAAAACATTATTTGTTTTTTATTACGAGAACATATTTGTTTTTTAACCGACTTCTAAAAAAGGAGGAGGTTCTCAATTCGGATGTTTGTATTTTTTTTTTTTTTATGTATGTTCGGGCATAACTCCGTCGCTTGCCGACCGATTTGAAAAATTCTTTTTTTGTTGGAAAGGGTATACTTCCCAAATGGTCCCATACTCACCAAGTCGGGATCTGATGATGGAATCTTGGCTAAATCGAGGGAACTCCTCAAATATTATAGGCAACTATATAGTCATTTTGATATTTTCATCAAGGAATTAAGCATTCACAGTCAAAAAGTGACATTTGATAAGGTGGAACTGGTTAAGAAGACCAGAAATTGCCAATGGAACTTCATACTCAAACAAATATCACAATGAAAATAGTTAAGCGACTATGACAATACAAATAAATGAATAGTTCTGAATAGTTATGTTGAAAATGGTATCATCGAAGTAACCTGATGATAGTGATGGAGCTGGAAGATAGGCACTGGAACTCCGTAATTAATCAATGTATCCTACCCGTGTTTGGGCTTATTAGAAATGTCATGAGATGCACTTTGGCTATAAGGTACTATCGAAAAGATCTGATGATGGAGCCGGAAGGTGGAAGGTAGACACGGGAACTTCATATGAAAATGATGTATTCTAGCAGGGTTTGAGTTAATTGGAACTGACATGAGAAAAAAGTACTCTGGCTGTAAGTGTATTGCAACTAAAAAGTATGAAATAAAAAAACTTTTTATAAAAAAAATATAACCGACTTCACTAAAAAAACACTAAAACGTTCAAAATAATTTTAATTTCGGAAGTCGGTGTTAACAAAGGAACAAACAATAACGAAAAACACCGACTTCCGAAATTAAAATTATTTTGAACGTTTTAGTGTTTTTTTAGTGAAGTCGGTTATATTTTTTTATAAAAAGTTTTTTTATGGTAAATGTGATATGTTTTGCAAAAAGTCATAGAACAAAAGTTGTTGTTTATGATGTTAGTAATACAGTCCTGCAAGGTTCTTAGTGTTTTACAAATAACCCTGTATAAGAGACAGTTTCAAAGTTGCTCCGATATCCGACAAAGTCAATGAGAAGCGCTTACGGTGGTATGGTCACGTACAAAGACGCCCAGATGATCATATGGTGAAGTTTGCCTTTGAATTGCCTACGAAGAAGCGCACGCGTGAAAGACCACCCTCCACTTGGTTGACGACTGTCCAAAGAGACCTAAACGAAGCTCATCTCGACATCGACATGGCACAAAGTCGTGCACAATGGACGACAAAGACAAGGAGGGCCGACCCCAAATAAATGGGATTAGGTCTAGCCAGAAGAAGAAGATTCCACTAACTGTTATGAATTTTAAACGGAGTAAAACCAGCAGCCATAGAGCTAATTTACTTTCTGACATCGACACTGTCGTCGTCATCTGTACCAATATATGAGATTTGACTTTTGTTGGTTTGTATATTACGATTAAACTCAAAAACTACAGAACCCATATTCAAAATTCTTTTACGACATGACTTCGGTCGCATAGTGTTCATAAAACTGCACAAATGAATGTAGATCCTAACTAATTATAAATGTGAAAGTTTGGATGTTTGGATGTTTGTTACTTAATCACGCAAAAACGGCTGAACGGATTTGGATGAAATTTGGCATGCATATAGCCTTTGACATGGAAAAGAACACTACCTAAGGCTACCTTTTATCTCGATTCCTTAAAAGTACCTAATGCCACGCGGGTGAAGCCGCGGGCAAAACCTAGTTACTAATAATTCTGTAGGTGTAGGATGTAGGTAGGTACTTAGGTAATTGTGATTAATTCCGTAAAATTCTTTTCTTCAAAATTCAAAATCATTTAGGTATATCAAATTGACCATTTGCCACCACGTATGGGATGTGTATGGGAGTTGGTTGGACCAAGTGCTGCCCAGAATGCACACATAGTGCATTTTGTTCCTCAGGCCAACATCAATCAGTAAACCAAAGCGCTCCAAAATCTGTCCCAGGAGTCGAGAGGAAAAATTATTTATAAGTCCCACATACCTACCTAGCTCCGTTGAAAAGGGAGGATCCTCGGACCAGAAGAAGTGTTATGGTGGGCAACTGCCCAATAGATGATTTCAGGTTGTCGTATATATTCAAATCGCGTGGAGAACTTTGATTGCGCGATCCAAGATTAGTTCTTATGTGACGCCATAGATATCGCTACATCACACCCCTCCGGAGATCGGAGATCGATGGTTCTTGATGCGTGCCAGGCCAGTGGTGGTTGGTTCCAGTGGGTCGGAACCGAATGCCGCATAGTTCTCGGTGAGTCGGGGTGATATCCCAGTGAGTCGGGATGATGCCCCAGTGAGTCGGGGTGATGCTGCCCCAGAGAGTCGGGATGATGCCGCTGTGAGTCGGGGTGATGGCTCTCAGATTGAGTTACAAATCACAACCTTCCAATATCACCAACTATAGTCGGCAGGGCCTTGGTAACTTGTAAAGCTAACCGGGTGTTTCGAGTATTTTATATGTTACCCTAAAATTACAAACACTACCTATATGAATGTAAAATATTTCGAGAAATTGTTACCCAATTATTTTTTGATGTGATTTATTTTTATAATATATCTATCGAGAAATGATATGATCTATTAAAGATTAATTACAATCATACGGTATCAGCAATTTTCCCGCAAAATGCATTCACTGCATTTTTATCGCTGTCTCATAAATTACTGTTCTTTTGGCAACCGAAAGTTCTAAACACCTATCGATCGATTGAAATTCTAAGCGAGCAATATATTGCACTCAAACGCAAGGGTATATGTATTGCGCTGGTTAGGGGAGCTACCCCCGATCCTCAGACCTTCACTCAATTAGTGTGGCACCCCACTACGTGACGGGGAACTTGATCAGCCGTCGAATATTGGGAAGTAGTTATTACTATCGTGGTATCAAACAAAAGCATAAAGCTAAAGACTGACTGAGCAAATATATGCCACATATTATGACATCTAGACTTTTGAATTT
The DNA here is from genome assembly GCA_910589285.2 of Mythimna ferrago. NCBI lineage: Eukaryota > Metazoa > Arthropoda > Insecta > Lepidoptera > Noctuidae > Mythimna > Mythimna ferrago. Next base: position 27,179,280 of record OU342685.1, read on the forward strand.
GCTTGAAAACACACGACATAGAAACATACTTGGCTTGCAACGCTGTCACACGCGTCTCACGAAAGTCCTCTTTTCAAGCAAATTTAAGTCTAGATGTTATAATGAGTAGCATTCGTGGATTCAGTTTGTCTTTAGATTTATTTATTCCCAGTCCTAAGTCAGTACTAGTAAGGTAATGGTATACCTACTGGTATGGAAGAAAAAACGTGTTGCGCCGACTCCAAATAATACGAGACAAGGGCATGATGATATCTATGCTAGACAAGGCTGACACGACAAATTGAGCAGATTCGCCAGTTGGACAGTCACCAGTCAAACTACCACTCCCTTCCTTCCTTTATCGTCTAGCATAAATGTATAGAATCAGAAATATATCACAAGTGCGTAGTATATTTATATCTAGTATCTATAATTTGTCTGCATAAGAGTTGGTTTACTTCCGTACTATCATAAAGGCACAATCAAAACCTGAAAATCATTCACAAAAAGCCAATAAATAAATTACATTTTATCGTTCCTTTAAAAATGCATAATATGTAGATCTACCTTGTCATTGGTTGCACAAGTTCCATTCAAACCGCCTCTCCGCGACCAAGGTCGCAAATAGGCGGTGTTGTGTTGCACAATGTGCACGATTTATAAGCCACGTGATTGGTTGAAAGAACATTGTGACGTTTATTAACCGACTTCGAAAAGGAGGAGGTTCTATGTTCGGCTGAATGTATGTTTTTTTTTTTTGTATGTTTACCCATATCTCGATCAATTGTGGACCGAATTAAAAATTTTTTTTTTTTGATTGGAAGGCTATGCGTCTCATTGAAATATTGTTATAATCTAATCATGAACTTCGAAGATATGGAACAGAACTCCTCATAGGATCACAGCAGAACTGTCGTAACAAGTAAAATTGCTTTGTTTATACGTGTAGTCGATGACTGGCTGAAGGAAAAGGGGGAGGGGATGTATCGGACTGATCTGACGATGAAGGCAAAACGTAAATTAATGTAATTTAAGTAACCGTGTTTGGGATTATTAGAATCGTTATGAGATGATCTCTAGCTATAAGGTATTTAAGTTTGGCTGGGAGATAATTTTTTAGTGGTGGTACCATAACTAAAAAGTGTAAAATAAAAACGTTTTACAAAAAAAAAAAAATACAACCGACTTCAATGTTAAAAAACACTGAAAAGTACAAAATAACTTTAATTTCGGAAGTCGGTGTTTTTATAATAGTTTTGTCCCTTTGTTATTTAACACCGACTTCCGAAATTAAAGTTATTTTGTACTTTTCAGTGTTTTTTTAACATTGAAGTCGGTTGTAATTTTTTTTTGTAAATTTTTTTTTATTTTATATACTTACAGAATATAAAGTTACACATTGTAGTGGGTTCAATAAGTTGTAGCAGATGAGATGTTTAATAAACAGGGCTTCTACTTACGCATTGCCCGTCACATTTATTGCAATTTCAAACTTAAATATATGATTAGGTAAAAATTTATATGATCTGCATTGAGCAATTTTGCTACTAAAAACAAGTGTTGTGATTCCTGACCCGACCACGACATGAAACGGAGATTTTACTATGGCACAAATTGGTTATTTTAATTGTGTTTTATTGTGCCACTTATCCCAGGAATTTGTGCCTTGTACTTTTTGAGTGATAAGAGTACGATTGTGATCGGGCTGGGGGTCAAATAAAATAAACAATTTGTGCCATAGTAAAATATCGGTTCCATGTCGTGGTCGGGTCAGGAATCACAACACAAAAACAACAGTCAAGGGATTAAAAAGATAACTTTAGACGAACCAGTTATCTATTCCTAAAGCTTCGGACTCCACGACGCACCAGTTTACAAGCCAGTTCAATCAGATAATAGCTGATTTCTCCATTCATGTCTGTAGGAACCGTTGGCTTTGCAAATGTGCAGAATGTCATTGTCTCAGCTCTTGCGTTAATCCTTTACAAATGGTTCGCAGTGCATTGTGCATATTGTGTTACAGTTTCAACGAGCCCTTGTTTTATGACCGTAAGCCTTTGCAAGGGTCTTTGTTTACTCAGCGCCTTATTGTATTTTCGCATTTAGAACACAGGAATAAATAAAGTCATAAAATCTGTACTAAAAATACTTATTTTGCCAACTTGAATACTATAGAGGGATCGGGAAACACAGACTCCGGTAGGGAATTCCACTCCTTGGGTGTACGCACAATAAATTAAACCTAGCGTACGCCGGTGTTCGCTCTCTCATTGTCTTTCTATCGTGTCTCTAATTACGGTACTCGAAAGGTTAATTGAAAATTTCGATCTTTCGGAATCGGACTTCCATAACATCTCTGATTTGTATCTACTCTCTTTGAGTAGATTTGGTATTTTATCTGGTGCCCATTATTACCTTTCCTAAGCTGGCTTGACGCTACCACAGCGATAGGATCGGGCAGTAGGTAGCTGACTGGAACAAAATGTATTAGCAGCATGTGAATAGCCTGTAGGAACACAATGGTTACAATGCCTAACCATACATGTCTACATTCTACTAACACCCTTGCTTTCCAACGGTACCTATACACATCATAATCACACCTTGCAGATACCGTTTGCCTCGTCGCGTTCCATAAAAGGCGTGAGCGACACGTGACAATAAAACTAATATTTAATTGTCGAATAAATCAATATCTCCATGCTTATAGAGCTTTACCAATATCTCAACCACCTTTACACAAAAATCAACCTTGTATTATCATAGTAAAGTTTATTTTAGTTTGTTATCAACCAATGGGTTGATATTGCAGTTTCCTGGGTTGTCAGCATGCTGTCAATAGTTGCAACACCCCTCAACGAAGGGTGCAGCTTATGTAATAATTATTTGGGATAGGGGCGAATTTACTGTTATTCTTTTATGTAGTTACCACCGATATTAAATATCTAAAAGAATTGTGGTCAGTTTTGCTGGGAACTAGGTACATGAACCTAATGTCAACGTAACCTAAACTAAGTGATCTAACGACGACACAACAAGGTACTGGGCCAGACAAGGGATTTAATTCAAAATTTACTATTTTTGCCATCGTAGAATGCGTGCAAAGTTGATAAGTTACCTACGTTATAGAAACATTACCCAGGTTTTATCTGGTATACTTTATTTAAAAAACCGGCCAAGAGCGTGTCGGGCCACGCTCAGTGTAGGGTTCCGTAGTTTCCCGTCCGTCACAATAAGTGTACCCACTAATGAGTTTAAAAAAATGCTTGCATATACGATTATACTACAAACTTAGTCCAGAAATTATTTTGTACAACCTTTTTGTCTTTTTTGTACAAAAACTGTTCTTTCCATCAAGTTCAAAATAATTTTCCTAGAAAGTCCTTATAAAGTTCTACTTTTCAGATTTTTTTCATATTTTCTAAAGTTAGGGTTCAAAAGTTATGTGTGTATTGTTTTTTACTTTTGGAGCGATTATTTCCGAAATTATCAAAAAATGATTTCAGTAAACCCCTATTCATTTTTAAATACCTATCCAACAATATATCACACGTTAGGGTTGAAATAAAAAAAAAATCACTTCCCACTTTACATATAGGGGGGCTACCCTAATAAAACATTTTTTTTCAATTTTTATTTTACCACTTTGTCGGCGTGATTGATATACATATTGGTACCAAATTTCAGCTTTCTAGTGCTAACGGTCACAGAGATTAAGCGAGGACAGACAGACGGACAGACAGACATGGCGAAACTATAAAGGTTCCTAGTTGACTACGGAATCCTAAAAATAGGGCCGAAATAGTGTTTTAAAAGTGAAAGCAGTTGAATAATATCTTTCTTTTAATTACCTTAAAATAACAGCAGAGCTTACCATTCTGGAACAGATGTAGCATTCAAATACTCTTTCGAAGATTTAGAATGCAGTTTTACCTTATTGAAAAACTCCGTAGAACTAATGATGTTGTACGCAACGTTTTCTATCACAGAGCCACAGTACATGCGCATATAACTGCACAGCAATTACTGCACCAATTCCCGCTACACGATGACACTCGTCGTGTCATCCATCATGTTGTCCAACAGTGTCGTCGTGGGAAGGCAACCCATTCACTGCCTGCAGTACCATTGTGTGGGAGATTGATGAAGTTACAGTTCCGGCCACAGCGAGACCAAACTGTTGGTGATTGAGCGTTTTAATTGAAATATGATTACTTACAATCTGGTGGGTAAAATAAACAGAATAATTGGACATCTCCATCAGACTCGTCAAACATTTTATGAACACTATCGGTTCAAGTGGTACTCTCTGCTAAAGTAGGAGTTCTTCTGAATAACTTTTACATAGACGTTTTAAGTCAAGAGTGAATAAGTTACTTTTAGGTATGGATTCTATCATCGACCAAATAATCGCTTACAATCTGGTGAGAAAGAGGTCAAACTGTTTGACCGTGCATAGTAAAAATCTATATTGATAAAAAAAAAACTGAACATTCGGTTAGTTACAGGATATGTTGTGGACAGTTCTTAGGATTGATCACTTCATGATGACTGTAATCAGTAAACATTTCAACGATATACTTAAAGAATGCCTAGTCCGAAAACAAATACTTACGTATTGATCTTTTTTGGTCTATCTATGAAAAATAGTACCTACTTTTATTAAGTATGCTAACGATATTAATTTTTTCCTGAGAATGATTAAGAAGTCAAGTAATTTCCAAATATCCAAATATCTTAAAAAAATACATTTAACTAGACACTAGATTTTCAATTAGCCACCGAGCGACAGACAGACAGAGGTCCGAACTATTATATCGACGACAATATTCACACAAATGATTTCCGTAACATGTCAGTAGTGCAGTCAGACGCATGTCCACGCCGCAGCGGCCATGCGACAATAATGTCGCAAGTTCGCAACTGTCGTCCGGTAGTGTATTGTGTCCAACTCTTTACTACGATTATGATGTCACGGTGGTCCCATAAATGGAAATATGTTACTTAGATCATTCAATGGATTTTTTTCTCTGAATATGACGTTATTAAATTGTGTGGAAGGGTAAAGTAACGATAACTGTTCTGTCCAGTTAGTATTGTTGATTCTTGAAGCTGGGATTGCAATTGGTTTAGATATCGCAAAAAGGAAAAAAAAACAATTTATGCAGTTTGATACATTGAGATATATTATAATGACCATCAAAAATAACATTTTGAACAATAACATCTATTACCTAAGATATATACCAACTAGCAAAAAAAAATAAACCTTAATAAAAAAGTTAAAACCTAAAATTACAATGGTATAACTTATTTTAGTCGTAACTGCACTTTAAATTGTACTTTGATCACCAAAGATGAGCAAATGATTGCGCTACAGCTATCTAAATACTTCGTCCCTACCAACCGTGTTCCCACGTTGTCGTCGTGGTGGGGCTTGCATGTCTCTGTGATCTTGAGGGCTATGCCGGTAGACCTACTCACTCATGCCGGAAGGCCTCAAGTGAAAGACCAAACCAAGAGGAACTCACAGGTGGAGTCCAGACGGACCGCCCGGAGGCTACGCTGTGTGGGTATGCTGTTGGTGCTTTTGGACAGCGATTTTGGAGAGTGGGTTCGCCTCTGGTACTTGTCTGCTTATCAGACATGACTAAGATGGCGAACGTGTTACTGGGAACCCCACCCCACAAAAAAGGCAAAGCCGTGTTCAGCACCAACATGAGCGAGACTAGTGAAAAGGAAAGTACCCCAGGTACCCTACCAGCATGAAGGAGATTCCTTCCCCGAGCAGAGCTCAGGCTGCCCCACGTATTCTGGGGGGAGCAACTACCGTCTCAGGTCTTCGGACGCCGTACCGTCCTCTGTGGACGCATTGAGCCAGGGTGGCTCGCATACTGGCAGCGTGGAATCCCTGGGATCCGTTCCCAGCACATCCGCGACGCCAGTGGAGGCCGGCAGAAGCTACGGCGGAGTGATTTGACAATTTGCTCAACTGCCAACTTGAAACCAGTACGCGAGTATTATGTTTTAAAGAGATAGAAGAACACTGTTTTGTGCGGCTTGAAATATTAATTTACGAGTAATGGCAGTATTTCATATTGAGACACTATTCCATTTCAGCCATACCATCAGCCAAACTACAAGCCCACGTCCATAAAGTGGAGAAGTCGCTAGAAAAATGGCGTATTAAAGTTAATCAGGCAAAATCAGCCCATGTGACCTTCACCCTGAGAAAGGAAACTTGTCCTCCAATAAAACTACACAATGAAGTAAAACCACAGGCTGAAGATGTGAAATATTTAGGAGTGCATATTGATCGAAGACTCACCTGGAGAAAGCATATTTGGACTAAACGCAAACAGCTGGATACGGAAGTCAGATCAATGCACTGGATGATAGGTCGCAAATCAAGCCTGTCACATGAAAGCAAGATAGCTATTTATAAAACCATCCGCAAACCAATCTGGACTTACGGAATCCAGCTGTGGGGGACTGCTAGCAATAGCAACATCAATATTCTGGAACGATTTCAAAATAGACATTGAGAGCCATACTAGATATACCATACTACGTGAGCAATCGATACATACACAAAGACCTAAAGATTACAACCGTCAGACAAGAGATCGCTAGAGATTGTGAAAACTATCAAATGAAAATATCAACTCACGTCAATGAACTGGCATCAAAGTTAGTAAGCACAGGAAGTGTTACACACTTCCGATTGAAATGGCATAATGTCCCTAAAAGCTTACCGAGACATTTGGTCAGACCAAGATATGAACGGGTCTCTCAAGAACCCTCCTGCTAACAAAACACCGAACGTGATACCATAGCTGAATGGTTTATTGTATCCAGCACATATCGCCAAGTTACAGAATACATAAAAAAAAACTGTGGTTACTTTCCTCTATTTTTGTAGTGACGTAAACACAAATTACTGTTCAGACTTTTTCTTATACCTCCTTGTGCTATGAGACCTCTTTTCATGCCTTTTAGGATTCTAGGTCCACGGAACGTACCTACCCTATAGATTTTGATTTCTTAGCGAGTGTTAAAATATACTTCTAATACGTCTAATATCTAATAGAGCATTATGTTTAAATTGCGTTAATTTAGAAGCTTAATGTTTTTACTGCTGTTCGGGGTAGCAGACCTGAGTATTTGATATTAATCTCAGCTTCATACCTCTACGCGTTCTTGAGAAAAAGGGAAAACCTATCCAATAATCTTAAAAGGGTTTCGTTTTTGCCAACTTAGGTACCGAATTCAAAAAAATATCTGTTCAATAAAACGCTGAATTAGATCCGCTGAATACGTGGAGCATTCTGAAAGTCTCTGGATCTGGTCACTTACAACAAAAGAAAGAAAAAACAATTACCGAATTAAAAAATGGAACTCTTTGCGAATATGTTATTTGTTTTTCGACGACGATGAAAAGTCGAAGTGTTGGTAAAAAATGGGTGCTTCTTTTTTCGGCAAATCAGGACATTACACTACAGTATCGCTTGATGATCAAAGGACACTGACTGCAGATTGATACGTCAACACTTGCTTAGCCAGAGTCAACATTAGCTGCCTACCAAGTATAAGTACCTGCGAAGCAGTAATGCTCGCAAAGGAGGAGGCCGAACGCATCAGGCAACGGCGTTATCGCCGCCGCCGCCGCCGCCGGGATTCTGATCCCGATTTCTGGCCACCGTAGGCGCGGGCTTGCGGACAGTGAGCAATGGGTGGCTCGCTGTCCGGCCGTCCGGTAACTGTCCGGACCAAGCCCAAGTCGTCGACGGCGCGCACTGTTCCCGCGCGCCTCAAGGAGTTGTCAGCAACAGCAGGGACCCAGCTGGGTCGAAGCCTACTGGGGCCTGGGTTATCCGAAAGGGCGCTCGAGCCCCGGTATGAAGGCTAGAAGGAACGGGGTGGGTCTTTTAGTCAGTAAGAGTGTGACACTATCTCCCGCTCCGCCCAAGAGCGGGGGATGTCATTGCATGATTTTTTCCCACCATAAAAAAAAAAAGTATAGGTACCTATAATATTCATATCCCATAACAAAATAAAACATTGCAACAGGAATTCTAAAAAATAGTAGAAACATAGGTACCTAGACAACACATTAGCATTGCACCACAAACGTATTTGGGATATCCATTCACCCCATTGTTTTGTCTCCGCAGCGCCGGCAGGGATGCGGCAGCCTCTCCCATGCCCCACTGCCAAAGTTTCCCCTGGCAGTATAAAAACGTGACAATACCCTGCCATCATCATTCATCGCTCGAATGTCAATTTAACAACCTGCTACCATGGCTTTATGGAGACCATTCGCCGACGACATCTCTCTGGATTTGTCGGAGCTCAAAGACCTGGAAGAAGAATTTCCGGATTACAACCCGCAACGGGTACCTTCGTTTCCCGACGAGGTACCTACTACCCGGCGCAGCAGCTAGTGCCACCGCATTTTCCACCGTATGGTGGATATTACGGCGCATCACTGGTGAAAATATCGCCCGGAAGCAGCTCGACGAAATACAATTCGGCTCTGATCGGTGATTTCCCACCGGAATCACCATCAAAGCTCCCTACAGCATCGTGGTCGATACTCTGTCAGAAGATCCTGACTTCCTCGAGTTCGAGCAAACCGCGCTCAGGGTGATGGCGGAGAAGAACGGCGGTGCATTGGTGAACAATAACTCGCGCATGCGCCGCTCGGTGTGCACCAGCGTGAAAGCAACAACCAGGCCGCCGAGCTAAATAAGGATAGGCGGAAACTTCGAGAGATCCGCATTGCTTTTGAAGTGGCTTACTTATACAAAATGGTTGCTGCGCTAAAAGCAGTCCTTAATAAAAAAATATGTATTCGATGTAACTAAAGTTGGGCAAAGCACCGGCTTAAAACCAAATGCTTTGGTGAAAGCCAATAAACACCCGAAAACACCCAAAAAAATTTGAGCGATGTTACACAATACAATGCCGCTCACACAATACGTAATCATACCTGCAGTCTAAACCGCTCGCGGCTCGCTCTGCACGCGGGTTAGACGGGGTCTCATCTCCTACTATAGGTCAGTAACGCACCGCCACACTCGTCGCGGCTCGTCCCCCGCCGGGCTTCCTCTAGGGGTCTCACCTGGCGGGGACTAACCGCCGGTGTGGCGGCCGCTGGCCGACGCTATGAGAAATACCGCCGTAACGTACCTACACACAAAAAACATCGTGAAAATGTTGTGAGAAAAGCGACATGTCCGGCATGTCCTAGAACCAAAAATTCGAAGACTTGTGACATTCCCAACTGCCACACATTCAACAACCCACTCAACCCGCACTGGACCCGCGTGGTTGATTACAGTCCATTCCTTCTCCTAGAAAGGAAGCCTAAGTAATGGGAACATTAAAAAGGCTGATAATGAACGTACTTGCAGTACCTATACACACATACAATAACATAGGGGTGTAGCATTCACCCAACAAGCCATGCCAACAAATGGCTATCAAATGACGGGTCCATATTTATTGACCACGGCTAGACTCCACGGCCAGAAGGCGAAGCCCTGAAGCCACTCATCACACACGCATTGAACGAAGAACATTCTACCATCATCTACCATGGCCTCTACGCTGATGACGATATACTTCGGTGTCATTTGCTCCGACGACGCCGCGTAATGTGTTATCCCCGCCGGAATCACCAAATCTGTGTGATGATCCGGACTTCCAGAAGTAAGAACGGAACGCACTCAACGTGACGGCGGAGAAGAACGGTGGTGCATTGCTGGGGTATAACCCTTGCATGCGCCGCTCGGCTTAAACAAGCGAGTTTGTGTTCGCTGTAAGCAGTCCTGTACGTGCTGAACCAAAAAACTCTTTAGGAGACTATAAGTGTGTAAGTAAACACTATTCAAAACAATGTGCAATGTACTCGTTAATAGTACGTATTTAAGAAAGTTTAAGTAATGTTTGTATTTGTAATCCGCAGTACCTAATTTTGTGCAATGATTTCGATTAGTTTAGGAAAACATAGAATTTGTAAATATAAGAATAGGTAACGCTATGAGTAACTTGTTGTAAATTGTGTAATGAAAAGTCTGTCCTAATTTAGTTTTAAGAATAAAAATATTCTTGACAAACTATACATTTCTTTCATGTTTTGAGATAACTTTTCAAGAACACTTCTTTAACAAAAATCGATATAGCCAAAGTAATTTGTTCTGCCACTTAAGCATTACAACATAATATACACAACACATAACATTCTCCGCACGCTGTAATAATATAACATCACGTCTCTGATGCACACACGCCGCGTGACACAAGTCTTGCTACGCCCCCTGACGGGGACGTCGCGAATGCTCGCCGACCATCATCATTTGAATGTCAATTGAACAACCTGCTACCATGGCTTTATGGAGACCATTCGCCGACGACGTCCCCCTGGATTTGTCGGAGCCCAGAATCCTGGAATAAGAGTTTCCGGAGTAAAACCCGCCACGAGTACATTTGTATCAGCAATACTACCCGCCACAGCAGCCAGTGCGACCGCATTTTTCAGCCTATGGTGGATATGGCGCACCTCTGGTGAAAATATCACCCGGAAGTTTGTCGGGATACAATCCGCCGGAATCACCGATCGAAGCGCCCTGCAGCATAGTGGCTCGAGTTCGAGCAAAACGCGCTCAGGGAGATGGCGGAGAAGAACGGTGGTGCATTAGTGGGCAATAACCCGCGCATGCGCCGCTCGGTGTGCGCCAGCGCGAGCGCAACAACCAGGCCGCCCAGCTAAATAGGGATAGGCGGAAACTTCGACAGATCCGCCTTGCTTTTGAAGTGGCTTATATGTATTCGATAAAACTAGAGTTGGGCAAAGCACCGGCTTTGATAAAAAGCCAATGAACACCCGAAAACCCCCAAAAATAATTCGCTACTATACTCTCGGTAGACTCACGCCCTAAATAGACAGCGCGAGCTTACTATGTATTTGGTGCACATGCACTGAGCGATATTACACTATGCAATGCCGCTCACACACATACGCAATCGTCTCGCGGTCTAAAACGTGACCAGAAGTTCGTCGGGATACGCTCGAATGTCAATTGAACAACCTGCTACCATGGCTTTATGGAGACCATTCGCCAACGACGTCCCTCTGGATTTGTCGGAGCCCAAAGCCCTGGAAGAAGAGTTTCCGGAGTACACCGCTACGGGTACCTTCGTTTCCCGACGAGGTACCTACTACCCGGCGCAGCAGCTAGTGCCACCGCATTTTCCACCGTATGGTGGATATTACGGCGCACCACTGGTGAAAATATCGCCCGGAAGCAGCTCGACGAAACACAATTCGGCTTCGATCGGTGATTTCCCACCGGAATCACCATCAAAGCTCCCTACAGCATCGTGGTCGATACTCTGTCAGAAGATCCTGACTTCCTCGAGTTCGAGCAAACCGCGCTCAGGGTGATGGCGGAGAAGAACGGCGGTGCATTGGTGAACAATAACTCGCGCATGCGCCGCTCGGTGTGCACCAGCGTGAAAGCAACAACCAGGCCGCCGAGCTAAATAAGGATAGGCGGAAACTTCGAGAGATCCGCATTGCTTTTGAAGTGGCTTAGTTATACAAAATGGTTGCTGCGCTAAAAGCAGTCCTTAATAAAAAAATATGTATTTGATGTAACTAAAGTTGGGCAAAGCACCGGCTTAAAACCAAATGCTTTGGTGAAAGCCAATAAACACCCGAAAACACCCAGAAAAATTTGAGCGATGTTACACAATACAATGCCGCTCACACAATACGTAATCATCCCTGCGGTCTAAACCGCTCGCGGCTCGCTCTGCACGCGGGTTAGACGGGGTCTCATCTCCTACTATAGGTCAGTAACGCACCGCCACACTCGTCGCGGCTCGCCCCCCGCCGGGCTTCCTCTAGGGGTCTCACCTGGCGGGGACTGACCGTGTAGCAGCCGCTGGCGTACGTTACGGCGCTATGAGAAATAGCGCCGTAACGTACCTACACACAAAAAACATCATGAAAATATCGTGAGAAAATCGGCATGTCCTAGAACCAAAAATTCGAAGACTTGTGACATTCCCAACTGCCACACATTCAACAACCCACTCAACCCGCACTGGGCCCGCTTGGTGGATTACGGCCCATTCCCTCCCTGATAAAGGTAGCCTAAGTCCCAGTAATGGGAACATTAAAAAGGCTGATAATGAACGTACTTGCAGTATACACACATACAATAACATAGGGGTGTAGCATTCACCCAACAAGCCATGCCAATAAATGGCTATCAAATGACGGGTCCATATTTATTGACCACGGCTGGACTCCACGGCCAGAGGGCGAAGCCCTGAAGCCACTCATCACACACGCATTAAACGAAGAACATTCTACCATCATCTACCATGGCTCTACGCTGACGACGATATACTTCGGTGACATTTGCTCCGACGACGCCGCGTAATGTGTTATCTCCGCCGGAATCACCAAATCTGTCTTATGATCCGGACTTCCAGAAGTAAGAACAGAACGCACTCAACGTGATGGCGGAGAAGAACGGTGGTGCATTGCTGGGGTATAACCCTTGCATGCGCCGCTCGGTGTGCGCGCCCGGCGCCGCCGCGTGCCGCAAGCGGAGCCGGGAGCGGCGGAAGCTGCGCGAGAACCACCTCTCCCTGAAAGCTTCCTACTTAAAAAAAAAGGTTGCCGGGTTAGAAGCAGCCTTAGACAATCAAGTTTGTCTACGCTGCAACCAAACATCCTATTTAAAGAAACAGATGGCCGCGCTACAGGCAGCCTTAAACAAGCGAGTTTGTGTTCGCTGTAAGCAGTCCTGTACGTGCTGAACCAAAAACTCTTTAGGAGACTATAAGTGTGTAAACACTATTCAAAACAATGTGCAATGAATTTGTAAATAGTACGTATTTAAGAAAGTTTAAGTAATGTTTGTATTTGTAATCCGCAGTAATTTTTTGCAATGATTTCGATTAGTTTATGAAAACATAGAATTTTGTAAATATAAGAATAGGTAACGCTATGAGTAACTTGTTGTAAATTGTGTAATGAAAAGTCTGTCCTAATTTAGTTTTAAGAATAAAAATATTCTTGACAAACTATACATTTCTTTCATGTTTTAAGAAAACTTTTCAAGAACACTTCTTTAACAAAAATCAATATAGCCAAAGTAATTTGTTCTGCCACTTAAGCCATACAACATAATATATTAGACAGGTCACAGGTACACAATACGTAACATCGCCGCGTGACACAAGAGGCGTGGCTTGCGCAAGCGCCACTCTACGAGCGCGGGTTGTTTGGCCAATAGGAACAAAGTATTTGAATACAGAGTGACCCTTCTTTTTAGGGTTCCGTACCTCAAAAGAAAAAACGGAACCCTTACAGAATCACTTTGTTGTCTGTTTGTCAAGACCCTTTATCTCAGGAACGCGTAAAGTTATCGAGTTGAAATTAAAACTATATATTTAGGACTGTGGTCCCTTGAAGCTGTGAAAAAATCAAACTTCTGAGCTAACGAAAAAAATATACGGCCATTTATGTCGACCCTCTCAAGGGAACCAAAATTCTTAGAGTAGGTACTTCCCGTTGACCTAGAATCCTATTTGGCATGAAGCAAGGTCTCATAGCACAAATATATGGAAAAATCTGAAAACTGTTTTGTAATAACGTCCCAAAAAAACTTTATTTGCGATTCAAAAAAATCTTTGGAACTCAATTCGAGAATTGAACTGCTTTCATAGGTAAGTTTGTTCGGAACCCTTAGTGCGCGAGTCCGACTCGCACTTGCCCGGTTTTTTTACCTGTCACATTTTCCATACCTATTTTACATACCTGTGCAGGTATAGAATAATATTCAATACTTTGTTCGACGATACTACTTTCCGCCTAGCTGTTTCCCTACGCCTAGGCGCTCCTTGCTGTTCTCCTCATCGCTGTCACTGTGGCGAAGTTAGAAAGAAGGCAACATGTTCGATCGCGGCGGCCTGTCATGCAGTCCAAGCGTGGGACGCATAGCGCAGCACGCGAATATTAACGACAGCATTCTACGGGCCCTTGTCACCATCGGCCGTCGGCGTTCCGGCTGTTTTGGAACCTCATGGCCTGGCACGCGACTATGGCAAAAGACCGGACGGTATGTCTTTATTTCTGTGGAAGATGGATAGACCTTTAGTGTGGGACGCTACCTGTGTCGACCCTCTTGCGCCATCCCATCTTCCTAGCTCATCGTGCTGTGCTGGTGCTGCCGCTGCGGCTGCATAGAACCTTAAGCGGCGGAAATGTAACAACCTCGTCGGCAGTTATATTTTTGAGCCGTTTGGGGTTGAAACTCTTGGGCCATGAGGTCCGAGTGCTTATACGCTTTTTAAAGAATTATCCAAACGCTTAGTTGACCTTAGGTGACCCGAAGGCTGACATTATCTGCCTTGGGCAGAGAATAACCATTGCCATACATCGTGGCAATGCTGCCAGACTTTTGGGTCCATTACCAGTCGACAGCGATGCGGAGGAGTTTAATATCTATTAGTTTCTGTTCTTAAATGTTATATTCATTATGCAGTATGATATTTCTTAACTTATAATATTATGTTGAAGGTGTTTTTCCACCAGAGATGTGCTATGTTTGTTTCTTTGTGTGTTACAATTTAATCCAAAAACTACTTCACCGATTTTTAAAATTCTTTCACCAGTAAGTCGCTGGCAACTAGCTAGTTTCTAAACAAAAGTCGTTTGCTATTCTTAATCTAAACACTACCTATACGTATTGTAGGGCGGGCACTCGACTAGTGGTTACAGTTTCTGCTTGATGACCTGCGGCAGGTCGTACTTGCCGCGCACGCACTTGAGCTTCACTCCGGGACAGTCCTTCAACCTGGAACGTCATACGAAACTTATTAGGAATCACGAAACAAGTTTTATGGACAAGCAGTTACCTGCGACTTCGTTCGTGCGTGGTGTTCATGAAACTGCCTAAATGTAAACAAGTAGGCAACAATTCTGTACTTGTGATTAATTCCGTAAGGATCTATTCTAAATTATTTATTTTGCTTTAACATAAAAGGGCTAAATTCTCAATTGCTTGCAGATGGAAATGGGACCTTAGAAGTTTTATAAATATGAAAAACACGATCACTGTCATTAGAAACGAGGATACGTCGGTGCCCCGCTTAATAATTTACCTTAACAAAAGGGTTTCCATTGAGTGGATTCCTAGACTTGCGTGACTTGATGTGCGAGCCGATGCGGTGCATCTGGTTGAGCGAGGCCATCGCGCGCGCTAGCACGCCCATCGGCTGAGCTGCCGCCGGCACCGCCACTGCTGCAGCTGGAACTGATAAGATAAAAAGGTTAAATGATTAACACCATGATCATAATTATTTTCAGATGAAGTAAGTTCCCCGCTGGATATAGGCATCCACAAAGGTGAGCGCACATTTATCCGAGCTGAACGCATCCAACGAGTCGAAGTCAAGAAAACTTTACACACACACGCATCAAGATATCGTTTCTATTTCCTTTACACCTGTGGAACTGAAATTGCATATGAATTGCAATGGATCTTGACGAGGTTTATAATGTCAGTGCTTTATTAATGGAAGACGAAGAAAGTGAAATACATCAAATGGAAACAGGAATGTAGGTTCATAATATTAACTTAAAAAGGCAGTGCTTTGGTGTAGGTACCCTAATAAAATTCGTCTAGGATTTCTGGAGTCTTTCTAGATTCTGACACGACGCGTTTAGGTGTGCGGGATTTCATAGGATTTCGTATAAATAATTCTAAAATTATTTTCTTTCAATTCGTTCGACGCGTTTGGCTCGGATGAGTGTGCGTTCACCTCAAAGCGTCACACACACCGGTCTTGTGTCTCGCACACGGCGCACTCTCGCGACACCGTGGCTGATGGTAATGATATATGCGAGCCGAATTTCACGTTACAATGTCTTTCTGAATTCAATTTGGACAGTAAAAGTCTTTGCTTCACGGGAAACGATCAATTAGGGTGCACCTAGCGTCTTACATTTTTGTGTATTTTAGAAGAAATATAAGTAGTGTTTTGTTGTATTTATAAGGTATAATTAATAATCTTGCAATCTCTAAAAAAATATCTTTCGTATTGAATAAATGTAATAATTTCAAAGACTACACTGTTAATCCCCAACCTAGTTCTTCTGAAGACATGTGCCATTTTTAAACTATTGTAACGCACAGCACAACAGAGCAACATTGTCAAAATTGTTATCGACATTATCTTTGTATACCGTTACAAACTCAAAATGCCCAAGTTTCACAATAAGAAGCAGGTGCTAGGGGTATATTGTCAGAGGGATTAACTTTTCAATGAAAATTTGGTCCGAAAACACACTACCTGCATAATGCTAAACGATATTGAGTCTTAGGTAATTGGAATGAAGGTGATACACAATGCAAAGGATTGTGGTGCAGTTTCAAGGAGCAGAAAGGGCTAAAATATAACAGTTAGTTGGTATTGATGAAGGTTTCGAGGCGTTCCCGTAATACATTGTGTCAATTGTGGGCATTGTGGAGGCTCGCGATTCGATTCGCATAAGCCTGCGGTTTGCGTGGTACTTGCATGAAGGTGTGATTGACATGTCAATGTAACTAGCCAGTTTGTGTGCTTTTGTACAGGACATACTACTCTTAGTGTGAAATGTGGGAACTTCTGTGGAGGCATGTGGACTGAACCGCTTTTTTTTATGGTGGGAAAAATCATCCGATGACAACCCCCGCTCTTGGGCGGAGCGGGAGATAGTGTCAGACTCTTATTAACTAAAACTCCACCCCGTTCCTTCGTGCCTTTCGTACCGGGACCGAGCTTCCCTTTCGAATAATCCTTGCCCCAGTAGTTTTGACCCAGCTGGGCCCCTGCTGTTACTGACAGCTCCTTGGGGCGCACGGGAACAGAGCGCGCCGTTGACGACTTGGGCTCGGTCCGGACAGTTACTGGACGGTCGGACAGCGAGCTACCCATTGCTCGCCGTGCGCAAGCCCGCGCCTACGGTGGCTGGAAATCGGGATCGGAATCCCGGCGGCGGCAGAGTCAGAGTCCGAGGACTTTGATCGTTCTTACAAGTTTTCGAACGAATAGTCAAACCGACGGTTCCTAAATATACTCATAAAGTGTAAAGACATGTCTTTATTATAGGTAGTACGTAGTAAATAAAAAAATGATATTTTGGACATGTCTTTATGTATGTAGGGACCGTCGAAACGTCAGTTGACGTTCTCTTGCTCTGTGACATCTCTAGGAGACACAACTCGTTTTCAATCGTTCCAACATTCGTTTTTCTTTGATTTTGCTGTTATTTTTGCCGGTTTAGTTCGTTTTAAAGATTTCCAACATTTGAAACAATGTTGCTCCCAAAAAGCTCAAGATTATTTTACTAACTGATATGTGCCCAATGCTATAATTATAAGATTTTATTATTTTCCTTTATTCATTTTTATACCCGTTAAAATATATTTTTAAATATTTCTTAAAAAACAATAAAAAAAAACATTTAAAAATATAAAAAACAGTATCCCACCGGTATCGGGGACAGGGTCCAAGCTACCGGCGGTCAGGGCTCTAGAGAAAGGAACCTCCTAACTAAACAAGCCATGTCCAGGAGAGAACCGCTTTCTGAATCAAGCCCTTGATCCAGCCGCTTAACGAGAGCCTCCTCAGGTGTTGGTCGAGGCTCTTGGCTATTAAGCCATTGGCTGACAAGACTATCGGTACAATGACCGCTGAGTCCACATTCCACATGTCGACAACCTCGTGTGCTAAGTCGAGATATTTGATTTGTTTCTCTTTCTCAGCTTTCACGAGATTCTCGTCATGCGGGATGGTAATATCGACTATCATTGCACGGCGCGCTAATCGGTCTATCACTACTATATCCGGCTTATTAGCTACAATAGTCCGGTCAGTAATGATAGACCGATCCCAGTACAAAGTGACATGGTAATTTTCGAGAACTGGGTCGGGCACATACTTATAATACGGTACCTCCAAATCCACTAGGTTGTACTTCAAAGCAAGTTGCTGGTGGATAATCCTGGCTACTATTTTTATTATTAGGAATACTAATCTGCCACAATTACAGTGCCTTTGATCATTTTTGAATATTTCCACTAAGACTTTGATCATTTATATAATTTACGTTTGGGCCTCAACTAGAAAAATATTAAATTCACATTAAAAATATAAAAAAAAAATATTTTTTAGTAAATAATGAAACCAAAGTATTAGCAGAGACTTTAAGCCAGAAATTATTATCATTGTGTCATTCCTTAAAGTACTTATGAGTCTTCTAAGTTAAAAAATCATTTATCTATTAATTTATAAAAAATTACTTTGATCATTCTTTCCCTGTACTCTTCATATTTAAAAAATGTAATGAAGAAAACAGTAGTGATGATGATGATGAGAGATCAACTGCTTAAAACAAAACAACATTAACATTGTAGGTATCTCTATGAGTTGTTATGAAGTCGCCATAACTATTTCGTCTTATAACGGCGATGTCCATGTCCAGGCACTTATATTGCCAATATACATTCACCAGTGCAACAGTGCGAGATAAATAACATAAAATGTGACTCAACTAGAAATCTTGTTATTGAAATAGAGACCAGAGATCTCGTAGCTACTTGCATTTGTGAATGTAATCAGTTGGCGAATATTAGGGGAATGTTAAATGGAACAATTTCAAATTATTTAAGCTCCCAGAAAGGACAGTCCAAGACAAATCCTTTCGCTCCTTTTACACACACAAAGGCGATTGAAATTGTTTAATTTAAACCACAAACAGGAGTAACATAATCACATACATTCAACACATTTCTGTATTAATTGTGTGCTTTCTGGGAAGCTAAAGGAGCAGAAATTGGTAGCATTTGTGCTTGAGTTAGAATAACAAACGCAGCAGCAGCGCCTCCCTGCAGACTGGTCACGTCTCGGTCAGCGTCCACGGTGGATGTTATTGTTTGGGATCATCGACAGATCCCGTGGGACATGACGAGCATTGACAACCTTGCATCTGCTAATGCAAGCTAATATTACGACGTAAGGGATGTGAGACAGCGGATTGTGTATTATTTTAATGACTTTAATTATAATTTGATTTGTTAATATAATTTTATTACTTACTGATATTTTATTTTAAATGTACATTAGTGTGGCAGAATATGATAAGATTAGATATTTATTTATTAATATAACCTTATAATAATACAACATACAACTGGCGGCCTTATCGCACTCACATTTGCGAGGCACGGGATGTCAATAATGTCCCAAATAAACTTAAAAATTACCTACGTATGAATTGAAAAATTCACATTGGTAGGTGCTCGGTTCAAACCCGCAACTTCATGCATGAGGCAGTGGCCTAGTAGGGCCTTTAAAAATAAGCAACATATCAGTAATTTATGCACTCAACCTCCCATCGAACACAAGCATCGTATAACTTGGACCACACCTCGTCGTGCACACGATGGTACCTGCTCTTTTTGCAGATTATAATCCGCTAATAGTGGGCATTGTCCGCAGATGACGGACACACAGACTTAAAGCGATTCCTTTCTGACAGCATGACACTGGTAACAAACTGAGGAAAACTGATGAAAGCAAACAATGGGCAAGAGTTACCAGCTTTGTCGTTCTGGGAAAACGCAGTAAATCATATTTGTGTAAGAAAAACTTAGTCCTGGTGATAACAATCATCAAAATTTGAGACATACTGAACGAGAGGCAGACATTCCTTGATTGTTAATAGCATTGATGTGTTTGTATCTAAGATTTCAAAAGGGCGCACAAAATAACATCTCGTTTCAGGGAAAGACCAGAACTTGAAGGATTTCATAGGGACCTATTTTTGCGGTAAGTGCGTGATTTTGACATTATTGCGAAAATTTCGTTTTCGCAATAATGTCGGTTAGGTTTTCGATATTAATACAATCTTGTATTTTTATTTATATTGTTTAAGGCTGTCAATATTTGAGATAGATATTAACACTTGTCTTTTTAAGTGTAACAGGATCAACGGTTTTTTTTTTATACAATTGGGTTGACCAAATGTTAAAAACGAGTTGTAATTTTCTATCAATTTCGAAAAAAATATTAAATGCCATAAACTTTAAGCAATTCTGGCAAGTCCGCATTTGACCAAAACATTCCCCAGCTTATCTCGAAGATTTAGAAAATCTAACACAACTCTATCACAAAACTGATAAATGACAATACATCCCAGGCAGGATCCACTGTGAGCGTCCCGATCCCAAGCCTTTCGCAATTGTCATTCATCCTCTCGACAAAGAAGCTCAGTTGTAACAAATAACAGGAATTTATCATTCGCTAATCCCTCGCGACCATTACGTACACTCTGTTTGCCTTTCATACTAAATTCATATTTTTCCCAGAAGGACCTGTTATGACTTGCTACAGTTCTGTAGTGTTTGTCAAAAATATTGAATTTGGCAGAAATTATAAAAGATTTAGGGTTACTTCTATTAGATATTCCTGTAGGTTTAAAGAATTTATGTATTCATAAAGAACAAGGATCACATGAAATGAGTTTACATACACATATGCTATATATTATAAAAGAGGAAACTGACTGACTGACTGACTGACTGACTGATATATCAACGCACAGTCGAAGCTACTAGGACTGGAAGATGAAATTTTGCACAAGGTTTCCTTTTATGACGTAGGCGAGCACTAAGGAGAGGATTTTCCAAAATTGGGGTGAATTTAAAGGGTTGAAACGGGCATCCAAAGTTAGTATAGAGAAACGCTAGCATAAGCTAATAACTAATATGTAAGTGTGTATGATTACTACAGATATATTTAGATAGACCTCCCCACTGAAGTATCTATACAACTTTCTAATATAAATTGCAGTAACGACAAAATAAACTTTATTTATTTACAACTTAAAGCAACAAAATATATACATAATAAACTTAAATTAAAATATTTAAGTATGCTTAACCTAACTATACACACTAAGGGCTACTTCCTACTAAAATATGGCGTCATAAAACTCCTCCGCATCGCTGTCGACTGGAAGTGTGCCCAAGAGGCTGGCGGCATTGCCACGTTGAATGGCAATGCTTAATCTCTGACCGAGATAAAAACCAGCCCTTGGGTCACGCGAAGTGTCAACTAAGCGTCTTGACAGCTCTTTAAAAAGTATATGAGCACTCGGACCCCACGGCCCAAGAGTTTCAACCCCAAACGGCTCAAAAATATAACTGCCGACAAGGTTGTTATATTTCCGCCGCTTGAGGTTCTCCGCAGCCGCAGCGGCAGCACCAGCACAGCACGATGAACTAGGAAGATGGGATGGCGCAAGAGTGTCGACACAGGTAGCGTCCCACACTAAAGGTCTACCCAACTTCCATGGAAATAAAGACATACCGTCCGGTCTCTTACCATCGTCGCGTGCCAGGCCATGAGGTTCCAAAACAGCCGGAACGCCGACGGTGACAAGGGCTCGTCGGATAATGTCGTTAATATTCGCGTGCCGCGCTATGCGTCCAGCACTTCGACTGCATGACAGGCCGTGGTGATCGAGGCTGTTGACAGCTTCGCCACAGTGACAGCGATGAGGAGAACAACAAGGAGCGCCAAGGCGTAGGGCAACAGCTAGGCGGAAAGTAGTATCGTCGAACAAGGTGCCAATATTCGACGACGGCAGTGCGTGAAGCCAAAGACCTGACTCCCAATTTCCCACAGCCAGCAGGCGCGCCCGCTCCGCAGTCGTAGCAGATGTTAGAATTAAGTTTTCCTGAACTACTCTGCAGAGCGGCTCATCCCACCGTCTCTGGGAAGCTGGGTTATCGGGCGGATTTGTATTCGGGCAAGCAAATCTCCAGGCATCTACAGCCTCGATGAAGCACGGCACATTGAAATCAATCAGTGAGGGAGATAGGATATTCCTGATTAATTTCTCAGTGCCGTGAACCGAGGATATAAAAGCTGGTAAACTAATACTAGAAATTTTGCGGACACCGAGACCTCCCATACGGATGGGAAGGGTAGCTTGAGCCCAGGCTCGGTCATCCATGGCCACGTTTAAAATTGACGTAAGGGTATGCCGGATAATTTGGTCCATTTTTTCCAAAAGATGGTGATGTTTCCATAAATGAGAGGCGCGGAGAAAATATGTTAATTTAGGGCCGAAACAGCAGAAACGAATTAAGGTGATGGCCGAATGCATTTTAATTTCTAGCAATCTTTTCGAAATATCATTAAATTTTTGAATTTTTTCCTCAACGAAATTTGGGAAGGAATCTTCGAAAATAGGAGACCCAAGGAGGCGAAGAGTGCTTCTTTCAATAATTTTTATCTCCGGGGCTATTGTGTTAAATTTTGAAATAGTCAGTTGTCTGTCAGTACTGTCAGATAAGAATAACTCACATTTAGAAAAGTTGAGGTCAAGACCTATGGAGTGGAGTTGATTTTTTAGAAAATGTAAATCATTCAAAACCGTGTCTGAATCGCCTCCAAGGGTTCCGTCATCGAGATACCAAACGTTGAATTTGGAATTTAACTGTTGAATAATAGGGTGAATGGCTAAACTGAAGATCACTGGCCCGAGGGGATCACCTTGTTGACAGCCAGCAGCGGATTCCAATAGATTGTCCCGATATAGTAATTTAGAAGGATGTCTATAACATTGCCAAAGAAAACTAAAAATTTGGGGTACTTCTTTTTTAGATTCTGCCAACAAGGTATCCCTATTAACCGAATTGAATGCATTTTTTATGTCAACCTTCAGGATGACCCCTCCTAAATTAGAATTTAGGTAGGTCGACAAAGCGTGTACGGCAGCCTCGCAGCCCCCTTTGGAGCCAAAACCTAGCTGCAGGGGCTGAAATTTTTTCGAAAGTGCCTCACCATAAAATTTACAGCAAATTTTGGCTGCCATACGACGATAGGTAGTGCCCACGGCAATGGGTCGGATGCCGCCATCTCTCTTGCGCAGAGCACATAAATTGGCTCCGTACAGAGTGTCGATGACGGCCTCGTTGACCTTGCCTGAGAGCATTAAGTTAACCAGAGCCGTAAGCTCCTTCAAGAGCAACTCACCAGCTTCCCCGGCGCCTGAGCAGATGAGGTCCTTTAGGTGTTGAGGACTTAGGCCGTCGAGGCCGCCAGCAGAACCACTCCGGAAAGAGCAAACGGCTGAGACTACCTCTCGACCTGTAACGGTGAGGGTATGAATGTCCGAATCAGGAAGGTCAGGAAAAGAAAGGCCATCCGCTGGAGCAGGGTGTTTGCTCTCCAGGGCTATTAGAGTATCTGGAGAACATGGAGCCAGCACATCACTACTGAAAAGAATTCTGGCTGCTCCGCTAATGTCACCTTCCCCTAATTTAGTTTCGACCAGATGGGAAATACCTCTTGAGGAGGTAACCCTCTGTGTCGATAATTTGGAGTCTAAATTATGAGCCGAAATGTTACAATTTTCTTTAATTTGTGTGGTTAAAGTTTTTTTGTTTGCCAAATCCTTTCGAAAATGTAATATTCTGTAAGGGAAGGTGAGAAGCTGTTCCCAAGCACTGAGTGAGTTCTCCCGGGCGGCCAGGCGGACACAACTTGCTAAACTTTGCGCTACTAGAGGCCTGGCGCCACGGGGAACTCGTTTTAAAACTGGAACTGAATTTTTTAATTTTATGAGGGTTTTCCAAAGCGGGTCAAAACAGGATGTAGATGGTGTAGGGGGTGTAGAAGTAATGACGGGGTCCGAAGTGAATACATTTTGTGGTTTGTGGGCCTTCCCAATGTGCACATTCAGACCCCGCTTACCTTTAAAAAACCGTGCTTCTGTGCAGAGAGGGCACCTTTCCAGAATTGCCAGCGATGTAGAAGGTTGAGACGCACTGTCTACCACCACATCACTGCTGCCACTTAACATTTATGTACACAAATTTAATCAATAGAATAAAATAAATAACTAAAAGAAATTGTAAAATTAAAACAGACAAAAACACTAAAAAACAAATGTCAATTGTGACGGATCACGTCAACAGCGCGGCGCAGTCGCTTTGGGGGCCTGGAGCGCCGCAACACCGAAGAATACATTCCGGCGGCGGCGCCCTGGCAACCGTTGCTCGGTAATTTGCGTCGCGTCCTCGGCGTCGCCTTCAGACAGCATGCATGAAGATGTTTTGAGCGCACAGCAAATACTTTTTCCTTGCTTTGACGCTCAAAATGGCTCAAATATTATGAAGCCTCTCAATTTATAAAGTAAAATTATAGCTGTTAGCATTTATCACTCAGTTAAATACTGGTTTCTTATTTTGATACAGAATTTTGTTTGTAAACACTCTGTTAGACGCTGGTCTAATAATCACAGTTTTATTTACACGGCTTACTACGTAGGTAATCCTTTGCAAACAATACACGTTGATCACTATATATAAATAAATTTCACTATATGTAAATATAACTGATTTTTTAATTCGTTTAAAAAATTCTGACTTTTTTTTTTGCAGTAATAATTTGAAAACGATACATGAAAGGTATTAAAAAACGCTTGCGCGTGTTTTAAATAAAACTTGACCAATGAAAAATGGATGATAACATCCTTAAACATCGCATATGATACTGTGAACGGTCCCACAATCATTAGACATTGTCGATAACTTCCGTAGACATAAATAAAAAGGCAATGTTTGCTGGAGCGGGTAAGGCTTTGATTTCGGACACTTGTATGAGAACGTCTGCCGCGGGGAGGTCCCACGTCACGCCTCCGTGGAGCATTGTGGTTATTGTCGCCAGAAAGTTGTGGCAAAGGATTGCAAACTGATGTGCAGTTAGATTTATTGTGCTGGGAGTGTTTCAGTCAGGGGGATTGTTTTAAAATAAACGGCTTTCAAATGCTTCTATTTGCAAGAACTGTTAAGCAATAGGTACTGAATTGCTGTTTTTAGTAAACTTGTATGTTTGGACCGTGCCTTTTAACGTATTTTTTGGAATAAAATAAGCATATCAAGTGCGTTGAGGGTACAGTGTATTCTATTTTATAGAGAGAAGAATATCGTTTATTTTATATATTTATTGATTTATACTAGCTGTTCGCTGCGATTCCACCACCACAGACGGTAAGCAGCGATGCAATCGTTGATGGTGAGGCGCACTAGTTTATTGAAAACCTATTCACTCTAGCCTTGAAGACCCACCAGATAGCAGGCAAATTGTTCCAGTTCTCCGATGCACGCGGTATACACAACGGAGAAACGCTTAGTTCGGACCGTATTTGTTTATACCCACAGAAAAATATATGACTCATTCGCTTTGAAAACTATTCAATAACCAGATATTCTGCGATAATTTATCATTTTTATTCCATTTGCCAGTAGCTTGTAAATCTTCTTCAGTCGTTGACAATTCAAGAGTTCAGTAAATGGAAACATCAAGTCACGCAGATTGGGTACAATGGACGCAAGTGTTAACAGGCATGGCCGTATGGTCCGGCCGCACGATGGTACAGATTACGGAAACCGATCGCAGTTGCGGTCAGCGCGGGATCTGCTGACTCATCGCAACCCTTCGCAGTTTTGATACGTGTGTGGTTGGCAGAAAAAGAAAAAGCGAATGTAAGTTTTAACGTGGAAAAACCTCAGGACAGGGAAGAAAAGAAAGGAGGTCTATCTACGCAGCATTAGGTGTTTTAATTTGATACGATGATGATGAAAATGTGTGACTAACGAGTCAGATTTATAAGAGGGTTATCAGGTACAGACCTGACCTGTGGGCCACAGGGACCGAAGACCTGTGGATGTCGTAGAACGCAACGCACAGGCACCCCAGCATTGATCCTGCCTGTTAAATACCTGATGGAAGCTTGTGCTTACCAGAAGACTGTTTCGGAATAATGATGCCAAGACATTCCTTCCTTGCTTTTTTAGGGTTCCGTAGTCAACTAGGAACCCTTATAGTTTCGCCATGTCTGTCTGTCCGTCTGTCTGTCTGTCTGTCCGTCCTCGCTTAATCTCTGTGACCGTTAGCACTAGAAAGCTGAAATTTGGTACCAATATGTATATCAATCACGCCGACAAAGTGGTAAAATAAAAATTGGAAAAAAATGTTTTATTAGGGTAGCCCCCCTATATGTAAAGTGGAAAGTGATTTTTTTTTTAATTTCAACCCTAACGTGTGATATATTGTTGGATAGGTATTTAAAAATGAATAGGGGTTTACTAAAATCATTTTTTGATAATGTCAATAATTTCGGAAATAATCGCTCCAAAAGTAAAAAACAATGTGTCCCCCCCTCTAACTTTTGAACCATAAGTTTAGAAAATATGAAAAAAAACTGAAAAGTAGAACTTTATAAGGACTTTCTAGGAAAATCATTTTGAACTTGATGGAAAGAACAGTTTTTGTAAAAAAAAGACAAAAACGTTCTACAAAATAATTTCTGGACTGTTTGTAGTATAATCGTATATGCAAGCATTTTTTTAAATTCCTAGATGGGACTTATTGTGACGGACGGGAAACTTCGGAACCCTACACTGAGCGTGACCCGACACGCTCTTGGCCGGTTTTTTTTTATTATTGATAAGCTTGCTTATTATTGATGGTGGTCAAACGACCACCATCTCACCGACGGTAAGCGATGATGTGGCCGACGATTAAAGACCCCTAAGTTGTAGCTATCAGGAAATCGGTGCTTGCTCGTTCTTGAAAACGTTAGCTAGTTTGAATGGCAAACTCGTTAATTACCAGTAATCATACTAATATGCGGAGCTGAATAAATGTATATGTTGATTGAATTGGACGCCCTCACCGCGTCTGTCTGTCTGTCCGCGATAAACTCAAAACTACTGAATGAATTTTCAAGCGGTTAACACCAATCGACAGAGTGATATATGAGGAAAGTATACCTATGTGTACCTATAATACATGCATATTATAAGCTGAGAAAAGCCGAGAGCTCAAATGATTTGTAACCGAGCGAGGTTTTTTTTTTATGATGGATAGACTCGCGTTTGACCACAATCTCACCTGATGGTAAGCGATGATGTGGCCGACGATGGAGCACGCTTGCCTAGAAGCAATCTATTCACTCTAGACTTAAAGACCCCTAGGTTATAGCTATCAGGAAACATAGACTCCGGCAGGGAATTCCATTCCTTAGCTGTACGCATAATGAATGTACTCCTGAAACGCTTTAGGTTGGAGCGGGTCGCTAGTCACGCCAATATTATGAAGCCGAAAGTGAGTGTGTGATATTTCTTACTTCTTCACATTCGAACGGCTGATAGATTTGGGCAATTTACACGCGTAAACAATATCCTGGAATAGCACGTGTGATTTTTTCACACCGGTAGTATGTTTCCTTGGGTCAAATTTCTAGTTTCACGCACACGAATGCTGAGACTGGCCATTAATGAAAGACGAGATAGGCATTTAAATGACAAGACACTGAATCAGCCGGTTTATTACCTAATACAAACTAAAAGTGTATACAATAATAAATTAAAAATGAATGCTTAGAAACTATGAAACACTTTGTAATTGTTTTATAAACTAATATATTATAATGTTATTAATTTATAATTTGACCAAAATATTTTACTAATTTAATTTTAATATATTCCATGACAATTTAACTTAATGTAATTATTGTATTTAACTTTAAACCAGATTGTTAATAAGTATGCCTCAATGGCGGGACATAGCAGAACCTGCAACCAAAATAACATCTTATGTACCTATGATCCACAATAAACGATTTGAATTTAACGTGGCGAGCATCTGTGATGTTCATTCGGGAAGTAAATACGGTGTTTTCTATTTTGTTACAGAGGTCAGTATGCAAACAGAAATCCAACACCATCCCGACAGTGTTGCGTTCCTCGCTCCACCAACAACTCGAACACGTAATCACTAACTCAAACACTCACAAACAAAAGTACAGTTATCTTTCCTCAAAATGTGTAACACAATATCTTTTTTGTGGACCGTACTGATCCCTGGGGACTTAATCCGTGTCCACGCGGAAGGGTTCCAAATGACAGGCGCGCGTGAAACCCTTGCAAATATTGTCCACGTACACGCAAATATACCACATAGTAATAAAGTTTTAAGGTCTAATTTTGTGCGGAGGCATTTGCAGCTGCACTGAGATGCAGATGTCGGTAGTCCGCTATATTTGACAGTTATGTGAAATTTCTTCCTATATATTATGTACTTGTTTGTGATGCTATCGAACGGGTTCGGATTTGGGTAAAATGTGTCGCTATAATCGGCGCACACAAATGTTAGTATGGGAATAATGGGACACACGCAAAAGACATACAAATAGTTCTCTTTTTGTGTCTTTTGCGTGTGTATAATGTTCCTTGCATGTTCCATATTTAAAAACTAATCTGCGGTTTCGTTCGCATGAAAGTAGAAAATTTTCGCAAGGGAATACAATTCCGGGATAAAAAGTATCCTATGTGCTATTCTTGGATTCACGAGCGTTCAGCCGTTCAAGAAAAAGTAACAAACATAAACTTTCGCCTTTATAATATTAGTGTGATAAAAGAATGTGGACAATAAAACAATAGGTCTCATAGAGATCTGAGTAACAGTTAAATTGGAGGTTGGTTTAGGCTGAGACACTTAGATCATCTTAGGCTTTTAAGAACTTTGACTTTTTTTAACAACAAAATGAACTGTTCACAAGAAAGTTTGTCTGTGATGTGGCACAGTTTACTTTTTTTTTAAGTATTTTTTTTTTATATTTTTTTCCAACAATTTGTTGGTAATCACACTATCATTATAAAGGTAATTTATGACTGAAAATTGTATGTTGCTTACTCTTTCAAGCTGAAAGTGCTGAAGGATTTTCGATGACTCTTGCTACGCGGGTAGACTTGGAATAGCACTTTGGATACTTTTTATCACGGGGGTATGTTTCCTCAAGAAATTTTTTGTACAAATACGCGACAAAATGACTACCCAGAGAAGAAACACCGAAACAAACTCAGAGGTAGTCGAGTCAAAAGTTTTACTTAAACATAATATGTTTTGATATAAGTAAAACTTTTTATAGCATGTACTGGTATTTTTTTATTTATATTGTCGGTTATCGATTGATATTGGCCTTCCTGGATAATGGACTCTTTTTCTTCTTCCTGCCCTCATACACTCTCTGTAATAAAACTCGTGTTAAGTAATAAATGAATGGTCCCTTATCACGGTGTAGATTCGGTTGTGGTTAAGAAATAGGTTCTACCTAACTGCATTTAAGTAAAACTTCAGTGCTTGAATTATGATTATAACTTAATTTTCGAACTAGTGTGTATAAGGGTGTGAATTATTTCGGTAACATGTAACATTTAAGTACATGTTGGAATCTGAAGAACTTAGGTGAGTGAAATAAAAGTATTAGATTTCGTTAAAAATTATAATGAAATACAATGCTTATTTAATTATACAATAGATATAAATTTATTTACACAATTGCACACAAGTATAATATAGCCCATTCAATAGTTTTATTTTAATTCAATACTATACTTAACTAATTATACAATATAATCTATACCACATAAATCTATACAATTGCACAAAAGTTAAATAAAAACTCTTCAATAGGTAGTTAGTTTTGAATATTACTGAAACATTAAAATTAACTGAAATTTCCTTATAGATTACAGATGAATGGAATAGGTAAAAGGCATTTGTTTTCGTCCATACATTTTAATCAAACACGTACACACATACAATATTAATTTATACAATCGTAAAAAAAGTTAAATATACATTATAAAACATTTAATAGCTGTAATTTGGAGTACGCAACGACACATTAAATTTAAAAGAAATGTTTTATTTCTACATTCCCTCTCGTACAGAGAAGGCCTGAGACCCAGCAGCGGGAACATAACAAAGGCTGGTTACGCTTACCTATGCTATACTTATCTATACAAGTGATATATTATATTTTTAATTAGATACGCACTTAAAAATACTTAACTATATTACAGTAAAATAATTAAAATAATAATAAAAACCCTATGCTAGCAGCTAACAAAAAAATTTTAAATGTAAATAATTTGAACAACATTAAATAAAATTGTAAAATATTATGCACAAGTTCATCGCTAATAACGATTTAAAGTCCACAACGTCCATACACTGTTCATCACTCGCGAATATGGCGACAATGTTCACACACGCCAGCTGAGAGTTTCGCTCGTAGATGAGCCACCTTTTTCTCCAAATACGACACTTGGAGAGCCAGACGTACTTCCCTCAGCTTCCTTCTGTCTCGGCTCATCTTGGCGGCGTGGTTGTTCCGCTCTCGCTGCTTTCTATACGAGTCGTCAGCGAGCTGACTCGCCTGGACTGCCCTCCGCATTCGCGGGTTGTTCCCAAGTATA
This sequence comes from Mythimna ferrago, assembly GCA_910589285.2. Classification (NCBI taxonomy): domain Eukaryota; kingdom Metazoa; phylum Arthropoda; class Insecta; order Lepidoptera; family Noctuidae; genus Mythimna; species Mythimna ferrago. Next base: position 27,209,666 of record OU342685.1, read on the forward strand.
GTTCCGCCATTCTTCGCAGCCATTGCTCTCAGAGCATCTCTTTCAAAGGCCAGGTACTCCTGGTCCTCAGATAATAATTCTGAGTCATAAAAACCTGGTGATTCCGGTGGCGAGGGCGCGGTCTGCTTAATATGCGACCAGCTCCCGACCGAGTCAGGAGAAATACTCGTAGAAGGCGGCACCGTAAACGAGGCTGGCTGGTACGGATACGTGGCGTAGTATTGGGGACCCGTGTAGTATAGCGGCAACGGTTCCACTGGTGAAGATTCAGGAGCAGTACACGCGGCAAGTGGAGACACTTTCTCCACTTTCACCGCGCGTTTACTCAAGTCCAGGGCGACTTCCTGCGCGTACGGCGTCCACAGGGCCATGTCGGGAACTTGTTCACTTGACGTGCAAATCACGAATGTCCGTCTACTCTGGCAAACGACTGTCGTTTAAGCGAGGCGGGGCCTAAGTGTCCTCCCCCCGGTGGAAGGGTTGTGAGCAGGTAGCACCCTAACGGCCTCGACCGTTAAATAGTTTTTTGTATGAAGTTAATGAACACAACGTTAAAGTTCGAGGTGAATATTTACAGTAATAAGGAAGAACTTATTTATTATTATGCGGCTACTTAATCAAACAAACGTCAAACGTGTCTTAATAATTTTATTTGTCTATCAATGCCTGGCTTATCTTTGGCTTAAAGGAGACGGGGACTTCTTGGCTATGATTGTTATAAGTTGAGATATGGCTTAAAAAATGTGTTATTGTTTTCTATTTCAATATACAGGAAAAAGTAACCCTAGATGAAGCTAGGAAGATGAGATTCATAAAAATAAGTTTTAATAATGAGTAACCTATTTTAGGTTATCTATCGGTTACTGCAATCAGTAAAGAGTTTATTCCAAGGAATGTGTATACCTGGTTTATACTAAGCTATTTTTTTTAATTTGCGCTGAGCAAGGATCTTGTATACCCTCCCTACGGACCAACTGGATTGATTGCGAAGCAATATTACAAATTCTAGTGTAGTAATTTATTTTCATTAAAATTAAGTTTACATTTGTTACTGACAAGCAAAAGTGGAAAAATGTACTGAAAAAGACAACTAGAAAGAGATAATGTGTTCCTTTATATTTTTAATTGATATAAACCAGTGCACCTGATGGTAAGCAGTGCTGCAATCGTTGATGGTGAGGCGCACTATTTTATTAGGAGCCTATTCACTTTAGCGTTAGCCTTGAAGACACCTAAATTCTTACCTCTATCTTTAACTTAAGTAACCATAAACTACTATTTATGCAAATTCATTGTTATTATTTTTAACTTTACAGCGTTTTATGTTTATAGGTGCTGCGGATTTCTCTAAATCGACGACGAAGCACCAGTAACTTCTGTCTGTGAAATCTGAAATAATTGTTTAATTTATGAGAATAATAATAACTTCTAGTTTAATTATTATTAAATACTACTTTAATATATTTTATACAAGTGTTGAGTAACCATAATAATAAGATAATTGTAAAATAAAAAATAGACAAGATGGTTTAGTTAGGAGGTATTTTCACATTTTAATTTGATGTAGTTGCAACAAAAAATTCACTTCAGAGATTGTACTAAAACATACGAATAAAACGATTTAAATTCGCAACGGAAAATTATGATTTTGTCGAAAAATTATATTTAGAAGGTACTGGTACTTCACCGTCGATATATACTTAAAGATTTAGAAATCTGCTATTTTCAAACCGTCACTAAGAAAACTCCGATTGCTCTCTTTCTGAATGTATAAGTCTATATAATGTATTAATACTCGTAACATCTTGAAGTTCTTTAGAACAGAATTGTCCTGTAGTAAGAACTAATCTGTAAACAGACTAGTAGAAAGAGATAAAACACGGTTTTGTACCGTACTCCTCGGTACGTTTTTGATGTTGACGTTATCAATCCAGATAGTATGAAAAAATCTTGGTGTTGACATCGACATATTATTACTCCTTTCTACTCTATGACACTACTCTATGATCAGTCGTAGACCTGTAGCCCATTTGACCGTTTTTTTTATTCAAGCTTAACACACTAACAGCCAGTTTCTTCAGCAACAACTAAAACTATCAGTAAAAGTATTAACTTTTACTTGACTATTACTGATATTATAGCAAATGTGTTTCTTCATCCAAGTAACAGCTAAACTAAAAGTCAATAGAGTTACCATAACACAAACGGCATAATAACCCCAAAAAAACGTGGGGAGCTTTTTTTACGCATGACAACATCGCAATATCCACTGTCAAGTAGTGTCAAAAAGTCGAATGTCAGTTGATTCTGTTTATACGAACGCCAACGAACGAATTTTTTTAGAATTGAATTGATTGATAACATAAGTAAGGCAATTAACACACGGCACCGCGCACCGCCGCGGAGGGCGGTGGCGGTGAAGCGGATTTCTTAGCGGTGCTCCGCGCGGTTAGGCGGTTTATGCGCCCAACCGCGCGGATGGATTTAACTCAATTTTGACCAGTTTTATCACAGCCACTGGCGAAAATGGACTCTGAAGTGGTGGCAGCATCTGGCTTTTATGGCGTAGAAAGAAAAAAGTAAGAAGTTATTGAGTTCATCCATTTTTACGTAGCATAACTCTAAATGGGACTTTCTTGTTATCCTACAAAAGTTTGAGAAAACACGAAAATATTTTTTTTGAACTATACACGAATGTCCATTTCTTCATTTGATTATTTGTTAGCAAAGATAAATTGCAACACGTCCTGCATCCGCAAAAATCCGCGCGGTTATGCGGTGCCCCGTGTGTAAGCGCGCTCCACCGCGCGGAAATCAGCGCGGAGGAGCGGTGGTTGCGAGAGCACCGCTCGACCGTGGCTCGACCGCGCGGTCGGGCGGTGTACGTGTGTAAGGTATCAACGGATTTCTAAGTGACCATTGTAACATGAGATCCGCTTCACCGCCAACCGCGGCGGTGCGCGGTGCCGTGTGTTAATCGCCTAAATGATTTAAAAAAAATAATGCTATTAGTTGTTGTTATTGCTATTAACAACTGTTATTGGATTTTTTTTTTAAACCGTTATTTTTATACGAGTAGGTACACAAGCGCTAAAGTTCGCAGAGCCTAACTTCACACTCGCCAAGATAGAACGGCCGTACTGTACATTAGTTAATTTAACGTAGTCTTATTAAATACAAACTGAAAATAAACTTAATTTTCTGTGGTTGGCGTCAGTTTATCTTGTAACAACAGGCTGAGGTATGTAACTGTTTCCTTTGAAATTCTGTATCGGAACAGAAAATCAGCGTCGTCCCATACGAAATGATCTTTGCGAACATTAAACTTTTTACGTCTACGCGTTAAATAACTAACGATAAGTTCATCGTCTGATGATCTTGAACTTTCACTGGACGAAGTTCGTGAAGACATATTAGTGAAACCTAAATAACCTACAACTTTGTCAAAATGACAGTGACTTTAGCTTTAACAGCCCCTTAGTGAGTAGTAAAAGTTAAAGGCAAAAGTAACAGTTAAATCAACAGTTAAAATTTTGAAGAAACGAATTTGACCGTTACTTTTACTTTATGACGTTACTTTGGCTGTTACTTTAGATGAAAAAACTGGCTGTAAGATAATGCTACAAAACATAGTGGTTATAATTTTTTTATAAATCTATACTAATATTATAAAGAGGTAAAATTTATAAGTTTGTATGTAAGGGGTAATCTCTGGAAGTACTGGTCCGATTGCTAAAATTTTTTCACCGATAGAATGCTGCTTCATTCCTGAGTGACTTAGGCTATATTTAATGTACACGGGCGAAGCCGTGGACAAAAGCTAGTTACATATATACGCGTACGAAGTCGTGAACACATCCAGTAAAATAAAATAATAAAGTGCTTTATATTATTTAGCATAATTTCACAGAATAAAACTGCTTGCAAAGTCGTAGTAAAATTGCATAGCGTGTGATTAACACACTTTACTTCTTGATTACTTATTCAATTTTATCCGAATCAAGATATATTCTGTGATATGAATAGTAAAAGAATTTCGTGTGCCTAAGGCACAATTTGGCACATATTTTTGGCATAATCAGTAACTTCCACTATTGATATTTTATTAGATCTGGTTGTGGTCGGGTCAGGAACTGCGATCCCCAGCCCGACCACAATCGTACTCTTATTAGTTACTCAAAAAGTACAAGGCACACAAAATTCCTGGGATAAGTGGCACAATAAAACACAATTAAAATAACCATTTTGTGCCATAGTAAAATTTCTGTTCCATGTCGTGGTCGGGTCAGGAATCACAACACTCTCATAAAAGCTATTTTTCACGACCAACATCTTACAAAGAATTTGCTCCAAAATCTATGCATAAAGCCTACATTTTAATCCCAGTTTACCTAAGCTATATAGTAATCTGCTCGGAATTTACATAATACAAGTAAAAAGGATCCCAGCAGTACTTATGCTTTGGTAAAAGGGTTTTTATTGCCAGCTGTTATTAATATTTTCTTTGGGTTCAAATTAAGATCACCGCGACGTCAATTAGAAGAGTAGTTCAATAGCGGAAGTAGTATTAAATCACACAATGCGACTGCGCGGCAAAAAGTCGACGCTTATGTCCGAACCGCGACAGTTGCGACATTATTAACGCACCGATGATTCGTATGAAAGCGTGCGCTGGACAAACGATTATGTATTTGAAGTTATTATTTATGGTTCCTGGATAATGTGCAGAAATTACTGTCAAATGTTAGAGGAAGTAAGGCATGTCTCCATTAGATCTCGCTTGAATAACATTGGGCAAAATAAAATATCCCTTGCCCTTTTCATTTTACTTAAATACCTATGTAATAAGTAAGTATCCTAAACAGCATCTGCAGTTTCTCACGCCAAAATATTTTTTTATTCCATATTTTTAGGCAAATTATTATGTTTTTGTGGTGAGCACGATCATTTGGTCTATGTCTAGGTGTACTAATATTATAGTTTGTTTGTTTGTTACGTCTTCACGCCTAAATGGCAAACTCGATTTTGATGAATTTTGGTACAGAGATAGTTGGGACACTGGAGACGGACATAGGCTAATTTTTTCACGCAGGCGAAGCCGCGGGCAAAAGCTAGTTTATCTATAAATATGTATTTATGAATTTTGAAATGAGCAAGTTTGTCAGCTGTCTAGTAGGTACCTACTTATAGTACAAGTTCTGCTTAGTTTGGGACTAGATGACTCTGTGTGAAAGTTGTGGAATATTATTATTATTTATTATTCCTAAAAGAAGAGAGTTCAGAGTTAATTATTCTCTATGACATTATTATTCCTGCACATTTCTCACGCGAATCTGGCTGTAAAAACATTGTGCGCATGGCGGCCATGTTGGCTGCTGGCGGCCACCGCGCCGCGCCGGTGACGGGTTAAATAAACTGAATGTTTGTGCGCTATATGGATTCGTGATATCTTTGCGCACGCGACTGTTTCATTTATGCAAAATGTTTAAATGTATAATTATTATTAAAGCTAAATTAAATTAGCTCGACGTTTATCTTTCATTTCTGAATTAAGAATTTTTAGTTGAGTAGGTAGGTCAAACTCCACTTGAAACTGAAAATCTGTCTAATTTTAACATTCATTTTAGGACATAAATTTATTATACAAATGTACTTATAGGTACACATTTAATAATATGATATAATATATACTATATTTTTTACCTGAGTACCTACCAAATTAGGGCCTATGGCCTACCTATGTTTTTCGCACATATCTATCTTATATGTATGTGGTATGTAAGTACTCGTATGTATGTAGGAATGTTTTTAAATTTCATAATTATGTTTTATCTTCCAAACGGTTTCGACAGTTAAAGTATCGTTAGAATTTCAAAGACCCATGTATCCTCAAATCGTATTTAAGAAAAAAATAATGGTGGATTTTCGGATCGGCACAGTCGTTAATTTTTTTCTCAATTATTTATGTTTAAACTTAATTAGGAATTGACAATCAATGCGTCCAAATAATTGTATTTACAAGTACCTATATATACCCACTTATACAGTTTTCTTTGATAGTAAAATAAATAATAAAAATAATAAAAAAACTGCAAAAAAAATAAACTGCAGGAAATTACCGAAAGAAAACGAATCGGTCCCGCCTGCTATCAAACTGAATACCTACCCGCATTTAACTTAGTAGACTTTCAGCTCCTAACATAGACTTTATTAAACCTTACCTATAGACACACCTTGTAATATCATTTACTTAGTTTTTTACTAAACTGCACGAGAATAACGGTTCAATTAATTAAATAAAAAATTATACATCCTTCCTTTAACGAAGTTTGGGTGCAAGAAACAGGTTAGGTTCTTGGATTGGCTGCTAGGACTTAACTATATCGAAAGGAAAAACCTAAGTAATATCCATTAACATTGTTGATACACTTATTCATTTATATTTTTTTATACCTATATACTACTAGATTATACTGTACCTAAGTAGGTAATCGTTGTATTTGTCATATAGACCTACTTAAATAATAAATATTACCTATCTGTCGAAAGAGGCTGGATCATAGAATAGATATAAGATTTCTATGGGCTGGATCCAGCGACACAAGGTGTCCTAGTGCAGGATCCAGTGTCACATTTAACTTTCTAACATTTTATGTAAACAAATAAACTATTATTAAACTTAATATGCCCTAAACCTAGCTAGTGACACAAATTTTATACCGTCTACCTGAGGCCCGTGGCAAGTAAGTTAGGTATAGGGCCTAAGTAAAGTCGTCACCTTGTACTCGTAATTTAAGTACCTATGTATGTGTACCTATGTAATTTGAATACACTAAGTAAGTAGATACAATCTAAAACGATTCTTTATTTTTTATTTGGACTCTAAAGGTGGACCGAAACCTGATCATTTCTCTGGTAAATTATTCAGGTGTGTGTTTTTTTAATAAATCAATATGACATTTAGCAAAGTGACAAGTTGTAAAATAATAAAATTAGAAACAATATAAACATTCATTGCAAGTATGTGTGATTTCAAATGGTTAATAGCGAGGTCCAATCTACACTAATATAAGTATAATAAAGAGGGAAATTTTTTTTTAATGTTTTTTTTGTTTGCCGGAGGTAATCTCTGGAAGTAGGTACTGGTCCGATTGCTAAAATTTTTTCAGCGATGGAAAGCTGCTTTATTCCTGAGTGACCTTTATGTACGCGGGCGAAGCTGTAGGCAAAAGCTAGTACTCGATAAAATATGTTCACTGTGGACAAACTGTCAGAACCTTCGAGACGTTCAACTCCGCAACGTTCGACAAAATGGCGTTTCAGATTCCTCTGATGAGTATTATCAAATTCAGGGTTGCAGGACAATTTTTTTTTAAGACTATCTACTTATTTGCTTTTTAAATTTGTAAATTCATATCGATAACTTACTATTTATTCTACATAAATAAAAATAAAAAGTCAAGGTAACAAAAGATCTTTGGCTGTAGGCTGAAGAGCTTGAGAGGTGGCATCAATATGTAGGTAGTCTTTGCAATGGAAAACCAACAACATAATGAAATGTAGTTGTTGTTTTCTTTTTAAGTAAAATAGCTTAATTTCTCTGGTCTGATTTGCAATTTAACAAAATTGTTTTGTTTTCGTGTTACTCATTATAATTTATACAAATTACAAAAATGTTAGTTTAGGTACTTACTTCTTCTGTGCTCACAGCCTCTCAGACCGTGGACTCCTTCGGGCCAGGGCTCCGTGACATTTCGCCAATCCTGCCACCATATAGTTCCATCGGTGCCCTAGAACATAAAAAATGACTTAGTTACAATTTAGCATGAGGTGTTGTTACATTCGACTTAGTTGTGAGAATGACACTAGGCATCAACATCAAAACTATAAAAAATAAAATGGCGGATTTTTGGCGCCAAATTATACGTTTGATGATAAGTAAAAAGAAAGAAAAACGTTTATTTGTAGGTACCTCACACATACATTTAAGTAGCGCGTAACAGCTTATTTTGTTACGCCCACACTATCGTGATATGCCAATATATTACCATAACTTCAATAACGCTTATGTGTAACCACGATTAATGGGCATAATTTTACAATACCAATCAATATGCCAAATGGCGGCGGCGGCGGTCTTATTATACCTATTATCTACACAAAACTAGTGACTAAACGTGTTGTGATTCCTGACCCGACCACGACATGGAACGGAGATTTTACTATGGCACAAAATGGTTATTTTAATTGTGCTTTATTGTGCCACTTATCCCAGGAATTTGTGCCTTGTACTTTTTGAGTAATAGGAGTACGTTTGTGGTCGGGCTGGGGATCACGATTCCTGACCCGACCACAACCAGATCTAATAAAATATCAATAGTGGAAAGGTACTGATTATGCCAAAAATATGTGTCAAATTGTGCCTATGGCACACACAACGCATTCAGTCATCATCACTGATATAATTACTCAAATAAGGCACTTACGAAAAATTTATACCAACTACCCACATTTTAGCTTTAAAACTGAAAGCAAAAAATGTCTTACCTCGTTACGTAAATAACAATAGTTGTACATATGATAAGTGCATTTCCGTTAAATAGTGAATCATAGATCTAGAAAATATAATCGACAATGCGGAAATCCCATGCGGCAAAAAATTATCAAATTTCTAAGTCAACGCAATTAAAAGATATGACTACTTATGGCGCTTATTTGGTCAATTTCTATGGAAATCGTATGTGTTACGGAACCCGCAGGATTCGAACCCGACTCGCATTTGACCGTTTTTTTTATTCAAGCTTAACACACTAATATAATGCTACAAAATATAGTGGTTGTAATTTTTTTATAAATTACATATATACGCGTACGAAGTCGTGAACACATCCAGTAAAATAAAATAATAAAGTGCTTATATATATAGCATAATTTCACAAAATAAAACTGCTTGCAGTCATAGTAAAATTGCATAGCGTGTGATTGACACACTTTACTTCTTGATTATTCAATTTTATCCGAACCAAGATATATTCTGTGATTTGAATAGTAAAAGAATTTCGTGTGCCACAGGCAAAATTTGGCACATATTTTTGGCATAATCAGTAACTTCCCACTATTGATATTTTATTAGATCTGGTTGTGGTCGGGTCAGGAACCGTGATCCCCAGCCCGACCACAATCGTACCCTTATTACTCAAAAAGTACAAGGCACAAATTCCTGGGATAAGTGGCACAATAAAGCACAATTAAAATAACCATTTTGTGCCATAGTAAAATCTCCGTTCCATGTCGTGGTCGGGTCAGGAATCACAACACGACTAAACTCTCGAGACCTATAAAATATTTCACTTACTATTCATAAGTAGGTAATATTAATTATGGATATGACTACCTACTAATTTAAATATTTTACCTTCGATTGATCAAAGTATAGAACATTACCTACCTAGATATTTTTATAGGTACCTAGGCCTACCTATAAAATTATCTATCATAAAAGTAAATCCAAATATTCATATTAGGATTATTTTTTAACCGACTTCGAAAAGGAGGAGGTTCTATGTTCGGCTGAATGTAATGTTATCCGATATCTCTGTCAATTGTAGACCGATTTTGAAATATTGTTATGATTTGATCATGAACTTCGAAGATATGGAACAAATGTCAGAAAAGGGGGGGGGGGGGGGTATCGAACTGATCTGATGATGAAGCCAGAAGGAAAAAAATTAAGTTAATGTAATCTAACCGTGTTTGGGATTATTAGAATCGTTAAGAGATGCACTGTGGCTATAAGTTATTTAAGTTTGTCTGAGGGGTACCTACTTTTTAGTGAAGGTACCATAACTAAAAAGTGTAAAATAAAAAACTTAAAAAAAAAATAACGAAGAGAAAACTATTATAGAAACACCGACTTCCGAAATTATTGTTATATTATACTTTTCAGTGTTTTATAACATTGAAGTCGGTTATATCTTTTTTGTAAAAAGTTTTTTTTATTTATTACAAACACGATCATTTCATTCACGGCCCAAGAAAATCAATGTTGAAGTCAATATTGTCAAGGATTAACAAAGTTTTAAATACTACCTATGTCTGAAAAAACTAGCTACCTACGTCTCTTTTGAATATCCAAAGAAATAATATTTAGGGGCTAACGGAAAGATAAGTTCGGTAACGTTTTTGTACAGCGTCATGGTGGGCCACAATAGTACACCCCTTATTTATCAATATTCCAGAAAACAAAACAAAATTTTGCAAAATTACCTGGCATAGAAATTAGGTACCTACTCTGGCATTCAGTCTGATGTCGCCATTATTTTAGCGTTGGTAAACTATAACGGTATCATTGTCCCAGAGACAGTTCTATTTTGCACACTCGCAAAACCCCGCATTGTCTTCCGCGTGGCACAAAAGGGTTGTTCCCTTGCAGACGTCGCACAATGCAGATTATACAATTTGCATGTTGCGCTCTGAGGGCACTTCCGAGAATGTTGACTTGCATTAATATTATTTAAATAAGCAAGCATGTCTGAGCTTATAATGCCTCAAAAATTATAAAGGTTTTAAATTTTCTAACGGCTGAAAGAGGGTAGATAGTAATAAAAAAAGGAAAAAAAAAATGAGGTCTTGAGAATTCGATTTTAAAAGTCAGGCAAAATGGCATGGGCAAATCTAGTAGGTAGATATCTAGTTCTTAGATGTATTTGAAACATTTTAAGTTTAATAAGTTCTCTTATTTTTTTACTGCTGTCTTTGACGAATAGACACTTATGCAGAATTTTCGTTCTAGTGTACTTAGACATGGATCTTTGCAAAAAGGTTTAAAGTATTATACTTTTTAGCTTCTACCGGCTTTTACATTATGCATTGGTGTAGAAAATCTTCTAAAGCATTACATCTACCGTTTTCTAATAGCTAAATAGACATGTTAGTGACAAACGAACACACATTATTACAATACTAATCCACCTACCTTAACCTTATCTATGTCTATACGGTTCTCTCATCTTTTGACTAAGAAGCAGCATAGGCGGTCCTCTTGTGCAAAAGATTAGGCGACAGTCGTCATTTGTACAATCACAAAGACCACCAACACTCTGTCCCCTGTGGCAGAAAAAAAAATGTCTTATGATGCAAGACAATGTCACTCAAAAGAAAAGAAAACCTAAGCCGAAAATCAATTATATTATAAAGCTGAAACGTTTGTTTGGTTGAATGCGCTAATCTCAGGAATTACCGCTTCGAATTGAAAAAAACTTTTAGCGCAGGATAGCCCATTTATCAAGCTAGTCTATAATAATATAATATCACACTACGACCTACGGGAATGGATGATTATGCCAACAAAGACGCGGGTGAAACCGCGGGGGCCAGTCAGTAACACTCAGGTATAGAAAATAATAGATTGCACATTTAACTTACCTACTTTTTGTTTAGATTAGCACCTAAGTAGATATATTGGTGGGTAAGACGTCCGACTTCAATTTCGTCAAAACTGGAATACGCAGAATATATTATTATAGTAGTAGCTTAGGTTAATTTTGTTATGTGGGTAGTTCTAATTTTTTTTTTTTGTTTCCATATAGTACTTAGGGAAGGCTAAAGTCGTTCGATCATATCGCCTAGTCTTTCGTCCACGTTTTCTAGCGTAATTTTTCAATAATGTCTTTCGGCCATGTTTTCTTGCGTAATAAGTTTTCAATAACAATGTCTGTCGTATTCAAATATCATAGTTGCTTCTTTTGGTTTTACTGTCTTTCGTAATAAGTCCATAATTTTTTTTTTCCATATCCATTTTTCATCATTTTTGTCAAATCCCGGGTAGTTTTAAATATTTAACGACTTGATGTCGTTATGGTATTCTGTTTTTTTTTTTTTTAATTTGGCTCTAAGCATTTACAGTCTGTCAAGAAAGTCATGAAATTAATGTTTTGGGAACTACTGTTTTTGTTACCTGAACTGTCACGTCGTATCTGTGTGGTTGATGTTTTACAATATTTCGGTGCCATTTCGAGTTTTTTAATCATGTAAGCGATAAGATACAAAAAAATGAATCGAAATGTTTATAAAAGCTGTATGGTCGAAATTCAAGGTGGGAGTGCTGGGACGAGCAAAGACGATGTTTATGGTCGAACAGCAAAATTAACCGGTACGTAAATATATTCTAAAGTTTATCACACTAACGGAAATATAATGTTTTGACAATCTTCTGTTTTTAAGTACAGTTTGTCTATCTAAGACACATTGTTTATGTCTTGCTAAGGTTATGAAATTTAGGTACCTACGATTTATTATACTACCACTTTACGGTTTTGATATTTTGGTGTTTTTTATTTAGGTATGAACCGTATTATAAATGTATTTGTATATTTAACATAATTATCTTTATTGACTTCAGGTGTTTCCGAAAGTACAGTTCGGCGCATTGGACTAAGGCATGAAGAATGGAGGTAAATTTTCAACGCCTGGAAAACAGGAAAGGCCGACCTACGAAACAAACTACGAGTCAGATGTTGGCCAGTTTCATTTTGAAGAAGTTTCAGGCAACATTTCGAGTGTCGAATACCTCGACTCTGATTATTTGGATTCGGATTAATAAAGAATTATTTCATAAACTTTTTATTTTTGCAATGAGCTCATACCTATCGATACTCAGCGCCATGCTGACGGCAGTGCAGAGAGGCGAAACATCGTGATTTGCACTTTGTAGTAAGTACATAAATGTTAGTAGCTGAAAGGACGAAAACAAGGGTTGATCAAACCAGACATTCTTATGAATATAAAACCAGATATTCAGAAGAATGTCTGGTTTGATAAACTCTTGCGTGTAGGTAGGTACGTAGGATAAACATTATAACTATCTTAGTACGCAAATAAAGAAGTCGGGTTTCGTCGCAATGTTTATAAAACAAAATTCAGACTGGTAGAGAATGCCTAAGGCATTAACTCCGCCTGTGTACTTTTGTGTTGGATGAAGTTTTAATAAATAAATAAATGAGAACTACTATAACTATTAGGTATCAGTTAAAATTAAACGTCACTTGAATGAAAATTAGTTCTAACAGAAATGTTGTTCGCCATTACGAAAGAAGTTTACGAAAAATTTAATTTATTTATGAAGTGTGAACGAAAAAAGTTTAATCAGAATCCAGTTCTTCAATTTTATTTTACTCATCTCTAAGTTCTTCAATTTTGCCAAAATTTCTTCGATTTGACAATACGACGAGACGTCAAAACATAGGAATCGGTCCTATTCTCATTTGGAACATTTAGTAAAAAGCAGTAAAGGGATCGTAAATCGGTAATTATTATTTTATAAATAAAAGTATCAATATCTTTTAGTCGAAATTTATTGGGATACCATGTTAATGATGGTGGCGCCCTCCCTTCTTTTTCATGACTTTCTTGACAGACTGTAGTCAGTGTGACGTCTTTTTGATACCTATGTTACTACGCGTACGCGACGGTATAGGTACCTAGTCATTTTGATATCTATCCATTAAATTAATGATGTGACACATTTTAATGTTTTTGCAGTATTTTACAGAAAATGATTTGAGTCAGCCTTCCCGGCAAGTTTCGCTAAGGTACAGTTGCCATCACGGATCTTGAGCGACGGGGAGTGTCCGTGATTGGTTCGCCGCGCCATCGCGTCATAAACGTCACTCCTAATTCGTTTTTAATGTTTTTGCAGTATTTTACAGAAAATGATTTGAGTCAGCCTTCCCGGCAAGTTTCGCTAAGGTACAGTTGCCATCACGGATCTTGAGCGGCGGGGAGTGTCCGTGATCGTGATTGGTTCGCCGCGCCATCGCGTCATAAACGTCACTCCTAATTCGTTCCCTGCGTTGCTGCATGTATCTAACAACGGAGACGATAGGCTCGCCAATGTATGGAATGCGCAAAGCGATCCCCACTCTGACGCCGAGCGCTCAAGATCCGTTTTGGCAACTGTAGTCAATATTACGATAATATAGGTACAGCTTCATTTTTCCTAAATCACACCTGTTTCAAGGATTCCACATAACAGGTAATAAGTATTGTCCAGCTGCAAATTATTAATGCAAATCTACACCAATTTTATATCACAATATCCACTTCCTAGTGAATAATAATATATTTCTTTACGTTATTTACATCTATTTATATTACAATCATCTAGCGAATAGTAGCAGTAGGTACTATGCTAAGCTCAAAGATTTTATAATATATCCTACAGGCTAAGCTTTGCATTTTCATTTTTGCAAGCTATAAAATCTTTAATTTTCATAGAGTAACTCCTGACATCTAGCGTGAAGTAGCAGTACTAAAAAATTTTGATTATAACAGGAACAGTGCGACCATTTTTATCTGGACCATTATGAACTGTGCTTTATTTTACAAACTATCTTTTTTTATATAGAGTCTGTCTATAGATTGTTTTCATTAAATACCCATTTTTTTTTCTCGAAATTACACTATCCAATCACTTGTCATTTAAAAAAGTGCAAACATTTTATTATCTGTGGTCGGCCATTTTGGATTTTGATAATCTGATAGACCGTCGAAACAATTTCGATGTTTTTCAATCTACCTGTAGTTTTATTAGTAAATTAACGTTTCTATTACGCGATATAATCGCGGCCCTCTCGACACCATCATCGCCTCGTGTGCCGTTAGTCTTCAAAAGGGTCAAAAAGTGTCCCAACGATCAGCTGTCACGTACTACTGACGTGTAGAACACAAACAAATCTGATATTTTGGGTTTGCTATGCTGTTTTCACGATGAACGGCACGTTTAACGAGCAGCTCGGTAACGTAGCCGGGGTGTTCGAGCAATGGGGTGCGTGCGAGCAGACGGTGCTGGCGTGCACGCTGGCGCGGCGGGTGCCGTGGCCGGGCTTGAAGCTGGTGCAGCGGGCTGTGGAGGCGGCGCTGCGCAGCCACGTCGAGGACGAGCGGCTGGAGCGCGACGCCAACGACGAGCTCTTGCTGGCCAGCCTGCTGCTGGTGCGCGACGACGACGACGACGGTGCGTACCACTCCTCTACGCTCACACTCATGTTTCTCGACTTATTTTCCTTAGACAGAGGATTTGAGAAAAGAAAAGTCTGTGGCTTATTTCTAATTTGTATGGCTTGCTATAAGATTAACTCTGATCCAGTATGCATAGCCAGTATTAATTTAATTACCTACCAAAATAACTTGGGTGTTTTACCCACCTACCCTAGATTTTTCTTAATCATTTGATTTGCTAAAGCCTTTTAAAATACTATTTTCAATGGACAATCTTTTCTAATATAAAGCTAGGATAGATCTTCCAATTTCAATGTTATAAGATATAAGTATCGGAAGATTACTGAGCTTTTAGAGTAGGTAAAGTAAAAAAGTTTAACATTTGTATAGAAGGTAGATCACATTCAAAATTGGCATGTTCATTACAAGCCATCAAACATAGATTGTTTCTGATTTAGATGATTATTTAGGGACTGATTTTGTGTAAATCAAATGCACATAATACAAGTTTATTTTTATTTTAACATTGCCCCACAGTAGGAATTACTGCTGTATCTTGGGAGTGTTAACAAACATGTACACTCAAATAACTCTGGATAAACACCCAGATCCGGAAATATTATCTGTGAACTATGTAACTTTGTTCCATACAGAAATCAAACCTATAACATACAGCGCAGCACATATAGTGCATAATACTGGCTTGATTTTGTGTTGCTCTTATTTATTTTTATTTTTGATAGTCAACCACCATCACACCTGATGGTAAGTGATTATGTGGCATATGATGGTGTACGCTTGCATAAAAGTAAACTGTTTACTCTTGACTTAAAGACCCCCTAGGTTGTAGCTATCAGGAAACACAGACAGACAGAGAATTCTACTCCTTAGCTGTATGTACAATGAATATACTCAAATTTTTTCATTACATCTACATTATAATAGTTTAACCTTTCGAAATACTTTGATTAGAGACACAATAGAAAGACAATGAGAGAGTGAAAGAAAGAAAGAAAGAAGAAAGAAAAATATTTTATTTGGCATACACAGTCGTAGATACACACAATGTAGTAACAACATGTAGACACTAATAAATTATTATATATAAAAAAAGAGACAACTAACAATGTGTGTCTCACGGCGGCGCCAAATAGACCACACACAGTGATTGTATGGAGTGAACGCTGGCGTTTGCTTGGGGTTTAATGAATTAAATGCTTTCACTGTTTACTGTTAATAAAGAAAGTGACAATGCACAATCCCACTTTATTCAATTATTATTAGGAACTACCCTATTAAAGTTGCACAAAATGCAACAAAACCATCATAACCTTTCAATCATGGAAATTAAAGACACAATAGAAAGACAATAGGTGCGCGAACGCGGTGTTCGCTTGGGGTTTAATGAATTAAACCTAGAATAGTCTACTGTCCTGCTGCTAGTAGGCCAGAGACAATTTAATCTAAATATTATAACTATGGTATTATTGACTCTTTTTTCTAAAATGTAGTTTACCTTTATTCCTTCCATAAATAAAATTACCAAGGCAACTTTATGAAGGCTAATTAGATTCATTCATTATGTGTTTTGAATGGTCATATTTAGTGCCTAGTCATTAGTAGAACAGCTGTTTCATTAGCAAGTTTATTTTGGAGCATCGCTGTAATTTCAAACATAAATACTTATCAAGCAATCTGCCTTGAAGCCTTTTCCTAAATATGTTGGGGTCTGCTTCTGCATTCAGTTGAATACCAGTATTTTACATAGAGAGACTGCTTATTCAACCTCCATATCCCAGTAACTGAGTAACATTATGCCCATTGGCAAGACTGGTGTTTGATTTCCTAGCTTCTGACTATCCTTTACAACTGTTCTGTCAAAGACATACTAACAAACAGCTGTTCTACAAATGACAGCACAAATAGCTCATTGTGTTTTCTGTGGCAATAAAAAATCTCAAAATGTGTGATGTATCTCAGTATCTCAATTTCTTTTTTTAATGTCAATTGAGCTGAATATCTCGATATATTAATATGGATGGCACAGTGATTAAATTTGATTGTTTGACTGCTGCACTGCATGCTACAGATTCAATTCTCACACAACAAATGTTTGAATCAGATAACTGTTCCGAGTCTGGGTGTCTTTTGTAATTTTATAATATGCTTTTGAACATACTGAAGATACAGGAATAATTCCTAGTGTGGGGGCTATGTGTCATTCATCCACAAAGAGACCTGAGCAAACATTGCTATTAATCTTGGAGGTCACCCTCACATATAATTTAGTAAAATTGCCTCCAGTTGGTAGTGGGCATTTGTCCACTATGTCACTAATCAGGTCAGGATAATAGGTGATTTGTCACGTACAATACAGGCACGTTTGTCTACAGGCTGTGAGCGCCTGCACCGGCTGCTGGGTCTGCTGCCGCTGCTGCGGGTGGACAACGAGCGCTGCAAGGACTTGTACGTGTCGGCGGCGCCGGCGCTCGTGCAGCGCTGCGTGGACGCGCCGCGCCGCTCCTCCGTCGTGCCCGAGCTGTGCCGCCAGCTGCTGTCCTACCTGCTCGTGCATCCCGCGCTCACGCACCACGACCAAGGGTACCTATATGAAACTAGGCATAGTTGCTTAAATTAGGACTTTTTTTAATTGATTGTACCTACCTTCTTTTAATACATTGTCAATAGAATATTCATTCTAGAATTAATTAATTATTCTTACTCGAGGATTGACTGGTTAGATAGGTGTGTCAAATCGTATTAAGTTTTCCTATAGAATATTCTATGCATCATCACTATACAAAATGAATAAATATTGTACTTGACCATCACCATCTTTAATTTCAGGATATTAAAAGAGTGGCTGAAATACCTCGAAAACCACATTGCCGGCAACAGAACAGAAAGCGTGTGGCAACAAAGAATAGACTCCTGCCTCACGCCTGAAAGAAACATTTGGGGCTCGAACAACACATTCAGGCGGACCATCGGTAAGAACTACGAATTCCGAGGCATCCTGGACAACGTGGAACACTTCAGCACTGACCTGTTACAAGAATCATTCTCGAAAAATGGCCGAGACGTAGATATAAGTATAGAAGGAGAGAAATTAAATTTTGACGCGACGATAGCACAGCCTAAGTCACAGAGATCGAACAGTTTGACGCCGCCTTCGAGTAATTTCATGCACATGTCTTCGTCCGCGGAGAACTTGAGCGATGAACCTTTTGTGCAGAAACCTAGGAGTTTTTCACTGTCCAGTGAGCACAGTTTGAGTCAAATAAGGCCTATTAGTATAATGTACGGGACGACGGGAAGCGAGACGCGGCTGGACGACCTGCGCTCGCACAACTTCGGCGAGCACCCGGGCATGTGCCACGTGGCGCAGTGGCTCAAGGGGCTGCGCCTGCACAAGTACGTGTGGCTCTTCACCAACATGAGCTACGACCAGATGATGGCCATGGACGAGAAGTATTTGGAGAAATTAGGTGAGTAGAGTAGCTGAACTGTCTCTGTTCATTCTAAAACATGTTAGATGCACCTGGGGAATCCAACGGGGAAAATGTGAGATTACTCATGCGAGATCCCGCACGTCTGTGGGATTGAAGTTTCTGAACGATATTTTGTAAGAAAATTGGATTCCAACGACCTGTTGCCGTTTCTATTATTTATTTATTAGACCCATCCTCATTAAAAAGTTGAAACCACTTTACATGGAACTGATGGCATGTGTTATAGAGTTTGTATGGAAAATAATTATTTTGTTTCGATTTTACCTTGCAACTAAATAATTTTTGAATTTCTATTTTGTGCTGTGTGAGTCCTGTATCGCAACTAAAACGGAACGAAAGCAATGTCAGTTTAGGTTTTCCCTAAAATATGTGAATTTACTTTACCAAAAGATGAAGGTCCGCTAAATATTTTATTATATTGTTCCATAAAAGCAGCTGATTTTATAATATGAAAATCGTAAAGTAATTACATTACAAAATAATATTTTAAGTATTTGCTTTTCGGAAAATCTTCCAAACTCGATTCGGGAGTCAAACTATTTACGTAAGTAGGTAAAATAAGAAACTCTTGGTGTGAAGTCCGACTCGCACTTCACCGTTTTTTTTTATGTTTATCACTACTTAAAACAAAAAAGAAATTAAAAATCCTAATCTCGCAAATCCCGCGGGATTGCCGACTTCGTGATTTTGATGCGAGATTGGATTCCCTAGATGCACCTATAGGACAATTCACATGAATTGTATTGTATATTACCATTTGATTCATACATAAATCACCATTTTCCTCATCAGAGTTCTACAGAATAACTATGACTTAAGAACTTGAAAATGAAATCTGAATGAGACATTAACCTTATACGCTACAAATTGTATTGTAGCTGTTGACTTGATGATTCACCATTATAGTACCTACTAAAGGGACTATTATACCACTCCATATTCAGATAACCTTAGTCGATGTCGAATAGTGTAATAAGGGTCAGACTGTCTTACTCGGAATGAAAAATAAGACGAGCCAGAATATCGTGTGCTTTTTTTTTTATGGTGGGAAAAAATCATGCATTGACATCCCCCGCTCTTGGGCGGAGCGGGAGATAGTGTCAGACTCTTACTGACTAAAAGACCCACCCCGTTCCTTCTAGCCTTCATACCGGGGCTCGAGCGCCCTTTCGGATAACCCTGGCCCCAGTAGGCTTCGACCCGGCTTGGTCCCTGCTGTTGCTGACAACTCCTTGAGGCGCGCGGGAACAATGCGCGCCGTCAGAATATCGTGTGCTGAATAACGCGTAGTGTACCTAATAGGCCCCTAACTAATAGCAGCAGAGAAAACAGCTCAGTTGAATCAGTTTATTCTCAGCCTACTGAAGTTGTGCAACATAATGATGTGAAAATATATATTACTAGCGTTTGCCCGCAGCTTCGCCCGCATACATGTAATATAGCCTATGTCACTCAAGAATAAAGCAGCTTTCTATCGGCGAAAAAATTTTAGCAATCGGACCAGTACTTCCAGAGATTAACTCCTACAAACAAAAAAATAAAAAACAACAAACTACCTCTTTATTAGTGTAGAAGTAGATGAATCATGTAGGTAGGTAATAATATTGATTTCCATATAATTGTTTTGTGCTGTTCAGAAGCTATAAATCAGGTCATTAACTTATATGATAACTTAATTGTGTGACATAATATGTCAAAGCAGGCCAATGTATAGTTTAGCTCAAGTTTTTTATTCTATCAAAAGTAATTTATGTCAAATCATTGTTATGGTTACCTAAAACGGGATGGTTCTCTTTGTAAATTCTTTATGTTCTATGGTTACATGGCTTATTTATTTAGGCTTATTCACTCACACGCCTTATATACACGTACATATGAAATTAGCGTTTTGTCGTACTGACCACTTTGATCTGAAATATCTCTTTGGTTAAGAATTCCAAATTCAAATTTGTAAATTCATTTAGCTGGTACAGTTGCCATCACGGATCTTGAGCGCTCGGCGTCAGAGCGGGGTTTGCTTTGCGCATTCCATACATTGGCGAGCCAATCGTCTTCGTTGTTAGATACATGCATACAAACGAATGAGGAGTGACGTCTATGACGCGATGGCGCGGCCAGCCAATCACTGACAATCCCCGCCCCCGCGTCGCACTTCGCACCACTAAAGAGACCGAATATTTGACTTCTGCACAAGTGTTCAAGATCCGTGACGGCAACTCTGTACATTTAAATTTTGAATACAGTCATTCATTTGTTTTTTTCCCTCATTATTTTTTTCTTTGGCGTTGCTTATTACCGCACAATGAAAAACATGAAATATTGGTATATAGTCTGTCTAAGTCAACCGACTTATGAATTTTGTATTATATTTAATCATTTAAAAAATACTTATATTCGTAACTTTTTATAAGGTTCTTGTGTGATTATTGAACCCGTGTTGACTACATCAGATTTCATTAAATCATAATAATTACCCAAGTCGTTTAACTTATTAGCCAGACTCTATTTACGAGTACGAGTTTTACCTGGCACCAGTGCTGCAAAAACAGCTCGAAGGATTAATGATGTGTACGGCGCTGGTGTCGCAAAAGAAAGCACGGTACGTTTTTGGTTTCAACGTTTTCGTTCTGGAAATTTCGACCTTCAGATCCAACTCCGTGGACAGCCAGAGAACAAAGTGGAAAATGAAGAATTAAGGCTATTGTGGAAGCAGATCCATCACAAAGCACTTCAGAGATAGCTGCAGGCTTCGGGGTAAATTATAAAACTGTATTAATCCACTTGAAGCAAAGCATTACTTGTGATGAAAAGTGGATACTGTACGATAATCGGAAGCGCTCGTCGCAATGGCTGAACCCTGGAGAGCCAGCGAAATCCTGCCCTAAACGAAAGTTACTTGTGAGTGTTTAGTGGACTAGAGCCGGTGTCGTTCACTACAGCTTTCTAAAATTTGGCCAAATGACTACGGCAGATATCTATTGTCAGCAACTGCAAACCATGAAGGAAGAACTAGCTGCTAAACAACCGAGATTGGTCAATCGCTCTAAGCCTCTGCTGCTTCACGACAACGCAAGACCACACACTGCACAACAAACAACCACCAAGTTACGTGAGCTATAATGGGTATGTCTGCGACA
Source organism: Mythimna ferrago (assembly GCA_910589285.2). Lineage (NCBI taxonomy): Eukaryota > Metazoa > Arthropoda > Insecta > Lepidoptera > Noctuidae > Mythimna > Mythimna ferrago. Next base: position 27,231,312 of record OU342685.1, read on the forward strand.
TCCACCGTACTCCCCGGACCTTGCTCCAACAGATTACAATTTTTTCCGGAATTTGGACAACTTCTTACAAGGAAAAAAATTCAACTCCGATTTTGCAGTCCAAGCCGCCTTCAAAGAGTTTATTGATTCTCGCCCCCGTGGGTTTTTTAGTAAAGGGATCAATGAACTACCTATGAGATGGCAAAAGCGCATAGATAACAACTGTGCATACTTGATTAATTTAAATATATTTTACAAAAAAAAAAAATGACTTTATATTCCTCCCGTACAAAACGCCAATTTCAAACGTAAGGACCTAATATAATTATGCCAATTACAGGTAAACACAACATTCAAATTTACAACACAGATGCCATATTACCGCTTGGTTGATAATTTAGATATACCTATACAATTGTGATACAAAAACAAAGCAAAGAGAACTTCATAAAGACTACTATTACTATTAGCCATAATCTCAGTTATCATCCGTCTTTTCTAAACAATGTCATCTTCCATAAAGTCCGTCTTCACACTCAATTCCACCAATGCTTTCAGATATTACCTCCTTAAAAAGAGGAGCCTGAGCCTTTTTTTTTAAATTATACACAGTTAAATTTTAATTGTTTTAATCCCGTGGAGGGTCGATCCGATACATGAAACACTATCAATTTGTAAAGATAAAATTAAAAAATAAAGTACCTTTTTTTCAAAACTCGTATTAATTTACGCATGTACGAAATTAATTTCTTTGAGAAAACGTCAGCTGAGCGAGTTTAATGACCTGTAGGTAATTGTCGGCGTTGCGTACAAAGTACCTACAGGTCATTGAACTCGCTCAGCTGACAGGTAATAAAACTAATTTTAGAGGCAGAAGAAATAATAGACAAATAATAACGAAAATATATTTTATTAGCAAAATTCAATTTCCTGCAAAAATGATTTGGTTAGTTTGTGTCGGTTGGTTGCTCTATCATTTTTTACGGTTGCAAAATGCTTAAAACGAATATTTCATGAAGAAATCCTAAGCCAAGATATTAAGATATAGCTATATAGATAGAGCTTAAGTACTTTAAAGAAGAACAGGCAAAAAAAACCCAGACCCGACAGAAAAGTAACATACCTCAGTTTTTTTGTTATTATTTATATAATCATATTATATAGTTTTTATATTCGAAATCAATGGCTAACACCAAAATATTGCCTTATGTTTTTGTTCAGGCTTTACACTAAAAAAGTACAAAATGCCTACGTATCTACACAATTCGTAAATATATGTAACTAAATGACGTAGAAAAGTAAGTAGTTATGGGATGTATTAAAAAAAATAATAATAATGTAATAAAAATACGAATACCTGTTATCGTAACGGTGATTAATGAACTTTTTAGTTCTCTAATCACCGATATAAGCTCGAACTGGCGTCAACGAATTAGTGGAATAATCCGATCTGAATCATCGAATATGACGATTTTAATTAATCCTAAGTTGAGGGCGAATCCAGAAGGGCATGCTCTGACCCCAGTACCAGAGGCAAAAACATAAGGCAATATTTTGGTGTTAGCCATTTATTTCGAATATAAAAACTATATAATATGATTATATAAATAATAACAAAAAAACTGAGATATGTCACTTTTCTGTCGGGTCTGGGTTTTTTTATATGGGACGTGACCGTTCTTCTTTAGTAAACAACAACTACTTACCATACTAGTTGTCTCACGGAGGGAAAGTACCTACTTTAAATAAATTATTGTAGACTAGTTACATTTTGTGCAACTTCGTTCGTGTTTATGTTTTAAATGAGACAGCCGCGGGACATTCGGTAAAATAATTAGCTTCTAATTACTGCCCTGTCTTTTTGATATGTTTTTGTTTTACGAAGTTGTGCACAGGACGAACGCCAACAATACACTGATTTAAGCCACGCCCACCGTGATGACGTCAGGACCTAGTTGAGAGTCACAGTGCACAGTTGTTTAGGCCGTCTCCTCTTTGTACTTGGTCCGTGAGTTTAACGCTTAGGTTGACGCAGGAGGTTTGTCGACAGGAGTGACAAAGGGCGCGCGCCACAAACTGCTGCTGTCCATCAAGAAGTTATCGGAGCGTGCCGCCGTCCTCGAGGCGGCGCAGGCCGAGCTGCTGGCGGGCGCGGGCGGCGCCGCGCGCGCGCTGGAGCGCCTGCGCGGCGTGCTGCTGAGTCCCATGCCGCCCTCGTCCGACCTGCCCGCGGCGATAGTCGGGGCGCTGCATCTAGGTGAGCGGACTGTGTTACACGGCGCAACTGTGAAGCTGCCATAAGGGCGCTTACAGACCAACGAGACTCGATTAACGACGACCGCTGCGGCGTAGTCGCCTTGCTGACGACCGTGGACAACGACGTTGTCGACGCACCGCCAACGTCGTCGTCTAGTGGTGGCGTGTGTACTTGTATGTTGTGTAGTAGTTGTAAAATAGTCTCGGAGGCTCTTGTTAAACATAACTGCGTATTAATATTTTTTTTGAATATGAAGAAGAATTATTGTTTTTTTTTTTTTTCATTTACGTGCGTATTCTAGACTATTTGTTGCCGACTGCACAGACTTACTGCAACGGCACAACTGGGCACATCGTCCACGGTCATCAGCAAGGCGACTACGCCGCATCGCTCGTCGTCGATCAAGTGTCGTTGGTCTGTAAGCGCCCTTAGTCGGATTCGACGATTGATCTCTTTCTCGAAGTTGACATACCCAACTGGGCCGTCTATCCCAAACGGTAAACGTATTCGTCTAAAACTTGGAGTGTAGAGCCTCCGAACTTCTGAGCGGTCCGCGAAATGGTGACACCCGGGTGTTTCCACCGTCTGAGGCCAGTGTAGGAAGTTGGCAGTACAGTCGTCACAGCGCTAATTTGTTTCACTAGATTCGTGTATTCTTCATTTTCATTTGTTTGTCTCTTCGTTGTAGTTTGAGTAAAAATAAGTACCTATATATTTTATATATTATAGTGTATTTGTATTTTATAGGTTATTTGTATAAGGAATTTTATATTATGTAAGTAATGTTTAATATTGCACCTACTACTCTCTGCTTCACCCAAAGGTTTGAGTTCATCGACAAAGTGATAAAAAAAATTGCAGAAGCTCACGAAAAGCGACTTCATCAGCATGTGAACATCGAGGCAATCTAGCTTCTCGACCACACGAATATAGTGAGAAGACTAAAAAGAACAAAACCGTTCGAGTTAGTGTTTAGTGATAGTAAATAGTGTAATGTAGCATAATTGCTACCTAATAAATACAAGAACGAAGTGTATTCGCCTTAATAGAGACAATAAGAAAAGTGCTATTGGACACATTCTTAGTAAAGACAATTTATTAGTTTAGGATATAATTAAATTACTTATTAGTCTATATATAAGGCTAGATTGTAATATAAACTAGGGTTCATCCTTTGGATATATTCGAGGACAAGGAAAAAATAAAAAAAAAACCCAAAGGTTGACTGTTAGAAAATGCATTAAGTCCGCCTCTATACTCTTGTGTGCATAAAGAATAAATAAAACCTCCTGAACTTACCATGTGTGGTCAGGGGACCTGCGTCATGCGGAAGGTGACGCCTGTTCAGCCACTCCTCAAAAAGAGGACTTACTGCCATGATTATGGCGTGCCCATGTTGGAAGGTTTCTAAATCTGTATGGTCCAGTAAATGACAACTCAGTTGTAACCTGAGTGGTCATACCGCTTCGTTCATAACGCTTTTACGTCGTTCGTTTCTTTTTTTTTAATTATTATTATTGAAATAAACTAGCTCTTGTCTGCGATCCCGTCTGATGGAAGCAGTGATGCAATCGTTGATGGTGAAGCGCAATAGATTATATCTATTCATTCTAGCCTTGAAGACTCCAAAATTTTAAATAATCGGACGAGAAGACTCCAGCAGGCAAATGGTTCTAGACCTTTGGTTTAGACTTAGTCCGGAACGGAGAGGTGGTCAAGGTTTTTATAGCTAAAGTATTTTTCGGTATATTGTACTATCGCTGACTTGTTGCTACATAAGATATTTTTAAATATATTATTGTCTGATAAACATTGTTTTGTTTCAGCATCCAAGTGCCTGAACAACTTGTCGTGTCCGGCGGGCGCGCGCGTGGCGTCGCAGCTGGTGTCGGAGGACGGCGAGCACGAGCCGCCCGTCGACCCCATGTCGCTGTACTGCTGGCTGGTTGAGAAGGTGAGCCATGCTAACAACTTGTCGTGCGTGGCGTCGCAGCTGGTGTCGGAGGACGGCGAGCACGAGCCGCCCGTCGACCCTATGTCGCTGTACTGCTGGCTGGTTGAGAAGGTGAGCCATGCTAACAACTTGTCGTGCGTGGCGTCGCAGCTGGTGTCGGAGGACGGCGAGCACGAGCCGCCCGTCGACCCTATGTCGCTGTACTGCTGGCTGGTTGAGAAGGTGAGCCATGCTAACAACTTGTCGTGCGTGGCGTCGCAGCTGGTGTCGGAGGACGGCGAGCACGAGCCGCCCGTCGACCCCATGTCGCTGTACTGCTGGCTGGTTGAGAAGGTGAGCCATGCTAACAACTTGTCGTGCGTGGCGTCGCAGCTGGTGTCGGAGGACGGCGAGCACGAGCCGCCCGTCGACCCTATGTCGCTGTACTGCTGGCTGGTTGAGAAGGTGAGCCATGCTAACAACTTGTCGTGCGTGGCGTCGCAGCTGGTGTCGGAGGACGGCGAGCACGAGCCGCCCGTCGACCCTATGTCGCTGTACTGCTGGCTGGTTGAGAAGGTGAGCCATGCTAACAACTTGTCGTGCGTGGCGTCGCAGCTGGTGTCGGAGGACGGCGAGCACGAGCCGCCCGTCGACCCTATGTCGCTGTACTGCTGGCTGGTTGAGAAGGTGAGCCATGCTAACAACTTGTCGTGCGTGGCGTCGCAGCTGGTGTCGGAGGACGGCGAGCACGAGCCGCCCGTCGACCCCATGTCGCTGTACTGCTGGCTGGTTGAGAAGGTGAGCCATGCTAACAACTTGTCGTGCGTGGCGTCGCAGCTGGTGTCGGAGGACGGCGAGCACGAGCCGCCCGTCGACCCTATGTCGCTGTACTGCTGGCTGGTTGAGAAGGAGAGCCATGCTAACAACTTGTCGTGCGTGGCGTCGCAGCTGGTGTCGGAGGACGGCGAGCACGAGCCGCCCGTCGACCCTATGTCGCTGTACTGCTGGCTGGTTGAGAAGGTGAGCCATGCTAACAACTTGTCGTGCGTGGCGTCGCAGCTGGTGTCGGAGGACGGCGAGCACGAGCCGCCCGTCGACCCCATGTCGCTGTACTGCTGGCTGGTTGAGAAGGTGAGCCATGCTAACAACTTGTCGTGCGTGGCGTCGCAGCTGGTGTCGGAGGACGGCGAGCACGAGCCGCCCGTCGACCCTATGTCGCTGTACTGCTGGCTGGTTGAGAAGGTGAGCCATGCTAACAACTTGTCGTGCGTGGCGTCGCAGCTGGTGTCGGAGGACGGCGAGCACGAGCCGCCCGTCGACCCCATGTCGCTGTACTGCTGGCTGGTTGAGAAGGTGAGCCATGCTAACAACTTGTCGTGCGTGGCGTCGCAGCTTGTGAAGTTTTTACAAATGTTTATTCTGTCTACATTATGAGGTGTAATAAAGTCTAATGTTTGTTTGCAGGCGCTACACCACGAAGCGTTCAGCCGGCCCGAGCTGCAGGAGGCGCTCAAGGGGCTACGGCACCGCCTGCCGCCGCGACAGTTTTTCCACCACGTGTCCGACATGCCGCTCAACAGGAGGTGTCCCAAGCCACGGTATGTCTTATTTATACTAGGTTTAAACCGTGGTCACGTGATTCATCTTAAAGACGATCTAAATGTTTCTCAAGGGAGGATAAAAATATTTTAGGCATCTTCAAAACTAAATTTATTAAAAGAATGTTGTTTTGAATGTTGAAGCTAACTCTGATGTGGCTGAAATAATTACTGGCTCAAACAATCTTGAAGCTTTGACATTGCTACCTACCATCAGGTGGGATCATAGTCAAGCACTAGTTTATTACAATTAAAAAAAAAAATGAAGAAAGATTTTAGTAGCACGGGCGCAGTATAAGGTGAGGTTGTGTCTCGCTTCAGATGGCGCATCGGTCCGCACGGCGCGCAGCCGCGGCCGCACTCGCGCCCCTGGGCCGCGGGCCGCGCGCCGCCGCCGCGCGCCAAGTCGCACTCCTACCCGCCGCACGCGCCGCGCGGGCCCGCCGCGCCCGCCGCCGACGACTACTCCTCGCTCGACGCGCTGTGCCTGCAGATGACGGAGCAGGCCATCAACTGACTCGGCGCCGAGGGGCCCCGCCGCGCTCCCCGCCCGCCCCTGCGGGCCCCTCGCCGCCACGAGGACGGGCCGCCCGCGGTCCGCACGGTGCGCTTCACGGACGACGCGCGAGGCCACCTCTGAGTCGACGCACGTTATTTATGTTACTAGTACGTAAGTTTATTTACGCACGATTCCTTATGAAGTCCTCAGTTGAGATGACCGGACTCGCGGCGGGCGGGTCCCTTAGTGACGCAAGTAGCTAGAGAAATTCCGGTTCTCGGCGTCGACCGATCGACGCCCTGCCGTTGACGTATACAAATTATTACTAGGTAGGCAGGATTATAGCTTTTTATAATGATCACCTGCATTCGGTCACTATAATTTCACTCCTTGAATACTTAGCTTAAGTATTCTCTAAAGATAATGCTAGTGTAAATCGGTGACATCGACTCGATCGTATACAACTAATCGTATCCTAAATTTCTCTGGTGCTAATTTTTGCGAGGTTTTATTTGTAGTTAGCTGTATAGTGTAGGTAGGTAGGGCGCGACCACGCGACTCGTGCGCGTGCGAGGCGACGCACTGCACGCCACGTGGCGCGCACGGGATGCGCCGCACTGCACGCCACATGGCACGCGTGGGAGGTGCCATACTGCACGCCACGTGGTGCGCTTGGGAGGCAACGCACTGCACGCCACGTGGCGCGCGTGGGAGGCGCCGCACTGCACTCACGTAGGGTACGCGGGGGCGGGTGACGTCCGACGAGGGGCTGCAGGTGACATGCAGCACATGCAGCGCAGTAGGGACAACTAAGTAGACGGAGTAGAAAGCTCCGCATCGTCGAGGCCGCCAGCCGACTCCGCGTACAGAATATATAAGTGTTGTCTGTACTGACCGGTTACTATTGACGCGACTGTCGCGCGACTGATGGCCGCACGACGCGACAGAACGATTATTATTGTAATGTTAACGTGAATTAGTTATTAACGTTGTTGACTGATGTTTGCATAATTTATAAAGTTCGCAAACTATTATTATTTTAATCTTTATTATTTAATTTAATGGATATTTATATTCAGCAATTAATGTTTTGACTGGATCAAAAATCTGATTGTAATGTGTGCAATTTATATTTTTTTTTATTTACGCAATATTTTGTCTATATTATAAACTTATAGAATTCATGTAAATAATAAACTAGTTCACATTGTATTTATAAGGGTTATTGTTTTGTACAAAACATGTGTTGATGACAGATATAATATAATATTATAGCAAATGATTTTGAATATTATTATGAAATTAAATGTATTGGTTTATGAGTTAGCGAGTTGTTTCGTTTGGGGCTTACAAGCTGTCTACAGATGTTTATATTTAGCCAATTGTACAGAAGTTTACGGAATATATTTATTCTTACCCCGCATACCTCAATTCTTGTTCAGTTCATATTTTCGTTCACATCTGTGTTCAAGAGCTTTAGTTACTAATCTGTAGCGGACTGTGATACGGTTTGTTTTTGGATCATGGATCATGATATTCATCAGCACTAAAAATAAATATTGTATAACATTACTTGGTGTTTTGTTTTATCTACCTGAACATTATGGCCATATGACCCTGAACCTGTGTGCTATATATGCATGATGCAAAAGTGAGGGTCATCATAAATAGATGAAAGTTGACAAATAAACGCTTGTTGAATACAAATCATTATATTATTGAATAGTTTCAGACTAGATTTTAATTTGGTAAGTAAAAAAGTATTTTTGGCATTTTTTGGTCTAGTAATTTGTTACAGCTACAAATTACATTATGAATATCGCTTCAATAATATTTACGTGAGTCTCTCTTTATGAGTGGCAATTTTGTGTCTGGCAAGATCATTCTTCCTATAAAATGCTCTTGTGCATCTGTCACATGGGTATGGGATGTGCGTGCTATGCAGCTTGGCTACGTGGAAGTCTAGCATTGGTTTTGATGGGAACGTCATCAAGCACTCTCTAACTGTACACTTAAATCTATCAGTTGCCTTGTGTCTATAGTTCATGTGACGCGCTAGAGACTTCATTTCATAAAAGCTGCTTGTGCACAGTTCACACTTCAGTGGTCTTTGTCCCGTGTGTCTCCACATGTGAACCTCCATATTTGCAACATTTTTTGAACAAACAGTACATTGTCCAGACTTCTCAGAATGTTGCTTGTCAATGTGGCTCTTCAGATTCCCCTTAACGCTGAATGTACGTCCACAGTGGTTACACACAAATCTATTTGGTTCAGAATGTTTTCTGACGTGTTTCCTAAAATTGCTTTGGTACTTAAACAATACATTACATAGAGGACAAGAGTATTTTTTCTCAGTGCTGTGTGCCAAGAGGTGAGTTTTTAGTTCTGTTTTAGTACAGAATCTCTTCGGACAAGCCGTGCACAAGTGTTCCTTCTCACCAGTGTGTCGTTTTTGATGTCTTTGTAATGCACTGATCTGTGTGAATCTAAGAGTGCATAAGGAGCAACTGTACGGTGTTTCTCCAGTGTGTGTGCGCATGTGAACCTTCACGTCATTCTTAGAGTAGAAGCTTTTGCCACAGTTTTCGCAAATAAAGTTCCGCAATCGCTTCTGCTGGACATGGTTTCGGTTAACGTGTCGCGTGAGGGTGCCGCGGTCTTTGTATTTCTTATCGCATGAGGGACAAGGGTATGGTTTCTCATTACTATGGGATCTCATGTGTGCTTTATAGGTTGATGGGTTGGCACAAGTTCGGCCACAAACTGAGCAGGTACATTTCTCTACCCCTTTGTATTTAGCTCTTTCTTTGTTTAGCTTTTGTTTAGGCGATATTTTCGAATCGATATTTTCAAATTTTATTTCTAATTTATTTTGCTTTCCTTGTTCAGCAGTAATATCATTTCGTGCATCTTCGTAAAGGTGATCATCGTCGTCATTACAGTCTAATTCAAGCTTTACTTCAATTTTCGGCGAGCAGTTGTCGAAGTCTGCAATTATTTCGAAAGCTTGAGATCTCAATTTCTTATCAGAAGCTTCGCATTTTAATACAAACTGGTAGCAAACTGATAGCTCTTTTTCACAGCTATCACAAATATGCAAAGGAAGTCCATCTCCGTCTTTAATATTTACGTTTGGACAACAATACATTATTTTTGCACTTATTGCAACTTTATCAGTTTCTTCTCTGAAAATATAAGAAGTTCCTTCACTCTGACAACACAATCTACACATTTTTGTATCCATTGTGAGTAAAAATTAGATACAATAGGACAGACATCAAGGAACTCTATAGTTTTAGTGGTTTTAGTGAGTGTAAACATGAAAGAATGTACCTATCAATAAAAACGAGAATCAAGATTGTAAATAATTGTTATGTCATGTCATTGTCAATGTCAAATCTTTTTTTCTTTTGGCTCCTGCTCCTGTGTCTCTGAAGTTCCTCTTTCGTTTTTGAAACGGCTTAAAATCATTTTTCAATAGAATACGGATGTAATGTATTCGAATATTTTTGCAGTATATGGTGAAATGTCAGCCTTCTTACTTCTCAATATGCTTCTCGCTGAGGTCGCGCCTGTTGCAATGATTCCACAATAAATTGTCTAGTTGTTTAGACACATAAAATACAAAATGACATCACTTTTACAACACTTAACCCTATGAACTTACCTAGCGAACAAGTAAATAATAACAGCTGCAGTGATTTAAAGATTATAGAGGTCAGTGTGTATTAAAATAATGTTGAGAAAACGGGGAGGAAATCCTGAACCATAGACGAACGTCAAAGCAAATGTTAAAGTCTATAACACTTTAAAAAAAAAAATGAATGTCAACAACAAAACGTCAAGGTTGTTTTGTGTTGGTTTTAATTTGATTCGTTGGAGTAAAATAATTGTGAAAAAAATCAATTTTCCTTGAAAAATCTTTCTACTTCCTTGAAATCTTCTGTATCTTTATTACAACATATAGTTGTAAAGTTGTTTATAATTTTATTGTGGTAAGATTAATAGAACGGAAAGCCAAACATGGAGACGAAAGTATGCCGTATTTGTCTCAAGAAAACAGCCACAATGTCCATATTCGAAAGAGACGATGAAATTCAATTTAGCACTAAAGTGATGCGCTGTGTTAATGTGGTAGTGGTCGAGGGAGACGGGCTTCCTGACAATATATGCAATGAATGCGCGGCGGAACTGTCCGCGTCGTACGAGTTTGTCAACAAGTGCGAGGCGTCCGACAAGGCACTACGCAGCGCTAATATTGTCAACCTATACGATGAGTTACTGTCCAAAACTGAACCGCAAATCAAGTTAGAAATTATCAAAGAGGAAAGTGTACTTTATGACCAAGATCACTTCGACGATCACAATTTCTCATTAGATAACCCTTCAGACTGTAGTGATAACTATAATGTTCAAGAAGTTAGCAAAAGAAAGTATAGAAAATCTGGCAAATACAAAAAGAAAATAGATGGGCGGAAGTTGAGGCCCAAAATAGGACCAGTACAGTGTAAGGTGTGCGGGTTAGTGGCGAAGTGTCGCTCTGCCCTGGAGGGTCACATGAGAACCCACACCGGGGAGAAACCATTTGTATGTGATTGCTGTGATGCACGGTTTAATCTTAAAGGGTCACTCAAGCGACACATCAGAACACATCACACACAAAGAGAACGAAAGTTCATTTGCGAAACATGCGGCAGCAGCTTCTTCACAAAGACTGGCATCATCACACACATACGAGTCCATACTGATGAGAGACCATATTCTTGTTCTTTCTGTGGGAAAGCATTCCGCCAGCTTGCTACATTGATACGTCACAAACGCATGCATACTGGTGAAAAACCATTCTCTTGTCCTATCTGCTTCAAGAAGTTCATTGATAAGAGCCACATGAAGAGACACCAGGTCGTGCACTCTGACGAGAAGAATTTCACTTGCCACTTGTGCAATAAATCTGTTAAAACTAGAAACGCTCTCCGGGCTCACATTCAGATACACTCAAATGAAAAGCACCTCATTTGTAGTTACTGTGGTTTGACATTCTCATTTAAGGGCAACCTACAAGTTCACATAAAACGGATACATTCAGAGAAATCTGGTGAGTGTAGTGTGTGTTTGAAGACATTCTCAGATTTAGAGGCACACATGCGAAAACATACCGGGGAGAAACCATTTGCATGCAAGCTTTGTGACCAGGCATATGCAAGCAAAAGGAGTTTGTCAAACCATGTTGGATTCAAACATAAGAATGTTTCCAAGTTCAAGTGTTCTATAGGAGAATGTACCAAGACTTTCCCGACAGCCACGATGCTGGAGTTCCACCTACTGAAGCAGCACACTAATCACACGCCGTATGTGTGCCACCACTGCTCCAGAGGGTTCTTTAGGACTAGTGATCTGTCTCGACATCTCAGAGTCAGTCATATGGAAGCTGCTACAATGATTGAACCTCTAAAGTTGAAACACAAGATATCAATGTCTCCAATAATCTGAAGGAAATGTTCTCTAGAAATAGAAAATGAGTAAAACATTGATCCAATTGATAGTCCCGAAGTTTATTCTTGGGACTTTAAACTTTTGTAATATTGGTAGGTACTAAAAGTTACAACTGTTACATTATCAACTTGTACACTGTACCAGCTGTACAGTCTTATCAGTTGAACACTGACTCAGTGTCGTTAAGTGTTTTGTTATAGTAAGACCTACTGTCCACAGACTAGTACTGTACCATCGAAGACACTTCCGCCTGACCACCGCTAAGTTCATTTTTGCTTGCACTTGAAACGAAAACTTCAAAGCGTGATCTGGCAGAAATGACCGCGATGGTACCTCTGTCGACGAAGTAGCAACGTCGTGCTGTCGTGTAGTTGCAGCATTATCGACAAGTTGCATAGTTTTGTTTGTTAGCTATGAACAGGCAAACACCAAGCATATAATGAGAACACGCATCTATAAAGGTGTGTGCCAGTAGACAGGCCTGAGTGCATTCATACTGATATGGTTGATAACATAATGCATGGGCATGTATGGATTCTGGATGATCTAAATAATATTTATGTTAGTTTACCTTGAGACATAAATTTTACTAAAAATGTTAGGTCTTCACATCTAAGAAATGATTTCTTATTTAATTTCACTAGTGAGTCTTTCAATATTGGTGCCATAACTTTATACAATGCAGTTTTCTAGACTAATACTTATTTTTATATACATATGGAGAAAAACTTTATTTTTTCGTTTTATCTTTAATAAACTTTAACTCGATATTTACAAATATGCATTTGATGATTGTTCTAGAAAACGAGCCTTAGAACTTTTTCATTTTATAATTATGATATAATAAGATTTAAAGGTACCATCACAGACACTTCCGCCTGACCACCGCTAAGTTCATTTTTGTTTGCACTTGAAAGAAAGAAAATATGTTTATTTCGCCTAAATAGACGCAAACGAAAACTTCAAAGGGTTTGATTTGGCGCCGCGCGGCCGCGTCGCAGGATTCAGGCGAATTTTTTTTTAAGTGATCTGGCAGAAATGACCGCGATGGTACCTACCAAAACAGTGAAATTTTTTGATTAATTTTATATAAAAACTCAAATAATGGTCATGTTTATTGGTTTATTATATCAATCATCATCATAAAATAAACAGAGTGTAGTACAGTCAACTGCAAGTGAGATGTGATACATGACATGAAAACCACCCTTACTAAATGTCGATTTATAGGCACACACTACAACTACATTAGTACCTAATTGTTATTTTGGCTGTGCAGTTGATTGAACCTACCTAAATAAAATTAAACGACATGACATACCTCAGTAGGTAAGTAAGTTAAGATAATAATAGTACATTATGATATAAGTGTGTAATGTTAGTGATAACCGTCGAGGCGGTAGACCGAGCCCGAGACCCGAGCCGTGGCGAGGGTCTTCAGAGAGCCGAGAACGGTAATCATTAATTACTCACGTGTATCATACGACGTTTTTCAATACACTTGTGAAGAAAATAACTGTAAAACTAGTAAATTTTTGTGGTGGTAAAAATCTGTTTTCAGATGCGCGGCCTTTTTTTTCTTTTCCTCGTGGGGGACGACGCGCTCCCATCCTGATACGATAATGTAATAAAATTATGGCGGGGGAGAGGTTGAACAATAAGGTTTTAACTACATTATAGCACTAGTGCGTAATGGTAATCAAAATGTCAGTTTGGTAACAAGTGCCATTATATACCTAAGTGCAGTGTAATAAGAGTCACTTTATGAGCAAGTGTATTGAAAAACAATATAGACTACTGATGCTGACTGATATGGAAAAATATTTTCTTTGCATTTCTAATTATTTAACTTAGGGGCTGATCAATGTGTAAGGTAAAATTTTCTTTCCTGGTTAGTGAATGCTTGTAAACCCTTCTCATCGCCCCTCACTTCTTAACTTTTTCCCAACTATGTTTGAGGTCGGCTTCTAGTCTGAATATCCCTATATGACGTGGAAACTGCTGACAGCAGGCTGTCAGCGTTTTAAAACTAACAGATAAACTAGTTTGCCATTATGTTTATGAGAGAATAGCGTCAACCGGCTTGACGGATCTCGACGATACTTGGTATACGGGTAAACCATGTCATAAAAAAGCACATCCGTACAATACTTTTCCCGAGAGCGTTTCCTTGGAATAATTTTCTACTATCACTCAGGCGAACCCGCTGGAGGCAGCTAGTTATTCAAATTTGTATAACGAACTATGGTCTATAGTCTGTTCAAAATTACATTAGAAATTTATGAAAACTTTTTATTACTGTCTGTTCAACCGATTTTGACTTTTATTATGTAGCTAGCGTGACAAATGGCGGTTGCAGTAAATTAAATATTTTGTATTGTAACCACTTTTTTGCCATCCATAAGCCTACGAAATAGAAGTTAAAATCGGTCGAACAGACAGTAAAAAAGGATTCTTTAAATTTACAGTATAGGTAGGTACGTAGATACGCGCTATAATTGTTACTATTGTGTTATCATTTGTCAAGTGATTGCAAATACTCACACTATATTTAAGGAACATCTAATTTTGGTTATCCCGAACACTAGCCTAGAAACTTATTGTATCTTACACCTTGATCAAACCGAACCCGACCATGGGAAGACTGTCTACCCGTCTTCCTTTGCTCTAAATGTATTTTCTTCTCTATTGTGGCAACTATCATGAAGGAATCTTTAAATTCCTTGAAGGAAACACCAATATTAGATAAACCTGCCATACAAAGCCAAGCTCTATCATGTGCTAGTCGTTGTTTTTAAGAGAAATAAAAGTTATTTTCTATTATTTATATGGTGGTTTTATTAACGATTTCAAATAAGGCTGTTATCACACTCACGCACCCCACAGCGTAGTGCGTCAATGCGTGTCTTAACGTCGCTTGTAAGTATCTCCGTTTGTATAGAAAACACGCACAGTCCAACACACTGAAAATGCAACCACGCGCGTTCATCCAGATCACGCACCTACATGCGGAGAAACATGCACTCACGCGCGTGAGTGCGGGGCGACACGCAAGGTATGGCACACTGAGTCTCGTAGTACCGTGCGTGATTTTGTATGACATGAAATACGTGCCTGCGTGAATTTACAAAAGGCACCTACGCCCGTGTGTGCGTAGGTAAAATACCCGCACGTTTATGCAGATTGCTCTCCCGCAAGTACGTGCGTAGGTGCGTTTTCACGCGCCACGCTGCGTGGTGCGTGGCAGTGTGATAACCGCCTAAATGACATGAACTTCCACGTGCTAAGTCAGTCTCTGCTTCAATACAAGTTGCGATCACATTTCTATGGGTGGTTGCGATCAGATGGAGCATCTTCACCAAATAGGATTATAATATGATGTCCAATATCATTCTAAGTTCAAAGTTTACCAACCCAGGGAGAAAAAGAACTTATCAAATTGCGTCTTATCTTACTTTTTGTTTTGAATAGGCATCTGCCTGGCATTTTCTGAGTCTGCTTCTAGCCAGGGGCGCCGACTCCGTGGGTGCTCGGGATCTCGAGCACACATGAGAAATAAACAGTGGGTGCCGAGCACCCCTGAGAATAGACATCAAGAAACAGATCAGTAATCGTCTTTTAGGGATAGAAGTTTTTTTTAATTACCGAACGACCCGTTTAGCGCAGTGGTTGAGACGCAGGCGACCCTTGCCGGGTTCGATTCCCGCACCAACACAAATGTTTGTTGATGAAACAGATATTTGTGTTGGGTCTGGGTGTTTGTTGTACCTTCGTTGTTCCTGGTTTCCATAGTACAAGGGAAACCTTAGTTTGGGATGCAGTATGTAAGTAGGATATTTATTTATTTGTCGGTCGGTCAGTGTGCATTTCTCTTCGCACACTGCGCTACTTTTTCTAATCATTAAAGGTGAGTTGCACCATTTAACTATAACGATAACAAAGCCGTTAACAGTTGTCAAATCGTCGAATTGACCAATAGGCG
Organism: Mythimna ferrago; assembly: GCA_910589285.2. Classification (NCBI taxonomy): domain Eukaryota; kingdom Metazoa; phylum Arthropoda; class Insecta; order Lepidoptera; family Noctuidae; genus Mythimna; species Mythimna ferrago. The sequence goes on from OU342685.1 coordinate 27,247,056, forward strand.
GCCGTTTCACGGCTGGTTATGGTTTGGTTATCGTTATAGTTAAATGGTGCAACTCACCCTAAATGAGCATGAGCACCCATGAGGTTTTCTAAAAGCCGGCGTCCCTGCTTTAAGCCCTATTTACCAGAAGCAATACTTACAGTTGAGAAGGAATCTACATATTGACTTAGAAGGTTGGTACCATCTGTTGTTTAGTTTTTGTCCACATACTAACACCATAGGGCACGCCATAATCAATGCGGAGGACACAGTGGAGATGTGCCCCGCTTGGGCGGAGTACCGTCGTATCTTCGGGAACGTGATCGGCGGCAGCGACCTCTCGCGCCGGGTCCTAGTTTAGGCCATTGTTCTGAGCGAGGAGCAACGGTAAGAGGACGCCTCCTGCGAAGCAGTAATGTTAGCGAAGAAGACGGCCGCACGCGTGTGGGAACGGACACCCGTCCCGCTCGCGCCACAGCCGCCGCGACCCCGACCCTGACTGCTCGTCATGGTAATCGCGGGCTTGCAGACGACGAGCAATGGGCAGCTCACCGTCCGGCCGTCCGGTAATCAACCGAATCGAGCATAAGCCGTCGACACCGCATAGTGTTCCACGCGCTCCGAAAAGATTTAAATTGTCTGCAATACGGTTTGCAGACAATTGTGCAAACCGTACAACAAGTGGCCTCGCATAGCCGGTGCCCGCAAGCATTTTCTGAAAAGGAAACTCGTGGTCTTAAAATGGAAAAGGCAACTGAAAGTCTGACTTTAGTCAGTCTTCTTCTTCTTTCGTGACGTGACGATGCTCTTAAACTATATACTTTTTCTGACCAATATTTGGCAACCTGTACCTACGGTTCTATGGTTGGCCTCGTACAGATCTTGAAAACTGCAGGTGGCTCATGTTCTGTGGAGAGGCCCCACACTGGCACTGTGTTAGACAGAAATATAAAAATCTATGTTGTTAGAGATGAGTTGAGGAAGCCCCATTTGGCCAGTTGTACTTTAGTCAGTAAAAGTCTGACACGCCCTATCGTCACTATACTCGGAGCGGGAGAAGTCATTAGATAATTTCCCACATTAAAAAAAAAAATAATTACTTTCTAAGAGTCTACTTCCAGTCTTAAGTGGTTAACTACCAGATGCAATACAGCTGCGAGATATCCAACCTACGAATTATTTTGAAGATTGCGTTGGAGTCGCTCAGTTTTTGTCCACATATGTACCATCACCACGTTCTATTGACGGCGAAGTGGTTGAGCAATTGGCTGCTACGAGCCTACGCTACGTGTCGCGGGTTCGAGTCCCGCACAGAACTATTATTATGTATGGCCTACAAATAGCGGTTCCGGGTCTGGGTGTCTTGTATTTACATGTTCGAGAACACATCTACGATACAGTCATAGTGTGAGGAAATGTTTTAAAAACAAAAAAATATATTTAAGTACTTAGCAAAAAACTAACGGATATCATTAAAAGTATTCAAACCTCAAGTACATCACCATTCGCTATTTGGTTCGGGAAACATCTACCTACCTATATTACTGAATTATAGTTGAAAAAAGTAATGAATCAAGTCCACAGCCCAGACAGGTTAAGTTAATTAAACTGATAGTTCTCACGCGTAAAAAGATGTTTTAATCAACGTTCCGTTACAGGAATTATCAACAGGTTCCTTAATTAATGCCCTCTTCCTGTCCGACAGTAGGGGAGCGCGCGGTGGACCCTCGCAGCCAATGGCGCGGAAATCCTCGGTCAAGTTTCAAACGCGCGCCCTCACTTACCTCAGGCGAAACAGTCACCAACGTCGGCAAAACAGCACCAGGTGTTGTCAGTTGTTGTTCTCTTCTCTTTTTATCGTACGACGTTGTATTGTCGTCTCGCTCTTGCGCCAATTAGGCGGCCAGGTGAGTGATACGCGGAGGCTTCGCGAGCCGCCGTGGACTGGCGGAGAGGACGTTAGCCCGCGAGCGCCCGACGCGCCGCACGTCTCGCCCGCTCACAGCGCTCAGTACTATCGTGGCAGGTGTCGGTGCCGTGATGGTTTAAACCGTGTTACAGTTCGTGAGTGCCTGACTTACTATACCTGTGCGGATTGTCGGATACCTTCCTGTTTCACAATGGGTGAAGTAAGTAGATTTGTATTGTCCGTACGGAATGCGAGCGTGCTCTAGTTTAGATGGTGGCGGAGAGGCTAGTCCTGCGAGATCGTAATCGTAGGTTCGTAGGTCGTCGGCATGAGGTACAGTTGTGCGCGCCGGTGTTGCGGGTCGGCGCTCGCGACGCCGGATTAATTAACGCTTTCATACTCTCGACAATGATGGTGTGTTCGGGTAGATATGTGTGTCGAGATCGTAGCCCGGTAGAAAGCTCCCAGACATGTCGCCGAACCGCCACATCGCTTCGGCAAAAGTATTCGATGTACTGTTATACATCAGATAACGTGCCTCAGATACATTATCATTGATATTGTTCCATTTTTTATATTTATTGGCATCGAACGTTCTTGCAATAACAAATGAGTGGCCATTGTCTTATCTCTAGGAATTAGCAGGCTACGTGTAGCCGTAGATTGTATTGTTTTAATCTATCAGTTCTCAATAATACCTACTTATGCCTATCTAGGTACTTATATAAAGTCACAATCACCGGCACCGGTATCTAGGTATCTATGAAACGATACAAAACTTAGCACCGCGTGAGGTGGCCAAATACCTATTATGTACCTTCTTAGCAGATAACTCTTAGTCCGGTCCCCTAACTAGTACCTACCTACCTACGGGCGCCAGTGAGCCGAAGTGGACCGCCCAGTGAAACTGAATATGGCAATGCGTAGGTCAACGAGCATATTGCACACGCCGCTGCAACACTCTGACCTCTTTTCCAGTAATAAATACATGTAATGATGAAATACTTACCTGCCTAGCACGTATCAGCTGACGCTACAAAAAACACCGATACTTCGGCAAATGCGGAACTAACTTAATTTATTTGCTAAAGATGTCAAGGAGATCATTAATGAAAGTTCTTAATACGATTAGCTCGTCAGTCAGCCAAATCGCAGACGACATACTTAGCCGTAGCTAATAACATCTCTTAGGAGGTCAAATAAAAAAAGAAGTAAATAATACTCGACTCCCACGCATACTACAATACCTACACACTACGGAGGCTCTTGTACAATTCTACGCTTTTTATATCCACAGATTAACATAAAATGAAACTGGCGAGTTATTTCACATTCTTGTTCTCATTGCTCATTTTGCTTTATCATTATAATTTGATGGTGTTTTGAGAGAAAACGGTGTAAGTACTTAGAAAGCCTCTGAGTACACAGGTAAAAATAAATGAAAACACATTAGCGTGAAGTGTCGGAAAGAGTCGCAAGTTTTCGCCTTTCAGTCCAAGCTTTGGTGGACAACCCACCTATACGCACAAAATGTTTTGGGAACACGTAAATTTTGCTAGTAGATATGGAGTGGAATTACCTGCCTTAGTGTGTGTTTCCTGATAGCTATAACCTAGGGGTCCTTAAGATTAGAGTGAATAGATTACTTCTAGGCAAGTGTACTCCACCGTCCACCACATCACCGCTTACCATCAGGCGAGATCGATAAGAGCTAGCCTATCAAAAAAAAAAATGATATCCTCGGGTTTCATTTACATTTCCACCTATACCTACAGCTGAAGTTACATGTTCAAGTAATTTCTGGTACAAGAGTCAATGTATAGGCAGTTATTACAAAGCGGTTAGTCAGCATATTTGCAGCTCAATGCCCTCACGGTAAAATTAACAACAAGAGCCCCAATGCGCTTTAGGCTTGTCTGCCCTGAACGGTTGGTCATTCGTATTTAGGTGCAAGCATATTCTACAGTAAGTAAGGTTGACCCTTTTAGCGGTATCAAACGAATGGTGCATTCATATGTATAGCTCAGATTACAGTAGGCAGATACTAAGGCGGTTTAATCCAACAATAGTTAGCATAACAAATTTCTAGTTCTCTGAGACAAAAGCATACGATTTGTGCTGATGGCTAAATTTCAGACACGATATATTATTGGATAATAAATTAATGTGGTTGTATACGCTCGCTTACTAGAACAAAAACAACACACGTACAGATCTAAAGATAGATAATATAATTAGCTAATTTACATAAATACAGGATACCCCTATCTACCCATACCCTAGGAAATTAGTTTCCTAAATGTTGATAACATCTACCCGGCACTTTAAAAGCTGCGTTCCTGTGCTGATAAATCTATAACACACAAGCCTTCGATATTCCTATCTATTGATAAAAACATATTTTTCTGAAAAATAATTTATCTATGAAAGCAATCAGTCGATTAAATTAATACGATAACAGAACAATGGAGGCGTGTTATCTATTCTCGATTTTTCTTTGAACCGATTAGTGGTCAGTCTATTCTTTTAATTCAACAAGGTTGTATATTAATCTTCCGCGCTGTTGAAACAGTTTTCCTGTTGTTGATGTCGGCCCGTGCTGAACAGTCCTGCAATCTGAAGGTTCCATCTAACAAGTTTTTGTGAATTCGTGTGTGAATTTGCCTAAACGCCACTTTGGTTCATTTACTTCAATTACTTAGGTAAGACTGCAAGCATCAAGTCAGAACTCTTGTTAAATATAATATTAAAAAATAGAAACATACAGAGTCACTCAAAATGAGTGGTAGAATTTATTGAGTCAAAAGGAATTGCGGATTGGGAAGTCAGAAAGTAAACAGCAATAGTTATGAGTGTACACTAACTCACAACTACGGAAAGCTTAGCGAGCTAAACAAATTCAAGTTCGATGTCATTCTCGAAATATTCATATTTAGTACTGATACGAAATCAGTATTCATTAAACTCGCAGTCTCCATCGTTCTAATGTTTATTTACCTACTTAAATAATAGATCGATATGAGCACAGAGCTGGAACGATATCGATCGTTGCTATCTGTAAGGTCGCGCCGCGTGCGCAACCGATCGAACTCGACCGAGACACACATCAACTTACCGACTGTGATGCAGAAAAACCTGTACCAGCCTACTATTAAAATTATGTAATAATGATAGCGCCCGCTACTTCAACAGCTTAGGTGCTGTATCTTTTATTAGTAACATTGAAACACGTAAACGCTATTTAGTTCTAGATTTATTTAGAGTATTTTCAGTGATCTAGAGATAATGACATTAAAAAATTATTTTCTTTCTGTTACAGTCATTACTAAAAGAGGATCCCCTCTCCAGGATCCAGCGAGAGATCATAGAAGTTACGGAAAGAGAAAGAGAATTCAAAGAAGGACACTTCAGATTCAACAGACTGATGTCTGAGTCTACAATCGACGTGAACCATCAGAATGGGCATGTGAATGGCGACGCGGACCTGAAGCCGAAGGCCCTCAACAGAGCCGTGTCCACCTCCCACCTGCTCGGCCCCATCGCGCCCTCGCCCCCGGTCACACCCTCACTCCTCAACACAAATGGGTATACGAGGCGGTTTACTCCCCAGACGGGGACAAAAGGAATCATGCAGAGATTTATCGCAAATAAGGGCAAGATGCCTCCTGCTTCCCCCGGAGGTCCCATACCTGCCACCACACCCATAATGCCACTCGCGCCACCTCTCGTGTTTCCCACGTCGCCAGTGGTTGCGCCCGCCGTGGTTTCCCCGCCCGTCATTAACCGCACGCCAGAAGGCAAACCTGTCAGAAAGGGTTACGTACCGGTCGAGGAGAAAATACAGAAAGAATTACAAGAAATGAAGGACAGAGAGCACGAGCTCAAAAAGATGAGGAAAAAATCAAAGCCTTATGACTTGGAGTTGAGTGATAACGAGACCACCTCGGAGTCTGAGGACGAAGAGATACCCATGCCCGGCAAACTGAAGCCAACCAAGTCGATCGGAGAGCTGTACGAGGCTCTGAACGAAGAGCTGCGGTCGCCCTCGCCACGGAATAGTTCAGGACACGACTCTATTGGCAGCCTGAAGCCGGCGAAATCCTTAGCAGAGCTGTGTACGCTCGCCCCGGGAGAAGAGTTCCTCGCACCCAGCTCTACGCGGCTCATAGCCAAGTGGGAGTCTCTCATACAGCAGAAACAAGAGGCCGGCGCCGCTTAGGATCGTAACAATTGTTCGGAAAGGCTAACTGGTTCAAATATGTTGATATAATAGGCGCGTGACGCCAACTAAACACCGTCGCGTTTGGAAGCAGCTGCCGCATAGTGAAAATTGTATGCAAGGCCGAAAGTGGCAACGTTCGGGTGGGTTCGGCTCGTGCGCGGACGACGCCGTGATATGCGAACAGGTGTGAGTGAAGTTTAGAATCCAATCAAAAAGCGGCTCAGTTTAATGCGGCTACGTTTAATAGTTTTACGTAGGTAAGTGGTAAATTCCTCCAGTGCGCGGTTGGGACCATGTTTTGCTGATCGATTTCTTCCGTCTGCCAATCGATTGTGAAGCAATTAATTTTCTCCAGATTGCGAACAATGCAAATGATGGTTATCCGTAACAGCAATTACCTCGCGCTTGCGGCTTGGAAAGCGGCCGACACACGATGCGAGCTCGTCTCCCAAGTGTGAGTAAAATGGTTTCTTCCTATTGTTTCACGTCAATCTGGTGAGCTGAAAAAGTTAATAGATTTTTTCGGTGTGGCGCCGCTTTCCCGTACAGCACCGCTATTGTGTGACTGTGTGCCAGGTGGGCGACGCTGCTCTGCCACGCTCTTTGTGACTGTGAGAAAATTTATTGAGTGTAAGAAACAAGCTAATAACACCTTGAAATCGGCTCCCAGTGTTGTCGAGATATCGCACTCGCGTAGATTTACGAGCCATTAGATCGTGTTTCCGGTTTAGTTTGTAAGCATTTAAGTAGTGACGTCTAGTATGCAAAGTTTTCACAACACCTCCGAAACGTTCAAGTAATTAATGCAGAAAGATTTTTACTTAGAATTTGCTTTCGCTTTAGCTCAAGTTATTCGTTCTTCGTGAGTAACAATATGATTAACTCTTATCTGTTGTACTTTCGTTTATTGCATTCACTATGCCGCGCGGTTACATGATTTATTCATCGTTCAAAAGATTATAGCATTCTTTCACATAAGGTGGGGCGCGCGGCCACCAGCCGGAGCGCTGCGGTCCACTCGAGCGCCCGACGATATGAACTAGTCGAAGCTGGACTTCGTGTTTTGTATTTATTGTAATTAACATTTACACTGATTTTATAAAAAAAAATATTTTATAGCAGGCCATCGACATACTCGATTGTGTTGTTCAGTAAATTAGGCCAAAACCAATAGAAGCAACTTAGATGAATAATATTTCACAGTTGCATTTAACTTTTCTCTATTTACTGCCTAAATAACTTAGCAGAACTAATCGACAATATGCCTAAAGCCTTATTTTTCGAATTTATGATACGAATTAAGCCTTTTACGAAATGACAAAATGTCTTATATAGTGAGCCCCAGTCAGCGTTGTTATGTATCTGTACGTACTTGTATCGTCTGAATACAGCGTATGTACTCGCGAGGTGTGTCGATAGTGGAGTAACGTACTTTTTTAGAAGTGTCAAATAGTCTGTGCCTTACATTTTACACTAGAGTTTAGCACAATATCTAAAGTTAGCAAGAATGTGCATTTCCTATGTATTTCTATGACAGAGTTGTTCTAAGAAAAGTCAACGAAGATATTAGTAATGCTAATTGACGTAAATTACCCATTTATCCATTTGCTAATAACTTCTTAATGATGTCTATTATAACGTTAACGAGGTCAACCTTTTGAGTATCAAGTCTAGTAGATAACAGTACTGCCTTTAGCTAACTATGATGTGTTGATGTTGACGACTTTTGTTGATGTTTCAAAACAAAAACCGTTACTAAAATCTTCGTTAAGTATTCCCTCTGAAATGTCAAGCTAATGACAATTTTAGTAATAGTTACTTTGTTAGCACTAGCAACACCACGTCACTAGTACTAAATGTATAAATTATTTATTAGGTACTTAAACGAAACATTTTCCTTTAGCATAATAATAAATTAGTCAATTTTAATTTAATGGAATAGTGCATAGATCAAAATAATAATTACTGAGATTGATAGAGTTAATTGTTGCAATATTTTATAAGAAGTAATTATAAGTTTGTTTCTATTTATGATCAGTGCCACATGGTAAAGAAATATTTATTGTTAAAAAAGAGGCCTTGATAAAAGCGAATTCCTATTTATACAAAACTATTGTTTTTCAGCATAATCTTAACAAATTGTGATATGAAATTGCCTTAAAATGTAATATACATATATATAAAAGTGAAGCTATTTGTATATTGAATCGTAAACTATACAAGAGGTACCTATACTGTCCATATTAAATATCAGATGTTAATTTGTGTTTGTTTAAGAATTTTCGCAATAAATATTGTAAAGAGAAGTCGTCATGTTTTATTTCGGTCAGCACAGGCCGAGCAGGCTTCCCCCACAGAAGGTCGGAGGGTGTCGCATTGCGTATTCCTGAACGCTATATAGTCCCATCATGGCTTTCTATACAATCTTTTCACCTTTAGCTTACACTGTGACATTAGGAAAGGTTACAGTTCAGGAAAAGCTTAAAAAAATACTTGACATTGATTTATATTACGAGTACATCCACATGCACTTACAAAATGTTTGTACCATATACAATAATGACTTCCGATGTTCAAACATTACCGTTAACTTATTCAGAATTTCCAAATACTTCTCGTCAAGTCATACATTCAAAATCAGTGCTACGATTATTTTGACTCGGCACAAAAAATAAGGACAGCGTTTTTTTGCTCTCAATAAAATATAACTGCTTCTATACGAAACGGCATTTTTATTGATCATTAGTGTCATCTGATTATCATCATATTTACATTCATGCCGTTATGTTAGGTATGCCGTATATTTTTTTTACAATATAAACAAACAAAACTTTTAGTGGGTAGCGTACCATTGATTTATTTTATTTACCTTTTGATATATTACAGGAATTTTACTTATTTCAAAGTATGCTTTATTTATTTATACAGGCTCTGTAAGTTCTGTATCATAAATTGCTTTTTTTTATTATTATTGACAGGCTTACGTTTGACCACCATCTCACCCGATGGTGGGCGATGGTCGACGATTTTGCTGTCTGAAAAAGAAGTTTCTTCAACTTTATCTGCGTTTTCAGCCATTAATAATAATAAATAAATAAATTTTATTTCACACTAAAAAATACAGCAATTACATCTTAGGACTAAAAACGTATTGGCTTATTACAAAGGTCACAAATATGTAGATAGTTACTCTGACTCCTAAACTAGGTGTGGGCCTGTAACTTAGGAGTCAGTGATTCGTTGACCCTGAATAGAAACTTATGCTGAATCAAGGGTTGCGGGATTGTTCGGAAGAATTACTGTGGCCCAGGAACGCAGCAACAGTACCTAATTAAAAATTAAACATCGCCTGTCGCCCCACGACAAATGCTTTGACGATTTCCCACCTAACCAAAAAATATCTAAGTGCTATATCATCTTCTTCTTCATAAGTATATCAATTATATAATATCTTCAAGATTTTTGTCAAGTCTGCCATGATATTCTGTTCCTCATTAAGATCTAGATTTAAGATATTCACACTTCGCTCAAGCTTACATTGCGTTACAAGTACTCGCAATAAAATCTAGATAGCTATCTCCGTTGTATATAGTCGACTTAATGTCAAGTTCGGCGGCATGCGTCGTTCACCTTGCTTCGTCACGCTTGCACAGCTGCCTTATGTTTATCAAGATAGGGTTTTGTTTCGCCTGGCAATAGAGCAGTGAGGTCAGACGACCTTTGTATGGCCACGTCGAGTATCCTTTAGATGTGCAGTGCTTATGTCCAGAATTACCTGCCAACGTGCAGAACACTTGGACTCTGAATGTTGTGGAATTTTTAGGGTGTACTTATACGGGTGTTTTATAGTCATTATATGGTTGCCGCTGAATCTAGTTCGAATAGGTACTGGGTAGGTAAGTACAACAACACAACCTGTTCGTAACAATATATCACCATCTGTCTAGCCATTTCCCAACTACTTTGGGGTTAGATCCAGTCTAGTCCAATGCAGCATTAGCATTTTAGGTGGATAAGCTGCCACTTTGATCTCCACATCCCCCTTACTGGGTAATAGCTATAGCAAGGCAAAGACAAGGAAAGAAGAAACCAACGCTTAAAAACACACTAATTAACCTTCATCAACACTCATGCTCTTCCTCAACTTCTAACGTAATTACAACAACAACTGAAACGAAACAGTTAACAAATCTAATTTAGCGTCATGTCCGTCACGGCCGGCGGCCGCGGGCACGTTCACTGGCATTATATACTTACTAATACTACATAACACACGTAATATGGCGCTATTGAAAGTTAGAAGAAAAAAGTCTGACTTCCTGTAATATGACGACTAATATGCAGTGTGCAGCGGTTGGGTTACTCTGTCAGGTGACGTCGACGGTATCGGTTGCAATGAGGGTTAACCTATTTGCTTTCGATTTTTGGTGACTAATTTATTGATTCTTGAAAGTGGTACTAAAGACGGTAAATACTTACAAGATGACATTCAAGAAAAGGGGGATTTTAATACCAAGAACAAGCAAGGTAGATGGGTTTATCCTTTTTTAGCTACACGTATCTATATAGAGTTTCATCAATAGAAAAAGCCAGGTTATACTGGTTTAGTTACCACGCACGTTTGGCCTACTGTATCAGTTATGTATGCTATGCCCGAATGTTGACTGTAGGATACTGTTAGCTGCCCCTTCAACAACAAAATAACTGTATAGGTCATTTTACTTAGCTTTTTCTCTATTTGTATGGAGTATGCGGACAGACTATCAAGCTTCATAATCAAGAAAACTTGTCAATAATTTAATTTAGGAAGACAGCAGTCAGAAGACCTTACAAGTCGTAAGTTGAAAAGTCAAGGGAAACAGGACAAGTGTCAAATTCCTGAAAGTTGATGCCTCACGCAAGGTAATGAACCATAAGGAGTCAACCCTGATCTAGTTACCTTTGTGGTCAATCAGTTTTACCTTTTTTAGGGATTCATACTTCTTCTACATGTTTTATTCTTCCATTCTGTCCTGTCACCCGTCACACTATCATTAACTCCCTTTTTTTTTCTAATCACTACTCACTCAATCCATCCATCGTTTCTTTCGCGTCCCTCTTCCTCTACATCTATCCACATGTAAACTAAGAACTCTTTTAGTAACATGCATTTTACCAACCAAGATTAACGATTTCCTTTCAATTTTTCAGTCACTGGCGCCACTTTCAAACTTCCTCTAATATAATAATTCTCACTTTATCTATTTTCGTTACACCAGATGTGTGGTGTGACGAAATCTTAACATTCTCATCATCAGCCCAAAATTCTGATCCGTACAGTATGACAAGTCATAACAGAAACTTGTAAATACCCTTCAACTTGAACTTGGGATCTTGGGAACTTTCTAAGGCTCCATACCTCATAAGGATAACGAAACTCTTATAGGATCACTTCGTTGTTCGTCTGTCTATCTGTCAAGACCTTTTTTCAAAGGAAAGCGTGGAGGTATCAAATGTGAAAAAATCAAACCTCTTTGTAAACGAAATCAAAACATACAGCAGCAGCTCTTCATAAACTAGTGCCTGAATGTGATCCCACCTGATCCATTTGTAAGGGAATCAAAACCTTAAAGGCGGTATTTCTTGCCGATCTATACAATAAAGGAAAGAAGCACCGTCCCACAGAACACAAGTAAATGAAAAAGCAAGCCCGTTTGTAGTTTTATTAAGGACCAAGTTAAGTTGGCTCTTCAATTTTAGTTTGATGGTTTCATTGGTTATATTATGATGTTCATAAACGGTAGGTAATGTTAATTTGTCCGGTTGTTTTGGTTTACATTTCGAAAGCTTCGTTTGTGATTCGCACTTGACCGGTTTTTTTTTTTGTAATATTATATAATCAAGGATCGGCTGCGGCCCTTGTCCTAGAACCATAGTTGAAGAGTGTCACGAGGTGTCCACGGGAGTGTCTTGTGTGTGTGTGTCATGAGTGTCGGATGAGTGTCAGTCAAGTGTTTCGAGTGTCAAATGAGAACCTATAGTGTCTAGAGTGTCATGGCGTGTGTTAGATGTGAATGTTACCTAGGCATAAGCAGTGTCGCTCAGGGCCGTCTTTCACCTATTAGAGGCCCTGGGCACATTAGGATAATGGGGCCCCTATGACCATAGTAATAAAGCACTCTTTTGTTAGAATAAACAAACAACGTAGATGTGCAAAGTTGTAGCTTTATTTTTATTTCTTTACAGTTACATTAGATAATTATTATAATGAATAGATAATATAATGTAATTCACACTGAATAACCAGCATCCACGATGAGTCCTTATATAAGTATCTATGCTAATTGAAGCGGTACCTTTCTAGATTTGAGTTGAGCAAAATCGTTAATCAAATCTTCAAAATCTATGTCTTTGAGCAATTCACATTCTATCGACATTAGCGACAAACTGTTTAATCTCTCTTGAAGCATAGTACTTCTTAATTCATTTTTTATTCGTTTTAATTTGGAGAAAGAGCGTTCCCCACTGCAGTTAGTTACCATCATGCTTAAAAAGATTCTCAGTGCGATTTCTACATTAGGAAAGGTGTCTTCAATTTTGTTCTCTTTCAAAAGATGATATATTTCCAGTATACTATTAGTTCCTTCATTTTCACTTTGATCAATTTTCAAGTATTCTTTTAAATGCAGACATTCCATTTCTAGCTCTTTCTCGTTAACGTCTTCATAATAGATTTCAGCAAATTCTTTGCAACTTCGTCTCAACTCTTCGCAATTCAGAGTTTTCAAGCGAAAAAATAAATCAAAACATTGACTAATGTTCTTATACGAACTTAATCGCTGTTTTAGATGAACGCCCAAGGTATCAATCATGGGAATGAAGGTTTCGACTTTGAATCTTTCTTTTCCATTCAGTTGGACTGATGGCGCAGAGCCATCAAAAAAAGTCAGGCGTGAGCTTCTACGTCTGGTTCTTTGAGATAGGTCTTTATAGTCAGATTCCGGGTTTTTCTCTTTGGCGGACGATTCGAAGTAATCAAATTTATCCCTGAGACTAATAATATAATCATCGAGTGCAGTAAACAAATTAGTAGCAACGTCCAGTGTCATTGTTTCTTTCTGAAGATAATTGCTTGTTTTATGTATTCTTTCTAATATGGAGTTCCAAATTTCTGTAAGTAAAATAAATTCTAATTTTTCCATTTTTCTGGACAGACTAAATGCTTCTTCTCTAGTTTCTTGTGCCTGTTCTGTATCTGTTGCGATGGATATCAAAGCTTCTATAATTTGTTTATGACCTTCATGCAAGGCGCTCACTGCATCAGCCCGGGCTGACCATCTTGTTTGTGAAAGGTTTTTAACAACTTTTTTTAAACCTAAGTGTTTTGTCAATATATTCCAACGGTAGGTAGAGCCCGAAAAAAAGTTATACACTTTCTGAATAATTTCAAAGAACTGTGTCACCTCTGATACACACCCAGCGGCATGAACACCTACCAAGTTTAGTGAATGTCCCGCACATGGTACAAAGGCGGCAAATTCGCATTTCTCCTTGATTCTTGCTTGTAAACCAGAATATTTTCCCGACATATTTGAAGCATTGTCGTAGCTTTGTCCCCTACAATCTTTAATGGAAATATCATGACTCTCTAAAAAAATCAAAACTGTTTCAGCTAAATATTCAGATTTATGCTCTTTAATAGGTATAAATTTCAGAAACCTTTCAACAGGATCACGGCCTTTTACGTATCTAATTATAAAAGTTAGCTGGTCAACATGTGACAAATCGGGTGTACTGTCGACACTAATGGAAAAATATTTTGCTAATTGAACTTCATTTATAATTTTTTTTAGGACCTGTTTTCCCATTACATCAATAAACTCATTACAAATATTCGCAGATAAATATGAAGTGTTGCCTTTTCCGGGATTCCCCATTTTTTTTCAATGGTCTGCAAGAAATGGATCAAATTCACTCAGTAACTCCACACATCCCAAATAATTTCCATTGTTGGGAGATCCTAGGATCTCATTGTCACCACGAAACGGAAGCCCTCTCGAAGCCAAAAATTTTACAACAGATACAATTCTTCTAAGAACATTTCTCCAGTAATCCACTTCTTTTTGATAATGAAATAATAAATCTGTATCTACTCTACCAACAGCTTTACTTCGTGCCAGATATGTCATCATACATTGTCTATGTGTTGGGCTATTTTCATGTGATAAAATTATTTGATGAATGTGCTTCCAGTCATTACATCCACTCGGAGAGCATAGATTTAAATCAGAAGAATTAAATAAGCAGCATGAAAAACAAAATACTGATTTTTTGGAAGGCGAATACAACAACCATTTTCTATCGACGTTTTCATTGTTCTGTAATTTGCGAATAAATAATTCTTTGTTAAAATATCTAGTTACTGATCTATTGCCATCTTTGTAGTTTCTGGATGCCACAGAGAAATCAGAATCTTTATTTTGATAATAAACAGGTCCCTTACGAATCAAAATTTCACGTTCTTGTTCTGTAAGATTTTCATGAAAATAATCGGCGGGGTCGTGTGATACTTTTTCAGGGTTGGAAAACTGTTTTTGCTCAACTGGCGCAATTGACAGTGTAGGTAAAGTCGTCGAAGTTGCTGCACTTTCGTCATTGGCACGGTCGCTTTGTAATTCAATCTCTTCTTCAAAATTGGCAGGAACTGGTGTAGAATATGACGATTTAGAAAATCCCGCTATTTCTGGTTGACACGTTCGATTGCTACTTACAGAACTTTCTCCAGTAGAAAAATATGACGTTAATTTTGGTAACTTTTCAATTACTTTCTTCTGGTGTGAAGCTTTTTTCCTTTTGTCCGATCCACTAGGATATGATCGTTTCGACATTTTATGTTATAAATTAGTGTTTATATTTACATAGAAAATAATCACTAAAACAAAACAGGCAAACCACAACTTAATAGAGCGAGTATAGTATAATAGTAATAATAGTCAGACAGAAACAACAAACAAATGAAATGACATGTCATAACACTACAGTTCGATTCTATGCAGGGGAATTCCCGATCGCTGAGTCGGGCAGTGTTGCCAATACTCCGGATTTTTTTCAATCGCTATTATTGCCACTTCGTAGGAAATTATACATAGTCGGTCACCCGGCAGTCGGCGCTCGCCGCTCGGGCTTTCATCAGGGTGGATGACTGCATGTTGAGCGCACGAGGCATCTACGACATAAGTATACCTACATACTACATGCCGTTCACTGGTTCACATCGACTGTTTTGCAAAGAAAGACGACCACGACAGTTAGTGACCTATCAATGTATTTTTTTCTTTGCTCATTTATTTTGATAGTGATAACAAATAATTATAGATCTTGCAATTCTACAAATTGACCATAGTCGGTAAGCATTTGTTAAGACTGATTTTCAAGCGAGAGTAGAGTAGCTATCGGTTTTCGTTTGGTAATGGAGTAGGAACCGTAGTACGTAGTACATATAATAGTGATCTGTGGTAGGGACTAGACTAGGGGGCCCCAATCCATCGCGGGGCCCTGGGCACGTGCCCAGTGTGCCCAGTGGTAAAGAGGGGCCTGGTGTCGCTGATAGTGTATGAGTGTCAGACAAGAGTGTCTAATGTCCATATCTATAACTCCTTTGTGATTCCTTTCTAATTTCCTTCTAATGGTTGCAAAATTCTGTTTCTGTTATCGATGTAGTTGACGTAGTCATCGACGGACATAATACGAATACCTGTGTATGTCTAATCTGTTAATCTGTGTCGAAGCCACTGGGGCCTAAGTTGTGCGAAAGTAAGTGTATCTCGGGGCCCTGGAACGAAGGCAAAGAAGGAACAAGAGTGGGTTTTAGACAATAAAAGTCTGATACGCTTTCCTGCTTCAGTTTAGAAGCGAGAGCGCGAGATGACTGACTATAAAACCCACCTGTGTCCTTCAATTGTCCTTTGCATTCCATGACCACGGTACCTCTTTCAAAAATTTCCTAGCGGAAATCGACCGTTCTTTGCTGAAATCCCTTTGAGGCGCGCGTGGAGACCAAATCCGACCAGACTGTCTGACGGCGAGCTACCCATTACCCGTACGCAAGCCCGCGTTCAGATACAGACCTACCTACTAATACACCGCCAAGACATAATGACTTTCTTCGTAACTAGGTGAGACGGACCAGTGACCGGTCGCCTGGATGTCGGCTGCTAATTGGTTTAGCTGGACTGAACTAAAGGTTACATATTCATAATAATGTAAGCCTCTTATCGTTGCTCACTTACCTGCCGCTAATTAACTACAAGAATTCTGGAGACATTACTGAGCATTTTGATCGTAACCAAAAACCAGAAGCCTGTAAGTTGACAACCTGCTCCTCCTCCTCCCCCTCCTCCTCGAGTCGTATTCCTCATTACTGAGGGTCTGAAGTTCCCGCTGGATTAACTTCTTATTGACGGTATCTCGCCATCTGTAACGGTTCTTAGCGTCATGAAGTGACGTCAATTAGGTGTCCAGTGTGGAGTGGACCTGATCTGCCCATCTTATTGAGCCAAAGGGTATTAAGTTGACATTGACAACCAAAGGGTATATTATGCAGTCACAGGGTTGTGGAGGTCAGACAGGTCACAGTCACAGTCGCTCCAGGTGTCTCTGGCAACTGACCCCAACAGAGCTGGGAAGCAACTGGCAGATGAAGATGACGAATTTAGACTTCCTTTTGTTTAAGTACTAGTAATACCCATGTTGTGAGGACTGCAGCAAAGAGAAGTGTCAGACTTTTACTGACTTAAACCCCAAAACCCAACCCACAATTTGCCCTT
Organism: Mythimna ferrago; assembly: GCA_910589285.2. Lineage (NCBI taxonomy): Eukaryota > Metazoa > Arthropoda > Insecta > Lepidoptera > Noctuidae > Mythimna > Mythimna ferrago. The sequence goes on from OU342685.1 coordinate 27,263,971, forward strand.
TGTGCGAGAGAACAAATAGCAGCCCTGGCGGGTGTCGGTCCTCACTTCAATTTTATTATCAATCTGTTTGAGGCACGTGAGGAATACAACGCGCGGTCGACCCGGGCTTGATCGGTCGCGGTTGACCGGACGGCTAGAGGGTGAACTACCCATTGCTCGTCGTTCGCAAGCTCGAGATTTGTAGTCTTTGGGATTAATGAAGATAAATTCGGGGTACAATATTTCAGGACTTTATATTTACCTAAGGCACTCCATTACATGGTCTATCAAAAACTGATTTCTAACAATTCAAAACCTTTCAAATACCGTCAATTAGAGACACAATAGAAAGACAATGACAGCGCGAACGCCGGCGTTCGCTTGGGGTTTAATCAAAGAGAATTAAACCACTTGAGAGCTGATAGAGCGATTTCTTCTAGGCACACGATTCACTAGCGCGGGCCGGGGGACGGGGGAACATGAAGCGGTTGTGATTGGCAGATGCAACAATGTCAGCAAACGTAGTGATGCACAAGTCAATTTTGCATCAATAATATCGTTATCGATAAAATGGAAGTCGATTAATTCTGCTTGTTTTTTAATTTTGATTTGTAGGGAAAAATAAATGAAGATAAACTGAAGAATATATCCTTTATTTGTTATTCTTACTTATTTGCTACATTTCTAAAAAAATATTAAAAAATATATTTTTTAAATTAAGACATCTTAAGATTAATCCACTTTTCTTTAACTTCCGGAACATTTGGAAATCTAAAATGTTAACATTAAAATGTAACTTAATTTTTTATTCACCGTTGAGAATAATCGATAAAATAATTTATCAACAATGTTTTGGAGTTCTCAGTAGAAAGTACTTGGGATAGAAAGGGATAGACTTATCTAATATTCTAGTGCAAGTAAAGGACTTTTCAAAAGACATCAACGCGGTATCACTTTTTTTGTAACCAACCATTTTAGCTTGAGCTCTCTAATTACCAATAATGTAAATAAATATAAACATATTTTACTTACCGATGAAAACTTTTGCCAACTTTTTTATAACTAGATGTTCTAGATGATTTCCCGCGCCATTTAATTGCACAGGAACTCATTTTTGCTTCGGTTTTATGCAATAAATGTTTTTTAAGGTACCAAAATTAAGGAATGTGCACAGATCCAACTACTGGTCAGTACTAAAAAATGCACTCATATCGGCATGTAATATAAGTGCAAAATCATGTATGTGTCGTGAGCCAGAGTCGCCCGTATGAGCGGTCAAGTGGTTGTATAGTCATTGGGTTTAATGAATAAAAGTATAGTTCTATCAGCCTGCATGCTAACATAGTACCTAGGTACGTGTTTCATGCGATCTTTTTCGATACCACAGTATCTAACTATATGGTGTGACGATCAAAGCAATGGATTTGGTAAAGAGTATAGTAGGTAACACAGCTGAGTATTCAATACGACCAAGTATTGACATCCAACAGCGTGATAAAAACCAATAGGTACTATAAGTATACTGCAATGTTCGAGACTTCACATTACACGAGGTGATTATACATAACATGGTTTTTTGAGCGACCTAACTGTGGTTAAACGACCTTTGTATGTAACCACATGTGTTGAAAATATGTACCTAGTTGAAATGTCGCTTGGAATATCTCGACAGCAAAGTGTAATAAAACCGTAAAAACAAATAACGAGTGTTTCAATTGAAAGTAGAATAATCGTGTAAAAGTCGCAAATCAAACAAAAAGGCCACAGTCTGGCCGCATGATAAATTACCTGTGCCCGTCGTTACAGATTACACAGACGTCATCGACTATATTGACATTTAATTGATGATGTTTTTATTTTGCGCTTTCACCTAACTATGTGGTGAGGCGAAGTTCTACTGAAAGCGATAATTCGACTGCTAACAGTTTGATTGTATTATTATTACCTATTTAAATCTGCTATCAGAAGTCTAAAGAGGTTAATTATTTAACCTCTTTAGATTGTATTTGCAGTTTACATTAGCGATTGGTGCAACCAGTTTATAATTTGGTTGCATTAATAAAAAATAATTGACTATTAAGTACGTTGAGTAGATAGGCCAGGAATAGGCGTTGCTGGGAGGCGTACCCAACAACTGTCGTTGAAGATACCTAAAAGGCAATTCAATCCCATGTTTTTAAAAATATTCACATTCTAATCGCAGTCTTTTTGACCAGATTTAGACATTGATTGTTTCTGAGATGAGATTATAAATGATAATACAAAGATTGCTACAACATTTTTAACATTTTTACAAACCTTCAATTTAGAATGACCGTAACAAAAACAAAACGCTATCGCTCCCGCTCCGCTCACTGTATCGCCTCGACAATTAAGAGTTAGTTCACGACAGGTTTGATTTGCGTGAGTGAAATATGATATAGATAGATTACGAAACGATTCGTCTGTCTGTTCACTCTTGACTCATTCAGTTCAACATTCCACGTTTGCATATTAAATTATTTTTAGATGATTCGGACGTTTCTATATGGTCACATTTCGTTTAGTTACAGGTTTTAATTGAAAGATGACTAAAAACAGCAAATTGTTTTTCTTACTGTATCTAAACAGTTGTAGGCCGTAGTTAAAAATCTCACTGTCACTCGTTCTTTTCATTTCTAAATACCAAAATATTCCTTAATTACCTCTTATTAATATGTAACTATATAGACAGACAGCTCGACAGATGTACGAAAGCTTGAACTAATATACAAGGCTCCAGATAAACTTAAAATGAAGTACATAGACCTTTTCCCAATATCTTCAATATAGCGAAGGTACCCTTTTTTCTTTTTTTTTCTTTTTTTATGGTGGGAAAAAGTCATGCATTGACATCCCCCGCCCTTGGGCGGAGCGGGAGATAGTGTCAGACTCTTACTGACTAAAAGACCCACCCCGTTCCTTCTAGCCTTCATACCGGGGCTCGAGCGCCCTTTCGGATAACCCTGGCCCCAGTAGGCTTCGACCCGGCTGGGTCCCTGCTGTTGCTGACAACTCCTTGAGGCGCGCGGGAACAGTGCGCGCCGTCGACGACTTGGGCTTGGTCCGGACAGTTACCGGACGGCCGGACAGTGAGCTACCCGTTGCTCACTGTCCGCAAGCCCGCGTCTACGTTGGCCGGAAATCGGGATCAGAATCCCGGCGACGGCGGCGGCGATAACGCCGTTGCCTGATGCGTTCGGCCTCCTCCTTTGCGAGCATTACTGCTTCGCAGAAGTCGGCGACCGCCTGCCACTCCTCCTCGCTCCGGACCATGGCCTCAACCAAGGCCCGGCGCGAGAGGTCTCCGCCGCCGATCGCCCCCACGAGGGCACGGCGATGCTCCGCCCAAGCAGGGCACACCTCGACTGTGTGCTCCACCGTGTCCTCCGGGCGTTCCGCACAGTGGCGATACCCGGGCGTCACCTCCGCATGAATCCCGTGCAGGAAACTCCCGAACGAACCATGTCCGGTGAGTACCTGCGTCATGCGGAAGGTAAGGACGCCGTGAGGTCTTTCCAGCCACGCCTCAAAGAGGGGACTTACCGCCATAATTGTGGCGTGCCCAGCACTGGATTGCGATAGTCGCTGACGCCATTTCACCATGAGATCCCGCCGGAGCTCTGTCCGCCATGCCGTGACCTGTCGCGGCAGCGGACTTTCACCCCGGCGTTGCATCTCCACGCGCATATCGTGCATGTGTGCAAGGACTGTTGCCTCCAGATCCCACGGTGATCGAAGGTACCCGAAAAACCATCAATGAATTGTTTTTCTGAAAAGGTATAGGATAGAAGGATAGATGTCGATTCAAGACAGTTTTTAGTCTTTAGTTTCATTTTTGAAATTAAGAATGTCAATAAATGTAGGAGGGTCAATGAACGTCCATGTGTTTATTTGGCGCTTACCTTAGTAACACATTAAACCTGTGCCCATATCTTTTTTCCACATAGGTAAAAAATAAACAATATTTACGGCCTCGTCCCAAGGAAAGCCCATTGACACAATTTCGAAACCTTTTAAACTCTTTCCATCTTCACGTCAAACGTCAGACGAGCAGAACAGCCATCGTGGGAACTTTCCCACGTTTATACAACTACACTAGTAAGCGTGCCTTCACAGGTCGCCTGCCTGGACATAGAGAGTGTGTTTACGACATGGGCATTCTGTGCCCAGACAGCATTGTGGTCAAAGGTGTCTGATTAAAGGTCCAGGTGCGGGGTTAATTATTTTGCTTAGGAGACATAGTATCTCAGGTGACGGCACCACTTTCCCATTTAAACATAAGACTGGCTTTCCTTACTTATTTCTTAGAGGGCTCCATCTGGGGTTTCTATGATATTTTTTTAATTAATCTTTCATAAATACGTTTTACACGAAATAGATAACAACTTTAATAAATCGTTTGGTCTCAACGTAGTCAATTACCCAGGTTCAACAACTATCAGGAAAACGTTCGAAAATTTCAAACAGCTTGTTGTTTTATTCGAGTATCCTTGAGAACGCCTTTAGTGGTGCTTTTTTACTCATCATTACGATTTTCAGGATCTTACGAACTGGTAGTAATACACCAGTCTCATGTTACTAAAAAATCACTACCAACATCACCAGGTAGACCGAACGACAAAACAAAGTCACAAAACACAGTCTTCCTGCCGGCAATATGCATCGCGTAATGGCCGGCAATTACACGCAGCGCCCGCTCTTTACATTACCCACTTTGACTGACTGATCATGCGATTAATCAGACCTGACTGTTGCGCCCAAACTGAAATCCGACAGTATTTGAATATAAGTAAGGTTGGTTTTTAATCGGAAGGCTTCCCGCGGTTGTATGCTAATGATGGATGGCATCCTTAATTGGAAAGCAACAATTATTTTTACAACGGTACCGAGGTGACAGTGGCCAAACTAGATGTTGCTATTGGTATCCAACTATCCAATGTTAAGTCAGGGGAATAAACTGTTCAGCATTGAACTATATTATCTAACTATTCTTGGTCTTGTATTTTTGATGGAGAGATAGATAGAGATAGAGAAGTTTGAAAGTGGCGCCATTGACAGAAATGTTTAAAAAGGAACGATTTGTTTATATATGGTCATGTGAAGAGAAAGGATGATACGCAAGTCACTATAAGATTCTATAAAAAATAAATAGAGAGGAAGACTGAGGCCAAATAAAAGATGAATGGATTGTGCAAAGAGATGGTTTAAAAAGTATTCAGCGTGACGGTTGAGAGGACAAAATGGATGAAAAAGCTTGATGCGACAACCTCAAGATACCTACATAGGATAAAGGCAGGAAGATGATGATAAATAATTAGGTTTCGTCTTTTTGATACTAGAGACATTCAAGCCTAAGGTGATTAACAATAAATTACTCTGACTGTACAATAATTTTGTGGGAGGCGATCATGCCGAAGATTCCCTTCCCTTCCCAGTTATAATAGTTTTATTACTCTTCGGATTATTCTCGTTAACAATTGATCTGTTATCTTAATTGCAATAATTACTGACATTTCTCAGCTTCTTTTTTATAGCTATTAAAAGTAGGGAAGTATCTACCTCACGAGTTTTTTACTGTTCGATATTAATCTATGTAGGAGTTGGTGTCAAAGAAATTTTCCAGCCCAGCTGTACCGTTTCAAGACAACATTCCGTTTTATAATTTTAACCTTAAAATAGACACCTTATCAAGAATTACGCGCTGTTAAACACGGCGTTGTCGCCGTGGTACATACCACAGGGGTTACACGACCCCTGTGGTATGTTTTCGTGTCACAAAATAGTCTATAAGTATTTAGCAGTAACATGCCTTCTCCCCTTTCTGACCAACTTCAAAAAGGAGAAGGAATAATAAGGAATATTAAGCTGTATGTGTGTTTCTTTTCTTTATATAGTCACCGATTTTTTAGTTGACATTGCATACTGCCGTATTGGTCCTGTAGAAATTGTCATTGTCATGATTTGATAAATAAACTTTGGTGATATGGAACGGAACTCCTCAAGGGATCATAACAGAACTGTACGTGTAGTCGATAACTGACTGAAGGAAGAGAGGGAAATGATCTGATAATGAAGTCAAAGGGTAGGCACTGGAAACTGGAACTCCGTAATAAATGAATGTAACCAAGCTGTATTTGGGCTTATTAGAATTGTTTTGAGATGTAGTCTGGCTATAAGGTATCATCGAACTGATCCGATGGTGGAAAGTTGGCAGTTTACAAACAAACACAACTTACCACTTAACAATATTAGTACAGATAGCAAAGTTAGTTGCTATTATGTATATATATATTTGAATTATTATTATTATTTTATTATTTATGATATACCGCTGAAAGAGGATTTCTGCAGAACGTTAAAAGCTGAAGAAAATATTCTACACACAACTTGTTTCAAACTACAACACATTGTTTTTACTCCCAAACGCTTTCATTGCATTCAGTCGACCCTATTAAAATTCAATGTCATTCAATTAGCAATACTGCCAGGACCCTGCAACTTAACGTCAACAATGTACAGAGCGATGCGCGCGCGCATACTAACGTAGCGATTAGTAAGCGCGAGCGCCGACTACTGATGAGATATGAACTTGTAGATTTGATTATGAGCTCTTATAAACATTGAATGTTAATCAAGCATCAAAAATTTTTGAAATTCCGATGAGATGAGAGTTTTCATGGAAAAAGAAAGTGATGTAAATGAACTTATTCCTCGTCTTTAGAGCCTGTGAAGACGAAGGTTCAGTTAATTTACACTTATCTGTACGTTTCGTAAAATCTAGTGTTTACTGGAGCTAAGGCCATACCACGTGCTTGTAACGATCCATTTGACGACCTAAACTGAACTGTTAGGGCGTTTACACATCATGCTGCAGCTGCAGCGTTTTTCGCCGCCGCGGTGCCGCAAGAGCTGCGGTGTTTCATCGCAGAACCAGTGACACAACGCCGCCTATACAGCGCGTCCAGTGCAGCAGCGGCCGTACCGCTACCACTGCGGCATAATGTGTAAATGCCCTAAGGCTCCATACAAATCCAAGGGGGACAAGCGCAACGGCGCGACGCCGGTGCCGCTGCCGCTGCGGCATAATGTGTAAACGGCCTTAAAGGCACAAATATTTATTTGATCTGTAAACGGATGGAGCTAAATGGGGCCTCTTTCTCGCTCGCACCGCTGCTGGTCTTTGCATACAAAATCCATTTCTAATCCAATTTTTGGAAACATCGAATTATGGCAACTAAAAAAGCAGTTGTCAATGGAATTTCAGTGTCACTGTAAACGCACACGTTAGTTTTGTTCAAAAACTTGCCATAATTTAATTTCCAAATAAAAATATAAAAAATATTTCTAGCCACCTCAGTTAAGAAACGTTTAAGACTAATTACAATGTCTAAATCAAATTAATGGAGAGAATAGCCGCAGGCGCAACAGAATGCAGAAGAAATTCTCCGTTTAATTACCGTGGCTGGTCGTTTTGAGGAGTTCCGCACTCGCACCTCAGCACAGCTGTACGGTATGGCTTCATTCATATATATTTCTTCCTCGGATTATCAGCTTAAACGATCATCGATGTCAATCCATGTCAATTTTGAAGCGGTCACTGCCAACTTTAAGGCCATAAGATAGATAGAAGGTATTCCTAACTGGAAATTATACCTAGTAGACGAATTAAAAGTGTTAGTATAAGTAATGTATGAGTATTAATAAAACTTGTGTTACATTGGCAATATACTCCAGTGCATCGTTTTGTATTATCTCGTCCAGAACTGCATCATCAGTCTTCATAAATTACAATGCAGAGAACGTAACGCTATCGTATTATTATAGAAACAAACAAATGCAACAATTGATTGCAGGTCTGCGCACAATAAGAGATTAGTAATGAAATACCTGTCACTTAATTCTAGATGGCTTTAGTGTGGGAAGATCTATGTCGTCGGATCGAGACAGAGATTCGTGTACATTATCTATCTGATGTATTGTCAGCTTTGAATATCTCCTGTTGAAGATCTGAACAAAACAACCCACATTTGAGTGTTTTTAGATATAGAGAGACCGTACATTTTACAATGTAAATTGCTTACTTCTCATTACACCACATTATATAGATATTTTTAAGTAGATGCCTTTTCTCTTCTACAGGAAGGCCTTGTAATTAGGCAATTCATCTTAAGCATATGTTTCTGGATCAAAAAGACTGATATAGTTCACTTGTGTCATTTGACTCTAGGAAATTGAGGATAAAAAAAATATTATGAGCTTAATAGCTACAGTTGACTAAAGCTATATTTAATTAGCAAAATGTGACTTTATCATTACCCCCAAGTGTCGCTACAAGAACCAGTCTTGTGCGTCTCGCATCCATCGGAATCCCGCAACCTTCACCAAGTCGTCAGTCCACCTTGTAGGAGGCCTTCCAACGCTGTGTCTTGTGGGACGCGGTTGCCACTCTAGAACTTTTCTGTCTCACCAAGTCACCAATCATCTGTTATCAAATTTCATGTAACCTAGATAGTAACAGTAAATTTAACGTCTTAATGAATACAGTTCAGGTCATCAAATACACAGTCAACCTTGCAAGTGCAGCTCTGCTTGTCAACAAGTCTATAAATAACAAGGCGAGGTGAGTGAAGCAAGCAGATGCAAATGATGCAGTGGTCGATGGTGTCATGGCGCCTGATGTAACTCCCCTAATGAGTATGCCAAGCAGGGGGGCAATGACGATATTCACAGTCCGACCGACCACATTGATACAGGTGCAGAATATTTTAGGCTCAGAGAGATTTTGAAGTTTTTCGTCATCTTTACTGGAAAATCAACAACTTTTGACGTTAATAACTAATATTTAGCTTATCTGGAAAATATGAGTCCGTCTAACGAAAGCGTGACCTGAGAAAAGGAGATTAAAACCAAAAATTTTGTATTAAATTCTCTATTAACAAAATTTTCTATTAACCTTTCGAATGCCGTAATTAGAGACACAATAGAAAGACAATTGCTTATGTCGAACTGTATAACTTAATTAAGACATTCAAAGCGTTTTAAGTAGGTAGGCTTTATTGCATTGATCGTATTGTACATAATTTGTGTTTTTACCTACCTTTCATAACAAAACCTACTTAGAAATAGCAAACTCTGAAGCAAGTATTCGAATCTTGTGTCATATTTCATTATTCGGTCCCCAGTATAATTTGCAAAAGTAATAAAAACAGCAGCAGTCAATATTCATTAAATTATCTGACTAAAACTAAAGACCGCCCTTGAAAAAAGAAAACCTTTGTCGCCATATTTAACGAGGTACAAGAAGTTTTGTCTTTACAATGACTATAACTATAAATCATTACATTACCATTATCTAGAAGAAGCTAACTTGTCGCCCACGACTACACATCCGCTGTTTTATTTGCTCACAAAAACTTTTCACTCAACTGTTAAGACCTGCCAAAAATATTTCATCTCTGTCTTTCATCTTACAATGGAAGGAGATGAATCTTTTTACCGTAACGTAAAAGTAAGCCAAATTCTCACGTTCGATGACACAACGTCCTTGCAGTGGCCTAGATCCGGCGACGAGACGACGCCGACACGATGCGAGGAGGGTGATCAATGAGAAGGTTCAAACGGTCATCGAACCAAATCTGAAAAAAAGCCTGATTTTCAAAGCCTTACCTGCGTTGAAGATCAGGAATATGGATTTAATGACATTAAAGTTTTCAAAGATTTTGATCTGGTGTAGTCGTATGACACTCCTTGCTTCAAGTATGAACATAATGCATCCACAGTTAGCTTTGTATGAAGTGAAACTACTGTTTCTAATTTTACCCAGTGAAGACAGAAGACTGTCGCCTCGTCGTTTCATATTTTATGAATGGACGTGTAAACTAGAACAGTGTTTAACGAACTGTTCGCTTATGTTTCCATATTGATTTGAAAGTTAAAGTGCCAGCTTTGTGTCAACTGATTTAACTGTGTTCCGAGTATCGGCCATGAAACCTTGTCATTACCTAACCTACTTATTAGAGAGATTATTTTAAACTTTTCATTTGTACAAGTACAATATTTGTTGTTTTTCTTTTCAAAGTGGAAGTACCTATAATCAGCGTATAACATTGCCTCTGCTCAGATACAGACCTTATCTATGTGAAAGGGAGTGGGCTATTACCTACCACGCGGGTATAGTGCGGGTTGGGCAACATTTAACATTTGACAATGACTTGTTATACATATTTGTGTTGTCAGTTGATTGAAGCCTGTCACTGTCAGATATGTTAACTTGTTTAGTTGTCGAACAGTGACCATACACATCACAAGAACGTGCAATCTAAAAATATAAGGAGTGCGGAAGAGTCCTAACATTATTGATATTATCAGGACAGGTAACAGGCAGGATATCACGTATTACAAAGTCGTTAGTCTCACAATGACCTCAGATCTGATTGTTATTGTTTCGCAAACAAATTAATTAAATCTCGAATCAAAACAAGATTACAAAATATACCTAGGTAAGCAAGAAGAATGTTTTTCATCTGTTTTGTAAATGTTAGGTTGGTTAAGAGCAGTAACGGCTGTGGAAATGAACCAAAAGACGTGATGCAATTAGTAACTGCCCAAAGCAAAAATAGTTTTAGTTTAATATCACACAATAAGGGAAACCTCTCTATGCGTTTTTTGTTATCAGCAGCGAGCCTCCCAAGCGCGAATCAATCTTATGACCCTGACCGTTCAACGCGGACACTCCGGCCGTCGTACTATTAGGGTTATCATGCCATTAATATCTGGGACAATGTATAACATATGTGCTACAGGGCTACAAGGTGTACGGTCCGAATAAGGCAGGCTTCCATAAACGAATGGCAGTTATGACGTATCGGCCCATCGACGGCGACGGCTTTGCAATTAGGGCTCTCACTCGACCGGAAAGTGAAGGTTCCGGGTATTCAAATTTTGAATAACAGACCACCCACACTGACTCCCACCACATTCAAGCCCTACATAAATGAAACCAAAAAACCAGTTGACTCTTCAACTCACACGTTCAATGAATCCAGCAGCTGTCTTGCTTATTGTTGAGGTGGAAATATTATAATGGTAGGATTCGAAATCATCATGGGATTGGGATAAATAAATAAACTACATTTATTTCTTTATGGAGACACTTAGGGGAGGCTTATGCCCAGCAGTGGACGACATGCAGCTGGAATGATGATGATGAATTACTTCTTAAATATCTTCTGAGAGGTTGTTTCATTGATCACTCTCTTGGTTGTTCCTTAGAGTAGATTCTAATCTCTCTGATTTCTCTTTCAGTTATATGGGTTTCATTCCTTCTTATTACATGTCCAAATATTGCCTTAAAGCTATTTTTATTGATCTACTGAGGCAAATAAGCTTGTCAGCCCTAGAGGTGCAGAGTGCACTTGATGTTGCGAATCTAATACAATGATAGGCGTCATTAAGCTGTTGAGTGCTTTCTACACAATTGTGTCGGAGGCCGGAGGTCGGAGCGGCTAACTAGGGCAAATCATATTGTATTCTGTAATTATGTCGACCTGTTACTGGGAAATTCAATCTGTAGCTGTTTTAAACAATCTGTATGTGGACCGTTGTCCCAAATTATTTAGGGAAAAGGTAACCCATAGTGTTATTCTTTTTACTCCTGTTGTAAAAAACTAGTGGTATGTTGCCAGCCATTTAGAAATTATTTTCGAAATATATTCAAAACTTAACATTATCTGTCCAAATTGCAAGGTAAAATGCAATTCCAAATATGTACATTACGGTTCGTATTTTGTAGCGATACCGGTCGGTTATTCTGACCTACGGTCCAGTACGTATGTCAGAGTTACAATCCGACCAAAAGGCCGTATCTCCCGTGGAATAGTATTAGGCCCTTCTGTTACGAAACCAGCGACAATGACAAGTTAGCAGTACAATGACATTTAATGGCGTAAACGTAAATTAGGGGCTTGGGCGGCATTATGATACGGTCTGAGTTATTATAATTGAGATACATTTTCTAGTAACAACCTTGTGAATATTGTGGTAGATTTAAATTAGTATAATGTAGATACTTATGACACTGCTTTCGTTTATGAAAATAAAAAATCCTCATAAACGCTTAAATATATTCCAAGAGTGGCTTTTTAATTAAACATTCTATTTGCTTGTATCTATTGAAATATTCACACGTACAGTCGCTTTTCATGTTCGCACACCGAGGTGCATGACATCTACTCCATGTGTGTGGCTGTGTAAATTACCTAGACGGTCTGACGTTGCTTCAGACTTGAAATGGACACGTGTTGCAAAAGTCCCAGATACACATCGAGCACAGCTGATGACACGTGTTCTGGGTTACGAGCATGTGAGCAGGTAAAGTTGCGTCGGGTTAAGTAAACTATTGGTACAGAATGTCACGTAAAATCTGTTGAAGTTGTACATGTAAGCAGTTCTGCTGACATAATTCAACAATTTTGTAATGGTAACATTTCAAAACTTTGACGCAGGGGTTTAGGTACTCCAATAATAATATAATCCACAATCATGTTTGTGAGTCCCCTTTTTAGGAGTGACTGGAGAAGCGTCACGGTGTCATCAACTTCCAGATGACGCAGGTCCCCATCTGACATGGTAAGTTCGGGAGGTTCCTGTTCTAAATACAGGCGAAAGAAAAGTTTTGGTGTCACCATTATATATTATGAAGGATACTATGGTGAATTTAGTCAGTAAAAGTCTGATACGCCCTCTTGCTCCACCCTAAAGCGGAAGAAGTCATTGCATGATTTCCCACCTCAAAAAAAATGGTACTGGAAAATTATCAAAAACGGTCTCGCTTATGACATAGAAAGAAGATAGGATTAATGAATGAAAAAGATTTTTCAAGGTGCATTTGTGTCCAAATCATATTATTTTACTCACTTAATAATTCTAGAGCTAGAGGTCAATATACCAAGATACTAGACAGGACAATACTGGACATAATCGTAAAACTTTATGAGCTGCTATCAGTCTCACAAACCAGTTTAGGAGTTGGGTCTATATTTGTACAGAGCAGACTCCTTAAGTGACGCAATTATGGCACTGAGGGTGGTGGATATTAGTATGTTTTGTTTATGTTATTGTATTGGTTTGTATTATACTTACACTACCTCCAGTCCCGGAGTATTGTGTTACATGAAAGCAATACACGAAGTTTGAAAGGTATATAGATCTCTCTTATACCAGCTCCGACGTACAAGTTGTAAGTCATAGGTTTAAACCCAGCCACCTGCATTACTTTGTGTAATTTATTTCATTACTGTCAAAACGGTGCAGGATATCATCCTGAGGAAACCAGCATGTACAAAATTTCGAAGACATAACTGTGATATCTACCATTCCGCACTGGGTCAACGTGGTGGATTAGGACCCATTCACTCTTCTAGAGGAGGATTGAATCCCAACAGTGGGAACATTAAAAGCCTGAAAATTAAGATACAGCAAAAACCATATATCGCCGTCCCCGGAGAATAAAATGATAATTACAAAAACGCAACTTTTCAGGAAAAATAAAAAACATGTTTTCTTCGATTGCTCCTTAAATACTGGACGTAGAATGATGATTGTTAGGTTTGAAAAAAAGTAATTTTATGTATGTTCGAAATGTTTTAGTGAAAAATGCCTAATTATTAAATCATAGACATTATTTAAAAAATAAGAAGTTAGTCAAAATTTATCATCGTCTAAGTTCTATTATGTCGATTATCATTTTGTTCTCCGTACAGCCTGACCAGGATCAAATATTGCACTCTTTACTTATCATTTTATTCTACGAGTTGTTAGGGAGCAAATGTTGACGATAATACTTTCATATCGTCTTTTTCTTGTAAATATTGTATTATTTTTTTCTGTTAAAGACTTTGAATTTGGTTTTCCAATGAAAACATGATATGGTAATCAACATTAGTTTTATTCAATTGAAGTGTCCAAAAATTAACTTTGTAACAAAACGTCTTCCAAATCGTTGTTTAACAAAAAAAAAACTAGTTCTCACTCCTAAAAATTAAAACAAAAAAACAATATTAAAAAATAACAGAATTTTCCTTAATTTGCTCTCTTTGGACCTTCATTTGGTATTGATATAAAAGTCAGCCTTATGATCACATATAATCTGAATTATTATTTGTTATTACACGAAAGAATTATTAATATAATCTATTACAAGTTACATAATTTTTTATCAATCTATCAGCCTCATAATCACATGAATGTATCACGTAAAATCAGTTTCTTAAAATTTATAATGCTCATTAATTAAATAAAGTTGGTCATTAATCGTAATGATCTTCCTCATTATCGTTATTGCTACCAGAACAGCTACTGTCATAAGTCAAGGACTCGTAAAAACCACGATGGTAACTTGGAATATCTCCTGCCTTACAGAGGCTCATAAGATCATCATATAAAGCCTTGCTTATAGGAATAGGCTTAGTGTATAACGTTTGGAGTTCGGGCACATAGCCAGGACTTGGGCTTGGTAACTGGCTGGTACCCCGCCTGCTTCTTATACTCTGACAGACTCTGTATTTAATTGGGAAAATTCGGAATCAAAGTTGTATTTATATTTTAAAATTGATGGATTTGAATGTGTGGCATTTACTTCCATGATTTGAGTTTATGATATTTTTTAGCTCTCCTCATTTTTTTTACCAGTTCTTATTGTCTATTAACTCCTTTATATTGTAAAATTCTTTTTGCGTCATCTCTTTAACTTGATATTTTTTTCCATGTACCTTCGCATTCATAATGATTGTGTACATCTGATCAGGCGTGTATACAACTCTGTGTTTTAATTCTCATTCAATGTTGGAATGCATGGAATCCCCCTCACTCTGGCCATGGCCTGTTTCAAAGAATCTATGTGTGATATTCAATTAAAGCTTCTGTGCAACATAAATATATAGAGCAAATATAAATCTGTTTTTGTTTTGTCCGCAACAACTGTCGGAGTAAAATGATATGTTATGGATGCCTCTTTGTTTTTCATTAAGTAGAAATTGCCATAAGCAACTACCAATTTCATTTGCCCCCCTTTTAGCAAGCTGACCATGCCAAACATAACAATAACCTTTACTCTGAGTAGCATCATACACAGTGAAATTATAAATGGGATACTTCCTAATAAGTTGCAATTTCTAATAAGTTGCAAGACACTCCTAAAGCACATACAGAATGTATTTTTGATTTGAGACTAACTTCACCACATGAAAGTAATGGACAATTGAGGTACAAAACTAAGCTGTCATCAAAAAGATGCAAATAAAATATTTCAAAACGATAACCAGCCGTCAACCTCTTATATTCGTAATTCTATTAATAATCGCGAAGGTGAAAAAGAAGGAGAACCAACACCGTCTCTTATTGATTTGGATGCAACATTACAACCTAAAAATATTTTTGATTCCATATTGTCGGACAAAACGATTATTATCAATGAAAGCATAACAGTTAGTCCTCAAAACCTGACACAAACTAGACAAAACAGTAACGTAGCTTACTATCAGAGCCCTGATCATAATGAAGACCATGATAGAGAAGACCAAGCCGAAATTCATTCATTTAAACGAAAGACAAGATGTTAAGAACAAAAAATTAAAAAATATAGGAGAAGCCTCTATAGGCTGCAGATCGAAGAAAATGTACGATAAAAAAGTTTAAAAAGCTAGTTGTAAGTGCGCAAAGAAATGTGGTGAAAAGATAACTCATGAGCAAAGAGAGCACATAAGGAAGCAATATTATATAAAATAGGAGATCACGAGAGACAGTGGCAATATATCGTAAATCATACATTAGTCAAAGATGTTAAGCGAGTCACTGTAGACCGAAAACGCAACCGAACTCAATCGATCGATTTCTTCTCCCCTACTTGCGTTTGCGTAAAATTTAAGTGAGGAAAATGGATGACAATATGTCTTACTGTTCAAAACTACGTTTAGTAGTTTTACTAACACATCTATATACGAAGCGTCTGATTGGTTTTGAACGAGAATAAAATGATAACTGGATTTATCATTTTCTAGTCGAATATTTTTCACGAGAACATAATTCTATGAATATTTATCATACTAACAAGTAGGAATACATTTCGATAATATTATATTAACACTTTTTTCTCGTAATTTAAGGCCTGCCTTAAATCTTTGAATACTATTGTAAAATTTTGTAACTTCGTAAAATAACTGTATAAAAATATCGAAAAAATTAAGCTCATGTATTACCACCCACAGATCCCAAAAATGACATAACACTAACACTAAGATAATGGCAGTTATCATTTTATTCTCCGGGGACGGCGATATATATATTATATATATTACCATATATTTAAGTGCCAAGGTATCGTTAAAGGGTCGAATGCTTATTGTTGCCACTGGATAAATTACAAATAAGATTAGAATTAAACCATGTGGGAGAAAACATTTTCGATATATTATGAATAGATAATTTCATCATCTTCCTGCCCTTGTCCCATTTTATTTGGGGTCCGCACAACACGTTTTTTTATGAATAGATAATTTCAAATACAATAATTGCTATCATCGAAATTCGATCATTTACAATGAATGAATAAAGAGTTATTTGGAATTTAAAAAGATTTCAATTTTACATGTTTTTTTTTTTCATAAACTAACGGTGTTTCAAATAATACGGCTACATTGACGTGCAGAAAATGATGTCAGACCCAGAATTACAGGCCCAGAATTCGGCAGCGATGCAAGCTACACTAGGAACACTGGAATTAAAACGCACGATCGGTGTTTTCCAGGAGAGATGATGGTATTCACATGTATTCCTGGGCAAAATACATCCAATACTGAACTACGATGTATATAAGAATGAAACTTGTCAGTGACATTTTGGAATCCTGGTATGAGTCCCAGGATGATATTGGTATATTCTGTGACCACTCAAAAGCTTTTGACTGCGTTGTATAATACTCTGATCTGTAAATTACACCTCTATAAAGTTCGTGGAAAAGCTTTTTTTTTCCTATTTATACAAATTATCTCATTAATGGTTACAAAAAGTAACCGTTAATGAAACTACGTCTCCGGGGTCTTTATCTTTAGTAAAGATAGGCGTACCTCAGGGTTCAATTCTTTGCCTTTTCCTAGTTTATATTAATGACCTTCCTTACATTATGGCTAATTTAGCCGACATAATTATATTTGATGCTTATTTTTAAAATAGATGGACAAGATCAATGAAAAAGAATGTGGTGCATGTCAACGAAAGTCTGGCTGGTTTTTAGAAATGGTGCGAAGCATAATAACCTCTTACTGAATGCGATTAAAACTAAACATCTAAAGGTTTTTATCACTGAATGCCCCTCAAGTTGGCCTCAATCTAATTCTTGACGGCAAAAAACCTAAGTTATTGCGGAAACTTTATATGTTAGGTGATTGTATTAAAATGCAATTTTTATTGTGGGGCGCTCAAATTAGAACTCTCTCAGATTATGCTTAGCTGCATAAACAGTAGGAAAAATAAAGTAATTGACAGATGTAGCCATAGCTAGGTTACTTTACCATGGCTATTATGTCTTATGACATTTGGCTGTGGGGATTTGCAGATGTAGAATCAATGTTTAAATTACAAAAGAGAGCAATCAGGGCTAATTATAACATGGATCTCAGCACTCGCGATACCCTTAGAAACACATTCAAACAAATCGATATACTAACTCGGCCTTCACTTTACGAG
This sequence comes from Mythimna ferrago, assembly GCA_910589285.2. Taxonomy (NCBI): domain Eukaryota; kingdom Metazoa; phylum Arthropoda; class Insecta; order Lepidoptera; family Noctuidae; genus Mythimna; species Mythimna ferrago. The sequence goes on from OU342685.1 coordinate 27,281,710, forward strand.
TATACCTTAGAAAGTATTTTGTATGATCGTAAAAACTTTCAAAATTAGAAGCAATTTTTATAATATAGTTACATGAGAAGTAAGTGATATGAAAGAAAAGGGAGTTAGTGATAGTTTGACGGGTGACAGGACAGAATGGAAGAAGAAAACGTGTTGCGCCGACCCCAAATAATATGGGATAAGGGCAGGAAGAAGAAGAAGAAGTAAATATGAAATTGTATTACCCAAATGGAAATTAGCAAGTCACTCCTCAAAAAAAAAGTACGCTTTTATTTTTAACAAGTTAAAAAAGTCGATTACAGAACTTAGCGAGGGAAATTTTCCATCCCCCCCACACCAGTTGAATCCAGTGCAGTAAAAGCCCACTCTTGCTCAGGTCTCGATGCTTCTTGTCACTGTCTGACACTCTCTTTAGTCCCAAGTATCAAATACCTGGGGGTGTACATCGATGCAAATCTTTCGTGGCGTCCGCATATTGAGGCTTTATGCTCGAGGACAAGGAAGCTTATCTATCTGTTCAAAGAATTGAGACATGCTGCTGATCCTGCAACCTTGTCCTTAGTTTACCAAAGTTTATGTGCATCTATCCTCATGTACTGCATTCCTGTACGGGGAGGCACCCATAAAAGCCTTCTGCTTCAAGCAGAGCGTGCACAAAGAGCGATTCTTAAGGTTATGCATTTTAAGCGAAGAGATTACCCAACTACCCAGCTGTACTCGGAATCCCAAGTCCTCACCGTGCGGCAACTGTTTATCTTGCGTGTAGTCTTACGCCGCCATTCCATGCTGCCACTAGACACAAGCATCCTTCTCAGACGTCGAGGTTTTCCGGTCAGTGACTCCCTACATTGCAGGACCACTTTCGCAGGTCGTCAATTCATTATTCTAAGCGCTCGCATTTATAATAAGATTCACCATCTGATCAATATTTATACATTAAATAGATTTACACTAAAGACTAAGTTATCTAAGTGGTTGCAAGAACTGTCTTATGATTATACCGAATCATTATTAACAATCATCGCATAACTATCACTTCATACTGTTACACGTCTATATAAAGGCTATAGTAATTGTACCAAACATCCTATTTTTGATCATCTCCAAGGAGGAACTGGCTCCTGAGATACAAGTATTTATTTTACTTAGTTTAGGAGTCAAATGTTCATTTTATTTCCAATGATCAGTGTTTGTACAACTATTGTATCTGTTCATGTCATTATATATTGTTACTGTGTGTGTTGAATGTACAAATAAAGATTATTATTATTATTATTATTTAAAAGCTCGCATCTAGCATGTCCTTGCCTCCTCAAACAGATCTTTGAGTGTTAACGAGCAGTCCCGGGTGGAAAACATAGCGTTATGCGGCACAATCGATTTTTTATGTAGTTTTAATAACCGGTAAATCAATAAGAAGCGTAAAAATAAAGCTGGAAAATAAGAGAACCTAATTTACATTTATGAGAACTGATAAATCAGCTCTGGCATGAATTTCTACGCTTGTCAATTTAATAACTAACCGAATGTACTTACAATTATTCATTTTTAACCAGCAAAATAAACTACTTAAATTGGCACCTATTATTAAAAATACATATTATAGCTTTAGTTTAATCATAAGTTCGCGTCACCTTTTATTGCCGTTGAGTACGTAAACGCGCGCATCTTGAGTGATGAATGAACGTAATGTAAACAAAACAAGTGAGATGTGCTGTCACGTCGAGTACACGGCGCTAAGATGCTGTTCCGGTTATTTCTACGAGAAGCTTATATAATAATATGTGCTTAATTTGCTTACAGCTCGGGTGGATCGGGTGCTGGTCTGTAGGGACGTAATGTGCCAAAAATTGTATACCCAATTTAACTCCATAAGGAAGCGACTTTTAAAAGTCCTTCCTATTGTTCACCTTCGTGTATCAAAAGAGTTCTTGTACGTTCTTCTTGTATGTTGATATTGTAAAATTATTTTTCTTTTTTCTAAAATTTTCCAAGAGGTCAGTTGATCGTTTTTATTCCTAGATGGGTTTACTTTCATAGTCTCCTTTACAATCAGCTATATATCTTTCATTATACTACACACTAATAGAACCATAAATCGTGTAGTAAAGTCGTACATTACCTGCGTCATCTCGCTGATCGCCGTGTAAGGAAAGTGGTCGCTCTCGCTGCGAGGCCGCTTTACTCTCGACGGAATGCTACAACCGCCCTCGCGAACATCGCTTGTCTATTAATAATAGTCCAGTTCATGCAGCCTCGTGTCCTCAACTACGCTAGACTTATAGCTGCACTACTTTGAGCTAGCGTATCAAAACTTTGATCAACTTGTCAAAGAATGCTTTTTACTTCCGACAATATATCTGCTACTCATTAGCTGTAACTGTACTCTTGGAAAGTGACATCAGCTAGACGGTCTTCGGTAAAATTACGGGGTCCTTTTAATGTTTTCGCTAGACACTAGGTGCAATGCAATGACATGTGGTATTCATTATATCTGCTTCCATCAGTTGGGCCTTCAGTTGGCTCAGTAACGTAAGCGATGTAAAATATATAATAGACAAGCTTTTGCTCGCAGCTTTGCCCACGTATATAGTATAGCGTATGTCAATCAGAAATAAAGCAGCTTTCTATCGGTGCAATAGGTACAAACAAGAAAACAAAAAAAAAAAAAGCAAACTTTACCTCTTTATTATATTAATAATATAAGTGTAAATAACGTCCGTAGAGTCTGTCTAATAAATTAAACGACTTGGGTAATTATTACGATTTAATGAAATCTGATGTAGTCAACACAGGTTCAATAATCAAGGTTGATTAAGAGATAGAGATCGTTGTTTACTAACAGAAGAACCTTATGAAAAGTATCGAATATAACTATTTTTTAAATTATTAAATATTGTACAAAATTCCCAAGTCAGTTGACTTATTAGACAGACTATAAATCAAATCAACCCCTGGCTCGTTTCGTGACAAGTCAGCTGGAAGTAGTCCCGGGTAGACCAGTAGCCGCTTACATTAAGATTAGCACATAATGAAGTGATATCACGGGTCGTATCGCTCGAACGTTTCGAAAGCGGCCGCAGGAATGTCCGACTGCTGGCCTGAATCGCGCACCTGCGCTAACACAGACCCCTGAGGTACTCGGGGGAGACAGACTGTTTGATGTTGTGCTATTGTGCTGATTTGGAATGTTTTGTTGGAATACAAATACAAGGAGTCTATATACTGATGGTTGGTAAGGGCGGTTTTGAATGCTGGGAAAGGTGGTGCTACGTGACGTAGGTACATATCTTTACCGGTTATACTTTTCTTCCAATCCATCCAAAGGTTCTCTGGTAGATGTCACTGTCAACGATAAGACTGCCATACGACGGTCCTACGTATATAAAGACTTGTCCAAAATATCATTTTTTTATTTCATTTTTTACTTTGTTTAAACAAAGTAAATAATGAATTTGGGACCGTCGCACTGTAGCCATAGATTTAACTTATTTGTGTATAGTACCTATAAGTTGTGTTACTTTTTTGGTGTAAAATAAAGTTTAAGTTTATTCCTTCCTGTGAACTTGTTGCGCTATTGTAGGTATAGATGATGGGGAAACAAACTGAGTTATTTGAGTATATCGCAAATCATTGACGTGGTTCAGAAGGCTACCGAGCTTAAGTAAAACTGAGCTGGACATGTCTGCTGCATGACTATCAAGCGGTGGACCAGTAAAACGCAAAACTAGTGCCTTGAAATCGCATGACGGGGTCGCGGCAGACCAAGAAGCAAATGGCAGGACGACTTAGATGTATTCCTTGAGAATTGGAAAGAAATGGCTCAAAACCGGGAACATTGGTAGGAGTGGAAGGATGCCTTTGTCCAGCTGTGGGACAGTATGGGCTAGATATAATAATAATAATAGTTTGAGTGTCACCCATTACTCATGTGCCATCACCACAGCGAGTAGACTTCGGCGTTGAAGTCTTTTCCTTTTAGTATTTTAAACGGAAGTATCGACTACATGATATAATCGTGAATGTTACCAACAGGTATCAATACAGGACATCAGGTACACAATAGGATCCTACTAATTGATAACTAAATAATGTACATAATACGCATGATTGAGTCATCTAGAATCTAGATTATTCGTGATGACGAATGGTTCGATCAGCAGTCTTTAAAAATAGAATACAACTCATAACATCAACATGATAAGTGGTCCGCTGTTGTATTACCGATCACGGGCTTTTGATTATTACTACTATTACTGGAAAAGTTAACCAGACTAATATTGTACTTCTTTTCTTCGAGAATAGTTATGTGCACCTAAAACAATGTATTGTGGTCATAATTATGCCACTAGTCCGCTTCCAGTTCTAGTTTCCATCAGTGACAAACCCAGACATGAGCTAGTACCTAGTTAACTTACTCACAACCAACTTTTAAGGTATGTATGAATCAAAAATTTTAAGAATTATTATTATTCAAGAAAAACCATATCGAAAAAGTGTAGGTAAATAAAAGCAAATAATTCATATGTACATAAAAAGTCTCTACGAGCAGGATTTTCCTATCGGTGACGCATGGTCCATGACCTGTCATGAGAGAAATCATGTAATCTGCGTCATTGGTCAGGCAATATGAAATTGTATTGTTTGCATAGCGTGAAGATATAACTTGATAGCATTAGCGTAAAACAAAAACAGGTATGAAAAAATGTAGATGAAATTGAGTTTAAAGAAATTTCGTAGTTTTTATAAAGAAATGATTACATAATTTTCAAGCCAGTGCGTTGCTTTTGAATTGTACGTAAATGTAACGCTTTTACTCTTCAATAAATCTGCGTCTAGACATTTTTTTACAAGAAAAAACTACCAACACTAATTCAATTCGACGGGGTCGCGGCCGACCAAGAAGGAGATGGCGGGATGACTTAGATTATCTTCCATATTAATTACAAGAAGTGGCTCAAAGCCGGGAACAATGGAAGGAATGGAGGGAGGCTTTTTCCCAGCAGTGGGACAGTATAAGCTAGATATAATAACAATATAATAACTAATACAAAGTAAAAAGTTCCTCTTCTTACATTTTGTACCAATATTGGCAGAAAGTAACATATAAATTGAAATTACTTTCAGTGTCAGTGAAGATTTGAAAACCTAGGTATATATGAAAAAAAGGGCTATCGGACACTTGGATTGATTTCTGCGTATAAGTACCTAATTGTGTTTTAAATTATTTGAGGAGCCCTTACCACTTGCTGGATACACTTTATTTGCTAATCAAACTAGCCTCTATACCTCGTTCACGTAATAAAGCGACACATTCGTGTCAAGTGCGTCCTGCAGTCAGTGTATGATAGTTGGCACCTGCAGGTACTTGTGACAAGTATTGATTGGTCATATCAGATACTTGTAATCGTTCGCATTGTTAATGCCATTGCCATAATGTTTGCACCGATCCCCAAGCAAATAAAGCTATCGTCAATATTTTTGCAATATTTCAGGTGAATCCAGTAATTGCCAAGGTTGATGTGCATTCCAGAGGGTGTCTGAACCAGGCAATCTCGTTGTTGTGGCATGCTTAGAATCTGAAGACTAGCTTGGAGAGTTCTTAGTTGATATTGTTTTAGTTCTTATATTGATATTTTTTCTTCTGCCTTCTAGGCAGAGCGGAAAAGGCTTTTACCGTCTAAAACTAACCTGTTTGCCCCTGATGTTATAATCAATCATAATCAATATTTCAAGCTTATTGACTACTGTAAGTTGTGGGAGGATTTTCCGATTTCCGGCCACCGTAGGCACGGGCTTGCGGACGGCCAGCAATGGGTAGCTCGCCGTCCGTCCGTCCGGTAACCGACCGGACCGAGATTAAGAAGTCGACGGCGCGTATCGTTTCACGCGCGCCTCAAGGAGTTGTCAGCAAACCGTAGGGGCCCAGCGGGGTCGAAGCCTACTGGGGCCTAGGATCTGTTTCTGAAAGGAAGATTCAGCCCCGGCACGAAAGGCAACGAAGGAACAGTAGTGGGTTTTTAGTCAGTAAAAGTCTGACAGTATCTCCCGCTCCGTCCAAGAGCGGGGGATGTCATTGAATGATTCTCCCACCTAAAAAAAAAAGTTGTGGTGGGAATACCACTCACCACAGCCTGACTTCTTTTAAACCCAGGATCATCTGCTCTCGGTTGCGATCTGCAGTGGCCTAAATGGAAAACGATCAATGTCTGTAGACTGCATACCCAGGTAGGACGTTGTAAACTTTATTTGGCAAAATGGGGGATTATAGACCCCTCCGACACCCAGCGCGAGTGCAGTGCTCCTGACCAGACGGTTACCCACTTATTAGAGTGCCCAAAGTGTTCTTACATCTGCACTTTGGAGCTACTGGGCTCGAAAACTTCGAGGAAAAAGAATTAATTAAAACCATCGATTCGAGAAGAAGTAAGTAATTAAAGTACTAACATTTCTGGTTTTTAATTACATTATTATCATCTCCGGACCCATTTAAGGTTTTAATTTTTGTCGTCATATTTAATTTTTTTTAGTTATCTTCTATAATATAAAAATGAATCGCAAAATGTGTTGGTAAGCGCATAACTCAACAACGCCTGGACCGATTTCGCTAATTTTTTTTTTGTTGTGTTCGTTATTATGAGGAGAAGGTTCTTATGAAAAAAAATGAAAATTAGGGTAGTGTAGGGTAGAGTAGGGTAGTGTAGGGTAGTGTAGGGTAAAGTAGGGTAGTGTAGGGTAGTGTAGGGTAGAGTAGGGTAGAGTAGGGTAGAGTAAGGTAGAGGAGGGTAGAGTAGAGTAGAGTAGGGTAGGGTAGAGTAGGGTATAGTAGGCTGAAGTAGGGAAGAGCGGGAGCGAAGCCGCGCGGGTACAGCTAGTTTTTAATAAACACTAGAGAGAGACTGACTGAAGATTCAAATCTTTTTTTTTATAGTTACGAGTAACTGTATCGAAATATTCTTTTTTCTTGTCGTCTTTGTCAGTTTCGGTTACAGTCGAAACTGAAAGAGGAACCGAATTCGACTACGGTTTCAGTTTCAGCGGCAAATTGTGTTTCGATTAGTCACAATCTGTTAAAAGTTTATCATATTTTTAAGCCAGTTAAGTATTATAGAACTAAATGTATAGCATTTTTTTAGTAATAGTATCCTCTTCTACTGAACATAAATCTTAATTTTAAGTTTGCCAAGTGAACCTCAATAAGTTCTACAGTGAACACACAAGCAACACATCTCTTAATATCAAGGGAAAAAGTTAATTCTCTTGAAGAGATTAGACAAGTGAATATTTTCCTCTTGTAAGGTTATTTATTTATTTATTTATTTTATTCTTTATTGTACACCGCATGAACAAAAAAGATACAGGACAAACATTATTCAAAATAAGTGTACAATGGGCGGCCTTATCGCACAGGGCGATCTCTTACAGACAACCTTTGGATGGACTGAAAGAGAGTAGAAAGATATAGGGCTGTCAGTGTACATCAGAATAATACAAATATGAAATAGCAACACAAATACATACATACATTACAAAAAAATATACTAATAAATATTAAATATGTAATCAAGCCAGGAGAAGACAAAATCAAAGTGAAAGGTAATGCTCCTTCACCATTGTTTTAAACGTTGGGAGCGTTTGAGCACGTCTCACTTCAATAGGTAACGCATTCCACAAACGAGCAGCTTGGACTGTAAACGATTTGTCAAAAAACGATGTGGAATGCATACGAATACTTAATTTCAGATTTTCCGATGATCTCAAGGACCTAGAATGTGTGTCACAAAGGAACTATTATTTTGGTTATGTATGTTCTTTTGCAGTAAAACTAATTATTTCAGCCATTTTCCAATCGAATATAGTGTTATTGAAAAAGTTACTCGGCTTATGACGTTATTAAGAATTAATTAGCTGGGCAGTTGGCGCGATCGCACCGATACGTTATCAGTTAGCGCTGTTATCAGCCGATAGCGAGCACCTTGCAGCGGTGACTCAGCGCGAGCAAATAATGCAATGATATCACTTGCAATATGTTGTGTTGTCACTGACATTTTGTTGTGTGATCATTGGTCGAGCACTTGTCATTGTTTATAGGGCTATAATTTATTATTGTTATTTGCTGTAACAGTTTTCGTCATGGTGACATGGTGGGAGATGGTGAGTATTGATAATTTCGGTAACTCCCCTCTTTGAGGAGTGGCTGGAAAGACGTCAGGGAGTCCGCACCGTTCGCATGACACAGGTCCTCACTGGACATGGTAAGTTCGGGAAGTTTTTGCTCCTGATTCGTGCGGAAGAAACGGAGGAGCATACGGTGGAGGTGTGCCATGCATAGGTAGAGCACCGTCGTGTCCTCATGGACGCGATCGGCGGTGGTGATATCTCATGACAGGTTCTGGTACAGACCATGGTCCGTGGAGGAATGGCAGGCGTTGGCTTCCATCTGCGAAGCAGTAATGCTAGCGAAGGAGGCGGGCGTACACCTGAGGAAACGGACATCCTAACGCCCCAGCTACCGGGACCCCGACCTCGATTTCCATATGGATGATTTATAATTTCCCACCTTCTAAATAAAAGTATTGGAAAGTCTCTAAGTGATGTTCTGGTATAACCGCATCACTGGTGGGCTGTTACGTTTAGACACCCAAACCAGTAAGGAAGAGTCCAACGCGAGAGGTGCTCCTCAGTACGATTGCTTGTCACGATACACACGTACATTTGAACTTCAAACTGCTGGTAACAACTAGGTACTGGATTTTCGTATGTCACTTGGGTCCAAAGACTTATTTAGATATTTAATAAAGTTACGTCAACAGCATACCAGCATATACATGGTTTACAAATTAATTAATTAGCTTAACGAGTCTTGGAGAGGTACTCGGTATTCTATGGATGTTTAGTGGTTTTACGCAGAATGAGAAGGACGCCACAGTAATCGGCGAAAACTGATCGAATGGACCAACTGTCAGATATGTAGGTAACTGCCTGCTGTTACGTTTTTATATGTCCGGGGCTAGTTAGTGGTATTGTAACACGAACTGACATACTGTTTACACGCCCAATTCCCACATAGTAGGTCTGCGGCGCGTTGTACCGTAACGCGATACAGATCACACGCATACATACAGGCAAGTATACGCACCGCGCGTGCGGTACGGGAGGGAATCGTACGCAACATTCTCTACGCATAGCTGGTGCTGATTGACTGATCGTAGACGAGTCATGAGCGGTTAGCGGGCTGAGCCTAACTTACACGAAATCTCAGTTATCATATCTCCATTACCTTCTACAATTTACTACTAAACTTATTCTATACACATTGAAACAAAGAATAATGAGTTGTCGATCCCCAGGCAAAGCAACCGTATAAGAAGACTGGTTGTTTTAAGTTTAAGCATTTCCGCTGATAGTTAAAATATCTAGACCTCAAGTTTGTCTATATACATGTAAGTATCCTAATTAATGTTATAAATTAGAAAGTATGTTTGTTTGTTATCTTTTGATGGCTGAACCGGTCATCGTGATTCATCCAGAAAAACTGTTCTTTTAGGAACAACAATTTTCTTTCTCCCGGGTAAGATTCCTTCGGATTTTTTGATTTTACACTGGCGAAGGCGTTGGCAAAAGCAGTTAAGTATTCTTAAGTATATGGGTACAGTTAGCATCATCATCAGCCCTTTTTAATGTTTCCACTGCTGGAAGTCAGGCCTCCTCTCTAGGAGAGGGAATAATAAGCCGTAATCCACCACGCGAGCCCAGTGCAGGTACCTGAATAGTATCTCTTAGATGAATGTCACATGTCTTAGAATTTTTGGTTCTAGGACATGTCGGTTTCCTCACGATGTTTTCCTTTACCGTTTTGAGAGCAGTGGTGATGAAATAAATTACACAAAGTAATGCGCCTGGCAGGGTTTGAACCCGCGACCTGCAACACGTAAGTCAGAGCCACGGAACAGTAAAAACACTGTTCCGTGGTCAGAGCCATTACCACTCGGCCACCACTGCTCTATGGGGACAATTATACACCAATAATTGTATGAACACGAACCTTCACTAACTCTAAAAACATGCCTTGAAAATACGATTCGCCCTGATACAATGTATATTTGTTAAAATCAGTGTTTTATTATGGTCAAGTCGCGTTTCGCGCGTGGCAGGCGCAGCACTCAACTGTAGCGGAACATAGCGATCAATTAGTAGGTGACGTTATCAAACTGTAGACAGTAACTGACTGCTTTACTGTCAACACTTGCACGTCTTAATTAATAACTAGAGAGATTCAACTGTATAGTGGAGAGAAGATTAAAACATTTACTCGACTGCTAGTCACTGTTTACAACGTTCGTTGTCACTAGTATCATTAACAGTTCCATGATGGAACTACTGATGTTTTTTTTAATCATTAGTTCTATTTTAAAACAATCTGGAAATAATGAACCTAATGCTGAAATTTGTTATCACTAGTTCCACTTTATTACTTTAAGCACACTATGTACATCTTAGTTTGTACACAGCATGAGAACTCAGTAACAGACAACAGTATCTATAGTGTCACTTACTGTTCTGTTCACAATAGTTATTAATTTATAGACAGCAGTGGGAATAAAATTATCGACGGGGACAACTGTATTGACACATTATTACTGTTCAATGTACATGTTTCAGCTCTAGATAACTGTGGTAATTTTCATCTTTAGAAAATACTTACTCGACTTTCAAAGAGATGTCACCAAAAGGGTTCCTGCGGTTTGCTGATATCTCTTTAAAAGTCGAGCCGCTAAGGCCAAGGGGATTTTCAGGAAAATAGACCCCTGGTCCTAAACTGTAAAGGATAATATGCTACGCCATCTACTCTATTATTATAATCTACTCTACTAATATATACTAATATTATGAAGAAATAAAGTTTATTTTTATTTTTTTGTTTGTAGGAGGTAATTTCTGGAAGTACTTACTGGTCCGATTGCTAAAATTTTTTCACCGATAGAAAGCTGCAAATTTCTGAGTGACATAGGCTATATTTTATGTACTTACGCGGGCAAAACCGCAGGCAAAATCTAGTAGATTAATAATTATAATACTATAGCGTACCGATACCTCATCTCAAAGAAACTAGACTGAATACATTTTTTCGCAGTTGGGCCCGTCCATTGCATCTCGCTAGACAGTGTTAGCAGCAGCGCGCCGTTGCGACGCGGCGACGGCTTGCAAGTTTCATTTTTGTACGTACAATCCCATTATTCTTTTAGTATTTTTTCTTACTCATAGCATTTTTTGTCTATATTTTGTCAATAAAAATTTGACCAATTTTAATGCTGTTATTAGAAAAATTCTAAAATTGAAAACGCAATCATCTATTTGTATAAAAAATATTGTAGTTATTATAAGGATTCCTTTCTTCTTTCTTTCTCTTTCTATTTTTTAATTTTAAATCTCATTATTCTATAATTGTATGCTTAGGCGAGTTTATTAAATCAACATTTTGATATTTGGCACATAAATGAAAAAGAATAAATTGATACAATCGAGCCATCTATTCTTTATTTTTGAACTACAAAATTTAATTTCTTCGAGATGAGACGGAAAAAATTGCCAAGAGAGAAAAACGATACAAAATCTTTTAATAAGTAGAAAGTAAGTTGACAGGAATGTTTCATGATTATACTGAATTTAACTATCGAATAAGTTTTTAACTTTTCATTAGACCGCTAATAATTTTCTATGACGTTGTAATTTCTGTCGTCTGCAATTTATGAAAATCATTAATCAACAGTCTTAGGTGTGGTTCTTTCGTGATGAAGCAAAAAATATTTAAATAAACGATGACATGGAAAACATGGACACATTACATTATTTCATAATTGTCGACCAGACAAACTGCACAATCACGCAGTTTTCGCTCACGTAATGTCCTAGATGTTGATGTGTTTGTATTGGAGAAAGATTATCTAACGCACACTGAGCCGTAAGAAATATTGTAATTCAATTTAAGATACTAGAAATTAGATGGTATGGTTGGACTATAATATAGGGACTTGTGTTATAATACAGTTACTAATTTAAGCACACAAGAATATGTCATAAATGAGCACTGATTGCAATAAATTAATTATTCTAATCACTACATTCCACATCCATCTGATAACGATGTAAAAGCTTTCCTATCACTAATCGACAACACTCGACACCGACCGTGCGCAGGCGACACCTGACGTCACAGAATCGTTTACATTCAAACGTGTTCCATCTTCTGATGCTAAGTCAATAATCACGTATTTACATAACACATTATTTGCTCACACCTCGAAGTACTGACAGCAACAAGAGTTTAAGCTATTAGACCTAAGGATAATGGTAGAACCACGAAGACTATCACTAAGTGTGACGTGTATCTAAATTTGAAATACATTGTTCTTCTTACTATTCATCATCATCATCATTTCAGCTGAAAGACGTCCATTGTTGGAAAAAAGAAAAGCCTCCCCCAAGTGTCGAAGATATAATCCGTCGCATTCCTATTCCCGTGACTCTGACCAGGTCATCGGTCCATCTTCTGGGAGGCCTAACAACGCTGCGTCTTCCTCCATAACCTTTCGGCCGCATCGACCATCTGTTGTACGAGCAATGTACCATTCCATTTAAGTTTAGCGATTCTTCGGGCTATAAAAAATTGAGTATTGAGTATAGTTCTCCTGTGGATATCTTCATTGATTCAGTTTAGCCCTTTCCACTGCCCTTTAGGTATCTTTAAGCCTTGTGATGACGCTTCTGAATATTACCCACAATCAACAGCGCATTGCACATGTTTGGTTCAATTTATTAAAGCCTAAAACTACCATCACTCTTGATTCAATTATTTGATTGTTATTCTAAGTCCCGGTGTCCCTGTTCTGTTCTGTGTCACAATGATTGCTGCCTATTCGAAGCAGTGGTCAATCTTTAGCTAAGATAATGATAACATTTCTCTTGACCGAATATTAAACATATTTTCCAAGTTCCCGATCTAGGTTGTTCAAGTATATTTTCTCGGCCTCTGCCTTTGTGTTGTTTACTATCGTCTTGTTTTCCTGTCTGTACACCACGTACACATTTGGCTGCGCGTGCGCTTCGGATTTACATAGACGTTTATCTGCCGGCCCGAGATTATTGAATTAGTTCATCGCCCTCGCGACCGCCATACTTGTGTGCAGCTTCAAATCACGAATGTCGTGAAACATCATCGTATCCTCAATAGATATGATTCAAACTATGTAGGTCTTTGGTTAATCTGTTTATCTTTTTATTTCCGCCACATGTTTTGCTGCTCTTTGTTTACTTTGCCGTCTATGCTCGCAACATCTTTTAGTTATTTTATTGGGTTTCTCTAAAACAGTTTTATTTATTTATCAAGAACAATTTATATTGTGTTTGATACATCATTATCTAATAATTATATAAAAATCTCTTGTGACAGTTTTTGTTATCGATGTCCTCTAAAAGGGTATAACCAATTAATATTTTTTTTTTTTGTGTAGGTGTATTTGGTAGGTCTAAGAATAGAGTTGAGACTATTACTTTTTACCCCTATTTCCCATTTTACTTTTTGAAGAACTTATATGGCAGAACAATGTTTGCCGAGTCAGCTAGTAATCAATATTAAACAAACAGACAGCTAAATATTAACAAAATCATGATTATTAAAAACAGTGATAATAAATAGTATACTAATTAATTAGAAAATTGGAATATTAATATTTAATTACAGTTTGCCTATCGAGTACCTACAAGTTTCTATCAATCAGAAATGCTTTAAGTTTAGCCTTAAAGAATTTAGTGTATAACCAAATGTTCTAAACCGCCGGCAGTTTATTAAATATTTGTACAGCTCAGTAATGAGGACTATGCTTAGCAATGTGATTAGCTACAACTTCATTTTTAAAGTCCTTTCTACGAGTGTTTTCTTGGCAATTATTTTTTCTTGTGACTCGTATTCATGGACATTTTAGAAAAACAAATTAACGACACAAACACAAATTGTATATGTATAAGTTGGACAAAAATATTTAAACGATGAAGTTGAAAGTAAAATGATTGAATGTTTCCCTATGTCGTGTTGTTAATAAAAGTACTCAAACTCACTTGTAGCAGTTCCACATTATCAGATTCTATGAGGATTACATGCACGCATCGTGTGCATCGTGTGGGTAAAGAACCTACAGTTGATCTATTAATTTATTTTTTAATTTAAGTACATGCTTATAATAGAAAAAAAAACAGAACAGAAATTATAATAATGTATACAAAAGTACTGGCTTATTTCCAAAGAAATTTCTTCCAGCAGATGATGAGACTTGCGAAAAGAAAGATTAAAAGAGATGTATGGGACACATCGAAAGATATATTACGAATCGATGGTGTTGGATTGTGTATCAACCTGTTGTTACAAAAATAATATTTGTCAAATTAATAACTTTACTACTTTACTCCTCTAGACTACAAATAAAAAGATAAAATTAGTACTGAATATGCTTGCTTTATCTTTCATCATATTCTTACGAGTACCTGTCTCATGACAATATACACTACTAAAATGATTATCTAAATTATGAATAACAAAATTATACTACTTAAAATGATTATTATTATCTTTGATATGGAATTCGATAGATATCGACTGAATTAATGATAAGTATCTATAATTATTATAACTGTTTGTGATATAAATGGATTGGGTTCCAATTATGTGTCGGTATTACCACGTCGTTCGATACGACGGGGGACGTCAATCCCCGACCACATCCAGCTCGTATCGTATTTAAAACCTGTCGGTGCACTCTTAACGAGGTACAATATTGGTTTAATCACCTGGGCAATTATGGTTACAGCTATTTATTTAATAGCTATACGCATAGCTATTAAAAAAGGAGATACGTGTTCTCTGGATAAATTGCAATTTAAAGATATACATAGATACATTAGGGGTGGATGGATATGGCTACAACTAGAAACCTCACTTCCAGAGGCTGAAAGACATCTGAGATGATAAAATGGATAAAAATGGTGGACATCTAAGTCAATATTTGCTACATATTTAGAACGTATGTACACTGTTAGAACTTAAATGAGCTGGGTTATCAAAAACTGTCTGAAAACGAAAAGTTAAAAAATATCGCAATCGAACTTCATCATTTTCAAAACCGCTGTCTCAAGTCTACAGAAATAGAAGCACAGATTACTGAAGGAACATAATTATCGTCATAATGCCGGCGACCGAGGACAGTCCGGTGCGGGGAGGGCCCATCCCTGACCCAGTTCGACCCCACACTACGTCTTATAGCCATCAGTGTATAAACGAAGGCTTAATGCTGTTGACTTATTTTATAGAGGAATGGCGACAAGACATTAGGGGTGTTACGGCGGTTATATAGTACAAGTATTGACGTCTTGGCTGGGTAATAAAGGTGACAGATATTAACTGGCAATTAATTTTACGACTGTTAAAATTAAGACTGAGAGAGAAAAATTTGAAAGAGAGTTTGGTTTGAATAGGTTAGATATTGGTTTAATTCAGAAAATATTATCATACCCTAAATCTGATCTGGCAGATGGAGCATACGGTAGGGGCCCCGCCTGGGCAGAGCATCGCCGTATCCTCGTGGGGGCGCTCGACGGCAGCGATCACTCGCGCCGGGCCATGGTCCGGAGCAAGGCGGAGTGGTAAGTCGCCTCCTTCTGCGAAGCAGTAATGCTAGCAGAGGAGGCGGCCGCACGTGTGAGGCAATGGCCCTCGCGCCCCAGCCGCCGGGACTCCGATCCCGACTTCCGGACACCGTAGGCACGGGCTCGCGGACGGCGAGCAGTAAGTGGACATCCCACCTATACGTACAAAGCGTTTTGGGAGTACATTCATTATGCGTACAGCTAAGGAATGGAATTCTTTAAGTCAAGAGTGAATAGATTGCTTCATCGTCGGCCACATCATCGCTTACCATCAGGTGAGATTGTGGTCAAACGCGAGCCTATCCATTATAAAAAAAAAAAAGTAACTCGCCGTTCGACAGTCTGGTAACCATCCAGACCGAGCCCAAGTCGTCGACGGCGCGTACTGTTCCCGAGCGCCTCAAGGAGTTGTCAGCAACGGTAGGGGCCCGGGCAGGGTTGAAGCCTATAGGGGCCATGGGTCTGCCTCTGAAAGGAAGGCTCGGCCTCGGTATGAAAGGCAACGGAGGAACGGGGTAGGTTTTTTTAGTCAATAAAAGTCTGTCCCGCTAAGCGGGGGATGTCATGTAGATGATCTTTACCCACCGAATAAAAACCCTAAATCTGATCTAGTAAAACAACTTTATAATCTGGCAGTAATCTCGGATCCTTAAAGTTATATGTATGTATTTAATTCATAGGTAGTATAAAAACTATGGATAAAACCCCCAAACCTTGCTGTCGTTGTTGTTGACCGAGTAAAAAGATTAACTTTAAGAAACTTCATATTCCAGTTAGAAGTACATTACAGAAATCGCAAATGGAACCAGGACCACATAATTCAAACTATGTCTAAAGATCTAAGTAGTGTGATGCTTAGCCTCGCAAAAAATACAAGTCTCAGTTTTTAGCAACAAACCGCAATGTAGACGTCAGTGCGAAATTCACACAATTAGAAAACTGTTGCTAATTCCTAGCGAGGCGCGGGGGGAAGGGAAAACAAACAGAAGCGAACCGATCCGACGCGCGGCGACCGAGTGTGACACGCCCTTAATCGAATCTGCATTGTGCTGATGTTCAGCGCTGATTCGACACGAAGCGTCCGTTTTTACGCTAAAGGGCGGTGATTATCTGGTGCTCACAAATTACCGTGCTTTGTAGTATCATCATTTTTCTGCCCTTTGTCACGTGTTACTTTTGGTTAGCACACCACGTTTTCTTCTTCCATTCCACATTTTCTTAATAATGGGGGAGTTTGGAGTTCTAAGACAGGTACAGGCTTAGGCTTAGTTTAGACTTCAGATCTCCCAAAAATTACAAATTTATCTATTTAATTGCTTACGTTTTTCTGCCAAATAACATTATGGATGCTGTTGGAAGTATAGGTTAAGTAATTTGTGAAGATGAATAAACTTTTTTTGATTTTTGATTCCGTCTTATCAACGGTCAAAGTATGCGGACTTCCATTTCACTCACAATGTATTATTGTTTTTTCTGGCCTTCCTCTCCTCTTCTATACATACATAATTTTCTTGCTTAGTGTGCGAACAGAACTAAAAGGGAAAAGGAATTACTGTTATACTAATGTTTGAAGACTTCACAATTGTCGTAACAGGGCTGCGGATCGTTCGAAAGAGTTATCATGGTCCTCACAAAGGGCATTGGCAAGTCTGACATTGCCCCTCGTTCGGTCCACCCAGAGCCCAACCAGGGGAAGTCATTTAATGATTCCCCCGTAAAAAAATAGGTAGAAAGAATGGGTTTGTGCCTAGCTTTTTAAAGCCTTGATTTTGTTAAAAATCATAGAAGTAGAACAAATTTCTGAAACAACTAAAATATACCGCAGTATAGAACAAGTGCCTGGAACTAAACGATTGGATTAGCTCGGTAAGTTTTATTGAGTTATTTTAAGTGCATAATGAGGTATAGGTACCTCGCAGTTTTGCGAATTTTGCTTTTGATATTTTAAGGGGAATTTATCAGCGGCGTATTTTTTTGCCTGTGAAAAATGTCTCTACTGAACTTTATTAAGCTTTTTTCTGAAACTCTAATTCATTTATTGTAATTTATTCGTTCTAAACTATTTTTCTCTCTTTCACCCTTGTCACAGCATTCTCCGAGTAGCCAACTGGACGTCTAGTCGGCTCTCAGCGGCCGACTACATCCGAGTTGTCGAGCCATCTCATTTAAATCTCTTCGTCCTAAACCATTTTTAAAAACACAAACCAAAACAAGATCCTCCCCACATTCCTGCCACGTGTTACAATCTGAATAATTCATGTGATTCATCTCCATTGTGTGTTGGTCATACCTACATGCGGCGCTAACGCAGAACCTCTCTCGACACAGCCGGGGGGACACCACTTGTATCTACAAATAATTGCTACTAGACTCAGTTTGTGTTTGGTTAAAGTCATTACGAGATTCATGGTTTAATGGCCTGAAACACAGGATTTATAAACCTAGGCAAATCACTAATTATACATAATTTGAGGGTTAAAGTCAACTTTCCTTGAGTCCTTATAAGTCCTTATATTTATAGTTTAGTTACACAAACTTAGTTATTAGTTGGGCCCTGACTTAATTACCTATTTGCATGATTATTTACTTGTGGCTATTACTTTTAAAGTAAATGTTCTTTAAAAAAATAATAAAGATCATTATTAATATTCAAGGATGACAGTGGCAAGGGTGACAGGGTTTAGGTTAGGATTGGTCGTATTACCATCATGGAGTTAATAACAAATATTAGTCCGCATTTACCTGAGTACAATGTACATTCAATGGTTCAGGTTGGTAGTTGCAATAACATTATCTAAATTTTTGAGTTGAGCGATTTAGCTCATTTCTGAGTCGATTTTTCCAAATTACTATTGAAACTTCTTATTGTAAAGCAACTAAGTGATTATTTCTCTTCCAACAGATAGTTGGAGATCGGTCACGGGGGCGTGACGACTTCGTCGTCAGCGTGACACTCATTGTCATGTTAATGTTAGTGCGTGTCACAGCCGGCAGCCGACACACATCGTTATGTGCCCAAATTATCCGGCACTAACCATCCCGTGTGGAAGACATGCCATCTTTATTTATTAAACACAAATTTTAAAAGTAGAGAAAGTACAATGATTCAACAGAGGGAGTGTGTGAGAGATGATGGGCTTAGATCTGTCTAAGCCCATCACTAGGTAGGTACTAGGTAGGTGTACTTAGGTGTGAGTGTAAAAGAAAAACATCAGGCGCTTACCCCAAATATACTTGAATGTGCGGAAGAAAATGATAAGCACTTACTAACACTACTCCAGTATAATAGACCCCCTTCTGTGTCAATCAGCAAAAAACAAAAGAAAAGCACAAAATAAAACAAACACAAAATAACAAAGAAAGACCTAAGAAACGAACCTAAGAACCTATAATTTGCGACATCTTTTAGTTACCACTAAATTCCTGCGGTTTTACTTCCGTGGTCTACTATGGCCATAAATAACTACATTGTTAGGTAGGTAATTAATTAATGTTGTTACTGAATACGAATAGAAAACTGATGATTGATTATTACCACCTAATTGAGAAAGCGACATGCGTTCTGCTTACTTCGCCTTACTTCTACTTCGCTTACTTCCAACTCTGTTATGTGCGCACACATACTTGTGAGTGCACATAATGGAGTAGATCTGCTTATTCATCTAAAGGTACTCATATACCTTTTTGTATGCACCTTTTATGAGGTGAGAATTCATCCAATAACTTCTCTCGCTCTAGGGTGGCTTTTACTCGTTTCTTGTCCGTGTTACTACTAATGTTACTACTAGTAGTAATACTGTTAATTTTATGTCCTTTCTTACTACTGCATTAGTAAGTTGCGTTTCTTGCCCGTGTTACTCCCAAGCTTCCAACGCCACCTACTGACTAAAAAACGCCTTTGTCCTATAGTTGCCCTTTGGGTTCTAGGACCGCAGAACCCCTTTCAGTGATTCCTCGTGGCCCTAACGGCTATCAGCCTACTGGGTCTCAACTGTTATGATGACATTTTTTTGAGGTGCGCTAACTAGTATTGCACAGTGTAGTGTTCCAAGAGGGCCTCAAAGAGATGTTTTATTAACACTTCGCGCCGTTGACGACTCCAACTCCGTCCCTTTGCGATGGCCGGACCGAGCAACCCATTGTTTACCACCTGTATTTCTATGTAGCTTCAAAATTCAAATTAGAACTATAAATTATACGCTCCACGCTGTAACAAATCTGATCGATTGCACCTCCGAACACCTACCTCACCGACCATTCGATAAGCAAATCCAATTCCACTAAACACAATCTGAAACGTTTTGCAAAAGCTAAGAGTTATACAATCTGCAATCGGACACACACGATTAGCACCACAAACATTAGCAACACCGGGCCGAGATGTGAGAACGATATTCATTACCCCATTCATATGGAACTTATCGAACACGTCCTGAAGAATAAGAACCAAAGAGGCGTTGTATGTATTTTTGCTCTTTGGTTTCGCTTCGGTCAATAACAATTCTGAATGTAGATATCCTATCCCAGTTAGCTATTGTTGAAACTTTCACGACAGTTCGATATCTCTTGCTTTATGACAAAAATGGCCCACGATGCGCGCGTGATGCTATTATCGATTATGTATGGTCTACCAAACAAATGAACAAACAAATAAACATATTACTTTGTTACACTTTCTCTTTACGCTTCCTCCTAAGATTGCGTCATTTCCCGCAAATAAAAAGTTTTTTTTTTCTTTTCCTGCTGATCAATATTTTGATAATTATGTTTTCAACGACGCTGGCTAGATCGGTTAGTCAATCTGACTATGACAGATCAAAGTTTCCCGACAATAACACGTACCTAGGCCCTGAATGCTATATCGACCCACAACCCTTCGTTCACCGTTGCCTCTTTCGCTTGCATTATCACTCCGCAGAAGGCTTCAGTATCCTCTCATCCACCCACACCCTTACATCTGTTTGTGGTCAGTAGATGAGGCAATGGGTTCAAGTGTCAACTTTGTTATTAACACATTGGCAGCAGCATCATCCTTAAAAATTGGTATTCAAGACTGGGCATTGAAGCAAGACATGTATAAGTGAAGTATTGCCAAATACGAGTAGATACTTTTATGGGATGTGTCCCCATGTTCTGAAGTTTTAACATCCTCATGCATATGCAAAAGCGGCAGTTTCGATAATTATTTTTGATATTAAGATCTGCATTGATTAATCTATTAACCTTTTCAGATGATTGATTTCAAATTCATTTGAATTGACCTTTTAACAGATGTCCACTTGTGCAATATCTATGCAATAAAGTCCAACTTTAGGCCTTTTTCAAGATCGAGAAACATGACGAGATCTAGGCCCCTGACCTAGTTATGGATTATAAATTTCCAATCTGAATACGGAAATGGACAACAATATTCTACCAGTTACGGATACGCAATATTATTTTTAATTATCCGCTAGTTTCGAATAATTTCAGCTACGGATATTAGAATTTTATAATTATAGAAGTAAAATACAAATAGCAAGATTTAATAGTAGTTTATGTGACTAGGGGATAAAGCATGTCTTTAAGTAACGGGCGGCATGTTGAATTCCAAACGAAACGAAGGTTGCTGATTTTAATCCCGAACGATAGTGAGGGATTTATAAAACTAACTCCCGAGCATTGCGAGGGAGTTAATAAAGAAACCTGAGTGAAGTGAGGAATTCAAGCCGCCCAAGACAAAGACAGCTTTATCCCAGTGTTGCATACTCTACTTTTTACACCATCTGTGAGATAATTAAAAAACAATTTGGTCGACCAAATCATATATTAGAGAAATATAAGTATTATTTTTACAAGTTTTCAAACGAACAAAATTCACTACTCCAAGATTCTATAGTTTCAATTTTCTAAAATGCTCCCGTCAGTAAGCAGGTTTTATTCTATTTTCTTTTTTGTTAGTGGCCAGTTTGAATTTCGAGTCAACTTGTGCGATGCACGTACATTTTAATTCACAATGTTGACGATTTTTGGTGTTCCAAATTCAAATCTCATTATTCCTTAAGGATCGGCCATACTGCATTATCTCCCTAGGGATAAAATGACTTGCTATAAGTGAGGTTTGTATGACGTATAAAACGACATTATCGAGCAGGTGGTGTAAAAATCTTATTTAAACTCTTGATTATCATTTATTTGCCGGAAAAAAACAAACGAAAACCCATCGCAACAGCTGTTATTTAGACTTTTTTTGACAATATTATCCGTAACTTTTGTATCAGTTTCGGTTACGGTTACTATTTAGGTATATATTTGGATATCCCATACTTTTGGTTACGGATCTCTATTACATCCCTGAAGGACCTAAACTACGAGCTCTTAACGCGATCCATTTGACGACCTCAACTGAATTGTTTAAGCGATGGTGTGTATAGCTCCATCCCTCTTTCTTGCTCGTGTGAATGATAGTGTCCGACTGAATGTTCGGTTTCGGTTTAGGTCGTGTTTCGGCAAAAACACGAGTTTTGGTTTAGTTTCGGTTTCGGTGACAATCCTGCCTGAAACCGAAACTGCACTCGGGAGTTCTCGCGCTGTGATCGGTCATGTATTCCTCCCAAGCGAGTAAGCGACGAAGAAATTTTGCTGCCAAAAACGAAAACATGATCCTTGTAAGGAAGTTTAGGTTTCGGCCGAAACCTAGACTGTTGCCGAAATTCGGTTTTGGTTTCAGTTGAAAAACCAGTTTCGATCAGACACTAATGACTGACACTTTAAAAAGTCATTGTAAGACCATTGATCTAGGGACTTGTCATTAGATAGATTAGACCAACTCACTCTGAAGACTAGGGATAAACTCGTAAAAACTTGTGTAACTGTGAAGGACCTTTCAATAAAAAATGCCGAAGTTCATGTTGAGTATCTCCAGCGCTACCTAGTGTTAGTAGTAAGCACGCAGGTGTTCCCACTGTGCGTGTCTACCGTCTAATTGTCTGTTGACCCGAGGTATTACTAATTGTGTAATTGTTGATCTCTCAGACCGGCTCCGTGGCCTCCTCGACACTTAAAACTGCTTCCGCCATGATCCTCTTACTCGTAAGTACATAGTTCTTTAGTTTTTAAGATGATGGTTCCTTTTTTTCGTGGGTAAAAATCATCCAAATGACATCCCCCGCCCTTAGGCGGAGCGAGAGATAGTGTCAGATTCTTACTGACCAAAAAACCCGCCCGTTCCTTCGTGCCTTTCATACCAGGGCCGAGCTACCTTTCGGAGCTGACCCTGCCCCCAGTAGGCTTCGACCCAGCTGGGCCCCTGCTGTTGCTGACAACTCCTTGAGGCGCACGGGAACAGAGCGCGCTGTTGACGACTTGGACTCGGTCCGGACAGGGGAAAAGTAGTACTGATTAATCTCTGGAATATCTGGTTATTAGGTTTATCTCTTTTTACCCAGAGATAGAACCTATTAATCAGATACTCTAATCAGAAACTCAAAGTAATTTTTTTTTATATATAAATAAAAGCCTCGTAGTTCTAGAGATTTTTTTTATTTAAATGCAATCATTCCTCCCGCTTGAGAGTGCAGGGCGTCTCAAACTTTTACTGACGAAAACCCACCATGTTTTTTTTTATTTGCTTTCCGCGTTTTAAGGCCACGATCAAACGTTCCCACAGCTATTTCTAGAGGTTGCAATTTGTATCCCAGGCAGGTTGAGCTAAGTTTTCTTCACCAGGAAAAGAATAGGAAATAATGAACAGGAAACTGAAGCTACCTATCGTTTTAAAAATGTCACATTTTCTTCCACTTCTTTGTGAAACAAGGCGTCACGCACGCCAGTGTTTACAACGATTGTTATCTCTGTTATAAGATGATCCGGTGCAGGAGTCAGTGACCGCAATTAGGAGCATTACGTAAAGTGCAGTGAGAAGCCGGAAGCACGCGGACGCACAGCATAATGCATTCCTACGTGCGTGGATTGTGGGCACATAGCAGACATGCAGAGAAGGTTCAATTGGACAAAATAATTTTGCTACTATGAGCTGGCATTAAATACCCTTTGCCACCAGGAAGCCTAAGTTTTTTGTTTTAAATATAAACTAGTGCTTGACTGCGATCCCACCTGATGGTAAGCAGTGATGCAATCGTTGATGGTGAGGCGCACTAGTTTATTAAGAGCCTATTAACTCTAGCCTCTAGTTTCTTAAAAACCTGTTCGCATCGTGATTGTCTTAAAAAATATCTTCTCATCGTTCATATTCATAAAAAATATGCAGAAAAGAAAATAAAGTTCTGTTAGTAGAGGTTCAAAAATCTCCATCAATCTTGTCCAGCCTCGCTGATAGAACTCTGATGAGTAAATGAAACCCCGAACGTTAGAAACCGCAACACTGCCACCTCAATTAATAACCACTGCCCTGCTTATAAAGTGTTGTCTGAAGTGTATCCTCTGTCTCTAACATGTATAACGGTATGCTACCGTCAGTGGGAAGAGGTACGAGTGTTACGTAACGAGTTAATTTTCGGCGAAATAATGAGCCGGAAAGGTCATCTAGATCACTTTTGGCATCCGGAGTTACAATGTAATTGATTTGAAACAGTGTGAAGAAAACGACTTGTAGACGAGAGAACTAATTGTAGATGTTGCATAAACTCGACGACATAACATCAACATGCAAAACCAATTATTCCAAGTAGTCGATCAAGAAATTGATTACATTAAGTATACCTTTTGAAAAATCTAGAAATAATTAATTAATTATTATAATTTAATACCATGCAAGTTTTAGATAGGCGAATAAAATTAACGTTGAATGCATTAGTGTGCATCGCTAATAGCTGGTTATGTAAGTAAAACAGATGCAATTACATATATTCCAAATGTGCCCAAAAGAAGCGAGGAGGTATGCAGAGCGTCCGCATAGCGATGTTACAGCAATGGTAATACAGGCAGCGTGCAGTACCCGTAACAGTGTATTAACACAGATTATGGTAATGCTCGCCTTTTGAGGAGCACCTAGCTTGATATACTTACGTTAAACTTAACGAAAGTTTACTATTTTAGGAAAAGCATAATAATTTTTATTTAGTTATATTGTGTAAGCAAAACGACAGTTTTGAAACCTGGACGTGCTCACTTGCCGCTGTAACTTTTGAAAACCAGAGTCAGAAGTGGTGACTTGCGATCAAAGTAAGGGGAAATCAAACCTGAACAAAGCTCACTCTAGCTATGAACTAAACCTTTTCGTCCACTGAATGCTTTTTCCCATGAACAACCTCGTCGTGTTGCGTGTAAACACAAACAACTTATGAACATAAACACATAATTTCATCAAACACAATACAATCTCGCAAGTCTAACAATTTGTTCACGGGATAAAACATATTGTCGTTTCGTACATAATTTCACTTGTCACGCATTCATTTTCTGTGATTTCTAAATAAACAATTTAATAGAAAATATGATAATGATGGAAAACCTTCAACAATAAAGCGAGGATAGACGAAGTTTAACTTCATACATTATATGAATCTATATAGTTACAATATAATTTAGATACTTACATATAATTTCAGAAGAAGTTAGACGTTGAACATTCATCGATATGCTTGCAAATGCATGTCAATAAACTTAAAAATGACAATTCACACCACCATCATCATTCCCACCAGTTCTGTTTTAAATGTCCCCGCCTACAGATAGGTACAATGATCAAAACCATTAGTGAACTACACTGTCTATACTACACACTTGCCTAGTGATACACACTGCACTTAGTGTTTTAAGCACTTAGTGATATAGTACTTTTAGTGTTTATTGTAATGTTTTTATAGTTTTTCTTTTGTCATGTCATGAAAAATGTGTCTGTTAAAGTTATAAATATTTAAAGAAAACATATTTTCAGTAACTATCATATCTGTTATTCTGAGCGTATAGTAAGGCTTCTGCATCTCGTTTTATACTGATGTATATTTGTGCATTAAGAAGTATGCGACCCTCTTTACACGAAGTTCGTACGTTCCTAAAGTACTCAGTAAAATGCGTATCTTACCTGCGCCACAGAATAAGTAAATAGTACAAGGTACCTCCGCACTACGGTAGTCTCGAGTAAATAACTATACGGATGACAGATGCGAACGCTCAGTTAATTGCTCATTTAGATGGATTGCTAGCTGTGTATTGAGCGAGCTCTCACAAATCACAAAACTCTAGCTTAGTTAATAATGGCAGGAGTTTAGTTCTGGGTTCGATTCGCCTGTAGAAACAAAAGCTAGCAAAATATGTTACATATATCTATTTGAAGATTAACTTGCTGGCTTAAACAGAACTATCCAAAGATAAGTAGATAACACATTCGAAGTCGAGGAAGTATATTGTAGTGTCACTTGTATAATTAAGTTCGTATTTCCTCACAAGGAGATGGTATGCTACTTTCTCGATATTGCATATTATACAAGAATGTCTCGTATCGTATGTTGCCGAATCTTAAGTGAATGCGTGTAAAGCTTTCATTGCACTTTCACTTTACAATCCTTTTCGGAAAGATTTTGTAATAAAATGTTACTGAATGCCATAAAATATATCTGAGTAGTGATATTTGAGTGAACGGTAATAGCGCGTAAAATTCTGTAGACACTGTGTTGAACAGGCGGTGGTATAGAGCTTTTCTAGTATTAAAGCGCTCTCGCCTTGTCGTAACTAGCATCAGCCTGTGGCTTAATTGATGAACATAAACCTTATGTATTAACTGTACCTTCAAGCCGTGCCTTTCTGGAATGTTTTAAATAAAGAGATTTAAATTAACTTGTTTTAATTCAGTTCGAAATTATGTATTATGTACTTACAATATAAAACCATGGATTTAGGCTTTTGCGGCTCAATAGGGTACGAAATGAAATTAACTGTGGCACTTGAGTGCATTAGGGTCGGGCTTTTGCAGTTCGCCCCTGTGACTCCTGTGACTCTTGAGGCTTGACGTGTATGAGAAACATTTAGAGGTGCAAATTGGACTTGTTATGATTTTGTGTATATTTTGCTAACAAACCTGCGTTATAACTGTACGCTTTTTTAAATTATATTGTTCCATTCAATCATTGTACCTACAATCTTTTACATACACACATACATTTTTGACAGGCCTGTTGGTCTAGTGGCTAGTGACCCTGACTGCTATGCCGGAGGCCGTGGGTTCGATTCCCACCCAGGACAAATCTTTGTGTGATGAGCATGATCATTTGTTCTGTGTCTGGGTGTAATTTATCTATAATATGTATGTATTTAGAAATATATAAGTATGTTTATCAGTTGTCTAGTACTCATAACACAAGCTCTGCTTAGCTTGAGACTAGATGGCGTTGTGTGATAGTTGTGGAAAAAAAAAAATCTATCAAAATAAATTTTACTTACTTTGTTCTAAGGAGATAGAATAGAATATCGTACTTCCGTCCGTCATAACAAGCAATTCGAAGCGTGAAGATATTATACTACATAGAAATACGAAATATATATATATATATATATAGATAGGTACATATTTGCAGTCCACGAACCGCATATAATTAGAGAACAATAGGCGACAGTAGTGAGGAGTACAGCCTCCTGACTGTGGGGTGTCATTGTGGTGTCTTGTTCTTGTCATATTATTTATAACCGCAGCCACTTGATTTGGTTTATTTTGAGATATTGTCCAAAGACTTTTCTACTCTAGGGTGGAGCAGGAGGGTGTGTCAGATTTTTACTGACTAAAATTACACCTGTGTCCTTCAGTTGCTCTGCGTTCTAGGACCATCTTTTCAGAAATTCCCTTTGGCCCTTGCTGGTATCGACGTTTTGCTGACATGTTTGAAGCACGAGTGGAGCACCGCGCCGACAACGACTCGGGCTCGGTCTAGACGGCTATCAGACGGCCGGGCGGTGAACTGCCAAGTGCTCGTCGCCCGCAAGCCTGTCCCTGGGGATCGCGCTATAACTCCCGCCCGACGCCCAGAGCGTTTACTGTCGCGGTGGCTGGGGGTTAGGGTGTCTATTCCCTCACGCGTTTGATTTGGCTTAATTTCTGAAACTAAAGATGTTAGGTAGGTTAAATAACGGAAATATTTTTTGAATACCTGATGATGACAAAAGAATGATGACTAATGAATGAATATCTGCGCATGTGCACCATGACGTTATCTACCGCAAATCATTGTATTTCGCACTGCAGAAATAGTGCTAATACACAGTATGAACATACGACTCTGATGCTCCTCGCAGAAGAAATAAAACTTATTTGGCATACAAAAATACTGTAAAAGCCCTTTTTTGGAATCAACGCACCTTTATGGCCAGGAATCCACGAGTCATAACAATGTCCTTACGTGGTAAGCAGGACGGGTGCTACCTGCGACGTTTTCTGTAGGTATATGTCTTCAGTTGCAAATACCTACATACTTTTATGGATTACGTATACAGAAGAGAAACACACGCAACACGTGATGACCACGTTAGGTAACGACTTACAAGATACAATCATTCATCTTCATCATTTTACCTTTAACGGATATTCTCCACAATACGTAATTACTATAAAAACAGCCTAATTTGAGGAGCCACCTTTCGGACCCATTACTGGGATTACATAAATTAAGGAAAGTTAGACAAAAACCAGCAAAGGTCAAGCACGCGATTCTGTAAGCCAAACGTAAACATTTGGTTACACTACTGAATTAAAAAATCCTCATAGTGTACATTGCTGAATGTAATAAATGTGATTTTGAAGTTGGTCGGTTTGTTATGCGTGTGAGCTGCGTCTTCAGTGCGTCCAGTCCAGTGCAAGTAAATTGGTTTCACTTTTCAACTGATGTGACCGACCTGTGACCGTGGGTACATACGTCTCGTTATATAAAAGTACGGAAACGGAATTTAGATTGTTTCCTATTATTACAGAAACATTTGCGCTACTTTTTCTATGTACTCGTATCTAATAATGAGATGAGAGTTAGATAATATAGGTATGTATTGTCATACACAGGAGCAACATATTTCATGTGTTCTTTTAAAGTGGGGAAATATTTTAGGAATTACTCCTGTGTAGTGCGTGTACAAATAATAATAATATTCCACAATTATCACACAACGCCGTCTAGTCCCAAGCTAAGCAGAGCTTGTGTTATGAGTACTAGACAACTGATAAACATACTTATATATTTCTAAATACATACATATTATAGATAAATTACACCCAGACACAGAAAAAATGATCATGCTCATCACATAAACATTTGTCCTGGGTGGGAATCGAACCCACGACCTGTGGCATAGCAGTCAGGGCCACTAACCACTAGACCAACAGGCCAGTCAAGGCCACAAATATACGAGTATTATGTAAATTCACATAAGTGCCTACACAAAGACACCCAAACCCAGAACACTCTATCTATCTGTAGGCCAAACAAATATTTGTTTCGTGCGGGAATCGTACTCGCAAAACGCAGCAGCCAATCGTTGAAGTACCTACTGCGCCAACCGTGCTGTCAACTATTTAAGGAATGACTCTAGCAGATATACCAACACTAATCAGAGCAGATCCCACATCGTCATTAAGGCTTTCTGTGAAAAAGATCAAGGAAAGTGGGATTTTTGCCTAATTAAAACCACCCAGTAATGACCTTAAACTATATCATGGCGAACCGCAGTGAAAAGGCCATCCTGGAACACAAGTCTGCCCACAGAACAGATGAAAGAAGTTAGAATAGCCTTGTTGGCAGGCATGCCACAAAGTAGGGTTGCGATCTAAGCATGCGTGGTCTGTTAGTTACGTAATTTAATGCGCGTTCGTATTGGTTTATTGCCTGTAGTGGAGTTAAAGGGTGTGAGGCAAGCGGCGACACTCATTGTTGTATAAGTCGGAAAATATTTCCTTTCTAACCTCTTTCATCTTTTCTGTGAGTCTGCCCCTTAGCATCACTAGACTCTGTCTCCCACATTCCAAGACAGTAGCACATCTGTCTACCCCCTCCAGTAGCACAGAGGCTTGAAGACTGTGTCACTGCAATGGACTCGAACGAAAGTATAACAGACAAATTAATCATAGTCCACTTAACCAGTGACTTGCAGACAAGGTGTGAAGTGACGTCACGATGACAAGTCACCTAGTTCTCACGGAGCATTTGTCACTGAGTAATGAGCGAGTGGCGCGTCGCTGCATGATCCGATGCGCTCGTCCAACGGGCCAGTTGCAAGTCCGTCATTAACATAGATAGAGATAAATAAAGACCTAGATTTTCAGATTTGAGATTGTCAGAAGATAATACACATATGCTTTATCATAAGATCATAACCCCAAATTGATTTATCTTTCTCTATTTTACTGTACCCATCCGCCGCGCGTCTGCTGGAGCCTGTGTATTCTGATAGTTACAGCCTGGGGTCTCAGTCGCTCAAATTATCGACGGCGCGCACTGTCCCTGCGCGCCTCAAGGAGTTGTCAGCAACAGCAAGGACCCAGCCGGGTCGAAGCCTACTAGGGCCAGGGTTATCCGAAAGGGAGCTCCAGCCCCGGTATGAAGGCTAGAAGGAACGGGGTGCGTCTTTTAGTCAGTAAGAGTCTGACACTATCTCCCGCTCCGCCCAAGAGCGGGAGTTGTCATTGAATGATTTTTTCCCACCATAAAAAAAGGGTCTTTCAGTCAAGAGTAATTCGGTTACTTCTGGTTAGGCGTGATCCATTGTCGACCACATCATAATTTACCAGCAGTTGAGATAGTGGTCAAATGCGAGCCTGTCTACAATAAACGAGTTTCGAAGATTTTTCCGAATTGCAAAAAAGTTTTTTTTTTTGACGTAACTACCTACTACAAGTTTTAAAATTTTTCCCTTTACTTGTTCTATAAAAATTTGGTTCATCATTACAAAAAGGACTCTAGATCAACGGGAACTATCCTATAGGTTTTGATTTCCTAGCCAATGTCAAAAGATGCGCCTAAACGGAGTATAAACGGTTTTGTCTTTAGATTGCGTTGACTTAGAAGTTTGATTTTTATACTGCTGCTTAGGGTAGCCAACTTGAGTATTTGATATTAATGTCAGCGTCATATTTCCACGCCATCCTGAGGAAAAGGATCTTGATAGACAAAGAACAAAGTGATCCTTTATGGATTCCGTTTTTGTCAACTTAAGTACAGAACGCTATAAAATACATACAGCAGATACAGAGACATACTTAATATATTTTTAGAAAATGACATAATAGTAATATTTATATAAGATATGTTATTGAGGATTTTCGAAATACACCTGTTGTTCTTACAGGTTGTTTCTCTGAAAACATATATTTGTTTTATTCAACACGCTTTTACAGTAAGTATCACAATTATCGTTTAACTACAATTACACTTATCTCACCTGAAAACAAAGAAACGACATTCAAAGTTCACTAATATCGCCTCCTCAATTATATCCCATTATTTATCTCTCTAAAGTTTTTATAACAATAAAATGCACAAAATAATCTGAACATCATCTGCCATTAAATCATACGTCACCCCGTATTCACAACTTAAAAATTAAATTAATGAAATGTCATTTCCAAGGACGTCATTTCATTACATTTATATAAATGCGACAAGGTTATTAAGGAGAAGTTACAAGAAACTTACAAAATGTGCTGTTTGTTGCCTTAAATTGTCAATAGTTTAATTAATTTTTTTTGGTTGATACCTGATGATAATCAATTCTAAACGACTCCAGGACCCGTTGTTACAACGTCAGAAATATAAATTGATGCGACAGTAAAAGCCCATGTTGTCAGTCACATTAATTGCGATAATGATTTGGTACGCTATTAGGTACTACGACATAACGGAGTCACGCGTAAATATACTACATTAAATTGAAAATGTCTTCATGGCGGTAGCGGTAAGTAGGAAGGTTTAGGGGGAGTTTCACTACCGCACTGAAAGGCTCACGATCAGTTCGGCTTTTCTTTACATGGAAAATCATTAAATGACTTCTCTGGGTTTAGGGTGAAGCGAAAGGGCCTGTCAGACTTTTAACCTTTCAATCGTGGAAATTACAGACACAATAGAAAGACAATAGGTGCGCGAACGCCGGCGTTCACTTGGGGTTTAATGAATAGAAAGAAACCACAGCCGATCGCCTACACAAGGACACGGAGTAACACCGTGTTCTCCGGGCGGTCCGCACAAGTGTGACACCCGGGCGTTTCTTCCGCCTGAACCCAAAATAGGAACCTCCCGAAGGGCAGTAGACAAGTTTCGCTCCGACAACACCATGCGCAGGTCGAGGTCGTGCATGTTGTCAAGGACTGTGCCTTCAAATCTCACGGTGGCAGGTCGCCACACGTGGGAGACCCTACGGTATCCCCGCACCATCCGGATGACCATGATCCTCTGGGGCGCATTCAGTTTATGGGTCGGCCCCACACCGGTACCCTGTAAAAGGCCATGGACCGAACGAACTCCGCGTAGTGCCTCCGATAGGAGGCGTCTGAGTCCCCTAGATTTGGCAGGAGCCGCTCGAGGGTAGCCCCGACCTCTAGTCTGGGAGCCAGACTTTGGCAATGCTCCCCGAAGTTCCACCGGCTGTCGAGCACAAGTACCAGGTACTCTGGTACTAGTAGGACCCGACGCCGATGTGAACCCTTACTATCATTATTTAGAAACCCAGTGGTGGTGCGTTAAGACAGCCATGAAAGTACGTGGCCTTGGCAGGGCCACCTCGAGTCTTTATATTCCGTTAGGCTTGCAATCAAATATCTTATCTATTTATGTATAAGAAAATTAAATCAAAAGAATCTGCCAGCTGGTTAAAACTATTCATATACAATAAGGATATTAAAGTAAGACGAGGTGGACTATTTAGAAAAATGTAGAAATATTTTTTCAAGACTGCTTTTTTGAGCAGTGTTTCGATGTTCTTACCTTGCCTTTGATAGGACTCTCTAATCTTTGATATGAAGTAAATCAGCATGCTTCAACATTCAGATGCTGTTTCTGGTACCAATGGATGCAAGTTTATCTTGAAGTTGCGAAACAGCCCCTTTAGCATTAACGTACAATTTGGCTAAGTGTAGGATGCCGCGCAATCTGTTACAATTGGAGCCATCTGATCGAGCTCGAGATAGCGCGGGATCGCCTCACTCAGCTGTACCAAACGATCACCTTACAATGTTTTACCTAGTTAGGGATAGGGTCGGTCAATTTAGATAAAAGGTGTAGCATTTAATTAGATTGATATTTTAAAAAGTAATGTTCTAATTTATGCTGTAAATTTTGAACCTAACTCTAAACAGACTTGGAAATATATCTATTGATCAACAAGCGGTAAAAAAACAATTGATGAATGTTAGTATTCTAATTTATACTTTATTGTACCTATATTACGCTTCTCGGAATACTGGAGCTGATAATGATAACACTGCAGTTAGATAATATGCCTACATGATATCATATTTTACTACTTACATAACTTAATCCCATATTTTTGGAATTGTTTTTGTTTTGGTTATAATCTTCCTGATACATCACAATAATGACTTACTGCAAAATATAAAGCGATGACGAATAATCAATAATCGTGTATTCACTATTTGAAAAGTATACACTAGACAATTAAAATGGTAAGAATTTAATTACTGAAACTATTGAAGCGTGAACTGCAAACGGAACAAACAGTAACTGCAAATTAAACAATTATTCCGAGAAAACTTAAGTGAGATATGAACAATTAACATTCTTGAAGCAAATACTCTCCATGTAAGTACATATAATTTGATCAAGATATTCGAATAAAAACTACTAAAGCAGTTATTAAATGATCTATTGTGGATGATCCCGTCGAGTCACGATTCAATACCAGATGCCATTCAAGCACAGTTGGAGCTTTTTGTGAAATGTATTGACATGTAGCTGACACAAAATGTCTACTAGGTATAGAAATATCAGAAAGTTATTGAGGTGATAACAATATTACAACAATAATTCGAAATTCCTCCGCCTTGCATCGCCCGCAGATCAGAATCTAGCTTAATGAACTGTAAAACCAGTTCTGCTGAACATTAACTTATCTTCACATATATTATATTTATATTTGAATATATGAATTGCTAATAAGTAGATGAATGGACTAAACCTAAGAATACATGTGTATGAATAAATTAAGAAGAGGATAAACAGCATCGACTCCCAAAGTCTCGCCCATCACATAATAAAAGACAGTCACGTCGAAGCGACAGTGCTTCGCAGCATGTTCCCGACACAAGCACACAGCTAGCGCGCGCGACCGTGAAATTGACCGCGTGCGCAGCACGTTAGTTCCGTAGCCAGGGAACCACGGGCTGTGACGTCTTTAACGTTGAAACATTCTTATTATTACTTTAAACTAGTATGGTGACTCCACACCTAATATTCACAATAGAACCAAGCCAGATGAATTCTTTATTAAGGACTATGTATCGGTAGCAAGTGACACCACCTAAATAGCAGGATCGGTGAACTTTAAATTTAGCTGTGACAGACTGGAGACGGAAGATGGATAAGAAGACGGGTAATTTGCCAGTTTGGTAGTGGAAAGCAACGCAATTGATCGAAAACCAATATTAGATGCGAAACGTAAGTGCTTCTATTTAGCAGAAAACCATGAAAGGTTGAGTTATTAGAAAATGAAGCTAATCAAGTAATTAAACCATAACAATGCGTATGCCAACCCTACCAACGACTATAAAATACCGCAATGCAGTCGACATGCAAAAACGCTCCGTGACGCGGCGCACGCGCTGTCGACGCATGTCTGCGATACCATCGACCTGACGGCTTTTGTACCGGCCGAGCGTCTGGGAGATGTTAATTTATGTGTAGAGGAAGTAGGAAGTGATAAAGAGGACTTAAGGAACCTTGTCGGAACGCTAATAGATATTCCAATTTTTGATTAGATAACGGAAAATAAGTTTTTAGCAAAAACTGGCGCTCATTTTGGGCATTTTGCTCGTAAATATTTCAGTCATCTGGGTCAAATTTGTAGGAAAATTTCTTTGCATATAGATTTTTTGAAAGAAATGCTTAGATAAAGCTCTTCTTGGCCATTCAATGGACGCATCCACACGTTAGACATACGATGAATAAGAATGATTACTCAGTACTCTATCTCTAACTACCATCTCTATAAATATACCTTCACTGGTGTTCACAGCCAATATGGTGTAGGTAGAGTATACTTTGAGAGAGGTAGATTGTTCTGACAGACCAAGAATTGTACAGACAAATGTTGTTACAGAAGTTGTAGATCATTATTTTGAATTGACTGATCACGCCAGTCAACACAGTCTTCCGCATCGTCTTGACGATTAGAACCATGTCATATCACAGGTCAGTAAGAACATACACTAGATATAATCTTCTGAATAAATGTGTAATAGAAATAGACGAGCGAATATTAGTAAGCGAATTAAAGTAGATGTGCAAATTTTAATAAGTGAATAAAGTTAAACTGGACGGGCAAGTATTAATAAGCGGATTACAATAATTGACACAAAAACAAGCATTCAACAAATAGATGTTGAAGAAATGCTTACAGTCATGATGGAACAAACAGACATTAATGGTCCTTTCTAACAAACTATCACAATCACAATAATAGATGTAGCGTGCGCTGGCCTAGACGTCGGCAATAAACGGACTCATTTAGTACCACATAACTACATGCGTAATTATATTGTTCTACTGGCAGTTTGATAATAAAACAATCAATGTGAATGTCTGCTTGGTAATCAAGCTGAAACAATTTGAGACTTCCACCGCACGCACGGTCATTCACTAAACTGTTTAATAAATGGCGTAACTTCCTACTCTCTTTATTATGATTAATATATCCCTAAAATAATTACCAACTTCCAC
This sequence comes from Mythimna ferrago, assembly GCA_910589285.2. Taxonomy (NCBI): domain Eukaryota; kingdom Metazoa; phylum Arthropoda; class Insecta; order Lepidoptera; family Noctuidae; genus Mythimna; species Mythimna ferrago. The sequence continues at coordinate 27,317,268 of OU342685.1, forward strand.
AACATAGACTGTTCTGTGCCGTTAATGTATTTTCCGGGATGTTAGTGGCAGGTAACTGCTACTGGTATTCGTCTTCCGGTTACTGAATTTAAATTGACAACTTTAATAATGCTTGCTCAAACAGGCGACATATAGGTACATCGAACCCAAACTGTATGAGAATACTTGGAAGATGATAAGTATACATGGCCTGGTACAAATATTAGCTAATAAGCAAGTAGCACGATAGTATCAGTCTCAGTCATGAAGGCCGAGTCATTAGGAACTAAAAGAGATTACAAAAATAAGAGAAAGTCTATCAAAGTATCGGATGTTCCCGCTAACGACGAGACACAGCCGCTACGCGACGCTTGTACAAGGTGCAGTTTTAAAACTGCACAATATTTCAGGAGGTTGTAATAAAACTCATAAATAATCATGTAAAAATACGAAACCTGGTCAATAATCAGTAATACTTGTTATTTAATTTTTTAATTACACTAAACTAAATCGATTGATCGATGGCCACGGGGGCGTGGCTAGGGTGTGGCGTGCGGGATGATGATTGGATGATACATTATTTATGAAACTATCGTTGCGAGTTAGTGTGTGTGAAAACGCCCTTTATTGTTCCGTGTTTGTGTGTGTAAAAAAAAGCGCGGTTATAAAAAAAAAAATTACCTACTTATTTTATTATTGATTCGGGTCGAGAATCACTAACATAATTACCTCCTGAAATATTTTGCAACTTCAAAACGACACCTTGTATACTAGTGTCGCGCAGCGGCTGCGCCCGCGCACCGACTCATCTCTTTGTAGTTTGTACATCTGCTGCTCGTTATGCTAAACATGCCAACAGTATTGTTTATTTATCGTTCAATTCGTATTCGTTCTGGGAAGAAATTAAACTTTACTTGCAGAAACTACATATTTATGAACACAGTACGTGACTCCTCTGTTCCAAATACTTAGTGGTACAAAAAGATTAAATGAAGTAGAGTGACGTAGAAACTTATCAGAGTCCTGTTCAATATTGATAAGGTATCAGCACAGCAGTTTTATCAATTGTACATCAGGAATGTGGAGGTAATAATATAATTATTGATAATCACATTTATTAATAGTCTAAGCAACGAAGTTTTCGATTGTTATTGGGGCCTTACCACGACTGCGAGTGAGAAAAAGGGATGAAGGTGTACACCCTGTATAGCTCTATCTCTTTAACAGTTCAGTTCGGGTCGTCAAATGGATCGGGTTAAGAGGTCGTAGTAGGGCCTCTGATGTATGTTCTCGACCAAATTCTGCCTCAGAACTCCGCACTTGACAGTCGCGTTTGCAAGGCACTAGTTCACCGGAGCACACAACACAAACTGACTGTCCAAATGTAAACTAGGTATCATCAGTGCAGGATAGAGAAGTGAATATGTACCTAATGCTGGTGCCTGCAGAGACCTCACTATAAATACATGTTGTCATGATTTCTACACAACAATGGGTAGGTATATATATTACACTAATATAAGCAGATTTTACTTCTGTGCGATCATTGACACCTGTGTAAACCGGTAAATCTTAGGCACAGTCTTCTTACAGCACATTTGTAGACACACCCAGATGGACCCGATTAGATTTCCAAAGTGACTGCGCGACAGCTGAGGTATTTGGAAGAAATCTAAATAAACGAAATCAATCCGCCTGACTACTTCTCCAAACATTATCGTTTTTTTGTTACACATCTCGTAACGTAGGTGGTCCACATCTAAACGTCTACCTACTTTCTCTAGACTCAGGTGCTAAATAATCAAAAGTGCATAATTTGTATTATCCACTAATATAGATACCTGTAGATACTATATACTTTACTTATACATTATGCTTACAACGAATTGTTGCAAAATATTGACGAGTTGTTGTTAAGTCTTTTCTCTGTTCATGAGTCATGTCCAATTTTAATGTTAACACAGTTTTATAATAGTCATTATCATTACACATGTTAATACTATTGTATGTGAACATAACGTAGGGAAGTGCAGAAGCCTCAGTTGCCTTGTCCATTACTATGGCAAACAGTGTCACGTCTTAAAGCAGTCCAACTCTTGTATAAAGCTCTGATAAAATTGAATCTAAAAACGAATCTTTGTGTAATTTACACTTTACTGTAACGTAGCCTGAATCTAAAAACCTTGCAGTCCTTGCACGATTACCTCAGCAACAGCTGACCTTTCAGACAGCCGCCCATCGTGCTTTCTAGCCTTATACTTAAATATTGAAATTATTCTATTGTACAACTTCGGGTTATGCTAGGCGTACACGTAATTCCTGTGTTTTCCCAACTGTAATGTTTGTTTAGAATATTTTTACTGTTGTATGGAATGGAACAGTACTTCTGTACTTGCGTGCTTTTTGAACCACGTATATATTTCTGATGTCTGGTGTTCGCTGACTCAGTGTACAAACAAACGTACATTACACACTGTTTACTCAAACGAGGTATTCCGAATATACTCGTTTGGGTTCTGTATTTATTTTATTTAGTCACAGAGCTTTCTTTAGAGGAATGGCGTGTATTTCCTGGTTGTACACTTGTTTCATCATAACAGAAGCGAGTATGTCCAGCAATGGCGCGATGACATTAGAGCGAACGCCGGCGTTCGCGCGGGGATTAAGAGGTTAACTCATGGCCCCAGTAGGCTTCGACCGTGCTGTGCCTGTGATTTTTCCTCGCTCCGGATCAAGGCCTATCCTAGGGCCCGTCGCGAGAGTTCGTTGCCGCCGATCGCCTCTACAGGGACGCGGAGGTCACGGGCAAGCAGGGCACACCTCTACCGTATGTGTCCTTTGGACGACCCACCCAATGGTAACACCTGAGCGTTTCTTTCGCACGAATCAGGTGCAGGTACCACCCGAACGCACCATATTCGGTGAGAACCTGCGTCATGCGAAAGGTGATGACGGCTTTCCAGCCACTCCTCAAAAAGCTTACCGCCATATAGCGTGCCCAATGTATTACAATAATGCAGTATTGATTAAAATATATTGTTATCGACCGTCTCAATAAAACAATAATCCTTTAGGTCCCGTTTACAACATAAATAATTAATTAGTCACTGATTTGTATCTTTTCCGGCCAAATTGAAATCCACTCGTAGGTAGTACCTACAACATTGAAATCAATTTTGTAAGAATCTTGCTGAAAGTTTCGTCAAGACTATTGGACCAATAATTTAATGAGAATTCTGCGAAATCATCGCACTGACTGATCGGATCACTTGTGCTAGTCAGAGCCCACTGTGCCCAGTGTACACCAACACTAACACATAGCTATCATTGTTATTGACCATCAGTTAACTTACCTGTCTATAGATTGGATTTTGGTTTACCTGATGAATGACTTCATGGAACACAGAATGACACCAGAACCACACCAGTGGCTGGACGACTACAGATCCTCCATCAAGACCCGGTGTTAGGGTCTTGATGGAGGATCTGTTTGTGTGTGTTAGGGTCTTGGAGGAGAACATGCACAACAACATGAACAACAATGGAACATTAAGGGCTGTCAAGCACTCTAAATTAGACTATTGTACTCTATTTTATAGAGTCATACCTACCTTATGTTCTACACACGCAAGCTAAAATGCCTATTATTTAGACTCTCAATATTACTTCACTGAAACCATCGTGCAGTCGCGCGTAAAATTATTTAACAAAAAAAAAAACAATTTTTTGTGTCATAAAAAGTAAAATGGTACGGAGTACTCTTTTATCTAATAGGTAGGTACTGTAACAGTACTCTTTATTTACACTTTTTACAATAGGATTTATCTACTCTATTTCTCCTAAAAAAAAGCTGTCAAACCTTGTCACATTGCAGAATCCACATGAAGAATAGACTAAGTTTATTGTAAATAAACTACTTAAAAGAGGATGATGAAATTCATAAAAAATCAACGGTTAACAAGCTCACGATAGTTAGAAGTAGGCGCACATCCAATCCACACAACAATTCCTGATGATCAGGATCAGTGACAACAGACTACCTAAAAAGCATCGAGACAGTGCAGCTCGAAGACTTGTGCAGATGTATAATTCAGCTGTCTTGGATCTCGCAACGAAATTCATAAAGAAAGAACATCATCATCATTATCACTTCAGCCGAAAGACGTCCACAGTTGGACATACGCCTCCCCAAGTGTCGCCACCACAACGACCGGTCCTTTGCGTCTTGCATCCATCACATTCTCAAGAGTCTCCCGTCATCGGTCCGTCTTGTGGGAGGCCTTCCAACTCTAAGAAAAGAGCGACGTATAGGTAAAAAAAAGTACACTAGGTCTGAAGACGATTTACTTTTTGAAGGAAATTGGTTAAAGATACGAGTCTTTAACCAATTTCCTAGATACTTTGAAATACTTTCAATAACTTGTTTGAGTTACAAAAAAAAAAACTTGTGTTGGTTTGTTTATTTACAATGTCTTTTATTGTTCCGGTAACAACAGTGCGCGACAGCATGTCTTATTTGGCCATTCTCAAACACACTGCATTTGACAGACCAGACAATAGCCGAATCGCTTATAGAAAGGCGTCAATATCTATGTATGACATACACAGACAGTTTCCCTGCGATCGGTTAACACACTCTCGATACAAAACCGGCAATGGATGCCAATCTCTTTCATCATTGTATCGTGAAGTCATTTTTTTCTACAATCAATTGAGTGAGCTTTACAATTGCCGTATTATTTGTGCTCGGCTCGTGACCATCGGCGATGGAAGCCGTGATGAAAGCTCAACGTCGGAGTTCCAACGTGGCATGGCGGAGTGCTGGCCCCATTAGAGACTTCCACAGTAATATCTTGTGTTACCTTTGTGGGTCATAGAAGAACCTGCAGACAAGAAGTCTGGAGTGTTTGTCGTAAGTTCAGCATTTTGTCCGGTTGCGGATGTTAGACTTATAACTTCTTTGTTCTGATGATCCATTTGCAAATCGAACAATTTTCTTGATTTCGATGGACGTTAAGAATAAATTAATTTGCAGATAACTAGTAGATATCTTTTGCTTCAGTTCGGTAAAATGGTTCTATAACAAATTGATTTTCTGTAAGATAGCTCTAAAATAATCAAAGTGTTTACATTCGACATGAAGTGCATAAAGTCGATTATCACGGATAAATCAATTTATGAAATCCTTCGACAGCAGTGGCTGCAAGAGCGTCCAGCAGCTTGCGAGGTGTCACGAGCAGACGACATGGCCGGCGGCTGTGCGGCTGCATTCGACGCGACTAATCTATTGTCAGCTCATCTATGGTCAGCTCAATCACTAATCGAATTCATTACTCTTAATTAACTTGTTGATTTTTGCGTTTATTTTGGATTTAAAGGTGTTTTGTGATGTTTTCTGGGTTTACACAGAAATTCTAAGTTCGTTCGCTTTTGATCAAACGTCTTGGTTAAGTAACAACAAAATACACTGGAAATTTAAAAGTAAAACATAAATAGTTATTCGCGTTTACCTTGCAGTAAATAGGTAGATAATGGTACAGAGAATAGCATCGAGTAAATAAATTCTAACATCGAGAATATTCTCGCCTAGTCAACATCGTACTCACCATAACACCGCACACTTCTAAAAGAAACATCAATTGTGACCACGACACTATTCAGTCGACACAGTCAATGTTCAGTGAAGGTTTCCGCGAACCGGTGAGATTTCGGCGCCGGACAGTTGCCCCGCAGTCGATGTAATTGATTGAGCTGCCCGAGAAAGTGACGGAATGACCTGAAGCCGTGTGACGCTGGTACTGTCTCTATGACTGCAGTCAACACTTTTAATGATGATGAGAATCCAGGATTTTGTAGGCATAAATAATTTAGATTTATCTTGTTTTTAATTTATTTAATTTGATTTTAATTTGTATTGATTTTAATTTATATTGATTTTAATTTATATTGATTTTAATTAATTTTATTTAAGTTAATGACTTTGTTTTGATTATTTTAATTTAATGTATTTGATTAGGTTTCAATTGTATGTTTTGATATTTAATGTTATAATTGTGAAAATGGGTACTTTGACCTGAATAAAGATTATTATTATTATTATAAACCTCTCAGGACTTTCGCAGTACTTTCTTGGATGGGGGAAGGTAAATAATCACAAAGTTCTGGATAACAATCACCTATGCAAAGTAAAAACTTTCTGCACTGCAATTTATTTATTTAAACTGTTTGTACAGGAGAGGCGAACTTAATGCATCAAAGAATTCTCTACCAGTCAATAATTGGGTTAAAACAAACTGTGGTAGGGGGGAACAACAAAGTAAATAAGTATAGGTGGGTACATGCGTAGATATGAATTGTACAAGAAAGTAAATACTTGTAAGATAAAGCCTCTTGAAATGCCAACATTATCTACAGGTACATGCACTCTAGATTCAGGATGGACAATGGACATATTAGTCGCGTGATTCAACACCCACTTAGAACCTGCAACATGTAGACATCCTCGATTCCATTAATGTTACAATAAAAATAAAGGTTTCAGAAGGTGCTGCAATACGAACGATCAATTAAAGCGAGAACAGGACACATCACTAACAATAAAAGTATAAAACGCTTGAAATGAACACAGATTGCCAATAGAACATTTTGCAAAGCATTTTGAAACACAATGGACCGATTTGGAAACTTGTTAACTTTAGACATGCAATGTAAACGCATATACATATAAAATAATAGAGAGATGCGGAGGAACGTCAGTGATGTGCGAAATGATACCGAAGTAATGCTGATCACGGCATCTTGACGATACAGTTATGTAAAACAGAGGCAGAGGTATTCGCAGCTGGAGAATTCGGCCAGGGTACACGGCTAAATGAAGATGACGTTTATTTATGGGAAATAAATAGATAATTCTGTGCTTTTGCAGTCGGTCGGTTAGTCCAAGATGCAACGGTAAGATAAGAAGACAGTTGGGTGTTTAAAATCGAACACTTTCTCGGCGGTTGTGCATTAAAAATAAAAAGTTACAAGTTATGCAGTCGCCGGCAGGATTATATTATAAACTCTACTTGGTGCGTGGCGCCGCTTTATCGTGATCTTTCACTTCACATAATACTTAATATATTTTATTGGTATGACGCAAGCACCGGGGCAATAACGTATTGGATATCCATACTAATATTACAAATATGCGAAAGTAACTCTGTCTGTCCATTACCGCTTTGCGTCTTCACGACTGAACGGGTTTGGATGAAACTTGGCACACACTTTGTATTTTGGACGAAATTTGGATGCTTGACGCATGTCGTGGATTAGGACTTGTGAGTTTTATACCCAGAGTATGTTCCCTTGGGATAACTCACAACTTTCATGAGTGCAAAGCCTGTGGCAGAACTTCTGCCACAGGCTTTGCACTCATGAAAGTTGTTAAACAGCTCCATAATTATGTATTATTTACTAGCTTTTGCCGCAGAAACCAGTAAATAATACATATGGAGCTGTTTTTCTTGGACTTTTCTTATGACTATACAAGGCGCCAAATAATCAGATAAACTTAAAGTACATTGACCTTTTCCTAATATCTAGAATATATCGAGGGTACCCGAAAATCCATCAATGAACTGTTTTTCAGAAAAGGTAAAAGATCGGATCATCGAACCACACGACGTACAGCTTTGCGTCACCGGTACATGGTAGACATCCCACCCAAAACATATACATATACGTACGCACAAAGCGTTTTAGGAACACATTTATTATGCGTACAGCCAAGGAGTGGAATTCCCTGCCAGAGTCTGTGTTTCCTGATAGCTACAATTTTGGGGTGTCTACAGTCAAGAGTGAATAGATTACTTCTAGGCAAGCGTACTCTATCGTCGACCACATCATCGCTTACCATCAGGTGAGATGGTGGTCAAACGCAAGGCTATCAATAATAATAATAAAACCTGAAAAAAACCTGTGTCTTTTAGTTGCCCTTTTGCGTTTCGAGAACATGGTAGCTCTTAATCCCGCGGCCTTATCGGGTATCGGCCCTGCTGGACCGCTACGGTTTTGCTGACATCTATTGAGGGTAGTCAATGACTCAGGCCAATAGCCCAACAAGACGACTTTTCCACAGCATTAAGCAATCACACCACACCGTCGCATCGCAACTGAGAGTGATCGAGTTAGCTCACCGTCCATCAACTACAAACTTCCGTCCACGATCATCTCACGCGCGTCAGGAAGCAATCATCCAAGACCATCCATCTCCCACACAAACGATGCTCATGCACCGCTTATTGTAATCACTAACGACTAATGACCATCCGTCTTACTTTCTCTGGCGGATGAAATTAATGATCATCTGAGAAGGAAATCAATCAGTGCGATTGTTGACGGGATTATCAGTTAACCTATGCCACCGATTTTTTTTTAAAGTGGTACTCTTTAGTGTCATACTGGATATAGCGATATAGTGTGTAGTGGTGGGATATAGTGGAACCGACACACGTGGACTGTATCTAAAAACTGAAAAAAAAAAAGTTTTGTCTTCAAAAAGTTATCAGACTAAGGAAATATTGCCCCAACTTTCATAAAATCATATACACCGATATATTTTGATCGTTTTAATCCCGTGGAGGGTCGATCCGGTACATGAAACACTATCGATGTGTAAAGATAAAATTTAAAAAAGTACCTTTTTTTAAACTCGTATTTATTTACGCATGTGATGGATTGTGTGAGAAGCGATATGAAAGAAAAGGGAGTTAGTGATAGCGTGACGAGTGACAGGACAGAATGGAAGAAAAAAACGTGTTGCGCTAATCCCAAATAAAACGGGACTAGGGCAGGAAGATGATGAAGATGATGATGATTTATTTACGCATGTACGAATTTAATTTCTTTAAGAAAACGTCAGCTGAGCGAGTCCAATGATCTGTAGGTAGTAGTTGGCGTTGCGTACTAACTAAAACGATCAAAATTTAACGGTGTATACGTGCGTATTTTTTTATTGTTCTTTCGCGCTCAAATGGCTGAACGGATTTAGATGAAACTTCCTACACGGGTAGACCGTGACCTGGAACAACACATTCGATATTGGGGCAATTTTCTACTTTCTCCCAGGCAAAGGCTTAATTATTTTCAAATCCTTCTGACTGTAGGCCTGAGTCTCTCAGAAGGAGCTGGTATCCTTCCTGCCAACCTGCATACATACCTATTTGTTTAAACCAACTTTGTGATGTTCGTGATATCAACAAACAATTGGTCGACTCTTCGCGTGAATACTGTGACCAGAGGGCTGGGCTTTTCTTCGGTCAGCGAATCAGCATTGCCATCCAGCGTGGCAATGCTGCCAGCATTTTGGGCACTTTTCCCATTGACATCGATGTGGACGGTTTTTTTGATGCCCTATGAGTTCCCTTTTTTACCCGTTTGTACATATTATTATTTTAAGTTTGTCTAAACCTATTCATTTATAATATTTAATAAATGTTTCGGATGATTTTGACTTTGACTAAGAATTTGACTTTGACTTTGATAAATTAACCTTGTGTTAATCGTTACTCTTGGTTTTTTAAAGGAACAGTGCAAATTATAAACAATACCTACCTATGTACGGTTTATATTTCACAAAGACACCGGCAAAAGAAATCTAATACACAGTTTAAATCTATATCTTTATTGATAAAGCAGTATTGATGATTACTGTGTAACCGTCTGGTTAACGAGCTGTTTCATCCATTAACTTCGCTGTGTTTAATGAACGTATGCTACTGTGAGCGGGTTTGCTAATAAAGGAACTGCTAAACTTTTTATTTTATTCATTAACTTTTTATTGTTTGTTCGGTGTCTAAACATTGTTGTTATTAATCCAAGAACTAAAGTCTATTAATTTACTTTACGCAATAACATAATAACTCAGCTAGCTCAGGTAATTCTATTATTCGATTATAATTTATAGTCTAAATTAGACATAAACTCAACTCCATCAGAGTGTAGAGTCTATATCCTGGATCGTATTTGGTTCTTCCACGTGAGTTAGACTCAGAGGTCATCACACTCGGTGGGAATCCGATGGACGCAAAACGCACAGAGCCGGTCGTTGTGATGACACGCACAGCCTGACTTATCTTCCAGGCATCTCCATACCTTATTCCTGGAGATGACGTCTTTCGGCTGAAATAATGATATAATAAGGCAACAGATGAATAAAAGCGACAAGCATAGATTGCGTGATTAATAATATAATATAATATTCCACAACACAACGCCGTCTAGTCTCAAGCTAAGCAAAGCTTGTGTTATGAGCACTAGACAACTGATAAACATACTGACCTATATATTTTTAAATACATAGGTACATATATAGATAAATTACACCCAGACAGAACAAATGATCATGCTCATCACACAAACATTTGTTCTGGGTGGGAATCGAACCCACGACCTCCGGTATAGCAGTCAGGGTCACTAACCACTAGACCAACAGGCCAGTCTTAATCATCATTCTAATGTTAAGAAGAGGACACCCATAAATTATGATGGCAAGACTTTTATTGTATCAATTAACAGCTACGTGCGAAATAATTAACGTCAATCCGTCGTGGAACAAATGTATGAATTGTTTTTATAACAATTATCATAATTACGCAATATTTAGCCACAAACAAAGACAATAACAATTAGCGTCGAGTTACATAGACACAATAAATTAAATGTAATTAACGCGCGGAAGTGTCTCTGGCTCACACGGAAGACGTCCAAGATCATCACTGTTGCGACACTAGCATGCCACTTCGCAGCGGTACATAACAAAACAACCTATACACCTACAACCTATATGCCTGGGCTACTAATCAAAAGTCTGTTTTCTAGATTATCTTGAGGATAGAAGCCAGCTGGCTGAGAGTATAGCCAACGATCGTATTAGTAGAGTGCTGTCTGAGTGGCTCGACTCAGTTATTTTTTATGAAACTGAATATCAATAGTTTATACATGTACATGTGCGTTAATGCTTTGGCCTCCACATGTCCACATGTGTGTCTGGCAATGATATCATGAATCATGACAGATGAGAAGGAAGAATAGAAGAAGAAAACTAGTTATGTCAGCCCCGAGCTGCTAAGACGGCAAGAACAGACAAATAATGACGACGATTAATTACAGTTTCACGGCAGGTAAAAACTAGCTAGTATCACTAACTTGGGCGACACTTTTAGATTGGTTTGAATTTTTATACGCTTTTCTTGCGATACAAATTTCACGCTAATCTTGTGTAAAGAAGAATCTTCAAGTTGAGTATAAAACGAATTTTGAGCAATAGCTGTCGCACAGTTTACGCCCAGAATGTTAAGTTCCAAAGAAAGCAGCACCTCTTGAACCTGTCGGCGACTCTGTACAAATCTAATTCAACGCTACGTTACGAGTCCGAATAACTGCATCTCTGAAGTGAATGCATTTTGAATCTCAACAATTTGTTCGTCGATTTTGAAGTAAAAACATTTAGCGAGACGAGGCCTGCATTCGAAGATAACTCTTTCTCAAAAGAAAGGGTTTTCATTTCTTTCTAGCAGACGTCGTTCTGACATCAGCTAGGTATTGGGCTGGCAGGTTCAGCTAGGAACCTGTTCGAATGCAATACCTAAAAGGAACCCGGAAACCGGCATATTCTAGGGCAAAAAAATTGAACATATGTGACATCCACTAATCTGCACTGGGTCCACGTGTTGGATTTCGGCCCTTCCTTCTCTTAGAGAGGTGGTCTGATTCCCAGTAGTGGAAACGTTAAAAAGGCTGTTCAAGCACTTCATAAGAATCTTCCTGATATTTCAACAAATAGTTTTAAATAAAGTTCATCAAATTGGGCTAGTACCTAATGTTTGAATTTGGCGCAGAACGTTGTTAGTAAATGTAAGTAGAGAACAAGCCAGTGAGCACCAAAGATGATGAACAGATTGACTGCATTTTTTTGTGGTGGGAAATCAATAAATAACTTTCCACTAAAAAGATTGACTAAAACCGACCAATGCACTTCCATATTATACTTAACATGCATAACTAACATAACATCAGGGCTGTATTTTCCGAAGGGGTTAGTTGGAGCCTACTCCCATCAATTGGGCACAAACCCTAGGTGTGTTCCAAAAAATTTTCAGATCGATAAACTCCAATACTACGTCCAACCAGGGCCCCAAGTCTGCTATTTTTATAAATTCGTCATTCCAACACGATCCCATTGTCATTTTGCTAAAAGTTTGCAATCTGCTAATTCATAATGATCGATCATTGATCGGTCAATGGTCTTGTAATAGAATTGTGGTAGAATGATAATTGAGAGCATATTAAAACCAATAACTGCACAATAACGTTCTAATCGTAAAACACTGATCAAATAAACTGTCAAAGTTTTGGTAGATTACCGCAAACGTCAAATATTTATTTGTCAATATGCACGAGATTACCATTCTATGCCACTTCTTTCAATGGAGTGTCAGTGGTTGACCATTGGAAAGTTATAATGCCGCCATTATATTAGCAGATTACCAAACTTGTCAAAATCGACCATTATGACATCAATGATAGACCATTCTGACACTATTGTAATAGCAGACTTGAGGCCCGGGGAGTTGGCCCCAGGATCATTCTGGTTAGTCACGCTTACCTACTGCATGCCTCATGCGGAACTTGACTACTGCTACCTATAAACTAAAGGCGCTCATCATAGTCATTTCAGTCGAAAGACGTCCACTGTCGGCCATCAGGCCTCCTCATAACGACCGGTCCAGTGCATCTCGCATCCGTCGGGATCTCACGACCCTCACTAGGTCATCGGTTCACCTTTCGGGAAGCCTTTCAACGCTGTGTCTTCTGGTTTGAAAACGTCACGAAGGGGCAATCAAAGATAAAATGTTACCACATAGGTGGTGTCGGCTGTACTACGGGAGCAACTGTAGCCGTGCGTTACCGTAATCACAATGATTGCACCGAGACTACCTCATAGCTGTTAAACACATCACACATGCACTCTATTGTGACAGTTAGTCGGAAGTGTTCGAAATAAACTCACGATGGAATGGAAAACCGTTTACAATATCGTTATGTTAACGCCATATACTTACGTCTATTTTGGACCCCAGAGTTCCACTTTAGAAAGAAGGGCCGACAGCGAAGGTAACTATTATTTAGTACCAAGTAATTAATTTACCATAAAACGGCCACCTGGAACTAAACTCACTTCACCAACACCATATAGAGCCAACTTATCGTTAGTTCTGGTATTTCTTTTAGGACTTTTTTTATTATTGATAGGCTCGCGTTTTCCAAGTTGCTCCCAGCTATAATCTGGTCTGCAAACATTTATCAAAACGTGGCCGGCGATGTCTGGTGTTAATAAAACCCCAGCTACCCTCTGAAAGATTTCGTTCGAAGTACACTTCAGAATTATTTAAGATACTGACTTTACATTTCTTTGAATTCTTCAATAAAACGTAATGTTTATTGATTATTGATATGTTCTCGTTTCGATCATGCGGAGTACGGACAGCCACTTTGGTCGTTAATCTGCCAACGGTACCCGTAGTTTACTGCTGGTTTGCGGACGGTACTCGCCAAAATCCAATTATTGGCGCGTGACTCCCGCACGCGACTCTTCGGTCACATTCAATTACTGCTTCACATCACGGCAACTGCTGTTAACTTATATATACGACACCAGACAACTGTTATGCATTTTATGTTGAGATAACTGGGTATCGGCTTGTGCATGCCGACGTACTACAAGCAACGTAGGCTCTAGCACATCCTCTCCAGCTTTCCAGTTTTAAGAAGTTACTCAACAGTAGTTCTCGGTTGCCTATTTACGTCATTGTATTGAATTGTAAGCCGGGTTGTACACTACGACCCATCGCAACATGGCGGACAGAGTTCCGGCGGGATACGCCTGCACCGTATTCGTGCGGAAGTGACGCCCGGGTGTCACCATTGTATGGAACACTCAGAGGACACGGTGGAGCACACGGTGGAGGTGTGCCTCGCTTGGGCAGAGAATCGCCGTGTCACGTGAACACAACGACCCACACGCATGTTTCTGTGGCGTTACGTACTACATATGTGAACATTTTTTTTTTTTATTAATGATAGGCTTGCGTTTGACCACTATCTCACCTGATGGTAAGCGATGATGTGGTCAACGATGAAGCACGCTTGCCCAGAAGAAACCTATTCACTCTCGACTTAAAGACTCCTAAGTTGTAGCTATCAGGAAACACAGATTCCGGCAGGGAATTCCACTCCTTGGCTGTACGCACAATAAATGAACATACCTTGGATTTAGTGTTATATGTTAATGTTTCAGTCAATATTGTTAAGTTGTTAAGTGGCAACACGAGGTGACAAGTTGGGGCGCTACCATTAGCGTCTCTCCCTCTCTTCCTTCTCGACTGTCGCGAAACACGGACTAGATTTATTTTCATCAGTGCAATCTTCTAAGCTAGTTATAGTTAATTAAACCCGCTCACTATTGTTTGCCGCTACCAATGTGCCGCTGTTTATAAATACCTACATATTTTTAACCGCAAATTGTACTTTTACTTCCGGCTCTGATCATCATTTCACAAGCTAGACACATGTAAAAGAGGACCGGCGGAACATCTTCTATCAGCGTCAATCTTCATTAATGCATGGCTAACAATTAAGTAAACCTTGCTGCGAATGCGCCGCGATGTCCAGAGAGTTTTAACTGGCCTGTTGGTCTAGTCTCTAGTGGTTAGTGGCCCTGTCTGCTATGCCGGAGGTCGTGGGTTCGATTCCCACCCAGGACAAATGTTTGTGTGATGAGCATGATCATTTGTTCTGTGTCTATATGTATGTATTTAGAAATATATAAATATGTTTATCAGTTGTCTAGCACTCATAACACAAGCTCTGCTTAACTTGGGACTAGACGGCGTTGTGTGATAGTTGTGGAATATATTATATTTTATAGTTCACAGACTCTTCCCACCAAAAGTTTGTTGGACTGACGACCATTTGTGTGACTGGTCTTCGGGCAATTGCTCAACCGACCGTTCTTCGCGCCAATAAATATTCGGGCGACCATTCTTAGGCCAACTGAAGCATAGTACCCACAAACTTTAAAGTAAAGGGTCAACTTTAATCCTTTTGTCCTGATCACAAGAATATTGCGTTGCACCATAGTGCATATGCAAATTACTATAAGTAATTTTTGAAGTTATTTCCATAACACGCGCTGTTATGTTTCAGTCTGTTTCAGGATTTTTTCTGTTATCCTCCAGGTCTAAGCTGCAAAAAAGTTTAACTAGTAATTACGATTAACAGTTTTCAAATTCAATTATCGTCTAATCTCTATCAAGATGTCAATAGTACATCTACAGGTTTAGCACTAACCCAATTAAAGTCAATCAGGAGGTGAATGATCCAATTCTCGTCCGTGACATTCTAATAGGATTACTATTGACTAGTACCTTTTTCGTCTGACATTGAGTGTCAGAAGGCAGAGATAGTGTAGGTAATAACATAAAATACACTTTACTTTAAGGATAACCTACTTTTCTTTATTCCTTGGATAACTCAATAACGCCTACCAAAAAAGTTAAAGCAATAGTTACATGCGCAACTTTGATACATTAATTAACGCCTACGATAATTCTAATAGCAAAATAATTTTACGTTAAATGCTACTAGTATTAGAACAGGCGCTGGCACTTAATTAATTGCATCTACTCTTCTTCCTCTCCACCCATCCACATATATACTCATAACTCTTTTGGTAACATGCATTTCATCCCTCCTCTTTAAATGACCATTCCAAGACAAACGATTCCTCTTCAGCTTGTCAGTCACTGACGCCACTTTCAAACTTCCTCTTATTGGCTCTAATATACTCATTTCTCAATTTATCCAATCTCGTCACACCACACGTCCATCTCAACATTCTCATCTCCGCTACATGCAATCTTTTTTATCCGTCTTTTTCACAGCCCAACATTCTGATCCATACAGTATGACAGGTCTTATCACGGACTTGTAGATTTTACCCTAATTTATTCCATCTACTCTTAAGCACTAAATAAGAAGTAATGAAATTAGTATACATTTGAATTAAGATCAATAAATCTAACATTTTGATAACAATTTAACCTTTATTGACTGGCCGTAGTGAACAGTGACGAGGAACAGAGGTGACTCCCACCTCTCTCTTGCCATTATTGACTGGCTTGAGTGAAAATTTGCAAGAGCAAACATGCTTGGGAGAAGGATGTATAACCTAGTAAGGTGCTGGTAGGGATTTTAACCGTACTTTCAGAATTGTCCTGATAGCCGTGGTATACCTCTCCACTCCTCAAGCACCTCAGAATATGTTGCCCTTTTGTTGCTACGTCACTTCGTGCTAGCCCATTTGTTGAGTGTGAAGTCACCTCCTGCCTTTTATCGATGGATATTAATAACATTGTTCAGGCAGAGGCCATAGTCCATAGTTCCAGCCCAGGTTACAAGTCCGCATAAATTTAGACTCCAAAAATCGTAGCTCTATTATCTTTGTTTTACATGTGTTTAATCACAGAGCGGGGGTTGTCTTTGGGTGACTATCATAGCGCGTACAGGGATAATGGTCGGTTGATATCACGCTCCAAAGTATCTAAAGGACCTCTGCGAGTTGGCTTCGACTCCTCATACACCAGGGTCCTGAGATATGTAGGTATATATATGCATAAATAATAATAATAATATTCCACAACTACTCGTACTACATAACGTCATCAAGTCCCAAACTAAGAAGAGATAAATTACTAAATAGATAAATTACATCCAGACAGAACAAATGGTCGAGCTCATCACACAAAAAATTGCCTTGGGTGGGAATCGAACCCAGGTAGTCTGTCTAAAAACGACTTGAGAACTTTTGAACGAAATAAAAAATCTGTTGTTGGCAACACGAATTTTAGCTGTCGCTGCTTGAGATAATGATAGTTCTGCAACAGATGTTGATCATAGTATGGCTAGTGATGATGAATCATTAGGCGGAATAGAATATATTTAGAATCGGATTTCTCTTACGAGTCCAGATTTATATTATTACTTTATACTTACGTATACCTACACTATTGCAAAGGTATCCTACTTTTGCAATAAGAATATTTTATTAAAGAAATTGAAATAAGTATATTCTAAACAAAAATCTTTTGTATTTTATATTGTTAAAAGGTCCCCTAGTAATATTAAATCATTTAAAAATACTTATATTCCATACTTTTTATAAGATTCCATTAGTAAGCAATGATCAAGATCTCTTAATCAACCTTGATTATCCAACCAGTGTTGACTACATCAGATTTCATTTTATTTTACCCTAATAATTACACAAGTCATAAGACTTTTTAGACAGACTATAGTAGGTATTAGAACAGACGCTGGCGATTAAATTATTGCATCTAGTTGTAGGCACGTAATAAGAAGTAATGAAATTGGTTTAGCTTAGAATTAAGGTCAATAGGTCTATTTTGAAAGTGAGGTTGTTCAAATTCAGACTCAATCGCTATGACAACGGAAAACACTTAATTGTTAGCAATAGAATCGAGCTGTTATTTTGATTCTAGGTGAAGTAGAGAGAAGGGATATGTCCCGGAACCAAAGAGAATGGGGTTAATCTGGAATCAACCTACATTTAAGTATATTTACAGTGCAGCCCATCATCAGGGCAGTAAAAGCGTGCTTTCAATTGTGTGCTAGGATTGTAGACTTCCTGAGCGATTGATCCTTTCTAGTGGGCATTGAGGGATTGACGCTCTCGACAATACTGCACATAAATGATGTTGTTAATCCCGGTACACTTCGCACTTTTTCTGAGAATAACACTTCACAGCATTGTTGCTGATAATATCTTGAACAATGCACGAGTTCGTGGGTCACAAACCTAGTCTCTCTGATAGGCTATAGTTGTCTAAACGAGGAAATAATGCACTCATCCAATCAAAGCTACAGCAGTTTTGAGTATCGACACCGATCACCGAGTTGCTAGCTAGTCGGGTTTTTATCGGTTGTATTCAGAATCAGAATCAGAATTATTTATTTGCAAGCAATGTAGGTACAATTTTAAGATGATACAGAGTTGGGTGTTTCCGCTATATTCTGCCTTATGGCATGCAAAAATATTATTTTATTTTTTAAAGTTACAATACATTAAACATAATCGATATAGTACTTAGTTGGTATCAAAAATTATATAAATATGTCAATTGTCAAATAAATAATTAATCAGTTACAAATCAATACAATCGTATACCTAAAAATTATAATAAATTATTATCATATTAAATGTCAAAAAAAAAAAAAAGTTGAATTATAAATCTTTATCATTCAAGAAGTCATTAACAGAATAATAACATTTTTGTAACAGTAATGTAGTCAAATTAGTTTTAAATATGCGTATGGGGTGTTCTTTTAAGCTATGCGGAATGTTATTGTGGGTATATGATAGGGCCTATTGACATTATACTCTTCCTTAATAGAGCTGTATTGTATTTTCCTGTATGTAATAATTTATTATACTGTAGTCTCATAGGACCTGAGCGTAATCTAATGTCAGCTAAAGCCGGAAATAAATTTAAATTTGACCTTACAAAAATTGACACTTCCAATAATATATGTAAAGACACGGGAAGGTTAGTATATTCAGCGACCTAAACACAGGCTCACAACTTTCAGTAGTTTTTAACTTTGACATTGATCTTATGCATCGTTTTTGGGCTTTGAAAATTTCCTCCCTCTCACTACAGTTGCCCCAGAATATCACTCCGAACCTCAATATTGGTGCAACCAAATCATGGTAAGCTTTTGGAGGTATGCGGAACAGAGAGTAAAGTCCCGCAAACCTCCGTAGAAAAGGGAGGATCCTCCGGCCAGACAGGTGTTATTGTCTGGTGGGCGACTGCCCGGAAGATGATTTCGGGCTGTCATATATGTTCAAATCGCGCGGAGAACTGTGATTGCGCGATGCAGGATTTCGTACTTTCTTTGTAGTTCTTATGTGGCGCCATAGATGTCGCTACATCACTCCCCTCCGTAGATCGGAGATTCTTTGATGCTTCATGATGCGTGCCAGGCCAGTGATAGGTTGGTTCCAGTGGGTCGGAACCGATGCCGCATAGTTCTCGGTGAGTCGGAACTGTCTGCGGTGATGCCCCAGTGAGTTGGGGTGTTTGCTATCCCAGTGAGTCGGGATAATGCCCCAGTGAGTCGGGGTGATGATGTCCCAGTGAGTCGGGATGATGCCCCAGTGAGTCGGGGTGGTGCTGTCCCAGTGAGTCGGGATGATGCTGCAGGCTCCAGTGAGTCGGAGTAGTGCTGCTGGCTCCAGTGAGTCGGAGCGGTGCTGTGCGACGTAGGGCTTGACTGCCGGCGTCGACCAGGAGAGGTTCTTCATAGCTCTTCATGTGACTGGACGAAAGTGCGGTGTGCCAAGCCAAGGTCGCTGATGAGGCTGAAGGTGATGACCAGGTATGACCAGGTAGGCATGCTGGTGGTCAGGATACCCTCTATAGCCGTGGGTGCTGGCTGTATGGCTCGCTGCTCGAAAGCTTGACGAAGTGATGATGACGTCACGAAGTAGTAGCTGCACGAAGGCTGCGTTGACGTTCATACTCGAGGGTCACCAGTTTGGAGGTATGCGGAACAGAGAGTAAAGTCCCGCAAACCTCCGTAGAAAAGGGAGGATCCTCCGGCCAGACAGGTGTTATTGTCTGGTGGGCGACTGCCCGGAAGATGATTTCGGGTTGTCGTATATGTTCAAATCGCGCGGAGAACTGTGATTGCGCGATGCAGGATTTCGTACTTTCTTTGTAGTTCTTATGTGGCGCCATAGATGTCGCTACAAGCTGTTAGAAGTGTAGTACTGCTTACTTTGTGCGATAAGTTGTACAGGACATAAGCTAATTTACTTAGTTTTTTACACACATCCTCAGAATGAGGTTTCCAAGTCAGATTGCTGTCAATTAAGATTCCCAGGAATCTTGCTGTATTTCGGAGAGTGTGCGACGAAATCGCATAACTGAATTCCGTCAAACATCATCGGACCACAAGACATACGGCGTTGCGCCACCGGTACAATATGCCATTTCACCCATAGGTACGCACAAAGCCCGGGTGTCACCATTGTATGGACCGCCCGGATCACACGGTGGAGCATACGGTGGAGGTGTGTCCCACTTGCGGGTGGAGGCAATCTGCGGCAGCGACCTCTTGCGCCGAGCCCTGGTTCGGGATATGGTCCGAAGCGAAGAGGAATGGCAGGCAGCCGCTTTCTTCTGCGAAGCAGTTATACTAGCAAAGGAGGAGGCCGCACGCGTGAGGGAACGAACGTTGTCACGCTCCAGCCGCGAGATTCCGACCCCGACTACCAGCCACGGTAGACGCGGACTTGAGGATGTCGAGCAATAGGTAGCTCGCCGTCCGGCCATCCGGTAACTAAGCGGACCGACCTCAGTCCACAAAGCGTAGTGATCCAAACGCTCCTCAAAGAGATGTCAGCAAACCGCAAATGTCCAGCCGGGCCGATGCCCGCTAGTTAGGACCGCGGGGAACTTCTGAAAAGCAAACCTTCTCGAACGCAGAGGGAAATTGAAGGACACAGGTGTAGTTTTCCTCAGTATAAGTCTGACACGCCCTCGCGCTCCACCCAAAGCGCGAGAAGTCGTTGGATGAATTTCACCCGTGTCTGTCATCTATGCGCACTCAAACATCTCCTTAGTATCTTTACAACTCACTAAAGCTCAACATTTCAACGACTTAATTCACCCATTAACACATATAGGCAAACAAATCGATTGCGTAAGTTGCGTAGGTCAGGAATCTTATTTTTTTCATAATAATTACGTAACTTTGCCGTAGTTATCCATCGATCAGCCATCTTTTTTTGTTACCACAGACTCAAAATGTGGCTAAGTGACTGCGCACTGACAGTTCGACCGGTCATTGATCGATTAAAAAAAATCGACTAGTTCCTATTAGTTAGCCAACTTGTGTTTTTTCTATAACTTTATTTTATGTTTAATGTTTAATTAAGTTAAGTTTGTTGTTATTCTATGTTTTAATTTGTTTATTTTATTAATTCATTGCAATGTAAATAAATCTTGCTAACCGATCGGCGTCTCATCGTCGACGACGGCTGGTGCTGAAAATCAGCGCTGTGGCTCTGTTTTTCATGAGCCCCAGCATTTTGCTGAGCGCTGGCCGTTTTGCGCGGATGTGACGCATATCTTGTGTGTTACTTACTTTTAGTTCGATATTGTTATTTATTTTTTTATGGTATGCGTCATGTTTGACGTGAATAAACACTTTTTCTTTCTTTCTTTCACCCTTAAAAAAAACCCATACGCACATAACATTTTGGGAACAACACTCATGGTGTGTGTATCTACGTACAGCTAAGGAGTAGACTTCCAGTTCAAGCCACCGCCTAGCCATACCTAATAGAAAAACACTTTTGAAAATGCCAAGTGACCGCAAGTACAATAACTATGTATATTGTTCTTACCAACATCAATAAAATTTTTTTTATTAAGTAGTTTTGTGACCGTGTCCCTTGACCTGATTGCCAAAAGGCGGCGTCAAGCATCGATCATATACCTATCTACCTACTTCATAACTAACAGTTTATTACAACAAGGTTGTCTCACCTCCTTTCTCTCTTCTCCTCTTTTGACTGGCCTGTTGGTCTAGTGGTTAGTGACCCTGACTGCTATGCCGGAGGTCATGGGTTCGATTCCCACCCAGGACAAATGTTTGTGTGATGAGCATAATCATTTGTTCTGTGTCTGGGTGTAATTAATCTATAATATGTATGTATATAGAAATATGTTTATCAGTTGTCTAGTACCCATAACACAAGCTCTGCTTAGCTTGGGACCAGACGGCGTTGTGTGATAGTTGTGGAATATTACCTGTCTCGAGCGACACAGTAAATGTTTTCCTCTTACATTTTACCAATAGTACTGAAAAAGAGAAATAGGTACACCTACCTGGCTAGAAATGAAATGATTATTTAGAATTTGGTAAATTATTAGGTAACACAGTTACACAGACACATTGAAGGTTCATTGGCGCTTTTTAGTACAATACTAGTATTTCAATGTCTAAAAATATTTCATACTTGGTACGTAGTTAACTGAGCGGCAAGGTTTAACTCATTATCTAATCAATCTGAAAGCCTCTTTGACCTGCAGTTGCGTCAAGTGCTGTGAACCACTGAGACTAGCAACACCCGATTTTACAGATTTAGTCCAGGCTTATTTAAAACGGTCGCATCTTTCATAAGGTTGCTGAATTTAGTCAGTACTTAAATAAGTAGATAGATATCTGTCTATAGACTTCCCTAAACTGATGTCCGGTTACAGTCACCTTGACCCAGTAGTCTATGTCGACGTAAAAGTACGACATTATATAAAAATACAGTATGGCCACCCGCTTTCTTTACGGTCACGAATCTTCAAAAAGTAGGTCTCAGAAGCGAAAACTAAAATATGACGTAGGTATAAAACAACAAAGGAACATTACGATATTATTGACAAAAAATATCTAGAAGTATAAACGTAGGAAATCACCCACGTGTTAGGTGAAACGATCACAGCTAGACGGCTATCCGGTAAAGACCGAGCCATCGACGGCGCGTCTACTACGAGGTCCAAAGAGATGTCAGAAAAACCATAGAAGCTCAACAAGGCCAATGGCCGCTAGCGCCGCGGGGAATTCCTGAAAAGAAAACTGTGATCCTGGAACGCAAAGGATGAGGAAGGTTTTATTCAGTAAAATTCTGACACGCCCTCTCGCATACCTACTAGAACCGAAGAACTCATGCATGATTTCTCACCTCAAAAAAAACCTAGACAGAAAATCGTTTAGCAGCAGGCTGGTGATCAATCAGAGTAACGTACCTATGAGCGGAAGTTTGTCGGCCACGCCTACAGGGCTACCGCTGAGCCAAACATTAGCATAACGTAAACGTTTAGCATCAGAGCCGCAGCACACCGTCTCATTGACCCAGTGCTCGGAGCTACTTGCAGCAATTAACCGAGCCGGCCGCAATCGCATTATATTGACATTCACTTTTTCATGTGGTTTTTGTTATATTAATTGAGTTTCTGTTTGCCATGGCTTTCGTAATAAAACAATGTATTGTTAGATACCTTTCTTGGTCCCGTATTATGTAGATGTGGCGAATTCTTACATAATCGAGTACATTTTATTAGATTACTAGCTTTTGCCCGCGCGGCTTCGCTCCCGCTCTTCCCTACTTCAGCCTACTATACCCTACTCTACCCTACTATACCCTACCCTACTCTACCCTACTATACTCTACCCTACTCTACCCTACGCTACTCTACCCTACCCTACTCTACTCTACTCTACCCTACCCTACCCTACTCTACCCTACCCTACTCTACTCTACCCTACTCTATCCTACTCTACCCTACCCTACTATACCCTACTCTACTCTACCCTACCCTACTCTACTCTACCCTACCCTACTCTACCCTACTCTACCCTACCCTACTCTACTCTACCCTACTCTACCCTACTCTACTCTAATAAACCTCATGGAGCCCGAGACCTTTCCAACGAATGCAAAACCGTGGAAATCGGTTCGTGCGTTCTGAAGAAGAAAGAAGAAGAGAAGAAGAAGAAGAGGATTTCTGTATAAAAAGTAGGTCTTATGTCCGTCTCCTGGTTTTAAGCTACCTCCCCACCAATTTTCAGCCAAATCGGTTCAGCCGTTCTTGAGTTATAAAAAGTGTAACTAACACGACTTTCTTATATTTCCGATAGATGTCTGGAATGCTACAACACAAAACATAGCATCTGGCATTCAGTAGTCCCCGCAAGGTTTGAGACCCAGGACGCGTGTCATCAAGAGTGCCGATCCAGACTGCTCCTAAGAAATTCGTAATGATATGAATTTCATAAGCACAGCTTCTACATGAACCTACCACGAGCTCTCAACGCGATTCATTTGAAGATCTAAACTGAACTGTTGAAGGGATGGAGCTATGTAGGGTGTATTGTTCCATCCCTCTTTCTCACTCGCACGCTTAACATTTTAACACATCATCGTTTCACTAATGAAACAAATGACAGGTGATTCTGCAAAATAACATAATTATCCCCATAATATATTTTTGACCGCTTTGGATATGCGCAGTGTGGCAGGCAATATCTGCAATATTGTCCACTTGTAAAACTAACCTACCTAATCATTCTATGCGTGAACTCGCGACCACAAAGATGCTTTTATTCCAATGAAGCGTTCATTACGCCAGCTCTAGTTCACCTGGTCATCACAAATTTCTAGAGTTTGCTAGAAATCGTCCCCAAGCAGAGCTGTGACATCCCTATCATGTTTTAATTCCGCATACATACTACGGATGTGCTGCAGGGTTCTATTTACAGCCTCTGCTGCTTTTGTATTTCTCGTGTGGCGTATTACGTCGCAACACCGCCTACTATATTTTGTGTGACAACACCAAATGTTTCCGGCGCCAGACTAGAGTCTGCCGCCATATTGAAAGATATAGACTGTTGCCGCTACTCGAGACGATGTGAGCTCTTGTTGTAATTTTGGCCCTCGTGTAAGTTATTACTGTTTACTGCCAATAGAAGACATTCCGAAATCCACGACGTGTTTCATTGTGTGTGTACCTCCAAATTGGTGACCCCGACGTGATACGAGACGCAACTACACAGCAAGGTACCTACAGCAGGAACGTGGAACCGGACTTCAGCAGTAAACCTCGCTGAGATCTTCAGCCTGCTTAATGTGACAACGCTCCGCAACGTTCCCAGGCTGGTTTTATCACTAACCGCCGGGAAATCGCCGAACGAGAAGTTGCCGAGTAGATACCTACCTACCTACCGGCTCACACCAGCACGCTACGCGCCTCTCCGAGGATCGGAAGGCGTACCAACGGTTCGCAGAAAGTTTGTGTTAACTAGTGCATCATTTTTCAAGCAGTTTTCGTCATCCTACGCATCATTTTCGCGTTTTCTCGAGTTTGGAATGCTCCGAGGCCATCGACCCGGAAACGGAATTTCGTGAAGACCTGCGACTAGTGACGCCATACGCTACCTATCGGGGAGTAGCGGAACTTTCGGTTAGTGATCGAATCGAATGAATGATTGAACTGCCGTCAACCCGATACGTCACTGTCATCTGTCATCGCTACGCGGGATTCTGAAGACTGGAAATTGAAAATTGAAATACGACTGCATGCCTGCATGTGCATCTTAACGTACTGATCCTACTAAACATTTACTAAAGAACTAACTTGTGGTGTGCTCGGTGGTTTCAAACGTTGATAACAAAACTTTATCAAATCTATCTCTTTATATCTTTATTTTTACACATTTTTGTTTTTTCGGTTTACATATTTTTGGTGTTTGGTTTATCGTGTGCGTGTTTGCTTAAAAGTTAGCTCTGTCTGAAGCTCATTTTAAGTCGCTAATGGTACAAGGTATTGTATTTTTAAATTAAGCTATTTGCACCCATTTGTTTTGTGGATTATTTTTATATTCTTGTTGTCTGCAGCACATGCATAATTATCTTGCTCATTCTGTATATACCTTGTCTTCAGTGTTAAGTTGCTTGTTATAGTTTTAAGCAACCTGACTGAGTGGTAACTGCAACAAACGTATACCTCGTTTTATAATATATTTAAATACACATTCAACATGGAGAGCCAACAAATTGAGGAGAGACTCAACCAAATTTTGGCAAATAACGAACGACTGATGCAACAAAATGCAGACCTGCGGGCACAATTAAATGCCCAAAGTGTGCAGAATTCAGCAGCATATGCGGTCCGTCCTAAACTGCCTCCTTTTTGGCATGAGCATCCCGCTGGATGGTTTGCTCACTTGGAATCACAGTTTGTTTTATGTAATATATCGGTGGATGAAACAAAATACAATTATGTCATTTCACAATTTGATTCTAGGATATCTCATGACGTTGAAGACCTGGTCACTAACCCTCCTCCAAAAGGTGGCCGGTATGAGTGGATAAAGGAGGAAGTTATCAAGCGTTTCTCCACTTCCGAGTCACAAAAAGTCAGACAACTACTATCAGGTGAGGAGCTCGGTGACCGGAAACCTACTCAGTTTCTCCGTCATCTGAAGTCTCTGGCTGGTAAGTCGTTCAAAGATAACACTATAATTAGAGAACTGTGGCTACAACGTCTACCAAAACATGTTCAGGCAATTTTGACTGCCCAAGGTGATCTCACCCTGGACAAAGTTGCCGAACTGGCTGACAAAATATTAGAGGTCAACCCCGTCTCCGTCAATGCCATTTCTCCCAGCACAGCTAGCGCTCCTGACCTTGCTGCCATAATGGTACAAGTTCAAGAACTTACACGTCAGGTGGCCGCTTTAACTACAAGGGAGTCTAGCTCTAGGCGACGCTCTGATCCTAGGTCCCATCAACCTAGATCTAGATCTGCGTCCCAGGCGGCCCGACAGCCTCTGTGTTGGTACCACCATAAATTCGGTGCAAAAGCAACTAAATGTACTGAACCGTGCTCGTGGTCGGGAAACCAACAGAACAATCAGTAGCAGCGGCGACTGATTGCTTCAATAGCAGCCGCTTATTTGTTGTGGACAAAGACACCAAATTCAGATTTTTGCTAGACACTGGATCCGACATTTGTTGTTTTCCTAAAAAATTGTTAGGGAACAAAATAGCAGATGTAAACTACAATTTATGCGCAGCAAATGGCAGTACCATAAAAACTTATGGCTGTCACACTTTCACACTTAATTTTGGTCTCCGCCGCTCTTTTAAGTGGAACTTTGTAGTTGCCGATGTTGATACCGCCATCATTGGTGCTGACTTCATGGCCTTCTACAACTTGCTTCCCGACTGCAGAAACAAAATAATACGCTGCGGAGTTACTGGTCTTACTGCTCCAGCTTCCATAGCTAAATTTAACCAGGTCAGTGTAAAAACCGTTAAAATCGAAGATTCAGATTTTCATAAAATTTTATCTGAATTTCCAGCTATTACGAGACCCCCTGGCATCCATCGCGAGGTGAAGCACAACACGGTGCACTACATCAAGACGACCGACGGCCCACCCGTGGTGTCTAAGCCGCGACGCCTCGCGCCGGACAAACTGCGGGCAGCGCAGAAGGAGTTTGCAGATATGGTGCAAGCAGGCACCGCACGCCCTTCCAAGAGCCCGTGGTCATCGCCACTGCACCTAGCCCCGAAGAAAGACTCTTCATGGCGCCCTTGCGGTGACTATAGAGCGCTGAATGCTCGTACTGTACCGGATAGGTATCCTGTGCGCCATATAGGGGATTTTGGTCATGCTCTCGCTGGTTCTACCATCTTTAGTACTATTGATTTAGTTAAGGCTTATCAACAAATTCCAGTAGAGCCAGCTGATGTCTGCAAAACTGCCATTACAACACCATTTGGTTTGTATGAATTCCCTTATATGACGTTCGGGCTCAGAAATGCTGGACAAACATTTCAGCGTTTCATCGATGAAATTGTCCGAGGGTTGGATTTTTGTTTCCCATATGTCGATGACATTTTAATATTTAGCAGGGACGCCACGGAGCATTGTAACCACTTGCGCACGCTCTTTGAACGATTGGCTAACTACGGTGTAGTAGTTAATCCAACTAAGTGTGTGTTAGGCACATCTGAGGTTATTTTCCTTGGTTATAAAGTCTCTAGTAAAGGCATAAGTCCCCCGGAAGAAAAAGTCCAAGCCTTGAAAGATTTCCCCCTTCCCAAAACAGCTCAAGGTCTCCGCAGGTTCTTGGGCATGATAAATTACTATCGACAGTTTCTGCCCAATGCTGCCGAGACTCAAGCCCCGCTCATTGACTTCCTTACAGCTACGAAGCTTAAGGGAGCCAAACCCATGCCCTGGACTCCTGAACTGGAGCACGCCTTCACTGCATGCAAGGACAGCCTCTCTCAGGTCACCAGGTTAGCACACCCTGTACCTAACGCCCCATTGGCATTGTACACAGATGCTTCTGGCACACAGGTGGGCGCGTGCTTACAACAGCAGACTGAACAGGGCTGGCAACCACTTGCTTTCTTTAGCAAGAAGCTTACGGCAACTCAGTCAGTGTGGCCAGCGTATTATAGGGAACTGTTGGCAGTATATGCGGCAGTGCAGCATTTCAGGTATATATTAGAGGCGCAACACGCCACAATATATACGGATCATAAACCTCTTTTGTATGCTTTCAAGCAACGTAGAGAAAAGCTGCCACCCAGCCAACTTAATCAGCTCACCTTTATCTCCCAATTTACTACCGACATACGACATGTAAAAGGAGACGATAACGTCGTTGCCGACACGATGTCGCGCATCGAAGCCGTCTCGCTCGAGTGCGATTATACCGCGTTGGCTCGAGCACAAGACACTGACGATGAATTAAAAACCTTATCTGACTCGTCTCTCAATATGCAACGTACTTTAATTCCAGGCACGGACACCACCGTCCAGTGTGACGTCTCAACAGGCAAGCCGCGCCCCTACTTGCCAGCACCTCTGCGCCGCGCCGCCTTCGAGCGCCTGCACGCGCTCAGCCATCCCGGTGCTCGCGCCAGCGCGCGCCTCGTGGCACAACGTTACGTGTGGCCTGGCGTTGCACGCGACTGCCGCACCTGGGCAAGAGAATGTCTCCATTGCCAGCGAGCTAAGGTGACGCGCCACGTGTCCGCGCCACTTGGAACTTTTGCCGCTCCATCTTCCAGGTTTCGCCACGTCCACTTAGATATAATCGGCCCCTTGCCAACATCGAGAGGCTACTCATATTGCCTGACGGCGATTGACCGTTTCTCTCGATGGCCTGAGGCTTGGCCGATGACTTCGATAACCGCCGAGGAGGTAGCTGATCGTTTCGTCGAAGGTTGGATTGCTCGCTTCGGCGTTCCTACCACAGTCACAACTGACCAAGGCCGTCAATTCGAGTCGGACCTTTTCAAACGGCTCATGAATGTTGGCGCGACTGAGCGAAGGCGAACCACCAGCTACCACCCTCAAGCTAACGGCATGATCGAGCGCTTTCATCGACAATTGAAAGCTGCTCTCATGTGCCACAGCGACACCTGGCACCGAGCCTTACCGATCGTGCTTCTCGGCATTCGATCTGCCTTGAAAGAGGATCTCGAGTGTTCGGCTGCCGAACTTGTTTACGGGGAGCCGCTTCGCCTACCGGGAGAATTCCTGATAGCCAGCACGTCCCATAACATTGACAACGTCAACGATTTTGTGACGGTTCTGCGCACGAAAATGGCTAATTTGCGTCCAATTCAGGCCTCACGACACATGCGGCCGACGTCGTTTATTTTCAAGGACCTTCAGAATGCCTCTCATGTTCTCTTGAGAGACGATACTGTTCGCCGTGCGCTGCAGCCGCCCTACACAGGACCCTACAAGGTAATGTCACGGACTGACAAGTTACTCGACATTGACATTGCAGGTAAACGCGTGACGGTCAGTATCGACCGCGTGAAGCCTGCATACATCGCACCTGACTTAGAGAGCGACCCTTCCCGGGCAACCGCTCCGCAACAGATCGTAGCGCCCGCGCCTGACGTGCAAGCGCCTTCCGCGTCTGCACAGCCGACTGTGCCCCCTGTTGCGCAACAACCAGTTACCACCCGGTCAGGTCGCACGGTTAGATTTAAGGATAGGTTAGATCTTTAGCTTAAGTTTTATTTTTTCTTTAACTTTTTGTTGCCTATCTTGTGTCATCAAGTGTATATATTTTTATTTGTAAATAACTTTTTTGTTATTTTCTCCGTAGGGGGGTGGTTGTGGCGTATTACGTCGCAACACCGCCTACTATATTTTGTGTGACAACACCAAATGTTTCCGGCGCCAGACTAGAGTCTGCCGCCATATTGAAAGATATAGACTGTTGCCGCTACTCGAGACGATGTGAGCTCTTGTTGTAATTTTGGCCCTCGTGTAAGTTATTACTGTTTACTGCCAATAGAAGACATTCCGAAATCCACGACGTGTTTCATTGTGTGTGTACCTCCAAACTCGCTTACAAATCATTCCCGATTTAAAGTAACGGCTTTGTCATTGTGGCGTAATACTCTTACCTTATAACAGGCGTTTCGTATATGTGTTTTAAGGGCATATTAAACATGGCGCCCCTTCTCAATGCGGACGTGGGTACATCAACCAATCTGCCTGTCTTTTGCCAAACTATGCTGGGGTCGGCCTCCAGTCTAATCGGATGTAGCTGGATAACAGTATTCTGCCTATCTGACCTCCACAACCAAATAATTAGTAACTCACACACTACACTTTGACAAGTCTGGTGTGCAAATTTTCTGGCTTCTGATTATATTCTCCGTAACGACCACCAAATATCTACAATGCGGTCCCACGTCGACGTCTATTAAATTCACCATTCTGCATATCTTGCGTACAGTATAATACGACTGTACCTACTTCATCATAAACGTAGGACTAAAGGTTCTGTAACATTTTCAGGATCGGGTCAAATATATTGGATTTTTGGCTTTGAAAGTGATGTAGAATCCAGACTTGTTCTTGGCCACTACGTCTCGATCAGTAGGTACCTACTCTGTAAAGAATGCGTAACCAGAGGCTCTACCGCGAGCTCTTAAGAGGCTGCTGCTAAGTGCGCTCGCCTATCGTCAACATCGAGCATGGTTTAAGAAAAAAGAGAGATAACGTCTGAAAATTCAGTTAGCATTCGTTAATTCCGTGATTTACTCGAATATTTTACAAAACTTGTTCCAGGAAATACGTGTTTTTTTCAAAACCTTAAAGTTTTTGAAAAAAATTGTTGTCATTTAAAATCTTGATATTTGCAAGGCTTCTATTGTTACACGTTTTTGCTTTTTTTTAGGGTTCCGTAGTCAACTAGGAACCCTTATAGTTTCGCCATGTCTGTCTGTCCGTCTGTCTGTCTGTCCGTCCTCGCTTAATCTCTGTGACCGTTAGCACTAGAAAGCTGAAATTTGGTACCAATATGTATATCAATCACGCCGACAAAGTGGTAAA
Source organism: Mythimna ferrago (assembly GCA_910589285.2). Lineage (NCBI taxonomy): Eukaryota > Metazoa > Arthropoda > Insecta > Lepidoptera > Noctuidae > Mythimna > Mythimna ferrago. The sequence goes on from OU342685.1 coordinate 27,348,314, forward strand.
ATAAAAATTAGAAAAAAATGTTTTATTAGGGTAGCCCCCCTATATGTAAAGTGGTAAGTGATTTTTTTTTTAATTTCAACCCTAACGTGTGATATATCGTTGGATAGGTATTTAAAAATGAATAGGGGTTTACTAAAATCATTTTTTGATAATGTCAATAATTTCGGAAATAATCGCTCCAAAAGTAAAAAACAATGTGTCCCCCCCCCTCTAACTTTTGAACCATAAGTTTAGAAAATATGAAAAAATCTGAAAAGTAGAACTTTATAAGGACTTTCTAGGAAAATCATTTTGAACTTGATGGAAAGAACAGTTTTTGTACAAAAAGACAAAAAGGTTCTACAAAATAATTTCTGGACTAAGTTTGTAGTATAATCGTATAAGCAAGCATTTTTTTAAACCCATAAGTGGGTACACTTATTGTGACGGACGGGAAACTACGGAACCCTACACTGAGCGTGGCCCGACACGCTCTTGGCCGGTTTTTAACTTTTTAGTAACTTATGAAGTTACTAAAAGTTCATGCAAAATAGTAGATTTTCAGAGGTCTTTACTGGATTAGTTTTACACAAATTTATAAACTGATTTTAATGATAAATCGTCCAAAAAAATGTCCTTCTAGAAGCTCTTCTGGAAGGACTTTTAAAGTCCTGCTAGCAGGACTTTAATTTGTATGAAATTTGACGCTCGTCCTTCTGGCAGCACGCCGACTGCTGGCAGGACAACTCAGACAAATTACTAAATCAGGGGAAACAAACATTTTGAACTACCCACTTTTAATTATTTATTTATTTGAAATAAACGATAAGGTAGGTAACATAAATTTATTGTTCTAATACATTGATATGTTTATATTCTTTTGGTAGGTACTCAATGTTGTAATTACAATTGTAGAATTCATTTTTTATTTTATAAAGTATTATAACCATTAAATACTTTTCACGCGGTTTCGTCTACGTGGACGCGGGAAAATGTTATTGTGTTTCTTTCTATATAATTATAATTCTTCTGTAATTGTGTTTGTCTCCTCCTAAACAATTTGATCGTTTTGGACGAAATTGTTATTGATATTGATAGCTGCAATCGGGTTCTAATTGCTTTTGCGTTAGATAAGTTGGCTAATAAAAATTAAACTCGTGATTGATCATTTTACAGTTTTTAATCAACAGAAAAATTATGAAGAAAAAAAAAACAATAAGCTGTAATTCCGTTTGTTACATGGTATGCGAAACAATTGCGCTCTGTTTGAGGAGCACAGAAGACGCATCGCTTTCCGCATAATAATTTTTACAGTAGTAGCTGGCTTTCTGTTGTCTTTTGTGGTTGCGAATTTTGAAAGTGCTTCTTACATGTGATCTTCTACAAAACGAATTTGATAATAAAATGTCAGCCACAACAATAAGATGTTGCAAATGCATCACCAAATTGTTGACGACCCCACGCGTTATTCGTTCCCGGCGCATCGCAGTGAGATTCTAGCGAGCGTACGCGATCTCCATGGCTAAATATCGTGGCCATCTCGCTCACAATGATGCTAGAATGATGCAACAAACACTCCTACAATCAGAAAGAAACCGACTATCAACTTGTATTTTTACAAATCCTACCAGCCGGACCGATCACGTAATATTCATTAAAAAAGGTGCGTCCTACCGGAAGGACTGAAAGTCCTGCTAGCAGGACGCTGGACGATTTATCATTAATAGAAGCCCAGATAATACCCACGAGATACTGTGTTTTTAAAATATCTAATGAAAAATGTGTAATAACGTCATATCACGTAGGAGCGGTTGTATGAAAAACATTGAAAATGTATGCCCTTAATGTGGTCCACTTAACAAACTTAAACATGTTGTTATCGTTATGAAAAATATCGATGGTAGGTTGTTTATGTACTTTTGCAAAAAGGCTTTTTTTTTCTTTATATTTCTCAAAAAATCTGAGGTAGGTACCTACTAGACCATTGGAAAGCGTTATTAATATATATTTTTACCGATGCTTATATATTAATAACGCCTTCCGTTGGAACCATTTAATGAGTTGCAAGTCATCACTTGCACACTCAATCAACGGGCCCCCAAAAACGGTCCCTAGCACGAGTTGATGTAGCGACCAGAGATAAAACCATATAATTTGAATGTAATAAATAGAAACAAAAATTGACTTTGACACCTAGGTCAGTTCCGTAAATAATTTCGCGACGAATTTATTTGGCCTGGTTCAAGGCTGACTCGAGACATACGTACCTACTTAGATTTAAAAATTCAAGGGCAAAAAAAAGTGTCACTCATCACGTAACTTGACTTACCTATATGGCACTTTATTATTCTAAAGCGTGCATAAAATCCATGCACTTTTTTTCATGCAAAAGGAAACCTGTCTAGATAATATCTGGATTCCCGATATTATGTACTTACATACTATCGGGAATTTTGTTACATAACTGTCAGGCTTTTTGGAAATGCGAAGTATTTAGATAAATGAAACTTACCTACAGGTAACTTTGTTTCAACGACAAAATTAGACGAAGAAAATTCTAGAAAATAAAATAAAATTCAATCAGAAACTTTAGATTGCGTTACTGTATGACTAATTGATTTTAGGACAATTGAAAAAATACGATAGATTGTTACAAAACTAGATAAAAGTTAAAAAGACACAAACAGATACAATAGGGTTCGTATAATGAACTGAGTGTGAACCAAGACCAACCTCCGCGTAGCCAGCGATTCATAAATATATCTCACAGATGTTGGACACAAGTGTACGTGCGCGCTGGAGCGTGGCGACGCTTGAGCAAGTCCCGGCGCGACAAAACCGCGCGCGCCGCCCTCCCGCGCGACACTCCACACCCGCCATGCGCCGCGCGCCCCCGCTGCTGCTGCTGCCGCTGCTGCTGGCCGCCGCCGCCGCGCAGCCGCCGCAACTCATCGCCGACGAGTCCATCGACTCGCTCATCAGCAATGACACCATCGTCGTCGACAACCACAACGGCACGCTCGTGCTGCGCGACGTCAACGGCACCGTCCTCGAGCTGGACGGCAACCCTGAGGAAGTGGTGCGGAAGAAACGGACGTTCGGGGACATAGTGTTTAGAGGACTGGCCGACGTGCTCGGGTACAGTGTGGCGCGCAAGCCCCCGCAGGCTGACTTCCCCCCGCCGCTGGCGCCGGTGCCCGGCATAGACACGCCGCTGGCCGGCGCCGTGCCCGCGGCTCCGCCAGCGCCCGCCGCCGCCGCGCCGTGCCCGGCGGCGCGCGCCACGGGGCCGCCGCCCTGCCGCGCTGTGAAAGCACCCCCGCCGCCGCCACCACCACCGCGGCCGAAAGCAGCCACTCCGTGCCCGAAAGCTAGAGCTGCGCCGCGACCTAAACCGAAGCCGACACCCCCGCCGCCGCCACCACCACCGCCACCGTGTGCTCAGCCCCGCGCGAACCCCGCCACCCCTGCACCTTGTGCTCCAGCTCCTCCTCCGCCGCCGCCGCCCAAAGCCGACAACTTAGAGAGAATCACCTCCAACCTGCGACTAAACTTTAACTTTAACCGCGCCCCAGCCTCCCCGGCGGCGCAAGCAGCACCTGCCGCCGCTGCTGAAGAAGCCGCAGAAGAACAAGCCGCAGATAACCAGGAGCAACTTTTGCCGATCGCTATAGAACCGCGTGCGGCCAAGTTACCACAAATTGAGCCGCGAGTGTACGTCGACGCATTCGTGGTGAACAACGGAGTAGCACGCCGAGTGGACACCCTTGACGCCAAGCAGTTTGGTGTGCAACAAGCTAATATAGCCGACGAGGACTACCTCGCGTACGATGAGGCTGCCGAGCAGCAACAGCTGGACGACGACGACGACTACGAGGACGTGCAGGAGTCGCGCGACCGCGACGCTGCCGTGCGCCAGTTCGGCGACGCCGTCGACCAGTTCTGGCAAAATAAGAAAAAGAACAGAAGGCCGATTCAGCAAAAGGCGCAGAGACTTCCCGAAAATCATTATCAAAACGTACATTTCGGAGATCGAGATCTAAACGATGATGACCGTCGTCGCGAAGAGTCCCACCAGAGTCTACAGCGCGAGCGTCCGCGTAAGAACCGACTCCCACGGCCTCCGCCCGCAGAAGCTGACGACGACAACGAGTTCACGACTACAACGGAAGATCCCAAGAAATCTCTAAAACCGCGTGTGTTGCCTCCGACCGAGCACAACCCGAACCAAATTGACACCGTCACGGTGCGTGTGCCGCCGATATACCGCGAGAAACGGCCGAGAAAGCTGCATCGCGAGCGTCCAGAGCACCCGGACAGAGATGAGGAAGATCACGAAGAGCTGAGAGAGAGAGAGTACAGCCACCGAGAGAGAGAGTTCAGCGACCGGGAGAGAGAGCGAGAGCGAGAGTATGAGCACGATGCGGACAGCGACGACAGCTCGCTGGCGCCGCAGACCGAGCGCCCCGCCAAGCGCAGACGACGCCGCAAGCACAGCCGCAAGACGCGCGCCACCGACAAGGACTACTACACCGCCGGCGACTTCGATTACTACGGCAAGAAGGTGCCCGTCTCCAAAGAGGAGCAGCTCTACATGGATCTAACAGTCCCGCCGCCAACTCTGGATTCTGATGTCGCGAGGCACGAGAAGCCAGTCGCCAGCGGATACTTTTTGGAAGATCACGAACGATTACGAGAAGATCCGAGCCACCGCATCCGCGACGACTACAGGGTCGGCGAGGCCGAGCGCGAGAAGAGCTCGGAGCGAGTGGACGACAAGGAGCGCTCTGCAGAAAATAAGGAGCGCTCGGCGGAGGACAAGGAGAGGTCTACGGAGGACAAGGAGAGGTCTGCGGAGGACAGGGAGCAGGAACGCGCGGACTCGCTCGAGCGCTCCGACCGGCTGAGCCCCAACGCGCGCATCCGGGAGAGCGGCTACCAGAACAACTACGTGCACGCGCGCAACGTGCAGGTGGACGACCCGCGGCCGGCGCGCCTCACGCACGCCTGACCCCCAACACCGCCACACACACGCCATAATTGTAATTATTATTTATTGGAAAGAGTTGCTGACTCATGACGATTGTAAACAAAATATTATATAATCGACGCGGATTGCATATTTGATAGCACACGTACATTGTAAAACTTTCGATTTAATCAAATGTAGCGGAGAACGGGGGAAGTAGTTCTCGTGAAGAGCACTGAAAATGTCGTGTGTGTGTCGTTCGCGAGGCGCGATGACGTCAGGTACGCGTCCGCGCCCGATTGGTTCCTATGAGTACAGAGGAGCGCTGCCTGTGATGTTCTAGTTGTAATGTACCTACATGTCGATGTCGATAGTCTTGTTATTTTTATACTTAGCTTTAGCGAATTGTAATAAGTTTCTAAATAAACTGTTTCTAAATAATCGATTTCTTTATTGAGCGGCCGAGTCTAATCATTGTTGGGGCGTGAAATCGTTGGGTCGGGGACCGGAGGAAGTGGGTGAAGGTCCCGTGTCACGCTGCCGAGAAAACGGTCGGAGAGGCCGCTTCAAGAGAGGTGCAATGACCTAATTGATTTTCGCAAAGCAACAAGTCTTTGTTGAGCGTGCAACCGCCATTGCACCCGCCGCCGAGACCGCACGGCGCCCTCCCGACCATTGCAGCGTAACATTTACGTCATAAGTCATTCAATTAACAAACGCATAACAAAATAAACAGCAGCATTTACAAACACGAACGTCTCCAATCACAACATCCTCCCGCTCTCGTAAGACGTATCTATTTCTCATTTCCAATTATACTTACCCAATTAAATAATGCAAACAGCATCAGGTACTATTGCTAAATCCTTTCATCAGAATTAATAAATAGAATGATAAAGAAAATAAGTGTTAATCTGTGACAAATAGTTTATTACCGCGCCCAGCCGGCGGGCGGCGCGGCGGCCTCGACCGCGCAGGTTTCACTAACCACATCAACCACAAAAACACAATAACTTAGACTTACTTATAAAAACACACAAATATCAGCTGATTTCTTACATTCAAATATAAATAAGACTCTCGTTAACAAAGTGACACTTAAATAAATCTTTGATTTTCTTTGGTGACTTAAATGCTATCGATACTATTACGAGTAAGCATGTTACACTACTCATTTCAAACTTTTGAAATTAAGTATTTGACTTCTTTATAGGTATGTTTTCCTTATTTCATACTGTAAACACAAACCGAGTTCATAAATAAAAGTTTTCCAACACACTAACGATAAAAAGCGCTTTGAAAAGTCACGTTTGATCTACAAATTCGTAATTTTAAATGATGACAGACTAAACGTTTTTTGGTCTGGCTCTTCTTTTGTGTATAACTTGGAAGATATGAAAGATGATTAAAGAAAAGTAGTCTTGAAATGTGTTCCTTTAAAAAATCGCAATCTTGTCAGAAAGTGGTTTTTTTTTTACAAATAAAAATCAATTGCCACATGTATGATGGAACATTGCTTGAGCGATCGATGATTTATATTTGTAATAGTCAGGACAAACTTTTACAATACTTACTTAGATTTACTTAAAAAATTCCAGTCCATTTATTTAAGAAATTACATTTGTGCGAAGCGCCGGGTTAGAGCTAAAATTCACAACAATTGTAATAAAATAATAACTCGCAACAACTCGACATAATTCGCAACAATTGTAATAGGGACTGGCCACACGCATTACATTTTGTTGATAAGTAAGTAAACCGATGCGACAGTAGAAGATTTTCAACGTTTACCGTTAATTTTCGATCTACACGCAATTATTGACTAGAAGTTGAACCAAAACAAAAAGTATAAATAACTTTACTTTTAAATGTGGTATCGAATTAAAAATATCAGTTGTTTTTCAATAGTCAACCTGATTACGATGTACAAAGCATATCAGATATTTTTTTAGTGTTGAGTAGTGTTACCGCTCTGTAAGTTTTGACTTGATATCTTTAGCCTTACATTCGACTTTGACACTATTCGCAGTCGCTAAATGTATTCTGCGACCACTAATACCGTACCTATCTCAGGAAGAGTTGTTGGACTAACTTAGGGGCCGTTCAAGTATAATGCAGGCTTTACATGTGGGCCTAGCCTCGGCCAATCGCTATTGTGTAGTCATTGTATAAACGGGGAAACCCCGTTAACACAATGACCATTGGCCGAGGCTGGGCCCACATGTCAACGTAGCATTAGGTAAGCAGATTTTTAGCAAATATCAACACCCCCTCCAAGGGGAGGGGGGCGTCAGCAAAAGTAACTAAAGATCTTACCCCCATGCTGAAACATTGGTACCTACCTACATGCATTTTTCAACGTATTCTGATTTCGTTATTCATTTAAGAGCAGTATACTCGTAGTTATACCAGTCTAGAAAGAGGCTTGAAAACAATCTTCATTTCAAATTTTACACTATTAATTCAAATTAACAGTCCTCAGTCCATGACACACGAATCCATGACACTTAGTCTAATGACATTGGACGTTTGCTGTTCAGTGATGTGTGTCTGTCTACTCACTTTCGTGTGATTTGGGAACATCGACATTTTTCTCTTAATTTTTTTTTTTTCTTTATTGATAAGCTTGCGTTTGACCACTATAGGTATCTCATCTGATGGTAAGCGATGATGTGGCCGACGATGGAGCACGCTTGCCTAGAAGTAAACTATTCACTCTTGATTTAATTAATTACCTAAACCTCAAGCGAACGCCGACATTCGCTGTCTAATTGACTTTCTATTATTCGGTAATTAAGTTACGGTATTCGAAACATTAAAGAATAATATACTGTTACTGTTACCCTTGTAGCGCTTACGTACCGCTTGAATGGCCCCTTAGTTAACTAATACCTAATTGTTCTTTGGTTTTGACTGTCGACAGTTCAAGCTCACATTGTATCTCTTTGGTGATCTCGTGCGGCTCCACTCGCGCGGCCGGGACCGGCAGCTGCAACAAGAGACATGTCGTGAGTGACGCTCGCTCGCACCATAACATCAAACGCACGTAGCATCACGCCTGTATTCCCAGAGTGGTTTGGCAGAAGTTCAGCTATAGTCAGCTAGAACACCGACATTTGACCAGTGATGTTAGTCATTGGGGTTAATGTCTCCAACCGGGCACAAGTCTACAGTCCTAACTAATAATAGCATAATCAGCCTTTTAATGTTCCCACTGCTGGGACTCAGGCCTCCTCTCTAGGAGAGGCAACGGGCCGTAATCCACCACGCGGGCCCAGTGCGGGTTAGTGAATGTCACGTATGTTTTTGAATTTTTGGTTCTAGGACATACCGGTTTCGTCACGATTTTTTCCTTCACCGTTTTGAAAGCAGGGGTGATGAAATTAATTACACAAAGTAAGCTCGGTTAGGTTTGAACCCGCGACCTACAACTCGTAAGTCGGAGCCGTTATCACTCGGCCACCACTGCCAAACCGCTGCTGAGAAATTCCAAATATAAAGGCATGATGAAGCCCAGCCCGGGCATCGAACCCAGGACCTCATGCTGAGAGCGCTTGCGGCTATTACACTAACGAGGCATTACATTCAATCGTTGTTTTTAGGGTTCCGTAGCCAAATGGCAAAAAACGGAACCCTTATAGATTCGTCATGTCTGTCTGTCTGTCTGTCTGTCCGTCCGTATGTCACAGCCACTTTTTTCCGAAACTATAGGAGCTATACTGTTGAAATTTTGTAAGTAGATGTATTCTGTGAACCGCATTAAGATTTTCACACAAAAATAGAAAAACAGCATAAATTTTGGGGGTCCCCATACTTAGAACTGAAACTCAAAAATTTTTTTTTCATCATACCCATACATGTGGGGTATCTATGGATAGGTCTTCAAAAATGATATTGAGGTTTCTAATATCATTTTTTTCTAAACTGAATAGTTTGCGCGAGAGACACTTCCAAAGTGGTAAAATGTGTGTTCCCCGCCCTCTAACTTCTAAAATAAGAGAATGATAAAACTAAAAAAAATATATGATGTACATTACCATACAAACTGCCAACGAAAATTGGTTTGAACGAGATCCAGTAAGTAGTTTTTTTTTAATACGTCATAAATCTAAAAAAATACACTATTATTAAAATATCGATCAAAGTTACAACGAACTACAAGAACTTTTATATTATGTTACTTGCTGCAACGGAACCCTTCATGGGCGAGTCCGACTCGCACTTGGCCGGTTTTTTTATAAAAAGGCCGCTATTCCAAGCTACTGATTGTTACCTTCACTACATATTTTAAGAAAGTTCCCGCACCTCGTCTGTCTATCCGTCTGTACGCGGTGAACTAAACAACTACCAAACGGATTTTGATACGGTTTTCACAAATAGACGTAATGATTCATGAAGAAGGTTTAGGTGTATAATTCATTGAGGTTTTGTGGATAATGGTGGGAAAAAATCATGCATTGACATCCCCCGCCCTTGGGCGGAGCGGGAGATAGTGTCAGACTCTTACTGACTAAAAGACCCACCCCGTTCCTTCTAGCCTTCATACCGGGGCTCGAGCGCCCTTTCGGATAACCCTGGCCCCAGTAGGCTTCCACCCGGCTGGGTCCCTGCTGTTGCTGACAACTCCTTGAGGCGCGCGGGAACAGTGCGCGCCGTCGACGCCTTGGGCTTGGTCCGGACAGTTACCGGACGGCCGGACAGTGAGTTACCCATTGCTCACTGTCCGCAAGCCCGCGTCTACGTTGGCCGGAAATCGGGATCAGAATCCCGGCGACGGCGGCGGCGATAACGCCGTTGCCTGATGCGTTCGGCCTCCTCCTTTGCGAGCATTACTGCTTCGCAGAAGTCGGCGACCGCCTGCCACTCCTCCTCGCTCCGGACCATCGCCTCAACCAAGGCCCGGCGCGAGAGGTCTCCGCCGCCGATCGCCCCCACGAGGGCACGGCGATGCTCCGCCCAAGCAGGGCATACCTCGACTGTGTGCTCCACCGTGTCCTCCGGGCGTTCCGCATAGTGGCGACACCCGGGCGTCACTTCCGCATGAATCGAGTTCAGGAAACTCCCGAACGAACCATGTCCGGTGAGTATCTGCGTCATGCGGAAGGTAAGGACGCCGTGAGGTCTTTCCAGCCACGTTGTGGATATTGGCTGAAATATGTCGATAATAGTAGTCGGAAATATTATAATAGAATAATAAACTTTATTGTACACCAAAAAGTAATATTAATAAATAATATTGTGCGAGATGAGAATGTTGACATGGATGTGTGGTGTGACGAGAGTGGTTAAATAAAGTGAGAAATGAGTATATTAGAGGAAGTTTGAAAGTGTGAAAGTGACTGAAAAGTTGAAAGGTAATCGGTTGTCTCGGTATGGTCATGTGAAGAGGAGGGATGAAGCGCATATTACTAAAAGAGTTCTGAGTATACATGTAGATGGACAGAGAGGGAGAGGAAGGCCGAAGAAAAGATGGATGGATTGTGTGAGGAGTGATGATAAGTGAAAAGGGAGTTAGCGATAGTTTGACGGGTGACCGGACAGAATGGAAGAAAAAAAGGTGTTGCGCAGACCCCAAGTAATATGGGATAAGGGCAGGAAAAAGAAGTTTTGAAAGATTCTACGATATGCGCTGTACAAATATTATTCTTGAACTTAGGATGGAGCGAGAGGGAAACTTTAACGGACTAAAACCCACCTGTGTTCCTTCAGTAGCCCTATGTGTTCCAGGGCCACGGTAGCTTATCGAATACCCATAGTCTTGCAGCCCTGGTAAACGTAAGTCATCAGGTTAAAGACATCAGTGCTACCCGAGCACAGCCGGGCGACCTGCTAGTCTATTTATAAAATGAAGCTGTTAACAAACTAGTGCGCGATGAATATCAAGTAGGTGATGTCAGTCAGTGAGAGTCCACTGGACCCGATCATATTCGCATGTGGGGCGCGTATCATGTACACACATACCTACATTGATTCCTGCTTAGATCAGGCGCAGTGATGATCGCATTATTAGGCAAGGTGGTAAGAAGGCTCGAAACTACATCGATTGACATCATAAAAATAACATGTCTAATCACAGCTGTTATTCTTAGACATGCTACAATCGCAGCGGTAAGTTTCCTCTTTGAGGAGTGGTTGGTGAGGCGCCAAGGCATCCTCACCTTCCACATGACGCAGGTCCGAGCATGGCAAGTTCGAGAGGTTCCTGTTTCGAATTCAGGCGGAACAAAGAACCGGAGGATATATCCTTTGAGCGAACCGCCCGGAGAACACACCTCTACCGTATACAACAACGGTAGAGGTATGTCCCGCTTGGTCGAAGTACTACCATGTCCTCGTGGGGGTGCAGCGGCGCGACCGTAAGGGATGGCCGCCACTATGAGAGGACGAGCATCCAGCCTCCGCCCTGGAAGACGAAAACGCAGAGCTTCAGCCACATGATGCCAACAAAACCGTAGGGGCTGATGTCCGCTAAGGCTACTGGGAATTTCTGAAACGGGAAACCGTAGTCCTAAAACGCAAAGTGCTACTGAAGGACACTGGTGGGTTTTAGTTAGTAAAAGTCTGACACTATCTACCTTCAAGCGGGAAAAGTCATTGGATGATTTCCCCATCTCCCAAAAAAAAACATGGGTGTTGTTTCCGATAGGATAGTGAGGTGATCATAGAATACCGACACCCGTAATATGTAAATCCCATGCTAATTTATAGGGACGAGCCTAAAAATATCAACCAGACACAAACCTAGTTACTGTTCGGGCTGTTTCTAAGAAATTGCCAATGGAAAAAACCACCAACACATTACCCGACTTTGGAATTGCAATGGTTTAGGTAGGCCTAAGTGTCTCATCTCAAATAATTATCACCTTTACAAGTACAGTCATATGATAATAATAAACAAAATAGAAGCAGACCAACCAGAGGAAAAGAGAGGAGAGCGGAGGGCAGGGTGAGGAGGGCAGAGGTTTTGCGCCGCACTTTTAAATACTGAAATGCCTGTTTAGCTGTACAGTGTCATAGCATACCAACCTGCGCGTGTTGCTTCCTCACATGCTTGTTCAAGGACTGCTTGTGGTGGTAGCGCGACGAGCACAGCGCGCAGGCGTGCTCGGGCGGCGCGCGCGAGCCCCCGCTCCCCGCGGCGGCGTGCGCGCGCGCGTGTCGCTGCAGCGCCGCACGCGACGCGAAGCGCTTGCCGCAGCCCTGCTTGGCGCAGCTGAAGCGCACGCCGGAGTGCGTGAGCATGTGCACCGACAGCTTGTTCGTGCGGAACTGCTTGCCGCAGATGGGACAGATGTAGGGGAGCGCACCTGAGGGACGGCCACGGTCTTTTCATCTGAATACTTCTGACCGCAGAAAAGATGAAAGAAGTTAGAAAAGAAATACTTTCCGATCTGTACTACAACGAGTGTCGCCGCTTGTCTCCCACTATTTAACCCCACTACAGGCAATAAACCAATACGAACGCGCATTAGGCAACTAACAGACCACGCACACTTAGATCGCAAGATTGCTATAGGTTGTGTCAATTATGAGCATGATCATATTTTGAGGCACGCCTGCCCCGCCCACCAGGCCATTCTAACCTCTTTCATCTCTTTGTGCTTCTGACACAAGAATAATCAGAATTAATTTCAAAGTTGCTAGAACACAGCATTTATATATCTTTTGTGGTTTTCGCGAGCAGGTAATACATGCTTTAACCCTTTTCTTTACAATGTATCTTGTCAGATACAGTCAACTTAAAAAAATCCTGGTTTCGAAAACATAGTGAATGACATAAAACTTCTCACAACAATTTATATTTTGAATGATTCCGAATTCATTTTTATTTAGCATGATGATATTGGTAGTATCGTTATATTTTGAATTAAAAAATTGTGCACAGAGTCGGCACGATCGTAGGCATGGAGGTAAGAATATTATTAATTTTTTATATTGTACCCGGATTTTTATGTAGTATTGAATGTTTTTATATTCCTTATGAAGTAAACATTTGTATCAAGTATGGTTTCAAACCAAATATTTACTATAGTGCAAAAAAACGAATCTTGTTTGTGCATGTATCTCACAGTGCACACCGCTAAGTTATCACAGAATTAGGTACAGCGTACTATGTATCTCTAGGTGCACACCGCCAAGTTATTGTGTACGCAATGTATCTTTCTAAACTTACGGAAAAACTTCAAGAATCATACCATGAGAGTAGATTCATTGACGGGGTGATGGTGCCATGTAAAGGAAAAAAAACCGGCCATTGGAAATGATATATAAAAAGCAAACCTAAGAAATGGGAGATCAAAATATTCGTTAGAGCTCCAAATGTTGTCTGAATTCATTTACGACTTTACTGTGTATGAAATTGATGACACATTTCGATACGAAGATTTTACCCCGCTAGATTCTGGCTTCGGGTTAGGGGCTATAATAATTGTATCCTTTTGCATAAAAAAACATTCCAGAACCAACATTTTCAGGGGTCTCTTTCGATACCTACCTTTTTCACCAGTTCAAAATTAATTCATTATCTATTCTCACTTGGAACGTATTCGATCCTTTAAATAGGTTACAGGGAACTGAAAAAAGAGCTGACTATGGACAAAGCGTGGAAAACAAAACCCAAAGGGTTTTATTCCCAGATAGTTTGCAATAGCAACAACATTTGTGTAGCAAAGTGCCATTTTAATAAATGCGTGACCACTGCAAGCAACTATGTTGAAACAGATCCAGTGTTTATAATTCAAAGATATTGTAAACATAATAAGAAGAAGTTTCCAGTACCCTGTCCTGAAATAACCAAGCATTACAACTTATAAATGGGTGGCGTAGTAGCTCGCCATCACCTGTTATTCTATAACAGGTGATGGCGAGCTACTACGCAACACTCACCGTTGGTATCTGCCCTTAGTTTCCCAAATGCTGGACATGTGTATCAAAAATAGCTGATTGCTTTAGCGCAGGCACACTAGATCTAAAAAATATATGCCATATATAAAAAATTAGTTACCAGTTGGTACAATGTATTAATAAATTTTGTCCCAACTGGTAACGAACGAAACTGGCACAATAAGAAGACTTCATTAAAGGAATTAGAGGTAGCAGGGTCTACTCCAGCTAAAAAATTGAAGCCCTGTTATGCCAAGACCTACACTTTGTGTCAGCTATGACCAAATTGGATATTTCCCAATATTCAATACCAAGGGGAGTTGAAAATTATGCATTAAGACAAACCACTGCAATGTGTTCGAAGTCAGTCTAAGAATTTGTCTTGTCTAATAGAAACTTTTTATTTTCCTGCACATACTTATTTTGATGGTAGTTGTGTTATTTTGTAAGATCTAATGTTTGTGTTTGATTTTTTCTGTAATTCTGATTATATTTTTACTTTTAGTAATTAATTTATTTGAGCAATGTATCTTCTCAGATACATTGCCTTTTGTAGGGAAAATTACGGATACTTGGCAATGTATCTCTTAAGATACATTACATATCTCCAAAACTAAACATACAAGATTTTTTTTTTTCAATTTTTTTTATTCACTAATACTAATTTTCAAAAGAGAATTATACAAAAAAAACAATTCTATACATTTTTTTTTTCTGCCAAGAAAAGGGTTAAAACCAACAATCAGCATCTAACCTAACGTACCATCTCCGCAGACGAGAGACTTGCGGGACTTATGTCTTATTATCACCCGAGCCATCAAACCAAATAAATACAGTTAAGATGTTTATCTATTTCCTTGCCAATTACCTGTGTGTATCCTGATGTGGATCTGCAGCGTGTTCTTGCTGGAGAACTTCTTTCCACAATCATTGCACTCAAATGGCTTCTCACCTGAAGCAATATCAATCAATCAATACCTATCTATGTAATGCTGTTCCACACACGGTGGGATATCAGGGGGGCCTTATCATGACGTGTTAAATGTCAGTCGTGTGAACAAGAAAAAGGAATGGAGTTATACACCCTTTAACAATTCAGTTTAGGTCATAAAATGGATCGAATTAAGAGCTTGTGGTAGGGCCTCTGACATGTTGTATATGTGATCTACCTGTGAATGCAGTGAAGGCTTCTCCTACTTACAGTACAAGGCAGACGTTATGATATAGCTGTAGTTATGTCGTAGCCATCTGGTTAAATTAGCCATTCAATTGGACGCCTAGGGCGTTCGTTAAATGCCGGCGTCCAACTGGATGCCTAGGCCGATAGTTGTTTGAACTAAAATCACTCAAAGTTTAACAGCTTGGCGTAATGAAAGTTAGCCCTTTCGAAATGACCGATCAAGACACAGCCAAGTGATTCAAATTTAGTTCCGCTATTTATTGATTTAATAATATTTCACTATTACTTGGAGGACACAACACAACGTTCAGCCATCTGGTCAACGTTTAGTTGCGGTCAATGACATGGCTAGTTGTTCTTCAGTCATTTCATTGGATGCGGGCGTTTAACGAACGCCCTAGGCGTCCAATTGGATGGCTAATTTAACCAGATGGCTGCGACAGATACACACCGTTATGCGCCCTCAGATGTACACTGAGGTTGGTGGTGCTGGTGTAGGTCTTGGCGCAGCCGGGCACGGGGCAGGCGCGGCGCGCGCGCGGGCGGCAGTGGCGCGCCGCCAGCCAGCGCGACACCGCGCTCGCGCCGCACCGCGCGCACCACCACTCGCGCTCAACGCTGTGCCGCTTCCTGCAACATACATCACGGCTCTACGTTTTCGGTGGCTGAATGTTTGAATGTGGAACATGTATTGTACATCACTTTTTTTCAGCTAACTGATTTTCATCAGGCAGAAATAAATATCTAGGCTGCTACAGAGAATTTTTTTTTTAAATTACTAGACTAAATTGTGACCCACTGCCAAGCTATGCTAGGTCGAGCAATCAGAGAAAGGTACCTAAATAAAAAATGTCATACAAAATAATATAGAAAGAAGAATACTGCTGCCCAATTTCTTTAATTGCCTTCCTAGAAGTCAACAGAAACTGGAGAATCCAATTCATTTCCTACAAAGACTGGGTGGCCCTGTAATGATTGGTAATCTCCACTCAATAATCACACAGACCACTGATACCGACGCAGCATGCACAGTACACATTTAATTTCACTTTCACATTGACAGGTAGTGTTGAATCATACATTTCTTTGTAGCACATGCATTGTTGGCAAGCTTGATGTATTAGGTGCAGTATAATGGCTGAGGGCCATATAGAATATGCTTGTTCATAATGCATATTAATAAAGCATGTTGAAATAATAGTGAAGTTGATGAGATAACGTCTTTGATTATCTAGGAGTTTCATCAGATATGAGTAATCACAACCATACTTTGCTTTCTGTCAATTGGTTTTTCTAATATTCTATTATAAGTGGCCTGAATGTAAACTATTATTTAATTTATTAAACCCCAAGCGAACGCCGGCGTTCATGCACCTATTGTCTTTCTATTGTGTCTGTAATTTCCACGATTGCAAGGTTAATTGAAATATAATTATTGTAGCAGCTGTGGTGATTTATAGCTTGCCCTCATTACATTAACTGTCCTTTTATATAGTATTTATGTTTTACGTGTATAATAAAGAATAATGCCCAACTGTATTTTACTTAGGATTGAGTCTGACAGAGTAGCATCGTATTATGGAGCTTAAAATCTAAACAAAACAGGAGGCCCTGACTCCTGCATGGAAAAACAGGTTGTATCTATTACAAGAATCCGTGTGTCAGTGTCTCCCAAATAAAAGGTGAATACAATTCAAATACCATTTAAATAATTTACATTTAAATAGGAATAGACTTGAAAACAAAAATAAGTTTATTGTAATTTTATATTGATCATTTTAATATTCAACTAACATACACTAAATAAAAAAAAAATAAAGAACTAGGTAAGCAACTAAAGAAAAGTATACTAAAGTTTGGCATTGATAAACTCCTCCGCAGTGCTGTCGACTGTTAATGTAACCAAGAGACTTATTGTAATTTAAATATATACAGATGTATCTGTCCGACCTGAAGCAAGCCTTACATAAACATGTAGAACATGAGAGAAGGAAGTCCTCAACAGTCTCAACATGCTAAACATAGTTGTCCTTGCACTGTGCTCTCTCAAGGTTGTCACAACACTCAAGCAACAGTTACAATGTCAAGCCCACTTGGACTATTATTAAATAATTCTGTATGAGTGCCACATTTCTATAACTTGCATAGAATAACAAACAGATATGAACTTATGAATATGTTTGTGAACCTAAACACAGGAAGCAAAACAGTCAAACAAAAGAAGTATTTAGTTGACAGTAGAAGTTGTGTGTGCAGCTCTGAACAGTTAGTAAGATTTAGTGTCATACTGATGCTTAACTGCCTTGTTGGTCATGTGGTTGCAAGTGCAACTTTTGAGGGTCCTGGTTTCGATTCCTAGGTCATGCATTAGGTTTTTCCAATAGGAATTACTCTGTAACTGTCCAAAGTAGAACAGTTTGTGGTATAATATGTTGATGTCTTGGAAAGCATGTAAAGCTGTAGGTCCCACTTATATTCTCCATGGTTGTAAAGGAACAGAGAAAGCACATGTACATGTTGGAGCACTAAATTTCCTGCTTATCTGGCTTAGTCTCCATTGACATTAGCCACCATGATTGAAATTCAGTCAATTGTTTTTAGGATTGTTACATTGATAGATTAAAACTTAAATTATTTCCTTAATTGGAGATAGACTTCTGTGCATTTAAAATACCCACTTTAGTGTAAATTCGGAAGAAACAGCTTAATTTTGTGAATCAAAAAGCAATTTTGACAGGTACTCACAGATGTAGTTTAAAGTTAAATTTTCTATTAAACACTTTGTGGCACTTGGGGCAGGTGTGCGTAGCGGCGGGCGCCCAGTGCCGGCAGCGCCTGCGGGACCCGCACACCTCACAGCAGGCCTCGCCCTCCCCCAGCTCCTCCACACTCTTCAACTCCTGCTTCACGACATTCTCACACTCTTCTTTGATAAAATCTACTATATCACTTTCAAAGTGCAAAGCATTACTGTCTTTAAAAACATCACCTAGGTGTTCAGCAAGTATTCGATTAGATTTCTCACATTTTTCTAAAAAATGAACCGTGGTCTCCAACTCGGTCAGACAGTCACAGCAGATGCAAGAGGGTCCTGTGTCATTCACATCAGCTTTTACGCCAATTTTATTCAATTTCTCGGAAGGAGATTTGCCTTTTTGTTTACGAAATAATGAGAACACTGTATCTTGTTTTTTGAAACATATTCTGCACATGGTGTCCTCACTGAAGTTATCCATTACTTAAGTAGTACTTATTTATAACTATTCTTGAGGAATACGAAATAAATCAAGA
Organism: Mythimna ferrago; assembly: GCA_910589285.2. Lineage (NCBI taxonomy): Eukaryota > Metazoa > Arthropoda > Insecta > Lepidoptera > Noctuidae > Mythimna > Mythimna ferrago. Next base: position 27,366,616 of record OU342685.1, read on the forward strand.
CGGTTTTCTTAATATTTTTTGTCGGTATTTGTGTTTATTTTTATTAGATTAACAAAACTAAACTTTTCAATCAACTGAGATGTCAAGATCTGTCAAATGTCAAAAACATTGGTGTTATTAAAAGTTCGTTCAGAAAGTAGGTAGATATTTACGATTTATTTTATTTTAATATCAAAGTACTAGAAAAAAAAACATACAACGTCATAAGTTTAGCAATAAAGTAATCACAACAAAAACAGAATTATCTTTACATAAAAAATGTAAAGATAATTCTGTTTTTGTTGTGATTACTTTATTGCTAAACTGAAACACTGCCATTATAGTCAGTCTGTTAAACCAAATAACATAGGTCGAAAAATGAAAAGCCTATTACCTAACATAGACTTAAAATTCAATAAATGTCAGATATTTATTCCGATCGAGTAGGTAAAACTGTTCAGCTACGTGTTTAACATTTCTAAATATTGGACAAAAGTCGGAATTGTGTCTTGGTGTTGACAGTCTCGGATAGAAATATTACAGAAGATACATAGATTATTAACAGTTAAAATCAAAGTCATTTATAGAAATCGTTTGTACAAATAATAAAATATAACCCAATGCTTCGTTTCACCTCTTCGTAACATGTGTTCTATATTTCTGAGTGGGTAGTTAACCCACTTTACTTTTTGGACTTCTGCAACTACCTGCTTCATGTTGTATCAAAGTTACGCAAGAGTGTGGGTACGTGCAGCGGCGCGGCGGCTTCGGCGAGTGATCTGCCCGTGCTGCCGCCAGCGCCGCCACGCCGCGCCGCGCCGTGCGCCAGTGAGAGCCAAGGAAAGTGTTCGTGGTACATTTGGTAACCGCTGGGCGTGTGCCCGCATATCGATGTCCTAGCGAACAGGGACGGAGCAAGACCATCATAATTTATTGTTTAGCTTTAAAAATATATGTCATATGTTTGATGATTTCATTTTTGCCGCATCCTTCGTTTCTGTGGCTCTCAGAGACCATGTTTCTTTTAAGGATTATTTTTTTTTTTTAATTTTATTCAGAATTTAGTTTTTACAAACAAATGAAGAATTAAATATTTTTAAGTCTTTGTCATAGTAGATTTAATACTTATTAACACATACCTATCTCTAACTAATCTCTATCTAACTCGGGTATATACGTGTGCTAATAGGTCAAAGAGGAAGTAGTGGTTGCAGTTGCTGAGTGTTATCTTTACATATAAAATATTATGCAGGTATAAACAAACACCCGCGCTAAACAATTTCTGTGAAGTGTGCTCATTGTTTGCATGTAAACATTTACAATAAATACTTTGTCTTAGTAGGTTGAATGTTCTATTGTTTCAACTGTTGTAAATCTAAATATTTTGATCGAGGTGTTGGCTTCTTCTAATTTGCAACTACCAAAATTCACCTGTCCACTTTGACTGCCGACCTGAAACAGTTCGTCCCTGTGTCGACTGGTACAATTTTCTCTCGATTACGTTTCTTGATCAATTGGTATGCGTGTACGCACACTTGTTACACAGGAATGACGGCAGCCACCTTAATGCTGCCTAAAACATACTCAATCATTTCCGAATTCAACTCTACCTGCAAGTCATAGAATTCAGTATTGTGTGAGTAAAATCGGAAGAAGAATTTAGCTGCAGTCGTTTAGGAACGGTCGAAAGCATAATCGCGTAAGGACGAAGTTCGCAGCTCGCACGTCCGGCTGGCTAGTGAAACCTGCACGCTGGCTACATACTAATCTAATATGTTTTGTTAAGTTATAAGTATGGGTGGAAGAGTCCGATGACAATCGTTTTCTGAGTGGTAGTCGCGCCGGCCGGGCGACTGCATCGACATGAGGCTTACAATCGTAAGTATCGAAGCTTTGGAGCCAAAGTGAAATGTTGTGACAGTGACAGTGATCGTGAACATCGTGATCAACTTAAATAAGGAATGTAATTAAAATGGTGCGTGGTGTATTTCAGATCGCGTTGGTGTTGTGCGCGTGCGTGTGCTTGGTGGCGGGAGATGTCGCACATCTGAAGGCTGCCAAGGCGAAGCTGATTGCACGGTTTTCGAAGGGCAAGCACCACAAGCGAGGGGTGCTATCCGCCATACCACCCTACAAGCTGGGATACGACATCCCAGTCGTGACGCACTCTGTCGTGAAACCTGTCGTAGTGTCGTACCCTCCCGCGGCAGCGGTTACCAACGTGAAGGTTCCTCTCGCTCATCCTCTGAGCACACGCTACCCTGTACCAGTTGGACATAAAGCCCCTGTGCCTCATTCTCATTACGGTCTTAAATTTCCTCACCATCACACTAAAACAGTGCTTTTACCAAAACCTGACCATCATTTCCATCACCATCATCATCACGTCGCTCCTAAGCCAGTGATACCTGTGGTGCCGGCAGTGCCAGCAGTGCCCGCTCCTTCTGTAATACCTTTAGGTGAGCCCACAGTGAATGTAGCCCACCCCGTACCAGCTCCATCTCCTCCAGTGCTACATCAACCAGCGCCCATACCCGCACCAGCACCTGTCTTCCCAGCTGCTCATGCTCACCTGTTACCTCAGGAACATACCCACCTAAGACCATTACTACAAACTTCTGCTCCTCTACCTGCTCATCCTCCACTTCTGCAATATGCCAACCAATTTCAATATGTTTTGCGTCCCGGTAATGCAATCCAAACTTCTTTCTTCGCGAATTATCCAAGGTATCCATTTGTGAATTACCAAACTCCAGTTTTCCCAATAGCTCAAGCTCCACCAGCCATCGGTCAGGTGCTGTTCGAGCGCCCTCAATTCCATTTAGCACCGCAAGAAGGTCAAGAGGGCGTGGTGTTTGAGCAGTCGGGTGCTCAACAGCCAACGTTCCTACACGCTCACGAAGGTTTTCAGCAACACGCCTTGCATCTGCAGCCTACTCAACCGGGTCTTCATCTGCAACACGTGCAACCAGGCGTCCAGTTGTCACCTAATTTGCACCTGCATCCAGGACAGCGAGAGGTCCATCTGCATTCCGCTCAGCCAGAGGTTAATTTACAACCAGTTCAGCCACAGTTTCATCTGCAACCTGGTCAACCAGAATATCATCTGCAACCAGGTCAGCAAGAGGTACATCTTCATCAAGGCCAACCGGAAGTACATCTTCACCAGGCTCAGCCAGAGGTACACTTGCACCAGGGTCAGCCGGAAGTACATCTACATGGTGCTCAACCTGGTGTACTGCAGGCCGCACAGCCAGGAGTTCTGCCTAATCAAGCAACTGTACACCTGCAGCCCACTCAGCCGACGCTCGACCAAGACGGCTGGCATCCTGTACAAGCCCATGACCTAGGAGCAGCTCAGCCAGGGGGTCACTTTGGTCAAGACGGTCAATTTGCCCAAGGCGCCCACTTCAGCCCAGACGGTCAATTTGCTCAGGGCGGTAATTTTGGCCAAGATGGGCAATTTGCTCAAGGCGCTCACTTCGGTCAAGACGGTCATTTTGCTCAGGGCGGCCATTTTGCTCAAGATGGGCAACTCGGACAAAACGGGCACCCTCAATTCAACGGAGAGCAAGGTACGCAAGGTTATGAGCAGCACGCTGGGGATCAGCAGTACCACGAATTACAGAACCAGCTGCAGCATCACATCCAGCAGCAGCTCGAGCAGGCGCAGTACGACCTGCATGTAAACAACCAACAGCAACCTCAACAACCGGACCAGGAGTATGGAGCCCCACAATTTGCACAGGATGGTTTCGGTCACAGCGGCGGCCAGGATTTCAGTCAACCTGGGCAGAATTTTGACCAGCAAGGGCATGATTATAATCAACAAGGACAGCATTTCGGCCAAGATTTCAACCAGAATGGTCAGAATTTTGGTCAGGATTTTAACCAGCAGCAACCAGCTGCAGAGTATGGAGTCCCTCAAGGCGCTGAGGGTCGCAGCAGCGCAGAGGGCGAGGAGGAACCTCAGTTCCACAACCACATCCCGCTGATGCTGCAGCCGCCTCTGGAGAGGCCGCTCGAACATTTCCGGTAGTTCAGTTTATCGCGTGTAGACAATGTTCAGCATTTATCAGTTACCTCGACGAGTGAGTGTTCTGCTGACTGTAAAGTAAAAACATTTTGTTTTATGAATGTTAAACGAAAAACACTTAAAACAGTATTAAATAAAGTTACAAGTAATACAACTTACAAGTCAGTAGTGTGTCCTGATGAGTAGATGATGTCGCGAGGTGGAGCTGCGGTCTGTCGGCAGATCGCACTGCTTGTGTCTCGAGCGCTGTGTGTATTGTGTAAATAAACGACATGTTCATGTATTGCCTGATAACATTAAATAGTCTAAGTTATTAACATAGTCGTAACGAAGATTTATTTATTTTTTTATAAATAAAATATTTTTATGTTGATAAGGTTTTTTTTTTGTGTGGGAAATCAACCAATGACTTTTCGCGCTTTAGGGCGAATTGGGAAAGCGTGTCAGACTTTTACTGACTAAAATCCACTCCTATGTTCCTTGTTTGCTTTTTCAGAAACGAACCCATGGCCCTAGTAGGCTTCGACCCTACGGTTTTGCTAACATCTCGAGCGCCCGTGGAACACTATGCACCCCGACGACTCGGGCTCGGCCCGGACGGTCACCAGCCGACAGGACGGACGGCGAGCTATTGCCCGCCTGATTTCTATGGGGTGTTACAATATCGTAGGCACCTGTGCAAGCAGCTACTTCATCATTACGAACGTCCAAATAAAAGACAATTGCCATACTGTCATCGACCAATCAACGTTTGGACCCATCACCCTTTTTTAAAATTTCTGAAACAAATCCCGAGTTACCAGTATTAATGACAGCGCTCCCATAACTCAAAGTAATTCGCTTTGCACAAGTAACCCCAACAGGGTACATAAATCGTGGCGGCAGGCAGTTAGGTACATTACGACTGCGGGAGAATGACCTGACTATTTGGCAATAGACGCGGACACGTAGCGGGTAGCTGCGGAAGTGGGCCGCACGTGTGTAGTACTTTAGCTAGGCTACCTGTAGATATGCACTAGATAGGTACTCTAGATAGTCTACATACGAGCGACATGCGTCCTGCGCTCGCGCCGTGCCTGCGGCTGTAACACCTGCGTCTAATATCCTGCACTAATAATAGCACGGTGTATGTGCACCGCATTCGAATATACTACCTATTAAAACTATGTGTAAGTATGCAGTAAGTTTTTGTCAATATTTTTTTTTAACACTTTTAACTCCACGCTACGAATTCAACCTGTATCGTCGGTGCGTTCACAAACATGTCAACTCACATACATAAGATATCCAGACCCGGAACTATTATCAGTAGGCCATACAAATACCTATTCCATGCGGATATCGAACCCGCTACACGCAGTGCGGCAGCCAATCACTCAACCTCTGCGTCAACCATGCTGTCCTATTGAAAGTCATAAGCCTGAAAAGTATGTGAAGTTAGGTTCCTACTTTACGTACCTACCCCTGTCGGTATCGTCACAGGTAATAGCTTACCTATTTAAATTACAATGAATTCCATCTTAATTACAATTAATTTGCACACTGTTCTGGCGGCTGCAATGGTCGTTTTTAAAGATCGTACTGTCTTGCGGTCCTTCAATGACGCTTAGCTAAATGAGTCCAAAAATATTCACGACGTTTTCAAAAACCCGCTGCCACACTATACATTATTTATATTATTCCATATCAAATAATGTTGACTAGGGACATAAACAGTAACTATACACTAGGGTTGCCAACTCCAAATTTAAAAATAAGGATTTGAATTTGGAAAAACTATGACAATTCAGTTTAATAACAAGACGCAGTAATAGAGTTGCAATAGTTAGATTAATATTTTGTGAAAATCTGTTTTTTACATAAAGGTAAATTGAACAAAATATGGCACATAACGCTTTTGTTTTGAAACAGCACGCCAAAGTACTTGTAAAGTAAGAATTGTAACAGTGTAACGGGAATAAAATACTTTGTCAGAACGGTTTAGAAACCCAAGACGCTGTCTAAAATCTATCCAGGACACTCCAGGACACTACAAAAACTAGGACATGTCCTGGGAAAACAGGACGGTTGGCAACTCTACTATGTACAAGTACACACATTAGAGTCGTGAGCACACCATTAACACGACCAAGCCATGAAACAGCTGAAACATGGCCTTTGTACTAGAGTAATGTGCAGTCCTACCCTCGGGGAGCGACGCGATGACGTGATGTGAGCGGGCTGACCGGCGGCGCGCGGTGTCCTGCCAGGAACAGGATACGCATTAGAAAGGTGCGACACACGCGAGATATCAACCGTGTGTCATTAGACACAAGGCTGCGCAATTAAGTCGTTTGGGCGGTTAGTCATACACCTGGTAGAGTCAAGAGGAAAGAGTTGACAGTTCGTTTGATTGATTCTAGGGTTTACGCGCAGCTTGCGTAGTTGTGAAATTCAGTAGTTAGGGATGCCAAACGAAATCGAAGCGCGATCATGTTTTGACGCGATTAGGCGAATCTAACGCTTTCAGTGTATGCAATCAATGGATTATTACAGACTTGCCGAGGTGCAATTGCAGACTGTTACAAACTGCTGCTGAAAACATTTCAAACAAAAAATATTGTAGATGGTAATTTATAAAAAAGTGATGGACTTATTTGGTATTATATACGAAACACAAAACACCTACTACTTTTCAGGCCCAACTGTCCCTGTGTCCTGTCATCATGTATGCGTGAAAGACGCGTAAATGTATCTGCTGCTGCTCATCCCGTATCAATAATCATTTACGAACCATACAACTAATCGTATCCTAGGCACGGGCTTGCGGATGACGAGTAATGGGTAACTCATCGTCCACTTGTCAGGTAAGGACTAAGCCCGAGTTGTTGATGGCGTGTAGAGTTCCGTAAAGAGATATCAGCTTAACCGTAGGGGCCCAGCAAGGCCAATGCCCGCTAGAGTCCGGTGAGATAGCGGTCAAGCGCGAACCAATAAACAATAAAAAAAAAAGTTCCGCCTACTGAATTTCTGAAAAGGAAATCTGTGATCCTAGAACGCAAACGGTAGGTAACTGAAGGATCATTGGTGAATTTTAGTCAGTAAAAGAATGGAATGCCTTCTTTCTGGAGAAAGACCCTAGACCCTGGACCTTGGAGCAGGAAAAGTCATTAGACAATTTACTATCTACCAAAAAAAAAACGTAACTCTAGTAAGGCATAGCAATATGCTCAAATAACTCTGGCTCAATGTGTGCTAGCTCCGAGACTCAGACGCCCTTTAAAGGCATTTACGAGGGCTGAATTTGGCGTGGTCTCGCAAACGAGCCTTATACGACTGTTTACCACCGAACATTCTTTATGCAGTCGTTTTGATTAATACGATGAAAAATATACGACATTTACTCATAGTAGAGTAGGTACATATGGCATCGGTGGTACACAAATTGAGAACGGTGACAATCACAATTTTTTTGAATTTTATAAGTATTAATTCTGTAAATCATAGGTCATGTGGGACCGTTTTAAAGAATTACCGTAACTCTGGAACGCAAAGGGCAAATGAATGAACATAGGTGGGTTAGTCAGTATAAAAGTCTCGCTCCACTTTAAATCGTTGTCCCTCACAAGGAACTACACCTATAATACCTAAACCACCTGATTTTTAGTATATTTATGTGTAACCTAAAATACCTAAGTATCTAGTATTTCTAGGTAAAGAATTTATGTACAAAACAAAACTGTATTATGTATACTTTTGATTGTTGATAAATTCTAAAAACCATTTGAATGCTAAATAAAAATCTGATGTTAACGATTATCACAGTATTTACCTGTAACATTTAGTTTTTACAACTTTACAGACTTTTACACTTAAATAATATAATAAATGACTAAACTAAATTCCGAACCTAGCTGGAGGCCTGGAGTGATGAAGTAAAACACATGAATATATTTTTTTTTAATTGAAATAAACTAGTGCTTGACAGCGATCCCACCCGATGGTAAGCAGTGATTGCAAATTAAATTGCAAGTTGTGTAGTTGAAACTGATTGCTATAAATAACAATCAGGCGCTCCATCATAGCAGGTTGCGTTCTGCAGTTTCTGCCTACCTCAGTCTATGTGGGAGAGAAACGTGGTCTTAGTTGATATGTAATTAAGTACTATGTACCTAATTCTAATGATTAACAATGCACCTCATAAAAAGTCAGATTACAAGTTAGTTACGTGGTATTAAAGGACAATAGAATAGCAGCTCAGGTTCATTCATTATTTTACTAGTATCAATAGTGAGGTTGGCTAATCAATAAGGCGCCGCGAGGAACAATGGGCCGCTCTCACGAGTGACTCATTGTGCCCCGCGGTGGGACCCGCGGAACCTATGCCCGCGACTTAGGTCTCGGACATAGTAAAGGACGACTGCCCGTCATGCATGAGCATAAGCATAGAGCTTAATCAGCTGGGACTCAGGCCTTCGGACCAGTGCGGATTGGTGGATGTCACATGTCTTTAGATTTTGGGATCTCTCATGCCGGTTTCCTCACGATATTTTCTTTCACCGTTTTCAGAATAGTGGTGATGAAATATATTATTATTACACAAAGTAGTGCGCCTGGCTAGGTTTGAACTCACGACATAAAACTCGTAGGTCGAGGCCGATAGGTACCACTGTTCTACGGTCATGCATCAGCAATAAAAGTCCCTTTTAAGCATAAGGATTACTAATAACTTTTTTCTAAAGTTAACTCGACAGAGCTCCTGAAAATGCTGACCTCCTCATGACGACCTACCTGCAGTTACAATATCAAATTCGTGTCCGATATGTTGTCTTTCTTCAGCCGTCATTTCAAAAATAAGTTTCTATTATTTCTCTATTACCAAAATCGCTTCAGTAATTACTATTCCTACTAAAAAGTTATTTTGTATATCAATGAAAATATTTCAATAAAATAGATTTAGACAAATCATATGTCTAGCCCTTACTTAGCATTATGTGTGTATTACAATTGTCGACGGTTGAAATGCTAACTAAGTAAAGTTTTTGCTAATATGATAGAATCGTAGTCACTGCAAGTGAGGCTATCAGTTACTCAAGCACGTTGCGGAGGCAGTACACGAGGATATGCGTGTAAAAACTTTACGCAGATCTATTGGTAACTTCCAGTGTAATAAGGATATGACTAGTTCTACTAACTCGTGGAAAAACACACGTACAAGTCCTAAAAAGTCAGCAAAGTCATACGTTTTAATTAAGTTTTTGCTGACTGCGACACTTTAAATACTTACCTTTATACATATTTACGTATGTATACAATGCCATAACGGAGTGGATTCGAATAATGATATGTTATCATCATGTTAAACTTCACAGGGAAAAGCCTGTACATTACCTACCTCTGGTTCATCTCGCGAGTTGGGCCTAGTAGGCGGTCACGCTAATCGTGACATCAGTAGCTTTTTTTAAATCTGCTAAGGTATAAGCCTTATAGCTTATAGCCTTGCTTGGGTCCGCAATCGATTGAATGCTTTTCTTACCTTGAGTGGCAGACGCTGTGGGTATTCTTCCAGTCTACCTAATGTTTGGCATGTGATCTTGAATGACTAGTAAATCGTCCATATACCTATATTTATCAGCTGTTAACTGTAGTCAAAATATCAATCAACGAAGGCTGACCATAGCACTAGGAAGAGCTTGCTGGAATGCTGAAACTGTAGAGCTATTCACCTACCTACACAAAACTAATATCTGGGCAACTTGCATAATCGTCCTCAAATAAAAGTAGGACGATCGCGCAAATTGTGATAATCTAATTAGTAAGTGTTTGATTGAACTTGCGATTATTCGTTAGAAATGTTGATGAAATCAACACCTACGTTAATCTTCTTAAAATTCTTGAAACTTATATACCGTGTGAACCTATTTTTATTATTATTATTAAAGAATAAAACATATATTGTAAAAGACATTTGTGTACTAGAAAAGAAACGCCTTTCGAACCTTAATTGGTCTAAGATGTTTAGCATGCAAGCGTGCTCCATCATCGACCAAATCATCGTTTACCATCAGGTGAGGTGGTGGTCAAACGCAAGCCTATCAATAATAAAAAAAGCATCACGAAACAAAGAAATAATTAATTTTCCTAACCAGCCCGAACTATTTTTAATTTTTATTTTATTTTTTTTTAAATGAAAGGTTTCCGATTTGTCTATCAACCTCGATTGCCCAAAAATCGACCCTCTTGAATGGTGTGTTAATTTTTTTTTGTGTAAAACAAAGTACATAGGCGAGGTTCTATCTGCGTAACACTCTGTGTCATGGTACAGGGTCTACGAGGGGCTACACCACGGCTGTACGAAGTACTGAGCACTTAACGTCGTGGTACGGGGGCGGCCAGGAGTTATAAGGTGCGCAGCGCCGGCGCAGGACTAGTGCTTGTCCAACCAACACATTGAAAACATGAAGGCTGCTGTAAGTTGCAAGTGATTTTCTTTTATTCACTAAAATAATATTAGTATTTAGTCATCGCTTTTGAGGCTCACAAAACTAACAGAATATTCAAGCACACTGTATTTTTTGGACATTGAAAAACATAAAATTTCTTAGGCTACCTACTGTATCTGCTGGCTTCCATTATACCATTGTTGAGGTTCAGAAAGAAGAATAATGACATCTTTTGATGTCTCCACGTTTATTTACCAGTTTTTTCGGCAGGAATAGGAAATCCTTTTGGTATCAGCTAGGTTAGGCTTCGTGCAATAAAGGTCTATCTAAAGCGATCTAACAGTAATATGTACGGACTTAACTAAAAAACTTCAGAAGCCATCCAGAAACTGTACATCATTACTTTTTCTTGAGTTAGGTAATTCGAACTCCGGTTAACGCTTCTATCTGGCTTGACTGGCCTGTTGGTCTAGTAGTTAGTGGCCCTGACTGCTATGCCGGAGGTCGTGGGTTCGATTCCCACCCAGGACAAATATTTGTGTGATGAGCACGATCATTTGTTCTGTGTCTGAGTGTAATTTATCTATAATATGTATGTGTTTAGAAATATATAAGTATGTTTATCGACACATAAGCTCTGCTTAGCTTGAGACTAGACGGTGGTGTTGTGTGATAGTTGTGTTATATTATTATACATTAAATGTGTGTGTACGTGACTAAGGTATGTGTACATGTTGTATTCTGCAACTAGGAGCGTCCAAAAACCTATCTGGTACAGATTAATAATATAATTAAAATTTCAGCCTGGCTTATGTATCACACATAGTGACACTTGTGTAATCGATCAAACATAATTATATAGTTTACTCTGTAAGTGCCATCAATAGACAAGCATTCCTATGTTAACTTAAGGCCCAAGCGTCCGAAAAGTGCCATAAAACAGTGACTTTCTGAAGCCTACTCCTCGGTAACGGCCAGGTTGATAGGTTTTGAAAAAAATATATGTTTATTATAGATTCATGAATAACATTATCGATATTGATTTTTCGTGCTTTTAATACTTTTGTCTAAAAAAAATATTTAGCAATTTTGCAACTTTTCACAACTTTTCCCTACTCCTTCGAAACGGCTTGGATCTTTAGAAACATTTTTACACATAAAAATTGGTGGTTAAATATTCTTCAAAGTGAACATTGTATGCAATGTTGTAAATCAATCAATATTTCGCAAAGAAAATAGATTTAAAGGTCAGCCGCGCGCTTTCCGGGCGCTGTTGGTCGCAAATAAATACACAGATTTGTGTACTACCGCCTACGCGCGTGTGAGAGGTGCGTCTACATAATTTTGTCCAGATGGTTCAAGGGACTATAAGCCTTAAGCTAGAGCATACATTACGTTTTTCAAATGAACTACTAAGATTAAAAAAAAATCTACAACTAACTTATTCTAAAACTAAATTTTATCAGCGGCTCCACCCGCGTGAATCTATGTTTCTCTATAATAACTTTTCCGTTTCGTCCTCTTATGTGGTGAATTTTTAAAAATCCTCTCTGTGCTCGTCTTTGTCGTAATAGGCAACCTTACACACACGCTCCTACTCCGAATAGTTTCGTTCAGCCGTGCGTTGATATTTCAGTCATTCAGATTCATAAATAGATAACTCAAGACTCTAGTTAACTAAAAAAGGGTTCTTTACTAAGTACTCAAGCTTCAGTTAACCCATAATTAGGTGGCAACTGCTCAAGTTGACCGACTAAGCGTTTGACGCCGTTTGACTCGGACCCGCAACACGACGCGCCGCGCTCGACTCACGATCACTGATCGTCACGAGCAGGCACTAGGTACGCTATGCTAATGTCTGATCGATGGCAACACGACCGGGCACCAACACTGGCAACTTTGTGGTTCACACGATTGTCTCCGTTGAGAAATGTCGGCGATTAAATGTGGAATCTATATCCACTTGAAAACTATTGTTAACTTGGCGTCTTAAAGAGCAGAGCTGTTTAGTAGTGTTCAGATATGCCACACCATATCTTGACCTGCAGTGTTAATAATAAGCTCTTAACGCGATCCAGTTTAAGCCCTAAACTGAACTGTTAAAGGATGCAGCTATTACGGCATACATATAGCTCCATCGCACTTTCTTGCTTGCACAACTGATATTTTGACACGTCATGGTAAGTCCCCTGGTCGTATAGGACTAGTACGAGGAACCTATATCGTGAGCACAGACGATGGGACACAAGTCTGATTGCTTAGGGACACTGAAAACTTCCCTATAATGATAATAAAAGTTTCCCAAATAAGTTCCTGTTTTGCTGGGATATTTCAAAAATGAAAGTAAAACAGTACACTGAAAATGGCGATGTTAAAAATGAGAGATTACCCAGTTTACAATGAGAGATGCGACAATGTGATGATTGTGGGAATATTTGTTAGATATAACTTTCTTTGTACTAATGTTGTTGTTGTTCCAGCTGTGCGTCGTCCTGCTCGTCGTGGCGCTGGTGTCGGGCGCAGAAGAGAAGAAGAACGAGAAGAGAGGCTTGCTAGGTCTCGGCTACGGGCTGGGCGGTGGCTTCGGCCACGGCGGCTACTACGGCGGCCACGGGCTCGGGCTGTACAGCCACAGCGCGCCCATCATCAGCCACAGCGCGCCCATCATCAGCCACAGTGCCCCTATCGTTAGCCACGGCTACGGCTTCGGTGGCTACGGAGGACTCGGCCACGGCTACGGGCTCGGGTTTGGCCATGGAGTCGTGGCCTCTGCCCCCATCGTGTCACACGGGTACTCTGCCCCCCTGCTCGGCGGCCACTACGGAGCCCCTCTCCTTGGGCTCGGCCATGGATGGCATTGAGCCTAAATAATATAAGTTCTGTCTGTGAATGTGTTCGTTTAGTGCCAAATTACTAAGTTCTTCGTTGGTTCGGATGCAAAAATTTTACATTAAATAATTTTTTGTGTAGTTTTGTGGTTTCTTTCAGTAAATGCCTAAAACTTCAGTAGACATTGACCTCAAACACTTACTAGCAACTCTTATATTAGGAAAAAAATATCTGCCAAATTTGACCTGTACACTAGCCGTATGTCTCGCCTCTATCACAGCAACAATATATCCCTAACCTAACAGTAATAATAAAGTACTTAAAACCATAATGAGCCCAGAAATAACCACCCATATCAAGTGACATTACGACACACGGCACATTTCTTCACCACGACATTCATACCGACCAACGCGCTCTTTTTAGTAGAAATTCATCCTGCGAGCTATGAGCATACACGCTAACATTTCGATAAAGTACACCTAGTGTACCCATTCACCGTTGACTCATAAGCTAATTGACCCCACTGTCCACAATTCTACATGTCTACCAAATTATACACTTCCCTCATCAGACGAGTTGTTAATTTATTCGACGCTAGATGGCGTGGCGCAACCGGAAGCTGCGCCGGCGCCGTCCGGAAGTTGCGAAATGTTGCAATCATGTCAACATTGCCTAGATCTAGTAGTTGTGGTTTTATGTGATTCACATCGATTGCGAATTATGAATGGATTAAATATGCTCGGGTCGAGTGCTCCGCACCTGTGGATGTGGTTACAGGTATCAAGTTTGTTCATAAATCGGGCCCTTCTGCGCATTTGCAATAAGTGTGAATAATATTAAACCAAATTATAATTTAAGTGTTGAGTTTGCAATCAGTCCATACAAAATTTCTGAAGAATGAATAACTTTTTTTTATTGTCGATAGGTTCACTCTTGACCACTATCTCACCTAATGGAAAGCGACGATGCCGTCGACGATGGAACGCGCTTACCTAAACGAACCTATTCATTCTTGACATAAAGATTCCCGGGTTGTAGCTATCAGGAAACACAGACTCTGGCAAGGAATTCCACTCCGTAGCTGTACACACAATGAATGAACTACACTAACTTAACAATATTCTCTGAATACACAACCACATGCCTCTCCCGCAATTTTTGATAAAAATGATTTTCCTACGAGTGATATAAATACAAAACGTTACATTACACACACTCATAATGTTCACATTTCCTGATTCCCACAGTTTATAGATCTGGTTCTGTGACACACATGCGGTCAGTTTCCCCAGCAGGGCGCGGCTTCCATAACGCACTATCAGGTTGTGGTAGCTAGTGATTTCATAATTCTCCTACATGTGTCTATATCTTAGCAATACTGAGACTTTTAGGGTAAAACTGTGATTAATGTACTCTTAAACATAGTAGTGGAGGGTTATGTATGTAGTTATATCTTCTAACAGTAATTTAGAAAGGCATATATAGATAAATAATAATACCTATGAGGTATTATTAATAGTCTGCTTCTACGTTTACGTAGAATAGGCAATTCGTATATTTAGCTTCGAATTAAGTTTAAACTAGTTTACTTTAAGTTTAACTTACTTTCATACAACACCGTCTAGCCCTAAACTAAGCAGAGCTTGTGGTATGAGTACTAGATAACTGATAAACCTATATTTCGAAATACTTACCTACATATTATAGATAAATTACACCCAGACACAGAATAAAATCTTGCGTATCACACAAACATTTGTCTTGAGTGGGAATGGAAACCACAACCTCCAGCATAGCAGTCAGGGCCACTAACCACTAGACCGATAGGCCAGGGTAAGGGTAGTACTCTGCATCGACATTACTTACAAGAATAACAAGAAGACGTCAAAGTTATTGAGCTTCATTAGCTCCAAGTACACAAATTAAAAAAAATTACTCAAATTTCCTCGTAAATGTCGTAGATGCCGTCATTTATTTCCCTGTGCTAATAGCGCCAAGAAAAGCATTTAAAGTATTAAACCTGTCGCAACGATAATTCAATAAACACCAACAACATTGCTAACAATTAAATACAGTCAAAAACAGTGCGACACCGCGCTACCATTTTAATCGTTTCTTCTATAAAAGGTGATGTCAGATGACGTCACATAATATGTGTCGGCTGGCGGCAGGCTGGTCGGGTTATTCGGAATGGGCACACCGCATACAAAGCTCCCGCCGATAGCACGCGCACAAAAACTGGGCCCTGTTCGCTGCTAGTTACGACATACTACGTCATAACTTATATCATGTGACAAGCGCAGCCCTAAGTACTAGACATGCAGCTAACAAGATAGTTAAGTGCCTATTTCCACGGTTGTTAAGCTCTATATTCGATCTGCTCGTATTTAGGGTTCCGTACACAAAGGTTATTCAAGGATTATCAGGACCCTTAAACTCCAGTGTTTGTCTATTTTTCTGGTGACACTTGGGGGAGGCCTATGTCCAACAGTGGACGTCTTACAGCTGTAATGATGATGATGATTTAACAATAAGCTTGATATTCCGAGCGGTCACGTAATCGCATTAAGCAAACTAGCCAGAAATCATCATGAAAGGTTGTTACAATGCATGTGGGAGGAGCCAGGCTTTCAAAAAAAGAAAGAAGAACATTTATTTGTGACTCGCACAGGACAACAACAAAAAAAAAATTAAAAAAATGGTAACTAAACTATAAATTTAAAATAAAAAATAAATAACATTAAACCGAAAAAATAGACCTGTGCGAGGCCAAAAAGGCTCCTATCTCAGTTTACACGCTTTGCTTTTTTATGGCTTTGCTGACTATGCTCTTTACCAATCAAACAGCAATATAAATAGAAGATCGTTGCTGTTTGACTATGTTATGGCGTTACAATTAATTTAGATTGTAAGTCGAAGTGTAAGGTCGCGCTGACATTTGGTGCAGCGCGCTGAAGGGCCGCCATGTACCTCCCCCCTTCTCTCGCGGCATTCAAACCATCTTGATTTAGTTCAATGCTCACGTTATTAATTACGGTGTGGAAAATTTACCTAGTCAACATCGAAGATGACCAAGTTTTCAATGAAAATAATAATAATAATAAAGTTTATTTGGAACAACTTAGGCACATATCTACTCATGTGACATAAGTTTGCAGATTATAGGAAAAACGTAGATAGTGTAAAATACTGTAGCGCAGCTATCAACGCCCAATTTAAAACAAGTATACTCAAAGATACAATTAAACGTTTTAGCTAGTTTGATGTACATATTTTTCTTGAACATATAGGTATGTCAGCTATCAACAAACAAGAAAAGAAATAAATAGGAGCATGAGTGCAGCGTCCTCCAGTGTCCAAAGATTTCGGATTTTGTTACTCACGATATCTGCCCAAAGTGAAATGCTCAAATGTTCTACAGCGAAACCATTGACACTGACTACTAAGCATTTTAACTTCACTTTTTTGGCTTTCAGTCTTACCTGATGCAGCTGAAAACCCGTATTTTACGTGGAGCGACTGCCTGTTACAACCACAACCCAGTTTCTGGACAACATATTACTCCTTGGATAGACTGATGGTCAGACTTTCTGAAATATCACCTGTCTTTGTGGAATTCCTTGTCGGAGTCTGTGTTTCCTGATGGCTAAAACCCGGGAATCTTTAAGTCAAGAGTGAATAGGTTTCTTCTAGGTAAGCGCGTTCCATCGTCGACCGCGTCGTCGCTTTCAATCAGGTGAGATAGCGGTCAAGCGTGAAACTATCAACAATTAAAAAAAACCTGACTTCCTGTAAAAACTTTCAAAAATCTACAAATGACAACCGGGACCAACGGTTTTATGTGATTTTAGAGACACGGGGTGTTAGTAATGTCCCAGGGAAAGTACATATTGGTACAATGTGAATTTTTCAATTCTTATACGGTCTCGAACCCGCAACCGCCACCTCATGTAGTTTTACCTCACAGTATCGATAAGTTCTGAGCAATCAGTACACGATTAGCTTTCATCGTATGTGCTCCTGTATTATCCTAACTAACTTATTATAAAACGGTCCTCAGTTTGTAGGTACTATTAGAGATAAACGTAATTTAACTACTTTTAACACTTATAGACATTTAATTATAACTTCAAACTGTTGAAAAAGCATTACACCGTGAAAAGGGCGCGTAATTCTCTGTTTAACTGTCAAAGCTGCTAGTGCGGGGCTGATGATGCGCGACAACAGTAGGGATGCGCTCATTTATTGACTTCTTAGTCTAGCAGTGAAAACACGATAAACATAATAACTGCTAATCGAATTTTCATGCGGTTTTTACCAATAAAAAATGGCATATTGTAGTAAAGAAAAGTCGAGACTTTCAAAGATTTCTAACACCCGTTCCATAGACGCTTTATAGAACGGGTCATCATAGTGCAGAGCAAAGTTGAGGGCACCAGGCCACGTGGTAGATCACCAATGAGGTGGACAGACCAGATCGAGGCCGCAACTAAGTACTCGGTTTACGAATAAGATAAGATAAGATAAGATAAGATAAGATATTCTTTATTTGTTTAAACATTGTATACATACAAAAGCATGCAAGATATAGGTTTATTGTTTGAGTCCAGTCATGTTTATGCCATAAGTATCGGCGTACAAATATTTATAAAATTGAGAACTAAAAATAATAATATTGATAATAAATCCTAACACATAAAACTTAGCCAGGATTTCCCTTATTATTTTTATCTTATCATGTCAACATTCGAAATTAATTAAAAACATGTATCCGGAAAGCTGAAGTCCGCGATGAATGGCGCCGCATTACAAAGATTATGACTCATCGTGATTCAAAGTGATGATCACGACCACTCTGGCAAGAGTGTACCGACTGAGAAGGAGAAACCCGTCCAAAGCTGGTGCAGCTTGCGAATCCTATATACAGCAACAAGTTTTATATTTTTCAGCCCTTGGACTCATCAATAAATTATTTTATCGTTATAATTTCTAAATTTTTATTTAGCGTAGACTTACATTTATGTATAGTCTGGAGTTTTTGGGGTATACTGTGTTAGTCAATTTCAATCACGCCATAACGTAAGAGTATTACTACCATTTATTTAAATGCCACTGTTGACTTGTAAACGCCTACAAATTAGGTGTTATTGCTGATAGAAACACCAGCATGTGTATTGCTGTTGGCTTTGTAGTTTAAGTCAGACGCCGAACGGCGCGTGCGCAAGGTGAAATAAGTAGGCGCTAAAGAATAGAGGTGTAGTGTATAATTGTCTATGAAAGATTTCCATGGAGCATATTTCTCATTATAGTGATCAGTGATTAGCTATAGACTCCTTTTATTTAAATTCGATAAAATGATTAATAGATATTGTACCATAGTCACAATCCGGGCCTAAGTACAGGCCATGGTCCGGAGCGAGGAAAAATGGCGGGCGGTCCTCACGCCCCAGACGCTGGGATCCCGAACCAGATTTCCAGCCATCGCAGGCGCGGGTTTACGGACGGCAAGCAATGAGTAGTTCGCCGTCCGACCGTCCGGTAACCGTCCAGACCGAGCTCAAGTCATCGACGGCGCGTACTGTTCCACATACGCCTCAAAAAGATGTCAGCAAAATCGTAGGGGCCCAGCAGGAAGCCTGCCATGGGTTGTGCGAAAGAGAACCCCGGGGCCCTGGAACGAAGGCAAAGAAGGATCAGGATTAGGTAGGTCTGTAAAAGTCTGACACGCCCTTCTCCGCACATGGGCGGGAGATATCATTAGATAATTTACCACCTAATAAAAGAACCATATTATAATCACCATATTTTTTGACGGTGCGGTTGGCGCAGAAGTGGATTGGGTGCTGCTTGCTGCGCTGCGTGTCGCCGAAACATGTTGCTTTTCCGGGTCTGGGTATCTTGTTTGTGTGAATACGATACAGGACTAATTACTAGTTAGGAAAAACGATTAAAAAATAAATAAACAACTCTAATAACAAGTGATGTAGGCAAGCCCTTCAGAGATTTGCATCTCGTAGTGACCTGTGACTCACATAACATGCCAGCATGTAGTCTCGTGAGATAACACGTCGCTTCGGAAACGGAAGGAATCGGAATGGCTTTGTTGACACACTTGCATACAGAAATCGAAGCCAGAGTGACACGTGTGCGACTATAAATCGCATTATTTACCTAGATAACGTATGGTAGTTACGTCATGATATCTACGGTCGCAGAATATTATGATGTATCTAGTCAATAGACTAGGTACATCATTTAATTGTTTATCCTCACATCGGAACGCCTTAATAACACCAATTGAGCAAATTTAGTCCAGAATCTGCTATTTTCCAACGTCATGTACGCAGTGAAGTGGTACTCAGCAAAGGAGCGGCGCAGCAGTGGGTCACGTACCTACGCATCATCAGGCCAGCGTTCCTCCATGATTCCACATGTACCAAAACCCATATCGAACACATTTTAAAATGTTAAAGCTCTATCGATGAGTTTTCCTAAAGAAATTGATTTAATTTGAAAAATACGGAAAATTTTGATATGTCATCTTGACGGTTGACCACATATAAAAGGTGTAAGGGACAGCCCTCCACCAACTTTTAAGGCTTGCTCAGTAGACGAAACTGAACAACCTTCCACAAATTTTTTTTTCAGGAAACGAAAAAAAAAGTCAGCCTCACCATACAAAATGATAAACTTTATTGGACAATTTGTATGGCGAGGCCGACTTTTTTTTTCGTTTCCTGAAAAAAATTTTTGTGGAAGGTTGTTCAGTTTCGTCTACTGAGCAAGCCCTAAAAGTTTGTGGAGGGCTGTCCCTTACACCTTGTATGTAAATCATAATATTCAGATAATAACAGACAAAGCAATGTTAATGATGAAAATGAACTGTTTTTTCTCGAATAGATATATCAACATATTGCATCAAAATATAGCAGGTTTGATAAATAAAGCAGATGATCTGTTGGTATGTCTAGAGGAGCTATCTAATAAAAAGAAAAATGTTGATGTCTTGTGTATTACGGAGCACTTTATCATGGAGGGGTATCAGAATTTATTATTTTTGCCTAACTATAATTTGGCTGCACATTATTGTAGACTAGAACAAAAAAGAGGTGGTGCATGTATCCTTATTAAAAATGGGCTACAATGGAAAGAATTGCCAAAAGTAGCAAAGTTATCAACCCCAGGCATATTTGAATGCTGTGGCGTGGAACTTACTAGTTATAAGATAATAATTGTGTGTATATATAGAATTCCAAACTCAATTAATTTAAATTATTGTTTCGACAAACTTGAAATGCTCTTGCGTGAAATTTTACGTTCATGCTGTAAGAAAATTGTTATCTGTGGAGATTTTAACATTGACGTACTCAAGCAAAATAGTGCAACTAATGACTTTGAATGTATTTTAATGAGCCACAATCTGAAACTTGCTTTGAAACAACCAACTCGCATGGCCAGTTTATCGTGCATTGACAACTTTGCGCATAACTTTAATGCATGTAAGACTGAAGTATTAGAATGGGCATTATCGGATCATACAGCACAGCTGCTTCAGTGTCCAGTAAAAAAAACATGTTGTATTAAGTATTGGTACGCAACTAGAAGGGACTATAGTGTGGAAAATATAGGAAAATTTAAAAATCATCTCATGAATCTTACTTTTTCAGAACTCTATGACACGGAAGACCCAAATGTCGCTTATAATTATTTCATTGAGATTTTCAAGCTATTTTACGATTTGTGTTTTCCATTAAAAGTGGTTAAAATAAATACAATAAGAAGAACTAAGTGGTTATCAAAAGGGATCAAATTATGCAGTAAAAAGAAAAGAAAACTCTTATGGCAATTTAGACTTAATCGTAACAGAACAAATAAAACCATACTGTACAATTATTCTAAAACGTACAAAAAAATTATCCAGTTAACACAAAAAACACAAAACAACTACAATATAAAAACATCCAAAAACAAGTCGAAAACTGCGTGGCAAATTATCAATCGTGCAAAGTATAACGTACCTAAATCTAACATAAATAAAATTAAAATGGGTGGTTGTGTCATATCTCATCACAAGTCTGTTGCAGAAGCATTTAATAATTTTTTCATTGATAAAATACAGCCTAAACTGAGTGTCGACTGCAGACCTAAGGCGTGTACATTAGACTACAATAATAAAACTATGTTTATGGCCCCTAGTATACCAGATGATATTAAAAAGATAATAATGTCCTTGCATAACACAAGCAGTGTGGGATATGACGGTATTGCTACTTTTATACTAAAACATGTTGCAAATGAAATCTGCGGTCACTTGAGCCATGTCATCAATCTTAGCATTAGTGCAGGTATTTATCCTGATGCTCTAAAAGTGTCTATTGTCAAGCCACTATTTAAAAAAGACGATAGGGAGCTAATGGAGAACTATCGGCCTATATCACTAATTCCCATAATTTCTAAAATATTTGAAAAATACATTTATAAGGAGTTAAATTCATTTATAGAAAAACATAATATTATTTGCGAGGAACAGAAAGGATTTAGAATGGGTAAAACTATTAATATGGCCATTTATGATTTTTTATATAATGTTACATATAACGTTGATAAGAGGAAGCCGGTCTGTGGCGTATTTTGTGACATGACTCAAGCCTTTGACTATGTGCACTATGGTACACTCTTAAGTAAACTTGAGGCATATGGAATTAGAGGAAATGTCAACAATCTAATTAAATCTTACTTACATAACAGAACTCAAATAACACATATAAACCAAATTGATATGAAAAGTAAACATGAAATTGTATCTCAGTCCTCAGAACGTATAGTTTCGTTTGGTGTACCACAGGGGAGTGTTTTAGGGCCTCCTTTATTTATATTATACATAAATGATCTCCCAAAAGGCATCCCTCAACCTTTGACACTGTTTGCCGATGATAGCACCATAACGATACCTTGTAAAAGTGTTGATACTTATGAAAATGACATAAATGAATCTATAAATTTAATGATAAAATGGCTAAATGACAATAACTTAAAAATTAACTTGACTAAAACTAAATTAATACATTTTAGTCAACGCATCAATAGTAAGAGTACCTTAAATATACACTACGATGACCAGCCTATAGAAGAGGTAGAAACAACAAAATTTCTAGGGCTCCACATTGATAAAAAACTGAATTGGAAAGCCCATATCGAAATCTTATGCAAGAAAATTAGTAAATCTGCCTATGCCTTGCACACATTGTCGTCTTTAATAAGTGTGGAGGCCTTACTTACAGCCTACTATGGTTTAACAGAATCCCATCTACGCTATGGTGTCATTTTTTGGGGCAACTCAACAGATAAAGACTCGGTGTTCAAGGCTCAAAAGAGATGCATTCGTTCAATATTTAAAATTAAACCTACTGATAGTTGCGTGCCGTACTTTAAAAAATATAAAATACTTACTTTGCCATGTCTATACATTTTAGAGGTAGCTGTATTTGTCAAAACAAATCCACACCGATTTAAACGATTTGATGAAGTAGTCCCACGTAACAGGCGTGACAACAGTAAGATATGCTCTCATCCTGCGAGAACATCCCTCATGCGCAAAAGTGTTTTCTGTATGGCTCCTATGATATTCAATAAATTGCCTAAAAGTTGGAGAGAACTGCCCTTGTCACTTTTCAAAAAAAAACTGAGAAGTTTTTTAGTTAATAAAGTGTACTACAATGTTTTAAATTTTTTGAATGAAAAGGACTTTTCTATTCCAACTTAATAATGTGAATTTTTGACTTGACTACATAATATTCTGAATTTACTGGACATAATTTGATTTAATTTATTTTTGACTATAATACACCTATACTTGACATCTTGACATTTAATTATTTATTTTATGTATTTTGTAATGTAATTTAGAAATTTGAAATGACTATAATATGTAAATGCAATTAAATGTAATTTTTATAACTAAAACATTTGTACGCCGTTATTGGCAAAACATGGACGCTCATTACACACTATTAATTTAACACCTTGCATGTCTGATAAGTCAGTTTATGTAAACGCATGTTTGACAAATAAATTTTCTTTCTTTCTTTCTTTCTTTTCTTTCTAATAAACCTCAGGAGATGAATAATATATGGAGAGCTCTATTATGATATTTTAGGTTAGCTGCCCGCCCCTGCCGCGTCTCTCGGGTGCAATTTGTTTTATTTCCTGTTTTCAAACCAACCCTGTTATGTTATGTTAGATAAAAAGTTTCAATCGAAATCCTCTTGGATGATTCCAAATTACCAAATCTACCCGATGTTTAGACACCTTTAGCCTGGTATTGGCCCGGCTTAATCCATGCCGACAACGGCAGACTCTTCACTCGTTCAAAGTCTCAGTTCTTCTTAAGAGGATACTAAGTTATAACTCCCTAACTTCCTGCCAAAGAGTACAGACTCCAAATGAAGACTAAGTCGACTTGTTGGTCTTGGTTTGTGGAGATATCTATGTCAAAAATATAATTGCTCTCTTTTGATGCTAGAATGGTCCAGAACTAGTTTGTTCAATATTTTAGATTCTATGCTCCAAATTAATTCATTCATGAACCATTAACTATCTTCTACAAAGACATATTAGACACTTATGCATTGGTGGAGTGCAACTGCACTTTTGATCCCAGACTGTACTGCAGCTTTCTAAAGGTCGAGTCATTGTTGATGATGATAGAAATGCAAATGAGGACCTCTCTCACTTCGCGTTTAAATGTCCTGTCATGAGGGTAACTAAGAGGTAATGTTTATCGTTACCTTTACTTAGAAGTATCAAATTAACAGTAATGCCTAAATATGGAGCCATCTCGGCGGCGATGCGCCACGGCCATGCGCATATTAACCAAACGTCCGGTATAATCAACTCATTAGTATTCATATCTAAGTTTATTGCTTTGAACTAATGATAAATGTCGAGTTTAGATGATAACAGTTACGCAATCGTACCTTTGGAGACATTTCGTCAGCTCGGAGGGCTCTGGGCAGAAGTGGAAGTTTCGTAACATTCAAATTAAAAAATCGAAAATTTGTATATATTGTGTGTGACAGCAGCAGGGCGTCAAAACTGTGCCGGAACTGTGACCACTCGCACCCACCATGAAACTGTTTGTGAGTAAACTATACATTTAATCAGTAATTAATATGGAGAGAAAGATATCATCACCCGTAAGCTGTGATACCGGGGTTTTAATCTATCCGAATCATTACAAGTTTACAGTATCAGTGAGCGCAAGCTAAGATCTCTTAGGGTGAGTGGCACCATTTAACTATAACGATAACAAAGCCGTTAACAGTTGTCAAATCGTCGAGTTGACCAATAGGCGACTGTTTCACGGCTGGTTATGGTTTGGTTATCGTTATAGTTAAATGGTGCAACTCATCCTTATTCTTTTATTAATAGATAAAGTGAAAATATTAAATCAGTTGAAACCATCTCAAACCACAACAACGCGTCGGCCATCCCATTGCTGTTTCAAGTATCTGAAGGCTTCTATAACCATTTCCCATAGGAAATTAAACAGTTAATTGCTATTTAGGTGTGTATCTATTTAAGAAGATTTATGTGTTTTTGGGCGAACAAAGTACGACATAACCTTTACAATGATAACCTTTTTGAGGTCCTTCGTCTTATTTTTAGATGAAGTTCTAAATATGGAGATTAAATGATTGCATAACAAAGATAATCCGATGGCCCAATGTTATGAATATTATTATGATTTATTAGTGAAGCAACATTAACTTTGGAATAAATCCGTTATTGCCAAATTACTATAATTTATGATAAAACATGGCATCTTATACTTATGATTCGCGGTCACCTCGCACCTCCTCCACTAACCAAATTGCTTCTCTTATATATGTATCTATTTTTCTGATGCTAAGTTCACCTTGGTGAGGTGTGTGAAATAGGAAACTTAGATACCATTTAAG
This sequence comes from Mythimna ferrago, assembly GCA_910589285.2. Lineage (NCBI taxonomy): Eukaryota > Metazoa > Arthropoda > Insecta > Lepidoptera > Noctuidae > Mythimna > Mythimna ferrago. The sequence goes on from OU342685.1 coordinate 27,391,845, forward strand.
TATATAGATATCGTGACAATTCCTTTTACTATTTTTTAGAAATATTTAAGAAATATATCAGGACCACAAGTGACAATCGCTCCATTTACTTCCACAGATATGCACTCTGTTGCTGATAGCCAGCTCCGCTGCTTCCCGAGAGAAGCGCGGTATTCTCGGAGAGTCTGGTGGCCTGTTGAGCGGGCTCAACAATTTGCTTTCGGGCAGCTCAAGCTCAGGGCACTCACACTCCAGTTCCGGACACTCACACGGCTCTCACGGCTCCTCGCATCACTCACATAGCTCCCACGGACACTCGCACTCGCACGGATCACTACACTCTGCCCCTCTGATTTCGCACAGTTCCCTACACTCAGCCCCTCTGAAGACATACGGTCCTCCATTACACTCAGCACCACTACACTCTGCACCTCTGCTGCACCACCCAGAGCCTCTCCACAGTTATCCCGAACCCCTGCATAGCTCTCATTCTCTTCACGCAGCTCCACTGCTAAACTCACATTCATTACACGCCGAGCCGTTACATTTACACCACTCTGAACCTCTGGTTAGCTCTCATTCCCTCCACTCAGAGCCTCTGCTCTCAGCCCCTTCGTTGAGCGCTCCCTCTCTCCTCTCTGAACCGCTGCACTCCCACGCCGAACCCGTTTCTTCTCACGTTAGTCTACATTCAGCTCCATTATTAGCAGCTGCACCTTTACATGTGGAGCACTCAGCTCCCTTGCTCTCCGCTCCCCTTAGTTTGAACCACTCACCATCTTTAAGTTCGAGCTCTTATGCTCCTAGTTATTCTAGTCATTCTGTTCCAGCAGGTTGGAGCTCCTCTTCTTCCTTAGGTTCAAGCCTCTCTGCTCCCGTTTATTCTAGTCATTCTGCCCCGCTTAGTTTAACCCACTCACCGTCTTTAAGTTTAAGCCACTCTCCGGCTCTTAGTTTGGGCCACTCACCATCGTTAAGTTTGGCACATTCCGCACCGCTAAGTTTAAGCCATTCTTCTCCATGTTTGAGCCCCTCGTGTTCTCTTAGTTTGAGCCACTCACCATCTTTAAGTTCGATCTCTTATGCTCCTAGTTATTCTAGTCATTCTGCTCCTGCAGGTTGGAGCTCCGCTTCTTCCCTAGGTTCAAGCCTCTCTGCTCCTGCAGGTTGGAGCTCCGCTTCTTCCCTCGGTTCAAGCCTCTCTGCTCCTGCAGGTTGGAGCTCCGCTTCTTCCCTCGGTTCAAGCCTCTCTGCTCCTGCAGGTTGGAGCTCCGCTTCTTCCCTAGGTTCAAGCCTCTCTGCTCCCGTTTATTCTAGTCATTCGGCCCCACTTAGTTTAAGCCACTCACCGTCTTTAAGTTTAAGCCACTCTCCGGCTCTTAGTTTGAGCCACTCGCCATCGTTAAGCCTGAGCTCATACGCTCCTCATTATTCCAGTCATTCTGCTCCATTGAGTTTGAGCCACTCACCATCTTTAAGTTTAAGTCACTCTGCTCCTCATTACTCATCCCATTCTTCTCCGCTAAGTTTGGGTCACTCAGCTCCTTTGAGTTTGAGTCACTCATCGTTGCATTCGAGCCACTCTTCTCCACATTATTCGAGCCACTCCCCGTCGCTGCTCAGCCACGCGCCGTTACACAGCCACCACGCTCCCGCGCCGTTACACAGCTACCACGCTCCCGCGCCGGTAGTCGTCAAAGTGAAGGCTCCTCCGCGGTACGCGTCCGGCTGGTGGTGACCTTGTTATATTTAATTCGAGAGAACAACGCGTCGTTCCCTTACGCAGCGTACTGAGTGATAAATTATTCATCATCATCATCATCATCACGTCCACAGCTGGACATAAGCCTGCCCAAATTGTCATCACGACTGGTTTTTTACGGCTAACATCTATCGGATGTCGTCGACCTTCACCGGGTCATCAGTTCACCTTTTACGAGGCTTTAAAACACTGCGTCTCCCGGTACGTGGTCGTCACTCCAGAACCTTTCGACCCATCGGTCATTAGTCTACGAGCAATGTGCCTTGCTCACTGCCACTTAAGTGAAGAGTTAAATTATAATAAAGTATTTACAAATCTTATCTGTGTTTTAATTGTTGAAACATTCAGTTGCCATAAAAAAATCATCTTGATAATCTAACTAAATACATACTTTGTACATATGAAAATATACCAAAGTTATGAAAGAACTCTACATCACCTAACACATACCCTTGGGCTTGCAATAGGCTGTACCTTGCTTGCCAAAAGCATTTCTATAACCACTACACGTACAAAAGACGTGAATGTAACTGAAACACTTACAACATTTAGTCGATTTTTGGAGTCTATAAGTTTAAAAGACCATTAACAAATTATGTTAACACCGAACTAGTTTCCTGTCTCAAAAAGGATTTGACGATCCTTACAATGCACGCACTTTGCATACGGTTTCGTCTCCCTCCATATACATTCGTCGGCTACTATTCACGTTTATTTGACAGCACTCCATAAAGGGTCGTTGACAGATAGTAACCTTGCACGGGGGGCGGTTGCGAAGTCACTCGAGCCTTGTTTACTACAACATGTTGCGCAAACTATACCTACATAATGTCAAATGAAAACTTTACTACTAGTAGTTACGTAATAAAGAGATTGTGCCTAGAATGGGTGTGACTAATAAGATGTCGATCGACTAAAAGAGCAGTAAGGAAAATGAAGATACTGCGCCGACTTTGGAGGTATGTGGAACAGAGAGTAAAGTCCCACATACCACCGTTAGAAAGGGAGGACCTCCGACCAGACGGGTGTTGTGTCTGGTGGGCAACCGCCCGAATGATGATTTTCGGGCAGTTCTATACGAGTATGTTCAAATCGCGCGGAGAACTTATTTCTTATGTGACGCCATAGATGTCGCTACACTGATATATTGAGACGAGATAAGAGACTGATGATGCTAATACATACAACAATAAATATATATAAAGAACTTGAATACAAACTAGGTATTTATACTAAACCTAACTATGTATATAGAAAAAGACAAAGTACACTCAGGCGTCGAAGTACTCCACATGGCTGTTATCTAGAAATGTGCCCAGAAGACTGGCAGCATGGCCACGTTTAACAGTGGCAATGCTAGTTCTTTGGGCGTAGAACAAGCCAGCCCTCTGGTCAAGTAAAGTATCGAACAGCTGGTGTGTCAAAAAAATCTCCTTGCAAAGGAGACTCGTACTCGGACCCCAGGAATGACCCAAGCATTTGGACCCAAACGACTCAAAATTTAAATTACTAAAGTTTTATGCAGCAGCGGCAGCGCTGGCACAGCCCATCGCACTTAACTTCTAAAATATTAACAAGTATCAAAATTTGGGAGTAGTACAGCAAGTTGCCGCGCCGGAACACACGATGATACTGATGACGACGTCAACATAACCTAATGAATACGCTATAAAGGCTTCTGAACATGGATCTCCGACATTGATATTTACATCTAATTGTTCAGGATATTACCATATGCGTGGGAACGATGCTATCATATAAGGTCATAAATTAGGTTCTTTATTTCCATCTAGACCGCTACAAAAATAGATATTACCTAAATAAATAAACGTATTTATATTTTTTTACATTCTTCCGCTATTTTTTAAGGTTACCTCAGTCGTTAAAACCGAACAGTTATAGGATTACTTGGTCGTCCATCTGTTTGTCTGTCAAGAGCCTTCTTTCAAGAACGCGTGGAGGTATCAATCTGAAACTTACATCACAATGTATTCAAGTCTGCGACTCCTTAGAATAGTGAAAAATTTAACTTCTAAATCAACGCAATCTAAAGATAACGTTTATACTGCATTTATGGCGCATATCTTTCTAGGTTTTAATTTTTTTTATGAATGTCCACTAATGCACTGTCCATTGACTTACGCTTATTCACTTAGTTTGCAATAAATGTTTTGCTATTCTGAAAAATCTTCGAAACTTGATTCAGGACTCGAACTATTTACATAGGTAAGTTGGTACAGAACCCTCGGTACGAGAGTCTGACTTGCTTGACAAGGCATTTTTCTGGCTATCCTTGGGCATTTATCAGCAATAAAAATAACCAACCCAGGCAGTTCAATCGTATCTTCGAGACCGGTCAGGCTTCATTGTCTCCGCGCTTTCCCCGTGGTCGCCACTGCTGACTCTCCTAGCTTTCAGAACCTGTATTAAAATGGTAAAGAATAAGAAAGAATAAGGTCCCAAAAAATATGGTTCAGACCTAAGTATTAATAAAATTTTCAAAATCACTTTGACCTGCAAACACATTTTTTGCAAAACATTTTTATTTGCACATGAGATGTGTGTCAAAATTTATATAATTTTCTATATATTCTTAAGCTTGAGTAGGTTAAATGATATCCTGGATAATGTCACGCCTCTAGCCAATTATGTTCAGTTATAACCGTCAAAGCCTAGCCTTTATGTTTGCTGTGTGCACCGTGATCACCATTATCACAGACGATTAACCTTTCGACTCAACCGTGCCATAAACTAGCAATAATATTGATATTACATAATATAATTGAGAAATTCGGAAGGTATTGTATTTAAATTTTGGTTTATGAGCTAATATATCTCCCGCTCCGCCCAAGAGCGGGGGATGTCATTAAATGATTTTTTCCCACTATAAAAAAAAAGCTAATATAGCTTTTTTCCTACGTCGAGAATATTAGAAATATTGTTATTTTTAATACAAGAAAAGCCAAATGGCATGTTTTGCCATTTACGCTATAAAAAAGTGCGAAATACAATTTGCTTAAATTTCTTTTTGTTTTTTTAAAAAAGAAAGACGTAGGAACCTAGATAAATATTGTCTATAACCAAATATCATCATAATATGTTGGAAATATGCTCCAACTGCAAATGAACGTGGTATTACGTTTGTATGGAAATTCATCCTCCGCCGGCCCCTTAAGATCCCCTAACGCTGACAACTAAAATCATTTTCTTTGCGAAATATTGATTAACACTTTACCAGCAATTTTTTTGTGTCATCATAATTATTTTTAAAGATCAAAGTTGATGAATATATTTATTATACATGTACAAATTATGCCAATTTCTTTACATATACATATATTTTTTTCAAGCCTATTGACTTAGCCGTTACCGAGGAGAAGGCTTCAGAAAGTCACTGTTTTATGGCACTGCTCGGGAGCTAGGGCCTTAATAGAATCTCACAACATCTGATTAAAATAATCCTAGTTGTTGTTACAGAGGCTATAATATCATGTGTCGCAACGAGGCACCGAACCCGTCGACAGGAAACGACGACCAGCATCCACAGCCTTGATATTTATTGAGATGTGATTACCTACACACGTACAGTATTTGTCCATACCAGCCTCGGGCTCCTCAGATGTAGGATATTTATTCACACAGGCCCGTGGCTTCGGCAGAACGTGGTCATAAAACTCAATTATACTAAGATTACATCAATGAATTAATAATTCAATTTGTACATTAACGACTGACAGATGAAACAGAGGGATTTAATTAGTGACATCACGCCTTGTTTGGCACAAAGACGATTGAATATACATGTATCTTTTTTGTGAGGAGACATATGACTGTGAGACCAGATAAATACTTAGTAAACTCGTTAAGAAATAAAAGGTCCGTGTTGACATTTCAAAAAATCCTAGAATGTAACTTGGAACGAAACTGAAAAAAAAAAATTAAATAAAGTGTTTTATAAAAATACATAAATTTATTGACGCGTTAAAATATGATGGAATATATTGCGAGTATTCTTTTTGCGTACCTATTTAGGTATAGAAGTATTTATATTTATTTTTGGCAACTTTAGATCACGGACCTCCTTCTACACTGCTATGAAAGGTAGTGAGTTAAAAGATCTTCATATCCACTCTAACTTAACTAATTTCAGGCTCCTGACGTATGATTGTGATTTCGACATCTTAATTGACATCAATTGGTATTAGGTGTTCATTTTGTTACTGTGCACAATAAAACTAATCTTTTCATATAAGCCGCAAGTCTTGCACAGGACCTTGCAAGATCCAATTTAAAATTTTTGCTATCAGTTTTTGATATGAATTTGTAAAAGGTTACTTGCCTGCAATTTGTTGCTCGCAAGGATCACAGAATTAGACACAGATGTTTAACAGTGATGAAAGCGAGCTTCAAGCAATCATGCAGTAATTAGATCAGCAATGATTGGACTTTTGGACCAAAGTTAAGGCTTGATTGGAGCAAAGTTCCTTGTAACTAGAGAGACTTCTATAGCGGTGCAATTGTGTATAATTAACAGGCTAATCAACTTAATCATCGAGGCAGGTTGTTCCGACCTTAATAGAATAAAATTTTTCGGTTAAATATTTAAACAGCAGGTGAATTTGAAGTTTACAAGGATACACATAAAATATTTTGGCTTCAATATCCCGGAAATATTTTATCTATTTTAAATGATATTATTATCCTAACTCTCAGTATGAGTGTCAGCACTTTGTAAACGTCAGTGTTCTTCATGAAGACCTCGGGGAAAAAGGACTGTGCGCAACATACTCCTCAACAACAATCTGTGTAAATTTATACAACAGCATTCAAAGTAGTTAACTTAAACTATTTACCACTTGTTAACTGCACTTCATTATGGCATTAAAACAGAAAAATTCAAGCATAAACAGCAAGCAAACTAATTAATCCTCCAGGTATAAGTCGAGTACACGTGCAACGATAGAATGTAATGGGAGGCTTGTGACTCGAAGACACAAGTGATAAACTAGAGTTATCATAGCATAATCAACAAACAGTTTACCGGTATGACATTTTTTTAAATAAAAAACATTGGGGCAATCCCAATGTCCTACACTAGGAATTACCTGTATCGTAGATCGGTGCCTTCACAAACATGTTAACTGACTTATACAAGATACTCGGATCCGGATCAACCAACTGCAAGCCATACAAATATTTGTTTCGTGCGGGAATCGAACCTACGACACTCAGCACAGCCACCGATCGCTCAACCACTAAGCCAACTGTGCCGTCACAACAACAAGATCATGACCAGCAAGATGGCCAGTCACTAGAAGCAGCAGCCGTTCACGCACACAACCCAAAGATCAGCTATTAGGTATATACCTACTATGTTTGAAGGAAGGAGGTACCATCGCTGTCATTTATGCCTGATTTCGTAAAAAATAAAAAAAATCGCTTGAATCCTGCGGTGCGGTGCCAAACCAAACCCTTTGAAATTTTCGTTTCGAGTGCTAACTAAAATAAACTTAGCGGTGCTGGTCAGGCGGAAGTGTCTTCAATGGTACACTGTCCCTGACCTAGCACAAGCAGTGACATCTAGAGGAACATGACGAACCTACTCAGGCCAGAACATTTTTAATCAAGTGTTGAGGTCGCTAGTGAATCATATGTCGCAATACAACTCATTATAAAAACGCTGTGAACAGTAGATTATATCAATAAATAAAAATAAATGTAGGTAAAAACTTATATATTCGTTTTTACGATTATTAAATTAACTCATTCATATTTAAGTTGTCATAATTATGGGAACCGATCATTAAATACAACATCGTCTTGCGATCAACACACCTGTCTTGATTAATTAATTTATTTATTAAAACTTCATGAATTTCACTTCATTTTTCAAACTCAAATTTGAGTTAAGCTCGCGTATGTACATGAACTTTGTTATCTACTTATTTTATAAGTTGTTATAGTCTACAATAAAGAATTAAAGAATTCATGCAACACAAACGTAAAAAGCGGACTTAGGTAATGTCTGAGGCACTCTTTACCATGCAACCAAGGGTGGTGGAGAGACTAACATGGCAGGTGCATAAACAACAAAGAATTATTAAGGACATGATCGAATTTTGTTTCTTTAAAAACCTTTCAACGACATCTCTATACTGCGACGACTTGTTAAATCGACGCCTTGTTACTGCGATATTGTTGTTCTGTTATCTTTTTTTTATTTTGTTACTCTTTTTCTTAGGCGGAAAATCATCCAATGATTTTTCCCGCTCTAGGTGGTGCGGGAGAGCGTGTCAGATTTTTACTGACTAAAACCTACTCCTATGTTCGATCTTTGCGTTGCAGGACCCGTCCTTTCAGGTTTTTCTTTCAGAAGCGAACCCATAGCCCCAGTAAGCGTCGACCCTGCTGGGCCTCTACTGTTTGCTGACATGTCCGGCACGCGTGGAACTCTACGCGCTATCGACGACTCGGACTCGGTCTGGATGATTTCCGGACGGCTGAACGGTGAGCTACCCATTGCTCGCCATACGCAAGCCCAGGCCTACAGTATCTAGAAATTAATCAGGGTTATAATCCCGGAGGCTGGGGAGTGAGAATTAGATTTGTTTAGATACATTAAAAGGTTGATCAAGAAAGATATTGTTATTTTATTATGAAAACAGATCATACCAACTCTACAAATAAGCTGTAGACCTTACGGAGCGTGTATTAGTTTGTGCTTGTTTCATATTACACTGTAAATTAACATAGGTACATTTGGTATGTTATCATTAATATAGATCGATACAAATTAAACTATTAATAAGAATAAATGGATGCGAGCTAAAACCTTCCTAGACCATCAACGTTAATTGTTACAATAAATAAGCACCTTGCTGAACATAATTGCTACGTAAGCGCAAATTCGTAGGTAATCACATTTACCGGCTATAACTCATCGCAAATGTGGTCGGGTGCCACAAAGTTGTTTGATACAGAAGGTTCAACTTATTTCTAAACTAAGGAATCTCCACAAGCGAAAATTCTTCACTTTTCACGGAAGATCTGCCTTCCGCGAAAAGTCAAGGATTTTCGTTTCTCTCAAATTTTTTTTTTTCATAACATTTTTTTAACATTTTATTTACATACTGTACATAGTATAATAGACTCATATTTTGATATCATATTGTTATTGTGACTGTCTGTCACTAATTCCAAATTAATAACAAAATATTATATTTATCTTTAAACATCACGTCTGGCGACATGGGCCACTTAGACCCTCATAAATTGTCCTTTTAATGTGAAAGGAACAATCACAAAAAAGGGAAATATTTTAGCACACTTATAAAGAAATGACCAAAAGACCCAAACACGTGCGAGCAAGTCGTGGGAACGAAGCGATCCCAAACCTTCCTAGAAACTATACAAAAAAGGAAAGCAATAATAAGTAATTGACAAGCGATACTGGGCCGTAAGGCGAGAGGAGGACGGGGTTGACTCGGCAGGATAGGGGACTTCGCGTGAGACGCTGGTAGGGGACAGACGTCGATAGACTGAGCGTCAGGGCCGAGTAGGGAACACACGTCGAAGAGACTTGGCTTCAGGGCCCGAGAGAGGACGCAGGTCCAGCTAAGCCATCTGACTCAGTATATCGTAGAGCTAAGTCTCGTTGTAATTCTTAGAAGTGCCAGTATTGTGATACAGTTTTAGATATTATAGGTGGACTGAGTCCAGTTTAGGCTTCTCAAATATTTATAGTACAGATCTGTGCGTGTGAGTCAGAGTACGAACGGATGGGCGTTGATTGTGATCTAGTGAGTAGTGTGTAAGTACGCGAGTGAATCTCAGCGGCTGTGTTGAAGACTGAATGGGTGAGTGTTGTGTGTTTTATCCTTCCTTATTCCATCCTATGACAAGGTAACCTGAGCTTGCGGTTGGTGTTAGGGACTCGGAGAAGGCCTTCCTTTGGAGTGAGTTGACATTGACTTTCCATCGAGTGGACTTGACACTTCCCGCCATACTTGGCCCAACTATGACTAAAACACTGCCAATTGAAGGTTGAACCGAATAAACATTCGTTACATGCTAAGGCCAGTTTGAACTGAGATACTGAGATCACGAACCACCAAACGTTAGCGACGGCTACCTCCCCTAAGAACTGACTGACAGTAGAGTGATTTGCATTGCTCTTGTTATACGCACACTTCCAGGGAGCGGGGGTAGGCTTCACCAAGTACCCCAAACTACATTGATAGTCGTTCTAAGGAACGCTAGGGAACGTATCTCGTTAAAACACACCTGGCCCCCGTAGGCCTCTTACTGATACAAAAAATAATATTTAGCGAGACACGTAATCTGGACTCATCTCTGGAAACTCCGCAAGCTAGACGTAGCTCGGAGACACGTAGGTTATGATGTCCTCACCTTTGGGTAGAGTAAGGAAGTGAGAAGTGTCGATAAACCACTTCAGCGTGTAGCAAGGCAACTGTAAATAGTTCTGCGACTGACTGACGATACGTCACGCTTGTTTAAGTTTTGTATTGTCTTAGTGAAGAGTGAGTAGGCCGTTATAAGGAGTTAATTAGTTGTAGAAGAAGTGTGTCTTATCCAATAGCAGAGGCCTCACAACCCTTTGCCGTAGGATTGGTCAGGACACGCACGAGCGAAACGGATTAAAGTAGTTTCTAAAATAATTTAACTTGCAAATACAAGCGTCACGTGTCATATACCCTTTTGCAGCCCTCTCAGTCTCATAATATTCTTAACTAAAAAGAAAAGTAGATTATCCTTCCTTATCCCTTGGATTTCCAACCCTATTTGATTTTAACTTTGTTTTTCTCAATTCCCCACCTAATCCCCTAGCTTTCTAAGTCGGGAGAAGGTGACATATTCCTTGGAAATCCATTACTGTCGGTGGGAGCTTGTCCAGGTCTCTGGTTGAAAGCTATAAGGACGAGCGGAGGGGGGGCTCGTCCTCTCCCCTAAAAGGGGGAGCCGACCTTCATACCTTCATGTAGGGAAATTCAGGAAAAATAAAAAAAAAATATCAGCCTAGGGTCTTATTGGAACAGTCACATGTGGTGCCGTGACCAGGATTCTCGTCACTAAATGTACTGATTCACTTCAGTGCAACGAGAAACGATATTTATGGGTTACTACTAAAATAAAAATAAATAAAAACACAACGTAATTTTCTAGAGATATAAACTGTTAGGACTATTTAGATGTAGGAAGAATTACAACGGCTAGGTAAAGATCTGTGTTTAGTTTGAAGTTGAACTCTTCAACCAAATACATAATTACAAAAGTATATTTAGCAGGTTCGACTCCTGTATGATTTGTTTATTTTAAGCGTATAATTCTATATTTTATTTGACATGAGTTTTGGGTTCGATTCCCGATTGATTCGTTGGTTGATAAAGCCTGGAGACCCTGTGTCACGACTGTGGGTTCAATTCCCGCTTGACTTATAATGAGTTATTAGAATTTAATGTTAGTGCTTATCAGGGTTCGATTCCCATGAACACAAAAATATTTGTAAATTGATTACAACATGTATGGCTGAGTGTGTTTAAATTAATACGGTTCTAGTAATGGGTTCGATCCCCATACTTATATGAGAAGGTAACGCTATGTACTAGTCAGAGTCACAATAGATCTTTTAGATCGCAGTGACTACATCCCCTACACTATGAGTGATGCATAGCCCCTTATCTTCTATGTACTAGTCAATATTAATAGTTTAAAAACTAGGGCCCTGAGCTAATGTCAGAATGGGTTCGACTCCCTGCAATTATTGAAAAGTTTTAAATGTAAATAAATGTTTGTGAGAATGAAGTGTGGTTTTGAGGTTGAGATTTGTATGTGTGTTAAGTGAGAGGAATGAACATAAGAAATATTTAGTACCTAAGCTAACAAGCGTGTAAATTATTTTACACAACGGTAACTAGTTTATAAGACAGTAGTAGGTTTAGGTATCAGTGATTTTAATCGTAGGATATTGTAGTTATTACCAAACTCGGCAACGTATGTTATGTTATTTGAATAGATTCTTGTGTGGCCTTTTTATAAATTCCAGGATATTTAAACTAGTCATCGTTGCGCCTACGCTGTAACTAAACTTACGGTTTCTGCATTGAGCTTGGCCGGTGGTTCATTTGAGGGCTGACACCACCTGGTTCCAGTGATTGCTGTAGCGCGGTCTATGTTGCGAAGCTAAGTTCCACTTTTATTTGACTTTTGTCGTTAGGTACTCCGCGTATGATCTTTGTTTTGACATTAAATATTATTGATACGGGTTACAAAAGTAAATCGCTTCAAAATTTAAACCAGCGATTGATTTCGTTGATACTATTAAGGGCAAGGCGTCATTATCAGATTTCGCTAAGTATCCCACGTATACAGAAATAGACAATCTCTAATAAATAGATATTCGTCTCAACTCTTCCAGGATATCCAAAACTACTTGTTCTAGTAGAATTTGAGGATTTGACACTTGTTGCATTTCAGAACTATTATAACCTCTTAGAATCAGAGGGGGGTTATTGCATCTTTGAAATGTAATCTAATATTCCTATGTGCGAACTATTTCAGCTGCTCCTGAAATTGACCTCGGCAGCTGACTCAGCGTGGAGGTGCGAAAGGAATGGCCTTTGTCCTGCGACAACTGCGACAGGCTGAGTGTAAGGCGAGCGAGCGCTGTAGGTACCGCACGAATAACCTTAGAAGAGACCCTGGTATGTAAAATTAAACTATAAGCATGCACAGGTCTACTGGAATGCAGTTGTTTGAAAAATGACCAGAATACTATGTCGCAGAAAAATCTCGTTTATAATAGTTACACGTTGACTGCAGGTTAGATGAGACGCTGGTGTAAAATAAAAGCATAAGCATACAGGTCTCCTAAATCCATGTTATATCGATATAACAAGAGGAAGTGTAATATTCAAAATAGCCCTTATTGACAGTCGGGTAAAACTAGGATCTGATATACCAGCTGTTTCGAATGCACGTTAGATGGGCTAGAGACCACTTTAAAGAACTAGGTGTTGAAATGAGTGATGATGGTTCTATGATACGTCATACAATTATAGTTAACATTATAATATAATAATCTTAATTGATTCATGGTCCAAGTCGGACGATTATGGTTAGTATTAGTTTCTTTTGTCATACCTACCAGATAATATTTATAGGTTTTCATTTCTTGTGACACATATATAGAAATTCTAGCGCTGACTAGGTTTTATCGATATATAATTTACTCATGACGACCAATTATATTTACTACATAGTCTGGTTAAATCGAGCCACTTCAAAGTACTCGTACCTTAAATGTGTATTTTACGACTTGACAGCCTGTCACTTAGTTTTAAGAAAGACAAAAAATGCTATCCGTTTTGGAATAGCTTAACACAATAATAGGCCTCTAAAAAAAAATCGCTTGGCCTGTGTTTTTACGAAACAGCCGCATATGTTCGTCATCGGACGAAAGCAATAATTTTTGTCAATTGAGATGCCAAACTCTCCATAAATTCTAAAGGTCTATAACGAAATGACCTGACGCACAAATGGCAGGACAGAAAAAAAATCAGTTATCGAAATGTGGCCGACCCTTACAATATTAAACAAAAAAAGGGGTCTTTTAAAGATTTCTAAAATTCAAGAGGCCAATAAAGCAATTGAGCCCGAGCACATGTTGACGGTTTTAAGTGACTGAGAAAAAGTCTTGGTGATAAACTACAATAGCAAACAGTCGTCACAGTGAACTAGGATAAAAAGTAAGAGCTTAATGATTTTGATGGACCTATAAGTCGAAATAATTTTAACGGTCCTGTACGTAGGGATGTTTCCGCAACACATTACTGAATTATAAGCAGCATCCAGACTTAATAGATTATTGTACCTGCTGCAATAGTTATAATGATTAGATTATTTTAACATACCGGAAGGGTACAACTCTATAGAATTCTGTATATGTTTAGTTATATTAATCCTATTTCATAATGACTTGTATGTAAAACAAGACTATGAACATACTTGTCTTTTAATTTGGTTTCTATTATTTATTATTATTTCAATTTTAAGGGATTATAAATGATATAGGCTGAGTGAATGTATTAACCAGAGGATGCTTCCATATAAATTGACGTCTAGTAAGTACGTTAGGCGTTTCCTCTTATTAGAATCAGTCCAATTAGATTATTTTAACACACCAACTAAGAATGCAATAGGATTTTTATCTTATTGGACTAAGTAACCAGTCCAACTAGATAATTTGATAGTTTAACCCGCCAATTGGGAATGGGACTCTATTTTAATTTTAATGAGAATACGAAAGTTATCCTATTGTGAAAACTCATCCGCTGTACTACGTCACGCGTCTGATTTTCAGAGGGGGGAATGTGACTGTCTGTCACTAATTCCAAATTAATAACAAAATATTATATTTATCTTTAAACATCACGTCTGGCGACATGGGCCACTTAGACCCTCATAAATTGTCCTTTTAATGTGAAAGGAACAATCACAAAAAAGGGAAATATTTTAGCACACTTATAAAGAAATGACCAAAAGACCCAAACACGTGCGAGCAAGTCGTGGGAACGAAGCGATCCCAAACCTTCCTAGAAACTATACAAAAAAGGAAAGCAATAATAAGTAATTGACAAGCGATACTGGGCCGTAAGGCGAGAGGAGGACGGGGTTGACTCGGCAGGATAGGGGACTTCGCGTGAGACGCTGGTAGGGGACAGACGTCGATAGACTGAGCGTCAGGGCCGAGTAGGGAACACACGTCGAAGAGACTTGGCTTCAGGGCCCGAGAGAGGACGCAGGTCCAGCTAAGCCATCTGACTCAGTATATCGTAGAGCTAAGTCTCGTTGTAATTCTTAGAAGTGCCAGTATTGTGATACAGTTTTAGATATTATAGGTGGACTGAGTCCAGTTTAGGCTTCTCAAATATTTATAGTACAGATCTGTGCGTGTGAGTCAGAGTACGAACGGATGGGCGTTGATTGTGATCTAGTGAGTAGTGTGTAAGTACGCGAGTGAATCTCAGCGGCTGTGTTGAAGACTGAATGGGTGAGTGTTGTGTGTTTTATCCTTCCTTATTCCATCCTATGACAAGGTAACCTGAGCTTGCGGTTGGTGTTAGGGACTCGGAGAAGGCCTTCCTTTGGAGTGAGTTGACATTGACTTTCCATCGAGTGGACTTGACACTTCCCGCCATACTTGGCCCAACTATGACTAAAACACTGCCAATTGAAGGTTGAACCGAATAAACATTCGTTACATGCTAAGGCCAGTTTGAACTGAGATACTGAGATCACGAACCACCAAACGTTAGCGACGGCTACCTCCCCTAAGAACTGACTGACAGTAGAGTGATTTGCATTGCTCTTGTTATACGCACACTTCCAGGGAGCGGGGGTAGGCTTCACCAAGTACCCCAAACTACATTGATAGTCGTTCTAAGGAACGCTAGGGAACGTATCTCGTTAAAACACACCTGGCCCCCGTAGGCCTCTTACTGATACAAAAAATAATATTTAGCGAGACACGTAATCTGGACTCATCTCTGGAAACTCCGCAAGCTAGACGTAGCTCGGAGACACGTAGGTTATGATGTCCTCACCTTTGGGTAGAGTAAGGAAGTGAGAAGTGTCGATAAACCACTTCAGCGTGTAGCAAGGCAACTGTAAATAGTTCTGCGACTGACTGACGATACGTCACGCTTGTTTAAGTTTTGTATTGTCTTAGTGAAGAGTGAGTAGGCCGTTATAAGGAGTTAATTAGTTGTAGAAGAAGTGTGTCTTATCCAATAGCAGAGGCCTCACAACCCTTTGCCGTAGGATTGGTCAGGACACGCACGAGCGAAACGGATTAAAGTAGTTTCTAAAATAATTTAACTTGCAAATACAAGCGTCACGTGTCATATACCCTTTTGCAGCCCTCTCAGTCTCATAATATTCTTAACTAAAAAGAAAAGTAGATTATCCTTCCTTATCCCTTGGATTTCCAACCCTATTTGATTTTAACTTTGTTTTTCTCAATTCCCCACCTAATCCCCTAGCTTTCTAAGTCGGGAGAAGGTGACATATTCCTTGGAAATCCATTACTGTCGGTGGGAGCTTGTCCAGGTCTCTGGTTGAAAGCTATAAGGACGAGCGGAGGGGGGGCTCGTCCTCTCCCCTAAAAGGGGGAGCCGACCTTCATACCTTCATGTAGGGAAATTCAGGAAAAATAAAAAAAAAATATCAGCCTAGGGTCTTATTGGAACAGTCACATTATCTAAGTATTTCTTCATACGGGTCAAATATTGTTGTATATATTTTGTTGATAGATTTATCTTAAACTTGTAATCATAGTCGAAAGATTCATTTCAATGGAGAAAATGTCTGAACTCTTCTGTCAGCGCACTTCCTAATCAACCTGACACACCGAGGGTTCCATTCAAACTTACAAATGGAAATAGTTTAATTTCCGAATCGAGAGTCGAAAATTCTCCCGAATTTCGAATTCCTGAACAAAATGTTGTTTTTTTTTTTGTGTGTCGTAATCGTAACTATAAATTTACCTTTTTTTTTCTATACTTGTGTTATGAGACCTTGCTTCATGTCAAATTTCAAGATTCTAGGTCAGCGGGAAGTACCCTATTGGTATTAATTTCCTAGCAAGTGCTAAAATATGTACCTGAACACAGCATAAATAGCCTTATCTTCATTGCGTTGACTTAGACATTTGATGTTTTTACTGCTGCTTACGGTAGCAGACCAGAGTATTTGATATTAATTTCAGCTTCAAACCTCCACGCGTTTCTGAGATAAAGGGTCTTAACAGACGGACAACAAAGTGATCCTGTAAGGGGTCCGTTTTTGCCGACTTAGGTGTGGAACCCTAAAAATTGTTACAGAATAGCCATTCTGAACCCCACAGCCCTCCAGGCCACCATTGTTACGACTACTTTTAAGGCGATCTCTCGCGCCGGGCCTTGGTACAGGCCATGGTCCGGAGCGAGGAGAAGTGGCAGGCGGTCGCCGACTTCTGCGAAGCAGTATTGCTAGCAAAAGAGGAGGCCGACCGCATCAGGCAACGGCAGCGCTCACAGCGCCCCAGCCGCCGCCAGGATTCCGATCCCGATTTCCGGCCACCGTAGGCTTGCGGACGGCGAGGAATGGGTAGCTTGCTGTCCGACCGTCCGGTAACTGTCCGGACAGAGCCCAAGTCGTCGACGGCGCGCACTGTTAGTTTAGTTCGAAAGTTAGCTCAAGCTTTTCGTACCGGGACAAAAAGCTCAGAAGGAACAGGAGTGGGTTTTTAGTCAGTAAAAGTCTGACACTATCTCCCGCTCCACCCAAGGGTGGGGGATGTCATAAGATGATTTTCCCACCGGAAAAAAAACATGTTGTGCAATATAATCTTTGTTCCAATTTACAATAAACGTATCAGCGTTACGGTTACGTTACGGTAAGATTTAAACTTGAAAACTTTATTATCCGTCAATGATGACCAACCGGGTGATTAACACCTAGTCATTGTTGATCTGACTAAATTAATCAAGTCAATATGTACCTGATTGATTAGTGAGATGATGCAATAATAAACATAATTAAAGCATGTCTTATATTATTGAAAGAGCATTTTTAACTATTTTGATTATTTAGCGAAAGTTCTTTCTAATCTTTCTCAGAAGCTATGCATCGAAGCGAGAACAAGCGTTTCGATTTAACTGTGCTTGACACTATCTCAGGCTTAAAATGGGTTCGATGTAGACCAATAGGCCTCCAAATTATGTTACGTTTGTCTCTGTTGGTCCCGGCCAGGTGCAATAGACAACCACAGACTAAATTCTAGTGTCTATGGTGCAGCACAGTTACGCCCGGTTCACACATGGCCCGACAGATTGTTACATTTTATTGTGCGTTTATTCGGATAAAATAAACATATTTTCTTTCTTTCAAATCCCGGCAACGCATCGATGACCTTTTTGAAGTAATCGGAAGTATTGTTTGTTGTCATTCGGAAGTAGTTTTCACCACAAATATCTACCGGAGATGTATTGTGTAGAACGGCACTGTTGACATCTGTCGGGCATGACACCGTGCTGTCTACACAATACTAGTCTAGCTTACGGAGAGTACTTGAAAAGGAAAAACCTTTTAGCTACGTTTACAGACCTGAGGCCTTACCGCGAGTTTTTGACGCGCTCCATTTTATGACCTAAACTACAGAACAGATGATAGGTTAGAATGGCCTTGTGGGCGGGGCAGGCATGCCACAAAGTAGGGCAATGCTCATAGTTCAACTACCAATAGTAAACTTGCGATCTAAGTGTGCGTGGTGGGTTAGATAGTCGCGTTTGTATTGGTTTATTACCTGTAGTGGAGTTAAAGGGTGTGAAACAAGCGGCGACACACGTTGTAATATAGTGGAAAGTATTTTCTTCTAACCTCTTCTATCTTTTCTGTGACCTACACTGAACTGTTAGCGGGATGGTGCTATGTAGAGTGTATAGTTGTAACCCTCTTTCTCGCTCGCACGACTTACATTCAACACGTCATGGTAAGGCCCTAGAAACTTGCTTGAGAACACTCAGAAATCATATTGCACAGGGCTTTACCCGTCTTCACTAACAGGACAATGTCGGCCAATAGCGCTGATATAGTAAAATGGTGGACCAACACGAGATACGTGTCCTGAGCAATCATGCTATCGCCAACGGATCTATTACAAGTAATAAACATCGATAAACATAATATGCGGCGACCGTACCCTGCAGGATCTAGCGCAACACTCAAGCGACAATCCCTCGCCTTCCTATCACTCTTTTTCTAAGAATAAGATAGATTGGAGGACAAACTTGAGCAAATCAACTGTATCAAAGTTATCACTGTGCGGAGTGGATCTTTTGTCTGAAGTTACGCATTCCTAACTCCTACGTGCCACTAACTACGGGTGTGCAGTGCTCTTCAGATGCGTCGGGTTTAACCACAGACCACCAGACGACCTTACTCTTATGCATTTGGATGTAATTTATGAATTACCCGATCAGTAATTTCCTTATTATCGATTCCGGCTTTTTTGCGAAGATCTGACCGCGGACTGAAATGTCAATATTGAAATAACTGATTAAAAATGTAAAATGATGAATTTTTAATTCGCTACATCATTTTCTGTAAGATATGCAACAGGAAGATGTCCGGCAACAGTATCTACGACGCACTGTAAAGTAATTATTTATAAATTCTTAGATTAAATCTTTTTCAAGTTCACCTAAAGACTTCGGCAATACTCATTCATGTATGCATTATTAATTCAAATTCAAATTCAAATAACTAGCTTTTGCCCGCGACTTTGCCCGCGTACCTACACAAAATATAGCGTAAGTCACTCAGGAATAAAGGAGCTTTCCATTGATAAAAAAATTTTAGCAATCCGACCAGTACTTCCAGAGATTACCTCCTACAAACAAAAAACATAAAAAAAACTTTACCTCTTTATTATATTAGTATAGATTAAACATCTTTGTAATAAAAACCTTTATACTAATAAATTAAAGTTTAGTACTTCACACTACCAATAAGGTAATCAGTCAACGTCTAGTTCCAACAGTTTTGCTACCAACGAATGTTGCGTGCCGCACTAATGTTGTCCATGACGGCTCGGATGCGGGTCAGCCAGGAGTGGTGGTGTTCTACCAGCTACTAATCACTCGGCGACAACAAATGACCTGTCAGCTGCTCCACGTCGGGATGCGGCGGTGCGGTCATTATTGCACCTATGTATGTACAGGTGAATGACGTGTTCCAACTTCGTTAGAATGTTATTCGATACTGTTTCGTATGATTTGTAACTTGTAATTTGATCTATTTGTCGAATTGCTTAATTAATCGAAGAATATTGATGGCGATAACATATCGTAAATCGCAATCGGTCGGGTAAAATTGACACATCCTTTGATATATGTACTACTTTCAATATCTGACATATAGGACCAATAATGAAATGTAGCGTTGTAGGTCTACAAACTGAGATCAGAAGATATGTTTTCTGTGTAGAATGTCATAACGTAACAGAAAAAATTGCGAATCAAATTCAATACCATAAGTTTACTTAGCGCAAATAAAAATGCTATTAGAAATAACAGTAATGATCTTAATCTCGATTTCGCATGAAGTCCAAGGTTCTCTCAAAGTGCGGTGAGGAGATACGTAATTGGGCTCTAGATAAAAGCGCTGGCCGTGAGGCGCGAGGGTCCGGCGCCAAGGTCACGCAACCATGTCAGTGTGCGGTTAGAAAGTGAATCATCACTATTTGCTGCTTTATGGACGTTAAGCAGTTTAACAAAGATATTGTGGTTAACTCTGTCAACGCAACACATCATCACGTCTCCAAAAAAAACCTAAACTTAATAGTACTTGCATATTTGTACTAACAAACTTAAGATCATCATCTTTCTAGCCTTTTCCAAACTGAGTTGAGATCAGCTTTCAGTCGACCACAATACTGTTTGAAATTTATATGCATCAACTGCCTATCAGACCATCACGGCCCAGTAACTGGGTAACACTATACCCCTTGCATAGACTGATGGTCACGACTGTCAAAGATCTACGAATGATCCCCAGGACCAACGGCCCAACCAATTTACGTGCTTTCCGAGGCACGGGGTGTTAGTAAGTGTCCTAGTGAAAGTTAGAAAAGTATATTTTACGAATTGTGCGTCTATTCGGGCAGACTAAACATGTTTTCTTTCTTTCTTTTCTTTTCTTTTTCTTCTTATATGAATCGAAAAAATCACATTGGTACTTGCCTGGTTTCGAACCCGCAATCTCATGTATTAGAGGCGGGTGCCTTAACCACTGGCACATCACGTTTCTAACAAACATAAGAAATGAGTGAGTAATTATGTAGCTGTACTTTTGAAATAAGCATTCATTGCAGTATCGTGTTGGGGAGGCCAATGTCCAACAGTAGACGTCTTTTTGCTGAAATAATAATGAAGCATTCATTGAAATTGCAAAAAATTAAGCAACAATTTAAAAATTACACAAACATTATAAAAAGTCACGCTACTTTGCTAACCGAAACATACATGACAGATCCTGCTAAACCTTATGTCATAATTACAGTACCAGCTTCTAAATAAGTGCACCCATGTATTAGACGGGCATACCGCGTTGCTATGTCGCTGTGGCCAACTAATTCTTCCTTGACATATATAAGTACGCGCACTAAGCGGCCGCGCGGCCAGCAGGAACATCGCGACTCACACGCAGCCATAGTTGCGCGCAGGCTGACCGCGTGATGCGCTGAGGCACTAACACTAAACTTCACTAGTCAAAAAAGGACCGTCCAATGTTTGCAGGAACCCTTTTACTGAGAGAAACTAATTAACCAAATAGTACTATATTATTGCCATTTACGATGTTAATGATGATGGATCACAGCTCGTATAGTTATCGGCACGAATATTGAGCGCTCGGCGTCAAAGTGGGCATCGCTTTGCGCATTCCATACATTGGCGAGCCAATACATTGCTGCATGTTAGATACATGCAGCAAGCGCAGGGAGCGAATCACGAGTGACGTCTATGACACGATGGCGCCGCGAGCCAATCACTGACATTCCCTGCCCCCGCGTCTCACGTCTCACCACTAAAGAGACCGAATATTTGCCTTCTGCGCAACTTGAAGCCAGCGCTCAATATTCGTGCCGATAACTATACAATGTTTTATGACACCCTTTAAAATCTACAAAGCATTCAAATATTAATAATCATACATAATAAATGAGCAGGCTGCAGTGAGCGGTCTTAAGGTTAATGTTTACTGTATTGTTTTAATTAATATAGATTTTAGTTGCAATGTGTCTCAAATAGGGATCTCTTGGAATAAGTAAATTACATTTTGCTCTTTTAATAATCTTTATTAAAGGTGACCTGACTTAAAACTGATAAAATCATCCAAACAACAATATAAAGTGCTCACGGTTATTTAACATTTTAAATTTTTTGCTAAGTAATAAGTACTTGACTCATTGCGTTAGTAACAAGTTTCATACGAACTATGTACCCAGGAGCGCGCCTGATCGTGTGGACAGAAATGTTCCCTAATATCAATAGTCCCCCCGTCATAATATATCCCCGTCTGTGAGGTCAGTAATTTGTGAGGGTCTGAAATCATTAAATATCTTCTCCCGCTCTGGGTGGAGCGTTAGACTTTAACTGAGTGAATTCCACCCGCGTTCCTTCAGTCATTCTTTACGTTACAAGCCCACGGTGACTCTTTCAAACAATCCGGTACACCTGGCAGGCCCATGCGAGCCCCGACAATTAGGCTAGCTTCTGACAGGCGCGCATGAAACACGACGCGCCGTCGACCCAACCCTACTCTTTCTCGTATTGCGTGCTACCCGGCGGCGGCTACATAATAACGAAAGGTGGTTGACGTGGCTTGGATTTTCCTGAGCCACTTGATTCGTCAATTGAATTGTATTTTTTGGTGCAAGTATTAACCACCAAAATGGTAGGTAGTTCCATTATTGAGACCATTTAACAAACATACTTGACCAGTGTTACAAAACTCTGCGGAAAGTCTTAGTATAACCGATTGGTTAAATATAATATTTTTCAAATAATTGAAACCCCAAAATTAAATTAATACTTACAGGCGTAAGGTAACCAGCTTTTCGGTATTTCACAGGATGCATTTTGGATAGTGTGCGCGGAAATTGCATGATTTGATTTCGCCACCTTTCTACGCGGTGAGTATTAGAATGTAAGGGTTACAATGACTAAGCGTTTCGCCTCGTCGTTTATACTGTGTACGTCGAAGAACTGGAACAATTTGCCTACTGCATTCTTCCCATTCAATTATAATTCAGGTATCTTCAAGGCTAGAGTGAATAGGCTCAGTGCGCCTCACCATCTCTGCCACCAGGCGGAATTGCAGTCAAGCTCTAGATTATATTATATATAAAAAAACTTACAAATAAAATAATATTAACGACATCAAGCCGGCTCTTGTACTTTGTCCTCCTGAACTCATCAAAAACTCATGCAAAGTATCTTTGTATGTGTTCATCCGCAATCCATTATATTGTAAGGTTAACGACGATATTATTATGTATCGATCATAATTAGTTACCTATCAATGTTATTGTAACATAAGGCTGTCGACACACTATGCGACTTCTAGTTGAACTTTAACGATTTCCTTTAGGGTGGGGTCGAAGGACGCTAAATAAGTAAAAGTGGGTGAAATGTTGCAATTAGTACTTCAGTATATTCTTCCTCTTTGTAAATGATTCACAGAAAATGGCGGCTGATCTGTTTGTGAACCAATTAAGTTTATTAATTGTGCAACGGAAAGGGTCTCGCTAAGATCATTCTGTAGATATTTTTATTTATGGTGAGTACTTTAGATTTAGCTTTTTGAAACATTCTGATAGTTAAACAAACTGTCATTAAGAATTCACAGATAAAAATTGCTTTTCTTTTTAGTTTATTTAAAAAAAAAAACAGTGCGGAACAATATAAGGTCTGTGCGATGGTCAAAATGTCATATAAATAGGCTGTGTCAAATGGTTGGCCATATCGTAGGCATCTTGGTAAATATAAATGAATCCCTATTTCCCTTGGTCACGCCAATACCGATATTCCTTTTTTTTAATTTTTAATACTTTACAAAAGGTTCTTACGGAATCAAAATCTAAGAAAAACTAAAAAAAAAATCAGAAAACTACGACTATTTACCTAACCTTCGTGCTTTTGAAAGTTCACATGCGGCTATGATAGGACAACGTCTGTCGGGTCAGCTAGTGAGTAATAAAAAACATGGTTTATGGCTGCATTTTTCAAAAATGCCAGTATTTTAATGCATAATGTGACCGATATACCGTGGTCAAGCAGTGCACTACATGTACATGTACATGTTCGCGATTGTTTGTCTAATACGTGCGTAGTTGTCTCGGAGTCAGTGACCCAGGAATATGAGCTCAATAGCTGCTCGCCTCTAAATTTCAATGAGACCATTAAATCACAAGATTCATTGAGATAAAAGGCCAAGATGATACGCATCGTACAGTTTCACTATACATTACTGGCTACCAAAGACGTAACACAAAGTATTCCTTAATTAAACCAGCGTTGGATTGCAATCTCATCTCTGGTTTGTTTGTGATTTTTCGTATTTAGTAGACTTAAATTGGTCCCGCTTGAGGCAAAGCGCCACAGTGTAATTTATTCCTTAATGTTTTCGTTAACCGGGGATATGTAAAACTGGTTACACTGACGTTTGGAACAATGTCAGCCAGTCTGTGAGGCTCGTGATGAGCTGGGTGTGTTCTCATATAAAAGGTTGAGGATGAAACTCCTGCAGCATACCGAGTGCGGTTGCGCAACACTCACAACAACATGAAGCTCCTTGTAAGTCGAAATCTATCTATCAATTATCACAATATTAACCACACATCTGTCTAGTCCTTCATTTCATCCGTCCATTATTTTGAGTAAATGACATATTAAGTGCGAAGTGTAACTTGGAAATAGAAATAGAAGAGATTTAGAGAAAAGTGTTTAACATCCTTATTCTAATATCAGCAAATAATTTCATGTCTGTTGTGGATTAAAACAAACGGGTGGTAATTTGTCGAGGTATGATTTTTTTGAGATCGATTATCTAATTACGCGTACGTAAATAATTTCACAATAGTAATTAGCAAAATTAGTTAACTTTGCATTAACTTTTATCGATGCAAAATTTTTATTTTTTCAAGTAAAAATGTTATAGAGATAGAACATTTTTTTTTAATCTGCATAATAATGTGAATAAATAAAATACTGTCAAAAAAAAAACTTGTGCAGGGGTTTGTATATTCTGAAAAGCCAATAATTTACGTGATTATTGGCAAAACTTCACGACACACAATAGCTCCCCGGATCACAACACGTATCGCATTAAACGTTGACACATTTCAATGATTACATTATTAAAATGACACAGAGGCAGTAATTCGTGCGATGTGTCACAATTGACCAACATTCGGTGATCCGGTGACAAAGCTCACGTGTGCGTGATGGTTGCAACAGTAACTGAAGCTATAATACCTATTATGGGTTTTGGTTAGCATACGGAATGCATTTCATATTATCTTAGGTACTACACTCATTGCACTTATTATGCAGATGTACCTTTATATTCTCCTTATTTAACTGTTTGTTACATTTGAGAGCTGTATCGTAATGTTATTGCACGTAGTGAGTTATCAAAATTAGCGTTCTTATTTCCGCATGTTTTAGTGTCTGTACGTTTGTAGGGTTTTATTTCAAGATATGATAGGATCAAATGTCCTGCTACAGAAGTATACCTCTGTGCCAGTATACCTCTGTAAATTAGCTAGGTACCGGTGGTGGCGTGCTTAACGTTTGATGCACCGTTGCTCCGCAGGCACAAGTGTTGTAAATTAAGGCATTATTGTATCACATTCGCACGTTAAGTTTATTAGTACTCATTAATGTTAGTAAAGTGTGAGATTACGCCGCCATGTGACATTCTAATGACAGATTGCTAACTTGCTGACGACTGAGCTTGAGTATTGCAACGACAAGTTTTCTTAGTACATCATGTTTACTCAATAGCACTTTTTAGTATTTCGGTTAGCATAATTAATTCCATGTAATTTTATTTCTAGGTTCAATTCAAAGTTACTAGGTTACTAAGTTCTATGACTATGTCACTTATAAGCCAATTAATTATTATCATCGTAACGATTTTCGAGTGGAATAATGAATTTTGCATAAAAATACATTTACATAAAATAATTCCACAAAGCAATGTTCAACATTATAAACACATTCAACACCAATTTCTCAATGAGGAAGAAATAAAAAGCATTAACTGTCCCATGTAAAAGAATTACTTAAGATAAAAGGTTTCCGAAAGCACTGGAGCAGCTTAGTGCACGTCTCTTTATGTAACCATTAGGCTGGCAACACATTAGTGTTGTGCCAAAAGTACCGCCGAACATTTATAATTCAGACTTTACGAGGAACATGGCGCAATGACTGATGTGATAGTGAGTCCAAGTAATTGTGTTAAAATACAGGTTTGCAGAGTGCTCCTATTGCGAGGTGTGGCAACACTGCAGCCTGCACTGTTCTAATACAACATGGCTTATTACAAATACATGCTAAATATAATTTGTGGGTGGTACTTTGGGCTATGATTAGATGTTTATGGTTTCATGCAATATTGGAAATGTAGCGGCCGATTCATTTTATCAACCTTTCTCGCAAGTTTGTAAGGTATAATGTTGGAATATAGAGCGGAATGTACTAAAGATCTTTGATCCAACAACACTAATATCTTATTACTCAAATACATTAAACATTACACAAGGATTTTTATGCAATTTTATTTATTTTCGTGTATCTTATGAAAAGATTTTTCCAAGCTGCACGCGTTGATGTCTTTTGTATAGACGAATAATATCCAATCTATACATACATAAAAATAAAATTGGAATGTCTGTTTGTAATATTGAAATAACTGCTTTTTACTACATGCATATGAATATATATACGGTACATACACCAAAATAACAGTTTTTACAATTTTTGTCTGTCTATCTGTTTGTCCGGGCTAATCTCTGAAATCGCTGGACCAATTTTGACGGGAGTTTTTTTGGCAGGTAGCTGATGTAATAAGGAGTAACATAAGCTACTTTTATTTTAGAAAAAATAAATTAAAAATCCTGTAGTCCACGCGAACGAAGTCGCGGACACAGCTAGTAGAAAATAATATTATTTTCAACGTACATAATATTTTATTTTTACATTCCACTTTTTTATTTTAAGCTCATACTACAAAACGAAACTAATGTGTTAAGTTTGTGTGAAAATAATTTGTCTTTTTGGTTTCAGTTCTCAATCGTAGTGTTATTGGTAGCGCTGGCGGTGGCGTCAGCGGGCTACAAGAGAGGGTGGTCTGGTCCGGTGGTCATCTACTCAGGTGGCGGTGGTGGTGGTGGATGGAAGAGCAAAGGCGGCTGGTCGGGTGGCTCAGGATGGTCAGGAGGCTCTGGATGGTCCGGTAGTTCCGGATGGAAGAAAGGATGGTCCGGTGGATCCCGTGGATGGTCTGGAGGCTCTCGTGGATGGTCTGGAGGCTCTCGTGGATGGTCTGGAGGCTCTAAAGGATGGTCCGGAGGTTCTGGTGGATGGTCTGGCGGCTCTCGCGGATGGTCCGGAGGCTCTGGTGGATGGTCTGGAGGTTCTGGATGGAAGGGCAAGTCTGGTTGGTCCGGTGGCTCCGGAGGCTGGTGGTAGACCAACCATCGACATACTCATGTACTTGTAAATATAATTGTAAAATATTATGATGTGTTGTTGGAAATATTAAACCGAATGTGTTCACAAACAAAACGATCTTCTGTTTTTTTTTTTTATGAGAACCTTTAGGTTTTAACTATAAAGAATTTTTTTTCATTTATTTTCGATATCTTTTTAATGTAATCAACCGCTATTTTACAACGAGGAATCAAAACCATTCCTACTAAAAGGTTTTCCATGGCTATTTTAATTATCCTCAAATTGATTCCGCAAATAGAAATGTGATGTATAGTTACATATTTTTCTTTCTTTCTTGATGTAAAACTTATATAATTTTGTATCTCAAGTGTACATCTTAGTAAAATGGAGTTGAGAATTTGATTGTAGCATTGCTTGTTTGTATCGATATATTATTTGCTACCTGATACTGCAAGTATATTAGAACGTGTTACATCCGCATTCTAATGGAATTGATAGTAACTCAAAGTGACTGTAAAAGGTACCTAGATACTATCTTAACTTTGACACTGACTAAATGAAACACAGACCGTGTGGAACCAAAAAAAAACCGTCACTGCAAAAAACATGTTAAAAACCTTGCAACCTATCACTCCAATACAGAACTACACTCACCGATCACACTAAGACACTTTATACCTAAGTTAACCAATAAATGTGTTATTATTATAAATTACATAAATAATCACTGATTTATCTGAAATAACACTGCCATGATTGGCATTTACTACGCACTTAGGTAATCCTAAATCGGTTTCTAACTCAAATTAAGTGTCAATTAGGCACTTTCGTAAAATATAACAAAATGTCGTAACAACTACTCACAAACATATGAACGTTTGTGGTTCATTACTAAAGCAAGCAATTAATGATGAAAGTGGTTCGATTTAGACAAATCTTGTTTAGTATTCGCAACTTTTGCAGAGCGATAGCCGTGAACTGCCGAACTAGTGGGTGTACGGTAAAAATAACATGCAGAAATATAATATCTAAAAATAGCAACGCCCAGTCCTGGTAACTGTTCGGACCGAGCCCAAGTTGTCGACGGCGCGCACTGTTCCCGCGCTCCCCAAGGAGTTGTCATCAACTGTAGGGGCCCAGCTGGGTCGAAGCCTACTGGGGCCAGGGTCTAGCTCCGAAAGGGACACTCGGCCCCGATATGAAAGGCAAGAAGGAACGGGGTCGGTTTTTTAGTCAGTAAGACTCTGACACTATCTCCCGCTCCACCCAAGCGCGCGGGATGTCATTTGGATGATTCTTATCCAGCGAAAAAAAAAAACGCCCTCTTAAAAACCTGCAGTATGAGTACAAAGTATGATGGCCAGCGTCAGTTCCTTTCAGAGAAAGAATGTTTCTAGAGATTGTCTTAAACACACAAATAAATGACCGATGACCTGGGCCTCAAGTCTGCTATTACAATAGTGTCACAATGGTCTATCATTGGTGTCATAATTGTCGATTTTGACAAGTTTGGTAATCTACTAATATAATGGCGTCATTATGACTTTCCAATGGTCAACCACTGACACTCCATTGAAAGAAGTGACATAGAATGGTAATCTCGTACATATTGACAAATGAATATTTGAAGTTTGCGGTAATCTACTAAAACTTTGACAGTTTATTTGATCAGTGTTTTACCATTAGAACGTTATTGTGCAGTGATTGGTTTTAATATGCTCGAAATTATCATTCTACCACAATTCTATTACAAGACCATTGACCGATCAGTGATCGATCATTATGAATTAGCAGATTACAAACTTTTAGCAAAATGACAATTGGATCGTGTTGGAATGACGAATTTATGAAAATAGCAGACTTGGGGCCCTGGTGTGGGTCGCGGGGACCCGATGGATGCGAGGCGCACGGACTGTTCGTTATAGCGACTCTTGGAGGAGGCCTGTGTCCAGCAGTGGACGTCTTTCGGCTGAAATAATGATGATAAGTCAAATAAATAAACAATTCTTCATCTTTATTCCATTAAATTAGTTTATATGTTTATATGTGTAGTTTGAAGGTAAGCGGAACAGGGTATAAAGTCCCGCAAACTTCCGTTGAAAAGGGAGGATCTTCCGACCAGATGGATGTTATGTCTGGTGTTGGCAACTGCCCGGATAAATGATTTCGGGTGTTGCATATGGTTAAATCTCGTGGAGAACTCTAATTGCGCGATGCAGGATTTCGTAGTTTAGTTTCTATGTGACGTCATGGATGTCGCTACAGTAGTATAACAAAACAGAAGCACTAGCTTAGGCGCCATTTATTATTTAGCAAATGTGTCGATAGCGCAGTACGTAACATTTATAGAAGATGATGGTATCTGTGAGTGGCCATGAGTCACGTGGCCGGAGCACCGCACCGCCTCACGCCCATGTTGCGCAGCGTCGCTCTGCAACCAGCCTCCGTGGTCAGCGGACCAGTTCTGAGTGCTCTCAGATGTCTTATCTTACATTCGAATCCATTCATTTCTCAACAATTAAGGTTTGCTACAGGTAAAGATTCGAATATTTAGATATACGAATCTACTCCATTATGACCGCATTGAATAAACCATTTCATGCTGACTCGTATAACCAGGAGCAAGTCGTCTGGGAGATGTCGCTGTCGAGAATAAAATGAAAACCTTATTGAGTGATCTTGGTAAACCAGTTCACAACTGGTCTGTTAACGCTTACTCTAGATACTCTTTCTTCATAATTTCTAAATGAAATGATAACAGACGTATATTTTCCAATATCAGTACACTGTAAAAGTAGTCTGTATGGTGTCTAGCTACTTTTACTTAAAATTGCGTAAATCAAACGTTCGCTTCGATCGACAGGAACATTAAAAACCAATGTTATGATTATGGCGGGACCGGCCGCGCTCAACTGTTGCATACGATTACAGAACGCTTTTACGATTGAATGCAATTAGTAGCAAATTCACGCGAAGGAACTGAAATTATTATGGTTTGTTTGTATTTGCAAACAGTTTAGTATTCGATTTCGGTAATCATTAAAGATGATTAGCCATCAGAGATTGCATCACTGCTTACCATCAGGTGGGATCGCAGTCAAGCACTTGTTTATATCAATTAAAAAAAAGATTAGAAATCAAAGATAGGTATTTAGCTCGGACATATTAGGCAATAGCCATAGCCAAGCTGCTGGTCCGGTACGTAGTTTGATATACGCTATTTATTTTGTGTAGAGAAATACAACGGACACACCTAGACCAATATGTTAACAACTTAGCATTGACACAAAAAATGAGAATATTGTTATCTGAACTAACCTTAAGATAATAGTATAGTGAGTATCCAATAATGTTCATAACTACAGTATAGTCTCTTGAAAGACCTTTATTTACTCTCAAAAATGAAAAGAGCACGCATAACAGCACACTGCCGGAGGTTCGAAATGATTTCAAAATTCAATATCCAAGCTATTGAAGAGGTTTGAGGATAGTAAGCGCAGGTTTACAGACGATTACCACTCGGTTACGGCTCGGAAGTTATTTAGCAACAACATCCACAAAAGGACATCCACTCATTCTCGGAATTATATTAGCCATTATTAGTCTCGTCGAAATATTCACAACTTGGATAACATTTCGGAATCGGACATCCTTGGAATATATTTGCAAACCAAAGAGCCCAGTATTTTACTTAAACGAACCAAATCTAATCAACATTAATCATAAACAACTAATTGTCTAATTATACAGTGAATTAATGTTATTGTGCTACTTAATTATCTTCTATAAATACAGTTATAATTCAGATTAATGGATGCGCAGCCAGCTAGCAGTGTACATAGTTGAAAGTAAATTTGGTCGGAGGTGTGAAACATGCATTAAACTGAAGAGGTTGTACAAGTGGTGTACATGTCGACTATAATATTAAATTTATAAATGAAGACAGCTACTTTAAATTTTAAAAACTGTTGAATAGGTACATTCTTTCGTAGTCTATATACAACTACACAATCAGGGCTGTTAATAATATCCTTACGTACATTTTACCCTGAACAGGTAATATACACTTGTCGAGCACTCCTGTCCCCCGTCTGTCAATGTCACAATAGTTACAAAATTACGTCAGTTTGTCAGTCAGCGTCCACCGCACCTGTACCACGACACCGGAGGAGCGCGCGGGTGCTCTCTACTCCACCTCACCTGTAATCCGACACTATGCAGTATTTCGCCAGGCGGTGGTCATTATAATTAATCATCATGGCCGCTTTACTTAGCCATTGCAACATTGTGGCGGATCTAGAAGTATTGGAAAACCTTAGATCTCGTTAGATCGTAACCATTGCCTCACTGGTTTTTACTTTCGTCTATACTTGTATTTGTATCTATAGGTAAAAGCTATCTACGGACCGCGAGCCTCCAGTGGTTATATATGGTGATCTAAGCTTAATGAGTCTCACTGTAAGAGGAAAGTCAGTATAATTACTGTACGTATTCACTGAAAATAAACCACTTTTATTATGAGAAAAATGAAAAGTTCCCTTGACTATTCTAGCATCCCGTAAAAGCTGAACAAATCTATTTTTAAAGTAGTTCACCAACATTTAACAAAGTTCGCAACACCTGACATGTCTGGACGATCTGAATCGAGGTCGCTGAATTTTTAATAGTAAAGCTCGTAATTAAGTAGCCGAGGTCAAGACACTAATGTGAACGAATATAATAACATAATATAGAGACATTTTATTGAGTTATGGTGTGTTTCACGCCAGGCCACAGTGCGGTCAGTAGATTTATAGCTGTGATTACTTAAAGACTGCTCACACACACGCACACTGATGCGCACATTCTAAAATCAATTGCTTTATATTTTGTTTCACAATAATTGTCCAGTTTAGCTACTAGACGGTATATATGCGTGTAGGTGCTGCAACTGAATGCATATCATTGAAACACTATTTTTTACTGTCTTATCTCCAATGACAGTATGTAAATCTGTGGCACAAGATAATTGACCGCTCGTATTATCTGCTGAAAGCTGTAGTGATCAACCATCGAAAGTGAATGGAGTTAAATAATTCAACCTTACGTCACGTCACTTTCGAACAGAAGGAACACTTCGAGTTGTGATCAGTAAATTCAGACACTCTCTGTCGCTCCACCCAGAGCAAGAAAAATTATTTGATGATTTCCTACCTCAAAAAAGGCACTAGAATTTGAGCGGTAAGTACTCGTAAACTACTAAGAATTCAAAATCGTACAAAAGAGGTAAAGTTTATTTTTTTATTTGTAGGAGGTAAGTTCTGAAAGTACTGGTCTGTTTGCTAATTTTTTTTCCCCGATAGAAAGCTACTTTATTCCTGAGTGACAAAGGCTATATTTTAAGCACGCGGGCGAAGCTGCGGGCAAAAGCTAGTGTTCTATAAAACTAATACAAAATATGATTTTATAAAGTCATTTGATTATTTCCCATGTAAAATAACGGTCAACGGCTGCGCTCATCGTTCAAATACGCTATAAAATCTGACGCATCCTTCAATCAACCGTAAATGTTGGAATGCATGCTTTGCCAATATATTAAAATCATAAGTTCTCTTTAAGATTTGATATTTTTCATAGTATTTATTAGTTTATTATATATAAATAACTTATTTTATTTTATTTTTTTCCGTTTCAAGTATTTGTTATTTGTTTATTGTGCAACCTACCACGGAGATGTCTTTTTTAACCCAAAGGTTGACTGGGAGAGAATGCATTGTTGCATTAAGTCCGCCTATGTACCACTACTGTACATGAAGTTTAAATAAATAAGTTGAAGTCATTGAAACACTATTAAAAATTAAACACGTAGGTATTAATAACAGTCCAGTAGTGGTACAAGGTGGACTAAATGCAACAAGGCATTCTCTACCAGTCAACCTTTGGGTTAAAAATACTACACTGTGGTAAATAACAACAGTAAACAAACCTTCGATCAACAACATGTGGGAAACATTTGTAGAGACCTTTAGCTTCGCAACTACATATACTATTAAAGCCAATTGATAGACAATATCATCTGACACTGGACGCGCCAAAATCATGGCCGAAGAAGAAAGAAGGGGACCCTTCTTTGAGGAGTGTTCGGAAAGGCGTCGGGATTTCGGGAATGACATTCTCACGCCCCAGTCACTAAGACCCCGACTCCGACTCCCAGCCACTGCAGGTTTTTGCTTGCATACGACGAGCTATGGGTAGCTTACCGTCCGGTCGTCTGGTAACCGTCCAGACTGAGTCCGAGTCGTCGACGGCGCGTAGTGTTCTACATGCATCTCAAAGAGATGTCAGAGAAACCGTAGGTGCTAAGTAGGGCCAGAGCCTACTAGGATTATGGGTCGACTCCTGAAAAGGTTACCTGTGGTCCTGGACCACAAAGCCAACGGAAGGAATATGTGTTGATGTAGTTTTCTATCTATCAGGCCCTCCCACTCCACCCTAAAGCCCGAGAAGGTATTAGATGATTTACCACTTTAAAAAAAAAGTCATCTCACACACTCTTAAACACGACTCGTTACTACCTGGTATATGGTGGACATCTCAACCAAATGTACAAAACATTTTGGGAACACCTTTATTGTGAGTAGCTATGGAGTAGAATTCCCTGCCGGAGTCTATGGTTCCTGATTGCCAAAGACAACCTGGGGATCTTTAAGTTCAGAATGAATAGGTCACATCGACCACATCATCGATTACCATCAGGTGAGATAGAGGTCAAACACGAGCCTATCCATGGTAAAAAAAAATAAACAATGTACTTAATAATGGTCGAATTCCTACTAAGTGGTATTAAAAACGAAAGCAAACACGACATAAACATAACATTAACATACGTAAACAAAGTAAACATTCCACGCGTCCCACTGAGCCGAGTGAGAGCATGGCGGGCGTGCTCGCGCATGCGCGTGGGCGTCGCGGGCTGCGCGCGCGCCGCCACTGTCAAGGTCATGGTTACGGCGAGCTGCTGATGGTGGGAGGGGGGGAAGCATCAAATGAAAGTGAAAGGCGTCGGAAGATGCGCCGCGTTGCGCATTGTATCTTTCATTGTATATTTTAAGTTTGATTATCAATTAGGTTTCAGATCTGCAATCACGCTACTTATCACACTGTAATAATGTAATGTAGATAATTTAATTTAATCTTATTCAACTATGGGTATTACCAGCCTGAAATAAATCAATTTATTTCTTAATAGCTGACCCGGGAACTTCGATGAATCTGCTCGTAGTATATCTTTCGAAATAGTCAAACGATTGCGATTAAACAAAGCCTAAGTAATATCAATTTACATACAATAGAATAGAATAGAATCGAATAAACTTTCTTCTACACCAAAATTTTCGTACACTTTACTTGATGTGTGCACAACTGAAAACTTCTTACTACAGATTTATTATATGTATATGTTTAGTATTTCTTCAGGCTCGAACGGCTGAATGGATTTAGATAAAGTATGGTACACGGGTAGAACATGTCCTGATATAGCACATAAGATACTTTTCATTGCGGGATTATGTTCCTTTGGTACAATTTTCTACCTCGACGCGGGCGACGCCGCTGGCAGCAGCTAGTAAGTCATATGACCACTTGCTCAAAACATCGAAGTGAGTACTAGAAGTGGATGAAGTCGATCTATCACAAAGGCACACAATATTTTTAATAATAAGTTACACGAGAGAAGAGCTGTGGTGGCACGGAAATGATACCGACTTACGAGATGCAGGTCGTGCGTTCAAACTCAGCCAGGCGAATTACTTTGTGAAATTTATTTCATTACCAATGCTCTAAAAAAGGTAAAGGAAAAACATCGTGAGGAAACTGGCATGTCCAAGATACAAAAATTCAAAGTCATCCACCAGACATCCAACAATACGCACTGGGCTCGCGTGGTCGATTATGGCCCTTTCCATCTCCTAGCGAGAAGGCCTAAGTCTCAGCAGTGGGAACATTTTAGGGCCGGTTATGCTATTATTACATGAGAGAACGCTCGGAAGAGGAAGACGATCTTCATAACTAACATCCGCACATCTTGTACCTGCGATATTTCGATCGTAATTAAATCGGCATATCAGTCACGCTAAACACATTATTGGCCGTCATAACTGATAATGTATTTCGCATTAATACGTCTGAATTGATCAATCATTCCAAATTAATTAGTATTTTACAATGTATTTAGAATGTTGATGTCAGGTGAGACGTTCACTTGCACTAGGCTTCTAGTTACACTAGTTAGAGGTTGTCGTCCTGCCGCCACTCGGAACCGAACCCGCGCCCTTGATACCAACTGCCAATTAGCGCATCCATTTCCTAAAACATCACTATCGTAAATAAAGTGAATCTGTTAATAAATTATTCATTAATTATTGATGGAACGAATAGCGTTAGGCTATTTAATGCTTCTCATGTTTTATTGGCATAAAAATATAATTATTTTAATTGCGTTGTAACTTTGTTATTTTAACTGTCGCTCGAATTAAAATCACTACTAGACTATTAAAACCTTGTTTCTAAGAAGAGAATAGAATATAATTTTTTTATTAGAGTTACGAGTATCTAAATATTAAGTTGAAACAATGAAGATAAGTAAACTAGATACATTATTTTTTGCTTTAAAATATAGTATATAATATATACGAGTATGTTACACACAGATGCAGGCAACAGGGATAGTTTCTCATTACCTCACGGTTACGTTACAAAGTACTGTTGGACAGTGTGCCTCAAACTAGGCAGTTTAGAGTCTTGGGTCACCTTGGGGCTCGGAGATTGTACAAGGATCGTCTATTTTACTGTTATATTATAACTAAGTATTTTACAACATATTTTAAGCAATAACCATATATACATATTTACCTACACACATACTGTATTAACATTCCAAAATCGCTTATAGATAAAAGACCGCTCACTGTGAAAGCCTTTTAATTTTAAGTTCCTACTGTATTCTTTATGGTATACAATAAAGAGTATGTGTATCAATCAGTCAATCAATCAATCATTATAAGCGATTGATTGACTGAAGATATGTTGATAGTGTACTACTATGCACTGATAACACACAAACGAAAGTGAAGACAGTCAGCCGTCTCAATGGAGACCACTTCATTCATGTTCATACAATTTACGATGATGAACTGGAGAGCCCTCTCACTGGGTCACACAGTACGCAGTGATTACGTGACTCGAGCCGGCCCCGTGTTTACCTGCCACACACTACCGAAAGGTCAAGTATTTGAACTTTAAACAAATTATACCACTTTAGGGTTACTTCAGCGGTCGAACTCTTTATCTGTTTTATGTGAGGTTTTAATTAATTGATAATATACATAAAATGTAATGAGAAACGCTGCTGTAGTAGTGTTGAAATAATTAGGTACTGCACTACTTAATAAACTTATTCCTTTCATAAGAGTTTCAGGTACATAATACATATGTACTTCATTTGTAGGTTTTCCGCCTGCACTCGAATTTCCACAAGTGCAAAGCCTAGCTTTAGCAGCTCAATAAAAATGCTTTACTACGTTATCAAATAAATTTCAAACGTCCTCTTCAATTTCTTTACATGGCTTTTTAAAATCTTGCACTAACTTCCTTGTCTCCTATGATCTTCCGTTAAATGCTTACACATAAGTACTTGAAATAGACCATATTTAGGCAAAACCTTTACAAACTGCTTCATAATACCTAATTTAATGAAGTGGAGAAATCAGAATTTTCATATGCCTTAATTAAACCCTTGGGTACAATAGCAGTCTTATCACTGACAGCGATACCTATCAGAAAACCCAGGTCAGGTCCCAGGTTGTTCAAAAAGCGTTGAGTTTTTCCATGAGAAATTACTCTGTAACAGGGTGGCGTTTGGAAGTCGGTGGCGTGACACTCTCGTGCCTTGGTTGGCATGTAAAGCCGTTGGTCTTGCGCCTGATCTCTCTCCGGTCGAGTCTAGTGTGTCTATAGGACAAGAAGACTAAAAGGATGGAGAGTGCACTCGTGTTTGCGCACTCACTTGAGCACTAGTTAAAATATCACCTGCGTACCTACTTAGCTAATCTCCGATTTACCACTCTGTGTTTGAAAAGTCTAGTTATCGTGACATCTCCAGTGTTTCACATATTTAATTTGTTAAACATATCAAAAAACCTTGTAAACAAATATTCGTATATTGCATAGTAAACAAGCATTTAATCGTTCTAAAACATATTAATTCATTATGTTTTATATTAATGAGATTATTTGTTAGTTGTTTTAGGCTTATTCAAAAATTATGGATATTTAGAGAAATATTATAGCGGTTTAAGTGCCTGATACTTAGTCATAATAAATTATAATTTCATAGCCTTGCACCACAGCGGGTCAATGATGAGGCCTCGGACCTCCAATCTATATTGTTTCATTATTTTTAGATCTGCCATTGAAATCGAAATGAGCATCAAATCAGCACAATGATACCTGTGTATTAATGTCAAAAAAAGAAACAATCATAATAATTCCTCGCTCAATTTGTTTCGAACCGATACCTACTATAAAAATAATAAATTACAGTTAAGTATATACTTCGAGCCTTCAGTATCGCCGATTTATCTCAAAATACCGCACGTCGTAATACAAATTAACATTACGCAAAGGATATAAGGCCCTTTACACCCAGTGGCAACGCAATTGGTATTCCCTTCGGCTGGCTGATCATTTTGTAAACAGCGCAAATATTGGTCGTCCTAATGTAAGCTGATGAATGTATAATGTGTTGACAATATGTCGGTCTCGCAACCGCGCCTCCGGTCTTGAGATTCGCATCACTCTCACATCGAGGCCAAGCCATTAATTAGATTATTAGATGCATTTTAGACAATACATTAAGATTTACGTAAAAATATTTTGATTTAATTTTGATATATTCCGTGGCCACCGGAATTGATTAGAAGCCATTGCACCTATAGATTTATGTTCGTATTAAATTTTTGTTACTATTTTAGTATAAAATAAAGTTTATTCTATCTTGTTCTGTTCCAAAGTGATGTCATTGTCGGTACTATACCTATCGTCCGCCATCTTCAGCCACTAGGCCTGTTTCGGTCTGTAACGACCCCCAAATGTACCAGGGCCCCACGGTGTTGTAAGAGTTGGGCTACAGGACATGGTCATTTCTTTTTATAGTATGTACGCGTCTTGTGATCTCAACACCGTGATGTACTGGTTTTCTGACCTTCGCCCGAGGAAGGTGTTGTAAGAATTTTGAAATCGCTCTAAATCTTGTACCTTCATAAATGACTATTATTATCTTTTGAGAATACAATTTTTTTATGCACGGAAAGTAGACGTTACACCATTACACGAATAGTACATGAGTCATTGTGATCCCTAGCAAATTAAATGTGCACAAGTATAATTATGATCTGTATTTTGTATAGTATGAAATTAACTAGCAAATATATTGTACTAGTTGCTAACCACTTCGTTAGCAACTAGTACAATATATTCTTCGTTCCGCCCTCGTGAAATTAATATTTCCCACTTGTATACATTTTAGCGTGTGTGTTAATCCAGGATATTTTATCCTGGAATCAAACATTCAAATCCATTCAGACGTTTTAGCGTAAAGGACTAATATATATACACATACAAACTTTCATCATCCTTCTGGTGATGCCCATTGTAGCAACTTTCATCTTGAAACCTTGTGGTATGTTGGACGAGAAAATTCAGCTTCCCGAACGCTGCCCAGTCGAGTTTGATTCGACGAACTCTTTCTAAAAGTTAGACCTACCCAACTAAGATATAAGTAAGTAGTCGCCCACAACTTCGGGGTTAGAGTCTCGGATCTTGATAGGAGTGAGTGCTACATGAATATGAACATGACTTTAATTTTGTCCATGCTCATTTTGAGACTTACTCTTTAGGAAGCTCCACAAACTTTACCTTTATAACATTAGTATGAAGTGTGATATTACTACCAGACATACCTACTATTGATAATTCGTTACTCTACATAACCAAACAAACTTAAACTATTTATACTAAAACCTAAATAAATACCTAACCTAATACCCAGCGATGTGGAGGAGTACTTCGACGCCTGAGTGCACTTTGTGTTTTTGTATTTTATTTATATACGTTACATATCTACTAATTATTATTTTTATCCATCTCATCCATCGCACCAACTCTGCGTCCCGCTGTCACGTTTCGTCCCCATTCACCTCGCTAGCCGCAACTACAATCGATCCTTCACACCCGCGAGCTCGAACCAATTAACACATTAACGAAGTAATCACAGTAATTGGCTCGCAATCAAAGTGCTCTACAATGTTACGACTTGAGATTCGCGTCACGCTGCAACTTACACCAACAGGTATAGGAGCACGTACAACTGTGTCACGTGTCTGATAACGTGGCTAAGGGTCGCCGACCAAGCATTTTTATCTTGAATATAATTCTCCAACTTATAATATGCCTGCCTGCATAGTGTGCGATTAATACAAGATTTAACTTTCGTTTCATTGAGTTACAGTAGACACTAATGATTACTTAAAAAAAAAAAGAAACAACTAACAATGTGTGTCTCACTGGCATATTTCCTACAGTTCTCATACATTTTATATGGATTCGCCGCACTCGGTTGAAGCCAAATCCTACGAATCGCCGCTGCTCACTTCTTGGGACCTGCACTGACCACTAAACGCCGATACAAAACGCCGTCACACGCCACTCGCGCTTTTAAAAAATAAATTTCGCGCTTCAGCTTCTTTGTGACCGTTTGTAACTACTCGTGGGGGCGTTAGTGGCTGTCGCGTGTGGTCTGTGTGCGGCGGCCCTAAAGGACGTGTGGTTGACAAACAGGACATCCCATCTGAAGGGAAGTGGTCGAAGCCCCGGTCTGTACACACCGACCAATACCAACAGAATAGTTTTTATGAGATAAAGTTGACCGTATCTTTCGTGTCGGCTCGCATTTGAACTCTATCCCACCTGATGGAAAGCAACGATATGATCACTGAATTTTTTTCAGGTGGAAAATCATCCAATGAATTCTCCCGCTCTATGACGGAACGAGATATGATCGACGATGGAACACACTGGCGTAGGTTGTAGCCACAGAAATCTTAATAATAAGGCTTATTATTAAGATTTCTGTGGTTGTAGCTATCAAGAAATACAGGAACCAGGAATTTTACTGTAAAGCCGTACACACGATACAAGTACGTTACTTTTACCTTCAAACTAGAATACAGTAACTACTTCCCCAACCATCCGGGATCGGTACTTTATAGTCTAGGTCAAGTCCTTCACGAATTACTTCAACAAGACTAAACTAGTTCATGGTGATGTAAACATAGACACAATATCGTCTCCGAGACGGACCGCTCGGAACTTGGCACCAGACGAGGATGTCGCCTTAAGCAAACAGCAGTGTCTTGCCTTTAACGAGCCGGTAATGTTGACCGACCTCTGGCGACCACCTCGCGGAATTTCCACACGCAAGACAAATAGAGCCGCATTAATGAATGATCATCGTAGAATTAGTATTCTATATTATTAAATATTATAAACTAATAGATATATATACAAACTTAAAGTAATAATATGTACAAACGAGTAAAAGAACATAAGGAACTTATAGGGCGTCAAAAAATTCGTCCACATCGATGTCAATGGGAAATGTGCCCAGAACGCTGGGAGCATTGCCATGCTGGATGGCAATGCTGATTCGCTGACCGAAGAAAAGCCCAGTCCTCTGGTCACGCGAAGAGTCGATCAACTGTTTGCTGCTATCGAACAACTCGATGAGCGCTCGGACCTCATGGCCCTAGAGTTTCAACCCCATTCTGTTGATTAGATTATGAAGATACCTAATTTTTGTTTGCGTTATTCGAGACATACTTTTCGTAAGTAATTTTGCAAATGGAAAGGGTATTATACTGTTTTAGTTTGAATCGTCCGCGTTTTATCGTTTCTGAAAGCACAAGTAGTAGGCCGCCCATTGTATGTATGTGTTTTAGTTTTATTCTTTATTGTACACAAAAAAAAAAAGTTTTACAAACAAAAAAACAGGACATTTTATGTACATAGGCGAGCTTAACCCACAACTGGGTTTTCTTACAGCAAACCATGTGATTTAAAATGAAATTTTGCATTTGAGGAACCTTGAAAATGTACAACAAAAGTAAAAAAAAACATATAAATAGAATTTAACTTAAGACCAAAAACACTTACTTTCCTTTTTGTACAATAAAGCGTATAATAAATAAATAATAAATAATACATATTTGTAAAGTTCACACTGACAGACCCTTAATTCACTAGTCAAGTAGTTATGTTAATATTCCATTTCTCTTTCTTTAATTTTCATTTAAGCCATTGAAAGTATTGCATGCCATCCGGAAACCCGCCAACAGAGTGGCGGCGACTTCACTCTATACGACTTCCAGTAGTTCCAGTCGACAGCAATCCGGATGAAGTCTTTGACTAAAGTTATGATAGTATCTTAGATAAGTATTTTTAATTACGTGCATATTTCTCTGTTATAAATAAATATACTTAAGTCGAATCAAGAAGTTAGGCCAGCCTCATAAAGTACGGTTAAATCTGCAATAACAATAAATTTGTTGTACATACTTAAAACTTTAATACCACATGTCCTGCGCAATACTTAGTAATCAGATTGATATTTAAAAACAAATAAAACACCGGACGAAGCTGACTACTTTGCTTTATTGCAGTTTGAAACTGATTTAATTATAGGCTGCATTAAATGATATCCGCTACATATACACTTACCTAAAAATTAACAGCTCTTACTTAAAACGACCGGCCTTCTATTGTGTTAATAGTTTCAGTATTACTCGTATCTTTACGCTGATCCGCTGCTGAACATATGCCTGCCAGGACCCGCAGCTAATGCATACTGAGTCAACAAAGTTTCACGCATACACTTGACTTGCGTTTTGTATTATTAATTCTGATCACGAATACAATAAAAAAGTTAGGCTAGCAACAATATAAACTGCTTTCGGATGCAAACCGGTCCCGCAATGTGCTCGTACGTCGTCTAGATTCCACACAACAGTGCAGGAATTCAAGCGCATATCACACGACATCGCGTGAACGAACATCCTTCGTCGTATCTACGGTGATCACTGAACGACTAAGAAAACTGTCTGATATTATAAAATTGTCACCAGTTGACGTGTTGATTAAGAAGAACGAAGAGAGAAGAACGAGAAAAAACGAGTTTTAAAGATTTACTTGAGAAGTCGTTGAATACCTAAGAAAGACCTGATAAAGAAGTAAAAGTATTATTCCCGAGAAGCTCTTGGAATCGTACATCGTAAGGTCGCTAGAGGAACAGTAAACAACAGCGTAATAAAACGCACTATTTACACAATTTAAACACAATTGGTAAACAGTGGGATGTACTAATTGCGAGAATATTTTGTAACCAGTTCGCCAAGGTGAATACATTATTATAGTTTAGTCGTACCCTGAGACTCTGCCACACAACATGTACCTCTGCTGACGGAGAAAGCTTCTTCATACAGAGAGATACAGGTACGTCCTGCTTCAGATACCAGCCACTAATACTAAGCATGGTGTGTCCGCCTGATCATATTTTTAAGATTGACATAACTTATGTAGATCTCTCGAAATCGT
Source organism: Mythimna ferrago (assembly GCA_910589285.2). Classification (NCBI taxonomy): domain Eukaryota; kingdom Metazoa; phylum Arthropoda; class Insecta; order Lepidoptera; family Noctuidae; genus Mythimna; species Mythimna ferrago. Next base: position 27,434,568 of record OU342685.1, read on the forward strand.
CAAGTTATTGCTAGATTATTGTAAGTTACTCAAAGTAACACATTCTGTGCCACAGCTAGACTTCACAAAAGTCAAGTGTCAAGGAGGTTGTGTGTGAAACTGGTCACAATCGAGACCTGTCTCGTGTCGGTGCATCTGTCGCGTTCTGTTCTCCTAATTTTTACTTTAGCAATTGATTGGGTTTGTCTTCATTTTCTCATTGTTTAGTTTGGGGTGCGCAGGGCGTGCTCCGCGTGACGTCACGATCCCGCGCTATATATGTCGCCGCGACCTCGACCGCGCATCACTCTCCACGCGACGACATGAGAGCCTTTGTGAGTATTACTCATTACCCCTCATTTCACTAGTGCCTCACATCATGACTTCGCAAAATTCAGAATAATCATTAAATAAATGAAATCAGATCAATTCTAATGGGATTTAGTAACTGAATGTCAAGGATCTACCGCGTCACCTTAGAATAGATAATAATATTATATGTAATGTGTTTTATATGTTAACATATACAAATTTGGAAATAAAGATAATTAAATTGAATTTCAATTTGGTTCATAACTTTCAGTTCCATCTAAGCAAAACGTTCAAACCGCAATGCTGTATAATATTTGTCAGTTGCCGTGATGCTAATGTTTCTTAATTTTCCAGCTACTACTGTGCGCCCTAGTGGCCCTTACATCTGCTACAGAGAACCGCGTCAAGCGCAGCTTCTTCAAAGGGCTAGGCTTGGACTGGCTCGGCGGCGGCTACACGGGCTACGGGAGCGGCCACGGGAACAGCTATAGCGGCGGCTACAGCAAGGGATATGGTTATGGGACCGGAATAGCGCGCAGCAACGCGTACGGCAGCGGTGGCGCCTACTACAGCAACCCGGCGCCGGTCGGCGGGACCTACTCCTACCAGACTCCGTCCGCTGACTCTTACACATCATCGTACGTGGCTCCCGCGGTGTACCCCGCTTCTTCGTACGCCGCGTCGTCCAGCTACGCAGAGCCCGCCACGCGCGTAGTCGCCGTCAGTAAGGTGGTGAACGTGCAGCGCGAGGTCACCGTGCCGCAGGTCGTCAACGTGCGCAAGGTCATCACAGAGCCAAAGGTTATCACCGTCAAACAAGTGGTGCCGTCTACCGGATACACGGGTTACGGAAGCGGTGGATCCACCGGCTACGTCAATGCAGGGGCGACCGCTTACGGCAGCACTGGGTCTACCAGTTACTCGAACGGGTACAGGTACGCTGGTCCCAGTGCCCCGGCGTACTCCGGCACGTACGCCGGCGCGTACTCCGGGGAGTACGCCACAGACTACAGCGGCTCGAGCTCGAGCAACAGCGAGGACGACAGCGGCTGGTGGTGATGTGATCGGACTAGTGGTGGCTTGTCTTACTAAATGACTATCAAATGGTATTGTCGTTTCTCTTATTCACTACTTGAAGTGCAGTGCGCCCAGTGACATATGGAAGAAAAGCTCCTGTACTTACGAGTATCATGTACTTCTAACACAAGTGTTGTATGAACGAAAATAAAATAAAGAGAAATTATAACACTGTAGAATCTTTTATTATTGACGAAATCAACTGAATATCTTAAGAGCGCCGTTCATTCGTAGTGTAGTCAGATCGACTGATTGCATCGGCCGCATAATGTGACATTTTAACAGTTCAAATTAAGTTTATTTAAGGATATATTATAGAATAGGATATATAGATTTGTAGGAGAATATATCAAGACATATTTAAAAAAAAGTACAACTTTTTAATTACTTATTAACTAACAATTATTCGGTTATAATTTATGTATATGATATGATTATTACCAATCATATTAAGTATACGTGTATATCTAATTATCTATGTTCCTGCTCGCAGTAAGGAGAAATGTACATTTAATTTGCATACTGGGCGTTTTAAATAATGTTATTCCATACATATAACTAAAATTGAGGCCGCCATGAACTATAGGACTATTTATGAGTTTGCTTGCAGTAGTTTAATCCATTTTAATGAAACAAAATTTGACCAGCGAGACCACTACAAACTATACTAATAACTGTTCTCTAGTTTCTCTGAATAAGAACACCACAGATGGCCATTTAGTTTCCAAATCAGGGTCGAGATGTCGAGATGAGGAAGAGGTTCCTATGTTCCATTTTAAAGGAAAAGTCCAAGTTCTTGTAATCCTATTAGGTGCGGGTGTTTGTCTTGTCAACAGTGTCGCCTTGTAAGTGCTCATGTTTGCTCAGAATCTATAACACAGATCCGGTATGTTACACACGTTAACCATACACAATACATACCTTATTATAGGATCATCATTTCTTTTATCTACATAAACTAATATTTTAAAGCTCAAGTTTTTGTTTGTTTGTATGATAGCACTCTCAGGAACTACTGTTCTCAGGAACTACTGGTGCGAATTGAAAAAGTATTTAAGCGTTGATAGCCCATTTATCGATGAAACCTTATAAGCTATATTATAATATCACGATACTCCCCACGGGAGCGGAGCAGCAACCAGCGACGCCGGTGAAGCCGCGGGGCACAACTATTTTCCAGATAAACTTGACCAACGAAAATTCGACGCAGAGAGAATCTAATCATTCCATCACGTATCGCATTCGATCTACGAAACACATAGAGGCGACGTGAGAGATTAATGAAATGATCTTGGTCTTAAATAACTTAGCTATACTAGGAATTTACATAAACACTGTCTAGAAATAGTCGACTACAGACTTACTGTTAGCAGAGATGATGTATCATAGCTGGCGGGGTTCTGTAGTTTGACAAAAAGCTTCGTTAACTGTGTATGTTAACGAGTTTAATAAACAACAAGTGTAAAAAGATATCTTTATTGACCAAAAACATAAATAGTTAAATATATCTTGACTAGACTGTATCACCACCATCCGCTGGCGTACCCAGCGCCGTATGAAGTGGAGGCGACGGATGAGAGCGAGCTCTGAACCGGCAATAGCTTCTTGACTGTGATGACCTTGGGCTCGCTGATCACCTTGCGCACGTTCACCACCTGCGGCACGGTCACCTCGCGCGGCACGTTTACTACCTTCTTGACCAAGACGACGCGAGTCGCGGGCGCGGGAACTGCGTAGCGGACAGCTGGAGCCGCGTAGCGAACAGCTGGTGCCGCGTAGCGAACAGCTGGTGCCGAGTAGCTGAGTGCTGGTGCCGAGTAGGACACTGCAGGCGCCGAGTAGCTGCTGGTGGGTACAGAGTATGAGCTGATGATTGGTGCTGAGTAGCTGGTGATTGGTGCTGAGTAGCTGGTGATGGGTGGCGAGTAGGACACGGCGGGTGCCACGTAGGTTTCAATCGGAGCAGCGGGCAGCGCGTAGCTCACCGCCGGCGCAGGGTAGCTGTAGGAGCTGCTGCTCGCTCCGTGCAGGAAGCCGCGCTTCTCCCGCACGTGGCCGGCGCTGGCCGCGCTCAGCAGCGCACACACGTACACCTGCAACACGCTCACTGTCACACTGCTCTGCCACACTCGCATGTGACTGCACCCCCGCACACGCCGCTTGCGCCTTCATCGTCGTCACTACTCACCAAAGTCTTCATGTTGCTGGGCATGTCGTCGCTGGATCACTGCTGACTGATGCGTGCTGTCTCCTCCACGCACAATATATACGCACGATGTGACATCGCCGTGTCCTTCCTACTGCCCTACGATAGGCATCGGAACTGGAGCAAAATTACAATATTCATCAATTTAAAAATAAATTCATTAGTTATTATAACTAATTAATTAGTGTGTCAAAGTACAAAATACATAATAGTGATGTAGAGACAGGCGGGAGGATGAGTGCAGTGCGTCGCCGCTCGGTCTAGTGGCTACGACTCACTCACACTCTACATGTAATGTACATTACATGTGTGCATGTATTGTATGCCTGGGGCTGTATGACGACAGCGATGTTATACTGCAACTCGGTGACTTATTTATTTTTTAGGAATAGCAACGACATATTTGCAAGAGATTTTACATTTAGGTAATTGTGTAGAAGTTTAGTTAAGTGCAAATATGTATAGTACAGATGTAATTAATTATTTGATATAATTATATAAAACATAATTGTATTAGCTTGTTGTTGTTGTGCTTCTTTGTTTGATAATAAATAAAAATTGTATATATATCAAATTAGATTCTATAAATAAAATAATTCATTTAAAATATATAGTAATAGTTCAATTTATTTGGTTAAATTGAACTGATTAGAACGATAAATGAAAATTAAAACAAAGAATTAAAATAGTGAGGAGTTGAAATAAATGACTTTTTGGTAAGAAAGGGCAAAACAACATCTGATGCATAGAAAATAATGATTTTTAAGATTATTCTCGATCTTACCCATGGTCATCAGCATTTATGTATTACATAATAAATGTAGATAACGGGACATCACGCCTGTATTCGATAACGAGTTAATTCATTAAACCCCAAGCGATCGCCGGCGTTCGCTCTCTCGTAGTATTTCTATAGTGTCTCTAATTACGATATTCGAAAGGTTAAGTAGAGGTGTTCGTACACCTTGTATGACATCGATTTCGCCAGTTATGTTATCGTACCTCAAACATTGCAGAAGTTCGGTACGTGTATCTTTAAACGAGTCACAAAACAAACAATGCTCTCAGGTGTGCACACTAAGAAGATTGGATAATGAATATGTTACTAATACAACTAGTACTAGTTACTACACTACAGATCACCAATATAACAACGAAAACTTAACGAAAACCTCGAGAAAATCGATGAAGAAAAGTAAATCAACTTGACCCACGAAGTTATCGACATGTGAGATGTGAATGACTTATCGATCATTGCAACGATAAAGTCGTTTCAGAATTTCTTAACAGGCACGAGACTCCACCAACCTCTTATGATCGCTCCAGAGAGAACTTCCTGACAATACGTTATTCAGAAGTCCCAGAGAGAGGGACGCCGACGCCGATAAGTTGGAACCTATTCCTGATACGGGCGAGATACTATTTTTTCATAATTTAAACAATTTTTATTTAAATTATGAAAAAATAGTTTTTCATAATTTGAACATATGGGAATAATAAAATATATAAGGTGGGTTGTGGTAAAATCGGCACTGGAGTAACGTATAAATAAATTGTACCTCTTATTTAGCTTTATTTTTAATGCTAGTCAAATGACTGTGAGAAGCGAAAACTTAATGACGTGGCACGCAATGTAGCTAACATTAATAAATATAGCCAACAAATTAGGATCTTTGACTTATACGTTCTTACCCCAGCGCCGATTTTACTCCAATGCACCATAAACCATTATTTCAGTCCAAGTTCAATGACCCAGAATGGAATATCGCACACCGGGTGCAATAACGTCATAAATGCTAAAATGAGTTATTGATCACAAATGATGTCAAACAAGCGTCTACATCCTGTGCGACAATATCATAATTGTAACTTCTAAAATGACCTGTCAATTTAACTTTCTGCACAATAACATTATAAATGTAGGTAACGGTTTTAAAAACGTTAAAGATGTACCACATAATATATAACATTTTTATATCTGAAGCAACCTTAATTTTCAAATATGGAGAATGAACAATGTTTTGGTCATCGATATATTATAATAGTATTGTAAATACATTTCACTTTATCAAAACAACAACTTTTAAATCGATCTCCTGCAAAAAACGTCATTTGTTACTTATGACGTTGTTGCACCCGGTGTGCGATATGTTTATAATCATACTACTACTAATCCATATTAGGCAGTTGTTTACTATCCATCGTCATCGTCAAATGTATGCTGATGCCATTTTCGTAACACATAACTTAGTAAATCAATCGGAGATAAGTTATGAATATTGTAATATTGGTTTAGTTCCGACGCATGTGTCGTAGGGCAGGAAGGCGAGGACGCGATGTCACATCGTGCGTATATATTGTGCGTGGAGGAGATAGCACGCATCAGTCAGCAGTGATCCAGCGACGACATGCCCAGCAACATGAAGAGTTTGGTGAGTAGTGACGACGACGAGGGCGCAAGCGGCGTGTGCCGGTGCAGTCACATGCGAGTGTGGCAGAGCGGTGTGACAGTGAGCGTGTGTTGCAGGTGTACGTGTGTGCGTTGCTGAGCGCGGCCAGCGCCGGCCACGTGCGGGAGAAGCGCGGCTTCCTGCACGGAGCGAGCAGCAGCTCCTACAGCTACCCTGCGCCGGCGGTGAGCTACGCACTGCCCGCTGCTCCGATTGAAACCTACGCGGCGCCTGCCGTGTCCTACTCGCCACCCATCCCCAGCTACTCAGCGCCAGCCGTCGGCTACTCGTACTCTGCACCCGCCAGCAGCTACTCGGCGCCTGCAGTGTCCTACTCTGCGCCCGCAGTGTCCTACTCTGCGCCTGCAGTGTCTTACTCGGCCCCAGCCGTCAGCTATTCGGCACCAACAGTCAGCTACGCGGCACCAGCTGTTCGCTACGCGGCTCCCGCGCACGCAACTCGCGTCGTCTTGGTCAAGAAGGTGGTGAACGTGCAGCGCGAGGTGACCGTGCCGCAGGTGGTCAACGTGCGCAAGGTGATCAGCGAGCCCAAGGTAATCGTGGTCAAGAAGCTGGTGCCGGTACAGAGCTCGCACTCCTCAGTCGCCTCCTCTTCATACGGCGCCGGGTACGCCAGCGGATGGTGGTGACGAAGTCTAGTCAAGTTATTTATTTACAAAACTAAATAAAACATTATATTTTTTCATTTTTGTATTTTAATTACTACTAGCTTTTGCCCGCGGCGTGGCGTCGTCCGCGGATGTACATAAAATATCCTATAGCCAATTTCACTCAGGAATAAACGGTGTTCTATCAGTGAAAAAATTTTATCAATTGAACCAGTAATTCCAGAGATTACCTACTACAAACAAAAAACAAACTTTACCTCTTTATAATCTCTGTTGGTTCTCCTATGATTAAATAAAAAAAAAATAATAGTGTAGAACATAGATATATTATATTTCTATGGTGTAGAAGTATGGATATAATTGAATATTATCTGTCTAGATTTGTAGGATCTTTGTTTGACATATACACATAATATAGAGTATATTATATACACCGCTAAATTTTGATCGTTTTAATCCCGTGGAGGGTCGATCCGGTACATGAAACACTATTGATTTGTAACGATAAAATTAATAATGTTCAATATAGGTAGAAAATAATAATAATAATGAACGAAAAATATTAATATCATTGTGAAAAAAGCGTGGGGCGCTTTGTGCCATATTTTTCGTAAATCGAGCACCAACACATATTTTTCGTTCATTATTATTATTTTTTACCTATATTGAAAATTATTTTTACACTTTTTAGTTTGATATGCTATGAAAGCGTGTTTTTTTTAGTTTTTTTAAACTATATTTTAATTTTTCACTAAAAAAAACGGATTATTGTATTGTCATCAGTCTTTGATGGGTGTGCAAAGTTTGAATAAAATCTGATCGCCCAAAGTTGATCAAAATCGAGCTCAAAGGCGTTGGTTACAAACATACAGGTGAAGCTAATATAAGTGTGTTAAAAAATAAAGTACTTTTTTTTTAAACTCGTATTAATTTACGCATGTACGTAATTAATTTCTTTAAGAAACCTCAGCTGAGCGAGTTCAATGACCTAGTAGTAGTCGGCGTTGCGTACTAACTATCAAAGTCGGTGTTAAATAAGGAACAAACAATACCGAGAAACACCGACTTCCGAAAGTAAAATTATTTTGATCATTTTCGTGTTTTTTTTTTGTGAAGTATCTTATTTTTTTGTTTACAAAAAGTTTTTTATTTATGAAGTAACCATTTATCCGAAACAACTTTTATAACTTATGAAAACATCGGTAATGTTAATGATGATGAAAATGATTTGTTTAATTTTTTTGTTATATTGTAATATGATAATGACTCTCTGTACGTATTCGACTGTTAGTGCAGAGAGTACCATAAAATAAATAATAATAATAATATTACGTGTCCTGTAGGTACTTTTATACACTGTCTTTTGCTATGTCGCACGATACTGATTAAAACTCTTTAATAAGTTAAGTTAAATCTTAAGTTTCCGGTTTGCACCTCAAAAGTGGGCTTCATATTCTACAAATCTTTATTTACGTTACTCGCCCGTATTCAAGACATTCAAGTCAACCTTTCAACTCGATCGGTGCAGCAGTTTCTAAGTAAATTAACTATGACAGAAAGACAGACAGATTGCCACACGAGAGATTTTTTTTTCGGTGGGTAAACATCATCTAAATGACATCCTCGCTATTGGGCGGAGCGGGATATAGTGTCAGACTCTCACTGACTAAAAAACCCACCCCGTTCCTTCTTGCCTTTCATACCGGGGCCGAGTGATCCTTTAAAGGCTTAGTATTTACGGTCGAAACTCTAAACAACACATAATAGCCTACGTAACACATGCGCCGCGGCGCGACCCGCTTATAACACCGGTCGGCAAGGTCACGCGCGTGAACTTCAACTCGTGCGCAACACCGCGGGGGCTCAGGCACCGCACGGCAGCGACATTGTTAGGGGTCAGGTGATGTGCGGGCAGCTGCGTTAAAATTGCAGGTTAGAGTTAACTCTAATGACGTCATCAAGTTAAATACCCTACACTAGCATTTTTGAACGCGAACGTAGTTCAACAGTCAATGCCAAGCAAGTGTCATTGATGGCCACTTACACCACTTTACCCTGTTCGGCGTTTGAGTTAGTTGGGTTAACTCTAGGGTAGCTAATCGAGTTATAAAGGAACGATCCTGGGTTGCAACTCCAAGCATTTTTGAACGGATGTAGTAGCGACTTTACTCTGCTCTGGTTATTTTTGAACGCAGGGCTTAGTATAAGATAGATAAAAGAATATATGGTATGATACTCACAAGTTAGTAAGTGACGGAACTTGTTCTGACCCTCTGCAAGTAATAATAATGATTTATTGTTCAGTAAAATACACCATTACATCAGATACTTTACTGGTCTTCACACTACGAATCCCTGTGTCGTGGAGACCAGTCTCTTTCGTCATGGTAGAACTTGTTATGTAACTTGTTTGTATGTTTAACTTGCTGAAATGGTTGTGGAGCAACACAACACAACAACACACAACACTTTTTTTTTTTAACTTTTTTTAATATTGATAATCTCGCGTTAGACCACCATCTCACCTGATGGTAAGCGATGATGTGGTCTTGACTTACCCCTTAAGTTGTAGCTATCAGGAAACACAGACTCCGGCAGGGAATTCCACTCCTTGGCTGTACGCACAATAAATGTGTCCCCAAAACGCTTTGTGCGTATGGGTGGGATGTCTACCATGTAGCGGTGGCTCAACGCCTATAAGAAACGAACCAATTTATTCTAAAAATAATAGCTTAAAGCTACCCATTTGCCTACAGACGCCAGGTTCATGACGCCAGATTATTTTATGAACCATTAACAAAACTGCCGCTAGGCTTTCACGATTGTCTCATAAATCGCGAAACTAACAATAATCCGAATAGCTTCCAATGGCTATCTAAATGTAATTGTACTCAATAGACGCATGAGGAAAGGCGACTGTCGTTTCTATTACTTCAGTATTAGCTAATTAATATTGACACATACTCAAGATTGTATGAATACATATTTATACTAATAATAAAATCATAGCTATCAATTTTAAGACCATTAAAGATTGCAAAATATCCTTAATAATAATCATAATCTTCCAGCACTTACATAATCGTAATAAATTATTATAATTTATAATAAAAGAATATTCTTATTTATTTAAAAAACAAAGGACAATCATCTATGTATATATATAAAAATGTATCCCTATTTCCTTGGTCACGCGGCTGGAGCGATTTCACTAATTCTTTTTTGTTGTGTTTGTTAATGTCAGGAGAAGGTTATTATGAAAAAAAAAATGAAAATTAGGGTAGAGTAGGGCAGAGTAAGGTAGAGTAGGGTAGAGTAGGGTAGAGTAGGGTAGAGTAGGGTAGAGTAGGGTAGAGTAGGGTAGAGTAGGGTAGAGTAGGGTAGAGTAGGGTAGAGTAGGGTAGAGTAGGGTAGAGTAGGGTAGAGTAGGGTAGAGTAGGGTAGAGTAGGGTAGAGTAGGGTAGAGTAGGGTAGAGTAGGGTAGAGTAGGGTAGAGTAGGGTAGAGTAGGGTAGAGTAGGGTAGAGTAGGGTAGAGTAGGGTAGAGTAGGGTAGAGTAGGGTAGAGTAGGGTAGAGTAGGGTAGAGTAGGGTAGAGTAAGGTAGAGTAGCGTAGGGCACGGTAGGGTAGAGTTGGGTAGAGTAGGATAAAGTAGGGTATAGTAGGGTAGAGTAGGTTAGAGTACGGTAGGGTAGGATAGGGTAGGGTAGGGTAGAGTAGGGTAGAGTAGGGTATAGCAGGGTGGATTAGAGAAGAGCGGGAGCGAAGCCGCGCGGGTAAAAGCTAGTATATATATATAAAAACAAGTGTACAACGGGTAGTGTTATCCCACGGGCAATCTCTTTTTAACTTTGAAGGGACTATGCTTTTTTAAATTATGTTCTTCTGAAAGGGTGTGATTTTTTTACATAAACAGATATACTTAACTAATATTGTTATAAAGAAGAAAAGATTAGTATTTCTATTTGTAATGGTAGGTAATGAAAAAGCTCAAAAAATAAAGATGCGATATCAAAAATTATTTTACCTGTACAATATTTATTACATTACTTTCTACTTCCGTGCAAGCGAAGCCGCTGGCAGAAGCTAGTAAGTATAACACTAATTCTAATTCTGCTAAACAATCTAAGCTAGCTAACGCATGCTAGGTAATACTGATGACTGGTGAGCAAGGTTAATTTTACAAACAGAGCACATTATGCAGAGCAAACAGTAAATAACAAATAATGTGTATATTAATATACATCGAGTTAACAAAATATTCTAATTTAATGAAGATGTGCATAAATAAACATAACGCCTTTGAAGTAAGCTGAGAATAACACTGAGGTTATTCTAATGTCGACTATTAATAGAATTAACAAAAAAAAGCTGCTGTTTCCCAAAAACTTCTCGTTGTGATAGTTGTTGGCAACATTAAAATTAGTTTTTGAATGACAACATTGTGCAACCAAAAATATTTTGCATCCTTTTCCTTGCACGCTCTCTCTTTCTGACTTGCCAGGATCGAAGATTGTTGAAGTTTAATAAAATTGTGCCGAAAAGTATCATTTATACGTGCAAAGTACATTTTCTTATTTTTTTTATTGCTGATATTTTCGCGCTTGACCGCTATCTCACCTGATGGAAAGCGACGATGCGGTCGACGATGAAACGCGCTTACCTAGAAGAAACCTATTTACTCTCGACTTAAAGATTCCCGGGTTGTAGCTATAAGGGAACACAGACTCCGGTAAGGAATTCCACTCCCTAGCTGCACGCACAATGAATGTGTTCCCAAAACGTTTTGTGCGTGTTGGTGGGATATCCACCATGTGCCGGTGGTGCATAGCCGTACGTCTGGTAGTCCGATGATGGAACGGGCTAGGCGGAATTAGGTTATGCAATTCCGACGCACACTCCCCGAAATTCAACCGGTAGAAAACCGACAGGCTAGCGACTCTGCGTCAATGCTCAAGATTTTGAAGCCTCGACTCGACGAGTGTGTCATCGCCAATTATCCTTCTGGCTCGCCTCTCAATTGCCTCAAGTGCATCAAGCTGGTATCGGGCAGATCCGTCCCAAAGATGAGAGCAATACACAATCGAACTTGAGCTTGATAAAGTTTGAGCAGCTGTTCCGGCGTGAAGTACTGTCATGACATGGTTCTTCGAAAAGTATAAACCAACGACGTTGCCGACTACAGAACACACAACGAACCAATTGATTTGAAGCTATTTGGAGATAATCCGTCAACGATTGGAAGTATAGAGCAAATGGCAAGAGCACGGAACGCAAATTACCGCGCGAGTGCAATTCAACCTTATATTATACCATTGAGGATGCCGACGCTCCGAACTGAACTCCACGGCCACCAGACCAGCAATATTGACAAGAAAAAGAAAAATCTGAGCCAAAAGAAGAGCGAGTATTCTTGGGTCTCATTAGTCATCATCAGTTTCATTTCTTCAATTTATCTTGAGGACTCGGGCAGCGGCCAGCAAAATAGCCCCCCTAGCCAAGTTATAACCGTTTCTCTTGCGTCGAACGCCTCGAGTTGGCCACGCCCCCGATTCTTTTGTTCTGACCACATGACTGAGCGTTGAGATGACGTTATTCCCGTACATTTGAAGTTTTCTACTAGCGTTATCGATTGCAGATTATCTAGGCTAGGGGTACTAGGGCGTATTATATAGGCTAGGGGTACAATTCTGAGCAGACGCCATTTCATCGTCATTTTGAACGTGTACAATACCACAGAACAAACTTAAAGCATTTGTTTTTTTTTATTAATTATAAAGAGTTTTACCACTTAGTGACAATGTCACTCCTGTTAAAAACACTTCTAAAATTACACACGAAGTTCTAAACTACTACACCAACTTATGCATTTGTTTTAAAAACTAGATTTTGATACTAGCTTTGCCTACGTGTATGACGAAAAACGAGAATGTGCATAAAAATTACTATCAAGATTTATGCAGCACTACTTTATTTTAATAACAAAGACAAAATACACTCAGGCGTCAAAATATTAATCCACATCGCTGTCATCCGGAATTGTACCCAGAAGACTGGCAGCATTTCCACGTTGAATATCAATGCTAATAATTCTTTGAGTGAAGAACGAACCAGCCCTCTGGTCACGTAAAGTGACGATCAGTTTAATTTATCCTACACATAAGGCTTTTTTTTTATGGTGGGAAAAAATCATGCAATGACGTCCCCCGCTCTTGGGCGTAGCGAGAGATAGTGTCAGACTCTTACTGACTAAAAGACCCACCCCGTTCCTTCTAGCCTTCATACCGGGGCTCGAGCGCCCTTTCGGATAACCCTGGCCCCAGTAGGCCTCGACCCGGCTGGGTCCCTGCTGTTGCTGACAACTCCTTGAGGCGCGCGGGAACAGTGCGTGCCGTCGACGACTTGGGCTTGGTCCGGACAGTTACCGGACGGCCGGACAGCGAGCTACCCATTGCTCACTGTCCGCAAGCCCGCGCCTACGGTGGCCGGAAATCGGGATCAGAATCCCGGCGGCGGCGGTGGCGGCGATAACGCCATTGCCTGATGCGTTCGGCCTCCTCCTTTGCGAGCATTACTGCTTCGCAGAAGTCGGCGACCGCCTGCCACTCCTCCTCGCTCCGGACCATGGCCTCAACCAAGGCCCGGCGCACACATAAGGCTAATTCAGGCAAATATTTACTTTTGAGCTGGGAAGTCTTCAAATGGCTTCTCCTGCTCTGGGGTGGAACAAGACGGCATATAGGACTTTTACTGACTAAAATCCACCTGTGTTCTTCAAAGGGTAACTTTGTGTTCTATGTCCGCGATAAACTTTTTCAAAAGTTCCCGCAATTTCAAGCTTAGACGCAGCGATATAATCGTTACTAGTGAGATAAATCATTTTAGCAAACTATCGCATACCAAGGAGACATGTTACAGTCACTACACGTCATAGCAGTCAGTTTAATATGTAATTAAGTGTGTTACAAGTATGACTAGATTAAGAGGTCCACACCATAAAAGAAAAAACCGGCCAAGTGCGAGTCAGACTCGCCCACAGAGGGTTCCGTAGCACGGTAAGTCCCCTCTTTGAGGCGTGGCTGGAAAGACCTCACGGCGTCCTTACCTTCCGCATGACACAGGTACTCACCGGACATGGTTCGTTCGGGAGATTCCTGCACTCGATTCATGCGGAAGTGACGCCCGGGTGTCGCCACTGTGCGGAACGCCCGGAGGACACGGTGGAACACACAGTCGAGGTGTGCCCTGCTTGGGCGGAGCATCGCCGTGCCCTCGTGGGGGCGATCGGCGGCGGAGACCTCTCGCGCCGGGCCTTGGTTGAGGCCATGGTCCGGAGCGAGGAGGAGTGGCAGGCGGTCGCCGACTTCTGCGAAGCAGTAATGCTCGCAAAGGAGGAGGCCGAACGCATAAGGCAACGGCGTTATCGCCGCCGCCGTCGCCGGGATTCTGATCCCGATTTCCGGCCAACGTAGACGCGGGCTTGCGGACAGTGAGCAATGGGTAGCTCGCTGTCCGGCCGTCCGGTAACTGTCCGGACCAAGCCCAAGTCGTCGACGGCGCGCACTGTTCCCGCGCGCCTCAAGGAGTTGTCAGCAACAACAGGGACCCAGCCGGGTCGAAGCCTACTGGGGCCAGGGTTATCCGAAAGGGCGCTCGAGCCCCGGTATGAAGGCTAGAAGGAACGGGGTGGGTCTTTTAGTCAGTAAGAGTCTGACACTATCTCCCGCTCCGCCCAAGGGCGGGGGATGTCAATGCATGATTTTTTCCCACCATAAAAAAAAAAAAAAAAAAAAAAAAAGGGTTCCGTAGCAGCAAGTAACATAATATAAAAGTTCTTGTAGTTCGTTGTAACTTTGATCGATGTTTTAATAATAGTGTATTTTTTTAGATTTATGACGTGTAGCGACATCTATGGCGCCACATAAGAACTACGAAGAAAGTACGAAATCCTGCGCGATTTGAACATATACGACAGCCCGAAGTCACCTATCGGGCAGTCGCCCACCAGACCATAACACCCGTCTGGTCGGAGGATCCTCCCTTTTCAACGGAGATTTGCGGGACTTCACTGTCTGTTCCGCATACCTCCAAAAACTACTAACTTAAAAAAAAACTACTGTACTACTAAGTAGTTTACATGGTACATCATATATTTTTTTTAGTTTTATCATTCTCTTATTTTAGAAGTTACAGGGGGGGGACACATTTTACCACTTTGGAAGTGGTAAAATGTGTGAGAACTATTCAATTTAGAAAAAAATGATATTAGAAACCTCAATATCATTTTTGAAGACCTATCCATAGGTACCCCACACGAATGGGTTTGATGAAAAAAAAATTTTTGAGTTTCAGTTCTAAGTATGGGGACCCCCAAAATTTATTGCTCTTTTTCTATTTTTGTGTGAAAATCTTAAAGCGGTTCACAGAATACATCCACTTACTAAGTTTCAACAGTATAGCTCTTATAGTTTTGGAAAAAAGTGGCTGTGTCATACGGACGGACAGACAGACAAACATACCTTCTTTCGTATGCCATTCACATCTGGAGCGAGGCCATTGAGAAGCATGGGGAAGCGCTTGCCATGTCCCTTGATATCTCGAAGGCCTTCGATAGGGTCTGGCACGAAAGCCTTCTTGCTAAGCTTCCTTCCTTCGGTCTACCCACTGGTCTGTGTGATTGGATCGCAGACTTCTTGAGGGATCGATCCATCCGAGTGGTAATTGATGGATGCTCGTCCGGTCAAATGGATATTAATGCCGGAGTCCCTCAAGGGTCGGTACTCTCGGCAACACTGTTTTTGCTGCACATAAATGACCTACTTAAACCCGGAACCTTTGGGTATGCAGACGACAGCACTGTTGCTGAGAGATATGTGTCTAACGCACGAGCTAGTGGGTCACAGATCCAGTCATTTCGAGAGGCTATGGTTGAACGCTTGAACTCGTCCTTAGAGGCAGTCTCAGAAATGGGCGATGCCAATCTGGTCAAGTTCAATGCGACGAAAACCCAGGCGTGTCTTTTCTCCGCTAAACGGAGCCAAACCCACCCGGCTCCATCTTTCCGGGGTGTAACCGTGCCAATTACCGACCACCTTGAACTTCTTGGGGTAACGCTATCGTCTACCCTTAATTTCGGCTCCTATATCGAGGCAAAAGCCCAACTAGCTGCCAAAAAATTGGGGATCTTAGCAAAGGTGAGACGGTATTTCACGCCGGAACAGCTGCTCAACCTCTATCAAGCGCAAGTTCGATCGTGTATGGAGTACTGCTCTCATCTTTGGGATGGGTTAGCCAAATACCAGCTGGATGCACTAGAGTCTATTGAAAAGCGTGCCAAGTAGATCATAGGCAATGATGCTCTTGTGAAATCAAAACTCCAAAGTCTTGAGCATCGACGCCGAGTTGCTAGCCTGTCTGTTTTCTATCGTTTACACTTCGGGGAGTGTGCACTAGTTACACAATTTAATTCCGCCAAGTCCGTTCCATCATCGGACCACAAGACGTACAGCGTTGCGCCACCGGTACATGGTGGACATCCCACCTATACGTACAAAGCGTTTTGGGAGTACATTCATTATACGTACAGCTAAGGAATGGAATTCCCTGCCGGAGTCTGTGTTTCCTGATAGCTATAACCTAGGGGTCTTTAAGTCAAGAGTGAATAGATTGCTTCTAGGCAAGCGTGCTCCATCGTCGGCCACATCATCGCTTACCATCAGGTGAGATTGTGGTCAAACGCGAGCCTATCCATTTTTCAAACCAATTGACTTAGCTGTTACGGAGGAGTAGACCTCAGAAAATCACTGTTTTATGGCACTTTTCGGGCGCTTGGCTCGTGACATTTTTAATGCGGTTACTAACTCACATAAAAGAGAATGCTCATGGATATATGGAATCCCGTACCAAGCTGCGTCAAAACCAAACTTGGTTTTTTATAGTATACATATACTTATCATACTAGCTCCCATAAAAGTTTTTTTTTGTAAAAAAAAACTGGAGTTTCGGAGTAATTTTATGAAATCCAAAATAACCTCAAAACCAGACAAGTAATATTTTTAAACAAGACCTGCTTCAATGACTAGGAGTTATCCACGATTGTAACAAGTTAATCACTGAAGTAGACACAAAGGAACAATTGATACATCTGTTTTGCCGGGTGATCCCATGACTCGACATATTTACACAATCAATACAAAAAAAAGTTCACAAAATATGAACCAGCTTTACTTCTCAACACGCAATACGAAAATAATGGTATGATTATCATTAATCTAAACATTAAAACACAGACACGAACGTATTCGCATGAGCTAGCGTTAGCGGTTAGATCTGACACTTAATGTCAGTAATGCGCCTGCTAGGATTTAGGGATGCGATCGATAAATCGAAATCTTTAGTAATAATAAAATAATAATAATAAAGCTTTGTTTATTCCATGCATAGTACATAATAAACGATAATATACAATAACAATTTGAGAACTTATTTACCTGTAATATTCAATTACAATATAATACACTAAATAAATTGGATTTCTAGTTATAAATTCTATTTTGTAATTACATACTTTAATTTATATTTGTTTTAATTTGTCAGCTACCTAAATGTTTAATGCATGGACCCAGGGCCGGTTTATGCATGTCGGGGCCCCTAGGCAATGCACGTCTCGGGCCCCACCTACCCTCTTCTAAGTTCTTAAAATATTTTATTTCTAACACAAATTTATTCATAATTACGTTGTTTGTAGGGTTCCGTAGTCAACTACATAGTTTCACCAAATCTGTCTGTCTGTCCGTCCGTCCGAGGATAATCTCAGTGATTGTTAGCTAGAAAGCTTGCTAATGAAAGATTGTGTTTTATTAAACTCCATCTGTTGACAGCTTTTCGCATAATCCAATGCTAGAATTGCTAGTTAAATGGCATGTCATCGAAAATTAATTTTTTTTTACTGTTTATGAAACATAGTCTATTTTTTTTCCTGAAGCGCGGGGCCCTAGAACCTGGCGGGGCCCCTAGGCAGTTGCCTACATTGCCTAATGGGTAAAACGGCCCTGCATGGACCCCGTTCGGGTAAAAGCCTCCCCCAAGGAATGCCATCCATCTCTGTCATTAGCTCTTTCAAGCCAACTTTCTCCTGCGCACGCTACAATTTCGTCTGTCTATAAGTTTAATGTCTGGTTTCTATAAACTTTTTGCATCCTGTCTACTTGAAAAAATATTTACTCTAACAGCATAAGTAGAGTCATATTGGATAGATTAGGCGAAATAATCAACATAAAGAGAGGTGTCCGACAAGGAGACTCGATTTCACCAAAATTATTCATAGTTGTCTTGCAACACTTTTTTTCACTTTTTATCACGTTTTATGATAATTTGTAGATGATAAGGTGGGCTGCAATATTGTTACCACTTAAATGACTGATGTTTGTATATATTATATATTGTGGATGTTAATTGTCCCTAAATAAATAAATAGATAAACACGTAATGGGAGAGCTGCCATGGTGCAATAAAAGTATTAATATAAATGGGATTTTTTTAAGTCATCTCAGATTTGCTGATAACATAATTCTATTTTCGGAATCCCCTCACCAACTAAACAAAATGGTAAACGAATTGAACCCGGCTAGTATAAAAACAGGTTTGGAAATGAATCTGGCAAAAAACTAAAATTATGTTTAACCGCAATGCAACACTCATGTCAATAATAAATCTCATGAAATAAATAAATATAGTAAATAAATAACACTCCTCTTGAATTTGTCAACCGCTACATATACTTAGGAAAACAAATCTCCTTTAGTAATGAAAGAAACACTGAAGAACTAAACCGTGGAGTGGCGATTACCTGGAACAAGTTCTGGCACCATAAGGAAATACTAAAATCGCAACTTTTGCTACCGACCAAGAAAATAGTCATGGATACAGGACTGCTACCGTGCCTTACCTATGGATGCCAAACTTGGACCTTTGATCTCAAAACCTGGAACAAGATTCAGACTACCCAGAGAAGAAAGGAGAGAAGCTGCCTAGGCACAAAACTGAAGGATAAGTTAAAGAACGTAGACATTCGAAAGAAGACTAAAATATGCGATGCTTTAACTTTTGCAATGAAGGCTAAATGGAAGTGGGCAGGTCACGTGGCCCGTTACAAGGACGACAGATGGACTTTACGGTCAGTAAAGTGGTCTGGGCCAAAAGGCACCAGATCAATAGGTCGACCAAGGGCCTGATGGGCAGACGAATCTTTAGTAAGAAAATCGATTTTAGGTCAAAAAAGGCAATACTAAATCAATTTGGTGTACTGGATTTACTTAATTATTAATATAATTCAACAAGAAGATAGCAAAGGTAATATATATCATTCGGAAATTGTTTTTGAAGCAAACGTTACAGACATTTAGTAAAAAAGAAACGATTGGAATTACTGTTTAGTCGAGTCATCATATTGTTTCTCACCGCCTCAATAAAAGGAAATAAAAACAATTTTCATACTTTTATACTTTATATTAAATTCTCAGTTCTAAAATCAAATCTCTGACGCGTAATGTCGTAAACAATTATGAAAATAATTACTATAAAATTTTAATCTTGAGGCATGAAACTTTTTGGTAGCACTTTTGGTCATTTCCTTTACAGGTAAAGAGTTTACCGTATGATATTTTTTATCAATGTTTCGAAGAATGTTTTTTCAACAATAAAGTCGTTTATCCTCCAGTCCTACTTGTATGAACATTTCGCAAACGAGTCCGACTCGCACTTGACAGATTTGTTACTGTTAAATATAGACGTGTTTAAAAATACAGTGATATTCATAATTTTAATACAAGAAACAAACATAAATTTGTAGTTCCTGCAACCAGGCTCAAAAAAATAGGGGGCTCATTTAGATGCCAATGTATATACTTCCAAGTCATATTCAACAACTAAGCCTTAATAAATTCAAATCATTTGTAAAACGAAAACTTCGTCAAAAGGCTTTTTACGCTGTAAAGAACTATATTCATGACGAAAAGGCTTGGGATTGACTGGAACAGGTCCTACTACAACTGTTGTCATATTTATTTTTCTTGTTTTTGTATTTTTTTCATTATCTTTATTTTCAAATGTGCTTTTTCTTTTTATTTTATTTTATTTTTTTTTACAATTTGACGTTGGAGATTATTTTTATTTTACAAATTGACATGTACACATTTTAAGTACCTACTTAAAGTATTTTTTTTTTTGACATAAATATTTACTTTGGTAAATATTTTGTAAACTATCAATTTCCTTATATTATTGTAAATGTGAGGACTATGTTGATTGCTCTTTTTATTCTTTTCAGTAATTTTAACGTATGTCTGGCAATTTGAGTATTTTCTGCGGCCTACCCAAATGTCCTTTCTTTGGTATTGTTCGTCAAGTCGTAGAGCTCCTTAGTAGTCCTGAGTTGAGCTTTTCGAATACTGACAAATGCTTACACTGATTGGACAGGTCCACTCAAATCTGTATGGTTCTTTCTTCAAAAGACCATCTCAGACAAATCTGCATGGTTCTCATGTGATTTGACCATTACATATTTACTGTATGAACTTTAAAAGAGACTTTGACCCCTGAGTTTGTTTCGGTGTTTTTTCTCAGGGTAGTCAGATAGGAAACACCGGCGTCATCTAGCATAAACTGACGAAAAAAAATTGACGTGTAAAAGTGTTTTAAAACCTATTTAGAAAATAAATATCAATTATAGTGCTATATACTCTAGCTCTTTTAAAATAAAGCTCAAAAGATTCTTATTGAACAAGTGTCTATATACTATTGATGATCTTTGAGGTAAATACAATGTTATATAAATTGTGTGTTGTTGTAATATTTAACTGTTTGTAATTTCAGATGCAATTTATTGTTAATGAATAAATGACTATGACTATAAATGACTATGACTATCATTAGGCGAAGGCTTAGTAGAAGCTTTCGTGCGAAATAGCTAAACTTTAAAAAGGTACTGAAGACGGTGGACGGTTCTCGTTTCTAATCCTCAATCTTTTCTCTTGTACCCTAAATAATGACAATAATAATTACGTACATAATTGGTCAGAATAGGTTTTCGTTAAGGTCTAATTCAGACTGTAACTACTTCGTCCGCCTGAAGGTCAATATGTTAAAATGGTAATATTCTTGAATTGTTGATGTGTTGTTATCTGTTACATCTCGACTAAGAGATAATGATCAAT
This sequence comes from Mythimna ferrago, assembly GCA_910589285.2. NCBI lineage: Eukaryota > Metazoa > Arthropoda > Insecta > Lepidoptera > Noctuidae > Mythimna > Mythimna ferrago. The sequence goes on from OU342685.1 coordinate 27,455,433, forward strand.
AGAAATCGCTCGCTAACTTCTTGCCTCAGTCCCAACAGATCAAGGCTCAGTTCGGCGTGACCCTCTCGCAGTTGGGTGCGAACTATGAAACAATCTACCATCATCTAGTGGTCCATGTGAGTGTTTATATTGGAAGAAACAGAACTGTGTAGACATTAGCCTTACCTTGAGTCAACCAAGCAGTTTCTCATCGGTAATAAAATTTTAGCACGATAGATATGACTATTTACTGATACTGTCATGCATCTGTTTGAAAGAATTCAAAACCAAATAAAAAACCAATCTGCCATTATTTATAACTGTTTCGCTGCGCAGTAGCTTGTTCGATCACGAACGAAGAAAATATTTGCATGGTGATGATTGTTCCGAGTCGAGGTCTTGTTTATGTGAGTTTACAATTGTTTGTGAACGCACCCACGATACAGGAGTACTTGCTAATTATATATAGGACAACATTTAAAAAATAAATAAATAGCTACGATTTAATATTGAACACTGAATTTCAACAGCTGCCTCCTTCTAATTATTTAAACTATTTCACAATCGAGTACAAAAATGGCGGAACATTTCGCTCGATGCAATAGTGGTCTATTTGCAAGCGAGCCCACACACGAGAGCGGCGCGAGGCGAGGCTGCAACAGAACCCGTGCGTCTGCTGCGATTGATCAACCGGCCGCGGCCGCTGCATCCGCCGCGCGCTACAAATAAACAAAAACTAACACTTGCATACTAATTGAGACTAGTCTAGATTAGCAAATCTGCTTAATCGCATATTTACTCGAATGTAGCCACGACACCGCCTGAGATTATTGATATTTTGATAACCAGCTTACATGTGTTACGGCGCTAAAGCTTGTTTCAATTTTATAAACAAATTGTGTAATCTTATGCTAAAATAATCAAGAGCTTGCATGAAAACTAGGAATATTTCTCATAATTTAACTACTGAAATACTAATTTAACCTTCTCATCCTAAATATGGGCTTGAACCACCGATTCTGGCAGCAAGTCACGCTTCCTATCCACCTGGGCGGCCTCGTCGTCCGCAAAATTGCAAGTACAAGTTTACCGTCTTTTCTCTCCTCGGTGCACAGTACTGAAACATTAACCAGGACCCTTTAATCTTCCTTACTAGATGAAGAGGTGCTGTGTTTGTCCGATGCGATAAAAGCTTAGAAAATGGTCCCAACATGGATTTTCTCAACAACCTGTCCTTCCAGAGACGGTGGGATGTGCCGCTCTGCGGTGTTATACGTAATAACCTAATTAACTCGTCATCCAGCGTCTGCTGGCTGTGGGGGAGTCGGGTTTATGTCTCAGGTACTCCCGTTATCCACCATAGACACTATGATGGTTGACGCACCGTCTCGACTCCCTAACTATCTACCCGCACCTTCAGGCGCTCCACATCGGTACCACTGCGATGAAGCTGTTGATAGCCTCAGACATCATGGTCTGTCCTGCTGCAGGAGCGTAGGCCGCATAGCACGGCACGCCAGTATCAAAGATATTATTTGTTTAGCTCTTGTCACTACCGGAATAATTGCCGTATTACGTAGAACCTAGTGGCTTGGTACATTACGATGGGAATAGATAGAAAAGTGAGACGCAACCTGTATCGATCTTTGCATCATCCAAGTACGATGGGCTGTATCGGTACTGCCGCTGCGGATGCCGACACCCTCAAAAAGCGCAAATACTTAACCTCCTCGGTAATTATAGTTTTGAGCCGATTTGGATCGAAACGCTTGGATCATGGAGTCCGTGTGCGCGTCTCCTTTTCCAGAAAATTTCTGATCGACACTTTACATGACCAGAGGGCTGACTTGTTCTTTGCATAAAGAATTAGCATTGCCATTGAAGGTGGCAACGCTTCCAGTCCTTTGCCCACATAGTTGGATTACATCGATGTAGACTTGTAGAGGAGTACTTCAACGCCGAGGCTGAGTGTATTTTGTTTTTGTATATATGTACAGTCAGGTTTAGTATAAACACAGACCACCTTTTGAATTGGGTATGAACCAAATTTTTTACAGATTTTTAAGATGTTGAATTCACAAATCTGGGTACAGTTAGCTAATATTTAAGTTTTAGTTTTTTAAACATTGAACCTACAGAAATTACATTTTGATGTCTTTGAAACAAGGCCACGTTCAAGTCGGTCAACTATTAAAAATACCCAATCAAGTAGGATAAAGATGTGCGTCGGAGCGGACCTGCGCGTGAAGTTAGCTCGACCTGCTCCGCGGTCATGACTCATGAGTGGACCACAGGGCTAGGTTGTTCTACGAATATCGTAACACTTTACTTACTCGTACTTGTTCCATATGCGAGAGGCAAGCTTTAGTAACATTACATAACACCTTTGACACGAGTATAAGCTAACTTACCTACTCACTCCCTTCTATGGAATATGGAACACGATGGCTCACAGCAATCCTTGTTCATCTTGATTTACCAACCGCCCGTTAGCGCTCATCTAGAGACTTTTACAGTTCAACACCTTTTATCCTTTCTCTGATGATTACCAACCCTAAAAATAAAGAAAATTATACGATTTAAATTTTTTTTTTATTATCTCACAACGACACATGAAGAAAATTTTGAATACAAACGACACATGAAGAAAATTTTGAATACAAAAAAAATAGAACACAATTTTCGACAGTACAAGAAAATGATATTTCGTTAATCAGTTCAGCATCAGACAGACAAAGACACATGTCATTGAACCGCCATAGCGCGGTGGAGAGGACCTGCATCCCTCCCGCGTCACGCGTCTGTGGAGGACACGTTGCGTCAGCGAGCGCGCGCGTATATATAGAGTGGCGCGCGGCACACGCAGCACAGCACAACCACCCTCCACGACAACAACATGAAAGCCTTTGTAAGTACAGCATAACAGTTTCGTGTCATGTTCCGCACGAGAGCCGATAGATGAGTGTAGTAACACATGTGTTCGTTCCAGATCGTCCTGTGCGCGCTGGTGGCGCTGGCGGCGGGCGCCGCGGTGCGCGAGAAGCGCGGCTACAGCAGCGGCTGGAGCGGCAGCTCGCTCGGCTCGGGCTGGAGCGGCGGCTACTCCGGCGGCTCGTCCGGCGGCTACTCTGGCGGCTACTCTGGCGGCTCGTCCGGCGGCTACTCTGGCGGCTACTCTGGCGGCTCGTCCGGCGGCTACTCCGGCGGCACGCAGGTCATCGCCGTCAAGAAGGTGGTGAACGTGCAGCGCGAGATCACCGTGCCGCAGGTCGTCAACGTGCGCAAGGTGGTCTCCGTGCCGCAGGTCATCACAGTCAAGCAAGTCGTGCCCGTGTCCGGCGGCGGCGGCGGCTTCGGCGGTGGCTACGGCGGTGGCTCCTCCGGCGGCTACTCCAGCGGCGGCTACGGCGGCGGTCACGGCGGCGGCTACGGCGGCGGCTCCTCCGGCGGCTACTCCAGCGGCGGCAGCGGCTGGTGGTGAACACTCTAGTCAACGACAAAAATGAAAAATGTGATTTATTTAGTTTGTTTAATAAAAAATATTTTAATACAACACAGAATATCATTTTATTTAAAGACTAAATACTACACGAGGGCTTTGCCGCTAGTAGAAAACTTCAAATGTATAGGAATGACAACAATTCAACCGTAAAGTCAACGACAGTAAAAAGAGATTCAAATAGTAATGGTTGTAACTTTGCTAGGCCTACGGTAGGTAGATATTAATGGGCAGCACACGGATATCTATGGCAGCACAACTATTGGGTATCACGCTCACAGAAGCACTGCAGAGTAAGCAGGTTTTTGAGCACTAACCCTAGTCACTTTACTATGTTAAAGCATTTTCTTCTACAAATTCATAGTAACTATAATTAATACAGCGCTCCGCGTCACTGGTATCAGAAACCTTAAAATCCTCGGCTTTACTCTTATAAAATATGTATGTCTGTCTATTGATGAAATCACTAAATCGTTGAATGTCTATTTAATAAGAATCGCAATATTTAATTTTAATTGGTTTCTGCACACAACAATTTTAGAATGTTTTAATGTACTCGTATTTTCTGTTTTCGAGCATATGACACATTGGCACTCGTGGGCTGCGGCTGAAAACCTGCGTCAGGTGGTGACCGTGTGTTACCATTTGACATTATGCTGAGCTGAGGCCCTTTTGGCATTACTCAGAGCACATATTTTATAGTGTTTTTTTTTTTTTAATCCGTTTTGGTAATGCAAATAAACGCAATGTTCCTTCTTTCTTTCTTCATGAAAACTGAATGAAAATCCGTTCGGCAGTTTTTGAGTTTATCGCGATCATATACAGACAGTCAGAGGTTTTGGAGAACTGGTTTTATAATATTATGTAAGGAGAGTCAAGGTTAGACTTGGATCTTAGTCAAAATAGTGACAAAACATTTCATCGTGAAAAGTGAACCAAATTGTTTGGTTTCCCTGTTTCAATCTGGAAGTATTGTCGTACCTACCTACTCGGACGACAGCCGTGAGGCGATTTTAAGTTCTTGCAAAATGGATACGTTGGTCCGAAATGCTGTCTCTCCAGCACCACATCTCAAAGGCGTCGATGCGTTTGCGGTCTGCAGCTTTTAGCGACCAAATCTCAGCGCCATACGAAAAGATCGAGAAGACTAGTGTCCGTACCAATTTGGTTTTGGTCGATGTGATCCCTCCAGATTTGGTCGTTGTGGTTGTGATGTTGCGATCCCTCCAGACTTTATTAAGCTGAGACATAGCGCTCTTAGCCATGCCAATTCTCCTGCGAACTTCCCCCTCGAACGACCCATGGTTACTAATATTAATATACCTTAAAATTCTACCTTCTCGAAAATGGCGTGAGGCATAGAACTAAGGTAAATATTACTATCAAATATTTTTCAGAACGCTTTCATTTCGTAATAACAGTACCTTACACCCTACATGGTAGGTAAAAGCGTAAAAGCTAATTTTGTAATAAAAAACTGGCCAAGTGCGAGTCGGACTCGCGCACTTAGGTTTCCGTACAATCTTACTTGTGTCATTAGTTCAATTCCCGAATGAAGTCTCGAATATTTTTCCGAATAACATAAAAGTTTTTTTATGAAGTAACAACTTTCATATTTATGCCTATACCTGTGCTATAAGACCTTGCTTTATGCCGACTCTGGGTCACCAGGAAGTATCCTATGAATTTTGATTGCCATATGTCGAAATATACGTTTTTTGCAACATAAACGGGTGTATCTGTTTTTCTTCTTCAACTTAGAAATTTTATTTTTTTCACAACTTCGAGGGACCGCAGACCTGACTATGTGGTTTTAATATTTCAACTCGATAATTTAACACGTTCCCGAGATAAATGAGCTCAAGAGACAGACAGATAGATAAACCGAGAGACAGACAGATAGACCGACAACAAAATTAATCCTATAAGAGTCCCGTTTTTCCTTTTGTGGTATGGAACCAATGACCATACAACCACTTGACCGCTCATACGGGCGACTCTGGCTCACGACACATACATGATTTTGCACTTATATTAGATGCCGATATGAGTGCATTTTTTAGTACTGACCAGTTGTTGGATCTGTGCACATTCCTTAATTTAGGTACCTTAAAAAACATATATTGCATAAAACCAAAGCAAAAATGAGTTCCTGTGTAATTAAATGGCGCGGGAAATCATCTAGAACATCTAGTTATAAAAAGTTGGCAAAATTTTTCATCGGTAGGTAAAATATGTTTATATTTATTTACATTATTGGTAATTAGAGAGCTCAAGCTAAAATGGTTGGTTACGAAAAAAGTGATACCGCGTTGATGTCTTTTGAAAAGTCCTTTACTTTCACTAGAATATTAGATAAGTCTATCCCTTTCTATCCCAAGTACTTTCTACTGAGTGCTGAAGTGATGTGACAACTCCAAAACAGCTGTTAAATTATTTTATCGATTATTCTCAACGGTGAATAAAAAATTATGTTACATTTTAATGTTAACATTTTAGATTTCCAAATGTTTCGGAAGTTATAGAAAAGTAGATTAATCTCAAGATGTCTTAATTTAAAAAATACATTTTTTAATATTTTTTTAGAAATGTATTACTACATTTCTAAAAAATAAGAATAACAAATAAAGGATATATTTTTCGGTTTATCTTCATTTATTTTTCCTTACAAAGCAAAATTAAAAAAACAAGCAGAATTAATCGACGTCGATTTTATCGATAACGATATTATTGATGCAAAATTGACTTGTGCATCACTATGTTTGTTGACATTGTTGCATCTGCCAATCACAACCGCTGCATGTTCACCCGTCCCCCGCCCCGCGTTAGTGAATCGTGTGCCTAGACGAAATCGCTCTATCAGCTCTCAAGTGGTTTAATTCTCTTTGTATGGAACCCTTAAAAAGTCCGGTCTCAATCGTTAACATACAGTCCAAACACTTGGACCCAAAAGCTGATATTTAATTTATAACAAACAAGGAAACCGGATTTTTAGGCAGAATATAAGGACATAGTCAAGACAAAGAATGTTGAGATGGATGTGTGGTGTGACAACAATAGATAAAGTGAAAATGAGTACATCAGAGAAAGTTCGAAAGTAGCCCCAGTGACTGAAAAGTTAAAAGGGAATCGTTTTCTTGGCATCATCATCATGTGAAGAAGAGGGATGAATCGCGTGTCACTAAAAGAGTTAAAAGTATACATGTGGATGGATGTAGAGGGAGAGGGAATCCTAAAAAAATTGATGGGTTGTATGAGGAGTGATATGAAAGAAAAAGGAGTTAGTGATAGAATGTCGAGTGACAGGACAGAATGGAAGAAAAAACCATGTTCTGCACCCCAAGTAACACGGGACAAGGGTAGAAATATGACAGTGATGAGGTGGACTAAGTTGCAAGCAGGGCTTGAAATACCATTAAAAATATGGTATCGTTACCGCCTTTTGATGCAGATATCGTTATCTAATAAATAACGTTACCATATTTAACGTTATATCTGGCACATTTTACCGTTAAATATACGTAACGTTAAATGACTACGCTATCGTTAATTTTATCGTTATGAGTTAGTTTTTTTACCGTCGCTCTCGTCCAATCGCAACAGTTTACATTTTGTAGACACTATCAGAAATGTCATTCTAGTGAAATAGATTTAACAGACTGAGAAAAATAATTAAATTTACAATACCTGCGATTACAGTGTAGCATGACGTAACTGATTGGTATCGATTAAACTCACAATTTAAAGTAGGTAGAGCAGATTCACTATCTATACGACTCATGGTAATCAGCTGTCGTTACTAGCGTTGAAAAAAGCAGGGAATATTCCCGTTTTTTCAAATACTGTTGTTTTATTCAATGTAACATTCGAAACTTTCAAGAAATTTATAAATTATAAATGAAATGAAATTTATAAATTATAAATTTCATGTATTTTTCCAATAAAACCGAAAAAAACGGAAAAATATGAAAAGAACCGAAAACTTCATGTTTGATTTTTTCAAATGCGATCATTGTAGCGCCTAAATGGCGACACTAGGGGGGCCTATTGAAATAGCTAGTTATTTATAGTGATTGTTTTAAACCTGTTTTTATTTGACTGTGGTTTATACGTTTGAGCGAGATGACTACAGAAAAAGTAGGTGAAATCGGAAGGTGCCAGTTTGCTCGGACTCGCGCGAATCGCAAAACGTTTTGGGAACACATTCATTGTGCGTGCGGTTAGGGAGTGGAATTCCTTGCCGGAGTCTGTGTTTCCTGATAGCTACAACCCGGGAATCTTTAAGTCGAGAGTGAATAGGTTTCTTTTAGGTAAGCGCGTTCCATCGTCGACCGCATCGTCGCTTTCCATCAGGTGAGATAGCGGTCAAGCGCGAACCTATCAAAAATAAAAAAAAAAAAAAAAAAAAAGAATCGCTTAAGCGAGTTGACGAACAATCCTTCTTTTCTTACGCCCCATGTTGAACTTTTCGTAATCGTTACTCAAAACACAAAAACTAAATCAGCTATAGTAGCGATAGTAGCTAATCTAAATTGAAGTAATAATTCGCGAGCGTGTTCTGTAAGCGCGTCTGACTGCCATGAGAGTTGAGAAGACGACAAACGAAATGGCAACAGCGCGTCAGAGGGGCGCGCGCCGCCGCCACCACCCACCGCGCCGCCCCGGCGCCCGGCCTTGGAGAAAACGGCAACGTCGCATAAAATAACCAAAATATACCGTTAACTTGTTACCGCTATTTTCACAATAACATTAAAAATACCGTTAATTTTTAACGCAATTTTTAACGTTCTTATAATGTTATGCTACTAAGTAACGCTACCAAATCATACCGATATGCAATGTATCTCTATGGAAATACCGTTACTTAACGTTATTTTTAATGTGAATTGGTAACGTTTTCAAGCCCTGGTTGCAAGTAAAGTGCTCATAATGGAATGGCGACAGCGACTGTCGCAATCCAGTGTTGGGCACGCCATGATTATGGCGGTAAGTCCCTCTTTGAAGAGTGGCTGGAAAGCACTCCCGGCGTCCTCACTTTTTGTATGACGCAGTTTCTCACCGGCATGGTACGTTCGGGAGGTTCCTACATCGGATTCGTGTGCGTACGGAAACCCCGGACGTCACATTGTGTGGACCGCCCGGAGGACACGGTGGAGCATACGGTAGGGGTATGCCCCACTTGGCCAGAGCACCGCCGTGTCCTCGTGGGCGCGATTGACGACAACGACCTCTCAAGGCCATGGTTCGGAGTGAGAAGGAGTGGTAAGCAATCGTCTCCTTCTGAGGAACAGTACTGCGGGCGGTGAGCAATGGGTAGCTCGCTGCCGTAACCGTAGGGGCCTAGCAGGGTCGAAGCCTACTGGAGCCATGGGTTCACTTCTGAAATGAAGACCCAGGGCCAGGAAATGACGTCAGTAAAAGTGTGACACGCCCTCCTTTTTTTTTCCGATGGGAAAAATCATCCTATAACAACCCCCGCTCTTGGGTGGAGCGGGAGATAGTGTCAGACTCTTACTGACTAAAAAACCCATCCCGTTCCTTCAAGCCTTCATACCGGGGCTCGAGCGCCCTTTCGGATAACCCTCACGATACGCCCTCCTGTCCGTCCGAGAGTGACAGAAGTCATAGGACGATTTACCACCTAAAAAAAATAAAGTCCTAGAAACTAAAACATCTTTATGTTATGTTACTAACACTGTAGGGGACGTTATCAAGGTTTATAAACATACTAGCTTTTGCCCGCGGCTTCGCTTCCGCTCTTTCCTACTCCACCCTACTCTACCCTACTCTACCCTACTCCACCCTACTCTACCCTACTCTACCCTACTCTACCCTACTCTACCCTACTCTACCCTACTCTACCCTACTCTACCCTACTCTACCCTACTCTACCCTACTCTACCCTACCCTACCCTAACCTACTCTACCCTACTCTACCCTACTCTACCCTACCCTACCCTACCCTACTCTACCCTACTCTACCCTACTCTACCCTAATTTTTTTTTTCATATGAACCTTTTCCTCACAACAAAAAAAAAAATAGCGAAAACAGCCCAGCCGTTCACGCGTGATGGCATGACCAAGGGAAATAGGGATTCATTTTTATATAAATATATAGATGCGAGTATAACGATAGTTAAGTATTTTTTTAATAAGTAAATTTTTGATAACTTGGAAATCGAGGATAAACATTCTGATAAACACCCAATCTTCCTGAGTGAAATTTTTGCAGCCGGGTACCGGTAATTTCACTTGGAGCCTATCTAACCTCTACAACTTCAACTCACTAAAATATTTACAAATTACCTACATTATATATTCCACAACTATCACACACCACTGTCTAGTCCCAAGCTAAGCAGCTTGTGTTATGAGTACTAGACAACTGATCAACATACTTATATATTTCTAAATACATACATATTACAGATAAATTACACTAGACCAACAGACCAGTCATAGATTACGAAAACTTAATGAATGTCTCTGTTACTCTTTGCCCTTGACTGTCCTCTAATCATCTAATTACTTATTAATTCTAACAATCTAACACAATCAGGCGTTATAAATCTAAATAGTTATCATAACATGTGAGCAAATGACAGCCGGATCCGTAGCAACAAGCACAGCCGTCATCCACCATAAGCACTATGATTTTTTTTATGATGGATCTCCACTGGCTTCTGAGGGCCTTAAACCTGTAGCGTAACTAGGCCAAGGCCTCACAGCCAAAGAGGCTTACAATAATAATAACATTTATTTGCATAAAAATAGTAGTATAAAGAAGACTAAGTGTAAAGACAGGAGGCCATTTTTTGTTTATTTATGACTAGTTGACCCGACAAGGGTTGTCCAGGACCACTGCTCCTGTCCCAGCTGAGTTCTAAAAGACCCATAAGAGAAACAAATATTTCCAGATTTACACAGTTGATCCTATTTTTAGGAATGTTTTTTTTATCTTACAGTCAAATAAAGTCTTTATTTAAATTCGTCCTGCCACTATTCAGTAACGTGTTTCCGATGAGCAGCATATTTGGTGCAGATATTTACTGTTGTATGACCGCACCATTTAATACTTCTCATCTCGCCTGTATCTTACATACGCACGGATACTTACAGTAAAAGTTCGAACAGCTTCTGTAAACTATTAGTTTTACATGCAGTATGTACACTATGTTCAACAAGAGACCGAAACCATACAAAATGAAGAAGAGAAAAATGTTAAACACGCCGTGTCAGATTGTTACAGTTATTAATTTCTATATCAATGAGGAAGTGTTATTGAATCGCCTGCGATCTGCTGCGCCAGCGCCGCGTGTGCGGAGGACACGTTGCGTCAGCGAGCGCGCGCGTATATATAGAGTGGCGCGCGGCACACGCAGCACAGCACATCCACCCTCCACGACAACAACATGAAAGCATTTGTGAGTATAGCATAACAGTTTCGTGTCATGTTCCGCACGAGAGCCGATAGATGAGTGTAGTAACGCATGTGTTCGTTCCAGATCGTCCTGTGCGCACTGGTGGCGCTGGCGGCGGGCGCCGCGGTGCGCGAGAAGCGCGGCTACAGCAGCGGCTGGAACGGCGGCAGCTCGCTCGGCTCGGGCTGGAGCGGCGGCTACTCCGGCGGCTCGTCGGGCGGCTACTCTGGCGGCTACTCTGGCGGCTCGTCCGGCGGCTACTCTGGCGGCTACTCTGGCGGCTCGTCCGGCGGCTACTCCGGCGGCACGCAGGTCATCGCCGTCAAGAAGGTGGTGAACGTGCAGCGCGAGATCACCGTGCCGCAGGTCGTCAACGTGCGCAAGGTGGTCTCCGTGCCGCAGGTCATCACAGTCAAGCAAGTCGTGCCCGTGTCCGGCGGCGGCGGCGGCTTCGGCGGCGGCTTCGGCGGCGGCTACGGCGGTGGCTCCTCCGGCGGCTACTCCAGCGGTGGCTACGGCGGCGGCTACTCCAGCGGCGGCTACGGCGGCGGCTCCTCCGGCGGCTACTCCAGCGGCGGCAGCGGCTGGTGGTGAACTCTCTAGTCAACGAATGCGGCACATGTTATTTATTTTTTAATAAATATTTTTATACTATACTCTGAGAAACATTTTATTTCCAAATTTCGTCTTCAACACGTGAAATTCAGAAAAAAATCTAGGAACTTTGGAGTCATTAATGTTTAATATAAACGAAACACAATTTGAATCAATTTATCAACAATAGAAACTGATAAATTGCAGGGACTGGAACATAAGTTGTCAATGCTTCCATGCTAAATTCCAAAATACTTAATGCGTCAAACTGAACGTTACAATAAAGTATATATATATATATATATATATAAGATATATTATTGAGGATTTTCGAAATAAACCACAAATTGTTTCTCTGAAAACAAAGATTTGTTTTATTCAACATGCTTTTACAGTATAACAATTATCGTTTAACTAAAATTACACTTTTATCTCACCTGAAAACAAAGAAACGACATTTAAAGTTCACTAATATCGCCTCCTCAATTATATCCCTTTAATTATCTCTCTACAAGTTTTTATAACAATAAAATGCACAAAATAATCTAAACATCATCTGCCATTGAATGATACGTCACCCCGTATTCACAGCTTAAAAATTAAATTAATGAAATGTCATTTCCAAGGAGGTCATTTCATTACATCTCCCCCCCATAATAACGAAAATTCTAAATAATATAATACAAACAATGCACCTGCAAGTTATCTTTATACCTATTCGTTTTCTTCTACTTCATCTTCTGCCGTAACAGGTTGTAATTTTGTTATGTGGAATAAAGTTGATTCTGTTTTTCTGTTGCCAGTGTCAATCTTATAAATGGAGTTCGATATTTTCTCTATTATCTTGAAAGGGCCTATTTTTAATTCGTCTAATTTTTTCCTGTTCAGTCTATTTCCATTTTCTACATATACACTGTCTCCTATCTCGAACTCTTGTATTTTCCTATTTCTATCAAATATTTTCTTGTTGTACTTGTGAGATTTTATTGTATTCTCTAATGCTAATCTTCTATCAGCAATCCACTTGTCTTCCTTTTCTATTGTTTTAATTTCATTTGGTAAAATACTGACATTTGTACCATCCAGTAAATATTTTGGTGCAAAACCTGTAACAGAATGGTCTGTTTCATTATATTTCTGTACACATTCTCTTGCTACTGTTGTCCATGTTCTCTTATTATTTTTCTCATTTATTTTACATCTTATTTTATTTACTATTGTTTGGTTTAATCTTTCGTTCAAGCCGTTCGAAAATGGCGTATTCACAGCTGTAAATATTAGTTTGATGTTATTCTCCTGCAAATACTGTTTAAATTCTTTTGAATTGATGCCTGGATATTGGTCTGTCAGAATTATTCCAATCTCATCTGTCTCGAGTACTTTCTTTGTTAGTTTTATAAAGTCACTTGCGTTCTGTGTTTTTGAAGTCACAATAAACGCATATCTTGTGTAGTGGTCTACTAAAAGGTGTAAGTATTTTTTTGTTGACCTAGATCCTCCAAAGCCACCTATAGTATCCATTGACATTATCTCAAATGGTTTTGTTGCTGGTCCCAGTTGTGACATTAACCCAAATTTTCCTTGACATCTTGATTTATGTTTTATGCATATTTCGCATGTTTTACAAATATTTATGATATTTTTTGTTAGGTTTTTAGCTGTATATAGTGGACTTATTTTTTTCTGTAATTGTCTGATTCCAATATGGCATAAATCTTCATGCACCTTTTTTATAATTTTTTTACTAAATTCTTCTGAGAGTATAATCTTTTCAAGTTTCTTTATTTTTTTATAATAGATTTTATTTTTATGTAGTAGATTTTGTTTCTTTTCTTTTATTGTTTCATTTTTTTCTTGGTCTTCAACTATATCTTTTATTTGTATTAAATTAACTATTTTTAATAGTTCCTCCTTGTTATCTTCTGATTCTAATACAGGGTTTCGGCTCAAACAGTCTGCTTCTATATTTTCTTTACCAGGTATATATTTTACTGTAAAGTCATATTGAGATAGGTAATATGTGAGGTCACCCAATTCTTCATCTGTCCTGCATTTAATATTCATGTTCTCTAGAGGTTTGTGGTCTGAGTAAATAGTGAAATGTTTTCCAATTAGCCAGTGTTGCCAGTATTTAACTGCTTCTTTCATAGCAATACATTCCAAATATATGGCCTTTTTTCGTTTTTGAGATTCGTTTAGTTTTTTTGAAAAATATGCCACCGGTTTGTCTTTACCGTCTAGTTGAGTCTGTTTTAATATTGCTCCGATACCCTCTAAAGATGCATCTGTAAAGATTTTTATTGGTAAGTCTTTGTCGAATATTTCCAACACAGGTTGAGAACATAAATATCTTTTTATTTGATTAAATGATTCTTCACACTTCTCTGACCACACAAACTTTTCATTTTTTCTTAATAAATTATGTAATGGGTCTAAAATAATTGCACTTCTTGGTATGTATTCATGGTAGAAGTTAATTTTTCCCAAAAATTGTCTGATATTCTTTTGTGTCTTAGGAGTTGGAAAATGTCTTATCGAGATCAAATTGTCTTTTAGTGGTCTTTTACTACAGTATCTATTTACTAGTAAATCTATGTGAGCTTCATAATCTCTAACTGTTCCTATATCATACTTGTCCTTTGCAAAAATTGTTTTATATTCCTTTATTATTTTCTCGATCTCAATTTTCTTTTCACTATCTAAATGGTCTGTCATACTTACAAACTCTTCTGTTTCTATGTGTTTATTATAATTTATTGCTAATGTTTTTATGTTCTTTTCTTCATTTCTGTTATCTTTAGACATTTCATCTATTTTATTTGTTCTTATCTTTTGTTCTATCCGCAAGTCCTCGTTTTGGGTTAGTTTGAATTTCTTTATCATATCCAATCCGATTATAAAATCATCAAAATATTCATTTTCTACTATGTATACATCCACCTCTTCTTCTAAATCAAATATTTTTATTTTTATTGTTATCAAGCCATCTGTTTTTTTCACACCATTAACCGTTTTCATATATGCTATATTCTCATTGTCCTTTTTTTCTTTTATTTTAATCAGTCTTGAATTTATTAAAGAGATCTGTGAGCCTGAATCATAAATGCCGCTCACTTCTAGTTTTTTTTCTAATAATAGCTTGATTTTGATTAATGGTGTACTTACTCGTTTTTTTTCTCAGTATTTATATCTACTTCAATAATGGAGTTGTTATTTACATTTCTGGGTTTAAAAACTTTTTCAGATTCATTTTTATTTTTCTTGAACTAACATGACTCTTCCGGATGATATCTAATTCCTTTGTCCAAAGATTCACAAGTGTTACATGGCGTCTTCTCATTAGTTTTATTTTTATAAAGGAATGTACAACTCTTTATTGTACTTGAGTTTTTCTTGTACATCATACCTTCATATTTTCTTATCTCATTGAACAAATCAGTAGTATCATTGAGTTCATCTCTGTTTAACCTATTTAAGATAAACCCAGGTAAACCTGTTGCAATAAGATCTATCATTGTTTTGGAGTCTATCGATTTGTTTATGTCTAGCATAAGCCTTTCTTTTCTAATAGCGTAATCAATTAGTAGTCCTTCTTTATATCTAAATGCGAGAGCATATGTAACTATGTCCCATCCTCGGTTTTTAAAAGTTTCTAAAAATTTGTCTTTCCATTCATTCCATTCAGCCTTTATTGTTAGTTTTATGGCCATCGAGCTATACCAATCCAAACAAGATTTTTCTAAAAATAATCTCAATATATCTATTTTTGTTTCGTCTTTTGATATATTAAAGCGCTCACACTCCTTTTCAAAATTCTCAATCCATTGCATTGCATTAGGGTTCTTGCTTGTGAATTTTTCAATAATAAATTTCTCTGAAATATGTTTTAGGTTATGTTGATTTTCTTTCTTTGTAGTAGTTTCTATTAATTTTTCCAAGATATGTTGCAAATTGTCGTTTTTGTCTATTGGTTGTTTTGTGCTCATTTCTTCTAAATATTGATCTGAAAATTGCATATTACCTTCCTCATCTCTATATGTTTTCTTAAGATCTTCATCCAATTTTATCCATATTTTTCTACTTTGATGCCTTTTCTTTATACTATTTTTTATTTTTGAGAAAGTATTCATTTTGACAATATATGTATGATGAATCACCGGCTTCAGCTCATCAGGTAAAACATAACATTTTCCTTCTTCCGTAGATATTGAGGTTATGGCTAATACATTTGATTTGCCATCATTTGAAGCTATCATCGTAAACTCAAATTGCAGCCGGTCCATCTTCTTTTAGTTAACAAAAATGTCGTTTTATAAGATATATTATTGAGGATTTTCGAAATAAACCACAAATTGTTTCTCTGAAAACAAAGATTTGTTTTATTCAACATGCTTTTACAGTATAACAATTATCGTTTAACTAAAATTACACTTTTATCTCACCTGAAAACAAAGAAACGACATTTAAAGTTTAATAATATCGCCTCCTCAATTATATCCCTTTAATTATCTCTCTACAAGTTTTTATAACAATAAAATGCACAAAATAATCTAAACATCATCTGCCATTGAATGATACGTCACCCCGTATTCACAGCTTAAAAATTAAATTAATGAAATGTCATTTCCAAGGAGGTCATTTCATTACATATATAAACTGAACACTGCAATATTTACATAGGTAATGAAATCTATTTATCACAAAATAAAAAAATATTTTTTTTTCTTCTGTGATAGATAAATGGACACAACAAACACGAGGCAAAAACCTAAAAGTAATGTAATAAACCTCGTTTCAATTAAGCAAGTGATTCTATCACTTGCTTAATTGAAACATAAAAATCATATTTAATTTTCAATAAAAATACAACCGATTTCCAAACAAAACCGCAAAAATTATAAAATAACTGTAATATAAAACACGGTTGTGATCGATCACAAGTGACGAAATCCTGACGTAACAATCGTAAAAAATACACAATACAACTGAATTGAGAACCTCCTCTATTTTTCGTTAAGTCGTATAAAAAACACATCTCAAAATTAAAAATCAAATCATTCATATCAAATAATCACTCATAGACACTTTTATATTGTCAAGAAGTAAGTCACAAATGTGATGCTAATTGCTCATTCCAAAGCGTCTCCAATCTCTATGGAGAAGAATGTGCAAGAAACTTCATAGACACTCATTCGTTAGCAGTTCTTAATCTGTTTTATGTAGGTACTTTGAGACACTTTGCTTCCACGGTAGAACTCATATTCCAAAGATACATGAAACAAAGATTTTTTTTTTTTGTATTACGTATGCAAAATAGAATACCCAAAAAAAAACAAATTAATAGCTAATTTTGATTCCAAGCGCCCGGTTTTTATAAAATAGCAAATAATTGGGTAAAGATCTAAATTGATATACAGTACTCTGTTACTGTGGTGATGAAAAGCATCACCCAGACACACATCTGCACCATTCCAACGCTGGTTACCTCTTTCTTTCTTCTTTCTTAGTAATACAAGAGTATCGGTCGGACCAATCGGTAATATCCCTTACACTCTAATGCGCATCATATAATCTTAAGAACAATATTCTCCGCGGGTTTAAAGTGAATGTCATTGCGGTGATTTGACTCAACATTTGTAAGTTAAGTAACATGAAGATCACATTTCAACTTTTGACGACAACTACTGCTCACATGGACTGACAGAGCTATAGCGGCAATGAAATTATATTCCTGTTGAATGTTATGTTCTGTATACGAGTGTGTCAGTACGATATGAGTAGACATAGTTTGATTAAACTAACCATTTGTTTTTAAACTCAAACCGGGACATGACCTCATAAGCTAAGGCCTCCCTCCATTACTTCCGTGGTTCCCGGCTCTACGCCACTTCTTGCCAATTCCTAAGGTAGACATCTAAGTTGTCCCATTTCTTTCTTGGTCTGCAGCGATCTCGTCGTGCAATTTCAGAGCACTAATTTAAAAAAAAAAAATAGAAATAAAAATTTAAACAAAAAATTAATCTATTGCCAGTTTTGAAAAATGGTGTTGCTTTCTTCCTTCATAAAGCTTTGTTTGGGGATAAAGGGGCAGGTGACCGAGGAAAAAGGTAGCCCTGTTTAAAACGGGATGCATTAGTAGTCAGTCACCTTAGGATTGATGTCATTACACATTTGAAGAATGAATGACTTATTTCGAATACAACCTCGAGTGCTACTAAGTAGGTTAAAGTTCATTTGGTCGCGAAATAAAGAACTTCATTTGTGTGACCAAGTAACGTCCTTCTGACATTCAAAATAATTCAATAATTCAAAATAATTATGTAGTTTAAATAAGTAAGTGGATCGTTACGCTTGTATCCATAATTTTACTGTTTATGATGTTGACACAGATCTAAAGGTCACAAAATCATTTACATGAAAGGAGAAATTGACTGATAGACATATCACAGTCGAAACTTTTGAGACTAGGAGCTTGCAATTTTGCACAACGTGTTCTTTTATGACGTAGGCGAACACTAAAAGAGGATTTTTCAAAATTAACCCCCAAGGGGATGAAACGGAGGTTCAAAGTTTGTATGTCGAAAGCTACTTTCAGGTAAACGAAGTCGCTGGCAACAGCTAATATAACCAATAGCCTTCTTCGATAAATGAGCTAACCAACACTATAATAACGTGTTCTAACAAACAAACTCTTCAGCTTCATAATATTAAGTTTGGACGATAACTGAATAAGTGATTGCCGTAATTAGTAGAATTAGAATATAACTAACAAACCAGCCAAGTGAGTTTGAAACACCTATTTATTTATCAGGAACAATAAAATGTATAGGTAATGTGTTTCATACATTACATACATTATTAAATTATTTGTAATTATAAATTCTAAATCAGGTTTTTTTATAATATTAAGAAAAAACTGATTACTAAAAATAATAACAATAAATAGCATTTTACAAATGAGAAAATTGGATTATTATCTAAAATTACTCGTAAATTACAGTTTGTCTACTGAGTACAACTTTGAGCTACGCCTTAAAAGAGCTAGTGTTTAATTATTAAATGTAGAAATCCGCCGGCAGTTTGTTCAATATTAGTACAGCTCGGTAATAAAGACTATGCTTGAGAATGTTAAAATTAGATACTTTATTTTTAAAGTCTTTTCTTGTGAGTTTTCTGCCCTGGCTATTCTCTCTTCCTCAGACCTGCACGCGACTCAGTGACAGTGACAAGGGAATCATTCTTCGATTGATGTCTGGCAGCGGCCTTTAGTCTTGTCAAATGAAGCTTCTGCAACTCGTGCTAAACACAGTGTGCAGCCGCGACACAGGACATGCATCACTAGCTCTACTGCAGGCCCTACTACCACCTGCACCTTCCAGGATTATACGAGTTCTATGATAGGCTGAACCCGTTGCTTAATACTAGTCAGACTTTTTTTGAGTTTTTCGATAATATGAAAAAAGAAGACAAGCTATTTGTTGATTCGAGCTGAAGTCGAGTTGAGGGATATACTAGATTGGATATATGGACTTTAGAGCAATTTCAACACCTATATTAAAGGTATACGCATATTCTGTCAGTGTTTAAATATCCCGTAAAAAGATAATTCACACGAAATAACATTTCCGAAGCAGATAATACGAGCGCTCATAAAATAAATTCTTTAAAAGCGCACAATTATACAAACTCCAAACAATAAAGCGTACCAAAATATCGAATCTTCAATCATATAATAAACATTAGTAAGAAACAAACATATAACAACTTCATCTAGAAGTGCTGTGGAAATCGAAAGCAAAAAATATTTTTATTTAGTATACGGAAAAAAGAAATCCAAACAAATATATTCGTATCATCATACTACTAACATTGCATCTCATATGATGTTACAAAATCGTAAAATCGAATCGTATAAATTTGATTACTTTTATTAAAAAAATATATAATACGAGTATATATAATAAACACAATATACGAGGTACGAGACCTGCGAGGTTGCTTCAGTAGGCAAGTGAACTGACGTTCAAATTGTGAAACTTTTAAAATGAGATCGATGTGGATGACGTTGATTTTCCAAATCCAGCATTCAACAAGTAGTTCTACAGCCCTGAAAGCTCACAGTGATTTCTATGATAATAAAAACATAAACAACGTAGGAAAAGGCTCTTGCTCAATTGATATAATGAAAGGATCTATCGACAAACTTCTGAAACATTTTCATGAACATGACCTTTACTCAACTTGACCTTAGATAGGGTGTCGGCGGCGGTGCTGCAGTCGACTCGACATCAACAAGGAAGTGCCTTTGATCCGCGGCCTGGCTCGTCGCTCTGTGCTGCACCGCGCGCGCGGAGGACATGTTGCGTCAGCGAGCGCGCGCGTATATATAGAGTGGCGCGCGGCACACGCAGCACAGCACAACCACCCTCCACGACAACAACATGAAAGCCTTTGTGAGTACAGCATAACAGTTTCGTGTCATGTTCCGCACGAGAGCCGATAGATGAGTGTAGTAACGCATGTGTTCGTTCCAGATCGTCCTGTGCGCGCTGGTGGCGCTGGCGGCGGGCGCCGCGGTGCGCGAGAAGCGCGGCTACAGCAGCGGCTGGAACGGCGGCAGCTCGCTCGGCTCGGGCTGGAGCGGCGGCTACTCCGGCGGCTCGTCCGGCGGCTACTCTGGCGGCTACTCTGGCGGCTCGTCCGGCGGCTACTCTGGCGGCTACTCTGGCGGCTCGTCCGGCGGCTACTCTGGCGGCACGCAGGTCATCGCCGTCAAGAAGGTGGTGAACGTACAGCGCGAGATCACCGTGCCGCAGGTCGTCAACGTGCGCAAGGTGGTCTCCGTGCCGCAGGTCATCACAGTCAAGCAAGTCGTGCCCGTGTCCGGCGGCGGCGGCGGCTTCGGCGGCAGCTTCGGCGGCGGCTTCGGCGGCGGCTACGGCGGCGGCCACGGCGGCGGCTCCTCCGGCGGCTACTCCAGCGGCGGCTACGGCGGCGGCTACGGCGGCGGCTCCTCCGGCGGCTACTCCAGCGGCGGCAGCGGCTGGTGGTGAACACTCTAGTCAACGACTGCGGACCATGTTATTTATTTTTAATAAATATTTTAAAAAGTAATAATCAGACTGACAGTTTATTTTCGAATGACGTCCTTATCACACTGAATGCGGAAAATTTGGAATCTGTCCAGTTTTTGTTAAAACGACTTTGAAAAACAATTAATTCTGATAAAATTGCAGGACGATCTGTTAAAAAAAAATTAATCGCACGTGTTCCAAAAAATATTTAACGTGTAATATAGTACAAGCATATGAACTGAACACCTATCATCATGACATAGGTTAATAATATATTGTTTCTTCTGTGATGTATAAGTATTAGATAATTTAAGACGTAAAGTGGCTGGTCCTGATTGTTATTTTTAGATCTTTGATAGTCATGACAGGTAGTCAGACACCAGAAAGTCTGACCATCATTCTATCCAAGAAGCATCATGATATTATCCGTAATACCTAGGCCGCACAAATCGAGATAACCCCTAGATTCGCGTTATGCCGATGTGTGTAGCCAAGTATTCGCGTATACTTCGGTGCTTCGTACGTAGCTACGAGCACTTCGCTCCGCTGTCGGTAAAAAAAAAGCGTTTTATCGCGATGAACTTCGCTTGCGCGGCCACACTTCAGTGGGCCGCCAGCCATCGCGGCATCGTGCGTAGCGGACGTGTTAAGTTAAACTGCAGTGAATAATATAGCATATAAGCGAAACATGGATTGGAGTAGCGATAAAAGTTTAGAATTTATTGCGAATTACGAGTCTGACGGCTGACTCGTAATTAATTAATTAATTTAACGGAATTTTGAAAAAAAAAAATTATAATGAATTTTTATGGAATTATTTGACGCGGCGTCCATTTTGTCTTTTGCGTTTATACATCGCTCGTACATCGCGATAAACTTTACATCGCGCATTATGTGGCCGCGATGCTTCGTCGTAGACCCGAAGACGAAGTTTATCGCCCGAATGTTATCGCGATGTGTATGGCCCAGACATATCTGGGTTGTACAATGTACAGGTCCAAAAAGAACACAGTAACCTCATCCACATAGCACACACATTACACACACATACATACATAGCACACACATTAGCACGCCAGTGGTGGTCATCTCGAAAATTTAGTTTAAGGATTTTGCTAACAATAATTTAATAAATAATCGATTAATTTGAATAATTCATCTATTTGAAAATTTATTAAAGAAATTAGGAATGATTTTTTTTTTTCATAAGGTCAGGTTTATATCTACACTAATATAATAAAGAGGTAAAGTTTGTTTTTTAGGGTTCCGTAGCCAAATGGCAAAAAACGGAACCCTTATAGATTCGTCATGTTTGTCTGTCTGTCTGTCTGTCCGTCCGTATGTCACAGCCACTTTTTTCCGAAACTATAAGAGCTATACTGTTGAAACTTTGTAAGTAGATATATTCTGTGAACCGCATTAAGATTTTCACACAAAAATAGAAAAAAAAGCAATAAATTTTGGGGATCCCCATACTTAGAACTGAAACTCAAAAATTTTTTTTTCATCAAACCTATACGTGTTGGGGTATTTATGGATAGGTCTTCAAAAATGATATTAATAATAATAATAATAAAATAATAATAATACGCGTCGGTGACCTCTTTGGGGAAACCGAAGGTTTTGTCTGTGCAATTATGGACGAAGTTATCATGACGAATAACTACCGGAGATTTATTGTGAAGGACGGCACGGTTGACATCTGTCGGGCATGTCACCGACCGGGTGAATCAATCCGCCACATTATCTCTGGTTGTTCTCGTCTAGCTAACGGGGAATACTTGCATAGACACAATCTTGTAGCCAGGATAATCCATCAGCAACTTGCTCTGAAGTACTCTCTTGTGGAATCGGAGGTGCCATACTACAGGTATGTGCCCGACCCAGTTCTCGATAGTGGCGATATCACGTTGTTCTCTCGTGTAAACTACCAACGAAAATTGGTTTGAATGAGATCTAGTAAGTAGTTTTTTTTATACGTCATAAATCTAAAAAAAAATACACTATTATTAAAACATCGATCAAAGTTACAACGAACTACAAGAACTTTTATATTGTTACTTGCTGCTACGGAACCCTCCATGGGCGAGTCCGACTCGCACTTGGCCGGTTTTCAGATATTACCTTCCTCAAACAAAAAAACAAACTTTACCTCGATTTTTTTCTTTTTTCTTTTTACATAATGGTATCAGTTGTTTTTATACCATCTGCATTTAATGGACATATTTTTTCAATAATGGGCACCGACAGTGCGGTACATTTTTTTATACTATTTGCGTCCAAAGTCTCGTGATTATCTGAACACTATAGTTAAAATTTCAAATAAACGAATTTTTCTTTTAATATCTTTAAGCTTCCAGTAAAACAATTAGTTGCATATTATAAGCACATGTATTTAGCAGTAATATAAAAAAAAATAGGAAAATTAAAGCCAAATTAGTATCGCAAGGTGTTGTTTTTCAAGAAAACCATAAAGATTAGTTTTATTCTAAGACTTATAGTAAAAAGTGGTTCAAATTGTGGTCTGTGATAGCTGAATATATGGTGTATCGGCTCCTTAACGTTGGACCACTATTTACTCCACACCCTGTATATGACTTTAAGAATTCGATTATTTGATTAGATTACCTAAGTCGTTTGAGTTATTAAACAGACTAGAGTAGTTTATCAAACTTATTTATAGTTAAAAAAAAAACGACCAAAGAATCAATATTGCCGGTTAACGATCGCTGAAGCATTAGATGGCTCAGTTAACTTAGTAGTTAAGCGATTGACTGCTGCACTGCATGTCGCGGGCTCGATTCCCACTTGGAATAATAGTATTGTATAGCCTATAGAAATCTGTTCCAGGTCTGGATATATTGTGTGTGTCAGTTTACACGTTTGTGAACACACCCACGACAGAAGCAGTTCAATAGAACTGCTTCTGTAGGGCAACTTAAAAAAAAAAAACAAATTATCTAATTGTAATAGTAGTCAACATCATAATATATACACACATCAAAAAAAGTTTGAGATCACTTTGATAATACGAAATCGTTTTTGTTACCTTAGAATAAAACGTTTTTTCTTTTTTTTTTCTAAGATTCTTCATTTAAAAATCAAATCTTTTAATAACAAAAGAATTTAAAATATCAATTGTATTGTATTTCTGTTTAAAAAGAGATTAAATCCTTGTTTACACTCATTCAGAAATCTGACCAACTTGATTCAAGGGTTTTTTCTGACTTTTCGAAGAAGGAGTTCATTCTAAAAGATGCCGAGGTGATTATCAGATGTTTTATGAGTAAGAATTGTTACTTTGGGGAAGAAGACATTCTATGAGAGAAATAGCACGCAGAGTGGCTGTATCCCAATCCTGTGTCGTGAACATGTTAGGGAGGTATCGCGGCGTGGATAACTTTGCTGATCGACCTCGCAGTGGTCGGCCAACTGTTTTTATTACTGCCCAGAAGCGTTACATCAGATTGTTGACTGCCCGAGACCCAACAATCAATGCCACTAAAATAAAAGCTGAATTGCAGGCTGCTACTGGACTAGAAATTAGCACTCAGACCATCAGGAATTGCTTACACCACGTTAGATTACGAGCGAGGAGATCCTGGCGAACACCCATGAACTCACAGCAACGACGGCGACGCAGATTGCAGTGGGCTAGACTCCGCCAAAATGAAGAAATCGACGAGGAAAACATTTGGCGAAATTGTCTCTTCGTTGACGAGTCCAGAATTAGCACTCATCCAGACAACCGACGCGAGAAATCGGTATCCTTTTGGGGCGGTATAATGATTGGTGCTAGAACGCCGTTGATCTCGTATCGTGGCTCGATGACTGCAGCTTTATATCAAACCATTGCTATTGATGGAATAAACTATGGCCCTCGATTCGTAATGGTTGGCGACAATGCACCCGCACATCGAGCTCAACCAATCAACGCTGCTCTGCGTGAATACGACATTACCAGGTTAGATTGGCCTGCCGGCTCGGCACGCGTGGGATGCTGTCAAGCGAGCTTTTTGGAACCGTCAGCCACCTCCTCAGACAGTGCCAGAGATCAGGCAAGCCGTTCTTCAAGAATGGGACAGGTACCGCAAGAAATGCTGGATAGCATATGTTCGAGCCAAGGCCAGGGGAAGAGCTATCTTGTACTAAATAAAAACAATTTCATAATAAATGTTGACGATATTTAGTTAAACCTTTTTTCCTTTCAATTATTTATTATACAAAATTGCATTTGGACATAAAAATTCAATTTTTTTTAATAAAAATAAAAAATAAATTATTTAAAAAAGTGTATCCTTTTTATAAAAAAAAAAAAAGTTACTTAAGCAACATTCCTTTAAAAAGTTAAATTTAAAAAATATTTCTTCTTTTGCTAATGATCTCAAACTTTTTTGATGGGTGTAGCTAGTAACGCAAAAGCACAAACAACAGAAGTTCTTAGCAACACTTAGCTCGATGCGTATCGCATCACATATTCACAGAGGTGTATCGCATCCTCCTAGTAGCTCAAGAGGCTTGCGAGTTCTTCACGGCTTCGACGTAAAAATGATCGGAACCTGCACTCCATCACTTCACATGGGTGTTTTAAAAGGGCATTAAAGAATTTACCAGTGATTTGTTTGAGGTGATTAAATATCATGTGAATTTTCTCGCTCTAGGGTGGAGCGAGAGGGTATATAAGTTTTTTACTGTCTAAACCTGTGGCCTTCAGTTGCCCATTGCGTTCTAGGGCCACGGTCACTCTATCAAACGTCTCCGCAGCCCTAGTAGGTATCAGCCCTATTGAGCCCCTTCAGTTTGCCTGAGAAGTCAAAAGTCAAAGTCAAAGTCAAAAGTTTTTTATTTCACATAGGCCTACATGGGCACTTATAAAACGTCAGAAGCTAGTGCACGGTTCGAAATTGGTCGTTTCCTATGTAAAGAACCGGCAAGAAACTCCATGGTTACTCTTTTAAAAAAATGGTTGTAATTACAATATTTCCATATTACAGTATTAATAGGTATTATTTAAGAACAGTGTAAACCGGTCTATATTGTACTCAAAAGCACAATAAAATCATCAAAATAATCATTTAAAAAAAGTGAGTCAAAATATGAAGTAATCTAAGAATTCGTGGAGTCTACAGTGTTCTTCCATTTACATTATAAAAAGAGGCTATATAAAAAAAAAGCTGTCAATAAATGAGACGTTAACAACCAAAAAAGAAAAACTAACGACCAAAAAAGAAAAACTAACGAAAGATTTCTTTTAGTCACGCGTGGAACACTACACGGGGCTAGATCGTAACCGGTAGAACGGACAGCGAGCTACCCATGACTTATCGTGCGCAAACTTACGCCTACCGTAACTGGAAATCCCCCGTGGCTCTGGTCTCCTTACCGGCAGCTAGCGCGTGACGTCTGTTTCCTCACGGTTGCGGTCATTCGGTCTCACTTCAGATCATAGTCTGAACAAAAGTCGAACGCGAACTGTCACCGCCACCGATCACATCATTCCCTATGCAATAATAACCGTACGATCGCCAACCTCCCTGCTCCTAGTAGCGATTACGACAGACTTCCTAATAACGAGCACAACTTATGAATCTTACTTGACTTGCCTGAAACACCAACTTTTACTAGAGAAAACAAGTCCACACACCACCCTTACCCAACGTCCGTCGTGACTCCAGGAAAAAAAGCCCCATCCAAATATGAAAGCTAAGACAATTAATGAAAAGCTGGACAGCATATGTTATAGTCAATACATCTGCACGTACTCGTATGTGCCTACAAATGGTAAGAAGGTCAATAACTTTAACAAAAACTTTAAATCAGATAGATTTATTGAAAAATAGTATGCGCAAAACAGGATCCAAAGTCAAGTTTGAGAGGTTATTTAACGTTCACTGATCATTTATTAACATATCATTTATTATGTAAAATTACTGGCATAATATAT
Organism: Mythimna ferrago; assembly: GCA_910589285.2. Classification (NCBI taxonomy): domain Eukaryota; kingdom Metazoa; phylum Arthropoda; class Insecta; order Lepidoptera; family Noctuidae; genus Mythimna; species Mythimna ferrago. Next base: position 27,481,945 of record OU342685.1, read on the forward strand.
GTACATAATTGAAACATTATACACATCAACTGCAGTCAGAAATGGTGGCCGAGTAGTAATGGCCTCGACTTACGAGATGTAGGTCGCGGGTTCGAACCCAGCCAGGCGCATTACTTTGTGTAATTTATTTCATCACCACTGCTCTCAAAACGGTAAGGGACGGTCGTGAGGAAACCGGCATGTCCAAGAACCAAAAATTCGAAGACATGTGACATTCACCAACCCGCACAGGGCCCGCGTGGCGGATTACGGCCTATTCCCTCTGCTAGAGAGAAGGCCTGAGTCCCAGCAGTGGGAACATTAAAAAGGCTGATGGCATCCTTAATTAGTACAACGAGAATGCCAGACTGTGCCTATAAGCTGTTAGGGAACTGATAGCGACGTTCTGTAGATTGTAAGCCGTGCAAAGAAACTTTTAACAAGGTTGGCAAAGAATTGTCTGACCTGTAGGAAACGTGGCGTAAACATTGACTTCGGTGGGAACAAAACGGGTCGTGATGGATGACAATGTAGAAGTGAGCGCAAGAACGTTGAAAACTGGACGAAGGATGTCGAATACTTTTGTGAGTGCGGCTTTTTGCAACTTTGTTATCATTAGACATCACGTGTCGAATCAATAACATTTGGATGATTACACAACCTAACCCTGCAAAGGGTGCCTTTACTTTTAATTCATTAGCAATTTTACAGGGTGAAGTGAAAGTACTCCTATATATTAACAACTTTTTCTATGTCCATGACACAAATTGCATCCAAGTAAAAATTCTTCAGTCACCAGTACTTTCACCCCCTGAAAATTTGCAAGTGAATAATAAAATATTGAAGCTACCCTATAAATATTACAACAAGGAAGTGTGTTTGAATCGCGGCCTGGCTCGTCGCTCTCCGCTGCGCGGAGGACATGTTGCGTCAGCGAGCGCGAGCGTATATATAGAGTGGCGCGCGGCACACGCAGCACAGCACAACCACCCTCCACGACAACAACATGAAAGCCTTTGTGAGTACAGCATAACAGTTTCGTGTCATGTTCCGCACGAGAGTCGATAGATGAGTGTAGTAACGCATGTGTTCATTCCAGATCGTCCTGTGCGCGCTGGTGGCGCTGGCGGCGGGCGCCGCGGTGCGCGAGAAGCGCGGCTACAGCAGCGGCTGGAACGGCGGCAGCTCGCTCGGCTCAGGCTGGAGCGGCGGCTACTCCGGCGGCTACTCCGGCGGCTCGTCCGGTGGCTACTCTGGCGGCTACTCTGGCGGCTCGTCCGGCGGCTACTCGGGCGGCTCGTCCGGCGGCACGCAGGTCATCGCCGTCCAGAAGGTGGTGAACGTGCAGCGCGAGATCACCGTGCCGCAGGTCGTCCAGGTGCGCAAGGTGGTCTCCGTGCCGCAGGTCATCACAGTCAAGCAAGTCGTGCCCGTGTCCGGCGGCGGCGGCGGCTTCGGCGGTGGCTTCGGCGGCGGCTACGGCGGCGGCTCCTCCGGCGGCTACTCCAGCGGCGGCTACGGCGGCGGCTCCTCCGGCGGCTACTCCAGCGGCGGCAGCGGCTGGTGGTGAACACTCTAGTCAACGAATGCGGCACATGTTATTTATTTTTAATAAATATTTTAAAAACCAGTAAACAGACTGATATTTTATTCTCGAACTTCGTCCTCACCATGTGTTGCATCAACAATTAGAACACTATCATCATTAGAACTATTTGTTTTTTATTAGAACTATTTGTTCAACGTCAACGAATAGTTCTCGCTCTTGTATCGCCTCTCATTTGAGACTGATATAGTGCCCAAACCCTGGAAGGTTACCAACGCGCCAGCCGTGCCCAAAAAGGGCAGTCGTGCTGATCCTGCCAACTATCGGCCGATTTCAATAACCTTTAAACTCTGCAAGACTATTTATTATTTATTGAAACTTCATGTACAGTAGTGGTACATAGACGGACTTATAATAACGCATTCTCTACCATTCAACCTTTGGGTTAAAAGAGACAAGATTGTAGTAGGTGTGGACAATAAATAAATAATAGAAATTATAAATAGGAAGAAGTTCCATTAAATTAAGTGACTTATAATAACAAAATACAGATGTATAATATATAATAGTCAAAACTCATAACCAGTCAAAACCACTTTTGACTGCAAAAATTAGGCAAAAGTACTTTTGACCGGTGCCCTTAGTTAAAAACGTTTTTAACTGATTTTCGCAGTCAAAAGTGATTTTAACTAAAAACTACTTTTAACTGCTAAAAACAGTCAAAAGTGGTTTTGCCTGATTTAAAATTTAGATTGTCAGTGAAAACTCATAAAAAGTTGAGGAGGTTAGTGAAAATTACAGGAAAATCATCAAAATAGTGTTATGAAACAATTTTAAAGCTTACGAGCTTTGAAATTCCGTCGGCATAGTATGTGACCTGAGAATTGCAAATAGGTACTCAAAAATACGAGCTGGAAATTTCTTTCCGAGTCAGATATAATATAGGGTTTGGTAACTGATGTGTCTAGCCCATACGTGCCTATGTTAATACACCGAAATTTGAGAGTAGATTTTTTTTATTTTCCGTTTTTAGGGTTCCGTAGCCAAATGGCAAAAAACGGAACCCTTATAGATTCGTCATGTCTGTCTGTCTGTCTGTCTGTCTGTCTGTCTGTCTGTCTGTCTGTCCGTCCGTATGTCACAGCCACTTTTTTCCGAAACTATAAGAGCTATACTGTTGAAACTTTGTAAGTAGATGTTTTCTGTGAACCGCATTAAGATTTTCGCACAAAAATAGAAAAAAAGCAATAAATTTTGGGGGTCCCCATACTTAGAACTGAAATTCAAAAATTTTTTTTTCATCAAACCCATACGTGTGGGGTATCTATGGATAGGTCTTCAAAAATGATACTGAGGTTTCTAATATCATTTTTTTCTAAACTGAATAGTTTGCGCGAGAGACACTTCCAAAGTGGTAAAATGTGTGTCCCCCCCCCTCTAACTTCTAAAATAAGAGAATGATAAAACTAAAAAAAATATATGATGTACATTACTATAAAAACTGCCAACGAAAATTGGTTTGAACGAAATCTAGTAAGTAGTTTTTTTTAATGCGTCATAAATCGAAAAAAATACACTATTGTTAAAACATCGATCAAAGTTACAACACATTACAAGAACTTTTATATTATGTTACTTGCTGCTACGGAACCCTTCATGGGCGAGTCCGACTCGCACTTGGCCGGTTTTTTGTCTTTGCCATAACATTTATGTAGGAATGTTAACATGGGTGTACATCTCTGTGCCCTGCTTGAGCGGTGCATTGCCGTGCCCTCGTGGGGGCGATCGGCGGTGGAGACCTCTCGTGCCGAGCCTTGGTTGAGGCCATGGTCCGAAGCGTGGAGGAGTGGCAGGCGGTCGCCGACTTCTGCGAAGCAGTAATGCTCGCAAAGGAGGAGGCCGAACGCATCAGGCAACGGCGTTCTCGCCGCCGCCGCCGCCGCCGGGATTCTGATCCCGATTTCCGGCCACCGTAGGCGCGGGCTTGCGGACAGAGAGCAATGGGTAGCTCACTGTCCGGCCGTCCGGTAACTATCCGGACCAAGCCCAAGTCGTCGACGGCACGCACTGTTCCCGCGCGCCTCAAGGAGTTGTCAGCAACAGCAGGGACCCAGCCGGGTCGAAGCCTACTGGGGCCAGGGTTATCCGAATGGGCGCTCGAGCCCCGGTATGAAGGCTAGACGGAACGGGGTGGGTCTTTTAGTCAGTAAGAGTCTGACACTATCTCCCGCCCAAGGGCGGGGGATGTCAATGCATGATTTTTCCCAACATAAAAAAAAAAAAGGTCACATACTATGCCGATGGAATTTCAAAGCACGTAAGCTTTAAAATTGTTTTATAACACTATTTTGATGATTTTCCTGTAATTTTCACTAACCACCTCAACTGTTTATGAGTTTTGACTGACAATCTAAATTTTAAATCAGGCAAAACCACTTTTGTTTTTAGCAATTAAAAATACTTTTGACCGATACCCTTACTTAAAATCACTTTTGACTGCGAAAATCAGTCAAAAACGTTTTTAACTAAGGGTCAAAAGTACTTTTGCCTCATTTTTGCAGTCAAAAGTGGTTTTTGACTGCTTATGAGTTTTGACTGTAACATATATACACTAAAATTACAAACTAATAAATAAGATATGATTGAATAATTATAATTAAGAGAACAATTATGACGAAGACCAAATTAAGGTTGAGAGGACTTCAAGTAGTGGTTCCGAATACACTTGAAGGAAAATTTACTTTCAGCTTTTTTAATGTCAAGGGGAAGTAAGTTTCAGAATTTTATTGTGAGACAGCGTAAGAATTAGCCATAAGCACAATGTGTAGGAATATGAAGAAGTATGTTTTTGGATGCTTGAAGATTGAAATTATGAGAACTGCATAACGGCACGCTAGCATCAACAACATTATTCGTCGAGCTCTTGTGATCGTCGGCGTACCTGCCGTATTAAAACTTAGCGGCTTGGTACGTGACGATGGGAGGAGACCAGACCACCGATGGTTTGACGTTGACTGGTGGAAGGTGGGTAATCCTCTGGTGTGGGACGCTGTGTCGACAAAATCAAAAAATCAAAATCAATATCATTTATTTCAAATAGACCATTTGCAGGCACTTTTAAATAGTCAAATGTCGGTCAGTCCAAGAAAAGTGAAGCTAAATTGCACGTTCCAAAGAGTAAGTCTCTATGGAGAAGAACGTGCAAGAAACTCCATCGACACTCTTTTAAATCATATTATGTGTTACATATAATGCTTGGTTACAAATTTTCATGTTGCTTCTATTGTGTAAGCACAATGTAGATAATAAAATAAAAAATAATAAAAGAAAATAAAAGATACAAACTGAATTAAGCCACTGGCAGCTAAGAGATGACCAGTCTCAACTGACGGCACCCGTTAACGAGCATGACGCGTGCATCAGCTCCACTCAGCTCAACCATTTTTAAGGGAACCGAATGACCCAATAACACGTGCCACCAACAGCGAGACATTAGAGTGAGCATGACAAACTCTCAACTGCCATGATCAAATGTCAAAAAAAAAAAAGTAGATGTAACCTAATAAAAATGCTCCATGGTACTTCACATTTACAAATTGGAAAAAAAAGTGCTGCTACATTAAACAATGCTATGGTTTCCAAAAACAAAAGTAATAAATGATCACAAGATTCAACTATGTTTTCAAATTATAAAAATAATAATAAAAATAATGGTTTCCAAACTAATCAATACACCCAAGTGGTAGTGGAGCTGGACCAGCATTGAGCCAAGCATTTTTATCTTGAATATAATTCTCCAACTTATAATATGCTTGCCTGCATAGTGTGCGTTTAATACAAGATTTAAATTTCGTTTCATTGAGTTCTAATGTTTGGGGAGGTATTTTATTATAGCATTTTAAACAGTACCCCATGAAAGAAGAGGCCACTTTAGCCAATCTGAAGCCTGGTTGAACTAATTGGTCCCTATGTCTTGTAACATAGTTATGTCTATCGCCTCTTTTGCTAAAAAGATAAAGATTTTTTCTAACATACATGATGTTTTCATATATACATTGACAAGGCACCGTCATGATGTTAAGGCGTATAGTCCCTTGAACCATCTGACCGAAATTATGTGAACGCAACTCTCGCACTCGCCTAGGCGGCAGTACGCAAATCTGTGCATTTATTTGCGGCCAGCAGCGCCCGGAAAGCGCTTTAAATCCATTTTCTCTGCGAGATATTGATTGATTTACATATGCAATGTTCACTTTGAAGAATATTTAACGACCAATTTTTATGTGTAAAAATGTTTCTAAAGGTCCAAGCCGTTTCGAAGGAGTAGGGAAAAATTGCGAAAAGTTGCGAAATTGCTAAATATTTTTTTTTGACAAAAGTATTAATTGCACGAAAAAATCAAATGTTGATATTATTGTTCATGAATCTATAATAAACATATATTTTTTCAAACCAATTGACCTAGCCGTTACGGAGGAGTAGGCCTCAGAAAATCACTGTTTTATGGCACTTTTCGGGCGCTTGGCCCTTAATATCCTTAAACAGTTTCCTTAGAGAATCGCACTGGCGGAGATTGTAAATAGCTCTGATGGCTCTTTTCTGTAGTATAAATATTGATTCGATGTCTGCAGCCCGTCCCCACAGTAAGATACCATATGACATGATACTATGAAAATAACTAAAATAGACTAGCCTAGCAGTATCAACATCCGTAAATTGGCGGATTTTTCTAACAGCATATGCAGCCGTCCTGCAAGAGATGTTAAGTGAGGACCCCATTGTAGCCTAGAGTCAAGCGTAATCCCCAAAAAAACTGTTTTATCAACAAATTCTAGTTTCTTATTGTTCAATACTATGTCGCAATCACTACTTTTGACATTTGGTAAGGAAAATCTTATGCATTTAACATCCTTGCGCCATCTCATGTTCTTAGATCAGCGGATTGTGCCAGGCGCTGCAGCTGCGACTGCTGAGACCCTCAAATGGCGCTAACACTGTAACCTTATTAGTCATTTTATATAGTTTTGACCAGTTTGTGGTCAAAAGTCGAAACACTTTGGTCATGGGGTGCAAGTGTGCTTATTGTCTTTTTTATGGAAATTTCACGTTTATTAATCGACACTGCGTGACCAGAAGGCTAGCTCGTTCTTCGCCCAAACACATTGCCATTCAACGCGGCAATACTGCCAGTCTTCTGGGCACGTTTCCGGATGACAGCAATTGGGTTTGTTCTGTTTGCAACTCTCTTTCTGCTGCATATCAACAATCTGCTGATGCCCAGTATCTATGGGTATGCAGATGACAACACAGTTGTCAAGAGATATCTGCCAAGTCTGCCGGGCTGGCAAGGAACTAATGTAGTCCGAAAGTGAGGCTATGGTAGAGCGTACGAATGTTTCACTTCAGACAGTCTCCAAGTAAAGTGAACCTAATCTGGTGGAATTCAACGCCGCCAAATTCAAATGTGTCTGTTCACCGCCAAAAAGAGCCCGTTTACCTTGGGTCCTGTTTTTTAGAATGTACCCCTGGAGTACACCGACCATCCTTAGCTCTTGGTAGTAGAAATTTCCTCAGACCTTAACTTTGGGCGGTTCATTGAGTCCAAAGACAAGATAGCTGCTAAGAAATTCGGTATTCTTACAAAGATCCGGTGGCACTTCACACTGAGACCGCTTTTAATGTTATTCAAAGCACAAGTCCGATCGTGTGTGGAGTACTGCAGCCACATTTATGAGCTGGTACTGCAAAACGCTCCCTAGAAGCTTTCGACTCGGTGGAAAGGCGTGCGAAGAGGCTAATTGGTAATCCAGAATTGGTTAAGTCTAATCTACAAGGTCTTCAGTATTTTACAGGATGCATTTTAGAGAGTCTACGTGAGTATCTATCGGATAACCCGACGTACGGCGAGAATCCACCTTTACGTTGTTGAAACCTACGGTCCGGACTAAGCGTTTCGTCTCGTCGTTTATACCGCCTTTCTTTCGGACTAGATTGACTCCTTACTAGCTCGAGATAGTATTTCTCTACAACTATGCTATCATCTGCATACCCATAGATACTGGGCATCAACAAATCTTTAATATGCAGTATGAGTTGCAAAGAGAATAAACCCCCGAGGAACTCCGGCATTAGTCGTCATGAGCTCTGATGAGCATCCGTCGACAACAGCTATTCGGAGAGACTGTTCACTCAGGAAGTCTTTTACTCAGTTAATCAGACCAGGGGAAAAGCCGTACGCTGGAAGCTTACTCAAAAGGCTAGCGTGCTATACCCTATCGAAAGCCTGCGAGACGTCTAAGGAAACGCATTCCCCATTATTCTCAAGGGTCTCACCCCACAAGTGGGTGGCATAAGCTTGTTGGTCCCCATAGCCCGATTGCGGCGGAACTCGTACTGTCGGCACTGAGGAAATCGTTACATTCGTTACCTTCCAGGATTTCCAGGTATGTCGTAAGGCGCGAGTTCAGTAAACACTCACATAATATTGCAGAGTTAGGAGGTTATTGAACTTAAATTCCCTGCCCTGGAGTACGATCCGGAGGGCACTCCGGTACCACCGGGTGCCCAAATACCTCTGTCGAGTGGTCGAGGCCTATCTGTCGGAGAGATTTATAGTCTACCCCGGTCACCAAGGAGACTGGAAACGTCGAGAGATATCGAGCGGTGTTCCGCAGGGGTCGGTAATAGGGCCACCCTTGTGGGACATTGGATACGACTACGTGCTACGCGGCGACTTCCCTGACGGGGTCAGCGTGGTTTGCTACTGTGACTGATTCCAATATGACCCTAGGATGATAAAATTTTCATTTTTTTTTTCTGAATTTCCCTACATGAAGGTATGAAGGTCGGCTCCCCCCTTAGAGGGAGAGGACGAGCTCCCCCTCCGCTCGTCCTTATAGCTTTCAACCAGAGACCTGGACAGCTCCCACCGACAGTAATGGATTTCCAAGGATTATGTCACCTTCTCCCGACTTAGAAAGCTAGGGGATTAGGTGGGGAGTTGAGAAAAACAAAGTCAAAATCAAATAGGGTTGGAAATCCAAGGGATAAGGAAGGATAATCTACTTTTCTTTTGAGTTATGAATATTATGAGACTGAGAGGGCTGCAAAAGGGTATATGAAACGTGACGCTTGTATTTGCAAGTTAAATTATTTTAGAAACTACTTCAATCCGTTTCGCTCGTGCGTGTCCTGACCAATCCTACGGCAAAGGGTTGTGAGGCCTCTGCTATTGGATAAGACACACTTCTTCTACAATTGACTCCTTATAACGGCCTACTCACTCTTCACTAAGACAATACAAAACTTAAACAAGCGTGACGTATTGTTAGTCGGTCGCAGAACTATTTACAGTTGCCTTGCTACACGCTGAAGTGGTTTATCGACACTTCTCACTTCCTTACTCTACCCAAAGGTGAGGACATCATAACCTACGTGTCTCCGAGCTACGTCTAGCTTGCGGAGTTTCCAGAGATGAGTCCAAATTACGTGTCTCGCTAAATATTATTTTTTTGTATCAGTAAGAGGCCTACGGGGGCCGGGTGTGTTTTAACGAGATACGTTCCCTAGCGTTCCTTAGAACGACTATCAATGCAGTTTGGGGTACTTGGTGAAGCCTACCCCCGCTCCCTGGAAGTGTGCGTATAACGAGAGTAATGTAATTCACTCTACTGTCAGTCAGTTCTTAGGGGGAGGTAGCCGTCGCTAACGTTTGGTGGCTCGTGATCTCAGTGTGGCTCAAACTAGCCTTAGCATGTAGCGAATGTTTATTCGGTTCAACCTTCAATTGGCAGTGCTTCAGTCATGGTTGCGCCAAGTATGGCTGGAAGTGGCAAGTCCTCTCGAAGGAAAGTCAATGTCATGCTCACTCCAAAGGAAGGCCTTCTCCGAGTCCCTAACACCAACCGCAAGCTCAGGTTACCTTGTCATAGGATGGAATGAGGAAGGATAAAACACACAACACTCACCCATTCAGTCTTCAACACAGCCGCTGAGATTCACTCGCGTACTTACACACTACTCACTAGATCACAATAACGCCCATCTATTCGTACTCTGACTCACATGCACTCTCATTGAGCTCCCAACTAACGGTAGGAGGAGTTCACATCGGTGTCGGGTCGACGATGAAGTACCTGGGAATCGTCCTCGACAGCCGGTGGAATTTGGGGGTCCAGATGCCTCCTGCCGGAGGCTCTACGCGGGGATCGTTCGGTCCATGGCCCTCTACGGGGCGCCGGTGTGGGCGCCGTCGCTGAAAACGCGACCGGCGGCCATGCTGAACGCCTGCCAGAGGGTCATGGCAATAAGGATGGTGCGGCGATTCTGCACGGTCTCCCGCGAAGCAGCGAGCCTTCTGGCTGGCCTACCACCGTGGGATCTGGAGGCAACAGTCCTTGCACAACATGCACGATATGCGCGTGGAGATGCAACGCCGGGGTGAAAGTCCGCTGCCGCGACAGGTCACGGCATGGCGGACAGAGCTCCGGCGGGATCTCATGGTGAAATGGCGTCAGCGACTATCGCAACCCAGTGCTGGGCACGCCACAATCATGGCGGTAAGTCCCCTCTTTGAGACGTGGCTGGAAAGACCTCACGGCGTCCTTACCTTCCGTATGACGCAGGTCCTCACCGGACATGGTTCGTTCGGGAGGTTCCTGCACCGCATCCGTGCGGAAGTAACGGCCGGGTGTCGCCACTGTGCGGAATTCCCGGAGGACACGGTGGAGCACACAGTCGAGATGTGCCCTGCTTGGGCGGAGCATCGCCGTGATCTCGTGGGGACGATCGGCGGTGGAGACCTCTCGCGCCGGGCCTTGGTTGATGCCATGGTCCGGAGCAAGGAGGAGTGGCAGGTGGTCGCCGACTTCTGCGAAGCAGTAATGCTCGCAAAGGAGGAGGCCGAACGCATCAGGCAACGGCGTCCTCGCCGCCGCCGCCGGGATTCTGATCCCGATTTCTGGCCACCGTAGGCGCGGGCTTGCGGACAGTGAGCAATGTGTAGTTCGCTGTCCGGCCGTCCGGTAACTGTCCGGACCAAGCCCAAGTCGTCGACGGTGCGCACTATTCCCGCGCGCCTCAAGGAGTTGTCAGCAACAGCGGGGACTCAGCCGGGTCGAAGCCTACTGGGGCCAGGGTTATCCGAAAGGGAGCTCGAGCCTCGCTATGAAGGCTAGAAGGAACGGGGTGGGTCTTTTAGTCAGTAAGAGTCTGACACTATCTCCCGCTCCGCCCAAGAGCGGGGGTTGTCATTGGATGATTTTTTCCAACCATAAAAAAAAAGGTTATTGTATAAGTATCCGATTTGATGATTTGATTGTGTAAGTTTGTATCCGAGGTATGCAAAGTGGTGAATTGATTCGATATTGACTGTTACGCATGATAAATGAATGCAATATGTATTGGTAGATGTAGTTTTAAACAATTAATAAAAAAAGCTTTAATTTTTTGTTTCAGCTAAAAGATATCAATTATGGGCGAAGTACAGAACATGTTTATTCAGCATATGGGCTGACAAAGACCTCAAAATCCCGCGATCTTCCCCAAGTCACCGGTCCATTTTGTGAGTCTTTTAAAATTTCGTTATTTTTATTCCAAAATCTCTTGACCACATCAATTATGCGGTCTGCGAGCAATTCATCCTGCCCATTGGCACTTAAATATAGCAATTCTTCGGGTTATGAAAACAACAGAAACGAAAACGGATAACTTTGGTTCTCCTGCAGACCTCTTTGATTTTTATTCGATCACGAAAGGGAACTCCGAAAACAGGCTTCACCATTGCCCTTTGAGTGACTTATAACTTCTTTATTAAGCCCCTTGTGATCTTCCCTTTCCGTATGATTTGGGCGTTAAAAACCTCGTTTGCTGACATCTTTTTGAAGCGCTCATGGAACACTACACGCCATCACTTGGACTAGGTCCTTACGGACGACCGGATCGTGAACTACCTACAAGACTGCGTGAGGATATCTGTTTCATCACGGTTGTGGCCATCTCCTTCGCTTGCATTACTGCTTCCCAGAAAAAGGTGACTGCATCCCATTTTCTCTCGCCCCGAACCATGGCCTGCACTCCTTATGCATTATTAACCCTATACTGCGATTATCGAGAAGCCTGCAACTTTTAGTGATTATGACAAACACTCCCGACTAATGAACACAACGTATGAATCTTATTTATTTTGCTACTTATCTGAAACACCAGTTTTTACTAGAAAAAAGTCGCTTCACACACAATGTTGTGACTCCAGGAAAAATAATTCCATTAAAATATAAAACCTAAGACAGTGACTGGAAAGCTGGCATCAGGTTTTATAGTCAAAACATCTGTAACTACAAATGAAAAGGCGGTCAATAACTTTATCAAAAACTTTGAACCAGATACATTGAAAAGTAGTATGCGCAAAACAACATCCAAAGTCAAGTTTGAGATAATGTTCACAAATGAAAACACCTCATTTATTATCATTTATTTATTATAAATAGTTTAGTTAATAAATAATTTTTTTTATGTACATATATTTTTACGAAAGTGGAATTTATTATGTAACACTAATGGCATAATATACATAATGTATAATATTTAATCATTTAAAAAATACTTATATTTTTAATAACCTTATTAATCTATAAATATGTACATAAAAAACTTAAATACTAAATAAACTATTTATACTAAAACCTAACTATGTACATATATATAATACAAAATGAAAAAGTACGCTCAGGCGTCAAAGTACTCCTCCACATCGCTGTCATCCGGAAATGTGCCCAGAAGACTGGCAGCATTGCCACGTTGAATGGCAATGCTAATTCTTTGGGCGAAGAACGAGCCAGCCCTCTGGTCACGTGAAGTGTCGATCAGTCGGCGTGAAATTTCCTTGAAAAGGAGACGCGCACTCGGACCCCATGAACCAAGTGTTTCGACCCCAAACGGCTCAAAACTGTAATTACCAATAAGGTTACAGTATTTGCGCCGTTTAAGGGTCTCAGCAGCAGCAGCGGCAGCGCCGGCACAGCCTGCCGTACTTGGAATATGGGATGGCATAATTGAAATATTATATACACATTAATTAAATCCTTTAAAAAAAATACTGATGCAAAATGAAGGATATCGTGCTAGTATCCCTAACTACTACGACAATGCCAGATATATGGGCTTTTAGGGAACTGATGGCACGTTCTATAGATTTTTAGTTTTGCAAAGAAGTCCCTGACGGAAATAGCAAAGGACTGGCTGACCAAGGGGAAATATAACGTAGACCAGGTAGGGAAGCATTGACTTCAGTGGGACGAAAAGGGTCGAAGTGAGGGCAACAACTTTTCAAAACTGAACGAAGGGTGTCGAATGTTTTTTAGACCGCGCCTTTTTTTTACAATTAATCTACACTAATATAATAAAGAGTTAAAGTTTGTTTTTTTTTGTTATACCCTTGAAATACTGGTCCATTTGCTAAAATTTTTTCACCGATAGAATGCTGCTTTATTCCTGAGTGACATAGGTCTGAGTGATATATTTTATGTACGCGGGCGAAGCGGCGGGCAAAAGCTAGTATTATTATATATGTTTTAGGTATCCCATATTGAATCACTGAGACTGAAGCTACCCTGTAAATAGTACAACAAGGTAAGATAAGATAAGATAAGATTTATTTCGCAAAAGTGGGTACATTTGATGGTAGTACAATGTTTTAACAAAAAGAAAACAAGCATTATTTTCACAATAACAAGGCATGCAAAAGTACAAAACTTTACCCCACATAATTATGTAGGTACATAATACATGTTTTTTATAATTAATTACAAAGAAACTATTTAATTACTATTCCATACAATAAATAAAAATAAATTTAGTTCATTAGTCAAATAATTAAATGTCATGGCTATTCTATACATTCAATAAATAATATAATTCCAATAATCAGTCAATAAAATAATCAATATTACATATTCTCATTGTTGATTAAATACAAAATAAAAATTGTCAATTAATGTCTTTGTCCAATAAAAAATCTGCAACACTGTAATACACTTTGTCAACTAAAAAGTTCCTTAGTCTTTTTTTAAATAATGACACGCTATAGTCTTTCCAACTACTGGGTATTTTATTATATATAACCGGTGCCGTGCAGCAGACACTCCTACGCATCAGTGTTGTTTTAGCACTCTGGATACACAGCTTACTCTTGTCACGCCTATTCCGAGGGAATACATCAGACATTCGCGCGAAGCGATCCGGGTTTAATTTTACAAACATTGCCATTTCCAAAATTTATATGCATGGTAGGGTTAATAGTTTATATTTTTTGAAGTATGGCACGCAGCTATCGGTACTTTGCAATTTAAAAATAGACCGTTTACATCTTTTTTGTGCCTTAAATGCTTAAAGGAAGTGTGCTTGATCCGCGGCCTGGCTCGTCGCTCTGTGCTGCACCGCGCGCGCGGAGGACATGTTGCGTCAGCGAGCGCGCGCGTATATATAGAGTGGCGCGCGGCACACGCAGCACAGCACAACCACCCTCCACGACAACAACATGAAAGCCTTTGTGAGTACAGCATAACAGTTTCGTGTCATGTTCCGCACGAGAGCCGATAGATGAGTGTAGTAACGCATGTGTTCGTTCCAGATCGTCCTGTGCGCGCTGGTGGCGCTGGCGGCGGGCGCCGCGGTGCGCGAGAAGCGCGGCTACAGCAGCGGCTGGAACGGCGGCAGCTCGCTCGGCTCAGGCTGGAGCGGCGGCTACTCCGGCGGCTCGTCCGGCGGCTACTCTGGCGGCTACTCTGGCGGCTCGTCCGGCGGCTACTCTGGCGGCTACTCTGGCGGCTCGTCCGGCGGCTACTCCGGCGGCACGCAGGTCATCGCCGTCAAGAAGGTGGTGAACGTGCAGCGCGAGGTCACCGTGCCGCAGGTCGTCAACGTGCGCAAGGTGGTCTCCGTGCCGCAGGTCATCACAGTGAAGCAAGTCGTGCCCGTGTCCGGCGGCGGCGGCGGCTTCGGCGGCGGCTTCGGCGGCGGCTACGGCGGCGGCTACGGCGGCGGCTCCTCCGGCGGCTACTCCAGCGGCGGCTACGGCGGCGGCTCCTCCGGCGGCTACTCCAGCGGCGGCAGCGGCTGGTGGTGAACACTCTAGTCAACGACTGCGGACCATGTTATTTATTTTTAATAAATAATTTTTTTAAACAATTAATGTATTTAGCATTTGATTCCTACGAATAAAATGGCACTGAACCAAATGGCAGAGAACAGTGTATTCAGTTGCGTACCTACTTGCAGTGCACAATGATACTACCATGTAAGGGTAGGACACGTATCTATATATTTAAAAGGAGAAACTGTCTGCCTGACATATCAAAGCACAGCGGAAACTACTGGGACTAGGAACGTGACATTATGTACAAGGTTTCTTTTTATGACGTAGGCCAGTGCTAAGAGAGGATTTCCCAAAATCCGCCCTCTAAAGGCATAAAACGGAGGTCAAAAGTTTGTATGGTGAAACATGATAACACGCGGGCGAAGCCGCGGGCAGAAGCTAGTAAATAAATGTAATGAAAATGATTCCCTCAAGTAGTTTAGGGAAACATTTTCTTTATAATCTCCTCTCCTCACCTTGAGTTTTGTTTTGAATGAGTGTTATAATTTTTTTTTTATATTAAACAAAAAATAATAAAACCTTATTAGTAGTTTTTTTCAGGAATCGAAAAAAACAATCAGTCTCACCATACAAAATGACAAACTTGATTGGACAATTTGTATGGCGAGGCCGATTTTTTTTTTCGTTTCCAGAAAAAAGTTTTTGTGGAAGGTTGTTCAGTTTCGTCTACTGAGCAAGCCCTTAAAGTTTGTGGAGGACTGTCCCTTACACCTTGTATAGATAAAATTTTCGCAATCGGACCAGTACTCCCAGAGATTTCCTCCTACAAACAAAAAAAACATAAAAATGCGTGAAAAAGTAACAAACTTATGTATCTAAGTTTAAAATAATAATAATAATAAAAATAGTTTTAAAAAAAAACTATAAAAAGGCGCTTTCATAGGATAAAAGCGTGGGGCGCTTTTGCCATATTTTTCGTAAATCGTTGTTTTTTAGTTTTTTTTTAAACTACACCGTTAAATTTTAATCGTTTTAATCCCGTGGAGGGTCGATAGGCGTTGCGTACAGACTACCTACAGGTCATTGAACTCGCTCAGCTGACGTTTTCTTAAATAAATTAATTTCGTACATGCGTAAATTAATACGAGTTTTGAAAAAAAGGTACTTTATTTTTTTTTTTTATTTTCACAAAGCGGTAGTGTTTCATGTACCGGTTCGACCCGATTGAAACGATTAAAATTTAGCGGTGTATATTTATTTTTCACATTTTAGTGAATAGCCACTGAATGGGTCAGTGGATACGAAACGGGCACAGAGGAAAAAGACTTGGAAAAATTTCACTTTGAAAACAACGCCTAAACAAACTTTCGGGGTCAGGTGGATGTGGGATAGTGGGATTAGAAGGGTGGAGAAACATCAGGGAATACTTCATGTGATCTTGACCTCAAAGCCAATGACCTTGACCCCTAGGTCAAATGTATAAAATATTGGAAAACGCCTGCAACACCATAGGGCATGACCTTGAAAACATGGTCAGTGACCTTGACCAAGGTCAAATGTATAAAATGTTATCGAAAAAAAATTGATCTGTGTTATTTAGAGAAGTAGCGCTTGCGCGGCGGTCAGGGCAAGATGTCCTTTGGTGTCCCGGGCGTTTTCCAACATTTTGTACATTTGACCTTGGGGTCAAGGTCATTGACCTTGAGGTCAAGGTATGGCCCTTGAGTGTCTCAAGCGGTTCCCAACATTTTATACATTTGACCTTGGGGTCAAGATCATAAACCTTGGGGTCAAGGTCATTGACCTTGAGGTCAAAGTCATTGCCTTTGGGTGTCCCAGGCAATTCCCAACATTTTATACATTTGACCTTGAAGTAAAGGTCATTTACCTTGAGGTCAGGGTCATAGGATAAAGGATTATTGTATTGTTATCAGTCTTTGATGGGTGTGCAAAGTTTAAAGAAAATCTGATCGCCCAAAGTTAGTCCAAATCGAACTTAAAGGCGTTGATTAGAAACAAACAAACATACAGGTGAAACTAATAAAAGCGTGTTAAAAAAAATAAGGAATTGCTTTTTATGTTGTAGATGTTTGTTGACTCGCTGTTCTCAAATCCAAAACGTGAGAATTGTTATAGGTTATGTTTTGTGTCTGTATTATTACTTATTCAAAAGTTTTAATAAATACTAGCTTTCGATGGTAAAGTAAGTTTAGCACAACTTTACTCCGCATTTATTAGAAAAGGTTCACCCCTTAGTTTAAGAGTTTACAAAAACTGAAACTTGTTAGTTTCGGCAGTACCTACAAAAATAAATACCTTGTAACAAAACCTCTTGTTTTCAAGCCCGCAGTACCGAGTGAGGAACTGAGCAGTGTCGCAAGATGAGACGGTCGCGAGCGTCCGCTCAACTCCGCGGACTAATAAGGTGGTATTAATGAAACACTACTCGACATTACTTCATTTGAGAGGAGCTTAATTGCGAGACATGCATCACATGCATTACTCCACAGTCCACGTTACAAGGCAGTGTAAGATAACCGGCAGGGATTCTAATACATTTGATATGACAGTGTAGTTGCAGCAACTGTCGCCGCGCATGCGTTACTGCTATCAACCATCTCATCTAAACCGTGCGAGGTTAGTTTCAACACATTTTCCTAAAAACCTATTGTTTCTTTTTTATTAGGGTTCCGTAGTCAACTAGGAAGGAACCCTTATAGTTTCGCCATGTCTGTCTGTCCCTCTGTCTGTCCTCGCTTAATCTCTGTGACCGTTAGCACTAGAAAAAACGAAATTTGGTACCAATATGTATATCAATCACGCCGACAAAGTGGTAATAAAAATTGGAAAAAAATGTTTTATTAGGGTAGCCCCCCTATATGTAAAGTAGGAAGTGATTTTTTTTTTTTAATTTCAACCCTAACGTGTGATATATTGTTGGATAGGTATTTAAAAATGAATAGGGGTTTACTAAAATCATTTTTTGATAATGTCAATAATTTCGGAAATAATCGCTCCAAAAGTAAAAAACAATGTGTGTGTGTGTGTGTGTGTCCCCTCTAACTTTTGAACCATAAGTTTAGAAAATATGAAAAGTGGAACTTTATAAGGACTTTCTAGGAAAATTATTTTGAACTTGATGGAAAGAACAGTTTTTGTACAAAAAAGACAAAAAGGTTGTACAAAATAATTTCTGGACTAAGTTTGTAGTGTAATCGTATATGCAAGCATTTTTTTAAACCCATTAATGGGTACACTTATTGTGACGGACGGGAAACTACGGAACCCTACACTGAGCGTGGCCCGGCTCTTGGCCGGTTTTATCATGATGAATTTAACCGGTTTTTAGTTTATTTGTTGTTTTTTTGCGAAATGAGATCGTCGTAATATCCCACGATAACTCACTGAGCTGAACTATTCACTGATCGCTCGAGATCCGTATCTACACCTGTCCGCAAAATATAAATTACGTTTCGATTAACAAACCAATTAAAGCTAGCTGATCTCTTGAGCAAACGTTATGGATCTCACAACACGCCAGTTCACATTTTGCTATGATTTAGGGGTAGGCTATTAAGTGATGTAACATAAAATAACTATATTTTTTAAAGTATGTCTTAAAAATTAAGATTCATTATACCAGCATGATATAATAATAGTAATATAATATTCCACAACTATCACACAACGCCGTCTAGTCCCAAGCTAAGCAGAGCTTGTGTTATGGGTACTAGACAACTGATAAACATACTTATATATTTCTAAATACATACATATTATAGATAAATTATACCCAGACACAGAACAAATTATAATTATACTCATCACACAAACATTTGCCCTGGGTGGGAATCGAACCCACGACCTCCGGCCTAGCAGTCTGGGTCACTAACCACTAGACTAACAGGCCAGTCAAATAGCTATAAAGGAGTGTTATATTAGTTGACGTCGATAACATCTGTGAGATGCTGCATATTGAGACGTAACCTAGGTACCTGGTACAGACCAACGTTCACCTCGGAACTGACAAGCATGGGTAATTTTTTAGATGGGAAATCATCTAATGACAACTCCCGCCCTAGGGCGAAGCGGGAGGGCGTGTCAGACTTTAACAGACTAAAATGAGTAAAACCAACTCCTGTTCTTTTTTACTTTCATTCCAGGGCTCCGGGGTTCATTTTCGCACAACGCATGGAGGAGCATGGGATGCCAATGGTAAGTAAGTGGGACAAAACAGAATCGACTGAGTAGGAGACGACACGTGGAGGAGATCAGCGAGGTCCCGCGCACACAACCGTCGCAATCATCGACTATCATAATTGTTTCATCATTTCTCTCAAATGTATTTCTTCATGATACCGAGTGGCTGAACATGGGCGGCTGTTTTATTTTATTTTACAATACTTTGATACACATTCACCGCACACCGCAGACACGTAGATTACACGTCAGGCTTAGTTTGCCGGTCTGCCAGGAAATATGCAATACTCAACTAGATTTAAATCTTAGACAAATAGCAGACATCGCGATATTATAAAAAGAAAACAATATAAACTTGATTTTTCAATACGAGATATCAATCAAAAGCATATCGACTTCAGCGTTGTGTATTTTGAGTTGATGTTCAATACGAGATTAATTGATACTCTTTTCGATTGATATTATCTTTTTTTTTTCATCTATATTTTTTTAGGTAGAACACAACGCACGTCGTCGCCAGCCTAACAACCCGGCTGAGCAGCCTCTGGTCTAGCTGGAAGCAGCTAAATACTCGCCCGATTTATGTGACTTGTCCAAATACAGTTATTGTATAAGGCGACGTGAGGTGACTCACTGCTAGCCCTCGACCTGCAGCACCACACCTCATAAACCTCATACTTTATATTAATCTTACAAGATATCGGTCGCGACCTCGCTCGTAGCGCACCTCAAAATTTGTGGAAAACAACAAAACAAAAACATAATATTAGAGACTAGGTTCCGCCTGCCATTTTGTCTGCGTGGGTTTATGTAAAATAAAAACCTACTAATACCTAAATAACTTAAATAAATTATATTATTATTATGTTATGTAATAGTTTTACCGAAAATGTTACTCCTTCATGATTCTGAACTCCTAGCAGTTCGAGTCTTTACCGCTCTCGATACCAGCCCTTTTTTTCGTATTCAGTTCGCTTCTGAAAGGAAAACCCGCCCCTGGAATGCAAGGCAATGAAGGAACTAGGAGTGGGCTTTAGTCAGTAAACGTCTGACACGCCCTCCGCTTTGCCCAAGGGCGGGAGATGTCATTGGATGATTTCCCATCTTGCTTAATCAGCCTTTTAATTTTCCCACTACTGGGACTCAGGCCTCCTCTCTATGAGAGAGAATGGGCTGTAATCCACCTCGCAAGCCCAGTGCATGTTAGCGAATCACATGTCTTCGAATAATGATTTCTCACCTAAGAGAAGCTTCTTTTTTTGAAGTCATAAAATAAATTCTCCGGCTTGGAAGCGACGGGCAGTGTCGGACTACTACTATTACCATTTG
Organism: Mythimna ferrago; assembly: GCA_910589285.2. Classification (NCBI taxonomy): domain Eukaryota; kingdom Metazoa; phylum Arthropoda; class Insecta; order Lepidoptera; family Noctuidae; genus Mythimna; species Mythimna ferrago. The sequence continues at coordinate 27,502,092 of OU342685.1, forward strand.
CATACAAGAAACACGGCAACTGTTTCTTTCGTCCACTTCGCTATCACCTCTTTGGGACGCGTATAGAACACAATGCGCCAGCGACTCTGGCTTGGTCCTTAACGGCGGACATCCGGATGGTGCGGGGATGATTCCGGCACAGAGAGTACGTAATTTCTGGTAATTTGTGGGTGTTTACCGCTCATTGCTTATCCAGCCCGACTTGTCATTGAGCCTGTTATCATTTACCGGGACAACATTTTGCAACTGGATTAACACACTAATCCAGTTCCAAAATTTCATATGGCCATTTTCGCGTGAATGCAATACGAATAAAAAATAATAAAGCAAACAAACCAACAAACAATTTTTCGCATTTATAATATCAGCAGGATTAACATTTTTACAAGATAAATAACAGTAAGCAGCGAGCATTACACACATACAAACGCCCCTCATTAACATCGGTACGATTACAGTCTTGCTACACTTACGGCTAATCAAAGTAAGCGAGCTACCAGTTAATAGTTTAATGAACCTAATTATATAGAACAACGATTACCTCCTACATACATAATGTCGAACATACACAATATGCCACAATAAAATCCAAGTCTATAAAAAAATTAAACAGGGCTTCAGAAGCTAGTGCACGGTCGGGATCAGTGGTTTCCCATGGATAAGAGCAAGAAATAAATATTGGATTTCAACAATGTTTCTTTATAAATTATTACGTTACAAATAGATACCAGAGAACAGTGTTCACCTATCAAAATAATTGAGTATTAATTAAGCACATAACAAAAACATGGAACGGATTCGGAAAGAATCTACGCAATCTATGGCATCTCATTTTCATTTTTTATTTTTTATTTATTAATCCTCTTTACATCTATCTTTACAGGTCTTATAACCTAATGCGACAGTGTAGCTAACAATTATACTTAACCCTAAACATACGTTTATGAAAAAATCACTTTCATATCACTTTCATGTCATAAAAAGTATTAAATAAACTTAATTTAACATAATTATATACAACAATAACTATAGCTTCTGACATCGTCTTGGCCCGTCTAAAATTAGAAGACTTATTATATGCCTATTGCCTGTGTCACTAATGTTACGGCCACACTACCTTACCGTCTACCGGGTTGGTACCGCAATAATTATAACATTTAATTACCGTTTATTTTATTTACACTAGAGTTTACCTAGATATGTCTATAAATGAGGCGGTAAAAATATCATTTTTTCAAGATGGAGGTTGAAGCTGCAGCTGTGGGTAACGTATGTCGAAAAATTTTAAAAGTGAAAAAGTGAGGTTTTGTTCTACTTCCTCATTTATATCATTACAAGAACATTGGAATAATTCCAAAAATTCGAGCGCTTTTTCATTTGATCACTCCATGTCGGTCGATACGTGCGTCGAATCGTCATTGAGCTCATGTTGCACACTGAAAAAACGGTAGTGTGGCCATAGACGCAGTAATTACTGCGGTAATCTTCTTTGAAGTGCGAAAAAAGACCGCCGCCGTTCTATTGTCTACCGCCATTTGTCATATGGATTGGCATTGTAAAGTTATGGCCATAAATCGTGGTTACACCTAGGCGTTATTGAAGTTATGGCAATAATAATTATTGGCATATCACGGTAGTGTGGCCATACCTAACATGAGTGATAGAGTTACAGTAGGACCGATTTTAAAAATGTTTTCGCCAGTTTCTACTGGCGAAAACATTTTTAAAATCGGTCCTTTAGTTTTTGAGTTTATTAATTGCAAACATAAATAGATATTATGTAAAAAAAAAACTTTCTAATGAATTTAGTCAGAGTGGTTTAGTATGTGCCTTCCTTGCGCTGCAGCTAAGAAAAACAGTCTTCTTTGTCGTGCGGAGGCCATAACTTCAATTTTGTTTAGCTTAGGAAAGAGAAGAGGTGAGATGAGACCTCGAAATGCACTTAACCAAAAAAAGGTTTCATATTCTTAATCTTTCCAGGGACTAATAAGACCCTTACCACTATAGTGATAATTCTCGTGGCACAGGAATGGAAATAATACAAAAATGAGTGCCGCTGTCAACGTGCTAAACAATATAAAATCATTCCAAAAACAAGGTCAAGAATTAAAAAAAACGCATAAAATCTTTTCCAAAACTTGCGCAAAATCAAAGTCCTGAAAAGCTACCAATCGATTCTTTAAACGTTAAAGTTCCGTAATGTAGTCTGGTATGTCTTGCGCTCAATGATTTCAACTTTATGGTAAATCTACAAAACTATGCACTCACCGAGTAACGGAGTTGCTGCGCGTAAAGTATTAAATAATTCTCACTGAGGTGTAAAACTAAATAAAATATCAAAAACGTGGAGATGACAACAGCTGTAGCAGCGGAGTGAGTGGATGACTTCGCCGCAGCCGCCCAGCGGTTCGAGACATTTTGATTTATTGTTAGGGTTCCACACGCATACCACCGAGACGTGGCCACGAGGGTTCTTTCGAACTTTAACCTTTCAATGGTGTCAATTAGAGACACAATAGAAAGACAATGACACCGTGAACGCCGGCGTTCGCTTGGGGTATAATGAATATCGATATCATATCCATTTTATTGTGGCAGTAAAGTACATTTAACTTTAACAGGTTCATATCTCTCTTTCTTATTGTTACTTACCTTTTTGTTTTGTTTGTCCTATTAACGTGTGCCTTTAAGTTTGTTCTTTTCTTTACTTATTTGTTAGTTTTGTAGAGCTTTTTATGAGTAAATGTAAGATAATTCTCTCTCTCTCTAATTTCACATAAATTACAAATAAATGAGGACTGTGATAAGGATTAATAAATATAGCGTAGTTATTATTTATTACAGTAGGTACCTATGGCATCACGTCGCGCTCTTCATTTTAAAAGCTACAGAACCCCGGGCACGCGTTTTAATATCAGACATGTTTTTAAGATTAAAATTTTGGAGATACCGAAATGTATTGTTATGCAAGAAAATCAGGTTTTTAATGTCATTCAAACTCGAACTATAAGTGCAAACCAAGGGGTGCTTCACACACGACACGACCAATATTTTTTTTGTTTAAAAATAACGTCGCCCTACACGAGGAATTAGGAATGACTCCATACAAGAGTAGGTGCGTTAACAAACATGAACACTCACTTACACAAGACACCCAGACCCTGAACTCCTATCTATATAGGTGGACGATACAAATATTTATTCCGAACGAGAATCAAACTCAGCGCAATAGCCAATCGCTAAACCACTGCGCCACTCGAGTCTTCAAATATGTAGATGTTTATTATTTTTCTTATTCATTTTACCAATGGTAGATACGCGTTTGAACACCATCTCACCTGATGACTAGTTGCGCCATAGTCACGGCGGAGACGTCCTCCTCTTTGACGAGTGGCTGGAAACACGACACGGCTTCATCACCTTTCATATGACGTAGGTCATCACCGGACATGGTAAGTTCGGGAGGTTCCTGCACCGAATTCGTGCGAAAGAAACGCCCGGGTGTCACCATTGTATAGACCGCCCGGAGGACACGTTGGAGCATACGGTAGAGGTGTGCCCCGCTTGGGCGCAGTACCGCCGTATCATCATGGAGACGATCGGTGGCAGCGAACTCTCTTGTCGGCCCTTGTACAAACCATAGTCTGGAGCGAGGAGGCATGATAGGCGGGCGTCTCCTTCCGCAAAGCAGTAACGCTTGCGAAGGAGACGGACACACGCGTCAGGGAATGAACATCCTACGCCCCAGCCGCCACGACCCCGACCCCGACTACCAGCCACGGCAGGCGTGGGCTTGCGGACGACGAGTATCTTGCCGTCCGGCCGACCGGTACCTAACCGTCCAGACCGAGCCTGAGTCGTCGACAGCGCATAGTGTTCCACGCGCTCCTCAAAGAGATGTCAGTAAACGGGTCCAGTAGGGCTAACATCCACTAGGAGCACGGAGATTTTCTGAAAAGGAAACTCGTGGTCTTAGAACGCAAAGATCAACTGAAGGACACAAGTGTAATTTTAGTGATTAAAAGTCTTAAACGCCTTTCCACTCCACCTTAAAGTGGGAGAAGTTATTAGATGAGTTCCTAAGTTTAAAAAAGAACAACAACATAGGTCGCTACACACCTGGAAAATTACAGCTTTCTAGTTCTAATAATAATCTCTAAATTAGGGATGGACATGGTGGAACTATGGAACTCTTAAAACTATGGCACAATGGAAACTCTTATTCCTTGTTAACACTGCGGAACCCAGAAACCGGAAACAGTTACCGGACGGTCGGACAGCGAGCTACCCATTGCTCGCCGTCCGCAAGCCCGCGCCTACAGTGGCCGGAAATCGGGATCGAAATCCCGGCGCCGGATGGGGCGCTGTGAGCGCCGCCGTTGTGCTGCCTTCCACCTGTTGTAGAGCTGCGACAGGAGCGTCCGCGCCGCGCCACCCGTCCGCTGCGACAAGAGTCTAATATGCAAGCTACTTAACAACACGCGCTGATGCAGGTTCATCCATGTGGTCAATCAATCAGATACACCAACAAGGATATTATGTATGTCAAAGGTATCTTCAGTTTTTTTTTTTTTAAATTATGTATAATTCATTTAAAAATCGTCTGTGTCTGTAGTCAGGTGATGATGCATCCTAATAGCTTTTTCGAAGGTTGTGGTGTGTGGGTGCGGTGTGTCGGTGAGACGCGTGTGTGTAGGTGCGGTGTGTCGGTGAGACGCGTGTGTGTGGCTCCCATGTGGAAGGTGAGCCTCTTGCCCTATATAACGGTGGTCAGCGCAGAACAGATCATCAGTCAACAACTACTCAACTCAATATGAAAACCTTTGTGAGTATCTACTTATTAATTCATATTGTTATTATTTTTCTTCATTCAGAAAATAATTCTTTGTTTTTCGAAGCTTTTCTTAAATTTGGAAAACGATAATTGGCAATGCTTATCGTAAAATATTGTTTTTTATTTTGTCTAGATTGTTCTTTTTTTCTACCAAATAAGAATTTCTTATCATTCTTATTTTCTAATATTGACTCATTTAAAATAGTTGTCTACAAATATTTTCTGTGAGGAATTAAGAAATAGATCAGTGATCCAGTGTCATCCATCCATACTGGTGGGAGCATTGTCCAGAGGACGCTGCCTCCGTGCTCCAAGGCGATACTTGCATATATAAGTAATTCAGATAATGATGTTACAATTACCGTCACGGATCTTGAGCGCTCGGCGTCAGAGTGGGGATCGCTTTGCGCATTCCATACATTGGCGAGCAACTCGTCGTCGTTGTTAGATACATGCAGCAAGCGCAGGGAACAAATCCGAGTGACGTCTATGACACGATGGCGCGGCGAGCCAATCACTGACACTCTCGGCCACTGCGTCTCACTTCGTACCACTAAAGAGACCGAATTTTTGACTTCTGCGCAACTTGAAGCCAGCGCTCAAGATCCGTCTTCAATACGTCTTCTTCCCACCAAGTACTGCATGTCCAATAGAAATGCTTCGGATCCAGAACTACAGCACAAAACCATCATCACAGTTCTACTGCAGAAAACAATCTATCAAGATTCTAACTACTGTGTCATTAAATTCCAGGTAGTCTTATTCGCCCTGGTGGCTATGGTGGCCAGCGGTACTGTGCGCGAGAAGCGCGGCTACGGCTGGGGCGAGCAGTCGCACGGCTGGGGGGAGCAGTCGCACGGCTGGGAACAGCAGTCGCACGGCTGGAACTCTGGCTGGAAGTCCGGCTGGCATGACCAGCCCAAGACTAAGATCATCGCCATAAAGAAAGTTGTGAACGTGCCGCGCGAGATCACCGTGCCGCAGGTGGTGCACGTGCGCAAGATCATCAATGAGCCCAAGGTCATCATCATCAAGAAGGAGGTGCCGGTGGAACACGGTCACCACGGCTGGTGGTGAACTTGATACTCGAGTCAATACTGTAAATAATGTGATGGTTTTTATTTAATGTTTTTTTTTTTAAAAAAAAAAACATGATTTTTTTAAAGAACATTTTATTATTTCTCAAAAACCCCTACACGTAAAGTTCATCACAAGTTCTCATCTCAAGTCACTCTGCGAAATTTTTCTGTTTAAAACAATGTGTAGTTACAATCATCCCGAACACTACGAACTCACTATAGTCTATGACAACACATGCTGCAAGTACCTATGGCGATTTAACTACGACACAGTATATAGGATCTCTTTACGTCAACATGATGCGTTTTCTTGGGTATCACGACCGGTTTCCAGCTTTATTGCAAAGTTGTCCCGGTTGCTACGAACTTGCTACGAGCGCTACGAACTGACTACGTCGTAGCAGGACGTAGATTTCAGAATCAGTTTCCCTCTGAATAAATTTTATTGTGTTTGTAGTGTAACTAGTTTGCTGTTGCCAGACGAGAGAGACTAGAAGCAGTGCACCGATGGTGTGTTCCGTCTCAGATTTTTAGACCTGAATGTGTTAAAGATTAAAAAAAGAACTGGGCAAGTGCGAATCGGACTCCCAGACTGAGTGTCCCACCGGTGTAAATAGTTAAATTCCCGAATGGAGTCTCGTAGGTTTCAAAAGCTTCATCGTCGGCCACGTCATCGCATTCCATTAGGTGAGATAGTGGTCAAACGCGAGGCTATCCATAATGAAAATAAAATATTTTTTTAGTGACATAACAACAAATTTACTCTTTTCTTATTTATTCCTATACTTGTACTATAAGACCTTGCTCTATGCCAAATGTCAGGATTCCGGGTCAACGGTAACTACCCAATGAATTTTGATTCCCTTGAGAGTGTCAAAAGTGTGTTTTTTGCGACATTAACAGCCGTAGCAGATAGAAGCACAACAAAGTGATCAAAAGGGAAAACGGAATCCTATAGGGAACCCTAAAAAAGGGAGTAATTCTAGGATTTTTAACTTTGTTCCGTATAACTCTCCCATAATAGAGTATGCTGAGACTGGACTACGGACAAGTCTGTGGTCGAGAGTGAAGCGGAGCGCCTGTTCACAGAGTGTTAGCAGTAAGCATTGCGACGCGTTGCTGCCTAACGCTGATCTATCTACTGTGGAGATAGTGGTGCTCGCAACTAAATTGTGTGTGTTCAGAGATACAAATTCTTAATTTCTTGAAACTGAAATACTACACCACTAAAATAATATTTATGTTTAAAGGAGTATATTTACTAACCGCATGCTCTCCGTGCGTCAAAAATAATCATACTATGCCTCTCTATACAAGTGTTAATAAAATGCGCTGCTAGGTAGCTCCCACCCCTCCTTCTCATCGAAATATTCATATTTTGTGCTGGGACACAACTTGACCGCAGTTACGATAGACAATCATCATCATCATTATCAAAAGCTCTTGGTTTCATAATGAGAAGCTCAGCCTGTTTTCGATCACTAAAACCGATCAAAGTCTTATATTGTTCGTTCGTACGCAGCCACCTCGAATATGCATCTCAGGTCTGGAACCCTCAATATGGGATATATAAGTCTCGTATTGAGGGCATCCAGAAGAAATTCCTTAATTTTCTTGACTTTAGAGCAAAACAAGTATCTGATAACTACACTCACCGATGCAAAAGATACCATTTTCTACCGCTTGTCCAGAGACGTGATATTAATGATGTGTGCTACTTGATCAATATTGCAAATGGTTCAATTGACTGTCCTGAGCTTGTCTCAAAATTGTCAATACGCACTAATCAGATGGGACTGCGACAGCGACCACTTCTGAATGTACCTAGTGCAAACACTAATTATAGGCGTAATGCATTTTTTCTGAGAGCCAGTCGCAGTTTTAATAAGATTTCATGTGAACCCGGCATTGACCTCTTTTGCACGAAAGCGGGCACAGTTAGGAAGCACTTAGCAGTCATTTTTTGAATAACCAGCACCTATTTGCAAGTAAAACATAATGTTATTGTTTGTTAAAATTATTGAGAGTTAACCAACTCTGTGTCAACCTTGTGGGACCAACATTGGTTTTTTTTTTCGTCATTATAACTACCTACATGTGGAAGCTTGTAATTAGCAATTTAATTACCTACTATTGTCACTATGTTGTTATTAGTCTGTAAGCTTTCCTAAAATGTGAAAAATAAAATAATAAATAAAATAATCATCAACCCTTTTTAATATTCCCACTACTGGGACTCAGGCGTCCTCTCTAGGAGAGAGAATGGACCGTAATCCACCACGCGGGCCCAGTGCGGGTTGGTGAATATCACATGTCTTCGAATTTTTGTTCTAGTAATCAGTAGCCAGTCAGCCGGTTTCCTTTCCTTTACCGTTTTGAGAGAAACGTTGATAAACAAGGGCCGTCATTCATTACTATGAATATGATAACATAACATAGATATGAATTCTGATATCTGAGCAGCGCAGCGCAGCGCCTTTTACAATTCCGATTAATCGCAGCTCTGCAACGACTTGTTGCTCTAACAACAAATATTGTGTTACACATGGGACAGACATGATTTTTTTGTAAAATGGGCATATCACTTTTAAATACATCTTTGAAACTCCATTACTAAGCGATCAATTTTCAACTTCAGCTTGGGCACTAATAAGATAGTTACTTAGAACAATATTGAGAAGTCCTTCGGTCCATTGCCTTTTATTTATTTGGAATCTTTCACACTCTCTTTAGTGGTAATGCCTATGTTTTTTTTATTATTATTATTTAGTTTCTATTGTACAACGTATTATTCAGTGATGTTGTACAAGTACATTGTAAATAAATAAACTACAACCAAGTAGTAACCGAGTTAGAATCTATAGGGTAGAGTAGGGTGGAGTAGGGTAGAGTAGGGTGGAGTAGGGTGGAGTAGGGTGGAGTAGGGAAGATCGAGAGGGAAAACGCAGGCAACACCTAGTACATAATCAATCTAATCAGCTGCACTACTGCATATTAAGGAAATACTTAGAACAATATTAATCATTATTATATCTAGCCCATACTGTCCCACTGCTGGGCAAAGGGCTCCCTCCACTCCTTCCAATGTTCCCAGTTTTGAGCCACCTCTTTCCAATTCCCAAGTAAGACATCCAAGTCGTCCCGCCATCTCCTTCTTGGTCTGCCGCGGCCCCGTCATGCGATTTCAGGGCTATATTAAGTTGGCTATTATTTTGTTTTTAAAATCTATCCTGCATTACTTTTCCTTACCTAACTGTCGCTTCTCATCTGTTTCATAGAATCTCTTTATTTCTAGTGTTGTACCAAATGACATTACTTATCTTACTTAACTTCGTTTCTAAACCTAAGTGTTGAAAATTCTTCTTCTTTTCGTGTCAATGGAACTAAATTATTTTTTTCCGGACCAGTATTTGGCAACCCGTACAGCTTTGTTATTGACCTCGTTGAAGTCTTGAAAAGTGCAGGTGGTTGTGCAGGGCTTCCAGTTTTGAAAAAAAAATATATTGTGCATTTTGTGCAATTAAACCGTAACTCTATATCCGTGATCGTTACCGACCGTGCATCACAATATTTATTATAAAGGCAGGGATGGATTCTTTAAACATTTCCATACATCCCTTTATGACAATAATACCTACTTAGTAAGAAAGAAAGAAAAAGTATTTATTTTGGCGCACAAAACATTGTAGATAACAAAAACTTAAGACAAACACAAAACAAAAAAAAAGTAACATTGTAAGTCACACGTTTGCGCCAAATTGTAGTTGTACAGGCCTGTTGGGTCTGTAGTCGTTTGGGCCCGCTCGATGTTGGTCCCGCGGGCCCAAACGACCACACAATTTATTTTATTTATTTTTGGTGGTCGATTGGGCCCATATACAAATTTAAAAAAAAATCCATTGTTTAAAGCTACTGGTGGATACAGTCAAGTGCAAAAGTGGTAAGTCAAAATATAATAAAACGCAATTCAGTTAGATTTAAAAAAGTTTATTAAAGATATTAAAAAAGCAGGCCTATGATTGGATGACCCGAGCAGGTAATCCGTAAAAGGCCCAAATGCTTGACCTTGAAATTAGTAGTGCTCGTACACTTAATTTAGGTATTATTATAGTAAAAAAATATGTGGTTTTAATGTTTGTAGACAAGTGTGGCACGTAAGTGTAAGTACGTAATTGAATAAATCAAAAATATATATTCTCAGTAATATAAATAATATTAGGTATATATACATATTTTAAGTCATAAAAATAAAACTAAAAGATTTGACTTTCTTTCATGACTGTACTTATAATAAAATTGGGCGATGGGTCCAATTGACACCTTCAAAATGGGACTGTGTCGATTGATCCCGCGGACCCAAACCGAGCGGGCCCAAACGACTACAGACCCGCCTGTTGGTCTAGTGGTTAGTGGCCCTGACTGCTATGCTGCAGGTCGTGGGTTCGATTCCCACCCAGGACAAATGTTTATGTGATGAGCATGATCATTTGTTCTGTGTCTGGGTGTAATTTATCTATAATATGTATGTATTTAGAAATATATAAGTATGTTTATCAGTTTTCTAGTACCCATAACACAAGCTCTGCTTAGCTTGGGACTAGACGGCGTTGTGTGCTAGTTGTGGAATAATACAACAACTCCTATTTGGAACACTGTTCGACGTGTCCATATTGATTTAATTTATTATACAAGAGAAGTCAAAAATGAATAAAGTCCAGTTCATATCGGCTATGATTAACGGTAACACCGGGGTTGAGTCCTAGAGAGTCAGTTGCTGACTGTTATATTATAGTATTTATTCGAGTTTTCGTTTCTATTAATGCCAGTGGTAACTAAACTGTCGATATTTAGTTGACAATGTCGGTAAATATTCTGGATGAATTTAAGATTATTTAGTCGGTCAATCTTACGTTATCGCTGCAGTCATGTCTGGAGAGCAAGCACACGCCACCAGCATACATACGAGAAGCTTATCCTGTAGCAGTTAATGGCCGTTTTATTTCTTGTTACGAATTTTTGATTGTTAGTCGTAAGTATATCAGAGTATACCCCAGACTTAAAAACTTCTCTGTTTGTTTTTAGGGTACTGTAACACAAAAAGAAAAAAATTGACTACGAAACGAAAAAACTTTTTTTGCTATCCGAAAAACATCTTAGAGACTCCACTCGGGAAGTTGACTACATACGAGTATTTACCTGTTTATGTAAAGTTTGTATAGAACCTTTAGTGCGCGAGTCCGACTCGCACTTGCCCAGTTTTTTTCTTTCTGCGATACTGTCACTTAACTTACTCCTTTATTATTTTTTGTTAAAAAAATTAAACAATGTCTAAATTAATTCGATTATAAATTATTCAAGTTCAAACGATTTTCTTATTTAATATAATTCAGTAATAGAAACAATTGTTAAAAAGCCATGTTTTGAGCTCTTTTTGGAACAATTGATTTAATGTTAAATGCCATACGACTCGTATTTCAGTGGCAAAATGTTGTTACATATCAGGCATTACTAACTAGGTAGGATCCTCAGACTTCTTCCCCATCTTATAAATATTTTTGATATCTACCATTTTAAAAAGAGCAGGGTGATTTTAAAAAAATACTCCAAGTATAAGCAAGCATGTTATTGTTATTAATTTAAGCTCTTTTAAAATCGGCCTACATGATTCTAAAGAACCAACACCAAGTCAGTTCTTAAGCAATGTATTGAATATTTGTAATGACTAGTGTATTTTTTAATATTATATTAATAGAATTTTGTGTTTATTTATTTTTAATTATAAGTTATATAATGTAATAAGCTTGACTGGCCTGTTGGTCTTGTGGTTAGTGGCTCTGAATGCTATGCCAGAGGTCGTGGGTTCGATTCCCACCCAGGACAATTGTTTGTGTGAATGCACGATCATTTGTTCTGTGTCAGGGTGTAATTTATCTATAATATGTATGTATTAAGAAATATATAGTAACTTACTTAGGTAGGTAGTAGGTAGGGCGGGTTTGCGCACTATCTCGTGCGCCGTTTGACCTATTAATAAATATACAAAGGCGACATTTTTAATGAAGATTTTTTTTTAAATGTGACTTACATTAAAAAGTGGTTCAATTGATTCTGATCAAGCTATTTTCAGGCTTTGCGCATTTAACGTTACACGTTATATATTTTATCACTACCGTGGCCGAGTGGTCACGGCCTCGACATCCGAGTTGTAGGTCGCGGGATCAAACCCAGCCAGGCGCATTACTTTGTGTAATTTATTTCATCACCACTGCTCTCAAAACGGTGAACCAAAACATCTTGAGGAAACCGACATGTCCTAGAACCAACCAAGTCGAAGACATGTGACATCCACCGACCCGCACTGGGCCCGCGTGGTGGATTACTAAGTTGGCAAACTCCTTCTCGGGACTAAATAAGTAACTTTCACCCCTAGGTAACAATGTACTACGAGTATAACGTCGCAGTTTACACAAGACTTTTAATTTTAACCCTTCGTCGAGGAACATTTATTAACGAAGTCAAAAAAAGTCAGTTGCGTTAATGATCTGTGACTTATATAATCTGTAATTCTATAAAAAATCGTAACTATCGGAACTGTCATAAATTAAATCAAAATTTTAAATGATTGAGAAATTCAAAACTCGATAGATTCTATTGCGCGTTTTGCAACTTTTAGGCCGATTTGTTTACTTTGGAGCAAGGTTAATGTTGGCAGTTCATTTAAAAAATTCTGAGTAAACGTGCAATAAATAATAGATGGACAGAGAAGCCGCTCTGTTGGCTCATCAGGGATACATCTCATCTGTGTTAAGATACAGTTGCATAATACGACAGACAATGTCAGGTCTTTAATGTCCAAAAAAGCGCTTAAATTAAAACATTTATTTCAAGCATCATTATTAAGGCCCATAGAAAAATCATTCACACTTAGATTAAAATAAAATTATAATAATAATAAACCCATCGCCGTATCTCTACGTTGACGTCGTGGTGGGGCTTGTGCGCTCCAATAAACCCTAAGCCATAGTCTTAATATAGTTCCTGGTAACCAGCCCACTTAAAACTCCAAAAACCATAGCCTTATATTAGTTTTCTACATGTTGCAATAGTTTCCCTTCAACCGGGGGTCGTCCTTGGATGCACTAGCATAGCGCATACAGGGATAATCACCGGTTAGTACCACGTTCCTTTTAAAGAGGTCTAAAAGGGCCTCAGCGAGTTGGTTTCGGCTCCTCGTAAGCCTCCCAAAGGTCCAGGACCTCAGGGTCCTGAGATAAATAAATATATAAATAATAATATTTTATGTCTTTTTTTAAGAAATGTTTAAAAATGTAAATAATATGTACATATAAATAATAAATGGAATAATAATAATATTTCACAGCTATCACACAACGCCATCTAGTCTCAAGCTAAGCAGAGCTTGTGTTATGAGTCCTAGACAACTGATAAACATACTTACTATAAGGAGAATCTAGGACTCACAAGTAGATAAACAAACACAACTGGTTGTTATCCAGTTAAAATTTTCTTTTCTCATAAGTGGGATAATAATTTCAATACAGATACGAATTTTAGACAAATTAAAACAGCTCATAAAACCTTTATTTCTTTTTAATGATTTTTTTTTTCTCTCAGAATTAAGACAATTAAATTAAAAAACATTTGGTATCTAAGGTTTTGCGCATTTAACGTTGCACGTTGTATGTACTATGTAGTATATTACACTAAGTAAAGTACCTGGCTGAACCTGCTCCAATTACGACTGGGCCTACTGTTCTCACAAATCATTACAAAAAATAAAATACATTGTGAAACCAATTATGAAATCGAAGAATAGAATCGAATCACAAACCATGATGTCGAATCCCATCAAGTCCCGCTACGAGCCTACGACGTAGTAACATTGCAGCTCTCGAAGGCCGTGGTAAGTTCGTAGCATTCGGAGCAACCCTGTCATAATATGGGAACCGATTGTAAAACCTAATCATATGCATGATGTTGACGTCAAAAGATCCTGCTACGTCGTAGTACAATCGTAGTACTTACTTGTATGTAATGTTCGAAGTTGTAAACCGTAGCAAGTTCGCAGTGTTCGACTTGAGATGACAACTTTTGATTTACGTGGGGGGTTCTTAAGAAATAAAATAAATATTTAGATAAATAAGTCTATTTAACAAGAAATGACTAAATAAAAACAATAACATTTATGTACAGCATCGAGTCAGCTATCGTGTTCACCACCAGCCTTGTTGGCCTTGTTCCACCGGCACCTCCTTCTTGATGATGATGACCTTGGGCTCGTTGATGATCTTGCGCACTTGCACCACCTGAGGCACGGTGATCACGCGCGGCACGTTCACGACTTTCTTTATGGCGATGATCTTAGTCTTGGGCTGGTCAATGCCGGACCAGCCATCCAACTCGTCTCTCCAACCCTGCGCCTGCTGTTCCCAGCCCTGCGCCTGCTGTTCCCAGCCCTGCGACTGCTCGCCCCAGCCGTAGCCGCGCTTCTCGCGCACAGCACCGCTCGCCACCACAGCCACTAGGGCGAATAAGACAATCTGAAAATTAATAACTTAGGAGTTAGAATCTTTAAAAAAAAATTTCTAAGGTGGTTTTTAGAGTAGGTGGTGGATGCGGCAGTGTGCGTTCCTTTTAGACATACCATTGTAACTGAAGATTAAAAGACGTGAAACTGACGTAATTTCAAAATAAGTAGGTATATTATCAAACACCCAAAGTATTTAAGTGTGCGTTTTGGGATGACAAAGAACCCAATGTCACTGAATCACATCTAGGCCGACAGGAACACCTCGCGTAAGGCCAGGATTCTGTGTGGTGCAGAGACCTCGGCACTTATAAAAGCTGACCGCTGCCCGTCGGAACGCTTATGTAAATTGATGATCCAAAAAATTCTAAACAGTTTTATTTCACATAGGCCTACAAGGACACTTATAAAACGTCAGAAGCTGAGCACGGTTCCAAATGTATAGAAAATAAATGGAGGACCGGTTTATGAAATGGTCTTGAGAAGGACTTTTTCTAGTAGTAGGACAATAATGGCAAAAAAAAAATGTTATTATGTTGATACTCACAAAAGTTTTCATGTTGAAGTGAGTAGTTGTTGACTGATGATCTGTTCTGCGCTGGCCACCGTTATATAGGGTAAGAGATTCTCCTTCCACAAGGGCCACACGGACACATGTGTTGCATCACGCCACACCCACATACCACAACAAAAAATAAGAAGGTACAATTTTAAAAATATTCATCTTTTTAGAATTTGTAATGACTTACGACATACACCATTTGATAATCTATCTGTTCGAATATCTAGAACAACCTGATCCTATGACTGGTGACGGCGCATAGGCTCCGGTCGCAGCTGCCGCGGCCGCAGGGCTCTGCTGCTCCGTACTAATCCAGCAAGCTGCTCTCGACCCCGTACTACTCAATTAAAAAAAAAGATGGCTTAGTTTTAGGGTTTCATAGACCTAAGAACGATTTTTTCCTAAACTGTCTTAAACGGGATTAACTAAAGGATCACCAGTTCCAGCATTCGCACAAACAAAAAGCTAGATGTAGCTGTGATCCAATATGGATTAATCGTTTAACATATCGTAACCTGCTGGATGATTGAATCTAAGACACTCGTGCTGTATATAGAATAAGGCTGAATATCTACGTACGTATATGTTTTTTTAGGTGGGAAATCATCCAATGCCTTCTCCCGCTCGGCGCTCACGCCCCACCGCCGGGATTCCGATCCCTATTTCCGGCCACCGTAGGCGTGGGCTTGCGGACGGCGAGCAATGGGTATCTCGCTGGCCAAAGGTCTATTTCTGAAAGGAAGGCTCGGCCCCGGTATGAAAGGTAACGAAGGAACGGGGTGGGTTTTTTAGTCAGTAAAAGTCTGACACTATCTCCCGTGTTAGATTCTGAATTATTATGACGTAATTAAATCATGAATTTTCATTTTTCATGTATATTGTTAGTAGTATTTTATACATTGGTAACATTTATGAAGCTTGAATCTAATGTTGAAGTACCTGCCAAAGATAATAATGATGTGTTTACAAACATAAAACGCCAAACTTATAAGATAATGTTGTAAATTGTAATGTAATTATTAATAATCTTTGTAATATATCTTAGATTGTATGTCTACTATAATATAAGAAGTTGTGTGTTGGTGCGACAACCTGAGATTTGTAGAAGGTGGAAGGATATTAGATGTTTAAGTGTCAACCCAGAGGTTTGACACTTGAACGTCAGGACTTTCCTATAAATAAGATTGGTTTCTATTAAAGTCCTCTTACTTGCTGTTCAGCTCTAGACCTTTACGGACTACCTAAGTTCACGTAAGTTATTTAATATAATAGCTTAATATTATTGCTAATGTTGTTTTGATTCTGTGTATTTGTTATACTGTGACTTATGTTTCTAATTATGTTATTGTTAACTATTGTTTTAATGTGTCTGAAAAATACTATATCTGAGCTTCCGAGGTGTTTCTTGGCCGTTCTTCACCTCGAAGACCTAGTTTCCGAACGAGCCAGTAGTTTATTCGAATAATTGACAAGCCTATTTGAAATAAATACTTAGTCTTGTTTTTCTGTACTTTTCTTCATAAAACCCTTTCCTTACACACCAGTCATAGGAACTTTGATACACAGTAAATAACCGTTATCCATCTTGACATTTTATTATGATATATAGGTAGTTATAAATATATATATAGTTCATTCATAACACCCGCATCATCCAAAAAAAAATGCCTGTTCCCGCTAAGGCGGAGCGGAAGGGTCTGTCAGACTTTTACTGACTAAAGCTCACTCCTATGTTCCCTCTCTGCCTTCGTTCCCGGGGTTCTGTTTCGCACAACCCGTGGGGCCAGTACTCTTCGACTCTCTCTTCTTCTTCTTCTTCGGTTTTTTCTGCTGGGCTCTTACTTTTTTTCGGGACAGGCGTGATGCTGTGTTATGAAATATTGTCGAAACATCTAGACGTACGACCGCGACACGCAACAGTTGTGGTTCGCTTGCTGCTATTTAGCGCCTCTACCTCTATCTACAATATTGATCAAAACGAGCAAAAAGAACCTGTTTTTTTTAAGCGAGCCCCCTTAAATATTTATTTTATTCTGTTTTTAGTACTTGTTGTTATAGCGGCAGCAGAAATACATCATTTGTAAACATTTCAACTGTCTGAAAATCACGGTTCATGAGATACAGCATGGTTCCAAAGGGACGGGTAGCGGAGTCTTAGTTCTAGGGTCCCGTTTTATACCCTTTGGGTATGGAACCCTAAAAAAGTTTTTTCCATATATTGTGCAAGCCCCCCCTCCCCCTCATTTAAAATATCGTTGACTAGTTTGTAATTTCTTCCATGCTGATCTGGGAGCAAAAGAAAAACATAGAATGTGTCAGCTGCTTATCATCCCGCGCAGGTCGTAAAAGCCGACCATGGGAAACGTTTTACTGTACCATCTTCAAGTAAACAAAAGCTAACTTAGGGCATGCGAACTGCTACAGTATGCAAGTGGCCTAAGTTGGACAATTGGCGTAAGAACAAGACGTCAATTTAGGGTGGTGACGGAGAATAATACTTTTATTGTTAACCGCAGCGGAGTGAGCAGGTTCACTGTTTACCCATCAACCCGCATCAGACAAGCGTGATGGGTTAAATGTCTAATCCCCTCCACAAATATGATAAAGAAGAAGAACAATAGGCCCCAAATGCCCGGCGGCTCCAGTGGTGATACTGCTGATGACGGTGGGCAGGCTCAATCTCCGGGTGGGATCGATCTCCCGTTACACGACCCTGGCTAAGCATATATCGGATAACGACAAAACGCTTCACGTTTTAACTTACAATACTCGGACTTTAAAAACCGAAGATCGGCTACTTGAACTCGAAAATGCACTAAACGAGATTAAATGGGATATAGTAGGTTTATCTGAAGTGAGAAGAAGCGGAGAAGAAACATTAGAAAGGGAAAATAGCATTTTCTATTACTATGGCCTTACAGAAGGACTCTACGGAGTAGGCTTCCTAGTGGCAAAAAAGTGGAAAAATAATATACTGGAATTTACTTCATATTCAGACAGAATTGCAGTTTTAAAATTTAAGATTTCAAACTCCAAAACATTAACAATAGTCCAGGTATACGCACCTACGTCATCCCACTCTGACGAGGAAGTAGAAGAGTTTTATGATCTACTCGATAAGGCATGCGAGGAACACCGAAGCACATGGAATATGGTTCTAGGTGATTTTAATGCCAAAATAGGACAAAGGCAAGCCATGGACGATGAAGCAATTGTGCGCCCGCATGGTTCCGGAAACCGAAACGAACGTGGGACAAGATTAATTCACTTTGCTTTTGGACAAAATTTATGCGTAGGAAACAGCTTCTTCTACAAGAAGCAACAAAGAAGATGGACATGGATCTCGCCTAATAATGTAACAAAAAATGAGATCGATTATATTCTATCATCAAAAAAACAAATTATTAAGAATGTCCACATTATTAACCAATTCAAATTTAGTTCTGATCATAGGCCCGTGCGCGCAGTTGTAAATCTAAATACTAAAATACATCGAAAAAATTTATTTAAAAATAAAATTAGAAAATTAAATAAGGAAACACTTATAGCTTGTAAAAAAGAATTTAATTTAGAGCTAAGAAACAGTTTTGACCAGTTAAACAAAGACTGTGAAGAAAAAAGTGTTGATTTACAATATAAAGAAATAATAATGTAGTATAACGAAAGCGAGTAAAGTTGTAAAAAATAAAAATAAAACTAGATAACTATGATAAATGATAAATGATAAATGATAAATGATAAATGATAAATGATAAATGATAAATGATAAATGGTAAATGATAAATGATAAATGATAAATGATAAATGATAAATGATAAATGATAAATGATAAATGATAAATGATAAATGATAAATGATAAATGATAAATGATAAATGATAAATGATAAATGATAAATGATAAATGATAAATGATAAATGATAAATGATAAATGATAAATGATAAATGATAAATGATAAATGATAAATGATAAATTATCTTTATTTTGCAAGTAGGTTTTATAAAAACACTTTTACACGTCAATTTTTTTTTTCGTCAATTAATGCTAGATGAGGCCGGTGTTTCCTAGCTGACTACCCTGAGAAGAAACACCGAAACAAACTCAGGGGTCAAAGTCTCTTTTAAAGTCCATACAGCAAAACATGTAATGGTCAAATCATATGAGAACCATGCAGATATCGTGGGAAACCAAAAAATTAATAGAAGAAAGACAGGCTTTAAATAAAATAAAAAGAGATTTACAATATAGGCTAAAAGATAAAGAAGTTAAGTGCAGTATCAGAAAAGATATAAGAGATCATAATAAAAAATTAATACATAATGCTATTGAGAAAAACCGATCTCTGAAAATAGCAAAGCAGGGCATTAATAACAATAAATCGTGGATTACATGTCTTAAAGATAGCAGTGGCGTAAAACAAATTAACAGGGACAAAATTTTAGAGATTTGCACAACTTTTTATAAGACCCTTTACTCCGATAAACTTCACACACAACCAACATCTTCCTACTCTTGTTCCGAAAATATACCCCCCATTTCTGAAGTAGAAGTTCGTGATGCACTCAGCAAATTAAAATATAACCGATCTTGTGGTGAAGATGGCGTGAGTTCCGAAGCTCTGAAGTTGGGTGAACCTTCATTACTCTTCTACCTAACAAGATTGTTTAACGACATTCTTCATACTGGTAGCTTCCCAACCAATTTTTGCCATGCCAATATAATACTTCTCCATAAGAAAGGTGATAAGTCCGATGTAAATAATTATAGACCAATTAGCCTAATTTCTCACATCTATAAAACTTTTATTAAAATTATTGAAAAACGCATAGCTTCACAACTAGACAAAAAGCAACCCCCAGAACAAGCAGGCTTCCGTAGAGGGCTTTCTACTACTGACCATTTACACACCATCAACCAAGTAGTCGAAAAGTATCAGGAATATAAGGTTCCTCTATATGTTGCTTTTGTTGATTACTGTAAGGCTTTTGACAGCATCATACACTCTGCAATATTCGATTCCCTTACAAAGCAACAGATAGAATCCACGTATATACAGCTACTGCAAAATATATACAGCCATAGCACAGCTGCCATCAGGTTAGAGAGAGTAGGTCCTATGTTCGAAATTCTTAAGGGAGTCAAACAGGGCGACCCGCTGTCCCCAAAGTTGTTCACCAGTACCCTGGAAGAAGTCTTTCAGACATTGGCAGTCAAATGGGAAGAGAAGGGCATTGTCATCGGTGAAGCGAGGTTAACTAATTTACGTTTCGCCGATGATATTGTCCTTTTCTCTCCCACAGCCACAGGACTAGAACAAATGTTACAAGATCTGAGCGATGCAAGCCTTGAGGTTGGATTGAAGATGAACATGTCGAAGACCAAAGTTATGACCAACAGCTCCAAAAAGAATATACTCGTAGGCGGGGAGAATATACAATACGTCCAAGAATATCTCTATTTGGGCCAAGTGGTCTCTTTCCAGGCAAGGCAAGACAAAGAAATAACACGCCGAACAGAGAATGCCTGGAAGAGCTACTGGTCCATGAAGGAATTATTTAAGGGCACTTTGCCCATGTCACTGAAACGTAAGCTGATGGACATGTGTATTCTCCCCATTCTGACCTATGGTGCACAGACTTGGTCTTTGACTAACATCCAAAAGTCCAAACTCAAGGTTTGCCAGCGTGCAATGGAGCGTAGCATACTAGGTGTTAAACTAACAGATCATGATCGAAACACAACACTACGCTCCAAAACGCAAATCGTTGATGTGGCTCAAAAGGCTGCCCAACTTAAATGGGACTGGGCAGGACATGTCTGTCGCATGTCTAACGAGCTGTGGGCGCGTAAAACGCTGGATTGGTACCCGGACACAGCAATGCGGGGCCGAGGCAGACCACGAAGGAGATGGCGGGATGACCTGGATGGCTTCCTTAAGAACTGGAATAAGAAAGCGAAGAACCGTGATCGTTGGAAGGAGTGGAGGGAGGCCTTTGCCCAGCAGTGGGACAGTGTGGGCGAAGTAAAAAAAAAAAAAAAAAGTTTGTAATTTAGTAAATTAGACGAAATGTTTCTTTTAGTCTACTCATAAATAACCAAATTCTGCTTTTTTCATAGCGACTAGTGACGGTATTGATATTGCTTGCCCTTTGAAATGCATGGTTTCTACGTTGGAACTCTTATAATATGAAGAAAAAACTTTTTTATTATCTGTCACGATTTTATGTGCTGCGATATTACAAAACTCAAAGAATCCAATATACTCGTATATGTATAAGTGTCATCTCTCGGGAAATTGGGTTACTAATTTATACAAACTAGACGGGTTATGTATGTTGGGTTTTCGGTGGTAATTTTGGATTGCATAAACCGATTTTAATAATTATTTTTTTGTTTAAAAGAAGATACGTTCAGGATAGTAAAATATGTAAACTAAGTAAAAAAAAATTTTAAATTACAAACTTAGGTAGTTCAAAAATTATTTTGTACAACTTTCAAAAACATTTCATCCCATCAAGTTCAATAGTACATTGTTACACTAGGGGTGAAAGTAACTCATTTCGTCCCGAGAAGGAGTTGGCGGCCGAGCGAAGCGAGGTCGCTAATTCGAGGGGTTAAATGGGTTACTTTCACCCCGAGGTAAACACTGTGCTTTTCATTACGAATACGAGGAAACTAAAAATAAAATAAAAAGTTTTTAAAACCTGAGCCGTCGTACCTATGATTTTAAGTAGGTATCTTTCTTCTGATTTAGGCGGTAAAAGGTATTCCACTACTGCTTTAGCCTCTTCCCTTATGAAATTAGGCGTTAAATCACTATTTTAATCTGATAAACAACATGTTAATACAAATCTCTGTTGTACGGAAATGTAAACCAAACTCGAAAAAACCAACGACTGATTGCCACTTTCCCGCCATTTTGTTTTTTTTTTCTGTGGCCGGCCAGCTATTCAGCCTCATTATTGAAAAATTAGAAATTAATTGTTATCTTTTATAAATAAAGTATAAAAATAGTTGAACAAATAAATCATTTTAAATATAATATTATTTAATTAATACTTAGTTTATCTTTAAGTTATTTCAATTTTAGATCGCGCTGTGATTGACTTGGCTGTATGGAAAATTAGAACATGGTTCAATAGAAATGTGAAGATAGAACTAGTTTTTTTTTAATAATTTGTCAGCTGTCAGTTGTAAAGTAAAACTCCCTAGGGATGAAAAGTATCACTTTCAGCCCGCTCCTCAGGCAACTTCAGACCTACTTTCAGAGTATGAGTAATGAAAAATAATTTTCCTAGAAAGTCTTTTTATTTTTATAGCTCTACTTTTGAGATTTTTTTCATATTTTCTAAACTTATGGTTCAAAATTTCACGTATCTTTTGGAATAGTCAAAAAGCTTCAATTATATTCAATTGCAGAGCTTAGACCGCTTATTAAAAATAAATTGAATAATTTTAATAACAATGTTCTCAGTAGTCTCTCAACAGCCAATTTTGATTCGCAAGACCCCAATGTAAACTATGGAACATTATTTTCTACGGTATGCCAAGAATTAAATAAGACGTGTCCAGTTAAAAAAGTTCAAATCGGTAATAAATCCGAGCTGGGATGATGCGCGGGAGGCGTAGGTGGGTATAGCAAAATACAGAGTTGAAATGTGTTTGTTTTTGGTAAATGTATTACGTTTTGTAAAAACTCATAGAATAAAAGATGTTTTTTATGATGTTAGTAATAAAGTCCAATTAATGGGCTACTGCTGGAATAAGAAAAAGCAGAGATACTTTATATCAGCTATACCATAAAAAATCCTTGTCGTCTGATCATAATTTGCATGGTTATGCAAATTATGATCAGACGACAAGGATTTTTTGTTAGACTCTATTCAAAGAAATTCAAAAGAGTCTGCGCCCAGGCTAAATCTAAATCAATAAGTAAGATAATTGGAAATTCTAATAATAAAATAAAAACAGTCTGGAAGGTAATAAACAAGGAAACTGGAAAGACAAGCCAACGAGATCAGAATGAATTCTCACTAAAAATTGATAATAAAATCATCTCAGATAGGTCAAAAGTAGCTGAGACATTAGAAAACTTTTTCACCAACATCCCAATAGAAGTTACGAAATCTCTCCCTTCTTAATCTTTGTTAGCTGAATCTTTTTTAAAAGAACATTTCACTAAGGATATACCAACCTTTGACTTTGTCGGCGTGATTGATATACATATTGGTACCAAATTTCAGCTTTCTAGTGCTAAAGGTCACAGAGATTATCTGCGGACGGACGGACATACAGACATGGCGAAACTATAAGAGTTCCTATTTGACTACGGAACCCTAAGAAAGAATCCAAAGATAATAAAAACAACACTCCAAAGTAACCCGTTTGAAACAAACGGTAATTTCATAGGTAAAGACCTCTAATCTTATTATAAAACTAGAACAACAGTCTCGACGCAAGATCCTGAATTAGCTCGGGTGTCACCATTGTATGGACCGCCTGGAGGGCACGGTGGAGCATGCGGTGGAGGTGTGCCCCGCCTGGGCAGAGCACCGCCGAGTCATCGTGGGGGCGCCCAAGTCATGGTCCAGAACGAGGAGGAGTGACAGGCGGTCGTCTCCTTCTGCGAAGCAGTAATGCTAGCAAAAGAGGCGGAAGCACGCGCGAGGCAATGGCCGGGATTCTGATCCCTATTTCCGGCTACCGTGGTCGTGGGCTTGCGGACGGCGAGCAATAGGTACCTTCCCGTCCGACCATCCAGTAACCGTCCGGACCGAGCCCAAGACGTAGACGGCGTGTAGTGTTCCACGCGCTTCTCAAAGAGTTATCAGCAACCGTAGGGGCCCAGTAGGGTTGAAGCCTACCGGGGCCATGCCATGGGTGATGCGAGAGAGATCCCCGGGGAAATCAGAAACGTTTATTTAAAATAGACCAGTCACAGACACTTTTGAATTGTCAAAATGTCGGTCAGTCAGACAAGTGAAGCTAAATTGCACGTTCCAAAGCGCCCTGGAACAATAGCAAAGAACGAACAAGAGTGGGTCTTTAGTCAGTAAAAGTCTAACAAGCAATCCCGATCCGCCGAAAGGCGGGAGATATAATGTAGATAATATTCCCACCTAAAAAAAAAGTTCCTGGTTTAAGTGACAGAGGGCGCTCGTACACTACTGTGCACATAATTGTTCAAATGTTCATATTGTGTTAGTTCGTTTGCGTCCAACTCTCTCTGTGACGTGCTGTGCTGTGTGCATGCAAATTCATTTTAATTCTGCGTCTGCGGTTCACGCTTTAAGCAACAGATGGCACTATCATCGAAGTTTGCATGCAATATTATCGCAGCTCAATTTTCTAATCTTATGTAATTAATGCTAAGTATGACATCATTCATCATTTCGTGAACAGCGCAGATACATATTTACCTAGGTACCTACTGATGAATAATAGTAGTTATGTATTTCCTTATAAATCATCAGCACGACTGCAGCACTGATGCTGATTATATCAGCATCAGCGTCGCAAATCGCTTTTATTACTTGTAATATTTATTTATACCTACTCACATTGACACCTTTATTAAGGTTTACGTATTTTTAGAATTCAGTGCCAATTCGCTAAAAGTAAAACTACTATCACTTTGTAGTTCTTCTGTCAAGGCCTTCTTTTTAAATAAATAATAATAATATTTATTAATTAAAAATAGGTTACAGGGTGTCGGTATTGCTATAACATTTTGTTTTCATTAATTAATTAACATAATATACCTAAATATCCGAAGACTTCCTGCACTAGGCAAGGCCTGTCCCGCAGGAAGCTTACCTAAAAGTTTTCTTTGGAGTAAAAAATTATAAGTATGTATGCGCATAATAACCAGATAATTGTCTATTATACCTAATATTGCAAAGATACTAATAGAGTAGACACAAGCTAAATTATTAAAGAACAAGATTTTTAGATTTTTTTTGTAAGATTTCTATACATAACAAATTACTAATATTAGAAAACTTAGAACTAATGGCATTTAATGCCTATTATTTATTTAAAAGTATAATCTCAGGCACTTGTATTGTATACTCAGGTCTGCTACCCCTCGGAGCTATGAAAAAAATCTAACTTCTAAGTCAACGCAAAAATAAGACTGTTTATGGCGCATATTTTGACTCTTGCTAGGAGAACCAAACCTCTATACTCAGGGTATTTCCCGTTGATCTAGAATCCTGTTGGCAAGCAAAGTTTAGCACAAATAAAGGAAGAAGTCCGAAAACCATAAATTAGTTACATCATAAAATAATTACTTTTTACGATTTTACAATTTGCCTGCTGCAGTTTTCCCGTCCAATTATAATTTAAGTATCTTCAAGGCTAGAGTGAATAGGCTCTTAATAAAGTAGTGCGTCTCACCATCAACGATTGTATCACTGCTTACCATCATGTAGGATCGCAGTCAAGCACAGGTTTATTTCTTAAAAAAAAAAAACTACTTACTCTTAATACCTATTCGTAATGTAAGTACTACTTGCATGTACGTATGTGGACGCTTCGCTCTTCCGGAACCTATCATGTTTGGTTTGTGACATGATAGGAAAAACATGATTGTGAAAACTACAACATGAAGAAAACGTTAACTGTTGGTGCCTAAGAACTAGTGTCCGACCGAATGTTCGGTTTCGGTTTCAGTCGAGTTTCGGAAAAAAAACGAGTTTCGGTTTCGGTGACAAACCTGCCGAAACTACGACCGAAACCGAAACTGCACTCGGGAGTTCACGCGCTGTGATCGGTCATGTTCAACGCGTTAAATTCCTTCCAAGCGAGTAAGCAACGAATACATTTTGCCATGTCCACGTGCCTAATCATGTCATGACTGGCTTGCGTTGTACCTACTCCCAAACTAAAATCGAGTGCCGTAAAATCCATGATAGTCATTGAAAATAAATTAATTAATTAAAATTAAAAATGCATAAAAAAGGGATTTTCCTTATTTTTCCTTTAAAATATGATCCTTGTACTTAAGGAGGTTTCGGTTTCGGTTTCGGCCGAAACTGAGATTGTTGCCGAAATTCGGTTTCGATTTCGGTTGAAAAACCAGTTTCGGTCGGACACTACTAAGAACTAAGAAGTTGCAAGTTTGTTATCAATATTTTTTTCACGTGCCAAATACTTGGTAAATGGCGCAATAGCAAAGTTTATTTTAAGTGTACAATGTGTTCCAAATAAGAATAAGATCGATTGCCATGTTGTGACGTCACGTCATAATGTCAAATCGAAGAAAATGGGCAGGGTGAGCAAAACATGCAATTTTTTTAAATTCAATTTATTTACGAATCGTACACGAAAACTGTTTAATCCATTTCTTGAATTTTGCTCATCTCTGCATCACTGTGTGAAATTTCACACTAAGTAGTGGCGAATGGAAGAAAAAGAAGAATTGTTCCTATTAATGAAAATAAGAAAGAAAATAGTATTTTTTTTAACTAATTATGACAACAATATATTTTGATAATTTACATTAAACAATAACGTTTTTACTTCATATAGATTTAACTAAGACTTATTAAACAAATAAAAAAAAAACTCTATAATGATTCGCAAACAAGTTTTCTTCGCACACCATTTTATTTGACAGATCGAAGTTATTATCGAGGTATTGACTTTCCTATTCTTATTTGGAACGCATCGTGTGTACCACACGGTCTCTCTATATATTTATTGTACTCTGTGCCACTACGTCACCGTAGTCGGACTAGACTGGAGCACGCGGCTGGCGACAGTGTGCTTATTGCGAGTCTCGCGGCTCACGCACTCGTACAGTGATACGACTCGTACGGCCGCAATATTTCGACCGCTTCGAACGTCGAACTATTATTTACGCAGTTGAGTACGCTGAATAGTTCGAAACGCCAAGATTAAAATAACCAACATATTTTGACCAACCTTCCTAAAATAAATTAATAGCAATAGACAAGATTTACTTCACTGTACTTTACTGTACTTCTCTGTACTTCACTGAACTTCACCGTACTTCATTCTACTTCACTGCACTTCACCGTACTTCACTGAACTGCACCGTATTTCACTGTACTTCTACCGTGTGTCATTCGTCGTAGGTACTTTACTATAACTAAACGATCATCCTCAAACAACTGGTAGGTATTCATGACTTATGTAAAGCAGGTATTATAACGAGGTTTTATGTAAATCGAACATGCCATGAACCGCGATCACCGCGGGACGCAATGTCTGAACAGTTCCGTTAATGGAACATGAACATTACTTCGGTGTTGACTCGCAGCAGCGGCAGTCAAGGCGCAGCCAATCAACTAATTACTGTACTTAACGATTCATTACTGCACGATACATATCTACTGCAATAAATTCAACTTGTTCATACTCAACGAATATCTCCACTTTCTATTTACTTACGTGTATAAATGTTCCCACTGATTCGTTTCATAGCCCACATACATTAAAAGAAATTAAGGATACGTTAGGAAAACATCCCTCACCAGTGGTACAGCGGTGGAAACGTGAGAGGCTGGTTAAGTAAGAGAACATAAGACCACCATCACTCCTGATGTGTAAGCGACGCCAGAGCCTATTCCTTCTGCCATACTTGGCTTCTCTACGCTCCACGATACAAATAGCCCAGAATAACATTCAACATTTTAAAATCGGCAGACGCCTATAGGCTCTACACGATGTAGAGACGACTGTATATGAAAACACTAGCAAAACTCATCATTGTTATGATTTTATTTATTTTAGAATTTAATTTAATCTAGTTTTAGGACATATAAAATTATCAATCTGTTCGACACAATTATTTTATGTTGTTAAGAATAAAGATATTACTACTTATTATCACCTAGCTTTTACTAAGGGTTAAGGGACATATACTGAAATCCTGAATAGGAAATTAACTGCTCTTTTTTTAACCGAGTACGAAAAAAGGAGTTAAGAAAGGAGAAAAAGGAGAGAAAAAAATCTCAAGTCGTCTGAACTTTTTTTTTTTTGTAACTTTTTCAGCGATATCTTCGCCAAAAGTTAATCAATTTTGATGATTCTTTTTTTTGTTTCAAAGAGTTTGTCTGCCAGGTGGTTCCATTGATATTTAGTGAACATCTGGCGAAGAACTTCGGAGATAGACTCTTCATTAAATGATAGCCAATTTTTTGAGATTGCTACAATCGCATACCTATTATAACATAACATCACGCCAATACCACAAAATATATAGGTACAGAAGTCAATCTACATACAAAGCGCGCTTGAGCAATGCACACATAGACACCACTCACGGACACGATATCTCGGTCGCGTCTCGGATCACTCGTCGAACAGTTCCGGCTCAAACGCTCATTAGTATGCGTCCACCGAGTG
This sequence comes from Mythimna ferrago, assembly GCA_910589285.2. NCBI lineage: Eukaryota > Metazoa > Arthropoda > Insecta > Lepidoptera > Noctuidae > Mythimna > Mythimna ferrago. The sequence goes on from OU342685.1 coordinate 27,530,489, forward strand.
TAGGTATAAAAAGTGAAGTACATACATGAGATTGTCTTCTGTACCTATCTATTTTGTGCCAGTACGCTCCAAAGAGGTACGTTAGATGTGAACACACTGGTATAGCCTCATTCTACCAATTATTTTGAGGTAATCACTTCGGGCATTTGATTATGGACCGATCTTGATAACTTCTTTCCCTGTAATAACGCCATTACGGAAAGAGCCTCATCATCATCATCATTTCAGCCGCAAAACGTCCACTGTTGGACATAGGCCTCCCCCAAGTGTCGCCACAATGAACCATCCTGTGTGTCTCGCATCCATCGGATTCCCGTAGAAAGTTTTTCCCCATAAAAAGATTTTTTTTTGTTACGTAAATACAACAGTTTTCAGATTTTTCCCTATAGTTGTACTATGAGACCTTGCTGTTGGGACCCCGGCAGGCCTCTTCTCTAGGAGAGGAAATGGGCCTGTTTCCTCATGATTTTTTCCTTCACCGTTTTGAGAGCGGTGGTGATGAAATAAATTATACAAAAAAACGCGTGACTGGGTTCGAACCTAAAACTTGTAAGTCGGGGTCGTTACCACTCGTCCATCACCGCTCACCTGCTGCTGTCACCGCAGGTTGGAGGCCCCAAGACAGAAGATGATTAATAAATAAAGAAAATATTAAAAATAAATAATCTTGATTTTATCATTCTCTTAGCAATTATTTGAGGCAAGCGGTGAGTGACGTTTTGCCAGCTAACTAACATACATCAGCGATATTTAATAACAATGATATTCGACAACTACACCCAGACACAGATTTGACTTAGGTGGGAATCGAACCCACGATCTCCGGCATAGCAGTCAAGGCCACTAAGACCAACCAATAGATCAACAGGCCTGTCATTCAAGAAAGATTAACGATGTGAGCTTCCCGTTTACGTTACACGACTATATAACAGCTCTGCTTCAGTGACTTAGCCGCCGGCTCACTCATAAACAGCAGTCGGTCAGTATCAGTTCCCACTGCCATCAATCCGTGTGTCGGACACTGGCCGCAGTTTTTGCCGCGAGCTGTCACTCTCGCCGTCGGCCGGCCAGGTTGCTGCGCGTGCGGCGGCGCGTGCTCACCTGCTCCAATTAACGGCTCCCCGCGACGTTTCCTACTTCCACTTAAATCTACATGCAAGCATTGATTGCTTATGATTTAAGCCCCTACGCGATCATTACAGTGCATGCTCTTCATACCTGCTTACGTTTGAAACTATTTACATTATCAAGTCGGGCAATGTATATCTAATGAAGAAGTTTATTTAAGTTGTGTGATCCTGGTGACTGTCGCCAAATAAATATGTTTTCTTTCTTTCTTTCGTTCTTTCTTTCTTTAAGAAAAAGATCCCATGTCTTGAACCATCAGAAGCAACTAGAACGAAATACGCGCGTTGTGGGCATGACCGTTTTAAAATCAATATCAAATTAATGATCGATGGTAGTTAAGATTTAATTTTAGCCGTATTAACAAACGGCTACACATTACCCATTATTTTAAATATGATAGCCGGTAGAGTGGACTGCCTGTACATGAATCGTTGTAGTATTGATACCTCGATTCATGGGTCAGGGGCCGAGTAGATTACGGTTGTTTTACTGACACTACTTATAACTTTTTATACTACTAACAAATTGGATCCTAGTTATCTTTATTATTACTATCATGCTAAATAAAAACAAGATCAATCTTATTTAGGTAAGCAAATGTCAAAATCTAAAGTATTGAGAACTGTGGAACATTAACGTGACACACTGATATTACAAACAACACTTATGCAGTTATAGTGAATGCCATCCAGAATGCTTTGGCTCACCTGGCAGCAAAATGGTCGAAACAGTAATAAATCAATTCAAGAGTTCTCGATCGAACGAGATCCATGTGTGAATGACACTTTATAGTAACAGCGAAAGTTTGTGAGTATGTATATTGGACTCCTTCACGCGCGAACGGCTGAACGGATTTGGATAAAACTTGGTGCACTGGTAGACTATGTTCTGGAATAGCACATAAGATACTTTTTAACCCAGGACCACGTTCCCTTGAGATAATTTTCTACGATCACGCGGGGGAAGCCGCTTGCAGCAACTAGTAATAGGTAAGTGCCATGTGGTAATAAAAACATATATAAGTACAGCTCTTAATTTCATTCCAATCTATCGGTAAACAGTTATTACCAATAGGTTAGGTCTTTATAGTTGACTAGCTCCTGCCAGCTGCTTCGCCCGCGTGAAAGTAGTTTTCTCATTACAAACTTTGGAACCCCGTTTCATCCCCTTAGGGGGTGAATTGTGAAAAATCCTTTCTTAGTGCTCACCTACCTCATAAAAGAAAACCTTGTGCTAAATTTTACGATCCCAGTCTTACTAATTTAGGCTGTGCGTTGTGTGTCAGTCAGTCAGTTTCTTTTTATAATATAATATGGATTACAGAGAAGCACTATAGTAATACTAAGCACGAAGCACTATAGGTAGCGGGAAACCGATGGATGCGGGACGCACAGGAACGTTCGATGTGGCGACGCTTGGGGGAGGCCTATGTCCAACAGTGGACGTGTATCGACAGAGATGATGATGATGACTATAGTAATACACTTATTAACTTAACTCATTCAGCGTAAGTCGGTGGAAAGCATCATCAAAGTGTAACCAGAAGGGTGTCATCACTGCTGAAGTGCTGACTGAATGCACTCTCGGGAGACAATGCGACTGTCGCACTGTTGTGCACGTCCGCTCAATAAACAACCGTGAGGGAGAAATAGGGATGTAAAACAGTAAAATTACTTAGGTAAAATACTGTAAAAAACGATTCTTTACAGTACATTAGGGTAAAAAAAAGTAAAAATCGTAATTATACGTTCTACAAACAATTTATGTTTGTAGAACGTATAATTACGATTAGTAGGTATAATTAAAAATATAGTTAAACGTAAATGAATGTATGTATTTGTATTTATCTTACTCTTTCACTATGTATGTGCTTAGGAATTATATTATGTCATCGAATAAATATTATGTGCAAAAGGACAGTAAAAATGAAAACTTTAGGTTTTGGAAAATTACTTATTTATTATAATCGGGTTCTCACAATCAACAATTTGATTAACAAACTAGCGGCCCGTTCCGACTTCGCACGGGCAATAAATATATTATATTAAGAATTTTTGAAATCGGCACAGTAATTTTTGAGTTTATTCATTACAAACATACACACAAAAATACAAATTTTCCCTCTTTATAATATGAATTTAATTTTGCGACCCTACGCGCGCGGTATTTAAAAATAAATTAAAATTTAGAATGTTATGCTATCAGTAATTTTACCATAACTTATACAATTTATTGTTAAATATCCGTATTTTACCAGCATTTTCGGTTAAACTTACATAATTTTGCAACCATAGCAGTGCGTCGCAAGTGCGCGGCGGCGCGTGCGCGCGTGCCTCCGGAGCGCTCCCGCTGCACCACCTCGCGGAGCCCGCCTCCTCAAGGGTGATGTCACTCAGTCGGATGGCTCCATTTCATTATAATAAAACATGAGTTTTCGCAACAATGGTGTCGTTTTTGTAACTTGTCACAGTGCGTACGTATATAACGGCACTGCGGCACCTACAGAGGTACCAGTACTCACTGCCACTCCACCACAATCCATTCTATCATCATGAAGACTTTCGTGAGTATCACTATTCGCTTTCATACTCAATACGCTAAGTTTTAATATTGAAAAATCTCCAGTCAAATCCTGAAAAGAAAGCAGTACCTAAATTGTCATTTATGCGCTGCTCTCAAAACGGTGAAGGAAAACATCGTGACAAAACTGACATGTCCTAGAACCGAAAATTCGAAGACATGTGACATTCATCAACCCGGACTGGGACCGCGTGGTGAATAACGCCCCATTCCCTCTCATAGAGAGGAGGCCTCCTGAGTCCTAGCCGTAGGAACATTAGAAGGCTGATATGATGCTTATGCTAAATATGAGATGTCATTTAAATAATTGAAAAAGAATCACAATGACATCTATAAAAAAAACATTCAGCCGAACAAGAACCTCCTCCTTTTTGAAGTCGGTTAAAAATAATGTACCCCTGACTTTTTGTAATCACATAATAAACAACTACTTTTTCTCGCGATTTCATTATTAACCTCACATAGCATTGAAAATTGTCAAAAATCTTGAAGTGAAAATGTTTTCAGTAACACCCGTATACGTGATCCTCAGACCATCTGGTGTTTCAGGTTTGCATCGTCGTGCTGGCGGCGTGCGCGCTGGCGGCGGCCGCGCCGGAGGGGGCGCGCGACAAGCGCTCGTACCTGGCGGCCGGCTACAGCGCGCTCAGCCTGCCCGCGCCGCTGTACGCCGCGCCTGCCGCCATAGTCCACGAGCCCGCCGTCGTCTCCGTCAAGAAGATCGTTACTGTCCCTGAGGTCTGGCGAATAACGTGACGATACTCAGACAGTAGCAAGTGCTGCCGATCATCATCATCATTATTATCTACTTAAACGTTTCCCAACCACGTTTGTTAACGAACCGAATTATGCTTAATCTGAAATCTGTGTTTCCTGATAGCTACAACCCGGGAATCTTTAAGTCGAGAGTGAATAGGTTTCTTTTAGGTAAGCGCGTGCCATTGTCGCTTTCCATCAGGTGAGATGGCGGTCAAGCGTGAACCTATCAATAAGAAAAAGACTTTGTGTATCTGACCTCGTGTATCTGAATCTGAAGCTTGATAGTAGTGCTACTATCAAGCTATCGCGCTTCAGACAACCGTCGCGACTGTGAAAGATCTCACAATAATGATAACACTCCATTGTACTTCAAGGATCACGTCATTAGAAAACCGCCAAGGTTCTTTAGAGGAAAGTTTCGATTTATATGTATTTTCATTTGCAGGTGGTGTCGGTGAAGAAGATCGTGTCGTACCCACACGTAACGCGCGTTGCGCACTACGTGGCAGCTCCGCACGTGACGCGCGTGGCGCACTACGTGGCAGCTCCGCACGTGACGCGCGTGGCGTACTACTCCGCGCCGCGCGTGTCCTACTCGTACGCGCCCGCCTACTCCGCCGGCTGGTGGTGACCGCACCACCGATACTAGGATATTTTATTAATAATAAATCATCTAATGTTACGTACGCCAACCTTTTATTAAGAACAACCCCAGAACTTAAATTGATCCTTTACGAATGAATGCCACATGCATGTTCTTTCTTTGGTATTGTTCGTCAATCTGCATGATTTTCATATGATTTGACCATTACATGTTTGCTGTATTGACTTTAAAATAAACTTTGACCCCTGAGTTCATTCCAGTGTTTCTTAGTTTAATTTAGTGAAAAAAATTACGTGTCAAAGTGTTTTTAAAAACCTATTTACGAAATAAATATCATTTATTTATCATGACTTCTTTCCTGCCCAGTATTCACTACCAGCGGCAACTAAGCGAATGCTAGAGCTATCCCCAAATCACGAAATCAGAAGATCAATTAAATATTATTACCAAATCGAGTTCTTAATACATTAAAGACGTCTTCCTTTTTAAAGACCCCACGAAAGAAAACATCATATTATATTGGAAACCTAAAAATATTATTCTATTTTGATCTCACAGAACACATGACTCTTTATGCAACTGGGTTATGGTAGATTGGCTCTAGGACCTCATCGACATCGTCATCAGTTGAGCTCACATAAACTTAACAAATACAGTTCTAGCACGTGTTCGTTTTATGAAAACGATAGGCATTTAGGCAATAAGTACACTGATTCAGGTCGCGTCGCCTGTGTGGGTAACTGTTGCACGTGCTCGACTGATCTCATCTGCATGTGTCTTGCGCGCTGACGACTTCGACAACATCGGGACAGCTGCTCGATCTCACTACTCTCATTTTTGGAATAGATCTACAAAATACCAGCATGATACGCTAGAGCCGATTGAGAAGCGAGCCAAAAGATCATCGGCAAATATGCACTCGTTGAATCAAAATTAAAAGTATTTAGAATCGACGCCAATTTGCTAACCTGACCGTTTTCTATCGTTTATATTTCGGATAGTGTGCATTGGAATTGCACAATTTAATTTCGCCAAGCCCGTTCTTTTATTCGGACCTCTCACCTCCTGCTTTGCGCCATCGGTACATGGTGGAAATCCTACCTATACGTAGGAACTTACAAAACGTTTTGGGAACAGATTTGCTGTGTACTACTACTAGCTAAAGAGTGGAATTCCTGCCTGAGTCTATGTTCCCTGATAGCTACATCGTAGGGGTTGAATAGGTTACTTCAAGGTAAGTATGCTTCATCGTCAATCACATCATCGCTTACCATCAGGTGAGACAGTGGTCATACGCGAGCCTATCCATAATAAAAAAAGACGAGCTGCACCACGCACGAGGTGACTGGACCCAGAACACGTTTACATTAATCAACACACGACAGACAGCAATCAGTCCACGAATCAGTCAAATTTACAATACGTGAAAAGCAGAAATAAAAAAAAAAGTAAGGTAAACTTCGGAGACAATTAGGAAGATCTATGACTCTGACTACAACTCGCTTCCTATCTTAGAAAGTTAGGGAACTACGAGTGATAATACCTACCGAACTAACTCAACGTCACTCGCAACCGCCTCGGTCCCACCGGATCATGCACACTTTGTCTTTCGGACAATCGGAACGATAACAATTATGATTTAGGAAATGCAGTAAATTACTAAATTCATCGTATCGAACAAAAAGTTCAATAGTGGTTTTTACTGTTTTTAATACATCGATGCGGAATAATTAAGTACGTCTATGTCGCACGCACCCACGCGGAAGAAAGCGCCGACCGGCCGCGCTGCCGCCGCCGCCGCTGCGCCTGCGCACCACCGCTGGTTAGAGCTGCTAAAACCGCCACTGTCTAATATGAATAAATAGACCGACTTGACATTCACGAATAAGGTACCTAATTGTATGATGATGCATTACCTAGTATTTAGGTAAGATAACCTAGGTACGCGAGTGTTACATCAGAGTTACACACCCGAGTAGGGTTACCCATAAAATGAAAATCTCGTTTGAATAGCAATGACCTTGATTTACTTAGAAGTTAATTTGTATGTAAGTCTACTTAGCAGCACACAACAGCTGTTTTGCTTACAAATGAAAGTTGATACTGTTGAGAAAGATGATCGCACGATTAAGACCACTCTTAGTATTCATGACTGCGGGCAGTAGCTGTCCAGAGCTTACACACAGCCTGTGTGTCAAACTGCAGCCTGTCACAGGAAGTGAGTGTGGTGGCACAGCGCAGCCGCTCGACGCAGGCCTGCAGCTGAAGCTGAAGAGTGGAGCGCGCAGCGCGCACGCGGCGCCGCAGTGTGCGCACACCTCGCCGCCGACATGGACGCGCTCGTGAGTCACCCTTTCCTGTTACTGAAACTAGTGCACTGTGCTCAAACACCACACACTGTTAACATTATTTTTTATTTCGGTTCTGCTGTTAGTTTTTTATACCTAGGAAGTGGATGTTAAGAATGAAGTGCTTCTATGTGACCGAATGTCAGCTACCTAAAAGGTCGTAGCGACTGACGTCACTCACTGCAATTAATTGACATAACTACCTAATACAATTCTAATTAAATAATGAGAGACGTATAATTAGAGTTGTAAAAAAACAGTTTTTTTTCTGAGATGAAAAAAAACGTGTACTTTTTGGTTATATTTGTAAATATGCCGGTATTTTTTAAGTTCTTAATAATGTTACCCATTGATTTAAACAAATTTGACTTGAATAAAAACAAAACAATCAAATTTAGTGTTTAATTCTACTTTAGTTATAGTCTTTCACTTTTTCTGAAAAAAAACCAAATGTAGAAAAAAAACAACGGTGCCAAGTTTTTTTTCATGTTTATTTTCAAGATTGTGAAAAAAAACATTTTGTTTTTTTTCACTTTACATCTCTACGTATAATATTGAAAATGAAATGTGATATTGATGGTGTGGTTACTTTCAGACGCAACTGGTGGTGTTATGTGTGTGTGGGACGGCGCTGGGCGAGCCGCTGGGCGAGGCGCTGCGCCGCCACAGCCGCTACGGCGTGTACGCGCGCGACTACGCGCAGTACGAGCGCGAGCCGTACGTGTACGCCGCCATCCCGCTGCACGCGCCCGTGCCCGTGCTGCGCGTGCTGTCGCCGGCGCCGCTGGGCCGCGACCGCGCGCGCGCGCCCTCCGCGCACCACCCCGTGTACGCGCGGGCGCCCTACGCCGACGACTACGCTGCGGCCGCGCACGACTACGACGCGACGTACGAGGCGGCGCAGTACGCGTCGTACGACGCTCCGTACGCCAGCCACTACCAGGCGCCGCAGCAGTACGCGGCGGCGTCGAGCGCGCCGGAGGAGAGCGGCATCCTGTACGCGCGGCCGGCGCCGGGCGGCGGCTACACGTACCACAGCGCGCCGCACAAGCCGGGCCGGCGCGCGCCCGCCGCCGACCCGCCGCCCTACATCATACGAGTGCACAAGTACAAAGTCACCAAAGAACGTTAGACTATGCCGCGAGACTCGATTACATTAATTACGTTTCTCAATATTAATAACCGTGTACATAAATTATTAATTACTAACCTATTTATTTGTGAAGGACCTACTTTAATTGAATAAGCCTACATTTAGTTTCGTTTGTTAAACTAATTCCTTGTAGTGTAAGTATTGTAGTTAAAAATATAAATGTTGGTATTTTTCTGTGCTTTCTTTAAGTCTAGTATCTAATACTTTATTATAGTAGAAGTGAATGAATGAATAAGAACGGAAGATGTTAACTACGATCACTACCTCGACCATTCTCTCAGCGCCATTTCAAAAACTCTACTCATTCATTCAAGTTTAGTTTGTTTGATTTAAAAATTTAAGCACTAGTTATTAAAAGTACTCAGTTCTTAGAAAGTACAGTTTAAATACAGAAATAATTATGACCGACTTTTGATTTTTTTTTACCCCTATTTAACTAGATGCGTTTATTCATCTCATAAACGTCTGATATTGTCTCATGTCATGTCATTGCATTGTCTATCTACCTACAGGTATGTCTATACTGGTATATACCCAGTGGTAGACATATTTACCTCCTGTGAGCCAAGAGAACTATAGAACGGGAGCGGCACCTGTCACACGCAGTGTTTCCTTGAGACAAATATACACTGCTAATACCTACAAGCTGCCATTTCAAAAACAAAACATCATCATCATCATCAGCCTTTTAATGTTCCCGAGAGGGAATGGGCCGTAATCCACCATGTGAGCCCAGTGCGGGTTGGTGAATGTCACATGTCTTCGAATTTTTAGTTCTAGGATATGCCGGTTTCCTCACGATGTTTTCCTTCACCGTTTTGAGAGCAATGGTAACGAAATAAATTACACAAATTAATGCGCCTGGCTGGGTTTGAACCCGCAACCTACAACTCGTAAGTCGGAGCCATTACCACTCGGCCACCACTGCTCTCGTACATAAAATAAAACATTAACACACATTAACAACAACTCCTCAGTCCTTGCGTTCACACACATGTGAACTAATGCACAACACACCCAGACCCGAAAAACCTATCTGCAGATCATACAAATGTTTTTTCCGTGCGGGAATCGAACCCGCAACACGCAGCACAGCAGCCAATAACTCAACCACTGCGCCAACCATGGCGTCGATTCCACAAGAGAGTAGGTACTCCAGAGCAAGTTGCTGGTGGATAACCCTGGCTACAAGGTTGTGTCTATGCAAGTATTCCCCGTTAGCTAGACAAGAACAACCAGAAATAATGAGACGGATTGATTCACCCGGTCGGTTTGTCGTGCCGTCCTTCACAATAAATCTTCGGTAGTTATTCGTCATGATAACTTCGTCCATAATTGCACAGACAAAACCTTTGCTTTCCCCAAAGAGGTCACCGACGCGCAGCCGGGCTACGGACGCTAGTTGGTCTACATCGGGCTCATGAAGGGCCCGGAAAAAGCGTCCGTTGAAGTTCCTTACTCTGCCATACTTCCTTGTAATCGTTGGTGTCAAGTACTACAGGTTTGCACCAGTACTCGATAGCCAAAGAAAGCGGAGTGAATCCCTTGTCCACTGCCACTACACAGTATTACAATATTCCCTAGCCACTACATCACGATGCATTTCCACATCGGCGGCTAGGAAATATTCCCGGGAGATTGCTTTATTATTATTACAACTACCGGCACGAATATTGAGCACTCGGCGTCAGAGTGGGAATCGCTTTGCGCATTTCATACATTGGCGAGCCAATCGTTGTCGTTGTTAGATACATGCAGCAAGGTAGGGAATGAATCACGAGTGATGTCTATGACACGATGGCGCGGCGAGCCAATCACTGACACTCCCCACCCCTGCGTCTCACTTCGCACCACTAAAGAGATAAGAATATTTGACTTCTGCGCAACTTGAAACCAGCGCTCAAGATCCGTTTCGGTAATTGCAATATCGCGACCGCAGAATTCGCACGAGCCGTAGGTCGTAGCCGATATCCGTGGAGCCGAGGGCACATTGCACGAGTGACAAATTTGCACGTGTATCAAACGACGTTTTTCAAAATGTACTCATATCACACAAAGACTTTTTCTTTCCTATTTCGTCACGGTCAACGATGATTTTTTTTTAAGCTAAGTGGCGGATATTTTTAAGGTTTTAATATTTCATGAAAATTAAAACTGTGTTTATGAACAGAATATTATAAATAAATATGATTATTTAAACAATAATATGTTATTATATAAACAAAACTACAAGCTTATAAAATTCTTACAAACTTTATTTCTTTATTTTTTATTTTAATCTACATACACATGTAAAGATATTTATGTGTAGGTAGATTAAAATTCATTTATAAGATTTGGCCTACTAAAACATACGAACATTTCGAATTAATAAATAAGCTTCTAAAACAAATAAAATCACTTACTGTAATCAAAAAGCAAGAATCGTAATTATAAGTCAGAAAAAAAATAATGCTAAGGTTAAGGTAAGTTTGGCCAGAAGTGGCTTAAGACAGAAAAGAGTGGAATAACGGAAGGGAGGCCTTTGTCCTGCAGTGGGACACAAAGGGTTCATAAAAAAAAAAGTATGCCCCTTCAGAAACGATACACTTACGCTAACGAATAATCCAATCATCAAAACATTTTTTAAACGCTGTTTCCGATATTGAGTTCAGTTCTCGCCGCGAATTCTCCTTTATGTCTTCTGCAGATTGAAAACGGGTGCCACGAAGTGGTAATTTGAGTTTAGGAAAAAGGTAGAAGACGGCTGGAGCCATATCTGGCGAATAAGGTGGCTGCTCGATGGTATTTGTTGAGTGTTTGGTCAAAAATTCGTTCACAATGATGGCCTTGTGCGAAGGCGCATTATCGTGGTGCGAAATCCAAGAATTTTCTTTCCACAAATCTGGCCTTTTTCGTCGAATTTGCTCTCTTAAATGCCGCATAACGCTCAAATGATATTCATTATTTACCGTTTGACCTTCCGGTAAGAATTCCGAGTGCACAACACCGCGATAGTCAATGAAAACATTATGACTTTGACTTTTGATCGAATTTTGCGTGATTTTTTCGGTTTTGTTTCAGTTGGAAGGCGATACTCCGAAGCTTGTTGACTTGTTTGCATGTCAAACTCGTAAACCTACGTCTCGTTGCCAGTAACAATGCGTTTCATGAATGTTGGGTTGGAATTGACTCTTCTAGCATGTCCTCAGCGACTCTCATTCGATTGAGTTTTTTGGTGAAAATTCAGGTCTTTTGGGACTAGCCGAGCGGCAACATGTTTCATACCCAAATGATTATTTAAAATGGTACGGATCGACTCGTGAAATACAGAAAGTTCGGCGGCTATCTCTCTTAAACTTGAATGAGGATTTTCAGTCACTATTTCCTTCACTTTTGCGATGTTAACTTCAGTTGCAGAGGTTGATGGCCTACCAGAGCGAGGCAAATCTTCCATCACATCTCGACCGCTTTTGAATGCTTTGTACCACTCATAAGCACGTGTTTTTGATAAAGTCGATTCACCATAAGCCTTCTGTAACATTTTCAGTGACTCCGAACACAAAATTCCATTGACGATGCAAAATTTAAGACAAACTCTTTGTTCAATGTTTTTGTCCATTATGAAATTCGCAATACACACTAAATACTGATATAACTAAAAACAGCACTGTATTTAATATAAATAACAGATGCAACTCAAACTCCGCGCCAAAATGGAAAACAGTTGTGCCAATCTAGCAACAGCAAAAAAATCTAAAATTTGAATTTGGAACCATAAACTAATAGGAACGGGATGGGTTTTTTAGTCAGTAAGAGTCTGACACTATCTCCCGCTCCGCCCAAGAGCGGGGGTTGTCATTACTAATCATCCATTCCCGTTACTTTTTCGACTGAATGTATATGGTTTTGTGTATGTAACGGCGAAAATTATCTTTGCCCGGAGCGGCTAAATAGCTAGATCGGGCCCTGGGTCTACCCACTGGTCTGTGTGATTGGATCGCAGACTTCTTGAAGGATCGATCTATCCGAGTGGTTATTGATGGGTGCTCGTCCGGTCAAATGGATATTAAAGCCGGGGTCTAGAATGCGACCACACTTAGCAAAAGTAATCCCGTCTCATCAGTTTGGCTTTAGAGAGAAGCACGGAACCATCGAGTAAGTACATCGCATCACCGACCTAATTGGCCGTACATTTGAAAATAAGGAATATTGCTCCTCTGTTTTTCTTGACATTGGACAGGCGTTTGATAAGGTGTGGCCTGAGGGACTACTCCACAAAATCAAACAATTGCTTTCTCATTCTTTCTTCCACATATTGAAATCGTACTTAAGCGACCGCTGTTACGAGGTCAAGTACAATGACATAACCTGAGAAATTTGTGAAATACTTTCCGGCGTGCCACAAGGAAGCATCCTGGGTCCAATATTGTACGTGCTTTTCACTGCCGACCTTCCTACAGATCCCAATAATACAATCGCACTTACGCAGACGACACAGCTCTCTTATCCGTACATGAAGACCCTGAATTAGCATCTGAGAACCTACAAAAAAATTGAAGCGTGGTTAAATAAATGGCGTATAAAAGCAAACCAAAGCAAGTCAGTACATGTTACCTTTACTCTTAGAAGAAAGACCTGCCCCCCAATCAAACTCTATAATGAGGAAATCCCGCAAAAAGAAGACGCAAAGTACTTAGGCATGCATCTGGACCGCAGACTTACATGGCGGAAACATATTTGGACCAAAAGGAAACAACTGGATGCCAGAGTTAGGGACATGTATTGGATGATCGGACGAAAATCACAACTATCTCCAACAAGTAAGATGACCATTTACAAAGCTATCCTATAATAATAATAATAATAAGTATTTATTTCACAAAAAACATAGCACTTTGCACTGTATACATTGTTTAGAAATTATTATTTACAATATTTATGCAATAATAGACTCTATCTTTTAAACTAGGACTAGCCTGTATCTTAAAAGATAGGGTTCAACCAATGAACTACACTTCTGGACACATCTATTGGCCCACCTTAGAGTTTAGGTTTCGATGGCCCCTACCGAAATATGATTGTTAGATTGAACAAAAACTGTTGATGCAGTTTTAAACCTGATACATTTTACCATCTTTTTCGATCGTATTGTTTTAAATTTGAATTCAGAATACCATACGACATGGAGCTACGCCTAACAAGTCGGATATGCGCCTTGTTAAAGGCAATTTATTTTGGAATAAAAAACATGTTTTATCAAATAAAGGTTTAATTTAATAACGCGTGTTGCCTCCATGGGCATCTACCACAGCTCTCATACGATTAGGCATAGAGTTTATCAACCGCTCTATGAAATTTTGAGGGATCATCTCCCATTCCTCTTCTATGGCAGTTTTCAACTCCTGCATCGTCTGGGCAACTGGCTGACGAGCCCTAACACGTCTTTTTAGCTCGTCCCACATGTGCTCAATGGGGTTCATGTCTGGGCTTCTGGCTGGCCAGTCCATAACTGTGATGTTCACATCCCGAAGATATTCCCTGACGATGCCGGCCGCATGGGCTCTTGCATTATCATGCATAAAAAGGAAATTTGGGCCCACATAGTCCGCGTATGGTATCACGTGAGGTTCTAAGCACTCACGAATGTACCTTTCAGCATTTAATGTTGGCAGCCGTGGTCCTGTAACAACCTCAAGTTGAGTTTTGCCGCTCGCGGATATACCGCCCCAGACAGTCCATGAGCCACCGCCATAAGCAACCCTCTGTTCAAAGCAGCATTGTGCGAAACGCTCTCCCTTACGTCGGTAGACCTTCTTCTTTCCATCATTGCCATGTAACACAATTTTAGACTCATCAGAAAAGAGTACACGGCTCCAATCTTGCTGTGTCCAATTTAAATGACTGCGTGCGAAATGAAGGCGCGCTGTTCGGTGGGCTTGCGTTAGTTTGGGCCCATTAGCTGGCTTGTGTGGTACCATATCGCGTTCTTTTAACCTTCTCCAAACAGTTCGAGCGCTCACAGATACTCCGTGGAAGTCGCGAAGTTGGTTTTGTATCTCAATGGAGGTAAGGTGACGATTTCTCAAGCTGGTCGTCACGATGAATCGATCCTGCCTTTCAGTTGTGACCCGAGATCGTGGCCTTCCTTGGCGATGAACAAAGCCGCCAGTCTCTAGGTACCTCCGATAAACATTTCGGACCGCAGATCGACTTAAATTAAGTTGAGCACTCACGTTTCTTTGGCTGTGTCCGGCCTGAATAATGCCACAGCTTGGGCGGCGACTTCAGGTGAAGTATCCATAGAATATTGATAGAACCTCACCTTAATGTTAAGAATAAGTAATGTTTGTTGCAAAACCAAAGATATCAATCACTTTTTCAAGAATTAAATCCAAGTAAACCAATAAAACCAAGTTTTCTTAGTATTCGATTGTTTGATATCAACAAACAGGCTCCAAATTGTCTTTTGTTTCTTTAAATTCTGTGTTCTAAATTCAAAAAAAGACTATTGAATGAAATTGTGAATGTGCCAGGTTCAAAACTGCATAAAAACTTTTTGCTCGACCTAATATAAAATTTTAGCTAGGACCAAACGAAACTGAAAATACAAGGTGGGCCAATAGATGTGTCCAGAAGTGTATGTTAATATTAACACTCAAATACAAGTGAAGTCAGTGTCAATGATTTAGGTATACTAACAATTGTACTGAAATAAATATAAAAAAAAAATCAAATATAACAAAAAGCAATTCCACCAGGTGTGTATGTATGTATGCATGTTTATAGGTGTGTGGATATATGTGGGGTGTGAGGGTGTTTGTGTGGAGTGTGTGTTTTTTTTTTTTTTGAGTTTTGGTTGATATGTAATATATATAGTAATTGGATTTACAGTATGAGATGTGATCTTTAAGTATGTGTATGAAGTTACGATAAATTATGTTATACTAGGAGGTATAAGTTAGAAGATTCTCTGTTGCCACATAGTCTTGTTGTGATAGCCACTGAATTATTTGTTTCTTTAGCGTATATTTATTTAAATCCAAGATGTTTAGCTTTTTATGTAAATTTTTATATAAATACTTGCTTAGAACGTAAAACTGATGTTTGGCAAAAGAGGTTTTGTGTTTAACGCCTGACGGAATATTTGTGCGTTTATTAGGGATTGATTTGGGAACGGATCCATGAATCTTGAGGGCCGACTGCAGAATGTACAGTTGTCTAACAGTCAAGACCTCACAGTCCTCATAGAGTTGTTTAGTTGGATATCGGTATGGTTTTCTACTCATAACCTTTAATACAGCTCTTTGAGCTCTCTCAGCTCTCAACATGCTGGTTTTTGCTGCACCGCCCCACGCAGTAATGCAATAACCAATTATGGACTGACACAGTGCAAAATAGACCATCCTCAGTGTCCCCTTATCGGCGGAATCTCTTAGCAATTTGAAGACGTAAATGAGCCGCAATATTCTAGAGATTATCGCATCAAGCTGTTTGTCCCACCTAAGGCATTCATCGATATGCAAACCTAGGTATTTGAAACTTTCACATCTGTCCAGTGTCGGGCAAGCTCATATATATGATCCTCAAACCTATATGGACGTATGGAATCGAGCTGTGGGGAACAGCAAAAAATAGTAACATAGAGATATTAGAGATTCCAGAGCAAAACTCTGCGTAATATGCTTAATATTCCGCAATACATCAGCAACAGATACATACATATGGACCTAAATCTAAACACAGTTCAACAAGAAATTGTCAACTTCAGCAAAAAGTATCAGACCAAACTGTCAAGACATATAAACCTACTTGCATCAAGGCGGGAAGGCACGGGCAGCGCTCAATACTTTCGTCTAAAAAGACATAGCGTTCCTGCCCTAGTAGACCGCTTTGAAGACCCCACCACTTAGGCAAGCTTGATGAAGCTTCTTTTGGAGATGCCTATTTTAAGCTCATTACCCGACAAGCGAATGGCCCATTGTGTGTAACACAGATTGCCAAGTTACAGAAAATTAAACTGCGCCATGTGCGGGAGGGCGGGGCGTGCGGGCGGGTGGATATGATGCAGTTCGGATGCAGTCAGACTCGGTGTGCAGTTCACACGACTGCAATCGGACCGCACGTTTGGTTTGCAGTTCTATTGCAGTCGTGTCTGCAGTTCTATTGCAGTCGTATCAACTGTACTGGTATTCAAACTGCAATTTGCAGTTGGATTGCAGTTGAAATGCAGTCCGTCTGTTTAGACCCTAACCTGTCCTAATGGAGGGAAGAGAAAAAGTCAAGTTGTCAATGTCAAAGTCAACTGTTTCACGTCACTCGTGCGTTCCGTTATGCGTCAAAAGAGATAATATCGCAAATCCGACTAACGTGCAACGTCACAATATCACTCAAGAGTCCTTAAATTATGTAACTATTGAATTTGGTCGGATTCGTGACATAATCGCTTTTGACGCAATTCGGAATGCATGTACTCTCAAATAGTGTCATCCTCATCAAAGCTCAAATGTCAAATTGATCAAGGATAAGAAGGCGGCAAGTCTGCAAAACTGCTTTTTCGTGAATAAGCTAAATAAATGACTATGTACTAATACTAAGGTAAACCTGGAACATAACCTTACACAATTATACAAGATGCCGCGAGTGAAAATTGATTACATCGTCAGTTTCAGCAGCGAGGACCCGGTACGTTCAGCTGTAGCCTTCCTGACTTTGTTTACATTTCCATGATCAACAATACATATCCAGGTTTAAGTTAAAGGTTTAAAAATTGTGTTAAGGACGTTTTAAATCGTTATATTTAAAGTTTTCAATAAACTACTTTCTACGTATTCTCCATCTTAGCAATTATTTCCATTCCACATAATCATACTCTTCATAGAACTGATAAGAATTGCCGCCGCTAAGTTGTTGTGTAACACTGACTGCAGGATCACCCCGCCAGCAACCTGCTGCTGCGCGAGGTGAGCAAGAAGAAGTGGCTGTGCCAGAGAGGAGAGTCCACATGCTCTGTGGTGCTGCAGCTGCCCAAATCTGTCAAGGTGGGCCACATCACTATAGCCAAGCAAACCAATCATGTCATAATCTAATTTTATTATAAATGCTTAAGTTCTTGGCACAACTATCAATTCTGATTCTGATTTGAGTGTTGTTTAGATAAACGGAGTGCACATTGGTGCCTACCATGCAGCACTGGTGGAGGTCCTGGTCGGCCGGTCGGAGTCATCCAGCGAACAATTCCAGGTTACTTCATTTAACAGTTACAACTTACGGTAAACAACAACATATAATAATCATGTACAACAGTCCATCATGGGCTGAGTGTGGAAACCAAACTCCAAAGATAAGATAACGTTAACATTTAATTATTACTTTATCCTCAATTTATTCAGAAATGCTTTACATTGTGTTTGAAATCTCATTCTCATTAATTAATCATCATCATTTCAGCCGAAAGATGTCCTCTGTTGGAAATAGGCCTCCCCAAGTGTCACCATAACAACCAGTCCTGTGTTTTGCATCCATCATTATCTTGGGAGGACTTCCAAAGCTGCATCTAATAAAATAATAAATAATTTTATTTCACACTAAAAAATACAGCAATTACATCTTAGGAATAGGAACGTATTGGCTTATTACAAAGGTCACAAATATGTAGGTAGTTCCTCTGACTCCTATACTAGGTGCGGGCCATTTTAAATTAACTGTTGTCCAAGAAGAGCAGATACAATCAAAACACCTTCGCGCACTGCACTCATGGTAGCAACTGTCATAAAAACTCGAACAACTCGAAATACGTAAACACATGATGATGTGTGTCCCCATGACTCCTGTGACGGTTGAAGTGTTTCCACAGGTACTGGTGCCGAGCAGCGTGTTCATTTCCCGCGAGGAGTCCCGCCGCGATGTGCCTGTAGCGCGCGTGCGCTCGTTTGTTGCCGACGCGCTCAGCGCGCCCGCACGCGACCAGCGCTGGGACCGCGTGCGCATCGTGTGCTCGCAGCCACACAACAAACACTGCCAGGTACAACGCGCTGGGACCGCGTGCGCATCGTGTGCTCGCAGCCACACAACAAACACTGCCAGGTACAACGCGCTGGGACCGCGTGCGCATCGTGTGCTCGCAGCCACACAACAAACACTGCCAGGTACGACGCGCTGGGACCGCGTGCGCATCGTGTGCTCGCAGCCACACAACAAACACTGCCAGGTACAACGCGCTGGGACCGCGTGCGCATCGTGTGCTCGCAGCCACACAACAAACACTGCCAGGTACAACGCGCTGGGACCGCGTGCGCATCGTGTGCTCGCAGCCACACAACAAACACTGCCAGGTACGACGCGCTGGGACCGCGTGCGCATCGTGTGCTCGCAGCCACACAACAAACACTGCCAGGTACGACGCGCTGGGACCGCGTGCGCATCGTGTGCTCGCAGCCACACAACAAACACTGCCAGGTACGACGCGCTGGGACCGCGTGCGCATCGTGTGCTCGCAGCCACACAACAAACACTGCCAGGTACGACGCGCTGGGACCGCGTGCGCATCGTGTGCTCGCAGCCACACAACAAACACTGCCAGGTACGACGCGCTGGGACCGCGTGCGCATCGTGTGCTCGCAGCCACACAACAAACACTGCCAAGTACGACGCGCTGGGACCGCGTGCGCATCGTGTGCTCGCAGCCACACAACAAACACTGCCAGGTACGACGCGCTGGGACCGCGTGCGCATCGTGTGCTCGCAGCCACACAACAAACACTGCCAAGTACGACGCGCTGGGACCGCGTGCGCATCGTGTGCTCGCAGCCACACAACAAACACTGCCAGAAAGTCTACAGGATCGAAAGACCCTGTGATAGTTTAGAGCTAAGCGGAACAGAATGAAAATTCTGTTCCACTTAGCCCTAAACTGTTATAGCCACTGAGAAGATGAAAGAGGTTAGGTTAAGGAAATACTTTCCTATTTGTACTACGAGTGTCGCCGCTTGTCTCACACCCTTTAACTCCACTACAGGCAATAAACCAATACGAACCATCCATAGGTCGCTAGTTCATATCCGGCTCGAAGGACCATAAAGTTGTACGGGACAACTTGAAATGAAATAATAATGAAAGTTGTATGTTTGTGGCCTTTATTAGTGAGTACACGCGGCGAAGCCCGAACGCGAACTGAAGTAAATTGCGCACGCGGTACAAAATGCTTATTAAGCTCAACATAACATATTCGAATTGTACGAGTGAACCGTACAGCGACTAACTAACAAAGCACGCACACTACACAATAAGAAACTTGCGATCTAATCGCAAGTTTCCTATTGGTAGTTGAACTATGAGCATTGCCCTACTTTGTGGCACGCCTGCTCCGCCTACAAGGCCATTCTAACCTCTTTCATCTATTCTGTAGTTATAGCATTATTCTTATTGCGCGTTCCCCTTTAAAGAAGTCGGCTTAAATATGATCTAGATTTTTGTCACAAGAATTTTGTATGCTTCAATAGCGGGACATAGCAGTATTTGTAGTGAAAACAACAACTTATGAAGCTATTATCCACAATAGGCGATTTGAATTGAAATTGAACAGCTTTATGTGGCAACCGTTGTTGTGGTCGGTGTATAGTTCGGGCTGTCGTTCGTGCACGTGGACGAGGCGGAGGCGGGCGCGAGCGTGGTGCCGCCGCGCCTGCTGCAGCTCGACACCTTCTCCTCCGACGAGGACGACTTCAAGCCGGGCGAGCTTTTCGCCAAACACCAGCAGAAGGCCAGCGGGGACCTGTCGGCTGCTGCTAGCAGTAATACTGGTACCTAACATATATTTTATACATGGTTCCAATGGAGAGAGAACTCTGAAACTGGAAAAAATTATTTGCGCTTATGTTGAGTCGCACGCAGCCATTTACTAGTACAGATAACAGATCCATATCTCCTGTCATCTTCACCTTTATTTAGTTCCTACACGTGTCAGGTCAGGTAAACCTGTAGCCATCCAGTGGCGTAGCTGGGCGTGGGTGAAGTAGCCGCTCGCACAACGAGGGCTCTTTCAGAGCAACGACAATTTCGTTTACCCAACTATAACTAAAAATCACAAGTCTTTATAAATTAGTATATTATTTTTGAGAAACAATAAGTCCAGCCACAGAATTTTTATTTGGCCCCGTCATCAACCTTCTTTTTTTTATAACTAAGCAACGGGGAAATGCTTTAGCCTCTAATATACTAATTCGTCTTTTTTACAACGCCTACTAAATATTTTAAAGACAGCGTCAAGTAAAGATCATAAATTATTTTTACTTGTCTTTCTGATTTATAAATAGCCACGTAATTTACTAACTCAGCCACAGATTTTACAACTTATCACCATTTTAAGTTTTATAGCTTCAAAAATAGCTCCTCAAAATAATATATGTAATTGAAACTTCAATTTGAAACATCATACATAATTTCTCAGCATCTGAAATAATAGATCATATTCTTTTATCGTACAGGGGGCCACTGTACGATTTGGCGCGAGTACGGTAAATGACAGCGACCGTCCATTTGCACCAATCAGAGAGCGCCATTCGATTCATGTACCTACCGACGAGTTCAAAATAACGAATCATACTCGTACCCACAATGTCTCGTAAAAATGTGTTTACCATTGTCTAATAGTCTAGTTGCAGGTAGATTGTATTTTGATTGTACTTTGCACTGGGTGAAATAGGTTAGAACTGTGACCAACCGCGCGTGAGCCGAGCGAGCGAAGCTAGCGGTGCCGCGGCAGCGGTCGGCGAACGCTACGTCCAAGTTGTTTCGTCCATTCGGGATTTCGTCCTTTTGGGCATTTGAACATCGGTATTTTGTCTTTCGATATAACGACTATCGGCATTTAAAACTTTCGGTATTTTGAATTTCGGTGTTTTGGGCGTCGCGTCGGTATTTCAATCATAGGTATTATGAACTTTCGGGATTTTGATACGTACCCTAATATTAATAGCTTACTATAGAAGGTGTAAGGGACAGCCCTCGACAAACTTTAAAAAAATCGGCCTCGCCGTACTAATTGTCCAATCAAGTTTATCATTAGGTATGGCGAGGCCGATTTTTTTTTTCGTTTCCTGGAAAAAAAAATTGTGGAAGTTTGTTCAGTTTCGTCTACTGAGCAAGCCCTTAAAGTTTGTGGAGGGCTGTTCCTTACACCTTTTATACTACTTGATGATAATATTAGATAAAGGAGAATGGGCAAAATTGTATGGCGTTTGGTCTAACAGCGGCCAAGACCAAAACTATTATTTTTTGGTGTGGCTTAGTCCTAAAATCACCCTGGAGAAGTTTTATCTCTGTGGTGTAATTATGAACCGAATTATATACATTTTTAGTTTTACTGTTCACCTGCCTTGTTATTATAATCTAACTTATTATTTCCAGCCTTAAAATTTGGAAATAAAATGAAATGACTTATTGGCTTCTGATATATAATACTTATTACACGATAAAACAGCCAATATTACAAAAAAACCTAATCGTGTACAATAATAGCACTTAGTTCTGATGCCGCCGGTAGTAATATGTCCCCATCTTGATGTCTTGCCCATGCCAAAAACCACACTACTAGGGAATGCAAACCGGTTAACCCGAAAACCGAAAAACCGGTTTTTCGGCATATTTTTAATGATTAAAATAACCGTTTTTTTTTTTCAGGTAACCGGTTTTTTCGAGTTTTTTTTATTACTTTCAAATGACACTATTTTTAAGCAAACATAGTTTTAAAACGCTGTTGAGGCTTGATATCAGTCGTAGGTTTGTTTATAAATATTTATATACCATAGTGATAGCTATACTAATTGTACAGTTCTTCTGTTTACGATAATTAAAAACCCAGGCTGGCCGCGTGTTGTGAGAACAGGCAGTGAATGCTGTCAGGGCCAGAATTAAAATCTCGTAAGGACACTAAAATTATTATTCGCAGATGGAATACCAGAAGATTCATTTTCGTGAAAATGGGCTACTCTAATTTCAGCTAAAGAGTATCAAGATACTATCCCAAACGCAACACAACGCATAGCAAAGCCTCTTAAAGCCTCTCTTTTTGATAAAATACTAGGGGTTTTTCAGCAAGACTCAGCTTCCGGTTACAAGGCACGCGCTGCCTAGGCTTAATGCCCTGCAGCGAGTGTTTTGGACTTCATTAAGGCTGATGATTGACTTTTGGCTAGCCCAGACCTCAACCCGTGAGAGTCGTACCGGGCGGCGGTCGCTCTAGTGATACGCGGGGTTGCGATAGTCGTTGGTAGGATCCAGGAGTTGGGACTCGAGGTGGCGCTACACAAATCCGAGGCTATGTGCTTTCACGGACCTCGGAACGCGCCACCATTAGGGTCCCAACTAACGGTAGGAGGAGTTCACATCGGCGTCGGGTCGACGATGAAGTACCTGGGACTCGTTCTCGACAGCCAGTGGAATTTCGGGGAGCATTTCCGACGTCTGGCTCCCAAACTCAACCGGACGGGGGCTGCACTCAAGCGGCTCCTGCCCAACCTTGGGGGTCCAGATGCCTCCTGCCGGAGGCTCTACGCGGGGATTGTTCGGTCCATGGCCCTCTACGGGGCGCCGGTGAGGGCGCCGTCGCTGCAAACGCAACCGGCGGCCATGCTGAATGCCTGCCAATACGCATGGCAATACGGATGGTGCGGGGGTACCGCACGGTTTCCCGCGAAGCGGCGAGCCTTCTTGCTGGCCTACCACCGTGGGATCTGGAGGCAACAGTCCTTGCACACATGCACCGCACGTGAAGGTGCAACGCCGGGGTGAGTGTCCGCTGCCGCGACAGGTCACGGCATAGCGGACAGAGCTCCGGCAGGATCTCACGGTAAAATGGCGTCAGCGACTATCGCAATCCAGTGCTGGGCACGTCACAATTATGGCGGTAAGTCCCCTCTTTGAGGCGTGGCTGAAAAGATCTCACGGCGTCCTTACCTTCCGCGTGACGCTGGTTCTCACCGGACATGGCACGTTCGGGAAGTACCTGTTCCGGATTAAAGCGGAAGTGACGCCCGGGCTGTCGCCATTGTGCGGAATGCCCGGAGGACACGGTGGAGCACACAGTCAAGGTGTGCCCTGCTTCGACGGAGCATCGCCGTGCCCTCGTGGGGGCGATCGGCGGCGGAGACCTTTCGCGCCACGCCTTGGTTGAGGCCTTGGTCCGGAGCGAGGAGGAGTGGCAGGCAGTCGTCGACTTCTACGAAGCAGTAATGCTCGCAAAGATGGAGGCCGACCGCATCAAGCAACGGCGTTCCCGCCGCTGCCGCCGGGATTCCGATCCCGATTTCCGGGCACCGTAGGCGCGGGCTTGCGGACAGTGAGCAATGAGTAGCTCGCTGTTCGGCCACCCGGTAACTGTCCGTACCAAGCCCAAGTCGTCGACGGCGCGCACTGTTCCCGCACGCCTCAAGGAGTTGTCAGCAACAGCAGGGACCCAGCCGGGTCGAAGCCTACTGGGGCCAGGGTTATCTGAAAGGGACCTCGAGCCCCGGTATGAAGGCTAGAAGGAACAGAGTGGGTCTTTTAGTTAGTAAGAGTCTGACACTATCTCCCGCTCCGCCCAAGAGCGGGGGTTGTCATTGGATGATTTTTCCCAGCATAAAAAAAGACCTCAACCCGTGAACTAACTTTCCAATGATCATAATTATTAGGTATACAATATATTTTATAATAGATAAGTCCCAAGATAAGTTTAAAAATATTTATTTAGAATTTCTTATAGGAAAACCGAAAAAAAAACCGGTTTGTAATATTGGCGGTTTTTGCATTCCCTATCACACTACACACATAACGTGTGCGCAGCAACCAATTGTGCGCCTTCCACTTAGGCAACTGCAATAATAATGAGCAATGGCTTCCCGTCCGTTCTTTTGCCGGTCAATTACAATATATGAATAATATATTCTGAATCTTATGTGTCTAGACTGTATACGGACACGTAACAACCAAACGTCTTCTTCCTCAATGAAGTTTCTAAGTTGCCTTATTTGTTGCTCTCGGTATACTTCAATATTGTATAAAAGTCAAAAGTTTTTTATTTCACATTTTTTTTTTTTTTTTTTTTTTATTATTGATAGGCTCGCGTTTGACCACTATCTCACCTGATGGTAAGTGATGATGTGGCCGACGATGGAGCACGCTTGCCTAGAAGTAACCTATTCACTCTCGACTTAAAGACCCCTAGGTTGTAGCTATCAGGAAACACAGACTCCGGCAGGGAATTCCACTCTTTAGCTGTAAGCGTAATGAATGTGTTTCCAAAACGCTTTGTACGAATGGGTGGGATATCCACCATGTACCGATGGCGCAACGCCGTACGTCTAGTGGTCCGATAATGGAACGGACTTGGCGGAATTAAATTGTGCAATTCCAACGCACACTCACCGAAGTGTAATCGATAGAAAACCGCCAGGCCAGCAACTCGGCGTCGATGCTCAAGGCTTTGGAGCTTTGACTCAACAAGCGCATCATCACCGATGATCCTCTTGGCTCGCCTCTCAATCGACTCCAGAGCATCAAGCTGATACTTGGCAGACCCATCCCAAAGATGAGAGCAGTACTCCATACACGATCGAACTTGCGCTTGGTATAGGTTGAGCAGCTGTTCCGGAGTGAAGTACCGCCTCACCTTAGCTAAGATCCCCAGTTTTTTGGCAGCCTGTTGTGCTTTTGCCTCAATTTAAGAGCCGAAATTGAGAGTAGATGATAACGTTACCCCAAGAAGCACAAGGCCGTCGGTTATCGGCACGGTCACACCCCGGAATATAGGAGCCGGGTAAAATTGGCTTCGTTTGGCGGAAAAAAGACACGCCTGGGTTTTAGCAGCATTGAACCTGACCAGGTTGGCATCGCCCCAATCGGATACCGCCTCCAAGGACAAGTTCAAGCGCTCAACCATAGCTTCCCTCAAAGACTGGATCTGTGA
Organism: Mythimna ferrago; assembly: GCA_910589285.2. Taxonomy (NCBI): domain Eukaryota; kingdom Metazoa; phylum Arthropoda; class Insecta; order Lepidoptera; family Noctuidae; genus Mythimna; species Mythimna ferrago. Next base: position 27,555,985 of record OU342685.1, read on the forward strand.
CCCACTAGTACGTGCATCGGACACGTAACTCTCAGCAACAGTGCTATCGTCTGCATACCCAAAGGTACCGGGTTTAAGTAGGTCGTTTATGTGCAGCAAGAACAGTGTTGCAGAGAGCACCGACCCCTGAGGGACCCCGGCATTAATATCCATTTGCCTGGACGAGCAGCCATCAATAACTACTCGGATGGATCGCCCCCTCAAGAAGTCTGCTATCCAGTTACACAGACCAGTGGGCAAACCGAAGGAAGGAAGCTTAGCAATAAGGCTATCATGCCAGACCCTGTCGAAAGCCTTCGAGATATCAAGGGAGACTGCAAGTGCTTCCCCATGCTTCTCGATGGCCTCGCTCCAGATGTGAATGGCATACGCTAGAAGATCCCCAGTTGACCGATTTCGGCGAAAACCGTATTGACGATCACTGAGGATGTCATTAGCTTCCAGGTATGCCAGGAGCTTATTATTGACCACTCGTTCCATACACTTACAGAGAATGGACGTCACCGAGATAGGTCTGTAATTAGCAGGGTCAGCCCTACTGCCCTTTTTGGGCACGGGTTGCACATTAGCTTGCTTCCAAGCCATCGGCACTTTACCCGCCTCAAACGAAAGACGAAATAGGCGTGTCAAGATCGGAGACAGTTCAGGCGCACAAGTTTTTAAAACAATTGCCGGTATCCCATCGGGACCGCTGGCTTTGTTCACGTCAAGGTTACGTAGCACCCTACGGACGTCCTTCTGATAGATGCGAATGTCTGCCATACTCGTCTCGCATCGCTCAGGAAAGGCAGGGGGCCGCGCGTTACCAGAATCAAGACGTGAAGATTCCGCAAAGAGAGAGGCAAATAGATTAGCCTTCTCTTCAGCGGTATGGGCCAGCGACCCATCGGGTTTCAGCAGTGGTGGTAGTGAGGGACGACAGAAGTTCGATTCAACAGATTTAGCCAGGGACCAAAACGCTTTACTCCCTGCTGGGTACGAAGCAAGTTTGTTCCCAATACGGCTAATGTGGTCAAACCGAGACCTCCGCATCACCTTCTTGCAGGATTTGGCAGCCCTATTATAGGCTCTCTTCTTTTGACTCACGTCACTCGCCTTACGCATACGGGCGTCGACCCATGCTCGGTATGCCGCATGTTTTAGCGCTTCAGCGCGATTACATTCGGCGCCAAACCAAGGTCGAGCCTTGTCAGACATTGTTACATGTGAGAATGGAATGTAATATTCCATCCCCTGACGCAACACAGCCGTCACTGCGTCGGCGCACAACGTAGGATCAGCAGAAGAGAAGCAAGTAGGCTGCCAAGGATAGCATGCGAAGAAAGATCGCATACCATCCCAATCTGCTGACTTGTATCGCCAAACCCGCCGGGTGCCTCTTGGGCTGGGATCGGGCGGGGAATAGACAGATACAGATTTCACAAGACAATGATCGGAACTACCTATTGGTGAAGATACCGACACTGAGTATCGGTCCGGATCAGTAGTCAGCAGAAGATCCAAGCAATTGGCCATGTGTGAGTCAACATCCGGCACCCTTGTAGCCCCCTGGACCAGCTGGGTAAGATTTAACGCTAGCGCTAGCTTCCGCGTCTCTCGCCCAGCATGGTCTGTGTACTGGTATGGGAAGAGCCACTCTTGATGGTGGGCATTGAAATCCCCCAGTATCACCAATTGGGCAGAAGGGTACCGCTGCAGAGCCACATCCGCCGCCTCACTAAGGTGCTGTGTGAGCCTGGTTGTCTCCTGATCACCGCTGTGTGAGCGGTAGACACAAGCATAGACGATTTGATCCATGCCAGTGTCCACCAAAGCCCAAAGCGTGGAGTACCTGGAGTCCTCAAGATTGCGGAGACGCCGATAGCAGATGTCGTCCCGGGCGTACATACATACACCCGCACGTGGTTTAAAATGGTGCTCCAGGGTAAACCCTGGGTAAGATAAGTACGACACGTCTGACGAACTACTGATCTGCGTCTCCGAAAGAAAAAAAAGAGCAGGTTTCTCAGTCTCCAGATGGTGGTGGACTGCGACGAGATTGGAGTGCAGTCCTCGGATATTGCTGAGGTGCACTTTAAGAGAGAGGGAGTGCTGCCGCTGTTTAACTGTTCTCTTTTTAATCTTTTTCATTTTGATAAATAAGAGTGAAGGAAGGAGAGGAGAAGGAAGTGAAATGGGATTTCACGCTGCTATCCTTCAGGCAAGCGCTGATAGGACGGCATCATTGAGGTACTAGTCTGGAGACTGCGGGGACGCCCGAGCCCCCCCGGGAGTGTCCATCGGGCCCTCTCTTCTGGTCGCCAACCAGCACGATGGCGCATCCCGGGATTTTTCGACAGTTGGCGGGGCAGCCTTTCATGTGTGGCTAGCACATTACTTGGGCCCCCAACTACCTGCGGTCGGCCAGCGGCGCACCGTGCCTCGGATCCCGCTACCCTCCACGACTAGTCTCCCGATACCTCCATACCAATGCAGGCCCGGTCGGTCTGCCTGCAATGGAACCACCACTTCGACCCAACTCCTCTAAATTGGCTTCACTGAGCATCGTACCGGAACACGGCTAGGCCGCTTGGCGGTACGATATCTTATATCTTATTCGTCTCGGTATGCACATAGGCCTACATGGGCACTTATGAAACGTCAGAAGCTAGTGCACGGTTCGAAATTGGTCGTTTCCTATGGAGAAGAACCGGCAAGAAACTCCATGGTTACTCTTTTAAAAAAATGGTTGTACTTACAATATTTCCATATAACAGTATTAAAAGGTATTATTTAAGAACAGTGTAAACCGGTCTATATTGTACTCAAAAGCACAATATAAATAATCATTTAAAGAAAAGTGAGTCAAAATATGAAGTAATCTAAGAATTCGTGGAGTCTACAGTGTTCTTCCATTTACATTATAAAAAGAGGCCATATAAAAAAAGGTAGAAAAAAATTATTATAAATATAGATAATAATTACAACTGTCAGTAAATGAGACGTTAACAACCAAAAAAAAAGAAAAACTAACAAATTTAATGTGGTTGGAGTCAGACAATATATAAAAAAAAAAAAAAAATATTGCAAAAGCAATGTGTTAGACAAAAAAAAATATGTTACAACAAAGATGGAGCAGTTAATAGATACATTCGCACAATATTATGAGTTACCAAGGGGCCACAAGTGCAGAGGCAGTCATTGCCAAACAAGCGTGTCTTCGACATAGTCTTTAACCTTGTAATATGCTTTTTTGGTTAAGACACGCTTAATATGGGTTTTGAACTTTCCTTCGCTAAGTTCAGTCACCGCTTTTGGTAGCTTGTTATAAAAGCGTATGCTATTTACTAAAAATGACTTACTGGTCTTGGCTAATCTCCATTTGGGCAATATAATTTCGTGTTTACTACGAGTATTTATGTTATGGAAATCGCTTCTAATTTTGAAAAGTCCTAGGTTTTTACGGACATACAAAATACTTTCTAAGATATAGAGAGAAGGCAGTGTCAATATTTCGATTTCTTTGAATTTATTTCTGAGGGACTCGCGAGGACCCATTTTATAAATAGCCCTGATTGCTCTCTTTTGAAATACGAAAATCGAGTCTACATCAGCTGCAGATCCCAACAGTAAAATGCCATAAGACATAATACTGTGGAAATAGGTATAGTAAACTAACCTAGCTGTGGCGACATCTGTCAACTGCCTTATTTTTCTTACTGCATATGCCGCTGAGCTTAATCTACCTGAGAGAGTTCTAATATGAGCACCCCACTGCAGTTTGGAATCGACAGTTTTACCTAAGAACACAGTTTCTGTAATTACATCAAGTTTTTTGCTATCAAGAATTAGATTGACGCCAACTTGAGGGACATTCGGTAATAATAATAATATAATAATAATAATATATGCTTTATTTTTCTCACTACAATATACAGTAATTATCAAACATATTAATGAGTATACAAAAAAACAAGATAGATAAATCATCTACAATTAATCAATCAATCAATTATTCATATATATTGTAGGAGACTGGTGCCTAAGCTAGGCTCTGGGCCTGTGTTTCAGGACACCAGGTTCCCACCCCTTAACTTTTACAAGACTTAGATTTTGCACTAAACGCGCTGACAACGTAGTAGTAAGATACTCGACAACTTTATATGAAGACAATAATTAGTTTTATTTTTAGTAAAAAGGTAGTGTTAGTACAGAATATGCGTTGTGTAGTGTAAGTGTATGTGTGTGTGTGTGTGTGGTTATATTTTTAGTTACCTAAATATGATTAGACTAAACCAGCATATGTTCGGTATCGTCATAGTTTAGTTTTAATAACCATTCAGTTAGCTTCTTTTTGCATTCTTGTTTTTTGAGATTATAAATGTTTAGCAGTTTGTGAGTTTTGTTATAGAGATGACTACCCAAATGCATAAAAAAGCGTCTAGCAAAGGTCGTATTTAAATGTGGGTGAATACGTTTCGCTGGATTACATCGCCTCTTCCCACTAGACAGCGACGGGTCATACATTAAAAGAGAGTGTTGTTTCATTATGGTGTGCAGTATGAATAGTTGTCGGACTGTGAGAACTTTGCTCTCCTTGTATAATTGTTCAGTGGGAAATCGATACGGACGAAAGGAAGCCACCTTCAGGATAGCCCTTTGAGATCTCTCTAGTTCCAGTAGGGTAGTTTTCGGTGCTCCTCCCCAGGTAGTGATGCAGTAACTTATTATGGACTGAGCCAGGGCAAAGTACACTGATTTCAAGATATCTTTATCGACAACGTGTCTTAGGGTTTTAAATACATATATGAGCTTACGCAATCTATTACTAAGGATGTTAATGTGCTCTTGAAATCTCAGTTTATTATCGATTGTTATCCCAAGATACTTTACTTTTTCTGTCTTAGACAGAGTTACACAGTGACAACTACCCGTAGGTGCATCCATACAAGTGTGAGCCACAATAGCATTAGTTGGTCCATTTGTTTTTAGGCAGAATGTCATGTATTTCGTTTTGGCCGTATTAAGGGTCAATAGATTTCCCTGTAGCCACCTGTAAACTGTGTTAAACCCGGATTGTGCAAGTTGGTAAACTTCATCCCACGACCCTGCGCTGAACAAAATTGCAGTGTCGTCAGCGAAACTAACTATTTTCCCATTAGTAAGATTGAGCGCACCTAGGTCGTTGATGTAGATGAGGAAGAGTGTAGTTCCAAGGACAGAACCTTGGGGAGTTCCATAGGTAATTGGTTGCTCTTCACTGCTGAATTCATCTATTTTGACTATTTGGGTACGCTCGTTCAGATAATCTTTAAATAGAGCCAGCGGTAGTCCTCTGATTCCCAAGCTTTCCATCTTATCTACAAGAATTGGAACACAAACTGTGTCGAAAGCCTTCGCAAGATCTAAAAATATACCTAAAACTTTATCCCCACTATCCATTTTTGTGACTATAAAATCTGTGAGATCATGTACCGCATCAGAGGTTGATTTGGCAGCACGAAATCCAAACTGAGTCGGTGCAATTAGGTTATTATTTTCTAAGTAATTCATTAGTCGTTTGTTCATTATCCGTTCTAATATTTTAGAAAATGCTGTGAGCACAGCTATTGGCCTATAATTATCGACACAGTCTCTGTCCCCACTCTTGTAGATCGGATGGACTACTGCTTTCTTAAACACATTAGGAAACTTTCCTGTGGAGATGGCAAGATTACATATATATGTCAGAGGAGGCACAATTATAGTGGCATACTTTTTCAGTAGGTCCCCAGAAATTCCATCCCACCCCGCACTACAGTTATTACGAAGTGATTCTAGGATTTGTTTTATTTCCTCCTCATCTGTTGGTAGCATACTCATAGATTTCGACGTTTTTGGACGAAGCACACTAGCTATAGATGTTGGGTTATTCTTTATATTCTTAGCAAGTTTTTCACCTACTGTAGCAAAGAAGTCGTTTACATAGTTTATGGAGTCTTGTGGCGAGCCCAATGAGGCCAATAAGTGTGAAGAGGCATTGACTTTCTTTGTCGATCGACCCGTAATACCATTTAAAGCAGACCATAATTGTTTATTGTTTTTACCAGCTTTTTTTATTTCATTTTGTTCAAATTCTATTTTGACTTTCCTTAGCAACTTATTACAATTAAATAGTTTCTGTAACGTGTAAATGAAATTTTTAGAATCTCGTTATTAGGCGCCTGTTTAAACTTTCTATGCAATACGTCCCGATGTCGAATACACCGAAGTAAACCAGGCGTTATCCATGGCTTTATTATTTGTTTACGATTAGGAAGTTGAACAGTCTTTGAGTTTACATCTATTGCGTGCCTTAGTAACCGAATTATTGTTTCCCCTGCTATATGAGGATTTTTAGTGTTATAAACCTCACTAAAATCTAGCAGTTTTAAGTCTGCATCTAATTGTTCATAATTTATACGGACAGAATACTTTTTGACACTTAATTTAGGCATACGTTTTGATAAGAATAATGTAACCGTCTCATGATCCGTCAGCGCAGAATGCGCTACCCGAGTTGAAGCGGGTAACCGAGTTTTTAGTATAACATGATCTAAACATGCATTTTGCCGTGTTGGTATCGTGTGAGCGGGCAGCATGCCGTGTGAAGCCAGTAAGTTTAGATATGTGTTTTTAATGGAATCATGAGACTGCTCATTTATATTAATATTTATGTCCCCTGTTAGGATTATGTTATTGTACTGCGATAATCCATTTAAGACAATGTTGAGAGAATTTAAGAAATTACTTAGGTCTTTGTAACCTGGTGGGCGGTATATCGCTAGGAGGACAGTAGTTTTGTCAATTATTACTTGGAGGCAATTGGCATCCAATATAGGCGGTTCCTCCACAGTGGGTTGCAGTTTTTTGTGCACATAGACGACTACACCTTCATTTTGAGTACGATTGTTTCCGGTTTGGAAAAGGTTATAGTTTGTCAATTCTGGTATGTTGTGAGTAGTAGGAAGCCAGCACTCTGTTAGTGTAATTATGTCCCATTCAAGTTTTGTCCTAGCCAGTGTGGTCATGAATCCTGTTAAGTTTTTAGTTATGCTTCATCAATCCTGTTAAGTTTTTAGTTATGTTTAGTTATATTTTGGGTAATGATTTTAAGCGATTGATTTGGTGGGAAATTTGAGGGGGAACAATTTTCTAGGTCACAAGTCGACGATTCAGATACGGTTATAGCATCCAAGTTATTTAAATTATTTTGTGTGTTATCGAATTTTTAACCGACTTCTAAAAAAGGAGGAGGTTCTCAATTCGGATGTTTGTATTTTTTTTTTTTTTTTTATGTATGTTCGGGCATAACTTCGTCGCTTGCCAACCGATTTGAAAAATTCTTTTTTTGTTGGAAAGGGTATACTTCCCAAATGGTCCCATAGTCACCAAGTCGGGATCTGATGATGGAATCTTGGCTAAATCGAGGGAACTCCTCAAATATTATAGGCAACTATATAGTCATTTTGATATTTTCATCAAGGAATTAAGCATTTACAGTCAAAAAGTGACATTTGATGAGGTGGAACTGGTTAAGAAGACCAGAAATTGCCAACGGAACTTCATACTCGAACAAATATCACAATGAACATAGTTAAGCGACTATGACAATACAAATAAATAAATGAATAGTTCTGAATAGTTATGTTGAAAATGGTATCATCGAAGTAACCTGATGATAGTGATGGAGCTGGAAGATAGGCACCGGAACTCCGTAATTAATCAATGTATCCTACCCGTGTTTGGGCTTATTAGAAATGTCATGAGATGCACTTTGGCTATATGGTACTATCGAAGTGATCTGATGATGGAGCCGGAAGGTGGAAGGTAGACATGGGAACTTCATATGAAAATGATGTATTCTAGCAGGGTTTAAGTTAATTGGAATTGACATGAGAAAAAAGTACTCTGGCTGTAAGTGTGTTGCAACTAAAAAGTATGAAATAAAAAACTTTTTATAAAAAAAATAAAACCGACTTCACTAAAAAAACACTAAAATGATCAAAATAATTTTAATTTCGGAAGTCGGTGTTAAATAAGGAACAAACAATAACGAAAAACACCGACTTCCGAAATTAAAATTATTTTGATCATTTTAGTGTTTTTTTAGTGAAGTCGGTTTTATTTTTTTTATAAAAAGTTTTTTTAATGTTAAATACTTTCATTTTGTCATTTTCACCTAGTACGCCACAGCATTTTGATTCCATGAGGATGACAATGTTACAATATAAATGCAATAATAATATTTTAATTTGAGTTATGCTCCTGGTAGTTCTATTATATTTCTATATGTTATTTAAGAGAAATATAGGTAAACTATTTGTATAAATAATGCAAATATTATAGTATATCATATCTACAGGTAAGTTTAGAGTTTGTCTTAGTTGTGTATAGTACTGCATAAGTGTGTAGTTTAATATAAAAGTATAGTTTTTTATGAGTGTGATATTGTATCTTAAAACTAGTGTTAATAAAATATTGTTAATAAAATTAGCATGCAATAATATGTTGAGCATTAGTCATTTTTTCTTCCGGAGCCTTGCAAGGTCTTCCTCGGATTTAATAAGGTGGTTAGGCTGTCCATCTTTCTCCCGTATATATACCTTGCCATTCATAATCCAACACTGCTCATAGCCGCATTCTTTCGCAAGTTCTCGCGCGTGATAGTGCAAGCGTCTAGTCATTGCCGTGAGAACTTCATTAATAAACATGGGAAGGCCTCGTCCTGTTCCTGTTATGTGGGTTGTGTTCAAGCGATTATTCTTGTTATGTTTATTGAAATCTCTAGATGATTTAAGGAATTGTTCCTTAATAGTTGCCGACGTGAATTCCACCATAACAGCTCCCACTGTACCAGACTTGCTCTTGAATCGGAAGATGTTTTTTATTTCTGTTGAATTCACAGGTTGGTTGATGACTTGGCCCAACTTTTTTACGGTTTCAGACAGGGAGTCCCGAGTTTCCAGGGTTGACGCTGGCAGATTTTTAATTTCAAGACAAGAAACTTTTTGTTGCTTTTCTAAGAAGTCCACTTTAGTTTCAAGCGTTTTTATTATTTTTTGGTTGCTGCTACATTCCATTTTTAAATGGTTTATTTCAACCAGAGCTTCATCATATTTTGCAGAGAGAAACACGATTGTCTTTTGAATTACATCATTTTGGGACTTAATTTCAGAGTTTTGTGAACTGATCATAGAATTTTGTGACCGTATATCTTCAAGTGATAGAATTAAAGAATCTATTTTACTGTTTTGTTCATTTTGTTTATTAACCATTTCCGAAAACATTGTTTTCATTTCTTCCATAGTTTCCGCTAAATCCTCCCATTCCTCCTGACCAAATTTCCTTTTTCTTTGAGTTGTATTTATGTAGTTCCCTGTACTAGTATTAGTACTCGAAGCCGTATTCGGTTCTGGCGCGTGTAGAAGTGTAGGTGAAGGTGGAGGCGTGTGTTTAATTCCAGAAAACATAATGCCACAAGTTTTTTTTTTTATATATATATAATATTTGGCAGAACTAGGTATGAAATCGATATCGTGTATAAGTTAATCAGTTTAAACTCACTCAGTAGTTTCGAGCTTGATCTCGTTGGGCAGGAGTGGCTGCAGACTATATTCACCGCAATCCAAGCGCAGTAGAAATCTTCGCTGTTCCACAATTCAACGAACACTTCCGAGCAGTACCCGAATACACGGTATGAGGGTACTCTTCGCGCGACGAAGTTTGCGCTAGCGCTCGTCGCCGGTCAAAGTCCGCGATCGCTACGTCACTCGCCGTTGCTCAATGCTAACTCGGGTGCCGCCGGTGTTAATTTGAATAATATAACAGTTGGTTTTGAGAAAATCGGTGATAACTTCGGTATAGTTTGATGGATTGACAAGCGGTTTTGTGCACCGTATTCCTCGTTTAACTATCTATACAACAATATATGTATAAAATGTAGATATGGACTTTTTACTACAGTTGAGTACAGCTTGATACGTGTTGACGCTAAGAGAGCGCGCGCGCGGGAATGAAAACTTTATACATTTAGTTTTATTTGCATTTAGTAAAAGATTATTAGCTGCAAACCATTTCGAAAGAACAGCCAGACTTTCGTTAACACGCAAGACATCCGCATCTTTTCTATCCACTTTAAAAATAAGAGAAGTGTCGTCAGCAAATAGAATTATATCTGATAAATTAGCCATCATGTAAGGAAGGTCATTAATATAAACTAGAAAAAGGAAAGGGCCAAGAATTGAACCCTGGGGCACGCCCATCCTTACTAAAGACCCCGAGGACGTCACCCCATTTATGGATACTTTTTGCTGCCTGTAAGATAAATAGGAAAAAACAAGATCAGCAGCTCGTCCACGAATTCCGTAATGATGTAATTTACAGATCAGAGTATTATGGTCAACACAGTCAAATGCTTTTGAGAGGTCACAGAATATGCCAATAGCATCCTGGGACTTCTCCCAGGATTCTAAAATGTGACTGATGAGTTTCACTCCTGCATCCATCGTTGACCTTCCTTTCGTGAAGCCAAACTGATGACTATGCAAGATCCTAATTGAATTAAAGTGAGACAACATCTGGTCGAGCATGATTTTTTCATAGATTTTACTCAATGCTGGAAGCACAGATATTGGTCTATAATTAGAGGGATCACTCTTACTACCTGATTTGAAAATTGGTACTACTTTACTATGTTTCATTAAATCAGGGAATGTACCGCTGTCTAGACATTGATTAAATATGCCTGTTAGGACAGGAGCAATTGTATCAATAATATCTCCAAGAACCTTAACGGATATACCCCATAAGTCCTCAGTGTTTTTTATATTAAGACTTTTGAATGTATTTTTAATTATATCAACAGAGATACGCTTAAATTCAAAGGTTGGTATATCCTTTGTGAAATTTTCTTTTAAAAAAGATTTAGCTAACAAAGACCAAGAAGGGAGAGATTTCGTAACTTCTATTGGGATGTTGGTGAAGAAGTTTTCTAGCTTCTCAGCCACTTCAGTCCTGTCTGAAATGATTTTATTATCAATTTTTAGGGACAATTCATTTCGATCTCGCTGGTTTGTTTTTCCAGTTTCCTTGTTTATCACCTTCCAGACAGCTTTTATTTTGTTGTATAATCCTTCTACTAACTGCTCAGCGTAGTAGCTGCGAGCTAACATGATTTGATATGTACCGATAACAATCAGATATAGATCTTCAAACACGACCGGGAAGTTCGAAAAGATCACTGCTGATTCTTAAGAACTCTTTGCCTATAAACGTTATGACGGACAACATAGTTCGCTAAGAGGTTCGGTCTTTCAAAGCGTTCATTAATAATATCTACAAACGAGCCCGCATCAATACTATCTAGAATTGGAGTCTACAAGCTGAGTGCTGCTGCTATTTGGTAGTCCTCAAACATATCGCTCAAAGCGCGATTAAAATAATCTTGCCGGAACAACTTGAAACCACGTTTGAATCTTTCATTTATGACTTTCACCACCCATCGGCATAGTGTGACCAGCCTACTTCTATTAGCTTGTTCAGTAGTGAGCTGGTCTGCACCGCGATCTTTGGTTTCGGGCATAAAGTCAGAGTAATTGAATCGCGTCAAATCATCATAGACGTCTCTAAACCCACGATCTAGTATAAAGATATCGCCAGACCGAGAAAACCAGTGATGAAATGAATGAGCCGAGTTATCAGATTCAGAAGAAACAGTCCAGAGTGAAGCCGAAGTTAAAAAATTTGTTAAAAAAAATAGGGAGAATCTGTAGATGATCGCACAGTACACAACGTCACAACAGTATGCGAAGAACTGCGCGGAGCGCACCTCTCGCCTCGGCCCTTTTGTTAACACTCAAACTTTGAGTGTTATCAAAAGGAATCTTTGAGTCTCAAAGCTCATTGGTTCTTAGGTTGAGTCTTTTAACCGGTGTGTAGCGATGGCGATAGCGTTTAGAAATACATTTTACTTATAATAATGAATATTACTCCGTACAAAGCCATTTTCTTCCATTTAATATCTACTTTTTTTTATTATTATTGATAGGCTTGCGTTTGACAACCATCTCGACTGATGGTAAGCGATGATGTGGTTGACGATGAAGCATGCTAGAAGAAACCTATTCACTCTCGACTTGATCTTCTTTACACTACATTTTTTTTTCTAATTGAGTTACAATGTCACGTTCATAATAAAAGTTCGTCGTTAGTAATAGTACTTAAAAAAACCTATTTCGTAGTTGGCCGCTGATAGACCAAAACGCCCACTTGTTTTTGACGATCAGTTAATGTTAGATGACTTATTTTTTAAACGTACTGAGTTATAAAATTAGAAGCTAATAGAATTACTATTTGTTGCCATATATTAATATTTTAGAAGTTTACTGCTTAGATGCATGTTACCAATTTAGATGCCAAAAAATAACCACCATGCTGAGTTATATTTAGAGTGGCTTACATAGAGATAACTAGTGGCTAAGATAGTTATATTCAGACGCGCGTCGATTGTGGCTGACATAGTAATTTAGAATGCAATTTAGATATTTAGAGGTGAATAATGAGTTTGTTTAACAGACTTCTTTTTAATAGCATTATTCACCTTAGTACCCATTATTTTGTATAACATTACTAACAGTATTAAATTTTTTTTTATTTAATTCTGCTCGCTGGCTCGAATGTATTAATTTTTATTATTTAAGAGGATTGGCACTGATAGCCGAAATACAGGCTTTTGCCTAGTTCGGCTACAGAGGAGGAATTTCTGTATCATTTCGTTCTCATCAATTTTTTTTGGGAAGAAAATCTTCAATTTCTCCCGCTCTGGTTGAAGCGATAGGGAGTATCAAAGGGTATGGTCCACCATTCATACAAATTTGGCCGACAGTGGACATATATTCAGACAATTTCAATTCATAATTTATGAAATAATAAACCTGTTACAGCTATTACAGGTTTAACTAAAAGTTGGAGAAAATTAATCAGTTTTAATTGTTACACTATGTTATGGTTAGTTTCAAAATGGCGGATGTAGCACAGCAAATTAAATTATACCAGATTATTTCACTTGTAAAAGAAAACATTTTTTATTCATTTGGTTAATATTTTTTTCGTCGTTTAAAATTAAAACCGAGTCTAAAAACAATATTTAATTGACTTAAGTATTAGCTTATTTATTCATCAACAAGACGTATCATTGTTGTATTTTATTTACATATTTTTATTTATATTTCCATTTAGCGGATGCTGGAGTAATTAAAAAAAGTAGAAACAGAATCCGAGATAAAGCAGCCGGGGTCGTCAAGAAAAGCTAGTGCAGAGTTCATAATAAAAGCGAATAGTTAAAATAGTCACTAGTCATAAACTGAAAAATCGCAATTCAAATGTAACGCGGTAAAATATGATACTTGTTTTTTCTTTATGATACTTGTTTTGTTTTTTCTTTGCCTAGTAGGCTAAGGTCATAAGAACATACCAGGCTAAGGTCGCCTCATTAGCAGTAATAAATATTTTTTGAGTTACATTACAACGCGGGTGCAATATTTTTGCAGTATTAGACAGGAAATATCAGTCAGCTTTCTCGGCAAGCTTCGCTGAGGTAGTCACTACTACATAAAATACTCACCGCCATTTTACCGAGATCGCGCCCCTTCCAAGATTCTACTTAATTAAATGTTTAAAAAAAAGTGTCTTTTTGATACTTTTGTATCAAAAAGAGTAATTTTACATCACAATATCTACTAGGAATCATTTTGCGAATAATTAAAACAACCATCGAGCTGCCGCCAACAATACCGAACCATTTTAAACAACGCTGCTAATGTATTTATATATATTTTTAATAAAATAAGCAAAATAATTATTATTATGATTCGTACGCATTTTTATCAATGAACAAAATGCATAATATGATAAATTATGACGAAACTAAAACTATGAGACTTTTTTTTTCGATGGGAAAATCATCCAATGACAAACCCAGCTCTTGGGCGGAGCGGGAGATAGTGTCAGGCTCTTACTGACTAAAAAACCCATCCCGATCCTTCAAGCCTTCATACCGGGGCTCGAGCGCCCTTTTGGATAACCCTGGCCCCAGTAGGCTTCGACCCGGCTGGGCCCCTGCTGTTGCTGACAACTCCTTGAGGCGCGCGGGAACAGCGCGCGCCTTCGACGACTTTGTATCCATGGTCAAAAAATAATTTTAAAAAAATCTTCAAAATGGTTTCAAATTTGTAATATACTTATTGAGTAATATTATTTTTCCGAACTTTTACTGACGTGATATTATTTTAATAATTATTTCTAGGAATTATTTAGTTTTTTAATATAAATAATAATCTTGTCCGCGGAATTGTAGGTGCACAAATAAGACAAGCTACATCACAAGCTCTGAAAAATATAGCCGAGTCGTCCACGAAGCTCTTGAAGACCCCCATCAGCAAGCCGGGCCCGTCTCGTGCGCTGTCCCCGCCCCACAGCGCGCCGCCCGCGCGTGCACGCGACGCGCTGCTGTACTCGCGTGACGACGCCGCGCCGCACGAGCGCATCGACGCCGTGCTCAGCCGCCACGAACAACACAAGGACCACAACAACCAAATGAAGCGCGACGATGCTAATCAGAAAACAAAACAAAACTCCAAAACAAACGACGACTCCAATATGAAAACTAAAACAAAAGAGGAACCCAAGAGGACCCCTCAGAGGAACAAAAGTGAGTCTCCGCCGAGACCACCGCGGAGTCATGACAAGCCGACGAGTGCCCGGAACAAAGACAAAGAAGGGCGGAAACGCAGGCGCTCCGGCAGTCAGGAGCGGGGCACACACGGTGAGTTGTTGAGCACGTAAATACATACTGGCATTTTTTAACTTAAGTTTGTATGGTAAAATTATTATAATGAATTCTGCCTAATTCTGCCAATGGCTCCCTGCGTGAAAGTAGAAAATTATCCTACATGCTATTTCAGGATACAGTACACCAGTAATGCCAAATTTCATCAACAGTTTTAGTGAGCATGAATAACAATACTTTTCGACACACTTGCTCAGAACGTGACTATAATTGCACTACACTTAGGTATACACCGCTAAATTTTAATCGTTTTAATCCCGTGGAGGATCGATCCGGTACATGAAACACCATCGATTTGTAAAGATAAAATTTAAAAAATGAAGTACCTTTTTTTCAAAACTCCTATTAATTTACGCATGTACGAAATTAATTTCTTTAAGAAAACGTCAGCTGAACAAATTCAATGACCTGTAGGTAGTTTGTACGCAACGCCGACTATTACCTAAAGGTCATTGAACTCGCTCAGCTGAAGTTTTGAAAAAAAGGTACTTCATTTTTTAATTTTATCTGTTAATGAGTGTAAGGTTCACTTTACTTTGTACGGGATTCAAAATAAAAGGACGTGCGTTGTGCCTAAAGTATATTTAGCGACTGGTTTTGTGGGAAGAGAGCTGCCTATTAAATATATAGGTGCCTAATTGATTTAAGCATAGTTCGTATCAACATACCGCCCACCAAAAGACCTGTAGGTCTTTTAAGAAACAATGAATTATATAAACCTGTTGGTGGGGTGTACGATTTTATACTATTTAACATGCATAAAAGATAGTGTATCAACCAAAAAAACTAATTTTAAAGAGCATATTCAACAAAAACAATGTAAATCAAGTAACTATAAAGTTTCCCTTTAAAATTAAATATCATATCAGGTTTCATTGAGAGGCAATGGACACAACTTAGTTACAGTTCTTTTTGTTACGGAAGTACCACTTTTGATACTATATACCCGCGTTAGACCGTCTGGACCGGGGTGCTTATTGACGATTCGTCCCAAGGACCATTTTCCAGGTGGCAGATTATCAGTTTTTATCAAGACTATATCTCCGATTTTAAATTCTTCTTCCTTTTTATGCCACTTAGGACGCTGTTGGAGTCTGGATAAATATTCATCTTGCCATCGTCACCAGAAGTCGTGAACAATTTTCTGTGTATGTTGCCAGCGAGATAAGCTAGACAGTCTGATGTCTTTCATATCAGGTGATGGTACAACAATAGGTACCTCCCCAATTAGAAAATGTCCTGGTGTGAGTGGGTTCAGGTTGTCTGGATCAGTGTCGTTCATAGGACATAACGGACGGGAGTTCAAGCAAGCTTCCACTTGGCAGAGTATCGTCGACATCTCTTCATATGTCAGGTGAGTTGTTATGATTCTTTTCAGGTGATACTTTATGGATTTAACACCAGCCTCCCATAATCCACCAAAAGAAGGACTGTAGGCTGGAATGAAGTGCCATTGAGTGCCTTCTGTGGCTAGTGTTTCTGCAATTTTTCCAGTAAACTGTAGGCTTGCTTCTTTCCAGGCATCTCGTAGCTCTTTGTCAGCTCCCACAAAATTACGTCCTTGATCACTCCATAAATGATTACATTTACCTCTCCTGGCAACAAATCGTCTGAATGCGCCTATAAACGCTTCCGAAGTAAGATCACTTACGAGCTCAATATGGATTGCCTTCGTGGACATGCAGATGAATATAGAAACGTAGGCCTTTGTTGTCCGGCTTCCTCGGCCTTTAGATAGCAAAATTTGAAAAGGCCCCGCGAAGTCTACACCACTATTTAAGAACGGCCTAGTGGGAGTTACTCTCTCATCAGGTAAATACCCATAATCTGAGCTCTAGAGGTAGCACTAAGTCTAGCACAAATGATGCATTTGTGAACATATTTCTTGGCTATTGATTTTGCCTTTATAATCCAGTATTTTGAACGTAAATAGCATAACATCAGTTGAATTCCTCCGTGAAGTGTCTTATGATGCGCGTCGGCTATAATCAGAGGTGTCAAAGTGTTTTTATTTCCGAGGATAATTGGATGTTTTCTATCATCAGGTAAGTTTGCATGTCTGAGGCGTCCGCCCACCCTGAGGATATGTTTGTTATCAAGATAGGGGGCGAGGGATCGCAACGGACTTCTCCTTTTTACTTGCTTATTTATCTTTAATCTTTCTATTTCTTCCATATATTCTTCTTCTTGAACTCTTTTAATACAAATTGTCAGTGCATCTTCTAATTCTTGTGTAGTTATTTGTTTAGTCACGCTCACATTGCTCTTATAGTTCAAGAATCTTTTGCAGTAACAAACAACCATAAGTAATTCTGATAAGCTGTTCATATTTTCAAATTGTGTAGTTATAGATTTATCTTGTTCTTCTGTGCTGAGGTGAGTAAAAACCTTTTTTGTTTTCATTTCCATGTCTGTTGTCATTACTTCTTGTTTACTAATTTTTATTTCTTTTTCAGATAACCAAACAGGCCCCTTCCACCACAAGTCACATTTTCTTCAGTTCGGACAGCAACATTCCTCGAGAGGCTATGTCTGCGGGATTGTCACTCGACCAACGCTTGTTATTTAGGTTTTCTACAATTTCGACGACACGATTGGCAACAAACGTTTTCCACCGATTGGGATCACCACATAGCCATACTATAACTATAGAGGAATCTGTCCATGCATACATGTCTGAAGTTGGGATTTTCATAGCTAAGCCAATTTGTTTCATGAGTTTTGAGAGAAGTAATGCGCCACATAGCTCTAGTCTTGGTAGGGATATTGTTTTCAGGGGTGCTACTCTTGTTTTAGCAGCAATGAGGTTTATTTCAACTTTGTCATTTGTTTCAGTTCTCATATAAGTAAACTGCTGCGGCGTAAGCTCGTGTCGAAGCGTCACTGAATCCATGAATTTGAATATTAGTTTTGTTTGCTTTAGTGGTACCAAGCCATCTGTTCAATTGTATATCATTCACGATTGCAAAATCTGACCTTATCTTATTCCATTCTTCACGCAATGCGTCATCTACGATCTGATCCCAGGTCACCCTTTCGAGCCATAACTTCTGTAACAGTATTTTTGCCATTATGGTACTTGGTGCAATCCAACCAAGTGGATCGAATATCCTTTGTAAATCAGATAAAATACTTCGTTTTGTTACGTGAGTGTCTTCGGATGCAGGTAAAGTCAGATTATATTGAAATGTGTCTGTTTTAAGGTTCCACACAATACCCAATGCCTTTATTGTTCCATCAAGATTCATATCAATATGAGCGTTCGTTGACCTTTTTTCTTCATCTATTGATTTCATAAAATAGATATCATTTGACGACCATTTTGTGAGTTGGAAACCACCCCTTTGTAGTATATTCGTAATGGATTTGGCCAAAGATATAGCAGTTTCGGTGTCATCGCCTCCGTCAAGCCAGTCATCCATATAAAAATTACCCTTGATGGATTGCACTGCGAGTGGTTCCTCTTTTCCTTCATCATCAGCTGTTTGGTGAAGGGTTCGAACAGCTAAATATGGTGCAGATGCTGTGCCGAATGTGACCCTTAGTAAACGGTATTCGTGCAAATCATCACCTTCATCGGGTCTCCAGATAATGCGCTGGAAGTCTGCGTCTTCACGAGTTACCAATATTTGACGATACATTTGTTTAATGATTACATGAAGCCGATCCGCTTCATTCTCCACCTCATAAGAAGATTTCTCAAATCATCTTGCAGCTGCGGACCTACCAATAATTCTTCATTTAGTGAAATGTTGTTTGTGCCTTTGCAGGAAGCGTCAAAGACAACTCGCGTCCGAGACGTCTCCTTGTCAGTACGAACTACGGCGTGGTGAGGTAAGTACACCGATATTGTTTCCTTTTCTTTTTCAGGTATGTTTTCCATGTGTTCTTGTTCTATGTATTCATTAATAACTTTTGTGTATTCTTTTTTCAGGTCTGATGACTTCTTAAACTTCCGCTCCAGTTGAAAGAATCTTTGTTTTGCTATCTCCTTTGTATTCCCTTCAGGTGTTCGTAACTTTGTACTTGTGCTCGTTTCATTTAGTTGTAGACTGTACGTTTTGAACGGTAATTTGACCATGTACCTTCCTTCTTGATTTCTAGTTGTTGTTTTTTGGTAGATATCTTCGCAAATCTTTTCTTCTTTTGTTAAACATCTGTCCTTGTCAATCTCTATTTCCCATATCGATTTCAAAATTTCATCCACGTCGACTTGGTGATGCATAACAAGGTAGGTATAATTTTCTGGTTTTTCGCAGATATCTCCAAAAATAATCCAACCCAGGTTTGTTTTTTGTGCAGTTGGAGTGCCTGGTGGACCTTTTATCAGCTCCGGCTGTATAATCTGTGCATATTCTTTTACTCCTAATAACAGATCTATGAAACCAGGTGTTAAGTAACTTGGATCAGCCAAGTTCAGCCCGTCGATGTGAGGCCATGTCTGATTGGTAATTGTTTTGGTGGGTATCTTAGTGGTCAGTTGTTTCGACATCACGTAGGCTTGGATCGGTAGATTATAGTTATGGTCCCACTGTGATCTTATGTTAAGCTGTACCACGTGCTTGATCTCTGTTCTCGAAGATCCCACTCCTACAACACATCCCTTGAATGGTTGTCGCTTCAGTTTCAATAGTTGAGTCGCCTTCTCGCTTATGAATGTAGCTTGAGAACCTTGGTCTATTAGCGCGCGTAGTGAAATGATTTGACCCTCTGCATTTGATGCTTTCACTATGGCGGTCGCTAACAGTGCTATTCCATGTCTAGTTGTATGATGCGACGCTATCACTGTGTTCACTTGAACTGCTTCCTTCTCTTCTACTACATGCTGCGAAGCCAACGGTTGTGAGGTGCTCGGTGTAGCCGCTGGTTCTGTGTTCTTAGTCTCATGTAGTAATGAATGATGACGCCGGTGACATTTCTGACAAGACACCCGTAGATTACATTTCTTTTCAGAGTGCCCAAGTCCTAGACAGTAAAAACATAAATGTTTGTTCTTGACAAATTCGTTTCGTTCGTCGAGCTTCATATCAATGAATTTCTTGCAGTGACACAACGTGTGATTTTCTTTGCACATGACGCACGTCTTGTCTTTATTTGGTGAGGCAACATGGTAGGAACGTTCTTTGACTTGCTTCTCTTTCGTATAATTGCTAGTGGTAACGCCGGTAACCAACTCCAATGTGCGGAACTTGGACTCCATGAAGGTCTTTAATTATTTCCAAGTAGGCAATACTTCGCTGTCTTCCTTATAGGCAAACTCTTCCCAGCCCCTATGTGTCTCTGGGTCAAACTTCTGAACGAGTAGAAATATTATTATATGATCCCAAGAGCCTGTGGTTATTTTTAAATTTTCTAAGTTATTAAGGCATTCTGTAGTTGTATCTAACAAGCCTTTTAATTGGGCGGCTGATTGCGAGGTCATTTTCTTTTGATAAAATAACCTTTTCATGATACAGTTCAATATAATGCGTCTGTTACCATACCTTTTATTCAAGACATCCCATGCAGTTGCGTAATTACTAGATGTCACTTGTATATGAGTCAATAACGCCTCAGCTTCTCCACTTACACTGGTTTTTAAATAATGTAATCGCTGTACATCACTGAGGTTATTATTTTCATGCACCAAGGAAGTAAACAAATCTTTGAAAGTCGGCCATCCTTCATAATTTCCATTAAACTTAGGTAATTCTATCTTTGGTAAATGCACAATATTTTGCGACGCGGATGTTACGTTCATACTTGAATTTCGGAAATCCATCGATGTCTGTTCCGATAACGACGTAAGCATATCTTTCAAATCGCCTTGTAATGTGCTATATAACTCTTCGTAAACAAAGAATTCTTCGTTTAAAAAGTACGGCAAAATTCCCTTTTGTTCTTTGGGCGTAATCTCATCTAACCCGTCATGTGCATTCTTGAATGACATCCAATATTCATCAATAATTTTCAAACGTGCTTCAATATATCCCTTTGTCAATCTTGTCTTTGGACACTTTTTCAAGTTGGTTTGCGTTTTTTGCAGTAAATTAGCGCCATCTTCCAACACTGCGAGATATCTTTGTTGTTCTTGCGTAGTATTCATAATTGATTTGCTATATTATAGGTGAACAAATCTTCAACAAAATGATTCGTAAAACTTGGTAATCTTCCGTTATAACACTAATTACTTTGTTGCAAACATAAGTCACGAGGTGTTATTTCTTAAGCCTGCAATACACGTTGGCCGAGCTGAGACCAACGCGAGCCTTGGCGAGCCTAAGCAAATATAGGCAAATTGACACACGGCAAGCGCCTCTACACGTTCGGCAAGCGCCTCTCTACACGTTCGGCAAGCTTGAACCAATGCAAATGGCCAATAAGACGAGTTTTTTGGAGACGCCCACATGTTGGGCCCTGTCAGTTGTTATTGTGCATTTAAACAATATGGACGACGTAGAAGTCATCGCGGCTGCTGCTATTTATTTAATAAGCGCTTATAATTATTATTATTAAACGGAAAAGTATGAAAAGAACCGAAAACTTCATGTTTGTTTTTTTCAAATGCGTACTTTTTTTTTAAATTAAAATAAACTAGATGACGCAATCTGATGGTGAGGCGCACTAGTTTATGAGGCCTATGTCCAACAGTGGACAGCAATTCTTATAGCGCCTAAATGGTGATACTTGGGGGAGGCTTATGTCCAACAGTGGACACAAGTAATTATAGCGAGGGGAGACTTATGTCCAACAGTGGACATCAGTCATTATAACGCCTAAATGGCGATACTTGGGGGAGGCTTATGTCCAACAGTGGGCATCAGTCATTATAACGCCTAAACGGTGATATTTGATGGAGGGTTATGTCGAACAGTGGGCATCGATCATTATAGCGTCTAAATGGCGACACTTGGGGAGTCTTATGCCCAACAGTGGGAATAGGTCATTATCGCGAGGAGGCATATGTCCAACAGTGGGCATCAATTATTATAACGCCTAGATGGTGACACTAGGGGAGACTTATGCCCAACAGTGGGCATAGGCCATTATCGCGAGAGGAGGCATATGTCCAACAGTGGGCATCAATTTTTATAACGCCTAAGTGGTGACACTTGGGGGAGGCTTATATCCAACAGTGGGCAGGGGTCATTATAGCTAGGGGGAGGCCTATGTCCAACAGTGGACAGCAGTCATTAAAGCCCTAAATGGCGGTACTTGGGAGAGGCTTGTGTCCAACAGTGGGCACCGATCATTATGGTGACACTTGGGGGAGGCTTGAGGGAGTTCGATTCTGATCAAGCTGACGACAGTGAAATCGAGATTTTGGCTGAGGAATATTATTATTATGTGTATAGTGGGCGAAAATGTACCAGTCGTACATTTTCGCCCACTATAATATTTCAATTTCAATAAAACTTGTTTTTTTTTTTCAATTTTTCATGAAATTAACCGAAACAATGAATAAAACATTCGAAAGATTTCTATTTTGTTCCCAAACGATTTTTTCCGCAAAATTACAATGCAACATGTGAAAAAAACAATTGTTTCTTTATGAGGTCTATACACGTTGGCGCACATTTGCGAGCGCCTTTGATTTGTGCAGAAAAACCGACACCGCTCCGAGAGGCAAGTGATCGCGAGCGGCTGCGAGTCGTGACAAGCTACTCCAAATGAGGTCTATACACATTGGCGCACATTTGCTTTGATTGGCGCAAGTCTACTCAACCAACTAGGCGAGCGACACCGAGCGATGGCAAGACAAGGCAAATGTACTGTCTACATATTGGTATTGGCCTTCACTCGGCAACGCTCGGCCAACGTGTATTGCAGGCTTTAGAATCCTTATCGCTGTGGAATGCAGTTCTTTTGTTCAATCGAACAGATGTTTTTCGCTCCGTAGGTTTTGCATCCGGCTCGAATACGACCATATGTTAATGAGTGTAAGGTTCACTTTACTTTGTACGGGATTCAAAATAAAAGGACGTGCGTCGTGCCTAAAGTATATTTAGCGACTGGTTTTGGGAAGAGAGCTGCCTATTAAATATATGCGCGCCTAATTGATTTAAGCATAGTTCGTATCAACATTATCTTTACAAATCGATAGTGTTTCATGTACCGGATCGACCCTCCACGGGATTAAAACGATTATAAATTTAACGGTGTATAATGTAGCTTGTAACCAAACTGTGACTTTTTGATTACCATTATGCACAAGTGTGATAATGTAGTGATAACCTTTTTTGTTAAAACTCTGTTCTCAAATCAAACATTAGATTCGAAAAAAAAAAACGTTAGGTATTGCATTCAATAGTACAAATTAGTGTCTTGCTTGCTTATTTTATGCTAATTTGTGTTTAAATAAACTATTTTAACTTTTACATGTTTAATCATTAAAACCTTTCATAAAATAAAAATATTTTTTCTGTTTATAAACATATGCAATCTCATTCTTATTTTTATTCAAACAGCCTAGCTAGAGTAGCTAGTCTATGGCCGCCATTTTGGATGCGCGCGCATAAGAAGAAAGAACAATTTTTGCCGCCATACTACAAAAAAAAAAAACAGTTTTGCTGTTAAAGCAATAGTTAATTAATTTGTAATTTTTTTCTTTTCAAGTGTGTCGAAAAACGTCGTATGATACACATGAATATTGGCGATTACCGTCTTCGGCTCTCTTAAGATTCTCGCCTTCGGCTCGGACCGCCTCAACGGTAATCACCGACATTATACACTTACAACATTGTATCATAATGTACTATTATTGCATTCCATATGTACATAGATACAAGAGTACATAGTGTGGCTAGCTTTTTCCCATGGCCATTGTAGGGTCTTTACACCTTTCAATGATGATAGTTTGAATGATAGGCAAAAGTACGTAATAATAACGTTTATTGAATGATAAATGATACTAACTAAGTAATGAGTGCACGCGATTTGAGTGATAATTGTGTACTAAAATATAGACCACGCGTAGCGAGTAAAGTGCTGACACAATGATGTCAAATTTGTACGTGCTTGCACTGTACATGCTCCGGGGCCCGAAAATATGAGAATGAGATGAAGGATTATGATTTACAGAATGATAACTAACAATATTATGTTTACAAACT
Source organism: Mythimna ferrago (assembly GCA_910589285.2). Lineage (NCBI taxonomy): Eukaryota > Metazoa > Arthropoda > Insecta > Lepidoptera > Noctuidae > Mythimna > Mythimna ferrago. The sequence continues at coordinate 27,579,922 of OU342685.1, forward strand.
TAAATAAACTAAGCTTAAGTTATGTCACTGAATTGAGTTCGAACGGATGGCGAAGACCCTTTGTTCGTGGTGCTGATGGTAGGACGACCCGCTGCGGTGGTGGTGGCGGGAGTTACATAGCTCACGCTAGCCTCTGCCCGCTCTGATGTAGCCTCTGCCTGTTCTGATGCCTCTGCTCGCTCTGGCCGCGGCTGGCGCGCTCGCACGCGTCTCCATGCGTACAAGATGGCGCAAGCTACGACGACTCCAGCCAAGGTGTAGATGGCGACATAATGGTGAATGTCATGGGATGACACCCGATCCGCCAGCTCCTGATTGGATCTCATATCCTTGAGTGCCTTTTCGATCGTCTGTATGTCTTCTCGTTGCTCTCTAAAATCATCTGTCTCCTCCATTGGAGTGATGAGAGGTATGGACAGATTAATTATGTGATTTATTGGTGGAATCTCTATGTTCATGACGTCAATCTTCATTTTGATGGAGTTGGATAGAGATTTGTGTGCGTAAATCGTAAACATTCTGTCTTTAATGACGCAACTGTCTCCAAGTGTAATGACACCTGTTTTGCTGAGTTGCTCGATTGTAATATCGTCATCGCATATGACTCGCACATTGCATTGTCCACAACAAAAGTATAGGAATGAATTAAGTAAGTTCAATTCTGCCCAGTTATCTCGACATTCTTTCGTTTCAGTCTGACATTGATTAGAGGCTTGGTGTTTCAGACATAGGTTGGTGTCTGACGTCATCTGATAGACGGGCCTTTTCAGTGGACAAATGTACTCGTCGGTGTCGTATGGAATGCATCTTTGTAAGTCACTTGTAGAAACCGGAATGTAAGAGTCTTTGTGCATGTTGATTGCTAGGTGGGTTGCTACAGGTACTATGTTGACCATGCTTTCGTTTGCTTGTTGTGGAATCGGTATGAGGTTGTAGAGCTCATAGTCTTCCCTGCTCACAAGAGGAATTTTGACTTCGAAAATCAGGAACTCTCTGGTAGCTCTCGCTTTCACTTTCAATAGGTGATATATCTTCGCCAAGTCAGTCTGAATATTATTAATTGGTAATGTTAGGTCCTTAGAGATTTGAAGAAGAAGAAGAAGAATGTTAGGTCCTTAGAGATTTGTCCGGTTATAATATTCAGTTCGTTTTTCAACTGTGCCGGTGTCAACAAATGAAAGTTGAATTTCTCATAGAAAATATTGGTCACTGTATCGACTAGCGTCTCCTGGATATCTCTAAGGTTGGTCATGATATTATTGGCTATGAATGCTGATAATGTAAATTCTGCTTTGTTGTTGGTGTGTTGGATTTCATCTTCTAGTTTACTAAGGGCTGTGTTGCATTTGGTAATGTATTGATTGATTATTTTGTGCTGCTTGTCCAGCGTGTTTTCAATTCTCTTGATAACATTTAGCTCAGCCTCCACAACTGACGTCTGGTTTCTCCACAGCTTGCTAAGATGGTTTTGATTTTGTCTGATTAAAGCAATATCTTTCTGATATTGTTCAGCGAAGGTTTCGTCCAAAACTCCGAATAAACTATGTGCAACGTAGCCAATACCGTTGATAAGCCCGCGACGTCGGCGAACTTGACCTTGCTGACCAAGTAAAACGTTGTTGTAGTGTTCAAGTTCGTTGTACCCGTGACGCAGTTGTAATCGGACTACGTCGCATTGTGATATTTGATCCCTGGAACATATGTTGTGTGTGATGAGTGACAAACTTTCCCAGTAGGTTGATTCCTTGCCAAAATGGAGCCATATCGCAGTAAACGATGAGTTTCCATTCTTCACGTTCCAATCTCATGTTTGCTAGCTTATCAAAAAATATATTTTTATTCTCTGCAACTTTGGAAATTTTGTGCTCGCATGTTCCTGAGCAAATAACCATCAGAAGTACAAGTGTTGTAATTATGAAGTTGCTTAATTTTGACGATTTGGAGGATGTTATTTTTTTTGATTCATGTGTATTTTTTGATTGACGTTCCTGGTTCTCCTTTTCTGTGTCGTGACTTTGATTATTGTCGTTAATCGGCAAAACGGATAATTTTGTAATAGGTCTCTTGAGTGTCCCATTTTTCGTCCGTAGTGTCACTACTCTGACGTGTCCGTCTTTCCCTGGATGAAGTTCAATAATTCTGCCCATGGGCCATTTTCCCGGTGGCAGATTGATGTCGTGAATGATGACGATGTCATTGATCTTCATATTCTGATGAGGTTTGCGCCACTTACTGCGAGCTGATAATTGGCACAGATACTCCACTCGCCACCTCTTCCATAGGTCATCAAATATTTTTTGTGTGAGCTGCCATCTTGTCCGTAGATCTCTCTCTGTCTCGATGATAGTTAACGACGGTCCGCTTGCCAGAAAGTGAGATGGTGTGAGACAGTCCAAATCTTCAGGATCTTCGCTGAGTGCGCATAATGGACGGCTATTCAAACATGCTTCTACTTGAGCGAGCAAAGTCGAATATTCTTCAAACGTCAACTTCTGATCTCCTATCACTCGTTTGAGGTGGTACTTCAAACTCTTAACGGCGGCTTCTCAGAGACCTCCGGCACTGGGCCAAGAGAGGGCATTAAAATGCCAGGTAATCTCCATACTGGTAATTGCCTCGAAAAAATTGACGTCCAATGTGTCTTGGATGTTTATGAATTCTTTGTTAAGTATTCTGCTTGCTCCAACAAAATTCGTGCCATTGTCACTATAGACATGGCTTGGGGTGCCTCTTCGAGCTGCCATTCTCCGTAAAGCCGCTAAGAACGATGAGGAGGTGAGGTCCGACACTAGCTCGATGTGTACAGCTTTGGTCGCCATGCAAACGAACACAGCGATGTACCCTTTCGTGGTCTTGACACCTCGGCCCTTGCTTGCTTTTACGTCGACAAACCCGGTAAAATCAACCCCTGTATAGTGAAATGGTCGTGTCGGATTACTGCGTGCTAAAGGAAGGTCGCCCATTAGTTGTTCATGTTTGATTGGATCGTGTCTTCGGCACTTGATGCAGTTTCGAAGACGCTTCTTGACGGCTCGGTTTCCTCCCAGAATCCAATATTGATAACGGAGCCAGGCTTGAGTGACTCTTGCTCCCCCATGGAGTGTCATATGATGTCCTTGATCAATCAACAGGTCACTGAGATGGGTGTTATTGGGAATGATGAGTGGATGTTTCATGTTCTGGCTCATCTTCGCGTTGTTCAGTCTGCCACCGACTCTTAGTAGTCCTTCTTGATCCAAGAACGGGTTCAGCTTCAGCAATCTGCTTTTCGAGTCTATTTGCTTCTGACCTCGGAGACTCGTCATCTCCTCCTTAAATACCGACAGCTGCATTTGTTTAATTAAAAGATGTTTAGCGATTTTTATTTCGCTGACCATCAAATACTTTGGTTTGAGTTGATTGCGAGATATGGCGCGCAAAGTCCATGCAAGTACGCGCGCTGCTCGATCGAAATTGCTGTATTTGTTTAATAATTTTAAAACAATGTCCTCATTTTGTTGAATTACGTTGCTTTTCACTGACTTTCTGATTTCTTCATACGTGACGTAAGTTGGTAGATCTTGACTCTTGTTTTCTTTGTATGTTGATAGCCAGGCTGGTCCATGCCACCAATGAGGGTGATGTTGCAGTTGGTCCGCCGATATTCCTCGGCTCGCGCAATCAGCTGGATTTTCAGCCGATTTCACATAGCGCCAGCTGTTGGCTGGTATTGTTTCTGTTATTTGTGTTACTCTGTTCGCCACAAATGGTTTCCAGCGATGCGGATCACCCTGAAGCCAACCTAGTACAGCTGTTGAATCAGACCAGCCGTATATTTTTATTCTGTTGCTTGATAAACAGTTCTGGACCACTTTCATCAGTTTTGATAACAAGTGCGCAGCGCAAAGTTCCAATCTAGGCAAGGATATTGATTTGGTCACAGGCACGAGCTTTGATTTCCCTGCAACTATGGTCACTGGGGATTGACTCTCTGCCTGTTCCTGATTGATAATCCTGTAATAAATTACACATGCGTACGCCTTGACTGATGAGTCACAGAATCCATGTAATTCTATGTTTGCATTTTTTGGCGTCTGCAGCCACCTTGGAACGTTCATATGTTCGATTGCTGGTAACTCTTTCTTTATTTTGAGCCATTCTTCATTGATGTTTATAGGTACTGCATCATCCCATTGAAGATTCAACGACCAAACGTTTTGGAACAAAAGTTTCAATTTTGTAGAGACAGGAGACAGCCAGCCCAGTGGATCAAAAATCTTTGAAATATCAGATAGTAATGATCTTTTCGTGGATGGTGTCAATGATGTTGTGTCTATCTTCATCTGGAACTTGAATTGATCGTCCTGGGGGTGCCACCGCAGTCCCAAAGTTTTGGTGGATTCTTGATGCCTGAATTCGAATGCTTGTTCGTTGTCTGATATGGCGTCATCGTTAATGTTGATTTTATTTGAGGACCATTTTCGTAAGTTAAAACCACCAGATTTCAACAAATCGATAAGGTCGGCCTTGAGTTGTTTAGCTTCCTGCAGGCTGTGGTGTCCAGCCATGAGGTCATCCATATAAAAACATTGTTCGAGTACAGCTGATGCTGCTGGATACCTTGAACGTTCGTCTTCTGCTAGACGCTTTAGCGTCATCATAGCTAGGAATGGAGCAGCCTTGGTGCCGTAGGTGACTGTTGTCAGTTCGTATTCTCTTAGAGATTGTCTAGGCGAGTCCCGCCAGACGATTTTTTGATACTGTAGGTCCTTTTCATTACAGAAGATCTGTCGGAACATTTTCTCGATGTCAGCTGTCATTGCATATTCATACTGTCTCCATCTCAGAATTAGTGTAAACAAATCCTGTTGTAGATTCGGACCGCTGAACATTAAATCATTTAGACTATAGCCTGACGATGTTTTGGCTGATGCATTAAATACCACCCGCAACGCTGTTGTTGTCGAGTCCGGGCGTAGAACGCAAAGGTGAGGTAAAATGCAATCCGGCACATTCTTCCGTGTGCACTCGCGCATGTGACCCAGTTTGATGTATTCGTCAATGAATGTTTTGTAATCTTCGGAAATATTTTTGTTTTTAGAAAATTTTCTTTCCAGTTGATAAAATTGGGCTACGGCTCTTCGTTTTGATTCTCCCAATTTTTCATTGATATCTGGCTTTAGTGGGATTCTAACCACGTATCTGCCATCGTCTCGACGTACTGTTTCCGAATTATATTGTTGAAGGCATTGATAGTCTTCAGAGGACATGTTAGTGTCGGGCTCAGTGATATCTTCAATGCTCCAAAATCTTTGTATGTCTTCTATATTGTTCATGACAACGTTGCATTGAAAGGACTTGACATTTCCGCTTAAAATCCAGCCAAGCTGAGTCTGTTGTGCGACTGGTAGAGATGAATTTTCCTTGATGATGCCGGGCATGATGATTTCCGAGTAGATTTCTGCTCCTAGCAATAAGTCGATAGGTCGACAAACATTGAAGTCTGGATCTGCTAGCTGGATGTTTTGTAGATATTCCCACGATGGTTTTGAGAAACTGTGATTTGGTAAGTTGTTGATTAATTTCTTCATAACAACAGCTTCTGTCTGAAAGGTGTAATTGGTATGTAATGAAGATGCTACCAGGCTCAGAACTCCCTTACAATTAGTTTGACTGGCACTGACTCCAACTATGACACCTTTGCATGCTCGGCGGGGGAGTTTCAGGATTTGAGCTGCGTTCTCAGTTATGAGAGAGGCTTGAGAGCCTTGATCTATGAGAGCTCTCATTGTGTGATATTCCCCATCAGCACCTTGTATACGGACAAGTGCTGTTGCTAGGAGAACTTCAATAAGTGTTTCTTTGGAAACGTGCGTCACGTTACTTCGTGTTTTGTCTTCACGTGACGTAGACGGTGACGTATTCATGTTCCTGGATACTGTGTTTGCTTGTAGGGCATCATGTAGTACAGTGTTATGAGTTCCTTGGCATACCCTGCATCTTGACTCAGAACGGCATGGTTTATTTTTGTGATCAACCAGACAATTTTTACACAAGTTGAACTTTTGAACCGTGTTTCTTTTTTCGTCTGACCCAGATTCCAAAAATGTTTTGCAATAGAATAATCCGTGGTTGTCGTCTTTGCATAGTGGACAATACTGTGTCCTCATTGCACAACTTTTTGCTGCGGAACTGCGTAGAAATGGTTTATTAGGATCGTTTTTGTTGTTGAAATTATTTAATTTTGATTGATTCCTTTTGTTGAATTGATGTTCAGAATCTTTGTTGTTACTTGGAGATAACGACGATGATGGTTTGGATGTATGGTGCTTGCGTCGTGTTGATTCAAGAGCAGTGTACTTGTTCTCCAAAAATTTTAGAAAATCCGCTAGAACAGGCAAAGCTCTAGGATTTTCTAATGATTGAGTGTATTCACTGAGGGTCTGGTTGTCCAGCTTCAGTGTAAGTAAATGCACAACCGGTGGCCCCATGGCAGTTACATCTATACCAAGATTTTTCAAGGCGTTCATGCATTCATTGATGGTGTCGAACATGTTCTTGATCTGTGTGTCGACTTGGTTTTGCATTGTAGGTATTGACAGTAGTATGTTCATGTGAGAGGTAAAGATCAACCTGTCGTTGTTATACCTATGGTTCAAGATGTCCCAGCAGATTTGGTAGTTCTCAGAACTAATATTGAGATGTTGAATGATCCTTTCTGCTTCGCCTTTCAGCTTACTTTTTAATAACTGCATCTTCTGGGCACTTGGAATAGATTTGTTGTTGTGGACTGCTTCCTGGAATAAGTTCTTGAATGAAATCCATTTGTGATAGTTCCCGGAGAATGTAGGTATTTCAATTTTCGGTGTAAAACTTTCCCGATATGAAACGGAATACATCTTACTATTAACCAACTTTTTGATGTCAATGTACAGTTGTTCATACTTGTTATATTCTTACTCATAATCTTCATCTTCCGAGTACATCTCACTATCAATTTCCCAGTGCAGGGCGTCGATGGTTGACCATTTTGTCTGAATGGTTCTGAGCACATCTTCGAATTCCCACTTTTCGGAGAGGCTCTGTATGTCCACGCCTTTGATTGCCCGTGACAAAGCCTTAAAGTTACTCTTCTGCTTGCGCAGCATTTCCTCTAATCTACTGGCATTTCCCCGAGAGACAATCTTCTTGAATAATGACGTGGATTGACTTCCACTAGGCTTGATGTTCAGTTGATCTGGATCAACCGACAATGTGTCTGTTTGCTGTCGCTCATCCGCAGTTTCTTGGTTGCGAGTGTCTGATATACGAACTGCTGGAGCGCTAGGCGACTTACCCTCCTCCAAACTGGTGAGTGGTTTGTATTGCTGGATAGTAGCACGAGCTTCATTGTAGAGAGTCATCGTCTTGCTGTAGTAGTTCTCCGAAAAGTAGGTATAACCACGATCTTCAAACTCACATAATCTAACATGATTCTCTTGAAACTCCCGCCAGTATGTATCCAGGGTTTGCAAACGTTTCTTGATGTTGGCCGGAGTCTTGCGTTCTGCTGAATCTTTTTTAAAGTTCCGCAATTGCTGCTCCATGGCCTGAATGATCTGATCTTGATTGGCCAAAATGTCTTCCATGTTGGCGCTCATGATTGGTCGAATATGCTAAGGTGGATTAAAATGTAACTGATTTCCAGTAGACGGATGTTACTCTGTCCACAGGTCGTAGTCGCAAGAGCTATACTTACGTGCCCGCAGAATATTCACACTGTCGAGAACGCGAAATAGTCCCGCTTATACGGAAGCTCGAAGGACCAAAAAGATGTAGGGTCTTTACACCTTTCAATGATGATAGTTTGAATGATAGGCAAAAGTACGTAATAATAACGTTTATTGAATGATAAATGATACTAACTAAGTAATGAGTGCACGCGATTTGAGTGATAATTGTGTACTAAAATATAGACCACGCGTAGCGAGTAAAGTACTGACACAATGATGTCAAATTTGTACGTGCTTGCACTGTACAGCCATTATTTCGTCACAAAGAATCCGTGCATTTTAAAGCAAAATTTTGTGTACAGGGCTAGAGCCGGGCCCAGTAACCTCGGAGCCGCACACGCTGCTACGCGGCGCTGTGCTGGTGCTGAGCGGGTACGAGAACCCGCAGCGCGCTCAGGTGCGCGACCAAGCGCTCGCGCTGGGGGCCCACGTGCAGCGCGACTGGGGGCCCACGGCCACGCATCTTATGTGAGTGTCTGCCGTACACTCTCCTTATACAATAAGCAGTCATGGGAATAATAAATGTTGCACTAAATACAGTTGTGGTTACATCGAATAATGTTGTACAACAATTAATGTTGGGAATACACTAGACGCGCGCTTCATGGGGGTCGATGCGCGCCGTGATAGCTTAGCCTGGATTTACACAAATAAATTTCTTAAATACGTTTCGTTTGAGATTTCAGTTGCGCATTCCCCAACACGCCGAAGCTGCGCACTGTTCGCACGACCGGCGGCGCCGCCGTCCCCGCAGCGCGCGCCGAGTGGCTCCAGCACATGGCGCGCCGCCGCCGCCGCCTGCCGTGGCAGTGGTACGCGACCGAGCGCGCGCACCATGTGACGCCCACAGCCGCACAGCTCCGCGACGACGACGCCGAGCCGCGCGACGCTGCCTCTGGTACGTTATCTAGTGTTGTCGCGCACATGGCGCGCCGCCGCCGCCGCCTGCCGTGGCAGTGGTACGCGACCGAGCGCGCGCACCATGTGACGCCCACAGCCGCACAGCTCCGCGACGACGACGCCGAGCCGCGCGACGCTGCCTCTGGTACGTTATCTAGTGTTGTCGCGCACATGGCGCGCCGCCGCCGCCGCCTGCCGTGGCAGTGGTACGCGACCGAGCGCGCGCACCATGTGACGCCCACAGCCGCACAGCTCCGCGACGACGACGCCGAGCCGCGCGACGCTGCCTCTGGTACGTTATCTAGTGTTGTCGCGCACATGGCGCGCCGCCGCCGCCGCCTGCCGTGGCAGTGGTACGCGACCGAGCGCGCGCACCATGTGACGCCCACAGCCGCACAGCTCCGCGACGACGACGCCGAGCCGCGCGACGCTGCCTCTGGTACGTTATCTAGTGTTGTCGCGCACATGGCGCGCCGCCGCCGCCGCCTGCCGTGGCAGTGGTACGCGACCGAGCGCGCGCACCATGTGACGCCCACAGCCGCACAGCTCCGCGACGACGACGCCGAGCCGCGCGACGCTGCCTCTGGTACGTTATCTAGTGTTGTCGCGCACATGGCGCGCCGCCGCCGCCGCCTGCCGTGGCAGTGGTACGCGACCGAGCGCGCGCACCATGTGACGCCCACAGCCGCACAGCTCCGCGACGACGACGCCGAGCCGCGCGACGCTGCCTCTGGTACGTTATCTAGTGTTGTCGCGCACATGGCGCGCCGCCGCCGCCGCCTGCCGTGGCAGTGGTACGCGACCGAGCGCGCGCACCATGTGACGCCCACAGCCGCACAGCTCCGCGACGACGACGCCGAGCCGCGCGACGCTGCCTCTGGTACGTTATCTAGTGTTGTCGCGCACATGGCGCGCCGCCGCCGCCGCCTGCCGTGGCAGTGGTACGCGACCGAGCGCGCGCACCATGTGACGCCCACAGCCGCACAGCTCCGCGACGACGACGCCGAGCCGCGCGACGCTGCCTCTGGTACGTTATCTAGTGTTGTCGCGCACATGGCGCGCCGCCGCCGCCGCCTGCCGTGGCAGTGGTACGCGACCGAGCGCGCGCACCATGTGACGCCCACAGCCGCACAGCTCCGCGACGACGACGCCGAGCCGCGCGACGCTGCCTCTGGTACGTTATCTAGTGTTGTCGCGCACATGGCGCGCCGCCGCCGCCGCCTGCCGTGGCAGTGGTACGCGACCGAGCGCGCGCACCATGTGACGCCCACAGCCGCACAGCTCCGCGACGACGACGCCGAGCCGCGCGACGCTGCCTCTGGTACGTTATCTAGTGTTGTCGCGCACATGGCGCGCCGCCGCCGCCGCCTGCCGTGGCAGTGGTACGCGACCGAGCGCGCGCACCATGTGACGCCCACAGCCGCACAGCTCCGCGACGACGACGCCGAGCCGCGCGACGCTGCCTCTGGTACGTTATCTAGTGTTGTCGCGCACATGGCGCGCCGCCGCCGCCGCCTGCCGTGGCAGTGGTACGCGACCGAGCGCGCGCACCATGTGACGCCCACAGCCGCACAGCTCCGCGACGACGACGCCGAGCCGCGCGACGCTGCCTCTGGTACGTTATCTAGTGTTGTCGCGCACATGGCGCGCCGCCGCCGCCGCCTGCCGTGGCAGTGGTACGCGACCGAGCGCGCGCACCATGTGACGCCCACAGCCGCACAGCTCCGCGACGACGACGCCGAGCCGCGCGACGCTGCCTCTGGTACGTTATCTAGTGTTGTCGCGCACATGGCGCGCCGCCGCCGCCGCCTGCCGTGGCAGTGGTACGCGACCGAGCGCGCGCACCATGTGACGCCCACAGCCGCACAGCTCCGCGACGACGACGCCGAGCCGCGCGACGCTGCCTCTGGTACGTTATCTAGTGTTGTCGCGCACATGGCGCGCCGCCGCCGCCGCCTGCCGTGGCAGTGGTACGCGACCGAGCGCGCGCACCATGTGACGCCCACAGCCGCACAGCTCCGCGACGACGACGCCGAGCCGCGCGACGCTGCCTCTGGTACGTTATCTAGTGTTGTCGCGCACATGGCGCGCCGCCGCCGCCGCCTGCCGTGGCAGTGGTACGCGACCGAGCGCGCGCACCATGTGACGCCCACAGCCGCACAGCTCCGCGACGACGACGCCGAGCCGCGCGACGCTGCCTCTGGTACGTTATCTAGTGTTGTCGCGCACATGGCGCGCCGCCGCCGCCGCCTGCCGTGGCAGTGGTACGCGACCGAGCGCGCGCACCATGTGACGCCCACAGCCGCACAGCTCCGCGACGACGACGCCGAGCCGCGCGACGCTGCCTCTGGTACGTTATCTAGTGTTGTCGCGCACATGGCGCGCCGCCGCCGCCGCCTGCCGTGGCAGTGGTACGCGACCGAGCGCGCGCACCATGTGACGCCCACAGCCGCACAGCTCCGCGACGACGACGCCGAGCCGCGCGACGCTGCCTCTGGTACGTTATCTAGTGTTGTCGCGCACATGGCGCGCCGCCGCCGCCGCCTGCCGTGGCAGTGGTACGCGACCGAGCGCGCGCACCATGTGACGCCCACAGCCGCACAGCTCCGCGACGACGACGCCGAGCCGCGCGACGCTGCCTCTGGTACGTTATCTAGTGTTGTCGCGCACATGGCGCGCCGCCGCCGCCGCCTGCCGTGGCAGTGGTACGCGACCGAGCGCGCGCACCATGTGACGCCCACAGCCGCACAGCTCCGCGACGACGACGCCGAGCCGCGCGACGCTGCCTCTGGTACGTTATCTAGTGTTGTCGCGCACATGGCGCGCCGCCGCCGCCGCCTGCCGTGGCAGTGGTACGCGACCGAGCGCGCGCACCATGTGACGCCCACAGCCGCACAGCTCCGCGACGACGACGCCGAGCCGCGCGACGCTGCCTCTGGTACGTTATCTAGTGTTGTCGCGCACATGGCGCGCCGCCGCCGCCGCCTGCCGTGGCAGTGGTACGCGACCGAGCGCGCGCACCATGTGACGCCCACAGCCGCACAGCTCCGCGACGACGACGCCGAGCCGCGCGACGCTGCCTCTGGTACGTTATCTAGTGTTGTCGCGCACATGGCGCGCCGCCGCCGCCGCCTGCCGTGGCAGTGGTACGCGACCGAGCGCGCGCACCATGTGACGCCCACAGCCGCACAGCTCCGCGACGACGACGCCGAGCCGCGCGACGCTGCCTCTGGTACGTTATCTAGTGTTGTCGCGCACATGGCGCGCCGCCGCCGCCGCCTGCCGTGGCAGTGGTACGCGACCGAGCGCGCGCACCATGTGACGCCCACAGCCGCACAGCTCCGCGACGACGACGCCGAGCCGCGCGACGCTGCCTCTGGTACGTTATCTAGTGTTGTCGCGCACATGGCGCGCCGCCGCCGCCGCCTGCCGTGGCAGTGGTACGCGACCGAGCGCGCGCACCATGTGACGCCCACAGCCGCACAGCTCCGCGACGACGACGCCGAGCCGCGCGACGCTGCCTCTGGTACGTTATCTAGTGTTGTCGCGCACATGGCGCGCCGCCGCCGCCGCCTGCCGTGGCAGTGGTACGCGACCGAGCGCGCGCACCATGTGACGCCCACAGCCGCACAGCTCCGCGACGACGACGCCGAGCCGCGCGACGCTGCCTCTGGTACGTTATCTAGTGTTGTCGCGCACATGGCGCGCCGCCGCCGCCGCCTGCCGTGGCAGTGGTACGCGACCGAGCGCGCGCACCATGTGACGCCCACAGCCGCACAGCTCCGCGACGACGACGCCGAGCCGCGCGACGCTGCCTCTGGTACGTTATTTTTTTTTTTTTTTTTTTTAATTAAGATAAACTAGTGCTTGACTGCGATCCCACCTGATGGTAAGTAGCGATGCAATCTTTGATGGTGAGGCGCACTAGTTTATTAAGAGCCTATTCACTCTAGCCTTGAAGACACCCAAATTATAATCGGACGGGAAGACCGCAGCAGGCAGACTGTTTCAGTCCTTCGACGTACGTGGTATAAACGACGAGGCGAAACGCTTAGTCCGGACCGTAGAGGTTTCAACAACGTAAGGGTGAATATTCGCCGTACGTCGGGATGTCCGATGGTAGAATTGCGATGGCGGAATCAAGTCATGCAATTCCTGCGCACACTCTCCAAAATGCATCCTGTAAAACACCGAAAGGCTGGCGCGCCGCCGCCGCCGCCTGCCGTGGCAGTGGTACGCGACCGAGCGCGCGCACCATGTGACGCCCACAGCCGCACAGCTCCGCGACGACGACGCCGAGCCGCGCGACGCTGCCTCTGGTACGTTATCTAGTGTTGTCGCGCACATGGCGCGCCGCCGCCGCCGCCTGCCGTGGCAGTGGTACGCGACCGAGCGCGCGCACCATGTGACGCCCACAGCCGCACAGCTCCGCGACGACGACGCCGAGCCGCGCGACGCTGCCTCTGGTACGTTATCTAGTGTTGTCGCGCACATGGCGCGCCGCCGCCGCCGCCTGCCGTGGCAGTGGTACGCGACCGAGCGCGCGCACCATGTGACGCCCACAGCCGCACAGCTCCGCGACGACGACGCCGAGCCGCGCGACGCTGCCTCTGGTACGTTATCTAGTGTTGTCGCGCACATGGCGCGCCGCCGCCGCCGCCTGCCGTGGCAGTGGTACGCGACCGAGCGCGCGCACCATGTGACGCCCACAGCCGCACAGCTCCGCGACGACGACGCCGAGCCGCGCGACGCTGCCTCTGGTACGTTATCTAGTGTTGTCGCGCACATGGCGCGCCGCCGCCGCCGCCTGCCGTGGCAGTGGTACGCGACCGAGCGCGCGCACCATGTGACGCCCACAGCCGCACAGCTCCGCGACGACGACGCCGAGCCGCGCGACGCTGCCTCTGGTACGTTATCTAGTGTTGTCGCGCACATGGCGCGCCGCCGCCGCCGCCTGCCGTGGCAGTGGTACGCGACCGAGCGCGCGCACCATGTGACGCCCACAGCCGCACAGCTCCGCGACGACGACGCCGAGCCGCGCGACGCTGCCTCTGGTACGTTATCTAGTGTTGTCGCGCACATGGCGCGCCGCCGCCGCCGCCTGCCGTGGCAGTGGTACGCGACCGAGCGCGCGCACCATGTGACGCCCACAGCCGCACAGCTCCGCGACGACGACGCCGAGCCGCGCGACGCTGCCTCTGGTACGTTATCTAGTGTTGTCGCGCACATGGCGCGCCGCCGCCGCCGCCTGCCGTGGCAGTGGTACGCGACCGAGCGCGCGCACCATGTGACGCCCACAGCCGCACAGCTCCGCGACGACGACGCCGAGCCGCGCGACGCTGCCTCTGGTACGTTATCTAGTGTTGTCGCGCACATGGCGCGCCGCCGCCGCCGCCTGCCGTGGCAGTGGTACGCGACCGAGCGCGCGCACCATGTGACGCCCACAGCCGCACAGCTCCGCGACGACGACGCCGAGCCGCGCGACGCTGCCTCTGGTACGTTATCTAGTGTTGTCGCGCACATGGCGCGCCGCCGCCGCCGCCTGCCGTGGCAGTGGTACGCGACCGAGCGCGCGCACCATGTGACGCCCACAGCCGCACAGCTCCGCGACGACGACGCCGAGCCGCGCGACGCTGCCTCTGGTACGTTATCTAGTGTTGTCGCGCACATGGCGCGCCGCCGCCGCCGCCTGCCGTGGCAGTGGTACGCGACCGAGCGCGCGCACCATGTGACGCCCACAGCCGCACAGCTCCGCGACGACGACGCCGAGCCGCGCGACGCTGCCTCTGGTACGTTATCTAGTGTTGTCGCGCACATGGCGCGCCGCCGCCGCCGCCTGCCGTGGCAGTGGTACGCGACCGAGCGCGCGCACCATGTGACGCGCGACGCTGGTAAGCAACACGACCCCAATTCTGGCAAATCTTCTAATGCTTTCTTTTCCTCACTGCAGCATTTTACCATAGACAAACTACTTATTTAATACCAAAAATATTAATATACATTGCAGACCAGGACACCGACGACGAAATAGAAAAAGTGCTCCAGGTTCAAAAGAAACGACGACTCGCCGAGTCGACGGCGAACGATGACGACAACCCCACAGCGAGCACTAGTGATGGACCGGTGCCCCACGACGCGGAAGACGACGTGGCCACGGATGAGGAGACAGGCGGGGCCCCCCCGGGCCCCCCGCTGGGCGGCGCGCTGCCGGACTTCTTTGACGGGCTCACGTTCGTGCTGGACGCGGCGCCGGGGGCCGCGCAGCTCATGGCGCGCTACGTGACGGCGTACGGCGGGCTCGTACTCACGGTGAGAACTTCATGCACAAACCTGTGTTTATTTTGATAAGTAGTGAGAGATTTGTTTTTTTCTCATTCATATTCGATTATGATAGATAATGCGTTTATCAAGACATTCCGAATAGGTTATCTAGCTAAATCTGGTGCCAATTGCTTTGTTACGCATGTATAGCTTTACCTGGCAGTGGCTGTCACTTAGCTGCCAGTACTTTAATTCAGTTTCTAAATTATTATTTTTTTCATTATCTACAATGTGCTCATATAATAGAAACAAGAAGAAATATGTAATGAATCAGTATATGTGTCATACAATTTAATTTTCAATACACTTGCTCGGAAAATGACTCTTATTGCACTGCGCTTAGGTACATAATGGCCCTTGTTACCAAACTGTGACATTTTGATTACCATTACGCACTAGTGCTAAAATGTAGTTAAAACCTAATTGTTGAACCGCTCCCCCGCCATAATGCTATGATATTGTCCGCAGCAGGCGGGGCGCCACTCGTCCCCCGTTAATTAATCTCAGTGAGTGTATTGAAAGGTAAATTAAATAAAAATACGGGCGCGCATATAAAAACAGATTTTTGCCGCCACCAAAGTTTACTAATTTTACAGTTATTTTTTTCACAAATGTATAGAAAAAGGACGTATGATGCACGTGAATAATTAATGATTACGTGATGTTTTTGCATGATGCCTGAACAAACAGACAGACAAAAAATTTTTTAATCACATTTTTGGGTTCGGTGTCGGTCTAGTAGTAGCCATTTATTTTTTTGATATTTTCAATGTACAGAATTTTCACTTCTACAGATTTATTATAAGTAATGAATGAAACTGTCGAAAAATACATATGGGTCATCAACTTTTAAGTGTACAATCATAATTTTTAATTTTATTTTTTATATTTTTGACATATTTGCCTGTAGATAATTATTTATATTTTTAGAATTCACATAGAGCAGAGCGATTTATTTACATAAAATAGACTCCGAAATCCATATGACTCCAGTTAAGATAGTCCCTTGGACAACTAAACTAAATAGGCTTCTGAACCATTTAAAATTCAGTCAAATTGTAGACCGTCACTTTATTCTCACTTAATAGAGGATGGATTTCAATTTATCTTCCATTAATAAATGACGCGACTTTTAATTTACAAGTTATTCCCAATTATATTATACTAGGAAGTGAAAAAATTTATGAATACGTGTCGCCATTGCTTTTTCAAAAACTTTTGACATAGTGGGCAACAGTGCAATCGGCATATAATTACTAGGATTTTCTGAATTTCCTCCTTTTTTCGCGATTGAACGTCCTTTCGCAATTTTAATTTTTTCTGGGAATCGTCCCTCTTCAAAAGAAATATTTATTAATTTAGTTGTAGGTGATGTTAGCTCTTTTGTGCACTTTTTTACTAAAATAGGCGGGATATCGTCTACTCCGAAGCTACGTTTATTTTGCAATGCACGTATAATATTATAAACCTCTCGCTCGGTCACTGGTTCGATGTAAATGGAGTTTATTGCGGGGTGTGCACCGAATGTACTGCTGGCTCACACGACGCCGCCGCCGCAGCTTTCGTACTCTTACTTACACCTACCGATACAAAATAATCGTTAAATGCGGTACAAACTTGTTGCGGTGATTTTATTAATGTATCGTTTTATTTTGTTTAGTTTTGTTTGGTTTTGTAATGTTATTGATAACTGACCACATCGTTTTCGTTTTATTTTTTGAGGCATTCATCTCTTTTACGTAATTAGGTTTCTTTGAAGTTGTAATGCATCTTCTTAACATTTTCGAGTATTCTTTGTATTGTTTTTTAAATACGACGATGTTAAGCTGATTCGAGATAATTCTAATTAAGCTTTTATTTTGACATGATTTTCTAATAATTATTCGTTTTATTTTGCACTATTTTTATTCTGTTTTTTTGTAATGTATTTATTCAAATTAGATTGTAAAATGTCATGAAATTTATTATAAGTTTGATCTATGTCTAAATTTTGATTAAAAATGTCACTCCTGTTAATGTTATTTAAGTAATGCCGTTTGAAACTTTGTCATATTGATATTGTTAAAAATTCTCTTTGTAACATAGTGGGAACTTTTGAGACTTTTCATCATTCATAAGGCTGTATGATAGGCTATTGTGATCAGAGATACCACTATTATTAACACTTATTTGAAATTCTGTGCTGCTATTATTTGTCTAGACTGTGTAGACAAGTCGATGTTGATTTTGTGGTTCTTGTAGGAGTTTTGATAATTTGATGTAAGTTTAGTTCTGTCAAGATATTTTTAAGTTTCTGGTATTCCTTCGTGTTTTTTAAATAGTCTAAGTTAAAAGTCTAAGTTCTATATAAAGTACTCTGTAAACATCGAAAATAAGCAACCTTTCCATTTTTCCATATTTATACCTACTTAAATGCTCAAGGCCGTTCAAATGTTCTGCTCTCGAAGCCCGCGTCACACAAATATCAACCAAAAGCACGACCGTGGCTGGCTCCCTGCGCAACGTCTCCTCCGTTAGTTTTAGGAATTATTCCGGTTCCCGATTGGCGTACGGCGACAGACGAATGTACCAATGTGTGTCGTAATAGCTGTACACGGTTGCGAATCCTCGGTCAACATAGTTTGTTCATGCTTTAAATCGATTTTGAAGTATTCACCTTTTAGTTTATGATTGATAGTGACTTTGCAATCGTCGTAAATCCGTATGTCGGTGTTCGTCTTGATCACCTGCGCAATCGGTCTACCATAGTCGGAGGTAATTAAATAGTCCCCTCAAGTCGCGACGTCGCTTCGTCAGCTCTAAACCCTGAGTTCCGCTCTGGGCGATTTAATATTTCTCTCCGCAAAAATTCGCGATCGCATCGCGCTGTTGGCTAGTCCCGATACAAATTGATCTCGTAAATTTTCTTCCAGCATTATGCCGAACTTACATGTGGTCGCTAGATGTTTCAAATCTTGGAGGTACTTTGTCATGGCTTCACCCATACGCTGTCTACGTAAGCGAAACATGTGACGCTCGGCGATCTTCGATCTTTGTGGTTCTAGATGGTCAGTCTCCAAACGTACCAATTAGTCGAATGTCTTTATCTCCGGATCCGCCGGGGCACATAGGTCGCACATCAACGAATACGTAATTTCACCCACCACCGTAATTAACAGCGGTACACGCAACTCAACAAACAAAAATATGATGGTAGAACTACACCAGGTAAATTATTTCACAGAACTCTTATTTCGAAAAATAACAGAAAATGTTCGTTGTTGTAGATGTCAGAAGTGAGCGAGGGCAGCGAAGTGGACTACATAGTGCGAGGCGCGGGCGCGGACAGCTCCGCGTCGCACGTGTCACACGCGCCGCACGCGCCACACGCGTCGCACGCGCCACAGGCGCCGCACGCGTCTCACGTGTCGGCCGCGTGGCTGGCGCGCTGCCACCAAGCTAAGGCTCTTCTGCCGCACACATGACGAACATTATATAAAATGTAAACATAACATCTTTTTTTTTTTCAAACCATATAGTTACACTGCTTCTCCTATAACACTGATTTTGCACTATCCCTATTATTTTATAACATCCCGCATCGCGTACCTAACAAGTGCGCGAAACCCCAGCATCCATCGGGCCGCATGTATTCCTCCATTTATCGTAAAGATTGCATTCGCACTACTGCTCTGCAACTGCTTACTGTTGACAGTGCCACTTATTTTAGTTTGTCGCAGGACTCCCAGCCACAAGGATGGCTGAAGCTCGCGCTACAGGCACATTAAAGGCCTATCGCTGTCATGTTCGTTTCGATAGCGCGGCCATAGCGAAACTTGGAAAAAAACTGGGCAAGTGCGAGTCGGACTCGCGCATTGAGGGTTCCGCGCAAACTAAAAATTCCCGAATGAAGTCTTGAAGATTTTCACGAATTGAATTTTTTTTTTTTGTTACATTGGTTATCAACAAATTTACTGTTTTCAGATTTATTTATATACCTGTGCTATAAGACCTTGCTTTGTGCCAAATTTCAGGATTCTGGGTCAACAGGAAGTACCTTATGAATTTGGATCTTTGAGAGTATCAAAATATACGTTTTTTTGCGACATAAACGGCCGGATCTTTTTTATTCCTTAACTTAGAATTTGATTTTCACACAGCTTGAAGGGACCACAGACCTGAGTATATGGTTTTAGTTTCAACTTGATATCTCCTCGCGTTCTCGAGATAAAGGGTCTTGACAAACAGACAGCCGGACAGACGGACGCACAACAAAGTGATCTATAAGGATTCCTTTTGAGGTACGGAACCCTAAAAACTGATAAAACTTTATAAAAGTAGATTTATTTGTGCAGTGTTTTTTATCATTCTATTTAAGTAATTTAAAACATATGTACACACTATTATAAATTAATTAATTATCTACACTTATAAAAAACTTAATAACTATAAGTACAGTAAATTAAAAAATAGATAAATAATAAAACCCTACGCTAAAATACACTATCTAAAATATGGCGTCAAAAACCTCTTCCACATCGCTGTCGACTGGTAATGTGCCAGTCTTTTGGCGGCATTGCCACGCTGTATGGCAATGCTTATTCTCTGTCCAAGGTAAAAGCCAGCCTTTGGGTCACGCGAAGTGTCAACTAGACGTTTCGACAGATCTTTAAACAACTTGTGAGCACTCGGACCCCACGATCCAAGAGTTTCAACCCCAAACTGTTCGAAAATATAACTTCCAACAAGGTTGTTATATTTCCGCTGCTTGAGGTTCTCCGCAACCGCAGCGGCAGCACCAGTACGACACGACGAGCTAGGAAGATGTGAAGGCGCAAGAGTATCGACACAAGTAGCGTCCCATACTAAAGGCCTTCCCATCTTCCAAGGGAATAACGACATGCCGTCCGGTCTCTTGCCATCGTCGCGTGCCAGGCCATGGGGTTTCAATACGGCTGGAACGCCGACGGTGACAAGAACGCGTCTGATGATGTCGTTGATATTCGCGTGTGGCGCCATGCGACCCGCACTTCGGCTGCATGACAGACCGTGGTGTCCGAGGCTGTTGACAACTTCGCCGCAGTGGCAGCGGTGAGGAGAACAGCAGGGAGCGCCTAGACGTAAGGCAACAGCGAGGCGGAAAGTATTATCGTCGAGCAAGGTGCCGATGTTCGACGACGGTAGTGCGTGAAGCCAGAGACCCGACTCCCACTCTCCCACAGCTAGCAGGCGCGCTCGCTCCGCAGGGGCAGTAAATGTTGCAATCAGGTTTTCCTGAACTACTTTGCAGAGCGGCTCATCCCACCGTCTTTGGGATGATGGTCCGTTGGGCGGATTAGAATACGTAGAATACGTACAATTTTTGTTTATCAGACCATAATACGGCACAGGTCGTAGAATTTCAGTATCAACCTGAACTAAACATCAAAGACCATTACTTTAAGATGATAAATGACCACAGTAAAGAAAATATAAGTAAGTTTGTAGACTGTATTGGTAGTCTAACGTTCTCTGAAATCTATGAAATATCGGATACAAATATTGCTTTCTCTACCTTTCATAATGAACTTACGCTTTTCTATAATCTATGTTTTCCTCGTATTAGAATTAAAACGATTTCTAAAGCTAATCGCCTGCCTTGGGTTACAAAAGGTATCAAAGTAAGTGGTAAAACTAAACGGTCATTACGGTACAAATACTATCTTGACAAAAGTAACAGTAATAAGATAAAATTTAAAAAATACTCTGCTTTATTAAAAAAATGTGTCAACAAATTTCAATCCATACGTAATTTGAAACACATTGCTAAATCCAAAAACAAAGGTAAAGCTACATGGGACATCGTTAAGCGTAACATGGGTAAAACAAAGACATCAGAATATATTGATAAAATTGCTGACAAAGGAACCTCAATTTCTTCCGGATTTGACATAGCTAATTTATTTAATGACTTTTTTATTGACATAATACAGAATAATACCAATAATACAGCAATGAATACGACCAATTATGACATTAATAAATTGAAAACTAATGACTCTAGTATATTTCTTCAGCCAACAACTCCACATGAAATCTTTCAGATAATTCAGTCGTTAAAACCCACCAAATCTGCCGGCTATGATAACATTAATACAGATCTCTTGAAACGGATTGCACTCTATATTGCGGAACCATTGGCTTATATTATTAACTTATCTTTTGAACAAGGTTGCTTTCCTGATAAACTGAAGCTGTCAATAATAAAACCTTTACATAAAAAAGGTTCAAAGTCTGAAAAAAAATAATTACAGACCTATTGCACTAACTCCTATTTTGTCCAAAATTTTTGAAAGGGTAATGTACAGGAGACTGCTTGATTTTCTTGATAAATATGAGATTCTGGCTGAGGAACAGTACGGTTTCAGGAAAAATAAATCTACCCAACTAGCTACCTTTATGTTGGTCAGGTCTATTGTGTCTAGTATTAATTCTAAAATCCCAACGTCTGCCCTCTTTCTGGACCTCAGCAAAGCATTCGACTTTGTAGATCATTCCATACTCATAGAAAAATTGGACAAATACGGTATAAGAGGTCTGGCTTCTCAGTGGTTCCAATCGTATTTAAGTAACCGGAAACAGTTTACAAGGGTAACTAAATTAAATAAGAAGACTAATTGCATAGAAAACTATGACTCACAGCACCGTACAAATCATTTTGGAGTGCCCCAAGGAAGTATCCTGGGGCCGTTACTATTCCTTATATACATAAATGATCTTCCCCAAGAGATACTGCACAACTGTGTCCTATTTGCAGATGATACGACTGTCATTATTGAATGTAAAAATTCAAATTCTTATGAATCTGAAATAAATCAAACTCTCCATTCAATAGTTGAATGGTTGAAAGGTAACAAATTAAAAATAAATATTGACAAGACAAAACTGATATACTTCAAAACGCCTAGCCGAAAAGAGTTTCAGTTTAATATAAGCCTTGACCATGATAAAGTGGAACAAATACAAAGTACTAAATTTCTCGGTATAAATTTAGACGCACATCTCACATGGAAGGATCATATTGACAGTATTTGTAAGAAAATTAATAAATTCGTTTTTGCTCTTCGTAAAGTTAAAGATGTAACAACTAGAGAAACATCTCTAATGGTGTATCATGCTTATGTTTGTTCACTCATTCGTTATGGCATTGTAGTCTGGGGCAACTCTTCAGAGGTAAACCGGGTTTTTATAGCGCAGAAAAAATGTATTCGTGCAATTTATGGTATGAAATGGTTTGATTCCTGTAAACCGATTTTTAAATCAAAAAAGTTACTAACTGTCCCTAGTATTTACATCTACGAAGTCGCCAAATTTGTTAAGGGTCATCCATTTCTTTTCGAAGGTAACGATAATAAAAGTAAGCGGTTGTTAACGCGGTTACCCCTTAAAATGCCGGTCCCTAAATTAGAACTGTTTAGACGTAATTGTGCATATATGGCGCCACTTATTTACAACTCCTTACCCAAACATATTTCAGAATTACCATATAATAAATTCTGTCGTGTTTTACGGGACTGGTTGATAGAGGAAAGCTTTTATTCAGTTAAAGAGTTTTTGAAGAAAAGTTCATGTTGTTACAATTTTTTTAAGGATGCATAAAATTATTTCATGTTTAATTTTTATCTATTTTGACATTGTTATGTAATCAATTTTGTAAACTTCAATTATATGTTAATCAATTTTATTAATTCATGTATGTATAAATTCTATTTTTTAAATATTTGCATACCTGTAACTTAGGTGAAATATGTCTCGGTCTATAACTGTCACTGTAACAACTCCTGTACCATATTTATAGCAAATAAATGATTGATTTGAAAAAAAAAAAAAAAAAAAAAAAAAAAAAAAAAAAAAATTTGATTTAGAATTCGGGCAAGTGAGTCTCCAGACATCTATAGCCTCGATGAAGCACGGCACATTGAAATCAATCAGTGAGGGAGAAAGGATATTCCTGATTAATTTTTCAGTGACGTGAACCGAGGATATAAAGGCTGGTAAACTAATACTAGAAATTTTGCGGACGCCGAGGCCTCCCATACGGATAGGAAGAGTAGCCTGAGCCCAAGCTCGGTCGTCCATGGCCACGTTTAAAATTGATGTAAGAGTATGCCGGATAATTTGGTCCATTTTATCCAAAAGATGGGAGTGTTTCCATAAATGAGAAGCGCGAAGGAAATAAATTGATTTAGGGCCGAAACAGCAGAAACGAATTATAGTGATGGCAGAATGCATATTAATCTGTAGTAATTAGTGACGGGCAAAGAACCGGGTTTATTCCCGGTGCTTTGATAAACACCCAATAAACTCCTGATAACTATAACCTAGGGGTCTTTAAGTCAAGAGTGAACAGATTGCTTCTAGGCAAGCGTGCTCCATCGTCGGCCACATCACCGCTTACCAGGTGAGATTGTGTTCAAACGCGAGACTATCCATTATAAAAAAATAAAAAAACTCCCATAAACACCCAAAAAAATGGGTTTTTATTTTGTTTTATGCAAATACTTAAGTAATAATAAAAACAAGTTTTAAATGTTATTTTCATATATTCTTATGATCTTGTGGATAATTTACGGAACCGTTACTTTAATTCTAGGGGACTGCAAGATGTTTATTAGGGGATAGAAAAATCAATAATTATAAAAAAATGGTATTGTTAAACATTTCTTTTTGTTGTTAAATTCAGGGAACTTCAGGGTTTTTTTATTATTGACAGGCTGGCGTTTGACCACTATCTCACCTGATGGTAAGTGATGATGTGGCCGACGATGGAGCACGCTTGCCTAGAAGTAACCTATTCACTCTTGACTTAAAGACCCCTATGTTGTAGCTATCAGGAAACACAGACTCCGGCAGGGAATTCTACTTCTTAGCTGTGCGAATAATGAATGTGTTTCCAAAGCGCTTTGTACGAATGGGTGAGATACCCAACATGTACCAATGGCGCAACGCCGTACGATTAGTGGTCCGATGATTGAACGGACTTGGTGGAATTAAATTATGCAATTTCAACGCACGGGGAGTGTGCGAAATGTAATCCATAGAAAACCGTCAAGCCAGCAACTCGACGTCGATACTCAAGGTTTTGGAGCTTTGATTCGACATGCACTTCATCACCGATAATCCTCTTGGCTCGCTTCTCAATCGACTCCAGAGCATCAAGCTGATACTTGGCAGACCCATCCCAAAGATGAGAGCAGTACTCCATCCACGATCGAACTTGCGCTTGGTATAGGTTGAGCAGCTGTTCCGGCGTAAAGTAACTAGCTAAACTAAGATCCCCAGTTTTTTGGCAGTCTGTTGTGCTTTTGCCTCGATTTAAGAGCCGAAATTGAAGGTAGACGATAACGTTACCCCAAGAAGCTCAAGGCTGTCGGTTATCAGCACGGTTACACCCCGGAATGATGGAGCCAGAAAACAGACACGCCTGGGTTTTAGCAGCATTGAACGTGACCAGGTTGGCATAGCCCCAATTGCATACTGTTTCCAAGGACAAGTTCAAGCGCTCAACCATAGCTTCTTGGAAAGACTGGATTTATAATCCACTAGTACGTGCATCGGACACGTAACTCTCAGCAACAGTACTATCGTCTGCATACCCAAAGGTACCGGATTTAAGTAGGTCGTTTATGTGCAGCAAGAGTAGTGTTGCAGGGAGCACCAACCCCTGAGGGACCCCGGCATTAAAATCCATTTGACCGGACGAGCAGCCATCAATAACTACTCAGATGGATCGCCCCCTCAAGAAGTCTGCGATTCAGTCAAACAGACCAGTGGCCAGACCGAAGCACTATGTTTCATCTAGAACAAGCTAGCCGGACAAAAACAACATCAAGATTTCCTACAATCATTAGTGAAAGTGAGGAGGGTATTAGTTGGTAATTACACCCACAGCTTTTTTTTTGTCATAAGTCATACAAAGCATCGGTAATGAGGGTAAGTATACAAAATAATTGTGTCAAATGCACAATATTGTTTGCGTTTTGGTGACTGACACGACTAAATCTCCTGCGGTTATTACGGTAGCTGTATTATTTTTTACTGATGGATTCTACTACTAAGGGTAAGTACTTTATTTGTATTTAGTTACTATTCAATCACATTTATACTAAATAAGAATCTGAGCGTTGCAAATCCGGAAATCGGTTATTTTTTTCAATAATTCGAATTCAAAAGACGATTAGTAAAAACCCCCCCGAGCCCCCGATCTGTATTTTTTTTAGTCGATAGATACATGCTTCCAAATTATAGTAACACCATTGTTTTATGCTACTTCTTGCTACTAGGCTATTTTTAATTATTTTTCAGGTAGCACTTTTACGATCTCGAAAATCCAGTTTTTTGAAGAATGGGTAAAACATACAAAAACTGACCAAAAATAGGGCGCTTTTCATGTTTGTTTCACAAACACATGACCTCAGTGGTGTAACAGAAGCATCTGTGAAGGAGATCAAGAATTTAATTTCTCGATTTCCTTCGAAACTTTGTAGAAATGGGAGAGTTCCTGCCAAAGAAGAGATCGTTTTTTATCTTCTTATGCTAAATGGCTAGAAGGTGGCATTGAGCTTAAATGTGTTATATGACGTTGCAGAAGCGTCAACGTCCTCATTCTCTCAGACTAGTCCCGGAAGAACGCCAGTGATGGATATGGCAAACGCAAGTGCCAAAACCAAACGTCGACGTGTCGATGATTTGCTTCAGTCACGAAGCTCTGAAGAACTATTAGTTGCTGCGCTGTTGAAAGAGCGACTCGACAAACAGGAAACCGCAACATCACAAAACTGATCAGAGATGTTAGAGAGAGCCCTTGAGCAGTTCAGTGAACGAAAGTCGAGTGACATTAAGCAGCAAAGGTGCCTTACGAGTGATGAGGCACTTGCGTATTACATAGACGCTAAGTCAGTAGACTTAGCGTCTATGTAATACGTAAGTGCCTCACATGGCATGACTAGTAAGTCATGCCTACAAACAGACGCGGAAGTGGAGTATACTGGCTGGTCATCATGTATTTCCATCATTTCTTAATCTAAGTAGTAGCAGAATAGGTAATTCCTAAGTTTTTTCTCTTTACAATCCAATGAATTGTATTTTTTTCATTATTTTATATTATATTGTTTTCGTCATTTTTTGGTTGTAATTTAATTTAAATTATTTACGAATCGTGCATTCGTGCCATAAACCTATTACATATTTTTAATTAATGCATTTTATTTTCGGGCCCCGCATTTTAATGATTTTCTAATTATTTAAAATCATCAAATCATTCATATTAGTATCTAGCAGAGGCTTTTAAACCTAAATCAATAAAAAAATAATTTGTCCAGCTAGCTTGTTCTAGACGAAATACAGTGCGAAGGAAGGAAGCTTAGCAATAAGGCTATCATGCCAGACCCTGTCGAAAGCCTTCGAGATATCAAGAAAGACTGCAAGTGCTCCCTCATGCTTCTCGATGGCCTCGCTCCAGATGTGAATGGCATACGCTAGAAGATGGCCAGTTAACCGATTTCGGCGAAAACCGTATTGGCGATCACTGAAGGTGTCATTAGAATAGCTTTCAGGTATGCCAAGAGCTTATTATCGATCACTCGTTCCATACACTTACAGAGAATGGTCGTCACCGAGATAGGTCCGTAATTAGCAGGGTCAGCCCTACTGCCCTCCTTGGGTACCTACGGGTTGCAGGCTGGCTTGCCACCAAGCCATCGGTACCTACTACGGGTATGGAGTTTATCTACAATTTAACCCAAGACTTAAATTTGTTTAATGTATTAGCAGATTTGGTGAGTTAGTAAGCTAAAGAAAACGGGAGTAGGTGCTACATGGATGTTTACTATAACTCTGTTTTGGCCATGTTCATTTTAAGTCACACTCTTTCGGAAGCTCTACTGACGTCATTGAGCATTGTGCTGAGCTCCGCCGTAGTCTCAGCCATGACTACTATGTCGCCGGCAAACCGAAGGTGAGTGATATACTCGTATCCTGATAACCTAACCTTGAAGGCATTCTCCATAGCGGCCGTGAACAGTTTCGGAGAAATGACGTCTCCCTGCCTCACACCTCGCTGCAAGGGGATAACTTTCGATGTCTGGCTTTGAAGTCGGACTGACATGGTAGCATTTCTGTACAAACACTTGAGCACTTCGATGTACCGAGAGTCAATCTGGCAACGTTGGAGGGACTGCAGTACAGCCCATGTCTCGACCGAATCAAAGGCTTTCTCGTATCCACAAACGCTAAGCAGAGAGGCTGATTATATTTCTAAGTCTTCTGTATATACTGCTACAGCGTATGTATGTGGTCCACGGTACTAAAGTCTTTTCGGAATCCGGCTTGTTCCGGAGGCTGGAAGTAGTCGAACCTGTGTGCGAGACGGTTCGTCATGACTCTGGAAACGATGATAATATTGTTACGCCGAAACTTGAACATGCCTATCTTCGATGAAATCAAGAGCTATTGTATGTAAGAGTGGTTGCTAGTTTGAAGCTAAAATAATTAAAACACATTGCTGTGCGGAGCTTCTACAATGGAAGTACGTACAGAGGCCTGGCAAGTTCTAGAAAGGGTCACCATAAGTGCCTATTACTATTATTTTTAAATGGAGTTTAGCAGGTCGGTACGTACCTATAGTCTGTCTAAAAAACCGAACGACTTGGCTAATTATTAGGATATATGATTAAAGGATACAATGAAATCTGATATACAGTCAACACTGGTTGAATAATAAGGGTTGATTAAGTGGTCTCAATCATTGTTTACTAATGCAAGGTATCAAGTATTTTTTTTTTTTAAATGATTTAATATTGTTAGGGGGACTTTTTGAAAATTCTCAAGTCGATAAGGGAATCCGTACCTTCCGAGTTTAACAATAGAGTCCAAATTCGCGTGAAAGCGAGGGAGGTACATGTTTGCAATAAAAATGATTTATTGCCCCTCGACGCGACTCTATTGTTCTAGATTAGTTTTGCAACGTCGGTATCTAGAAAAAAAAAAATATTATTTTAAAATCAAATTCAAAGTTTTTTTATTACGTAGCCTAGGTCCTGCTTTAAATCACATGGTGAGACCGAAAAATTTAAATTAAATATATTAAAATGAATTTTTAATCATATCACTTTTTTATGTTTTTATTTTTCAAAACTTTGTTTTGAATAAAAACATTTGAATACTTAAATAGAGCGGATCTTTTCAAACTGTACTTATGGCGCCTCCTTCAGTCGTAAAGAATTACCATTTGATGCAAGTGAAAGAAAAAAACGGTAATTGGTAGCTGGAATTGTAGCCCGCTGTGCAGCTTACATTTGGTCAGGTCGAAAAAAAAGCATAAATTAAGTTTAAAAAAAAAAAAAAAAAAAATTTGGGTGTTTATCGGGTATTTTCCCCAAAACACTCGGTTTATTCCCACTTAGGAATAAACCCGGGTGGGTGGATTACCCATCTCTAGTAGTAATCTTTCCGAAACATTAAAATTTTGAATTTTTTCCTCGACAAAATTGGGAAAGGAATCCTCAAAAATAGGAGACCCCAGGAGACGAAGAGAACTTTTTTCTATAATTTCAATTTCTGGGGCTATTGCGTTAAATTTGGAAAGAGTCTGTTGTCTGTCGGTGGTGTCAGATAAGAATAATTCACATTTTGAAAGGTTCAGATCGTCCTATTGAGTGAAGTTGATTTTTTAAGAAGTGTAGATCATCTAAAACTGTGTCTACATCGCCTCCTAGGGTTCCGTCGTCGAGATACCAAACGTTGAATTTGAAATTTAACTGTCGAATAATTGGGTGAATGGCTAAACTGAAGATCACTGGCCCGAGGGGATCACTTTGTTGACAACAACAGCGGATTCCAAAAAATTGTCCCGATATAGTAATTTAGATGGTTGTCTGTAACATTGCCAAAGGAAACTAAAAATTTGGGGTACATACTTCTTTTTAGATTCTGTCAGCAAGGTATCCCTATTAACCGAATTCAAGGCATTTTTTATGTCAACCTTCAGAATGACCCCTCCTAGGTTAGAATTTAGATAGGCGTGTACGGCAGCCTCGCAGCCCCCTTTGGACCCGAAGCCTAGCTGCAGGGGCTGAAATTTTTTCAAAACAGCCTCACCATAAAATTTACAACAAATCTTGGCTGCCATACGACGGTATGTAGTGCCCTCGGCAATGGGTCGGATGCCGCCATCTCTCTTGCGAAGGGCACATAAATTGGCCCCGTAGTGTCATTGACGGCCTCGTTCAACTCGTTCACCAGCTTCCCCGGTGCCTGAGCAGATGAGGTCCTTCAGGTGTTGGGGACATAAAAGTTGATTTCGAAATAATGTTAATTGTTTTAAAATTATTTTTTTTTTTTGGGACACATCTCATATCTTATAAGTACCTACATATGCGGTTGTAGTCCTGGCACCCAATACACTAAAAATCAGTTAAAGTTTTAGCAGCACCAAAATCACTGTAGACCTGTGTAGTGAAAAAAAAATATTGTGATCTGAAATGTATGTATTCTTTTTATTTTATACTAGCGGCCCGTCCCGGCTTTGCACGGGCAATAAATATAACCTATATGTATTATATACTCAGGGTGAATGTAACCTTCCAATGATGAAACAATTTTTGAAATCGGCACAGTAGTTTTTGAGTTTATTCATTACAAACATACACATAAAAATACAAATTTTTCCTCTATAATATTAGTGTAGATTATGTTTTTACTTATTTTATTATTTGAATTGTAATCCATAGTAAAATTATAAATGTGTGTATCTGTTACGCTTTCACGATTAAACTACTGAATCGATTGTGATAAAATTTAGTATGAAGTAAACTTGAACCCCAAGGAAAGACCTTGTTGATGATAGTTCTTTATTTATTGAAGGATAACGTGTACACAAGGCGGCCGTGAGTTCTCGTGGTAGGTCGCGTGTCTCACTGTGACGTCAGCAGCGTGAGCTTCTCGTTGAGCTGCAGTTGTGTCTTGATCAGCTGCGCCAGCGTCACCACCTGCGACACACAACGCACATGTAGCGCACGACAACACACGTCTAGCGCACGACAGCACAAGTGTAGCGCACGACAACACACGTCTAGCGCACGACAACACGTCTAGCGCACGACAACACACGTCTAGCGCACGACAACACACGTCTAGTGCGAGTAGCGCACGACAACGTGCGAGTAGCGCACGACTACACGCGAGTAGCGCACGACTACACGCAGGTAGCGCACGACTACACGCGAGTAGCGCACGACACTACCACACGGTATATATTATAATAATAATTATAATACGCACGGTACTAGCCACAGCTGGATAATATGCGTCTCCCGAGTTCACAGAGCAGACTAGTAAGGAAGGCTAGCTTACCATGAGCAAGTCCTTGACGCTGGAGGCGAAGGCGGCGGAGAAGGTGTCTGCGGAGAGGTTGGGCACGGAGTTGACGAGCTCCAGCAGCTGCCGCCCCGCCGCGTTGTTGGTCTCCGCGCGCTCCGCCAGCACCTCCTCCACGTACGACAGCACCTGCACACCCACCACTCAGCTCAAACACACATACACACCATATGTGCTAAACAAAAATATCTTTCAACACAATGTTTAGCTGCGAATCTTGTATATTTTCAACACCTAGCTTTATTTCATTTATATATTTTATAGATTATTCATAACTAGCTTTTGCCCGCGGCTTCGCCCGCATACTTAAAATATAGCCAGGAATAAAGCAGCTTTCCATGATGGTCAAAATGGTCTATTTCACGGGCCTAAATCATTATTATCATTAGCCCTTTTTAATACTCCCACTGCTAGAACTTGGGCCTCCTCTCTAGGAGAGGGAATAGGCCGTAATGCAGGCATGCGGTTTGGTGAATGTCATATATCTTCGAATTTTTGGTTCTAAGACATACCACCGGTTTCCTCATGATGTTTTCCTTCACCGTTTTGAGAGCAGTGGTGACGAAATAAATTACACAAAGTAATGTGCTTGGCAGGGTTTGAACCCGCGACCTACAACTCGTAAGTCGGAGCCATTACCACTCGGCCACCACTGCTTTAGTCGCTCTAGTGTGTAGTGGTCTAGTATGGGCTTAAATATACATATCTAATGAAATATGGTTGCATTACAAGTATAATTCTGCCCATCAGGGAATAAAGATGTGATGTTTATGTCATTAGCTGAAATAAATGTTCTTTTGGTGTTGTCAAGGCGTGCGAAGAGGCTGATTGGTGATCCAGATTTGGTTAAGTCCAATCTTCAAAGCCTTGATCACAGGCGTAGGGTAGCCAGCCTTTCGGTGTTTTACAGATTGCATTTTGGAGAGTGTGCGCAGGAATTGCATGACTTGATTCCGCCATCTCATTTCTACCATCGGACAAACCGACGCACGGCGAGTATCCACCCTTACGTTGTTGAAACATCTACGGTCCGGACTAAGCGTTTCGCCTCGTCATTTATACCGCGAACTTCGAAGGACTGGAACAGTTTGCCTGCTGCGGTCTTTCCGTCTGATTATAATTTGGGTGTCTTCAAGGCTAGAGTGAATAGACTCTTAATAAACTAGTGCGCCTCACCATCAACGATTGCATCACTGCTTACCATCAGGCGGGATCGCAGTCAAGTACTAGTTTATAACAGATAAAAAAAAAAAAAAGGATGGTGAGACAGGATGTGCAGTGACCTGGTCCAGCAGGCCCGACAGCTTGGCCGCCGCCTCCGCCACCTGCGCCAGGTCCAGCATGGGCTGCACCTGCCGCGAGCGCCCGCCGCCGCCCATCGTCTTCTGGCACAGGTTCAAACCGACGATCTGCAATCACGTGGAAGTCTCACGCTTTACAAATAAACTACAATAAAATATGTATAACAATGATGTATGATGAATCATGTAGTGGTACCTCAGGCTCATAGCAGGTGAGGCCGACGTCGATGGGCGTGAACATGCAGCCCTGCTTGCCGCGCGGCACGCCCAGCGCCACGCACACGTAGGCGCGCAGCCCCATGCGCGCGCCCGCCAGCGACGTGTCCAGCGTCACGTGCACGGGCGAGCGGCACTCGCGCGAGTAGTACTCGTGGATCACAGACGAGTGGTTTGTCACCTCGTTGCCGGTGGCCCACCAGCCTGCAAACAATCATGCAAGCTTTATTTCCTACATTCTATCATATCATGGCAATTGCTAACGGGTAGTAATAAAAGCTCCGACAAAAAAAAAAGAATTGTCCTTACTCAAAATATTAAATCTACTGCCTAAAATACTAACTTTCCGACTACTTTTGTCCGAATAAAAATGATGAAACGACCGAATGAGATACTGAAATCTTCGAAAAATAAACATGACTGTCTATTGCTATAATACTTTTCTACCAGCATAATTTACGTTCTACTGAAAACTTTGCTTTGTAATTTTTATCTTTACTTGCCTACTATTAATTCATAAATTACCTTTCATATTTCATAGATTGTGGTGGTATTTTAACTGTCACATTATACTGAAAATATTATTCTGAGTGGCTATACAGAAACTTATAAAAAATATAAAAATGTACTTGTAACAATAACATTTAATTGCATCATATATGATGAATTTTACTTACCACGGGTATGCTTCGATATCGGTACCTATTTCAGGCGTCAAAAAGTTAAAACAGTCGTATTCATGGGTACGTATAAAAATCCCGAATTTTAAATTACCGATGGACGAAATCCCGAAAATTGAAACGCCAAATGGACGAAAGTTTAAAATCCGAAAGTTCATTTGTTCGAATGTTTAAAATCCCTAAGTTCAAAATCCCGACTCGTCCGTGTCGGGGTGCCCTAAGGTCCCGATTTGTTTTATTTTGAGAAGTCGCTTTTGTCACAATTCTAACCTAACCTATTTCAGCCACAATCTCTCGTAAAAATGTGTTTACCATTGTCTAATAGTCTATTCACAGGTAGATTGTATCTTGATTGCTCTTTGAACTGGGTGAAATAGGTTAGGTAACGTTAGAACTGTGACCAACCGCTACGTTCAAGTTGTTTCGTCTATTCGGGATTTCGTCCTTTCGGGCATTTGAACATCGGTATTTTGTGTTTCGATATAACGACTATCGGCATTTAAACCTTTCGGTATTTTGAATTTCGGTGTTTTGCACGTCGGTGTTTCAGCCATAGGTATAATGAACTTTCGGGATTTTGATACGTACCCCTATTCATGCCTTAATCGAAAACCAAGTAGACTTTGGTTTCCTAGAATATTATACTGTATTATTATTCGACAAATTTCATAACTTTTATAATGTCAGCGAGAACAAAGATAAAAATAAAACGAAACTCAGTTTATTATGAAAATGTAGTTACATAGTAGATCCGAACCCCATCGCGCGGGCCGAACAGTTGAGGTATTTTCATCATTATTGAGAGCTAAAAAATTAATTTGATAACCAACAATAGAAATTAAAACAGTTCATGCAAGTTGTAAAAATATGATTATTTTGACCAAACCTCTGTTGTCGGTAACTTAGTAATTTTGTCGGAGGTTCAGTATTCTATTCGGAAGTTTAGTTTTGTTATTCGAAGATCCATTTTTTTTTAGGAGAAAATGTAATTTGAACATGCTCTTATTTGTTGTTAAATTGGATATTTTTTTTCGTTTATGTATTGGATTTTTTGTCGGTAATTCATTATAACGCTAGTTAATTGGAATAATAGTCGGCCACAGATCGCTGGAGATTAAATTGTTTTTCGGAACCATTATTATTTCCCATTGCTAACTACTTTGATCAAACAGTAAATAATGAATCGAGCGTCTGAAGTGGTGTGTTATGTCACTACACTAGAGTCTAGAGCTTAAGTAACAAGTGAAGCAAGAATGTTTAAGAGTGCAGTGCTGGGCCAGCGCAGAGCCTGTAGCAAATTTGACCAAGGGGCCCCTGTATAGACCTATTTAGTATTGTTATTCTCATTCTTATTCTCATCACCAATAACCCCATGGATTTTAAGATTGGGTAAGGTACATGGAAAGTACAGTAATGAGAATCTAAGAGATTGTCTATCATATTCAATGAAATAATCAGCTATATTCGGATTTCAATATTATACAATTTGACTTTTTGCTTTCAAATGTAAGATACCAGACACGCTGGACCCCATAATGCACGGAGCCTGTTGCATTTGCTACTTTTGCTACATGACTAGTCCGCCACTGTAAGAGCGGGTTCACATGATGTCGGACCGACAGTTTTATTCATGACCGATGGCCAGGTGTTGTTGTTGTTCACACTAGAAGCTGCCGAATCTGCCGATCCAGTTTACCCCTGAGTTTGTTTCGGTGTTTCTTCTCAGGGTAGTCAGCTAGGAAACACCGGCCTCATCTAGCATTAATTGACGAAAAAAAAAAATTGACGTGTAAAAGTGTTTTTATAAAACCTACTTGCAAAATAAAGATCATTTATCATTTATCATTTATCATTTATCAGTTGTTTTACTGTCCGGGTCGTCACAAAGCAGCTGTGAGTTGGCTTTGGTGTATGATGAACGATGACGACATTTGATTGTAATTGTTTAAACATATCTTCCCTGCATACACGTCGTCGCAACTGCTCGCGCGAGTTCCGAGAGTGGGGAAAGAACAGGTGGAAGAGTGGATGGGTGTGACTCCGCCTCTATGATACAATAGCAGACTCTGAATATACTACTTCCAGGATCTTCTTTCATACTCGTTTGGTTTTCCACAGCTTCAAAAGACTGCAGACCTGAGTATATGGTTTTAATTTAAACTCAAACCTTCAGATAGACCTTGATAGACAGACTGACAAACCACAAAGTGATCCTATAAGGATTCCCTTTTGAGAACCCTAAAAATGTGCAGGAGCAACCAAAAATTCTACAGATGATCAATCTGAAGGTATGCGAGCGTTTACGAGACTACGACAAGTCATGTCAAAGTAAATTAATTACAACATACCAACTATGTTCTCTGATGCATTTACCCGTCTGTTCAGCTCGTACACGTCCATGGCGTAGTTGAGCTCGGCCTCGACCTGGTCGGCATGTTCCTTGTGTGGCACGCAGAAGCAGTTCGTCACTTCTACGATGCCCTTGTCACAGGTGCCTATGAAACACAATAACATAACCTCAAAATACGTTAAAGATAAGTTTTTTACCTGATGAAATGGTGACAAATGTTAATTGATAACAAGCTTAATACTGATTCAACATTGCGTTTGAAATTGCAAGTCAGATCACTACAACTCCTCAGACGTTCTCAGTATTACCAATGAACACATGACAGAAGGCATCGGTAGAAAGCTGCCTTTTCAAGCAATTGGTTTTCCTATACAGCTAAATATAGGCAAAATAAATACTTACCCAACAATGTACCAATAACTCTGTGCGAGTCTGCATTTCGGCGTTCATAAGCGTCCACAATTTGAAATAATACTACGGGGTGAATCTTGACACTTAAGTTAAGCGCCATGTTGATTTTGTAAAGGTTTTTTTTTTTAATAATAGCGGCGTTTCATAACTGTTATGTCAAGTTCTCAAGAAAATAGCAATGATGAAGAAAAAAAATATATCTTTAGCATGATTTATGATTAAGACTGAGTATGTAGTGTTGGGATTTTATCCGATTAAATACTCAAAATGAATAAATACTCAATAAATACTCGTTTTTAATCGAGTATTTATCCAATAAAAACGAGTATTTATTCATTTTGAGTATTTAATCGGATAAAATCCCAACACTATGAGTATGTGATTAGCGTATTTCCCTTTCCGTGTCCAACTGGCGACACCGGTCTCGCAAAATGCACACGCTTTTGTATTACTACGGAATTCTACGAGCCCGTGTTCAATTCGCGTCAACTGAGCACGCCTTTGTGATCAAGTGGCGCTGGAGGAGGTTTAACAGAATAGTGTGCAGTTGAACTGAACACTTTTTTGACTTGACCCATAAGACTGTTTGAGTCTTCAAAAGCGTGTTGAATCGGCGACGGTATTAGTCCATAGTAGTAGGTACAAAATTATTAACTCAATATGATTTCAATGAAACATTACAATAAAATTAATGAAACATTTATTATCAGCACAATAATAACAGTAAAACACAACGACAAAGGAACTTTTTTGCGGAACGTTCGTTTTGGTCCATGTTCATAGCGATATTGTGTGCACGTTTCTTCTTAAGGCGTATAGTCCCTTGATCCATCTGGCCGAAATTATGTGAACGCAACTCTCGCACTCGCCTAGGCGGCAGTACGCAAATCTGTGCATTTATTTTCGGCCAGCAGCGCCCGGAAAGCGCTTTAAATCCATTTTCTCTGCGAGATATTGATTGATTTACATATGCAATGTTCATTTTGAAGAATATTTAACCACCAATTTTTATGTGTAAAAATGTTTCTAAAGGTCCAAGCCGTTTCGAAGGAGTAGGGAAAAGTTGCGAAATTGCTAAATATTTTTTTTGACAAAAATATTAATTGCACGAAAAAATCAAATGTTGATATTATTGTTCATGAATCTATAATAAACATAATATTTTTTTCAAACCATTTGACCTAGCCGTTACGGAGGAGTAGGCCTCAGAAAATCACTGTTTTATGGCACTTTTCGGGCGCTTGGCCCTTAACAGGACGGCCGGACTGTATTCTACTACTGCTGGGTAATTGTTTTTAATGCCGTCTCGAAATAGATGTAGGTTGGACCTTTATTTTTTGGGAACGTCGTGTATTTTCTTATCATGCATGTATGAAACAATAGAGGAAGGAGCCTGCAATCGAGATAGTTCAGATGAATATTTTTTCAGTATTTGGATATTTATTGGATTTGGTTTTTCTTTAAGTACTTTGATTATTCTCATAAACTCACGACTCAATTGCGTCGACAGTAATCATATAATTTTCTTGAATTGAAGGCTCGGTGGAAATATTATTTTTTGTGTTAGCAGGTTCATTAATCCTTATCGGCAACGTAAACTGTTGCTGTGAGGTGCCTTGACTTTTTTCGGTCATCTCCACGTCATTTGAATCCAGGTTTATATTTTGGAAGAAAAGGGGGTTTTATTCGTCTCCTAATGCCAATTTGGCCAAATTTTGGCAGCAATCGACAGTCAAATTTAACGATGTAGTAACCGTTATGCCAAACTTTAGTTCCATAGCACATACATGCTTGCAGTAGCGTCCAAAGCGGGCCGAAGCAGGCGCGCTCGGGCCTGCTTCGGCCCGCACAATTTATTCCGAACACACGAACATTTACGAACGCGCTAAATCCAAACGGATTTGTTTCGAACAGACCAGTTAAAAAACCGTGATCAATTCAATTGCACACTGTTTTGTAAAACCTCTTTTGAAGTTGCTTGATCGCAAAAACGTGCTCAGTTGACGCGAGTTGAGCATGGGTTGGTTGAATTCCGTAGTAATACAAAAGCGTGTGGATTTGGCGAGACCGCTGTCGCCAGTTGGACACGGAAAGGAAAATACGCATGTGATTATAATTAGGTAAGGAATAGAGTGCTACATGTATTGATGTATAGTAAAATTATAAGAAAAGAAAATTTAATTCAGGAGTAGCAACACTACGACCATAGATTACCACGAAGGTCCTACGGAAGGCGGCTGGCGGGTCTTGTCTATCTTTTTATTGGCGGAAATCACGATGTGCGCAAGGTCAGCCCGAATAGTTAGCGATCGTCATTATTTCAAATATTTCATTTTGTTTGCCTTTTTCTCTATAATTGTAATTTGTTTGGCCGAAAGCCAATAAAACCTTTTTTAAAAAGTCATCTCGTGTTTCCATTTGTAACATCAGAAGTGGGATTCGAGGCTGAAAAGCCGCTGAAAGCCTACATCTGGTTTTAAAAAGGGAATTTAGTTTTCCAACTCGTGGTCTGGTCATTCAATATTCGGGCGGAGTCTGTCTGTGCGATGCCTTCCACCGACCAACGCAGCAAACGAAAACGCCGTGAGCAAACTCCATCGCCCAATCCAATGGAGGAGATCATGAGGAGGCTGCGCGTGTTGGAGGATCAGTCCCGTGCGTCTGTGGAGACGCAAGCCATTGCAACGACTAGCGCTGGCGCTAAGCGCGGCGCTGAGCTGCCCAACACGACACCATCGTGCATCGGCATCAGTGCTTGGGGCGCCCACGCCCCACACCGCTGCGTGAGCTCGTGTCCGCGCCATTGGGGACACCGCCGCTTATTTCACACACTAGCAACGTGGGATCAACGCAGTCCGAAGACGCGGTGACGAACGCTGCAGAGCGTCTTTTGACCGCTACAGGCCGCGCGGTGAATCAAGATCGCTCGGCAAAAGTGGAAGGGGCTTGCGCAGTATTCAATTCTAAAGGACCTATTACACTGCGCTGAATATCGCGTGCGATCGTACTATTTTTCATTCATAGAAAGACAGTCTAGTCTATGGTTCGACGTATCGCGTAGTGTAATAAGGGTTAGACTGTCTTTATATGAATGAAAAATAGTACGAGTCGGAATGTCGCGTGCGATCGTACTATTTTTCATTCATAGAATGATAGTCTAGTCTATGGTTCGACGTATCGCGTAGTGTAATAAGGGTTAGACTGTCTTTCTATGAATGAAAAATAGTACGAGTCGGAATATCGCACGCGATAATCAGCGCAGTGTAATAGGTCCTTAAGGTCTATTTGGCGACGTGCGGGCGGGTGTGCGCCGTCGGCAACACGTCATTGGTAGATAGAGTCGCTCTTCAATTCCCGCGTTGCGTTCTCGCGTCTCATTGGATACTGTTGTACTTGGGTACTATTGCGTACAGCTTGTTATCGTGTTAGTTATACGTAGTCGTAAAAAAAAATGGTTAAAAATAAAGTTTTAAAACGGCTAGCCAGAAAAATGGTTTACGACGTGAATTGTTACGTTAAGAAAGAAAGTAACGAAATTATTATTAATTTTTTTTAATTTTAATTTTAAAAATTTATTTTTTTCTGAATTTACCTACTTACAAGATAAATTACAAGCAAAAAGTAGTGTTATTATAGGTTATGTTACTAAGGTTCAAACATACGAAATTAAAAATAAAATCCTAACATACTAAGAATTTCTGTGCGCAATTGTACACATGCGCCGATTGCCCCCACTACTTTCACCGAGCGATCTTGATTCACCACGCGACCTGTATCAGCTGTGCAGGTCAGAATGTGATGCAAGAGACTCAGTCGTTTAAGGCCTTTAAAAAGGACTCGACTTCATTTTAAGCGACTCTAGTCTGGAAAGAAGACTACAGTTTCCAGTCTTTATTAAAAAGACTTGAAACCCTGAAGTCTTTTAACTAAAGGACTAAAAGGCTTAAACGACTCGAGTCGTTTATAAGGCTTAAACGACTCGAGTCGTTTATAATAAGGCTTAAACGACTCGAGTCGTTTATAAAAGGACTCGCGCTTCATGATGCTTTACTGAGTCGTGCTTCATATTTAATACAGCTCAAGCTGTTTAAAATCTGATTGGGTGGGTAATAAATAATGCCTAAATTAAAACAATGAAGTAAGTACATACATGATCACACTTTTATTGAAACCGTTAGGTATTTTACAAGCTTTTATTTTTAGTTTCACTTGTCCCGAGCTTTGTCTGTAATCAAATCTTAAAAATTAAATTTGACCCACTTCCCGGCTACCGATTGAGCTTATCATTCTGAATCAGATGACAATGCATTATTATTATAACATGGAGCTGATCTGATGATGGAACCGGAAGGTGGCTATAGGAGCTTGGTAATTAAACGACACGACCCAATCGAGTTTGGGCTCGTATGATTCGTCTTGACGAGTATTAATATAGTAGTATTATTATACCGTGCTTTAAAGCTTGATATGAAAAAAATATTTTCATTAAAAACTTGTTTGATTTAAATTAAATTATTATTAAAATAAATCACACAACGCTCATCCACGAAGACAGGCACATTGATGTCCTATACGCTCCGTCAACGACTCGAGCTCGGTCTGGACGGTCACCGGACGTCCAGACGGCGAGCTAACCATCGTTTGCCCAAGCCTACGGTGGCTGGAAATTGGGGTCGGGATCCCGGCGGCTGAGACGTGAGGAAAGCCGTTTCCTCACGCGTGCAGCCGCCTCCTTCGCTACCATTAAAGGCCCCAAACGAACAGAACCCAACAAACTCTGATGGTAAGGCGCATTAGTTTATGAGCCTATGTCCAACAGTGGGCATCAGCCATTATAGCGCTTAAATGTCGATACTTGGGGGAGGCTTGTCCAACAGTGGGCATAGGTCATTATAGCGAGGGGAGACTTATGTCCAACAGTGGACAGCAGTCATTATAGCGCCTAAATGGCGATACTTGGGGGAGGCTTATGTTCAGCAGTGGACACTGGTCGTTATAGTGAGGTGGAGGCCTATGTCCAACCGTGGACATCGGTCATTATAGCGAGGAGGAGGTCTATGTCCAATAGTGGGCATAGGTCATTATAGGCCTAAATAGCAACACTTGGGGGAGGCTTATGTCCAACAGTGAGCATAGGTCATTACAGCGAGGGGAGACTTATGTCCAACAGTGGCATCAGTCATTATAGGCCTAAATGGCGACACTTGGGGGAGGCGTATGTCCAACAGTGGGCATAGGTCATTATAGCGAGGGGAGACTTATGTCCAACAGCGGGCATCAGTCATTATAGCGCCTATATGGCGACACTTGGGGAAGCTTATGTCCAACAGTGGTCATAGGTCATTATAGCGAGGGGAGACTTATGTCCAACAGTGGGCTTCAGTCATTATAGCGCCTAAATGGCAACACTTGAGGGAGGCTTATGTCCAACAGTGGGCACCGATCATTATTATGGCGACACTTGGGGAGGCTTGAGGGAGCTCGAGTCTGATCAAGCTGGCGATTCGTCAGACACAAGGGCGTTACGCAGGTAACAGCTAAGAGGTCGCAGGCGCGCGCGCGCGAATTTACGCGAACAGCTGCTTTGTTATTGTGATAAAACTAATGAGTATAAAAAAAAGTTTCTTTGGGAAAGTTGTTTGTAATCATGAGTATAATTACGGGTATACATACTATATGAAGGTACTCTCGATTTTGCACGGGCAGTATAATATCGCAGCATCGGGTGACTATTCGTGCTGCAAATAGTACAGGCACAAAATAGATAAGTACAGAAAACAATCTCATATACAATATGTGATGAATCAAACACTTCAGGATAAATTGTATAAATATTTTATTCACTTTGATCAACACAATTTCATACTTATCGTTTTATTAACAATCATTTACAAATACACAGATTAGTCGGACATGTTTTCTGTTCAACAACTCAAAGCAGACTGACTGTCCAAAAATGACAGTTACCAACTCAATGTTTCCCTCCCACAAACTTTCACAAACACTCGGTCGACTAACCGACCAATCAGAGCAAAGTAAAGAGTACGTAACATCAATTGACTAACTAATATACATTACAGTTTATCTAATAACTAACTGCAAGTAAATATTTCATTTTAACAATTATGATATATTTATACAAAACAAATCCATAATGTCTAATATTATAAACTATTACTTAATGTCTACAACGAATGCCTAAAGTTCATGTAACTACTAGCGCCATCTATCGCTTATCATTGAAAGTTGAACGATTTATGAATATTTTCTTTAAAAATCATTACAAATAAATGTACTTCACTTTTTATACTACGCTCGGTGGACGCACACTAATGAGCGTTTGAGCCGGAACTTTTCGACGAGCGGACCGAGGCGCTCCGAGATATCGTGTCCGTGTGCTGTGTCTATGTGTGCGTTGCTCGAGCGTGCGTTGTATGTAGATTGACTTCTGTACCTATCTATTTTGTGCCAGCCCACAGGTAACTTCTAACTCATTACGAGGAATGACTGGCGACCGATAAATCGCCTCGAATTTACGTCCGCATCGTCAGAAGTTTACAAGTAACAAATTATATTTTCTTTTTTCATTCAATGTGGCACCCTCTAGCGACCAAATAAATACACCGTGTTTGATATCATTTCAAAGGGTTTCACTTATACTATACCTTTTTTGTCCTATGATGAGTTCCCTGACAGTTCATTTTTTTCCGTGGCACGCATACTACTTTAGATTACTAAAAAATAAACTGGCAAAAAAAATAAAAATGAAATGATAAAAAAAATATTGTCTTTCGTAAATTAATAAGTAAATTATTATGGTTATAATTACTTGTTAATAAATTAAGTAAATAAAATAAAAAAGTATAGAACTTAAAAATGTGTAATGCGTTAAACGGAACTTCTGCCAATAGAGATTGACACAACTCGACGACACACTAATCGACAGAATCGGAGCGACCATCTTGTAATCGCATGTAACGGCAGAAAATTGGAAAAAAGTAATAGAAAAAACTCAAAAAACTATAACAGAGGACTGGAATAAATATATCCGGATCGACCGAATTAGGGCCAATTATTAATCATCGCGGTTAGTTGGAAAAGATTCCGATTCCGATATGGATACGAGTTCAAATCAAGAGTCAAGTTCTGACAGTGAATAATAAATAAATTATTATTTTAAACAGACTGCATTTTATTTACCACTAGCCGTCCCCCGCGGGTCCGCCCGCGTTATTTCAGGTTTTTAGTTTTTGTCAGGTTTTTGGTTTACTGTAAAATTTCTTTAAAATCCGTATAGAGTAAGATCCCAGGACCGCCAGACATCACGTATTTTCTGACGAACGAAATGTGGACGATTGAGTACTATTAGTATGTACTAAGAACGCATGCCTACCTGCTAGCTTTCTTAGACGGCCAATTTTAAGGTATCAGGTAATCAAGGTACATAAAATTATTACTTACCTCACGTAAATTCTCAAAGCTGATTTTTACGTATTTTGTAGGCAATATCTTTAAAATCAAGTCGCCAATACTCCCAGACACATTCCGTCGGCCGTATTGTTTAACAGACGCTTTAAAGCTCCAAAAAAAATTATGTAACTTCACGTATTTTCTCAAAGCTGATTTTTACGTATTTTGTAAGCAATATCTTTAAAATCAAGTCGCCAATACTCCCAGACACATTCCGTCGGCCATATTGCTTATCAGACGCTTTAAGATCAAGCATGAGAATTTACGTGAAGTTATGTCATTTTTTTGGGATCTTCGACTACTAGACTAACTAGT
Organism: Mythimna ferrago; assembly: GCA_910589285.2. NCBI lineage: Eukaryota > Metazoa > Arthropoda > Insecta > Lepidoptera > Noctuidae > Mythimna > Mythimna ferrago. The sequence continues at coordinate 27,623,030 of OU342685.1, forward strand.
TCTTGCGTGAAAGAGTAACAAACATCTACACACACATACAAACTTTCACAGTTATCATCTATAAATCTAAAATCGGTAATCCGATTCCATTTTCTTCGCCAACTGATTCGTTATTGTAAAAAATCGATTTAATTTCGTTAGGTCACATCACTATAATTGTCAGACAAGAACTGTCAGGGAACTCATCATAGGACAAAAAAGGTATAATCAAAATTCAATGTGGCGCCCCAAGCAATCAAAAAATTTGATGTCAATTATACCTACTTAATTTAGTAATTTTGTTATTTCAACATCCTGAAAATCTTTCGTCGTTTTTTTTTTCGTAGTCGAGTTTTTTAACATCCGAATATTAAACTAAGCAGTAAAAACAATGAAATAAGTGAACTTGCATTTTGTCATAAATTACTCATTATAAATAATACTGTGCACAGAATTTATTTGTATTCTGTAACACGTAACTGTAACTATATTACAAACACAAATATTTTCTTGAAGATCGCGAAAATAGGAAGCTCCTATATAGTTACGTTTCTCTAGTTTCATTACAAGACTCCCGACTCCCGAGTCGTTTAAGGCGTGAGTCCTTTTAGTCCTTTAAGGCTTTTTGTTGTATTAACCTTTTTACGTTACGACTTAGTCTTTTTGATATGAGGTTAAAGGACTGCGACTCAAATTAGCACGGAACAGTAAAAACAGTGGAAGAAGTAAGTAGGCGTGGCACTGTCGCCGCTAGTAAGAATCGCGTTGCGCACTTGCTGTTCAAGCGCTCTCATTCTCTAACTAGACTGCGCAACATAATAATTAACGAAAAATAATATTAAAATGCCTTATTGTCCCATACTGTACTTTAAAAACCATAGTCTGACTAAAAATCTAACTCATGGAGGTGTATCATACCACCGAAAAGTATTATTTTCGGATTTATTTTAATAAAATGAAAAAATAAAATTACGTGAAACATTGCGCAGGATATACAAACAAAACTAGTCCTTAGCTACATCACTACAAAGTTGATTTTCTTTTCTCGGTTATTAGCTTTTCTGGAATATTCTTTAGTCTACCTATACTTTTGACGCTATCCAAATAGTGCGTGACTTTATCGATAAAATCAATCGATATGTATAATATGTATTACATTGCCTTTTTAAAATATATATTATAGTTTAATAGTTTTTGTAAGTAATATAATACAGATAATTATTAAATTAATAAATATAATAAAATAAAAATTGTGGTATGATATTTCTGATGTATTTTAAATAAATTTAGTTAAAGAGTTAGGAACAACATAGGGCGTTTGAATTATACTTATTATTCTTATGTTTAGCAGTGGGCGATGACGATGATTTCAGCTGAGATGATGATAATTGATGTACTATGCAAATAAATACCCTTTTTACTACGTTTAAAAATTGCCTTTAATCATATTAATTTCATAATTTTAATACTATCACACTATCTCATACAATTTTTTTTTGCATGATATATTTTAAATACGTTTTCATACAATCGATACATATTTCGATCGAATAAGGTCACTTCCCTATCTGAGTAGCAGCGAGCGCATTCGCGTCAGTGATACGCCATTCAAATACCAATCTTATTTTTACGTTCTTACAGTTCATACTGAATATTATATACTGAACAATGCCATCTAGCGACGAGTGGCAGTACTTGGTAGTCAAAGATGTATTTCTTTCTTGTTTTTGTCAATTTGATTTATAGTCATTTGAAATTAAAGTTGCATTTCGTATAAATTTTTTTTTGCATTTCGTCTACGCCCTGTTTTTGTTTTCAGCCAATCATATTTTTAGGTTTGCAGTAAGAGTAAATTGTAAATGTATGAGTTTGGCGACACCGGTTCTGGAACAAACATTTTCTCAAGCTACTTCCACTGTTTTTACTGTTCCGTGCAAATTAGTCTTTAGTTTAAGCCTTAAGACTCCAAGACTTGAGAGTTAAAAGACTAATTTAGTCGTGAGTCGTTTAAGTCGTCAAAAATAAGTCTAGTCTCGTTTTAAAAGACTTAAACGACTGAGTCTCTTGCAGATCCAACCGATATTTTGTCTCTGATTTTGATCCGAGTGTTCATGACTTCGACGCGTGGTGTGATGAAGTATAAAGTGTCCGTATTTCAAACTATTGGGACGATAGAGAATGCCTTGCTCGCATCGGACATTGGCTAAAGGGTGAAGCTCGCACCTGGCTTAGCCAATGGACAAGCACTATTTGCCTATTCGCACGTGGTCCAATTTGAAATCGGAAATAAAATCATTATGCCCACGTTCTGTCGATGTCCCGAACATTGTTTATAACGTGATGCGGACAGAGTCCGATAAATACTTCTTATATAGTCTAGTCAAATTAGCAAAAAGATTGGACTTAATTCGTGTAGTTGTAATTTTTTGTGGAATCATTAGAAGACATGAATATAAGTCATCTCTGACTTTGCACCATTCCTGTTATGTACGGAACATCGTTTAATATTAGGTTTTAACGTTGAAGTCCCAAAATTTAAAAATTTCATAAGTATTTAGTTGTGGTAAGTTTAGATATATGAAGATATTATATTTATACTTTTCACGAAAAAAGTGTGAGGTGTATGAAACACTAATAAATCATTATTTTTAATTTGCAGCTCAAGGGAAATTTAGCCAGTTGGTGCAAACTCATAATAAGCTTTTTAAAGCATCCTATACACCCAGTTATTTTTGCACCCTTTTGCACCCCTAGGAAAACAGCATTTTACAATATTTGTAGATTGTACTTCGGGGCAAATTAGTGTAGTCATGGATTTTTTAATATATAATGTATTCTTTAAATAAAACATTCGCACGTAATAAAAATAAGAAATACATAACTGGAAGTTTACGTGAATACATACTGCGCCTCGTGGCGCTCGGAGGGCGAACGCGGGGTCGCGCGGCGCTCGCGCGGCCGTTCGAGAGTAAGTAAGTGCGTGCATGTATATGCGTTTAGATCATTTTTGTGGCAAGAAGCGATCCCTGCGCTATACAAATTAATAACTATAATTTCCTCTATTTTATTAGCTGTGTTGTGAAAAATGGATTATGAAGTGTATTGCATTGTTTGTCGTGACCTCCCGACCTGCCCCTGGATTAAGTATTTATTTAACAAGAAATTATGATAACCATATCAATTCTCTGTCGAATTTTATTTCTTTCTGTACCTCAAAAGGAAAAAAACGGAATCCTTATAGAATCACTGTTGTTCTACTAACTCGCTTAATCGCTTTTAGCGATAAGACCACCCATTGTGGGACCCTATTAATTTTAAGTTTCTTATGTAACTGCTTTATTTTTGGTGTGCAATAAAGAATTTATCTATCTATCTAACAGTACTATGAATTATTAGTATTATTATGAATTTCAACAGCTCACGTGGATATTGTACCCCTATAGGTAAAAATAGGTGAATTTTGCTGAAGCAAATAATATTGTTTTTTTTTATATTTGGTATAAACTAGTGCTTGACTGCGATCCCACCTGATGGTAAGCAGTGATGCAATCATTGATGGTAAGGCGCACTAGTTTATAAAATTAAAGTTAAGAAAATTTTTAACCGACTTCTAAAAACTAGCAGTGGTATCGAGTTGAAATTAATACCATACTCAGGTGTCGTACTCAGATCTGCGATCCCTTGAAGCTGTGAAAAAATCGAACGTTTAAGTTAACGAAAACAAAAAAAAAATGATGCGGCCGTTTGGGTCGCATAAAACGTGTATTTTGACACTCTCAAGGGAATCAAAAATTCATAAAATTCCTAAAATTTGGTATGAAACAAGGTCTTACAGCACAAATAGAGATAAAAATCTAAAAACTGTAAACTTGTAGTTACGTCACAAAAAAAGCTTTTTTTGCGATTCGGAAAAATCTTCGAAACCCAATTTGAGAATTATTTACTGTTTTCTAAATCAAAATCAAAATCATTTATTTCAAATAGACCATTTACAGGCACTTTTGAATAGTCAAATGTCGGTCAGTCCAAGAAAAGTGAAGCTAAATTGCACGTTCCAAAGAGTAGGTCTCTATGGAGAAGAACGTGCAAGAAACTCCATGGACACTCTTTTAACACTCTCATCGCCATACGGTCCGCCAGCGGGACGTATGTTTTCGAGTAAGGCACGCCACCTTTAAGTTACACTAACCGAGATCAGCAGGCCGTACGGGCCGCCGGCGTACCGTATCTTTCGCGCCAATATGTAACCAAATTTCCGTTATTATTTACGAAAAATATCGAGTCTGTCACGCCACTCATAATAATCAATCATTAGGCCGCGGGCGCCCGCATGGCTTGCAACGGTTGCATTTTCGCGCGCTTTTAGTGTAATTTCACTACTTTCTTCTAGTTTTTGTTACTTGTGCGGAATTTTTAGCATTATGTCGGACTCAGAGGATGACCCAGATTACCAGCCGTCTACAGACGAAGAATCGGTGAGCCTGAGCAAAAATTCTGATGCACTTTCTGAAGAAAGCGTAGAATTACCTACTTCTAACAGAAACCAACATCAACATTCGTCTGAAGCCACAAGACCTCAGAGTATGCCAAATTCTAGCTGGAAAATGCCATCATCAGATGGTTCAAGAAAAAAACAGTTTTTGTTCACTGTTGATCCAGGTATGAAAAATATTAAGTCAGATTGTCAAACCGAATTAGATTTTTTATTTTTATTTTTGGATGACGAGAATATACAATAACTACGACGAAAATATACAATAACTACGACGAAAATATATAATAACTACATTCAAGGAAAATATTTGCAGTACATTGATGGGTTTGGACAAACCAGGTAGACGTGATCGAAATAACCAGGATTGCTCAGGTAGGCACCAATTTGGAAAGTCTCCGTTAGTCGACCACCGCAACAGAATAGTCAGAAGAAGATGCATTCACTGCTATGAAAAGAAAAGAGAAGAAGGTTTGACAAGTGTAGAAGCATGTAAAGTAACAAAAAAAGTCAATACGGTGTGTTTACTTTGCCCTTCAAATCCTAGTGTATGCTCTGAATGCTTTGCCAACTTCCATAGCGCCATTAAAAGGCAATAATGATGTTAATTTACTAACAAAACTAAGTTTATTTCATTTAAAACTGCTTTTTAATTCCTGTAATTAACCCTCTAGTTACCCTATAAATTTAAAGATAGAGCAACCATTTTTTTTTTAAATTGTGGGTATTTAAGTAAATTTTACACCTGATAGCTTCAATTTTCTGAAACAGCAGGCCATGCGCTATAAAATTAATATGAAATTACGAGGTCGTAGCGGACCGCACGGCCTGCTAGTAAAAATACGCAATGAGCCCACCGGCAGACCGTATGGCCTGCTAAACCCGCTATAGATTTTTCGCCGCGGCCTGCACTGTAGGCAAATCTGCGACCCGCCGGCAGACCGCACGGCTTGCTGCACTGAAAAATTTTATACATGGGTGGCGGTGAGAGTGTTAAATCATATTATGTGTTATATATTTCATAAATAAGTTTGTACAGAACCCTCAGTGCGCGAGTCCAACTCGTGCTTGCCCGGTTCTTTTTTGTTTCGAAGGATTTCTCGTATACGATAGGATTTTTCGTCTCTTTGGAGATAGACCATTTGGAAGACTTTATATGGATTTGCCTGTTGATCTAATGGTTACTGGCTCTGACTGCTATGCCGGAGGTAGTGGATTCCGTTCCGTAGCCAAATGGCAAAAAACGGAACCCTTACGGATTCGTCATGTCTGTCTGTCTGTCCGTTCGTATGTCACAGCCATTTTATTCCGAAACTATAAGAGCTATACCATTGAAACTTAGTAAGTAGATGTATTCTGTGAACCGCATTAAGATTTTCACACAAAAATAGAAAAAAAAAACAATAAATATTTGGGGGTATAGACTTAGATAGAACTGAAACTCAAAATTTTTTTTTCATGAAATCCATACGTCAAATCTATCTATATCTATGGATAGGTCTTCAAAAATGATATTGAGGTTTTTAATATCATTTTTTTCTAAACTGAATAGTTTGCGCGAGAGACACTTCCAAAGTGGTAAAATGTGTCCCCCCCCCCCTGTAACTTCTAAAATAAGAGAATGATAAAACTAAAAAAAATATATGATGTAATTGGAAAATTGGTTTGAACGAGATCTAGTAAGTAGTTTTTTTTAGTACGTCATAAATCTGAAAAATACACTATTATTAAAACATCGATCAAAGTTACAACGAACTACAAGAACTTTTATATTATGTTACTTGCTGCTACGGTACCCTTCATGGGCGAGTCCGTCCGCCGGTTTTTTTTTTTTGGTTTTCGTTAACTTATACGTTTGGTTTTTCCACAGCATCATGGAACCGCAGACCTGAGTATATGGTTTTAATTTCAACTCTAAGGTAAATCCATGCGTTCCCGAAATAAAGGGAGACAGATAAACAGACGGCAACATAATGATCCTATAATATAAAAGTTCCGTTTTTTTACTTTTGAGGTACGGAACCCTAAACATTACAGCAAATCTTTTGGGATTGCTGTAATCGCATGTCTGTTTATTGTTTCACCATTTCATAACATAAGATCACGCCAGATTGCTTTGAAGGGGCCACATACTCGTACCTATGTGTAAAATTCACACTATTATAGTGGTACCAGTGATTTATTTTTTTTAAATTGTTCCATTTATTTTTGAGCTTATTCGTTACAAACAACAGAATAAAAAAAAAAACTGATTTTTACCTCATTGTAGATATAGAAGAATCAGATGTAACATTTACCATAAATTGTATTTTGAATTACCTACTTTTGTAATCTACACTTTATGTTATGAAATAATCGAAAAACAGCAGTGTAGCGCGGGAAAAATAAATTGAGTAGGCTGTGGTCTGTATTATCCTATTACTCTGTGGTTGCAACGCGTCGCAGTTCGCATGCGCGCGCAGCCACCCTTCCGCCGCCCGCACACCCGCGCGCCAGCGCAAGCCGAGTCGCGGGGATGCGTGCGGCGGGTAGTGATGTGCCGAGTCGCTGTTTTGGTGTCGAGTCATGACTCGATTCCACCATTCGAGCTCAGTACTCGAGTTCTATGTATTGAATTCGAATATTGACTCGAGTCCAGGACCCGAGTCTAGGATTCGAGTCTACAAATTCAAATCCAGAACTCGAGAAAAGGAAAAAAAACAGCATGTATAATTTATACATCTATAAATATAAATAAAATTGGAGTGTCTGTTTGTAATATTGAAATAACTGCTTTTTACTACATGCATATGAATATATGTACGGTACATACACCAAAATAACATTTTTTACAATTTTTGTTCGTCTGTCTGTTTGTCTGAAATGGCTGGACCGATTTTGACGGGACTTTTTTTGGCAGGTAGCTGATGTAATAAGGAGTAACATAGGCTACTTTTATTTTAGAAAAAATAAATTCAAAATCCTGTAGTCCACGCGAACGAAGTCGCAGACACACCTAGTTGTACATATTTGTTTTTAGGATAATGATACAACGATATATACTGTGCTTTGTAGTTTTAACACCAATTCTCGTTCACTACTTTTTATTATCTTAGGCATAATTTAACTTTTTTAGGGGAAAAAAGTCCTGAGAAAGGGAAATCTCAATAAACACTGCGTGTTATTCCTCGATTTTTCTCCATTGACGTTTAGACTTTTAGGGGAGCCAACATTACGCAGAAGGGAATTTACTAATGATGAAACGCACTTTAATCGTAAATGTATGAGTTTGACGACACCGGTTCTGGTACCCCACCAACTGTGTTCCCACGTTGTCGTCGTGGTGGGGCTTGCGTGTCTCAGTGACCTTGAGGGCTATGCCGGTAGAGCTACTCATGCCGGAAGGCCTCAAGCGAGAGACCAGACCAAGAGGAACACACGGCGGAGTCCAGTCGGACCGCCCGGAGGGTGCGCTGTCCAGGAGCGCTGGCACCAACAGCTGTTGGCGCCTTCTGGATAGCGATTTGAAGAGATAGGGTTCGCCTCCGGTACGTGTCTGTTCAGCAGACATGACCAGGATGGCGAACGTGCAATGGGGACCCCACCCCATTAAAAAAGGCAAAGCTGTGTTCAGCAAAACATGAGTGCGAGTAGTCAAAAATATACTACCCCAGGAGGGTACCAGCTTGCTGGAGAATCCCTCCCCGAGCAGAGCTCGGGCTGCCCCTCGTATTCTGGGGGGGGCACCTACCGCCTCGGGTCTCCGGACCCTGTACCGTCCTTCGTGGACGCAACGAGCCAGGGTGGCTCACACTTCGGCAGCGCGGAGTCCCTGGGACCAGTTCCCAGCACGTCCGCGATGCCAATGGAGGCCGGCCGTAGGTTTGGCCTCAGGGAGGTGAGTGAAGACGCGGCGTCGGACTCAGATGCCGCGTCTTTACTCAACTCAGACGGGAAAGAGTCGGAGTTGGAGGTGCGGGAGCCCCTCCTTTCGATGGAGGTGGAGGAGTCCGCATCCAACGGAAGGAGGGCGTTCATGCGCGCCATGCGCTCCGTGTCCGACGACGAGACGGGACCTGCCCGAAAAATCTCGTCGTCGGGGCGGGGTGCGGCCCGAAAGTCGGGCAGAGGGAGAGGGCTCCCCACTGAGACTGCCAGTGAGGGACGCCAGGCCAGCGCCTTGGTGCCGAGGATTCCTGAGGACTTACCAGAAGGAATGGAGGAGGCGATGGCCAAGTTTAGAGCGGTCGTGGCAGCCGCCATCACGAGTGTGGCGAACAAGAGGGAGAGGGTGGCCAAAAAACGCTCCATTGAGCTGGCCAACACTTCTATTGAGGAGGCGCTGGGGCTCGTTTTCGAGCCCTACGAGCGCACCCTTAGCGGGAGGTTTGGCCGGCTCGAGGCAGCCGTGGCCACTCTCCAGGACTCTCGTCCCGAAGGGAGGAGCAGGAAGGAGCAGGGCCGATCCCGGCCCTCGCCCCAGGCGGATAGTGAGGAGGTGGTGTCCCTGCTGCGGCAGGAGCTGGCTGCCTTTAGGGAGCAGCAACAGCAGCAGCAGCAGCAGTTCCAGGGGCACATCCAGCGCCAGCTCTCCGTCCTGGAGGGCATCGTCCTGCGCCCCCCTCTCGCGGCCTCCGGCCAGAAGAGGACGGCGTCGTATGCCACCGTCGCCGCGGCCACGACGGCTGCAGCACCCAGGGCTGGCCCCTCGGGGCAAGCCGGGCGCGTGGCCGCGGCGTCGGGGCCTGCAAGGCCGGTCCCGGCGGCCAAGCAGCAGCAGCGGCAGGGGAAGCCTGCCCCTCCCCCGAAGGGTAGGGTGGCGGCTGCCACCAAACCGGTGGGGCCTCCCGCCGCGGTGGCGGCGACTAGGTCGCGCCTGCCGCCTTCTACGCCCGAAGACCCCTCGGCTGGCGCCGAGTGGACGGTCGTCGGTGCCAAAAAGAAGGCGAGCAAGGCGGCAAGGGCGGCCAAGAAAAGAAGGCGGCGACAAGACCGTAAAAAGCGGGCCATGGCTGCTCGACTTCGCGCCCCGACTTCCGCAGCTGTAGTGATCACACTACAGCCAGCTGCGGAAAAGAAGGGCGTCAATTACGATGCAGTCATGGCAAAAGCCAAGCAGGCGGTGATTGGCCACCTCGGCGAGTTCGGAGCCTCAGAGGGCTTCCGGATGAGGCGCACCGCTACCGGTGCCCGAATGCTGGAGGTCCCTGGGGCAAATAGCGGGGAACTCGCAGACGCTCTGGCCGTAAAGATCAGGGCGTCCCTGGACGCCGAGGAGGCCCGAGTGTCCAGACCCACCAAGTGCATCGACATGCGCATTATGGGTCTGGACGACTCCGTTAGGGTGGAGGAAGTGGTGGCCGCCATCGTCAGGGCGGGAGGGTGCACGACCGATCAGGTCCGGGCGGGCACCATCCGCGCTGACAGCACGGGCATGCGAGCCGTTACGGTGAGCTGCCCCGTGTCGGCGGCCAAGGCCATCACGACCGAGGGCCGAAGGCTATTGGTGGGTTGGGTTTCAGCCCAAGTCAAGATGCTGGAACCCAAACCTCTGCGGTGCTACCGCTGTCACGTGGGGCACCACGTGGGGGCCTATTGCGCCGCAGAGGACCGCAGTGACCGCTGCCACCAGTGCGGACAGCCCGGGCACAAGGCCGTTGAATGCCGTGCAAAGCCGCACTGCTACGCATGTGCGGCTGCAGGCAAGCCGGCCGACCACCGGGCTGGGGGCAGGTCCTGCGACCCCCCCGCCAAGGCCAAGGGCAAAGTCAGGCCCACCCACCCTGACACCCTCACCGCAGCAGCCACCGTCTTGGCTGCCGCCGCTGTCGCCGCCGCTCCCGCCGCGGCGGTGCCCTCACAGGGGGCTCGGGAGGAGACTGTAATGGAATGTCAATAAGGACACCATTACGTCTCCTCCAGGCGAACATCAACCACTGCGCCCCCGCTCAGGATCTGTTGCTCCAGAGCATGGCGCAGTGGTCGATCAATATCGCCGTCGTCTCCGAGCCGTACTACGTCCATCCCCGCTGGGTTCAGGACCTGGACGGCTCGGTGACGCTAATTTCGTCGGCCGCCGCCGGTACCCCGCCCCTCGAGGCTGTTGCGAGGGGACGGGGTTGCGTGGCAGCACGGGTCGGGGACATTGCAGTGGTAGGCGTCTACCTGTCCCCGACCAGAACTCCCGACGAACTCCATGTCTCCCTTATGGAGCTAAGTGTCGTCGTCGCTGGGTTTGGTACCCTCCCCGTGGTCGTTTGTGGGGACTTCAACGCCTGGAATACGGCTTGGGGTTCCCGGCGCACGAACACACGGGGTCGGTTGGTGGAGGACTGGGCCTTGGAGCTGGGCCTGGTCGTCCTGAACCGGGGTTCTGTCCCCACGTTGGTGCGGAGGCGGGGTGAATCAGTGGTGGACCTTTCGTTCGCCAGCCCCGCTCTGTCGCCGCGTGTCGTCGACTGGCGCGTTATGGAGGAGGTGGAGACGTACTCCGACCACCGGTATATCCGGTTGGACGTCTCCGCCGAAACCTCGGCCGCGCCGGTCCGACAGAGCCCTTGCGGTCCGCGGTGGGCGCTTAAGCAGATGGACCGGGAGCTCCTCCTGGAAGCCGCGACGGTACAGGCCTGGGTGCAAGCACCGGACAGGCCTGTCGACATCGACGTCGAGGCGGAGTGGTTCCGGGAGGCCATGTCGCAAATTTGCGATGCGGCAATGCCCCGAGTCCGTCCAGGACGTGCTAAGCGCCAGGTGTACTGGTGGTCGCCGGAAATCGCTGCACTGCGCAACACATGCAATCACGCGCGACGCCGGTACGCCAGATACTGCAGGCGCCGCATCCGCGCGCCGGATGCGGAGGCCAGAGAGGCGGAGCTGTACGAAGGTTACAGAGAGGCAAAACACACCCTCCGAGCGGAGATTAAGCGGGCCAAACTCGAGGCCCGCGACGTGTGGCTGGGGTCTCTGAACGCGGACCCGTGGGGGCGCCCGTACAAATTGATACGGGAGAAACTGCGCCCCTGGGCTCCCCCGCTGACTCAGAGTCTCCGGCCCCAACTCGTGGAGGGTGTGGTGAGCGCTCTGTTCCCTGCGCGAGGGGAACACTCCCCCCCGCCCATGGCTCCGCCTCCGCCAGCGGTGTCTGACGCGGACCGCAATAGCGACGACGACGATAATGCTCCAGAGGTGACCGAGGCAGAGATGAGAGTGGCGGTGCAAAGGCTGAGTGCCAAGAACGCCGCCCCAGGACCCGATGGCTTGCCTGGGAAAGCCTGGGTCCTGGCCATGGAGGCTCTCGGGCCTCGACTGAGAGGGCTCTTCAGCGCATGCTTGGAGAGGGGCCAGTTCCCACTTCGCTGGAAGACGGGGAAACTGGTCCTCATCGCGAAGCCAGGGCGCCCTGCGGACTCTCCGTCCGCGTACCGGCCCATTGTGCTGCTCGACGAGGTGGGCAAGCTCTTTGAAAGAGTGATTGCGAGCCGCCTCGTCGCGCGCCTTTCACGGGTGGGGCCGGACCTTTCGGACGGACAGTTCGGCTTTCGCAGGATGCGCTCGACGGTGGACGCCATCATGCGCGTGCGAGCCCTCACGACGGGGGATGCGGTGTCCCAGGGTAGGCGTGTCGTGGCAGTGTCCTTGGACATTGCCAACGCTTTTAATTCCCTGCCCTGGAGTACGATCCGGAGGGCACTCCGGTACCACCGGGTGCCCGAATACCTCTGTCGAGTAGTCGAGGCCTACCTGTCGGACAGGTATATTGTCTACCCCGGTCACCAGGGAGACTGGAAACGTCGGGAGATGTCGTGCGGTGTTCCGCAGGGGTCGGTACTAGGGCCACCCTTGTGGAACATCGGGTACGATTACGTGCTGCGGGGCGACCTCCCTGACGGGGTCAGCGTGGTCTGCTACGCAGACGACACGCTGGTTCTAGCGCAGGGAGAGTCGTACCGGGCGGCGGCCGCTTTAGCGACACGCGGGGTTGCGATAGTCGTTGGTAGGATCCAGGAGTTGGGACTCGAGGTGGCGCTGCGCAAATCCGAGGCCATGTGTTTTCACGGTCGCGGCCGTCGGAACGCGCCACCGTCGGGTTCCCAACTAACGGTAGGAGGAGTTCGCATCGGCGTCGGGACATCGATGAGGTACCTGGGACTCATCCTCGACAGCCGATGGAATTTCGAGGAGCATTTCCGACGTCTGGCTCCCAAACTCAACCGGACTGGGGCCGCTCTCGGGCGGCTCCTGCCCAACCTTGGGGGTCCAGACGCCTCCTGCCGGAGGCTCTACGCGGGGATCGTTCGGTCCATGGCCCTCTACGGGGCGCCGGTGTGGGCGCTGTCGCTGCAAAAGCGACCGGCGTCCATTCTGAACGCCTGCCAGAGGGCCATGGCAATTCGGATGGTGCGGGGATACCGCACGATTTCCCGCGAAGCGGCGAGCCTTCTGGCTGGCCTACCACCGTGGGATCTGGAGGCAACAGTCCTTGCACACATGCACGACATGCGCGTGGAGATGCAACGCCGGGGTGAAAGTCCTCTGCCGCGGCAGGTCACGGCATGGCGGACAGAGCTCCGGCGGGATCTCATGGTGGAATGGCGTCAGCGACTATCGCAACCCCGTCATGGGCACGCCACAATTATGGCGATAAGTCCCCTCTTTGAGGCGTGGCTGGAAAGACCTCACGGCGTCCTTACCTTCCGCATGACACAGGTCCTCACCGGAAATGGCAAGTTCGGGAGGTTCCTGTTCCGAATTAAAGCGGAAGTGACGCCCGGGTGTCGCCACTGTGCGGAACGCCCGGAGGACACGGTGGAGCACACAATCGCGGTGTGCCCTGCTTGGGCGGAGCATCGCCGTGCCCTCGTGGGGGTGATCGGCGGCGGAGACCTCTCGCGCCGGGCCTTGGTCGAGGCCATGGTCCGGAGCGAGGAGGAGTGGCAGGCGGTCGCCGACTTCTGCGAAGCAGTAATGCTCGCCAAGGAGGAGGCCGACCGCATCAGGCAACGGCGCTCTCGCCGCCGCCGCCGGGATTCCGATCCCGATTTCCAGCCACCGTAGGCGCGGGCTTGCGGACAGTGAGCAATGGGTAGCTCGCTGTCCGGCCGTCCGGTAACCGTCCGGACCAAGCCCAAGTCGTCGACGGCGCGCGCTGTTCCCGCGCGCCTCAAGGAGTTGTCAGCAACAGCAGGGGCCCAGCCGGGTCGAAGCCTACCGGGGCCAGGGTAATCCGAAAGGGCGCTCGAGCCCCGGTATCGAAGGCTTGAAGGAACGGGATGGGTTTTTTAGTCAGTAAGAGTCTGACACTATCTCCCGCTCCGCCCAAGAGCGGGGGTTGTCATAAGATGATTTTTCCCATCGAAAAAAAAAAAAAAAAAAAAAACACCGGTTCTGGTACAAACATTTTCTCAAGCTCCTTCCGGTGTGTTTTAGGATTTTGCATCCTGAAAGTTACAAAATAAAGCAAGGTCTTATAGCACAGATATAAGAATAAATCTGAAAACTGTTTTGTAGTTACGTCACAAGAAATTTTTTTTTTTTGCGATTTGTTAAAATCGCAAGAAAAAAGAAAACAGTTTAATTCCCGAATAAATTGCATTACGGAAATACGATTCGGGAATTGAACTATTTTCATAGGTAATTTTGGACGGACCCAGATGCGCGAGTCCGACTAGCACTTGCCCTGTTTTTTCTTTTATTACTAGGCGTTACTTCATTAATTCAATTTAATTAATTTCGTAAGTAAACACAGATCGAGTACGAGCGAGTCACCTTCACTCGAACTTGAGTGCTAAATTCGAGTCAGCTGGACTCGCGTTTTATAATTGAGTCAGCGAGTTCAGAATCGAGTCTTCCTGACTCGAGTCTTGGAATCGAGTCATGCGTACTCGAGTCTTGGAATCGAGTCTTGTGTACTCGAATCCTGGAATCGAGTCTTGCGTACTCGAATTCTTTTTGACTCGAGTACGGAATCGAGCCTGGCGTACTCGAGTCAAAATAAATTGGTACTCGAGTAAGCGAGTCCAAAGCAGGAATCGAGTCAGACTCGAGTCAAGCCGTACTCGGCACATCACTAGCGGCGGGGAGAGAGCGCCCCGAACCAGCGTCTTGAGCGGACGTTACGCTATAAAAAATCCTCCGTGACTCTGCCGCGAGCCGCGTCGCCTATCGTCGCCATCTTATCTTTCTTGTACGAATACGAACTTTACGTTCATCTACCCATGTGTTTGCGGAGTTTGTGAACTATGTTTGTTAACGTTGATTATATGAATATAGTCTCTGTATCAAACGTTAAAGCAGTATTTTAATGAATTTAGTTTGTATAACCTGTTGTTGTTTTTGTTGTATTGTTTCTTTTTCTACACCTATCTAGGTACATACAAATGATAAAGTTTGAGATTTACACGAAACATAATAAGTATCTATTTAAATTAAAATTAGCCGTGCATCCTAGAACTTCTATAGTCGTTGGCAAAATATCACTGAATAGGCACGCCTCTCTGCGTCACTGCGTTATCTTTGAGCGGTAGCGCGCTCGGTACGGAAAGTCAGTATGTGCAGGTCTTGTGCGTATGTGTGAGTTCGACGCTCAAGGTCGATCTTGCGCACTATAAACCTTAAAATACATTTATAAATATTCCTTAAAAATTAAGTTAAAAAAAATATATAAAAAACAGTATTCCACCGGTATCGGGAACAGGGTCCAAGCTACCGGCGGTCAGGGCTCCAGAGAAAGGAACATCCTAACAATACGAGCCGTGCCCAGAAGAACTGCTCTTTGAATCAAGCCTAACGAGAGCCTCCTAAGGTGTTGGTCGAGGCTCTTGGCTATTAAGCCATTGGCTGACACAACTATCGGTACAATGATCGCGGAGTCCACTTCCCACATATCGACAACCTCGCGAGCCAAGTCAATATACTTGATTTGTTTGTCTTTCTCGGCTTTCACGAGGTTCTCGGCATGCGGAACGGATATGTCAACAATCATTGCACGCCTCTCGCTTCGGTCCACCACCACTATATCAGGCTTATTGGCTACAATAGTCCTGTCAGTGATGATGGACCGATTCCAGTACAACGTGATATCGCCACTATCGAGAACTGGGCCGGGCACATACCTGTAGTAAGTATAGCACCTCCGATTCCACAAGAGAGTACTTCAGAGCATATTATTATTATTAAGCTATTGCATAGCTTCTATCGCGGGCCTTGAGCGTGGAGACCGAATCCAGAAATTCCGTAACGAAAATAACCTAAGATAAGAAAACAAATGAGTGAACAATGAATCAAAATTCAATTCAATGTGTGAAAGTATAACTTCAATTAATATTAAAGAAAAAAAAACAAAGGAAAAAAAATACTGCATAAATAAAATAAATAAATTATTATAATTGCATAAGGTTGATAAAAATGCTATGCAATAGCTTTACCGCGGCAGTCCCCGAGTGCCACACGTCTTTTTTTTTTTCTTCTTTACAATATTTTACAATTATGAAATGTTTATTTTTATTATTTAACTGACAATTTTTTTTATAATACTTCTTTTTACAATTTGCAATATTTACACTTTTGTAAATATTATTGTGAATGTGAGAACTATGTGGATTACTGTTTCCTTTTCTTTTATTTTCACATGATGTCTGGCAGTTTTGAGTATTTGATGCGGCTTACCCAAATGTCCTTTCTTTGGCATTATTCGTCAAGTCGTTGAGCTCCTTAGTAGTCCTGAGTTGAGCTACAAGCATACTGACAAATGCTTACACTGACTGGACAGGTCCACTTAGAACTGTGTGGTTCTTTCTTCAAAATACCATCTCAGGCTCAATCTGCATGGTTCTCATATGATTTGACCATTACATGTTTTCCTGTATGGACTTTAAAAGAGACTTTGACCCCTGAGGTTGTTTCGGTGTTTCTTCTCTGGGTAGTCAGCTAGAAAACACCGGCCTCATCTAGCATTAATTGACGAAAAAAAAATTGACATGTAAAAGTGTTAAAACTAAAACCTACTTGCAAAATAAAGATCATTTATCACTATTTCCCGCTCCGCCCAAGAGCGGGGGTTGTCATTGGATGATTTTTCCAACCATAAAAAAAAATCTATCGACTTGTTCATCGACGAAGTTGAAAAAAAGAGATGCCATAAGGAATCTTCCTTGTAAGGATTTTTCAAATAGAATAATAAAAAGAAGATCTTGTAAAGAATTATTTTTAATTTTCTGCAATAATAATGATTTTGAAGAAAAAAAGAACTTGAGTAAGTTTAGTTTAGCCTTCGGTATAAAATTCATAAGCTATTGCCTCCTCCACGTCCATTGTAAAGCAATGTTGAAGCCAGACTGCCGCGCGTATGTTGGATATGGGACAAGTAAAACGACAGCTAGCCGGAAACGCACTGACGCTTTATTATTTAAAAAATACACTTGCACGGGAGCGCGCGGGTGCGAGGTGCGGGGCGCTGCGCAGTGGCATTCGCGCAGACTTACGCGCATCGCTCGTCTATGCCTATGCATTACAAAGAGTATGTAATCACTACGTTCATGCATTAGGTGTAGGTACCCAACATCTCCCAACCCTATTTCGAAGATACATAAAAATCTTAAATCTATTTAGAAGATACAATATTAGGTACTACATAAAATCTTCATTATTATTAGCTACACATAAAAATCTTAATTATTATTGCCGAATGCGAGACTTCGGTAATCAACCCGTGGGAGCTGCCGCAATGACATTTGGGGACGCCTAGGCGGCGAGGGCGGTGTCGCTGGTGGCGTCGTACTAATAACCTGACTCCCCTCCCTCACATCGTCAGTTTGAGGTGCGGGTTGGAGACTCAGTGATGCCGCTGGTAACGTGATGTCGTCGTCATCGTCACTATAGTCTTCCACTTCATTGGCACTCCCAGATGTCCCATTTTGTTGTGCGTTGGCGTAGCCCTTATACATATAATGGATTTTATTGAGGATTTTCGAAATAAACCACAAATTGTTTCTCTGAAAACAAAGATTTGTTTTATTCAACATGCTTTTACAGTATAACAATTATCGTTTAACTAAAATTACACTTTTATTTCACCTGAAAACAAAGAAACGACATTAAAGTTCACTAATATCGCCTCCTCAATTATATCCCTTTAATTATCTCTCTACAAGTTTTTATAACAATAAAATGCACAAAATAATCTAAACATCATCTGTCATTGAATGATACGTCACCCCGTATCCACAGCTTAAAAATTAAAAAAATGAAATGTCATTTCCAAGGAGGTCATTTCATTACATCTCCCCCCCATAGGAACGAAAATTCTAAATAATATAATACAAACAATGCACCTGCAAGCTATCTTTATACCTATTCGTTTTCTTCTACTTCATCTTCTGCCGTAACAGGTTGTAATTTTGTTATGTGGAATAAAGTTGATTCTGTTTTTCTGTTGCCAGTGTCAATCTTATAAATGGAGTTCGATATTTTCTCTATTATCTTGAAAGGGCCTATTTTTAATTCGTCTAATTTTTTCCTGTTCAGTCTATTTCCATTTTCTACATATACACTGTCTCCTATCTCGAACTCTTGTATTTTCCTATTTCTATCAAATATGTTCTTGTTGTACTTGTGAGATTTTATTGTATTCTCTAATGCTAATCTTCTATCAGCAATCCACTTGTCTTCCTTTTCTATTGTTTTAATTTCATTTGGTAAAATACTGACATTTGTACCATCCAGTAAATATTTTGGTGCAAAACCTGTAACAGAATGGTCTGTTTCATTATATTTCTGTACACATTCTCTTGCTACTGTTGTCCATGTTCTCTTATTATTTTTCTCATTTATTTTACATCTTATTTTATTTACTATTGTTTGGTTTAATCTTTCGTTCAAGCCGTTCGAAAATGGCGTATTCACAGCTGTAAATATTGGTTTGATGTTATTCTCCTGCAAATACTGTTTAAATTCTTTTGAATTGATGCCTGGATATTGGTCTGTCAGAATTATTCCAATCTCATCTGTCTCGAGTACTTTCTTTGTTAGTTTTATAAAGTCACTTGCGTTCTGTGTTTTTGAAGTCACAATAAACGCATATCTTGTGTAGTGGTCTACTAAAAGGTGTAAGTATTTTTTTGTTGACCTAGATCCTCCAAAGCCACCTATAGTATCCATTGACATTATCTCAAACGGTTTTGTTGCTGGTCCCAGTTGTGACATTAACCCAAATTTTCCTTGACATCTTGATTTATTTTTTATGCATATTTCGCATGTTTTACAAATATTTATGATATTTTTTGTTAGGTTTTTAGCTGTATATAGTGGACTTATTTTTTTCTGTAATTGTCTGATTCCAATATGGCATAAATCTTCATGCACCTTTTTTATAATTTTTTTACTAAATTCTTCTGAGAGTATAATCTTTTCAAGTTTCTTTATTTTTTTATAATAGATTTTATTTTTATGTAGTAGATTTTGTTTCTTTTCTTTTATTGTTTCATTTTTTTCTTGGTCTTCAACTATATCTTTTATTTGTATTAAATTAACTATTTTTAATAGTTCCTCCTTGTTATCTTCTGATTCTAATACAGGGTTTCGGCTCAAACAGTCTGCTTCTATATTTTCTTTACCAGGTATATATTTTACTGTAAAGTCATATTGAGATAGGTAATATGTGAGGTCACCCAATTCTTCATCTGTCCTGCATTTAATATTCATGTTCTCTAGAGGTTTGTGGTCTGAGTAAATAGTGAAATGTTTTCCAATTAGCCAGTGTTGCCAGTATTTAACTGCATCTTTCATAGCAATACATTCCAAATATATGGCCTTTTTTCGTTTTTGAGATTCGTTTAGTTTTTTTGAAAAATATGCCACCGGTTTGTCTTTACCGTCTAGTTGAGTCTGTTTTAATATTGCCCCGATACCCTCTAAAGATGCATCTGTAAAGATTTTTATTGGTAAGTCTTTGTCGAATATTTCCAACACAGGTTGAGAACATAAATATCTTTTTATTTGATTAAATGATTCTTCACACTTCTCTGACCACACAAACTTTTCATTTTTTCTTAATAAATTATGTAATGGGTCTAAAATAATTGCACTTCTTGGTATGTATTCATGGTAGAAGTTAATTTTTCCCAAAAATTGTCTGACATTCTTTTGTGTCTTAGGAGTTGGAAAATGTCTTATCGAGATCAAATTGTCTTTTAGTGGTCTTACCGAATTGTTCTGAATTACATGGCCGAGGTACTTTACTGAGTCTGAAGCAAAGTTACATTTCGTAAACTTCAATCTAAAGCCTTCTTGTATTATTGCCTCTAATACATTTCTTATGTGTTTTATATGTTCTTCAAAGGTGTTCGAGTATATCAGAATATCATCAATATAGTTTACGGAGTATCCTGTGAGATTGTGCTTTCTTAGAATATTGCTTAAAATTCTCTGGAAAATTGCTGGTGATGTTTTCAAGCCAAAGGGAAGGCAGGTCCACTGGAAGTGGCCATCTTGTGTGACAAATCCTGTTTTATATCTATCTTCCACCCGTAATGGTATCGCCCAGAATGCTGAATTTATATCCAGTGTAGTAAAATACTTACAATTTCTAGTTTTAACAATCAAATCATCTATTAACGGAAAAGGTTGAGCTTGTGGAACAACAATTTTATTTAGTTCCCTGAAATCTATACACAAGCGGGATTTCCTATTTTCACCCTTTTTAAATGCCAATGTCACTGGAGCAGCGAAAGGACTGTAGGATTCTTCTATTAAATTATTCTTTAGTAACATGGATATTTGCTTTTCAATTTCTAATTTATCTTCTATTGTACATCTGTATGGTCTTTTACTACAGTATCTATTTACTAGTAAATCTATGTGAGCTTCATAATCTCTAACTGTTCCTATATCATACTTGTCCTTTGCAAAAATTGTTTTATATTCCTTTATTATTTTCTCGATCTCAATTTTCTTTTCATTATCTAAATGGTCTGTCATACTTACAAACTCTTCTGTTTCTATATGTTCATTAAAATTTATTGCTAATGTTTTTATATTCTTTTATTCATTTCTGTTATCTTTAGACATTTCATCTATTTTATTTGTTCTTATCTTTTGTTCTATCCGCAAGTCCTCGTTTTGGGTTAGTTTGAATTTCTTTATCATATCCAATCCGATTATAAAATCATCAAAATATTCATTTTCTACTATGTATACATCCACCTCTTCTTCTAAATCAAATATTTTTATTTTTATTGTTATCAAGCCATCTGTTTTTTTCACACCATTAACCGTTTTCATATATGCTATATTCTCATTGTCCTTTTTTTCTTTTATTTTTATATTTATACGTTTTTTTTCTCAGTATTTATATCTACTTCAATAATGGAGTTGTTATTTACATTTCTGGGTTTAAAAACTTTTTCAGATTCATTTTTATTTTTCTTGAACCAACATGACTCTTCCGGATGATATCTTATTCCTTTGTTCAAAGATTCACAAGTGTTACATGGCTTCTTCTCATTAGTTTTATTTTTATAAAGGAATGTATGTACAACTCTTTATTGTACTTGAGTTTTTCTTGTACATCATACCTTCATATTTTCTTATCTCATTGAACAAATCAGTAGTGTCATTGAGTTCATCTCTGTTTAACCTATTTAAGATAAACCCAGGTAAACCTGTTGCAATAAGATCTATCATTGTTTTGGAGTCTATCGATTTGTTTATGCCTAGCATAAGCCTTTCTTTTCTAATAGCGTAATCAATTAGTAGTCCTTCTTTATATCTAAATGCGAGAGCATATGTAACTATGTCCCATCCTCGGTTTTTAAAAGTTTCTAAAAATTTGTCTTTCCATTCATTCCATTCAGCCTTTATTGTTAGTTTTATGGCCATCGAGCTATACCAATCCAAACAAGAGTTTTCTAAAAACAATCTCAATATATCTATTTTTGTTTCATCTTTTGATATATGAAAGCGCTCACACTCCTTTTCAAAATTCTCAATCCATTGCATTGCATTAGGGTTCTTGCTTGTGAATTTTTCAATAATAAATTTCTCTGAAATATGTTTAAGGTTATGTTGATTTTCTTTCTTTGTAGTAGTTTCTATTAATTTTTCCAAGATATGTTGCAAATTGTCATTTTTGTCTATTGGTTGTTTTGTGCTTATTTCTTCTAAATATTGATCTAAAAATTGCATATTACCTTCCTCATCTCTATATGTTTTCTTAAGATCTTCATCCAATTTTATCCATATTTTTCTACTTTGATGCCTTTTCTTTATACTATTTTTTATTTTTGAGAAAGTATTCATTTTGACAATATATGTATGATGAATCACCGGCTTCAGCTCATCAGGTAAAACATAACATTTTCCTTCTTCTGTAGATATTGAGGTTATGGCTAATACATTTGATTTGCCATCATTTGAAGCTATCATCGTAAACTCAAATTGCAGCCGGTCCATCTTCTTTTAGTTAACAAAAATGTCGTTTTATAATGGGTTTTATTGAGGATTTTCGAAATAAACCACAAATTGTTTCTCTGAAAACAAAGATTTGTTTTATTCAACATGCTTTTACAGTATAACAATTATCGTTTAACTAAAATTACACTTTTATCTCACCTGAAAACAAAGAAACGACATTAAAGTTCACTAATATCGCCTCCTCAATTATATCCCTTTAATTATCTCTCTACAAGTTTTTATAACAATAAAATGCACAAAATAATCTAAACATCATCTGTCATTGAATGATACGTCACCCCGTATCGACAGCTTAAAAATTAAAAAAATGAAATGTCATTTCCAAGGAGGTCATTTCATTACATACATATAAAACAATTTGGTTTTTATGTCTTTTTAACACATTTCCTGTTAGAGGATCGTTAATTAAATAAAGAACTTTACCGATTTTGTCTCTTATTGTGCCTCTGCACCATTTGTATTTACCATTTAAACTAAACTTTTTGAACAGCACTTCATCGCCGTGTTTAAAACATTGTTTATTTTTGCCACCACTGTATTTACTCTGCAAACACTGCTTTGATTTTATTACACTGTCCAGTGACGCGTTTGAGGATGACGACAATGGTTTGGACGACAACAGATCTAACCTTGATCTCAGATTGTGCCCAAAAACTAATTGCGCCGGAGAGAACCCTGTGACAGAATGTATTGAGTTCCGGTAATCAAAAAGATATTTTAATAGTTTGACCCTTCTGTCCTTTTGGCTGTCGCTCGATAGAATGCATGCTTTTATACCTCTCTTGACGATCTTTACATAGCTTTCGGCCTGACCATTGCTCGCTGGATTATACGGCGGTGAAGTCACATGCTCAATCCCGTTAACTGAGCAAAAACGTTTAAAATCCTGTGACGTAAAAGCCGTGCCGTTGTCACTGACAATAGTATTAGGTAACCCAAACCTTGAAACAAACTCGTATAGTTTCTCTACTGCAGCTGCTGTGGTCGTTGTACCACACATATCGTAAACTTCCACCCATTTCGTGTACGCATCCACTACAATTAAATAATGCCTATTATCTAACGGACCCAAAAAATCGATGTGTACGCGGTGGAATGGTCGCGGTGGATATTGCCAAGGGACAAGCGGGGCCCGTGGGGGGGTAGGTCGTAAATGAATGCAAACACTACACGAGTTGATCATCGTTTCAATTTCCTTATCAATACCCGGAAACCAAAACCTAGAACGAGCTTCGGCTTTTGTTTTTACGATTCCCAGGTGAGAAGTGTGAAGTTCATTCAATATTTTAGTTTTTAAAACTTCGGGTAAAACTATTTTATGCCCTCTCATAATACATCCGTCCTCATATGATAGCTGATTCCTACACGCGTGGAACGGTTTTAAATTTACGTCCGATAAGCTTCTAAGCCATCCCTTGTTGAGGAAATTAACCACCTTCGTCAAGATAACATCTCGGCCGGTTTCCTTACGAAGTTCGTCCCGCGTTACTGGCATGTGACCGTCTATCACGAAGTGAACATACGAAGCGCGGTCAATGGGAGCAGCGGCGGCAGCCGCGTGCTGTGCGTTTTTCCCGCCCTCTCGGTTCGAGGTCATTGACCCTTTATCAACATCGTCGGGTAAACTCGCGCGGGATAAATAATCTGCACTGTTTTTCTCACTACGTACGTATTCTATTGAATAATTATAAGCACTGAGGAACAAAGCGTATCTTTGTAATCGGTTAGCCGAAACTTCCGGTATACTTTTGTGTGGTCCAAAAATCGAAATTAATGGCTTGTGGTCTGTGCGAAGGATAAACGGGTCTGACTTACCGTACAAATACTGATGAAACCGTCGAATTCCGAAAATAATGGCCGTAGCTTCTTTCTGAATTTGTGAATACCGCTTCTCAGCTGAGTTTAAAGTGCGGGATGCAAACGAAATAGGACGCTCACATTCGTCTTTATCGATTTGTGATAATATCGCACCTAACCCGTTAGGTGAAGCGTCCACTGTGAGAATTAACTTTGCAGATGGGTTGAAATGTGTTAAAACTTGATCTGACGTTAAATGTTTTTTAATTTTGCCTACATCCGTGGGTACTGGAGCTTTTTCAATGGCTAAAACTTTTTCTGAAGATTTTTTTAACCCGTCTTTATTTATTACGTAACCCAAATAACTGATTTCGTTCTTGAAGAATTCACACTTTTCTCTTTGCAAGGTTAAGCCTGCATCTTGCAGCCTCTGTAACACTTCCGTTAACCTTTGTAAATGCAACCCCGGGCTATCAGCTGTTATAAGTATATCATCTAATAGGCATACAAGGGTCGGATACCGGTATATTTTTCGAAACGTTTTCGTCTTAAATGCCTAAAGAACAATTTGTTTCGTTTATGTTCGAACGGAACGTTATAAATAACGTTTTTGAAGAACAAAAAAAATATACCGATTTCGTTTAATAAAACGTTTTTAACCGTTTTTATTGAATTTTTGTGTTGCTCGATGTTTCATGAGTATTAAATTCAATTGGCATCTCACTGCCGCGCGGTTTAGTTTCGTCGTTCGTACCGATCTTACTAAGTTTCGTTTGCTAAATTTGTAAATTTGTTTGTTAAAGCTAAGCCTAGGGTACCTAGGTACTATTGTTATTAACCCGTGAGTATACCTACTCGTAGTTAGTAAACAGTGTATAGTACAGTAAGCATGGACAGTTCAGGTGAGTACCACTACCCTATTTTATGGAAATAAGTACAGATCTAGAACAATTAATCTTTAAGATTAATTGTTATTTCCAGATTATCAATTGTATATATATATATATTATATTCAAGGTTTGTAAAGTTAATTGCTACTTAAATAAAATATTTCAGATGAAGAGCCAAATACTGATTTACCAGACAGCCAAACATTTTTTACTGAAATAGAGACTGATGTTAATCCAATTACTGATTTACCAGACGGCAAACCATTTTTTATTGAAATAGAGGATTTCAACCCAAATATCAGTTTACCAGACAAACAAACCTCTCTTACTGAAAAAGAGGAGAATATAATAACTGGAAAAGGTATGTTAGTAGTTATACCGCCATGCTAAGCTAAAAAGGCCTCTAAGCGTTTAAGTGCTGACCGTGACCCTAAAAAACCTATAAGCATGCAAGCTTATAGGTCTTTTTGGGTTAGCACGGCACTATAAATAGTAGTCGTGTGCAACTATAAAAAGAGAAATAATTTTAAACATCATTTATTTTTTAGAAATCAAAAGACATGCAACATTAAATGAGGAAGAATCGCAATCTCTATTAGCACCGAAAAGACGTACAACAGGTAGGTATTCTTGTCAAGACTAAACGAAGATATTTTTCCTTACGGTCAGTTTTCAAGAACGATCTTTAAAGTTCATGCTCTATTAACTGTATCTAGAAGTAAAAAAAGACGGCGATAACTTTAATGAAGCATTAACTTTAAATATCGTTCTAGCAGCTGACTGTTTATGTATTAGATTAAATTAACAATAATAATCACATTGCATCCAACTCTTAGCTGATCCGAAGCATAAATATTATTATGTTCATAATATAGGTAACCCTATTCGCCAAAATATATAAATCGGCGGTAGCCCATATGCTCGCGTGATGAAACATGATAATTTTAAGAAACATCTTGGTTGCACTTCGCAGCACCAAACTGTGATTGACTGAACATCGATTAAAATTGTACAATGACTACAAACTTTAACAAAATACAAATCAACCTAACTTAACAAATTAAACGTTTAAATAATTAATTTGATTTATATTGCAGGAATACAAATGAGTCTAATTACTGTTCCGCAAAGCAAGGATACCCAGAAGCCTCAGGAGGAACCTGTTTTACCAAGTCAAAATTCAAAGCAACAAAATGAAAAATACCAGTGTGTACTGTGCAACATAACCAACAGTCAGAAAGATATCAGAAATGAATATTATGGAAAACTTATTTTGTCAGAGTTAGATTTTGTCGAGCCATGCATGCGGACTTATGTATATGTGGAAATATTAAAGCTAATACACAGGAATAAGCACAGGCACATGCCGCACGATGATATTGAAACAAAAAAGGAACCTGACTTTTAATTTTAAATAACGAACGAATGTATTTACTTACAATAGGGAATATGCATGTATTTTTTTATATTTTTATTCGATTAGTCATCGCTATAAAATACTAAAAAAATCAACACCTATAAAGTAATTTAAAGTATTTAAAAAAGAAGTTAAAAATAGCCAACCCACATGGGCACTTTAAACGCCCGCATTTTGGCGTGTGCACTGTGACGTCAAAGTGACGACACAAACAAAGAAGTGAAGAGGTTTTGGTTGAAACATCGATGCTGACAAATTCGATAACTATACTCGTGACGTAAATTTCGTTTTGACAAATGGTGATGCGTTTCATAAATTTGAATTACGCGTGCTTTTTTTGCACTTTTTAATTAATATTTTATGCAATTATAAACAATCTAAATAAGAAAATAATGGTTGAGATATAATATCAGGACTATAAAGGTTCAAGGAAAAAAAATCAAGTAAATTTAAATCACATGCATATTCCCAATTACATAATACTAGCTTATTGAACCTGAGACTGATAAACTTATTAGGTATCTACATAATCATGTAAATTAACATAAAGATAATGTCATAGAAAATAATATTAAATTAATCTGATTTCTCATAGATGCTGTTGTTTTTTACTAACAAGATATCATCAATTATGGAGTCTTTTAATGACATTCTTAGATTATTTAAAATAAATTTCAGCGACGAAAACAACCTTTCAACACTAACCTGTGTTGGTGGAGTAGCCAAGGCTATAGTGGATAAAGAATAAAGTTGTGGATCAGTAAACCTTTTTTCGTACCAATATTTCAAAATGTTCTCATGCGTTGGCAAAAGTGGCGAATTTAAAAAATCAATCAAAGAGTTTTTTAATTGATTGCAAGCTTCTGTTGGTCGTTCTCTCTGACGTTCTCTATATCGCCTTTCAAAGAAACCATCTATATTACTTCGTGATGTGTGCGGGACATTATCTTGATTAAGATCATTTTCATCTGTTGGTCGATCCTGAGTTTGCAATTGCAAATTAATATATCTTTGGTGTGTATGCATTAAATGAATCCGAGCTCGTTCGTTGTGTTCTTCGGAAAGTATAGAATTTACTCTCGGATCCATATAAACAGCAGATAAAAATGTGTCGTTGGTCAGAAGATTGCCCTCTCTCGCTTTCATACATATAACCAAATATAATGCAATAGGAGTATTCATTTGTTCTAACTCTGTAATACATTTTATCCAATAAATGTAAAAATCACCGAATGTTAATTGTTCTTCTTGCAACCGTTTGGATAGTACTCTGCACGGTTTGAGAGCCTGCAAGCTCTCTTCAATTTTTGACCATGTTTCATCTCCAATTAAGTCTGAGTAATGTTCTTTACAAAAGTCTTTTAGGTTAACTAGCCTGTCCAACATATCGGCGGTAGAGTCCCATCGAGTTGGACAATCCAGAATAGCCTGAAGCAATTGGTTACGCTTTAATTCCAGTGCCACGTTAGGTGTACGAAGAGTTCTTACTGCACGACGACACAATTCGAAAACGGGTTCAAGTTCTTTGCAGGCATCTCTCACAGCAAGCTGCAATGTATGCGCGGCACAACGTACAGCTGTCACGATAGGTTGGGCTATATTTTCCCTTTCGAACTCCAAACTTTCCACCAAATCAAGCATTTCCTGACCATCTGCTGGTGAATATATAATATCAGATTCCTCAACCTGTTCTTCAGTGTTATTCAAATCTTCAAGAGAATCCTGTATTTCTTCTTCAATTTGACGAGACATTGCAAGCATATTAGCGCCGTTGTCCGAGGTGATGGAGTATAGCTGCTGAGGCTCGATTCCGTAGCGGCTTAAAACCATCAACACTGTGTCTTTCAAGAATGCTGCAGTATTTCGTTCATGAAGCTCAACTACACACAAATTACGAAGCTGCAGTTTCTTATCTAAAATGAACTGCAAATTTATTCCGAGGAATCTTCTTGATTTTACAGAAGCTACATCAATTTTTAAACATACCAGTTTATTTTTTAATTCCTCATAGATCTTCTTTCGGACATCGTAGGCTTTATTCTCAATACATGTTCTTATGTTTCTAATATTGGGTTTTAACCCAGGATTAGGTATCATTGTAATTAAATTTTGGAATGCCTCATCTTCTAGCAAAGACAACGGCCTGCCGTGGATTGCAACTAAATTTATGCAACATTCAAGAACTTTATTGTATTCTGTTAGAGAATTTACATCTTTATCAGAAAAAGTCCTTTCTTGAATCTTGTCATATTCAGCACGATGCTGCGTAAAAAAATGTCGTACTAAATTTCCGGCGTGATGTCCCTGGAACAATATTTTTTACAATCGTATCATATAATTTTTGATCCTTCACAGTCCGTACTAAATTCATTCACAATCTTCACTAAAATATTATCAATAAACAGTATAAATAAAAACTGTATAACAGAATTAATAAAGGTATTATGAACAACATCTACTATGAGACCAATTTCGAAATCGCAAAAATTAAATACAGCTGTTTCAATACATGTTGCTTGTTCATCATAAGTAGTTTTTGATGATTTTTATGAAACAGCAGATATTTTTTTCGTGATTTCGATGTTAGTCCTAATTCCTATAGAAAAAACTGTTCATATAGGTACAAATCATGTTGTATAAACTAGTCTTAAGGACTTACAGTATACTACAAGAACCTCAAGATTGAATAATTATATAGGTACTTACTCGTATTTCTTTCTGGCATCCTTCCATTTGACATTTTGATTTGTTAGTTTCGTTATTGTAAGTGTAATACGAGTAAATTGGGTTTTTTCTTTTACGTCCCATTTAAGCAATGAATAAGCACCACTAACTATAATAGGTAGGTAACTAATTACCACTCCCGAAGTCCCAATAACAACAGTAAACACAACCTCAGTAAGCAAGCGCATCGGAATAATTGATCTATAGTTACAATCACGGAACAGTAAAAACAGTGGAAGTAGCTTGAGAAAATGTTTGTTCCAGAACCGGTGTCGCCAAACTCATACATTTACAATTTACTCTTACTGCAAACCTAAAAATATGATTGGCTGAAAACAAAAACAGGGCGTAGACGAAATGCAAAAAAAAATTTATACGAAATGCAACTTTAATTTCAAATGACTATAAATCAAATTGACAAAAACAAGAAAGAAATACATCTTTGACTACCAAGTACTGCCACTCGTCGCTAGATGGCATTGTTCAGTATATAATATTCAGTATGAACTGTAAGAACGTAAAAATAAGATTGGTATTTGAATGGCGTATCACTGACGCGAATGCGCTCGCTGCTACTCAGATAGGGAAGTGACCTTATTCGATCGAAATATGTATCGATTGTATGAAAACGTATTTAAAATATATCATGCAAAAAAAAATTGTATGAGATAGTGTGATAGTATTAAAATTATGAAATTAATATGATTAAAGGCAATTTTTAAACGTAGTAAAAAGGGTATTTATTTGCATAGTACATCAATTATCATCATCTCAGCTGAAATCATCGTCATCGCCCACTGCTAAACATAAGAATAATAAGTATAATTCAAACGCCCTATGTTGTTCCTAACTCTTTAACTAAATTTATTTAAAATACATCAGAAATATCATACCACAATTTTTATTTTATTATATTTATTAATTTAATAATTATCTGTATTATATTACTTACAAAAACTATTAAACTATAATATATATTTTAAAAAGGCAATGTAATACATATTATACATATCGATTGATTTTATCGATAAAGTCACGCACTATTTGGATAGCGTCAAAAGTATAGGTAGACTAAAGAATATTCCAGAAAAGCTAATAACCGAGAAAAGAAAATCAACTTTGTAGTGATGTAGCTAAGGACTAGTTTTGTTTGTATATCCTGCGCAATGTTTCACGTAATTTTATTTTTTCATTTTATTAAAATAAATCCGAAAATAATACTTTTCGGTGGTATGATACACCTCCATGAGTTAGATTTTTAGTCAGACTATGGTTTTTAAAGTACAGTATGGGACAATAAGGCATTTTAATATTATTTTTCGTTAATTATTATGTTGCGCAGTCTAGTTAGAGAATGAGAGCGCTTGAACAGCAAGTGCGCAACGCGATTCTTACTAGCGGCGACAGTGCCACGCCTACTTACTTCTTCCACTGTTTTTACTGTTCCGTGGTTACAATGAAGCCGCGCGGCAGCATAAACAAACAAGTCCATACTTGTCGTCGCACGACCCTCGCTGCACCGTCTTGCGGATTAAACCGGTTTTTGAAAATGTTCCCATTTCGTTTTCGTTCCGAACGCAATGCAACGAACACAATACGAAGAACTGTTAGAAACGTTTAAAAAACGTTATTTTAAATAACGTTTCCGACCCTTGGGCATAACACGCCATCTATACCGGACATTAAGTTTTCCATGGCACGTTGAAAAATAGACGGCGTGCTGGTTAGGCCAAAAACCATGCGCGTATACTGAAATAACCCGCGATGAGTGTTAATGCATGTAATTTTTTGTGAATTTTCATCTAAAACGAATTGGTTATAGGCCATGGACATGTTTAACTTTGAAAACTGTTTCCCTCCGTGTAATTTTGAAAACAATTCGTGAACCGTAGGCAGCGGGTATTGTTCTACGACCAATTGTTTATTTATTGTAAACGAATAGTCTGCACACAGCCTAACACTTCCATTGCGTTTTAACACTGGCACTATGGGTGAAGCATACTCTGAGTGATCAACTTGTTTTAGTATCCCTAGGTTTACTAGACGGACGATTTCGTCATCCACCTTGTCTCGCAATGCAAACGCGATAGGGCGAGCCTTAAAAAATATTGGTTTTGCGTCGTCTTTTAAACGTAATTTAACCTCGAATTTATTAAACCTACCTAATTTATCTGAAAAGACGTCACTAAACCTATTTTGTAATTCATCAACTGTTTTCGCTTCATTACTTATGAAATTACATGGAGCTAATTTTAAATTAAATATGGATAAAAAATCTCTACCGAGCAATGGCGGGCCTTCGCTGCGTACCACGTAAACATCGAGTGTGTGTGTACTCTGCCTATATGTGACGGGAAGGCGAACTATGCCGAGACACACGATACTGCTACCTGTGTAGGTAAATAGTTTTTTCTTAGGTGGTGATAAAGGCAAACTACTAAAACAATTTCTGTATAAACTATCGGAAATCACTGTTACTGCTGATCCACTATCAACCTCAAATTTTAATTGCGAACCATTTATTAACACCATTTCTGTCATAGGTTCTCCCCGCCGTGATGCGATGTTACAACAAAAAGCCTTACCATCATCATCCTCCTCACTCGCGTCACTGGTCACAACATGCTTAACTTTACACATTCTACGTAAGTGACCTTTTGTGTTGCACTTTCGACATTTAAAATTCGCGAATCGGCATTGAGCAGATGTGTGGTTCGCTCGGCCGCACACGGAACACTTTTCTTTTACCGGGTCCTTCTCGAGAGCTGCACTTTTACCCTGCACCTTGAACACTGAATTTTCTTGGTATACGGTCGACACAATCGACGTTGAATCGCCGGCCGCGGCACTTGCTCGCGCGCACCGGATGCTCTGCGCCAACTCCACTGCCTTCGCTAGGGTCAAGGTGTCAGTGTCCCTCGTGAACAGTTTGTCCCTTTCAGGACCCGCCGACATGCCCATCACGAACCGATCTCTGAGGGCCTCCTCTACGTTGGCGAACTTGCAATATTTAGTGAGACCACGCAGGCGTGCTGCCCACTGCGCATGCGTCTCACCAGCTTGTTGCGTTGCCGCGTAAAATGCGTAACGTTCTCCGAAACCGCACCGTTTCGGAGAAAAATGGGTGTCCAGGAGTTCATATATGTCCTCTATTGGCACCTCCTCCAGTTGCTTTGGCAAAGCTAAGTCTGCTGCGAGCTGATAGGTCCCGTCTGCGAGTGCGCTCAGCAAAATGGCGCGCTTTCTTGAAGCCGTTGGGTCGTTTAACTCCGTAATCTCGTTTGCCACGAACCACTGCCGCAGGCGACTTATAAACGCCTTCCATTCGTGCACTGTGTGGTCAAAATTACCCAATATCCCGAAGTTAACCTGAGCCATTGTGATTAGCGTGGGTTGGTCTCGTCGCCACTTTTGGATACGGGACAAGTAAACGACAGCTAGCCGGAAACACACTGACGCTTTATTATTTAAAAAATACACTTGCACGGGAGCGCGCGGGTGCGGGGTGCGGGGCGCTGCGCAGTGGCATTCGCGCAGACTTACGCGCATCGCTCGTCTATGCCTATGCATTACAAAGAGAATGTAATCACTACGTTCATGCATTATAGGTACCCAACAGCGTACAAATGCTGTCATGTGAACGCTCCAACCGCGCGGCTTCGCGCGGTCATGTGAACTTAGCCTTCTAACTCGAGACTTGTAGCCTCATTCACATAAAATCAAACAAGCCTACAACTGTACTATCGTTGAAGTTTTATAGTCATTCGATTGAAGTCCTATCCAAAAGCGGTATTCACGATCTATTCGACTTATTTCCAGTTCTATATCGACTTATTTCCAGTTACATTAATATGTATTCTACCAGGATAACGTAATATATATTTTTTTTAAATCGACGAATTTCAAACGACTTTAAAATCGGTGTCATGTCGTTCAAACTCGATTGATGGATGTGAATACGGAAATGGTCTAAACGACTAAATCGCTAAGATATCGTTAAGCCTGCAATACACGTTGGCCGAGCGTTGCCGAGTGAAGGCCAATACCAATATGTAGACAGTATATTTGCCTTGTCTTGCCATCGCTCGGTGTCGCTCGCCTAGTTGGTTGAGTAGACATGCGCCAATCAAAGCAAATGTGCGCCAATGTGTATAGACCTCATTTGGAATAGCTTGTCACGACTCGCAGCCGCTCGTGATCACTTGCCTCACTTCGGAGCGGTGTCGGTTTTTCTGCACAAATCAAAGGCGCTCGCGCGCGCTCGGCCAATAGTGTTCACATGTTTGTCCGCGCCAGTGTTGCCAGACCTCCTGATTTTCCAGGAGATTTTCTGATTTTGCCAAGTTTCTCCTGATCTACTGATTTTGTTAGTAAATCTCCTGATATTTGTGTTTTTAATAGTAGTTTATGTGACTAGGGGATAAAGCAGTGTCTTTAAGTCGCGAGCGGCATGTTGAATTCCGAACGAAACGAAGGTTGCTGATTGCAATCCCGAACGATAGTGAGGGACTTATATAATTAACTCCCGAGCATTGCGAGGGAGTTAATAAAGAAACCTGAGTGAAGTGAGCAATTTAAGCCGCCCAAGACGAAGACTGCTTTATCCCCGTGTTGCATGCTCTACTTTTTACACCTTCTGCGAGATAATAAAAAAACCGGCCAAGAGCGTGTCGGGCCACGCTCAATGTAGGGTTCCGTAGTTTCCCGTCCGTCACAATAAGTGTTCCCACTTAAGAGTTTAAAAAAAGGCTATTTGTTACGTTGACATACTAAGTACGGAACCCTAAAAACGGGCTCACAAAGGACGGTGATAACTAAAAGTTAGAACAGTATGCAAGTAGTAGAAATTTCAGCGATTGTGCACTCGTAAAATTACGAATAGGTATATTTAAGAAGCAACGATTTTTTACCACGGTAGGTCATGAAAGCACGGAAAATATTAACATCGACTTTTAAAAAGATGACGTCATTACGCAACGCCATCTATCGAACCATTTATGAACTGGTTTTTACCTTAACATTTTGATAGATGGCGTTTAAAAAATGAATTTTAGTTTTGTTCTAAATTGCCAGCATGTTCCTGATAGAAGTTTTATGTAGTTATAAGATAATACCGCCAATACTGCGCCATCTCTCGGGGAATTGGGTTACTAATTAATACATAGGCACCAGAAGTTTTCGGTGGTAATTTTGGATTGCGAGAACCGATTTTAATAATTATTTTTTTGTTTGAAAAAAGATACGTTCAGGATAATAAAATATGTAAACGAAGTTAAAAAAAATGCTTGCATATACGATTATACTACAAACTTAGTCCAGAAATTATTTTATATAACCTTTTTGTCTTTTTTGTACAAAAACTGTTCTTTCCATCAAGTTCAAAATGATATTCCTAGAAAGTCCTTATAAAGTTTTACTTTTCAGATTTTTTTCATATTTTCTAAACTTATGGTTCAAAAGTTAGGGGGGGGTACAAATTGTTTTTTTTTACTTTTGGAGCGATTATTTCCGAATTGACATTATCAAAAAATGATTTTAGTAAACCCCTATTCATTTTTAAATACCTATCCAACAATATATCACACGTTAGGGTTGAAATTAAAAAAAAAACACTTCCCACTTTACATATAGGGGGGCTACCCTAATAAAACATTTTATTCCAATTTTCATTTTACCACTTTGTCGGCGTGATTGATATACATGTTGGTACTAAATTTCAGCTTTCTAGTGCTAACGGTCACAGAGATTAAGCGAGGACGGACAGACAGACGGACAGACAGACATGGCAAAACTATAAGGGTTCCTAGTTGACTACGGAACCCTAAAAACAATTTGGTCGACCAAATCATATATTATAGAAATATAAGTATTATATTATTTACAAGTTCATCAAACAAATAAAATTCACTACTCCAAGATTCTTATTGTTTCAATTTTCTATAACGCTCCCGTCAAGCACGTTTTATTCTATTTTCTTTTTTGTTAGTGGCCAGTTTGAATTTCGAGTCAACTTATGCGATGCTTGTACATTTCTCGCAATGTTGACGACTTTTGGTGTTCCAAATTCAAATCTCATTATTCCCTAGGGATCGGCCATACTGCATTATCTCCATATGGATAGAATGACTTGCTATATGTGAGGTTTGTATGACGTATAAAACTACATTATCGAGCAGGTGGTGTAAAATGTTGTTTTATACGTCATACAAACCCACTTAAAGCAGGCTTAACATCCACCACCGTCAAAGTCAAAGTCAAAGTCAAATCATTTATTTCAAATAGACCATTTACAGGCACTTTTGAATAGTCAAATGTCGGTCAGTCCAAGAAAAGTGAAGCTAAATTGCACGTTCCAAAGAGTAGGTCTCTATGGAGAAGAACGTGCAAGAAACTCCATGGACACTCTTTTAAATCATATTATGTGTTACATATACAAGGTGCAGTTTTAAAACTGCACAATATTTCAGGAGGTTGTAATAAAACTCATAAATAATCATATAAAAATACGATACCTGGTCAATAATCAGTAAAACTTGTTATTTTTTTTTTTTAATTTTAACCGTTTTTCAGAATAACGCTCTAAATAAACTTCTTAAAAAAATACAGAATCACCCGTTGCGATTTATCGCACGCCGTGTCACTGTGTGTGTGAGTGCATCAACCTGTACGAGGCTCCGCCCACTTATTTTACGAAATGAATAATTTAACCTTAGATGTAGATCGAATTCGATGATCATAATGTACATTAATGTTTTAAATTTCGCTATTTAATTACTCGCTTTTAAGCATCATCACAATGTGAAAATCTTTTAAAAGTCACGTTGACGTCGCGTCGATAGGTACTTACGTATCAGCTGATGAATAAAATGTTAGGCCGAGATCAATAAACCTTATGAGGCGTCCGTGCCTCCGTCCGTAGGTGTCATGGAGAGCGCGCGCTCGAGATTTAGATACGCAGTGGTACATGAACGTACCTACAGACGCAGTCTGTAGGTAATGTCATTCTCAAGGTCAGTTTTCCGTAATAATTTCGTTTTTATTTGTAGATTAAATTGGTGGATGTGAAATTTCCCTTCGTACTTTTTAATGGGCTGAGGACCGACAAAAAACACTTCAAGATAATTTGTGCTAGTTACGTAGATATGTAGGTTTTTAAGTGATTTATCTTGTCTGTTAGGTAGGTATTTTTACCGTAGTTAAAATTTTTAAATCAATTTATTTACACTAATCAAATTGATTCGGCTAACAACGTACCTATTTACAAATGACTTTTTATGTACTTACTAATAAAATAAAATAAATACCTAAGCAGGTACTTATGTTACCTGGAGGTGTTGTTCAAACAGACAGCAGTCTAGCACGACGTTGCTGATTTTCTTTTAATTTCGTAGCACAAACACATTCGTTTTAAAGTGTCGAAAGCACTAATCACTAGTGATCACATTTTCACGTAACGTACTTGCCGACCGTAGTGAGGAAACCAAACCGTAGACCAGCATCCCGCGTGCTGGCCCGAGGCTCTCGCTTGAAGTATTCCAGGATATTTTCCTGCAAGGCGACAAGCAGGCCTTCGTTGCCGCGACCGTCAGCAAGCCGGGGAACGCCGAATCGTCGAAACTCGCGGAGTCTTTGCGTAGCATTACCCTTTGAGATGGACGTTACGATGTTTCCACTGATAGCATACAAGCGGACTATCTCCACCAACTCTACATTGGAGTATTGGTCTGTCATCTTTCATCACTAGATACCGCAACCGTTAACCGAAGGCGCTGTGGGCGAATATTGCAAGCGCGTGTATGCACACGTCGGCGACGTCAGTTACACTAAACATGATCGATTGATCGATGGCGCGGGGGCGTGGCTAGGGTGTGTCGTGCGGGAGATTATTGGTGCTTTACGTTGCGTGTATGTGTGTGAAAGCGCGGTTTAAATAATGGTGCGTTTGTGTGTGTGAAAGCGCGGTTATAAGGGAGGTATCAGACTAGCAGAGTTTATAAAAAAGGTAGTTCACACATACCGATTTCCATATATAAGAAAAAAAATACCTACTCATTTTATTATTGATTCGGGTCGAGAATCACTAACATAATTACCTCCTGAATTTTTTTGCACCTTTAAAACTGCACCTTGTATAATGCTTGGTTACATATTACTTGTTGCTTCTATCATGTGAGCACAATGTCGATAGTGAAATAAAAATGTAAAATAATTAAAAGATAGAAACTGAATTAAGCCACTGGCAGCTAAGAGATGACCAGTCCCATCTGACGGCACCCGTTCACGAGCATGACGCGTGCATCAGCCCCACTCAGCTCAACCATTTTGAAGGGAACTGAACGACCCAATAACACGTGCCACCAACAGCGAGACATTTGAGTGAGCATGACAAACTCTCAACTGCCATGCTCGTAATGTCAAAAAAAAAAAAAAAAGTTGTAACCTAATAAAAATGCTCCATGGTGCTTCACATTTACAAACTTGAAAAAAGTGCTTCTACATTATACAATGCAATTGTCTTTCAAATTAAAAAATAATAATATTAGTTTCCAACTAATCAACTAATTAGTACGCCCTAGTGGTAGTGGAGCTGGACCAGCATTGAGCCAAGCATTTTTATCTTGAATATAATCCTCCAACTTATAATATGCTTGTCTGCATAGTGTGCGTTTAATACAAGATTTAAATTTCGTTTCATTGAGGTCTAATATTTGGGGTGGTATTTTATTATAACATTTCAAACAGTACCCCATGAAAGAAGAGGCCACTTTAGCCAGTCTGAAACCTGGTTGAACTAATTGATCCCTATTTCTTGTAACATAATTATGTCTATCGCCTCTTTTGCTAAAAAGGTGAAGATTTTTTCGAACATACATGATGTTTTCATAGATATATTGACAAGGTACCGTCATTATGTTAATTTCTTTAAACAGTTCCCTTAAAGAATCGCACCGGCGGAGATTGTAAATAGCTCTGATGGCTCTTTTCTGTAATATAAAGATTGACTCGATGTCTGCAGCCCGTGCAGAGTAAGATACCGTACGACATGACA
Source organism: Mythimna ferrago (assembly GCA_910589285.2). NCBI lineage: Eukaryota > Metazoa > Arthropoda > Insecta > Lepidoptera > Noctuidae > Mythimna > Mythimna ferrago. Next base: position 27,660,823 of record OU342685.1, read on the forward strand.
CTATGAAAATAACTAAAATAGACTAGCCTAGCGGTATCAACATCCGTAAATTGGCGGATTTTTCTAACAGCATATGCAGCTGAGCTAAGCCGCCCTGCAAGAGATGTTAAGTGAGGACCCCATTGTAGCCTTGAGTCTAGCGTAATCCCCAGGAAAATCGTTTTATCAACAAATTCTAGTTTTTCATTATTCAATACAATGTCACAATTCATTATTATTATACAATACAATGTCACAATACATTCATTATTCAATACAACGTCTTTTTTGTCTTTTCATTTTCACAACTTTATTGCGGTATACAGTGACATAATAAATATATGCGCTTATTATACCTTTTTTGCCCTATGTTGTCCCTATATGTCCAACAGTGGACACAAGTAATTATAGCGAGGGGAGACTTATGTCCAACAGTGTACATCAGTCATTATAACGCCTAAATGGCGATACTTGGGGGAGGCTTATGTCCAACAGTGGGCATCAGTCATTATAACGCCTAAACGGTGATATTTGATGGAGGGTTATGTCTAACAGTGGGCATCGATCATAATAGCGCCTAAATGGCGACACTTGGGCAGTCTTATGCCCAACAGTGGGAATAGGTCATTATCGCGAGGAGGCATATGTCCAACAGTGGGCATGAATTATTATAACGCCTAGATGGTGACACTAGGGGAGACTTATGCCCAACAGTGGGCATAGGCCATTATCGCGAGAGGAGGCATATGTCCAACAGTGGTCATCAATTATTATAACGCCTAGGTGGTGTCACTTGGTGGAGGATTATGCCCAACAGTGGGCATAGGCCATTATCGCGGGAGGAGGCCTATGTCCAACAGTGGGCATCAATTTTTATTACGCCTAGGTGGTGACATTTGGGGGAGGCTTAAGTCCAACAGTAGGCAGGGGTCATTATAGCTAGGGGGAGGCCTATGTCCAACAGTGGACAGCAGTCATTAAAGCCCTAAATGGCGATACTTGGGAGAGGCTTGTGTCCAACAGTGGGCACAGATCATTATGGTGACACTTGGGGGAGGCTTGAGGGAGTTCGATTCTGATCAAGCTGACGACAGTGAAATCGAGATTTTGGCTGAGGAATATTATTATTATTATATGTACTTATAGTGGGCGAAAATGTATCACTCGTACATTTTCGCCCACTATAATACCTATTCCAATTTCAATAAAACTTGTTTTTTTTTTCAATTTTTCATGAAATTAACCGAAACAATGAATAAAACATTCGAAAGATTTCTATTTTGTTCCTAAACGATTTTTTCCGCAAAATTTCAATGCAACATGTGAAAAAAACGGAAAAAAACAAAAATTTGTTTTTTTCATTGAAAGAAACAAAAATTTGTTTTTTTCATTGAAAGAAACAATTGTTTCTTTATGAGGTCTATACACGTTGGCGCACATTTGCGAGCGCCTTTGATTTGTGCAGAAAAACCGACACCGCTCCGAAGTGAGGCAAGTGATCGCGAGCGGCTGCGAGTCGTGGTGACAAGCTACTCCAAATGAGGTCTACACACATTGGCGCACATTTGCTTTGATTGGCGCAAGTCTACTCAACCAACTAGGCGAGCGACACCGAGCGATGGCAAGACAAGGCAAATATACTGTCTACATATTGGTATTGGCCTTCACTCGGCAACGCTCGGCCAACGTGTATTGCAGGCTTTACGGTTTTCGTTACGTGAATCGGGCTACTGAGCGCCGTTGTGTACTACCTACTGTGCTCAGTAGCCTGATTCACGTAAAATCAAACAAGCCAAATACCTATCGTTGAAGTTTTATAAGTTTTTATATGTACTCCTACACAAAATTCACCACGTCGAATTTTGTAAACAAGCATACCTAGCCTAATTAAAAAGATATAGGCAACTATAGGGGGCCGTGCTGAAAAAACTTAAATTGGTAATATTTTTAATTTTAGCAAGTTTTAAGAGAAACCAAAGCGGTAAGTACATACGTTATTTACCTAATATCAATTATTTTTTAATACTTTTTGGCCCAGGTTGTTTTGTAATTTTTAAATATTTTCAAAAAATTGTTTTTTCAGCACGGCCCCCTTTGCACATCTATATATTATTTGTTATTGCGAATTCATAATATCTTTTGCGGTACATAATAATATGACGTGTTGATAGGGTACATTCCTTGAGTTCAAGCAGCTTTTTAATACGCTGTATAGTTTTCAAGTTACACGAGGGCCGTGCTGAAAGCGTTTGGCTGGCACGCCCCCTTTTTTTGTATTTTTCTTCCAAACTACAGAGGTACATTGAAAAAGAAAGCGGTACATATGTTTCTGGAGACGAGTACATTGCTTTGGTGCACACCTAAAACGCAGATTCTGTGGGGCCGTGCCAGGCAAACGGACGTGTTCGATCGAAGTCCTATCCAAAAATGGTATTCACGAATTCACGATCTATCGACTTATTTCTAGTTACATTAATAAGTATTCTACCAGAATAATTTAATACTGATTTTTTTTTAATCGACGAATGTCAAACGACTTTAAAATCGGTGTCGTTCAAACTCGATTGATGGATGTGAATACGGAAATGGTCTAAATGACTAAATCGCTACGATATCGTTACGGTTTTCATTACGTGAATCGGGCTACTGGTCTCAAGTTAACTCTTGCGGATTATAGTAAAAGTCTGAAGTAAGAATGAATGTTTAATATCCACTAATATACCTAGCTCACAACAATTAATTAATTTAATTTGAAGTTATAGTGGTTTTTAAGTAGGTGAAAAAATGGGGGTGCTAAAAATTAATTTATTCTCAAAGCGGGCAGTACCTAGACAAAATAGACTGCATGCAGGGACTGTCTGGAGCTCGGGGGGTGCGGAGACTGGCCACATGCGATTCTTATATTGTGCACCACTAGACTACACTCTTAATGAAAAACAAATTGTTCTGCTGCACTTCTCTATTATTAATTTATATGTCTAGGGTGTACAAGCTACATAACTAAATTCATAAAACAATAGTGTTCCAATGGGACTTCATAATAATGTATACACACATAGTTTATAACTACCTCACATTTTAAAAATGTACTTTAATAGTAACATGATACAAATATTAAAATCACAAAATCTTGTTTTTATTATGTAGCTATTATTTATGAAATAATTATTAACAACTTCCTAAAATCGGATAAACAAAATTATCACTGCAGTCCTATAGTCAAACAATTCATTCTCATCCTATTGTTTAAGTAAAAAAAAAGCTTAAGACTTAGAGCCCGTCAGTAATGACATAGAAAAACAAGATGATTGTTCAAAAAAAAGTAATAAGGGCTATCAGCATTATGAAACAACTCAAAGAAGTTTTTTGTGTCCTAACCATTTACTATGTACAAATAAATATCATCCTTTCGCTATTTGTCAGTAGCACCCGGTACTGTGGTGTGTATGCGGATGCCGTGCATCTCAGCAATCTCACTCTTCAAGGTCTCAGTTACCAAACGGTGCTGTTTGACTCGAGATAATCCAATAAATTCTTTAGCTTCTACATTCACCTGAAATATAAGAAGATAAACTTTATTAAAGGGGAAGGCATGAGCAGTTAACCAAATGTCATTATTGAAAAAGGGCAGTGTTTCAGCACAGGGGTATTTATGAATGTCAGGGGCAATTTTATTGTTTACTAAAAGAGTCATGGGTATCAGTGTGGATGGATGGAGAGGGACATCAAAGAAAATGGATTGTGTGAGAGGAGTGATATAATATAAAAGGAATTATTGATAGAGTGATGGGTGACAGGAACAAATGGAAGACAAATATGTGTTGCATCTTGCACCAACCACATATAATATGGTGTCAAGGCAGGAAGATGATGAGAGGCATTTATAGCGTCTTCTGGCCCTATGGGGATATATAACAATTAGTATTGTACTTGTGTAATTTTGTTGTTTTTGTTACTAACAATAGCTTTGAGATATTCAACTGAATTGAATGAGCACATTTGGAGCCAAATTTAAAACTAATAGGTATACTTAGGCAAAGTTTTACGGTGCTCTTTGCTGTTAATATTTACGAGCCCATAGAGAATACCTCAAACATTGCGCCGCATCCTCCCGAGATATCCTCGACGCTGACGTACGTGATGCCGGGCAGCGAGCGCTTTAGCGTTTCCGAAAGCTGCTGCTCCTTGGAGGCACAGTTCCGCTCGTATGAGCTGCCGACGCCACCACCGTCTGCCGCGCTGCCTACCCGCGCCGTCCGCAGCTGACAAACCACAACATACACATATCACACATCAGCGGCGACTAATTCTGTCAAGATCAGAGTCAACACGGGATAAAGTAGTTACCGCCTAACTGAAGCATTACTACACCGCTTACCAGCTGATTTCTGATAGGTTCCAAAATCTTAACCAAGTTACGAAACATTTTGTGTGAACTACTAATATTTATTTTTCTTAATCATTTAGAAAAACCCACAAGATTATTAGGTAATTATATTTTAATTTTATGAGGTTATGTGCAATACATTCTGCTTAATAAACCATTTTCCGTTTATAAAATTTTATTGAAGTAGTAAAATAGTTTCTTTCAATATGTTTTTCTTCCTGCTAATTTCAGAAGAATCTTTGCAAAACCATAACCTAAAAGAAAACTAAAAATAAATGACACAACACGTTCCGTACTGGGCAAAGTCGGTAAATCGGCCATAAAATGATCAGTGTATTATGATTATGTATGATGATGTATTATGAAAGTCTCGCAAAATACAAATATAAAACAATGTCACTGTCTAAAATTATGATTTTAGAACCAAGAACTAGATTTGAATTTTCGGCCAATTCAGGATTTATAAAATCTTTGGGCCGAAAGGCGTCCAAAATCTATGCCGTTATAAATAATCTTATCTTCAAGCGTAATACGGTAATAATTACCGTATTACGCTAGACATGTTTTATCAGACTCTTCTCCAAACTTTAGATATAGGTACTGACTTCTATTATAAATTATTCTATTTCTACGTCAACCTTTCCTGACCTCTGGAAGATTGCAGTTGCGCATCCAATTCCTAAAGTCACGAGCCCAAGCACTATAAATGACTTAAGGCCTATAAGCATTTTACCCTTCTTGTCAAAAGTGCTGGAAAAAGTTGTAAATGCCCAATTAACGACCTACCTTGAGCAAAATAATATTCTCCCGGACGCGCAATCTGGTTTTAGGAAGGGTCGTAGCACTGCAACAGCTCTTTTAGATGTTACAGACAATATAATATCAGCTCAAGATGAGGGATGTTGTACCATAATAGTCTTACTGGACTTTTCCCGCGCATTTGATGCCATTAATTTGACTCTTTTGCTCTCTTAGATGACGTATTATGGTTTTGACGCGCTTGCGGTTGCTTGGTTTAGGAGTTATCTAACTAACCGTAAACAGCTGGTTGAAATTCAAGATGCCAATGGTTCTAGTATTTTATCTAATATGACTCCAGTGGTAAAAGGCGTTCCTTAGGGCTCTATACTGGGTCCCCCTTTATTTATTTTGTACAGTGTAGACATTATTAAAGTTCTGAAAAATTTCATATTTATGCAGATGACAATTGAATATTGTACCTTTCTTTTAAACCTAAAGATTATGATGTAGCAGTAAATTTGTTAAATGAAGATCTGGACAGGATATTATCCTGGTCAAAACAAAACTCCCTACTACTTAACCCAGCCAAAACAAAATTTATACTATTTGGTTCAAAAAGTCAACTCAATACAATAACCTCTCCCCGTGCAAACGTAATCGTGATGGGACAATGTATTGAGCGTGTCAAACAGGCGAGAAATCTAGGTTTGATCATGGACGAAGACCTACGTTTTGAGTCTCATGTTGCAGACTGCGTAAAAAATTGCTTTTAATTTTTTTTTTATTGCTTTTTTTGTAAGTCTTGTACAAGATGCGTCCGTTTTTAAGCGAAGACCTGCGTGTACAGCTAGTTGAAAGTTTGGTTCTGTCGAAGCTAAATTATGCCGATACCGTCGTAGGACCTCGACTACTGTCACGCACCGCAAAACTAATACAACGGGTACAAAATGCTTGCGCACGATTTTGCTTCAACATTCCACTAAGAAGCCACGTCACACCATTTTTAAACAAATATAACATTTTAAAAATGAAGTCGCGTCGCAAGTTGCATTTGGCTTGTCTTCTTTTTTCGGCGTCATCAAGACTAAATGTCCATCATACATGTACTCAAAGCTTGCGTGGGTAAATAGTCACCGGCAGCGCGAGGCCAGGCGTTGTGCTCAGCAGCTGGTTACTCCGCATCACCGAACTGCAGCTTTTCAAGGTAGTTTTCGGTACTCAGCCACTAAATGTTGGAATAATATTCCTCCTCCCATTATGGACCTAAAAAATATAAGTAGTTTTAAGGCTAGACTTAAGCAGTTTATTTTAAGTTCACAAATACAATATAATGAAATTAATGTTGATAAATCTATAATATAAAAATGAATCGCAAAATGTGTTGGTAAGCGCATAACTCAACAACGCCTGGACCGATTTCGCTAATTTTTTTTTTGTTGTGTTCGTTATTATGAGGAGAAGGTTCTTATGGAAAAAAAAAATGAAAATTAGGGTAGTGTTGGGTAGAGTAGGGTAGAGTAAGGTAGAGGAGGGTAGAGTAGGGTAGGGTAGAGTAGGGTAGAGTAGGGTAGAGTAGGGTAGAGTAGGGTAGAGTAGGGCAGAGTAGGGTAGAGTAAGGTAGAGGAGGGTAGAGTAGGGTAGAGTAGAGTAGGGTAGGGTAGAGTAGGGTAGAGTAGGGTAGAGTAGGGTAGAGTAGGGTAGAGTAGGGTAGAGTAAGGTAGAGTAGGGTAGGGTAGAGTAGGGTAGGGTAGAGTAGGGTAGAGTAGGGTATAGTAGGGTAGAGTAGGGTATAGTAGGCTGAAGTAGGGAAGAGCGGGAGCGAAGCTGCGCGGGTACAGCTAGTCTTTTATATAATTAAGTCAATAGTAATGCTAATTTAATATTTTTTTAAGAATTTAATAATGTATCTAATAAATTACCAATCTAATGACGCATTCTTTGAATTTTAATAATTTATTTTTTAATCAACTAATTTTATCATGCCGACACCTTTGCTTCATTGAAGCTTGCATGCGATCTTTCTTCGCATGTTATCCTTGGCAGCCTACTTGCTTTTCTTCGGGAGATCCATCGTCGTGCGCAGATGCTGTGACGGATGTTTTGCGGCGGGGGACGGAGTACTATATTCCATTCTCCGACGTAACCATGTTTGGCCGGGCTCACCCTTGTCGCTAACGCGCTCAAGCACGCAGCATATCAGGCATGGGCCGACGCTCGTATGCGCAAGACGAATGACGTAAGCCAGAAGAAGAGAGCCTTCAACAGAGCTGAACAGGTTCGACCACATTAGCCGCATCGGGAACAAACTAGCTTCATACCCTGCGGGTAGTAAGGCGTTTTGGTCCCTGGCTAAGTCGGTTGAATCGAACTTCTGCCGCCCCTCACTACCACCACTGCTGAAACCCGACGGGTCGCTGGCACATACCGCTGAGGAGAAAGCAAATTTGTTTGCTTCACTCTTTGCGGAATCTTCGCGTCTAGACCCAGGTAACGCGCGGCCCCCTGCTCATCCTGATGGTTGCGATGCGAGTATGTCAGATATTCGCATCCATCAGAAGGACGTCCGTAGGGTGCTGCGTAACCTTGACGTGAACAAGGCTAGCGGTCCGGACGGGATACCAGCAATTGTTCTGAGAACGTGTGCGCCTGAACTGTCTCCGAACCTGACACGCCTATTTAGGCTTTCATTTGAGGCTGGAAAAGCGCCGATGGCATGGAAGCAAGCTAATGTCCAGCCCGTGCCCAAGAAAGGGAGTCGTGCTGACCCAGCTAACTACCGACCAATCTCAGTAACGTCCATTCTCTGTAAGACTATGGAACGTGTACTCAACACTAAGCTCCTGGCATACCTAGAAGCTAATGATATTCTCAGTGACCGTCAATACGGCTTTCGCCGAAATCGGTCAACTGGAGATCTTCTAGCGTATGCCATCCACATCTGGAGTGAGGCCATCGAGAAGCACGGGGAAGCTTGCCGTTGCCCTCGATATTTCGAAGGCTTTCGATAGGGTTTGGCACGAAGGCCTTATTAGTAAGCTTCCTACTTTCGGTTTACCCGCTGGATTGTGTGCTTGGATCGCAGACTTCCTGAATAACCGGTCCATCCGAGTGGTTATCGATGGCTGCTCGTCTGATCAAATGGCTATTAATGCCGGGGTCCCTCAGGGGTCAGTACTCTCGGCAACATTATTCTTGCTGCACATAAACGATCTGCTTAAGCCTTGTACCTTTGGGTATGCAGACGATAGCACTGTTGCTGAGAGTTACATATCCAGCGCGCGAGCTAGTGGATGGTTGAGCGCTTGAACTTGTCCTTGGAGGCAGTCTCCGAATGGGGCGATGCCAATTTGGTCAGGTTCAACGCTGCAAAAACCCAGGCGTGTCTATTTTCCGCTAAAAGGAGCCAATTCAGTCCTGCTCCAACTTTCCGGGGTGTAACCGTGCCGATAACCGACCATCTTGACCTTCTTGGTGTTACGCTGACATCAACACTCAACTTTGGGCCATACATCGAAGCAAAGGCTCAACTGGCTGCAAAAAAGCTGGGAGTTCTCGCAAAGGTTTACAGTACTTCACGCCGGAACAGCTGCTCAAACTTTATCAAGCGCAAGTTCGATCGTGTATGGAGTATTGCTCTCATCTTTGGGACGGATCTGCCCGATACCAGCTTGATGCACTTGAGGCAATTGAGAGGCGAGCCAGAAGGATAATTGGCGATGATACACTCGTCGAGTCGAGGCTTCAAAGTCTTGAGCATCGACGCAGAGTTGCTAGCCTGTCGTTTTCTACCGGTTGCATTTCGGGGAGTATGCGTCGGAATTGCATAACCTAATTCCGCCTAGCCCGTTTCATCATCGGACTACCAGACGTACGGCTATGCGCCACCGGTATATGGTGGATATCCCACCAACACGCACAAAACGTTTTGGGAACACATTCATTGTGCGTGCGGCTAGGGAGTGGAATTCCTTGCCGGAGTCTGTGTTTCCTGATAGCTACAACCCGGGAATCTTTAAGTCGAGAGTGAATAGGTTTCTTTTAGGTAAGCACGTTCCATCGTCGACCGCATCGTCGCTTTCCATCAGGTGAGATAGCGGTCAAGCGCGAACCTATCAACAATAAAAAAAAAAAAAAAATTCTTAAGCACCTTGATCCTTCACGTCCTCTCAGTTTTCCACCAGACCCTGAGCCTTCAATTACGCCATTGTCAGTCACTGCAGAGGACGTGGTATACTGGATCTGCAGCGGAGTTGGACGGGATCCGGCCTGGGCACCTTAAAGAGTTGATCTCTGTGTCGGTACGGGAAAATGGAAGGCGCCTTGTAAGGAGTCTGACTAGGCTGGCAAATTTCCTGCTTAGTGGTCAGTTGAACCTATGTGTTTGTCCATTCCTGTACGGAGCTTCCCTCTTTGCACTGGAGAAAAAGGGTGGTGGAGTAAGAACAATTGCTGTAGGTAGTGTGTTTCGCCGTCTTACTGCTAAATTAGCTTGTCGTGCAGTCAAAGAGGATATAATAATAATAATAATAATAATTCTTTTTTGACATAATTTACAATTTGTATTATAGGATTCCCTAACGCCTTTACTAGTAGAAACTGTGTTGCAGGTGTTAGTGTCTTCCCTACAATAAAGTGACATTAATTTTACGTCAAACAGAGTGTTAAAAAAAAAGAAACAAAACAAAAAAAAAAACAATTAAATTAAAAATGGACAAACATGCTGCTATGAGTGTGTGTGTTAGAGGGTGCGTTAGGGGTCGATAGGGCCAGACTACGAGCTGTGTCGCAACCCGAGTCCGGGTCGTGGTTACAGGCGATTCCTTCGCCTCATCTGGGCACTTTGCTCGACGATGACTCTTTGCGTGTGGCGGTGGCTCTCCGCCTGGTCTGTAAGGTGTGCGAACCACATACATGCACCTGCGGTACCATGGTGGAGACCGATGGCCATCACGCACTGAACTGTCGGCGCTGCACAGGGAGGTTCCCACGTCACCATGCCTTGAACGACTTAGTCCGTAGAGCCCTTATATCGGCAAACGTCCCCTGCGTGCTTGAGCCTTCAGGTCTTAGCAGGTCTGATGGTAAGAGGCCGGATGGGCTGACTCTGGTGCCATGGAAGAACGGGAAGTGCCTGATCTGGGTCGCAACTTACGTCAGCACTGTCGCCGCCAGTCACCTGAGTCGCACCATGCACACTGCTTCTGCCGCCGCTGAAGACGCCTGCTCTAAAAAAAGGCTGAAGTACACTTTCTTGTAGCAGCTTAACCATTTTGTGCCGGTTGCTGTGGAGACTCTGGGCAGTTGGAGTACGGAGGCAAAGTATTTTGTGGGGGATTTGGGCCGTAGGCTCGGGGAGGCAACAGGTGACTCCCGGTCCGGGTCGTTCTTGGTGCAAAGGTTGGCTATCGCAATTCAGCGGGGATATGCGGCGAGTGTCATGGGCACTTTTGCAACGGGAACGTTCAGGGGCGGGTTATTTAATAATGTTCGACGGTTTATTTATTTATGACATTTTGTATTTAATTTAAATTGTATCTATGACATTTTATCGTGTAATTTAAAAACTCACCTTCACGTTATGTACCTATTTCTTGTCTATAAAGAGGTAGCTGGTGGGTAGGGTTGATGCGATGAGCCCTTTGCTAACCTCATGGTTTCACTTTACTGTTGTTTATTTCAGCCTGACTCCTTTCCTTTGTAATTTAAATAAAAAATCACATAATAGTAACTTTAATACTAGCATTTGTAAACATTTTCTAGACGGCAATGTTTTTCTTTTTGTTTTAACTGGCTTCGTATATTAATTTATAGTTATAGTATTAGCCCTAGGTGACGGGCGTGACGGCTAATTGCCGGGCTGGTGCAGCGGTGGCTCCATCGGCGTTGAACATCGCGCCGCGCGTTGGCTGATGTTTTTTTTATCGGAGTATTGTGGGTACTAAGTTATTTTATAGTTTTATCGTTTTATCCAATGAGGCACAAATATTATATTATAATATTACGTTGTTATTTATCAAATATTTAATGTATTGTAGCAAACCGTCCTAATCGCCGCGTCATTAATATACCCCAACGCTTACGCGACTATGATTTGGGATCGGGATGCGTATAACGAATTACACTCGGCTCACGCGACGCTCTGATTGGTCCCCGCGGTTCGCCGCCCGACTGGACGTTTTTATGCTTGACGTTACGGATTCACGCGCGCTTTCGATCTCTCGGTCTGTGAGAAGTTCGTAACTTTGTTAAAAACCTTTCTGATTGTGATTCGAGTTCTAGTATATATATCTATGTTTTATTCTAGCCAGCCACATCGATTAACAATAAAAAAACTCCAACTAAGGTTGTTTATGTGTTTAATTCAGTGCTCAATAGACCAGGGTAGAAGCCTTTAAAAATGATAAAAAGTGAAAAAAAATAATAGTAGGATGAAACCCATTAGAAAAGGAGGAGAATATTATAAAAATGAAAGGAAAAATAATTTACGGGCGATCTGAGGTCGGGAAGGGGATGGGGGTGAGTTTTTAAGGGTTAAAAACGGTTTTTCTCGATTTCCGGCAAAACTAAAAGTCCTATGGAAAAAAGTCAAATGGCAAAGTTGTAGGTAATAAAAAGATCTAAAACTTTTGTTTTAACACTTTTTTCACATAACCTCAAAATGTATGTGAAAAAATCAAAAAATCAAGTTTTTGGTTTTTTAATTTTATCTTTTTCAAAAAAAAAATTTAATTCACGAAATTTGGTGAAAACTTACCTTTTTATGTCCCAAATACGCTGTAATTTATTTGAGTAGAAATATTTATTTTGTTCACATTATTTTGAATTAATATCGAAAAAGCATCCCAATTTTCAATCGAAAATTCATCCGTCAAAATGTCGGTTTTTTTCAAAAAGTTGGTATGTTTTCTGTTCGTTAAAATCTCTACTTTCCGATGGTGAAAAAAAAAAATGTTACCATAGTAAATCTTCTCAGAAAATGCAAAAAATCTAAAAAAACTCGAATTCAAAAATATTTTTTAATTATTATATACAATTTTGAGCTATTTATTAAAATTTACACTTTAATTACTCGAAAAACGTAAGATTACATGTTTTTACATTGATAAAAAAAAAATGCAAATCAAAATATACTACTATAATTAACAAACAAATAAGTTAATAAGATTAATATTTAATAAGACATCTGCAATATTTGGAGAAAGTAGTCAAATCTTCTTTAAATTATATGCGTAGATGCCTATTTATAACTATTTTTAGATAACTTATATACCTGAGTGACCTGCGAAAAATTTTAGCCCATCAAAAGGTATTTCATAGAGAAGTGGGGAAGGGGCTAGGCGGGTCTGGGTCTTACTACATACATACCTACTATTTCGTAGCAGCTGTAACAACCGTTAGCCTAGCCAGTATTCGAAATACAGTACAGTATACAACATCGTTTATAAAAATACACGTGCACGCTGAATTTCTTTAAGATAATTGTGTCAAGTTTACTAAGATAAAAAAATAATAATCTCCTTTATTTTGCACAAACAAATTTAGTAACTCCCATGAAAAAAATATATTTCAAAATACATAAAAAATATATTAAAAATCTATAAAAAATCTATAAATATATATAAAATGTATATCGTAAATGTATTTTTAATAACTAACTTTTGGCCGATTTTCATATATATTTTATACATTTCAAATATATTTCAGATATATTCAAAATATTTTTTTTTTATATTTTTAGCTATGTTTTTTATGTCTTTTGAGATATATTTTGAATGTATCTAAAATATATTTAAAATATATGAAATATACATGAAAAGTGGCCAAAAGTTAGTTATTAAAAATATATTTACGATATACATTTTATATATATGTATAGATTTTAATATATTTCAAAAATGTATATAATAATTTAAAAAAAATTTTGAATTCGAGTTTTTTTCGATTTTTTGCATTTTTTGAGAAGATTTACTATGGTAACATATATATTTTTTTTCACCGTCGAAAAGTAGAGATTTCAACGAACAGAAAACATACCAACTTTTTGAAAAAAACCGACATTTTGACGGGTGAATTTTCGATTGAAAATTGGGGTGCTTTTTCGATATTAATTCAAAATAATGTGAACAAAATAAATATTTCTACTCAAATAAATTACAGCGTATTTGGGACATAAAAAGGTAAGTTTTCACCAAATTTCGTGAATTAAATTTTTTTTTTTGAAAAAGATAAAATTAAAAAACCAAAAACTTGGTTTTTTGATTTTTTCACATACATTTTGAGGTTATGTGAAAAAAGTGTTAAAACAAAAGTTTTAGATCTTTTTATTACCTACAACTTTGCCATTTGACTTTTTTCCATAGGACTTTTAGTTTTGCCGGAAATCGAGAAAAACCGTTTTTTACCCTTAAAAACTCACCCCCATCCCCTTCCCGACCTCAGATCGCCCGTAAATTATTTTTCCTTTCATTTTTATAATATTCTCCTCCTTTTTTAATGGGTTTCATCCTACTATTATTTTTTTTGGTTTTAAAAATTATCGACCCTGGTCTACAATGCGAAAGTATTTTATTTAAATAAAATTTTACACCCGTAGGTACACTACACTACATCAATATATGTTTCAATTACACATATGAGTACCTATATATATATGCTTTACCCTAGTCCGTGCGTCACTGCGGGGCCGGGGTGCCAACTGAAAATCAGCACTGGGTGTCTAACGTCCAGCAAATGCTGAGGTGGTCACCCTTTCGGTGCGGGCACGCTCGGCGTACTTTGTACTATTATTCTTATTTTCTTTATGTATATAACCGTTGTGCTGTGTCTGTACCGAATAAAAGTTTTTCTATTCTATTCTATTCTAGTTTTTCTATTACAATAAAAAAGTAAAAAACTAAAACCCGACTACGACAAAAAAACGAGACTGAAAAAGTATGAAAAAAGATTTTCAGGATGCTGAAATAAACAAGGTAACTGGAAAAACAAGAATAAAACAATAAGAAAAGCCGTAGTCACATGTTATAGGTACTTACCAAATGAAACACTTTAATAACGTGTGACTACGGCTTTCTTTTTGTTCTAATCTTGTGTTTTTTCAGTTACATACTTATTCTACCTTGTTTATTTCAGCATCCTGAAAATCTTGTTTCATACTTTTTCAGACTCGTTTTTTTATCGTAGTCGAGTTTTAGTTTCTTACTTTTACAATTTTGGTATCAAATCACCGTCCTTCTATATTATTTACTTGTAAAAGCTAAATTATTGTCAAATTAAGAACTTGGTAATTAACATAAAACTCCTGTGAAGCAGTAAAACAGCTGCGTAGACTGAAGCCCTTTCAAATGATACCAAACACGACGTATTTATCGATTTTTTTTGTAACACAAAACTGTCCACTAGAGGGCGCCATATTCAATGTTGATGATATTTTTTAATAAGCGCCAATGAAGCACTTTCGAATGGTATCAAACAAGGTGTTTTTAACTTAACATTTTATTTAAACACAATTTTTGTCCGCTAGAGGGCGTCACTTTAAATTTGAGTAATATTATGGAAATGTACAAGTGAAGGCCTATCAAATGATACCAAACATGCATCGATGATTCTTTACATGGGTCATCGATGCAAACATGGCGTATTTATCTCCATTTATATTTTTAACACATTACTTTTTGCCCGCAAGAGGGCGACATATCGAGTTTTGTAACACGTCACGTAGCCTACGTTCAGCGGACGATTAAGACGGTTCTAACGATACCTCATATTATGTCGAGTTCCGATGAGTAGATTAGGAGCTATGAGGGAACAGATGAACATACTCACATACATACATACATACAATTGCCGAAACGGATCTTGAGTGCTGGCTTCAAGTTGCGCAGAAGTCAAATATTCGGTCTCTTTAGTGGTGCGAATTGTGCGAAGTGAGACGCGGGGGCAGGGAGTGTCAGTGATTGTCTTGCCGCGACATCGCGTCATAGACGTCACTCATGATTCGTTCCCTGCGCTTGCAGCATGTATCTGACAACGACGACGATTGACTCGCCAATGCATGGAATGCGCAAAGCGACCTGTCAAAATCATAACCCTCCTTTGGCTTTGCCGTAGTCACGTAAAAATGAATCGCTAAATGTGTTGCTAAGTGCAAATCTCGAGAATTCCCTCCTCCTCCTCGAGTCGTATTTTTCATTACTGAGGGTCGTGAAGTTCCCGCTGGATTAGTTTCTTATTGATGGTATCTCGCCATCTGTGCGACGTGCAATTGGGTGTCCACAGTGTGGAGCGGACCTGATCTGCCCATCTTATTGGGCTGCGGCCTCTTGGTCGTTTGCAATCAACCAGGCTAGTTACGATGAGCTGTTCAAGGTTGTGGCCATTATTCCTGGCAATGTGGCCAAAAAACTCCAGTACTCTGCGCAAGCAGGCAGTCGACCGTCTGATCTTGATGTTCAGTTCTCGTAAGATAGAGCGGTTTGTACGGAAAGCAGTTGGAATTTGAGGCATGCTCCTTCAGCACCACATCTCGAAGGCATCAATGCGGTCACGGTCCGCCTTTTTTAAAGGCCAAGTCTCAGCTCCGTAGCTAAATATGGAGAAGACTAAACATTTGACCAGTTGAGTTTTGGTTTTGCGTGAAATATTGCGATCCCTCCATAATATCCCTTGCAACTGCGACATTGCACTTTTGGCCATTCCTATGCGCCTCCGGATTTCCTTTTCACAAGAACCCGTATTGCTGATGTTCGCACCGAGATAGTTGAAGTCATCAACTACCTCAAGCCCAAGAGTCGCCGTAAGTTGCAGATTTCTGCTTCCGTCCACCACCATCACCTTGGTCTTGCTGTGGTTAATCTTGAGACCCATTTCTAGGCTGATGCGCTCATTCTATCCAGAATCTCGACCATTTCTGCTTCATTGGCGGCCAGAAGCGTGGTGTCGTCTGCGTACCGGAGCTTAGAGATCTTGGTGCCTCCGATGGTGACTCCTCCGTCCCAGTTTTCACAGGCTTTCCTGATTATGTACTCTCCATAAATATTGAAGAGAATGGGTGACAGAATGCAGCCTTGTCTAACACCTTTTTCGAAACTGAAAGGGCCCGAAGTGGCTCCGTCAATTTTAACGACACCCTCACTGTTAAGGTATAGATTTTCTATGAGCGCAACTAGATGTTCAGGCACTCCCAATCTCCGCAGCATCCCCCAAAGGGCCGACTAAACAGCACAGCACATCACATCACACGTTTTTCATTCCGTCTAGAAATAGTAAAGCTGACTGTTCTGAGAAGAACTTTTGTAACGTACAAACTCCATAGAAACAGGAAACACGCAGCCATTGTACTCCCAAATCGCCATGTGCCGGCTCAACAAATCGCCACGTGCGAGCACAACAGCGGAGCGTCCTCACCGTCGCAAGCCGCCCGCAAAAAAGCTTTCACCCACCAAGGATAGCGCGCCCTGTACACGTTGCTAACGACACCTCGCGGGACGCGCATGAAACAGTTACTGCATAGCGATTGGATAAGAGCAGCGATTGGATAAATAGTTTTGGCGCCACGAAAGTTAACTGTACAATATTTTAGTGATTGGACAATAGTGTTAGCGTAACGCACACGAACAGAGTGACAAGTGTTTTTAGTGGTTAGTTAGTTTTAGCGGGATATTCTGTACAGTACTATTGGTTAAAAGTTTTGTAAATATTAAGTTCGTTATTGGTTAAGTTTCTTAGTCAGTGTCATTGTACATTAGTATAAAAGGAGGTGCTTGGTCACAATATATACATTCAGTTTTGGATTCAAGATCATTATCTTCACCTTCCACTACTATCCCCAAAAACACAATCAAAGGCCTTGATGTATGGTACTTGATGAGAGGTGTGTTAAACTCATTAGCCTTTTCTATGAGCTGTCGTACATTTAAGATTTGATCACGGGTACCTTTGCCTTTGACGAAACCTGCCTGTTTTTGTGGGATCTGCCAGTCCAAGAAGTGAAGTATCCTGTTGTTTATTATGTATAGCAACACCTTACTGGCGTGAGATATAAGAGCCAGGGTCCTATAGTTGTCACACTTTGTAGTGGAAACTTTCTTGTGGATTGGCAGTATAACCGATGCCGTTACACAAATCAAGGAGGATGTTAATTCCAGCTGGATCCATTGCTTTTAAAACCTCAGCTGTCAGTTGGCCTAGCCCTGGAGCTTTCTTGTCTTTAAGAGCAGCTACTGCAGCCGTGACCTCGGAATCAGATCGGATTATTGGAGGTTCAAAGTCTAAATTGGTCCTTATGGCAGTCGGTTGTGCAGACCTTTGTTCGTTGCTGGGGTTTCTGTATAGCTGTGTGCAGTATTCTCGCCATCGATCAGTTATTGCCTCTAGATTTTGAAGGGGTACACCGACTTCATCTTCGATCACCCATGATTTAGGCTTGAATCGTTTAGTGAGAAGCTCGACTTTTTTAAACAGATCCGAGCTTTGAACCTTCATAGCGTGTTCCTCAATTTCCTGGCTGACTCGAGAGATGAAATTGTTCTTGTCATGACGGCAATGCTTCTGGATCAATTTGCTAAGTTCCGAGTATTTGTCACGATCTGCTCGACTTAGAGGACCACCGGTTTTTAGCGCTTTACGGTCTTCAATCACTTTCCAAGTGTCAGTGGAGAGCCATATTTGCCTGGGGCGTACGTTGCTCGCAATTCTTGGTGACTATCTCTACTGATTTCCAGATGTGATTTTTTAAACGTTCCCACTGTTGATTGGGGTTTGCCTCAGGTGACAGAGGTACTTCCGCGATCATCTTGATGAGGCTATTGCGAAATAATTCAGTTTCCGTTGGAGCAAGGATTCTTGGTCTTATAAGATTCCTCTTTCTGAGAGCTTTTAGGCGCAGAGTAAAAATAAGCTACCAGCAAGCAGTGGTCAGAACCATAGTCAGCACCAGGGTACATCTTCACGTTGAATACTGATGATCTCCATCGGCTATCGATTAGCACAACATCTATTTGATTGCGATATCGTCCACCGGGAAACATCCAAGTGTATAAGCGTCTGGGGTGGTATTGGAAGCATGTGTTAAAATACAATACCTTGTATCATTAGCAACTTAATATAAGCTTCAGAAGACAGTGCTAACTTTTAATAAAAACACATGCGAAAAACCAAACACCGAAAATATGTAAACATAAAGTTTATGTTTAACATGAAAAAAAAGTGTATAAATTACTTTATCTATTATTTAAAGAGATCTAGATTTTACTTTTTGTTTTTTTTTTTGTGTTATTGCAACCCAAATGTAACAACAGCTAGAGTCTGTCTAATAAGTTATGAGTTAAACAACTTGGGTTATTATTAGGATTTAATGAAATCTGATGTAATCAACACGGGTTCAAAAATCAAGGTTGAATAAGAGATAGAGATCAGACCTTATGAAAAGTATCGAAAATAAGTCATTTTTAAATGATTAAATATTATACAAAATTCCCAAGTCGGTTGACTTATTAGACAGACTATAGTTTAGGTACCCATATAGATTATATCCCTAGCTTGGTCAAATCAAGAAAATGTAGTTATAATTAAGAAAAACATGGTCACCAACACCATACGTTTTAAACCAAAAAAAGATGGTTTGTTTTGGTTTTAAACGGTTTTTTTCGTTTAAAACAGATTGGTTTAATTGGTTTTAAACCGGCCTTACATCTATAGACCCTTGTCTGGCGCCGGAAACATTTGGTGTTGCTACCCGAAATAAACTAAGTCGACGACGTAATACGCCACAAGTAAATATAGGCCATAAGTATACCAAAAATGAACGATGCATTCTTTATTTTGCCTTGTCTAAAAGCCTCGGTAGCCAGGTTAGGAAATTCCGCAAAAAATATCTGTGGTGTCTGTCACTGTCACTAAGACAGACTTTACAGCACTTCACTTTGACTTGTTACTGTGCTGCCTTGTGTTGTTGTTAAAGTCAAAAACACGTGTGGTTTTAATATATTTTAAGAAAAATATGCATATAATTTAAAATGCCCCCATTCAGAAACGGACTTCTTAAAAGAAAAGCTGGCTCTATAGAGTTCAACCAAAATGTTTCTGCAAAGGCTTCTGATGAAGTAAGTCTTGTTTATAATTTTAAAAATTCTGAATTATTGCACCACGCTTTTACATCAATCTATAGCACCCAATTTATTAATATCGTGTCATTTAGAGACACAATAGAAAGATAATGACACCGCGAACGCCAGCGTTCGCTTGGGGTTTAATGAATTAGTAAATCAGGTGTCTTATGGTAAACGTTACGAAATACTTTAGGTTGGAATCTCTTTCCATTTTCAAAACAATTATACTACTCTTGTATTTACGATAATATTCCCAAGATTGTTACGATAATATTATAATAAACAAAGTTTTAAATGAAGTCAGAAATCAGTGGTTTAGCAACCCTTAAGGGGCCTTTTTGAGGGTTGCTATGAAATATATTTTTTTTTAATTTGCAATCAGCCCTATGGCTATGAGCAAATCTGTTCTGTGATGCTGGTATGCAGAGTGGCTTCCCATTGGAAGCATCTACTCATCTGCTGTCCAGAGCTAGTGCCTGTCTTCTAGCCTCTAGGATATGATGACGCTATAGTCGTCTCACATACTGATTCATGGTGAGCTGCCGAGCGAGTTTGTTAGAGTGATGGATTAGTCGCTCTTTGTATTAAGCTGCCAAGCTTCGAATTTCCTCTTTGATTGTTCTTATTTCAAGGTGTTCGTGAACTTCATTGTTGGTTATGTACCATGGTACTTTTGCGATTGTTCTGAGAATCTTGTTCTGCTGGCGCTGGAACATGTTAATGTTAGAATCGCTTGTGTTGCCCTATAGTTGTAGACCATATGTCCAAATTAACTTTAGTATGACCTTATATATCAGCAGTTTGTTGTCCATAGAAAGTCTCGAGTTCCTTCCTAGCATCCAGTATAGGCTGTTGTACTTTAACTGTAGCTCCAGCTTTTTACATCTGATGTGGTGCCTCCAAGTTAGTCTACAATCAATGTGTAAGCCAAGATATCTTACATGGTCACTGTGGTGTAGAGTACATTCTCCCAGCTTTACAGGTGGGCAGTCTCCTGTTCGAAGAGGGAATGTCACCTGTACTGACTTTATGGCACTAGCCATTATTTTCCATTTCTAGGCCCTTCTGCAGGTTCTCTGATGATAGTTTTGGATCTTTATTGCTAGCTAATATGTCAGTCGCCGTCAGCAACAGATGGTGCTGCCAGTACGTAAACATCGGCTCTGTGTTTAAAAATTGACAAATAATAATAGATCTCGAAATTCACTTGTAAAGGATCATGGGCGTAAGACCAACAGAACTGAAACTAGTGCCAACTGGCACTAGTTTCAGTTCTGTAGTGTTTAGGACTCAGTTCCAGAATCAAAATTATATAAATAACACTAGTCATATCCACCGGGTGTACTTTAAAAACTGTTTTAATAAAATTAAATAAAACAAAAACTTTTAATAGTTACGTATCGTTTTATTGCTAGATGGACATAATTAAATAAAAACTTTTTATAAAAAAAATATAACCGACAAAAATATAACTTTTTATAAAAAAAATATAACCGACTTCACTAAAAAAACACTAAAATGATCAAAATAATTTTAATTTCGGAAGTCGGTGTTTTTCGTTATTGTTTGTTCCTTATTTAACACCGACTTCCGAAATTAAAATTATTTTGATCATTTTAGTGTTTTTTTAGTGAAGTCGGTTATATTTTTTTTATAAAAAGTTTTTTTTATTTCATACTTTTTAGTTGCAATACACTTACAGCCAGAGTACTTTTTTCTCATGTCAATTCCAATTAACTCAAACCCTGCTAGAATACATCATTTTCATATGAAGTTCCCGTGTCTACCTTCCACCTTCCGGCTCCATCATCAGATCTCTTCGATAGTACCTTATAGCCAAAGTGCATCTCATGACATTTCTAATAAGCCCAAACACGGGTAGGATACATTGATTAATTACGGAGTTCCGGTGCCTATCTTCCAGCTCCATCACTATCATCAGGTTACTTCGATGATACCATTTTTAACATAACTATTCAGAACTATTCATTTATTTGTATTGTCATAGTCGCTTAACTATTTTCATTGTGATATTTGTTTGAGTATGAAGTTCCGTTGGCAATTTCTGGTCTTCTTAACCAGTTCCACCTCATCAAATGTCACTTTTTGACTGTGAATGCTTAATTCCTTGATGAAAATATCAAAATGATAGTTGCCTATAATATTTGGGGAGTTCCCTTGATTTAGCCAAGATTCCATCATCAGATCCCGACTTGGTGACTATGGGACCATTTGGGAAGTATACCCTATCCAACAAAAAAAGAATTTTTCAAATCGGTCGGCAAGCGACGGAGTTATGCCCGAACATACATAAAAAAAAAAAAAAATGCAAACATCCGAATTGAGAACCTCCTCCTTTTTTAGAAGTCGGTTAAAAATAAAATATTATTTGAACGGTTTTGAAAAGCATGTGTATAAAATAAATCGAATGAAAATAAACTCGGCAACTCATTCCACACTCCTAAACTCTGTCCCGGTCTAAGACAAAATCTAACAAATGATGCGCGGGGGTGATGAATGGTGCATGTCGTCCAGACCAAGATATCAAATTATCGGATGTCCCCGAATGTAATAGCACATTGTTCTTGATGATTTCAATATTGTAAACAACATTGTTTAAATGTTTTGCGACATATGACTTGGCTAGTTTCTGCTGATAAGTGCCCGCAGCCTGTAAGACAATATCGTCCTCAGTGAGGCAAATCTTCTAAGAACGGGAGATTGCCATCCAATTGAATGAAGTTTCTCCTTTGGCGGTCCAGGTTTTTCATTTCGACATATTCATATATAAACTAAACGAGACCCGTTTGCCTGTTTAGTTTTGTGTTTCATTCCTGTCTTTGGTTGGGTGAGAACTTGTGTCATACGAAAGGTGAGGACGCCGTATTGTCTTTCCAGCCACTCCTCAAAGAGGGGACTTACCGCCATTAATATGGCGTGCCCAGTTCAGTAGCCTGATTCACGTAAAATCAAACAAGCCAAATATCGTTGAAGTTTTCTAGTCGTTCGATCGAAGTCCTATCCAAAAACGACTTTAAAATCGGTGTCGTTCAAACTCGATTGATGAATGTGAATACGGAAATGGTCTAAACGACTCAATCGCTACGATATAGTTACGGTTTTGATTACGTGAATCGGGCTACTGGGTTGCAACAGTCGCTGTCGCCATTCCATAGTGAAATCCCGCCGGAACTTCGCCCGCCATGCCGAGACTTCGTGACAGCGCAAATCGTGCATGTGTGCAAGGACTGTTGCCTCCAGATGACTGATAGTGGCAGATTATAATCAATTTATAATACCAAAAAAACATAACGCAGGTAAATAACCAAATAAACAACGACTGCGATACCGCGCGCGACAATGCGGTGATGGAAAATGTATTTTTTTCAATTGGCCCTAGCAAGTCGCAAAGTCGCCGGAGAACAGAGTCTCCGGCGACTTTGCGACTTGCTGTCATAGTATGAAATAAAGTACAGGTCGCGCGATGAATCAAGATCGCTCGGCAAAAGTGGAAGGGGCATGCGCAGTATTCAATTCTAAGGTCTATTTGGCGACGTACGGGCGGGTGTGCGCCGTCGCCGACACGTCGCGACGCGCTCACTCGCGTCTCATTGGATACTGTTGTACTTGGGTACTGTTGCGTACAGCTTGTGTTATCGTATTAATAATACGTAGTCGTAAAAAATATGGTTAAAAATAAAGTTTTAAAACGGCTAGCCAGAAAAATGGTTTACGACTACGTTACGTTAAGAAAGAAACTAACGAAATCATTATTTTTTATTTTTATTTTTATTTTAAAATTTTTAATTTTTCTGAATTTACCTACTTACAAGATAAATTACAAGCAAAAACTAGTGTTATTATAAGTTATGTTACTAAGGTTCAAACATACGAAATTAAAAATAAAATCCTAACATACTAAGAATTTCTGTGCGCAATTGTACACATGCGCCGATTGCCCCCTCTACTTTCACCGAGCGATCTTGATTCACCGCGCGACCTGTAGTAGCTTTGAGATATATTTAAATTCTGTTGGACTTACGACCATTTTGACCATCATTCTTTGCGTCAAAGTGAACATGTAACTGTTATCTACATATTTGGTCAAGTACTAATTAAAGAAGGACAGTCAATTATAATCTTAAACTTTCAATGAACCAAATAGTGTAAAATCAAGCTCAGAACTGTGAAGTGTCGATAAACTGTTCTTAAATCTTTAAACTCCATAACAACTAAGTAGTATAACAATTAAGTGCAAAATAATTGTGCAAAGTGACTAATAATAGGAAAGTGGGAAGTGACTAAAAAATAACTGCGATTGTTGCCGAGCTAAAATGTGATAACGAAAACCTGAGATCTGCTGTTTGAGACCTCACTGCCAGGCTCAACATAGTTGAATTAATGCGCGAGTCAAATATAGAGATAAATGGCATCCCTGAAAGTCGATCTGAAATTTGATCATTATCGTCTTTCAACTATCTAATATCATTGAAAGTCCACTAAATAAAGAAATTCAGCATGCGGACAGAGTTCCAAAAATTAGCAACGATATCCCACGACCTCGTCCAGTGATTGTTAAGCTGCGCAGCCCTCGTTCTCGTGATGAGATCTTGGTCGCAGTTACTAAATTCAGTCACAAAGATCCCAATAAGAAACTCAGCACACATCATCTCGGAATAGGAGGACCTGTAAGCCGTGTCTATGTTTCGGAACATTTAACTCCAGCACTTAAGTCTCTCCACGCTGCCACTCGGGAAATGACTTACAGATTCGTCTGGATGCAATGGACGAATTTTTGTTCAGAAACACTCTACCTGTAAAGTCTAATTTGGGTCGACAAGCTCCTCTCCGTAGAATCGTTGATGAGTACCATTCGCGATGCGATAATGCCAGATCTTGACGTATTTCACGATAATCTGCGTGTGTTTAAGTACAAAATCAAAAGTATACTCTTGATTTTCTATTTAAACATTTGCCTTAATTAGTAACTAAATTATATAAATTAAATTCTCATTTCTCAATAAATATTTTTTTATAATATTTGAATAAGGTTTTAATTGGTTTCTGTAATTTCTGTTGTGTATTTTATAATGTATTGACTGATTAAATGTAATCCTAAATGTAATTTTAAATTAAATTGAAGTGCATATTTTGTTAATTTGTATCACAAAGCTAATCAATAGCAAATGTTATGTACGCCGTTATTGTTACATACATCAGTCAGACCACATGAACTTGATTCTTTTTTAATGTTAAATGTATTGTAATGTGGCAGTACTCAATAAATAAATAAAATAGCAGTGTCGACTGCAAATGTAGCTGTGGTTATCCCTGGCGTTAGCGGTAGGTCAGCGGTGTACAATGTGTAGAGCATTGGGCCGAGAACAGATCCTTGTGGCACCCCAGCGTAAATCTCTTTGAACTCGGAAGTGGCATCGCCTTTCTAAAGTGACATGTTAATTAAACTTAATTTAAGATTGTCTTAACACATATTAATAAGCCGAGACTGAGATAGACTTACTGAATAGGCTACTGTAGGCCTCACAAAAGATTAAAATAGTGTTTTTTTTTTCATCATAACAGCAAGTCTTGATTGAAAATGAGTTGGTTAAGTTTTTATTGAGAGAGTGCTAAAACAAGTAGATCAAGCTGTAAAATTGGAACATCAAGTATAAGCATTATTAAATTTTCAGATACCGTCAATTTGAGACACAATAGTAAGACATTAGATGCGCGAACGCCGGCGGCTTGGGGTTTAATAAATTAATTGCTGTGGGCTTCTTATCAATTGGTGAATGTAAGGTTGTTGTACGACGATAGTCTGCACACTTATGGTAAAATGATAAAAACCGGGGATGACATTAAAACCGCCCGTGTTGAGTGTAGAAAAATCACTGATTTATTTTACTTAGTAACTACAGGGTGAAATTGAATAGATGCGACAAATTTAAATATACGATAATACGTGTTGTCAAGAAAATTTAGATCATATCAAATGAAAAATTAGTAAACATTTATCAGTGTTACGAAAAACGTTAAAATAATTAAAGTATCAAAGAATTTCGCGTACTACAGTTTTCGTGTAGTGGGTACGATTTATGTAGGTACATTCTCGCTATGAATGAATCGCGCGCGCATCTTTCCCGCGCACACGATTGTTAACAATTTTGTGAAACCAAATTTCCCTTCATACTTTTGTCGGCTTAGGACGATCAAAAATACAATAAAAGTAATTGGTAAAACAATGTTAACTTCAAATGTTAAACCTGAATAACGTTTGTTACAACAACAAATTAATTATTGTATTTTTGGCGTATTTAAAAAGTTGGAATCGCAGTATTTACAATAATTAATAATTAAGTATTTACAATAAATCAAATCGGTAATCAAAACACATACGTGTATTTTAATAACTGTTCAAAATGTCCACCTCCGTTTTGTAAACACAATTGAGCACGGCGCCGCAAATTGTCCTTAAGTTTTATTAATACTAAAGTCTGTGATTTCACAGTTTCAAAAGCACTCCTAATTTTGTTTTTTAGGTCGTCTAAAGTTTCGGACTCGCGTTCGTAAACGAGTCTTTTTATTTCTCCCCACAAATAAAAGTCTAACGGTGTTAGGTCAGGTGACCGTGCCGGCCATGCTACGGGTCCGCCGCGTCCTATCCACCTATCACCGTATTCACTTCCTAAATAAGCTCGCACTTCACTGAAATAATGAGCCGGAGCTCCGTCCTGTTGAAAATACATACCGGCAAGATACGACTCGGGCACGTCTTGCAATAGTTCAGGCACTGCATTCCTTAAAAGTGGACCGGTCAACCTGTCATTAATGAAGATCGGCCCAATCACTTTGTCATTAATTATCCCAGCCCATACATTCACACTAAATCGCACTTGGAAAGCGTCCCTCCGTGTTACGTGTGGGTTGCGACCGCGAGCACTCCACCAATGTTCATTATGAACGTTAAATAGTCCAATTCTCGTAAAGGTGGCTTCGTCACTCCATAAAATGTTGTTATGGAGATTTTCCAATAACCATTCACAAAATTGTCTCCGCGGACGATAGTCGGCGAGCACGATATCTTGCACGCGCTGTAAATGATAGGGATACATCCCAGACGTGTTCAGTAACTTCCATATGAAATACTGGCTCACATTGAATCGCCTGGCTGCCTGTCTGGTGCTGGCCTGAGGATTTTCTTGAAAAAATCGCTGTACCATGCGGTACATGCGCCGTGGGTGTACCGGCGGTCTTCCACCACCCCGGGCGTGTGCCGGCACGTGTACACTTGCGTAGTCCAGCATGTTCTGAGTGATTCTTAGAATCCTTCCCAATGATGGTGGAGTGACATTGGGATATTTTAGCCGAAATCTTCGCTGCGTTTCACGTAAATTTCTTACGGTGTTGTACCATACGATAATATCGAGATACTGGACGTTTGTAAGCGGTTCACGACTATTTCGTCTCGTCCTAGGCATTGTGACACACACACAAGACAACAATACAAATTATTCGCAATACGTAAAGTAGGATTAGCGGAATGCGCGCGCGACCGTCCGTGACCTACAAACGTTTTAGAGCGACTAGCGTGGGCGGGGAGGGGCGGTCGCCGGGAAGGGATGGCAGCGAGCGCCGGCGTTCGCGCGAGGTTTGGCAACGTCGCACGGTTCTTACTTAAAATTAGGTAAATGACCGCAACGAACGGCAACGTTTACTAGCATGAGTACTCCACGACGATTATTGAGCACTGCGTCGAGTCGGACGAGATTTTTTGATATTTTAATTTTTCTTATTTATTTTGCATATTAATAATTTTTCTGGAATATCGATAATTCATACTTAAATAAAGATAACAACATCAATGGACCATTTTATAACGATAATAACGTAATTTTTTTTAACGATTTAAATTGTTGAAAAACCAGTTGATAATTACTATGTTACTATAACTGAAGCTCCCATTTCATTTTGTCGCATTAATTCAATTTCAGCCTGTATAATACTAAATAGTCGCGCGTGTGCAAACGCTGCAATTGCTTAACCTACTTAATTATACGAATGTGCGGGTTCACCGTACAGTTGTGGATAACTTGTTATCAATTTTTGCATGCATATGTCAAGGCACCAGCCAGTCAGTAGCCATATCATTGATTTAGCTGATATAGTGCTAGATTCACCCCTGTTTAAAATACAATAACTATTTTAAGGGAAGTGTCTGGAATAATTTTCACATTTATTAATAAATGATGGATGTCAAAAAACAGATCATGGCATGCTAGCTATTGTTTTACTTTCAGTCAGAGGATGGATCATTAGATGAAGATTTGTTGAGAGGAGAACTGGACACTGCGGGTGACGCAACTGACTCTGAGCATGAAGATGGAGAAGGAGCTGCATCTGATCATGAACAAGATGTAATTTTGCTTTTTTTTGTAACTACTTTACATGCTCTATGTTCGTGCTCTGTTGTTTGTCAGCGATAAAAAGTATAATAAAGAAAAAACAGTTTAATTTGCTAAACATATAAAAAATAAACTGGGAGAATTTTGTACCTTGAAATTTTGTATTTTGTACCTCATTCATGCACTTAAGTTTATTTAAAACTAAAAACAGATAAAATAAATTTTATATTTAGTAATAGAGTTGTTGTTCCCACAGGAAGTCCTGCTTGATGACAGTGCAGACTCCACCTTTGGAGATGACGACCAGGCAAACATTGCTTCAGATGAATCATCTGTAAGGGCTTACTTTTTTTGAAATGCACTGACATATGCATTCTATATAATAGTAATAAATGTGTTACCATTTTATTTATATGTGATATTTTTTTTATTGGTAATTTTAGGACCTCACAGATTCTGAGGCTGATGATGAATCAGAGAATGATAATGATGTTGATGACAGTGACAAGCAGGACAATAGTGATGATGATGCAAGTGTGGACAGTGGTGCAGAGTCGGGAGTCACGCACACAAACTCGGGTGCCAGTGACTCAGAAACAGAGAAACTTGCTAAGGACATACAATTAAAAGTTTCCAAAGACACAAAACAGAAACCAGATTCAGACACAAAAACGAAAGCTACGAAGAATGTGAAACAAAAATCTAGTAAGGAATCAGAACACAGGACAAAAACGCAAAACAAAACAAAAAGCAAAACTGATGCCAGTATTGATCGACTAGCTGACACTATTCAGAAAGCAAGTGTAAATATACAACCTGTAGGACAGAAAGGTAAGTCGAGCTGACTTATCTCTAAGTATCAGTACCTACATTTATAGAAAAGGGTAAATTTTTAAAATAACAGGGACCGAATGATATGTGATGTGTTCCAGACGAGTACGAGTCGGGCGACACGTCGGACGAGGAGGACCGACGCAACACGGTGGGCTCGGTGCCCATGTGGTGGTACAACGAGTACCCGCACGTGGGCTACGACACCGACGGGCGCCGCATCATCAAGCCGCCTCAGCGCGACCAGATCGACGACTTCCTCAAGAAGTGCGAGGACCCCGACTTCTGGCGCACCGTGCGCGACCCCAGCACCGGCCAGGACGTGCTGCTCAGCAAGCAGGACCTGGAGCTCATCCACCGTCTGCGCGAAGGCCACGTGCCCGACGCCGCGCACGATGATTATCAGGTGTGGAAATTATGATTACAGTTTACTTGCATGCAAACAACAAATATTTTGGAAACAATTCACATTTTATTAAATGTGAACCTATGTCTAAAGAACAACTTAACTTTTTTATGATTACAATATTTTTGTTAACTTCACCTGTTTTTATGTATAATAATATATGCAATGATGGGCATATAGTTGAGGTAGTATAGTATAGGAATGAAGAAGTATTCTAATCTGCGATAAACAGCAGTAATACTGAACATGTTGTTTGCGTAGCCATGGGTGGAGTGGTTCTCTCGCGAGGTGCTAGCAACCCCGCTGCGAGCCTTCCCCGAGCACAAGCGCTCCTTCCTGCCCTCGCGCTCCGAGCAGCAGCAGGTGGCACGCATCGTGCACGCGCTCAAGATGGGCTGGACCAAGACGCGCAAGCAGCTCGCCGACGAGCGCCGCAAGAAGAGGGTGAGTGTGGGCAGCCGCGTCGACCACGCTCGTCTGTGTGCAGTCGTGACCCGCAACCGTCATGTTGCAGGAGAAGCACTTCTACAACCTGTGGGGCTCGGCGGCCAGCGAGGAGGAGGAGCGCCAGCGCGGCATCCACAAGCACATCCCCGCGCCGCGCCGCGCGCTGCCCTCGCACGCCGAGAGCTACAACCCGCCGCCCGAGTACCTGCTCGACGCCAAAGAGGTACTGCGAGCTGAGCCTTGCTTTACATCTCAATACGACACACGCCTGCTCATCGCGGATCTACGTTTCAGCTGAAAGAGTGGAACAAGTTGAGCGAGACGCCGTGGAAGCGCAAGTACACGTTCCTGCCGACGCGGTACGCCAGCCTGCGCGAGGTGCCAGCCTACGAGCGCTTCACGCGCGAGCGCTTCTTGCGCTGCCTGGACCTGTACCTGGCGCCGCGCGCCATCAAGATGCGGCTGACCATCGGGCCCGACGACCTGGTGCCCAAGCTGCCCTCGCCTCGCGACCTGCAGCCCTTCCCAACGGCTGAGGCGCTGCAGCTGCGTGGCCACGCCGGCCTCGTGCGCAGCGTCGACTTCGACCCCTCGGGCCAGTATATCGTGTCCGGCGGAGACGACTCTACCGTCAAAGGTTTGCTGACCATCATCATCTTCCTGCCCTTGTACCGTTTTATTTGGGGTCGGCGCAATTCTTTTTTTTCTTGCATTATGTCCTGTAACTCATTTATTTATTTAAACTTCATGTACAGTAGTGGTACATAGGCGGACTTAATGCAACAAGGCATTCTCTCCCAGTCAACCTTTGGGTTAAAAAAGAGATCACTGTGGTAGGTTTGCACAATTAACAAATAACAAATAATGAAAACGGAAAGAAAATAATAAGTTATTTATATATAATATATAATAAAATATGCTAAAATAATAAATACTATGAAAAATATCAAATCTTAAAGAGAACTTAATAACAATTCTGACGAAGAACAGACTAAGGTTGAGAGGACTTCAAGTAGTAGTTCCGAATTTTACGTTTGAAGGAAAATTTGCTTTCGGCTTTTTTGATGTCAAGGGGAAGTAAATTCCAGAGTTTTATGGTGGAAACAGCGTAAGAATTGGACATAAAGCCAGTACGGTGAGAAGGAATCTGAAGAAGCATGTTTTTGGATGCACGAAGGTTAAGATTATGAGAACTGCCCAACACTTTAAAATATTGTTTTAAATAATCAGGAGCACAAGGATCGTTCATAACGGTGAAGAGCATGCAGAGGGATCTGAGGGATCTCCTGTGACGGATAGGCAGCCATTTAAGCTGAGAACGGAAGGAAGAAATGTGGTCATATTTACGAAGCCCGAATATAAAACGAATGCAGTTATTGAGAAGTCGATCCAATTTGTTTAGAAGTTCTTGGGAAAGATCAGAATAACAAACATCAGCATAGTCAATTATAGGTAACACAAGCGACTGGACCAAAGTAGTTTTAGTGCTCGACGGGAGGAAATTTTTGAATCTATAGAGAGACCGCAGCGTAAAGGTGACTCTCTGGCTAACTTGTGCAATCTGCTTATTCCAGCTTAACCTATCGTCAATATATAAACCTAGATCTTTAACGTGAGGTGAGAGAGGGATGACTGTATTGCCGAAAATAAGCTGCGGTAGTCGGCTAGTGTCCAAACTCCGTAAAAAGTAAGGACTGCCAATGAGGATAGCCTGGCATTTACTGACATTGACAGTAACCCCAAATCTGCTCGACCAATCAGCAATAGCCAGAAGGTCAGCATTTAGTAGAGAGATGCAGTTGTCAAGGTTGTCAATGTCAGTTTGCGCGTAGAGCTGTAGGTCATCAGCATACAGATGGAAAGAGCATTTGAGAAAAGCAGTGATAGAGTTTATAAATAAAGAAAATAAGAGAGGAGAGAGTATAACTCATCACGCTATCACTAACTCCCTTTTCTTTCATATCACTTCTCACACAATCCATCCATCTTTTCTTTGGCCTCTCCATCCATCCACATGTAAACTCTTAACACATGTAAACTCATAACTTTTTAGCAACATGCGTTTCATACACACAAACAATTTCCTTTCAACTTTTCAGTCACTGGCGCCACTTTCAAACTTCCCCTAATATACACATTTCCCACTTTATCTTAACATTCTCATCTCCAATACAATACATGCAATCTTTTTTCATTCGTCTTTTTCACAGCCCAACACTCTGATCCATACTGTATGACAGGCCGTATCACGGACTTATAGATTTTACCTTTCGACTTGAGGGGCATCCGTGGATCACAAGTTGTTCCTGTGAGCTGTCGCCATTTCATCCATTCTGCCTTGATTCAATGTGTTACGTCCCGGTCAACCCCACCATCCCCTTGAGCGAGCGACCCGGCGACAGCTAATTCCGTTACATCTGTGAGAGTATGGAACAGGTACTTAACAGAAAACTTCTGGCAGACCTAGAAGCTAATAACGTCCTCAGTAACCGGCAATACTGGGTACCTTCTAGCGTATGCCATTCACATCTGGAGCGAGGCCATCGAGAAGCATGACAAAGTCCTTGCCGTCTCCCTTGATATCTCGAAGGCTTTCGATAGGGTCTAAGTTGGCACGAAAGCCTTATTGCTAAGCTTCCTTCCTTCGGTCTAACCACTGGTCTGTGTGATTGGATCGTAAACTTTTCTAGGGATCGAACCATCCGAGTGGTTATTGATGGCTGCTCGTCGGGTCAAATGGATATTAATGCCGGGGTCCCCTGGGGTCGGTACTCTCGGCAGCACTGTGCTTGCTCACATAAATGACCTACATAAATCCGGTACCTTTAGGTATGCAGACGATAGCACTGTTGTTGAGAGTTACATGCCCGGCGCGCGAGCTAGTGGGTCTCAGATTCAGTCTCTCCGAGATCTTTCTCAGACACAGTCGGACAGTCAGAATGGGGCGATGCCATTCTGGTCAAGTTCAATAGCACTGAAATCCTCGCGTGTCTTTTTTTTGCTAAACTAAGCCAATTCTACCCATCTCCATCTTCCCGGGGTGACCGTGCCGATAACCGACCACCTTGAGCTTCTTGGGATGCCGCTGTCACCTACCCTCAATTTCGGCTTCTACATCGAGGCAAAAGCTGAACTGCCTGCCTGCCTGAGGATGAGACGGTATTTCACGCCGAAACAGCTGCTCCGCTGATCGTGTATGGAGTAATGCTCTCATCTTTGGGATGGGTCTACCAAATACCAGCTTGATGCACTAGAGTCGATTGAGAATCGAGCCAAGAAGATCATCGGCAATGATGCACTTGTCAAGTCAAAACTCTAAAGTCTTGAGCATCGACGCCGAGTTGCTAGCCTGTCGGTTTTTTATTGTTTACGTTTCAGAAAGTGTGCATTGGAATTGCAGAATTTAATTCCGTCAAGTCCGTTCCATCATTGGACCACAAGACTTACGGCGTTGCGACACCGGTAGGTACATGGTGGACATTCCACCAACAATTTGGGAACACACTCATTATAAATATATATTATACAGCTAAGGAGTGGAATTCCCTGCTGGAGTCTGTCTTTCCTGTAAAACTTTTTGTGCTAAATTTCATTCAACCAGTCAGTTACGGCTCTGTTATGTTCGGTTTAATCTTGGCTGACACGAAATGTGAAGCCAGTATGACGTTTTGCGCGCACTTTGTTTGAAAGTCGAAATTCGCATTCGCATTCTCGAATGTGATTGAATTTGAATATTCGCATTCGCGAATGTGATAAATCAGACTTTCGTTACATCACTACTCCAGTCTATGCCACCACACCTCCAATCTGTTCAGGACCTCTAGGCCTTCCTGAATGTCTGACGTCATAGCGTCCATTATTATCAGGAAGAGGTAAGGGCTAAGAGCCGACTCTTGATGTAAACCGACAGCCACATTGAAGCTACTAGTGTACAACTGTAGACCGGACTTGGGTACTGCATCGATTGTACATCACTCGGATCAACTGAACACACTTCCCAAACACACCTTTTTCCTTAGGGCCCACCTTAGAACCTCACAAGGTACCCGGTCGTATATCCTTTCGAGGTCAACGAATATAATGCAAGTTTTTATGCACACCTCTGTAATTTTTGCACAGCTGGCAAAAAAAATTAAAACCGAATTGGTTCTGTGAAATTACACTCTCTTCTCTCCACTGCCAAAGGTTTGCTGACCATGTGCGTATTATATTTACAAAACAAAAACTTGATTTCAGACATTATTGAATCAGAGTTGGGCATGCCCAAATAAAAATTTATTATTTTTTTCTAAGTCAGCCGAAAATAAAAAAGCAATGTCGTCAGTGTAACACGGATAATGATCAAGATTTAGATAACAAAGATTGTCTATGTATATCAAAATTAGTGTAGGTCCTAAAATACTTCCCTGGGGAACTCCGAAAACTGTGCTTTTAATCATCGCTGATAACATTACCAATCTCTATATATTGCGTATGGTTTTCTAGATAGCTCTTAAATAGTTTCGGCTGGGTTCCTCTGATACCTGTGGCTACAAGCTTGTGTAAGAAAATAGAAATAGAAACCTTGTCAAAAGCTTTGGCCCAGGTAAATTCTTACTGTGTGGGTACCTAGACCTGTAACAGCGGGGTCGTAGTAACGTGGTGGAGGATCACGTCGCCTCGTATGCGTGTCCGCAGTGTGGGAGACGTCGACGGGGCGCTGCCTGCGCAGTATCGCAGTGGACGGGCCAGTGTCGCGCGTGGCGTGGAGCCCCGCGCCCGGCCTCAGCCTGCTGGCGGCGGCGGCGGGCGCGCGCCTGCTGCTGCTCAACCCGGGCGCCGACATCGGCGCGCACCAAGTGGCGCAGCGCACCGACGAGCTGCTGGAGGAGCCGCCGCCGCAGCACGACGTGCAGGGTGAGTCGCACTGGGCGGGACGGTGTCGTGCCTGCAGGGTGAGCACTAGAGTGACGTGTACCGTCAATAATGTCATGTATTGTCACGGTTTTCATAGTTTTGTGTTGACGGAAAGTTGGCAAGTTCGCCGAATGGTAACAAACGAAAATGAGTTATTTGTTGGTGATCGTATGCTATAATAAGTTCGTGTACGCAGTGGACTCGCGCACGGCATCGTGCGCGGAATGGCAGCGTGTGTCGCCGCCGGAGTGGGCGGCAGGCGTGCGGCTGTGCGTGCGGCACTTCCGCGCCGTGACGCACGTGGCGTGGCACGCACGTGGCGACTACGTGTGCGCGACGCTGGCGGACGCGGCGTCGCGCGCCGTGGTAGTGCACCAGCTGTCGCGGCGACGCTCGCAGCTTCCGTTCTCGCGCAACAAGGGACTCGTGCAGTGCGCGATCTTCCACCCCACGCGCCCGCTCCTCTTTGTAGCCGTGAGTTTTGCATGAGAAATGCTAATTTCAACATACACGCGAATCATACAAATTCAGAACTTTTTGTTTTTTCTTTTTTTTAGTGTGCCTTTTTGTCGCTCGTGCCATCATATGTGATGTAGGCTAATCCTCGAGCATGTCGAAATTCGCTTACGTTTATCTCTTAAATACAGTTCGGTTTAATAATAAACGTGTGATGGTTAGACGCAGCGCGTGGTACGCGTGTACGACCTGGTGAAGCAGGAGCTGGTGCGTAAGCTGCTGACGGGCGCGCAGTGGGTGAGCCACATGGCCGTGCATCCCGCCGGCGACAACCTGCTCGTCGCCTCCTACGACCGCAAGCTCATTTGGTAACTCAAGACTACTGTTACTGCACCACTATAGCAACATCTGTATCTACTTGTTTTACAGCAATGTGAAGTGGTGTGGTTTACGGGAATGTGGTTTTTTTTCCAGTGACCTTATAAACGTTTCTTTTGAAATACCTGGTTAATTCAATTATTGTAAAAAACAAGCTATTTATGACACTACTTGTCACTTGTCAACTCTGACTCTTTTGCCTCGGGAAGTGTAAGAGTGCAGTGTACAAATCTCTTTGGGCATGTGAAGCTCGGTGAAGCGTTTATATAACGGTCGCATATGGCGCAGGTTCGACCTGGAGCTGTCGTCGAAGCCCTACCAGACGCTGCGCCTGCACAGCGGCGCTGTGCGCTGCGTGGCCTTCCACCGCCGCTACCCGCTGTTCGCGTCCGCTGGTGACGACGAGCACATCGTGGTGTCGCACGGCATGGTCTACAAGTGAGTGACGCTAGCATATCGGTGACAGCATAACGTGCACAGAGCGTGACTCGTACCTCCCTCCTCAGCGACCTGCTGCAGAACCCGCTGCTGGTGCCGCTGAAGCAGCTGCGCGCTGGGCCGCGCGCTGAGCAGCTGTGCGTGCTGGAGCTGCGCTGGCACCCGACGCAGCCGTGGCTGCTGGCCGCCGGCGCCGACGCCACGTTACGCCTCTACACCTAACCTGTGCGTGCTGGAGCTGCGCTGGCACCCGACGCAGCCGTGGCTGCTGGCCGCCGGCGCCGACGCCACGTTACGCCTCTACACCTAACCTGTGCGTGCTGGAGCTGCGCTGGCACCCGACGCAGCCGTGGCTGCTGGCCGCCGGCGCCGACGCCACGTTACGCCTCTACACCTAACCTGTGCGTGCTGGAGCTGCGCTGGCACCCGACGCAGCCGTGGCTGCTGGCCGCCGGCGCCGACGCCACGTTACGCCTCTACACCTAACCTGTGCGTGCTGGAGCTGCGCTGGCACCCGACGCAGCCGTGGCTGCTGGCCGCCGGCGCCGACGCCACGTTACGCCTCTACACCTCACCTGTGCGTGCTGGAGCTGCGCTGGCACCCGACGCAGCCGTGGCTGCTGGCCGCCGGCGCCGACGCCACGTTACGCCTCTACACCTAACCTGTGCGTGCTGGAGCTGCGCTGGCACCCGACGCAGCCGTGGCTGCTGGCCGCCGGCGCCGACGCCACGTTACGCCTCTACACCTGACCTAAATAGACATGACTATGTTCAAACTATATAATGTTCTTTTATTTCACCTCATTCAAACAAAATCTCCATATTCCCGCTTAGTACACATAAAAAGTATCGTCAGCATCTGTCCAATGCTTGTTGACTCAACACTGA
This sequence comes from Mythimna ferrago, assembly GCA_910589285.2. Taxonomy (NCBI): domain Eukaryota; kingdom Metazoa; phylum Arthropoda; class Insecta; order Lepidoptera; family Noctuidae; genus Mythimna; species Mythimna ferrago. The sequence goes on from OU342685.1 coordinate 27,697,180, forward strand.
CGGCTAGTAAATTGGCTAATAAATTTTAAGTTTTCATGTATTTATGAATGAAATGAGATTTGTTTTTTCTTTTTGAATCATTTATACAACGCAATAAAGCACACGAAGGCATTTTGATAACCTTTATCCCACTTAAAACGAAAAAATAATGTTTTTTCGTAACACGCCTGTTTATGGCACTCGCCGATTGAGACTGAGTGAAATTAGGCGACGGGGACCTGTTCAGCAGTCCATGCACTAGAGGCGAGTTACCTATCTTCCGCTATTTGATTATGCTTTTATATCCGCTATAAGCTTAACACGTAGCAAAAAGAAGGCGCGCGGGACCAGCTCCCCGTGACGGTTTTACGAGTTTATAAGTCCTATAAACTCGTGCTCTTAGAGCAGACTTATCGTTTTATTGAATAGATACTATTTATTGTTAGGTACTATAAAGCCTTAGCGCGCACTGGTGACCAGTGAATTTTGACCAAAGATTTTATATATCCTAGTACTAGATTGACTACGACAACCTCAACTTTAACTCTTAATTAATGGCCTTTGTGGAAGAGACACCACAATTTTGCCAATAACACGTGCGGACTGTTAATAAACCATCAAACTACGACAACCTCAAAAGCGTCCCCGAAATGGAAAGTTACAAAGAGTCCTGTCATCTCGTTCTACTAGTGTGTCCATACACTAGCTACATACCACGGGACAATTTTGCTCTAAAGTAGTAAAAGATATTTTTGTTACATTAAATAGATATGCAAGTTCAAAAACAATGAAGTAATATATATCAACTGATCTCAATATGCTTACCAAAAGGGAACTGAGTTTTCTCTATAATGATTAGGAAATAGCTGTATATACCTTAAGTATATTGGTGTCATATAGTTGCATCGATTAATATAAAATGCTTGAATTACCACCTACCAATTGATGTTTTCACGAAATTCATCCATCCCAGACGGCTAATCAGGAAAAATATTTTTTCATTAAGAAATCGAAGATATAATTATTACATCGCACAAATCTGCAGAATCCACGAGTAGTGGTTTATGGCCCATTTTTTTTCCTAAAGAGGAGGTTTGAGTCCCAGCAGTGGAAACATAAATAGGCTAATAATAATAAATAATGATAATCAATTTATTTTAGGCAACATGTACCCATATCATAAATAACTTATAGACTAACATATATAATTACTTATAATAAAAAAAGACGTGTGGCACTCGGGGACTGCCGCGGTAAAGCTATTGCATAGCATTTTTTATCAACTTATGCAATAGACCTCGCCAACAGCTTAACCCCACCCATCCAAAACCAGACCTCGCCAACAGCTGCTTAACCCCACCCATCCAAAACCAGACCTCGCCAACAGCTGCTTAACCCCGCCCATCCAAAACCAGAGCTCGCTAACAGCTGCTTAACCCCACCCATCCAAAATGAGACCTTGCCAACAGCTGCTTATCCCCACCCATCCAATACCAGACCTCGCCAACAGCTGCTTAACCTCTTCCATCCAAAACCAGACCTCGCCAACAGCTGCTTAACCTCTTCCATCAAAAACCAGACCTCGCTAACAGCTGCTTAACCCCACCCATCCAAAACGCCGACAGCTGCTTAACCCCACCCATCCAAAATCAGACCTCACCAACAGCTGCTTAACCCCATCCATCTAAAACCAGATCTCGCTAACAGCTGCTTAACCCCACCCATCCAAACACAGACCTCACCAACAGCTGCTTAACCCCGCCCATCTAAAACCAGACCTCGCCAACAGCTGCTTAACCCCACTCATCCAAAACCAGACCTCACCAACAGCTGCTTAACCCCATCCATCTAAAACCAGACCTCGCCAACATCTGCTTAACCCCACCCATCCAAAACCAGACCTCGCTAACAGCTGCTTAACCCCACCCATCCAAAATGAGACCTTGCCAACAGCTGCTTAACCTCTTCCATCCAAAACCAGACCTCGCCAACAGCTGCTTAACCTCTTCCATCCAAAACGAGACCTCGCCAACAGCTGCTTAACCTCTTCCATCAAAAACCAGACCTCGCTAACAGCTGCTTAACCCCACCCATCCAAAACGCCGACAGCTGCTTTCACTCATTTGTTTTCTTATCGGTCACCACGCTCAAAAAACAAATGAGTGGGGGGTGTTAGGTTATTTTCGTTACGGAATTTCTGGATTCGGTCTCCACGCTCAAGGCCCGCGATAGAAGCTATTCAATAGCTTAATAATTTTGTTAGTAAACAAGATTTAAAACTACGTTAGTAATGGTTAGTAAACACTTCAGTTCGCACTATTCTGTCTTTGTGTGCTGTCCTGTGGTATTTGTCCGTGGAAGCAACGGAACACCACGCCCTGGAGCCAAAAAGACTTCTTCCATAATAAGGAAATATGCAATGGAATATGGGATAGTTTAACCGATTCATGGCCAATGACGTCCCAGGCGCGTCATAAGCAAATATCACGGCAGGCCCTTGACGCAACTTTTTTTTTTTTTTTTTATGGTGGGAAAAAATCATGCATTGACATCCCCCGCCCTTGGGCGGAGCGGGAGATAGTGTCAGACTCTTACTGACTAAAAGACCCACCCCGTTCCTTCTAGCCTTCATACCGGGGCTCGAGCGCCCTTTCGGATAACCCTGGCCCCAGTAGGCTTCGACCCGGCTGGGTCCCTGCTGTTGCTGACAACTCCTTGAGGCGCGCGGGAACAGTGCGCGCCGTCGATGACTTGGGCTTGGTCCGGACAGTTACCAGACGGCCGGACAGCGGGCTACCCATTGCTCACTGTCCGCAAGCCCGCGCCTACGGTGGCCGGAAATCGGGATCAGAATCCCGGCGGCGGCGGCGGCGGCGATAACGCCGTTGCCTGATGCGTTCGGCCTCCTCCTTTGCGAGCATTACTGCTTCGCAAAAGTCGGCGACCGCCTGCCACTCCTCCTCGCTCCGGACCATGGCCTCAACCAGGGCCCGGCGCGAGAGGTCTCCACCGCCGATCGCCCCCACGAGGGCACGGCGATGCTCCGCCCAAGCAGGGCACACCTCGACTGTGTGCTCCACCGTGTCCTCCGGGCGCTCCGCACAGTGGCGACACCCGGGCGTCACTTCCGCATGAATCCGGTGCAGGAAACTCCCGAACGAACCATGTCCGGTGAGGACCTGCGTCATGCAGAAGGTAAGGACGCCGTGAGGTCTTTCCAGCCACGCCTCAAAGAGGGGACTTACCGGCCCTTGCCTTGACGCACCTGGCGCGTCATATCGAACTTACTTAAAAACAGATTTTAAAAAATTGAGATAAAGAGAACTACCACTTTTTATCCTAAATTAAACATTGAATTGAAGTTGACAATACCCTTGGCCATTAATTTAGAATACATGTAAACTGTTATCAAAGGTTTAGGACACGAAAATCTTGAATTTCGCGGGCTACCCTGGCGCTTCTACCTTACTTTTGTTTTGCGTCTATTCTATACAAAATAAACTATGCTTCTTTTTAGAAAAATATCAATTTAAAAAAATAAAAATATTCCATTTTGTTATCTTAGTTAGTATAAACTAAGATAAAAAAATCAGATTTTTACACCATAAGAATGATACATTTACTAACGAACTCTCTGTTTGTATTATATTTTCAAAAATATACGTGATGACAATAAATATTAAATCTTTTTTGGTAATGTTCATGCTTATTAGTGAATAATGCCCGACTACATTCAGGAAAAATTTCGTCTTCTTGCTGATTATCTACAAACGATACGTTTATTATCACAAACAATTGACCTAATACAAATAAATTTACACAAATGTTGACTATCCCCGTAACATTTTACTAAAATAAATAAATCCTACCTTGGGAGGCCATATTTCCTTTGAACACCAACAAATATGAATTGAAGCACACACAGAACTTTTTCTCTTAACCCCTCGAGCGCCGATTGTACATACGTCTGTACAACTTGAAGACCTTGAAAAACGCTATTTTCATTTTGTACACACGTCTGTACGAAACTTATCTGGCCGAAAATTTTAGTTTCTATATTATATTATTCCATATTTATTATATTAATTGTTTTTCCTAGAAAAAATCAATTTTTTTTTTTATTTTTTTTTTTTTTTTATTGGTTATTTACGTAAACACGGCAATTTTCCAGGTCATTAAACTCTGGCGCTCGAGGGGTGCCTGCAATACATGTTGGCCGAGCTGAGACCAACGCGAGCCTTGGCGAGCCTAAGCAAATATAGGCAAATTGACATAAGGCAAGCGCCTCTCTACACGTTCGGCAAGCTTGAACCAATGCAAATGGCCAATAAGACGAGTTTTGAGGAAACGCCCACATGTTGGGCCCTGTCAGTTGTTATTGTGCATTTAAACAATATGGACGACGTAGAAGTCATCGCGGCTGCTGATATTTATTTAATAAGCGCTTATATGCCACTGTATACCGCACTAAAATTGTGAAAAAGAAAAGACAAAAAAGACGGTGGTGGATGTTAAGTCTGCTTGTATGACGTATAAAACGACATTATCGAGCAGGTGGTGTAAAATGTCGTTTTATACGTCATACAAACCTCACTTAAAGCAAGTCATTCTATCCATAGGGAGATAATGCAGTATGGCTGATCCCTAAGGAATAATTTGGAACACCAAAAATCGTCAACATTGTGAATTAAAATGTACGTGCATCGCACAAGTTGACTCGAAATTCAAACTGGCCACTAACAAAAAAAGAAAATAGAATAAATGGTGCTTGATGAGAGCGTTATAGAAAATTTAAACTGTAGAATCTTGGACTAGTGAATTTTATTTGTTTGATGAACTTGTAAATATAATAGGTACTTATATTTCTCTAATATATATGATTTGGTCGACCAAATTGTTTTTTAATTATCTCACAGATGCAATGGTGTAAAAAGTAGAGTATGCAACACGGGGATAAAGCTGTCTTTGTATTGGGCGGCTTGAATTGCTCACTTCACTCAGGTTTCTTTATTAATTCCCTCGCAATGCTCGGAAGTTAATTATTTAAGTCTATAGATTACAATCAGCAACCTTCGTTTCGTTCGGAATTCAACATGCCGCTCGCGACTAGTGTTGCCAGGCGTCCCGATTTGCGCGGGACGTCCCGATTTTTAGGGGTCGGGGGACGCGTCCCGATTTGCACCTGATCGGGACGCTAAATGTCCCGATAAATCAAAAAGTTCTAATAGGGTAGTTTCCAGGGTCAAAATAATTACATTTTTTACGGCAACTAGCCTCTCAATCCACACAATTATAAGTAATCTGTGACTCAATAATCCATCTTCGTTTATCTATTCCATTCC